>HG995287.1:0-10000000 GCA_905332915.2 Hecatera dysodea
AAAAGACGGCCACCTATGCGAGTGTAGCGGCGGGTCCACCGAAAAGGCAGACCCCAGGAAGGACCGCGCTGCACTCCATAGTGGTAACGTCCAGGGACGAAGATGACACTGGAGAGGTAGTCTTTAACAAAATTAGAGAGGCTGTCAAAGCCAGAGATGGAGGAGTAGAAATTGAAAGTGTGCGAAAGGCCAAGGACCGGAAAATTGTTATGGGGTGTAGATCAGCAGAGGAAAGAGACAAAGTGAAAGAGAGGATCCAGAAGTCAGGAGACCATCTCGTTGTCGAGGACGTGAAAAACAAAGACCCACAACTGGTATTCCGAGGCGTTCTCAGCATTTACACCGACGAGGAACTGCTAGAGGCGATACGGAACCAAAACCGGGATGTCTTTCGCGGCCTCGACAATGGGGAGGGTCGAATGACGATCAGGTACAGGAGAACGGCGCGGAACCCCCACACGAAAAACGTGATAGTCAGCACGTCACCTACTGTCTGGAACAGGATGCTCGAGAAAGGGAAAGCGCGCATAGATCTCCAGACCGTCTTCGTCGATGACCAGTCGCCACTGGTCCAGTGCACTAGGTGTTTGGGGTACGGGCATAGTCGGCGGCTCTGTAAAGAACCTGCCGACCTATGCAGCCATTGTGGGGGCCCACACCTTCGACCAGAGTGTGACCAGTGGCTAAAGACGGAAACACCAAAGTGCCTCAACTGTGTCAAGGCGAAGATGGGGAAGACTGACCACAACGCGTTTGACCGCGAGTGTCCTGTTCGAGTCAGGTGGGACAGACTGGCACGGGCATCCGTCGCCTACTGCTAAGGGCGTCCCGGGGAACACAATGCCGCACAAGATACTCCAGGTGAACCTTCAGAGGAAGAAGCTGGCGACCCAAGAGCTTATGCTTGAGGCCGAGCAGCGCAAAGCCAGCGCAGTGCTGATCCAGGAGCCCTATGTGGGCAGCGCGAAGAGAATGAGCGGGACCAGAGGCGTCCGTATCTACCAGAGCACCGCGCAAGAAGAAGGGACTGTCAAGGCGGCAATAGCCGTTTTTGACCCAAACCTGACCGTGAGACAGTACCCAGAACTCACCACGAACAACATCGTCGTGGTGGGGATTCAAACCGGTGCCTGGAGACTAACTCTGGTCTCGTTCTACTTCGAGCCAGACCAGCCCCTAGGGCCATACCTGGACAGCCTCAGGAAGGTGGAAAGCGAGACCGGCCCGCATAAGCTCATCATGGGAGGAGATGCCAATGCCTGGAGTATCTGGTGGGGCAGTAGTGAGACGAACAGCAGAGGCGACGAGATGTTGGGAGCTCTCGACCAGCTTGGATTGCAGGTACTGAATAGAGGGGAAACTCCAACCTTCGACGTAGTTCGTGGTAACAGGCGTTATACGAGCTGCGTCGACGTCACAGCCTGCACGGCGGATATGCTGACGGTGACCGACGGCTGGCGAGTCGTCGATGACCTGACGGGGTCGGACCACAACGGCATCGAGTTCATAGTACACCTCGAAAAGTCTTTGGGTATCACGATAAACCGGACTACCAGGATCTACAACACCAAAAAAGCTAATTGGACGCAGTTTCTTAAGAAACTGCGTCAAATTATGCGTGAGAACCACATCACCGTAAGTCTGTTCGAGGATATCGACAGCAGGGACAAAATAGACCTGGTAGTCGAGGGACTTACAGCGGCAGTGCAAGACGCCTGTACATGCGTGATACCCAAAAAGAATAACAGAGAGAGGCTAACCGTGCCGTGGTGGTCTGATAAACTCGCCAGTCTCAAGAGGCAGGTGGTCACCAAGAAGCGAAGGATTCGCTGTGCAGCGCCAATCCGGAGACCAAAGGTTGTCGAGGAGTACCTGAAACAGAAAGAAGAGTACGAACGTGCAGTAATCCAAGCAGCGGTCGAGAGTTGGAAGGGGTTCTGCGAGAAGCAGGAAAGGGAAGGCCTATGGGAGGGCATATACCGGGTGATCCGCAGGACGGAGAAAAGGGAGGAGGATTTGCCGATGGTTAGGGACGGCAGGACTCTAGACGCAGAGGCCTCGGCGAGGTATCTAGCAGAGACGTTTTACCCAGAGGACCGTTCGGAGGGGGATAACGAGGAGCACAAACAAGTGCGGCAACGAGCTGAAGAGGTGAATGGGGGCAACCAAGGTGAACCCTTGGACCCTCCCTTCACACTCGATGAGCTGGAGCGAGCAGTCTCCTCGTTTAACCCCAAAAAGGCCCCCGGTTCCGACGGTCTGACGGCGGACATATGGGGCCACGCGATCCGCCAAGACCCAGACTTAGTTCTGTGCTTGGTAAACAAGTGCCTGGTGCATGGATACTTTCCACGGTCCTGGAAAGAGGCAACCGTCGTTGTGCTCCGCAAACCCGCTAAAGACGACTACACCACCCCAAAATCGTACAGGCCGATTGGGCTACTGCCTGTCCTCGGCAAGATCTTTGAAAAGATGATCGTGGCCCGACTCAAGTTTTATTTGCTCCCCAGGATGAGTACTCGCCAGTACGGCTTCATGCCCCAGCGAAGCACCGAGGACTCCCTCTATACGCTTATGGGACACATACGTGGCAGACTTTATGCAAAAAGGATTGTCACGGTTGTGTCCCTGGATATAGAGGGAGCTTTCGACAGCGCATGGTGGCCAGCCATACGAGTTCGTCTGGCTGAGGAAAAGTGTCCTGTAAACTTGAGACGGGTCATGGACAGCTACTTGTCCGAGAGGGTGGTGAGAGTCAGGTATGCGGGAGCGGAGTACAAATCCAGGACCGAGAAAGGATGCGTCCAGGGGTCTATCGGTGGTCCCATAATTTGGAACGTTCTGCTGGATCCTCTGCTGAAGGACCTAGAGTCGATGGGTGTATACTGCCAGGCGTTTGCTGACGATATTGTCCTTGTGTTCGATGGAGAGACTGCACTTGAAATCCAGAGAGATGCCAATGTCGCCCTCGAGTATGTGCGAGCGTGGGGTGTCACAAATAAGCTTCGGTTTGCGCCGCATAAGACGAAGGCAATGCTGGTCACGCGGAAACTGAAGCATGACACCCCACGTCTCAAAATGGGCGGGGTAGACATTGGCATGTCTAACGAAATCAAGCTGCTCGGTCTCACCATCGACCACAAGTTGACATTTAACACCCACGTCGCAAACGTCTGTGCCCGAGCCGTCGGCATTTACAAGCAGCTGTCGCGGGCTGCTAGGGTCAGTTGGGGTCTCCATCCAGAGATTATCCGCTGCATATACACGGCCGCAGTGGAGCCCATAATACTGTACGCAGCGAGCGCGTGGTCGCCGGCCGCTAAGAAAGTCGGGGTGCAGAAAAAGCTGAACGCCGTCCAGAGGAGCTTCGCGCAGAAACTGTGCCGAGCCTACCGCACGGTCTCCCTGAACTCAGCACTGGTGCTGGCTGGAATACTCCCTCTTGACCTGCGAATCCTGGAAGCAGCCTCGCTCTACGAGGCCAGGAGAGGCGTATCCCATCCAGCGCTGGGAGACCGGGAGATCGAGCGCGTGGTATCGGCGCTTGAAATGCCGCATCCGGCTGAGCAGAGGGCTATTGCACTGCGACGCCTGGTAGACGAGGAACAATTTAATGAGCACCGCAACTATGCGGTGCGTATCTTCACAGACGGCAGCAAAATTGAGGGCAAAGTCGGCGCCGCACTGTCGGTGTGGACCGATGATGTGGAGACCGGGGCCCTCAGGCTTGCTCTGCCGTCTTACAGCACCGTCTACCAGGCCGAGCTTTTCGCCCTCTGCAAGGCAGCAAAGGAAGTCCTCCGAAGGTCCGAGACGGCGTTCGCTATTTACAGCGACTCCATGGCAGCACTCCAAACAGTCGTGAACCCCGAAGCCCTCCATGCCCTTGCAGTTGAAACAAGGGACGCCATCCGCCGCAGCAAATCCCAGAACAAGAGCGTCTCCCTGTTCTGGGTGAAAGCTCATGCGGGGCTGGAGGGTAACGAGAGAGCCGACTCGCTCGCGAAGGAGGCTGCCCTGAGGTCGAAGCGGAAACCCGACTACGACAAATGCCCGGTTTCATTCGTCAAGCGTATGATCCGAATGGAAACGCTGGGCGAATGGAACCGGAGGTATTGTACAGGAGAAACGGCGGCCACCACGAAGAAGTTCTTTCCGTGCGCGATCGCTGCGTACAGGACGGTGCGCAAGATGGAGACCACCAAAGAGCTGACCCAAGCCCTTACAGGCCACGGCGGGTTCTCCGAATACCTGACTCGTTTCAAGTGCAAGGAGAACCCGGCGTGCGCATGCGACCCCGACAAGCAGGAGACAGTCCTCCATCTCCTGACGGACTGCCCGGTATATGCCGTCCTGCGACATGACCTCGAATCCGAGATCGGCGACAGGATAAACGTAGAAAATCTAAGTCTTATAATAAAAAATAGAAAACATAGAGAATTATTTATTCAGTTTATTACCAAAATTGTAAAGTCAGTAAACAAACGGAATAAAACATAATCGAATTTAAATGGCACTCCGTTTTAACTGACATTGTAATTAGTTATTGAATGTAAATTATACGGGAATTATTAATTATTAGGAATTATTCATTATTAGGAATTATTTATTATTTGGAATTATTTATTATTAGGAATTATTTATTAATAGGAATTATTTATTATTAGGAATTATTTATTATTGAATTATTGATGAATTACTTATTGAATTAATTAATAGGAATTATTTATGCTTTTAATAAAAAATTGGAATAAAAATTTTTAATGTGATAACTAATTTAAAGGTAATAAACAAAAATCTACAGCCCAAACAACGTCCCTGCGTTCTGGCACGGCAGGGGGCCTTTTGAAAGGCAGGAGTGGGTTTTAGCCGGTAAGAGTCCGGCACTGCCTCGACTGTCTCACATAGCGAGGCAGTCGAGGCGTCCATGAGGATTTCCCACTCCTGCCCAAACAAAAAAAAAAAAAAAAAAAAAAAAAAAAAAAAAAAAACCTAACCTAACCTAACCTAACCTAACCTAACCTAACCTAACCTAACCTAACCTAACCTAACCTAACCTAACCTAACCTAACCTAACCTAACCTAACCTAACCTAACCTAACCTAACCTAACCTAACCTAACCTAACCTAACCTAACCTAACCTAACCTAACCTAACCTAACCTAACCTAACCTAACCTAACCTAACCTAACCTAACCTAACCTAACCTAACCTAACCTAACCTAACCTAACCTAACCTAACCTAACCTAACCTAACCTAACCTAACCTAACCTAACCTAACCTAACCTAACCTAACCTAACCTAACCTAACCTAACCTAACCTAACCTAACCTAACCTAACCTAACCTAACCTAACCTAACCTAACCTAACCTAACCTAACCTAACCTAACCTAACCTAACCTAACCTAACCTAACCTAACCAGGCCACGGCGGGTTCTCCGAATACCTGACTCGTTTCAAGTGCAAGGAGAACCCGGCGTGCGCATGCGACCCCGACAAGCAGGAGACAGTCCTCCATCTCCTGACGGACTGCCCGGTATATGCCGTCCTGAGACATGACCTCGAATCCAAGATCGGCGACAGGATAACCATAAAAAATTTAAGTCTTATAATAAAAAATGGAAAACATAGAGGGTTATTCATTCAGTTTATTACCAAAATTGTTAAGTCAGTAAACAAACGGAACAAAACATAATCGAATTTAAATGACACTCCATTTTTAACTGACATTTTAATTAGTTATTGAATGCAAATTATACAGGAATTATTTATTATTAGCAATTATTTATTATTAGGAATTATTTATTATTAGGAATTATTTATTATTAGGAATTATTTATTATTAGGAATTATTTAATATTGAATTATTTAGGAATTATTTATTGAATTAATTAACAGGAATTATTTATGCTTTTAATAAAAATTGGAATAAAAATTATTAATGTGATAACTATTCTAAGGTAATAAACAAAATCTACAGCCCAAACAACGTCCCTGCGTTCTGGCATGGCAGGGGGCCTTTTGAAAGGCAGGAGTGGGTTTTAGCCGGTAAGAGTCCGGCACTGCCTCGACTGTCTCACATAACGAGGCAGTCGAGGCGTCCATGAGGATTTCCCACTCCTGCCCAAACAAAAAAAAAAAAAAAAAAAAAAAAAAAACCTAACCTAACCTAACCTAACCTAACCTAACCTAACCTAACCTAACCTAACCTAACCTAACCTAACCTAACCTAACCTAACCTAACCTAACCTAACCTAACCTAACCTAACCTAACCTAACCTAACCTAACCGTGATATCTTTGACTCCTGTAGTGCGTTTTTGAAGCGGTTTTCGATCCCGATCGTCCTAACTAGGCGACCGCTGACCTACAGTCACGAAAAAATTGACCTCCCCTCAAGGGTGTTTTTGATATAACACTTACCCGTATTTTCAAAATTTTTAAATCTTCAAAATTTTATATCTCCTAAACCTAACGATAGATTTCTTTTCTTTTTCGGAATCCAGTTCTCGCCAACATAACCTAGGTTTTACTGCGCTGTGCGCGATTTTAAAACCCACCAGGTCGCTGAAAACTCGGGTTTTTCGCTAAAAATAGTGGTTTTTTGAGGTTTTTCGACCATAATCAAAATTTTTTGTTCTAAAAGTAGTGCTGAAAACCTCGCTGCGAGCTCGCCCGCGTCGAGACGCGTCTCCCGACACCTCGCACGTCCCGCTGGCTCGTAGACTCTGCAAAAAATCAAAATTTTATTAAATTCCATACATAGGTACATATAACAGAATCCACCTTAGGGAGCATTGCTAAAACACAAGTCGTGATATCTTTGACTCCTGTAGTGCGTTTTTGAAGCGGTTTTCGATCCCGATCGTCCTAACTAGGCGACCGCTGACCTACAGTCACGAAAAAATTGACCTCCCCTCAAGGGTGTTTTTGATATAACACTTACCCGTATTTTCAAAATTTTTAAATCTTCAAAATTTTATATCTCCTAAACCTAACGATAGATTTCTTTTCTTTTTTCGGAATCCAGTTCTCGCCAACATAACCTAGGTTTTACTGCGCTGTGCGCGATTTTAAAACCCACCAGGTCGCTGAAAACTCGGGTTTTTCGCTAAAAATCGTGGTTTTTTGAGGTTTTTCGACCATAATCAAAATTTTTTGTTCTAAAAGTAGTGCTGAAAACCTCGCTGCGAGCTCGCCCGCGTCGAGACGCGTCTTCTGACACCTCGCACGCCCCGCTGGCTCGTAGACTCTGGAAAAAATCAAAATTTTATTAAATTCCATACATAGGTACATATAACAGAATCCACCTTAGGGAGCATTGCTAAAACACAAGTCGTGATATCTTTGACTCCTGTAGTGCGTTTTTGAAGCGGTTTTCGATCCCGATCGTCCTAACTAGGCGACCGCTGACCTACAGTCACGAAAAAATTGACCTCCCCTCAAGGGTGTTTTTGATATAACACTTACCCGTATTTTCAAAATTTTTAAATCTTCAAAATTTTATATCTCCTAAACCTAACGATAGATTTCTTTTCTGTTTTCGGAATCCAGTTCTCGCCAACATAACCTAGGTTTTACTGCGCTGTGCGCGATTTTAAAACCCACCAGGTCGCTGAAAACTCGGGTTTTTCGCTAAAAATCGTGGTTTTTTGAGGTTTTTCGACCATAATCAAAATTTTTTGTTCTAAAAGTAGTGCTGAAAACCTCGCTGCGAGCTCGCCCGCGTCGAGACGCGTCTTCTGACACCTCGCACGCCCCGCTGGCTCGTAGACTCTGGAAAAAATCAAAATTTTATTAAATTCCATACATAGGTACATATAACAGAATCCACCTTAGGGAGCATTGCTAAAACACAAGTCGTGATATCTTTGACTCCTGTAGTGCGTTTTTGAAGCGGTTTTCGATCCCGATCGTCCTAACTAGGCGACCGCTGACCTACAGTCACGAAAAAATTGACCTCCCCTCAAGGGTGTTTTTGATATAACACTTACCCGTATTTTCAAAATTTTTAAATCTTCAAAATTTTATATCTCCTAAACCTAACGATAGATTTCTTTTCTGTTTTCGGAATCCAGTTCTCGCCAACATAACCTAGGTTTTACTGCGCTGTGCGCGATTTTAAAACCCACCAGGTCGCTGAAAACTCGGGTTTTTCGCTAAAAATCGTGGTTTTTTGAGGTTTTTCGACCATAATCAAAATTTTTTGTTCTAAAAGTAGTGCTGAAAACCTCGCTGCGAGCTCGCCCGCGTCGAGACGCGTCTTCTGACACCTCGCACGCCCCGCTGGCTCGTAAAAAATTTTGCCCGCCCACCCGCCCTTTTTACTATAGGAAGGGGAGACAAAGATTTTCACCAAAAATTTTTATTTGCGATTTTGCTTTACAGCAGTAAGCCCGGACCTTAACAATAATTTATATTATTTTGCGACCACTCTAGCACCATATTTTGGGGCAGAGAAGCCTATTTAGTATTTCTTTTTTTTGGACCTTATTAGAAAATTCGACATTTCGACCAACCCATAGGGTTTACTGACCAAATTTTTAATCAACCAAATTGCTGGCCCCCTCTTTACAGGGACCAGTAATTACTGACTAATCGCTTTTGGTTTAGACCATATTTTATTATATTTTAAGACAATTTTCCCCGTTCTTAGCTGCGCCCTATACACGCAAGCGGAACAACAATATAAAAAATGGTTCTCGGAATTCGCACCCCAGTAAAAGCGAGAGCGCCAGTGGCCAACGCCAGCGGACCACAGGGGTCGGCATCGTCTTCCCAGTCGGGAATTACGGGACCCTCTGGAGCGCGCGAAGCGCCGAAGGGGATATCCCTGAAGTTCGACAGGGGAGACGCCGTTCGAGGACCCCTAGTGGGAACAGCCGAAACGCCACGGGCGTCGGCAGGGGCCTCTGGCGCTCTCGCTTATACCACCACCCCTAGCCCGTCGGGCTCGTCTGGACAGGTGCTGGACGCCGCCAGGACCTTTATCCGCAGACCAGAACGAAAACGAAGATCCGTTGACAACATGGAAGCTTACACAAAGCAGGCCGAAGTCTACGCCACCTCATCAAATGACAAACTTCTCCAGGAGGTGATGAAGACCTTTGAAGACATCCCATCTAGAGTCAAGGATTACCCTCAGATGAGGAGAGATATAAAAACCTTCCTGGAGACTCAGTCGGATAGGTGCCTACGGATCTTGTTTGAGATAAGTAAGCGGGTAAAGGGCCTGGAAATAGCGCCAAAAACTGCTCTGCCTTCCAAAACTGACACCACGCCTACGTCACTCGAATTACCGGGGACAATAATGGAAAGGCTAGAAAAGGTGGAGACCAATATCGAGACGCGGCTCAGCGACTTTGAGGAGAGGGTCGCAAAAAGCTTCCGCGATATGACCGACCACTATACCGACAGCGGTTCCGACATCATCGACAAGGTCGTCGATAAGATCGTCGAGGTCAGCGACAAGATTGACCTAGTCAAGGAGAGCATCGACCACACTACTGAAGGGGTGAAGAGCATCGACCACACTACTGAAGGGGTGAAGAGTGTTGGTCATGCCACGGCTGTCCTCGAGGGTAAAATCGACGACGTTGCCGGTGAGGTCACCACCAGAACCGACAGGCTAAGGGAGGTCATAGCGGAAGTGGCTTGCGACCCAAAGAAAGATTCGCACACCTACGCCCAAGTTACGGCAGCCAAACCCAGGCATCGACCGGCACTTCACTCGCTGGCGGTCACCCTCGAAGGCAATCAGGAGACTGCTGACGAGGTGCTCGCCAGGGTGAAGAAGGCGGTCGACGCCAGGGGAACAGGCCTAAAAATTAATAAAGTCCGGAAGGCAAAGAACCAGACGGTCATACTGGGGTGCGACTCAGAAGCAGAAATGACCAGAGTGCGTGAAAGGATCCAGAGCCGAGGTGAAGGGCTGGTAGTAGCGCCTATGAGGAATAAAAACCCGCTCGTCGTCCTAAAAGACGTCTTTTTGGCGACGAGCTGGTTAAGGCGCTCTACTCCCAAAACCAAAACGTCTTTAAGGACCTAGACCAGGAGGAACAAGAAATAGCGATCAAATATAAAAAAAGGACAAGAAATCCCAAAACGGCGCACGTTGTCGTCCAGGTCAGACCCAAGGTGTGGCAGAGGATGACGGAGGCCGGGGCCCTCTACCTTGACCTGCAAAGGGTTAGGGTAGAGGACCAGTCGCCGCTCATCCAATGCACCAAATGTTTGGCATTTGGGCACGGCCGAAAATTTTGTACGGAGAGTGCAGACAGGTGCAGCCACTGCGGAGGACCGCATCTGCGTGACAAATGCGTGGAATTTGTTGCAGGCAATGAACCGCAGTGCTGCAACTGTTTGCACTCAAAGCTTCAGAGGACCGACCATAATGCGTTTAGCGTGGAGTGCCCGGTCCGAAAGAAATGGGACTATCTGGCCCGGACGACAACGGCGTATGCCTAAACCTCCCCCCCCCCCTCTTCCCGCTAGATATACAAAATATATTTTGAAAATATACTAAGATATCAAGCATTCACCCCAAGAACCCTAAAGTTAGTCAGAAAAGTAAATTAGCGAAAGAAAGGTAAATACATATGTAATATCTAGGAATATATATATATAGTATTGCCACAACGTCATGATAAATATATAAACGATAAAATGAATGTAAGAAATCCACCCCCTACCGTACCCCTGTCCCTCTCCCTCTCCCCCTTTTCCTACAACAGTTCAAAATGCCAATCAAGAAAGGTCTAAACGCCACCCTATTAAAAATTGAAGACGAAATCTTATTACTTAAAAGCCATTACAACTAATAATAACTAAAGGAAATGTTAAATGAATAAAACCGCATACTAAAAACCCTAAATAAAATAAAATTAAAGAACTATAGACATAAGACAGAGAAGTGGTAGTTTCGCCCGGCCAAGAATAAAGGATGTATGAAAGAAGACACAGTGTGAAGAAGAATAAACGCGAGAACCGATATGAATGAACAAATTAGAATTCTAAAAATCAAAGAACACTACAAATTTAGACATAATAGCGAGATTAGAAAGGATGTATGAAAGAAGACAGTGTGAAGAATAAATGCGAGAATTGAATGAAAGAGTAAGTTAGAATATAAAGATCTTAAAGAACAGTTCAAACAAGACAGAATAGTGAGAATGTAAAGGAAGTACGATAGAACGATAAGTATAAGCTTCAAAGTGCGAAAGGAATAAACGTGAAAAACAGAATAAACGAAGAAATTAGAATAACAAGGTCCCGTTGAAACCTTGAACGGGGAAAAGCATAAAAAAAAAAAAAAAAAAAAAAAAAAAAAAAAAAAAAAAAAAAAACCTAACCTAACCTAACCTAACCTAACCTAACCTAACCTAACCTAACCTAACCTAACCTAACCTAACCTAACCTAACCTAACCTAACCTAACCTAACCTAACCTAACCTAACCTAACCTAACCTAACCTAACCTAACCTAACCTAACCTAACCTAACCTAACCTAACCTAACCTAACCTAACCTAACCTAACCTAACCTAACCTAACCTAACCTAACCTAACCTAACCTAACCTAACCTAACCTAACCTAACCTAACCTAACCTAACCTAACCTAACCTAACCTAACCTAACCTAACCTAACCTAACCTAACCTAACCTAACCTAACCTAACCTAACCTAACCTAACCTAACCTAACCTAACCTAACCTAACCTAACCTAACCTAACCTAACCTAACCTAACCTAACCTAACCTAACCTAACCTAACCTAACCTAACCTAACCTAACCTAACCTAACCTAACCTAACCTAACCTAACCTAACCTAACCTAACCTAACCTAACCTAACCTAACCTAACCCGTGATATCTTTGACTCCTGTAGTGCGTTTTTGAAGCGGTTTTCGATCCCGATCGTCCTAACTAGGCGACCGCTGACCTACAGTCACGAAAAAATTGACCTCCCCTCAAGGGTGTTTTTGATATAACACTTACCCGTATTTTCAAAATTTTTCAATCTTCAAAATTTTATATCTCCTAAACCTAACGATAGATTTCTTTTCTTTTTTCGGAATCCAGTTCTCGCCAACATAACCTAGGTTTTACTGCGCTGTGCGCGATTTTAAAACCCACCAGGTCGCTGAAAACTCGGGTTTTTCGCTAAAAATAGTGGTTTTTTGAGGTTTTTCGACCATAATCAAAATTTTTTGTTCTAAAAGTAGTGCTGAAAACCTCGCTGCGAGCTCGCCCGCGTCGAGACGCGTCTCCCGACACCTCGCACGACCCGCTAGCTCGTAGAAAATTTTGCCCGCCCACCCGCCCTTTTTACTATAGGAAGGGGTAGACAAAGATTTTCGCCAAAAATTTTTATTTTTGATTTTGCCTCTTGGCTGTTAGCCCAGGTCAAAAATTACAATTGTATCGTTTTACGACCACTCCAGCACTATATTCTGGAGCAGACGGGCTTTTACTTGGTCTAAATTAGACTTAAATTAAATTTTTTGATTATCTGCTCACCCATCGGGTGTCTTGACCATTCTTTTGACTTGCTGGCCCCCTCTTTACAGGGACCAGTAATCACTGACAATCCCCCTTTTTGGTACAGACCATATTTTATTTTAAAATACTGACAACTTTCCCCGTTCTCCTAGCTGTGCCCTATACACACAAGCCACACACTTACATAAATAAACGGACGCTAATATATAAAAATGGTTCTTGGAATTCGCACCCCAGTTAAAGCGAAAGCGCCAGTGGCCAACGCCGGCGGACCACAGGGGTCGGCATCGTCTCCCCAGTCGGGAATTGCGGGACCCTCTGGAGCGCGTGAATTGCCGAAGGGGATATCCCAGAGATTCGACAGAGGAGACGCTGCTCGAGGACCCCTGGTGGGGACAGCCGAAACGCCACGCACGTCGGCGGGAGCCTCTGGCGCAGTCACAACCACCACCACCCCCAGCCCGGCTGGCTCGTCTGGACAGGTGCTGGACGCTGCTAGGACTTTCATCCGGAGACCAGAACGCAAGAGAAGATCCGTAGACAATATGGAAGCATACTCAAAGCAGATGGACATCTATGCTGCTTTGCCAAACGATAAGCTACTCCAGGAAGTGATGAAAACCTTCGAAGACATTCCGACCAGAGTTAAGGAATACCCTCAGATGAGGAAAGATATCAAGACCTTCCTGGAGTCCCAATCAGATAAATGTCTACGGATCCTCTTTGAGCTTAGTAAGCGGGTCAAGAGCCTGGAAACAGCGCCTAAAACCGCTCCGCCCTTAAAAACCTATACCACGCCTACGCCACTCAAATCGCCGGAGCAAATAATGGAGAGGCTGGAAGAGGTGGAAGCAAATATTAAGACGCGGCTCAATGACCTCGAAGAGAAATTCTCGGAAAGCCTTCGAGACATGACCAACCACTACACCGAAAGCGGTGCTGACATCACCGACAACGTCGTCGGTAGGATCATCGAGGTTAGCGACAAGATAGACCTTGTCAAGGAAAGCATAGACCACACGATAAAAGGGGTGGGGATCGTTGGTCATGCCGCCGCTACCCTCGAGGATAAAATCAACGTCGTTGCCGGTGAGGTCGTCACCAGAACCGAGAGCATAAAGGAGGTCCTAAGGGAAGTGGCTCGCGACCCGAAGCCTGAAGCGCAGACCTACGCCCACGTCACGGCAGCCAAACCCGGGCATCGGCCGGCACTTCACTCGATGGCAGTCACCCTTGAAGGCAGCCAGGAGACTGCTGACGAGGTGCTCGCCAGGGTGAAGAGGGCGGTCGATGCCAGGGAAACAGGCCTAAAAATCAACAAGGTCAGGAAGGCGAAAAATCAGACCGTCATACTGGGGTGTGACTCAGAGGTGGAAATGAACAGAGTTAGAGAGAGGATCGAGAGCCGAGGGGAAGGGCTAGTAGTTGCAGCCATGAAAAATAAAAACCCGCTCGTCGTCCTTAAAGACGTCTTTTTGGACAGTGAGGACGACGAGCTGGTGAAGGCGCTCTACTCCCAGAACCAGAGCATTTTCAGCGACCTAGACCAGGAGGAACGAGAAATAGTTATTAAATATAAAAAAAGGACAAGGAATCCCAAAACGGTGCACGTTGTCGTCCAGGTCAGACCCAAGGTATGGCAGAGGATGACGGAGGCTGGGGCCCTCTACCTTGACCTGCAAAGGGTTAAGGTGGAGGACCAGTCGCCGCTCATCCAATGCACCAAATGTTTGGCATTTGGGCACGGCCGAAAATTTTGTACGGAGAGTGCAGACAGATGCAGCCACTGCGGAGGACCGCATCTGCGCGAGAAGTGTGTGGAATTTGTTGCGGGAAATGATCCGCAGTGCTGCAACTGCCTGCACTCGAAGCTTCAGAGGACCGACCACAACGCCTTCAGTGTGGAGTGCCCGGTCCGCAAAAAATGGGACTATCTGGCCCGGACGACAACGGCATACGTCTAAATCCCCTACCCCCTTCCCCCCCAGGATATATAAAATATATAGTTAATATATATGATAAATATCAAACCGCATCCTAAAGAACCCCTAATAACCTAGTAAGTTTAAATTAACCGAGACTAAGAAATGACAATAAATATGTAATATCTTAGCATATATATATATATTATTGCCGCAACCCTAAGATGAATAAATAAACGCAACAATAAGAAAGGAATCCATCCCCTTAGCTACCCCCCCTCTACCCTTACTCCTTCCCCCCCTTTTTCCCTACAATAATTTAAAAATGCCAGTTAAGAAAGGTCTAAACTTGATCCAATAAAATTGTAAACGAAAATAGCAATATAACCGGATAAAACCTAAACTATACATCGTGTTGGAATAAAAATCTAAGCTAAATACTAGCATAAACTTAGCCTAATAAGAACGATACAATGAGGAAATAGACATGTAGAACTAATAATTAAAGAAACAGATTAGATATTTAAGGTAGTAAATAACAATATATAGTGTAAGAAAATAAGTCTAAGCTAGAAAATAAATTAGAATGTAGTTAGCAAATAAAAGTGTATCGAAATTAGGAAACATAACTGAGTATAAATAACATAGTAATAAGAGAAAACGTTCACACAAAAGTGTTATAAAATAAAGTCGTATAATGCATTAAAATAAGGAAATATAGGTAAAATGCAACGTAGGAACAAATGTCCATACAAAAATTCAAATAAAATAAAGCTGTTTAAAGTAGGTACAAACACAATATAGTAATATAGTATAGTATATAGTAATTAGAGAAAAGGTCTAAAAATGTTAAATAAAAGTAGAGCTATATACATAAAAGGTTAACAAAATAAATTGTGTCCGTAAATATCCTAAATAGGGAAAAGTATAAAAAATACAAATAGATAGAATAGCGGGAGTTCACCCGGCCAAAAATGAAAGGTTGTATGAAAGAAAGTTATAGTGTAAAGCTTGAAGAGCGAGAAGAATAAATGAGAACTTGAATGAATGAGAACTAAGAATAACAAGGTCCCGTTGTTCCCATGAACGGGGAAAAGCAATAAACAAAAAAAAAAAAAAAAAAAAAAAAAACCTAACCTAACCTAACCTAACCTAACCTAACCTAACCTAACCTAACCTAACCTAACCTAACCTAACCTAACCTAACCTAACCTAACCTAACCTAACCTAACCTAACCTAACCTAACCTAACCTAACCTAACCTAACCTAACCTAACCTAACCTAACCTAACCTAACCTAACCTAACCTAACCTAACCTAACCTAACCTAACCTAACCTAACCTAACCTAACCTAACCTAACCTAACCTAACCTAACCTAACCTAACCTAACCTAACCTAACCTAACCTAACCTAACCTAACCTAACCTAACCTAACCTAACCTAACCTAACCTAACCTAACCTAACCTAACCTAACCTAACCTAACCTAACCTAACCTAACCTAACCTAACCTAACCTAACCTAACCTAACCTAACCTAACCTAACCTAACCTAACCTAACCTAACCTAACCTAACCTAACCTAACCTAACCTAACCTAACCTAACCTAACCTAACCTAACCTAACCTAACCTAACCTAACCTAACCTAACCTAACCTAACCTAACCTAACCTAACCTAACCTAACCTAACCTAACCTAACCTAACCTAACCTAACCTAACCTAACCTAACCTAACCTAACCTAACCTAACCTAACCTAACCTAACCTAACCTAACCTAACCTAACCTAACCTAACCTAACCTAACCTAACCTAACCTAACCTAACCTAACCTAACCTAACCTAACCTAACCTAACCTAACCTAACCTAACCTAACCTAACCTAACCTAACCTAACCTAACCTAACCTAACCTAACCTAACCTAACCTAACCTAACCTAACCTAACCTAACCTAACCTAACCTAACCTAACCTAACCTAACCTAACCTAACCTAACCTAACCTAACCTAACCTAACCTAACCTAACCTAACCTAACCTAACCTAACCTAACCTAACCTAACCTAACCTAACCTAACCTAACCTAACCTAACCTAACCGACTCCTGTAGTGCGTTTTTGAAGCGGTTTTCGATCCCGATCGTCCTAACTAGGCGACCGCTGACCTACAGTCACGAAAAAATTGACCTCCCCTCAAGGGTGTTTTTGATTTAACACTTACCCCTATTTTCAAAATTTTTAAATCTTCAAATTTTTATATCTCCTAAACCTAACGATAGATTTCTTTTCTGTTTGCGGAATCCAGTTCTCGCCAAGATTACCTAGGTTTTACTGCGCTGTGCGCGATTTTAAAACCCACCAGGTCGCTGAGAACTCGGGTTTTTCGTTAAAAATCGTGGTTTTTTGAGGTTTTTCGACCATAATCAAAATTTTTTGTTCTAAAAGTAGTGCTGAAAACCTCGCTGCGAGCTCGCCCGCGTCGAGACGCGTCTCCCGACACCTCGCACGACCCGCTAGCTCGTAGAAAATTTTGCCCGCCCACCCGCCCTTTGTACTATAGGAAGGGGTAGACAAAGATTTTCGCCAAAAATTTTTATTTTCGATTTTGCCTCTAGGCTGTTAGCCGAGGTCAAAAATAACAATTTTGTTGTTTTACGGCCACTCCAGCACTATATTTCTGGAGCAGACGGGCCTTTACTTAGTCTATATAGGACTCAAATCAAATTGACTTGCTAATTTGCTCACCCAGCGGGTGCTTTGACCATCCTTTTTAATTTGCTGGCCCCCTCTTTACAGGGACCAGTGATTACTACTACCACGACTCGACTAATCTTTTGGTATAGACCATATTTTATTTTATTTTTAAGACAATTTTCCCCGTTTTCTTAGCTGCGCCCTATACACGCAAGCCGAATAACTATACAAAAAATGGTTCTCGGAATTCGCACCCCAGTAAAAGCGAGAGCGCCAGCGGCCAGTGCCAGCGGACCACAGGAGACGGCATCGTCTTCCCACTCTGGAAACGCGGGGCCCTCTGGAGCGCGCGAAGCGCCGAAAGGGATATCCCTGAAATTCGACGCCGTTCGAGGACCCCTAGTGGGAACAGCCGAAACGCCACGGGCGTCGGCGGGGGCCTCTGGCGCTCTCGCTCCCACCACCACCCCCAGCCCGTCGGGCTCGTCTGGACAGATGTTGGACGCCGCAAGGACTTTTATCCGGAGACCAGAGCGTAAAAGGAGATCCGTAGACATTATGGAGGCGTACACCAAACAGACGGAGGTCTACGCCGCGTCCTCAAACGACAAACTCCTACAGGACGTGATGAAGACGTTTGAGGACATTCCGGCTAGGGTCAAAGACTACCCTCAAATGAGGAGAGATATTAAGATCTTCTTAGAGACCCAGTCGGATAAATGTCTGCGGATCCTCTTTGAGCTCAGCGGGCGAGTAAAGAGCCTAGAGACAGCGACGAAAACAGCTCCGCCTTCAAAAGCGCACACCACGCCTTCGTCATCCGACCATCAGGAGACAATTATTGAAAGGCTGGAGAAGGTGGAGACAAATATCGAGACGCGGCTCAACGACCTTGAGGAGAGGGTCACAAAAAGCTTCCGCGATATGACCGACCACTACACCGAAAGCGGTGCCGACATCACCGACAACGTCGTCGGTAGGATCAACGAGATCAGCCAAAAAATTGACCACACGATAAAAGGGGTGGGGATCGTTGGTCATGCTGCGGCTGTTCTCGAAGATAAAATCGACGGCGTTGCCGGTGAGGTCGTTACCAGAACGGACAGGTTAAGGGAGGTCATAGCGGAAGTGGCTTGCGACCCAAAGCCTGCCTCACAGCCCACCTACGCCCACGTCACGGCAGCCAAACCCGGGCGTCGACCGGCACTTCACTCGGTGGCGATCACCCTGGAAGGCAGTCAAGAGACTGCTGACGAGGTGCTCGCCAGGGTGAAGAGGGCGGTCGACGCCAGGGAAACCGGCCTAAAAATAAGTAAAGTCCGAAAAGCTAAGAACCAGACGGTTATACTGGGGTGCGACTCGGAAACGGAGCTTGTTAAAGTACGACAAAGGATTGAAAGCCGGGGTGAAGGGCTAGTAGTGGCGCCCATGATAAACAAAAACCCGCTCGTCGTCCTAAAAGACGTCTTTTTGGACAGCGAGGACGACGAGATGGTGAGGGCGCTCTACTCCCAAAACCAAACGATTTTTAGGGAATTGGACCAGGAAGAGAAAGAAATGGTGATTAAGTACAAGAAAAGAACCAGGAACCCCAAAACAGCGCACGTTGTCGTCCAGGTCAGACCCAAGGTGTGGCAAAGGATGACGGAGGCTGGGGCCCTCTACCTAGACCTGCAAAGGGTTAGGGTGGAGGACCAGTCACCGCTCATCCAATGCACCAAATGCTTGGCATTCGGGCATGGCCGGAAGTTCTGTACGGAGAGTGTAGACAGATGCAGCCACTGCGGAGGACCGCATCTGCGCGAGAAGTGCGAGGAATTTGTCGCGGGAAATGAACCGCAGTGCTGCAACTGCCTGCACTCGAAACTTCAGAGGACCGATCACAACGCCTTCAGCGTGGAGTGCCCGGTCCGCAAAAAATGGGACTATCTGGCCCGGACGACAACGGCGTATGCCTAAACCGCCCCCTTCCCATGCTAGATATACAAATATATATTGGATATATACAAAGATATCAAGCACCCATCCCTGAAAACCACTAAAACCTGGAAAAGTCAATTAGCATAAGAAAAGTCAATAAATATGTAATATCGTATGAATATATATATATTATTGCCACAACCCCAAGATGAACAAATATACGCAAAAGTAAGAATAGAATCCACCCCCTTACCTCAACCCCCACTTTATCCCCCCTACCCTCCCCCCCCTCCTTTTCCCTACAACAGCCTAAAATGCAAATAAAGAAAGGTCCAAAACCTACCCTGTAAAATTTCTACCTGAAATAGTAAAATCATCGGTAAAACTTAAATTTAATAATGTATGTAATAAAAAACTAAGTAGAAGCCTTAGCCAAACAAAAATGATAGAATAAGTAAATAGACACGTAGAACTAGTAATATAAGAAATAGATTAGTTATATACTTAAGGTAGAAAATAATAATGTATCACGTAAGAAACATTACTAAGTTAGAAAATAAATTAGGAATGTAACTAAAAAGTAAAACTATATCAGAATAAGGAAACATATGCATAAACACTATATAGTAATAATAGAAAAGGCCACACAAAAATGAAAGGAAAATGGAACCGTTTAATGTATAAAAATAAGGCAGCATAATATGCACAAATATAAAATAGGTACAAGAGAAAATGTCTACACAAAAACTGTTATAAAATAAGTAAAAATAATAATGTACAAAAATAGTAAGTAGAAAAATTTCCACACAAAATGTAAAGAATAGAGCTGTTAAATGTACTGTAAGTAATCAGAGAAAACGCTTACACAAAACTCAAGTAAAATAAAACAGTGTACTTAAAAAACCTTATATAGTTAAAAAACAAAAGAAAAGTAGAAAACAGATAAAATAGCGGGAGTCTTTCACCCGGCGTAGAATGAATAAGATGTATAAAAGAGAGAGTATGAAGCTTTAAGTGCGAAGAATGAATGAGAGAACTTGAACATATGAGGAAATTAGAATAATAAGATCCCGTTGTAACCATGAACGGGGAAAAGCTATAAAAAAAAAAAAAAAAAAAAAAAAAAAAAAAAAAAAAAAAAACCTAACCTAACCTAACCTAACCTAACCTAACCTAACCTAACCTAACCTAACCTAACCTAACCTAACCTAACCTAACCTAACCTAACCTAACCTAACCTAACCTAACCTAACCTAACCTAACCTAACCTAACCTAACCTAACCTAACCTAACCTAACCTAACCTAACCTAACCTAACCTAACCTAACCTAACCTAACCTAACCTAACCTAACCTAACCTAACCTAACCTAACCTAACCTAACCTAACCTAACCTAACCTAACCTAACCTAACCTAACCTAACCTAACCTAACCTAACCTAACCTAACCTAACCTAACCTAACCTAACCTAACCTAACCTAACCTAACCCAGGTCTTGTGATCCCCCCTTTACAGGGTTCTATATATAATATTAGGACTTATCTTTTTATTATTAGTATATAAGTTTGTGTTTATCGACAAGACCAAGACTATCACTCCTCCAAAATGTTCCTCTCCAGAACCCCCGCCAAAAAAGCCTCCACGGGTCCCCATGTCTCTCCGTCGAATGCCCCACTCTCCATCACCTTTGAGAAGGATGTGTCCCCTCCCAGTGCTTCAACTCAGGCCTCTAACGGGAGGCGAAGCATTGGAGAGTGGGAAAATGGGAGATTGGCAGAGTCTCAGCCCCTCCTGTCAGCCACCGCTATATCACCTAAAAAGGTAGCCCCAACGGCGACGGCCTCTCAGAAGCTCTCACGGCGCGCTGCAACTCAGGCAGACAGCAAGGCTGTAGCGCGTCGAACTTCCACCGAGTCTACGGGGGCGTCACCGGGGACGAGCCAGCTGCAACCAAACAAACCCACCGATCGGGTGACCGAGGCCCGCAATTGTCTTCTGCGCGCGAAGTCGCACCTCGGCGACTCGCGCAATTTGAGAGCAGACTTGAAAGCCGGGATCACCCAATCGGTGGAAAGGCTATACCAGCTAGTGAAGGAGGAGGCGGCGGCTGCTGCAAAGGCGAAAGGAAGTGAGGCGGCAGAAATGGAGGCCAGCAAAGCAACACCTTTGCCAGAGGCACCCAGGAGCTTTCCGGAGGTTGACTCTTTGCTCGCTTCACTAGCGGAGCATAGCGCGCTGGTGAAGGAGAGCAGCGAGAAGATGGAGAAGCTGCGGCAGGCGATGGAGAGGCAAGGGGAAATGTTGGAAAAGACGGCCACCTATGCGAGTGTAGCGGCGGGTCCACCGAAAAGGCAGACCCCAGGAAGGACCGCGCTGCACTCCATAGTGGTAACGTCCAGGGACGAAGACGACACTGGAGAGGTAGTCTTTAACAAAATTAGAGAGGCTGTCAAAGCCAGAGATGGAGGAGTAGAAATTGAAAGCGTGCGAAAGGCCAAGGACCGGAAAATTGTTATGGGGTGTAGATCAGCAGAGGAAAGAGACAAAGTGAAAGAGAGGATCCAGAAGTCAGGAGACCATCTCGTTGTCGAGGACGTGAAAAACAAAGACCCACAACTGGTATTCCGAGGCGTTCTCAGCATTTACACCGACGAGGAACTGCTAGAGGCGATACGGAACCAAAACCGGGATGTCTTTCGCGGCCTCGACAATGGGGAGGGTCGAATGACGATCAAGTACAGGAGAACGGCGCGGAACCCCCACACGAAAAACGTGATAGTCAGCACGTCACCTACTGTCTGGAACAGGATGCTCGAGAAAGGGAAAGCGCGCATAGATCTCCAGACCGTCTTCGTCGATGACCAGTCGCCACTGGTCCAGTGCACTAGGTGTTTGGGGTACGGGCATAGTCGGCGGCTCTGTAAAGAACCTGCCGACCTATGCAGCCATTGCGGGGGCCCACACCTTCGACCAGAGTGTGACCAGTGGCTAAAGACGGAAACACCAAAGTGCCTCAACTGTGTCAAGGCGAAGATGGGGAAGACTGACCACAACGCGTTTGACCGCGAGTGTCCTGTTCGGGTCAGGTGGGACAGACTGGCACGGGCATCCGTCGCCTACTGCTAAGGGCGTCCCGGGGAACACAATGCCGCACAAGATACTCCAGGTGAACCTTCAGAGGAAGAAGTTGGCGACCCAAGAGCTTATGCTTGAGGCCGAGCAGCGCAAAGCCAGCGCAGTGCTGATCCAGGAGCCCTATGTGGGCAGCGCGAAGAGAATGAGCGGGACCAGAGGCGTCCGTATCTACCAGAGCACCGCGCAAGGAGAAGGGACTGTCAAGGCGGCAATAGCCGTTTTTGACCCAAACCTGACCGTGAGACAGTACCCAGAACTCACCACGAACAACATCGTCGTGGTGGGGATTCAAACCGGTGCCTGGAGACTAACTCTGGTCTCGTTCTACTTCGAGCCAGACCAGCCCCTAGGGCCATACCTGGACAGCCTCAGGAAGGTGGAAAGCGAGACCGGCCCGCACAAGCTCATCATGGGAGGAGATGCCAATGCCTGGAGTATCTGGTGGGGCAGTAGTGAGACGAACAGCAGAGGCGACGAGATGTTGGGAGCTCTCGACCAGCTTGGATTGCAGGTACTGAATAGAGGGGAAACTCCAACCTTCGACGTAGTTCGTGGTAACAGGCGTTATACGAGCTGCGTCGACGTCACAGCCTGCACGGCGGATATGCTGACGGTGACCGACGGCTGGCGAGTCGTCGATGACCTGACGGGGTCGGACCACAACGGCATCGAGTTCAAAGTACACCTCGAGAAGTCTTTGGGTATCACGATAAACCGGACTACCAGGATCTACAACACCAAAAAAGCTAATTGGACGCAGTTTCTTAAGAAACTGCGTCAAATTATGCGGGAGAACCACATCACCGTAAGTCTGTTCGAGGATATCGACAGCAGGGACAAAATAGACCTGGTAGTCGAGGGACTTACAGCGGCAGTGCAAGACGCCTGTACATGCGTGATACCCAAAAAGAACAACAGAGAGAGGCTAACCGTGCCGTGGTGGTCTGATAAACTCGCCAGTCTCAAGAGGCAAGTGGTCACCAAGAAGCGAAGGATTCGCTGTGCAGCGCCAATCCGGAGACCAAAGGTTGTTGAGGAGTACCTGAAACAGAAAGAAGAGTACGAACGTGCAGTAATCCAAGCAACGGTCGAGAGTTGGAAGGGGTTCTGCGAGAAGCAGGAAAGGGAAGGCCTATGGGAGGGCATATACCGGGTGATCCGCAGGACGGAGAAAAGGGAGGAGGATTTGCCGATGATTAGGGACGGCAGGACTCTAGACGCAGAGGCCTCGGCGAGGTATCTAGCAGAGACGTTCTACCCAGAGGACCGTTCGGAGGGGGATAACGAGGAGCACAAACAAGTGCGGCAACGAGCTGAAGAGGTGAATGGGGGCAACCAAGGTGAACCCTGGGACCCTCCCTTCACACTCGATGAGCTGGAGCGAGCAGTCTCCTCGTTTAACCCCAAAAAGGCCCCCGGTTCCGACGGTCTGACGGCGGATATATGGGGCCACGCGATCCGCCAAGACCCAGACTTAGTTCTGTGCTTGGTAAACAAGTGCCTGGCGCATGGATACTTTCCACGGTCCTGGAAAGAAGCAACCGTCGTTGTGCTCCGCAAACCCGCTAAAGACGACTACACCACCCCAAAATCGTACAGGCCGATTGGGCTACTGCCTGTCCTCGGCAAGATCTTCGAAAAGATGATTGTGGCCCGACTCAAGTTTTATTTGCTCCCCAGGATGAGTACTCGCCAGTACGGCTTCATGCCCCAGCGAAGCACCGAGGACTCCCTCTATACGCTTATGGGACACATACGTGGCAGACTTTATGCAAAAAGGATTGTGACGGTTGTGTCCCTGGATATAGAGGGAGCTTTCGACAGCGCATGGTGGCCAGCCATACGAGTTCGTCTGGCTGAGGAAAAGTGTCCTGTAAACTTGAGACGGGTCATGGACAGCTACTTGTCCGAGAGGGTGGTGAGAGTCAGGTATGCGGGAGCGGAGTACAAATCCAGGACCGAGAAAGGATGCGTCCAGGGGTCTATCGGTGGTCCCATAATTTGGAACGTTCTGCTGGATCCTCTGCTGAAGGACCTAGAGTCGATGGGTGTATACTGCCAGGCGTTTGCTGACGATATTGTCCTTGTGTTCGATGGAGAGACTGCACTTGAAATCCAGAGAGATGCCAATGTCGCCCTCGAGTATGTGCGAGCGTGGGGTGTCACAAATAAGCTTCGGTTTGCGCCGCATAAGACGAAGGCAATGCTGGTCACGCGGAAACTGAAGCATGACACCCCACGTCTCAAAATGGGCGGGGTAGACATTGGCATGTCTAACGAAATCAAGCTGCTCGGTCTCACCATCGACCACAAGTTGACATTTAACACCCACGTCGCAAACGTCTGTGCCCGAGCCGTCGGCATTTACAAGCAGCTGTCGCGGGCTGCTAGGGTCAGTTGGGGTCTCCATCCAGAGATTATCCGCTGCATATACACGGCCGCAGTGGAGCCCATAATAATGTACGCAGCGAGCGCGTGGTCGCCGGCCGCTAAGAAAGTCGGGGTGCAGAAAAAGCTGAACGCCGTCCAGAGGAGCTTCGCGCAGAAACTGTGCCGAGCCTACCGCACGGTCTCCCTGAACTCAGCACTGGTGCTGGCTGGAATACTCCCTCTTGACCTGCGAATCCTGGAAGCAGCCTCGCTCTACGAGGCCAAGAGAGGCGTATCCCATCCAGCGCTGGGAGACCGGGAGATCGAGCGCGTGGTATCGGCGCTTGAAATGCCGCATCCGGCTGAGCAGAGGGCTATTGCACTGCGACGCCTGGTAGACGAGGAACAATTTAATGAGCACCGCAACTATGCGGTGCGTATCTTCACAGACGGCAGCAAAATTGAGGGCAAAGTCGGTGCCGCACTGTCGGTGTGGACCGATGATGTGGAGGCCGGAGCCCTCAGGCTTGCTCTGCCGTCTTACAGCACCGTCTACCAGGCCGAGCTTCTCGCCCTCTGCAAGGCAGCAAAGGAAGTCCTCCGAAGATCCGAGACGGCGTTCGCTATTTACAGCGACTCCATGGCAGCACTCCAAACAGTCGTGAACCCCGAAGCCCTCCATGCCCTTGCAGTCGAAACAAGGGACGCCATCCGCCGCAGCAACTCCCAGAACAAGAGCGTCTCCTTGTTCTGGGTGAAAGCTCATGCGGGGCTGGAGGGTAACGAGAGAGCCGACTCGCTCGCGAAGGAGGCTGCCCTGAGGTCGAAGCGGAAACCCGACTACGACAAATGCCCGGTTTCATTCGTCAAGCGTATGATCCGAATGGAAACGCTGGGCGAATGGAACCGGAGGTATTGTGCAGGAGAAACGGCGGCCACCACGAAGAAGTTCTTTCCGTGCGCGATCGCTGCGTACAGGACGGTGCGCAAGATGGAGACCACCAAAGAGCTGACCCAAGCCCTTACAGGCCACGGCGGGTTCTCCGAATACCTGACTCGTTTCAAGTGCAAGGAGAACCCGGCGTGCGCATGCGACCCCGACAAGCAGGAGACAGTCCTCCATCTCCTGACGGACTGCCCGGTATATGCCGTCCTGAGACATGACCTCGAATCCAAGATCGGCGACAGGATAACCATAGAAAATTTAAGTCTTATAATAAAAAATGGAAAACATAGAGGGTTATTCATTCAGTTTATTACCAAAATTGTTAAGTCAGTAAACAAACGGAACAAAACATAATCGAATTTAAATGACACTCCATTTTTAACTGACATTTTAATTAGTTATTGAATGCAAATTATACAGGAATTATTTATTATTAGCAATTATTTATTATTAGGAATTATTTATTATTAGGAATTATTTATTATTAGGAATTATTTAATATTGAATTATTTAGGAATTATTTATTGAATTAATTAACAGGAATTATTTATGCTTTTAATAAAAATTGGAATAAAAATTATTAATGTGATAACTATTCTAAGGTAATAAACAAAATCTACAGCCCAAACAACGTCCCTGCGTTCTGGCATGGCAGGGGGCCTCTACAAAAAAAAAAAAAAAAAAAAAAAAAAAAAAAAAAAAAAAAAACCTAACCTAACCTAACCTAACCTAACCTAACCTAACCTAACCTAACCTAACCTAACCTAACCTAACCTAACCTAACCTAACCTAACCTAACCTAACCTAACCTAACCTAACCTAACCTAACCTAACCTAACCTAACCTAACCTAACCTAACCTAACCTAACCTAACCTAACCTAACCTAACCTAACCTAACCTAACCTAACCTAACCTAACCTAACCTAACCTAACCTAACCTAACCTAACCTAACCTAACCTAACCTAACCTAACCTAACCTAACCTAACCTAACCTAACCTAACCTAACCTAACCTAACCTAACCTAACCTAACCTAACCTAACCTAACCTAACCTAACCTAACCTAACCTAACCTAACCTAACCTAACCTAACCTAACCTAACCTAACCTAACCTAACCTAACCTAACCTAACCTAACCTAACCTAACCTAACCTAACCTAACCTAACCTAACCTAACCTAACCTAACCTAACCTAACCTAACCTAACCTAACCTAACCTAACCTAACCTAACCTAACCTAACCTAACCTAACCTAACCTAACCTAACCTAACCTAACCTAACCTAACCTAACCTAACCTAACCTAACCTAACCTAACCTAACCTAACCTAACCTAACCTAACCTAACCTAACCTAACCTAACCTAACCTAACCTAACCTAACCTAACCTAACCTAACCTAACCTAACCTAACCTAACCTAACCTAACCTAACCTAACGATAGATTTCTTTTTTGTTTGCGGAATCCAGTTCTCGCCAACATAACCTAGGTTTTACTGCGCTGTGCGCGATTTTAAAACCCACCAGGTCGCTGAAAACTCGGGTTTTTCGTTAAAAATCGTGGTTTTTTGAGGTTTTTCGACCATAATCAAAATTTTTTGTTCTAAAAGTAGTGCTGAAAACCTCGCTGCGAGCTCGCCCGCGTCGAGACGCGTCTCCCGACACCTCGCACGACCCGCTGGCTCGTAGACTCTGAAAATAATCAAATTTTTATTAAACTCCATACATAGGTACATATAACAGAATCCACCTTAGGGAGCATTGCTAAAACACAAGTCGTGATATCTTTGACTCCTGTAGTGCGTTTTTGAAGCGGTTTTCGATCCCGATCGTCCTAACTAGGCGACCGCTGACCTACAGTCACGAAAAAATTGACCTCCCCTCAAGGGTGTTTTTGATATAACACTTACCCCTATTTTCAAAATTTTTCAATCTTCAAAATTTTATATCTCCTAAACCTAACGATAGATTTCTTTTCTGTTTGCGGAATCCAGTTCTCGCCAACATAACCTAGGTTTTACTGCGCTGTGCGCGATTTTAAAACCCACCAGGTCGCTGAAAACTCGGGTTTTTCGCTAAAAATAGTGGTTTTTTGAGGTTTTTCGACCATAATCAAAATTTTTTGTTCTAAAAGTAGTGCTGAAAACCTCGCTGCGAGCTCGCCCGCGTCGAGACGCGTCTCCCGACACCTCGCACGTCCCGCTGGCTCGTAGACTCTGCAAAAAATCAAAATTTTATTAAATTCCATACATAGGTACATATAACAGAATCCACCTTAGGGAGCATTGCTAAAACACAAGTCGTGATATCTTTGACTCCTGTAGTGCGTTTTTGAAGCGGTTTTCGATCCCGATCGTCCTAACTAGGCGACCGCTGACCTACAGTCACGAAAAAATTGACCTCCCCTCAAGGGTGTTTTTGATATAACACTTACCCGTATTTTCAAAATTTTTCAATCTTCAAAATTTTATATCTCCTAAACCTAACGATAGATTTCTTTTCTTTTTTCGGAATCCAGTTCTCGCCAACATAACCTAGGTTTTACTGCGCTGTGCGCGATTTTAAAACCCACCAGGTCGCTGAAAACTCGGGTTTTTCGCTAAAAATAGTGGTTTTTTGAGGTTTTTCGACCATAATCAAAATTTTTTGTTCTAAAAGTAGTGCTGAAAACCTCGCTGCGAGCTCGCCCGCGTCGAGACGCGTCTCCCGACACCTCGCACGTCCCGCTGGCTCGTAGACCCTGCAAAAAATCAAAATTTTATTAAATTCCATACATAGGTACATATAACAGAATCCACCTTAGGGAGCATTGCTAAAACACAAGTCGTGATATCTTTGACTCCTGTAGTGCGTTTTTGAAGCGGTTTTCGATCCCGATCGTCCTAACTAGGCGACCGCTGACCTACAGTCACGAAAAAATTGACCTCCCCTCAAGGGTGTTTTTGATATAACACTTACCCCTATTTTCAAAATTTTTCAATCTTCAAAATTTTATATCTCCTAAACCTAACGATAGATTTCTTTTTTGTTTGCGGAATCCAGTTCTCGCCAACATAACCTAGGTTTTACTGCGCTGTGCGCGATTTTAAAACCCACCAGGTCGCTGAAAACTCGGGTTTTTCGTTAAAAATCGTGGTTTTTTGAGGTTTTTCGACCATAATCAAAATTTTTTGTTCTAAAAGTAGTGCTGAAAACCTCGCTGCGAGCTCGCCCGCGTCGAGACGCGTCTCCCGACACCTCGCACGACCCGCTGGCTCGTAGACTCTGAAAATAATCAAATTTTTATTAAACTCCATACATAGGTACATATAACAGAATCCACCTTAGGGAGCATTGCTAAAACACAAGTCGTGATATCTTTGACTCCTGTAGTGCGTTTTTGAAGCGGTTTTCGATCCCGATCGTCCTAACTAGGCGACCGCTGACCTACAGTCACGAAAAAATTGACCTCCCCTCAAGGGTGTTTTTGATATAACACTTACCCCTATTTTCAAAATTTTTCAATCTTCAAAATTTTATATCTCCTAAACCTAACGATAGATTTCTTTTTTGTTTGCGGAATCCAGTTCTCGCCAACATAACCTAGGTTTTACTGCGCTGTGCGCGATTTTAAAACCCACCAGGTCGCTGAAAACTCGGGTTTTTCGTTAAAAATCGTGGTTTTTTGAGGTTTTTCGACCATAATCAAAATTTTTTGTTCTAAAAGTAGTGCTGAAAACCTCGCTGCGAGCTCGCCCGCGTCGAGACGCGTCTCCCGACACCTCGCACGACCCGCTGGCTCGTAGACTCTGAAAATAATCAAATTTTTATTAAACTCCATACATAGGTACATATAACAGAATCCACCTTAGGGAGCATTGCTAAAACACAAGTCGTGATATCTTTGACTCCTGTAGTGCGTTTTTGAAGCGGTTTTCGATCCCGATCGTCCTAACTAGGCGACCGCTGACCTACAGTCACGAAAAAATTGACCTCCCCTCAAGGGTGTTTTTGATATAACACTTACCCCTATTTTCAAAATTTTTCAATCTTCAAAATTTTATATCTCCTAAACCTAACGATAGATTTCTTTTTTGTTTGCGGAATCCAGTTCTCGCCAACATAACCTAGGTTTTACTGCGCTGTGCGCGATTTTAAAACCCACCAGGTCGCTGAAAACTCGGGTTTTTCGTTAAAAATCGTGGTTTTTTGAGGTTTTTCGACCATAATCAAAATTTTTTGTTCTAAAAGTAGTGCTGAAAACCTCGCTGCGAGCTCGCCCGCGTCGAGACGCGTCTCCCGACACCTCGCACGACCCGCTGGCTCGTAGACTCTGAAAATAATCAAATTTTTATTAAACTCCATACATAGGTACATATAACAGAATCCACCTTAGGGAGCATTGCTAAAACACAAGTCGTGATATCTTTGACTCCTGTAGTGCGTTTTTGAAGCGGTTTTCGATCCCGATCGTCCTAACTAGGCGACCGCTGACCTACAGTCACGAAAAAATTGACCTCCCCTCAAGGGTGTTTTTGATATAACACTTACCCCTATTTTCAAAATTTTTCAATCTTCAAAATTTTATATCTCCTAAACCTAACGATAGATTTCTTTTTTGTTTGCGGAATCCAGTTCTCGCCAACATAACCTAGGTTTTACTGCGCTGTGCGCGATTTTAAAACCCACCAGGTCGCTGAAAACTCGGGTTTTTCGTTAAAAATCGTGGTTTTTTGAGGTTTTTCGACCATAATCAAAATTTTTTGTTCTAAAAGTAGTGCTGAAAACCTCGCTGCGAGCTCGCCCGCGTCGAGACGCGTCTCCCGACACCTCGCACGACCCGCTGGCTCGTAGACTCTGAAAATAATCAAATTTTTATTAAACTCCATACATAGGTACATATAACAGAATCCACCTTAGGGAGCATTGCTAAAACACAAGTCGTGATATCTTTGACTCCTGTAGTGCGTTTTTGAAGCGGTTTTCGATCCCGATCGTCCTAACTAGGCGACCGCTGACCTACAGTCACGAAAAAATTGACCTCCCCTCAAGGGTGTTTTTGATATAACACTTACCCCTATTTTCAAAATTTTTCAATCTTCAAAATTTTATATCTCCTAAACCTAACGATAGATTTCTTTTTTGTTTGCGGAATCCAGTTCTCGCCAACATAACCTAGGTTTTACTGCGCTGTGCGCGATTTTAAAACCCACCAGGTCGCTGAAAACTCGGGTTTTTCGTTAAAAATCGTGGTTTTTTGAGGTTTTTCGACCATAATCAAAATTTTTTGTTCTAAAAGTAGTGCTGAAAACCTCGCTGCGAGCTCGCCCGCGTCGAGACGCGTCTCCCGACACCTCGCACGACCCGCTGGCTCGTAGACTCTGAAAATAATCAAATTTTTATTAAACTCCATACATAGGTACATATAACAGAATCCACCTTAGGGAGCATTGCTAAAACACAAGTCGTGATATCTTTGACTCCTGTAGTGCGTTTTTGAAGCGGTTTTCGATCCCGATCGTCCTAACTAGGCGACCGCTGACCTACAGTCACGAAAAAATTGACCTCCCCTCAAGGGTGTTTTTGATATAACACTTACCCCTATTTTCAAAATTTTTCAATCTTCAAAATTTTATATCTCCTAAACCTAACGATAGATTTCTTTTTTGTTTGCGGAATCCAGTTCTCGCCAACATAACCTAGGTTTTACTGCGCTGTGCGCGATTTTAAAACCCACCAGGTCGCTGAAAACTCGGGTTTTTCGTTAAAAATCGTGGTTTTTTGAGGTTTTTCGACCATAATCAAAATTTTTTGTTCTAAAAGTAGTGCTGAAAACCTCGCTGCGAGCTCGCCCGCGTCGAGACGCGTCTCCCGACACCTCGCACGACCCGCTGGCTCGTAGACTCTGAAAATAATCAAATTTTTATTAAACTCCATACATAGGTACATATAACAGAATCCACCTTAGGGAGCATTGCTAAAACACAAGTCGTGATATCTTTGACTCCTGTAGTGCGTTTTTGAAGCGGTTTTCGATCCCGATCGTCCTAACTAGGCGACCGCTGACCTACAGTCACGAAAAAATTGACCTCCCCTCAAGGGTGTTTTTGATATAACACTTACCCCTATTTTCAAAATTTTTCAATCTTCAAAATTTTATATCTCCTAAACCTAACGATAGATTTCTTTTTTGTTTGCGGAATCCAGTTCTCGCCAACATAACCTAGGTTTTACTGCGCTGTGCGCGATTTTAAAACCCACCAGGTCGCTGAAAACTCGGGTTTTTCGTTAAAAATCGTGGTTTTTTGAGGTTTTTCGACCATAATCAAAATTTTTTGTTCTAAAAGTAGTGCTGAAAACCTCGCTGCGAGCTCGCCCGCGTCGAGACGCGTCTCCCGACACCTCGCACGACCCGCTGGCTCGTAGACTCTGAAAATAATCAAATTTTTATTAAACTCCATACATAGGTACATATAACAGAATCCACCTTAGGGAGCATTGCTAAAACACAAGTCGTGATATCTTTGACTCCTGTAGTGCGTTTTTGAAGCGGTTTTCGATCCCGATCGTCCTAACTAGGCGACCGCTGACCTACAGTCACGAAAAAATTGACCTCCCCTCAAGGGTGTTTTTGATATAACACTTACCCCTATTTTCAAAATTTTTCAATCTTCAAAATTTTATATCTCCTAAACCTAACGATAGATTTCTTTTTTGTTTGCGGAATCCAGTTCTCGCCAACATAACCTAGGTTTTACTGCGCTGTGCGCGATTTTAAAACCCACCAGGTCGCTGAAAACTCGGGTTTTTCGTTAAAAATCGTGGTTTTTTGAGGTTTTTCGACCATAATCAAAATTTTTTGTTCTAAAAGTAGTGCTGAAAACCTCGCTGCGAGCTCGCCCGCGTCGAGACGCGTCTCCCGACACCTCGCACGACCCGCTGGCTCGTAGACTCTGAAAATAATCAAATTTTTATTAAACTCCATACATAGGTACATATAACAGAATCCACCTTAGGGAGCATTGCTAAAACACAAGTCGTGATATCTTTGACTCCTGTAGTGCGTTTTTGAAGCGGTTTTCGATCCCGATCGTCCTAACTAGGCGACCGCTGACCTACAGTCACGAAAAAATTGACCTCCCCTCAAGGGTGTTTTTGATATAACACTTACCCCTATTTTCAAAATTTTTCAATCTTCAAAATTTTATATCTCCTAAACCTAACGATAGATTTCTTTTTTGTTTGCGGAATCCAGTTCTCGCCAACATAACCTAGGTTTTACTGCGCTGTGCGCGATTTTAAAACCCACCAGGTCGCTGAAAACTCGGGTTTTTCGCTAAAAATAGTGGTTTTTTGAGGTTTTTCGACCATAATCAAAATTTTTTGTTCTAAAAGTAGTGCTGAAAACCTCGCTGCGAGCTCGCCCGCGTCGAGACGCGTCTCCCGACACCTCGCACGTCCCGCTGGCTCGTAGACCCTGCAAAAAATCAAAATTTTATTAAATTCCATACATAGGTACATATAACAGAATCCACCTTAGGGAGCATTGCTAAAACACAAGTCGTGATATCTTTGACTCCTGTAGTGCGTTTTTGAAGCGGTTTTCGATCCCGATCGTCCTAACTAGGCGACCGCTGACCTACAGTCACGAAAAAATTGACCTCCCCTCAAGGGTGTTTTTGATATAACACTTACCCGTATTTTCAAAATTTTTCAATCTTCAAAATTTTATATCTCCTAAACCTAACGATAGATTTCTTTTCTTTTTTCGAAATCCAGTTCTCGCCAACATAACCTAGGTTTTACTGCGCTGTGCGCGATTTTAAAACCCACCAGGTCGCTGAAAACTCGGGTTTTTCGCTAAAAATAGTGGTTTTTTGAGGTTTTTCGACCATAATCAAAATTTTTTGTTCTAAAAGTAGTGCTGAAAACCTCGCTGCGAGCTCGCCCGCGTCGAGACGCGTCTCCCGACACCTCGCACGCCCCGCTGGCTCGTAGACCCTGCAAAAAATCAAAATTTTATTAAATTCCATACATAGGTACATATAACAGAATCCACCTTAGGGAGCATTGCTAAAACACAAGTCGTGATATCTTTGACTCCTGTAGTGCGTTTTTGAAGCGGTTTTCGATCCCGATCGTCCTAACTAGGCGACCGCTGACCTACAGTCACGAAAAAATTGACCTCCCCTCAAGGGTGTTTTTGATATAACACTTACCCGTATTTTCAAAATTTTTCAATCTTCAAAATTTTATATCTCCTAAACCTAACGATAGATTTCTTTTCTTTTTTCGGAATCCAGTTCTCGCCAACATAACCTAGGTTTTACTGCGCTGTGCGCGATTTTAAAACCCACCAGGTCGCTGAAAACTCGGGTTTTTCGCTAAAAATAGTGGTTTTTTGAGGTTTTTCGACCATAATCAAAATTTTTTGTTCTAAAAGTAGTGCTGAAAACCTCGCTGCGAGCTCGCCCGCGTCGAGACGCGTCTCCCGACACCTCGCACGCCCCGCTGGCTCGTAGACCCTGCAAAAAATCAAAATTTTATTAAATTCCATACATAGGTACATATAACAGAATCCACCTTAGGGAGCATTGCTAAAACACAAGTCGTGATATCTTTGACTCCTGTAGTGCGTTTTTGAAGCGGTTTTCGATCCCGATCGTCCTAACTAGGCGACCGCTGACCTACAGTCACGAAAAAATTGACCTCCCCTCAAGGGTGTTTTTGATATAACACTTACCCCTATTTTCAAAATTTTTCAATCTTCAAAACTTTATATCTCCTAAACCTAACGATAGATTTCTTTTTTGTTTGCGGAATCCAGTTCTCGCCAACATAACCTAGGTTTTACTGCGCTGTGCGCGATTTTAAAACCCACCAGGTCGCTGAAAACTCGGGTTTTTCGTTAAAAATCGTGGTTTTTTGAGGTTTTTCGACCATAATCAAAATTTTTTGTTCTAAAAGTAGTGCTGAAAACCTCGCTGCGAGCTCGCCCGCGTCGAGACGCGTCTCCCGACACCTCGCACGACCCGCTGGCTCGTAGACTCTGAAAATAATCAAATTTTTATTAAACTCCATACATAGGTACATATAACAGAATCCACCTTAGGGAGCATTGCTAAAACACAAGTCGTGATATCTTTGACTCCTGTAGTGCGTTTTTGAAGCGGTTTTCGATCCCGATCGTCCTAACTAGGCGACCGCTGACCTACAGTCACGAAAAAATTGACCTCCCCTCAAGGGTGTTTTTGATATAACACTTACCCCTATTTTCAAAATTTTTCAATCTTCAAAATTTTATATCTCCTAAACCTAACGATAGATTTCTTTTTTGTTTGCGGAATCCAGTTCTCGCCAACATAACCTAGGTTTTACTGCGCTGTGCGCGATTTTAAAACCCACCAGGTCGCTGAAAACTCGGGTTTTTCGCTAAAAATAGTGGTTTTTTGAGGTTTTTCGACCATAATCAAAATTTTTTGTTCTAAAAGTAGTGCTGAAAACCTCGCTGCGAGCTCGCCCGCGTCGAGACGCGTCTCCCGACACCTCGCACGTCCCGCTGGCTCGTAGACTCTGCAAAAAATCAAAATTTTATTAAATTCCATACATAGGTACATATAACAGAATCCCCCTTAGGGAGCATTGCTAAAACACAAGTCGTGATATCTTTGACTCCTGTAGTGCGTTTTTGAAGCGGTTTTCGATCCCGATCGTCCTAACTAGGCGACCGCTGACCTACAGTCACGAAAAAATTGACCTCCCCTCAAGGGTGTTTTTGATATAACACTTACCCGTATTTTCAAAATTTTTCAATCTTCAAAATTTTATATCTCCTAAACCTAACGATAGATTTCTTTTCTTTTTTCGGAATCCAGTTCTCGCCAACATAACCTAGGTTTTACTGCGCTGTGCGCGATTTTAAAACCCACCAGGTCGCTGAAAACTCGGGTTTTTCGCTAAAAATAGTGGTTTTTTGAGGTTTTTCGACCATAATCAAAATTTTTTGTTCTAAAAGTAGTGCTGAAAACCTCGCTGCGAGCTCGCCCGCGTCGAGACGCGTCTCCCGACACCTCGCACGCCCCGCTGGCTCGTAGACCCTGCAAAAAATCAAAATTTTATTAAATTCCATACATAGGTACATATAACAGAATCCACCTTAGGGAGCATTGCTAAAACACAAGTCGTGATATCTTTGACTCCTGTAGTGCGTTTTTGAAGCGGTTTTCGATCCCGATCGTCCTAACTAGGCGACCGCTGACCTACAGTCACGAAAAAATTGACCTCCCCTCAAGGGTGTTTTTGATATAACACTTACCCGTATTTTCAAAATTTTTCAATCTTCAAAATTTTATATCTCCTAAACCTAACGATAGATTTCTTTTCTTTTTTCGGAATCCAGTTCTCGCCAACATAACCTAGGTTTTACTGCGCTGTGCGCGATTTTAAAACCCACCAGGTCGCTGAAAACTCGGGTTTTTCGCTAAAAATAGTGGTTTTTTGAGGTTTTTCGACCATAATCAAAATTTTTTGTTCTAAAAGTAGTGCTGAAAACCTCGCTGCGAGCTCGCCCGCGTCGAGACGCGTCTCCCGACACCTCGCACGCCCCGCTGGCTCGTAGACCCTGCAAAAAATCAAAATTTTATTAAATTCCATACATAGGTACATATAACAGAATCCACCTTAGGGAGCATTGCTAAAACACAAGTCGTGATATCTTTGACTCCTGTAGTGCGTTTTTGAAGCGGTTTTCGATCCCGATCGTCCTAACTAGGCGACCGCTGACCTACAGTCACGAAAAAATTGACCTCCCCTCAAGGGTGTTTTTGATATAACACTTACCCCTATTTTCAAAATTTTTCAATCTTCAAAATTTTATATCTCCTAAACCTAACGATAGATTTCTTTTTTGTTTGCGGAATCCAGTTCTCGCCAACATAACCTAGGTTTTACTGCGCTGTGCGCGATTTTAAAACCCACCAGGTCGCTGAAAACTCGGGTTTTTCGTTAAAAATCGTGGTTTTTTGAGGTTTTTCGACCATAATCAAAATTTTTTGTTCTAAAAGTAGTGCTGAAAACCTCGCTGCGAGCTCGCCCGCGTCGAGACGCGTCTCCCGACACCTCGCACGACCCGCTGGCTCGTAGACTCTGAAAATAATCAAATTTTTATTAAACTCCATACATAGGTACATATAACAGAATCCACCTTAGGGAGCATTGCTAAAACACAAGTCGTGATATCTTTGACTCCTGTAGTGCGTTTTTGAAGCGGTTTTCGATCCCGATCGTCCTAACTAGGCGACCGCTGACCTACAGTCACGAAAAAATTGACCTCCCCTCAAGGGTGTTTTTGATATAACACTTACCCCTATTTTCAAAATTTTTCAATCTTCAAAATTTTATATCTCCTAAACCTAACGATAGATTTCTTTTTTGTTTGCGGAATCCAGTTCTCGCCAACATAACCTAGGTTTTACTGCGCTGTGCGCGATTTTAAAACCCACCAGGTCGCTGAAAACTCGGGTTTTTCGTTAAAAATCGTGGTTTTTTGAGGTTTTTCGACCATAATCAAAATTTTTTGTTCTAAAAGTAGTGCTGAAAACCTCGCTGCGAGCTCGCCCGCGTCGAGACGCGTCTCCCGACACCTCGCACGACCCGCTGGCTCGTAGACTCTGAAAATAATCAAATTTTTATTAAACTCCATACATAGGTACATATAACAGAATCCACCTTAGGGAGCATTGCTAAAACACAAGTCGTGATATCTTTGACTCCTGTAGTGCGTTTTTGAAGCGGTTTTCGATCCCGATCGTCCTAACTAGGCGACCGCTGACCTACAGTCACGAAAAAATTGACCTCCCCTCAAGGGTGTTTTTGATATAACACTTACCCCTATTTTCAAAATTTTTCAATCTTCAAAATTTTATATCTCCTAAACCTAACGATAGATTTCTTTTTTGTTTGCGGAATCCAGTTCTCGCCAACATAACCTAGGTTTTACTGCGCTGTGCGCGATTTTAAAACCCACCAGGTCGCTGAAAACTCGGGTTTTTCGTTAAAAATCGTGGTTTTTTGAGGTTTTTCGACCATAATCAAAATTTTTTGTTCTAAAAGTAGTGCTGAAAACCTCGCTGCGAGCTCGCCCGCGTCGAGACGCGTCTCCCGACACCTCGCACGACCCGCTGGCTCGTAGACTCTGAAAATAATCAAATTTTTATTAAACTCCATACATAGGTACATATAACAGAATCCACCTTAGGGAGCATTGCTAAAACACAAGTCGTGATATCTTTGACTCCTGTAGTGCGTTTTTGAAGCGGTTTTCGATCCCGATCGTCCTAACTAGGCGACCGCTGACCTACAGTCACGAAAAAATTGACCTCCCCTCAAGGGTGTTTTTGATATAACACTTACCCCTATTTTCAAAATTTTTCAATCTTCAAAATTTTATATCTCCTAAACCTAACGATAGATTTCTTTTTTGTTTGCGGAATCCAGTTCTCGCCAACATAACCTAGGTTTTACTGCGCTGTGCGCGATTTTAAAACCCACCAGGTCGCTGAAAACTCGGGTTTTTCGTTAAAAATCGTGGTTTTTTGAGGTTTTTCGACCATAATCAAAATTTTTTGTTCTAAAAGTAGTGCTGAAAACCTCGCTGCGAGCTCGCCCGCGTCGAGACGCGTCTCCCGACACCTCGCACGACCCGCTGGCTCGTAGACTCTGAAAATAATCAAATTTTTATTAAACTCCATACATAGGTACATATAACAGAATCCACCTTAGGGAGCATTGCTAAAACACAAGTCGTGATATCTTTGACTCCTGTAGTGCGTTTTTGAAGCGGTTTTCGATCCCGATCGTCCTAACTAGGCGACCGCTGACCTACAGTCACGAAAAAATTGACCTCCCCTCAAGGGTGTTTTTGATATAACACTTACCCCTATTTTCAAAATTTTTCAATCTTCAAAATTTTATATCTCCTAAACCTAACGATAGATTTCTTTTTTGTTTGCGGAATCCAGTTCTCGCCAACATAACCTAGGTTTTACTGCGCTGTGCGCGATTTTAAAACCCACCAGGTCGCTGAAAACTCGGGTTTTTCGTTAAAAATCGTGGTTTTTTGAGGTTTTTCGACCATAATCAAAATTTTTTGTTCTAAAAGTAGTGCTGAAAACCTCGCTGCGAGCTCGCCCGCGTCGAGACGCGTCTCCCGACACCTCGCACGACCCGCTGGCTCGTAGACTCTGAAAATAATCAAATTTTTATTAAACTCCATACATAGGTACATATAACAGAATCCACCTTAGGGAGCATTGCTAAAACACAAGTCGTGATATCTTTGACTCCTGTAGTGCGTTTTTGAAGCGGTTTTCGATCCCGATCGTCCTAACTAGGCGACCGCTGACCTACAGTCACGAAAAAATTGACCTCCCCTCAAGGGTGTTTTTGATATAACACTTACCCCTATTTTCAAAATTTTTCAATCTTCAAAATTTTATATCTCCTAAACCTAACGATAGATTTCTTTTTTGTTTGCGGAATCCAGTTCTCGCCAACATAACCTAGGTTTTACTGCGCTGTGCGCGATTTTAAAACCCACCAGGTCGCTGAAAACTCGGGTTTTTCGTTAAAAATCGTGGTTTTTTGAGGTTTTTCGACCATAATCAAAATTTTTTGTTCTAAAAGTAGTGCTGAAAACCTCGCTGCGAGCTCGCCCGCGTCGAGACGCGTCTCCCGACACCTCGCACGACCCGCTGGCTCGTAGACTCTGAAAATAATCAAATTTTTATTAAACTCCATACATAGGTACATATAACAGAATCCACCTTAGGGAGCATTGCTAAAACACAAGTCGTGATATCTTTGACTCCTGTAGTGCGTTTTTGAAGCGGTTTTCGATCCCGATCGTCCTAACTAGGCGACCGCTGACCTACAGTCACGAAAAAATTGACCTCCCCTCAAGGGTGTTTTTGATATAACACTTACCCCTATTTTCAAAATTTTTCAATCTTCAAAATTTTATATCTCCTAAACCTAACGATAGATTTCTTTTTTGTTTGCGGAATCCAGTTCTCGCCAACATAACCTAGGTTTTACTGCGCTGTGCGCGATTTTAAAACCCACCAGGTCGCTGAAAACTCGGGTTTTTCGTTAAAAATCGTGGTTTTTTGAGGTTTTTCGACCATAATCAAAATTTTTTGTTCTAAAAGTAGTGCTGAAAACCTCGCTGCGAGCTCGCCCGCGTCGAGACGCGTCTCCCGACACCTCGCACGACCCGCTGGCTCGTAGACTCTGAAAATAATCAAATTTTTATTAAACTCCATACATAGGTACATATAACAGAATCCACCTTAGGGAGCATTGCTAAAACACAAGTCGTGATATCTTTGACTCCTGTAGTGCGTTTTTGAAGCGGTTTTCGATCCCGATCGTCCTAACTAGGCGACCGCTGACCTACAGTCACGAAAAAATTGACCTCCCCTCAAGGGTGTTTTTGATATAACACTTACCCCTATTTTCAAAATTTTTCAATCTTCAAAATTTTATATCTCCTAAACCTAACGATAGATTTCTTTTTTGTTTGCGGAATCCAGTTCTCGCCAACATAACCTAGGTTTTACTGCGCTGTGCGCGATTTTAAAACCCACCAGGTCGCTGAAAACTCGGGTTTTTCGTTAAAAATCGTGGTTTTTTGAGGTTTTTCGACCATAATCAAAATTTTTTGTTCTAAAAGTAGTGCTGAAAACCTCGCTGCGAGCTCGCCCGCGTCGAGACGCGTCTCCCGACACCTCGCACGACCCGCTGGCTCGTAGACTCTGAAAATAATCAAATTTTTATTAAACTCCATACATAGGTACATATAACAGAATCCACCTTAGGGAGCATTGCTAAAACACAAGTCGTGATATCTTTGACTCCTGTAGTGCGTTTTTGAAGCGGTTTTCGATCCCGATCGTCCTAACTAGGCGACCGCTGACCTACAGTCACGAAAAAATTGACCTCCCCTCAAGGGTGTTTTTGATATAACACTTACCCCTATTTTCAAAATTTTTCAATCTTCAAAATTTTATATCTCCTAAACCTAACGATAGATTTCTTTTTTGTTTGCGGAATCCAGTTCTCGCCAACATAACCTAGGTTTTACTGCGCTGTGCGCGATTTTAAAACCCACCAGGTCGCTGAAAACTCGGGTTTTTCGCTAAAAATAGTGGTTTTTTGAGGTTTTTCGACCATAATCAAAATTTTTTGTTCTAAAAGTAGTGCTGAAAACCTCGCTGCGAGCTCGCCCGCGTCGAGACGCGTCTCCCGACACCTCGCACGTCCCGCTGGCTCGTAGACTCTGCAAAAAATCAAAATTTTATTAAATTCCATACATAGGTACATATAACAGAATCCACCTTAGGGAGCATTGCTAAAACACAAGTCGTGATATCTTTGACTCCTGTAGTGCGTTTTTGAAGCGGTTTTCGATCCCGATCGTCCTAACTAGGCGACCGCTGACCTACAGTCACGAAAAAATTGACCTCCCCTCAAGGGTGTTTTTGATATAACACTTACCCGTATTTTCAAAATTTTTCAATCTTCAAAATTTTATATCTCCTAAACCTAACGATAGATTTCTTTTCTTTTTTCGAAATCCAGTTCTCGCCAACATAACCTAGGTTTTACTGCGCTGTGCGCGATTTTAAAACCCACCAGGTCGCTGAAAACTCGGGTTTTTCGCTAAAAATAGTGGTTTTTTGAGGTTTTTCGACCATAATCAAAATTTTTTGTTCTAAAAGTAGTGCTGAAAACCTCGCTGCGAGCTCGCCCGCGTCGAGACGCGTCTCCCGACACCTCGCACGCCCCGCTGGCTCGTAGACCCTGCAAAAAATCAAAATTTTATTAAATTCCATACATAGGTACATATAACAGAATCCACCTTAGGGAGCATTGCTAAAACACAAGTCGTGATATCTTTGACTCCTGTAGTGCGTTTTTGAAGCGGTTTTCGATCCCGATCGTCCTAACTAGGCGACCGCTGACCTACAGTCACGAAAAAATTGACCTCCCCTCAAGGGTGTTTTTGATATAACACTTACCCGTATTTTCAAAATTTTTCAATCTTCAAAATTTTATATCTCCTAAACCTAACGATAGATTTCTTTTCTTTTTTCGGAATCCAGTTCTCGCCAACATAACCTAGGTTTTACTGCGCTGTGCGCGATTTTAAAACCCACCAGGTCGCTGAAAACTCGGGTTTTTCGCTAAAAATAGTGGTTTTTTGAGGTTTTTCGACCATAATCAAAATTTTTTGTTCTAAAAGTAGTGCTGAAAACCTCGCTGCGAGCTCGCCCGCGTCGAGACGCGTCTCCCGACACCTCGCACGCCCCGCTGGCTCGTAGACCCTGCAAAAAATCAAAATTTTATTAAATTCCATACATAGGTACATATAACAGAATCCACCTTAGGGAGCATTGCTAAAACACAAGTCGTGATATCTTTGACTCCTGTAGTGCGTTTTTGAAGCGGTTTTCGATCCCGATCGTCCTAACTAGGCGACCGCTGACCTACAGTCACGAAAAAATTGACCTCCCCTCAAGGGTGTTTTTGATATAACACTTACCCCTATTTTCAAAATTTTTCAATCTTCAAAATTTTATATCTCCTAAACCTAACGATAGATTTCTTTTTTGTTTGCGGAATCCAGTTCTCGCCAACATAACCTAGGTTTTACTGCGCTGTGCGCGATTTTAAAACCCACCAGGTCGCTGAAAACTCGGGTTTTTCGTTAAAAATCGTGGTTTTTTGAGGTTTTTCGACCATAATCAAAATTTTTTGTTCTAAAAGTAGTGCTGAAAACCTCGCTGCGAGCTCGCCCGCGTCGAGACGCGTCTCCCGACACCTCGCACGACCCGCTGGCTCGTAGACTCTGAAAATAATCAAATTTTTATTAAACTCCATACATAGGTACATATAACAGAATCCACCTTAGGGAGCATTGCTAAAACACAAGTCGTGATATCTTTGACTCCTGTAGTGCGTTTTTGAAGCGGTTTTCGATCCCGATCGTCCTAACTAGGCGACCGCTGACCTACAGTCACGAAAAAATTGACCTCCCCTCAAGGGTGTTTTTGATATAACACTTACCCCTATTTTCAAAATTTTTCAATCTTCAAAATTTTATATCTCCTAAACCTAACGATAGATTTCTTTTTTGTTTGCGGAATCCAGTTCTCGCCAACATAACCTAGGTTTTACTGCGCTGTGCGCGATTTTAAAACCCACCAGGTCGCTGAAAACTCGGGTTTTTCGTTAAAAATCGTGGTTTTTTGAGGTTTTTCGACCATAATCAAAATTTTTTGTTCTAAAAGTAGTGCTGAAAACCTCGCTGCGAGCTCGCCCGCGTCGAGACGCGTCTCCCGACACCTCGCACGACCCGCTGGCTCGTAGACTCTGAAAATAATCAAATTTTTATTAAACTCCATACATAGGTACATATAACAGAATCCACCTTAGGGAGCATTGCTAAAACACAAGTCGTGATATCTTTGACTCCTGTAGTGCGTTTTTGAAGCGGTTTTCGATCCCGATCGTCCTAACTAGGCGACCGCTGACCTACAGTCACGAAAAAATTGACCTCCCCTCAAGGGTGTTTTTGATATAACACTTACCCCTATTTTCAAAATTTTTCAATCTTCAAAATTTTATATCTCCTAAACCTAACGATAGATTTCTTTTTTGTTTGCGGAATCCAGTTCTCGCCAACATAACCTAGGTTTTACTGCGCTGTGCGCGATTTTAAAACCCACCAGGTCGCTGAAAACTCGGGTTTTTCGTTAAAAATCGTGGTTTTTTGAGGTTTTTCGACCATAATCAAAATTTTTTGTTCTAAAAGTAGTGCTGAAAACCTCGCTGCGAGCTCGCCCGCGTCGAGACGCGTCTCCCGACACCTCGCACGACCCGCTGGCTCGTAGACTCTGAAAATAATCAAATTTTTATTAAACTCCATACATAGGTACATATAACAGAATCCACCTTAGGGAGCATTGCTAAAACACAAGTCGTGATATCTTTGACTCCTGTAGTGCGTTTTTGAAGCGGTTTTCGATCCCGATCGTCCTAACTAGGCGACCGCTGACCTACAGTCACGAAAAAATTGACCTCCCCTCAAGGGTGTTTTTGATATAACACTTACCCCTATTTTCAAAATTTTTCAATCTTCAAAATTTTATATCTCCTAAACCTAACGATAGATTTCTTTTTTGTTTGCGGAATCCAGTTCTCGCCAACATAACCTAGGTTTTACTGCGCTGTGCGCGATTTTAAAACCCACCAGGTCGCTGAAAACTCGGGTTTTTCGTTAAAAATCGTGGTTTTTTGAGGTTTTTCGACCATAATCAAAATTTTTTGTTCTAAAAGTAGTGCTGAAAACCTCGCTGCGAGCTCGCCCGCGTCGAGACGCGTCTCCCGACACCTCGCACGACCCGCTGGCTCGTAGACTCTGAAAATAATCAAATTTTTATTAAACTCCATACATAGGTACATATAACAGAATCCACCTTAGGGAGCATTGCTAAAACACAAGTCGTGATATCTTTGACTCCTGTAGTGCGTTTTTGAAGCGGTTTTCGATCCCGATCGTCCTAACTAGGCGACCGCTGACCTACAGTCACGAAAAAATTGACCTCCCCTCAAGGGTGTTTTTGATATAACACTTACCCCTATTTTCAAAATTTTTCAATCTTCAAAATTTTATATCTCCTAAACCTAACGATAGATTTCTTTTTTGTTTGCGGAATCCAGTTCTCGCCAACATAACCTAGGTTTTACTGCGCTGTGCGCGATTTTAAAACCCACCAGGTCGCTGAAAACTCGGGTTTTTCGCTAAAAATAGTGGTTTTTTGAGGTTTTTCGACCATAATCAAAATTTTTTGTTCTAAAAGTAGTGCTGAAAACCTCGCTGCGAGCTCGCCCGCGTCGAGACGCGTCTCCCGACACCTCGCACGTCCCGCTGGCTCGTAGACTCTGCAAAAAATCAAAATTTTATTAAATTCCATACATAGGTACATATAACAGAATCCACCTTAGGGAGCATTGCTAAAACACAAGTCGTGATATCTTTGCCTCCTGTAGTGCGTTTTTGAAGCGGTTTTCGATCCCGATCGTCCTAACTAGGCGACCGCTGACCTACAGTCACGAAAAAATTGACCTCCCCTCAAGGGTGTTTTTGATATAACACTTACCCCTATTTTCAAAATTTTTCAATCTTCAAAATTTTATATCTCCTAAACCTAACGATAGATTTCTTTTTTGTTTGCGGAATCCAGTTCTCGCCAACATAACCTAGGTTTTACTGCGCTGTGCGCGATTTTAAAACCCACCAGGTCGCTGAAAACTCGGGTTTTTCGTTAAAAATCGTGGTTTTTTGAGGTTTTTCGACCATAATCAAAATTTTTTGTTCTAAAAGTAGTGCTGAAAACCTCGCTGCGAGCTCGCCCGCGTCGAGACGCGTCTCCCGACACCTCGCACGACCCGCTGGCTCGTAGACTCTGAAAATAATCAAATTTTTATTAAACTCCATACATAGGTACATATAACAGAATCCACCTTAGGGAGCATTGCTAAAACACAAGTCGTGATATCTTTGACTCCTGTAGTGCGTTTTTGAAGCGGTTTTCGATCCCGATCGTCCTAACTAGGCGACCGCTGACCTACAGTCACGAAAAAATTGACCTCCCCTCAAGGGTGTTTTTGATATAACACTTACCCCTATTTTCAAAATTTTTCAATCTTCAAAATTTTATATCTCCTAAACCTAACGATAGATTTCTTTTTTGTTTGCGGAATCCAGTTCTCGCCAACATAACCTAGGTTTTACTGCGCTGTGCGCGATTTTAAAACCCACCAGGTCGCTGAAAACTCGGGTTTTTCGTTAAAAATCGTGGTTTTTTGAGGTTTTTCGACCATAATCAAAATTTTTTGTTCTAAAAGTAGTGCTGAAAACCTCGCTGCGAGCTCGCCCGCGTCGAGACGCGTCTCCCGACACCTCGCACGACCCGCTGGCTCGTAGACTCTGAAAATAATCAAATTTTTATTAAACTCCATACATAGGTACATATAACAGAATCCACCTTAGGGAGCATTGCTAAAACACAAGTCGTGATATCTTTGACTCCTGTAGTGCGTTTTTGAAGCGGTTTTCGATCCCGATCGTCCTAACTAGGCGACCGCTGACCTACAGTCACGAAAAAATTGACCTCCCCTCAAGGGTGTTTTTGATATAACACTTACCCCTATTTTCAAAATTTTTCAATCTTCAAAATTTTATATCTCCTAAACCTAACGATAGATTTCTTTTTTGTTTGCGGAATCCAGTTCTCGCCAACATAACCTAGGTTTTACTGCGCTGTGCGCGATTTTAAAACCCACCAGGTCGCTGAAAACTCGGGTTTTTCGTTAAAAATCGTGGTTTTTTGAGGTTTTTCGACCATAATCAAAATTTTTTGTTCTAAAAGTAGTGCTGAAAACCTCGCTGCGAGCTCGCCCGCGTCGAGACGCGTCTCCCGACACCTCGCACGACCCGCTGGCTCGTAGACTCTGAAAATAATCAAATTTTTATTAAACTCCATACATAGGTACATATAACAGAATCCACCTTAGGGAGCATTGCTAAAACACAAGTCGTGATATCTTTGACTCCTGTAGTGCGTTTTTGAAGCGGTTTTCGATCCCGATCGTCCTAACTAGGCGACCGCTGACCTACAGTCACGAAAAAATTGACCTCCCCTCAAGGGTGTTTTTGATATAACACTTACCCCTATTTTCAAAATTTTTCAATCTTCAAAATTTTATATCTCCTAAACCTAACGATAGATTTCTTTTTTGTTTGCGGAATCCAGTTCTCGCCAACATAACCTAGGTTTTACTGCGCTGTGCGCGATTTTAAAACCCACCAGGTCGCTGAAAACTCGGGTTTTTCGTTAAAAATCGTGGTTTTTTGAGGTTTTTCGACCATAATCAAAATTTTTTGTTCTAAAAGTAGTGCTGAAAACCTCGCTGCGAGCTCGCCCGCGTCGAGACGCGTCTCCCGACACCTCGCACGACCCGCTGGCTCGTAGACTCTGAAAATAATCAAATTTTTATTAAACTCCATACATAGGTACATATAACAGAATCCACCTTAGGGAGCATTGCTAAAACACAAGTCGTGATATCTTTGACTCCTGTAGTGCGTTTTTGAAGCGGTTTTCGATCCCGATCGTCCTAACTAGGCGACCGCTGACCTACAGTCACGAAAAAATTGACCTCCCCTCAAGGGTGTTTTTGATATAACACTTACCCCTATTTTCAAAATTTTTCAATCTTCAAAATTTTATATCTCCTAAACCTAACGATAGATTTCTTTTTTGTTTGCGGAATCCAGTTCTCGCCAACATAACCTAGGTTTTACTGCGCTGTGCGCGATTTTAAAACCCACCAGGTCGCTGAAAACTCGGGTTTTTCGTTAAAAATCGTGGTTTTTTGAGGTTTTTCGACCATAATCAAAATTTTTTGTTCTAAAAGTAGTGCTGAAAACCTCGCTGCGAGCTCGCCCGCGTCGAGACGCGTCTCCCGACACCTCGCACGACCCGCTGGCTCGTAGACTCTGAAAATAATCAAATTTTTATTAAACTCCATACATAGGTACATATAACAGAATCCACCTTAGGGAGCATTGCTAAAACACAAGTCGTGATATCTTTGACTCCTGTAGTGCGTTTTTGAAGCGGTTTTCGATCCCGATCGTCCTAACTAGGCGACCGCTGACCTACAGTCACGAAAAAATTGACCTCCCCTCAAGGGTGTTTTTGATATAACACTTACCCCTATTTTCAAAATTTTTCAATCTTCAAAATTTTATATCTCCTAAACCTAACGATAGATTTCTTTTTTGTTTGCGGAATCCAGTTCTCGCCAACATAACCTAGGTTTTACTGCGCTGTGCGCGATTTTAAAACCCACCAGGTCGCTGAAAACTCGGGTTTTTCGTTAAAAATCGTGGTTTTTTGAGGTTTTTCGACCATAATCAAAATTTTTTGTTCTAAAAGTAGTGCTGAAAACCTCGCTGCGAGCTCGCCCGCGTCGAGACGCGTCTCCCGACACCTCGCACGACCCGCTGGCTCGTAGACTCTGAAAATAATCAAATTTTTATTAAACTCCATACATAGGTACATATAACAGAATCCACCTTAGGGAGCATTGCTAAAACACAAGTCGTGATATCTTTGACTCCTGTAGTGCGTTTTTGAAGCGGTTTTCGATCCCGATCGTCCTAACTAGGCGACCGCTGACCTACAGTCACGAAAAAATTGACCTCCCCTCAAGGGTGTTTTTGATATAACACTTACCCCTATTTTCAAAATTTTTCAATCTTCAAAATTTTATATCTCCTAAACCTAACGATAGATTTCTTTTTTGTTTGCGGAATCCAGTTCTCGCCAACATAACCTAGGTTTTACTGCGCTGTGCGCGATTTTAAAACCCACCAGGTCGCTGAAAACTCGGGTTTTTCGTTAAAAATCGTGGTTTTTTGAGGTTTTTCGACCATAATCAAAATTTTTTGTTCTAAAAGTAGTGCTGAAAACCTCGCTGCGAGCTCGCCCGCGTCGAGACGCGTCTCCCGACACCTCGCACGACCCGCTAGCTCGTAGAAAATTTTGCCCGCCCACCCGCCCTTTTTACTATAGGAAGGGGTAGACAAAGATTTTCGCCAAAAATTTTTATTTGCGATTTTGCTCTACAGCAGTAAGCCCGGACCTTAACAATAATTTATTTTGTTTTTAGACCACTCTAGCACCATTTTTTGGGGCAGAGGAGCCTATTTAGTGCAATTTTTGGACCTTTTTATATAAAATTCGTCATTTGACTTGCCCGTAGGGTTTACTGACCTTTTATCATTTAATTTGCTGGCCCCCCCTATACAGGGACCAGTAATCACTGACAAATCGTCTTTGGTATAGACCATATTTTATATTTTATACTGACAATTTTCCCCGTTTCCCTGGCTGTGCCCTTTACACACAAGCCACACAACACTATATATAAACGGAACGAAAACTTCCAAAATGGTTCTCGGTATTCGCACCCCAGTGAAAGCGAGAGCGCCAGTGGCAAGCGCCAGCGGACCACAGGAGTCGACATCGTCTGCCCAATCAGGAAGTGAGGGACCCTCTGGAGCACGCGAAGCGCCGAAGGGGATATCCCTGAAGTTCGATAGGGGAGACGCTGTCCGAGGACCTCTTGTGGGAACAACCGAAACGCCACGGGCGTCAGCGGGGGCCTCTGGCGCTCTCGCTCACACCACCACCCCCAGCCCGTCGGGCTCGTCTGGACGGGTGCTGGACGCCGCCAGGACCTTTATCCGGAGACCGGAGCGGAAGAGGAGATCCATGGACCTTATGGAGGCATACACGAAGCAGACCGACATCTACACTGCTTCATCAAATGATAAGCTTCTCCAGGAAGTGATGAAGACATTTGAAGACATCCCGTCCAGAGTAAAGGACTACCCTCAGATGAGGAGGGACATAAGGATCTTCCTGGAGACTCAATCAGACAAGTGCCTGCGGATCCTGTTCGAGCTGAGTAAGAGAGTTAAGAGCCTGGAAACAGCGCCTAAAACTGCCCCACTGTTAAAAACCCACACCACGCTTACGTCTCTCGAACCACCGGAGACCATCATAGAAAAGCTGGTAAACGTGGAGACGAATATAAAGACGCGGCTCAATGACCTCGAAACGAAAGTCGCAAGACACTTCCAGGAGATGACCGACCACTACACCGACAGCGGTTCCGACATCATCGACAAGGTCGTCGATAAGATCGTCGAGGTCAGCGACAAGATTGACATAGTCATGGAGAGCATTGACCACACTACAGAAGGGGTGAAGAGTGTTGGTCATGCCGCGGCTGTCCTCGAGGGTAAGATCGACGACGTTGCCGGTGAGGTCGCCACCAGAACCGACGGGATAAAGGAGGTCCTAATGGAAGTGGCTTGCGACCCAAAAATAGACTCGCGGACTTACGCTCACGTCACGGCAGCCAAACCCGGGCATCGACCGGCACTTCACTCGATGGCGATCACCCTTGAAGGCAGTCAGGAGACTGCCGACGAGGTGCTCGCCAGGGTGAAGAAGGCGGTCGATGCCAGGGGAACCGGCCTTAAAATAAACAAGGTCCGGAAGGCAAAAAACCAGACTGTAATCTTGGGGTGTGACTCGGAAGCGGAACTGACCAGAGTACGAGAGAGGATCGAGAGCCGAGGCGAAGGGCTCATAGTGGCGCCTATGAAAAATAAAAACCCGCTCGTCGTCCTAAAGGATGTCTTTTTGGACAGTGGGGACGACGAGATGGTGAAGGCGCTCCACTCCCAGAATGAAGACATTTTTAGAGACCTAGACCCGGAAGAAAAAGAAATTGCTGTAAAATATAAAAAAAGGACAAGAAACCCAAAAACAGCGCACGTTGTCGTCCAGGTCAGGCCCAAGGTGTGGCAGAGGATGACGGAGGCTGGGACCCTCTACCTTGACCTGCAAAGGGTCAGGGTAGAGGACCAGTCGCCGCTCATCCAATGCACCAAATGCTTGGCATTTGGGCACGGCCGAAAATTCTGTACTGAGAGTGCAGACAGGTGCAGCCACTGCGGAGGACCGCATATGCGCGACCAATGCGCGGAATTTGTCGCAGGCAACGAACCGCAGTGCTGCAACTGCTTGCACTCGAAGCTCCAGAGGACCGAGCACAATGCGTTCAGCGTGGAGTGCCCGGTCCGTAAGAAATGGGACTATCTGGCCCGGACGACAACGGCGTATGCATGAACCACCCCCCCCCCCTTGCTAGATATAATGAATATATAGTAAACATATATGATAATATCAAGCAAGCATCCCAAAAATTCCCCTTTAAATTCAGAAAGTTAAAAATTAGCCTAAGAAATGTCAATACATATTAAATATCTAAGTATATATATATAGTATTGCCACAAAGTCTAGATAGATATATAAAAGCAAATGAGAGGAATCCACCCCCCTACCTCACCCCCCCCAGTCTACCTTCTCTCCTACCCTCTTCCCCCTTTCCTATAACTATAGTACAAGTCCACAAACTAATTAAGAAAGTCTAAACTTGATCCTTTTAAAAAATAAGAATTGTGAGTAAAATAGTAAAACCCCACCACAGTGTAAAACCTAAACCTAAACAATGTGTTGAAATATAAATACAATTAGAATACTAGCATAAGCCCTTTCTAACAAAAATTGATAGAAAAAGGAAATAGAAATGTAGAACAAATAATGTAAGAAAAAGATTAGACATGTAAGATAGAAAATAACAAATATATAAGGTAAGAATATAAAGTTAAGTTAGAAAAATAAATTAGCGTGTAACTAGAAAATAATATAAGCATAAGAATAAGGAAGCATAATTATGTGAATATACTCATATTAAACGAGAGAACATATGCAAATAAAATTAGAAAAAAGTTTAAACAAAAGGCTAGTAAAATAAATTTGTGTCACAAAATACAATATATAAATATGAACAAATATACAGCAATCAAAGGAAATGTCTACACTTAAGGTTATTTAATAAAATAAATAAGTGTCTCTAAATACGATAAATGTAGAAAAGTAAATAAATAGTAACACAGATACAGAAGCGGGAGTCCCACCCGGCTAAGAATGTTAAGAATGAAAGAATGAAGAATGACAGAGTGAAGCTTGAAAGTGCGAAGGAGAACAATGCAAGAACACGAATAAATGAGACAATTAGAACAACAAGGTCCCGTTGTTCTCATGAACGGGGAAAAGCATATAAAAAAAAAAAAAAAAAAAAAAAAAAAAAAAAAAAAAAAAAACCTAACCTAACCTAACCTAACCTAACCTAACCTAACCTAACCCAACCTTCGACACAGTAAGGGGTGGACAACGCTACAGCAGCTTTGTTGACATAACGGCCTGTTCGGTAAATATCCTCGACAAGGTAGCAGACTGGAAAGTCGTCGAGGGCCTCAGCAGCTCCGACCACAACGGCATCGTCTTCAAAATTCTGCAGACAAAATCCAAAGGATTAAGGGTGGAAAGGACCACCAGGATATTTAACACAAAAAAGGCCAACTGGACTGAGTTTCATGAGAAACTCACCCAGCTGAGCCGAGAACACAACATCACAAAAGTAGAAATAGATAAAATAACGAAAGTAGAGCAAATAGACGAAATAGTAAACAGTTACACAGCAATAATAATAAAAGCATGCAAAGCAGCTATGCCAACTAAAAAACATACGGAAAAACTTACCTTGCCGTGGTGGTCGGAGAAACTCGAAAATCTGAAAAAAGCCGTAGCTACCAAAAAGAGGAGGATCAGGAACGCTGCTCCAGTCCGTAGATCCACCGTTGTCGAAGAGTACCTGCAACAGCAAACAGAGTATGAGTTAGAGGCAGCCAGAGCCCAAACCGAGAGTTGGAAGGAGTTCTGCTGTAAACAGGATAGGGAAGGGGTTTGGGAGGGGATATATAGGGTTATAGGAAGGACAGCTAGCAGGGTGGAGGACCCTCCGCTGGTAAAAGACGGGGAAGTGCTGGACGCGGAAAGGTCCGCCCGATACATAGCGGAAACCCTGTATCCGGAAGACCACCCAGCTGCGGATAATCCCCACCACAGCCGCGTCAGATTAGAGGCGGAATCAGTGAATGAAGGAGAAAATGGTGAGCCATACGACCCTCCATTCACTATAGCCGAACTGAAGACGTCGAGCGAGTCCTTCAACCCAAAGAAGGCTCCGGGAATGGATGGCCTCACAGCCAATATCTGTTACCGTGCAATCAGCAAAGACCCTGAAATTTTCCTGGCAATCCTAAACCGATGCCTTGCCTGCTACCACTTCCCCATAGCGTGGAAAGAGGCAACAGTGGTTCTACTACGGAAGCCAGGAAAAACGGACTACACAACACCCAAGGCGTACCGCCCAATCGGCCTGTTGCCGGTACTTGGAAAAATATATGAAAAAATGTTAGTGGCCCGACTCAGGTTCTACATAGCACCGAGGATGAGTACTCGCCAGTACGGATTCATGCCACAAAGGAGCACCGAAGACTCCCTCTATACCCTGATGCAAAAAATACGCGACTTGCTGAGAAAAAAGAAAATAATAACACTAATTTCGCTAGATATAGAGGGAGCCTTCGACAATGCTTGGTGGCCTGCTATTAGAGTCCGACTGGCTGAGGAAAGATGTCCAGTTAACCTGAGAAGGGTCATCGACAGCTACCTGCGCGACAGGAAGGTACGGGTTAGGTACGCCGGCGCTGAGCACCGGAGAAGCACGGAAAAGGGCTGCGTGCAAGGCTCAATTGGAGGCCCCATTCTTTGGAACCTCGTATTGGATCCCCTCCTAAAAAACCTGGAGAGAAGAGGAGACTACGCGCAAGCTTTTGCTGATGACGTCATCCTAGTCTTCGATGGTGACACGGCATTGGAAATAGAGAGACAAGCTAATGCCGCCCTCGAACGTGTTCGGGCGTGGGGCGTGGAAAACAAACTAAACTTCGCACCACACAAAACCAGTGCAATGGTCATAACAAATAAGTTAAAATACGACGCCCCACGCTTGAGCATGAGCGGGGTCGATATTGCTATGTCTCGAAAAATGAAAATACTAGGAGTCACCATCGATGACAGGCTCACGTTCAACGCGCACATCTCGGATGTATGTCGCAGGGCCATCGCAGTCCACAAACAGCTCAGCAGAGCCGCAAAAGTGAGTTGGGGCTTAAATCCAGAAGTAGTCAAAATCATATATGTGGCTACGGTGGAACCAATAATTCTATACGCCGCCAGCGCATGGGCGGAAGCCGCAAACAAACTGGGAATGATCAAACAGCTAGGCGTCGTGCAGCGGGGAATAGCACAGAAAATGTGTAGAGCGTACCGAACTGTCTCCCTAAATTCGGTCCTCCTATTAGCTGGGATACTCCCCCTGGATCTTAGAATTCATGAGGCAGCATCTCTCTACAGAGCCAGGAAAGGGGTGCCACAGACCATGTTGGGAGACAGAGAGGTAGAACAGATGAGCTCAGCACTGGAATCCCCGCATCCCGCGGAGCGAAGCGATTTAAAAATCGTCGGCCTGGTAAACCGGGAGGAAGTTGGCGCCAATTCTGACCAACAAGTGAAAATATTCACCGACGGTAGCAAGATTGGGGGGCGTGTCGGGGCAGCTCTGTCCATATGGAACGGAGAGGCCGAGACGCGCGCCCTCAAGTTGGCGCTACCGCATTACTGTACGGTTTACCAGGCTGAGCTACTCGCGATCTGCCGGGCAACGCGGGAAATCACGAGAACCACGGCGCCTACCTTTGGGGTCTTTAGTGATTCCATGGCGGCTCTTTTGACCGTGAAAAACCCCAGTTGCCTCCATCCCCTGGCAGTGGAGGCCAGACAGAATATAAAAGCTGCATCTCTCCAGAACAAGGTAGTATCCTTGTTCTGGATAAAGGCCCACGCAGGATTGGAAGGCAACGAGAGAGCGGATCAGCTGGCAAAAGAGGCCGCCATGAACCTAAAGAAAAGACCGGACTATGACCTGTGCCCGATCTCATTCGTCAAGCGCCACATACGCATGGGGACGCTCGACGAATGGAATCGGAGGTACAAGTCCGGTCAAACCGCCAAGATCACCAAGATCTTTTTCCCAGATGCGGTGGCGGCGTATAGAATAATAAGGAAGCTGGAAATGACCAGTGTAAGGTCACAGATTATGACGGGGCACGGTGGATTCTCCGAGTACCTGAACCGTTTCAAGTGCAAGGGGAGTCCATCGTGCATCTGCGATCCAGAAAAAGAGGAAACCGTGCCACACCTGCTTCTGGAATGCCCCGTACACGCTGCGGACAGATGTGGACTGGAGTTGGCACTGCAAATACAACTTAACATAGAAACAGTAGGGGAGGTGATGCGGGGAAAAGATAAGGAGATATTTCTGGATTACTGCACAAAGATTGCACAGGTGGCGATAAACAGAAATAAAACAGTGTGAGAAAATATGCTTATAGTATATTTAGATATATATTTATTTAAGCATAGAAATAAGTATAAATATAATTAGAATAAGAGGCAGTAAAATAAGTAATAGAAATAAGAAGATATTGTAAAATGAGCAAATTTAAAGAATTGTATTAGTTAAGGATAGTTTGTAAGAAATAAAGGATGAAAATGGAGATTGATTCCCCCCACCCCCTCCCTACAACACAAAAACGTAGAAATAAAGTAAAATTAGATTAGCAGAATAGGTTACAAACGGGAATCCCACCCGGAAAAGGAATGACAGATATGATGGACGTAGAAAGAAAAAGTATGCGGCATGAAAGTACGAGAGGAATAATAGCGAGAACTGGTATGACAAAGAGAATTAGGCTAACCACAGGCTCCGATAACGTTGGAGGTAGATAGTAATAAAAAAAAAAAAAAAAAAAAAAAAAAAAAAAAAAAAAAAAAAAAAAAAAAAACCTAACCTAACCTAACCTAACCTAACCTAACCTAACGATAGATTTCTTTTCTGTTTGAGGAATCCGGTTCTCGCCAACATAACCTAGGTTTTACTGCGCTGTGCGCGATTTTAAAACCCACCAGGTCGCTGAAAACTCGGGTTTTTCGTCAAAAATCGTGGTTTTTTGAGGTTTTTCGACCATAATCAAAATTTTTTGTTCTAAAAGTAGTGCTGAAAACCTCGCTGCGAGCTCGCCCGCATCGAGACGCGTCTCCCGACACCTCGCACGACCCGCTTGCTCGTAGAAAATTTTGCCCGCCCACCCGCCCTTTTTACTATAGGAAGGGGTAGTCAAAGATTTTCGCCAAAAATTTTTATTTTCGATTTTGCCTCTAGGCTGTTAGCCGAGGTCAAAAATAACAATTTTGTTGTTTTACGGCCACTCCAGCACTATATTTCTGGAGCAGACGGGCTCTTACTTAGTCTAAATTAGACTCAAATTAATATTATTTGAAAATCTGCTCACCCATCGGGTGTCTTGACAATTCTTTGATTTGCTGGCCCCCTCTTTACAGGGACCAGTAATCGCTGACAAATCGTCTTTGGTATAGACCATATTTTATATTATATTTTGACAATTTTCCCCGTTCCCTTGGCTGTGCTCTTTACACACAAGCCACATAACATCTTATATAAACGGAACACCTACAGCTAAAATGGTTCTCGGAATTCGCACCCCAGTGAAAGCGAGAGCGCCAGTGGCCAGCGCCAGCGGACCACAGGAGTCGACATCGTCTGCCCACTCGGGAATTGAGGGACCCTCTGGGGCACGTGAAGCGCCGAAGGGGTTATCCTTGAGGTTCGACAGGGCAGACGCTGTTCGAGGACCCCTAGTGGGAACAGCCGAAACGCCACGGGCGTCGGCGGGGGCCTCTGGCGCTCTCGCTCCCACCACCACCCCCAGCCCGTCGGGCTCGTCTGGGCAGGTGCTGGACGCCGCCAGGACTTTTATCCGGAGACCGGAGCGAAAAAGGAGATCCGTAGACATTATGGAGGCGTACACCAAACAGACGGAGTTTTACGCCGCGTCCTCAAACGACAAACTCCTTCAGGACGTGATGAAGACGTTTGAGGATATTCCGGCTAGGGTCAAAGACTACCCTCAAATGAGGAGGGATATTAAGATCTTCTTAGAGACCCAGTCGGACAAATGTCTACGGATCCTCTTTGAGCTCAGCGGGCGAGTAAAGAGCCTAGAGACAGTGCCTAAAACTGCTCCGCCTTCAAAAGCGCACGCCACGCCTTCGTCATCCGAACACCAGGATACAATTATGGAAAGGCTGGAGAAGGTGGAGACACATATCGAGGCGCGGCTCAACGACCTTGAGGAGAGGGTCTCAAAAAGCTTCCGCGATATGACCGACCACTACACCGAAAGCGGTGCCGACATCACCGACAACGTCGTCGGTAGGATCAACGAGATCAGCCAAAAACTTGATCACACGATAAAAGGGGTGGGGATCGTTGGTCATGCCGCGGCTGTTCTCGAAGATAAAATCGACGGCGTTGCCGGTGAGGTCGTTACCAGAACGGACAGGCTAAGGGAGGTCATAGCGGAAGTGGCTTGCGACCCAAAAACAGGTCCACATACTTACGCCCAGGTCACGGCAGCCAAACCCGGGCATCGGCCGGCACTTCACTCGATGGCGGTCACCCTTGAAGGCAGCCAGGAGACTGCTGACGAGGTGCTCGCCAGGGTGAAGAAGGCGGTCGATGCCAGGGGAACAGGCCTAAAAATCAACAAGGTCCGGAAGGCCAAAAACCAGACCGTCATACTGGGGTGTGACACACAAGCGGAGCTGGAAAGAGTGAAACAGAGAATTGAGAGCCGGGGTGAAGGGCTGGTAGTAGCGCCTATGAGGAATAAAAACCCGCTCGTCGTCTTAAAAGACGTCTTTTTGGACAGTGAGGACGACGAGCTGGTTAAGGCGCTCTACTCCCAGAACCAGAGCATTTTCAGCGACCTAGACCAGGAGGAACGAGAAATAGTTGTTAAATATAAAAAGAGGACAAGAAATCCCAAAACGGTGCACGTTGTCGTCCAGGTCAGACCCAAGGTGTGGCAGAGGATGACGGAGGCTGGGGCCCTCTACCTTGACCTGCAAAGGGTTAAGGTGGAGGACCAGTCGCCGCTCATCCAATGCACTAAATGTTTAGCATTTGGGCACGGCCGAAAATTTTGTACGGAGAGTGCAGACAGGTGCAGCCATTGCGGAGGACCGCATCTGCGCGAGAAGTGTGTGGAATTTGTTGCGGGAAATGATCCGCAGTGCTGCAACTGCCTGCACTCGAAGCTTCAGAGGACCGATCACAACGCCTTCAGTGTGGAGTGCCCGGTCCGCAAGAAATGGGACTATCTGGCCCGGACGACAACGGCATACGTCTAAATCCCCCTACCCCCTTCCCCCCCAGGATATATAAAATATATAATAAATATATATGATAAATATCAAACTGCATCCTAAAGAACCCCTAATAACCTAGTAAGTTTTAAATTAACCCAGACTAAGAAATGACAATAAATATAATATCTTAGCATATATATATATATTATTGCCGCAACCCTAAGACGAATAAATAAACGCAACAATAAGAAAGGAATCCATCCCCTTAGCTACCCCCCCTCTACCATTACTCCTTCCCCCCTTTTTCCCTACAATAATGTAAAAAATGCCAGTTAAGAAAGGTCTAAACTTGATCCAATAAAATTGTAAACGAAAATAGTAATATAACCGGATAAAACCTAAACTATACATCGTGTTGGAATAAAAATCTAAGTTAAATACTAGCATAAACTTAGCCTAATAAGAACGATACAATGAGGAAATAGACATGTAGAACTAATAATTAAAGAAACAAATTAGATATTTAAGGTAGTAAATAACAATATATAATGTAAGAAAATAAGTCTAAGTTAGAAAATAAATTAGAATGTAGTTAGCAAATAAAAGTGTATCGAAATTAGGGAACATAATTAAGAATAAATAACATAGTAATAAGAGAAAACGTTCACACAAAAGGGTTATAAAATAAAGTCGTATAATGCATCAAAATAAGGAAATATAGGTAAAATGCAACGTAGGAACAAGAGAAATGTCCATACAAAAATTCTAATAAAATAAAGCTGTTTAAAGTAGGTACAAACACAATATAGTAATATAGTATAGTACTTATATAGTAATTAGAGAAAAGGTCTAAAAATGTTAAATAAAAAATAGAGCTATATACATAAAAGGTTAACAAAATAAATTGTGTCCGTAAGTATCCTAAATAGGAAAAGTATAAAAAGTAGAAATTGATAGAATAGCGGGAGTATCACCCGGCCAAAAAAATGAAAGGTTGTATGAAAGAAAGTTATAGTGTAAAGCTTGAAGAGCGAGAGGAATGAATGAGAACCTGAATGAATGAGAACTAAGAATAACAAGGTCCCGTTGTTCCCATGAACGGGGAAAAGCGTAAAAAAAAAAAAAAAAAAAAAAAAAAAAAAAAAAAAAAACCTAACCTAACCTAACCTAACCTTTTTTTTTTTTTTTTTTTTGGTATCGGGTTGGAAAATCCTCATGGAGTCCCTTCGACCTCGGGGAAGGGCGAAGGGGACTGTCAGACTCTTACTGACTAAAAACCAACCCGTGTTCCTCATGTACCCGTGTGTCGGAGGGGCGGGTATCGCCGAAGCATTCGTCGCGACCCCCCGACGGGTATCGGCCCGCCAGATGGTCAGGCGGGCTCCGTCACCCACTGCGGCCGTCACCCCGGCCGCAGGACTCCACTATGAGGCGCGCGCGGAACACGACGCCGCCGCCTCGAGGCCTGCTGCTGATCAGACGACAGGACTCCCCCAGTCTGCCGTCCGCAGGCCGCGCCCTACGGTGGCCGGAAGTCAGCCACCCTACGACGCCCAGTGCGTCTGCTGCGGGAGGGGAGAGAGGAGGCAGCCTCTCTCTCCCTTTCCGCCGCCTCCTTTGCGAGCATAACGACCTCGCAAAAGGTGGCGACAGCACTCCACCCTGACTCGCTCCCGACCATGGTAGACACAACAGCCGGAAGCGAGATGTTTCCCGCAGCACCTACGGCCGCGACCAAGTCACGGCGCTGCTCGGCCCAAGCTGGGCACTCCGCCAACGTATGCAGCGCCGTATCGTCGCGGCAATCACCACAGTGGTGGCACTGGGACGTCGGCTCCCGGCCTATGCGACACAGGTACTTCCCGAAACATCCTGGGTTCTCCTGATCCCGAGGCCCCCAGTGATGCCCAGCTCCCGGAGGTTCACCGCCTCCTTCGCCCGCTTCATCAGGGCGAGGTACGTCACACCCCTCTGTTCCGCTTCCGGCTGCAATGTTAAAACCACAGCCGCGGACTTCGGGGCGCGAAGCCTCGCCGCGATGGCGTTGGCCTTCCGCCGCTGCCTCTTGGCCTTGCTCCTGGCCACCTTTTTGGCCTGCCGCTTTTCTCCAGCAACCTGCCACCCGGCCCCGGTCGCAGGAGGGTCCGAGGTTGGGGGTGGGGGCGGCGGCGCCACTGACGCAGCAGCTTTAGCCGCTCCCCCTCCAGCCTTCCTCCTTCCCCTCTTCGCCGGGGCCGACTTGGTCGTCGCCGGCGTCGCAGGCGCCGGCGCCACAGGCGCTGGCGCGGCTCCCGCCTTGGCCTTCGCCTGGCCGGACGTTCCCGGGCCAGCAGCCACCGCGGCTGCGTACGAAGCCGCCTTCTGCTGTCCCGGGGGCCTCTGTGCCGCCGCTAACGGGGGACGCCGGACCATGTCCTCCAAAACGGAGAACTGCTTCCGGAAGGGAGCCAGCTCCTGCCGCACCAGGCTCCGCACCTGGCTCAGCACTTGGCTCCCCTCCAGCGCCGCCGGACTCAGCCCCCCCTGCGGCCCCTCAGAGGCCGCTCTGGCCATGTCAGCCAGGTCCCTCCGGAGCGACTCATTCTCCGCGATGAGTCGCTCCGTTACGGCCGCGAGGCGGGCGACCTCCGCCCGCAACTCTGTTGCCTCTCCGGACCCGCCGACGTTGGCCGCCGCCGCCGCCATTATGGAGGCTTTGGCCGCGCTAATGGCCTCCCGCTTGGAGGACTGCTTCCTTTTGAAGGCCACAGCGCGGATCGCGGCCTCCACGACCTCCTCCAGCTTGGCCCTCTTCTCCTCAACCGTGGGACGCACCTCTCCCGGGGGCTCCGAGTCGTCGGAGTCGAGAGTAGGCGGAAGAGTAGAGGGAGCCCTACGACCGCTCCCTCCAGGGCGACGCCCCTCCTCCACCAGCCTCCCGGCCCGACTCTCCACCTCCCGGGTAGAGGGAGCCAGCCCCCTCCCTGCCTCACAGCCCCTGCCCCGCCTTGCGGTGGGGATTTTGCGGGCGGAGGCAAATTCGCCCTCGGAGGACGACCCCCCGGTATCCTCCCGTCTGGGCCGCTTGCGGAAGAACTTGCCGTTCTCCGCAGCAGCCCCCTCTCTTCCGGATCCAGAGCCCGCCGAGCTGACCGTTACTAGGTCTGGCGCGGAGCCGGAATCCGACTCCACACCACCCCGGCGCTCAGGCGAACCCTCCTCTACAAACTCGTGCGCCATCAGCTCCTTAAAGGAGTCAGATCCGGATGACGACGATGACTCGGAGCCTCCTCGGCTCTTGTTGCCACTGGCAAGCGGAAGACGTTTGGTGCCCACCCCAGAGTACGGAGGGCAGCCCGCCGAAGCGGGGTGGGATTCCCCGGCCGCTGAGCAGTCGGGACCCACCTGGGGACTCATTTTGCAAGCGTCTTGTATTTTCATGTTTTCCTTTTAAGGGTGCGGTCCCTGTTCGCTCCGCCCCTTCTCAGGGCCCTCTCTCCTAACTCACCTCTCCACCTGCTCGCTGCTCCCACAGTCACGTCTGATGATCAGACGCGTACCAGAGAGCAGCGAGCAGGCGTGTGTCTCTCTTGGTCTGATCCCTCACTTACGACCTTCCGGCATGAGTGGCTCTACCGGGAAAGCTCGCAAGATCATTGGGACACTCAAGCCCCACCACGACGACAACGTGGAGACACATTCGGTGGGGTAACTTTCAAACCTTACATTAGATTTCCGTTCTGTTTGCGGAATCGGGTTTTCGCCATACTAACCTAGGTTTCCCGGCGCTGTGCGCGAATTGAAATCCTTCCAGGTCGCTGAAAACTCGGTTTTTCTTCAAAAAAAGTGGTTTTTTGACCATTTTTCAAAAAATTTCTTCAAAAGTAATTCTGAAAACGTTCCCGTGGGCTTGCTCGCGACGAGACGCGTCTTTTGACACCTCGCACGCGCGTCTAGCTTGCGCAGAACTGCAAAAAATTGCCCGCGCACCCACCCTTTTGTCACTGGCCAGGTAAACTATTCAGTTTGGGCAAAATATTTTTGTCAATTTTTTGGCTTTCTTATTTCACCTGACCTCTTATACAATCTTAGTTACTGCAAATCATTCAGGTAGGAACCTTATAATTGACTCAAATAGGCAAAAGCTTTGCTTAAAAATTTGACTTGACTATATTATTTTAATCACTTATTTTGACCATACTTATCTTAATTACTGATCCCCCCTTTACAGGGATTCAGCTAGATTTTAGTTGTCCTCTTACTCTGTGTTCAAGCTACTTCGACACCAGACATGTTTCGCACACCGGCCAAGAAAGACACGAGCTCGCAGGGCTCCGGAGACTCGCCGCGATCTGCAGAGAGGGCTGCGACCTCGCTATTGAGTGTGAGACGAAGTATTGGGGAAGGGGAGGCTGGGAGAACTGAGTCCCAAGCCACGTCCCCGGTTAACCCGAAGCCAAACACCACACCACCACCACGTCCACTCACAACTACCAAAAAGTTGCCCAACTCTCTGGAGACGCGTCGGGCCTCTGCGGATGCTACAGGAACAGCCAGAAAGCCCGAGCAAAGATACCCCAACCTCACTGCGGAAGCGAGAGCTTGCCTAAATAAAGCCAAGCTTCATTTGGGCAACTCTCGAAACCTCAAAACCGAAATAAAGACGGAAGTGCTTGGGGCTATAAACCGGCTCTACGAAATTGTGAAGGAGTCAGAGAAACGTAAAGCTGCGCCAGTACCCGCGAACGTCTCATCTACTGACTGTACTGGCCTGCCCACACCAAGCGAAGGGGTTAATGACAGCCACAGAGAACTCCTGCTGCGGCTAGAGGAAAGTAGCGCCCTAATAAAAGAACACATGGAAAAAATGGAAAAGCTTAAAGATACATTAGACACAAACCCAGTTTCCACAGTTGAGGGGAAAACATACGCGTCTGTGGCGTCGTCACACACAAGTCAAACCGGGTTCCAGGTGACGGAGCGAGCGACGCTGCACTCCGTAGTTGTCTCCTCAACTCGAGACATGGAAACGGGCGATGAAATATTGGAGCGGGTTAGAAAAGCGGTGGACGCGAAGGAGGGCTGGGTGCAGGTGGAGAGGGTTCGGAAAGCAAAGGACAGGAAGGTCATCATGGGGTGTCGGACAAAGGAGGAAAGAAGGAAAATCAAGGAGCGGCTTGAGGCAGTCGGTCAGAGCCTCGTCGTCGAGGAAGTAACGAACAGGGACCCGCTTCTGATTCTGAGGGATGTGTTACTCGTTCACAGTGACGAGGACGTCTTGAAAGCCCTCAAGAATCAGAATCGGGAGCTTCTTTATGGCCTCGAGGGCGAGGATCTAAGAATGATGATAAAGTTCCGGAGGAGGGCGCGCAACCCCCACTTGAGCCATATTGTGCTCAGTGTCTCTCCCACAATCTGGAGGAGGGCCATCGAAGGAGGGAAGCTCCGAATAGACCTCCAGATTGTGCGCGTCGAAGACCAGACGCCTCTGGTGCAGTGCACACGCTGCCTCGCATACGGGCACAGCAAAAGATTCTGTAAAGATCCAGCCGACCTGTGTAGCCACTGTGGCGGTCCGCATCTCAGAGCGGATTGCCCGGATAGGCAGCTCGGAGAGGTAGCGAAGTGCGTAAACTGTACCAGAGCGAAAATTGGTGACACTGAGCACAGTGCCTTCAGCGCTGAGTGCCCCGTACGCCGCAAGTGGGACTCACTAGCTCGAGCCTCCACAGCGTACTGCTAAGGTGGTCCCAGCAGCTACCCCCAAGTACCAATTGATCCAGGCCAACCTGCAACGCAGCCAACTCGCCACCAACGAGCTCCTGTTGGAAGCGCAAACGCGCAAAGTAGCCGCAGCATTGATCCAGGAGCCCTACGTGGGTCGGGTAAGAAGGATGAAGGGTCACCGGGGCGTAAGGGTCTTCCAGAGTTCTGAGGGAGGAGAAGGGACTGTAAAGGCGGCAATCGCTGTCCTTGACAGCGACTTGGACATAATACAGTACCCGCAACTCACCACAAACAACATCGTTGTGGTGGGAGTCCGAACCAGAGCCTGGACGATCACGCTGGTGTCCTACTACTTCGAACCCGACAAGCCCGTGGAGCCATACCTGGATCATGTGCGGCGGATAGTGCGAGAGATTGGCTCTAGCAGGTTGGTTATTGGAGGAGATGCGAACGCAAAGAGTACTTGGTGGAGTAGCTGCAGCGAAGACGCGAGGGGAGAGCTGATGTGTGGGGCTTTGGACGAATGGGGGTTGCATGTCCTCAACTACGGAGACACCCCGACCTTCGACACCGTGAGGGGCGGTATCAGGTACAGCAGCCACGTGGACGTTACTGCGTGCTCTGAGGATATGGTGGGCCTGGTAGATGGCTGGCGAATAGAGGAGGGTCTCACGAGTTCCGACCATAACGGCATAACTTTCGGCATCAACGTAGTTAAATCTAAAGGTATCCGCATCGAACGCACTACGCGAAAATTTAACACGAAGAAGGCTAATTGGAGACAGTTTCATTTGAAACTGTCTCAAATTATGCTGGATAAAGGATTAACTACAAATCAACTTACAAATATAAATAACATAGAACATTTAGATCGTATAATAAACACGTATACAGAAGCCATTTTAGATACATGTTCACAAACAATCCCAATAAAAACATCCAAACAAATACTTACTATGCCGTGGTGGTCGGAGGAACTCGCTGAGATGAAGAGGCTGGTCGCTACCAGGAAACGCCGAATCAGGAACGCAGCACCGGTCCGGAGAGCGATGGTCGTAAGTCTGTACCTGAAAGAAAAAGAAAAATATGAGACAGCTGCAAAAAAAGCCATAGAAGAAAGCTGGAAGGGGTTCTGTGGCAAACAGTCCAGAGAGGGTGTCTGGGAAGGCATATACAGGGTCATGGGAAGGGTTACGAATAGAGAGGAGGATCTGCCGCTGCAGGTTGGAGGTGAGACCCTGGACGCGAAGGGCTCAGTGAGGCTGTTGGCCGAGACTTTCTACCCCGAGGACCGTGAGGGGGACGACAACATGGACCATCGTCAAACCCGAGAGCTGGCGGCGAAGGTAAACGAGTGGAGTCATGATGAACGGCATGACCCACCGTTTACCCAAAGCGAGCTGGACAGGTCCATGGTGTCGTTCAATCCAAAAAAGGCCCCGGGAGCCGACGGCCTCACGGCTGACATCTGCTCTCGGGCCATAAAATGCGACCCCGAATACTTCCTGTCACTGTTAAATAAATGCCTGGCGTACCACCACTTCCCAAAGACCTGGAAGGAAGCGACGGTGGTTGTACTCAGAAAGCCAGGCAAAGACTCGTACACCGTACCGAAGTCGTATAGGCCGATTGGGCTCTTGCCTGTCCTAGGGAAAGTGTACGAGAAGATGCTGGTTGCTCGTCTCAAATTCTACCTTCTTCCAAGGATTAGTACTCGCCAATATGGCTTTATGCCCCAAAAGAGCACTGAGGACTCCCTCTATACACTCGTGCAATACTTGCGCGCAAAGCTGGCACAGAAGAAGATTGTCACGCTTGTGTCGCTAGATATAGAGGGAGCCTTTGACAATGCGTGGTGGCCTGCTATAAAGTTACGTTTGGCTGAGGAAAAGTGTCCTGTAAATTCGAGACGAGTAGTCAGCAGCTATCTCAGTGACAGGAAGGTTACGGTGAGATACGCTGGAGAAGAGAGCAGAAGGTCAACTGGCAAAGGATGCGTCCAGGGATCGATTGGTGGTCCAATATTTTGGAATCTGCTGCTGGACCCGCTCCTGAAGGAACTGGAAGGCAGAGGTTTCTACTGCCAAGCGTTCGCCGACGATGTCGTGATGATATTTGAAGGTGAAACGGCAGTAGAGATCGAGGGGCGTGCCAATGCCGCTCTCGAACATGTTCGAGCGTGGGGTGTCAGAAACAAGCTGAAATTCGCACCGCACAAAACCTGTGCGATGGTTTTAACGCGGAGGCTGAAATACGACACACCACGCCTGAGCATGGGGGGGATCGACATTGGAATGTCCCAGGACGTCAAAATATTGGGCCTCACTATCGACGCAAAACTCACCTTTAACAAACACATAGCTATCGTCTGTAAGAAGGCGATAGCTATGTACAAGCAGCTGGCTAGAGCAGCCCGGGTTAGTTGGGGTCTGCACCCGGAAGTAATCCGGACCATTTACACTGCGGCAGTGGAACCGACGATACTGTACGCCGCAAGCGCATGGGCACCAGCCGCCAACAAAGTAGGGGTCATTAAACAGCTTAATGTGGTCCAAAGGGGGTTCGCACAGAAGCTGTGTAGAGCCTACCGCACGGTCTCCCTCAACTCGGCACTGGTGCTGGCTGGGATACTCCCTCTTGACCTTCGGATTAGGGAAGTCGCTTCGCTTTACGAAGCCAAGAGGGGCGTGCCCCAGCCCGCACTAGGAGACAGGGAGGTCGAACGGATGGCTCCAGCTCTGGAAGCCCCGCACCCTGCGGAACAGACCACACTGCAGTTCGGTAGCCTGATAGACGAGGAACAATATAACAGTCACAGCAACTTTGCTGTGCGTATCTTCACCGACGGCAGTAAGATTGAGGGCAGGGTTGGAGCGGCGCTATCCTTGTGGAATGGCGCCGCCGAAACAAAGGCCCTCAAACTTACTTTGCCGTCATACTGTACCGTCTATCAGGCGGAACTATTGGCCCTAAAAAGAGCGGCTGGGGAAGCTCTTAAACTCAGGGAAAGCACATTCGGCATCTTCAGCGACTCTATGGCGGCTCTCCAGACGATTACCAACACCAGTGCCCCCCATCCTCTGGCTGTGGAAACAAGGGACACTCTTAGACGCTGTAAGCTCCAGAATAAGAGTGTCTCCTTGTTCTGGATCAAAGCCCACGCAGGATTGGAGGGCAATGAGCGAGCTGATCAACTCGCGAAGGAGGCCGCCCTGGGGTCGAAGAAGAAGCCGGACTACGATCTATGCCCCGTCTCATTCGTCAAGCGGCAGATCCGTATGGGGTCGCTTGACGAATGGAACGGGAGATACAAGTCAGGGGCAACAGCCTCTGGCACGAAACTGTTTTTCCCTGATGCGGTTGCGGCGTACAGTGTGGTTCGGAAAATGGAGCTGACAAGCCTGACCACCCAAATCCTCACAGGGCACGGTGGATTCTCTGCATACCTGAAACGCTTCAAGTGTAAAGAGAATGCATCGTGCGCCTGTGAGCCTGGAATTGACGAGACGGTTGTTCATGTTCTGCTCGAGTGCCCAATCACGGCGAAAGTGCGATATGAGGCGGAGCAAGAACTGGGCACCGAATTTACTCTTGGAAATCTACCAAGTATTATGGGTAGCAAAAAGAGAAAAGGATTTTTAGAGTACTGTAGAAAAGTAGGAATGTTAGTAATAAGTAGAAATAAGATAAATTAATTAGGATACTTAGTTATATAGTGAATATATAGTGTAAGTACCTAACGTTAACAGAAAGGAAAAAAAAAAAAAAAAAAAAAAAAAAAAAAAAAAAAAAAAGAACAAAAACAATTAAGAATTTAAATAAGTAGATTCGTAATCCCGAACAATACTAGGTGTATGCTTCCGCTTTATTTTAGTTTACATATAAGACAATTTATAATGACGATGGTAGTAAAACAGTAGTAAGTAGTATGTTTTTGTCCCAAAATCAATCCACGTAACAATATTTTATCTCATAAAAAAAGGGCTCTGATAACGTCAGAGGACAACTGGCATGGCAGGAGTGGGTTTTAGCCGGTAAGAGTCCGGCACTGCCCCTGCCGTCTCACAGTGTGGGCGGTAGAGGCGTCCATGAGGATTTCCCACTCCTGCCAAAACAAAAAAAAAAAAAAAAAAAAAACCTAACCTAACCTAACCATCTTTGACTCCTGTAGTGCGTTTTTGAAGCGGTTTTCGATCCCGATCGTCCTAACTAGGCGACCGCTGACCTACAGTCACGAAAAAATTGACCTCCCCTGAAGGGTGTTTTTGATATAACACTTACCCCTATTTTCAAAATTTTTCAATCTTCAAAATTTTATATCTCCTAAACCTAACGATAGATTTCTTTTCTGTTTGCGGAATCCAGTTCTCGCCAACATAACCTAGGTTTTACTGCGCTGTGCGCGATTTTAAAACCCACCAGGTCGCTGAAAACTCGGGTTTTTTCGTTAAAAATCGTGGTTTTTTGAGGTTTTTCGACCATAATCAAAATTTTTTGTTCTAAAAGTAGTGCTGAAAACCTCGCTGCGAGCTCGCCCGCGTCGAGACGCGTCTCCCGACACCTCGCACGTCCCGCTAGCTCGTAGAAAATTTTCGCCCACCCGCCCTTTTTACTATAGGAAGGGGAGACAAAGATTTTCACCAAAAATTTTTATTTGCGATTTTGCTTTACAGCAGTAAGCCCGGACCTTAACAATAATTTATATTGTCTTGCGACTACTCTAGCACCATCTTTTGGGGCAGAGGAGCCATTTGTTTGACCATTTTGGACTTAAGTTGAGAATACTTGACATTTGATTCGCCCACAGGGTTTACTGACTTTACATCACTCATTCTGCTGGCCCCCTCTTTACAGGGACCAGTAGTTAGACCCTCCACCCCCCCCCCCCTTATATACTGATTTTGACTAACCTCAGGGTGAACGGTAATATATATATATTACAGTGTAGGACTTCTAACCCTTCTACACAGGTACTTGACATTATCAAATCGTTCTGGTTAAGACCAGATTTTATTTTATTTTCATTGACAATTTTCCCCGTTTCCCTGGCTGTGCCCTTTACACACAAGCCACACAACACTATTTATAAACGGAACGAAAACTTCTAAAATGGTTCTCGGAACTCGCACCCCAGTTAAAGCGAGAGCGCCGGTGGCCAGCGCCAGCGGACCACAGGAGTCGGCATCGTCTGCCCATTCGGGAGGTGAGGGACCCTCTGGAGCGCGTGAAGCGCCGAAGGGGATATCCCTCAGGTTCGACAGGGCAGACGCTGTTCGAGGACCCCTAGTGGGAACAGCCGAAACGCCACGGGCGTCGGCGGGGGCCTCCGGCGCTCTCGCTCCCACTACCACCCCCAGCCCGTCGAGCTCGTCTGGACAGGTGCTGGACGCCGCCAGAACATTTATCCGGAGGCCAGAGCGGAAAAGGAGATCCATAGATATCATGGATGCTTATACCAAGCAGACAGATATCTATGCCGCCTCATCTAATGATAAGCTGCTCCAGGAGGTGATGAGGACCTTTGAGGACATACCAAGCAGAGTCAAAGACTACCCTCAAATGAGGAGAGACATAAAGGTCTTCCTCGAAACTCAGTCGGATAAGTGCCTGCGGATCCTGTTCGAGTTGAGTAAGCGAGTGAAAAGCCTGGAAACAGCGCCTCAAACTGCTCCACCGTCGAAAACCCACACCAAGCTTAAGTCACTCGATCCGCCGGAAACCATTCTAGAAAGGCTGGAAAAGGTGGAGACGACTATTAAGACGCGGCTCAACGACCTCGAAGATAAAGTGGCTAAAAACTTCCAGGAGATGACCGACCATTACACCGATAGCGGTTCCGACATCATCGACAACGTCGTCGGTAGGATCAACGAGATCAGCGAAAAAATTGACCACACGATAAAAGGGGTGGGGATCGTTGGTCATGCCGCGGCTGTCCTCGAAGATAAAATCGACGGCGTTGCCGGTGAGGTCGTCACCAGAACCGACAAAATAACGGAGGTCATAAGGGAAGTGGCTCGCGACCCAAAGCCTGACTCGCAGCCCACCTACGCCCACGTCACGGCAGCCAAACCCGGGCATCGGCCGGCACTTCACTCGATGGCGGTCACCCTTGAAGGCAGTCAGGAGACTGCTGACGAGGTGCTCGCCAGGGTGAAGAGGGCGGTCGATGCAAGGGGAACAGGCTTAAAAATTAACAAGGTCCGGAAGGCCAAAAACCAAACGGTCATACTGGGTTGTGACACAGAAGCGGAGTTGGAAAGAGTAAAAGAGAGAATTGAGAGCCGGGGTAAAGGGTTAATAGTGGCGCCCATGAAGAACAAAAACCCGCTCGTCGTCCTAAAAGACGTCTTTTTGGACAGTGAGGACGACGAGATGGTGAAGGCGCTCTATTCCCAGAACGAAAACATTTTTGGGGACTTGAATCAGGAAGAAAAGGAAATAGCAATAAAATATAAAAAAAGGACCAGAAACCCTAAAACGGCGCACGTTGTCGTCCAAGTCAGGCCCAAGGTATGGCAGAGGATGACGGAGGCTGGAGCCCTTTACCTTGACCTGCAAAGGGTCAGAGTGGAGGACCAGTCGCCGCTCATCCAATGCACAAAATGCCTAGCATTCGGACATGGCAGAAAATTTTGTACGGAGAGTGCAGACAGGTGTAGTCACTGCGGAGGACCGCATCTGCGCGAGAAATGCGTGGAGTTTGTTGCGGGAAATGAACCGCAGTGCTGCAACTGCCTGCACTCGAAGTTACAGAGGACCGATCACAATGCCTTTAGTGTGGAGTGCCCGGTCCGCAAAAAATGGGACTACCTGGCTCGGACGACAACGGCATATGCATAAACCGTCTCTCCCTCCCCCTAGATATATAAAATATATATTAAATATATATAAAAATATCAAATACGCATCCCAAAGAACCTTAAAAAACCCAGAAAAGTTTAAAACCCCAGTGTAAGAATTGACAATAAATATGTAATATCTGAGTATATATATATATATTATTGCCGCAATTTTAAGATATTTCAATGAAAGCAACAATAAGGAAGTAATCCATACCCCTACCCTACCCCCCTCCCTTCCCCCTCCCCCTTCCCCCTTTTCCCTACAACAGTCTAAAATACCAATAAAGAAAGGTCCTAACGGTATACTATTAAACTATAAGTGGGAATAGCAAATCATTCAATAAAAAGCCAAGTGGAATACCAGCATAAGTCTAGCCTAGTAAAATACACAGAATAAGGAAATAGACATATAAAAACGAATAATGTAAGAAATAGATTAGATATGCAAGATAGAAAAGAGTATGTATTACGTAGGAAATAAAATTAAGCAAGTTTAAAAGTCGAAAACGGGGAGAGAGGAGGCAGCCTCTCTCTCCCTTTCCGCCGCCTCCTTTGCGAGCATAACGACTTCGCAAAAGGTGGCGACAGCACTCCACCCTGACTCGCTCCCGACCATGGTAGACACAACAGCCGGGAGCGAGATGTTTCCCGCAGCACCTACGGCCGCGACCAAGTCACGGCGCTGCTCGGCCCAAGCTGGGCACTCCGCCAACGTATGCAGCGCCGTATCGTCGCGGCAATCACCACAGTGGTGGCACTGGGACGTCGGCTCCCGGCCTATGCGACACAGGTACTTCCCGAAACATCGTGGTAATGTCATGTGAATTTATATATAAAATGTCATGTGAATTTTCGTAGCTCATTACAAGTACCTACGAAGTTAGTACCGTTGTCGGACAAGATGCTTTCGGGTTTACCACGACGAGCAACGAAACGGTTTAGGGCAGCCATATAGGCTTCCTTTGTCAAGTCTGTAACAAGCTCGATATGAACAGCTTTAACGGCAAGGCAAACAAAAATACACAAATATGCCTTTATAAGCCTACACCCTCGCCCCTTGCGATCAGCAATCAATACTGGCCCAGCATAATCGACGCTACACTTCATGAACGGGTATTCTAAATGTGTCCTTGAAGAGGGCAATTGACCCACTATAGGTTGCACAGTTTGACACTTATGTTTAAAACACTTAATGCATTTTTAACAGTAGACTTCGAAAGGTTCCTGCCACCGAGAGGCCAATACATTTGCAAGAGATCGTTATGGTACTTACGAAATACTAATTGTGTGATGTGATGTTTACAACATAGTAAAATGGGATGTTTGACATTATAGTCATAAGGAGAATTGTCAAGTCTCCCACCTACGCGAATGAGGCCATCCTTATCTACAAAGGGACTTAAAGAAATAAGTCTATTTTTACGACGTAATGATTTACCTGATTGTAATAAATTATATCCATCAGGAAACATATCCATTTGGGCGTGACGGAATATAAAATTAAGTGCGTTAATAAGTTCTTGATTTGAAAGGGAACCAAGGAAACGATTATTTTTATTTCTTAAGTTATGAATAAATCTAAGTAAGTAGGCAACTACTCTTTGTAGATGATCAAGATTAGAATGCTTGTGAATTAATATTTTAATGAATGAGTGATTATTATGTGACTGATTATTTGAAATTAAATTATTGGATGATTGATGATGACACGTATGATCATTGAAATGTGATGATACTACTTCAGGTAGATCCTGTTTCACGTTCTCATTGGGCATTTTTGGCCAATGAATATCGTCTTTTAATAAAAATTGAGGACCTGACCACCACAAACAACACTCGCTGATAAGGTCAGCCTTCAGCCCGCGAGAAACAAGATCTGCCGGATTATCCTTAGACGGCACGTAGCTCCATGTATGCCCAGCAGTGCTTTCTTGTATTTCATTGATGCGATTTCTTACAAAAGGTTTTAATGAATTAGGTGATATTGAAAGCCAACTTAACACGATTGTCGAATCGCACCAAAACCGGCATCTACTGACGGGTTTGGTAAAGGAATCAAGGACAGCAGTACACAGTCTTGTTCCCAACAAAGCTCCACATAACTCGAGCCTCGGGATAGTCGTTGGCTTGATTGGTGCCACACGATTTTTAGAGACTAGCAGCTGTACCGTCACTGACCCATCTTTGTCTATGGATCGAACATATACGCAAGCGCCATAAGCTTTTTCAGATGCATCTGTAAATACGTGAATTTCATTTATACTTAAATTGTCACATAAAACCCATTACGGTATAGTTAGATTATTCAAACATTGAAGACTATTTACAAAGGACACCCAGAAGCTTTGTATTTCATCCGATTTTTGTTCACATTATAATTTAAATCTGTCATTGAGACGTTACAAACATGTAACTGTGATTTTGTTGATGGATGTAATGAAAGAGCCACAGGGCCTGATACAATCCACCCGAACTTAGTCTCATGTAATTTGGGCTGATTTTTGCCTAGGTTAATAGATGCAGCACCTAAGACATTCCAAAATACTTCAGCACCAACGAGAATATCAATTTCTGACGGAACATTGAACGATGGATCAGCCAGTTGTAAATTTAATGGTATGGGAACTTTAGCTTTATCAATCAAAGCAGACGGCAGTATATTGGTAATTGTAGGCAATACATTGCAATTTATATTCGTTTTATAGCTGCCGCTCCGAGATTCGATGGTTAATTTGCAAGACTGTGTACTAGATGTACTCTGACCGTTAATATCTGTAACCGTGGAGCTCGTGCTACGTCGAGGCAATCCCAGCTTATCGCAAAGTGTCTGCGTAATAAAATTGGCTGTGCTACCATTATCGAGCAGGATCCTGGCGTCGACCTTGTTATCTCGGTTGTTCACTACCCGCACGAACGCTGTGGAAAGTAAAATACAGGAAGTAGTATGCTGTGAAGAAGTGTCACTAGATAAGACGACATTTTCTGAAGTGGCAGTAGATGAAGGGCCACCTTCAGGAATGTCAATGGGTAAGGCAACACTACTAGGCATAGGGTCTTGAAAATTGTTAGGTTTTGATTCCTCAACATGTAGAAGAGTGTTATGTCTACCTTTACAGTATTTGCAATGAGCTAATCTGCATCGCTTGGTCATATGACCAGGGCGCAAACAATTAAAACAAACTTTAAATTCTTTTGCTTTTGAATCCGGCTCGAAGGACCATATGTTAGGGACCTAATTAAGGACTGTAGTTAAAAGCAGTGGACTGTAATTTTATATAAATGTATTGTCAAAAGGTACAATATAACTGTCGATGTTGGTGGGAACGTATGTAGTGCGCGCGCGTGCCGTCCACGGAGACCGGTGGCGAAGTGTCAGTCGGCCCGCGTCCCGCATGCTCCATCTCTCGCCGCACCGCCGTCTCACGACTGCAGCCGAAGCTAGCCGAGTGCCCGACGGCGCCCGAACACTAACCTAACCGTAATATGAAGATAGAGGAGCTGAGAGTGACTCTAGATCACCGGGCCAAAACCGCTGAAGATGGAAAGACATACGTGAGCGTGGCCGGAGCCCAGGGTGCAAGATCACTGCCAGCGTGCAGTACCTTGCACTCGGTAGTGGTCACCTCGAAGGATGAATTTGAGACTGGGGAGGAGGTCCTCAACAGAGTTCGGAAGGTGGTTAACGCCAAAGAAGGCTGGATAAAGGTTGAGAAGGTCAGGAAGGCAAAGGACAGAAAAATAATTATAGGTCTGCAAAGCCGGGAGGAAAGGACCAAGCTAAAGGATCGCATCCAAAAAGAAGGAGCCAACCTCACTGTCGAGGAAGTCAAGAACAAGGACCCGCTTCTGGTTCTCAAGAACGTCTTGGTAATTAATACCGACGAAGACGTCCTCAAAGCCTTGAGAAACCAGAACCGGAGTGTTTTCGACGGCCTCGACAGTGAGGAAAGCAGAGTGACGGTCAAATACCGAAGACGGACAAGAAATCCTCATGTGGGGCACGTCATAGTGGGCGTCTCGCCCACCATCTGGCGACGTGCATTGGACATAGGGAGCTTGCACATTGATCTCCAGCGTGTGAGGGTCGAGGATCAGACCCCGCTCGTCCAATGCACCCGCTGCCTAGGATTCGGCCACGGAAAGCGGTTCTGTACCGAGCCTGCGGACCTATGCGGCCACTGCGGCGGTCCCCACATGAGGCCAGATTGTCCGGATTGGATATCGGGCTTACCACCTGTGTGCCGTAACTGTGAGAAGGCAAAAGTCGAGCATATTGCGCCACACAACGCTTTTAGCCACGATTTCCCAGTACGGCACAAATGGGATCAGATAGCCCGATCGACCGTCGCCTACTGCTAAAGGCTCCTTTAAGACTGATAAGCTGCATTGGGAAGAGGCGACCTATGGCTTTGTTCGAAGGAGGCGGCACAACGAACATAGAAGCACTAGCACCAACTCAAAGAACACCTTGGAGTGGATACATGGTCCGGGAGCTGATGACGAAGCAACGAAATTGGATCACTGCGGCATTGCTTTTGGATTTCTACTCAATTGGTCCAAGTTTCGTAAGAAACTTGGCCAATTGAAAATACATCTAAAACTTGTAAGAACCAAAATTGCTGAGGAGGTGCCGTGGTGGTCCAAGAAAATCGTCGACAAATGTAGCATCGTCACTTCCAAAACCGTGAAAATCCGTCGAGTTGCCCAAATCCGAAAGGCTAAAGTCCAAAAAGAGTATCTGCAACATAAAGAGGATTCAAAGTCAATTAAAACCGAAAATACTATGTCTCTAGAAAGTTTTAAGGTTAGTTCAAGTGTAAAACAAAAGCGATTAGATTAAGCAAATATGCTACCATAATATAATTTAGTATATTAGTGGCTAGCATAGATTAAAATAAGGTGTAAAAATTAAGTAGATTTAAAACAATATTCTAAATAAGAAATTAGCTTAAGATATTACTAAGTATATTAATTAATATAGGTTTACGTATAGGTTAAAACAGAAAATAAAATGACTTACCAGAAGTTAAAGTTACTCTTAAATAGGCAATAGAAATAAAATCATTTAGGCAATAAATATAGATTAAACATAGATTGTACGATAAGATTAGTCTATATTTTTTGTAGGTATGTCCCCTTGCCTTTTATTAAATTTAGAAATTTTACATTTCAAATTAGCTTGTTAAATCTAATTATATAATAGCTAATTTAATCTAAGCCAAAAACAGTCTCTGATCATGTCAGAGGACACCAGGCGTGGCAGGAGTGGGTTTTAGCCGGTAAGAGTCCGGCACTGCCCCTACCGTCTCACAGTGTGGGCGGTAGAGGCGTCCATGAGGATTTCCCACTCCTGCCAAATTAAAAAAAAAAAAAAATAACCTAACCTAACCTAACCTAACCTAACCAGAGAGTGAGGACGACGAGATGGTGAAGGCGCTCTACTCCCAAAACCAGAGCATCTTTAGGGACTTGGACCAGGATGACAAAGAAATTACGATCAAGTATAAAAAGAGAACAAGGAACCCTAAAACAGCGCACGTTGTCGTCCAGGTCAGACCCAAAGTATGGCAGAGGATGACGGAGGCTGGGGCCCTCTACCTTGACCTGCAAAGGGTTAGGGTGGAGGACCAGTCGCCGCTCATCCAATGCACCAAATGCTTAGCATTTGGGCACGGCCGAAGATTATGTACGGAGAGTGCAGACAGGTGCAGCCACTGCGGAGGCCCGCATCTGCGCGAAAAGTGTGTGGAATTTGTTGCGGGAAATGAACCGCAGTGCTGCAACTGCCTGCACTCAAAGCTACAGAGGACCGATCACAGCGCCTTCAGTGTGGAGTGCCCGGTCCGCAAAAAAAATTGGACTATCTGGCCCGGACGACAACGGCGTATGCCTGAACTCCCCCCCCCCCCCGCACTAGATATATAAAATATATAGTGAATATATATAAACATATCCAATACGTATCCCAAAAAACCCTAAACAACCCAGAAAAGTTAAAAAACCCAGTGTAAGAATTGACAATAAATATGAAATATCTAAGTAAATATTTATATATTACTGCCGTAATCTTAAGATATTTAAATGAAAGCAGCAACAAGAAAATAATCCATCTCAACCCCTACCCCTCCCCCTTCCCCCTTTTCCCAAAAACAGCCTAAAAATGCCAATCAAGAAAGATCCTGTAACTGTAAGCTACTAAAATATAAGGCAGAATAGCAAATCATCCTGTAGAACAAAAACCTAACAATGTGATGCAATACAAAGCTAAATGGAATAGTCTAGCCTACAAAAATAAACACATAAGGAAATAGACATATAAAACGAATAATGTAAGAAATAGATTAGATATGTAAAGTAGAAAATAGACTAGATATATAAGATAGAAAATAGTATGTATTACTTAAGAAATAAAATAAAGTCAGAAAAAATAAGTCAAAATGTAACTAGGAAATAAAACGGTATCGGAACAAGGAAACATATGTATAAATACTTAATAGTAATAAGAGAAATGTCTACACATAACGTGAGTAAAATAGAACTGAGTAATGTAGTAAAATAAGGAAACAGGTAAAATTGCAACGTAGGAACAAGAGAAATGTCACAAGAATGTTAAGTAAAAATAGAGCTGTGTAATGTATTAAAATTAGGAATATACGTACAAATATAACTGCGAGAAAATATTTACACATAAGGTTAATAAAAGTAAGTTCGTGTCCTTCCTTAAGTATCCTAAATATAGAAAGTACAGAATAAGAAACAGATAGAATAGCGGGAGTTTCACCCGGCCTAGAATGAAAGTATGAATGAAAGAAAGACAGAGTGAAGCTTAAAAGAGCGAAGAACAATAAATGTAAAAACCTATAAATGAATGAGAAACTAGAATAACAAGATCCCGTTGTTCCCATGAACGGGGAAAAGCAAATAAAAAAAAATAAAAAAAAAAGAAAAAAAAAACCTAACCTAACCTAACCTAACCGGAACCACAAATCGAGATATCTCAGACTCCTGAAAAGCTTTTTTGAAGCGGTTTTCAACAGTATTCATTATAAATAGGCCTCCGCAAACCAACTGACACAAAATATTTGACTTTCCTGCAAGGGTGGTTTTATTTTAGTACTTACCCCTATTTTTCAAAATTATACATCTCTAAAAATTAATAACTCACAAACCTTACATTAGATTTCTGTTTTGTTTTCTGAATCGGGTTTTCGCCATACTAACCTAGGTTTCCCGGCGCTGCGCGCGAATTGAAACCCTTCCAGGTAGCTGAAAACTCGGTTTTTTCATTAAAAATCGTGGTTTTTTGAGGTTTTTTGACCACAATTAAAGTTTTTTCTTCCAAAAGTAGTACTGAAAACCTTACAATGAGCTTGCCCGCGCCGAGACGCGTCTTTTGACACCTCGCACGCCCCGCTAGCTCGCAAAAAATTTTCACCGCCACGTGAAGCCGACCACCGTCGGACACGAGAAGCGGCCAGTCGCGTAAACGAGTGGACGCATGATGAGCACCATGACCCACCGTTTACGCTTCTGGAGCTGAAAACCGCGGTGGAAAGCTTCAACCCGAAGAAGGCACCGGGGGCAGATGGTCTCACAGCCGACATCTGCGCACAGGCCATTCTCCAGGATCCGGGGGTGTTCCTTGCACTGGCCAATAAGTGCCTTGAGCAGGGCCACTTCCCCGGAGCCTGGAAAGTGGCTACGGTGGTGATACTCCGGAAACCCGGCAAAGACACCTACACAACCCCGAAGTCGTACAGGCCGATCGGCCTCCTACCTGTCCTAGGCAAAATCCTCGAGAAGATGGTAGTAGCCCGCCTGAAGTGGCATCTCATCCCGCGATTGAGTACTCGCCAGTTTGGTTTCATGCCCCAAAAAAGCACCGAGGACTCCCTCTATACTCTGATACAGCATATCAACGACAAGCTGAAACAGAAGAAGCTGATCACTGTCGTATCATTGGATATAGAGGGAGCCTTCGATAGCGCTACTGGACAGCTATCTCAGCGAGAGGAGTTTCCGGGTCAGGTACGCTGGAGTGGAGTGCCTCAGGGCAACGACTAAGGGGTGTGTACAAGGGTCGATTGGAGGTCCGATCCTGTGGAATCTGGTGCTGGATCCCCTGTTGAAAGGGCTCGGCGAACGAGGAGACTACTGTCAGGCGTTTGCCGACGACGTGGTGCTCGTCTTCGACGGGGATACAGCACTAGAGGTCCAAAGACAGGCCAATGCCGCCCTCGAGTATGTTCGGAGGTGGGGCATCGTGAACAAGCTGAAGTTCGCGCCGCACAAGACTTGTGCTATGCTAGTGACAAGGAAGCTGAAGCACGATGTCCCGCTCCTGAGCATGGGCGGGGTCGACATTGGCATGTCTAAAGAAATAAAAATACTGGGGCTGACCATAGACCACCAGCTCACTTTCAACAGCCACGCGGCAAATGTTTGTAAAAAGGCTTTGAATTTTTACAAACAATTGTCGCGAGCAGCAAAGGTGAGCTGGGGTCTCAACACTGAGGTCATTCGCAGCATCTATACCGCGGCGGTCGAACCGGTCATCTTGTACGCAGCCAGTGCCTGGGCACCGGCAGCGAGGAAGGTCGGAGTTCAGAAACTCCTGAATTCAGTCCAGCGGGGGTTCGCTCAGAAGCTCTGCAAATCCTACCGCACTGTTTCACTCAACGCCGCGCTCGTGTTGGCTGGGATACTCCCGCTTGACCTCCGAATACAGGAGGCAGCCGCCCTGTATGAGGCAAAGCGGGGGGTACCTCAGCCGTCACTTGCGGGCCGCGAGGTGGAGCGGGTGGTGGCATTTGCGGAGCTTCCGCATCCGGCAAAACATACGGCCATGGGGTTCGTGAGCTTGGTAGATCAGTCTCATGTGGAGTCCCACAACAGCCAGGACATTCGGATTTTTACCGACGGCAGCAAGCTCGAGGGCAAAGTCGGAGCAGCACTGTCCATCTGGGACAGTGCTGCCGAGATTAGGGCCCAAAAGCTTAGCCTGCCAACCTGCTGTACTGTCTACCAGGCGGAACTCCTGGCCATATGCGAAGCCACGCGCCATATCCTGCGACGCAGGGAGGGAACCTTTGGTATCTATAGTGACTCGATGGGGCACTGCAGACTGTCACAAACCAGGGTTCCCTCCATGCTCTGGCAGTGGAGGCGAGAGCGAACCTCAACGTGGCTCTATCCCAGAGCAAAGTTGTTTCTTTGTTCTGGATAAAGGCACACGCTGGACTGAACGGGAATGAACGCGCGGACCACCTCGCTAAGGAGGCGGCACTGCGCAGCAAAAAGAGACCGGACTACGACCGCTGTCCGGTATCATTCGTCAAGCGGCAGATCCGTATGGGGTCGCTTGACGAATGGAACCGGAGGTATAGAGCTGGAACAACAGCCTCAGTAACTAAGATTTTCCTCCCAGACGCCATCGACGCCTTCCGCATAATCCGGAAAATTAACCCGACCGGGTTGCTGACCCAAATTTTGACGGGGCACGGTGGGTTCTCCGAATACTTGCACCGTTTCAAGTGTAGGGAGAATCCATCGTGCATCTGTGAGCCGGGTGTGCTGGAGTCGGTTCCGCACGTCCTGTTCGAGTGTCCTGTGTTCGAAAGGGAGCGGATAACACTCGAGCAGGAGCTGGAGAGCGGACTTAACCAGGACAACATTGTGGCTCTTTTTAAAAATAATAAAACTAGGGAGACCTTGCTGGAATTTTGCAAGGAAATATCCGTGAAAGTTATTAGTAGAAACAGGACGGGGCAATCTATGCTTCCCTTATATTAAATAGAATATAACGCGGCAAGCATAGAAAATAACCGTCCTGTTTCGGCACGTCCTTCATTAGTTAGCAAAATTTAGTTTCTATAAAAATTCTTAGATTACATTGTAGCTTTTTTCCATTTTCTCAAAAAATCTCTTTCCAATAAATGTAAACTGACACAACAAGGTCTCTGACCACGTCAGAGGGACACCAGCAGAGCAGGAGTGGTTTTTAGTCGGTTCGAGTCCGACACTTCCTGAACTGGCTCTCGGCTCAGTAGACCGAGAGACAGTTCAGGTGTCCGTGGGGATTTTCCACTCCTGCCAAAACAAAAAAAAAAAAACAAAAAAAAAACCTAACCTAACCTAACCTAACCGGTTAAAAATCGTGGTTTTTTGAGGTTTTTCGACCATAATCTAAATTTTTTGTTCTAAAAGTAGTGCTGAAAACCTCGCTGCGAGCTCGCCCGCGTCGAGACGCGTCTCCCGACACCTCGCACGACCCGCTAGCTCGTAGAAAATTTCCACCCGCCCTTTGTACTATAGGGAAGGTAGACGAAGATATTGCGGAATATTTTTATTTTTGATCTTGCTCCGCAGCTAAAAGCCCGGGCCGAAACAACATTTTTTCTTGACTTACGGCCACTCTAGCACCATTTTTCTGGGCAGAGGAGCCTTTATTTAGTATACTTTGACTTTATTTTATATTTGTTGTATAGTCACTTATTGAACTTTCACCTTATTTAATCATATTTTTTGATTCTTGATTTTGACTACTGATCCCCCCTTTACAGGGACTCAGTCGTAACATAACTTTTGTCCTCTGACGATTGGCTGTTGGAGTCTTTCCGAGCTTAAACATGTTCCGTACGCCAGCCAAATCCGGCGTGAGCTCGCAGGGCTCTGTGGCTTCACCGAGATCTGCGGAGAGGGCTGGGCCTTCAGGCCTGAGTGTGAGGCGAAGTATCGGGGAATGGGAGGCCGGGAAGGCAGAGCCTCAGGCAAAGTCCCCGGCCAACCCAAAACCAGACGCCACTCCACCACCACCACTCACCGTTACCAAAAAGGGACCCAGCTCTCTTATTACCCGTCGAGCCCTCGTGGAAGCCGCAAGAGTTCCTGACTCAGCCGACACAAGCTCACCGCCAAAACCGAGTTATATAGACCGAACGGCGGAAGCAAAAGTCTATCTAATAAAAGCTAAACTCCATGTTAACAGCTCACGGAACACCAAGACGGAGATAAAGATGGGTATAATCCAAGCTGCGGAAAGACTCTACCAGCTGGTAAAGGAGATCGAGTCCGAGTTGAAGGTGGAAAGGCGAAAACCTACCGCGGAAGTGCATGTGAGGGCGGAATCGGAACCGGTCGTCACAACGCCAACTTTTGACCCGAGTGACATAATACACAAAATAGAGAAACACTCTCAGCTCCTCGTCGAAAGTAATATGAAGATAGAGGAACTGAGGGTGTCTCTAGATCACCGGGCCAAAACGACGGAGAACGGCAAGACTTACGCGAGCGTGGCCGCAGCTCAGGGTGCAAAGTCACTGCCAGAGTGCAGTACTTTGCATTCGGTTGTGGTCACCTCAAAAGATGAACTCGAGACCGGGGAGGAAGTCCTTAACAGAGTCCGGGAGGTTGTAAACGCGAAAGAAGGGTGGATAAAGGTCGAAAAGGTCCGAAAAGCTAAGGACAGAAAAATAATAATAGGTCTAGAAAGCAGAGAGGAGAGGGCTAAGCTCAAGGATCGCTTACAAAAAGAAGGAGCCAACCTCACTGTAATACGAAACAATTGGTTTCTTACGAAACTTGGCCCAATTGAGTGAGAATCCAAAAGCAATGCCGTAGTGATCGAGGTTCGTTGCATCGTCGTTAATCCTCAAACCATGCATCCACTCTAAGGCGTTCTTCGAGCCGATGCCGGCGCCTATATCTCTGTTATATCGCCTCCTTCGAATAAAGACAGAGGTCGTCTCTCCCCGATGCAGCTTATTGATTTTTGAGGAGCCTTTAGCAGTAGGCGACGGTCGATCGAGCTATCTGATCCCACTTGTGCCGTACTGGGCAGTCGTGGCTAAAAGCGTTGTGTGGCGTTCTATGCTCGACTTTTGCCTGCTCGCAGTTACGGCACACAGGTGGTAAGCTCGATGCCCAATCCGGACAATCTGGCCTCATGTGAGGACCGCCGCAGTGGCCGCATAGGTCTGCAGGCTCTTTGCAGAACCGCTTTCCATGGCCGAACCCTAGGCAGCGGGTGCATTGGACGAGCGGGGTCTGATCTTCGACCCTCACACGCTGGAGATCAATGTGTACGCTCCCTATGTCCAATGCTCGTCGCCAGATGGTGGGCGAGACGCATACTACGACGTGCCCCACATGAGGATTTCTTGTCCGTCTTCGGTATTTGACCGTCACCCTGCTTTCCTCATTGTCGAGGCCGTCAAAAACACTCCGGTTCTGGTTTCTCAAGGCTTTGAGGACGTCTTCATCGGTATTAATTACCAGAACGTTCTTGAGAACCAGAAGCGGGTCTTTGTTCTTGACTTCCTCGACAGTGAGGTTGGCTCCTTCTTTTTGTAAGCGATCCTTGAGCTTAGCCCCCGGCCAACCCAAAACCAGACGCCACTCCACCACCACCACTCACCGTTACCAAAAAGGGACCCAGCTCTCTAAGTTCCCGTCGAGCCCTCGTGGAAGCTGCAAGAGCTCCTGACTCAGCCGACACAAGCCCACCGCCAAAACCGAGCTATGTAGACCGAACGGCTGAAGCGAAAGCCTGTCTTATAAAAGCAAAACTCCATATGAACAGCTCGCGAAACACAAAGACGGAGATTAAGACAGGCATTATTCAAGCCGCTGAGAGACTCTACCAGCTGGTCAAGGAGATAGAGTCGGAGCTGAAGGTAGAAAGGCAAAAACCTACCAAGGAAGCACCTTTGAGGACGGAATCTGAACCGGTCGTCACACAGCCCACTTTTGACCCGAGTGACATAATGCACAAAATAGACAAACACTCTCAGCTCCTCGTTGAAAGTAATATGAAGATAGAGGAGCTGAGAGTGTCTCTAGATCACCGGGCCAAAACAACAGAAAACGGCAAAACCTACGCGAGCGTGGCCGCAGCTCAGGGTGCAAAGTCACTGCCAGCGTGCAGTACTTTGCACTCGGTAGTGGTCACCTCGAGGGATGAACTGGAGACCGGGGAAGAAGTATTAGACAGAGTCCGGAAGGTTGTTAATGCAAAGGAAGGATGGATAAAGGTGGAAAGGGTCAGGAAGGCTAAGGACCGAAAAATAATTATAGGTCTGGAAAGCCCAGAGGAAAGGACCAAGTTAAAGGATTGCATCCAAAAAGGAGGAGCCAACCTCACTGTCGAGGAAGTCAAGAACAAGGACCCGCTTCTGATTCTCAAGAACGTCCTGGTAATCAATACCGACGAGGACGTCCTGAAAGCCTTGAGAAATCAGAACCGGAGTGTTTTTGACGGCCTCGACAGTGAGGAAAGCAGAGTGCCGGTCAAATACCGAAGACGGACAAGGAACCCTCATGTGGGGCACGTCATTGTATGCGTCTCGCCCACCATCTGGCGACGTGCATTGGACATAGGGAGCGTACACATTGATCTCCAGCGTGTGAGGGTCGAAGATCAGACCCCGCTCGTCCAATGCACCCGCTGCCTAGGATTCGGCCACGGAAAGCGGTTCTGCAAGGAGCCTGCGGACCTATGCGGCCACTGCGGCGGACCCCACATGAGGCCAGATTGTCCGGATTGGGTATCGGGTTCACCACCTGTGTGTCGTAACTGTGAGCAGGCAAAAATCGAGCATGGTGCGCCACACAATGCATTTAGCCACAACTGCCCAGTACGGCACAAATGGGATCAAATAGCCCGATCGACCGTCGCTTACTGCTAAAGGCTCCTCAAAATTGAATAAGCTGCATCGGGGAGAGACGAACACCTTGGAGTGGATGAATGATTTGTTAGTTGACGGCGAGACAACAAACCTGGATCACTACGGCATTGCCTTTGGATTCACACTCAATTGGTCCAGGTTTCGTAAGAAACTTGGCCAATTGAAAAAAGATTTTACAAACCTGACAACCTTGCCGTGGTGGTCCAGGAAAACCGCTGACACGTATAACATCGTCGCTTCCACGAACTCGAGGATCCATCGTGTTGCCCAAATCGAGAAGACGAAGGTCCGAAAAGAGCACCTGCAACAGAATAGGGAGTTTAAATCAGTAAAAATTGAAAATGCTGTAATGTCTTTGGATTGTGTTAAAATTAGTTTAAGTATAAAGCAAAAGATATTAGAATAAGAAAACTATGCTAGAATAATTTAATATAGTATATTAGTGTCTAGCATAGAATAGAAAATAAGGTGTAGAATTAAGTAAACAATACAACAATCTAATTATAAATAAGCTAAAAATGTTATTTAATAAGTTTGTTAGGCTAAAAACAGAAAAAAAAAACTGACTTCCCCATTTGTAACTCTTAAAATTAGGCAATAGAAATAGAAATTTTTAGGTAATAGATATATACATAGATGAAATATAAATAGTAGAATAAGATAAGTTTCTTGTAGGTAGGCCCCCTTGCCCTTTCGATTAAAAGTAGATAATCCAAATTTCTAAAATAGCTTCCTAAACCTAATAATACAATAGATAATTAAATCCTGGTAAAAACAGGCTCTGATTATGTCAGAGGACAAAAAGCGTTGGAGGAGTGGGTTTTAGCCGGTTCGAGTCCGGCACTGCCCCTACCGTCTCACAGGCGGTAGAGGCGTCCATGAGGATTTCCCACTCCTGCCAAATAAAAAAAAAATAAATAAAAAAAAAAAAAAGCCTTACCTAACCTAACCTTTTTTTTTCGTGTTTTCCAAAAAAAAAAGGGCGCACCGAGTTTCTAGCGCTAATCGATTTTAGGTATTCTATGCGCTTCGTGTATGTGTGCGTGAGGCACACCGGCAAGAGAGCAGCGCCGACCGCGCGCCGCGCGTATAATAACTTATCGGCTATATAAGTAGGGTAAAAATCCCAGTATTCGACCTTTTATTTTCAATTTCAAATTATTTATTCATCAAAGTAGATTCAGTAAAAACTACTTTCGTTAGTACGTAAGGTTCGACTTTTAATTCCATTCAGTAACTTGACGGTTAATTTGACAGATTTTAATAAAAAACAGCTATTTGAGTTGGTGTAAGAATAAACTATATTCAATTAACTTCACAAATGTACTTGTCGGAGAAGGTATGTCTGTCTCTCGTTAGCATCAGGCTTATTTTAATTAGTACTGTGGGCGTAATAAGGGTAGTGTTGGTTATACCGCAATATTGAAACGGTTTGCAGTTCAAATCAGATTGCAATTCACGAACAAGTCAGTCACACTAGCGAATCACACACTGTAGGCACACCTATACAACTCAACGATACGGAACGCGACAGTTTCTATGCATATGTTGTTCGTACGATGTCCAATGTTTCGTTGATCCCGAGAGCTTTTTTTTTTTGAAAAAAGCTCTCGGTATCATCACTCGCAGTTCAGCACACTAAGGCTGGTTACTGCCTAACCGATAAATCCTGTGGTGGTCTCAAATGAATTTAAGGCCCCCAGCCAGGGCTAAAAACTACTTAAAACCTAAATGACCGCTCGCTAAGGGCATCCCCTGTGGGACACGGGCCTCGGCTTAGCAGGGTCATTGAGGGAGGGCAGCAAGGGACAGGCTGGGTCAGGTTGATATTATTTTGGTGATTTAACGGTAATGGCTCAGCGGCGCAGGCTGGCTCGTTAGGCAAAAGAGGGTTTTGACGGGGGCGTTGCAATGTACCTCGTCGGCGAGGCCGGTATACGGAACGCGGTCTGTGTTTGTTTTTCCTAAGAGTACTGGTTTCCCTACTACTCTCTTGGTTCTGGGTGATGGGGTCATCGGGCTCAACAAGGGTATGTCGCGGTCGGCGGATCTTGCTGATCTGGGAGGGCGTGTATCTGGTAGCCGATACGATAAGGGGGTTCTGGTGCTTTTCAGCGGACTCTATGAAACGCTTTGAAAAACGTATCATGAACTGTTTGATGGTGGGGATGCGGAGGTCGACATGGAGTCGCTCATTCCTAACGTACCACGGGGCTCCGTAACCTTTCGAAGAAACCGATTTTGGATAACCTGCAACCTATGGATCTGGTGAGGCTTAGCGTGGGCGAAGGCTATACACGCATAAGTCATTATCGGGCGTATGCACGTGGTGAAAATGCGTAGTTTGCATTTCAGGTATAGCTTGCTGCGTGCATTCAGGATGTAATGAAGCCTACCGAGAGCGAAAACGGCACGACTGCGTACCGTCTTTATGTGCTCTCCGAAAGTAAGCTTTCAGTAGACCTAGATATTTGGCTTGCTCTACCCAAGGGATCGGCTTGCCAAATAACGTGATTGGGCTGGGACGTGGTGGGAAGAGACGAGTCTGGGGCTTGTAAAACAAGATCGCCTGACTCTTCTCTGGGTTGACTTCCACTCTCCACTTCCGGAACCAAGCGCCTAGTGCGTTTGCGGATCTCTGGAGGTGGCCGGCTATTGCCTTCTCGCTATTGCCGGAGCAATAGATCGCCGTGTCGTTAGCAAACAGAGCTAGCTGTGTCTTAGTACTAGTGGGAATATCGGTACTAAATAGCGAGAACACTAGAGGGGAGAGGACACCGCCTTGGGGTACTCCGGCGTTTGAGATTTGAGTGGACCTGTCCAAACAGTGCAAGCATTTGTCAGTTATCATGTAGCTCAAATTTAAAACTTTATGGAGCACAACGATTTGCCGAACAATGCCAAAGTTCGGCAAATCGTAAGACATTTGGGTAGGCCACATAAAGAACTAAAGCCGCCAGACTAACATTAAATGAACCTCTGACATACACAATACGTTATATGAGGACCATGCGACTTTTAATAACTTGTCTTCAAAACACGTAACATTATTTTTCTTTGAACTGTCAAGTGTCAAGAATAGAATTAAAAGTCGAAGTATGTTTTTGCAGGCAGATTCTATTGAATTTCTGATAATGAAGTTACACGGTAAGTACTTTGTTCGTTATGGCAAGACTTTTTCGGGAATAAAGAAGCCAGCAAAATTGTTATGTGCGATACCAACGGTTAGTATATAATTATTTTTAGTGAATCTCTGCTGGAAGACAACAATTTTGTTTCGGTGTAATTGGCATCCTATAATAAAACAGAACATTTGATGTAATTATAATTTCTATAATTATCAACAAATCTGGTTTGGGATGAAAGTAACACTTATTTCATAAAAATAATTAGTTTCTGAACTTGCAATTCTAGAGTTTGATAAATTTTGTAATCGGTCTTCCATGAAATTTACCCTGAAAATTGAAAGATTGATAAAAATTGAAAAGTTAAAAATAACGAATCCTGAAAAATATCAAGATCAAAAGCAATAGCTTTTCTGCTGGAAGAAATTTCTATTGAAATAAGCAGTATCTTTGTGCTCTTGGTTTCTGTACAATTTTTTTTATTTTTAACCGACTTCTAAAAAAGGAGGAGGTTCTCAATTCGGATGTTTGTATTTTTTTTTTAATGTTTGTTCGCGCATAACTCCGTCGCTTGCCAACCGATTTGGAAAATTCTTTTTTTGTTGGAAAGGGTATACTTCCCAAATGGTCCCATAAATTTTTTATCGAAATCGAACAAGCGGTTTTTTTGTTAATTTCAATAAATGATAGCAAATCTGTCGGGATAGCTGAAATCGCATGTTTGTTTATTGTTTACACCAATTTATACCACGTACGCTGTGATGGGAATGTTTAGCTGGGAACCACTGAAAAGTGAAAAATAAATAAACTTTTTACAAAAAATAAAACCGACTTCTAAACAAAAAAACCAAAATGTATAAAATAACTTTAATTTCGGAAATCGGTGTGTTCAACAACAAAAAAGCAACCAAAAACACCGAGTTCGGAAATTAAAGTTATTTTATACTTTTTGGTTTTTTTGTTTAGAAGTCGGTTTTATTTTTTGTAAAAAGTTTATTTTTAGTATATTGTGTGTTCCTACATAAAAAATAAATAAATAAAAATGCTGTATGACAGATTTGTGTCATGTTTTTATTTAAGTTCATTATTACAATTTAAGGTAAGTATATCGTTTAAAAATCGTATTTCATTACTACTTCAGCAAAAAAATATCTTGTATTATTTAAGGTTATTTATTTAACCATTATGAAACCACCTTTACGCAAAAGATGTGTTACCTACTTTTGGGTTACATTTGTGTAACGGTAACAGAAAATCTGTTGTGTTACTTTTGTGATATTATATTTGACAATTTTGGTGGCCTTACCCTAATTCATTTCTTCATGCAAGCGTTTATTTAGCATTGGTTTTTCGCCAACCCCTTCTCTGTCTTGATTTCTTTACTTTGTTCCCCATTTCAAATACGCTACAATTCATTTTCATACAATTTTCTTCGTTACGTTATTAAATCCGCGCGTGAGCGCAAGCGACACAAGCTCCCCGTCCGATGGCCGACGGCGGACTAAAGCGGACAGGAGGGCGGCGCGGCGGCTCTGCTTATAATGGGAAAAATTCGCGCGAATTTAGGTATTTCCTTCTTATTGCTAAACAAATCCATATTTTGAAAATGTAAAGTGTATACGTTGTGTAAAACATGTAGTTTTGTTATTATTAAAAAACTGATGACCTTTCGCGAAGTATTCACGCCGTACTAAGCGTTTGTTGTGTTGTTTAGAGGTAACTTTGTGAATTTATTCTATCGAGCCAACTTTATCAAATCGTGTTTTCATCGTGTATACTGCCTAGTATATATGGCCAATAATACCAATTTATTTCCTTAGATTTTAATTTTATTGTTTACTACTTCAAACAACCGTTATAAAAGCGCGTTTTTGTGTATAAAAAGCTCGGTGCCCCGTTAAATTACTCAAAAAAGCGCAAATATGGTTTTTATAAATGCTTATTGGATTTTATGATAAATAGAATATTTTGCGCTCATTTTTAAATAATCGATTTATGATAATTGCTCATTTATATGTATCGAGTCGAACGTCATAAAAAAACCATCGATTATAATAATCGTTTTCCCACACCCTAGCATTAAAAAAATCAAAATGGCTGACGATTAAAAAAAAAAATGGCGGTAATGAATATTACGTGTTATTGGATCTGTGTTCGTTTATTGCATTTAGATCTGGACTTTTTCTTGTTCTTCACGATATTTAGAATCATAATAATTATGTTTATTTGTAATAGTAGTTACATGTGAGTGTGTGATTTTTGTGTGAAATAAAAACGTAAACAAACACAGTTGGCGCGAAACTTTGACTTTGGATACCAAAATACTTCATTACCGCTACATATTTCCTTAGAAATATGGATGAATTCGTCAAATCTTCAAATGATGAACGAACCATTACTCCTCAAGTGGAGTTCGGGTTTCTGGAATTCATAATTTTCATGTTTTTTAGCCTCAAACACAGTGGTGTTAAAAAAAAAAAAAAACTTTTTTGAGAAGTAATATTTTTTGGTCATAATTGAACCGTATTTTAAATGAACTTGCGTATAACGTGTTGTTTTGCATCCTCGTCAAATTTCAGGAGGTTGTCATAAAATACATAAATTTTATAATCAATTGAAAGTACGGTACCGGTCAATAACCAATAAGCGCTGCTTTTTTTGTTATTGAAATTTAACAGTATTTCAGAATAAAATCCTTGATTCAATACGAATACCACAGCATCAGGCGAATACGCACACAGCGACAATGCAGCTGTGTGCGTGAGTGTCGACGTCTTACCCATAGATTATACAGTATATTAATGGGTCTTACCTACGAAATGCGTACGTGTGCGACCGTGCGATGACCTACGGCGACCAGTAAATAATTTTACCTAATTTTATTTTGGAAATTATCTACTTTATTGTCATAAATTTCGCTTGATAATTAACTCATTTTTAAGAATCATTGGAATACGGAAATCTTACTAATGACAGTTCACCAAAGAAAAGTTCAATGACCTGTTATCAGATGATTATTAAAATGTTAAGTTTTGCTTTATTACTATCCGTCAACTTAAAGTTTTCGTAATGATTTTGTTTTTATTTGTGGATTAAATTGGTTGATTTGAAATTTTGCTTCTTACTTAACGGCCTTAGGACCGGCAATAATACCTACCTTAGTTGGTATACCGATCTAGGTACCTATACCTACTAAGTCAAAAAATGTTTTCTACGTTTGATGGAAATGGAAAGATGTGCAAGTTAAGTGTAAGTATGAGGTGATATGTACTTTCGAATCTTAGGTATTATTGATTCACTTAAAAATCTGAAATCGACGTACATATTTACAGTAGGTACTAGGTAATAAAATTGATTGAGCTAACAACGTATTTACAAAATGAACAAATAAATAAATTACCTACCTACTTATGTTACCCGGAGGTATTGTTCAGATTCCATCACCACACTCTTGGCACAGTCGACCACAATGTAGCTTTCAGCCTACGTAAAACTAACACCTTCGTTTTACGTAATTTTGTTACACTTGTCACTTTTTACGTCTAAACTAACTTTTAACGTCTCCTCACAAAATAAAAGTTAAGAGGCCACAGGTCCTCCGCGATCGATCCAGTAGTCAAGAATCGTTTCACGCTTCAGTAGGCGCCACACTGTGGTGTGGTGTACAGGGTGCACTCCAAAGCGGTCACCAGCCTCCCGCGTATTTGCCCGTGGTTCTCGCTGGAAGTATTCCAGGATGTCTTCCTGCAAGGTGACAGGTAGGCCTACGCTGCCGCGTGCTTGAGCATGCCGGGGTACGTCAAACTGCCGATGATCCCGTAGTCTCTGCGTAGCAGCCAGCATGACGCTCTGTGATGGGGGTTCCCGATCGGGAAACATTTCCGTAAACATCCGGATGGCTCCACGTAGGCTGTCTCCACTGATGGCATAAAGGCGGACTATCTCCACCAACTCGGCATTGGAATAATTGCCCGTCATCTTGCACTTTGTACCTACGTCTCAACGATGTACCGAGAAGCGGAATTCGCAAAACGCATGCACACGGCGGCGGCGACATCAAACACACTGTTGGTTCTGGGGCCGCGCCGTGCGGGGCGGGGGGGAGGCGCGGCTAGGCGCGTGCGGCCGTGCGCGGGGGATTAGGTACCTACGAATTTGTCGAATGATCGATGTATTGTTTGCGTTTGTTTGTGCGCAGTTATAAGGCTAGGAACAGACGGGTCGCATTTAAATATGTCTCGTGTTCATACCGATTTCCGTAAATAACAAAAATAAATTAATAAAATACCTACTCATTTTATTGTTGATTTAGGTCGAGAATCATTAGCATAATTACGTCCGTGAATTTGACGAGGATGCCAAACAACACGTTGTAGAAAATGACAAAGAAAGACCGCAAATATAATGAACTAGCTGCTGCCCGCGACTTCGTCCCCGTGGAATCCCCGATTTTAAAACATTATTTATCGCTGCTCCGCTCCTATTGGCTTAAGCGTGATGATATATAGCCTAAAGCCTTCCTCGATAAATGGTCTATTCAACCCAAAAAGATTTTTTCAATTCGAACCAGTAGTTCCTGAGATTAGCGCGTTCAAACAAACGAACAAACAAACAAACTCTTCAGCTTTATAATATTAGTATAGATATTTCTTGATTTTGCGGTTTTGCCTCTTTTTAGCAAGCGAGAAGGTTGTGTACATATATAATTTTAGCAAATCTAAGACGACTATCTTTTGAAGGGTGTAGACTGTAGTAATGCCTTCGATCAATAAATAGTACTGCGTATTGCTTATAATATATAGTAATGCGTATTTTTGTTTGACGATACAATAGGGATGTTTCCTAAGTATAAAATATATGATTATGTTTAGTCCGTCAGTTTAAATTATAGAAAAATATTGGTCACGTATTTTTTCCTTTATCAAATCTATAAAAACTGATGAAGATAAAAAGCATCAAAGATCAGGAGTGGCAGCGTGTGACGTCACCGACCGGTAAAAATTGTAGCGAGTAGTGTCGTCACACGCGTTTTCAACAAACTGCATCGTCTTCATTTTTTGTTTATGTGAAAAAAGAAAAAATACGTGTCTAATATTTTTCTGAAATCTATCTGATGGACTAATCAGATTTTTTTAGTTAACTACCCTATTGTTGCGGTTTTCACTTTGGTATCAGAGGGAAACATTTTTGAGAGTTGAGCTTCGTTGGTAGTGGTAAAGGCTTAACACGTGCTTTTGTAAGTGCTACGAATATTTTCGATTTTAGTGAACTTTTTTGGTGTGAAACTCAATCGAAAGTGTTCCTTGTGTTTGTGTTGTTGTTTTAAGGTTTGTTTCTGTAGTTGTTTTTGTCCTAATCTTAAAAATAATTAGTCAGAATGAACTCCAAAAAGCCCCCGGATCCTGACCCTCCTGATGGACTGTTTGAACTCTCCCCCGTGTTGACTGTATCCCTCCCCCATGACCCTGAAGTGCCTACGCAGGACCCTAACATATAAACTAAGACCATAAATCGCAAACGGGCCGCAGGTTCCTCTCCGCCTACTTCGTCTAAAATTCCGCCAAAAATCGCGAAAAATGTTAATGGCAGACAAACATACACCATGAGGGACAACCCCCCGTACATTGTTCATGTTTCGCTCAAGGATGAACAGACTTCAGGCACTGTGCTGCAACCAATCAAGTTTGGTATGTTTTTGACGATGAATAACGTCAATAATGTACACCTAGACGGGATCAAACGCATAGGTAGGAATAGAGTGTCAGTTGAGTTTAAGTCGCACCAGGATGCCAACAGTTTTCTCAACAACAAAATCTTGACACAACATAATTACATCGCCGCCATCCCACAGTTTAATATAACTCGAATGGGTATAGTTAGGGACGTACCGGTTGAATGGTCGGAGGATGAAATTATGAAGTATATCCAAGTTCCAGAGGGATGTGGGCCTGTTATCAAGGCTAGGAGGATGAACCGTAAGGTGACCTCTAATGGCGTGACTGAGTGGAGGCCTACACAAACTGTAGTACTCACTTTTGATGGACAAGTTCTACCCAAACGCGTTTATAGTTTTTATTCAGCTCTCCCCGTGGAAAGGTATACATACCCAACTATTCAGTGCTATCACTGCTGTCGTTTTGGTCATACCCGAACTATGTGCCGGTCAAAGCCAAGGTGCTTTAAATGTGGTGCAGATCATCCAGGTGATGGATGTGATGTCACCCCTGAGTTCAGCTTTTGTGTTTCATGTACTGGAAACCATTTTGCTAATGATAGTGCTTGTCCAGAATTGGGCCGACAGCGGAGCATCAAAGCTCTGATGGCGGAGAAATCAGTCTCATATGCGGAGGCAAGTCGGATTTTCCCACCTGTTTCCAGATCTTATGCTGAAGTCTCCAAATCTTCTTCCCGCAGCAAAATTCAAAAGCCCCAATCCCAATCAACAAGCCCCATTCCTGCAACCCATAATTCCTACCGGAAAACGGTATTTTTAAAACCTAAACCCCGCATCCCCCTTTCACCTGGTTATAATATTCAGGCCCACCGCGAACTTACCCAAAACTACTCATTCTCCCCATCCAGAAACGGCTGTGCTCTTCCAACGGAAGCGGTGGAGCCAATGATTTATAGGAAGGATAATTCAAAAGATATTTTAGAATTAATTACAAATATGCTTATGTCTGTACTCTCCAGTCCGTCCCAAGCAATACCTGACCACGTTGCATCAAAACTGACCTCGATATTAAATTATCTAAACGATGTTCCCTCCCCTGACATTCCTACAGTGGAACGTGAGGAGTATTACTCCCAGAAAGTCTGATCTTACTTTTTTAATAAACAAATTTAAACCATCAATCTGCGGCATTGCTGAGACATGGCTTCTGCCTGGAAGTAATTTCAGGTTGCCGTTTCTTGGCAGTGTTCGTGATGATAGATCTGATGGATACGGAGGATGCGCCTTGCTCATCAATAGCAAGGTATCATTCTCCCAGATTCCTCTAACCTCTGTTGGTGACAACATAAATGTTGTTGCTGTTAAGGCTGAGGATATAAATATTTTTTCTTTCTATATTGCGCACCCACAAACTGAATACCTTACAATAATTAGAAATTTACTATGTAGTGTTCCCGGTCCAATAATTGTCATGGGTGATTTCAATTGTCACCATTATCGTTGGGGGTCAGATGCTTGTGATAACTTTGGCATAGGCTTACTTGATATATTGGATGATCTCAACCTCTGCCTCATCAACGATGGTAGTCCTACACGCAGACCTACACCTGGGCAGAGCAATAGCTGCGTAGACCTAACATTCTGCTCATCCAATATAGCTAGTCTCCTCATTTGGCGTCGCTTGGATATGACCTATGGAAGTGATCACTATCCCATCATAATAGAATTTCCTTCCAAAAATATACCCATTAAAAACTCCCCCCCTCTGTTAAAATTCCAACTAAATTCAGCAGATTGGGACTTGTACTCTAAAATTCTGGACCTCTGAGTATCAGCCCTCCCAGAAGTTAGCAGGGAAAATGCCCAAGTCTGCTTTTCATCCTTTTCTTCCACCATTTCCTCCACAGCAGACGACTGCTTCCCCTCCAAAAAACCCCATTCCGGTAGACTCCCTTCCCCCCCATGGTGGGATAGGGAATGCACTAACATGGTCAGGGCCAGGAATGAGGCTGAAGTGGCATTCAACTGCAATATGAACCTGGATAATCTCATCGCCTTCAAGCGGATCCTAGCTGAGTCCAGGAAATTTCTAAAGAGAAAAAAACGCGAAGGTTGGTCAAAATACTGTAGTTCACTGAGTCCATCCACCCCGGTGTCGGTGGTGTGGCGAAAGGTGAAGCGTTTTAGGAGTAGTTTAGCACCTGCCTCCTCCTCTAACAGTCTTACGAAAGAATTGGGATATCAGTTTTTCTCCAAAATCGCCCCAGCCTATGTTCCAAGTATTGAGGAAACCAGTGTTTATTTTATTTTATTTTATTAGGGAAAACAAACAATTGTACATTTTGTCTTAAATCTAGGTATACAATAAAGTAGGTTAATGTACAATCAACAACGTTTCCACATATTACTAAAAATATTATTCACTTACATACAGTATGGATGAAAGGTAGGGCTACGTTTATTATTATATTAAATTATTATTAGGTTTTAAGTGTTTTAACTGTTTTAACTAATTCTTTTTTAAACACATTATGAGCTAACGCAAATATGTCTATTTTAACAAAATATTGGTTGTATATTTTGACTAATCTGTGGAGAGGTGCCCGCTCACCCGCATTTGTACGACTAGTGGGCGTAGCAAAGAGTGGGTAAGCGCGTGCCTCTCGTCTTATTACAGCTCTGGGCACTATATAAAATATATTATTCACAAGTTCAGGGCAATCAAACTTATTGTGTATCAGTCCACGGAGCATCATGGCTTGGAGTAACAAACGCCTTGAATGTAGTGTTATTAAATTGAATTTTTGCAACGACTCCTCATACGACATACGCTCCAAGCGACATTTAAACTGCATTGTTTTCAAAAATTTGCGCTGAATTCTTTCCAAAGCTTGGTCATATTTTGCATAGTAAGGGTGCCATATCATACACGCATACTCTACTTGTGGTCGTAATAAAAAGTTGAAAAGATGCAGATATGTGACTGGGCGTTTGAAATCTGATGACGATCTCATAACAAGATTGTACATTTGGAAAGCTTTGGCTATTATTTTTTCAATGTGTAAATTAAGGTGAAGTTTGCAATCCAAAAGCACACCCAGATCACAAATTTGAGTTTCTTTTAGAAGGAGTTCATCGCAGAGACAATAATTGTAGTTAATTAGTTTTTTGTTTTTGGTAAAGTTAACATATTTACATTTGCTGATGCTTAATTTCAATTTATTTTTGGTACAGTAATTAGATAATCTATTCAAATCGTCCTGGAGAAGATAACAATCATTAATTGATGTGATTTTCTTAAAAATTTTTAGATCATCAGCGTATAACAAAAATTTACTGTTTAGTGTTGACATCTATGATGCAGACAACACTGATGACCCTATGAACATGCCATTTAGCTTGGAAGAACTAAAAACTGTTCTATCCCATGTTAAGGACTCCGCCCCGGGTGTGGATGGATTCCCGTATTCTTTTATTTGTAAAGCCGGACCAAAAACTCACAAGTATTACCTGGATTTAGCTAATTTCTGTTTTACTTCTGGCTATATTCCCACAGAATGGAAGGTTCAAATTGTGATTCCCATTTTAAAACCAGGCAAAGATCCTAATGATCATTGCTCATATAGACCTATTGCTTTATCGTCCATACTCATTAAACTTTTGGAACATTTAGTAAAAAATCGGTTAGTGTGGTTGGTTGAAAACAGGAAACTGCTTCCAACGACTCAATTCGGCTTTAGGAAAGGTCTGGGCACAGCTGATAGTGTGGGTATCCTCACTTCAGAGGTCCGGCTGGCCCTCAGCAGAAATGAGTCTGTGGTTGCTGTTTTTCTGGATATATCAGCTGCCTATGATTCGGTCCTCCTCCCTAATCTCAGGCAAAAGCTGCACGAGCTGAGAGTCCCGGCTAGGATTTGTCGCATCATTAGTAGCATTTTTACCGATCGTAGTATTCTATTGCGAATACCTGGGGCTGACTCTGAACAAAGATCGGTCTGGAAAGGATTACCCCAAGGATCTGTTCTTAGTCCCCCGTTGTATAATATCTATACAGCCAACCTGCCCTCTTCCCTTAATTTTGACTGCAAAATCCTTCAGTATGCTGATGATATTGCATTAATGGTCTGTGGCAGTTCCATCCAGGATGCCGCCCTTTCGATGAATGTCTCTCTGGCTTCATTAAACCAATGGCTACTTGACAATGGTTTGTCTTTAAGTGCGCCAAAGAGTACAGCTGTCATTTTTACACGCAGACGTTCGGTACCCTCAATAGATATTAATATTGACGGACAATCCATCCCCGTTCGAGATAAGGCTAGGTTTCTGGGAGTAACTCTGGATTCAAGATTGTCTGGGGTCGATCACATTAACAAAACGGTCCAAAAATGTGAACGCTCTGTGTCGGTCCTTAAGGCCTTGGCTGGAGTGTGGTGGGGAGCTCACCCCTACACCCTCAAATTAGTATACAATGCGCTGACTAGAAGTGCTATAGATTACTGCAGCTTCCTTCTTGAGCCCTGCAACAAAGAAGCGCTTAAGAAACTAGACAGTGTTCAGGCCAAATGTCTAAGAATAATCATTGGAGCCATGAAATCCTCTCCCATAAATGCACTGCAAGTGGAATGTGCAGAACCACCGCTATACCTTAGGAGACAATATTTGGCAGATCGCTTCCTCTCAAAAGTTTTTTCCCTTTCATCCCATCCTTTACTCCCAATTTTAGAACAAATTGACCTATCCTTTACTAGCTCTTCTTACTGGAACCATAAATCAGTCCCACGATTGATAAATAGGTACAGAGAACTTAAACGACTCTCCTCGCCTATTTGTCAATTTCCTATTCTCCCGGTCTTCTCTGCTGCATATGAGACGATTAATTTCGAACCAAAAGCCGTTCTGGGACTTGGCATACCAAAGAATTCCCAAAGCGCTGGAGACGATTTTAAGTCGGCTGTCAAGCGTTATTGGGAAGGATGGAATTTCTTTTTCACTGATGCCTCAAAATTAACTGAAACAGATTGTACTGGTGTGTCAGTCTACTTCCAAAATTCCAAAATTGTTTTACTTTTCCAGTGTCCACCAGAAACATCAGTGTTTACAGGAGAGTGCTTTGGTATTTTGGAAGCCATACACTACATTAAATCCCATCAAATAACAAGATCAGTAGTTTTTTCAGATTCTCGCAGTAGTATTCAGGCCTTAAAACAAAATCAACTTTATAGTAAAATTCATAGTCAAATCATTTCAGATATTAAGACCTTGTTATTTGATTGCTCCCAGAATGGCTTGGACATCGAGATAGTCTGGATCCCCAGTCACTCGGGTATTGTTGGCAATGAGTGCGCTGATTCGTTAGCTAAGTATGCCACATCGAATCCGGCTGATCGAAAGCATTACGTAGCTCATAACTACGATTTGCGAAATGGTGCCAAATCCAAGTTATTTAACTCGTGGACTGAAGCATGGAAGACGACCTCTAAAACTAAGGGTAGGTATTATGCCGCTATACAGCCCGAAATTCAACGTAGGCCTTGGTTTTTTAAATGCCCTAAACTGTCGAAGAGAACTGTTTCGTCACTCTGTAGACTGAGACTCGGACATTGTTGCAGCCCAGTGTTCCTGCATAAGATCCATGTACGAGATACTTCCCTGTGCGAGTGCGGTCTCGCGGAAGGCACTTTGGACCATATATTCTTCTCCTGCACCTTAAACAATAAATCCTTTGACCTTTACAATAAACTCTCTAAATGTAACATTCCTCTCCCAAGCAACTTCCATTCCCTCCTTTCTCACTTATCTCCTAAATTAATTCACTTTTTGGCCACTTTTTTAAAAGATAATGATTTGAAATTTTAATTGGTGCATAATTTTTGTAGTTAGTTTGTATATAGTCATTTATGTTTAGTAAATAACCGTTTATGTTTAGTATAATTACCATATCCGTATATTAGAATTAAAAATTTGTGTTTAAAAAGAAAAAAAGAAAGAAAGAAAATTTGGCACATACAGATACCCCAACCCATGTGTTCGTACTTACAGCTAGACTAACAACTACCATGAAGTGAAAAGTTCGACGGCCTGCCACCCTTTGCTGCCGTCACGACATGACACTGGCAGAATAGTCGAAACCGGCTCAGTTGCCATAATAAAAAAAAAATAAAAAAATTTTTGAGAGTTGGTAACTCTGCTGTCACTTCATTTTATTATGATTATTAGGGATGAGCAAGTGAAATAAATATAACGTTAACAATCTTATCGATGTTTTTGAACAGTATCGATAATTATCGAGTGAAAAATATCAATATATCGTCAGCTTTTGCATGATTATTTTACATATGTATATGGATCAGGGGAGCCGAGCGGTACGTCGTCATGGTTTGGAGTTCCCATTTTATTGGGACAGACAAGAAGAATAATAAATTACGAGGATTTATAAAACAATAGTGAAAAATATACGCATACAAAATAGAAAATAAAATAAAAAGAATAACAGAAGTGGAATAGCGAAGCTATTACAATAAAATCGAGCAGACCCTTAGGGTCAATGTTCTAGAAGCATAAGCCACTCAAATACAAAGCGTATTGTACGATACCAACAGTTTTTTCGGAAGCAAGAGCTCTGTAATGAGTCGATTACGAAGAACGACTCGTTAGCTTTTTTTTTAATGGACCACTCGCAGCTCAGTACACTTAGGCTGGTTACTGCTCAACCGGACAATAAACTCGTTAGCAAACCAAGTGCACGCTCTTATAAAGGACGAAGTCCCCACTCTACGACAACTCTGCCCAATGGCACACGGAAGTGCTTCATCGTGTTTACTTGATACAAAACACTAAATTTCACTAAAGTAATTGATACAAAACAGAATGTAACAAGACCAACATTGTAAATTAGCTAAATCTCACAATAATAACTATCGTAAAGCAACGATACGGCTTTAATAAAGTAAATCGATTTAAAAATTAAAGATCATGTCATTGTCAGCATTGGTTTTGAACAAACCAACATTCGATATTATCTGTGCTATTATTCAAATACGTTGCTAAAAATCACTTTGTGTGTACACAGAGTACTCAATAAATTGTTACCGATACTTAAAATCACTTAAATTAACATCCAGAAACAAACAAAACAATTCTGTTTGCAATTGAAAGCCAGGTAACCATACTTGCAAAATATAAACTCCGACTCATAATCATTCTAACCTCGTAAAAAATAATAGAAAAAAATAGTATTTTTTATTAAGGCTCGAGCCCGATCTCGAACAATAGTTTTTGTAATTGATTTGTTGGAAAATAAAAACCGAAGCGTGGAGCATGCAAGGAGTATCTAATTACATTAAACACGAAACCAAAGTTGCGTTAAAAAAATCCAAATTTATACGAATTCGATACTCTAAAATAAAACTCGAATATCAATATATTTCAATTAAAAATATAGACGATATATATCGCTAAGTGTATGGGAAAATATCGATATTTTGATAAATCGATATTCTTTGACCATGCCTAATAATTTACAACACTACCAACAGTCAACAAACTTTAACAAACTGTGGATTCTGGCGGGAACTTCGAAAAAGCGCGGTTTGAAATTTTCTTTCAAAATTCCTTTTAATTGTTTTCGGAGGATTTTTGGGTCTAAAGTGACTAAAAAGCTGTTAAATTATATACGGTAGCTCGCCGAAATGGTGGGTAACGAGGGGGGCGGGGATAACCCGCCCGCCCCTCATAAACGTCCTCGGGCTGAGGAAACAAACGAAATGAAGGAAATGGACTGTGGCGAAGGCGGCGGCGGTGAGCGTATGAACCCTTTTATGCCTTACCTCAAGCCAAATTATAAAAGACTTTATCCCGAAAACTGTAATAACACAGAGTTTAAGGTATTTATTGAAGCAAACGGCAAGGATAGAATCGGCAACAAGAGCCCAATTTATTTGAATCATATTTTTTCCAATGAAATAAAAGGTGTGACGGCAATTCAAAGAGTAAACGCTAATAAAATAGCTATTATATTTAAACAGTACAATACAGCAAATAATTTTATTAATAATACTAATTTCTTAACAAAGCACAACATGAGAGCATTTATACCAGCTGCACAGATTGAAAAAACTGGCATCATACGATTTGTTCCTTCAAACATCTCAAATAAAGAATTATATACAAAATTATCATCAATTTATGAAATTATCGCAGTAAGAAGATTCACTAAAAAAGTTGGCCAAGAACGTGTCCCACTGCAAACAGTAAGCATCACTTTTCTTTCCAATATACTGCCAGACAGTATACAATATGACTTATTTTCTTATAGGGTTTTCGAATATGTTCCCCCTTTACAACAATGTTTTAGATGTTTTAAATTTAACCACTCAGCAAGAATTTGTAATAGCAAGCAAAGATGTTCTATTTGTGGAGGTGAGCACTTATATAAGGAATGTGACAAACCAAATGAGGTCTGTTGTGTAAACTGCAGTGGGCCCCATCTAGCAATTTCAAAATTATGTCCGATTAAAATGAAGAAAATAATTGAAAAGAAAACGAAAATTACTTATGCAAGTGCTACCCTGACCAAGAAAATAAATGACACTACAGAATTCCCTCCGCTAGCGCCGCCAAGAATGCAGCCTGTACATAATATTGTAAATAAATCTGTAAATAAGCCTGTACATACCTCTGTAAATAAGAATACTACATATGTAAATAAATCTGTGAATGATGTAAATAAATCAAATGATGTCTTACCTAGTGAAGACATCAAAAATAAAATTATTGACAACAACGATGTACTTATGGCCCTAGTACAGACGTTGGTAGAATTGGGTAATAAGGGAGATAATACACCTACTACTTTAAAAAGTATTAAAGCTACATTAATTAAAAATCTTAAGTAATGGATCCAAATTCTTCTCTATCTAAACTACGTATTGCTCAGTATAATATTCAGAGTGCTAATAGTAAAAAACCCTTATTGTTACAATTCTTAAATAAACAAAATATTGATATTTGCTTACTTAACGAAACATGGTTTAAAGATAACAATTTTAGGATACCTGGATACAATATTTATAACAAAAATTCGAGTAACGCTCATAACGGAGTAGCAATACTAATCAGACCATATCTTAAATATAATATAATAAATACGCAATTTTATGAAAATATTCAAACAGTAGCTTTATCCGTATGCACGGTACGCGGCAGTTTAACTGTGCTCTGTGTATACTGCCCACCAACTAGTGCGCACATACGAATTCATAGATTGCACGACATAATTAAAGATCTTCCTAAACCTATATTTATTAGTGGTGATTTTAACGCCCACCACATTGCATTTGGATGTCTATCAACTAAGAGTCGAGGTCAGGATTTGTATAATATAATCGATGACTTAGACCTATGTATTTTAAATGACGGCAGTTATACAACTGTCAATCGGCCAGGACAAAATCCTTCTGCCATTGATGTTAGCTTCATAAGTTCTAGTCTTGCATCATTGTGTGAGTGGTCTGTGCATGATGATACCATGGGAAGTTATCACTACCCAACTATAACAGAAATTTCATTACTCATAGATAGATATGACATTAGTCCTCCAGTTGATAAGTTTTTGTATAAAAAAGCGGATTGGGAGACATTCAAAAAAGTTTCTAAAACAATATTTAATGATTTGACTCTTAAACTACATGATCCTATTCTAACTTATAATGATTTCTGTTTTCGATTAGATACTCTAAAAGAATTAACAATCCCAAAGCTAACTAAATTGAACAACTTTAAAAGCAGACCCCCAGCTCCTTGGTGGAATGAAATTTGTGAAAAAAGCGTTGTTGCTTCCTACGATGCATTGAAACTATATAGAAGTGAGCCTAGTTTCGAAACCTATTTAAATTACAAGAGAAAAGATGCACAGAAAAAAAGAACCATCTCAGAACAGAAAAAAGTTGGATGGAACAACTTATGTAATAGTTTTAATAGAACTACTCCAATAAGTAAGATCTGGAATCTTATAAAGATGTTCAAAGGTATAAGACCTGGCAATAAATCATATAGAGATGAGTTCATTATTCCATTTTTAGATAAATTATCTGATAACACAAATTTAACTGATTCTGATAATATAAAAAACCTTTTTGATTTAAACAATGATAATCGAAATTCAAAATTTTTATTAGATTCCTTCTCATGGCGCGAATTTACAATGGCTCTGCAAGGTAGACGAAATACAACTCCTGGTTTGGATGACTACCCTTATTTGTTGATTAAAAATTTAGACGAATCGGCCCAAAAGATATTTCTTAACGTTCTTAATCTGCTTTGGTATACTAAATCTATCCCGCAATCTTGGAAAACACAATGTGTTGTTCCAATACTCAAGCCAGAGAAACCTCCGCAACTTCCTAGTTCCTATCGACCAATTTCATTATCATCTTGTCTAGGTAAAATTTTTGAAAACATGATTAAATTTCGTCTTGATTGGTATGTTGAATCCAATGGTATCATTCCACATGTTCAGTATGGTTTTCGTCGTGGCCGCAGCTGTGCAGATAGTTTTACTTCTCTCATCTCTGACCTGAAAAATGCAAAGAATAAAAAATTACACACAGTTTGTACTTTCTTAGATGTTCAAGGTGCTTTCGATAGTGTAGATCCTGCTATACTTGTCCAAATTATGTCAAGATTAGGTATTCCTGGTCAGTTATGTAAATGGATTTTTAACTTTTTGAATAACAGGACACTATATGTAAGACATAACAATAAACTATTTGGACCAAAATCTGCTTCAAGAGGTACAATGCAGGGTGCTACACTGTCTCCTTTGCTGTACAATATTTACACATGTGAAATTTGTAAATTTGTAAATAATACTGATGTAAATATTCTGCAATTTGCTGATGATATTGTTATATACAGCAGCAGCTATAATTTAGAAGTGGCAATTGACAATGTGAACATAGCTTTAAATCAATTATTTATATATTATAATGATTTACTACACCTAAAAATCAACCCATCTAAAAGCAGTGTAATGATTTTTGGCAATGATAGCTCCACAACTAATGTTACTTACAACAGTGAAATTATTCCTAGAGTAAATAGTAAGAAATTTTTGGGCATAATAATAGATCAAAAATTGACTTTTGAAACACATATTAGGCACATTTCCAAAAGCGCCCTAAAAGGTTTAAATTTAATGAAATGTCTTGCTGGTGTATCATGGGGGGCAGACCCCAAAACATTATCATTATTGTACAAAGCAATTGTTAGAAGCCATTTTGATTATAGCTCACTAGCTTATATGTACAGTACACATGTAAATAAATTAGATATAATGCAGAATAGGGCTTTGAGAATAATATCTGGCGCAATGTGCTCCACTCCCATAAGGGCCATGGAAGTGGAGACTAAAATCATGCCCTTAAGTTTGAGAAGGCTATTACTTGCACAAAGATATTCTCTCAAATTAATATCATCAAATAACAGAGAGATAATAAATAAAATATTACCTTCTACTCACAGAAATTTTCAGACACAGACAAAAGTTGATATGTTGAATGGTATTTCCCCAATGTTGTCCAACATCTTACTTGAAATAGACAATAGCTGTTCCAATATTAGAAAACAATTTCCATGGCCATGTTACTCCTTCACATATCAATGTATTTCACATCCTGTAAAAGTGTTTGAAAATACAATTAATAACAATTTAGATATGCTACAATTTTTAGAACAAAACAATAGTTATTATACTTTATACACTGATGGTAGCAAGAGTAGTGATTATGTTCATGCAGCATTGTATGATCCACACAGAAAATTCTCTCAAAGCTTTGTTCTGCATAAATCTTGTTCTATATTTACAGCGGAGGCATATGCGGTGTATCAGGCATTACTATGTATACGTGAAATAAGTAACTGTAAATACTTTTTAATTGTTTCTGATTCTTTAAGCATGATAAAGGCCTTAAGTAGCCTTACAGTAACATTTAAGTCTAACTTTATTCTTTATTTCATTAAACAAATAATTTACCAATATCATCTTGAACATATACAAATTGCCTTCCTGTGGGTACCCTCTCACAGTGGTATCACTGGCAATGAAATGGCTGATAAAGCCGCATATGAGGGTTATAATTCTGTTGATGTTAAAAATACAATGGACATCCCTATGACTGATTTCTTACAAAGCATTAATGAAAACATTTATGAGTTGTGGTATGAAATATGGAAAAAAGATCAAGATACGAAAGGAAAGTGGTATGGAAGCATTCAAGAAAGATTACCTATTAAACCTTGGTACGATAAACTGAAGGAGGATGCAAGCCGAGATTTTATCACCACGATAAACAGGCTGCGCTTTGGCCATAATACTGCACCGTCACACCTTGCAAGATTGAATATTATTTCAAACAATATATGTCCGTTTTGTGAAAATACTGAAGGAACTGTAGAACATCTCATTTTCTCATGTCAGAATTTCTTACTTGACAGACTAGTGTTAGCTATTGAATTAAGTGAAGTGAAAGTTAAATGTGATTTTGAATCCCGCCCGCCGCCACTTGAACAGTTATTAAAAGACAAAAACAGCTACAAACCAATATACAAATATATCAAAAATACTATAAAATCCATTTAAAATAAAGTGCAAATTCCAACCAAAGTACTGCAAAGCTGCAAGTGAAGAAGTGCAAATCAGTGCAACAAAAAAAGACTTGACCTAAAGGTCTTTGTTACCAGGTCATTAAATTAAAAAAAAAAAAAAAAAAAAAAAAAGACATCAAACACACTGTTGGTTCTGGGGCCGCGCCGTGCGGGGCGGGGGGGAGGCGCGGCTAGGCGCGTGCGGCCGTGCGCGGGGGATTAGGTACCTACGAATTTGTCGAATGATCGATGTATTGTTTGCGTTTGTTTGTGCGCAGTTATAAGGCTAGGAACAGACGGGTCGCATTTAAATATGTCTCGTGTTCATACCGATTTCCGTAAATAACAAAAATAAATTAATAAAATACCTACTCATTTTATTGTTGATTTAGGTCGAGAATCATTAGCATAATTACGTCCGTGAATTTGACGAGGATGCCAAACAACACGTTGTAGAAAATGACAAAGAAAGACCGCAAATATAATGAACTAGCTGCTGCCCGCGACTTCGTCCCCGTGGAATCCCCGATTTTAAAACATTATTTATCGCTGCTCCGCTCCTATTGGCTTAAGCGTGATGATATATAGCCTAAAGCCTTCCTCGATAAATGGTCTATTCAACCCAAAAAGATTTTTTCAATTCGAACCAGTAGTTCCTGAGATTAGCGCGTTCAAACAAACGAACAAACAAACAAACTCTTCAGCTTTATAATATTAGTATAGATATGTCTTGATTTTGCGGTTTTGCCTCTTTTTAGCAAGCGAGAAGGTTGTTTACATATTTAATTTTAGCAAATCTAAGACGACTATCTTTTGAAGGGTGTAGACTGTAGTAATGCCTTCGATCAATAAATAGTACTGCGTATTGCTTATAATATATAGTAATGCGTATTTTTGTTTGACGATACAATAGGGATGTTTCCTAAGTATAAAATATATGATTATGTTTAGTCCGTCAGTTTAAATTATAGAAAAATATTGGTCACGTATTTTTTCCTTTATCAAATCTATAAAAACTGATGAAGATAAAAAGCATCAAAGATCAGGAGTGGCAGCGTGTGACGTCACCGACCGGTAAAAATTGTAGCGAGTAGTGTCGTCACACGCGTTTTCAACAAACTGCATCGTCTTCATTTTTTGTTTATGTGAAAAAAGAAAAAATACGTGTCTAATATTTTTCTGAAATCTATCTGATGGACTAATCAGATTTTTTTAGTTAACTACCCTATTGTTGCGGTTTTCACTTTGGTATCAGAGGGAAACATTTTTGAGAGTTGAGCTTCGTTGGTAGTGGTAAAGGCTTAACACGTGCTTTTGTAAGTGCTACGAATATTTTCGATTTTAGTGAACTTTTTTGGTGTGAAACTCAATCGAAAGTGTTCCTTGTGTTTGTGTTGTTGTTTTAAGGTTTGTTTCTGTAGTTGTTTTTGTCCTAATCTTAAAAATAATTAGTCAGAATGAACTCCAAAAAGCCCCCGGATCCTGACCCTCCTGATGGACTGTTTGAACTCTCCCCCGTGTTGACTGTATCCCTCCCCCATGACCCTGAAGTGCCTACGCAGGACCCTAACATATAAACTAAGACCATAAATCGCAAACGGGCCGCAGGTTCCTCTCCGCCTACTTCGTCTAAAATTCCGCCAAAAATCGCGAAAAATGTTAATGGCAGACAAACATACACCATGAGGGACAACCCCCCGTACATTGTTCATGTTTCGCTCAAGGATGAACAGACTTCAGGCACTGTGCTGCAACCAATCAAGTTTGGTATGTTTTTGACGATGAATAACGTCAATAATGTACACCTAGACGGGATCAAACGCATAGGTAGGAATAGAGTGTCAGTTGAGTTTAAGTCGCACCAGGATGCCAACAGTTTTCTCAACAACAAAATCTTGACACAACATAATTACATCGCCGCCATCCCACAGTTTAATATAACTCGAATGGGTATAGTTAGGGACGTACCGGTTGAATGGTCGGAGGATGAAATTATGAAGTATATCCAAGTTCCAGAGGGATGTGGGCCTGTTATCAAGGCTAGGAGGATGAACCGTAAGGTGACCTCTAATGGCGTGACTGAGTGGAGGCCTACACAAACTGTAGTACTCACTTTTGATGGACAAGTTCTACCCAAACGCGTTTATAGTTTTTATTCAGCTCTCCCCGTGGAAAGGTATACATACCCAACTATTCAGTGCTATCACTGCTGTCGTTTTGGTCATACCCGAACTATGTGCCGGTCAAAGCCAAGGTGCTTTAAATGTGGTGCAGATCATCCAGGTGATGGATGTGATGTCACCCCTGAGTTCAGCTTTTGTGTTTCATGTACTGGAAACCATTTTGCTAATGATAGTGCTTGTCCAGAATTGGGCCGACAGCGGAGCATCAAAGCTCTGATGGCGGAGAAATCAGTCTCATATGCGGAGGCAAGTCGGATTTTCCCACCTGTTTCCAGATCTTATGCTGAAGTCTCCAAATCTTCTTCCCGCAGCAAAATTCAAAAGCCCCAATCCCAATCAACAAGCCCCATTCCTGCAACCCATAATTCCTACCGGAAAACGGTATTTTTAAAACCTAAACCCCGCATCCCCCTTTCACCTGGTTATAATATTCAGGCCCACCGCGAACTTACCCAAAACTACTCATTCTCCCCATCCAGAAACGGCTGTGCTCTTCCAACGGAAGCGGTGGAGCCAATGATTTATAGGAAGGATAATTCAAAAGATATTTTAGAATTAATTACAAATATGCTTATGTCTGTACTCTCCAGTCCGTCCCAAGCAATACCTGACCACGTTGCATCAAAACTGACCTCGATATTAAATTATCTAAACGATGTTCCCTCCCCTGACATTCCTACAGTGGAACGTGAGGAGTATTACTCCCAGAAAGTCTGATCTTACTTTTTTAATAAACAAATTTAAACCATCAATCTGCGGCATTGCTGAGACATGGCTTCTGCCTGGAAGTAATTTCAGGTTGCCGTTTCTTGGCAGTGTTCGTGATGATAGATCTGATGGATACGGAGGATGCGCCTTGCTCATCAATAGCAAGGTATCATTCTCCCAGATTCCTCTAACCTCTGTTGGTGACAACATAAATGTTGTTGCTGTTAAGGCTGAGGATATAAATATTTTTTCTTTCTATATTGCGCACCCACAAACTGAATACCTTACAATAATTAGAAATTTACTATGTAGTGTTCCCGGTCCAATAATTGTCATGGGTGATTTCAATTGTCACCATTATCGTTGGGGGTCAGATGCTTGTGATAACTTTGGCATAGGCTTACTTGATATATTGGATGATCTCAACCTCTGCCTCATCAACGATGGTAGTCCTACACGCAGACCTACACCTGGGCAGAGCAATAGCTGCGTAGACCTAACATTCTGCTCATCCAATATAGCTAGTCTCCTCATTTGGCGTCGCTTGGATATGACCTATGGAAGTGATCACTATCCCATCATAATAGAATTTCCTTCCAAAAATATACCCATTAAAAACTCCCCCCCTCTGTTAAAATTCCAACTAAATTCAGCAGATTGGGACTTGTACTCTAAAATTCTGGACCTCTGAGTATCAGCCCTCCCAGAAGTTAGCAGGGAAAATGCCCAAGTCTGCTTTTCATCCTTTTCTTCCACCATTTCCTCCACAGCAGACGACTGCTTCCCCTCCAAAAAACCCCATTCCGGTAGACTCCCTTCCCCCCCATGGTGGGATAGGGAATGCACTAACATGGTCAGGGCCAGGAATGAGGCTGAAGTGGCATTCAACTGCAATATGAACCTGGATAATCTCATCGCCTTCAAGCGGATCCTAGCTGAGTCCAGGAAATTTCTAAAGAGAAAAAAACGCGAAGGTTGGTCAAAATACTGTAGTTCACTGAGTCCATCCACCCCGGTGTCGGTGGTGTGGCGAAAGGTGAAGCGTTTTAGGAGTAGTTTAGCACCTGCCTCCTCCTCTAACAGTCTTACGAAAGAATTGGGATATCAGTTTTTCTCCAAAATCGCCCCAGCCTATGTTCCAAGTATTGAGGAAACCAGTGTTTATTTTATTTTATTTTATTAGGGAAAACAAACAATTGTACATTTTGTCTTAAATCTAGGTATACAATAAAGTAGGTTAATGTACAATCAACAACGTTTCCACATATTACTAAAAATATTATTCACTTACATACAGTATGGATGAAAGGTAGGGCTACGTTTATTATTATATTAAATTATTATTAGGTTTTAAGTGTTTTAACTGTTTTAACTAATTCTTTTTTAAACACATTATGAGCTAACGCAAATATGTCTATTTTAACAAAATATTGGTTGTATATTTTGACTAATCTGTGGAGAGGTGCCCGCTCACCCGCATTTGTACGACTAGTGGGCGTAGCAAAGAGTGGGTAAGCGCGTGCCTCTCGTCTTATTACAGCTCTGGGCACTATATAAAATATATTATTCACAAGTTCAGGGCAATCAAACTTATTGTGTATCAGTCCACGGAGCATCATGGCTTGGAGTAACAAACGCCTTGAATGTAGTGTTATTAAATTGAATTTTTGCAACGACTCCTCATACGACATACGCTCCAAGCGACATTTAAACTGCATTGTTTTCAAAAATTTGCGCTGAATTCTTTCCAAAGCTTGGTCATATTTTGCATAGTAAGGGTGCCATATCATACACGCATACTCTACTTGTGGTCGTAATAAAAAGTTGAAAAGATGCAGATATGTGACTGGGCGTTTGAAATCTGATGACGATCTCATAACAAGATTGTACATTTGGAAAGCTTTGGCTATTATTTTTTCAATGTGTAAATTAAGGTGAAGTTTGCAATCCAAAAGCACACCCAGATCACAAATTTGAGTTTCTTTTAGAAGGAGTTCATCGCAGAGACAATAATTGTAGTTAATTAGTTTTTTGTTTTTGGTAAAGTTAACATATTTACATTTGCTGATGCTTAATTTCAATTTATTTTTGGTACAGTAATTAGATAATCTATTCAAATCGTCCTGGAGAAGATAACAATCATTAATTGATGTGATTTTCTTAAAAATTTTTAGATCATCAGCGTATAACAAAAAATTACTGTTTAGTGTTGACATCTATGATGCAGACAACACTGATGACCCTATGAACATGCCATTTAGCTTGGAAGAACTAAAAACTGTTCTATCCCATGTTAAGGACTCCGCCCCGGGTGTGGATGGATTCCCGTATTCTTTTATTTGTAAAGCCGGACCAAAAACTCACAAGTATTACCTGGATTTAGCTAATTTCTGTTTTACTTCTGGCTATATTCCCACAGAATGGAAGGTTCAAATTGTGATTCCCATTTTAAAACCAGGCAAAGATCCTAATGATCATTGCTCATATAGACCTATTGCTTTATCGTCCATACTCATTAAACTTTTGGAACATTTAGTAAAAAATCGGTTAGTGTGGTTGGTTGAAAACAGGAAACTGCTTCCAACGACTCAATTCGGCTTTAGGAAAGGTCTGGGCACAGCTGATAGTGTGGGTATCCTCACTTCAGAGGTCCGGCTGGCCCTCAGCAGAAATGAGTCTGTGGTTGCTGTTTTTCTGGATATATCAGCTGCCTATGATTCGGTCCTCCTCCCTAATCTCAGGCAAAAGCTGCACGAGCTAAGAGTCCCGGCTAGGATTTGTCGCATCATTAGTAGCATTTTTACCGATCGTAGTATTCTATTGCGAATACCTGGGGCTGACTCTGAACAAAGATCGGTCTGGAAAGGATTACCCCAAGGATCTGTTCTTAGTCCCCCGTTGTATAATATCTATACAGCCAACCTGCCCTCTTCCCTTAATTTTGACTGCAAAATCCTTCAGTATGCTGATGATATTGCATTAATGGTCTGTGGCAGTTCCATCCAGGATGCCGCCCTTTCGATGAATGTCTCTCTGGCTTCATTAAACCAATGGCTACTTGACAATGGTTTGTCTTTAAGTGCGCCAAAGAGTACAGCTGTCATTTTTACACGCAGACGTTCGGTACCCTCAATAGATATTAATATTGACGGACAATCCATCCCCGTCCGAGATAAGGCTAGGTTTCTGGGAGTAACTCTGGATTCAAGATTGTCTGGGGTCGATCACATTAACAAAACGGTCCAAAAATGTGAACGCTCTGTGTCGGTCCTTAAGGCCTTGGCTGGAGTGTGGTGGGGAGCTCACCCCTACACCCTCAAATTAGTATACAATGCGCTGACTAGAAGTGCTATAGATTACTGCAGCTTCCTTCTTGAGCCCTGCAACAAAGAAGCGCTTAAGAAACTAGACAGTGTTCAGGCCAAATGTCTAAGAATAATCATTGGAGCCATGAAATCCTCTCCCATAAATGCACTGCAAGTGGAATGTGCAGAACCACCGCTATACCTTAGGAGACAATATTTGGCAGATCGCTTCCTCTCAAAAGTTTTTTCCCTTTCATCCCATCCTTTACTCCCAATTTTAGAACAAATTGACCTATCCTTTACTAGCTCTTCTTACTGGAACCATAAATCAGTCCCACGATTGATAAATAGGTACAGAGAACTTAAACGACTCTCCTCGCCTATTTGTCAATTTCCTATTCTCCCGGTCTTCTCTGCTGCATATGAGACGATTAATTTCGAACCAAAAGCCGTTCTGGGACTTGGCATACCAAAGAATTCCCAAAGCGCTGGAGACGATTTTAAGTCGGCTGTCAAGCGTTATTGGGAAGGATGGAATTTCTTTTTCACTGATGCCTCAAAATTAACTGAAACAGATTGTACTGGTGTGTCAGTCTACTTCCAAAATTCCAAAATTGTTTTACTTTTCCAGTGTCCACCAGAAACATCAGTGTTTACAGGAGAGTGCTTTGGTATTTTGGAAGCCATACACTACATTAAATCCCATCAAATAACAAGATCAGTAGTTTTTTCAGATTCTCGCAGTAGTATTCAGGCCTTAAAACAAAATCAACTTTATAGTAAAATTCATAGTCAAATCATTTCAGATATTAAGACCTTGTTATTTGATTGCTCCCAGAATGGCTTGGACATCGAGATAGTCTGGATCCCCAGTCACTCGGGTATTGTTGGCAATGAGTGCGCTGATTCGTTAGCTAAGTATGCCACATCGAATCCGGCTGATCGAAAGCATTACGTAGCTCATAACTACGATTTGCGAAATGGTGCCAAATCCAAGTTATTTAACTCGTGGACTGAAGCATGGAAGACGACCTCTAAAACTAAGGGTAGGTATTATGCCGCTATACAGCCCGAAATTCAACGTAGGCCTTGGTTTTTTAAATGCCCTAAACTGTCGAAGAGAACTGTTTCGTCACTCTGTAGACTGAGACTCGGACATTGTTGCAGCCCAGTGTTCCTGCATAAGATCCATGTACGAGATACTTCCCTGTGCGAGTGCGGTCTCGCGGAAGGCACTTTGGACCATATATTCTTCTCCTGCACCTTAAACAATAAATCCTTTGACCTTTACAATAAACTCTCTAAATGTAACATTCCTCTCCCAAGCAACTTCCATTCCCTCCTTTCTCACTTATCTCCTAAATTAATTCACTTTTTGGCCACTTTTTTAAAAGATAATGATTTGAAATTTTAATTGGTGCATAATTTTTGTAGTTAGTTTGTATATAGTCATTTATGTTTAGTAAATAACCGTTTATGTTTAGTATAATTACCATATCCGTATATTAGAATTAAAAATTTGTGTTTAAAAAGAAAAAAAGAAAGAAAGAAAATTTGGCACATACAGATACCCCAACCCATGTGTTCGTACTTACAGCTAGACTAACAACTACCATGAAGTGAGAAGTTCGACGGCCTGCCTGCCTGTGCTGCCGTCACGACATGACACTGGCAGAATAGTCGAAACCGGCTCAGTTGCCATAATAAAAAAAAAATAAAAAAATTTTTGAGAGTTGGTAACTCTGCTGTCACTTCATTTTATTATGATTATTAGGGATGAGCAAGTGAAATAAATATAACGTTAACAATCTTATCGATGTTTTTGAACAGTATCGATAATTATCGAGTGAAAAATATCAATATATCGTCAGCTTTTGCATGATTATTTTACATATGTATATGGATCAGGGGAGCCGAGCGGTACGTCGTCATGGTTTGGAGTTCCCATTTTATTGGGACAGACAAGAAGAATAATAAATTACGAGGATTTATAAAACAATAGTGAAAAATATACGCATACAAAATAGAAAATAAAATAAAAAGAATAACAGAAGTGGAATAGCGAAGCTATTACAATAAAATCGAGCAGACCCTTAGGGTCAATGTTCTAGAAGCATAAGCCACTCAAATACAAAGCGTATTGTACGATACCAACAGTTTTTTCGGAAGCAAGAGCTCTGTAATGAGTCGATTACGAAGAACGACTCGTTAGCTTTTTTTTTAATGGACCACTCGCAGCTCAGTACACTTAGGCTGGTTACTGCTCAACCGGACAATAAACTCGTTAGCAAACCAAGTGCACGCTCTTATAAAGGACGAAGTCCCCACTCTACGACAACTCTGCCCAATGGCACACGGAAGTGCTTCATCGTGTTTACTTGATACAAAACACTAAATTTCACTAAAGTAATTGATACAAAACAGAATGTAACAAGACCAACATTGTAAATTAGCTAAATCTCACAATAATAACTATCGTAAAGCAACGATACGGCTTTAATAAAGTAAATCGATTTAAAAATTAAAGATCATGTCATTGTCAGCATTGGTTTTGAACAAACCAACATTCGATATTATCTGTGCTATTATTCAAATACGTTGCTAAAAATCACTTTGTGTGTACACAGAGTACTCAATAAATTGTTACCGATACTTAAAATCACTTAAATTAACATCCAGAAACAAACAAAACAATTCTGTTTGCAATTGAAAGCCAGGTAACCATACTTGCAAAATATAAACTCCGACTCATAATCATTCTAACCTCGTAAAAAATAATAGAAAAAAATAGTATTTTTTATTAAGGCTCGAGCCCGATCTCGAACAATAGTTTTTGTAATTGATTTGTTGGAAAATAAAAACCGAAGCGTGGAGCATGCAAGGAGTATCTAATTACATTAAACACGAAACCAAAGTTGCGTTAAAAAAATCCAAATTTATACGAATTCGATACTCTAAAATAAAACTCGAATATCAATATATTTCAATTAAAAATATAGACGATATATATCGCTAAGTGTATGGGAAAATATCGATATTTTGATAAATCGATATTCTTTGACCATGCCTAATAATTTACAACACTACCAACAGTCAACAAACTTTAACAAACTGTGGATTCTGGCGGGAACTTCGAAAAAGCGCGGTTTGAAATTTTCTTTCAAAATTCCTTTTAATTGTTTTCGGAGGATTTTTGGGTCTAAAGTGACTAAAAAGCTGTTAAATTATATACGGTAGCTCGCCGAAATGGTGGGTAACGAGGGGGGCGGGGATAACCCGCCCGCCCCTCATAAACGTCCTCGGGCTGAGGAAACAAACGAAATGAAGGAAATGGACTGTGGCGAAGGCGGCGGCGGTGAGCGTATGAACCCTTTTATGCCTTACCTCAAGCCAAATTATAAAAGACTTTATCCCGAAAACTGTAATAACACAGAGTTTAAGGTATTTATTGAAGCAAACGGCAAGGATAGAATCGGCAACAAGAGCCCAATTTATTTGAATCATATTTTTTCCAATGAAATAAAAGGTGTGACGGCAATTCAAAGAGTAAACGCTAATAAAATAGCTATTATATTTAAACAGTACAATACAGCAAATAATTTTATTAATAATACTAATTTCTTAACAAAGCACAACATGAGAGCATTTATACCAGCTGCACAGATTGAAAAAACTGGCATCATACGATTTGTTCCTTCAAACATCTCAAATAAAGAATTATATACAAAATTATCATCAATTTATGAAATTATCGCAGTAAGAAGATTCACTAAAAAAGTTGGCCAAGAACGTGTCCCACTGCAAACAGTAAGCATCACTTTTCTTTCCAATATACTGCCAGACAGTATACAATATGACTTATTTTCTTATAGGGTTTTCGAATATGTTCCCCCTTTACAACAATGTTTTAGATGTTTTAAATTTAACCACTCAGCAAGAATTTGTAATAGCAAGCAAAGATGTTCTATTTGTGGAGGTGAGCACTTATATAAGGAATGTGACAAACCAAATGAGGTCTGTTGTGTAAACTGCAGTGGGCCCCATCTAGCAATTTCAAAATTATGTCCGATTAAAATGAAGAAAATAATTGAAAAGAAAACGAAAATTACTTATGCAAGTGCTACCCTGACCAAGAAAATAAATGACACTACAGAATTCCCTCCGCTAGCGCCGCCAAGAATGCAGCCTGTACATAATATTGTAAATAAATCTGTAAATAAGCCTGTACATACCTCTGTAAATAAGAATACTACATATGTAAATAAATCTGTGAATGATGTAAATAAATCAAATGATGTCTTACCTAGTGAAGACATCAAAAATAAAATTATTGACAACAACGATGTACTTATGGCCCTAGTACAGACGTTGGTAGAATTGGGTAATAAGGGAGATAATACACCTACTACTTTAAAAAGTATTAAAGCTACATTAATTAAAAATCTTAAGTAATGGATCCAAATTCTTCTCTATCTAAACTACGTATTGCTCAGTATAATATTCAGAGTGCTAATAGTAAAAAACCCTTATTGTTACAATTCTTAAATAAACAAAATATTGATATTTGCTTACTTAACGAAACATGGTTTAAAGATAACAATTTTAGGATACCTGGATACAATATTTATAACAAAAATTCGAGTAACGCTCATAACGGAGTAGCAATACTAATCAGACCATATCTTAAATATAATATAATAAATACGCAATTTTATGAAAATATTCAAACAGTAGCTTTATCCGTATGCACGGTACGCGGCAGTTTAACTGTGCTCTGTGTATACTGCCCACCAACTAGTGCGCACATACGAATTCATAGATTGCACGACATAATTAAAGATCTTCCTAAACCTATATTTATTAGTGGTGATTTTAACGCCCACCACATTGCATTTGGATGTCTATCAACTAAGAGTCGAGGTCAGGATTTGTATAATATAATCGATGACTTAGACCTATGTATTTTAAATGACGGCAGTTATACAACTGTCAATCGGCCAGGACAAAATCCTTCTGCCATTGATGTTAGCTTCATAAGTTCTAGTCTTGCATCATTGTGTGAGTGGTCTGTGCATGATGATACCATGGGAAGTTATCACTACCCAACTATAACAGAAATTTCATTACTCATAGATAGATATGACATTAGTCCTCCAGTTGATAAGTTTTTGTATAAAAAAGCGGATTGGGAGACATTCAAAAAAGTTTCTAAAACAATATTTAATGATTTGACTCTTAAACTACATGATCCTATTCTAACTTATAATGATTTCTGTTTTCGATTAGATACTCTAAAAGAATTAACAATCCCAAAGCTAACTAAATTGAACAACTTTAAAAGCAGACCCCCAGCTCCTTGGTGGAATGAAATTTGTGAAAAAAGCGTTGTTGCTTCCTACGATGCATTGAAACTATATAGAAGTGAGCCTAGTTTCGAAACCTATTTAAATTACAAGAGAAAAGATGCACAGAAAAAAAGAACCATCTCAGAACAGAAAAAAGTTGGATGGAACAACTTATGTAATAGTTTTAATAGAACTACTCCAATAAGTAAGATCTGGAATCTTATAAAGATGTTCAAAGGTATAAGACCTGGCAATAAATCATATAGAGATGAGTTCATTATTCCATTTTTAGATAAATTATCTGATAACACAAATTTAACTGATTCTGATAATATAAAAAACCTTTTTGATTTAAACAATGATAATCGAAATTCAAAATTTTTATTAGATTCCTTCTCATGGCGCGAATTTACAATGGCTCTGCAAGGTAGACGAAATACAACTCCTGGTTTGGATGACTACCCTTATTTGTTGATTAAAAATTTAGACGAATCGGCCCAAAAGATATTTCTTAACGTTCTTAATCTGCTTTGGTATACTAAATCTATCCCGCAATCTTGGAAAACACAATGTGTTGTTCCAATACTCAAGCCAGAGAAACCTCCGCAACTTCCTAGTTCCTATCGACCAATTTCATTATCATCTTGTCTAGGTAAAATTTTTGAAAACATGATTAAATTTCGTCTTGATTGGTATGTTGAATCCAATGGTATCATTCCACATGTTCAGTATGGTTTTCGTCGTGGCCGCAGCTGTGCAGATAGTTTTACTTCTCTCATCTCTGACCTGAAAAATGCAAAGAATAAAAAATTACACACAGTTTGTACTTTCTTAGATGTTCAAGGTGCTTTCGATAGTGTAGATCCTGCTATACTTGTCCAAATTATGTCAAGATTAGGTATTCCTGGTCAGTTATGTAAATGGATTTTTAACTTTTTGAATAACAGGACACTATATGTAAGACATAACAATAAACTATTTGGACCAAAATCTGCTTCAAGAGGTACAATGCAGGGTGCTACACTGTCTCCTTTGCTGTACAATATTTACACATGTGAAATTTGTAAATTTGTAAATAATACTGATGTAAATATTCTGCAATTTGCTGATGATATTGTTTTATACAGCAGCAGCTATAATTTAGAAGTGGCAATTGACAATGTGAACATAGCTTTAAATCAATTATTTATATATTATAATGATTTACTACACCTAAAAATCAACCCATCTAAAAGCAGTGTAATGATTTTTGGCAATGATAGCTCCACAACTAATGTTACTTACAACAGTGAAATTATTCCTAGAGTAAATAGTAAGAAATTTTTGGGCATAATAATAGATCAAAAATTGACTTTTGAAACACATATTCGGCACATTTCCAAAAGCGCCCTAAAAGGTTTAAATTTAATGAAATGTCTTGCTGGTGTATCATGGGGGGCAGACCCCAAAACATTATCATTATTGTACAAAGCAATTGTTAGAAGCCATTTTGATTATAGCTCACTAGCTTATATGTACAGTACACATGTAAATAAATTAGATATAATGCAGAATAGGGCTTTGAGAATAATATCTGGCGCAATGTGCTCCACTCCCATAAGGGCCATGGAAGTGGAGACTAAAATCATGCCCTTAAGTTTGAGAAGGCTATTACTTGCACAAAGATATTCTCTCAAATTAATATCATCAAATAACAGAGAGATAATAAATAAAATATTACCTTCTACTCACAGAAATTTTCAGACACAGACAAAAGTTGATATGTTGAATGGTATTTCCCCAATGTTGTCCAACATCTTACTTGAAATAGACAATAGCTGTTCCAATATTAGAAAACAATTTCCATGGCCATGTTACTCCTTCACATATCAATGTATTTCACATCCTGTAAAAGTGTTTGAAAATACAATTAATAACAATTTAGATATGCTACAATTTTTAGAACAAAACAATAGTTATTATACTTTATACACTGATGGTAGCAAGAGTAGTGATTATGTTCATGCAGCATTGTATGATCCACACAGAAAATTCTCTCAAAGCTTTGTTCTGCATAAATCTTGTTCTATATTTACAGCGGAGGCATATGCGGTGTATCAGGCATTACTATGTATACGTGAAATAAGTAACTGTAAATACTTTTTAATTGTTTCTGATTCTTTAAGCATGATAAAGGCCTTAAGTAGCCTTACAGTAACATTTAAGTCTAACTTTATTCTTTATTTCATTAAACAAATAATTTACCAATATCATCTTGAACATATACAAATTGCCTTCCTGTGGGTACCCTCTCACAGTGGTATCACTGGCAATGAAATGGCTGATAAAGCCGCATATGAGGGTTATAATTCTGTTGATGTTAAAAATACAATGGACATCCCTATGACTGATTTCTTACAAAGCATTAATCAAAACATTTATGAGTTGTGGTATGAAATATGGAAAAAAGATCAAGATACGAAAGGAAAGTGGTATGGAAGCATTCAAGAAAGATTACCTATTAAACCTTGGTACGATAAACTGAAGGAGGATGCAAGCCGAGATTTTATCACCACGATAAACAGGCTGCGCTTTGGCCATAATACTGCACCGTCACACCTTGCAAGATTGAATATTATTTCAAACAATATATGTCCGTTTTGTGAAAATACTGAAGGAACTGTAGAACATCTCATTTTCTCATGTCAGAATTTCTTACTTGACAGACTAGTGTTAGCTATTGAATTAAGTGAAGTGAAAGTTAAATGTGATTTTGAATCCCGCCCGCCGCCACTTGAACAGTTATTAAAAGACAAAAACAGCTACAAACCCATATACAAATATATCAAAAATACTATAAAATCCATTTAAAATAAAGTGCAAATTCCAACCAAAGTACTGCAAAGCTGCAAGTGAAGAAGTGCAAATCAGTGCAACAAATAAAGACTTGACCTAAAGGTCTTTGTTACCAGGTCATTAAATTATAAAAAAAAAAAAAAATTAACAAACTGTGTGTGAAACTGCTAAGTGATGATCAAAGACTACAATCTATATATGGACAGTGATGATTAAGTGATATTATATACAACAAACTAACAAACAAGTGATATTATATACATGACGTGACGGTGAACTTGTGTGTTGTAGAAGAATCGGCTCTGAAAATCGAATTAAAAACCAATAGAAAGAATGTCGTGCAAAATCTATTCGTTTTAAAGGGCAAGCTTATATCATTAGGAATGACAAAGTGGTGGATATGAACACATGGCGAAAAAGTTATTTAGTTTAAACTTTCAACTTTGTGCTCACATAAATTTCAGTCATTGTGTTGTGTACAGGATTCTAAAGGTGATGTTTATTAAGTATCTATAAATGGCAAATCCGCAACACAGATTAAATTGAAACCAATCAACCAAAATAATATATATATATATATATTATAATTTGTTCCGTATAAAACAAATTTATATTGTTTTTGTACTTTTGCGTGACGCATGCAGGACTCAGAAAGAGTGACGATTAACACTCTATGAAGTTTCTTATTATACTTAGAAATTGAATATGTTTTGATTTTGTGAGTCGATATAGATGAAATAAAGGCTAATTAAAACTCCGGTTTACACTTAATTATTATGTATATAAGTATTTAGATTTCGAATCCAATCAGTGGTGATGCTTCCACTCTTCGCTTCTATTTTTGGTTTCAATGTCATTTTTCTAACGTTTCTCAGTTATTTTTAAATAAAAATATTCAATGTGATATATATATAAATAGATACAGCGAGTCTACAATAATGCATATTGTTAGTATTTCATTACTGATTCTGTGGAGTGAGTGGCATTAGATTAGCTCCACAGAATCATCCTTACATAACACCTTTCCGCCTTCTCAACTTTATTGACCGACTGCATTAAAGGAGGTTATCAATTCAAATGTTTTTTTTAAATGTATGTTCAGGCATATCACAGTCATATATTGATGGAATTGCAAGATTATTTTTATGTTTGAAAGAAGTTTATTCCAAAATGATCCCATTTAAATTTCGTAAAGATCTGTTGCCATACTTAGGAAAATAATGATTTTAATTGATATAGACTGGTTGGAATGGCGGGGGTGGGTGGTGCCAGCACTAAAAAGTGTTTAATAAAAATCTTTTTTTATGTATTATAACAGTTCAACAATACAAACCACTACAGAGTACAAAAACTTTATTTTTGGAAATTGGTGTCAAAAAATGAAGGATTCAAACCAGAAACACTGACTTCCAGAGTTATTTTGTAGTGGTTCATATTTGGAATTTGGTTATATTTTTTTTTTTTAAAAGATTTCATAGAGAAAGAACATTTAGTAGACATAAAACGGTGTTAGCCAATTTTTTTTTTATCACTGACTGATTAATATTATTTTTTTATTATAGAGGGCCAACAAACGATGGCGTTAGTCGAGACGAATGACGACCCTCACTTAGCGCCGGAGGCGGTAGACGACACATCTCAGCCTCTGTCGGCCGCACAGCGCGCGCGCATCGAGAGAAACCGCCTGCAGGCGCGCCAGCGCAGGGACGCGCGCCTCGTGCAGCGCCGCACGTGAGCATCGGCCGCCTGCACCGCTGTGCCGCATGCCGCCGTGCCGCGCTGACTGCCTGCTGTGTGCGCAGGGACGCGCGCGCCGCCGCCGCGCCGGGCGACAGTGGGGGCGGCTTCCTGCTGGACGACGACGAGCCCGCGCCGCCGCCCCGCGCCCGCGCGCCGCCCGCTCCCATACTGGACCCGGCGGAACGGCCCAGCTGCCTTGACTGCGACCAGCGCTTCCCGCAGTCCTACCTCTTCGACACGTTCGGGCACAACGTGTGCGACGAGTGCAGGTCGGTAGAGTAGCCCGCGTGCCGCCCCGCCGCGCGCCGTATCGCTCGCGCTCGGCGGCCGCTAACGATACGTTCTCCGCAGAGACGACGACGGCGCGCACGCTCTCATCACGCGCACCGAGGCGAAGAACGTTTACCTGCTGAAGGACTGCGACCTAGACCTGCGGCCGCCGCCGCTGCGCTTCGTGCGGCGCCGCAACCCGCACGGCTCGCGCCTGGGGGACATGCGGCTGTACCTGCGCGCGCAGGTGGAGGCGCGCGCGCTGCAGGCCTGGGGCTCGGAGGCCGAGCTGGCGGCGGAGCGCGCGCGGCGCGAGGAGGCGCGCGCGCGCAGCAAGCAGTCGGCTACGGCGCGGCGGCTGCGCGCGCTGCGCATGGACGTGCGCTCCAGCCTGTTCGACCGCACGCGCGCGACGCACGAGCACGAGTTCGGCGAAGAGCAATACGACGCAGAAGGCGACCAGTACTCGCGCGCCTGCGCTTGCGGTCACGTGGAGACCTACGAGAAGATGTGAAGGGCCGTTGCATTCAAATGTAGAACTCTGCCACTGCAGCTATCTTAAATCTGATCCGTGACATACTCATATTTGTGAAGCTATTGCATAACGCGGTCTCGACCACGACTAGCTAGTCGTACGAGAGGAAAGGCACAACAAAAACAACAACAATAGTCTGTGCAGACTATCTTTTTGGTCGGAGCTTCAGCACCCAAACTATTATGAACGGCCATGGAACCAGTCGTGGCCGAGACCACGTCACTATAATATGACCGCACCCGATATCCCTTTGTTATACAAATAAATCCTCTATGGTTTCTTTTCCTTTCTATTTTTTTACTGCGCTTAAAACTCAGAATCGAAATTTGCAGCTACAATTGACAGCAATATTGACTTTTATCAGTTATGGCTGTTTTTTTTTCATAATTATTAACTACTCAGATCTTCTAATGATAGAAAAAAAACAGTAGAAGCACAAATACCCAAACTACATACCTAATAATTAATAATTTTTAATGGAAATATTATTGTATTTTACGTGACATTAATTTTTATATGTTTTTTTTAAATTATTATTATTGTATTATTCTTATTATTATTTTGATTTTAATTTTACTTGGATTTGTAATTGTTTAATATGGATTGCATGAGTAGTGATTATTAAATATGTATTGTATAGCTGTAGGAATTCAGACATGATGTAAAAATCGTTATTGAATAAATGAATTGAATTGAATTGAATAATACATAAGGGCCCAAAATAATGGAATGAAAATTAAACATAAAATTATTGTTCAAAATGTTTATTATTAAGAAGTTTTCCCTCCCCTATCCCTAATTACCAACAGCTTTTAAATGGTTCTTCTTGGACCGAATTAATTTTACGACTTATTCTTGTGGTACAACGTTCCACTGTAATCCAATATCACTTCAAACTTAAATTTCAGCTTCAACTTTGACGCTCTTGGAGCCTTGTTATATCTGTCCTCACAGCACTATCACAGCGATCGGCGAAGACCACATTTGGTTCATTGGTAAATCGGTTACCTCTGACGTGAGTTCCTCCCAGCAAACCTTTCGTCATAGAGAGAGACATACAAACAAAATTAAGACAAAAATAATGATAAAAAAAAACGACAAAAAAAATCAGGAACAAAGAAAATATGGAGGTACCTATTAGACTTAATCTTTTAAATGTCTTCATTTATTATTCTGATCTGTGAGCATCTGATCCAGATCAATCGAGTTCACAACCTTCAGATTGTAATACTGTGCTTCAGTTGTTCATCTATATTATTTTCATTTGGTTCCAATACGGAATTTCTACTAAACCAGTCTGCTTCCTAATTTTTAACTCCTGACGCAAAAAGAGGTTTGTTATAAGTTTGACGTCGATGTCTATTTTTGTGTGTGTCTGAGTATCTGTCTATGGCCTCGTAGCTCTCCTCGGACCAAGAATCCCAATGGACTAGACAAAAGCGTATACTCGAAAGGGATGGATATAGAGTACTTCAAAACTGGGGGATACCAGACTTTAAAATATTACCCCATAATTCTCGTTAATTTTTGTATATGGATTTGGGAGGTGTGATTAGTACGTGAAATTAAAGTAACGAGTTTTTAGCACCATAAACCAGGGCTTTAAATAACGTTAAAATTTTATAACGTTATCTTCCTTCTACAGGACTTACCGTTTTTATTAAAATAACAGAAAGTGATTTAACGTTATTTATGCTTCAATATAACGTTATTCTTTAGTAACGATACTTGTAATATAACGTAAACCGGTGGTATGTGAATTGATGGAGGATAATAAATCAAATGCTTCCTGATTGATAAAATTTTTATTTTGTAGTTTTTCTATAATAGCAGAAAGGTCAGCATTTTTTTCTCTATTCGCCCACATTTGGATCTTAATGCAGCTAATTTCTTCTTTCTTCTCTCAGCTAAAATTGTTATCTGGTTTAATTTTCTAATCAATTTCCTTTTTCGAGGCGACGTACTCAGAGTCGAAAATATTTCACCAGGTTTAATCTAAAATAATAATTCGATGTTAGTAACCCACACAAAGAGAAATGGAAATAAATAAAAAAAAAAAAATCATAGTTGCATTTACTTCAGGTTCCAGCGATAATCCTGAAGCCACCTAAAAAAAGGCAGTGATTTACAATGTTCTATATTCAGCTAAATTCAAAATTGTTAAAATAAACAAATACTTGGATTGTTGTGTGTTGGATTGGATTTTCGTCGCAGATGGATCAGAGATCGAGATTTCCTCAGATTTCGTTCTGCGTTTTTTAGCGAAACTCTGGAAGAAAATACGTGGGTCAGTCCAAATTAGTGAATAATGGCCTCCAATTATTTCGACCGGTTGATGCAATCCAGGAAGGCAATCTGGTGTCCTTTGGAAATCTAAAATATTTCATTTTTCAGGTAGTCCGGTTGAGTTGCCTTTTGATTTCATGACCAATAATTTTGAGTATGAAATTACTAAATAGACTAAATGAAAAAACAAAAACAACAACATGACTGTTGCCTTTTCCCTCAATAATGGGTAATTTTAATGCATGCCATCTGGTATCCCTAAAGTACGTATTATTCTACTAAATTGAAATGACAGAAAGTTATTTATACTCGTAAGACAATAAAGTTCTATAGAATTTGAACGTGTAATACTAACGTAAAATGAAATTTTAATCACATATTTCAAGTATTTTTAACACTGTGTCGGATCCAGCGGGAGGACACGTCCGGATGTCAACACTGTGAATCGCCCGGAGGACAAGGTAGAGGTCTGCCCTGCTTGGGCGGAGCAACGCTGTGTCCTCGTTGAGGCGATCGGCGGCGGCGACCTCTCGCGTCCGGCCCTGGTTCAAGCCATGGTCCGGAGCGAGGAGGCATGGGAAGCGGTCGCCTCCTTCTACGAAGCAGTAATGCTAGCGAAGGAGGAGGCGGAGCGCGTACGTGAGAGGGAAACCTCACGCCCCAGCCGCCGCAACAGAAGAAGACGCCCCGGGTTTCGAGAAACGCAGGGTGATTCCCGGCCACCGTAGGCGCGGGCCTGCGGATGGCGAGCTATGGGTGGCTCGCCGTCCGATAGCAACCAGGCCCAAGTCGACGGCGCGTCGTGTTCCACGCGCGCCTCAAAGAGCCGTCAGCAAAGAAGACGGGGCCCCAGGGTCAGTGCCTGCTAGGGTTGCGGAATTTGTTCGAAAGAGTCACCGCAGCCCTGGAACGCAAAAGGGCACAAGAAGGATCACGGGTGGGTTTTAGTCAGTAAGAGTCTGACCGTCGCTCCGCCCAGAGCGGGAGAAGTCATTAAAATTTGATGATTTCCCATCCAGAAAAAAAAAGACATAACTCAGCCTGTGACTCAGCCTAGCTTTACTTTCAATACTACCTACTTAATATTATTAGTCCGGTCCGTAGTAAATAACAGGGCTTTGCGGAGCTGGAGAGGATCGAATAACATATTTGTGCCATCCTTACGCATACATATATTACAATTTGATATCCGCAGTAAAATAAGTAACATGTGAGTAACTTTTTTATGAATGGGAAATCATCAAATGACTTCTTCCGCTCAGGGCGGAGCAGAAGGCAATCACAGACTCTTATTGGATAAAACCCACCCTCGTTCATCCTAATGCCCTTTCCGTTCCACGGCCGCGGTGACTCCTTCGAATAAATTCCACGTTACAACCCTAGCACGCACTGACCCCCCAGGGCCCCGGCCGTTTTCTTTGCCGTTACCGCTGCAATTTACAAGATTCTTATAACAGCTCGAAATACAAAACATTTCCTGCTGATGTGAGAGAACCTGTAGAAAGTTGAAAAAATTGAAGAGTTCCGTTTCCTATCATCTCTATTCTTCGTCAGATCTTCACCAAACTAGAAAAGGACCATGTTGAAATAAGATGCTCTTCCAAACCATCGTTTTCATTTTTAACCGACTTCTAAAAAAGGAGGAGGTTCTCAATTCGGATGTTTGTATGTTTTTTTTTTTTTTTATTGTTTGTTCGCGCATAACTCCGTCGCTTGCCAACCGATTTGAAAAATTCTTTTTTTGTTGGAAAGGGTATACTTCCCAAATGGTCCCATGAAAGTTTTATCGAAATCGAACAAGCGGTTTAGAAAAATCTAAAAAAAGATCTACATTGTCGACCTTTTAGTTTACTCTGCATTGGAGCAGTGCGTTTTTTTTTACACTAATGTAATTGGTTCGTTTAGGTGGGGGGAGGGGAGGGGGTTTAGGTACCACTAAAAAGTGAAAAATAAAAAACTTTTTACAAAAAAATACAACCGACTTTTCCACAAAAAATCAAAAAAGTACAAAATAACTTTAATTTCGGAAGTCGGTGTTCAAAAAATGAAAAAGGAACCACATACACCGAGTTCCGAAATTAAAGTTATTTTGTACTTTTTTGATTTTTTGTGGAAAAGTCGGTTGTATTTTTTTGTAAAAAGTTTTTACATCGACAAGAGGGAATGAGAAAGTCGTCAATGTAAACTAAATCACGCATTAGCGATAACTCAAATACTCACTCTCACTCAGATCTCAATCAAAAATGGGACCACACAAGCAACAGCTTTCGAATATAAAAAGAATCATCAAAATCGGTACACCCAACACAAAGTAATGAGGTAACAAACATAGAAAAAATAGTCGAATTGAGAACCTCCTCCTTTTTGGAAGTCGGTTGAAAACCAAAAGTACAAAACAACTTTTTCGGAAGCGTGTCACAAACACGAGTTCCGAAATTAAAATTATTTTGTACTTTTTGTTTTTTTTGTGTAGAAGTCGGTTGTATTTTTTGTAAAAGATTTTTGTCATAAAAAGTTTAGTGATAAAGTAAAATATCAACTTATCCAAACTTGTCTTACCTTTCATAGAAAAGTTCGTAAACATCGAGCTCTCAAGTAGTTTCAACTTCAAGTGTCACAGATGTTTACGTGACCTTTTTTTCTGGATGGGTAATCATCAAATTAATTACTTCTCCCGCTCTGGGTGGAGCGGAAGAGATTATCAGACTCTTACCGACTAAAACCCACCAGTGACGGCTTTATCTATATGGAACGTGCAAAAAATATGGGTGGCAGTAAAGACGCGTCAATGTCAAGGATATAAAACCTATCTATAAATTTCAAATTTGCAACGCAAGATGGCACAGTCTACTTCGTTTACGTTCCCCTAAACGGAGGGTGCAGGAAGTATAGGTGGTATTTGACCTGTGCTGGCAGCACAGGTCAAATACAACATAAGTTTATATTTGCAACACTAGATGGCATAGTGTATGCCGTGCACGTTCCACTAACTAACATTAAAAAGAGGTAACGCTTGTTATAATATATTATTTCTTTTATTTATCTTATATACATATTTGTTATATTTCTAAATATTTAAAAAAAACATTAAAAAATAGCCCACCGGTATTGGGAACAGGGTTCAAGGTACTGGCGGTCAGGGCTCTAGAGAGGAACCTCCTAACAATGCGAGCCGTGTCCAGAAGTACCGCTTTCTGAATCAAGCCCTTGATCCAGCCGCCTAACGTGAGCCTCCTAAGGTGTTGGTCGAGGCTCTTGGCTATTAAGCCGTTGGCTGATACGACTATCGGTACAATGATTTCTGCGTCCACTTCCCACATGTCGACAACCTCACGAGCCAAGTCAAGATATTTGATTTGCTTATCTTTCTCGGCTTTCACGAGGTTCTCGTCATGCGGAACGATTATGTCTACAATCACTGCACGCCCCTCGATTCGGTCCACTATCACTATATCAGGCTTATTCGCGAGAATAGTCCTGTCAGTGATATATTATTATTATTAAAATCGGTTCATCCGTTCGGGAGCTACAATGTCACCGATAGACACACACACCACCCCGCACACCATCTTTTTTGCGTCGGAGGTTTTAAAAACAGCCGTTGTGAAATGATTACAAAACATCAGAGAGAGAGTCAATTGTGTACGGTCTAGACATCCGCACTATTATCTTATTTCATTTGTTTATTATTAGGATAGTATTAATTTGTTCACATAGGATCCCAACCCAACTCTGTAAACTTCACGGCCAACAATGAAAGAACAGCTGAAAGTGAAGACAAAGCTAAACACAGTAAAACACGACGTTTTACTGTGGGAGTTAGCCGTACCTAATCATAAAAACTTTCTACTCATTACTTATTTAAAATACGGATAAATGCAGATTCTTAATTCAAAATTCGCTACCTACGGAGAATTTGAATGTAGAATCGCTTAAACGGTAAACTAAATAAGTAGTGCTTAGTTTTTATGAATAGGCCTGACTCGAGTTATTTCGCGCTAGTTACAGTCACTTTAGGTTTAGATTAACCACAGAAATGTTAATAATAAGGCAAAGATTTCTATGAGATTAACTGATTTCAACATTAAAACACTGAAATGAAATAACATCTACAAAACAGTAGACCGGTACATAAATGCTTTCCTGAATAAATATCTATTACATTACCACAGATCCACAGCAATACCTCTTATTTGATAAGGCTCTCTGCCTTACCAAATAAGTTTGAAAAAGCGATTATTGAACTTCTGCCATTTATGAGTTGGCTCCATAGAAATACGTCTGTGCAGGCTATTAATTATTTTTATTTAGACCAAAAATGTATGGATGCTGAATAGGGATGTTTCCTGAGTAAAAAATATATGATTATGTTTAGTCCGTCAGTTAGATTATAGAAAAATATTGGACACGTATTTTTTCCTTTATCAAATCTATAAAAACTGACGAAGACACAAAGCATTAAAGATCAGGAGTGGGGGCTTGTGACGTTACGGCTCGGTAAAAATTGTAGCGAGTAGTGACGTCACACGAGTTTTCAACGCTCGTATCGGCTTAATTTTTTGTTTACGTAAAAAAAGAAAAAAAACGTGTCCAATATTTTTTGGAAATCTATCTGACGGACTAATTAGATTTTTTTAGTCAACTACCCTATTATGTCCTTTGAGCTGACAGAGGTGGTACCTCTAGTAGGTACCTACCTACTCAATTATTTTTGCTGCTTCCGATAGGAATTTTGACATGATACACTGCTGTGTGAATATTTACTTTATACTTTGAATAAGTATGCCTATCGTAATTATTCACATTTAACAAAAAAGATTTAAATTCACTTTTTTTTTAATAGTGTAATTATTTTACCAATAGTAAAATATAAGTTATTATATCAATAAATAAACCTTCCAGGTCAAAGAGCTATCATATAAAGACTTATCAATATAACAATATGCTGTATATTTCAGCAACACCCAATACTTTCAAATTCAAATAAATATTTTAAAATGAAATGGATTTGTTTAAACAGCCATATGTACCAAAATGGAGAATTGAAATAGAAACAACATGTGTGCTTGCTTGTGTCCACGCTCTGGCTGTCCCACACAGAGTTCAGAGAGCGCATCAGCGCAGAGAGCGCACAAAGCGCATCAGCGCAGAGAGCGCACAGAGCGCATCAGCGCAGAGAGCGCATCAGCGCAGCCAACTGGCGCTCCTCACTTATTATAGCAACTCCCAACAATGGAGCACAACACAACATCAGAAAAAACATGTTAGTTCAAGTGCTCATTCCATTTAGTTCATAAAAAACATAGCATCAAACATAATGAAATAAACAAATGCAGTTTCAATTATGAAGATATTTTACAATTCTTAAAAGTTAAATAAACATTAATTCTACAGCAAAGTTCAAAGTGTTAGATAGCTTTCAAATCTTCTGGTAGGTCATTCTTAGGGTGCTTGTTCTCAAAATGTTGTTTGTAGGTCTTAGGGTCAGGCATCTGCGCCTGAAACGAAGAGATGTTCTGTTTGAGAATATTTTTAATACAGACACAAGATCATCTTAGTTTCTACAGTTTAACTTACTTTTTTATTTAATTTTATTTCTTAAGAAAACTTACAGCTAGGACACAGATAGTTGACAGTTAGTGAAAGAAAGTAAATTAAAAGTTTTCACTAACAATATTAGGGTAGCACAAGAAACAGTAGACAGGCATGGGAAAGTAAGAATTAGTAAGTACTCGGAGAGAATCAAGAAAGGGTTTTAGTGAACTTCAAAGAAGCTTTTACACAATATTTTTTTAAGTTTCGGAACACTGATGGAGGACAAGCCAAGATCATCAACACTGACACATCGTGTTATATGGCCTGCAAGCTCTTATTATATATGAGTTTTGTCATCTAATCCCTGCACAGAGGGAACACACAGAGGTAGATGGTTCCTTAAGGTGAAGGATAGAATACATCACCCAATTTTACTCATCAGCTCAGAACAATCGGTTACTTTCACTACTGCAAGAATAAATACATTGTGATGCAAGTGGGGAATGTTGGCATTGCAGCCGAGGTAGAACAGACACCTGCAGCCCTACCATGACGTCTTAAATCCATCATGATTTCTGTGTCAGAGAGAGGCGGAGTTACACAAGACGAATAGCACTATGCCTTTCCCTCACACTGAATCATGATAGCATTGGCACTTCGTAGTATGGCCACAGAGCTTTCCCTTGGACCTTGTAAGGCCATTCATCACAAAAACGTGCAGCTCACAGGCACATCCTGTTCCATGGAGTCATAATCTGGATGTTTATCTATCATTGGTTGCTTTCCAGATTAACTTTAGAAACTCATTTTCTCACAAAGTATTGAATTAAAATAAAAAGTTAGAAAATGGAATTTCAATCATGTTGTTCACCACTAGCCTCCGGCATAAAAGTAACTTGTGCAACAAGTGGTCACCTTGCAAACAACACACACGTGGACGAGGGCTTTCTGTGCAGCTTTCTTCTGGTCATTAGCACTATGGCCTTGCTGTTTCTTCATTTTGGACTGTTTCTCTGCAGCTTTTGCCTGTGACTGAAGTTTCTGCTGCCCGCGTGCCATCCTTCAATCCTGAATAATATAATATTATGAGAAAAGATTTGTGTAAATATATATATTATTTTCAAATTTAGTTACCTACCATGTGAAAACTATTGATGATAGAACAAAATAAAGTTCGTAAGTAAGTTTGTAGTACGGAATCCAGTTAAAATTGCGTGCGAAACACTACTCCTGAATAAAAACAAAAGTTGTTCTGAAAAAACTACTTTTAAGTCTAACTTAACTACACAATAATTACTCTGATTACAATTATTCTACTATTTAGATTATTATATTATACTGCTGCTCATGCTAATAGCGACAGAATGTCGATATTGTTTACTATAATATTATGTTTACGTCGACATGATAAAGGTTCAGCTGAACGAAAAAGAGGTTACTTTAATCGACGTACACGCAAAAAGAAAGGGAACTGACCAACATTTAACTGGAAAACAGCTCAAACTCGGGAAAAAATATAGAAGTCAATAGCGAAGATTGAAGTACCTACGAAAGCCAATTTCATTTGTGAAAAACTAAAATACGTACACTATCAATGCCTTAAAACACCTTAGTGAAGCTATCTTACTTACCTTTAACTTTCTAACGTTTCCAATAATTTTAACCGTGTCTTCACCAAAACGGTATTGTTCGGTATTTAGCGCCTATGTCAACAAATACCACAAACTAATAACCTAACCGAAAAAAAGATAAAATACCGACAGAGATACTGGATGGATGGATGAAATATAGATTGGCTGAAAATTTTAATGGTTGATGAAAGTGTGAGCTGAGAATATTGAGAAAATGAATCAAGCAAGTAAATTGAACACAGATAACTATTTGTACGATACCAGACATACCTACACTTAGTCTAGGAAGAGTGGTAAAGCCGCATACACATCAACACATAGTGTGTTTAAGAAAAGTGAGTTTGATATTTAAGTATTTTAATAACATTATTTTATATACCATTCATTTGATCTTTTAACAGAATTTAATTGATTATTATAAAGACCTTACCAATACTAACTAGTATCAGTGGTAGGCTTAGAAATCGCCAAGACGAGCCGCGAAGCTGCGCGAAGCGTAAGGGCCCTACCTACCTTTTCTCAAAAGCCCTTCGTTGTTTTTTTGAACTCTCATAACTTTGCTTTGGATGATGCTAAATTGTTATAATTCAAGATAGAATGCCATTACTACAATGATTAAACATACAAAGTTTGAATGTCGTAGCTATTATACTTAAAATTTTATTATTGTCTCATAACCCTCGAGTTCGTCACTGACTCACTGATCATTAAAATTGTTAGGGTGCTTCCTGAAGTCCAAGAAAGCTGAAAATTTGGTATGTAAGCTAATATTACTACAAAGACAAAAAAATATATTAAAAAACCTAACCCAACCTATACCCTGGGAATAGGAAGAGGAAGCATTTTATTTCATGGTAGCAAAACGGCCAAGCCGCACGTTATGTATGGCTAAACCAAAGACCTTACAATAATATGGACCAGAAATACCTACGAAATACGCGTGCATACCTACTATAAATCTGGCCCAAGAGATGGCGGCCATTGCTAGGGAAGCACATAAGTAATCAAAACCAAAAAGTATCGATATCGATACCAGAGTTACTAACATTTCTTATGGTACATTTAATTTTGTTACTATCAATACTATTAAACTTTGGATGATTAGATTACAAGGGGTGAGAAGCTACATTTTATGAGCGACTGACTGACTTCGAATTTTGTTTTTGCGAGTGACTTTAAGGACAACCGAGGTTTTTTGCGATTTCAGGTTCTGTTCTACATTTAAAGTTGTTCATAAAGATTACTCTGACCCTCAGTATCGCTATTTCAACTTTAAAGGTGTGCATGTGTAGAGTCGATGGAAAACTTAATATTTGTTACTTAGCAAAAAGGGGCTGCAACGGAGCGCTTTTGTAAGGGACCGCGCGGGCGATCGTTTTACGTAGGCTCGGCCTATAGAGTATAAATATTGTAGAAAGATACTAACACTGAGGTATTAAAAGGATTAAAACAACAAAGTAATATGAAAAATGTACCTTTATTCACTATAATATATCACCAGGTCAAAGTAAATGCCTAATGTTAGTGAGATATTATTTATTAGGCACTTTTGAAAGTCCCAACCATTACCAATTATTGTGAACTATCCATTGAAATCTGAGTTTAATTTTATGGAAACTAAAAGTGGCCTTCTAAATCACATTACGAACTAAATCATGTATAACAATTTTATTAACATATAACTACTTCTTAAATAACTTCTGGCAACTTGTGACCTATAATTACCGTTCATTCGTTCAAGTAGGAGAAGAAAAACCATAATTCTGACCGAAAAGACACATTTATTTAAATAAATGTAATGTAACTGTTATTATATCCGAAAACGTACCCCTTCGTTTGTTTCAGAAAAAAAAAACTTGACCATCGATATTATTCAATGTTAATTTATTAAAATAGTTTCATAAGGATAGCTTTTCACAAGCCACTTTTGGCATAGTACTTAATTTTTAGGGAACCTGTGTAAATAAAAAACATGCAAATTTATTTCAGTTTGATGCAGTTAGTGGAACAAATCAGAGTGAACTAAATAACCACCACCTACTGCATGACGAATTGATATTGTCGTTTTAGTACTATCACTATTTTTATTTTTATTCTGTTAGTTTTATTTTCAAAATCGTCTCTTCAAGCCCTTCATTTTGATACCCTACTCAACAATATATAATACAAACTAAAAAAAAATAACTTTCTTATCGATAGCTTATTTAATAAAAGACATCACTATTTTGAATTGTCATTTCTATTGTAAACAAAACATGATATAAATTTAGCAAATAGAGGTAAATATCAGAAATAATTTGTATGTACATGTGGGAACTTTGATTCTATAAATAAAACAAGGATAGTTATACAAAAAAAATAGCAGTATGATAAAGTTTTTCTTAAAATACGGCTACTAACCTGTGCATGTTTAATTAGGCTCGATTGGGGTTTTTCCTTGCACCACACTGAATTATTGCACACGTAGGCATATTCAATTTGCTCCACTAGACACTCACAGCACAATACAATTTAGTTTGGAGCGTTTTTATCCCTAAAAATCGTAATTTAAACCCAATGTTGTTGTTCACTTGACAGCTGACGTACTTCAAAACCACGGGCCCAAACAATGGCGGATGGCACGCGAGATACGTACATTGACGGATATGTGAAAATGTTGTCAGGAAGAGATAAAACAAATAGTGTGACGTCTCTTTCTTCAAATGTGAAAACTCATTGGTTAAAAAGAGACAAAGTGTAGTTTCTTATTTCTGTATCGATTTAATAGATATTTGTATAAGCAAATAAGATATAGAACATTACGGCATCTCTATATATTCTATACTCTAAGGGCTAAACTTATCTTGTAGCTTATAGGTTTAAAGCGTGCAGTCTTTAGAGCTTAGCTTTATACGAGATCTGATAACATTTTCACAGGGTAAGCTACGTAGATTCGTCTTGGCATCATTTTTAAATGAAAATGTTTTTGGTAGTTTGTTATTATGGATATTATTTATGGCTATGGATTGGTAGAAATAATATATTTGAGATTAGCAGATTAAACTTGATATTATTTTCAAGGAGAGGAAGTAATATCAACGTCTAATAAATGATAACATTGGCCTAAATCTAACGGCTAATGAATATCCAATCAAAAGATTGAATATGTTCTGCAGTGACAAGAGATGCCACTGCCAAAAATTTTGAGTTTATTAAAAACTCTTTTCACAACTGCCTAATTCTGTTGTAAAAATATACGTTTACCTATTTCATTGCTACTTCATTTTTCCTAAGTGGTTACCTACTACAGCTAAACGAAAATAAGTTAATTTCGGCAGACAGCTTTTTAATCGTTACAAATGCGTGGCAAATGCATATAATTACCCGTCGTGCACAACCACCAGCACTATCCAAGAATTGAAAAAGGCAAATAAAATAGTATTACATGTTGCTCAAGTAGTCAGACAATATTTAATTTGAGTCAACAGATACGAAAAGATAAATATTGGTATTTCAAATATTGGGTTGCTGAACTGCACTTTGTCACCTTTGTCACCATATTCTGTACCATATTCCATTTGTGAAAAGTACTTTATGCTCTTCCATTCTACGTAAAGCGCTGAATACACTATCCAATTTTTAAGAAGCCAATTTAGGAAACAGGATAGTGTAATTTATTGTAGATAAAGGCCGATTTAGTTCAAAATTAAATGAAGAATGTTAACTAATTTTGATTATTAGCACTCCATATTCTCTGTCAAAAATAAAAAATACTAGTGAAAGAATTACTTCGATACGTCAATTAGTTTCCGATTTAGAAGTAAAACAAGTTGCAACTTCACGACGCGGGCTGCCGGTGACGGTGTGACGTCATCGCACAACACGCTCAGTTTGGCTCACTCAGTCCGCTCGCGGTCGCGCGCCTTTACCGTCGAAATTATACCTAAATACTTTTTAAAATGTCCAATCCAAATACTAGGAAATCATGTGTTGTGCCTAACTGTAAAAATACAGCTACCAATTCGCCGGAAAAGTTGTTTTTTCTCCTCGCTTCGACGATGTAGTCACATTAAAAATGCTATAGTATGTTTACAGCCATCTCTGCTGGCAGTACAATCTTCGCAGGTTACATTTAAAACTTCTTGATCCTTTTCATTGCATTCTAAACTGCAATGATAAGGTGTGGTACGTACGCGGTGTTCTGGCGTGATTCTACATTTAACCATACATACATCACCTACTCTTTTTACTTCAACATAACCAATAGAATCATCGCCATAGCTCTCTTGCCGATCTGAAATAAGTATCAAATAAAAATAAATGGCCTTACGTATTTTGTTAGTAAAAAAAATACAAATAAAAAAAAGGTTCAGTACATCTGTAACGTTCAATCCACTACATCTACATCATAAGTACCTATCCTACTTCCTACTAATACCTATTATAAATGCGAAAGTTTGTGATCTTTCACGCAAAAACTACTGAACGGATCTGGACAAAGTCTGGAATAACACATAGGCTACTTTTAATCCTGGGAAAATGTACAGTTCCCGAGGGAAACGGGGGCAAAGCTGCTGGCGGAAGCTAGTTTGCAATAAATCAATGTATGTATTCATATAAATTTACTAAGAAGAGCGGAACCTACCTTTATATACATACGTACCTCCTATATATACATACGTATAGCAACCTACCTATAGCTACAAAACTATAATACATAATATTTGTTGTCTTAACGTAAAATTTAATGGTAGGTAGGTACTTCTACTATTTGAGTTGCATTCTTCCAGTACGATATTAGTTGGGTATTTTGTTTTGAACAGATAAACTATTAAGCTTAAGTAGTAGCAAGGAAAGTTTACTTAGGTAGGTATTTTTGCATTTTATTCATTTTAATAAAACAATAATAAATTTTTATTCATTTTTATTTCTCGAATTTCGGCGGCAACGGAATTACTATTTGTTGATAAATAATGCGCAACCACTAATCCATCTATTTTAGGTAGATTATCCGATTGCCCTTTTTCGAATCCTTCATCCATTTATTAATCGAATAATATTTACTATTATTAGACTATTAACGTAATACGCGGACGAAAACACAACAAAATACTGCGCAAGCTATTACACCTAATATAACCGCTGGCCACTGCATACGAAGCGGGCCGCGGCCCGCGAGGCGCGTTGTAATATGACGTCATAGGCGTCACGTGACTGTAAGCGGGTCTCGATATTTTTCGAAACTTTGAATGCCTATAAAATCTAAACTACTAGGTATTTTTGACTACAACAAAAACTAGTGTATTTGTATACATACAGGCTTTACTGAGACAAAATTTCAAGCGATTTGGCATACCTAGTAACATTCTTCATTGTATCCGATTTAGGTTTCCTAAAAATTGGATAGTGTATTAAGCGCCCAAAAGGTACTTAGTAAGTCCTACTAGCCAGTACACCTATAGTAGGTAGTCTTTGGTCCTACTATAAATATCTTAAAGGTACTTAATAAGTCTGTGGCCAAATGCAATCACAGACAGACGACAGTGCCACCAAAAGCAAAAGTGTAAAAAAAATATGTAAACAATTAAAATAACCTCACATAAAAATAATTTCTTAGGTTTTATTTTAGTAAGCTATATTTATATATTTCGTTCATAGGGTAATGGGACATATTTTGCGTAACTCTTGAGTGAGTATATACGGGTTGTTTTGTCTTACAATATTTATTCATCCGTTAATAATGGGTTAAGGGTTTGCAGCATTGATATAAATAAACAATGTTTTGCACATGCACTGGATGAGACTAAATGTACGATTTATATTATTGTGGAAATCATATAGGTAATCTAGATCAATGCAGCGTTTCACTCGGGTTTTCTGTGGTTCCTCGCCACGAGCCTTAGCGAAGACACGTTTGAAGGGTTCCCAAGCAAACGGCGAAAAGGACAATACTCCGCTCCGCCGCCTATTAGAAGATGCTAGTTCGTTCGGTGAAGCGTCGGGTGAGGCAACGGAGCCGGTGCTGCGCTGGGCGACGCAGCCGTACGCGGTGCGCGCGCCTACGCGGGAGGAGCGTCGCGACGTGCGCGTGGAGCCGCGCGACACCACCGTGCTGCTGTTCCCGGGGCAGGGTGCGCAGCACGTAGGCATGGGCCGAGCACTGCAACGCATCCCCGCCGCCAAGCAGCTGTACGAGCTCGCCTCCAGCATAGTTGGGTGAGAACTCTCTTGATTATATCAGAACATAGCGTTGTTGATAATGCAATATGTTTTATGTCACTTTAAATTAATTTAAGTCAATAGTATATAGTAGAAATCATTTATTTGCCTGTAATATATGTATACATTTGAATTTTCAACCTTGGTAGGATGTTTTTTTGCTGAGTCCCAATATATTTTATCTTACAGCACGAAGTGTGACATAATTAGCAAAAAAATAAAAATAAAACAAGAATATTAACATACTACACACACACAACACACACACACACACACATATATGTACACATCACACATTACTCATACTATTATTACAGCATTTGGAAATAGCAAACAAGTGAGCCATGGTGGCCGTTATTCCAACCAGCAAACCTCCCTCCAGAAGCAGATCAGGCTACTCAGTGTGTTCAGGATACCTGTCCGTATACCTATTGTGTAGAAATGTTCTGTGAGCAGTGCCCGTTGATGGTTCCATACCATTCATAGGCTGCCCCTATCCAGTCGCAGAAGGTGCCTGGTCAGTTTTCTGTCCAGGAATGGCATAGTCTCCCTGGACTGCCTGTAGCCTAGTGCCAAGGCCCACCAGAAATGTGCTTGTGGGTGGATGTGCTCTTGCAGCTACGTATGCTTGCGATGGATGAAGTGGTGTAGTTCTTTCCTAGGGATTGGAGAACTGAGGTGCTGTTGGAGAGTATGCGAATATGAGTATCCATGACTCTCCTGGGTTCTATGGCATGAACTGCCTGGATAGTGCCCACACATTCAGCCTGATAGACGGTGTTGAGCTTTCTTAGGCGTCTGGATATTTTGATGGTGAGGTTGTATGCGTAAACTCCAACTCCAGCTCCGGCGCTTGTCTTTGATCTGTCAGTGTAAATTCTCAGCTCTTTAGGACAAGTCATTGAATCACTATGTTGTAGTGCTTTTGGAAATGGTATGACTTCCAAGCTTTATCATTGTGTCTGTAATTAATATCAAAACAATATAAATCCAGATTCCACCACCATTTTCACATTACAAATGTGAATGTCAAAAGTATAAATAAGTATAATGTCCACAGAACAGAAAAAAACAGTAGAAATCGCATAACGCATAAATTACTATCAGAACCAGCGTGCCCTAACAAACACATCTTCAAGATAATCATATTATGTCACACTAGCAAATTCGTTTTGTGATTGGTCCATGCCAAAAAGTCTCTATAGTCAGACACTATTTTTAAAAAAAGTGCAACTACATCATATAAATAGAGTTCATTATTGTCAATCTTTTGTAGGTATTAAATCTTATATTTCAGTGAAAGCTCGTAGGCATAGTTTACTAGCAAGTTCCGCTATTCGACGCTAGATGTCACTAAATTGTAATATATTCGATTGTATGCAGTATGGCATTGAACATAAGATAGATATTTGTTTATAGAGTTGATCGCTATTCTGATATTCGCTAGTGATGTACAACATCGTAACCTTACTTATCGATATTTAATTGTATTCGTGCATTCCGTTTATATTTATATTCGTATTCAATAAGCATAACATTCTTCGTATTTGGCGAAAACTATACACTGATAGCTGGATACGCTGATGCTAAAACACAGATTAAACTCAATTAGTCAGGTACTATTACCGAATTATCCAACCCACTTATACAAAGCAAAATTATCTTTAAATGGAACAAAAGTTTAATAACATCAATTTAATTTTACTAAATCAGATTTTTTCACATGTTTTACATAAGTAAAAAATAACAAAACAAAATTAAAATCTAAACGAATTACCGAAATGTACCTTTATACTCGTGTTATGTCCGATCGACTGCTTAATGAATATTTTTTTGTTAGCTTTACATCTTTAGCTTCTACTAGATGGTCACCTATTAATCCTGTACCCATGTCAGTATATCCATGAAACCATCCCATTCAATTCTTCTACGTATAGCCATTTCATCAATTAAGTACTAGTGAAGCTAATATTGGATGACTTGATGAATCCGCATTAAGTTTTAAAGCTGTAAATGGCTCTTTTGTGAAACCAGGATTTCCACCGATATTAGCATACCAATTTGTTAAGGTTTGTGGATGAGGCAAAGAGCAATCAAACGTACTACGCACGTATTTATAGGCTTTCGGTGAGTAATAATGTAGAGTAAGGGCGAAGCTGCGAAGTTCTGGCGAATACATGCTTATGCATACTCTCACGATATTTCATTTTCAAGGGATATAAATAAATTACTATCACAATTAACATCAAATAATATTACTATTAATTAATCTTGAATTTTTATTTGATAAGGTCACATCGACAACTCGTTATCGATAACGTCTTTCTCTAATTGAGTAGCAAATTGTCACATGACATAGGATGGAATCATCTAGAATAACAGGTTTGATGTGAAAGAAAGTAGACCTTATGGTTTAAATCATAGATTCTACTTTTGTTTAGCGTTTTTGAATAAAAATGTAAGCAATGTTTTATCATATATATAAAATAGTACTTAATTATGATACGATATACCACTATGGGATACATTTTTGGTACGGCTATCGTTTTTATACTCTAAAACAGCACAATACGGCATATTTGATTTTATTTCGGATTTTCGAGAGTAAGTGACGTGAACGCAGTCGGAACTAGACTGATATGCGCGACAGCGCTTGGGAGCATACAATTGCGGAGCTACGCAATACTAGGGCTACGCGTGCCCCGCCTACTTCTACTTGCGACTTCTACTGTTTTTTTCTGTTCTGTGATAATGTCAATAGAGAAATAGCAATTACAAATTTCAAAAGTAGAAATAAAATGAAAATAAAGCAATAGCGATTAGAAATGTCAAAATCAACGACCATACAGCCTCGATACCGCATAACAGGCGACCGATGTCTGTTACACATTAGACTTTATAGGACTAATGTAGTTCGGCACTTGCCGACTTCGCATTAGTAATGACCACTTCCGTGACCCGTAAATACCTCCGCGTAATGTAATCAATCAATCAATCAATTAAATAAAATCAAATAAAAAAAAATATAGAAAAAAAAATAAGTATATATAGAAAAATAGTTACTATTACGGCCCCGGGTACTCCCTTTCTTCTCATAAAATTGTTTGTCCGAAAATCATTATCCATAACACGTTTGCTATAAATTGCAGTAACCATAATGTTCAAAACCCCGAAATTTTGTTCAGCATAATTATCTTTAGTTCTAAAAGTATTCTGTCATAATATCGAGTACTATAATAATCGAATCTCCTAATTTTACATGCCCTAAATTCATCTCCTAATCAATCCTAAGTATTGTGTTGAATAATGTGTATTATTCCGAATGTTCATTTATAATAAATATTTTAGGCCTAAAACATTTGCTAAAAATAGGTTTTAGTGACAGAAACGAATCGCTGTAAATCCGACTCCACGCAGTCTTGTCTGCCCTACCCCTAGAGTGTAATTTAAAATCGCGTAGGCGCGGAGGGGCGAGGCGGCCCGCGAGTTGAGGAGCAGGTGGTTGTAACACTCACCACCGCGGCAAGGCGAAGCTGCGGTGCAGAGCGTTAAACCCATCTGCGACGATAAACTCGCGTGGGACCGCCGGAGCCCCGCAGCGCCGAAGCCTTGACAGAAACCATGCTTGCTGCATGTTGCATGCTTGCTTGCATGTTGCGTGCTTGCTTGCATGCTGCATGCTTGCTTGCATGCTGCGTGCTTGTTTGCATGCTGCGTGCATGCTTGCTGCGTGCTTGCTTGCATGCTGTATGCTTGCTTGCACGCTGTATGCTTGCTTGCATGCTGCATGCTTGCTTGCTTACAAAAACCACATGTTCACAATCAACTGCTTTATTGAGTACATGTATAATATATTTATTTACGTATAATAAAAATTATAATGCATCATTAGATATTTTCAATTATAACAAATGAGAGAAGCTCATAGCAATTGCTTTGTTATACGTTCTAAGAATATTATTATTATAAATAAACACGTTATTTGAATGTAGGACTTATAACTTTTATTGAAAACGGTTTTATATATTTTGTATATTATTGATTGTAATATTTATGACAAACGGATTTAGGACATATTATATTTAGGGATTTCAATTTTATGGCATGAGATATTAGGTGATATTAAGTTCGGGTAAGTTATCATTCGGACAAATGATGATTAGGACAAAAAAAGTTATGGCTCTTTAAATATGGATAAAAAAGTTAGGTGACACAATAGAGAACCATGGCCCCGTGTACAATAAGTAGGTGTGATAACAAAATCGACACTACGAATTTCCGGCAGGATGGCATTATAACATATAATTCGGCAAGTTAATATACAGTCCTTTTCTCTGATACAATATATGGCAGTTCATCTTATACTGGTCGTACGGTCCATGCGACGAGGGCGCCTTTGATGTCTTTTATGTTTGCGTCTCTTTCCTTTTAGAGTATTTTATTCGCTATTTCTTTTCTTTTATATGAGGTAACGAAAAAGGTATTAGTGTTGTACAATATATGATGTAAAGGTATTAGTGATGTACCAAATCGTATGATCACCATGTTATCGATAAAGCAAAAAACCTACAAACTATTTATGTATACAAAAAAATATTTAAATGACTAATAACAATGGAAACATTGAATTAATTGTGAAATGATTATACTGGTTGTAGGTGCCCACATGATCCTGATTCAAAAGATAAATGGATTACTGCAACCAGGAGAGGGAACTGGTTCCAGTCAACAACTGGTGTAATAATTATGTTCACGGCATTTTTACTGAATTTTGCTTTATACCTATGATAAAACGTCGCCGCCTAGTCGCGGCCTTTTTTGTGAGGATGTGACCATCCTCTGGTGTCAGAGTTAAGCCGCCTCTGAAAACCTCACAGGACTTCGCTATTTCAGACTTACGTAAAAAAATGTAGACCAGGTCCCCAGTTGGTGTTTACCTTCTCCGGTGTAGCTGTGATGTCCAAGATTAACTTAGAAAGCACATATCTTTGAAAAATTCGCATTGGTACTTGCCTAGATTTGAACCTTCAAGCACGAGAGGCAAGGACGTTAGCCACTGGGCCACAATCTAAATCTATATCTATCTTCTTCTATATTTATATCTATACTTACTTATAAAACTGTAGAGAGGTAAATTCTGTACATTGAATATATGTATATTCAAAATTATTATTGGAGGATGAATAGTGATCGATACTGATGCCAAAAATGCAATCAATAATTTTTTTGTCTGTCTATCTGTATGTGCACGCATAGATCAAAAACTACTGGAGGGATTTTAACCAAACTTGGTACGTATTGTAGTCCATACTCCTGGGCAGGTTATAGGCTATATAACATAACGCTAAGACACATAGGAGCTGAGCAGTGACGATAAATTTGAAGGAAGTCGGATGAAAATGAGATTTCGAGCTCTTATCCTCGCATATAATGATCATACACCAAAACTATGTATTAAAAGATCTAAAAAAAAGTCCTTGATAGTATATATCTATCTTTTATAAATTAGCCAGAGTAACATGTTTAAGCATCAATGAAAAATGTTACAAAAACGGTTTCTTGTTCTCTCTTATGTGACGCAGACGTAGTTGCGCGGGTCAGCTAGTATAAAATAAAAATGTTACAAAAACGGTTTTTTGTTCTCTCTTATGTGACGCAGACGTAGTTGCGCGGGTCAGCTAGTATAAAATAAAAACAAATAGATGTTGGCTGATTCTCTTACCCGATATGCATAGAAAATGTATGAAAGAGTATTAATTTTAGTGCTCTTTCTAGTTTGTGGTTGCGGTATAGCACTAAATGCTTTTGCTTGGATTGTCTTTTTAAAATAATTGTTTATTACTTCTGTCATGGGGCGTATACTACCGACCTACTCGTATTTGTCGCGTCTAGCCTAATAATTTCTATAATAGAATTTTACAGTTTTTATTTATCCGTTTATAAATATGGCTTCATTTGAGATTTATTATCAAAACACGCGGGGTTTACGGACAAAGACGCATACTTTCAAACGTAATGTATCTTTAAACTCTTATGATATTATTGCAGTAGGTAACTGAAACCTGGTTGCTGGACAGTATTAGCGATAGTGAACTCTTTGGTAGTGAGTACTTAGTTTGGCGTAGGGACAGGAATTATAGTAAAACAAAACAAAGCTTAGGTGGTGGTGTGATGTTGGCTGTGCGACGTGAATTATCGGCTGTGGTTCGTTCCGACTGGTCCTCTTCAGCCGAAGATCTTTGGGTTACTATTTGTTACAAAAAAAAGGACCGCACTATACATAAATTTAACATTTGCATTATTTACCTTTGTAAGGAAAATTTGGGGAATTCCTATGAGACGCAGTTACGTAATTTCTCTAACAGTCTTTCACTTATTGTAAACTCGAACCCTGACGACACTTTTATGGTACTGGGAGATTTCAGCATGCCCAATATAGAATGGTCAAGTGTTGGAAACCGTTTGCAACCCTCAGGTATAACAGTTGAATCTCAAACTTTTTTGATATTCTTTCTGAGTGTAACCTAATTCAGTACAATAATTGTTGTAATAAGTCTAAGGGTAGAACTTTGGACTTAGTTTTTTCCAATCTTGATTTATGTATTAGCGCTTGTGTCAATCCGCTTGTTCCTGAAGATGACCATCATAAATCTCTCGATATTGTACTCACTCACCAGCTCGAGGAGCCACTAAAACCCAATCCCCGTACGAAATGGTATTATGAGTCCGGGGACTATGATAATATTAATAATTTATTAAACGAACACGCATGGGAAGATCAATTGCTTGGCAATTCATTAGACGACGCAGTCGATAACTTTTATAACTACCTACAGGAAGAGTGTTATAAATCGTACATTAGCAGAACGGAAGATTCTATAATAAAGAATCCTAAAATGTTCTGGTCCTTCATAAAAGCAAACAAAAAGGGCACTAACACTCTCCCGTCCAGTATGTCATTTGAAGGTCGATGCTACAACACAAGTGATGAAATTAGTGATGCTTTCGCAGCTTACTTCCAATCTAATTTCCTTTCTACCTCAAACCAAAATTCAACTACCCCAAGCCCAATAAATACTTCTACCAACTCTGCTCAAAACATAGGTGAGATTGAAATAAATTCAAACCACCTGCTTAGGCTATTAGAATCCCTAGATCACACTAAAGGCGCGGGTCCCGACAACATACCGCCACTATTTATTGTCAAGTGTGCTAAAGGTCTACTTAAGCCACTAACGATTATTTTTACGCGCTCTGTTAAGGAAGGAATTGTACCTACCATATGGAAGTACGCGTATATAACACCGGTACACAAAAGTGGGAATAAGGGTGATATTAATAATTACAGACCCATATCTAAATTATGCCTTTTTGGTCAAATACTCGAACGCATTATCTACACACAAGTTTACAACACTTTTTCCTCGACCTTTATTCCCCAACAGCACGGCTTTCTCAAAAATCGATCGACCACTACCAACCTACTGTCTTTTGTTGACTTTACTACGTCTTCTATGGACGATGGAGGACAGGTTGACTGTATTTTTACAGACTACAGTAAATGTTTTGACCGTATTAACCATAACATACTTTTGCAGAAGATTTTCAATGCAGGTATTCATGGTAACTTATACCTGTGGATAACATCTTACATAAAGAATCGTTCCCAGGCTGTCGTAGTCAACGGTGTTGTGTCGAAGCGGCATGTAGTCCCTTCAGGAGTTCCTCAGGGATCGCTTCTTGGGCCCTTATTATTCAATATCTTTATAAACGACATTCACACATGCTTTCCAAACTCGTTATTCCTACTTTACGCAGACGACATAAAAATTTTCAAGCGCATAAATAATGTCGGAGACTGCTATTCTTTACAACAAGATCTCGTAAGACTAGAAAACTATTGTCAGTTGAATAATCTGGAACTCAATGTATCTAAATGTTACACTATTACATTTACTCGCAAGACCAATAGCCATATATTCCATACATACATTCTAAAGAATGACCAGCTTAAACGAGTGGATTACATACGTGATTTAGGTGTGATACATGATTCCAAACTTACCTACGAAAAACACGTAGATCACATTGTAAATAAAGCTCTTAGTTTACAGATATTAAAATAATTAAAATATTGTACTGTTCCTTCGTCCGAAGCTCACTTGAATACTGCTCACAGGTTTGGAATCCCATGTATGACATATACATCTCACGATTAGAATCTGTCCAGCGAAACTTTACGCGATACCTACAGTATAAGTGTAAAACCCGCGACCACGACTACGAGTTTAGATGCAAAAGGTACCACTTACTACCACTTAGGGAGAGAAGGAGTATATCTGACATCTCTTTCCTTGTTAAGTTAGCGCAATCTTACATCGACGCCCCGCAACTTCTCTCCAAGATCAATTTACGCGCCCCTACTAGATCTGCTAGAACACCCTTTCTTCTTCTTAACGTTCCCCACTGCTATACAAATTACAGACGGAATTCGTTCTTTATAAGAAGCGCAAAATCTTACAATAGCTTGGTTGACTTTTCTGAACTTGACTTATTCACTACTAAGCCGCGTGTATTCAATCGAATTCTTACTAAACATTGGTTCGATAACTGTTTTATTTTGCACGACAAAACGCAATAACAAGATTGTTTGTGTAATATTGTTAATATTTATAATTAGCATTTTTCTTTTTCTTCTTATCTTTCTAGCATGCTCTTCATAGATAATTAAATACGAAAACATGTAATTGGTTAATAGTTGTGTAAGTTGCTGTACTTGATGCTGTTATAACTGTTTGTTTTCCAATTGTAATAAAATAAAATAAAATTGTATAAAACTCCGTTATAAGAGTACAAATTGTAAACAATTCGTAATTGTTTACAATTTGTTATGACGGGTCACAAAATGACATTGATAGAATGTTACCATGCTGTGATCATTGATCAGTTATCGAGCGGGATGAAAAATTACTAAATTACTAAAATGACTATTAAAAAATAGGGGTTGATCGTAGAGGGGTGAAAATTTAGGGTTGTATGTATTTTAGTATGTAGTATCATAAAAAAAAATGTCTAAAAAATAAAATTAGGAGTGGACCACCCTTCACAGTTTATTCTCAGACCTACTGAATATGCATATAAAATTTTATAAAACTCGGTCACGCTGTTTCGGAAGAGTATGGTAACTAACATTGTCACACGAGAATTTTATAATAAGATTCACAGAAATCTGAATAATAAGATTATAAAGATTTGATTGTTTGTCTGTATTGAAGAGGCGTCCAAACTACTGAACGGATTTGAAAAATTCATTCACTGTTGGGAAGCTACACTATTCCTGGGTGGAATAGTGTAGCTTCCTGGAAGTCTTTGTTCGGTTATACTAAGACTAAGTAAAATCCCCACCGTCGGCTCTTTCACCTTGAACTGGAGCTGTTGCACATACGTTGGGACCTTATCAAAATGCTCAGGAATTTCTTTTTTTGTTGCTCCCGCGGGTACCTTAAAATATACAACGTGTTGTTTTGCATCCTCGTCAAATTTCAGGAGGTTGTCATAAAATACATAAATAATCAATTGAAAGTACGGTACCGGTCAATAACCAATAAGCGCTGCTTTTTTTTGTTATTGAAATTTAACAGTATTTCAGAATAAAATCCCAAATACCACAGAATCAGGCGCCTACGCACACGGCGACAATGCAGCTGTGTGCGTGAGTGTCGACGTCTTACCTACGAATTGCTAGCGCGTAGGTACCTACGTGTGCGATCGTGCGATGACCTACGGCACAGTAAAAATATGGAACAGTATGGAAACTAAGCCCATTTGTTGAAATAATTACCTACGCTCCAGTAGAGAGTTAGGGTTGTCACTTTTAATGTTTGCAATAAGTGTTTTATTGGAACGAAGTTCTTTAACACGACTTGCGGTAGGAGTTGACTGGGAGAAATAGTCACGCGAAAATGCGGTAGTGCATGTTATTCCATGCGACTTTCTTCTTTGGTCAAAATGTAAATATGCCATTGTAAAAAAAAAATACAAACTGAATGTTGTTTATCATTTCTATGCCATTTTATTCCATTTCCATTATACCTAATATCTGCCCTAAAATTTTGATGAAGGATTTATGTATGGTGAATAAAAAAACTTTTTACAAAAAATACAACCGACTTCTAAACAAAAAAAAACAAAAAGTACAAAATAACTTTAATTTCGGAACTCGGTGTTTTTGATTGCTTTTTTGTTTTGAACACACCGACTTCCGAAATTAAAGTTATTTTGTACTTTTTGTTTTTTTTTTGTTTAATTTAAATTTAATTTATTTATTTATTTCGAGCAACAAGACTCATAGGTGTTAGTAACAATGCACTTAAAACTATATTAGTAAAAAACAAGGACATAAATAATAAGTTTAGAAGTCGGTTGTATTTTTTGTAAAAAGTTTTTTTATTTTTCACTTTTTAGTGGTTCACTCCGAGCTAAACATACCCATCACAGCGTACGTGGTATAAATTGGTGTAAACAATAAACAAACATGCGATTTCAGCTATCCCGACAGATTTGCTATCATTTATTGAAATTAACAAAAACCTGCTTGTTTGATTTCGATAAAATTTTCATGGGACCATTTGGGAAGTTATACCCTTTCCAACAAAAAAAGAATTTTTCAAATCGGTTGGCAAGCGACGGAGTTATGCCCGAACAAACATTAAAACGACTAGAATATAATGTTGTCGTAAAATTATGGTCATTTATTTTTTCATACTCATAAGGATTAATTTATTCCATATGTTATATAAATTATAATACAATATAAATTAAAAATAGTCTTCGGTATAAGGATTTAATACTAGTATTAAATCTGTGCTTGGGTACACAGTTTTTGCAAAACGAAAACCTGAGTGGTCCACCTATAGCCATTATAATAGCGTAGGTATTATCTATGAACACGGCACCCACCACTGAGCGCACCGCGAAAGTCCCTTAGGGGCCTCGTAGATGTGCCGTCTGTGTGAGTGTGCCGTTTCGACCGTTTGTTCGTAGTTTCTGTACTGTTCCATATTTCTACTGTGCCTACGGCGACCAGTAGCAATAATTTTACCTAATTTTATTTCGGAAATCATCTACTTTACTGTCATAAATTTCACTTGATAATTAACTCATTTTTAAGCATTATTGGAATACGGAAATCTTACTAATGACAGTAATATTACTTAGTGCGCCAAAGAAAAGTTCAATGACCTGTTATCAGATGATTATTAAAATGTTAGTTTTGCTTTATTGCTATCCGTCAACTTAAAGTTTTCGTAATGATTTTGTTTTTATTTGTGGATTAAATTGGTTGATTTGAAATTTTCCTTCTTACTTAACGGGCTTAGGACCGGCAATAATACCTACCTTAGTTGGTATGTAACCGATCTAGGTACCTACTAAGTCAAAAAATGTTTTCTACGTTTGATGGAAATGGAAAGATGTGCTAGTTAAGTGTAAATAAGTGGTGATACTTTCGAATCTTAGGTATTATTGATTCACTTAAAAATCTGAAATCGACTTATTTACAGTAAGTAAGCTAACAACGACGTATTTACAAAATGAACAAATAAATAAATTACCTACCTACTTATGTTACCCGGAGGTATTGTTCAGTTTCCATCACCACACTCTTGGCACAGTCGAGCACAATGTAGCTGGTTTTCTTTCAGCCTACGTTAGCAAACTAACACCTTCGTTTTTAAAGAGTCGAAAGCACTAATTATCCTTGCACGTAATTTGGTTACACTTGTCACTTTTTACGTCTAAACTAACTTTTTAACGTCTCCTCAAAAAATAAAAGTTAAGAGGCCACAGGTCCTCCGCGACCGATCCAGTAGTCAAGAAACCTTTCACGCTTCAGTAGGCGCCACACTGTGGTGTGGTGCACTCCAAAGCGGTCACCAGCCTCCCACGTGCTTGCCCGTGGTTCTCGCTGGAAGTATTCCAGGATGTCTTCCTGCAAGGCGACAGGCAGGCCTACGCTGCCGCGAGCTTAAACTGCCGATGATCCCGTAGTCTCTGCGTAGCAGCCAGCATGACGCTCTGTGATGGGATTCCCGATCGGAAAACATTTCCGTGAACATCCGGATGGCTCCACGTAGGCTGTTTCCACTGATGGCATAAAGGCGGACCATCTCTACCAACTCGACATTGGAATAATTGTCCGTCATCTTGCACTTTGTACCTACGTCTGAACGATGTACCGAGAAAGGAATTCGTAAAACGCGCGAACACGGCGGCGACATCAAAGAAACTTGCTGTTGGATCAGGGGCCGCGCCGCGGGGCGGGGGGAGGCGCGGCTAGGCGGTAGGCGCGTGCGGCCGTGCGCGGGGAATTAGGTACAGCTACGAATTTTTCGAATGATCGATGTATTGTTTGCGTTTGTTTGTGTGTGTGAAAGCGCAGTTATAAGGCTAGGAACAGACGGGCCGCATTTAAATACGTCTTGTTCACACGGATTTCCGTAAATAGCAAAAATAAATTAAAAAAATACCTACTCATTTTATTGTTGATTTGGGTCGAGAATCATTAGCATAATAAAATTACGTCCGTGAATTTGACGAGGATGCAAAACAACACGTTGTATTGTATATGATAGATGCCGACCTTTTTGCCCACATGTCCGGCCAAGCTGGCTGGTTTGTCGGGCTTGTCGGTTTTAAGACCTGGCATGCCTACCTGCAGCATGGCCAACTACTTTCAAATGAGGTCGTATTATAATATTTTGTAAGTCCTTACGCCTTCCCGTTTATTTCTTTCTTCTAGAGTTTCGATAATATTCAGTTTCTTCATGAGGTCAGTGAGTATTACCAAAATATATAAACACTGGACCGTTAGTACTTGGAGCACCTTAAAAAAAATACAATGGACTTCCAAATAAAAAAAAAATCTTTGCAAAAAAAAACACCGACTTCAAAATACCCTAGAAGCACTAAAAATTTAAAAATAATTCTATAACCCATAATTAATAAACCTAACCTAACTTACGATTAACCTATAATAAAATTTAACAAGTTTTTCGAGTTGGTGCCAAGCAATATACGATACCTACCTAAATGACTATATACCTACAGACTAAGACCAGAAAAATCATAATCCTACTCTAGTGTGATCTCTAGTCCTGACTAGATTTTCTCAAAATTCGATAGTCTAATAACACTGGTCAACAAAAAACAACTTTTACAAACCCATGAAACGAATTCAACTGATTTTAAGAGAACATTGAAAGACGTTCACAGTGGTAATAATTTTATGTCTTAGTTAGCTCGGGTTTTTTGTGGATATCAATAAAAAAACTAACAGCTCAGTTATAAGTTTACTTATATTAATACATTTTTTAATTTTAAAGGTGTAAAGTTGAACTACTTTTTCTTTTATAATCGAGATCTACAGCTTCTCTTAACGTCCAACAATAGTCTGCTAGCATAGCAAGGCTCCACTTTCTCTGATAACACTGTTTCATGCCAGCTATATCCTGGTGGAACCGTTCACCGTGCTCATCACTAACGTCTCCCATACATTGAGGTAAAAAATTTAAATGTGAGTCAAGATTATGAATTTTGAGGGACATTTTACAGCCAATAATGCGCAAGGCTTCAATAATATATTTTACAAGAGTTTTATAGTTCTCAGCTCTTACATTTCCGAGAACATTAGTAAAAACGTGTACCATAGATTTCCAAGCCTTGCTCTCTTCTTTGTTCAATTTACTGTTGAAAGTATTTTCGTTTATTAACTTTCGTATGTGACGCCCTATAAATATCCCTTCTTTTAATTTTCCCTCTGTCATTTTTGGAAACTTATTTTTAAGATATTGAAAAGCATCACTTTCGCGTTAAGAGATTTAACAACATTTTTCATTATTCCTAATTTTCAGATGCAAAGGTGGCACAATAATTTTCTGTTGTTGAACTAATGGTGGATGGAGTACCTATATTTTCTGATCCTGGAGTGAAACTTTTCCTGGGTGGCCAAACTTTTCTAAAATAATGATTTTCTTTATCGCGACTATTTCAAAGACACAAAAAACAACAATAGGTATTTAGTGTAACCTTGTTGCATGCCCAAAAGTATAGCAATAACTTTAAAATCTGCACAGATCTAAATAGATATAAATCGATGTAAATAAAAACATACACGCAGAACTCAATTAAAAAGCTAAAAATTCCCTTAATACAAAATACACTATTCGAATTATTTGTTAGCTTCAGATTTAACACTCTACACGTTTAGTAGATTCAGATTAAACACTGTACACAAGTTTGTTTCTGTATATCATACTCGTTATATATAAGCCATAAGTCCTATGGAAAAAAATCAAAAAGTCGTAAATAATAAAAAGATCTACGACTTTTCTATTAACACTTTTTCACATAACCTCAAAATTTATGTGAAAAATAAAAAAAAAAACACTTTTTGTGAAAACTAACTTTTTAAAATTTTAATTCTCCCGTCAAAGTATCAGCTTTTTTAAAAAGTTGGTGTGCTTTCTATTCGTTGAAATCTCTACTTTCCGATGGTGTACTCTACAGTAGGTAAATGTTCTCAGAAAATCTCTTTGGCGGCGGCGGTGTCGCAAAAGAAAACTCAGTGCCTTTTTGGTTCTAACGTTTTCGTTCTGGTCTGCTCTCTCTGCTTGCTTCAACAGATTAACATTTTTTTTTTTAAATTATTTTTAATTTGGATAGGATCTTGTAAGGGAAAAAAACAACTCCGATGGGACAGTCCAAACCGCCTTCAAAGACGTTAAATAACTGCGTTCGATTTGTCTTCAACACAGAAATCTTAATAATAAGGCTTAATACTGGCAAAGACTTCTGTGGTCTTCTACCTCCGCAAGGATGATACGCGCATCGATCTCTAATAAAATGCTTACCTATTCCTTGACTAGTCTGTTTTCGTCCTTCTTCTCCTTCTTATCTAACTTCACGAATTCAATTTCTCTGCGCTGCCCATAGTAAAAATCTTCGCAGTACTAATAATCGTCTTTCACGATGTCCCTCACACCGTTCTGGGTTTATCCACTCCTCTTTCTTTGTCCAGGCGATCTTCCTTTGGGATGCGCTCCCTCTGAACACCAGGACGGCAACCAGTCGGTTGACCTTTAAGGCACGTGAGCACATTTTCAAGAAGTTGGTAGAATCATCACAGCGTTAATTCGTAGGATTCTTTTACTCAATGCCGTTGTTAATTTTGTGTGTATCTATGTATTTATGATTGTATTTTACCATCTCTTAATTCAAAATAGTAGCCAAATCAGATGTAAATAACATTGTTTTACCACCATTTCATTCTTGATAGATAAGTGTTGCTTCTTATTGGTTTGCATTTTTTGATAAAGAGACGCCATTTTACTTTGGACAGTTTTTTCAGTAAGTTGACATAAAACGTATTGCAATATCAACGCCGAATTTTCTCATTACCTGTGGCATGACTTCATTGCCCGTCCGATCAACTTTTAAAAGACATCTATCAGTCCTATGTTTGGCAAAGAAGATCAGCGCCTGTCGAGTTCCGACACGGCTTTAAGTACGACGAGCTATGTTCTGTGCAGGTGGGACGTAGCGCGCGTGTGCGACTCCGGGCCCGAGGACGAGCTAGCGCGGCGCTGTCAGACCGCCGTGCTGGTGACGTCACTAGCGGCTCTGGAACGCGTACGCGACGAGCGGCCCGGTGCGCTGGAGCGCGTGCGAGCTGCGGCCGGCTTTTCACTCGGGGAGATCGCCGCGCTGGTATTCGCCGACGCGTTGTCGCTGGAGCGCGCGCTGCGCTTGGTGGAGCTGCGCGCTGCCGCCATGCGCGCCGCGGCCGCCGCGCGGCCCGGCGGCATGCTGACCGTGTGGTTGGCGCCGGATGCGCGCCTGCCCTTCGCCATGCTGCGTGCACGCGAGCACGCGGCCGAGCGTGGCGTGGAGGCGCCCGTGTGCCAGGTCGCCAACTACCTGTACCCGGCCTGCAAGGTGGTCGCTGGGGACGAAGAGGTCAGTAGCGCGGAAGGGCCGCGAGCTCGGGCAACGTGATATGCTCACCGACAAAGTTCCCGTTCGCAGGCTCTGCGGTACCTGGAGCGGCACGGCAGCGAGTATGGGTTGCGGCGCGCGGCGCGCGTGCGCGTGGAGGGCGCGTTCCACACGCCGCTGATGGCGCGCGCGGAGGCGGCAATGCGCGAGGCGCTGCGCGCGGTGGAGCTGCGCACGCCGCGCCTGGCGGTGTACTCGTGCGTGGACGGCGCGGTGTACCGCGAGCCGGCGGGCCTGCGGCGCAAGCTGGCGCGCCACGTGTCGCAGCCGGTGCGCTGGGAGCAGACGCTGCACGCGCTGTACGCGCGGCCGCGCGGCGAGTCGTTCCCGCTGACGCTGGCGCTGGGCCCGGGCGCGGCGCTGCGCTCCACGCTGCGTCAGGTCAACGCGCGTGCGTGGGACTCCTCGCTTCAGATCGACGTGTAGAGCGTTGGACGCCGATTCTGAATTCATGAGTTTTTGTGTATAATATAGCCACAGATTTAGGTAGTATGAGTTTATGTACAAAATAAGCGAAAAAAATAAACAAGGTTTATCAAGTACACATTCTTTTTTAGCCCTGGGGGTGGCAAATTCAAAAACAGAACTCTATCCAAAGAGCGGATTATCAAGAATCAATATTCAAAGCATATATTTCTAGTACCTATGCCCGCGACTTCGTTCGCGTGTAACTGCAAAAAAAAATACGTACAACAAATGCCTTGCACAACCTGAAACCTCTCAGAATTAAGAAAATGGGAAGAGGGTCCTGCAGGAAAAAGGACACAAGTGGTAATGAGTCAGTGCCATAGAGTAAAGTAATATATCAAATAGAGTAATCAGTACCCTGCATTACCCTCTTCCTCACAGAACAGATGTAAGGGCATGAACCCTTACAGTTAATGTTGAATGTTAATAAAATAAATGTTAATGTTCAAAAGAGTATTTTAATATGAAAAATGCACTAAAATAATATAATCAGAAAATAGTAATAAATGTTATAAAAATGTTACAAATGTTGAATGTTGCGCGAGCTCGATATTAAATCGAAGACTGACGTACTTGCGTACGTGACTATACTATATTTTATAAATTTACAAAATTTGCAGTATTCTAACTAGGTCAAAGTACAATGTGCGGTTGCTAACCGTACAACAGATAAAAGAGGTTAGAAAGGAAATAGTTCCGGATTTGTATTAGAATGCGTGTCGCTGCTTATCTCCCACTTTTTAACTCCACCACACGCACTTGGATTGTGTATTTGTAATTGGTTGTCACAATATTTACTCAAATTGATGCTCTTTTTGGAATTAATCTTATTTCCGTGCATCGTAAACTTTTTTATGGATGAGAATGAGAAATCGTTAAATTACTTCAGAGTGTCAGACTTTTACTGACTAAAACCATTCCGTGTTCCTTGTAATGCTCTTTGCGATCCAGGGCCGCGGTAACTCTTTCTAACAACCCTCGCAGGCACAGACCCTATGGGGCCCCGTCTTCTTTGCTGACAATTTCTTCGAGGCGCACGTGAAACACGACGCGCTGTCAACCCGAGCCTCGTAGCTATCGGACGTTTTATTAATGTACTAATTATGATTTAAAAAGCTCGGATTTCAAGTATCTTTTCCCTGACTTTTTATTACGTTATCATTTTCTGTATACTAAATGTAGCACAATTTGTTTGACGTTGTACGACTGACGCTGGTGTCACCTTATTAAAACACATATTTGCAGCGTGGGAAGAGGCCCAAGATGCCATAGGAATATTTTGTGACCTCTCCAAGGCATTTGATTGTGTTAATCACGAAACCTTGCTTTTAAAACTAGAACATTACGGACTTTGTAAACTTGCACTTTAGTAAAGTCTTATTTAAAGAGCAGACAGCAGCAAGTTCAAATAAACAGTGTAAATTCATGTGGTTTAGGAGTCAAACTGGGGGTACCACAAGGCTCAATACTGGGTCCTTTCCTCTTTTTAGTGTACATTAATGATCTACCCTGTCTTTTGAAAAAACAATCACAAATGGTGTTATTTGCTGACGATACGTCCTTAATTTTTAAGATAAATACGAGTAGACGCAAATCTTGACCAAGTAAATGACTCCCTACAGCAGATCCAAAATTGGTTTACTGCTATAATTTAGTATTCAATGAGAAAAAAACCAAATGTATTAGACTAATATTATAAAGCTGAAGAGTTTGTTTGTTTGAACGCGCTAATCTCAGGAACTACTGGTTCGAATTGAAAAATTCTTTTTTTTTTCACGCTTAAGCCAATAGGAGCGGAGCAGCGATAAAGAATGTTTTAAAATCGGGGATTCCACGGGGACGAAGTCGCGGGCAGCAGCTAGTGTATTAGATTCGTTTTACCGAATGTTAAAACTTTACAAATAGTATTGAGGAAATAGTATTGATTAAAGAGAAACTAGAATTCGTCGAAAGCAGTTTTCAGTCCCCATATCAAAATACCTTAAGACATGCTTAAGACATACTAAGAAAGCAACTAAAATAGATAAGTCTCGCGGTATCTACATTAGTAAGTTGACGGATTTTTCTGACAGCATATGCTGCTGAACTTAGCCATCCTGCAAGTGATGCTTTGCAAAAACACTTTATGACATCAGCACGGAAAACGTGTGGGGAGATGAAGTCCGTGAGAGTTAACTGAACCCGCTCGAATTGCTACTCACTCTGTTATAATTCTACAATACCAACCTATGGCATGACCCTAGCAATTTGCTAGGGTCATGCCATAGGTTGGTATTGTAGAATTATAACAGAGTGTCTGCGCCATTTGCATTATTAATCTATAACTACTTATTATTATTAATTTAGCTAATTATCTATTGAAATCATATACGCATACTTGCAACACTGTATTACACTTCACTCATTATTCATTCGGGAAGAATCTTCCATTCGAAATCGATTCCTTCCTGTTCATTAATTGGAACCACTCCCGCATACATACCATGATACCAGTCCAAAATCCGCTGTCCTACTGGCGACACGTATTCCCGTGCGCTCGCGCTCCCGCCAAAAACTATAAGTGAAAAAATATTGGTGCTGTGTGGTGAATCCCAAACTCTTCTCTCGTGAAACTTGGTGGAAATATTGCCTGAACCGGCGCGCTGGAGGCTGCTATCGAAGGGAAGCATCATTTACATCCTCCTTGTAAGTCACTTTTCCATCCACAGAATATTATGCTTTTCGACTTTTTGGAGAGGACAAGAATAAAATAAAACAATGTTATACATATGGTATTTATTTATTTTTAATCAGTATAGAACTGTACCATGATTCTATTCAATCATTTTTTCATTCAGTTTGTAAAAAACTTCGTGAACATTATTTATAAAAATCTTATTCAGATAATATAAGTATGCAAGTACATTTTTAAAGTTAATTTCTTTCTGGAGTTGTTTGATCAAATTCACTATGTTCGTGTGGTATTCAATCCATTTCATGTATGTCCTTATCATGTACATATGATAAGGACATGACATACATGAAATAGATTGATTACCTATTTCTGAAATTGTTTTAAACCAAAGCTCATTATTTTCATTTGTTGATAAACAAAATCAATGACTAGTTATTTAATACATAATCTCCTTTTGTTGAGATGCAGTGCAGACACCAGCCAGTTTTGTAAGGTTCATAGTATATTGGACTACATCTAAATTATGCCTATTATGACTATGACAGAAAATAGCGACAACTTATTTGGCTTAGTCAAAGTTAATAACTATGTACATTTGCATCCTTTTGTTTATACAGTTAGGTGATATGAGATTTTTTATTTAGTTCGTATGAAACCGCTACGCAGAGGAAGATACGGCGAAATGAGAGTAGTCGGACGCGAGCGTAATAGAAAAATATATATTATGTTTCGCTAAATTATTATATACAGGCGTCGAAAAATAAATTAAGGCTAGGGGAAGAGCGCACGATCAAAGGTTGAGCGGGTTGGAGGTGGGCTGGCCGCCCGCCTGCGCCACCGCGCTGCCCAGCGCCGCCAGCCGCGCGAACTGGCGCTGCGAGCCCGAGTCGCGCGTGGCCGCCAGCAGCGCCGGCATGCGGCCCAGCGCCTCCGTGGCCCACGCCTCCGCCAGGCGCAGCTCGTGCGGCGCCGACGCCAGGCGCAGGCGGGCCGCGCGCGACGCGCGGGACAGCACGGCCGCCGTGCAGTACGCGTCCATGGCGGACGCCGCCAGCCGGTTCAGCACGAACTGCTCGTCCACGATGCGGCGCCCGTGGCGCACCAGCGCCGCCTCCACGCTGCGCCCGTGCTCCAGCACGCAGCGCCCCAGCTCGGCCGCCAGCGGGCGCAGCTCGGGCGCCACGAGCGGCGCCAGGTCGGGCCCGCGCGCCAGCCCCACGGCGCCGGCGGCGCGCCGCCCCGCCTCGCTGAAGATCAGGCCCAGGTGCGCCGTGGGGTTCTTGAAGGCGCGCTGCAGCTCCTGCAGGTGCGAACCCGCGAACTGGATGCCCGTGAGCGCCACGAACAGGCGCAGGATGTCGTTGGTACCCTCGAAAATGCGGAAGATGCGCAGGTCACGCAGTACGCGCTCCAGCCCGGTGGCCTTCATGAAGCCCATGCCACCCAGAATCTGGATGGCCTCGTCCACCACGGTCCAGGCGGAGTCAGACGCGAACACCTGCGCAGACACAGAGCGGTGAGAGCTTGAAGGCCGCGGCTGCGGGCGGCTCGCCGGCGCTACGTACCTTGGAGATGGCGGCCTCGAGGTGGTAGTCCTGCGCGCCCGAGTCCATGTTGCCGCTCACCATGTAGGCCAGCGACTCGGTGGTGTACTGCAGCATGGCCATGCGCGCCAGCTTCTCCTGGATGGCGCCGAAGTCGGCGATGCGCTTGCCGAACTGCACGCGCGTGGCGGCGTGCTCGGCGGCCTGGCGCAGGGCGGAGCGCTGCGTGCCCGCCAGCGCCGCCGCCATGCCGAAGCGCCCGTTGTTGAGGATGTTCATGGCCACCTTGAAGCCGTTGCCCACGCCGCCCAGCACGTTCTCCACGGGGATCTTGACGTCCTCGTAGTACACCTCGGTGGTGTTGGAGCACTTGATGCCCATCTTGTTCTCGGGCGGGCCGGACGACACGCCGCCGAACGCGCGCTCCACGATGAACCCTGTCACCTGCGGAAGCACACACAGTGGGTGGAGCCACGCGAGCGATGCGCAGCTCGGCCAGCTCCCGCAAAGGGTCGCTGACTGAAGCGGGATCATGCCGCGTATTTGCCGCAGTTTATTTAAAATGGCAGCGGTCGCATTTGGTGTACGTGCATCTGCTTAGAGGAGTTAGAGGTTTAGAAATCGGAACCTTAAATTTAAAACCACAGAAACAAAGCAATTCTAAAATTTCAAGTAGGCCCACATCTTATTTTTAAATCTATGTAGTAGATTTTGAGCCTATTCATTATAAGCCAAAAAAATGTTTGTCGGCATTATTCAAATTGACATCAACATCATGTTACGTCATAGGTTGTTTTCAAGTAAATGATCTCTCGTCTAAGTGGCGCCATCTGGTGCCATGCTTTTTACCGAAATTCCTCATAAATAATAACAAAGACCAGACTATCCGACCTTAGGGAAAGCAATTGAATGGTGACTTCATCACAGAGTTATTGGGGATTTGTATAGCAACCGTGAATGCGCCGAATGCGGTATACCTTATCGACAGTCTTGCCGTCCTTCTCGACGGGCGTCTGCGCGAACACGGTCATGATCTCGGCGATGCCTCCGTTGCTGATCCAGATCTTGGAGCCATTGAGCACGAAGTGCTTGCCGTCCGCGGACAGCACCGCGCGCGACTTGATGGAGCCGGCGTCGGAGCCCGAGGAGGGCTCGGTGAGGCAGAAGGCAGCGTACTCCCCGCCCGTGACGCGCGGCAGGTACTTGGCCTTTTGCTCGGGTGTGCCGAACAGCAGGATGCCCTTGAAGCCGATGGACTGGTGCGCGCCCAGCGTGATGCCCACGCCCAGGTCGTGCGCGCCCACCACCTCCACGAGGCGCGCGTACTGCGTGTTGCACAGCCCCAGGCCGCCCAAGTCGGCCGGCACCTGCAGCCCGAAGGCGCCCAGGTCCCACAGCCCCGATAGCGTGTTCTGCTCGATCTGCGCGTCCGCGTCGTTCTTGGCGGGGTCATTAACCTGCACCACGCAACCACCTTAGCACTGCGTTACTACACACGAGGCAATAAGAACAGTAAGTAGTGGACTCGCCACGGCAGCAGAAAGTACCTCTTGGAAGAACTTCTCGACAGGCGGCACGAGCTCCTGTAGCATCTGGCGCTGGTCTTCGCTCAGCGGCTCGGGGAAGGGGAACACCTGCGCCGGCTCCAGGCGGCCGCGGAACAGGTTGAGCGTGAAGGAGCCGCTCTGGCGCGCCGCGCCGCGCTTCTCGGCCGGCGCCTCGCGCGCCTCTGTGGCCAGCCATCTGCAGCTACCACAACTACATATATTTACGCCTCATTTAAACACAGTATAGTCCATTCGCGATAGCATTACAAAAAGAGGTTTATAGAAGCAGGAGTGTACAACATTTATTTTATTTAACCGACTTCCAAAAAAGGAGGAGGTTCTTAATTCGGATGTTTGGATTTTTTTTATAGGCATAACTCCGACAAATATAGACGGTATTGCAAAATTATTTTTTACGAGATAAATTCAAACAATTTTATGTGATAAATTCAAAAAATAACGGTTTCAATATAACATTTCAACATTACCTACACACAGAATTTAGATAAGACAATAATTTAATTGTAGCCATAGATAACATTTGATTATTTTACTTTAAATCTAACCATATACACTTAACCTAAAAATAAACTAAAATTCTCCTAACTACAATATGGCATCAAAAAACTCGTCCGCATCGCTATCGACTGGGAGTGAACCCAATAGACTGGCGGCATTGCCACGTTGTATGGCAATGCTTATCCTCTGTCCGAAGTAAAATCCAGCCCTTGGGTCACGCGAAGTGTCAACCACACGTTTAGAGCAAGTTTAGTTTTTACAAAGTAAGTACTAAATACTTAGATAGGTAAATGAATTACATTTTTCAACCGACTTCCAAAAAAGGACGAGGTTCTCAATTCGCTCATAACTTTGTACTAAGTGTACCGATTTTGATGATTCTTTTTATATTCGAAAGCTTGTCGTGTGGTCCCATTTAAATTTGATTGACATCTAAAGCGCTTATTACACTATACAATTTGTAGGAAGCCAATTTAGGTACACTCTAGTTAGGAAGTAGGAAGCTATAGCGATCACACTACACGATAAATCGTATCCTAACTAGGACAGATAGTGATGGACGTTGATAAAAACATCGGTGATGTTATCGATGCAATGCATGGCATAGTGGCATGATATTATATCGATATATCAAAAAATATTGTTTTTTTTTTATAAATTAGATATCAATGAGGCGTAAATAAAAATAAAAAACAATTACGTAACAAAAAGGTTTATTACGTTTATAATTTTGAAACTGCTGACGTAAATATTATAGAAACAAAAGAAGGGGCAAGGATAAACTTCGCCACTATGGATTCAATTTGGTTTCCATTGTAATAGTAGGACTGTTGATATTTTTTTAAATATCGGATTCTCGATACATCGATATTTTGAAATACATCAACATCGGAGTTTGATATGTAGAAAAAAAATATTGATTATTTCGATATATCGATATTTTTTTCGATTTAATTTCAGTGGCTTTGTTTTAAAAGAACAATCGCATGTCCACTCAAAAGTAATTTAAACGTAGAACTGGAGATGCTAAAGCTGTTAACGCAGGTAGATGGAGTAGATAGTAGTATAGTAGTAGTAGTGTAGTAGTATTTTTTTATACTTAGAAAATTACATTTCATTTTAGAAAATAAACTAAAATAGAAAAACATAATATAGTGTAAATACAGTAGGTACATTAAGTTTATGATGATATTGTAATTTGAATAATTGTGGCGGGAAAAAATAAAACAATATCGAATGTCGATATCTACATTTCAATATCGAACTATCGATACATCATACAAAAAAGTATTAGTAATAAATATCGATATTTCTAAGTAATAATATCGATAGTTCGATATATCGATATTTTATCAACAGTATTATGTAATAGTCGCATTTATTAAATATTGCTTGACCAGGTCATAAAAACCAAAAAAAAAAATGCTATCAATAATACCTCATCATGCAAAGTTTTATTAAAATAATTTAAGTCAGCTTTATTTTATAGATAGGGCATTTCTCTGTACATTTCTATTAATTGCAATAGAACTTTTTCAGCAGACAATGCCGCCGCCACCGAATTGGTAATTTCTCGATACATTTCTCTAGCCGTCATCGTGCTACACGTCCTTCCTGAACGAAGCGCGGGCGCGGACTGGTCGCTCTAAATCGGAGGGAAGCGATTACACTATCCTAAATCGGAAACAATTTAGGAAGGCGGGCGATCGGGACCTTCCAATCTCTCTAAATCGGTCACTAACCGTCCTAACTGCAATTACACTATCCTGTTTCCTAGATTGGCTTCCTAAAAATTGTGTAGTGTAATAAGCCCTTAACGACTAGTATTTGAGTTATCCCTTATAATGCGCGGCTTAGTTTACATTGAGGACGTTCTCATTCCCTCTTGACGATGTAAAATTAAAAAATAAAATTGTGTACAATGGTTTGGAAGAGCATTTTATTATTTCAACGTGGTCCCTTTCTAGTTTGGTGAAGATCTGATGAAGAGATTGGAAGAGATGATAGGAAACGGAACTCTCATATTTATTTGGGGTGAGGGGGGTGTACCACTAGAAGTGAAAAATAAAGCTTTTTTTACAAAAAAATACAACCGACTTCTACACAAAAAAAAACAAAAAGTACAAAATAACTTTAATTTGGGAAGTCGGTGTTTGTTGTTGATTTTTCGTTTTTATTTTTTGGCTATATTTTTAAAAATAAACATAACTCAAACAATTTCACAACTGTTTTTGTAAGTATTTCAACAAGTTCCTTCTTACAAAACAAATTAATTGTACACAATATTTTTCATTTTCAAGTTCAAATGAGTTCATTTGAATATAAACAGTTGATGGTATATAAGTCGAAACATCAATCTTAACTGTTACAATGCGCAATATACATAATTTTTGTATTTTTATTAGAAAGTGTACCATAAAAACACCCAATTTTAACTTCTGTAATTAATGCTATCGCGAATGGAGTATAGTACCTAGCTTAGCAAAAGAGGCGATCAGAGGGCGGTAGACATAATCATGTTACTAGAAAAAGTGATGTTTTTTTTTTTTACAAACAGGTCTCAGACTGGCTGAGGTACCAACATCTTTCATGGGTGATACTGCTCCACAACCACTACGGTGCACAAACTAGTCCATTAGCATTTGGACACATTGCTGGGCCCGCTAAAGATTGTAAGAACACATTTTTTTAATTGTATAGATAGACCACACATTGCTTTACATTATAACGACACATGTGTGATTACTATGTACCAGAAACATAAACTACCAGTTATGGTAAGGTATGCCTTTGACTTAAATGTGCTCTGGCAGTTGGGAGTGTCATGCTCACTCAAGTCCCTCTGATGGTGGCGCATGTGTTTCATTACTTGGCTCCATTAGCCATTGTTTAAGTTGATTTTTCTTTTACTTCATACGCTCTTATCGTGCACGTCTTTCTCACACACATGTTTTATTATAAACAGTGACGGATTAACCCTTAATCAAATTAAGCAATTGCCTAGGGCATCACGTCTGGGGGGGCACCAGAACAAAATAAATTCGTCTTTAGGACACTAAGTCTCACTCTCACGTCACCAAAAAAAGTTTCTAGGACTAATTTGAAAATTCGCGCGTTCGCGCGTGTCAAACAAATGTTTTGTTTTTTAACTAACTTCCAAAAAAGGAGGAGGGGACCGCTCCAAACCTAAAAATTTAATTACAAATATCTCTAAACGGATAGGGGGGCCCACAGGCGTGGATTGCTTAGGGCATCAAGTAGTCTTAATCCGTGACTGATTATAAAATCGTAGACTCGCCATGTCTGTACATAAAATAATTTGAGAAACGCTAGAAAAAAAAAACACAAATGCATTTTTTTAAATCTTTGTCCATATTTTTGTGGAAGCATCACGCGAGAAACACTGATTGTATTCGAAATCTAAATACCTAAATATACTAGAGTGATAATCCGTTTTATTTAGCTATTATTCCACTAAATCAAAATATATTGAATTACTAAGTTTAGTGAGAAACCTTAGAGTGCTAAGTGTTGCACTGGATGATTCCTGCACACATAACTGGGTATACAGATTTTGATCATTTATCAAACATGATACCTTTGCTGTAGCCTTTAACTAAGCTTGTATTTAGTTTTTATTCTGCAAAACTCAGGTGCAGTATCAGGTGAAGAACCGATTTCGATGAAAACGTGTCTAAGAACAACTGCTAGAAAAACGTTGTTTAAAAAAAAAACACAACCTAATTGGTTCACCCATTTAAGAGGCGTCTCTTAAATGGGTGAACCAATTAGGTTGTGGTTTCACATACTGGTCAAAAATATAACACCACTCTTTTTGTGTTGCATTGGTTAGAAATCAGACTCTCTTTTATTTTACAGGAGATGGTTGATTGACTACTTGACTGAACTAATTTGATAGTCACTGAAATTTCACCAGTGAACTGATTAGGTTAACACTACAACAGGAGAGACCATAGATATAATAAACAAGGAGATATGCCCTGTAGCCGAAAATGTATCGGAACCTGTGTCTCCTGTTTTGCCCTACCACCCGGCAACTACTACGAATGCAGTTCAGTAAAAGCAATAGATACGCAGTCGCGCACACACCCGCATTTTTGAAATCGGACTGTACTACACAATCAATTATAAACCTTATCCTAATAAACACAGCGTATATTTACAGTACACCGTGCAACTTACTCACACAAAAACAACGCTGGGTATCGTTGTGCTGTGCAAAAGCAATTTATTTTACATATACGCTAGTGATTGACTTATCGATTCTGGCATTTATTACACACGCCATGCTGCCCATGTATAACAAATAAATAGCATGAATATGTTGACTATTTTAAGCAAAGGTCACTAATATATTATCTTAAACATGCCGATTACTATAATGCATTCGAAACTTTATCGAAAGTAAAATACAATTACCATAAAAAGTAAGGAAGTAGCACGAGGATAAGGCATACATACGATAATTCAAAGCCAAAAACACTTGAACGATTATTTACCAAAAATTTATTGCAATCTAAGAAAGTTTGGTACACTTTTGTAATATTTCATTCAACAATCGACATTGTTGTCGACAGTGTATCTGCACAATTACATCACTAACTCGCGGCAAGAAGCAGCGGCCGTACTATGCGATACATCGGCTTGCTAAAGTATCGTTTTGTGATTTTTACATTGCTCATCCAGTCACTTAGCGACAAACTTAGGTAGTGGTTAAGGAGCAGTGTATTCATTGTAATATGTTATTGTCGCTGTGACATTTGAAAACAAAAATAACATAGTATAAGCAAGAAATATATTACGATTTGTTGTTTTTCATGATTTTAAAGACAAATATAGTAAAATACTTGTATTTTGATATGGTAAGTGATTCCATAATTAACAAAGTTTTGGTTTATGCTTCGGTTTTTACAAGAAAACACTGAACAACACGGCATTCTTATATTTTATCACGCTCACGGTCGTAAGCGCACTAGTTCGCGGATTCGACCATTGCGTAAGACATGCTCGCCCAGAGCATGTCGCGAGGACACCGACACGCCCCCTTGCCACTTCTCCTGTATTTTATATTTCTATGGGAGAGACACTTGAAGTTCACCTGATATTGAAGATGAAAGTTAGTCAAGGGTATGGATCACGGCATATAATTTTGTTTTTGGAAGACATCAGCTAGTCATCAGTATATTCTTGTCACAAGAAATTAAAATCTTTTATCAAAAACTGAATGTGCCTCGTAAGAAGGGAACTGAAAAGTGAAAGGACTATATTAAACTGTTTTAAGGTAGTGCCAATAACACTTTGTGTACTCATATTTCATTTGTTTGACTGTCTGTTTGTATGTTAAGGTTTGGGTGGTAGCTGACTGGAGAGAGACTACTGCACTATGATGCTTTTAAAAAATGTGCAATAGACTTATTAGAATTTCATGATTCAGGTGTGGTATTGCCACTTATTTGTCTGTATCTATATTAAATCCAATCAGGGGCGTAGCTACCGCCGTATCAGCCGTATCAATTATACGGGGCCCCCAGGCTACAGGGGCCCCGAATGTGTGTATGCAAAAATTCCTAAAATATCCCCAATATTTTATTTTGTGTTTATGTTATTATCATGTTTTAATATAACTGCTGTGCCAAAAGTTTTGTTTAAAAATCACAATACACCGAATTAATATACAGATTAGTTGAAAAATAAATACGAAAGTTAATTTTTAACCATTTTTTAGTTTCTAACTTTGTTTTCAAATCAATATTGTAGTTTTTTTTTATTAAATTGGAGCGTTTTTGGTTTCTTTTATAAAAACTTTATACTGTTGGGGGGCCCCTCAACACATTATGATATAGGGCCCGTCTGAGGCAAGCTACGCCACTGAATCCAATATTAACTTTTCAGATCATAAATAACCCATTTTAATACAAAGTACAGACAGATGACATTTAGCAAAATAAATATATCAACTTATGTATAATTATGAAGATCTTTTCAAATAATCAGATCCTTTACAAAAAAACCCTAGTACCAATTTAACAAAAGTAATGAAAGGTTGCATTTAAAACCAGTTGCTTATTACTAGAAAAATCGAAACATAATATATTTAGACTAGTGAAATGCCTCTCAAAACGGTGAAGGAAAACATCGTGAGGAAACCGGCATGTCCTAGAACCAAAAATTCGAAGACATGTGACATTCACCAACCCGCACTGGGCCAGCGTGGTGGATTACGGCCCATTCCCTCTCCTAGAGAGGAGGCCTGTGTCCCAGCAGTGGGAACGTTAAAAGGCTGATTATGATTATGATTATGATGAAATGCCCCAGCTTCTTGAATCACTGTCTATTAAAACAAAACTGCTTCAAAATCCATTGTGTTTTAAAGATCTAAGCATACATAGGAACAGGCAGACGATGGGAAGCAACTTTGTTTTAAGTAGTTAGTTTTTTATTGTAATGGTATATAAAGTTAGCTTACTTGAAATACTTTTGACATACATATTTTTCTAAGAATCTGCTAGATAGTAATTCAATCTAAGCAATGGTTAAATTATTTCTATGAATATGGCTGATTCGACTTAATTAGTAAATGTTATGCAATCTAGTTTCAATATTTTTTAACCCGGTTGGGGTTAAAGAATTTTAATATAAAACAGACAGATGTTATAAGTTTTTTTTTTGTTTTATAGTAATTAAGTACCTATATTGTTTCAATAAAAAAACTTTATTAATAGTTTTGCAAAATTATGTGCTAACACACATTATGTCGAAAAAAGGTTATTAGTCATTAGTACATTACTGTAGGTTGCCTGTAAGTACTATTATAAAAGATAATGGCAATATGTTCTGAAGATCTATTCCAGGATATGAGAAGTTCTTCAAAATATCATCAAAACTAATATTCCAAATAATCTTTCATTTACTGAATACTGTATTAAAACTGTGAGAGAATGTTGTAGTGCTTGCACTACAACATAGCTCTTGAGCTATCATAGGATTTAAGTAACATGTTCTGCCTCTAATCTTTTTTAATTGTTAGTGCTACACTTTAGTTTTTTAAGGTCAGGGACCATTTATATATTTTACTATAGTAATTTGTTTTCTTAATAGTTAACGAGGTAAAGTTAGTAATCTGAATTCTTAGAGAAAAACCATTAATCGAAAGACCATGTTTGAATTTTAAAAAAAATCCACATAATCTCATGTAAGTACATAATTACAATGTTGGCCATATTCCGAGATATTATTTTGACTCGGGGGAATGTCATTTGCCTATTAATAATGAGGTTGAGGTACAAAGTCCAAGGCGAGTGTGGACTATGGAACAACAAGGCCACGGCAATGAGTGCACCGGCTAGATCAAAAGTTTTGTCTGTATGCTGATTGAAATATTTACCTGTGTAAGGGCAACGGCAGCTGAGTTTTCCCCGCTATGCAACGATTGGCACTCGTCAACAACTTAGCACCCTTCATTTTAAAGTTTTTATCTTAGCTATAAAATAATGTAATACAACTTCAAAAGTACAATTTTTACAACTAAAAGTTCATTATCGAAAACCAAATTATAGGAATTGTAAAATAAAATAGCAAACTAAAACGGACAACACGAAGACTACGTAAGAAAAACTTTTAGGTCAACTCAAGAGCTGAGTGACTTGAACATAATTATGCTTGAACAGTTGATTCAGACAGTCTGAATAATTATGAATACAGCAGCAGACAGACACCAGCAGTATCATAACACCTTACTATACTCTAGGGATGAGCGTTGAATCAACGAACTAGTTGAATCAACCGTTAATCTCCGTCAACGTATTAAACGTTAACCGTTTATGAATCAACTAGTTGAATTCGTCAACGACGTTTATAAATTTAACTCGTGCGTCTCGTTGAATAATCGTCAACGTTTATGAATCAACTAGTTGAATTCGTCAACGACGTTTATTTTAACGCGTGCGTCTCGTTCAATAATCGTCAACGTTTATGAATCAACTAGTTGAATTCGTCAACGACGTTTATTTTAACTCGTGCGTCTCGTTCAATAATCGTCAACGTTTATGAATCAACTAGTTGAATTCGTCAACGACGTTTATAAATTTAACTTGTGCGTCTCGTTCAATAATGATTGTTAACCCATACGCAACTAACTAAGCAAATTAAAATACTAAAGTTGAAAATAACGTTATAGATTGCGAGCGACGGACATTTCATCCAATTTGAACTTTAAATATCGTGTTGCAGAGTTGATTTTAGAAATACTTATTTTAAGGACTGTTTAACGAATGAACGGTTTACGTTGCAAGTTGACATTTGTAGTATGTTAACTCGTTGACGAATTTAACTAGTTGATTAACCAGTTGACAAACGCAAATCAACGTTAACGTTTCGTTAACGGAAAAACCGTCAACGACCCATCACTACTATACTCTATGCATAACACTACAGAGAACAGAAAGCGACCACAGACACAGACTCGAAAGACAAACTAAACTACAGCTTGGCAAAAATGTCCTGAAACGGAACTAAAATATCACTGGCAACACCGCTTCTGTCACGTCAATTCAGTACATGTTCTGTCATTTCATAGAATAGGTGATAGTTTTTCGTGTTTCTTTGTTTAAAATTGTGTTATTGAGGTGATATTGAAAACCCACTGCATTAAAAATGAGCAGGTCTGTAATCCGCAGCTCCGCTAGAGCGATAATATATAAAGTATATGTGAGATTTTTGGCAGAACTTGAAGCCGGACAAATTTTATCTGATATCAACGATGTTTACAAAAGAACTGCTGAAATGACTGGTAATGTTATTTTATTTATGTAACTAGATGTATTATGTGTGTTTCTAGTTCTAATTTCAGAATGACCTTTGATAAACCTTTTATAGCATTATTGAAATTCACATCCAAGAATTTGAGGTTATGTTTATAAAATGCATTTGACATGTAGCGTGTTTGTATAATTTTGACAGTTTTTGTTAAATTACAGAACAAAATTAAATAGAGTATTTTTTTAGGTAAATCTGTCAGTACTATAAGACGAATTGCATTAGAAGGACAAAGAAACAGAGTTGTGATCTCCACTCCAGACTCCCACCTTATCACTGTGACCTAAATCCCATCGAACTGATCCAGGGTATCGCAAAACATAAAATTGCCTCACATAATATAGTCCGATCGGTTGACATCAAGGTATTTTAAAATATTAATTTATTTAAAATTCCTAAAATACGTTAATAAATTTTTAATTGTTTTTATTTTATTTATCTAGGCAGTATAGCATAGTAGCAGTACTGACACATCAGATGAAGAAGACTCACTCATGGATGAAGACTTTACAGGCGTGGAATATTTAGATGAAAGCATCTTTGATTCTAATTAAAAATATTATATTTCCCTGAGAATATTGTTTTAAATAAAAAATATTACAATATTTTACATGAATATTTTATTTTCGTCATTATCTTAACCAATATTGTCCATTTTTGTCATAGCTAAATAACTAAACCGAATTAAATTACATTGACGGATACTTTTTTGTACGGAGCTATCGCCTAGGTTTTCGCAAAATAATACGTGGGAAAATTAATCAGGTAGGTAGTAGGGTCCAATTACGATATTATTTGTGTTTCTCGAAATTTAAAGTAGAGTCGTTTGTAAAACCCGTTGATAAACAAATTTATTTTTAAAAAACCTTATTTTTGACGAATACTTAAAAATAACCACCAATATAAAAAAGTATCAAAACTGTTATTATCATACTACATAGGGTTACAACCTGCGCGACAGTAGCGCCATCATTATTTTCACGATTTTTTTGCCAAGCTGTAAAGAAACCATAGAAGAAAAAGCTAGAGCCTGTTACTCCGTGATTCGATACGATAGCCATAGAGTAAAGCAATACATGTTACATTACAGGCGCGAACGCCGCACAGTGGGCCGAAACGGGCCGGTAATGGACTTAGTATCAAATGGTTCCACCGGGCTCCAGGAGGTTAAATATATTTCTTTTATTTTTGAATATTGGGTTGCATTAATCTATTGATTGTAAGAAACTATTAGGGGTTAAAGTATGAAATGGCCGATTTGTACTGAAAATCTAAATTGTTTAGTTTTTAATTCTTAACTAATGTATTTTTTTTTTTTTTTTATAATTTAATGACCTGGTAACAAAGACCTTTAGGTCAAGTCTTTATTTGTTGCACTGATTTGCACTTCTTCACTTGCAGCTTTGCAGTACTTTGGTTGGAATTTGCACTTTATTTTAAATGGATTTTATAGTATTTTTGATATATTTGTATATGGGTTTGTAGCTGTTTTTGTCTTTTAATAACTGTTCAAGTGGCGGCGGGCGGGATTCAAAATCACATTTAACTTTCACTTCACTTAATTCAATAGCTAACACTAGTCTGTCAAGTAAGAAATTCTGACATGAGAAAATGAGATGTTCTACAGTTCCTTCAGTATTTTCACAAAACGGACATATATTGTTTGAAATAATATTCAATCTTGCAAGGTGTGACGGTGCAGTATTATGGCCAAAGCGCAGCCTGTTTATCGTGGTGATAAAATCTCGGCTTGCATCCTCCTTCAGTTTATCGTACCAAGGTTTAATAGGTAATCTTTCTTGAATGCTTCCATACCACTTTCCTTTCGTATCTTGATCTTTTTTCCATATTTCATACCACAACTCATAAATGTTTTGATTAATGCTTTGTAAGAAATCAGTCATAGGGATGTCCATTGTATTTTTAACATCAACAGAATTATAACCCTCATATGCGGCTTTATCAGCCATTTCATTGCCAGTGATACCACTGTGAGAGGGTACCCACAGGAAGGCAATTTGTATATGTTCAAGATGATATTGGTAAATTATTTGTTTAATGAAATAAAGAATAAAGTTAGACTTAAATGTTACTGTAAGGCTACTTAAGGCCTTTATCATGCTTAAAGAATCAGAAACAATTAAAAAGTATTTACAGTTACTTATTTCACGTATACATAGTAATGCCTGATACACCGCATATGCCTCCGCTGTAAATATAGAACAAGATTTATGCAGAACAAAGCTTTGAGAGAATTTTCTGTGTGGATCATACAATGCTGCATGAACATAATCACTACTCTTGCTACCATCAGTGTATAAAGTATAATAACTATTGTTTTGTTCTAAAAATTGTAGCATATCTAAATTGTTATTAATTGTATTTTCAAACACTTTTACAGGATGTGAAATACATTGATATGTGAAGGAGTAACATGGCCATGGAAATTGTTTTCTAATATTGGAACAGCTATTGTCTATTTCAAGTAAGATGTTGGACAACATTGGGGAAATACCATTCAACATATCAACTTTTGTCTGTGTCTGAAAATTTCTGTGAGTAGAAGGTAATATTTTATTTATTATCTCTCTGTTATTTGATGATATTAATTTGAGAGAATATCTTTGTGCAAGTAATAGCCTTCTTAAACTTAAGGGCATGATTTTAGTCTCCACTTCCATGGCCCTTATGGGAGTGGAGCACATTGCGCCAGATATTATTCTCAAAGCCCTATTCTGCATTATATCTAATTTATTTACATGTGTACTGTACATATAAGCTAGTGAGCTATAATCAAAATGGCTTCTAACAATTGCTTTGTACAATAATGATAATGTTTTGGGGTCTGCCCCCCATGATACACCAGCAAGACATTTCATTAAATTTAAACCTTTTAGGGCGCTTTTGGAAATGTGCCTAATATGTGTTTCAAAAGTCAATTTTTGATCTATTATTATGCCCAAAAATTTCTTACTATTTACTCTAGGAATAATTTCACTGTTGTAAGTAACATTAGTTGTGGAGCTATCATTGCCAAAAATCATTACACTGCTTTTAGATGGGTTGATTTTTAGGTGTAGTAAATCATTATAATATATAAATAATTGATTTAAAGCTATGTTCACATTGTCAATTGCCACTTCTAAATTATAGCTGCTGCTGTATAAAACAATATCATCAGCAAATTGCAGAATATTTACATCAGTATTATTTACAAATTTACAAATTTCACATGTGTAAATATTGTACAGCAAAGGAGACAGTGTAGCACCCTGCATTGTACCTCTTGAAGCAGATTTTGGTCCAAATAGTTTATTGTTATGTCTTACATATAGTGTCCTGTTATTCAAAAAGTTAAAAATCCATTTACATAACTGACCAGGAATACCTAATCTTGACATAATTTGGACAAGTATAGCAGGATCTACACTATCGAAAGCACCTTGAACATCTAAGAAAGTACAAACTGTGTGTAATTTTTTATTCTTTGCATTTTTCAGGTCAGAGATGAGAGAAGTAAAACTATCTGCACAGCTGCGGCCACGACGAAAACCATACTGAACATGTGGAATGATACCATTGGATTCAACATACCAATCAAGACGAAATTTAATCATGTTTTCAAAAATTTTACCTAGACAAGATGATAATGAAATTGGTCGATAGGAACTAGGAAGTTGCGGAGGTTTCTCTGGCTTGAGTATTGGAACAACACATTGTGTTTTCCAAGATTGCGGGATAGATTTAGTATACCAAAGCAGATTAAGAACGTTAAGAAATATCTTTTGGGCCGATTCGTCTAAATTTTTAATCAATAAATAAGGGTAGTCATCCAAACCAGGAGTTGTATTTCGTCTACCTTGCAGAGCCATTGTAAATTCGCGCCATGAGAAGGAATCTAATAAAAATTTTGAATTTCGATTATCATTGTTTAAATCAAAAAGGTTTTTTATATCATCAGAATCAGTTAAATTTGTGTTATCAGATAATTTATCTAAAAATGGAATAATGAACTCATCTCTATATGATTTATTGCCAGGTCTTATACCTTTGAACATCTTTATAAGATTCCAGATCTTACTTATTGGAGTAGTTCTATTAAAACTATTACATAAGTTGTTCCATCCAACTTTTCTCTGTTCCGAGATGGTTCTTTTTTTCTGTGCATCTTTTCTCTTGTAATTTAAATAGGTTTCCAAACTAGGCTCACTTCTATATAGTTTCAATGCATCATAGGAAGCAACAACGCTTTTTTCACAAATTTCATTCCACCAAGGAGCTGGGGGTCTGCTTTTAAAGTTGTTCAATTTAGTTAGCTTTGGGATTGTTAATTCTTTTAGAGTATCTAATCGAAAACAGAAATCATTATAAGTTAGAATAGGATCATGTAGTTTAAGAGTCAAATCATTAAATATTGTTTTAGAAACTTTTTTGAATGTCTCCCAATCCGCTTTTTTATACAAAAACTTATCAACTGGAGGACTAATGTCATATCTATCTATGAGTAATGAAATTTCTGTTATAGTTGGGTAGTGATAACTTCCCATGGTATCATCATGCACAGACCACTCACACAATGATGCAAGACTAGAACTAATGAAGCTAACATCAATGGCAGAAGGATTTTGTCCTGGCCGATTGACAGTTGTATAACTGCCGTCATTTAAAATACATAGGTCTAAGTCATCGATTATATTATACAAATCCTGACCTCGACTCTTAGTTGATAGACATCCAAATGCAATGTGGTGGGCGTTAAAATCACCACTAATAAATATAGGTTTAGGAAGATCTTTAATTATGTCGTGCAATCTATGAATTCGTATGTGCGCACTAGTTGGTGGGCAGTATACACAGAGCACAGTTAAACTGCCGCGTACCGTGCATACGGATAAAGCTACTGTTTGAATATTTTCATAAAATTGCGTATTTATTATATTATATTTAAGATATGGTCTGATTAGTATTGCTACTCCGTTATGAGCGTTACTCGAATTTTTGTTATAAATATTGTATCCAGGTATCCTAAAATTGTTATCTTTAAACCATGTTTCGTTAAGTAAGCAAATATCAATATTTTGTTTATTTAAGAATTGTAACAATAAGGGTTTTTTACTATTAGCACTCTGAATATTATACTGAGCAATACGTAGTTTAGATAGAGAAGAATTTGGATCCATTACTTAAGATTTTTAATTAATGTAGCTTTAATACTTTTTAAAGTAGTAGGTGTATTATCTCCCTTATTACCCAATTCTACCAACGTCTGTACTAGGGCCATAAGTACATCGTTGTTGTCAATAATTTTATTTTTGATGTCTTCACTAGGTAAGACATCATTTGATTTATTTACATCATTCACAGATTTATTTACATATGTAGTATTCTTATTTACAGAGGTATGTACAGGCTTATTTACAGATTTATTTACAATATTATGTACAGGCTGCATTCTTGGCGGCGCTAGCGGAGGGAATTCTGTAGTGTCATTTATTTTCTTGGTCAGGGTAGCACTTGCATAAGTAATTTTCGTTTTCTTTTCAATTATTTTCTTCATTTTAATCGGACATAATTTTGAAATTGCTAGATGGGGCCCACTGCAGTTTACACAACAGACCTCATTTGGTTTGTCACATTCCTTATATAAGTGCTCACCTCCACAAATAGAACATCTTTGCTTGCTATTACAAATTCTTGCTGAGTGGTTAAATTTAAAACATCTAAAACATTGTTGTAAAGGGGGAACATATTCGAAAACCCTATAAGAAAATAAGTCATATTGTATACTGTCTGGCAGTATATTGGAAAGAAAAGTGATGCTTACTGTTTGCAGTGGGACACGTTCTTGGCCAACTTTTTTAGTGAATCTTCTTACTGCGATAATTTCATAAATTGATGATAATTTTGTATATAATTCTTTATTTGAGATGTTTGAAGGAACAAATCGTATGATGCCAGTTTTTTCAATCTGTGCAGCTGGTATAAATGCTCTCATGTTGTGCTTTGTTAAGAAATTAGTATTATTAATAAAATTATTAGCTGTATTGTACTGTTTAAATATAATAGCTATTTTATTAGCGTTTACTCTTTGAATTGCCGTCACACCTTTTATTTCATTGGAAAAAATATGATTCAAATAAATTGGGCTCTTGTTGCCGATTCTATCCTTGCCGTTTGCTTCAATAAATACCTTAAACTCTGTGTTATTACAGTTTTCGGGATAAAGTCTTTTATAATTTGGCTTGAGGTAAGGCATAAAAGGGTTCATACGCTCACCGCCGCCGCCTTCGCCACAGTCCATTTCCTTCATTTCGTTTGTTTCCTCAGCCCGAGGACGTTTATGAGGGGCGGGCGGGTTATCCCCGCCCCCCTCGTTACCCACCATTTCGGCGAGCTACCGTATATAATTTAACAGCTTTTTAGTCACTTTAAACCCAAAAATCCTCCGAAAACAATTAAAAGGAATTTTGAAAGAAAATTTCAAACCGCGCTTTTTCGAAGTTCCCGCCAGAATCACTAATGTATTTAATCAATATAGTTACCATTATTATCTATACATTGCTGCCATCTAATAGGAAGATCATTTATGCCTTTGCGATAGAACTTTGAGGATCTAGACTGCACAAACTGTGTGAAAGCATTTTGTACTGCCTCCTGGGAAGAAAACTTCTTGTCACGTAGATAATTGTCCAAACCACGAAAAAAATGGTAGTCCGTTGGCGCAAGGTCTGGCGAATACGGAGGATGACGAATGGTTTCTAACTGCAGTTCCTGAAGGGTCAAAACGGTTTCTCGTGCTGTATGAGGTCTCGCGTTGTCATGGAGCAATAATGGTGCAGATCGATTCATGAGTAGGGGCTGTTTTACTGCTAGTTTTGCCAACATTGTTCGGAGTTCGGCACAATAGACATCTGCCGTTATTGCTTGACCAGATCGGAGAAAACTATAGTGAATAACACCATGCTGAGACCACCAAACAGTTACCATTACCTTTTTATTGGTAAGTATTGCTTTAGGACACTGTTGTGGCGTTTGACCTGGGGTCAGCCATTGCATTTTTCTTTTACGGTTATCATAAAGAATCCAATTTTCATCACATGTCACAATTCGATCCAATATTCTTTCATTTCTGTACCGATTCAACAAGGCAACACAAGTTTCAACACGCGTTTCTTTCTGCAGATCAGTCAAATCATGAGGCACCCATTTTTCGTATTTTTTTTATTTTATTGATTTGACGCAAATGAGTCAATATTGTGGGTAGGGTAACGTTAAACCATGCCGTTAATTCCTGGGTAGTTTGACTAGGATCGGCTTCCACCATCTCTCTTAATTAATCGTTATTCACCTGTGTGGGCGCCCGGTCTTCCTCGTGGCTCCTTCTTCAAGTCGAAGTTTCCATCACGAAAGCGTTTAAACCAAAATCGCACGGTGCGTTAATTAGCAGACCCCACTCCAAACGCAACATTGATATTGTGGGCTGTTCCTGCCGCGATACTTCCGCGTTGGAACTCGTATTAAAAATTACAGCAACACTGTATGTAGCTGGTTGATCCATGTACGTGCGTCGGATAGTTTCGCGCGTAATAATGTTTTGAGCGGGCGATGCCACCGTTCGACCTGGTTCGACCACTCCGTTGCATTGAGAGTGGTACGGTGTGGTGCGCTTTTTGTCTTGATTCCCATTAATTTCATTTGGTTTTGAAATAACTTAATCTCGAACTGGCGAACTTGGTCGCTTGTTAGTGTGGACGGCACAGAAATCTTAATAATAAGGCAACACGACCCATTAAAGAAGATAGTAGATAGCACTTCTATTGCCTTATTATTAAGATTTCTGTGGTGGTCGGGTATCCAAATCTTGCTATCCAATGTTGGTAGACGATACAGCTGATATCTCATCGGCAGGGATTGCTTCCGGCCACTTCGTTAATCGGTCGATCATTGTAATTAAGTAACGATGGCCTTGATCTGTTTTAGGTAGCGGGCAAACAATGTCGCCGTGTACATTTGAAAACGATCGCTTGGCGGTAAATATGAGATGTTCGAGGATGTGTGACGTTTTATTTGGCTCTTCTGACACTGTATACAGGTTCGAGTCCAACGGCTGATATCTGCGTTCATTGATGACCAGAAGTATTTTTGTGTTGCAAGTGTGGTTGCAAGTTAGCGAGTCGTGCGCGTAGATGCTTCGGCTTCTGTTCTCCGAGTTCTATCTCGGACAGCAATTTTGGGATTCCCCTTTACTTAAGAATGGTTAATCTTCAAATGTCTTCTTCCGCTCTGGGCTCAGTGGAAGGGAGTGTCATAATAAAACCTACACGCACCTGTTACCTTAAAATTTATGGTAATAAGCCCACGGTTTAGACTCTTACTGACCAAAACCCATCCGTGGTCCCCACATCGTTCCAAGGCCGTGGTGACTATTCCGAAAATAATTCGCGACCCTAGCAGAGTCCTAAGCTCCCTGTGGCATTTGTTCCGCTACTTGGCCAGGCAAGTCATCACACGGTCCAGTCCATATTTTTACAGGTCATTCCGCATTCCAAAAATATAACAATACACAGAGAGCAATATGGAATAAGTGGAGCAATTAGAAACAATATTGCTGAAATAATTGCCGCATTTTATTGAAGTTGCTGCATGTTGGACCAGATTGATCCATAATTGATGCCGAGCAATAATTGCTAAAAAAATTGCCCATGTAAACGCACCTTTCGAGCTCGTGACTTGACTTAATGATGTCATGATGTGACAGTTCAGACCATTGAGATGGGAAAAATATGGAGGCGCTGCGTTATTCTATACATACATTTGCTTATATAAATATGAGTGAAATATGATTCAGAACTTGAAATATCGTTATGTCTCATTATTTCTAGTGAGATAATCCTATTTGATAAAAGAGACAACTATATTTACGTTGTTGCTAATTATGGCAACATTTTGTCGTGATGTAGAGACAGTTGTAGGTAAGTGCCGTTCCCCACCGAATGTGTCTCCACGTTGTCATCCCCACCGAATGTGTCTCCACGTTGTCGTCGTGGTGGGGCTTGAGCGTCTCAATGATCTTGCGAGCTTTCCCGGTAGAGCCACTCATGCCGGAAGGTCGCAAGTGAGGGATCAGACCAAGAGAGACACACACGCGAGAAATCCCGCTCGCTGCCTTCTGGTACGCGTCTGCTCATCAGACGTGGCTGTGAAGGCAGTGAGCGGGTGGGAGGAGAGGCCCTGTGATGGAGAAAGGGCGGAGGAGTAAGGGACCGCACCCTCAAAAAGGAACATGATGGAACAAGATCTTTGCAAAATGAGTCCCCAGGTGGGTCCCGACTGCTCAGCGGTCGGGGAATCCCACCCCGCTTCGGCGGACTGCCCTTCGTACTATGGGGTGGGCAACAAAGACCTTCCGCTTGCCAGTGGCAACAAGAGCCGAGGAGGCTCAGAATCGACGTCATCCGGATTCGCTTCCTTCAAGGAGCTGATGGCGTTCGGTTGTGATGCGGGGAGTTCGCCTGAGCGCCGGGGAGGTCCATGGTCAGATTCTGGCTCGGCACTTGACCTGGTAACGGTCAGCTTTGCGGGCTCTGGAGAGAGGAGGGGGGGCCGCTGCGGAGAAGTTCTTCCGCAAGCGACCCAGACGGGAGGATGACAAGGAGTCGTCCTCCGAGGGCGAGTTTGCCTCCGCCCGAAAAATCCCCACCGCAAGGCAGGGCAAGGGCAGTGAGGCAGGGAGGGGGCTGGCTCCCTCTACCCGGGAGGCAGGGCGTCGGGCCGAGAGGTTGGTGGAGGAGGGGCGTCGCCCTGGAGGGAGCGGTCGTGGGGCTCCCTCTGCTCTTCCGCCTCCTCTCGACTCTGACGACTCGGAGTCCCCGGGGGAGGTACCATGGCACCCACGGCCGAGGAGTAGAAGGCCCAGTTTGCGGAGGTCGTGGAGGCCGCGATCCGCGCTGTGGCCTTCAAGAGGAAGTAGTCCTCCAAGCGGGAGGCCATTAGCGCGGCCAAGGCCTCCATTTTGGCGGCGGCGGCGGCCAATGTCGTCGGGTCCGGAGAGGCGACAGAGTTGCGGGCGGAGGTCGCCCGCCTCGCGGCCGTTACGGAGCGACTCATAGCGGAGAATGAGTCGCTCCGGAGGGACCTGGCTGGCATGGCCAGAGCGGCCTCTGAAGAGCCGCAGGGGGGGCTGAGTCCGGTGGCGCTGGAGGGGAGCCTAGTGCTGAGCCAGGTGCGGAGCCTGGTGCGGCAGGAGCTGGCTCCCTTCCGGAAGCAGTTCTCCAATTTGGAGAACATGGCCCGGCGCCCCCCAACAGCAGCAGCGGCGACACAGAAGGCCCCGGGCCGGCAGAAGGCGGCCTCTTACGCAGCCGCGGTGGCTGCCGGCCCGACAACGTCCGGCCAGGTGGCGAAGGCCAAGGGAGGAGCCGCGCCAGTGCCTGTGACGCCGGCGCCTGCGACGCCGGCGACTACCAAGTCGGCCCCGGCGAAGAGGGGAAGGAGGTAGCCTTCCTCCTTCCCCTCTTCGCCGGGGCCGAGGGGGAGCGGCTAAGGCTGCTGCGCCAGTGGCGCCGCGGCCGCCCCCACCCCCAACCTCGGACCCTCCTGCGGCCGAGGCCGGGTGGCAGGTTGCTGGAGAAAAGCGGCAGGCCAAAAAGGCGGCCAAGAGCAAGGCCAAGAAGCAGCGGCGGAAGGCCAAAGCCATTGCGGCGAGGCTTCGCGCCCCGAAGTCCGCGGCTGTGGTGTTAACACTGCAGCCGGAAGTGGAACAGAGGGGCGTGACTTATCTCGCCGTATTGAAGCGGGCGAAGGAGGCGGTGAGCCTCCAAGAGCTGGGCATCAGCGGGGGCATCGGGGTCAGGAGGACCTTGACCGGTGCTCGGAAGCTCGAGCTCGCCGGAGCGGAGAGTGGCCCGTTCGCGGACGCCCTGGCCGAAAGGCTGAGGTCGGTCTTACCCGCGGACGAGGTCCGGGTGGCCGGGTGGCAGGTGGTGGCAGGCCGACTAAGCGCATCGACATGCGCATAGTGGGCCTGGATGACTCCGTGACGGAGGAGGAAGTTGTGGCCGCCGTCGCCAGGACTGGGGGGTGCTCTGCTGAGCTCGTCAAGGCGGGCACCCTCCGGCCTGACAACACGGGCATGCAAACCCTTGTGGTGAGCTGCCCAGTGACGGCGGCCAGAACTGTGAAGGCTCTTGGTGGGATGGGTGTCTGCGCGGGTAAAACTGCTGGAACCCAGACCTCTGAGGTGCTACCGCTGCCATGTGGGGAGCTATGTGCCCCTCGGAGGTCGACCGCAGCGGACTCTGTTTCCGCTGTGGTCAGCCCGGTCATCGGCTCGTGCGAGGCCACGCCGCACTGCAGTGCATGTGCGGCTGTTGGCAAGCCGGCCGAGCACTGGGCTGGGGGAAGGGCCTGCGCGCCATCCGCCCCGACCAGGGGCAAGAGGTCCGCCGCCGCCGCCGCCTCTGCCGCCGCCGCGGCTTCCGTCGCCGCTTCTGCCGCTTCTGCTGCGGGTGCTGCGACTCCCAACGCTCGGGAGGGTGCCGAAATGGAGTGCCAGTAATGGTCCCATTTCGGCCTCCTCCAGAGACAAGTCGGCCGCTGTGCTGTTGCGCAGTGGCTGATGCCTGGGGACGGTGAGCGTGGGTGGCTCGCCGTCCGATACCAGGTTGAGTCGACGACGCGTTGTGTTCCACGCGCGCCGCAAGGAGCCGTCAGCACCGAGGACGGGGCCCTATAGGGTCGGTGCCTGCTAAGGTTGCGGAATTTGTTCGAAAGAGTTACCGCGGCCCTGGAACGTATAGGGCACAAGAAGGATCACGGGTGGGTTTTAGTCAGTAAAAGTCTGACACTCCCTACCGCTCCACCCAGGGCGGGAGGGGTCATTTGATGATTTTCCATCCAAACAAAAAAAAAAGGTAAGTGCCGTTGCAGCCATATTATGCGACGCCTGTGGACGGTGAGCGTGGGTGGCTCGCCGTCCGATACCAGGCTGAGTCGACGACGCGTTGTGCTTCACGCGCGCCTCAAGGAGCCGTCAGCACCAGAGACGGGGCCCCATAGGGTCGGTGCCTGCTAGGGTTGCGGAATTTGTTCGAGAGAGTTGCCGCGGCCCTGGAACGCGGGGGGCACATGGAGGAGCACGGGTGGGTTTTAGTCAGTAAAAGTCTGACACTCCCTACCGCTCCACCCAGGGCGGGAGGGGTCATTTGATGATTTCCCATCCAAAAAAAAAAAAAAAAAAGCCATATTATGCGACAAATTCATGATAGTTACGCTGTCAAATGGTTGTTTACTTCTAATATTATTGAGATTTGCGAGAAAACTATGAGGAATTTTACTTTTAAAACTGCATGTAAATGTTGGAAAACATAAATCCAACATGCCTGTGTGTTGTGTTGTGAAGTGTGGTGCAAGAAACAGTCAAAATCAACCTCAATTGTCTTTGCACAGGTTAGTAGCCGGTTTTCATGCATTAATACACACAATAATACACATTCGGTGATACTATTGTAACGCAATCATGAATTTATGGCTAAAGTATTGATATTTGGGTTCATTTCCACATAACAGGCCTTTTTATTATATTTGTTTATTTATTCGTTTGTTTACATAATGAAATACCTAGTGTTGTACCGTTGCCAACTTGCGGTAATACGAAACTAGTTCCTCCGCTGGAACGATATCGGTATATTCTGTGATGTTAACATAAATAATCCTGCGTCTTATTCGGTCCGAGTGACCTAGCTAGGTCCGGCCTGTGATTTACACTTCACACCAAAATCAAAATATTTTACGTAAATCTGAAGAAAACATTGAAAAAGCTAATTATCTCTAAAAGAGTAATCATGGAGTTTCTTGCCGGCACTTCTCCATAGGAAACAGCTAATTGGAACCGTGCACCTAGCTTATAATGTTTTATGTTTGTTTTAGTTACATATTAGCATCTCTAACCAAAATGATTTAAAAATACTTTAATTTTTATAGGTTTCCTAAAAATGAAGGCTTACAGAAAAAATGGTTAGAGGCTAAGGGTCGTGGGGTGACTTTAAATAGCCTATAGCCATCCTGGCTACCAAAAACAAAAATAATTAAAATGCTTTTTTTTGCGCGGTACCCTAATTATTTCTCTAAAATAAAAGTAGCCTTAGTTACTCCTTGTAACATATCTGCCTGTAAAAATCCCGTCAATATTTGTACAGCTATTTCAGAGATTAGCCGGGACAAACACTTAAATTTCATTTATTTGTATAGATAGCAGAAGGTAAGATAACCTACTCATCTTTTTCTGTTACTATTACAACGGATTTTAATTAAGTACATAATATGAGGTATGATCCAAACGTGATAAATTAGTGGAACTCGTAACTAGTAAAACTAACTAGCAATGGCAGCCATTTTATGTTCTGTAGGTATGCACCCTTTTTTCGTAGGTATTTCCAGTCCATACTTTTATAGGTCAATGGTTCAGACCTTAGAGTATCAGACAGATGATTAGCATATGACAATTTCATGACATTTATATTTGACATAAAACATGGTATTCTATCTATTCCTTTTAGTCTGTGGACCTAACGTACCAAAACAGAGTTATACTTTGATATTATTTTTATTATTTTGTTTTAATATTATTTTATTTATACGTATTGCCTTACACAAATCATGTTAGGTATCTTTATGTACATATTTGAAATAAAAAAGGAGTTGTTAGTTGGTGTTTCTTTATCAATATTGTACATAACCTATTATCTAGTGGAAGTGGTCAAGGTAAAGATCATTAAATTGTTATGTGGACCAATCTCAACTATTGTTGTTTGTCGTAGACTTGTGTCGTTTTGTTCTGGCAGCATTACTTCAGTTACTAACTGAAGTAATGCTGCCAGAACAAAACGACAAGTTACTCATAGATGTACAGTGCAGAAGCATACTGAATCGTGCGTTTTGTTACAGAAGCCCATACTAATATGCCGTCAAGGTGAATTCCGTCGGTTCCTGGAGGAGAACGTGCCTCTGCTGAGCGAGCATTACTGGCCGACGCCGTGGTGTGTCGAGTCGCGGCTGCAGACGGTGCTCGGTTCGATATTACGATCACGTCTATTGCCGCCCGTCAAATATCGCCGGTACAAAGTTCACATAATATTAATTTACTAAATCAAAAGTATCCTTAAGGGATGGGGATGGAGACAATTGTATTTTGATATGAATGAAGAATCTTTAATTAAGCCAAATAAAATAACTTTACTTTTAGGTGACACATCATAACATGTCTCTTAATTTCCTAAACTAAGACGAGTTAAATAGTTAAATTTAAAATACCACATAATGTCCACTCTTAAGTGAAAAAATATTAAATGCAATATATTTTAAAGATATTTACATTTATTTAAAATTACATTTTATTTGTGCAGAACATTGGTATACAAAGGAAAAAAAAAAGAATGATACTTGGCCTAAAATTTTGATTTTGGTAATCTCTTTGCGCAAAGCTTACAGGAAAACCTCTAAGATATCAATGGTTTTTAAGTAACATGTTATGAAAACTGACAAAGTTTGAGACAGGCTTTCACATGAAGGGTTCCATACCATAAACAAAATAAAATCATGTTTCTTGTAAAGGCCCCCTTTATTTTCTTTATATTTGTTGTTTCACCGGCAATAGAAATAAATTTTATTTATTTATTTTCATCTTACATTTACCATTACGGGTTTCCCCAATGCGATAAATGTGCTTATCCTACGTTATACTAAGATCTATAACTAATTATAAATAATGCATTCCTTGTGAATTCACCCAGAGTACAGTAAAATAGGTCTGTTTCGTTCGCAATCAGATTGAGCTGCAAAGTGTAAACATGAAATGTACACTCTGTAAACATTTCAAGTGTGTACCTGTTGCGTGCCTGCTGACAGACAGACGATTGGTTGGTTGACAGACAGCTGGTATGCTTAGTAATAGGGTTCCACTGGTTACCCAATGTGTACAGTACTGTTAAAATGAGATTCGTTCAGAACTCTTTGCGCACTTGTTTTTGTACTCTAGTTTTGGTTATTCAACAAATTAATTAATTTTGCATCTACATAGATGCACACATCTCACAGTATCCCCACAGTATTACAATATTTTTCCTACAGTAGGGCAACGCCTTTGATGTCGCGCGATGCCGCCGCCGCCAGTGTAGGTACTTACGCTGCCACACGCAAATATGGAAGGGTTGTCACCAAATGGGAAATAAAACAATTATGATTATTACTATTATGATGTAATCATTTATTCGTATTTACATTCAAAATAATTGTGATTATTAAATCTAATTTAATTATTTATTAAAAGTGTAAACTAAATTTACGTACCTACATGTTATATAATAAGGATGTTTCCTGAGTAAAAAATATATGATTTTGAATAGTCCGTCAGTAAGATTATAGAAAAATATTGTTCACGTATTTTTTCCTTTATTAAATCTATAAAAACTGACGAAGATAAAAAGCATCAAAGATCAGGAGTGGGGGCTTGTTACTTACGTCACGGCTAGGTAAAAATTGTAGCGAGTAGTGACGTCACACGAGTTTTCAACGCACTGTATCGTCTTCGTTTTTTTCTTATTATATGAAAAAAGAAAAAATTACTTGTCCAATATTTTATGGAAATCTAGGTATCCGACGGAGTTATCAGTTTTTTTAGTCAACTACCTTATTGTTCAACTGTTTTACTTTTCAATTACCGTCTTTGACAAGCTTCTTTCCTTAACTCGCGCGAATGTAAGTAGGTACCTATAAATTCAATAAACAAACACATACCTTTACAATTATAATTATCAGACAAAAAAATATAAGGAAAAGTGGCCAAAATTGTGTGCACAAGTCAGTTTTGTCTTAGCGGCGGCGGCGGCGGGGCGTCTGTAATATTCCATAAGTCAAATGAAAAAACCTAACAGAACAGTTTGTGCGCACCATTATAGAATGTAAGTATAATAAAATTATTACACAAAAAACACGTCCGCGTCTGCCCTTCGCGCTCGGTACCGCAAACTAAGCGTGTTTGCGGTACGCGGCCCGCGCCGCCCGACACCCCGCGAGTTCCCCTCCGTTGCTCTGCGCAAGTACATTCGTTGCCGTACTGTAGGGAATATTGTAATACTGTGGTATCCCCTTCCTATTTCGTGATTTCTCCTAATTAATAGTCATTCTATGCACGTCTGCGCTGCCGAGACGTAGTCAGGCCGCAGATGCACATTGATTTGTCATTGAAAAAAATAGCTTAATGGCAACATCAACACAGACGCTTGACAAATGCTCAGTAGAGAAAACCAGATAGACCTGTGGTTTCGAAGGAATAATTATTTTAACATGTTATTTGAAAACCATGATCTGTAGTGTTCCTGTAATCTACAAGTAGTTATCTATTTCTGTATTTTTCTTCAAAATTGTTAGCTCCAAAAAGTAAATACAAGCACACCATGTGGAACAAGATTATAGCAAGGACCGATCGCGCTTCTCAGGCAGGTGCTGCGCCTGTCGGACGGCGGGCAGGTGGCGCTGGACTGGGTGGCGGAGCCCGGGCCGCCCGCGCCCGCGCGCGCCGTGCTGCTGGTGCTGCCCGGCCTCACGGGCTGCGCCGACGCCGACTACGTGCGCTGCCTGGCCGCCGCCGCCAGCACGCTGCGCGCGCGCTGCGTGGTGTTCAACAACCGCGGCCTGGGCGGCCTGCCGCTCACCACGCCGCGCCTGTACTGCGCCGTCAGCCACTCCGACCTGGCCGAGGTGGTGCGCGCCGTGCGGGCCGCCAGCGGCGACGTGCCGCTGCTGGCGGCCGGCGTGTCGCTGGGCGGCCTGATCCTGGGCCACTACCTGGCCGAGCACGGCGCGCAGGCCGCCGTGCACGCGGCTCTCGTGGTGTCGTCGCCGCTGGACGTGGAGAAGGGCTCCGCGTGCATGGAGAGCGCGCCGTTCAACGCGCTGCTATCGTACCACATGGCGCGCAACCTGCGCCGCACGCTGCGCGCGCACGCGCCGCTGCGCGAGGGCCCGTGGGACTGGCGCGTGGTAGAGCGCGCGCGCTCGGTGCGCGAGTTCGACGCCGCCTTCACCACCAAGCACTTCGGCTTCGGGTCGGTGGATGCGTACTACCGCGCCGCGTCGCTGCGCGACAAGCTGGGCCGCGTGCGCGTGCCGCTGCTGTGCCTGTGCGCCGCCGACGACCCGTTCCAGCCGCTGGGCGCCATGCCCGTGGCCGAGGCGGAGGCGGCGGGCGAGCGCGGCGCGCGCGTGGCGCTGGCCGTGACGGCGCGCGGCGGCCACATCGGCTTCCTGGAGGGCTGGTGGCCGGCGCGCTCGGCGCACGACCAGTACATCGCGCGGCTGGCGGCGCAGTACTTCGCGGCGCTGCTGGAGCGCGCGGAGCTGCTGCACGAGCCCGAGTGCTGACGGTGACGTCCCGAGCGGCGCTGCGGGCGCGACGTCACGCGCAGCGCTGCTGCTCTCGTCCGAGCGCCGCCGGTGACGTCACACGCGGCGCAGCTGCTCTCGTCCGAGCGCCGCCGGTGACGTCACACGCGGCGCAGCTGCTCTCGTCCGAGCGCTGCCGGTGACGTCACACGCGGCGCAGCTGCTCTCGTCCGAGCGCTGCCGGTGACGTCACACGCGGCGCAGCTGCTCTCGTTCGAGCGCCGCCGGTGACGTCACACGCGGCGCTGCTACTCTCGTTCCAGCGTTGCCGGTGACGTCACACGCGGCGCGTGCGCTGTTGCAGCTTTGCCTTCATATTTTTCTAACAAAGACTTACTTTGTTAAGACTCACGCGAGTATTTGTGTAAAAGCGAAGCTTTTACACTGACGCCTACATATCGTAAGTTATGTTTAGTCCACTGTGATTTAACCATTTAATAGCGGTACTTTTAGTTTAATATAGTTGACTATTATATTATTAAGGTTGCATAATATAGTTACTAACAACGAAGCACGCACGCGTTGTAATTTTGTAATGTTATCTAATTTTTACACACGAATTAGGTTTATCCTGTTCGTGCATGTGGGCCTTAATAGTGTTAGTACGTCCGTCACGAGCGATGCGCACGACAGATATATTATAGTATTATTATACACGTTACATTTGTTGCATTTCAGATTATTTATTATTAAATTAAATTATAATTTAAGCATTTCATGTGAATTATTTAATGACTTTTTCAGTTTGATCATAAGAAGCCTCCAACTGCATGTTATGAGGCCTTCAGTCCGATTTATACAAAAGATTTTTTTTACAAAAACTGGACTTATATTTATACTATTTCGGATTTGTCACAGCCACTTGATTTGGAGACCTCGTATATCTAGTAAATAAAGTTGTGCACATTTTTATGAAAGCTTATCTTGCTACTTCCAAATGTTTTCAGTTTTTCACATTCGTTTACCTGTTTCTCTGCGAGTTGTGGAAATACTTTCAAAATTCTTTTTTATTCAAAAGCCTATGCCCTTGATGTAGTCCTTCTTGTCTCCAAGTCAGAATCTGAGTATGGAATTTCAGGGAAATCGAGGGCAACCCTCAAATTGTATAGGCACATACAATGTTTTTCATATATTTTCTAAGGCAATTCAGATATTTGTGCCTGGCAATCATCATCTGATGTAGTATAAGTTGGGATCTGATGATGGGACAATATTATGGGCATTGTTTGAACCATCCTGATGGGATCCTTCTTTTTCTACTTTTGATGATGTTCTCATTTTCAATAGTTGATATTATTTTATATGAAAAAGAAAAAAAAACTATGATGGTTTGGAAGAGCGTAGTATTTCGAGGTCGTCCTTTTTAGTTTGGTGAAGATTTGATGAAGAATGGAATTCTTCAATAAATGAAAGCAATCTTGTTTATTGTTTACACCAGTTTATAACATGCCGAAACGCTGTGAACAGATACATTTAACTGTGGGTGGAGTATCAGCACTAAAAAACTTTTTTACAAAAAAATATAACCGACTTTTACACAAAAAATCAAAAAAGTGCAAAATAACTTTAATTTCGGAACTCGGTGTTTGTGGTTGCTTTTTCGTTTTTTGAACACCGACTTCCGAAATTAAAGTTATTTTGCACTTTTTTGATTTTTTGTGTAAAAGTCGGTTATATTTTTTTGTAAAAAAGTTTTTTATTTTTCACTTTTTAGTGGTACCTACACCCCCTCCCCTCCCCCCACCTAAACGAACCAATCACATTGGTGTAAAAAAAACGTACAGCTCCTTTGCAGAGTAAACTAAGAGGTCGTCAAAGTAGGCAAAGTACATATTTTTTTTAGATTTTTCGAAAACCGCTCGGTCGATTTCGATAAAATTTTCATGGGACCATTTGGGAAGTATACCCTTTCCAACAAAAAAAGAATTATTCAAATCGGTTGACAAGCGACGGAGTTATGCGCGAACAAACATAAAAAAAAAAAAAAAAAATACAAACATCCGAATTGAGAACCTCCTCCTTTTTTAGAAGTCGGTTAAAAAGTGAAAAATTAAAAACGCATTTTAGTTATTAACTTTAAATTTGTGTTTTTCGTGCGTCATTTCTGACAGAATAAACGAGTTTTCTTTATATTTACAAAAAAACAACCGTGATGGAATCCGGTTGTAATTTCTCGTAAAAACGTTACTTTTTTTCAAATGTTTTTTTTTTAGGAAAATATATTCATATTTATTCATGTCCTTGAATCGAAAATGTGTTGTTAACAAAGAGCTTTGTGAGTGATAGTAAATTAGAAAAAAAAATGTTATGGTACCTACTGTACAAGAAAATACTGACTGATTTTGCTGATGTCATAAGTAGTAATTAAGGCTTCTTTTAAAAAAAAAAAAATTACGGTTCCATGCCAACGTAAACTCGTGAAAATACTTATCACGTGGAATCTCCGAAAGGGTTCGGATGATGGTGGATGACAAAAAAGTCATGGAATCGAAGGGTTCATTCAATTCTTGCGAAATTTTCTGATATTAGATCAATTTACCGGAGTTTTTGACAGTCGCCAAACATATAACTTATGTATATGTATAGTATAGATATAATAAACAAGGAGATATGCCCCGTAGCCACTAGTGTACGGAAACTTGTGTCTCCTATTTGCCCTACCACACGGAAACTACAACTACACATGCAGTTCAGTAAAAGCAATAGATACGCAGTCGCGCACAGTGCGCGGGCTAGAGTCCCGGCAGTGGGAACGTTATAAGGCTGATTATGCTTATGCACACACCCGCATTTCTGAAATCAAACCGTACTACATCATCAATTATAAACCTTATGTCATAAGGCACAGTGTTTATTTACCGTACATTGTACAAGTTACTCACACAAAAAAAGTGGCACCAGCTGGGCACCAATCGTTGTGCTGTGCAAAAGCAATTTATTTTACATACTTATACGATGGTGATTGACTAAATCGGAAAGTTATCGATTGTTGCATTTTTCACACAAACTCATGCTGCCATGTATTACAAATAAATAGCATGAATATGTTGACTAATTTTAAGTAAAAGTCTCATAAATAATTATAAAATTCTCGTGTCACGGTTTTTGTGTTGAACTCCTCCGAAACGGCTCGACCTATTTTCGTGAATCTTAGCGTGCATATCGGCTAGGGTAGCGTATCGGACATCTATTTTTCATCCCCTAAATGTTAAAGGTGGTGGTCCACCCGTAAATTTTTTTGCCGGGTCAGCTAGTAATATATTATAATATCTTAACCATACCTATTATTAATGCATCGACCCAAGAATATCCGTCAGGGCTGCCATTAAATGAGCTAGTTTTGTAGATAATGATGGCAGCCCCGAATTAACGTAACCCTAGAATATCCGTCGATATTCTAGGGTTACGTTAATTCTTTATTATTTATTTTTCAATTATGTTTCCACCGTCGTGGGTTTTTTCAAAATTTTCTATTTTGCCTTTTATTTCAAACTATTTAAAGAGAACTCTATTATGAACCTACAGCGCCCCCTGGTGAGTGGTCACCGTAACACCTATCTAAAACATGAACCAATCAAACCCGAAAATATCACTGAAAACTACATCAAAATCGGAGTAGTTTTGTTTTTTGCATACCTAAACATAAATGTTTACTGCAGCGCCCCCTTTTTTATGGGAAATCATCAAATGACCCTACCGGTAGGGAGTGTCAGACTTTTACTGACTAAAACCCACCCGTGATCCTTCTTGTGCCCTTTGCGTTCCAGGGCCGCGGTGACTCTTTCGAACAATTCCTGCACCCTAGCAGGTACCGACCCTATGGGGCCCCGTCCTCGGTGCTGACGGCTCCGTGAGGCGAACACAACGCGTCGTCGACCACCACCCACGCTCACCGTCCCCAGGCATCAGCCACTGCGCAATAGCACAGCGGCCGACTTGTCTCTGGAGGAGGCTGCAATGGGACCATTACTGGCACTCCATTTCAGCCCCCTCTCTGCAGCGCCCCACCGTGAGTTGTCACCGTAACACATATCTAAGAAGATGCACCAATCAAACCTTAACCCATCACTGAAAACTGCATCAAAACTGGAATAGTAGTTTTGAAGATAAATAGCAACATTGGTTTGCTCAAATATCCTTGACTGCAACGCCCCCTGTTGTCACAGTAACACCTATCTAAGAAGATGCACCAATCAAATACGAACCCATCACTGAAAACCGCATGAAAATCGGGGTAGTAGTACTGGAGAGTAAAAATGATTGAGAGTTAAAATGGATTTCCGCAAAGTAACGCCTGACTCAATCAATTTTTTTTTTTTTTTTTTTTAGAAGTAAGTATACCGATTATGTACCTATAGAATATTTTTAAATCATTTACCATAACAGACGATCCTCAAGTTAATTATAATCGATTTTTAGATAACTATAAAATGGCGCCAGATAAATTTATTCCTGATATAAGTTTAAATCCTAGTAGCAAGCTTAACCCAAAACCTTATTGGAACGGAAAACTTTCAAAGTCAATGGGATTCCGACGTTTGGCTCTGGCGATATTGAGGCGTAGGTAACGCTACTCCTACAATTTTATTACATACATAGTTCAAAATAAAATACAAGAATCTCAAAGACTTAAGATGTGCTCAAAATAATTCTTGGCGGGAACTTTGTTCTTCTTTGGATTTAAACACTTCTATGATGAGCTTTGACGAAAAATTAAATGGATAAAAAGATATAAAACCCCAGGCATTTTATTCATTCCTATCTACTCTATCTTTATAGAGTGAACCGATTGCGACGAAACAAAAACTAAGTTGTACTCAGAGTTACGCACATTTCTTATGTAAGTATATAACTTATCGTTATTTATTTAATATATTGGTTATGTACTTTTTACGTGATGCGGGCAGGTCTTAGTCAGCGTCTACCGTATTATTATTATTATAGACTTTGATCGGAAGTTTATTACTAAACTTAAAAATTCAATATCTTTTGACTTAGTCTTCTCTCATCTTCTTTTTCTTTTCGATTTGTTGTAAAGTACTTATCGCATTTCGTCTGATGGTGTACAATATTTTGACCGATTTGTTTTGCGATTTTATTATAGGACTAGCTGCTACCCGCGACTTCGTCCCCGTGGAATCCCCGATTTTAAAACATTCTTTATCGCTGCTCCGCTCCTATTGGTCTTAGCGTGATGATATATAGCCTATAGCCTTCCTCGATAAATGGGCTATCTAACACTGAAGATTTTTTCAAATCGGACCAGTAGTTCCTGAGATTAGCGCGTTCAAACAAACAAACAAACTCTTCAGCTTTATAATATTAGTATAGATTAGGTAGATAAAAAATAGATAAATACATTTATAATTTATTATGCGGTCCACGGTGGCGGCGCAATCCTCCCACGAAGCCCAGGCGGCAGCCACAGTGCGGGGCCAGCAGCTGGCCCGCAAGTGTTGACTTACGCGCCGTCAATGTTACTGAGGCCTGAATCGAACATTGTATCCATGCAACATGTGCAATTCGTGTGTATCTTTAAATATCTAATGTGTCACACGAATCGTTCCGAATCAAATGCCATTTCGTCAACAACAGGTAACGTGATCGGTAGCAGTGCTCGGGCCGCAGTCAGCACGCCGGGTCCAGGCCCAGCGCGCGGCAGAAGGCCAGCACCAGCGCCTCCGCGCGCTCGCGCCGCAGCTCGGGCGGCTCGTGCGGCCCGTGCGGCCCGTGCGGCCCGGGGGCCCCCGGGGGCCCGGCGGGCTCGGCGCGGGCCGCCAGCGCGGGGCCCAGCGCGCCCAGCGCCGCCGCGAAGGCTTCGGCGTGCTCCACGGCGCGCCGCTCCTCGGCTTCCGAGTCCGACTCGTCGGACGCCGCGCACGAAGAGCTCGTGGATACCTCTGTAACAACACGATACCTATTGTATAAAAGAATCAACTATGATCTAGTTTGAAGAGAACCGGTTCAAGTGCAGAGAGCTCGCATGGGTCGACCAATCGGCAGCGGCGACCTCTCGCTTCCGGTTCTGAATCAATCCATGGTCCGGAGCGAGGAGGCATGGAAAGCGGACACCTCCTTCTGCGAAGCCGTCACGCAAGCGAAGGACGAGGCAGACCGCGTGAGGGAGATCGAAACCCCACGCCCCAGCCATCGCAACAGAAGACACCCCGGGCGTCGGTAAGACAGGGCGACTCCCGGCCACCTACTACGCGAGCCTTCGACTTGGCTGCTGGGCGGCAGTGAGCGGGCTGCGTGGTGGGCGGCACTGACCGGGCGGCGGCGAGGCGGCGCGGTCGTTGCGGCGCAGGCCGCGCCACACGTGCGCGTGCAGCGCCGAGCGCGCGCGCGCCAGCCCACGCTCCTCCGCGAAGGGCGCGGCTGTGTCGTCGTCGCCCCGGCCCGCCTCGGCCCGCAGCGCCACGGCGTCGGCGCGCTGGGCGGCCGCCCAGGCCTGCAGCGCGGCGGGCTCGTGCGCGGAGTCGGCCAGCAGAAGGCGCACGGCGGCGCGGCGCCACGCCCCGGCGCCGGCCGCTGCGCGCGCCTCCGCTCGCGCCACGCTCAGCGCGCCGTCGGACACCTTAAAGTACATTCTCACATATAATTATCACCACCCCACTGTGCCTTTGACTCCATCGGTGATATTCTTAAATTTGCAACTTAGAAATAAATGTATAAACTGAGGGAAGGAACCTAACTGTTGTAGCTACAAGAAAACTATTCCCACTTTATCATCTAATTAATTAATTATACATGACAAAGTTAATATCTAGTTTTGCCAAGTGAACAGATATTTTTTTTTGTTACACATACAACTTACCCGCAAGATTAGAAATGGTTTTAAGAAGTTGTGTGTATGTTGAAATTTTAGCATATTGCCCCAGAAAAGTCAGCTGTCAGCTGATAATTGGTCAACACAAATAGTGTTGATCAATTATCAGCTGACATTCATACTTAAAAAGGAGATACAATGCCCAAAAAGTTTACATCAGAAGTCAGTTAAATACCAGACTTGGGACCAGAACCTTGAAATTGGGACAAATCCGTACACTTAGCAACTGTTCATTACCGTTCTTTATGGAAACTTAGGTACTATAGCTTTAACATGGTTCTTTGTTTCTACAAAGAACCATGTAAAAGCTGTAGTGCCCAAGTTGAACTGCATACAATCATACAGAAGTTACTTGGAACTGAAGATGCACCTCCCTGAAGATAATTCAGCCAGAGCCCATTGTAACTATCCCAAAATAAAGGATAGTTACAAGATAGATTCATAAGTACACCATGCTTCTACTTCTCATAAAATATGCTGCACTAAATTTACCTCTTCCTCTGTGATGTGTATAACGTGCGCTTCTATAGCGTCAGGATCCACTTGAAGACGGTCATGGTCCGTCAGAGCGTGAACTCGGACATTCACAGTATAATATTTATTGACCAGTCTCCAAACACGGTCGAGGCATTGTGTATCTTTCAGAAAATCAGCAGTTACGTCGTTGTCTATTAGTTCTAAAATAAAACTTTGTATTATTTAACCTAAAAATAAATAAAATTCCTTACTTAATCCTTGGAATAACTGAGTAGAGTAGCATTTACGAACCAGAAATGAGCTCTGTAGCAGTGGTCTCATTGATTGCGCTCACCAATATGACTGGTAATGTATCAAATGTTGACATACTCATTGGTGATAACTTACATACAAGTGCAACTTAACAAAAATAACAATGTTTTGCTTCCAAAACCAAAAATCTATCATAAAATCGCAACACAACAATTCGAGAGGAACGACAACAAGCAATGAATGAAACTGTGCATTTATGCAACAAGCTCCAGCCAGAACAATTTAATGTCACTGTCAGTAGTAGGTACTGTGGTAGTACCCACTTCGTTCAGGAAGGACGTGTAGCACGATGACCGCTAGAGAAATGAATCGAGAAATTACCAAATCGGCGGCGGCGGCATTGTCCGCTGAAAAAGAAGTTATATTGCAATTAATAGAAATGTACCTACAGAGAAATGACCTATCTATACAGTGTGAAATCTTAATGGTTGTTTTCCCGCGGCAGGACGATTACCCATCAGTAGTACTATCGAAACACAAAGTTAAACTAAAAAAATAAATGTTTTTTTTTTTCAAATCATTAAAAAAAGTGTTCATAAACTCGAAAGAGCGAGAATCAATAGTAGTGCACTAGACATAAAGTAGGTAGATACCTACATGAGACGCACGTACCGCCGCGTACCTACCATAGTATAAAGAGGGGAAGTAGGTTATCTCCGGCCTAATTCGCGATATAATTGCCTACTGTCTTAGGGTTGTCACTTTAACACATCTCTGTATAACTAATTCATTGATCATTAGTCAATAAAGTTCAACAATGGTTTGATTTTACAACTGTAAGTACTTACCTACTTAGTTACTATACCTACAATACTGAGAAATCGGCATAACTAAACGTAAACAAAGCAATAGCGGCAAATCAATTGATAGATCAAAAGTACCTAACTAATATATTCTAGTAGGAAATTAGGCCTACCTGCCTACTTTCTCCGTGTGATAGAAAAATAAGTAAGTAGGTACTTAGGTATCTCATCATCAAGTAAAAATTGTATGCTAGAATAAGTGACTAGCTTACCTTTCCTGTTCATTAGGTAATCTGAACAGAGATAATTCTGGAATCGATGAATTATTGAGACACCCAAACACACAGCAATACGTTCTCCTGCGACTGTCAGACATTTTTTATTTATTTAGCGGTGACGCGCGAACCTCGTGCAGTGTTAGTCCCGACTGGCGCACTGAGAAACGGGTCGAGACTTGTTAAAGTGTGCGTGCGTCGACGCATAGATACTATGGCGCACACATACAAGCCGCGCGCGGTGCGTTTGTATGAAGATAAACTACTACTACTAACTACCCCTGTTTATACTATGTACCTACATATCGCGCGATGCACCACTGTTGGTTCAAGTCGCTTTCGAGTTTTGTTTATCACAATTGTTAATCTGCCATTTATGGAGTCTAATATTTTTTATATATATATATAAATCGGGAAAACAACCATTAAAATTTCACACTGTATAATAAAGCTGACTTAATTATTTTAATAAAATTTTGCGTGATGAGGTCTATAAAGTATTGTTAGCAATATTTAAAAATTTCGATAAAAATGCGACTATTACGACTTTTGATAGAATATCGATATATCGAACTATCGATATTATTACTTAGAAATGTCGATATTTATTACTAATACTTTTTTGTACGATGTATCGATAGTTCGATATTGAAATGTAGATATCGACATTCGATATTGTTTTATTTTTTCTCGCCACAATTATTCAAATTACAACATCATCATAAACTTAATGTACCTACTTTATTTACATTATATTATGTTTTTCCTATTTTAGTTTATTTTCTAAAACGAAATGTAATTTTCTAAGTATAAAAAAATACTAAACCAAATAGCTACTATCTACTCCATCTACCTTACCCACTGTTGTTGTTAGGTGTTACTTGTCACTCTCTGCGTTAACAGCTTGAGCATCTCTAGTTCTACGTTTAAATTATTTTTGAGTGGACATGCGATTTTTCTTTTAAAACAAAGCCAATGAAATTAAATCGAAAAAAATATCGATATATCGAAATAATCGATTTATTTTTTCGATATATCAAACTCCGATGTTGATATATTTAAAAATAAAAACAAATAAAGTAAAAATAAACTTATACTTATTATATTCAAAATATGTAGCATAACTATTCATTGTAAACAAAAATAAAGACTATTGTCATAGCAATTTAAAAATATCGATGTATCGAGAATCCGATATTTTAAAAAAATATCAACAGTCCTACTATTACAATGGAAAACAAATTGAATCCATAGTTGCGAAGTTTATCCTGGCCCCTTCTATTGTTTCTATAAAATTTACGTCAGCAGTTTCAAAATTATAAACGCAATAAAGCTTTTTGTTCTGTAAATACCTGTCTTTTTTATATACGCCTCATTCATATCTAATTTATATAAAAAAAAAACAATATTTTTTGATATATCGATATAATATCGATTCCACTATGCCATGCCTTACATCGATAATAACACCTATATTTTCTTCAACGCCCATCACTATCTGTCCTATTTAAGATACGATTTGATTCTGGCGGGAACTTCGAAAAAGCGCGGTTTGAAATTTTCTTTCAAAATTCCTTTTAATTGTTTTCGGAGGATTTTTGGGTTTAAAGTGACTAAAAAGCTGTTAAATTATATACGGTAGCTCGCCGAAATGGTGGGTAACGAGGGGGGCGGGGATAACCCGCCCGCCCCTCATAAACGTCCTCGGGCTGAGGAAACAAACGAAATGAAGGAAATGGACTGTGGCGAAGGCGGCGGCGGTGAGCGTATGAACCCTTTTATGCCTTACCTCAAGCCAAATTATAAAAGACTTTATCCCGAAAACTGTAATAACACAGAGTTTAAGGTATTTATTGAAGCAAACGGCAAGGATAGAATCGGCAACAAGAGCCCAATTTATTTGAATCATATTTTTTCCAATGAAATAAAAGGTGTGACGGCAATTCAAAGAGTAAACGCTAATAAAATAGCTATTATATTTAAACAGTACAATACAGCTAATAATTTTATTAATAATACTAATTTCTTAACAAAGCACAACATGAGAGCATTTATACCAGCTGCACAGATTGAAAAAACTGGCATCATACGATTTGTTCCTTCAAACATCTCAAATAAAGAATTATATACAAAATTATCATCAATTTATGAAATTATCGCAGTAAGAAGATTCACTAAAAAAGTTGGCCAAGAACGTGTCCCACTGCAAACAGTAAGCATCACTTTTCTTTCCAATATACTGCCAGACAGTATACAATATGACTTATTTTCTTATAGGGTTTTCGAATATGTTCCCCCTTTACAACAATGTTTTAGATGTTTTAAATTTAACCACTCAGCAAGAATTTGTAATAGCAAGCAAAGATGTTCTATTTGTGGAGGTGAGCACTTATATAAGGAATGTGACAAACCAAATGAGGTCTGTTGTGTAAACTGCAGTGGGCCCCATCTAGCAATTTCAAAATTATGTCCGATTAAAATGAAGAAAATAATTGAAAAGAAAACGAAAATTACTTATGCAAGTGCTACCCTGACCAAGAAAATAAATGACACTACAGAATTCCCTCCGCTAGCGCCGCCAAGAATGCAGCCTGTACATAATATTGTAAATAAATCTGTAAATAAGCCTGTACATACCTCTGTAAATAAGAATACTACATATGTAAATAAATCTGTGAATGATGTAAATAAATCAAATGATGTCTTACCTAGTGAAGACATCAAAAATAAAATTATTGACAACAACGATGTACTTATGGCCCTAGTACAGACGTTGGTAGAATTGGGTAATAAGGGAGATAATACACCTACTACTTTAAAAAGTATTAAAGCTACATTAATTAAAAATCTTAAGTAATGGATCCAAATTCTTCTCTATCTAAACTACGTATTGCTCAGTATAATATTCAGAGTGCTAATAGTAAAAAACCCTTATTGTTACAATTCTTAAATAAACAAAATATTGATATTTGCTTACTTAACGAAACATGGTTTAAAGATAACAATTTTAGGATACCTGGATACAATATTTATAACAAAAATTCGAGTAACGCTCATAACGGAGTAGCAATACTAATCAGACCATATCTTAAATATAATATAATAAATACGCAATTTTATGAAAATATTCAAACAGTAGCTTTATCCGTATGCACGGTACGCGGCAGTTTAACTGTGCTCTGTGTATACTGCCCACCAACTAGTGCGCACATACGAATTCATAGATTGCACGACATAATTAAAGATCTTCCTAAACCTATATTTATTAGTGGTGATTTTAACGCCCACCACATTGCATTTGGATGTCTATCAACTAAGAGTCGAGGTCAGGATTTGTATAATATAATCGATGACTTAGACCTATGTATTTTAAATGACGGCAGTTATACAACTGTCAATCGGCCAGGACAAAATCCTTCTGCCATTGATGTTGGCTTCATAAGTTCTAGTCTTGCATCATTGTGTGAGTGGTCTGTGCATGATGATACCATGGGAAGTTATCACTACCCAACTATAACAGAAATTTCATTACTCATAGATAGATATGACATTAGTCCTCCAGTTGATAAGTTTTTGTATAAAAAAGCGGATTGGGAGACATTCAAAAAAGTTTCTAAAACAATATTTAATGATTTGACTCTTAAACTACATGATCCTATTCTAACTTATAATGATTTCTGTTTTCGATTAGATACTCTAAAAGAATTAACAATCCCAAAGCTAACTAAATTGAACAACTTTAAAAGCAGACCCCCAGCTCCTTGGTGGAATGAAATTTGTGAAAAAAGCGTTGTTGCTTCCTACGATGCATTGAAACTATATAGAAGTGAGCCTAGTTTCGAAACCTATTTAAATTACAAGAGAAAAGATGCACAGAAAAAAAGAACCATCTCAGAACAGAAAAAAGTTGGATGGAACAACTTATGTAATAGTTTTAATAGAACTACTCCAATAAGTAAGATCTGGAATCTTATAAAGATGTTCAAAGGTATAAGACCTGGCAATAAATCATATAGAGATGAGTTCATTATTCCATTTTTAGATAAATTATCTGATAACACAAATTTAACTGATTCTGATAATATAAAAAACCTTTTTGATTTAAACAATGATAATCGAAATTCAAAATTTTTATTAGATTCCTTCTCATGGCGCGAATTTACAATGGCTCTGCAAGGTAGACGAAATACAACTCCTGGTTTGGATGACTACCCTTATTTATTGATTAAAAATTTAGACGAATCGGCCCAAAAGATATTTCTTAACGTTCTTAATCTGCTTTGGTATACTAAATCTATCCCGCAATCTTGGAAAACACAATGTGTTGTTCCAATACTCAAGCCAGAGAAACCTCCGCAACTTCCTAGTTCCTATCGACCAATTTCATTATCATCTTGTCTAGGTAAAATTTTTGAAAACATGATTAAATTTCGTCTTGATTGGTATGTTGAATCCAATGGTATCATTCCACATGTTCAGTATGGTTTTCGTCGTGGCCGCAGCTGTGCAGATAGTTTTACTTCTCTCATCTCTGACCTGAAAAATGCAAAGAATAAAAAATTACACACAGTTTGTACTTTCTTAGATGTTCAAGGTGCTTTCGATAGTGTAGATCCTGCTATACTTGTCCAAATTATGTCAAGATTAGGTATTCCTGGTCAGTTATGTAAATGGATTTTTAACTTTTTGAATAACAGGACACTATATGTAAGACATAACAATAAACTATTTGGACCAAAATCTGCTTCAAGAGGTACAATGCAGGGTGCTACACTGTCTCCTTTGCTGTACAATATTTACACATGTGAAATTTGTAAATTTGTAAATAATACTGATGTAAATATTCTGCAATTTGCTGATGATATTGTTATATACAGCAGCAGCTATAATTTAGAAGTGGCAATTGACAATGTGAACATAGCTTTAAATCAATTATTTATATATTATAATGATTTACTACACCTAAAAATCAACCCATCTAAAAGCAGTGTAATGATTTTTGGCAATGATAGCTCCACAACTAATGTTACTTACAACAGTGAAATTATTCCTAGAGTAAATAGTAAGAAATTTTTGGGCATAATAATAGATCAAAAATTGACTTTTGAAACACATATTAGGCACATTTCCAAAAGCGCCCTAAAAGGTTTAAATTTAATGAAATGTCTTGCTGGTGTATCATGGGGGGCAGACCCCAAAACATTATCATTATTGTACAAAGCAATTGTTAGAAGCCATTTTGATTATAGCTCACTAGCTTATATGTACAGTACACATGTAAATAAATTAGATATAGTGCAGAATAGGGCTTTGAGAATAATATCTGGCGCAATGTGCTCCACTCCCATAAGGGCCATGGAAGTGGAGACTAAAATCATGCCCTTAAGTTTGAGAAGGCTATTACTTGCACAAAGATATTCTCTCAAATTAATATCATCAAATAACAGAGAGATAATAAATAAAATATTACCTTCTACTCACAGAAATTTTCAGACACAGACAAAAGTTGATATGTTGAATGGTATTTCCCCAATGTTGTCCAACATCTTACTTGAAATAGACAATAGCTGTTCCAATATTAGAAAACAATTTCCATGGCCATGTTACTCCTTCACATATCAATGTATTTCACATCCTGTAAAAGTGTTTGAAAATACAATTAATAACAATTTAGATATGCTACAATTTTTAGAACAAAACAATAGTTATTATACTTTATACACTGATGGTAGCAAGAGTAGTGATTATGTTCATGCAGCATTGTATGATCCACACAGAAAATTCTCTCAAAGCTTTGTTCTGCATAAATCTTGTTCTATATTTACAGCGGAGGCATATGCGGTGTATCAGGCATTACTATGTATACGTGAAATAAGTAACTGTAAATACTTTTTAATTGTTTCTGATTCTTTAAGCATGATAAAGGCCTTAAGTAGCCTTACAGTAACATTTAAGTCTAACTTTATTCTTTATTTCATTAAACAAATAATTTACCAATATCATCTTGAACATATACAAATTGCCTTCCTGTGGGTACCCTCTCACAGTGGTATCACTGGCAATGAAATGGCTGATAAAGCCGCATATGAGGGTTATAATTCTGTTGATGTTAAAAATACAATGGACATCCCTATGACTGATTTCTTACAAAGCATTAATGAAAACATTTATGAGTTGTGGTATGAAATATGGAAAAAAGATCAAGATACGAAAGGAAAGTGGTATGGAAGCATTCAAGAAAGATTACCTATTAAACCTTGGTACGATAAACTGAAGGAGGATGCAAGCCGAGATTTTATCACCACGATAAACAGGCTGCGCTTTGGCCATAATACTGCACCGTCACACCTTGCAAGATTGAATATTATTTCAAACAATATATGTCCGTTTTGTGAAAATACTGAAGGAACTGTAGAACATCTCATTTTCTCATGTCAGAATTTCTTACTTGACAGACTAGTGTTAGCTATTGAATTAAGTGAAGTGAAAGTTAAATGTGATTTTGAATCCCGCCCGCCGCCACTTGAACAGTTATTAAAAGACAAAAACAGCTACAAACCAATATACAAATATATCAAAAATACTATAAAATCCATTTAAAATAAAGTGCAAATTCCAACCAAAGTACTGCAAAGCTGCAAGTGAAGAAGTGCAAATCAGTGCAACAAAAAAAGACTTGACCTAAAGGTCTTTGTTACCAGGTCATTAAATTAAAAAAAAAAAAAAAAAAAAGATACGATTTAGTGTAGATGATCGCTAGCTTCCTACTTCCTAACTAGAGTGTACCTAAATTGGCTTCCTACAAATTGTATAGTGTAATAAGCGCTTAAAAGTAAGTACACACGTAGGTACACAAATTATACCACGAGGAATTCTGAATATTACTAAATACTATAAAATAAATAAATAAAATAAAATAGCCTTTATTGCTGTTTCTTTCCTTACAATTAATACATGCTTACTTACTTACTAAAATTTTTTTTTTTTTTTTTTTATCGATTTCTTCTTGTCTTAACTTGCATTTGAATGATCGGCAACTGGTTTTTTGTATGGAACAGCTTGTCTTTCGACAAAGGCCTCCTCTAAAGATTTCCATGTATTTCTGTCTCTTGCTAAACGGGTCCATACCGGACCAGCTATTTTCTTAAAGTCATCTTCCCATCTTTTCATTTGTCTGCCTCTATTTCTTTTGCTGTCTCTTGGATACCATTCTGTTACTAACTTAGTCCATTTCTCTTTATTTTCTCTTAACATATGTCCCGTCCAACGCCATTTAAGCTGTCTGTAGGCTGTGTGTGCATTTTTGAAATTTGTTTTCTTTTTTATTTCTTGTAGTTTCACTCTGTCCCTCCTTTTTATACCTAAAATACTCCTTTCTATTGCATTTTGGCAGACTTTTAGTTTACTTTCTTGCAGTTCTGTTAATGCCCATGTCTGACACCCGTATAGTAAGCATGGCATAATGCATATTTCGTATACTTTCTTTTTTCCTTTCATTGGCATATCTTTATCTTTCATTATTTCCCTAAGAGACCAAAACCGTTTCCAAGTATTGGTTATTCTTCGTTCTATTTCTTTATTCATGCAATCCTCTGTAGATATAAGTTGACCCAAATAAATATATTCATTTACATATTCTATTTGTTCATTGTTTATTATTATTGGTTTGTTGGTTACTGTTTGCGTTTGTTGGGAATTTGTCATTACTTTGGTTTTAGTTAGGTTCATTGTCAGGCCAGCCTTAACACTTTCATCGGATAATTGCTGCAACATTATTCCCAGAGTTCCTGCATCCTCTGAGAACAGAATCAAATCATCCGCGAAGCGTAGATGGTTGAGATTTTCGCCATTTATATTGAGGCCATTTTCGGTCCAGTTAAGATTCCTGAAGATCATCTCCAGAACTGCTGAAAATAGTTTAGGTGATATAGGATCCCCTTGGCGTACACCTCTTTTAATAGGAAATTCGTTGCCAGTAGATTCAAGTTTAACTTGTGCTGTGCTCGCTGTGTATACGTTTTTAATTATTCGTATATATTTTGCTTGCACCCCTTGTCTTGTTAGTGCGTCCCATATATACTCATGTTCTAATGTATCGAACGCTTTATTGAAGTCAACAAACCCTATGAAATACGTTTTATTATATTCTCTATATTTCTGTAGAATTTGTCTTAGAGTGTGTATATGATCTACAGTTGAAAACTTGCTACGGAAACCAGCTTGTTCCTTAGGTTGGTTTTCTTCTAGTATATGAGTAATTCTGCTTAGTACGATTTTTGAAAATATTTTATAAATATTGGAAATTAAACTAATCGGTCTGTAGTTTCCTATATCTCCTTTGTCTCCTTTTTTATGCAGCAATATGATTGTCGATTTAGTCCAGTCTTCCGGGATGATTTCCGTTTCTAGGATTTCATTGAACAAGTCTGTAAGTTTTTGTGCTATCACTGGTAACGCAGTTTTTAGTAGTTCGTTTGTGATTAAATCTGATCCAGGCGCCTTATCTAGTTTTTGTGTTTCGATAGATTTTATTGTTTCTTCCTTTAGGATTGGTTTGATCTCCTCTTTATTTACTGAACTATATTCTTTTATTACTTGTTCCTGTTTATGACTTTGGTATAGATTTTGGTAGTATTCCGTAGCAATTCCTAGTATTTCTGGTCTTTTGGTGGCCTTCCCACCGTTTTTATATTTTTTTATATTTGGAATCCAATCCTTTTTGGGATTCATTTCTTTTAGCGCCTTCTTTATTCCGCCTGTTTTTTCTATATGTTTTCTTAATGTTGTTAACCTTTTTGTTTTCCGTTCTCTTCTAAGTTGTTCGCTAATCTTTTTGCTTATTTCTGCTATCTTTTGGCCATTATTTATTTTCTCTCTTTGTTGTATAAGTACTTTTCGTTCTTGTAATAATTGCTTACTTTTAAATGATATCACTGTCTTGCTAGTCATGTTTACTTTTTTAGTTTCTGTTTTTAATTGTTTAAGCAATCTGTTGTATTTCTCCTGTGTCGATATACATTCTTTTACTCCACTTTGCAAGGATATTTCGAGGTTGTTCAGAAGTAAATCAGTGCTACCGGTGCATTCGATGGCTTTCATATTGTTGTGAAATTGACGTGCTCTTTTAGCATGTGTCCCTGATAGTTTAGCTCTAACCATCCTATGATCGGAGTTAAAATTAAAACTGGTTAAAATAGACAAATCTTTAAAAACTTTTACATTGTTAGACATAATATAGTCTATCTCGTTTTTGTACCGGCCATTAGGAGAGATCCATGTCCATTTCTTTGATGGTTTCTTTTTGTAAAAACTATTTAGGATGCTTAATTTATTTTCAATAGCAAAGGATACTAGTCGTGAGCCGTTTTTACTTCTATTCCCAAATCCATGACTCCCAATGTTATATTCTTCTCCTCTTTTCTGTTTGCCAATCTGTCCATTAAAGTCGCCGATAACTATCATGTTTTTGGATGCATTTGCAATGGTGGATCGTAGGTCCTCGTAGAATTTTTCGATTTTTGCTATATCTTCTTTCCTATTTGACTCGGTAGGCGAATACGCCTGAATTATGGACCATGCTTGTTCTTCCTCACCATCTACCGGTAATTGAATGTTGAGAAGTGCAATCCGTTCTGAAATCCCTCTTATTTCTTGTATGTTTTTGGCAAGATTTCTTTTAACCATGAATCCGACTCCGTATAATCCGGGCGTCTCCCCAATATGGTGTAGTATGTATTTTCCATGGTCTTCTATTCTTTCACCAAATCTTCTTACTTCACTTATACCAGTTATGTCCCAATTTATTTCATCCAATGCTAATTCCAGTTCTCGCAGTTTTTCTGTGGTTCCTAGTGATCGACAGTTTATAGTAGCTATATATATATCGTTATATTTCTTTTTCCTGTTATGTTTTATCTTTAGAGGGTCGTGGTCATTTTCCCCCACGAGGACCAGTCGGCTTGGGGGAGGTTGTTGGTTTATAATTATTTGGTTTTCTGCGCTTTTGTATTGTTGTGTTTTCCGGTTGCCGAAAGCTAATTGTTATTGCTTATTATCCATCGTAGGGGAAGAGAGAGAGTTGGATCTGCCTCTCATAACATCAAAGGCGTTACGCCTATTATTTTGTGATGGCGTCCAGACTTGTTGTTTTTTTGCTTTTACATTGTCATGTGGCGATGAAGATATTTCTCTCTTTCTTTTATCATTGGTTGTATTATTTTCCTTTACAACAAGCTTGTCGTATTTAAGATATGCGAAATTTCCTTTCTGTCTTTCTTCTTTCAATTTAGTTTGTAACATTTTTCTCTTCTCTAGAACTTCTTTAGAATAATCTTCTGTGATATATATATCTTTGAGATTTTTCCGGGCTTTCATTACCTCATTCTTCTTCCATGAGTTGACAAAGGAAAGCAGAACAGGTCTCGACTTTCCGTCTGGGCTTCTTTTTCCGATACGATAAATGTTGTTTATTTCTAAATCTGTAATGTTTACATTTAAGTCTTTATTAAATATCTTCTTTACCTCTTGTATTAGTCCTGACGTACATTCTTCTTCCTCTTTTAATCCAAAAATAATAATGTTGTTTGTCTTCTTTTCTCTTTTTAAATATTCCAGCTCTTTCTCAAGGCTCATCAATTTTATCTTTAGATCTTTATTTTCAGCTATAATAGGCTGAAGTTTTTCATCAATTTTCTCCATGATTGAATTAGTTATAGACGTTTTCAGTTCAACCGTCTGTTTCTGCATTTCGATTTTCATTTTGTCGAATAAAATTTGAAATTGATCTTCCATGTTTAAGTTTTAACTTTTTTGCGTAAAATGGAACGCAGTAGTAGAATGGTAATTTTTGCGTTGGCAACTACGGTACGATGTATGACACTGACACTGTCAACCTGACAGTGACTGATAGTGACACTATGATGTTTCGTATAAATAATCGTTTTTTCTAACCTCAATTCGATAGTTGTTGGTTTAAATTTAGTCGTAATCTGTTTTTATTTCACAATTATTGCACCAGAATCGATAGTTCTACGACTAAATACTACTTAACAATAATTGCGATAAACACGGATGCTACTGAATGTAAGCGATGCGCCTGTCAAGCTCGGCTACTGAAAAGATGACTACATTTTTTTTTTTTCTTTAGAGGTTTTCGTATCTCCCCGACGACAGTTCATCGTATCGCATTGAGGTAGGAATAATAAGGAGACGCTGCGTTATTCTATACATACATTTGCTTATACAAATATGAGTGAAATATGATTCAGAACTTGAAATATCGTTATGTCTCATTCTTTCTTGTGAGATAATCCTATTTGATAAAAGAGACAACTATATTTAAGTTTGTTGCTAATTATGGCAACATTTTGTCGTGATGTAGAGACAGTTGTAGGTAAGTGCCGTTGCAGCCATATTATGTTCCAAATTCATGGTAGTTACGCTGTCAAATGGTTGTTTACTTTTTTTATTATTGTGATTTGCGAGAAAACTACGAGTAATTTTACTTTTAAAACTGAATGTAAATGTTGGAAAACATAAATCCAACATGCCTGTGTGTTGTGTTGTGAAGTGTGGTGCAAGAAACAGTCAAAATCAACCTCAATTGTGTTTGCACAGGTTAGTAGTCGGTTTTCATGCATTATTACACACAATAATACACATTCGGTGATACTATTGTAACGCAATCGTGAATTTATGGCTAAAGTATTGATATTTGGATTCATTTCCACATAACAGGCCTTTTTATTATATTTGTTTATTCATTCGTTTGTTTACATAATGAAATAGTGTTGTACCGTTGCCGACTTGCGGCAATACGAAACTAGTTCCTCCGCTGGAACGATATCGGTATATTCTGTGATTTGAAAATGAAAACAATATATCTAGTTTTAATTTCCGCGAATATTAGTGGGTTGCAGGTATGCACCTCCCTCCCGCCCGCTATATTATGCACATGCAAGATTACTGGGCAAATGCAAGGATTTTAAGCACATGCAGGAAGGCAATGCAAAACCCAACACCATTACCGACACGTGTTTCGCCTCTCCACGAGGCATCCTAAGGGGACGTGTTGACTCGCTGACCGTTGAGTTGCGACTGAGCATTTAGTACAAGGCACCCCCTCAACGGTCAGCGCCTCGTGGAGAGGCGAAACACGTGTCGGTAATGGTGTTGGGTTTTGCATTGCCTTCCTGCATGTGCTTAAAATCCTTGCATTTGCCCAGTAATCTTGCATGTGCATAATATAGCGGGCGGGAGGGAGGTGCATACCTGCAACCCACTAATATTCGCGGAAATTAAAACTAGATATATTGTTTTCATTTTCAAATTTAAAATGGATTTCCGCAAAGTAACGCCTGACTCAATCAATTTTATATTCTGTGATGTTAACATAAATAATCCTGCGTCTTATTCGGTCCGAGTGACCTAGCTAGGTCCAGCCTGTGATTCACACTTCACACCAAAATCAAAATATTTTACGTAAATCTGAAGAAAACATTGAAAAAGCTAATTATCTCTAAAAGAGTAATCATGGAGTTTCTTGCCGGCACTTCTCCATAGGAAACAGCTAATTGGAACCGTGCACCTAGCTTATAATGTTTTATGTTTGTTTTAGTTACATATTAGCATCTCTAACCAAAATGATTTAAAAATACTTTATTTTTTATAGGTTTCCTAAAAATGAAGGCTTACAGAAAAAATGGTTAGAGGCTAAGGGTCGTGGGGTGATGTTAAATAGCCTATAGCCATACTGGCTACCAAAAGCAAAAATAATTTTAATGCTTTTTTTTGCGCGGTACCCTAATTATTTCTCTAAAATAAAAGTAGCCTTAGTTACTCCTTGTAACATATCTGCCTGTAAAAATCCCGTCAATATTTGTACAGCTATTTCAGAGATTAGCCGGGACAAACACTTCAATTTCATTTATTTGTATAGATAGCAGAAGGTAAGATAACCTACTCATCTTTTTCTGTTACTATTACAACGGATTTTATTAAGTACATAATATGAGGTATGATCCAAACGTGATAAATTAGTGGAACTCGTAACTAGTATCGATACTCGTTGTAGTAACACCTTGATTGACTCAACCCTAGCAATGGCAGCCATTTTATGTTCTGTAGGTATATACCCTTTTTTCGTAGGTATTTCCCGTCCATACTTTTATAGGTCAATGTCGTATCGTAGCTTGCTTTCGCTTTCGGGCTAATTTTTTCACATGCCTTTTTGAACTGCGGTGTGCGGTGGTAACATTGACATACAAAAGTATGGACTGGAAATACCTACAAAAAAGGGTAACTCATAATGTCGCATAAAATGGCTATAATTGCTAGGGATCTATCAATCAAGGGACATAGGTGTTATAACGAGTATCGATACTAAATACGAGTTATACTAGTGATCACGTTTGGATCATACCTAATATTATGTACTTAATTACAAACTGTAACTACTACTTGTAAAGTCAATTGTAACAGAAAAAGATGAGTAGGTTATCTAACCTTCTGTTATCTATACAAATAATTAAAAATTAAGTGTCTGTTATAAGTCTGTACCTATAAGACGCAGTAGTATTTATAACCCGTTTACTAAAAGAATGGACCTGACGTCGTTAAACGGGTTATAGGATAATGTTTCAGTGGCGGAACTAGTTTCGGAGAAGTCGGCAACGGCACAACTCTATTGCATTATGACCTAATAATATGTTTGCAAACAAACCTTTTATCAATACTTTAGCCATAAATTCATGATCGCTTACAATAGTATCATCGAATGAGTATTATTGTGAGTAGCATTGCATGAAAACCGGCAATTAACCTGTGCAAAGATAATTGTGATTAATTTTGATTCTTTTATGCACCACACTTCACAATACAACACACGGAAATGTTGAGTTTCTGTTTTCCAATATTTACATGTAGTTTTAAAAGTAAAATCCTCGTTATTTTCTCGCAAATCTCAATAATACAAAAAATAAAGAACCATTTGACAGCAAAACTATCATAAACTTGTCCCCAAAGACTACAATTTAATGCTTGTCCCGTAAGATGGCTGCTTCGGCACTTACCTACAACTGTCAGTACGTCACGATAAAATGTTGCCATAATTAACAACAACTTAAAATATAGTTGTCTCTTTTATCAAAAAAGATTATCTCACTAGAAAGAATGAGACATAACGATATTTCAAGTTCTGAATCATATTTCACTCATATTGTTTAAGCAAATGTACGTATAGAATAACGCGGCATCTCCATGTTTTTCCTATCTCAATGGGTGGTGTGGTGATAATAATATAATAAAACATGGACCAAGATGAAACCTTGACGTTCTGGTAATGTCAAAATGACATTAGTCTGTCACATTGCTACCTCAATGGTCTGTCATCACTTCGAATGTCATTCATTTAGTTCAGCAGTTAGGTACATGTCAGAAAACAATATAACTGATGATATTAGAACATAAAAACATTTTTGTTCTAATCTAAAAACGCTTGCTGCTAACATAGAGTATATACCGTGATTATCCTTGGCAGCCTGTAATGTTTTGCAAGTACATTACATAATTTGTGGCATCATTACTATAATTAGTGTTTACAAAATGGATAATATAAGATCATGGACGGCGGAGGACGAAGCAATCATTGCGACAAACACAGATGCTACTGAATGTAAGCGATGCGCTGTTGAGCTTGGCTACTGGAAGGATGACTACATCTCGTACTTTGCAAGGCACGCCGACCGCAAGGCGCCCGAGATTAATCGCGGCTACTACGCGCGAGTCAGGGCAATGGAAATATTTATTCATCAGTTCCTTGAGGTTAGCGGTATCATCATAATTTACTACTGGAATTCAAACATGCAGAGGCTTTGATGTCAATACTATAATGCTACACTTTGCTTGATTGTTTTCATATCAGTCACTTACTAGTGACTAGTCCTCCACGCGACTGCTGTCGAGTTAGTAGTAGTGGAAGAAATGATCTGGTAAAGTGACTATGATATATTTAGTTTCTAGGATTTGCAATCAGATAGGCCGTCTACCTGTTTTCAGGAAATAACATAAAAAAATATTGTATTGTACTTTGTGAGTACATTATTTTCCTAATGATTTAAATTTAATAATGTAAATTTTTCCCAGCGCTGTGGCACCAAATGCCAGATTATAAACTTGGGCTGTGGTTTCGACACATTGTACTGGCGCCTCAAGGATACCACACAGGCAGTTGGCAACTTCATAGAACTGGATTTTCCAGCAGTTACTTCAAAAAAATGTCACATAATCAAGCGGAATAAACAACTTCTTCAAAAAATATCAAATGAAGGTATGGAGTCTTTGGTCTTCTTCTCAGTTTAGAACATATTTTATGAAACATAGCCTCAATAAAAATAGTGCGGTCACTGGATACAGCTTGTATTGTTAGGAGTTTCCTCTCTCTGAAGCCCTGAGCACTGGTACCTTTGACCCTGTTCATGATACTAGTGGGCTATTATGTATAGTGGTGGTCATATAATTAAGAATGTCTATTTGAAAACAAGCATTTTTTCAAACTTATGAGAATTACACTTTTTGCATGTATTTTTGTATCTCTCTCTGTATCGCAAAAATGTTCCACATTGTCATAGCACACAGCTATAACATGATTAATTCATTAATATAATTATAAATAAACATATTATATTAAAGCCTTAACATATTATTGCAAACTTACTGGCTGGCCACATAATTAAGAATGCTGGATAGTTTATTTTTTTATTCTAATTTAAATAGGGAACACTCTGTAACTAAGCCATTATTAGCGTAATTTTGGCACCATTTAGTGCTGTAAAAAACTTTTTTACAAAAAATAAAACCGACTTCTAAACCGTGTGTGGTTGGAATGAGTATGTAAGAGATGCCCACCGCGAGGCCAGGTCTAGCTTTCAGACCTGGATACTAAACAATCGTCCCTCGTCGGGCCTGGTTTATGATGAAATGTACGAGAAGCGAAAAGTTTTCAAAAGTCGACTTAAATTTTGTCAAAACCACGCTGAGCAAATTGTAATGGATAGGCTGGCAGAACAACGAGCTAGTAAAAATTTCGCTAAATTCTGGAAGTCCACTGGGAACCTGGATTCGAAGCCTGGCCTCTGCGTGTGTGGAAGGGATAAGCGATAAGAAGGGAATAGCGTAACATCATTAACAACATGAAGCGAGGCAAATCTCCAGGACATGATGGGCTCAGCATTGAGCTCCTGAGGCATGCGGGTGTCCATCTGCCGCGAGTCTTGTCTATGTTTTTCACAATGTGTATTAGTCACGCGTACCTACCTGCGAATCTAATGAAGACCATCGTAGTTCCCATTGTGAAAAACAGGACAGGCGACATCTCGGACAGAGGTAACTATCGTCCTATTTCTCTTGCGACTATAATAGCCAAGGTGTTGGACGGTATGCTTGATTCTTACCTAAGTAATTACATTCATCTTCATGATGCACAGTTCGGGTTTCGTCCAGGACTATCAACTGAAAGTGCTATTTTAAGTTTCAAGCATACCGTTCAATATTATAAAGATCGCGGTACACGCCTGTTTCCTTGATCTCTCCAAGGCTTTCGATCTTGTTTCATACGATATGCTCTGGAGAAAGATGGGAGACAGGAGACAGGGGTATACCTGCGGAAATATGTGGGATATTCCAGTATTGGTATGGTAACCAAATCAATCAGGTGAAATGGGATGATACAGTCTCTGAGCCATTTAGGTTGGAGTGCGGGGTGAGACAGGGTGGCCTGACGTCTCCCAGGCTTTTCAACCTATACGTGGATGACCTGATAGTCGCACTCAGCAGCATGCGTGTCGGATGCAGTGTTGATGGGATTAGAATTAACAACATCAGCTATGCAGATAATATGGTGCTGCCGGGTCCGTCGGCGGGAGCAATCAAACAGATGATTAAAACGTGTGAGGCCTACGCTGCCGCACATGGATTAATATATAATGTGAAGAAATGTGAATACATGGTCTTTAAGGTCAGCGGCAAACGCCGTGGAGAAGGACCCGAGTTGCTCGTGAACGGGTCAAAAATTAACAGGGTATCAACTTTCAAATACCTAGGGCATTGTCTTGCCGCTGACCTCAGGGACGATGTAGACATTGAGAGGGATATTTAGACGTCATATATAGTAACCCCCGACGCAAAAATATTGATAGTGTTATAAGTTTGACTTATCTGTCTGTCTGTGGCTCCGTAGCTCGCGAACGGATGAAGCGATTTCAATTTAGTTTTTTATTTTTTATATGAAAGGTGAGTTACGGGCGAGTGTTCTTAGACATGTTTATAGTTCTTAGCGTGATGGTGTATATCCTATAGCCTTCCTCGATAAAGCTCTTCAGCTTTATATATTAGTGTAGATATGCCATTCTCGATCCTTATCGGGTCGCTGTTCGTCTGGATCTGTTGACATAGGATAGCGAAGGACAGTCTTCCATTGCTCCATACACGAAACTAGGAAGGTGTACAGAATATGGATCAACAACAACAGCTCATGTGCCGTGTTTGTGGCACTGAGTCATAGGTCATCTTATAATCTATGCAACATGTCGACAGATCCTTTCGGGAACGACGAACCTGTTGGCTAATGGCAATATCAATGAGGAGCAGCTCTTTAGTACCGCGGGATCCGTTCCTACTTCATTCCGAGAGGTAGACATTATTGTATTACACTCAAATGATGGTTAATCGTCGCTCTTAAAATGCAATGTCCATTATAATTATGGTTGTAAAAAAAGTGCTCTTGAATTATTGATTACTAGCATTTTTGCATTTAGAATAATATGTGCAATGATCACACTACAACCCGTCCGAATTAACTGTGCCCCTGGCGCTGTGACGTCACACTGTCGGTACTGTTGGCTACTGAACGCTCATAGCGAACCCGGGGCGCCGCGCGGGGAAGCGGGAGAGGGATCGCATTTCAGCGAGGTGCACAGTTAATTCGTACGGGTTGTATTAACACTCCACCCACAAACTATTACTCACTCACGACTACCCACTACAACACACTAGGCCCGTTTTGGCGCCACATAAGTAAGTCAGTCGGTATCTAAAGCAGACAGCTGTCTCGACGAGGTGGCGAAGGGAGCTGTAACATAGAGACAAGTCGGCCGCTAGAGACAAGTCGGCCGCTGTGCTATCGCGCAGTGGCAGATGCCTGGGGACGGTGAGCGTGGGTGGCTCGCCGTCCGATACCAGGTTGAGTCGACGACGCGTTGTGTTCCACGCGCGCCTCAAGGAGCCGTCAGCACCGAGGACGGGGCCCCATAGGGTCGGTGCCTGCTAGGGTTGCGGAATTTGTTCGAAAGAGTTACCGCGGCCCTGGAACGCATAGGGCACAAGAAGGATCACGGGTGGGTTTTAGTCAGTAAAAGTCTGACACTCCCTACCGCTCCACCCAGGGCGGGAGGGGTCATTTGATGATTTCCCATCCAGAAAAAAAAAAAAAAAAAAAAAAAAAAAAAGGGAGCTGGAACATCGTAAGTGGTCTGAGTATGATAGCCGAGGGTCGTTGCAGACGGCGAGGTGATGATCCGCGAGGGCGACCTGCACTCGGACGGCTACCACCTGCTGGGCTGCGACCTGCGCTGCCTGGCCGAGGTGCGGCGCAAGCTGGCGGCGGCGGGCGCCGGGCCGCACGCGCCCGCGCTGCTGCTGGCCGAGTGCGTGCTGGTGTACCTGCGGCCCGACGCCGCCGAGGCGCTGCTGCGGCTGCTGGCGGACAGCTTCCCGCGCTGCGCGCTGCTGGTGTACGAGCAGTGCAACCTGGGCGACAAGTTCGGCTCGGTGATGGTGCGCAACCTGATGGCGCGCGGCTGCGTGCTGGACGGGCCGCGCCTGGCGCGCAGCCCGGCCGAGCAGGCGGCGGCGCTGCGCGCGCTGGGCTACGAGCAGGCGCGCGCCTGGGACATGGAGGCCGTGTGGCGCAGCTTCGCGGACGACGACCGCGCGCGCGTGGAGGCGCTGGAGATGCTGGACGAGCGCGAGCTGCTGCTGCAGCTCAACACGCACTACGCGCTGTGCGTGGCCACGCGCGGCGACATCTTCGCCGACATGGACCTCAACGCGTAGGCCTCCTTCCATGTTTCGTGCGCTTGTGCGCTCATTGAATAACTGCGTCGTTGTAATTACACCTTGTAGGTAAGTGTGGGCGATATGGAATAGTAGACGCCTCGGCCATGATACCCATTAGATCAAACGAGTTGCCGCAACAAGGACTGCGCTGCAATATGTCGCAATCATAACCGCGCTGTGTATTGCAGAGATGTACTCGTGCGCGGCAGACGCTGAACATACTGTGGACAAAAAGACGGTCAAAAAGGGAAACGCCAATACGGTTGATAGAAAAAATACATGTTTTTTTTCTCATTTTTCATCATGATGAATTGTGTATCTAGAATAGTTCTGAATGTTTTTAAATATCTACTAAACATTTTCTTAAAAAGCTCATTCTAAACCGATTTAAATAAAGAGGTAATATTTTTGGTCCTTCCTTTGTAAAAGCAGTTGTTATTTTATTATAAGTTAATACTTCATGTACTTCATGTAAAGCGGTCGATATTGAAGACTACAGATGTTATATTTCCCTTTATTGGCCATCTTTTTCCAGCCTTTTACCTACGTAAATAAAAGTGGTTTACTTCCATGTGAAAAAAAAAGAATGTAAATGTGCAATACCGCAGCACTTTGAAGAGATGTGCAATTTAATTCCAGAACAATAAGTTTGAATGTATTATTTAAATTCGTAATGTTGTAAATAGCGTAAGCAATTAAAATATAAATGGGCAAGTTTGCGTTTAATTTAAATTATTTAACAAGTGGTTATTACTCATGTTCCGCCACTTGCTGTCGCTGAAGACAGCGAGAGCAGTGTTGTGTTGCCCACTCTACTGTGGATCTTATGTTTAAACAATACGATGTGTATTTCCGTTAATGTGCACGCTAAGCATGCACTGACACTTGTATGAGCTCTACTAATCTGTCATTCAATTTCAAATGTTGTGGCGGTAATTGACCGCTTTATCAAAATAAATGATCTCGATGTACGATGAAAAGTGGTGGTTATTTTTATAAATAAACTGCGGAATCGATGCTCTACGAGCACTGCGCAGACGTAGCGCTTCCTCTGCTGCACACCTCGCCATCGATTGGGTAAGTCCGGTGTGGCTTTGGGGTGGCATCTGTCCCCTCGATAAGTGTTACGAGGAGCTCGGTGGTTCGGAGACGGACTGAAACTGCCGCCAAGCGCTACATGTTACAGCAAAGTGCCTCCGCCATGTCTGTACGCGATGAACTCAAAAACTTAAGGAACGGGCAGAGTGATTCATGAGAAAAGTGTATAATTTATGTTGGTAATTGGTTTTGTGTGAATTGGCCGAAATATGACGATGATAAAACGTAGAAAAAATAATGTATTGGGAGCTGATATAATGATGCTCTGCTTCCTTGTGAGAAGCCGGCACGACGACGAAGGAGTTTGTCATACAAGCTGTCCCGCTTTAAATAAATAAAAAAAATATGTTAAGGCGTTTCCCTGACCAAATAACCTTGAGCATTCGTTCCCTTTGCCGCCCGCATCCTGCGCACGCCTTATTATCATAGAATTCACACAATTTTTGGAATTAAAAAAAATAAGCGATCTTTTGAAGTGAAATAAAACGTGTAGAATATAGATTTTTAAATTATCTATCCATTAGTGTAATCCTCAAATGATTAGAGCGTTGCATTTAGCAACAGATGCATAAAATCAACAATTTTAGTCATTTTTTAAAAGTAGATTTTAAATTTATTTATACACTAGCTTCTGCCAGCGATTTCGTCCGCGTGAAATAGTTACTTTACCCCCGATTTTGAAACTCTCAGCCCGATCGGTTTAAAATTGACAAAAGATAGACATATGCTGTTTCGGGATATTTTTTATCTATAATTTTATGTAGAACATTTCCGTAATACATGATTTCTATGTAACTTTAACCATTAAGGCTACACACGCGACGGAAGCTTAAAAATGGAGTAACTTCTCCCGTTTTCCCAACATTTTCCTTCACTGCTCTGCTTCTATTGATTGTAGCGTGATGAAAAGTATACTATAACCTGCCCAGGAGTATGAAGAATAATTGCACCAAGTTTCGTTAAAATCGGTCGAGTAGTTTTTGTTTCTATGAAGAACATACAGACAGACAGACAAAAATTTCACTGATTGCATTTTTGGCACCAGTATCGATCACTAATCACCCCCTGATAGTTATTTTGAAAATATATTCCTTGTACAGAATTGAACACTCTACAGATTTATTATAAGTATAGATAACAACAAATGAGAACGTGGAATGTGATGATAAGACATCGAACTTAATAATGAGGTCGCCCGCCTCGCGGTTCTTACGGAGCGACTCTTTCGGGAGAATGAGTCGCTCCGGAGGGACCTGGCGGGGATGGCCAGAGCGGCCTCCGAGGAGCCGCGAGGGGGGCTGCGTCCGGCAGCGCCGGAGGGGGGCCAAGTGCTGAGCCAGGTACGGGACCTGGTGCGGCAGGAGCTGGCTCCCTTCCGGAGGCAGGTCTCCGTGCTGGAGGACATGGTCCGGCGTCCCCCGTTAGCGGCGACGCGGGGGCCCCCGGGACAGCAAAAGGCGGCTTCGTACGCGGCCGCCGTGGTTGCCAGCCCGGGAACGTCTGGCCAGACGAAGGTGAAGGCTAAAGGCGGAGCCGCGCCAGCGCCTGTGACGCCGGCGACTGCGACGCCGGCGACTACCAAGGCGGCCCCGGCGAAGAGGGGTAGGAGGAAGGCTGGAGGAGCGGCTAAGGCTGCGGCGCCAGTGCCGCAGCCGCCCCCACCCCCACCCGCAGGCCCCGGCCGCAGGAGTCGGACCCTCCTGCGGCCCGGCCGCAGGAGGGTCCGACTCCTGCGGCCGGGGCCGAGTGGCAGGTTGCTGGCCAGAAACGGCAGGGAAGAAGGTGGCCAAGAGTACGGCCAGGAGGCAGCGGCGGAAGGCCAACGCCATTGCGGTGAGGCTTCGCGCCCCGAAATCCGCGGCTGTAGTGCTCACACTGCAGCCGGAAGCGGAACAGAGGGGCGTGACTTATCTCGCCGTATTGAAGCGGGCGAAGGTGGCGGTGAGCCTCCAAGAGCTGGGAATCAGCGGGGGCATCGGGGTCAGGAGGTCCTTGACCGGTGCCCGGAAGCTCGAGCTCGCCGGAGCGGAGAGTGGCCCGTTCGCGGACGCCCTGGCCGAAAGGCTGAGGGCGGTCTTACCCGCGGACGAGGTCCGGGTGTCCAGGCCGACTAAGCGCATCGACATGCGGATAGTAGGCCTGGATGACTCCGTGACGGAGGAGGAAGTTGTGGCCGCCGTCGCCAGGACTGGGGGATGCTCTGCCGAGCTTGTCAAGGCGGGCACCATCCGTCCTGATAACACGGGCATGCAAACCCTTGTGGTGAGCTGCCCCGTGGCGGCGGCCAGAACTGTGTCGGAGGGCCGAAGGCTCTTGGTGGGATGGGTGTCTGCGCGGGTAAAACTGCTGGAACCTAGACCTCTGAGGTGGTTCCGCTGTGGTCAGCCCGGTCATAAGGCCGGCTCGTGCGAGGCCACGCCGCACTGCGTTGCATGTGCGGCTGTTGGCAAGCCGGCCGAGCACTGGGCTGGGGGAAGGGCCTGCGCGCCATCCGCCCCTGACCAGGGGCAAGAGGTCCGCCGCCGCCGCCGCCTCTGCCGCCGCCGCGGCTTCCGTCGCCGCCACTGCCGCTACTGCTGCGGGTGCTGCGACTCCCAACACTCGGGAGGGTGCTGAGATGGAGTGCCAGTAATGGTCCCATTTCGGCCTCCTCCAGAGACAAGTCGGCCGCTGTGCTATTGCGCAGTGGCTGATGCCTGGGGACGGTGAGCGTGGGTGGCTCGCCGTCCGATACCAGGTTGAGTCGACGACGCGTTGTGCTTCACGCGCGCCTCAAGGAGCCGTCAGCACCGAGGACGGGGCCCCATAGGGTCGGTGCCTGCTTGGGTTGCAGAATTTGTTCGAAAGAGTTACCGCGACCCTGGAACGCATAGGGCACAAGAAGGATCACGGGTGGGTTTTAGTCAGTAAAAGTCTGACACTCCCTACCGCTCCACCCAGGGCGGTTTTGATGATTTCCCATAAAAAAAAGGCTCGATGGGGTGATACTTAAGGGAAAACGTTCACTTTCTTTTCTTACTATTGTGTTAGTTGTAAGTTTTCCTAAAATTAATAAAATAAAAACTATATTTAAGGGTAAATCTCCTCAGGCATGTGATGGAGCAGAGGTGGGGTGGTGGTTGTTTTTAAGAAGGGTGAAAATGCCCTGCTTAAGAGAAGAGATGATTCCTGAGTAAAAAAAATATATTTAGTCTATCAGATTTATCGAAAAATATTGATTTATTAAATATCAATACATGTATGTATCAATATTAATAATAATCAATATATATAAAAATCAATTTTATTACTGTTCGTTAGTCTCGCTAAAACTCGAGAACGGCTAGACCGATTTGGCTCATTTTGGTTTTGAATTATTTGTGGAAGTCCAGGGAAGGTTTAAAAGGTGAGAAAATATGAAAAAATGCTTGGAATATAGTAAAAACAACAATTTTGTTTTCCCTTAGAAACTATTACTTTCTGTCAAACATTTGATGTTCGTCATTCAGAGATCAAAAATTTTAAAAGAATACCTGCTTTTGTTTTTTTTTTGACATCTGACATTGACAACCAACAAATTCCGATCGCTAGGTACCTACTATTATATTTTACGGATTTTGGCGGGAAGGTCATGCAGTAAATTAGTGTGTTCGTGTGCAGCTAAGGTCTTTGGTGTGCAGCAATTGAAATAAATCCCTATTTCCCTTGGTCACGGCATCACGCGTGAACGGCTGGACCGATTTCGCCAATTCTTTTTTGTTGCGTTTGTTATTGTCAGAAGAAGGTTCTTATGAAAGAAAATTTTGAAAAATATACCTACATACGAGCGAAGCCGGGGTAGACCCTGGAACATGACCAACTATTTCCGGGGCTAACATTGCATGCGCTAAAGAAAGACCAGAAAGAAACATGTCGAAGTATTTCGGGGGCTGGACATTTGAGTGGTAAAGATTTACGTGTACCAGCAAACCCTAAACATGTCGAAGCATTTCCGATGCTGGAATTGTGAGTGAAGACTCACAAAATACCAAGATACCAGAACGTTAATTATTTAACATCAAACTATGATCAAGCGCAGTTACTAAGTTGTTGTGGTATTAATCTTGAAAATCCATGTTTTTCACATGGCCAGTTATATGTCAACATTCATAGTTGAGACAGGACGTCTGTCGGGACGGCTAGTCTAATTAATAAAATGATTTTTTGCTTTATCAAATCAATCAAATTAATGAAGATAAAGCATAAAAGATCAGCAGTAGTAGCTGTGTAAAGTAGTAAAAAGTAGCTGTGTAGTAAAGTGTACAAAGGCGTGACGTAAAGTCTCAACGCACTGTATCGTCATCATTTTCGATGTTTAACATCTTTACTCTGGTGTCTGACGCCCAGCAAATGCTGAGGTGGTAACCCTTTCGGTTCGGACACGCTCGGCGCATTCTGTACTTTTGTGTGTTTGTAACCGTTGTGCTGTGTCTGTTCTGAATAAAAGTTTTTCTATTCTATTCTATTCTACTCTCGTTTTCCTGTAATTCTTGGGAGCAGGGCGGACGGTCCACTACCGGCAGATGTCTGAATCAGTATATTATGTTGTTGCTTATTACCAAGGAGTTTTTCTCATTGTTTACGTGATAAAACTAACAGACGAACATCATATATTTTACTAGCTGTCCGCACAACTTAGTTTGTGTCACATTTTTCATGACTGCTCCGCTCCTGTTGGTCTTAGCGTGATGATATATAGCCTTCCTCGATAAATGGGCTATCTAACATTGAAAACACTGAAAGATTTTTCAAATCGGACCAGTAGTTCCTGAGATAGCGCGTTCAAACAAACAAAAACTCTTCAGCTTTATAATATTAGTATAGATTAAAAATCTATTGCATTATAAGTCCACTTCACTTGTGTGTGAGCCATGTCGATTCTTGTTTTATATTCAAGCAAGAGTCATCACATGAAAAATGAACATTGATAGAAACAAGGTGATGAAATACCAAGAACCGAGACTACACTCAGAGTTTTAGACGATTACATTTGCTTAGAACAAACGCTCCTTTTGTTAATGGTTCGGAGTTAAACAAGTTTTGTTGTCGTTGTTAAATTGAAACTCGGGTCAAAAAATAAAATCAGTAGTTACAATAGATGATATAATATAGGTAGTAAGTAAGTTTAAGTCGTGGAGAATCAGACGTGCGGCAGGCAGGCGGCGATGGCGCGGCGCAGCGCCTGGCGCACGCCGGCGTCGCCCTCGCAGAACACGTGCGTGGCGTGGCGCTCCACGTGCAGCAGCGTGTCGTGGCGCGGCAGGTGCACGATGCAGCCGTCCGCGCCGCGCTCCACGCGCGCCTCCGCCACGCCCTCCCGCGCCAGCGCGCGCACCAGCGCCTCCACGTCCGGCGCCGCCCAGTCCAGCCGCGGCGCCGCGCCCGGCCCCGCGCCCGGCGCGCCCGCCGGCGCCACGTCCAGCCACACGCGCGCGTCGCGCACGCGCAGCGCGGCCGCCAGCGGCGCCGCGCGCAGCCCGGCGCGCACGTCGCGCGGCGCCACGCGCGCCGCCAGCGCGCCGCTCAGCGTGGCGCGCGCCATGCCGCGCCGCACGCCGCACGCGCGCGCGGCGCCGCGCCGCAGCAGCACGGTGGCCACGTCGGCGGCGATGTGCGGCCGCGGCGCCGCGCCGCCCACGGCTGCGGCGTACTGCTCGGGCAGCGCCAGCTCGCGCGGCCGCAGCTCGCGCACCAGCTTGTTGGCCTGCGAGTAGTTGAGCGACGTGTCGATGGGGCAGTGGAACGCCTTCATGGCGAGCGGCTGGAAGGGCGCCAGCGCGTCCAGGTACGGGAAGTCCGGCTCTGTGGGCAGCGGCGTCAGTCAGATTCGTAGTTGCGGAATGCAATGAGACATGAGTGGCGCTCTCACCTGTGAATATGATGGCGTGCGCGGGGTTGGAGGCCCACAGCTCCACGAGGTGCACGGCGGCGCCGAAGCGCAGGCTCGGGTGTCCGCAGAACACGACGCAGGGCTGCACACACGACAACAGGTGACAAACTGTTCGACTCGACTAAATATACGAAACAGCTGATATATTTTTCGCGTTTTCAGTGATAAAATCGAGGAATTATGAAAAACACTAAAAATGTGATTTTGTGAACACTAGTTTTTTTTGTCAGTAATGTTTGTTTTTTGATAAATAAACGCCCGCAACAAAGCTTTCGCATTTCCTAGTTTAGGTTTCTCTGCTAGACTAGGCTGTAGCTAGGGAGCCCTGTCGAGTGCGTACGGACCTGGCGGAAGTCAGCGCTGAAGGCGTCGTCGTGCAGCGAGCGCGCGTGCTTGAGGCGGCCCGCGCGCACCAGCGCGGCGTGCGGGAAGGGCTCCTCCGGCAGGTACACGCGCGCCTGCTTGCCCGCCGACACCCACTCCGCCAGGATGTTGCTGTAGGCCAGCGACGAGTCGGCCACCGGCGACACCACGTACAGCGGCACGGCCGCCAGCCCCGCCGTGTCCAGGTGCGCCGACAGGCACTCCAGCAGGTCGTACAGCACGCCCGACGGGTACACGGGGCACAGCACCGAGCCGCCGCCGCGCAGCGTCACCGTGGCGTGCACGCACAGGTCGCCCAGCATGTGGTCGGGGTTGTGCGCCGGCGTCTGCGTCAGCGCCGCCAGCACCAGCAGGTCGGCGCCGCGCAGCGCCGCCTGGTTGATGGGGCGCGGGTGCGTGGTCAGCGTGGACGAGCCGCTCACGTACGCCACCTGCAGCACACCGGCCGTCAGTCCTCCTGGCGCCTGCCGCGCCGCTGTGTGCGCGGACTTACCTTCTCGTGTGCGGAGCGCAGCACCCAGTTGGCGGAGCCCAGACAGAAGCCGGAGCTGACGGCCGTGGCGTCGAGCGCGCCGTAGATGTCGACGCGCTCGTCGTAGCCCACCACGCGCACGCGCGCCAGCGCCCGCGCGATGCTGGCGGGCGCGAAGAGGCGGCGCCAGGCGCGCGGGCGGGCGGCCAGCGCGAGCGGCGCGGGCAGCACGTGCAGCAGCTCCTTCCAGCGCCGCGCCGCGCCGCCCGCGGGCCCGGCGCCCGACACCCACTCGCTCAGCTCCTCGAGGTAGAAGCGCCCGATCTGCAGCGTGGGCTCGGTGGCGTACACCTGCCCCTTGAAGCCCGTGTCCTCGGTGATGAAGGGCAGCGCCATCATGCACGTGTAGTTGGAAATGAGGATCACATCCAATTGCGAGAAGTCCACCACCTTGTCTAGGGGTGGGCAGAACTCGGGGATGCTGTCTACAAAAACACGCCCACAGCATTCTTTTAGTTCCTGCAAAAAGTAAAAAGTCACTAGAGCCCCATTTAACATTGCTGATTGCCAAGTAAAACAAGAAAATCCTTTTGCAAACATAAACAAGCAAACAAACAATTTGACATCTTATGAAATGAAATTATTGCTTCTATAATTAATATATGGTGTGGACCCATACATTTTAACTACTAGCTGTCCGCACAACTTCGTTTGTGTCACATTTTTCATGACTGCTCCGCTCCTATTGGTCTTAGCGTGATGATATATAGCCTATAGCCTTCCTCGATAAATGGGCTATCTACGACTGAAAGATTTTTTCAAATCGGACCAGTAGTTCCTGAGATTAGCGCGTTCAAACAAACAAACAAAAAAACTCTTCAGCTTTATAATATTAGTATAGATAGAAGCAATAATTTGGCAGTAGGTAGGTAACAAGGACATTTATACAATGATGAATGAATTGCGTTTCAATTGTATTAATGAGAAAAGGAAAGTTGGTTTAAAGGTATGAACATAAGACATTATAAATTTGTTACAGTACATTTTTATTATTGATTTATGTATATTGTTTCTTTACTCAAACTTTATTTAAGAACTAAAAGGCGTAGTAAAAAATATATTATTTAGAGTTATTTTAAAAAACCAGCACTTTATTTGAGTACCTTTTATCTATACTAATATTATAAAGCTGAAGAGTTTGTTTGTTTGTTTGAACGCGCTAATCTCAGGAACTACTGGTCCGATTTGAAAAAATCTTTCAGTGTTAGATAGCCCATTTATCGAGGAAGGCTATAGGCTATATTTTATCCCCATATTCCTACGGGAACGGGAACTACGCGGGTGAAACCGCGAGGCGCTGCTAGTCTAATATAAACATGCACTGTCTAAAATTTGGGGTTTTAAGTAATATTACTAAGTTTTTACCAACTACAGATATCCAGTGGCTAAATGACAAGCTTACTTAGATTTTTTACTAAAATGGACTTTCATCATTATTGCAGTGGACCCTTCATAATAATAATTATGCACACAGCAGCTACGTAGTAGATTACAACTTTATAATCAGCTATGCCGATTTTGATGAAATATGTCTAAGAACCACCAATAGAAAACCTGCATTCAAATCAAAAGAACCACATCAAAATCGGTTCACCTGTTCTAAGAGCTATGGTGCCACAGATAGACACATAGCAGTCAAACTTATGGAAAAGTTGACCTGTTTGTGTCTTTTTGCATTGCTTTTTGCAGTCATTAATAAGGTCTTTCAACTAGTATGTAGAATTAGATTGATAGAGAGATTGGTTGTGAAAAGCTTTTTTTTAGGAAAATCACTCTTATAAATTTATACATGTGTCAACACTTTACTTGAAATCCAGTTACCTGTATGTTAACACAAGCATTGTTATCCCTGTATATAGATTTCAGCCCAAAGCACATGACTGTGACATCAAGGTATCTACACGGAAATACGAGGAAGTACTTCCAGAGATTACAAACATATTAACAATTATGCTTATAATGATGGTTTACAAACCCCCTCAAGTAATGGATCGTTGAGATGCGGCGGCGTGTAGTTGGGCAGTGAGGCGAGCCGCGTGCTGGGCACGGGCGGCAGAGGCAGGAAGTTTAGCACGGAGTGAGCAGACAGCCCGCAGTCCAGCATGATTAGCAGCTCCTTGAAAGACAGCACGAAGCACGGCTTGGCCGCGTCGCTGCTCAGGCAGTACTGTCTCCGACGGAAAAGGAATACTTTAGAACACTATACAATCATGCAAATCTTCAAAGTGACTTGATTGTCAGCTACTACTTACGAGCTTCATCTTGGTCTTCGTTTAGACTGTATAACCTATATCAAATAAATGTCATTGTGTATCCTTTGGAGAGTAGGAAGCGACACCGTACTTTAATAAGTTGTAGTTACCATTATTTCATATGAAATAAAGTTAACATAAATAAATACCACAAACGCAACGTCTCAAATGTTTGATTCGCATCAACAGCAACACCGCTACTCTAACTCAAAAAGTAAACTAATAACAAAATAAATAATAACTAACATTGACAGTGACTTGACATCTGAGAGCAGTGACAGATGACAGACCGCGTTAGCTATTACATTCCTACCTCAATGGCTACTTAGAGTTTATTGTAAGGTCTTTGAATGGCTATTACATACTCTTTGACAGACCGTTTGTGTGAGGTAATGTCTTACGGCCGAACCCAATAACCGATCTATCACATACTGGAGATAGAAAAACAAATGAAACAACAGAAAAATCAAGAAAAATTATATAGGTTTTCTGTTGTTTCATTTGTTTTTCTATCTCCAGTATGTGATAGATAGGTTATTGGGTTCGGCCGTTAGAGTATTATTGTAAGGTCTTTGGGTAATGTCAAAAATTTACAATTTTATCCATGGGGCTAGAAAGTACTTTATGGTTCAATACACTATCTGTGAATAATTTAGCAAATCATAAAATTAGTGTAGATAAACTAGAAGACATATATATTGCTTTAAATCTAACTATATATACACAACCTAAAAATAAACTAAAATTCTCCTTATTACAAAATGGCATCAAAAAACTCGTCCGACTCGACTCGACACTCGACTGGGAGTAGGGTTACCAGATGGTAAAATCAAAAGTCCGGAGAAAAGGCATGATTTCCATTGAAAAATCCTGAGATTTGTTACGGTTTGAGAATTTTGTCTCAAACGTAGTTAACAATTTAAAAATGTCGTAATATTGTCGTTTTTATACACTGGATCTCGCTTACGCGTTGCACATAGCTCTACTCAAAGCGCGGGGGGGGGGCATCGTTGCCCGCTATATACATATTTTACGATTACAACCCAGAATACAATAATGTAGAAAGAGTTTTTTCTCTCATGGGAGCCGTCGAATGAAAGAAACCGACTAACGTTGTCTTCATTTCGACTTATACTCTTAATTAAATTTAATTTGAAGAATTTAACATAAGTATTGATTACATTTTATTGTGTAAAATTATATATTACCAAAGGAAAGTTGTTTTTAGTTTGTTTATCTTTTTATTAAAGAGATTTTTTAAATGTAAGCTATTAGCGTATTTAATTGAAAATTCAAAAAATCCTGAGATTTGCAAAATCCGGCCGCAATCCTGAGATCAGTCCAAAAATCCTGAAATCTCAGGACAAATCCTGAGATATGGTAACCCTAACTGGGAGTGAACCCAATAGACTGGCGGCATTGCCACGTTGTATGGCAATGCTTATCCTCTGACCGAAGTAAAATCCAGCCCTTGGGTCACGCGAAGTGTCAACCAAACATTTAGCAAGACGTTCTTTAAATAACGCATGAGCACTCGGACCCCACGGTCCGAGAGTTTCAACCCCAAACGGCTCAAACATATAATTGCCGACTAAGTTATTATATTTCCGCCGTTTGAGGTTCTCAGCAGCCGCAGCTGTAGCACCAGCACAACACGACGAGTTAGGAAGATGGGATGGCGCAAGAGTATCGACACAAGTAGCGTCCCATCTTCCATGGAAATAAAGACATACCGTTCGGTCGCTTGCCATCGTCGCGTGCCAGGCCATTGGGTTCTAATACGGCAGGAACGCCGACGGCAACAAGAGCACGTCGGATAATGTCGTTGATGTTTGCGTGCCATAAAATTGTAATTGATTGACATTTAAGTATAATTCGTTTTTTTAACCTTATTCAGTGAGGCCCTAATGCTTTAATATGTTGGTTCTAATACGACAGGCTACATATTAAAAAAAAGTAGTGGACGTGTTCTACTTTATTTTTTTCTATGGACGTGTTCGGTTAAGTTTGTATTTATTAGTTAATCGAGCCCTTTAGATCTATTTATTTAAAAAATAATAGAATAAAATAGAAAACATTTAATCGACACGGACACAACACAACAGCAACGAAATACAAAGTAAAAAAAATAACAATAAAAAAACATAGGTAACAATGTCAAAACGTTTATTTCAATTAGCCATTAGGTCATTTGAACGTCGTTTTTATTTTGGACCAAATCTGAGACAGTTACAGTCATTCGATTTTTTTTGTACCGGTACGTGAACCAATTGATTTTTATTCAGGAAAGCTATTCCTATCACACAAGCTCTATGCTAGTGAGCTACGCTGAATGAACTGCACGCATGCATTTATTTCGAAATCGAAATCATCGGGTTCTGCCTGATATGGATTTTTACTCTTTGTTAGTGACTAGCAGCGCCCCGCGGTTTTACTCGCGTAGTTCCCGTTCCCGTGGGAATATGGGGATAAAATATAGCCATGTTACTCACGGTGAATGTAGCTTTCTAATGGTGAAAGAATTTTTGAAATCGGTCCAGTAGTTTTTGAGTTTATTCGTTACATACAAAAATACAAATCTTTCCTCTTTATAATTTTAGTATAGATTGACTTGTCTCTATTTACGACTAGCTGTGTCCGCGACTTCGTTCGCGTGGATGTCGCTTAAAATACCTTGCACAACCTGATCCTTCAAAATAAGAAGAGGGTACCTACTTAATGAGCGGCTCGACTTTTTCTGTAAAAGATCGAAACTAGTGGCTTTTCTATGAAGCTAAATAAAAACAGCCACACGGTTCGATCTTTACGGTGCAACTCTAGCCGAAGTCAGCCTATAGCTGGGTGACCATTTTAAGCATATCGGTACTCCTTCGTGCCTCGGAAAACATGTTAAGACGTTGAGGCGCTGTTATTTTAGGTCTTTCGCGGTCGTTACCGATTGTCAGAAACCAGAAAACACCAGTCTTGCCAAGAAGTAAGTATCTAGATATCATCATTCTCCTGATCTAATTAAATATAGTAAAATAATACCTTTCTTTAAATCGGGTAGTACATCAGACCCTTCCAAATATAGACCCATCTCAGTGCTACCTTACTTACTTTTAGTAAAATTTTTGAGAAAATTATTTTAAATCAAATGCAAAGATATTTTAATAAACATATTTTTTACATAATAAGCAGTTTAGTTTTACAAGGGGTGTTCAACAACTGATGCCGCCGGTGTTGAACTTTTAGGATACATTTATAATGCATGGAAGGACAAATGCTATGCTTTGGGGATTTTTTGCGATTTGTCCAAGGGGTTTGATTGCGTTTTCCATGAGACATTGATGAGGAACTTACACTATTACGGAATCAGGAACGCCTCTCTGGATCTTCATACTTGAGTGATAGGATTCAGAGAGCTGATGTCAATGGTAAAAGATCTCCTGGATTTGTAGTCAAGATAGGGGTCCCCCAGGGCTCAATTTTAGGTCTCTTCTTGTTTTTCATTTTTATTAATGAACTAGCTGCTGCCCGCGACTTCGTCCCCGTGGAATCCCCGATTTTAAAATATTCTTTATCGCTGCTCCGCTCCTATTGGCTTAAACGTGATGATATATAGCCTAAAGCCTTCCTCGATAAATGGTCTATTCAACCCAAAAAGAATTTTTCAATTCGATCCAGTAGTTCCTGAGATTAGCGCGTTCAAACAAACAAACAAACTCTTCAGCTTTATAATATTAGTATAGATTGCCATACCTCATAAAAGGTAAACACGATATAGTGTCATTTGCAGACGACACGTCGATTTTGCGTAAACTAAAACGCCAGCAGATGGTTACTGACGATGTAAATAGTGCCCTTGCAATAATCTTCTACTAAACGAGAAAAAGACAAAATGCATAAAGTGTTTCGATAAAGGGTGAAGAGTTGAAACCCGAAGATACCACAGTGTTCTTAGGCATTACTTTGGATGCGAAGCTTCAGTGGGGCCCCCATATAGACAAATTGTCAAAAAGAAAGCTCGGTTCTGCATATGCCGTTATGAAAATTAGCTGCTTAATTGATTTAGAGACGGCCCGTTTAGTATACTTTAGCTACTTTCATAGTGTGATGTCATATGGCATTCTGCTGTGAGGAAATGCCGCCGATATGCACACAGTATTTGTTTTACAAAAAAGGGCTATTCGTGCAATTTATAAATTAGGTCCTAGACTCCCTCAGAGACAAATTTAAAGAGAAACACAATTATGTCGTTCCTAAAACCAGGCTCAAAAAATGCCAACGTATACATTCAAATTATTTATAAAATGTAAGCTATGCAAGAAAGCTTTTTAAACAGTTAAAGATTATCTTGAGTACAGTTTTGTAAACGGCCCAATATTTTAGGCTAAGTTCTTTGTGCGCTTTTTGTTTATATTTTTATATTTATGCAATTTGACATTTTATATTTTCATTTTTATTTACTTTTGACATGAATGTTTACTTTTTAAAGTATTCTTTTTATGTTATTACAATTTCTTATTTTGACATGAATACTCACTTTGTAAAGTATTATAAATTGTTGACTTTATTTTTATTATATGAGGACTATATGGGTTATTATTTGATTTTTCCTCTTAAAGTATTTTTTTAACGATGAGAGGCTGTTTGAGTACTTTTGTGGCCTATCCAAATGTCCTTTTATTGGCATTGTTCGTCGAGTTGTTCCTTATTGGTTCTAAGTTGAGCTACTCAACTCTGACCAAGGCTTGCAGGGGCCTAACTTCGAGTAACATTTGCTTGTCCGACATCGAATATCGTTATTTTTTAACGATATTTAGCACCGTATGAGGAATGAGAAAACTGAATAAGCAGCTCGTAGCTCAACAATAATATAGATGGGTGACTATCATAACATACCGGGACTCCTTCGTGCCTCGGAAAACATACTAATGTTATACTTTGTTTGTTTGTTTGAACGCGCTAATCTCAGGAACTACTGGTTCGAATTGAAAAATTCTTTTTGGGTTGAATAGACCATTTATCGAGGAAGGCTTTAGGCTATATATCATCACGCTTAAGCCAATAGGAGCGGAGCAACGATAAAGAAAGTTTTAAAATCGGGGATTCCACGGGGACGAAGTCGCGGGCAGCAGCTAGTTAATATACAGTGTGAAATTTTAATGGTTGTTTTCCCGAAGCGAAATGAGTTTGTATCGGTAATACAATCGATTTATATATATAAAAAATATTAGACTCCATAAATGGCAGATTAAAAATTGTGATAAACAAAACTCGAATATTGTAGTTTTTTTTTAATTCAATTGGAGCATTTCGTGAAATCAGTAAGCAGTTAGTCAACTCTTCACGTGACCAGAGGGCTGGCCTTTTCTTTGGTCAACGAATCAGCATTGCCATTCAACGTGGCAATGCGGTCAGTGTTCTGGGCACTTTTCCCGTTGACAGCGATGTGGACGAATTTTTCGATGCCCTATGAGTCTTTTCTCCTTTTTACTCCGCTTGTACATATATATATAATAATAATAAAAATATATATATATATATATATATATATATTTTTTTTTTTCTATATTATATCTTGCTTTTGTTTTTAAAAGTGCCATAACTTAGTTGTACAATGAGACTTAACATTGGAGCATTGTTCGTTTCTTTTATAAAAAACTTTATATTGTTGGGGGGCCCCTCGCCACATTTTGATACAGGGCCCGTCTAAGGCAAGCTACGCCACTGTCGCTATGTCAGGGGTTCATTTCATGTTAGTCTGGCGGTTTGAGTTCTTTATGTTGCTAATGACCTTACTTTGGTATTGTTCGTCAAATTGTTGAGCTCCTTAAACTTCTATGTTTGAGTTACACGATAACTGACAAATGCTTGCACTGTTTGGATAGGTCCACTTAAATCTGTGTGGTACTTTCCTCAAAAGACCACTTCAGACACCAACCTACATTTTTAAAAGTGTTTTCAACCGATTTCCAAAAAAGGAGGAGGTTTTCAATTCGATTGTATTTTTCTTTTGTGTTTGTTACCTTATAACTCTGTATTGGGTGTACCGATTTTGATGATTCTTTTTTTATTTGAACGCTAGTGGATGTCCCATTTAAAGGAGAATGGCAGATCTAGTACAATTCTATATTATGTATTTAAATACTATCGCTATCACGATTAATTTTTGTGTTGCACCTTTGTTACAAACATCCCGGGCGGCGGGTGGTAGGCACAGAGGCGTCACAAAAATGTCGTTTACGGCCTATACGTTACATGGGAATTTAAACCAAAATTTCTTCGCAATAAGGTCCAATTTTAACTATGCATCGTTATAATAATAATGTTGTTCGGCGAATCAGCAACGGGGTTTCGATGTGTGAGTTTGTTTGGGATTTTGTGTCAAGATTCGCGCTTAGATCCCTTGAAGTAATGCTTCCATGTTTATTTTCGTTCACTGCTGTGACTGGTTTATAGAAATATGCAGCCACTTCACGTAAAACACTGGTATTGAGCTGGATCTAGTTTGACTGTAAGCCGACCTCAACATAGTTGGGAAATGGTTCCAGTGCATCGTTAATATCACCCTAGCAAATCAAAATATGATTCTGTTGTTTCCATATGGTCTATAGGTACAAAATTATCATCAATAGAAATTGATGATAGTTTTTCACCTACTAAATTATTCATAAACTCGCGAAGTGGCTTGCCATAGATATTTTATATTTCTATGTGGCTTGCGCTTCGTATCTTTCACCTCCACATTCTGGATAAAGGAAAAGTAAATATTATGTAACTGGCAGCATTACCACGCTGTCCTAGGGTCCAAGGTAAAAGCCAGCCCTTGGGTCACGCGAAGTGTCAACTAAACGTCTTATACATAATTATATTGAATCTGCATTGCACGTTGAATTTCAAAATAAACTAGTGACCTCTTCAACTTAAAATCATAAAATCTTACTAGATTTTATGATTTTAAGTTGAAGAGGTCTAGTCAGTGAGATATTGAATAGGTTGATGTCGATCCCAAAGCAAAGCAAAGTTGAACTCTGAGCTGGTCTTCATCTGCGAAGGCACAAACAGTAACTCCAACTAAATAGTGTAACCACTTATTATGGGCTCGCACAATGTCAGTTTAGTTGTGGGGTATCACTAAAAACTGAAAAATAAAAATTAAGTAATTCTAAATAAAAAAATACTAAAAAAGTAATAACCAACCCACCAACCGCCCAGAGAAAATATGCCAGTGCGATGGTTTACATTGAAGCATTCATTTTGAATAAATTGCTAATGGGTGAATGAGAGTTAGTGAAAACTCCCGGATCGTATTGCAAATACTTATGAACGTCGCATAAATTTGCATACGGAAGGTAGTGTAGCGACTTAGTGAAATGGCGTGTAATGATAAGTAGGCGGTGAGCGAGCAACAGGTCAATCGGCCGCCACGTGCGGCGCGGGTCGGCGAGCGCGGCGCTCCCGGCTCCCGCACCTTCCGTGTCAGTCGGTCAGCCGCGAGTGAAGGACGTCTCCCCGAGCCTCCGCGGCCGCACGACACCCCGAGCCCGCGAGCACCCACCAGTGCCCAGTCAGCCGCCGACAGAGTAGCCCGTGCGCATCATGGCCGCCGCTAAGTTCACACGCCAAGAGGTCGCGGCGCGCAACCAGCGCCAGAACGCCGCCATCATCATCGACAACGTTGTGTACGACGTGTCGCAGTTCCTGGACGACCATCCGGGCGGCGTGGATGTGCTGCTGGACAATGCTGGCAAGGACGCGTCGCAGTGCTTCCTCGACGTGGGCCACAGCGAGATCGCGCTGGAGTGGCGCGAGAAGTTCGTAGCGGGCGAAGTGGTGGACGAGGAGCGTTGGCCCGTGCTGAAGCGCGACCCGGGCCCACAGCAGGAGGCCGAGCCGCTGACGCTGGGCGCGCTGCTGAGCGTGTGGGGCCCGCCGCTGGCACTGGCCGGCCTGGCCGCGCTACTCTACATGTACCTGTTCCCGTAGCACGCGGCGTCACCGAGCTGCGGTGCCTACGCGTACCGATCCGCCCTATGAGAGGAGTGTCACTAGGGGAATTTAGCAGTGAAGTCATGGGCTAAGGTGGGGTTTGTGGGTTACTAAAAAATGGAAGTGGAGTACGATCACGTCGCGAGCCGACGTGAGCATGTCGCGGTATCGGACACTCGAGCAAGTGCTGTGTGTGGCGACGTAGGTACCTACCTACTTGTTTAGTTTAAAAAAAGTTACGTAAAGGTGCTGAGTCTTTGTTTGATTGTGCATGTAGACAAAAGTATTGTAATTAACGATATCTCAATAGTTGTATGGAATAAAGGTTGCATTTTATGATATTTTTATACATACTTACGGTGTTATTTCTTTAATGGGTGCCTACATACTAGTATTCAATATGGTACGTTGAGGTGTCATGCTCATGCGTCACACTAATGAATATAAATATGTAGTTCCACTTGTTTATTTATGCACGATCAAATTGTGCATAAATAACAAGTCGAACAGTAAATGTTGACGCGTCACCACGTACCTAGGTACGGTACTTACGATGTACACGTACAGGACTGTCTGCAAGTCTGTTTCGGCGTCAATCTGTAGCTGGTACGACTGTTTACTTTACGACAGGCGGCAGGTAGACGGAGCGCGGAGTGAGTAGCGTGGTCGCCGCCGGCCGATGCCGCTGCGCTCAAGGTGAGCCGCTCCTCTCACGTGCGAATACTTACTAGCTACCTATAACCAGTTAAGCGAGGGGGGGGGGGAGGCAGGAGCGAGGAGGGGGGTGAGGCACCTGACCGTTCGTTGACTGTTTTTTGTCACAGTCGAGTGTCACCCTTAAACGGTTGACGTGATGTAAGCTGTCGGCAGTGAGGTGCGAGCTTTTTCGAGCTCGCTCCGCACGCTCTTGCTTTCTGCACTCTCTAACTTCAGTAGGCGTACCTAGCTACGAGAGATCGACGCCAACTCACAGAGGCCTCATTCGACATTTCAAATGGCATGGGGCACCAGCTGACGATTATCCGTGTGCAGTATGAAAATATACCGGTTCCGGAGTATCGTACTTTGGATTTTTCGGACGAAACGAAAGTCGTAACCCATTTCGCCTTTCCACTTGTGGGGTGACAACAAATTATCCGCACTGTGTGCCACCCATGCTAGCTACGCCACTGTAATAGCTCATCAATCCTACCTAATTCATTAAATTGTAATGTATTCCTACATTCCTACAATGACGCGTTACGGTATGTTAAAACAAGACTATTGTTTTGTCGAAGTACGACGGTGACATATTTATTTATCTAGGTCATTAGTTAAAAATTTAAATGCGGGTTATATATACGGGGCGGGGGACCGCGCACGGCGGAAGCTCATTCATCTTTGCCGTTTGCAAATCTATGGATAGTTCTTAACGTACGATCGCGTTATCACAGATTACTAAATAGTTACTACGGCGTTATTCTGTGCCACAGTGGTATCAAGGTTAGTGAAACTGGTTATGGCCCGTTATTTTTCGAAAAGCAACGAGCAAATTAAACCTTTGTATACTAATAAACTAATATTTTAAAGCGCGCGCTTATGTCAGGAACAGCTGGTTCGAATTCAAAAATTAGTTTGGTGTTTTGATAGTCCATTTATTGAGGAAAGCTTTAGTTCCGAAGGCATAGCTTTCACTCTCTTTATGTGACGCTGCCGAAGTAGGCCGGGTCACCTAATGTTTATATAAAATAGTAAACGTAAATGAAACACGAGTTTTTTTTTTTTTTTTTTGTTATGGATGGCCTAATGTAAAAAAAATCCAAGTCAAAGTCTTCAGACGTGCATTAGTGTAAGTACGTGTGCGCACGCGGCGGCCAGGCGGCTGCGCGGTCACTTTCATCCACTTTCACTGCGCGCGCGCCGTCTCGCTAGCTCAGCGTCGCGTACGCTCCCGGCACACTCCGCCTGTAGAGCACCGTCACTCACGTAGGAACTGGCGCGCCGCCCGCGACTGTACGTGACACAATCTAGATACACCACCTTCAATGTATCCAATCGGTGATACGTATGCTAGATCAACCCCTGCAATTATCATTTCCAATTCTTGCGCCTCCTTTTTGGTAAAACAAGAAAACCACGACTATGGCGAAGCAAGATGAGGGTTATGATTTTTGTTCATCTGTCCCTCATAAATGATAAATTATTATTTATTTTGTAAGTAGGTTAAACATCACACTTTGACATGTCCAATATTTTTTGGTAATTTTAAGCTACACATAAACACAAAGACCTATAACATATATACCTTACAGATAGGGTTGCCAACTATACTTTATAATAACGTATCCTGCTTTTTTTGGTAATTATACTTTATACTTTTGCAAACAAATAAAGTATGTGAAAATACTTTATTTTTACCCTTTACTGTGATGCGTAAAACAAAGTATCATTATGGGTACTTAACTATTTAATGGTATCTACACCGTACACATAAGTTAAAATGGATGATGGAAACGATTTATATAATTACTAAACGAAACGGTATGTAGATGTCAGATGTGGTGTTGTGTCACATTACAGGTCCCGCCACTTTCAGCTTTCATTGAAAGAGTTTTTTCAGTAATAAATCTAAAGTGGCGAGAAGATAGAAATAAAGCGTCGATAAATTTAATTAAAAACGAATTGTCTGTTTATTTTCATTTTAATTTTGACTGTCAAACAAGCTTTGAAACATTTAAAGAAACAAAAAATTGTTAACATGTGCTAAAAGCACACAAAATACGTTTCTAAAGTAATAAAAACATAAAATTTTAAAAATACTCTTTTTTCTAAATACTTTATTTTTTTCCTATAGAAACCATTTTATACTTTTTTTCTAAAAAAGTTGGCAACCCTACTTACAGACAGATACATATTTAAATAAACCACAAAACATTACACTATTTAACACGAAGTGTCGGCGTCGTGTTACGCTGCGTGGTGTCACGTCGCCTTCCGCGGAATCGCCGATACACGACACCCTTCGGCCAGAACTCTTCCTTGAGGAAGGTCTCAATACTAGTCTCAATATGATGAGTCGGAACTCGCACCACGAACGAGGATATACATAGGTAAGGCCGGTGTTTCCTAGCCGACTAGTAGGTAGGTATTTCCACACCCACCTGGTTCAAAGAACATTATAGTTAATAGGTTGGGGAAAAAGTTTCTTCGCACTTTTTAGGAAAATTCAAAAAAGTTTTTTAATATTATTAATATAATAATAATAGACATTTATTTCAGGCTAGGTCCATATGTTCGTAACAATGTACTTAATAAAAATAAATAAAAAATTATACTACCATATGAAGCCCAGCCCAGCACCCACATTTGCAGCATGGGAGAATCCCACCTATCTACAAAAATACCTAATATAGTCACAGTATTACAATATTGTAATACTGTTTTTACAATTAAAAGTTAGTCGAGATTTTTTTTTTATTCAATACAATTTAATCAAATAGCGTGTATATAAATAAAAATATGTAATTTACGGTAATTAAATAGAAGACATACACGGTAGGTAATTAAACATAACATAAAATACTGTTATATTCTTTGTTTTGGTTATTGGATCATCACTTGTCACGCTATGAACACCATTTTGATTTTCATTCTGCTCCCGAATAGAGTATTTTACTGTAAAAATCTAATTAGTCCGTCTGATAGATTTACAAAAAATATTGGACGCGTATTTTTTCTTTTTTCACGTAAACAAAAAATGAAGACGATACAGTGCGTTGAAAACTCACGTGACGTCACGTCGCTGGTAAAAATTGTAGCAACGTAGTGACGTCACGTGAGTTTTTAACGCACTGTATAGTCTTCAGTAAAATACCCTATTCCGACGGTGTCAGAATTGTTTAGTGTCCTCTGCAATTTCTTGTTTATTTCTTACTTGTTAACTTGTAATGTTTTTGTTAAGTTTTGTTACGTTGGTGTTTGAGATGGATCCCCAACCGTCCATCTCTAAAGAGGGATGTCTCCCTCCAAAATGCGGTGCTGGTATTACATAACGCACCGTACCATTCAAGAAAAGTCGAGCGTATCCCCAATTCAAATTGGTGGAAGGAAGGCTTATATTATTAAGTGGTTGGATGAAAAACAAATTCAATATCAACCTACAAAGACACAACCTATAAAGGCCCAATTAATAGAAATAGTAAAATGGTGGTGGTGTGTGTGTGTGTGTGTGTGTAATATTTGAAGAAGGCCAGATGGAAGCGTCGCCAGAAAATTGTGGACAGTGCACTATCTCCAATTTTCAGGTTTCTCCATTTCTCCATGCCATAAAAGTCGAAGACAAAATGTATCAACTCGATCACATCATAGATGAATATGTGAGTTCATTCGTTATAAATGTACCTAACTGATTCCGATTCAGGATCGGAGCCGGAATCAATAGCAACCGTAATGAATAAAAACGTATAAAATTACTTGTATTTTCCCGACTTTCTAGTGTTAACTCCTCTGAATCTCATTATACATTTTTTTCCCAGCTTTTGTAATACCTAATGTTTTAGTGAAAAATTTTAATATGTTGGTAAGGTCCATGTTTCTAAAATAGTATTATTTAATACGGTATGTATTCAATATTTACAATAAAAAAAACGCTTTGATACCTAATAAAATAAAGCATAACTAAATGTCTAAGTCTATTGATTGCTGAACATCACTATTGTAGCGGGTCACCCTATTTTGTATCAGTGACAGTTGCACTTGTCATTTTACTGACTCGAATTAATAATCGTACTATAGGTACCATTTTGATCGATAAATTTATGCCATCTTGTAGGTAGGGACATGATCCCATTGGTATAGATGGGACTTCTGATCAAAATTCCGCGACAAGTGGTTTTGGCAGTCCTCTCGTGATGTTAACCTGACACAGCCTAAAGAATTCTGAAGAGACCAAAACAGGTAGAAATCTGAAGGTGCAAGGTCAGGCTCAGGACTATGCGGCGGATTCATTAAAACCTCCCAGCCAAACTTTCTTAATTTTTGCTGCGTGGCTAAAGATGTGTGAGGTCTAGCGTTATCATGATGAAACACCTCACCCCTTCTGTTGATTAATTCCGGCCGCTTTCTCACAACTTCTTACTTTAATCTCATCAGTTGTTCGCAGTAGAGTTCAGAATCGATGGTCCTGACTCCAGCCTGGTGGTAACAGCTCATAATGAATAATGCCCTTCCAATCCCACCACACACACATCATCACCTTGTTGCTAGTTAACCCGGGTTTCGCCACAGTCTGCGAAGCCAGACCGGCCTTTGACCACGACCTTTTTCACACGTTCTTGTCGTACGACGTGATCCACTTTTCATCACCAGTTATCAGCTTCTTCAAAAATGGTTCATTTTCATAATGTCGTAATAAAGAATCACAAATGAGTACACGGTTCATTAGGTTTCTTTCAGTGAGCTCTTGAGGTACCCACATATATAGAGTTTTTTGTGTACCCAGTTTTTTTCAAATGCGCCAAAACTGTTTTGTGTTCAATTCCCAATTCTTCAGCTACGTCGTAACTACTGATATATCTTGCTCCACGTTTTTCAAAAATGGTATCTATTTTATCCGTAATAGGGCGACCAGAGCGACGTGCATGTTTGACATGAAAGATGCACGTCGACCGCCCACACAGGTGAATAACGATGAATTAAGAGAGATGCTGGAAGCCGATCCTAGTCAAACTACCCAGGGATTAACGGCATGGTTTAACGTTACCTTACCCACAATATTAACTCATTTGCGTCAAATCAATAAAATAAAAAAATACGAAAAATGGGTGCCTCATGATTTGACTGATCTGCAGAAAGAAACGCGTGTTGAAACTTGTGTTGCCTTGTTGAATCGGTACAGAAATGAAGGAATATTGGATCGAATTGTGACATGTGATGAAAAGTGGATTCTTTATGATAACCGTAAAAGAAAAATGTCTATTGTGCCGAACTCCGAGCAATGTTGGCAAAACTAGCAGTAAAACAGCCCCGACTCATGAATCGATCTGCACCATTATTGCTCCATGACAACGCGAGACCTCATACAGCACGAGAAACCGTTTTGACCCTTCAGGAACTGCAGTTAGAAACCATTCGTCATCCTCCGTGTTCGCCAGACCTTGCTCCAACGGACTACTATTATACTAGCATTACTGCTTCGCAAAAGGAGGATACCGCTCCCCATGCCTCCTCGCTCCGGACCATGGTTTGGTCCAGGGCCGGATGCGAGAGGTACCACAAATTGAGCCTTGGGGCACGCCGCAGTTAATTACCTTTTGTGACTCTTCCCCCTTTATTGACACACAGTGTTCAACTTTATGCATTTAGTTTTTCCATTGAGTAGTTAGTAGTCCTATATTATTCAAGCGAGGTGTCGTCTGCAAACAACACTATCATGATTATCGTTTACGACTGTCCTGTTTTCATAGTAAAATTTCTCATCTTATAAATAATATATAATAATAATATTCCTCTAGGTATGATCTAATAAAAACAAGAAGAACAAAATAATATTGATTAGGCTAAACATCACATCATATGAATATTTCCTTGTTTCATAGGTACTTTTTACAGCGAGATCTTTCTTTTGAACTTACTTGTTTATTTGCAAATGCAATTGATCTTTAGTACGTCAGTAATTCAGTAGGCGCAGTCAGTTTTAGTAAGTCATGCAACTTAAGCCGCAACCAGTCGGTCGTGATAGTACTTGCACTTGCGCGAAATTAGCCGAAGTTGTGGCGAGATGAAGACAACCAGTTTGACATGACGGCGAGCGCAGCCACTGAAGATGAAGGAATAGGCACTTGTAGGGAAGTGCCAAACGTTTGTGTACAAACGTTGTCTAACGAGTAAGTACTGAGTTAAGCACTACAGCGGGATGCACTTACAGACAAGAATTTTGTTCAACCAGTATTGATTAATAGAATTGCTGAGTCAGCATGAGAGATGATTCCGGTTTTAATGATATTGGTTATCAGAAGGGAGCGGTGTGTGAGGCGTGAGGGGGGGAGCGCGGTGCGAGGAGGAGACTCGCGCGCCGAGCGCCGCCGATCATCAGTACTCCGCTCCGCTCCGACTGGGCCGCGCGCAGACATGACCGTCAGGCAGTTCACTCGGGAGGAAGTGTCCAAGAAGAGCGGCAAGACCGAGGCCGTCTTCATCATCGACAATGTAGTGTACGACGTGACCAAGTTCTTGGACGAGCATCCCGGTGGGCACGAAGTGCTGGTGAACGTGGCCGGCAAGGACGCCTCCGAGGACTTCGACGACGTGGGCCACTCGTTGGACGCCAAGGAGCTGATGCAGAAGTACGCGGTGGGCGAGGTGGTGCAGGCGGAGCGCGTGGCCGTGCAGAAGCGCAGCGTGGCGTGGGAGGACAGCCAGGCAGACGGCGAGCCCGGCTTCACCAGCTCGTGGAAGTTCCCCGTGCTGCTGGGCGTCGTGGTCACGCTGCTCTACACCTACCTGTTCGGGTAGTGCCGCGCGCGTGAGCGACTGTGTCCCTAATGACAGACTGCTATTAGATGTATGTTACAAGGTGTCGTGTATAATTTATATATTGTGATATTTAATTAAAGTGATTTTATAACGTCGATGATTGTTTTGTCACTGCGCTGTGCGCGAGAGCGGCCGAGCACAGCGCACCGGTCCCCTGTGCGCCGCACTCCGCCACACATCGCAAGCTGTTCGCTCACTGTACGACGACGCCGCGCGCCGTGTGCCCGAAACACAGATACCAATGAGTCGCCGCTACCATCACTTACTACGCCACACCAATAACACATCACATGTTACTTATGTAACATTGTTTTCTCCACCGCACTGCTGGCCATTTCACATCTCACGCATATAATAATTTATCGTCTGATGATATTCTGTGTATGTGTCGTATGATTATTAATATAAAGCAAAAAACTGCGATCGAGATTCGCGTGTTGGCCGGAGGTGGGGCGGGCGAGTGTTTTTACGCAATAGAATACGCAATGAGAATATATTTTATACGGTGTTTGTCTATGAAGTACAGAGTGTGCATCTCAAAATAAACAAACATGACCGCGGTGAGGCGGCTGCACTACATAAGCTAAGGTCGCTGAGGCTCTAGTGGCTGGATGAACTGGCTGCTCAGAACGCACTCCTGTGTAACGGGGGACCCATCACAGGTGCCTATAACTTTATACAGAAAACGGTATTTTCAAATTAAAACTTCTTTGACTTATGAAGTGGGAGTTTTCACAGTTTTTGAGCAAAATATTCAGGACGAAAAGTTTATAGCTAAGCAGGTGCGGCTTGTTCAGAAATATACACATCTGATGATTTGTTTACCAGTGATTGGGCACTGAGTGTACTGATAACTCGATAGGAATGTAATATTTGTGATAACTAATGATAGCTTTGACGTCATTATACACACCAACGCAGCTGATTAACAGTTTAGCTCAAATTAACGTCGAGTAAGTAGTAAAGTATTTATGAATTAGTAATCTATTACGAAACAAAGACTAATTTATATGATTAATTTAAGAAGACTTTTCTACTATTGCATAAGTACTATCTATGAGATGAAAACAACATTTGACCGTTTTCTTGCCGGAACAGTAAAATGAACCTTAAGTAGGTACTTGAGTTAGATAGGTACCAGAATGGTTGTTCACGTTTGACCGCCGCGCTGCAAACGTTTGTTCATGGCCATGGGGATGTCCGACTGGCTGAGAAGCTGTGAGGTTAGCTCAGTGCAGCACACTTATGATGTAGTTCCTGCAGGAGCAGTGGCGCTCACGTCGTGTGACGTCACGCGCCGGAGGGGCACGCAAGCGCAGACGAGGGGACTGCGCCACAGAGACTGCGCTCTGAATCTCGTATCAATTGAGACAATTATGTTGTTCTTAACAACAGGGACTGTGTGGACGCGCTGCTCTTTAGTTTTGTGGAGTCTATTGTCCTATGGTATCCTATAATATAGGTGAGCTCCGTACGTATGTGACTGCATCAGTCGGTATCTGTCACTGACAGATCTTACTGCACTACTCAGTTCTTAAGCAGTAACCAGCCTTCAACTGCGAGTGGTCCAAAAAAAAGAAAAAAAAAAAAAGTGGCCAGGGACTCATTCCCGTATCCGGCGCGCACTCTACCTATTTATTCCCTTTGATCCTGTTCAGTTTATTAAATTTATTACTTTTGTGGTTTTAATTATTTAATTCCAATTTCTGACGCTTTGTTATAAGGTGTTTTTACTATTGGTACAGTGTTTATCTCAGTATACACAGTCTCTACACCAATGTGCATACTCATCGTGACGACAACTTAAGTGGATTTTTTAAGAGTAAAAACACGGAAGTTTGCTTGGACGTTGATTTAAGATTCTTATTTAAAGCATACTTACGTCAATTGACCTCGCTGTTTCTCAAATGAGAATGATTGAATGCGTATCCCTGATGGGCTTGGCACTGAAACCCTAATTGCGTGATTCGTAAAAGGCATATTCTTTCACAATCGAATGGAAAACTAGATTAATTGCTTCATCATCATCTGCCTACACTTTCCCTTACTATATTGGGGTCGGCTCCCAATCAAACCGGACTCAGCTCAATACCAGTATTTTACGTGGAGCGGCTGCCTACCAGACCTCCACAACCCACGGTACTTCTGGTAAGACTGCAGTCAGATTTTTTATTTCTTCCGAAAATCCGTGAAGACGACGGGACCAACGGCTTAACGTGATAATTCAGCCGCCATTGCTTCATAAGTTTAAAAAATTTACTGATTGGCAACGTAAAACACGCAAAGGTTACGGTTGCAATGTCAAAATGACTGCGACCCGATTCCATGCAATGTTTTAACCAACTTCAGAAAAGGAGGAGGTGCTTGTCATGTGGTCCAATCTAAATTTGAGTGGGACCTGACGACAGTATTTGAGTAATTCCTAATAGTTTAGTTTGTATTTATTTGGCTTCGACTACATAGATGATGTTCTTCTCATTTTCACTTAGATGTAAAATTAAAGAAAAAAAACTGTTCGATGGTTTGTTTTTTTTTTGAAGTGGTCCCTTTCTAGGTTGGTGAAGATCCGATGAAGAACTTCGGATATAGGAAACTGAACTCTCCAATAAATGATAGCAAATCTTCCAGGATTGCTAAAATCGCGTGTACCTATATTATTATTTACACCAGTTTTTAACACGCCGGAAGTCTGTGACGGGGTAAAAACACTAACTAACATGTACTTTTTTTCGGAAATCAGCCTCAAAAATCGCAGACACAATCAAAAACATGTTTTGTACGTACGTAGTACGCGATGCGGCCGCGCTGACTCGTGCTGACTTGCCGGCCAAGGTCACATTCACGCTAATGCTACGCACAACATTTAGATATGGTGTTGTCTGTTTATACCTACGACTATAAATAAATTACATAATATACTATTTACATCGCTTAAAAAATATTCAAACGAATCGTTCGAGGTTACGACAATGTTATCAAACCTGCACGACAGCTACTTGTGTAGGCACTAGGCAGGTATAACTCGTGTTACGCCTCACAAAACTGCTAACCTTAACTAACTGGATGAGTAGAATTTCATACGAAACATCGTTAAATTAGGGAATTAAATTGTTACTTGAGTAGATGCTTGAATTCGGTCCTAGAATTCAACTAAAAAATTATTTTAATTTTAAATCTCAATGTTTTATTCCTTTTATTCGTATTAACTTACAATGCATTATTACCGTACATGAAACTACGTCTAACACAATGAAACAGCACTAGCACAGCTAAACTGACTCGTACGTATCGAGGTGATCTTTTAATGTCCAACTACATTGCATATAGATATGCAATGCAGGTGGATATTAAGCGACATTCAGTGAATTGCCATGTAAGTAATTAAATATGCACCACGAAACCGCCACACACGCCACCACCGCACAACACGGGCGCCGCAATTCTTATGGCAGGACATCCAGCAGAAAAAGCGAAGTGTAGCTTTAACACTTTGTGAACTTGAAGCAGCTCACTGCCAACCAGGCTAAATCAATGTATGCTTGTGCTCCGGATGATAGCAATGTGTAGTGTCGTCGGTGTGACGGTGTCACTCTGTTGTTGCGGTGCCTTTGAGTGATATCTGGGTCGTAGCGTAGCAGAAGATAAGTCGGTGAATAAATACTCACCGCTTCCACAGGATAGCAGCAGATCGTTTCATTCAATTTATAGTTAGCTTCATTTGATTACTTCCTATGGTAATCATCGCTCGGGTGCAATCTATGTACTTACATATGTGGTGTGTTGGTGACATGTCAACACATCGAGATATGCCTTACAATTAGACAAAAAAATACAAAAAGCAAGTTTGTTTTAAACCGACTATTTGATAGACTTTACCTAGAACATGTCTGCTAGGGTTGCGGAATTTGCTCGAAGTAGTCACCGCGGCCCTGGAATGCATTAGAAGGAAAACGGATGGCTTATAGTTAGATAGTAAGAGTCTGACACATCCTTCTGCTCCGTACAAGCGGAAAAAAGTCATTTGATGCAATCCATAAAAAACGACCTATAAAATGGAACAAGAGTAACATCCTAACTGTGAAATCTATACAGTAGTATACAGGTCGATTTAAACTTATTGATCCCTCACCACTTGCATTCGCTGTACCTACTTAGTGCTGTGGAGCGACTCGCGGGAAGTCCGAACTTCCCCGAGTCGCTCAGGTTTGATTGTACATGTTTTTGCACATATCAATATAATTTAACTCGTGTTATTTATTACTAGCTGCTGCCCGCGACTTCGTCCCCGTGGAATCCCCGATTTTAAAACATTCTTTATCGCTGCTCCGATCCTATTGGCTTAAGCGTGATGATATATAGCCTAAAGCCTTCCTCGATAAATGGTCTATTCAACCCAAAAAGAATTTTTCAATTCGAACCAGTAGTTCCTGAGATTAGCGCGTTCAAACAAACAAACAAACAAACAACCAAACAAACAAACTCTTCAGCTTTATAATATTAGTAAGTATAGAAGTATAGATTATTATTAAACGTAGAGCCGCTGCGTCGCGGTCCAAAGTCCGAAGTCCAGAGTACAACCGGCAGTCGTTCGTCATCAAAAACACGAGTCACCGTGTGAGGGTAAACGCATTTACACGAGCGAGAAACAAGTCGAAGAAGTGAGCAAAGATTCATTGATCACTGTCGCTGGAGCAGTGGTACATCGTCGAGTTTGTGAGGAACATTGCAGCGCTATCTATACTAATATTATAAAGCTGAAGAGTTTGTTTGTTTGTTTGTTTGAACGCGCTAATCTCAGGAACTACTGGTTCGAATTGAAAAAATCTTTTTGGGTTGAATAGACCATTTATCGAGGAAGGCTTTAGGCTATATATCATCACGCCTAAGCCAATAGGAGCGGAGCAGCGATAAATAATGTTTTAAAATCGGGGATTCCACGGGGACGAAGTCGCGGGCAGCAGCTAGTTACATAATAACTACAACGTACCTGTACCATGCCTGTGTTTTTCTCTTCGTAGTACGGATACCTAGGGTAGGGTTGCTGAAGTGGGACCGCCCATCGTACTCCAGCAATGTCTGATTCCCTGTTTGATCAGGCTAGAATGAAGTAGTGCACAGTTAAACTATTCGATCATACGAGTAAGCACAATCGAGTAGCCAGTTTTATTCTGTTACTAGCTTCTGCCAGCGACTTCGTCCGCGTGGAATAGTTACTTTACCCCCGATTTTGAAACTCTCAGCCCGATCGATTTAAAATTGACAAAGTTTCATACAAACGTTCATCCCCTATTTTATAAATATGTATATGCTGTTGTGGGATATTTTTTAGATAATTTTATGTAGAATTTCCGTCATACATGATTTCTATGTAACTTTAACCATTAAGGCTACACACGCGACGGAAGCTTAAAAAATGGAGTAACTTCTCCCGTTTTCCCAACATTTCCCTTCACTGCTCTGCTCCTATTGATTGTAGCGTGATGAAAAGTATACTATAACCTGCCCAGGAGTATGAAGAATAATTGCACCAAGTTTCGTTAAAATCGGTCGAGTAGATTTTGTTTCTATAAAGAACATACAGACAGACAGACAGACAGACAGACAGACAGACAGACAGACAGACAAAAATTTTACTGATTGCATTTTTGGCACCAGTATCGATCACTAATCACCCCCTGATAGTTATTTTGAAAATATATTCCCTGTACAGAATTGCCCTCTCTACTGATTTATTATCTATAAGTAATAAGTAATAAGTAATAATAGATTTATACGAATAATTTTAAGTGGGCATTATGAAGATGTGGCGTTTCTCATATCGTAGGTATCTGTACAGGATACGCTCGACATAACCAATGCCCCTAAAATGGGCTATAGAATGTCTAGAGAGATCGTAAACTTTTTAACCGAGGTTCTCAAGTCGACTGTATTTTTCCTGTACAGTTTGAGATACGTGAACGTTTACGCGAACGCGATTGAAAAACTCGCACTTATCCCTCAGACTGATTGCACAATATAGCTAAGTTCGATTGCTACCTGCGCACATATTCAGCTGCGGAGTTCATTATGAAAGGTATTCGTCAAAAGTATTAAGTAAGTACTTAAAAAATGCAAAAAGTACTTATAAGTAAGTAGGTCAGCGCGAGCGCTGTGGTTAATGGTGCTGTCAGCTTAGCGCCCCGCGCCCCGCACTCGACCCCAGCGCGACCACCATTACTTATAGAAGACGCGATTACTTTCCGTAATGATGCAGACACGCTGGCACTCATTCGCCACATTCCATGTTATTCTCGAAGCTTGTGCCTGGCATAATGAGAGTTTTTGCCTAATATTTACTCACGTAGCTTGCTAGGTACTTACTGCGCAGAAGGAAACGGTCGCGTCTTAAGTATGTACCTACCTATCTTTATATTTGAAGCTTCATTAGCATTCAGAACGTAGGTAATGTGTTAGAAGACCACGAACGAGCGGAAGGAGCGGCGCGTGCAGTCGTGCACGTGCGCTGCGACTGTTTCAGCCGAGTGGTACTCGCCCACCGCCAGCCGGCCTCGCCAGCAGCGGTGCACGGTGTGGTCGCCACCGCGAGGCTGCACGTGGCGGCGGGCGCGGTGGCGCTGGCCGCTGCGCCAGTAATCGGTTACCTGTCGATAGCTTCGCCTTTGTTTTCTCTTTTGCGTCCGCCGGCAGCTGCTCGCCGGAACGCATGGAGATAATTACAGTTAGTGCACTTGATTACTTTAAGTTATTAGGTACTATCGCGGTCATTTAGGCCTGACCACTTTTGCACAAAAATCGCTTAAACCCTGCGGGTGCGCCGAGCCACGCCCCCTTTAAGTTTTGGCCTATTAGGATAGCAATAACGCAATTACTTTAGTCGCTATCTGCACTGCGCAGCGTAGTGACGTATCAAGTGTGTAGGTACTCGCTTTGTGAATTTTACGGACGAAGTATTTTTATTTTATTAACCTGTGCTGGAACATTTTGTGCATAATTTCTTTCAGAAACCTCATACGAAAGGAACGAAATCAAATTATAATTTTTCATGGACAAGGTTTTAATATTAGTCAAATCGCTGAAGTAAATTAGTCAATTATTTTAGTCTAGAAAGAACCAAATTTACCATAAAATTTTATGGTAAATTTGGTTCTTTACCAAATTTATAAAAAAAACCTAAAGAGTATGGCAGGATAAACATGGGTGGAACAATATTTTTAACACTGTTCTACGCTACCAAAATTTTTGAGAAAAATATATGTTATAGAGCATAGAAAGGGCAATTCACAAAAAAAAAAAAAAATAGTGCTAGTGTCTCTTAAAATACGTTAAATTTTTGTTTGAAATGCTTTAATTTGCGATATTTCGTTACATAAATCACTGTGAAGACTTATTTATCTTTCATAATACTTCTTTAGCGTATGTGACGTTTGCAAAAAAATAAAAAAATACGTTGTATGAGATCTTTTGTTTTTTCAAAATTCTATTAATTATTTTATTTGATAAACTAATACAAACAGCATCTGATAACTTACGAGAATGTTTCTCTTAAAAAGGTGATTTTATGGTAAAAAAAATCTACATAACTTTTCCGAGGGGCATCTGACCCATGTTTATCCTGCCATACTAAAATAAAATTAAAATAAAAGAAATATAAACATAAATAAAATTTTACTAACGATGCAAAGTGCAAACTTTACAATGCAAATTTTATCTTGTGCAAGTAATTAAATAACACTCTTTAGCTTGTTTTAAAACAGTAAAGTATTATATAATAGAAATACATACATAGATTTGTAAAGCGATTGAATGATTATGCCCGTGGTATGAACTTGTGACGCGTGAGCTCGAATACTTTCTCGCTCTCACACGCACTATCTGTTTCAATTTCGATGTAGGTTATATACAGGGTTATTTGAAAAACACCAGCAACCTCTTAAGAGCTCATTGTACTCATCATTATGAACAACTTTTATTATGGGAACAAACTTGAAATCGCGAATTAAAAAAAACAGCTGTTCCCTACATTTTGTTGAGTTACCGAACATAAATGTGAGGAACAGATTTCAGTGTTGGTCCCATAGTAAAAGTTGTTCATAATGATGAGTAAAATGAACTCTTACGAGGTTGTTGGTGTTTTTCAAAATAACCCTGTATAAACATTTTTTTTTATTTATTTATCATTTATACAAAAGAATACAGTACTATCTAACAATAAGTTAAAAAGCAACCAAAAAGCACTAAGGTTTAAACTTGTGCTATCATGAATCTATCTCAATATCGAAAACTAGGTATACAGAATGAGTATTTTATAGGTATTTAAATAGGTAAAGGTATTCTTAAATAATACTTAAGTAATATTGATTAAGTTTACATTTGATATTTTTGTGTATCGGTATAAAAAGTATTTTATTTATTCTTCTCTTCAGAATCTTAAACAAGCAACAGCAACATCTTTTATGAGATTATTTATTATTTGTAGAGAAACACAGTCAGACTCTGGATTAGACGCCATGAAGAAGAGGGTGTCTTGGAGAATAGACCGCGGGCAACATGTCCATATCTCATTACAGTAGCAAACCATCAATGTGTGGTGGGTGCGAATTGTGTGGGTGTTGATAGGTGTCCAAATTTGTAGTCCAAAAAACCTTATTTTTGGTCCACCTATCAACAAGAGAATTCGCACCCACCCGACAGATTCTTTTTCGTCTTTTTTTTTTATTCGTTCACACCGATGTGACTGTTTGCTGAGGAATACGACGTGTCATTGCGCACAGTTCGTCGTGCTTTACATAGAGCGGGTCTCCATCATCGAAAAAAGTCCTTTAAAAGAGACTACTAAACTACTAAAGACTTTAAAAAGTCCTTGCATATTCTTAACGTGTGTTTTGGATCATTATCCTGTTGAAATATAAATCACGGACCAATTAAATGGGCTCCAGAAGGCACTGCATTATCCTCCAATGCAATCTTGAAATTTATGAAGGACGATTATTATGCTCCTGACCTCTTGCGAATATTCCTTAGTTTTACACATTTTCTTCAAAAAATTAAACTCAGAAGGGAAAAAAAATATTGGTAGACTTTAAGTACTGAGCTATGCAGAGTATGTGTTCTGATCAAAATCAGATAACTACCGTAAAAATATTTGTAGTAATTATTCTTACTTGAGTTTATTTCTCAATAACTAAATCCAAACAAAATTGCGACTTCAAAGATAAACCTCGAAGAAATTCCAACAATAACACTATCATGGTTTTATGACCAGGAGTCGGCAAATAACAATAGTTGTTTACGATTGTACTGTAGATAAGTGTTTTACGATGTTATACAAACAATTAAACCCAATAAATTATTTCTTTAAAATGTATTGCATGTAACTTACAAAAAAAAAATGCAGGTGTCAAATACTTTTGAGCGGTTCAATTTTTGTTATTGGTTTCAAATAAACAATACTTCCTAAAATTAAAAAAGTTATTTTAGAAAAGAATGTCATAGGTATATAAAACATTTTTTGGTTTTTAACTTGATATGTCTTTTTGACCTAGTCACCCTTTGTTTGGGTATAAGTACAGTCTGTTGTCAACATTATCTGACCCACCCTAAAAACAAACGAATTTGGACCCTCTGCCTGTGACATTAAAGTTTATTCAATTTATATGAGCTTATTAGACGAGTGCGCGAGGACGCAAATTTGATCTTTAACACGTAACGTTAAGGTAAGCGTTAAGCTATTTTAATCATTATCTCGTTGACATTAAAGTTGAAAATCTTCTAAGTCACAATATATAATTACAACGGAATCTTTTATTTCGCACATTATCAATAAGTTCTCGTGGCTTAGCGGTTTGACGCTGGATTGGCGACCAAAACCAAATTGGTGCGAAAACGCGTTTCGCCTGTAATCAGTATCTTTTTTAATTTGTTATCATTTCTACACTATTGCTTGCATTATTAAAGAACGACCAATATAATTTACGCTCAATAACTTATCTTGTAAACAGGTGGGTATAATAAAAAACTTTCAAGTTCACAGAATTTATACAAGAATTTGGTTGGATACTAAGTAAAACATATTTGCTTCGTGAGGTAGATAGTAAATTCATCAAGTGACAAAAGTTACACTACGCCTATTAGCAGTGACCGCGCACACACATTTGTAAATCGTTTCTCATAACTCGTTAAGTATTTTTAAGCAATTCGGTGTAAAAAGCATCATGTCGCAACTTAATGACTATACCAAACACAAAATCATATTTTTACATGAGCAGCATGTTGGAATTAGAGAAATTAGTCGTGTCGACTTAATATAGCAGTAAGTGTTTTGTATTATTAATGAACGTGTAATTGGTTATTTTACCATTATATTTTATTTTTTTCATTCCTTACAAGTTACATACACGGTTCCAAACATGTTTATTTTTTGTTTTAGAGAAATACGGTCAGACTATGGCTAAGACGTTATGGAGACAATGGAAATATTCAGCGGATTCGTCCAGGAGCAAAAGCCATCAAGTAAAGTCCCGAATTCGAACAACACCGGGCCATTGTTTCTAGCCATATTGAAAATCCATTTTTGCCCGTTCGTGTATCCGCAATAAATCACAATATTTCAGTCGAAACAGTGAGAAGGCATTTACACGCTGCTGGGATAAAGAATTATAAGCCGGCACAGAAAATTGCATTGACACCTGCTCATCGCGAAGAAAGGGTCCGTTTTGCCCAGGAATATTTAAATTTTAATTGGGAAGAAAATGTTGTGATCTTCACTGATGAAAAATCATTTAAATCAGATAAAGATGGACGTAAAATCTTATGGAGACGGAAAGGAGAACGCTACAATGAGAAGTGCTTGCTACCTTGTAGAACCAGTGGTAGAATAACCTTGGGCTACTGGGGCTGGATGTCGTCTATGGGCCCTGGTGAATTGGTAGAAGTAGGTGGAAGGTTTAATAGTAATTTGTATTTGGAGATTCTGCGTGATGTCTTGCTGCCGACTGTGCGAATTGCCTATCCAACATCGCACATTTAATTCGTGCACGATTTGTGTTGGAATATGGTGCGCGGTATGCGTAGCCGCTTACAGCAAGTTATAGCAGGGGACGGTGCGCCACTCCGCTACTAATTAATCTAGTAGGGATTTTAAACACACCATGTAAGTAAATGCTCAATGGATTGACTGTTAAACAATTCAAATGTTGCAGATTATGTGGTGATTTTATTGTTATCAATAGCTTATTTCTATTTAAATAACATGTTTATTCACTACATAAAGGCAGCTATAAATCTGTAGTTAAAGCATTTCACGGATGAATTCATTTTCTCGAAAACAAAATTTTAAGCATAAGCATGCCTTTTTTAATATTTATAAATTGTTAGATTTCATTATGGCATACTAATATAAAATGTATATTAATTTGGAAATATATGAGCATTTACTTACTTTATCTTACCTAAGTCTTTTAATGAAATGATAAACATTTTTAACTTGCAATTTTCTTTAGTTTTATTTCTATACAAACTACCCTTTTAAAATGACAAGACCCTACGTCGTCCATTAAACAAGTGTAATAAAATAAAATAAAAAACAGCTGAGCAATAAGCCACGTCTAGGTCAAACTTGGTTCCGAACGTATTACAAAAATGAACTCAGCACTATCCTAGAGTGACCACAAGACCAACTCAACTCTTATACATATGTCGTATTGAAATTAGAACGTTGTTGTAATGCTAGACACAATATTCTGAAGAATTTGACCCATATAGTATACTTTCATAAAGTTAATTCTTACACTGCACAAGCAACCATCCTTCTCCTCGTGCAAATAGATTATTTTGTATTTTAAATAAGTAACCACTCCATTAAGACATGATAATAAAAAACTAGCTATACAATAGAAAATAACAGATTGTAAAGAGCCATTGTTTTTGCAATTTTAAAGCAAGGTAAAATATGTTTACGCGAAGTCATTGCATACCCTCAGTAGCATAGTATTGAATACCAGTTTTAAAATGAATCCGAGTATTTATTGTTGAACTATCCACATATTACAAGTTATGCGAAAATATTACATTCCAGAAAGTTTATATCCGTCTATAGTTCTTTACATTATTACAAGAAATAGTTTTGGAATAAATTTTAAATTGAAAAGCAAAACGACGTCTTTGCCGCGGGATTTGATCTTACAACTTGTTTCTTAAAGTCATATGCATAGACCACGAGACCAGAAGAAGATAACTATTTTCTTTAAAATAAGCTATTAGACTAATTATGTTATAACAAGTAGTTATAAAATATAACCTAATGACAATGGTATAAAGATTAAATTTGCGTGTTTGTATTATTATTGTATTTGTTCATCGATTCCTCGAGCACTTGTCTGATAAGCTCATTGCATTGAATAAACCTTAATGTTATAGATAGAAAGTTCAAATTCGTTTGTTTTTAGGGTGGGTCAGATAATGTTGACAACAGACTGTACTAATTATATTATAACCTTGTTCTAACGGTAAACTTAATTTTAGAATGCTTTTTGTTTTTTGTATTTCGCGTAGTTGTTTATTTTCAGAGTTTTTATTTATAATGCCATTTCAAATGTTTTGTTAAATAACTATACCACCGACATTATTATATCGTAATTTAGGTAAGAATGTCATCAATAGAATAGCTGCTGTTTCTAAAGAAAAACTGTTACTTAGAATAATAAGTTACACACACAAGGAAAGGACATTTTTATTTGAGTTGATTTTATTGCCAACTTCTTCTTGAATTGTGTGTTTTACCTCTTTAATGTATCCAAATTCGATACCTAATATTTTATGAATATCTCTGTTTATTTTATTTATTCCCCTTGCCCTTTCCATTTTAGATAAAGTGATTAGAGATATTACCCGATTATTTTTAGGATATCATAACATGTCTATAATAAAGTAAAATTTCAGCAAATATAATTTCTTCTTTTTGAATTTGTTGGAATTTTTAATTTACAATTACCAACCAAGGCTTATGCAACTAACAATTTAATTGCATAAGCTAATTTCAGGTAAGATTTTTTTCTAACAATACCAGTTTGCTATAACAATACACCACGTGCGGTGAGCGTCGCCCGCGCCAGTCTTTCTTTCATTCGTCTATTCAACATCAAGAGGGCGGGGCTAGTAAGCGCTTTTATTTTTAAGTGCTAGCAAAAATGAGCTTAAAGGTGGTCAGGCAAAAGTGTCCGCGATAGTACCTACCTTATTATTTCCATCGTTAGTCATACGTAAACTATGCACTCCACGGACTTAATAATATAGCTGATTAACAGTAGCGAGGTAGAAAATCTAAAAATGTAGTCATTTTATGTAAACGAGTTTAACTGTACAGGAAAGGTTAGTAAGGTAAGGTAGTAAATGATAAATGATTTATTTTTGTAAGTAGGTTGTAAAAAACACTTTTACACGTCCAGTAGGTAGGTATTTTATTTGGGGTAGGTGGTAGTTAACCGCTGTGGCGACGGTACTCTGAGCGATCGATGTGCATAACACATTGCTCGAGTATGTTTATACCAGAGATCATCGACTGCGCGTCTCCTTGACCGCTGCGCTCGCGCACGGCGCCGGCCTGTGATGTGACGCAAGTCGCGACTCGCTGCACCGCTCCACAGTACCCACAGCGGCACATCGCTCGATATCTTATCGTGCGACTATCTGAAGGTCAAGTCGGATATCAGCACTTTATCTATACGGGCTGCCTTCTAGAAATAACTTCCATAGATGATAGAGCCGGAGTCATTGACTTGTTTTACTTGTCAGGTAAATAAATAATCATAAAAGATTGGCATCTATAATGTTCTAAGGGCAAAGTGTGCCGTTGAGCCCCAGTGAACCCTGACGTAAGCATTGCGCTGATAACAGCGATAAAACAGCATGCGTATCGCGGTGTTGTGCGCTAGATGTATTATTGGTAGGTAACTTACTTATCATTACATGATTGTCTTACGTTAAATGCAAATTCGCATTAGCGACTCGTCAGATCAATGAGATTTTTGTGCTAAATGACCGTGGCGTGTCCTGTCGGTTCTTTCGCATAGGCACCAATTTCAACCGCGCTCCTGACGCTAAGTGCCCGTGAAGGTATGCATACATACATTATTATGTCATACGTACCTACATGTTTGTCTGTATGTCAGCCTGTTTGTTACCTCTTCAGGGCTGAAACTAGCCACACGGATATACCATATCGTAAAATAGCACTAATGATACTTGGCCTCCCGGGAGTGTTCCCTTGCGATGCTCTTCGAATTCAACGTCAGAAGTTATTGTGATACAGAGCAGTTATGGCCGAGTGGTAACGGCCCCGACTTACGAATTGTAGGTCGCGGGTTCGAACCCAGCCAGGCGCATTACTTTGAGTAATTAATTTCATCACCACTGCTCTCAAAACGGTGAAGGAAAACATCGTGAGGAAACCGGCATGTCCTTGAACCAGAAATTCGAAGACATATATGTGACATTCACCAACCCGCACTGGTCCCGCGTGGTGGATTACGGCCCATTCCCTCTCCTAGAGAGGAGGCCTGTGTCCCAGCAGTGGGACACAGGCTAAAATAGTCTTATCTAAACGAATTAAAAATTGCTAAAATGTCGTGATTCATTAAATATTCTGGAAGCAGATAGGAACTTGTTGTGTAGATATTGAATTATTAAAAATATTATGTAATGACTAATGAGTGAAACACGCTGCGCAGTTGTTTTTTTGGTCAGTAGTTTAAGTATCTGCGGGTATCTATTTATAAAGATCATGTGTTATAATTGCAAAGGTCAAAGGTGTGAGGTACAAGTCGCGGGCAATTGAAACTGTCAGTATTAAGAGGTGTTCATAATGAAACACCGGAGATGCTGGACAAGTGTGAATGTCGAAATGACTAAATAGATCAAAATGATCTCGTGAAATATCATGTGATCACTTTCAGCATAAAACATTTATTATTAGAGGAAATAATTTGACAGCTGCGACTCCAGAGCCGCCACCAGCGCCCTATTTTTGTTATGCGTGGACAAGCGAGGTAAGCGTTGTCTAAGTTGATATTGCTGAATAGCAGACTCCACAGCATTCCTCGATTCATCATTGCACTCGGCTTATACATTTTTTTAAAGACTGATAATAATGTAATACTGACAGATAAGTAATTGAATGTGAAAGCAATGCTTATGAAATGTAATCATTGTATCAGGAACGTGTGAGTGTACACAACCCACGGGGTGTACCGACAGGTCAGTGTTCGCTGAGCTCGTCCCCAACTGTTCGCCGACAGCAGCGCGTGCGGGAACATTTATACATACTAGTAAGTGCTTGTTACGCCTCACTACGGCGCCACGCCGCACAACGCTGCGACGCCACGCCGCACAACGCTGCGACGCCAAGCCGCGCCACGTCACAGCGCGACTACGTCGTATACAGATCTGATGGCTTATCCCCATTAGAGGATTGGCTGCTGCGCTACGTGTCGCGGGTTCGATCCCCGCACGGAACAAATATTTGTATGGCCTACAAATAGTTGTGGGTCTGGCTGTTTGTGTGTGTATGTGATATTGTATGTTTGTAAACGCACCCACGACACAGGAGAAATTCCTAGTGTGGGGCAACGTTGTTTAAAAAAGAAAAGAAAGAAAGAAAGGATACAAACCGCTGCAAACATGCATCGAACTTAGCTCGCTACTATCGGTTGCATCAGTGTGCAGTGTTGTGTTACGATCCTTGCGTACTCGTATTAGTCAATACGACGGGACGTATCCAGTCGATGCAGAACACTCGTGCATGCTTTACAAAGCATCGACTGGCCTGTAACATGGCGATTACATAAACAATTAATTTATGAGAATTTCAGTAATTGTGTTGGATCGTCACCCATCCACGAAGTGACCTGGGCAAGCGTTACTTACCCTTGAGCGGTCGACGAGTCACATCTTTCAGGAGTCACCTCATTCAGACTTTAGTAAGAAGTTTAAAAGGTTGAAGCGGTTGTTCGTGAGTGTTGCGATTTGAAGGGAGCAGAGTCATTTCGCGGAACCGCGGTAAACTTTGCACGTAACCCTCGGTTACGTGGAACGTACTATAAGTATCGTCGGCTTAGAGCGTTTCCGTGTTCCGGTGAAACATGACGGCCCGTGACGTCATACACGGTCTGCTCATATAATAACGATGTATAACAACACTGTATAATATTGTAATAAATGTTTTTTTCAGAATATATGGGTATTGTCATGCAGTAAACGATTTGTTTCGGCTCAAACAAATTCACTCAATTACTTAGTAGCCCGTTAGCATAGATAAACTAAAAAAGGAATAAGTACACACTTAATTAAGAAATTATTCATTATTACGTCTACCACCCGACCGACTGACAGTTAATGGAGGATTAATAATATTATAAAGAGGTAACGTTTGTGAGTTTGTGACGTTGTAAGGGGTAATCTCTGGATCTACTGAACCGATTTTCAAAATTATTTCAGCAATAGTATGCTACGTTATTGTGGAGTGTCATAGGCTATATTTATCCTCGTATTGCTACGGAAACGGGAACAACGCGGGTGAAACCGCGGAGCGCTTCCACTAGCAAGTGGAAGATAAATGAACGGTCAAAGTTTACGTTAAAAGGAACCGAATACTTTTTAATTCTGAAAGACAATTTAAAAGCCTGCGAGAGCTGGTGCTGCTGTCATAAATTATAATTAAAAGGTGAGGTGTAATCCGACGACACGACCGGTGTTCGGATGTAGACGGAGACAGGCGGCGCGCGCGGCGTGCTCGGCGGCGTGGCGCGGCGCGACACGACGCGACACGAGTGTGCGGGCCACGTGGAACTCACACTGCTTACATAATAAGCCTTTTAATGTTCCCACTGCTGGGACACAGGCCTTCTCTCTAGGAGAGGGAATGGGCCGTAATCCACCACGCGGGCCCAGTGCGGGTTGCTGAATGTCACATGTCTTTGAATTTTTGGTTCTAGGACATGCCGGTTTCCTCACGATGTTTTCCTTCACCGTTTTGAGAGCAGCGGTAATGAAATGAATTGCACAAAGTAATGCGCCTGGCTGAGTTTGAACCCGCGACCTATAATTCGTACAAGTCAGGGCCCTTACCACTCGGCCGGCACTGCTTACAATTAGCGTCAACTTTAACAAATGACGGGGAGGAAGTGTCAGACTCTTACTGACTAAATCTGACCCGTGTCCTTACAACTCTCTGTGAGCATGTAATACGTACTAGTACAAGACAAAACGGCAGTGTGACTCGGATATATAGGGATATGATATTTATTTCTGGCATAGCAGTAATAGTTTGTGAAACTCAGATAGCTAGATTTTTGCATCAGTTTAATGTATTGTACGAAGTGCACCTTTTGTGTTCCGCATCCTGCGACGGCGGCGAGTGCTGCTAATTACAATAATGATAAAAGATGGCCGCCCGGTCGGGACATTTGTCACAAATCTAATTAGCCATCAGATTAATAACCTCGCCGGAAGATTCGGCTCTCGGCAGCCTCGGGGTGCGGGGGCAGCGGGGCAGCGGGGACAGCGGGGGGCGGCAGGTGGACACATTTATTTCTAAAAACTGAATTATGCGATACATTAATTATAAAAGCAATCCCTCGATCTCTCGTCTCGTAGCGTTAAGTAAACCAGGATGTACTCTTGTTTACACAATATCCACGGATAATGAAACTTTATTAGAATGTGGTCGATATTCGGGCTGATGTACATATGTTCAAATCACACGTAATATAGCGGCATATTTTTTTTTGGCACCTTCTGAAGTTGGTATAAAATCGATTGTATTAATCCTACGTTAACTTATTTAAGTCTAATTCTCTCAAAAATGAGTCATTTTCCATCCATCAGCAAATGATGCACGTCCTCAATCTGAATAGATTCTCTGCAATTCGGTGAATCAGTTTGTTTTCATAAGGAATACAAATTTCGCTGATGGATAGTGTCCAGAGCGAAGTCTTAAAATTAATATAATTTCTACTGAGACATATATAACATGTAATTGAGCTACTTGTGGCACAGCCGTGGCTGACCCCAGACAACAAAACTCAAGACCAACCAGGAATGTTAGTAGATACTTAATGCAAGCTTTTGTAAAGCCGTCCCCGTTTGACCCGCTTAATTATTAAAACGTTTTTTATGTCATAACAAAAGCTTATAAAAGTTCCTTTGAAAAGCTTTGTTGACAAGAAAAACGCCTGTAAAGCAGACAAGTTAATAACGACGGTTGACGATTAAACATTCTGAGAAACTTGAGTAAGTCGGAGTTAAGCCATTACAACTGTAATCGAAATACCGGTCTCGCGGACTGGCAGGTCGTGTTTACAGGTCGCCTGCACGATCTCGTATCTCACATTGAAGATGGTAGCCAGTTAGCACTCGGCAAATAAACCACCCTTACCGGGTCATTTGGTACAGGGGATAACAAAGATAACATTTAGTTACATTACACCATTTACAGATATGGTCCCAAAGTCCTAAGGTTCCCAAAACACTATTCGCTCGTAGAGTATCACAGGTACGCTCGCGTGCTGTCAGCGACAGGAGCCCATGGGCCACGCTGGCCTCGCTGGCCACTTCACATTCACATGGATCAGTGACGCGAGGTGCCGCAGTGCTGTCCTCTAAGGGCCGGTCACACAAACTCGGTGAGTGGTGCGAGTGCTCTGAGATAGTAGGTAGTTCGGACTATGTTTGACAGATGGCGGCTCATGCTCGGTTTGTGAATTCTGTAACTGAAATATATTATCACTTTTAATAATATTTTTTTTCATGTGTAGCAAATTAATTATGTGCAGTAGGTATTAGAATTAGTTATTTTCTTGTTTTTAAGCCAATAAAATTGTACATACTTATTGCTTCAAGATACATTTTCATTACTGACGCCACAATTTTGGCATTTAGGTACAGTCGGTCGTTATAGAGGTGTTTCTCTTCGTTATTGTCGTGTAGTATAAGAGTGTAATGTGGTACCAGGGTGTCGGTCACGCGGACTGCTCGCCGCGCGACACTGGCCCGCACTTCGCCCCCGCAGCGCTCGGCTGCTCGCGGCGCCGTGCTCGGCCGCGCTGCTCGCCGCTCGCCGGTGTGCTCGCAGCGCATATGCCCCGACTGCTCCGGACAGCGGCGGTGAATGAGTCTATCCCAGTATATAATGTAACATACACAGCTAGCAATGTTAATTTTGACTACACATACTAGACTCTCTAACTATTATATGTATACTTATTCCGTTCAGAAAATTTCTACTCGACTCGTCTATAAAACCAGGCATAAAATCCCTCGACTAATGCCAATAATAGGAGGCAATGTCATAAATAACAGTCCGTTTGACTGAGTCGACTTAAAATATTGGGGTAGACTTGAAGACACCAGTTGTCAGTTCGGTAGCAGCACGTGTCGGGACGAGTCGCGAGTCTAGTGTCACTAACTCACTACACTTTGATAGCAAAGAGCTTATCGCTGGACCCCCCAGCTTGGTACCACCCTGTCAATTTTACAGGTTTTTTCCATGAGGCAACTCAACATTACAAGCTTGCGCATTTCAGAATAAAATAATGAAGTAAGCATAATTCTCTAATATTCAACCGACTTGCAAAGAAGGAGGAGGTTCTTAACTTTTGTGCGTTACCTCTAAACATTTTTACTGGGTGTACCGATTTTGATGATTCTTTTTATGTTCGAAAGCTGGTGCTTGTCATGTGGTTGAATGATATCTGATGACTAATATTTGAGTTATTACTAATAATACGTGGCTTTTACTAATTATAATTATTACCTAATGATGTTTTCATTCTCACTTGTTTACGATGTAAAAAAAAAAACTATGCGATGGTTTGGAAGTGCATCTTAGTTCTTCTTATTTCGAGGTGGTCCATTTCTAGTTTGGTAAAGATCTGAGAATAACTGACAGCAACCCTTCTAGGATTGCTGAAATCGCGTGTCTCTTTGTAGTTGTTCGGTCTAAGCAACCAAACACTTGCTAACGCAGCAGTTTACAAGAAGCATTGTACTTGTATCTAAGTGACAATTTTATTAATACTTTAAACCGAGATGACCTGAAACACAGGTTTGAATAAACCTAGATCAGGCAACGCATCACATTACCTACAGAATTCTATTTTTGTTTTGCAACTGTAATTTTATATTTTTGTCATACCATCGTTTTTATCCAAATTATTGTAACACTATGATAGGCCTAGATTAATATATTACTGAACCATATGTACACTTTTTGTAAACTTATTATTTCAATCAAAAATTGATTATTTATTATTATTATTAACGTCAGTGCATTAGCAACCATCAAACGGATCGGGTGCATTCAATACATTTAACATAATATTTTACTTTAAGACATTTAACATTAAAGTTGAAGAACCTGTAAGAAACTCTTTAAAACCAAATCTAATCAGTGCTTTAATTTTACCTACGACTGTGCACCCCGCACATATTGGTCCTTCGAGCCGGATATGTGCAGGATGCAAGGTAATATTAATGCAATTGTTTACACCAGTTTTTTTATTTAATACATCGATTTCTTCTCAACTTATCTATACTAATATTATAAAGCTGAAGAGTTTGTTTGTTTGTTTGTTTGAACGCGCTAATCTCAAGAACTACTGGTTCGAATTGAAAAATTCTTTTTGGGTTGAATAGACCATTTATCGAGGAAGGTTTTAGGCTATATATCATCACGCTTAAGCCAATAGCAGCGGAGCAGCGATAAAGAATGTTTTGAAATCGGGGATTCCACGGGGACGAAGTCGCGGGCAGCAGCTAGTTCTTAATATTATTTCACTAGTATTTTCAGCAAAAAGTTGAATGTTACAAAATTAGCGCGAGTGACTGCGCCAGGGCTCCACAGGTAGAACATTCAATTAACACAGAACACATTTTCAGTTTATTGGCACCTTTCGGCGAGCGGTTTTTTATTATACATATATATTTTACAACAAATGGCTATCGTAATATGATAAATATTCACTACTAGCAGCGCCCCGCGGTTTCAATCGCATAGTTCCCGTTCCCGTGGGAATATGAGGAGAAAATATAGCCTATGTCACCCGGCAATAGTGTAGCTTCCCAACAGTGGGGGAATTTTTGAAATCCATTCAGTAGTTTTGAGGCCTATTCAATACAAACAATCAAAGAAGGATGCCCAGATATGGCCCACCTCAGACACGTTTAGAAATATAACACAAAAATATAAGTATTTTAAATAGGAATTATCCATCAAAGCTTTATCTCAAACTAAGACGCCGTGATCATAACAAATAAATAAGTCATTTTACTTATTATTACGCAACTTTTATTTTCACGTGAAGTTTGGGGTTGCCATTTTATGGTCAATTTAATTTAAATTCATATATTATTTAATAAATCTAATCGATTACGGAAAAACGAAACGTTAGTCAGGTTTCAGTTTTTTAATCTGAGAAAACTGGCAGCCATTTTAGTTTTTTTTAGCCATTTTAGTTTGAAACCCACTCTATTTTTAGACCAATTAATATGTTCATAAATACCTCAGACCAGAGATACTATACTTATAATGATAAAATCACTGTTTGGCTTTGCCGTAGTTAGATATAAATTAAATTGATAAAGACCAAAATCCGATGCAATTAATCGATATTTCTTTTTAAATATGGCCATATTAGCCTTTGACAAATGATAGATTTGACATTAAACTACCTACTCAAGCTTGCTCCCAGCCTGTCAAAGTGTCAAACAAGTATAAAGGGAGCTATAGCAGTTTACACTTAAAGAAGATTCCTATTATCCATAAGGTTAAAATGAGTTAATAACGTTGAAATCAATAATTATTGTGTTCAAATGATATACTTTCCACCCGAAAGTGGTTGAAAGTGTGTAGAATGAGTTTGTGACTGTGAAAAAATGAATGTTTGAAAAAAATAAAAACTGTTTTATTTCCAAATGGCGACTTATTTCCTTAACTGGTATGTACTAGAAGGTGTTCATAATAACTTAAACTATAATTCCATAAACTATTTATCAGTGTTCACTGTAGGCCAAGGTTGTTCTAATATGTGGGCATTGTTCTTTCTCCTCTTTATAATATTAGTATAGATGCTCCGTGTGTGAAACTCGGCAGAAAATCTAATATAAATCTTCCCTGCATTAAAAGTGGAACTCAATTAAGACGAACGAATTGACCTTAAAGTCAAATTATTAAGATTTTAAAACATAATTAAAAATAGGAGATAAAGCACTGGCTAACTGGAGGAATAACTGATTCTGATAGCACCGGTTTACCTAGTTTCGGAGTCACGGGTTGAATTCTAGGTTACACTTTGCTCTCGTATCCATTTTAAATAAAATGTGTCTGTATCTTATAACTCTACAAGTAAGAGCATTGTACCTATATAATGTAAATAAATAAAAATAATGCAGTTATGGCACACTACACTGCGTTGTGGGCGCGACTCACTGGGACTTGTGTGTCGCACGCGTAGTGGTGGCACAGCCCGACAATAGACGCGTGTGGGGGACTAGATTGTTGATATAATTCAGCAGCGAGAGTTCACACACGATTGTTCTCTGGAACATAATTTACATTCATAATTCGCGACACATCGTGTAATTTGTTTCAAGTAAGAAACGAATACACACATACATAGTTACACTTTTAATGCTGAGTACAAGTGAGTCGGCGCACAAACAAACTGTTTTACCAGTCACTGTGACAAGTTATTTATTAGTATTTTATAACTCTGATCTTGTTGTTGATAGGTACTTCAGTAAGTAATAACAAAATAGAGTAATACTTATCTACGAGTATAATATAAGGAACAGGAACAGTGGCGTAGCTTGCCTTAGACGGGCCCTGTATCAAAATGTGTTGGGGGCCCAAAGGAACGGTCAAGTTTTTTATAAAAGAAACGAAAAATGCTGCAATTGAATTAAAATTATTATATATTGATTTGAAAATAATAATTATTAAAATGAAAGAGTATCTTTCGTTTTTTTTATATCATGTATTAATTCGGTGTATTGTGATTTTTAATTAAATGGTTGGCACAGCAGTTATTTTCAAAAATGTTATTAATCTATAAAATATTGTGGATAATAATTTAGGAGTTTTTCACACTTTCGGGGCCCCTATAGCCTGGGGGCCCCGTATCATTGATATAACAGACAGTTCAGAATGTTTCGCCACCTTCGGGCAAATGACGGAGATATTTTATATTTGCGATCAGCACAGTGTGGCAGCTCTTAATGGTGCTTGTAAGTCCCTGAGCTGCTGTGCATCATCCAGTAACGTTATTGCCTCCCCTAATAATAGAATCCGGCTGCTCAAAAGTATCAATACAAATTTTTAATGAACGCCGAGAATTAATCGAGCTCGTTTTGCTGACATTAATTTTTGGACGAAGAACAAGGGTCTCCTAGCGACGAGCTCGCGGATGTGATGATTGCTGTCATTGATATAAGTGTGGAGTCATTAGCGTCGTGTGTTCGCGTGATAGCGAGGTTCACCCGCACCCTCCCCCCCTGCCCTCTGTGATGACATCAGTTCCGCGGCCGAGGAAGCTGCCGGTACTCGGACGCTTGTTGGCAGTCGTTCGACTTGTGAATAAGGGGATCGCTTACTAAGGTTGAAACATGGAAATGGCTCCAGTTAATCTCTTAACAAAAAGGAAGAGGAGGCTATGACCTCCCAGCCCTACCTACCTGCCCAGCTTTAAGACTAAAAGGCCGCAAAATAAAAGGTCACATTACTTAAATATTAAATATTTTATTTGAAAACAAACTTATTCTGTTTATGTATACATATAGTTTTATGTTTCACATACATATAGTCTCCGTATCGTACAATCGTAGTGTCTCTACTTAGATCAATTTTATTGTAAAACTTTGTATCTATGTCATATTTACAATTTATTCTATACAAAAACGTTTTATTCTGAATGTTCGTAATTTACAATTGCCTATCAATTATGTTAGGTACTTACTCTAAACGTGTTCACAAACACCAGAACAATTTCTTTATATTAACTATTATATATCTATAGTTATAGTACACACGAGCAGCCGGTCAGCGGCGGCACGGCCACCCACAGCGTCCTTTCACTCTGTGTTCAGAGCTCGTACTAAACCATTGTCTAAGTAACATGTGCAGTACGAGCGTTTACACACCGCGGCATGACGCCCACATGCAAGATAACTAGGTCTAAAAATTAAAGTTATCTGTCGGATACATAGAATTTTTGAGGAAAATATTCAATTCTTACTAATTGAATAGCACAAAATCTTGTCTATGATTTAATTAACCATGAAACGCGTCTCAATACTGAGGAGACCAGACCCCACAGAGCAGAAACAAAGAGAAAATTAATTTTCACTTCCTGCAGAAAACTTAAAACTCATCATACTGTATTACAAAATTATTTTTTGAAAAAGATAAATATTTTGTTTGATTACTTGGTCATTAGCTAAGTTATGTTTTCAATTACACGCGTGAGCTGTAAGGACTGTGCGGTGCTCGCCGCCGACCGCCTCCTCGCGCCAGCGAGTACTCGGTGGTGGAAACTGTCGGATTATCGCTAGCGTGGTACAGCAGGCGCGAACACTCGAGCGAGCATTCGCGCGACTCGCGAACATACACTGAGCGCACTTTACAAATAAATTGTCTAGAGTTCATACAAATAAATTAGTAAGTAAATAATTGTGTGATATTAATGAAGGCTAGGCTCAGACGGAGACAGCCACCATCACGGCAGCCGTCGCGCGGCGACAGGCGCTGCTCGTCTGCGCGCGAGCCGCTGGGCATCCCCGGATATATGATGCAAGTGGCTACTTAATTATTTCATCCCAGTCCTCACATGTCAAATAATTAAGAAAGTTCGTAGAGGGTATAATCTGGCGTGGCTATGCACTTGAGCCTAGGCTTATTTATGTGATTTTAAAATACAACAGTTGCTTAGTTCAGTTTTGACAGTGAAACAAATTGACTTTCTTTTAATGGCACAATTCATACTAAAAAGTAATTACAAAATCATACGCACAACTTACATCTATGTATTATCTATATTCATTTGACAGACTCGAGTACGAGCACAAGTCTGCGAATCTTCGACACATTCGATTTGAATACAATTACACACAGCGCGCCTGCGCCAGGTCCTGCCGCCCGCGGTCGCACGCGGGAACCTGACGGGGGTACGATGTGTCTGTAGCTTATGATTGAAAAATAGTAAGTTCTTAGTTAAATGAGTACTTATAGTTATGTGGGTGACGAGATGCAGACGTTTGGAGCTTGGAGCTGTAGTGTTATCGACACGGGAGTGACAACACGGTACAGACACATATCAATATTTCGCTGAAGGTTACAACAATCATTTATTTACCGCATTAAAGCTAATATTAATATAAACATTACTTAGCTTTTGGAATTCGCTGAGCAGTATTCCTTTCAGTGTCGTGCAACTTTCAATGTAGGTACTAGTGCACGATATAAAAGGGAACATATAATGTTATCTTAGCCAAAGTACATGCTAAGTAATGTTTATTAATCTTGGCCTTAATATCGAAACCATCTCCTTCCATACTATAAAGGATTGATTTTCTAACATTAGGTGACCCAGCGCCGACACCGTTGTAGACGCTCACATACTGGGCGTTGCGATGCGTTCAAATAGGAAAATGCGAGGCGAGCACGCGCGCCCGCGAGAGGTGCGTGCTCGACGCGTGTCCGCGGGTGTGGACGCACCCTAATGATTATTTGTGCCAAAATGGAGCAACACCGCACTCAAGAAAATGGAATGAATTATTCTAACGACACGGGATTTCATATAAACTTTATCTCTCTAACGACAATATTATTTAAATACATAATCTTCACGTCATTAAAACAATAAATATATTTACAATATTCAGTAGCAACAAACGCTATATTATTTTAAGAGTTCAATTCATTAAAATGTCTCCCAACACCGGCGTGCCGTGTCTCGCGGCGACCGCAGAGCAAGCATCTTATTATTCGACGGCGGGCTCGAGAGAGAGTGATTATGAATCACAGTGGTTCGCCGCTACGCTTTATCGCTTCTCATAAAAATCTTATCGGTATTTACTTAAACCATTTTATTTGTTTACTTCGCTAGTCGAAAACTAAGTTTTCGTGTTAAAACGTTGAGTGAAACTTGGTTCGTACGAGTTCTTGTCCCTTGGCACGGCACTACACTGCACTGCGCGCCTATCAGCTGGCGAGCAGCGCGCCGCGCAGCCGCGCGTGCAGCGCCGCCGCCGCCAGCAGCGCCGCCAGCACGCGCGAGCAGTCCGACAGCCCCGCGCTGCCCGTCTGCATGGCCGCCGGCCGCTCGCCTGCAACACGCCGCACGCCCAGTTAGCAGGGCTCGCGCTAGCGGACGTAGAACATGCTAGCCGGGCCGTAGATCATCATTAAGTACACTGGGTCCACTCACCGTTGAGCACGTGCACGCGCACGGAGGCGACCTCGGCGTTGGAGGGCGAGCAGGAGTAGCGGCCCGAGTCGGCGGGCGCGGCGTCCTGCACCAGCAGGTACGAGGTCGTGGCCGCGCCCTTCTCCGTGACCACGGACACGCCGCCGCGCGACGAGTCGTACGATATCACCTGCTTCACATCACAACCACCACCATTGTCATATCCACTCTCAATAAACACATTACTTATAAAATAAATATTATCCATTTACATTTGAAATAAAAAATCAGTTGCATTCGTTATCTGAAGGTTTCGCAAGTATTTTAGTGTTGATGAGTTATTTGTAGTGTGTGTGTGTGTGATGTGATCCACCATTATAACAATTCGATTTCATTATATGTAAAAAAATAAAGTGGCTTCTATAGAGCGTTTGCTGCGTTTATATTGGTCACAGTAGTCCTCCTCTGTGGATCAAGATCTGGGCTTAGACATTAGCGAGTCCTTGGAGAGAACCGGCGATCCCCGGAGAGATCAGCTACTGTGCCATTCTGAGACAAATTAGACGCTCAAATTTTATTTGTAGATCAAAGAATATAACATTATGTAACGTAGGCACTCGGAGGTCTGCAGTACGTGGATCCATGTATGTATAAGGCCTGGGATAGCCGCGTGACGCGTGACGGAGGACTCCTCTATGAACAGCGAGTGGTTACAGTGAGCCGCTAGTGCTAATCACACGTGAAGTGGCAACGCGCGGGAAGCGACACGCGTTCTATTAACATGCGTGAGCTGCGCGCGACACCGCGCGACGCGACGCGGCGCGACATTGTTCAGTGTACGAGTAATTAGGCCCAACCGTGTATTCACACAGTTTGGAGAGGCGCTAGTTCACTCGCTGGTCCACACACACAGGCGGCGCGCTTGTCACACTGTGAGAGCACGTCACACAGGTGCCGTGATAGTGATCTTATTACGCAACAGTAGTCATTAATTTATGGGATTTATTTGACACTGATCAATTATTATCTGTTATCATGAAATTGGTAGCGGAGAACAATTTTAATAAACATCTATATTTGCAATAAATATTGTTTAATTCTATCGCGATGACGATGTGGTTTGTAGATAAACTCGTACTACATATTATGTTTGTAAATGGTTTTGATCGGTGTAGGTTTTACAATCGTATCGTGTGTGTGTGTGTGTGTGTAGCTCCGACTTTTCCTGCAGTTTGAGTCACACTGCACCCGACAAGTTCTGTTGTAGCGTTAATGTCGCGCAGTTTGTGTGTGTGTGTGTGTGTGATCGCGCGCCTCACACGTCGGGATTCCTTCTCGCTGATAATGCGATTAAATGTGTTTGTTATCATGTTGCAAGCGACGTTTTGGTTTGAGCGTGAGTGCTAGGGAATGTATCGCACTTGGTGAATATAGCTGCTGATTCACTTGGAATAAGTTCAACATTACCTAGGTAAACAATAACTAAAACAAAATAGATTGACGTAAGAAAATTCAAGATTTTATAAAAAAATCACTCAAGCCAGCGTGCTACGCGGCTACGGCGTAGCGGCGTAGTCGCGTAGCAGTGCGCTACGAACTGTCGTACCTCGCTAGGAGGACGGAAGTTAGGCATTTGATGGAGTTATTTCGACGGTATTGTTCTAGTCTGTGTAATTGCATTAGTCGAGTGTACCTACTCAATAAACTGAAGGCCAATTCTCATTATTAAAAAGCGTCCAAATTCAAGTCACAGTATATATCATGATTAAATGAAATGTTTTTGGTATTTTGTGACTGCGACGAGTGTACGAACGCTCCTTAAAAATGCGACAGTTGACTCTGAGATTGTTTTATTGGAATGGCTGACACGAATATTACAATAGACTGGGACAAACCTGTACTTTGAGGTACACGTTTATCCCAGTTCTGGTGGATAAAATCTTAAGTGGTAATTAGAACATAAATACAAAATTCAAGTCGTGTGGCTTGTTGTCCTCTCCGGCCGCGTAGTCTTAGCTTAGTTAGTAAAGTAAGATAACTATAATCATGTGTCGGGCTCGGCGGCCGCGAGTTCTGCCCCCCCCCCCCCCACAAACTATTCTAACATTCATACTTACTACAAAAAATCCAGTGTATAATTACTTTGCGTCCGCTCACCTCGTCCTCGTGGTACCAGAATATGTAGGCGGGCGGCTCCGGAGAGAACTGGATGAGGCACGTGAGGTTGATGGTGGAGCCCATGTCCACGTGCAGGTCCGGCCCGCCCAGGATGCGCGCCGACGGCACTGCAACAGCCAAGCGCGAGGGTCAGTACTGCGAGCGTCTCGCCCGCCTAGCGAGCGGGTGCGGACGACCGCTACACATCCGATAGTACCACGTCGCCTTATAATGGACAAGGCGTTTGAGCAGCAATTTAAACTTGATGTTTTTATTGAACAAAACATTTAGAATCATATCTATGGTCCGCAAAGTGTTGTACGAGTCTTACTGATTAGCGCACCTCCGTCTGTTTAAAATACCTTCACATCTAAGCCGCAATCGTCGAAAAATTAGGATTTTTGACAGATTGCGGCTGACCTGTGACGTTTTGGTATCGACGGCGTGGCGGAGGGGCTCGCCTTTTATGTAGAAAATTAACCTTTATTAAATAGATAATCGATATAATTGATTTAAACAACAGTTATCGATTTAAGAGACCCTATTTGACACTGATAGACCGACACGAGTGAAATCATCAAAAAAAAAAAAATGAGAGCCGTTTGATTTGAATTGCATGAAATTTTTAGATATTTCTAGGTGTTTCTGTGTTTATTTAAAGAATTATGTAAGTAAATATGGCATTTTCAAGGAAAACTGTTGACCCAGAAAGGTGTAAACTGTAAAGCCAGATTTCAACAGAAACGGTCCACGAGACGACGGCAGATATTTGCGTTCGACGTTTGCGTGGTAAGAAAACTTGAACGCGTGGAGGTTTAGTTTCGTTAGAAAGGTAAAACATATTACTGCCACTATAATCTAGAGATAATACGGAATAAGTCAATATGCGTTTTATTACTATACAGGCATAACGCGAGAGGGACTGGCGTAATTCTTTTTAACCGACTTCTAAAAAAGGAGGAGGTTCTCAATTCGGATGTTTGTATTTTTTTTTTTTTTTTTTATGTTTGTTCGCGCATAACTCCGTCGCTTTTCAACCGATTTGAAAAATTCTTTTTTTGTTCGAAAGGGTATACTTCCCAAATGGTCCCATGAAAATTTTATCGAAATCGACCAAGCGGTTTTCGAAAAATCTAAAAAAAATATCTAATTTACCTACATTGACGACCTCTTAGTTTACTCTGCAAAGGAGCAGTACGTTTTTTTTACACCAATGTGATTGGTTCGTTTAGGTGGGGGAGGGGAGGGGGTTTAGGTACCACTAAAAAGTGAAAAATAAAAAACTTTTTACAAAAAAAATACAACCGACTTTTCCACAAAAAATCAAAAAAGTACAAAATAACTTTGATTTCGGAAGTCGGTGTTCAAAAAATGAAAAAGGAACCACAAACACCGAGTTCCGAAATCAAAGTTATTTTGTACTTTTTTGATTTTTTGTGGAAAAGTCGGTTGTATTTTTTTTTTAAATTTTTAATTTAATACTTTTTATAGGTACATATTTATAAGAACACAACTTTTAAATGACTCAACTGATTTTCATCAAACATATCGAAGAACACTCGCCCGTAACTCACCTTTTATATATATAAGAAAAAAAAACTAAATTGAAATCGCTTCATCCGTTCGCGAGCTACGGAGCCACAGACAGACAGACAAGTCAAACTTATAACACCCCTCTTTTTGCGTCGGGGGTTAAAAAGGAAAACAAAAACTCCTTGATGGTATCGAAAACGCTGTCGAAATGTCACGTGGTCGATCCCATATATTTTCGCATTTCGGCAATCACATCCGCTGATAGAATGGCACTTGTGTAGAGCCTGTGACCTTGCAACAAGTCCACTTTGTGGAAAGCAAGCGTGTGACGTCACACATGCACTGCTTTTGTGTTAATACACTTTAGCAGCTGTTATAGTGATATGTTACATTACTTATAGTATGGGCACTTTAATTGGTGACGTGAAACAAGCGGCGGGCGGCGGGCTAATGTTCCGGTAACGTCGTAGGGATAATATCATTACAGCGGCACGTGAGTATGCTCGGAATATCAACCGCTATGTAAATTCGAATATTTTTATCGCTGCTTAAAGTTTCTAAGTGTACTCCATGCGCTTCGTGTATTCGCTACTGACAGCGGAGCGCTGAACGCGGTCATGCTCCGGGCTTCGAAGTGTTTGGATTGTATTTGTCTCCAGGTACGAAGTTTCACCACGTACTACGTAGACAGATAGATTTGTTAATCGGGTTTAGCGTTTCGATTGCGGATTCAAAAGTCACGCGTTGTTTTAGCCATCGATAGTGCCTAACATTTAGTTATATTTTCAATAGATGTATCGGAAACATGCAGTTTTACGCACATGTACAGTCGGTGATGGCAATTAACTGACCCCCTAAAAATTAAACGAATTTGAACCTTTTGCTTGTTAGCAGTAAGACAACTGGTTCAACGTCTACGATCAATAAAATAGTTATTCGAATTTGATCTTTAATACGCAGTGTTAAGGTAGGTATGAACTTGAATATTATTTTAACTTGTAATATAATACGTAATTTCGACCACGTTAAATATGTTTCGAGTGGTCTAGTGGTGACTGTAGTGAGCTGACAAATCGAGGTTGTAAGTTCGAAACCAGCGTGATTGACGCGTTTGTTTCTGTTTTGTAAATTTATTTTAAGTTATAAATAATAAATTATAACTTTAGCAACAAAAAAAAAAACGAACAGAAATAAAAAACCAAAATGATGCTAAAAACGATTATATTTTATTAAAAAAATATTATAAGAATAACATAAATGATATTGATGACGACACGAAGATGATCATATTTACCTACTTACTAGTAACGTTGTTAACTGCACTGAGTTTAATGTAGTGAATCAGCATGTTATAATATTTAGAAATATAGGTATGTATTTCTATTTCATAACAATAACATCACCACATTAAATATCATTTAACTAAATAAAACGGCATTATACGTTGAAGTTCTACCTACTATATATTCATTTGTTTTGTGAGTAGTTATTTTTAACCGACTTCTAAAAAAGGAGGAGGTTCTCAATTCGGATGTTTGTATGTTTTTTTTTTTTTTTTTTTTTTTTTTTTTTTATTGTTTGTTCGCGCATAACTCCGTCGCTTGTCAACCGATTTGAAAAATTCTTTTTGTGTTGGAAAGGGTATACTTCCCAAATGGTCCCATGAAAATTTTATCGAAATCAACCAAGCGGTTTTCGAAAAATCAACAAAAATCTAAAAAAAATATGTACATTTTCTACATTGATGACCTCTTAGTTTACTCTGCGAACGAGCAGTACGTTTTTTTTACATCAATGTGATTGGTTCGTTTAGGTGGGGGAGGGGAGGGGGTGTAGGTACCACTAAAAAGTGAAAAATAAAAAAACTTTTTACAAAAAATAAAACCGACTTCTAAACAAAAAAAACCAAAAAGTATAAAATAACTTTAATTTCGGAAGTCGGTGTGTTCAACCACAAAAAAGCAACCAAAAACACTGAGTTCCGAAATTAAAGTTATTTTATACTTTTTGGTTTTTTTTGTTTAGAAGTCGGTTTTATTTTTTGTAAAAAGTTTTTTTTAGTAATAAGGTTTTGACAAAAAATTAGGTATTCGAAATACTTCGTTAGAAATTATAACAATAGTTAATTGAACACACACACTGACATACGTTAGTATTGTTTGTGACCAACACTGGTTACTCAAGTCATTTATAATATGCTTTTAATAGCGAAGTGGAGCACCATTTTTTTCTATTACTTGTTGCAAGCGGTCCCGCATACCGCGCACCATATGCAACAACAATCACTTCCTCTCATGAATGGTTTTGGTCCAGGACGATCTTTTTGAATATGAAAACCACACGTCAAACGTCTTAGCCACAATCTGACTGTATTTCTCTGAAACAACACAATAAGCATAATTTTAGTAACGAATAGGTAAACATAATGTATCGATTAAGTTTGCAAATTACGTTTATCAATTTAGATAATATAAATCAAATTAGACCTATAAATGATCTCAAATTAGACTCATAATGAAACATACTTAATTGTCTATTATTCTACATTCACCGGCTTTTAAGACAACTAACGAATTAAGGAATAACTATAATTATAAATGAAGCATAAAAAAGAATACACTTACCGCTATATTAAGTTTCGTAGCAATCGCTTTAATACCAACATTCTCCTCATGCAAATAGATTAAGTATTTTGTATTTTAAATAATCACTCAACTCAATTTGGACATAACGATTAAACTATCAAAACTGATAACAATTAATAAAAAGGAAAACAGCGTGGATTTTTAACCGACTTCTTACAATTTAGTAAGGCAAGGTAAAAATGTTCGCGCGTATTCACTGCTATTTGTGCATAGAATATCTTGTTCAATTTATTCTTCTACCCCATATTCCTAATGTGATATCTATAGCAGTTTTGGTTGAATACGCATATTGATGTCTAACTACCCACTTATTAAAATAGGTGAACAGTTATAAATAAATGACCTAATACCAACCTCTTAAAGCTCAAGTTTGCGTGTCAAAATTATTTATTGTTTCTGTTTAACGAGTAGTGTTAGTCTGATAAACTCATACATATTGAATAACGTTTAATGTTATGAGCATAGGGTGTAAAATCGAGTAATTTTTAGGGGGGTCAGCTAATTGCTATCACCGACTGTACCAGTGAGAGGTTCGCGGTCGACGGGGTAGTTCAGGAGAGGTGTACATTATGCAGGCGAGGGAAGAGGCCCCGTGGTGTGGGGTTAGAGGGGGGAGTTAGAATGACACATTTGCAGTTCGCTGTGCTTATTACAACCGGCTGAATGCACTTAGTTTGAACAGCACTCCACGCTGGTAAACCCTGAATAAACGCGTGAATCCACTTCGTTACGAGCTGCATTCTGCGGCGACGCGGGCGGTGACTGTCAAAGACGTTGGCGTCACTAGCAGCAGCCGCGGTCTCCGGCCCTTACCGTACGCCATGCGTAGCTGAACAACTGTGTCTGTAGGAACGCAGGCATAGTATTACAGCAGCCACTCAATTTGTGCGTCTGAGTTCAGAGCTCACTGAAGTCAACAAAATGATTCTCAGTGAGCTCTCTGCTGTCAACGCTAGGTTTTGAGATCTTGTCGAGACAGTGCCATTGATAAAGCGTTATTTATAGTGCCATTGATATGTACATCTACAAATATACGTCGCATATTGCCACACTGACCCAGATGAGTTCACTGAAGACATTTCATTGAACAGTTAGCGGTTGAATGTGTAGTTTACGAGCGAGCGTTGTTTGTGCGGCTTCCATCACACTCACGTCGGCGGCCAGGCGGGGTACTGCTCGAGGAGCCGTACAGCTAAAATTGTATGACGTCACTTGTTTACTCGCAATCTTCACGGAATCGCTGCACGTCATCAAAATGAATACGTTGGGAAATGTGGCGACGTGTGACGTCACTCGGCTGTGGGCGTGTACGACCATATGACTTCAATTCAATTAAGAGCGTATACGCCGAACGGCATTTCATAAAAAAAATCCGATATGACTAAACCGATTTTAATGCAACTTTACACACATAAGCAGGTTACATAGGTCTAAAAAGTTACTTGAAAACATTTTCGATAAATAGTGTTACAGTTAAATTAGACTCATTTACAATTTTCCATAGAAACATATTTTTTTCCAGTTATCTTTTTTAAATAAGACACCTCGAAAATGTTTTTAACTAACTTTTTAGACCTATGTATCCTGCTTACTCGTATATGTGTGAAGTTTAATTAAAATCGGTTCATTAATTTCGCAAAATAGTGACTTGAAAATTTGTATGAAATGCCATGCGGCGTACACGCTCTTAATCACATGAATCAACAGAGTACATATAAAGGACGTAGAAAAATCCCAATAAATACTGCTTCGGAAATAAAAAGAATAGTAACTATCATCACCAGCAGACACTGAATACATTAGTGTGGGTGGGCGACAGTTTGAGTTGAAATATCATGAACCTAGTGCTTCGTTCAGTTCATGTGTGGCTGTGCAGCCGTGTCCAGCTGCTCGCGCGACACAGAGTGGGGCGAACAAGTTAATGTGCCACTCGCGAACACTGATGCGCAGACATTAACGTTATGTACAGAACATGAGCTCCACCAGCACGTGCGGACGAGGCGCGCGGTGATGTAGCTCCCTAAAATAAAACGTTTCGTAATTGAATTGGATATCGCCGCCACGCTACGGTAGCCGCTACGGGCCATTTGAGTTAATTTCGTACTTTATGACGTCATATTTCGCGGTAGGCTAAGAAAACCTTGGGGTGGGGGGGTGTGCACTCACTCGGCAACACAAAGAGGAGGATTCAGTCCAATTTGTGTCATTGAATTGGGAGAATGAAGCCGGGAGTGAGCCTGTGACGCCATCCGTTGGTATATGTCGCGATGTCCCGGGTATTATACCTGAGGCGCGGGCTATCACGTCAGCTGTGGGTTCGCTTTGACTGAAATGAAGGTTAGCTGTGGAACGTAAAGCTGTGCAGTTCAATTAATGTGCGTATGTATACATAGAGCAGTGACTTTATGTTTGGCCTGATCAGCTATATTCCTAACGATCCAATTTAATTCATCTTATTCATTTTCTTATGATTTATTTAGGAGGCGACACCGCTGCGTCTCGGCTGGCTGCCCGCCCTTCGTCCGGCAGTGGCGGCGCCGCGCGTTGCCACAGAATGGCTCGAGCCCGCGCAGAGCACTTCGTTTGGCAGGTTTTGCTCGCTCCGCCGCTAATTGGCTTAATCGCTCGCTCTTTGCTGCAGTAAGCCACGCCACCAGAACTATTACTTAGCCGGTGGTTACGGAATCTGCTCCTGTCAACTGATATCATATCTTCGCGGAGCGTTAATCGGCACTGTCTGCTCAGGGCTTTGTCTCAGACTAACTATATGACAACAATAGTATTATGAACTAAAATCCTCCTAACTACAATATGGCATCAAAAAACTCGTCTGCATCGCTATCAACTGGAAGTGAACCCAATAGACTGGCGGCATTGCCACGTTGTATGGCAATGCTTAGCCTCTGTCCGAAGTAAAAGTCTTATACTTTAGTTTCTGTAGCCGAGTTTTGAAGTCATGTTTCACTTTTGAGATATGTATGTAATTATTACCATGGTAGAACTATATATCTATTGAATTATTTTTTGTGTTAATTCCGTGGACACTAGCAAACTGTATTGAAAAATACGTTTGCATACTCTTATATATTTTAAGGTATGTATTTCTATACTGAAGTTTAGCACAGAAGTAGATTATAGTCTGGAATAACACATTATAATCTACTATATATAGAATCACGCGGGCGGCAACAAGTTAATTTTAATTTCTCCCATGAATACAAAAAAATAATCAATGTTCATTTAATCATTCGCATGACCACTCCGGGTTACCGAACGTAAAAAAAAAATTATAAAAGAATAAGCGAGCGGTAAGAGAACACAACACGGAACGGGGCTGTGTGGGGCGGAACGGAGCAGTGTGCGTTGGAACGGAGCTGAGCGCGGCGGAACGGAGCTGTGCGCGGCAGAACGGAGCGGTGCGCGGCGGAACGGAGCTGTGCGCGGTAGAACGGAGCTGTGCGCGGCGGAACGGAGCTGTGCGCGGCAGAACGGAGCGGTGCGCGGCTGAACGGAGCGGTGCGCGGCGGAACGGAGCTGTGCGCGGCGGAACGGAGCTGTGCGCGGCAGAACGGAGCGGTGCGCGGCTGAACGGAGCGGTGCGCGGCGGAACGGAGCTTTGCGCGGCTGACCGGAGCGGTGCGCGGCGGAACGGAGCTGTGCGTGGCGGAAGTGCAATCAATAACCGCGAGAAAGTCGCTGACGCGAATTGTGTTGCACTATATGGCCAGTACGCCACCATCTCGCTGGCACACGCTCGCCTCAGTTACGCCACAGTGACACTACTGCTACGCCACGGCTTAGCCACTCCATAGCGACGTGCCGAGCGGTGCATAAACTTGGGAATATTAAGCTCACGCACACGCGCGTAACTTACATAGATGATGTCGTGCTGATGAAACGTGACGAGTGCTCGACACCATACCTGCCGCTACAGATATGAATCTTTGTATTTGTGGCGTCAAACAATGGCTGACACAGATCTCAGTTTTATTATAAATTCAGTTTTTCATTGAATAGTTACTTCATCCGCCCACAATAGCGCGGCGATGGCAGACGAAGAGAGCTGAACGCATGTGAAGAATTGATTTGTAGCCATTTACTAGATTCGTAAAATAGTTTGCTAAAGTATTGTCTCTGCTCAAACAATTCTACTGACTTCCATGAATCGCTTTCACCCATGCGGGTAACTAAATAACCCAGCGGTAAAAGCTCTACGGTTGCCAAATGTGTGCGTGAAGTCGTGTGTGAAGCTCGCGAACTTTGCACGGCGCGGTAGGAAGCCGCCGCCGCCGAGTGTGCGCGCTTTCATAACGGCGGAAATTTTTGACGCTACGCCTCTCTCCCCTGCCCCGCGCCCCCGGCCGCACCCGTGTGCGAGTGATTGTTACAAACAAGCCAGGTGTCGCGGCCGACAGTTGAGTGCGTTATATCCACTTTATTCGCCACCAATTCGTACGATGGCAAGCTACCTACTGATGCGGTATTTGCTTGTAGCAAGATGAAGCTGTGAGGAGCTGTCTGTGCAGATTCCACAAGACAAACGACGCAAAGAGCTTACGTGGGTAAATAACAAATGCGAAACAAGCGCGTACGAGGAAAAAGTTGAGACTAAATTGAATACAGCTCGCACGTTCAGCATTGTGTTGTTTTTGAAGCGAGGTATGTGGTAAAACAATAGTCAAGCTTTAACCTGAGATCTTATCAGGAAGTGAGAAAGCTCTGTCCTTACAAGATTACAAGTCTAGTGACACTGGTCACCCGTGTGGTCACATTCCCGATTCTTCAACAATAAAAAATATATAAAAACAAATGAACACAAGTGGCGTTTCGTCAAAATGTTGATCTTACATACATTCTTGATTCGTCAAGCTTTTTCCCACGACGGAACGGAGACAGTATATGCGTTTGGGGTGAGAGGATGTTTGTTTGTGCAAACCAATGTTCCCATTTATCTCCAGTACTACTAGTCCGATTATCATGCGGTTTTCAGTGATGGGTTCGGATTTGATTGGTGCATGTTCTTAGATAGGTGTTGCGGTGACAACTCACCAGGGGGCGCTGCAGTAAACATATGTTTATGCAAAATAACAAAACTTCTCCTATTTTGATGTAGTTTTCAGTGATGTGTTCGGGTTTGATTGGTGCATGTTCTTGAATAGGTGTTACGGTGATAACTCACCAGGGGGCGCTGCTGGTTCAAGATTCAAAGCATTTATTTCAAATAAACCCTTTACAGGCACTTTTGAATTGTCAAGTCAAAAGAGGTGAAGCTATCTGCACGTTCCAAAGCGTAGATCTCTATGGAGAAGAACGTGCAAGAAACTCCACGGACACTCTTTTAAATCATGTTCTGTATTACATAACTTTGGTTACATCCTTGGTGCTTTTATGTGTGAGGACAATGCAAAGAAAAAAAAAAAGGAAACTATAAAACAATTCAAAGTATTAAAGATTAAAACAAGTCAGTGGCAGTTAAGAGGTGACCAGTCTCAACCGACGGCGCCCGTTCACGAACATGACGCGTGTATCGGCACCATTTAGCTCAACCATTTTGAAGGGAACCGAATGATCCGACACACGCGCCACCATCAGCGAGACATTTGAGCGAGCATGACATACTCTCAACTGCCATTTTAGTTCAAGTCACAAAGTAAACTATAACCTGTAAATGGCTCCATGGTACTCACATTTACAATATTTGAAAATAAACTGCTTCTACATTATACAAAACTATGGTTCACAATGACCAAGCAAGTACAAGTAAAAAAGAGAAATTATTTATTCCCATTATTAGAAATTAATTATTTATATAAAATTATAAAAAAAAGAATAAATAAATGAGACAAAAAAGGGCGAGCATCTCTTCCAAATAAAAAATCCTAACTTGTTTACCCAAGTGGTTGAGTCTGTGGAGCAGGACCGGCATTTAGCCAAGCATTTTTATCAAGGATATAATCTTCCAGTTTATAATATGCTTGCCTACATAGTGTGCGTTTTATGCATGTTTTAAATTTTCTCTCATTTAATTGAAGGATATCGACTGGTATTTTGTTATAAAATTTTACGCAATACCCCATAAAAGAAGTGTGTACTTTAGCCAATCTAAACCTAGGTTGATCTAATTTGTTTCTATTTCTAGTATTAAAATTATGCCTCTCGCTGATCTTATTAAAAATATGAAGATTTTTCCGAACATACATAATGTTTTCATAAATTTATTGACAAGGTACCGTCATGATGTTAATTTTCTTAAACAGTTCCCTTAAAGAATCGCGCCGGTGGAGATTGTAAATGGCTCTAACTGCTCTTTTCTGCAGAATAAAAATAGACTCTATGTCTGCAGCCCGTCCCCATAGCAAAATACCGTAAGACATGACACTATGAAAGTAACTAAAATAGACCAGTCTCGCGGTATCTACATTAGTAAGTTGACGGATTTTTCTGACAGCATATGCTGCTGAACTTAGCCGTCCTGCAAGTGATGCTAAATGAGGTCCCCATTGTAGCCTCGAGTCGAGCGTTATCCCCAGGAAAACTGTGCTTTCGACGAATTCTAGTTTCTCTTTATTCAATACTATTTCCTCAATACTACTTTTAACATTCGGTAAAACAAATCTAATACATTTTGTTTTTTTTCTCATTTAATACTAAATTATTAGCAGTAAACCAATTTTGGACCTGCTGTAGGGAGTCATTTACTTCGTCAAGATTTGCAGAACGTCTATTTATCTTAAAAATTAAGGACGTATCGTCAGCAAATAACACCATTTGTGATTCATAATAAAATTCTCTCTAAAAAGTTTGAAATAAAAGGCAAAATTGAAAATTTTGAAAAACCCACGATGGTAAAAACATACCTGTGAGAGATCAATTATTTAATATTTTTAAGAAATGTCACATGGTATTTTGCAACTACCTTCCGGTCTATAATAGTATTGTGACTGACTACTTTTCCCCCACTTTGCGAGTAAGTTGTGCTATAAATAAGGGCGCACGGCCTTTCGACAGATCAGAAGCTGTTCGATAGTGGACACGGCACAACGGTGCTCTGAACTGTCAGGTATGTTTTCTTGTAATATTTTTATGCTGACTTTGGTTTATTTTTATGTATTGCTTTAACCGTCATAATTTTATACTGTAATGTAATAATGTGTTATTAAGTAGTGTTACTGTGTCTTTTCGTTACTGGATATAATATGTTATAGATTATTGTTATTGTTAGGTTGTATTACTGAGTTATTTTTGTTTCTGAATATAATTAACAAACCTATTTATGTGTATTATTGAACCGTCTCCCACATACCTAATTGAAAAAGAATTAATTAATAAAAACCCCGACTTACAAAATTAATGTAACCTAAGAATATCCGTCAGGGCTGACATTCAATGAGCTAGTTTGCAGATAGTGATGACAGCCCCCGTCGGATATTCTTAGGTTACATTAATTTTGTAAGTCGGGGGGTTTTTATTAATTATTTAATTCTTTTTCAATTAGGTATGTTTTTACCGTCGTGGGTTTTTCAAAATTTTCAATTTTGCACTTTATTAAACTAGTTTCTTATTTGTCAAGATTCACAAGTACCAGGAGACTAGAAACATGTCGACGTATTTTCGGAGTTGGAATTTCTGGGCGGTAAAGATTCAAAAACTACTAGGATACCAGAATAACGCAGATATATTTCCCGGGCGAACAACGAATAATACGTAGTAGTAATACGAACGGTGAAGGCTCAAAAACTACCAGAATAACAACGATGATACCAGGATAATCATGAAGATGTATTTTTGGGGTTAGAATAAATACATATTTAACATCTGACTTTGACCCTTAGGAGCCGAGCAAAAAGCAAAATAGAAATATCGCTAAGCCAAAAAGAAGAAATGACGCACCAGCCTGCGCAATCGATATTGCCGAATGTCGAAACCGCGGAATATATTTTAACTTTCGGGTTTATAACGTTAGTAGGATTTTGATAGGATTTTAGTTTTCTCTCTGGAGCCAGTTCACGTAGACAGCACAGGTAGCAAGAATAAAAACAAAATACGAATTCACAGAGTTACCAATATTCTGGCATCGCGGAATCAAAACGGACCCGGAGAACATGCTCACGAAAGTGATAGTTAGAAGCCGCGGGCGGAAGCTAGTAAGTCGAAACAGCACAGTGGCTGTGGTATTTCTTTTTACTCTTGATTGTACTTGTTAAACAAAAGGTTGACCAAACGGGAATGGATACAGGGATTCACGAATGAAGTTCACGAATCAGGAATAAATAGGTATATAAAGATCAAAATCTTGACGAAACGCCACATGTGTTGATATGTTGTTGTCGGATAGGGGATGTGACAAAAAGGGAAGTAGCCGATTACAATAGTATTCCGCATGAGAGGGTCTCCCAGCGTGCAGCCATAGTCACGCCGCTACCGAGATCGTTGTAAACACACTGGTCGATGAAATGTTTTGCTCACAAAATCTTTGGACATCCTTAGTTTTGTAAGTGAAACGCCAGTCAAAATCAGAGATAGTTGCACTGAAAGTGTCGATGTATAATTATTCTCTGGTTGAAGCATGAAGCACCCTGTTGCCCCGGGCTGCGGCGTCACGCACCTCTCACAACAACCAGCTATTGAGTCGCGCGCGCTTAATGGAAACACTTGGTGCGTCGCGCGCCATACTCCACAGCCCCGCACTATACACGCAGTCTGCTGCACAGACTTGTGTCTCCCCAACGCACTAACGAGGCGCCGTGTATATTATGACATTTCCGTAATGCGCGTCTTGACGACAAAGATTTAACTTTTGGTATAAACGTCGATTGGGTGAAATTGGTCGAAACACTGTTTAATGAAGAGTGATAAGGATTGGCGGACACCTGCGCGTGAGGGCCTGGTCACGACAGACCCTCTTCACTGTCCAAAGGACACCCACTACATAGATTTGACAATTTGTAGATTTGCTGAGGTAGTGCTGATCGTGCAATGATAGTAGAAACATAATCCTCACTCCGCCCGATGATCGGGATATTGGCGGAACAAGTTTAACTGTGTGAAGCTGACAAGTTCATCGTCCTGCCAGTGTCATTGTGCGCAGTCCCACGTTAGCGGCTGAGAGGGAGTTCCTCGCGGCGCGGCTTCATTACGCGAGTTCAAAGCAGACCGCCGCACAGGTCCATTGTGACGCGCCGCCGCCGCGCGACGCCTCGGGCGGCGGGCGCCGTCTGTATGCGCTGCAGAAGGTTGTAACAAACAACACCACGGACAGGCACTATGCTACATTTAAGATGTGGAACATTAGACTGTTCTGCTAATCACAAAACAATAATTTATGGTTTTGCTACTCTATATGTAGTGTAGCCAAATAAATACACTTAATTCTTTTTTTCTCCATTACTACTAACTACAACTAATTTCGCTTTCTAAATTTTGTGTCATCTTTATCTCGTCAAACGAATGTAAAACTTAAAAAAAAACAGGTTCAAATCGACCAGACCCATAACTCAAAAACTACAAATGTGCGGTTCTGCATCACGCAGTTGACGAGTACAACTTCTGTATGTGGGCACATAGTGGTTAGTAGCACTCGCGGTGTTACCGCGACGTGTTGCCGCCGCCCTAAGGCTCGGATGAGTAACGTCAGCGGAATCATTTCCTTGATGAGCAATAAATTGAACGGCTCCCGACAGCCTGTTGAATATTTAATGCGGATTCTCAAAAGTTTTCAGAACTCGGGCCTTTCGACGGGAAATTAAAAATATTTTTTGGAAAAGTATGAAAGTGCAATCATTTACCGAAGATGAGAGGTACCGATAAACCGTAGCGGATATAATCCGACGCCAATAAATCAGCGGAACAAAACGCTGCCAACATAGCCGAGTTGAAGTTGAACGAGAAAAACCCCGCCGATGTATCATCTATCATATTTTTAAAGTCGCCTGTCGAGTGTCGGGTGTCGGAGGAAATCGCTCCTCGGCGAGGGAGTTATTGAATTTCCAATTTTTCAAGAGGAATTTTATTTTATTTGTGCGGGTAGCCGGCGCCGCCGCGACCCGCGAGTCCACGCGCTGTGTAAACAAAATGTGAGCTTCAAAACAAAACGGAATCGATCACTGAACAGACAGACAAACTTTCAGTTTAATTGAAACCATTCGTTACGGCAAAAGTTCATGGATATAATTTCTCTACGGGTAAATTACAATTGAAAAGTTTAGCCGAACGTACCGCGTCCGTAATGTTGGAACGAAAAATTGGCGCTGACATCAAGTCGACCTGTTGGTAAATCACTAATTACTTCTGACCCAGTTCGCTCTACCCAATAACAATCATGGAGAAAACCCACCTATGTATGCGTGAGCTGTGCTTCTGTTAGTCTTGCTAACTGACTGATAGGAGAAGGGGTAATTAATATCAAACTGTCGCATTTGACAAAAGTGTCACAGTGTAGATTAGTGTTTGACATCTAAAAGTCGGGACGTGACAGCTTATCTATTATTAAATGTAGATTCTAAAGACATTGGCAGACAATTTCTCAGAAACGTTAATATTTGATAGTAAGTACAAATTTAGATTCAGAGAGAGAGACTCTTATTTACTAAATCATAACAGTTTCCACGTAATATCCAGTGATTGACGCCAAGGTGAGCGACGGCGCGGGCTCAGTGCTCGTGTCATTTAGTTGCTCATGCCGCGTGTCAGCTGAGAGCGGCAGGAGACCAGAGGGCTGGCGGCCGGGAGTGTCCGTCACCACACTCAGCACTCGTCATGCTCTCCCGTGTTTAAATATTTACTAGTGTTAATGGATCACGAAAGTAGTTTGAAGAATTGACAGAACCTAGTCGTGATCCGATGTAGATTATTGAGATACTCCGTAAAGATTTGTATCTATAGGTAGTATAGGTACTAATATTATAAAGGGTTCCCTATCCATTAGCATTAAATTTTAAGACCTAATATAACTTAGCATAATGTTGTTTGGCATAATTATTTTTTCGCATAATATAATTACGCATAACAGCCCATGCATAATTTTTTTAAGCATTATGTCTGTAACCATAATAATGATTAGGCATAATATTTTAAAGCATAACCTTATTAAGCATAAAGTTCTAAAGCATAACTTTTTTAAGCATAAAGTGCTAAAGCATAACTTTTTTAAGCATAATATCCTAAATAAAATATTAATATATTAAAACGTATTGAACAATTTTGTGAAAATATTAATATATTGTAACGTATTCAACAATTTTGTGAGTATTTTTTCGCTGTAGGAAGCAAGCATTGCAAGCATACAGCATGCAAGCAAGCATGCAGCATGCCAGCAAGCATGCAGCATGCCAGCAAGCATGCAGCATGCAAGCAAGCATGCAAGCATGCAAGCAAGCATGCAAGCAAGCATGCAGCATGCAAGCAAGCATGCAAGCAAGCATGCAGCATGCAAGCAAGCAAGCAAGCAGCATGCAGCAGGCAGGGTTTCTGTGACGGCTCCGGCGCTGCGGCCCTCCGGCGGCCCCACGCGTGCTAATCGTCGCAGACGGCTTTCGCTCACCACCGCAGCTTCGGCTTGTTGGTCGGCTTCGCCGGCCAGCCTCAGCCGCGTCGGCTCGCTCGCAGCCGCCTGCTCCTCAGCCCGCGGGCCGCCTCGCCCCTACGCGCCTACGCGATTTTAAATAACACTCTAGGGGTAGGACAAACAAGACTACGTGAAGTCGGTTTTGCAGCAATTCGGTTCTGTGACTAACTTTTGTTGCACAGCATATTAATTTAATAGCCATTAGGCCTACTAACGTTATGCTAAAAGTCTTTAGGTTAGGCCTACTAACGTTATGCTAAAAGTCATTAGGCCTACTAACGTTATGCGAATCAAATTTATGCCAAAACAAATTAGTCTTTAACATGATTATGCCAACATAAAATGTATGCCTAAAAAAATTATGCCAAAGTATTATTATGCCAAAACAAATTGTGCCAAAATCGTTATGCCGAAGTATATTAGGACAAAAAACATTATGCGAAAAGAAGGGATCCCATTATAAAGAGGTAACGTTTGCGAGGTTGTGAGTTTGTGACGTTGTAAGAGGTAATCTCTGGATCTACTGAACCGATTTTCAAAATTATTTCACGAATAGAAAGCTACGTTATTGTGGAGTGTCATAGGCTATATTTTATCGCCGTATCCGTATAGCCCCGGGGACGGGAACAACGCGGGTGAAACCGCGGGGCGCTGCTAGTTTTGTATAAATTGAAACTTGATTCTAAATATTATATACTGAAACATAATATATGTATGATATTACCTTTTGTAGCGTTAAAGGGTTTTTATTAAATTTTCAAATACCTAACAATTTGACCTAACTATCACGACTGATATGTTTCTTCAGCAGCATAACAGATAGAATAATGATTATTTCGACAGCACTGCGCCGATGCCCTTCAATCTGGTCGGTGACAACACTCCGCGTCAGACAACACCCAGTCGGGACGGCTGTACAAGGGGACCCTTCAACGCGCAGTTGAAGGCCTTAGATACCTATTTATTTCATGAATGTTGAGTACGTACAACACTAAAATATCTGTGCTGATGGCAAAGAAGTACATTCTTTGCCATCAGCACAGATATTTTAGTGTTGAACTTCTTTGCCATCGTTGTGGAAGTGTTCACAAGAGTGAAAACCTGGAACGCGATGAGTACGTGGAGGAGCACAGGTGAGGCGAGGTAAGAGTCTGACTCTTTCCACTCTTCTTAGAGCGGAGTCACTGATGATTTACAATCCTAAACAAAAATCGACCATTCCTGGAAGTGTTAATATGTGAAGATTGATCAGCTTAACTTTACAAGTTACATGGAAAAGGTGAAGCTTATCAATCTTTCAGAGAGCTAAGTTTGTGAGATGAAATAAGCCTTCTGTCAAATTAAGCTTTTGATTGATTCATCTTACAGCAACTTTCACATTATGAAGTTTTAAGGGAAATGTTGATACGTGTGTCTGTGTGGGCCTATGTGAAGGACGATTCACGACGTCTGTGTATTTCAATAAGAACATGTGAGTGAAAAATTCAAAGCAGTATATTGAGTGGCTTCTAAAGTATGGCGGCGGTGCCCGCGGGACGACACGTCGTGCAATAAATATGTGGCGCGTCCGGCCGGCCCCGTCCTGCGCCGCGCGCCTCCGTCCGGCTGCATCCGGCCGCGTCCGGCCGCGTCCGCCGGACACGGCACGCTACTGGGTTAGCACTCTACTCAAATCCGTTCTACGGGTCTTCCAACAGCGCTGTTAAATAGATCACCTGTTCCGAGCGACACTTCCGCCATTTATTACTTAATTGTATTTCGTTAATTAACTAAACAACCAAAAAACCTTGGGTTACAGAATACCACGGACGTAGCTACAGATTTCGTAAGGAGGAGCCCCCCGGGTCCAAAACTTTTCTGACTTAATCTGTTTGTATCGGAATTAGCGTTACCTGATCCATTGTGTCAAATTGCAGAACGCGCGTCACAGCTACAATAAAATACAATAAATGGGTTTTTATGAAACTCCACTTTGGGTTAAAAATATTATAAGATTTTTTTTAATTTTACGAACTTGATCTTAATATCTACATAGATTACTTATAAACTCTCGATAAATTGTAAACTGAATATTTGGAATACTTTACTTTGAATCACAGTGGTCTGTAAAGAAAAATGTTCACTCTTTATTTTTATGCGTGACTAGCTTCTGTCAGCGGATTCGCCCGCGTCTGTGTTGAAAATGATAGCAAGGCAGTATAGTACCGAGATGACAAGTATCCGATGTCCTATTCCGGGACATGGTCTACTCATGTTCATCTAAACCTCTTCAGCCATTAAGACGCGAAAAGTTAACACACATACAGAGAGACATTTATGTAATATTGGAAATATGATTTACTCACGTACAGTTTTATTGTAAGGGAATCCGTAAATATAACACTATTTTAGCGTTTTAATAATCTATTGAATATCTGGGAAAATAATTAAAAAATGTTAAAATTTTATCTAATTTTCCTTTTCATTGGATTTTTACTTCGAATCGACCAACAAGTAACTACAAGCTTTGCTTCTAAAATTTTAGCTAGAAAATGAAATTTATTATGATTTAAGATTATAAAATATCTAGATAGATACAATCTATCTAGATATTTTATAATCTTAAATCACACAACCCTCGATAAATTGTCAACTTAATATTTGGAATACCTTTTAACGCATCAAAATGTGATACTTAGTCTAAAATCTCTCGAAGTCATTCCGAGAAATCCTCAAAATATTACATAACGATAACAATCTCACGAGATATTTTATAATCTTACAAATTTTGCAATTTATATATATATATATATTAATTTATATATTAAAATTATAAAATTAATATATATATATTAATTACAATAATTGTTCACATTTTTTTACTTACAAATATTAGGTACTTATAGAAATTAGGTGGATTAGGTGGTAAGTAATATTGTAAATCAACTACTTACATACATACTCATTAGGTACCTACATTATAAAGGATATGGAGTTTCATTTTATGGATGGCCTTTTCTGTGATCTTAAGTGGAAAGTAGTCCTCTGAGCCAGATCTGGTCTGTTTCATCCAACAGTGCATCTAGTTATGATATAAGTAAAAGTTCACTTTTACTTATATCATAACTAGATGCACTGTTCACTGTGCTGCCGCGCACTGACAGCCGAGCGGTGACGTGCAGCCGGCTGGCGCCCTCGGCCACCGCGTGTACAATCTACTCCGCTTTTCGGAATCCTAGGCCACTCATTACTACATACTGGGCTCCAGCGCATTCCACTCTGAGCGTTACCTCTTTGTGTTAGAGATATAAATGGCTTGGTTCGTGTGCGGGCGACAAACGCGCTCGTTCTGCAAATTCCTCGTTATTAAATCTCGTGACCGTAAAAACAAGGTGAAGTAGGTTTTCTTTACGCCCCCTCCCCCTCCCACCGGAGCGGCGCCCCACCCGCACCCCGCACCCCGCACCGCCCGGCCAGCACCGCGCGCCCCGCGCCCCGTGCTCGCCTCCTGTCGCAGTTTACACGTCGCCCTCTCTTTGTTCCTGTTTATTTAATCTTTGAAAAACTTTAAGCTCACCGAGAGCACCGGGGTGAGTTTCAATTTGTTTTTAATAGAATATGATCTTCTTACACATGGGAGAGATTCGCTGAATCAGGCCATCTGTCCAGTGCCCTCCTCAGTAGGTACCAGCAGTGATCCAGTTAGTCAGGCACATTCCATAGAACCAGGACCGTCTTTAACCTATTGCAGGGCACATAGGATAATGGAGCTCCTGCGACTAGTGGCGGCCTTAGGGGTCGCGAGCAGGGCATTCGCCCGGTGCACGCCTAAACGATTGAGATGCAAGGCATTCCATAACCGCATCGCTTGAATCGTAAAAGATTTGTCGTAAAAGCTAGTGGAATGCATCGGCATCTCTAGTCTCAAGTTTTCCGATGACCACAGATATCTATTATCTGTGTCATGAAGGAACTTGAAAAGTTCTTTAAGATAAGAGGGGGTTGTGGGATTGAACAGAATACTGTAGAGCAGAAATAGAATATGGGAATCCCGGCGAAGACTTATGGGAAGAAACATAAATCTTATGCAAAGGTTTTGAAGAGGCAAAAGTTTATCTAGTTGTGCCTGAGTGAGATCGAGATAACTGACATCAGCATAGTCGAGGATCATCATAGTGTTGGAGCTCTATCTATCTTGGGGTGCTGACCCCAAGACACGCCGTCGTTGCCTATGACTTTAGGAGGGAATATGCAGGTCCTGTCGCTTACTGAGCTTCTACAATGTCGGGTAATTAGTTTAGGTTACGGTTATTAAATGTGGGTATCTAAATAAGTATTAGTTTACATATTTAGATAATGTTTGTATTTATTCGTTATGGGCAGACCGCGGGGCTCTGAGCACGTCCGCAGAGTGTCCAGTGGTAAACAGGGCCTGCGTGGAAGCAGCACACGACACACAGGATACGATTATAGCTAGCTTACGAAGTAAACACTTCGTTGTTAGTGAAATGGTTCAATAACAAATTGTCGCCAGTTTACAATCGCGTGAGGTTTATTGTAAGTGGACGGTGTTTGCAATTGTAGGATACCGTAAAGTTATTTTCCTTTTTCTTAATAGACCTAGTTCCAAATTAAACGAAAATGTATATAATTAACTTGTAATTTTTTGAAGCCAGTTGTCCTAATAGTGCCCTTTGCAGATTATATCGTGGGTTCGCGAGTATTTTCGGACCTAAACTTGTAACGGTTTATAGTATTCACGTAATTGTTTTAATTAAAAGTTGTTAATGAAATTATGACATTGAAAGTCTTTATAGCAATAATGTGAGTCCTGGAAATAGAAAAGATAATACACGAACAACAGTCGCGTACGTGCGCATTATGTATATCAGTGTATTGTGGCAACTAGGCTAGCGAAGCTCAATTTGATATCGGTACCTACATTGCAAACTAGTGTGCAATGAGCAGTAAAGTGCAGAAGGTCCTCTGCAGTAAAAGCAAAAGGCAGCCAGTCACATTACACTAGAGTTTATCGACCAACGTCTATAGTGGTCTACAATGATGTTTGCCATGCCTACTGCCTCAGAAAATCGAATCTCTCTTGATCTCATCTAGATTCACATAGAAGTTTATCATAATTTGTCCATGTTTACGAGTACGTCTTCCCGTGAAAGCTATCGAAGAATAGACGAAGTCTCTCTGTGTCTGTAGCACGATGCCTTCGTTGGTCTTCGTTCTGTTCGCCTTCTGCGTCCAGTGCGTCGCGGCACTTTGTCGTCGGTCGGCGGAGTGCGGTCGGCTGCAGGCCCCGCATCCCGCATGCCTTGCGTCTCTTTTGACTTGTTCTTTGTGACTCCTCACTATGGCGGTAACCTTTGCATCCTGGCGTTAGGAATATACTTCTTTATGAATTTTCTATGCGTACTTTACATAACTTCAACCAGTTATAAATTTCCCACCAGTTTCCTTTTGATCTTCTTATACCAATATAAATTGGTAAAACATATATACTATAGTTGGGTACGCCACTATCGTGGCGATAAGTCCTGACTTAGAGGAGTGGCTGGAGAGGCGCCACGGCTTCCTCGCCTGCCACGTGCCGCAGGTACTCTCAGGACACGGTTGTTCCGGGAGCTACCTGTTTGGTGTTCGGTGGGAAGACATGCCCGGGTGTCCATTGTGTGGAAAGCCCGGAGGACATGGTGGAGCATACGGTGAAGTCTACCCTGCTTGTGCAGCCGCCATATCCTCGTCGGGGCGATCAGCGGCAGCGTCCTCTCGCTACCGGCTCTGGTTCAATTCATGATCCCGAACGCTAGTGGCTAGTGAAGCAGTTACGTTGCGTGCGCCTCAAAGATATGTCAACATAGTAGACGGGTCCCGCTAGGGCCAGGGCCTGCCAGGGTTGCGGAATTCTTTTAGTCACCGCGGCTCTGGAATACAAGCGGTATTTGGAGGAACAGGGTTGGGTCTTAGTCAGTCAGTAAGAGTCTGACACTCACGTCCGCTCCGCCCAGAGCAGGAGACGTCATTAGATGAAGCACAGGTGTTCAAGTTAATTTTAGTTTCAGATTATTAACGTGAAATAAACGAGAGCCAAGAATTGGAAAAGCAGTACAGTGACGGATAAGTCAAGAATGTTCTCCAGATAGTAAAGCCTAGAAATGTGCAATCATAGGTCGCGACACGCGACTTCTTGGACTCTGCCCGGATGCGTCTGCGTCCGTACACTTCCGCCCACAAGCGCGCGCGATCTGCCGTCGAGCGCTTTTCAGCTTAATAGCCGTATAAGTTAGCTGCGAGTGCGTGCACCCGGGCAGCGAGACGACTGATATACATATCTTGCGCCACTTTACATGGTTTTCCTCAGACAAGCAGATAATGGATGCGGATCACTGAGGAACGTCACGGAGCTAACACAAAGTTTAGACAATTTATCCTCGTAACTGGAAGATTTAATGATTATCCTGTTTGCTTACACAGTTTGGACCATATTCAGATGATTATGTTCCAAACTGTGTTTAATCAATACGCACGCAGTGCTGATGGCAACTGAGCCATAAAACAAACCACTAAGTTACAAAACAACATCAATTTTACTAAAATCTGGAGCAGTGCAACGCTATTATCGCGAAAATGTCCGTATGGGAGCGGTCTTGGAGCGCCGGGAGCGAGCGCAAGGAGCGGAGAGCAGCGCCGCGGCGCCGACTGCGGAAATCCAATAAAGCGCCGCGGCACGTGCACTCAACGCGCTCGCTTGTTCGCGCCTTTTACTGCAACTAACACGTTCTCGCGCGCCTCGTAAAACATCTGCATGAGAGTGCTATCTAGGCGAGGCTAGAGGTCGCGGCCGCGAGGCGTCCTTGTGCCTCGTAGCGCGACACACGCGCCCTCACTCGCCCAATCTAAGAAAGGGTCAAAGGATGATTTATATCGGGTTAGGAGGGATTTTTATTTCATCTCTCTGTATGTAAACAGGCCGAGTAAAATGAATGTTGCTTTTATTTTGTTTATGTCACAAAAGATGCACAAGTTTATCTTGTCGCTTTTGGAAAAACAACCTCCTCATTCCTCGGATAGCTCAATATAAAAGCCTGTCAAACTATTGTTCAACTCGGTGCAAGAACTATGTATTAAAATTATTAGAACAGGATCGGAACTTAAAATACTTCAGCATCAAAATTGTAATATTTGTCAACGTCCACTTTAGGCTGTGTTATAATATCCTATATCGTGCGCTGCGTCATGGCTTTAAATTTAAAAACATAATTATCTTGGTATTGATCGATCGTACTTTAAGACTCCCAGTTAAGTTCCTCAGCCGTGCATTCAGTGTGTATCTACGAGAACGTTACGTACGTAAAGGTACTTTAGAATTTAGAAAAAAAGTGTACGGATTTCAATGTTCCAATGTGCGGAAAATTGCAGCTAACAAGATATCAAGCCATTAGTTTCAGTTTCCAACTTCCAAGCGAATGTAAACTACAATGCAAATGGAATATTTTTGAAATATGTTGGGTTCAGCGCTTTTTGCGTCGTGCATATTTTCCCTCTGGTGGCGTCATGGCGGACTGTGCCATGGAGGAGTATTCCAACTACGTAGGTGAACAGTCGGGGGGAGTGAAGTGAGTGAGGACTGTGTGCATGTCACATGACATGGCCCAGTGTCGGCCACTGCGATTGTCCAGCACACAATACTTTTGGCGTGTATTAGTTCGTCGTCCGTCTGTTGTGCGACTGCTCGATGCGCAACTTCTCTGTGATTGCTGGCGTGTCAACTGTGAGCATTGTGTGGAGCAAAGTTCTCACACAGCGCAGTGGTATCGCCAGTGTAAGTGTAAATAAAGCGCTCGCAGTTGAAACTTACAATTAAGAAGGTGAAAAGCTCATTGCACTGCGCTTTGGAATTACCTACTTTAAGCGGTTTCGTGAGTTGTTACTGAAGTTCCACGTGTATTGAGACCTCACCGCACCGAGCACTTTGCTGGGCAGGCAAACATAATTAAGTCTCGACTGACATAGAATAGGTCCGTGATAAGAGCTGTCGTACTGTATGGATCAGAATGTTGGGCTGCGAAAATGATGGATGAAAATAGATTACATGTAGCGGAGATGAGAATTTTGAGGTAGATGTGTGGAGTAACGAGGATGGATAAAGTGAGAAATGAGTATCTAGGTACATTAGAGGTAGTTTAAAAGTGGCGCCAGTGACGGAAAAGTTGAAAGGGAACCGCTTCTCTTGGTATGGTCATGTGAAAAGGAGGGATGAAACGCACGTAACTAAAAAGGTTATGAATATAAATGTGGATGGATGGAAAGGGAGAAGAAGGCCAAAGAAAATTTGGATGGATTGTGTGAGGAGTGATATGAAAGAAAGAGTTAGTGATAGCGTGACGGCTGACAGGACAGAATGGAAGAAAAAAACGTGTTGCGTCGACCACAAGTGACATGGGATAAGGGCAGGAAGATGATGATGACTGACATAAGAATAGGTACATATGTAAAGAATACATACATAAAGTTGAAGAGTTTGTTTGTTTGAACGCGCTTATCTCTGGAACTTCTCGTACGATTTGAAAAATTATTTTAGTGTTAGATAGCCCATTTATAGAGGAAGGATGTAAGCTATACCTATATCATCACGCTAAGACCGATAGTAGCGGAGCAGCCATAAAAAATGCAACACAAATGAAGTTACGCGGGTCAGCTAGTAGACTATTTGGGTAAATATAGTGTAGAACGCTCTGCGGCACGATGATCCGATGATCTGAAGAAAGTGGCTGGTGGTGGTTGGCGCTCCTTGGGGGAGGCTTGCGTTCAGCAGTGGACGGCTATTGGCTGGGGCAAAAGCAAACATAGACTAAAGGTACTTTCTAACTTAACAGCCCCAATTCAATGTGAGTTAGGTTAACGAACGTTGCTCTCCTATGGTGCACACCCCGCGCGCCGGCTCTGTAACTCGTGAGCCGGCTGAGCGCACCGCACTGACATTTGCACGTTTTTCTGAACGAAGATTTAATCTCGCGTCAAACATGGCGGCGAGCGCGAATCGGAACATTTTTTGTGCAATAAAATGCGGTTCGCTTTACGAACGGACATTATATGGGTTTACTGAAGCTCGCGGGCTACGTATACCTACATATGTACGGCGGTAGATGACGCAGCATGAAGATTATAAGAGAAACTTCCTCAACTGATGTATAGCTTTTCAATCTTCTTGGTTAGTTTGGTAACGCAAAAAAAACCGCAGGTGGATTTGTCTACCAGACCACCTCAGTGCGGGGAACAAGCTCGTTGCCGTTAATAAATAGGTCCTAGGAACGTGTTTGTGGTCAACATGTAATTTAGAAATGGGTTATTTCGACAAATACCTACAAAGAGAAAAGTGACAAGAACATCCCAGTCTTCTAAATTATATAACACTGGTTCGAAGCCCAAGATTTCTGCATATTCATAACCAGTTCGACAAACCTTTAGCCGGCAGGCGCTAAAGGTTTGGCAGACGTCGTCGGCTCATAAAAACTTGCGGCCGGTCATGAAGCGCCGCCAGCGCCGCACATGAATTCATTAAAATTAGCTTTTCGAACTCTCCGAAAGTTTCGTAAAACACACGAACTTCTGACTATTTAGTCAAGTTGTGTTGAGTTGCGAGGAAATAATATAACATTATCAGTAAACCCATTTCACGGCTCGCTTGTCAAAGTGAAACTCCCGAGTTGGGACATGCTTTCACTCGCTGCTCGCGCCACCGGCTCGCGTCAGTAGCTCGCGCCAGCCACTGGCGCCACTGCTGCGCCCGCAATCATTTATAGACTCAATGGAACACGGTTCAGTTGATTATTAGATTCGTTTCATGCAATATAGCAATCCGTGATACAAATTGAGGCACGGTTTACTATTTCACGTTTGAGCCGACAAAAGAATAATTACATACAAATTAGATTAATATTATGCGGACATAGAGCTATTTATTTGATAGCTGTATGATGAAGCGTGTAGTGTGCGAAAGATTTCAAACATTGGCAAGTAATACCGTGTTACACATGGGTGAACATAATTTGCTAACAATCGAATAATGTAAATGAACTGAAACATAAGTACCGAGCTAAATGGAGCAGTGTGTTGAGTTGCAATCAGTGCAGCAGTAGTTAGGTATGACTCGCTGCCAGTAGCTGGTCGGTGCGGTACACGACGTGTACACAAACACACTCCGATTAGCAAACACTTGGTGGCGCCGGACATCACCTACTTTCAAATACATACACACTCAAATACACTAAATGTTGCACTTGCATTTACAGACACACTTGACATTGTGATTTAATTTAACTGTTACTTTAATAATCTTGATTATAAACCAGCTGGTAGGAAAAAGGCAGCACAAACCGGCCGGTAACTAACGAATACGAGTATCATCTAGTCGGATAGATGACGTATGCCCTCTTAAATTATCCATTTTATAGTTTGTGAACATTTCTAGTCTATTAGCTCTCTTCTATAAATAGAAGCAGTAAATCAATTGAGGAGAATTGAACGTAATTTGTCTTCGTCGCCGTGAATTAAGGAATATCTCTTTTTTAGTAACATTCGTCTCATGATATAGGCAGCCCCAGTACGAGTATACGTCACAAAAGTAATTTACCGATAGAGTACAGAATGGATGCATCACCCGCAGACATCCTCATTTCCCACACGTGAGGTGATCGACTCTCTGAAGTTAAACGTCTGTTAAGAACTAAAGTCTCGAAACTTGTTACTGTGGGGGGAGGGGGGGGGAGCTAAGGATCATTTCCGCAAGTTAAATTCACTGGACATTATGTATTTAGGGATCTAACTAGGTTTTGTTCTATTTCTAGTTTTCTATCATTTCAGTAGGACCTGCTGTCGTTAAGACTTTATTTTAATTTTCAAAATTGAGTCTCGCCTGTACTTGAGCTTTGTTTTGAATTGTGCTGTTGTTTGTTTTGACCTCACGATTGAAAGTCACCTTCACACCACTTTACAAGTGCGCGAGCTATTCTGAGACGAAGGCGTCGCGCAGTGCGGCGTGCGGGGGGCGGGGTGCGGCCGTGCGGGTCCGCCGGGTCGACGTGATTCCGGCGACGTAATCCCGGGGTGGAACCAGAAATAAATTCACTCGGAGTCTTGTTAATAACTTGTGAGAGGCCGGCGGCGGCCGGATAATGGCCGTTATTGGAGTTTTATTCCAGGCAGTTGTCGCTCGCCGTGCGCTGCGCTCCTGCTCACAGCTGTAAGGGACTCGCATTACGAATTTATTTCCATCCGGAATTCGGGCGACATACTCCAGCCGTCCCTTTATGGTCGGAACGACATTCCGGCCGCTCCGAACCTGCGGCGAACTAGCCGAGAGGCTTAGTAAAAAATGAATGGGATAAAGTAGACGAGTAATTGAAATCGGCCGAGGCGACGCCGACTTACTTGTGCCTGTCCCGGCAGCCGCGCAGCCGCGCGTGCCTAATAACCTCAGGGACATAGAAGCCTGAAGGGCACTGATCAAAGATTTGATCCTCAGACGTAAGGTTTCTGTTGACCCCTACACTACTACAATCAATTCCTGTTTTCTCGGATTTACTTATCTTCAAAACTACATCGTCTTTTGTTGTGTGCTTCCTTTGTTTCTCACGAGCTAGCACTCCCTTAAGGTTGATCCCCACAGGGCCGTGTCCGGGGCGCGGTCCGCAACGACGGGATCTGACACGTCACGGGCACGGCCCGGACACGGATGTGTGTCAACAAGTTCACATAAAATGTATTTGAACAGGTACATTTAGAATGAATAAACTATTATTTTTTTCATTCTGTACAATCGTACAGAATGAAAAAATAATTCCCGCAGAACGAATTTCGATTACATGGGACTATGTTTTCGAAGTTTTGTTTATAGTGACGAGAAAATTATTTTCGCGCGGTGCTGACGACAACGGTGACCGCAGAAAGCCCCGCGGGCTCCGGGTGACTGGGCCCGGGCTCTAGGGCCTCCGAATGCGCGTAATCCCGCCCTCACATTATGTTGAGCATCGCCGCTGATCCCGCATTTATCCGCGGGATTTGATAACGCTCACCTCACTAGCACGCAAACGTGAATTATTTACATAATGATCATAATAATGTAAGAGAATGTTTTAGAATATTGTTTTGATTATTTCCTTGCGTATTTATTTTCATTACGAGCAAGAAAGACGTAAATAACTAAGAATGTCTTCACGCAAAGAGGAAAATGAAATGAAGTGGTTTGATATTGACTTGTAGTTTTATATACGAAATAGAAAAATATTACTTCCTCGCGTACGAATGAAATATAAGGCACAAGTCAATGTTCCTACTTGGCGAGTAGACTGGCGGAATAATGTAAACGAATCCATGAAATATAAAATAGTGTCGCGCCGTCGCTCTCGATAGGTTCACGGTACCGTTGCACCCCCCCCCCCCCTCCGCTTACCGCTACCTAATCCGGTTTTCACCCCCCCGTAGGACGGCCAGCACGTCGGTTTACAGCAAGATCGTCTGGATTCTAATAAACGTCGCAGTTCTTTATCTAATTTACTCACGAAGTTCAAAAGTTGACATAAATATACTGTTTTTTTTTTTTTTAGTTGTTGTCAGTAGCTGATAGCATCGGTCGTTTGTTATTTACTTGAGGATTATATTTAAACTTTTCGCCCTGTATCCTGTTAAGGCAGATATGATATATTGTTGTTGGCAGCGCAACATAAATTGGTCGACAGTAGCGAAGATTGTTTGTTATATTGCAGGCGCGCGTCGCGTCGTCGTGCTGCTACGACGCGCGCGCGACAAGCGTCACCTTGTTTTGACACTGTTTTTAAGAGATTAGCTGGATTACTCAGAAGATTACGTTCCGATGTTGTCGCCTGTCGGGTCACTTCTTAGAATTTGAAAAATAAAAAGGTTTATGTCACTTGAATTGAATTTTTAGCTTAAGTATGACATAAAAGCGTCATTTTTAATCTTCTTATAATTCTTTTTAGTTTACCTTCTGTTAAGCTTTGCAGATGCTCTATGTTTACACATTCCAAGAACAATTGTTGCGGTCGCTTCTTGCTCTGATAGCGGATAGGTTAAGTCAGTGTTTCATAGATATTATTATTATTATTATAGAGATGCCTCTCTGAGGGGGAGCAAAGCACGCCTCTCACCAGACGTCGCCGTTCGTCTGACCGCGTCGCTACCCAATTCTCTGACTTGCTACTCTCTCTCACATGGCAAACAACAAACTACTCATAGAAATACCAAAAGGCTTCGAACAATGTTAGACTGTTAAAGATCATGTATGATAAAAATCTTGAAATCATTCATTTACACACAACGCACAGTTCAAACCACTGCGTCTGGGTCTGTCACCATAATATTTTTTGTCGATGGTCACTTGCCGTGGTCGGCCAGTCAGTCGCACCTTGTAAAGGGTTGGTTACGGATGCATTCGGGTAGTTTGGACGCAACATAGTTGTGAACAGGCTAGGCAAGATTGATACGGCTTGCAGTCCTGGCAGGAGACATTTTCAGAAAAATCTCCTACGCTTGTGTTACAAAGGTATACGACAAGGAACATGATGACTAACGAGAGCGTAGATGCTAGGTATGATCAAATGAGTGACGTCACAAATCTGCGTCCCGTATGCAAGCTCGGAAGTGGCGCCCTCTGACTGCAGCCGACAGTGAGTAATGGAGTCTTTAGCGCGAGTTACTCTGGCAAGTAAGTTAGGACCTACGTCCGGAGGTTTTTACGAAGAAGAGGGATGACTCACGTAAGTGTTCGCATTTGATTTCCAGACGTCCTTTTCAGACGTCTGATATGTTCAGTTAAGATTTATTTAGTTTTGTATTTGGGTCAGGCCAACTACTGCAAAAACTATGATCATCAGAAAAGCGTCATGAAGCCAGCCGCGCCCCGGAAATTATCAGTTAACATGTGGCTGTGGCTGTGGAAAAATAAATGATTGTATCAACTTGCATTCACGTGAGGCCGGCTTGAGGCTTTTCTTTACTTGAAATAGTTTATTTTTAACCCCGACACAAAAAGAGGAATTTTGACGTCTATCTGTCTGTTTGTCTGCATGTATTAATAACTAGCTGCTGCCCGCGACTTCGTCCCCGTGGAATCCCCGATTTTAAAACATTCTTTATCGCTGCTCCGCTCCTATTGGCTTAAGCGTGATGATATATAGCCTAAAGCCTTCCTCGATAAATGGTCTATTCAACCCAAAAATATTTTTTCAATTCGAACCAGTAGTTCCTGAGATTAGCGCGTTCAAACAAACAAACAAACAAACTCTTCAGCTTTATAATATTATAAGTATATAAGTATAGATTCTAAAAAAAAATACGTTGGGGGACCGCGCTGCTTAGTTAGGTAATAGACTATTTGTAATTAAATTGTTAGGTTTGGAGAGGTCCCCCAACGCAACGTATTTTTTTTAGAATTATTAATACATACTTACTTAGGTAATTTTTTACTTTTTAAAGGGAACTTAGGTGTTTGTGTCGGAGGTTTTTTTTATAATTACTATAAATTCACTAAGTCCTCAGCTGTCCGTCCCTTGCGTCTCACTGTCTATAAACACAGAACTACGCTATTCACGCGGTTTTTCTCCCACGCTGTGGGTGAATAAAACAACTGTCAACTGTATTGACATCAGCTGAAATGGTTTTCATCCACAGATATCTTACCAGGAAACTATTTACCTAATTATAGAGCTAAGGGAAGCACTCAAATCTGTAAAGAAAACGTGCTAGGTACGAGAGAGGTATGCGATTTATCGGTCATATTCTGTTCAGTGGTGCAGGTCATAAGTCCAGCACATTTCGTTAAAGAAGACGTACCGCGGCTGAGTTATAGCGCTATCCGTCAGGCTGGGGCATACCCCCGCACCCCGCACCCTAACCTATCCTCAAATTTCGAAAAGTACACCACTGAACCACTCATTCTCTGATCGATCAAGGATCTGACAAGTAAGTTATATGTTGCAGCAACGATTGCCTGCTTGCATACATTCCCAAGTAGGACGACGACGACTGCGACGCGTGATTCTAATGTATGCACATAAATGCAAATCCTCCGCATAACATCTAAATGCTAGTTTAGAAGGGAACAGAGCGCTTCAAAAGATTTATCATCGCGCAGCGTCGCGTTCCTACTGTTCCTAGGAACGCACTAGTACCACAAAGTTATTAATGTTGCCAGAATTTCCGTTATAAAAATAACTGGAGTCCAGCTTTAATTAAAACTTCGTGCCTCTAGGATTTTATTTAACATTCCATTTTTACTTAATTTCCCTACAGAGAAATAATATAGTTAGGAACGATCATTACCAGATGTGAATTTTAATCTGTGGAACATTTTCACATACAATTGTCTGCTGGTAACTGTGCGCTCTGTACCCGGCGGCACCGATAGCGCGCTTCACTGTTCAGAGGGAGAACTAAGAAATTGTCAACTGCGCGGATTGTGCTAATGTTCGAAATACGTAATTACTAATAACGCACGCATTCCGCCGCTCCCAAGCTCAAGATTGAATACCCGACTGTTTCCATTTATAACAAATTCTCTGTAACATTCATTCAGATGGTTATTATGTACTAACATTTGATCTAACCGTTGAACGGAGAGCAAGCGAAGCGTGCTCGGGAACGTAGGGCGTGCCGACATGTCCCTCGACATGACTCTAGCTCCCGTCATCCCCTTTGAACGTTACCTGTCCTGGTTACGTTGGTTGGGTTTGCTAGAGTGAGCAAGCAAAGCAAGCGCATGGAGTCTCTGTGAAACCGTAAATATAATATTAAGATTCCATAAAACCTGTTGATAGAAATAGGAGAAAATAAGAAAGCCAAAAAAATGTTACGTAAGAGGTGTATGTTATATCAAATGATAATTATAGCGAACGAAATTATTTGACTACTTCTCAAATTAAAAAATATATATATTGTACCATATATTGCACACAGTTTGTATATTATGCGAAAATAAGCTATACAAGAGTCAGGATGCCCCCCCCAGGCCGCGTGGTGTTTGCTACGCTTTAAATTTTTACTGCACTCATGTCTTCTGAGGAGTTGCATAGTGGCAACACACACAGGTGCGCGGCGATGCAGTGAACCAATGATAACCAGGGGCTGCAGCTCTGCAGCGGCCTGCAAACCTAGCGCTTGAATAATAAGCTTTAATACTTGATGCTTAGAAGTTACTTTACGAGCGGAGTGCGGCATTGTCTGAGAGTGTTTATATTTCATTTACGGCATTTTTATTTCAGCGCAGTGACTAGAGCATCGCAGTCTATCTGTGTCGGTACGGGCAGGTGGTGACGTACGTGTAGGCACTCCTACGTTATTTAATTTAGCGCTTGATTCAGTTTTGACCAACGTCAAAAGTGTCTATAATACTAAACGTCTCTCTCCGCATACCCCCAGGCAAAGTAATCCTTATGTTATAATTATACAGTTAAGATTTATTCTGTTCTGCAAAATGAACGGGCTTCTACTTCTTAAAATAGCTATCCATTTGCTATATCTGCCAAGCCGGCCTTACGTCTGAGATATAGCGCAGAGCAACATGCCAAGAGATTTGTATTGGTGCATGTATCGGTAAATCGCGCTGATGTACTGCCGCCAGCCTCTCGCTACTGATCGCTAAGCTGAAGTTATGCTCGAGAGCGAGTCACACAAGTAGCTAATGCTCGACCTTTTCGGAAACACACACACCCACACATCTGTATGTGATGGCCGTATATCTATGAAGCGTAGTTACATAATAATCCATGTATCTTGCATGAGCGACAGTACAGCCGACACCTGTGAGGCTCGCAGAGCGCGGGGCTCAGCACCGACATGACGAGGTGCTCACATTGCTCACATTGCTCCCATCGGCCGCCTCACGAGCTCCCGCCTCGCGAGGATCTGCAGCTATTCATTTATTTGCTCTGAACTAGTTCGGGTGTAACACAAAGCCGGTGTAATGTATGTGCACTTCTTTCTCTCCTCCATCTTGTATAATTATGTTTGTTTTGCAGCTCGCGGGCGTGCATTAGCGTGGCTCCGTGCGGCATTCATCACGCAGACGCGGCCATAGATTAAAGAGTTACTCGCCGCCGTTGGCTATGGATCCTACTTTAAGTAGCCACATTAAGTGCAGCTTCCAAAACACGTTTTAAGAGCAAAAACTTGGCATTCGGTTCGGTCTTGTCGAAGTCTTGTGTGGAACACAAATATTGTCTCTTTATTATTCGTAGTAGGAGGCTAATCTTGCGGAATTTTGTTCGAAACAGTCACCGCGGCCCTGGAACGTACTACGCGCTGGTGTCGTTACACGATAAACTATTAGCGACGTTCCACAATGAAGTAACTTTGCAAACTTTTGTTTTTCGTTATGTGTAATAAAGCTGTTTATGGTGTCGCGGCCGGGCTGGTGCGCCCCGCGCTCTGTCGGTCGGCAGGAGGACTGTGTGAGTTGTGTGTGACCTATATTAACTCGACGAGAGATCGCCGCAAGAACCGGATAACGACGACATAATTCATCAAAAGCCATACAAAAAACTTTCCCGGCTTATATTGGAGTCGGCTTCACAAGCCAAACTTGTTTTTCCTTGAAGCCGCGCGCCGCTCTCCGGATCACATTTATGACATTCGGCGGCGCGGCGTGATGAGGCGCTCAGGCTTTGAGGATATTAAATATATCTAATGAATACGAAAGCTTTCAATTTTGATTTATAAACTAACTTAACTTGTCTGTGAAAGGGCACGTAATGGTGTGATCAGTAACGACGAAATAGGTTTGATATATGATATAAAATGTTGGGCAGCTAGAGCTGTCAGTCCTGCGATCTATCTGTAAGTGGACCTAAGTGTTCCAGCCACTCGGTATAACCCAGTGAGGTACTGCACTGCTGTTAATACCAGCGACATTAGCGGCGGCGAGTGCCGCTGAGCACGCGTGTGCCACCACATTAGGTTCCACATCGGTAACAAATGCGGAATTAGTTCAGGCATTAGCGCGCCATTTCAACATCAAACGATTTCAACATAATTAAGAGTACAACGTGAACATTTGGCATCGTTAATGCGACAATTAGGCACATGTGTAACCCTGTGATGTGCGCGGCCAGCCCGCGGGAGCGGAGCGAGCGCACGGAGCGCAGCGAGCACTCGGAGCGAGCTGACCGCTGCGCGCGACGTTTATGTCGCCTGCGGGTGAGTTACCGCGCGTCAATGACGTTATACAGCGTGTTTTATTTAACTTCGTACGTATCGCTGTTCGCGCTAAAAACTGAATGTTATGTGTTTACCGGTTGCTTTATGAACGCCCAGCGGAAACGTGAATAATTGTGTGACGACAAAGCTTTTCTGTATTTTACTGTGATTTCACGGTGCTAGGTTAATTTTAAGCTTTGTGCGTTGTAAAATATTTTTAAGAGCAAGCATTTGGTTCGTCTCGTTTAATAAAAAGACTGATTTCAAACCAACAACCACTCACAAGTACGTCATGTCATACAGGTAGTATCGAGATAGATCTGGCGGGCGCCGGGCGGGTAGTTAATGCCGCACTAATGTAACAGACCGTGTACACGTGCCGCGGCGCACAGCGGCCCGGGCGCAGGCGGGGCGGGGCGCGGGGGCCGCCACGTCGCCAATCAGCGAGATTGCTCAATTATATCTCGGAGCGGCTAATTGATATTCCTGCTCAGATTCCAGCACTTAAATTATAATTATATACCTACGGACGCACATACTGCTGTATTACGATAGTGTACAGCTCTAGGTCTTCATACATCCTCGTTCTGTACACGATAGCTTTGTTATTTGTGAGCGAATCGGCGCTCCTGCTGGTTTAATTCTTCGAATGATACTATTCAGTACTAAAAGCATTTCGTTGAAATTGATTTAGTGTTGAGTAGGACATACAAGAGGCGGTACATTTGTCCCGTACATGACGTCAAAATGTAAGAGCGGCTCAATATTTTACATTGTACTGCTTCAAATTTTATGTCGCGACAGTCGCGAAGTCGCGTTACTCACTCTCTGTCGCCGTAAAAGTGCAGGATGAGGACAGAGAGGGAGCGAGACGCATGCTACAAATTACAATAGTACGTCATTCTACAATGAACATATTGAACATTACGTGAAGTGATCGCGTTTCGAGTCTCGAGCAAAACAAAAAATTAGTTGAAATAACTAAATAGTGTGAGTCGCTTAAAGCGACACTTTTAGCAATTCGGGCCAGGTCTTACAGAAAGAAGGAAGGAACCGGCTTAGTGGCAACAAAGTCGCAAAAATATTATTTTTCCGTAGTAATTTGTAATTTTAATCATTAGCGCTTTTATTACATTTTTTGTTTACCTACTTACAAATAATATTTACCATGGTAATCGTTTCACTTTACGGTACTGGACCTGGTTATTAATATGTCATTAATCCCAGTTCAGACTGATTTGTACTGATGGCAGTACAAAAACTTCAAATGTCATATTTGTACTCGTAACTTCAAAGACTTCAAACGTATCACCGAGCTTCAGTACGCCTCGCCTCATTTGAAGTAGGACATTGTACTGGCTCAGTACAAAAAAGAGGCTACTCTTACAAACTCTTTTTCATATCGTGTCCTACCCAACACTAAATTGATTGGCCAAGTGGACCAGCCAGACTGGTCAATCAATTCATTTATTACTTGCAGAACAGGATACTTAGCTACTGCGATCTGTAACTTATATATTTTTTAACTGATGAATCCCGACTAGGTATAACAGGTTTGTTTATAAAGCTATTGTTTATTAGATTAGATTGAATTGGTCATCTTTCAGTACAGTAACAACGCTCGCGGTCATTTTGAGGAGGTCCCATTGATTCTGCTATAAAGTGCGTGCACGAGCTACAGTCAATGTCAGTGTGTGTCGAAGTCAGAATCCGGGGGCATGTGTCATGTAACGCGGAAGCCATGTGCCCCCAGCACGCCCTTATTGATGTGCACGAGCCGCGCCCGGTGAGCTCTGACACAGCACTCCTGATGATTTTTATTATCAGTTGATAGCGCCTATGTTAAGATTCAAAGCATTTATTTCAAGTAAACCATTTACAGGCACTTTTGAATAATCATAGTCGGTCAGTAAAAAAAAACCATGACGCTATTTGTACGTTCGAAATCGTAGATCTCTATGAACGTGCAAGAAATTTCACGGACACTCTTTTAAATCATGGTATGTATTACAGAAATCTTGGTTACATTATCCTTGTTGATTTTACATGTGAGAACATCGTAAGGAAAAAAATAAATTTATGAAAATAATTCAAATTATAAAGATTAAAATAAGCCGGTGGCAGTAATGAGATGATCAGTCTCAACACACATTTTGACACCAACCAACCTATTACAGTTCTCAGTCGCCTGGCTTTTGACTATCAATATAAGCTAACGGATATTCAACTACTGGCTGAGGATGCAATAATATTTTACACATTCGTTCAGGTGCATACCATTCTTAGTGATCGTACAAGCATTCATAGGTGGGATACACAAGACGAGTTACAGCGTTCGGCCACCGTACTTCACGGCCAGCGCGGAAATGATGCACTGGAGATAAGTTAAGAAGTCGCTATTATCGATATCGTGTCACGCGCTCAATCTGTTCGTACTTCCCACGAGACGCAACACTTAGCTTCTCGGTGTCAGTATTAGTTCAGCTGTGAGTCTGAGGAGGTGCCGCCGACACGTGTAGTCTGAGGAGGTGCTGTCGACACGTGTAGTCGGCTATTTCGACACGCGTTGTCTACGTGTCTACGTGGGTTGCTGGCCATCAAGTTCTTGTTACTTACCAACTTGTCAGTTATTGTGTTAATCGAAGCAAATTCGTATTTAACCTTTAAGGTAATAATAAGACGTTTGTTATTAAATTGATAACAGTTACAACATCGGTTTGGGTGTCGTTCAAAATCGCAGGCCCTTTAAGCGAGTATACCATCAACACAAAGTATAAGTTGCTTCACAGTTTAAAGTGGTTATTGTGTGGAATACTTGTGTATTTTTCAGTGAAAAGGAAACTAGATTCTTGTTACTGGGCTCGTTTTTAAACAAGCTATTCCCGATATTCCAATTCAGTCAGTTAAGTTTTCCTGAAACCCGGCTCTATAAACGTTTATCACGTTCCTAAGTCATTTAATATCACAAACGTGTACGAAATATCAAATAAAAAGCAATAAGTAGCGGACCTACTCCGCTCGCACCTACAAATTGATATTAAAAGGCCGAATTAAATGTAAATTGAGTGACTGGACTGCCGACGGCGACGTCTGCTCTCAGATATATTTCATTGCTAAAATATTTGTCACGAATTTGTTCTTTACGTGTTTGTTTTTTAATGTGTTCGATGTTGGCCGTCCATGATTGGCTCATGATCTGTATGGAAAAAATATGCAGCAATATTGTAGAAGAGGTCGAGTTTTATAAGAAGGTATAGGAAATTAAATATTTTTAATCCGAGCAACTATCGATGTTATTATTTGATTTTGTACTTGAAGCTAAATAGTAACTTTTTTCTTTTTATAGAATTACTTACGTAATTAAGTATTTTGATTCGTAACCACGAAAATTGAACATGTTCTGTTAGCGCAATAGCGGTTCAAGCATATCTATACTAATATTATAAAGCTGAAGAGTTTGTTTGTTTGTTTGTTTGAACGCGCTAATCTCAGGAACTAATGGTTCGAATTGAAAAAATCTTTTTGGGTTGAATAGACCATTTATCGAGGAAGGCTTTAGGCTATATATCATCACGCTTAAGCCAATAGGAGCGGAGCAGCGATAAAGAATGTTTTAAAATCGGGGATTCCACCGGGACGAAGTCGCGGGCAGCAGCTAGTTTAAATATAAAAATAAATTAGTTTTACCTAGTTTTTATGTATCGTAAAAAGAAAAATGAAAAATAACTTGCTTTTCTACACTAATATTATAAAGAGGTAACGTTTGTGAGTTTGTGACGTTGTAAGGGGTAATCTCTGGATCTACTGAACCGATTTTCAAAATTATTTCACCAATAGAAAGCTACGTTATTGTGGAGTGTCATAGGCTATTTTATCCCCGTATTGCCATGCGAACGGGAACAACGCGGGTGAAACCATAGGGCGCTGCTAGTATTGAAATAAACGCGTTTTTGTAAAAAAATCAGAGATCATTTTTTTTTTTTATTTCAAAGCTAATTTGACTGGCCTAGACGGCGTCTGTCAGAACGTCAAAAATGTATGGGATCGACTTGTATTTTTTTATGCATAACAGCAGCCCTACCATGACGTCTTAAATCCATAATGATTCCTGTGTCAGAGAGAGACGGAGTTACACAAGACGAATAGCACTATCTCTTTCCCTCACACACATCATGATGGATTTAAGACGTTCATGGTAGGGCTGCTGGACAAGTTCTCGATTGTTTCCGATATTCTACCTACACATACATACATATATGTAAATCTTCGTAAGTACAAACTTATAATTAAGGTTTAAGAACAAGGCATAATTCACTGGAGCTCGTGGCTAAAGAATAACAGTCGCACAGTCTTCAAGGTTAAGCTATGGTTGTCCGCGCCTCGAAAAGCACGTTAAGTCGTTGGTCCCGGCTGTCATTAGTAGCTCTTTGGCAGTCGTTATGCAATTCTGACTCCAGTCCTGCTAAAAACTACTGTTATCCAGTTAATGGGTCGTATGTGGAGGTCTAGTAGACAGCCGCTCCATGTATAATACTGCTATTCAGCTGAATCCGAGTTGACTGGGAGCCGAATCAGTATAGTAGAGAAAGGCAGACGATGATGCAGTGATTACACTGGAAAATTTTATAAATACACATAACCTCGACGGCAAAAACATTGAAAATCATAAGCCTCAGTCGTGCCTACAAGTAAAAGCTCCTCATTATTTCTAATTCCCGTCCCGAGACGAGACAGAACTGAGGTCATTACAGTCCTGTTTAAAACAATAGTAGATACCACCACCGCCGCCGTACCTTTACCATCATTCAAATTAAATATTGCGATATATTTATTTTGAATGATGGTAAAGGTACGGCAGTTCTATGCGAATGTTTACATAAGGCAGGCGCTCTTGTACTGACTTTGTTCACAACACCGTTTGTGAGAATTATGCCAAAGAGTTTTCTACGATCTGTAATTCCCATAAAAATATTCTTATTTGAAAAGGAGTTATGTGAGATCGGTAAGGGACACTAAACCAGACCTTAGGGTCAGTCAGCGAAGATTAGCCGAGGGAATCACGAGATTAGACGAAATAAGCGAAAATCTGATTGGCGGAAAATGTTAGAGAGTAAGTGCGAGTGCGCCACTGTGAGAGTGTGCCACTGTACGAGTATGCCACTGTGCGAGTGCGCCACTGTGCGAGTGCGCCACTGTGAGAGTGTGTAACTGTGCGAGTGTGCCACTGTGAGAGTGTGCCACTGTACGAGTATGCCACTGTGCGAGTGCGCCACTGTGAGAGTGTGCCACTGTGCGAGTGCGACACTGTGCGAGTGCGCCACTGTGAGAGTGTGCCACTGTACGAGTATGCCACTGTGCGAGTGCGCCACTGTGAGAGTGTGCCACTGTGCGAGTGCGCCACTGTGCGAGTGCGCCACTGTGAGAGTGTGCCACTGTACGAGTATACCACTGTGCGAGTGCGCCACTGTGAGAGTGTGCCACTGTGCGAGTGCGCCACTGTGAGAGTGTGCCACTGTGCGAGTGCGCCACTGTGAGAGTGTGCCACTGTACGAGTATGCCACTGTGCGAGTGCGCCACTGTGAGAGTGTGCCACTGTGCGAGTGCGCCACTGTGAGAGTGTGCCACTGTACGAGTATGCCACTGTGCGAGTGCGCCACTGTGAGAGTGTGCCACTGTGCGAGTGCGCCACTGTGAGAGTGTGCCACTGTACGAGTATGCCACTGTGCGAGTGCGCCACTGTGAGAGTGTGCCACTGTGCGAGTGCGCCACTGTGAGAGTGTGCCACTGTGCGAGTGCGCCACTGTGAGAGTGTGCCACTGTGCGAGTGCGCCACTGTGAGAGTGTGCCACTGTGCGAGTGCGCCACTGTGAGAGTGTGCCACTGTACGAGTATGCCACTGTGCGAGTGCGCCACTGTGAGAGTGTGCCACTGTGCGAGTGCGCCACTGTGAGAGTGTGCCACTGTACGAGTATGCCACTGTGCGAGTGCGCCACTGTGAGAGTGTGCCACTGTGCGAGTGCGCCACTGTGCGAGTGCGCCACTGTGAGAGTGTGCCACTGTGAGAGTGTGCCACTGTACGAGTGCACCACTGTGAGAGTGTGCCACTGTGCGAGTGCGCCACTGTGAGAGTGTGCCACTGTACGAGTATGCCACTGTGCGAGTGCGCCCTGTGCGAGTGTGCCACCGTGCGAGTGTGGCACTGCGCCTCCAAGAAAATGTTGTATTCATTGTAATCCCCAGGCCGTGAAGAGGGCGCTATGGACTCTAATAAGATTAGAGATTTAATGCGGGTCGCAAGGGTCGGCCGAACTGTGACCCGGCGAGCACTCGCAGGGAAAAATGTAGCGGAGGTACTATTAACATAATTACGCACGTTAAATATTCAGCTCAGGTACATGCACAATACTGCCCCGGAGAGACTCCGAGCTAGAACATACTGAACTGCGCACACCGATTGCCCATGTGTGTAAATTATCGTATATCTTTGTTTATATTTGAACCGAATCAGAGTGGTTGGTGATATTGTGACATTTGAGAACGCCGCAGATCTAATGATAACTAATTTTTCAACACTCTTGCTCGTAAAGTGAGCCTTATTAGATCGTTCTTAGGGCCGTTAACCGAACTACAACACACACGTACATAATAATATTACACACTAGTGCATAATAGAATTATCCCTATTTAAAGGAACCAACATGAATGGGATAACGGGAGGTAAGTTAGCTCAGTTTAGCTCCTACTATCCTATTTGAACCTAACTGATCCGTGTCGGGGTGCCCTAACTTCCCGAGCTGACGCGGCCGCTTTTGATATTTAGACCGAATGTCAAGATGATAATTAGATCAAAATAACGTTATACTAAATAAGAATATACTACACGAACTTAGCAGTAGTGTTGTTATAACATATGTAATGAGTTGTTAGATGAAGTAAACGAGTAAACGTTATGTGATTTAAGCGTTCTAGCTTTTGAAAGTAGAGCAAATGTTCTTGTACTAAATGAGCGGCACCGGTTACGAGCCTACCTATACACCGCGCGCGAACACGTATGTACATACGTATCTACTGTAATACCTATTAGTACCGATTGTATCGCTGTGTTATACAGCTGCGATGTTGGTACATGACGCGTCTATATATAATACGTCACGGGTGTAACTGTGTCAATAACTGGCACCTGTAACCACGCGACACGTTCCGCGCCGGTACGCGGCAAGTATCCGCGGCTTGCTCGTTGCTCGCGCGACATTCCTCGCGGGCGGCAGATCGCGATCATGCCGCGCGATCCGATTATCTAGTGCACGCGATATTATGAGTCACCTGATTATTGTAAAATTATGCTCGATAAGATTGAAGCACTTCAAATAATATAAGCCATTATAAGCTATCCGAGAATAATCATAGATGAGAGAACTGCTTACATGAAATCGAAGTGCTCTTCGAGATGTATGGCAATTTTAACTCGTCTGAATTCTTGGAATAATCAATGAACCTCGAATCCTTTTGCACCTATTTTGGAACTGGAATTATTTCTACATTTTCCAATTTTCAAATACTTGTGTAGGTAAGTATGTACCTAAACATAGTACACATGATGTAGTCGTGCAGTTTCCTCCGAATGGCGCTCGTTACGTCCTGCAAAGTTACGTGAATAAAAAATATAAGTGCGCATCGCCGTGCCGCCCGGCTCTGCTCGCCGCCCGACGCGCCAACCTCCGAAGTTTATTACCATTTTGAATTGATTAATTCCATGGAACTTTTGTATGGGCGAGCCAAGAACAAAGTTGAAGAAAAATATGAAATTCCCCCGCGATTCAGTCACTCAGTAGATTTATGTATTTGTGCGATTGTAAGGGTGCGAGGGAGGGGGGGAGCAGGGGGTAGTTATTGGTGTTGACTGAACTTGTAACAGGAGAGCTTATCGCGGCGAAACATGAGAATGGCTGGCAACGTGGGCTAGGGCCAAATATTGGTGGGCCAACGTTTAATGCAGTTAAATTTTTATGTTCGATAGAGCTTTGAATATATGTTTAAATCAAAGAATATTTGAAATTTAACTGATGATCTATCAATATCGACAGCACGTCTCACACGACAAGCAGAGAGCCGGCGAGCGAGCAGGAAATGAGCTGGTTTCATTTCATCGAGAGCGGTAAGCGGTGTGGTGTGCAGACGTTGGTAGCTTCTGCCTGACTAGAACGTATGGAAATAAAGAATGAAATGAAGAAAGAAATACCTACTCTTGTAGAAAAATGACTAAAGTTTGGTTGAAGGCTAAAATAAATATTTCAGCTTTTGATTAGAAAATGACAATCCATGTGTCACCGGAAAATGGAGAACTTCGTGAGATAAATTGTCAATGACTTCGAGAGATTCATCATCATCATCATCATCAACAGCCTGTTGCAGTCCACTGCTGGACATAGGCCTCTCCAAAATTGCTTCTCGCATCAAGTTTCTGCCAGCAGTCCTGCGCAAATCATCACTCCACCGTGCCTGAGGACGTCCTACACTACGTTTGCCGAGACGTGGTTCGAGAGATATAGACTATCAAATTCTGACGCGTAAAAATGTATTCCAAATGTTCAGTTGACCATTTATCGAGAGTAGTTATACAATCTCTCAAAATATTTTATAATGTTACGCATTTTACAATTATCCGGTAACACATACATGCGAAAGTAGCTCTGTCCGTCTATCTGTATGACTGATACCTATCGCGTCGTAAAGGATGAATCTTGGCGAAACCGGTAGCAGAAGTTGGTAGAATATAAGAACACGAAGAGCTGTTATCAAACACGTTCCGAGACCGGCCGGTCTGCAGGTACTCGACAGGCCGTGCGCGGCGCGGTGGCACCGGTGAGCGCGGAGCGTGTGGCGGCCGCTCAGCTCGTAGTGGCGCGATGGCGGCGACCGCACTCGACGGCGACGGGAAATAAATTGCGTGTTATTGCGCTGAGTCTTAACGTCACCACGTCGGACGGGTAAGTGCTCGTAATAACGCGGGCCCCTGCGGCTGGGGCCCCTGCGGCCGGGGCCCGCTGCCCCGGGGCCCTTTGTATCGAAATGAATGGCATTTAATTAACACGATTGGAATAGTCGAACGGTTTCAGATTGGCGACATCTCAGCACGGAATCGAATCTGTGACCCCCGGTGAGAGTGCACTGTTGTGGTTTGTTTGTGCTCGAAAAGAGCTGATGAGTATTTTTTCTTGACTAAATAGATATGTTAATGACATAAACCTTGAAAGAGAAGGTAAAATGTTTAGCCAATCGTCGGGCTATATTTTAAATAGCTTCTTTAAACCAGTAATTATACTACTAGGCTGTTATATTGTGGTTATCTTAAGTTGACTGCATAGATAGATATCAGTTTTTCTTAAATTCCTGTGTGTAGTTAGCTAAGATACAGCACTCCTCAAAAACATCATAAAACTCCGTGTAAGTAAGAGAAACTTAATCATTAAAAAATAATGTATTAGTTCCATAGATATAATAAACAAGGAGATATGCCCTGTAGCCGAAAATGTATCGGAACCTGTGTCTCCTGTTTTGCCCTACCACCCGGCAACTACTACGAATGCAGTTCAGTAAAAGCAATAGATACGCAGTCGCGCACACACCCGCATTTTTGAAATCGGACTGTACTACACAATCAATTATAAACCTTATCCTAATAAACACAGCGTATATTTACAGTACACCGTGCAACTTACTCACACAAAAACAACGCTGGGTATCGTTGTGCTGTGCAAAAGCAATTTATTTTACATATACGCTAGTGATTGACTTATCGATTCTGGCATTTATTATACACGCCATGCTGCCCATGTATAACAAATAAATAGCATGAATATGTTGACTATTTTAAGCAAAGGTCACTAATATATTATCTTAAACATGCCGATTACTATAATGCATTCGAAACTTTATCGAAAGTAAAATACAATTACCATAAAAAGTAAGGAAGTAGCACGAGGATAAGGCATACATACGATAATTCAAAGCCAAAAACACTTGAACGATTATTTACCAAAAATTTATTGCAATCTAAGAAAGTTTGGTACACTTTTGTAATATTTCATTCAACAATCGACATTGTTGTCGACAGTGTATCTGCACAATTACATCACTAACTCGCGGCAAGAAGCAGCGGCCGTACTATGCGATACATCGGCTTGCTAAAGTATCGTTTTGTGATTTTTACATTGCTCATCCAGTCACTTAGCGACAAACTTAGGTAGTGGTTAAGGAGCAGTGTATTCATTGTAATTTGTTATTGTCGCTGTGACATTTGAAAACAAAAATAACATAGTATAAGCAAGAAATATTTTACGATTTGTTGTTTTTCATGATTTTAAAGACAAATATAGTAAAATACTTGTATTTTGATATGGTAAGTGATTCCATAATTAACAAAGTTTTGGTTTATGCTTCGGTTTTTACAAGAAAACACTGAACAACACGGCATTCTTATATCTTATCACGCTCACGGTCGTAAGCGCACTAGTTCGCGGATTCGACCATTGCGTAAGACATGCTCGCCCAGAGCATGTCGCGAGGACACCGACACGCCCCCTTGCCACTTCTCCTGTATTTTATATTTCTATGATTAGTTCACAGCATGCAGCACACAGCAGCCTGTTAGTACCACAACACGCCGCACGGGCCGGTCGACACACCCCGCGCGACGACTCACTGTTAGTAACGTATCACCTCCAGCGCCACTCATTGAGATCGGGCATAGACACACCCACAGTGTGAAGAAGTTATTTAAAACAATAATAAGAGAGCCTTGTCATACTCAGAATTGGTTTCCGAAAATTTTCTATTTCAGCGCGCCATATGGGTGTGTAATGTTAGCTAAAACTATTTTTTAATATATCGACGAACGATATATTTTAAGTGTTGTTAGAAGGAGTAAAAATTATGTAATTTGAGCGTTATAGCTTCTGATAATAGAGCAAATGTTCTTGTACTAAATGAGCGGCACCCCGCCATTGTGGTAGTTTGTTAACTTACAAAACGATATTTCTGCATAAAATATTGGAGAAGCGAACCTCGAAGGATTAATCATGAATTTTATTCAATGTTTGGCCAAGAGGAAGGTAGGCACGTTCCAAAATGTTAATATTTATTAAAGTCAAGCTAATGATGCCCCATTTACAAGATTGCCGAGGCAGCTATTAATATTATGTTTATAATAATGTCCTACAGCAACAAACTAGTGTCGTTTACTGTGAAGTAAGGCCTGCAGTGGCACGAGGAAATCAGCTGGTATAGAGCGTCCGTTCTTATACCGGCGCTAAACCAGACAAGCAACAACACATGCGGGTTAGTGCACGCACTCGGCACACGCACACGCCCGCGGCACAGCGGCCGCGTTACACACCTGCGTCCGAGAACATCCGCTGGTAGATCTCGTCGCAATCTGCCGAACAACAACAACGCACGTAAGTATCATCACAGCAAACACGTCACGAGTTCACCGGTAATGGAATATCGTCGAGTCAACTTCCAAGCGAACACTTTGTTGATCACCAGTGGTCGGAATAGGTAGATTGATTTTATGTACTTGTATCACGAACTGTCATAGAAATCATAATATGGATAAGCCTTTCTCTCGGGATTTCATTTCAGTGTTTACGGGATTCAATAAATATTTTTGACTGTATGGATTTTTAAACCACTACATACTCGTATGAAATAAATTTCTTATTCAAAAAGCTAGTAAAACATTTTATTAATATGGCGGGAATAACTATAACTCTGCTTTTTCAAAATGAACGTGGGCGTAGCCACGTGAAATAGCGAGTGTCATCATCCTACATATTCTACATGTTCTTAACAATTTTGATATTCCGGAAAACTTTAAGATTCCAGAATCTCGGAGGCATGTTCATATTAACATATACGTTTCAGGTTATTGACCCAAAATCAATCTACCTATTCCGACCACTGTTGATCACTGTTTCCAACTCGTAGGTACCTACTTATGTAACACTAATTTATCATCAGCTATCTGTATTGACTTAGGGATCAAAGGAACGCGTACCTACCTACGTAACGATAACTCCGTGCCGCCGATCTATTTGTTATACAGCCGTCTATTATAACGTGTTGTTATTGTACGCTGATTGACTTGGCGCAAGTTCTCGATTTCATTAAACATTACAAGATTCGGGAGTTTACTTCAAAGTTTAAAGATAAATACTCCTGTTACATTGGAGGGAGCTTTAATTAACATTTGAGCGATGTTGACGATTCGTTTGATAAATAAGCGTTGTCAGCAATATCAATGTGCAGTGCGCCAGTAGTGTTGGCGAGTGTCCAGCGCCGGCGGCGGCGGCGCGTGCCGGCCCACTGGCTCGACCGCTGGGCTCAGTAACCGAGAGACGCGCTCGCCTGAAACGGATCACGCTGCGCACGCTTTTTGTTTGTTTATTTAAAATGTTCGTTACTTCTGCAGCTTTAGGGTCGCTAGTTATTTACATAAACGCATAATTATACACGTCAAGTTCGTATTTAGCTACTATGTGTATAAATAAGTACATTTTCGTACTCTAAGTACGAACTTAAAGACTTATTTATGGAATTACCGGAATAGCAATTATTTGCTGCAAAATTATTAGTTGTTTTACCCACTCGCAAGGTTATATTTGGACACAGTTATACATATCTGATTCAGAATTTTCCTGCGAGTTTATTTTCAGGAACTTTCCATATGTCTGGATGATCTAGTAACTGTCTAATTCTATAATTTTATTCGACCTTAACTACCCCGGGAGTGTCGTACAAATTATATTGAAAATGTGAATAAACTGAGCGTCGCGTCGCGTCGCTGCTGGTACCAGCAGACAGTGCAGTGCGACACGTCTCTGAGGCGCGATGCGGAGCGAGGCGATGGATAGTACCAGGCGAGGGATGCTGTATTCCTACACAGAGCGACTTAAAGTACGAAAACGAGAGATAAAATTTGGGATTCATGTAAAACCAATGCAGTCCTGATTTCGTTGAATCTTCAAATTAGTAGGAACTCTGAACGTGTTTCAGGCACACAAATAGAGAAAGAAGGGTTATATATTGGTTTTTCCGGGATTTAAACGTTTGTATTTAGTAATGAATGTTTAGCTTAGTTTGTAACGAGTCGCGGGCGGCCATACAGCATCCTGCTTTTATCTCCGGATTTACAACAAATTGGTGTTTTGGGCGCGCGAGCTACCCGATTAATTCGAAGCACGCCCATCCGCTCCAATAAATATGTTAAAATGTTCCGTGACAATGGCTCGGTGCCGATTTCGCATCGCATTTTCGAGTCGCCGGCGTTTGTTCAAATGGTTCGCGCCCCCTCCCCTCCCCGAACGCACCGCCAGCAGTATCCGCGCGACTAATCCGACAGATCCGACGTCACACTAAATGACGATAAAACATTCACGACGTAGCTCGAGATGCTGCGACCGGACACAGCTATCATAATTTTATGCAAATCTCAGACAGTGGGGCGCGCCGCTGAAGTGTGGCCGGAATATATTCCAGCAAGGGTTTACCTTTATAACGTAGACAACACAAACCCAGGCGTGTAGCTGAGACGGTTCCTGAGGCACAGGCTGCGTCAGACACAGAGATGACTCACCCACGACATGCAGCGTGACGAAGAAGGAGCGCACGGGCTGCGTGGACACCTGACACTCGTACACGCCGGCGTCGCGCTGCTGCGCCCACTTGATGTGCAGCGTCCAGTCGTCGGTCTGCACGGAGTGCGTGGCCTGGAAGCGCTGGTCCGACGTGTACGTGTAGCCGCCCACCGTCAGGATGTGCAGGTCGCGGTGGCGGATCCACGACACCTGCAACGGAATACAAACAGCCGGTCACTCGAGGGCACTCATCTGTATGCAGGACCAAGTTTCAGACATAGTCATGGCCACTTGCACAAACCAGAGTTATCTTTTAACTTCGAATAAGTTGTTACCACGAGGTTAAATAGCAAATATTTCACACCTTGGGATAGTGTGTAGTTTGTGCAAGCGGGGCCTGCGGCGTCTGGAGTAGTAAGGTAAAGTTAACTAGCCTTGCAGTAACACTCTCTAATCATTCTACTCTTAAAGCCTCGAGACTGCTTTCTTCAATACTAATATCGAATTTATTCTTCTACAAAAATATTTCAATAAATAAAGAGCAGTGGAAGGAAGAACTTATTGCTCACTTATGTCGAAACTTAACGCAATACAAAGCCGGAGATCATTCAGAAATTCAATTTAATGTGGCGCCTTGAGACTGTAGTGACTTCCTTCGGAGTGCGGCACGACGCTATATCTATACGCGCTACACTTATATTTGATAAACATTCATCAAAGCGAACAAAAGTGTTTCGGCAATGTGGCGGCATTCATCACGCCAAACGTCGAGAAAGCGAGCCCGATCACTCAGCAAAGGCGTTATTGAATGTGAGCTCAAAGGGGCCACGTGGAGCGCAGGGGCCCGGGGCCTCGGGGCCCGGGGCCGCTGGCCCGGGGGCCTCGGGGCCCGTTTGAAGTATTTTTTGGCATTAATATTCGCCGGCGGTTGTTTTAGGCGCGGCGGCCATTGGCATGCAAATCAGTCGTCTCTATGAAAATTGCGAACGGCTCTTTATTACTCATTCCTTTTATTTACTGTTGGCGTGTAGAGCTCCCGGTTTCAGCTCTTTAATTATCTCGGCTGCGTTAAAACTCCACGTTTTTTTACTTAATTTACCCGTTGAAACTCCTAGAACATTGAGAGCGGCCCGTCTGATTATGCGAGCCTTTTTTCTTATTTGCGTGTCTGAGTAAACCGGCTTATCGCGACGCCGAGAGCTCCAGAACCATCGGCTCGGTGACGTCACGGACTCGGCGCCTCCGAGCTTGTTCAACGAAGATAACTGGAATAGCCTCGGTGGCAATTAACTCCATTATTACTTTAATTTGTAACTCCCTATCGTAGCGACAGGTATAACTATACGTTGTAAAGTCGAAAAATAGTGGTCTCTTAATTCATAATAGTTTAACCAAACAGCACGAAACGGCATATTTGTAGATAGTTCTGAAAACAAAAACACAACTGCCGAAAGCCTGATAACATTACTAACTCTGAGTTGTTGTCCTGGCTCGCACTCTTATAATAATAGAAATATAAAGTAACGTAGACTACGTTCGTCAGAGTTTATCAAGTATTTCTAGCAAATGATCCGGATTCCTTCCACTCAAGTTTTTGTCGTCGTGACGTGCTCACAAAGGCGGTGCCACTCTTGTAAGTACAATACTTTATTTTTGAAAGGGCAAACTGGATAGTGCGTTGCGTGACGTCATGATTGAACCACTTTTTCTACGTCTACAACTAGATTAGAAACTGGCTAGACACATTCGTTTTGGTTGATATTACAGAGCTTCATAGTCAACAAGGCACACATATATGACGTATATAAATCTGTTGTGTGCGGAATGTACCTATGTTCTAGAAGCATCTAGTATTTTATTTAAATCTTTTACATTTAAATGATGACAAACTTGTAAATGACTAATTGGTACAAGACACATGGACAGAACACGCGACACGCGACTATAATTCACAGGGGACGTATGGGGCGAGAGAACATTATTAATCGCTGGTTTATGTACCCCATCCACGGTATAATTGAGCCTGAGCTACGACATGAGATGAATATTCTAGATGATAGGAACTTTCCGAAGAACGATAAATATTCGAATTTAGTGTATGTTGTTCGACTCGCGTACGTCGGATGTCGATTTACGGCCGAAACCAATAACCGATCTATCACATACTGGAGATAGAAAAACAAATGAAACAACAGAAAAATGATATGGGTTTTCTGTTGTTTCATTTGTTTTTCTATCTCCAGTATGTGATAGATCGGTTATTGGGTTCGGCCGTAAGTCTCCCGTCACAGAAGTAATTGTCAACATCTCTTACTCTTTGTTCACTGTTTAAATTCGTGTAACTAATTATTTGTCATAATCTTTGTCAACGTATGTCATTCAAGTGATATTCCTTTGTATTTACTGTGCATGCGATTTGTTCTCTGGCGTTTTTTTTTAAAAAAAACCTTGTTTGATGCCGTAAGATGTTGCGCTAGGTAGTTCCCGCGATACGAGTGTTTTGATACTTGAGCGTACGGCTGCCTGTCCACCGGAGCGGAGCTAGGCTGCGGAGTGGAGAAACTGAGAAATATTAACCAATAGGATTGCACAAAATCTCCGCTCCTCTTCAGTGGACAGGGAGTTCCAAACTAGTTTAAAAATTCATACAAAACCGGGAAGCGGAGCGGGGCAGCGGAGCGGGGAAACGGAGCCACCGTAAGCTCGAATGACTCGTCGCGTGCTCGCGGTCTAGCTCCGTATAATGAAAAACACAGTATGCATCTCCGCTCCGCATTACTTTCTCGCTCCACTCCGCTGCCTCGCTCCGCTCCGGTGGACAGACACAGTACGCAACTCCGCTCCGCATTACTCCGTCGCTCCGCTCCGCTGCCTCGCTCCGCTCCGGTGGACAGGGAGCCTACAGCTTGCGTATGTACTGTACATGATTTAATTTGAATTAGAGAAAATACTCAATATTAAAGGGCAACAACACGCTCGCTCTGTCCTAACTACGACATTGATGAACGACAGGTGAGCTACACTTGGAATTAATAGATAATATTCATATTCACATGGATTAGCATTCGCCGTTGAATACACGCTCGTGATAAGGGTGACGTGACGTGTTACACAATCAGTTGCAGTCTGCTAACTTTGGAACTCATTAAAGCTATGAGACGCCATCGTGGCGCCGCCTGGCGGCCACAGCGGGAGGCGCGGGCAGGTAACGCGTGGGTGAAGGCTGATTCTGTAAACCGCTCACCATGTATGCTTGGGTGAAGTGCTGACAATCGTTTACACGGCGAGTTGTTGACAGAGCAGACCGGCTGGTCGTAGGTAGACTCGCGCATGAGGCTGAGCGGGCAGCTTCTCCGGTATTTGATTTGATTTCAAGAGAAATCAGCTTCACAGCTGTTATCTGAAAGCGTAAGCCGGCCACACTCTGCTCTGAAACCGATATTGTTACTAGAAATTCAATCTTGTTCTTGTTCGACTAGTGAATAAGACTCAAAACCTCTGTATATTGTTACTGAGATAACAAAAGTATGATCGAGCTTGTTATGAGACAGTATTTTCGCACAGTTATCCAACTATTATGTTGTGTTGATAACGCTGTAGTAGCTTCGTCGCCATTTCTCCGCGGGCACCGCCTTGAGTCCACACTGAAGACAACATTCCGAACATCGCATTCCCGGAGCTTCACCAACAGTTAAGACTGCCGCTAATTCGTTCGTCAGTTTTAATGAATAAACAATACACAGTCAGACAGAACCTTTCGCGGATAGAATTAATTTTCCAGAGTCAGCCGAAACGGTTGGACAAGTATTTTTAGAGCTTAGCTGGTGGGAAATCATGTACTGCCGTGGGTAGCTGTGGGCTTGTATCTGAAGTACGGTCGCGGTGACAATGTGGATGGCCAAAGGTCGGGGTCCAAAATAAACGTAAAGGTGAGATTACCGTGGAGAGAGTGTGCTCTTGACCTTTAACAAAAGGATTGTGAACACAAGTAAGCGTTAGCGATATATATAGTTGGATAGCGATGATACAAGCCTCGTTAAAGAGTTGTGTTTTATCGCGATGCGTCTTCGCAATGTGCCACTATCGCGACATGGTTGCCGTGGAGTGACACTACGCGCCCAATAAGTGTCCATACGTCTCGTGCTACCCCTGCACACTGTGTATCATTCAAGCTATTCTAGCGTATTTCACTTTCAGTGAGCGTTTGTTCGGATTTCAGCTGCACTTACAATATTATAAATTTTCTTTCTTTTTTTTTGTACGTTTGCAATTATACCTATTGATAGAGATGGTTTGCAAACTTCCTTTCTCCTATCCCACTTCTGCTCATGGTTTTTCGTTCGCGTGTGAGCGGGATGGCTACATCATTTAGCTCAACAATCAAGCTTCCATCACCGTTAGAAGAATGCAAGATGGCCTCCTGTTGTGTGGATTCGAGTCACGTCGCGAGTGCACCCCCTTGCGTACAAAATCGAAAAACCAAGATGAAACCTTGAAAATAGCATATCTACCGTCTTTCCAGGCTTCATTCGTGTCAAGTCAGGTATTATGCATCCACTTTCCTACGTAAAAACTGTAATCTTTTCGTCTTATCTCTTCCCAAAGCAGTATTGTACTCCACCCGTTATTTTGCTCTCTGCACTCAACCAAAGTCTACCGTCGCAAATCGTTTTGGTCGCACCAACAGTGAGAAGGTATCAAGTAAAAGTAATGTATTCATTGTTCGATGGAGTCACAGTCGTCATTAGATATGCAAGGGAACCCGCCGCGGTACTTGCGAACAAAAGTAAAATGTTATGGTGTTCATTATAGTAATTTCAAAAACTGCACTTGGATAAGTATTGTAGTGAGTGCGATGTTCCGCACTCAAAGCACAGTTCGAGTATTCTACATATAATTCCGTTGTATCTTACAACAATGCAACTTTCTGCATGATCTGTGATTTGGAAAGAAAGAGGAGCTCGTGGCTAAATTATAACAGCCGCACGGGTCGATCTTCTAGGTTAAGCAACGCTTGCCGAGGTTGGTCTGTGGATGGTTGACCATCTTAACATAACGAGACTTCTGCGTGCCTCGGAAAGCTCGTTAAGCTGTTGGTCCCGGCTGTCATTTGGAGATCTTTGGCAGTCATTACGGATTGTCAGAAGCCAGAAAATCTGGCACCAGTCTTGCCAAGAAGTACCGTGTTCCCCAGTTAATGGGTTGTAGAGGTCTGGTAGACAGCCGCTTAAAACGTAAAATACCTACTGGTATTCAGCTGAATCCGGTTTGACTGGGAGCCGACCCCAATGTAGTTGGGAAAAGGCTAGACAGATGATGTTGTGATTTGGAAAATATGGAATAATAAAATGTCAGATTTTGTTCAGTATCGGTACAATCATGCTTGTGATTATACATACTATCTGCGAATGCCTTTGAAGTGAGCATGGTCTATCTCATGATGCACTCGTGCAATCCCCTTTTCGCTGTCAATAGATCTAAATGAACGCGCACTGTTGGATATTAAACAGTCGGTTCAATACCGAGAGTTGTTAATTCAACAGTGAAATAATATTTAGTGGAAACCGATATAACTCACGTACTGGCAGCTACTGACAAACAGAACGCACGTTTATTTAGAGAACGCTCGGGACGTGTTATGAGGTTAATTTCCTCGAGGATACGCAGACCTCGTCGAGGTCTACCTACTACGCCTAGTGTTACAGCATGCGGGGAGAACACGTATATCTCATAGTGTTTTTGTCTAAGATGATGGTCGGGGCCATGTGTTGTTTTTGGCAATGGTCGGTTATTCTATTTGGTTAGTATTAGACTAGAAATAATTAGCACATTCTTAACGCTTAAGAGCTTGATTGGAAGCGCTAAGTTATCAGCGGTATGTCTCAAAGTTATAATCAGTCGAGTCACTTATCCGGCTTTATGAAGTAGGTGCAAATTGGACGGGACTGATGTCCCTCTCAATTATTTAGGTTTGGTACTATTCGTAAGATGTGAACGGTACCAAAACGAGTTGTGTAGGTGATAGACCTGCCCTAGTGTGCTGAACTGCGAGGGGTTCCGTAAAAAAAAAAGAGTTGCGTAAGTAACCGTAGCTTGCTCAGCTCCGGCTGCTGTCCGGCGGAGTCCGGCGGTGTCCGGCGGCGGACGGCGCGGCGAGATGGCCCGCCTTAGGACGAGGCTTGGATCCGGAGGACGATGGGTGTAGAATACATAGGTTGTGTTGTGTAGGTACCTAATCAGATGTGATGGCGCTAAATAGTACAGACATTGAGACCGAAATATCTACATAAAATTATACCGATTTTCAAATAAGAAAATCGTAATAACCCTAACGTTATGATGCTTCACTCGAAAAACCGAAGCCGTACTTATACTGGACTCTTGAATTTTATTCGACATCGGCAGGCTGTTCTGCTTTATTCTAACTCATTCGTCCCCGAACATAGTCGGGGTGGGTGTCACCGGGGCAGCAGCATTGAAAGCCCACTTGACAAAGGTGACATGCGTCAAGTAACATCGAAAGTGATTATGGCCTAAGAAAATGTATTCAAAATTTGGAATGGATAAATTATTTTTCTTTATTAACGCCAATGTGATAATTATTTACGGAAGTCAGCGACTGTTTTGTACGGTCGCGTCAAACAAGTAAAGGTTCAATCAAAGCGACCTTTTCTGTAAAAAACATTGTTAATGAGAATGGGTTCTGCACACAGCTGGCTTTGTGTCCAGTCGCGGTATCTCGCCGCGCCTCGCATTGCCGACTGGACCGGTCGCTTGCTATCTGCGATCACATTCTTTATGAAGAAGATGTACGCTTCCAAGGTTTGTTTTATTTTCCTTTACTCCACTTTTGAAGATTGAAAACTGAAAAATCTACATGATTTGTTTAAAACGTGCTAAAAATTCCATGAAGAACAAGTATTTTGTTCCAGTTTGTACTTTAAGGATGGACAGTAAAGGATCTCTTCAGCTATGCAGGCAAGGAAATAAAACTTGGAGCCAACACTTTATAGCTGGACGTAACACAATAACGCGGCTCCCTGCCGGGTCCCTGCGGTGGCGGCGCGATGCTCGCCCGCGCGGCGCTGGGCACACACGAGCGCGCCTGGCTCCGTGAATACTAACGTGCTACATGAGGAGGGCGGAGGGGTACTAACGTGCTAGGTGCGAGCACGTGTGTGCAGCGTGTTTGCTCGCCGTCCTCCATCCGCTTGTTATTCACGTCGGAGACGACGCGTCTTGATAAAGTCAACGCTTGCTCTGGGAAGTATATTTGTAACAGTGCGTTGATAACGTAAATATATAAAATTCTCGTGTTACGGTGTTTGTGGTTGAACTCCTCCAAAACGGCTCGACCGATTTTCATCAATCTTAGCGTGCATATAGGCTAGGGTGGCGAATCGGACAACATCTATTTTTCATACCCCTAAATATTAAGGGTGGTCCCACCCCTAAATTTTTATTTTATTTTATGTGGCAAAACGACGTTTGCCTGGTCAGCTAGTATAAAGATAAAAAAAAACACAGCAAATCAGCAGCACAGGTGAAATATTGTAGCCTGCCATGGTGATAATAAGGAATCATCATTTTGTGACCGTTTGATGTTTTTTTATTGAAGAACAAAATATTTGTTGCATACAGAAATATTTTGAATCGGTAATGCGTTACTACTGACAGCAAACGACTAACGTGGAACAATAAAACCTTTTGTTAGAAATATTTTGTATTTCCACGTTCCGTATTTGTTTGCATTGTATATTGTATTATAAAATAGTGTATTTTAAGCGTAAACAATAGTCGGTCGTGTAGCGGTCGAGGCTAACTGTTCGGTAACATGTGTACAATTAACTATTGCACGTTTCAAATAACAACTGTTATTGATAAAACCGTTACATTGTTGTGCACATTTCAGCCATAAATATAAGGGAATGTATTACTAAAACCGATTAAATTATTGATCAACCTGAATGGTTTCTTCAAAAAACATAAGACTTATGCTGTTTGAAGAAATCGTGTCTTGTTATACTAGAATATTTATAATATACTACACTAGAATATTCTGTTCCGTGTAAAGTTTCTATGACAAGTTAATGTTTAGAATGAAACGAATGTAAAATATTACTCATAATATAATACGAAGCTTAAAATCTAACAGTGTGGCGAATCGTGAAAAAAATGCACCTTTGACAAAAAGCCTTAGACTAACAAGTGTTGATAGGGCTGAAAGTTACTACATGAATTAACAGGACTTGACTACGAGACCACGGGAAATAAAATAAGTCACTAACATAAAAACATTGTTGCAATACTTAAAACTTCTTCTGGTGCGCACTCGCTACGACAAAGTACAGCACTAAGAGAGTGTTTGCTGAATCCTACCGTTGCAGTTACTTATCTGGCGCTGAGATACATTTTCCAAAGATGCTCGAAGCGTAATCTGAACATAATCTCTGTTAGGTTGTAGGATTCAATTTAATATGTCTGTGTACCAGCACGTTTGTTTTTATTTATTTATTTAAACTTTATGTACAATAGCGGTACACGGGCGGACTTAATGCAACAAGGCATTCTCTACCAGGCAACCTTTGGGTATAACAGCAGAACAAATAACATAAACGTCTTCTATCGATATCTGTAATAGTGATTATAGATTACATCGACAATTTTTTGATCTTTATGTTAAAAAAATAGCAATTATAAATGATGACAATTTTGGTAACAAATAGTACTTAAAATTACTGAAGTGAAACTTCTTTATCGGCGTTGGATAAAAATTACCGTCACATATTTCTGTTACGCGTCACATTTTTCCGTTACACGCCATCTTTTTTAAGTTTATGAATAACAGAAGAGGTTTGTCACTTTTTACTTTCAATTGTCAAAGTCTTAGAGCTCATGTACATGACCTGGATGATTCAATTGTGAAAAATTCGAAGTTTCACTTCTTACGTGTGTACACTAGTACACGCACATATACCTATATTTTTACATCATCTTACAACTTAACGTGCGAGTAAATATGTATGTATGTGTATTTCTATATACGATCACAACTTAGATCATCTACCAACTATTATTTCGAATACTGACCACTAGTTCGTAATAAGTTAGTTAAGTATGTGGGTGTAGTGTCTAGTCTGCCCAAAACCAAACCTAGGAAGCTGTAGATAATATCTACAGCTTCCTAGGTTTATGTGAAGCACATATTATGTGAAGCAGCTTTATCGTGGTAGTTCTGAGAGTGAGACTTCCCGGCATCCGCCCCCTGCTCTGTGCGAGTCCACGTCACAGACCTTGAAGTAAAATTAAATTGAATAGTATTGTAATGCAACCCATTGAGAGACGGGTAATGTGTTTATACTATACTATGTACTAAAAAAATAAATGTATTGTGATAAGAAAACTTGACACAAACAAGTTATTATTTTCACTTAACGGTATTATGCAATAGATTTACCGCAAAAAATGAATTGCGTCCTTAGTGACTTCACTTTATCACATGAAACCTTAATAATTTCAAGTTAATGTCGCCCATCCAAACTTTAGGGACCTAGAGAGATTTAAAAGAGACCGATTTTCAATATGAACTGATAACGTTTATCTCATACAGCACATAAGTCACGTGCGTCCGGAAAACGTAAAACTGTGAGCTTTAGCGGTAACGTTTTACGATATAACGTAACGTACCATAACGTTATGTGTGAACTGTGGAATAAACCCGCGTTACAGTGTAGTGCATCGAACGTGACCGGTCTAGCTCTGTGTGGAGCAGGCAGCGTGTAGGTACCATCGCACGTAGACGCGTGCTAACAGCACTCCAATCGATTGATTTTTAGTTGAACAATTTCATTTCGGTTGATGGGTGATGACAGTTTTGAAACACAATAACTATGATTTTGATTCCAAAGAGAGGTACTTCGGTACTGTGAACGTTTTTAGTCCCTCACTGGCACGCTTAGTTAAATGGGAGAACTTTACTATTTTCTGGTATTTCAAAACAAGATAAGGACGAGGCTGGTAAACAAGGGTTGTTCTGAAGGCCACCATATTGTATTACACTCTTGAAACATTTAGATCATCTTAGAAGTTAACCTTTGCTCCTCCCCGCATACTTGTTACTTGGTAAAACGTTGATAGCCTTGTAAATTGAGTGGCACATGACAAACTAAATTACCGGCTCGACAGTAACCAGCCTCCCCTCCCCCGCCGCCCGCTGCCCGCTGCCCGCACCCCGCACCCCGCACCGGACACCGCAGCGCTTTCATTTAGTTTACATGCCGGTAATGGCTGGCTTCATAAAGGTCCAACTATTTGCATGACATTCCTGACAGTGATTACGTGCCCCTCGAGAGCTCCGCGCTATAAAGGTTGACGAAGTATGCGTGACGTCATTAATGGCCGCTAACTGGGTGCCAGCGTCGTGCGGAGCCACTCGAGGACGGCGCTGATCTGCTACTGGGGACAGTGGAGTTGGAGGCGAGTTGCTCGCGTGTGACTATACACATAGTGACAACTAAACTACTTTTCTTTCCTGAGAACGTAGTTCTGAACACAAATACTATTTCAAGATCAAACTAGTGCAAAGTGAAGTTGTCCTTATTTCAGTGTTCAATAACTAAAATAATGAATTCTCCAAATTGTATTCACATTTTGTTGTGAAGAGCTACACTTTAGTAAGTATTCTGGCGTCGGAGTGAGAGGCTCGCAACACTGCGCGTTACAAATTCTAATTTAAATCTCAAGTTCACAAAAGCGTAGATAATGTTGTATCTATATTGGGTCTATATTCAGGCGGAGGGCACCGCCTCGCAGCCGCTACGCAAGTGCCACGCAGCCGCGCCGCAGACGCGCCGCAGCCGCCCGCCGGCGGCCGCTCCACGCCGGCGCCTCATCTGTACCTACGTAAAACATAGTATACTGTTGCCACAAATGTCACTCAGTTAAATGGTTTCGGTCTAGAAATAAGTTCGAAAGAACACAAAGTCGTGCTCTTTCATTTGTGAAATTTAAATGATCCCGCTATGAGTGCGCAGGCGAGTGTTTACTTTGTATATATATGAATAGACTTTAGAACTTCAGTTGGAGGAAACAAACTACACAGTGGGGCCGATAGGGAAAGTTTGAGGCCGAAACATACACAACGCGTTAAGTCTTAAAAGATTAAAGTTGTGAATTGATACGTCTCGGGCGCGGACGGAGGTCGTCAGCTGATGCGGGCAGGCGCGGACCCAGATAGGCGTCGCGGGAGGCGTCACGTCCTCCCGCGCCTATCTGCGATCTGTCGGAACACATTCAATGTGTCGCACTTTGTAGCGTTCTCTTCGGGCACAGCGATCATGTAGCGTATCTGGACACAAAAGTGTCGTATTTACTAAATTAGAATACCGATAGGTAAGATATAGAAGTCGAACAATTGTGATATGACACAACTTGGTTTTGTGAAATGTATTTTCTTGCTTGAGTATCATTTTAATATGATAAAGCTGAAGAGTTTTTTGTTTGAACGCGCTAATTTCTGCAACAAACACCTTTAAAAAATAATACTGTATAATAGCCACATTTATGAGGCACGGAAAAAAACGTGATATGCGTGTACGTAGTCGCGGGCAAAAGCTAGTAATATATATTTAAGTTTCACCCATCTGTTCGGCCGGAAAGACGTGAAGAGGTAACAAACAAACAAACACACTTTCACATTTATATTATCGTGATTTATACAGCACTACATTATACTCGTACGATCAGAGCTAACAAAAGTGCTAAACACATCAGTCAAGTAAAATTAATTAGTTCATTACTCTCAAGCCGGGGGCGCAAATCTGAACAATGATTGATCCTTTAAGTCTCAGCTAAAAATACCATCAGCCCCTTCCTCCGCCACAGGAAACTGTGAACTGTTGAACTCGGTTGGCAACAGTTCCGGAACATTGTTCTTTAAACAGAAATAGGCAATGTGTTTATTCCGCGAAGAACTTCACTTTCTAGAGTAAAATAAGGAATCTCGATATTGTGACCACTTAGGTTCACCTTTCAAACTAGTATCAACCGTTATCCATATATAAAATAACTAGCTGCTGCCCGCGACTTCGTCCCCGTGGAATCCCCGATTTTAAAACATTATTTATCGCTGCTCCGCTCCTTTTGGCCTTAGCGTGATGATATATGGCCTATAGCCTTCCTCGATAAATGGGCTATCTAACACTGAAAGATTTTTTCAAATCGGACCAGTAGTTCCTGATATTAGCGCGTTCAAACAAACAAACACTCTTCAGCTTTATAATATTACTAGCTGCTGCCCGCGACTTCGTCCCCGTGGATTCCCCGATTTTAAAACATTCTTTATCTCTGCTCCGCTCCTATTGGTCTTAGCGTGATGATATATAGCCTATAGCCTTCCTCGATAAGTGGGCTATCTAACACTGAAAGATTTTTTCAAATCGGACCAGTAGTTCCTGAGATTAGCGCGTTCAAACAAACAAACAAACAAACAAACTCTTCAGCTTTATAATATTAGTATAGATATAGTATAGATTGATTATTTTTTTTAAATATTGCATTAAAAATCTATTTTATTTGGGATTCCGCACCCAAAGGGTAAAACGCGACCCTGTCTCTCGGACTCCGCTGTCCGTGATAGGTAGCCAGCTGAAATTTCCACAGAAGTGGAAATTCTGTTGCCGCTATAATAACAAATATTACAAAACAGAATAACATAAATATTTAAGAGAGCTCCTATATATCCTATTCCTCTGTTTTTTCTCGATATTGATAACACCAACAGGTAGACTTATGCTATGAGATTGAGTTATGTTATTCACTTTTAACAATAAATAATTACATTAAAATAAAATAAATATTTAAGTTTTTATTGGTCATGGTACGGAACCCAGCATGCGCGAGTCCGTCTCGCGCTTGCCCGGTTTTTGTTTTGTGTGGGTAAGTAGCGTTGAACACTAATACTAGCTTCTTAATGTATTTTGATTTGATTCGATTTCGCAAATTCTTCAAGTACCAACTCCGTGACATCTGAAGCTGGGCGCGAGTATATATAAATGTCGGCTTTTCTTTTGACACAAATTCTTGTAATTCTCGTTTAAACAACATCTGTATTTTTTTTTTCTCAAATGAGACTTTATTTTTCTTTTTTTATTAAAAATATCCTCGCAAATTGTCACTCAAAAACCTCTTTAGGAAAATTGAGAGCTTGTGGTTTTGTGTTTCAGTAAGAAAAACCCCGAAACAAAGGGTAGTAGCCAGCGGACGCGGAGGCGGGGTTGGGCGGGGGCAGCGTGCTTCGAGGTAATCGACTTACTTCCGCTTCCGCTGGGCGCGGTGATGGCCGCGGGTCCTGCTGGGGCGGCGCTGATGTCTTCATACTCTCGCTGTGCTACTTTGATCTTCTTCGTAATCTGTGTGCTCAACACGTCAAGTCAACCGCTACCTACCATTCATGTTCAGTTCGTAGAGCTGTGCGTAATGATATCATTTACATTACGACTTTAATGAGTTTGCTTAACAATTATAAATATTTACTATCAAACATAAATAGCATGGACATAAACAGGAGCTTGGAATTGAACGATCCAGTGTGACCTCAGTAACAGCGTCATTGTATCGGATGAATGTTTGCGGAGCAAAATGTTCTGTGAACACATCACTGAATGGTTTACTGCCTCGTTTGCATGTTACACGCGCTAAGACGGCCGCACGACGCGATCCGCCGTAGCGCCGCTACGTGTAGCACTGCTACGCCGTGGAACTACTTTGTTGTTGTGTCGTATTTATGAGTGTGCAATTAATCCGGCGGTCATAAAGTCGCTGAAGTGTGTCCTCCATGGATGGAAGACGTCTTGTAAATCTCCAGAGATGGTCGCTACGCAGTTATGGCGCCAAATGTTTGTTTTGCTCTTGAAGTGTTGCGTTAATCTTTAATGTGCTACATAAAGCAGAGTGTAGTAGGATTGTATTAATGTATTTGACGCGTTCTTACGCAATTTACTTTGGTGATGAGGTGATGAATATTTACCATCACTTAAGGAATTTACTACTACTATTTACCGGATCATTCACATGTCTAATCGTTGCTTTATAAAAAGTTTATATCGAATTAGCTTTTGCCCGCGACTTCGTTCGCAGATATCCCGTTATTTCTCATTCCTGTTATAATTTCGAAAAGTCCTCTCTTAGTGCTCCCCTACACTTCCCAAGGAATTGTTAGTTATGTAATTGTTAGTTATTCCAAAAAAAAAAAATATATATATATATATATATATATTACTATCAACTCTATATCATACTATCAAAACACCACTAATTGTCTAATTGTTTTCACAAAACCAAGCACAATGTTGTAATCCCTATATAAAAGAAAAGTTTATGTAAGTAATCCGCGGCATGTTTTAATCCTGAGTGTAAACCGGCTCGGTGCCACGACTGGGAGTCGACAGCCTCTTAGTGAGAACGTAGCTCTCAAGACGTCCGACCACCCTTTGTTAATGTTCATCATAACTGCTTATATTGATCTACTAGGTTACTCCCGTGGCTTTGCTCCCGTGCCCCGCAACGACTCTATTCCAGCAACTGAAACAAATAGCACTCTCCGATAGTAACTTGATCTTTTTTTTTGGTTTAAAAAAATACTTACTTACACTTAGCCGACTTTCCCCACGAACTTATTAATTTGCGCAAAAAGCACTTAAATTTCCTTAATGTGCATAATTTAATCAATATTTAGATTATAAAAATAAATATTTCTCGCCCTCAGAGTGAAGCCGCGCGAGCGGAAGAGTCGCTAGCTTGTACTTAAGACAAGGGGCCCTCTGAGGTTAGCGGGGAGGGAGGGACGGTATGGAATGTGTCAGGAATTAGTAATAAATCTAGGATACACTAGCAGTTTCCAATTTATTAGTTACCAAGTTAGTGTCGGAAAGTGATTAATTTAAGTGCTTCAGACGAAGCGAGTGGTTACAGACATATTTATTTAGTCCCAGTCCAGCAGTCTTGTCGGATCTCGGAAATAGAACCTTTGCTTTGAACCTATTTCGTTTATCTATAATTTGGCGTGACAGTTGTAAATGATTAAAGACGTGATTGTTTGTGGCGGCTGGATTACTGCTGTAAAGCGCAAAATGGTCGCTGATAACCACTACAAGTTAAACATTGACAAAGCCAAAAGGATTAAAATTAATGCAAATATGACATTACTGCTGATGCCCGGTACTGCACATAACTATGGTCCAAATTACAAAAGTTTAAAACGAAAACTTCACAAACATAACATCATAAAAACTTCTTGAAAACTGGTCTTCTGTTAATAAAAACTTGTACCGTGGTAAGTAGGCAGCAGGATGTCGGCAGTTCTAATGGAGATGAGGCCAGTTTGTTCATCTCGGAAAGTCGTTAAGTTCCGTCCAATCTCGTCCGCTGTCGCGGGTTTCAGCTCCTAAGTCCTGAAGCTTCAGCAATAAATTAAATGAGCGGCAATTGTGATGCAAATAGTAGGCGATACGACGTGGAACAGCGCACAGGACCCGGGCTTCACTCAACGTGATCCGTGGCGGAATTGTGGACTGTACAGGTCACGGATATTTGTTTCATAATATACTAGCAGCACCCCACGGTTTTACCCGCGTAGTCCCCGTTCCCGTGGGAATATGGGGATAAAATATAGCCTATGTTACTCAAGATGAATGTAGCTTTCTAAAGGTGAAAGAATTTTTAAAATCGGTCCAGTAGTTTTTGAGTTTATTCGTTACATACAATAATACAAATCTTTCCTCTTTAAAATATTAGTATAGATTTATAGTCGATTTTATCTATACTTATAATAAATCTGTAGAGAGGTCAATTCTGTACAAGGAATATATTTTCAAAATAACTATCAGGGGGTGATTAGTGATCGATACTGGTGCCAAAAATGCAATCAGTAAAATTTTTGTCTGTCTGTCTGTCTGTCTGTCTGTCTGTATGTTCTTTATAGAAACAAAAACTACTCGACCGATTTCAACGAAACTTGGTGCAATTATTCTTCATACTCTTGGGCAGGTTATAGTATACTTTTCATCACGCTACAATCAATAGGAGCAGAGCAGTGAAGTAAAATGTTGGGAAAACGGAAGAAGTTACTCCATTTTTTAAGCTTTGCACAGCCCAACCACTGAACGGATCGGGCTGAAATTTGGCATGCAGGTAGATGTTATGACGTAGGCATCCGCTAAGAAAGGATTTTGATTAATTCTACCCCCAAGGGGATAAAATAGGGGATGAACGTTTGTATGAAACTTTGTCAATTTTAAACCGATCGGGCTGAGAGTTTCAAAATCGGGGGTAAAGTAACTATTCCACGCGGACGAAGTCGCTGGCAGAAGCTAGTTTTTAATATAGCATTAAAAAAATCTGAAGCATTATAGCATAGACTAAAATTTAGTACAAATAATATGTGAGCAACATTCCCAGGTGTTACAGAATCCTAAAGTCCCGCAAAATTAACAGAAATTTTGAGAAAGCAGTGCGAGATTCATTATACTTTAATGAACTAGTGTCGCAACAATCCGGGAATGTTGCGAGAAAGCGTCACGGGATTGTACCGACGCGCGACTGTTCCGGCTGGCGTTGAGCGGCCCGACCGCAACGCGCTTGATTGCGACTCGTAGCAGGTCTACGCCGTAGAACCCGCTACGTCGTAGCCGCATACCAGCTACGAAAATTGTGACGTAATGAAATTGATGCAGCCTTGTGAATAGATTGCAATGCTTGGCTTTGTCTTGAGGACAACTGGTTCTGTGTCTGTTTGTCACTTGGAATTCTGCGCCGTTCGTGCCTGGGTGATACCGCAGTGGAAATGTACTATTATTGAAATATAGGTTTGAAGTTTTAAGTTAAAATCAATATTGCTGGCTATCAAGATTTTTGAAGAGTCTGAATAATTGCAGAAAACCATGGAGTTTATTGGCTGTTTGATTACGAACAATCGAAACCGTGTATCATGTCTAAAAAATTGGAAAACCCTTATAAAATACTTTAATTAAACGCGAAGGAATTTTCAGCCATACTACTAAATTACAGCAATATAAATTAAACAGACAGCTGAATTAAAACAAGAGCAAAGTCGAAACATCAGTACAAGATAAAGTTAATAGTCCATTACTTAAACGAAACATATTGTAATCGTCTCCGATATAATTACATCGACTTATTTATTATTCGACTTTTCATTAAGTTTGAAAATTACTTTGAATCATTAATTAGGTTTGAAACAGATAGATGCGATATAATTACATGCAATTTGTTGAATTTAAATTCAATAAAAGTTAACTTTGATGTGTTTAGTTAATCACCCAAAGAACGTTTAAATAATGTTTAAGTGAATGCTGATCAATTTTATATTAAACAAACAACCGTTAGCTCTAGGCTACTATTCGATCATTTGTGTCGTGAGGTTGTATTACGTAGGATCGTACCACCCCCATGCCGGACAAGTCGCGGCCAAAATATAATACTGATGCTGAATACATAAACTACCTATATATCTTACATCTATGTATATAAAAATGAATCCCTATTCCCCTTGGTCACGCGTGTACGGTTGTACCGATTTCGCTAATTATTATTTTTATTTTGTCAGGGGAAGGTTCTTATGAAGGAAAATTTAGAAGAAAAAAATACACCTGAGCGGAGTCGGGGCAGCCCACTAGTAAATAATAATATTGTCAACTTGTGTTTGTAATCAGTCACATCCCAATTACTAAATACGCATTCTGATGAAATTTAGTGGACATTTGTATCTAAAGAAAGAAAACTCGTTTATTCCGCCAGAAAAGACGCACAAAAAAAAACTAAAGAAAAAATAAACAAACTTAAAAGAAAACCACTTATCGGTACAATGCACCTGACGGATAATTTTAACTCCACGCAGGCAAAGTCGCTAGCATAACCTAGTACTGCTACAAATCGAAGAAAGATGATACTGCCACTAAAAGACAAACAATATGTCTTCTCACCGCGCTGCTGATACCCGCCGGAGATCGTCTGAAGCTACACTTATCTGCTGAGTGAGGCACGGCAGCCGCGCGCTGCATACTCTGCACTCCGCAGTAAGTACGTGTTGAGCAGAGTACGTTGAGTATAAACGGTTCGTAACGAGTACGAAACGAGTATGAAACTGATCAACACTGTGGATATTGGATAATGAATGAACGTACGAAGTACAGGGCCCCAAGTCTGCTATTTTTGTAAATTTGTCATTCCAACATGATACCACTGTCATTTTGCTAGAAGTTCGTAATCTGCTAAATTCATAATGGTTGATCATTGGTCGGTCAATGGTCTCGTTATACTTTTTGCTAACCGAGCTATTAAAAACAATGACTGCACAATGACGTTCTAATGGTAGGTCACTGATACAAAGGAACTGTCAAAATTTTAGCAGACTACCGCATACATTTGTCATTCATTTGTCATTATGTACGAGACTATCATTCTATGCCATTTCTTTTAATGGAGTGTTAGTAGTTGATCGTTGGCAAGTCATAGTGACGCTTTTATATTAGTAGATTACCAAACTTGTAAAAATCAACGATTATGAAATCCATGATAGAGCATTCTGACACTATTGTAATAGCAGACTTGAGACCCTATACTCGTACGTTGTAATGAAGAATTGAAAATTTTGATAAAACTCCCGACGAATAATTCTTTTTCAACCATGTTTTTACCATCGTGGGTTTTTCAATTTTGCCTTTTTTATCCATCTATCTTTGTACCAAATTTAATCTTCATAGATCCATTCATCATCGAGATTTTGTGATTAACGTGTGAGTACATCACCTTCAGCTTTTATATGTATATAGATTTAACCTTGATGAAGCCTTTAGACCGTGAGACATGTATCTAGACAGACCTAAATAACTCTGTCCTTTAAAAATATGTGTGACATCTCGGCGCGGTCCCAAGCCGGATAAAGAGCTTTAAAGTACAACACACCGCTCTGCGGGGTCCCGCCGTACGGCGCGGTGTGGCGGGGTCAATGACTGCCACTAAACGTCGCCCTTCACGGCACACGCACTATTTATCCCCAGGCTTTCACACGATCCTAGATAGTGGAGGAAGTAGAGCTAACACTCCGTATAAAGTACCCTCTGATATAATATTTATGAGTAATATCTTACCTATCACACATTGAAAATGCGTGTATGACAATGATGAAAAATATGGCAAATATTTAATGATCAGCAAATAACATTGAGAGAGAGAGAGAGAGCAGTAGTGGCCGAGTGGTAACGGCTCTGACTTACGAATCGTAGGTCGCGGGTTCAAACCCAGCCAGGCGTATTACTTAGTGTAATTTATTTCATCACCACTGCTCTCAAAACGGTGAAGGAAAACGACGTGAGGAAACCGGCATGTCCTAGAACCAAAAATTCGAAGACATGTGACATTCACCAACCCGCACTGGGCCCGCGTGGTGGATTACGGCCCATTCCCTCTCCTAGAGAGGAGGCCTGTGTCCCAGCAGTGGGGACGTTAAAAGGCTGAAAATAACATTAGTGTAATAAATAACATGAAAATGTTGCACTCATACGATATGTAAGTGTTAAATGATTTTATTCGACCTTGGGACCTTTATAGGTACAAAAGGACCGCAAACTGTTTGAAACCATTTAATTTTGTAATAATTACTCCCGCGTCACACGGCGTCTGGCTCATGACCCTGGCTCCCGAACCTCGTCTAACGGAGTAGTGGAGCGGTTCAAGTTCACGGGTTATGGTCCCACCGCTCGCAGTTCGGCGCCGGCAGCACGCGCCACATCACACCGGGGCCGATGTGTGAGCGCCTCGTTACTTCTAATGTAATGGTTATCATTGCCATGTCGCCGTATTTCAAAGTTCTATTTTCAGTTAGTTGAAATTGTCTCAATCATCAATTTTAAGGTTGGTCTGATAAAAGTATTCATCGTTAAAATAGGTCGAGGTTCGTATATTTATTAAGAAAAAATAAACTTTTTACAAAAAAATACAACCAACTTCTACACAAAAAAAAAACAAAAAGTACAAAATAACTTTAATTTCGGAACTCGGTGTTGTCACGCATTATTAGGGATAACTCAAATACTACTCGTCAGATCTAATTCAAACCCGCTTTCGAATAAAAAAGAATCATCAAAATCGGTACACCCAGTACAAAGTTATGTGGTAACACACACAAAAAAATACAGTCGAATTGAGAACCTCCTCCTTTTTGGAAGTCGATTGAAAATAGGAAAAAATTATATGGAAGGTTAGTTAAAACAAGATAGGTACTGAAAAATAAAATGCGGGAAAAGGAAGACAGACAGACCGCCAGACCATAACCCATAACTACAAGTCTATAGCGGCCATCTACCTCAAGAATCTTGGCCTCCCTACACACCAATGAAACATAGTCAAATGTCTCTGTATCCTCATTTATATGTACACCTAGACTTAGAAGCTAAGCGGTAACCCGGCAACGCTGTGTTTACCTGTAATTGGCATATTTATATTTGAATATTACCGTATGATCTATTATATGTGATGTGGGCGAAACATAAGTACATTAAAAAAAAAGACAAGTCTGTTATAGTAGACTTTCAAAGATACATTTTTGTGTGCATCCTAGTACGTCAAATACATCTCATTAGACGTTTGACATTCAACTTTGTAACAAATCTAACATAATGCACCCCCCCCCGCCTTCCGTGCGCGCGACTGACTCGCTTAACGAAGCGGATCTCTTCGCGCCGCTATCAGCCGTCAGCAATGATTTGTTCATCTCCAATCATTGCGCCTTCGTTATGTTCAGGACAGAGACTTCGTGATTCTTCATTTGTATTACTGAATTTATTTCTGTTATTTTTTTTAGGGTTCCATACCTAAATCGACAAAAACGGATGGTTATATAGGTTCACTTTGTTATCCGTCTGTTCGTCTGTCAAGACCTTTTTTCTCAGAAACGCGTAGTAGAATCAAGCTGAAATTAATATCACCTACTCAAGTTACAAGTTAAGGAAAAAGTGTGAAAATCTGAGTTTGTAATTTTATCATTCGAAAAAAAAAAATTTTTAGTCGATTACAAACTTATGTTATCAGTTGAAGAATTCACCGTAACATACATACATACATTGATGTATGGAAGATTTCAAACTTAAGTTTGTCCTTCAATCTTAATGTACATAACCGTGTGAAGTCGACCGCACATTGGTGACAACTCTTCGACCTTGAGCTGGCTTCACGAAGTACGGAGTTTGCACACGCCGCGACACCGTACTGCTCGTGCTAACATTTCAGTGATCCGCTTTTAATCAGTGACCCTCGTCTCCCCCCGCACCCCGCTCAACGCGCACTAGCTACAACTTTCAACAGTCACCCCCCACCCCCCACCCCCCGCCATTAACTACGAACTTGTGCTGCTACTGACCTTGTGGGGGGTACAGGGAAGGGGGGGGGGGTATAGTGGTCAGCGGACATTAATCTCCATCCCTTTGTTGTGGACGCTTTTTAATCGTGAGTGATGTCTGTCGACAAGGAAACGTTGTTTAGATGAGATCAGACGGCTGCGTGGTCGTTCAGATGTTGTGGCTTCAGCTCAGTGTGGCTGTTGTTTGTGAGTGTGACCCTTTTACGAATGTAGGTTATGTATTGGTGTCATAAGAAAATCTTAACCTAGAACTATAATTACACGACGAAAAGGCTATACTGACAGAGAATAGATAAGTTTAATTATAATCTGTTTCCTATAAAGCGTATTCCACAGTCAGCAACAATTATACAGTATGTTAACTTACAGAGGGCGTTCCCATTAACCCGCAATAGTATAGCATCCATATATTATGATAAAAAAATATTACCATTCGAAAACAAAATGTTTTTTTTTTAATATTAAGATATTCAATAAAAATGTTAAATTGATACGTTAAAGAATCACTCTGTACACGCGTAGGTACTTGCCGGTTTGGGCATTGCTAATACGATTACTATTCCGCGCTACTATTTTGATTTTAAACGGGATGTTTCGAACTTATTGTCAATTATTTAATTTTTTTAATTCTGATTATTTTATGCTCATTTTTCAATTTTGACATTTTATTTTAATATATTAATAATATAGATAAGCGAGTTTAAGGGAACGCCCTCTGTTATTTAACATACTGTATACTAAAGGCTCTCAGAATAATAAATCTGGACTAGATTAGACAATAAGCTTCGTCACGAGGATGAGCCGTGGAAGGCAGACACAGTAGTCGACGTGAATGGATGTCAGCGGGCGGCGGCGCGCGGGACTCCGCCACTGTCACGATCTCACTTACTACTATAGTTTACTTACTACGTATTGTTATGAACATCATTCTGTTATTTATATAAGACATGGTAACAGACCCGACTATCTTATATAAATGTTATGGCATATTCTTCTCTCACAAACAAACACAAATAGATGTTAAAAGACTTTCAATGTCAATTTGTATATAAAAATGGAGTGTGACTGTAAAATTTTATTTCGCCTAAAATATTTTCCTGGTAAAGTGCTAGCTCGAAAAACATAATCGAGAAAATTTTCCCATTTTCATGAAAATTACAATATAAATATCTGTGTAGCAATATGAAGAGATACAGAGGAACACAAAGGCGGCCGGAGCCTGCAGACGAGCCATTTCCCTTTTTAATCGAAGCTTTAATATTTACGAGCCTGAAATATTTAACTTTCATTTTCGGAATACGTTCTTAATCGCTGTCCGTTTACGAGCCACAACCATTGTGAAGTAGGTACTATATAGGCATACCTACTGCTGTTTGAAAAGTACTAGGAGCCTTTTAGATACGGTTTATTATAATTAAAACTTACAAGAGAGCAGTGTACCGAGTGGTAACGGCCTCGACTTACAAATTGTAGGTCGCAGGTTCAAACCTAGACAGGCGCATTACTTTGTGTATTGATTTTGTGTATTAATTTCATCACTACTGCGCTCAAAACGGTGAAGGAAAACATCATGAGGAATCCGGCATGTCCTAGAACCAAAAATACGAAGACATGTGACATTCACCAACCCGCACTGGGTCCGCGTGGTGGATTACGGCCCATTCCCTCTCCTAGAGAGTAGGCCTGTGTCCCAGCAGTGGGAACGTGAAAAGGCTGATTATGGTTATGCTTAAAACTCACAACTGTTCAACTCTTAGAAGATAAAAACAACTAGAAGAAACATAGGATAAGATTTAAGCGGTATTTATATGAGTTGTTAATTGCTATGAAAATGAGAACAAGAAGGTCGATGTTATTGTCTGTTACCAGGCAACATGCCGATATTTTCAGATTATCGCTATTCAGAACTAACAAAACAACAGATAAGTCTCATTTCGTCTACCAAAGAAAGACAGATATTTACAAACAATATGTGTTAGGTATAGCTCGGTCACATTGACCGTCATGTAGTTTGTGTGTGACATGTTCTGTGTTACATATGTGAGCAAGTTGGTGAATTAGATAAGTTGTGTACGCGTGCAGTCGTTAGCGCCGTCTGGTACGCGGACGGACCGACACACGGACAAACTGACTAAGTGACGAGTGTCGGAAGTTCGGCGGCGACCACAAGCAGTCGTAACGAGGACGTGGCCGTGAGCTCACTGCTGGTACAGACCTATTGATGTATAAGTTATCTGCGCAAACTTGTTGTAATTAATTGTGTTGATGTCTTGATACCTCCGTGAGGGTTATTATCCGCTTAGTAAAGGAACGACAGCAGTAGTAGCCGAGAAAGCAGTGGTGGCCGAGCGGTAACGGCACCGACTTAAGAATTGTAGGTCGCGGGTTTAAAACCAGCCAGGCGCATTACTTTGTGTAATTAATTTCATCACCACTGCTCTCATAACGGTGAAGGAAAATATCGTGAGGAAACCGGCATGTCCTAGAACCAAAAATTCGAAGACATGTGACATTCATCAACCCGCACTGGGCCCGCGTGGTGGATTACAGCCCACTCCCTCTCCTAGAGAGGAGGCCTGTGTCCCAGCAGTGGGAACGTTAAAAGGCTGATTATAATGGAACGACGCTAGTATAACGTTAGTATTTTTTATGCTTCCCACCTTAAACATAACATGCTGGTCTATTATGTAAAATTTTAACCATTTTGGGTCACACTTACCGCAGTAATACACCTGGACTTTAGTGGAATACTGACGACGAAGTTCCGTCAAATAACAGAATAATATCTAAATAAGAAACATTTATGTTAGCTCATGTTTCCGGGCTGAAGTTAAAGTTACTTTCTACTGATTGCGTGTTTTTCTTAATTATTGCCTGCACGTGTTTCGCGCTCTCCCCCTCGGTGGAAATCCAGAAGTTTTCTGGAACGTTCGGCTGAAGGGCTTCAGTTACAAGGGCACGTGCTCATAACTTGTGGTTTCTGGCTTTCACGTTTTTCAGTAATTAAAGACTGCCGTTTATATTCGGAGTTTTTAGAAAACTGTTTTGTAACTTGTACGCACTTATTTGGTCAGTTTAACTCTCTGTTAGTAGGTAGGTACTTCACGTAGTACCACTGGTAAATATTTATTTATTAATTACAATATTCTCTTTTTATGATACATTCGAATTTTATTGAAATAAATGTCTGCACGTGAACAAAGGTTAAGTATGTTTTCAAGACTTTTATCCAAATTGAGATGTTGTAAGTACTGAGGCAGTGCACCTTCCACCCCACGCTTATCATTGTCTTTGTAAGCTTTTGACAAATCGCCCCTATTCTATGCTAGAGAGCACGTTGTCGCCGCAAAAAATATTGTTACAGAAATGAAATATTGTTTTTCAGCGGCTCACGCTCACTTCAACGTGTCTTGTAAATAAAGTTCGTAGAGTTTCATATTTTATCATACATTAGCAGCGCCCCGCAGCTTCACACGCATATTTCCCGTTCCCGTGGGAATATGGGGATGAAATATATCCAATGTCACCCGAGGATAGTGTCGCTTGCCAAAACTGAAATAATTTTTCAAATCGGTTCAGTAGTTTCGGAGCCTATTCAATGCAAACAAACAATCAAATATTTTTAGTATAGATACATTTGTTCCAGGAATGTAATAAAAATCAATCTTCATTGTATTTTAAATCTGTATGACTTTATTTTGCCGCGAAGTTATTCCGAAAAATACGAAAATACTCAGATATGGAATACATACATACATAGTAGGTAAACCGCCAAACAAAGTATTTCGCTAAAGTTTCGCGGCGGAAACTGTGTGTTTGTACTTGGAGACTTAACTTTAGCATTCACGAGAAAAACTCTGAGCTCTGTTTGTATCGAGAGATATATGGAAGCGTTTACTGCACACAGAATTATAATAATACGTACAGCAGCATAGTCCAATTGCTTTTTTTGAAACTCTTCTTTGAACCTGACTCGTCTGTGACAAATAAAAAGCAGTAACACCCATACACTGTCAGTAACTTCGAGAAATGTATCTAATCTCTCTGCCTTTTGCCAACAACATTGGAGTCGGCTTTTTCAACAGCCGATTGCAGCCGAATACCAGTATTTACCTATATGAACCAACTGCCTACTTGACCTCTAAAACCCAGTTACTGGGTAACACTCTTGGTATGACTGGTGCCTGATTTACTGGCTTAATTTCTTTGACAGTCGTCCGCTAGAACTAGAGCTTAACGTTCTCTCCGAGGCTTGATAGTGGCCCATCCACGTACCCACCTCGGCAAGTTTGCTTAACCACTAAGATCGACCCGTGATATTAATTAGCAACATAAAATTAAAATATAAGAAATGTTTCTTACATTGTTTAAACTGAACTGAACGCGTTCAAGCACGCGGTTCGTTCACCTTTGACGCAGATTTATAGCCTCCGCAGATTTATATGATAGCACGTTCTCGGGGACATTTGTCTGAAGCACTAGTGACGCGCTGATCCCGGCCGTCCCGCGGGCCTCCACGCGATCACATCACTACTTCGCACTTCGACAACTATCCCTCTCTAGAGATCCCGCTATTTTTTCACACACTTTCCATACTCTGAGGTGAGAAATCTTTGTTCAAAAGAAATAAGTCTAGCGTTATTTGTGTGAAGAGAGCTATAACAGTGTTGAATAAGAAATATGAATACAGTAGGTTTTACATGTTTTAGGTACTCGCAAGTATTATATGTACTGTATATCTACTGTATTATGAGTACCTATAATTTGTTTTATGCCTCACAAGTATGAAAACACATGCACAACAACGTCCAACATCCTCTCTCTGTATCTGTTAAATATTCAAATGGGAGCAAGTATCGATAACAAGCAACAGACCGTAATGAACAAGATCCATACGCTGCGCCACTCAAGTCATTAACATTAACTGACTCTACTAAACTATGAAAAAATCAACTTTTGCAATCGGAATATATGAGTGCTTCTGAGCTCCAAAGTCTTTGTAAATCATCAAAGACTTTCGGGCTGCTGACTACTCAGTACTCATAGTTATTGTCATAGACACATCAATGATCTCCTAATGACAGTCAAGACCACATCAGCTTTCATCATAAATCATGAAATCATTTCTCCCATCCGAATTGGAAACCACTTCAGGTCCCGGCAGGTACCCGTAGCTCTTCGGTTCAGTAAATATATTTCACAAGTTGTACAGCGCCGCGCCGGCACGAGACTGTTCATATTGCTTTCCTTCAGAAATATTTTAGTACAGCAAACTAATATCGGGAAAATGCTGCTATGCCTGATAAATAATACTAAAATACGTGGAGTTTTATTTCTTTACAGGTATTATACTAACCTGTTCAAAATATACGAGGAATGTACAAACACGCTCAAGGCTAAAATATACTGCGACTAATAATCATAAAGTAGCGCTTACTAGCTTTTATTTTCGTAACACTAAAACATTTCAATTTGTAGTTTTCTCATAAAACCACCGAATTTCTTACGTAACGCTGAAGAGGCAGAGAGTAATGTTTTTCTTGTTTTTTTACCAAACTTTAAATGAAAAGTCGAGTTCAGACAGTTTATAGAAGTATTTTAGTTTTAGCTGTTTGTTTACAATCTCGGAACTTATTTCCCTTTTAGCAGATTTCTAACTTTAAAATTTAAATGATTCCAGGCTTTGCCCTTGCTACTTTGTCAACATTAAAAGTGTCAGTGCCCTTTGTAACTAGACGCCTTAAAAGTCCATTTAATTATTATTTTTGGACGTGAAGCGTTCGGCAAGGACACTTGAATTCTTTTCCCAGAAGTATTATTCTCTGGTTAGTAACCGCTCAGTCAGTCGAACTGTATAATAGTAATAACAGCAGTAGTCAAGCTAACTCGGGCAGTTAGCGCCGTCTAGACGAGACGTCACAATGATGACGTAACAGTCTACCGGTGAGGTCGCCGGCCACACAGAGCGGTCCGCACGTGTGGATAACATATTACCTAATGCTCCCGTATCTCACGCATAATCAGCCTTTTCATGTTCCCACTGCTGGGACACAGGCCTCCTCTCTAGGAGAGGGAATGGGCCGTAAATCCACCACGCGCGTCCAGTGCGGGTTGTTGGCAACACCAACAAAGCACTATGCAATCAATACTTGCAACATTGTGCCCATAGTGAATAAGTTAATTGTAAGTTCATTCGTTCTTTGAACGAGACTCGAAAATATGGATGTCTGATGAGTAGACGTGTTGCTCTTGTGTCCTAATAAATCTTCTAAAATAGTGTCAAAAAACTGTGTTTAAATCCGACAACAAGCCTCCACCCGCCGACTATCACCAGCAAATACAAAATACAGTCCACGAAGTAAACATTTTGGTCCCACCCGACCCGGATAGTTTGGCAGCGCAGCGTGGTTGGCTACGAGGTTGGCGGCAACGATCCAGTCTCTTCACGAAGAGGACTCAAGCGATTAAGCAGCCGTCTGCAGCATCCACGAAGTTCGAGGATCATTTCAAAAAACTGCAACGAAGCTGGAATATCCATTTGCAGTAATAATAAATCATACATACATATTTCTATAAAGACAAGGAAGCCGGAAGCGGTGAGCGAAGCAGCTAGAAAACTTCATTCGACCGTCCAGTTGGTGCTCTTACGTCATACGTCAAGTAGCCGATCCGCCAATCAACGGTCGTCTTGAAGAATCACTTCGCCGAATTCGCCAATCAGCGGTCTTCGCGGCGTGCATCTCCGTTTTCGTTCGTTCACTGTCATTCTATGCGTAAGCGATCCGTGGCGTCGTCCGCCATTTTGCGCACTTATAAGTTTTACAAGTTTTTCAAAGGTTTACAGTTTGTTAACTAAATTTAGCTTAGTTTAAGAGTATTGTCTTAAGTTTCGTTTAAATATTGTTCACTAAGGTCGCGTTATCACAGGCACTATGGCAGAGTTAAAAAGGCTCACCTCGTCAAGAGGATATGTAAAGGGCAGTTTAACAAGAATGGCCCAGCAAAGTTTTCAAGACGACTGTTATCAAGCTCTAATTGCCAAAAAGGAGCGTGTGATAAAGGCATTTAACGAGTATGACGAGTATAATAAATCGATTTTAGCGTTGGATCCTTGTGATTCAGAGAATTACTCTGAAATCGAAGAAAAGTATTATAATATCATCTCTGTGTTAAATGTTGAAATAGACAAAAAACAATGTAATACTCTCATTGTAAAGGAGAATGTATCTAATATTAACAGTAAGATACGGTTACCTGCAATACAAATTGCACCCTTTACTGGTAAGTACAGTGAATACACACCATTTATAAACCTTTTCAAGTCCGTGATAAATAAGGATGTTAATTTAGATAATGTCTCAAAGCTTTACTATTTACGGTCATTTCTTAAAAATGAACCTTTTGACATAATAAAAAACCTTCCATTTAGCAGTGATAGTTATCCAGAAGCCCTAAGGTTACTCGATGAAAGATATAATAACAAGTATATCATAGTAAATGAACACATTTATTCGCTATTAGATATCAAGAGTTTGTGTAAGTCCTCCCCACAAAACATTCGTGATTTTGTTTCCCAAATAAAGCAAATTCTTAGTGCATTAAAAAACTTAGGCACCAAAGTTGATTCTTGGGATGAGATTGTGTTATGTGTTTTATTGCGTAAACTAGATAACTACACGTCGCGGGCCTACCAGTTGGAGCGAGATGGTGAGACATATCCTTCAGTCCAACAGTTTTTGGAGTTCCTTGAGAAAAGAGCTTTGGCTCTAGAGAATTCTGAACCGGTGATCCCACCTAAGAAGGCAGTAGTCAACTTAACATCCACCAACTCAGGTAACAAACCATGTTTTTATTGTAATGTTAGTGATCACAAACTGTATAACTGTAAAACTTTCAAATGCTTACCAGCTAAAGAGCGACTTGAGTTTGTACAAAATAAAAAGCTATGTCAAGTATGTTTAAATCAACATGAAAAGAAATGTAGGTTCCATTTCAAGTGCGGTGAGTGCAAGAAATCCCATAACTCACTCGTGCATTATGAACCATTGCCATTGCCTGTTACATTAATGTCAGGCAACACATTTAATAATATTTTACTTCCCACAGCTATGGTCAAGCTTGTAGGCAAGGATAACCTTGAAGTTCATGTGAAGGCTATCCTTGATTCTGCTTCCCAAGTATCCATGATCACAAGTAGGGTTGTGGAGAAGTTAAAATTAGCTCCCATTCAAAATAGGTTGGATATAATAGGAGTCACAAATTCAAAACATACCTCCATGTTTTCTGTGCCTGTGGATTTGTGTTCATTGACATCAAATTATAAAACTTCATTAAATTGCCAGGTGGTTAAGAGAATAACATGTAAACTACCCCACAGTAGGATAAATATTTCTGATATCAAAATCCCTGCCTATACTGTGCTGGCGGATGAGAATTACCACACACCATCTGAAATAGATTTATTGCTTGGTGCTGATGTATTTTTCCAGATCCTGTTGCCGCCTGAGCAAGCAGATATAACACAACCACAGTTAATAAACACAAGGTTTGGATATGTAGTAGCAGGGGGAATGCCTGCACAGCAGGCCTCTAATGCTAAGGTAACCTCTTTGCTTTGCTTAACATGTGACTCTGATATCAAGGAAACTGTATCATGCTTTTGGAAGGCTGAACAGGTCCCAGAAACATTTAATGAAAAATTAACTGAGCATGAGCTCGCTGAGAGTATTTTCCAAGATTCAGTTAAACTTGTAAACAAAACATTTTATGTTGATATGCCGTTAAAGGTACCAATTGAGGAGGTAAATAATACACTTGGTAACTCATTTGATTCTGCATATCATAGATTTCTTAACTTAGAAAAAAGGTTACTAAAAAATCCAAGTTTACAAGCTGAATATAACAAATTTATTAACGAGTTTGTAACATTGGGTCATGCTGAATATGTTGAACTTGGTTCTTATAATTTAAATAAGGATCCCGTTTATTTTTTACCGCACCATGCTGTTCTTAACGAAAATAGTAAAACAACTAAAGTCAGGGCAGTATTTGATGCATCAATGCAAACAAAGAAGAAAGTTTCACTAAATGATTTAATGTTAAATGGGCCTCCAGTTCAAAAAGAGCTTTTCGATATTGTACTATTGTTTCGCTTTGGAGATTATACTTTTTCAACCGACATCCAAAAAATGTATAGATGTGTGATGCTTAACCCTGAATTTACATTGCTACAAAATATTCTTTTCCGCAATAACACTGATGAGGAAATAAAATGCATGCGGCTAAAAACTGTTACTTATGGCTTAAAAAGTTCAGCTTACCTAGCCACACGTTGTCTGAAGGAGCTTGCAATAAGGTTTGGAAAGGATTACCCATTAGGAGCTATTATATTGCTAAATAACTGTTATGTGGATGATGTGCTCTATGCAGACTCTAATCTAAACACTATGTTAGAGGCAAGGAAACAGTTACAAGAATTGCTTAGCTTGGGAAATTTCAATACACATAAATGGGCATCAAACTCACACTCATTGCTAGATGATATTCCAGATTCGCAAAGGCAGTTTGACGAGCTTGAATTACAAAAACAAGAGTGTAGCATGAAGGCTTTAGGCTTAACAATTAACATAAAACAAGATTGCTTTAAAATTAGCTGTCCTAATTTACCTAGTAATGATAGACCTACAAAAAGGGATATTTTAAGTTACATAGCACGTTTCTATGATCCCATGGGTTTTATTAGTCCTATAGTTATTAAAGCTAAAGCAATAATGCAACGACTTTGGTTTGAAAATATAGAATGGAATGATACTGCACCTGAAAACATAAGAGTGGAATGGCTTAATTTTATTGATAGTTTAGCTAAAATGCATCCCATTGAATTACCTAGAAATGTTTCAGTTCCTGAGTCAGCTATCTCAGTGCAGTTAATTGGGTATGCTGATGCTTCCAGCACCGTTGGCTATGGGTGTTGTATATATCTACGTGTAGTCAATGCTTCAGGCGAGGTTACGGTATCATTACTTTGTTCCAAATCGCGTGTCAATCCTATAAGTAAAAAATTATCCGTACCAAGATTAGAATTAAATGCTGCTTATTTGCTTTCTATGTTAATTGACAGAGTCTATAATACTTTAAAATTAAAGGTGAAAATTGATAGTGTTATATTATATTCAGATTCTAAGGTTGTTCTAGCTTGGCTAAAAATCGAAATAACAAGATTATTACCTTATGTTGCTAATAGATTAAAAATAATTAAAGAAAAAACATCAAATTATAGTTGGCATTATGTGAGGTCACAAGACAACCCTGCTGATCTAATCAGTAAAGGAGTAGATCCTTGCGAACTGTCCTCATGCGCCCTCTGGTGGCACGGGCCTTCATTTTTGCGCTCTCCTACTTATTCTTTGGAAGAAGTTAGTGTAGATGTAGCATTGCCTGTTGACTTACCTGAACTAAAAGTTGTTTCTGATTCAGCGGTTGCTTTGATTGCTCAAAGTGATCATGACTGTTTCCAAATTTTAACCAAATTTTCTAATCTTAATAAAGTTACTAGGATAATGGCTTACATACTGAGATACATACATAATATCAGCCCAAGAAACAATAAAATATTAGATTCTTCACTTAATAGTTCTGAATTAGAAAAAGCATTAATGCTAATTATTAAAAACGAACAGAATAATCATTTTGCGGATGAAATAAAGGCTTTAAAAAATAATGAAAATGTCAAGGGTCCCTTAAAACCGTTACATCCTTTCTTAGATAGTCAGGGTTTAGTTAGAGTGGGGGGTCGCCTTCAAAATACGGACTTTTCATTTGCACAAAAGCATCCAGTTATATTACCAAAAGGTTCATTTATAACTAATCTTATAATTAGCCATGAGCACTCAAGATTATTACATGCAGCCCCAAAACTTATGCTGGCTCATTTAACCCAAAAATATTGGATTATAAATGGTGTGCGAGAAATAAAAAAGATAACACATAAATGTTTAACATGTTTCAGATTAAAGGCCAGCACTGCAAAGCAGCTGATGGGTTCTTTGCCTCAGCAGCGTATCACTGCCGCCCGACCATTTGAAAGGGTTGGAATAGACTTCGCTGGGCCCGTAGATGTGAAAAATTCTCGATTAAGACGCGCCATAATTTCTAAAGGTTACGTTAGCGTATTCGTTTGTTTTGTTACTAAAGCTGTTCATTTCGAACTTGCTTCTGATTTGTCAACTGATTCGTTTTTAGCTTGTTTTAAAAGATTTATCTCTCGTCGCGGGTTACCCAGTGAAGTCTTTTGCGACAACGGCGGGTGCTTTCGAGGGGCAAGCAACCAGTTGGCTGAATTGTACAAGCTGCACGCTTCTGCTAGTCATCAAACCCTGGTGAAAGAATATGCTTCTCAACAAGGCATAAAATTCCATTTTACACCAAGTTATTCACCAGTGTTTGCTGGGCTTGCAGAGGCAGCTGTAAAAAGCATGAAATTTCATTTAAAACGTATTATGTTAAAATCGTTATTAACTTATGAACAATTAAACACTATCCTGGCTCAAATTGAAGCCGTATTAAACTCTAGGCCTTTGCTACCTATGTCATCTGATAGTGCTGATTTCAGTTACCTCACGCCAGGGCATTTTTTAATAGGAACCTCTGTGGTCGCCTATCCTGAAACTAATGTTGCTGATGTTCCTATGAATAGGCTTAACCCTACAGTGCATGATTTTTTGTTTTCCTCCAAAAAAAATATATGTGCTAGTAAATGTGTTTTTATTTATAGGAAAAATAATAAAAAAAATCACAACTAAACATAAACATTGATAATGTAATATTTTAAGTATGTCCCACATATGTCACACCATGCATTACCTTACTGATATTTTCTTAGTAGGATATATATTTAGTAATAAAACAACTTAGTAATTGCGGTTAATTTATTAAGTTAAAATGAACGCTTAGTAAAAATATACACTAAGCCTTCGTATTAGGAACGTTTTTACATTTCAAAAATAAATTAAAGTATAAAAATATAGGAACTAAAATTGGAAAAGAAAAAAAATAAGAACTTTATTTGCGGAACGCCAAAAAACAGTTCTTGTCTTTGTTCAGACAAAGTGCTAACTTGCATTTTTGACAGGAAACAAATGATTTACCCTTACAAGCTGGTAACTCACACCGCTCTCTATCATTTGATCAGCAAGGAAAGTGGTCAATTCCGTATATCCTGACATGTCTAGTTAGTACGTTGGCTTTTGACTTTTTCTTCTTTCTTTCGTCAAGCATATCTGATATGATATGTTTTCCGATAAAGGAGTCCACTCCACCCATATATCGGCTGAAATGTCGAATAACCTTTGGGGCATCCACACACATCTATATACTGTTTACGTTTTTTATCAAAACGTCTCACTTTGTCTTTAGGATTCTCGCCGACGAAAGATGATAGAACCACAGGTTTGCTATCTAGCCATATTACTGCCGTCACTGGTACCCCGTCTACAGTAGTGACCCATTCTTCTGAGTACCTGCGGGTCTTATTGGCTGCCTGCTCAAAAACAGTTATCGAATGATAACTGTTTTCGAGATGGAAGTTGCAGATTACTTCCTAAACGGCCTTTGTTCACGGTGCCTAAGAATGAATGCCAATCTTAGCCAAGTAGGGTATCAATTCAGGTGAGGTATAATAATTGTCAAAGAAGACTATAATTCTGATTCCTGGGAATACAATGACATAAACGTACGACAATATTGCTACTCGCATCTAAATCAGGTTCATCAGGAAGCCTGAATTGATCGTCGGTTTCAGTGCCGGAATAAACTTCAAAGTTATATGCGAAACCTTTATCATCGCATAGTACCAACAACTTGTAGCCCCATTTATGAGGTTTGTTGGGAAGGTATTGGCGCAGAAAGTTGTAAGCTTTTGAGGCCACTTGGCCAATCACCAGATCCTGAATTTTGACCATGTCGTCATCGCTATTCCCATCAGACAGTTCCAATTCATCTTCACTACCAGACGGTACCTCAAGTAGGTGTTGAATATCTGTAGAACCCAGACGTTTCCTTCGATTCATCTGTAAACAATACGTGTATTTTTAATACATTTATTGCACAGTGTGCCATATCCGGCACATACAAAAATATGGCAAATTTATCTACTATTTATGAATAATTCTACGAGAAAAAAATTGTTATAACAAATAGAAACATGAACTTACCTTCTCTAATTATTTCGTCACTAAAACTGTAAATTTTAACACTTTTTTGAATTTATTTATACGACCGTCATCCACTTTTTACAAACCGCCAACTCATTTCAAATAAAATTGCTACTTTTTTCATCAGAACTGTCTATTGACAAATTACTGTACTAATATAAGCAGTTCAATAGGTCCTCGTTCCGCTACTACATACAAGATGGCGCCGTGTGGTTCCATTATCGATATTGGGGCATTTTATTGGTATGTGCCATATGTGGAACACTATGCGCTGTAGGGTTAAGTATTGGCAATTGTGTAATAAAATGACTCAACAATTTTGGAATGTATGGCACAAATATTATTTAAATACTTTGCAAAATAGGCCTAAGTGGCATGATGATTTTCCCAACGTAACGGAGGGAATGTTAGTAATTTTAAAGGATCCAAATGCGCCGCCATTATTTTGGCCAATGGCAAGAATAGAAAAAGTTTTTCCTGGTAAGGATGGCAAGGTTAGAGTTGTGAATGTACAAATCCCAAATGGAAAAATCTATAAGCGATCATTGTCAAGCATTTGTATCTTACCTTTTAATTATAATAATAACGAATAAGTAAACAGTAATTGTTAAGTAGTTTAGCATAAATTATATTAAGCTGTTATTGCGAAGGCTGATAAAACCTTGCATAGTGAGATCTAAGTTTTTAGATAAGTGTTTGTAGCTATTTGGTTATAAAATTTCATTACAATTTTTTACTAGATATTAAGTTTGTTCAAAAGTTGTAACTAATTTTAGTTCATATTATTGGTACTTAAATTCGACTTTATGTAAAACCTTACCTTAAGGTACAATATTAGAAAGTAAGAAACTGTTTAAACTTCTATAATTTTGTCAAAAAAAAAATGGGATAGTAAGCTTTCTCCCGCTAAGTGGGCAGCATGTTGGCAACACCAACAAAGCACTATGCAATCAATACTTGCAACATTGTGCCCATAGTGAATAAGTTAATTGTAAGTTCATTCGTTCTTTGAACGAGACTCGAAAATATGGATGTCTGATGAGTAGACGTGTTGCTCTTGTGTCCTAATAAATCTTCTAAAATAGTGTCAAAAAACTGTGTTTAAATCCGACAACAAGCCTCCACCCGCCGACTATCACCAGCAAATACAAAATACAGTCCACGAAGTAAACACGGGTTGGTGAATGTCACATGTCTTCGAATTTTTGGTTCTAGGACATGCTGGTTTCCTCACGATGTTTTCCTTCACCGTTTTGAGAGCAGTGGTGATGAAGTTAATTACACAAAGTAATGCGCCTGGCTGGGTTTGAACCCGCAACCTATAATTCGTAAGTCAGGGTCGTTATCACTCGGCCACCACTGCTCATACTCGGCCACCACTGCTCATCTCACGCTATTTCTTTATTCAATAGATTAGTTATGTAACTGAATAGTTCGGATATAATTGCTATCGCGACGCGGTTATCACTGACTGAAAGATATAATACTTGTGATTTTAGTCTGTTATGTCCAAAGACGTTACACAAAGTGCCATTCTATTAGCGACTACGATTGCCGGAATCTATACTAATATATAAAGCTGAAGAGTTTGTTTGTTTGCTTGAACGCGCTAATCTCAGGAACTGCTGGTCCGATTTGAAACATTTTTTCAGTGTTAGATAGCCCGGAGCAGTCATGATAAGTTTGAAACAAACGAAGTTGCGCGGGTCAGCTAGTGATAGAATATAAGGGATTGATCACGACACATATCAACAGTGTTCGTCCGTTCTATACATTTTTGTCGTTTTGACAATCGCTCTTACCACGCTACACGCACGCCTCTAGAGCCTCATATGGTCCTTTAACTCACCTAAAACCCGTGGAATATAGTTTATTTAAGATTAAAAGGTACTCGCTAAATTTTGCTTAAAAGTTGCTTCCTATCTATACAATGTTACACATAGGTGAATGACATAAAAGTTAATTTATTTATTTTAAGATTCACAGAAGAAAGTATTAAAGTAGATATTGAAGCAAGTATCTTATCCAGAACTTATCTTCAAGATTCTGTTCTGTAATCAAAACAATGAAACATTTCGACTAATTTATTTGGAGGTAATTAGTAAGCACACCTTTTGCAAGACTTCCCTAAAGTAATGAGGAGTAACGAGGTCGTAAGATAATATCATCGGAACAAACAAAGTGAGTAATGTCCCCGGGAGGGCGGGAGGGCGGGAGGGCGCCCGTGCAGAGGTCAGGCTGATTGCCCGCCGGGGAACTTATTAATTAGCTGCCTCGTGGCATCCATCATGCTATTCTGCTCTTTTTTAGAGTCGGTTGGGACTTGGGAGTCGTGATTACTTGATACGCAATTTTAATTATATTGTATCTATATATGTGGGTATTGCTTACTACCAATATTTCACCATTACATTAAAATTACATGTACTCGTAGTAATGGCTGAGCGTATCGGCAAAAATGACTACAACAATAACAATACACTTGGAGTAAACATTCGAAATGGTCGTATTACCCACATCTTGATCACTTCGCCAATATCACTCAGGAGTAGTCGATAAACTCTGTATACTATCTCCATACGTAAGTATACGATGAGGAGCGATCCTCCTTCCATTATCTTTGTGTCATCTTGATCCGCGAAACAACTCTCCAAATCGCACAGACACTTACGCTCTTTTTCTCCTGTATCTGCATACACATTTTCACCGGGAACTCCCAAAACGAGGAAGGTGAAAGGGCCTAAGCGACAGTTTCTTTTAGGAGCTTCGAGACGAGGCTTAATAAATAGGCTTTCGATATTCAATGGAACATATTGTGCATATTCCAGTGCGTTATATTGGCGCTATAGTTTGTCAGCGTCGGGTAAAGAAGGTATTATGTTATGTATCCGCTCCGTCCGGAACGTGAAATATTGATGATGTTCGATTTGTTTCAGACTTATGACATTATTTTACGTTTTTCGGGAACGCTGAGTGCTTTAACCCGTTCCCGTAAACAAAGACAGTATTTTATACAAGATGTTTATTCGGTTTTATCTTGAAACAAACATTTCAAGATAGAAACAAGATAAAGAAATTGTTGTTTGTTTTTTTTTTAAGACCGTTCACAAATTAACAAAATGTATTTACTGATCTATGCCTCTGTACAAATAGTTTTCTGATTGTACTCTTGATAAATAAATGTTGCTTTAAAAAACTCTTAGTTTTAATAAATTTAATGTTGGTACAAATATACAAAATGTATTTAAAAATATTTTTTTTTAAACATATTCCGAAATAAAATAATATCTTCGCCAACAGGATCCAGGCCACCGGACGTTAGGAACAAAACCTCACATCACAATCCAAGTCTTATCGAGGAGTACCCTTTTAGTATCGGGCCCTTGATCGACGAAGCTTGTAATTGTATCATCATTAACATCGCCACAGATACCAACCCGCACGATGCTGCACCTCGTCTGACCCACATTCAACTGCTGAACTAACTCCATTACATTTAACTACCGCTTCACCTCTGTTTTTCTCCTTATTGATGTCTTAAATAATTCCCTTACCATCTGTGTAATCGTTATTCGGATGGTGTGCAGTCTTCCACCATCGCTAGCTCGATTACCTCATAATCGCACGGTGCGCGAGCGTCATTTGTCAGCCACAAAAACTGCCATCCGCGACCTCCCACTACCTCTGCCTATTTAGGTTAACGCACGGATTAATGATACGTCCAGCTCATGAACCGGGATGAGATCCGTCTTCATTTGTGATGGTGGCTGAGTACAGTTGGGCTGCTGTTAGCTTGTGTGGTGTGAAGGTAAACACTCGTGTGTGTTCATGTTATCTAATATTAATCCACACATAATTGGTAATTACTGTGTTCTATTTGTAGGAAACATATAATTGTATAATAGTAGGTATCTATAATACCTATTTCTAGAGTGGAGACCGCGTCTCGGTAAACGTAGTGTAGGACGTCCTCAGGCGCGGTGGAGTGACGATTTGCGCAGGACGGCTGGCAGAAACTGGATGCGAGAAGCAATTTTGGAGAGGCCTATGTCCAGCAGTGGACTGCTACAGGCTGTTGATGATGATGATGATCTATAATACCTATCGCATTCTGGCAATGATTGCTAACAGGCTGGGCTGCGCTTATTTAACGAAACGGTGAAGGAAAACGTCGTGAGGAAACCGGCATGTACTATAACCAAAAATTCGAAGAAATGTTACATTCACCAACCCGCACTGGGCCGGCGTGGTGGATTACGGCCCATTCCCTCTCCTAGAGAGGAGGCCTGTGTCCCAGCAGTGGGAACATTAAAAGGCTGATTATGCTAAGAGCTCCAATTAAAATAACCTTAATATAATATGAATAGCTTGGGTGCAGGCATTGGCGCTCTTAACACCGGAGCTCTAGCGGGAATACTTCAAATAAATATAGCTCCATTGGCTCAGCATTTTAATAACGTTTACAAGGACCGGTATTATGAATAAAGCGTTTATAAATAAACATATTTAACGCTCTGGGTCGTGAAGTCGAAATGTAAATAATGTATCCTCGTAATAAAAGTGAGGTGAATGTTCTGAGTTGAGCACAGTATAATATTTTATGTGTACAGTCGGCAGGTCATCGCAGCCGGCTCGGGGCTCATGGCCCCATTGTTGTACACCACATAATGCTAACATTCCAACCTTTTCCATTTTTCTTTTAAACTCTACTTAACCCTTTGAGTGCAGCGGGACCCCCATTGTTACTACACTAAAAAGGATTCGCTTTTTGCTGGTTATCAAAGCGATCGCGGCGCTTGTATTGTTCGAAGTAGCTCGCCATGTTGTGGCGCCAGTCAGTAATGAACAATTTGGCTCATATTCTATCGCTCTTAACTAAATTGCCTCGAACTTAAAGTATTGAAGTTAATAACGTTGTGTGGCAGACGATTGTAAATGTGATTAAATGCCTTTAAAACATGTGTAATGACGTCTCATTACACATGTTTTAAAGGCATTTCCGCAGTGTGTGGTATCTTAACGACTCGTAAAGTCATGTTCATCAGCACGAATGAAATAACGCGGCCCACTTTGTACGAGATGTAAACATAGCACGCGACTGCTCGCAGCCTCCTAATCTGACCTTAACATGTAATTCATCTGAAATTTCTGGGGTGAGGCGACCCCAGATAAGTTATCTGTGTCGCGGAGGTCAACGGATCGCTTTTTGTACGCTAAGCGCGCGTGTCAACAAGATTAATTGGTCACGATATCGCGCGAGCCACATGTGCGCGGCTGACTGTACGCTAAACACTACACAGCGTTCGCAGACACGTCTCAGCAAATTGTTCGCTAAACTAAGCCGAGTCGCCATGAATATTTGAAGCGGTTCATGAATATAAATAAAACGTTGACGTTTTGTTTCCGAGTCCTAACTTAACTTATAAAACCGGCCTGGTTCCGAACTGAATAACTGTGGGATTAATTACGCAAAGCTCTGCTACGCGGCCGTGCTGCTACGGCGTAGCGTGCGTAGCTCGTAGCACCGTAGCACGTAGCAACAAAGGCGCGGTTATGTTCAGCCGCAGTGAGTTTTAACTGACGCTAATAACCGCTTAATAATAGATTAATTAATGAACGTTGTTAACGTATTTAGTTACGTTGAGGTTCACTCGTATGTTCTAATTGATAATGTGTTGTGTGACAGCTCCTGTGGTCTGTTATTAATTTAAATACTCGAGCGACAGCAAAAGCTTTAACGTTTCGTTATTTTTCATAACAAACAGTTTAATTAATATTCAAGTCGGGGTAAATATAATTGTACAGAAATAGACGGAAGTCATAGCAACAGCGAGACGTCTTAACTCCAGCTAGCTCGGTGAATGTTAACGTTTTTTACTAAACTAGAGGCTTCCTAATCTTCTCCCCCTCCCGACACTCCCTGACTCCACTCCGCCCCTCGGTCCTCACAGATACGGTATCTCGGCATCACGAAAATTGCGTCTTTTCATCACATTGAGCGTGTTTTGCGTGAATTCACGGACTTAGGTTAAACCGTGCACAGTACTGAGTAGTATGGGCTGAGCCCCAAGGCCTCAAGTCTGCTATTACAATAGTGTCAGAATGGTCTATCATTGATTTCATAAAGGTTGATTTTGACAAGTTTGGTAATCTATCACAATGGCTTTCCAATGGTTAACCACTGACACTTCATTGAAAGAAATGGCATAGAATGGTAATCTTATACGAAATGACAACTGAATGACAGATGAATGAGAGAGAATGTAATCTGCTAAAATTTTGACAGTTCCTTTGATCAGTGATCTACCATTAGAACGTCATTGTGCAGTCATTGCTTTTAATAGCTCGGTTATCAAAAAGTATTACGAGATCATTGACCGACCAATGATCGACCATTATGAATTTAGCAGATTACGAACTTTTGGCAAAAGGCAAAGGGATCGTGTTGGAATGACAAATTTATAAAAATAGCAGACTTGGGGCCTAAGGCCTGAGTCCCAGCAGTGGGAACATTAAAAGGCTGACTATGCTTATGCTTGTGAGCTGAGCAGAGTTATGTAAATAAATAGATAACTAGATTCATTTATTTGTCCGAAATATGGTATTGTAAAAGTTTTATAACACATACACAATAGTTCTTAATATTCCACCTAATCCATTCGGCATGCGTATGACATGATTAGCTGACCCGCGCAACTTTGTCTACGTCTCAAAGAGAGAGAACAACATTCCTCATTGGTGCTCCGCTCCTACTGGTCTTAGCGTGATGATATATAGCCTACTTTTTTGTGATAATGTTTATTTAACAAGTAACAAATACTCAATATGTTAGTAAAACTTAAGAACTATGTTAATTAATTAATTAATTTTACATTTTATTTATATCATCCCATGTGAGATGGCATTGCATTGCATTACATTGCATTGAATTTTGGTATAATTAATGTTTGAAAAAGATAATCTGTATAAAATTGGACCGTATACAAAAATAAATATAGAAGCTTTAGAGCATTAGTTTCATGTTAAAAAACGAGACAAAGTTGCGCGGGACTATAAAGCTAATCGTACATACATATGTACATATATGTATTGAATCCATTTCCGAGATAGTTAAATTCATCTTTTTTATCTTGAAGCTTATCAACTTCTGTTCATAGAAACAAAAACCTTTGTTTCTTCATTCATTTGAACTTTCTGAAATGATTCAATAGGCGTGATGAGTTTTAGTGAAAACGCAGTCAACAAAGAATACCTTCACGGATGGTCGTTATGGAATGTTTTGGTGAGTGTTCGTTTCATGGGATTCGGGTACTAAGCCTCAACAACTGATGACCGATGACATCCACGAAACGATCCGAGGGAGCCGGCGCCGCCCGCGTGTGTGCCCACCAGGAAAATTGACGAAATTGTGCCGCCACGCATACCGCGCCACTCGACTGGAAAACTGTTTGTACGTACTCGTGTATGTGTGCGATATTATTAATAGAAAATAATGTTGTTAAAATATGCGTAGATGTTTTTGTAAGACATTGTGAAGACGGCTCGAAGCAGTACCAATATGTTTTTATTGATAAGGACCGTCAACATTGCAAACACTGAATATGAATATTTAAATTAATAACAACTATTCTAGTACTGAAACTTTATGATATTTTATTAATACATCGTTGATTGGAGTCGAGCTGTTTTCTTGAAATGTTGTCAAGATTTCATCGCTGCATAAAGCATTTCTATTTGTTAATTCATATTCAGTTGAAGTTTCGTTTTATTTACACTCTACAGAGAACTGCTCGAGACGTTTATAAAGTAATACTTCAAACGAACACTTAAATATTTACAGCTCAATACAGTCCATCTCTCCAAGTGAAACGTATTACTTAGCGTTAAGAAATAACATTTCATTCTCGTTGAATAGCTATCATCAATCAACGAAATTAAAAGTTACCACCGGTGGTCAAGTCACTACACCATAAACTATTCAAGCAGTTATCACTCCTAATTGAAGCGGTTAGTGTCCATTATCGCGTGACATGACTTAATCCAGCGTATCTGTTTGTGTCTAAGGTAAGCACTCGGAAGGATTATACAATCACTCAATCGAGTTCACGCGTGATGCGAGAAGGAACTGTGTAGCTGTGGAGATAGGGTTGAGATTGCATTGTGTTGGTGTGAACTGCTAATTATGATTAAAATATGAGTTGATCTGCGCAGCGGTAATGGAGCGCTACTGAAGGATTAATCACTGAGCCGCGGAGATGTTAGTCGTGAGTCGCGGCCTCGCTCACTAAATGCGCAACCAACACAATTTAGGAACGTCAAAGAAACTCTCACAACGATACTGTTGAGCTCTACTTTGTCATCAGTGAGGTTGAAACATTATGATACTGGAAAAATTCTTTGTTTTTTAATATCATAGAAATAATCAAACTTGAATGTAGAGCTCGTGGTTAAATTATAACAGCCGCACGGGTCGATCTTCGAGATTAAGCAACGCTTGCCGAGGTTGGTTTGTGGATGGGTGACCATCTTAACATAACGAGACTTCTCCGTGCCTCGGAACATTAAACCGATGATGGTCGGCTGTCATTTGGAGATCTTTGGCAGTCGTTACGGATTGGCAGAAGCCAGAAAATCTGACACCAGTCTTGCCAAGAAGTACCGTGTTCCCCAGTTAATGGGTTGTGGAGATCTGGTAGGCAGCCGCTTCACGTAAAATACTGGTATTCAGCTGAATCCGGTTTAACTGGGAGCCGACTTAAATATAGTTGGGGAAAAGGCTAGGCAGATGGTGATGAAACAAGCTTGAATGTAGACCATTATTATTTAATGGATGTTAACAAAAGATGACCCTTGTCCAATCACAACAAATTTACAACCGATTGACAGAAATTTAAATGTGGTTTAAATTAGTCGTAAAAAAAGGAGGAGGTTCTCAAATCGTCTGTATTTTTTTGAGTTTGTTATCTCATAAATTTTTACTGGATGTATAGATTATGAAAATTCTTTAAAAAAAAAAAAAAAAAAATTGTGTCAGGCGTTACTTTGCGGAAATCCATTTTTAATTTGAAAATGAAAATTATATATCTGGTTTTAATTTCCGCGAATATGTGTGGGTTGCAGGTATGCACCTCCCTCCCGCCCGCTATATTATGCACATGCAAGATTACAAGGCAAAAGCACGGATAATATGCACATGCAGGAAGGCAAAGCAAAACCCAACACCATTACCGACACGTGTTTCGCCTCTCCACGAGGCATCCTCAGGGGACGTGTTGACTCGCCGACCGTTGAGTTGCGGTTGTTTTTTTTTCTTTGAATGTTAATGAAAGTTACGACTCAAATTCATCAACACAACGCATCCACCGTAAGCCATTGAAAACTTCTCCAATATTCAGTTATTCGACCATAATGAACATTGAACACGGCGTTGCAAAGACATCGTTGCGTCAGTAACCGCTGCCGCGCGCCATCAACTGTCGGCGGCGACACCCGCGTCAAAGTATTTAATCCGCCTCGAGTCGCGCGCGTAATGAACGAGCCACAAACACCAAGAGGGATGGAGCAGGGATGGGGGATCAGGAAATCATAACGAGACAATGAGCTGCAGAAGGACGACGAGACCGACAGATGCTTCGTCTGTATAGTATTTAATAAATATACGTGGTTGAACGTAGGAGAAGCTCGTGGCTAAATTATAACAGCCGCACGGGTCGATCTTCTAGGTTAAACAACGCTTGCCGAGGTTGGTCTGTGGGTGGACCATCTTAACATAACGAGACTTCTCCGTGCCTCGGAAAGCACATCAAGCAGTCGTTATGGATTGTCAGTAGCCAGAAAATCTGACACCAGTCTTGCCGAGAAATACCGTGTTCCCCAGTTAATGGGTTGTGGAGGTCTGGTAGGCAGCCGCTTCACGTAAAATACTGGTATTCAGCTGAATCCGGTTTGACTGGGAGCCGACCCCAATGTAGCTGGGAGAAGGCTATGCAGATGATGATGACGGGGTTGAACGTAGATGGTACAGGCTGATGGGGCAGTGGAAAGTTCTACGGCTATGCCATTTAAATAGAAAATAAACACGAAGTGCTACTTATACTTTCTGTAAATCTACACCTAGCAAAAACGATTAACATCATTGAAAGGGATGACTCGTGACAAGTGCACTATTCTACGACAGCAAGTAGATACTGATTTAACTATCGCATTATTGTTGGGAAAATTAAATGATGTTCCTTGTAGGATTTTATCGCTCTGGATAATTTATCCGGAGTAGTATTTCTGCGCTGTCTGGACGCGTGCCCCACATTGTTATTTCGGCGGCGACAATGAAGCGCGCTAGCTTATGATGTTTCGAGAAAAAAACGAAACTTTTAAACTTGTTTGTGACTGTCCCCCATTGCCCTCCCTACCCCTGGCCCCGCCGACTTCCGCTTTTTTACCACCGACGTGAAATAACGACATTATTTACAATTTACCGGTTTAATTTGTTGTAACTTCCATGTTGGTTGTTGAGTTTTTGTTTACATTCGAAACAATTGGTTTTACTTTATGCAGGTATACGTAAGGGGCCTTTGCCCAGCTGTGGGCTAATAAATATGGACTAGCTAAATAAAAATACTTAACAGCTCCATTGAAGGCATCTGACATTCGATTGAGAAACAAATTTCTTTCCTTGTGACTTACTGGGTGTCTCTGACACGCAATATGAGATGGCATAGAAACTCAATTTTACACAGAATTGTTTGAAATAATCACAGATTTTAAAATCCATTTGTGAGTTAGAGTTACATCTGGCTGTACCTTCTGTTGCCGTCCGTGTTGTCACCCGAACCCCGGGATTAGTGTTGCGACATCTGGGTCCGCGTTAACTCGGGGCGCCCGACCCGGGCCCGGGGCTCGCCGAGTAAGTCCGCGTGACGTGGCCAGCTCGACCGAAGCCCGCTTTAATTCGGTCTCGTTTGCGCTCGCCATGATATGCATATAAATGGCATGTTAAAATGCACATAATATTATTAAATATACATACAGTATCAACATTATGATGACAGGTTTAATTAGTGCGGCAACTTAAACAGTAACGGTATTTTTGTTCATTCTGTTTGAGGGTATATTTTAGTCTTGCAATTTAGTATTTCGTTTATGTGCTCCATTTATATTTGTGCAGCCGAGTTATATCTGGAATCCAGGTTGAAAGGTGATCTGGTACGTTTAGTACAAGCACATGAGTATTTTAAAGCTAGCAATGCATGAGCAAAGTCGTTAGCGATGGTTTGATAGTCGAAGTACATTTGTTACCTATTTTCCACGGACACAACAACGAAAGACAAACGACCTCGTCTAATGTATAGCGGAAACGTCGGTCGCTATGTTAACTAGCGGTCAGGCCGCGACTCCGCGCTCCGCAGGCCCGGCGAGCATATTCCAAGTTAATGAAGAATTCCCGCGAAGACGGAGCGCCGCGATTAGCGCGCGTTTTTGTGCTCGTGACAAATGGCGGGCGGCGCCGGGCGCGCTTGTTAGTTATCGCTTAATTATAGCCTCGCATGCAGGAAGTATCGCTTTTTGTGGAGCGCTCCATTCTGCGGATGTTCCGCGCTGTTCGCGGGTAATCGTAGGCTTTCCTGTTTCAAACGGACTGATAATTGAGTGTAGGCTTACGTTGTTTATGCTGGGTTTCAGCTATCTAGTGCCCGACAAATAGATGGCCACGCCCGCTCGTGGGCGCCGGGAACTGACTGAGTAATTGTGTCGACCATCCTTAATAGTAGGTTGGTCGACACTAGCCCTAAATTACTGTCAAGTGTTGCGATTTCGATACTGGTGGATTTTTTCTTATAAAGAACGGTAAACATCATTTAAACACGTACCTATTTTTATATCTTCCTAAAAGTAATAAAGTGATAACATAAATTATTAACATATGTTATCAATTTAATAAGAACGTTTTCATGAAATCGAGACAAAGTAACGGAGACACAAAACGATTCTCATTCTAAATACATGAAGTATTTTCGTCAAGTTATTTATATAAGAGTTAAGCAATAAATGGGCCACGGGCTGGGAATATATTCTAATAACGAGGTAGGCTTTTGTTCTCAAAAGGAAGCCTTCTCGTATAAGAGCGATTGAAGGAGGCTATATTTGGTGCAAGTGGTGCCCGTCGATCCACCTGCGAGAATATTTAAATATTTTCGTATATTCGGAAAATGGAACCGGCGCGACCCAGGAACATACAGACAATATAACATTTTTAAAGGTCTAAAAACAAATATAATTGAAATACTCTTTATTACATCTTAATCTTAAACTCAAACTCAGCATTTATTTCAATTGAACCAATTACAGGCACTTTTGAATTGTCAAGCTCAGTCAGTCAAAGAGGTGAAGCTATCTGCACGTTCCAAGCTGGAGATCTCTGTGGAGAAGAACGTGCAATAAAATCCACGGACCCTTTCTTAAACATATATGTGAGAACGATGTACAGAAGCGTCCGGAGTAAAAATAGGGAACGTGCAGAAACTTTAGGTGGCAGCACAGACAATGCCAAGTATATATTACTTATAAGTTTCAAATTTGCAACGCTAGATGGCACAGTCTACTTCGTGCACGCTCCCCTAAACGAAGGGTGCAGGAAGTATAGGTGGCAGCACAGGTCAAATATTTACAACGTAAAAGTTTCAGATTTGCAACACTAGATGACTTAGTCTATGCCGTGCACGTTCCCTATAAACAAACATTCATCAAATAATTTAAATAAACCTCGCCAGTTCAGAGATGATCAGTCCCAGCTAATGGTGCCAAATAATGAAACACATCAGAGAGACCTTTGAGCGAGCATGACACTCCCAACAGCTAGGGTTAATTCAAGTAAAAGGCACACTAAATAAAAAGTTTAAGGTACTCGCATATAAGCCGTTTAATGCATGAAATTATACAATACTAAACAAATAGAGTCTAAACAATGGTTCCAAATGCTAGTAGATTAGTTTGTGCGCCGTGGTGGCTGTGGAGCAGGACCAGCATTTAGCCAAGCATTCTTATCTCAAATGTAATCCTCAAACTTATAATATGCTTGCCTGCATATTTAAATTTCGTTTCATTTACTCCTAATATCACTACATAGTATAAAACAAAGTCGCTTCCCGCTGTCTGTCCCTATGTATGCTTAAATCTTTGAAGCTGCGTAACGGATTTTGATGCGGTTTTTTTTAATAGATAGAGTGGTTCAAGAGGGAGGTTTATATGACGTATAATACATGCATATTATAGTAGAGGAAACATTAGTATTTACATTGCACCCGTGCGAAGCCGGGGCGGGTCGCTAGTATTGTATATTTGGAGACATATTATAATACAATTTTACAGTAACCCATGAAAGATGTGGCTACTTTAGCCATTGATACTTGGTTAAATTAATTCATTCCTATACCTAGCACCCGTTTAATAAAAAGATCTAGATCCTTTCTAGCGTCTAATTGGTCGTCACAACCCTTGGCAAGATTGGTTGTCAGGCATATGTTTTGTTATTATCACAAAATCAGTTCTGTTTTTCTTTTCAAAACGTACGAATTGACTTAATAGGTCCCTATATAATGTGTAGTATGGTAATATACATACATACATATATTACGTAAGATGGCAACAGTGTTATTTGTATATTGATACAAGATTATTATACTCGAGTGTTTACCTGTGATTTCTTTTTGATAAGCGAAATTCCTGAAAGTGATTATTCATATACTTGATTCATTCACATCGACAAGAGAGAATGAAAACATCATCAATGTAGTCGAAGCCACGCATTGTTAGGGATATATATGTACTCAAACACAGTTCACAGATCTCAATCAAATGGGACTACACGACAAGTACCAGCTTTCGAATATAAAAAGAATCATCAAAATCGGTACATCCAGTACAAAGTTATGAGGCAACACACAAAAAAAAAAAACATGTGGCACTCGGGGACTGCCCCGGTAAAGCTATTGCATAGCATTTTTTATCAACTTATGCAATTATATATTTAGTACTCTGCGTCATTGTGATATGGTCTCGATTTGTTCACCTGGGTTACTGTACTAATGTAAATCACATACGTTTCACTTAACTTTGTCCCACCGATTATTTCCGAACGCAGACGTTCGGGTCGGCTCGGTGACGGCGACATAATAGCTCAGTAACGAAGCGACCATTTTAAAAAGGCGGGGCCTAATCGAATGACGTAGCGGTGTTAGGTTATTTTCGTTACGGAATTTCTGGATTCGGTTGCCACGCTCCTATGCAATAGCTTAAAATATACAGTCGACTTGAGAACCTCCACATTTTTCACCTTTTTGGAAGTCGGTTAAAAATGCAGAGCTACATCCACATCCTATCCACAGCCTATCTACATCTACATATACCAGGTAATGTAGTTTGAAAAGGTTCATAACTATAAGCAATGTTGTATCGTAAGGGCTTCGTGACAACACGTGTATCTATTGCAACATGAGCTTGTCAGACGCGTCTGTTTAGGACACGTGTAGGATGCCTACACTTAGGTACCGCGTGCCACGTGACCACAACATTATGCCAGGCTGTCCCAACATCGTGCGTCTGAAGCCAATCCCAGGACGTGCTTAATTTGGTGCACACTGATTGTACACATATCTGTAGTTTGTTTGTTTCTTTCAAATTAGGTTATCATTCTACCGCGTTGGTGTAGCAGCAAGCATTCTCCCATTCATGGCTACTGGCCGCCACTAATACAAACGAGGTTGTCTCTACTAATATTATAAAGAGGAAAAAAAATATTGTTTGTTTGCATTGAATAGGCTCCGAAATTACTGAACCAATTTGAAAAATTCTTTCACATCTGGAAAGCTACATTATCAGAAAGTAACATAGGCTATGTTTTATCCCGCTATACCCACGGGAATGGGAACTACGGCGAGTCAAACCGCAAGGCACTGCTAGTGCATAATAATCATCTTTGTCTGTTTTAGGGTTCGGCAAGAAACGAATAAAGAAATCAGTCACTTCCATCGAAGGATCTCTAAAAATACACGTATGCGTATTCGAAAGATATTCGGTAATTTGTCGTTTGCGGACGATGGCAGGTGGAACACTCGTCGAATATGACGAGGTGTAGTGACGTTCCTGCGAGCGCGTGACGCCGAGCGAGGTATGAGGACAATATCGCAGGCCGACGACCGGCGAGGCACGTGCATACACGCTCTTATGAAGGCTGCGGCATAAATAATGCATGGAGCTTACTTAGTTGTAGTAGTGTTTTGTTCTAGTTGTGAATATTATCGTCCTGCTCATAGAATTGCAGGTCTGCTGGATGCGAGATAACCATAGACTCTACACAAGTGACATTCTGTCAGCAGCGGTAGCGTAGTGAAGGTTTTAACGTAAAAAAATGTATAGGATTGACGAACGCGCGATTGGAAATGTAACGTGATCGATCCCTTGTATTAAATGACACTTTGTCAAGGGTGTACGGTTCGTACACTTGCAGAGTTGTTGTGGCTGAGGTTGGAGCACGTAGAGAAACGATCACTTAGTCCCCGAGAGGTTTATTATGTAAAAATATTGTTTACAACGAAAACTGTTGACGATTCCTTTCTCTAATGTTAGTCACCGCGTAGCAGTAATAATAGCACTCATCGATTTATTGGAAAGTATGTTTATTTATAGTAATAAAATGACACACGTCGGGAGCAAGTCCCCGCGTCAGTAAAATTTGTACAGTTTAAGGCTGTACAAAGGGTCTAAGAACAGGATCGCCTCACAAACTCAGTCCTGTTTGTGCTAAAGTAAATTTTATTGGAATCGACTTTTTGATCGGTCTTATTAACTCGTCAACACTAGGTTTGAGTGGGCACGGAGAAAGGTAACTTCATTAGCCAGATTGTTTTAGCAAAGTCAGTGATTTAGTTTTGGTGTTTTGAAGAAGGTTGTTTAGAAATTCTTAGCAACCCTAGTCAGCTAAGAACTTCTATCACATATAGTCTAGACTGACCAAAACTGATTGACGAGTAAAAGTGTTCTTTTTAATCAGTTCACAAAATAAATTTTATTTGTGAAGTGAGATCCACTTAAAAGGGATTTACAAAGCTTGAACCAAATTATTTTTATGTTCGAAGATCAAATTAATTATTTGTTTTTGTTACAATTGCTTTGTCACTAGAACTTGCAGAAATCCCTATTTATTGATCAACTTGCAGTCGTCGACTTTTTAATTTAATGGCATTGTTTTAATAATATTTCAGTCGATAGTTACGATAACGTACGGCCTCCAGTAATAAATAGAAAGTGATTAACTTCAACGGTCGCATAACGAGAGGGACCGAAGTAAACAGGTGAGTGAGTGAGTGAGTGAGTGACAGACACGCGAGCCGTTCACATGTATGAGTTCGTGAACCGTGAGCAACGTAACTGTTGCATTCACTGGCTTATCGTAATGTGAATAATGTCGCACGATTCCATTTATAAGTTCCTGAATCAGTACAATTAAAAGTGTAATAAAATTTCTGGAATGTTGTTTTTTATAATTTATTAGTGTAGCGATAATTTTAATGATTAAAATTGTTGGTTCATTGGTCTTACGAGTGGAAGGTTTTAATTTTTTCTACACTAATATTATAAAGAGGAAAGATTTGATTGTTTTTTTTGTTTGCTTGTTTGCATTGAATAGGCTCTAAAAACTACTTGACCGATTTGAAAAATTCTTTCACTGTTAGGAAGCTACACTATCTCCGGCGAACATAGGCTATATTATATGACCATATTCCCACGGGAACGGGAACTACGCGGGTGAAACCGCACGGGGATGCTACTCTATAATAAACATTCAGTGACAGCCCTTGGAATATGACAACACATAGAAGTTTGATACGTACTCGTCGTATATTCAGTCGTTTTACTAGCTCTCTGGCCTACTTCTTGTTGTAAAGAAATACTAGACAATATATCACGTCTTTATTGCTAAAACTGTAGTTTATTTACTTTCGCCAAGCAAAGAAAACTTTGTGCTAACAACAGAACATGAGCTATTTTATTTAGTACTCATTCGACTACACAGCGTAACTTAGAATAAGAGAGAACACACAAAACACTGAGATAAGTATTTGAGTACACAAGTACACACTGTGTACTTATAAGTGAGGGCGTGAGCGATGTGTGCGCGGCGCCGGTATTTGTGATTTATGTTTGTGATAAGAATTACGTAATAAAAAAGGTTATCGCTAAGAAAATGTGATACACCATCGTAGTTTTTAGTAGGGAAACCAGTTTAAAAGAACGTGCATAAGTTAATATACTTAATTCGTAAATCTAATTTTTAGTTGAAAAGATGAACGGAAAAGAATCTTTTATTTTGCTTCCACGCCACCGGTAACTAACCGTATTTGCTAGCGCATTTCCTAACCCCCTTGTCCGTTTGAATGTAAATCCATGCCAGAATTAATTGAAATATAATCCAATTACAGTAAAGGCATGAAATGAAACCAGTGCACAAACATGATAAATGACTAAATACAATTACTTCAGCAGCCTGTGGCGGGACGTGCCCAAGTCAACAACCTGCACACTGCGCCCTGCCCCAGTAGGTGCACGCAAAAAGTGTATTAGTCATGTGTGACGCGTGCGGCCGCAGCGTGCCCGCGGCGTGTTAGCGGCGAGTGAGTGGCGTGTCAGCGGCGTGGCGGCCATTTGCGTGAAAGTGTCGGAGTGCTCGCTGACACGTCGCCGCCATTACTCATGTGTGTGAGAGATGGCCGGCTTGTGTTTGGCTAGTTTGGCACTGCACTGTGATACCTACGCTGATGACCAGAAAACCATTAGAAGCGCTTTTGATCCATTTCTGTTTCGCAAACCAAATATCAAATACCTATTTCATTTTTGTCAATAATATGCTAAATCTCGTCGAGAAAACCAGGTGTCTTATAATAATCATAAAACGATTATATATAATACATTTTTGTTAAAGTTTGACTATCAAGTAAAAAACTCAGTAAAAACCTTACGCTTAGATATTTCTAAGACTAAAGAATATTCAAAAAAATGATTTATTGCTTTAGGTATCCATCTAGTAGGCACACAAAGCCCTTTCTTGTGACAACGTAAAACACAATTGAAACTTTTCCCTCCAAACATTAGTGCCATTCTAAAACTTCGGGATAATCTTAGTTTTTATAGCGTTTGATATGAGTTTCGAAAGTCAGAGCTATTTTGTACATATGTACTTATGTACATACACAGGAAAAGTTAGCAACACTTTATGAGATAACATCACGATACCAACACTGTTTCGATATGATAGCGTCAATGACACTGTACGACTCATTTGTCAAATGTTTTAGACCAAATAAGTTGTTAAAAGAAATGCACAATCTGGCGAAAAGTCACGATCGAGGAAATCTGAAAAGGATGTCGAAATCTAGTTGTAAAAAAGCTGTTATTAAAATAATGGTAAATCTGAATTTATAGAACTGCGAATAAGAGATAATATCTGCTCAAAACTTGGGTTAGTTATAACAACAATGTTTGCTTTCATTAATAACAGTGCGTCTGACTCCACACTCATTACCACTGCTACAAATAACACAAACATTTGTTATAGTATTGTTGAATAGAGAATCGATCATGATTCGAGATGTTTACTTTCTGGGGGTCGTCAGCAAGCAGTAAATAACCGCAGGAGGTTAAGGGCTAGTATACAATGACCTGGGAGCAGGGCCCCAAGTCTGCTATTTTTATAAATTTGTCATTCCAACACGATCCCATTGTCATTTTGCTATAAGTAGTAATCTGCTAAATTCATAATGGTCGATTAATGGTCTCGTAATACTTTTTGATAACCGAGCTATTAAAAGCAATGACTGCACAATGACGTACTAATGGTAGGTCACTGATCAAAGAAACTGTCAAAATTTTAGTAGATTACCGCATACGTCTGTCATTCATTATTTTGTCATTATGTACGAGATTATGATTCTATGCCATTTCTTTCAATGAAGTGTCAGTGGTTGACCATTGGAAAGTCATAGTGACGCTTTTATATTAATAGATTACCAAACTTGTAAAAATCAACCATTACGAAATCAATGATAGACCATTCTGACACTATTGTAATAGCAGACTTGAGGCCTTTTTTTTTTTTTTTTTTGGATGGGAAATCATCAAATGACCTCTCCCGCCCTGGGTGGAGCGGTAGGGAGTGTCAGACTTTTACTGACTAAAACCCACCCGTGATCCTTCTTGTGCCCTATGCGTTCCAGGGCCGCGGCAACTCTTTCGAACAAATTCCGCAACCCTAGCAGGCACCGACCCTATGGGGCCCCGTCCTTGGTGCTGACGGCTTCTTGAGGCGCGCGTGGAACACAACGCGTCGTCGACTCAACCTGGTATCGGACGGCGAGCCACCCACGCTCACCGTCCCCAGGCATCAGCCACTGCGCAATAGCACAGCGGCCGACTTGTCTCTGGAGGAGGCCGCGATGGGACCATTACTGGCACGCCATCTCGGCCCCCTCCCGAGAACCAGGAGTCGCAGCACCCACAGCAGTAGCGGCAGAAGCGGCGACGGAAGCCGCGGCGGCGGCAGAGGCGGCGGCGGCGGCGGACCTCTTGCCCCTGGTCGGGGCGGATGGCGCGCAGGCCCTTCCCCCAGCCCAGTGCTCGGCCGGCTTGCCAGCAGCCGCACATGCACTGCAGTGCGGCGTGGCCTCACACGAGCCGGCCCGATGACCGGGCTGACCACAGCGGAAACAAAGACCGCTGCGGTCCACCTCCGAGGGGCACATAGCTCCCGTGTGGTTGCCCACATGGCAGCGGTAGCACCTCAGAGGCCTGGGTTCCAGCAGTTTTACCCGCGCAGACACCCATCCCACCAAGAGCCTTCGGCCCTCCGACACAGTTCTGGCCGCCGTCACGGGGCAGCTCACCACAAGGGTTTGCATGCCCGTGTTGTCAGGCCGGAGGGTGCCCGCCTTGACGAGCTCGGCAGAGCACCCCCCAGTCCTGGCGACGGCGGCCACAACTTCCTCCTCCGTAACGGAGTCATCCAGGCCCACTATGCGCATGTCGATGCGCTTAGTCGGCCTGGACACCCGGACCTCGTCCGCGGGTAAGACCGCCCTCAGCCTTTCGGCCAGGGCGTCCGCGAACGGGCCACTCTCCGCTCCGGCGAGCTCGAGCTTGCGGGCACCGGTTAGGGTCCTCCTGACCCCGATGCCCCCGCTGATGCCCAGCTCTTGGAGGCTCACCGCCTCCTTCGCCCGCTTCAGTACGGCGAGATACGTCACGCCCCTCTGTTCCGCTTCCAGCTGCAGTGTTAACACCACAGCCGCGGACTTCGGGGCGCGAAGCCTCGCCGCAATAGCATTGGCCTTCCGCCGCTGCTTCTTGGCCTTGCTCTTAGCCGCTTTCTTGGCCCGCCGCTTCTCTCCAGCAACCTGCCACTCGGCCTCGGCCGCAGGAGGGTCCGAGGGTGGGGGTGGGGGCGGTTGCGGCGCCACTGGCGCAGCAGCCTTAGCCGCTCCCCCTCCAGCCTTCCTCCTACCCCTCTTCGCCGGGGCCGACTTCGTCGTCGCCGGCGTCGCAGGTGCCGGCGCCACAGGCACTGGCGCGGCTCCTCCCTTGGCCTTCGCCGCCTGGCCAGACGTTGCCGGGCCGGCAGCCACCGCGGCTGCGTAAGAGGCCGCCTTCTGCCGGCCCGGGGCCTTCTGTGTCGCCGCTGTTGGGGGGCGCCGGACCATGTCCTCCAGGGTGGAGAACTGCCTCCGGAAGGGAGCCAGCTCCTGCCGCACCAGGTTTCGCACCTGGCTCAGCACTAGGCCCCCCTCCAGAGGCGCCGGACTCAGCCCCCCTTGCAGCTCCTCAGAGGCCGCTCTGGCCATCCCCGCCAGGTCCCTCCGGAGCGACTCATTCTCCCGAACGAGTCGCTCCGTAAGAACCGCGAGGCGGGCGACCTCCGCCCGCAACTCAGTCGCCTCTTTGGCCTCCTTTGCCCCGCCGACGTTGGTTGCCACTGCCGCCAGGATGGAGGCTTTGGCCGCGCTGATGGCCTCCCGCTTCGAGGACTGCTTCCTCTTGAAGGCCACAGCGCGAATCGCGGCCTCCACCACCTCCTCAAATTTTCTGCCTCTCTCAGCAGCGGGAGGTACCTCTCCCGGGGGCTCTGAGTCGTCAGAGTCGAGAGGAGGCGGAAGAGTAGAGGGAGCCCCAAGACCGCTCCCTCCAGGGCGACGCCCCTCCTCCACCAACCTCTCGGCCCGACGCTCCGCCTCCCGGGTAGAGGGAGCCAGCCCCCTCCCTGCCTCACTGCCCCTGCCCCGCCTAGCGGTGGGGATTTTGCGGGCGGAGGCGAACTCGCCCTCGGAGGACGACTCCTTGTCATCCTCCCGTCTGGGCCGCTTGCGGAAGAACCTCACGCTCTCCGCAGCAGCCCCCCCTCCCTCGTCTCCAGAGCCCGCCGAGCTGACCGTTACTAGGTCTGGCGCGGAGCCGGAATCCGACTCCGCACCACCCCGGCGCTCAGGCGAACCCTCCTCTTCGCAACCGTACGCCATCAGCTCCTTAAAGGAAGCGGACTCGGATGACGACGATTGGGAGCCTCCTCGGCTCGTGTTGCCACTGGCAAGCGGAAGGCGTTTGGTGCCCACCCCAGAGTACGGAGGGCAGCCCGCCGAAGCGGGGTGGGATTCCCCGACCGCTGAGCAGTCGGGATCCACCTGGGGACTCATTTTACAAATGCCTTTTTTCATGGTTTTCCTTTGAAGGGTGCGGTCCCTGCTTGCTCCGCCCCTTCTCAGGGCCCTCTCCTCACCTCACCTCTCCACCTGCTCGCTGCTCTCACAGTCACGTCTGATGATCAGACGCGTACCAAAGAGCAGCGAGCAAGCGTGTGTGTCTCTCTTGGTCTGATCCCTCACTTGCGACCTTCCGGCATGAGTGGCTCTACCGGGAAAGCTCGCAAGATCATTGGGACGCTCAAGCCCCACCACGACGACAACGTGGAGACACATTCGGTGGGGAGACTTGAGGCCCTGGGATCCTGAAAACGATATGTTTGGCTTTATCCTATACCGGGTGTTTAGGATTTTAAAGACTATATACTGCATACTTAAAGCGATTCTTTGTTTCTTTCAGAAGTTTTTTTTTCAATCATCAAATATTTTTTTATAACAGGAATAAAAATGTTGCTTTGATAGCGTCTGTATATAAAAAATGACGACTAATCGCCAGATTTATTCTTCAACATAATGTTGTCTACCGATTGAAAAATCAGCACCTACATACACGCTATTTATAAAATAAATCAACTCAAATAAATTGTATTCAATCTTATTTGGAGGTACTAATAGTGAGTTTTTGTTATATCTCTCACATAAACATAAGCTAAAGTTTTTCCTGAAACTACCAATATACAGGGTTATTTGTAAAACACCAATAACCTCTAAAGAGGTCATTGTACTCATCATTATGAACAACTTTTACTATGGGACCAAACCTGAAATCGCGAAAAAAAAAATCAGCTGTTCTTTACATTTATGTTCGTATAACTAATCGAAATATAGGGAACAGCTGATTTTTTTTGCAATTTCAGGTCGGGTCCTATAGTAAAAATTGTTAATAATGATGAGTACAATGACCTCTTTAGAGGTTGTTGGTGTTTTACAAATAACCCTGTATAAAGTATCATGACTGTATGTAATACGTAGGCATTCGCGGTCGTAACAAATACCTTATAAATATTTATGTATTCAGGTGTGTTTAAAAGTCATATTATTTGATTTATATTATAGTTTAACGTTAAAATAATGGTAACTTTCAATAAAGTATGTAGATTTTGTTTGATGTATCGCTTGAATATTTTAGACTTTATATTATTATACTGGGAGGCTGTTTGACTGTATTCCACGTTTAACAGTTCTTGGAAAAGTACCTTTCTCAATAATTTTAACAAAGACTTGTTGCGCTGAGTTTTTCTCGGAATCATTAACTTTTCTTAGAAGGTGTCTCGGGTTCCTGAACTCAACACAAATTAGCAACTTCAACAATACAATAACAACTTTGTAAAAACACAGAGTTACTTCAGGCGTAGTACCTGGTAGCTATGGTTTCGCTTCTATTCATCTTGATATCTTGTTTATCGATGGGCGTGGCAAATCTTCTTCTTACTTAATTTACCTGACTGATTCAGTTTACCCATCCGTAGGTAATATGACCATTACCTTTGCTTTATGGTCGTGTTTGTTACCTCCCCCCCCCGCCTCCCACAACTGTGACATCATAACCTTTTAGCGTTATCAGTGGATTGGTTCAGCGCGTGAATCCGTGTTATTATATTTCATTATATTCTGCTACTCTCTGCTTGATGGACGTAAGGAAGGAGGCCGTTACGAGGATTTTCTGTCTGTGAGCTGATCCACTAGGGTTTTTCTAGGTTTGCATTATATATGTATAGTAAGAAAATAAGATAAAAAAGTGAATTACGCTTCAATATTGTTTAATAAAATTATATGTTTGAAATAAATTAATTATTATATAAAACATACATAAACACATCAAAAGTATCTAGGGATCAACATATATTTTTGCAATAACTTTTCTCCTGATTGATATTAATTAAAATTTTCTTTAAGGATTCATCAAATAAAGTGTTTTCGTTTGTCACAGTAACGATAAACCAAGTCACCTTTGCATTAATAAAGAAATTTGCCATTTTCCTAATAAAGGGATTTTTGACATTTGAACCACTAACATTAAAGTTCGAAAAAAAGACTGAAATAACAGTTTTCTTTAAAATTTTATTGGGTAACTTAAACAATTAATAATCCGTGTTTCTACCGCGAACACTAACAACACAAGAACATCGGTTTGGCATACTCAAAATGAGTTCATCCAAATCACGCTGTGGAATGGCCGCCCATGTTCGTTGCAACAACAAAAAAAGGTCTTCTTGCGACTGGATACCCTCCATATTCGGCAGAGCTCTTCGCTTACCTTGGCTGAGCGCCATGGAGGACGGTATCGCTGCACCACACGGAGACAAGACCGATACATTCAAATCTTAACTCGAAGAGCTCCAACAATAACCGCCATGATGTTAGCCGTGAGGCTTCATCACTCTTCAGGGAACTTAATTAGCGACCAAACAGTCAGAAACCGCTTGCATGAAGTGAACCTTCATTCCCGAAGACCGCTACGGGTACCACCTATAGCAATGCACAATCGTAGGATTCGATATCAATGGGCTCTTGAACACAGAAATTGGGCAGAAGAACAATGGCGTTTCGTGTGCTTTTCTGATGAGTCTCGTTTTGGTATGAGACCGGATACAAGACGTATACGACACTGGAGAACCCCTGGACGCCAACAGCGATTAAAATCCTGCCAGGAAGTCCATCCTTATAGTGGTGGAACCATCATAGTATGGGCGGGTATTTGGATCGGCGGAAGAACTGAGTTGATTTGGATCAGAGGCAACCTCAACGCTCAAATTTATGCTGAGACGATTGTATCAGACGTCATCGTTCCTCTACAAGTGCAAATCGGTCCCTTATTTCAGTTAATGCATGATAATGCACGACCGCACACCGCAAGAGTTGTAAGACAGACTCTCGCCGCAGCTAACATCAATGTCCTGCCCTGGCCTGCTCAGTCGCCAGACTTGAACCCGATTGAGCATGCATGGGATATGCTACAGAGAAGAGCTCTGCCGAATATGGAGGGTATCCAGTCGCAAGAAGACCTTTTTTTGTTGTTGCAACGAACATGGGCGGCCATTCCACAGCGTGATTTGGATGAACTCATTTTGAGTATGCCAAACCGATGTTCTTGTGTTGTTAGTGTTCGCGGTAGAAACACGGATTATTAATTGTTTAAGTTACCCAATAAAATTTTAAAGAAAACTGTTATTTCAGTCTTTTTTTCGAACTTTAATGTTAGTGGTTCAAATGTCAAAAATCCCTTTATTAGGAAAATGGCAAATTTCTTTATTAATGCAAAGGTGACTTGGTTTATCGTTACTGTGACAAACGAAAACACTTTATTTGATGAATCCTTAAAGAAAATTTTAATTAATATCAATCAGGAGAAAAGTTATTGCAAAAATATATGTTGATCCCTAGATACTTTTGATGTGTTTATTAGATTATATTCAAGCAATGTGCATGTTAAACAAATATTAATTAAATGAAAAGAAACTGTTACGTTATAAATAAAACATATTCACTAAGAATTGTTCACGAACCAGAAACCTTTCAGTTTAAATATAACATTTTATGCAAATCCAGATTATACTGGAAAAGTGAAAACTTAAAAATAACATTAAAACTTAAGCCAAGTGAACACGAACTGCTGCAATAAATACTGAAGCAAAAATAACGAATAGTTTTACATAAAGGCGAGGAAGTGAGTCGTCGAAGCTAAACCTCGGCATACATAGCAGGGTGTGTTCGGGGCTATTGAGCGTGGTCGTGAAGCGAGCGCGCGATGTACCGCGACGATGGAGTGCGGTCGCTCACGCACGGCACAGTGCTGCCTCAGATTACCGGGTGGCACGCGACCATCGCCGCAAGGGGTGCCACTCTCATTGATAACTTTGTTCGTGTTTATCTGACCACAAATACTTTTGTAAAAAGTGTTAAATAATTGCTAAACTAGGTTTCCACGGATAACTAGGTGTTATACAAATGTAACAAATGGAAAAGATGGTCGCTGTTTTACTATGGAAAGTCGTTCGACGTTTTGTGTCATTGGTGTAAAATGTTGAATAACGGAGTTATTTGTTGTGCCGTTGTGTCGATGTGCCGTTAGCTGAGAAAATATAAAATGAAACGCACAATGAATCTATTGGTATAGATAGTCTCATGTGACAATTATCTACAAAACAGAGCAGTAGTTAGTGCAGCCACTTCAGAGCCCGCTGTGCAGCATGCGACTGTGCGTGGCAGCCCTAGCTGCGCTCGACGTCAACTATTTATAACTGCGCTGTATTTTTCTTCACACCGCCAACCACTGCTGTGTACCGGGAAACTGTTTGCATTACCTTTTGTCTCACGCTGTCTTTGGGGCCTCCTGCGCCAATAGATTTGTGACAAAGCTATACCAGGCGTAGGTAGGTACCAAGTATGTTATTACTTGAGACCTGACGCGTAGCGGTTACTTGCTACGACGTAGCTGATTGCAACGCCAGCTACTACGTCGTAGCAAGCGGGCAAGACTTGTGACTGCACAGCGTGCTGTGTCGATCATACTTTGTGTTATTTTGAACTATTTGAAATTAAATATAAAATGGCGTACACGTAATATATTTCAAACAAGCGTATAGTAAAAAAATATAATAACTTTCCGATCATAGATAAAACGCGAACTCAAATGAATCATCGGCCACAGATTACATTCACACCGCACTATCTATCGCTGTACAAAAAACAAGCATTTGAAGCTACGTTATATAAAATAGTGTGATTTTTCAGTCACCACGCCTGAGCGCGCGAGTTTAACTAGAAACACACGGGGACGCGCGCGCCACCGACACGTAGTTACACTCGCACTAAACACCAAATAAAATAAATCAACAGCGGACACCAGCTAAACTATCTGTCACAGAGGTAATTTATTGCCGCGAGGCTATCGCTTGCAGCGCTCCAGCGCGGCGCGGCGCGGCGCGGTAACAATTTGAATATATGTAGTTTAAACTGGCGCTATTCTTCACGAGCTGGAAACATACGCGCGCGCGGTTGACGCGGACACGCACAGAACGCTCAGCTCAAAGTAAATGAGTCAGGGTTTTTTCATTGTTCTATTCAGGGAGTTGGTATATATCGTGAATGGAACTCATAAACAATCAAAAAGCGCGTGTTGTGTTACTGTGTGTCCTCGCGCCGTGACGTCACGAGCACGTTGTTGTCACACGAAGGTAACAATTTACAATTTATATGCGGTTGGAAATGGCGCGATTTCTCACGTGTGTTTTGTTGAGTTAAGAAATGCAATTTCAGCGAGAATGTGCGGAATGTCGTGTTTATAAGAGATGTTTGTTCTATTGCAGGAGAGTAAACACACGTACGTACGAACATTACTTGAATAACACTGTGGTCTGCTCTCTGATGAAATAGGAAGATTTTGCATAATTTTTTATTTGTTCCTAAAAGTACTACTTTTATGTAAGGTCCATATTTTCTTCTCATTTAAATTTTGCGATCTCTTTTGGAAACTCTGATTGCTCCCAATACTTTGCTACGAAATGCATAAAAGTATGAAAATACTCTGATATGATATTGTTTAATACAGTATCGGTATCGTCTGCTGCTGAACTATTCTCCCATACTGTTTATGTTATTGTATTTCTTTATATCGTACTAGCAGCGCCCCGCGGTTTTACCCGCGTAGTTCCCGTTCCCGTAGGAATATGGGGATAAAATATACCTTATGTTACTCAAGGTGAATGTAGCTTTCCAATGGTGAAAGAAATTTTTGAAATCGGTCCAGTAGTTTTTGAGTTTATTCGTTACATACTAAAAATATAATAATACAAATCTTTCCTATACAAAAAAATCAGTAATGAAGTACCAACAGCAGTCCAAGTACCGCATGTGGAACGCCTAGTTGTGGAACTAGGCGTTCCATGCGGTACTTGGATGCTCGGTGACTCTCTGCGCACAATCCTCCGGTCTGTGGCGGCCGCGCCGTTTGTCTTGCCTCAGACAGGTGACGTCACTGCGCACTACCCCCCCCCCCCCCACCCCCGTGGCACAGGTCGCCGTGATAGCTGGCGTCTTATCTCAGCACTGTCACTGAGCAAGACTGGCAGGTTTGTAAGCTGTCTCCAGCGGTCTGTTAGTGATTGAACTGCTTTTGTGATTGATTGATTTGTTTGAATTGATTCGTGATTACAGAATCTGCCACACGTTTGTTCTGGATGCTGATTTGGTTCGTAGACAGTACATGCTTAAGAAACCGTTGTAGGTTAAGCAACGCTTGCCGAGGTTGGTCTGTGGATGCGTGACCAACATAACGAGAATTCTCCGTGCCTAGGAAAGCACGTTAAGCGGTTGGTCCCGGCTGTCATTTGGAGATCTTTGGCTGTCGTTACGGATTGTCAGAAGCCAGAAAACCTACCGTGTGAGTACCTACCGTGTTCCCCAGTTAATGGGTTGTGGAGGTCTGGTAGGCAGTCGCTTCACGTTAAATACTGGTATTCAGCTGAATCCGGCTTGACTGGGAGCCGACACCAATATAGTTGGGAAAAGGCTAGGCAGATGATGATGACTGTAGAAATCCTTCCTAGCCTGAGGACTGTTGATGTTCGGTCTCACAAGCTCCATATAAAACTTAAATTATACCTCTCCCAAATTTAGTTCCTTTGTCAATACCCAGTGTCCCCTCCCCCCGTAAGTGGGGTACCACAAGCGCGGGTGTGTTTGAGCAACGTTTGCCGCGGCACACACAGGCATGACTGCTCGCAGTTAGTCGCGAGCAAACAGCTGAGCGGCGGGTGGCGCCGCGCTGTGTGCCTAGTGTGCTGAGTGCAACAGCAAGGATTCCATTAGTTTGTTTGTACCTAGGGCTGTGGTGATGTCGACCATTGCACGATGTTTTGGCAATTTTCCTTTCACAACCTTGTTTTATTTGCTTTTTAGTGCAAATTACATTCTAAAATTAGAAGTTAAAAATATCTCTCTCTCTTTTCAAAAACTGGACCTATATTTTATTGTGAGAATGTTTTTCTATAAAAATGTGACCAAACTAACTAACTCAGAGCCATACAGTAAATTTGTTTTTGGGGACCGTACCTCAAAATTAAAAAAAAAACGGAACCCCTATAGATCACTTTTTTGTCCGTTCGTCTGTTCGTCTGTCTGTCAAGACTATAGTATCTCGGGAACGCTTCGAGGTATCGAGTTATATAGCTATTAAAACCATATAGGTACTTAGGTCTATAGTCCCTTGAATCTGTGAAAAATCAAACAAAAGTAACAACAACATAAAAAAAGATACGGCCGTTAATGCCACAAAAAACGTTTATTTCCGAACTCTCAAGAGAATCAAATTTGTTCGTATCTTGATATAATTACTATGTGTATGACTTAATTAAGTTATACCTGTCAGTTTGGTGTTAAATAATTAATTTTTAATGATGTCATTCAGTCATTGTTGTCACATGACGAGTTTAGCTCCAAATACCTCGGCTACGTGACACTTTAGGGCATCAAGTTGCTCACATGTTTTGTCCTTACCCATTAATACAAGTGTCATAGTGCGCTGTGACTTTGAAAAAACAAAATACCGCCACAAAGGTTCTATCCCCTTTCCTAATCTATTTATATGAACTGAGTTTACATGTTTCTCATTCCAATCTCTGCTGTCACAGGGCTGCCGGGAGCGTCGGAAGCTCTCACTCATGAAATAAGCAACATCTGTGTTCTGTTTAATTGTTTTGTGTGTACATAAATAATCAATTTTTATTTTCACCAGTCAGTAATATATCGTTTTCACACAAACAAACAATTACTCACAGGCGTGAATATGATATTACTCTCGGGAATTCAACAAATGCCTATTGCTTGCTTATTATTCCGCTGAAATGCAAAATTATACAAATAAGAACATCAAATAGAAACTTATATGTCTATAGTTAACAATGCTTAATTAACGGATATTTGATAACTAATTATTAACTGATTATCGGAAGGTAAATGTCATTTGAAATGCTTGATACCTAGTTGGTGCTAACAAACGCGGCACATTGTTGGTCATCGCTAATGAAATACAATACGCGATCAGTGGCGATACGTGCTAGCTATCGCTATGATTGTGGACGACAATGCAGCCAGCAGGACGTGTGCAGGATGCGCCATTCTATATGGATACACACGCTATTGTACTCGCGTCAGCTACTCACCGTGTTTGGATAATATCAATGATGTATTAAACACAGACTAACTTGACTGATATCAACTGGAAAACTAACTTCATCGTTATGACACTCAAACTGATTCGTACGGAGCATCGCTCGATCTAAGTATAGACAATCACTTCATGGGATTTATTCTAGTACTAACTATGTTTTATTTACGTCAGAAGTCAAACAAGAAACAATAATATAAAGTCAAAGTCAAAATCAAGTCAAAGTCAAAACGTCTATTTCAATTAGACCATTAAACGGCACTTTTGAACGTCTTTATTAAAATTTATCATAATTAAGTGAGTCTAGCGTCCATTCGCAAAGGTAGATTCTTATGGAAAAAAACGGACAAGAAACTCCATAGCTACTCTTTTCAAATAAATGTTTTACAATATTTGTTATACAAAAAATACTTCATATATGTATGTGAGGACGATGCACCAAGTATACTAGTCATAGAACAAAGTATTACCATAATATATAACTTTCTTGTGTATTATATCATTAGACTGACTTCGTCGTGACATAATTTAGTTTTCATTGCGATAAACCTACACTCTGCCCCACTAACACTATCGATAAGTGCAAGGTAGCTCTCGGCTCAGCTCTACGGACAAATGTGCGACGCGGCGACGTTTGTGCGAACAAGTATGCAGGCAATGCGGCTCAGATTCCCGCACCCATTACCGTGAATACAATTGGGCAACAATAGCAGCGTGTCTTGTCTTGCACTGCGCGCTGTCACACCGCCCGCGCCGCCGCCTCCCGCACCCACACGGGAATGGAAAGCGAAGTGTTTTGTTATGCTAATAGTTCGTTAGTCCGGTTGTACGCGTCAGTCGGAGCTTATCCCAGTATTCTATCTGCTATGATATGTCTTGCAGGTACGTGTGCAGAGCAAATAGAAGATAATATGTTACACGTTTGTAATCTCAATATAAAGTGTTTTATGAGCTGTGTAGACAAGAAGTAGTATCTCTGGGGCACAGTTCGTCCGTGATAGTAATAATACCCTAAAAGGTAAGTTATGATTTGCCGTAATGTATAATTAACCATTAGAGGCGTTAATAACGTGAGTTTAACTTGCGCTAGTTTTGTGCAGAGTAATCATTTGCTGAGCAAATGCAAAAATGCAGCAGAATTTGCCTTTACAGGGATTAAAAATGATGAGCGCCACGTATTGTCAGCTCATGAACGAAATATAAAACGAAAACCTCGAACGTAGCAGTAAGATGAAAAAAGTCCACGACCCAAAAACACGGACTAAAATGTAAGGAGCGACACTGCGCTGCTAATTAGGGATTTCAGTCGCTGCTCAATGGAAGCCGCCGCAACTCGCTTCCCGCCCGTGCTGGTCCCTGAACTCATTCCAGAAATGCCCAATTTTCTTTCAGAGATTTGGGAGCATCATGTCTGGACATCTCCCTCCGATAGCTGGATTGTGTTGCTTTGTTCACGTCCGGTCCGGGGTCGGGTTCGTTAATGTCTAATTAGTGTTCGTCCGTAAGTCCGTCCAATCTGCCGCCACTAATCCTCCGAGCGCTCATCACTCTCGAAGATCTATCGTTTATCTGAGTGCGACCCTCATCTGTCATATTGGTTACGAGCAAAAAAGCTCATATAAAGCGGTCACAATGGAGCAATAATTTCGTTCCCACAAAGTGCTCATCGGGGCACATATCTTTGATTTGTACCGCACATCTGAGATGTTCCGTCATATCGGGAGGAGGGCTACTGTGTGGAGATTCATCCCGGGGGAGCGGGGAGCGGGGAGCGGGGGAGCTCGTGTGCGTACACACGTAACGTTGTTCGGAGGCGCGTTTACCTAAGTGTCGGTCGCGACTCGCGTCGTTTTAGTACTGTCACTTGACACACGATGATGACGGGGGGCTGCAGGAGTCAAACGAGTCGCTCGTACAATGTTTGTGGCTGTAATGTCCTGTTTTCCAACACATTGATATAAATTATTTAAGGTTTGATTTCACTTAGCAATAAAATTGGCCGATTAAAAAAAAAACAGAACAGTTTCAGATATTTTATAATACCTAGTCACATGTATACCTGGTATTTTTTTCACGATTACCCTGTCAAGATTTTCCGTGGCTCGCCTTTCTTGATCACAATTTAGACTGTTTGACGATGGCAATAAGCAGCATTTTCTTCTTAAAGCACTCAGAATTTTCTGCTCGACGATATTACAGGGAAGCATAATCCTTGCACAAACGTCATTAGCCATGTTCTGAGACAAAGCCGTGTTCATTCGTGCTTAAGTCGACACATGCAGGCTCGCCCCGGTCTCCGGCCGGCAGGTGGCGCTGCCGTGGCGGCGGTTTACTGTGTCACACCACTAATGGTGCCGGATTATGCCACTGTCTGTCAGATGGCCCTTTGTTTATGAATTTTTAATCTACTTCTGTTCTTTAATAGTGACGGTGAGTCAGGGCCTTTTGGAGCAGCCTAAGTTTCTAAATACTCATGGTACATATACTTAACGGATAAGACCTCGACGGCTCAACAGGACATTTCTGTTGTTTCAGAAAGGAGTTTGAGCATATTAAATATCGTGTTCAATCCTGTCTTTAATTCATTCAAATATAACTTTTTCAGGTTTCCTTCCATCTTCCTTCAGCTATAGTTACAAACAAAATCCTGTAATTTTGTTTGTAAACATAACTCATGTATCTCGCTAGAGATCGAAGTCACGGACGGCTCCTGAAAGCAGCTATTGAAAAGATGACATTTGTGTTGCGGCCGCGACAGGTGACGTTGTCGTAAATAGGTTTACGTCGTGAGTGCACCCGGGGCTTGCCCCAACCGTGAAGGCGCCGTACTCGCACCGTACCCGCACCGTGCTCATGCCTGCCCACGCCTGCCCGCCAGCGACGAGACGTGCACATGTCACTGCATGCTCCCCCCCTCCCCCCCTAGTCTGGTCGACACCTCCAACCTCCCCCGCCCGTTCGGCACCCTTTCCTGGGCCACCGCCACGGGCCCGAGCCACTAGCCAAATACACTCAAGCATTTCAAAGTGAAACCCTGATTTCGCACCTCGGATTTTCTTGGCCGTATTCAAAAAAATATAAAAATTCTATTCGGAAAACGAGATTTAAACTGCCGTTTTGGATGCCGTGCGCAAACAAAATTGAAAATTGTGGCGGCAAAGTAAAATAGAGGGAACTCTCCTGCGATTCGACGACAAATTGGATAACCGGATAACCTGCTTCGCATAGTTTTACATTTTTAGTGAACGCAGTTTCTATGTACGTGCGCATCAGAGTCAGCGGCGAGCTGGCCACTTCACACGCCTCACTCGACAAAGAGATTCTGTTTAAAAGTTACTATAAAAACTAATCATAATAATCTATTTGCATTTGAAAGCATATAGGTTGTATTTTTTCAGTGTATGCACGCTCGCATGAAAAATGCTAGGTCTGTATTCTCAAATACTATTAAATATCAAGTGCTTTGTACTATTAAATATTTGATCAAAGAGCATCCAATTACTATCATATTTATTTGACGAAATATTTTGACGTCAAGTGTTGACACACATGAGAGGTTAATGACATTCTTTTTGTGCACGACTGTGTGGCAGGTACACAAGAGCTGTGCTAACATGACTAGATATTGTAGAGATGTAACTGCACACACACACACACACGTACGAGTGTGAGCCGCTCGTGTGCCCTCTGGCCGTGCATGTAATCTCTCGGTCACGTTGTCCAATAAGATATATTGCGTTTGATCTCACAGGATCCACGCTAATAACATTTTATCGTAAATTCTTGAACGTCTGAAAAATGTAATACCTACACTTGTATGACGCGTATCTGCTAAGAGAATGTATTTTGTCTATCTTCAAAATTTGTCATCTAAATAATTTAGAATTGATTATATTTTTATGTTCGTAAGCGGTTTCGACCACGTAGTTCTCGTTCCCGTTGGAATATGGTGATAAAATATAGCCTATGTTCACCGGAGATAGTGTAGCTTCCCAACAGTGAAAGAACTTTTCAAATCGGTCAAGTAGTTTCGGAGCCTATTCAATGCAAACAAAACAAAAAAAAACAATCAAATCTTTCCTCTTTATAATATTAGTGTAGATATTTGGATTCAAAATTCGAAGTAATGACCAATGAAACAACAAACTCTTTCTCACATATACCAAAGTTTATAACTATAGTAAGCAAGCCAGCCATACTTTTTATGGTTCCGTACGACAGATAGCCAATGGGATTTCGTACCCGAGCCTTTGTTGTCCATCCATCGGTTCATTTGTCAACGAAAATAAAATCAACTTAAACAACGCCGTAGTTAAAAAATAAATATTAATAGTTGTGTTACTGATTATTTATTAAGAACCGTTCCATGTTCAGTGAATCCAACATTTCTTTTCGATTGCGACAAAACATTCCTCAACGCTTTTAGTTTATTTTACCCGGTAGGTACAATTTCAGATTTTTCTGTATCCATTTAATAAATACTTGAATAAATTCGTAAGACCGGTGCAGTCAATAAAGTGCTGTAATTTGCATCTGATTGAGCCGATTACCTCAATTGGTTCCCTGAGCAATACTGGGCATGCTCACAGATGACGCTAAAGGATTACATTCGTTTTAATGTTGAATAGGGAACATGCAATATTTTCATCTTGCTTTCATTTAAAAGAATTCCGTGTCAAATAGACCATACAAAAATTAAAAAATTAATACGCTTTAATGTATTGCCAAAATTGCGATTATAAACTGTTTTTCTTTTCCCCCGAAAACGAATGATGAAGTCACTCCTGTCGGCCAGAGATCATGAATTGTCATGTATTAAAATTTAAGTTCGTCTTTCGTTATCATAACACCAGTGACGTCACTAGACGCTGATTGTTTACGTTCCGTTTCACGTTATATTAATTCGTAATAGTTGTTAAAAATCAATATTAACTACAATAAAAACATTGCAGTGGCTCTTCTTTTATGCTATTTTATCATTTCAATAACAAAATGTTCATGAATTCTGTAAGTGCATCTTCCCTATTAACATACATACGTAACAAAGTCATTCATCAGGAGGCCATGTTGCTCGTAGATGTGCTTGTTGGCAGTCTGTGCGGGCAAGTATATTATTTTGGAAACATTGTTTAACGTGTTTCCGGAGTTGAGTAGTTTTGTTTGACGATACAATAGGGATGTTGCCTGAGTAAAAAATATATGATTATGTTTAGTCCGTCAGTTAGATTATAGAAAAATATTGGATACGTATTTTTTCCTTTATGAAATCTATAAAAACTGACGAAGATACAAAGCATCAAAGATCAGGAGTGAGGGCTTGTGACGTCACGACTCGGTAAAAATTGTAGCGAGTAGTGACGTCACACGAGTTTTCAACGCACTGTATCGTCTTCATTTTTTGTTTATGTGAAAAAAGAAAAAATACGTCTCCAATATTTTTTGGAAATCTATCCGACGGACTAATCAGTTTTTTTTTGTCAACTATCCTGTTGAAGAATTGTATTTTCTAGTCAAAAGCTGCGATTCGATGACAACACAAAATATATATCGCATTCCCAAGATGTGTTTCGTCTAGTTGTCGACAGTATTTTGTTCCAGACGTTCTCCTAGCTAGATTGTAACCTTGTAACCCGTTGTTTTCTATCTCAGCGAAGAGATTGTTCGGCAGATTGAAATTACTCCGTCATACTGTTTTGGGTCAGTAGCTCCGTTCTATTATGAAAACTTCGTGAAATATAAGGAATTCACTTAAGGAATAGTTGTGCTGCTGTGCGCCAATGGTGCTATTCCGATCTGAACGACGTCGTACAGTTGACAGAGGAAATAAGTGCTCATGCGCGGAACATTTTAATTTCACGTTTGATAAGTCTGTAAGGTATTATTCTCATACAATCACTGAAAAAGGTACAATTCTCAATGCTTTCCTGCATGCTAACCATTCAAGATTGATTGATTATATTTTTATGTTCTTAAGCAGGGCCCCGCGTTTTCACCCTCGTAGTACCGGTTCCCGTGTGAATATGGGGATAAAATATAGCCTATGTTCACCAGAGATAGTGTAGCTTCGAACAGTGAAATAATTCTTCAAAAAGGTCAAGGAGTTTCGGAGCCTATTCAATGCAAATAAAAAAAAACAATCAAATCTTTCCTCTTGATAATAATTATTAGTGTAGATTAAGAACCGTGTTTGACGAAGAGGTATAATAATTTTTTTTTTTAAAAACGTTGCCCCACACTAGGAATTTCTCCTGTGTCGTGGGTGTGTTTACAAACATACAATCTCACATACACAAACAACCAGACCCGGAACAACTACCTGTGGGTCATACAAATATTTGTTCCGTGTGGGAATCGAGCCCACGACACGTTGCGCACCAGCCAATCGCTCAACCACTGCGCCAACCGTGTCATCAATCAATCATTGTTCTAAGGTCCTTCGCTTCCGTTACTACATGGCGTATCTCTCAGGCTAGACAAGACAGTCTTGGTCTTGGACAGGCTTGGCAGGACGAGCAGTGGTGGCCGAGTGGTAACGGCCCTGACTTACGAGTTGTAGGTCGCGGGTTCAAACCCAGCCAGGCGCATTACTTTGTGTAATTAATCTCATCACCACTGCTCTCAAAACGGCGAAGGAAAACATCGTGACGAAACCGGCATGTCCTAGAACCAAAAATACGAAGACATGTGACATTCACCAGCCCGCGTGCTGGATTAAGGCGCATTCCCTCTCCTAGAGAGGAGGCCTAAGTCCCAGCTGTGGGAACATTAAAAGGCTGATTATGCTAATATATGACAGGGTAGATAAGTTTATAGAAAGAGAAAGATATCTAAGTAAGAGTGATTTCCAAATCTCACACGCTCCCGCACTTACTTTTAAAAATATATTTTTATCTGTAGACTCTGAACGAGTTATTATCTGGTTAACATGACCATTCCATTTCTGTCCTTCCACATTAACAAGTAAGCAGTTCCGCATTCGTAAGTATGGACTCTTCTCGAATTATTTGTGAAAGACATGGCGTTCTGCCTGTCCTGTAGTCTCTGACATAACCTTTTAACGTATTTCCCATTTAAATTCCCTATTTCCTCCTCTTTTCTCTACTACTTCATGAACGAGTCGGCCAGTGGAGTTGCACGTAACGTAAAGCAATAAACGAGAAGTCTTATTCTCACACAGACATCGTCACAAAGACATGGATTCGATACCCTATCAGAATCTAAGAACTCCGTCAAACTTCCAAGAAACCAGAGCTTATGTCCCACTTACTGTAAGTACCTCGCGCCACCCATCAGCACTATTACGCTCGTACAGTCAGTCACACGTCAGTGGGAAGATCACCTTATGTCGTAGCAGTAAGGGCCATTTTCCTAGTTAAACAGTGGTTGACTGTACCTAAAGACCGCGATATAAATGTGTTACATAAATCAATACGGCGCTCGCTGATAGCGAAGGGTCGCAAATGGAAATCGTCCGCTTAAGCCTTTGCTACATGTTGTGGTGACGGCACCCCCCGCCCCCCTCCCTCCCCCTCCCTCCTCGCAACCCGTTCGCACCACCGTGTGACACTACCTGGGGCAAGGACCAGTGTTATGTACACTATTATATGTGTGTGGTTATGTACTGAGATATGGTATTCAGGCGCTTACAGGTATCGAAGTTCTGGCGTCGATACGACGTCGAGGAAGGAATGTAGCACAATGACTTTTTACATAGTAGAAATTTTCCTATTACAAAATAAAAAGTCTGCAAACGAGGACCTTTTGGAGACGTCGGAACACTGCGTAAACCTCTTGTCCAGCGGAGTGTTCCGAATTGATTGAATTTAATTGAATTGAAAATCTTTGGCATTATCTGAAGAAGAGTTACTATTATGCCTTGCTGTATTACTAAAAGCAAGAGTGACACTTTTTTCAGAAAATCGTTGATCGAAAACGTTCAACGATCATTGACATCGTCTCACGTGCATAACATTACGTCGTTTTCCTTTGAAGAAAAGCTGTGAAGACAGCATCAGCATCGTCAGCCACTGTACTTGTCAACGAACCATTTCTGATTTTCATTTACTGTTTTGATGAAAGATAAGCTTGAAATGGCCGTTATCAACACTGTATTACTTTATTTCGCTCGAATACACCAAATATTGAGAAAAATTAAATTGTCTTGATCAAAAGACGGAAATCAATTTGTACACACTGAGAGAAATTGAACGATTCATACTTTGGTTGAGTGCGTCTGATGTTTTACGACTGAATTTATCAGCGAGACCCATTTTAATATTAAAGGTTGAATATAATTTGAATCCGCATGATTCAAATTATATTCATATTGCAACGGCTCCAATTTAACTACACTTTTATATTTATTAATTAATAAGTTTTCGCGAAAATTAATGCTGTGTTCTGCCGTTTCATTGGTTTTTTTTATATTTTGATTCCGGTGATGTGTTGTGTTTAAAATGAATTCAAACTATAAATGCTCACCAGAAAGCGGCGTGGATGTATATGTCAAGTATATAGTTGAGCCCTCCAACTCAGCTGAATGTTCTTTGCCAACCGCCAGTCAGCCTATTTAGCTAATCCAATAAGCTAAACCCGGGGGTCTAGCTGGAATCACAGGCAATAGCCATGTGTTGGCATGGCTTCTACATCAATATTGGCTATTATATTTTTTACTAGCAGCGCCCCGCGTTTTTACCCGCGTAGTTCCCGTTCCTGTGGGAATATGGGGATAAAAGATAGCCTATGTTACTCAGGGTGAATGTAGCTTTCTAATGATGAAAGAATTTTTGAAATCGGTCCAGTGGTTTTTGAGTTTATTCGTTACATACGAAAATATAAAAAAACAAATATTTCCTCTTTATAATATTAGTATAGATAGATATATACTATTACGGACTTTTTTGTAGATCTTTTGAAGACCATCATTTTTGTGTTACATACTTTTGGTGTATGATCAACGTATGCATTTTTATCTGACTTGCTTCAAATTTATCGCCACTGCTCAGCTCCTATGTGTCTTAGCGTTATGTTATATAGCCTATAACCTGCCCAGGAGTATGGACTACAATCGTACCAAGTTTGGTTAAAATCCCTTCAGTAGTTTTTTACCCATGCGTGCACATACAGACAGACAGACAAAAAATTTACTGATTGCATTTTTGGCATCAGTATCGATCACCATTCATCCTCCAATATTAATTTTTAATATATATTCAATGTACAGAATAGGGTAGTTGACTAAAAAAATCTAATTAGTCCGTCAGATAGATTTCCAAAAAATATTAGACACGTATTTTTTCTTTTTTCACGTAAACAAAAAATGAAGCCGATACAGAGCGTTGAAAACTCGTGTGACGTCACTACTCGCTACAATTTTTACCGAGCCGTAACGTCACAAGCCCCCACTCCTGATCTTTGATGCATTGTATCTTCGTCAGTTTTTATAGATTTGGTAAAGGAAAAAATATGTGTCCAATATTTTTCTATAATCTAACTGACGGACTAAACATAATCATATATTTTTTACTCAGGAAACATCCCTATTGACCTCTCTACAGTTTTATTATAAGTATAGATATAGATTATGGAACAAATAATTGTATGGCCTACAGATAGTTGTTCCGGGTCTGGCTGTTTGTGTATGTGAGTTTGTAAACGCTTCTACGATACAGGAGAAATTCCTAGTGCGGGGCAACGCTTTAAAAAAAAAAGTTCTTTGGAATCTTTCAAACATGATGGTACAAGTAAATTGGTTTACATCAATGACCACCATTTATCGCTGGCTCTTAGTCTACTGTACAGTCAGCGACATAGATTGTTAACGACTTTCTGAATTATCAAAAGACTTATTTGAGCGAAAACTCCCAAAATGTTAGATAACATGGTACTGAAAATTTTGAAACCAGTGAACGTGTTAGTTTTACATAACATAGCATCACGCCTGCTTTATTCGAAGGGATAGGCACAGGTTTAAGGACTTAGGTTCTACAAGAATCAGGGGGAATTTTTAAAACTCCGGAATGATCAGCGATTTATGCCGCTGACTGTACCAACCGAGCGGCGCATTAGTGGCCGCATCTCAGGTGTAGTGGACACGGAAATGGATTTCCGGCTAGTCTCGCTGTCCGGCGCTGTCCGGGGCGGGCCGGCGCCGTCCGACCTGTCCGGCGCAGTGTCCGCACATACAGCCGGACACCGTATCTCGGACATCATTGGGTATTACACAGTAATTTGAGTGGTCTAACTGAGTTATTGCTATAAACGTTGCTGGTTTGCGCGAGTGTTTTTGCTGTATAGCTTCAACTGAGTGTGTTGAGGTTTATTTGGGATTGACTCTCATTCTTGAAGTCTTCGAAGACAATTTTTAAATAGCATGACGCATAATGATGTCTGTACGTGTTCCCCGAAGAATTAGGAAACTCGCCATTGATGTCTTAGCCGTATAAAATAGGAAATCTATCCCATACAAATAATAATATATTACTTAGATAGAAAGGTACAGGTAGACATAATAATAATAAAAAAATAGGATAGAAATAATTTATTCGACGCAGACAAAATACTCGTATAAACACATACAAAAAAAAACTTTTTACAAAAAATAAAACCGACTTCTAAACAAAAAAAACCAAAAAGTATAAAATAACTTTAATTTCGGAACTCGGTGTTTTTGGTTGCTTTTTTGTTGTTGAACACACGGACTTCCGAAATTAAAGTTATTTTATACTTTTTGGTTTTTTTTGTTTAGAAGTCGGTTTTATTTTTTGTAAAAAGTTTTTTTTTATTTTTCTTTAGTGGTACCTACACCCCCTCCCCTCCCCCACCTAAACGAACCAATCACATTGGTGTAAAAAAAACCGTACTGCTCCTTTGCAGAGTAAACTAAGAGGTCGTCAATGTTAGACAATGTAGATATTTTTTTTTAGATTTTGTTGATTTTTCGAAAACCACTTGGTTGATTTCGATAAAATTTTCATGGGACCATTTGGAAAGTATACCCTTTCCAACAAAAAAAGAATTTTTCAAATCGGTTGACAAGCGACGGAGATATGCGCGAACAAAAAAAAAAAAAAAACACATATTATCCGAATTGAGAACCTCCTCCTTTTTTAGAAGTCGGCTAAAAATACCTTGTTATATTTCTTACGCTTCTTTTTGGCTATACCTACCCAAGTGAGAAAACGATGTACATAATATGTATGTATGTACGTACTAACGTACAGACGCAAGCAGTTCTAATAACAAACCCTTTACACCGTAGTATTCGAATTAGCATCCGCAAGTGTGTGGCGTGCGCGCGCCATATCTCAGGTGGACACTGCTAATGAAATTCCGGCGGCGTCCGGCACCGTCCGGCACTGTCCGGCACTGTCCGGCGCTGACAATATTACGTCCGAGAATTAGGTACTCGTGCCATTTGTTGCTGTGGATTTTGTTTCAGACGCGACCATAAAATTGTATGGTGCTTGATGGGTGCGTACCTACCAGCTACGTTCGCATGGACTGAAGGCTACTAGGTCATCCCGACCGAATGTGTCTCCACGTTGTCGTCGTGGTGGGGCTTGAGCGTCCCAATGATCTTGCGAGCTTTCCCGGTAGAGCCACTCATGCCGGAAGGTCGCAAGTGAGGGATCAGACCAAGAGAGACACACGCTTGCTCGCTGCTCTCTGGTACGCGTCTGATCATCAGACGTGACTGAGAGAGCAGCGAGCAGGTGGAGAGGTGAGGTTGGGAGAGAGGGCCCTGAGAAGGGGCGGAGCGAAAAGGGACCACACCCTTAAAAGGAACAAAAATGAAAAAAGACGCTTGCAAAATGAGTCCCCAGGTGGGTCCCGACTGCTCAGCGGTCGGGGAATCCCACCCCGCTTCGGCGGGCTGCCCTCCGTACTCTGGGGTGGGCACCAAACGTCTTCCGCTTGCCAGTGGCAACAAGAGCCGAGGAGGCTCCAATTCGTCGTCGTCATCCGGATCCGCCTCCTTTAAGGAGCTGATGGCGCACGAATTCGCAGAGGAGGGTTCGCCTGAGCGCCGGGGTGGCGTGGAGTTGGATTCCGGCTCCGCGCTAGACCTAGTAACGGTCAGCTCGGCGGGCTCGGGAGATGAAAGAGGGGGCTGCTGCGGAGAACGTAAAGTTCTTCCGCAAGCGGCCCAGACGGGAGGATGACAGCGGGTCGTCCTCCGAGGGCGAATTTGCCTCCGCCCGCAAAATCCCCACCGCTAGGCGGGGCAGGGGCTGTGAGGCAGGGAGGGGGCTTGCACCCTCTACCCGGGAGGTGGAGCGTCGGGCCGAGAGGTTGGTGGAGGAGGGGCGTCGCCCTGGAGGGAGCGGTCGCAGGGCTCCCTCTACTCGTCCGCCTCCTCTCGACTCTGACGACTTGGAGTCCCCGGGAGAGGTACCTCCCGCTGTTGAGGACCAGAGGGCCCAGTTTGCGGAGGTCGTGGAGGCCGCGATCCGCGCTGTGGCCTTCAAGAGGAAGCAGTCCTCGAAGCGGGAGGCCATCAGTGCGGCCAAAGCCTCCATACTGGCGGCAGCGGCGGCCAACGCTGGCGGGACTGCCTCAGACGAGGCGTCGGAGTTGCGGGCGGAGGTCGCCCGCCTCGCGGTTCTTACGGAGCGACTCGTTCAGGAGAATGAGTCGCTCCGGAGGGACCTGGCGGGGATGGCCAGAGCGGCTTCCGTGGAGCCGCGAGGGGGACTGAGTCCGGCAGCGCCGGAGGGGGGCCAAGTGCTGAGCCAGGTGCGGGACCTGGTACGGCAGGAGCTGGCTCCCTTCCGGAGGCAGTTCTCCATGCTGGAGGACATGGTCCGGCGTCCCCCAACAGCGGCAACAGCGGCGACTCAGAGGGCCCCGGGCCAGCAGCAGAAGGCGGCTTCGTACGCGGCCGCCGCGGCTGCCAGCCCGGGAACGTCCGGCAAGGCGAAGGCAAAGGCCAAAGGCGGAGCAGCGCCAGCGCCTGTGGCGCCGGCGGCTGCGACGCCGGCAACGACCAAGTCGGCCCCGGCGAAAAGGGGTGGGAGGAAGGCTCGGGGAGGAGCGGCTAAGGCTGCGGCGCCAGTGGTGCCACAGCCGCCCCCACCCCCACCCTCGGACCCTCCTGCGGCCGGGGCCGAGTGGCAGGTTGCTGGCCAGAAGCGGAGGGCCAAAGAGGCGGCCAGGAGGAAGGCGAGGAAGCAGCGGCGTAAGGCCAACGCTATTGCGGCGAGGCTTCGCGCCCCGAAATCCGCGGCTGTAGTGCTCACACTGCAGCCGGAAGCGGAACAGAGGGGCGTGACGTATCTCGCCGTACTGAAGCGGGCGAAGGAGGCGGTGAGCCTCCAAGAGCTGGGCATCAGCGGGGGCATCGGGGTCAGGAGGACCCTAACCGGTGCCCGCAAGCTCGAGCTCGCCGGAGCGGAGAGTGGCCCGTTCGCGGACGCCTTGGCCGAAAAGCTGAGGGCGGTCTTACCCGCGGACGAGGTCCGGGTGTCCAGGCCGACTAAGCGCATCGACATGCGCATAGTGGGCCTGGATGACTCCGTTACGGAGGAGGAAGTTGTGGCCGCCGTCGCCAGGACTGGGGGGTGCTCTGCCGAGCTCGTCAAGGCGGGCACCCTCCGGCCTGACAACACGGGCATGCAAACCCTTGTGGTGAGCTGCCCCGTGACGGCGGCCAGAACTGTGTCGGAGGGCCGAAGGCTCTTGGTGGGATGGGTGTCTGCGCGGGTAAAACTGCTGGAACCCAGGCCTCTGAGGTGCTACCGCTGCCATGTGGGCAACCACACGGGAGCTATGTGCCCCTCGGAGGTGGACCGCAGCGGTCTTTGTTTCCGCTGTGGTCAGCCCGGTCATCGGGCCGGCTCATGTGAGGCCACGCCGCACTGCAGTGCATGTGCGGCTGCTGGCAAGCCGGCCGAGCACTGGGCTGGGGGAAGGGCCTGCGCGCCATCCGCCCCGACCAAGGGCAAGAGGTCTGCCGCCGCCGCCGCCTCTGCCGCCGCCGCGGCTTCCGTCGCCGCTTCTGCCGCTTCTGCTGCGGGTGCTGCGACTCCCAACGCTCGGGAGGGTGCTGAGATGGAGTGCCAGTAATGGTCCCATTTCGGCCTCCTCCAGAGACAAGTCGGCCGCTGTGCTATTGCGCAGTGGCTGACGCCTGGGGACGGTGAGCGTGGGTGGCTCGCCGTCCGACACCAGGTTGAGTCGACGACGCGTTGTGTTCCACGCGCGCCGAAGGAGCCGTCAGCACCAAGGACGGGACCCCATAGGGTCGGTGCCTGCTAGGGTTGCGGAATTTGTTCGAAAGAGTTACCGCGGCCCTGGAACGCATAGGGCACAAGAAGGATCACGGGTGGGTTTTAGTCAGTAAAAGTCTGACACTCCCTACCGCCCCACCCAGGGCGGGAGGGGTCATTTGATGATTTCCCATCCAAAAAAAAAAAAAAAAAAAAAAAAAAAAAAGGCTACTAGGTCATTATTAAATAGGGAATCACGGAACTTGTAAACTTTGTTCTAATTCTCATTTATAGAATGCTAATATTACTCCTAATTTTTATTATTGTAAGCAATCATCATCATCTTTTCAGCTGAAAGACGTCCACTGCTGTTCATTGGCGTCCCCAAGAGTCGCCACATCAACTGGCGCTGGCAGGCGATGCGAGATCGTAAGCGTAAGCATAATTAGCCTTTTAATTTTCCCACTGCTAGGACACAGGCCTCCGCTCTAGGAGAGTGAATGGGCCGTAATGTCACATGGCTTCGAATTTGTGGTTCTAGGACATGCCGGTTTCCTCACGATGTATTCCTTCACCATTTTGAGAGCAGTGCAACATTAGCACTCAAATAAGTGATCGCGATAAGGATTAAAGTTACCCTATGCTTCGTGGCGGCCATGTTGTTCTCAGTACAAGGCGAGGCGAGTATTGTGTACGGATTGACGCCAAGTTCGTAAAACATACTTCACTCTGTTTCGCTTTCATTTGCAAATTGGCAATCGAGTAACTTCGATTGTTATCTGAATTCGGTTTTGTCGTTTAAAATACGGAAAGCTTTCAAATAACAAGGTATTGTATTGTGTGGAACTCATGTAGTTTTAGTATTGGTTGGAACTACAAGCATTTATCAAAGTGCTAATATTGATTTACCTCGACGATTTGTTATTAGTGAAGTAAATAATTTAGTAACGCGGCGGAGAGAACAGCAATGGATGCACTAATGCAACTCTGTATGTCTTAAGTTTTAATATTAATTGAAAGCCATTAGTATTAGCGGCTGATCGTCTTGTCGATGCACTATATCGTGCTAATCCCAGTTTGGAACGACTTCAGTTATTAAATCATCTTCCATTCGACGCTAGTATGGATGGCGATATTAATCCGCTGTAGTCTTTCCAAAACTCCGATGCCGAGTAAAGTATTAAATGTTATGTTAGGCCTCAAGTAACTCAGCAGAGTTAACACTATTCGCTTCGGAGTCTTTTCGGTGTTTTTTTGTGGGTGGGAAATCATCAAATGACTTCTCCCGCTCTAGGCAGAGGTGACAGGCAGTATCAGACTCTTACCGACTAAAACCCACCCGTGATCCTTCTAGTGCCCTTTGCGTTTCAGGACCGCGGTGACTCTTTGAACAAATTCGTTAACCCCGGCAGGCACTGGCCCTATGGGGCCCCGTCTTCATTGCTGACACCTCTTTAAGGCGCGCGTGGAACACGACGCGCCGTCGACCCGGGTCTGCTATAGCTCGTCAGCCGCCAGCCCGCACCTACGGTGGTCGGAACCTGGGCCCAGGACGTCTTCGTCTGTTGCGGCGGCTGGGGCGCGAGGTTTCTCTCTTAAGGTGCTTAAGCCTTACGGTGCGTTAAGGTGCTCACATGAACGGGTGACAGGGATCCTTGAGCAAGATGAAAGATAGGCCATGGACTGCGGAGGGACATCACACAAAAACTGACCGTGATATTTACGCTGGTTTTTTGCTGGAGGGTTTTGTTGTGGTGGCGCGACGTTGACGCTCGGATACAGTCGCGTGGAGATTAGTGTCGCTGACGACGGTAACAAGATTTCTTAAGTGTGCGATACTTGCATATAATACGTGTATTAACTATCATTGTATTTCTGTTGTAACGTCCTGGAAATGTTTGTCATGTAAGTGTTTGTTTGGTAACGCGTGTTACTTGTTGTGTGGAGCTATTATTATTATTACTTGTTGTTGCGATGTTGTCAGTTTAACTTGTAAAATTTGTTCTGTTGCTTTGACCTTTGAAGCTTGAAACGGTTACATTAAAAAGTTTTGTCGTGCCATATAAGTAAATATAATCATGACGTTACGAACCGTTTGTATTACAAAAACAAGTCAGATAATGTAACGGATTCTAAATCTCTGGATTCAAAACATCGCGGAAATGGAAAATGAATACATAAAGCCGTAATAACAGTACCGTAACGGACTCTCTCACTCTGTGGCGAAAGATAAGAGCTTTCTATGGCGACCTTAACATTTTATGGTATCGGGCACACGACTGGTGAGCGTGTAATTCTCACCATAGAGTAGATGGATAGTATCTACTCGGTTGTAGAAAATACAGGTTGAACAGATTGGTAAAGTAATGGGTGTGTACTGTGTAGGCAATCTACACTAACATTATAAAGAGGAAAGATTTGAATTTTTGTATGTGTGTATGTTTGTAATGAATAAACTCAAAAACTACTATGCCGATTTCAAAAATTCTTTCACTATTAGAAAGCTACATTCACCTTGAGTAACATAGGCATAGTTTTTTATCCCCATATTGCTACGAAAGGGAACAACGTGGGTGAAACCGCGGGGCGCTGCTAGTTCTAGATATTTTCTTATGTGTATCACTTAGCTCTCGCTTTAGCTATTCAAACTGTAGTGTGCTTAGCTCGAAGGGACACGCATTATGCTAGTGTTATTTCAGAGGAGAAGGAATTGATTGAGAAATATGGCATTGCATCGGCTTGTCAAAATACTGATTGTTGCAATACTAACCCTTTATACACAGACAGATAGAGAGAGATTGAGATAGGACATCATCCAATGACTTCTTCCGCTCTGGGACTGGCGGGAGGGAGAGTCAGACTTACTAACAGAACCCCACCGATGTTCCGGCTGAGCCACACCCATCCTAGACAGTAATGACACTGACCTATTCGTTAGGATGTCGAGTTAATCACGGCAATGTGTTGCGTCGGCCTTTCCCCATTTATTCCTCATCTTAAATATATCATTAGCATTAGGCGCCTCTCGATGCTTATCACCGGCATTAAGAGTTCTACGTCAGATGATAATCACCTCCTCCCGACACTTCACCCCACCCCCCGTATTGCTCATTTACACCCCTCACTTGTTTGCTATTGTTTTTGTTTCGTGTTCATCTAATTATCGTTATCAGGCAGCACTTTATAAAGAGTTGAGGGCCTGCTTCCAGTTTTATGTACCTGAGCAGTGAGTGCTTTTAAAACTTTGATTTGATTAAACTATTTTGATAAAAATGTTATTAATTTAATAAATACTATATCAGACAGTGCGAACAGCTAAGCAGTAATAAAATAAAAGAAACAAAAAATCCCTCCAAAATGACGAATGTGAAAGTGACTTTGTTTGTAATGCTTTCACGCATAAATCATCGAATAGACTTTTATGAATTTTGGTACAGTGATGGATGGGGACCTGGAGACGGTTATATATAACTTTAACACGAGCGAAGTTACTGTAAAAAGCTAGTGCCCTTTCTTTAACTTATTCTGTAGAAGAATATTATAATTAAAACGTCCCATCATAGTCGCAGATAAGTAGTATCTGGTACACAGGTTCCTTACAAAATGATATTGTTTTGAATACGGACAGGTCGGAGGCAATCCGGTCCGTTTCGCTTCACATCGCTCCTCAATCAACACCGGTGTTGATGGTCTCTGTAACTCTGCTGGAATTTAATTCTCCCCCGTTTGCCGAACTGTGGTACACAATACAAACACAATCATACAAAAAGTCCACTGTGCGAGAATATCAGTAGTCCCGTTCATATAAGTTGACTTGATATTTGGTGCTAACATTTAAGTAGAATGCCACCTAAGGCTGTAAAAATAATGTCTTAAATGAATTTCTATCACTGATAACGGTTGTTAAACTAAGTACAACGTATGGAAATGACATAATTATACTACCGAAATGCGTACCTAGTTAATCCCTTACATTTTGGTTTTGGGATAATTGTTAGATCAGTGATAGAATGATTAGAGCCTCTTTACAAGCCATTCACTGACCATACATGCTTATGATACATAATCAATTTTAAAACTGAAGAGTTTAGGAATTATCGAGTAATAACATTTCATCAATTCGGTACTCGTGTGTTGTCAGAAGTGGGCCTTCTGAATGTTCATAGTATGCGGCACTATTCACAGTTCAGGTAATACGGGTAGGTCATCGAACTTTATAACGTGAAACGTTATTTATCAGACTCCACAATGTGTGTGTACTCATTGGATTGAATACCCTTTTAATCTTGTTTTATTTTAGTACTCGACTACTGTATCACTTACATCGCTTAAATGAAACAACGCACACTCAACAAACGTATTCACACACACTCACCACATCTCACATCACGCCGCATCCCCTCCACATTTTGCTCGCACACGCACAACTATTACTGCATAACATAGCATAATAGGCCTTTTAATGTTCCCACTGCTCGGACACAGGCTTCCTCTCTAGGAGAGAGAATGGGCTGTAATCCAACACGTGGGTCCAGTGCGGGTTGCTGAATGTCACATGTCTTCGAATTTTTGGTTCTAGGACATGACGGTTTCCTCACAATGTTTTCCTTCACCGTTTTGAGAGCAGTGGTGATGAAATTAATTACACAAAGTAATACGCCTGGTTGGGTTTGAACCCGCGACCTACAATTCGTAACAGCAGTGGTGACCCCGCCGTTACCACCGGTCACCACTGCTCAACTATATATACTGCTGTTATTGGAAGAGATTTCGTTTGAAATAAGCAGTTCCTTTGTACCTACTAAAATTGTAATACTATCTCTTTTTCATTTTCTATGTGTACATCTATATTAATATTATAAAGAGTTAACGTTTGTGAGTTTGTGACGTTGTAAGGGGTAATCTCTGGATCTACTGAACCGATTTTCAAAATTATTTCACCAATAGAAAGCTACGTTATTGTGGAGTGTCATAGGTTATATTTTATCCCCGTATTGCCACGGGAACGGGAAAAAAGCGGGTGAAACCGCGGGGCGCTGCTAGTAAATAATAAAACAAATAAATAAAATGTTTTATTTTAGTTTTTAAGTGTATCTAGTGTGCATCAATGGAAGCTGAACCCCCGGGCTATCGGGTAGTGTGCCGTTAGCTTACAGCGGTCACCTGATTGTTAGTCAGTAATTACACGCGGCGAATAATGTGCTCAAATCCTACTAACATTATAAACGCGAAAGTTTTAAGTATGGATGGATGGATGTTTGTTACTCTTTCGCGCAAAAACTACTGAACGGATTTAGATGTAATTTGGTACAAAAATGGTTTATAACCAGGACTAACATATTATAGGATAATTTTTACTTCGATATTTCCACGGGATCGAAACTTTTGCCTGTGAAACCGCGGGGTGCTGCTAGTTATAATATAATAATGTGCTCAAATCGTAGTATAATAATGTGCTCAAATTATAATATAATAATGTTCTCAAATTATAATATAATAATGTTCTCAAATTCAATTCAATGTAATTCATAGATGTATGTCCGAAGAACAGCATTAATATGTTCATAATTGATTGCATTTAGTCCATCTCAATTAGGCTCAGAACTACCCATTATGTTTAACAATTATCATTATGAATCTGAGATGGCTATGTCGACAATTTCAGAAACTAAACTTGATAATTTATAAAGGGCTTTGCTACATGTTTATGAGTGTTAAAACCTACACATCTAATTTTGATGAAATTCCCCTGAGCTATCTCAGGTAGGGGATACTTCAAATTAGTCTTGTTAGAAATTGAAAACTCATAATTAAAAACAAAGCTACTACTACATAGTTTATTCAATCTACAATCAGCGCCGTCAATATTCAGCGTGGCTCTTTGGGTGTTTACTTAGCTCGTCCCGCGCTCTCGGCAATCAATGCAAATCGCGCTCAGAGACAATGGCGGGATCTATCCGCCCGCACCAGCTCTTGTCACCAGTCGGTGATGCCACCAGCGCGGCAGGTACAGAAGGACCAGTGTTAACAGAAATCAAGATTACATGTTGTAGTGTAGTTTAGGTAACATCTCTAAAGCTGCCTTCACCTCCCATATGACTTCTTTAAAAAAAAAAAAATATTTCTAATCATCATGTAGGTACGGTGGAGTTTGTTTGCTTGAACGCGGTAATCTCAGGAACTATTGGTCAGATTTAAAAAATTCAGTGTGAGATAGCCCATTTATCGAGGAAGGCTATAGGCTATACATATATCATCACGCTAAGACCGATACGAGCGGAGTAATTATGAAAAATGTGACGCAAACGACGTTGCGCAGGTCAACTAGGATCACAATAAAGTTCTTGGTTGTTTGAAACTAGATAATGTGTTCCTGACTTATACCTCTAATATGGCGATCAAGGTGTTTTTTATCACGACTGTCAATGTTGCCAACGAAAAATTTGAACCAACCCACCAGTCAGTGGTACTTCTGCAATTCCCCGTGTAATGTTTATAGTGAAAAACATCCGTATCCCAGATACCATCAATTACTTCAACAGTCTCGGAGGACAAAGCTTTTGTTCCGCGCCTCTGGAATAGTTCAATGTTCAGCGCGGATCGGGACGCGGACGTCTCCTTACTTCATCTTTTTAGCGAACGACGGCGCCGCGACGATAGAAATCTAAAGTGATTATTAGTTTCCGGACGGAAATTTTAAGTAATCGAGTTCTTTGGGAGACCTAGGAGAGAAGACACTGTCCTTTGTCTTAGATTGTAAGTAGGTACTTATAAATAACGATGGGTTTTTTTTCTCTTTATTTTTTAGGGACTTTTATTAACCTTGCAAGGCATGCCAGCCCCATCACAACCTTACCTAAGTTGAAACAATATTATTGACTATTTTTATGCTAGACTTAATATAGTACCTACAACAAGTGAAGTCATCGACATAATGCCATATCATACATCATTTTAGCGGCGTCACTTTTTGGACTCGTGAAGATTTCAAGGAAAGTACTCATATCGTATTTATTGATTTTGCACAATTCTGTTAATGACTTCTTTAAAACGATGGCTTGGGTGTCGCTGCGAAGGTCGTGCTGTCTGAGGCAGTTGTGAGTGAGACCGGGATCACACTTTAATCATTTTTAGTGTAGTAAATTAATATATTATGAGAATCTTGTGGGAATATGGGGATAAAATATCCTATGCCAAAATAGCCTATGTTACTCAGGGTGAATGTAGCTTTGTAATGGTGAAAGAATTTTTGAAATCGGTCCAGTAGTTTTTGAGTTTATTCGTTATATACAAAAATACGAATCTTTCCTCTTTATAATATTAGTATAGATAAATATAGTAGTAACACCAAGCCACCACAGGCCACATCAAGTACGTAAAATTGGAGCAGGGACTGACCAAGTACTTGTTCGTTCTCCTGCGTTCAAGACCACGTTCTACTTACTGATGCAGTAATCTTAAAGAATGCTTTTCGCGTGTAAATGCTCACTTCCATAGGTAGTAAAGTTGACTAAAATATTTCGTTTGTGAATTTTAGCATTTCCCATCGTTTATGGTCGAACTGGCTTCGTCCCAAGCCCCACCTACGACGTTAGTGGCTGGCAAGCTGCGGGCTCAGTAAATACAAGTTCACCATTGATTTGTTCACTGAGTTCGCCTCATAGCCGTAGTTTTTCAATAAAACCTTCCCATCAGAATGTGGGTCACACATACGTTAAGCAAACAGCTCACGACTTATATTGACTCGCAGACACTTGTGAGCAAGAAACATTGAGGGAGAATCGAATGTTTCAGTCTTACTAGGGAAGAAAATATTTCGTGCCTCAAAAATTAGATGAACAATAAAATATAATTTTGGAATAAAAATCTAAAATTACTATGATATAGATACGTAGCCTTGTTGTAGGTTCGTAGGCCTAAACAAACAACTTGATCCCTAAAAACCGACGCTTTATCCGAGAAACAGTTCAGTTAATCGTTTTCGCGAACCCTAAACGATGAACATTATCGTCAGGAACCTACGACGGAAAGGGTAATCTTTCCATAATAATAAAATAACATGTTTTACTAAAGATAAAGAGAGCAAGTAAAAATAAACGCAGTTACCTCGTTCCCGAACCTATTGTGTGGGTATAAAATAGTTGGCAGGCCTTTCACGTTGGTAACCAATATGTTTGCCAATATTTGTGATACCTTTGATCCGCAGCTTCGTTTGAACTGGGTGAGAGGACCAATAACAGTGGATCTGCATCATAAAAGTTTTTCTTTGGGGATTTCCTTTTATGTAAGTGGAGATTTTATTGAGAAACTTTTGTTTGCCTATAGAAGTTTCGAAGAATATTATTGCATGCCTTTTTACCTGATTACTTTGGTACTTGGGAATTGGAAGACGTTTGCTTACCTGAAACAATTAAATAATAAAATTAGTTCAATGCACCAGTTGTGTGACGTCACATTGTTATTTTGATCGTATGACGCGAGACTTTTTATGTTCTGTTATCTGCAGCCAGTTCAAAAAAGAAGGAGGTTCTCAATTCGACTGATTTAATGTATGTTTGTTCAGCGATATTTCAGCAAATGTGAACCTATTTGGATGAGTTTTTTTTTATTGATAGAGTATTGTTCCAGACTAGTCCCATTTCAATTTGGTAGGTTTCCTTTTAAATTCAGCATATTTCCTACTCCCGTGATTTTTTTCACATTTCTAGAAGCTACCGTTTAGCCATTAGAAGGGGGGACACAACCATTGACTCTAACCATTTTTCCCACTTTAGAACTTCATATTTCACAAACGGATCCCTAAATCGAAAAATGAACTTAAAAGACTCGTATTTTTTTTTGCAAAAGCTATCCAACGACACCCCACACGATGGGGTGGACGCGAAAAAAAAGTCATCCTCACTTGACGTGTAGTGGAGGTGCCATAAAAAAAATATTTTTCAAGTTTTTATTCTACCATTTTGTCGGCATCATTAATATGTGCATTCTTGCTGAATTTCAGCTTTGTAGTTCCCATAGTCTTGAGTCTGAGCAAATCCGCGGACAGACAGACAGACGGACAGACGGACAGACCAAAACTATAAAGGTTCCTTGTTGACTACGGAACCCTAAAAACGTATAACGACTTTTATTTCGGAAGTCAGTGTCAAAATACGAAGTAACAACCAAAACACCGATTGCCGAAATAGTTTTTTTTGTAAAAAATGTTATTTTATTTAGAAGTCGGCTCTTAACGACTCACTAGCGTGAGTCGTCAGAACCTTATTTAATTATTTACGTGTAGTTTAACAAAGGCTGACAATTGATTGAACGTAGAATAGAGAACGTGAGAAGGAGCTCGATTACCGATTCGTACATTTTGTGCGCGTCGCGTCATCATAACGATGGCCATCGCGCGGCAGCGAGCACGCGGCGTGCGAGGCGTGCACGCGGCGTGCGAGGCGTGCACACGGCCGTGCAAGTGTGCACGTGAGATGCGCCCCCTCCCCCCGCCCCGCACCTTGCACCGCGTCGTCTCACCGTCACCGGCTCCGGTACACCCCGCGATGAACACCCACGCCGACCCCTAATAGATACTTTTTATTTCATTCACCCCCTTTGGACCGCATCCAAGTGCTGTTCAACCTTTTAATGTCAGAATTCTTGATTTCCACGCTCTAATCGTTACTTAAAATGGGTCACTCGTACGTAAGCAAATTGAAAAATGGAAATACATAACAGAATCGCTCCAGCGATACTTTAGACTAATTGAATGGCGCCGTTACTTATTTGTGAGCGGGCTTCGATCTGCTCGGCGGCGGATTAAATAATAAAAGCGAGTGGCCTGCTCGCCACGCCCGCCGGGACTCTTTTAAGTCCAACATTTGCATTAGAACGACGGAGTTTTAATGCAGAAATATTCCGGAGTGGAACGAGCACAAAGGACAAATTGATTCGTTTCCGATTCGTGCTCGGCGCGAGATGAAACACTCGCGGAGACTAGCACGCTGGCGCCTAGCTCCCTACTAGTGGACCCGCGCACACTACGGAAACTTTGAAAATTAGTCATTGGTTGAACATGTTTTCTTTTTTGTTTTAAGTCGCTGATTACTGAATTAGAACTTTCAGGGACCGCATGAGAATTAAGACGCCACATGGCTATAGTCTTCCGATCTCCAATCAATTGCCATTCAAATTAACATGGCTACCTAATAATACAGGCTCACAATACAAGCGACAAGCCCCCAGCATTCACAGACAGAGCCGTTTAGCCAATTATATCGAGGCACGTCGGCACGAGCTCCACCAGCATGGCCCACGCTCACACACATGCCCACGGGGCTGGGCCACATACACATGGCCTCTCGATAAAAGTCCGGCGCTCTGCGCTCGCTAATTGGCAGGACGTGGCCACACGACGAGTTAGAAAAGATTTAATTAATGCCTAAACGCTTGCCGAAGTTACGGGTGACAATTTAGGGGCAAAAGTCAGTGAATAGCATTATGAATGCGAAATCTCTTTAAACCATCTTTAACGCATTGGACCGTTGAAGGTCTTATGATTAGCAAATCAGAACCAATTATTTTTTCCTTTTAGCAGATAGTGGCGTTAAGAAAATTGAGTTGGATTGCTATTTTCTGTCCGCTATACATAAGCGAATGAGTGAGGGGCGTATAGTAGGGCTGTGAGTAGGTATTCTAGTAAAAATGTTGAATGTAATTTGATCTCGCTGATGGCAGGCAGCGCGGGACGTGTCTGCAGACTGAGCGCGCGAGTCGAGCGCTCAGCGCCAGTTCTAATAAGACGTGATTCAAGAGGACGCGCGCGACACAAGCTGCTGGCTTGTTGTTGTCAATAGTTCCTCTTAGTTCCCGCACGAATACGTATAATCATCTAAATATATATAACTCAAAAGTGACTGACTGACTTAGTGATCTATCAACGCACAGCCCGAACTACTGAACGGATCGGAAATTTTGGCATGCAGGTAGATGTTATGACGTAGGCATCCGCTAAGAAAGGACAAGTAGAAGTAACATAGGGGATGAAAGTTTGTATGAAACTTTGTCAATTTTAAACCGATCGGGCTGAGTGTTTCAAAATCGGGGGTAAAGTATCTATTCCACGCGGACGAAGTCGCGAGCAGAAGCTAGTGTAAAATAATTCTGAAATGTAATTGGAAGTATAGTTCAGTATTTTTCAGATCACTGTGAGCAAGTCATCTTGGTTAATCAAATAAATTAAATCTTTTATTGCATTCAATACCCAACACGGAACAGACAGCTACGAGTTCCCGAACATGCAGCACATTGGTCATTTACTAGTTCATTTCAGCAGCTGAATCTAGAAATAGATTCCAATTCCACATGGGATCTAATTCCTGTACATTGGCACCCGCGGGGCTCACGTGACGCGTTAAGTGGCCCCTATTATTGTCACGGCACACATTTGCGTGCGATACATTTGCGTGAAACATGGATCGTTTGTCATGCACTGTGGCTCGATATCGCTCGTTCTCGTGATGGATCGCCGGAGATATGGGGCCCAGCCGGGGCCCGGCGGGGCCCAGCCGCTCGGGGGCCTCATAAATACGGTCGCCGTAAAAAAGACGATGCTATGGAATAGGCAGTAAATAATACTGTGACATGTGAGTGGGTTATAGGAGCCGGCCGCTGATGAGCGCGGGACACACACATTTTCCTTAGTCAAGGTCGCAAAATATTGAGTATTTTGCATCCTTGACTATGGAAAATGTGAATAAGATAAAGAAAATAATAAGAACACATTGTGAGTGCATTGGGATGGTTAGTGATACAGCCTCCTTAGTTTTTTAAATCTTTATATTAAAAGACAATTGATAAAAGATTATCTTACGTTTATGCGTGATCAATATGCAATTCTGGATTGAGACATATTCATAGATTCATCAATTTCCATACGCGTTATTTTTATTTCCATCGTTTGAATATATTAAACGTCAGTTACAAGTTACTTGAATTCGAGATTGTTGAACCCGAGCTGTCGTCGCCATTTATATTTTAGATTTTCAATTTCAAATTATGTATCTCCGCAGAATGCAGAGTTTGAACATAAAATTCAAACAGAATGAGAATGTTGGTTTTGAGATTGTTTGCCTCAAACGTACATGTTGTATGTATGTCCCTATGTACATAAGCGATGTATGTTTGTCTATGTAACTTCTTTGTCTCGATGGAATTGAAGAGAAACATAGTCAACGCTTGCTTGCTGAAGTTTCGTTGAAGAAAAAGAAAGATAACGCATTAAATTTATTGGCACACTGTTCGCAAGAAAAGCACAAAATAACAAGTACTAACTGGAAAGAAACCGAACAGTCTCGGAGATAATGTAATATTGTGTTGCTCATTGGGTACTGGCAGTATGACCAGCTGCCAAGATGGAAGTTTCATGGGTTTTTATAAAATATTCTCTCGTTCTTAGCAGTTCAGCAGCTTTCTTACCTATTAAACAGCGTCTGGCGAAGGCAAATGTCCACCAGTGGACATCTTTAGCATTAAATGGTGATGATAATGATGCAATATTTCGGTATGTTTCCTATCATTATCATACGATAACTGTCACGCTTTATTTCCAGACATAGATAATACTATTCCGAGAATCCTGTTAACTGAGTTTCGTTAGCTCGCAATGTTGGATAGCTATTCCAAATAATTTCAATCGGGTCCTCACTCTGTGTACAATAAACACAGTTACCGCTGCTATTCGGCTGCCACAACACCCAGTCACCCCTGACGTCGTCGTGAGCAAACACTGGCACAGATAACTGACGTATAACTAAACCTATTCCGATAGTGTAACCCAAGGCGTGCGTCTGACGTGAACCGCATTCCTCGAGGGTACCTGTGAGCTTGTCTGTACATACAGGCACTGTATGAAACACGGCATACGAGTAGCGAACACGTGCGGTTAGACGCGAGTGTACGTAAAGCTGACATGTACACGCCGCTCGATGTGGATGGCTCATCCATAAAATTGGATAACTAAACAGTTATCGGCTTTTAGTGTTGGGCCACACAGGTGACTGTTTGTTGGGTCCAACGTTTGATCAAATTTTTGGCAGCTGTATTTGTTTTATTTGTAGTTATCAGCCTATGTTAAGAGTCGCATTGCGTTACGATAGCTTCAGTAGTATAAATATCTATACTTAATACCTAATTTTTCTAAAAATGTAGAACATAGTTTGAAAGTTACATATTTACCCTTTTTAGGAAAAGAAATTTTACCAAGACAATAGGGATATTTCTTGATTAAAAAAAAAAGATTCTATTTAGTCCGTCAGTTAGATTATCGAAAAATATTGGACACGTATTTTTTGCTTCATAGAATCAATAAAAATTGACAGTGATAAAAAACATCAAAGATTAGGAATGGGGCTTGTGACGTCAAGTCGTGGTAAACATTAAACCACGTAGTGCCGTCAGACGAGTTATTAACGCACTGTATTGTCTTCTTTTTTGTTTACCTGACAAAAAATACAGTTTAATGTTTTTTGGGCATTCAGACGCAGAATCACTCAAATGTTTGCAAACCCTCCACCAACGTTACGCGCACCTATTCCAACATTGGGCAGTCCTCAATTCGTTCCATCGCCAATAACAGTCGGACATTAGTCGTTTTAATTACGTAGGTACCGAGTACATCTGCTCCGGTTATTTCCCGAGGGCTAGCTCACGATAACGGATTAATGTCGGATCGATGCCGGATCAAAATTCTACCCGGCTTGTAACCGTATTTGACGTACTTCATAAAGATTGATGATGTAAAAATCTGTTGTAGTTACGTGTTCATAGGGTTAACTTTTGATGAAACTATGTTCATTCATACTAATAATTGTAAATCCGAAAGTAACTCTGCCTGACCGTCTGATTGTTGCGCTCTTAAACGTAAACACAAATTTTGGTACAGAGATAGGGAACGTGCAGAAACTATAGGTTGCAGCACAGACATATCAATGCCAAGTATATATTACTTATAAGTTTCAAATTTGCAACGCTAGATGGCACAGTCTACTTCGTGCACGTTCCACTAAACGGAGGGTGCAGGAAGTATAGGTGGCAGCACAGGTCAAATATTTACAACGTAAAAGTTTCAGATTTGTAACACTAGATGGCACAGTCGACGCCGTGCACGTTCCCTATACATAGATAGATTCGGATTTAGAATTAAAAAATCATAGAATGAGATAATGTATAGGTATATGTATATATACATACATACTTTCACAAGTACGCAGCTGGTGGCAAAAAAGGTGATAAAACATGAAAAAATGTTCCTCTAAAAATCACGTGTGAATGTCACAAGACTACACGCGACGTTTTGCACGCCTCGTATGGCTCTACTATAAGTACGGTCGCAACAAAAAGCTCTTAATTTATGGTAAACTTCCTGATTTGCATTGTTCCATTCCTGACTTTAACACTACCCGTGAAAGTGAACACCCATTATTACAGTGGTAATCTCCATATTTAAGTTCGTTTTGAGGTCGAGGCAGAGTAATCTGTACATGCCTGCATTATGCTGGTAATCTGTTGGCGCCTTCTTTGAATATCCCTCATAAGCCTTTAATGGAGTAACATATGGCTGTTCTGTGGATCCTCCATTGTTTACTATGTTACGGCCGTTTGTTTATATTACCTGTATTTTTGCGAGGTTCACTTTAGTATAAACTGTAGCATTAATATAAGAAGAAATAGTAATTAAGAAAGAACAAGAAATGCTTTGATCCATTAATAAGTTCTCAGATTATCTGCAAGTGTCTAACATTTCAAAGAGTCAGTTTATTAAAATGAAAACAAGTAACAAGTTCTGTAGTAATTCACTTTAAAGTTTGAGTCAGCTTGCAATTTAAATCAATCTAGATCTGAAAATGAAGTTAGCTCAAATACAAATGCCTTCAACCATAAATAATAAGTTGAATACTTGAGTGAACGAATTCAGCCTCCGTTGACAATGTTACACATTGCTAGATATTTATTTAGAGAGAGTGTAGTGTATTGTGAAATTGGGCAACAAGTCTGTTTGAGTGCGCGGAGCGATAACGAGAGATGTGGCGATGTGGGCGCGAGCCGCGGGCCCCGTGACGACTGAACACTGTTGTACGCAATTGTACTATGCACACATAGTTTTAAAGAGCAGCTATTGGCGTTTTGATTTAAAAAAAAACATGATTGAAGCATTACTAACTTCCTAAAAAATATAGATTTGAAGTAGAATATAAAAGCCGAATAAATTGGGGTGAACATACATATATATATGTATGTACATATTTAGAGGCCGTAAGCAGAATTTAAATGACCGTTTGCGACTGCATTGCGTGTTTTTCAAGCTCATCAACTGGTCAAGCACGTACGGTATCAGCGATACACAATTAGCATGCGATACAACCGCTGCATGCTGCTTTAAAAACCAATTCCCGATTGCTGACGTTCAGCGCCGAGTGTACTGGCGCGCGGCGGCGGAACCCATCGGATACCAACGAAATGGTTTCACACGGATATTCCTAGGTGTTACCTACGTAAGCCAGACTTCGAGCCAGCCAGAATATTCATATATCGCTCAGAAAAATATTATTCTATTTGCAAAAGCAGTTGGAAGTTTAGCTCTTAAATAAAAGTGGCTTATTTCTTTCTCGTGTATGTTCGCCAGGGGACTGATCATTTGTTCGCTCTTGTCCTTTATATTTCTTAGAGGTCCCCGGAGATTAATGCTCCACGTGAGATATAGGCAGTTTCAATAGTTTAAATCTATACACATTTGTTTTTGAATAGTAATGGTTGACTTGGATCGTGTTCTTCTTTATATTTTGCTTTTACTTGCTGAAGCTTTGCATTACAAATTCGGATCTCATACATAATCTGATCGTCGTTCTGTCAGTGAAAGATCGTAATCCTGCACCCACAGCATCATTTAACTGCCAATCATCAAAGTGATTCACAAATGACTCGTTCTGTAAGTAACGTCGCAGTTATTAAGAAGACATTTTATAACAAAATTTTATAGCGAGCGGAATTGACTCCCTTCACTCGTAAAATTATGATGATGAATAACTGAGTCATCCATTTTATATAATAGCTGCTTTATCTTTATTATTTGGACCGTAATTCTATAATATTTCCGTAAAAAAAGTTACTTTGCCCTATACGGATCAGTTCACCTCGTTGGTTGGGAATAATTTTCTTACTTTGAACCATGCTACTCATATTCGGATCCACAAACACATGTAATACACACATCTATACTAATATTATAAAGCTGAAGAGTTTGTTTGTTTGTTTGTTTGAACGCGCTAATCTCAGGAACTACTGTTTCGAATTGAAAATTTTGGGTTGAATAAACCATTTGTCGAGGAAGGCTTTATGCTATATATCATCACGCTTAAGCCAATAGGAGCGGAGCAGCGATAAAGAATGTTTTAAAATCGGGGATTCCACGGGGACGAAGTCGCGGACAGCAGCTAGTATGCATATATGTACATATGTGTATTATTATATGTATATGCGTATGTGTATGTGGCATTGTATAGTATGTATTGTTTATATATTATCTTTGTAGTAATTTAATATTAATCGCGTTTCTTTTTATTTATTTTTTTCTCTTTCGTACTGCACCTACCACAATTATTCTCTGCATTACCCAAAGCTTGACTGGTAGAAAATGCCTAAGGCATTAAATAAATAAATAAATGTATGTATCTTTAACTGTTAGAGCCTCCGTGAGTCCTAAGCCTAGTTGATTGGCTAGTCAGCACTATCGTTGCTGATCAATTCTAGTATAATATTATATTTATTCGAACAAAAAGCAAAAGAAGACCTTTACTATCGACGCGTTATTTCTTTGATACATATTCAATCAATCAGCTCACAAATTCTCTAGGCATTATGATATCAATTCAATTCGTATCGACGACTACTTCAGGCGGCCCTAGATTTAGTTTATTCGCTGAAAAAGTAACTCACAGTAATATATCGGAGAGCAGAGAAAATGTTATGTTAGGATTGGATAACTGAGTAAGAAGCGAGATGTATGTGCGCTGCGTGATCGAGGAACGCTTAAATGTGAAGATGTTTGACATGGATGGATGGAAGGCACGTTTTAGAGCAACGAATACCATCAATACTATTATGTAGATGTCAGAAAACTAAATATCAGCGATTCAAGAAATAATCTAAAGTACACTATAATTGTAGTTTCAGCTTAGTTGGCTTTTTCCCGCGCGCCGTAAGTACTAACTGAAAGCAAAGAGTAATCTAATATAGCTCTAAGCCGCAGCCAGTGCAGCCATGCAGGCCGAGACGTGGATGTGACAGACTTGTTCCCAAGTACAGACTCCAGCTACCTCCATCTTGGCAAGACAGGAATGATGAAACGGGCTGTACCTACTCCATTAATAACTGCTCATCGATCTTGCAGATACAATGTGGAAAATATGGTGTGTGCCTATTAAATAATATTAACTGCGTTCACAATATCAGATAACGCGAGCCTCGCATAACTGAATATTGAGCGCGGAGCGGCCGCCTCCCGCGCTCAGTGAACAATTAATTGTTCCGGCGTCACCCCCAGACGAGCATAAAAACTACACAGAAGTTACAAAGTAAAATTTTAAATTCCGCAACAGCGTCGCACCTAAGGAAAATTTCTTTTAAAATGTGACTTGATACTTCACAATTTCCTACATCAAAACTTTTCGTGTTCCACCATTAAAAGTATTCGGTGAATTTCGGCATCGACTGGACTGGGCGGCCACCGTGAGGCAGGGCGGCGGTGAGGCTGGGCGGCTGGGCGCTGGCGGCTGGAGCCGAGACTTGGGCACTGATATAGGTTACAAGGCGAGTGCATGTATGCAGGGAACCAGGTCGACACAGACTCTGCGGCCGTATCGATTGGCGGCGCGCGCACCCTGCCGCGCGACGCTTTCGTCGGCGACACCTCCACCGCGCCGCGCATGCCGCGCTCATCTCGCCAATCTGCTAGTAAACGCGCAATGTATAGCGTAATAGACGATTCACATTTGAGAGGTCCGATCATGTTGAATCGGAAGGGTGATGTAAAGTGATTGTGTGCGGACGTTCAGGCGGCGGCGGCGGCGGTGTAAGATGAAATAAAATTAAGTTGGGATGTAAGGCCGGCTCGATTTGCATCCGAATCGAATGTTTCTAGTGTCGATTACTCGTCGAGTGGCTCCGTCCGCCGCCCGACTGCGAGAGCGGAGAGCGGAGAGCGGGGAGCGGGGAGCGGGGAGCGGGGACATCGTCTGAGTAAGGATTGCGATGGCGACGGAACTTATGTCAAATTGATTCTGAACTTCATTTGGATTTTACATTCAATGTAGCAGAGTATGAATTGTTCGAGATAGATTAGTAGCGTTCCACAACGTGCTGCATAAACAACAAGTAGTAACTATGCTACACATTTGTTCTTGTGATTACAGAGCACTAAGAAGAACGCTTAGAAGTGCATGCTCGTGTTCTCAACTTCAGTTATAAAACATTTTCTTTAGCTTACCCTCAGCGGAGCCGGGCTTTAACTTCGCATTTCAGTTCCACATAAAAATAAATCTAGCACGTAAGTACACATTATTGGTAACGAATTCCTCGTTTTCCAGTGCTGTGGAAATTAATTTTAGTGCATTTTCGATAAGTGGAGCGCCGCGGAGGGAAGAAGTATGGCGAACGAAATGTTGTTTCATGAGCTCCCCGAGGAGTTTATTGATGAACACTAGATTCCAACCTGTGAAGTATTACCTGGACGGGAAATCATCAAATGACTTCTCCCGCTCTGGGCGGAGCGGAAGGGAGTGTCAGACTCTTACTGACTAAAACCCATCTGTGTTCCTACTACTTTGAATTTTGAGGGCCGCAGTAACTCTTTCGAATAAATTTCCCAACTCAAGCATCCCTTAACGTTATGGGGCCCCGTCTTCTTTGCTGACATCTCTATGAGGCGCGCGTGGAAAACGAGGCGCCATCGCCCGGGCCTGGTTGATCAGCTCGCGCCTGCAGTGACCGGGAATCACCCTGCGACTACTAACGCCCGGGGCGTCTTCTTCTGTTGCGACGGCTGGGGCGTGAGGTTTCATTGACGTGTCCTGCCTCCTCCTTCACTTCCATGCCTGTTCGCTCCAGACCATGGATTGAACCAGGGCCGGAAGCAAGAGATTGCCACCGCTGATCGCCTCGGCGAAGGTATGGCGTTGCTCCCCCCAAACAGGGCAGACCTCCACCGTGTCCTCTGGGCGATATATACAGTGTTGACATCCGGACGTGTCATCTATTTTACCCCATATAGGTACCTCTTGAAACAGCCGTGTGGTGAAGGTGAGGACGCAGTGGCGCCTCTCCAACCACTCCTTAAAGATTAGACTATCTAAAGATTGATGGTGAAATAAATAGGCGTGGTTTGTTTCAGCATGAGGCAAATCAATTGAGAAGATCGACATAAAAAAGGTTGTAGCTAAACTTTTTTGGCGATTTTTGTCATAGAGTTTCTTGGAATTTGAAGCATCAAACCGAACCAGTTTAACAGTTCTGATAAAAGTAAGAAGCAAACCATTTCCCGTTTCGTATTGTCCTAAAACGCTTCACAAACAGAGCCCTGGTGCGGTGCTCATCGCACACGATAGGCTGCAGACACACAAACATGCAGATAAACACAAGCACGCATGTAGTCAGTCATTAGCCAAGCCTCAATTGTTCAATGCGACTACAGCAAACTATACAGTCATGGGAAACGGACTAGTCTCGGAAGGATCGCTCGACTGGATGCGGGTGTTATTGATCAGAGCTTTGAATAGTGAAGCATTCGTGATATGAGGGCGCCACTGTGTACATTTTAAATATGATGATGACAATTTTTCTTCTTTCATAGCTTGGTAGATTCAATCAATAAATTGTATTTATCCAGCGACCTAGTCTTTACCCAAATATTGATGTAGCTGAATACCAGTATTTTACGTGGAGTGACTACATTTTAGACCTCCACCCAGTAACTGGGAAATATGATACATCTTGATAAGAATAGGGTCAGATTTTCTAACTAACCGTAACGACTATTAAAGACGTTCAGATGAAAGCCAGGACCGACGGTTTGGAGTCTGAGTATGTAATTGATGATCACCCATCCATGGGCCAACCTCGGCAAATGTAGCTTAACCTCTGTGTTCAACCGTGTGGCTCTTATTATTGTAGCGCGCCTCAGTTAAAACTTATATAGCGGCATTCCTTACCGCTAACGGTAGCAGAACTTGTAGAGTCAAGAGCCTTCGAGACTTTTCTATGCCAGAAAATTCTAGAATTCCCGAAATCTAGTCTGTCGCGACAGATATGTACACCAACTTTCTAGATCTTTCTGCAATGGAAGGTTCTGGAATGACCAGTCAGACATGGATAACCGATACTAGCGATAAGTTTTTACATAATAAGTTTTTAAAATTGTACTGAGTATTGTTTAAATAAAGTTTCTATATTTGGTTCACAAACCCGAAGCTCGTAACATTATTTAGCCACGAGCTCCAAAGTAGAAAAAATAGTTAAATCTCTTGCCTCCACCCCTTTGCTATTGTGTCACTTTTCAATAAATGATTTTAAGAGGAGCATTCCTCATTTCCATAAAAAAAGCAAAATCAAAAGTGCACGAAACTGATACCTTAATTCAAAATCTCAGCTAACTAAAATTCCTTCAAAATCTCAGCTCACTAAAATTCCTTCTAAAAGAAGATCGCAGCGTACTTGAAACAATTTTCACACATTCACGAAGAGCACGATATGAATTGTTAACGCAATAATGACTATGAAACACATTCGTAAGTCGTGAGCGTTCGGGTACCCGGGCCCAGAGTGCTGGGGGCCGCGGGACCCCGCCGGGCTCTCGGGTCCTCACTGGGTCCTACCGGCTGCCCGGGTGGTAATAATCGTCCCGAAGCTGGATATTAATATTGTGCACTCGCGCCGTCCATATGCATTTATGCGAGCTAATCGAGTCTCTTGAATGCCAATGTTTTCACGTACTGCGGGCAAATGGGGAGACTGTTTCTGAAGTTAGTTAAATGCGGCTTGTAACAAAACCTAACATTACCCATGTTAGGTTTTGTTACAAACCGCATTTAACTGTTTAGGATAAGACCTATAGTTGACACATTTGCTCAACGGTACACAAAATAAACACAAGAACAATAACTTTTGTTTCTTAATAACTTCATCTTGTTCGCGTCAACCCTTGTGCGCACCCCCTCGCGATATTACTCTTTCCTAAACTCAGTACTTTTCGTTTATTGAAATAACAGCCGATGATTACTAATTGCGTTTGTTCGAGCTCGCGCAGCTGTCACGACTAATTCAATTAACCAATCAGCTCTGTTTGATTTTTCGTCTTGATTTCAGAATTTATAGCAGTCTGGAGTGACAGTATTTGAACTAGAAATTAATTTACAATTTATAATTAATGTTGATAGAGAACTTGTTTATCTTAGAGATTAGTGAACGTCTTTCACGATACAGAGCGTTCACCTTCTAATATTATAGCGAGTTGAGCCATCTTACAGTCCGCACTGAACTTGTAACGCTAGCTTAGCCCCTCCACACATAAATTGGCTCACATTTGTCGCTTGTTTTAAACGCCCATTTAGATTAATATTCTCGCATTAAGATTACGTTACATTGCGCGCTCGCGTCGTAAACGTTCTCCGCGCGACATTAGCGCCGCGGCGATGTTCCGCCCGCGCTCCGGTGATGGCGCGCTCTGCTTGAAAATCTTTCCACCTCATAAACCGCTGTAACGCCGCAAATTGAATTGCTCCGCGTTGTTCGCCGGCGATTATGACGTCAGTCGCACGTGCAACAGTGACGTCACATTATCCGAGTTCAGGCGACGCGCCGCACAAGCGCTCAGTTTATTAAACCAGTGCATCCGCGTCATGTCACGAAGTGCGCGCAATTATAAATGGTAAACGCGACATATTAACGTCAGTACAGCGGACGCTTTGCAAATATTGGATTGTAGTCGTACGTATTGGAAATTGTAGAGGGAATTTCGCACTTCAATTGCGATCCTCGAAAACTCAGTCCAAGTAACATCGAACACGAGAAGCTATTTTTAAAGCAAAGCTTTCCCCCGGGCGTGCTCGGGAGTGTTCGGGCGTGCTCGCGACCCCGGCACTGTGCAGTCATTTGTCAAAAAATAATAAATGTCACATTGTCTCGGATTTATAATTTGTTGAGTCGATACAAATTGCAATTTCGTCAGTCGTTCGGTCGCCGCTCGGTGCACAACTTCAACAACTTATTGGTTTGGCGCAAACTTATGTTTGGAGGCCCGTTCACACCGCGCCTTACTCGACCCACTACTCGACTGCTCGAACCTACTTGATAAGTTTTAATTAAATAAGTTCTTGAATGGCGGCGGGATTCTTGCGAATTCAATTTATGCATGCAGTTTCGCTAAATAAAAACTCAAATTGGATTAATTAGGCAACTAAAGTTGACGACCAAGTTCAACTGAAAGCTTTCAAGTACGTACGGGGAATTTCAGTAGATTAACTGAACTTATATTATTTACAGTCAATAGTACTTTCAGTCTCACAGCCAGTTTTAGTGCTGATGTAATTGGCTATATTTGGCTATGTTGTGTATTTACAAATGTCGATTTGCGCTAGCGTTAAGTTCGAGTGACTGGCTCGAGTACTGGCCCACGCTCCAGCTACTCTCTCTGAAATATAACGGCCCGCGCAAGAATGCCTCGACGAGGCAAATACTAAATTAAATTCGCAAATGGAGCTTTGCTGCTAGGGTTACCATGCGAAATTCGGTTGTTCCGCCATTTCCTATTTCATTATTGATTATTTTTACTGTTAAACTGCCTTTATTTTATAAATTGATGCGGTTCGTTTGCTACCCTTATATTATTTAACTAACGAGGACTTTTTATAAACGTTATTTCATACCTCGTTTGTAAGTTTCTCAGATAGGTTTAAACTGTAACGGTGTGCGTTCTGAACTAAACGCACTTGTTCTGGCCGATAATAATTTCAATTTTAGTTTTTTAATTTTCAAACATATTCCATTTTTCCAAACAAATCGGCAGTCTTTTACTGACAGGGCACTTCGATCCTGATCTCCGACAGATCAACATCTACATAGTTATGCTGTTATCCTCCGAATAACATAGAGTTGTACTTACTGTGTTTGTGATCTAATAGAACTATTTGTAATATACACAAGTCAGTGCTGAGTTTACCATTTAATAATAATTCTTATTGCTGAACCTGTGTTTCCTTAGTCTGTGAGGTCTCCAACCTTACATAAACCACCGTCACGTAAGCATATTGGGGAAATTTCCAACGATCATGGTCAATGTTTATGTTATTTTATTTAATACTTTACGCACACAGATGTACGGAGGCGGACTTAATGCCTTAGGCATTTTCTACCAGTCAACCTTTAGGTGATGCAGAGAATAATTGTGGTAGGTTCAGTACGAAAAAAATAAAAACAGAAACGCTCTATCTACTAGCGCGATCTACTAGCTATCTACGCTGCCCCTACATGGTCTAGCTCAGCACGCGGTCAGCCGGACACATTGCGCGTGCGACGCGGCGTCTAGCAACTTACAGCCGCTGAGCAAAAAGCAAAGAAGCCCAGTTTATGCGCTGACTCCAGTAACGCGTATGAAATGCTTTGCAGCGCTTATAGCGTATTCTGTTGTGTATAGTATTCTTTGTACCTCACATGTGTTTTGTAGAATTATTTATACTAATGATATATGTATTTTTATTGAAAACCTAATGATTTAACGTCTTGTACTATAATTTAATTTTTCTGAGGTGATATCGCTCGCTGAGAGACTAAAATTTTGAAGAGTTGTCACGATCGAATTTTCACGCACTGTAATTTTTAATCATACGAAAATATCAAAATGTTAATTATATTAAAAGAGTAGTAAAGTTAATAATGTTTTAGTATAATTATTTGATTGTTTTGATACAAGTAAATATTACGTCATTTCAGTATTATGGCCTTTGATTATAGATCAAAATAATATTATTGTACTAAATGAGCGGCATCCGAATAATATAGCAATACTGATAATATTTCCATACGTTGAAATGTTTACAATAACTGTTTATTCCAGTTTATTTTTTAGTTGAATAGCGCCAATTCTGTGTGTATTGTGGAGGGTGCAGTTCCATTGGTATTTAAATATTTTCTATGAATGATTTGAATAATTGATTTTCCTATTGTGAAAAACCATTTCACAGAATGATTGGGAGCTGATCACAGTATTGTAAAAACCACTTTGAGGCACTCGGGTTGAAAATATGATGGATTTAGATAAGATATTTCGCAACAACAATAGGAAGTTAATCCGTTACAATTGAATGCACACAATACTGGTTAATTGAACAGTTTGGTCGCGCGGTTCCACTCGAAACACACCATTACTCGATCATAAATTAAAAATTAAGCCCAGCGTCCGACTCGCCCCAATTCGGCTAAACTCGGCTATATTCGTCGATACTCGAATATGTTCGTCGTCGCTCGGTGCTCAACTGAGTTAAGTTTCATTGCTCATTTGGCGAATTGAGGGCTGGTTTACGACACCAGACCGAATAGCCGCGCACCTCTTATGCCTAATCTTTATGTTCGAATAAAACGAAACACTAAACGTGTCGGTGGCAGGGCGGCGGAGGGGGAGGAGGGCAGAGGTGGGGAGGGCTCAGGTAAGTAGCTATCGGCGATACGTACGCGATGCGATCGGAATTAGTTTCGTTTATGACCGAGGGCTGCATTCGACTCGGCGATAAGATTCCTTTGATTGTTTACTACATCCGCCATTTTATTTGTAGGAAAGGACTGATGTAAGTAAAATGATATGGAATTTCAGATAAGAGTAACTATATACTATATTTATATATAGTATATAGTTTCTCTTATCTTTTTATAACAAAGCTGAAGTTTGTTCATTTGTTTTTTTTTTTTTGTCTAAACGCGCTAATCCCTGGAACTATCAAACGGGTTTGAAAAAATATTTGTATTAATGTATTTGTTTAAACTTTATGTACAATAGTGTAATGCAAAAAGGCATTCTCTACCAGTCAACCTTTGGGTTAAAAAGACAACACTGTGGTAGGTGTACAACAAATTAAATAAAATATATTATATTTTTTTGGGAAAGAAATAACAAATAATAAAATAATATAGTACTAATAAAAAGTACATATTATTGTATGCTTAAATAATAATCTAATAAATATGATATTTTATAATAATCTTTATGTGAAAGAGAACTTATAATAATTATGACGAATACCAAACTAAGAATGACAGGTTTTTAAGTAGTGTTTTCGGATTTTACACATAAAGGAAAATTTACACTTTGCCTTCTTGATATCAAGGGGCAGGATATTCCAGAGTTTGATGGTAGAAATAGCGTAGAAATTAGACAAACCCGGTGCGGTGAGAAGGAATATAAAGAAGTAAGTAGTCGATTTTTTGTTTGTTTTGTTTATAAAACCCAAATCCATGAGAAAGGGTACGAAGTCGCGAGTCGAAGCTAGTTTAAAATATAATGGCTCGTTATCACCGTTAGCGTCTGAGAGCTGATACTTGATTTGCTGAGTAAATCGTGATTACTGATGAGACTTTAAAAACAACACTATTTTGTATTGTCTCTAAAAATCTTTGGTACGAATAAATAATTCATAATGTATTTTGGAAAACTTATGTAAGTTTAGCTTCAGTATGATTATAAAATTTGGCACCTATTTAAGTTGTTCTAGATAAAGCACAGTTTTATGGAGTTGCTGTTTGTTGTAAACTGCGGTAGTTATATAACTTGCGAAAATTAAAACAAAAGTATAAGTTCCTCTCGGCGTGTATTTCAGTTTCGTTGAGCAATTTCAATAAAGATGAAAGTTTAGAACGTTACTGTTATCATAACTGGACGAGATGGCTTCACGAGATAGTTTCATCTTTACCGTTATTTTTATTAACCCTTTAGTTAAATGTGTTCGTGTGGATTAACGTTTGATCGTTACCTGTTTTATGATACCAGCATATTCTGTCTTTTTATTGGGAAAAACATGAATTTTAAATACAAGAGTAGACTGATGTTGAAGTAAAATGTAAATATCCCTTAAGTAGATCATGATGTACTCGTAAATGTACATTCTGTACCTACATATTATGTATTAAAAAGTATGTAAAACTACTTTAATCAGGAATTAAGATGTTAGATAGTTTTCAGATACCGCATGTTACAAAAGTAAATCGAAAACAAAAATTGATAGCGCCAGACGTGACCGCCTTTGGATGTTATTATTTAGCGCTCTAGAGAAAAAGTAACATTCTAACAGCGAATATTTTTTTATTTGATAATTATTAATAATTCTATCCTTGAACATTTTGGATTTTTGACGGAATCTTTTCCGCTGATTTCGTCTAGAGCACCACGCCTCCACGTCCGCAGACCAACAAAGGCCTGGTTCACCTAAGGGCGACCCTATAGAACTGTCAGCGACACATTCACCAGACGTTCAGCCGCGATGTCTATCGGGGCCTAATATTGGCGTACTGCTTAGTAAAGCGCCGATCATACTTGTTGGCTCGAAGGGGCGTAGCCACATGCTGGTAGGAGTACAGTCTCTGAATCTCGTGTTTTGTCTTATGCTCACTTTCCATCTTCTATTCAAATAACATATTACAACCAAAACGTACGCAGAAGTCAACTTACAGCTGCTTTGTTCATATGAGGTTGGACCGACAGTTTTATCGTTGGCTGACTGTGAAATCAGTCAACGATAAAACTGTCAGTCTGACCTAATGTGAACAGCGCTACAGCTCTGCCCACACTATTGTGCCTACACCGTTGATACATTCGTGCGGCAACAAGTCTCACCGACCGCCGAGCGAGTAGACCCGACCAGTACCGAGTTGTACCGAGTAGTACCGAGCCCGTCGCCTCCCCAGTGAACAATAAACTTGTCTTGACTTGCGTTAATTAAATGAGACCTAGCAGAGGTTATATCTCGTGTATGATTGTTTTATGCTGGTAGTAAGACTTATTGTTTATGTATGTCTTAGGCGTGTTACACACTTGATTAATTTGGTAGATTTTTTTTTACAGGCCACTATAATTGCTTTTGCTCGACCATAATGACCCGAACCAGTGCAGTGTGTGGCAAGCTTAACAAACTAAAAACTGTGATTACTCTTTTCTTCAGAAAGACAAACCATCGGGGATCTTTACAGGTTACGACTGATACGAGAATGCGAATTTAAAATTAATAGAATCTTTGTCAGTGCACAAATCGTACAAGCGTTGTCGTTAAAATAACACTTGTCATCCAAGAAATCCTTCTGTACATAGGTACGAAGATATTCGTCCAATTAAGGCTTGGAGTCGTCGATCGTTTGCCGCGCGGCCGCGCGCGTGCGCCGGCAGCCGCGCGCGGCAGCGTGTTCATTATCCGACGCAGTCGAGCAAGCGCACACACGCCTGCATTCACTGTTCATTTTACATCCGTGTTGCTGACACTATGATCTCGACATCTTTTGGGAGGCAAGCTGCACTTATCGCGGTCAATTCGGGGATGGGTGACCACTTCTGAACGTGCCACCTCATCACTCTGATTCATGACTGAGGTTTTTAACCGACTTCTAAAAAAGGAGGAGGTTCTCAATTCGGATGTTTGTATTTTTTTTTTTATTGTTTGTTCGCGCATAACTCCGTCGCTTGTCAACCGATTTGAAAAATTGGCATTGGAATGGGTATACTTCCCAAATGGTCCCATGAAAATTTTATCTAAATCAACCAAGCGGTTTTCGAAAAATCAACAAAAATCTGAAAAAAATATCTACATTGTCTACATTGACGACCTCTTAGTTTACTCTGCAAAGGAGCAGTACGTTTTTTTAACACCAATGTGATTGGTTCGTTTAGGTAGGGAGGGGAGGGGGTGTAGCTACCACTAAAAAGTGAAAAATAAAAAAAACTTTTTACAAAAAATAAAACCGACTTCTAAACAAAAAAACCTAAAAGTATAAAATAACTTTAATTTCGGAAGTCGGTGTGTTCAACAACAAAAAAGCAACCAAAAACACCGAGTTTTAAGGTTTCAAATATGAGGAGAAGATTTAACACAGCCGAAACATAGGTCATCTGCTACGCCGTAGCATACATTCTACGGCGTAGCATGCTCGTAGCAGCAAGGAGTGTTATTTAAAATCGCATTGAACACTTTTTAACAGCCTTAAAAAAATGGGAGCATTCTTTTCATCGATATTTTAGGAAATTTTTAACCAATTTTGATGATTATTTTATTTTATTTGGAGATGAATTTTGGTGAAGATCTGATGAAGAACTTCAGAGATAGGCAACGAAACTCTTCAATAAATTATAGCTAATCTCGCGGGGTAGTTGGATCCGCATGTCTGTTTGTAGCTGTGAAGGGTTACGCACATGTTTATAAAGTTAACCGTGGTTTTGGAGTTATCTATTCGGCTAACTTTATTGTTTAGATCCGATATAGGTGATTATTTTTGTGTTGAGTTTAGGAAAAGTTATCTTGAATTTGCTTGAGACGTGGAACTTTAAAGATAAATCAGTGACCTTCTCAACTTAAAATGTTATATAGTGAGATGTCGTCAAGTTTCTGTCAATCCCAAAGCAAAGTAAATATTTAAATACAGGCTGGTCTGGATTTGGTCTGTGAAGGCACACAAAGTAACTCCTTATCGGCAAATACCAAGCGCAACCAGGCGTTATGGGAATAAAGACAATGTAGTTGCGGGGTACCACTAAAATGTGAAAAAAAGAGTTTGAATCGGTTGTATTTTTTTTTCTATACGCATATAAAGCTGAAGACTTTGTTTGCTTGAACGCGCTAATCTCAAGAACTACTGGTCCGATTTAAAAAATCTTTCAGTGTTATATAGACCATTTATCGAGGAAGGCTATAGGCTATATATCATCACGCTAATATCAATAGGAGCGGAGCACCAATGAAGAATGTTGCACACTTATGTGACGCAGACGCAGAAGTTGCACGGGTCAACTGGTTATGAGATAAATTGTGAATAGAAACACGGAGTCAAATCTTCGATGGGATCAGAATTGTTCGAGAATGTTTACACGTGAAGCCTTCTGTCAAGTGAAATGAACTAAGTGTGAAAGTTATAGCGTGTCGCGTTACGGTCATAATGTGTTCAGATAAGTTAGACACGGGCCGGGTGCTAGTATCGTAATTAATTGAAACACATGTCGCCCGCGCGCCCGCCGACCTCATAAACTGGGAACTGTCTCAAGATGTCAGGAACATACAATTATCTTATTTTGAATGATAAGACTATTCTCAGGATTTACCCTGTTAGCACAAGCATGAAACTATTTAAAACTGTACATGGTGTACTCGAGTGCCAAATGTTATACAAATCTATTCAGCGGTTAAGATGTGAACAATAATATTAATATATGTACATATAATTATGTATGTGTGTTTGATGTCACATACCACATAAAACTCTAAACATAAGGTGATATTTAAAATAAAAAATTCAATTATAATTTCTACGGAGCGTCCCTAAACACCACTTACTCTATTCCAAGAATTCATGAATAACCATCATGAAGTACCTGCCAGCAGTACCCACGAGTTTACCGTCCATACCCAGTGTGGCTTTACGAGCTTTTACACGCCGAAATAACTATAACTTTAATTACCAAATAAATATAAAAGTTAGTTGCAGTAAGAGCCACTTAATAACTAGCTTCTGCTACAGGCTTTGCCCGCGGGATAAAAAATTGTAAAAACTATATTGTGCTATTCCAGACTATAATCTATCTCTGTGCAAATTTCATCTTGATCCGTTCAGCCGTTCTGGTTTGATTTGTTCACAATCATCCATCCATCCAAACATTCTCATTTCTAATAGTACTAAGATAAAATTAAAAGTATATAGGTACAAATAAAACGTCACTGCTTTACGAAAAATTTTCGAAAACTACCTAACCTAACCTATGAAAATGAACTTTGGAGGGTAGTTGAAAAATCTTATTTCTTGAACCAATATATTTAAAACTTCGTACGAATATTGACCTAAGTGGTAAGTTTAGGGGGTGTTAATGTTTGTATTGAACAATCTTATTTCTTGAGTTTATAAGCTTGACACATGGATAGAACTGACCTAATAAATAATGTGACTATTTAATAGGAATAGGGGCGCTTAAGTTGCTCCCCCAACTTAAGCGCCCCTATTCCTATTAAATAGGGGCGCTTAAGTTGGGGGAGTATCTGCGAAATCTACGTGGACGAAGTCGTGGCCAAAGTGCTAGTTAGTATTCGAAGAATTACTGAGGGACACACGAGGACCCAAAGTAATTAGATTTAACGCGATTCGTAAAAGCATCCCGTATTGAAACGAGCCGTATCGTAAATGTACGATTCATATTTTAAGAAATAATGGCCAATTAAGGTAATTTAGTCTTATCAGGTAGTAAAAGTCGATTTACACTTCTCATTTTTTCATCAAAATCTACCTGATCCCTTATCAGTATGTTGACATTGTTTTTTATGTAGTACTAGCTTCTGTCCGCGACTTCGTCCCCGTGGAATCACCGATTTTAAAACATTCTTTATCGCTGCTCCGCTCCTATTGGCTTAAGCGTGATGATACATAGCCTAAAGCCTTCCTCGATAAATGGTCTATTCAACCCAAAAAGAATTTTTCAATTCGTACCAGTAGTTCCTGAGATTAGCGCGTTCAAACAAACAAACAAACAAACAAACTCTTCAGCTTTATAATATTAGTATAGATGAGATTTTACAAATAACATAATTTTGATCATAGAGTCACTATTTTGTATGCCTTTCGGCGGAACATAGGTTGGACCAAACGTTATGTATAAGATCATTTTACTCTGTGTTCACAAAATTAATAAATGAATTTTGAATTTGATAAAATAAGTAAGAAACAGTTTTCATTTGACACATTTGTTCAGACTGGACCGTCATCAATTGTTGCTGACTTTACTACTTTGTCAGCTACAGCTGTTTAATACCATCGCTAAAGGTTCAAAGTACACAATCCATCTGTCCCTCCTTAAAGCCACTATTGAAGTCTCGTCGGAGATTGGTTGCATAAAGTATTCCCTGTAGCCCTCTGTATGATGGATACCTTGTTACAGGGAGGCTGTGATGCGTCAGTTAAATCTGTCTGCACGACGACGACATGGCTCCTCACGTGTCGCCGCTCTCCGGTGTCGGGAAATAACGTTACTGGAGCCGGATTGGGTGCCAACATCGCTCACTGACACGTAGGACGGTAAATCGAATACAACTTTTTAGTTTGTTTAGCAACGGAAGCTGTTTTGATACGTTTTGTAAAAGAAGGCGAGGTCCTAGTAGATTGTTTGTTATAATGTTTTTACTGCTTAAGAGCGTGGATGCCGAACGGCATTTCATACATATTTTCAAGTTCTTATTTTCTGAAATGACTAAACCGATTTTAATGAAATATATAATACAGTTAAATTAGACCCATTTTAAAGTTTCCATACAAACATAAATTTTAGTACTTTCCAGTTATCTTTTTTTAATTAAGACATTTCGAATTTTTTTTTAAATAACTTTTTAAACCTATGTATCCTGCTCATATGTGTGAAGTTTCATTAAAACTGGGTCATTCATTTCGCAAAATAGTGACTTGAAAATTTGTATGAAATGCAAGGCGGCGTACATGCACTTAATATTCATGTTGGTATTTTTTCTAAAAAATACGCGTTTACCTCGAACTGACAAGTTCAACAAACATTACTAATAAAATAAAAGTTCAAACATTCACATGAAAATTTTCGCTACAATATTTATTCGGTGTTTAGTTTTGTCTCTTAGGACCACGAAATTCAGCTGATACTCGTAAATGAATATTAAATACGTGCAATGATCCAGAAAATATTTTTTTTAATGGTTGATAACATAATATTTTAGATTTCACTTTTGCAAAAAAAAAAAGCAGTAACGTTGGCACACGTTATAATTGCTTAACAGGTTTTGAAAACGATACCTATTGAATCGCAAATTCCGTAATTTTGAAAGTGTGTAACGGACACATAGACAACTTTTCACTCAGATTCTGTATAATAAACCTTGTCCTGTTTTGACCTGAAACTCTTGCTACACATATTCAACCATAGGAGCTAAAGAAATTATGAGTCGACTTTCCAACGAAATATGGTAAGAAAAGAAAGTTAAAACATGAAATAGGGTAGTTGCCTAAAAAATCTAATTAGTCCGTAAGATAGACTTCCTAAAAATATTGGACACGTATTTTTTTATTTCACGTAAACAAAAAACGAAGATGATATGGTGCGTTGAAAACTCGTGTGACGTGCGACGATTTTTACCACGCCCTGATGTCACAAGCCCCCACTCATGATCTTTGAAGCTTTTTATTCTTCGTCAATTTTTAGAGATTTCATAAAGCAAAAATTACGGGTCCAATATTTTTCGATAATCTAACTGACGGACTAAATAGGATCATATTTTTATTCCTCAGGAAACAACCCTATTGTCGGTGCAATATAGTATGTATCCTTGCAGGGAGTGTCTCGACCCGTCTCCGGGTCCCTGGGGCTGCAGACGGCTGCAGGCTGCGCCGGGGAGCCGCCGCGAGCCAATGAAGCGCGACGCTGCCGGCTAACTCGGTTCTAGCTTGGAAGGATAAAGTTGCAGAGTTTATGTAAATAGATTTCATATTTTATGTTGTTTGATATTACAACGTGTAGTTGCAGCTCTCTCCTATAATTCAAACTAATGAAATGGTTTGTAATTATTTATTGACTAGCTTCAGCCCGATCCGTTCAGTGGTTTGGGCTGTGCGTTGATAGATCACTATGTCAGTCAGTCAGTCACTTTTGAGTTATATATATTTAGATTGACAAATGAATTACATCACCAATTTATTTATACAAGCACTGGTTTTACGACTAGCTTGGGTTTACAAGCGAAGGTTCTGGGCTACCTAGTACTTTAGATATTCGATATCGTCACTCACACCGCGAATAATCGGCCTAAATAAATATTATAAACCGTAATAAGAAGCATTGAACCATAGTTTAAATGAATATAAGGCGTGCCCTGACTGGCGCGGTGCATCAGACCAAGAGCCGTCGTCTACTGGGCACGCGGCATCCGGCGCACGGGAGCGGACCGACTAGGGCTGACAAGCACCGCAGTCTTGTCAAAAGGATCAAGTTGGGAATTGGTTTAAAATTTTCTACATATAATAAAATCATATTAGACTCTCCGTGTCTGTACGTTGAGTATTTTTGCACTGCAACTGAGAAACGTTAAAAAACACAGAATACAAAAATGAAATTTTTGAAGTTTTTATCTGTTATGTTTGTGGGAGCGTCACGCAAGAAATGCTGATTCGAAGCCTAGATTACTTAGACATATGGAGTGTTATCCGGAGTTTTTTTTTTAGTCTTTATTTAATAAAAATTGACTCAATAATCAAAGGATACAGAACTAATATAAATTTGTATATCTTATATACAAAGTTTTCGTGTCACGGTGTTTGTGGTTGAACTCCTCCGAAACGGCTCGACCGATTTTCGTGAATGTTAGCGTGCATATCGTGCATAGCGCACAACATCTATTTTTCATCCGCCTAACTATTTTTTTTTATGCAATTCGACGTTTGCTGGGTCGGCTAGTAAATATATATATTTGTATATAGAAATTGGAGAGCGGAGGAGAGCAGTGGTGGCCGAGTGGTAACGGCCCCGACCTACGAGTTGTAGGTCGCGGGTTCAAACCCAGCCAGGCGCATTACGTTGTGTAATTAATTTCATCACCACTGCTCCCAAAACGGTGAAGGAAAACATCGTGAGGAAACCGGCATGTCCTAGAACAAAAAATTCAGCAACCCGCACTGGGCCCGCGTGGTGGATTACGGCCCATTCACTCTCCTAGAGGCCAGGCCTGTGTCCCAGCAGTGGGAACGTTAAAAAGCTGATTATGTTATGCTAAATAGAAATTATAGTATATAAGGCTATATAACTACATCACGCAGCAACCAATAGGAGCGGAGCATCAATGATGCAAAAACGTTTTTTTTTTCTATCTCTTATGAGTCAGCTTCTAAATAAAACATTACGATGCTACCGAGCGGCTTGATAGATCTTCGACAAAGGTGATGGCTATAGTTAGCAACCTTATTGCTGACAGTCATCAGGATTGGAAGGAGAATGGTGTCACTAAGATACTGCGTTGTGCAGGTCATATCGGCAGACCTTCCATTTAAAATACTTATATTTAGCGGTATCCATTATTACTGAAAGCTAACCACAATAGGAATAGTTGAGAAGATTAGGACAGATGAAACAGAGGTTAGGTAAGACTTATGGTGCTACTTAGTATCTAGTAAAAAAGGGTGACTAAACGGGAATGGATGTATGAAGATCAAAATCTTGACCAAACACCACTTGCATTCAGTTGTTTTTAAAACTTTTGACATGTTGACGAATCGGGAATGTGACATAACGGGAAGTAGCCGTTTAAATTGATATTATGTTGCAGGCACAACAAGCACAATCATGTTTGTTTAAGTTGTCTCAATGTGGATCAGTATTCTAAAAGATGTTAATATAAATAAATCGGACAGCACATCTCAGCAAAACCGACAATTTCGCAGCAAAGGTATTTCACTCGTAGTACTAGTAGCTATTCACAGAACCGGAAAGTGGAACCGTCACTTCAAGACGATCCAGTTTTCAACTAGCCCACTAAACCCGGAGCGCGCCAGCCCTGAAGCAAAGCGGACTGAAGCGAAGTAAGCGCTGTGAGCGCAGGAAGCGCGCCGCTGAATGCGACTCAACCGTCGCGGAAAAAATATAATCGACTAGCGGGAATCGTTTCTAACGTGTATAGAGCTCTTAATAATGTCATATTTTTGTGATAAATGTGAGTAGAGAAAAGTAGAATAGATATTGTTATGTAGTTAGTGATAATTTTGTTTTGTTCTTTTATCTAATCTAAACAATGCTGCTTGGAGACAATGTTGTTATGATTTTGATGTCTAATTCCACTCAAAAATTTGTAAGTTGATCGTTGTCCTCTGTCCCAAACATTATTTTCTATGGATAAACAAAATATAATGGTCAAATATTTAAGACTTATTTCGTATGATAAAACATTACACATTACATAGAAATGGTTCCTGAATATCACAACGCACATTTTACATAGCACCTATGCCTCTGATGCTTTAACACACACACGCACACAGGTATGTATTATAAAAGTAAACAACAAAGTTGAAAAAACGAGTAAATTAAGTGGCTAATAGATATTGATGAGCGCGGCGATGATTCATCGAAGGGCAGGCTCGGGGCTCGTGGCTCGAGGCTGCTCACACTTCGCGCTCGTACATAATGTATGTCATGGCTCATCGGCCTGCTACCCAGGACGTGGGCTCTCAATAAAAGTTCAAGGATTTACCAGTCACTGAAATGGAGTTGAAACTGTGCGTTTACGATGCGAAAATCGTCTCCGCCTTTTTTGTGGGTGTCATGAGACGTCACTTTGGGGCTAAGACAAAAACAAGTAGTCGTTTCTTCAATGTTAAATATATGTATGTCTTGTTGTTTTAAATCTGTGTACTTTTTATTTTATTAATATTCTGCTACTAAGACGCTTGATAACAAATTCGGGATTTTTCAGTTTATTACGGTTAATAAAATTTCCTAAGCTTTTCTTGTTTTACAAGCCAAAAACCCGACTGCTCTACTCTACCGCTTGTTATATTATCAGCTCCGCACTGCACTGGATGTCAGCAGGGAGGGTGTGAGCTCAAACTAATGGATTATTTAAATCTGCCATAACTTACAGAGATCCATTCAAATTGATGGCTGCAGGGAATCAATGTTCCAGCCATAAAGAGCGCTTATGTGGAGCAGCGCCACGAGGCGCGCCGGGGCATTTACATATATTACAGGCTTCAGGCGGTGACCTTGTAATGTCATCCGCAATTAATATAAAAAAGCCCTTCGCCCTTCTAATGTGGAATGAATTGCTTCTGCCGGACGCCGAAACGCCCTTTGTACCCGCCCCTGCCAAACTACTTGCTACCCAAACCTACCTTATCTTCCCGTCATAAAGTTTACATTCCTATGATTCAGACGCAAGCGTACAGTTGTCTGATGCAGTGCTTTCACTTTTCACTCCATTTCACAAACGTTTTTATTATTGTAAGGTTGGATCGTCGTTTTCCGTTAGTCACATGCCGGATCAGTTCGGTTTTATGTGTAATGTGACGACCGGGTCGCGGCACGCGCGCGTGGCGTCGCTTATGGTATCGCGCTGATAATCGAGGGCTCGGCTGCAAACTGCTGATAATGTTGGATCTCGGCTGGAAGTCGTTGTTAGAGCAGTGAATTTTTAAAGTTATTTTATAAATAGTCGAGAGGGGTAACGCTGATTATATTATCATTGGTGGTCTTGTTTAAAGAGGGGAGCTTCGGAGCCTCCACTATTAAGGTTAATTTTAAATCCATCCTGTTAGGATGTTGTCAGGTCCGTTCCTAATTGTGCAAATCGACTGTTCTCTAGACCAAGGAATGTTTTTCGTTTGACGGTTCAACAGAATTCATTCAAAAGTCAATTTTGAGCGAGGACTGCAACGAATGTTACTGTTTTGCATTGTTAAAAAACGAAGGTAATACTCGTCCTGAATAAAACTAAAAACAATCCAAATTATTGAAATAATAAAACCGGACGTGCGAGTCTAACTCGCTCACCGATAGTTCCGAACAAATTCCGTCATATTATAAATAGTTCAGAATTTAGAAATATACGTTTTTTTAAGTTAACTTAGAAGTTCGTAGTTTCATAGCATCGAAGGACTGTAAACCTGATTATATTGTTTGTTTTGTTTGTTGTTTTATAAAAAACGTTGCCCCGCACTAGGAATTTCTCCTGTGTCGTGGGTGCGTTTACAAACATACAATCTCACATACACAAACAGCCAGACCCGGAACAACTATCTGTAGGTCATACATATATTTGTTCCGTGCGGGAATCGAACCCACGACACGTAGCGTAGCAGCCAATCGCTCAATCACTGCGCCAACCGTGTTGTCAAAGTATATGAAATTATAATTTGACAATTATATGCTTACGACAGACGAACAGACAGACGAACGGATAATAGAGATATCCTATAAGGTTTCCTTTTGAGGTACGGAACTCTCAAATAACATAATTTCCCACGTTCAAACAATAACGCCACATAGTCGTGGAGGTCACATCAATGAAACCCGTGACGGTTGCAATGAGCGGCACCCGGCCTGCCCGAGCTGGCCCGACTGATGACGGGTTCACACGAACCCTGCCAGCGCTCAGTGTGGCGACACGGGACGCACTAGTGGGGTGCCCGCGAGATAGGTGGCTGCCTGGAGTTGCTGTGAAGTTATTTGAAGCGCCTTATTAGTTTACAAGTCAGCTATAGTTGTCTTGGATCAACTCACTGTGTAATAATGAGTAAGTAACAAGAACATAAGATTTAAAAGAATATATAGGAGCTCGTGGCTAAATTGTAAGGGTCGATCTTCAAGGCTAAGCAACGCTTGCCGAGGTTGGTCTGTGGATGGGTGACCATCATAACATAACGAGTCTTCTCCGTGCCTTGGAAAGCACATTAAGCCGTTGATCCCGGCTGTCATTTGGAGATCTTTGGCAGTCGTCACGGATTGTCAGAAGTTAGATAATCTGACACCAGTCTTGCCAAGAAGAGTACCGTGTTACCCAGTTAATGGGTTGTGGAGGTCTGGTAGGCAGCCGCTCCACGTTAAATACTGGTGTTCAGCTGAATTTGGTATGACTGGGTGCCGACCCCAATATAGTTGGGGAGAGACGATACAGAAGGGCCAGTCCAGTCGGAATGATATTACCTATACGATACATATTTGTCACCAGTTTCACCATATTTGGCCCAACATCTGCATCGGAAGAAAGTGCAGAAACCAAACCACGCACGATAGATATGCGTGTTCTTATAGACACATCATGGAATTGGCATTTGAATATAACAAAAACGTGTGTTTTTGATGGTATGATAAAAAAATGCGTTTTATATTAAAACCCATTTTTAATATTTACACAAGCTTATTAAAAAAAAGGACATGCTGTTGCTGCACGGAACTACATATCTGTATCACTGTATGGAACTGACATTAAAGTGTTTAGTTGATTTGGTCTGAAAATGGTGCTTCTGTTGGCATATATGAATAGCGTCACCTAACCTCGCCGCGCCTCCCGGCGTCGCCTGTAAGCAAGCTCCGCGCCGCCATTTATAACGCTCACACATTACCATCGATCCGGAAATTATTGCCGAACAAAAAACAAACAACTCGACTTTCGCCCACACGTAAACACTGCGCTCTATCACCCCGCATCCCATCTCCATATCAACTGACAAACTAAAATCAATCTTGCCACCACGCAATAAAATTGATATTGGATCGACGCCGTGGGGCGCGTTTGTCTCTGTGGACGGCACACAGATTTATGTTTAAGGGGGAGCTACTTCAGTGGCCGTATTTGCATAAGTTTGTATATGAAATTCTTGTGTACTCTGTCAGTCGACGCGCTGGCCACTTAGCTGGTTATTTTATCATCTGTTTAGTCGAGGGAATGGAAGGCAAACAGACTGGTGCAGGTGCTCAGTGTTAATTATTATCGCTGGTCTGTGTCGACTGCGAGTCAGTGAGCTGGGTCCGCGGCGTGCTTGAGATGCTACGGCGAGATAGATCGTGAGGCTATCATCTACGTGCTTCGAAAAACCCTTTTCTCTCCATTGACTTCAGTATTCCGCCGGAATGAAAAGTAGCTGATGTAAGTAACTATGTCGCTGTGTTGCTGACAGAGGTCGCAATAAGTCGCACGCCGCTGTTTCGCTTACTACATAGCGTACAAAGTACGAAGAGTCCTTCGTGCTGCAATTAAAAACTATGATTAAACAGCTCAGAACAGCTTGCCGGAAGCTTGTTAAAAGTTTAGCACAACGCAACGCTCGACCGCCGTTTAAAAGTTCCACCTGACAGCACGCCGGCCGGCGGCGGGCCGGGCCGGACAGCCAGACGACGAATCTCGGTGAAACAAGGCGACGCGACACGCATACGCTTAACATTAGAGATGCTACGCAAATGTGCGCCCTAATGTAATGAGCGCCGCAATTTGTGCCGATTCAGTTTAGTGGGACATTTGTTTTTAAGGTCGCACCGGAAACGGGTCAGTGTGTTCAACTTTCGAAGGTGCTACGTATTTAGTGTAGCATTAATGTACTCAACGCATTCATATTACGGTACATGTGTACATTTAGTTCACTGTAAACTTCCTTTAAACGAACCACTATTGTATTCACATCTCCTGAGCTCCCTTTTACGCCATAACTTACTGTCCTCAATCTTGTCCAGGTCTTTTCGACAACCTTAATTAAACAAGTTTAATCTATTGCTTAAATTTCCAGTATTAGTTTACCGGCTTTCATATCCTCGGTTCACGGCACTGATAAATTAATCAGGAATATTCTAGCTCCCACACTGGTTGATTTTGAAGTGCCGTACTTCTCCGAGGCCGTGAATGCATGGAGACTCGCTTGCCCGAATGCAAATCCTCCCGACAACCCATCAAACCAGAGACGGTGGGATGAGCCGCTTTGCAGAGAAGTTCAGAAAAAGCTTATTGCTACTTCTGCTACTCCTGTGGAGCGTGCGCGCCTGCTGGCTGTGGGTGAGTGGGAGTCGGGCCTCTGGCTTCACGCACTACCGTCGTCGAACATAGGCACCTTGTTCGACGATACTACTTTCCGCCTCGCTGCTTCCCTTCGTTTAGGCGCTTCTTGTTGCTCTCCTCATCGCTGTCACTGTGGCGAAGCTGTCAACAGCCTCGGGCACCACGGCCTGTCATGGAGCCGTAGTGCGGGTCGCATAGCACGGCACGCAAACATCAATGACATTATCCGACGTGCTCTTGTTGCCGTCGGCGTTCCTGCCGTATTAGAACCCAATGGCCTGGCACGCGACGATGGCAAGCGACCGGACGGTATGTCTTTATTTCCATGGAAGATGGGTAGGCCTTTAGTGTGGGACGCTACTTGTGTCGATACTCTTGCGCCATCCCATCTTCCTAACTCGTCGTGTTGTGCTGGTGCTACAGCTGCGGCTGCTGAGAACCTCAAACGGCGGAAATATAATAATCTAGTCGGCAATTATATGTTTGAGCCGTTTGGGGTTGAAACTCTCGGACCGTGGGGTCCGAGTGCTCATGCGTTATTTAAAGAACTTGCTAAACGTTTGGTTGACACTTCGCGTGACCCAAGGGCTGGATTTTACTTCGGTCAAAGGATAAGCATTGCCATACAACGTGGCAATGCCGCCAGTCTATTGGGTTCACTTCCAGTCGATAGCGATGCGGACGAGTTTTTTGATGCCATTTTGTAGTTAGGAGAATTTTAGTTTATTTTTAGGTTAAGTGTATATATAACTAATATTATTTGCTTAAATTAAACAAAGAAAAAACTTTTACGTTAACATCCTTCTTAACTTTGAATTCGCCGACATTTAAGGCCGGAATTATCCAGCAATTTGACCCCACAACATAAGTCTACAAAGCTTAACACAGCCTCAAACTGTATCCCAACAAAAAGTCCAGGGGATCGCTCTATTAATAAAGATTATCACGCAAAGCCGTCTAAATAAGGCCGGCGTTAGTTTTTACGCCAGACCGGCACCGCGCGGGGCCGCGGGTGTGGCCCGGTGGCCGCACAGTGCGGGCGGCCATTACATTTTTTGAGGCCGCAATCGCACAACACTACAGTGCACTCGTAGGAACTGTAATAGCACTTTTTACGGGCTGTTTTTATTCTCTTATTATTTGGGGTCGAGTTGTGGCCTGTATGTCAACGTGCGGTGCGGCTTGAATTAGGGATTTAATCCTGCCGAATTTATGTTTGGCTTGTGTCGCCAGTTTTGGGCAAGAATAATACAGTTTGGGCAATCTTTTTTAGCATTATAAATGAAATGCTGTAGGCTTAAAGTATTTTGCTTTATTTAGGATACGATTATTTAATCTTTAACCATACTTAAGGATTATAAAATTTTATGTCTGCACATTTCCAAGAGAGAAATTATATTAGAAAAGTTTTTACGAGCCCATCACAATGTCCAATTGTGATCGGTTTCAATAAAGTAAGAATGTCAATACTTCCTCAGATGAAACGACGCGGCGGCGCTGGTGTCCAAACACGGCAGTGGATCAAACGAACTGCCGAACAAATACAAAACGAATTATGGAAATATATTTGGAAGGGATTCATTTCATATAGAAAAGTTTTTTCTATATCAATCCAATAAGTAGCCGCTCACTTGTTTTGTAAAGAAATTCCATAACACCGGCTCCTTTCGTACGATATATTTTTAGGAAAATAGACACTATGCTTGCAGTTGGAATATCTGAGGTCCACTCTGTGTCCTTAGAAGAGATTTGGAGTAAGTTTTTTTTTAATTATACGGATCAAATTTTACAGATTGATAGTATTGTATGGATTTGTATGGAGTTACATGCATCGTGTGCTGGTTGGCAATGTACTTATGTAGTTAATACTGAACGTAGTGAAAGCATAAATGTTGTTTCTGTCTAGTTAATCTTACCTGCTACTATTATAAATTAGAAAGCTTGAATGGATGGATGTTTGTTACTTAATCACGCCAGAATGGCTTAACGGATCTGGATGAAATTGGCACAGAGATAGATTATGGTCTGGAATATAACAAAGGCTTTTTATTCCAGGAATATGTTCCCTTAGGAACATTTCCGACATACACGCGGGTGAAGGCGCGGGTAGGAGGTAGTCACTTGTATTTCGCGATTACTCACAGTGTATAAAGAAGCAAGGGTGCGTCCTAACTGCCATGACGCCGACATACGGCGCCCTGAGCGCGATAACACGACGCGAGTTGCCCTGTGTTATGATAACAGCTCTCTGCGATCGTAAACGTATATTGTCTCATATTGTGCGAACACTGCTATGGGCTATTACTGAGTTAAGATGTGAGTGTATCGGTTTTTTCCAGATGCTGGTTTTATACCCGTAAAATACCAACGCTTAATCAGCCTTTTATTTTTTTAATTTTCCCACTGCCGGGACACAGGCCTCCTCTCTAGGTGAGGGAATGGGCCGTAATCCACCACGCGGGCCCAGTGCGGGCTGGTGAATATCACATGTCTTCGAATTTTTGGTGTTAGGACATGCCGGTTTCCTCACGATGTTTTCCTTCACCGTTTTAAGAGCAGTGGTGATGAAATGAATTACACAAAGTAATGCGCCTGGCCGGGTTTGAACCCGCGACCACTGCTCTCGCAAAACCAACGCGTTCAGTGTAAATTGGAAAATACTACCTAAACACTGTCCACCCAACTATTATTAACTGACAAAGTATGTGTCGGTTTGACACGTTTTCACGCATAAACCTAAACCAAATTTGTTGAATATTTTGGTATAGAGACGAATGAAAAATCTAAATTATAACAGCCGCAAAGGTCTCTATTCAAGGGTAAGCAACGCTTGCCGAAGTTGGTCTGTGGATGGGTGGACATCTTAACATACTGAGATTACTCCACACCGCGGAAAGTACGTAAAGCCGTTGGTCCCGGCTATATCATTTGGAGATATGACTGTCATTTAGCAGTCATTACGGATGGTCAGAAGCCAGAAATCCCCGGTTGTCCACCAGTCTTGATAAGAAGTACCGTGCTCCCCAGTTAATGGGTTGTGGAGGTCTGGTACACAGCCACTCTACGTAAAATACAGGTATTCAGCTGAATCCAGCTTAACTGGGAGCCGACGCCAGTATAGTTCTGAAAAGGCTAGGCAGATGATGATGATTTTGTTCAAGAGATAAATTTGACCTTAGACAAGTAGAAGTTCTCTCTAATTTACCATATACTAGACTCATCCCGGCAGTATGTATCTACGTACCTGGCGACCTTGGGATAGTCTCCGAAATACGCGTGGGTGAAGTTGCTGAAAGAAGCTAGTGGTTACATAAAAAAACTTTTTACAAAAAATAAAACCGACTTCTAAACAAAAAAAAACCAAAAAGTATAAAATAAATTTAATTTCGGAACTCGGTGTTTTTGGTTGCTTTTTTGTTGTTGAACACACCGACTTCCGAAATTAAATTTATTTTATACTTTTTGGTTTTTTTTGTTTAGAAGTCGGTTTTATTTTTTGTAAAAAGTTTTTTTTTATTTTTCACTTTTTAGTGGTACCTACACCCCCTCCCCTCCCCCACCTTATAGAACCAATCACATTGGTGTAAAAAAAACGTACTGCTCCTTCGCAGAGTAAACTAAGAGGTCATCAATGTAGAAAATGTACATATTTTTTTTAGATTTTTGTTGATTTTTCGAAAACCGGGACCATTTGGGAAGTATACCCTTTCCAACAAAAAAAGAATTTTTCAAATCGGTTGACAAGCGACGGAGTTATGCGCGAACAAACAATAAAAAAAAACATACAAACATCCGAATTGAGAACCTCCTCCTTTTTTAGAAGTCGGTTCAAAAGTAAAAAATAACTTTAATTTCGGAAGTCAATGTTCAAAAAACGAAAAAGCAACCAATAACACCGAATTGAGTGTGTAAAAAGTTTTTTATTTTTTATTGGTACACCCCCCTCCCCCCACCTAAACGTACCAATCACATTGGTGTAAACAATAAACGATTTGCTATCATTTATTGAAGAATTCCACACGACAAGCACCAGCTTTCAAATATAAAAAGAATCATCAAAATCTGTAACCCAGTAAGTACAAAGTTATGTGGTAACACACACAAAAAAAAATACAGTCGAAGTGAGAACCTCCTCCTTTTTTGGTAGTCTGTTGAGAAATAAAAACATAAATATGATCTTTACTCTACCTACTGAATGTAAATTTATTTTAGCTTGTTTCAATATTATTAGGCACTATTGAGAATAACATTTATATTTTTCGCCTTGATATAATTGTTATTTGATTTAATATATGTATATACATTATTTATTTCATAAATTAACGTCTGTATCTAATACATTTGTATTTAATAGAATTAAATTACTCAAATTAAATATTATTTTACTAAAATTATTTCAGCAGCTGAAGTAAGTCACATTCAATAAAAATAATATTAGATGGTTTTTGTTCAAAGATACCTACGTCATCTAGTACACATTTGCAATAAAAACTAATTTGAGACGTTTTGTAAATATTTCGCAAATTTATGTAAGTTGACATGTTTATTGGAAAATATTACTTTGTGTCAGTGTGCTGAAGTATGTTATCTAGTGATTGACATGATAAAGCAAGAGTAGAGTTATTGCAAAATTAATAATTTCAAATAAGCTGATCAACTCAACTCAAAGTATTTATTTCAATTAAACCCTTTACAGGCACTTTTGAATTGTCAAGTCGAAAGAGGTGAAACTATCTGCACGTTTCAAAGCGTAGATCTCTATGGAGAAGAACGTGCAAGAAACTCCACGGACAATCTTTTAAATCATGTTCTGTATTACATAACCTTGGTTACATCCTTGGTGCTTATATATGTGAGGACAATGCAAAGCAAAAAAGGAAACTATAAAACAATTCAAAGTATTAAGATTAAAACAAGTCAGTGGCAGTTAAGAGGTGACCAGTCTCAACCGACGGCGCCCGTTCACGAACGAAAAATATGTATATAAAAAAAAGAAAAATATTTTATTTTGTGAAACTGGCAAGTACTTTGGTTTTTTATCTACAAAATTATGAAAAGTAAAAACATTCTCTTTGACATTTCCAAAGTATTAGCGATTTTCACGGACCTCTACGTTTTGGGAAATTATCTATCCCATGTATGGGAGGGAGATGAAGTGCCTTGGGGATGCTAGCGAAGTTGCGGAAAAAATTTAGTTAAATAGACACATTTCGCAAGTCTGATATACACGCCTTAATTCCGGTTAAATAAGAAAACGCCTAAATAACAATTTTCTAAAATGAGTGTTGAAAATCTTGTAGTGAAAACACAAACCTTGGTCGGTATTCATTATTTTAGTGGGAACGATAATACAGTCAGTTATGCTTGTAAAATATTTTTAATATGTAGTTATTTCAATTTATAAGTATCACAAATTAAATTCTTCTCTACAAATTATTACGAGCAGCGTAGCTAGTTTACTCAAGAAAGGTATTATTACAATTTGCCTTAAAGTGTATAAATTCCCAAGTGGTAAATATTGACTTAGATCTAATGGATGTTTATGAAAAAGTAAATAAACAAAATGTTAATGTAACGACGTTTTTACGTTTCCCGAAGAGACAGATCGAATGGCTCTTCGTTTATCAGAATCAGCTTAGCAGTTAACGGAAAAACTCGAGCGCCACATACATTAAACATGAATTCATGAGCCCCGCTTTTGTTATGAGAAACACGGACGAAAAGACCGTCCTTGTAATAACAGAGCTCGATGGCCGTTCGAGGGCAATCTTCGGCTAATCTTGCCACCGATACATTACCATAACTGTAACAATATCTCCGAGACATTCAAATGTAGATCTGCGGAGCCGTCCCCTCATATCTCGAGCCGTCAGCTACAATAGCATCAAAGTCGATTGATACCGACTGATTCGGCCGTCCGTCAGTTCTTCTGATTGAACAAAAACATTGGATTGCTCCGCGATCATTTGTCGCTAGAAGCGAACATTGACGGCTCGTCAATCACGGCGAGCGACAATAAATTGATTGTACCTACGCATAAATGTTTAGCGCGCGCTGATTGCAGTTTTGTATCGGCTGTGTGTAGGAGCCCTAAGGTACCGGGACTGATACCGGCGGTATGCGGGCCGATTGGCTCCTGAATGGCCGAGTAGATGCATGGCTGCGTCTGTATTGGTGCTTACTTCGAATTCCTTTATCTACGGTCGTCATGGACGATTGTGAACATGACTATTGCAGACATCGAGTATTGTACGTGGACATGTTAGAGATTTGATGAATTGATAGTGGAATATTGATGGGATGTCACGAGAATTTCAGTGCAGATTGAAATTAAATATCAAGTGTCTTCTTCATTGGCATTAACAGTTGTTTATTTTCGCATTGATATCAAGTGCCATATTAAGAAATATGAATGTAAAGCAGATGGTCTTGCTTAAGAGCGTGTACGCCGTATGGCATTTCATACAAATTTTCAGGTCACTATTTTGCAAAATGACTAAATAGATTTTAATGAAACTTCACACATATAAGCAGGATACATAGGTCTAAAAAATTAGTTAAAAACATTATCGAAATGTCTTATTTAAAAAAAGACAGCTGGAAATTTATGTTTGTATGGAAAATTTAAAATGGGTCTAATTTAACTGTGAATATTTATCGAAAATGTTTTCAACTAACTTTTTAGACCTATGTATCCTGTTTATATGTGTGAAGTTTCATCAAAATCGGTTCCGTCATTTCGGAAAATAACGACTTGAAAATTTGTATGAAATGCCGTTTGGCGTATACGCTCTTAATACAAGGATAGTCGCTGAATAAAAGATTCTTGCGCTGAAGTTAGTGACAATCTTCTAAGTTGGTCTCAACGCCCAGAAATATTGACTCGACAATTTGTAGCTTTATAACATACAAACATTATTATAGCGACTTCACTCTTACTGATTATTATTCGAACAGTCTCCCCATTGAAACATTCTTGACAAAGTTTACTTAGTATTCATAGTACGAAAGTAACTTAACTAAGCAAGAGGCATCTCTTCACTTTAAATAATTAACTTCGAAAATAAAATTATTAATTTCCTAAAGAGAATTAAGCCGTCGTTAAGGTTAATTAATTATTTCTAAATTCACAATTTGTTTTGCAGTTAATTAGTCTGAAAAGATACTTCATGTTAAGATACGAAGAGGCTTTGTATGCTTCGAGAATATTCCTAACTTAATGAAGTTTTAAAATACCTCAATACCTGGTACCTGGATATTATGAAAATAACAAGAACAGTAACAAATGTTTCGTCCTGATTTTGGAAAGTGGAAGGGCGTTCAAACATTTCGTAGAATGTTGTTGTTCTTATCGTTTAAATCCGATTAATATTCGAGGATCTTATTTATATTGCTAATAATACCGAAAATCTCAAGTTGGCTCCTGGGAAATTGGCACGTTTCTTTGAAAAATGCAAAGCAAATTAAGTTAGACAAAAAGGCTGATTATTAACTTCAGCTAGAATAAAATACTAAATATTCGAACATCAACAGAAATTTGAAAAAGCGAAATTGTTTTTACAAAAATAAAATAAAAAACTGTTGTCGTTCAATAATTATTTCATGGAATTGTCACTATTGTTCCACGGAATGACAACTACAGAGCCCGATGGCTCGTTATTGAAACATAGACCCAATACACAATGGATTTTGAGTCTAAATTTGAATGAAAATGGAAGCTCGTTACTGCCGAGTACAATGTAACAGCAAATCATCTTTCGTACTTGTTATTGTTTTGCTCTCAGAATACAATTTATTTTAAGATGTTTTTGTAGATTTATCCTATAGCAAGAGGATTGAGTTAAGTACATTATTTATCTATACTAATGTTATAAAGAGGTAACGTTTGTGAGTTTGTGACGTTGTAAGGGGTAATCTCTGGATCTACTGAACCGATTTTCAAAATTATTTCTCCAATAGAAAGCTACGTTATTGTGGAGTATCATAGACTATATTCTATGCCCGCATTGAAACCGCGGGGCGCTGATTGTACATCATATAAATCTGACTATATACATTTAAAATAAAAATAAATTAAAATCCTCCTAACTACAATATGGCATCAAAAAACTCGTCCGCATCGCTATCGACTGGGAGTGAACCCAAAAGACTGGCGGCATTGCCACGTTGTATAGCCATACTTATCCTCTGCCCGAAGTAAAAGCCAGATAAATGTAATAGTTTTCTTAGAGATTGTTTATAAAGATATAACATAATTCACAAATCGATTTACTTAACTTAGAGTAGGTATTGTTGAGGCGAAATGTGCTTACCTGAAACAAGAAAAAAATAATTAAACTAATAAAATAACAATACAATACAGAAATGTAATTATTATTGCATTGATAAACATCGCAGTCCTGCGTCAAAAGTCACCAGACGATAAAAATGGGAATAAATTGGAATAATAATGATTGTGAACACCAAAACAATAGCTAGCAGGTAATCGCTGAGAATCTGCAGACGACAGAGAGAGGTCGTGAGGTCAAACACCACTTCAGTGAACTGTGGCCTTACTGCGAATTTTTAACATTCTCGATCGCGTTAGCGTTAACGTCAATTTGTAGGTATTGACATGGAATAAGCGCCATCTGGTGGCAATAACGGGAAATTAATACAAATTCAAATAACCGAAAGTTTACGCTAACGCAATCGAGTACGTTACGTTGAACTTAATCATGAAGCAAACGAGCCAGGGTTCTGAACGAGGGATGTCGGAACTTTCAATGAGTATCGATGTATCTTTCGATATTTTATTACACCTATATAGATTACTAGCAGCGCCCCGCGGTTTTACCCGCGTAGTTCCTGTTCCCGTGGGAATATGGGGATAAAATATAGCCTATGTTACTCAAGTTGGAAATAGCTTTCTAATGGTGAAATAATTTTTGAAATCGGTTCAGTAGTTTTTGAGTTTATTCTTTACATACAAAAATACAAATCTTTCCTCTTTATAATATTAGTATAGATTTATGAAAGGCTTGCTTAGAAGGCGCTGTCTTTTATCACGAACCAGTTTCTGCCCGTAATTAAGTAATTATAATGTTTAATGCAGCATGCTGATTTAGGACGAAAAGGGCAGACGAATGATAATAGCAACACTTGTGAATGGCTGCTAAGACATAAGTACTAACATAACATAATACCAGCTTTTACACTTAGTTCGCATTAAACGTTTTGACTTTGACTCTGACTTTGAATAGTATTTTCAAAGGTTTTCATTTCATTGCAAAGAAAACAAATCCTTTGTTCTAAAATAAGTTATTCCTAATAACATGAGCTATAAGTCAAAGAAGGTCCCTCGAAGGTCTAGTCGTCCCGGAGATAAGCAAGACCAAAAAGAGACAGACAGACGGATAAAAAAAAAATACGAGTGTTTTTGTTTGAGGTATCGTATACACTTTCATCGGCATTTAGTGAAAGCGCTTTAATTTTGATACTAAAAACAGACACTTCAATTTTATTTATTCGTAAAAATTGTAAATTATTTTTTACAGACTGATTGATCTTGTCTTAATCGAGGGCCTAAAAATCTCGCTCTCGATGTTTTTGTTTTAATATAGATGTCGACCCATCGTTTGATAACTACTATCGCCAAAAACAAATGCAATTTACCGATAAATCGATACACTTATATTTTTCGACAAGCTTATTCTGAATCTAGAATGACACGAGTTTGAAACAAACGCAAAATATAAAGTTTGAATCCAAATTGTCATGAGTTCACTCAGGGAGCGTCTCAGTAATATCTTCTCCAAATTACCACACATTTGTAATACTTAGTCCCCACAAAAATAAAATTTATTACCGAAGACAAGACTTCATGAGTTACTTTCAGAAAATTAGTGATGATTTCTCGTAAAGAAGACTAATAGTAATAGACTCATAAATCACTGAGTTAGTTTCAAGTATTAATCATATTTTTGTAGCTCAGAATTAACAAAGTCCTATTAATAATGCTTACCTTCTAATAAGGATTCATCTTGATCTAGTTACAGGTTATTAGTTTGTGTCAGGCATTACTAGACGATTCAATAATCACGTTATAAAAATTAACAGAAATAACTGTGAACAAAAATTCCAAAGGCAGCATAAGGATTATAGAAAACTAGCAGCGCCCCGCGGTTTCACCCATGTTGTTCCCATTCCCGTGGCAATACGGAGATAAAATATAGCCTATGACATTCCACAATAACGTAGCATTCTATAAGCGGAATAATTTTGAAAATCGGTTCAGTAGATTACCCCTTACAACGTCACAAACTCACAAACGTTACCTCTTTATAATACTAGTACAGACTAGTATAGATTAGCTTTTGAGTAGCCCACAACGGTCGCTAGAGCCCCATCTATTTCTGTACCAAAATTCATCGGAATTGGTTCGGGCATTTAGGGCGCTTCGCTTTCGCTTTAAAGATATTGGTCAAACAATATAAGACAAGAATATTTGAATTTTCGAGGTAAAGTAGCGGATAAAGCATCAACATCAAAATCGAGACACCCACTACAAAGCTAGTAACACACACAAAAAAAATTAGTCGAATTGAGAACCTCATGGTTTTATTTAAGTCGGTTAAAAATGTATTTAAGCCGTGACGTTGCAACCCTAAACTAGCTTTTATTATCAGCGGCAAAAACCACAATGGACTTAGAATATTGAATTTGTTTCAGAAAAAAAAAAGTATCAAAAATACATATTTTCGAAGCAATGTATTCAAATAAAATCCTATTGGGCCCGAAATAGCGCACAAAGGGAAATAAAACAAGGTTTATCCGTATCATTTGCATACACACACTATTGTATTTTTAACGTTTTATCGAAAATACATAACGGGTTTGGGCAGGCAGTTTAGCAGTTAGTATAAATATAGTTACCTATGTAACTTTGTTTTTTGGCAGTTGGACACTGAGTGTCAGTTTTGCGTGTATTTTTGCTAATGGCACAGCAGTCTGTTGACGTGACACTGTTTTTACGATTGTAAAACAACGCAGTTTTGAATATTAAACGTTTGTATTTTGATTGACTTAAGGAATTACAGCCGGTATTTAATCTTTTGATATCTACAAAGAAATGAATGTTGTGTTTTAATAAACATCGTTCTAATGTGATTATTTCCTAATGTATACAGGAGCGCACCAAAAGAGAGGTGCAACGAAACAATATGACATTGATGTGGGTTTATGTAAAAAGGTTTCATGTGTTTTGTTATGAAGCATCATTGTCTATCGTACGTACTGCTAATGTTTGTGTGTGTGTAGTGATTTAATGTAGGTTTTAAGGCTCCCCTTAAAACTTTCATAAAATCACTATTTGCAGTACGTTTTATAACATTTAAAAATAATTCGTGACGAGACGGATCCCAATTATGTCGCAAATGCTGCCGTCTCATTGAGTCGCTCCATTCACGGCGCCATGATGCGGTGACGTCACGCGCAGCTAAACAACTCACGGCCCCGGGACGCCTTTGATTCACCCCGTCTTATTTACAGAGCACATACAGAACTCAGGGATGTAGCAGAAAGGAAAACATACAAACTAATACTTAACCAGTACTAGTACTGAGAGAACAGTAGTGACATCTTAATATGTACTACATATTTGTTTAGTCTATACTAATAGGAAAGATTTAATTGTTTCTTTTTTTTGTATTGATCACTCCGAAACTACTGGACCGATTTAAAAAATTATTTCACTGTTGGGAAGTTACATTATCCCCGGGTGACATAGGGTATATTTTATCCCCATATTCCAACGGGAACGGGGACTACGCGGGTGAAATCGCGGGACGCTGCTAGTTTGTTATATAAATTGGATTGATGGATAGATGTTTCTTACTCATTTGTGCTGGAAATCTTTGCACAGATCGGGATGATATTTGGTACAGAGATAGACTATAGTCTGGAATATTTATTTTTTTCGACTTCCAAGCACGCGCAACCGCTGGCTTGAGTTACTAAACGCTAAACTAAACTATCACTAAAACTTTTGGATGGATTTTTTATAGTTTTCACGGGTGTCTGATAGATGGATGTCTGCTAGAATTGGTTCGTATTTTCCTCGTAAGTTCTATATTTAGCCTTATAGTTCCACTGTACGTATATAACGTATTTATATTCAGCAAGTCCAATACGTACAGTATTTAATTTTTCAGTGTTATTTTGTAAATTTTTCAAATAAATCCTGATGAAATGTTATGCATAATCTTAGATTAACGTTTTATTAGGTGACAATAAATACACTTTAAATCAAACTATAAAATGGCATTAAAAAAATCATCAGCATCGCTATTGACTGATAGTGAGCCCAAAAGACTGGCCGCATTGTCACGTTGTAAGGCAATGTTTAGCCTCTGTCCGACGAGGACGGAAAAAGGAAAAGTCAGCCCTTGCGGTTATTAGAATAGAATAGAATAGAATAGAATACTCTTTATTATGTACACCATATAAGTTACAGAAAATATAGATGAAGAAAACATTACATAGGGTGACACAATGGGCGGCCTTATCGCTAAAAGCGATCTTTTCAAGACAACCTTTGGATGGATTTTAAAGAGAAAAGGAAATACAGCACTGTAGGTAGTCTTAGGTATACTACTTATACATACAATAAATACATAATATATAAATATATACAATAATTAAATAAAGTAAAATTATGAAACATAAAGCTTAGAATCCAAATAAAATCGATTAAAGAGAGAGGTAGTGATTTTTGACCATTGTTTTAAAAATGGACAAAGATTGAGCACGCCTTACCGATACGGGCAAGGCATTCCATAACCGCATCGCTTGAATCGTAAAAGATTTGTCGTAAAAGCTGGTGGAATGTATCGGCATCTCTAGTCTCAAGTTTTCCGATGACCTCAGATATCTATTATGTGGATCTATTATGTGGTTATTTGGATAGTTAAAGCAATTGTTCATTAAAAAAACTTAAATCACTATCAGTTTACCTATAGATAAAAAATGATAACTGTCTTTTATTCTTTATCTGAACATCATTTCCTTCTTTCTATTTTTTTCTTTCTTCTTTATCAGATTGAGCAAGAAGGCCGTGAAAAGTGTGGTATTGGTGCATGAAGCTTTTTAATTCTTCTCAAATTATCTTTTCAATTATACGTACATATATTTCACTTAGGTATGTAGCGATCATTCAATTTTAAATTTGTTCTTTTTTAAGCTTTAAAACAAAAAACTTAAACTTTAAAATGTATCAGTATTTAAACTTAGTTATTTCCAAAATTATTTATGTTTGAAAGTTGTGTGTGTACTTTGAAGTTGTATCATTGAACGTCTGTGTCGCACGACTGAACTGGCCTGAACCTGATCACCATATCCCAGAAACCCGGATAATAATACTCTTTAATAAGAGTAAAGTGAGATTTTCTGGCAGAACTAAAAACTATGCAATCTTAACCTCATTATTTTAGTGTCAGATTTTTTTTTAAACGTTGCCCCATACTAGGAATTTCTCCTGTATCGTGGGTGCGTTTACAAACATAAAATCACATACACAAACAGCCAGACCTGGATGAACTATCTGTAGGTCATACAAATATTTGTTCCGTGCGGGAATCGAACCCACGACACGTAGCGGAGCAGCCAATCTAGATTGAAGGACATTAAGTTTCAATTAATGTCAAAATTAAAATATGTTAGTTAAAACCTGTTAATTGACTTGAACCTCAGTAAAACCATAACAAGAGAAAAGTTAAAGTTTAAACACTTGTGCAATATTCATGTAGAGCCGTCGGCGCGCCGCCGGCTGCCACAAATTATTCACAGTCTATAAGAAAGCCTCCTTTCAGAAACACTTAATTTATTAAGATTTGTATGCAGCCCCAACTTGCGAATATTATGCTGACTTGCCTTGTATGCACCACGAGACACTCACACTTGTCGACACACGGATTTTGGAGAAATTTCAATTTACAAACAAACCAAAGGTGTTGATTTTATTATGCTAACATGCGAGGAGTTGTTCGTGAAAGGATGAGTCTGTTAAATAAAGCAAAGTGGTGAATAGTATGAATGTGAGCAGTCGACAAGGGGAGTAAGCGATGAGATGTTTTGAGGACAAACTAATTAGTTTAATGAATCCCGCCAGCCAGTGAGACACAAAACATCCCCTAACCACATTCTCTAACATGTAATGCAGGGCTGCGCAAACACAAAAGAATAATACGATTACATGTCTGAAGCGCCGCCCTCAAGTAATGGACGCCAAATTAGCGCAATAGCCACAATCATGCGCCCTCAGACACTAACCATGTTTGTGTGAGCACCCCCGAGCGCCCCCGAGCGCCGTCGACTTCCGACGAAATCGTCTTCTTCTATTAGATTTGCCTATAATAAGATCGGGCCTAAGGTTTTTAACTTCGACTTCACTTTTGGCGAGGCTTTTATGATGGGGATTATCGAGGTCCCTTGAGCTCCCGAAAATTTAATAATGGTAAAAGTTGGGGAGCGACACGTGAACTCGGCCAGTTCATGAACCGACGATGAATTTGTATGTACCCGGAAGTGATATTTAAATTCATAAAGCTTAGCATTTTCCTGCGGGATGAAATGATAATCCCCTGTCGAAAGCGAGGAACGTAACAGGCAAACGCGCCCTAACAGGATGATGGAGACTTAGTAAAAAAATTTGACTTCCGACCAAGATTTTGTTCCGCCGATTCGTTCGCATAACGGCTCTTTATTTCAGTGCGCCGTCGAACCTCTCCGTACATCTTATGGAGACAGTTCCCACAAAAGGTTGTCAATATAGGGAACCCTTTGCGGACTATAAACTACAGCGCGCTCACAAGCGGCGAGGCGACATCCCGCTGAACTGTGAGAAATACGGCGGTCGCTCTTGACGGCTGACAATCAGGTGCGCTTAATGCGCTCGCATCAAATATTCGGAGACGATCGAGTTGCGCGCCGACTGTACATTGCTTTTTAGAATCGCTACTACAGAATTCAAGGCTCGAGAGAGCAATGAATAGTGACGGCGGTATGCGCTCGCGAGGAGCGCGGGGCGGGGTGCGGCGCGGGGTCGCGGGGTGTCGGCGTCGCCGCGCGCTCGCCGCTGAATATTTCATGCTCGCCCGATGTAGCGTCGTCGATATTTAATGCTGTAGGTGTTCGGACGTCTGCAACTACTCTGAAATTACATTGACATATCGCCGGAACTTCTCCTCATTTATTTAATGCTAAGCGACGACATTTGTAAGTGCTGGGAAACCAACGGAGAAAGAAAAATCAGTGTTTCTAAAGTAGCGTAGAATTAGCGCTGTATTTGCGGAGACATATATCAAGAATGTTCGTTGTTTTATACAAATCCTGGGAAGGGAGCTCAGGTGATTTGGGAGAGAATTCGTTTATCCTGCAGCAAGTTATATGGCGGGAAGGTTCTGCTTAATGGTGCCCGTGGACGGAGGCCGAGTAACTTATTCTCACCTGCGCCCTGTTTAATCTGCTCATGTGTGTTCCATAGGGATCACTTCTATCTCGAGAAGGAGGGAACTACGAAGTAATATGAACACGATAAATCATTTCAGTCTTAATAATTCATTTTGCTGGAGTATTCCTGGAAATATTTACCTAAAATACACTTGAAAACTTTTTGAATTCTGGTATTATAAGGTTACTGGATGCTTGGTTCAATTATCTCATCAGCAAAGGTTTAATAAATAAATTCTCAGCAGTAGTTTCTTTCTTTCTAGTTGGTTTAAGCTCGGTGACATAGTGATGTCTTTTTAATAACTTACTCTGTGATACCATTACCCTATTACTATATTTTTAAAAGCAGCAGACCGAACACTGTTAACAAAATATTTCTCTCCAAAATCAGTTACAAGCGATAGGTACAGCGAATTCAAATTTTGCAATTTCAGCGAGACGTCCAATCGCATATTTCAATTTGGTTCCTTGGGTCCTCGATTGGGTCCAGCGCGATGTGTATATTGAGCTACATCTGAAGTTATGCAAGACAGCGCCCTCTGCCGGCTCGCTGGAGTATCGAGGGATATTGCTCCCTCCGAGAATGTACCGAGGTCTGTGGGACCAAGTTGTGAGCTTTTGGAACGAATTATGTGGGTTGTTTGAAGGTCTGAGATTTGGTGATAGAAAGATAGACATTTACATATCTATGTATATATACGTATGTAGATTGAAGAATTGCTTTATGTTGAGGAGAATTATACCTGTATATAGTTATGTGTAATAGTGGTCTAACTAGAAGCATGTCATATTAGAATAACCAGTTGAAAATAAAATCTTGAAGCAAACACATCATTCCAGTTTTTGTGCCAACCGAAAGTGAACCTTAACACTCTGAACACTTTGAAAAAGTATAAGTACCTTTACAACAAATACAATTAGGATGAATTTGGGTAATAATGGATGTTTTTAAATTTGACTGTCTCGTTAATCTTGTTATCACAAGCACATATTCCGAACGCGAGGTTCTGGGGTAGATCCTTAGATCAGGTAAAATGGTACCAGGTTTTCCAATAGCAATTTTCCTAGCCTGCAAAATTTGTGCCTGGTAAATAGGCTCTCTTGTAACATGAGTCTAAAACATAAATGGCTTAACGAAGGTGCCATTATACTTTTCCTATCCCAAGAATTAAGTTATTTTTGAAGACGTCAAGTTGAATTCATACTAGATAGCACCAGGGATTTCACGCACATTGTTGGAACCTGGAGTCAACTCAACCATAAGTTTATTTGACTTGGCAGCGTAACACATTGTTACCTTAAGCCAGTGACGTGGAAAGGCGCAACACCACGAGGGTAGCTATCCTGCCGGTCAAGTTGATAAGTTGACCTGTATCAGACCTCAGCTTACACCCGCTTTGAGGACGGAAGGACGAGTTAAGGCCGGGAGGACCAAGTTGTAAGTTGAAGTGGATGTACGTGGTTTTAATCAGGTTTGAGATAAGTTGTAATGTACTAAGAAGGCCAACAATTTTTTCTCAGAACTTTGGGGAATTATATAGCATGATATCCATAGGTACGGGGAGGAAAGCATTTGCCTTCGACATGAATATGCTTGTATATTCATGTCGAAGTATAAAAGTAGTAGAGGAGCTCGTGGCTAAAATGATAACAGCCGCACGGGTCGATCTTCTAGGTTAAGCAACGCTTGCCGAGGTTGGTCTGTGGATGGGTGACCATATTAACATAACGAGACTTCTCCGTGCCTCGGAAAGCATGTTAAGCCGTTGGTCCCGGCTGTCATTTGGAGATCTTTGGCAGGCGTTACGGATTGTCAGAAGCCAGAAAATGTGACACCAGTCTTGCCAAGAAGTACCGAGTTCCCCAGTTAATGGGTTGTGGAGGTCTGGTAGGCAGCCGCTCCACATAAAATACTGGTAATTAGCTGAATTCGGCTTGACTGGGAGCCGACCCCAATGTAGTTGGGAAAAGGCTAAGCATTGATGATGATTCATGTCGAATTATAAGTACACGCTAACGAGATGACAATGTTTTAGGAATAATTTAACATCTAGGTATATAAGACTGTCTTTAATTTCTATTTTTTTTTCTTTATTTAATATCGCTAATCTACATTTGAGGTACTGGCCGCACCTCGCTTGTCACTTGCGGCGCGCGACACAAACCCTGCGGGCTCGGTTCTCAAAGCCCTAACACGTAAATTTACATAAAGGGACTCGCCAGCAGATAGCGACTTATTGTGACGAGTGGGCGGGCTTATACAACATCACACCTGACGTACTTATCTATACTATATACTATATTATTAATATTATTATTAATATTATAAAGAGGAAATATTTGTTTGCATTGGATAAGCTCCGAAACTACTGAACCGATTTGAAAAATTCCTTCACTGTTTAGAATCTACACTATCCCCGGGTGACGGGAACGGGAACTACGCGGGTAAAACCGCGGGGCGCTGCTAGTTATTAATATTATAAAGAGGAAAGATTTGAATTTTTGTATGTAAAGAATAAATGAAAAAAGTACTGGACCGATTTCAAAAATTCGCTCACCATTAGAAAGCTACACTCACCCTGAGTAACATAGAATATATTTTATCGCCATATTCCCCATATTTTTTTATACAGTGAATGGGGTAGAAGGCTGCGAGTGATATTCTGAATCCGATCTAAGATTAGTTAGCGTATTGGTTCAGTTCTACTCTGTCACTAACTATCGGATATCCAAAATAACAAACTATTCGTAACGTAACGATAACCGAATCCGATATAAAAGAGTCCAAATGAGACATATTATGATAGGGTTTTTCTGACATTCTACCCGCGCGCGTCACTTGCATGTTTGTTTATTATTTCTATTGCTTAGTCATATGAAACCGAAGCTATACATAGTTCAAAAACTCAATGCATTTATTGCAATGAAATCCTTTACAGGCACTTTTGAATTGTCAAGTCGAAAGAGGTGAAGCTATCTGCACGTTCCAAAGCGTAGATCTCTATGGAGAAGAACGTGCAAGAAACTCCACGGACACTCTTTTAAATCAATAAATTGTTACAAAGTTGCGGATACATTGTTCTTCTTGATGTTATTTCTATATGTGAGAACGATGTAGAAAAACCTGTATGATACAGGTATCCAGAGTGAAAGGAACAATTTAAAGTACAAATAATTAAAATAAACCGTGGCAGCTGAGAGATACTAACTACCAGATAATCCGAAATAATTTTATATCCACATCCGTATTCAGATCTGAAATTGCATACCATAACATCCCTTATTAATGTGTAAGTTTACTGAGGAGTTCTGGTATGTAGGCAGACGTTTGATGTAATACACGGATGCACACATTTGTTATGCAGATCTTCAAAGGTATCTTTCTAAGTACAGACAGCCTTCACTGAGTAAGCAAAAGTAATCAAAGAACAAATCCAAAGACTCAAAACCTACGCACACAGCGCACATACTGCCCAGTACTTACGTGCTCCACTTACTAGCCGAAAGGAGCATGTTATGCGATCTTCACCGTCTATGGCCCATAAAATACTTGTCTCGATCCCAAACCGATCGAACCCGGGACACAGCTGGCGCTCTCCGTCAATGAGCCATTTGGGTCATCGACAAAACAATTCACAATATCACTCGCATTTTTATCGATATAATTAATATTGAATACAGTATCAATACTCGTAGTGCTTGGAATTGTTTCACTTGTATAAATACCAAATGTTTTGTGTGATCATGTTTATTTAACTAGTTAAATATTGTTTGCGTTGGCTAATATTTATCTATTAGCGATGTCTGCGTCATTGGTTGCGTCAATAGTGTCAGTAATGGTCGCGGTGGGATCAGCAGAGGTGTCGCTTTGGCTGACGGACGTGAATTAATGCACAGCTGTGCGATTAACGCGCGGTTTTGATTCGACCGGGGATTGATAAACGAATAGAATTAATAATAAAACAGATGTTTCTGACATTAAATGTAACTGCCATGCCCCGTTATAATGTATCGACCACTAGCATGAAGCATAAGCATAATCAGCTTTTTAATATTCCCACTGCTGGGACACAGGCCTCCTCTCTAGGAGAGCGAATGGGCCGTAATCCACCACGCGGGCCCAGTGCGGGATGGTGAATTTTATTTTATTTTATTTTATTTAAAAATTGAATGAATGTCACATGTCTTCGAATTTTTGGTTCTAGGATATGCCGGTTTCCTCACGATGTTTTCCTTCACCGTTTTGAGAGCAGTGGTGATAAAATTAACTACTCAAAGTAATGCGCCTAGCTGGGTTTAAACTCGCGACCTACGTTAGTAAGTCGGGGCCGTTACCCCTCGGCCACCACTGCTCGAGCACTAGAATTGCTATTCATTCGGATCATAGTTCGGCAGGTATCACTATTACGTTGGTGTTCATCCACATTCAGAGACACTGCGCAGTCAATAAACAACTCTTCAATGGAAACTTTATCTTTTTTTTTATTCGGTATACATAGATAGGTACGCAATGTGACGTCATTTGAAGGTCAGACTGATTGATTGCGGAGATACTTTCACTGAACAGTAAATAAGTCAGTAAATTGTGATAGTCAATCTAAATTACCTACCGATGTTTTAGGAACATAAAATTACTTATTTATTTGATGGCAACGAATCTACCATTCATAAACATGCTTATTAGCAGTCACGAACGGCAGATTACTGGCAACACTAATTCACCAAATCAGAAAGCATCAAATCTAATTATAAAACATCAATGAAACATTAATTAATCAGTTAATAAGCGTCGGGCAGTTCGGCTAATTAACATGGCGGCATTATCAAAGAGGTTTAACGTTTACTCATTATCTAATGGCCTCAATCACCGCTCAGCCGATGTGTTGGCCGACACTCATTTAATTCATTTGATACTAATTTTATTCATTTAAATCCCGCTGATGATATTCGGGTTCAATATCGAATTACTTACGGATGTTGAATTTCGATTTACATTCGGATCCGGAATTTTAATTAAGTTAATGAGGTGTCGCGAAGCTCTATGGATCTTTATCGCGTTCGACTCCGATTGTTTTTATTGATATCTCGATTAGATGAATCGTGTAGACACAAGATTGTGGCTCGGGAATGGAAGCTCGAACGCTGTTACGGTTAGGTGTTATCATGAATTTAATTCAGAGAATTTGTAGAGAGATTTCATTAGAAACTCGCAACCTGTTGTCAAATAATAATCGAATCGATAAGTGTCTAAGGGCAGAATGCTTTTGTCGACAGTAACAATTTGACCGTTTTTTTTTTTAAATCACTGGTAATTTATTTGATCTATATCTTCACCAAACGGCCCAGCACATAAATTACCTTTATTACAGCAATAAAACAAGGCCCAGTTTGTCCTACAACAGTAATTACTTCGACCGATAAATCAATAAAACACTACAATGGTCTGCTAACTTCGACACTTAGTGCTTAAAAGTTTGCACAAAACATGGCGTGGGCCCGTGTGTCCGCGTGGCCGCGCCCGCAGCGAGCGCCGCGCGTGTGTTCCCAGCTCAAACACCAGCCGTCTGTTAGCTTGTACAGCGCAACTTGTACGGAATGCAGCGAGTAATGCTGCAGGTTTACACTAGTTCAGAGAATGTCTATGAAATAATTAGTGCTTTTGGTCGAGTTCGATTGCTGAATTTTTAATGAACAGAGATAGAAACGATTAGATAAGAGCTGGTTCTTAGGAGCCTCAGGTAGGTGAAGTGGAAGGATAGTAAGGAGGCTTTGCTCTGCAATGAACGAGACGGGCTTGTTATAATAATAAAGATAATAAGGTTGCGTCTTTGGTTGCGGAAGTGAGTGCTTATTAATGAAATCATTTAGTCTTAAAGTATTTTGTAAATTGAAGAAATCCTAATTGGATTTCTTCATTATTAATACAAGGTGCTTGGCCTTGTATCACTTACTGTTACAAGTGGAGTTTAAACTTTTGTGAGCCCTGAACATATCCCCTGACTTTCATATTAAACTTATCATTTAAACAATCCCGGGGTGAACGTAATTTTTTGTATTTACTAAGTGATTTTGTGGTTATTAGCCGTCACCCGTCACGATGACGCTTGGGTCAAAATATTCGTACTTATATATATTAAACTAAATGTGTCAAAATATGTATTTTTTTACGTAACTGAGGAGTAGGGTTTTCTACAGGACTCAGGTCAAGCTACAGCATCAGATCCATATTACCATATTCTTGCAAAACTATTGAAGTAATAGAATAAGTACCAAATTTCGCATCGATCAGACCCAGTTGGGCACATCCCTCCATCAACTAGAGCTGATGATCTTCAAACGGCTTAACCGTTTTTAATAAAATATACCTGAAAACCACCACAAGAAAACCTGCAATCAAATAAAAGAACCGCATCCAAATCCGTGAATCCGTTTAAAAGCTTCGAGTCCACAGACAGATCGACAGACACACTCCTCTTTTTGCGTCGGGACTTAAACTCTCAATACCGTTTCGTTAGTAGATAAAAGTGAATGTTACTGAATGGCTTCAACAACTGATTACAAAACAACCGAAGACCTTACTTACTTATATAAATCCCACTGATTTCAATTTACACACACACACACATACACACACACTATCCTCCGCAGACACCATACACTCGTATACCACAATACATACTCGTATTTAAATTAATAACGTTAACTGACTAAAGTATAAACAACGACCTTATGTACGAACAGTATTGTCTGTCTTTTGTGAAACTAAACACTGTCTCCCAAGACGCTGGCTCCTGGCCTAGTTTGGGAATCAGTATCAGTACATACATATATGTATATTGTAATAAACACCAGACTTGAAATTTTGTGTCAGTAAATATTTTACACATATTTTATTTAAAAACAAAAATTTGTTCAGAATCCTGGCTACGAAATTCCGCCTTCGATTGCCAAGACACCAATTATTATCACATCTACAGCCAAATGACCCAGAAAGTTACAGCCAATTGACCTAATATTATAGCATCACATATTAATATTAGATGAAAACTCGACTCCCTCTGAAGCCTTGCCCCACTGCAGTCAGCGTTTCTCACATGATCTTAAGAGCGTCCTTGAGCGCCGGCTGGAGACCGGCTCTCGACTGAGGGGTGCAACTGAGTCAAGGTCACGGAAGTGATGCTCGCCTGCACTAGGGGGGAGGGGAACTGATGTACCGGAAGAGGGAGGGGTAGCGGTTATGCGTTTGCAGGACTGATGTGAGTGGACTAGTGTAGTTTCCCTTTTTAACCAGGCCGACTAAGGCAAAAGCGTTCTAAGATAGGTATTTATGGTTTAGTGACCTCGTTTACAAATGTTGGTGAATTAAATCGTGGTATATAGGCTTTCAGATATTGATAAAGAGCTAGGTATAACAGTAATTGTCTTACTATACTAATATTATAAACGCGAAAGTTTGTAAGTATGGATGGATGTTTGTTACTCTTTCACGCAAAAACTACTGAATGAATTTTGATGAAACTTGGAAAAGAAACTTTTCATCCCTGGATTATGTTCCTTTGGGATAATTTCCGACATTCACCCGGGCGAACCCGCAGGCAGCAGTTAGTGAATAAATATGTCATCGAAAGATTTATCGGTATTATACTTTGATCATCATCATCCACTGGATGCAGCGATTGCATATCTGACCTCAATAACCCAGTTTCTGGATGACACAGCACCCTCCCCTCAGACTTTACAATGGACGGGACCATACAAAAGGTGTTTAGTCAAACCAAAGCGCCTGCTGGTGTTCTCAATCACACCCAAACATGATATTCGTTGAGCATTCAGTGCTCAGTCATCATAGCTCTAGTCGGGTGAGTCCGAGCCGGTCCGGAGCAATTACCGGTTCATTCGGCACCGGAGCTGCGCTCAGAGTAACCGGGAGCGAGTTATTGAACGATATCGGGACACGTTTAATCGGCAAAGTTCCCAACTTGCACTGCTGAGGTAATTCATGTTAAGTGCGATTTTCGAACTCATAAAATGTGATAAGTTTTTGAATAACGCGGTTGTAACGGGTTAGAAATATTTTTAATGGGGCTGAACGCCATTATTACGATCGCCTTGCTGTCATGTGGCTTAGGTACTGTATTAGTCTTATAATAGTTAAAAATATAATCATAAATAAATCGAGTTCATAATAGGGATGTTTCCTAAGTAAAAAATATATGATTATGTTTAGTCCATCAGTTAAATTATAAAATTGGACAAGTATTTTTTCCTTTATCAAATCTATAAAAACTGACGAAGATAAAAAGCATCAAAGATCAGGAGTGGGGGCTTGTGACGTCACGGCTAGGTAGAAATTGTAGCGAGTAGTGACGTCAAACGAGTTTTCAACGCACTGTATCGTCTTCATTTTTTTTTACGTGAAAAAAGAAAAAACACGTCTTTTTTTTGAAAATCTCTCCGATGGACTAATCAGATTTTTTTAGTTATTTACTCTATTGAAGACTCTATTTCAAAAACCACCTTTGTCAAAAATTTCAGGATATGAGTTAGTTACGCCAACCTGTAGAGGAATTCGTAAGCTGTCTGATTATATTTTATATTTCTTCAAAAACGAGTTTAGTCATAAGATTTGCTTTTATTCGTAGTACCGGTTCCTCATAAACAATTCTCGTCAACATGGTTTCGGCAAAAAGCAGTTAGGTATGTCAAAAATAAATATTTGTAAAAAAATAATATTTCAATAAGTCCGGAACATGCAAAATGATAGCTAATATACGACGTTGTAAAGAACTTTTTTTATTCTACTGTAAAACTAACTAATTTGACATGTTTTTTTAAATAATGTCTTCAATTCCGTAAGGCAAAAACCGCAAACATTTACTGAACAACCAAAAATGTACAACGCAAAAATTGTCGTCTCGTAAAATAAACGTGAAACCTAGCTCCATATCGCAAACCGGTGAAATTATTTCATTTCGCTGCCATCAATATGAAACATACAGTCAGTAGTAAACAACAATAAACAGTTTTCCGTTGCCAAAATATTGCAATATCCCGGGAGCCCGGACCGAACTCTCGGCACAACTTTACAATTCAGCGCGCGCGGTGTTTGTCCGTCCCGCTGCAGCGCTTCGCCGGTGCGGCGTCTAGCAGGCGACAGCGCTGCGGCGCCGCACGGGTCAGGCTCCGTTTACTCGTAGTTTCGGATCAAAGGCGCGCACGATCCTTGTTGACAAAGGACCAAATTAAATTCATATTTATTACTGTAGAACTAAACCTGTTGTTAGAATTGATGCGTTTACAATAAATAGGCATTAGAAAGGAAATTTATTGGTTTTAATTATAATGTATATTCTAAAGTTGTCTCGTAGTGATTAATAAGTATTCATCGTTACAAAACATAATTTAAGTCTAAATTGTTTAATTAACTTACTAATTACAAAGGAAACAGCTATGGAGAATAGAACGTTTTAGTTATGGGTTTATGGAGCGTTTATGAATATGAAAATAGATGTTCTACTGAGATAGTCACACTATAATTTTAGAGCTAATGGCTTAAAACGATGTTGACCTAGTGCTGACCCAGAATTAGGATCCTTACGGAATGGAGTCAAATGCCATTCGTTTTGATTAAGTTATGTACTTTATCTATATATATAAAACAAAGTCGGGTTTGTTACAACACTTATAACTCGAGATCTGCTGGACCAATTTTCTTGGTTTTTGATTCGTTGGATTTGTCTCCGCCCCGAAGAGCAGAATACATCTTAAAAACAATGAAAACTCTATTAAATTAAACGCAGTGGAAAATGGTTTTAGGTAAAATATATTTAGTGCGTTGTAGATAATTCAAAATTAACAAGAGTGTAACCTAGCAACCAAAATAAAAGATTAATAAAATCTAGAAAGGTCGCCTTCATAGAATAAGGCTGGAAGTGCTTTCTTAACAAACTCAACGAATACATAATTATGAAAGATGAATCATTTTCCATAAATGTTCCTTTGTTTCGTAGCTGTCAAAAATTGCATGCGCTAAAGATTCACAAGTACTAGAAGACCAGAAAGAAACATGTCGAAAACTTAAGAAGTAAGGATTCACGCGTACCAGCAGACCATAAACATGTCGAAGCATTTCTGGGGCTGGAATTGTGAGTGAAGACTTACAAAGTACCAGGGTACCAGAACCATAATTATTTAACATCAAGCTATTATCCTTAGCAGACTAAAGAAAGATCACTGAGCCAGAAAGAATAAATGGCGCAGGCAGGTGAAACCGTGGGATACAGCTAAGAAGTAGCTTTAAGTTTTCTATTTTAAAAATTATTTCACTAATATAAAGCTACATTTCACCTGCGACTTTCTTTTATATTTATAGAACATCATTCATACCCCTAAATATTGTTTTTACTTTATATGGCAAAACACCGTTTGCTGGGTCAGCTAGTTTTTAATAAAGAAATCATCTGCCTAGCCTTTTCCCAACTATATTGGAGTCAGCTTCCAGTCAAACTGGATTCAGCTGAATACCAGTATTTCACGTGATCGGCTGCCGACCAGACATCCACAACCCATAAACTGGTAACGCGGTACTTCTTGGTAAGACTAGTGCCAGATTTTCTGGCATCTGACAATCCGTAACGACTGCCAAATATCTCTATATGACAGACGGGACTAACGAATTAACGTGCTTTCCGAGGCACAGATGAATCTTGGTATATTTAGATGGTCACCCATCTACAAACTGACCTCGGCAAGCGTTGCTTAACCTTGAAAATCGACCCGTGTGGCTGTTATAATTTCGTCACGAGCTTATGTTCCAAAAACAAAAAAAAAACACGAAATACACTAAAACAACTCGTAGCACTTTGCTACGTAATCTACTACGCGGCTACGTCGTAGCAAGCGTAGCAGCAACATCTACGCCGTAGAGCCCCATCACTTTCAACACTACCTATTTTAACAGTAAGGATCTTCCGTTATCTGCACCTATCAATTCAAGTCAATCTCCGCTCAGCATCCCTCAGTTCCCGGCGATATATCAGGATGCTATCTGCTAGATAAATGATGTTTTTATATCAGCTGTGCGCGCCGGTGTACCCGGCCGCGTTGTCTTATGCCCTGATACCACCATCAATTTGCGGATCACAGGTTTGAGGTCAGGGTTGCTACGATGATAATGTGAGTGTCGAAGTATGAACTAGAATCAGTGACATATTTATTAACTAAAAGCAATGGCACAAGTTCCAGAAGAAGCTTTCATTTATAAATAACTAGCACTTCGACCGCGACTTCGTTTGCGCAGATTTGGTACAAACAATTTCCATCCCCGTTTTGCCCCCTTAGGGATGGATTTTCGTAAAGTCCGTTATTAGAGAATGTTTACATCCCTATAAGGAACCTACTTACCAAATTTTAAGTTTGTAGGTGTTATAGTTTCTGAGATTTCGTGATTAATCAGTGATTGGGCGTTCACTTATCTTCGATTTTTAATCGTCTTGATAAATATCTTATGTAAAGCAATCTAAAAAGCGCATATATGTATGTATGTAGGTATCTATAATACTTTTTCACGTGATATTTACACATTACCAAAAATTTAACACTTCTGGTACCCAGAACTTAACATATGTGTAAAACAATAATGTGTTCTTGTGGCCAAAACTCGTATCCGTGTCGTCACTACTTATTAACGACAAATCGTGGGCACACGAACAAATAATTGGCATCGAAACTGTTAAAACACAATTGCGCAATAAACGATCCAATTAACTCCATACTTCACAAGATACACACACACACACACACACGTGCCGCACACGGCTCCGTAGGTGAGAGTCGATTAAACAACAGATTTAGTTCAAGTGCTGTAAACAAGGCCCCTGTGGTTCTACGCCCGGGCCCCGGGCCCCGGGCCCCAGCCCCGGGCCCCAGGCCCCAGCCCCGGGCAGCGATCGAGGTACGTAACACTTCGGTGCGTGAACATACACACATTTCGTTCATGTTAATGAGTTTATTCTGTTTTATATCTAGGGAACTTGCTCTGGGATTTATGTCATGTTTTTGTTTTAGATGTTTTACAGTTAGAACTAATAGTAGTGGCCTGAATACACACGATAGGTACCGCCATGAAACAACAATACCAATTTCAACCATATTTCACCAATGGACAGCTATACATTATCAGCAACTACAGCTACATTATTTTACCGTCTAGTACTGTACAAATTGCTAAGTGCAGAATAATTAACAAACGTTCACTGTCAATAAAAAAGTATTCCTTTTTTTGTCTAATAGTCTTAATAATACTAAATCCCTCTGACATCGACGTGTCGCCCACACACAGGCAGTATTTGCTTGGCTGTCAGCCCTGGTGTCAGACACCGCGACACCGACACAGCGACACTGTCGACACTCGCGCTCGATGTGTTCGCGATCGCTACCATTCGTCTTGCCTCCGTCGCTGTATTTATCATTCGACCACGCTTCGTGTTGACATCGCTTTGATTTTTAGTATTTTCCTTGTAGAGGGAAAATGTTTATGTTTTTCTTCTCGCTATGTCGTCGAAGGTAAAGAATTACTGACACCTCTTATCCTTCTTTTCGTGTCGATGGTCGATTTATAGAGCTATGTTATTTGGTTCCGGTAATTGACCATGTTTATAGCGGCGTTTCAGAATATCGTGAATGCAGGTGAGTGGACATCTGGGACACTCCAGCTGAAGGCACATAGTTCGATAAGGAGCACCTACCACCACTTGCACTATGTATTGGATAGACTGATAATTTGATAGTGATTAAGCTACTGGTTAATTTGTAATTAAAAATACAATGGAACTCATTGCTTGCTTCTGTGTTTAGGTGTCATTTCCTCCGAGTTACTTATAGCTAAAATCTTGTAGGAGTATAGTTAACAAAATGTAAACTACAAATCAACTCGAGCAACTTCATCGGAGCATCCAATTTAATAAATCTTGTCATAAATGTTAATTTTCGTGCTCGAGAGATGTCTGCCAGTTAAAACTCTCACGAGCACGAAAACTTCAATTTATAAGCACTCCTCTGTGGACACTCAGTCGTACTGTACGTGCCGGTCAATTAAATAGATCGTCAACCTTTTTTCACATTTCTCTTAAGTATTTATTATTGTTCATTCAGTATTTTAAAAAGATGAAAACGTGCGCATTGTGTAACGTGCATTTTAACGATGGCGTTCAGTGTGGGAGCTGCAAGAAGTATTTAGATTTTGGATGTGCAAATATATCTGAAGCAGGATGGAGAAAGCTGGGTGCTGCTAGAATGGCACAGTGGAAGTGCTCAACCTGTAAAATCTCATCTCCAGTTGTACCCACTTCTGACCAAGCGTCCCTCGAAACCATACTAAGCGAAATTCGGGACATGAAGCGGCAGTTACTTAACCTACCGACACTAAGTGATGACATTAAGACGATTAAGGATGAGCTATCTGAGCTGAAGACGACATGTCAAGGTACTAGTGGAATACTCAATGAATTTGATGCGAGGATTTCTGAAGTTGAAGGAAAAGTATCCGAACTTGTGAAGGTACAGATGACTATGAATGCCTTGCAGACAGATTTATCGAAAATGAAATTCGAACTCTCATCAAATGATCAGCGAGCCCGATTAAATAATGTAGAAATCAAGGGAGTTCCTATGCGAAAAGATGAGAACCTGTTCACGATTATCGAAGCCATTGGTCGTAAAGTAAACTATAGCTGCCCCAAATCACTGATCAACTACATTTCGAGGGTGCCCATTTTCAACTCCAACGATAAACTTATTATAGTAAGTTTCCTGAACAGATATGTCAAAGAGGACTTTATAGCGGCAGCGCGAGCTGAGAAGAACTTATCCACCTCAGATATCGGGTTCCAAGGCACTTCTCAGCGTGTGTTTGTTAATGACCACCTTAGTGTAGAATATAAGAAGCTGCTGAGTAAAATTAAAATTATCGCCAAGGAAAAAAATTACGAGTTCGTTTGGGTGAAGCACGGAAAAGTCACGTACTCAAGAACACTAACTCTAAAGTTCTCATGGTGAGGAAGGAATCTGATTTAAACAAACTCGCCTAAAATGCCACCTATACTGTATACAATCTTCTCTGCTTTATCGTTTTACTGTATTCGATGTTGTTTTGCCAAAATGTTACAAATTGTTGAGCACCTCTGCCTTACTAATGAGCCCGTCACCTGACTTTTGTTCTGTTAAAGAAATCCTTTGTGTTTCTTATCGCGCTGTTCATTTTAAAGTGTCAGTTCAAAATAATATGCCTTGCTCGCTCGCGTTTGCACGCACTACACATTACTGCTTGCCTACTCACACAGTTGTTTACCGATCGGTGTCAAATTATTGCTGTACTCTAGTAATAATAGTCGCCGTTTGTTTACCTCAGGTATATTTATTTTCCAACCACCCTGATTTAGTTGATATTTTTATGATATGTATTATAGTAGTCTATTTTACTGATCCAAACTATTCTGCTGTAGAATTTTATTTGAGTGATGGCTGCAAACTTTAATAATAATATACCTGGTTTAAACATATTTTATCAGAACGTTCGCGGTCTGCGTACTAAAACTGATACTTTCTATCGTCAAATGATAGCCAGCTCATTCGATGTTATTGTTCTCACTGAGACTTGGTTACTGGATGGTATTTTGAATTCAGAATTTTTTGATGATAGGTATATTGTATGGCGTCGGGATCGGGATTACGCTCTGACTGGACAATCACGTGGTGGAGGAGTTCTTATAGCTGCTCGTCGAGAATTATCAGTAATATGTCAACAAAATTTTCAATCTACAGCTGAAGATCTCTGGATAAGCATACACTTAAAAAATTCGAATACGCGTAACTATTTTAACTTACATCTCTGTGCGATTTACTTATGTAAGCAAAATCTTGGTCTTTCCTTTTCTTCACAGTTGACGAATTTTCTTTCGACATTAAATCGGTCTGTGATTGATAATGGTTCTGATAGATTTCTTATTGTGGGTGACTTCAATATGAGCGGAATAAGTTGGGTTCCTTCTGACAATGTATCGTTCGTCCCAAGACTCCCAACGAATCTTAAGAGTGGTGATGAGGTGCTACTTGGAGATGAGTTATGCACTCTTGATTTTGGTCAATATAATGGCGTGACTAACAAATTTGGTAAAATACTTGACCTAGTCCTCTCGAACCATGCAGTCAACGTGACTGAAAGTCTAAGCCCACTAGTACCAACCGATGATTATCATCCAGCATTGTTAATCACAATGGATCTTGTGGAAACACCTCCCCTTGAGTGTGCGTCACGTGTACAATTTTTATATGATAAGGGTGATTACGAATCCATTAATCGTGACATTTATATGACTGACTGGGAAAGTGAGTTCGCAGTAAGGTCAACTGACGATTCTGTAGATTTCTTCAATAATGTTATCCATAATCTTCAATTGAATTACATTCCTCAGAAACTTTTTCGTAATAAATCATATCCGGCCTGGTACAATTCCTCATTAATAAAAACAATAAAAGAGAAATACAAATACTTTAAAAAACTTAAAACGTATGGCAATAAAGCCGACGAACTAACGTTTAAACTTCTTCGTGATAGGGTAAAAATATTAGAAAGCCAGTGTTACGCGAATTACATGAAACTTACCGAAACGTCTATTAAAAACAACCCTAAACAATTTTGGACTTTTGTTAAAAAACGTCATAACGTAAATGTAATCCCAAGCACGTTCAATTTCAACAACGAAACACTGCGTACCGGGGAATCCATATGTGAGGCATTTTCAACTTATTTTCACTCCACCTTTTTAGATCCAAGTCATGGTGGTAGTTCTAGTTCCGACGCCCCTTCCGCTTCTATCTCCGAATCCTCAAACCTGTCGTCCGATATCAGTAGTATCACGGTGAACGTCGAACACATCGCCAGCTTACTCTGTAAACTGGATACATCGAAAGCGCCAGGCCCGGATAATATCTCATCACAGCTTCTCGTACGTTGCGCTGAATCTATTGCACTTCCTATTTCAATTCTATTTAAAAAATCTTTAGATGCTTGTGTTGTCCCCAAACTTTGGAAATCGGCATTCATAACGCCTGTACATAAAAAAGGTGCCAAAACAGACATCACTAATTATAGACCGATATCTAAATTATGCATCATTGCCAAGGTTTTCGAGAGGATTATTTATAACCAGGTCTATTCTGCTTTGAAACAATCCTTTAGTCCCCTCCAACACGGCTTTCTTAAAGGTAGATCAACTGTCACCAATCTTATTTTACTTAATGATTACATCACCGATGCAATGGACCACCGTAAGCAAGTCGATGTTGTCTACACAGACTATAGTAAGTGTTTCGACCGAATCGACCACGTCATCTTATTACGGAAGTTAGAGGGTATCGGTATACGCGGGGACTTACTCAGATGGTTTTCCTCTTACATAGAAAATAGGTCGCAAGCTGTGGTACTGAATAATTATGTGATTAAACGAACTTACCTTAAGTGAAGTTCTATCATAATTATACGAAGCTCCTTCTCCGAGACAGATTTACGTGTAGTAGCGCGTCATCGTGCCAGCGCAATCACAATTATTTCAAAGCTAAAAAAATAAAATAAAGATAAAACTGTTCTCTCGTCGGGCAACCCTGTGTGGATATGTCATTTCGTTTACAGCTCTTCTTAAACAACCCTATTAAGGGGAGAATTTCAGTAGGGACGGGTTGGGAGACTCTGTCTCGGAGAAGGAGCTTCGTATAATTATGATAGAACTTCACTTAAGGTAAGTTCGTTTAATCACATAATTATACTTACTCCTTCTCCGAGACAGATTTACGTGTAGATGTTTAAAGTTAGTCAGGGTTGTTTATGAGTAGATAAATACTTGGTAGTAAAATTACAAAGTTATTTATTAAAATCACAGAACCATAACAATAAATCAAATTATTACAATCTAAGAGATCAAGAAAATCACATATTATTATTTAATGTGTTACATATCACGTCACTGAACGCAGTTGGATCTTGAATAACTGGTCTGTTATAATGTCTAGCAAAGGTGGCAGAGTTCTGAGACCAACCAGCTGTTTTTTGTATTTGATCGATACTTATACCAGATCTTTTAGCAGCTGATGTAGAAGCATGTCTGGTGCTGTGTGCTGTGAAGGTATCTACATCAATTCCAGACTCCTGCAAGGTCATTTTGATCCATCGACTTATAGTTTGGGATGAGGCACTATGGTGTGGTTTTTTAAAAGTTAGTATGAGCTTTTCAGTATCATTTCTTAATGGTTTAGTTCTATTTATATAACATTTTACAGTAGAGACTGGACAAATTTCAATTCTATTATCAAAAGTTTTGAGATGTAACAGTGGCTGCAGGTTGCCTGTTTTTGAGGTTTTTATAATGTCTGGAATGTATATTTGAATTCCATCGGTCATAGTTTTAATATTTTTTATATTAATTAAAGACAAAGTTTGTACTCTATGACCTGTAGTAAGGGCAAGGATAGTTACCAATTTCTTTGTTAGTTTTTCTAAAGTTATGTCTTCATTGGGGTAAAGATTTGCAAGATAGATTAATACTACCGCAGGGTCCCAGGTAACATTATACTTTGGGGTAGGCGGTTTCGTACGGTATACGCCTCGCATAAATCGTTTAATCCGTTCGTCAGATCCGATCTTAGAACTAATTAACAGTGAAAGGGCTGATCTGGTAGTATTTATTGTACCATATGATGCTCCTGAATCAAAGCATTCACTTAAAAATTTTAAAATGTAGGGAACGGAAGCTTCATAGGTGTCTATATTATATTTCTTGCAAAATAGCCACCAAGATTTCAAGGAAGAGTCATACTGTTTCATGGAACTGTTAGAGAGTGAATTTAACATGATTTGGAGGGCTGAATTTGGTGTGCCTCTTCTCATGTATGCCTCGCTGAGAGCAGTCCTGCAGCCAGGGTAAGTTGGTGGTGAAGGGGGTGACAGTCTCTGAAAGGAGAGGATAGTAGTTCTATATTTGGCTCAAAAATTAATAATTCCTTAGTTAATAATGAGTCCAATAGTGGAAACCAGGGTTGAGATGGCCAATATGGAAAAACTAAGATACCCGTGGCCCTGTCTGTCTTGATTTTTTGAAGGCATTTTAATATTAGTGAAAATGGAGGAAATGCATAAAAATAGTATTTTGACCAGTTAAGAGTGAATGCATCTACTTGGAAGGCTTCAGGATCACATTTCCAGGATACAAACTTTCTGCATTTTCTGTTAGTTCTAGATGCGAACAAATCTATATTCGGCACCCCAAACCGTTCCAGTATTTTACTGAAAGCCATTTGAGAGAGCTCCCATTCAATATTGATTTTTCTAGATTCTCTGTCAGCTTCAAAGTTATCTTTTGTGTTAATATAAGATGCATATATCCAAATATTTCTTTGTTCACACCATTGCCATATGTCTCTAGTAATATAATTTAAATGTGGAAACTGAACCCCCCCCATTTTGTTAATATATGCAACTGCAGTAGTATTATCTACTCTTAATAACACTTCACAGTCATGTAAATCTTTTGCAAAACATTGGAGCCCTAAGAAAGCTGCTTTTAACTCTAAATAATTTATGTGGTAATTCTTTTCTAAATCTGACCATGAACCTGAAGCTTTATTCGGTTCACATACAGCTCCCCAACCAGTAGTTGAAGCATCTGTTAGTATTTCTGTTTTAAAATTATGTTGCTTTATTGGATTACATTTGGACAAATTTTTACTCCACCAATCTAAATCTGGATGGACTAAATTTTTAATGGGCATTATTGCATCATAGTTGTCATTTGATTGTAGCAGACTTAAGTATTTCTCTCTTTCTAAGATCTTGGTATATACCCAGCCATAAGGAATTGCTGGGCAAATTGAAGTTAATGTTCCTAACAATTGAGAGGATTCCCTTATTCGACACTGGCTTTTAACTTTATAACTTTTTATTTTGTCCAATATTGTAATTTGTTTTTGTTGGGGAACTGATAAAGTAAGGTTTGATGATTCTAAAATAAAACCCAAATACTGACATGATTGACTAGGTATAAGATGGCTCTTATCAAAATTGATGACAAATCCTAACTTTTGCAAAAGATTTACTGCAAATTGTACATTTTTCTCACATTTTCTTTTTGATTTATGGAAATACAGGCTGTCATCTAAGTAACATGTCATAATAATGTTATTTTCTCTAAGGTAAGAACAAACTGGTTTTAGTAACTTTGTGAAAACAAAAGGTGCTGTACATAAACCATAAGGCAGAGCATTGAATTCAAATAAATGGCCATCAAAAGTAAACCTTAAATATTTCTTATAAGTATCTGCTATAGGTACAGAGAAGTAGGCTTCTTTTAAATCTATAGAGGTCATAAAACAATCTTTTGATATAAGTTTGCACGCTGTTCTAATATCTTCCAACTTGAAATGTTCTGTTTCTATAAAACTATTGAGTTTTTTTAAATTTAATATAAATCTATATGTGCCATTGGGTTTTGGAACCAAAAATATGGGAGATATAAATTGATTTGGACAGAAAGAACATTCTGAGACTGCACCTAAAATAGTTAGTTTATCAATTTCAAACTTAAGTAATTCTTTTTCTTTCTCTGACCAATGTTGTGTTACAGCTTGGTAAGGAGGTGGAGTTTCCCTGAATGGAATTTCATAGCCTTCAACCCATTTTAAAATGAATGGATCGCTGGTTATTTCACACCAGTTGTTTCTTAAATATTTAAGTCTACCTGCATGTACCTGAGTGTCTATCTGCGGTATCTGGACTTGGAACTGGGTGGGGCTGACTTCCGAGTTTTCCAGTGCACTTGGTCCAGTCGAGATTGCCTCTGATGCTGATTCTGGTGCCCGCCGCGAGCTCGTTGTTGTTGTTGATACTGCGGCGGGCCTCTCCAGTTTTCCTGTTTCTTTTGAGCCCTAGGTTTAGATGACTTCTTTTCCTGGATTGCTGTTTTAATTGTGGAGCCTGCTTTTTGGATAGCTTGTGCAGCCCTGATTTTTTCAGCACAGTCCGACCCAAATAATGTTTCATCTGGTGTTGCTGTGCGTACAGCATCTTGGACAACCTTATTAACACCAGCCAAAGCAAAAAATTTCCTCGAAGTAGAGTCCTGATAATGTATTTCAGCAGCTAATTTTGCTGCATCGCTCATTTCTTCAACAAGGACTTTGCTGTTTAAGTTACCTATCAGTACTTTGCTCAAGGACTTTCCCAGACAAGTTATTAGTTTTCCCATTAAGTTTTGTCTTTGGCATATTCTTTTATCCCTTTTTAAGGTGGTTTCTGACTGTGAAGCAGATATTTCTGCATTCATAATGGGAGCCACTACTCTAGGGAAATTTACAGGGGCAGGATATTTCCTAATAATGGCCTCCCGAGATTCTTTTCCGAGTCCCCTCTGCATTATCCTCGTCCAGCGGAGTGCCAATTCTGGTCGGATGGCTTCTCCAACTTCTGTCTCTTCTTCCCCTTCAGTTCCCAGTGCTTGTAAGAGGTCTTCCGGCAGTTTGTCTTCTGAAAATTTTCATATAAAAGATATAGACACGTCTATCCGCTTAGTGATAGCGCTAAGTCAATAAATAGAGTTCCAGTATGGAAGTGAATTTTTGGCGTTGTCTACCCGCAGTGTGATAGCGCTTGCCATGCATTTTGTGCGATTTTACCCAGTGTCCACCCGCACGTGGTGGCGCTTTTGAGTAATTAACATATATCCTCTATTGGGATCACTCAGGTTTTATAAGAACTGATATCGTAAAAGTACATTGTTAAGGTATATCAGTATAAGTACATAGAGAATCTCATGTTTTACAGACCTGTATTAAGCTCTGGTTCAAAGTCATTTTGAGCAGGTGGCGACGGTGCTCCGTTTGGTTGGGCAACCGGAGGCAGCGGTGCAAAAGAAAAAGGGGATTTGGATCGTGCCCGTGGTGAACATGGCGGTGATAAATCTTCCGAATCTAGTTGAATTGGTATCTTCTCCAACTTCTTTTCCAATTTGCGTATCTTCTTCTTGATGTAGGCTGGGTCTTCATTCTTCCTTTTTCCCATGTTTTTTAAAAGTATAGTAAAGTTCTCACGAGAAATTAAGTTGACCGATCACAAGTGACGAAATAGAAAAGGCCGTTAACGGAAAAACGGAAATTGGAACGAGTGTTTTACCGAATTTGTAGTGAGTTAGTTCAGTTAGTTTATGACCGGAAATGGTCATTTTGACGTTTATAGAGGAAAGAAAAAATAAAAGTAAAATGTTTGTAGGTTATAGCCCTTACAATTAGGAATTCTTCGTAAAATCCTTAATACAATTTAAGTCTTACCTTATTAATGCTTCTATAGACTGTTAATTCTTCGATTTTACATAATAACATACCTGATTTCTTCGTAAACATAACTAAATGTAAATAACTGTTACCGGTACATAAGTTCACTGCAGTTGTTGTTCCTATAATTAATGGTCTACCCACATCATATATCACGAATCTATTTTCAATAATCGCTTTTAAAATGATCTTATACATAATTAACTGAAATAGTTTAATATAAATTGTATTTTGTTGAGAGAACGTAGTGAAAGCGCTAAGCACAAAAACACGTAATGACATATCCACACAGGGTTGCCCGACGAGAGAACAGTTTTATCTTTATTTTATTTTTTTAGCTTTGAAATAATTGTGATTGCGCTGGCACGATGACGCGCTACTACACGTAAATCTGTCTCGGAGAAGGAGTAAGTATAATTATATTTCTAGCTGGGTTTTAGTCCCCAGCGGAGTCCCCCAAGGTTCGTTGCTCGGTCCGTTATTATTTATCATCTACGTTAACGACATCGACTCCTGTCTGACCTCATCCAAATTACTGTGCTTCGCTGACGACATGAAAATTTATGCTACCATATCATCAACTGCGGACATGATCGCACTTCAAGCTGACTTACAGTGTCTTGAAGTATACTGCCATAAAAACAAGCTTGATCTCAATCCCAAAAAATGCTCAGTTGTAACGTATTCCCGGGGACGGTCACTCGTAGCCACAGCATATACTCTCGCTGGTCTTATATTACCTAGATGTAGTACTATTCGTGATCTGGGGGTTCATCATGATTCCAAACTTATTTTTGAGAAGCATGTAGACTCTATCGTCGCTAAAGCCTCGAGATCCCTTGGTTTCATAATGCGACTGTCCAAGTGCTTCACACAAGCTAAAACGTTAAAAATTCTATATTGCACTTTTGTTAGAAGTCACTTGGAATACGCATCTGAAATATGGAATCCATGCTATCACAAATATATTGACCGTATCGAGCGCGTGCAAAAAAAGTTTATAAAATTCTTATGTTTTCATCAGAGGGTACCGTATCAGTCCAGTAACTATCTCGGTCTCTGTAAAAAATATCATCTCTTACCACTAACTACTCGTCGTGAGATCTCTGACTGTATTTTTTTGTTAAAAACGGTTCGAAGCGACATAAATTGTTCAGAAATTTTGTCGTCTTTCTACTTCAACGCTCCAAGCAAGTCCAAACGGTTCAATCCACCACTACGAGTGCCATTTGCAGCTACTAAATATAGACAAAATTCGTACGTTGTGCGTGTGAGTAGGTACTTTAATAGGGTGTGCAAACAGTTCGATTTTGATCTTTTTGAAACTAGTGTGACCAAGGCAAAACAATGTTTGTCAATGGATTTCTTTGGATATTGAATTGTTTATGTGTACTTTGTTTTTATTCTATAAAATTTAACATCTTGGTTTTCATGAGAAATAACGTGTCAACATATTATCTTAGTTGATGATCTACCAGCACGTTTTTAATTGTGTTACTGTTTTTATATTATTATTTTTTTTGGCATTTTTTTTTGTACTTAGTATGACATTGTGTTCCACAGTACTTTTATACCATTCTGGCTCTGGACGTGAAGACTTATAATTGGCTGCCAAATTATCAATCTGTTGTACATTACCATTATATTTAGCTGTAAGTCTTCCATAGTATTTAAATAAATAAATAAATAAATGAGTCAGTTCGGACCGGCCTGATCGAATACCTCGGATTGACGATAAGGGCTTTTAAATGTATGTAACAGAAGACCAGTCAGCCAGGAATGCTGACCTCATCAAAAAACTAAATGCAATTTTAGAAAATATTCGCTTTGGTAGTTTCTTACTTATATACATTTATTTATTTATTTAAACTTTATGTAAAATAGTGGTACATGGGCAGACTTAATGCAACAAGGCATTCTCTACCAGTCAACCTTTGGGTTAAAAAGACAACACTGTGGTACGTGTACAGCAAATAAATAAACGTTTATTAGTTTATATGTACCTATTTAATAAATCAAACTAGTTAAGAAGGTTCTGTCTACACTTGTACCTCTGTTTGTGAGACGCTACCCTCACAAGTAGCTATGTAGTTACTGCTAACTAAATTATAATTATTGTATCTGGGTTTGCGCTGTGTAATGGGAATTGAGTGTTTAATATGTTTACAGATCCCCACGGGCGCGGGAGTCGAGTCAAACGCTCCTCATGTATAATTAATTACTTATATCGCCGAGTATTTAGTATAATATTGCTTTGAAGTAAATTGAATAATTACAATTTGTAGAACTAGTACGTGTTTCAACGTGCAAAGTTACAATTGTTGTTTTGAATTGACTATAACTTCGGTCAGGCAACAATTCACAGAACAACGGGAATTGTTGTCTGACCAAAGTTGTAGTATTATATAGCAGTATAATCTGGACATTTTGGTTGGTAGAATCTGAGGAGAGCAAACTCGCATCTTCTTGTGTCCTGCCCTGTTCCCGTACCCTTTTTTTTTTTTTTTGGATGGGAAATCATCAAATGACACCTCCCGCCCTGGTTGGAGCGGTAGGGAGTGTCAGACTTTTACTGACTAAAACCCACCCGTGATCTTTCTTGTGCCCTATGCGTTCCAGGGCCGCGGTAACTCTTTCGAACAAATTCCGCAACCCTAGCAGGCACCGACCCTATGGGGCCCCGTCCTCGGTGCTGACGGCTCCTTGTGACGCGCGTGGAACACAACGCGTCGTCGACTCAACCTGGTATCGGACGGCGAGCCACCCACGCTCTCCGTCCCCAGGCATCAGCCACTGCGCAATAGCACAGCAGCCGACTTGTCTCTGGAGGGCTGTTCCCGTACCCTGGGGTCGGATCTTCTCACTGTTCTGTGCCAGGAGATTTTATTTAAGGTTGTCAGTTCTGGCATTGATGAGCAGTGGTCGCCGAGTGGTAACGGCCCCGACTTACGAATTGTAGTTCGCGGGTTCAAACCCAGTTAGGCGCATTACTTTGAGTAATTTCTTTCATCACCACTGCTCTCAAAACGGTGAAGGAAAATATCGTGAGGAAACCGGCATGTTCTAGAACCAAAAATTTTAAGACATGTGACTTTCACCAACCCGGACTGGGCCCGCGTGGTGGATTACGGCCCATGCCCTCTCCTAGAGAGGAGGCCTGTGTCCCAGCAGTGGGAACGTTAAAAGGCTAATTATGCTTATAAAGGCTGGTCAATGGCGGGTGGTCTCTGCCTTTTTTCTGTTCTGGCAGTTTTGACGCAAATTTTTACGACATGGTCATGAACATGAAAGCAAACTCGCACACACAAAAGGGCATTTCATTATACCTCGAAAACAACTTAAATGCTCTTCAACTCAAATCTCTGCATCAAATTAAAACATCCATTTAAAAGTGAATCTGAACTTCCGTAACTCCGGCGTCTAATCTCCGCGACACCGCGTACGGAACCAACACAGAACAAAAGACAAACGGCCCTCGTATTTAATACTCGTGTGATCGCACCGAGAAGTTGTTCCGAAGTCGCGATGACGAGTAATTACCCACTGCTATGTAGTCTGGGGTACGTTGGGCCTCAGCAAATAGGGGCCAACGCAATGCATCACTCGAGCCCCTAATTGAATATGTTATATGTACAGGGTTGCCACTGGTTGGAAATTAGTCGACTGGATAATTTGGTTCCACGACACGCACGGATAATATGCGAATGACAGATTTACTGTTTAAAGTGCTTTGCTTGTTTCTTTTAAATCGGGGTTGTAATCTTAAACCTGAATCTATTTTATGCATCTAAATAAATACACTCACCCTTTTTTTCCGATGGGAAATCATCAAATGACTTCTCCCGCTCTGGGTGGAGCTGAAAGGAGTGTCAGACTCTTACTGACTAAACCCCACCCGTGATCCTTCTTGTGCCCTTTGCGTTCCAGGGCCGCGGTGACTCTTTCGAACAAATTCCGCAACAAATACACTCACCCGAAGTAACGCTTCTTGTATTTTGTATATAACTTATACGGTGTACATGAAGAGTAATTTATTCTATACTAACCTAATATTTTGTACCTACAAACAAAATTATATGCCATTTCATGATTGAAATAATACACAATCAAAATTTTCTTTCACTTATCACCCCGATAGCTTATACTTTGTCCCTTCCTTTCCATTTTCAGTAAAGAAGTCTCTTCGTAAAAATAAATAGTGTAGAAGCCTAAGCTTGGCAGCCCTAGCGGACGCTGCTGCGGGCTTATTGTAGAGGAAGCATTAAAACTACTTGGGTAAGTAATAACGCGCCGCCGTGACTGAGCAACTAGCGAGCGAGCGAGTGGCCAACTTTGTGCCGCGCGCTGTTGCCGTGTGTCGATAGGCCGCGCCCGGGGAATACTGATGAGGACATCCTGAGCTCGTCACGACTGTGCTTTCGTTTTAGATAACAGGGCTTTTAAGCCAAAATGTTGAGCGACACAGCTCAGTTTAAACACTTGAAAAAACGTGAAACTCACTACATCCATACTTCTATACTAATATTATATAGAGGTAACGTTTGTGACGTTGTAAGGGGTAATCTCTGAATCTACTGAACCGATTTTCAAAATTATTTCACCAATAGAAAGTTACGTTATTGTGGAGTGTCATATGCTATATTTTATCTCCGTATTGCCACGTTATGGAGATATGAGATCCTTTTATAAATCAATTATATATTTCTACGGTTGCAAAATTGGTAAATATGTGAGTCCCTTACTAGCAAACTTGTTAATTTTACCTTTGCTGATATTACTTTGTTGTACCTATTAGTAGTATAGTATTTAGTATTATTTGGATGCAACGTACTGAAATGTAATCAATTGAATAATTTCTACAAAATTATGTGAATATTATATTTGAAAAGAGTAATTACGGAGTTTTTTCTCCATAAGAATCTATGTATTTTTTGCGAATGGATAACAAGAGTCACTAAAATATTTTTATTTTTGGCTGTTTTGGCGTTCAAAAGTGCCTTTTAATGGTCTAGTTAAAATAAATAAATTGACTTTGACTTGGAATTATTTCCAACGTTCACGCAGTCGAATCCGTTGGCAAACACAATTATTTAGAGTAGCAAAAATAAAAATGGAGGAAAACGATTTGTTTCAATAAATCTTTGCTACGAGTTTCGCGCTTCGATTATCGGGTTTAACCCGTTAAAACTAAAGAAGTACGTTAAGGAAAGCTTTTGTTTTATGAAAAATATTGAAAGGGTATACCATGTTTCTTGATAAATTAATGTTTCTATTAGATGAATAGTAAATCTACGCAGAGTGCTAAATCTTCCTAAAAGGTACGAAAATATTTATTATTATTTTTATAACACGTTGCCCACACTCGTAATGTTTTCTGTATCGTGAGTGCGTTTAGAAACAAACAATTTCGCAGGCAGCTAAATCAGGAACAACTATCCGTGTGGGAATCAAACCCGCGACACGCAACGCAACAGCCAATCGCTCAACCACTGCGCCAACCATGCTATCTATAGGCTGTAATAGTTTTCTTTGTCAATAAAGTTTTTCTGTTGAATTGTATATTTAATAAATCAAATAAAGTCCGTCAATTATTGATAAATGATCACCAACAATCATTTAATTTTTATGATAAATGATTTTTATTTTGTTTAAATGATTTTTATTTTGTAAGTAGGTTGTAGAAAACACTTTTACACGTCAATATTGTTTGGCCGTTATAAAAATTAGAAAATTTTAAAAATTTAGAGGCCGGTGTTTCCTAACTGACTACCCTAAGAAGAAACACCGAAACAAACTCAGAGGTCAAGGTCTCTTTTGAAGTCCATACAATTGTACTGGTTAAGTCATATGAGAACCATGTAGGTTGGTGTCTGAAGTGGTATTTTATTGGTTTTTTTACTGTAAATGAGACACATACTTATACTACAGCGTACAGGTATGTGTCTCATTTTACGTGAATCATCATGTAAAGCGAATTTTATTAATATCACTCGAAGTGAAGTAGCGCAAAAACAATCTACTTTCTACGTATTTTTGCACAAAAGCAGTAACAATAAGACATGCGGTCTCTTACGCAGCGATAACAAACTACCCACAATATTTCAATCAGGCTCATCTCGCAAAGTGGACAAACACATCCATTCTGGGCCTTTCTGAAGGCTCGAGAAATATCATAAATATCTGAGCGCAAACACGGCGGTACATCGCCATAGATCAAAGGGCTGTGTGCCAATACATCGCAGTGCTGCTGACCTTTTGTCTCGCTCGCTCAAATATTTATGAATGAAGAGCCTTCCATCCGGAGTCGAGCTCGTAATCAGGGTCGCACCATGCCCCAGTGGAGTTTTGTAAGGAATTGTCACCAACCCAGCGAAGGTCACTTGCGACTTGTCTCTGATACAATATTTTTGCGGCAGTGATTTGAGGATCAGAGGAAAAAAGGCTTTTGGGCCGGGGTAAAGTTCATTAACATAATTTTGCAAACAATGGATGGGTAGGTAGGTTGCATTAATTATTGTCTCAATTTAACAACGGACGTTTACTTATTTGATACTACGTTTCTCATTAAATTTGTATATGATGAAAATAATGATAGGCATATAATAATTAATAACACATTACCTCACAAAAGACAGCATCGCCGTGCGGAACAGTTTCCGAAGTAATGTCGTTAATCGAAGTACAACCACTCAACAATAACACCTTTCCTGCTCATTTGAACTGAAGAGGACTTCGGCGAAATTAGTGACACAGAATATGATAGTGCACAGAAGGCCGGCTTAACACAGCGCGCAGCGGGAGAAAACGCTCGCACACATAGAAATGCTTCACAGTTCACGTACTTCGAGTGCAAGCGCACCCGCGACTGTTATTTGTTTCCGATCGACCACACGTAGGGGCGAACACACACGCATGCATAGACACGCTTCACCTAGAATTTTTATGCGACTACAGATGATATCCTGTCTTAATTTTTGTTTTATGTTTTTGATAAATATTAACACTACCTTTTAAAATTGACTTCTGACATTTTCAAAATAGTCGACATCGGCTCTGCTTGCCGTAAATAATAAATAGAAGACGTCGACTGTCAATTGTATTACATCAACGTGCGTACGAATCTATGTGTGCGTGCGCCTGTTTTTGCAAGTTGTATGGGACTGTTCTTCTGTATCTATCTACTCTGTGACTGCCAGGGACTCGACGTGATTGTTCAGTAAATGAGTCACGGGCTAATTATTAGTCGGTCGGCATCAAATTGTCGTGAGCCGTACGAGGAACAAGTTATTGTGTAGTTGTGTTTTGTTCCTATTGTCTGCTTGATGAGTTCGGGAAGTAGGCGGTATTATGGATGTTGATGGAGTTTCTATGATGTGGGGCCGCGTGTGCTGAGATGTTTCATGGGAATATTGGACGTGAGTGAATTGGGGGATGAATGCTCATGTTGATAATAAGAAAGTTTGTCATGGAGTACTTTAATAACTTTTGAAAAGTACGATGCCGTTTCCGATGGGGCGAATGGAAAGGCCTCTTTCTGTTTTTAAAATAAACACATCAAAAGTATCTAGGGATCAACATATATTTTTGCAATAACTTTTCTCCTGATTGATATTAATTAAAATTTTCTTTAAGGATTCATCAAATAAAGTGTTTTCGTTTGTCACAGTAACGATAAACCAAGTCACCTTTGCATTAATAAAGAAATTTGCCATTTTCCTAATAAAGGGATTTTTGACATTTGAACCACTAACATTAAAGTTCGAAAAAAAGACTGAAATAACAGTTTTCTTTAAAATTTTATTGGGTAACTTAAACAATTAATAATCCGTGTTTCTACCGCGAACACTAACAACACAAGAACATCGGTTTGGCATACTCAAAATGAGTTCATCCAAATCACGCTGTGGAATGGCCGCCCATGTTCGTTGCAACAACAAAAAAAGGTCTTCTTGCGACTGGATACCCTCCATATTCGGCAGAGCTCTTCGCTTACCTTGGCTGAGCGCCATGGAGGACGGTATCGCTGCACCACACGGAGACAAGACCGATACATTCAAATCTTAACTCGAAGAGCTCCAACAATAACCGCCATGATGTTAGCCGTGAGGCTTCATCACTCTTCAGGGAACTTAATTAGCGACCAAACAGTCAGAAACCGCTTGCATGAAGTGAACCTTCATTCCCGAAGACCGCTACGGGTACCACCTATAGCAATGCACAATCGTAGGATTCGATATCAATGGGCTCTTGAACACAGAAATTGGGCAGAAGAACAATGGCGTTTCGTGTGCTTTTCTGATGAGTCTCGTTTTGGTATGAGACCGGATACAAGACGTATACGACACTGGAGAACCCCTGGACGCCAACAGCGATTAAAATCCTGCCAGGAAGTCCATCCTTATAGTGGTGGAACCATCATAGTATGGGCGGGTATTTGGATCGGCGGAAGAACTGAGTTGATTTGGATCAGAGGCAACCTCAACGCTCAAATTTATGCTGAGACGATTGTATCAGACGTCATCGTTCCTCTACAAGTGCAAATCGGTCCCTTATTTCAGTTAATGCATGATAATGCACGACCGCACACCGCAAGAGTTGTAAGACAGACTCTCGCCGCAGCTAACATCAATGTCCTGCCCTGGCCTGCTCAGTCGCCAGACTTGAACCCGATTGAGCATGCATGGGATATGCTACAGAGAAGAGCTCTGCCGAATATGGAGGGTATCCAGTCGCAAGAAGACCTTTTTTTGTTGTTGCAACGAACATGGGCGGCCATTCCACAGCGTGATTTGGATGAACTCATTTTGAGTATGCCAAACCGATGTTCTTGTGTTGTTAGTGTTCGCGGTAGAAACACGGATTATTAATTGTTTAAGTTACCCAATAAAATTTTAAAGAAAACTGTTATTTCAGTCTTTTTTTCGAACTTTAATGTTAGTGGTTCAAATGTCAAAAATCCCTTTATTAGGAAAATGGCAAATTTCTTTATTAATGCAAAGGTGACTTGGTTTATCGTTACTGTGACAAACGAAAACACTTTATTTGATGAATCCTTAAAGAAAATTTTAATTAATATCAATCAGGAGAAAAGTTATTGCAAAAATATATGTTGATCCCTAGATACTTTTGATGTGTTTATTTCTCAAAAATGACATCTGTCATGCTACTTGCAGAATTAGGAGAATTCTCTGGAAAATTTGTCGTGTGTAGCAGCGCAGCAGATAAATCTTAATTAAATGTCGGGAGCGAGACGGCGGCGGTTAATCAATGCGTCGTTAAAAGTAGCAATTTACAGTCTACTGACATAGTTCTATGCAAGCAAATGTTGTTACAATAAAGATGCTTGTTAAAAAGTAGGTAATGAAAATGATAGAAATTTGCTAAGAGTTGACACATCCATATAATACTTATACTAACATTATAATTGCGAAAGTACCTCGCTCTGTTTGTTAGCTCTCGACGTCTTAACGGCTGACCGGATTTGGATTAAATTTGGCACACGAGTAGACTATGGGACATTGATTTTTTGTTAATTGTATGTTACTTTGAAATAAGTCAGTCTTACCTAATTTGTGTTCAATTTACTTTACAAAAATATTGCAGGTTACCTACGTAATCATATTCAAGCTTACTATAAATGAACGAATATATTTATTTGTAAGACAAAACAAAACCTTATGATAGAGTTGTTTCTATTACAATAACGCTTGCAGTCCACTTGAGTTTCCAATCAGAATGAAGTGTACCGACACAACTCACAACGGTAAGCATTCTAAAGTAAACGCTTGTTATTTACTCCCGCTTGTTCCAGGTACAACAAGATACATCTCTTCAATATTAAACATCTTTCGTCCGCGAATTCTCGGTTTCTGTGTTCTCCCAAAGGATGCATTTACTCTTGGCGACAGTTGTTCAATCTTCATGCAAATTCTCACTCAAATGCATATAAATTATTTGTTTTAAAAATCGTCTGCTTGTCTCTAAGACCGAACTAAGAAAAGTCACGTAGATTCCAGGTCGTATGTACCTATGTACATGTATACATACCCTCGGCCTGGAACATAAGAAGTGACTATAAACCTCCGTACACGTTGAGCAGCTCGAGTTCTACCTCGCGACCGTCGTAAAACAGACAGTTAGTGTGTGCTCCAGCCCGTTGTATGTTTTTATTTAGTCTCTCCACACGGGACAAAGCAAACACAAGCTCAACTAGAATCCAACGCTTGACCACGGACAGAATTAAGTTTTGTGGGACGCTATATCCCGGCTGCTTCGTGTAATCCCAGCGCTGGGCAAGCGTCCCACGCCGCCACACTAACTCCGCCTGAGCTTACCTAGATTAGAAAACAAGCCGGCCAGTAAACAAGCTTCCGTTATGGCAGCACCGAGAAAACTACACTTTAAGTAGTTTCAGCGAAATAAAAACACCAACAAAATCTAGTTTGAAGGCTTTCATGCTTAAATAATGTGTCTGTGACGTCATACTGCGCCAATCTGAGCTGCTGAAAAGTTGATGTGCAGTCAGGTCGGAGCTCTGGATGTGGCGCTTTAGAGAAAAATTTGCTTTATTGCCGGCCAGCCGCTTCGCTCTCGTGCAAGGCAAAAATGATCCCAAGGGGACATGTTACCAGGGTGAAAAGTGTGCTATTCTAGGACGTGGTCTAGCTGTGTACAGACTTTATATCAAATCGAAGAGGTAAAAACCGGCCAAGTGCGTGTCGACCACGAATAGTGAAGGGTACCGTAGTTCACTGTTAAAATCTCATATCTCTAAAAGTATATAAGCTGTGATGTTCAAACCAATTTTCGTTGGAAATGTCTGTGAAGTTCTATTTGCTCCATTTTTTTAGAATTTTCAATTTCATAGTTTAAAAGTTAGAGGGGAGCGACACATTCTTTACGAATTCGGAAGCACATGCCTTAAATAGAAACCTCTATTTAATTTTCATTTTGAAAGAATTATCTAATGATACCACACACGATTATATTTGTTGGAATTTATTTTTTCATCCCTCAGTTACATTTGTTTCCATGATATTACAGTATTATTGAATAGCGGTTAACAAGTTGCACCTACCTACCAATTTACATTAATGTAGTTGTGACATACGGACGGACAGACAGACAGATATGACGAATCCATAAGGATTCCGTTTTTTGCCATTTGGCTACGGAACCCTAAAAAACGGTAATTTATAAAAATCCCGACTGCGTTTCTGTGTAATTTGGAAATGAAAAAACTCTAAAACAAGAAATTCGTCATAAGTAAATACAAGAAAAATTGTAACAGTCAGGATTCACTGGCTCTAGCTCGCCGTCCGATAGCAACCAGGCCCGAGTCGACGGCACGTCGTGTTCCACGCGCGCTTCAAAGAGCCGTCAGCAAAGTAGACGGGGCCCCAGGGTCAGTGCCTGCTAGGGATGCGGAATTTGTTCGAAAGAGTCACCGCGGCCCTAGAACGCAAAGGGCACAAGAAGGATCACGGGTGGGTTTTAGTCAGTAAGAGTCTGACACTCCCTTCCGCTCCGCCCAGAGCGGGAGAAGTCAATTGATGATTTCCCATCCAGAAAAAAAAAGTACTCACTGGCTCAATCGGCTAAAAACTAAATGGACACGTATTAGATAGGATTGCAGAAAATACAAGTTGCTCGTATTTTTCATTCAGATTAAGAATTGCGTGTTTTGCTATTCTTTACTTCAAATAAGAATCGAGCCCAATGGTACAATGCGTACTATTCTCAAATTTCCTTTCGGTAGATAAGCCCCATCTCGGTCCTTGTATGTGCCATATCGGGCCCAGTATGGCTCATGTCGGGCGCGTATGTCCCATCCAGCACTATAAAGTAATCTCTTTCCTTGTTGACCCTCGCCGTAGAGAGGTCAACGGCTGATAAAGATGGGGCTCCTTCCGCCGGCTATGACGTCACTCACTCGTAGATGTTCTTGCAAATTACACGAGGAAACAACTCTTGGTTCGTGCAAGCTTTAGATATCTACATCTGTTGTCAGATTTGATATTGAAGTTTTCAAAAATAAAAGTTTTTAGGGTCCGGTACCTCACAAGGAAAATCGGAAGAAGGAAAACACTTTATTCTACATCTGTCTGTTTGTCAAGACCCTTTTTTCTCGGGAATGCTTTATGGTATCGTGTTGAAATTAAATCAGTCTATGTACTAAAAAAACCGCATCAAAAGCCGTTGCATAGTTTTAAAGATCTAAGCATAAATAGGGACAGACAGACAACGGGAATCGACTTTGATTTATACTATCTCTGTAGTGATTTTAATATTAATGAGTGTTTATATTCCTTCAATTTTACAAATTTTTCGATTTTAATTTGCACGGCGTAACGCTTTAGATGTCATAATATTAAATGTTGTTCATGTACTTTTTTGACAGGTTTTCAATTCTGACAATATTTAAAATTTGGTCACGCTCGCGTTAGAATTTTACCATTTTAATAAATTTCTGAAGTGTCAGTCTGTGCGTGCGGCGTTAAATATAATTTGATCCCTTCGTCCGTCGCTTGTCTGCGCATCTGCGGGCGGGACTGATGTGTTCCAATGGATAATGCTCCGTAAATCCTCCGCCGAAGCTTAATTAAATCATTACGCCCCATTTCCCGAGAAGGATGGGCAGGGATGTGAGTGGTTTTAGCGTGCAGCGATGGGATATTGTTTTAAAACATGTGTGTTAATATTTTCGGGTCGAGCGGATGGAGTCAATCGACTTTCAAGCTGCTCTTAGTGTGGCGGCTGCGTTTCGTAATAAAATAACGCAGCACCGCACAGAGAGAGTGCTCTTTCGTAGTTCAGAGGTTTTTTAAAGCGCTTTATGCTAACCGGATTTGTTCGCTAAAAATACCTTATGCAGAGACGTGACAAAGTTACAAACATAGAATATCTGAAACTAAAAAAAGCTAATACTAAGCTTTTACTAAGTTAGTTTGTGCTTTATCAAGACTTTGCACAAGCTACAATGACGAGAAATCTTTATCCGATTCCCAGTTTCTCTGAAGCGCTAACATCAAAGCCGCCACTTTCAATTAAGCGCAAATAAACAAAACATCAATGAAACAATTGTCGAACAACACAAAACAAGAAACACGGCTACATTATCACAGGCGTAAAGCAATCAGTAATTAAAAGTTGGAAGATTCACTCTATTCTATTAACATCATAATGGAACGTTGGGAACCTATTAAAAACATAAAGTTTTCACTAATTAAGTCGCTGTGCGGAGGGGGTGACAGGGGGTGAAGCGGGGGTGGACGGGTATTGAAAGGGGGTGTAAACTCGTAAGCTGAATTGTATCAACATTAATTCATATTCCGTAATTCGTTTTATTGTTATAATTGAACTGGATTCTGTGATAAACATTCTTTGATTGAGTTTTGAAATGTTGACTGCTGAACAGATATTTTTGTGAAAATGAAAACAATATATCTAGTTTTAATTTCCGCGAATATTAGTGGGTTGCAGGTATGCACCTCCCTCCCGCCCGCTATATTATGCACATGCAAGATTACTGGGCAAATGCAAGGATTTTAAGCACATGCAGGAAGGCAATGCAAAACCCAACACCATTACCGACACGTGTTTCGCCTCTCCACGAGGCATCCTCAGGGGACGTGTTGACTCGCTGACCGTTGAGTTGCGACTGAGAAATTAGTACAAGGCACCCCCCTTTTATACACTGCCACCGTTGGTTATTTGTGTACAACTACCCACAAACATACGCAGTAAAGGGGAAGAAACCAAATTCGTCTGGTCATTCAACAGTGCAAAATTATTATTATTACTATGTTTCAAAATCTCTAATTGTTCCAAAACACACAGCCGGAAACCCTTATCACAAACATGTAGTATATTAAAACTATTGTTGTCGCGCAATGAATGGCCGGTATCAATTAAATGTTTCGCGAAATTCGATTTGTCCGAATGGCCATTTCTATACGCGGCAACATGTTCCCCATACCTTATGTCAAAGTTACGGCCCGTCTGACCCACATATACCCCGTTGCATTCATCACAGACCAGCCTATACACCCCAGACTTTTTACTATTTTCTAAAATATCTTTCCCGTTACAAACACGGCGTATATTCTGGTCCGTTCTGAACGCTACATAAACGTTGTTTTTTCTAAGTAAATTACTAATTCTATCTGAAATGGGGCCCATATAGGTCAGACTGGCCACATATCTATTAATATTAGTACGCGGACATGCATATAATAGTGAACGAACCCTTTCTTTCTGCTTTTTACTAATTAAACTGTCTACCATTGACTTTGAGTAACCGTTAGAAATAGCGATTTGGTAAATAATATTAAGTTCTTTTACATAATTATCTGCTGAAAGGGGGAGGGCAAATAATCTATGAATATAGCTGCGGAAGGCGGCTAATTTATGTTGAAGAGGGTGACAAGAAGAGGCTGGTATTGTTGTGTCAGTGTGCGTCGGCTTTCGATAAATTTGGAAATCCAAGTTACTATTGAGTTTTGTGATAGTCAAATCTAAAAAGTTAAGGGAGTTCTGGGACTCTAGTTCTAATTTAAATTTAATTTTAGGGTGAGTTTTATTAAGTTTTTTTACAAAAAGGTCTATTTGTCGAACGGTACCATTCCAGCAGATAACTATGTCATCTACATATCTATAATAAAACAGAATATTAGGTTCGTTCACTATATGTTTACATTCAAAGTTATCCATAAAAACCTCCGCCATTAGTGGACTTAAAGGCGACCCCATAGCCAACCCTTCCTTTTGAATAAAATATTGGTTATTAAATCTGAAATAATTTTGTTTCATGCAAATACTAGTGAGGTTAAGTAAATCCGCAATTTCCCCAGGATGCAACCGTTGCTTCTCAAATTGGAAACCCAGAATACGTAGACAATCATCGATTGGAACATTTGTGAATAAGCTGTCAACGTCTAAGGATAACAACTTTGCATTGGAAGGAATTTGGATATTTTTTACTTTTTCAATTAGATCTAAACTGTTCTTTAAACTATATTTGGGACTAAAAGAAGACCTACTTCTCAACAAAGTATTGAGACGCTTAGCTAAATTGTACGCTGGGGCACCAATGTAAGAAACAACTGGACGAACAGGCATGTTATCTTTATGGGTCTTGGGTAAACCATACAAAAGAGGAGCCCTCGGATTCATAGGAACAAGGTTTTTTAATTGGTCTTTTGATATGAATGACGTGTTTTTAATGGCATCCTTTATTTCGAGGGCAAACCTCCTTGTAGGATCCGCACCAAGACGTTCAAAATCCTCCCCCAGGATGATGTCGTTAACTTTTTGGGTATAGGTAGATTTTTCCAAAATGACGACAGAATTTCCCTTATCAGCCTTTGTTAATATTAAATCATTTTGACTAATACGGTGCTGAATTGACCGATAAAGATGAATTTCGGTTAAATTTTGATTGGGAGGGGATGTGAAAACTCTCTTAATGTGAGTTGCCACTTGTTGCTTAACGACATCATCCTGTTTCCCTTTGAAACAAGCTATCTCGGTGTCCACCACCAAAGTTTGAAGAGATTCCTGGGAAAGTCGGGGTTTAATATTATATTTTAAACCTTTCTCTAACAAAGACATTTCTTCGGGGGGAAACTGTGTATTTGTATAATTTAATACGCGAGGGTAAAATGTATGCGATATATTATTTGAATTACATGACTGATTATACCGACCCTCACCAGATAATCTCTCCAACTTCCTAACCTGGGTTAAATATTTTTCGTGAGCTAACCGAGAAGCCAAATCCCTAGCCTTGTTATCTAAAATATCAAACTCCACATTATGTAATTTGAAAGTTAACTCGGTGTACAATACCTTGAGGTGAAGTTTGATATTATCTCTAACCGAAAACCAGTGCCGACATTCCTCATTCAACCAAATTTGTTTTGCTTTTAGTAAAGCAAATCCACTTGCCCGGCTGTGTGTGTTGGTGCTAATATTAATATAATGTGGGATTACTTTCAAACGTTTGCACTGTTGATTGAACCAAACGTTTTGACCTGCCATGCGGTGAAGCTTGGTCAGCTTAATGTATAACCGTGCCTGTTCAGCTGTACTTGCTGACTTAATAAAATTGATTGAGTCAGGCGTTACTTTGCGGAAATCCATTTTAAATTTGAAAATGAAAACAATATATCTAGTTTTAATTTCCGCGAATATTAGTGGGTTGCAGGTATGCACCTCCCTCCCGCCCGCTATATTATGCACATGCAAGATTACTGGGCAAATGCAAGGATTTTAAGCACATGCAGGAAGGCAATGCAAAACCCAACACCATTACCGACACGTGTTTCGCGGTTCGACAAATAGACCTTTTTGTAAAAAAACTTAATAAAACTCACCCTAAAATTAAATTTAAATTAGAACTAGAGTCCCAGAACTCCCTTAACTTTTTAGATTTGACTATCACAAAACTCAATAGTAACTTGGATTTCCAAATTTATCGAAAGCCGACGCACACTGACACAACAATACCAGCCTCTTCTTGTCACCCTCTTCAACATAAATTAGCCGCCTTCCGCAGCTATATTCATAGATTATTTGCCCTCCCCCTTTCAGCAGATAATTATGTAAAAGAACTTAATATTATTTACCAAATCGCTATTTCTAACGGTTACTCAAAGTCAATGGTAGACAGTTTAATTAGTAAAAAGCAGAAAGAAAGGGTTCGTTCACTATTATATGCATGTCCGCGTACTAATATTAATAGATATGTGGCCAGTCTGACCTATATGGGCCCCATTTCAGATAGAATTAGTAATTTACTTAGAAAAAACAACGTTTATGTAGCGTTCAGAACGGACCAGAATATACGCCGTGTTTGTAACGGGAAAGATATTTTAGAAAATAGTAAAAAGTCTGGGGTGTATAGGCTGGTCTGTGATGAATGCAACGGGGTATATGTGGGTCAGACGGGCCGTAACTTTGACATAAGGTATGGGGAACATGTTGCCGCGTATAGAAATGGCCATTCGGACAAATCGAATTTCGCGAAACATTTAATTGATACCGGCCATTCATTGCGCGACAACAATAGTTTTAATATACTACATGTTTGTGATAAGGGTTTCCGGCTGTGTGTTTTGGAACAATTAGAGATTTTGAAACATAGTAATAATAATAATTTTGCACTGTTGAATGACCAGACGAATTTGGTTTCTTCCCCTTTACTGCGTATGTTTGTGGGTAGTTGTACACAAATAACCAACGGTGGCAGTGTATAAAAGGGGGGTGCCTTGTACTAATTTCTCAGTCGCAACTCAACGGTCAGCGAGTCAACACGTCCCCTGAGGATGCCTCGTGGAGAGGCGAAACACGTGTCGGTAATGGTGTTGGGTTTTGCATTGCCTTCCTGCATGTGCTTAAAATCCTTGCATTTGCCCAGTAATCTTGCATGTGCATAATATAGCGGGCGGGAGGGAGGTGCATACCTGCAACCCACTAATATTCGCGGAAATTAAAACTAGATATATTGTTTTCATTTTCAAATTTAAAATGGATTTCCGCAAAGTAACGCCTGACTCAATCAATTTTTAGATATTTTTGTGGTTTATGCTGGGATGGGTTTAATGTTATCTAGTACATATCGGACTATAATGATTAAGTATAGACGTTGTAATAGGCTCCCAAAATAAATAAATTGCCTACTTATAATTGTTAGACCACATAATCACTTAGCTTGAGGTGAGACAGTGGTCAAACGCGTGTCTATGAAACGCAAAAATAAAGTTGGTTTGTTGTAAAATTAAGCAGATAATAAAATCTTTTTTAAGGACATTTTGAAGTCATGGACACATAAGTATATCATAAAAAATCGCTTAAGTATTAGTTAAAACAAGCATCATCAATTTTTATAGGTACAGATATCTTAATTATTTATTTAGTAAAGCACTATAAAGGAACAAGGCAAGTAAATTAATCTTATTAACTTCTGTAAATTAAAGTTTTTAGACAAAAAGCAAGCGCCCCTATACGTGTAGAACTTTCTTTGTAACATAAGAAGATAAAATAATGAAATATTGTTTTAATTTACTATTTGTCTGGCCTTGTGACTGAGATCAACAGTAAATACTGAAGTTTTTTTTTATTGTTACTGATGTCTCAAGGACAAAACTTAGAACTAATAATGATGTATCGTAGTTAAAAGTAAGATAGACTGTAAGTACATAGGTTTATATATTTAAACTTTATATAGGTACAATAATAATAATAATTTAATAATAATAATTTATTTGACTCAACACATATGTTACATTTAACAGATAGGAAGGATACATTCAAATTTTCTTAATTTTATATTGAAGGCATCTGTGTCTGAACTAGATATAGAATATCTGTATCTCAGACATCAGCGCTCTTCCTTATGATGACCATTACATTACTAGCTTAAATAGACATAATAATTATACGAGGAGTTCATTACACATAAAAAGCAAAAAAAATAATAACAATAATACAAATCTAAATAAACAAAACGATGTGTGGAGTGTTAACCTCTCGGTGAGTAATGTGTTAAAGCGTGTGAAGGAGTGTGAGAGGGTGAGTAAAAAGATTTATTATTTAATTATTTTTAATAAGTTTTCTGTCTCTTCATATGTAAGTTTACTAATGTATTTAAAAATTGTTCTTTTACATATTTTTTTATTCAAAGGATATATATCTAAAGCGTCATTTATTTTATTATATAAGTATGGTCCCAAGAAGCAAAAATATTTATTTACGTACGCATGTCTGAAGGTAGGTCGAGCCTTATTACTAATAATATTTCGTCTTTTAGTTAGATCACCTTTTGAGAACCTCAGTAAAGAGCGTTGCTTCAAGACCACAAGAAATATAAACAACTGGCGAACAGTCAGGACCTCACACGACTGATACACAAGATGGGTTGGATACAAATAGGGGCGAAAAGTACTTACTTTTAGTACTGCCCTCTGGGCTATTTCTAAGGGCTTCAATATAGTTTTATGTGCACCTCCCCAAACCGTGATACAATATTGAAGAATGGACTGTACGAGTGCCAAGTAAATTTGCTTTACTAATTTTGGGGGCGCAACATGTCTAAGGTTCTTGAAAACATAGATCAGTTTTCTTGTCCTAGATGTAAGAAGGTGAATATGGTCTCTGAAGGAGAGGTTACAGTCTAGAATAACTCCCAGATATTTAATTGACGTTGTCTTTGTTAGTATTGGACAAGAGCATACTAAGCTATTACAGCAATTATGTGCTGTAATCGAGGGGGTATAAGGAAGCTGCTTATTTTGAGTGCGCATCAAGAATATCATGTACTGCGTTTTATCCGGGTTAAGAGTCAGGGAGTTATTCTGCAGCCAGTGGGTCACAACATTGAATCCATCCTGCGCTTCTTTATATACTTTGTCCCAGGTATCAGCAGCAAACAACAGAACTGTGTCGTCTGCATATGATATAATTTTACCTCCTGAAAGGTCTAGTTTACAGAGGTCATTCAAGTATATGAGGAAGAGTGTCGGTCCCAGAATGCTCCCCTGCGGAACTCCGTGAGTGATTGGTAAATCGCTGCTCATAACGTCATTAATCTTTACGCACTGAAAACGATTAGAGAGGTAGTCATTTAAAAGTTGTAGTTGATTTCCTCTTATTCCTAGATGCTCTAATTTTTTAATCAACAAAGGCGTAGAGACCGTGTCAAATGCCTTGGCTAGGTCAAGGAAAATGCCTAATGTCTTTTTACCTGAATCGACATTCCTTACCACATAGTCTTGGAGCTCGTGGACTGCATCACTAGTAGACTTACCTGCTCTAAAACCAAACTGGTTGTTGGATAAAAGGTTATTTGATTCCAAGTAATCAATCAGTCTACTATTAATTATACGTTCCAGAAGCTTTGAAATCGAAGGCAATATGGAGATGGGTCTATAATTAGTGACGCGGTCCCTATCACCTGACTTATAAATTGGGTATACTACTGACTTCTTTAACATCGTAGGAAACTGACCTTTATTTAAACAGAGGTTAAAAATATGCGTTAATGGACGGATTAAAATGTGTCTGTATTCTTTGAGAAAATTATTTGGTACAGAATCCCAACCAACGGAACAAACATCCTTCAGGTTCAGTATTAAACGTTCCACTTCAGACTCATCGGTTTCCAACAAAACAAAGGATTTGGAGACCGGCTGTGAGGGTGCTTTATTAAAGTTACTATGGGTAGAGTTTAAACAGGAATGAGTATTATCAGACAACTTTCTGCCAATTGATGCGAAAAAATCGTTCACCATCTCTACCGACGCTTTTGGTTTTAATGGATTTATTAATTCCGTAGCACTATGTTGCAATTTTGTTGTATTTGTTATTGTTTTTATCGCTTCCCATATTTTTTTATTGTTATTTCCTGCTTTTGTTAATAAGTCTCTATCATACCTACGCTTGACCTTTTTTAATAAGTTATTGCAATGGTTTCTATACCTGGAGTAAATAATTTTAAAAGTCTCATTATTAGGTGATTGTCGCATTCTTTTATGAAGCTTGTCCCTATGTCGAATAGACCTTAACAGCCCAGGTGTCATCCATGGCTTCATGATTTTCTGACGTCTTGGATATTTTATTACAACTGTGTTTAGTAATAAAGCCCTCTGAATTGACTTGGAGAAGTATTCCATAGCGAAATTTGCATCGATTGACGCATAGATTGGTCCAAAATCGATTTTAGTGAGATCTGACGATAACCCTTCAGTATCGATCCGGTTCATAGATACATATGTAAAGGATCTCTTTTGTTTAAGATGCAGACAGAGTAGGACTGCCTGGTGGTCCGTAATTGTAGAGTTTAACACTAGTGTAAGAGCAGATTTTTGTGTTTTTAACATAACGTGGTCAAGGCAAGATTTATTTTGTCTAGTCGGGAGAGAGTGTGCTGGTAAGAGTCCATGAAATGAACACAAATTCAGATAGTCCATCGACCTTGATTCAAGAGACTCAGGGCAGATATTGATATTGATATCTCCAATAATAGAGATATTTTTGAAACTGTCTAACTTTTTTAAAATGTTATCCAAAGATTGGAGAAAATTATTAATATTTCTATTTGATGGCGATCGGTAAATGGCTAAAATAACACTTTCAGTACCAATCTTTATTACAAGACAATTAAAGTCTTCACAAGTAGGCTCTTCACAGGTAATGCCAAGATTCGATTTACAAAATACTGCAACTCCGTCGTTTTGGTTAACACAATATTCAGTAATGTGATGGTTATAACCATCTAATCTCGGTACCACAGGATTGCAAGATAGCCAACACTCTGTTAAGATAATAATATCGCAATTAATCTTTAATCTACTCAGCATTGTAACAAAATCATCAAAATTTCGTGATATACTTCGGATATTTTGAGTTAATACTGTCAGGCAATTAGCAGGGCTTGATACTAAACTGCTACAATCCTCGACGTCACAAAACCGAGAATCGGAGATAGATATACCATCGATTTCAGAGGCAAAATCAACCATTTTTGATAATTAAAAATAACGAAGTACCCTTTAGGAATGGACTATAGGAGCCACTTTTCGAAAATAAAACAACATAAATAGAGCGATTACCCTGAAATAGAATTAAGAAGTCACTAGGGTTATTTATGGACAAATACAGGAATTGTATACTTTTAAATATACTGTTAAGCAATAAAAACATGTATTTGATAATTTGGTATGAGACAACACTTTGTGCTTTGTAAATAAATAAAATAAACGAAATCTCTTGTCAGAAAGAAAAGTCGTCTTCCTTTTGGAGTAAGATAATCCGAGATAAATATTGGTTTCTGAGGGCCTTCTAGATTAAAAATAGAAGTATTCATTTTATCTTTCTTATCTTGCAGGGACAGCTTTTTAAGCTTATTCATTACATTTTCTTTTGTTAAGACTGATGTGAATTCCACTACGATTGGTTTAACAACATCCGATTTCACGTAGGGCCGATAGATGTCTCTTATATTGGAAGCATGCAGAGGAGTGTTCAATATTTCACCAATTTTGGCGACTGCACTACAAAGATTTTCTTTTGTCTCATTTTGTAGCTTGGGCACATTTCTTATCTCTAACTTTGTCGTACAAGATTGTTTTTCAAAGTTTTCTATTTTTTCCTCTAGAATCTTTATGTAAACGCACTGCTCTTTGCGTTCTAGCTTCAGACTGTCTAATTCTTTTTGTATATCATCATATTTATCAGACAGTGCAGTTAGAGATGTGTTTATGCTATCATTTTGTTTCTTTATTTCGGATAACGTAGACTCCAAATTTTGCAATTTATAATTTTGCTGTGTAACAAAGTCTTCGAACATTTCCCGTACTTCGCTCATAAATTGTGACATTTCGTTTTCGCGCTTTCTTTTTAGGCGACTTAAGTTAATATTAGATTGAGCAACAGCGGTTAAATTGTCTGATACGCCTCCGTCCACGCTCTCCGTGTCCGTCTCCGACATAGTCAAATGCTTCGGGGGAGTGCGTTTTAACGGCATTTTTAACAAGTACGGTGATTGATGGTGCGAGTACCAGGACCGCAGCGAAGAGCAGCAATAGTCACAATGTGCAAAGAGTACGACAGATTACGTACCTCCCATCTGATGACGCTCAGTGCGATGGCGTAGCTCATGCGCAGCTAATTGGCCGGGACGCGTACCTCCCCTGTGGGCTGGCCTTGAAGCAGCAGTGGGCGTCACTTTGCAGGCGGTGGTATCGTTGATGGTTACTTCGATGTTCGCTCGCAGCAATGAAGCTCCTCAAAATGTATGCACTCCTATTTTTTTGAGTTGATTTAAATGTAGTAATTAGTTAATATATTTATTTTTAAATTGGCAATAAGTCTACTTTGTGAGCGTCTGATCTCCTCAGAGGTCCGGGGGGAAGAGTACAATAGTAGTACATAGGCGGACTTAATGCAACAAGGCATTCTCTACCAGTCAACCTTTGGGTTAAAAAGACAACGCTGTGGTAGGTGTACAACAAATAAATAAAATACAAAATATATTATTACTTTTCTTTTGTTTGGTATAGAAGTGGAAGCATTAGACATGGAGAACTGAAGAAGTCGCGTGTAGAACGGATCTTGGTCAGGAACTGGCAATTTAAGCAAACACGGGCATCATTACACCGCACCATTATATCGCGAGAGCAGTGGTGGCCAAGTGGTAACGGCCCCGATGCATTACTGTGTGTAATTATTTTCATCACCTCTCAAAACGGTGAAGGAAAACATCGTGAGGAAACCGGCATGTCCTAGAACCAAAAATTCGAAGACACGTGACATTCACCAACCCGCACTGGGCCCGCGTGGTGGATTACGGCCCATTCCCTCTCCTAGAGAGGAGGCCTGTGTCCCAGCAGTGGGAACGATAAAAGGCTGATTATGCTATGCTATGCTTTTGCTATTACACCGCTTTCAAAATAAACACATAGGTTATTAATCTATGTATGTCTCTCTCTTAACTAAAATCATAAATCTTTCCGCCAATCCCACTGCAGTCGTGGTGGCAATAACACCATTAGTTCGGCGATGGCACCGCCGCTCAGCATGTTCCGTGTTAGTCCCCCATCGACGCAAGGTCAGCTAGTGTGATGTCCCCCATTGCCCCCATTCGCCAATATTCGCGGTAATACAGTCGTTACACGGATGGCTCGCACACAGAATATATAGTAGAACAGAAGGCTAGCTCGATACAACGAGCGAAAACAGGCAAATATTCTGAATTCCAATTCAAGTTAATGTTGATAAAGTTCCCTTTAAATAAATATCAACTTTATAGCTATTTATTTTATGTTGATTTTCATTAGGATGACTAGTACCTAAATATTTAATAACCATAAAAAAATTGAAGTAGTAACGGAATTGTGATGTGAAGTGGGTGTTTAAGTTGATTTGTTTGGAATTTAAGAGCGTGTACGCCGTATGGAATTTCATACAAATCAAGTCACTATTTTACGAAATTACTGAATCGATTTTAAAGAAACTTCACACATATAAGCAGGATATAGAGGTCTAAAAAGTTAGTTAAAAACTTTTTCGAAATGTCTTATTAAAAAACTCGAAAATGTTATCCTGTTTATATGTGTAAAGTTTAATTAAAATCGGTTTAGTCACGGAGAATAAGGACTTGATTTATATGAAATGCCGTACGGCGTATACGCTCTTAATTTACTTTTAAAGACTATTTATAGGTATTTGTTTACGATCACTCTAGATACATAGCCGTATCTACAGTGATCGTAAACAAATACCAGTTACGAGTGCACTTGTACTCGCTGGACCTCTGTCAGGGTAGTTCTTAGCTCGTTGGCGCTGGCCTTCTGGGAACTTATCTATTCTGTGTACGGACAGTGCCGGGAGACACGGCATGTTGCGTGAGCGACAGTAACAAAGATTACACGTGTGTTGTGTATCTATTTAAATTAACAACTAAATTGATTTCAACAAAAGTTTTAAATTGTTTCTGCAGAAGGTATTGTTACGATTGAATTTGATTTTATTGATACATAAATACTATCCAACGGAGGGAATTGTTTGTTTCGGGGGTTTATCCTTTTAAGTAGGTTGTGAAGTTGTCAAACTTTGATTGTGTTGCGTGATCCTCGCCCTCGGGGAGGTTATTTCTGTCTTTCTGTCGATAGTTTAGTGATTTTGTAAGAGAGTAAGTTTCTTCCTCCTATTATGTAATTGATTCGATATCGTCGTGATATTTCAGCCCTTCCACAATACCGGTGAACTGCCTCAGGCCTCAATAGTACCAATAACCACAGCATCCTTTATTAAAAACAATATTATTGGGTCCTGTGTACAGTACATAACTTATGCGCAAACTAGCCCCTCCTCTGCAAACAGATACGGTAAACTAAACTCTAAGTAAATAGCCGTAAAGTCCTGTTTGCTCTGGGGATTTAAATTGGGAAAGTTACGCCATGTAACCGCGGTGCAAACTAACAAAGGGTACGGATAACATTTTATGGTAGTTTTAGCTTTGACTTTTGAAAGCTGATTTAGGAATTAGGGAAGGGAATTGCTGGTAATCTTGGATTTATAACCTTTTCTGTGGCGCTAGAGTGTACGAAAACATGCGTGGGAATCCGTCAACAAATAGCCTGCAACCACGGAATGGTTTGCCCTGCATTAAATAGAGGTAGAATTGGTTGTTTATTATGTTTGCAAATGGAACTGTATCTCTGATTGTAGCTCTCCTGTAATTGAAATGGTTTAACTGTAAAGCTACACTATCACTGACTAGTTTCAATGGCTACTTTTGATCCCGATAAACATGGACGGTTCCTACAGGAACTGCTCCGGATACAAAGTCACGGGAAACGGCTTAATCGTCACTAATATTATTAAGATGAAGAGTTTGTTTGTTTGGTTGAGCGCGCTAATCTCAGGAACTGTATATGTAACATCATGCTACGACCAATAGAAACGGAGCTGTTCTCTCTCTTATGTGACGCAGACGAAGTCGCGCTGGTCTGCAAGTTAATCTGTAATTGTTCTTAAGTCTTGGAACCAGAAGTCTCTCTTAGATTTAAAATACAACTGTGTTGAACCGTCACTGCGGTTAAATAAAAAACTTTTTACAAAAAAAAAAAAAAAAAACAATCGACTTCTAAACCAAAAATCACAAAAGTATAAAATAACTTTAATTTTATGTTTAAAAAAATAACAAACAACTGTTTTTTTTTTTGTAAATGTTTAATATTTTTCACTTTTTAGTGGTACGTTTACTCAAAATTCAAAAGTCATTTATTCAAACTAGGCTGATAGACAGCACTTTTTGAACGTCAAATTTTACATAAAGACAGTCCCCAAAACGCCCACCCGTCACCACTTTCTAGTGTTTTAGCTGGGAAGAAGAAGTGGCGCAACAAACTCCCCAGCAACACATCTGTCTATTGCGTTTTAAGAACTTGAATTTATACAATAGTATGCAAAGTCATTGATACATGACAAAGGTAGAAAAAAAAATACAATTATCCAACATGGAAATCATAAATCAATTCACTATAAAACATTATAAAGAGTAGATTGAGTCAATAAAGTAAAAACAGATTGACCTACATAGTCATCAAAAATAAAAAACAATATTATATGAACTCATATACTTGGGGGGCAACCTAAACGTACCCATCACAGCGTACACGGTATAAATTGGTGTAAACAAATAGTAAACCCAACAATAGGGAACTGATGTAAATCGTTGAGGAATTCCCTCAACTGTCTATGGTCTCCATCAGACCTGTAATGGCATTTATAACCCATATGGGTGCAAAGTTCTCATAGAAATGAATTAAGTCCAAACACCAGGTAATTGCTGTAAGTCGTTTAGGAGTTCCCTCGACTGTCTTTCAGCTTCATTGTCAGAGTAACTTCAGACCTTCATTAAATAGTAGTGCTGAGATAATGAAAACAATAATAAACGCACTAGTCGACCCTACTTTTCAAAGGTTCTCATCGACTTCTCTGGGATGCCATCATCAGATCCTGGTTTTCTTATCATAGTACCACCCTTGAGATATCTCCTTTACAACGAAAATTAATCATCAAAATCGATTCATAAACAAAGTTGTTGTGACACACACAAAATAATATATATGTACGGTCAAATTGAGAAACCTCTTTATTTTGAAGTCGATTAAAAAGTTTTTCAAGTGACAAAATGTAGCCTTGTCCAACTGTCAAAAAATCTTCTAGTTTCCTTAAATTAGAGAAATTTTGACGGGTTCCAACTGCGACGCGAATGTAAACGCCCCTTAGCAACAAGAAGAACTGCCCTGTACAACAATCCGCTTGTGTGAGCAAAGACGTCGATACCAAAACTAAAACCTTTAGACTAGTACCTACTTGTAAAATATACGTAGAATTTAGCAAAAGCTACAAAGCTCCAATTGGCAATTCACTTTGTGAGTTAAAATCCTTAATTCCTAACACAAGCAGGTTCGCTTGAATCGGTGATGGTACGTAGCCGTAGAGTGAACAACTTGTGCTGAGACGCAAAGAGAAAACGGCGTAGTTTTGTTGTAGTAATATCCGCAGCCAGCTGTGTGCTCCGTCTTTTTGATGCAACGTTCTTTTAAGAAAACTAAAAATATGAACGGTTTAATGTTCTTGTAATATTTAAATGTAAACGTTCGCAGTTTTCGGCTGAGTATACCTAAGTTTTTTACGTCTTAAGGCACCAGTAGTTATACAGAGAGACCAAGCTCTTTTGTTTCATCTCATCATTTATCACGCAATTTTGCAGAACGAGCAGTGGTGGCCGAGTGGTAACGGCCCCGACTTACGAACGCGGTTTCAAACCCAGCCAGAGGTATTACTTTGTGTAATTAATTTCATCACCACTGCTCTCAGGAAGGTGAAGGAAAACATCGTGAGGAAACCGGCATGTCCTAGAACCAAAAATTCGAAGACATGTGACATTCACCAACCGCACTGGGCGTGCGTGGTGGATTACGGCCCATTCCCTCTCCTAGAGAGGAGGCCTGTGTCCCAGTAGTGGGAACATTAAAAGGCTGATTATGCTTATGGTTATGCTAGTTATACAGTTATTTCCCATTTTTGTTGGTCTTACATGGTTTTAGTTTGTCGCGCAATATTTGCGACTAGAGACTTAAGGAAATAAAACTGTCATTCACAGAACACACGGCGGACGGCCCACATCAATAGCTCAAAAGCTTGTTTGACGAACAGCAAACAAACAACTTTTCTATTTGAGAACATCACAGAAGATAACAGAACGACCCAAGATCTACGTGAAACACGTTATTCTCTTTTCAAAAAAAAAAAAAAGTGAGCCCAAAACGTGCGCCGGAAACGGCGAAACCGACTTTTTATTGTTCTGCTTAAACTTTGAAAAGGTCGCAATGTTTTGTTGAAAAAATACAAGCCAACAACTGTGGTTGTACAAAAGAAAATTATCGTGGTAACCGGCCCTTTGTTTGTGTAAACGTTTATGAGTTTCGGCCGTTTTCAGCGAGCTCGCAGACGGCGGCGATTCGTCTTCGTTAATGTTTCAAGGTTAGGTTTTCGTTGTGATACAGTTGCCGTGAGATGTTTGGGCTTTGTTTTCCGTTCAATGAGCTGGTAATGTTAGAAGCCCACGCTGGGATCGCGTGATGTATTTATTGCAGCCCGCTCCTAGAGGAGGCCTGCGTGACAGCAGTTTTTAAACTAATATTATACTACTTTATGATTTTTATCCGTGTAGGTAGTAGCGCATTTCCTATTACGCGGAATTTGTTCGGAAGAGTCACCGCGGCCCCGGAACGCAAAGGGCACAAGAAGGATCACGGGTGGGTTTTAGTCAGTAAGAGTCTGACACTTCCTTCCGCCATCCAAAGAACAGGTAAAAGCTAGATAGTTGTATAAATAACTAGTAGCGCCCCGCGGTTTTACCCGCGTAGTTCCCGTTGCCGTGGGAATATGGGGATAAAATATAGCCTATGTTACTCAGGGTGAATGTATCTTTCTAATAGTGAAAGAATTTTTGAAATCGGTCTAGTAGTTTTTGAGTTTATTCGTTACATAAAAAATACAAATCTTTCCTCTTTATAATATTAGTATAGATAAAAATATAAACCCCGTTTATTTACAAAGCAGGTTGTGGTGGTTACAAAATGTGATTGGAGCCTCCTTTTAAGCAAAATATGCCTGTGTTAGGAGGCTCCGCTGTTCCATAACAAGACGTACATACATAATTATATTATGTAACTTAATCTAGGATAGCTATATGTAATTTAATAGTAGTAGGTACTTTAGTCAAAATAACTAATTAGTAGTTGTGCTAAGTATGAAAACAGTATAATTATGTATGTTTGTGTGTCAGTGTACGTGTTGAGGTAGTGTCTCAGTGTCAACGGAAGGAAGGGTTGTTATCAATTCGCTTAAATGTATTTGTTAAACATACATGTGTTTATTTATTTTGCTACATAGCTGAGCAGACCCCTTGCTATTGTGTACTAGCTGACAAGGTCCTTGTTTGAGGGACCTTTATTATAGTGCCTTTTCTTCGTTTTGATGTTATACTATAAAGGTGAAATTGAGTTTATTTGATCCTCTTTGGGTTCCTGGAAGACATAGGCTATTTTAACGCGAACAAAAGTTAAATATCCACTTTAATATTTTAGTATCAAGATTGTAAAGTAGTTTTACTGATATTACCAATATGTTTTGACAACGTAAGCGTTTTACCATCCGATACATAAGAACAACATCTTAAGGCGATACCCCGACCCAAACCTTGCGATAGTGCGTTTTTCTTCGCTATTCACAGACTATTAACTCATTATTTATGAGAAATAATCTACATGTAAAAGTATATTATTAATGTTCGATGTCTTATCATCATATTCTAATTTGTTTTTATGTGTTATAACTAAATTTAAAATCTACTTTTAAAAATGCCTAAAATTGTTGATTTTATGCATTTGTTGCTAAATGCAACGCTCTAATCATTTGAGGATTACACTAATGGATAGATAATTTAAAAATATATATTATACACGTTTTGTTTCATTTCAAAAGATCGCTTATCTTTTTTAATCAAAATAATTCCAAAAATTGTGTGAATTCTATGATAAAAGGGCGTGCGCAGGATGCGGGCGGCAAAGTGGGAACGAATGCTCAAGGTTATTTGGTCAGGGAAACGCCTTAAAGATAAATCCCATTGAACGAATCCAACGCCATTCCAATGTGAGCACTATTTCTATTCACGTCATTTTACCTCGTCGACTGACCAAACTTGACACACTTCTCAGTTCAGTTGTCAGCTAAAATGGGGTGTCTTTGTGATTCTTCTCATTCGTACTGGGTGAAGGGCACCGGGTATTACCGGGGCAGCGAGGGGTGGAGGGGGTTGAGGGTGGTCAGTACAATGCGCTCGTTAGCTGCCCCCTTTGTCTCGGCAGCAGCAGGTCTTTTTGTGGCGACACTTACAGGGAAACCTCGTTACTGACCGATTCGGCGACGTTGTGAATGCAGGAATACGTGTGAGGTGTTGCTAAGATGGGGCGGTAGTACGTGAATGTGCACAAAAAGAAAAAATATAGGTAACATCAAGACCAGTTTGGGTTGTATAGGCATTGAAAATGAAGTTCAGATAACTGAGCTTGATTGGCCAGTTCTAATGAACAGTATGGAAACTCAAGAAGTTTTTCGTTTATAAAAGTTTTTGAAAATTCGAAGTGTCTATACTCCATTCACAATAAGATTAGTCATTGGAACAAAATTGTTTACAGTCCGTTCAACCGATTTTTACTTCTATTCCGTAGACATAAGGATGGTATTAAAAGCAAAAACGTGATTATAATACTAACTGTTTACTGCAGCTACCATGTGTCATACCACCAACGCAATAGAAGTCAAAATCGGTTGAACGGAATGTAAAAAAGATGTATTTCAGTGTCTAATCTTATCGTGAAATGGGGTATAGATACCCATTGTATGGTATTTCAGGTCGTACCTGCATATGTATATTATATAGGATAGTTGTAGATACCACAACCTATGCAATGGTTATCTTGTCCGATAGCCGGCAGCATTTCAATTAACTATTGTAATTAGTGGGCACTGCGCATGATATTCCATGTTTTTGTTTAATTTCCATTGTATTAACACTAGACGTCGTTTCATTACAAACTAAACATTTAAAAGACAGAAGGATTATTCTCGAAGCTCTCCTAAATAAACAAAGTAATGTTTAACAAAGATCAAACGAAGTTGCTTTAATTTAAATTCAGACAAGAATCTCGAAAATATTTGCAAATGTCACTAAACTTGAGTTCGCCACGACTTGAACAGGTCTTCGAGTTTTCTTATTTTTCTAATCACGATAGCTAAACTAACACAACTTACTTTTTTTAATGAAAAATCTTTATTATTTCTAAGATCAACAAGATAACTTATAATATAGTGTTCTTTGAAGTAAATTCTTGGTATCAATTTGGTTTTTCTGCCCAATTCGTTAGTTGTAGCATTCACGACAAAGTTTAATCAATTTTGTTTTATCAGCTACGTTAAATCGGTAGAAACTAAAATAACCTGACGCTTCAGCTTTTATAAATTACCTGATTGCTAATTAGCGACTGTAACTGATTTAATCTCGCTCCTGTAACATTGCTTTAGTTTTAAAACCCAGTTTAGCTACAAACTAAACTGTACAGATATGTCGTTTATATTGCTTTAAGCATTAAGTTGAGAGGTAGGCGATTACCTTAAGGTCGGCTGCACGCGCGCGACTCGTTGTTTCCTGGGCGGCGTCGCTGCCTGTCGCCTGTCGCTTGTCGCTGTCGCTTGTCGCGCTAGATTGATGACGACGCTCATACGGTTAGCGCACATGTGCCTGACCTGCGGCTGCGTGTGTTTTAATGAATAAATATTAGTTTTGTTATGGGTTGCAACAAACCTGATCAGATGTTATTTGGTGGCTTCAATTACATTAAATTATTTTTTTCCCTCTCCTAGAGAGGAGGCCTGCGTCCCAGTAGTGGGAACGTTAAAAGGCTGACTATGCTTTATACTTATGCTAAGTTTTTCTAGATTAAATTAAGACATCTACGATGATCTACTAATAAACAGTTATTTTTTTTAGTGGGACATTACGCCTACTTTTAAATTCATATGATTCCTCTGTCTGTCATACATATCTGTCAAAAGTTTCAAAATTTCTTGAAAAAAATAAAAAGTGATAATTGTTTAGCTCAGTCAAACATGACTTATGAAGTTAGTTGTAAGAAAATAGATATAATAATATTGTGTCTCCTGAGTTCACACATACTGAGGTAGGTGTGTGCCGGTGGTAGGTTCGTGGTGCGGGGCGGTGGGCGGGGGGCGGACGCGAATTAATGACGATATTATTTTAGTTAATTAGTGAGCCGCGACACCGTGTTCTGTTTTAGTTACGTGAATAATATTATACATTGTTACTGGGAACTATATCGTGGGGAGGGCGTTTGAAGACTAAAAAGTGAACTCAGATTTTGTTATGAATCACTTCCGAAGACAAACATGTTTTTATAATCACGAAAATTATGTGTAGATATTTATTAAATTACGATTCTCCGACTGTCTTTGAATGATTATGATGGATGACCCGTGTCACTTACAGGTGCGTTTTTAGGACTTGCAACAACGAAGGCAGAATGAGCAAAAACTTACTGCTGTACTTAATTATAAAGCCACTAATTGCACTAAAAATCACTTTCAATGTTTTTGTGATTTAAAGATTTGTTTTTGTGTTGGAACAGTAAGAGTATGCGAGGTGTCTGAACTGATGCTGGGCTGACACGATCAATCTTATGTCAGTGACAGACGACACGGGACCGCTCACTAACCAACCACGCGGTACGTAGGCAGGGAGCTAGGGCGAGCGTTGTTTTTACCATCCTATTTTATTTTATTGTTTTTTTTTGTGGCTTTCATTTTCTAGTTTTTTTTATTGTGTGTAGTTCGATATCTATTAAAATTAAAAATTAGATTCAAAAGTGTTTTATTACTTCTAAGTGTTTTTTTTTTCTGTTATAGGTAAAAGGAATACGAATGGTTGTATGAATTAAGTTGCCGCTCGCGGCTTAATGTTGAACATTACCTAGTTCAGGCATATAATTAATCGTGTTCTGTATATAAAAAAGGTGCAAGTTATTTTATTGTATATGTGCCCTGTTTGATAAATAAACAATATTATTATTACTATTACATTATTATTATTATCATCCATACTCCGGGGGTCAATAATAAAAATCAGTATCCTTTGTGTTATTCCAGACTATAATCTACCTCTGTGCCAAATTTCACCAAGAGCCAAACAGCCGTTCTTACGTAATTGAGTAACAAATATTCATCTAGCCAATAATCCAAACATTCGCATTTATAATATAAGTATAGATTAAAACGACACCAAATAATTTAACATGAAAAAGAGATTGAGTAAAAGACTAATATTGTTTTTATTCGGATCACACTTTTTTTTTTAATTAGTTACGTAATAAACAGTAACACAAAATTGTAACGCAACTTTTTTTTCTAATTAATTATTACTTTTTAGATAAGTAGTAACTATATACAAATCAGTACCAACTGTATATGCTACTCCCATTGACTAAGTATTGAGACTATTGTATAATATACTGCTGTTTTTTGTCCAAAATAAAATAAAAATAATATATTAAAAAAATGCGTTAAACTTATTCTTCCACGAAAAAGCTTTTGTGTTTGGATCAGGTATGAATGACAGCTCTTAATTGTGGTACTCTGTAATTGTGCCTACTATACTGTACTGTATTGACTTGTGAATTTTAAAAATAAACTACAAACAATAGAAGTAAATAGGAAAATAAAACGGAGTGAACAGTTTCAGTTGAGTGCGATTTAAAAAGTAAATTGAACGGAACGGTTAACTCGCAGTATTAACCGGTTCGGATCGGTTCGTACCCGTTCAAACTGCATAGTGGCCTTGCTTCTCTGAGTCGTTGAATCGAGTTTTATCGATTGGAAATACATACGTTATTATGCTGAAAAATATGTAGAAAAAATAACACAGTTATAAAATAACTCATTTTTTATTTAATTAATGGTTAAGTCAAAACGCAATGTTGATGTCCAAGTCTAAGTGCTCAACACCATTGAGGCATTTATTTAGATGCCAACTACCTATAGTCAGAATGGAAAAATGTAAGTGGTAACGAAGGAAATCTAAACAAGGTAAAGTTTCCACACTAAATAAATAACTTTTTTCTCTTCTCTTATGCAATCTCAGTCCAAAATATAGTATTAAAGTACTCCCCATAGCTGTACACATACCCTGATATATATATAATGGTCCCTCTCAATTCCCTGAAGCGTCGTTAAGAGGTTCTAAAATTTTCTGCTTGGACAGGCCGGGACCTACCTGTGTTAAAAGTATAACGAAGTTACTATTAACCTGCCCCTAAACTTGAGGGTAGAACATGCGTTAGAAATAAGAGCCTTTAGAATAGCACATTTAGATTCTGTACAGTACTGACTATTGAGTTAAAATGCAGGCCAGTTCAGTTCGATAAAGTTAATAAACGATGCGAAGTGTACCTCCAAATCACATGTCGTTTCCCATAGAATTGCTTATGGTACACCTGCGCCCCCTTCACCTGCGAACACTGAAAGGTCGTCCGTACGTACAACTATACCCAGAGCAGCACACCGTCTATTTAGTATATCAATATTCAAGGCTGTACCTCCATATTTAGGATAACCCTACTATTCATAACATAATACCGACATGACGCGCCGACGACACAGATTTTATAAATGAGCTACGAGGGCGGAATACCGCGCAAATGGCGATAGTCGTTACCAAAGTTACGTAAACACGCGTTACGTTTAATTATATAATTAAATTATTACAAGGAGCGTTCGCAGCGAGCATAAATTCGCGCAGTACTGCCTGAATTGTTAATATTGTATTTAAGGCCGCCATTACGCTAAATATTTATGGTGCCAGATTTCCGCCGTGATCGCTGTCGATGTATGTGATTAATTTGAGGGTTTGTGTATGTGACTTACTCATTAGAGGAAACTAAATGGGATTTTGTGTGCGTTGCACCACTTTCCATGGCCGTATTCCTGAAATAAAAAAGCATTCCCGGCATCGCAGTGGTCGTATGCAATCACAGTGTCTTTGAGCTGTTACCTGATTTCGAAAACAACAGACCAAGAACTTTCGGTGGTAACCGTATGAAATTCGAATCAGATGCTGTGAATGGCACTACAACTTACCATTACAGCGTTCAGAGCATATTTACTCGGATCGGACGCAATACACAACCGCCCTGGCCACCATTACTGCGCACATTAACACTCCATTCCGGCACTACTCTGCGGCCAATAATATGATTATTGCGTACGTACGCGCGGTGCGTGTATGCGAGTATAATGTGTGTGTCAGCTGCTACGTCCCACGCTGTCGCGGCGGCGACATTAATTACGGCATGTAAGTAAGCAGGTAACTCGTCATTAAGTATCTTTGAACATGTTTTGAATTTCGTCGCGATTCGCGTGTGATTACGGGTCGGAGATTTTTCAGGTGTGCTGTACACGTACATAAGTAATTAGTGCTAATTAGATTGATGTTGTTATTGAATCACTAACGATGCTTTAATGAATAAGTATCTATGTAACATTCTCGCGAGTTCTGCAACAATTGCGTGATAAATGATGAGATGAAACAAAAGAGCTTGGTCTCTCCGACTAGTGCTGAACAATGGGCCGGGCGGAACGACGGCATGCTACGAGTTAATTCGGGACGTTTCATGAAGACACTATTTATACCAGGCAATCGTCCACACGGCGAACTGTGTAATTGCGAGAACGGGATATTTCTGTCTGTGTAGGAAATACAATGACTGAATTAAGCAATAGGTGTACACAGAACAGACGCGATTGCGATTCATTTGCCTAGCCTTTTCCCAACTATATTGGGGTCGACTTCCAGTCTTACCGGATTCAGCTGAATACCAGTATTTAACGTGGAGCGGCTGCCTACCAGACCTCCACAGCCCAATAACTGGAGAACACGGTAGGTACTTCTTGGCAAGACTGGTGTCAGATTTTCTGGCTTCTGACAATCCGTGACGACTGCCAAAGATATACAAATGACAGCCAGGATCAACGGCTTAACGTGCTTTCCGAGGCACGGGGGAAACTCGGTATATTCAGATGGTCACCCATCCACAGATCAACCTTGGCAAGCGTTGCTTAACCTTGAAGGTCGATCTACGTGGCTGTTACTCTTTAGCCACGAGCTCCTCCTTCCTTTATGTATTAATACTTACTTCATGCATGTTCTGGAAAACTATGTCACATGTTGCAAGGGCGTTTACTCGACACAGTTTTTTTAATAATCTCCCTTTCATTCCTTTAACTTATTTAGACCTAACGTGTTGATATATGTAAATATGTGCGTGCAGTTTAAATAAAATCGGGTCATTCTTTTCTGTGAATAAGGATTTGATTGTTTGTATGAAAAACCGTGAGAACGAATGCTGTTAATAAATGAACGTAAAAATAATTTCGCTTGCTATGATTAGATATAGTCAACATTCATTTCCTATTTACGGGACATTAGTATCTACTAGTCGTTCTACTGTCTGTCTCATCCATTTTTACAGTTTATTTTAACTATTTGTACTTTAAATTTTTCCTTTCACTCTGTATCATACGGGATCCCTTCTTTTCGCATAATGTTTTTTGTCCCAATATACTTCGGCATAACGATTTTGGCACAATTTGTTTTGGCATAATAATACTTTGGCATAATTTTTTTAGGCATACATTTTATGTTGACATAATCATGTTAAAGACTAATTTGTTTTGGCATAAATTTGATTCGCATAACGTTAGTAGGCCTAAAGACTTTTAGCATAACGTTAGTAGGCCTAATGGCTATTAGCATAATATTCTGAGCAAACCAATTAGCTATAGTACCTGTAACAATCAAATAATATTGTTGGTTAAAAAATTAATATGCTGTGCAACAAAAGTTAGTCACAGAACCGAATTGCTGCAAAACCGACTTCACGTAGTCTTGTTTGTCCTACCCCTAGAGTGTTATTTAAAATCGCGTAGGGGCGAGGCGGCCCGCGGGCTGAGGAGCAGGCGGCTGCGAGCGAGCCGCCGCGGCTGAGGCTGGCCGGCGAAGCCGGCCAACAAGCCGAAGCTGTGGTGGTGAGCGAAAGCCGTCTGCGACGATTAGCACGCGTGGGGCCGCCGGAGGGCCGCAGCGTCGGAGCCGTCACAGAAACCCTGCCTGCTGCATGCTGCTTGCTTGCTTGCATGCTGCATGCTTGCTTGCATGCTGCATGCTTGCTTGTATGCTGTATGCTTGCAATGCTTGCTTCCTACAGCGAAAAAATACTCACAAAATTGTTCAATACGTTATAATATATTAATATTTTATTTAGGATATTATGCTTAAGAAAGTTATGCTTTAGAACTTTATGCTTAAAAAAGTTATGCTTTAGAACTTTATGCTTAATAAGGTTATGCTTTAAAATATTATGCCTAATCATTATTATGGTTACAGACATAATGCTTAAAAAAATTATGCATGAGCTGTTATGCGTAATTATATTATGGGAAAAAATAATTATGCCAAACAACATTATGCTAAGTTATATTAGGTCTTAAAATTTTATGCTAATGAAATTGATTGAGTCAGGCGTTACTTTGCGGAAATCCATTTTAAATTTGAAAATGAAAACAATATATCTAGTTTTAATTTCCGCGAATATTAGTGGGTTGCAGGTATGCACCTCCCTCCCGCCCGCTATATCCCCCCGACTTTCCCAGGAATCTCTTCAAACTTTGGTGGTGGACACCGAGATAGCTTGCTTCAAAGGAAAACAGGATGATGTCGTTAAACATCAAGTGGCAACTCACATTAAGAGAGTTTTCACGTCCCCTCCCAATCAAAATTTAACCGAAATTCACCTTTATCGGTCAATTCAGCACCGTATTAGGCAGAATGATTTAATATTAACAAAGGCTGATAAGGGAAATTCTGTCGTCATTTTGGAAAAAACTGCCTATACTCAAAAAGTTAACGACATCATCCTGGGGGAGGATTTCGAACGTCTTGGTGCGGATCCTACAAAGAAGTTTGCCCTCGAGATAAAGGATGCCATTAAAAACACGTCATACATATCAAAAGACCAATTAAAAAACCTTGTTCCTATGAATCCGAGGGCTCCTTTGTTGTATGGTCTACCCAAGACCCATAAAGATAACATGCCTGTACGACCAGTTGTTTCTTACATTGGTGCCCCAGCGTACAATTTAGCTAAACGTCTCAACACTTTGTTGAGAAGTAGAACTTCTTTTAATCCCAAATATAGTTTGAAGAACAGCTTAGATTTAATTGAAAAAGTAAAAAATATCCAAATTCCTTCCAATGCAAAGTTGTTATCCTTAGACGTTGACAGCTTATTCACGAATGTTCCAATCGATGATTGTCTACGTATTCTGGGTATCCAATTTGAGAAGCAACGGTTACATCCTGGGGAAATTGCGGATTTACTTAACCTCACTAGTATTTGCATGAAACAAAATTATTTTAGATTTAATAACCAATATTATATTCAAAAGGAAGGGTTGGCTATGGGGTCGCCTTTAAGTCCACTAATGGCGGAGGTTTTTATGGATAACTTTGAATGTAAACATATAGTGAACGAACCTAATATTCTGTTTTATTATAGATATGTAGATGACATAATTATCTGCTGGAATGGTACCGTTCGACAAATAGACCTTTTTGTTAAAAAACTAAATAAAACTCACCCAAAAATTAAATTTAAATTAGAATTAGAGTCCCAAAACTCCCTTAACTTTTTGGATTTAACTATCACAAAACACAATAGTGACTTAGATTTCCAAATTTATCGAAAGCCGACACACACTGACACGACAATACCAGCCTCTTCTTGTCACCCTCTTCAACATAAATTAGCCGCCTTCCGCAGCTATATTCATAGATTATTTGCCCTCCCCCTTTCAGCAGAAAATTATGTAAAAGAACTTAATATTATTTACCAGATCGCAATTTCTAACGGTTACTCAAAGTCAATGGTAGACAGTTTAATTAGTAGAAAGCAGAAAGAAAGGGTTCGTTCACTATTATATGCATGTCCGCGTACTAATATTAATAGATATGTGGCCAGTCTGACCTATATGGGCCCCATTTCAGATAGAATTAGTAATTTACTTAGAAAAAACAACGTTTATGTAGCGTTCAGAACGGACCAGAATATACGCCGTATTTGTAACGGAAAAGATATTTTAGAAAATAGTAAAAAGTCTGGGGTGTATAGGCTGGTCTGTGATGAATGCAACGGGGTGTATGTGGGTCAGACGGGCCGAAACTTTGACATAAGGTATGGGGAACATGTTGCCGCGTATAGAAATGGCCATTCGGACAAATCGAATTTCGCGAAACATCTAATTGATACCGGCCATTCTTTGCGCGACAACAATAGTTTTAATATACTACATATTTGTGATAAGGGTTTCCGGCTGTGTGTTTTAGAACAATTAGAGATTTTTAAACATAGTAATAATAATAATTTTGCACTGTTGAATGACCAGACGAATTTGGTTTCTTCCCCTTTACTGCGAATGTTTGTGGGTAGTTGTACACAAATAACCAACGGTGGCAGTGTATAAAAAGGGGGGTGCCTTGTACTAAATGCTCAGTCGCAACTCAACGGTCAGCGAGTCAACACGTCCCCTGAGGATGCCTCGTGGAGAGGCGAAACACGTGTCGGTAATGATGTTGGGTTTTGCATTGCCTTCCTGCATGTGCTTAAAATCCTTGCATTTGCCCAGTAATCTCGCATGTGCATAATATAGCGGGCGGGAGGGAGGTGCATACCTGCAACCCACTAATATTCGCGGAAATTAAAACTAGATATATTGTTTTCATTTTCAAATTTATGCTAATGGATAGGGAACCGTATCATACACGTCTCTCTACATCGTTCTCACATATAGGAATAACATCAAGAAGAACAATGTATCCACAACTGTGTAACATTTTCGACCTTGACAATTCAAAAGTCCCTGTAATTGGTTTTTGTAATAAATGCTTTGAGTTTAAGATTGAATTTGAATTTACAATTCACGTAACTGTTTTTGGATAAATAAATTATTTTATTTAGCTTTAATTATTTCATCTTTGAATGGTGTACTTCCAGAATTACCTATTCGATTATTATTATTAACACAGAAAGATATAACACGGCTTTTAGTAAATTACCAAACCACATCAATCAGAAATTGGCGCTGTGTCAATTATAATATTCCCTATCAGAGTTAACGAGTAAACTCAGTTTGAAGACGGCTTAGTTTGTAGCCTATCTAATCTAGGCAGCCTCCGCAAGTTAGGACATAAAGGTGACATTCCACAGCGTCATAACACGCTGGAATTTCAGTTGCTAAGGCTTTCACGCGAGTATGTAGGGAGGCAGATTTAAAGCGAGGCTTTGTCACGTAAGCACGTAATCTCGTGTGAATGGCTCTCAAGTATTCAAGCACTAAAAGAATTGGCCTAATCCTTTTATTCTGTTGCGGTGAGATTGGATAATGCGAAGAAAATCGCTTTAAATATAATCTTTAGTGAGGAGTTCGTGGCTAAATTATATCAGCCGCATTGGTCGATCTTCGAGGTTAAGTAACGCTGGCCGAGGTGACCATCTTAACATAACGAGACTTCTCCATGCCTCGGAAAGCACGTTAAGCCGTTGGTCCCGGCTGTCATTTGGAGATCTTTGGCAGTCGTCACGGATTGTCAGAAGCCAGAAAATCTGACACCAGTCTTGCCAAGAAGTACCGTGTTCCCCAGTTAATGGGTTGTGGAGTTCTGGTAGGTAGCCGCTTCACGTAAAATACTGGTATTCAGCTGAATCCGGCTTGACTGGGAGTCGATCCCAATATAGTTGGGAAAAGCCTAGACAGATGATGGAGTGTTAGGTAAACTAGTACATGTCGTGAAAAATATAACGCGTAGTCCCCGTTCCCGTGGGAATATGGGGATAAAATATAGCCTATGTCAACCGGGGATAGTATAGCTTCCCAACAGTGAAAGAATTTTTCAAATCGGTTCAGTAGTTTTTGAGCTTATTCGTTACATACAAAAATAAAAATCTTTCCTCTTTATAATATTAGTGTAAAAATAATAAATTATAGTTTATATACGAGTACCGTAGATAATGTTAACTTTCAAAAAATCATGAGTCGATCGGAACCCTCGCCTCGGTGCGCGAGCGACTCGCACTTGTCTGGTTTTTTTACAATGAGGTGCCTCTCTTGGGGGACACGGCAAGAGGTGTTGGTTCCAAATAATTTGGCAACCCTGCTATAGTGTTTCTCTAACATAGCAATAACCTCAGAAGCTGTTACAGCGAAGGTTATCAAATTATAATTAGGTACAAAATCTGAATGGCACCAGCTGAACTTTGTCCGCGGTTAATTAGTTCGGAAACAACGGCAAAACAACAGACTCCAGAACGTTGACCGGTTGATAACCGAGGTGGCTAACCCGCCAACAGTGCCAACATCCCTAAACAACAACAACTACTCTCTGAATAGCACATTAATATCAATGAGAACTCCACTTTGCATTAGAATTTAAACCTATTTAGTTTGTGGTGAGCAAAATAAGTAACTACTTTTGAAATATAAAAATCTAACACGATCTTCGTTTATTATTTGCTTTGCGAATTTATGTAACATACATTTCCAGATTTCCACAGAGTTTTGATTCGGAGAACCCTTTGATTTCTGTGAGGGAATTATTTAGCAACATTCCACATTCAGGTGGTTCCTATTCAGCGGGGGAACAAAGGGACGCGAGAAATAAATTCCGTCGTTTATCCGAGTACGGGGGAGCGCAACAATTTATAACTTTTATAACATTTTATGCGGCAGTCCCATAAACAGTAAATAAGAAACAGTAGGTAGGTACGATACAGAAGTCATAACAGTAGGTACGATACAGAACACACGATAAATTGTGACTGAAATGTGCCATTGCAACGGTCTAATAAAGTCTGAATGCGTTATTGATAACTTCGGAGACATTGCGTTTAAATCATCATCACAACTACAATTTTCTGAAATGTATAGTGTTCATCCTTTTTGGCCACGCCCATCATCATTTATTTATTTATTTAACAGTTTATGAAAACACATTTAACAAATAGATAAGAAGAAGAAGGAAGCAGAAAAATAGCTAAAGGATGATGCTTATTTCTAAAGAAATCTCTACCAACATGAGGTAGTGGTGGCCGAGTGGCAACGGCCCCAACTTACGGATTGTAGGTCGCGGGTTCAAACCCAGTCACGCGCATTACTTTGCGTAATTAATTTCATCATCACTGCTCTCAAAACAGTGAAGGAAAACATCGTGAGGAAACCGGCATGTCTTAGAACCAAAAATTCGAAGACATTCACATGTCTTCGAATTTTTGGTATTCACCAACCCGCACTGGGCCCATGTGGTGGATTACGGCCCATTCCCTCTCCTAGAGAGGAGGCCTGTGACCCAGCCACCCTACACCTTACCCGTCGTCGCCGTTCTTTTAAAAACTAACAGTTTTGCAGTCCCTAATTTCAGCCGGTAGAGAATTCCACACCGCGGGCGCAGTGAAGGAGTAGGAGTAAGATTCGATAGAGTGGGGAGGGGAATTAAGGAGATTTTTAATATGAGACCTGAAATGCCCATCAAAGGGACGGGAATAGGAGATGCGTGCCCACTGGTAGGGAGAAGTTCTAGGGTTGTGAAATGTGAAGGATTTTAAATAGCAAACACAATATCCAAGAGTTCTGGTGAAGTAGAATAGATTCTTGCGAAGTTTTTGTTTTCTGATTCGTTATTGGAATGTAAAATGAAAAACTTAATAATACATGTTCTTTTCAGAAGTACCTAAAGGTATTCTCGGTGGTTGTTCAGAGTGTACCTTCTGCATCACCCTTTATGAATATAGGTGTGTTTGGACATGTGACAAATAGCGTCCATAGCTCGGGTAGGTAGCGGTAATTATGTCGTAAATGGATACAAGGGTTCGGTCGCGATCATCGTGTAGCGCCGGTTTATTAATCGGTACGTTATGGCCGATTCACATGTCAGCCATGTTGGTAGCATTCGGCAATAGTCGGCAATGTTCGGTAATGCGCGACTATACGATGCATGCATGCTGCGGCCGGTGTTAGGTTTTGGTTAACTATGCAGACAATATCTTGCGTCATTAGTACCTAGCATGAATAGTCGTGGCCATTCAAGAATAACGTGAAAAAATGTGAAGTAGTTAAGTTCATGTGTGGTCTTCAAAAGGTCTTCACATACTAAAAAAATGTTTTTTTTTCTTGTAGCGGCTTCGCGCGCCGAACTCGAAAATAATCCCAAGGGAGCCTGGTTAAAACTATAATATCTTATAAACTATTCCAGAACATGGCCTACCTAAACGCCATGTTTCATCCAAATCCGTTCAGTCGTAAAGATATCAAGAGATAGCAAACAGGGCCTCAAATAGTGTCAGAATGGTCTATCATTGTTTTCATAATGGTTGATTTTGACAAGTTTGGTAATCTACTAATATAAAAGCGTCACTATGACTTTCCAATGGTCAACCAATGACACTCCATTGAAACAAATGGAAATACATAGAATAGTAATCTCGTACATAATGACAAATGATTGACAGATGTAAGCGGTAATCTGGTAAAATTTTTACAGTTCCTTTGATCAGTGACCTACCATTAGAACGTTGTTGTGCATTCATTTCTTTTGAACAGCTTGGTTATCAAAAAGTATTACGAGACCATTGACCGACCAATGATCGACTATTGTGAATTTAGCAAAATATGAACTTTTAGCAAAATGACAATGGGATCGTGTTGGGATGACCAATTTATAAAAATACCAGACTTGGGGGCCTGACAAACCGATAGATTTGTCTTGTCTCTCACTGTAGTTTCTTTAACCCAAAGGTTGACTGGCAGGAAATACCTTGTTGCATTAAGTCCACCCATGCACAACTAAAGTTTAAATAAATATTATAGACATAGTTAATTCGTAACGTCCTCATCCCACCGGCCGCCTACTACCATAGGACATCTAGACGCACTGTAGGTTACCATCCCTACCTTGTAGGTATTCCACCAATTCGCACCAAGCGTTTTCAATCGTCTTTTGTAATGCGCACAGCAAAGGAGTGGAACTCTCTGCCTGCGTCTGTGTTTCTGAACGCATTCAGCCCTAATTTCTTCAAAGTTAGAGTGAACAGGCTTCTTCTGGGTAAGCTCATTCCTTCGTAGACTTTGTCTCTGTCAATTGTGACCTAGACCAGAGTCAAGAGCAAATCCATTTCACAATAATAAAAAAAACGTATTTATAAAACTGATATTATGGACATCTGTCCCTTTTCTAGCGAAGTTTTTTTTAACACTGTATTAATTGATTTTATAATGCTTGTAACCTCTATGTCTGCCTGTAATTAAAACAAAAGCCTTTAATGATCGTAACTGATTGCAATACTAAAATGTTAATAGGCGCGAGTTTAGATAAAAGTGTATCGTTTGATAATATTCAGGAGACTTGTTTACACTTTAAGGGGTAATTCCACTCTGTAATTGCTTTTTAATTGAAGATTGTGATATTTTAAACGAGAACGCTGTTACTGTTTTTCGCTTCGGACTTGAAGAAAAGTCTTTAGGTGACTTCGCGGTTTTGGTTTTCTTTTTCGATTTATTTAATACCTAGATCTGGCTGCGGAAACAGCCTGTATAGTTAGAACAAGAATAATAAATTTTATTGGCTTAAACATGTGTATACAAACAGAATTAAAACAATACATGCATGCATTCAAGATTTTTAATAAAAGAGGCTCACGACATGTCTGCCATTTCTCAGGGCGTGCAAATCTTTTAGGTACTATTATTACTGTCGAATTTGAATTATATAGGTATGTACTTTTTAAATTTTACGACGATTTTAGTAAATTTTACACTTATACAATAAATATGAGTAACTTTCTGATATTCATAAATTAGACCTGATAAGACTGAATTATTGAAACTCAGGGAAGGTTGTATTGTGCTATTCAACCATAGCATATTCGAGAAAAAGATCTAAAAAAAACTTACTGCACTAGAAATAAAAAAATATAAATTCACGCATGGTAAAGCCATCCAATCTAGCGAAGCACGTAGTACAATCCCACGGTGAAGCTGCTCTTGGTTAAAACTGACCACGTAGCAACCTGATCACACCATACATATTTCACAGTCCTACAATCTCAGCTGCTCAGTCTGAAAGGGAGAGAATCACCACTTGCCAGCACATTACGAAGCCAAAGCCGCCATTTTAGGCGTGTGCGCAAATTTAGTGATGTGACAAATGCGGCCCGGGATTGGCGGGGATAAGGCTGAGACGCGGGACGGGCGCGGGAAGGGCCCATTGCTCGATTTATGGATCCCGGGCTACTTGCGATTCAAGTGGCATACACCGCCTTTCTAAAGATATAGGGCGCATTGTACTTAATGTTTTTGCCCGTATTTATGCTGTTAGCCGCTCGAATCGGAATCAGTTTAGAGATTTGCGAGGCTTACCGCCGCTGGCTCTTTTGTGCTGGCCGTCGTTATGGTAAGATGCGGACGAAAGTGGCTCTTAAAGACGTTGTTGCTACACAACGCAATTTGTGTGGATTTATCTGCTTCCTTGATGATGTTAAGTGCTTCTGCTGTAGTACCACGAGAATTCTGCCCCTTATTTTGCAATGATGTAATAGATAACTAAACGAAAAATAATTCTATAGTATTTTTAAAAACAAAATCATAACGACCAACCTAAATTTGTAGTAAACGTAAATTACGTGTTTCACATTCTCAAAAAAAAAAAAACAATTAAAAACCCATTAGGCCCCGAAATACCGTAATTATCTCCCTTTTAAAAGCCGAATAAACAAAGTTAAACAAACAGACATACCCCAATCACTGCGCAAACTCTTTGGCGCCAACTCGATAAACAATTAAACCACGCACGACGCAGAACTACTCCACATTAACAATTAAATTAGTAAATATCCCGGATCGCAACCATCTCATCGTGCCCTACATTAACGGACTCGGTCAGTGCGGAAACTTAAATAAAAGTTGCGGAACTTTTATTTAACTGTGCGCTTCAAGTGCTGACCTTAAATTAATATTAAGTGCTTTTGACACATCGTGCCTGTTGATTAGTAAAAATCTAGCTTATTAAAAGTATTTTTAAGTCTATTTTTGTCCAAATGCCTTTAATACATTTCCTGGAAATTCTAAGACTTATCTCTCAATTCCATTTACTTGACTCAGTTATAAGCTAACCAGCGAGCTAAACCACAAATTCATTAAATCGTTTGGCAGAACAAAGCGTCGTCGTGGCGAGCTCAGTAAAGGTGAAACAGCGGAATTATACGAAACATTTCCGTGCGTGGCGACTATAAAACGTGGCAAGTCCGCGACGTCGGTCACCACCGGCCGCCATGCATCACTCGTCGCCCGCGGAAGAGGCATGGCCAACTGACCCTCCCTTTTTGTAAAAAAGTATCATGGGAATCACGTTTGCGCCCCAAGTCTGCTATTACAATAGTGTCAGAATGGTCTATCATTGATTTCATAATGGTTGATTTTGACAAGTTTAGTATTCACTATGACTTTCCAATGGTCTACCACTGACACTCCATTGAAAGAAATGGCATAGAATGGTAATCTCGTACATAATGACAAATGAATGACAGACAGTTCCTTTGATCAGTAACCTACCATTAGAACGTTGTTGTGCATTCATTTCTTTTAACAGCTCGGTTATCAAAAAGTATTACGAGACCGTTGACCGACCAATGATCGATCATTTTGAATTTAGCAGATTATGAACGTTTAGCAAAATGATAATGGGAATGACACATTTTTGAAAATAGCAGACTTGGTGCCCTGATGTACTGTGCCAAGATTTTTAAAAGAGTACCTTTATCCATCGTTGTACACAGTAACTATGTACATAAGTTACTTGCAAAGACCTCTGAATAAAGGCTGAAACAAAAAAAAAATGAAAGCAGACCTCTAAGTTTCATTTGAAACAAAACCATTTGTTAAACCTCGCAAAAAATGTTAAGTACCTACCTACAATTTATCTAAGTGAAATATCTGCTTCTGAAATAGGGTACAGAGATCTAGTGAAAGATAATGAATAGGCTCTTTCATTAAACAGCTATGAAAATAAATTAAATAGAGAACAGCATGACATCGTCGAGCTAAGTAGTCGCGGCGGCCCCTTACAGCGACGTCCTCGGCATGCAAGTACATCTAGATAAGTCCAAACAATGAATATATTAAAACGAAACAAATTGCACTTTAAAAAGGCACATTACACGAAACGTTTCCGTGTGTCGTAGTAATAAAACGGGGCGCGCTTCCCGGGGCCCGGGATCCCGGGCTCGTACATCACTAGCTGACGAGTGAGGAAAGCCACTCTTTATTTATACCACGAGTAAATACTGGCCGACTAACCCGCCTGTCTTCTGCTGTGTGTGAACACTTTGTACTTTAATTTATGAAAATAAACAAGAAATAAATCAGGATTATAGCACTTAAAACCGTTTTTACTGAGCGCAATTACCGCGGTGTAGTGGGCAACTAGGGATTACTACAGAGCAAGAAAAATGCAAAATAAAAGGTCGATCTTACGCAAAATTATATTTTTTAAACGACCTATTTTAAATGGAGCTAGCAACGGAATCTTTAGTATTATTGTAATGGGATGATAAAAGATGTCTTTGATTTATAATAATTTGGATATTATTTTACTATCCCGTTGGAGAGTCCTAATGCTTCCCAACCCTAGTTTGCGTTCTAATGCATGAAAATATTTTAGCGGGCTTTAAAAAAGTGCAGGACATAAACAATATTCACGAGTTATGGGTTCACGTCCCATAAAACTAGGTGAGTGAATTTTAATACAATTTCCATTCCTTGCAGAAAGGGTTCAGTGATTAATAAACGAGTTCCACGCGAGTGATCGTGTGGGTACCTAATCACGAACAAACTACAAACAAATACACGGTGGTATTAGGATTTACTAACCGTATTCTGTGCGTGTGTGAGGATCATAGAGGTAGAAATGGCTTCCTTAGTTTAGTTACTTTCAAATTAGGGATTGATCCGTATTTGTAGTGTTATGAGGGTTTGATAGGTTTATATTCAGTTACAAATGATACTTCGTGTCTGAAATCCGTCGCAACAATAATACTTACAATTGTGATGTGCGATACATTATTGTGTGCTTAAAACATACAAACAAAATCTCGTTATAATTTAAATTGTTTGAGATAATCTTTGAATTTTTTGTGTTAAAATCTAAAAACTGGCCAAGTGCGTGTCGGACCATGCATAGTGAAGGGTTCTGTAGTTCACTGTCAAAATCTCATATATCTAAAAGTATATAAGCTGTGATGTTCAAACCCATTTTCGTTGGAAGTGTCTATGAAGTTCTACATATTTGCTTATTTTTATAGAATTTTCATCTTCATAATTTAAAAGTAAGAGGGGAAGGAAGGACACATTATTTATGAAATCGGAAGCATATATCTCAAACTATTGCCTCAAATAAAATACTTTTTTAGAAACCTCTATTTCACTTTGAAATAGCTATCCAATGATACCCCAAACGACTAGGTTTGTTGGAATTCATTTTTCACCCACAGTTATATGTATGGAGTGCCACCTTTAAAATGTTTTTTGTGTCTGTGACATACAGATAGACGAACATGACGAAATTATAAGGGTTCCATTTTTGCCATATGGCTACGGAACCCTAAAAAACAAACATTAATTACGGCCCGTTGTGATGTAGTGTTTATTTTTCCATGCTGTCTTGTCATGTTAAAATTAACGACAGTCATCCATAAAAAGAATACACTGACAAATACCAGCAAATCAAGGCGGAACGATAGCTTTTATAATATTTACGACATACCCACATACTTCTGAGTGACACTTCAGAAGTGCTCAAACTCCGCCGGTGTCACTAATAGTGCCGCGGACTGGCGCTGGTCCAACACAGGAGTGCTGCTAATCGTGCGTGAGAGAAAGATGGCGCTCTCGCTTTTATATTGTCTGTGATAGCTCTAAGAAGTCGAGTTTTTGCAGTGGAGCCTGCAGGAACCATTTTGGTACAGCAAGAGCACTCATTTTGAAATCCTATTTATCTTACATTTTCTGTATTGTTTACAATAAGGAGTATTCTATCTTTCTAACATTTCTTTTTCTTAGCCTGTTGTGTCCCACTGCTGAGCAAAGGTTTCCCAGACACTCTCTACCTTTTTTTTTTTATCGTGGGGAAATCCTCATGGACTATCCCCCGTCTGGGGAAGAGGGGGGGCGTGCCGGACTCTTACCGGCTAAAACCACCACGGTGTTCCGTCAGTTGACCGTAGGCCGCGGTCGCGGGATTCGCAAACGCATGCACCGCAACCCCGGCAGGTCTCGGTCCGCCAGCCCCTCTACCTGTGCCGACTCGAACCAGCCTTCAAGGTTTGCGTCCAGATCGTATTGCCATCGTTCTCTGAGCCGGTCTCGGCGACGTCGTCTGTCGTCTGTTGCCCATTGCTTGGACACTTGCCCAGCGGTCACTATGCATGCGACCGTACCTGGTTTGGGGCACAGCTTGGAGTTCCATACTCTATCAATTCTTTTTAATTTAAACCCATTAATAAGAACCCGTACTATATCTATGTTTCATTTGCCATTTAGGATTCCATTGCCCTTTAGCATATTATATTTAGCGATAAGACCGCCCATTGTGTCACCCTATGTAATGTTTCCTTCATCTATATTTTCTGTAACTTATGTGGTGTACATAATAAAGAGTATTCTATTTAGCATATATATATCCCAAGGCGAACTCGTTATTGCGAAATTTGTTCAAAAGAGTCACCGCGGCCCTGGAACGCAAAGGGCATTAGAAGGATCACGGGTGGGTTTTAGTCAGTAAGAGTCTGACACTCCCTTCCGCTCCGGGCGGAGCGGTAAAACTAATTTGAAGATTTCTCATCCAGAAAAAAAGGTGGATTTGGTGAGTGGCCACTCTTTACCAACTTACAATAATACTATACGAAAATTTACTGTCTGGTATCGAATTTATGTGTTTCATCTCTCAGGATTCACTTGTTTTTAACTTCCAAAAGTAGTCTGGCTTATCTTTCATTACAGTACGAGCTATTCTATCTTAAAATCTTCCAACACGACAGTAGAGTTTATCTGGTTAATAAAATTGTGTAAAGATTCAGATTGGATCGCAAATTAGGTCTTTCTAGAAATGAAGTAATATAAAAAATCGTCATTTTCAGGTCGTTCAATATTCACGACAAAGAGACATGCTCGAGTTAATAGCGTATGACCGAAAACCATCATGACATACTGAGAGGTATACAACAATACCCATCTACCTACCTCATACTTCAGAGAGTTAAATTGAAATTTTCATGGAAATATTTGACAAACAACTTGAGGAAAAGTTGTCAGAAAACGATGACTCCTAGCAACAATTTGTACTGAAGTTATTCAACCTTTATTATCAGCAAAACAATTAATTTTCTAACAAAGAAACCGATTTGGTTCCCCGATTCTGTGAGGTCGACCACTGAAGCCAACGTCCTCCAGAGCCCAAAATAATGTAGTTCATCGTACTGGGCTGGTTGACACGCCGTTGGCAACATTAGCAACGTGTCGGTAGTACACGCGGTCGCCAAGGAGCGTGGCACGCCAAGTACAGCACCATTTGGCACGCCAGACTGAGTCATAAGCAAGTCTTATAATATGAGGAAATTGCTAATTTTGTATGTGTCAGTTGAAGATTGCTTTGGCTAATTTGTGCGTTCGTGTTTTTTTGACAAATAAGTCTTCTTTAGTTAATGGCCAGTTCTACAAATTAAGAAAAATGGTTAGTTAATAGACTGCAACTGATACGTGAATGCGAACGTAACTTAAAAACTAGTAGAATAGACCCTCACTTTGCCATAGCTTTGCAAGAACTATGCCTGCAGACACAAGCATGGGCGTCAAGTATTATTAAGGCAGAAGTTTCAAAATTTGCAACACTACGTGCAAGTTCCCTAGACAGGTAAAGTCTTCAATTACTTTGTCTAGACAACTAGACTAACATCAAAGATTATTTGTATGCATAGATTAAGAGAACTGTCTCCCAAGTGGTCACACTTTGTGCCTACATCTCAAAACAGATTGGTAGCGATTGTGTTCATGTAACCAGGTGCCTTTTGCGGCATTTATTCGAAAGAGTCTCCGCGGCCCTGGAACGCAAAGGGTATTAGGATGAACACGGGTGGGTTTTAGTCAGTAAGAGTCTGACACTCCCATTCACTACGCCTAGTGGGCAAGAATTCATTTGATAATTTCCCATATTTAAAAAAAAGTTTGTGAATTAGAGAAATGCCTCATTGTTAATGTTACAAGTCTTTGAAACCTGCAGGGTAAATAATGAATTCTCCTTCCAATTTCTCTGTGTCTAAGGCTATTACGTTCCGTGATATTGTCTAATGTTGCTGAACAGTTACTGTTAGCTGTTTGAAATATATTTTCGAAAGCTTAGCTTGGCGGAAAATTCTGTACCAAATAACTCGTCTAAATATAAAAATGAAGTTAGCATTTTTTTAAATAAGAACATTCATAAAGCACACATATTTTTCATGTCACACCGCTTTACCCACAAACAAAACTTGCATCGTTTAGCCGCGTGAGCAGAAAAATCACAACGCTTAGCAAAAATTGAAGCACACGCGCCCCGGCCAGTGCTGGGACCACCCGGACCACTGGATACTCGGATACTCGGATATTCTCAGAACCTGTGCCGTCGTGTACGTCGGGAAAATTGTATTTGCTTCGTAATTCCCGGACGCTTGTTAACAGACGTTTTTTTGTGATCGTTTCAAATTTCGCTTCGTCGGGAAATGTGCGCTAACGAATCCTCCTTTGTGTATTATTACTGACGGCAATTATGCGGAATGAGCGGATGGATTATTAAAACGTTGTACTGATAGAGAAATGTGATTCTTGTTTCGTGACTGTTATTGTTGAAAATTGTTTGATTGTGTGCTAACATTTTATTTTCGGCAACATCGATTTGAAATTATTTGTTTGTTTCATTTGTTTTGTTTTTATTCAGTTTCTAATGAAATACTTTTTTGTAGCTTGTTTCTTTGTTCTGTACCCACATTGGTTTCGGTCTAGTTTCTTTCACTTCATGAGTATAGAGGTCACGCTCCAAAAATAACATCAACCCAATTTTCATTGAATATTCCTCCTTCCTCCCTTTAAAAAAAACGTTGCCCCACACTAGGATTTATTCCTGTATCGTGGGTGCGTTCATAAACATGTAAACTCACATACACAAGACACCCAGACCCGGAACAATTATCTGTAGGCCATACAAACATTTGTTCCGTGCGGTGATCGAACCCGCGACAGCAGCTGAACGCTCAACCACTGCGCCAACCGCGTCGTCCGTGTCGTTCATGTATTACTAACAACTCACTCACTACATTTTCATCGTGTTGAGTCCCTTTTACCAATTTTCTGCATATAAGCGAGACAGTAAAATTTTATAGTATTTCAGTAAAATTCAAATCAAAAGCTTTCGGAAAGAGGTCGTTACAAATGTTAATGTGGCAGGAACACAATTGTTTTAACTGAGAGAAATGTATAGAAGGCACAATGGTGGGTGATGTTGTACCTGGGATGGTTTTATTAGTAAATATCACTGGTCAGTCAAGTGACATCTACGCTACTATTATAAAGAGGAAAAATTTGATTGTTTTTTTGTTTGATTGCATTGAATAGGCTCCGAAACTACTAGACCGAATTGAAAAATTCTTTCACTGTAGGGAAGCTACACTATCTCCAGTGAACATAGGCTATATTATATCCCCATATTCCAACGGGAATGAGAACTACGCGGGTGAAACCGCAGGTGATGCCAGTTGTCAATAATTAATTAAAATGTTCGAAGAAACCATAGCTTTAAATACTTCATCAATGATCAACAATTTTATTTTTGTAAAAGCTTTATTTGTCAAAGAGATATTTGTTTAGATTGGACCTTCTTTAGGAATCCATAAAATGTTGGCACCCACTAATTGCCGGGCCGATTATGTCACGCGGTACGAGCGTCCGTGTCACGAAATGAGCACTTTAGCTGAAACAACTTAAGGGGAGTGTTCGGGAAGTTTCTAATAGATTACGGTAAAATTTCAGATTCAGTAAAAATGATGAAAAAATAACACTAAAATGTTATTAGGTTTCACCCCAAGCTATCACACCCTTCATCCACTGAATATAAAACCATTGTGGCAGTTACTATTTAGACACAAGCTACCAACTAAGTACCAACTGACACCCAGTTCACAAACACACACGCACGCACGCACACACGTCTGCTACTCGAAATCTTGCTACTATTGTCTTGAACAAAATATTACATCCACGAAAAAAAAAAATCCACAAAATAATTCTAATTCTGAAGTTACCTAAAGTGTAATGTTATAACACAAACAATTCTAGTTGACTTTAAAAAGGTCGTAAGCAGAGAAAAGATGGAGCATTTCCGTTGTCAACTGAATTAATTGGTAGCGAGTGAACAAAATAGTATTTATGAGGTTCATGTGGAGCAGCGCACTACGGCGCACTACGGCGCTCTACGGCGCATTACGGCGCTCTACGGCGCATAACGGCGCTCACGGTGACTTTATTCCGAATACAACTATGTTGGCACTGTAAACTGCATTAAACATCTTTGTAGAATGCTCGGCGTTATGTTTGTGAAAATTATGAACGTTACCTACGAGTTAAATGACCGTGTCATCTATTTAGTTGGACATTTATTCTGAAACAGCATTTTGTCACAATTCATTACTTGTTTTATCATGATAACATTAACTTCTGCTCGTGGGAATATGTTTTATTTTCCCAAGGCGTGCTTGATTCTGATTAAACAAAATCTAAAATAAATGCTCTGCTAAATGCTAGCTGGTCGATCTTAACCTTGATGTATTAATTTCTTTGAAGTTTTTCTTCCTAGGACATCCTATAACTGATTAATTCAGACTCACCAAATCCTTCAACATTTATTTTAAATCGAACACTCCAGATCACAAAAACACCGGAAACAGTTTAAAAAAATCCAGTCTAAATGCGAGCAAATCCGTGAACAAATATAGGTTAACGATGATTCAGGGGTAAGGCCAGGGTCTGACCGGCGCGTCGATAATGCGCCCATTAGAAGGTGACGAATGTGTGTACTGAGCCGTTTGCCGCACTCGCCCGAACGAACGGGACGCGTTAAAAATAATGTTGTGTAGACCCTACTTTGTACTGTAGCATACTACGGTACATAGCTGTTAAATGAAGGAAAATATTGTATACGTAAATAAAACTAGGTACAGAGGTAAGTTATCAGGCTCAAGGGGGTTAGGGTGTTGCGGAATTTGTTCGAAAGAGTCATCGCGGCCCTGGAACGCAAAGGGCACAAGAAGGATCACGGGTGGGTTTTAGTCAGTAAGAGTCTGACACTCCCTTCCGCTAAGCACAGAGCGGGAGAAGTCATTTGATGATTTCCCAACCAGAAAAAAAAGGGTGTTTGGGTGGGTCATATAAATGCGGAAAATGCATAAGGACCAATGGGCCAGAGTCGTTACGCAGTGGGAGCAATAGGACGGGCGCCTGCGTCGCAGAGTGGAGTGGATTATGCTTATAAAAGCCATAGTGCCTACTCCTTAACTTAACATTCAAAACTCTTTCAATTCCACGTTTTATTTGAACCCAGCACAAATTATTCAAGAACCTTTTAAAAGTAAAGAAACTACGCGCATTCGGTCCCTACTACATAACATGTTGGACACTCAATAAATCCATAGACCCTAACCCTTTTCGTGTACAAAAAAAGCATATATTTCCAAGTCTAAGTGTTCGAAGTTAGAGCTAAGTTATTTTTATGATTGCCGCTTGTTTATGTGTGCATGAGGCGAGCGGCGCCGGCTGATAAGCGTATGCCGCGGGCGAGGCGTTACGGCACACATTTTATTTTGCGGATCTTGCAGGTTTAACTGTATAATATACTTTATGGGCGGGTTTTGATGGACTTATTATGTTGTTTTCATAATAATTTTATGTTGTATCGAGAGCGACAGCTATATATCTGTTTTTAAGGTCCTGCTAGTGTGTAGTAGTGAATTAAGAATCTATGTTCCTCCTCAGTTCGACCATGTTGTGAGTTATTAATGACTAACAGCGCCCCGCGGTTTCACCCGCGTTGTTCCCGTTTCCGTGGCAATACGGGGATAAAATATAGCCTATGACACTCCACAATAACGTAGTTTTCTATTGGTGAAATAATTTGAAATAATTTTGAAAATCGGTTCCGTAGATCCAGAGATTACGCCTTACAACGTCACAAACTCACAAACGTTACCTCTTTATAATATTAGTATAAATATTACAAGATATTATTAAGTCTTCATGACATCAGAAACAACGATACAAATCACGTTTTACTGATACGGGGTTTTCCTTTTATTCTCTTAGATTGTCGCATGACAAGTGTGTAGGTATACTTTTCCTCGGCGACAGCGACTTCTCGCGTCCGGTCCTGGTTCAATCCATGGTCCGGAGCGAGGAGGCATGGGAAGCGGTCGCATCCTTCTACGAAGTAAGTAGTAATGCTAGCGATGGAGGAAGCAGACCGCGCGCGGGGGAGGGTAACACCACGCCCCAATCGCCGCAACAGAAGAATACGTTGGGACAGGGCGATTCCCAGCCACCGCCGGGACAGGCATGGAGGATCACGGATGGGTTTTAGTCGATAAGAGTCTGACACTCTCTTCCGCCCAGAACAAAAGACGTCATTTGATGATTTCCCATACAGAGAAAAAAAAGCTTTACTTTCCCTCGAAATGACACATAAACTGTCTTTTACCATTTGCACGTCTCAGCTTGTATGCTGTGATTTTCTCACTAAACCCGCCTAATGGAACTACCTCCATTAGTCGGCTGTAAAAACAACAATACGTACCAGAAACTACAAAAAAAGCATTTTAAAATTCACCGCGGCCTCGCGGCTTTTTATCCGAAATAAACAGAATTTCCCGCCATAACTTTCGCGCGTTAAACAGACGGAATCGGTCGCCATTTTGTTGCGCCAATTGAAAGAGTTTCGTTTACATTCGACAAACTAGTCATGTATGCAGCTTGCAACTGCGCTATTCTATTGACACAATTGTTTAAAAATCTTGTATTCAAGGTCATTTTCAAATGGGTGAGGGTTTAGAGCGATAGTAACCTTGCAGAACGAGGGTATCTACAAAACACATTATCGCGCGCCCGTCGCGCTGCTTTCTCTAAACGGGTTTTGTCATCACAATATGGCCAAGAAGGAAACCGCTCATTAAGTCTGATATAGAATAGAAAGACAGAAGAGTAGCTCCCGAATTGAATGAGATGGATGCAGGATTTTTTTTTGTGATCGTAGATAATCTAATATACTTACATAATTATAGTTTTAAGACGTAGGGAGGCAGCGAGGCGGAGGAATTTTTCGACGCCATCTTTTGGCTATTTTTAGTTTTAGTTACGAGTAGTTATGTGTTTTTATTTATTTAAATGTATATACAGTATGTTAAATAACAGAGGGCGTTCCCTTAAACTCGTTAATCTATATCAAAATATCAGAATAGAAAAATAAGCATAAAATAATCCAAATTAAAAAAAAATGACAATGAATTCGAAATATCCTGTTTAAAATCAAAATAGTAGCGTGGAATGGTAAGTACCTACTCGTAGTAGCAATACCCAAACCGGCAAGTACGCGTTTACAGAGTGTTTGTTTAACGTATCAATTTAACATTTTTAGTGAATATTTTAATATTCCAAAAAAATAAAAACATTTTGTTTTCGAATGGTAATATTTTTGTTATCATATATGGATGCTATACTATTGCGGGTTAACGGGAAGACCCTCTGTTAGTTAACATACTGTATAGGAGGCAGTGATTCTTAGATTAGATTTCTATTTAATTAAATAAAAGTTTATCTAATGTATGAGTAGATACTTACACTTAGTACCTAAGAGATACTTTCAGAATGAAAAAAAAAATGTAATAGAGATAGAGCATGACACAAGAGCGAAGAGGTATTTAATTAGCAGTGAGTGGAACAAGCTAGCAATGATGATGATGGTCAATTTCCCCATCGATAAACACTGTGAGGTACCAGGCTCACAGGATTCATCAAGAGGTGGGTGTACACTATACATCTCATTCACTCCGTCATCACGTTTTACCTCTATAGAAATAAAATTACGCAAGTGCGCGAAGGCGAGGCCGTCGAATTTACCTTTTATTTTACCGCCCTTTACTTTTTATTGGGCATGTCGTTTTTATACGAAGCCGCGTATTTGCGTACTACTGTCCGATACGAGGGCTGTTAAACTTACTGCTCCTGGAATTGGTACCTACGCTCTCCGTGAATATTTGCAAAATATTGTATGGCTATTTACTCTGGACCGTGTTTTTGTATGCTTAATTTTTTTTGTGGATACATATTGGAAATAGGTCACGTTCGTCAGTCCTTATTGTTGCGGGGTTTCGTTCACTTCTGGAGATTGTAACGATAGTTAGGGACACTGTGATATCCCCATAATACTGTTACTAAATACTTTAGTATTGATCATCAAATTGACGAGCTCCTTAAAGTTCTTAGTTTGAGCTACTCGGTAACTGACAAATGCTTGCACTGTCTGGACAGGTCCACTCAAATCTGTGTGGTACTTTCCTCAAAATACCACTTCAGACATCAACTTACATGGTTCTCATATGATTTGACTAGTAAGTACAATTGTATGGACTTCAAAAGAGACTGATCTCTGAGTTTGTTTCTTCTCAAGGTAGTTAGCTAGGAAACACCGGCCTGAACTGATTTATAATGACAAAAAAGATTGACGTGTAAAAGTATTATTTACAACCTACTTACAAAACTAATATCATTTATCACTAATAGGGTATTTTACTCTAAAAATCTAATTAGTCCGTCTGATAGATTTCCAAAAAATAATGGACACGTATTTTTTCTTTTTTCACGTAAACAAAAAATGAAGACGATACAGTGCGTTGAAAACTCACGTGACGTCACTACGTTGCTACAATTTTTACCAGCGACGTGACGTCACGTGAGTTTTCAACGCACTGTATCGTCTTCATTTTTTGTTTACGTGAAAAAAGAAAAAAATACGTGTCCATTATTTTTTGGAAATCTATCAGACGGACTAATTAGATTTTTAGAGTAAAATACCCTATTACAACGAAGCACAAAATGATACAGTAAAACCTAATACTTTCCCACTAAAGCCTTAAAAACTGAAGCCGAAGAAATATTAAAGTTATTTACGTACCACCCCCGCCTTGAGAACTTGGCAAAGATACATAACCTTTTTACGCCTCCGCGAAATTAATGTTTGCACATAAAAAAAAACACATGTAATAAAATTTATGATGATAAAAATACAGCTTTGTAAACCTAATTTAATTCTTAATGAATAAACATCAGTGTGGCGGAAGTCGCCGGCTTTGAGTGGAGTTTCTGGTGCGCTCGCTGGAAGCCGCACGAAGCCTTTGAGCCGCGCCCCCTAGCGGCAGAAGTCGCAACTTTCTGGGTAATTAGGTAACTATGTATGTGACTAACGTGTTACAACTTTACAAGTTATGCTTTAGTTATTAGATGCTTAACGACATGAGGTTACTGACATCTTTATTCCTTGCTCGGTTATTCAGAGGGGAAAGTCGTTGTCTTTGGGTAAACGTAGCATACCGCGCTGATATTCATGCGTGTTAACATGTAGTTTCCGGGAATGGTTGGACAGTTCCTTCCTGTTGCTATCGTGATAAAAATACTTAGTTATCATGAAAAAAATATAGGGGCAGAGTCTTCCTATCTGCTGAAAATACATATGTATGTACATACACTTGTACAGTATTTTTGTTATAACAAAAGCATTATTCCGTTTTGTTCACCTTAAGTATCTACATATTTATTATATTTTAAAATATTTCTATAAAAAATAGCAGCTCACCGGTATCGGAAACAGGGTTCAAGCTATCGGTGGTCAGGGTTCCAGAGAGAGGAACCTCCTCACTATACGAGCCGTGTCCAGGAGTACTGCTTTCTGGATCAAGCCCTTGAGCCAGCCGCCTAACGACAGCCTCTTGAGATAATAATCGAGGGTCTTGGCAATCATGCCATTTGCCGTCACAATTATCGGCACAATGACTGCTGTGTTCACATCCCACATGTTGACAACCTCGCGAGCCAAGTCAAGATACTTTAACGAAAGCACTTATCTATACTAATATTATAAAGAGGAAAGATTTGTATTTTTGTATGTAACGAATAAACTCAAAAACTACTGAACCGATTTCAAAAATTCTTTCACCACTAGAAAGCTACATTCACCCGGAGTAACATAGGCTATATTTTATCCCCGTATTCCCACGGGCACGGGAATTACGCGGGTGAAACTGTTCTTCATAAGATTAAAATGGTTCACCGAGACATCCATAGCATAAGCATAAACAGCCTTTGAATGTTCCCACTGCTGGGCGACAGGCCTCCTCTCTAGGAGATGGAATGGGCCATAATCCACCACGCGGGCCCAGTGCTGCTTGGTGAATGTCACATGTCTTCGAATTATTGGTTCTAGGACACGCCGGTTTCCTCACGATGTTTCCCTTTACCGTTTTGAGAGCAGTGGTGATGAAATTAACTACACAAAGTAATGCTCCTGGCTGGGTTTGAACCCGCAACTTACAATTCGTAAGTTGGGGCCGTTACCACTCGGCCACCACTGCTCGTCCATAGAGCAAAAAAGAACACCACCCCAACCATAAAAAATCCCCCCTCCTTTCCACCACATTATAAATAACCACATACAATTTTCGTCATCCTTAATGGGTCTAAGGACCCCTGAGCTGCGGTGTATACCATAAGACTGTGTATAAGTACTGCGTCTTAGGCGCAGTTATACGGCCCGGCCCCGGGACGCGGGCGCATGCAAATGACCTGCATGTAGGTACTGTCTGCGTCCGGACGTCGCTCGACCGCTCGTTAAAAGTTTCTACCGCCACACTTGTTTATGGTCTATGAATACAGAAGGTTATTAAAACGTGTTTTTGTTTGTGCTTTTTATAAAAGTATTATGACCGTGGTTATCTGTTTATGACGTACAGGTAAGGGTTTTCTTTTTCATATCCAGAACGGGATAAATCCTTATTAATATTGCAAAAGCGAAAGAGTTTTTTTACGCAGTTACGGAGAATCGGCATGGTTTTTAGCACTTCTGTTTTTTTAGTTTCACAGATGTTTTTGAAGCGAAGATTAACATATTTTATACCGGAAAATGAAGTTTCCCAAATAAACGCTTCGTAGTATTCGTATCAGTTAATGAAAAAATTCAACAGACTTTAAAAATTAATTTACTTTTGGTAAAATTCTAAAGTTCTGGAGGTTCTTTTGATTTTTCTACCTGATAATCTTTAAAATTTTCTACGTTTAGGGTTTAAACATTGTATAATCTTTCACAATGGCATCCAGGCAAAAGCGTATGTCTTCGAAATTACTGAATATCAGAAATGTTTTTCCTGATAACAGGTATCATGATATAAAAGGAAACCTAGGAATACAACTAGGTGTGTTTTTATATTTTCATCAGATTTAAAATATATTTTCTCAAATCTCAGCATTCGATTATCATTGGTCACCCACACAGATGGCTATAATTAGTTTTACCATTGAATATTGTAGCAAACTTAAATCCAAATTAATTTGAAAGGGAATTAAACTTTATATTCAGCTCTAGTTCAAGCTGACAACACTATATCCGGTACTTAATAATACCGTGCACAGACTAAAATTCTTTCCTTACATGAATAATAAAATGCGAATTTCGAATGCCGATTCAAAACCCGCAAACAAGCACAGACATACATACGTCACTAGCATCATAGACAAAGTTTCGCCGTATAACTGTCAAAGTGTAGATGGCCAGCTGTACGAACATGGTTCCAATAACATGGCTGATTTTACGAGAGCCGAACACTATCATTACACTGCAGTTTTATATCCTGCGACCTTGATACATTTTGTGGGTAGTCAAATAAAAGTGTATGTCGTTTATTTTTATAGTCTTCTTCTATTGTCGTACGGACGAAACGTTTAGTGAAAGGAAATGGTGTATTAGTTGCTGTTATCGTAAACAGTGTACTTACAATAATATGTGAAAGGTCCACTGCAATAATTATGGAAGTCCATTTTTGTAAAAATTCTAAGTAAGCACGTCATTCAGCCACTGGATATCTGTAGTTGGTATTCTCGTTAGCAAACTTAGCAATATGATTGAAAATCCTGATATTTTAGACAGTGCACGCTTATATACCAGAATAGGTACTCAATAAAGTCCTAGTTTTAAAAAACAACTCTAAACAATATATGTTTTACTTAGTTCTTAAATAAAGCTTGAGTAAAGAAACAATATAATACCAACAATAAAAATGTGCGGTAAAAAATAATGTATTATGTTCATACCTTTAAACTCGACTTTCCTGTTCCCATTAATACAACTGAAACGCAATTATCTCAAAACGAGGTAACAAGGACATTCATCGTTATTGCTGTGGATTTTTCATGTGATGTGTACCGTAGCGCATTTCAATCCAACATATATGCGAAAATAACTCTGTCTTTTCACGTGTTTACGGCTGAATGGGTTTGGATGAAACTTGACACACGGGTAGGCCATGTCCTGGTTTAGAGTTAAGATGAATTCTCATTTGAGTAACGAAAAAAAGTTTAATCTAAAATTAAGACGAGAAAATAAACTTGATAACAAAAGTAATTTAAGGTTAAATAAATATACATAAGAAGAAAATTAATTTAAGCAGAAAATGAATGTCGAGTTTGTGCCCTTCCCTGTGGAAAATGGTTTGCTGACGAAAATTGGCTAGCTTGTGACGTCAGTGAGGTATTGAAGGGCACTTCTTGGAACTTACGAGACTTAGAGGCTGGTCCTCAGACGTCGTTAACAAAGGACATAAAGATGACCTTGCCTTTTCATTCCTATTGTATAGAATTGCCGATTGGACTCTTTCGTCTTAATTCTTTTTAGTAGGATTCCTAAAGGACCAGTTTCATTATAGTAGCTAGGTATTCTATTGATGAATAAACAAAAGGATGCGGTTGGTTAGTTTCTTTGAAGAAAGAATAGGATAAAGCAGGAGATGAAAAAGTAAATTAAGTATTTATACTAAGATCGAAGCAGTGGTGGCTGAGTGGTAACGGCCCCGACTTACTAATTGTAGGTCGTGGGTTCAAACCCAGTCAGGCGTTTTTATTATTTTTAGTGTAATTAATTTCATCACCACTGTTATCAAAACGGTGAAGGAAAATATCGTAAGGAAATCGGCATGTCCTAGAACCAAAAATTCGAAGAAATGTGACATTTACCAACCTGCAGAGGGGAGGCCCGTGCCCCAGCAGTGGGAACGTTAAAAGGCTGATTACGCTATGCTTACGCTAAGATCGTTCGAGATACCTGACTAATACAGAACAGAACTGACTTATAAAGATAGAATAAAATAGAGTAGTAATTAGATATGAAAAATGCTGTCTCTATACCACACAAAAATCCCTAGAAATTGATCAACACGTAAACAGATCAAATATATTCTGTTCATTGAGGTCCTGTCTAACAGTCGGAATAATACCGTCCTAGATAATAAGCAGTTATTTACAGCAAAACCTAATGCCAACGCCATTTTAATATTTCGGGAATTAACTGTTGTTTTTTTAGCTACTTTTAGGTTTATAAAGTTAGGTACTAAAATAATGTTACTATTTTTGTTATACATATTTCAGAAACTTGATAACGGTTTAGTTATAAAATTCGAGAGTTTGCCTAAAGTTAAAACAATGTAATTTTTGTTTTGATTTTAGGAAAATTATATTTATAACATAATTTATAGGTAGGTCCTAGTTTTCAAAAGCGTAACATACATACCTAAATAATCAGGGCTAATAATACATAATTATTATAAAACCTCCGAGGGAGACTAAAATGGTAGTTTATCATCTGCGTGACTTAGTTTCCCTAAACACATTAATAAAAATTTTAATCAACCATTGACGGCTGCCGCGTCACGTGATTGCGTCGCATTCTCATGACAAACTGGCTGTCATGGCGGCGCTTCCGGCGGCAAACATCCGGGACGTAATAAGTACATGATTGAACATTATTCATAGTCAAATTGTTTCGCTTTTCTATTGTATGTAGCTGGTATTATTTATTTTCGTTGTAGATATGGGATGAAAATCTTTGCAGTCAAATATAATGTCGGGGTTATATATCTCTTTTTAGTTACTCGAATGTATCGAAAAAAATAAGTTTCACGCAAAATGGCAAACTACTTTAACACCGATTGCGTTTTGCACAAACGCCACACATATTTTCTCAACCTGTATAATTCACTCATTTTTATTTTTGTTATACTTGAGACAAATAAACGCTTTTTTCTATTTAACTTTCCGATTCTAAAAAAAATAACCCCATCCATTTCTTCATAAATCCGGTAAAATATTGAATTAACAATGCCAGTAATATAAATGAGACACATGTTTACCGATATGTTCAGAAATGGACCAGAGAGCTACACACACGAATAGTCAATGAGTGCAGGAGTATTGAGTTTGGCAGAGTGTATGTCGCGAGTTCGGCCAATCAGCGGCCACTTCGGAAGATGTCGTCGATAGAGCAAACAGCTCGAGTGTACACGGATAGGGTAACATAACATATTACCATAGCATAAAGGATACTATTGTAATGTATGTAACATTACAATAGTTATTACCATAGTAATTTATTTTAATACCCCTGAACCCCAAGGAAAATTTGAAAATCGTTATTGCTGACAGAATATAAATTTTGAGTACTTTTTTTTCAGGTTGGAATATCATCAAATGACTTCTCCCGCTCTGGGCGGAGCGGAAGGGAGTGTCAGACTCTTACTGACTAAAACCCACCCGTGATCCTCCTAATGCCCTCTACGTTCCAGGGTCGCGGTGACTCTTTCGAACAAATTCTGCAAACATTTTGAGCACTCACGCGTCATTATTAAAGGTAATTTTATGACATGTGACTAGTGAAATTGGGATACTTGTAAAGTCCGTTAATTATATATAGCTTGTTCCTGCATTATAATTTGTGTTTAGATCTCTATCGTTCACTTAACATATAATGTGATATTAGTAAGGCGAGATTAGAGTGTAGTCTGCATAAAGTATGATACTTTTACGTTTAGTTTTCATTACGTCTTAAACAGCTTTTCAGCAAACTATAAAGCTTTAGAGAATTTCTAACGCTTCATAGTTTGGTAACTCTACCGTCGATAGCTACGACGTGTATCGTTGCCGTGTTGCCTCAGAGGCGGGGAGAGAGGGGACACGCGGACCATGTCACGGGAAATGGGCTCGATGCACCCACTCTCCTCTACGTGTCGGTCAATAACACTCTGTTTATCATTGTACTTTGATGGATAAGCACAGTTTATAAGCAAGAATTTTGAGAGAAAAAAATGTTAGAAGCAATTAGTTGTCTCAGTCTTGTGAAGCTTCCTACAGCATTACTACCTACATACTTTATATACTATATACTATAATATCGATATCTGTCTAATATAGATATGAATGAGACATATAATATAGATATTATTATATTATGTCTATATTATATATTATTATTATTATGTCTATATATTATAATATAGATATTAGACAGATATCTATGATAATAATAATATTTTATGCTATTCCATTCACTATTTACTGTAGTCATTGATATTCAAAATTCCAAGTGAATCTACAAAGCCGTTTTATACCAAAAATACCAAACATTATAAGACTTGACTTTATGAATACTACTCGTACATCAAAAACTTAGCTAGGTAAACCGTAACAGAACTGTGTTAGTTAGGTACAAGTTTAAGTACACGTCGTAACTTGACGCTTAGGTAGGTACCTTGGGGGACCCCGTACCCACAGGCGTATCAATAGTTTGAAATTACATCAAGCAAACAATGAACTAATTACTCATTGTTTTGCATCTTACATAATGAAAATCTTGTTGTATTTCTTATGCTCATTAATATTGGCAAAAGTGACACAAACCAGATACATGTATCAATAATTGATTGAAGATCATTAGTACGGGTCGCAGCGACCATTGTTATAGATAACATGAACTACCAATCAAATGCATGTGTTAAACCAACAAATACGTACGAAATTATTAACGTCTAACGTCGTTTAACGTCGTTTTAATTATTGACGTCTCTCTCGAATGTTGGGTCAAAACGAAGAAATTAGTAACAATAAAAAGTATTTAAACTTCAAATCTTGAGATCGAAGACTTGCATATCGAAAACCAACGTCATTTACGTTTTTTACCCATCAGTGTGAAGGTAAAACAAATGCAGTGATGGCGGCAGGTTTGGTAGGTGCATGCATAAAATCATACTCGGAAGGTAAAGCTCGTATTGTTGATAGGCAAACTCGCCATAAAACTAGGTCTACCACGAAAGCCCATGTACGCAACAATATCGATGGTACTCGTAATGGTAGCAGCGTGCACCGCAATGCACCACGCCGCACGATGGAATCGCGCTCGTTAAGATCCATAGCTGATTGGCGACAGAACGTGCACGCAACTCCTTATGACCCACATCTTCATTATACCACCATGACGTCAGCACAACATACTACCCACATTGTTCAAACAAAAATAAACCAAGAGTAAGTCTTGATGACTAAAAGCCAGTCAAAATATGTGAATTTCAAAAATAGAAGGATTTTTGTAACGTTCATTTTTTACGAATATTTCGGGCAGTGTCCATGAGTGGTCCGGTAGAAAAACGTGCTCAAAGAATTTTTTACCTTAACGCAGCGGATAGTTTCGACGAAAACATAAAAGTAATAATTATGTGGAAAATATATCAAATAATAATATTTAAATGAAATGTAAACTAAAAAATATACGTACGATAACACAGCATTTAAGAAATTGTTTCAAAAATAAACTTTTTAAATATATCAGATGTTTTTAGTAAAAACACAGCAATTCAAGCTTGAAAATGTTTAGAAGCTGCTGCGAGCTCGGGTACCTGAAGCTAATGACAATCTAGAAGGTCCTTTGGTTACTTAACACTGAAGTGTAACAAGCTATTAATCGCCTCTCCACGATCTAGCCGAGAAAATTATTTTGCGCTAAGGACCTCTTGACCTGAACAACATGCTTGCAGCATACTAAAGATTGTGTACTATAATAATAAGCGGTCTGTGAGAGTTAATTATAGAATAATATTATTTCACAAATTCAATAGATTTTATCGAAGGTCAACAGATCCTCAGTCATTAGTTTCCATTAATCGGTTTTTGTGATCATTTGACAAACACAAAGCTTTTGTTAATTACCGATTAATCAAAGTGAAACCAGACGATCTCATAAAAACGTTGACAAAAAGCCGCATGCAAAGGGCGCGAGATCGAATCAATCAGTTGGAGTCACCGGCCTGCAGCTTCGCAAATTGACTGTACAATTTTCTTTGTGTCTCCGCTGAGCTGAGAGAGCTGCATTCCTACTTTTTGCATTGTCACTGGCTTTGTTCGTGACATTTCACTTTTGTCTACGTTGAAAATTGAGTTCCTCAGCGGCAGTAATGTCCCGCGCGTTCTCGCTCAAGTGCGCACAAAACGACCACGGTGTTACTATCCACGACTGTTGCTAAGAACGATTTCTTGTAAGTGGGTAAGTTAGTTGAACACGATCTGTCTAATGTTGACAATGTTTCCGACAATGGATCTACATTAGGCTTACTATCAAGTACCGAGCCATAGGTTAGATGTATGTAGATGATATGCTAATGACCCGTCACATTAATGCACAGTCTTGATCTTGTTGCTACAACACTTAGCGGAATAATACTCAAAGATTTTTTTGCATGATGAGTTGGTATCGATCTGTTTAATGGCAAAGATAAACAATAAAGACTAAATAATGTTACTATAGCAAGTAGATAAAGCTTACCCACCCCACCTAGTGTGTTACATAAACCTGCTATTGTAAAAAATATAATCTGTATTTCGTAACGACATGTTCTCACGAATAGAAATGCATTCGTGATCCGAGACAGTTTGCTTGACAGCGCGATATCGCAGCTGAAATTGCTTTAGAAAATAATCAATTTGAGTACGCTCGAGGGGCGTGCGCACTACGCAAGTGGGCACACTTGCCGAGAGACGATGTGTGCAATTATGCTGGATTCAATTTTAACTTTTATCAGACTGCGTTGAAAATTACTTATTCATGGAGGTTTACTAAAGTTGGTGTAAGTCATTTTGAGTTAAAGTCATTGGCATCGCTTTGAGTGTGACTAAATAATGTTATTAAGGTTAAATGTTTATTGGTATTTTTAAGTGGGCAATCAAATAATATGTGGATGACTGTCAATGAGATACTTTAATACTAAACTGAGCGGCATTTTTAACTAACTGACGATAATTATAGATAATTCCAAGTGTCCGAATAAACTACAAGGGCGAAAAAAAATAATGAGTCGGCGAAAATAATACTAAGCGAGTGAGCCAAGTAGGGGAACAGCAGAGCCTAGGGCACTCCGACATGGATATGTTATACATGGTCGGGGACGGAGCTAGAGTGAGCGAGCGAAGCGACCCAACTTTGCTCCCGTCATGCCATTCATGTTAGGTTCCTTAAAACCCTGCAGAAAAAAGTAGGAGCCCCGTGAAGCGTCTCCGTCGTCCAGATTTGAATATTGAAGACTTTTGTCCACTTAGTATTTCAGTACGCTATGATCAGTATTTTTGACACCCTTAGTTTGAATTTACGGTTTATAAGCGTTGAAAATCTTTCAAATTATAATATCTACCTCTTTTTTGCTAGTATCATATAAATATCACTTTAGTCGCTGATCAAAATAAGAGTAATCTATAATGGCCATCTGCGTCCCCGCAAAAAAAAAAACTTAAATAAGATGGCCGAAGCTTGAGACAGTTCAATAAGTGAGCGCTCGTGAGACGTCAACAAACTCGGTTAGATAAAGATGAAGATTGCTTCAAAACAGATTCCTCTCAGAAATGTAAAGTGTCTTTGGGCAGAAGTTGCGACAACACATAAATCTAAGTTGGAGATAGCTCACGGTTCTTACGCGGTAAACACAATTTCAGGACGGTATTTATCATTATAAGTTTCCTCTGATCTCTCTTCTGTTACATTGCGTAAGGTGTTCTCGAGGGTTTTTTGATTATTTTGGTTTTTATGAGCCCGAAGGTACTTAATTAACGGCTTTTTGTTTTAGGTGCTCTGTGATTTCCACTACCCTGTACTTTGTTTTAAAATGATTATTCGTCTAGTATAGAAGTTATCATAAGTATATCATCATTTATCATATTCTTCGCTCTCTTTATTCAATACTTGATGCAAATCCGAAATCAGTTTCCCTAGTTGCAGAAGATATATGGCAGGTTCAGGTTGCCCTGAACAAACTTTATGACCAAACAAAGTGAGCCGAGCTTAAGTGTTAAAGATTGCAGTATCGCTTAAGTTATAATAGTTTGAAGCTTATCGCATTGTGCACATTATACTCATAATCCAGTTTGCGTTGGAGTTGGCGTTGCGTGGCGCGATAGCAAGCTATGTTCTACGTCGCTTTGTTGACATGCTGGAACATTGCCTTTAATCAGTAGACTTTGTTCGGGTCGACCGGTAATGGATCAGCTTAAGTTGTAGATTTATGCGTTTATTTTCCTTCTTTATTTGATTTTCAATACTTTATAATTGTTATATTTCGTAATACAACAGTCATCATCTGCCTGCCTTTTCACAACTATATTGGGGTCGGCTTCCACTCATACCGGATTCAGCTGAATACCAGTATTTAACGTGGAACGGCTGCCTACCAGACCTCCACAATCCAATAACTGGGAACACGGTACTTCGTGGCAAGACTGGTGTCAAATTTTCTGGCTTCTGATAATCTGTAACGGTTTAATGTGCTTTCCGAGGCACGGAGGAAACTCGGCATGTTAAGATGGTCACCCATCCACAGACCAACCTTCAACTCGTAATAAAACAGTAAGCTGAAAAAATGTCTTTACCAACAGTCAGTTCCAATAAAGTATCAAAATCACTGGGGCTTCATAAAAACTATCATCTTTCCAAATAAAAACGGATCCTAGTCAAACTGTGAATTATCTCAAACGAAGCAGTGACTCATGTTCTAAAATTGAAAACCCAGTTCCCGAAATAGCGCCTCAAACTACTAGCTCAATTCCTGACAGCTTCCCGACAAAATATTTACTCGTTATTACAAACTCGAATCCCGAACTTCAAAACACTGAGCCGAAACTGAGCTTGTCACTCTGACAGCGGGAGAGTGCGACAGTTGTCACGAGCGCCAACTGTGGTCGGGCGACCCACTGCCGGGCACAGCCGACTTTCAACCTTGCTGCACCAGACATAAGGTGGGCTAAAACCAAGGTGGGAAAGTGAGAAGTAATTTAGTTTGCAGTGAAGTTATTATAGGGACATATCAAGCGGTGTCAGCGGACCCAACGGAAGCAATTTCGTTTTTGACGCCCGTTCGTGAACTGTTCTTATAAACAGTGTTAGGCAGACATCTTGTATGTCGTTTGTTTATGAAGTCGCGAGTTTATGTGGCTCAGGAGCGCTAGTAAACCTATGTTTAATACTGCGACGTTTGCTGCGAACGGGTCACATGGAAACTAGTACTATCTGAGTAAAGCATATTGCACACACGTACCATTTCGTGCATGTAAAAAAAGGTATTATTTAACCATATGAAAAACCACAACGTAAGTTATGTTCTTTGATAACCGAATTCAGCCACGTCGCGCCACAGTCGCTCAACAGCTGCCAACATTCCGTGGAAATAATGTACGGGCCAATTTTCACATTTTGCCGCAGGATTCACGATATAAAATATCTTTATCACATACCAAACGGCAACAAATAAACAAGTTTATTAGTAAAGGTTCAAATAAAGTAATATAAGTCCATTCGCACTGACAATTTTTAGCATTCGATAGGGTTTTTATCAATAAAAGGTTACTTTAACTCAACATTTCTGATCAACTGTTTTATTCTGCGGTGTAGTAAACTGAAAGATCTGAAAAGCCGTACAACAAACAACTGATATCGTCGCTATATATTTTTCGATATCTCATTAGACATTCCAATTATAGATACCAAATTGTCGTACTTGAAAAAGGTTCAAACTCAAGTTGCAATGTTATCTCAGCGACAATCAATGTGAAAAACTTATCATAGGATTCAAATTCAGATAACTTTATTTGCTTTGCATAATGCAGGGCAGGAGTTTTTGGTACAATGTTCCCGCGAAAGTTCCTTTATAATACTGACATCACCCCTCAAATATAAAGATCTATAAATTATAATTATTAAATGCGCTTATTTATATCGACATCAAGATGTATGGCAATGCGCCAGCGTTACATGGTGGACACCCCATCCACACGCACAAAACGTTTCGAGAACACGTTCACTGTGCGTGCAGCTAAGGAGTGGAATTCCCTGCCAGAGTCTGTGTTTCCTGATAAATACCTGGGAGTCTTTAAGTCAAGAGTGAATAGGTTACTTCTAGGCAAGCGTGCTTCATCTTCCACCACATCATCGCTAACCATCAGGTGAGATAGTGGTCAAACGCGAGCCTATGAACAGTAAAAATACATGTGTGCAATTCACACGTGGTAGAAGTGAAACCTTCAAAAATGTTGGCTTCAATATAATGAGACGAAGCGACAGTAAAAAGAGACAGACACATGAATTTATGTGTCTGTCTCTTTTTACCGTCGCTTTTTCGTTACATAAATTTTCAAATCACAACGATGCTAAAGAAGTTTTCACTTCAAAAAGATATACCTAAACGATTCACTATGTCCATAAAATACGTAATGTTAGGACCCCAATTTACGTAAAAAAACTAACGAGAGCTGCCATTAACATTTCCGCAGAACTCCGAGCACGTGACTTGCAGTGACAGGTGAGGTTAACCGCATAGTAACCAGCCACCACCCAACTTTTACAATCACGGCCGCGATTAGTTACATCCCATACGCCACCCGCGCGGCTATCTGAAATAAAATCACGGCTAGCTGGCGACGCCTCGCCGCCGCGCCGCCGGCCGCGGGCTACGAGGCTACGAGGCTACGAGGCTTCACTTCAACATGTTCCACGGCACAGTTACCCCGCCGTTTAATTATATTTTCCAACTGTTTTATTACTCTGCTTTAGAAAATGGACGCGAGTGGGATACGAGGTTGACTACGATTTTTTGGTGTAACTGGCAAATTATGTTTGAACAGCGGTCGACGAATAAGGGTTTTAATTGAATTTAAATGGTGTAACTGTGGAAGAGTTATGTTTGCTGTGGCTGGACGTGTTTCATTGAAGGAAAAAATAGGGTGGAATAGTAATGCTTGTTTCAGTTCTTTTTTGCTATCTGAAATATCGTTATTCACTTAATTCTGAACTACATCGTTCATACAGTAAATTGCAGTTTCAAGAAATAAATTTATACATTAACGCCCCAGACGAAACAAAATTTTACATAGTTTCACGATTTTATTTAAAAACCCGACGAAGGTCTAAAAACTTGGCAACATTAAAACTTCAGAAACAACTCGTCACAAACATCGCAAAAAGTGATCGCACGTCGTCAGCAGCTGAGCCGGCGCGCGGCGCCCCACCTCCAGCGACGCTACGCAATATCGCAACCTACTTACACCGTGTAAATAAAAATGTGCCGACAAATGACGTCGGGCATGCAGCGCTCGCGTGACACCGGCGTTAAATAATGTGAAGGCATGAGCCTACGATTTATGATCCGGGCGTAGCACGCGCGCTCCTCACGCCATGACGGGCGGCGTGCACCGTGCGCCGTCACGCGGCGTCGCGCGCCTATAAATAGCGCACCTTGTTTTTATAGCGCAGTAAAAGCGGTGCAATTAAACTTTACGAGTGTGACGTCAGATGATGTGGTTAGCAAACAAATGGCACGGTTGATAAGACGCGCGGACTCAGGTTACGTTACATATACAGATGATGTACCTGAATCAGCAAGTTGGCTCACGTAAACACGAAGGACTTACCTGAAACAATATAAAATTACAAATTAATACAATACACATTACATAAATTATTGCCTTTAAAATGTGACTTCTAATTTTCCCATTTTATTTAAACAACGTTTTCTATAGCATTCCACATTAATGAGAGTGGAATGGTAGCGAATTTGAAACAAAAGGGCCGAGGCAGCAGAACGGGAAGCCAAACAGGAAAATAATTTATTTTTCAAGTAATTTGTCTTAACAATAAACATTGAGCTATCATGCCTAGATGAATTACACGTGCCACGATATGTTGAACAAACCGTATCGTCGTGTAAATAAAATGAAGGTAAAACGAATATAAATGTAGATGTCAGATTGTTTCACGTCGAATGCGCGGAGCGTTTATTTTTTGAAAGCACATTTCAAAGTACAAAAATGCTAAATGTATTCTTTGACTTTATGATCTATTCTAACTGAAAGAACATATACATATATCCATGCTAAATGTCGATTCAAGTAGGCATTAAACATCGTTCAAACGAACGTTTTCAGCAGTTTAAAATCGAATCAATTTCACACGTAATCCTAAGGAAGGATTGTCTCATGAATTTGTCGTAATCGTTTTATTTGAATGCTCAGTGTTTCAAGTTTCAAAAAAATATGAGCGTTTAAATGAACATTTTGTCTGTTACTCTTTATTACGAATTTGACAAATGAGGTGTTATTCAGTAACGGCCTACGTAAAAAGTATTTCATTTCGCTGGCAACATTTAATTTAAGGGATGTCTAGTAATAAACATTTTTATGCTCTATGATGAATATAACTTCTATTATGGAATGACAAAGGAAGTTTTGTGTTTGCATATTATAGCCTATTTACTCTTTATTGTTCTACAATATATGTACAAAGTATTTTTGTAAATATTATTGTCTTCTTTTTCTTTTGTGACATGGTTGTGTGTGTTTTTGGTTTGTTTGTATGTTCTATATACCTCAATAGATTAATGAAGTGGGTAGAATGTCTGACAAAGGACTCAATGGCTTAAGGCTTCTGTGTGTGATACACCACCACCCGGTTTGTGTATCGCAATCTCACACAGCCGTGCTCACAGACAGACACTCGGTGTATACATTGAGTGTATGGTGAATAGTATCGTAGTCTATGTTCAGGTGATCATAGACTAAGACACTATACTGGCGGCGATTTGTTGTAAAGAGACTGTTGTGACCCACACTGATGATCTGATGACTTACGCACTCGCATATCAGTCACACTAGACAGAAATAAGATTCAGCCATCAAATATGAGAATAAATGAGGATTTATCAAACAGAAAGCACAATGTTATTAATATTATTCTAAATTTAAAAACTTTTACGAACTTACGAACTCTGTTATTTTAATTTCAAAGAACAAAATGGAACAAACCGAAAGCTAATGAAATCGACCGCCAAATCTCCTAAAGTATGATGAAACAGCCGACACAGTTACACAGAACTTACGTTCATAAAGTTAAAAATATAATGAAACCGCGCTCTGCGGATGCCCAGTAAACTACCTTTCATGTGGTTAGTTGGAGAGGCCCCCACTCTCCCCCCACCGACAACGGCTCATATACGGCACAGCAAGCCGTATTTAACAAACTTTATAATGACTGTGGTCACCTACATAACATACTCATTACTAGCCGCACTATGGTCCATCCAGCCATATATATTATTCACAGCCTCTCAGCGCTTCATGTATAAGATTTAGCTTGAATAACTTATGTACATAACTTATTCAGCGGTCTAGGTGGGCTAGGAATGTTATATATTTGGTTATTTTTTATTCATCAATGAATTTCAGATGAACTTTTTAAGATCGGCCCGAGTATTACACCTTGAGGAACGCCGATGACAAGTTGACAAGGAATGTTACCAGATTAGTTAAAAAGAAAATATTCAAGTATACAATGTTATATTTTTTTCTTGGAAAACATCTAATAAAGTGGAATTATTATCTCAGAATCTAGTCCACCGCAAAAACAAAATGACAGTGTACAAAACAAACAAATAAAACTTTCTAGTGTAATCAAGCAGGAAAAAGCAAAATAAAATAATCTGTAAAGGAACGGAGCGGAATTCCCGCAAAAGTAGAAAAGACAAAGAGGTTCTGAAATATGACTTGCTCTTTATACATATATGCAGTATTGTAAAAGAAATTGAATTATCATTCCCGCAGGAATGTAGGAGTTCCAATAAATAGGATAGCGAAATGCTTTTAGATATTATGTAGCGCGCGTGCGGTTTTATCGCATTCACATTGGATTTTATCAGGGGGAATATATGTTGTTTCATTATTACACTACATATTATTTTCTGTAGTCATACAGAAATCTGCTTATTTTTATGAAAGCTGGATGATGTTGCTTTTAACTTTTGATTTTTGTTTGGCTTTACTCGTTCGTCTGCCTGTAAAAGTTGAAAGAAAATGGGTTTTTGTGTTGCTTTTATGTCGGCTTATCGGCTTTATACTGGCTTCTTAGTTATTATTACAATTTTAGAAGTTATTACATTGTTGTTAGATGTGCAAAGTTGTGGAGTTAATAAAAGATAACAAGGAAACTTCATCCTTCTAAGATAACGCACTGGCCAGGCTCGCGCATTATAATATGTGCTTCGTTGTGTTTCCAAGACTATACAAAGTAATATTAATTTATAATAATTCAAATGTAACTCTCTCAAAATTTGAATCTTAGAAAAGTTCTGAATTCAGCGTTATAAAACATATATTACCCAGTACCTCACATACCGCGCCCAATTACGTCAACTAAAAACTTGGTTTGCTCGACACGCGGATTATCACAAATTAATCAAGTCATTAGTGTGGCGCGTCGCGGAGGCTCGATCAAACTTGCAACTTTAATTAAAAGTGATCCGAGTAACTTGTAATGTGAAGCGGGGCCTTTTGAATTTAAATATTTATTGAGAGTGACGGAGGGCGTTGAGCGGGGAGAGATGCGACGCGATGAAGACGTAGCGAGCGGCGCGCCAGACGAGCGTGCGGGAACATGCGGAATTAAATAAGGAAAATGCTCGCAAACGCGCGGGTAAGTGGCTGGTAAAGTATACTTAATTGTGAATTATAACGTTCGTCTATACTGCAGGGCAAATAACTTTAAAGGTATGACACCAATAAATATCTATGGATTTGAATGATATATAATCAAAGGCATTTTTGGCAATGAACAGTTGAAACGAAACTGGAAAAGCAAATAAATTAATGTTATAAAAGCACTGCCAGTGGTCCAAATATAGCAGATACTAACATAAATGAAAAGCTTTTAATCCCTAATGAAATGCAATTTACTGCAAAATCTTCTTGAAACTTCATTTGCGTAATATAATTACACAAATATAAATTAGTATGAACACAGTCGTAAATTTCTCAGTGGGACGGTTATGGGAAAACACAAGTATAGCTGTAAAACAGGTACAGTCAGCGACTGAAGCGGTACGCGAAAATGAGATATTAATAATACAGATATTCCGCGGAAAACTCGCGCCGTTCCCCGAGTTACATACCTAACTATTAATAATACCCAAATATGTTACTCTTGGTAAACGAGAGGGAAAAAGTGGGAAGTATGAATGAATTATTAATGTGGGAATAACAACTACATTTTAATTATGATTTTATTATTTAGTCACTTTTGCCTGTACTCTTGCGTGTAACTTTTGTGTAACTATTTCCAGGGTTCCCAACTGAATAAATAATTTCAAAAAATGATGCATGCTGCTGAATAAATTATTCTTTCTTTCTCTCTTTGTATCAAAATTTATCAAAATCGGTTCAGCGATTTATGCGTAACAAACAAACAAACTTATAACAATCATAGGTACAATTTAGAAATCACTGTAGAGTTACATCTATAGATGGACTTTATAAGGCCCAATATATTGACTTATAAGTAACCGTTCATATTTGGTACAGTTGCCACACTAACTGTAGATGTTGAGATTAGACTATCAATAATCTCCAGGCCGAACCGAATGTGATTCGGAATTTCTAATTATCGGGAATCGCATTTAGGAATATATTTTAGGTTACCCTTCATTACATCCAGATTGCGATTCTGGAATATTTAGATTTTGGGACAGCTTGGAAACCTTTGGGGAATATCAGCCATAGTTTTATAATTTTGTTGGTATCTTTCAGGTTTCTTAATGACAATACTGCACTGGAATATGTCCATCCCTAAGACGACCTTAATGAGAATAGGTTTGAACAAATATTTAGGACACGCATTCTCGTGTCATATTAATATAGTATAACAAGCATAATCAGCCTTTTTTAACGTTCCCACTGCTGGGACGCAGGCCTCCTCTCTAGGAGAGGGAATTGGCCGTAATCCAGCACGCGGGCTCAGTGCGGGTTGGTGCATGTCACATCTTCGAATTTTTGATTCTAGGACATGCCGGTTTCCTGACGATGTTTTCCTTCACCGTTTTGAGAGCAGTGGTGATGAGATTGATTAAACAAAGTTATGCGCCTGGCTAGGTTTGAATCCGCGACCTATGATTCGTAAGTCGAGGCCGTTACCATTCGTCCAACACTGCTCTTCCAAATCAACATAATTATTCATTTTCAGTTACTGGTTTCTAGCCTTTTTTACTTTTGACAGAACAATTTTTTCTACTCTCATATTTGTTCAAAAAAGGATCTAGATATCAAATTATTTCCTAAAGCGTATCACTTTGCAAACAACTTATCGAAATATCCAAAATATTACCTTCATCCCTTCTAACAGATTTGCTTGTATTTGGTGGGGGCGTGTCCCTCCCCACGTATCGGGCAAAGTCAACATTTTAGCGCTGAGCACACAAACACGAATGTTTGCTGGTGTAGTAACAGTTTTAATCTTAAGGAAATTACTATGTAAAGTACCCATTACTCTGGCTAATACGCGAAGTGACTGGCTGTTAAACTAGCGTGCGTTGTATGAGCCTGGGACTCAGCCAGTTGATCCTTATTACGAGGTGAGCGCTGTTCCTGCTTGATTAAATAAATAATCTCATTAAACGGAGACGGTTCATAAACTATCTTCTGCAGTATAGTCAGAACAAAGATGGTGGTAGAAGACTTGGTTGTAAAAGCTGTGCTGTGGATAATGATGATGGAATTAAGGATACAGTAAGCTTAATCATGGCACACAAGTCCATCAGTGTATTTTTCAGTTTGGCTGCTAGTATGCGACTGAAATTGAATTCACATCTCAAATGGCCAACGGACGTAGAAACTAAAACACTTCAACATAAGAGTTATTATCATATTAAAAGAACCAATAAAACTGTTACGACGAATTATAATATAAAGTAGCCAACATTTATTATGAAAGGTATACAATTATTATTCTGGGAGACACGCTAGCGTACTAAATATATGGCACTAGTGAACCATAATAATGGCATTAAGAGGTTTAAGCACCGGCCGGCGCCGACAATGTGCCCGACAGCGTGCGCCGACAATGTGCGCCGACAACGTGCGCCGACAGTGTGCGCCGGCGATTCTTTGAAGCGCCAGCTAATATAGTTATAAGTGGAAGAACGCGCATTAAATAGCGTTTATTGGAATAATTATTCACCTGAAATATGCAGAATGGCTCATGGCGACATGCTTATTATGTTAATTGTGAAACAAATCGAATAAAACGTCCGCCCTTTGATCTTGGCTATATACACACGCGGTTAAACTGTCGTAGCTAGGCTTCTTAATGTGATGTGTGTTTGATAGGTCCTGTAACAAGTTCCCAACGGCATTTTTATTTAGTTTCGAGTCGAGTCTACTTCTATTCTGTCTTTTTTATTTTATACAGAAGTGTCCTTTTAGATTATAACAATATTTATGAGATATCATATAAGTTTATATTAAGTTTCGACAGACTAGACACGGCAACTTTATGATAGTTTTTGATACTTTAGAGACAGTCGCAGCCATGTCAAATGTTTGTTAGTGAACGAAAGGATAAAATATAAAAAATGCATAAAGTTGAAAATAATAAAAGTCTTATTAGTTTGTAAATGTTGCACGATAAGTCGAACAGACAGACTTAAATATTTTACAATTTTACGTGCAGTCTAGCCACACTGAAATAGTTGAACATTTTGCTATTCAAGCAACCTGTAAATAAACTGATCCATTTTCCTTTCAACGTTGAAAGAAAATGTTTTTAAAGGAAAACATCGAATAACAACAGTTCATTCGTTGAAATCAAAGAAGTGACAACATACCGTTATGGCAGGGAAACCGCGGTAAATGATTCGTGGAAGGAGCTTAATAAGTTTTCTTTAGAAATTACCGGTCCCATACCTTTCAAATGGAACTTGCTCAATAATTTATCGTAGAACGCGATGTGATAATCGAGGTTGAATTTTAAATGCATAAATAACGTTCGAAACTGATGAACTCTGTGTGTTCATTAAATAAAGATCTCAACGCCACCCGAGGTGCAACCAGCGTCCATAATGTAGTGAGATAATTTACTCCACATTTTTACAAAAACAACAGCACTGCAACCGCAAGCAAACGTGAGAGCGAAACACTCACGCAGTTAATTAACAGCTTGCTTTTCTATTCATTTTCCGATCTCTTTTGTACCAACAAATATACAATTTTACACCGCCGTGAACAGAAGTCGATTTAAAGAAAACCTTCTCGGTCCCACGAAATTTCTTCCACAATTTATCAGCGCCTGCCTTTGTTTCCACACCTGAAGCGCTGAAGCACACACCTACTTTATTTATCGAGTTTGTGTTAGGAGTGGGTTGCATTGAACTCGGCGGGAATTTTACCCAATTTAAAATGGAAGGTCTGTATTGGAATTGGATCTTTGTGTGCTGAGTTATCATTATCTAAACAAGAATTAGGTAACTTTTAATGGGTGTTATATCGAGATTCAAGATTCGAAGCATTTTTTTTCGAATGAACCTTTTAAAGGCACTTTTGAATTGTCATGATCGGTCAGTCAAAAACATGAAGCTACTCGTATGATGAGAACAGTGATGACATAAAGTCGAGATTATTTTTCTGCAAAATTAAGGATCTTCCGAACCAATTTGAAGACCAAATAATTAGCCTCAAAGAAGTCGTTTTTTCTGTACCTATAGAGTTTTTCTCTCTGAGAACAAGTCAAGGTTTGGTGAGCGAGATAAGGGCGGCCCTACCCTCGTCACGCTTTGTGGCTTTGTTTGTTTTTATTCGGCGTTCTAATCCGAGCTGATTGTCGAGCCGAGAATTAACGTCATCTGGCGGCCAGTCGGGCACTAATCATTAAGCGCGATTGTTTCTGTGACAGCCTCGAGTGTTCAAACTCGTCTTACGAGATTTTCTTTTGTGGATTGGGAAACTAGAGAGCTATTATTAAAACGGTCTTTCGAGAGTTTCGTGTCTAGGTTATTGTACTGACACAAACAAATGAATAGTGAAATAAGACGATTCATTTGTTTTCAATTCACGGTCATAGTTTCTAACCTTGGTAAACGAGTTGTTGATCGCAGAAAGTAAACATATAAGTTTATGAAGTTCCTACTGCTGGGATATAGGGCTTTTCTTTGAGACAGCGAATGGGCTGTAAAAGTTAGTGGGTGTTTTATGTCTTCGAATATTTGCTTCTATATTTAATTACTGTTCCCATTTGCAGTCTATTATAAAAAAACCTTATTTCATTCTAAATTTTTGACATATTGAGACTGAGATGCGAATGTGAACATTGCATGAAAATTAGTAGAATTGACATTTTGATTTTTAATAAATAAAGAAAATACGAGCCATCACAGGCACTATCGGAACACCAATGCTGTGTTTTTTTTTAAATATCGCAGCACTGGCTGAGATAGGGACCTTTTTATTTGTCTTTGCGAGTTCTAAATGAACATGTTTCTTTCTAAAACGTTCCTATAACGATGCAAATATATAAACCCCACGAACCGCGAATATAGCATTACAACTCTGTTAGTCAACAATGCCTAAGAAACCATACAAACGATAAAAACGCACAAATCGAATTACAAACGGACTGATAAGTAGGCAAGATGGTGCTCCATCGCGTATAACGGAGCGACGTGGACGTGGGCTCACATTCCCCGGGAATTGCCCACATTACCCGGCACGGCCACATTAGCCGCATTGACCGGCCGTTGCGTGCGCTGGAAATTTTTATCTCTTTGCAAATGGCGCCGGTATTTGTCCCGCGAATATTGCGGAGGATTGTGATGTGGTAGCAGCTCAAATAAACTTGGGTTTCTGATGGTTGAAGAATTTCTCAGTGTTATTTTTTAGTTTGTCATCATGTTAATGAAGTCAGGCCAGTGTCACCAACCCTTTTTTTCTGTATGGGAAATCATCAAATGAATTCTTCCACTCTGGGCGGAGCGGCAGGGAGTGTCAGACTCATAGAAATATAAAATACAGGAGAAGTGGCAAGGGGGCGTGTCGGCGTCCACGCGACATGGTCTGGGCGACCATGTCTTACGCAATGGTCGAATCCGCGAACTAGTGCGCTTCCGACCGTGAGCGTGATAAGATATAAGAATGCCGTGTTGTTCAGTGTTTTCTTGTAAAAACCGAAGCCTAAACCAAAACTTTGTTAATTATGGAATCACTTACCGTATCAAAATACAAGTATTTTACTATATTTGTCTTTAAAATCATGAAAAACAACAAATCGTAAAATATTTCTTGCTTATACTATGTTATTTTTGTTTTCAAATATCAAAGCGACAATAACATATTACAATGAATACACTGCTCCTTAACCACTACCTAAGTTTGTCGCTAAGTGACTGGATGAGCAATGTAAAAATCACAAAACGATACTTTAGCAAGCCGATGTATCGCATAGTACGGCCGCTGCTTCTTGCCGCGAGTTAGTGATGTAATTGTGCAGATACACTGTCGACAACAATGTCGATTGTTGAATGAAATATTACAAAAGTGTACCAAACTTTCTTAGATTTCATTAAATTTTTGGTAAATAATCGTTCAAGTGTTTTTGGCTTTGAATTATCGTATTTATGCCTTATCCTCGTGCTACTTCCTTACTTTTTATGGTAATTGTATTTTACTTTCGATAAAGTTTCGAATGCATTATAGTAATCGGCATGTTTAAGATAATATATTAGTGACCTTTTCTTAAAATTAGTCAACATATTCATGCTTTTTATTTGTTATTATACATGGGCAGCATGGTGTGTGTAATAAATGCCAGAATCGATAACTTTCCGATTTAGTCAATCACTAGCGTATATGTAAAATAAATTGCTTTTGCACAGCACAACGATACCCACCGTTGTTTTTGTGTGAGTAAGTTGCACGGTGTACTGTAAATATACGCTGTGTCTATTAGGATAAGGTTTATAATTGATTGTGTAGTACAGTCCGATTTCAGAAATGCGGGTGTGTGCGCGACTGCGTATCTATTTCTTTTACTGAACTGCATTCGTAGTAGTTGCCGGGTGGTAGGGCAAAACAGGAGACACAGGTTCCGATACATTTTCGGCTACAGGGCATATCTCCTTGTTTATTATATCTATGGTCAGACTCTTACTGACTAAAACCCACCCGTGTTCCTTCTTGTGTCCTTTGCGTTCCAGTGCCGCGGTGACTCTTTCGAATAACTTCCGCAAGTGGCACCGACCCCGACTTAACATCGGAGCAACCAAAACTAGCTTTTTTTTTGAATAGGAAATCATCAAATGACTTCTCGCTCTCTGGGCGGAGCGGAAGGGAGTGTCAGACTCTTACTGACTAAAACCCACCCGTGTTCCTTCTTGTGTCCTTTGCGTTCCAGTGCCGCGGTGACTCTTTTGAATAACTTCCGCAAGTGGCACCGACCCTGACTTAACATCGAAGCAACCAAAACTAGCTTTTTTTTTTAATAGGAAATCATCAAATGACTTCTCGCTCTCTGGGCGGAGCGGAAGGGAGTGTCAGACTCTTACTGACTAAAACCCACCCGTGATCCTTTTTGTGCCCTTTGCGTTCCAGAGCCGCGGTGACTCTTTTGAAAAAATTCCGTAACCAACCAAAACTAGCTTGCGCTGTGGATTATCTCCATAAAAAGAAAGCCTACACGATATTCTTTAGTGGGAATATTATTGGTAGATCTATTATTTTGTTATTTTAAGAAGATGTCATGATTCCTATTTGTGTTCCCTACCTGTGTCTGTGGCTGAAATGATATTTATTTATTTATTTTTAAAGAAAGCTTACAGACTAATAACATTTTTGGATATCTTACGTAATTATTATCTTATTTTTATTATATCGCTAACTAAACTAAACAAAAAACAAAATAAGGTAAAATAACGCGTATTAGACGTGTCGTTACGGCACACGTGTATGTTTGTTTATGTATGTTTACTATTATAGAAAAGGGTACTAGCGACCTGCCCAGACTTCGCACGAGTGCAATGCTTTAAAAAGTAAAGGATAAAATATGGTTATTGTGGGTTATCCCGAAGTGATTGACATATACCATCACGGACTTTTTTGTAGAAATTATTAAGGTGTACAATATTGTAGTACAATATTTTGATCTATCTCGTAGGGTTCAGCCAGCGTTTGCAATGTAAGCGCAAGAAACGTGTTTATTATATTTTTTTTATCTATTAAAAAAACCGCATCAAAATCCGTTGCGTAGTTTTAAAGATCTAAGCATACATAGGGACAGACAGACAGCGGGAAGCGACTTTGTTTTATACTATGTAGTGATAGTGATATGTTAATATTGTAGTACTTACTGAGTTAAGAACGTTACTTAGTAGCGTCCTCCTAAACTCGAAAGAACAAAAATTCGAAACACAGGATACCTTCAAATATAAGACTACGAGAGTCTTCAAAATTTGATTCTCGAGAGGGTAAAAAATAATGGTTATTACATTAGTACAAAAATCGTAGATCCAATTTAACAAAACAGAAATACGTAGGTACAGTTGTTTTATGAAAAACATAGCAGTGTTATTTGAAAATATTTTTACACTGTTCAGCACACACTAGTCCATTAAAATATTCGTGTTTATTTTACAAAAAAAGGCCTATCGCAGAAAATGTCTAAAAACGATCCCGATCACGATACTCACCATCCAATCAAATATCGTTTTAATGAATTACGATAAGCGCCCCCGGCTACAGGCCCGCTTCAGTCCCGCTCCGAACGATCACGATCATTTTTATCTCCAACGAACCGAGAGTAAAGCTCGGCCCTTCAAAAATTACCAAACCTTTACAAGTACTTATTTGGACAACTTTTCTTTTCCCTTTTCGAGTAAAAGATGGAATAATCTGATAATAGAGGCATCGCAAAAAATCTTTTGCGAATAAAGGTTATCGTGGCATTAGTCGACCAGCGAGAGTCGCGAGGGATGGGGCGGCCTAGTTTTTTTCTAGTTAAGTACCAAACAGACCTTTCGGAAAGTAGGTTAGCTACAGGTATTTTTACTTAATGACTTGATTGTTACCAAAGAGTCACATCTGTCTTTGACACCTCATTTTAAGGTTACCTCTGTAACCTGCTCGTTAATTCGGTTTACTGTAAAATTAAAATTCCCATCTATTTGAAACAAAAAGAAGAACAATTTAAAGTTCTAACAAAACCGAATGTCCAAAAATCAATAATTCCGTAATCACGAAAAGAACACGAACTTTAATAAAGGTGTTCTATTCCGGAATAAAATGTAAATGAGTAAGATTGATGCCGGGACCATCGTTAACATGGCCTGATTGAAATATAAGGCGTGGACAGACAGGTGGATAGCCGGGGATAGCCGGGGATAGCCGGGGCTAGGGGCAGGGGGCGATGGGCGCGGGTGATACGCGTTAATTAAATCCTGTGTCGGAATTTGACGGATGATAAGAACAGCTGCGTTTATAGTGACAGCATTTTTGTAAATTTAAGATAGTAATTGAGATAAAATGATGTTTAAAATATAATACAAGAAAAATTTTGGTATATTTTATAATCATAATATGAGACTGATACGAAGCTGAACAGCTTAATCTCAGACTCACAGAAAAATGGTTCTTCGATATCAAAACCGTTTAGCGTCGCTTCTTACAGAATCTCTCATAACACCCACTTATGAATAATTCCTTCCAAGTTCAGCAGAGCGGTTGTTTCATCAGTCATGTGTGCGCTATTGGGAATAATATCGACGAGCGCTCATTGGTCCGCATGGCGCGGAAAATATTGTCCAATAACAGTCTATGCACGCACAGGCCGTTCGCAATAAATTTATGAAAAAAAAAAAAGAAATACCACGCAAAAAGGTGCCGTACGATTTTGTGGGATGTACTTTAAAAATATATAAATCTGTTTTATGAGATCCGGGCTTTATAATTGTGGTGTTCATGTTGTTTTGAATTGGGTGAACAGCGTTTTTTATTTGGTTTCCAGGAATATTGGTATGAAGGAAAGCGCTCAAAAAACTATAGGCAAAGAAAAAGAAAAGAAAAAATAACAATATGTATTGTAAATGAAACACGCACGGTACATGGCTATAACAAAACAAAAATATATTTATGACAAAAAGTGTATATCTCACGGCTGCAAAAAGGTCCATTTCAGCGATATGTCAGACAGACTGATGCTGTCCGACTATATATTATAAAAGTTGTCGACAGTTTGGATGGATGGATGGATGTTTCTTACTCAATGTTGTCAGAACGGCTGAGCGGATCTTGATGAAAATTAGCACAGAGGTAGATTATAGTCTGTAATAACAGTAGAATTCTTTATTTTTTATCTTTGATAAAGAGGAAAGGTTAGATTGTTTGTTTGTATTGAATAGGCTCCGAAACTACTGAACCGGTTTCAAAGATTATTTCACTGTTGGGAAGCTACACTATCCCCGGGTGACAGACTATATTTTATAACCATATTGCCATAGGAACGGGCAACCGCTGGGCGCTGCTAGTTGAGAATAAATTGAAATTATAACTATACTAACGTAAACTCGTTCCTGCCTTTAAACGACCCTTTGAAATTCAGAACTATATGAAGTCATAAAAAGTCATTCCCTGGGTCGTTTCCTGGGTTCCCTGGTAGTGGCTAACTAGGGGCGAGTGTTGGAAGACAGCTCAACTATTTGAGGATCCGCAGTTGCACCTGGCCGCACTTCACCCGACTCTCTCACACTTTGCTGTACCTACTTGCATGGTACAGTTCGACCTTCGACCAAGGCAATTACTACAGTGTCCGTAAGAAGTTTCATTTGGCTTTGCTGGCAGTTTTTAGAAATAATACCTACAAAATCTACCTGTCTCGAAAGACGAGTCACTCAAATAATTTATCATAGCAAACTAAAACTCGTGAACTGGATTGAGATAACATTAGAATATTGGAACACTCACACAATAGACGGCTCCTAGGCAAACACATAAAGCGGAGCCGTCTCGCTGCGATAACTAACTACCCGCAATAAAACTTTTAACCTCCCCCCCCTCTACCATCCATCCGCTGAAAATAATACTCACTGAAAAGTCGGTGAAACGGCATACTTAACAAAGGGAATTTGGACGGCTTAAAGTTGTGCCTCCACTGACAAGGCTACGCTACCGCGATGCCCCGCGATATATTATGGAGATTTTATGATCCTCCCCCTCCACTACTAAAAACTAAGACAACTCTCCCGTAATATATGCATTTTCTTGCACAGATTCATTTTAATATGTTTTTAGTATCGCTAAGTTGGTTTGGCGAGGGTTGCTCATTAAGTGAAGCCTCGGCTCTGATTGCGGAAGTTACGCGGAACGACGTAAAGAAACTTTTAATTTAGTTTTTGCGCTGTTCACCACTGTCAGTAGAATGGTAGTCTAATTTAAAATTGTTTATCCAAATAAAATGGCTAAAAATACGGAAAGCCAAGCTTGTTTTAACGGGAGGAAATGTTAAGATGTCGTTGCTTTCAAAACATTTAATTACGATGTCTATCAAAGTACCTAAACGAACAAACTAATGTAGAATATTATGCTGAAATTAAATAAATTTGACTCAACTTTTAGTCAAAGTATTGAAGTATTTATTCTGAGAATATTATTGTTAACGCTAAAAGTGGAATAACTATTTTCATTCTTTGATATCTTTGAAGATAAAATATACCATGCCGAATGGACAAAAACTACAAAATTATTTTATTCTCAACTTAACATTTGAACTAGTCAAAGGTCAATGTTTATTAGCCGTATCAGACCACTATTGTCATAACACGATGGACGGTCATCAATAGTCAGACCCCAGACAACGGTAAAATGACGGGATGTCTTCAATAATTATGTGGTAATTAGAGGGGTGGACACAGGGGTGGGGTACACAGGACAGGGAAAAAGGTTAAAGTTTTGTATGAACAAGAAAAAAGGAAAGGTCATGGATATTTGAGCTGCTGAAAGAGAAACAAATTGCTGTTAATATGAAGTAATTAAGTTTCTTAAGATTTAATTACCTGTTTACCTGCGTTGGTGTCCATTTTACAAGGGATGACGAAAATAATAAATTGTAAATGGTATTTTGAAAAAAGGTACTGAGTCATATAGGCGTGATGTTACGTTAGTAACTATACTTACTAGAAATTCGTTACTAAATTATGAAATTGACACAAGGTTTAAAATAATTTATCGAACAACAGCTCCTTACCTACTACAAATGGGGTAGGCAATTGTTATGTAATTTTATCATAGCCGATGTTAATTCATTTCAGTTACAGTGTTATTGTGACTTCTGTGTACCTCGTGTGTTTTATGTTTGTGCTAAATTTTTATTCTTTATTTAAATCCAGAATAATATTGTTTTAACAGCAAGCTAAACAATATAGTGCCGTATAGCTATCACTACTATTGTGCCTTATACAGCTGAAGACTAATATTGTGGGTAGTTTGAGACTGTAACTTGTGTTTTCAGAGTACTATTTCGACTGAACTGAGATGTGAGCGGAGATGCTGTTAACATTCGTTTCCGTTTCCTTGTAAATATTCTGAGTTGATAATTTAACATTCCTGTTTATTATTTTGATACTGTAGGTACCAGCAATTTAGTCATTTACTGAATTACAAAAATGATTTGGTTTTTTTTTAAATCAACTTTTTTGTCCCACAGATGGGCAAAGGTATGCCCTGCAGCCTTTCACTCTTCCCAATGTGTTGCTCTCTCCAACCAATCCGACATGAACCTAAGCCAAACGTCAGCATTTCCTAGGCCTTGCTTTAGTGTATTTAAATTAGCCATTTTTAAATATCATCGTCCTAATAATATCGACCATCCATGAATTTATGGATGATAAACAAATTGCGCTCTATTTACGCGTGAAGAGCTCTTAATATTGTTTTTAGTGATTGTGTTTAATGCGAAAAGAAACAAAAAAATGTTTATTTAGGACTCGCTCAAGACAAACAAAAACATAATTACTAAGCTAACAATATGAATTTTAAACTGTGCGTGAATTAATAGAGGGTATTATATCCATGTACTAGCGACCCGCCCCGGCTTCGCACGGATGCAATGTAGATACTAATGTCTCTACTATAGTATGCATGTATTATACATATAAACCTTCCTCTTGAATTACTCTATCGATAAAAAAAACCGCATCAAAATCCGTTGCGTTGTTTTAAAGATTTAGATTTAAGCATACATCTTTGTTTTATACTATGTAGTGATAGTGATTTTCGTTATCTAAGTTGAACCTAACATAAATATTACATCTGCATTCCCTTTAGTTTACTGTAGGGTAAACGGGAACATGACTTGTTTACCAATAGACAACTTATGGGCGTCAACCACGAGAGTGACACACATTCCTCACAAGATCTCGTAACCCGCAACACAGCGAGATGTAACCGATACATATTCTGTCAGCAAACAAAATGATTTGATTTGAGTCGGTGTGAGGGACGCGCGCAAACAGGATCGAGTTTAAACACCACCCTGTATGACTGCGGGGGAATGAACACCCTGTGCTGATACTGAGTCAATACATAACGGAATTAACGGAGAACTTCTTGAGTGTGGAAGCATGCAATTCACAATGGCTTGAACTTATTGCAAACAATTTTGCTACCAAAGAGAACCGTGGACTTATCATGGAGAAATTACCAACGAAATCAAATAGTTCCAGTCGATTACTTAATAGTTTATTTGTGTGTGTGAGGTGGGACATGATATATTACCTCTATAGCAAGTACCTGTCACAATAGTGTGATGTGATAAAAATCCAATAAAAATGATATTATTTAGCTCAGGTACTGGAAATGGATCTTAGGGCACATTGAAATTGGGCTGGCAACAGGCTATTAGTTCCCTCTTTGAGGAATGGTTGGTGTGGCGTCACGGTGTCTTCATCTTTCACTTGACGCGGGTACTCACCGGACACGGATGTTTCGGGAGGTACCTATTTCAGATTCAGCCAACACTGTGTGGATCGCTCGGAGGACATGAGGAAGCATTCGGTGGAAGTCTGCTCAGCTTGGGCAGACGCCGTATCCTCATCGTGGCGATCGGCGGCGGCGATTGTACTCGGCAGATTTTATTGTACTCGACAGATTCTATTGTACAGACAGACGGACCGCGCGTGGGAGAGACAAACCCCTCTGCTCCGCCTAGAGCGGAAGAAGATTTGATGATTTCCCAACCACAAGAAAAACCAAATTTAAAATCAACTCGTGAATAAATTCCTCAATATCGTCTTATACGTAACGTAACTTGATTAGCATTTTAACTTTCCCGAAGCATTAAAACGAACATAAAGTACAGGCGACACGTTTATTAAAGGCATAAAATTAAGAGAAACATCCTCGTTTGCTTAATTACCGGCTGTTCTCAATCGACTAGCTATTAGCGACCTTAACGAATACTCGAAATCTTCACGATATACATTATAACATTTTACACTTAACATCTCCGACGAAAATAAAACAAAATAAGCTAATAAATTATCTAAGAAGAAGGGAAATTAACGTCGAGTATCATAATTAATTGATAATAAATTAAAAGCGCTTCAGCTGTTTTTTTTACAGCGAGTAAAATAAAGCGGTAGGGAGGTACAGTACATAGAAACATTCTATTATTTTGTTCATAGAAAAATATAAGAACAGAAACTAGCAATGTGACCTAGGTTTTTTTATGCAGACTGATGAGTTTTGATGATAAAAAACTAAACTAATTTTTTTTTCAAAATCTTAAAGTTATTCCACCAATTAGTATACCTAGTAGATACATTGTTCCTACAGTAATATTTCTACCAAAATATGCAGAAAGCTATTGGAAACTTTACATAGATATAAGGTATAAACATACGGCGAACTTTTACAACATAATGATAACGATATACCAGCTCACACACCGCTCCTCTGTATGTTTACATAATCACTAAAAAAGTCACACAAGGGCGTCGTAAACGAACCTAAAGTAGGTATCTAATGCTTCACTGCGGCAAATTGTTTCTTACCTTACGTACACGATCTCATGAAGACCTGTTCCAAGTAACACCTGTTACCGTCGAGCTACTTCGGACTCCCTACAACTTTAATTTACTAGGACGGAATGAAAAATTCTAGCTGGGGAAATGGAAAAATTCTGCGCACACTTTTATGCCTGAATACTGCTCTGAGATTATCTGAGTTTATTTTCTACCTTAAGATTTATTTTTAAAGGACTTTCTAAGTCTGAAATGTGTACTTCAAGTTTATATTACGTAACTACATATGAGTAATATTACATACGTGACCTACTTTGAAAGTTTAGTGTGGTTATTAGGCGTCGTAAACTTAATTGACACTACTAATAAAATACTACCCTTATTTTATCAATTTATTAGTCTCAATATTTAATAGTAACCTCAATCAAACTGATATTAAATTTTCATAGTTCAGCACGAATTTTGTAATTTTTTTTTTGTAAAAAAACTTTTTTTTTTCATTTCACATTGACTACTGAGAATGAGAATATCATCAATGTAGACGAAGCCACGCATTATTAGGAATAACTCAAATACTTACAAGTCATCAGATCTCACTCAAAGGACAATGGGCAATTTTGTATGGAGCGTGGGCGGTCCGCGGCCAAGAATGATTTTATCATTTATTGGTGTGCTTTAGTCCTACAATTATTGTGGACAAGTCTTATTACTGTGGTGTACTTCTAAAATGAATAAAAGACATTTTTGTGTTTGAACCTTTATATCGTTTTACTTATTATTCTATTATTTCAAAAGGAAAGTGAAACAACAAATCTAGATAGTCTCAAAGATATTTACTATATAATAAATCACATAATGTATTATTAGTAAGCACAATTACCATACTATGTATTGTAATCTACATGAAACCTTTATTTTGTTATAAAAAAAGTTATGTTTAATAAACTATTATTATATCTATTTATTTATTACATAATTATTATATCAATAGGTATAGATATTGTAGGACCACATGTGCATGTTTAAAAATAATTAAGACATTTTTTTTTAAAGGAATTAAGTCTATTAGTTAGTTTGTGATTTTAGAGCATGTTTAGCCTAGTTCCTCCTACTCATGCTCTAAAATCACACTTAATTCTGCTGCTGGCAATTGATTTCTTGCCCAGCCTATATACCATACTACGCACATAACATGTGCGCAGCATCCGACCGTGCGCCTACCACACAGACACGAACAATAGTAAAGGGCGATAGCTTCTCTTCCGTTCCTTTGTCGGTAAATAATAATGTAGGAATAATAGGTCCTAGATCTTACGTGCCTTGACTGTATTCGAACGCGTAACAACCAAACGTCTTGCTCTGCTATATATTCGCTAAGACTTATTTGTTGCTCTCGGTACACTTCAATATTATACAAGCCCTGTACTAGGTGCTCAGCATAATAACTGCGGGCTACCTTGATTTGATACGTACCGAGAGCAAACAAAATAAGATCATCCTCTGAAAGAGTTGGAAAATCGTCAAAAATAAGGTGGTCACTAGTGATGCTTTGGAACGTTGCTCTTTGTTTATTCATATTATTACGAACAACGTAGTCCGCCAGGTGATTGGGTCGATTTAAGTGGTCATTTATAATGTCTATAAATGTAGCTGCATGTACGCTATCGTGTATCGGCTCCTGGAAAGCGTTATTTAATGCAGCTGCTATTTTAAAGTCTACGAACATGTGGTTTAAAGCCCGATTAAAATAATCCTGGCGGAACAACTTAAAGTCACGCTTAAATCGACCGTTTATTACTTCTACCACCCAGCGGCTTATGGTGACCAATCTAGACCTATTCGCTTGTTCGGTTGTTAGTTGATCTACACCGCGACCTTTACTTTCAGGCATGTAAGCAGAATAATTAAATTGGGACAAATCTAGGGGGAGGGCGTCTCTAAACCCACGATCTAGTATAAAAACATCACTTTGACGAAAAAACCAATGAAATGTACCTTCGCCATTATATATCATTCTTTGTAAAACAGTTACATCTGAGTCAGTAGCCGCATATGGTCCACAAACATCTAAAATATAACCATCGCAGCTTACAATAATAAATGGTTTAACAAGGTTTGAGTATTTATGTAAGCTATACGTTTTGCTCTGAAAATAATAATTCGAACTCTTCTGTATGTAGATGTATGTGCCATCCATTATTACAATTGCTTTTCTGTCTTCTAATGTTGAGTTTGGATTTCCAAATAAAGCATTCGGTACGTACAGGTTGCGTTCAATAAGTGTTCTTCTGTTGACGTGATCGAACCCTAGGTGCCTAGGCACAAACTCAGCACAAAAACAACCTCTTGCTTTTTTAAAATGCCGTTTTGTTGTGTTGATGGCATTGTAACCGTGTCATAAAACGTTTAGAAGCTAGGGTATAAAACATTAAATATAATAATAACATAATATTATGCGATATTGCCTTATGCAATTACGTTATATTGACATTCGAATATTTTTTTTCCTAAATGGAATACAGTGAAACGCCCATAGTAAAAGATGTTTCTAAATAACAGTACTTTCATTTGACACTAAATTAGTTGATGGCCGCCGACCGCCCAGAACTGCCCATTGTCCTTTAAACGGAACCACATGACAAGCACCCGTTTTCGAATATAAAAAGAATCATCAAAATCGGACACTCAAGCAAAAAAAAATTCAGTCGAGTTAAGAACCTCCTCCTTTTTTGGAAGTCGGTTAAAATATAATGGATTTAACCCCTATTAGTGCAAGTCGTGTTCAGTTATCCCTTCATAGAGATACAGACGCCGAAAAATTCAAAAGAGATATAACATTTAAATACTATTCCGATTTTTTTTTTATATGAAAATGTTGAAAAATCTGCTTTTGAGGTCTGGACATCCACTAGAAAGAGAATTGTACTCAAACATTAAGAGCTCACTCATTTATTATTTAAAAAATATAAAATGTTTTCGTTGAGAACCTTTTATATTTTGGCGACCGAAATAAATCGAATGAGCTCTTTTGTCAAAAGTGAAAAAAGGGTTTGAGACAAATGGTGCACCACTCAATGACGGGCCTGTTGGTCTAGTGGTTAGTGGCCCTGACTGCTAAGCCGGAGGTCGTGGGTTCAATCGAACCCACGACCTCCGGCTTAGCAGTCCCACCGAGGACAAACTTTGTGTGATGAGCGTGATTGTTTGTTCTGCGTCTGGGTGTGATTTATCTATAATATGTATGTATTTATAAATTATATATGTATGTATATCAGTTGTCTGGTTACCATAACACAAGCTCTGCTTAGCTTGGGATCAGATAGCCGTGTGTGAGTTGTCCCAAGATATTTATTATTATTATTATTAATTGAGTTTTACGTAACTTGGTAGTTTTTTGGATTTGTTTCCATTTTGTCCGTTGGTGCGAAAATCGAGATGTATTTTGGTAGATTATTATTTTAGTCCAATGCAAGCTAGAAATTATTTATTTGGAACAATGAGAACTATATCGTTATCTTAACAAACGTTTTTGATTATACTGTCGAAACTTATCAGACGACCTTTTAGCGTATTAATTAGGGCCAGTCATTCCCAGTTCCATAAAACAATGTTAGCTAAAGGTCACTATCGTTATACGCTAGCTTAAGTAGAGACTAGTCTGTAACCCCACACATTATCATAAATGTTGTTTGAATATCTCCTGCCCACGCAAGCGAGCACAAATAGATTTTCCAAATTTTATCCGACACAGATGGTAAATAAACAACAATTATTTTCAAATATCGTACAGCCAAACATACATAATACATTAGAGGGAAAGAAATAAAGGGAAAGGAAAAGATTAATCGATCAGATCATTATAGTTAATCGTGAGCCATCAAATACATTCGTTCCTGTGTCGACTTTTCCTCGTTGTGACCTTCACTGCGTCGGTAAAAACTCCGAGCCATTTGACAATTGTTTTGTAAAGCGTTCTCTTTCATAAAGATGGAAAATGTCCGATATTTAGTGTCGAAGATAATGGTGCTACCATTACTTTTAAACAAATGATTTCATGAGAAAGTATTGACTGATTTTAACGAGGTAAAAAGGAATCCGCTTATTTAATGGCTGAATCAGAGATCGTATAAAATCACGAGCTCTTATGATGCAAAAACACAAATGAAAAACATGTAGGAGTTTTATATATATTTATTATATATAGATATATATATCTATTTTCGTTTGTTAAAACTTCAATAGGAACAATCTCTCCACGCCATGGAAGTGTTAAAAAAGGTAAATCCTACGAATTCCAACAAACAGGCCAACTTGATCGAAGCAAAACCAAATTGTTTGTCAGAAATATGTCAAACAATTCCATTTTACCTGGATTTGGGTATCCCGACATAGAAGCAATGGCTGCTTACACACGTGAGCGGACAGGTCCTTTCGTTCCACATATTAAAGAAGGAAGCTGCCACTCGACTGCGGTAATGAGCCCTAAGTAGGGTCCCTATCCCAGCCCTGGATAAACGAGCCGACCTTACACACCCTGACATACATTCTGAACAAGTATCCGAATAGTTTCAGATAAAACAAAACAATAAAAATAAAGACAGAAAATATAAAATAACTTTAGTTTCAGAAGTCGGTGTTTTTGGTTGTTTCTTCATGTTTTGAACATCGACTTCCGATTTAAAGTTATTTTATACTTTTTGTGTTTTTTTTTTTTGTTTAGTAGTTGCACCTATTTTTTCACTTTTTAGTGGTGACACTCTACAGCTAAACGTACCCATCACGCGTACCGTATTATAAACTGGTGTAAACAATAAACAGACATGCGATTTCAGTGATCCCGAAAGATTTGCTATAATTTGTTGTAGACTTTTGCCCCGTTTCCTATCTCCGTTTTTCATCAGATCTTAACCAAATTAGAAAGGAATCATCTCGAGATATTAAGACGCCTTTCAAAACTATCGCACAGCTTTTAATTTTACATCGACAAGAGAGAATGAGAACATCATCTATGTAGTCGAAGTCACGCATTTTATGGGATAATTCAAATATGGGTCGTCAGATTTCACTCAAATTTGGAATCACATGACAAGCAACCGCTTTCGAATATAAAAACAATAATCCAAATCGGCACACCCAGTAAAATTTATTAGTTAACACACACAAAAAAATACAGTCGGCTTGAGAACCTCCTCCTGTTTTGAAAGTCGGTTAAAAATAAACTATTACTGTTGTTACTGCTAATTTAAATATAGAACTTAATTCTGTTGTAATAAAAGGACTCATACAATTAGATTTAAAAGCATTTTCATGTAAAGCATTGAATTGATAATAATATCCAATCTCATTAGGATACCTAGCTTAATTTAGATTCAATGCTTCGAAACTTTTGGGGACACTGATTTCCAATTTTACTTTCATTTGAAATAACAGTTTTAGTTCTCATTTTAATACAATAACTTCTGGAGCATTCTCAACTCAATTGAGTAGCTTTAAAGGGGTATATCTTACTTTAGTAATAATACGTCTGCCCATATCTCTTGTTCGTAACCCACCACTTTCAATATTTTAAAGCTGGTCTCAGTATCTCGTAAAATTTATTATCTAGGTATAGTATCCAGGAAATATATTGGTCGTAGCTTTTAATATTGTTCACGTCGTAAAACAGTATTAATCTTCAACGTCACTGACGCTATATTTCTTTTTTGTTAATCTTTCTGAAATACATTCTACAATAAAACAACGGAACACAGGATTTGGGTCTAAAGGCCCTTCATTTCTTTTGTTCCTAAAATAACACTTTAATTTTCTTTTTCCTCCCTTAACTAGTTTTAAAGGTTTGTGTTTGATGTTCGTCGAAATGTGAAAATTATAAGGAATCAGTTTACTTTTTTTTTATTAACTTTTAAAATTTTGTCAAAAGACGCAATTTTGAACAGACTAATCATGGAGCTTAGTTTTAATAACATAATCCTTCATATTTTGAGTAAACATGTTGTTCTTTGTCAAAGATACTTTAACCATTTTCAATGTTCTAAAAGCTGTTTCAAAATATCACCTAAGCAACACGATCCTCATCGAACCCACAACAATAATTCAGCGCTTCGATTCGGATCGAATATTTCAGCGTTCACCGAAATTGTTTGCAGCAATGAATGGCTTCACGAATAAATAAGGGAGGGTTGAAACAAACGCGACATTTGTCTCGCGTCACCTGAAACAATTATCGCGGGCTTCGTTGTCGCGCGACAATGTCGCTCGTCGATCTTCTAGCATTACGAATATTTCGTGGAAAAATAATTGACGTGCTACCTGCCGAGGTGAATCGGTCTGGTATTTTGATGCCGCCATCTTTTTAATTGTACGTCTCGTTAAGGTTTTTAATGATATCGTTAGTATTGTATGTTTTATTATTTCAAGGGCAGACATGCCTTTATGTTCACAAGTGATAGGTACGCCGCTTTTTGAATAATTAAAAATAACAAAACGTTTGTTGTGTACCTATATAAATAGATTGTGTAGAAGTCCAGTACAAAGATATAGATACAAATATAACAAGGCTTTAAATACCTACCACAATATACTTAACGACATTTTTTTCAATACCAAACATAAAACTACAACACAATATTGCAACCAACACTACCCAAAATAACTTACTTACTACCCATCTCCAATGAAAATCACAAAGGAAATAAAGCTCAAATCCCCCAATTGGTCTTTTGATCATAATCAGTTATAAACATGTAATGCCATTGCCAACGAATGGGATTGAATTATCCCGTGCACGGGGCACAGGGCACGATGGCACAGCGGCACGGTGGCACGGTGGCACGCTGGCACGTCACCACGGCGGCACGGCGGATACACGCTGATTGTAGTAAACAAGATGGGGTCACGTCGTTAGTTTCAATGCAGCGGCTCTGATTGCACGCCTCGTAGACTTGGATGGGGTGACGACTGACGATGGACTTCGGATAATTGTGGACCGAGCCGGTGGAGAGTTTGAGACACATAATTTGATAGTGCAGTGCTAATGAAGGCAGTCGATACATTGATCTTGTTGTTGTTGAATATACATAGGTATGAAGACACTATTTTTAACCGACTTCTAAAAAAGGAGGAGGTTCTCAATTCGGATGTTTGTATGTTTTTTTTTATTTTTTATTGTTTGTTCGCGCATAACTCCGTCGCTTGCCAACCGATTTGAAAAATTATTTTTTTGTTGGAAAGGGTATACTTCCCAAATGGTCCCATGAAAATTTTATCGAAATCGAACAAGCGGTTTTTGAAAAATCAACAAAAATCAAAAAAAATATTTACCTTGTCTACATTGACGACATTTTAGTTTACTCTGCATTGGAGCAGTGCGTTTTTTTACACTAATGTAATTGGTTCGTTTAGGTGGGGGGAGGGGAGGGGGTTTAGGTACCACTAAAAAGTGAAAAATAAAAAACTTTTTACAAAAAAATACAACCGACTTTTCCACAAAAAATCAAAAAAGTACAAAATAACTTTAATTTCGGAAGTCGGTGTTCAAAAACTGAAAAAGGAACCACAAACACCGAGTTCCGAAATTAAAGTTATTTTGTACTTTTTTGATTTTTTGTGGAAAAGTCGGTTGTATTTTTTTGTAAAAAGTTTTCTACAAAAGAATGTTCATCCATTCGCGAACCGTTCAACGGATGCGCCTGATATTCTCGAGGTCCAGAAGAGTCAGTCACACCAGGTCTGATCCACGGTTACCATATATATACCTATATATATGGTAACTATGGATCAGACCTGTAACAAGTAAAAGTGCAGAATTCTAAAACTTTTAAATCTTTTTTATTTTTCTTTTAAGTAACTAGAGGGAGGCTATCTACATCCAATTCGGAAATAACATTCAGATGTAATATAGATAGTTGACGATCGAGAACCCGTATTTACATCAAGTTTGCTCTCTCAGGAACCTACTTCCGTCCTATTTATGTACACAATATAAACATAATAAAATGTATAAAGAGCACAAAGGTACTGCTTATTTCACTATAAATATCTCTCAGCAGACCAGCGACAGTAGAGTTTGATAAGAAACGTAGACACAGTGTGTAAAGAGCTGTCTATTTACCCACTGTATCTACTGAGAGAAGAAAACTCAAGATAGACAGATAGACTATACCAAAGTAACTAAAACATATTATCATCTATTCATAAACATAAATATTAAAAAAAAAACGTGACACATACAAACACCCCCCTCTCTAATCGTTCTTGACCTAAAAATATCAGCACTAATTATAATAGATATCCAACAAAACCTTAATTTGTAAGAATATCTAAAGAAGGCCGACTTCGAATTAATCAGAAACTAATGACCTATTTATATTCGGAGAACTGAGAATTCAGTGTAACTTCGTAAAAGGCCTTACCTTGAACAGCAACTGATTAGCAAAGGGACGTATTGATTTTGAGACTGTAATTACGATAGAATAATATGAGGATACCTGAACGTGGTTGCGGAATTTGTTTGAAAGAGTCACCGCGACCCTGGAACGCAAAGGGCATTAGGAGGAACACGGGTGGGTTTTAATCAGTAAAAGTCTGACACTGCTTTCTGTAATAAAAGTGTTACTGTTAAGCAATGCTTTCCGAGGTTGGTCTATGGATGGGTGACCAATTTAACATAACGAGACTTCTCCGTGCCTCGGAAAGCACGTTAAGCCTTTGCTCTCGGCTGTCATTTGGAGATCTTTGACAGTCGTCACGGATTGTCAGAAACCAGAAAATCTGACACCAGTCTTGCCATGAAGTACCGTGTTCCCCAGTTAAAAGTTTTTGGAGGTCTGGTAGGCAGCCGCTCTATGTAAAATACTGGTATTCAGCTGGATCCGGCTTGTCTGGGAGCCGACCCCAATATAGTTGGCAAAAGGCAATGCAGATGATGGTTGTATTTTAAGGAAGATGAGAACTAATTTTCGTCACATTTTCTTTCTTTTAAAAGTCATTCACTAGTCCGTTTTACAGTCCATTTTCCAAGAACCTAATCCAAGAGCCTTGTACAGTCATTAATAACCTCAACGCGGAAGGTGCGTTATTTTTAACTAGCCCCGAGACGGCGGCTCAAAGGAGGCGCCGTAAAGTATATGAATGCAGTCCTTTGACGTTGCTCCTTGACGCGCCGTGGAAATTACTCGGTCGCCGTAATCAACTACCGGTGGGGTAGGCAGCCACTGTGGGATGGGCAGTGAAGAGATGATGAGTTTTAAGAAACAAATTAATTAGAAAAGCAATTGATACTGTCCTGTTTAGGACCCAGTAGTAGATCGATAACGACAGTAGACGCATAGGCGTACTTCAGAATTGTCTGAGGCCCGGCCCAGGATATTTTGGGACTTATTCGAAAGTCTAGGCTAGACACAAACATAAACATAAAATCAATTAAATAAAATCTTCCATCGAGAAAGCTACAAGCCTATTATAACCTACATTATTCAGAGACCAGTCATTGAAAACATCGTAGGTCGCTAAAAAGAAATATATTGCTGATTTTAGGGGTTCCGTATTAAAACATCGAATTCAGATAGTTTAGCCATGTCCGTCTTTTACTCAAAGACTTTTAATGCTACGAAGAGGTTATTTGGCATATTTGTATTAATCACGCCGATAAAATTGTTAAATAATATTATCTGGAAAATATTTATTTTTAAGGAATCTCCCAAACAGGAAAAGTTAGGATTTATTTTTTTAGTCGTCTTTCCATCGTGTGTATCGTTGGAAACGTCTTCTAAATGTGATAAGTAGGGTTATTAAAAAGATTAAGTTTTAAAGTGACATTTTTGGTTTTGAAAAACAAAACCGTTTTTTTGGGGCATATGGAAATTATGCACGATCAGGGTCGGAATGGCCATACATTCAAGATGATCCTAAAATCAGAATAGTGCAATTTATTTCGTTTAATCGGTGTAAGGTGAAAAATAAAATGCCTTAAATTAAATATTTGATAGTGCTCAACAACTGTACCTATTTTGGTCATGTCATCTCAGGTTAGGGGCCAGGACTCCCTGAAAAAAGCCTATAAAAGGGAAATAGCCAATAATTATTTAATAGCATTACAATAATTAGATACCGTCTACCATTTATCGTTTAACATCCAGCATTCTACAATACTTCTTAATCTTTATAAAAATTAAGAAGTATTGTAGTTAGCGGGGATGTTGAACAAACTAGCTTCTCCTACCGGCTTCGACTGTTGTTAATATCGGAAATTATCCCAGCGAAACATACTCGCGAGATACAAATAGTCCAGATTATCTGTGCCAAATCTATCTCTGTGCCAAATGTCATCAAAATCTATTCAGCCGTTCCAGTTCGAGTAATAGACAGCCATCCCTCCTCAGTTTCAGTAGTAAGTTTGAAAGCTGTAACTAGCTGATCAACCAATTAATCAATTAATTTTCCAATACGCTAACAAATGTGCCACAAACCACGGATGATTAATCTCTACTTAGAATGTTCCACACTAGGAGGAGCTCGTGGCTACATTATAACAGCCGCACGGGTCGATCTTCCAGGTTAAGCAACGCTTGCCGAGGTTGGACTGTGGATGGGTGACCATCTTAACATAACGAGACTTCTCCGTGCCTCGGAAATCACGTTAAGCCGTTGGTCCCGGCTGTCATTTGTAGATCTTTGGCAGTCGTTACGGATTGTCAGAAGCCAGTAAATCTGACACCAGTCCTGCCAAGAAGTACCGTGTTCTCCAGTTAATGGGTTGTGGAGGTCTGGTCAGCCGCTTCACGTAGAATACTGGTATTCAGCTGAATCTGGTTTGACTGGGAGCCGACCCCAATATAGTTGGGAAAAGGCTAGGCAGATGATGAATGTTCCACACTGTACACGCCAACATTCCTGAGGCCCCAGTCCAAGAGTCATGTCCACGTTATGTTATTCCACGACGATGAAGGCAAAATTGCAAGCGGCGATGATAAATTGTGCGGTAAATAGAAATGGCGCATGCAACGCTTTTATATAACATGATTTTCATGTCAGCGATCCTTATCGAGCTTTAAATTAGCCCGAATAGCCTTAGTTGTACTAACTTTACACAAACGCGATGTTTGCATAGCCTTTTTTAAAATATGGCTGTGATTTTTTAAAAGGTTCACACAGAGTTTTGTTAAAACTTTACGGTTCAATTTATTGAAATTTTGATCGGTTGGTTGTGTTCAGTAATTGAATTCCCGAAGCTGTTTTCCCCGTCATTCAACAGTTTATGAAATAGTTTTTAACAATTTGACAAATAAAATATTCTATGGACCATGAGCGCTCAATTGTATCACATACACTGGCGCCTCGCTAAGCTATCCAATAAAGCATTGATACGATTACCATACGAGGCACGTAATGTACGGCAAGCGTGGCGAGCGAGCGTGGCGACTGTCGCCACATAATAATGGAGTGGAAGGACCAAAGTTTATACTGGTGCATTATCCGGCGCCCCCCTCCCGGCTCCGCGCCCCCCCTTCCACCCCGCCGGCGCCCTGCCCGCCCTGATATCACTTCAAATGATATATTTGGGGCCAAGTCCGCCTTTTTTCTTTGTTTGCAGAGAATTTATCGCAGTGTAGGAGCAGATATGCTTCCTCCGGGACCTACTCGTGGTTACGTGCGTTAGCCGCGGATAAAACCACTCAGGCTTTACCAAAAACGAAAACCTAATTCAGACTGGATGGATTTTTAGTGGTAAATGGGCCGTGTGAAATGTAGAGATTTTATGGAGAGCGAGTCGCTGATAGCGAGTAGGGACACTGTAGCTTTTAGCTTTGAACCGTTGTAGGTATTATGTTATGGTCCTAGTTTCCGGGGAAATGTTATGGAAAATACGTGTTTGGTTTTCTACATAATGAGGTTAATTATAAACGTGGTTTCATTCGTTAAATTTTCCGAGAACCGTTACTGTGTCCATTTTGTTAGAAAACATAACTAACTTGTATTTTCATAAATAAACCGACTAAGTACAGTCAGCTCCATAAATAAATAAAGGACCTTTTCACGAAACTCAAAATGAAACAAAATAAAAAGCGTGCTCATTACTTTTGGAAATCAATCGCTCCCTTTCTTTATTTCCTTGATAAGCGGCTACAGTTATATTTTACGTTCATTTTAATTTTCGAGGAAAAAATCTCCGATTGAAACTGATTTATTATGAATGCCCCTTTTGTTTGGGTCATTGCTTTTAATTGGTTTTCGAACCCCGTCCGTTTGTTTGAGAGCCTTAAGTCGTATTTTCGCGAACTTTATAATAATTGCAGGCGAGCGGAGGTCGTTCACTGTACATAACTGTAACGAAAACGTTATTTACTTTCAGGAAATTATCGTAATGTAGATTTATGTAACATAATATAATCATAATCAGCCTTCTAACGTTCCCACTGCTGGGACACAGACCTCCTCTCTAGGAAAGGGAATGGGCTGTAACCCACCACGCGGGCCCAGTGCGGGTTGGTAACATAGTAAAGCATATTTTACCTTAATACTTCCACACAATTACATAGAATTTAAGGTTTGTCACATTATTGCAAATTGATTACTGCATAATTCAATAATAAAAAAATAACAGTACATTTATTGATTATCTACTCTATATCGTACGTGCACCATTTAAGTTATGAAGAAAAACTACATAATTATATTGACGTTATATTGTTCATTACGATTCAGTCCTGCCACAAACACAGCTCGTAAACATTTCGAACTAACCAAACCACAGCTTCTTGAAACAAAATAAACAACGAGCAGCTCAACATCTGCATAAAACTCGTACAGCCAACATTTAGAAGCTTGGGAACTATCTCAGCGGCGGCACAAAGTCACGTAAATCGCGTTTTAAAAAGAACTCCGAAAAAACTCAATACAAATATCCGGAGTTTTGAGTTCCGGAGTTCCGGAGGTCGTACGACCGGGGAACTTCTAGAGTTCGCTAGAAAAGTTTGCGGCAACGATTGCCCAGATTAAAAACTATCGGCTAACGAAGGTGGTTTAATTAAAACTTGCTACCTGCCTCTTCGGGCGGCGGGCAGGACCCTGCCTCTGCAGGCAGGACGATGTGACGTCAGATTGGTCGGCTTGCATTCGGCAATTATGCTTGCAACTCGGGTTATAGTTAATTAGAACGTCTATCACGTCGAGGTTGGTACTAGTATAACTAGGTTATATTGAAATTGGTATTTTACATGAAATAACTCTAACTTCAATTTGATTGGAAGTTAATAAATTAGAGCAGTAGATTATTGAGGATTATTAGTGTGAAACTCGCACGTATGTATGTGGTAACACTTTGAAATTGAGCTGACTTAGCGTAGTCCCTGCGGAGGTCAACAAAATAGTTATCAGAAGTAGCAGTAATGTGAAGAATAACTCAATAAAAATAATCTAGCAACCATAGTTTCCATAGCACTTAATAAACCTAATCAGCTGATGATCATTGATATCGAATGCATTAGCATAAGCATAGCATAATCAGCCTTTTAACGTCCCCACTGCTGGGACATAGGCCTCCTCTCTAGGAGAGAGAATGGGCCGTAATCCACCACGCGAGCCTAGTGCGGGTTGGTGAATGTCACATGTCTTCGAATTTTTGGTTCTAGGACATGCCGGTTTCCTCACGATGTTTTACTTCACCGTTTTGAGAGCAGTGGTGATAAAGATGATGAAATTAGTTACACATAGTAATGGCTCGTCTTTGAACCCGCGACTAATTTGTAACTCGGCCACCACTGCTGTATGAAATCAAATGCATTAAATTGCACTAAGACTGAAACTCAAAAAAAAAAACATATTTATTGATACCAGACGACTACTCCACTTAAATCTGCCACCATTTTTAACATTCAAAGTAAAATCTTTAGCTATACGAAAAGCCAATCCCAGTTGCTATTCAACACGTACAGACAAAGAGAATTCGAAAACGTTTCCGAAATATAATATTCTGCGAAGGAAGCGGACTCTCCGTCTATAGTTGTATACCCTACATTTTGCAACTAAGAGGTTGTATAACGTTTGATATCCGCGTTAGCAGTTGCAAAGCACATAAGAAGCAACTGCGACTGACTCGAAGTTGGTCGGGAGCGACCGCAACCGCGACACACGCGAGCGTCAAATTGTGAACATGTTCAGCTTTTCTGAACGATGTCAGTTGGAACTTGCGTTTAATTACAGTTTTGTTGTTATGAGACTTTTGGGTGCCAGCAACGGGAGTATTCGTACACATATATATATATATAAAGAAAAAAGAAAAATCTTGTTCTACTTTGCCGCATGCAAAGTAGAACAAGATTTTTCTTTATATATCGTATTATAAAAAACTCCCAGAGCCCCGCGGTTACTCCCGCATAGTTCCCGTTCCCGTGGGAATATAGGGGTAAAATAACCTATGTCACCCGGGGATAGTGTAGGTTTCTTCCGCATAGTTCCTGTTCCCGTGGGAATATGGGGATAAAATATAACCTATGTCACCCGGGGATAGTGTAGCTTCCCAACAGTGAAAGAATTTTTCAAATCGGTTCAGTGGTTTCGGAGCCTATTCAATACAAACAAACAATCAAATCTTTCCTTTTTTAACCGACTTCTAAAAAAGGAGGAGGTTCTCAATTCGGATGTTTGTATGTTTTTTTTTTAATGTTTGTTCGCGCATAACTCCGTCGCTTGCCACCCGATTAGAAAAATTCTTTTTTTGTTGGAAAGGGTATACTTCCCAAATGGTCCCATGAAAATTTTATCGAAATCGAACAAGCGGTTTTTTTGTTAATTTCAATAAATGATAGCAAATCTGTCAGGATAGCTGAAATCGCATGTTTGTTTATTGTTTACACCAATTTATACCACGTACGCTGTGATGGGTATATTTAGCTGGGAGTGAACCACTAAAAAGGGAAAAAAAAAACTTTTTACAAAAAATAAAACCGACTTCTAAACAAAAAAACCAAAAAGTATAAAATAACTTTAATTTCGGAACTCGGTGTTTTTGGTTGCTTTTTTGTTGTTGAACACACCGACTTCCGAAATTAAAGTTATTTTATACTTTTTGGGTTTTTTGTTTAGAAGTCGGTTTTATTTTTTGTAAAAAGTTTTTTTTTTATTTTTCACTTTTTAGTGGTACCTACACCCCCTCCCCTCCCCCACCTAAACGAACCAATCACATTGGTGTAAAAAAAAACGTACTGCTCCTTTGCAGAGTAAACTAAGAGGTCGTCAATGTAGACAATGTAGATATTTTTTTTTAGATCTTTTTTGTTTTTTCGAAAACCGCTTGGTTGATGGCGATAAAATTTTCATGGGATCATTTGGGAAGTATACCCTTTCCAACAAAATAAGAATTTTTCAAATCGGTTGACAAGCGACGGAGTTATGCGCGAACAAACAATAAAAAAAAAAAAAAAAAACATACAAACATCCGAATTGAGAACCTCCTCCTTTTTTAGAAGTCGGTTAATAAAAAATCTTTTTACAAAAAATAAAACAGACTTCTAAACAAAAAAAAAACAAAAATTACAAAATAGGTAACTTTAATTTCGGAAGTCGGTGTATTCAAAAACATGAAGCAACCAAAAACACCGAGTTCCAAAATTAAAGTTATTTTGTAATTTTTTTTTTTATTTTTTGTTTAGAAGTCTGTTTTATTTTTTGTAAAAAGATTTTTTTATAATATTAGTATAAAAAAACGGCCTAAGCATCTGCTACATTGTTCATTAAATGATTATTAGACGCATTTAGCGGTTGTTAATAAAACGCCTGATTCAACAAATTGGCCGCGACATCAATGTATTTCTCCACTAAAACACATAATGAGCTGAAAAAACCTTCAGTCTTTAACCAAAATAATCTACATATAATCGCGTAGTACAGTTCCTCTACAAGCTGTGACTAAACCTATTTGAGCATGCGCTGTTCACGGGAGTGAAGTAAATGACATCGCTCAGCAACAACTTAAGCGCAGATTTGATCACCGCTCGGCCGTCACACACAATCCGCTTATTGGCCGCGTCTGTGTCGAGCCGAGCCCTGCCGAGCCGTGCCGAACTGTGCCGAGCTGTTTTGATGACAACTTACATGTTAACTAGATATCGTTCGTATAGGAAACAGTAAAGTAGTCAAGATTCTATCAAAAATATGTATGAAGGAGAAAAATTTGATTGTGGTGTCGTGATAGCCACATTACATAGGTAAGTTTGGTTTTCAAAACTTAAGCTGAACTTATTATTTATAACTCACATGTAACATAAATCATCGTTTACTTTTACATGGTAAAAATAAAAAAAACTTTTTACAAAAAATAAAACCGACTTCTAAACAAAAAAACCAAAAAGTATAAAATAACTATAATTTCGGAACTCGGTGTTTTTGGTTGCTTTTTTGTTGTTGAACACACCGACTTCCGAAATTATAGTTATTTTATACTTTTTGGTTTTTTTGTTTAGAAGTCGGTTTTATTTTTTGGAAAAAGTTTTTTTATTTTTCACTTTTTAGTGGTACCTACACCCCCTCCCCTCCCCCACCTAAACGAACCAATCACATTGGTGTAAAAAAAACGTACTGCTCCTTTGCGGAGTAAACTAAGAGGTCGTCAATGTAGGCAATGTAGATATTTTTTTTAGATTTTTGTTGATTTTTCGAAAACCGCTTAGTTGATTTCGATAAAATTTTCATGGGACCATTTGGGACCCCCCCCCCCCCCCCCCCCCCCCTTTCCAACAAAAAAAAGAATTTTTCAAATCGGTTGACAAGCGACGGAGTTATACGCGAACAAACAATAAAAAAAAAAAATTAAAAAAAAAAACATACAAACATCCGAATTGAGAACCTCCTCCTTTTTTAGAAGTCTAATATCTAGCAACATTGCCACAGCCAATAAAATAATAAAAAAGAAGAACCGTGTACCAGTAAGGTGCACAACGGGGAAAGATTGTTGACATAAAGGACACACCCACAGTGCATCAATGTGTGCAAGTGTACATACACTTGCACACATTGATGCACTGCTCATGTCTTCGAGCACAGCGCACGGTGGCAAAATAAACGGATATTTAGTAGCTCCTTACCGAGCGAAGTAGCCGCTTATAGTCGCGTCTCGGCGACAAATGTTCAGCAAAATGTTCACGATGCCACGGAATGTTCTAGAAAAGGCTCCAAATATTTTGTATTTTATTTTAGAAACATAGAAATGAAAGGTTCGCATCCGCTCCTATGAAATTGAAATTTGATTACATAAAGTTTGTATCTGATTTGCTAATTGCTTTTCCGAGAACCCATGTTTGTATAGTTGATTACCATAAAATTATTAAGCGTTTCTATTTTGCTTACTATGAAGCCAATTTACAGTTCGAGGTAGAAATTATCGTAGATTGCAAAAAAATAAAAAACAATGCTTTAAGAACTTTAAGTTTAACGAGTGTGGCGCGTTCATATCCTACACAGCTGAACCTGGCAGCATTATACATCAGTGTACATCATTACTGCATCCATGGAGAGTTGGAAGCTTTCCAAAAACTATGCGAGACGTAACACACAATCTACCTGCTTAGTTCTGCGGAAGAGTCCGCTATGAGGTGGAAGCCGGGTTACTTCAGGTGTATCAGTTTTATGCTCACTACCTACTGGCTCACGTTTTTTCACTATCCCTACGAAATACTTCAATACTTCTCAGCATAATATTTGCTTTAAAACTGCACTAAAAAGCAATACACGACCAACATAGTTCAAAGCGCATATGCCTCACAAAACCAAACTTCAATTTTAGGCAAAATTTAATTTCAATCTTTTTTCCTAAAAACAAAAAGCATGCAGGCTGGCCCCTCAATCACTCTGTACCGTTTTTTGGCCGACACAGACAAATACGTCCGATACAAATTCACTTTTCGTCTAAACACTCGGCAATATCGATAGCACATTTAGCGTGCATATAGAACGGGTTCCGTGCAAACGGTGCAACTGAAAATTGGCTCCCGTTCTAACGTTATCGATGGCGGCTATAAACTCGCAATGTTCCACAATAAAACTCTGTAAACTCATGCTGGTTACGCTCATGACACGATTGTGTCGCTTCACTATACATGTGCGTTGATTCAACTGTTGGTTTATGTCTGCGCGTTTGTTAAGTGCAGTTTAATTCGGTTCTGTGGTATCCGGTTCGAAGGACCATATGAGTTCGGTCCTTCGAGCCGGTTGTTTAGCGTGGTAGCTGGGTTTTTAAAATAAGCTGATTGCTTGAGTTATTTTATAAATCAGCTTGAGTTATTTTATAAAACAGTAATTAAGGCTCATGGTACTTTCGTGATCCGTATCAACCATAATGCAGTTTGCAAATTATAATTTTGTTGTTATATCAAAGATTTAAAATATTGCATTTTCAGGAAGTTGGTTTGCTACGAAAGAAATTAACGTAATCAGTGTAAGCTAGCCTGAAAGACAGCTGACTGAAAAACTTAAAAAGATTAGACTTGACCTGAATTCGTGAAGGCGCACATAATAGCCGGCAATTTTATGTCAGAAATTATTAACAAAGGGGTTATCAGAGTTAACTTGAAAGATTATTTTGCATTCAGCGTTCAAACTTTATTCTTCTGGCTTAAAAACATTTTATTTCAGCGTGAAACGTTTTACCGTTGGAAAATAAAATCGGAACAATAACGCGAAATAATGTTTGAAGAGTTCCATGACAGGTCAATTATAAATATCCGTGTATATAAATGTTTGTGTGTTGGAAATAAACATTACTGATGGGATGAAAAAATTTTGCGAAGTACACATTTATTTGTCGGTAATAGCAGTAACAGCAAATTGCGGCGCTGCACAAAGTTGAACTGTAATAAAATAATTGTTAGTTATACAGATCCCGGCGCAGTACGTACTTCGGCAAGACCTAACGAACAAATGCAGACGTGTATTCAATAACAAATGTATCCCATTACCTCGGAACGGGCGCTCTGCCGGTCGGCGAACAGTATTCCGTAGTGTTTAAAGTTCAAATTGTATCGAATCGATCGCAATCGTAAGTTTGTAACGAACAATGCTGGATCCCGGGAACGCTTCTTCCAGTTATTTACGAGGAAACTTGGGTGGAGCCGACCGAGCTCCCAGCGCCGGGCTCCAAGCATCAGAGAGCCGGGATCCGCCCAGGTATTGTCTCACAAACTCACGTTAAAAATCTTACTGTGAAATGAGGTAACAGATCTTAGATTTTATTCAGCTGTTCGTTGAATTTTTAAAAGTTAAAACGAAAGGTATTCTTACGGGAATGGACTAGAAGATTCTCATTCTTTTAAAGAAAGACAATTCTGATGAAATGAGTTTATTTGTGAGATCCGAACTTTCCGAGTGGAGGAACTGGCTAGAGCGGATTTTATGTGTTTACGTACCGTTGTAGAAACGTTCGCTTTCACGCTCTTTCTTTTAGTTATGTCTGATTGTTTGTATTATGAAAACGGATAAAGAAACGCGATATATGTATAAGTAATTCATGATATAAATAATTCAATAATGAGCCTCCAAATTTCCTCTACACAGGTTCCGCTTTCACTAATTAATTCCAAGTTACAAGCAGATTCACAATCAGCATAGCCTAATTTGTTAATTTCTGTTAAATCTCAAATATGCTGAGTTAACGTCGCTACATTCGACTGTTAATCAGCTGTAATCTACTCGTGTATAACTTAGAGTTTAATTGACGTTGATTGATCTACGGTAATTCAGAGATCGAACACCTTTGATCAGAACAAGGCTCAAAGCCTTTCCGACAAAGAACTGTCGATAGCTTCGAGTTGCTTTCGATGAGAAATATTGCGCCTCTCACATAATCCTACAATCCACAAGCAAATTTTAACCTTAATCCTTGAAACGACGGATCAGAATCCAACTTGCATTTTAATTAATATCGGATGAATTGTCACTAAAAACAGTGGTGAAACATGAATAATTTATTCTGGTTCAAACCAAACAACCAGTTGCGGTATCGTGTTGGCGTATTATATTTGTGCGACTGTTATTCGACGAAAGCTTAAATTGTGCAAATATTTCAACAAAATGCTTTTAATACTTAAATTGCACCCAAACATAACGTGAAATATTTGGAAATCAAATTATACTGGCGACATTTTACACGCCGCTTTGGGTCATCTGATCCGTGTTTAGTGTACTTGTTTTCCAGTCAAGCAGCCTGTCTGTGTTAAATTGTATGATCGGCTGTTGTGTTAAAACTGTGGCAGTAACCCAATAAAATCTCTTACAATTTTATTATAATTTAGTATAGATTGTCACTTCACATGACCACAGAATCACGTGCGACCGTAACCAAACCGCATCGAAAATTATTCTGTAAAATATGGGATTATGAGGATCATCTGCCTAACCTTTTCCCAACTATATTAGGGTTGGCTCTCAGTAAAATCTGTTCAGCTGAATACCAGTGTTTTACTTGGAGTGGCTACCTACCAGACCTCTATACCCCATTAACTGGGTAACACGGTAGGTACTTCTTGGTAAGACTGGTGTCAGATTTACTGTCTTCTGATCATCCGTAATGACTTGCAAAGATCTACAAATGTCAGCCGGGACCAACGGTTTAATGATTCCTATGACCCATTCACAGACCAACCTTGGCAAGCGTTGCTTAACCTTGAAGATCGACCCGTGTGGCTGTTATACTTTAGCCACGAGCTCCTCATTCATGGTGCCGTATAGATTCGTGGAATATATTTCATCACAGTTATTATGAGGTTCACGCGAGGCTTCGCACTAATATCACGATATATGAGCTTCATAAATTTCACAATCTAAAATCCAATTAGGTACTAGAAAATAATTCATATCGGTCGTCGATACTAATAACATTTATCGGCGCCGCTCGCGCTGCGCTCTATCATAACTTTCGGCTTTCAAGTGATTGTTATTAATTTGGACGATAAATCTGTGGCGCCAAAGATCTTGTGGTTTACTTTCATGAGGTGTGGTATTAAATGATAAATGATATTTATTTTGTAAGTAGGTTAAACATAACACTTTTACACGCCCAATATTTCTTGTCATTTTAAGCTAGATGAAGCCGGTGTTTCCTAGCTAACTACCCTGAGAAGAAACACCGAAACAAACTCAGAGGTCAAAGTCTCTTTTAAAGTCCATACAATCCGTACTGGTCAAATCATATGAGAACCATGTAGGTTAATGTCTGAGGTAGCCTTTTGAGGAAAGTGCCACACAGATTTGAGTGGACCTGTCCAGACAGTGCAAGCATTTGTCAGATACCGTGTAGCTCAAACTTAAAACTTTAAGGAGCTCAACGGCTTGACGAACAATACCAAAGTAAGGACATTTGGGTAGGCCGCAGGAATTACTCAAACTGCCAGACAAACTGAAACAAGACCCTAATATGGCGATCTACATAGTTCCCATTCATAATATGTTATATGAGAACTATGCAGATCTGTGTCTGAAATGGTCTTTTGAGGAAAGAACCATACAGATTTAAGTGGGCCTGTCCATTCAGTGCAAGCCTTTGTCAGTAATCGAGTAGCTCAACTTAGAAACAATAAGGAGCTCAACGAACCGACGAACAATACCAAAGAAGGGACATTTGGGTAGGCCGTAAAAGTACTTAAACTGCCAGACGTCGTCGTTATATATACTTTAAGGAAAGAAAAGAAATATTAAAGTCGTTAAGGCATTGCAACTGAGAGCATGGTGGTTCTTATTGTACGTTTCTAGTACTAATCAAGTAAAACCTTTCAACAAAATCAATTTATTTTAAGGTAAATATTACCTATAGTGTGGAAGATAAACAATAAATTACCTGACAAACGTTAGGCTACACAAAAACTAATCAATTTTCATTTCCCAGAACACTATAAACAATTCAGTACACAACGAGCAAAAAAAAAAACTAGAAAAACTATCACGTTCGAGCGCGTGCATCCATCTGGGGCTAACAGCGCCACCTGGCGGACAATTTTTCTCCAAAATGGAGGCGTAAGATGGGATTGATAGGTGTGCCATTTAGAAAGTGTCTTCCGTTGCTCGCTTAATTAGTGGCAAGCGGCCTCGCAGGGACGTGACCGGCCCGCCAATTACGTGGCACGGTGGGACACTGGCACGGTCACTGAACAGAATAAAAACAAAAGGTTGCCTCCATGAAACGAGTGAGAACGCACGCACACATAGATCTTCTGCGTATAGCGTGTGCAAGTGTACTCACGACCATCATTTATGTACTTCAGATCGCCGTATGTGCGTGCGCTTGTTTTCGTCTCGTGTCGTGGTTTGAGTTGACCTTCTGTCTTTCTCTTTTCTGTGGCGGCACACACTCGCCCGCACACACACCGTGACTCTGCAACTCTGCAGTTCACGTTCTCGAGTGTTATTTTCTGTTATTTGATTTTGGGAATGTTCAGATTCTTTGTTAGTCGAACTTTCAGAATTGTTAATTGGTTGTGCCATATTCTTTTTATTAATGTAAAACTATAGTGTTTTAAGTAATTAAATTGTTTTATCATTGACCTGGGCGTATCAGTGTTTAGTCACCGGTTTGGTAAATGCTAAAACATTTGTTTTAGCAGCTATCATGAAATGTTTAAAAAGAAAAAATAGTTTTATTTTAAACTAATAAATAAAAAACTTCATCACTTGTTAATTTAGTAGTTAAATTATATTTATTTTGTAAGTTGTAAATAATACTTACACGTCAATCTTTTTTGGTATTTTTTTTTTCTGGATGGTACATCATGAAATGACCTCTGCCACTCTAGGCGGAGTGGAAAGGAGTGTCAGACTCGATTACCGCTTAAATAAGAAATGCTCATAGCACTTATATTTCTTACCCGACGACCCCATCACCCAGACCCAAGAAAGTTGTAGGAAAACCAGCACTCTCAAGAAACACAAACAGACCGCGTTCCGTTTTGCGACCTCGCCGAAGAGGCCCATCATGATACCCCCTTCAAACCCTCCCCGACTTTTGCCTAACGAGCCAGCTCGCGCCGCTGAGCCATTAGCGTTAAACACCCTAAGCAATATCAACCTGACTCAGCCTCTCTGTCCTCCCCCAATAACGCCGTTAAGCCGAGGCCCATGTCATCATCATCCCCACAGGGGATGACCTTAGCGAGCGATCATTTAGCTTGTAAGTTAGTTTTTGGCCCTGCCTGGGGGCCTTAAATTCATTTGAGGCCACCACAGGAAAGTCCTGTTAACTAACCTTAGTGTGCTGAACTGCGAGTGTCATGCGCTAAAAACACAAGCTTTCTCAGATTAAACTTGCAAATAGCAATTATTTACATAGCTAGTACTACAATATGAATAATGCACTTATCAAATACTAATAATATTAGTAGTTATTTACAACAAAAATCCGTAACAAAAGATCATTTACATAATTTTGTGAAAATAACCAAGACGTTTTGATGCCAAAAGAGAACAATATGTATACCGTAATTACATAAACTTGTCAAGTCAGCACAGATCTCGAGGTGCCGACCATCTTTGTCTGGAACAAGCCATGAATCTTAAAAAGCACCCAAATTCGTTTTACCTTATTTATATCCCAACTCTACTTTAAGTTGAAGAATTACAGCACTACTCAATTATGGCAAGGCTGTACAAGAAACGTAGGTACTGAAGAATTAAAGATGATGGAAGTAGTTTTTAAAATAAATTGAAGGGAGAGACAAACAACTCGTAGGGATAGTTTCATACATAAAAAACTTTTCACAAAAAAAAAGCAACCGACGTCTATACAAAAAAATTATAAAATAACTTTAATTTCGGAACTCGGTGTTTTTGGTTTTTTCTTCGTTTTTTGAACACCCTCACCCACACCCCCACCTAAACCAATCACAGCGTACACGATATACATTGGTGTAAACAATAAACAAACATGCGATTTCAGCAATGCCGAAAGATTTGCTATCTTTTACTAAAGAGTTCCGTTTCCTATCTCCGTTCTTCATCAGATCTTCACCAAACTAGAAAAGGAATACTACGTACTACCTTGAATACTAAGATGCTCTTCCAAACCATCGTATACAATTTTATTTTTTCATTTTACATAGACATGAGTGAATGAGAACATCATCAATGTAGCCAAAGTCACGCATTATTAGCGATCAAATTTAAATGGGACTATCCAGACAAGCACTAGCTTTCGAATACAGAAAGAATCATCAAAATCGCGACACCCAGTACAAAGTTATGAGGTAACACACCAAAAAAAACAGTCGACTTGAGAACCTCCTCCTTTTTTGCAATTACGAGTCGGACGCGCATGAAGGGTTCCGTATAATATAATAAATAATTTTACACTGCTGAACGAAAGCCTCCCCCAAAGAACGGTCTTGAGCAGTCCGCATCCATCAGCTACCTGCCTCCTGCTTCAAATCATCGATCCATCGTGCAAGGTATAATACTATGTATTTGTATTTAACTTTATGGCGGTAACAGAAATACACCTTGTGAAATTTTCAACAGTGTACCTAATACCGTTCGTGAGATACTGCCTTCGCAGGGTCATTCAGACGGACAGTGAATATTAAAACTTCTGTCAGTGAAACGGAAAACATTTTTTTAAAAACATTTTGTACCTTCAGGCTATTTATGGCAATATTTCTCCGATCGAGCCTCTGACAGCAGCGAGCCAATATTTGCGTGCTCTTCGCTGCCAAATTAACACGTTCCTCCCAGTCGTCCACGGGCTCTTATTGGAAAAGGCTCACCGTTCGAAAAGCTCCAAAAAGGCTAAAACCTGTGTCAGTGTACCAGAATGCTGCAAAGAGGCGAAATGTTAATTACAGCGATCCAAATAGAGAGTTGTGCCATGAATACTAGTGACGAGGACATTTAGATTTTCGTAGTTATTCCAAGATTTGTCTATACATAACCTAATATATTTTTTTCATGATGTACAATAAATTATTTCGATTGATTTACAATCATATATATATACTAGCTTCTGCCAGCGACTTCGTCCGCGTGGAATAGTTACTTTACCCCCGATTTTGAAACTCTCAGCCCAATCGGTTTAAAATTGACAAAGTTTCATACAAACGTTCATCCCCTCTTTTATGTCCTTGGTAGAATTAATCAAAATCCTTTCTTAGCGGATGCCTACGTCATAACATCTACCTGCATGCCAAATAATAATGTTAACTTTTTTTAATTAGGGATGAGTGAGAGTATTATAAATGTAAGAGTAAACAAATATAATCAGAAAGCTCCGAACTGCTAAGCTATCGGGAGTTACACGTGTTATTGTGAGTCAACCATAAAAGATAGACATATGCTGTTGTAGGATATTTTTTAGAAATTTTTATGTAGAACATTTCCGTAATACATAACTTCTATGTAACTTTAACCATTAAAGCTACACACGCGACGGAAGCTTAAAAAATGGAGTAACTTCTCCCGTTTTCCCAACATTTTCTTTCACTGCTCTGCTCCTATTGATTGTAGCGTGATGAAAAGTATACTATAACCTGCCCAGGAATATGAAGAATAATTGCACCAAGTTTCGTTAAAATCGGTCGAGTAGTTTTTGTTTCTATAAAGAACATACATACAGACAGACAGACAGACAGACAGACAGACAGACAGACAAAAATTTTACTGATTGCATTTTTGGCACCAGTATCGATCACTTATCACCCCCTGATGGTTATTTTGAAAATATATTCCTTGTACAGAATTGACCTCTCTACAGATTTATTATAAGTATAGATGTATGTATGCGGTCGGTTCCCTCCGTCCTAACCGTCCGTTCCTAACGGACGCCGTCGCACAGTGTTTCGTCTAGTACAAGCTAGCGGGACAATATTCATGACGTCATTTCTAGGAATTCGTGATAACAACTTGTAATCAACCCTTCCCAGGTAAGAAATCCAAGAAATCACTTGTTTGTTACTTCAGGAAGTAATTTTGTGGAGGGGTTAATGTTATATATTATATAATTATAAAGGAAGCGCAATTTGCATTCGTAAATAAGTTGCATTTTTAGCACACTTGTGACACCCTCTCAAATAATTTATATTAAAGTGATACGATTTTCTTGTGATCGATTCTACTATTGAAGGTATGTACTTACTATTTTGACTGGTTTTTAAAAGAATACATGTACTTTTTTGCTGTAATTAGAGTTTATAAGTATGTTGAACTAATTCCACATATTTTTCTTATTTTCAAACTTTGAAGGGTTGCAACTTTTTTTATCCCAATGTATCCAGCTAGATTCTTCTGTATGTTATAATTACAACATTCAGGCGTAGTTTAATTTATTTTTTGGCTCCCGAAACCGCCCGTAGATAAAGTAATTTACTTTCTTTCAGAACGAGCCATAGCTATAATAAAATGGAAGTTTTTCGAAGAATGGTTAAAACATGATAAAACTGAAAGAGCAAGTCGCATTTTGGATCATTTATGTGTACAGCATAATCAATACTCAATACTCAATTCTTTATTGCATTCCACAATGTAGGCTTAGGTGGTAAACATTTTTGAAAGAAACAATCGTGGACCCTGTAGGGCACAGCAAAAGAAAGATATGTATGTGGAGATGAGGACTTATAATCTAAATTATTCTAAAAACATTTTTGTTTATTTTATGCAAATTTCAAGGATTTATCATTTAAATAATCGTTGACACTGTAGTAACATTTGCTTATTAATAGTTTTTTTAATTTGTTTGTGAATAGGTGGAGCTTTTTTTCCTGTCTTATTGATTCGGGTAACCTGTTGTATAATCTAGTAGATGCTTCTGAAGATTCACTGAGGAAACTCAAAATGAAAATTTCGAGCCTATCATCAAAATTAAACGAAAAGTGGACATCGGCTAAGTGTACTAAGGATACACTTCTCATCAAAAATAAAAAATGTTTAGAAGGATGCGGAATCGAAATGTTAGTGTGTGTGAATAAGCCGTGCCCTTCTACATCATCGGGGGTTCGTTCTGTAGGGCCCCAGAAAACCTTTGATAAGTCATCAATAAAAACAAAAAGACGGAGAGTAGATGATCTTTTAGAATCGTGAAGTGCAAATGAATTAATTACTGCAGCAGAATCAGCAACACGGAAAGAAGGACATCAAAGTGTTCGAAGTGTCGCGGCCGGTGAAATTTTAAAGAAAAATAAGTGTTCTGAAGCGAGTAGGCGATTGAGTCCAGACGAAGCTTTAGCTTATTATGTAGACTCTAAATCTACTTCTCACTCGTACAATGAGACGAGAGAGTGGTCAATGATACGGGACATCAAGTGTATCCATCCTTCTATAGCCTAGGTAAGTCCAAAGCTTCTTGTTGTCCTTCTAACGAAAATATTTCTGTGACTGAATCTCGAGCTGAGATTAAATTTCAGGCGATTTTAGATAAAACGGCTGAACGATTAGTTGAAGCTCAGTCGGAAGTCATTAGAAATGTTGTTGTCTTGGACTATTATTGTATTTTATTTGATAAAGTGAATAAATAAAAACCTATTTTACACATATTTATGATTTTAATTTTTAAATATCCCGAGACATTTATACTGCATTTATGTATAGTGCCTTACATGCATACTAAGTATGCAGGGAATTATAACAATCAAGGATATCAGTAAACAAAAGTAGAAAAGATGCCTACTTCCATCTTGCATCCACACCGTTGGACTTAGAGAACACAGAACGGCGTAAGACACCTTAAATATACATAAACAATTAAAATAAGTAAAAAAATAATTTTGTCTCGCTAGCATGTACTAGACGAAACACTGTGCGTCGGTTGAGACTGGTCCCCTCTTAACTGCCACTGACTTGTTTTAATCTTAATACTTTGAATTGTTTTATAGTTTCCTTTTTTTTTTCTTTGCATTATTCTCACATATAGAAGGATGTAATATAGACCATGATTCAAAAGAGTGTTCGTGGAGTTTCTTGCACGTTCTTCTCCATAGAGATCTACGCTTTGGAACGTGCAAATAGCTTCACCTCTTTCGACTTGACAATTCAAAAGTGCCTGTAAAGGGTTTAGTTGAAATAATTGAAAATGCTTTGAGTTTTTATGCCTTAGCTGGCTTGCTATATAATCATTTTAAAAATCATTCTCATCCTCTCCTCATAAGAAACATTATGTTTAAAAGAAAATCCTTCTAACAACATAAGATTTCAAACTCCATATTTTTAGGCCGAAAGCAAAAAGGCGTGTTTCTAACACCTTTTTATCCTATCTTTACACCAAAATAAAAAACACAGCCACCAAGATATCATAAACGAAAATATACCCCATTCCAACAGCCAAGAACTCCAAAAGTGTTTCGTGAGTCAAACGTTATTATTAACCGAGCCTAGCACGAGCGTTCGTCAAAGAGCCTAGACTTCGTAAATACTCGGTCTGGACGTGACAATTATCTTCAGCCGCTGAATTCTTCGCCACACTGAATTTCGTTTGCAAACGAACATAATTTTGCGCGGTATTAGTGTTCTTTATTGTGTTTTTTATAGAGACTTTTGTTAAGAAGGTCACTGTAATGCGGGTGAAAGCATTACGCCACAGCACCCAACAGTGTCTCAATGGCTACATAAATTAGAACCACTGCTATTGTAAGTAATTGACAAACATGGTATTTGTAACGCACTTTTTGCTGTGTGGGAGTGAGTGATATCCACTCTCACCCACACTACAATGGTAAAGTGCGTACAGAAAAAGAGGTGTTGAAGTATTGAGAAATGATTATTTGGAACTCCTACAAGATAAACAATGAAATATAATAAACTATAAAAAATAAAGAATTTATAAAAGCTTCGGCACAACATGAATTTTGTCTGAGGTGCGATTTTGTTTGTGTGCAATGTGTGAAAAAGAGTCCTATCTTAGCATAAGCTGTGACCTATACTAATATTATAAAAGGGGTTCTATTTGTATGTTTGTACCGAATAAGCTCAGCAGCTACTGAACCCATTTTAATCATTTTTTCATCAATGGAAAGCTACATTATCAGCGAGTAAAATAGCCATATTCCCACGAGAACGGGAACTAAGAGGGTGAAACCGCGAGGCGCTGCGAGTATTGAATAAAAATAAAAATGCGGCAGTAGTATTCCGATAGATCCTGTGATGCCGTGAAAAAAAAAAAAACTAATTGCAGTTTTTAGCGCTATCGTGGATGATCTTGAGCGTTGTTTAGACCTCTTGGCATACTGTCGTCTTTGCCTATACCGCAAAAGAATCGTTTTTGTAATAGTTGTACATATTATGCGATTTTCACCATAAAGCGTAAGGTTATACATACATTTATGATCAAAAGTTGTAAGTAATGCATTTAATTAAAGTTGATGACGTTAAGAAATCTGTTCTCGCGATTACTTCTTCTGCAGTTGGTAATGACATGTTATGTTCTAGAATGGTTACTCATGTCCTTCCCTCATTACTTCCTGTTCTCACTCATACTTTTGATCACTCATTATTTCCTGCTCTTTTTCGTCGATCTGGAAACAGGCTCATATCATACCCTTAGCCAAAATAAACGATCCATCATGATTAAATTACTTTAGACCAATTTCTATTCTTCCATTTCTTTCCAAAGTTTTTGAGCACTTAGTTCATAGACAATTATCTTTTTTCTCAACGTCAAACTCGATAATATCCTCTTTCCAATCCGGTTTTTGTGCAGGTCACAGTCAGTACTGTTATCGCGCTCGTAAAAGTAATCGATGATATTCTCTGGGCTATGGAGAATAAGTCGCTTACAGTCCTTGTATTGCTTGATTTTAGTAACGCCTACAACTCAGTGGATTCCGACATCTTGCTAGGTCTACTCAAATCCATTAATCTGTCCTCATCCACTACAGCTTGGTTCAATTCTTACTTTCGGAGTCAATCTCAGTGTGTTCGCCTTAATGAACCCTTTTCTGATTGGTGTAGTCTCACTGAAGGTGTTCCTCAGGGTAGCGTTCTCTCCTCTTCTTTTTTCCATTTTTATAAACTTTGTTACCAGAATTATCTCTTCCAGTTTCCATCTTTACGCGGATGACTTGCAGCTTTCCTAGCTTTAAAAAAAAGTTTTTAGTTTTCTTGAATCATTATAAGCTTTAGGTGGCCAAATATTACTCGTTAACTAGAAAGCCCACTTAGCTGTGACAGTTTTCCTTTACACTGTTTATAACTGTACTACTGTCGTTTTATTTTTATAACCAACCAAATAAGCAATCAAGTTCTTCTCCATAGTGATCTACGCTTTGGAACGTCACCTTTTTAGGCTAACCGACCTTGAAAGTTCAAAAGTGCTTGTAAAGGGTTTAATTGAAATAAATGCTTTAAGTTTGCTTGTCACTGGGTTAAACCGCAAACGAACTTGGCAAACCTATAAAGGTTCTTTGGCGTTTCACTACGCAACCCTAAAAAGTGACTACGAACTGAGGTTTAATTTCATTCTGTTTATTTTGTCAAAGTAAAAATAAACCTCATTTTTCAAGTGCTCCTACATACTGGGCGGTCACAAAGGACTAATGACGTCCAACGGCATCGCCCACTGCCTCCCACATTCTGCTAGACCGTGGAGTTTCTCTGAATGAACCAATATCGTATTTTCTCAGATATGGAAATAAGTTTACAACAGATCCTTTCAATTTAAAAAACTAAGTTTTCTATTTCCGATACAAATCCCGCCTTTATAAAAACCAATAGATGCTATTCTAGATTTATTTATTTCTCGCAGTTATTGTTGAATAACAGGAGATTTTATTTACATTTGAAAGTGATTGAAAAAAGATAAGTGCATCAAAGAATCTCTAGACTGTCATTACACAGGAAGTTTAATGACACGGTTTGATTTTAAAATACTACTTTATACTGGACATGCCGATTGTTCCAGAAACACCCAGAGAACGATCCTGTCTTAAGATAGACCTTTAATTATACCATAATTACAGTCGGCATCTCATCCTATTTAACAAGGAACAAGACTTTTTGCTCACAAGACTTCCTTGTAGGAAATAACTGAGTTTAAAGTTGTACTAGTAACAGTTCTCCGTATAGGTTACGCGAAACATTGAGTTAACTGGTAACTTCAAGTTTTACTGCTCTTTGACGGCTTAATTGGTGGAGTGTGTTCTCGTGGAAGAAGTTTTTTTGTTTTTCTTTTTTAAAGGTTTTTTGCAGTATTTTGCGTAAAGGAATCTAATTGGCTTATTAGTTTCATGGTCGTAAACCGTGACTGCTAAGCATAAGGTCCTCTGTTCAATTCGCTGGTTGAACCAAGTGGAAGAGCAGTGGTGGCCGAGTGGTAACGGCCCCGACTTACGAATTGTAAGTCGCCAGAAAGACCCAGCCAGGCGCATCACTTTGTGTAATTAATTTCATCACCACTGCTCTCAAAACGGTGAAGGAAAACATCGTGAGGAAACCGGCATGTCCTAGAAACAAAAATTCGAAGACATGTGACCAAACACGTGTGATGTGACACGTGGCCAAAAGGCTGATTATGCTATGCCTTAGTCTATACCCAAGCACTTGTTCACTATATTGGCTCCTTCATACTTGGCTAATCTCCGTTGAGGTAGGTCACCACGGCTCAGCTTCGTCACTCAAGAGGTTTATACTAGTACCGTTTATTTGTCTTAAAGAATAAATAAGAATTCGTTTTTGTTATGAATCCACTTTGAATCTTCGAAACAAATTGGATTGCTGACAGAAACGTAGTCGAAAAAATATTTATTAGAGAAATTGCTCGACGCACTGTTCAATTTGAGTAATATATCTTTGAAATCAATGTTGAGTGGCAGATACATATGACTGTCTTGTGCACAAAAAGACGAGTCTTCGAATTTCCAATCTAGTTAGTTTGTCAGTGAATGACTTCATTCAATCTTCGAACAAATAGTGGTACCGTTGAGGACTTTCTAAGGACATGTCAGTGTAGATGTGTAATTGAAGTCCCAAGCCACTTTGGGCCACCAACTAAAGTAACTTAAGTTAGCAGACTAAGTTGGAACGTGGCCAGTCTTAAGTAAAGTGTGGAAGAATAAGTTAATTGCATTTTCAGCACACTTATTCCAGTACAGTGAGGCGAACGGTCTGACAGGTCAGGAAGGATGAGAACTAAAGGAAAAGTAGTTCGGAACTGTATTTGATAGGAAGTCAGAACTTAAAGTTCGTAGAAACATAAAAATTATTAAAATATATCAATTTCTACGGAATCTTTTTGCAGGTGCGAACAGATCTACCAAAGGTACAAGACACCTGTAACAATACAGGTCCGTCCTCTCACACCCAAGTACCATCAGCAACAAAAACATGTCAGACAATAGAATTACTGCCCTCGAAGTGAAGAGTCGTCGGCAGAGTTGTAGGCAGTATCGCTTGTTATGCCATCAGCGGCCGATACCTGACCTACTTCGGGGAGCGCAGAGCTTCGTTTTAATTACCGCGGACTAGGGGCTGGTCGGGTGGTCAGATGGTCGGGTGGTCGGGCGGTCGGGTGGTCGCTCAGCACTTGACACGAGCCGCAGGGCTGATTCGGAAATATTAGATGTCGCAAATATTAAGACTTTACATTTGAGAGGTGGGCTAGGTACGTTTGTTTGAAGAAGTGGACTTGAGGGGGAGATAACGACGTGCTTTAGATTTCAAGGTCGAGGTGTTGATTGGAGACACAAAGAGAAGTAATATTCAATGTATTTTATGTTTTCTGTTTGCCATAATAAGTGTGATAAAACATTTTGATGAAGAATAAGAAGAAGAGAACAATTAGAAAATATCACACGATTATCAAAATGTGTTCACAGAAATTGTCTTGTGCTTAGTCCAAGATTCAGCCGAAACTCCCAACAGCAAAATACGCTTGAGAACAGTTTCTACATCAGCATGATTTAAATGCAGCACAAGTCGCGAAGTTTCGTGAAATATACGGCTGTACAGCCCTAGTACTGCAGAGGCAGGGAAACCTTACGCTCAGCTACAAATATACGCTGAAATTATTGCACAACCTTACTATGTGCATATGTGTTGTGTAAATCTCAGCACTTTGTATTAAGAACCGTCTTAGTTCAAAGCTGCCAGGACTTAAAGAAAAACTTATGAGTCTGCAAATACTTCTACGAGAGGAGGGATTGTCGCAGATGGATGGTTGTAATCTTGTTGTGGTGCATTCTGTGTTAGACATCCTGTGTTTCCAGCAATTTTTGTTTACTTCAATACCATCTTTAATCTTCTGATGACTATATTACAAGTTGTCTCGATAATCTCAAGATGATCTCATACATGCAACACCGTTCTAAACGTTAGTTCAGGTCAAGAATATATCGGGCCTGCGGATGACAAACTATGGGTGGCTCCACGCGTGCCTCAAAGAGATGTCAGCAAAAAAGGCCCCATAGGGTCAGTGCCAGCTAGGGTTGCGGAATTAATTCGAAAGGGTCTATGGGCACTCGGAGGAACACGGATGGGTTCTAGGCAATAAGAGTCTAACACTCCCTTCCGCTCCGCCCAGAGCAGGTGAAGCCATTTGATGATCTCCAATCCAGGAAAAGAAAGGTCTGGAATATATGAAATTGTAGGTAATATTACTTTTTGTTTCCAGTTATAATTGTCTAGTTAGTATTTAATCACTGTCTACTTCTTCTACGAAAACACTTCTCAACAGTTATATCAATTCCATTTCAGATCAATAGAAAAGTATTGACAATTATGAAGAGATAATTCAGAGGTAAAAATGGAGGAGCTTCATATATTATTACTAGCTGTCCGCACAACTTCGTTTGTGTCACATTTTTCATGACTGCTCCGCTCCTATTGGTCTTAGCGTGATGATATATAGCCTATAGCCTTCCTCGATAAATGGGCTATCTAACACTGAAAGATTTTTTCAAATCGGACCAGTAGTTCCTGAGATTAGCGCGTTCAAACAAACAAACTCTTCAGCTTTATAATATTAGTATAGATTAAATATCGATTTGAGAGTGAAAAAGAAATATCATTTTATCGGGTCTATAAAGTCTAAAGATTTGCTAAATCATAATTAAAGAGAGCATTTCATAATTATTGATTTTGAAAATTTTGTTAATCTACTAATATAAACTCGTCATTATGACTTTCCAATTGATATCACTGACACTCCATTAAAAGAAATGGCATAGAATGGTAAATTATAAATTATATTTATTTTGTAAGTAGGTTAAACATAACACTTTTACACGTCCAATATTTCTTGCCATTTTAAGCTAGATGAAGCCGGTGTTTCCTAACTGACTACCCTGAGAAGAAACAGTCAGTGTCAGCAACGTGTAGCTCAAACTTAGAACTTTAAGGCTCAACGATTTCGTACGTACGACCTCCACAACCCAGTGAATAGGTAAAAATAGATCCCCTTGAACTCAGGTGTCAGATTTTTCTGGCTTACTATCGCAACGACTGAAATAGCTGTGGATTTGGCAGAAATTGACAGCCAGATCTACCGGCTTGAAGTGCTTTCCGAGATGAGGGTTTTTAAAATTTGTCCCGTGCAACTCTTATTACTAAGCCACGATCTCCTCAATGAAAAGTAGAAATATTTAATTTAACTCTTGAAATGACGATACTGACTAACAACGTACACAATAAATCAATCCATAACTCAGTCAGCAACCAATATACATATGTCTGCTGATTTAGGATTAAACCAATCACAACCTAACAAAAGCGACATCCAATATCAACCTCCAGTATAATGTGCTATACAAATCACTCGTCATTCACAACCCAATGTCGTTTTGTGTACATTCAACCAATCTCATTTAGCAAATGTATAATTACGGAACTTAAGCACATGGGATTATAACATCTAGTTTCTCAGCTAATAATTGCAAAGGGATTTATTAGAAGACATACTGACAGCCCCGTCGGCCGACGCGAGCCCCGGCCTGCGCCGCCGGGAACAGTAAACCCAAGTGATTTAGATGAATCACTGTACACAATAGACAAAGGAAATACATTATCTGGCGGGGGGAGGGGTAGGCCCGGAGAGGGGTACCTGAAAAATCCATTGAAAAGGAAAAAAGCCCCGCCTTAAACAAGGACAATAGGATGTCTACTATGTGCACAATTAAGCTAAACGAACCCAGATAAGTGAGAAATTTATCACTCTGCGAAATGGGCCAGCGGATTGTTTAGGGAAGAGATGTTTTTGTTTAAAAGCAACGAAATTGCTGTAAACATTTTGGACAATACACTGGAGTGTTTACTTAGCGGAGTGGCGGGAGGCGCGATTTAGAACTCATTATGTGTGTACACTCTGAGTGTACACTCTAAGTGTACACTGCGGGGCGAGGAGGGGGGACGTAACGTGATATTTGTTGACACGTGATGAAGACATGGCAGCGGCAAATAGTGTGACATTGACAGTTAATGGGACTGAAGTTATATTCAGGAGCCGCGCCGATAAACGATACATCGACCTTTGATTTCAGCAATAAGTGTCTATTTTCTTTATTGCGCGTCTAGTGTTTTACAGAATCATCATATATAACTAGCGACCGGTCCCGGCTTCGCGCGGGTGGTCATTTATTTATTTTAATAAAGTTACTCTCTAAAGGTGAAATAATTTTGAAATCGATCCAGCAGTTTTTGCGTTTACTCGTTACAAACATACAAATCTTTACTCTTAATGATATTTTAAGTGTAGATCTTATCAGCCAATGTAAAACAAACCCTATCCGCTTTCGAGGTGATACGATCGATAACTGTTGCTAAGCCAACACCTCGACACAAAGTACCTACATTACAGCAGATATCGGCCCAGCGGCACCACGGCACCGCGGCACGACTTAATAGGTGCCTTTGCATTTACGACTCCGTTGAGATTTCAGAATACAGTGTTTGACGGCCGTAGGTAACGGGTAATATGGCGCTAGAACTGCGGGTAGCTCGGCTAGAACTGCGCATAAGAGCTTAATTTCAATGTAGCCGAGTGTGTGGGGGCTATCCGAACACTGTCCTCATTTGTATTGCTATAAAGTTGGGCGTGAATGGGCTCCGGAATGGCTATTGACACAAATTGTCAGTTTGTGTGTTCGAATTTGGAATAGTGTTTTGAAAACTGCTTTAGCTATTTTATTCATTCATTGCTAAGTGCTTTGTGCACAATGATCCGTTTGGTTTTTCAAGTATCTCTTTGAGAATTGTATCAGATACAGTCATAATCTTTATCAATTCTTATGGCACACTGAACTTGAACATACGTTTATTTCCATGTCTGACCACAGATTACTAAATATGGTCTGACCATCCAAGTCTCATCATAGCAAAGAGTAATGTCACGAAACATTCTCCATACCTAAAATCGCGTGCCACAACGACACCACCAATAAGTCACCGGCCATATCACCGACACATTGCAGGTCTAATACCGCGCGACTGACGCCCGGCTGACGCGCGTCTGTCGCGCGTCCCCGCGTGACGTGGCTGCGCGACAATTGATTTACGCGCGCCGCACCGCCGATTATTGCCGACTCATGAATACGCCCTGATCTATGGCGGCCAGCGATTTGCAGGTGTGATTTGTGTGACAAGCACTGAGTGACAAATATGTTGGTGTTATTGCATTCTCGGGTTAATATGTTACTGGCTTTAGTGCTCGATGCTGGGTTTCACAGTAAATGGGTTGAAACAGAGTGAAATCGTTAAAAGTCATATTGTTGTGACACTAAATATGAGTTAAACGGAACTTGTTACAAAACAGTTACTAGACTAAAAGTAGGGACATAAAATATCGACATATATACCGAATTTTCCTTTCTCCAAATAAGAATAATGAAAACGCGACTCGTGAGGGAAATTATAATAAGCTATCAACATATTTTTATTCACCATTTAACATTTTCATAGACCTATGCCCAACATAAACATATTTTAAGGCTTCGTGTAGCAAAAAAACGCGTGAAGACAAGTTCATTTATTTTTTATGATTTATTCATTATTTTTCTGATTTACTTTCATTGGCCGACACAACACAGAGCCTATGAATTGTATACTAACGCCAGTAAATTGCTCGGAGCGTGTAATATCCCACATTTATACCTCCTCTACGCGCTCGGAATCTCATTCCAAATCTTACAACAATATGCCGCTAGCCCCCACCCCTCACAGGCGGATTAGTAACTCACATATATTTTCCTCAACGAACAATACATTGCAATATCATATGTTATAAGTCAATCAACATGGTATAAATCATTCTGTTTTCCTCTTAAAAAGCCAGTGATGCTCAGAGCCGTACATCGCGGTAATGATCGCGTTAGTAACTTCCGCGTGAAGATGCGCGCCGATGTTCCATTACAGAAAATGAACACACATCCGAAATAAAATAGCATTCAATTAAAAAGGGCCGAGCCGCTGACGGGTGAGATAGCGCTGCGTCAAACTCGAGCGTTGTTCAGTTTTATCTCGAGAGGGCTTTGTTTCATTTGAGGCCTTTTATTGGTTGTTGGGGTGTAAAAATGCGGATAGAAATTCGCAGCGGCTCGCGTCCGATGCTATCCACGTCCGCGCCAGATAATGAGGTGCCCAACAAAAAGCCTGGAGTGCGTATAGGGCTGCCGTTTCGTCCGGTTGCTCCCGAACAACAGACAAAAATATTTGGGACTCAACAATCCAGAGCGTGGCCAACATCGCTTTGTACATTACCGCGTAAAGTTTTCAGAGGGCCGCGAAATAGTTGTCGCGCTTCCCGAAAATGTTCGTTTGTCGGAACCGCGCCCTGTCTGGCCCCTGCTGGCTGACAGCCCTGGTCGCGTCCCGAGCCGCACTATTGTACATTCAATCTACGCCAATTTAGCCGGGCCGGCGTTACTGCCCCTTTCATTTCTCCATACACGTTTACACCGTCTAAAGTGTTGATTTGAAAACGTGATCCGCCCGACTGGACCATCTCGTTTATATTACTTATTGGATACGCTTCACTAGGGATTGGATTATTCCTCAACTCGGGATGTTATGTTCTGGAGTTTTGTGCGCGTCAATCAAAATGTTTATTATATTGTTATTCAACTTATTACCTAAAACGTAATAGTTTTGGCCTTCGTTTCAATAACATTGTGTTAATAAAAAGATTCTACTTCGAATGGACTCACAACTTCTATTGTTATTATAATTCACTTAAATATTTTATCTACGTACGTACATTCAGGAACTTAATAGACTTTCCTGTTCTTGGAACCGACAGTTACGGTTATAATCTTTTATAAGGACTGTTACTTCTAAAGGAAAAAGGATAAGTATAACTTATCGAGGGTCAGACTTCAAATAATAAAAATCTTCTTACATTCTTACTCGAACAGGAAATATTATATTTTTCTATTTCAAAGAAATAGAGAGAACTGATACGATATGACCTTGACTTTATAAAAAGCAATATATAAAGGAAAGGTTTGAGCAATATTCAAATGTTCGATAACCAATCGGTCTATTCCCTCAACATCTCACCGATAAAACACAGATTCCGCAATCCTAGATACTCACTCCGAGTATCTAGGATTGCGGAATTTGTTCGAAAGAGTCACCGCGGCCCTGGAACGCAAATGATACTAGGAGAAACACGGGTGAGTTTTAGTCAGTAAGAGTCTGACACTCCCTTCCGCTCCGCCCAGAGCGGGAGAAGTCATTTGATGATGACCCATCCAGATTGAAAAAAAAAGGTGTAGCGAGCATAAAGAGAACTTTCATTACATCTTGTTTGTATGGATTGTCAGCTCACTTCATGTTCACTAATTTCCTGAAGCTGGTATAGTAACAAAAGTAAGCGTTGTGGTGTAACAGCGGCACAACGTAACACACAGTAAGAGGCACCGGCGCGCGTGTAGTACGCTTGTCGCCCGTTAAGCTAAGTGGCCATAATTTCTGGAGAATGAAGCCTCCTCGTAATGACCCGTTGTCAACGTTTCCCTTACATTGCCTGTAATTTGTGACGGAATGCCTTCGCTGAATATTTCCATGTACCTACATATTTGCTTCTCTAGCTTTTCGCGGTATTATCTTCATTAATATTTCGGTTGTGGCTTTATTAGAAACCAGTCTGTTCTTGAATTGGATATTCGTGTTAATTTTGTAGTTTGGTCTCGCATATTACATCTGAAATTAGGATTGCTGGCTGAAAATCGTTTATTTGATTCTAAGAAGTATGTTTGTCTCTAAAATCCATTACATGTTTGTAGCAGACATTGTCTGTTATCATTTTGTTTGTTTCAAAGGTTGTCTGTGTATCGACATTCTATTGATGGATGGGTGATAAGGGTTAAATGATATAAAATATTCCTTTATCTATTCTTTAGCCTGAAAGACTACAGAATTCAAAAGAATAGATAAAGGAATATTTTATATTTTTATACCTTTTCAATCTCTAAACCATAATGATGTAAATATTTTACGGAAGAAGAAAAATTCTAATTAATATATTTGGAAGAGAATATGTCACTTCCACTTGTAGAATAGAATACTCTTTATTATGTACACCATATAAGTAACAGAAAAAAGTGTTTGAGTTCCGAAATTAAAGCATTTCGGAACTCGGTGTTTTTGGTTGTTACTTTGTTTTTTTTTTTAACACCAACTTCCGAAATTAAAGTCATTTTACACTTTTTGTTTTTTTTTTTTGTTTAAAAGTCAGTTGTATTTTTTTACTTTTTAGTAATACAACCCCAGCTAAATGTACCCATCACAGCGTACGTGGTATAAATTTTATTGGTGTAAACAATAAACAACCACGCGATTTCAGCTGTCCCGATCTTCACCAAACTAGAAAGGGACCACCTTGAAATACTAAGATGCTCTTCCAAACTATCGTACACAATTTTATTTTTCATTTTACATCGACATGAGGGAATGAGAACATCATAAATGTAGTCGAAGCCACGCATTATTAGGGATAACTCAAATATAGTAGCCACCACACGATAGGCATCAGCTTTCGAATATAAAAAGAATCAAAAGTTATGAGGATTACCTCATAACTTTTAACTGGAGGTACTGTATCTTGTCTTGTGTGTGTAAACACACAAAAAAAAGATACAGTCGTCTTGAGAACCTCTTCTTTTTTTCGAAATCAGTGAGTAACACAATTGACGGCTTTATCGCTAAAAGCGATCTTTTCAACACATTCTTTGGATGGAATTATTCACTTATCTTCTTAATTCCAGTGCAGTGGCATTTAAATTCTAATTAATAATAAACTGTTTATTATTAATAAAACACAACGCTTGTTCATTTCAAGAAAACATAATTCCCTAAGTAAATATTAGCTCAAGAACAACTACCGAGAATTTTTATATTTCAGCAAACTTGACCCAACCTAATTTATTTACCGAAAGAATAAAATGAAATTCATTAATATAATATCTATAAACCAACCGCTCAAAATGACGTCACAGTTTCCATGCTGAAAAAATATGAACCCTTTCAGAAATTGAAAAGGGTTTAACTAAAACCGACAGAGAACAGTGATTCAGTGTTTTCAGGGTGCGAAGGCATCATCCATCATGCCCTTTCATCTCAGCCTTAATGATAAGCATCGACTGAGATATCATTATACTGTAAATTAAGTGAAAGTTTAATATAAACGCAGATTCTCCATTAATTTTGTGATGTGCATAACGCTGGCGTGTGTGGTAGACGAGCGATGTTACTTTCTTTGGAATCAGAAATTTTTAGAATTTATATTAAAGTTCTAGAATCTATCGTTAAAATCTATTAGAGTAAGCTTTATCAGTCCACGTGGATTCTCCAGAGCTTGTGGAATTATTAAATTTTCTTGAAAGGTGAAACTTAAAATAGTTTTGCTTCCAAGAAAATTAATCGTTTTAATAAAAGATGATGTTAGGAAAATCTTTTAGTTTCATGATTGTATTGACTATCTAAAATCTAAAAGATTGCTTTTGAGATTAAAATTACGAACTTTATGTTATAAACGCGAAGGTGAGTTGGTTGGTTGGATTGCTGAACCAAATATGATGAACTTTGTTACAGAGATAAATGGGACCCCGGAAACGGTTGCGTTTTTATTGTTTTTGCAAAAATCTATATTAACGCAAGCGAAGCAAAACCTAGTTATAAATAAACTTACAACGGTTATTGTATTCCAATCATACGTAGAAGAATACGTCGAATTGTGAAGGTTCGTCCATTTCAGCGGCGCCACTAGCGCCAAACGAGCTAATTTAAAGTTATGATGAGTCGCGATGGCCGACTGATAGACTCGAGTTAATCTCGTTACAAAACGACTTTCACGAAAAGGAAATAAGATCTTAATATTTGAAGTTTTTGGGCTTTGCCGCCATTAGCGGACGAATGTCAGCTTTGACGTCACGACGCTCGTTACCTAATGGATCAGCAGTAATGGGACGATTACTCTAATTTCTTTTTCATTAGTCTACACTCAGATCTTCTGATTCCATTTTTAGTAGATGACACGACGCTCCATCTCGATTTAAAAAAAAAAACTTTTTACTCTAAAATACAACCCCACTTCTAAACAAAAAATCACAATTATTAGTATACCCCCAGTACATGATGCTCTTCCAAACCATCGCATACAATTTTATTGTTTCATTTTACATCGACAAGAGAGAATGAGAACATCATCAATGTAATCGAAGCCACGCATTCGTCAGATATCAATCACATTTCAATAGGACTACATGACAAGTACCAGCTTTCGAATATTAAAAGAATCATCAAAATCAATACACCCAGTAAAAAGTTATGAGGAAACTCTCACAAAAAAAAAATACAATCGACTGGAGAACCTCTTCCATTTTTGATTAAAAAATATAATATTTGTCCTCCATGAAACTAAAACCTTTTAGAAATCAAGTCACAGAGACCATAGCACCTAACTACGCAATTCCACTGCAACTTCCCCGCGGACCACAAAAGAGAAAATTTAACAGCGTTCCTGCATTTTTAACCACTAATACAAGCAGTCTTAAAAATTATACTGCGGGAACAGCCAAACCATCACTTTGAGGAAAACAGGCTACTGAAAAATGCTGTTTTGTTGCCGAGTCAACAATTGAAGCGCATTCAGCATTGTTTGTTTAATAGTGAATAATGAATTGTTCTATTATGCTCTTTATCCGTGCGTTCGACGGAGTACAGACCCGCGTCACGGCGGCCCCGATAAACTGGCAGATTTATTACTGCTCCGGTTCGGATACGCGGATATTCGGATATGTTAGCCTGATATGTTAGTGAGCATGTTGCTTTGTACGGGCTTAAGTGGGTGGTGACGCATGGATACGATCATTTGTGATTTCTTTTTGGTTTCAGGTTTCCCTGTTGTTATATAGGTCTTGCCTCTGCCAGTGGCTTCATCCGCGTGCATCTCGGAAATTTCGGAAACCAATGAAATATATCTGTGCCAAATTTCATCCAGACCGTTCAGTTGTTCTGGCACGATTTACGCATTTATAATAGAAGGTTTAGGAAAACAAGTAACCAAGCAGTCATATCTGGTAACTGCAAAAAGTTAATCAAACTAATTGGTTAATCCAGTTACAACTATCAGGCAAAAACAAGCGTTGAATTTCGAAGAGATCTCAAAATTTCCCTCACAATACAAGACAATAAAGCATGACATAATCCACCAGTGACATCATAACAAACACTTGAAACATCAAATATATTCACAAAGGCAGACCACCGCCCTGTTTACCAACACATCGCCGCTTCTAACTAAAAGTCCTTTGCCAAACACCGACAATTGAATTATAACACGACAGAAGAGTAATAGGATAATGTAGAAGATAAAAGCGTACGCATGCCACAATCTCTTACACAAGTTTCTCGAGTAAATCATGCAAGTTGGAAGAAATAAGGTTCGCGTAAACACTTCAACTTTTCCATTAAAAACAATAAGACATTGAGATCAGTCGGGATTGTAATTGTTGGTTCAATCTTGTATTAACTTCATCTGTCGGTATACACGGTAATCACGGTTGATTAATGCCTGCTGAGGTTGGTGAGAGAGCAGTGGTGGCCGAGTGGTGACGGCCCCGGCTTTGGTCGCGGGTTCAAACCCAGCCAGGCACACTACTTTGTGTAATTAATGTAAGCAGCACTTCTCTCAAAACGGTGAAGGAAAACATCGTGAGGAAACCGGCATGTCCTAGAACCAAAAATTCGAAGACATGTGACATTCAACAACCCGCACGGGGCCCGCGTGGTGGATTACGGCCCATTCCCTCTCCTAGCGAGGAGGCCTGTGTCCCAGCAGTGGGGACGTTAAAAAGCTGATTATGATTATGAGGTTGGTGATGCATCTTGGTCTATAACTTTTGGATTTTGTGTAGCAAATGCTTATTTATTTTCTACTAGCGACCCAAATGCAAATGCTGATACTAAATATACTACATAAGGTCTTTAAATACAACGTTAATATCTTTTGATTTAAAAAAATGTGTTTATTTATGACGTCACATTAGAAACCTCTAAAATTAGCAGTGTTTCTCTACTATATTATGCATGTATCATACATATAACGCTATCTTTTGAATCACTCTATCTATTAAAAAAATCGCATCAAAATCCATTGCGTAGTTTTAAAGATCTTGGCATACATGGCACAGCGGGGAGCGACTTTGTTTTATACTACGTAGTGATATGACATGGCCACACACGAGATTGATTTCCAAGCTTAAGCAACGCTTTCCTAGCTATGGATGGCTTAATCTTAACATACCAACTCGTCCTCGCCTCGGAAAACACGATTAGTATTGGGCCTGTCTATCATTAGTAGATCTATGGCAGTCGTTACAGATTGCCAGAAGCCAGATCTAATACCAGTCCTGGCAAGAAGTACCGTGTTACCCAGTTACTGGGTTGTGAACGTCAAAAAGTCTCTCCACGTAAAATACTGGTAACCAGCAGAATTCGGTTGGACTGGAAGTCAACCCCAATATACTTTTGAAAAGGCTAGGCAGGTTCACTTCTCTTCTCGTTCGTGCTCCGCGTCACACTTCCAGCCGCTATGATGGCTCCTTCTCAGTTACTGCAGTACGTATGTCTTCAAGAGGAAAATTAAAGAGCATTTCCTTTCACAATGATATAATATTAGTAGATATGTATGTATGTATATGTATATATATTTGTATTTATGTTTGTAAATATATATGTAATCTATATTATCTAGTACACTGGATCCTACCCTATATGCTGATCTCTCTCTATCACTCAAAGGTTTCGTGGAAGTCAACTAAATTTTGAGTTAGCTCGCCTTTGTACATGCAATTTATTATGTATAATATAATATAAGTTTTTTGGGTGTATAAAGAATTAAAGAAAGAATGCTTTTACAAATGTTCACATCAAGCCACTAGTTAGAACTCTACGCCAGTTTTTTTTTAATTATATTCTCTTCGTTCTAATGAGCGTGTCGATCAAAAGGTTATTGACCGATTTATTTTAAGTTAGGTCGTAAAGAATACGACGTTTTGTATGTCAGAAGGTATTTCAACGTAATTATGTTTTAAAATTCATGCAGGCGACCGCCTTTACCCGGTCTAACAAAAAATTAATAATTTAGAGCGAGTATCATGTTAGTTCAGGTAACTAAGTAATTTCAAATTTACTAAGGTCTTTTTATTATTAAAACAATAGTGGCTGCGTATCCCGCTACGTAAAAGTCTTTCAAAGGATTTTTTTACTATTTTAGATCAGCTTTCTGCTAGCGAAGCTCCCGTTGAAATCGGTTCAGCGGTTTCTGAGATTAACTGGAATGAATACACAATTTTTTTTATTTGCTATTAGTAAAAAGCCGATATTGATAATACAAATATACACTGACAGGCAACCATAATAATTTAATTTCAAGATATTCAATATACTGATAAATGATATTTATTTTGTAAGTAGGTTAAACATAACACTTTTACACGTAAAATATTTCTGGTCATTTTAAGCTAGATGAGGCCGGTGTTTCCTAGCCGACTACCATAAGAAGAAACACCGAAACAAACTCAGAGGTCAGTCTCTTTTAAAGTCCATACAATCCGTACTGGTCAAGTCATATGAGAACCATATAGGTTAATGTGTGAGGTACTGTATTTTAACATGCCATATGTCTATACTACTACAGTAAGAGGAAAGATTTGTTTGTTTGTTTGTATTGAATAGGCTCCGAAACTACTGGACAGATTTCAAAAAATCTTTCACCATTAGAAAGCTACATTCACCCTGAGTAACATAGGCTATATTTTATCCCCATATTCCCACGGGAACGGAAACTACGCAGGTAAAACCGCGGGGCGCTGCTAGTATTTAATATTATTTGTTAATCATCGGATATGAACTCCTAAAATCACTATCAAGCATGGTAAATGTTTAAAATTAAACACAGCAGTAAATATGAACAGCACGCGGGAACAAATACACTAGTGGAATTGAATCCGGTACCTCCCGCGATGTGAAACATACACTCCGCTGAGTAAACAGTTATAAGATACCTTTGGGACTACGAATATTGGAATAGGTATATTCTTGTTTGAGAACGTGTCAAATAAACTGGTTATGTAGCGAAAATATATATAAAAAACTATGTATGTAAAATAAAATAAAACGTTGCCCCACACTATGATTTACTCCTGTATCGTGGGTGCATTCACAAACATGAAAACTCACATACATATGACACCCAGACCCGGAACAATTATCTGTAGGCCATACAAACATTTGTTCCGTGCGGGAATCGAACCCGCGACACGTAGCGCAGCAGCCGAACGCTCAACCACTGCGCCAACGGTGTCGTCAAACTATAATGCTTATCTCCTGAATTGAAGAATGTTAACTAATTTTGATTATTAGCGCTCCATATTCTCTGTCAAAAATAAAAAAATCTAGTGAAAGAATTATTTCGATACGTCAATTAGCTCCCGATTTAGAAGTAAAACAAGTTGTAACTCCACGACGCGGGCTGCCGGTGACGGTGTGACGTCATAGCACAACACGCTCAGTCTGGCTCTCTAAGTCCGCTTGCGGGCGCGCGCCGGTACCGTCGAAATTATACCTAAATACTTTTTAAAATGTCCAATTCAAATACTAGGAAATCATGTGTTGTGCTTAACTGTAAAAATACAACTAGGTATCAATTCACCGGAAAAGTTGTATTTTCTCCTCGCTTTGACGATGTACCTAGTCACATTAAAAATTTCTATAGTATGTTTACAGCCATCTCTGCTGGCGGCACAATCTTCGCAGGTTACATTTAAAACTTCTTGATCCTTTTCATTGCATTCTAAACTGCAATGATAAGGTGTGGTACGTAGGTACGCCGTGTTCTGGCGTGATTCTACATTTACCACCTCACCTACATGTATCACCTACTTTTTTTACTTGAACCTAACAAATAGAATCATCGCCATCTTGCCGATCTGAAATAAGTTTTAAATAAAAATAAATGGCCTTACGTATTTTGTTAGTAAAAAAATACAAATAAAAAAGGTTTAGTAGGTACCTACATCTGTAACGTTCAATTCACTACATCTACGTCCTAAGTACCTATCCTACTTGCTACTAATATTATAAATGTGAAAGTTTGTGATGTTTCACGCAAAAACTACTGAACGGATCTGGACAAAATCTGGAATACTTTTAATCCTGGGAAAATGTACAGTTCCCGAGGGAAACGGGGGCAAAACTGCTGGCGGAAGCCAGTTTGCAATAAATCAATGTACCTATGTATTCATTTAAAACTAAGAAGAGCGGTACCTACCTATAAATGTATACATACGTACCTACCTATAGCTACAAAAGTGTAATACATTTGTTGTCTATAACGTAAAAAATTAATGGTAGGTAGGTAGTACTTCTACTATTTGAGTTGCATTCTTCCATTATATTAGTTGGGTATTATGTTTTGATAAAATAATTTAGAACAGATAAACTATTAAGCATAAGTAGTAGCAAGGAAAGTTTACTAAGGTACTTTTGCATTTTTATTCCTCGCATTTCGGCGGCAACGGAATCACTATTTGTTGATAAATAATGCGCAACCATTAATCCATCTAGGTATTTTAGGTAGATTATCCGAATGCCCTTTTTCGAATCCTTCATCCATTTTATTAATCGAATAATATTTACTATTATTAGACTATTAACGTAATACGCGGACGAAAACACAACAAAATACTGCGCAAGCTATTACAACTACTATAACCGCCGCTGGCCACATGATATGAAGCGGCCCGCGAGGCGCGTTGTAACATGACGTCATAGGCGTCACGTGATTGTTAGCGGGACTCGATATTTTTCGAAACTTTGAATGCCTATAAAATAAAAACTACTAGGTATTTTTGACTACAACAAAAACTAGTGTATTTGTATACATACAGGCTTTACCGAGACAACATTTCAAGCGATTTGGCATACCTAGTAACATTCTTCATTATCAGGTGAATCTGTACTAATATTATAAAGAGGAAAGATTTTTTTGTTTGTGCCGAATAAGCTCTGAAACTGCTAGACCAATTTCAACTATTTTTTTCCAATGGAAATCTCCATTATTAGCGAGTAAACTATGCAATTGGAAGACATGTGACATTCACCAACCCGCACTGGGCCCGCATGGTGGAATACGGCCCATTCCCTCTCCTAGAGAGTAGGCCTGTGTCCCAGCAGTAGGAACATAAAGGCTGATAATGCTAACCTATGCAATAATTATACCTAATTAATATTTTATCCCCGTATTCCCACTAGAACGGAAACTATGCGGGTGAAACCGCGCGTTGCTGCTAGTATTCTACAAAAAGCAGGCAGTAACGTGTTTGATTAAAATGGCCATAAAACTTTTATTAAAACAGTTTTATAGGAAAAGAAGCGGTTTAATGAAATTCGCTCTTGTTCATCGAAAATATACAAGTTTTCAGTTACCTGGATGATTTAATATTTTTTGTACCGCTGTTTTTAAATAATAATCGGCCAAAAGTGAATCGGACTTCTGAATATGGGGTTTTGAAATCCATCATATTTATTTAAAACTATCTTACAGTGCAGAATTCTATACTACGAAGTGCCAATGCTATCATGATTCAGTGTGGGGGAAAGGGATAGTGCTATTCGTCTTGTGTAACTCCGTCTCTCTCTGACACAGGAATCATGATGGATTTAAGACGTCATGGTAGGGCTGTTGTTATCTTATCAAAACTGGAATATAAGTTTTTATTGTGCCTTTGAAATATAAATAACATACGTATGAAGCCTCTTGTTTCTTTCTTTCAATAGTAAACTCATATTCGAATCGTTTCAGCAAAATTAGTGTAAATTGGCTGTGACAGAGAGACTAACAGGTACACGTGTATAAAAGTTACATTTTTCATTCTTACATCGTTGGAACCTCAAAAACAGATCTGATTCTGGGAAATCCTAAAACAGGCTCACGTTTATACACGTAATGAGCCTGTTCACCATCAAAATTATCACTTTAGAATCGTAAACACTGCCAGAGATTTATGTAAATAAAACAACGAATAATATAGGCACAATAAAAGTATCTTCCTCGTAGCGAGGAATCTGATATTTCCATTTGGACGATTTGGAAGCATTCAATTTGTCTTCTCACTTACGACATTTGTTTTGTAACGCGAGACACACATCAGCATACACAAATATGTTTGGGGCACACACTCCCACATGTACGTATATTAGCGTATAAACATACTTCCCCTTTAAATATGGATGCCAGAGCTTTAACGGCACTTATATTTAAGCTTGTTTATGCACAAAGCTAAGAGAGTTTTTAGTGCCAGCCTTCGCGTGTCATCGACCTGGAACCCGGCCCAACTTCATTTCTCTCCCATGAAAATATGTTCGAACATTTATAAAATGTTTAAAGTTTTATATGTTGGTTCTGTAGGTTAGGATTTATGATATCTGTAAAACTGTGATACATTGAATTGACACCATTTGTGCGTGAAAATTGGCGTCGACGTTCAAATAAATAAACTAAATCGAACCGTATCAGCTAACCAGAACCGTGCGACTCTGAATGAGGATTTTATTTCAAGGTTGTGTCTAGCCATTTATCAAGACTACAATAAACTGCGCCATTATAAATTCATTAAAAAACGGTGAAGGAAAACATCGTGAGGAAACTGGCATGTCCTTGAACAAAAATTCGAAGACATGTGACATTCACCAACCCGCACTGGGCCCGCGTGGTGGATTGCGGCCCATTCCCTCTCCTAGAGAGGAGGCCTGTATCCCAGTAGTGGGAACATTAAAAGGTTGATTATGCTATGATTATGTATTATAAATTCATATCGATATAGATCGATCTAGCGCGTTGCACACACAGTTACTGATGAAACTGTATTAATGGAATTGCAATTAGAGAATCCATGATGTCCAACCTTACTCATGGACAACTAAACAAAAATACATTTAGCGAACCAACTACTTACAACTTAAAACAGTTGAAATAAAAGAATGTTCTAAACAACCAACAATTCACACTCCACGGCTACCTACATTGTCCTCACGTAAACTTTACAAAAGAGGCGATCCAGTGCACCGTGTAAACGAAGGAGAGGCGATAATTCAGCGATAGAGGCTGAGAGAGCGGCGGTATCGATCTGCGGGAGGGAGGACCTCTGGCCAGCTTCCAAGGGAACTGACCAGCTCGCACAGATTTACCGACCCTCCTCCGAGTCGGGAGCATGGAAGTATTATTGTTTTACACGCGGTTTGAAGGGCTTCCCATTGATTCTGATGTCACTGTGTTTTTATTGTTATTGGCTGTGGGGAATGGGATTAGTTTAGAAAGGATCTGTTTGTTTTTTAGAATTGTTTTGTGACATATATGGAACACTTTGTTATTTTGCAACATAGCTTAGTCTGAGCGAATAAACCTTCAGTGTTACGAAGTACTGTCAAAGTAATAAACCAGAGAACAAAATAATATAGTGAGCAAACAAAAGTAAGAGATACTAGGATCTTATCTCTTCACGCAAGTAGTAAATGATAAAATGATAAATGATTTATTTTTGTAAGTAGGTTGTAAAAACACTTTTACACGTCAATCTTTTTTTTTTTTTTTGGCCGTTATAAAACTAGATGAGGCTGGTGTTTCCTAGCTGACTACCCTGAGAAGAAACACCGAAACAAACTCAGAGGTCAAGGTCTCTTTTGAAGTCCATACAATTGTACTGGTCAAATCATATGAGAACCATGTAGGTTGGTGTCTGAAGTGGTCTTTTGAGGAAAGTACCACACAGATTTGAGTGGACCTGTCCAAACAGTGCAAGCATTTGTCAGTTATCGTATAGCTCAAACTTAGAACTTTAAGGAGCTCAACGATTTGACGAACAATACCAAAGTAAGGACATTTGGGTAGGCCACCTAAAGAACTCAAACCGCCAGACTAACATGAATGAACCCCTGACGTAGCGATCTAAATGGTCCCCATATTCACAATACGTTATATGAGGACCATGCAGATCAGTGTCTGAAGTGGTCTTTTTAAGAAGGAACCACACCGTTTTGAGTGGACCTGTCCAGTCAGTGCAAGCCTTGGTCAGAGTCGATTAGCTCAACTTAGAATCAATAAGGAGCTCAACAACTCGACGAACAATGCCAATGAAAGGACATTTGGGTAGGCCACAAAAATACTCAAACAGCCAGACAACGTTAAAAAAAAAAATACTTGAAGAGGAAAAAGCTAATAATAACCCATATAGTCCTCACATTCACAATAGGGAATAAAATTAAAATTTAAAATAAAAAATATGATACTTTACAAAGTAAGTATTCATGTCAAAATAAAAAAAAAATTGTAATAAAATAAAAAGAATACTTTAAAAAGTAAACATTCATGTCAAAAATAAATGAAAATGTCAAACTGTATAAATATAAACAAAAAGCGCAAAAAAGAGAACAAAACAGAAAAACATTAAAACATTGGGCCGTGTACAAAACTGAAGCAGCTCAATCCCAAGCCTTCTTGTCCTCAAGATAATCTTTAACTGTATAAAAAGCTTTCTGGCATAGCTTACGTTTTATAAATGATTTGAATTTATTTCTGCTTAGTTCTTGAATAGGGCTAGGAAGTTTATTATAAAAATGTATACATTGGCATCGAAACGAACCACCTATTTTTTTGAGCCTGGTTTTAGGAACGACATAATTGTGTTTGTTCCTAGTATTTATGTTATGGATATCACTGTATTTTTTAAACAGATTAATATTTTTATGTGCATACAAGAGGTTTTCATAGATATACTGGGAAGGCACAGTCATAATATTAATCTCTTTAAATTTGTCTCTGAGGGACTGTCTGGGACTTAATTTATAAATTGCACGAATAGCCCTTTTTTGTAAGACAAATATTGTCTGAATATCGGCGGCATTTCCCCACAGCAGAATGCCATATGACATCACACTATGAAAGTAGCTAAAGTATACTAAACGGGCCGTCTCTAAATCAGTTAAGCCACGAATTTTCCTAACAGCATAAGCTGCAGAACTGAGCTTTTTTGACAGTTTGTCTATATGGGGGCCCCACTGCAGCTTCGCATCTAAAGCAATGCCTAAGAACACTGTGGTATCTTCGGGTTTCAACTCTTCACCCTTTATCGATACAACAGTGTTCACTTGTCGCACATGAGGTAAGGTAAACTTTATACATTTTGTCTTTTTCTCGTTTAGTAAAAGATTATTAGCATTAAACCAGTTAACTACAGTTGCAAGGGCAGAATTTACATCGTCAGTAACTATCTGCTGGCGTTTTAGTTTAAACAAAAGCGACGTGTCGTAGTAAGCCGTAAAAGTAAACTTTTACGACTGTTTCAAAAGAAAACTGTGACTGTTGCGGTATTTACACAAAGGACAGTACTACGGCCCAGTATAGAAATATTGAACTAAATAAAACATTACGACGGCGGACCGTAAGCTTTCAATCGTAAATAAAAACTATAAATATTTAGGTACGTGTGCCATTGACATCCTGTGAAATTGAAACCGGACTAATGGAGCTTGATAAGTTATGACCAATAATGTGGATACCACAATATTTTGATACCTGGTGATCGTATTTATCATTGAATAGCCATTAAAATACGATTAAATGTGAACAAAACCACCGCTCACTAACAATAATACAAGCCACAACTACCCGGGCTACAGACTAGCTAGAATCTCTCGCCAGCCGGCTAAATTCCGTCAAATTACGGAGAGGTTAATCCTGGGGCAGCAGCTGTTTGATAAAGCCCCTCGGCCACAGCTAATGTAAATTCCGCGGCTTCACCGCCGAAGAATGCCCGAGTCCTAAATAAGTACACTCCAAAGTACGTAGCGAGTGCCTTTTCCGGCACAAAGAGCCAATTACATAATACCACCCCTCACAGTTAATGACGTGATTATGTTCCACGAAAAAAATTACACCTATTTTTTTCAGCATGTATAGCGTTTCGGGGTTTTGTGCGGCTGAAAGGAAATTTTCCAGTTATGGGATTAATTTTTTAGACGATGAATGAAAATTAATTTGTTGTGGGAAGCGGTGTTGATGGAGGATAAAGCTGAAAGATGTGCGGCTAGAAGTGAACTAATTAATCCTCGCAAGTCGTTACCTACGCACGGAGGATTCATGTGAATGCCGTGAGAGGAAAAACTGAAAGTAAGCATCGTACAAGTAGGCCGTCCGTAGCACCTGCCCACATTTATGACAAAAAGGCGTAATTTAATAAAGGTAGCTTCTCAAACAATATTGCAGTGTCTACAAATTCTATAAGACACGAAATGTTAGCAATCTCCGTCGTTTTGTAAATAAAACTCACACAAAATTGCTCAATTTTAAATTTTCTCTGAAAAAGATTCTTTTTTTTCTGTTCCACAATAAGTGCTACGTCTTAATTTATATTAAACGGCAAAACACCTCTATTCAGTAATTTTTATAGAAAGTCTTTGTGCGACGGTCTATTGTTACAATGTTTGATACATTTTTTTAAAGAAAACAAGCTATATGTACCGTCATTGTTAGGTATAATTGTCGTTTTCGTGATGAAAGAGGCTTCATGAGTGGATCATCTATTATACTTATGTACCAATGTCGAATAATGGGTGAAGTACCATATAATTTGACAAAGTCAAATAGAAAGTTGATAACCTTGATTTTGTTTTAAGAGCGTATACGCCAAACGGCATTTCATACAAATTTTCAAGTCGTTATTTTCCGAAATGACTGAACCGATTTTAATGAAACTTCACACATATAAGCAGGATACATAGGTCTTAAGTAACTTATTTAAAAAAAGATAACTGGAAATTTAGGTTTGTATGGAAAATTTAAAACGGGTCTAATTTTACTGTAACACTATTTATCGAAAATGTTTTCAACAATTTTTTTATACCTATGTATCCTGCTTATATGTGTGAAGTTTCATTAAAATCGGCTCAGTCATTTCGGAAAATAACGACGTGAAAACTTTGTGTGAAATGCCGTCTGGCATATACACTCTTAAGCCTATAACCAACACCATTTTACGAATTTTAAAATAAAAATTGCTCAATGGATTGATCAGAGATCATGTCATATGATTTGTCTGGTCCTAACTAGGCTTGATCTCCTACTTTTCTCAACCCATCCTTTATATTTTCTTCATTATGTATCCAGCGCATGAACATTAATACACCTGCTCATAAATAAGGCCTAGTGTCCAACTTTTTGCCTCACATTATGTAAGTGGCAGCTTTGTGCGGCGGCTTAACGCTAACCGCCGCGTTCGTGGTTAGCTCCGACGTGAACGCACGCGTTTGCGTCTGCCGAACAAAGGGATTTCAGCCTGGAGGGCCTTTGATCTCGACCCATTAAACTGGGCTCACAAAACCGACACAAGTTTATATAATGTGATACACTACAATCAAGTCTTATTAGGACTAGGCTTTTGCTGGTTTTAAAGCAAAGTTTACAGGTCTAGTATGTATGTATGTTTTAATTTTAATAAATCTTTGCTAATTGAGGCTTTTCTAGAGAAATAATGTAACCAGCGAATCTATCTAAACATTTTCATCTTTTCCCAACTATACTGGGATCGGTTCCCAGTCAAACCGGATTCATCTTAATACCAGTATTTAACGTGGAGCAGCTGCCTACTAGACCTCTAAACACATTAACTGGGTAGCACGGTACTTCTTGGCAAGACTGGAGTCAGATTTTCTAGCAATCCGTAACTACAGCCAGAGATCTACAAATGACAGCCGGGATCAACGGCAAGAGGCTCGGATATTTCTCGATACGTTTAAATAGTCACCCATCCACCGACTGACCTCAGCAAGAGATGCTTAACCTTGAAGATCGACCCGAGTGGCTGTTATTATCTAGCAATGAGATCCTCCAATATATATAAACAAACCTGACGAAAAGATCAATGGAGAGATTTTATTTCTAAAATAAATTATTTTCAAATGTTGGCTATTTCAGCAAACTCAGCTTCACACCATAAAAATTACCTGTTATTTAATGTTAAGTTCAAATCTAAACTAACTAACGCACCGAAATACTAAAAGGTAGCCATTGTGAGGCCAATACACACGAGCGCTCCGGTCTATTGGCATTCAGCGGCGCCGCCATTGTGCACTAATCGCGGAACCTGTGATTAATGCCCTAATCTAGGAAATAAACCAGCTCAGAAAAAAAAAAAACATTAATAACCAACGCCCATTTAATACATTTGCCCATTTCCTACAATTTATCACAATTTGGCTTTATTCTTACGGCATACGGTCATAATTACATTATTCAAATGGAACGTTCCCCGTAGGTCTGTAATTAACCACTCTATAAATTAATTTGGAAGCGTTTTCCTATGAATTATTCAATTTCCATGGTGACCTCCGAAGTGGTTCGGGTCAATATCGGATACCAATAAGATGGCAGACGTTTTCTTTTGTTCTCCCTTAACAGCTTTGCCCGAGGCTTTGCATCGGTATTGAATGTTATATTTTCGTTGGGCAACGTCATAATTTTATCAATACTTATGGAAAAAAAAGACCGCTTAAAAGATCGCTTTTAGCGATAAGGCCGCCCATTGTGTCACCCTATGTAATGTTTTCTTCATCTATATTTTCTGTAACTTATATGGTGTACATAATAAAGAGTATTCTATTCTATTCTATTTTCATAGGGAAGTTTGGAGGAAGAAGAACACTGACCACAAATAAATTAGGATAAGGACAAAAGAATATTCTTGATGTTTATGGCCATGGGTGGTCAGAAAAAAAAGTTTTCAATCCACAAATACTTCAACAGTGTGGCTACATAATTAACATGGATCGATCTTCGAAGTTAAGCGTCACTTGCCGAGGCCGGTCCGTAAAGAAAGAAAGAAAGATGCGTTTATTGGCATTATATAACAAAAACACCTTATAATTAAAAAAAATAACGTAAACAGAGTTTTTGAAAATGAAAATAATATCTAGTTTTAATTTCCGCGAATATTCGCGGAAATTAAAACTAGATATTACTTTCATTTTGAAAAATAAAATGGATTTCCGCAAAGTAACGTCTGACTCAATCAATTTTTGTAAACAGAGTTATTAAGGCCAAAAGGGCCTCAGCTCAGCATAATGCCTGATGGCAACACAAGGTGTACCACCAAAAGCTGATTGTCCACCCATTACACGCTAAGCCGTTGGCATCGGCAATCATTTGAATTTCTATGACAGTCATCACGATTGGTTAGAAGCCAGAAAATATAAAACGAGTCTTGCCAAAAGATATTGTATTTGAAACTCAGATACTGGGTTCTGAAAGTCAGATAAGTAAAGTATAAAAGTAATCTGTACAGGACCTGTATCAAAATACCAGCGATGTGATATTTATTTTTTTAAATTCGCATTATATGCTGAGATTGGAACCTTTTTGGCCTCGCACATTTACATTTAGGTACAATTGATATCTACAGCTTTTGTTTATTTATTTTTCTAGTAGTTTTTTTTTTGTTTACTATTTTGTTTGTTTTGTACGAAACAAACAAACATTTTTCTTTCTTTCTTTCTTTCTATAAGCGATCGCTCGTTATAGAAATCGGTATTCAGCTAAATACTGAAAATCAACAACAATCAAGTTGGTAACAGGTTCGTTTGATTGCTACAAAATGAGTAGGTTAGTTGTCCAATTAACATTAAATAGTTTCCTATTACAACCACAATATGTATTCAATTTAGGCCTATAGCAACAGTTCATCGTGAAGTGTAACTATTAATTATTTAAACCAAACAAGTCAGTTACTGCGGCAACCGGATAGCGGCTGGGAGGCAGACAACTACTTCACTAAATTAAACTATAATTAATCTAAACTAATAATATAAAGAGGAAAGATTTGATTTCTGTTTGTTACGATTGAACTCAAAAACATAGGCTATATTATATTTTCAAAAACGTTAGAGATCCTTAAGAAAATTGCAATAATGTAACGCAAAGTTTACATTTAAAAATCATTATTTGGCGTGACTAAGAAAACTATTGATGCTATTTAAAAATTATGTTCTACATAATTAAAGTTTTCATTAATATCTACAAAAAACGTCCGGAAGGGTAAACATATTGTGTATAACATATCTAACTATTAATTGTGGTTAAGACATAATGACTGTATTTTTGTTCAAATAATTCAATCAAAACCAGGGTGGAATGGTATAGTGGTGATATTAATCCTTGTCCATTTTAATGGTCTGATAATTAAGGTTGATTATGTTCATACATGTAACGCTTTAAATGATTCAAATCGGATCTTTCGTTTAAAAGTTATAACGGGTATAAAAATGTTCTAAGTCACGAAAATGTAGTGGTTTGAGCCCTAAAGGGTAGGTAGTCTCCTACCCTTTAGAGGAATCGGAGGGTGTGCGATGTAGTTTGTAAAGGAAAGTACGAAAACTCGTGGGCAAAGTGCTAGTAAATTATACACTTGAAAGTTACTCAGTTATTGCTTCAGCGATCCTTTAACAATAGACTGAACCATCTGTTTCCAATAATGACGTAGAAGCGTTTTGAAAACTTTTCAAGTACGTCATTGTTTAAAGTTGTAGCTTGCTTGTATATAGTACTAGCGACTCGCCCCGGCTTCGCAAGGTGCAATGCTGTAAAAAGTAAATGATAAAAAATGTTTATTGTGGGTTATCCCTAAGTGATAAACATATACTATTGCAGACTTTTTTGTAGACCTTTTTAAGGTGTACAATACTGTAGTACAATAGTTTGGTCTATCTCGTAGGGTTCAGCCAGCGTCTGCAATGTAAGCGCAAAAAATGTCTTTATTTACGACATCACCTAAGAAACCCTTATTATTAGTGTTTCTCTACCATATTACATATGCATTGTCTATATCATATCTATATCTATACTAATATTATAAAGAGGAAAAAATTGTATTTTTGTATGTAACGAATAAACTCAAAAACTATTTGACCGATTTCAAAATTTCATTCACCATTAGAAAGCTACATTCACCCCGAGCAACATAGGCTATACTTTATCCCCATATTCCCATGGGAACGGGATCTGCGCGGGTAAAACCGCGGGGCGCTGCTAGTATACTATAAGAAACCGATTCAAAATCTGTTGCATATTTTTAGAGATATAAGCATACATAGGGACAGACAGACAGCGGGAAGCTACTTTTACTTTAATACATTCACAATCCTAGGGTGACAATACACTGGGCACGCCACTATTGTGGCGATAAGTCCCCTCTTTGAGGCGTGGCTGGAGAGACGTCACGGCGTTCTCACCTTCCGCCTGACACAGGTGCTCACCGGACACGGCTGCTTCGGGAGGTACCTGTGTCGGATCCAGCGGGAGGACACGTCCGGGTGTCATCACTGTGTGGATCGTCCGGAGGACACGGTGGAGCATACGGTGGAGGTCTGCCCTGCTTGGGCAGAGCACCGCCGTGTCCTCGTCGAGGCGATCGGCGGCGGCGACCTCTCGCGTCCGGCCCTGGTTCGGGCCATGGTCCGGAGCGAGGAGGCATGGGAAGCGGTCGTCTCCTTCTGCGAAGCAGTAATGCTAGCGAAGGAGGAGGCGGAGCGCGTGCGAGAGAGGGAAGCCCCTCGCTCCAGCCGCCGCAACAGAAGAAGACGCCCCGGGCGTCGGGAAACGCAGGGCGATTCCCGGCCACCGTAGGCGCGGGCCTGCGGATGGCGAGCTATGGGTGGCTCGCCGTCCGACAGCAACCAGGCCCGAGTCGACGGCGCGTCGTGTTCCACGCGCGCCTCAAAGAGCCGTCAGCAAAGAAGACGGGGCCCCATAGGGTCAGTGCCTGCTAGGGTTGCGGAATTTGTTCGAAAGAGTCACCGCAGCCCTGGAACGCAAAGGGCACAAGAAGGATCACGGGTGGGTTTTAGTCAGTAAGAGTCTGACACTCCCTTCCGCTCCGCCCAGAGCGGGAGAAGTCATTTGATGATTTCCCATCCAGAAAAAAAAAAAAAAAAGGGTGACAATACACGAGTTCCTATAAATGATCTTCCGAACCGGTGGAAGCCTTCCGAATAACTAATGTTTTTTCTCATGAAGGAGAGTAGTAAATGAAGGCTTGATTACGTTTTCCTGTTCGGCATGTAAGAAAGAAAAAGCCTACTGAAAAGAAGATCTAATATTTCGATATGTTATACAGGGCGTTCCAAGCCTTTGTCACATTTAGGGAAAGTACCTTAAATACTGTAGACAGAATAATGTACTTAATTAAGACCTCACTTTTATTTTGAAAAGCAATACGATCTGCATTTAAATAATTTTAAATCACTGCCTGTCAGAACAGAACCCGCAAAAAAATCAGGGAATTTCAATATCTCTTACTTTAAAATATTTATAATACGACTGTTAATTCATGAGAATAGCGCGGTCAAACAAATGCATACTCTTCAGCTTTATAGTATACTAGCGACCCGCCGCGGCTTCTCACGGATGCAATATAGATGCGAATGTTTTCTCTACAATAATATGCATGTATTATACGTATAAAACTTCATCTTGAATCAATCTATCTATTTAAAAAAATGCATCAAAACCAGTTGCGTAGTTTCAAAGATTTAAGCATACATAGGGATATAGGGACAAAGAAAGCGACTTTGTTTTATACTATGTAGTGATTAGTATAGATATGATTTACGATTATGAAATCTGTCTCATTATTTTTACGCTCAGTACTTCACTCGTTTAATATAATTCCATAAGCACAAAACGTGGTATCAACTCAAAGCTCGGAAAATAATAAGCGAACCAGCATATAAAGCACCTGACATACTCTTATGTATACATACATATATAAAACGTACTATGTTCCAACGTATGCATGACTTAAGACCTGCGTATTCAGCTTAATAAGTTTATTCCGGATCTAGAGCTTAGACTTTACGCCAACACTAATTGTGTAATCGCATTTATAAGAGGAGATAGCGTTCCTTCAAGCGGTTATTGAGTTTTGTTCTGTATTCGTTCAAGTAGATAAGTATAATGCCTGCCTACGTTAAGTTGCTTAACAGTGTAAAATGTGGTTCGGTTTCTCGGTCTATCTACTTCTAGTTTGGGTTGATATCAGACCCAATTACTATAATAATTTTCATTAAAATGTCGCTAAGTTTTGTTTCGTCGTAGGCAGTACTCCGTAGCTCGTAGCGCTTAGCCCGCAGCGCTTAGCTCGTAGCGCTTAGCTCGCAGCGCTTAGCTCGTAGCGCTTAACTCGTAGCAAGTAGCTCATAGCACATGTAGATTTTGCTTCGCCATGGCATCATTTCACAGTTTTTCTGACTAACAGTTGGCTTTGTTTTAGTAAATTGATAATTGGTTTTCGTAAGTAATACCTGTGACTTATTTGACTCAAATACGTGAAAAACCGAAAAAATGACTTTAGCTATGTTTATATCTATTATTACTATTAAAATTATCTACCGCAGAAACATCATTTGAGCGTAAGTAAGCCAATATGCGCAATCACTAAAACAATTGAAAGTAGAATCTTCAAATCAATCATGTGTGTGAATAATATTGAATGAACGACGTTTTTCCGCGGAACAATCAATTTCTAAGACAAGCGACAATTTTGCGATATTCAATCAGGGAACACCAATTTTGTTTTACGTTTACCAAACCAAGAAGATATGTATCACAATATCGGGCGATATTGTGATATACATTTATTTTCTTTATCATTTCATGATGTTCTTTAAATTATATTGAATGACGTGAGTTGTAAAAGAAAATTGGAGGAATATAAAACTTATGTGAGAATCTGTCTACGATAGGAGTCCACGATCGTCTATTTTTATTTAAGTCCAGGGTAAATCTAATCTAGATGCATAAACAGATCCTTAAAACAATCAACATAACAGTTTTCATTTAAAATATTATTTTGAATGATATACAAATATGAATATTAAAAAAAACACAGCCGAAGAGTCTCGGAAGTCGGCATTTATGGTTGTTTCTCCGTTTTTTGAACACCGGCTTCCGAAATTAAAGTTAATTTATAGTTTTTGTTTTTGTTTAGAAGTCGGTTACTTTTTTTTTGCAAAAAAAGTTTTCGTACGTGTTATAAACTGGTGTAAACAATAAACTGACATGCGATTTCAGGAAGATATATGTAGGTACTATTATTTATTGAAAGGATCCGTTTCCTATCTCCGATCTTCATCAGGTCTTCACCAAACTAGAAAGGGATCACCTTGAAATACTAAGATGCTCTACCAAACCATCGTATTACCTATATAATTTTTTATTTTCATTTTACATCGACAAGTGACAATGAGAATCTAGTGACAATTAAAAAGAAAGAATGACATCATCAATGTAGTCGAAGCCACGCATTATTAGGAACAACTCAAATACTAGTCGTCAGATCTCAGTCAAATTTAAATGTGACCACCATTACAAGTACACCCAGTTAAAAGTAATGAGGTAACACTTACAAAAAAAAATACGGTTGACTTGAGAACCTCTTCCTTTTTTGAAAGTCTGTTATAACAAATGTATGTTGTATGTTGATGAGATAATATTAACAATTTTATTCATGATTTTAGTTTGTCTATATCACCTAACCCTTGAGCTACCCTCCTGTTATTATCATCCCTTAGATCTTCGTTTACCGAATAAGGAAGCTATAAACGATGAAGACATACCTTTAAATACATAATCCAGCTCCAGGAAGGTAAACAGTAAGTAAATAGGACTATTTACTTACATAAATATAACACAAAGAACGTTTCATTTCGTAAACTATTGTTGATAAACATAATATAAGTTGATGGGGTTGCCACCCTTTTTTGGGTGAATTTCCCAGAGGGTAGGCAGAAATAATTAATAGTGTGTCAGTTAGTGTGTAAGGAAATGTATTCAGCTGACTGAAATATGAAGTGTATAGTACTGTAGCGAGAAAGTTTCATATTTACAGTACATTACTTATAACGCGAACAAGTTTCTGCACGTACACTTATATTTGTCAATGTAGCTGCAATTACGTCAACAATAATATTATTGTAACTACAGACAACACCACGCAATTAAAACACATAACACTTAATATCACCCTGATGTACCTCATAAATAATATCTGCTCACTACGTATAAACCATACAAATAACTACGTTACGCATTAAAGAAAGTCACCCTTTAACACCTAAATCAACCCCTGGTATTTCATGCAAATTGAAGTTTTGGAGAGCACAAATTATCAACCCCTGGGGGTGCAAATAAACAGACATAAAGTATAACGAACCATTATAATTGAAATTCGACTTGGGGGTGTTAATTTTTAGCTGGTAATAAAGTAGACTTGCACTGACAAGTTTCTGAAGGGGAGCAAGGGGCAGTTATGATAAGTTATTTTAATTGTTTCATTTTACATACATAATTTTCTCAAGAAACTCATCGCTATCGCTAATTAATAACAGTCACACGGTTTGATCTCCAAGGTTAAGCAACGTTTGCTGGGGTCCATGCATGGATGGGATTTACTATACAGTATTCTGAGAACGGCACGTTTATGATGATATCATTCATTTTTGAAAATAGGTTATACATATAACACTTTTATATTTCAATATTTTGTCAATTTATGCTGGATAAAGCCAGTATCTATAATTCAAAACTAAAAGATTCCAAATAAAAGGGCCAATTCTACTTAATTTTAAGCAACATTTAAATTCGCATCTTTGTCACAATTTGTAAAAAAGACTAAGAGAAGTTTATTTAAGATACCGGCCAAGTGCGAGCCGGACTCACGCACTCAGGGTTCGTACTCTATAAAAAAAACGGCAACTGAATCACATTTGTTTTTTGGGAGCCCTCTTTAAATATTTATTTTATTTTCATTTTATTATTTATTTTTAAAGTGAATATACAACTAAATATTCTGTGAATATTTCAAACATCTACGAGCAAAAAAACACGTTTGTTGTATAGGAGCCCCCTTAAATATAAATTTAATTCTGTTTTATAGTATTTGTTATAGCGGCAACAGAAATACATCATCTGGGAACATTTCAACTGTATAACTATCACGGTTCATGAGATACAGCCTGGTGACAAACAGACGGACAGCAGATTCTTAGTAAAAGAGTCCCGTTTTACCCTTTGCGTACAGAACCCTTAAATTGAGTAGAATTGGCCACCAGGAACTGTCCTTCTAAACATTCCATGAAATAAAACAAAAGCGAATTTCTCTGTAAATATATTAGTAAATACTGAATCAAACATCAACAGATACCCTATCTCAAAAATAGCAATATCTGCTAATGCCTAATAGACAAAACAATAAATGTTTGTACAAATAACTTGGACAAACACACTGAAACGCAAACACTGCCCGAGATAGTGTATCTGTAACATCTTTCATTTGGCGGCTGAAGCTGAAACTGTAATGTTATCGACTACAGTATAGTTTGCTGAGGATTTATGTATGTATGTCAATCATTTTGATTACCTACTTATTGTACCTACTCAAAATAAAAAATTCCAAAAGTCTCAAAGGACCAAAACTATCACACTTTATCAAAGTTAATGAGCGTGACCGTTTTGTCGCAAAATTCACAAAATACTAATACCTACGATAAAGGAAGCGGTGACTCCTATATTATGAACTTTATAATAGTCAATTTATTAACTGCTTAATTATATCAACTTCTGAAACAACTTTTAACTAGAATAATTTTAACTGCTCAACCAGTTAGGGATAACAATGTTGAAATAGACAAAGTTTATCGCAATAAAACTTTACAAAAACAGCATTAATATTCTAAATACCTAAAACAACAAAGTCAGTTATCAGACTCGCCCTAATCCAGCTCGTATTCATAGCCTCGCCCGACGACAATGTACACGTATTCATAGTCCTGACAAGACTGGAATATATTTACTTATTTAGCGCAATACACTGTGTGAAGCTGAAATGTAATTTTTTCACGTCTGAGTATCAAATGCCCCATCGCGACATGACTGAACTGTTTGTCTAGCTCGAGGTGGAATAAATACTAGGTCAGGTCTTTACTGTACTGCGTGCTGGCGATAAATCTTGGTGACGAAAACACTGGCTTACATAAATCTCACAAGTTTATTTGTGTGCGACTAAATCGTGGACAAACATATTCGAATGGTTTAGTTTTATTTGTGCTGACAATCCGATCTTTATAGATACAAAATTGTCACAAGCGATAAAATCATATCTGCCTTTTAGTGAGTTAATTGTGAAATCAAAACACTTAATACTTACTAATACTTGAAATGCGATTGTGAGTGTTTTTTGTATGTTACGATTTTTTTATATATTTTTGCACACAGGCAGATGAAATCTTGGAGACGGTGAAAAGCTACTTCTTCACGAGCGAAGCTGCAAAAAAGAGCTAGTTACATTATAAGGCTTAATTAAAAACTAACGCTCTGCGACTACGTACCCCAACAAACAGAAATTCTAGTTGCAATTTAATCTTTTCTCGACAATTTCCTTCAAAGGAATTTTAAATTTCTTCAGTAAGTGTCCAAGTTCAAGACCTTTCCGCTTTGAAGCCTCTAACAAAAAGACCAGAGTCCAGAGTTTCCGTCTCCTGGAAACGAGTGATCATCTTCAGAGAAGCGTCGTTAAAATGGTCCTAATGGCCTTCGTTCTGTACCTCACTGTTTTTTACTAGTAAGTGGAATCGCACTGGGATTCTTGGAATGGCGCCTTTTTTCGTGTGTTGTTAATTTATTGTGAAACTGTGCCGTGTGCTTTAGTACATTATACTCAATATAATGAACAACTTTTACTATGGGACCAACATTGAAATCGCGAAAAAAAAATTTTTATGTTCGTATAAGTTATCAAAATGTACTGAACAGCTTTTTTTTGCGATTTCAGGTTTGTTCCAATAATAAAAGTTGTTCATAACGATGAGTACAATGTACAACAGTTGGTGTTTTACAAATAACCCTGTATACACTTAAATAAATAAATAACTAAAAATAGTCAAAATATGACGTCGAAAAATTCCTCTGCATCGCTGGCATTGTAATGGTGAAATATTTATTTAATCAGTCCCGTAGTTTTTGAGTTTATTCATTACAAAAATAAAAATCTATTCTCTTTGTAATACAGTGTAGATAAATTTCGACATTCACGTGAGTGAAGCCGTTAGCGGATGCTAGTGCGAGTATATATACAGTGTGAAATCTTAATGGTTGTTTTCCCGCGGCAGGACGATTACCCATCAGTAGTACTATCGAAACACAAAGTTAAACTAAAAAAAAAAAATGTTTTTTCTTTTTCAAATCATTAAAAAGTGTTCATAAACTTGAAAGAGCGAGAATCAATAGTAGTGCACTAGACATAACGTAGGTAGATACCTACATGAGACGCACGTGCCACCGCGTACCTACATATCGCGCGATGCACTACTGTTGGTTCAAGTCGCTTTCGAGTTTTGTTTATCACAATTGTTAATCTGCCATTTATGGAGTCTAATATTTTTTATATATATAAATTGATTGTACATATTACCGATACAAACTCATTTCGCTTCGGGAAAACAACCATTAAAATTTCACACTGTATATGTACATGCAAGCACAGTGACATACCTGATACTATATTACCTACATTCAATGTGATAATATCCTTCTCGTAAGCTAAACTGTATGAAATTTGATAATCGTTGTTTTATGATCATTATGATTTGACATGAAATACTACTAGAAATTTGAGAGGAATCAATATTTAAAGCATTTATTTCAAACTAGCTTCTGCCAGCGACTTCGTCCGCGTGGAATAGTTACTTTACCCCCGATTTTGAAACTCTCAGCCCGATCGGTTTAAAATTGACAAATTTTCATACAAATAATCAGAAAGCATCGAACTGCAAAGCTATCGGGAGTTACACGTGTTATTGTGAGTCAACCATAAAATATAGACATATGCTGTTTGGGACCTTTTTTGATAATTTTATGTAAAACATTTCCGTAATACATGATTTCTATGTAACTTTAACCATTATGGCTACACACGCGACGGAAGCTTAAAAAATGGAGTAACTTCTCCCGTTTTCCGAACATTTTCCTTCACTGCTCTGCTCCTATTGATTGTAGCGTGATGAAAAGTATACTATAACCTGCCCAGGAGTATGAAGAATAATTGCACCAAGTTTCGTTAAAATCGGTTAAGTAGTTTTTGTTTCTATAAAGAACATACAGACAGACAGACAGACAGACAGACAGACAAAAATTTTACTGATTGCGTTTTTGGCACCAGTATCGATCACTAATCACCCCCTGATAGTTATTTTGAAAATATATTCCTTGTACAGAATTGACCTCTCTACAGATTTATTATAAGTATAGATTACAAAAACCTTGGTTACAGTATCCTTGTTGCTTCTATATTTATTTAATACTTTACGAACACAGATATACAGAGGCGGACTTAGTGCCTTAGGTATTGTCTACCAGTCAACCTTTGGGTAGCGCAGAGAATAATAGTGGTAGGTGCAATATGAAAAAAAAAAAAACAACAGAAATGCGACTAATATTAAATTAATACAAAGATAATATCTACGCTATACATACAATACAATACCATCTTATACACGACAATAATTTAACAGTTGATGCAAACAAATAATGAGTAAAACAATTAGCGCTGTGACGAACTACTGCCGACTTCTTATGAATGCCTGATTTCGTGGGGTAGCGCATTCCACAGAGAAATAGATTGTATGAAGACAGAACAGTGACTGAAGTCAGTACAGTGAGAGGGACAGTGAAGAAGACGATTATGGGATGAGCGTAGATTTCTTTTGTGGTTGGCGCAAATGTATTGAAAATGAGGGGTTAGATAACTAGGGGTGTTGGGAGAATATGTCATGTATGTGAACACAATGCAATCACTAGTGAAACGCTAAAACATACAATATATTTGAGTGTTCACCACAAAACATATTTCTACTATGCTCAGTACTAACGTAGGCAGTGGCTCGCCGCAGTCGTTCCAAACGAGTCGTGGGCGAAGTGAAATATTTGAACAACTAACTAAACATTCCTTCCTAGCTTTCGTTTTAACAAAGCGTTTCAAATTTATATATTTTAGTTAGCACCGATCCATGCACCAGTTGACTTTTGCTGAGAGAACACAACTATACATTTACATATATGCAGGATAAGTAATTGACGTAGCTTTTTAATTTAAAATAACTTTCAAAAAACAAAATAAATCCACCATTATTATTATTTTTTCACATAAGAAACGATGAAGATCATAACCCAAAACGTGCTGAAGTCAAATTGCATACATCTACAGCTACACCAATATTATAAAGAGGAAAGATTTGTATTTTTGTGTGTGTGTGTGTATGTTTGTAATGAATAAACTTAAAAACTACTATGCCGATTTCAAAAATTCTTTCACCATTACAAAGCTACATTCACTCTGAGTAACATAGACTATATTTTATCCCCGTATTGCCACGGGAACGGAAACTACGCGGGTAAAACCGCGGAGCGATGCTAGCATTACATACAAATTATACTCGCTTTTACACTTGCTCGATTCACTACTAAATTAATACACAAAAAACGAACAAATTAATCACAGACCCTGTATCAAAATTAAAGAAAATACGGGCCGAGTGTAATATCTTTTTTTAAAACGAAAACGAAACTAAACCGGTTTAGTTTCGTTGTTTTTTCTCTTTTTTACGAATTTAAAGTTATTTTATACTTTGTAGTGTACTTTCTTTGGAAGTCGTTTTTTTTTTTTTTGTAAAGTTTATTATTTTACACTTTTTAGTGGTAGTTGATTCATTTTTCACTGGAATGTCACAGGAAAGCAAAATGCGCAATTCCGTTTACTTTAAAAACCAAACCAATGAACCGATTTTGATGAAATTTGAATGGAATCAATCGGAAAATATATCCGTTCAAATAACAAAAAAAAGGTTTTTTCAGGTTCGGTTCATAAGTGACGGAGTTATGGGGGTAACAAACATAAAAAATCCAACTGAACATACTTTTTTGAATTCGGTTAAATAGTACATTCCTAGAGGCTACGGAGATGTTCCTAATAATGTTCCATGCTTTCAAATCTGGTATTAAAATGACACACTAGAGCTCATAAAAATGTTATCATATCCCTCCACACAAAAGCTTATCCTCGCGATTCCACACTCCACAAATAAATCGGTAACAATAAACAAAACAAAATTAATGCGCCACCATAATTATAATGCGGTTCGCAAGTGAAGCTTCAGAGAGCTTGAATATTCATCAGGTCATTATCATAAGCAAGTACCCGGGTGTTGCTTGGTCTCCTGTACACCAGTGTACACCGATGTATTGAGCTTTAGGGAAATACTTCGAGGGCAGGGTCGCGGCTTCAATGGTGTTTATAACGGTACTGGGGAGGATTTTGCTGATTAGTAATGCTCAATGAAGCGACAATAAGAGATGCAAAAGGGCTTTCTGCATAAATGTTCGAGTGTTCATGAATATTGAATTTTAAGGAGTGGGTGTCGTGGCGAGACTTACAGGTCAATGTCCGGTCGGGTGTGTGGCGATTCCCGATAAATCTTGGTGAGAATCTATCTATTTTCTAGTCGCTACTAACCTCTGCTGCTGCTTTAAAAAAATGGTACCTATTACGAGCAAGGTTAAGAAACACCAAGCTTTAGTTTTAGGCTAAGTTAATATTGTAGTCCAAAAATAATAATGAAGACAAAAATATATTCAAGCATGCATAAAGATCTTCTCGAAACCGTTGTGTTAAAACAGTGGCTGGAGCAGACAACGAGGCTCGGCCGCGTACACCCAATAATTATGCAGGACCACTAACACCAGACTCATTTCTTTACATTTATTCACCAAAACGTACAGCACTTCAGAAATATTACTTCAAATTCTCTCCTCTAAGATGTTATTATAATTTATTGTGCCACGAGCGCTGAACGGGTGATAATTTTAATATTTTAACAAATTTAATATGGCAATATAGACACTATTTGTTAATCAATTTAAAGTTGCCCATTTCAGAAATATTTCAATTACATTAAAAGAGTATTCAAATAGTTCCTAATTGAAATTCAGTAAAGCAACGGAGTTCAATATTCAGTAAAAATAGGTATACAATTTATTGTTTCTATATGATGAGAATATTTTTATTTACTAGCCTGAAAATCAACTTGAACATCTTTGTACCTAGGTGTACCACTGACATAGGTTCCCGACATCGTGAATGTCCAAAACCAAATGTCTAACTCGAGAAACTGTTTTTTAACGTGAACCACATACATACATATGTCTGACTAACCAAAAGCAGCACTGCATGGTCTACAGACGACATCGATTTAGTGCTAACCGGCGTGAATTCGGTAACCAAAAGCATAGCTATACCGAAATATATCCTCGCCCTTTGTAGCTTCGACACATCCTTTCTTTCCTCCCCCACAGTCGGGAGCGGAAGGAGCGGAGCGAGCTGAGCGAACGGAAGGCGACCGCCGCGCAATTATCGCGACAATTAGTCGGAGGCGCGACATGGCGCGGTGCGGCGCGGTCGTTACACGACCTCACGCATTAATTGCGATAGGTATCGCTGAGGTGGAATAAAAGTATAAGGGTTTGGAGAAAAAGTATGTTCATTAGAATACACAAATTTAGGCTATTACAATAAGGACTTTTACTACAAAGACGCAAAAAACGACACAATCTGCCTGATACATGTTTGCTAAAAAACAGTAAAGAACGATCAAAATCTCATTCAGACACAGCAGTCAATTTTTCGAAATTAAATAACGCTAATTACTCAGTACTGTTTGTCCAAATACCATTATACTATCAAAAGAATTCCTTGTCCATAAAACAGACATTCTAGTTTCTGCTCAATCCAACATGGAGTTGTTCATAAATAAACCATTATTTATATAGAAACAGCTAGATCGCAGTCGTAACTCACAGTCCTTTGAGCAGCTGACCGGGAAACTGGCGATCTTAGGATATTGACTCACAATATCGAGGACAAACTGCTGCAGAACTAGGTACCTCATCTAGCTGAGGCTATATTAAAGGATATTTGATGGATTCTTGTGAACTGTTGTGTGGCTACTTGTAACTGTGAGATAGTAGTATTTTCCGAAATCTGTTTGATGTTTACAAGCAAATCAATTTTTTTAGAATAGTACGGTATTATTATATAATATGTCACGCCATAGACAGAAGCTTAATTGTGTTCTGTTGTGTCTATGGTATGACCAGATACTCGTGGTAGTTGTGCCCGGTTCTGACATTGTTTTTAGTTTTAATTGAAAGTTATTTTTTTCTTTTTAAGTTTATTTTATTTTAGTTTTTGTGCGTCATCTATAGCGGAATAAACGAGTTTTCTTCCTTTCTTTTCTTCTATATTTGCACCTTTCAATATCAACATAGTAAATTGCATATAAAGTAATGATAACAAAGTAAAATTATGGGGAATTATGTATTTGAGCCGTTTGGGGTTGAAACACTAGGGCCATTTCATTTTTTTTTGTATGCACTTTGTTTAAATTATTATTTTCTTTATGTAGGTATTTATATGTATATTTCATTTTAGTATGTGTTCCGTGAGTATATCCGTGGCATAATTAATATCAAGGTATAAAAATAATCTGTACAAGACCTGTATCAGAATACCAGCGCTGTGATATTTAATTTTTAAATATCGTAGCATATGCTGATAGAGGCATTTTTACATTTACAACTGATTACGATAGCTTCTGTTAATTTATTTTACTTTGTTTGCTTTGTGTGAGTCCCAAATAAACATTTTTCTTTCTTTAGATAAATCAAAGAAATTTGTAACATTATGTCGGAATGCATAAATCCAAGTTACCGACATCGCGAAAATACTGGTAACCGCAACAATTTGAAACTTTCCCATATTTTTGAACATTTACCTACCTACATTTGAAAGGTTAATGTACAACTTGTGAATAGCTGTAAAAGTTTCCGTACAAGTAGCTACACACGGCGCGATGAATTCATCTTTGAAAGTACACATGCACTGCATTTACGAAATAAACCAAGTATAAACTTTTAAATAAAGATACATTTTTTCAAATATTTTTCTAAAAATCCTTTGACTATTCAACTCGTGGAAAATGAACAATCGGCATACGAGCCGTGCTATAGGAATTCCCAGATTTAATAATATTCACAATTGTCATTTCATGCCGAAAACAAATTTCCGAGAATCCCAAAATTGCACGAAACGTAAACTCATTTTATAAACTGGAATATTCCGGCAATCCGTATTACCAAATACGGGTATCCTGCGTATTATTGTTATTAGTATTAAACACGGCTTATCATTAAGTCACTCTTTTTTTTTTAGAAAAACGTTGCCCCACACTAGGAATTTCTCCTTTATCGTGGGTGCGTTTACAAACATACAAACTCACATACACAAACAGCCAGACCCGGAACAACTATCTAGGCCATACAAATATTTGTTCCGTACGGGAATCGAACCCACGACACGTAGCGCAGCAGCCAATCGCTAAACCGTGTCGTCCAGGCCAAGCTACGATGTGAGCTGCATAGTCCACTGCCATCGCTTCACAGTCGATTCACTTCTGAGGACTAATGACGTCCAAATTGCTATCATAATCTCGTTGTGGACAAGGAATAGTGCTGTACATCTTGTATAGTCCGTCTAACAAGGACTCTAGCGCAGGTCTTAAACATCTATAAGGTTCAACACTAAAAGAAAAAAATCTAGAGTAATCGCTCTTGAAGTGATTGTCCAATTTATTCACAACTTTGTATGAGCCGCTCTTTAAACTAGAGCCCCCCTTTATGCTATTAGCGGTATCCTTGACGTGTCAACCAAACATTATTTTAAAGCTTAACAACTAAACTCACCGTTCTGTTTCCCAGGTTGCGCACCCTGCAGCTGAGGTAGGCGGACTTGCCGACCAGCGCGGTGACGTTCCGCGGGGTGGCCGCGTCGAAGGACGGCGCCAGGCGTGCGCCCACGCCGCCCGCTGGCAGCGAGTTCACCGACCCCGCCCCGCCCGCGACGTCGCATGCACCTGAGGAAGATGAGGGGTTTGAATTTCAGGAAGTAGAGACTATGTTCAAAGCTCCTGAAGTGATCGGCGACGGCGAACTCTCGCGTCCGGTCCTGGTTCAATCCATGGTCCGGAGCGAAGAAGCATGGGAAGCGGTCACCTCCTTCTACGAAGCAGTAATGCTAGCGAAGGAGGAGGTGGAACGCGTATGGGAGAGGGAAACCGCCCCGGGCGCTGGGAAGCACAGGGTGATTCCCGGCCACCGTAGGCGCGGGCCTGCGGACGGCGAGCTATGGTTGGCTCGCCATCCGATAGCAACCAGGTCTGGTAGGCAGCCGCTCCACGTTAAATACTGGTATTCAGCTGAATCTGGTATGACTGGAAGCCAACCCCAATATAGTTGGGAAAAGGCTAGGCAGATGATTATGAACACTGACAGTACTCTCGTGCCCGGATGTGACGAAAACTAAAACATATATTTTTTAAATCGTCACTTATCCCCAACTGGGAACCGAACAGGTTGATTATGGTACAAAAAAAAACATCCAGAAACGTCACTACTACACATAAGAAACTAAAAGAAAACTCTCATTGAACCAACTACTTTAATTGGCTTTGAAGACAAACAATAACAAGGCTTTACTCCTCTTTTTAATGTGCACTACTGATAGATTTCCTCTAACTGCACAGTTAAATATCACAAACCTATTCAGTCCTAGATAAAACCTATTGTACACAATGGTTATCGAGCATATTATTCATGCTATCTCTAAGAAACATGTGTAATATCACCATAAATCTATCCAGCATCCGTAAAGTTTATGAGCGAATAAAATCCGTGCCGTCTCCATTGTGACAAGATTATTTGTTCGAGACAAAGATGGCGTCTGTTGTAGCCGCTGTTAATTAAACTATGTGGAGACGATGGTACCTTTGTTCACTCGTGATTTTATTTTAAGTTTTTTATGGAAGATGAATGTTATTGGAGGAAGTGGATTTGTTTTTTTTTTTGGCGATTGGCTTTGTCTGTAGTACGATTATGTTAGGATTAAAATTAGATTTTTCAATGATGGATGATGTTTGAGCTGAGTTTACAAATCTGGCGACCTATTATGACGTCTTAAATCCATCATGATTTCTGTGTCAGAGAGAGACGGAGTTACACAAGACGAATAGCACTATCTCTTTCCCTCACACGAATCATGATGGCATTGGCACTTCGTAATACGGCCACTGGAGTCAAATGTTGTTTTTGTTACTCTAAGTAGTTAATGCTGCATTCCACAGCTGGACTAAGGTCATTCCCAAATCCTTCCAGGTATTATATTTCCGACCCAAATCAAACCAACAGTATGCGTTCAGGTCATCTCGCCACCACTACCTAGGTCAGCCTCGGCAGCGTCCATCTTCAGTCATACACATGGTAGACGCTGTTTCACAGCGGTGCCTATACATGCGGCCAATCCCATTTCCCAATCCCATTTCCCAATCCCTTTCCCAATCCCATTTCCCAATCCCAGTTCCCAATCCCATTTTTGTCTGGCAGTCATTTTCATTCGTCTAAAACCCCCATGAGCGCAGTTTCTGCTTTTATGTGATACAAATATGAGACAAATTACAGTGTTTTTCCAGAGAGTTGATTTAATGACGACTCGGATGACGCAGTGGCTGAGCGTTTGCCTGCTGCGCTACGTGTCGCGGGTTCGAGCCCCGCACGGAGCAAATGTTTGTATGGCCTACAGATAATCGTTCTGGATCTGGGTGTCTTGTGTATGTGAGTTTACATGTTCGTGAAAGTACGCACGATACAGGAGTAAATCATAGTGTGGGGCAACGTTTTCTTAAAAAAAAAAAGAGAACTAAAGATTATATATTAAGACAAGGTTTTCTATAAGCAACTCAGTATGGGTGTCTAAAAATCCTTTTAGTCGACTATTAAGTTAGAAAATAATAAATTCATTTTTGCACCGACTATGTCAATATATTATTATGAAAGCAACTAAGATTCCTAATCTGCTCCATTAAGGGCAAACTATAAAGTTTCCTAAGTGATTCTTTGTCTCGTTGAAATTGCTTTTAGCGATTAGACCGCCTTTTGCACCGTTCATCTCTTTTATGTAAATTCCTGTAGAGTATCTAGATACTTTCAGTCTAGGTATAATAAAGTACCCGGCTACATTTTTGACTAGCAGCGCCCCGCGTTTTCACCCGTATAGTTCCCGTTTCTGTAGGAATACTGGGGTAAAATATAGCCTATGTTACTCGCTGATAATATAGCTTTCTATTGGTGAAAAAATATATAAAATCAGTCGAGAAGTTTCGGAGCTTATTCGATACAAACAAAAAAATCTTTCCTCTTCATAATATTAATACAGATAAACCAGAAATACCAACCAAACAAACGGTCAAACGAATACCACGATTGTTGTGTCGACCACCTAAATTGTAAAGACTTCTAACCGAATTCGATAAACGCTAGAAATCTTGACTTTGGCAAAGAAATTACTCATGAAGTCGAGTCAGAATTCCCACCAAACGAGTTTCAAAACAAAACACTGCCATCGAAAGCTCTATTGCAAATACACGATCCTAAATCGCTATAGAGATGAATAACAAACACATTTATTGCCACAGGGACAAAACCTCGTTATGCATCGAAGCCTGGACGGCGGGGACGTCAACGAGGAAATCATTCCGCTTAGCTCCACTTAGCTCCCGCCGCCACGCCGGCTAAATACTTGATTGATGCGCACACTAACCTAGCTATTTGAATACCACCGAGTAGCTAGGAGACAGAGTGCTCACTGAATTTTGATCTTCTATTCTCCTATGTCAATTTATAGTCTCTTAGGGTCTAGACAATGTGAAGGGGATTTACCACGTACATATGTGACCACGTCAGTAATTTTATTTATTGGTCTACTAGCTTCTGCCCGTGACTTTGTTCGTGTGGAATAGTTACTTTATCCCCGATTTTGAAACTCTCAGCCCGATCTGTTTAAAATTGACAAAGTTTCATACAAACTTTCATCCCCTATTTTATCCTTTTGGGGGTAGAATTAATCAAAATCATTTCTTAATGGATGCCTACGTCATAACATCTTCCTGCATGCCAAATTTCAGCACGATCCGTTTAGTGGTTTGGGCTGTGCGTTGATAGATCACTATGTCAGTCAGTCACTTTTGAGTTATATACATTTAGAAGATTAGATTTAGAGTTAGCATAATCAGCCTTTTTTTAATGTTCCCACTGCTGGGACACAGGCCTCCGCTCTAGGAGAGGGAATGGGCCGTAAAAAAATGCAAAGCTGAAAATCGAGTTTTGCAATTTTTATCTCAGAAAAACATTGGTTATCTTGAGAGTTATATTATTATCTAGTGTTGTGGTTATGTATTTTTGTTTAGAGTAATTTTAATTAGTCAGTCTTATTAAGCCAGCAAGGTTTGTCATAGGACTGAGAATTAATCGTGTAGACATGCTTTATTAGGTACACAGTTACACGATTTCAATTTTATACTATTGTTATTATCATTTACAGATCACTCCATTAATCTAAAAAAAAGTCTAAAATCATCCATTCTGCAAAAATATTTCAGCAGTGTATTTCGTTTTTAGATTCTAAAGTAAACACTTCAATCACATTATGTATACCTACTTACCATTAAACTAGACAATTTGACTTTGCCTCTGGGCACCGTGCAACGCTGAACACATTCTAATTGGCTACGGTGTACCTTGGATCCGGCCGTAGGAAGGCGAGCAGAAGTGACCATTTATGTACACATTAAATGGGGCATCTTACAGTTTCGGGAAGCATTATTGGTAGTGCGCCTTCTGTTGCTATTTATTCTGAGTCGTAATGGAAGTGCGCATCCGGGCTGATTCCTGGATAGATCCGGAAGTCCGCTGCACCGGGATTTCGATGATTGATATGCGATTTAATGACATTAAGAAGTCCGTATTAATGATCCTGCTAATAGTATTTAGGTTAAATAGCACTTTTTTTAGTGAATTAGAGTACAATGCAATTAGTTATTTCAACATCGGCTGGACTAGTGTTAATGGACATTAAAATCGAGTTTTTTGGGATTGTAAACTTTAACAGTCTGTTGTAGCTGAATATTTACGTGCATGTCGATCGTATATTGACCCAAAGTTATATTTTATCCGATTGTTTTAAATTTTTATTGAAAAGATAAATAAAGAAAGTAAATAATAACCGAAAAAAAATTGTTGGGGTTGATATGATAGCTGGCATGCGGAGGCGATAAACGCAAGTAAATAAAAATATTCTCTCGGGGTTCAAATTCAATACACACTATAATTCATTAAAAGTGCGGTTTCAGGCACATAAATATGTATGAGGAGCGCGGTGGTTCAGAATGAATAAATATTAATTAATAGAATTTTTTCAATGGCCACTAACAGAACCAATCAATCTAAGGACTACACCAAAAAATGGAACACAAACTTAATCAATGAACCATCAATGGCCGGCCGTGATGGATGTACCCTTAATTAAGCAACAGAATAGATAACATCACATGCCAATCAGACAAGCAAAAACATATCTTCACCCTCTAAAATAAGGCGCATAATTACCGCAAAATAAACCTTGTTTCAACAACAAGCAGGAGGAAACAGTATGCAATGTTGGCAAGCAAATTCCGCCTCTATTGTTTGAATGATAAGAGCTTCTGTTTGTGTGAAATTATTCGGTAAATTCAGGAACAGATTGTGGGCGCCGACGAGCCAGTGAGAATGATAAAGTGACCGGTGGAGCGGCCGCCGTCGCTGCCAATATTTGATTTGACTAAACAATACTAACTAATGTGCACCTGTTACTTTACTATTGTGGCGAATTATCCGGACTGCAAACTGATTATATTAGGGGACAATTCACTCTGATTTGTGAATTCAGGAAGTTCTTTCCGCATCATTTTTTTTTAGATTTTGTTGGCATAAGCATTCTTCAAGCCTCTGTCTTGGGATCGGCTTTCAGCTTATCCGAATACAGCTGAGGTCCAGTACCGTGTGTGACTGCTGGCCTTTAACGACTGTTAAAGTCAAATCTGCTCTAAAGCTTAACGTGCACTCCGAGGCATGCTGGTCGCGCGTCTGATGTTCCACGTGCTCTTCAAAGAGCTGTCAGCAAAGAAGACGGAGCCCCATGTGGTCAATGCTTGCTAAGGTGCAGGAATTTGTTCACCGCGGCCCTGGAACGCAAAGGGCACTAGGAGGTTTTAGTCAGTAAGACTCTGACACTCTCTTCCGCTCGAACCAGAGCGGGAGTAATCATTTGATGATTTCCCATCCAGAAAAAAAAGACATGCTGGTATATCTGTATGTTAAAATGGTCACCCATTTCTGACTGACCCGTACAGCTGTTATTATTTATTCAGTTCATGAGAGTTGCAACTGCCATGTCTGCACCACCTTATGGTCGACTGGTAGAAAACGCCTATGACATTAAGTCCGCCTTTGTACAGTGTTTTTACTAGTGCATAAAGTGTTAATACATAAATAAACAAACATAAGCGGTTTACTAACAAACACTGATACGGTAACATCTGTCGACTTGATATTCTTCGATTAAAGTTCCGAAAATTCACTGAACAACATTTCCGCGTACAAGTTCGTCCGAAACCTTCCCTTTGTAGAACTTTGTAAAGTTATAATATTAATTGATAGGTACCGTGAGTTTGTTTATTTACAAGTAAACATGAAATTATTGGACCTTGTCTAAGTCTTCTTTTAGTGGGAAGTTTAATTAATTGCTTGCAGAGGAAAGAGGGGACAGAAGACAAAGACTTTCATGGGGCTTCGTTTATTTTTGAAAAATAATGGAATGGATCCGGGTTCAGTGTTTGTTTATTTGTGTGTTTTTCTATTGTAAGCGTGTACACGTGCGATATGAGAGCGACTGTAAAGCTGTCAGTGGTGGGTAAGAGCGGGCGCGCACTACGCGACGGAACTATTTATAGAACGACAGACAATCTGTTGCGATCGATTGCTAATAGCTTAAGTCATTTTGTTGATAGTTTTATTACGCTTTTCGACAAAGGACTTTGACTTAGTAGAGAAAAGCTTTAACTTGTTTAAGATTGTCAGAAACCTGTAGATACTTACTTTATTTTTGACGGGCCTGTTGGTCTAGTGGTTAGCGGCCCTAACTGCTAAGCCGGAGGTCGTGGGTTCGATTCCCACCCAGGACAAACTTTGTGTGATGAGCATGATTGTTTGTTCTGTGTCTGGGTGTGATTTATCTATAATATGTATGTATTTATAAATTATATAAGTATGTATATCAGTTGTCTGGTTACCATAACACAAGCTCTGCTTAGCTTGGGATCAGATAGCCGTGTGTGAGTTGTACCAAGATATTTATATTTATTTATATTTATATGTAATTATTTTTAAGGTTCTTAATCAGATGATTTAAAAAAGTTACGCTCGCCGAAGTACAATCTGCAGAAGACTGAAAGATGTCAAGCTGTCTGATTCATGTAGTGGCTACTTGAATCATAGTTTAGATGCCACTGACTACATCACGCTGCTTGAAAATTGTTTAAGTTTTAGTCCTTTTTCGATGTAAGGTTTTTTGAAAAATGGTCAATTTATACATTGTTTCTTTGCTCTACGGCAGCTAAACAACACCACCCTCAGATATGACCACACACTTCTGGAACAACCTGTATTTCAGCAGGTAGTAACCGGGGTCTTGAAGTTGAAAATGTAGTTTCCTAAAATATTAACGTTAGTTAAGTGCCTTGTACGTGGAAAATTATTCACTTAACAGGCAGATTTGTTGCTTTGTTCTTCTTTCCAGCTAAAACACTCACTGGGAAGTGGTGACGAACGGACGATTTGGGATCTCTCTTAAATTTTGATATTCCAAAAGTGGTGTATCTCAGCCTAATTATCTAGGGTCAGTTATACCTAGATTTGCTTACCGAACTACATGGGATAAATAATATTCAACAAATACCCCTGATAAAATTGATATTCATCATCTGCCTAGCCTTTTCCCGGTCAAGCCAGATTCAGCTAAATACCAGTATTTTACGTGAAGCAGCTTCCTATTGACCTCCACAACCCTTTAACTGGAGAACTCGGTACTTCTTGGCAAGACTGCTGTCAGATTTTCTGGCTTCAAACAATCCGTAATGACTGCCAAAGATCTCCAAATGACAGCCGGGACCAACGGCTTAACGTACTTTCCGAGGAACGGAGAAGTCTCGTTATATTAAGATGGTCACCCATCCACAGTCCAACCTCGGCAAGCAGTGCTAAACCTTGAAGATCTTCTGATAAAATTGATGTTATCATGTTTAAATAAATAAAAAAACCTTAATAATATAGAAGACCCAACGAATTTCGTTGACTCTCGAAATCTCTATTCAGTTTTTCACAATAGCCCTCACCCAGCCAACAACGAGGATAAAAACACGGCTAACACCAAAATATTTGATGATGCAGAAGTCCCGATACAATGTGGGGCGTATTGTGAGGCCATGTTGTGACTCCCGGGAGATGTAGGCTTCACGGAAACACCCCGGGGATCCCGGCCAGATATAAACTCACTTTCTTTGTGTAGTTTCTTTTAGCAATATTAAAATCATATCGCTAGATGTTTTACCTAATGATGTAAGTTATTCTACTCGCGCCCATCTTAAATATAAAAGCTAAAGAAAAATATGTACGAGAGATTTTATTTGTTACTTGTTTATGTTAGCGGTTTTGCTCTCGGGATGAAAATTTATCCTATGACATCTACCAAGACATGGTCTTCTCGTTGTCAAGTCTCATCCAAACCTGTTCAGGCGTGAACAAGTGAAGAGGTAAAAAATCACGCCTGTTTTGTCAAAAAGTGAACTAAAAATTTAAAAAACAAGGTAGATAATAATCTTTTCAATGCAGTTAGGGGACCTGTAAAGAACTATTCAAAGGCACCGTCCCCTTCCCGTTTAGTTTTTTTTTAATCATTTGTTTTTTTTGTGTCATTACTATTTTGCTATGTACTAAACTAGCTTGAGACGATGATAGATGACGTAATTTTCATGAATACAAAATATTTTCATTTATGTTACCCTGGATAATACACTGATATCAGTTAAGCCATTTAGAAGTTATGGTGGAATAAATAAACTCACATACATACATACATACATACATAACACTCCTTTCTGTGCAGTCGTGTAACAAACAGATAGCCAGAGCAACTTTCTTCATTCATAATATTAAATATGGAAATAAATTGGATTGTATTCAGAAATCTTAAAAGAATCGTTTGCTTTGCTATAGTAAAGCCAATTATAATGTAATAGGATCAACGACACTTTCGATATTTCTCCTTGAACTATTGATACAACCTCTCATACAAGCGAACTAGGTTTATGGCTTAGTTCAGAGGATTGAATGACTTATTGAAATCGGAACTAATGATCTCGAGGAAGTTTGCTCAAGATCATGCCTGTTCTGAGAACGGATTTAACAAATATCAATGGCTGAATAAATAATTCCAGTAACGTAATATTATACATATTAATATTTGCGAACAATAACGCATTAATGTAGCTAAAGTATTAAGGAGCTCGTGGCTAAATAACAACAGCCGCACGGGTCGATCTTCTAGGTTAAGCAACGCTTGCCGAGGTTGGTCTGTGGATGGGTGACCATCTTAACATAACGAGTCTTCTCCGTGCCTCGGAAAGCACGTTAAGCCGTTGGTCCCAGCTGTCATTTGGAGATCTTTGGCAGTCGTTACGGATTGTCAGAAGCCAGAAAATCTGACACCAGTCTTGCCAAGAAGTACCGTGTTCCCCAGTTAATGGGTTGTGGAGGTCTGGTAGGCAGCCACTTCACGTAAAATACTGGGAAAAGGCTAGGCAGATGATGATGATTTAAGCAAAAAACCATATGACTATCATGGTCTACACATCACAGCAACTAGTGCTGGGCCCTCTCACAAAGAGGAAACCTATATCCCAGGAATGGTATAGTCTAATTATGGTAGTGTATATATAAATAGATAATGGTGACATATCTCTTTAAATCGGTTAAGCAGTAACCAGCCTTAGTGTGCTGAATTGCGAATGGTCCAAACAAAAAAAAAACTCTTTAAAATCCATCCAAAGGTTGCCTTGAAAGGTCGCTCGATAAGGCCGCCCATTGTGTCACCCTGTGTAATGTTTTCATCATCTATATTTTCTGTAACTTACATATAAAGAGTATTCTATTCTATTATATTCTATTCTATAGAACAAAATCCTCACACAAGAAAAAATCTCGCATGATATTAAATAAAGACACATCGCATTCCGTAAACACATCTTGAAAACTATTACAACAAATTAGTGAGTCATAGGACAAAAGACAGATGCCTCGACGCATGAACAACATGGAAATAAAATAAAACGAAAATAGTAGCCGACTCCTGCGCATCGGCGACGCCTGTAGTCGTCATTAGCACTCATCACCGGGGCCCTGATATTACACGTTAACTGTACGACGGAAACACAGGGGAGTCGAGTCGGGACTGGCACGCCGCGCCGGTGGTGTCGTGTTTGAGATCTTGTTGATTTTGTGCGATTTATTAACGAGTCAGAATTCTAGTTACGAGCTGGGATGATTTCGAGAAAATTATATAAGATACGTTATCTACATTAATATTATAAAGAAGAAAGATTTGATTATTTTTTGTTTGTTTGTTTAACTACTTGACCGATTTGAACAAAAAAAATCACTGTTGGGAAGCTACACTATCTCCGGTGGACATAGACCATATTATATCCCCATATTCCCACGGGAACGGGAACTACGCGGGTGTAACCGCGGGGCGATGCTAGTTTATTTTGTACTTATAAGCGCAGGACCAACACTTATAAAAACATTCCATCACTATCTGCAAAACTAGCTCATTTAATGGCAGCCCTGACGGATATTCTTGGGTTCAATTATTAATTCTGTAAGTTGGGGGTTTTTATTAATTATTTTTCAGTTACGTATGTTTTTACCGTCGCGGGTGTTTTCATAATTTTGAAAAATAGAACGTTGGCAAATAAAACAAAATGTATTAAAAACAGCTTCTGAAGACCGCTCATTTTACTATATCTAAGGTTGATGCTATTATATTTGTTTCTATAACGTGTTAAGAAGCTCTTTTCTACCCTGATTAAACAAGCAAGCTTACCCGGCTCCTTTCAGTAACCCGGTCAACTGGAAGTTCACAAGTGTAAGGAGATAAACATAGCTAACACTGATCGTCCCCGCTCAGAGCGTTAAGCAGCGCTTGTTTTTGTCATTAACACTCAACGTTTCGACCCCTCACACCGTGGACGCGCTGTTATCTGTTCTGGTAATTGAAAACATATTGAAAAATGTGAAGACAGATTCATGTCAACTTATTAAGCTTATTACAAGACATTTTTGACTCATAGTTTGTTTTTGTTTGAAATATTTCATGTCTTGTTAACTACGCGAAAAATACGCGGGTGAAACCGCGAGATGCTGTTAGTATATATATTCAATTAGTTATATCTGAATATAGATACCATGTCATTTAAAGTGCTGGATTAAACAAAAACTTCTCGGTAAAGGCTCTTCACAAACTAGGATAGATATTGCCTATCCACACCAACCAACTTTAAACAGAGCATCCTAGTTGAGCATAAGCACTAAACTGCAATAAATTCAGCGACAGTATTCCGCGCGCGTCCGGTCCGGCCGCACGCCCGTATATCCCGCGTCAGTTACTGTTGGTGTTGCCAACTCGGCCCAACTAGCGCCGGCAACTTAAAACTTGTGTATCTGTTGTTTTAGGCGTGATTTATATTTGGGCATCCCCGAGCGAGTCCGCGGGATATTTTTGTTAACCGTTTATCTGTTCAGTGTCTGTGAATGTGTTTACAGTCTGTTGAGAGCAGTAATAAGGGATGAAAGACGGATTTCAATGTATTTTGTAATGTAGGAGTGTTTTTAGTTTAGATAATGAACTATTTAAATATCGGTAGCTTATTTGTAAGCACTGTAAAGTTCGTTTTTCAGGTTTAAATACCGTGAAGCGTTAGAATTATGTAACAATAGAATGAATCAAATAACGGTGCATTGTAATACAGATATACGCATTTTATTGGATCTATCTATGTAAAGCAGGTAATCACCAGGATACCTAACGACTACACCAGCTCAGATACCTACAATATTCTATTGAAAATCATCCAGCCATCTATTTTCATCTCCTAACAGCTGAACCCTTTACCCAATTTAGTGTAATTACACACATTTAAGTGAATTTAGCGTGCATCATTACGCGGGCGCGTATCATGGCGGATCCGATGCGCCTCAAAATAAACAGCGCGAAACTCATCGATCATTGTCGGGTGAAGTGTCGGCCGCAAGCCACTGTGGCCAACTCGTTGGGTAGCCGAGTGTGTGCACGCTCTTAGGTTTTTTTTTATCAATTTGCGTGTTTTAATATTTTAATGTACCAACCCGCACTGGGCCTGCGTGGTAGACGACGGCCCATTCCCTCTTCTAGAGAGGAGGCCTGTGTCCTAGTACCTAATATTTATTTTGTTGACTGGCTTGTTAGTTGGAATCGCTACTGCTAAGCATGATTTCCAGGTCGGGCAAAATGTTATTGGATTATTCCGTGCAAGTAGCAGCTTGGAATCCGGATTTGTACCGGGTTAATGGCATTCAGACTCATCTCTGTTACGTGCAATGACGAAATGTAGAAGTAGTTTAGTGTCACCAGAAAATTACAAACTTCGTAAAATTATATAACATCTTGAAAGATTGTAAACTTTCGATGAATTGTCAAGTGAACATTTACAACGCCTTCTTTCCGAATTTTCAGTTGACAATTTATCGAGAGATTACAATATCTCAAGATATTTCATAATCTTACGCATCTTATAATTATCTGCTGACATAAATAGAACGAAGATGATCTCTTCTTTAATAAAATCCTCAATTTAGGTACAGCGGAATGCAGATACACGCGAGGCACAGTGATAATATTATGTCTGTAACTGTAGAATCCCAGCGGTAAGTAAACCACCAACGGTGCACTCTGTGCCTCTTATATTCGTTGATTACTAGGTCAAACATTTAAAATTCCGAAATCCATCCCCAGAGACATGCCTTTTACAGCATTTTTCGACAGAAAAACACAACGATGAGTTGCACCACACTCCCCACAAGTTGAGCTCTACGTCACAATGCGCCACAAAAATCTCCGCATCCACGGAAATTCTCGCCAAAACAACAAGCAGTTAAGTCATTCGCAGCCTCAGGCGCACACACAGGTAAATATTAGTTATAGGATAATAAATTTGAGCGCGGCCACAGTTTCGCTTTAATATCCTGCTATGCGGAGATGACGCCCCCCTTCCCCCCTTCATTTGAGAAGTCTGCAATCTCCGAATAGTTGGTGTTGGTAGTGCGGTGCGCGGATCTCTGTAATCTTGTGTTGAGAGTTGGGAATTTGTGATTGTATGCAGTGGAGGGGTTATGCCGGATATTTGATGATTGCACGCGGTACGGTATGTATGGAGCTGTTAATTGTTTGATGGGTTTCAAGGAGCGTGTGGTTCCGGTTTGAAAATTACTAAAGGATTGAGTTTCTCTCATTGCTCAGTCCGTATGTGTGCATCATTGTTTTCACACTGACGATGAGATTCTAAAAGATTCTTTAGCGGTCATGATTGTATCAACGTTCAGATCTCAAATTTCAATTATACGTAAAATCTTTTCCGACGAAACCATAAGTTCCAATAAACAATTAAAACATTAACCTCCGTCCCGCCTTACAAATTATTCTTCCAGAAACAATTTCGCCAACTTGTTATTTGGCTTCTTCCCTTCATTAGCAGAACTTTACATAAAATAAAGTAATTTGTTGGTAAGTTTAAGCAGTCTGTGTTTGTCGCCATGCGCTGTCAATGGCGGCTTATGGTGACTCTCCAACTTTTAGCAAACCAATGCTTTGTTTCAAGGAAATTAAGTTTGATGACAACACAAATCTGTGATACTATGTATATGTACATTTCCAAGAAAAGTTTTTTTAAAGGATTGTTTTTTTGGTACTGCAATATGTATAATACAAAGTCTAAAGGTCAAAAACGTTTTGTGTTTACTTTTACAAATTAAATTGAAATAGCTTCAGTTTTTCAAGCGACTACGCTTCTAAATCCTACCCCATTGAAAGCATTCATTTTTTATGATTGGTTTCCAGCAAAGAATAGCTTCCTACCAGATAAGTAATTATCTCAATCAGTCAGTCAGACCTTTAGCCAACCAACAATTTAAACATTTAATTCATATTAGCTTAGAAATCATTGTTAATTCATAAACTGATAACTACAGAGCCGCAATCGTTACCGAACACCTTCCGCGGCAGACTGGTGGTAACTTGGCATATCAATTACTAATTAATAGGCGGCCATACGTATGTGGAGCAGTGGTGGCCGACTGGTAACGGCCCCGACTTACGAATTGTAGGTTGTGGGTTCAAACCCAGCCAGGCGCATTACTAAGTGTAATTTATTTCATCACCACTGCTCTCAAAACGGTGAAGGTTTAAATCGTGAAGAAACCGGCATATCCTAGAACCAACAATTCGAAGACATGTGACATTCACCAACCCGCACTGGGCCCGCGTGGTGGATTACGGCCCATTCCCTCTCCTAGAGAGGAGGCCTGTGTCCCAGCAGTGGGAACATTAAAAGGCTGACTATGCTTATGCTTATGCATACGTATGATAACCGCTGATTAAACTATGAATATGTTTGGAATAGACTATATATATAATGACTATATATATAGCAACTATAACTAAGTACTAACTGTGAAAAGAACCTAACCTTTTTCATCAGACCCTCTTAAAAAGTTTGGTTACTTCATGGACCATTTTTTCTTTTTTCCCGAATGGGAAAATTTTAAATTGCTTCTCCCGCTCTGGGCGGAGTGGAAGGGAGTGTCAGTCTCATACTGACTAAAACCTACCCGTGATCCTTCTTGTGCCCTTTGCGTTCCAAGGCCGGGGAGACTCTTTCGAACGAATTCCGCAACGCCCATTATACATGTATATCTGTTTTTCAATTAGTTTTCTTAATAAAACTTTACCCCACACAAGGACACAAATCCGAAACAATTATCAGTAGGCGATACAAATATTTGTTCCGAGCGGGAATCGAACTCGCGTCACGCAGCGCAGCAGCCAATCGCTCAACCACTGCGCCAACCGTGTCGTCATCTTCGAATCTCGAGATGGACACAAGACTGTCAAAGCCATGGGCGGGTTCAAGAATCATGACTGAATCTAAATTAGTTCATTATGTCGCACTGCTGGGCAAAGACCTCCCTCTCCCTTTCCGCACCCGTTTGTCCTCTGCGGTTGCGGGCCGTTCCTTCCGGTAACCCTCAAGTTTATCTCTCCACCTTCGTTTTGGTCTGCCCCGATGACGCCTAGCATTTATTGGGCCCTATCAGCGGTACTTTTAGCCAACAGTAACGTAAAAGTAATTTATTTAAAGCAATATAATATCCTTTACAAATCTAAATGAGTAAACTATTTAACGGATTCCCCACTAAGTCCCCACAGTAATACTTAAAGGCGCTTTTTTACCAAGCTTCCATCGTTAAAAGTATGTTGAGAATGTTCCACATCTCCGGCATGCCGCGACCGATCGCCCAGAGTAATAGAGACCGATTGAAACGTGGAGAAGCATCTTAACGCTACGAGATCACGCTACATAGCCATAGCAATTTGTTACAAGAGGCTGATCATATTTCATCTATTTATTTACCTATTTAGAAAAAGTACTGCTACATCACAAACATTTAACATTGAATATTACTTAATATTTAATTTATGGCCTGATGCATGTGACAATAATGGCGTACCTACATAACATTGGCAATTCATCGGCTCGAAGATGAAATAGGTACAATAATTAATTAAAAGAAAAAAAAAACCTAATGAAATTATACTTTGAAATCTAGAAACATAGTACAACTAAAGACGAGCATTTTAAACATTTTCCCAAAGGTATTCCGTGAAGCACACCCCGACGAAGCACACCTAAAGTATTCCACTAAGCACACCCGTAGGTGGGCTTCAAATAAAAAATTAAAATAATTAATTTCCTGTTCCACGAAGCACACCTACGAATATCACTCGCATAGTGCGATTGTTACAATGTTTTTGATATTCGTCCAAGTTTTTATTGCATAATTATGAAACAATCCGTGATTTTAAATAGTAAGATTACAAAAATGACAAATATTGTGTCACTTTATTATAATAAAACTGAATGATGTTAGAAATTTAAGTTAATCTTTTAAATAATAAATATTTTTTTCTATCGACATTTTTATCTCTTAGTCCCCGCACTATGCCCACCTACGGGTGTGCTAAGTGGAATACTTTAGGTGTGCTTCATCTGGGTATGCTTCGTTTTGGGTGTGCTTCATGGAATACCTCTTTTTCCAAAGGAAATAAACCAATAAATCACCCAATAAACCTCGTAAGATTTGGATTAGCTGACCATAAGAACATTCACAGATGATCGCACAAACATCTAGTCGATGGTTAACAGTTACTGGAAGATTTATAGTTAGCTAACAAGTTACAAACATAGGTTTAATACAGTTTATCGTTTGCCTTTTTCCAATGGATTAGTACCCGGTGCCTAGGTCCTCAATAAACTCTCGACATTGATTCGATAAAGCGATCTAGCCAAGTCGAAATAATCAATAGCAATATCGCTTGGATTGTACTTCAGATTAGGTTTAGGTACTCGTAGGTATTAGATAGGTACTTCTGGGGCTTTTTATAATCTAGATACGAATTTAGGTACGCCGAACTGGTACTGATGCTCAAGTATATCTTATGATAATATACAGTAGGTATGTTAAATAATAAAGGGCGTTCCCTTAAACTCGTTAATCTATATCATTAATAGATTAAAATTAAAATATCATAATAAATGACTATTGATTTTTATTTGTGATTTTGAATATTATAATATTTAAAAAAAAATGTTTCCGTATGGTAATATTTTTTTATCATAATTATATGGATGCTATACTATTGCGGGTTGACGGGAACGCCCGCTGTCAGTTAACATACTGTATGTAATTTGCGACGGGCATTATAATTTACTAATAGGCCATTTATCTACTGTATATTTCTCTACCTTGTGACGAGATTGGCCGTCGGAGAGCCAATGTGACGCTGGGTCACAAGATGTGAGGCTCTCCCACCTCCCAACTCGTCTACAGTGTGTAGGATGGTATTATTGTAATAATAAACTTGATTTGTGACTTGATTGTTTATTTTTATAATTAGACTAAAGAAACTGTAACAAAACAAAAATAAAAGGTTACAATAGGAAGGTAAAGAGTTATAAACGGAAGGTAGGAGGTAGATGGTTATAAAAGAATGTTTATTATAAAACTTACCCCGGGTTTCTAATACTGTTACATGTTATTAAACTGGTTAACTATTGAAATTATTATTGATTGTGCTCTGGTTGAGCGATTTGATAGGACTGAATGAAAAAAGTCAATAAAAAAACGAAATTTAAAATATTTTTGAAAATAGACATTTCCTTTTCATTACAATAAAAGTAAGGAGTTTTCAGTCATCGTGGAGGTTTAAAGTCCACGAGACTGAAAACGCAACGACATCGTTACAACCTTATTTATTTGTCTGTTACCAAGACTACACACTTACCATTATTGAAAAACTCCATCCCACTAAAATGAACAGGAGAGTTCATTTTAGTATAGGTCACTATAATCATAATTATCAAATTATAAACTATGACGAGGTAACGTTTTGGAATTCTGATTCGATACAAAGCTACACTACATTTTAAACCAAAAACATGCACATTCCTGTGTACAGTGAAAGTTCTAGTTGATAAAATCGTAAATAAACAGTGGATGAATTAAACAACGTGAACTCTATTTTCAATTCGCTTCTAAATGAAAATATAAACATTTCAGTATTACTGATTCAGACCCTGAACTTAGCTCACAGTGTTAGCTAGAAATAACTTAGTTGAAATAGCACGAAGGCATCTCTCGACTGCGGTCGATCTGGACCGAAACAGGTCGAAACACAGGCCGAAATACAGGGAACCACTGGCTGGCCGTGAGATTATTTGTGTCAGGCTATTTCTGTTTATCAACTTACAATAACTGTCCTGTATCTAAAGGAATATTGGATGTTGTTTCGTGTTCTTGTAGATGGGAATGTATTTTTAAGTTTCAATCTAATTATATAGTACTTTAAGGTAATAGTTCTAGCATGTTGTGCGGTGGTAACTTATCTGCAGTGCTATTCTGTAAGAACTCACGTGCGAATTCGATTCATATCTCATTTTCGATTACACTTCGTAACTCACCTGAAGTGAAAAGTATTTGATATTATGACTGTCAAGTTAAGTTCGCTTCACCTATGTTCTCACTTAGTGGCGCTAGTATAGTTTTCATCAAGTTACAGAATACCAAATACAGTTTTCACCGCAGAATCAGAAGTGAGAACTGGAGTGAGTTCTTACAGAATAGCATTGCTGTTTCCAAAAATGAGATTGTGTGAATCTGCCACTATCACAAACAGAACAGGGCAATAGGATAGTTGCCTAAAAAATCGAATTAGTCCGTCTGATAGGTTTCCGAAAAATATTGGACACGTATTTTTTTTTTCACGTAAATCAAAAATGATGACCAGAAGTGTTACGTCAGTACTCGCTACAGTTTTTAACACGACGTGACGTCACAAGCCCCCACTTCTGATGCTTTATGCAAAAAACATCATTATTGTCAATTTTTATAGTTTTGCTATAGAAAAAAATAAGTGTCCAATATTTTTCGATTATTTAAGTGACTGAGTAAATTGGATCATATTTTTTTATTCAGGAAACATCCCCATTGTAGAATAGGGGCAAAGGGTTCAGTTTTCTGAGAAACTCGTTCTAGTAGTTCCTATCTACTCATGCCAACGGAATCGTGTGTTTCAGCTTCAGAAATCCCGAAACATTGAGTTTGGTACCAATAAAACTTTCATTAATTACTTTGTAACCAAAATTCCCTTTTGAGTACACACGGAAGTCTCCCCACGCTCAAGATTTTGAACGCAAAGATTAAGCATTTAAGTTAAACTTACCCGAAAATGCTTCACCGTAAACATTCAACTCCAAAATTCCCGGAGCCAGCCCAAAATGTACACAAGCTAAAAACAATAGAATACAATCCTCGACTACGTTACCATAGCATAGTTAGCGAGCATAGTTGGCTAATTATTTCACCGTGCAAGACAAAGGAACTGGCTAACTTGTCCGACAAGAGGCATAACTTCAAACAGCAATTAATGTTGCTATTAAATGAGATTCTGTTGTATTTGCGTTCTATTGGCGATCGCATTCCCGAGAGGAGCCGCTTCGGGGTGAGTGTGTGTGTTTTAGTGCTTGGTTAAGTCTGAATACGAAATGGAATTGAATCGAGAAAGGTAACTAGTACCTAGATTCTATGTACCTGTGTGAATTCCTAACCCACCCGAATGACACAGAAAATACATTATCTGATCCATTTCTGAAACAAAAGCTTTTCATCAAAGAACCTATTCAATATTAGAGGGAACCCTTTAAATTATGAAGCAGAGAAATGAACAAAGCAATTAATACATGGATGCACTCCTCTAGATGCTATTCGTAAAAGAGAATAAAAATAACCTGAACAAAAACTGCATGAAAAGTTCTAAACAATGTACTGTACAGACATTTGAGTTATTTTAAAATAGGGGTCGCAACATGAAATATTATTCAGCGTATCGTGCGCGACTGAGACAACGGTATACGACCGTGTATCAGCCATCTCCCTCGCTCAACGGAACAATTATATTTCTGACACTTCATTCATTGTACGTTTATATCATAGCCCCAGAGATGCTAAAAATAGGGTAAGCAGAAAAGTAGCCGTGGAATGTGTTCGTGCATTGTGTTGGAGTAAAACAAAGAAGGATATTTCTGATTTAAATGTAGCTTGAAGAGGAGTGACTATTAGGAAAGTAAGCACCATTTAGTGCTGGCTATTTCAAATATATAAAGGAAGTCTATGTTTAGGGATTCGCTTGTAAGGTGTAAATAGAAATTCTGACTCAGCCGCTAAGTTAACTTGCTGTGGGTTTACTAAAATCAGTAAAGTTACTACTGAATAGCACCCAACAAACATGCAAACGGCACGCGTAGGCCGCGTGATCGAGCTGAGCGTCATCATCCGGCTCGAAGGACCAATGTTCGAATAACTCGCTTTCTCGGAGACCACCGCGACGGACGACACTCAAATACTGAATATCTATGTTTGACCGGGACAGTTACATGTATCAATAAACGGCAATACACCAGTCTATGCTTTAAGACACAGTCCACTTTCATTTCCTTCCCAACGAGCAATTCGAACAACTACATCAGGGAAAACTGACGACAGAAAAATAACTATCTACCAATGTAGGTAGGAGAAGTATAACATAGTATTCTACTGTCGTCCAGTTTTATGTGTATTTATTCTACGCACAGAATACACCGTTATATACAGGTATATTAAACATCACAGACGGTGGCGCAGGTCCTGAGTTACAACCACCGAGGTTCAATAATTCATAAGGGGACCTCATAAAATGCTCGCTGACCAGAATCTAGCATTGCGCAGAATACCTAGGTAGGTACGAGTAGGTCTTAATTTAATGAAAGAGAAATACTGCTTTATTTATTTAGGAATACAGGTCTAATTGCTCTAGAATTGAATCCTTAGGTGAATTAATACAGCCTGTGTACATATGTATGTAGATAGGCATTTTATCTGCAGGTTGCGTTTACCGATAACTTAATACGTTTTACTAGCACTGCGCCCGCGACTTTGTCTGCGCAGTTTTAGTACAAACAATTTCCACCTCCGTTTTACCCCTTAGGGGTGGTGTTTCGTAAAATCCTTTCAGTTCTTAGCGGATGTCTACACCTTATAAAGAACCTACCTACCAAATTTTAAGCTTGTAGGTTTTATAGTTTCTGAGATTTCGCGATTAATCAGTGAGTGGTATTACGCTTTTATATATATAGAAGATTTTGAAAAGTACAGTTTAATAGTTACACAAAGTAAGCAATATGAACTCTTGTTTGGCATTATTAAGCAGGTAAATTTTCATGGGAGAATTTAGCAGCTTTACATGGAAGAAAATTTAAAATACTTTTTCAAGTAAAGCTAAACTGATACGCTGCCATGTGTAGTGAAGTTCCCTTAAAGTAGGTAAATAGGAACATATTTGAATTAGTCTTTTATGTACACAGAGGTCAGTGAACCCAATTCGCTGAAGGGTTCAAGACGACTCGTTTGTACAAACTTCGTACATAAAATCGAAATAACACTAAGTCCCCGTTTAATACTTTAGTTTTACTTGTCCTTTGTTAGTCGTTAGGCTGAATGACATTTAGCGAAGAAAAAGATTTAGAAGTGTTTTTACACAGAGTTCCTTGAATCCTACCTTCATAATGCAAGAAATCGAGTTTTAAAGTTTATATGTATGAGAGTGCCAAAATATTGGATTCTGTATTGACATGGTGCCAAAATATTGTTTGTCGTGAAAAGTGCTTTTAAAGTAGTGTTATGCAACGAAGGCCAAGTGATGTTATTTTAACAGATTGTATTTTATTTATGTTCGAATGAAATTCCTATTCGACCATTTGCCGATTAGGTTAGGTATTGAAATACAATATTGTACAATCATAAATTTTAACATTTTATTACGAATGGAAATATTATTTTTGAGGAATTTATACATTTTTGTAAAGCTTTAATCTCATAAAAATATAGGGTGCAATAATATGAAGAAATATATAGCTATCTATTTAAAATTATTATTTGCTTTTATTACCATGGATAAATTAAATACTTAGTTTAATTCATGAATGTCTGTGCCTGCGGAACTGTGCATTTTTCCGAAGCAAAAAGTAGCTTATGACATTCAAAGATAATGTAGCTTTCTATCCGTGAAAGAGCTTTCGTCATTTTATCAGTAATTCCTGAGATTATGTAACTTTTACAAACCAACAGCAAAAAAAACCCGTCGCAGGTATGTAATTAAGATCCGTTTTGTAAATACCTAACTCACAAACAAATTCACTTAAAATGAAAATAAATTAGAATCTTCCGAGCTAGAATATGGCATCAAAAACTCGTCCGCATCGCTCTAAAATCATTTGATGACTTCCCATCCAGAAAAAAAATGTTACCACAATGGATTTGTAGAATAGAATTCCTACCGTAAACTACAGCTCTGAAGTGGCAGATGGTTAACATTATGCTCAAAAATCTAATCTAATCTTTTTCCCAACTATCGCCCCAGCCATCGCAACAGAAGAAGACGCCCCGGGCGTTGGGAGTCGCAGGGCGATTCCCGGCCACCGCCCGTAGGCGCGGGCCTGCGGATGGCGAGCTATGGGTGGCTCGCCGTCCGATAGCAACCAGGCCTGGGTCGACGGCGCGTTGTTTCCCCGCGCGAAAGAGATGTCAGCAAAGAAAACAGAGCCCCATAGGGTCAGTGCCGATTACCAGTATTTTACGTGGAGTGTCTATCTGATCTTCAGAACCTTTCAACTGGGCAACACGATACCCCATGACCCTTGCTCTCACACGTCTAGTTATTTATTTGAAAACTTTTACGAACTCTTAATAATTCTCTCAAGTCCTCATAATTAAAGGCTCTTATAAGAAGTTCGAAAACTCGGCTAAGTATAACAATTGCTTCTACTCGAATGAGCAAAAATCTTCGAACTGTAATTGAATCAGAACGATCATTTTATTACAGAATCGCGTAATAAACGGAGTCCTCCATAGAAAACATAAAAACGGTTCAAATTCAAATCTTAATTTAATCCCAAGCTCCTAGTATGTCGCTTGAGCAGTTTTACATGAAAATGTAATCGAATTATTAACTCTTTATGTAGCCGAATGAGAGAAAAAACGAAAAAGACTTCGCAACGAAAAAGTGAAAACGTTCTTAAAGTGATTCAACTCGAGATTTTAGCTACCTAAAAGTTTAAAAAGTATCGTGGAAATTAAATTAAAAAAAAACACATAAAGGATAACATAACTTCGGAAGTTGGTGGTTTTGTGTGATTCTTCATTTTTTTAACATGCATTGATGTTAAAAAAATGAAGAATCGCCCAAAACCACCAACTTCCGAAGTTATTTTATCCTTTTTGTGTATTTTTTTGTTTAGAAGTCGGTTGTGTTTTGTTGGTTGTTTGTGGTTGTTGTTGGTCTTATGTCGGTTTTTGTGTATTTTTCAGTTTTTAGTGGTGACTCCCCACAGTTAAACGTCACAGTGTATGTGTTATAAACTGGTGTAATATAAACAATAAACAGACATGCGATTTCAGCAATAAAAATAAAATAATAAATAAAAATTGTTTATTTTCAGATTACATTGATCCATAGTGTTAGTTACAAAAATAATTAAAAACTATGTTAGTAAGTTATGTAGAGTATGTTGCATGTTGCTACATCAACCCGCACCTCTCACGTGCAGTTTGATGAACCGACTGAACACAGACGCGTCCAACCTATCCGCTATCATTTTCAGGATGCTGTTGCTACTCCCCCGCACAGCTCTCATGACCGACGCTGTTTTCTTTCGCATAATAGCATAGAAATCATCTACATGCGCGTCCGCAAACATGCCTGAAGCACTACAAAATCGAGGGAGGCGCAGCAGCGCCCTGAAAATGTTATTGTATTGGACTTTGAGGGCATTGTAGGCACTTTGTGTGTACTTGACCCATATACCGCTCGTGTAGAAACTTTAACACACACAGCAATCCCGGAAGATTTGCTATAATTAATTAATAAGTTCCACTTCCTATTTCCGTTTTTCATCAGATCTTCACCAAACTAGAAATGGACCACCTAGAAATACTAAGATCCTCTTCCAAAGTGAGGATTAAAACATCATGTATGTAGCCGAAGTCACGCATTACCAGGGGTAACTCAAACCATTTAAATGGGACCATATGACAAGCACAGCTTTCGAATATAAAAAGAATCATCAAAATCGGTACAGCCAGTAAGAAGTTATGAGGTATCAAACATAAAAAAGACAGTCGAATTGAGAACCTCCTCCTTTTTTGGAAATCGGTTGAAAAAAAAAACATGGCTTTTTCATGTTTTTGAATTTAGAATTCGAAAACAAAAGAATGTTTTTTGATCGGTCGAATAGTTTTATTGTAGCGGGTGACCAGTCGGTTTTAAAAATGGAACTATCAAAGGATAATAATTGCGTGCGATAATTCTCTACAACTTTCAGCCTCCTCCTTTTTTTGAAGTCGGATAAATATCTTAATCTGTTTATAACCCTACTTATAATAATACCGTAAACGCACAGATATTTTCTAAATAAATCTTATGACATCGTTTGACCTTGTTCACTGTTTTATACTGGGTCGTAAGAAAAATTACTTAAAAAATGCTTTCTTGGGTAAATATTGACTCCAAGCAAAGCTAGTTCGTGCACTTAAGTACAACTTTTCCGTGATATGAAGACATCAAAAGCTCGTGATCATTATACGCTAATGTCTTCAGTCTTTTATACCTAATGGCAATCTACTGAAAGGTTTAGAATGTTTGTATTGTGTCTTGAGTAGGTAATGATCAGACTTGAGTATTTTTTATTTATAAAACTGGCAGTGCGCAATCGTTTCACCCGCGTAGTTCCCGTTCCCGTGGGAATATGGGGATAAAATATAGCCTATGTTACTCAGGGTGAATGCAGCTTTCTAATGTATAAAGAATTTTTGAAATCGGTTCAGTAGATTTTGAGTTTATTCGTTACATACAAAAATGTACAAATCTTTACTCTTTATAATATTAGTAGATACTCGTAACTCCTGCTCCGTTGATCTAGTGCGTACTTCTAAACATGCAGTTTTTTTTTTTCAAAACTTTGTCCCAATTCAGGAACATTTCCTGTATCGTGGGTGCGATTATAAACATACAAACTCACATACATAAACAGCCAGACAAGGAACAACTTATCTGTTAGCCACAAAAATATTCGTTCCGCGTGGAAATGGAATCCACTACACGTAGCAAAGCAGCCAATCACTCAACCACTGCGCCAATCTTGTCGTCAAGTTCGATTCTCTGGTCGGACAAAGTGTTTCGATTTGTACCCAATTAATTGTAAAGTGCTTGCATGTACTAGTATTCTACGAATGAGTAGGCAGAGATAATAGGGATATTATCTCTGCCTACTCATTCGTAGAATACTAGTACATCTATTTATTTCAAAAGATCGTTACAATTTCATAAACGCAAAATTATAAAAGCTACCTACTTTTATTTAAACCTCAACTCGCCCTTTACAAGTAAGCCTTCCATTTCAGCAATAAATATTCAGTGAAAAGAACTTTCACACTATTTACCCGTCAAAACTACTAAAGCGTTAAATCCGTAACATAACCGTGACAAAAAAGCCGCGACCTTCACGTCAAACCTTTAATATAATGATACTAGCTTCTGTCCGCGACTTCGTCCCCGTGGAATCCCCGATTTTAAAACATCCTTTATCGCTGCTCCGCTCCTATTGGATTAAGCGTGATGATATATAGCCTAAAGCCTTCCTCGATAAATGGTCTATTCAACCCAAAAAGATTTTTTCAATTCGAACCAGTAGTTCCTGAGATTAGCGCGTTCAAACAAACAAACAAACAAACTCTTCAGCTTTATAATATTAGTATAGATTTCAGTAAAGCATTCTCATAAATTACTAGATCTATACTAATGGTCCCCGCGGCCACAGCTCCAGTAGGTTCCACAAGTGTTTCAAAGACACTTAAGCATTAAGCCTTCACATTACTTTCGTATGGAGTTTCGGCAGCTCAGGCTCAACCATGATGAATATGGCCGAGAAGCAAAAGGATAAAGGTGCTCCAGTCAAGAATAGTCGATTGTTGGAGATTATGATGCCATTTCTGAACCAAACTTGGTTAAATAAAGAAAAAGCCCTCTCGTGCTCTTGGTTTTTGTACAAAATTGTCTACTTAAAGTATATTGTGCGTACATAAATAAATAAATATATAGTACCTCAATACTCAATACATTTATTTGCAATTGATTGAGTCAGGCGTTACTTTGCGGAAATCCATTTTAAATTTGAAAATGAAAACAATATATCTAGTTTTAATTTCCGCGAATATTAGTGGGTTGCAGGTATGCACCTCCCTCCCGCCCGCTATATTATGCACATGCAAGATTACTGGGCAAATGCAAGGATTTTAAGCACATGCAGGAAGGCAATGCAAAACCCAACACCATTACCGACACGTGTTTCGCCTCTCCACGAGGCATCCTCAGGGGACGTGTTGACTCGCTGACCGTTGAGTTGCGCAACTCAACGGTCAGCGAGTTCCTGCATGTGCTTAAAATCCTTGCATTTGCCCAGTAATCTTGCATGTGCATAATATAGCGGGCGGGAGGGAGGTGCATACCTGCAACCCACTAATATTCGCGGAAATTAAAACTAGATATATTGTTTTCATTTTCACATTTATTTGCATTCCACAATGTGTACTTAGGTGGTAGGTACATATAAAATACTAGCAGCGCCCCGCGGTTTTACCCGCGTAGTTCTCGTTCCCGTGGAAATGTTGGGATAAATATAATATGCCTATGTTACTCAGGGTGAATGTAGCTTTCTAATGGTGAAAGAATTTTTGAAATCGGTCCAGTAGTGTTTGAGTTTATTCGTTACATACAAAAATACAAATCTTTCCTCTTTATAATATTGGTATAGATACATAATTTAAGATCATTGTGGACCCTGTCGGGCACAGCAAGAGAGATTAAAGGAAGAGGGCTTATTATTATTTAAAACAAGTAAAATGTTAATGTTTTTCTACACTTCGATTTTGGTTCTATTTATTATTTTTGGTATTCATTTTCATTTATTTATTTTTATTCCTTTTCATTTATTTATCTATTGGTATTATGAGAACAGGCTGGTATTTATTGCTTGCAGAATAAACAGTTGATGGGCTTCGTTGCCTCCGAAGTGGTGATGGCGAATAAGCAGTGTCGGAAGGCCTCTCACAAACTGGACTGATGGCCAGTTCTGCATGTAACATCCATCAAATTTCCTGGAATTCGCAAGGATAGGTCGATGTGGTGACACTTAAGATGGGCCAGCAGTGGAGGCAAAGTGAGAGTAAGAAGAAGTCTCATGTACAAAATTGATAGAAAAAGTATTATCAGCCTATAACTTGCCTGTTGCAGCAACACGGATCTTCTCTGAGTTAGCTTAGGCTCTGGTCTCCTCCTGCGAAATAGTTATCTCGCAGAAGGAGGCCGCGGAACGGGAAAGTGAGATCTCGACCTGTCCGCAGCAGGCGCACCGGGCGTCGGTGGAGGACATACGCTGCCCTCTTCCGGCCCCCCTAACTGGGTCCATGGGCGGCGGATTTGGGGACGTCAGTCGCCCCCTATTCATCCGGACCCGAGGTGGCGGCGCGTGGCGATCCCGTGCGCCCCTCTTTGACGTCGCAGGGGGAGTCAAACACCTCACTCCTTCCGCTGACTCGTGGTGGCCCGCAGAGGCGGGCTGGCATCTGCCGGGGATTACGGATGTCGCATACGTTCCCGCGATCCCCGGCGTAGGTGAGAGATGGAACACCGGGGTGGTTTTAGTCAGTAAGAGTCTGACAGACCCCTCCACCCGCCCCAGGGTGGACGACATCCATGAGGATTTCCCCCCGTAAAAAAAGAACAGTTTCGCAGAGCCTATATTTTGAGGTTCATTACACGATTCTGGGACCAAAAGTGCTTCAGGCATATTCGCAGATGCGCATGTGTATTGTTTTTACACAGCAATGCGTGAGAGTTGCGCTTCCCTGTTGCGCAGGGTGTGGGGCAGCGCCAACAGTATCCTGAGCGTGATTTCAAGTCGCTTGGACTGTGTTTAGGGTCGCTGTTGTGCAATTATTCATGGGCTGTCGCAGCGGTGACCCACGGTTATTTGGTTGTGTTGTTATTAAGGTTCCGTAGCTAAATGGCAAAAAACGGAACCCTTATGGATTCGTCATGTATGTCTGTCTGTCCGTCCGTATGTCACAGCTGTTTTACTCGGAGACTATTAAAGCTACATACATGAAAATTGGTAAGTAGGTGCAACCTGTTAACCGCTATTCAATAATGGTGGTAATATTATGGAAAAAATAATAATTTTAGGGGTGGCACTCCACATGTAACTGAGGGAGGAAAAAATAAATTCCATCAAACAATCGTGTGGGGTATCATTGGATAGCGTGTTCCGACACGCACTTGGCCGGTTTTTTTATTTTGAATATTATCAGTACTTACTATCATAGCCGTTAGTTTTAGTAACAGTTTTTGAGCCATGGTTTCTTGATTAAAGATAAATTCTATTCTATTATTATTAGGTTCTATTTCGGAAACTCGAACCAAATAGCGATGCTCCTTGAAACGCGATGCTTCATGGAAACACATAATTACTGGGTAATCAAGCTAACGGCAGGTACTCGGGGCAGATGACACGCTCTTACGCAACATAATGTTACATTAATGATATATCATTACTTACATATATTATACTCGTAACGATGATAATATAGCAACCTATGTAATGTCAAATATGGAAAATATTACTTTTTTTTGTCTACGTCTTTTTGACTGGGCCTCAAGTCTGCTATTACAACAATGTCAAAATAGTCTATCATTGACTTCATAATGGTTTATTTTTACAAGTTTGGTATCTACTAATACAAAAGCGTCATTATAACTTTTCAATTGTCAACCACTGACACTCCATTGAAAGAAATGGAATACAATGGTAATAATCTAATGAGAAATTAAATGACAGAAGTATGCGGTAACTTTAGATTACATATAATACTAATAAATGATATGTAAAACCACATACATATAACAGAAATCTGCGTGACGTAATGTTCAAATTTAGTAGTAGTTTTTCGAAAATCATTTCTACTAACGGGTTTTATAATGATGGCAATACGACAGTGTCATTCTACCACAATTCTATTACTAGGTCATTGACCGACCAATGATCGACCATTATGAATTTAACAGATTACGAACTTTTAGCAAAATGACCATGGGATCGTGTTGGAATGACAAATTGACGGCTGCCGGTTTCACCCGCGTTGTTCCCGTTTCCATGGCAATATGGGGATAAAATATAGCCTAGTATGAGACTCCACACTGGTTGCCGTATTTGTGGCGCCCTAGTCACGCGCTGTTTCTAAACAGCGCGTGACTAGGGGGGGGGACTAGGGGGGGGACTAGGGGGGATTAAACAAAAACTCGACTCCATTACTAAATGGAGTCGAGTTTTTGTTTAATCACACAAAGCTCAAACCTTTCCACTATCACATCAACAAGTACCTAGGTAATATCACTATAAATATTGTTCCTATAGTTCCACGTAGGTATCTATGTCTAAATAATGGATATTATCAACCGTCGGTCGAACGAACACTATCGGTGATTAGCGACACACGAGCGGTAATCAAGGGCTGAGGCGGCGGCCACTGTTGTTGCCTAATTGCGTTTCAATATATCAATATGAGCCGCAACTAATCAAACCCTTGACTGGTTTAACCAGGGGTAATTAAGGAAGCCTCTTAGTGTTGCCATGACAACAAAACTTGGCACACTTAGCCGGAAAATCTAACTTTCTGCTAAGAAATTCAAATTTTCAAAATGTATTCAAATTAGTTTCGAGAATTGCCGTGCTTTGAAGGTCACAAGTTAGACTAAACTAGTAATCACTTCTTAGTATTTGAATTGGGATGACGAAATAGCCTGAAGCACTCCCCAGCATCAATTTTACGGAAATTTTTGTTAAGTCTCAAGTTCTTCAGTGTTCTTCAAAACTGCAAACTATGTTTTGACAAAATATGCAGAATGTACATCTTTTAAATACGTTGTCTTTACTTGGAGGCTAAAAATTCCGGTACATACATTAAAATATACACTGTCTTGTCAGTAATTTATAGAAGCAAAGGGAGGATTTACATTTATGTAGTTCTTTATTTTGATCTTTATTTATTTATTTATTTTTATTAGGGAAAACAAACAGTAGTATATTATTGTTTTACAAATAGTTCTTAAAACTAAAATTAACGAATATACCACCCACTACATTTTCCACAGATTACTAAAAAAAGATACTAAATCTGTACGCAGACATTTGCTGTCTAATCGTTATTCAGAAATCAAAGAGAGGTAGGTAAACAAAAATTAGATATTAACTGTAGCTAAGTAATTTGTTAATGAAACAAAAGTAACAAATATCGGAATTGTGAAAAGTGCTCTCCCTTATTATGAATATAATAAAATGCCACATTTCTGTGCCTGGTGAATTTATACAAAATCTTATCTTAAATTTAACTATCGTACAAAGAAAAAATAATAATGTAATGCGTCTTACGCAGTCTATTGCCGATCCATCAAAACGTTGATTATGTGTCTTTTAAAACTAACTCTGTTAAGATGAAATATGTCGATTGAACCAAACTGTTCATTGTATGTGTCCACTAAGCGACGGAGTGGAGAACGTTTACCAGAATTGGATTTACATAAGCTGGTAGCAAATAGGCGCCTCGTTCGCACCTCACGCCCACGAATGGTTCGAGGAACCAGGTAACATAATCTATTAACTAATGGGGGGCAATCAAATTTATTAAGGCATATGTCAAAAAGAGTCATCATATCAAGCAACGTGCGTCTTGATTGAAGGGTCAACATATTGTATTTTTTAAGAAGTAGTTTATAAGATATTTTTTTATGGTAACATCTGTAATGAACGGCGCGAAAGTATTTGCGTTGGACTAATTCAATTGCTTCATTATATTTTGCATAATATGGATTCCAAATCGGCACTGCATATTCCAGTTGTGGTCGAATTATAGATTTGTAGAGATGAAAATAAGTAGAGGGTCGTTTAAAATCGCGAGACGCTCTCATTACAAAGCCATACATTTTATATGCTTTATTCACTATATTTTCTACATGAGTATCCAAGTGAAGTTTTGAATCCAGTTGCACACCAAGATCACGAAGAGTTGTAACTTTGTTTATGATACTGTTAGCAAGCCGATATTCGTAGCGATTAATATTTAATTTTTTGGTAAATGTTATGGTGTAGCATTTGGATAGGCTGAGATATAACTTATTAGCAGAGCAATAGCTGGAAAAACGGTCCAAATCTTGTTGAAATTCTATGCAGTCTGTATCATCACAGATTTTCTTAAATATTTTTAAATCATCTGCATATAACAGGAATTCTGAGTGTTTAAAGCAGTATTTAATATCATTAATAAATAATATAAATAAAAGGGGACCTAAAATTGAGCCTTGTGGCACTCCTGAAGTTACCTGGATAGAGTTAGATTTAAAGCCGTTTATCACAACAATTTGGGTCCTATTAGTTATATAAGAAGCAAACCATCGCAGAAGGTCTCCTCTGATACCATTGTATGAGATTTTGTTGAGCAATAATCTGTGGTCAACTTTATCAAACGCCTTCTGAAAATCTGTATAAACCGAATCTATCTGTTGCCTATCATCAATACCCTCAAATAGCTGACTCGTAAACAACAGAAGGTTGCTAATGCATGACCTACCTTGGACAAAACCATGTTGTTCCTCAATTATAAGGCGATGAATGAACGGATATATCTCGTTATGGACAAGTTTCTCAAACAGTTTTGAGAATGCTGATAATATAGATATAGGACGGTATGTCTCTACATCGTTTACAGACCCACTCTTGTGAACCGGCACGATATTGGCACGTTTCCATATCTCGGGAAAAACTCCTTGCGAAATACATTTATTATAAATTATATAAAGAGGGTAGCAAATGGTGTTATAAGTATTTTTTAAAAACAGAGCTGGAATACCGTCCGGTCCAGGCCCTTTGGTGGCGTCTAGCAATTTCAGCTCTCCTCGTATGCTATCTAGAGAAAAATGTAACTTTGATATATTAATATCAAGCTCAGTGCTAGAGGATGGTGGTTCCCAAGAATTAGGGTCGAATGAAGACGGTTCATACACTGAATGAAAGAACGATGAAAATAAATTACATATTGTAGTAGGATCACTAGCGGAAATGTGTTTATAATTAACTGTGCAAGGAATTTTATTAGTGATTTTACGATTGGAGATGTAAGTCCAAAAAGCCTTAATATTAGTCGCAATACTGTCCTCAACAGACCTCATATACATTTTATAACATTTATCAACCTCTACCTTAAATTTTGATCTATTAATAGAAAAAGTTTCGTAATCGCTAATATTTCCATATTTTTTCCATCTTATCCAGGCAGAAGCTTTATTTTTATACATACGTATTAATGTTTTGGAAAACCAGATGGGGAATTGATTGTTATTGTGCCTGCGTATGGGAGTGTGTAACCTGATTATTTCATATAGTTTTTCATAGAATACCGAGACAGCTACATCAGGCAGTAAGTTTTGAAGCAACTCAGTCCAATCGATATCTTTTATGTCTTTATTTATATTAACATAATCAGCTTTATGGTAATTCAATATACTTTGAGCTCTATTTTTGGAAAAAACTGTAGTTGCGGGATTTACTATTTTCACATGGACGTAAAAAGCCGGGTGATGCGTGTCCAAGGGTAACAAGGGATAGTCAGCCATATACGCTATAGAATCAGTGTTAGAGTAAAATAAATCTAAAATGCGGTTATTACAATTCACTAAACCATTGTATTGTCTCAGATTTACTTCAGAGCAATGGTTGAATAATGCACGGGCTACGTTACTATAAGAAGTTGTAGTAGCACATTCCATAAATGAGGATCTTTTAACCCAGTTCAGATATGGCATATTGAAATCACCGGCTAAAATGACACAGTCGACTCGACATTGACCACCAAATATGGATGATAGAGAGTTAAGGAAAGTAATACAAATTTCTTCTACACTATTCGGTGGTATGTAAGTAGCACATATTAAATGATATTTATCGTTATAAGATGGGATTCTAACTATTACATGCTCAGGCAACAGAAGAGGGGGAGACAACAACAGACGAGTGGGTTTGAGTTCTCGCGAAACAGCAATAAGTACACCACCACCATCTTTCTTTTTAGTAACAGTACGATTACGATCATATCTAAATACCGCGTAACGTTGATCTATAAATTCGTTGTCTGAAATATCGGGTGTTAGCCATGTTTCGGTTAATATGATTATGTCATATGCGTGTGCTAATACATTAAGATAAAGTGTATTCATTTTTGTCCTGATTCCCCGACAATTCTGATAATAAATAGATAAATTATTAGTAGTAGCCATTATTTAAATTTTTAACATCAAAAATATTAATAATAAGCAATAATGAGTTCCTTAAGCAATAAAATACTATGATTGGGGTAATCGACATATTAACATACACATTAATTTTTATAATGGCAAATGAGGTATGATTATAGCAGTAAGTAAAAAATAATAATATCTTACGGATCGGGAGTAGCGTTGCAAGACACCAAGCAAAATCAGTTAGAGAGTACAAAACTTTTACATAGAGAAATACATAACGGAGCATATTAAAGAAACAAGGACATGACATTTTTGAAGATTTACAATTAAATGTGACGTTATTAGCTATTAATTTATAATTTAAAGTAATTTTAAGTTTCCGTAGCAGTTTCGGAACGATACTTCTTTGCATTAATTTTGCTAGATATGTCAGATTCAGTATGAATAGCAAACGTAGCAGAGTCGTCCGTTTCTTTGACCAATATGGTAGCGTTCCGTATCCACACGTATTTAAACTTATTGGCTTGAGCAGCTTCGCGACATTTTCGAAATAAATCCTTGTTGCGAAGAGTCAAATGTTCATTCATGTAGACGCGGATTGGAGTGCCAGATATGCCAATGCGGTCAGATGTGAGCCCTCTTGATAGCCGATATGCACTTAGCATGTTATCTCGTAGTAGTCGAGTTGCAAACTTTATTATTATATTCTTAGGTCTTGTATTCTTTGAATGCGCATGGGGTACGCGGTGGATCGCAATTATGTCACGCTGAGAAAGCGTCATATTAATTGCAGATGCTATGGACTCTAATACGGTAGATAGGTTTTCACCACGCTTTTCAGGCACGTTACATATCTCTATGTTACATTGACGCGCCTGTTGTTCCAACTTGTCGATTTTACCCTCTAGTAAGGATACGGCAGCAGCTCCCGAGTCCTTAATTTTTAACTCCATATCCGCAATACGCTTCGCACCATCAATATTGTTTTCAGCGTTAAAGTTCACTGTAAACTTCAACTCTGATACTTCCCTAGACAACTCCAAATATTGAGATCTTAACTCCGTTATATCCTTTTTAGCAGCGTCACAATCAAGGCGCAGAACCTTCACATCGCCAAGCATCTGTGAGAAGTCAGATGATATTGCATTCAAGTCGCTCCTAAGAGTATTTATACTGTCTTTGATACTTGAAAATTGAGAGTTAATGTCGACGCGCAGGTCATTTAAGCTTTTCTTCATCTCATTAGACAATGTTGAGATAGCTAGAGACAACTCGCATTCAGGCTGCTTCCTTTTTCTCTGGGTGACATTAACTACTTCGTCGTCTTTTGTAAGATTAGGGTCCGATTGAGCTTTACCAGGTGAACGAAACATTTCGAAGTATCTTGCGCCTACTAATAAACGTAAAGCAACGTTTAGCTCAGGAGCACGTAGATTACGATACGGTATTTAAACGCAGGGAGGTCAAGTACGAATAGCCGAATGTGTCCAGGCGCTACACCTCCCACCGTGCACGGCCAGTCTCAGGTTCAAATCCTACCAGCAACCACCACTTTTTAAAAAAGCCACAAAAAATGTCAACAACTCCACGTAAAAGGGACAGCGCGCTACAAAGTTCAAGATGGCGCAGACAGTATATGGCTCACCACATAAGATAGTACGAGAGGCACCGATAATATCACAGACTTAATTCACAAAAATGAGACAGTTAGCAGCAACACAACAACACGACACGACAGCACGTCTGCTCACAGATAGAGTACAAAGCAATCTTGACAGCACATAGGTCTTTATTTCGACATCATGCACATAGTTACAGAGGTAATAATACGGAATATGCATGCATTTTTTGGGGTTTGGGCTATTTTAAATTATTTATTGTATGTATGTATAATTTTTTCCTTAAATAGATAGGTTCATAAAGCAATGAGACTAGAAAACAACAATAATAAAATATAATCAACTTGTACTCCAAGGAAAAATTAATGAAATACTGTACATTAAATACTTGTAGGTACTACCATAAAATATCGTCAAAACAGGCCACAATTTGGCTCATCAGAACCTCAACGCAAACACAAACTTCGGCTCCTATTTCCAATTTCAAAGGAATTCACTATCGAAACTGAATTCAATCTAAACTGGCAACACAGTAGGCTCACAGCAACACTGCACTCCCCCCTACCCCCCGCCGCTAATCACCGGAATCACCCGGTTGCTAATCGCCGGCCCCCGATTGAGATTGATACGTCATAGATAGAGCTAAATGTAATCCAGTTGTGACAGGGTCCTGTGCAGAGCACACAGCTTAGCTGCAATTATGCTGACACGCACTAATTAGCCTCATTTAGTAGACACGGATGTTTAATGACATAGCACAGCATATATATCATAAACAGCCTTTTAATGCTCCCACTGCTGGGACACAGGCCTCCTCTCTAGGAGAGAGAATGGGCCGTAATCCAGCACGCGAGCCCAGTGCGGGTTGCTGAATGTCACATGTCTTCGAATTTTTGGTTCTAGGACATGCCGGTTTCCTCACGATGTTGTCCTTCACCAAACTAGAAAGAGACCACGTCGAATTACTAAGATGCTCTTCCAAACCATCCTACACAATTTTATTTTTTCATTTTACATCGACAAGAGGGAATGAGAACGTCGTCAATGTAATCTAAGCCACGCATTATTAGGGATAACTCAAATACGGTACAACCAAAAGTATGAGGTAACGAACATAAAAAAACAGTCGAATTGAGGACCTCCTCCTTTTTTGGAAGTCGTTTGAAAATTATATTAATACTGAAATCAGACCAAGCTATCTTTGAACAAATGCCGTTTCTTAAATCCTACGGACCAAAAACCATATCATTATCAGTTCAAACACTTCTATACCCCATTCACGATAAGATCAGACATTGAAATACATCTTTTTTACAGTCCGTTCAACCAATTTTGACTTCTATTGCATTGGTGGCATGCCACATGGTAGCTGCAGTAAACAGTTGGTATTATAATCACGTTTTTGCTATTAATGCCATCCTTATGCCTACAGAATAGAAGTAAAAATCGGTTGAACGGACTGTAAACAATTTTGTTTCAATGTCTAATCTTATTGTGAATGAAGTATAGACGTGTACCAAACCAGTGCAAACTGCGTGGTAGGTATTATTTGAGCTTCCATAATCAAGCCCATTCAATTTCCGGCGCCGCCGAACATAGGCACTTACCATAAATCATAGAACGACCATATTAACAGAGGAATTATTATAGGTACTCGATAATTCTTGGCGATTTGAATGGGTCTTCGTGTGAACTTGTGAGGTTCAGTTTGGTGTGTTCCTGGATCGGAATTGGGAACTGAATTAGTTGCTATAGGTGAAGGGAACCCGTGTTGAATTAATTAAGTCATATTTACGATAAATTCGGTTCTCCTGTGTAATTCATAGATATCGGGATGATTTGATTACATTGTAGTATTGTATAAATACGAGTGCCATCAGGTGGCAACACCTTACTAGCTAAGTAATATTTTGTTTGGTCTATGACTGATAGACCCTACTTATCTGTGGAATCTTGCTGTATCATCTTTGTGAGAAATATAGCTGCGTGCAGTGAACGCAAATAAAACATGGAAGCATTCCTAACCTAACTCAAAAAATGACCCAAAGCACATTGCGCCGCGGTACCGATTGCGCCGCTCACGTGTTTAGTTACACGGCCTATTCGTTACATGGTAATTTAAACCCAAATACCTGGTAAATAAGGTCAATTTTTAACTGTGCATCGCAATAATGTTGTTGGTGTGGTTCGGCGAATCAGCGACGAGGTTTCGATGTGTGAGTTTGTTTGGATTTTTGGGTCACGATTCGTGCTTAGATCCCTTGAAGTAATGTTTCCATTTTTATTTGCGTTCACTGGCTGCGTGTCAGAAAAGAATTCTGTGTCTTATTTATTAATTAATAAAATAATATTATGGTTAGTAAGAAGTCAGTTTGTTTTTTTACCTGAAGTAAACATTAATTAGGTCCATGGGTTCCGAGTTGACTAACCGTTTGCTGATCGGTTAATCGACTCTTTACGTGACCTGAGGGCTGGCTTTTTCTCAGGCCAAAGTATTCCGGACTTCCAAAAAAGGAGGAGGTTCTCAAGTCTACTGTATTTTAAGCGACTTCATTCTTATTTTTTTCTTAGTGTGTGTTATCTCATAACTTTTTACCGATTTTGATGCGTGGCTTCGACCACATTGATCATATTCTCATTCTCACTTGTCGAAATAAAAGGAAAAAAAAAAAACTGTATTCGATGGTTTGAAAGAGCGTCTTAGTATTTCGAAGTGGTTCTTTTCTAGTTTGGTGAAGATCTGATGATGAACGTATATAGGAAACGGAACTACAATAAATGATAGCAAATCTTCCGGGATTGCTGAAATCGCATGTCTGTTTGTTGTTAACACTAGTTTATAACACGTACGCTGTGATGGGTACGTTTAGCTGTGGGAGAAAGTGAAAAATAAAAAGATTTTTATGCCCAATGAATTATTTCTCTTTATCAATTTAAGTGTAAAGTTTTTTTTACTAGGTCATAAATATGAATAAATTAGTGAACCAGTGTTTGGGGCAACACAACCGTTTTGGCAGCTGACCCCAACGCACTCAGCGAGCAAGGTAAGGCCGCTTACGACATGCGCTAACATAAAAGCTTATAAAAATAGACTCCTCTTGTAAAGGATCACTTACGAGGCACTTCACGAACCCACCACGCGCACCGCGACCTATTCCACTAAGCTGATTAAACATGTATCTAAATCCGGATCCGATGCTTCTATAATAAGAAAGTCCATTAACCTTCTTAACGACACCCACACAAAAAAAATTGAAGGTTTTTTTATCATGGCTGTTTGAGTAGTGGCCTACCCAAAATGTCCTTTCATTGGCATTGTTCGTCGAATTGTTGAGCTCCTTATTGGTTCTAAGTTGAGCTACTCGACTCTGACCAAGGCTTGCACTAACTGGACAGGTCCACTCAAAACTGCGTGGTTCCTTCTTAAAAATACCATTTCAGACACTGATCTGCATGGTCCTCAAATAACGTATTGTGAATATGAGGACCATGTAGATCGCTATGTCAGGGGTTCATTTCAAGTTAGTCTGGCGGTTTGAGTTCTTTATGTGGCCTACCCAAATGTCCTTACTTTGGTATTGTTCGTCAAATCGTTGAGCTCCTTAAAGTTCTAAGTTTGTGCTACACTATAACTGACAAATGCTTGCACTGTTTGGACAGATGTGGTACTTTCCTCAAAAGACCACTTCAGACACCAACCTACATGGTTCTCATATGATATGACCAGTACAATTGTATGGACTTCAAAAGAGACCTTGACCTCTAAGTTTGTTTCTTCTCAGGGTAGTCCATCTAGTTTTTATAACGGACAAAAAATATAAACGTGTAAAAGTGTTTTTTACAACCTACTTAGAAAATAAAAATCATTTATCATTTATAAGGCCCTTCTGTAACAAAACAGTTCTATAAATTGGCATGACCTTCTCCTACCTTAGGGGCTGCATTAACAAATCGATGGTAAATAACTATTAATATTAAATTAAAGGGGGACCCTAATCCGGGCAAAATACCTGTCAACCGGCCCAGCCATCACGCCGAATTTGTGTAGTTAGAAAACGATAGAATTAATTCGCCCCCGGCAGGCGCAGGGGTGGCTAATGATCGGGCCGGGAGATTCGCTGCTATTTCAATACAAACGTAAGCTTATCGACGAACCCTTTGCGTAATGATCTAGACAACCCTAAGTTTCTACAGAGTTTATTTCAAATAGTACTTTACGAAATGCTGATTAATTAAGAAAAGTAACGATCCATTTGCAAATTAATATTCAATCGATGCGCAAAGGACACTTTATTGCTTTTGTTAAAACGTTAGTTTTCTTCGAAACTTTTTTTTTTTAATACGTATCATGAAAGTCACCTTAAATGAAGTTCCCTTTGCTCATTAGATTGTCGAAATGATGATTTTCTCGCCGGAAATTCATCATAAAATGAGAATTATTCGAAATGAATATCGAGAATCGTCCATATAAATCGCTTTGTTATAGAAAAACAAAGCAAAACGCCATTCTCTCTTCATTCATTTCCGCCAGTTCTCGGAAAAATTACAAATTCCATTGCAAGGGTTTTTACTCAAAACCACTATTTTCTCAGTATTCGACAACCCTATAAGTCGTACAACAGAGAGATTAAGTTGGCATCGTTCGTCAGAGCTCGGTTTCCCAATCAGAATTGAGCTGTACAGATCTGAGGAGAACATTACTGTAAAGTTTAGCTCGAGCCAATTAGCCAGACGTGTGTGTCTGCTATGTCGAGGTACAGTAGCTGTCTGTGCTTTGATGATGTTTGTTGTATTAGGATTTCGGACTAAACTAGACCTCAGCAATGCTATTCTATAAGAACTCACTCCAGTTCTCACTTCTGATTCTGCGGTGAAAACTGTATTTGGTATTCTGTAACTTGATGAAAACTACACTAGCGCCACTAAGTGAGAACATAGGTGAAGCGAACTTAACTTGACAGTCAGAATATCAAATACTTTTCACTTCAGGTGAGTTACGAAGTGTAATCGAAAATGAGATATGAATCGAATTTGCACGTGAGTTCTTACAGAATAGCACTGCAGATATATGAGTTGTTCGTACTTGTATAGATGTCTGGCCAATTCTTTTTGAATGATTTTAGGTGTAACAGGTAACCTGGAAACTTGACATTCATTCCTGAAATCAAAATGGGTACTGTGACTGATCAAAGAGCAAATTTGAATATGTTCCAATAACTAGTAGGTAGGTATCTAATCTACCCGCTAAACAATTGGTTCTAATGCTAAACAACACTGACCTACAAATAGGAATACCACGTATTATGATTCAGCATCAGTCCACAGCGAAACATCAAAAAGAATCTAATCAAACCATCATCACAAAAATGGCGTCCGTGACGTCACAGTGATTTGAATAAACTAAACTTGTCCGGCGGTGGCAAATTGAACTACTGTTTGAAGGAGGGACCGAGGGAAGAGAGGAGGCGGACTATGTACAAAAGTTAGAGAACTTTTTTGACGTATTTCAAGTTATTGATAGAGAGAAATATTAAAGGCGGTATATTGATTTGGTATTTTTTTATTATGTTGTAAGAAAGAAAGAAAATTTATTTATTTGCCACAGTTGAGGCACACAACAAAAAAGATATAAACAAAATGAAAAAATAAACAAGAGGTGTGCGCCCCACGGCTGTGCCAAATAGGTCCAGTTCAGCATATATGCCAGACAGCTAGTGCCTGACGCTGATTTTCAACTGGACCTGAGGATGTGACATGTCACGGACGTAAATCAGTTTTATGTGTAGTGTAGACTTGAGGGTAATACATAAAAATCATAGTAATGTAATGTAACAGTATGTAACAGAGTAATATATAAGAATCATAGTAATGATATGCACTGTAATAGAAATGTAGCATAAAAAGTAATAGTAATGTGTCATAAACGAATGTGTATAAAATATGCTATCTATCAGGCTTTAGACAAAGTCACATTCTATCAGCGAATGCGACTGTCGAGATGACAAATTATAAGGAACTGATTACGTGACATTTTGACAGCGTTTGTCAAATCCATACATTTTTGACATTTCAACAATCGCCTTCGCTGTACTACCGCAAATAGAATGTCAGTAGTCTAGAGGCTCATGACAGTTGCAAGTTCAGTTTTAGATTCGCTTTTTAGTGATTTCTTCATCTAAACTTTCTCACCTAATATGTTGTTCTCCTATAAGACCTTTTTCTATTACTGGACTTAACAGGTAATGGGTACACGATATTGTTTTCAGCTACATTCTTAATCCCAACAAAAAATAGAAATGGGGTGTAGCTGCGTCATGGCCACGGGCGTGTGTGTACGTGAATACGTGTAAGTAACGAGTAATATTTTCATAATTTCAACCACCCCAGCTGCCGATGTACTGACACCGTCGTTGATCCGCTCAGCCGCATTCAATCTTTTACGTCCCTGGCACTGTTTCACTCGGTCATATATTTATTTGAAAAGAGTAACTATGGAGTTTCTTTTCCGTTCTTCTCCATAAGAATTTACTTTTGCAAATGGACACGAGTCACTTTATTATGTTGATATCTTTTCTGATGACGTTCAAAAGTGTCGTTTAATGGCCTGATTGAAATAAACGTATTGACTTTGACTTTGACATTTATGGTGTGATATTCATAATTATCATTCGATTGCTCTTGAGAAGCCCTCTCCAACCGGATACTCCATGATCTCTGCATTTGAATTTGGATATTTCACGCGTATAGGCAGAAATTAATTATTGTTATTTTATTTTAACACCATATATATTCAATGTAATGATTTTACACTAATGCTTTTTATATAAACTCGACGACGAGAGCTGGCCATTGAAACATGAGTTTCAAACATCATAGCTTTTCCGAATCTGCTTACGCAACCAATCAAATTCTTTGATCTGTTAGCTATCCAGTGGTGTAATTAATTTTTTGATCGAAATGATAGACACGTATCTGCAACACTAAACTGTATCCCCCAATTTTGTTATCTTTAGTTTTTGAACTGCCTCCCACTATGAAAGCAATTTTAAAGACGCACGTCAAAACATAAACCTCTGTATTCAGACTCGCAGCTAATCTGTTGTGCAGCCAAAGCCACTAACGACACAAGTATTGTGCCGTCTTATTGCACACGAAACTTTGCAAAGCCTCTTATACACAAGTTAACTTATAGCAAGTCGACTTAGCGTGTTCGAAGCACGTCAGAACATGTCGGGTGCACGTGTCTTTTCAAGCCAAAGACGTGAAATTGAATAACTTTAACAATATTTGTGGGAAAAATGTCATGTTATCTATGTGATTTGAATTTTCGTGTAGTGGAATTGGAAGTTAAGTTTGAAATATTCGGTAACAAGAGGGATAAAGTAAATCATTATATTTTGTTATTAGATTTGTGTTTGATAACAATACTATTCTTTACAATTTCTCCCAATCTTATTTCACTGTACATATCGTTTGATTACAATCAAAATAAATGATATACATTCGTCACATTTAGATCAAGCTATCTTGTACTAACATAACATTTCTTTTTTCAATTTTATACTTGGTTTTTGTTCACTAATTTAAATACACCATTACTAATAAAATCAATATTGCATACTCGTAGAACTCCCACCATTTATCTTTGTTTATTAATTAAAAACATTTAATAGGTACGCAAAAAGCATATTACACGAAAGTAAAACAAGATTAGGAACCGATAAAACACCACGACAAAACAATAACCGATTGATCGTGTTCAGGAGTCCTAACACGCCGCTGTCACCGTGACACTTAAGGCCACCGACGCGCGACGTGCAATAACTCACACAAGTATTTGTTAGGAAAGTTGCACACGCGACAGCCCAACTGAGCAACTGAAGCGGTCTCAAACTACCCAGCTATTTATTTAGCAAGATTTATAGACGTTCTGTTGGTCCATGCGAGAAATTGAGCAAAACAAACGGTTGGGTTTTGATTTCGATCTTCTATTTGGTAAAAGCTTTTAAATCAAGTTATGACGAGAGCTCTTGCCAGTTTACTATATAAATACGTTTTCTTTGAATGTTCTTTGCCAAGTCGTTTTATTTTCAGACCTTTGGAGTATCAAAGACGGTTTATAGGGAAATAATCATATCAAATTATCAGTGTCAGACTCTTACTGACTAAAACCCATCCGTGTTTCTCCTAATGCCCTTTGCGTTCGAAGGTCGCGGTAACTCTCTTGAACAAATTCCGCAACAAGAAGTACAACCTAATCAGATAAGAATAATAAAAATCCGGAGATTAGAAAAGATTACTCTTTACATCATATAAGTTACACAAAATATAGATGAAGAAAACGTTAATTCATTTTCATTACTTCGAGAATCCAAGCTCTGATTAGTCCAATCATTAACTACGAATAAAATCATTCTTTTCATGTTTATCAGGAGAGAGAAATTCTATCAATAACTGCGCATTAGTAAGTATCAATGTCACGCTGTTGACTATATGGTGTAAATCACACCATTTATAGTCAACAGAGTGACATGAACCACCAACATTTGCACTAAAAACTTTCGATCGAAGCAGTTCAAACGATTTCAGAGTATAGCAGAGCTATTTATTTTCAAAGATTTATGAATCCACCTTTTGAAGTCAATGTTTTCTTGTTTTTTTTTTTATTTATTGAAAGTCCAATGGCCAAGTGATTGTTTTTGAAACATAAAGATTAATGTTGGTTTAATCTTTCGATTTGTTCTACAAATTGAGGCCGAAAAGTTTAGTGTTTTACACGAGTTTTATAAATTGTTATTGAGAGTGTTATTTAATATTACGAGCTTGATAAATGGTGTTTAGTAACACATGTTAGGGATAGTTGATCCCTCGCATAAAACACTCAGAAGGTTCGTACAATACTTTTAAGTTCTATAACCAAGCCCATTTTATGTAAACCAAGACCTAAGTCAACATGACAAGCGATAGAGTTAGTAACAAATGTGTTTGTACCTAGGATAGCCTAGCGCTGATCCGATCCGTCCACAAGATCAAAAGGACCGTTTATCTCTTAAAGTTTTTCAAGACATCAAACACTGGGTTCGTTTCCACGGTCGGGCAAAGTGTTATTGGGTGTTTTCATCTGGACTTTGTCACTAGGGTCCCAGAGCCGGTATATAGCACCGGTTGAATACATAAAAAAAAATGATGGACTCACATAGACCGTAAGCTACGAAGTACTTTTAAGCGTAGATTAAGGAAATGCGTCCAATGTAGGAACTCACATACTATAATTAATTTTAAGACAAGTAAATAATCAAAACCTGTAAAAAAGGCGCGTCCCCCTATATCCGCGGTAGAACGATATAAAAAATGGGTTAGTTGACTAAAAAAAATTCGGGGAGCCATGTTCCCCCTTTTTTGGATGGAAATCATCAAATAACTTCTCCCGCTCTGGGTGGAGCGGCAGGGAGTGTCAGACTCTTACTGACTAAAACCCACCCGTGATCCTTCTTGTGCCCGCCGCGTTATAGGCCCGCAGTGACTCTTTCGAACAAATTCCGCAACCCTAGCAGGCACCGACCCTATGAGGCCCCGTCTTCTTTGCTGACGGCTCTTTGAGGCGCGTGGAACACGGCGTGGTTGCTATCGGACAGCGAGCTGCTCATAGCTCGCCGTCCGCAGGGCCGCGCAGCAGGCGTCCGGGAATCGCCCTGCATTTCCCGACGCCCGGGGCGTCTTCTTCTGTTGCGGCGGCTGGAGCGTGAGGTTTCCCTCTCTCGCACGCGTTCCGCCTCCTCCTTCGCTAGCATTACTGCTTCGGAGCCATGTTCCCTGTGCCCTATTTTCCGTTATTTGCCTAGGTTAGAAAATCTAATAAATTCGGCTGCTGTTCGACACTATGAGACATGTACACACGGCACGTACCGCCACGCTGTTCTTCATGTCGGCCACGCAGCTGGTGAACTCGGTGAAGTGCAGCTCGGGCGCGAAGGGCAGCGGGTGCGCCAGGTCGCCGGAGCGCAGCCCGGCCGCCACGCACAGCGCCTCATTGTAGAACCGTACACTGATAGGTTGCCAACATGTCGTCAGTTTATGTTCACAATTTTTCGGAATGAAATCTAGAGATTATTGACTATCAAATTCTGATGCGTTAAAAAGTATTCCAAATGTTCAGTTGACAATTTCTCGAGACTTTACAAACTCTCAAGATATGTTGTAATCTAGGACATTTTATAATTATCCGGTAACGTATATGTATGTTCGTAATAACACATGTAATGTCTACAAAATAATATTATTATCATTTGCAAGATACAAATACGCTTGACCTTCCCGCTCTCTTCCTAATTGACAGCGTGACATTGAACTGACCTTGAATTACTTCTGTTTTCCTTCGATAGCAACATGTTTTGGATTTCGTTGTTAAAGCTTTCCCTAATTTGACATGAGCTTTTGTGATTAAAATCGAACAAATTAGTCACTTTTTCATGTTTTCGTTCCTGTATCAGTGTTTTGAATAATACGTGTTAAAGTCAAGGGTATGTAAATGACAGTGACCTTACAAACTGGCATTCATTAGCCTCTTAAAAAAAAAACGTAATGATGGCAGTAGATTACGTACTAGTAGCTAGTAGTCGTTGTTTTTTTTTTAAGTTATGATTTTAGAAAAAACCTTACAGCCAGGAGCAGTGCCATATTTAATATAACCTTTTAAGGGGCCATTGTACCGATAATTATCAACAACTTTTACATTGAGATCAAACCCAAAATCGCGAATAAAAAATGATCTTTTCATTATATTTTGTCGAGTTATCCGCTCATAAATGTATTAGATTCTCGATTTTTTTTTTGGTTAATTGGTATTGCATTTATTCGGATACACGTTGTATAAACCCACTGAACCACAGAACAGCTACATCGGAACAAAAACCGAACTCCATTTGAATCCGGCAAAACTTCGGAACTGAACAAAAAGTTGCAAATCCGTGGAAAAAGTGCCGTTAGCTGTTAGATCCACTGCAGTATTATAACCGCTAAACCGAATTTGATTGGGTTTCGCTGTCTGGATAAACGGAAACCGCCGCCGCACTACCCGGCTGCACTGTGGGCTTTTTTAGTTATTTTCAAGGGTTTTTCAGTGAGAACACCGCAGTGGTACTTTTTAATTGGACGTACAGTCGTAGTTTTTCGTATATAGTGACGCGTTGTTAAAGGACCTATATGTATGTATTTTTACCACTACGAATCGAAACTTTCATGACAAGCTTTTTGCAGTTTTCGATTCAAGTTATAATTAAAATCTAGAAAAAAACTTTCAATGAAAGAAAGCGGAAAAACGGAGATAAAAAGTCGAAAAAACGAAAAGGGAGACAAATGAAGTCGTTACAACTTTTCACGGTTGCATTTTCAGCATTTATTATGTCATTAAGGCAGTGCCAACGTTTCTGAAATCTTCGCAAATATTTAATGCTTGTCATTTTTCGTGAAATTAAGTCTGAACGGCCCTTTGGGGAAGCCTGTACGGACATTCAGTTGTGGACGCTAATGGAACCAGTCTAACATTAGTAAACTGTACTTTTCGACTAGATTTTAGTTATGTTGATAACTAGTGTGATTTTAGAAAATGTCTTAAGAGAACCTCTTCTGACTCACGTACGAATCTTATAGCTTGTTTAAAATGAAAACTTCAAACTTGAATGATATCGTATAAAGCCAAACTCATCACAATTTTGCACTCTTAATCCAAAGTCGGTTTCAACCTCGCACTTTGCGATTTTAAACCTGAGGTTTTACAACCGAACGTGACTACTTTCAGATGATACTGACACCTGGCTCGAAGGTCAAACACCTTGGAAAATCAAACAGAAATCAAACAGAAAAGGTCTTGAAAACTTTTTGGGGATTCCATCACTGAGCGTACAGCTTAGGAATGGGAATCCCTTTCATAGTCTGTTTTCCGAGATAGCTTTAAACTGGGCGTCTTAAAGTGAAGAGTAAATATTAATTTTTTAGGCAAACGTTCTGTGTCGTCGACGTCCAGTTTGGTAAAAAAAACTTAAAAAAAAAAAACAACTAACTTCTAAATAAAATAAGTATAAAATAACTTTAATTTAGGAACTCTGTATTTTTTATTGTTTCTTCGTTTTTTTGAACAGTCGGTGTCCGAAATTAAAGTAAGTATTTTTATTTTTTGTTTAGTTGTCGGTTGTTTTTTTTTTGTTTAAAAATTTTTTATTTTTCACTTTTTATTGGTACACCCGGACCCGCACATATAAATTGGTAAAACAATAAACAAAAATTCGATTTCAGCAATCCTGAATGATTTGCTATAATTTATTGAAGAGTTCCGATTCCTATCATCTCTGTTCTTCATCAGATCTTCACCAAACTATAAAGGGACCACCTTGAAAAACTAAGATGCTCTTCCAAACCTACGTATACAATTTTATTTTTTAATTTTACATCGACAAGAGTGAATGAGAACATCATCAATGTAGTCGAAGCCACGCATTATTAGGGATAAATCAAATACTAGTTGACAGATTTCAAGAGACTCAAATTTACATGGGACCACACGCACCAGCTTTCGAATACAAAAATAATCATTAAAATCGGGTCACGCATTACAAAGTTATGAGGTAACACACACAAAAAATACAGTCGACTTGAGAACCTCCTCCTTTTTTGAAAGTCGGTTAAAATGGCCGTCATAGAGGGACTGACAGACAGACATACACACCAGTGATCCTAAAAGGGTTCCAAATGAACGTTCGGAACCCCAAAAACGTATTAAAACCGCAAACCGGTAATATAGTACTTCCAGCATGAAATTTATCTTGCTAATTGGAGTTTTGATAATGTTCCGCGAATCAGTTTATATTAATACCTGTATTTCCACAATTTGTTATTGCCGCAAACAAAATAAAACTTACTTTGAGTATGCAATTACAACGAAATGTACAGTGTTGTTTTTGTTTGTTTACCACCAACACTGGCAAAATACGTATGTGGGTTTAAAATGTTATAGTTACCCACGAGAAATTGTTGATAACTACGCTGTTTTTATTTTTAACCGACTTCAAAAACGGAGGTTATCAATTCGACCCGTATGTATGTAATATTTCCAGAACTGCCCAGTTTTCGTATATATCTGTGTCTGAACAAATGTGCCAAATTTCAAAAGTATATTTATGTATGTTTTTATGTTTTTACTGCCAAATATAGTAATGCCGATGAAACATTCAAAGATACTGTAACATAAATGCTTATGTTACAGTATCTGTGAGCGAACGTCGAATCGCAAAAACGTCACACCCTTATTAATAATAATAATAATAATAATAATAATCTTTATTAGACCAGAAAAATATACATATGTTCACACAATTTGTCAGCAAACTACTTATAATTAATCTTAAAAATAACATCTTAGTAAATCGTGTCTATTTTTAGCATCTGCTACCGAACTAGGTTATAGCCTGTATTTCAGTATGCAGCGCCTCAAGCCCTCAAACTATGTTTGCAAGTATGAGCTCACGAACAAAAGTAAACATTTAAAGTTTGAACTCAATTAAATTTAAAAGGTTTAAACATGCATATATATTATTATTTTAAAGTAGGGTTACTGTCCTCTCGGTGTGTAATATGAAAGGGATGAATGAATGTGTGTGAGAGGGTGTATGGTAGAGTATGTACTAATATTATTGCTATTAGATTCTTATAGAAAACTATTCAAATATCAACACGTACAAATACTAACACAAATTATTTTATAACATTATAGAATTACTTTAAGATAGTCAATATATCCTCAGTCTGATCATACGTTGTTAAGAACCATGCTAGTTCAAAACCCGCTCACACAAGATTATAGTTCAATTTTTGTAACTAGATGGCGTTGGCGTCGAATTAGAAGTCGGTGTTAAGATTCTCCGCCGTTTGGTTAGGCTCATGTCAATAAAGTTCAAAATGAGACCAGTATATAGTATCAGGTTGTTTTATTTATACTACACCTTACTTATATACACAATAAGATAAGATCTAAATTATATTACTGGGCGATCAACCTCGACGTCCGGTAGTAAACATTGGTCCATACGAACCGGATAAAAAACCATTTTTGAGTTCGCGCGCGGCTCGTTCCGCGTTGCCCGGGTACTCGCAGTGGATCGCTGCGGCTAGAGTACTCGGTCCTCCGCATCGGCAGCGACAGCTCCGTCCAGTGTCGTGGACGAGCTCTGCAGCAGCGGCAGGAAAGTGGAGACCAGAGGGGACACCACTTGCATCCAGATCAAACTGGAGGTGATCATCATCACCCCCGCAGTTCAACGTGTCGTCACAAGAAGGACGTCACATCCAAGAGTTCAACGTGTCGCCACAAGGGCGCGCCAGAATCATCGTGTAGTGTGAGTAAAGTGCAAATTGTGAGTACATTTTATTTCATAAACAAAGGGAGTTAATGACAAGCAATTTTGAACTTTATACCTTCCAAGGAATTAACTTAGGCATTTTCTGTAGAATTTTAAGACTTGTATTATTTGTTTGCATGTTAGTTAAGGACTTAGAATAGTTTCTTAAAAAACGACGGAACGGGAAACCTATGCCCGATTTCCGCCAGATTTTATAACATATTTAAAACACTTGCAAAATTTTGAGAAATTCTTTAGAACTTAGAATATTATGTTTGTTATTACTGGACTTGTATTTTCTATCAAGTCTAAACTTTATTTTTAACACATGTCGGTTTGTTTACATTAGTTTTGTGTGATTGTTGTACTTTGAATTTACTTGCATTTTTTGAGGTTAATAATTGTCTCAAATATGGAGGGATTAATTAATGTACTAAGAGGTTCCCAAACGGTTATTATTAAAGGATTAACAAATTTCAAAAAGAGTCCTAAAGAAAGATTAACCCTCGAATACATAGAAACTAGACAAGAATTGTTAGAAAAGGATTGGGATTCGTTTAAAGAAACCAAGACAAAAATTTATCAAAACTTTAAACTTGATGATATTGATCAAAATGTGGATGACATTTATGATACAACCGAAGACACTTATATAATGTATAAGAGTTTATTAAAAACAGCGCATAATAAAATAAGTCCAAGGGAATCAGTACAATGCAGTGATGGTTCTCCTAACAGTTCATTTAAGTCAGCATGTTCATTCGTTAAGTTACCAAAGATCACCATTCCAAATTTCTCTGGAAAGTATGGAGAATGGACAACATTTCGTGATTTGTTTATATCATTAGTCCACAAAAATGAATCACTAGATAACGTTCAAAAGCTACACTATTTGAAAAGTCATCTTACAGGTGAAGCTGATCAATTGATACGGAATACACCAATTACTGATGCGAATTATAGTCAATGCTGGGATTTGTTAGACAAGAGGTATAGCAATAAAAGATATCTTGCCAATTGCATATTAAAAAGGTTATTTGGAGTAAGACGTTTGCAAACTGAGTCGGCGACTTCCTTAAAGGAACTTTTAGATACCACCAGTGATTGCTTAAATGCGTTGTCAAATTTAGGTATAAATGTGAGTACATGGGACGTTATCATTATACACATAATGACGTTTAAATTAGATGCTGAAACGCGTAAACAATGGGAAATAAGCGTAAGCAGTAGCATTTCCAATGATTTTCCTACCATTCAGCAATTCAAATTATTTTTGGAGCAACGTTTCCGCGCATTTGAGTGCATAGAACCAAAAAGGATTTCAGGTCACCAGGTCAATAATAGTTCAAACATTCATACGCCTAAGACAATGCTTGCCACGAACGCCGCATCTCACATCAAATGCGAATTCTGTTCTGAAGGTCACAAATTATGTTTTTGTAAAAAGTTTTCAAAACAATCTCTTGACGCTAAACGTGATTTTGTACGTAAAAGCAGAATATGCTTTAACTGCTTGGGGAGTAACCACATGGTTAAAAGCTGTAAAAAGGATAGCAGGTGTAGAATTTGCCAAAAGCGTCATCACTCACAGTTACATTTAAATAGTGAGTCGGCTGAAGACCAAGACTGTGAAGCTAAGCCAACTGCCAATAGTGCTACTCCTTCGACTAGTGCTAATCAGATAGTTGCTTGCTTGTCAACAGGGAAGGCACGCAAACCCAGACAAGTTTTATTAGCCACTGCGCTACTAAAAGCTGAGTCAAAGACGGGTGTATACCAAACAGTCCGAGCCTTACTCGATCAAGGTTCTCAGGCTTGTTTCATTACAGAAGCAGCAGTTCAATTTCTTAACCTGAAAAAGATTCCAATTCAAGGGTTCGTTTCAGGATTAGGAGACAATAGGTCAACCATGACAAAGTACATGGTACAAATAACGATAAAGTCTCGCGTCGATCTTAGTTTCAATTTTATTTTTAATGCTTACGTTTTAAGCAAGATCACCTCTTACTTACCAGAGCGAAGCTTAAGCACGGATGCTTTCGACTGGTTAGAGGTCAACAATCTTTGTTTAGCAGATCCAGAGTTCAACTCACCCAACAAAATTGATATCTTATTGGGTGCTGATGTTTATAGCAGCGTTATTACGGAAGGTTTAGTTAAAAGTCCTTCTGGTAGTCTTGTAGCACAGAACACTAGATTAGGTTGGGTCCTATCAGGTGCAGTGGCTCCTGAAAGTAATAGTTTAAATACAATTAATGTAATGCATTGCAAGGTGCAAGCAGATGATATTTTAAAGAAATTTTGGGAAATTGAAGATCAAATTAGTACTAAATTAATATTAACACCAGAGGAGAAGAAGTGCGAAGAGTTTTATAGTGAGACTACTAAGAGAGAACACGACGGTAGATATGTAGTCAGGTTACCTTTCCGATATGAAGATCCTCCTTGCAAGTCTGGAAATTCACGTGGCATAGCTAAATCAAGATTTCTAGGATTAGAGAGAAGATTAGCAAACAACAAAGAGTTAAAAGAAAAATACACAGAAGTAATTAACGAATATTTACAGTTAGGTCATATGAGGCACGTGAATAAAGATGATAGCAAGAGGGAAATAGCAGTGTATTTACCACATCACGCAGTCATTAGAGATGACAAGACCACAACTAAAGTACGTGTTGTTTTCAATGCCTCTGAAAAGAACAACAATGGAGTGTCACTAAATGATACGCTCATGGTTGGTCCAAAACTGCAGGCTGATTTACGTCACACAGTTTTAAAATGGAGAGTACATGCTATAGGACTTGTGGCGGACATAATTAAAATGTATCGTCAAGTAAAGGTAGCTGAAGAGGATGCTATGTTCCAAAGAATACTGTGGCGTGACAGTCCGGACAAAGCAATACAAGATTACGAGCTTATGACTGTGACATTTGGAACAGCTTCTGCACCGTACCAAGCAGTCAAAACATTACGTCAGATCGCCGTTGATGAAGGTGAAAACTACCCCCTAGCTGCAGATAAGGTCTTAAATTGCTTTTATATGGACGATTTAATGACAGGATGCAACAGTGTAGAAGAAGGCATTGAAATATATAAGCAAATGATAGCATTACTTGGAAAAGGTGGATTTATATTACAGAAATGGAATAGTAACAGTCAAGAAATACTTAAGAGAATAGAAACAATTAAAACCCATGAAGTTAAAGAACAACGAGATCAAACAAGAGCAAACAGGAATAAAGACAAAACAATAGGACAAACAGATATTGTACAAAACAATAAATTAGATAAAATAGAACACAAAGAAGAAAAAGGGTTAGAGATCAAATTAGACGGTACAATAAAAATTTTGGGACTTACCTGGAACCGCAACGAAGATACTTTCCAGTACTCGGTGAATCTTCCGCCGCTGACGACTGCACCTGTAACTAAAAGGATGATTATATCGGACATAGCCCGATTGTTCGACCCACTAGGTTGGTTAGCGCCTAGTGTGGTTTTAGCAAAAACATTCATCCAAAAATTATGGCTTGCAGGTGTTAGTTGGGATGAAGAATTAAACGCTGATTTGGTAAAGGAATGGAGTACTTACCGTGAAGAACTGTCACAACTATGCAAAGTTCGGATACCTCGTTGGCTTGGAACTAAGTCGCACGACGATCTTGAGCTTCATGGCTTTAGTGACGCCTCCAAAACCGCGTACTCAGCCGTGATTTACTTGCGGATAGTAGATGTTGAAGGCAATGTTCATATTTCGTTGTTGGTTGCAAAAACCAGAGTAGCCCCCATCAAGCAAATTAGTATACCTCGTTTAGAGTTGTGTGGAGCAGTTCTGCTGTCAAATATTCTAATAGAAACAGCAGATGTCCTAAACATTTCTAGGGATAAAATCAAGGCCTGGACAGATTCCACAGTCGTGTTAGCTTGGCTTAACAGCCATCCAAGCAGATGGAAGACGTTTGTGGCGAATCGCACCTCGGAAATATTAACCACGATGAAGGCATCTCAATGGTTTCATGTGAAAACCAAGGACAACCCAGCAGACTGCGCCTCACGAGGTATTTTACCTAGTGCATTATTAGATTATGATTTATGGTTTTCTGGACCATCATTTCTAACTCGGAAAACAATAGATTATAAAAGGCCAAATGATTTGAATATCGACTTAGAGGAAACAACAAAAACACACATTGCTGTAGTACCAGAACTTTCAGTGTTCGAACGGTATTCGTCATTACAAAAATTAGTTAGGATAATCGCATATTGCAGACGTTTTTTAAAGAAGAACATTTTTAAACATAGTTATTTACAAAAGTTAGAGCTAGAAGCAGCGTTAGAATGTTGCATAAGACAAACACAAAAAAATATATTTACGGTAGAGTATTCACAATTACAGGACAAAGGCTTTGTACAATTAAAATCTAGTAAGCTCAACTCACTCTGTCCCTATCTTGACGGCAGAGGCCTTATCAGAGTTCGAGGTAGACTTGAAAAAGCTCCATTGAGTGAAGATACAAAGCATCCCATAGTAATACCAAACTCTTGTCATCTGACAAACCTTATAGTGGCAGAGGCACACTTGAAGACTCTGCACGGAGGTCCGCAGCTAATGTCAAATTATTTGAGATCAGCCTACTGGGTCATAGGAGTCAGGACCCTAGTCAAACATTATGGGCGCAAATGCGTAACATGCGCTAAACATCGCGCTAATATAAAGAACCAAATGATGGGTTCACTTCCAACGGTCAGGTGTACCCCAGCACGACCGTTTCTACATAGCGGTGTTGATTATGCTGGCCCTATTAATATTAGGACAACGAAAGGTCGTGGGCACCGTTCGTACAAGGGCTACATATGCTTGTTTGTGTGTATGTCCACCCGTGCTCTACATTTAGAAGTAGTGAGTGACATGAGCACACAAGCTTTTCTAGCCGCATTCAGACGTTTTGTGTCTAGGCGAGGTCATTGTGCAAAAATATGGAGCGATAATGGCAGTACGTTTGTAGGCGCCTCCCGAGAGTTGCAACATTTGGTATCCGCTCAGGCAGCGATTGCAGAACAACTTGAGGCCAACGGTACTGAGTGGCACTTCATTCCCCCCCATAGCCCTAATTTCGGTGGACTTTGGGAAGCAGGTGTGAAGTCCACGAAGTTTCACCTCAAACGGGTCATTGGTGATTCTACTTTGACGTATGAGGAAATGAGCACACTCCTCAATCAAATAGAAGCTTGTTTGAATTCGCGTCCAATGAGCGTCATGAACGTTAGCGATCCTGGTGAACCGATACCTTTAACTCCTGGACATTTCCTAATTGGAGAGCCAATAGTACATGTACCAGATAAGGAATATGAATGTACAAATGTAAGTTATTTATCACGGTGGCAATTTATTCAAAGGATGCTACAGTCATTTTGGAAACGCTGGTCCCAAGAATATTTGTCCAATCTTATGAACCGGTACAAATGGTCTTCAAAAATTCCTGAACCAAATATTGGTGATATTGTTTTAGTCAAGGAAGACGATTTGCCGCCAAGTCGTTGGTTGTTAGGTCGCGTAGTAGACAAGCATCCCGGTGCTGATAATATCACCCGTGTAGTCACATTGCGCACTACATCCTCTACTATTAAGAGGCCAACATCCAAAGTTTGTATTTTACCAGTTGCAGATCACTGAATTCACATAGATTTAAGTTGTATATTTAATTTATAGTTGTTGATTCTTTTACACATTGTTATTTCAGAAGTTTAAAAAAATAAGTTTTTTTTAGATTTACAAATGTTAGATGTTAAGTTTAGTTAAGGTAGCTTAATTTAAGATTTTGGTTAACCTGAGATCAAAATGTCAGATCCAGGACTTAGTTTACGAAGGACAATCCTTCAGTAATGTCCTTGGTGGGCGGTATGTTAAGAACCATGCTAGTTCAAAACCCGCTCACACAAGATTATAGTTCAATTTTTGTAACTAGATGGCGTTGGCGTCGAATTAGAAGTCGGTGTTAAGATTCTCCGCCGTTTGGTTAGGCTCATGTCAATAAAGTTCAAAATGAGACCAGTATATAGTATCAGGTTGTTTTATTTATACTACACCTTACTTATATACACAATAAGATAAGATCTAAATTATATTACTGGGCGATCAACCTCGACGTCCGGTAGTAAACATACGTTAGCCTCCCCAGCCAATGAGTCACAGATCTTTTCATCTCTACCCTATTTTTAGAATATATTTGAAGAGTTTTATTTATTTTGTCATATAAGAATGGGCCTAAAAATGGAAAAAATCTACGAATGAAAGCCGTTCTCGAGTGTGATATTCTCTTACATACAGGTAAACCTCTCCGCCTAGTTAACACATTCGGACTGTAATCCATGGTAGTATGTTGTTTCATAACAATACTTAACACAAATAGTTGGCGTACAGTCAGGACATCACAATATTCATAAAGAAGTGTGGTAGGGTAGCGAAAAGGTTTAAACGTACTGAGTTTCAGTATGGATCTTTGTGATATCTCGAGTTGCTTTAACGTAGTTTTCGGTGCACCGCCCCAAGACGATATACAGTATGTGATCAGTGACTGACAAAGCGCATAATAAATTTGCTTTAGTAATAAGGGGGTGACTACATGTCTCAATGTCTTAAAAATGTATGTAAGCTTACGAACTCTTTTACTCAATGCCTGAATGTGAGCTTTGAAGCTAAACTTGTCATCAATAATTATGCCTAAATATTTAATTGCTTTTGCATGCTCCAGAGGAATACATGAGCATTTAAAATCAACTGAGGTGTCGAGGGAGCAGTTATGTGCAATTAAATTTAGATTGACTTGTGAAGACGCACGGATCGAAAACGTCAGGTATTTAGTTTTCTCAACATTCAAAGTGAGCACATTATCACAAAGCCACTTCTTCACCAAATTAAAACCTTTTTGGGCTAGGTGGTAAGTTTCATTCCATGTCTTAGCAGCAAAAATGAGAGCAGTGTCATCAGCGTAGGAGATTATTTTGCCATGAAATGAGTTCAGACACAGGAGATCGTTTATATAAACGAGAAAAAGGGTCGGGCCTAGAATACTTCCCTGCGGCACGCCGTAGGTCACTGGAAGATCAGAGCTAGTGTAGGTACCAATCTGAACACATTGAGTTCTATCGGTAAGATAACTCGTCAAAAGGCTAAGTTGTTTTCCCCTAATGCCAATTTTTTCCAATTTTTGTACAAGTAATGGAACAGAAACCGTATCGAAAGCCTTTGCTAAATCTAAAAATATTGAGATACATTTATTACCTTTATCTAGATTAGCAGAAATGAAGTCTGTTAAATTGCCAACTGCGTGATCAGTGGATTTACCTCGGCGAAAACCAAACTGATGATCAGATAAAATGTTCTTGGTTTCGAGATAGTTCACCAAGCGACAGTTAATAATTTTTTCTAGAATTTTTGAAAGCGACGGTAGTATTGAAATCGGCCTGAAGTTCTCGATGCGGTCTCTGGCCCCTCCCTTGTGAATTGGTCGGATCTGAGATTTTTTAAGGTCTTTGGGAAAGCAACCTTTTTCTAGACACATATTAAAAATGTAGGTTAAGTGTGGCACAAGAATGTCTTTATGGTCTTTTAAGAGCTGATTTGACAAATTATCCCACCCTACAGAACATTCAGTTTTAAGTTTAGTTATCAGGCTCATGACTTCATCTTCATCAGTGTCAAGGAGGACAAATGAGTCCAAGTTATGTTCATTATGCGTTTCACTCTCAGTTTGAACTTTTGATTGCACTAGTGTTATCCGTTCAGCCAGTGAACTGCCAACGTTGGAAAAATAGACGTTAACATCATTAACAGAGCACTGAGGAGTGTTAGATATTGTAAGTAATTCCTTTGGATAGTTGACATTCCTAGTCGTATTAGTAATTTCTTTTACTGTATTCCACAACTTCTTACAATTCTTGCCAGCCTTATGAATAAGTTCTCTTTCATAATTACGTTTAACTTTTTTAATAATTGAGCTGCAAAAATTTCTATACCGAATATAAGTGTTTTTTAATATAAGGTCATCTGGAAACGATTTTAATTTTTTGTGAAGTTTATCCCTATTGCGCATACAGCGCAACAGGCCTTGTGTTATCCACGGTTTGATGATCTTTTTGCGACATGGAAGTATAGTAGTGGTAGAGTTATTACTCAAAGCGCTTTTCAGTTCACTAATGACATAGCCGATCGCAAAGTCACAGTCATCAGTGTCATAAATCGGACCAAAGTCAATTCTACTTATGTCCTGAGATAAACGCTCGTGGTCAATTATGGTTCGCGTTAAAATGGCATACGTACGTGACTGTTGCTTTTTTAGAATAAATATAACCGACTTATGGTCAGTTACAGTAGATTGCGGTACAATAGTAATAGAAGGTAGTCTGGTTTTCAAGAGTACATGATCTAAACAGGAACCACTAGCATCACGAGTGGTGAAATAATGAGCCGGCAATAGACCGTGGTAGGCAGTGAGAGCAAGATATTGATTAGCGGCGGCACTCATATTCTCGGAAAGTATGTCTATGTTGACATCTCCTATTATTGCGACATTTTTAAAACCTGATAAGCTCACCAATTTTTCATCAAGCGACGTCAAAAAAGGTTCGACGTTGGTGAATGACGGAGACCGGTAGACCGCTAACACTGCTGTCTCATTGTTACCTATTTTAATCAGCAGGCAATTTGAATTTATCAAATTAGGTTCCTCAATACAAAAGCTTAAATCATTTTTTATATACACGACAACGCCATCATTTTGAAGAGGATTTACTGTGGTCTTAAACACGCAATAACCACTAATTGTCGGTATAGAAGATGTGCATGACAGCCAGCACTCAGTGAGAACAAGTAAGTCACAATCAAAGCCGATTCTGGTCAATAAAATCTGAAAATCTGAAAAGTTACAATTCAGACTACGAACATTTTGGGTAATAACGGACAAGGATGATGAGTGTGGTAACACAAATTTTTTGCAGTCATCAACTTCACATTCGATTGATTCCGATATAGCGAAATCATCAATGTTATTTGAAAGATCATCAAAGTTAGCCATTGGTACGGAAGATACATAATATACGATCAAGCTGACAACAATCCAAGGATAAGAAATTCGGTCCGATATTTAACTGTCCAGATTGATAATTTAACTGATTTTTTGCAGCATTCGAACAATAAATAAAGTTATGGTAATTTATTATTTTAAAAAATAATCCCAACAATACAAAATTTGTAGTAACAGGTAAGGCGTTTATTCCGAAAGAATCCATAGCAGGTAGATCATTAAATGAGTATAGTTTTGTATGTGTACTTATAATATAGGTTAACATTAATTGAGTGCAATGAAAACAATTGCGTTGATAGCCAAAAAAATTAGGTGAAAAAATCATTAAAACGAACCTTTCAATTACGGGAATAGGAGTAGCTAACGAACAGAATAGTCAATCAGACTTCCTAAGGTTGTCGATATCCATCTCCGAGGTAATTCTTATGTGTTGATCCTTTTCCTTTTTTCTTAGGTAAACAACACCATGGGATGTCCAACAGAAGGAGTAATTGTGCTGCTGCTGGAACGTTCTGGCAAGATAAAACAGTTTTTGTGTCTTCGCAGTTAGAGTTTCCGCAATAAATATAGGCTTTACGGGACCTTTAAAGCCAAGGGTAGACGTATTTAGTTTTTCACCAGGTTTTTTCGACTTATTATAACTTTTTACACTTTCCAGAATCCTCTCTTTGTGTAATACGGTAGTAAGTTCAACAATAATTGGGTTAGAAGAGTCCTTCGATTTTATTCTGTAGATATCATTTACATAGTTTGGTTCAATTTGGGCATTAATAGTTTGTCCAACCCGCTGCATTATGGTACACAAATCTTTCTTAGTCTCACCCGCATTTTTCGGTACGTTGCGAATTTCAATTCCCATGGATCGAGACTTGCGTTCAAGAAATTCAATTTTTCCTTCAAGAGACTCAATTGTTTTCAAATGTACTCGACTCTCAGATTCCAGCTGGGAAATTCTGGACAAAAACTCATCATACTTAATTGACATGAGTTCCACACTCAATGTCAACTTGCTATTTTGCTCTGTAAGACCATTTATGGTCGAATGTAATTCATCGAACCTAGCTGCCTGATCTTGCGAAAACAGGGTGAAAATCTCTTTAATAGCGTCGGTAGAACAAGTATCGCACTCATCAATCTTCCGCTTCTTTTTCCCAGCCATATTTTCCAACATAGATCTCAAATCTGGCGCTGAGTTATAATGTTGAATTCCCACACCAGGATCACGTTCGCTCGCAACGTTTAAGTTCTTGTTTACATTCGAGCTATGCGGTAGCGTTAATGTTGCCGGCGGCGTACGGTTCAGAGGCATCTTGCTAGGCGAAAGTATGATAACACAGCACGCGTCTCGATGATATTCGGTGCAAACTTGGTACACTAAAAATTCACGTAGGAGTAAGCGGGAGGGCAATTATGGCAACTGTCCTTTTTCCTCGTGTGGGCGGGGCTTGCCGGTTACTGCGGTGAGCGGCGCACAAGCAGCGCTCTGCGGCCCGGTCGAAATAATTAATATTTTAGATTTCTGTACGCGAGATTAACCGTTTTGACTTAATAGTTAGGGGTTATAACTTCTTGCACACTTTTGCGATTTTGTCAATTATTTTACGCGTTAACCAAACACACGTTCGCTCACTAACAAGGCGATGGGCGAAGGGGAATATTGAACTTATCTTTTTCCGATAAGGCTGATTTTGAATTTATGGTCTCCATACTGAAAACGCTCTAATTTATATCAGTCGTAACACAATCCTGCTGTATGCCGCGAGAGTATATATGCAATAAACGCGCGAACGTTTCCGACCTACTTGCGCCCCCTGGCTCGCCCTCCCCTCACCCCCCTCCGACGCCACTCATTAAGAAGGTTTTATTCCCGTTGCCAGATGTTAATATTTCTGTTTATTTTACTTTCCCGTGTTTACGCGAGTTTTTAAAGGGTTAAAGTTGAGGCAGCGGGGCAGGGGCGGGGGGAAGGTATAGAGCGTTAATTAACGAGTTTTTTTTTGTTGTTTCTTGCTCACGGGGTGGAAATAAGAGCCGGCTGAACGAGCCGTTTTCCATTCAGCCTTAACCTGATTGTGCATTCCGTTTTACGGGTTGCCGACATTATAAATAAACCATGCGCATACCTTCACGGCGCTGTTCAAGGTCCGGTTTTTAATTACCGCTACAGGTACTAAAGCGAGAGGTTCGCAATAAAATTCGGCACTCTGTTATGTATTAGAGAATCACAAATTACACCTGTCAATATTTTATCAGCAACACCTGCGTGAATCATTGAGCGGGCTCGTAAAATAACAAATCAGAGTTCTGACTTACTAACGAAACAAACCCTTGTAATAAACATAATACAGCCGCATAATAAACGCTCCAAACTCGGGGCTCAACAAATAACTCAACATCGCGGGAGGGAGCTCAACAAATAATTTAATTCGTCTAATTATATTTACAACAACTGAAGTCCAAGCCACCAATCTTGTGTGTACAGCGCGCTGGCACACAGACAAACAGCTGACGGGGAACGAAAAATATCTTTAATTAACACCTCCCCCTTAGGGGGGCGCCACGGTCACCGGCTTAAAGAAAGCCAGATATTCAAACAAGCAGTAAAGAAGCGACTTAACACCAAGTAGAAAGTCTTTCGGTATTTTTTTCCTCTGGCAAAGTTATTTCAGTTTGAAGTTGGCAACATTAGCGGGCTGTGCAATTAACTTGCTAATTAAATCGGTAATTCATTCTCTCGTTTACTGATTATGGATGCTGAGAGACGTACGTGTCAGGCTTGTTTCGGTTTTGTTTTTTTTAGGTTAATCAACTGTTTATCTTTAACTTTAGGCAAGGCCTCAGTTAACCATGACTTCAAACGAATAAAAATCGAATTAAGTATTATAGATGCGATTTTATTTTAATGTTTGTATGATGGATATTTGTTGATCTGTCACCCTGGAACGGCTAAACGGATCTAGATGAAATTTGGCACAGAGATAGGTTATCAAATCATATTTTTACCAGGGAGTATGTTGCCTTGGGATAATTTCCGACACTCATGCGGGCGGAGCCGCTAACAGAAGCTTCTTTTTTTTTTTTTTGGATGGGAAATCATCAAATGACCCCTCCCGCCCTGGGTGGAGCGGTAGGGAGTGTCAGACTTTTACTGACTAAAACCCACCCGTGCTCCTCCATGTGCCCTTTTGCGTTCCAGGGCCGCGGTAACTCTTTCGAACAAATTCCGCAACCCTAGCAGGCACCGACCCTATGGGGCCCCGTCTCTGGTGCTGACGGCTCCTTGAGGCGCGCGTGAAGCACAACGCGTCGTCGACTCAGCCTGGTATCGGACGGCGAGCCACCCACGCTCACCGTCCCCAGGCATCAGCCACTGCGCAGTAGCACAGCGGCCGACTTGTCTCTGGAGGAGGCCACGATGGGACCATTACTGGCACTCCATCTCGGCCCCCTCCCGAGAACCAGGAGTCGCAGCACCCACAGCAGTAGCGGCAGAAGCGGCGACGGAAGCCGCGGCGGCGGCAGAGGCGGCGGCGGCGGCGGACCTCTTGCCCCTGGTCGGGGCGGATGGCGCGCAGGCCCTTCCCCCAGCCCAGTGCTCGGCCGGCTTGCCAGCAGCCGCACATGCACTGCAGTGCGGCGTGGCCTTACACGAGCCGGCCCGATGACCGGGCTGACCACAGCGGAAACAAAGACCGCTGCGGTCCACCTCCGAGGGGCACATAGCTCCCGTGTGGTTGCCCACATGGCAGCGGTAGCACCTCAGAGGCCTGGGTTCCAGCAGTTTTACCCGCGCAGACACCCATCCCACCAAGAGCCTTCGGCCCTCCGACACAGTTCTGGCCGCCGTCACGGGGCAGCTCACCACAAGGGTTTGCATGCCCGTGTTGTCAGGCCGGAGGGCGCCCGCCTTGACGAGCTCGGCAGAGCACCCCCCAGTCCTGGCGACGGCGGCCACAACTTCCTCCTCCGTCACGGAGTCATCCAGGCCCACTATGCGCACGTCGATGCGCTTAGTCGGCCTGGACACCCGGACCTCGTCCGCGGGTAAGACCGCCCTCAGCCTTTCGGCCAGGGCGTCCGCGAACGGGCCACTCTCCGCTCCGGCGAGCTCAAGCTTGCGGGCACCGGTTAGGGTCCTCCTGACCCCGATGCTCCCGCTAATGCCCAGCTCTTGGAGGCTCACCGCCTCCTTTGCCCGCTTCAGTACGGCGAGATACGTCACGCCCCTCTTTTCCGCTTCCGGCTGCAGTGTGAGCACCACAGCCGCGGATTTCGGGGCGCGAAGCCTCGCCGCAATGGCGTTGGCCTTCCGCCGCTGCTTCTTGGCCTTGTTCTTGGCCGCCTTCTTCTGTCGCCGCTTCTCTCCAGCAACCTGCCACTCGGCCTCAGCCGCAGGAGGGTCCGAGGGTGGGGGTGGGGGCGGCCGCGGCGCCACTGGCGCAGCAGCCTTAGCCGCTCCCCCTCCAGCCTTCCTCCTCCCCCTCTTCGCCGGGGCCGACTCGGTCGTCGCCGGCGTCGCAGGCGCCGGCGCCACAGGCGCTGGCCAGGCTCCTCCTTTGGCTTTCGCCTGGCCGGATGTTCCCGGGCTGGCAGCCACGGCGGCCGCGTACGAGGCCGCCTTCTGCTGCTGGCCCGGGGCCCTCTGAGTCGCCACTGTTGCCGCTGTTGGGGGACGCCGGACCATGTCCTCCAGCATGGAGAACTGCCTCCGGAAGGGAGCCAGCTCCTGCCGTACCAGGTCCCGCACCTGGCTCAGCACTTGGCCCCCCTCCGGCGCTGCCGGACTCAGTCCCCCTCGCGGCTCCACGGAGGCCGCTCTGGCCATCCCTGCCAGGTCCCTCCGGAGCGACTCATTCTCCCGAACGAGTCGCTCCGTAAGAACCGCTAGGCGGGCGACCTCCGCCCGCAACTCCGACATCTCCTCTGAGGCAGTCCCGCCAACGTTGGCCGCCGCTGCCGCCAGTATGGAGGCTTTGGCCGTACTGATGGCCTCCCGCTTCGAGGACTGCTTCCTCTTGAAGGCCACAGCGCGGATCGCGGCCTCCACGACCTCCGCAAACTGGGCCCTCTGGTCCTCAATAGCGGGAGCTACCTCTCCCGGGGGCTCCGAGTCGTCAGAGTCGAGAGGAGGCGGACGAGTAGAGGGAGCCCTGCGACCGCTCCCTCCAGGGCGACGCCCCTCCTCCACCAACCTCTCGGCCCGACGCTCCACCTCCCGGGTAGAGGGAGCCAGCCCCCTCCCTGCCTCACAGCCCCTGCCCCGCCTAGCGGTGGGGATCTTCCGGGCGGATGCAAATTCGCCTTCGGAGGACGACTCATCCTCCCGTCTGGGCCGCTTGCGGAAGAACTTTACGTTCTCCGCAGCAGCCCTTCGTCTCCAGAGCCCGCCGAGCTGACCGTTACTAGGTCTGGCGCGGAGCCGGAATCCGACTCCGCACCACCCCGGCGCTCAGGCGAACCCTCCTCTACGCAACCGTACGCCATCAGCTCCTTAAAGGAAGCGGACTCGGATGACGACGATTGGGAGCCTCCTCGGCTCGTGTTGCCACTGGCAAGCGGAAGGCGTTTGGTGCCCACCCCAGAGTACGGAGGGCAGCCCGCCGAAACGGGGTGGGATTCCCCGACCGCTGAGCAGTCGGGACCCACCTGGGGACTCATTTTACATTCGCCTTTTTTCATTATTTTGTGCCTTTTAAGGGTGCGGTCCCTGTTTGCTCCGCCCTTTCTCAGGGCCCTCTCTCCTCACCTCACCTCTCCACCTGCTCGCTGCTCTCACAGTCACGTCTGATGATCAGACGCGTACCAAAGAGCAGCGAGCAAGCGTGTGTCTCTCTTGGTCTGATCCCTCACTTGCGACCTTCCGGCATGAGTGGCTCTACCGGGAAAGCTCGCAAGATCATTGAGACGCTCAAGCCCCACCACGACGACAACGTGGAGACACATTCGGTGGGGCGCTAACAGAAGCTAGTACAATGATTATTTATCTGAGATAAACTAGCTTTTTTTAATCATTGCTTAAAAAGCTTCAAATTCTACTTCAAAAAAACGGTGAAAGATCCATAGAAAATCTATAGTCAGTGTGAAATGGCTGTGAAGGTTTGTTAGTTTCCACATTCATGGCTCATTAATGTTGTACGAAGGTCTGAACCGGAGGCACAAGTTAGACCCTCACATTTGACCCTGAAAATTGAATGGCACTGGATATCGATCGAGGTTGAGGCACTACTGCACGGTTATATTGGCAGCGAGTGTACCAACCTACAAGTTTCAATGGCTTGATGTGGGCGAAAGCATTCCGCCTGTTTACCTTTGAACATCGTTCTCCTATTGCAAGTCTAACTGATATCTAGTGAGGTTGTGATTATGTAACTGAACGACAAAGGGAGTTTCTCATTGATTTGCTAAGCCTATTAGCAGAATGAGTGTTTAAGAATCAGGTCCGTAAATTTAAAGTCAGTGTTGAATAATAGAAATCACTCAAATTCGGTCGTTAAGTACGAGTAATCTACATTATATCTATACTAATATTATAAAAAGGTAACATTTGTGATTTTGTGAGGTTGCGGTCGTGAGTTTGTGACGTTGTAGGTAAAGGGTAGTCTCTGGATCTACTGAACCGATTTTCAAAATTATTTCACCTTTAGAAAGCTACGTTATTGTGGAGTGTTATAGGATATATTTTATCCCCGTATTGCCACGGGAACGGGAACTACACGGGTGAAAACGCGGGGCACTGCTAGTGATATTATAAAGAGGAAAGAATTTTATGTTTGAACGAATAAACTCAAAAATAGGAATAATTTCAAATAATCATTCACGATTAGAATGCTACGTTATCCCTGAGTAATATAGCTTTATTAAAATAAATAAATTTCCACCTGTGAGAAGCTGGGACGTGCCGCTAGTCTTCTACAAAAGTCCGTTATTAAACAGTCGATAATTACAATCTATAATTATTATTGAAAGCGTCGATTAACTCCAGAATGTATGGTGCAACCGCCCCCTGAATCTAGCAAATTAACGCCCACACTATAGCGCGTCCGAAATCTTAATCAGCGTTGGACACTTGACACATTTGACAAAATAATATTACTTTTATCAAGTAGATTGATTAGTGTTGGAAAGTGTCGCGTCACCATTCTAACTCCGGTTAACAAAATTAATAGTGCTGGTAATGGTGACTGGTGTAACGTTAACTAATAGTTAGCCGTCACGGTGCCATCGACCCCGCAGTTAGTTTAAGTCTTTTGACAACGATAGATATTTTTATCGCTGCGGTATACAACAAAGTTTTTCGGTTCTAATATAATATTAATCGTTTTTCGAACACAATTGATATTTCGAGGTGAACAGTGAATGTAACGGCGTCATTTAAGTTACACGTGGATTTATTTGTCGACTATAAAGCAAGTCCTGTACTTTTATTCAAACTATGAAGCTTTATCACAGAAGAGTCAATGCTCACATGGAATACTTTCCAGCAATGACGGTAACAACATAGACAAGCAAGAAGAGCAGACCTAAGAGACAAAACTCAAGACTGCCATCCATAACAACGACCGACATCACGATGTATTCAAAAACTTACGACAGGTATTGAGGAAAACGAGAAAAACAAACAACACAAGCAACCCTTTCTTCTCAAATCGACGATCGAACACATTAAAAATTGGTACCTTTACGTATTGACAGACATATTATTACATAACCTCCCAGATTTCTGTGAAAAGCTTCACAATCAGTCAACACGACCTCTCTGTGAATGGCTGAAGGGAGCCGAGGGGCGCCGAGGGCGCTGAGGGCGCCGGGGGCGCCGAGGACGCCGAGCCGCTCAGCCGGCCCGACTAGAATGTATTGTGTCTCCCAGGGGCTCCACTCGGGCCCCATTGTACGATGGGCTGTTAAGGGTATCAGTGCGGGTAGATAGATTTTTTTATTGGGAAAAGATTTGAAAGGATCATGTAAAGAAGGTAAAAATGTTTGTTGACAAATTATTAGTGAAGTTCGACGTCACTTATCTATCTTTTAAGTAGGTATTTATCTTGTTGCGGAATTTGTTCGAAAGAGTCACCGCAGCCCTGGAACGCAAAGGGCACAAGAAGGATCACGGGTGGGTTTTAGTCAGTAAGAGTCTGACACTCCCTTCTGCTCCGCCCAAAACGGGAGAAGTCATTTGATGATTTCCCATCCAGAAGAAAAAAGAAAAAAAATTAAATATTTATCTTATTGATAGATGACAACTAAAGTAATACTTTTCTTTCGTCACAAATTTGGCACCAAGTATTTTCCAGCACTTACTAAGAAAAATGAAATAAAGCGGTATTTTCCGCAGAAATACCGTGACTAACGTGGCTTCCTTTAAGTTTACACATTTCTTTCCAAGCTACTCACAAATAAACCAAAATCATAAATCAACATTCCGAACGAAAGAGATCAAACCCCAATACCCATTTACAATCCATCAGTACAATATCAAAAAACCGTACCCATCATATGGAACCCCAGTTAATTCCAAGGAACCCAGAACATTGTGCGTATCATTGTAACGGCCACAGGAAAATCGCCCTTGTGTGCAAACTATTACGGTCAAGGACATTCTTCGATCCTTTTTATGTCAAATAATGACAAACTGGCGTACAATGGCGGACAGGTATTTTGTTGGAGAGCCTCGAACCCTGTTGTGAGGGCAGTGCAAATAATTGGGGGTAAATGGTGTGGTCTGAGGCGGTTTTCTTTGTTATTGGCGGTAGATGTTTGATGGTCAATGTCTTACGTGCCGGTACCATTCTGAGTGTGTCTTTAATCAATCGGTTTTGAACTGTTTTGTAAATGTGCCCTATATTCTCTTAGCGCGAATTATTTATAATTTTGATATACAGCAACAAGCATACGAAGCATAAGAAGTTTTTTTTTCTCATCTTTTAGTACCCCAAAGCTGGGGAAAAGCCTCCCCCATATCCTTCCAGACACTCTTTTCTTGCACCACCTTGTACCAGCCTGTTGCGGCTAACAGAATAAATGTTCCAACAATTTAGCACTTTTTACACGAATTTTCCAGCACTCCAAATAACTCTCACTTCCGACAATCCATCGCTTCCTAAAGCCATTATGATCAATACAAAATACAAACTTAGGTTAATTTCTCTGTACTCTCGAACAATCTCCGCCCATACAGAATCAACTGGTTATGTTGAAAAGATTTGTTTTTGAACTTTACCTTTTCCCAACTATATTGGGGTTGGCTCCCAGTCAAACGGAATTCAATTGAATACCAGTATTTCACGTGATCGGCTGCCTACCAGACCTCTACAACCCATTACGTGGGTAGCACGGTACTTCATAGCAAGACGAGTGTCAGATTTTCTGGCTTCTGACAATATTTAGCAACTGCCAAAGATCTACAAATGACAGCCAGGACCAACGGCTTAACGCGCTTTACGTGGCACGTAGAAATCATGATATGTTAAGATGGTCACCCATCCACGGACCGACCTTAGCAAGCGTTGCTCAACCTTGAAGATTGATCCGTTCGGCTGTTATTATTTAGCCACGAGCTTCTTTTTTTCCCCACAAAGATTCATTAAAATTCAAATTTCACGTCATCATTACTGTTCATCTCACTTTTATCATGAGCCATATAAAGACCCACAAGTCTTAATTACGTCTAGTGGAAACATTAGAAACACTGTTACAATGATTGTCTGACTTTATTTTATTTTATTTTTATTACTCATCATTATTTTTTCCAATAATTTGCACTCTCTTTTGAAGGCTGGGAAATCATCAATTGACATCTCCCGCTCTGGGCGGAACGGGAGGGAGTGTCAGGCTCTTACTGACTAAAACCCATCCGTATTATCCTAAATCCCTTTGAGTTCTAGGGCCGCGGTGACCCTTTCGAAGAAATTCCGCAACCCTGGCAGGCCAGGAATTCGTAACGGCTCGCATTTTTAAGTACAGTAGTGGACAATCGCTCTATTTTAAGATGTCTTGAGCCTTCTGGTGTTCTTGCCTCCATCCTGTGTTTCGTGCAAGAACTATGTTTAAGCGAAGAGCGAGATGATATACATCCATGACGAAGATGAAGGAAACCATGATTAATGGTAGTTTCAACAACTTTTGAAGTCATAAACGTTTTGTCCTTATAAGAGAAGTTTTGATCGCTTCATAACCCTTGTAAATGCATTGACACCATTTGTAATACAGAAGGAAGTAAATTATAGTACGCGAAGAATTAGCATGAAATATTAACTAAACATGCGTCATTATTGAATGGAAAACTGAAAGCACTAACTTATTAAATGTCAAACAAATGTCACATTTAGTACTTAATTCGACGACATCAAATATTCAACGAAACAATTTCGTTGAAACTTTTAATCGATAAAACTAATAATCTTGTCACAAATAAGTCCGCGAGCGCAAATAAATCGATAGTTTTGTTTACAGTCAGTGAATGTTCAGTAACAAGACATCAAAGATACGGGTCCCAGAGAGCGGACCTCCGCAGAGGGTCACAGAGGACCTTTGCGGAGGGTCACTGAAATCGTATCAACGTCCGTGTCTTTGCTTGTATTTCGAGCCGGAAACTTTTCCCATTAACAAACAAGTGACGCAGTTGATGTTGTGACGTTTGATGGGATTCTGCATCATTAAAACCCTCATAACTTTCAAACTGCGGAGTGCTCGAGTCGAGCAACTTCCCCATAACTTATTTATTAGAATTCTACATAGAATTGATCAACGTCAGTATTCGGAGCGGCGGAGACTCCCGAGCGCGCACTGACGCGGCTAAAGGCCTGCTCCGCTGTGACGTCACGCGGCGACGCCAGCGCCACCTATCGCCTTTTCTGCCGCTTCGTCACACTTCCACGTTTACGATTTAATACTAAAATGATATTCTCAAAGTTAGAGTATAACGAATTTTGCCGATGTAATCAGTTGAGTTTTATAGTCCCCAGTTTGGTAGTACCCCGCAGTTGGAGCCGGCTCGGGCAGCCCCGGGCCCCGGGCCCCGGGCCCCGGGGCGCTGGGACGCTGGTCGTCCCGTCGTATCTGAAGGTCCAACTTTTTACGATTAGGTAAATTTTATCAAGTTTATTCATAGAGCAGCCCCTCCGCGCCCCACTAGCAAACGCTTTTCAATTTCAACAAGGATCGCCCTTTCTATCGGCGCGGTGAGGAAACTTTGGAGATAAAACAATTTTTGGCCGGTTGAGCATCAATTCCGCGTTTTATTGGCCATTTTAGAGCCGTGCTCGGCAAAATTTGAACATGAAACCCTTATCGCTCGAGTGTTTTGTCGTTACGACAAATAAAACCGATGAATATGAAAAGGCTGAATAATATTTTTTTGTTCGTTTATTTTTGTGGATATTCATGTATTATGTGACGACACGAAGGCCACTCAGTGCGAACTGCGGCGCGCGATTTATCACTACGAATAATTCTCTTCTACATAACAGAATAGGTTTGCTGTGCTAATGTAATGCTGACACATTGCTGGTTTCTTCTGATTCTATTTATAAACACAAAATTTTCCTTAGTGAATTATTTCTTTATGTGACAAAAGGAAACCCAACATGAACACATAAGGAAAGAGAACCGAATTGTCAAAAGACAGGAAAATCAATCAATAAAAAGCCTCAGATGACGGCCTGACAATGGCGATCCCTTGGGCTTTCTTCAAGAGAAAATATTGAAGGGAACAAAGCTCTTCTATGATACGTCTGTAAAATCAACCTCGTAATTGATTACCCATTTGAGGGCCATCCTTTTGATGTGTCCACATTCAGAGTCACGGCAGATATAGAACCGAGAGTTCGCTTATGGCTAGTTATAGTTGTAGGCCTTTCCTAAAAATTAAATTGGCACTAAAACACCGTCGGCATTCGCAATTCCTAATACCCACAGTTGCGCGTACAGCTTGCAAATCTAACAAGGTTAAATTTTTCATCTCCACATAATGCCTGGGCGGAGCGGGAGGGAGTCAGGCTCTTACTGACTAAAACCCACCCGTGATCCTTCTTGTGCCCTTTGCGTTCCAGGGCCGCGGTAACTCTTCCGAACAAATTCCGCAACTCTAGCAGACACTGACCCTATGGGGCCCCGTCTTCTTTGCTGACGGCTCTTTGAGGCGCGCGTGGAACACGACGCGCCGTCGACTCGGGCCTGTTTGCTATCGGACGGCGAGCCACCCATAGCTCGCCTTCCGCAGGCCCGCGTCCACATGATGCCTGCGGCGTCTTTTGCATTTTGTAAAGTCCCATGAGTCAATCGTGAGAACCAGCCGTTCTTTTGATGCACCCAAGTCTAGAACTGTAGCCACATAAAGCTCAGATGGTAACGGGATTTACATGTAGTCATACGGAGGAATTCATAGCTGGGAGAGTGTCCACAAACCATCCAGCGGACTCAAATAAAAGATTTGAAAAACACCGAGTGTAGTCTGTAACGATCTGATGGTCTTTTGTCTAAATATGGAGGATACCCATAAAGATCTTCACACGCAAAAAATACAGACTTACAAAGTTAACTTTTGACCTCATTCGGATACTACAAGAGAAGAAGCAGGACTATGGATTTAAGCTATTAGAAAGTAACCAATAGATAAAAAACATAGAAGAATTAAATATAAAAAATTATTTCAAATGTTCAGTTGACAATTTATCAAAAGTTCTCGAAAGTTTTATAATTTTACGCAGTATGTTAAATTACAGAGGGCGTTCCCTTAAATTCGTTAATCTATATCATTAATAGATTCAACTAAAAATATCAGAATAGAAAAATAAGCATAAAATAATCCGAATTTAAAAAAAAAAATTGACAATAAATTCGAAATATCCTGTTTAAAATCAAAATAGTAGCGCGGAGTATCAATGCCCAAACCGGCAAGTACGCGTGTACCGATTGTTTCTATAACGTATCAATTTAACATTTTTAGAGAATATTAAAAAAAAAAAAACTTTTTTTTTTCGAATGGTAATATTTTTTATCATATTATATATGGATGCTATACTATTGCGGGTTAACGGGAACGCCCTCTGTTAATTAACATACTGTATATGAGGAAGCCATAAGTAAAAAGAAGCTGGTATGACTGACCTGGCGGCACTAGATGCGCCAGCAGCAAGAGGGCGAGGTGCGCGGCGTGGCGTGCGCGCATGTCGCTAGCGGGGCGGGCCCCGCGCGCGCCCCCTGCTCATGCCACGCCCCGGCGCGCGCGCAACCCGCGCCACACACTACTGTCACGACTCACTTCGCACTCACACTCGCGCACTGCACTCAGCTCGCACTACTTTACTGGGCTACCGGGGATCTGGAATGAAAACGTGTAAAATTATTAATGAAATATTTTCTCAAAAAGAAATTAATAGCTCAGTTTGTGTGTGAGAATTGCCATTCACTGGTAGTGCACTGGTTCATTTTTAGAATTGGCCGTATGTTTTTAAAATCACAATAACAATATTATTGTAAGACACTGCGCAACAAATTACGACGGAATTAATTTTGCCTATCATGAAAATCGTTTTTATCATTTCAGTAAAATACCCTATTATAACGATCCGACAAAATTCAGATAATTAACAGTACAGTTATCCACTGTTATTACCTATTTGTATAAGACACAATCAAGGTAAAGTTCATAGACCTCAGGTATGTTTATTCTAGGCCCATAATTATTAATGAAGACTTAATACAACAGTCCTGAGCACGGAATATTAACATTTAACTGAAATAACAGATGGACCACGAGGTTCATTGGTATAACTTCGTGGAACAATAATATGACCGGATTGTTATTCATGATGAACTGCTGTCGATCACCGGGGATTGTTGCTACGTCAGTCGCTATTCTGGGGCCGTATTATGACCTCTTAAAACCATCATGTTTTCGGTGTGAAAAAGAGACGGAGCTATACAGGACGAATAGCACTATCCTTTTCTCACACAGAAAACATGATAGTTTTAAGAGGTACATAATACGGCCCCTGATCAGTGCTAGACTGGCCTAATTACGTAAAGTGTCTTCGCTATGTTAAGAGCGTATACGCCAAACGGTATTTCATACAAATTTTCAAGTCGTTATTTTCCGAAATGACTGAACCGATTTTAATGAAACTTCACACATATAAGCACGATACATAGGTCCTAAAACGTAGTTGAAAACATTTTCGATAAATAGTGTTACAGTTAAATTAGACTCATTTTTCATTTTTAAATAAGACATTTCGAAAATGTTTATAAAAATACTAGCCGACCCGCGCAACTTCGTCTGCGCCATATAAGAGAGAGAAAAAAAATAACCCCGTTTTTGCAACATATGTCATTGATGCTCCGCTCCTGTTGACGTAGCGTGATGATAGATAGCCTTCCTCGATAAACGGGCTACCCAAAACTGAAAGATTTTTTCAATTCGAACCAGTAGTTCCTGAGATTAGCGCGTTCAAGCAAACAAACAAACTCTTCATATTAGTGATCGGAGTGGGGAGTGCTATTTTTGGTCATGTTTACCTACATGGTCATAGCATGGACATTGCCTAAGATCATAGTATAAACAGGGGAAGTAGTTTATCTTCATACAAACGCACCGCGCGCGGCTTGTATGTGTGCACCATAGTATCTATGCGTCGACGCACGCACACTTTAACAAGTCTCGACCCGTTTCTCAGTGCGCCAGTCGGGGCTAACACTGCACGAGGTTCGCGCGTCACCGCTAAATAAATAAAAAATGTCTGACAGTCGCAGGAGAACGTATTGCTGTGTGTTTGGGTGTCTCAATAATTCATCGATTCCAGAATTATCTCTGTTCAGACTACCTAATATAATTTTTACTTGATGATGAGATACCTACTTACTTATTTTTATTAGTTTTCTATCACACAGAGAAAGTATGTAGGTAGGCCTAATTTCCTACTAGAATATATTAGGTAGGTACTTTTGATCTATCAATTGATTTGCCGCTATTGCTTTGTTTACGTTTAGTTATGCCGATTTCTCAGTATTGTAGGTATATTAACTAAGTAGGTAAGTACTTACAGTTGTAAAATCAAACCATTGTTGAACTTTATTGACTAATGATCACTGAATTAGTTATACAGAGATGTGTTAAAGTGACAACCCTAGGACAGTAGGCAATTATATCGCGAATTAGGCCGGAGATAACCTACTTCCCCTCTTTTTACTATGCTAAGATACTGGGACTCACTGGGATTGAAAAATATATGTATATACTTCCTATTAAGGTCGGTAGTGATTTTTTGAAGTATTCGTGTGTATGTATGCATTTATAACTAGTAATTTAATGGTATAGTCAGTTTGATATTGAGATTATACACATACAGGATTTTTTATTGTAAATCTATAAAAAAATAATTTATACATTTTTGTTCATCTGATTAATCACTTTTTGACAGCTGCTTTCGAAGAAAATTGTTAGGGCAGTTCGAAAGTTAAATTTTACGTAACAAATTAACTTTAAAATGCGAAGTAAACGTAATATGTGAAATACCTAATCTTATTTAATAACCTAATAATAACTTCATAAATATAAATTTCGTTTGCAAAAATAATATTGTTTTCATGCCTAATACTAGTAACATATATTCGAGCTTAGTGATAAATTGGAATGTATTATTTATTATCAAATAAATAAACCAAACCTCATTTTTATGTATCAGTACCTATCATTGAATTATTATAGAAAAAACTTTGCATTCACCAACATATCAAACATTTTTATAAAACAAAAAAAAAACCTGAGCACCCAAATATTTTTAAAAGAACCCAATGGCTTTAAATTATGTATTTTGTGTATCAAAAGTAAACAAGCAAGTAAATATTTATAATTTTGTCTCACTAACACTTATGGTTATTATTCATAGTTATCTGACATTATTTTAACCTTCGTCTAATGATATTAATTTATTTCCCTTCGGCATTAAGTACGAATTTTATACGGCGAAGGTATAAATTCGCAATAAGTTGACACCATTTTCATTCTCTCAAAACGGTGAAGGAAAAAATCGTGAGGAAACCGGCATGTCCTAGAAGCAAAAATTCGAAGACATGTGACATTCAGCAACCCGCACTGGGCCCGCGTGCTGGATTACGGCCCATTCCCTCTCCTAGAGAGGAGGCCTGCATCCCAGCAGTGGGAACGTTAAAAGGCTGATTATGCTCATGCTGACACCATTTTTATTCCACAGCAAATGAATCAGTGATCGGAGTAGATAGAGCTATTGCGGACCAATGACCTCAAAAGTATATAAATTAACTTGAACATGACAACGGGGTTCTTTGGTTTTTAATTTATCGAGACATTTAATTTAAAACATCGGATTGCTATATATAAAAAAATATCGGAAGTGTCGGCATAATTTTGGAATATTATAACTGAAATGATGGGCGGAACGTTTAGAAAAAACTTCGAACTTTATCTACGAAGTTCAAAGTTTCACATTTATTTTATTTCACGAGACTGAATCACTCGTGCGACCACTAAAGAAAAAGAAGCCAGTACAAAACCAAACTTAAATAAATAAAAGTAGAAAGTTCAAGTAAAGTTTGGAAGTATGGCGTCGATACAAACTGTGCGCGATCATAAAAGTGTTGGATGTGCCAGTTGCCCTATAAACTGCCACTAATGGCACAAACAGCGCGTTACTGCTGATAAAACTGAGTGCTACCTACACGGGCAACTTCCACAGTATCGGGAATAGGTGAAAATGTAACGTTAGATAAATGTGGGTATTGTATGTTTAAAGTTTAGTTTTATCGGCTGTTAAACAAGTCCCATTACGGTGGGTTCAAGGATCTGATAATATCCTGCAAATGGCGAGGTTCTTTTTTCCAGAACCTTGCACTTCAACAACTTGTACAAACTTTAAAACACTGCTTTTTCAACATGAAAGTTTTCTTTTGAAACGAAAACTGAATAGTATCACATACATACCAGCAAGCATTCACAAAAACTTTTAAATCCGAACCAAAGTTTAAATGACCCCGGCCCATCGTGCTGCTCGACGAGGTGGACAAGCTCTTTGAAAGAGTAATTGCAAACCGCCTCGTCGAGCACCTGGTGAGAGTTGGGCCGGATCCGGCGGAGAAACAGTTTGTTTTCCGCACAGGGCGCTCGACGGTGGACGCCATCATGCGCGTGAGAGCCCTCACGACGGGGGAGGTAATTTCCCGGGGTGGGGTGGTCGTGGCGGTGTCTCTTGACATCGCCAACGCCTTTAATTCCCTGCCCTAGAGTTGCATCAGGGAGGCACTCTGGTATCACCGGGTGCCAACCTACCTCCGTCGCGTGTTCGAGGATTACCTGACGGACAGAGCCGTCATCTACCCCGGTCACCAGGGAAAGTGGAATCGGTGAGAAATGTAGTGCGGTGTTCCACAGGGTTCGGTTCTAGGGCCGGCCCTGTGGAATATCGGCTACGACTGGGTGCTGCGTGCCGACCTCCCTCGCGGCGTCAGCGTAATCTGCTACGCTGACGACACGCTGGTTCTGGCGTAAGGGGGGGGGGGGGGTCGCACCAGGCGGCGGCTGAGTTATTGACACGCGGGGTCGCGATAGTCGTTGACAGAATTCGGCAACTGGGTCTCGAGGTGGTCCTGCACAAGTCCGAGGCCATGTGCTTTCACCTCGCTCGGCTTTTTGTCGCCGATCGCCTCGACGAGAACACGGTGTGGCTCCGCCCAAGCAGGGCAGTCCTCCACCGTATGCTCCACCGTCCTCTGAGTGCTTAAATTACCTACTTTTTATGCAGAAGACCCTTCTTTAAACTTCATGACTGAGAAGTTACAGCCTGCTAAACAAACCTACAAGACAGGTGTTTCCTTAAAAATGTTCACCTAGCAGTTTCGTACTCTTTAATATAAACAAAAAGGCACCTGTAGCAACGTTGCACATTTCCAGACCCCACGTTTTGCCCATCCCTTGCGAGCGGGCAAAACAGTAGGTACCGAAATACTGCCACAGAGTAGCAGACAACAGAAAGCCCACTGCACATCTAATAAAACCCCACTCCTATGGCCGCCAAGTGAAACAAAAGCTAGTGCAAACTGCGCCGACAGACGTCTGGAACTGTTCCGCTGTAGTTTTTATTGCGAGCAACAATTTCGATTGGCTCTGGCACCGGTGCGAACTAATTTAAACACGGAGGTGGAACGCCTGCTCGAAGCTACGACCTACCGGCGGCAATGCCACTTGACAGTTTTTTTGTTGATGTCATCATAGTAAGTTATACTTCCGATTTGAATAAAAATCATTGGAAATACTCTCTCTGGATGGTATTCACTTTTCGCATGACTAAAACATAACTCTCAGCATTGTCACCATAAAAAAAGCAACATAAACTTTGATTAAAACATGTCCGAGCAAATAACGGACGTTAACAAGAAACACGAAGTTTCATAAAGAACACGTTTAAAAAAATTACAAAAATTAGATCCTTAGGTTTTTTCAAGGTATTGTAATCATTTACTTAACTGTTACTTATAACCAGAGGTCGGAATTAGGTAGAGTTATTTATGTACATACACTGATTTCATACAACGAAAGAATAAAGTGGATATGCCTCAAATCCCGAGATTAATTTTAAAGAGCAGAAAAATCCCGTTATTTATTTTTAAAAAAAGTTACACAATTCAAACCATCAGAATTTGCTTAAGACTATTAATAATTTGTATTGTGAAATAATGTAAATACTAATAAAAACTGTATGTTAATCATCTTTGCTTTATTTTCTTACCCATCTCTGAGGTTTTTATTATTATTTATTTGTAATATTGTTGGCCACACGGGATTATCTATTAAAATTCCCGGGAAGATCCATATTAATATCAACATTTCGGTGCAAGTATATAAATAACTCTACCTAATTCCAACCTCTGCTTATAACACAAAATGTGCCTTTTGCATATTCCTACACTGTGGCACAGGGATCTTCTATAAGGAAGCCATGTGTATAAATTGCAGCCTCCCAATGATGATAGGTTACCGAGTTCTTGCCTACCTACAGCGTAATAAGCTTTTTCCTTTACTCAAACTTTTTCCGAGAAAAGGTAAGCAGTTTATAGATAAATCAGTTTTGTAGGTAAATCGAGTGTGTTCCAAAGGAGCTCTCTATTAGCTAGATTACGGTACTGCCTTTTTCTTTTAACGAAAACATAGTTTTGTGCGTATAAAGAGATGTAGAACTTTTATGGGATTTCTTTATCGGACAGTTTTGCCGTTGCTTCCTTTTTTTTTTCTTGACTAAAATTAGTGAATTAAAAGAGATTTTTGGTGGCTGTTAAGTTTCTAATAACATGTAATGGACTTTTTATTTTCCTTCGTCAGACTTTGGAATGCGTTAAAAGTGGTTGCTTCGGGTACTTCGCCATCCTTTGGTGATTAGTGTGTCAAGACTAACAATTCGATACCTTTAATCATCAATCTGTAAGTCACGCATATAATTTAGAAATTAACATACACTATAAAACATTATACCCGCCTCTGCGAAACTCGGGTCATAAAAGAGCGTGCGAACACAATGCAATTTAATAACTTTCGTAGCTGACAGTACCGTGCACAAAATCTAATTTAAAAAAAAGGTGAAAATCTTGACAAAACGTCACTTTTTTTGGATGGGAAATCATCAAATGACTTCTCCCGCTCTGGGCGGAGCGGGAGGGAGTGCCAGACTCTTACTGACTAAAACCCACCCGTCTCGTTCTTGTGCCCTTTGTGTTCGAGAACCGCGGTGACTCTTTCGAACAAATTCCGCAACCCTAGCAGGCACTGACCCTATGGGGCCCCATCTTCTTTGCTGACGGCTCTTTGAGGCGCGCGTAGAACACGACGCGCCGTCGACTCGGACCTGGTTGCTATCAGACGGCGAGCCACCACAAAACGCCACTTGTGTTCAGTTGTTTTTTCTACTTTGACATGTTGACCAATTGGGAATATGACATAACGGGAAGAAGTCGTTGCTCCTTAAAGCCGGGATCACATTCACGAGGCCATAAGGTAAGTTTACACAGTTGCGACGGGTTATGGCGGCCACTGGCAATCACTAGCGGCCATGTTGAAGTCAAGCGCTAAAATAAACGTATTGATCCGGAGTAGCGACTAGCGGATGTCCAGTTTTGAACATATGAATAGTTCGAGCTTTAAGCTGCTGATATACTTGAGTATTTAATCATAATGAGCTTTTAGCGAGCTTTCCACCGAGCAATCTAGCGAATGACAGTAAAGCTTCGAGTTGTTTGTCCAGCCGAGCAATTTATTCATTTTTGTTTGACATCTCTGCGACGAATACTCATACAGTTTTTGAGTAGCATTTACTAGAGCGTTCGCTGAAATGATCGTGAAAATTTTTGTGAAGTTATTTGGCTCGATGCTGTTATGCTATGACCGGTAAAAAACAAACACGTTTCTAGTATGGGATCCCCTATATTCATAGTTGATTTTATTTAAATTTGTATTATTTGTTGTTATAGCGACAGTAGAAATACAAAATTTAAAAAAAAAAACGGGTGCTGACAGACAAACACGTAGACGGTCAGCGGAGGCTTAATAATAGGGTTCCGTTGATTACCCTTTGGTTACGGATCCCTATAAACGGCGAATGCTCGATGATCTGTTACAACTGAACACTCAAGTCATCAGCACCTTTATCAGCGACTTTTGAACTAACTCGTAAGGTGAGATTTGTATCGTAATAAGGCCCCGAAGAGCGGCGGTAGCAAGGAGGTATCTGTACAATTTTCGTAGGTAATATTGTCACTAGTTCGACAGCTACGAGAAAATATCAATATGTCAAGGTAGATAAAATGTTCTATTTGTCCACAAGAGGGATCGATGCCTGAGAAGCAAGACTGTATTTCTAATTTATCGGGTACAATGCCAAGGTCGAAAAGACGCTAATTTTCAGGAAAAATACTGATAAAGTGATAAGATCCGACACAACAAGCTCTTACACAATATGTGACAGATTCAAACAAATAACAGAAACCCTGTCCTTCCAGAAATACAAGCCAAAAAGTATTAATATCCTTCTCCCGGGCCAGTTTATCCCAAAGAAAAACAACAAAAAATGAGATTACTAGGAAACTATAAAAGATGCAGAAACTTCGTCAAGTGAACTCCCAAACTATGACCCAATAAAGTTCGCGAGAAAAACTTCTGAACCGCTATAGCTAAATATAGCGAGCAGTAACGAACATGTCCAGTGTGAGGGGAGTTTTAGTTTCGAACAGAACTCGAGTATTAGTGGGATCAATGGATGTGTGGAATTGCTGAGATTATATGAGTTCCGATTTGTAAAGATTGTTTGTGTGTTTGGGTCCTTACAAATAAGGTTCAACGAAGGACGAATTTCAATCTAACTATAAACAGTGAATTTGTCACGATGTGCAGTTTAAAAACGTTATAGCCTCATAAATAATACCAGACAATACGTGACCCTGTTTTATAGTTCTCAATAAACGTAATACGCAAACTAGACGCAAAGACAATTCCCATATGTATGTATATTTACGAGCAGTCATAACCGCACGGTATAAATTTAAAATATTCGAATTGTATGTACAGTCGGTGATAGCAATTAACTGACCCCCCTAAAAATTACTCGATTTTACACCCTATGCTCATAACATTAAACGTTATTCAATATGGTATGAGTTTATCAGACTAACACTACTCGATGAACAGAAACAATAAATAATTTTGATACGCAAACTTGAGCTTTAAGAGGTTGGTATTAGGTCATTTATTTATAACTTTTTACCTTTTTTAATAAGTGGGTAGTTAGACGTCAATAATATGCGTATTCAACAAAAACTGCTATAAATATGACATAAGGACTATGGGGTAGAAGAATAAATTGAACAAGATATTCTATGCACAAAAAGCAGTGAATACGCGCGAACGTTTTTACTGGCCTTACTAAATTGGCTTTTTTCCTTTTTATTAATTGTTATCAGTTTTGATAGTTTAATCGTCATGTCTCAGTTGAGTGATTATTTAAAATACAAAATAATCTATTTGCATGAGGAGAATGTTGGTATTAAAGCGATTGCTAGGAAACTTAATATAGCGGTAAGTGTATTCTTTTTATGCTTCATTTATAATTATACTTTTTCCTTAATAATTCGTTAGTCTGCTTAAAAGCCGGTGAATGTAGAATAATAGACAATTAACTGTGTTTCATTATGAGTCTAATTTGAGATCATTTATAGGTCTAATTTGATTTATATAATCTAATTTGATAAACGTATTTTTTCAAACTTAATCGATAAATTATGTTTACCTATTCGTTACTAAAATTATGCTTATTGTGTTGTTTCAGAGAAATACAGTCAGATTGTCGCTAAGACGTTTTGAAGAGGCAGGGAATATTCAAAAAGATCGTCCTGGACCAAAACCTACTATGTTACATACTCCAGTGTCAGAACGTCATCAAGCAATTGTTAGAAGGCATACTGAACACCCATTTTTGCCTACTCATTCAACTGCAAGTGGAAGTGATCGTTGTTGGAATATGGTGCGCGGTATGCGGGACCGCTTGCAACAAGCAATAGAAAAAATGGTGCTCCACTTCGCTATTAAAAGCATGAATAACTTGAGTAACCAGTGTTGGTCACAAACAATACTAACGTATGTCAGTGTGTGTGTTAAATTAACTATTGTTATAATTTGTAACGAAGTATTTCGAATACCTAGTTTTTTGTCAAAACCTTATTTTATAACTAAAATAACTATTCATAAAACAAATTGATATATAGTAGACCAGGTAGAAATTCAACGTATAATGCCGTTTTATTTAGTTCAATGATATTTAATGTAGTGATGTTATTGTTATGAAATAGAAATACATACCTATATTTCTAAATATTATAACATGCTGATTCACTACATTAAACTCAGTGCAGTTAACAACGTTATTAGTAAGCAGGTAAATATTATCATCTTCGTGTCGTCATCAATATCATTTATGTTATTCTTATAATATTTTTTTTATAAAATAAAGTCGTTTTTACCACCATTTTGGTTTTTTATTTCTGTTCGTTTTTTTTTTTTTTGTTGTTGTTAAAGTTATAATTTATTATATATAACTTAAAATAAATATACAAAACAGAAACAAATGCGTCAATTACGCTGGTTACGAACTCGCAACCACGATTTGTCAGCTCACTACAGTCACCACTAGACCACTCGAAACATATTCAACGTGGTCGAAATAACGTATTATATTACAAGTTAAAATAATATTCAAGAACATACCTACCTTAACACTGCGTATTAAAGATCAAATTCGAATAACTATTTTATTGATCGTAGACGTTGAACCAGTTCCAACGTTGTTCTAGTTCGATCGTTCGTAACAAGCAAAAGGTTCAAATTCGTTTAATTTTTAGGGGGTCAGTTAATTGCTATCACCGACTGTACTTACGTTGGAAATAAAAACGGTCGTTTTTGTCACAGTGCAGAATGTTGCAGTGGAGCACATCTGAGTCGTCCCTGACATGATGTATAGCGCTTATTGCTACGCTGTACGCCAGCCAATTTTTTTTTATCTCGTCCTCTTACTACTTAGTAAAGTAAAGTACTTAGTACAGAGGCCATAGAGTTTGGCGAAAAGTACTATAGTCAATGTGACGCGGAGGCGTAAGACTGTTATAAAAACTTATTTTAGTATTTATTCATCCTGTTTACGAAATAACTTTGAAAAGAAAAAACAGTATCTCAAGAGGATTATTAGTAAAACGAATAAAGACTGAACATTATAATATCAAAGCTTGTTTTCCACGAAATATGTTTTCATGACAAACTTTTCAAAAAAATCCGACAGAAACACTACATTAATGACTTTACTAATTACAAACTAAAATTTTCGGAGGCATTTTCAACAAAAAGTACTTTTACGGTAATTTATCATTAGATGAAAATAAAATTCAAGAAGAAATGCTTAATTACCATTCATCAAGATTCATTGATTTACGAAAATAAGCGTTGGGATTTACTTATTAAAATCAAAGCCCAGAACTAAAATAGTTGTTGAATACTTTTTAATCGCAAACTGTTAAAAAGGGCTCTTTAAGATTCAGACGAACGACTTCACGCGTTGACATATGAAAAACATAACGAGCGCGTATACATCAGCATAAAAGTGATGTGATTTAAATGTTTAACACATAATTGGCATTTATAGCCGTCAACGATGCACGAGCAAGAACCAACTGAAGTCCTGGATTGCTTTACCGATGGCCCATTACTTTATCCACAATTTATGGCACGTTTAAAATGGTGGGCTTACTACACACTACACAGTTGAGTCACTGTGCAAGTTGCACTGTGTCCATCAGCACATACGGCGCACTCTCGCCGTCCCTTTCATCCTACAAACGACGCTTTGATTAAACAATTTCGTTGCTCACCAAAATAAAGTTTTTAATCTTTCGATGTGGCGGATGTGACGTCAGAGGATCGAGGCCAAACAAAGAGTCGGGAGTCGGATGTGGTGGGCTTTTTTTTTAATTTCTGTGCGCTGCGTGACGAAGGATTGGATGTGGGTGGCATGGTTGTATGAACCTCTGCGGATGAGAACCTATGTCTGTTTAAGTTTTTTCGGGGATCGGAGGATATATTGTTTGGACACAAAGGATTTATTATGCTCTGGTTCATGAAATAATTTTGCGACAACATTATTATAAATAATATAACGTAGTCCCGCGTTTGTATTTTTAATGTAATAAAGGGCGATGGATTAATGAGGAAAATTTAGGTGCATTTATATCCATCTTAATTAATTTTATTGTACACTATAAAAGCTTATATTATTATTAATTTACAGTCATTTTAAATGTTCATGTACAAAGGCGAGTTTAACTAAAATTTGAGTTTTCTACAAGCAAACCAGTGATCAGTGTAGAGATTAGGATTCAGTGCACAAATGTTACAATATTACCATATTTCCACCATAGTTGTGTTTACGTAAACTGACTGAAATATGATGTTGAAAGTTTAAAATGATGCAAAAAATAATTCTGACTGATACCTAACTTATATCCGAGCGAAGCCAGGCGGGTTGCTAGTCTATACTTAATATTATAAACACGTAAGGTTTGTGAGTTTGTGAAGTTGTAGGGGGTAATTTCTGGATTTACTGAACAGATTTTGAAAATTCTTTTACTGATAGAAAGCCACAATATTTGTGAGTGTCTTGAGAGAGTTTATTATTCCCACAGGAAGGGAAACAACGCGGGTAAAACCGCGGGGCGCTGCTAGTCATTTATAAAACTGTATTAAAACACGAGTGAAAAGCCGGTAACCCATTAACGCAGGCATCAGCACCAACTTTGAAGACTTCGAACACTTCGCGACTGAACTCATAAATGTGACGCGTCAACTCGCAGCAAGAGCGAAGAAAATTGATTGAGTCAACACGTCCCCTGAGGATGCCTCGTGGAGAGGCGAAACACGTGTCGGTAATGGTGTTGGGTTTTGCATTGCCTTCCTGCATGTGCTTAAAATCCTTGCATTTGCCCAGTAATCTCGCATGTGCATAATATAGCGGGCGGGAGGGAGGTGCATACCTGCAACCCACTAATATTCGCGGAAATTAAAACTAGATATATTGTTTTCATTTTCAAGAGCGAAGAAGTTTGATAAAAACCAGGTGTCGCCAAGTGAGCAGATAACGATTTTTTACAAAGTTTCCGAACGACGATGTTCCGTCATATTAACAATTTTGTTACAATGATTTATCGTGTGGATAATGAGATCGGTCGAATTGTCATTGATAAATGTGGGAATAAGTTTTCTCTAATATTTTCCATTTTTTTTTATCTAGGTCGGGAAACGTCCACACATGATTGAGATGACAACAAAGCGAAACTTGTAACCCCAGGAGGAAGACTGATTGCAAACGACAAATGTCTAGTTAGAATACGTATAAAGTATCATCTATACCAATATTACAAAGAGGAAAGATTTGTATTTTTGTATGTAACGAATAAATTCAAAAACTACGGGACCGATTTCAAAAATTCTTTCACCATTAGAAAGCTAAATTCACCCTGAGTAACATAGGCCATATTTTATTCCCATATTCCCACGAGAACGGGAACTACACGGGTAAAACCGCGGGGCGCTGCTAGTAGTTTATATTAAGACCTACATACGTAGATAACTACTAACTAATATTGTGTCCAAGGGATTAGGTAACGCTTGTTAACCTCAAACTAATCAATATATCTGGTTCGAGCGCAACACAAACAACACCTAACATAATCTCTCAATAACCGAGAACTAACACATCTTCACTATCACAAACTCAATACAGCACATATAAAGTTATACATTATATTGCTGACACACTCAATTAGAGCCCCAAATAGCCTCTGTACTCTCTCAAACGAACATTAACGTCAAAATAAAAGTACAAAAGAAAATATATATCGAGTAAAGTTCAATAACACATCGATACAGCGTACTCGCTCCAAATATATGAGAATCCTGCGTTTTATGACCTCAATTTTTCTTTTATTACCTGTGCATACAACTTTGCTCTCACAAAGGCGCGTCTTACAGCCCTTACAGGACCATTACGATGCCTATTAAGACCCCATCGCGGCTCACAACTCACGGGGGTTGTTCGACCCCCAAAACTTTCCGAGTTCTAATGGACATCCATGTCTTCGCGTGAAGTGATGCTGAACGTAGGGAGAAGTTGCAAATTGAAGGAATCGATTGTACGTCATTTTTATGCTTTTTTATTTAGAACTAAGCATAAGCATAATCAGCCTTTTAACGTTCCCACTGCTGGGACACAGGCCTCCTCTCTAGGAGACGGAATGGGCCGTAATCCAGCATGCGGGCCCGGTGCGGGTTGCTGAATGTCACATGTCTTCGAATTTTTGGTTCTAGCACATGCCGGTTTCCTCACGATGTTTTCCTTCACCGTTTTGAGAGCAGGGTGATGAAATTAATTACACAAAGTAATGCGCCTGGTTGGGTTTGTACCCGCGAACATTCTTATGTCGGTGCGTTACCACACGGCCACCACTGCTCTAAAAAAATGCTGATATTGCATTTTTCAGATCATAGAGATCTGAAAAAATATCAGTGAAGTCACTTAAGAACAAGAAAACTCATCACTTTATTCCGTAATTGTTAGAGAGTCATGTAAAACATACATTTTAAATTCAAAATGGAATAAGAATAAATTAAATACAATTTCCATAAAACACATTGAGAACGTCATTAATTGACAAATCGCGGCGGATATCGTCGCGTTAATCGAATCCCATTCGATTTGGCATGCACCCGGAATCGACTCGTAATTTATTGCGGCAGCCCTGACCCGGACCCTGAAATTGTACCCAAGGCGATAATTTTTAAAAGTTTCGCCCCCCATCTTTTGTGGCGTCGATCGCATCACAAAATCGTTTTACGCACACAACGGACAACGAATCTTTATCCAAGTTTTGGCGAAAGAAAAACTTCTGCAACATTACGATAATGATTGATCATCTTCTGTACGGGACTTTAATAAGTGAGTAAAACAACCTAAAATTAAACCTGAAACTGAAAATGACAAGATAAGGAATCCTCGTGATATTACTCGAGCCTGATTCCACTGGAGATAAGGGTGCTTACGTCACAAAATAAAAGCCCCAGACTAAAATTGGCGTCCGTAAAACCAAGGACAGTGAGCTTTTAAAGCCGGGTCTCGACTCGTGCTAGATTTTTTCTCGTATTTTTGCTTCTGAGAGTATCCGTTGCTAAGTATCAATAGAATTTAATATACTTTCGTGAGTTGGTGATATCAATTTTGTTGAAACACGGATACCTGACTTCGAAGATTAATAAAGATTTGCAAAGTTAGTACGTTTTAAGTCCGAGGTTTTTCTATTTCAGGATCTTGTCGTAAACAAAATCTTTTATTATTTATAGGGCGTTGTGCTCGCACAGAAACTACTTTTACGAAGCCTATCTAATGTGTGGACCGATAAACTCACGGGCAGCAGTGGAAATCCATAGACACGAGCGATGTGTCAACACTTTTGGGCCGGCCTCTCCATAGGCGTCTTTCAGCTGAAATTGAAATGATGATGATTTAGTTTACAGATATTTTCGTATGAAAATATAATCTTCAATAATTTCATTATATGACTACTAGATTTTGACTTAGTCTTGACTAGATTATCGCACGTCATGCCATTCATGTTATTTTTCTTTAAGCCCTGCAAACAGAAATAGAAGCTCAGCGGGGCTCCGTCGTCGGTTAGAATGTTGGGATCTACAATTTTTCGGAATTATTTCGAGAGATTAAGTATAGCCTATCAAATTCTGATGTGTAATGTAAAAAGTGTTCCATAATATGATCAGCTGACAATCTATCGAGAGTTTACAATCTCTCAAGATATTTTATAATCTTACACATTTTACAATTATCCGGTGTCATATATACGTAAACAACCAAAGAACCAACTGTAACAGTCACACCCAGTAATTGTCCCACTTCATCAAGAAATAAATAACGTAATATTCTCCGTATTCCCTCAATAATAAGTCGTGGCATCTAATTTGAACTCCTCACCCGGAAAAGTCAATTTCCACTTGTGCCTCGATCATGAGCCGAGAGGTACCTACCGACCTCATAAAGGTACAGACGCGGCAATAAAAACGCGCCTTTATAATGTGACGTCACTCCCCAATATGGGACTCAATCAGGAGGGATCGAGAGTAAACCTCCTTGTGTTTTAATTGTGTCTTCGGAGGGGAAAATTCAGCTCAGAATTTGTGACTTTGTTTGATGTTAATGGAGACTTTTTTTCGTTTTTTTAGTGAAAGTATGTCACATCATTCATTTTCGATTATTTACTTAGAAATCCTTATTGCAAAAACTTTCCTAAATCTACACTAATATTATAAAGAGGAAATATTTGAATGTTTGCATTGAATAGGCTCCGAAACTGCTTGACTGATTTGAAAAATTCTTTCACTGTTGGGAAGCTACACTATCTCCGGTGAACATCGGTTATAATATATAACCATATTCCCACGGGATTGGGAACTCCGTGGGTTAAACCGCGGGGCGATGCTAGTTCATGATAAATCTACATACACGGTGTTCTCGAAGTGCGTGCTATTTAATGGAGTTGTTGGGTATCTGATATACATTAAGGAAAAAATATCAAAACAACAAAAATGTGACAATGCGTGTTCCGAAAAAATGACTTTTCAAGCAATCTGGTGTCATCAAATCTGTGATTGAACTGACGTAAATGCTGCCAACTGTAGCAAATAGCTTGAAAAGTCATTTCGTTTTTGCTATTTTTAACCGACTTCTAAAAAAGGAGGAGGTTCTCAATTCGGATTTTTGTACGTCTTTTTTTTTTTATTGTTTGTTCGCGCATAACTCCATCGCTTGTCAACCGATTTGAAAAATTCTTTTGAAAAATAAAACCGACTTCTAAACAAAAAAACCAAAAAGAATAAAATAACTTTAATTTCGTAAGTCGGTGTGTTCAACAACAAAAAGCAACCAAAAACACCGACTTCCGAAATTAAAGTTATTTTATACTTTTTGGTTTTTTTGTTTAGAAGTCGGTTTTATTTTTTGTAAAAAGTTTTTTTTTTCCTTAATGAATATCAGCTTCCAAACATCACCCTTAAATAGGCCCACACACTTCTGGAACAGCCTGTATATTCCTATTTATGGTAATAAACGTCTGATTCGATAACAATGTAATTGTTGATTGCTCTGAAATTAATATTGATTTCACGTTAAACAATCAACATGCGATAATCCTTGACTTCTATCAATCAGTACGTACAAACATCTGAAGCCCAAACACACATGGATCGATCTATACACAGAACATCCATGGATATAAACATGGGGCCTCTAGTACCCAAACCGCGAGGTATTAAGTACCCATAACCACGGCTCATAAACCACAACGTAAACTTATACGTTTACGTTTGCTAGCGGAAACGCAGACCACGAGAGAACTTCCGTAAGTAGTGGTTGATTTTAAAATAGTTGATTACATGTGGTAAGATATTTATGCTGTATTTGGAACCGGATATTACATACCAGGGTGTAAAGTGAATCAGGAGAAATGTGCGGTTAACTCATGTGCAGCGGTTATTATTTTTAAGGCGGTTTCAGTACCTTAATAAATATTATAAAAGCCGGGTACAGATAGGTTGTATGTGGCGGTAAATCAACGTGCAGTTACTGTCAGAAGATTAATTATATTATTATTAAAAATGCTAAATAAGGTTAACCGCAACACCCTACTTGAGTAACTAATAAAAATCGCAATACCATTTACAATCGAATGTAATTCCAAATCAAAACAACACCGCAAAGCATGCAATCGTATTAATTTCCTGTTGGTTGGTTGGTCGCAATTTCAAAAAGAAAGCATAGGGATACTTATTGCCGATAACATTATTTTTTTATACTATGCAATTAGACTGCAGCTCTAAGCTTACTTAAAGAAGTAGCTTTTTTATGTATGAAATATCATAAAATAACTCTCCCGCTCTGAGCGAAGCGGAAGGGAGTGTCAGACGATTACTGAATAAAACCCATCCGTAGGTACTCCTCCTGCCCTTGTATTCCAGGCCGTTGGAGATACTTTTGAACAAAGTCCGTTACCCTGGCAGGCACTGGCCTTACAGGGCCCAGACTGCTATGCTGACATCTCTTTGAGGCGCTCGTGGTAACGCGCTGTTGACCCGGGCCTGATTGTTACCGGTCGGCGAGTCAACCAACGGTCGCTGTCCGCAGATCCGGGCCTACTTGGCCGGGAATCGCCCTGCGACTGCCGACTCCAGAGGCGACTTCATCTGTTGCGATGGCTAGGAAGTTGGACTTCGCAGAAGTAGGCGACAGCTTTCAATATCCCCTTACTAAGCACTTAAGCACTTAATCAGATTCTGATCAGACAGCTGACAGTCAAAATCGTGGGACCGATTCTATTTGGTATTCAAACAAACTATTCCATTATCATTCAAGAAAACCGCGTCACCTTTAATAGATTTTTTACTTTCACTCTTAAAACCTTCCCATAAACTGCTGACACCTCCACACAACAAAAGCTAAGCCCCTCTTCCACGCTCCTGAACTAATAACTCTCAACATTAAATCAGCTTTTACGACAAAATTTAACATAAACACTAAAGCATTTTAATTATGGGGGCCAGAGTTTGAGGGAAGTGCCGTCTAGGGCGGTATCTTGATCCAGTGACAAAGATAACGGCCGGGATGCTGCTCAGCATTCAGCTCGGCTCGCCAGGCTTTGTGAGCCATTTGAATTTATTTTGGAGTTGACTGTGTCACCGGGCCTTTATGCCGCCCCGGTATCGTCGATCGCGGGAAGGTCGTCATGTTTTAACAGTCGGTACTTGAGTGTTTTGTATAACTGATAAATATTAATAATGTTTGCTGTGTTTCCGTTCTATGTCAAGTTTTCTTTCTACATTAAAAACAAATCAAATTTATAACTATTGTTGTTCCGATAAGGTGTAACTACAATATTTTTAGTAGGTATTTCTAAATCAATCTATCTAAAATAGTAAAAAAATAAGTTATTAATTATATGATTGTCTTGTCAAAGTGACTCGTTTACATAAAATGATGACATTTTATCGTACATCTAGTATACTATAATTAAATCATGCCCTTTTTAAACATCTACCTTCTAGAAAAAACAATTAAAAATATCAAATAAACTGATAACATAGCGAACAAAAATACATTTACGAAACAATAACCCTCTTAACGAGATACATCAACAAATCAAAAATACAATTTAACTCTTACAATTTGTGTTCATAAAGTGTATTCAAATTCAAAGTAAAATGCAAAAGAAATCTCATTATTTATCACAAACAAGTCTAGAAACGATAACATATTAAATTCATCACTCAATTTTGAAAAAAAAAAAATATTGCAAGTCGGTACTTAATTTTAACATTTTCCAATAGAGATTTTAATATGCTGTTATTTTGTTTCAGAACCTTATTAAAAGCTGAATGTCAAATTTTAAATATCGCTTTTACAGACGTTCCTAAGTTTAGTTTGAATTTAACTAAATTGTCATGATTCTAGGTACTCCAATGTCATGATTCTAATATTTTTGGGTTTAAAATGGCAACACTGATGACCGCTATTTTCTGGCGTAACCGGTTTAGTTTGCGAAGTGTTATGGGCAGAGGCTCGAACTGGCATTAATGTGGATTTTTGGGCAGTCTTGTGCTAGCTTGGAAACAGTTCGGTTGACTTGTAGAAACTACGTCCGACTGAGAATAGCTGTACATAAGACGATTATTGTAAAATATCATTCAACTTAAAGTAATTGATTAGAGAAGAGTGTTAATTCATTTTAAAATGAAATATATTGCAACTTCATGAGAGCATGTAGGTACAATACACCCCGGGTGTCAACACTGTTGATCACCCGGAGGACACGGTGGAGCATACGGTGGAGGTCTGCCCTGCTTGGCACCGTGTCCTCATCGAAGCGATCGGTGACGGTGACCTTCCGGCCCGGGTTCAATCTACAATCCGAAGCGAGGACGCTTGGGAAGCGGTCACCACCTCCTGGTCCTGGTGGAGGAGTCAGACTGCGTAAGGTAGATCGGAACCTTAGCCCCAGTCACCGCAACAGAAGAAGATGCCCCGGGCGTCGGGAGCCGCAGGGCGATTCCCGGCCATCGTAAGCACTTGCCTGCTGATGGCGAGCTATAGGTGGCTCGCCATCCGATTGCGACCATGCACTCAAAGAAATGACAGCAAAGAAGACGGGGGCCCTATAGGATCAGTGCCTGCTAGGGTTACGGAATTTGTTCGAAAGCGTCACCGTGGTCCTGGAACGCAAAGGTCGCTAGGAAGAACACGGGTAGGTTTTAGACATTAAGAGTCTGACACTCCCTTCCACTCCTTTTCTTTAGTGATTTTCCATACTTAAAGAGTTCTACAACAGACGTCTAACCAGCCCATCGGAGAATTTTGATGTTATGAAATTACGTTAACTGATCCATATGTACAACAATTTTAAAAATGAGTTGACGCTGACAGTTAAATTTATGTTTTAATTAATCTTATGAATACGTACCTATTGAGATAACTAAGCATAAATCCTATTTGGACTAAGTTAATATAACTAAATATATATATATAACTCAAAAGGGACTGACTGACTGACATACAGCCCAAACCACTGAACGGATCGGGCTGAAATTTGGCATGCAGGTAGATATTATGACGTAGGCATACACTAAGAAAGGATTTTTGAAAATTCGTCCCCAAAGGGGGTGAAAAAGGGGTTAACATTTTGTATGGAACTCCACGCGAACGAAGTCGCGGGCATAAGCTAGTAACTATATAAATCCCGGGAAGTTCATGTACAAAAAACGCAATATTTTCGGAAAAAAAATCCTGAACGCTATCCCACCCAGTCGCAAGGGCCCGATAAAAATATGCGCGAACAAAAAACGTTATTAAACAAATTGCTGTGAACAGAAATAAATTATTCGTAGAGCCCGAAGGGGCGCATTTGTTTGAAGTTTTTATAGAAAATACATTGCACGCCTAATATCTTGTGACTAATGATTCGCTTTAAATATGTCTGTAGAACGCGTCTACACTAGACTTACAAAATCCATTTTTCATTAGATATTTTTAATCTTGTAGGTAGACATTGAATATTGTATCTGAAGTGTATAAACCATTCATCAATCGTTAGTCAAGCCTTGCTGTGTAATAAAGTTTCAAATAACTGTCAAATTCGTGAAATGGTGTTTTAAATATTGTGTTATTTGAAATCAAACCCTCTCTATAACAACAGACAATTTGTAACGCAGAACATTTTAGGATTGGTTTTTACACACCCACAATATAGGAGAATTTCTAGTGAGGGCAACGATATATTTTTTTATAATTTAAAGAAATAAAAAAAAATCTGTGAAGATCTAAGCTAACGCTTGGCAGAATGATTAAATTACTGTTATGTACATCTTAACGACCTGACGGGTTTGAAAAGTTGGCATACAAGTGGATCATGTCCTAGAATAGAACACAGGATATTATTTATCTCGGGAGTTTGTTTCCTTGCAATTATTTACGACAAGCAGTGCCCCGCGGTTTCACCCGCTTAGTTCCCGTTACTGTGGGAACACGTGTATAAAATATAGCTTATGTCACCCGGAGTAGTGTAGCTACCCAAAAGTGAAAGAATTTTTCAAATCGGTTCAGTAGTTTCGGAGCTTATTGAATGCAAACAAACAATCAAATCTTTCATCTTTATAATATTAGAATCACGCGAACGAAAATGCTGGCAAAAAATAGTCTTCTATAATTCTCAATTAGTGGTTGCCTTATAGGAATTACAAATTGGTACCCATGTTATGTCTTATTTACACGTTTTTACACATATACTCAGCTATTCACCCCGGCAGCACAGTGAACAAAGATAAGGATAATTAATTCCAGAGGTCACTCGCGATTGACTGCCTCAGGATTTTCAGCCGAAACCGAACCTTTGTCTCTGATCTTAGTTTTGGCCGAAACCGAACCTTTGTCTCTGATCTTAGTTTCGGCCGAAACCGATAATTATATGAACGTATATAATGTAATAATAATATACATATTTGGAATACTTATTTACGTATCAGAATTTGACAGTCTATAATCTCTCGAAGTCATTCCGAGAAATTGTGAACTGTCATAAACTGATATATGTTGGCGAGCAATCAGTGTACGATTCTACAATTCATCGGATTATCTCAATAGTAATATCAAAATAGTAGCGCCGAATAGTACTCGTAGTAGCAATGCCCAAACCGGCAATTACGCGTGTACAGAGTGTTTCTTTAACGTATCAATTTTAGCATTTTAGTGAATATTTTAATATTGAAAAAAAAAAACATTTTGTTTTCGAATGGTAATATTTTTTTATCATATATGGATACTATACTATTGCGGGTTAATTGTTCTGTTAGTTAACATACTGTATATCTTTATATTTTCAGATCTATGTCATACCGGTTAGTTACTTCACGATATTTTCCTGCAACGCAAGAAAGTAATTACAATTCCCAATACTCAAAAAATAATAATAGCATACGATTAATTGAAAATAAACTCATTTGCTATATATTCAACCACCACCTGTACCCCAACCGAAACACAGCGATTCAAAACAGATCATTTACATATATGGGACTGTCCTACACAAATCCATCAACTAAATATAGCACTAACTAAAATTAAACCTTCAGAAAATTACCATTTTAAACAAATACACCTACATTATTGTATTTAAAAGCGCCAAAAGTCATAAAGCATTTGCCCGTGAAGTATAAAGGTAATTCACAAGTGCCGCGCCCTGAACACACTCGAGCAAATTAATGAAAATAGTATTCATGGGCCGTAATGAAGGGTGTAAGGGCTCGGACACACGGGTCACGTCCACAATAGAGATGTTTCCTGAGGAATAAAAATATGATCCTATTTAGTCCGTCAGTTAGATTATCGAAAAATATTAGACACGTATTTTTTGCTTTATGAAATCTCTAAAAATTGACGAAGATAAAAAGGTTAAAAGATCATGAGTGGGGGCTTGTGACATCACGGCGTGGTGAAAATCTTCGCACGGAGTGACGTCACACGGGTTGTCAACGCACTATATCGTCTTCGTTTTTTGTTTACGTGAAAAAATAAAAAATACGTGTTCAATATTTTTGGGAAGTCTATCTTACGGACTAATTAGATTTTTTTTAGGCAACTACCCTATTGCCTGTTCAGATTTACACCAGTCTTTGAAAGGACTTATAAGTAACCACTTTTATTACATTGTAGTGTGGTGATGAGATAAATATTAGATTTATGTGAGCTGGAGTGAAAGGAGATGGTGCTCAAAGGCCGATTAATTACACAGTAGACAAATCGAAGTCATTAATTACAATCAAAGAGTCGCTTTGTAGTCAAAATCAAATGAATTTTCAAAGTAACGATTTTACAAATCTATACTATAACAATAATAATCTACAATAATATTCTTTAGAGGAAAGATTTGTATTTTTGTATGTAACGAATAAACTCAAAAATTACTGGATCGATTTCAAAAATTCTTTCACCACTAGAAAGCTACATTCACCCTGAGTAACATAGGCTATATTTTATCCACGTATTCCTACTGGAACGAGAACTAAGCGGGCGAAACAGCGGGGTGCTTCTAGTAAAACATAGAATTGCTTGAATTTGAGGGTAACTTCAATTCCTATATCTCCCAGTAATAAGAAGGATTAATACTAGACTGTTTAATTAATTTCCAGAAATTCGCCTGTGATTGCTAACAAGCGATGTTACTTACAACTTTGACCTCTGAGTTTGTTTCGGTGTTTCTTCTCAGGGTAGTCGGCTAGGAAACACCGGCTTCATCTAGCTTAAAATTACCAGAAATATTTGACGTGTAAAAGTGTTATGTTTAACCTACTTACAAAATAAATATCATTTATCATATATAATTTACTTATATCAGACATAATTGTTTGTATCCTCACCAACGGAGACCTGACCGAGTTGCGGAATTGGTTCGAAAGAGTCATCGCGGCCCTGGAATGCAAAGGGCACAAGAAGGATCACGTCACGTTTTAGTCAGTAAGAGTCTGACACTCCCTTCCGCTCCGCCCAGAGCGGGAGAAGTCATTTGATAATTTCCCATCCGGGAAAAGAAAAGACCTGACCTTTTTCGACAGAAAAGAGTTTCTCGTTCTTCTTAGAAAACGACCAATTAGAACCAACGTGCAAATTCTGACGTTTAGGCCTATGTGAAATAAAATATTTTGAAGTTTGAAAGTTTTCGATCTGCAAGTTAGACGAATGCCCTCTCATCCCCTCTCCCTCCACCTCCGTGATTATTTAAGTGTAGTCTTTCAGTTGACATTCTGTTAAAGCCGCATAAATATCGGAAATCGATAATAGCCATTAATATTTAAGTACCTACAGCCATAACTTTTAATTTTATGAAGCAGCAATTATATTTTCATAATCTAAAGCGATTTAATAAATGGGTTTATTATGGCGGGCTTTTGAAAATTACATTAACGGTTTGAATTTTGTTATTTTGAGTTGAGCCTGTAAGTACTTCGAGAAAGTTCCGTGTCGTACACTTTTGCTCTTATGACCTTCGCAATAGGGTTGAAAAATAATCACATCCGGTTATAGAAGGTTAATGTAGATAATTTTAATATCTAGGAGTCTCTAAAGCAGACTTTGAAGAGCAGATTGTAATGCTAAGATTTTTGTCTCTAATCGTGAAAAGTATTCTAGTATGCTGTGTTTGTTCGAGAGAGTCACCGCGGCCCTGGAACGCGGCGGGCACTAGGAAGAACACGGGTGGGTTTTAGTCAGTAAGAGTCTAACACTCTCTTCCACTCCGTCCAGAGCGGGAGAACTTTTGATGACTTCCCAAACTTAAAAAAAAAACAAGAGTCGTGTTTAAAGAAACCGTTCTTAAAGAAAACTAATATCCAAAGAAACTATCCTCCAAACACTAAAATAACTTAATAAAGATAACACTAAAACTGCACCCTAAAACTCGTTTATGGCAACATTAACTGAGCCACAGAAAATATATCCGTCTAGACTTACAGTCGTTTTAAAATTAAAATCTACCATTTAGATTAGTACTAAGACGTTGGAAGGCAATACATCGTGGAGTCGAGCAACAATGAGCAACAGTGAGCAACAGTGAGCAACAGTGAACAAAAGTGAGCAACAGTGAGCAATTCAGTGTGAATGTTAATTGCCGTGTCGTTGCTACGGAATTTCCTGCAATGTGACTGGATTCAGACGCGCGTCACCCGCCGGGAATTTCGTACGACAAAATAAATCCGTAGTTAAAGATAATTGTGCCCAATGTAATTTGGCGAAACAGGATTTTTTCCTGACGAAGTAGATCATATTTTTCTACTGAGTAAAAATAAATATAATTAATATTTTATTTACACAGTAAACATTTACACTCTTAAGCATATGCACAATCAGCCTTTTAATGTTTCCACTGCTGGGACACAGGCCTCCTCTCTAGGAGCGGGAATGGGCCGTAATCCACCTACGGGCCCAGTGCGGGTTGGTGAATGTCACATGTCTTCGAATTGTTGGTTCTAGGACATGCCGGTTTCCTCACGATTTTTTCCTTCACTGTTTTGAGAGCAGTGGTGGTGAAATTAATTACATAAAACAAAACGCCTGGCTGGATTTGAACCCGCGACCATTCATAAGTCGGGGCCGTTACCACTGACACACACTGTCTGACCACATTCTCCTGGTGGGAAACGCCGATGTGGTCGATAATAAACCACGCTTGCCTAGAAGTAACCAAAGGTTGTAACAATCAGGCAACAGATTCTTGGAGGAATTCTATTCCTAAGCTGTACGCACGATGAAAGCATTCCCAAATCTGTTTGCACGAATTGGTGGGGAGAAAACAACAATATAACACTGGAACTTATTTAATTTTGCCTCACAACTTATATCCAGCTAGGCCTATCCAATTATAGTTATGTTTGGCTAGGCAAAAGGGAGACCCATTCTCCAGCCCTATAACAAAAAAACTTTAATCTTTCAGTAATTCATCACTCACAAACGCCTCGCAATTTCAAAAGCCGATAGTTCCAAACTCAATTCAAACCAAATTATCGCTTTCTTACTTAGAAACGTTTTAACAACATCAAAGTCAAAGTATTTCAACTTAATTAAGGGTATAAAAACTAATCTACGCGTAATAATTTCATTAGGGTTCTGGTGAGCAGGAGACAAGACGAACGCACTAGTCTAGCCATCATCTGCCTAACCTTTCCCCAACTGTATTGGGGTCGGCTTTCAGTCAAACTGGATACAGCTGAATACCAGTATTTTTCGAGGAGGAGCTGCCTATGAAACCTCCACTAGCCATCAACCGGGTAACCTAGTACTTCTTAGCCAGATTGTATTCAGAATTTCTGGCTTGTTACAATCCGTAACGACTGCCAAAGAATGATAGCGGGGACCGACGGCTTAACGTGCTTACACTACTGTGCTAGTATTTTCTAATTATTACCTGACTGTGTCAAAAGAAAGGTTATGTTATTATTGTGTTTGTTTTAGGAAATAGGATAGTTGACTAAAAAAATCAAATTAGTCCGTCACATAATTTTCCAAAAATCTTGGACACATTTTTTTTTCACGTAAACAAAACAAAGAAGATCAATACGTGCTACAATTTTAACCGTGGCGTGACGTCACAAGCCCCCGCTCCTGATCTTTGATGCTTTTTATCTTCGTCATTTTTTTTAATATTATTTGCTAAATAAAAAAATACGTGTCCAATATTTTTCGATAATCTAACTGACGGACTAATTAGAATTATATATTTTTTACGCAGGAAACATCCCTATTATTCCCGATTCAGATTGATAAAATCATCTGTCTAAGCTTTTCCCAACTATATTGGGGTCAGCTCCCAGTCAAACTGGATTCAGCTGAATACCAGTATTTTACGTGGAGCGGCTGCCTACCAGACTTACATTCTCCACAACCCATTAACTGGGTAACAGGGTGCTTCTTGGCAAGATTGGTGTCAAATTTTCTGGCTTCTGATAATCTGTAACGACTGCCAAAGATCTATAAATGACAGCCGGGACCAACGGCTTAGCGTGCTCTCCAAAGTATGAAGGATTTTCGGTATGTAAAGACGGTCACCCATCCACAGACCGACCTCGGCAAGCGTTGCTTAACCTTGATCATCAATCCGTGCGGCTGTTATTATTTAGCAACGAGTCAAAGTATTTCAAGTTAATTAAGACTATAAAACTAATATACGTGTGTTATTTTCCCTTTCGGGTTCTGGAGAACAGGCAACAAGACGAACAGACTAGTAATTAGCTTAATAAATCAGGCGACGCTCGGAGTGACGGACGCACAGAAATACCAGCCATGATTTATATGGCACTAACTAGTAGGGACCGAATAACTGTATTAATAGAGATGTGTAATATGTGGGCGAGGATGGACGAGTTATTATTAGAGGCATTGTTATTTCCATTTTGTATCGTTCAAAAGATATTGAATGAGATTTTTTTATAAATACAGAATAAGAAGAAGATTCTAGGAGACGTGTATTTAAAGACTAAAACTGCTACTAAAAGCTATAAGAATATCTACTAACCAACAAACGATGTACCGATACTTTACATTTTTGTTAGGGTTCCTAAAATGGAACCTTATTATTAAGACTCCGCTGTCTATCCGTCCGTCTGTCTGTCCGTGTGTCTCCAGGCTGTATCTCATGAACCGTGATAGTTAGACAGTTGAAATTTTCACAAATGATGTATTTCTGTTGCCGCTTTAACAACAAATAAAAAACAAAATAAAATAAATATTTACGGGGCTACCATACAATAATCGTTTTTATTTTTTTTCTCGATATTGATAACGACAATAGGTAGACGCTTGAAATATTCACAGAATATTTATTTATATAATCACTTTAATAATAAATTAAAATAAAACAAATATTTAATGGGGGCTCCCGTACAACAGACATGATTTTTTGCCGTTTTATAGATAATGGTACGGAACCCTTCGAGTGTGAGTTCGACTCGCACTTGACCGGTTTTTGTGTTTTGAGTTTTCACAATGAAGCCGTGTAAGAAAAATAATGTCTCCACAAACAATTGTTTTTCATTATTTGAGGTGAACATTGAAAGAAAAACAATTATTTGACACAAATAAAACTCGTGTCTGTATCAGTCATGATGATAAAGCAAAAATGTTCAGACATGACAAGTCTCAGGATTCATAATTTAATTTTGGGACAAAACCAATTATATAGATTTTAACGAAAAATACTATAGCTGTTTCACAATCTAAGACGTAATTAACGCTTAATAGACCAGGGTAGAAGCCTTTAAAAATAATAAAAAGTGAAATAAAATAATAGTAGGATAAAACCCATTAGAAAAGGAGGAGAATATTATAAAAATGAAAGGAAAAATAATTTACGGGCGATCTGAGGTCGGGAAGGGGAGGGGGGTGAGTTTTTAAGGGTAAAAAACGGTTTATCTCGATTTCCGGCAAAACTAAAAGTCCTATGGAAAAAAGTCAAATGGCAAAGTTGTAGGTAATAAAAAGATCTAAAACTTTTGTATTTACACTTTTTTCACATAACCTCAAAATTTATGAGAAAAATTCAAAAAACCAAGTTTTTGGTTTTTTATTTTTATCTTTTAAAAAATTATTTTTTTTTGTCACGAAATTTGGTGAAAACTTACCTTTTTATGTCCCAAATACGCTGTAATTTATTTGATTAGAAATATTTATTTTTTCGCCTTATTTTGAATTAATATCGAAAAAGCACCCTAATTTTCAATTAAAAATTCACCCGTCAAAATATCAACTTTTTTCAAAAAGTTGGTATGCTTTCTGTTCGTTGAAATCTCTACTTTCCGATGGTGAAAAAAAATATATATGTTACTATAGTAAATCTTCTCAGAAAATGCAAAAAATCGAAAAAACTCGAATCTATTATTTTTTAATTATTATATACAATTTTGGTCTATTTATTATAATTTACACTTTAATTACTCGAAAAACGTAAGATTACATGTCACGTTGATAAAAAAAAACTGCAAATCAAAATATACTACTGTAATTAACCAAGAAATAAGTTAATAAAATTAATATTTAATAAGACTGAATAAGACATCTACAATGTTTAGAGAAAGTTGTAGAATCTTCTTTAAATTATATGCGTAGATGCCTATTTATAACTATTTTAAGATAACTTATATACCTGAGTGACCTACGAAAAATTTTAGCCCATCAAAAGGTATTTCATAGAAAAGTGGGGAAGGGAAAACTCAGCGTGCACGTGTATTTTTAACCGACTTCTAAAAAAGGAGGAGGTTCTCAATTCGGATGTTTGTATGTTTTTTTTTTATTGTTTGTTCGCGCATAACTCCGTCGCTTGTCAACCGATTTGAAAAATTCTTTTTTTGTTGGAAAGGGTATACTTCCCAAATGGTCCCATGAAAATTTTATCGAAATCAACCAAGCGGTTTTCGAAAAATCAACAAAAATCTGAAAAAAATATCTACATTGTCTACATTGACGACCTCTTAGTTTACTCTGCAAAGGAGCAGTACGTTTTTTTTTACACCAACGTGATTGGTTCGTTTGGGTGGGGGAGGGGAGGGGGTGTAGGTACCACTAAAAAGTGAAAAATAAAAAAAACTTTTTACAAAAAATAAAACCGACTTCTAAACAAAAAAACCAAAAAGTATAAAATAACTTTAATTTCGGAAGTCGGTGTGTTCAACAACAAAAAAGCAACCAAAAACACCGAGTTCCGAAATTAAAGTTATTTTATACTTTTTGGTTTTTTTGTTTAGAAGTCGGTTTTATTTTTTGTAATTTTTTTTTTTTTTTTGTAAACGATGTTGTATACTGTACTGTATTTCGAATACTGGCTAGGCTAACGTTTGTTACAGCTGCTACGAAATAGTAGGTATGTATGTAGTAAGAGACCCAGACCCGCCTAGCCCCTTCCCCACTTTTCTATGAAATACCTTTTGATGGGCTAAAATTTTTCGTAGGTCATTCAGGTATATAAGTTATCTTAAAATAGTTATAAATAGGCATCTACGCATATAATTTAAAGAATATTCTACAACTTTCTCTAAATATTGTAGATGTCTTATTAAATATTAATTTTATTAACTTATTTCTTGGTTAATTATAGTAGTAGATTTTGATTTGCAGTTTTTTTTTATCAACGTGACATGTAATCTTACGTTTTTCGAGTAATTAAAGTGTAAATTTTAATAAATAGACCAAAATTGTATATAATAATTAAAAAAAAATCGATTCGAGTTTTTTCGATTTTTTGCATTTTCTGAGAAGATTTACTATAGTAACATATATATTTTTTTTCTACATCGGAAAGTAGAGATTTCAACGAACAGAAAGCATACCAACTTTTTGAAAAAAGCTGATATTTTGACGGGTGAATTTTTGATTGAAAATTAGGGTGCTTTTTCGATATTAATTCAAAATAAGGCGAAAAAATAAATATTTCTAATGAAATAAATTACAGCGTATTTGGGACATAAAAAGGTAAGTTTTCACCAAATTTCGTGACAAAAAAAATAATTTTGTAAAAGATAAAAATAAAAAACCAAAAACTTGGTTTTTTGAAATTTTCTCATAAATTTTGAGGTTATGTGAAAAAAGTGTAAATACAAAAGTTTTAGATCTTTTTATTACCTACAACTTTGCCATTTGACTTTTTTCCATAGGACTTTTAGTTTTGCCGGAAATCGAGATAAACCGTTTTTTTACCCTTAAAAACTCACCCCCCTCCCCTTCCCGACCTCAGATCGCCCGTAAATTATTTTTCCTTTCATTTTTATAATATTCTCCTCCTTTTCTAATGGGTTTTATACTACTATTATTTTGTTTGGTTTTAAAAATTATCGAGCCTGGACTATAAAGCATAATTATAGTACAATAATAGTATAAAAAATATTCAGTTTTTAAGTAAAACCAGCAACTCTAAAAAATTTAGATAATATCAAAAGCCACCAGTCATTTTAACTTAAACTCTCGCCCCTTTGAGTTAAAAATGTGAAGTTAATGACTTTTAACTCGTTGTTAGTCGTCGCTAATCACAAGATAATGGAGCAGCTGTAATAACATGAAATTAAATAGCTTTTTAATTAGGACACCGTCTCGTTTTATAGCTCAGAAAATACGGGTGTGAATGAAAGGAATGGTGCCGATATTGGCGAGATTATTATTGGAATTGTTGGGAAAAGCATACGTTCTAATAAGTACCTTGTTGTCGACTTGCTAGAACAATACGCTTTTGTGCCTAGTTTTTTGTTTGTTCCTTGTTCTTGCCTGTTGTATGTGTGTGTTAAATATACGTAAATAAAAAATGTTTTAGAGTGTAGTGTCGTTTGTCAGAATTTACTAGATTTATGTAGTCAGATAGTAAATGGGAAGAGTGAAGGCCTTGGACTAGCACAGATGTGGTTTATCTATAGGATACAGGGTTATTTGAAAAACACCAACAACCTCTTAAGAGGTCATTGTACTCAACATTATTAACAACTTTTACTATGGGACCAAAAACGCAATCGTGAAAAAAAAACATTTGTTCCTTACATTATGTTCGGTAACTCATCAAAATGTAGTGAACAGCTGCTTTTTATTCACGATGCAGAACGACAATCTTCTCTTGTTGGCTAATGGCAATAAATAAGAGTAGTCGAAGATCCATTAAAATGATGTGCTACTGGGTAGCCTTTTTTTACGTTTTTTTTACACCAATGTGATTGGTTCGTTTAGGTGGGGGGGAGGGGAGGGGATGTAGGTACCACTAAAAAGTGAAAAATAAAAAACTTTTTACAAAAAAATATAACCGACTTTTACACAAAAAATCAAAAAAGTGCAAAATAACTTTAATTTCGGAAGTCGGTGTTCAAAAAACGAAAAAGCAACCACAAACACCGAGTTCCGAAATTAAAGTTATTTTGCACTTTTTTGATTTTTTGTGTAAAAGTCAGTTATATTTTTTTGTAAAAAGTTTTTTTATTAATTCTAAGAGGCTTCTGATAACGCACGGTATTGACTGTACGCACATCTTTCTATGTGAGATATATTTTCCGATATTCACGCGAATGAAGTCACGGGCGCAGCTAGTTTATACTAAATCACGGTGTATTATAAACTTTTTCTCTTCAATGAAAAATGGACATAATTATTGCAAACACTTGAATTTGGATTGCAATTATTCTATTTTCAACCGACTTCCAAAAAAGGAGGAGGTTCTCAATTCGACTGTTTGTTTGTTTTACCTCATAACTTAGTACTAGGAGTAACGATTTTGATGATTCTTTTTATATTCGATAGCTGGTGCGTGTCTTGTAAATTTGATTGAGATCTGAAGAAAAAGAAAACAGGTTGTGTATTTTTTGTAAAAAGTTTAAAAAAATATCTGTTCACTTTACATCGAGAATTTAGTATCATACACAAAGTATTATTAATTTACAGTGCTTGCAATAATCCGATGACGGACACAAAGCGAATTTATCAGACTTAACTCTTAACACTATAATCACCCCAAAAAGAACAAATACAAACGAGAACATCCAACACTTGCGTGTATTACTGGCGTCCCAAAATAAAGCGACTATTAACCGCACATAGCTTGTTCGCGCGAACACTTCATTTGCGTCGCGGGCGCATTTAATTGCTTTATAAATAACATGGACACACTTACCATCACTCTGCATGTGTATATATATGCGTGTGTGTACATATTGTATTCAAGCTCTTGAAACTTTTGCTTTTCATAGACTTAGGTACTCATTCATACAACATGACATTTGTAACCGCTTTATAAATGAGTACTAATTAGATGTCCTTGCCATTTCATTTCAATAGAGAAGTTTTTAGTTTTGCTACGTTTATAAAGGTTAACTTATTCCTTGAAGTATTACATACTTCAAGGAAGTTTTCATATATGTAGAAAATTGAACGTCTTTTTCGTTATTATTCTAAAACTGGCTGCCGCCCGCGGTAGCGTCTGCGTGAATGTTAAAAATTATCCCAAGGGACCATACTCCCGAGAAAAAAGTATCCTATGTGTAATCTACCTGTGTGCCTTTCATCAAGATCCATTCAATAGTTTTTGCGTAAAAGAGTAACAAACATAGATACGAATAAGTCCATCATTATAGAAAGGAGGTAAAGATTACTGTCGGTTATTATAACTGACATATGTCTCCAAAACAGTGAATTGATTGAACACCAAATTGTGGTTTAGTAGCAGCTGTAATTCTTGGATTAATACAGATCCGACGTAATTTTGGGAACAAAAAATCTTTGTTTAAGTAAAAAAAACTATGAACCAGCTCTGCGTTGCAATAAGTAGGTTCTTTCTCAAGATCGTTTCCATGTATTTTAAAATAATTTTCCTCCTAATATCTCCTTATGAGTTAATGAATCTCAAGGCTAAATAATAACATTTAGCCATGAGCTTCAATTACTCATCAGCCCGCCCAGCCCGCTAGAAATCTGAGACCAGTCTTACCAAGAAGTACCTTCTATATTACCGACTTACTGAGTTATGCAGTCATTCTACGTAAAATACTGGTCTTCAGCTGATTCCGGTTTGACTGGAAGCCGACTCCAATAAATGTAGTTAGGAAAACGCAAGGCATGGTATGATGATGGTTTCATAAACATTTGGTCTATGAAGTCTATTATAAGTATTATATTTTCATCTGACATAGTTGTAGAACCCGTTATTGGGTCAATAGAGGCTCTCCGCAGTAGATATGTTGCAAGCAGAAGAACATCGCACAGAACATTCGATAATACTCCCGATACAATTCACAAAACAAAAGCTTATGCTGGCTGGATTGTACTCCATTCAAAGATACTTAATTACACAGCGGCAGCACACAAAAACAGCCTTTATGCTTCACGAAATAAGGTTGAGAGGTTGCGAGGTAATATGTGCAGTTGCAGAGGCTTAATGAGTACAATCAAAATGAGGCGTGCAGCGATCCAGCGCTTGTTATTACTGCCATACTTTGTTCTGAAGCGCTTTTCGCTTTAAGGTCACTGTTATTGAATAACATTTTCATAAAGGTAGCTCATAAACTGGATAATAGAGAGATATATCATGGAAAATGCCTGAGTCTACAGATTATGTCATTTTTATTGCTAAGGACTGTATATTCAGTTAAATAAAATACACCGTTCGTTAGTAAATGTTTCGGAAAAATTATCCTCATTATTTTATTTAAGCAAATATAGGTCACGCTCAACATTATTTGGGGCAATGAGAACTTTGATTATGGTGAATAATGTATTCATTTTATTCATGAACCACTTTTATGTTTCACAGCGACAGGTGAGCGTTGCCAAAAAAGATGATTTTTGTCAGCAATTTGTGCAAACAGAGATCATAGAGGATCCTCTGGACTGGATACTATTTTAAACCAACCACCTGTAGTGGCAGAAAGTTGTATGGATTTCTTTTTATGCGTCTGTATATACTCGCAGTATTCTCATCATCTGCCTAGCCTTTTCCCAACTATATTGGTGTCGGCTCCCAGTCAAACCGGATTCTGCTGAATCCACAGAATGCAGCAGCTCACAGTATTCTAAAACAGGTAAAATAATTTGAACTATATATGCACATATTACAACTGAAATATATCTTAACTAGCTGATCCGCGCAACTTCGTTCGTGTTACATTTTTCATGACTGCTCCGCTCCTATTGATCTCAGCGTGACGATATATAGCCTTCCTCGATAAATAGGCTATCTAACAATAAAATAATTTTTCAGAGAGAAGCAAACAATCTCCATCTTTATATATTAGTATAGTTCGATTCGGAAGCAGTGGTAGCCGAGTGGTTACGGCCCCGACTTACGAATTGTAGTACGCGGGTTGAAACCCAGCCAGGCACATTACTTTGTGTAATTAATTTCATCACCACTGATCTCAAAACGGTGAAGGAACATCGTGAGGAAACCGGCATGTCCTAGAACCAAGAATTCTAAGACATGTGACATTCACCAACCCGCACTGGGTCCGCGTGGTGGATTACGACCCATTCCCTCTCCTAGAGAGGAGGCCTGTGTCCCAGCAGTGGGAACGTTAAAAGGCTGATTATTTATTTATTTATTTTTATTTATTTATTTATTTAAAACTCTTATACTATCATTACAGGTTTAGAAACCTAATGCGATAGCCGAGACTACTTATAATATTAACTATTTTAAATAACACTAATAACACTTATATAAAATTACACTAATTGTTGCTTTCGTAACATATTATATACAAACTTATTTTTGCAAGTTCACTAAAGTAACACGAAAAAATGTCCAACCTATTCTGAATTTCGTTAACAGTACGAATCGCTCGCGTGAGAGGTGCTTTGGCCAGCAGGTTGGTTCTGGCAGTTGGCACCGCCAGCAGTGGCGGGCGCCTCCGCCTCCACACGTAACGGTCTGGGACAGAAAACCGTAAGTACTGAAGCACTCCCGGATTGTGCAGTACTGAAGCACTCCCGGATTATGCTATGCTTATGCTATAGTTCGGTTAGTTTCTAGTAGTTCCAAGTATATCTTGACGAGCTCTTGTCACCGTGGACCTTCCAGCCATATTAGGACCCATTTGGCTTTGCACCTGATGATGGCAAAAGACCGGACATGTCTTTGTTCCCATGTAAGATGTGTGACCTGTGTCGATACTCTAGCGCTATCCCATCTTTCTAGTTCGTCATGCTGTGCTGGTGCTGCCGCTGCGGCTACGGAAAACCTCAAGCGGCGTAAATATAGCACCTTATTGGTAATTAGATTTTCAGGCCGTTTGCGGTTGAAACCCTCTTGCCGTGGGGCCTTTGTGCTCACGGCCTTTTCAAAGAAATATCGAAACGACTGGTTGGCACTTCCCGTGACCCAAAAACTGACTTTTCTTTAGCCAGAGGCTAAGCCAGTCTCTTGAGCACATTACCAGCTGACAGCGTTGAGGACGAATTAAAAAAAATAATCGTAAAATAGTATTCATATATCTTGGTACCTATTCATTTAATATTAAATATTTCACACTCTATCAAAGAAAAAAATTTGTTTGATAGAGTTCACTTCTGAATTGGTCCCATTTTAACCAGGTCAGGATCTGATTATGCTATCCAGGAGAAATCGAGGGCCACCACCGAAAATTGTACGCTCGTATGGTGTTTTTGTTACATAATAATCATATCTTATTCAGTTATATGCTTCAGGGTGTCAACATCTGATGCTGCTGTGCTGATGATGAAGCTACAGAACTCCTTAACGGTTAAGAGTTGGGAGACAGTACTGCAATTGGTCGATGGAAACTATTTAGTAGTATTTAGGGCTAACGTGATATTTAAGGGTAGGTACTACTTAGGTGGGGGGGCACTATTAATCTCTGCATCACCCATAGGTTGACTGGTAGAAAATGCCTAAAGCATTAAGACCGCCTCTGTACATCTGTGTGCGCAAAGTATTAAATAAATAAGTAAGTAGTAATAATTTGACCAACATTAAAAGCTTCACCGTACTGCAGGTACAATTTCGGCATCCTAGTTTATTTCATACACAAAAAAAAAAACTAGTACTTATCTCCTAAAAAAAGAGTACAAAGTAAAATGGAACCGACAGAATACCCAACAGTGTATGAGACGGTTTAAATATAAAATGAAGCAGTTTTATTTGGGCGTCGTAAAGTGGCAGGCAGAGCCGGGAGGTTCTCATTTGTTGTAACTTTTTAATGCTCCTCGTAATCAGTTTGATTGAGTTGCCTACATTGTGTTGTTGTTGTTGTTGGACGATATAATACAATGTGTACGTGGAATTAGTCATATAGGGGATGCGGGTGGCGGACTGCTTTGGGAAAAAACTGTTCAGTTACGACTGACAGAAGGGGGGAAAATATTTGTTTGTTTGATTATTGAAATTCTAGGATGCAGTTTTCTAGTAAATGATCTATGTATATGTATATAAGGTATTCCAGAAGTGTAGGGTCACATTTCTGGAACTTTCATGCGTCGCTTTATTATGTTTTCAAACTATTTATTTGTACATAGGTGTTATACAGGGTGCTTCAGAAGTGCGTGCTCAAATTTAAGGGTTATGTTGAGTAGCTAATATGCATTAAGGAAAAAGTAGCGAAAGAAGAAAAACTGTTATTATTTGTTTTTTTTTTTAAAAAAAAAAAACGAATAAAAATTTCCAAATAAATCACTTTCCAAGCAATCTGATACAGTTGCTGACATGAATTCTGACATTCAACAAAAGTCATCAACTGTTTTTTAGGGTTCCGTACTCAAAGAGTAAAACGGGACCAAATGTAGACAAACAAATACTACGAGTTGAAGAAAGTTGATCCTTCCACGAGCAGAAGCAGTTTTTACTCTAGAACAGTCTCATGATAATATAACAAAAAGTTTCAACAACTACATAAATTTGGCCTTTCACAGAACCGGACATCAAAACACAACACACAACATCCACTGACAGTAAACACACATGACCTCAAAACATCTGTACACAACTTCAAACGCAAAACAAATGCTCCCATATTAATATGTAATGTTAATACGAACGCTGAAAAAACCTTGAGAAGGCCTGACATCCGCGCAGGGCTGGCACTCACTCATATAGTATTCATTGAACTGCGACGGGGAACAAAGGAGTCGTACCGTGACTACGGTGTACCGTGCAATTTATAACGTGAGTGGGGTAACCCTTGCCAAAAAAAAGAAACGCATCAAAGGAGGCGGATTGATTGGTACTGTATTCTAAAGGTCAGAGGTTTTCAATGTGAGAAGGGATTTGGCTGTGAGAGAATTTGGTGACGGATTAGTAAAATAAATGAAGATGACATATTATTGCCATGACCTGAATCTACCGAATGATCGAGTAAACGTATTTGAAATGGGCGTAACTAATAAGAGGAAGAAAAAAATAGGTGATATTTTAAACGATCATCATCTGCCTAGCCTTTTTTCAACTATATTGGGGGGGACTTCCAGTCATACCGGTTTCAGCTGAATTCCAGTATTTGACGGAGAGCAGCTGCCTACTAGACTTCCACTACCCATTAACTGGGGAACACGGTACTTCTTGTCAAGACTGGTGTCAGATTTTCTGGCTTCTGACAATCCGTAACGTCTGCCAAAGATCTACAAATGACAGTCGAGACCAACATCTGAACGTGCTTTCTGAGGCACGGAGGAAACTCGGTATGTTAAGATGGTCACCCATCCACAGGCCAACCTTGGCAAGCGTTGCTTAACCTTGAAGATCGACCTGTGCGGCTAGTAATCTTTAGCCACGGGCTCCTAAACGATACAAAACAAAAATATAGCTAGGTAAATCATATTACGGAAAAGAATAGAAGAAAAAAATTCCTTTCAATCGTACCCAAAAAATATACTTCAAACCGCAATGAATGAACAATAACCCAGATACAAAACTCGAAGCCCTTGAAAAGGCTCGAGTAACAAAATAAGAATAACAGCCACAAAGGCGAAAGGGAACAGTGCTTGTGAATTGAAGAACCTTTTCTGATGAAACTCGAGTGTCCTGGTACGCAATATTTACCTGCTTCAATTCCGAAGCTACGATATTGGAATTCCTACTTTTCCTCCTGTTTCGAGAAACGTGATCTTAGTGTGTGCGGATAACAATGGAGATAATAATTCTTTCCGGATGTTAAATTAGGAAGGTTATATATGAGGGTGTATTTTGGAATTGGTAGTGAATGGAAATGTGCATTATAGGATTTTTTTGCTAATACTTCCGGTACTGTGTTAAAAGTTACAACAAAATACCTTGTGACATATTGCTTTAATGAAAAGAAATGTAAAAATTATGTTTAATTCACACTTTGTAAACCTGTTGATCAAACTTGCTGGTCTGTATGTGTTGATATATTTACTACAAGCAGCGCCCCGTGGTTTCACTTGCGTAGTTCCCGTTTCCGTGAGAATACGGGGATAAAATATAGCATATGTTACTCAGGGTGAATGTAGCTTTCTAATGGTGAAAGAGTTTTTGAAACCGGTCCAGTAGTTTTTGAGTTTATTCGTTACATACAAAAATACAAATCTTTCCTCTTTATAATATTAGTATAGATATATTATTTGTAATTTCTTTCCCGAAAAAATATATTTTGTATTTTATTTATTTGTTGTACACCTGCCATAGTAATATTGTCTTTTGAACCCAAAGGTTGACTGGTGGAGAATGCCTTGTTGCAGTTAAGTCCGCCCATGTACCACTATTTAAGTCAAATTTAAATAAATAAAAAAATACCTTGTGACATATTGGATTAATGAAAGGAAATTTAAAAATCATGTTAAAAGCACACTTTGTAATCCTGTTGATCAAACATGTTGTACTGTATGTGTTGATATATTCACTATACAGGTGTAGTTACTGATCTTTTATACGTATTTAATTTATCCTTCACACTGATCCATTGGTGTCAATTATATAAAGCAATGGTTGCAAAATTTGTAAATAGGATCTCTTCTTTTCTATCTTTAAATAGGATCATATGACAAGCACTAGCTTTTGAATATAAAAAGAATCATCGAAATCGGCGCACCCAGTAAAAAGTTATGAGGTACCCCACACACAAAAAAAATACAGTCGACTTGAGAACGTCCTCATTTTTTAGAAGTCGGTTAAAAAGAGAAACACACCCGCCTCGCCTTTTTAAATGTGATGCTGAAGACAACTCCCACAGGACCGTTAGATACTTTCAATATTATAAGGCACCATGATACAACGGCCATATAAGTACTATGCAAGAATAATGTATAGGTATCTATAGAATCTCTACACCACAGACGTCTCTACTAAGTTGCAAATTCTAACGCTTACTTAGCTGTGCGTTGCCATCAAGATAACCGAAATATCTCAAGCCCAACATACCGGGTTTACCATCAACGATGAACCTTTAATCAAGAACCAAACCAGTCCCAAACATTCCTCAAATTGACTCCCCCTCGCATTCCATCCACTCCTCCTGCTGTGACGTAACAGTGCACCACACGAGGGAGGTCTACAGACAAATCTCTCACGATTTGTCTCCACCAGTCAAATGTTCGGATTTATACGCGCACCGCGACGCTTCGCCATCGTTACTCATGTACGAACGTCACTGGCGAAAATATATCATTAAACGTAGTCAATATAAAATGTGTATTTGAAGAAAATATATTTCAGAAAAATGTATAAGCCCACTCCACACCTTGAAAACTACTGGCTATATTTTTATTTTCCATTTCATGCAGCATTTTAGCTCCGCTTATTCTGCTTACTCCCGCAAGGATGTACCTAAGCGCATAATAAATCTACGGAAAATCCGACTTTACTTTATTCATCTCGAAAAATAACCTCTTCTCTTATTCAACTGAAAATTGAATTCGTAACGCTAATATTTTTATACGCGCCGAGTTAAAAAGTAAGTTTATTAAAACTTTTACTTGCAAATTCTAAATGTATCTACGTAGTAAAGTCGGGGCGCTAAAATGTTGCTAAACTTGCACATCTCCACAGAAAGTAACAACTGAACACTTTCACAAGTACCAAGTCATAGAAATTTTAAATTCGAACCGTTTACGAACGAATTAAAGTTTTAGATTGAGTTTGTATAAAAAGTAAATTGCAGAATATGAATGGTTCGTTTCTAAACTATAGCTCGATCTTCAAAAAGAGGTGAGATTAATTTTTTTTTTTCTTTAGATTTCAGAGAAAATTACAGAACAGTTTTTGTCGTGAGGAATGAATTTGCAATTAGAAAGCCAATATCTGCGTTAAAGTCCAGTTTTTAAAATGCATTAAGCGATTTAGATAAGCGTTTGAATAGAAGATAAAAAAGTTTAACGTTCTTAACTAAGAGCGAAATAAAGATTTTCGCTGATTTAGGATGATCACATTCAAGGTTGAAAATTAGCATTTTATTAACAAGAAAATATTAGATTTTAACCTAATATTTTTAATGTAAATATTAACATTATTACCGACACACAAAGGAAGTCTGAAACCGTTAACATTGTAAACATTTATTATTCAGCTGTCACGCTCCGGGCGTAAGAAGCGTGCCGGGACGTCGGTCGGCACATAATTGCGCAGTGTACCAAACTGTCACCGCACGCATTGGGACGCACTGTGGCCTGCTTGCGAATGTTACGTTACGATTGTCACGCTACACATGTGCTGACAGCGTGACCGTGAAAACAACGACTTTTAAATGAAAAACAAAATATTTTTATTACAAGATTCGTGTAAAAATAAAGGTAAATAACTACGTGTGACAAACTTGTGAAAAGACATTCCACGGAACGTGAAACAAAATAATGTCTTTTTTACATTTCAAATAAAAAATTGTTCAACATAAAAATAGAAATCCTAAAGATTATTCTAATGGCTGACTAGCGACCTAGAAACGTTGGGTTTGCGAATAATTAATACGGCTTCCCTCCCGCTTTGAATAGCTATAGTCAACAACGTGATCGGGACATTGATTTTTGTAAAAGGTTTTTCATTATTTAAGATTTCAGCTTTGTCAATCCATTTACTGTTTAGCGAGCCAGTCACTTTCGCCGATACATATTGAAATCGCAGGTATCATATTTTTTTATTTATAGGAAGTCTTAAGGCTTATAATTATAACCGCACTAAGGGTAAGGGTTAAGCAACGCTTGCCAAGGTCGATCTGAGGATGGGTGATCATCTTAACATCCTCGGAAAGCAAGCTTTACCGTTGGTCCCGGCTGTCCTTTGTTATATCTTTGGCAGTCGTTAAGAAGCCAGAAAATCTGACACCAATCTTGCCAAGAAGTACCCAGTTAATGGGCTGTGGAGGTCTGGTAGGCAGCCATTTCATGTAAAATACTGGTATTCAACTGAATCTGGTTTGACTGGAAGCCAAACCTAATATAGTTGGGAAAAGGTAGATGATTAGGACGTCTTAAAAACTGAGGTAGAATCGCTCTTTGGTCCTTGCCATGATATTTTTCCACCACCCTTGGTCGACTGATTGCAAATGCTAAAACATTAAGTCCGCCTGTGTACCTGTGTGTTGCATGAAGTTTTAATAAACTAGCAGCGCCCCGCGGTTTTACCCGTGTAGTTCCAGTTACCGTGGGAATATAGGAATAAAATATAGCCTATGTTATTCAAGGTGAATGTAGCTTCCTAATGGTGAAAGACTTTTTAAAATCGTTCCAGTAGTTTTTGAATTTATTCGTTACATACAAAAATACAAATCTTTCTTCTATAAAATTGATTGAGTCAGGCGTTACTTTGCGGAAATTCGTTTTAAATTTGAAAATGAAAATAATATATCTAGTTTTAATTTCCGCGAATATGTGTGGGTTGCAGGTATGCACCTCCCTCCCGCCCACTATATTATGCACATGCAAGATTACAAGGCAAAAGCAAGGATAATATGCATGTCCTTCTTCTATATAAAATTAGTATAGATGAATAGCGTTATCAGCCTTACGTAAAGCCTACTTTATGTTCAGTTGAGGACATTGACTTAAGAATATTTCAAGCTGTATCCAAGAAGTATAAAACAGCGTGACAGAGCGCACGGGTATCTCGTCACGATCTATCATAATCTGCGTGACAGCGACACAGGTGCGTGATCACTCAGTGTGCGCAAAGAATCTACTAGTGTTTGCCGATGCGTGTTTGAAGGGTCTCGCCTGATACCTACTGCCGAGAATTATGAGGATGTATGAGAGATATACCTATTTGTAGAATTTAACATTTACTCAATTCAAGTTTACATTAACTTCGTGATTTGATGACTGAGGTACCTTGAATCAACGATGCGACCGATTTTAAGAGCATTTTTATACCTGGAACCAGAACGAACAAAAATGTTTTGGAAAAGCTGGTTTCATACCTGATACCTAGAAGTAATTAGTTCAAAACTGAATATAGTATATAAATGTTACTATTGGTGGATGATTAATTGCTTACCGTATGGTAATATAGGGAACAAACGCGAAAAATCAATGATAAAAAAACAAAATAAAATCTATATTGGCCAATCATGGTCATTGTATTGAAATATTGACGATTTTAGAACATTAATCAACATAAACTAATCTCACTGTAAATCCTGATGCAATCCTTATCATGTGATTATTTCTAAACATTGTCATACTAAATGCTTTGTATAAATTGTCGTTTGTGACAATATTTACCGGCGCCGTGTCGTGTAAACCAGTGTAATTGGACAAATTAAATAGCATCGCCTGGAATTGTTACACGAACGTTATTTATGAACATGTTGGTAACACACGGTCCGGCTGTAATTATTATACTGTGGTCGCCATACATCTAATATTACTAGTATTTAATTTGAGATTAGTTGGGTCTGCTTGCAATCATGGAAAATGTTTTAGCAAAATGCGTATTTAATTATTAATACAGAAACTACGATATTTAATTTAAATCAATGTGACAATTAATATTTACGACCGACTCACCAACTATAAATTAAAAATAAAATCATTCAAAATTACCTAACGCTATGGCAGAGCTCGAGATTTTCGTTAGCTTTTGTTTCATCAGAAAAATGAAAAGTATTTTGTTTATCAGAACACAAAATGAAGCACAAGATTCCTATCTCAAGATCCTGATGCAATCAACGATCCCGGCTATTATCGGTCGCTGATCTCGGGGCCCCACACTTAACCCGTATCATGCTCGACAACGCGATTGTTGACCCGCTCAGGGCCCCACAACTGGGGCCCGGGGTGCCCAGCGTCAGGCCCACGTATCCACAACGCAAACTTACACAAGAAATACTCAAAATCTTCCACCAATTCAACGATGCAAATCGACACAAAAACTTTTCTCATAAGCGTCAGCTCTTCTTTGTTTTCTTTAAAAACATCTTCAATTCACAGATGAAAAGACTCACAGAATTCCTAAGCTACAGGGCGCCACCTTTTCATTCGAGTGTACGCTCTTTATCTCAGCCCATTGTTTTACGTTTAGGTGACAAAACAATAGAAAAGATTTAATTTCCTGTCGTCGACATAAAATATTATTTTAATCCGGGCATAGCTCCGATGCTGAATATTCAATGAATGCGGCCCGGCCATATTTTATTTGAGAGTTTTTATGCAAAATAATACGGATTCGAAACGGCCTTGTGCACCGGATATTTTTTAATCAACCGCCAGAGGTCCACAGAGGTCTACGATCATACTGTACGCCAGATGGACTGGTTAGTACACTTGTTTCCTCCTTCCTTCCTGTATCTATTAATATTGTTATGCCGTATGAATGTTAAGAAAATGTAATGTATATTCATTGATATCGGATTTGCATTTGAGGTAGTGAAGCACGATCGAACGATGAACCCTGACTATAGATGTACTCATTACTCCGTTCAGTAAAGAACGAAAGATTAAACAAGGGAACACTGCACGTTGTACCCGCTTTTTTATGGGAAATCATAAAATTACTGCTTCTGCCCTGGGCGGAACGGAAGGGAGTGTCAGACTCTTACTGACTAAAACCCACCCGTGATCCTTTAAAAATAAAAATAAGAAGTTTACAGAAATTGCACATATTGTTCAGTAGCATATTAATCTAGGCCTATACTAGTATTATAATAATTTGAATAAAAAATATGGTATGTATGACAAAAAATATAAAATATAAATGCAAAATAAGGTCAGAATTCTGTGTGTAATGTGGTGCGTTGCCCGATCTAGGTTTATCTTTAAATGCCCTTTGCGATCCAGGGTCGCGGTGACTCTTCCAAACAATCCCACAACAGTTGTTTAGTTATAGAAAGCATAGCATAAGCATAATCAGCCTTTTAATTTTCCCACTGCTGGAACACAGGTCTTCTCCCTAGAAGAGGGAATGGGCCGTAATCCACCACGCGGGCCCAGTGCGGGTTGGCGAATGTCACATGTCTTCGAATTTTTGGTTCTAGGACACGCCGGTTTCCTCACAATGTTTTCCTTCACCGTTTTGAGAGCAGTGGTGATGAAATAAATGACACAAAGTAATGCGCCTGGCGGAGTTTGAACCCGCGACCTACAATTCGTAAGTCGGGGCCGTTACCACTCGGCCACCAACACCGACAAAAATCCCAACTCAAATAAAATGCACCAAACGTGCCACCGTACACATAAAACCTATTTCCCTCTCAAATCAGCGTTACAAAAATAAACAGGAAGGAAACTTAGCCGTACAGCGGCACCGAAACAGATTTATAGGTGAAGGGAGATTATCGACGCAATGAGTCGGTGGAGGCGCGAGCGAGAACCTTTGCGCGAAGTTAAATCAAAAACGTGAGGCGGCGACAAACAACTGCTCGAGGGGAGAGGGGGGGAGGGGGCGGGGGCGGGGAGGAGAGCAAAAAAGTGTCCGCTTGAGGATTTATCGCGTCCGCAACGAGCGAGTGACGCCGCGGCGCGTGCCAAGCGCACGGCAGGCAGAGCCGGGCGCAGCGCCTACTTAACGCTATTAACTTAAAACTTTATCTGCATGTGCAGAGCTGCAAGATTCTCCACAGTCTGTTGTGCACCATTGTTTTGTCAGTTCAACTTAATTAAATTGTGTTGTTACTAGTTTTTTGGACTGCTATTGTCTTGTTTCCGTTTGAACAACAGAAGTTACAGTACATTGAAACTCTGAGGTTTAAAATTAACTATTACATGCATAGAGAGTTAAATCAGTCGTTTATGACGTGCAAATGATCAACTGTGTGTTAAAATGGATATAGTAACTTGCGAGTACTACAATAAATTCTCAATATTTGACTCACTATACAAAACTCATCTCCGACAACATATAAACTTCACTTCGCTTGCAAGTATGTCATTTACAAGCACAGAGCTACACTCGAACGATTTGAAAACTTACAATATTTTCCAGACATTTTATGAAAATTTATCGTCGTTTGATAAAGCCTAGAAATACGGACGTCGAATACATGACACGTAGCGCTACGAACTTCGTAGCAGCACAGCCTCGTAGCGTCGTAGCAGAGCCTACGGTGCTACGTGCCTATCGTAGACAACCTACGCTTGCTACGCGCTACGGTGCTACGAATTCTTGATCTATTTTTTATTTGACATACATAGTAAAAGGCGTTTATTCTTTTGTTTGAAGAACTTACTTTATTTTAGGTTTTTACATACTGTGTTTTTCTGTATCCAAAAACAAGGCTTATTGCAAAGTAGAAACTTTACTTTTTATAACCTATATTAACTGGTGTTTATGGACTTTAAACCTGATATATACATACAAGCAAATGAGCGGCTTCCAGGAAGAGACTTCCAAAGATTTAATTACTTCCTAACAAGTTTAATTAATAAATGAGACGTTATCTTTGTACGTGAAATCCCACACAAAAAGTTTTCTTGTGATATCCGCAGACATTTTTTCAAGAAAACAATTTATTTCTGGATAAAATATTTTGGACAAGTGAGATTTTTTGTATGTGATGCGAGCCACCTATTTATGTGTATCATAGAGTCGTATTATCCTAGAAAACGTACGGTACCTTTGGACTACGCCACGAGAACGAAACCACGGCACATAACTAGTAAAAAGTATTTTCTTAGAAATAATTACCTTTATTTTAAAACAAAATTATTGACTTTAGTCATTAAAATATTTGCATAACCGATTGAATCACATAATAACCTATTTTTAAAATAATAAATTACTAAAATTAAAACAAAAGCGCTGGACCTAGTCATTATTCAGTCGCTAATAAAATATTATTGTGACAAATTCATTCGGCTTTAGCTATAAATTATCGCGACATAAATAGGTACAGTCGGCAACGCAAGTTTTTTAGCAGACTAAATCTTTTTTTTTTTGTCTATAACCTTAAAAAGTAAAACTCGAATGAATTCTAAAAATATTAGTTTATGATAACAATAGTCTAAAATCAACCCTTTAGGCTACTATTAGGATTCAAAAATAATAGTATCGTCTAGAAAGTTTTAGCAGAAAATGGTTTGACTTGAATAATGCTGTTCTAAAATAATATTTTCAGTAGATCTGTAAAGCCAGTATATTTTGATTTTATAGCTGTATGGTTAAGGCCGAGTTTTAAGAACCGTGGTTAACTCAAAAAATATTGTCAAATAAATAACTCATATTTATTTATTTGACAATTGGTTGAATTAACCACAATTACTGAGTTACAATTATTCATAACTTTCAATTCGATCAAAAAAAGCGCATTTTAACTAAATTCACTGATAATATTAACCATTACATTGGTCGAGTTAACTAAGAATACAAAAAAAAAAACTTGTCCTAAATCTAAAGCACATTGTTAATTTCTAACAGTATGTTCATGACTTCTGTTGCCAACCGTACCTCTCTGGTTATAATAGTAAGTCGGTTAGAGTAATAATTCCCGCGCGAAGGCTGTTATTAATTGTAACTGACTTGCTATAAACACAGCCTTGTTAAACCCCGGTCGCCAGCCTTCCCAGTTTAAATCTCGGCTACGGTAATAAGGCATGTATTTGTGATTTTTTCCAAAAAATATTTGTACATAATAGCTTTTTATTTAGAGAAAAAAATATTGTTGAACTGTGTATGTATTGGTTTGTCAACACTACCACACAGGTATATGGGGATAAAATATAGCCTATGTTACTCAGGGATTCACCCTGAGTAACATAGGCTATATTTTATCCCCATATTTGTGTATTGTAGCTTTCTAATGGTGAAAGAATTTTTGAAATCGGTCCAGTAGTTTTTGAGTTCATTCGTTACAAATCTTTCCTCTTTATAATATTAGTAAAGATATATACTAGCAGCGCCCCGCGGTTTCACCAGTATAGTTTTCGTTCCCGTGGGAATATGGGAATAAAATATAGCTTATGTCACTCGGAGATTATGTAGCTTCCCAACTGTGAAATAATTTTTCAAATTTTTTCAAACGAAAAAATGAAAAAAATCGTATCCAATGTTTTTTGGAAATCTATCTGACGGACTAATTATTGTTTTAGTCAACTACCCTATTGTAGGCAAATCTATCAATAAATAAATAAAAAACATTGACTTCAAAATATTAGATACATCCTTACTACAGATGTCGTACCTAAATACAGTTTCTGCCATCTTAGACCCATTGAGGGAAAATTCAAGGAAATGTCAACATTCACGTTCAAGATTGTAAATCGCAAAACACACATAATAAAGCCTCTACCTCATCTAAGACTATAAAGGTACTTAAACTCAAATCAAAAGATCAATTAGCCTCAAAACATAATATTCACATTCCATCATATGGGTTACGACGTTGACAATGACAAATGGGTTGACACATTAATAATGAGATAATAAACGTAACTTTAAATAGACACTACAAACTATTAAAATTATTTCAGACCTAAATTGCCATTCAAAGTTGAAAATTAATACCAATAATATTCCCTCCCTAGAAAGGAACATTAACTAACAAAATATACTGCACACAATATACCCATTCGTCCAAACTAAGACATAGGACAGAGTTATAGCAAAGAGATATAACAAATATAATTAAAAATGATACAATCCAAAATTTTACTAAGAGACTTTACTTCTGATTGAAAAATGTTATTATTCTGTAAATGACTTTTTAAATGACAATGATTTTTTAACAATAATTTAATGTTTTCTCAATTTATCCAATTTTATTTTAATTTCTATTCAATATTATTTTATAATTTGCTAAGGACTTGTTATCATAATCTGATTTTAATTTGTAATGTTATTTTATTTCCATTGTTTAATTTAATTGTCAATTTAGTAGTTAGTTAATAATTACAGTTAAATTTTGCATGCCTTATTAAGTAGATTTTATAAGGCGCACCTACATTATTGTAACATCTCATTTTACCTACAATCTATGCAAATAATATTTTACTTACTTAGTTGTGTGCAAGCTGAATGGCATCACAACATATTATCCACATCCTCACGAATAAGTTATTGACAGCGCCCCCAAGTGTCCAGAGTGGCTAAATTATGCACGTTGGGTACATGGCCTTATTACGCGCCGGTAAGCGACGGATTCAATAACGTTCGCCGAAAAAATGCATATTTTAGAGAAAATGGCGAGAAAGCTTAGCGCTGTGCTGGGACGGTTTTTCGAGGATTTTTGGACATTGGAGACTGTTGGATTTTAGTTGTCTTTGTCACTTTTGTGAAGATCCTATGGATTTTTTGGTAATTTAACTATGGGTTCTTTAGCGTAATCAGTGATGGGTATATTTTGTGATTTCCTGTAACTTTTTCGGTGTTTACTAATCACTACTCACTACATAGTATAAAACAAAGTCGCTTTCTCTGTCCCTATATTCCCATGTATGCTTAAATCTTTAAAACTACGCAACGGGTTTTGATGCGGTTTGTTTGTAATAGAGATTCAATTTTTTGATGCAACGAATTCCCACCAATAAAGCAATTGAAATTTTAAAGCAATTTCTCAAGATAATTATTTTTGCAAGCAATAAATAACGTTTTCTTTAATTTACAAATCGAGACGAATGTAAATAAAATTGGTTTCATTCAAAGCTAACGCGTTTTCAAAACTGTTTGAAGTTAGATTTTACGCTTTCAATAATTTGTTTTTGTTATCATAAATTGTTTTAGAAAAATATTGTCAGTATTAGAAAATAGAGGTTATTGTACGCTGTAATAAGAAATGTCATACTGGTATTAAACTAAGGATTCAGTAGACGTCTTAGTAGGTCTCAGAACAGACCGAAATCTTACGCTCGACCTCAGGATCACTAGATATATCTACCTTTCTTATGAAAACTGAATCTTTTGTTATGCTCAAACACTCATTGGTTAAGAAATGGCCTGTGAAAGGAAGATATGAAAGTAATTCTAAAGTTGATCGACGGAACCGCTCAAAGATTCTTAGGTACGACTAACCGCTTTATCGGTTTATATTTTTATAAAATAACTAGCTGACCCATCAAACGTTGTTTTGCAATCACTACATAGTATAAAACAAAGTCACTTCCCGCTGTCTGTCCCTATGTATGCTTAGATCTTTAAAACTACGCAACGGATTTTGATGCGGTTTTTTTAAATACATAGAGTGATTCAAGAGGAAGGTTTATATGTATACTACATGCATAATATAGCAGAGATTTAATATCAACATTGTACCCGGACGAAGCCGGGGCGGGTTGCTAGTATAAAATAAAATAAAAAATGTTAGGGGTGGACAACCCTTATCACTTAGGGGTATCAAATATAGATAGTAGCCGATTCTCAGACCTACTGAATATGCATATAAAATTTTATAAAAATCTGTCAAGTCGTTTCAGAGAAGTATGGTTACTAACATTGTGACACGATAATTTTATGTATATAAGATGTTAATGTTATTTTGTCAAGATAAAACGAAGAAAATAGAAGTCATTACCTAATTTTTATAAAGATAAAATAATGTTAGACTAGACTAGGGATGACAAGTATTCTGAGAGGCTGGGATGGGGCGTTTTCTTAGAATAGACTATTTTTATTTTCTAGCTCGACATTGAAAGATACAGGTTAAAAAAGAAACTTTTTTTTGTGCTTAGAAATGTGCCTACTTAAAGAGAAGAAGATACTTTTGAGACCCACTTATAAAATAATGTCTTACTTATGTTAAGAATGTAAGTAAGCACAGTAACAAATTACAATAGGACCTTATAAATAACTAGCAGCGCCCTGCGGTTTTACGCGCGTATTTCCCGTTCCCGTGGGAATATGGAGATAAAATAGAGCCTATGTTACTTAGGGTGCATTTCTTAGCTTTCTAATGGTGATTTTTTTTTTAAATTGGTCCAGTAGTTTTTGAGTTTATTCCTTACATACAAAAATACAAATCTTTCCTCTTTATAATATTAGTATAGATTAGTACAGATAGGGTATAACAATGAGGGCTTTTATCGATCTTTTACAGACAAACTTTAGATGCGACTTGATAAAGAAAACAAAAAGATACTTCAATAGCTCGTGGTGTATTTTTGAAGGCATGTTTGGGTGTGTAGAGCAGTGGTGGCCGAGTGGTAACGGCCCCGACTTACAAATTCTAGGTCGCGGGTTCAAACCCAGCCAGGCGCATTACTATGTGTAATTAATTTCATCACCACTGCTCTCAAAACGGTGAAGGAAACCGGCATGTCCTAGAACCAAAAATTCGAAGACATGTGACATTCACCAACCCGCACTGGGCCCGCGTGGTGGATTACGGCCCATTCCCTCTCCTAGAGAGGAGGCCTGTGTCCCAGCAGTGGGAACATTAAAAGGCTGATTATGTTATGTTATGTTATTGGGTGTGTGTAACTCGATCATAGCTCAACGGTTAAATATGTTTGTATAGGAACACAGGTAAACCATGAACAGAATTATTATGTAGAATACTTTTTATCCTGGTTTCCAGTTCTCTTGGGATAAGTAACGACAATCCCGCCGGTGAAGCCCGGTAAAAGCTACCTCCCAATGAATGCTGAATAAAATATGTTAGAAAAGTATATTTGTAGGTAGGTATAGTAAACATATAAGGTTACAATATTATTCTCAAATCTATAATCTATACATACTGATATCACAAACGCGAAAGTACCTAAACCTAAGTCTTTCCACATCGTTCTCACATATAGGAATAATTTCAAGAAGAACAATGTATCCATAACTTTGTAACAATTTATTGATTTAAAAGAGTGTCCGTGGAGTTTCTTGCACGTTCTTCTCCATAGAGATCTACGCTTTGGAACGTGCAGATAGCTTCACCTCTTTCGACTGACCGACGTTGAGAATTCAAAAGTGCCTGTAAAGGGTTTAATTGAAATAAATGCTTTGAGTTTGAGTTTGTATTTTTGATTGTTACTGCTTCACATCTTAACCGCTAAACCCATTTAATAAAACTTGACGAAGACTATTATGTCCTGAAAAAGGAAATAGGATTTTATCCCGGTCATACATATGTCATTCAGGCAAAGCCACTGCCAGACGCCAGTTATAACATACTAGCTTCTGCCCGCGACTTCGTTCGCGTGAAAAAGTTAATAACCCCCTGATTTTTTAACACTCTTCATTGGTGCTCCGCTCCTATTGGTCTTAGCGTGATGATATATAGCCAATAGCCTTCCTCGATGAATGAGCTATCTAACACTTAAAGAATTCTTCAAATCAAACCATAACTTCCTGAGATTAGCGCGTTCAAACAAACAAACATACTCTTCAGCTTGGTAGTTGAAAATCAATAATCTATTCTAATATATTAGAATAGATTATTGATTTTCAACTACCCTATTACCTTACAATTTTATATTCTCTAATCTCTATATTCAAAATAATTCCAAGAAACAATAATCTCACACACGTAAGTACGTACGTATAGTAACAAAGCAATAGGTATAGATTCGCTATACATTATGTAAATGAAGGAAACTTGGTCGTCAGTAATATATACCTACCGTCGGAATTTACCGAAAGTTCCTAGACAGACTGACACAGTAATGTTGGAGAATGAACATGTAGATTATATTACTTGTAATCATGATACTAGCTACGTTCATATTATTTAACCAAAGAATCTACAGTCGACTATTTTGCGCTAGATTGGCAATAAGATCTGTAATTTATTAACTTTTCTTTCTTTAAGAAAAAACGTTGCCCCACTCTAGGAATTTCTCCTGTATCGTGGGTGCGTTTACACACATACAAACTCACATACACAAACAGCCAGACCCGGAACAATTCTCTGTAGGCCATACAAATATTTGTTTCGTATGGGAATCGAACCCACGACACGTATTGAAGCAGTCAAATGCTCAACCACTGCGCCAACCGTGTCGTCGTGCCGTAACTGACTTCAAAAAAGGAGGAGGTTCTCAATGTTTTTATTTGTTTATTTGAATAATATGTTTTATTTGTGATGATCTGGTGAAGAACTTCAGAGATAGGTAACGGGACTTTTAAAGAAACGATAGCAAATCTTCCGGGATTGCTGTTATCGCACGGCTGTTTATTGTTTACATTATATATATCTATCGAAACGATGAAGGAAAACAACGTGAGGAAACCAGCATGTCCTAGAACCAAAAATTCGAAGACATGTGACATTCACCAACCCGCACTGGGCCCGCACTGCTGGGACACAGGCCTCCTCTCTAGGAGGCCTGTGTCCCAGCAGTGGGAACATTAAAGGCTGATTATGCTATAGCTATATTGCATTTGCACTGGACGTTCAATTCACAACATAGTATAAAACAAAGTTGCTCCCCGCTGTCCATAATTTTATTTGAAAATTAAAAAAACAAGCTATAAGGTCTATTTCCAAATAAAAACACTATAAAGAACAAAATAACTCTCTTTTTGGGAGTCGATGTCAAAAAACGAAGCAACAACCAAAAACCGACTTCCGAAATTAAAGTAATTATACGTTGTAGTGTTTTTATTTGGAAGTAGATCTAATGTTTTTTTTTTTTTTTTGTAAAAGTGGTAGGTCTACGATCTACATCGACAAATACATAAAAAAGCCAGAAAAACTGACACCAATGTTGTTAATGGATTTTCAACGTCTGGTAGGCAGCCGCTACACGTAAAATACTGGTATTCAACTAAATCCGGTTTGTCTGGGAACCAACCCCAATATAATTGGGAAAAGGCAGGCAGACGATGATGTTATAAAATCTTAAATGTTTGACTTTCATCCTTTGAATGAAATGCCTTAATTGTAGGTATATTTACTTTTACCAGCATATTATTTATATATGTAAATATTTATTCCAAATCATGAACCAACCTATTTGGCTTTGGAGCGACCTTCAATATACCTCTGACAACACGTGTATGAAATTCTCACATATCTTTCAAAGCACGGTAAAAAAACGAGGGGAGTATATACCTACTCTGTAACAGTGGCTATGCAGTACTCTGCGCAAACCACGACCTCCTTCCATCCTCGACGCCGAAGACCGTCGTGACGTCCCCGTCAATGTCCCCCCCGACCGTTCCTCGAGCCAATCCGAGCCTCTGAGCCTTTTTTTTTTTTTTGGATGGGAAATCATCAAATGACCCCTCCCGCCCTGGGTAGAGCGGTAGGGAGTGTCAAACTTTTACTGACTAAAACCCACCCGTGATCCTTCTTGTGCCCTATGCGTTCCAGGGCCGCGGTAACTCTTTCGAACAAATTCCGCAACCCTAGCAGGCACCGACCCTATGGGGCCCCGTCCTCGGTGCTGACGGCTCCTTGAGACGCGCGTGGAACACAACGCGTCGTCGACTCAACCTGGTATCGGACGGCAAGCCACCCACGCTCACCGTCCCCAGGCATCAGCCACTGCGCAATAGCACAGCGGCCGACTTGTCTCTGGAGAGCCTCTGAGCCTGTAGTCCTAAATTTGTCCCTATATGATAATCTTTACCTGTACCTAACTGCTCCGCCCTCCAGCGACGCCCTAAGCCGACGTCCGTACCCCACAGGGGCTGCCCTTAGCATGTAGTCGTTTAGTTTGTAAGTTTTTATAAGCCCTGGCTGGAGGTTATGATATGCATTTTTTACAAGTCTGGTTAAGCAGATCACAACCCCCTAGGTTTGAAATACCAGAGGTCGCCCATAAAAAAATTCTGTACTTGATTGAACAAGTCTGCTAGACGATCAAAAACAAATGCTAGATACCATCATATTGCTTGTGTATAGCCATTCAGAAAGCATTACAAAAACTTCATAAGAAAAAATAAAACGTCAATCATATTATCGACTCAACAAAACTCCTTGAGAACCAAAATAATCTGCTTATGATTTTCATTAAAACATCGGCATTAGATACAAAACAGGGCGTGTCAAAAGCGAGGATCAAATATAAACTTTTCTTAGAAAAGAAGTTACCTTCATAACTTGTTAAACTTTCTTCGAAGGCACCCTTCAATACACCGGAAAAGAAGTACAAGAAGACATAATTTTAAACAAGGAAAATTATTTCCTAATACATATTTACTGAGAAAGGATTAACTTCTTGAGTACTCAAGTCTATTAATTATCACCTGAGTAAACAGGTCCATTTCAAATATTGAGACTGTCCTGGCAGGATTACGTCTTTGTCAACCCCTTGTACAGTGTGCAAAGTCAAAGTCAAAGTATTTATTAGTGTGTTTTTTTGGTGATACAATAGGTCTTATAATTAGGATATGATAACTCAAAAAACTACCCATTAGGGCATACACTATTAGCAATTTAAGAATATAAAATCAATATCACATACAAATTAACATAAATTTCAATAGGTACTTCGAATACAATCTATTTTTATAATAACCATTTTGAATACAATTAATAAGTCAGGTTTTTGAATTGTCAAGCATAAATACATAATTATCATTTAGTTTACTATATTTTGTCAAAAAGGAACTCGTCAATGGTTTAATAGCATTTTTCAGTCAATAACTTATTCAATCTCCGTTTAAATTGTGTCAAGTTAAGATCTTTAATATCATTTGGTATTTTGTTGAATATCTTCGGGGCCATACAGAGAATGCTTTTGTGCATAAGGGCGGCAAGCAAGAAGCTTTACTTTAAAAACATATATTAACTTAGCATTGAGATTGCCTGTGCTACTGAAATCTGATGAGGCTCATAGTTTCACAGTCATAGTTCATTTACTCACGAGCAGTAACTCCATCCACATTTATAGAGAAAAACTTTCGTCAATAGTATGTAGACAAAGTCCTTCTTGCCTGTCAAAAACAGAACACCAATATGTACATAAACATCATCTGCCTAGCCTTTTCCCAACTACATTTATTGGGGTCAGCTTCCAGTCAAACCGGATTGAGCTGAATGCCAGTGTTTTACGTGAAGCGGCTGCTTACCAGACCTCCACAACCCATAAACTGAGTAACCTGGTAGTTTCTTGGTAAGAGTCAGATTTACTGGCGTCAGACAATCCCTAACGACTGCCAAAGATCTACAAGTGACAGCCGGGACCAACGACTTACCGAGGCACCGTATGTTAAGATGGTCACCCATGCACAGACCAACCTTGGCAAGCGTTGCTTAACCTTGGAGCTCGACCAGTGCGGCTGTCATTGTTTAGCCACGATCACCTTATCATTTACTTAGAGACACAAATAAAAAATAAATGACTAATGATTTGTCGACGTCATGCTCCACCATCAATATATAATAATGGGGACGAATGTGTGTACCTACGCCCAAGGTATCTGTACAGACCACAAGACCTGTCAAAACCCATGCGCAGTGCCTTGCACCGCCGACCACAAATACACGCAAATACCACAGAAATGTACGAATAAAGACGTAGGTACCCAACTACTAAACAATAAAAGTCTTCCAGACCGATTTTAGGCTAATCATTTCTATAACTAAAAAAGGCCACGACTTACGAGTTTTAGGTCGCGGATTCAAACCCAGCCAGGCGCATTACTTTGTGTAATTAATTTCATCACCACTGCTCTAAAACGGTGAAGTAAAACATCGTGAGGAAACCGTCATGTCCTAGAACCAAAAATTCGAAGACATGTGACATTCACAACCCGCACTGGGCCCGCATGGTGGATTACGGCCCATTCCCTCTCCTACAGAGGAGGCCTGAGTCCCAGCAGTGGGAACATTAAAAGGCTTATTATGCTATTTCAATAACTAGCCGTGACCGCGGCCCCGAAAATCATGCGTAGTGTAGAAGTGTGTGAACAGGTGTACACTCTTCTTTCACTGCAACGAATGACGAAATGGTTGGCGCAGTGGTTGAGCGATTGGCTGCTGCGTGTCGTAGGTTCGATTCCCGTACGGAACAAACATGTGTATGGCCTACAGGTAGTTGTTCGGAGTCTGGCTGTTTGTGTATGTGTATTCATGTTTGTAAACGCACCCACGATACAGTAGAAATTCCTGGCGTGGGGCAACGCTTTATAAAAAAGAAAAGATGCGCAAGATCAACACTCTTGATTTTTGAGAAACGGGGTGACACACGGCCAAATTGCTAACTACCGCATAACACTTTGCGCGACCCGGGAATCGAATCTGACGCCCCACGCTCAGCAGTTACGCTTGCAGCCACGAGATCAACGTCGCAGATAAACTCGAAGTTTGGACTCTCCGTTTCACTCTAAGCAGGCTATCTTAAAGAATAATACAGAAATGAACAGATTATAAATGGTACAACTTCTTTTCGCGGCTTCACTCCCGTATTCCTCTGGGATCAGTTTAAATTATTCTTTACATGAATGCTATGGGCACGTTTGTGTGTGAGTACACTTTTAACAAACGTAGCATGCGGGCAAACGCACAAACCTCAGCTCCTAGGCAATATCTATGTTTAATTATTACTGGCGGTTGACGTCAAAACTTAAAAACAAAACAAAATTAATTGCAGACAATGGTGTTAAGACTACCAATATAAGGACTAAGAAAACAAAGCACACAACTCTACCTAGACACGCAGAGCTTTCAAAAGTCCTGAAAAGCTTTTTGTTATCACGTCTCGTTTTGATGCTAGCCTTGCTTTTGTGGGCGGCTTCTAGTCACAACAAATACATATATATACAGCTATTTCTTCGCTATCATATTACCTCATACACGTACTAAACCAAAGAATATTATGCTGAACTAAAACTTGAAAATAATTTTATGCGACACTTTAAAACTTTATCTCTTGAAAACAATACCAATTCCGCATTTTATGACACGAAATCCTCGGATGTACGACACAGTTTTCCACCTTGAAAAATGTAAATTTTAATAGTATACTTTCATATGTATACACTGAAAACTCCATTTGATCTGTATTCAGAGCCAGCAAGAACTCAAACTCAAACTAAAAGCATTTGTTTCAGTTTACAGTACAACTTTTGAGTTGTCAAGGTCGATCGGTCAAAAGAGATGAAGCTATCTGCACGTTCCAAAGCGTAGATCTCTATGGAGAAGAACGTGCAAGAAACTCCACGGACAGTCTTTTAAATATATTTTTTTCCAATGATATTGCCACATCATTCGTAGTGGAAACTGTATAAACAAACATACATACATACGTGTGAATGATGTAGAAAGTGTTGCATGACCAAGCATCCGGAGTAAAGAGGAATATAATAAACCGTGGCACCTGAGAGATGACCAGGGCCTCAAGTCTGCTATTAAAATAGTCTCAGAATGGTCTATCATTCATTTCATAATTGTTCATTTTTACAAGTTAGGTGATCTACTAATAAAAAAGCGTCACTATGACTTTCCAGTGGTCAACCACTAACACTCCATTGAAAGAAATGGCATAGAATGGTAATCTCGTACATAATGACAAATGAATGACAGACGTATGCGATAGTCTGCTAAAATGTTGACAATTCCCTTGATCAGTGATCTACCATTAGAACGTCATTGTGCAGTCATTGCTTTGAATAGCTCGCTTATGAATTTAGCAGATTACGAACTTTTAGCAAAATGACAATGGAATCGTGTTGGAATGACGAATTTATAAAAATAGGAGACTTAGGCCCCAGTCCTAGCTGACGGCGATCGCTTACAAACATAACGCCTGCGCCAGCATCATTCGGCTCAACCACTTTGAAGGGTGCCAAATGATTCAACATGCGCGACCATCCGCCAGAATTTTGAATGAGCATGTTACTCCTAATTGCCTGGGCAGTTTAAGAGCTTATACACCGTACGGCATTTCATACAAAATTTCAAGTCCTTATTTTCCGAAATGACTAAACCGATTTTAATGCAACTTTACACACATAAGCAGGATACGTAGCTCTAAAAAGTTAGTTGAAAACATTTTCGATAAATAGTATTACAGTTAAATTAGACCCATTTTAAATTTTCCATGCAAACATAAATTTCCAGTTATCTTTTTTTAAATAAAACATTTTGAAAATGTTTTAACTAACTTTTTAGACCTATGTATCCTGCTTATATGTGTGTATGAAGTTTCATTCAAATCGGTTCAGTCATTTCGCAAAATAGTGACTTGAAAATTTGTATGAAATGTCATACGGCATACATACACAGTACTCACAGATGTGTCGTTAATGCATGAATGCATGCATGCAACCATAGCTAGGTGTTTAATTGGTGTTGTTATTTTCATTAATCAATCACAAATAAAACACCAAGTTATCTGACAGCCAATTCTCGTACTTAATCAACATTCAAATTCAAGTCAGAATATCATCTCGGTGACAATCAGGTATGAAAAAATCGGAATTTACCCCTCATATTGATATGCAAGGAAGTCTTTCTCAACGAGGGAACATTATGCAAATACCTTAATAATACTTTAATCAAACTTCAATCTTCTACCGATAACCCATCAAGCCTACCTAATACCAAGAAGCTGAGCCTACGAGCATTTTAATCCAAAACACCTCTGCCCAACCCTTTGCAATATCCAGCGTTATAGTTATGTCTCAGCTGCAATCAGGTACCACGTCTCAAGCGGCGGCAACTCGACTATATCGTGAGAATCGATCGCCAAGCGGACTATGGAAACAGGCTAGTTATAGACGTTCATCGACGGTTATCGAGATAGCTGAGTATGTACTGTCGACCACATCCTGAAGTTACCGTTGTTGCTAGACTAACTTTAATTAAAATACGGTGCTGAACGGTTAAGGCGATACCCCGACCAAAACCTTGCGATGATAGTGCGTTTTTCTTCGCTATTCAGAGACTATTAACTAATTAGTTATGAGAAATAATCTACATGTAAAAGCACATTATTAATGTCCGATGTCTTATCATCATATTCCAAGTTCTAATTTGTTTTTATCTGTTATAAATAAATATAAAATCTACTTTTAAAAAATGACTAAAATTGTTGATTTTATGCATCTGTTGCTAAATGCAACGCTCTAATCGTTTGAGGATTACACTAGTGGATAGATAATTTAAAAATCTATATTATACACGTTTTGTTTCGTTTCATCTTTTTTAATCAAAATAATTCCAAAAATTGTGTGAATTCTATGATAAAATGTGTGTGCGCAGGATGCGGGCGGCAAAAGGAACGAATGCTCAAGGTTATTTGGTCAGGGAATCGCCTTAAGATATCGAACTAACGATGGAGTGCTGGATGGACATTAAACTGCTAAAGTAAAACATGTTTATCGTCGAGGGTTATCAAGTTTGAACAAGTCATCTGTGACGTTCGCTAGTAAAAAGTATGGTAGACATTATCATCGTCATTCATATCTTGAGAGGTTGAACCCTCGCGGCAGCGAGCCACAGAGCACCCTTTTTTGTACACCATAACAAAAGCAACTTTGAACTTTAAAGACGTTACAATAAACTACCCTAGTTTACTAAAAAAATCTGATTAGTCCGTCAGATAGATTTCCAAAAATTATTGGAGACGTATTTTTCTTTTTTCACATAAACAAAAAATGAAGACGATACAGTGCGTTTAAAACTCGTGTGACGTCACTACTCGCTACAATTTTTACCGGGCCGTGACGTCACACGCTCCCTCCTGATCTTTGATGTTTTTTATCTTCGTCAATTTTTATAGATTTGATAAAGGAAAAAATACGTGTCCAATATTTTTCTGTATCTAACTGACGGACTAAACATAATCATATATTTTTTACTCAGGCAACGTCCCTATTAACGGTCTTCCAATTCAAAACTAGTTCAGTTAAACAGTCATCTGACTGTTATATATTGCACATAAACAAAAAATTAAAACGATACAGTGCGTTTAAAACTCGTGTGACGTCACTACTTGCTACAATTTTTACCGGGCCGTGACGTCACACGCTCCCACTCCTGATCTTTGATGCTTTTTATCTTCGTCAGTTTTTATAGATTTGATAAAGGAAAAAATACGTGTCCAATATTTTTCTATAATCTAACTGACGGACTAAACATAATCATATATTTTTTACTCAGGCAACATCCCTATTAACGGTCTTCCAATTCAAAACTAGTTCAGTTAAACAGTCATCTGACTGTTACGAGTATATAGTTAAGCAATTAAGTCCTAAAGCTACATTAATCTCCTTTCGTTCAGTCCATCCAAAGGTTGTCTGTAAGAGATTGCCTTGTGCGATAAGACCGCCCATTGTACACTTGTTTTTATAATTTTTTTTCCTGTTTTTATTACAAGGTGTACAATAAAGTATATAATAAATAAATAAATAATAAATAAATAAATAATCCAAATTCCAATCAACTATGCCAACAATATCTTCATCAACGAAGCCTGAAAACATTCCGACGCGAGATGAACCCGCTGACGCCGGTAAAAACACAAAGATCCAATTTACGTGGGATAAGAAAAGGAAACCTCTTGGCCTTACACAGAATACCTGATCTGCATAGGAATCCGCTCAGAATCCTATTCAAAAACATAACGACATTAATAGGGCTGACTCTGCGGATATTGACATTCGAGACACACGTTTTATTAGTACTAGTGTTGTAGTTGAGCTGAATTTCGGATCCAAGGTGACAAGTCCGCCCCAACCACAGAGGTTTTTTATCAGATAATAACTCGTAACTTCATCGTTTATCTAATCTAAATAATAACTCAAAAGTGACTGACTGACTGACATAGTGATCTATCAACGCACAGCCCAAACCACTAAACGGATCGGGCTGAAATTTGGCATGCAGGTAGATATTATGACGTAGGCATCCGGTAAGAAAGGATTTTGATTAATTCTGTCCCCAAGGGGATAAAATAGGGGATGAAATTTTGTACGAAACTTGGTCAATTTTAAACCGATCGGGCTGAGAGTTTCAAAATCGGGGGTAAAGTAACTATTCCATGCGAACGAAGTCGCGGGCAGAAGCTAATAACATATAATTGTCATCACGATTGTGATTTTGTTTGGATGTTCGTTTGTCTAATCGTCTGTTAAATGCCTCTTCATGGCTGGGATCTTGCAAGTGTGGCACGCAGTCGATCGGTGCCACTCTCTACCAGACACAACCCTACCTCTGATTCCTCCTGAAAACCTAATAAACCTTTGCCCTACACAGGGTTGTCAAACTGCGGATAACAAGAATTATTTGACAATATGTCACAAATATTTAAAAATCTTCGTAATTGGCGACGAATTTAACGCGATTTTTCATTAAATAAACGCCGACTTGGAACATTGGAATTATTTGGTGTAAGCACATAATAATTTGAATGTTTAATTATAGAATTTCTTCGAAATGTTGAATCTACCTCTGCTCCCTCAATTCTACCCTACATAACTTTGCTCGTATCAATCATCAATACAAGGGAAGGTAGAACTCTTTTTAACCGACTTTAAGACAAATTGTTCTCGTATCGTAAATCGTTTCCTGTGTCACCCCCCGACATCACTGCGATTTTCCTCTTACTACCAGTTCGTACAACCCTAAAAACCGAACTCTGAAATACATTTCTTCGAGACGTTAATTGGTTTCTAAATCACGCGAATGTATCGTAAATCAGCGTTTGTTATTTACAATAACATTTATTAGTTCATAACTGCTAATCACGAACCCTTACGTAAACATACGGCCAATTAATGAATGTGTAGTCTTATACTCATCCGGTTGCGGCTGACCACACAGGGGACAGAGATGGGCACATATGATGGCAATTCTCACAGCACACACACACACAATTATATGCATATTTAATATTACACAGGCACGGCGCGTAGTGTACGTACAGAGCAGGTCGGTACGGCGGGACACACACGGGCGTTCGCGGCGGACGGCGGTCGCTCACTGCCGGAGCCCTGAGCGGCCGTGCTACCCCCGCCCTCCGCGCCCCGCCACCCGCCTCGCTGCCTCACCGCGTCCCCGGAGCCTGAAAATCCCTTTCAGGCGCGAGTTTTGCTGAATTCGCCCTGTAATAAATTAAAAATTATGTTACAAGTACACTCTAAAATTAATCAATGGCTATTACTACCTGGGGCTAAATTGGCCTGTCTGTATTTTTTTACGCTGCTGAATAAATTATTCTATGTTCAAGAAATTATGTGCTCTCATTATTTTCCCTTGATACTCAAAATACTGTATAATACACTGCTAAGGACTGTTATTTACCTGATACATTTCATCTTAACGTACATAGGTATTAATATTTATTACATTGTAACGAGTTTGCATATAAAACGAAAGGTTTATTGAATTCTTCTAACGTAAATTGCATGCCTTATAAAAAATGATATTCAAAGAACCTCTCATCTTACATCTATTACAAGAAAAATCTTTAGTGTTGAACCAAAATGAATTTTAAATTCTAAGCTTGAAAGCTGTAAAAATTCAATAGCCTTTTAACCCACTGAATTAATAAGTAAATCAGTGAATTTTGTCTTGTGAAAACCTCGGCGGAGAGCTTTTAAATTTAAATTAAGTGGTTGTTTTGACCGCGGTTTGACAGCGGCGTCAGTGGGAACGGGCGCGACTAGACCTGACAAACACGACCGTCCTGGCAGCGCCGGGATGTCATTGAAATGTCACATCCCTTAATAATAGTTACTTCCCGATGTCAATCATTAATAAAAGACTGTATTATATCCTATGATCTTTTTAAAGCAAGTAATATGTTCGTGGTTGAATAAAAATCTTGTCAAAAGTGAATTAAAAACAAGATAGTTATTTCACTGTTGAATGTTATGTACCCACCCAGACTACTACTATAACATTTGCTGTGCAATTAAAACGCCCTTGTGAGGATAACTGAAATCAATCATTTCATCGAAGTCGGAGACCTGTACAGAACTATTCATTCAGTTCCCCGACATGAACCCTGAAAACATTACACACCTTTTTATTTGCAGTCAGGTAAAACCTTCCGTAAGGATAACTTCATGGTTAAGCAACTCTTGCCGAGGTTGGTCTGTGGATGCGTGACCATCTTAACGTATTGAGATTCTTCCGTGCCTCGGAAATCACGTTAGCATATTAGTCCCGGCTTTCATTTGTAAATCTTTGACAGTCGTTACGGATTTTCAAAAAACAATATCAGAGTCTTGCCAAGAAGTAGCGTGTTACCCTATTAATGGGTTGTGGAGGTCTGGTAGGCAGCCGCTTCACGTAAAATACTGGTATTCAGTTGAATCCGGTTTGGCTGGGAGCAGACTCCAATGTAGTTGGGAAAATGATAATTTCTTGGAAGATGATAATTATTGGAGTTGAATCTTACTCTTTATTGTGTTTGAAAGTAAAAACGGTATTTGTAGGATCTAACGTTTCGAGGAAGTTAGCAGCACCAAACATATCAGCTACCAAACTTAAGAACAATTTGAAAGACAACTGCCAACACGTCTCTTATACAAAAATAGCTATAAGTAATTAATCTTTAAGTTCAATCTTTAGGATTTTTGACTTTTACACCTACACAGAGGAAGGAACGGTGAATGATGTAAAAATGTGAATTTAATCATAGCCTACCACAAATTACGTTTAGGCAACTGTAAAGGAAAACTTTGTAAGGAACTGAGCGGCTTCTTAGCCATAAATGAGCAATACGTACCGTGCTCAGAATTTTTCTTTACCGAATACAATCTTCGCCAGCGGCTTTGCCCACGTGATTGTTGGAAACTGGAAAGCATACCAAGGTAACGTGCTTCTGTACTAAAGTTTATCTTTTTTGCTTTATCAAGACTTTGCCTATCCATATACCAAGTTTAATCCTAATCTGTTTAGCCGTTAAGATGTCAGCAGACACACAAACTTTCATATTTATAATATAAATACGTACATAGATACCCAGATGGCTTCCCGGAAAGCCGTTACAAGAAAACAAAAACAAAAGTCATTTATTCAAACTGAGCTGAGAGCCAGCACTTTTTGAACGTCAAATTTTACATAGTGACAGTCCCCCAAAACGCCCACCCGTCACCACTTCCTAGTATCTTAGCTGGGAAGAAGAAGTGGCGGAACAAACTCCCCAGCAACACATCTGTCTGTTGTGTTTAAGAACTTGAATTTATACAATAGTACGCAAAAAATATTTATCCAACATGGAAATCATAAATCAATTCACTATAAAACATTTTAAAGAGTAGATTGCGTCAATAAAGTAAAAACAGATTGACCTACATAGTCATAAGACAAATTTAAAAATAATATTTAAAAAAAAACTTGTAAAATTTTTACGCAACAAAAATAACCACAACGCCATCTGTCCCGCCAACAGCGAACTACTAACGAAATCCTGCATCGCGGTATTAGAGTTTTGTGTGCGATTAAAACATATACCTACAACAGGCTGAATATCAACGGTCGCGCAGTTGCCCACCAGACACAACAACACTTCGGTCGAACGGTCCACCCTTTTCTGTGGAAGTTTGCGGGAGTGTACACTCTGTTCCGCTTACCTCTATAGTTTTGTGGGTGCGGTAGGCGTGTGAAGAGGTAGGTAGTGTGAAAAGATGAAGAAAAGTCCGAAGTACACAAGAAGAAGAAAGAAAGTTTATTTCACAGACACAGGATACAGTTCACACACAAGAGTTCCACTAAGAAGAGTAAGAAGGAGTGGTAGAAATTTAGTACAGATAGATGATCGAAATATAAACGAAAGACAGTCAGTATTAAGCGCAGCGAAGCTAACAATAAGTTCCGAAAAGGCAACGGTCGCGATCAGCTGAGTGAACGTACTGGTCATGCGTGGCCCACGTCGTACCACGCTTGCGCGAGCGCAACGCAACGATAGTCCGTCCCGCTCGCGCAACCGGTTCGTGGCCACCAGAACAAAGGACGCGTCATAGCTACGTCGGCTAGCTGATAAGAAATTATCTACTAACACGAAATAATTATCTGTTTGTACGTTGAATGTTAGTTACAAATAATTATTTTAGTTTGTTTATTGATTTTATATAATACTAGTTGTTAGCTGACTTTGTAAATATGTATATAAATTATTTTTGATTTTATGTTTAAACAATAATTGATTATTTTATAATTTAATGTTATATTTTTAATACATCAATTAGGGTAGGTCACTACAGTTCCATCCTTTTGCAACATACACTCGTTAATTTGCCTTAAAGTTAAACCAATGGTAAACGAACCAATTCGAGTTTTAACATAATAACCGAGAGCCAATATCAATTAAAAACAGTTTCAATTTGACACTTTCCCAAACTACCTTTGTTATCTGATAACAAAGGTAGTTTGGGAAAGTGTCAAATATTTGAAATTCAAAGGTTACCTAAACTTCGCATATTTGGCAAATAAATTCTGAAGTTTCGTTAATTGTGGCAATTAAAATATTTGCTGGCTTCATTTATGGCCACTGTTTCGTTTGAACTAGGCCTTAAAGCGTCTAGCGCTGAAATTCTCCTTAGAGCTAACTTGAAAAAATAACGATTTTTTTTCGAAGGGAAGTCATCAAATGACTTTTCCCGCTCTGGGCAGAGCTGAAGGGAGCGTCAGACTCTAACTGACTAAAACCCACCCGTGTCCCTCCAAATGCCTTTTATCTTTCGGGGCCACGGCAACTCTTTCCAACAATATTCTTCAACAAAAACCTAGCGAAGGATCTAAGTTTAGAATCGTCAGTTTACATATGCAGCATAGTAGGTACATACAAATGAGTACAATTGGTAAGTTGACTAAAAAATCTAATTAGTCGGTCAAATAGATTTCCAAAAAATATTGGACAAGTATTTTTTCTTTTTTCACGTAAACCAAAAACTAAGACGATACAGTGCGTTAATCTGGTTCAGCTCATCACTCGTCAAAACAATTAAAGAAAAATATAAATATAAAAAAAAAACTCAAAATATACGGCAATAGATCTGACGAATTAAGTTTTAAATATTTGCGTGACAGAGTCAAGACTATGGAAACTTCTTGTTATAAAAGTTATCTTACTCAAACTGAAAAATTCATTAAAGCTAACCCTAAACACTTTTGGAGCTTTGTTAAAAATCGCTTCAAATCTAATACTATACCTAATACATTAAATTATAACGATGAAACTTTACTCACCGGAGATTCTATTTGCGATGCTTTTTCTTCTTATTTCATGTCGACTTACCTCAACCCCACTACATCTAATAATCCAAGTCCACATCTTGTTTTCCCTGTTGATACTAACAGAACTTCATCTGATATCTGTCACATAGAAGTAAATGTTGATGTTGTGACCGGTTTACTCCGTAACTTGGATCCAACTAAAGGTGCTGGCCCTGATGGCATATCCTCTAAATTTCTGATTAAATGCGCGCCATCCATTGCCCTACCTATCTCAATTTTGTTTTCCAAGTCTCTGACTCAAGGTGTTGTCCCCAAAGTGTGGAAATCTGCTTTTATTACACCAGTACATAAGAAGGGGTTAAAAACTGAGATTACTAATTATAGGCCTATATCCAAGCTGTGCATCATAGCCAAAATATTTGAGAGGATTGTCTATAACCAGTTATATTCCGCCCTTGCTAGCTCACTCAGCTACTTTCAGCACGGATTTTTGAAGGGACGGTCTACAACTTCTAACTTGATTTTATTCAATGATTTCATTACGGATGCTATGGATAATGGTAAACAGGTCGATGTTGTTTACACAGATTACAGCAAGGCATTTGACCGGATTGACCACGATACTCTAATTAAAAAGCTAAACTATATAGGCATCCGTGGGGACCTCTTGAGGTGGTTCTCTTCTTACATTGACAACAGGTCTCAAGCAGTAGTGCTCAATAATTATATGTCTAGTTGGGTAAAGGTGCCCAGCGGCGTGCCTCAGGGTTCGCTGCTCGGTCCATTGTTATTTGTAATCTATGTGAACGACATCGATCAGTGCCTCCATTCATCCAAACTATTATGCTTTGCTGATGACATGAAAATCTTTGCCGCTATTGCAACGCTCGAAGATAGACTAGCACTTCAGGCTGACTTGAATCGGCTCGAAGAGTATTGTCGGGCACATAAACTTGACCTCAACCCATCCAAGTGTTCGGTGATCACTTACACTAGAAAACGTGCAATTCTAGCCACTACTTATACTTTGGCGGGCCAGATCTTGCCAAGGTGTGATACTATTCGGGACTTGGGCGTCCATTTAGACAGTAAGTTACTTTTTGACACACTCATTGATGTAATTGTCAAAAAATCTTCAAAACTGCTTGGGTTTATAATGCGTCTCTCTAAGTGTTTTACTGATGCAAAAACACTTAAGATATTGTATTGCACATATGTAAGGGGTCAGCTGGAGTATGCGTCACAGATATGGAATCCACGTTATCATAAATACATTGACCGCGTGGAAAACATTAAAAGACGATTCATGAAATATCTCTGTTTCCATCAAAAAATTCCATACCAGTCAGCCGATTATCTTAGACTTTGTAAAAAGTATCATCTGCTGCCATTGGTAGATCGACGTAAAATCGCAGACTGCTTATTTTTGGTAAAAATTCTCAATAACAATATTGATAGCCCTGAGCTATTGTCAAAATTTTATTTTAATGTGCCATGTAAAGCACTTCGCTTTAATCCACCTATACGTGTACCTCATACATCTTCGAACTACAGGCAGAACAGTTATATTGTGCGTGCAAGCAAAATGTTTAATCAGATATGTAAGGAGTATGATTTTGATCCATTCACAATTAGTATAAATTCAGCCAAAAGGTGCTTAAGCCTTAAATTTTTCGAGTAGCGGTAGTTTATATCTATTATTTATTTCAGTTTAATATTATTATTTTCACTAGTTGCAAACCAAGTATTTGTGTTGCTTTTTACTGGTTGTTGTTTTTGTGCTCACACTACACATAATTATTGTGTGTCTACACGTGAGGACTTGTAATTGGCTTTTTGATGACTATGTTTCCATTTTTGTCTGTTTTTGTTAGCTGTAAGTCCTCCATGTACATAAATAAATAAACTAATAGTCATGTTACGTCACTACGTGCTACAATTTTAACCACTGCGTGACGTCACAACCCCCACTCCTGGTATTTGATGTTTATTTATCTTCGTTATTTTTATATATATATATATATATATATATAGCGTATCCAATATTGTTCAATAATCTAACTGACGGACTAATTAGAATCATATTTTTTTACTTGGGAAACATCCCTATTGGATATTATACTACATTTAAAAGTAATAATTCTATTTAGTCCGTCCGTTGGATTTTCAAAAAATATTGGACACGGTATTTTTGTCACTACAAATCGTAAAAAAAAATAAGATAAAGCGCATCAAAGCTCAAAAGTGAGGGCTGGTGACGTCACGCCGCTAGTAAAAATTGTAGCACGTTGTGACGTCACGGAGTTTTCAACGTATTGTATCGCATTTTTTGTTTACATGAAAAGAAAGAAAATACGTGTCAAATATTTTTTGAAATATATCTGACGGACTAATTAGATTTTTTCAGTTATATACCCTATTTCAACACTTATTGCGAAAAAGCTTTGAAAATTTAAGTCTAATCTCTCCATCCGTGCCATCATTGGACCATAAGACGAATGGTGATCTGCCACTGGTACACGATGGACATCCCACCTGTACGCACAAAGCCTTTTGGAAATTCTTTCAGTGTGCGTACAGCTATGGAGTTGAACTCCCTGTTGAGGACTGTTTCCTGATCTAGCGATGGAGGAGGCGGAACACGTGCGAAAGAGGGAAATCTCACACCCCAGTCGCCGCAACAGAAGAAGACGCCCCGGGCGTCGGGAAACGCAGGGTGATTCCCGGCCACCGTAGGCGCGGGCCTGCGGATGGCGAGCTATGGGTGGCTCGCCGTCCGGTAGCAACCAGGCCCGAGTCGATGGCGCGTAGTGTTCCACGCGCGCCTTCAGCAACAAAGACGGGGCCCCATAGGGTCAGTGCCTGCTAGGGTTGCGGAATTTGTTCGAAAGAGTCACTGCGGCCCTGGAACGCAAAGGGCACGAGAAGGATCACGGGTGGGTTTTATTCAGTAAGAGTCTGACACTCCCTTCCGGAGCGGGAGAAGTCATTTGATGATTTCCCATCCAGAAAAAAAAGGACTGTTTCCTGATACCTACAACGCTATGTTCTTCATCGTCGGGCACATCAACATTTTCTATCAGGTGTGATTGTGGTAATACAAATTCGAGCCTATAATAGTAAGAAAGTTCTTATTTCAAAAATTGGCTTCGTTGGTTCGCAAACTCGCCGTTAGGGTGTGGGCAACGTTTAGGTACTCTTCGTTCTTTCTTTTATTTAAAAAAGAACACGTTTCTCTACACTAGGAATTTCTCCAGTATTGTGGGTGTGTGTGCCAGACTCGCAGCAGTTATCTTTTTGTCATATAAATATTAGTTCCGTGCGAGAATCGAACACACGACACGCGACGGCAGCAAGTCGCTCAACTACTGCACCAACCGTGCACTGGCTGTAGCTATGTTAATGCACTAAAGCAGGTTCTGGACATTTCAATAAGTAATTTTAGCGTCTTTCGAAAGCGTACGGATCACTAGTCCCATAAAATGAAATACAATGTCTATGAAAATAATATAAACCTTTTTTACCAGTTATTTGATTTAATGACTATAAAATGAAGCGTAAAAGTGCTACAACGTGCTCATTATAATATTTCAAAGCTATAAAAGTACCTGTAAAAGTCTACACAAGGCAAAGTGCTTAGAATTTACCTTTAATATATTCGACATTAAAGGAAACTCTTCCAACACTAGCTTTATTACTAATCCATAAAAAAATGGTTTTTATCATAAGCTGTACAAAAGCGATATTAAAATTTGATATTATCACAACGAAGGTTGGTATAAATCTAAATAAAAAGAGCCCTCATTAAAATGTACAGAAATTATATTAAAAAAAAACAAAAGTTTTCTTCTGTCTATCAGACCAGAGTTAAAAGAGAGAAAATTACGGCTTTTCATAAAACTTTTCATGTATACAAGGAAGGTTTTTGAAATGGATTTGAATAACTAAAATTGAAACTTTGAGAAATGGTGGAACGGTGGAAAATTGTTTGAAATAATAATACGAAGACCGATTTCGAATGAACCGGAGGGATGCTAAATAAAATGTGAGCAAACTAGCCTTGCCACCAGTTCACACATGTAAATGTTGGAAAATGACGTACGGTGCTGTTATGCTGGTAGTACACTACCAGGATAACAGTGCCTTAAGGGACATAATCTATGGGCACGCCACCATTGCAGCGATAAGTCCCCCTATTTGAGAAGTGGTTTGAGACGCGTCGGCATCCTTACCTTCCGCCTGACGAAGTTCACCGGACACGACTGCTTCGGGAGGTACCTGTTTTGAATTCAGCACGTCCGGGTGTCAACACTGTGTGGATTGCCCGAAAGACACGGTAGGCATACGGTGAAGGTCTGGCCTGCTTGGGCAGAGCAACGCCGTGTTCTCATCGAGGCGATCGGCGGCGGCGACTTTACTATTTCTATCGATGGTCCGAAGCGAGGAATCATGAGAAGCGGTCATCTTCTTCTGCGAAACAGTAATGCTATCGAAAGTCGAGGCAGAACGCGTGAGGGAGATCGAAGCCTCACGTCCCAGCCACCGCAACAGAAGAAGACGTCGCGGGGTGATTCCTGGCCACCGTGGGCGCGGTCTGCGGATGGCGAGTGATGGGTGACTCGTCATCCGATAGCAACCAGGCCCGCGTGGACGGCGCGTAATGTTGCACGCATGCCTCAATGAGATGTCAGCAAAGAAGACGGGCCCCATAGGGTCAGTGCCTGCTAGGGTTGCGAATTTTTTTCGAAAGAGTCACCGCGGCCCTTGTGACGTTGCAAAACAAGAAATGTAACTCGCAGCGACATCTTTAGCGGACAAATGGAATCTCATTTGACAGAGCCCACAGTTTAAACAACAGATGGCGCTAGAGTTCGAACGTCTCTTTAAAACTTAATATATATATTATCAAATAAGTAGATGGTAAATTAATTGAAACACACAAAAATTGCATAAAAGCATAAAGTTTAATAAATTCAAATAATTAGGAACATGTTGGAATCGAGAGTATTTAGTCTGTGGCATGGAAGCTTCTCGCAAAGGACTTTATGACAGAGTGGAGAATTGTGGCGTCCTTTTGCAACGCAGAGTTCACGGAGAGACGAACAAATGATATTATAAAGGCACTTGTTTTTACAACGGTGACCCGAAACCCGAGGGGTTTTCAAGTGCATTAAAAGGCTGAACCCTGTGAGTATTTTGTCCTCCATTTGTTTCCCATTCTGAAAGTCCAAAGGCACATGTATTTGACTACGGAGATTTTGTTCCAGGTCTGGCTGTTTTACTAGCCTGGATACTTGAGGTCCGGGATTGATGAATGCCTGAAGCCATCAGGAGAACGTGCATCGTTCAGGTTTGGCTCGACGAGATTTGAGACAGTGTGGCCGTCCATGGTACAGGAAGGCCTTACCAATCCGAAACCTCGTTGAGGAAACATCGCCGTTCCAGGTAACAGCAATCCTGCTGGACTTCTCCCGTAGGCCGCGTCTGTTCGTGGGTACCAAGGTTTTTAACCTTGGTGCCATGCCGAGGGATTCTGTTCCACTAATTGAGAGACTTGAGCATTAAGTAAGTGCTACTTGAGTACTAATCGAGTAGTAATTGAGCTGCTATTAATTATTATGAGGGAGATGCATTAGACCTGTCTACTGGGTTTATTTTCATACAAAGAGTTAGGCCTTTTGTTAATGTGTTAAGTAACAAGACCAGTAATAACTTCCTTTTGTATTAAGTTGTGTCACGGGTATACTGTACCATAGTGAGTAGGTTTCTTAACGTGCACAGCCCTGGTTGGTCAATACCTTGCGATTGAGCTAGTGGTATTTAGGCGTTCACCTCGCGAATCCTTACAAGCGACCTGAGACGTTGTTTTGTAATATCTCATGTGGTGTACCTCTGTTATACCTTGGTACGGAGACAGGGTCTAACAGGGTTACACATGTTAGTGTGTAAGTCTGGGAGGTATTATTTATGATTAGTTGCCTCATTCACTGTATTTCTATGCAAGTTGATACTTCTTTTTATGGTGAATAAACTTTGTATGTGTATTGAGGTATGTCTTTAATTTCAGTCTTTCCAGATATTTATGTATAATATACCTTTATAAATTTACTTTCACACGGTTAGAAACTTTAGGTTTCATCTACAATCCATAACCCCTATAGTGGGGAACTGTGACGGAGGCCGGGTGTGACAGTTCCCCACTATACTTACTGCAAATACATCAGAGCTATAGGTATATTAACTTCGACAGCTGTTCTATTATGTAAAATAAAGCTCATTCATTTAAACAATGTCTAGAGCATAAATCTTAATCTATCACACTTGCCACACTGAATACCAAGCAATTATGCAAATGATTATTTACAAAACAGCACAAGATTAGAGGATCGCGGCGCGCACGTTCAGACGAGTTTATCTTACCATTCTATTATCTGCTTAACGCTGAGGTTCTTGAGTTAAACAGGGCCTTCAGTAAACGTTTTGATAATACTAGCTTTTGCCTGTGACTATTCCTACGAGTGTACCCCGTTTTCTCTTCAATCCGCAAGGAACCTTTTTTTTTTGGATGGGAAATCATCAAATGACTTCTCCCGCTCTGGGCGGAGCGGAAGGGAGTGTCAGACTCTTACTGACTAAAACCCACCCGTGTTCCTTCTTGTGCCCTTTGCGTTCCAGGGCCGCGGTGACTCTTTCGAACAAATTCCGCAACCCTAGCAGGCACTGACCCTATGGGGCCCCGTCTTCATTGCTGACGGCTCTTTGAGGCGCGCGTGGAACACGACGCGCCGTCGACTCGGGCCTGGTTGCTATCGGACGGCGAGCCACCCATAGCTCGCCATCCGCAGGCCCGCGCCTACGGTGGCCGGGAATCGCCCTGCGTTTCCCGACGCCCGGGGCGTCTTCTTCCGTTGCGGCGGCTGGAGCGAGGGGCTTCCGTCTCTCGCACGTGCTCCACCTCCTCCTTCGCTAGCATTACTGCTTCGCAGAAGGAGATGACCGCCTCCCATGCCTCCTCACTCCCGACCATGGCTTGAACCAGGGCCGGACGCGAGAGGTCGCCGCCGCCGATCGCCTCGACGAGGACACGGCGGTGCTCCGCCCAGGCAGGGCAGACCTCCACCGTGTGCTCCACCGTGTCCTCCGGGCGATCCACACAGTGATGACACCCGGACGTGTCCTCCCGCTGGATCCGACACAGGTACCTCCCGAAACAGCCGTGTCCGGTGAGCACCTGCGTCAGGCGGAAGGCGAGGACGCCGTGGCGTCTCTCTAACCACTCCTCAAAGAGGGGACTTATCGCCGCAATGGCGGCGTGCCCAATCCACAAGGAACCTACATGCCAAATTTCAGCACTATACGATCAGTAGTTTCGGCTATGCGCTGTCTGTCAGTCACTCAGTGATGAAAGGTCGTTACAGTATGTTTAATAACAGAGGGCGTTCCCTTAAACTCGTTAATCTATATCATTAACAGATTAAAATTAAAAATATCAGCATAGAAAAATAAGCACAAAATAATCCGAATTCAAAAAAATAATTAATTGATAAATCCAATCCTATCCAATCCTATTTTGATTTTAATCCTGATTAAAATCAAAATAGTATAGCGGAATAGTATTCGTAGTAGCAATGCCCAAACTGGCAAGTACGCGAGTACAGAGTGTTTCTTTAAAATATGAATTTAACATTTTTTGTGAATATTTTAATATAAAAAAAAATCGTTTTCAAATGGTAATATTTTTTTTATTATATATTGATGCTATACTATTGCGGGTTATCAGGAACGCCCTCTGTTAGTTAACATACTGTATGTTTAATTATAATCAGACAGTGATTCTTATCTAGGGCAATGGCCTGAGCTATGAAGGAAAGCAAGGATTACTGACTGGTGAAACTAAAAGAAGGTACTTATTTGTTCAAGTAGCTGCGTGTAACAAACTGTCAAAAAAAAACAAAACAAAGTGAGATTTTATCAGCTTAAATGACAGTTAAGCAATGGTGTGTCGTTCAAAAAACCATAGTTACCTATGCTTATGATAATTCAGTAGAGCAAGTCAGTACATTTTTGGCTATTCGAAAATCATGATCGCTGATGGAATAACTATCACTATCACGTATCCACGTCGAAATCCTCATGAATAAATGCCCTTTTGTTACACTACTGTGCATTTTAAACAACTATTTCTGAACCAAAGTCTGTTTCGTGTAAGGTTTCCAGCACAAGGGAATTGTGAACAGCAAAATCCGAATTCAGTTCTCAAATTTCGGTAAATCCAAACCATGCGATCATCTCTCTTCAGAATTCAGTTTGACCACGAGTTTCGAGCCTAAGCCGGTTTTGTGGCGACCTACATCCCCGATGCGGCCGCATCCTGCTTGTTTTTTCTTTAGCCAGTCTCCGCCGATCAGTTGTACCGGGCCGCAGCGCCTGGACCATTGTTCGACGAAAAGTTCATCCAAATTCGAAGTCCAGTATAATCCGTTTTTCGCAGTACCCAACAAGGGGCTTTTGGGTAAAACGTAACAGATGTTTTTTGGTTTTTACAATAAAGGTAGACTTGTAAACGTGAAAGCTTTTTTTATGTATAAAAAAGAAAGAAAGAAAAGAAAAGTGTTTATTTAGGGCTCGCACCAGACAACAAATTAAAGGATTATATATTAATAGCAGCGCCCAGTGGTTTCACCCGCGTAGTTCCCGTTCCCGTGGGAATATGGGGATAAAATATAGTCTACTAGCGACTCGCCCCGGCTTCGCACGGGTGCAATGTAGATACTAATGTTTCCTCTACTATAATATGCATGTATTATACATATAAACCTTCCTTAAGAATCAGTTTATCTATTAAAAAAAACGCATCAAAATCCGTTGCGTAGTTATAAAGATCTAAGCATACATAGGGACAGACGGCGGATACCGACTTTGTTTTATACTATGTAGTGATGTTTACCGGAGATAGTGTAGCTTCCCAACAGATAAGCATTTTTCAAATCGGTCCAGTAGTTTCGGAGCCTATTCAATGCAAACAAACAAACAAAAAAACAATCAAATCTTTCCTCTTTACAATATTAGTATAGATGTAGATTACTAGCTTTTTCCCGCCACTTCGCCCGCGTGGAATAGTTACCAAACCCCCGATTTTGAAACATTCTTCATTGGTGCTCTGCTCCTATTGGTGATGATATACATTATGTATAAATGGGCTACCTAACACTGAAAGAGTTTTTCAAATCGGACCTGTAGTTTCTGAGATTAGAACGTTTAAGCAAACAAACAAACAAACTCTTCAGCTTTATATATTAGTATAGATTATTATAGAGACTTGATTGCTGCTGACTCCATGTGTTCTGGTTATGCCCACTTTTATTCGGATATTTGATACTCACACAATCAAATTATTCGATTAGGAAAGTAGATTATTATTCTGAGGTGAAAATTACGACCAACAAAAGATCAAAACTACAATAAGGTTTTATTTAAAAAAAAAGCTGATATTTATTTTTAGTCAACCAAGTTGTATCAAACAGTTCCCAAAATCGTACGTTTTACCTTTTCCATTTCAAATAAAAAATTTATTCAAAGCCCTTCGGAGTGAACCTTCACAAAGTCATATATATCCCGTAAGTGATTCCCACAAGTGGCCGCGATGGCACAACGGCGCACGGCACAACGGCGCAAACGGCGCAACATCCACAAATATGCCAACCGGTCCCATGTGGGCGCCACTAAGAAACTTACTCTCTACGCAGAATAAATTGCACGTAGGAACTTATGGCCGTACATATAATTAGGGGAAACTACAGTTTAGGAATTTATTTTAGTTTTTAATTTGTTTATTTATGAATGGTTAATTATCACAGAGTACCGAAATCATGAACCTACGAGATAAATTGTTAAGTTACAAAATAGGTCTTTGTTCTGGTATAGAAAACATTACAAACAAATCAAATTATACTATGACGTGATTAAAGCAATAAATTTCACTAAATTAAGCCATAAATAATGGCTACACAAGCCAATGGTCGAGATATGTGCCAATTATTTTAATAACACAATCAAACGAGGTCAATGACCGATATTATATAGGGAAGAATTGTATAGGAAACACAATAAATTAATCTTTGAACCGTGATTACATCCAGCATCCAAATCTTCTATACAAATAAATAAAACTGTGGTGTCTAATTTCAAAATAACGGCTTATTACAAAATGCATATATACATACGATACATATAGCAAAAATACTAGTTTTTAATTTTGGTTTGCATGTCTGTCTGTTTGATCTGGCTAATGTTCGAAACGACTGGACTGATTTTAACGTGACTTTCACCGGTAGATAGCTGCTGATGATTATATGGACTAACCAAGGGTACTTTATATTAGAAAAAAAAAATCTTTGCAAAAAACAAAACCCATTTTCACGCGAACAAAGCCGTGGCAAAAGTAGTTAGTAAAATATATAAATCAATCCTAAAGAAAATATTGGCTTTAAGAACAAAAAGATGACAATAACAGATAAAACTTATAATTCTCGGATCCTTGTCTCTTCATCCACTAATTGGATGTTAAAGGATGGATGTTATTCGGATTGTTATTTTTAGATGTCCGGAATATTAGTTTTAAAGACATTTTAAAGGGTTGTCGAATTGAAGGAATAATTATATTAAATATATTTTGTTTTTAATTTGATTCCTAAATTACTAACAGTCACAGCTCTTGATACTTTTTAAGTTCTTTGTACCTAAAGCAGGTTATCGAAGTTATTTGGTATTAGAAAGAAGAACAAATATAATACAGGGCAGTCTTAGAAGCCTCAATCAACTCTTTTATCAAATTAAAATAAAATAAAATAATAAAACACGCCTGCCATGTCAAAAAGTGAGTTTTTACAGGCGCAATGAAAAAAATATTATCTACTAGCAGCGCCCGCGGTTTCACCCGTATAAGTTTCGATCCCGTGGGTATATCGGGGTGATAATTTATATAAATATTATGTATCCTGCTTATATGCGTGAAGTTTCATTAAAATCTGTTCAGTCATTTCGGAAAATAACGACTTGAAAATTTGTATGAAATGCCGTTTGGCGTATACGCTCTTGACGGAAGTCTTGTAGCAAATTCTGCTACACTACCTACTGATCCAGATAGACGAAATCTCAAACCCATGCATACAATAACAGGTCGCAGCGTCTAATTGAGGTAACACACACAACCCTGCAGACGCAGCCATGAGGCACGAACAGGGGCTTGTGAGCAAGTAAAATGAAACACTCTTCTCTAATCAATTACTTTATATTTGATGATAATATTTTTTTACAATAATCGTCTTATGTACAACTATTCTCAGTCGGACGTAGATTCTACAAATCAACCGAACTGTTTCCAAGCTAGCACAAGATTGCCCAAAAATCCACAATAATGCCAGATCTAGCTGAGAGTGTCAGACTCTTACTGACTAAAACCCACCCGTGATCCTTCTTGTGCCCTTTGCGTTCCAGGACCGCGGTGAATCTTTCGAACAAATTCCGCAACCCTAGCAGGCAATGACGCTATGGGGCCCCGTCTTCTTTGCTGACGGCTCTTTGAGGCGCACGTGGAACACGACGCGCCGTCGACTCGGGCCACCCATAGCTCGCCATCCGCCGGCCCGCGCAGTTTGAGCCTCTGCCTCTACCACTTCGCAAACTAAACCGGTTACGCCAGGAAACAGCGGTCATCAGTGTTGCCATTTTAAACCCAAAAATACTAGAATCATGACACAAGATACCGGTGTCGTCGTCGGTAGGGTTATCTACAACCCTACAAAGGTACCGAAGACCCGGCAGAGACGCAATCGTAATCAATCATCGATTGGAATCGGAAAGTAATTAAACTAGGCCCTTCTGAACGTTAGTCTTACTGTCAAAATCATTCCGTCGTTATCGATAAGTAGCAAATAATTGTAAAAAGGTAATCAATTCTCAATATAATGAATGGAATTCCGAAGCTTGTGATAAACTTTGAAGATAAATTAAAGTAATCATCGCAAATATATTATTGAGCATATTTTACGAGCTTTAGTTAGTCTTGGTTTCGCTCGCTAGTACAGAAACTTTGGCAAAATATGACTTCTAAAACTTTACAATATTATAATAGTAATATAAAAAAACTTGGGAGGTTTTAAACATTAAAAGTTTAGACACAAATATTTTGAGGTAGTCTACTACAAGTTTTGATTAAGACGTCTATATTTTAATGAGTTTCTTCGTTAACAAAAAAGCTCACAAAATATTATGAGATACGGTAAAGCCGCCCAATTGTGTCATTCTACGTAGGTAATGTTTACTTAAACCATTTTTACTGTAACTTTTATGGTCATCATCTGCCTAGCCTTTTCCCAACTATATTGGGGTCGGCTTCCAGTTCCACCGGATTCAGCTGAATACCAGTATTTAACGTGGAGCGGCTGCCTATCAGACCTCCACAACCCAATAGGTAACTGGGGAACACGGACTTCTTGGCAAGACTGGTGTCAGATTTTCTGGCTTCTGAAAATCCATAAAGACTGCCAAAGATCTACAAATGACAGCCGGGACCAACGGCTTAACGTGCTTTCCGAGGCACGGAGGAAACTCGGTACCTATGTTAAGATGGTCACCCATCCGCAGACCAACCTTGGCAAGTGTTGCTTAACCTTGAAGATCGACTGTGCGACTGTTTTCTTTAGCCACGAGCTCCACATCTTCCTATGGTATACATAATAAAGAGTATTCTATTCTAATAATAAAACCTAACCTATTATAATTTGCTTTAAGAATTACAGACAATTTCTTACTCTCCAGACCTAACGAAGTTATACGCACGCACATAACACTGACTCGATATAAAACCTGCCCCACCTTTCTCCACAAACACGTAGATAAACGCAATAATTTAGTGCTCGCGTCTTACGTGATCCAATTAGGAGCCGGGGTCTGATCTGCAGAAAAACATCAGGCAGAGAATGTCTGCCTCAGTGGGTCCCGCACAATCGTAAACGGGCTCCTTGCTCCGAACTTATGTGTTTTTAGGACAGTGTAATCGTACCTGCCTTTTCTTGCTTAAGTAACTATACAATTTAATTATAAAAATACTATAATAATAATAATAAAAAGAATGTGTGACGTAAACGTACGACACTTTTCAACGTCATCATTTCTCGTGGACATTAGAGTCGCTTTAACTGTTTTAAATCGATTCTAGCGTCCATTCGCAAAGGTAGATCCTTATAGATAAGAACGGACAAGAAACTCCATAGTTACTCTTTTGAAATAAATGTTTTACAATATCTGTCGCTTTTAAAATAAGTTTTAAATTCTTTCATTTAATTCTAATATGTCACAAAGTATTTTGTTGTAACATTTAACACAGTAATACCCCATGAAAAATGTGTGTACTTTAACTGATCTATAAAATGGTTGGTCTTATTTATCTTTATTTCTAGTATTAAAATTATTCCTAACACTAATTTTACTATAAATCCTTTGTTGATTGATGCATCTAAGTTTAATTTCAATCGTAAATGCGTTAACAGAAAAAAATATTATACAAAAACTGAAAAGAAATATCGTTTGTAAGCCCCAAATACTTCTGATTCTACCTCGCGTACCAAAAACAATATTATTAAAAGAAAAAATACACAAAATTAGCATCTAAATTAAATGTTGATAGAATTTGGAAGGCAATCTGGATTTATTAATATTCATCCTTCCAAAGTATAAAAGAAAAGGTAATCCAAATTAATTAAAGTTCCAGTAAACAAGGAAATCCCGGAGGTAGTATCAGTTGCTATAGCAACCAAGGGATTATTTTGGCTGTTTGAGGAATCAGAAATAATAACTATGGTTGTTAACAAAGATATACATAATGCCACGCCAAAGTTCAGAATCTAATGACGCTGTGAACCTACTATACGGAATTTTAACATTCCCCGTAATACACATATTAATAATCATAACATAACATATCCAATTTCTGGAATTCCGACATACACCAATCAAGGATGTTATTAACAACAAATCACAAATTCCAACAATTTGGCGCCTTTACTAAACTGACAGCGCGTCATGTGTCATGGCGGCTCTGACGTCATCAAGTGCCTGTAAGTGCGTAGTTAGAACTTTGGCTGTAACTTCCAAGGTGGGTAATTTCGCATAACTACAAAAGTTTTAAGTTCATCTTGAATTAGTTATTCTACACTGTGTTTTGGTAACGGGGTGTAGAGGAATTCAAAAGGGGTTTGTACGCAGATTCCGTGGAAACTAGGTTGATTTGAATTAGAGGAAGACGTATCTACTTACAACGTTATTTTAAATTCACATTTTATAAAACCAAAGCTGCTAAAAAGTAAGTTTAAACTCCATAAAAAGTAAAGTTTAAAATATTAGATGTTCACAAGTCCATCAAAGAGTTAAAATATTCCGGTATTACATTTTTAGGGTTCCGTTGCCAAATGGAAAAAAGGAACCCTTATAATTTAGTCACGTCCGGCTGTCCGTCCGTCTGTCTGTATGTCACAGCCGTTTTACTCGAGGACTATTGAAGCTATATAAATGAAAATTGGTAGGTAGGTACAACCTGTGAACCGCTATCAATAGCGCTGTGATATTATGGAAAAAAATGAGGGGTGGTACTCCGTACATGTAACTGAAGGATGAAAAAATTAATTCCAGCAAACATAATCGTGTGGGATATCATTGGATAGCTGATTCAAAATTAAATAGAGGTTTCAAAAAAGTTTTTTTAAGGCAATAGTTTTTAAGATTTAGAGAAGAGAACTTTATTTGATTTAAAATGTTAACCAAATATTTAAGCTAAATCTTATATAATATTCTTTGTATTCAAACCATTTTATTTCGTTTTTTTATCGTGTTTGTAATTTAAATTGCTAGATATATCCCTAGTTTTTATTTCATTGTTACCACCCACATTATTCTGTATAGTAATTGCAGTCATAAAATAATTTAAATATAGTGCATGCGGTGTTAGCCTGTAAGTAATTATTGCACTTATAAATGTATATTGTGTACTTTTAAATGAATTGTATTGTGTAAATAATTGTAGGCTAACCTATTAATAAATAAATAAAAGATACGTGCTTCCAAATCCATAAAAAATGTGTCCTCCCTGTAACTTTTAAAGTTGAAAATTCTAAAAAATAAATTGAACAAATAGAACTTCACAGACACTTCCGACGAAAATTGGTTTGAACATCACAACTTATATACTTTTAGAGATATGAGATTTTAACAGTGAATTACAGAACCCTTCACTATGTGTGGTCCAACACGCACTTGGCCGGTTTTATAATTCAGTGCGCAGAACAGTTTCAACTTGAAGTTTTATGGTGATTAATGAATAAATTAAGGAAGCTTTTTCTTAGTCTGCGACGACGGAAACACTTATATTTGTACAAATTGGAAGAGAAAAATATAAGGAGCGCGTTTTATTAACTATGTCCGCGTACACAAATGACGTGTATTTCAAGAGTAGATGAATGATTCTAGCACGTCTAATTTGTGGATGGGTTGCTTTTACGTATGGAACGCAAAGCACTTCAATCCCTTTAGTAAGTGTAACAAGATCACGTTCAGATCTACCCAACACTCTGGCTATTGCCACTACCATTGTCCCGGCAGCCACTTTACGTACTGATATATTTGACTGAAATGACGGCTAAAACATATGGACTTAGATACTAGTGCCACCTACAAAAAAAAAATACAAAATAAAAAATAAGATTTTTTTTTCGTTTTTTTAACACTGACTTCCGAAATTTAAGTTATTTTACTGTTTATGATTATTATTATTTTTTGTTTAAAAGTCAGTTGCATTTTTTGTAAAAAAGTTTATTTTTTTGTTTTTCATTATTTAGTGGTGATGTGGTGGTGGTTTTTTAGTGGTGGTGAAGAGTATTCTATTCTATTCTATTCTAAACGTACCCATCACAGCGTACGTGTTATAAACTTGTGTAAACAATAAACAGACATGCGATTTTAGCAATCCCGGAAGATTTGCTATCATTTAATGAAGAGTTTCGTTTCCTATCTCCGTTCTTCATCAGATCTTCACCAAACTAGAAAGAGACCACCTCAAAATACTCAGATGGTCTTCCAAACTACCGTATTTTCTTTTTTTTTTTTTCATTTAACATCGTAAACTGACAACGAGAACATCATCAATATAAATTTAAATGAGACCACACGACAATCACCAGCTTTCGAATATAAAAAAAATCATCAAAATCGATACACCCAGTATAAAGTGACACACAAAAAAAATACAGCCGACTTGAAAACCGCCTCCTTTTTTGAAAGTCAGTTAAAAACTCAAAGCTTTCCAAAACGACCTTTAATCTATTTCTTACAAGCGAACCTTGCATAATACTTTCAAAGGCCGGAACTAATAAAATATAATCGTTTCCACATGAACTATAACTTCGGGATAACGTGGGCTCTATAACTTGCTCAGTTACCGCTCCCGTTACGGTCTGTAGGTCGGAGGCTGTGGCTCGCAGTACGGAGGGATCCAGAGGTAGGAGGGATGTTATGTCCCGGTTTATGCGAAGTCATTCGCGCCACTCAAATATTAAACAGTGCCGATCTGTGTACTGTTGTGTTACGTAACGCAGTGGAAATGGGCTTTGTATTAAACGCAGTGAAAACGTGCTAAGGAAATGTTTTGGTGTATTGGTTTCTAAACAGGAATGTTGGTGCTTTTGAAGTTCTGGGAAAGGATATTACAGGAAAGAGCAACCAATATTGTAACGTATTGGAATTAGTAGAATGGAACACTTTGACAGTCATACACGAATAAATACGACTGAGGCAATTACCCGGAAACAGTTGGACAAAGTTCAGCGAAAATAAATTAGTGCACGTTTGGCCCAATTAAATACCTTTAACACGTTCAGATTCAACAATAATGAGTTATATTATACATATCTTCTATACTTATAATAAATCTGTAGAGAGGTCAATTCTGTACAAGGAATATATTTTTAACCGACCTCTAAAAAAGGAGGAGGTTCTCAATTCGGATGTTTGTATTTTTTTTTTTTTTTTATGTTTGTTCGCGCATAACTCCGTCGCTTGCCAACCGATTTGAAAAATTCTTTTTTTGTTGGAAATGGTCCCATGAAAATTTTATCGAAATCGAACAAGCGGTTTTTGAAAAATCAACAAAAATCTAAGAAAAATATCTACATTGTCTACATTGACGACCTTTTAGTTTAGTCTGCATTGGAGCAGTGCATTTTTTTTACACCAATTTTTTTTACACAAAGGTTCGTTTAGGTGGGGGAGGGGAGGGGGTGTAGGTACCACTAAAAAGTGAAAAATAAAAAAACTTTTTACAAAAAAATACAACCGACTTCCACAAAAAATCAAAAAAGTACAAAATAACTTTAATTCGGAAGTCGGTGTTCAAAAAACGAAAAAGGAACCACAAACACCGAGTTCCGAATTAAAGTTATTTTGTACTTTTTTGATTTTTTGTGGAAGTCGGTTGTATTTTTTTGTAAAAAGTTTTTTTATCAAAATAACTATCAGGGGGTGATTAGTGATCGATACTGGTGCCAAAAATGCAATCAGTAAAATTTTTGTCTGTCTGTCTGTCTGTATGTTCTTTATAGAAACAAAAACTACTCGACCGATTTTAACGAAACTTGGTGCAATTATTCTTCATACTCCTGGGCAGGTTATAGTATACTTTTCATCACGCTACAATCAATAGGCGCAGAGCAGTGAAGGAAAATGTTGGGAAAACGGAAGAAGTTACTCCATTTTTTAAGCTTCCGTCGCGTGTGTAGCCTTAATGGTTAAAGTTACAAATCATGTATTACGGAAATGTTCTACATAAAATTATCTAAAAAATATCCCGAAACAGCATGTCTATCTTTTGTCAATTTTAAACCGATCGGGCTGAGAGTTTCAAAATTGGGGGTAAAGTAACTATTCCACGGGGACGAAGTCGCTGGCAGAAGCTAGTATAAGAATTAAATGAAAGAAAATTTTTAAAAAAATATTAAAAGCACACTAAGTAAACAAGGATATTGCAAATTAGAAGATTACATTTAGGATAAGAATGCCTGGAAACATGCTTGTCTACACCCTTGATTGCTCCATAGGGCAATCAAGGGTGTAGACAAAATCATGTATGTACTAACTTTATGAATGTACTGTTTCTTTTTTTTTCTGTTTACTCACGGTTTCAATATTTGTAAATATAAACTTATTCATTTTCTAAATAAGTTTACATGAGCTGGTAATACTTGGTTCCATAACTTTTTTTTATTTTGCATACCAAATATGGTAAAACATTTACTTGAATGAAGTCGGTTAAAGAGTAACTATGGAGTTCCTTGTCCGTTCTTCTCCTACATTCACCAATGGACACTTGAGTCACTTTATTATTTTAACTGTAAATGTTGACGTTCAAAAGAGCCTAATTGAAATAAATGTTTTGACAAAAGTGGCGACCACCAGAAAATCTCAACAAGTCCCGGAGAAACGATTCAACGTGTCTTAGATTCCGCAACAAAATAAATCTATACCAATATTATAAAGCTGAAGAGTTTGTTTGTTTGTTTGTTTGTTTGTTTGTTTGTCTGAACGCGCTAATCTCAGGAACTACTGGTTCGAATTGAAAAATTCTTTTTGGGTTGAATAGACCATTTATCGAGGAAGGCTTTAGGCTATATATCATCACGCTTAAGCCAATAGGAGCGGAGCAGCGATAAAGAATGTTTTAAAATCGGGGATTCCACGGGGACGAAGTCGCGGGCAGCAGCTAGTAAAAAATAACAGAGGAAGAGTTATCACAATATAATTTCAGGGGAAAGAATGACTTATTATTTCGACGATCCCATAAACAGCATCCTATCTATGATAGCTAGCAGACTTGACTGTGAGTTTGTGAACCACTGCTGCAGGGTTTCGGCTGGGCCTGTCACCTGGCAGCAGAGATGTCACGATCTGATTGTCTTTTTATGTCCTTGTGTTTTACTAATACAGTTATAAGTGCATTGTTACTAACACCTATGAGTCTTGTTGCTCGAAATAAATAAATAGCAAAAAGCATGCAGTATGCCAACGATTTTCGAGCACACCATAAAACTCCACCAGCAGAAAAGTTTATTTGTGAAATCCAAAAGTTTATTTGTGAAATCACTTATGAATCGGCAGTGAAATCATGTGAAACTAAAGAGTTTCACATGATTTCACTGCGGATTCAGAAGTGATTTCACAAATAAACTTTTCAGTATAGCACGGCAGGTCGAAAAGTGATCAAACGTGAACCTATTTGTACATAATAATATAATAGTATCGTATTGCTGTGTCTGTACATTGAATATTTTTGCATCAAAATAAAAGAGAAACGTAAGGAAAGGGAAATATAATACAAAAATGCAATTTTTGAAATGTTAAACAGACAAACATTTCAAAGTTTGCATTTTTTTACAAACAGATAAACAACATTTTCTCTGTGTTTATGAAAGCATCACGCAAAATCCACTGATTGGATTTGAAACCTAAATACTTAAAAATAAAGTGGTATCCCGAGTTTTGTTTAGCGTTTATTTAATTAAAATCGACCCTCAAATTCAAAAGATCTCTCTTTAGTAAAAAAGTGCTAAGCGTCGCGCTGACTGAGTCCTACTCGCACCACGTAAAAAGTACATAACCAATATATATATATATAGATTTGTATTATAATACTTACATAAGCAATAATTATGTATAACATAAAACACAACTTAGTTTTTGTTTCGCAAAAAAATCCGTTAGTTTTGACTGGCCCATTTATCGAAGAAGGCTATATAATAGCACCAGTGAAAAATGTTGCTCATGTTTTTCTCGACGAAGTTCCCGTGTCAGCTAGTCAACTCTTCCGAACTAGAATAGGGATGTTTCCTGATTAAAAAAATATGATTCTAATTAGTCCGTCATGCGTCAGTTAGATAATAGAAAAATATTGGACACGTATTTTTTCCTTTATCAAATCTATAAAAACTGACGAAGATAAAAAGCATCAAAGATCAGGAGCGTGTGACGTCACTGCCCGGTAAAAATTGTAGCGGGTAGTGACGTCACACGAGTTTTCAACGCACTGTATCGTCTTCATTTTTTGTTTATGTGAAAAATGAAAAAATACTTCTCCTAATTTTTTTGGAAATCTATCTGACGGACTAATCAGATTTTTTTAGTTAATTACCCTATTCTAGAAACTGACAACTGCATGCTGTCCACGCAACCACTTCATCTCCGTCATACGTTTACCTTTCTGGATATGTTCACTACAGAGACACGAAGAGAACGCTCAGTCAATTCCTCTATGCCTGATCGGAAGCGAGTGAAATGTAATGATTTTGAATGAAATAATTTCACAGTTGATTACATTTGAAATAATTTTAATTAAGCTGCGGGTGATCCGGCTCACTACATTATCTGCGACGGTCCGTATAAATGGTGTTGACAAATTACAGTTGAGCAATACAGAGTGCTTGTATGCAGGTTTGCATTGCAGGATTGTGAGATTCATTTTTTATATTCTCATGATATTTATTTATTCATGAACAATTCACATTGTGTTTGAATTATGTAGTACATTAATAAATTAATTACAACTAACAATAATACATTACGGGTTTGTACAGTAACACCAAAATATACATATAAACAAAAATAAAACAGTCAATAACATAACCTATGATAAAGTACTATGTCAAAAGATTGTAAAGTCAATTAAGTATGTCAATTATATTAAAAAGTTAATTTTGAATTAATGAAAATGATTTGATGTCAATTATTCTAAAAGTTTAATAATTCGTTGAATATATTGTGATGTCATAATTAAATGGTAGGTACAGAAAGGACATTACTCAAAAAAGTCCAACTATTTACCATCATTTGTCTCCAATTCAGATAGCGAATATAAACATTTATTTAACAAGAATGCTTTAAGTTTAGCTTTGAAAAGAGTACCCCTGTAAATCAATGATCTTAATTCAGTAGGCAACCTATTAAATAGTTCTACTGCTTGGTATTTAGAGCAATGTTTAGCAATATTGAATTTAGGTGCAAAATTGTTTTTTATAACTTTTCTTCTAGTGTTCTCTCTAATTTCACGTTCTTCGTCTGACTCGTGTTCACGTATGTTTTTCGCAAAGTGGCTGAGTAGTATTAACACATATAAACTTGGTACTGTTAATATACCTAGTTTTTTAAAAACATCTTTACATGACTCTTGTTGTGGAATTCTGACAATTGTTCTTAATGCTCGTTTCTGTAGCACGAATGCTCTTTGCCAATTATACCCGTAACTGCTCCCCCAAAACATAATGCTGTATCGTAACCTGGACTCGACCAATGCATAATATACTGCTTTTAGCTGCTTTAAATCAATATCGTCCCTGAGGCTTCGTAGCGCATAGCAAGCTGAAGATATCGAGGAATCAATGGTGATGAGCTCTTTTTTCCAGTTCAATAGGGAATCTATATAAACTCCTAAAAATTTTACTTCATTTACTATTTTAATATTATCCCCTTTGAGCATGACATAAATGGTATCGTTATTACGTGAAGTTGTCTTAAACAGCATAACTTGGGTTTTACTAGGGTTTATTATCAAATTATTTGCTGTAAACCAAACGGAAAGATTATTTAAACACATATTTACTTTCTCTGTCAACTCATTTAAGTTAGGCGACCCGATTATGGCGTTCGTATCATCTGCAAACATTACAAGTCCTGCGTCGGGTTGGGAGTCATTCATAAAATTGAGTAAGTCGTTAGTAAAAATTATATATAATATCGGTCCCAAGATTGAGCCTTGAGGCACACCGCGGCAAATTTTGGCCATTTTTGACCTATATATTACTTCATCCACACAGTTCACGTCATTAATATTAACATTAATGTCTTTAATTTCTACATACATTCTACGGTTATTTAAATAGGATGTCAAAAGTTTTAATGCTTTACCTCTAATTCCATAATGCTCTAGTTTAGCCAGAAGAAGCTCGTGATCTACTGTGTCAAATGCAGAACTTAAGTCAATAAATAAGCCAGCTACTTTCATTTTGTCATTCAATTTACTAACAATATCATTAACAAGATAAAAGGGCTAACTAGATTTTTATGTTGTCGCATCATGTATAACTTGTGAGACGATTTAGAATATTATGTAACTTCGTAGGATGTAGATTAAGGTTTAATATGTAAGGCCACACTGTCGTATTGGATCGCTGATCTGTAGTTGTAGGTATGATTGCATAAATAAAATAATGTCGAGTTTCCACAATAAGGTTATGATGTGGCATGATGACATATAATCATAATACTTTTATCAGTATATCAGACTCTTACCGAGAGACGTGCTCAGGCAATTTTGCAGACAAAACCAATTAACAGTTTTTCTGTAAACACGTGGTTTAGAAAACCTGTACCTAACAAAGCTTGGAACCGGACCCTTTGGGAAATCACACGTAAAAATGAACACTGAAAAATCTATCCATAGCTTGATGAGAATTAATGAGTACTGTAACTCGTTAGAGACGTGGCTATAATTTAGTAATAACAGCATCATAACGAGCTCAGCCGCGACTGCGAAGTAGTTTGGTATTCATGAAGTGACTAATTATTGTCGACACTCGCGTTGTTTTCTGCTGTTATGATGTAACAGCGACTGTGTGGTTGAGTAGCAGTTGCTTTTACGCCGATTGCAACTAGGGCACAAATAGTTTTGTGTCATGTTACTGATCGTCATTTATAGTTTACTTGCTTGCGTGCTGAATGAAGAACGAATTGCTACATAAAAACTGCAGCTTTCGAGATTAGGTTAGTTCGAAGCTAGCCTCTTTTTTCACGTCTTAACTGCCACTGACTTGTTTTAATCTTTATAGTTTGAATTGTTTCATAGTTTCCTTATTTTTCTTTTGCATTGTCCTCACATATAGAAGCACCAAGGATGTAACCAAAGCTATGTAATACAGAACATGATTTAAAAGAGTGTCTGTGGAGTTTCTTGCACGTTCTTCTCCATAGAGATCTACGCTTTGGAACGTGCGAACGAGATAGCTTCACCTCTTTCGACTTGACAATTCAAAAGTGCCTGTAAGGGGTTTAATTGAAATGCTTTGAGTAGACAATGTTCTATCTACGATCACCACATACTGAGAAGCTTCCGTGCATCGTAAAGCACAATAAACCGTAGGTCCCGGTTGGGGCTATTATTTGTACATCTTTGACCGTCGTTACAGGTAGTCAAAAGCCAGAAAATCTGACCAGTCTAGCCAAGAGGTAGCATGTTATGGAAGTCATGGGTTGTGGATGGCCAGATAGATTTACTTGCTTGCTGAAAAACTTCAAGTATTCCTGTTAAAGTGATAATAGGCTGAGTTAATCATAAAACAAATCGTTTAGAACAGTGGTGGTCGAGTGGTTACGGCCCCGACTTACGAAATGTAACTCGCGGGTTCAAACCCAGCCAGGCACATTACTTTGTGTAATTAATTTCATCACCACTGCTCTCAAAACGGTGAAGGAAAACATCGTGAGGAAACCGGCATGTCCCAGAACCAAAAATTCGAAGACATGTGACATTCAGCAACCCGCACTGGGCCCGCGTGGTGGATTACGGCCCATTCCCTCTCCTAGAGGAGGCCTGTGTCCCAGCAGTGGGAACGTTAAAAGGCTGATTATCCTAATCGTAAACTCACCAGCCTACCTAACGCAAGTTCCATGGCTGATCCAGACACTGAGCTGAACTCAACAGTATTTATTTTGTAAGTAGGGTGCAAATAACACTTTTACACCTCAATCTTTTTGGTCGTTATAAACTAGATGAGGCCGGTGTCCTAGCTGACTATGGTTCTTCCACACGATATACATCACAGACAATAGGGATGTTTCCTGAGTAAAAAATATATGATTATGTTTAGTCCGTCAGTTAGATTATAGAAAAATATTGGACACGTATTTTTTTCCTTTATCAAATCTATAAAAACTGACGAAGATACAAAGCATCAATGATCAGGAGTGGGGGCTTGTGACGTTACGGCTCGGTAAAAATTGTAGCGAGTAGTGACGTCACACGAGTTTTCAACGCTCTTTATCATCTTCATTTTAAGTTTACGTGAAAAAATAAAAAATACGTGTCCAATATTTTTTGGAAATCTATCTGACGGACTAATTAGATATTTTTAGTCAACCACCCTATTGTATAAAAACGCGTCTTTTCAGGTCGACGGTTAAAATAACATTCCCTAACAATGCAGTTTTATTATTAGAAGGGTTCTGAACCCTTATTAGACGGTAAAACAAACTCCCTGATTCCTCTACACTCGTTTATAATTTAGTGAACAATAAAAGCGGCCGAACTACCCTCGAAATAAATTAGTTTTAAGGACTACTCACGTTAATCTCATACAATAATTTTGATTGTTTTGTAGTTAATTTGAACCTTTTAAGGGGCATTAATCAGATTTTGTGCTAATTTTGTAATTAAACGTTGCCTATGTTAAATTTCGTTTATGGACTCTGTGAAATTTAATTGCCTATTGTTATTGCTAGTCCCAAAACTGATAAAACTGGAAAGGTTCAACTACGATATTTTCAGAAGAAAATTAGAATTCTAATACCTTAGATCATTTCCAAAATTAGGTGGTTTGTGTAGTTGCGAAATTTATTCGAAAGTGTCGCCGCAGTCCTGGAACGTAATGGGCATTAGGAGAAACACGGCCGTGTTTCTCCTAATGACACTCCCTTCCGCTCCGCCCAGAGCGGGAGAAGTCATTTGATGATATTGTAAGACAAAAAAAGAAAAAAAAAATTGCCATTATGTAAAATAAAAATGTATCCATCGAATCTTAAGCAAATCACTGTATCATCATCAGACTAAAACCTACTGGAACGTTCCGAATTCCACGCGGGCCTAGCGTTGATAGCTAAAACCGTTGATTTCACAAAAACAATCAAACTGTATCAACAGTCGCTTGATGCATATCCAAAATCAATCGACAAGCTAGACGAGCAACTACAATCAGTCGGTTGCTCCAGCCTGACAGCCAGCGACGGTTGCGCGACAGTCGCCCGTCCACGCTAGGCAGTAAGCTCAACGTCGCACTCAGACCGCGCTCATTTATCATTTACTCAACCATACGAGCCAGACTCAACTTCAACCCGTTTGTTAGCGTGGCGGTGACTCTAAAGCTATTGTAGCAGCACCGTCCCTGGCGCGGCGCTAGGATTTCTATTCTGGATGTAACGTTTCTATTTTAGCCTTGAATGGAAGCATTTTGCTCTGTCATTGTTATAAAAATGGTCGCCATCTCGGCTATTTATTGTATTGTATTACTTACATTTAGATTGTATTTTACTTTTAAAGCCGAAGTTTTGATACCATCAACGTGGTAGAATATACTTACATACATATGTATGTCTATGTCACTTGAAAATGGAAAACTCCGTAACATTATAAAATATCTAGAGAGATTGTAAACTGTCGATTAACTGTCAACTGAACATTTGGAACACTTTTTTACGCTTCAAAATTTGATAGTCTATAATATCTCGTATAAGCTAGAAAATCCAATAACTTGAAGCACCGTACACTGATTGTTTGCCAGCAGGCCATCAGTTTATGTCGGTTCACAATTTCTCGGAATGTTTTCGACAGATTATAGATTATAGACTATCAAATTCTGATGCTTAAAAATATATTCCAAATGTTTATTTAACTGACAATTTAAGATAGTTTACAATCTATCAATTTATTTTACAATCTTACGCAATTTACAATTATCCGGTGACATACATATGTATCTATACTAATATAATAAAGAGGTAACGTTTGTGACTTTGTGACGTTGTAAGGTAATCTCTGGATCTACTGAACTGATTTTCAAAATAATTTCACCAATAGAAAGCTACGTTATTGTGGAGTGTCATAGGCTATTTTTATCCCCGTATTAGCACGGTAACGGGAACAAAGCGGGTGAAACCGCGGGGCGCTGCTAGTACAGTATATACTCGTAAGAGTAAAATAAGTAATGAACAGCTAAAACTCAAATAGGCTTCAGATTCTCAAAATAAAGTAACATTGAATAAAACGTTGACCTTTTAACTGATCATTCACAATATCAATTTCAACATTGTTTTAGCAACTAAACGTTCACAGTAATTGGACAAATTGGATCTCCTGTTTCAATTATTTTTTTCGCAGTAAAAGCTATACTTTTGTTGTCTGTTTGGAAACACTGTAAGATAAACAGTTTTAAGACGAAAGGCTAAATATATTTCATAGTTAGCTAGACTTTTATTGAATGCAAAATTGAATTATGCGTAAATATTTAATTCAATAGAATATCGAGTACTGTACAGAACCAAAACTATACAAAACTAAACTTTATCTATACTAATATTATAAAGGGGAAAGATTTGTATTTTTGTATGTAACGAATAAACTCAAAAACTACTGGACCGATTTAAAAAATTCTTTCACTATTAAAAAGCTACATTCACCCTGAGTAACATAGGCTATATTTTATCCCCGTATTCCCACGGAACGGGAACTATGCGGGTAATACCACGGGGTGCTGCTGGTACAAAATATTTATGTGCTCACATGCAAAACTCATGAAACTTATTTAACCTTATAATGTTTATTTTTTCATATTCATCTTATATTTTAGTAATTGACTAATTTGAGCGATTTTTAGTAATTATTTTATTGCTGAATTTGTTCAAGGAATCTTTCTACCATTGGGTATCAGTAAATGCGAAAATTTGGATGTACGAATTTATGTTTGTTATTCAAACTCTCAAGAACAACTGTATGAAATTTGGCACAGATGTAGGTTAAAGTCTGGAACAGCACATAGAATAAAATGGAAAATATTTATTCGGCGCAGACACAAAACTTCAGCAACAAATACTGTTATAGAAATAATAGTACAGTATGACATAGACTACTTTTTTCCCGGAAACTAGTACGCAGATGATTTTAGATTTTTTTAAATGGGTAATCATCAAATGACTTTCTCCCGCTCTGGGCGGAGCGGAAGGGAGTGTCAGACTCTTACTGACTAAAACCTAGCCGTGATCCTCCAAACGCACGTTGCATTCCAGGGCCGCGGTGAATTTTTCGAACAAATTCCGCAACCCTAGCAGGCACTGACCCTATGGGGCCCCGTTTTCTTTACTGACATATCTTTGAGGCGCGCGTGGAGCACAGCACACCATCGACACGGGCCTGCAATGCTATTCTGTAATCGAATTCGCACGTGAGTTCTTACAGAATAGCACTGCTGGTCGTTATCGGACCGCGAGTCTCCCAACGCTCGCTGTCTGCAGGCCCGCGCTTATGGTGGCTGAAGATCACCCTGCGTCTCCCGACATCCCGGGCATTGTAGGACCTACTAATATAACACATAGGTAGTAAAAACCTCATAGCAGACTATTTAATTGAACGTACTTTTGAAGCAAATTTCAACTATCAGCAACTAAGAATTCGCGATAGTTAAACAGTACCATAGTGTACCAAAATGCGTGATAACAAACCCAGTGTGTCCATAAATTGGTTTGTATGTACACTGTGCTGCACAGTGGACACTTATCGTACAAACTAGTCGAACAAAACTTGGTACTCGCTTGTGGTTCACAAACTTGTGTAGTCAAGTCCAGCCAGATTGGTAATTTATGCTTGGTTACCTCCGCAACACTATGGATGACAATCTAGGTTCAAACTGTAACAAGATGGTTACGTTTCGCTACGAATGAGTTAATGTTTGTTTGCTGAATGATAACATGTCTTTGAGTAGGCCTACTTTTCTTTAAATAGTACTCTTGATGGAGATACTGATTGTATCAGAAGGATGAAGTTATATGTAGTTGAAATAAGTTTTTCACCTCAATAGCTCAAACATATAGGTTTTACTGCCTGAAATCAGTGAGCGAAATTCGATTTTGCTCACTGAGTGAGACCAAGTTTTTTTTTTCAGAAAGTCGCGAATGTCTTATTCAGCCTTGGATTAATCATACAATTCGAAACATTCACACTCTATCTCTTTTCCGCCATTATAAAGAGAAAGAGACAAAGACCAGCCCTTTCGAAGTTCCGATTTTGAATTCGACCTCAAAGACAAATACGTCCGGAATTTCGTACTAACTAAAGTCAAATTCCGGACGTATTTGTCTTTGTAAAATTCAATAAATTACATTAAAAGACATAAGTCTTTTAATGTAATTTATTGAATTTTTAACTTATTGTTTTATTTAAACGAAAATATAATTATACGGAAATATAAATTTACTGCAAATAAAACCGATATTTAACCTGTAAATATTTATTTCTAGTTACAATAATGTTACGTAATATAATTCGAATATTAAAATATCATGGGTGCTATTTCCGAAAACGACTTAATTATAATAAAAGAGCGGGAATAACGTTGCCAAATAAATCTGTTACTTTTAATTTTCAGAATTGTAGTCATTTTACTTTTAACTTTTAAAATGTTCCATTTTATTGAATTGGTACCTCTACCTACAATGTTAATTATTTTGGTTCACAATAAATATTTATTTCAATGTATTCTTTTTTTTATTTTACATCCTAAAGTGTTCTCGCTGCTGAAGTGAAAAGTTATGTGTGTTACACGAGAGCAAAGTTTTTTGCATCTCGTGCCTTTGAATCCCTCGCCACACTCAGGATTCAAAATCAGCAATCGCAACAAAAAACGATTTTGCTCTATTGTTGCACAAATAACTATTAAAATACTTGTTTCAAAAAGAACCCGTCCTGTAAAAAACGACTAAAACAAAAACAATTATTTTTTTAAGCAGTAGGATGCAATTGTTGGTAATTCTTTTAGTTCGATCACAGATAAGATGCCACCTACAAACCGCTTGAAAAATATGACCACGCACCACGTCAGTCGTGGTCTACGCTGGTCAAGAAAATAACGTAGTCGAGGGTTAGTTGGTAATAGTCACCTTCGTAGGTTAATTGGTAATATTCAGCTGCAAACAAATCATACGAGTTCTTTTTTTATTGTGAAATGGATTTGCTCTTTACTCTAGTCTAGATCACAGATGACAGAGACAAAGTAGACGATGGAATGAGCTTACCCAGAAGACGCCTGTTCACTCTAACTTTGAAGAGATTAGGGTTGAATGCGTTCGGAAACATAGACGCAGACAGAGAGTTCCACTCCTTTGCTGTGCGCATAACAAAAGACGATTGAAAACGCTTGGTGCGAATTGGTGGAATAGCTACAAGGTAGGTATGGTAACTTACAGTGCGTCTAGATGTCCTATGTTAGAAGGAGAAAAGTTCTTTGTCAGGCACCAGGTTACAACCGTGCTTCAAAGATAAATTATCTTTCGTGTAGCATAATATCATTTAGCTACGTAGGTTTATGTAAAGTCAATACATAAAGTATACTTTATACTTGCTATTCTTTTGTAAGGGCGAGGTGTGAGGCCGCTAAGTAGGGCTGTCAGAACAGATGATTTTTTTTCGTTTTATTCAGAAAAACTTCAAAACTTTTTTAACATCGCAGGTTTTACCAACTTTAAGCACAGTTATTTATTTACGCTACGGGAGAGTCTTTGTAATGTTGAAAGTTATGTTTTCTCAAATCCTCAGTGCCTAAAACTGGCGAGAAATTTATGCTTTCATAAGTTTGGAGTCTATGGTTTTATAAAAAATACCTAACTATACCGACTGTCTTATAATTGATCATTTTAATTCTTAATTTTTAAAAGCAGAATTATGTAGCAGCAGTAATGTGGCAGTTGCTTCAGTACCTATATCGATACTCATTTAGGTAAACTTATTTTGATACTCATACAGGTAGGTTGCCTATTGTTGATTCTATCTCATGCAAATTTAACAACAATTCCACATTTATCGTACAATATATTCAGCAGAACACATAAAGCAATTCTACAAAGCATTAAAACAATTCCCAGCAATAAAAATACCGAATAAAACCGACGATAAAGCTGGCAACCCTACGCGAGAGGGCAAGAAATGTAAGCGCTACTCATTAAGAATTAATTCCGACGATAAATCCGAGGGTAGCAAGGTCGGCGCCCCTACCCTCGGATAAGATGCTCATCTGCATACCGGCTGAAGGCTGAGCTCCCAAGTTTTTTGGCAAGCAGCTCCTTTTGTTGGGAATTGTCGCATCTTTAGTTAACTTGAAGAAAGGTAAGATACTCTGAGTCGCCAGTGTTTAAAGAGGCTAATGCAATACTGGGAACTTGTTTGATTTAAACAAATAAAGAAGGAAAGTTCATTTCTTTCGAACAAACTGAAAGACACACATCTTGTTTACAAAATAAAATAGTTGAACAAAAAAACTTTGCTTCTCATCATCTGCCTAGCCTATTTCTCAACTATATTGGGGTCGCCTACCAGTTAAGCCGGATTCAGCTGAATACCAGTATTTTACGTGAAACGGCTGCCTACCAGACCTCAACAACCCATTAACGGGGGAACACGTTACTTCTTGGCAAGTCTAGTGTGCGATTTTCTGGCTTTTGACAATCCGTAACGACTGCCAAAGATCTCCAAATGACAGCCGGGACCAACAGCTTACCAGCAGCAGCCGGGACTTCCAATACACGGAGAAGTCTCGTTATGTTAAGATGGTCACCCATCCACCGACCGACCTCGGCAATAACCTCGGCAATAACCTCGAATCGACCCGCGCGGCTGTTATAATTTAGCCTAAAACATGCTCAAAAGTGTGAATTTCAGCTGCGCCAAAATGGTCCAGTTCGGCATAAATAGCCGAACACACCGACTTCCGAAATTAAAGTTTTTTTGCACTTTTTACTAAATAACTTTAATTTCGGATGTCGGTGTGTTCAAAAAACGAAAAAAGCACCGAGTTCCGAAATTAAAGTTATTTTGTACTTGGTTGTTTTTTTTTTTTTGTTTAGAAATCGGTTTTATTTTTTTGAAATTAATTTTATCTTTGTTAACACACGATAAATACAAAATCGTATGTGTCCAATGCGTGTAAGATGCAACCAAATCATTAGTTTAACTGGGCCGCATGTGAGCCGAGCTGAGTGCTGGGTTAATGTCCAAAGGTAACATTGAACAGTGTGCAAGATTATGTAATTTTGATAAATAAGAGTAAATTTATATAAAAATTTATGCGATATAGTAAGAAATACAGACTGCCGTTGGTGAAATTTAATCTTTTCTTATCTTAACTAGTTTTTCTACTGCCAGGCAAAAGCCCCTGCTCCTGTTTCCATAAGATTTATTTTTAAAAAGGTCCTCCTTTTTTGGAAGTCGGTTTTCAAGTCGATTGTATTTTTTTTTTGTGTCATATCTTTTTACTGGATGTACTGATTTTGATGATTTTTTTTATATTCGAAAGCTGGTTCTTGTCATGTGGTCCCATTTCATTTTTTTTTTAAATTTGAGTGAGATCTGACTAGTATTTGAGTTATCCCTATTAATGCGTGGCTTTGACTACTGATGTTTTCATTCTCATTTGTATTTGTAAAATAAAATAAAAAAAACTACATACAATGGTTTGGAAGAGCGTCTTGGTATTTCGAGGTGGTCCGTTTTTATTTTGGTGAAGATCTGATAGGATATATGTATAGGAAACGAAACTCTTCAATAAATTATGGCAAATCTTCCGGGATTGCTGAAATCGTTTACCAGATTATAACACGTAGATTCGCTGTGCAGTTTATACTACTGTAGACTCTTACATAGAATCTAGTAACATGTTTACAGTCTAAATATAAGTATTAATTAGCGCTATTAGGGTTCAGGGCTTTTAAGAGTTATATAGGGAATTGAAATAATAGACAATAGTAGTTCACGTACTTACTTATTATATTTCTCAAACTCAACACTGAACAAACAAAACGAGCAGATATATTTCTATCACACAAATATGCACTCACAGTTCAGTTCTTCGTATTTCGACGCTTAGGTCACGACTTCTGACACACGACTGAGCTCATAGGCCTAGCACGACAACCAAGCTGGTGTTTCTCCCACCATTATGTCTACGTTCCAATAAACGGACTGTCATTGGTTAGTCGTGCCGTCGACGAACACAGTCGGTACTACATTAGTCAATACAGTACTTTAAATATTAAAATTAGATTAACATTACAAATAAAATAGCTCGGTAATTAACGATTGATAACAGTCGGCCATCAAAGGTATATCACACGTCCTCGTGTTGATGAAAATAGAAAATAAACAAAGTAATTGAACAACCCAAATGTTATCAACCATAGTAACAAATTATTTAATTACCGTAAAACTGTTATGACCAGTGTAAAGAAAACAAATTGATGATTGATATCACATCACATTAGTGAATGTATATTATAGATTATTATTACCATAAATCATAGTTTTTGGGCATTATTTCATGGCCCATTATAACTAATAACGGGCATTATTTCATGGCCCACTATAACTAATTACGAGCTTTATTTCATGGCTCAATATACATAAATTATGGGCATTATTTCATGGCCCATTTTGAGTAATCGGCATTATTTCATGGCCGGGGTTGACCTCAGTAGACATTATTTCATGGTCTAAGAGTCTGAAAGGATCGAGTTCTGTAAAAGGGCAGTATTTCATGCCACATATACTACATGTTACTGAAAAATAAACCTGGAAGAAAATCTGAAATAAGTTTTAATAATAAGTCAATCGCTATCATTGCCAGACGATTCGTCATGCGGTCTGTTAAAGTTCAACCAAGCCTTAATTTTGTCACTTGCAACTACAGACGAATAAGGCCGATTACCTTTTCGAGTGAGAGGAGTATCCTCAATTTGGTATCGATCGAAATCATAGACTTTTGTAATTCTGTAGGGTCCCTGAAACTTCGGAACAAGTTTTTTACTGTTTCCTGTAGCTGGGATTTGCCGTTCAACCCTGACAAGATCACCTACTTTATATTTGGGAGCTGGGCAGTGCCTAGCATCGAAAACCCTTTTTTGCGACTCTTGGTATGAGCTAACGTGAGAATTAATCTCATCTCTAATTTGCGACAGATCTTGACTGTTAGAAGAAGCGGATAAGTCATCTGTCAGTTCGGATACAATTCTACAGTCACTTGAACCCGATGGTCTGATGCCGAAAAGGGCCTCTGACGGTGTTCGATTTATGCCCTTGTTAAATGTGTTGTTCATGCCCCACTGAACATCAGGTAGGTGGTCATCCCATTTGTTTTCAGGAGAGCCAACACATTTAGCAGTTAGGGCATCAATAAGAGTTCTATTATAACGTTCTACCTGACCATTAGCTCTTGGGGTAGAAACGGCATTCAAGACATGCTTAATGTTCTTTTCGATTATAAATCTCTTAAAGTTATCGCTAGTAAAAGAAGTGCCACGATCCGTTATGATCCTCTTGGGAACACCAAACAAACCAAAGTACTCACGAAAAACCTTTATAGAAGTAGAAGTTTTTGTGATTTTTACGGGTTTTAGATAAATGTAGCGAGTGAATGCATCAATCAAAGCGAAAATGTATACATTCCCTCTCGCACTGCGCACAAAGGGGCCAACATGATCTGCATGAATGGTGTCGAAGGGGATATCAATTTTTGGTATAGGATGTAAAGTTCCAGGTTTTTTTTCTCCAGAAACCTTCGAATAAGCGCATTCTAGGCAGGAACCGACGTACTTATTGACAAAATTACGCATCTTTGCGAACCAATATGTGGCTTTGATACGCTCTAAAGTTTTGTCAACAGCAAAGTGGCCTATGTCGTCGTGATTTTGTTTTACAATCTGCCACCTAACTCCCTTCGGGACAACCCACCTATCGCCGTCACTAGTTATTCTATAGAGCCTATCATTCTTCATCTTATAATTAGACTTAATATCAACAACGTCATCAAACTGAGGATCTTTTAAAATACCAACTATCCTTTGAATCTCACTATCTGCTCCTTGGACTGTAGCTAACCAATCACTTTCACTAACTACCATAACGTCATGAGTGTCATGAATAGGATTCCGACTGAGTGCATCGACATGAGCCATGCGATGACCAGCCTTATACTCAATGCAAAAATTATACTCTTGCATCTGTTCCCACCACCTAGCTACTCGTGGTATCATGTCTCTCTTTTGAAAGGTTGCGCGAAGAGAGTTACAATCCGTGATTATTTTAAAAGGGATACCCACTAAATACACGCGGAACTTCTGCAAGGAAGAAACTACGGCTAGCGTTTCCAAATCATATGACGAATAATTTTGCTCCTCAGGCGTTGTCTGTCTGCTGAAGTATGCGATTGGCCTAAGCACATCGTTTCCATGTTTTTGCAACAAAATACCTGCCACTCCTATTTTACAGGCGCCTGTATGTAGCTCGGTTTCTGCTTTTGGATTGTACAAGGCTAAAGTGGGACGTTGTACAAGCTCTTTTTGTAAACGACGGAATGCTGTTTCCTGATCTAAACCCCAAGACCATTTAGCATCCTTTTTTAAGAGTTGTGTAAGGGGTTTTGCTATAACCGAGAAATTTTGAACGAATCTGCGGAAGAAGCTAGACAACCCAAGGAACTGGCGAACATTATGTTGGTTCTGAGGAGTTGGGAAAAGTTTCACAGCTTCTATTTTCCTCTCGCCAGGACGAATGCCATCAGCAGAAATTTCAAACCCCAAATATTCGACAGAGCTGTAGAAAAAGAAGCATTTAGGGAGTTTCAACGTGAGGCCAGCATCGGCGAACAGACGCAGGACCGACTCTAATCGTGTCATTCCTTCACTTATGTCCCTTGAGGGAATAATCACGTCATCTAAGTAAGCCAGGGCTTCTTTGTGTCGTAGTGGCCCAAGGACCTGATTCATAATACGTTGAAACGTAGCTGGAGCATTTGCAAGACCGAACGGCATACGATTGAATTCGTAGTGACCATCCGGTGTTACAAATCCAGTTTTATGTTTGTCGGCTTCTCGGATTGGTATCTGGTAATATCCCGAGGCAAGGTCCAAAGTTGTATAGTATTTATTACCAGAAAGAACATCTAGTTGATCGTCAATTAGCGGCATGGGATAGTTTTCCCGGACAGTTTTCTTGTTTAGGGCACGATAATCAATGCATAAGCGAAGCTCGCCAGACTTCTTCCTAACTACTACGATAGGGCTTGCATAACATGACGTTGAAGGCCTAACGATGTCATTATTTAATAGTTCAGAAACCATTTCCCTTACTTTTTCTTTTTCGCTTATCGCCAAACGATAGGGTCTATATACGACAGGCTCGTTGTCTTGAAGATCTATAGTCATGTGACCGGATGTGGTGTTCCCTAATTCTGATAAGTTGAAAGCAAAACAGGACCGATACTTATTCAGTAAATTGAGCAGTTGGATTCTATGATCAGAAGATATGTCATCGTTCAGATTTAAATTAGCTTCGGTAATGGAATTAGAGTCACCGCTGACAGTCGAAATTATAGACAAGACTTGGACATTCGGCTCTTCTTGAGCTATACGACCACGAGCAATAAGAAAATCTTTTGGAAGGGTCAATGGTGTTGGACAGGTGTTAGTGACAACAATCTGTCCCCGTCCACGTCCTCTCATCTGAAATAATCCAGCAGCCACGGAATGGCGGACGCCATTCAAATACCTAATACTACCATCGACAAAAATGTCGCCTTGATGGGGTGGATCCGCATACACGTCCACAATTGTTAGACCCAAGACTTCAACAGAGTCCGTACAGAATAATTTTATTTTGCTGTTTGGTACTACATATTGGTGCTCAAGTTCGGAGATTTCTAAGGCATTACTTGTTTTTCGTATGACTATGTGTGGCTGCTCTGTAAATGTCTGTCCTATTAAGAGGGCCACATGCATGGCACCATCTGCAACTATCAGCAACTCGAGAGCAGCTTCAACATTATCAATAATAATCTGAACTCGCTGTTTGCCAATGCAAGTTACAACTGAATTGCCGAAACCTCTCAATACTGGAAGGTTATCGACACTATAATTCAAACCTAAATTTTGGAACGCGGACAACCTAATCATTGAGCATTCACTTCCAAAATCAACAAAAGCAGTAATAGAGAAGCCGTTTACACTAGCAGTCTTGAAGTATTTCTTATTTGGTTCCGACACCGGAGCGTTTATTTTGGAAGAATCAATCTCGCCTTTATTAAATCTATCCTCTATTCTCATTACCTTTTTCTCTTCAGATGTTGGGAGTTTAGCACAACATTGTTCAACCTCGTGACCTATTCTATTGCATCGACTACACTTCTTGACGGGTTGGGTGCACTGAGAAGTTACATGACCATCCTTCTTGCAATTTGAGCAACGTGTAGGCCTAAAGTTTGAGTTATTCTGGTGTTTTTGAGGTTGACCTTTGGCTATTTTACGCTCGGTGTTAAACTTTATATTTCGAGCATTACGTAAATACGACAGCAGTTTATTAGGATCATCAAATTGAGCTGCCTCAGCACCTAATCTAACCGAACGATCATCGATGCCATGTAAAATACATTCAACTGCCCTTTTTCCATTTATACCGCATCTATTAATTAGGGATAGTTTATCATAGTAATACTCTTCTAAGGAGTCCGTAAACCTAGCTCGTTTAGCCAACATATCACTTAGCATTTGGCCGTAATTTTCTTCCGATGGGAAAGTGGCCAAAAGTTTTTTCTGCCATTCAGCCCAAGTAAACAGGACCGATGGAAGGCCCTCGTACCATCTCTGAGCTATACCCTTTAGTTTCGGTAAAGCAAAATGTACAACTTGTTTTTCCGACCATGTATAGATGGTTGCGCACTCATTGACTTTATGGAGCCACATTGTCATTGTCTGTTCCCGTTTACTTGGGTCAAATTCTGGAATCGTGTTGCTAAGCGAACCTAGCCTATCCGCGCCATTATTAGTCATAGATTTCAAAATATTGACAAAGTCCGAAATAGTGGGCAATCCCAGTATAGCAGTGGACTCACCCGTGGTATTGTCTGGCGTTGTGGCCCGCACGTTTCTCGCAGAACTGGATCGTGGTCGTCTCACTGGGCTGCGTGAACGGCAGCTTGTTGGGCCAGGAGAGGGACATCCCGCAGCATGGCGTTGCTCCTGGCTAGACGCCTGTCGATGTTCCTCCCGACTGGAGGCCTGGTGGTCCATCCGGCTGAATGCCCGGCGAACCACCTGGCTGGAAGTGCGCTGATCCTCCTGTCCGGAGGCCCGGCGGACCTCCCGGCTGGAGACCCGGCGGTCCTCCCGGCCGGAGGCCCGGCGGTCCTCCCGGCCGGAGGCCCGGCGGTCCCCCCGGCCGGAGGCCCGGCTGTCCCCCCGGCCGGAGGCCCGGCTGTCCCCCCGGCCGGAGGCCCGGCTGTCCCCCCGGCCGGAGGCCCGGCTGTCCCCCCGGCCGGAGGCCAGGCTGTCCCCCCGGCCGGAGGCCAGGAGGTCCTCCCGGCTGGACGCCCGGAGGTCCTCCCGGCTGGAGGCCCGGCGGTCCTCCCGGCTGGAGGCCCGGCGGTCCCCCCGGCCGGAGGCCCGGCGGTCCCCCCGGCCGGAGGCCCGGCTGTCCCCCCGGCCGGAGGCCCGGCGGTCCCCCCGACCGGAGGCCCAGCGGTCTCCCCGGCTGGAGGCCCGGCGGTCCACCCGGCGATCCACCCGGCGATCAACCAGGTGATCCACCCGGTCGGACGCCTGGTGATCCACCCGGCTGGAGGCCCGGCGATCAGCCCGGCTGGATGCCCGGTGATCCTCTCGGCCGGATGCCCGGTGATCCTCTTGGCCGGATGCCCGGTGATCCTCCCGGCTGGAGGCCTGGTGATCCACCCGGTTGGATGCCTGGTGGTGGCTCCTTTGCTCACTTCGCCGACTAGTCTCCGGACAGTGTGCTCGTCTGATCACCCGACTGCGTGAGCGGCTGCTACGCCTTCGAGGATGCACAGGTTGATTCGACTCACAGCGACTGAGACGCCCTCTTGACAGACGGCTTAGTCGGCTGCGTGACCGATTTACGTCCCGGCTACCAGCTCTACGTCTAACAGGGCTGCGTGACTGGCGGTGAGCGGCGGGTGATCCTGTAGGATCCGTCGGGGTGTAGACAACACGCTTTTGTTTGTCCCCCTCCATAGGATTATCCTGTTAACGATAATTATATCCCAAGGGATTCATTCTTTAATTTATCACAACATAAATATGAGTGGGCATTGTCGCGTGTATAAGGAGTACAACATCAGACTTTATAAAACTAAGAAAATCAAATTGTTTTCCCCTTTTCATAGCGATTTTAATTACATTTATTAGCCGAGAACCCAAGTAACAGCTATTTTTAACGAAAAGTAATTAAAGAAGAAAGAAAGAAAGAAAGAAAACGAGTTTATTTGGCACAATCGAGACACACAAAATACACAACATAAAAACTTAATTCTAAAACAAGAAAAGAAATGCGTGTCCTGCGGCTGCGCCAAATAGGTTCAGTTCAGCATAATGCCAGACAACTTATTGCCTGACGCTGGTTTTCAACTGAACCTTCCTGAAGTGCACGGATGTAAATCAGCTCCGCGAGGTAGTCGATATTAAGACTGGGTCTGTCGATATTACGGAATTGGTAACCGTTATATACGATAACAGTTATTTTCAAACGGAAAGAAAAAAAATATTTAAATAAAAATAAAAAAAATAAAAACCCAGGGTAGTAATAACAGATTAGTAAGGTTAAAGGACTGGCCAAAATAGGAATCTTTATCCCGCTTCTGAGATGTAGACTCTTACATAGAATCTAGTAACATGTTTACAGTCTAAATATAAGTATTAATTAGCGCTATTAGGGTTCAGGGCTTTTAAGAGTTATATAGGGAATTGAAATAATAGACAATAGTAGTTCACGTACTTACTTATTATATTTCTCAAACTCAACACTGAACAAACAAAACGAGCAGATATATTTCTATCACACAAATATGCACTCACAGTTCAGTTCTTCGTATTTCGACGCTTAGGTCACGACTTCTGACACACGACTGAGCTCATAGGCCTAGCACGACAACCAAGCTGGTGTTTCTCCCACCATTATGTCTACGTTCCAATAAACGGACTGTCATTGGTTAGTCGTGCCGTCGACGAACACAGTCGGTACTACATTAGTCAATACAGTACTTTAAATATTAAAATTAGATTAACATTACAAATAAAATAGCTCGGTAATTAACGATTGATAACACTACTAAAAAGTGAAAAATAAAAAATCTTTTTACAAAAAAATACATCCGACTTCATAACAAAAAATACAAATTCTATAAAATAACTGTAGTTTTGTTAGCCGGTGTTTTTGGTTGCTTCTTCGTTTTTTTAATACCGACTTCCGAAATTAAAGTGATTTTATATTTTTTTTGTGTTTTTAAGTTATTTTTTTGTATTCTTTTTTGTTGCTATTGCAGGTCTATCAAATCTGGAGAAATCAGCCGTATACTACTACATATCTTCGCCTTAGTATGTTTCGATGGAGAATAGTTCTTTAAACTGTCTTAATATATTTTCTTTCTATACCACAGATGTGTTATTAGAAACACAACCAAAATATCCAAATAACAAACTTTCTTTCTTTAGATAAAGTCGTGGCAAGAACTTTTAGTAAAGTCTAAACAAAGAAACCACTCAGATCAAACTGGTTGCGGCAAACAAGTCAAATTAGTAGAGGCATATGAAAATAAAATTAATTATGTTTTTAATTGACTTTCCTCGCGCGTTGTTTGTGCTAAGCCGAAGGTATGTATAAGAGCGTAACCCCGCAGTGTTAGTAACGTTATATTATCTGCACTAAGACGTGTTTACTTTAAACTGTCACTAAAATGCACAAAATTATTATATACGTTCATATATTCTATGTTATTGTGAAGTGTCATCTATACTAATATTATAAAGAGGAAAAAATTGATTGTTTGTTTGTTTTGAATAGGCTCCGAAAGAGTAGAACCAATTTGAAAAATTTGTTCACTATTGGGAAGCTACACTATCCCCGGTTGATATAGGCTATATTTTATTTCCATATTCCCACGGGAACGGGAACTATGGAGATAAAACCGCAGGCCGCTGCTAGTAGGCTATATTTTATCTCCGTATTGCCACGGGAAAGGGAACACGGGGCACTGCTGGTACATATTATATTAATATTTATTTGACACACGGTATATTCGACAAAACTTTATTTTAAATTTTCTCCTAAAAAAGGAAATGTTTACAAATTTTCAACTAAATCGGTCCAGTAGGCTTGGAGTAAATCGACAGTGGCAGGCGGGCAGACAGACAAACGCTCTAGTGATCCTTAAAGAGTTATGTTTTTGCATATTTACGTTTGGAACCCTAAAAGCTACTTAAGAAAATCTCATAATCGCTAATTCAAATGAAAACGAATTCCTAGTGGATCGATTGATGTAAATGAGTCTTTACAGATTACTAAGAAAGTGTTGAGTGGTTACTAGCAAATCATTTTCAAGACCGTATTAGATATAGTAAACATTGATATGATAGGGAACGTTTAACGCCACTCGGGGGTGAGAATCGGCCTTCATCTAGCTTAAAATGACAAGAAATATTAGACGTGTAAAAGTGTTATGTTTAACCTACTTGCAAAATAAATATCATTTATCAGAAACTACGAATAGATGATATAAATTATCAAATCTTTGCTAATATTATAAACGCGAAAGTTTGCATGTATGGATGTTTGTTACTCTTTCACGCAAAAACTACTGAATGGATCTTGATGAAATTTGAAATAGAGATAGATTATAGTTTGAAATAACACATAGGAATTTTTATCCCGGGAGTATGTTCCCTTGGGATAATTTTCGATATTCACGAGAGCGGAGCCGCAGATGGAAGTTAGTTAATTATAAAGCCCAATTTTAGAAAGTAGTTTCTGCCTTTGGCTTTGTCCGGATGAAAACTGATTTCACGCGGTGTGTTTGCGTATTTTAATCAAAATCAATTTGAAAACGTTAAGGATAGATACACACTTTCGCACTGTAATAATAAGTATGGATGTAAATATAGAGTATGGATGTTTGGATGTATGGGATATCTGAGACTTGAATCAACGATTTCGATCCGACAATCCTACAGGCAAAGCTAGTATAACATAAATATTCTATTACTATATAATCTGTGGTTTAAAAACTTTACCGAATTTTCAAAACGAATTTCGTGCTATTGTGCAATATTTTATTTATGAGTTTAATATTCATTGAAATTACTTTTTAAATTGAGCTATGTATTTGATCAATGATTTATTTGAAAACTCACTAAGAATTTATTTGATATTTTTTTAATTAAGGATCTTTTCCATCAAGCTTAGGTATTCGTACCGTACTCATAAAAAAATATCTCATTTGTATTCTGAGACCAAATATATATATTTGGTCTCTCTGGTAGGTAGGTACTATAAGTGGTTATCGGTTAATATGTAACTTATTAGAACTTCCAACAGTGGATTGAAATAATATAAAAGATAAATTACAGTGAATTATTTTACCACAGATTGGTTAAACGTTATTTTATGACAATTTTTGAGATATCTTGGTTAGTCCGCCCAATCCAGCCCAATCCAGCTCAACCCATCCCAATAAAGTCTAATCCAGTCCAATCCAGTCCAATTCAGTCCAATCCAGTCCAATCCAGTCCGACCCAGTCCAATCAAGTCACATCCAGTCCAATCCAGCCCAATCCAGCCCAATCCAGCCCATCTAGCCCTTTCCAGACCAATTCAGACCAATCTAGCCCAAACCATCCCAATAAAGTCCAATCCAGTCCAACCCATCCCAATAAAATCCAATCCAGCCCAATCCAGCCTAATCCCGTCCAATCCAGCCTAATCCCATCCAATCCAGCCTAATCCCGTCCAATCCAGCCTAATACCGTCCAATCCAGCCCAATCCAGCGCAATCCAACCCAATTCTACCACATGGGCATAATGTATGTACATAGGTGGCGACCCAGACTATGTTGGTGCAGCGCCCTCGCCTGCTCCTTACACCACCACAACCAATAATCGTGCAGTGCTGAGGTAGTTCTAAGTATCGAAACAAAAACTAAATCTTCGCAAATAATCCAGATTATATTCAAGTAGCTGACCCGCGTAACTTCGTTTATGTCATACTAGCTTCTGCCCGCGACTTCGTCCGCGTGGAATAGTTACTTTACCCCCGATTTTGAAACTCTCAGCCCGATCGGTTTAAAATTGACAAAGTTTCATACAAACTTTCATCCCCTATTTAACCCCTTGGGGGTAGCATTAATCAAAATCCTTTCTTAGCGGATGCCTAGGTCATAACATCTACCTTCATGCCAAATTTCAGCCCGATCCGTTCAGTGGTTGGGGCTGTGCGTTGATAGATCACTATGTCAGTCGGTCACTTTTGAGTTATATATATTTAGATTTTTTCATAACTGCTCCGCTCCTATTGGTTTTAGCGTGATATAGCCTTCCTCGATAAATGGGTTATCTAACACTGAAATAATTTTTCAATTCGGACCAGAGACTAGCGCGTTCAAGCAAACAACCAAACTTTTCAGATTTATACAATTATATTAGTATAGAATTTAGTGGTATTAACAATATTGATGAATGGGCTAAAAGATTCACTTTAATGTCATTCGATTATATATTTTTTGTGGTCCATTAAAGATACATTGCCCTCTAACTTTAAAACACGTTTTATGATTTTTATTTAGTGGTTTCCAATCTTTATAACGCCTCATTGGTTTACAAGTTAGACGACCTTCTTGTTCAATTGTTTTTTAGTATTTTAGTGAAGGTCATTAACAGTCTTAAGGTATTAAACGGGCTCAGGGTGACACACCATCTTTTAAAATAAAATAAAAATATATATAGTCTTATAAGAATTAAGACTAAGAATACGAGTAGTTTTTTTTTTTTTTTTTTTTTCAATGTCCTACCGATAGCGACGGTTAAGATAAAAAATACAGCAATAATACAGCGTTACAGGCGTGTTTAACTGACATAAAAATAAGGTTATTTCATTTAAATATTAACGGCCAAATCCTGAGGTAGTGGTCACTCATGCATGTCCAAAACAACACTTATTTTAAATTTTACTTATATAGTAATAAATTTTCACCTACTAACATAATATGGACTTGTATAACTTACGTGTGCTTAGTCTGAAATAAATATTTTCAATTTCAATGAAGTAAGTACATAGTTAATCTTTATACTTTTTCCTGTTTCAGTCATAAGCCTCATTGACAAGCTAACTTCAAACATGGGTCGCCCACAGGTTCGAAGTTAACATATTCTGCTTGTATTTTGTTCTAGAAACCACGTCAGAAACCAAACACTGCAAAAAGGCTTTTACCGAAATCAAAGCGTAGAGTGACAAACGGCCCGGTCCGGCACGGTCCGGCCTGCATCAGCGAAGCCCGACACGATAATTTTGCCATGGTCGCCGCACAAACAGACACGTGAACAAAGTGCTAATCACAGTCAAACGTGTGTCGGCCTATTCACGAAACACTCGATATGGGAATATCGATTCCAGAATAAAATAAACAGATATTTCGTGTATGCTTAACGATATGACAACAAACAATTTTTCATGATTAAAAGTTCCTAGGAACACAGATTACGTTTTGAAGTTTTTCCAGAAAGCCTTCTGTCGACGTCCGCCTTAATAAGAAACGTCCCCAAAAGTTGCTAATGAGTGGATGATAATCTTTATCATCTTCTGGGTCAACATAAAACGAATGCCATTTGACCTTTGAAACTTTGTGTAAAACCTTTCATGCAAAATTGAGACCGGCTTCGACAAATGAATAGAATACTGTTCCGTTTGGGTGTACAACAAAATCTGTTAAAATCCATCACTCGAATACCCTTCACCCATTATCGGACATCACACCATCAAACCCCCGAATACCGAGCCACAATGACCGTAATATCCTCCGGCAGACAATGAATCAGGGCGTGCACGCACCGTGTACGTGACGCGTGACGCACGTGATCGATACGAGACGAAATAGGCTTCCGTCCCGGTGACGGGCCGCCCGACCCGATCCGTTACACTCCCAATCGTCTCCAACGAACATTTGAATTTAGAGTGGGGATTTAATTTTCAACGTTTTGGTGATTAAGTACGTGGGGAGCGGACTGAATAGCTAGATCTTCGAGTTCAGTGCACCGTTTCCTGAAATACCTGTAGAATAGCCGGATTCGCTTACATTCCGACTCGAAAATTTAAAGGAGTACATTCCCATGTCCGTAGCGAGTAAATGAAATATTCTCACATACTCAAAATTCTCGGAAATGCTCCGACGGCCCGCGATTTAAGCTGTCTGAGAAATTTACTAAGAACATATGAAGGAGAAACTTGAGTACGAACAAGCTGTCAAATATATAATAAATAATTGATATTCCTCAGTGTTTTGAAGAGTAATAGATTGAATTTCTTTGGTTTAATAAGTACAGCATCGATAACAATGATAAATCACCTGCTTGGTTATCAGTTAGCAGACGTCTCTCGGCTTACAGCATCACATGGGTGATTCATTAGTCTTCAGTGCATTTAGTGCAGATTTTGGCACTATTGAATCACTCGGCTGCGTCTACGGAATGATGATATTCTATGCATCAGAGAATTGCAAGCTAGATGATAGTTAATAAAACATTAAAAGACACGCATATCATTCCAAAAAGCGAAATTAAAAATTAAAAGCAAGATAGATAATAATCTCGTGGCTAAAGAATAACAGCCGCACAGGTCGATCTTCAAGGTTAAGCAACGCTTGCCAAGGTTGTTCTGTGGATGGGTGACTATCTTAACATACCGAGTTTTCTCTGTGCCTCGGAAAGGACGCTAAGCCGTTGGTCCCGGCTGTCATTTGTAGATCTTTGACAGTCGTTACGGATTGTCAGAAGCCAGTAAATCTGACACCAGTCTTGCCAAAAAGTACAGTATTACCCAGGTAATGGGTTGTGGAAGTCTGGCAGGCAGCAGCTCCACGTAAAATACTGGTATTCAGCTGAATCCGGTTTGACTGGAAGCGGACTCCAATATAGTTGGGAAAAGGCTAGGCAGATGATAAAGACAGATAGTAATCTTTTCATTGCAGTTGGTTGGCGGACACTTTTTGGCATGGCAGGCGTGTTTTTTAATTATTTGTTTTTTTTTTTTTTTTTTGTTATACGTAAACGAATGGGTATTATACTCGTTATAAAAATCATAATTCTATTTTGTCCGTCAGTTAAACTTACAAAATATATACAACTCGTATTTTCTGTCATTTCAAATCGTAAAAAAATATAAATATTGTATCAACGCATCCCAATTCAAGAGTGGCGGCTGGTGCCGTCACATCGCTGGTAAAGATTGTAGCACGTAATGACGTCACGCGAGTTTTCGTCTTCTGTTTAAGTTAAATAATAAAAAAGAACGTGTCCAATATTTTTTTATTAATCTGTTAGGCGGAGTAATTAGATTTTTCCGTAAAATAACCTATTATGTAGTAGATATATTTTATTGCTTTATTTGAGGATTCTATAATGCATTACGTTATTGTAATATAAGTGTTGCGTTATAATTAATTAGGTATTCTCTTTTAGTATTCTCCGAAAAGCTATCATATCTTTCAGACTGAACTTCACCAACTAACTGTTGTTTTATTTCATTTACCCCTCCAAATACAGTACCATGTTCGACCTTCCCCCTACTTATTTTATTCAACTCCTTAGCAAGGCACACCATCTACAGTATGTTAACTAACAGAGGGCGTTCCCGTTAACCCGCAATAGTAGGTATAGCATCCATATATGATTAAAAAAAAAATTACCATTCGAAAACAAAATGTTTTAATTTTTTTTTAATATTAAAATATTCACTAAAAATGTGAAATTGCTACGTTAAAGAAACACTCTCTAAAACGAACTTGTCGGTTTGGGCATTGCTACTACGAGTACTTAACATTCCGCGCTACTATTTTGATTTTAAACAAGATTATTCGAATTTATTGTCTTTTTTTTTATTTGTATTTCTTTATGCTTATTATTCTATTCTGATATTTTTATTTTAATCTATTAATGATATAGATTAACGAGTTTAAGGGAATGCCCTCTGTTATTTAACATACTGTATTTACAATGATATCAAAACAGGATCTACTCAATCAAATACCATATTAATTGAAACAAGCAAATATGAATAAGTATCTAATTAGTTGTGGAACAGCTGCGGCTGATTGATCTGGTCGAAACTAACACTGGAACAATGCTTGTGTCTGGTGCTACATACATACATGCAATTGACAAACATACATACAGGTAATTGGTAATCACTTTAATTAGTTAACACGACGACTGTATTGTGTGGTAATTAACTCTTGTAAACATGCCTGAAGAAAGAGCTCGTGGCTAAATTAAAACAGCCGCACGGGTCGATCCTCTAGGTTAAGCAACGCTTGCCGAGGTTGGTCTGTGGATGGGTGACCATCTTAACATAACGAGACTTCTCCGTGCCTCGGAGAGCATGTTAAGCCGTTGGTCCCGGCTGTCATTTCGAGATCTTTGGCAGTCGTTACAGATTGTCAGAAGCCAGAAAATCTGACAACAGTCTTGTCAAGAAGTACCGTGATCCCCAGTTAATGGGTTGTGGAGGTCTGGTAGGCAGCCGCTCCACGTAAAATACTGGTATTCAGCTGAATCCGGCTTAACTGGGAGCCGACCCCAATGTATTTGGGAAAAGGCAGGCAGATGATGAAACATGCCTGAAGAAGGAAACAGCGTGTCTTTCGGGAGTTTAATAAGCATAATCAGCTTTTTAATGTTTCCACTGCTGGGACACAGGCCTCCTCTTTAGGAGAGGGAATGGGCCGTGATCCAGCACGCGGGCCCAGTGCGGGTTGCTGAATGTCACATGTCTTCGAATTTTTGGTTCTAGGACATGCCGGTTTCCTCACGATGTTTTCCTTCGCCGTTTTGAGAGCAGTGGTGATGAAATTAATTACACAAAGTAATGCGCCTGGCTAGGTTTGAACCCGCGACCTACAATTCGTAAGTCGGGGCCGTTACCACTCGGCCACCACTGCAAGTTTAATTGAGAGTAAAATCTTGTCTTTTTATCCGATGAACCAGCAGTTATCCAATTCCTATGCGCCTAATATGTACTGAGTGGCTCGTATTTTTTTGTGCTATCATCTGTGTTTTCTGATGAGTTTAGACCTGGGTCTTTAAGTCAGTGTGCGCGTGTAGTGAATAGATTGCTTGTAGGCAAGCATGCTGTATCCACGACCAGCCGCGAGCCTGACTCATTATGATAGATTTTACGAGTTCATATAATTTTGTTTTTATTTATCTGATGACTATGTAGGTCAATCCGTGTTTACTTTGTTAAAAGAATCACCGCAGCTCTAGAACGCAAAGGACACTAAGAGAAACACGGATGGGTCAGTAAGAGTCTGACATTCCCCTCCGCTCAGTCAAAACGTTTATTTCAATTAGGCCATCATTTAAAGTTAAAATAATAAAGTGAATCTACCGTCCATTCGCAAAGGTAGATTCTTATGGAGAATAACGTACAAGAAACCAGGACTGTTGATAAAATATCGATATATCGAAATATCGATATTATTATTTCGAAATATCGATATTTATTACTAATATTTTTTTGGACGATATATCGATAGTTCGATATTGAAATGTCGATATCGATAGTCGATATTTTTTTAATAAATTTTTTATTTTTATTTTTTTTTTCGTAATTTATTTAATCTACAAAATCATCGTAAAAATTAATCTACCGTATTGTGCCCAACAATCGTAGTAGCCAAACAGCTGAACATATAAAACAAAGAGTATTTTTAAAAACTCTCTCTCTCTCTGAAAAATATTGGCATACATAATTGTTTTATTTAAATTTAAAAAATAATTACTAAGAACTATAACCTAACACTTACGTATGTACATTCATAATTTAATTTGTTTAATAAATATACTGGACTATAAACTGTGTATTCATTTTTGAGCAGAATTACGATTTTTTTTAAATAAAGCCGATATATCGAAATATCGATATTTTTTTCGATATATCGAACTCCGATATTGATATATTTAAAAATATCGATATATCGAAAATCCGATATTTTAATAAATATCAACAGCCCTACAAGAAACTCCATAGTTACTCTTTTCAAATAAATGTTTTACAATATTTAGTTTACAAAAAAAAAAAACATATATGTGAGGACGATGCACCAAGTATACTAGTTATAGAACAAAGTATTACCAGCAGAGGTAAACTTATTAAATATCTATAAAAAAGCACATGATACTCACATATTTACAAATATTGAAACTGTGTAAGTGAACAGAAAAAAAGGAAATACTGAGCTTCTAGTAATTTAACTTTACCTTAAGCCGTACATACATAACACAACGAAAGTTTCCACTCTGCCATGCAATAAGAAGTTACAAACAACCATTATAACTTCAAACAGGGCTATTATTCCCACAGCCCACAGGTGGGCAAATCTCGATGTCGTTGAGGCGCGGTTATGATTTTAGTAGGCGAGGTAATTACCACACAAATTGCGTCGCGGCGACGTGAGTGGAGTACCAGTGTACGGCGACCCTAACTCGGTAAGGTGTGACAAATGATTGTTATACTTAAATATCTGTGGTAAGTATTAATTACTCAGTGAGACAATAAGCACGACCTAAGTCACTGTCAGGTCTAGAATAATGGTTGCGGAATTTGTTTGAAAGAGTCACCGCGGCCCTGGAACGCAAAGGGCACAAGAAGGATCACGGGTGGGTTTTAGTCAGTAAGAGTCTGACACTCCCTTCCGCTCCGCCCAGAGCGGGAGAGGTCATTTGATGATTTCCCATCCAAAAAAAAAAAGGTCTAGACTGTCTAGAATAATGATAAACAAAAGAATTCCTTTTTCAACGACAACGGTAGAGCACAAAAGTTGCTTTGAAACCTCACTCCGCATCAGAGATGAATTTATCTTTACCAGCACCATTTTAACAATTTAATACTTGGAATTAATCTAAAATCTTTTTAGTAATTACAGATCTCACATGCATTAACATAAATGTAGGCACGGCACTATTAATTAGCATACAAATTATATTGATATTAGCAATTACATATCGCACTTCCGCTCAAATTGTGTCATAAGTCACAAAAATTAGAAAATCTCTTTTGTTGTACTATTGGTGCCAAAAAACTTAAAAATCTTATCTCAAATAATGTAAATAGTTTACTATTTATGCCTAGATGGCGCTAGTGACATTGAACCTATCGTTCGTACCGTATAAATAAAATATGTATAATATATAAATTCAAACGCTTATTACTCGATAATTGTTTTTTTTTTAATTATGACCCTATTTGAGCGGAGGTGCGATATTACTATATAAAGTAACCATCGGATGTTTAATTATAAAATGACATTCAAAAATGCTCGTCATTTTATCCCGTGAAAACTGACACACAATTTGTAATACATTTCCTTCAGACAGATCTTTAATAAGTAACAAAGCCGTTGATATCTCACTCATTTAGCATAAAAAAACACACACAACTCAAACCCTTTGTACTTCATCCAGTAACAAGACAGTAAATGAATCCCCATCCAATCACTCTGCACGACTGATGATGATAGCGCTCAGCACAACCAGAGACACACGGCATCAATCAGAGTACAACCAAAATGAATTCCCCGAACACAAAAACCATTCGGCAAACTCCACTGGGGCACGATTCATCACAATATATCAGCAAAAAGGGAGCTCATGTCGCTCCGAGCGGAGCGGAGCGAGCGATCGCGAGTTTTAATTAAATTATGTGTATTTTCCTCCAACTCTAGCACCGTCAACAAGTACCTATATATGTACAGTCAATAAAACAGTTTGCTATGCAGGCTGATTATGCATCGTCAGACGTCTTGTTTTCAAAAAGAATCCAGGTATGTCACAACTTTGAGGCAACGATAGTTACCTGCAGTTGGCTGCTTTCGTGCTAGGCCCCGTTCATACGGCAGTAGTAGTAACATGATATTCACACACCAACATCCCACTGCAAATTATACGTTAAAATCCTTAGTCAATATCTATACTAATATATAAAGCTGAAGAATTTCTTTGTTTCCTTGAACGCGCTAATCTCAGGAACTACAGGTCCGATTTTAAAAATATTTTCAGTGTTAAATAGCCTATTTATCAAGAAAGGCTATGACTATATATCATCACGCTAAGGCCAATAGGAGCGGAGTGCCAATGAAGAATGTTTCAAAATCGGGAGGTTATTAACTACTTATTCCACAGAGCAGAAACTAGTGAAATGATAAATTAAACAGTTAAAAGTCGCACTGGACATTGCCGCGAATGTTTTACCTATTTACTTCTTTGATGTTCTGTTCTCTTCTGTAACATAAAGATGGTTAGTAGATGTGTTTGTTTTCATATGTCCGTTCTGAATAAACATCTGCGTTATTTCTTTTTTTGTCCGTGTTACTGGCTTTGCTCCTTGTTCGTTTTGCTGACTGTACGCGTGAACTTAGCTAAACAGTGCCCAGTTCTTTCAGTAAAGTTAAATTGGAATAACAGCCGTGAAAGAATAGCGAATTGTATTTAAAAGTTAAGCAGTAAGCAGTAGGTAGGGAAGTGCGCAGACATCATTACGAGACGCTGTTTTTGTTCTTAATCTAATGTTTGTTGTTTATTTACTTCCATATCCTATCATTTTTGCTTTTAATGAGTTATTAAACTAGTTAAGTTTTAAGGATACCGAACCTCTTTCGGTATGGAAAAACTGAACCCTTTTAAGATCACTCGGTTGTCTGTCCGTCTGTCATTGCCGGTTTCCTCCGAATCTACAGGATCGATTCATTTGAAATTTTGTGCATATGTATATAATCTTCTGTAACCCAAACGCGGACGTTTAACAGAAATAAATACTTTTCGAAATGTTGTCACTTTCCGACGAATTCAAATTATAAAACTAAAAAAAAGTTTTTCCAATTACTGTCCTGTGAGTCATACTATCAAATAATATGCCGTTTTGTGAGAGCATCGAATTTATACGTTTCTTTTATTAAAATGAATGAGTTGATTCCTGAAATTAGATAAAAAATAACCATTATCTTCCCCTTATCTCCTAAACTACCGATATTCGGTTATATATTGCAGTAAAACCCATTAGAAGTTTATGGCTTGAAAGTAACATGTTACAAAAATTATATTCCTTCGGAACCCTATACCTGCGGGTGTGACTCGCACTTGGCCGTTACTTTAATAGATGTCTTAGTGAAATTGCAAAAGTGTCCTTCTATTCTATTGTTATTTGTTGACGTATCTCACAGTTAAAGCATTTTTCTGATATTCAAGCAACCGATGCCTATATAAAGATAAAAAGTATACCTCTAAAAAAACTGCAAACAAAACAAACCTGTTTATAAAATATCTGTTTGAATTTAGATACCCAAAGCCGAATTCTTCCAAAGCATTTAACTCAATCAGCGCACTGAAAGTACCAGGCCTTCATAAAACGGTGCAACAATATCTGGCTCAGATCGGAGGTATGCAGGCGCACTGCCAAGTATGCTGCTTGTGAGTCAGGCATTCTCACGACCTCTTGAAGTCTACTGCATTCCTGACTACACCGCGTCAATATTTTGTTACCTATAACAGTGAAGCTTAACTGAAAACACCAAAGTGTTACCTAAGATAAACGATTTGAAAGAATTTCCTTTGCGATGCATATGTGTTTATAGAATCTTTATTTGCTCAAAAGAAATTTACTACAAATTTTATTAAAATAAAAATTAATGTTTCAACTATAAAATAATAAATCCGTGAGCAGAGCACAACATTAAAAGAACACAAAAATAATGTGTGCGTGAACTTGGCAGATCATATTCGAGCAAAGTACAGAAAACAAAGTTCTATTCGCATGCAGCATAGTTTTAGAGTTCCTGATAGTTTTGGGAAATAGTTCTGGCGTTTTTCCCCGGAAAAAATCTGCTGATAATTTTTTCCAAAACCAAAATAATAAAAATGTTTTAGCTTCATAAAGTCGCGATCCATCGATCTATAGATCTATAATTCCTGAAGCAGTTTACAAATAGTTGTCTATGTTGACTCTAAAAAAATGACAAACGTATTAAACCGACACAAAAATAAAAGGAAAAACCTAAATAAAAATCGAAAAAATAATAATAGGAATAACTAAAGACAGAGAATTCTTTGTTTTAAGATAGATAAATAATAAGAATATATGCCATGATTCATAATAAACCCACAACTCAGACTAAGATATCAGTAGAGCATGGTTGAATTTCTAAGTAAGACAAAATCATGCAAATTTTAAGTGTCAAAGTTAAAAAACGCCAGAACTATTTCCCAAAACTATCAGGAACTCTAGAACTATGCTATATGCGAATAGAACTCTGTTGTTTAAAGCATAATCAGCCTTTAAATGTTCCCACTGCTGGGACACAGGCCTCCTCTCTAGGAGAGGGAATGGGCCGTAATCCACCACGCGGGCCCAGTCACACATGTCTTTGAATTTTTGGTTCCAGGAAATGTTTATGTTTGTGTTTTTTTTATGCTCTGCTGGAATATGATCTACTAAGTTAACGCAGACAAAAAATCATCCTTAACGTACGTAACAAGACATTGGATGTAGCAGTAAAAAAAAAAAAGCATTTTCATAGGTTTTAAAAACATAAGTCCAGCCCGACTTAAATTTTGTCAATAATATAATATTTGTAAATTTCTAGAGGTTTATTCCTCTTGGTAATTTATTGAACATCTGTGGCCCTTCGTATGTAATATTTATCTTTCCGTACTTCGTATGTGTTTGTTATTATGTTTTTAAACCAACATATCAAATACTAGCTGACCCGCGCAACTTTGTCTGCGTCACATAAGAGAGAGAGAAAAAAAAACCGTGTTTGCAATATTCTTCATTGGTGCTCCGCTCCTATTGGCCTTAGCGTATGTGATATATGCCTATAGCATTCCTCGATAAATGGGCTATCTAAGAATTTTTCAAATCGGACCAGAAGTTCCTGAGATGAGCGCGTTCAAGCAATCAAGCAAACTCAGTTTTATATATTAATATAGATGTTATTAGCCTAAAAATGTCTCAAATATTGCTAGACAACTGACGGGCAGACTTGCTGGTAACAACACATATTATAGTTAAGTGCAGTTTTATACTAACTATAGCACAAAGATTTTTATAATCGTATTTTGATGCTGTATCTAATAGTGGGGACGCCGTTCAGTTATTTGCTGTTTACATGTGGGTTGGTGTGCTGTTCTTAGTAAATAGTCATCAGGCCACCAGAGGTTCGAAACAGCTTGACCCAGCTACAGGTACTAGTGACCTGGATGGCTTCGTGAAAGTGGAGAGGAAGAAGAGGAAGTTGCCTCCTAGTCGGAACCAGTGCGAGACCGCGCTGGTAGGTCCCAATTTGCTGCGTCCGGCAATACCTACGACGCAGCTCTATGTGTCTCGGTTACATCACATTACGAAGGTTGAGGAATTCGTGGAGTAAGTTCGAGCAAAGACCAGCTGGACCTTAAGGTTAGAGAAATTTGAGCCGCGCCATAACACGAATTTCAAGTCGTTCGTGGTGCGAGTTCCGATTCATCATGTTGAGACCTTCCTCAAGGAAGAGTTCTGGCCGAAGGGTGTCGTGTATCGGCGATTCCGCGGAAGGCTACGTGACACCACGCAGCGTAACACGACGCCGACACTTCGTGTAAAATAGTGTAATGTTTTTGTGGTTTATATAAATATGTATGATAGTCTGTAAGGTATAATTTATATATTATATTATGGGTATTTGTTACCCGAAATAAATGACATAATTATTATTATTATTAAGTACATTTTAAAGCTGATATAGGAGTGTTTTTGATAAGGAAAACCGCGTAATAAAATTTCAAATTTAAGTTGCTGTTCGGGGTAAAAAACACGGAGGGAAAAAAGCCCAGTCTAAATTGAGATGACAATCCCATCTCGCCGAGTCCAACCTCTCAGCCTTGCGAGCCTTAAGTCGTGACGTCAAGGTTAAACTCACTATCGTATTACCGCTTCGTAAAAAACTAACAAAAGTCGGTACGTGATCTAATTAAAAATTTCCCTTGCGAGTCTGTAAAGTAACCTTTTTAGCTGAAAAGAAAACTTGTAGACACGGAGATAACAGAAAAGTTGTAGCGTGCCCGCCCGGCCGCCCTCGGTGAACGGTAAGTGCGGGGTACACGGCCCTATCGCGCATCGCTCCACGCCCCGATACCGTGATACTGGGCCTTTATTGTTTAACGTTTGTTTGCAGCCGGCCGTGGAGGCGTTACTCTTTTAATTTAGATTTCCTCGCGGAATGCTCGTTAATCAGCTCGTAAACGCTAAGTTTTCGAATGAGGTGTTGGAGCTTATGGCCGGTTCTGTTCGCTGAGTTTTTCTTTATTTATTACATTTTGCTTGAAATTGCGTGAAAGTTTTTGACTTGGGAATAAATAAATTGAGGTTATGTGTTTACTTTGTTTACCATTATGATCCTTATTGCATGTTCTCATGTGTAGCATGTGGGCACTAGGAGGATCACGGGTGGGTTTTAGTCAATAAATTCTGATACTCCCTTCCGCTCCACCCAGAATGGAAGAAGTAATTTGAGGATTTCCCATCCAGATAAAAATACCTGCTTGCTTATTAATTCTTTTTGACGTTCTTGCGTCAATGTAGATATATTTCTTTTATTCTCGATACAAGCACCGTATAAATATTCAAGCTCCTCATTCATCATATTATAATTTCTCAAACAATAAACACTTTTATAGGCAATCTCCACATCCAAACATCCACTCAAAACGTAGTTTCTGTTCATCTCACATCAAAACTGCTTGTCTATGCATTTCGTTCATACTTCAGCAGCACACGCTTTACATAAAAGAGCTTTCGAGAACCTTCCCGGAAAGTAAACGTTAGAAATAATGAATTTTGCCAGAAATGCACCCGAAATATATGGGCCACGTGAATGATGTACCGCCGACTTTAGAGACGCCGACAGCCGTGGGAACTTGGCTGCTATTGGTGAAATACATTATGCATGGCGTCCTACTTCTCCATGGCTATGGTGGATGTTGAAATCGTGTTTGCTGACTGTATTTTATGTCAATAATTAAGAGTTTTATATTTTTTAAATCATAGCTAAGTATGCAGGGTTTCTTTGTAAATATTGCGAATTTTACTTCTATACAATCAATATCGGTTAGAGAAAATATGTATTTTACCATCTTTTTTTTTCTTCAGAATACAGTTCCAACTTCCAACTCGTTTTTAGGATGGTATGATTTATTGAACGTTTGATTTTTTTATTCGTAATATTATGTTTAAAAAAAACTTGATCTTGCTATACGTATAAATTTGCACACTGTGTGTGTGATAGTTGTGGTAGTCTATAATACTGTAGATAATATTCCAAATGATTATTTCCAAGGTTTGATATTTAAACTTGTTAGAAATTAGACGAATAAGATGGAATTGTATAGCAACTACACTTCAAATAGAGAAGTTCTACGAAACACGATTTCCTGTAGCGCTATTGTGTAGGCTAATGCTACGAAGCAAAACATCGTAGCGCTATGGATAGTGCTACGGATAGTGCTACGGACAGTGCTACGTGTAGTGCCACGGGTTGTGCTACGGATAGTGCTACAGACATTGCCACGGATATTGCTACGGATAGTGCCACTGATAGTGCTATGGATTGTGCTATGGGTATTGCTACGGATAGTGCTACGTGTAGTGCCACGAATTGTGCTACGGATAGTGCTACGTGTAATGCCACGGATAGTGCTACGGATAGTGCTACAGATAGTGTTACGGATAGTGCCACGGCTAGTGCTACGGATAGTGCTATGGATATTGCCACGGATAGTGTTACGGATAGTGCTACGGATATTGCCACGGATAGTGCTACGGATAGTGCTCGCACTGAACCATGCGTAATGAACGGGTATTTATACAAGAGAATAGTTTGTTATTTTATATTGCAGTCGTAAAAATAACAACAAGCTATTAGCCCAATACAATTAATTTTATTATGTATTCTTTAAAACATTACCGAAGTTTTTTTTTTTAATAAATAGTTTATTCAGTAAAATTAATTTATTGCAAACACAATATAATTAAACAAAGTGCCACAAATAAATCATAAATAAATACTTTTAATGTAGATTCAAAAGACAACAGATAATATTGTTGGTTTCGAAAGACATTTAATACAATTAATAGATACTTAACTCCAATGGCTTTTCAATACAGGTTTTCAGGACAAGTCATATGAGTTTGTGTTTTTTATTAATCTGATGACTATGTAGGTCAATCCGTTTTTACTTTCTTGATTTAATCTATTCTTTTCATTATTTTAAAGTGAATTGATTTATGAATTCCATGATGGATACATTATTTCTCTGTGTCATGTATTTAATTTTTGAGTTAATATTTTTTTTTTGATAAGACCGCATACTGTTATTTAAATTCAAGTTCTTAAAAAGACATAGACAGCAAACAACTTCCCAGCTAAAATACTGGGAAGTGGTGACGGGTGGGCGTCGTCGGGGACTGTCTTTGTGTAAAATTTAAAGTTCAAAAAGTTCTGGCTCTCGGCCTAGTTTACTTCTGATTTTAATTTAGAATCGTAACAGAAAGACAATTTTCAATTGACAATAAGATTGAGATAAATTATTTTCAATTTTAGAAACTAAGGTAATTTAAATACTTTCTCAGCTTTCTGTAACGAATTAAAAACAACGATACGTTAATTTAAAGTTAACACGGAACCTGTGTACGGAACCATGCATTGTACCTAATTATGAATTATTTCGTTTGGGGTTGAAACTCTTGAACCATAGGGTCCAAGTGCTCATGCGCTTAAAAACTTCCTAAACGTTTAGTTGTCACTTCGCGTAACACAAAGGCTGGCTTTTACCACGGACAAAGGATAAGTATTGCCATACAACGTGGCATGCCACCAGTCTATTTACGATATTTATATACATCCCTGATCTTTGATGCTTTTTATCTTCATAATTTTTTATTAATATTTTAAAGCAAAAAATACGGGTGTATTCTGCAATAATCTAACTGATGGAATAAATAGATTCATACTTTTTTAACTCAGGAAACATCCCTATTATCGTATAGCTCAAACTTAAAACTTTAGAAACTCAGCAATTTGATCCCCCCACTTACTGATTGCATGTTACTAAATCAACCACCCCACTTTTCATCTCGATATTTTCCTTCCTGAATCCACTTATCTGTCAGATATCGGTTCGATCTAGTTTACAAGCGTTACTTAGCGGATTGGTTCCAATCTCTTCAAGTTTACCTTAGATGAAAGCGTGTTTATCTTGAGAACGTTTAGTAAGCTGCTCTTGTGAATAGCTGGCAACTTTGCCACAGTTCACATATGCGACCGATTCCACTGGAGACTGTGATTTGTGGGAACTGTTTAAGCTAAAGTTGTTTGACACAATGCAGTTTACCAATTGATTTCCTTGAAATAAGAGGCAAGCCGATTACATTTTACTGGCAAAACAAGCCGAGCACTCTATGAGATTCCCCATCGATACTTAAAACACTTCCATCGTCCTAGTTAAACATTTTAATTAGGTGGTAGTTTTTCAAAATTTATTTATGTATTAGTTCACTATTGATACACAAGATTCAGGAGATTCGGACTCTAGACCTAGTTTTGGCTTTGGGTTATATATCAGTGAAGGCATATAAGAATTTAATCAAGTAAATTGAAAAATAATGGAATTCAGATGGAATCTGACAAACAGTCGAGTACCAGCAACAACAAAGAGATTGCAGATAAATTAAAGTATGCTTTGTGCCCGCTGAAAAAAATCATTGGAACGAATACTCACTAAACGCTATTACATCATACATAGTTCTGTTTGCAAGATTATTTCCATGAAACAGGCCCCCAAGCCTGCTATTTTTATAAATTTGTCATTCCAACACGATTCCATTGTCATTTTGTTAAAAGTTCGTAATCTGCTAAATTCATAACGGTCGGTCAATGGCCTCGTAATACTTTTTTAGAACCGAGCTATTAAAAGCAATGACTGCACACTGACGTTCTAATGATATAAAATAAACACGATATAGTGTTATTTGCAGACGACACGTCGCTTTTGTTTAAACTAAAACGCCAGCAGATAGTTACTGACGATGTAAATTCTGCCCTTGCAACTGTAGTTAACTGGTTTAATGCTAATAATCTTTTACTAAACGAAAAAAAGACAAAATGTATAAAGTTTACCTTACCTCATGTGCGACAAGTGAACACTGTTGTATCAATAAAGGGTGAAGAGTTGAAACCCGAAGATACCACAGTGTTCTTAGGCATTACTTTAGATGCGAAGCTGCAGTGGGGCCCCCATATAGACAAACTGTCAAAAAAGCTCAGTTCTGCAGCATATGCTGTTAGGAAAATTCGTGGCTTAACTGATTTAGAGACGGCCCGTTTAGTATACTTTAGCTACTTTCATAGTGTGATGTCATATGGCATTCTGCTGTGGGGAAATGCCGCCGATATTCAGACAACATTTGTCTTACAAAAAAGGGCTATTCGTGCAATTTATAAATTAAGTCCCAGACAGTCCCTCAGAGACAAATTTAAAGAGATTAATATTATGACTGTGCCTTCCCAGTATATCTATGAAAACCTCTTGTATGCACATAAAAATATTAATCTGTTTAAAAAATACAGTGATATCCATAGCATAAATACTAGGAACAAACACAATTATGTCGTTCCTAAAACCAGGCTCAAAAAAATAGGTGGTTCGTTTCGATGCCAATGTATACATTTTTATAATAAACTTCCTAGCCCTATTCAAGAACTAAGCAGAAATAAATTCAAATCATTTATAAAACGTAAGCTATGCCAGAAAGCTTTTTATACAGTTAAAGATTATCTTGAGGACAAGAAGGCTTGGGATTGAGCTGCTTCAGTTTTGTACACGGCCCAATGTTTTAATGTTTTTCTGTTTTGTTCTCTTTTGTGCGCTTTTTGTTTATATTTATACAGTTTGACATTTTCATTTACTTTTGACATGAATGTTTACTTTTTAAAGTATTCTTTTTATTTTATTACAATTTTTTATTTTGACATGAATACTTACTTTGTAAAGTATCATATTTTTTTTTTATTATTTTATATCAATATCTCATTTTGACATGAATACTTACTTTGTAAAGTATCATATTTTTTATTTTAAATTTTAATATTATTCCCTATTGTGAATGTGAGGACTATATGGGTTATTATTAGCTTTTTCCTCTTCAAGTACTTTTTTAACGTTGTCTGGCTGTTTGAGTATTTTTGTGGCCTACCCAAATGTCCTTTCATTGGCATTGTTCGTCGAGTTGTGGAGCTCCTTATTGATTCTAAGTTGAGCTAATCGACTCTGACCAAGGCTTGCACTGACTGGACAGGTCCACTCAAAACGGTGTGGTTCCTTCTTAAAAAGACCACTTCAGACACTGATCTGCATGGTCCTCATATAACCCCATATTGTGAATATGGGGACCATTTAGATCGCTACGTCAGGGGTTCATTCATGTTAGTCTGGCGGTTTGAGTTCTTTAGGTGGCCTACCCAAATGTCCTTACTTTGGTATTGTTCGTCAAATCGTTGAGCTCCTTAAAGTTCTAAGTTTGAGCTATACGATAACTGACAAATGCTTGCACTGTTTGGACAGGTCCACTCAAATCTGTGTGGTACTTTCCTCAAAAGACCACTTCAGACACCAACCTACATGGTTCTCATATGATTTGACCAGTACAATTGTATGGACTTCAAAAGAGACCTTGACCTCTGAGTTTGTTTCGGTGTTTCTTCTCAGGGTAGTCAGCTAGGAAACACCGGCCTCATCTAGTTTTATAATGGCCAAAAAAAAAAATTGACGTGTAAAAGTGTTTTTTACAACCAACTTACAAAAATAAATCATTTATCAATGGTAGGTCACTGATCAAAGGAACTGTCAATTTTTTTGCAGATTACCGAATACGTCTGTTATGCATTTATCATTACGTAATAAATTACCATTCTATGCGATTTCTTGCAATGGAGTGTCAGTGGTTGATCATTGGAAAGTCATAATGACACTTTTATATTAGTAGATTATCAAAATTGTCAAAATCAACCATTATGAAATCAATGATAGACCATTCTGACACTATTGTGATAGCAGACTTGAGGCCCAGGTACAATGAACATCCAATGAAGCGTTCCCTGAAGTGGCACAATCATGAGGTATCGCTGTTTGACGCGCCTCTGTTGTACGGAACCTCTTTACACAAGCACCCTTAGCTTAATTGAATCAATTAGCATTAATATAATTAGTCATATGTATGTATGCAGTATTGATTGGTAGTTTCAATTAAATTATTTAAATTAAGGAAACATTGTTTGTTTAGCATCGTGATAACATAAATAATGTGCTCTAGTTACATGGATAATATAAGCTTGATTTTACCTACTGTATTATCGTGTTAATTTCACATCATCAATACCTACTTACTAATTCTAATATGCTAACATCGGAAATATAATACCTAATACAAGCCACGAAGATAGAACGAAAGTGTTTCTAACTGCTTCATAATTTTATCTTATTCCTCACTTACACAAAACAAAGAAATGCAGAAAACAAACTCATAACAGAAACTGTAGAACGAAAAAAAAATGTTATCAGTAACTTGCGGTCCCCACAGACAGTGTCCTGCCAGAAGGTTTTTCGTCAGAATAAAATACTCTATAATCGATTGCAACATTACCTTCTGAATTGAATTGTAAATTCAGACCATCTAAGGACCATGATAAATATTATTTATGTATTTAAACACATCAAAAATATTTAGTAAAATTCACAGTCGTTTGGGGGCAATTCAGTGACATAGGTATACATTGAACAGAAGAATTCATCATCAACTGCCTAGCCTTTTCCCAACAATTATTGTAACTAAGGTGTCGGCTCCCAGATAAGTTGGATTCAGCTAAATACCAGTATCTAACGTGGAGCGGCTGCCTACCAGACCTCCACAACCCATTAACTGGGGAACACGGTACTTCTTGGCAAGACTGGTGTCAGATTGTACAGAAGAATTAAATATATATAATTAAAAAAAGACATTTTTTCCTAGCTGCAACTAAGCAAATAATAATGAACACATACGTATTTGAAAACTGCGCAGTCTGGTCGGTGATTTTCATTACAATTGCCTATCAACAAGTTTACACTCAAAAAGCATAGATAACATTCAAAATAAGAATTTATAGCTGAAAGAAACTGCTTGGCAACAAATTCCCTGAACCTTCTCGCTTAGAGTTAGAAATCTTAACCCTGACCCAATTAGAGTTTCTCACGGAGACCACAAGCACTGCCTACCCACTAGACGTCGGCGTCGCGTCGTGAAGGTCGCGCCGACCACAACACGGAAATAGGCATCAAGTTAAACAAAAGACAACGAGTGACAATATTACGGGAATGTAGATACCTAAGTTAGGTTTATCTTTGACGTCATTGACTTATACTACGCTCAAATAAAATGTAATGAATCTAGTTTTCTTCTGCGAAAGGTCCTTTGATGTATGAAATCAAACAGTTAGCGTATGTAAATCTGTACCCGTGATACTCGAATACGGACCTATAGTTCAGTTTGGTGATTGAACGTGTGTTGAAAGGTTTATTCTACCCAGATCTACTGAGATATTACGGATGGAAAAAACCAGTTTTGCTTTTTCTGTTCTGGGAACGGAATCCACGATCAACAGCTCAGCAGTAGCGCTTGCGACCACCAGACCAAAGAGATAAAGAAGCTTAATCGGTAAAGTTACAATTGGTAAAGACTAAGACGTAATAATATGGGTATATTATTACTAGTTTTACCAATCGTAACATCGATCATAATAAGATCATAAGAATCGTAAGTAGTTTCTTGAAAAAAAATATACAACTGACTTCTAAAAGTTTTAGTGGTGACACCCCACAGCTAAACGTACTCATCACAGCGTACTTGTTATAAACTGGTGTAAATAATAAACAGACATGCGATTTCAGCAATGCCGGGAGATTTGTTATTATGTATTGAAGAGTTCTGTTTCCTGTCTCCGTTCTTCATCAGATCATCACTAAACTGGAAAGGGACCACCTGGCAATACTAAGTAGCCCTTCCAAACCATCATATACAGTTTTTTTTTTTGTTTTAGATCGACATGTGAGAATGAGAGCATCATTAAGGTAGTCGAAGCCACGCATTATTAGGGATAACTCAAATACCAGTAGTCAGATCTCACTCAAATTTAAATGGGACCACATGACAAGCACCAGCTTTCGAATATAAAAAGAATGCATCCAATAAAATGTTATGAGGTAACACAAAAAAAAACAATGGACTTGAGAACCTTCTCTTTTTTTGGAAGTCAGTTAAAAATAAATTGCCCATAAGTGCGTATGAAAAGTGTTTCATACTAGTTGCAGCAGATTCTCGTACAAACAAGTTGAATGTGCTTGAGGCTAGAGGTGGATCTGACAGTTTGCGACCGCGAGCGCTCATTGAAAATACGAGAAATTCCCGTCCAAAACCAACAAAACATTCAATTCAATTAAAAATTCTTTATTATTATTATTAAGTGTACGGTGTGTGTAGGTAGGGAGAGCAATGATGGCCGAGTGGTGACAGTCCTGACTTACGAATTGCAGGTCACGGGTTCAAACCCAGCCAGGCGCATTACTTTGTATAATTTATTTTATCACCACTGCTCTCGTGAGGAAACCGGCATGTCCTAGAACCGAAAATTCAAAGACATGTGACATTCAGCAACCCGCACTGGGCCCGCGTGCTGGATTACGGCCCATCCCCTCTCCTAGAGAGGAGGCCTGTGTCCCAGCAGTGGGAACGTTAGAAGGCTGATTATGCTAAGTGTACAGAAAGAGCATGTTAACAATAATAGAGAGGTGCTTACAACTTAGTTGCCTGTTAGGGCATTGCAATTTAAATGGTTATCAAACAAACTAAAACTATAAATCAATACTTATACACATATCATTATATATTATGTCATATTATTATATTATTCTTATAATCTATCTACTTATGTATTTGAGCCGTTCGGGGTTGAAACACTAGGGCCGTGGGGTCCGAGTGCTCATCGACTTTTTCGTGCAATCAGCAAGCAGTTAGTCGACTCCTTATGTGACCAGAGATCTGGCCTTTTTTTTGGTCAACGAATCAGCATTGCCATTCAACGTGGCAATACGTAAGTGTTCTGGGCACTTCCCGTTGTCAGCGATGTGGACGAATTTTTCAATGCCATGTGAGTCTTTCATCCTTTTTACTCCGCTTGTATATATATTTTCTATATTATATCTTGTTTAGTTGTATTTTGTAAACAATAACATTATGTTTTTAAAAGTGTCTACATTAATATTACAATTTTATAAAAATTTAATAATAATAATAAATTATTTTTCTTCAATAAATTCTTTTACGGATTAATATGCCTTATTAATAAGGAAATCTTTTAGCTTCCTTTTAAACATGAAAATTGGTTGTAGATTCCTAATCCCTATCGGTAAGCTATTATATATTTTTATGCCCATACAAAAAATACTATTGCTGTATAGTGCAGTGTGGAAAGTTTTATTACATAATGTACTAGCGACCCGCCCCGGCTTTGCATGGATGCAATGTAGATACTAATGTTTCCTCTACTATAATATGCATGTATTATACATATAAACCTTCCTCTTTAATCACTCTATCTATTAAAAAAACCGCATCAAAATCCGTTGCGTAGTTTTAAAGATTAAAGCATACATAGGGATATAGGGACAGAGAAAGAGACTTTGTTTTATACTATTTAGTGATTTTGAAGTCTTAGCTTGTTAAAGTATCATAGGTGATTTTTGATTTAACTAAAATTGATGCCTCGTAAAATCGACACATTAACTACAGATGAAAATGAACACGTTTACCAAACAAAACACAACTAAATGGTATTGTAGTATTTTGTTTGTTGGTAATTGAGGCAGCAAACAGCGGCGCCACCACGGAAATTAAACATCCGCCATGTTTCCGAACACCTTCCATATTGAGGCCCACTTAATTAGCGCTGACAGACGCCTCATTTCGATTCGGTTTTGTTTTGAATTATAGGTCGTGTGCTGCTGAATTTTGGAGCTTCGGGATATTGAATGTTTTTCGGTTTCTTTTTAAGCGACTTCTTAAAAGTCAGAGGTTCTCAAATCTTCTACTACTTTTTTTGTGTGTGTTACTTGATAACTTTTTACTAGGTGCGCCGATTTAGACCATTATTTTTATATTCGAAAGAAAGTGCTTGTCATGTGGTCCCATTGAATTTGATTGAGATCTGACGACTAGTATTTGAGTCATCCCTAACAACGTGTGGCTTCAACTACGTTGACGATGTTCTCATTCTCTTATTGTCGATGTAAAATGAACCAAAAACTGTATACGATTGTTTGGAAGAGAATCTTAGTATTTCAAGGTGGTCCCTTTCTAGTTTGGTGAAGATCTGATGAAGAACGTAGATAGGAAACGGAACTAATCGCATGTCTGTTTATTGTTTACACCAGTTTATAACACGTACGCTGTGATGGGTATGTTTAGCTTGTGGGTAAAAATAAAAAATAGAAAATTACAAAAAATACAACCGACTTCTAAACCAACATAAAAAGTAATAAATAACTTACTTCTGAACTCGGTGTTTTTGGTTGTTTCTTCGGTTTTTGAACACTGAGTTCCGAAGTTACATTTTTTTATCACAATCATCATCATCATATCACACAACACATACACATTATTTGATACATTTTTTCACCAAAACAACCCAAACGTTAAAAATTAACCAGACACTCGTTACAATGTAACAACGTAAAAAATGACCCTCATTTCGCTGGCATATTAAAATATGTCAGCGAATCCAAAACAATGAGGGTTTTCTGAAATGACGAGCTCCAGGTGGCAGCACTGAGGCGCCAGGTCCAGACACCTGTCAAAACGGTAATGTTTTCTGATATATGTCAAATTGACATCAACGTCATGTTTAACTCAAAGTCACTTTTTCAAGGAAGAAGACCTCTCGCCTATGTGGCGCCAACTGGTTGCGTAAATTTTCCTTTAAACCCTCATTAATTACGACTTCCTAGAAGATCAAATTCAGTCCATAATCACACTTAATACCATCACTAAAATAAAATCACAAACAAAATGTGCAACAATAGTAAAAACACAGGAAGAAAGAAAAAAAAAAAAATTAAAGCGGATGTTGGAACAAATAAGTGTTTCAATAAAGTTTTGTAGTAATAAAGTAAAAAAAAAAAAACTATTGGAAGCGTTTACTTGCAGACTTATAATTAAGAACACTCCACTCGTCCGCTGTGAAAAAATAGGTAAGTTTTAATTTTATATTAAAGCAAATGAGATTTTTCTTGCGTTAAGGCGCAGGACTCGAGCTCTTCAGAAGGTGAAGTACGGAACCAGAGAATCAACATTACCATATCGTCTAGACGACAAGAGATTGTCACTTATCGAATTAAATGGACGATAAAAAAAGATTTCAAAACAGCAGCGCGTGACGTGATTTTTAACCGACTTCCAAAAAAGGAGGAGGTTCTCAATTCGACTGTATTTTTTTTTTCTTTCCAAAACTGCTTGTTGTGTGGTCCCATTTAAATTTGATTGAAATCTGATGACTAGTATTTAAGTTATCCCTAATAATGCGTGGCTTAGGGTACATTGATGATGTTCTCATTCGATCTTGTCGACGTAAAATGAAAAAATAAAATTTTATATGGTTTGGAAGAGTGAAACATTAACGAACAAATCTTCAATTTTAAATTAAAACGTACGTTTCTAATGCATTATTCTATTTAGAAGAATCCTCGAAACTCTCCACAAAAATAGCCATTAAAAATATAAAATTATTGAATATCGTAAGCAAACCGAGTTTGTTATTTAACGTAACAAATGCCCTTAAGCATCTCGGGCGAGTAATTAACACAAGTGGAGCGAAATTGAATTGAACAAAATTGTCGAGTCAGCTGTTGGGAGAGTACTCGCCGCTAGTGCACAGTGCAGGAAAGCACAGAGGGCTAAAACGTTTGATACATTCTTAAATGTGAATTATTGTAGTGACTTACAGTCTCTACAAGAATAACGTAAGCCTTAATGGATATATGAAGGATGTATATGTAGACTTCTTCTTCAGTATTGATTTTGGATGATCGATTCAATTTTTAACATACCTTCTAAATTTAATTTTTAACTTTATAATAAAGCTAAAATATGAAAATCTGTAGCTAGATATATATTATGTGGAAGCTTATAGCATTATTAGCTATTAGCAATTTTCATTACTTAAGTAAAAAAATATAAATGTAATTAGCCTGTAAACTTTCTTTAAAAATAAATAAATAAATAAAAATGATGAAAGTCCATTTTTGTAAAAAAAATCCAAGCAAACACGTCATTCAGACGCTGGATATCTGCAATTGGTATTCTCATTAACAAACTTAGCAATATTAGGTATCTAAAATCCCGATATTTTAGACTGCACGTTTATATTAGATAAAACGTACTCAATAAAATCCTGGTTTTTAAAAATAACTCTAAATAATATATTTTTACTTATTTCTTAAATAAAGCTTGAATAAAGAAACAACATACCTAATATCAATAATAAAAATCTGCTGTAAAAAATAATGTATTATGTTCATACATTTAAAGTCGACTTTCCTGTTCCCATTAATACAATTGAAACGCAATTATCTCAAAACGAGGTAACAAGGACATTTATCGTTATTGCAGTGGACCCTTCATAAGCAAATTATGGCCGTTAGTTGTTAAGATTGTTGACATCATTTGAATGTTTTCAACTTAAATGTACCTACATTACTAGGACTACCAGCGAACGACTTCGTCTACCTTTTTTTGTCTCGATGAGAAATCATCAAATGTCTTCTCCCGCTCTGGGCGGAGTGGAAGGGAGTGTCAGACTCTTACTGACTAAAACCCACCCGTGATCCTCCTAGTACCCTTTTTTGTGTTCCAACAAATTCCGCAACCCTTGCAGGCACTGACCCTAAGGGCCCGCGGCGTCTGTCATGTGCTCGTGGAACATGCCGCGCCGCCAGCCTGGTTGTTATCGGACGGTGAGCCACCCATAGAAATCCGCAATCAACAGGCCCGCGACTACGGTGACCGGGAATAACCCTACGTTTCCCGACGCCCGAGGCATCTTCTGTCACGGCGGCTGGGGCGTGAGGTTTCCCTCTCCCTCACGCGGTCTGCTTCCTCTTTCGATAGCTTTACTGCTTCGCAGAAGGAGGCGACCGCTTCCCATGCCTCCTCGTTCCGGACCATGGATGGAACCAGGGCTGGAAGTGCTGGAACTCTACCTGCCGTCTATATACTAGTACATTATTTAAATACATAAGAATGTATGAGATATGATGTAGACCATCTTTTGATTCCACCTGTGATATCTCGCTGGTACTCTGTCACTATCTAGATACTGATGGAGTGCCAGCGAGATTAGTCTAGATTCTAGATTAACCCTCGCCCGGGTAAATATATGTACCTACATTATAAGGAGGAACAATTCCATCATATGTACATTGTTTTTATATAAAATCAATGCTCAATATATTATTTTCATTCCACAATGTGGACTTAGATGGTAGGTACATATAAAATATACATAATTTTAGGTCGTTGTGGAGCCTGTCGGGCACAGCAAGAGAGGACAGAGGAAGCAGACTGTAATATATTATTTAAGAAATAAAAGTAAAAAGTAAGTGTTGTGGAGTTCTACAACTCACATCGATTTTGGTTCCATGTACTTTTTTTTTATTCATTTAATCTATCGTTAAAACATTAATTACGATCATAAAAGCATTTATAGATTAGATATTGTTCACTTTATATGTATATAGCGACCCGCCCCGGCTTCGCACTGGTGCAATGTAGATACTAATGTTTCCTCACTATAATGTGCATAATAAACCTTCCTCTTCAATCACTCTATCTATTAAAAAAAAACCGCATCAAAACCAGTTGCGTAGTTTTAAAGATTTAAGCATACATAGGGATATAGGGACAGAGAAAGCGACTTTGTTTTATACTATGCAGTGATTATAATAAAAACAAATAAGACAGTATTTTCGATGAAAAATTTACATTGTTCAGGGGCCGTATTATGACATCTTAAAACCATCATGTTTTCTGTGTGAGAAAAGGATAGTGCTATTCGTCCTGTATAGCTCCGTCTCTTTTTCACACCGAAAACGTTATGGTTTTAAGAGGTCATAATACGGCCCCTAGATTTCTTCCGATATCTTTTATAATTATCATCATATTTCAACAAATTGACACAAATAAATATTAAACTATACTTAGAACCTCTTGAATCACTCTACGTATGAATTGATGACCGAATTAAAATCCATTGCGAAGTTTAAATTAATGATCTAAGCGGTCAGAGGGACTGACGACGGTAAACAACTTTGGTTGGTACTATGTAAAGATAACCACGCACCCCGGAAATATACCAAGATACATACAGAGACCATAAATACTGGAGTTTAATAATAATGTAAAATTTTGTTTGGATATCCTTTGAATTCTCAATCAAAGGCAAACTAACTTCACTACCAATAGCATAAGTATACCGTCACTGTATAATAATACTAGCGACCCGCCCCGGCTTCGCACGGATGCAGTGTAGATACTAATGTTTCCTCTACTATAATACGCATGTATTATACATATAAACCTTCCTCTTCAATCACTCTATCTATTAAAAAAACCGCATCAAAATCCGTTGCGTAGTTTTAAAGATCTAAGCATACATAGGGACAGACAGAGCGAAGCGACTTTGTTTTATATTATGTAATGACAATAATAATAAATTGTTTATTCAAGTAAAAAAAAAACATTGTAGTACATGTTAGTTAACAGGTTTGATAAAATTAGTGTACAAAAACTACAAATATATACAATGATGATGAGGTGCTGCATTCCCAGATAGGTTATAAAATAACCTGTATAAGGGAGTACAGTGCCAGTTCCCATTTGGTATTATTAATTGAAAAACACATACACACACACACACACATATTAATTTGTACATCTGTTAAAATAAGATTAAGATTTAAAAATTAGATTTATTATAGTATTTAAATAGAATAAGAATTACCGAGAAAATTAAATTAAGAATATTGTATGTCTAATGCAGCGACATTCAACCAATGTATTCGTATTCATTATGTCATAATTTCCGCGCATGGACACTGTTTCCCATAATACAAGCTCAAGCTTAGCTTGGGAATCATTAGCAGTAACTCTCGTGCAATACATCAATACGATGCATATGTTAGATTACTCTAAGATGATTGTATTAACTGGCGACAATAAAGAATTTATTATTAATTGTACACAGTATGTAACACTAGCGTAGTGTACCTAACTATGTTAATAAGATAAGAGAAAATTACTTTATAAAAAGATAAAAACATTTGTTTGAAAGGAGAGTGTGTGTGTGTGTGTATATGTGTATGTATGAACACGAATCCTTTACGTAATTCACAAAACCCATCCATGCCAAAATTGAACAACAACACAGATATCTCACACGATATGAGAAACAACCCTTCAACAATTCAGGGTTATTAGTCACAACAAAATCGTTTTCCCCTGAGTCTCTCGGCCGGACGTACAAATTCATTACATATTTATTTGAACGCACCACTCTAATACGTCCCTGCCTATACCCCCGGGGACTGCCGTGAGTTTAGTTGGTTATGAATTTTCAACGAAGATTAATGATATTAACTGTGCAGGCTCCCACGTGTGAAATGACCCCAAAGTTTGTGAGCTGACTACCCCGGCTCGTCCGATGTATGTATGTACATAAAATATTTGCTATGATCTCCTTGTTTGAGTAACAGCTGTAAGTCAATCTGAAAATTTAAGCCATCCTGAAAAGCTATTATGTGGTATCCCGTATTGCATTATACACCGCAGTGCTATCAAAGTTTCATTTAGTTTCATTTATTTCAACTAGACCATTAAAAGGCACTTTTGAACGTCGAAACAGTTTGAAAATAAAAATATTATAGTGACTCTAGTGGTCCGTTCACAAAAAGTAGATTCTTATGGAGAAGAACGGACAAGAAACTCCATAGTTACTCTATCAAACATAAGTTTTACAATATTTTGTGTACATTAATCAATTTACGACACGGGTTGGGCGCAGTGGTTGAGCGATTAGCTGCTGCGCTACGTGTCGTGGGTTAGATTCCCGCACGGAACAAATATTTGTATGGCCTTTAGATAGTTGTTCCGGGTCTGACTATTTGTGTATGTGAGATTGTATGTTTGTAAACGCGCATGCAACGATACAGGAGAAAATCCTAGTGCGGGGCAACGTTTTTTTTTTAATTAAAAATTTGATTATAATATGTGAGGACGATGCATTATACCTGTAGCACACCTCTATTTCGCCACTTGTTGTTTAAGCCCCACATGATAGGGGTGAGCCCAAACACCAGCCGGGCACAAAACCAATGTTAGGCAAGTCAATCAATGTTCCTAGACACATCCATGAACACGCTTCAATCTCCTCAAGTGGGGCTAAGTTCAAGGCATAAGTTTAGTCATGGAGCCGCAAACTTGGCTGGTTTACAAGTACTCATTGTGAGGGCAGTCTGTCACTAACTCACAACCGAAGTGTGAAACACTTTGGTTAGCAAGTTCGATGCTTGGCTTGAACGCTTCGTATTTCTTAGTATTTATAGCAGTAACGTTTATGGATGGGTGACCATTTTAACATGTTGAGATTCCTCCGTAGGAAGCACGTGAAGCCGTTGGTCCCGGCTGTCATTTGTAGATCTTTGGCAGTCGTTACGGGTCTTGCCAAGAAGTACAGTGTTACAGGTTAATGGGTTGTGGATATCTGGTAGGCAGCCGCTCCACTTAAAATACTGGTATTCCGCTGAATCCGGTTTAACTAGGAGCCGATCCCAATATAGTTAGGAAAAGGATATGAAATAATAATTTACGGCAGTCTCGTATGCGTATTTCTACCGGGTGTTAATATTACTGCACGGCAAAAACGACAGCTGAATTTATGGATTGTGAAAAGGAACCATTGTCCTGAAAGAGCCATATATGTTTACCTCACAGAGAATTAATGAATATTTGAACTAAGTCTTATAGAAACTTTTCCGAAACTCTGATGAATAAACTTCCAAATGATTTTTAAAACAGTCACTTCCTAAAATAATACAGCTCCACATTAACGTAACTCTAACAGTCAGTTTAAAATCCTGCATTTAAACAGCAAGTCACTGACGGACAAACCCGGTGGCTGGCTCCATACTTGCACCCACAGTAATGTATGCACACACACTATCACTAAGTGTCGTTTGGCCATAAAGCCCCTCATTATAGCCAGGACACCGCGCTCTGTGCAGGGCTGCCATGGAATGGAGCTAGCGTAACGACCGCGGTGTCCGGAAAACGCTGGATTCAAAATCTATAGGGTAAAACCGGGATAGACGCCCCAGTAGTATAGGTGCCCCGATTGTAATTACTCTAGTTTCGCGGATGAATCGCATGCTATTTTATTTATGAATCGGGAGACTTTTCAACTACCACTAAGTGGACCGCTTCTCATGTCTCTGTGCGATTGCATGGGAAGGCAAAGTGCGATCAAAGTTTTTTTCGGGATAGAAGCTCTATTTTTCAGCGGGTCGTCTATCCTAAACGTAATTTATATGGACTATGCAACTATCCCATACATGGGATAGGAGTCCCAAAACATAGAGGTCCGCGAAAATCGTTAATACTCCGGAAATATCAAAGATAATATTTTTTACTTTTTATAAATTTGTAGATAAAAACCATATGCACTTGCCAGTTCTACAAATAAAAAGTTTTGATTTTTGCACTGCGAGATATAAAATTATTTCCAAAAGTGCGGCATCTATCCCGGTTTTATCCTACATACATATAAATAAAATTGGATCGTCTAATTGTAATATTCAAATAAACGCTTTTTACTACATGCATATTATATTTTATACACATATATGGTACATACACCAAAATACACACATACAATACAACTTTTGTCTCTGTCTGTTTATTTGTTCCGGCTTATCTCTGAAATAGCTGGACCGATTTTGACGGGACTTTTATTGGCAGGTAGCTGATGTAATAAGGAGTAACTTAGGCTTATATTTTAGAAAAAATCTTTTTTATTAGAATTTAATAAAGTAATGTTGCAATGTCCGCGTGCAGCTCACGCGCATACCACCACTGTGCTGTCACGACGGGCGCCTCCCACCATTTCTCCCACCGACGAATCAATATCACAAAGAATCGGGGGCTACTGACTATTCCACGCGGATGAAGTCGCGGACAGAAGCTAGTTTGAAATATGTATGTCATCAAATTTTCATGATTTTTCTCAACTGGTGTTTAAAGATGATAAATTAAGTTTGACGTACGCATTTTATTTGATGTGGAGGATCAGAGGAACAATGAACATGTCTACATTTGTCATACAAATCTCCAGTCGCATGACAACTGGACGAAATTTCTTTTTAAATAAACAGCACCTTTGTGCTCTTCTATCTATATTTTTTAATTTCTCTTTTAAACAAAGTGTACATAAATAATCAAATAAATGTGTTTAAATCTTTGGGTATGATTTTATGGATACTTATAAAAGCAGAAGAAGTTCACAGAAACAGGAGAGGAAGAGAGGGACAGGAGAGGGAGAGGAGATTAGAAATAAGAGCAGGAGGAACATGGTACAACTTTCAACTAAGCCTGGTTGACCAAGACCCAGTAAAATCCTCAAACTACTATATATTTCCAAAGCAAACAAATCAGTTCATAGTAAAATGTTTTCTCAAGATTTCATAAAACACGCGTCAGTGGAAGCCCTATTCCCGAACCAACATAATAATAACGGCAGCATTAACATAAAATTTTACGCAAACTTTTTAGACTCGAATAAGATTAGACCCTAAGTAAGTAACTGGCATCTAGGAACTGGGGCTCCGATATGTACACGAGGCTACTATATACGGTTGTGGAATTCGTTCGAAAAGTCACCGCGGCCCTGGAACGCAGCCCCGGGCGTCTCGCCGTCCGATAGCAACCAGGCCGGGTCGACGGCGCGTCGTGTTCCATGCGCGCCTCAAAGAGCAGTCAGCAAAGAAGACGGGGCCCCATAGGGTCAGTGCCTGCTAGGGTTGCGGAATTTGTTCGAAAGAGTCACCGCGGCCCTGGAACGCAAAGGGCACTAGAAGGATCACGAGTGGGTTTTAGTCAGTAAGAGTCTGACACTCCCTTTTGCTCCACCCAGAGTGGAAGATTTCCTTTGATGATTTCCCATCCAGAAAAAAAAAAAGACTACCACAGTCTTTTGTTAACTATTGTAAACAAATCTTAATGTTGATTTTTGAGTTCGACGACGTTACGAAAGAGAGTTTGATAGTATAAGAATTGAAGCATGTGTCGTGATCTATTTCTTGTTCCACCAGCTTATTTAAAAACTGGTCAAGTCCGATTCGGACTCGCTCGTGAAGGGTTCCGTACCATCGCCTTTATTATAATCCACTATTACTGATACAATCGAAGAAAAAACACTTCTCTTGTTCCATGGACACTCATTAATTTTTGTAATACCTTTTATTTTAGGTTTATCGAATACAATCAATCAATCAAATTAATACAATCTCTGTGAGAATTTCAAGCGTTTTCCTGTTGCCATTATTCTCATACAGCAAGAATGCCAAAAAACGTTTCTTGTAGAGGTAGCCTACTCTAATTTTCAGTATGTTTTTATCTTTTATTTATCATTATTATATGCAGTAACAGAAATATACACAATATGAAAATTTCAACTGTCTACAGCCCGCTGACAGACAGACGGACAGATAGACTAACAGCGGATGCTTAGTTAGTAACTAAGGCTTTGGCACGGAACTCTAAAAAGGTGAAAGGAAGGTCATTTAAATAGTATAATGGTACCAAGTAATAGGTAGGATAGAGATAGAGTAGTATACATTTAAGTTCAGCTCTATCTAAATTGGAAACCAAACACAATATTCTTGGGCAAAGTCTAGGCAAATGATAATATCAGCCACAATAAACAATCTCTTAATTTGCCTTATCGGGAGTACAAATACCTGCTACCTACAGATTGTAACTACATTAATGAACACGCAATGTCTTGGTACTGCCTACTAAATTATACTTGTCTATAATACCTTAAGCTTCAAACATCCGTAGACCTACATACCTGCGTCAGGTACAAAATAGATAAACAGTTATATCACATCTGAAGGTCAAACACCACTTAATCCTCTTGTCTAGTACCCCCGGACGACCCCCACCCCTCCCCTCAATTACCCCACAAAAGCTAGCTGATCAGATGCCTAATTTAATGTACCGTTGTACAAAAAATATAAGCATTAAGTATTATAGCCAGTTTGTCAGAATTACTCCGTAATATCGCCTAATCAGTCGATTCAAGTGGATTTATTCACGTATTCCTGATTTTTCTGAGTAAACGATTGTTTGGTTACGTCGCTAGGGATATCAATAAAAAAATAATATTTATAAAACTCTTCCGTTACTGAGTGAGTGACAGACAAAGCCCGCCGATAGTAATAGTCGTATCTAAAAGTCGTAGAAATTTGGCAAATACATATGTAAGTATTTTGGGGAATGTAGGTAGCACTGGAACTGGAAAAACCGGAATATACGCGCACAAAGTCGTGGGCAAAAGTTAGTAATAAATGTCGTTCTATTAGGTTACTTAAGTAGAAAAAAATCAAAGTCAAAAAAGGTCAGAACCGTGTCGTTCGTACCTAATTAAAATACCAATAAGCTTAATGGATTCAAGGAAAGTTAATTAATAAGGATAATTTATTGAACCTTATTAAATAATCTCTCTCTGTCCTAAATCGATTTGTCACGGATAGAAAAGCCTTAGAAGATGTTATGTTTGTATAATTGCCTCAACGCATTCTTACCGGTCGAGTCGGTCAGTCGAGTTAGTGAAGTACGTATGTAGTTTGTTAATACATTAAGGGAGGGTGAACATATCTGACGGAACATGCGTCGCGTATTATCGGTCGCGCAACGCCAGAACAGACAAATGTATAGAAAAACACTTGACCGTTCACACTCGACGCATGTGCTTTTCTATACATTTGTCTGTTCTGGCGTTACGCGACCGATAATACGCGACTCATGTTCCGTCAGATATGAACCTTCCCTAATACTAAGTTAAGAAGTGGTAGCAACAATCAGCACTTTTCTCTATCGGCTGAACTCTTTTCTACACAAATATTATAAAGAGGAAAGATTTTATTGTTTTTTTGCTTGTTTGCATTGAATAGACTCCGAAACTACTTGACCGATTTGAAAAATTCTTTCACTGTTGGAAAGCTACACTATCTCCGGTGAACATAGGCTATATTTTATCCCCATATTCCCACGGGAACGGGAACTACGTGGGTGAAACCGCGGGGCACTGCTAGTATAAAATAAGGTCTTATCCATCGGAAGAGCTTTCAATCTAACTGGTTGAGTCGCTCGTACTCTTCACATACAGTTATTGGCTCTTGACTGATCCAGAAGGTGCAAAGAGCTCGGAGGGAGTTTCAAATATGCCCTTTGCGTTTCTGGGCCGCCATAACAGGATATTATACTGAACCGTCTGATAGATTTCCAAAAAATATTGGACACGTATTTTTTTCTTTTTTCACGTAAACTAAAAATGAAGGCGGAAAAACATGCGTGACGTCACTATGAGCTACAATTTTGACCACGACGTGACATCACCAGGCCCCACTCTTGAACTTGGATGTACTTTATCTTTATAATTTTTTTTACGATTTAAAATGAAAAAGTTAAGTGCCCAATATTTTTTAGAAAATCTAACGGACAGACTAAATAGAATAATGATTTTAATTTGTAGTTAAATACCCAATTCTTTGGAACAATTTTAAGATGCAAAGCGCCTGCGTTCGATTCTGCTCAACAATTCCACGCATACTCGTACCTAAAAAACAAAATACAAGAATTTAATTTCAAATGTAGGTTCGTTTACTCACAAAATATGTAGATCCATACACTGCAAATCCCTATTTACTCTTTCAAGTTTTTATTGTTTTGCATCTGCTCGGCGTCCGTATTATAGTATACTATTAGGATCTCACAGAATACCAACTTTACTACATAGTATAAAACAAAGTCGCTTTCTCCATCCCTATATCACTATGTATGCTTAAATCTTTAAAACTACGTAACGGATTGTGACTCATTTTTTAATAGATACAGTGATTGAAGAGGAAGGTTTATATGTATAATACATGCATATTATAGCAGAGGAAACATTAGTATCTACATTGCACCCGTGCGAAGCCGGGGCGGCTCGCTAGTTAAGTATATTCGCCTGGCTCATGCGGAGTGGACACCCGTTTGGTGTAGACAGTCGCCTCACATTGGTAGCTAATTCGATACTTGCATCATAGATTCCATATAATGCCATAAACGTAGTGGAAACTTCTTTCTTTTAATTATTTTTTTATTTTTATATTCATATTTTGTAATCTTTACGGTGTCTTAATAGGTATCGTGCTTTTATTTCTATTCCTCTACCAAATAAATGTCGTATTTTCTGATTCTTCTTTTTTTCAACAAAAATTAAATAAACAGTTTTTTTTCAGGAAAATACGCTAAGTAACTCTTCGCCTAATGTGACTGACTGCAACTCTCTACTGCAACTGAACAACAGAATACTTAACAAATAACATTAGTCATATTTATTTAAATGTATGATACTAGACACGTGTACGGTTTATATTTGAAATACTTATCTAAACACATACACTTAAAATTAAAAACACAAAACTAAAATTCGGCGTCAAAAAATTCGTCCGACGACTGAAGTAAAAGCCAGCCCTAGTGGCACGCGAAGTGTCAACTAAACGTTTAGCAAGTTATTTTAATAAAATATGAGTAACTCTCAATTAAATTGGACCCCACAATCCAAGGGTTTCAACCTCGAAAATATAATTGCTAACTAGTTTAATATAATTCCGTCGTTTGAGGTTCTTAGCAGCCGCATCGGTAGCAATTTGATTGAGATATTAACACATTGAATTAGCTAACGAGAATCTATACTAATATTATAAAGAGGAAAGATTTGTATTTTTGTATGTAACGAATAAACTCAAAAACTACTGGACCGATTTCAAAAATTCTTTCACCATTAGAAAGCTGTATTCACCCTGAGTCACATAGGCTATATATTTTATCCCCATATACCCACGGGAACGGGAATTTACGCGCTAGAAAAAATCAATCCGTTTAATTATCTACCAGGAATTCAACTCTGATAACCCTGCGATTGGCGCGACCAATCGTTATGGAGTCCATCAAAGCAATAAATGGAATCATCAGCACAGCGCGACTCGCATCTATTGGACATTTTGTTATCAAAATTAATAAATCCGGCTTATACGGGCCGTTACACGTAATCTATCGGTTTTTATCAATATATTGTTAGGGGGAATACACACTGAAATATTAGTCTCGTAAAATGTTTTGAGACTAACTTATTTCCGAGACTTTAGAAGTTGGCTTCCATAAAACAAATCTATCGAACTTGGAAATAATGTAGATTTATTATAAGTGAAAAAATATGTTACAAAATCAAATAAACAGTTAACAAAGATAAGTAGCTATGTATCTAGCCGTTTTTGCCTCTTAAATGATACTTAGATATTATCTATCATTCATTATGAAAACAAAAGATCTATTTCTGAAATAGGTAGTCTGATCAACAGACGCGTGTTCCGTGATCCCGCCCACATTCCTAGGTGGCTATGGTTTAAGTAATTTGACCTTTTTATATAAAGAAATACGGCAATTTACTTTGTTTACTTACAACAACAAAAAAATAGGTTTATTTCTGTATAGGTAACAACATCGTAACATACTAGTTACCGGATAAATTGCAAGAGGGCAAAAAGAAGTCTAAGGCTGATTCTACACATGCCATTTCGTGTAAAACTGGTGAACTCACGCCACTCCTGGGTATGTGTACACACGTGTACAGCACGTACACACTGGCCGGTGCATACCAATCGTAAAATGTAGTAGAGGCAGTGCGAAGAGGTTGGATATGACAGCGCCGAAAACTTGGAGTTTCATACTGGTCTTAGAGGAAAGAAATCATTGCTCCTTTGGAAACTGTCCGAACAAATCAATGAATGGAAAATCACCATCCAGTCACCTGTTTTACTTCCTAAATAGAACGCTGTATAATGCAGAAACTGCATCATCCAAAGGTTGACTGGTAGAAAATGCGTAAGGCATTAAGTCCGCCTCTGTACATTTGTGTGCGTAAAGCATTAAATAAATAAATATGTCCGAGTTAATAATATTATAGGTACTTTTAAGATAGCAGAATTTTATTTGGAATATCTTTAGCAAAGTTCCACTCCGCATAATTTTGCGTAGAACAATGTTTATTTAGAGCGACGATTATTTGGCACAATTTCACTTGGTACAATTATTCCAAATCAAATTTTGCCATCGCCATAGGAAAGTAGATGGCAGAATCTTATTTGGGATAATTTTATTAGACATAGAAAATTAAAATATCATCTTAAAAGTCAATCTGTTGTGCTACAAAAGTTAGTAAAAGAAATGAAACGCTGCAAAACCGATTCAACGTAGTACTGTTTGCCCTACCCCTAGTGTGTAATTTAAGCCCGCGTAGGCGCACTAGGGCGTTGCTAGGGTTGCGGAATTTGTTCGAAAGAGTCACCGCGGCCCTGGAACGCAAAGGGCACAAGAAGGATCACGGGTGGGTTTTAGTCAGTAAATGTCTGACTCTCCCTACCGCTCCGACCAGGGCGGGAGGGGTCATTTGATGATTTCCCATCCAAAAAAAAAAGGCGCACTAGGGCGTGGCAAGCTAAGGCACAGATAGCTTTAACGTACGCAGCCGCGACTGAAGCTGGCGAGCGAAGCCGGACAGCAAGCCGAAGCTACGGTAGTGAGCGTGAAAACTATCTGCGATGATAAGCTCGCGTTGGAATGCCGCTATCAGAGCCCCGCAGTGCCAGAACCGTGACAGAAACCATGCCTGCTGCATATTGCACATTGCATGCTTGCTTCCATGCTGCATGCTTGCTTGCATGCTGCATGCTTGCTTCCATGCTGCATGCTTGCTTGCATGCTGTATGCTTGCTTGCATATTTTATAATGGTTAGAAACACAAAATCATTGCAGCTATGAATTTTTGTAATATGATATATAAGTCTTGCAATTTCTTATGGATAAGAAATTTATGCCAAAAGATGATTCTAATTGTGAACTTTCTGCAATATGATGGTTTTACTTTTTAATTATTATGTATATGAAATTTATGCCAAAATTATAAATGGTAATTGTATACGTTTTTGTTGTTATTTTAAAATTTTGTGTGTGCTATTATCCTGTGATGGTCGAAATAATTGTATTATTATTATTTAAAAGGCGATTTTAAAGATGATTCTAACTAACAAATTTATGAGTTTTTAATGTATGTGAAATGAAGTGTATGCCAAACGAAGTTATGCGAAGAGAAGTTTATGCTATCCGTTTTTATGCAAAATAATACTATGACATACAAATATTGGCTATAAACGGTAGACACAACAGAAACATTATCTCTTAATAATAAAAAAGCAAGTTGTTTTATTTACACCCATCAGGTATCCGAGACCTGCCCACAACATTCTGCCCCGCAGCAAAACACGAACAACATGTTGCCACAACCAAAATTAAAAACAAATAAAAAATACCGTATCTTTTCCGCATCCTACATTGAGGTAAAGTCTGAATATCGCCATCAGATATTAAAATCAGGCCGACCCTCGGCTCTCATAAATAATAACGGCATCTAAATAAAAATCACTTTTATACGCTTTCCGTGCCGTAAAATATAAAATACAGTGATTCCGGCTGCATAGCGCCTAGCCTATAAGCCGAGCACGCACGTGAGCGCACAGCCTTATAATTAAAATCTGTCCGTACAGTTTGCATTACTGTGATTACGGAAGAATTTAGTTTTAGTAATAACTGATTGCATTGAGTCTGGTACTTTGTTATGTTACATGTTACTTACATCACACATGCCACCATGAATTCACACGATACCACTAATTTCCCGGGAAAATATGTTGGTGGTTTTACAGTGAAATTACCTACGTATTTCACAGTTAAGCACCTAACATTGTACCCCATCATAGGCATACCACTACAGTAACCGAGCACTAATCGAATTTACTTCATAAAAGAATTCAACAGAGCAGAATCTGAAGATCCAATCACCGGCCGCACCCGCCCCACTCCACTGCCGGCATTTCCCGCAGAAATTAACCCAAAAATACAATCGTAAAAACGGAAGAGCCCACAAAGTTGTTGAAATCTATTTAACACTTTCATCGCTCAGCTTTTTCAGCAGCGGCCGGTAAAAATTACAGCTGAATCGTGTATTTTAGCAAAAACGGGGAGTTATCTGACGGGGCTGCCTAATTCCCATGAATTTATAGTATGCGGGCCTTACACCAGTTATTATTGCGGCCCGGGTCATTATTTGACCTGGATAGGGTTAACGTTTTGTTGTTTTTGCAACAAGTCTTAAAGGTGCGTATTTTGGCTTTAAATAAATCTCTTAAAATACGCAACAGTGGGATTTAAAACAATAGAGACTTTATTCTCATGTTTCTTATTCTATTTTTACTCACATAAATAATCAATTAGTTTCTTAACTGACGTTTTCTACTTACATTTTAAGGTACATTTTAAGTAACTTTCCCCAGAAAGGGGGTGTAAGTTGGTATGCTAAATTTTGGGCCGATATACTTAAAACTTTGTACGAACACGCCTAAAGAAATAAAAAAGGTAGTCATTAATCGTTTTTCACGACGAGGTAGCGATATTCTATACGAAGTCGAAAAATTGGTTTGAGATTTTTTTCATCTTTTTAACCGACTTCCGTAAAAGGAGGAAGTTCTCAAGTCGACTGTTTTTTTTCGTCGGTTGGTTACATTTATGTATGGGGTGCGGTTACACCCCATACATAAATGTAACCATCTAAAAAGTGAAAAATAAAAAACTTTTTTACAGAAATACAACCACAAAAAATTACAATTTTATACTTTTTATATTTTTAGTTATAGTTTTTACTTAAAAGGGATGTTTTCTGAGGAATAAAAATATGATTCTAGGTATTTAGTCCGTCAGTTAGATTACCGAAAAACATTGGACACTTATTTTTTGCTTTATTAAATCTATACAAATTGACGAAGATAAAAAGCTTCAAAGATCATGAGTCAGGGTTTGTGACGTCACGGCGTGGTAAAAATCGTAGCACGAAGTGACGTCACACGAGTTTTCAACGCACTGTATCGTCTTCGTTTTTTGTTTACGTGAAAAAATACGTGTACAATATTTTTGGAAATCTGACACGACTATTTAGATTTTTTTGGTCATCTACCCTATTATGAAAATAAAAAGAAGGTTACACAGGGCACGATATACTTTTCGATTTAAACTGCCGATCAGCCCTGATTGCGATAAAACAAAATTAAGTTATACTCACAGTTCACGCACAATATTGTATAATGTATTAAAGTTTCATAATTATATTACTATAATAAATATAATACTTGATACCTTCAGAAGTCGGCTACGACAGTACCTTCTTAACTCGCAGAAGGAACTGGGCGTGACGATTTCGAACACTTCGTTTATTTAAGTTTAGCAATGGGGTACCTGCAGCAGGCCTGTAAACAAAAAGGAAAAAAAAATTGAACACAGTCATTACAGTAATTTTTTACAATTTATTATATTCAGTTATCGCTTCTAATCTAAGTAATTTCAACTACACAATAATAATAATACCATAAATATTCCTACCATTATGTACATAAGTCTATTAATATAATTACTACACACACACACACACACACACCTATAGATCAAAATACTTAAATTAAAAAAAAAAACAATGTGGACGTACTCACCATACGGCATACACAAAACAACAATTAACTGTTGAAATTTTAATACACAAAACAACAATTAACATTTTAACAGTTCTGCATCAGCTCGACGTCCGTATGTCACTACCGGGAGCCAGCAGAATATCAGCGTCAGGTATATTTGCTGGCACATGCTGAGCTGGACTCCCATTTGGTGCAGCTTAGAGACACACATCGCTCCGTGAATGACACTCGTTGGATTAATGTCAATTTTTTTTTTATTATGTCGGTAGTTATTCTGGTACTCCTATGTACCTACTGCCAAAAAAATCAGGCAATCTTTTAAATGTATTTACTGTTACCTTAATATTAATAATTTCTAGTGTTGTATGATTCATGAGATTATGCTTTTGTGTGTCCTCTGTTCTTGCGCTGAATAAATGTTTTATCTATCTATCTATCTATATTACTTTTGTACTTTCTACTTACGTGATGCGTGCACATTGAAACAAACAAAAATGCTTGAAATGGGTTCTGTTAGTTATCCATTAAACCCCGGTTATATTTTTTGTAATATATGTACAAATCGACTCTTCTACTAGATTAGACTGGATTTATGTTTACTAGCGATAGCGACCCGCCCCGGCTTCGCACGGGTGCAATGTAGATACTAATGTTCCTCTACTATAATATGCATGTATTATACATACCTATAAACCTTCCTCTTCAATCACTCTATCTATTAAAAAAAAACCGCAGCAAAATCCGTTGCGTAGTTTTAAAGATTTAAGAATACATAGGCATATAGGGACAGAGTAAGCGATTTTGTTTTATACTATGTAGTGATATGTATAGATTTACTACCAACTGTATATGACAACTATGTAAGTATATGTTTATATTTTCGCCTCTTCCTAGAAATAGCTTAATATCCACGAAACCTTTGCAAGCCTGACTACATCATTGCATAAAAGTAAAGCTACAGCACAATTTCATATTCCGCCATCTTTTGATTAGCTCAGATGAGCCGGGAAGCAATCTCGTCGCAACTGAAGGGCTGCTCCGCTGATTAAACGCAGCCCTCTTACATTAACTCGCTGAGGACCGGACAGGATGGAGGACTCTCGGTTGACACCTCAGTACTCTGAATAAACAAATACTGCACAGGGGAATGAGTGTAACCTCTGAGTTTACCAGTGTTGCGGAATTTATTCGAAAGAGTCATCGCGGCCTTGGAACGCGGCGGGCACTAAGAGTAACACGGGTGCGTTTTAGTCAGTAAGAGTCTGACACTCCCTTCCGCTCCGCCCAGAGCGGGAGAAGTCATTTGATGATTCCCTATACATAAAAAAGGTAATGGTGTGGTAAAGGCATGCTGGTTAGTGATGTCCTCAAAAACGATAACTTGGCGTCTTGGAGCAAGTTGGATCGTAACCCGCAGTGTCGCTTAGCATATCGCCTTATACGAACACTTATACTAATAGTTGACGCTAATGACTTCTTCGCGCTAATTCACTTCTTATGCGAAAGAACTTCGCCTTGTTTCTGCAGCTGTAAATTTGCGTATTTGGATTTACGAACGTGTCCTGCATTTAAAGGACTTGTAAAAGAACATTACTCGTCGATAGCTGTCATTTATTTTTACTGCTTGATTACAATAATAAAGTTTATTTAAATTTCGAATTGCGCGCCAATCCAGACGTAATTAAATCTGAAAATGCTGTTTATATAATCTCATAGGTATCGTATAATCACATAGGTAGAGAACTATTATTATAATTGACAACTCCATTTCATGTCCAGGCAAATACTGTCCATGCCAGGTTGTCTGGAATTTTCAATTCGAATTTGATCGCGGAATGCGATAAGGCCGTCCATTGTGTTCTATTTTTCGTTTTTGTTTTACTTTTTTTGTACCTACAATAAAATACAATATTTATTATATAAATAAATAAACGTGTCGAACCTATCATGAATTAGAAAGTTTGTAAGGATTTTACACTGAAGTAGAGTATGAGAAACACTACCTACTTACCACTACTTTTCATGCGTCATACTAAAATTGCTGTTTCTCAGATTAATTTAAATTAAAATAACTCTTTTTCCTACTTCAAATTCAGGATTAATAAATTGGCTAGGCTGTTAAGCTATTATAGCTATATAGTTAATCTGTTTGATGCCTTCTTTCTTTACCTTTTTTTTACACGTTGCCAAAATACAGCCTCCTCTTTATCTTCATCTTCATTCTTCCCAATAAATCATTCTATTCCCATGGAACAAAATAAAACAAAAAAAATATTTAACAAAATCGTAGCTTTAAATATATTTTTTCATAAAAACCATAATTTTCATAAAAATATAAAACTTACTGATTCAAGTTAAAATCACAATAATAGGTATAGAAATAATAAACTAAATTAAGAATTTTTACTCTCTCAATTAGTGCGCCATCTAGCGACTCTTACCAGAATAAAAGGCATTTCGAAGTCAGTCTATTAGAGGCACGCAAACTTGTACTGAATAATTCCATGACGGCAATGCCCGACTGGAATTCTAAAACTACCGCTAGATGGCACTGCTAAACTAAAAACTCCCGCTTCAGGTTAAAAGATTTAATTCAACAGTGCCATTCGAAGTGATTAAATATATACAAGTATCAACAACCTAGATAAGCAGTAAACGTTGCACCATAAGATCAAGGCATAATGTGTCATTTATTTCCAACAACATCACATTTATGATGTTTGTACTTACACACATAGGTAACCCTAAATCCAATTAATCTAATATCAGATTAAAAAACCAAAGATAAGTAAGATATTGCCTTGTGTAATAAGACTGCTTATTTTATCATTATTATATAAATGTTTGTTTTATGCTTATTATTAAATGTGCAATAAAGTATTATGTAACAAATAAATTAATGCTGACAAAGCACCTAAAGTAGATTCTAATACAAATGCAAAATTAAGGTTTAAGACGAATCGAGATTTAATAGACCTTTAAATATAAATAATGATAAACTCCAAAATATAAAAACTTTAAAACTGATTCAGACTCATCAAAAACGCCTGTCCCATTCTTTCAGATTTTTTTTTTTCAATTGTAAAAAATAAGTACCGGGCCTGATGACTCGATAAACTTACCGATGGCCTGCCGACCGAATTCGATCGGTAAGTCTTAACTATTTGAAAATATCGACATTTGGTAGTCTTCTGACATTCAAAGCGAATGTCAGCGCTGGCAAATGTCGAATTTTGAACTTTTATGAACTTTGCGCAAATTTTTTACAGCCCGCTAAGCGTATCGATATTATTACCGAAATCGGTTACCAAAATTGAACTTTAAGCCCTTATCATGGTGTAACAATCATGTATCACTTAAAAATACATTGTTGTGTCTGTGCTCCGTCACTTTCCCTCGTGGAATCTGAAGTCCTGGAAAAAAAAGATAATAAATAACAGAGAAGTTTAATGAAATTCATTTGCCCTGGTATGAGCATGTTACCAAAAGTCTATAAATGTTGGTGTATGGAAAGAGAGAGAAAAGCCAAAGAAAATGCAGTACATATCAATCATAACAATCATGAGGTCATTGAACTCTTGAGTTCATACAGGAAGATTAAAATTTTGTGTCATTCAGGTCTAATAATTGGGTGCGTCCCATCTATACTAATATTATAAGGAAAGATTTGTATTTTTGTATGTAACGAATAAACTCAAAAACTACTGGACGATTTAAAAAATTCTTTCACCATTAGAAAGCTACATTCACCCTGAGTAACACAGGCTATATTTTATCCACGTATTCCCACGGGAACTGGAACTACGCGGGTGAAACCGCGGGGCGCTGCTAGTATCATAGAAAGTATATTTTCATTTCAATAACGTTCACAAAATATAATAAACATGACTTGTAACAACTGTTGATATCATTTCTTTAGATTATTACATTTATATATTCTAAAACTTGTTTTGTACAATGTTATTGGATATTACGTTTATTTAATCGAAAATTTTTAATTTTAAATTAGTAATAAAGACAGGACTTAAAATTGAGCCCTGGGGTACCCCTTTTGAATCCCGACGAATTAACAACGTTTCATGGAACTAATTACTCAAACTACCATTCAAAAGCCGAATAGAAGAATGACAATCGTCCACATGATAGCTTGACAGCAGACAGAGGAGAATGTCTGAATAATACATGTAACATAGACAAGGCCAGCGCGATGATGGAACTTACAATGTAAACACAGGCTACGATGACGGCTATCTTGAAGGGTACGGCGAGGTCAACGGGGAAGTTAATGAAGTAGTCATCTTTGAAGGACCACATCTCTTTTGTCCAGCCTTTATTCTTCTTCTGGACGGCACCTATGCCTACCTTCGTGTTTGTCTGCAACTGGAAATGGGAGATAAATTATATTAGCATAAGCATAAGCATAATCAGCCTTTTAATGTTCTCACTGCTGGGACACAGGCCTCCTCTCTAGGAGAAGGAATGGGCCGTAATCCACCACGCGGGCCCAGTGCGGGTTGGCGAATATCACATGTCTTCGAATTTTTGGTTCTAGAAGAGAACATTAAAGAGTTGAGAAGAGAAAATTCTAGAGTTTGGTTTGCCGGTTTCCTCACGATGTTTTTCTTCACCGCTTTGAGAGCAGTGGTGATGAAATTAACTACACAAAGTAATGCGCCTGGCTGGGTTTGAACCCGCGACTTACAATTCATAAGTCGCGGACGTTACCCTTCGGCCACCACTGCTCTCAAACAAATCACATTATTAATATATTTTTGTATTTTTTAACTTAACCCATCAAAGTGTCAGTGGATTTTTCTATCGTGAATTGTCAATGATAATATTGAATTTCACATTTTTCAATCATAGGCTCCCAATAGGGTAGTTGACTAAAAAAATCTAATTAGTCCGTCAGACAGATTTCTAAAAAGTATTGGACACGTATTTTTTTCTTTTTTCACATAAACAAAAAACGAGGACGATACAGTGCGTTGAAAACTTGTGTGACGTCACTACGTGCTCCAATTTGAAGCACGTCGTGACGTCACAAGCCCCGCTCCTGGGCCTTAAGTCTGCTATTACAATAGTGTCAAAATGGTCTATCATTGATCTCATAATGGTAATTTTTTACAAGTTTGGTAATCTACTAACATAAAAGCGTCATTATGACTTTCCAATGGTCAACCACTGACACTCCATTGAAAGATATGTTATAGAATGGTAATCTCGTACATAATGACAAATGAATGACATAGGTATTCAGTAATGTACTAAAATTTTGACAGTTCCTTTGATCAGTGACCTACCATTAGAACGTCATTGTGCAGTCATTCTTTTTAATAGCTCGGTTATCAAAAAGTATTACGAGACCATTGACCGACCAATGATCGACCATTATGAATTTAGCAGATTACGAACTTTTAGGAAAATGACAATGGGATCGTGTTGGAATGACAAATTTATAAAAATAGCAGACTTGGGGCCCTGGTGTGATGTTGTCCCATATGAAAGGTAAATATCGAAGTAATTTACCTGAAAGTAGTTTACGTCAAAGATCTGGCCTTTGAGCCGGATAACGGGGTTATCCAGTGCATCATTTATGTTGAAGATGGGCGTCATAAAGGTGCGCGCCAGGTGGATATGGCTGACCAGGGCCTCGTTCATAAACAGTTCCACCTTATCTGAGATGAATATCGGCCCAGTTGGACGAGCGAACGAGAACAACTGTAAATGAAATATAAAGTTACATGTAAAAATCACTGGACGCACAAATGATAGTTGAATTCCTAAACAAACTGAACTATCAGAAAAACAGCTAAGTACTATTCGGTTTTCGACTTGGCGTCTATAAATATTATTTTGTTGACGCCTAGAATTTCGTAACTAGTACACTGTAGCATCCACCAGAATACTTTCAAGGTCAACAAAATAACATTGATCAAATGTAGACCAACCGTACAAACTTGGACTAATAACAAAGTGAAATCTCCACTGTCTCTTGGGCGTCGACAGAGGTCGAGAGGACAATATGATGTAATGCCACCGTACAAACCTTGAGGACACTATCAATGTCATTGGTTTGTCGACTCCTCGCATGGGTAACGAAAATAGTCTCATTTATGGGTGAATTTACTTTTAGGAGTGCCAAATAAAAATCTCAAATTGCTTCGTGGATGACTGGATGAATTAATTCAACTGCGCTTATTTCAGCGAAATACTTTTTTTATTTATTTTATTTATTTTTTGAATATTACTGTACCTATTCTATTTTATAATTGTGAAATCATATGTAAATTGACTTCTATGGGCCTAGTTACCCGAATTAAATGAATTTTATTTTATTTATTTATTTATTGCTTGTCGATCCTCAAAGAAGCTTCTCAGAACAACCTGAGAATTCAGAAAATCTCAAATTTCAAGAAAATTCTCCCATACTTTGATATCAATAATGTTACCAGCGATAAGGCTATCTACAATAGCTCTATGTCTGCCCACCTTTCTCCCTGTTGTATCCATGCCGTTAAATTGAAACGCCCTCCGAGCGCCTCCTCGGAAGAAAGTGTCGGGCACGATCTCGTTCAGGGTGAACAGCACCTCCTCGCCCTCGCCGAAGACCGTGTAGTTGTTACCATTGTAGCCTGTGCTGGTCTGGTTGAGGTTGATGATGGACAGCTGCGACAGACGCGCCAGGGATGGATCTGAAAGTTCAGTGCTTCAAGATGGAGTCCATTTTAAGTAATATGCGAAAACAAACTGTCGAAGTTGCATGCTTCGAAGCAGAAGCGGCGTAAGACGTGGGCGGTGTAATATTGGTGGTTGGTATTGGTTGTATTGGTGTTGGGTTTTGCTTTGCCTTCCTGCATGTGCATAAAATCCTTGTATTTGCCTTGTAATCTTGCATGTGCATAATATAGCGGGCGGGAGGGAGGTGCATACCTGCAACCCACTAATTTTCGCGGAAATTAAAACTAGATATATTATTTTCATTTTCAAACTTAAAATGGATTTCCGCAAAGTAACGCCTGACTCAATCAATTTTAATCATTATTTATTAATTGATTTGAGGAAGAGAAAAAAGACTCGAATTTACATTGCAAGAAATGTTGAATTTCGGAAATTAAAGAATGAATGGGTTACCGGGTTACCATAACAACATTGTACAATAACATAAAAAAATATGGAACTCACCGGCGACTAGAGGTAGAGCGGCAGCCATTGTTTACAAACAAACAAACCCAAAGTCAACACAAGCCGACTAGATATCGTCCAATAAAAAAACACTTATCGAATATCATTTATAGTCACACCTCAAACACTCTGCTGATTAAAACTGGCAAACCAAACACATTTTAATTTTCAGGCTTAAGACTTAAAACAAAACTGTTGTCTTCACAACTGCAGAAGATAATAACTTTTGTATGTAAAATAAAAATTGCAAAATTGTAGATGCGAACGATTCTGTAATAATATTTATGATGCTTTGCGTGGATATTATGTGTACGACGAATGTGCGACCGTTCCGTCCAAGGCCAGACGTCTGACTGACGCCTAACTACCAAAACCAAAAGTCAAATGTAATGCCTAAAGATGACATCATTCATGACTCAGTGGCTACTATTACAGTCTGGTGCACTGTGTAGTTTCACTTCAGGTCCTCTGTATGGGTATCAAACTTGTTTAAATGCATTTCGAAACGGTTTGATATTGTTACGCGACGTTATCAGTCGAATAATGTAGAGTGAGTTGATTGAGCTAACTAGTGAAGGTCAAGAGCATAGCAAGTAATAACAAAGTTATTTTTAGAGTTTCAACAATTTAGAAGTTTGCTCTTGAAGATTATTTTTCATGAAGCGATAACGATAGTGGTGTGCTTCATCACAATTTAATCATGAGATCGAAAAGCAAGTCTCTCAACGCACTACGCAGTATCAACCAGACTTGGGCCACTCAATTTTGTTAACCTTTTGTTAACCTTAGTGGCTTGAGCCGCGCCTGCTTGAATGCGACCGCTTTGGGTTGATACGTTTTATAAAATGTGTTTCCAATGTTTATTAGTTTGCGTAATTTTAACACTGGAATTTAGTACCTAAATAAACGTATTTTATTAGCATTCTGGGATTCAGATTAGCGGGCCACGTTAAGAAGGCACTAAAGCAGGAAAGCTAAAGTGGGAGTGGGCCCGCCTGCCGCATGTTCATGGGCTAAAGCAACAGCAATGTGGGTCAAAGAAAATGCCCGACACCATACCCCAAACATGGGGGCCATTCAAATATTACGTAAGCACTAAAGAGGGGCGGGGGGGGGGGGTCTTTAATTTGCTTATTTTTGATGACATGGGGGTTGGGGGGATCCGAGACGTGATTAAGTCAGCAATATTTCATTTGACATATGGGATCTGGGATCATCATATGGCCCGGCGCGGTCTTACCCACTGGGTTATCATCGCCCGAATAGCGAATCACAATAAGTTAATTTCTCTATAGACTATAAATTCCTTATTTCTAGAATTGTTACCTTCTGCTTCATGAACCAATAAAGAAACCAGAATAGATTCAAAAATACTTATATAAATGTTTACGTAAGCATAGGACCCCTCCTATGCTTACGTAAACATTTATATAAGTATTGGGGGGGGGGGGGTAACAGCTTTGCTTACTTTTGCTGACGAGGGGGAGGGGGCGGTGAAAAATATTAAAAATTCTGCTTACGTAATACTTGAACGGTCCCATACCCATAGGGTAGAACCAGGCGACGTTGGCAGAACGAGCTTGATGCCTAACGCCAAGATTGGTCTACTCGTGCCCAAAGCCTGGAAAGGAGGAAAAGGAGGCCTTTGCCTTGGCAGTGGGACAGAAAATGATAACAATCAAATTTAAAAATAGATATTTTTCAGATTTATTATAATCATGAACACATTTTTTAAAAAACATTAAAATACTAGCCATAAAGTTAATTTATTAAAAACAAGATAGTGATTAGATCTTTCATTGAAATCGGGGGACCTGTAAAGAACTCTTCAAAGGAACCATCCCCCCACTGCAATGAAAAGATCTAATCCCCGGGATAACTCAACGCTTCTAACAATACCACATACATTGATTAGGTTTGACCCAAATGATATAGGTTAGAATGAAGATCGAATGAAGTGGATTAAAGTGGATTAAAAGAAACTCATAAACAAACATACGTGAACCTTGAAACATAACACTCTTTATTTTGGGCAGTCGTTTATAGAATGGTGGCCATTTCGCATGGTAACATCGATATCAAGCCACAAAGCAAGCACTAGGGGTACACTATTGTCCGGTTGAGCAGTAACCAGCCTTAGTGTGCTGAACTGCAAGTGGTCCTTTCAAAAAAAAAAAAACTAACGGTACCACAATAAATGTTCTCTAAGTTGATCCAAAAACAAATGCAAAATTAAGTCTTTTGACAAACACCCAAACGGTTTAAGACGATTCGGGATTCGAGTCTTATAGATAAACAATAATATTAAAAAAAAATATAAACTTAGGTTCTTCAAATTGTGAGACAAATATGTATATCTCGGTGGTTTGGTTATTATGTTTCGCTAAAGAAATCTTTATGTAGCAATTTTGTGTGGCAGTGCTTCGTCACTTTCCCTCGTGGAATCTGAAGTCCTGGAAAAATAAATAATGTTTTTTGATACAGCAACTTGAATTCGTTAGCTACTGCATCGGACCTATTCTGTAGCGTAGTAAATTAATAATAATCTTGCGGGTTTTACAGATCTCGAGATCCTGGAGTTCCGGGCCTTTGGAAGGTATGACAAGCCGAAGTCAATTTGTAAAAACCACGTTAGACACTTCAAATGGAATGGAACACCAACCTACAATAACACTATGCAACCTTTTTGGACTACACAAAGATAATAATCATCTTCCGGCCCTTATCCCACGATACTTGGGGTCGGCGCAACACGTATTTTTCTTCCACTCTGTCCTGTCAGCCGTCACGCTATCACTAACTCCCTTTTCTTTCAAATCACTCCTCACACAATCCATCTATCGTTTCTTTGGCCTACCTCTCCCTTTCCATCCATCCACATTTATATTCATAACCCTTTGATTTACATGTGTTTCATCCCTCCTTTTTACATGACCATACCAAGACAAGTGGTTCCCTTTCAACTTTTTCGCAAAAACTACGCAAAGATAATATAAACTGGAAATTCTTTTTGTAACATTCAGTGGGAACTTACAATGTAAACGCAGGCTACGATGACGGCCAGCTTGTAAGGCACGGCGAGGTCAGCAGGGAAGTAGATGATGTAGTCATCTTTGTGAGAAGCCATTTCTTTTCTCCAGCCGAGGTTTTTCTTCTGGACGCCACCTATGGCGGCCTTGGTGGGTGTCTGCAGCTGGATTGGCAGATAGTTATATTTATGAGTAGTTCTCAGTTAAGAGGTCCCTTTCTGGAAGAATAAGTATTTTATATTTTTTTTAACTTTTTTTTTTCGAAACAAAAGTTTCGTATTTAATTGGGATCTTTGTGCAGATCCATAACGTGGCCAGTCAATTTTGATTTTTCAGTGTGTTACAACGATCCAGGGGAGATACTCTATACATACATAAAATTTTGATGCATAAAAAGTACCTATTCCAAATGTTCAGTTGACAATTTATCCAGAGTTTACTATTTATCAAGATATTTTACAATAATATTACGGTGGTTTTCATAATTTATAAATGCGCGCTGCGCCATTTTGACGTCATAACGTTGGCTGCTATTGGAAATAAGACCAGAAAATTGGTCTAACTGTTGGACATCTAGTATATTTTTGATCGAAGCCTCTGCTTATCCCTTTGGCGAAGATAGCTGTGATATTATATCTTTGCGTATTTCAGTACCACCGGTCCAAGAACCTTAGGTTATTTACCTGAAAGTAGGTGGTGTCAGGGATGTGCCCCTTGAGTCTGATGACCGGGTTGTCCTGCGCATCATTGATGTTGAAGATCGGTGTAAAGAACGTGCGCGCCATGTGGATGATGCTGACCAGGCCGTCGTTCATGAACAGTTCCACTCTGTTTGTGATAAACAGCGTCCCACTTGGACGATTGAACGAGAACAACTGAAACGAAGCAGATTGGACGGTAATGAAGTTCTTGTGTATGTACATTAGTCCAATATAAAATGAATCTGAAGCTGAAGTGGCAGTGGGCTGGCCATATTAGTCGTAGAACCGACAGCCGTTGGGGTAAACGAGTTCTAGAGTGGAGACCGCGTCTCGGCAAACGTAGTGTAGGACGTCCTCAGGCACGGTGGAGTGACGATTTGCGCAGGACGGCTGGCAGAAACTGGATGCGAGAAGCTGAAAATAGATCTAAGTGTGCAATTGGAGAGGCCTATGTCCAGCAGTGGACTGCAACAGGCTGTTGATGCGTGTGATGTAGGTACTTGTAGATTTTTGCGATGCAAACCATAGTTGCTATAGGAAATCAATCTCAGGAGAATGCCCTTTACTTTAAGATTAATTCAGCAAAACCTGGGCAATCACGTGAATAAGTCATGCCAATAACTGGGTGGACCAATCGGGTGGAAAATTTTACCCATACTCTTTGTAGATCTCAATTATGTTAGGCCTTTGGCTTTTACATACGATAGTGGTTGGCTATCTAGAATACCCAGTTCCCTGTCTGCTCACCTTCCTCCCCGTCCTATCCACGCCTTCGAATCGGAACGCCCTGTGGGCTCCCCCTCGGAAGATGGTGTCGGGCACGATCTCGTCCAGTGTGAGTACCACCTCCTCGTCCTTGCCGAAGACGGTGTAGTTGTTGCCTCTGTAGCCTGTGTTCGTCTGGTGTACGTAGGCGGTGTCCAGCTGGGACAAACGTTCCAGGGCTGGAACTGAAATTTTGCGATGTTAGATACTCTCGTAAGCTAACCAAAGCATCAAACATTTAAAAAAGAATCCTGATTTTAACCTATAAATCCTTGTGTGTAACTTCTTCAACTCATTTTTGTTTCAAATCTTGACATTCTAAAGTGCATTTTAAGGGTCCAGTCGAATTAAATGATAAGACTGACTTTGACTCCAATGGACCAAATAAATGCCAAGCAATACTCAAATATTATCGTCTATATCAGTCTACTAGCTGCTGCCCGCGACTTCGTCCCCGTGGAATCCCCGATTTTAAAACATTCATTATCGCTGCTCCGCTCCTATTGGCTTAAGCGTGATGATATATAGCCTAAAGCCTTCCTCGATAAATGGTCTATTCAACCCAAAAAGAATTTTTCAATTCGAACCAGTAGTTCCTGAGATTAGCGCGTTCAAACAAACAAACAAACAAACAACCAAACAAACAAACTCTTCAGCTTTATAATATTAGTATAGATACTAATATTATAAAGAGGAAAGATTTGTTTTTTTGTATGTAACGAATAAACTCAAAAACTACTGGATCGATTTCAAAAATTCTTTCACCATTAGAAAGAGACATTCACCCTGAGTAACATAGGCTATATTTTATCCCCATATTCCCACGGGAACGGGAACTACGCGGGTAAAACCGCGGGTCGTTGCTATTCAATAATATATCTTTTATTTAATGTATAATATATAGATAATTTGCCAATAAGCAAATTATTTTGAGAGAAACCGAGTCGAAATTGCCGCGCAAAAACAGGAGACATTTTGAATTTCGCGCGCTTTGAAATAAATAAAGAGGTTACCTACCATGACAACATTGTAGGTACTATTAAATATGAATTGTGTTACTCACCTGAGACTAGAGGTAGAGCGGCAGCCATTGTTTACAAACAAACACATCCAAAGACAATACACAACCTACTAAATATAGTGCAATACACAGCTGATTAAAAGTTGCAAATCAAACAAATTAAGTAGTTCGTTTACATTTTCAATCACAAGTTTTAAAACAAAATTGTTAAATTCATGATTCCAGAGGATAACAACTTTTATATGCAAACCAAAACGGGTAAATTGAAACGAGTCTTTGACGAAATATGTAAATTCGCGAACGGGTCTGTTATATTATTTTGTGTTCGATCCGGCTCGTGCGACCGTGCAATCCAAGGCCGGACGTCTGACTGGCTCATGTCTACCAAAATTTTAACATATTCTATAGAACATTATACATCTAAATTCAGTATCTAGCACTATAATTACCTAGTGCCGTGTTGCTTCATTTTTATTTTACAGTTTCGACGGACACATTCTCATGTGTATCCAACAAATCTCAAACCTATTTGCATGCACTAATTTCGAAAAAAAAACAGTCTGATGTGGTCATGTGACGTTGTTATTTATCAGTTTGACTTGTTAATATAGAGCGAGCTGATTGAGATAACTTATGAAGGTCAGTGCATAATAACAATATTATTTTTACAGTTTCGACAACTGCGTGGTTTGCTCTTAGCGCACGAAATCGGAAAGCCACTCTCAACGCATTACGCAGTATCAATCAACCACACTTGGACTACCAAATTTTATTAAGCTTAGTCGCATTATCTTGATCAGGTTTGTGGTCGCTTTAGTTGCATGCCACCCTTGTGTGACCTTCACTATAGATAGGTACTGTATGCATGCAGCGCAGCGTCCGTAGATGCGTGTTGCCAACCACGTGGGCGCAACGGACGAAAATGCTCGCAAATAGATTCTTTTTTAACTCTCAGGAAAATCAGAACATGATCGAAAATGAAAACAAAATATCTAGTTTTAATTTCCGCGAATATTAGTGGGTTGCAGGTATGCACCTCCCTCCCGCCCGCTATATTATGCACATGCAAGATTACTAGGCAAATGCAAGGATATTAAGCACATGCAGGAAGGCAATGCAAAACCCAACACCATTACCGACACGTGTTTCGCCTCTCCACGAGGCATCCTCAGGGGACGTGTTGACTCGCTGACCGTTGAGTTGCGACTGAGCATTTAGTTTTTTTTTTTTTTTTGAATGGACTACTCGCAGTTCAGCACATTGAGGCTGGTTACTGCTCAACCGGGCAATAAGCATTTAGTACAAGGCACCCCCCTTTTATACACTGCCACCGTTGGTTATTTGTGTACAACTACCCACAAACATTCGCAGTAAAGGGGAAGAAACCAAATTCGTCTGGTCATTCAACAGTGCAAAATTATTATTATTACTATGTTTAAAAATCTCTAATTGTTCCAAAACACATAGCCGGAAACCCTTATCACAAATATGTAGTATATTAAAACTATTGTTGTCGCGCAAAGAATGGCCGGTATCAATTAAATGTTTCGCGAAATTCGATTTGTCCGAATGGCCATTTCTATACGCGGCAACATGTTCCCCATACCTTATGTCAAAGTTTCGGCCCGTCTGACCCACATACACCCCGTTGCATTCATCACAGACCAGCCTATACACCCCAGACTTTTTACCATTTTCCAAAATATCTTTTCCGTTACAAATACGGCGTATATTCTGGTCCGTTCTGAACGCCACATAAACGTTGTTAAAAAGCAGAAAGAAAGGGTTCGTTCACTATTATATGCATGTCCGCGTACTAATATTAATAGATATGTGACCAGTCTGACCTATATGGGCCCCATTTCAGATAGAATTAGTAATTTACTTAGAAAAAACAACGTTTATGTGGCGTTCAGAACGGACCAGAATATACGCCGTATTTGTAACGGAAAAGATATTTTGGAAAATGGTAAAAAGTCTGGGGTGTATAGGCTGGTCTGTGATGAATGCAACGGGGTGTATGTGGGTCAGACGGGCCGAAACTTTGACATAAGGTATGGGGAACATGTTGCCGCGTATAGAAATGGCCATTCGGACAAATCGAATTTCGCGAAACATTTAATTGATACCGGCCATTCTTTGCGCGACAACAATAGTTTTAATATACTACATATTTGTGATAAGGGTTTCCGGCTGTGTGTTTTGGAACAATTAGAGATTTTTAAACATAGTAATAATAATAATTTTGCACTGTTGAATGACCAGACGAATTTGGTTTCTTCCCCTTTACTGCGAATGTTTGTGGGTAGTTGTACACAAATAACCAACGGTGGCAGTGTATAAAAGGGGGGTGCCTTGTACTAAATGCTCAGTCGCAACTCAACGGTCAGCGAGTCAACACGTCCCCTGAGGATGCCTCGTGGAGAGGCGAAACACGTGTCGGTAATGGTGTTGGGTTTTGCATTGCCTTCCTGCATGTGCTTAATATCCTTGCATTTGCCTAGTAATCTTGCATGTGCATAATATAGCGGGCGGGAGGGAGGTGCATACCTGCAACCCACTAATATTCGCGGAAATTAAAACTAGATATTTTGTTTTCATTTTCAAAGTTAAAATGGATTTCCGCAAAGTAACGCCTGACTCAATCAATTTTATTCAGAACATGATCGTCCGACAGATATTTAACAAATCTGTTAGTTTTGTAATGATTACTCCATATTAATAGTATAAATGCGAAGGTAATGTTGTCTATCTGACTGTTTGTTACCTCCTGACGTTCAAACCGCTGAACGAATCTGGACGAAACTTGGCACACGGGAATCCTGAATCTTTCTAACAAAATCCACATCCCTAGCAGGCACTACCCTATAGGGTCCCGTCTTCTTTGCTGAAATCTCATTGAGGTGCACGTAGAACACGACGTGGTGTCGTCGCGGGCCTAGTTCTTATTGGACTTCGAGCCACCCATAGTTTGCCATTCGGAGGCCCGCGTGTGCAGTCCTCTATAGTGGCCGGGAACCCCGACGCCCGGGGCTTCTTCTTCTGTTACGACGGCTGGGGCGTGAGGTTTTCTTCTCCCGCGCGCATTCTGCCTCCTCCTTCGCTTGCATTACTGCTTCGCAGAAGGAGGTGACCGCTTCCCATGCCTTCTCGCTTCGGATCAATGATTGAACCAGGGCCGGACGTGAGAGGTCGCTGCTGCCGATCGCCTCGACGAGGACACGGCGTTGCTCCGCCCGAGCAGGGCAGACCTCCACCGTATCCTTCGGGCGATCCATACAGTTTGGATACTCGGACAAGTCCTCCCGCTGAATCCGAAACAGGTACCTCCCTAATCCACCGTGTTCGGTGAGCACCTACGTCAGGCAGAAGTTCAGGACACCGTGGAGTCCAACCACTCCTCAAAGAGGGGACTTATCGCCACAACGGTGGTGTGCCCAGCGCTAAGTTCATAAACGCAACTGTCGTTATCTCCATACCTCCGTGAGATGCTGCCGGAGCTCCGTCCGCTGCACAGCGATTTGCGCGACATTACAGTTTCCACTCGGCGTAGCGCCTCCACGCGCAACGCGTACACGTGCGCGACGGCAGTCTCCTCAGAACCCACAGCAGTAATCCTGCAGGAGACTCGCTGCCTCACGGAGACCGTGCGGTATCCACGGGCCAACCGGAAGGCTATGATCCTCTGGGGTGCTTTCAGGTGGCACGCTGGCAGTCGCTTCAGTATCAGCGCCGGGCACCACCAGAGCCCCATAGAGGGTCATGGACCGCACGTAAAGAGGTTACCTACCATGATAACGTTGTAAGTACTATCAGATATGAATTGTTTAACTCACCTGATACTAGAGGTAGAGCGGCAGTCATTGTTTACAAACAAATCAAACAATTAACACACAAAATACTAGAAAAAAAAACAAACTTTATATAATAAAACACTGCTAATTAAAAGTTGCCAACCAAACAAGTAGTTCGTTTACATTTTCAATCGCAAGAATTAAAACAAAATTGTTGACTGAATAATGGTTCCAGACGACACCTACTTTTATATACGAAACAAAACGGGTACTTAAATCAAAACGTGTCTTTGATGAATTATGTTAATTCGCGAACGAGTCTTTTATTAGGGTTCCGTAGCCAAATGGCAAAAATGGAACTCTTACAATTTTGTTATGTCCGTCCGTTTATCTGTATGTCACAGCCATTTTACTCGGAGACTATTAAAGCTACATAAATGAAAATTGGTTGGTAGGTGCAACCTGTAAACCGCTATTCAGTAGTGCCACCCCTGAAATTATTCTTTTCCATAAGATTATGGAAAAGAATTCCTCACAAGATTAAGGAAAAGAATAATTTTAGGGATGGCACTCGATACATGTAAGTGATGGATGAAAAAAAAACACACTTAAATTATATTGAACAAAACAGCTTGATGCAACTATAACTTAAATATCAATAATAATAAGTAAATGCAAACAACTCTAAGGCAGGTCATTAAAATATAAATATGTATGTATACAGTCAACATATCAACTAAAATTTTTATAATTTTAACAGTGAACTACGGAACCTTTCACTAGGTGTGTTTCGACACGCACTTGGCCGGTTTTATTATTTAGTGTGCAATCTAAGGCCGGACCACTGACTGTGGCCTGTCTACCAAAAATATGATAGAATACTCATAATTATGTACACCAAATGACTTATAGAAAATATAGATGAAGAAAACATTTAGGGAGACACAATGGGCGACCTTATCGCTAAAAGCGATCTTTTCAACACAACCTTTGGATGGATTTTAAAGAGAAAGGGAATTATAGTATTGTAGGTAGTCTTAGGTGTACTACTAATATGTACAATAAATACATAATTGATAAATATATACAATAATAATTAAGAAACAAAAAGCATAGAACCAAAATTTAAACGATTAAAGAGAGTGGTAGTGATTTTTGGCCCTTGTTTTAAAAATGGAGAAAGATTGAGTATGCCTAACCGACACGAGCAAGGCATTCCATGACCGCACCACTTGAACCATAAAAGATTTGTTGTAAAAGCTGGTGGAATGTATCGGCATCTCTAGTCTCAATTTTCCGATGACCTCAGATATCTATTACGTGTCTCATGAAGGAACTTGAAACCTTCTTTAAGATAAGAGCTCTAGGGATTGTAGGAGCAAAAATAGAATATGAGCATCCCGGCGAAGACATATGAGAAGCCACTTGAGCTTTGTGCGAAATTCAGAAATATGATCATATTTGCGCAGGCCAAATATAAAACTTATGCAAAGGTTTTGAAGACGTTCAAGTTTATCTAGTTGTGCCTGAGTGAGATCGAGATAACTGACATCAGCATAGTTAAGGATGGGAATCAGAAGGGACTGTGCAAGCGCAGTTTTAGTGGCATTGGGAAGAAAGTTCCGCAATCGGTTGAAGGACCTGTCAGATGCATAAATTTTGCGGCTGACATGCTGGAGCTGCGGACCCCAAGGCAGATATTTTTGAATTAAAAAAAATCAATATATTCTATAGAACATTATACATCAAGATTCAGTGCTAGCCAGCCCTCCGCCGCTGGCAGAATCAGGTCTTGCCCAATCCTAGCGACTAAGATCCTCCGCTCAGATGCAGAAGCAGGGCACTCCTCGAGCAAGTGACAATATTGCCTCTCCTCCAATCCTATTCAGGTACTCACCGAAGCAACCGCAGTTTTTCAGTACCTAAATGAGTCTAATAGGACGTGCGCTTCCCTCTTTTCAGCCAAGTGCAACAGGACAGCCAATGATTATCGCCTGACACTCTGACAAAAATAAAAGCGGAGAAAGAATGCCGCCTTGAGGAACGCCAGTTCCTAAATCATACCAGTTAAAGGATGAATCTCCAATCTGCACTGACTGCTGATGGTCCTGAAGCTGGAAAGCGAACCATTCCCGTGCAGTGGGAGAGATCATCGCATAGGACAGAATGACTAACAAGATGTCATGACTAACGGTATTGAAGGCATTGGAAAATCGATCCACACTAGAACAGTGACTTCCAGCCCTGGCCATCGCCAATCGCTTTATGGAGAGCGGAAACAGTGCTGTGCCAAGTCCGGTATCTCAACCCTAATTTGACTCTATCGAACAGAACTAGCAGAAATAATTAGCAAAAATACATAATTATAAGTTTCATAAGTGAATTACCCTGAATCCTACAAACTCAGGCGTTTCTGAATGAGGAATTCGCCCATTTCGTGATATTGTCGTTTCATGAAATTTCGGAACAACACAACAACCAAATGTAAATATTTCTTTATGTAAAAATATCGAAAACAATGCATTTTAACTTATTACTTATCATCAAATATAGATACAAAATGACTTACATATAACGAGGTAAATCACTGCGATCTAGTAACGATTAATGTCTTTGGACCGAGTGATTTCAAAACCGTAAAACAACGTGGCGCAGTTTAAAAAAAAATCATCAATATTTTTTAAGTACCAGAGTTGCTAAGGCTACATGACTTATTACATAATATCATTTTTTTTCGTAACACTATTTATTCCCTATACCGAGACAATTCGATACGATTTTTTCTGCATATTAAATACAATTGATTCAGATTTCGTTTAAAGCCATTTATTTGCTTACTCAAAAAGAAACAGTTATCTAAGTAAGTTCTTAAAAATAATAAAAAATAAACTAAACTCATAAAATCTTGTGCGGCTCCACTGCTTATCGTCGTCTGCACTCGTGGAATCTGAAGTCCTGAAGAGAAAACAACGGCTCATTAAAAGCTGTTTGATGTATAAATAGTGATGTTAAAAAAATTGGTTGCCATGTGACAACGTCATTACAAAATATTGAAGAAATGATCGTGCCTCTCGCTCACTCGTGCTCGCTCTAGCTCCGATCGTAACGTCACAATGAGCGTAACGTTAAAATTTTTCGTGCGTGCAGCCGGTGTTCATGGATTTATTAGTCAAAATTCAAAATAACCTTTGCCTAAATGATATTTTTAAATTAAAATATCTTCCTGATAATAATTGACGAGATACATTTCCAAAAAATAATGGACACATATTTTTCTCGCAAACAAAAAAAGAAGATGATACAAAAAATACACGTCCAATATTTTTTGAACATTTATAACGGATGGACCATATAGAATTGCTATAATTCTATGTAGGAAATAGTGTAGTTGTAGTCACGTTTGTACACTGACAACCCTGAATCTATATCTTTTCGTTCAGTCCATCCGAGAGTTGTCTGTAAGAGATTGCCTTGTAAGTAGGACCGCTCATTGTACACTTGTTTTTATAAATGTGGGGCTTTTTCTTATTATGAGGTGTACAATAAAGTATATTTGTACCTATTTTTCTGTTTCCTTCTTCTTATCTTTTTATTAAATGTGTGTACATAAATTGTTAAATAAATAAATATACAGTGTGCAATCTTAATGGTTGTTTTCCCGCGGCAGGACGATTACCCATCAGTAGTACTATCGAAACACAAAGTTAAACTAAAAAAAATTTTTTTTTTTTCAAATCATTAAAAAAGTGTTCATAAACTCGACAGAGCGAGAATCAATAGTAGTGCACTAGACATAACGTAGGTAGATACCTACATGAGACGCACGTGCCGCCGCGTACCTACATATCGCGCGATGCACTACTGTTGGTTCAAGTCGCTTTCGAGTTTTGTTTATCACAATTGTTAATCTGCCATTTATGGAGTCTAATATTTTTTTTATATATAAATCGATTGTATTACCGATACAAACTCATTTTGCTTCGGGAAAACAACCATTAAAATTTCACACTGTATAATAGCCTATTGTTGAAATAAAAGACATACAATGAGCACGCAGGCCCCGATGAGGGCGAGCTTGAAGGGCAGCGGGAAGTCTGCGGGGAAGCTGATGACGTAGTCGTCATTGCGAGACAGCATCTCGTTCTTCCAGCCGCGGTACTGCCTCTGGAGGCTGCCTATGGTAGACTTGGTTTTGGTCCGCAGCTGGAATTGGAGAATTCACATTGTGCTATGGAGAAATCGATAAGAGATTCTATTATTCGTTTATACCAGCAATGGTCCATACGCAGCCACTTCTTCTAATCGATACACTTTTAACCACTTATTTACTCATATTTTGCAAATAAATCATTTGATTATTATTTATTCCTCCAGACTAGATTTATTATTTGTTAAGTTTCTTTTTTGCAAGGTGCAAAAGTTTAGGCATGAAATAAAGGTTTTTCTTAAGATTTAGAAGACGCTGGCGTGACGACTTTCGAGTCGTGTACTAAGGACTGGTGGAAGAGAGGAAGGCTATGGGAAATACCTATGACACGGACACAGAACACTATCATTATTAAGATTTTGTGATGTAGATATCAGTTTCTAAAGGACATTCTTTTAAAACACCAGTTTGAGGGTTTGTACCTGATAGCTAGAAGCATTACTACAGAGCTTCCCCTTGAGCCTGTAGGTCGGGACGTCCTGAGCATCATTAATGCTGAACGCCGGCACCAGGAACGTGGACTCCATGCGGACGACGCTGACCACCGCGTCGTTCATTGACAACTCGATCTTGTCTGATAACGACATGCCCGGCCGGCGGAACGAGAACACCTGAAATACAACTAAACTGTTCAAGCTCTGCAGCCCTACCATGACGTCTTAAATCCATCAAAATTCCTGTGTCAAAGAGAGACGGAGTTACACAAGACGAATAGCACTATCCCTTTCCCTCACACTGAATCATGATAGCATTGGCAGTTCGTGGTACGGCCACTGGTTCAGTGTCCAGTGGCCGTACGCACTCTGATCACAATATGTGATCTGAGGAATATTCTACTACTAATGACAGAAATAAAACATGTGTATTTTTTAAGTTACTTTGTCGCAATAGATTATATCTGTAATGACACAGATAACATTTGATGTGAATAAATAAATAAATGTTCCTTTGGCACACACCTATATACATACAACTCACTTAACTCACATTCAGGATAAGAATGCTTGGAAACATGCTGGTCTTGCTCCATAGGGCAATCAAGGGTGTAGACAAAATCAAACTGGTTGATTGATGTGTGGATTAAATTTATGAATGCATTTTTTTGTCTTGTACTTTTTTTTTCTTTTTATTATTTCAATATTTGTAAATATGGGAGTACCATGAGCATGAGATATTTAGAAGTTTACCTCTGCTGGTAATACTTTGTTCTATAACTAGTATACTTAGTGCATCGTCCTCACATATATGAAGTATTTTTTGTATTACCAAATATTGTAAAACATTGATTTGAAAAGAGTAACTATGGAGTTTCTTGTCCGTTCTTCTCCATAAGAATCTACCTTTGCGAATGGACGCTAGAGTCAATTAATTTATGATAATTTTTATCGATGACGTTCAAAAGTGCCGTTAATGGCCTAATTGAAATAAACGTTTTGACTTTGTCTTGACTTTGACACGGCTCACGGCTGCGCTAAATAGGTCCAACACAAGCAGTAACCTGCCGCTGGTTTTCAACTGGACCTTACGTGGAATGTACGGATGCAAATCAGTTTTGTGAGATGTACTTATTAATGGATCTAATTCCTCACCTTCTTCCCCGTGTTGTCCACGCCGTCCATGTGAAACCCTCTGCGGTTGCCTCCAGAGAACACCCCCAGCTCGACGGGCTCCTCAACCACATCGAACAAGATATCTTCGCCACTCAATACTGCGTAATGGTTGCCCTTGCGGCTGGACACCCGCTGGTTGATGAGGATGCTGTCCAAGCTTGACAAGCGGTCGAGACCTGAAACTGATGGGGAAGCAACTTCTTGTAGGTCAATCATTCCATTAACAATAAATCCTAAGCGTAGCTGGGTAAATTGTGCCCTGGAACGCAAACTAGGACGAACACGGGTGGTTTTAGCTAGTAAGAATCTAACACTCTCTTCCACTCCTCCCAGCGCGGGAGAAGTCATTTGATGATTTCCCATTCAGTAAACAAAAAGTAGGGTAAATTGTGGTGATAAGCTCCCTCTTTAAGGAGTGGTTGGAGGTGCCACGCAGGTACTCACCGGACACGGGTGTTTCGTGAGCTACCTGTTTCGTATTCGGCAAGAGGATACGTCCGGGTGTCAACACTGTGTGGATCACCCGGAGGACACGGTGCAGCATACAGTGGAGGTCTGCCCTGCTTGGGCGGAGCAACGCCGATCGGCGGCGGCGACCTCTCGCTTCCGGCCCTGGTTCAATCCATAGTCCGGAGGAGCATAGAAAAGGGGACCCACAAGGGCCAGTGCCTGCTAGGATTGCGGATTTTTTTCCAAAAGAGTCACCGCGGCTCTGGAACGCAAAGGGCATTAGGAGGAACACGGATGGGTTTTAGCAAGAGTCTGACACTCGCTTTCGCTCTGCCCAGAGCGAAAGAAGTCATTTGATGATTTCCCATCCATAAAAAGGGTGGTAAATCGGACCGAGTTGTTAATTTAGCGTTAGCCTGTAGGAAAATAAGTTCTGAAAAAATATAATACAGGTCTAGAGAGAAGTTTTGGAAGAAGGCCTACTCTAAACTCCAGCAGTGGGACAGAACGAATAAGTAAAAAGACTGTAATCCATCTACGGACCGAAGTCAGTAAATATAGCTTAACCTTTTATCGTGCGGTTGTTTGTTATTTTTTTTTATGAATCCGGCGGATATCACACTTAACATTTACTAAAGGTAAAAACACTTTATCAATACACGCGTTACACCGGTCGTGTGTACTGATCCATCATGCCTTTATTACATGTATAGGGAGCGACTCCCTTTGTCCACATTTGACTACGGAACCTTAATTAGGGTAAAATATGGCCGCTAAGATTCTAATAGGTATTATATTATAGGATTCAAATATAACTTACCTGTAACTTGCGCTTCAGTCATTGTTGACAAACAAACAATTTAATCAACACTCAACCACCAGTAAGTCTTGTGTCTAATAGTTATTTAAATATCCTCCTTTCGAATATTTTAAAACTTAAATTTACTTTAATATTATTATGAATGGTATTTAGGTAATAACTTTTAAACAACGAAACAAAAACGGGTTAGTCTCGAAATTTGCGAGCGAATAAACGCTGTAATATAATTCGTCGCTCGGTTCGCGTCTTGTCTGATCAAGACCAGACGTCTGACTGGGGCAATGGTGCCTATAAAAACCTAAATAGGATTTTAGTGACATCATTCAGTGTTCTGTCTGGCACTATAACCTAAGTACATACATCTACCAGCGCCATGTGTGTCCTGCAAACCATTCTGTACGTATGCAATTCATTGAGCAAACATTTTGCGAAGTCACGTGGTCACATGGCAAAAAATACATCATCCACTAAATATAGAGCTAGGCCACTGAGTTCACTTACGAAGGTCAATAGTGCATAATACACGAAATATATTTATATGTATAGTCATTTCGGGTTCATTTTGACTCGAAATTGCTGGATAAAATTACGGCATTTTTATGTACAGATGTCAAAAAGTGATGGACATAATGCCTCTTGTTTTTTTTAATCTTTGAATCAGCCATGGGCGGTGAGTCACCCTGTGGTAGACGTTACAACGCCCTTTGGAACTTCACCGTGGGTGCAACTGAATACGGCCGCTTTGGACGCGGTATACCCGACTAAATGTAGGTATACCGTCTAGCGCTGTAGCTACAGTAGAACGCCGATTATCCGAATTAATTGGGACCGGGGTCGATTCGGATAATCGAAAATTCGTATAATCGGACATAGACTGGTAATAAAGAAAAACGAACTGTCACATATAGAATAAATTTTATTAAGTTTAACAAACACAATATTCTACAACAACTTGCTTAAAATTTGTAAAATTACTTACTAAATAAATTTATTTTATAAATTACTCCGTTTTAATATTTTATATTACGCTTAGGACCGATTCGGTTAATCGGCGTTCGGATAATTGGCGTTCTACTATACTCGTTGGTTGTTGTCAGCTACGCGAGAAATGGTGTGTCGAAGCGACACTATGATTTGTTTGAAAATGTCATTTCCATTTCTATCCACACAACACAGGTTTATTTTAATCCTGTAGTATTACATAAACATAATCAGCCTTTTAATGTTCCCACTGCTGGGACACAGGCCTCCTCTCTAGGAGAGGGAATGGGCCGTAATCCAGCACGCGGGCCCAGTGCGGGTTGCTGAATGTCACATGTTCTCGAATTTTTGGTTCTAGGACATGCCGGTTTCCTCACAATGTTTTCCTTCACCGTTTTGAGAGCAGTGTTGATGAAGTTAATTACACAAAGTAATGCGCCTGGCTGGGTTTGAACCCGCGTCCTACAATTCGTAAGTCGGGGCCGTTACCACTCGGCCACAACTGCTCTGTCTGTAGTATTATTTAAAGCTTATTTCCTCACTTGTCCTTCTAAATATTAAGTGTGAGTAAGTTAAGCCCGTATTTGAAATCTTGATTTGAGTAGGTACCATTTTTTTTTGGATATGTGGGGAATTGGGTAGTAATGGAAAGGAACACCATAATATTCTTTTTTCGTAATTTCACAGTACTTATTATTATCCTTATGTATTTTATCATTGTTGAGCAATGATAAAGACAAACTGACAGAGCAACATTGTATATAGCGGGAAATATATCAGATTAGCCGTAACTGCATGATACGGAATCTAAAATTAAAATAAAACGACCAAATAGTTTTTAAAGAAACATTTATATTTTAAACTTTAAGTAATTCTAGTACTATAAATGCAGCAGGTATAAGTAAATATTTATCGCAGAATTTGGCAAAACAGTAGCCAAAATTAAAATTGACCTGGGCTATAGTTTTGGACAAAAGTCTGGGCTAGTTTAGATTTGGGTTCAAACCAAAAATTATATTCTAAATATTTTGGAAAATACACCATTCCAATGTAAACCCTTTTCCTTTTTATTTTATTGTCATTATTAATTTCTTCAAAGTAAAAATTAAGGTAATGGTTCCTTTTAGTGTTACGGCAGTAAAGCGCTCATTACACTATCCAATTTTTCGGAAATATTTTTAGAAACACTAATTCAGGAAGTTGGAAGCTAGCAATCACACTACAATAAATTGAATTCTAAATCGGATAGACGACTCACAATCTTTAATCATATTAGGATGCGAATTGAAGGGATTATACTCACCTAGACCCAAACCAAATGACACGGTTGGCACAGTGGTTGATCGTTCGACTGCTGCGCTACGTGCCGCTGGATCGATCCCCGCACAGAAGAAATATTTGTAGGGCCTACAGATAGTTGTTCCGGGTCGATGGAATTTACCACGTTTAGAACGCATCCACGATACAGGAGTAAATCCTAGTGTGGGGCAAATAAAAAAGGACTATTAAGGAATTTACCTTCCAATCGCACAAAATTGGAAACAATTGAGTAGTGTCTTTTCAAAAGGCGATATTTTTAAATTCACGATTTTTTCAACTTCATATACTATGCTAAAATCAATGTACACATTGAATAAAAATAAAAAAGGTTGACTACTAAGCAGATAGTACTTCAGTGTATTTGAAACAATATTTTCTCTCTGTCAGGCAAGGGTCTACGTCAAGTTTTAAAAATCTGCTAAAAAATTCAATTTCTTTTCTTTCTTTCTTTATGTTATCCCCTTTTGAAATGCCATTCCTCAATAGGGTATTTTACTGTAAAAATCTAATTAGTCCGTCTGATAGATTTCCAAAAAATATTGGACACGTATTTTTTCTTTTTTCACGTAAACAAAAAATGAAGACGATACAGTGCGTTGAAAACTCACGTGACGTCACGTCGCTGGTAAAAATTGTAGCAACGTAGTGACGTCACGTGAGTTTTCAACGCACTGTATCGTCTTCATTTTTTGCTTACGTGAAAAAAGAAAAAATACGTGTCTAATATTTTTTGTAAATCTATCCGACGGACTAATTAGATTTTTACAGTAAAATACCCTATTGTCCTAACTTCGACTACATCTTCCGTTTACTTATTCGTAACTTTTCCTAAAAATTTGGATAGTGTAATAAGCGGTAACGTTACATAACAGCCTTAAGTGCTAGGTTGCTACAAGTTCCCTGAACCCCACACTAGGTTGCCCGGTGGCTCAGAGCCCAGGCTATTCATAAGTAAGGCAAAAAGGTTCACTTATTTAACTACAAAAAAGACAGAAACAATGTTAAATAGTTCCACCTAATAACACAAGTTTTATTTTACATATATTATACAGTATGTTAAATAACAGAGGGCGTTCCCTTAAACTCGTTAATCTATATCATTAATAGATTAAAATAAAAATATCAGCATAGAAAAATAAGCATAAAATAATCCGTATTCAAAAAAATAATTAATTGACAATAAATTCGAAACATCCTGTTTAAAATCGAAATAATAGCGCGGAATAGTATTCGTAGTAGTAATGCCCAAACCGGCAAGTACGCGTGTACACAATGTTTCTTTAACGTATCAATTTAACATTTTTTGTGAATATTTTAATATTAAAAACAAAACATTTTGTTTTCGAATGGTAATAATTTTTTTTATCATTATGGATGCTATACTATTGCGGGTTAATGGGAACGCCCTCTGTTAGTTAAAATACTGTATTAAAGGACCGTTCAAGTATTACGTAAGCAGATTTTTTAATAATTTTTGACCGCCCCCTCCCCCTCGTTAGTAAAAATAAACAAGGCCCTTACCCCCCCTCTCCATGCTTACATAAGTATTTATACAAGTATTTTTGAATCCGTTCTGGTTTACTTATTGGTTCATGAAACAGAAATTAACAAGTCTAGGAATAAGGAATTTACTGTCTATAGAGAAATTAACTTATTGATCGCTATTAGGGCGATGATAACCCAGTGGGTATGTCCGCGCCGGGCCCAGATCCCATATGCTAAATGAAATATTGTTGACATAATCACCTCTCGGATCCCCCCATCCCCCATGACATCAAAAATAAGCAAATCAAAGACCCCCCGCCCCCCTTTAGTACTTACGTAATACCTGAATAGCCCCTAAATAGAAAAAATCTCTATCAGTGGCATCTAAGACGAATACAAAGACCAGAGCTTCAAGTCTGCTATTACAATAGTGTCAAAATGGTCTATCATTGATTTCATAATGGTTGATTTTGACAAGTTTGGTAATCTACTAATATAAAAGCGTCACTATGACTTTCCCATGGTCAACCACTGACACTCCATTGAAAGAAATGGCATAGAATGGTAATCTCATACATAATGACAAATGGATGTTAGACGTATGCGGTAGTCTGCTAAAATTTTGACAGTTCCTTTGATCAGTGACCTACCCTTAGAACGTCATTGTGCAGTCATTTCTTTTAATAGTTCGGTTTTCAAAAAGTATTACGGGACCATTGACCGACCAATGATCGACCATTATGAATTTAGCAGATTACGAACTTTAGCAAAATGACAATGGGATCATTTTGCTAAAAGTTCGTAATGGGTGCTGGAATGACAAATTTATAAAAATAGCAAACTTGGAGCTCTGTAAAGATGATATAAAGCACGACATTGGCACGAGTCACATTTAGGAACTTGAAGCTAAATACTTTAAATATCTTGAGGACTCAATTGATACTTACCTAGTTTTTCTAGAGACGAAAAGCGCTAAATCAGCATTTATCAAATAATATATACTTTTGGGCAGGAATTAATAACAAGACTGACTATTACCCCGGTCAACAAGATCTTGTCACAAGGAATGTGCTAATTTTGAATTATCTACGTAGCTACAACGTAGGTTTTTGTAGGTGTAGGGTGGACGTTTTGGGGGACTGTCTGTATGTAAAATTTGACGTTAAAAAGTGCTGGCTCTCAGCCTAGTTTGAATAAATGACTTCATGAAATAATTTTGATTTTGTAGTCTTGTTTTTGTGTTACAGCTACTACCAGGAACATTGTTTTCTCTTTAGCTTGTTCGTTCAGATTTTTTATTTTTCAATAAAATAGCTATTTTTTCTTGGTAGAAAATGTATTCAAATTTTAATGATTCTGACAAGTTTCTTTCCATTTATTGTGTTTTTTTTTTAATAACAAAAAAAGTAATTGTGCACGATCAGTTAAAAAAATGCTTGCTATTTATTTAGGCATTTATAAAATGATAGTTGAGTATCGTGGCATGCCATCTGCTACACAACTATTTCTTTAAATTGATAATGAGCCGATACTAGAACCACCTGAAAACTTCAGATTTCGCCTCAAAGCTCCACTTTAAAATCATATTACAGGAAAACTGTGCGTGTCTAAATAAACCTAAAATCAGTTCTATGATACTAAACATAATTTATTAAAAGTTTTCTTGTGACATAGGATTTTTGTTTTTGTTGACCAGTCTTATTTTTCGATATGGGTTGGCCCCGTAATGGCAAAAATGACTAGTTTCAATGTCTATTTGTGAGTATCTATGGTCTAAATTTCTTGATAAGTTATATTTAAACCCGACAGTCCAGTGGCTGAGGGACTATAAACAGATTTAAGAGCGCCATTCCCGTTCTTAGCTTACTATCACAGATAAAAAAACACTTTACACAGAACTAAAGGACACATATGAAAAGGAAATAACGTATCCATAAAGGTTGTGCCGGCCCGCTCCGTTACCTGTACTCGTGGAATCTGAAGTCCTGAAGAGAGAAAAAAGATTCATCAAAATCATTACACCCAGTAAAAAGTTATAAGATAACATAAACACTTAAGAAACTCCTCCTGCATCCGACATCTTTGCCTTGGTCTAGCACGACATCTGTCTTTTTCTTATAGTCCCTCCTTCCTTTCGCTTGTACTTTATAAAATAAACTAGCTTTTGCATACGCCTTCGTAGCGCGCATATCCCGTTAATTCCCGTTCCCGTAGGCGTTTCACGAAATTCCCTATTAGTAACCTTTTTTTCGCGTCAAATGACTTCTTCCGCTCTAGGCAGAACGGAAAACAGTGTCCAGCTCATACTGACTAAAACCGATCCGTGCATTCTAAAGCCGCGGTAACTCCTTCGAACTAATACCGCAACTGTGGCAGGCACTGACCCTAGCGGGCCCAGTCTTACTCCCCAAGAACCTACATGCTTTCAGCTTCCTACGAAAAGTAGCCAGTTTCGGCTGTTCGTTGGTTATCAGTCACTCAGTAATGGAAGAGTTTCATAGTCGCATATATTGATATCGTAAATAAATATTATGTTGAGAAACTTCAATCATAATGCCTTTTACTGGGCTGGGGACTCATAATCCTATATTAGACTTGCTTCGATACAGTTTACGAAAAGAAAATTCATCAGACTGGCATTTTTTTTTGAAAAAATATAAGAGGAACTTACAATAAGTACGCAAGCCACAATGACAGCTAGCTTGAAATTGAGAGCCAGGTCGCCTGGGAAGCTGATGGCGTAGTCATCCTTGCGGGACAGCGCCTCTCGCAGCGTGTCATGCGTCTTCTTGTGGATGCTGCCTATGGTGGTCTTGGATTGTGTCTGCAGCTGGAATAGTAGATAAAACTTACATTAAAAATTAATAAGGCAGCGGTTTTGGAAAAACTTGCTGTTAAGGCAGCAAGTTGTGGTCCGCTTCCAGTCCATCCAGATGCACCAGACCCACAACCTAGTAACAAGATAACATACCCTTGGCGAGACCGGTGTCAGATTTTCTGTTTGAACCTTAACGCGTAACTACAAATGACAGCAGATACCAAGAGCTTAACGTGCTTTCCGAAGCATGGGGATCTACGGACCACACCTTTCTTTTAATATCTGGATGGGAAATCATCAATGACTTCTCCCGCTCTGCGCGGAGAGGAAGAGAGTGTCAGACTCTTACTAACTAAAACCCACCCGTGCTCCTCCATGTGCCCTTTGCGTTCCAGGGCCGCGGTAACTCTTTCGAACAAATTTCGCAACAACAAATTCCGCAACTGTTTCTAAACCCTGCCACAAGCAAAAAAGCACCAGCTTGCAAACTGTAAATTACCTTGTAGTTGGATGTATCAGTGATCTTCCCCTTCAGCCGGAGCGTGGGGCAGTCGTGTGCGTCGTTGATGCTGAAGACTGGCGTGAGGAAGGTGGACTCCATGCGCACCACGCTGACCAGCTGGTCGTGCATGAACACCTCCACTTTGTCAGACAGCGACATGCCCGGCCGACGGAGCGAGAACACCTGCCAAAGAAACAGATTGAAAACAAAACTGTATTATCAGAAACACAACCATGACTGAAAGGTTCCAAACAAGACACGCAGCAGTCATGCAAGCAGTTTATTTATGGCTTCTCAAGCAGTCTGATGCAGTTGGTTCAATCACATATTTGATGACATCAACTGCACTGAAAAGTGGCTTTTTTCGAGTTTTTTGCAGTTGGTTTTTTAATAGAAGGGTTTTTAACCGACTTCTAAAAAAGGAGGAGGTTCTCAATTCGGATGTTTGTTTTTTTTTTAATGTTTGTTCGTGCATAATTCCGTCACTTGTCTACCGATTTGAAAAATTCTTTTTTTGTTGGAAAGGGTATGCTTCTCAAATGGTCCCATGAAAATTTTATCGAAATCAACCAAGCGGTTGAACCACAAACACCGAGTTCCGAAATTAAAGTTTTTTTGTGTAAAAGTCGGTTGTATTTTTTTGTAAAAAGTTTTTATTATTTCCGACCCTTTAAGGAGTTACATTCTTGGAACTGTCTCCTGGAGCCCTTTATTTGGATGCTCCACTTGATTGTATCACGAAAACACGTTAATCTCCTTCTGATTCACTCGGCTATAGAGGCGATTCTCTGGAACCTTGAGAACAGTGTTACCACTATATTTACTTGCTACAGTAAATCTATGTCTGCTCACCTTCCGACCATAGTTATCAACTCCGTTCATATGGAACCCCCTGTGGCTTCCACCTGAGAGCAGGCTCAGGCCTTCGGTGTCCTCCACTAGGTTGAACAGGACCTCGTCTCCGCTATAGACGGTGTAATTATTGCCTTTGTAACTGGAAACCAGCTGGTTCATGACAACACCTTCCAGACTTGTGAGGCACTCGAGACCTGTAGCTAGAATAGGACAGCGACTGTGAGCAGTGGTATAGAGCAAGACCCTATAGCAGTGGCGTGCAGTGGTTCGAGTTAGGGTAGCCCAGAGAAAATGTCCAAATAAATTTTATAAAATAACCACATTATTCAGGGTTGATTTTTAATGAAATGAGCTTTTTTTTTAAATTGCCTCTTTAAAAAAAAAGACACCAAATTTCAACCCTGGATAATGTAGGTAGTGTGGTTTTTTTTTAACATTATTTTCTGGCCTACCCTAACTCGAACCACTGCACGCCACTGCCCTATAGTCCTGATATAGCAGGGATACGTCCGTTCCAAGCACATACATACTAACACAACTGCATCCCACACTTTTGTTTCCCAGAAAATAGTAACTTCTGGGATTTTGGACTACATAATATCATGTTTCTATCATTATTGGTGACATTACCCTAAATCTTTTAGCTCCATATCGTAACCTAATAGCTTACTAAAATAAGCTTTGTTTTGGAAGAGAGACAAGCGATTATCTGGCCCCAGGCTGGGGCCAGGTAATCAAGGCCAAACAAATATTCGTTGCATCGCTCCATTACATAATATAATATGCTATCGTTTTCATATCAAACAAACACCCATAAAGATAGATAACTAAATTATTAGTAAATTGAATTTTAACTGAATACTTATAATAATAAAAAAAATATTTAACTGAATATCTTTTCATTGAATCATCAGAATTTTATGGAATTTTATGTTGTATAATTTCAGTTAACTCTGTTATTGATTGTAAGCTATCTATAAGATTAAACTCTTGAATGTTACTCTACCACAACACTAAAACAAATGAATTAGGTACTCTACTAAATGTAATGACTTTACTAACATATCGCTGTTTACTAAAATAGGTCAGTGTGTCATCTTAGGGTATCCTGAATCCGTTCTTCAAAGCTGGAATCAGGAGCTTCATAACTTTTGAAAAAAAAAACACGTATTTATTTATTTACTAGCCAAGGTAAATAACCGCTGATTATATTATCACTTAAAAACATTCTAAGTAAATCACTACAATAATAAAACTGAAACTTACCTCTGTCTTGAGCTGCGGCCATTGTTTACTTTGAAATAACACAATGACTATCTTATTTGAAAACCGATAAACACTGATACTTCAATAATTACGGAAATTAAAGTCACTAACAATACCGCTGCCGCGCTGTCAAAGCCTCAATGATTTACAAAACAATATCAAAACCAAGAACAAAATTTGCAACTAGTTATTTAAGGCGATGTCAATATAACCGCTATGCACGAAACGAATCGCTATGCAAACGTGGCACAAATATCGAGTATCTTGTCATTATTCTTTACGCCGAATATCGTGTGGTTGTGTTCCCATGGCCAGGCGACGCCAGCGACCGACTGGCGCCGACTGCCGCACTTGCGCGGACTGATTGGCGCCTGTTCACGTATTGTCCTCGATTGCAGGCTTGATAAGATAGCAAAGTTTCGGGAGTTGCGAATTAATATTATAAACATGTTTTTAGTTATATTTAACACGTCTGAAATCAAATTGTCGTGGAATTATTTTATTTGTGAGCCCACATGGCGTAGGTAGGTAGGTTAAAAATAAATTTTGGTTGCTTTTTCCGCTCCTGGGTCAAGGTCAAGGACTCATTTCATTATTTCAGGGGAAAATAATAGACATTAAGAAATGTTTAGGTAACGCAGTTTTAATAAATCATCTCAAAAACTTTTATATGAATTTAAAACTCACTTTAATAATAACATCGAAATATGAAAATATGCATAATAATAAACAATATTTTAAATGAGAATATAATTTCAAAAGGTAATTAATGCGTTGAGTTGTTTGAGAATTAATTTAGGATTATTATTTCAGAAATCAGAGTACTGAGGACCTCAGGTCTTTGAGAACACATTCTGACATTATTTTATTTTTTTCACAACTTACCTATTAAGTTTGTCTTTTCTAACGAAATAAAAAAAAAACAAGTTTCTGTAAGTATAACAGTTTGCGCATTGTCGATTAGTGCGCCATCTTGTGACCTTAACAAGAACTAATACAGGCACAAGTCAAAGACACTCACCCTTAAGTTGTAACGTACAGTTAGATAGCGCTATTTTCATTATTTATGTAGTTTTTGTAAAAAAATCATTAAGTAAAAGTTTTTTTTAATAGCAATTGCCTAACAATAACAGTAGCTAAATTATCAGGGAAACTAAATAGAACTTATACGTCAACAAACAACAAAATCGATTCGTCTACGTGCTAATTGGATTGTTTTTAACCATAGTTAAGTAGGTTAATTAATATTATTTTATAAAAAATTAGTTGCTATCAATCTATTAAACTGTCTTTATATAAAATTGTACCATACAATCAAGGCATATTTTATCTTAATTCTAATAGAGTATACAAAACAAAAAGACCATAAATGTGTAAATCTAAAGATAATAAGTACCCACATAACAATTTTACATTTATGTCATAAGTAGTATATTGGCTAAGAACTAATTGCTCTAAATTTTATTAGAGATTAAAACAAATATTTCATACAAAAATTATCCCGTGTTGGCAACTGACACGGATTTCGGAAAGTCTAAACTAAGTACCTAGTATAATAGCAGATATAAAAGAATAGCTATAATTAAAATAGTAGGATAATAATATCTATGGTTCTAGATCACGAATTAAATGGATATGTCACCGGAAGATTGCGTACGCCGTTAGATTATAAAATATCGCGTGAAATTGTAAACTATTTAATTTGGATGAATAAATTGAGAAATTATAATCTAATAAAGATTTATAACGATTTAACGGAGTTTGCAATTTTCTGGTGATAGATATAGACTTAAAATTCCTACCCCGTTTAAAATTACGTTAACTTGGTAACGTGTTTTACGCAACGAATGTTATCGCAAAATTAATGTAACAAATTATCAAGCGCAGGTTAACAGATGATTGGTTGAATCAACCAATGCCAATTTCATTAAAGTTTGTTTATTTTATACCAAACCGAGTCTAAATATTTAGTTAATAAATGCAAAACTGACTAGTTGTAATTTTCTGGTCCAGTGTGTAAATAAATGCATTTAGATTATACGAGCTGATTTCTCATATGAAATGCAAAGATCTTTCAGATAACATAAGTTATTATAACACAGGTAGGTATAATATAACACAAAAGTAATGCCATTTAACTTCGTCGATAAGATAAAAATATAAAATGATCTTTGAGTTGGTTTCGGAACAGTGTATCATTTGTAAATCGTACCAGACTATTGTGTTTAAGATAAATGCATAACTTGGTCCTTCCATCTGTTTGATGTTAATATATACCTATAAATGTGACCGAACTCATCCGATTCTGATGATCAGAAAAGTTCTTTCTATCTAGAAATTAAAACAGGTATAACGAAAGCATGTGACATTCGCCAACCCGCACTGGGCCCGCGTGCTGGATTAGGGCTCATTCCCTCTCCTGGAGAGGAGGCCTGTGTCCCAGCAGTGAGGTAATTGAAAGACTGATTATGCTTATGCTTGTGTATAACGAAACCAACAAAATAGTTTAAGCATAGCATGTCCCAAAATTAATATCATAAGATTAAAAAATCTTTTTCATAACACATTCGATGTTCTTATACATACAAGAGTATTAGAACATTTCACAGTAAAAAAAGATAAATTAGCTCATAGAAAGTGTTCAGAAACTCTTCATAATCTTGCGGCCCTTATCCCATATGACTTGAGATGAACCCAACACGTTTTCTTCCTACATCTATACTAATAAGTATTATAAAGAGGAAAGATTTGTATTTTTGTATGTAACGAATAAACTCAAAAACTACCGGACTGATTTCAAAAATTCTTTCACTATTAGAAAGCTACATTCACCCTGAGTAACATAGGCTATATTTTATCCCCATATTCCCACGGGAACGGGAACTACGCGCGTAAATTGTATATATTTCAGAAACTCATGCATATTAGATTTAGCGACATCAAGAGCGTTTTTCAATTCACACATGAACTGAAGCACTCAGTCAGTGAAGTCAAACATTTTCAGTTTCCTGTCATGATATTTTGAATAGATAACTTTTCACTTTTGTAAGAAGGTATACCCAATTTCACTAACAGTTCGTGAACACCTAAATGAACGCCAACATAAAAATGCACTGGTGATGGGAAATCATCAAATGACTTCTTTTGTCTAGGCACATTGGATGGGAGTGTCAGACTCTTACTGACTAAAACCCACCCGTGTAAGAACATGGGTGGGTTTTAGTCAGCAAGAGAAGACAACCGCGGCCCTGGAACGCGGCGGGCACTAGGTCTTCCTAGTGCCCGCCGCGTTCCAGGGCCGCGGTGACTCTTTCAAACAAATTCCACAATCGGATCATTACCTAGAGTTAAAAATCTAACACGCGTCTGTTTACATCTCACCGACTGTTAACTAATTAGATAACAGACACACAAAAAAAAAATACAGTCGAGTTGAGAACCTCCTTCTTTTTTAGCAGTCGGTTAAAATATAATAAATCATGGTAATCCATGATTTATTATATTTTAACCGACTTCCGAAAAGACATAAGCAACAAGGGGTCCTGAAATAATTTCAGGACCCCTTGTTGCTTATGCCTTTTCTATAGAAAATACATTTATACTAAAACTAAGGAAGAGTATAAAATTCAAAAATAAATCTTTAAAAATGAATGCAGCCGACTTCCTTCACTAACTCTCGTGGTATCTGTAGTCCTGAAAAAAAAAAATTATTATTATGTATGTCCTGAATTGACTTAAACTTTTGCGACTACAAATAACTGAAAATCTCTTGTCTTAACTGACCTATAATAGAACAAAATAAACTGATTTTATGGGTTCAAGACACATTTGCACAAGCCTTTAATAAAGCTACAGTTTTTTAATACTTAAAAATGTATAAAATCGTTATTCCTATCCATCCCAATGAATTAAAAGAAGTCTTTAAATTTTCTTTTAGATGTTTATTTATTAATAAATAAATCTAGAAGTGGAAGGACTCATACAATAGGTGTAAACTTCTTCATTGGTATAGTAAGGAATAACAAAGTTAAAAAAAAAAAAAACAAACAAAAAAAAACACTAAGTTTAAAAGAATGTATACGAAAAATTCTAACACCCTGAACGCCATTCAGTTCTCAAGAAATATGTACTGAATCCATGGTATCCGTTCGTTCACCGATGTTTTTTACACCCTAAATAAAAAAAGGTCAAAAAAGCGAATGGGAAACTGACGCCAGACGATACCGCGGCAGACCAAGGCGAAGATGGAAGGACGAGCTGAACTCCTACCGAAGAAACTAGCCCAAAGTAGCAAAGGACAGAGTTCAAGAGTTGTGTGGAAATGGGAGAGGGAGGCTTTTCCCCAGCCGTTATCCAAAAAGGCTATAAAGATAAAATGTAGAATGAGCTGGTGCTTATTCTACACTTCTGCCCGCGACTTCGTCCGCGTGGAGTAGTTACTAACCCCCGATTTTGAAACTCTCAGCCCGATCGGTTTAAAATTTACAAAGTTTCATATAAACTTTCATCCCCTATTTTATCCCCTTGGGGGTAGAGTTAATCAAAATCCTCTCTTAGCGGATGCCTACATCATAACATCTACCTGCATGCCAAATTTCAGCCCGATCCGTTAAGTGGTTTGGGCTGTGCGTTGATAGATCACTATGTCAGTCAGTCAGTCAGTCACTTTTGAGTTATATATAGGGTTGCCATCATCGAAATTGCCGATGCCGGACAAAATCTTTAAAACCCCGGACAATTGAGTGAAATCGATCTTTTTCCCCGGACAGTCCCGAAAAAAAAAGCCTTATAAATATATAAAAAAGGATAAACTTTTATTTTTTTAATAATCTATTACAGCGTGTTTTCAATATAAACTACGTATAGCGCCAGCAATTTTGCTGATTTACAAGTATATCGTATCCCGCTTACGATTACGAATGAATTATTACATACCTAACTAAGTATTGTTTTAATTTGTTGCTTATCTTCCAAATTTTCAATCAATTGAGGATTCCTAGACTGAAAAAATGTCCGGGTAATACCATCCGGGGAAACCCGGACGGGTGGCAACCCTAGTTATATATATTTAGATTTTATCTCATACTCACGATAAGAACGCAGGCCGCGATGGTGGCGAGCTTGAAGCGCACGTCGAGGTCGGCGGGGAAGGTGATCACGTAGTCGTCGTTGTACGAGAACATCTCCTTCAGCAACCCGCCGAACTGCTTGCTGATGCCGCCGATCGTCTTCTTGTTCTTCGTCTGCAGCTAGAATGGGAGACCAAATAACAGGTTATGGTGGAACTGAACGAACTGCATAGAGCAGCCAAGCACCGGACGTTCGGACGGCCCGTCTGTTTGGACCCGAAGCCACTGATCCCGGCTGTCTCTCGTATATTTTTGACAGTCAACTTTTCTAGTAACACGGTTGTGAATCTCGTAGAATTCAGATTCACAGTCGCTCTATCTATACTGATATATAAAGCTGAACAGTTTGTTTGTTTGCTTTAGCGCGCTAATCTCATTAACTACGGCTCCGATTTGGAAAATTCAGTGTGAGATAGCCCATTTATCGAGGAAGGCTATCACTACATAGTATCAAACAAAGTCGCTTCCCGCTGTCTGTCCCTATATGCTTAAATCTTTAAAACTGCGCAACGGATTTTGATGCGGTTTCTTTTAATAGATAGATTTATTTAAGAGGAAGGTTTATGTATAATACAAGCATAATATAGTAGAGATTTAGTATCAGCATTGCACCCGTGCCCTAGTAAGCTATATATCATCACGCTAACACCAATAGGAGCGGAGCAATCATGAAAAATCCGACTTAAACGCTGCGCGGGTCAGCTAGTGTAAAATATTGCTGCATCTTTTATAGACCAGAATAGGAACGAATAGTTGGGAAAATTAGTTACCCGGGCACCCAATATACCCCCGGATAGTAGCGGTAAGAACTGTGGGTTATTTAAAAGGTCTTCCGAAGTCCGACAAAACACTCCTTTCTGCCCAAACAGAGAGAAACCTTCGAGGATTACCCACAGCAAAACAAAAAGTAGGTTCTACAGAATTTAAGAAAACTGGTTTTGAGTAGCGCTGGCGGAACGGAGCGCGCATAATACTGGTTTCTTATAAACTTATATAATTTTAAAGTGATTGCTAAACTTTTTGGCATTACGTCTGGATTAAATCCAGAGATTATCTTCTATTCTACTAGCAGCGCCCCGCGGTTTCACCCGCGTTGTCCCCGTTCCCGTGACAATCCGGGAATAAAATATAGCCTATGACACTCCACAATAACGTAGACTATCTATTGGTGAAATAATTTTGATAATCGTTTCAGTAGTTCCAGAGATTATCCCTTACAACGTCACAAACTCACAATTTATTATACGTTACCTCTTTATAATATTAGTATAGATAACTGATAGAATGAACTATGTAGTATATGTATGTACTATCGCTGAGTGTAATAAGTTTTTTATCTAGGTACAATGTAACGGTTCTTTGTTGACAGACCAAACCGAGAAGCAAAGAAGCGTGAAAAAGCCAGTTGGTTTATAATGGTAACGGCAGCAAGTTTCCTGCTACAGCCTATATATATGTATATGGTTCTAGGTTATCCAAAATATTAAATAAAAACTCAAAAACCAAAACTATATGAGCATATGACCAATTACCTGAAAGTTATAATCAGTGACCTCCCCCTTAACCCTGAGCGTGGGGGAATCATTGGCGTCATTAATGCTGAACATGGGCGTCATGAAGGTGGCCTCCTTGCGCACGATGCTGACCAGCTTGTTGTTGAGGAACAGCTCCACCTTGTCCGACACGAACACGCCTGGGCGGCGGAGGTGGAACACCTGGAAATTAAACAAATAATAATTTATTTAAATAAAAACGTTTACAAAAAAGTGTGAAAGTGTGGGTGTGGGTGTGTGTGTGGGGGGGGGGGGTGTGCCAAAAGTAATAAAATTTCCCATACAATAATAGTGCCTAAAACTAAGTTAAAACTAACAAACTTGTTTCTTACAAGTTGAAATCAGAAATCTGAAACCATTTGCTGAGCAGGTAAGGTGCAATACACCTTTTTTTTGGATGGTAAATCATCAAATGACTGCTCCCGCTCTGGGCGGAGCGGAGGGAATGTCAGACTCTTACTGACTAAAACCCACCCGTGATCCTTCTTGTGCCCTTTGCGTTCCAGGGCCGCGGTGACTCTTTCGAACAAATTCCGCAACCCAAAGGTGCAATACACCTAAGGTCACAGTTTACAGTGATGAGTTTACAGTGGTGATACAGTTCTTTTTCTTGGTTAATTTTAAACTAGTTGAGGCCAGTGTTTCCTAGCAGAGAAGAAACACCGAAACACTCTGAGATCAGTCCCTATTAACGTCCAAACAATACGTTTCGGTAAAATAATTTATGAGAACAAATGTCTGGGTGATCTTATGTGGAAAGGTCTAGATTGATTTGAGTGGACCTGACCAGACAGTGCAAACATTTGTCAGTCATCGTGTAGCTCAACTCAGGACTTTAAGGAGCTGAACGTTAGTTGCATCGCATTTGGTCGCGAGACACTGTTCTTATTTAATTCTAATATTTGCCAATGATGAGTGTGTATTGTGACCTGAGTGACCACCTCGTTAATCCAGTGGTTCCTAGTGACTTGGTTTGATCTTCGGCCGAGCAGCGTCAAAGTGCGTAAGTCACGGCATTATTTTAGTAAACTACTAGGTACTTTTCTGCTTCCGTTGAAAGTTATTTTGGGTACCTACCCTACCGTAACAACATTAACCATACATTGTAGTAAGTTATAACAAAATTATTCAAACATCTTAAATGATGAAACTTAATTCGTGTGTAGGTTATTTAATGCCATACGAAATGTTAAAATGACCAAGTGTTTTAATGGCAAAATTGCCGTAGCTGTCGCTTTTCTCAAAACTGGTCACTGGCTGGAGTTATAAATGTCTTGCAATGACACCTTATCTTATCGTCGACCGTTTAAATTTCAGCTGCGAGAATACTTAAAATGAGAGAGTTAGCAAAATATTGATGCATGGTTGACTGCACACTCGTCGTATTTTGTTTATGTAGTATACTATATATCATCTATATACTTTGATAACTTAACTAAAAACAAGTCTTGGTTTCATGAATACAGTTATTTAAAACACAAGTAGGTACTGAAAAAGTCATTCTGAGGAATGTAATTCGAATAAGGAATGGTCCCAGCACAACGCTGCTCTTGTTTCTGTTTCCAAACTGCTTGTTCTTTCTGAACAGAAACAATTAATAAATAAATGAGTCATTTGTTTCTTAACTTTAGTAGTTCTTAGTAGCTCCGGAGTGTTCTTTGAAGGATCAGTTAGCAAAGGGGGCGACTATCTACTTGAGTTGTCGCCAACTTATACCAGTAGCTTCAAAAGAGGTGACTATTGACATGAGGATTGATTATAAATGTATTTTAAGGGAGAAGTCTTACTGCGTTGAATTCAAGCGAATTCAGATTACGTCAGAAATTATGATTATTTTGGATATCGACAGCATTTTCAACTTATGAAAACAACTGACTTTTATTCTAAAGTATGTTATTCCGATGTACCTTTATATAACCTACATTACTGGTAAAGTTTCGTCGAAATAGGTACGTTCGGACGTTTTACCGATGCCCATTCCATCCATCAATTATTATTCTCAGAAGTTTCGAGTTCAACTTATAATGTCATAGGCACTTTAGTTCTCAAGTGTCGGTTATTTTATCAACAGTAAATTCTCGCTAACCGTATCAGCATAACTGCTTATTGTTTGTAATAAATAAGTCTAGGGTAATCCCCGGACTGTAATACACCACAGAACTCATAAAGAGCACATTGTTTTGCCACATGAACTATAGAGATGTTTATTCAGCCCACTCAGATTCCCTGTTACTACCCACTATGCACACAAAACGCCATTACAATCTTTTAGGCAACATACACGTATACGATTACAGAACAAGCCTGTTTTATGGAGCACACCATTGGCTCACAGATATTGCAATTTAAACTGTCAATTAGCGGACATGACGTCACGCGATAGTCCCAGTCCAAACCTAGAGGACACTGGTGCCATCAGTTTGTCGACCTCTCACGTGGGTAACGAAAATAACCCGTTTTATGGGCAGGTGTGTCCAAATACTGATGTTTGTTTGAGAGCTGTGTGTTTTTAAACGCGAATTGTCTAGTCTGGACTCCGACAACCTAATCGCTTTATATTTTTCAACATACTATCTCCAAAACTCTACTCTTAACCCATCGTTTTTAGGCACATAGTGATTGTATTTCGCACTAGTGCGGAAAAGTTCGTGAAGCTGACCTGCATGAAACTGTGCGACATGAAATGATGAGCCGAAACGAAATTATTTTAGCTCGTAGTTTCCGTTGACTCAAACGTCTTGTGCCCTGGTAGTTTTTTTTTTAATCTATAGCCCCCTTCTCCTAAAATAACCTCGCCTCCGCCAAATTGTTTTTGGTTTAGTTTCATTGCGTTGCACGTACAGCTAAGGAGTGAAATTCCCTGCCGGAGTCTGCGCTTCCTGGCACCTACAACCTGGAGGTCTTCGCTTGCGTGAAAGTTATCCCAAGGGAACATATCCCCGGAGAAGGGTTGCCAGGTCTAAAAGTTGGACAAACCAGCCAGTTTGATCGGACATTTGGGCAAAAAGGCCGGACACTTAATTTTATAGTCTTAGTATACCCAACAAAGCTTCTTTTTACCATTTACCATAAAATCTTCTTAAATTCTAATGAAACGACAATAAAATTGAACTAGCCAGTCGTCATTATAATTTATCATTCAATATTCATTTCGATAATTGCAATAGTATTAGTAGGTACGCACTACGTAGGAAGCAATACAAGGTGAGCGAAAAAATGGCTAAATTTAAAAACCCTATCAAATATCCGGACTGGCCGGACATCGTCTAATTTGGCCGGACACTCAACTAAAAAACTTGACTGTGTCCGGCTTTATCCTGGCAACGCTACCCCGGGGTATACAGTATTCTATGTCCTTATCCGGGCCGTGGTCTACCCATGTGCCAATTTTCATTCAAATCCGTCCAGCTAGACGTGAAGATAACAATAGACAGTTACTTTTGCAAGTATAGATAAGTTTACGTAGATTAAGAGACGTTTTTACGGAACTTTTGAGAGTGAATAGACTACTGTGTTTAAAAGTCGAACAAATATTCGCTTTCCATCAGGTGAGATTGTGGTCAAGAGCGACCCAACCGCTATATTTAAAAAAAAACCTATAGACATGCTGATTATGCTGTTGTAAAGCAGTTTCTCACCTTCCTCCCCGCGTTGTCCACTCCGTCTATGTGGAAGCCCCTGCTGTGTCCATGCGCGAGGAAGGTGAGTGCGTGGCCATCTTCCTTCAAGTTGAAGAGGACCTCGCCTTCGAGGTGCACGGTGTACTTGTTGCCCTTGAAGCCGCGCCCCTTCTGGTTGATGTTGACGCGTGCCAACTGGGTCAGGCGCTCCAGTCCTGAGCTTCCTAGAACAGAAATGGTTCTGAATGATGATTGGTTTGCAAGGCTGCAGTAAAATGAAATATCCTATCTATACTAATATTATACAGCTGAAGAGTTTGTTTGTTTGTTTGTTTGTTTGAACGCGCTAATCTCAGGAACTACTGGTTCGAATTGAAAAATTCTTTTTGGGTTGTATAGACCATTTATCGAGGAAGGCTTTAGGCTATATATCATCACGCTTAAGCCAATAGGAGCGGAGCAGCGATAAAGAATGTTTTAAAATCGGGGATTCCACGGGGACGAAGTCGCGGGCAGCAGCTAGTCAGAAATTATTTTATGAATGCGAAAGTATCTTTGTTTGTTACGCTTCCACGTCTAAATCGCCGAACCGGGATACATTTTGGTACAGGTGGGATCCTTCTTTTTTTCTGGATCTGACGCCCGGGGCGTCTTCTTCTGTTGCGGCGGCTGAGACGTGTGCTTTCATTCTCCTTCACGTGGTCTCCTCCTTCGCTAGCATTACTGATTCGCAGAAGGAAGTAACCGCTTACCAAGCCTCTTTGCCCCGGACCATAGATTGTACCAGGACCGGAAGCGAGAGGTCGCCGACGCCGAGCACAGATGGGAGGAAAACCCTTTGAAGGTTCCTTTCGAGCGAAGCCGCGGGCAAAAACTAGCAACAAATATTTCTTTAACATTGTTTATTTATTTAAACGAGAGCCCATGGATTTTTTGCACATTCTTCTCCATACAGATGCTATTTGGAATTTGCTGCTATGTAGCTTTATCATACTGATTGACTGTCTCCATGATACCTCATTCAAAATTGCCCATAATTATAATTAGTTCTACTGAAATACGCTCCAAGTTCATGTTGGTTGCTATTGGCGGGTTGGTTGTTTGGTTTAGTTAGATAGTGATCGTTTTTACTTCAAAAAGGTTAATCACTGCTACAACCCTGTTATCAGTTAGGTTTTAAGTTACCGGTAGTGTTCCTACCGGCTTTTTTGGGAGCGGCAAAACTCGAGGTCAGTGTATGTATATAAACTTTTATTACGACGTGGGAATGTGCAATGGATTTGATCATATTTGTCGTATAAATTGGACTCGGGTGGTCATTAGATTAAAAATAGATTTAGTACACTTACATCTATACTTATAATAAATCTGTAGAGAGGTCAATTCTGTACAGTGAATATATTTTCAAAATAACTATCAGGGGGTGATTAGTGATCGATACTGGGGCCAAAAATGCAATCAGTAAAATTTTTGTCTGTCTGTCTGTCTGTCTGTCTGTCTGTCTGTCTGTATGTTCTTTATAGAAACAAAAACTACTCGACCGATTTTAACGAAACTTGGTGCAATTATTCTTCATACTCCTGGACAGGTTATAGTATACTTTTCATCACGCTACAATCAATAGGAGCAGAGCAGTGAAGGGAAATGTTGGGAAAACGGGAGAAGTTACTCCATTTTTAAGCTTCCGTCGCGTGTGTAGCCTTAATGGTTAAAGTTACATAGAAATCATGTATTACGGAAATGTTTTACATAAAATTATCTAAAAAATATCCTGGAACAGCATATGTCTATCTTTTATGGTTGACGGGATGAGGGGATAAAATAGGGGATGAACGTTTGTATGAAACTTTGTCAATTTTTAACCGATCGGGCTGAGAGTTTCAAAATCGGGGGTAAAGTAACTATTCCACGCGGACGAAGTCGCTGGCAGAAGCTAGTACAAAATATATTATTGCCACTAGTTACTAATAACTAGAGACTCAAGCTGGTTGCATGTTTGAAATAAATGATATTATGTCAATGTGAAAAATTAGTGATAAGTTTATGATAGTGGAGTTTTCACATATTATGTTCAGAGATTATTGTATAATCTTATAGTATCCGTTAATTGAAATTTTCTGGTGACATTACCATATCAATTGATCGAAGTCTACGACTGATGGATGAAAGGATGGAAAAGTTGACGTCACTGGCATGTTCCTACTATATCAAGAGCTAGCTACCACTCTTCTGAAGATCAACAGTCCCACCGAAGTTCATCAATGTCTTCGATGGACAAACGATGGAGGTTGGGCCTATTGCTCTATCTATCTACTTGGGTTTGGTTTCCGCACTTAGTCCTAGTGTTGGACCATTGTGCGTGAGCCATGGCGGCCGCCACTCCAACCAGCCAACCTCCCTCCAGAAGCAGATCAGTCCACTCAGTGTGTTCAGAATTCCTGTAAGTGAATTCGGTGTCCCTATTGTTTGCCTCCGTATTTCGGCGACGCCTGTGCACTCAAGGAGCACGTGCGATACCGTTTCCTCCTCCTCCATGCATGCTCTGCATAGAGGACTGTCCGTAATACCTATCGTGTGAAAGTATTTGTACAGTGAGCAGTGTCTGGTGATGGTCCCCATCACCATTCGTAGGCTGCCTCTATCCAAGCGCAAAAGGCGGCTGGTTAGTTTTCTGTTCAGGGTTGGCATAAACTGTTTGGAGTCCATTGTTATTAATTAAAATGTTTTTTTCTTTAAAGCGAGCTATTGCGGATTCAAAATTAATCATACACAGTTTATTTGGCCCTACATAAATCTGTATCCAGTAATGTATCATTTCATGAGATGAAGAACCCGAAACTCACTCACTCCCTCTTGAGAGAGCTCAGAGAGTCATAACAAAAGTAGCCAGATTCCATCCCTTTCTCTATCCCACAGATCTCTTGTACTTATCCTGCAATGTACTGACAGTTCGCCGCTACTCATTATGCACTTCGTATTATCAAACTTATAACACCCCCCTATTTGCGTGGGGGGTTATATCATCATCATCATCAACAGCCTGTTGCAGTCCACTGCTGGACATAGGCCTCTCCAATTGCACGCCACTTAGATCTATTTTCGGCTTCTCGCATCCAGTTTCTGCCAGCCGTCCTGCGCAAATCGTCACTCCACCGTGCCTGAGGTCGGTGGGGGGTTATATACAAAATACCAGGCTTTCTTACAACACCGAAAATACTAATAAGAGACGGAATGAATGCGATTATAATGACATTTCAAAATATGTTTTTTTATTTACATTTTTATGTCCATTTCTGTGCGAGTACGATTGTACCTAAGTTAAATTATTATAGCTGTAAAAAGACAAATGCGCAATATTTACTAAGCATCTCTTACGGGGAGTCAGGAGGATCTTCATTTTGTTTTAAAATAAAACTTGTGTGTCCTTTAAGATTTCATTACCTACCAGTAGGCAATTGATACGTTGTTGATTCACCAAACACTATCTAGCCAGCAGTGCTATTCTGTAAGAACTCACGTGTGAATTCGATTCATATCTCATTTTCGATTACACTTCGTAACTCACCTGAAGTGAAAAGTATTTGATATTCTGACTGTCAAGTTAAGTTCGCTTCAGCTATGGTCTCACTTAGTGGCGCTAGTGTAGTTTTCATCAAGTTACAGAATACCAAATACAGTTTTCACCGCAGTGGAGTGAGTTCTTACAGAATAGCATTGCTGAAGCATAGGTTCAACCTAGTTCAGGCAAATCAGCAACAGTGTTCTTTAAAAAAAAATATGATTTTTATTATAAATATCTATTACAATAAAAATCCCTATTTTGTAAATAAACAATAATAGTATATTATTGGTTTAATAATACAGTAGGTTCCTTTAGCTTTAACCCAAACAGAACATACTGAAACGGTTTATGTATAAGTTATAGATTAGGGTTCCGTACACAAACGGGACCCTATTACTAAGACGTCGCTGTCCGTCCGTCTGTCACCAGGGTGTATGATCTCATGAACCGTGATAGTTAGACGGTTGAAATTCACAGATGATATATTTCTGTTGCCGCAACAAATAATAGATATAAGTACGTAAGTAAGTATATAGGTAGATATATAACATTTATTTCCAATATTTGCAAAAGTACACTCCCAAACTAAACTGAAACTAGGTACCTAGTTTCAGTTTAGTTTGGGAGTGTACTTTTCCAGTATTTGTATTTCTAAACAATTAATTAGATTGCTATCTAATTTATTGTTATTAATAAATGCCTTATAAAAAAGTAAAAAGTCCACTCCCAAACTAAACTGAAACTAGGTACCTAGTTTCAGTTTAGTTTGGGAGTGTAGTTTTCCAGTATTTGTATTTCTAAACAATTAATTAGATTGCTATCTAATTTATTGTTATTAATAAGGCATACTTACTGCACGAACATAAAAACGGAGAGTTTCGTTACTGAACTTACCAAGTGGTTCAACAAAAGTGATTTACTTTTAAAATATAAGTAAGTCAGTTCCCTCTTATCTATACTAATATTATAAAGCTGAAGAGTTTGTTTGTTTGTTTGAACGCGCTAATCTCAGGAACTACTGGTCCGATTTGAAAAAATCTTTCAGTGTTAGATAGCCCATTTATCGAGGAAGGCTATAGGCTATATATCATCACGCTAAGACCAATAGGAGCGGAGCAGCGATAAAGAATGTTTTAAAATCGGGGATTCCACGGGGGCGAAGTCGCGGGCAGCAGCTAGTGTTAAATATATGCAACATATTATCTATTTCAATAATATCTAAAAGCCATTCTTAATTATACTAACCCTTTTTATGGATTACTAGCAGCGCCTCGCGGTTTCACCCACGTAGGTATTTCCCGTTCCCGTGGGAATTTGGGGATAAAATATAGCCTATGTCACCCGGGGATAGTAGGTATAGCTTCTCAATAGTGAAAGAATTTTCAAATCGATCTAGTAGTTTTTGAGTTTATTCGTTACATACAAACATACAAAATTTTTCCTCCTTATAATATTAGTATAGATAATCTCATTTGTTTCAAAGGTAAATAAGCTCTGAGTACTTGTCACTTAAAACACATTATATTCTTATTTATTTTATCTTACCTGTGTCTTTAGCAGTGGCCATAATTTACAATCAAATTGTGTTAATTAAAACAAGCCGATAAACGCACTTCGATTACAAAGTCACAAACACAATTTGCGGTTAACAAAAACTCGCAATGCAATTTACAATGTCAATTTTATTCAAACATATTGGTATGAAAACAAAAACAAGACGAAAATATCACAAAAAATCAGAGGTCAATTTAGTACTAGCCAATGACTAAACTACGCGACTATGTGGATAAATAATTATGCGTTATTAATATTCTTAGCACGGTACGAATGCGACTGTCCCCTACAAGGCCAGACGTCAGACTGGCGTCTGTTCTGTAGGCTAGTACTCACGAGTTCGTACCTACACACATGCTGACTATATTGACTACAGTGGCCAGAGGTGGTAAACGTAAAGCGCTTATTACACTATCCAATTTTTAGGAAGCCAATTTAGGAAACAGGATAGTGTACCTAATTGAAATTAGAGGCCGATTTAGTTCGAATTCCTAAATTATTGAAGAGTTCCGTTTTCTATCATCTCTGTTCTTCATCAGATCTTCAACAAACTAGAAAGGGCCCACGTTGAAATATTAAGATACTCTTCTTTTTTTTTTTCATTTTACTTCGTCAAGAGGGAATGAGAACGTCGTCAATGTAAACTAAGCCACGCATTATTAGGGATAACTCAAATACTAGTCGTCAGATCTCAATCAAATTTAAATGGGACCACACGACAAGCACCAGCTTTGGAATATAAAATCGGTACACCCCACAGAAATCTTAATTAAGATTTCTGTGGTACACCCAATACAAAGTCATGAGGTAACAAAAATAAAAAAATAGAGTCGAATTGAGAACCTCCTCCTTTTTTGGAAGTCGATTGAAAAATATAGATACCCATTACTCGTCAGTGAAGTTTCAAATAATTCGTCAAAAGATTTGACAGAAAATGGTAACGTAAATAAAATAAATGTCACGAACTTAGAGAAAGGTTGACCATCCCTGCCATAGCTACTATCAATGTTATGTGTATGTTACATTATCAGGCCCGATGTGCACAGCGACCATTTTAGTGCATGTACTGTAGTAGTCGGTTGATTGCGCTCACTTATGAAGGTCAAGTGCATTATAAATTACTAGCTTCTGCCAATGGCTTCGCCCGCGTAAATGTTGGTTTGGTAACCATCCCAAGGAAACAAACTCCCGGGATAAAAAGTATATGTGCCTACCTACCTATCTCTGTGCGAAATTTCATCCAGATCTGTTCAGCCGTTCTGGTGTATTTGATTAATAAACAGTAAGGATTAGTTTAAATAACAACCAGCTCGGTTCGAAAGAAAAGGGTTTTAAAGGGGTTAATTATGCTGACGTCATTGCCAATTGCCTTCCAAATTGCAAGGCAATGACGTCAATTTCTGGGGCGTTGACCGACACTACCCTGTCCAACCCAAATGGAGTAGTACCGGCGCCAACCATCTGCCTGCGGTCGCAGGTTTGATTCTTATCATACATTTGAACATTCCGGATAAGATAGTACGTAAATATTGTATGTGTGTGTTATAAAAGTGTTTTTCGCAAAATTACTTAATTGATGAAAATAACTTTTAAAAGAAAAAGAAAAAAGAAAGAATAATATTTATTCGGCGCATACATGAAACGCGCACGGTACATGGTAAAAAAAGGAAAGGGAGGGTGGGGTTAGGAATTATTTTAATTACATGAAATTGAATACAAAACAATATCGATACCTACTGCTGAGAGTTGGCCATAAATATTTGGAATAGGTTTTTCCAAGATTTTGTGAACTTCTTCATAGCAAATGAAAATTTCAACCGTAAACCTACACCTAACCAAGAAATCTTGATGCCTGTTTTATCCGACTGCCCATAAAAAGGAGTGTTATGTTTTCAGGGTCCATGTATGTTTGTAAGTTTGTTTATTCCACTATAACAAGGAGAGACATGGTTCATAAATAAAAACGAAAATATTTTGTTTTCATGAAAATTAGACTACGTGTAGGTACCTACTATCATCGTCGAAAACTTGCATGGTGAGGACATAGCAAAAAATATAAACAGTAGTATAAAATATGCATTCGCTCACTGTATTAGATCAAATAAATATTACAGTAATATTCAATAACCCAAACAAAACATACATAAATAAAAATAAATAATTTTAAAAATAAACACTCCTGTCATGTCAAAAAATGAACTTAAAAATTAAAAACAATTCCCTAAAGATAATTTCAATCAACGATCTAAACCAACTTATCAGTATCCAAGTCAAGCAACCGCCGAATTATTTCATGAATGGGCCTGCCTATGTCAGGGACAGACGGACAGACATTATGCACGAAGTCACTGTCGAACAAATTCCGCAACCGTCTTGATGCCTACGTCTAAATTCTGAAACAACATATTTTTAGTTTTAGGCTCAATTTACACTGCCGCGGAATGGAATGGAAGTGACTTTTTGCAACGGAATTGTACATAGCATAATAAACTTTATGTCAATTGTATAACATATAAACAAAACCACGAACCAAAAAAAAAGTTATGCATTTCCGGGGTATCCTCGCGCATTCTCGATAATTCCCCATTCCATTCCATTCCGCGGCAGTGTAAATTGAGCCTTATGGTCGCAAGCGCCACTGCTGAGCATAATGTGTGTTCCTAGGGTCTATCCTAAAGTGTTAGGTACCTCCTTTACCTTACCTTTACCTCAGGTAAAGTGTTACCTATATTTAGGGATTCTCCCTTTGCCTATCCCTTCAGGAAACCTTTTCCAGACAGCTAGTAGTCTCAAGGTCACGTCTTCCGCAGACAGTGTTTTATTATTGCAGTTATAATATTTAAATATTCTATTTATGTATTAATTACCCACATTCGTTTTCCACAATTCATTATGTTTTATTTACAACAGGCACATAGTAGGTACCATTCAACCCTGGGGCGAAATTCATTGCGCAATAATTTGAATCATGCATTTATAAATAACTAACAGCACCCCGCCATTTCACCCGCGTAGTTCCCGTTCCCGTGGGAACACGGGGATGAAATATAACCTATGTCACCCGGGGAAAGTGTAGCTTCCCATCAGTGAAAGAATTTTTCAAATCGGTTCAGTGGTTGCGGAGCCAATTCAATGCGAACAAACACTATCCTCTTTATATTATTGTGTATAGATTTTATAAATAATATATAGTAGTATATATACATAGGTATCGAAAACACAATTCACACAGTGCAATGAAATGAAAATTAAATAAAACGACACTATCGCTGAAATTACATTTATTGTAAACAAAAACAACCAATAATCACAATAACATAAATAGGTCGGCACGGTACAAATAACTAATCAGTCTATATATAAGCAGTTTATGATAACACAGTTGCTCTATTTCTTTTCTTGGCTGCCAGTGTCATTAGACTTTTCCTGGATAGGGATGGAACGTTCCTGCAGAGGTTGAGATCTAAACGCTACCAGCACCAGTTTTCCCTTGTCTAGGTGGCATTCCACACGCTCAGGAGGGAAGCCTTCGGGCAGCAGGAACCGCCTCTCGAAGTGACTCCTCGTCCAACCATCTTCTCTCTTGATCTCCTTCTTGCCTTCCACCATGATCTCGTTTCCGACAGTCTTCACATTAATCTGTTCTGGAGTGAAGTTCTGGACGTCTAAATGCACTTCCACTTTCTTTCCATCAACTTTTACTTCGTGGTCGGAATACACGCCTTCCACATGGTCCATCGGTTCTGTTAATGCCTTGATATATTTCACCGGATCTCTGAAGAAGGGGTCCCTTGTAAACACCGTGAAGGGATCCTCGAAAGCCCTGGCGATGGGGTCCCGGGTCGCCAGATTCCTCAGATGACGAAACCAGTACGGAGCAAGTGACATCTTTGTTCGATTTGTTTACTTCGCTTTTACTTCTTGTCTCAGTCGCTTTCAAACTTTGAATACTGCGGAGTTCCCGCGCAGCGCCCTTTATATAGCTCTGCTGACAACGCTATCTATCCACGAGAGGCTGCACGAGTAGACAAGAAACATCTCCGACAATCAAGAAGATTCGAGCAAGTTGCCAATAAATTTAATTTAGCGACATCTAGTGTCAGGTAGCGGAACTTCTAAGAACTCTATAAAAGTAAACATGGTTGGTTCGATTCTATTAAATTACGCAAGTCTAGCTGTAACATGTTTTTGAGTCACAAACACTGTGAAAGATCATTTCAAATTGAAACCAAAAATAAATTAAAGATCTGTATAAAAAGTAAAGCATAAAACTACTATTGCACTATTCACCACGAGATGCCACTAGTTGTAGCTTTTAACGTCAGGAAAGTTGATAAACGCGCCATCTGTTGACAAGTAGCAAAACCGTAAAACCTTAACTAGAAACTTCAAGAACACATCCAAAATAAACATGTTTTTCGAATATCAATACTATGTATGCCCATACTATACAACAACTATAACTAACAATAGAATAATTTCGACTCTTCCTACACTATATCTGGTTAGGGTATCAGTGTAAGATCAAAATATTGTTGTGCAATCTGAGATGATGAAATCTTGCCCGTAGTTTCAGTCATGTCATACCTATATTATTGTGGACCATAGCTAGGTATTTCATCAGCTTTTACTATGCAGTTTTTCATAAGAGGTCGTGGTATTTACATTTGGTCTTGATGTCCTATCTCATGTGGACTGCCTGTTTGCTTGGTATCTAAAAATAAATGTTCATCAGGTCTAATCACAGAACCAGAGTCTAATCCAGGGAGTATTAACAAAAATATTATAAAATACTTAATCAAATCATTAAAAATTCAAGCTGCATGAACATCAAATCTACTTAAGAGCGTGTATGCCGTATGGCATTTCATACTTTCCAAGTCACTATTTTGAGAAATGACTGAGCCGATTTTGATGAAACTTCACAAATATAAGCAGGATACATAGATCTAAAAAGTTAGTTAAAAACATTTTCGAAAACTCTTATTTAAAAAAAGATGTTTCTATGGAAAATTTAAAATGGGTCTAATTTAACTGTAACACTATTTTAATTTATACCCAGGCAGTTTAAATTTTCGCAAAGGGCGTATTACATAAAGGTATATTGGCACTATAACAACAAAATATATATTAATAATCTGCCAAGCCTTTTCTCGCATGCAGCTAAACCTAACAGCATTCTACGTGGATCGACTGCCGATGCAATCTCCACAATGATCATACCCAGTTAGTGAGTGTCGACCAGCAGGGACCAACGACTGAAGGTCCTTTCCAAGGTACGGAGGAAACAGTATGTAAGCACGGTCACCCATCGACGGACTGACCTCGGCTAAAAATGCTTAAATTTGAATATTGTCCCTTATTTTAAGATCAGCCGTTTTATTTTTAGCCACGAGCCATATAAACAAATAATACATTTTATTAACAGCAGTTTTATTATTATTCATTTTATTTTCATATTTAATACATTTTTAAATATTTTTAAGCAGCAGTTTTATTATTATTCATTTGACTCTACATATTTGTAATAAAATAAAAAAAAATATGAAAAATAGTAGCCCACCGGTATCGCGAACAGGGTCCAAGCCACCGGCGGTCAGGGCTCCAGAGAGAGGAACCTCCTGACAATGCGAGCCATGTCCAGAAGTACCGCTTATTATTATTATTATAAACGTGATTTTTTCGGTTTGCAGTACAACCTACCTACGGAACCTTTCGTGTCCGACTAGCTCTTGGACAGTTATTTCTAGGACACCGAATAAAGCCGAGGGAAAAAGTTATTTTGGAATAATCAGGGCATGTGATGTTTCAGGATAAAAATACATTTGCCTTGAACTTGAGCGCTTCCCCAGCCGAGATGCAGGACACTGATCTGTTATCACAAGTAATTTGTCCAGTTTATCTCGAGCACACAGTGGATACTAGACGCTGATATCTTCCACAAACACCGCCGGATGAAACTAGTAACAATTGACGCATGAATTGGGCTCTAATTGTCTATTAATACCTAAAATAAGTTCGGTAGAATTGACGTCAAGCTACTTCAAATATTAGAACCCCATAGATACCACATAGAAAATAAATTGTGTCGCTAGTAGATTAAGCATAAAGCATAAACAGCCTTTTAATGTTCCCACTGCTGGGACACAGGCCTCCTCTCTAGGAGAGGGAATGGGCCGTAATCCACCACGCGGCCCCAGTGCGGGTTGGTGGATGTCACATGTCTATGTGTCATGTCTGGCTAGCAGATTAATAAATCGTTTTTTATCCATAGTTATTTACCTATTGGTTAACAATTATGGGCTTGGTCAAATAACTATAAGTTGAAAACTATTACTTTTTGACTTTTAGTTAATAATATAAGTACACAACTACACAATAAATTATACCTACACTAGCTGTTCGCACAACTTCGTTTGTGTCACATTTTTCATGACTGCTCCGCTCCTATTGGTCTTAGCGTGATGATATATAGCCTATAGCCTTCCTCGATAAATGGGCTATCTAACACTGAAAGATTTTTTCAAATCGGAACAGTAGTTCCTGAGATTAGCGCGTTCAAACAAACAAACAAACTCTTCAGCTTAATAATATTAGTATACTAGCTGCTGCCCGCGACTTCGTCCCCGTGGAATCCCCGATTTTAAAACATTCTTTATCGCTGCTCCGCTCCTATTGGCTTAAGCGTGATGATATATAGCCTATAGCCACGATAAATGGTCTATTCAACCCAAAAAACATTTTTCAATTCGAACCAGTAGTTCCTGAGATTAGCGCGTTCAAACAAACAAACAAACAAACTCTTTATAATATTAGTATAGATAGATATGTCGACGATACATACAAGTCGACGACACGGTTGGCGCAGTGTTTGAGCGATTGGCTGCTGCGCTACGTGTCGTGGGTTAGATTCCCGCACGGAAAAAATATTTGTATGGCCTACAGATAATTGTTCCGGGTCTGGCTCACTGGCTGTTTGTGTATTTGAGATTGTATGTTTGTTAACGCATCCACACACACACAGCAGAAATTCCTAGTGTGGAGCAACGTCATTTATAAATAAATAAAATATGAGCGCGGAGCACCAATGAATAATGTTTCAAAATCAGGGGGTTGGTAACTATTCCACGCGGACGAAGTCGCGGGCAGAAGCAATTCTAGAATAATCTCGTAGTCTAATACGATATAGAGGAGGGGACTGTTCTAATTAATAAGTATTTCTATTGTCTCGTGGCCGAAGCGCACGGAAGTCTACGGGTCACGTTACACACCATGTCGTGACTCCACACTTACTATCATAATAATATTGAATTAAAATCATCAATAAAACAGGCAGTCGGAGCCAGGTTCCGCACACCTACCGCTGCAGCTGTCTAGATAAGATAAACGCCAGACCTACAAAACGCATTAAAAGCTTGCCTTGGATACATTTAACTTGAATACCTTGATTGCTTTTTGTTTTATAGCCATCTTTTTGAGTTCATTAATTTAAAATCAAAACATGCAAATACAAACCTTTGCTCGTGTGCCGCATTTTTCCTCTGAATAGCCTCAGACAGAGCGAAGGCAACTCATACTGCTTGCTTTGAAGTTCTCAGGCTCTCCATTTTCAATCTTGTAGTGATACCTATCAGTGGAATTAAACCTAATGGTGGACCACTCCTGGCGTCGCAAATCACGATCTAGTAATAGAGTTCCACATAAGAGTCCGTCCAAAAGAGTACCTACACTTCAGGGTGATTTTGACTTGCTAGGGTTGCGGAATTTGTTCGAAAGAGTCACCGCGGCCCTGGAACGCAAAGGGCACAAGTAGGAACACGGGTGGGTTTTAGTCAGTAAGAGTCTGACACTCCCTTCCGCTCCGCCCAGAGCGGGAGAAGTCATTTGATGATTTCCCATCCAAAAAAAAAAAAAAAAAAGGGTGATTTTGACTCAATTTACTGGCACTTTTTCAGGGTATTTTTGAAGTATGGGTCTTTTACAGTATTGCAAATGTCTGTGAAACTAGTGCGTGACACAGCAACAATACCTTAAGTTAGCGGTCGTCACCCTTTACTGGTCAAGGGCCACACAAATGACAATGTGAGTGCCAACGCCGGGCCGCAGAGTATGTGAAGGCGCTCCAAGAGCGTTTCCACACTTAGGACGCAGCACCTTAATTTTAACGATAACAATAACTTTATAACTCTTGAAAATGTATGTGATTTGACGAGCAAATTATGGTTATTGTTAACTGGCGCAACTTCGCCCGAGACATACGAGTATGTATTCAGCTATTCGTTATTTAATTCAAACTACGCGACATCGTTTGCTTGAGAGTTGATATCGAAAAAATAATCATACAGATTGTTCATTAGAATATTTATAGGAAAAAGATAATTTATAAAGATAGGTTGGTAAGAAATTATTAATGAAATTCAATGCCGTAATCTGCGAGCGGGGAGCGAACGCAAAATCAGATTTTTGTTTTACATGTACATAAGTATATACTTAGTTGCCCATTGAAATATTTTATTTTGTCGCGGGCCGCAATTTGTCGACCACAGCCTTAAGTTTTAGAACTTCGGGGATCGTTTTATCTATATATTGGATCAACTCTGAAATATGAAACAAAAACAGCTGTTTCCCAAATTTTGTCAAGTTCTGCGGCAGAACTCTTGATTAAGATTGTTACCATATTAACAGTTGTGTTCACGACACCTTCTGAAAGATTCCCACTGATTGAAACTAATCCTGTGTACTATAAGTACATATTCAGTACCCACTAGACCCATTGCTTCAGCCAAGCATTCATCAGTCACCATATCTGGGTTTTACAGGGCCCACAACTCCCAATATCAATAATCGTCGCATGTCTGAATCAAACTAAGTAAAACCATTAAGTCTGGATCAGTATAGATTAGGACACCAGGATGTGTTCTGCAAACGAATTTATTGTAAAAACTAAACGTGATGATGGCTGGGCCAATGTTTTACACGATGGGTTATTCCGTTGGGTGCTTGTGCTTTTCGCTAACCACAATATTGACAAAACAACTACAGATGACCCTCGTTTCAAACGTTCGCCCTTTCCGCATTGTACAGTAAAACAGAACCCTCCAACATTTGTTGAAACAAATCGTTTGTTCTAGTTAGCACCACATTATGGCCGTATTATTTATAAATTTCATTAAAGCTGCGATACGCGTCAATACCTTCCGTCAGAACATCTATTTAACGGCAGGAGTTCTGAAAATGAACCAGTAATAATTTGGCAGAGGAAATCAGAAGATAGAAAATTGGATTTTTTTAAGTGTTGTGAAAATGCAGACAATAACGATATTTTTATTTGTAGCTTTATTTTGTACAGTCTTGTGCCAGCCTTTGGATTTAGAAACCACTGGTACGTATCTTTGACCTCCATTGCTCAATGGCCTTTTGTGTATTCTTCTTTTACTGTGAATTTCAGAATTTATTACATTCACAGTTTTGACAAATTTCCAACTTTTTTTATTTGGATGGAACGAAATCATCAAAAGACTTCTCCCGCTCTGGGCGGAGCGGAAGGGAATATCATAGGTACTCTTACTTACTGACTAAAGCCCACCCGTGATCCTTCTTATGCCCTTTGCGTTCCAGGGCCGCGGTGACTCTTTCGAACAAATTCCGCAACGCCAAATTTCCACTTGCAGTTCGCATTCAAGTTACTCGTATATTACATTACAGGCTACCAAAGTATCTACAGTGTGATCAATCGCTCGATCGTGCCCGCAATTTAATTCAAATTCCATACGAGTAGCTTCCAGGTGGGAACAAGAGTTTCGGATTTTATTAGAAACAGTCACCGCGGCCCTAGAACGCAAACGGCACTAGGAGGAACACGGGTGGATTTTAGTCAGAAAGAGTCTGCTTCTACTCTGCCTTTCCACCTTAAAGTCATTTGATGATTTCCCATCCTTAACACGATTTTAAACTTACTCTTTATATGTATTGTGCAACCCTGACTAGTTTCAAAAGTCAAACCACACCCTTTCCTTCCATGTTTCAGACAATGAGACAAAGGAGGTGCAGCATCACTTGAGCAAAAGGTTTATTAATCCGATGTTCGCGCTGGGGGGCGCGGCAGATAGCGGCGTCACCAAGATGAGGACCAAGAGACAGTAAGTAGATACTTGATTGCCAGCAGAGTACTTAGGGCTGTTTTATTAAACAGTCAGTTTTTTTTTTTATTCAGTAATGTTTGACAAGTAGCTTTGACTAGAGAAGAGCAGTGGTGGCCGAGTGGTAACGGCCCCTACATACGAGTTGTATGTAGGTCGCGGGTTCAAACCTAGCCAGGCGCATTATTTTGTGTAATTAATTTCATCACCACTGCTCTCAAAACGGTGAAGGAAAACATCGTGAGGAAACCGGCATGTCATAGAACCAAAAATTCGAAGACATGTGACATTCACCAACCCGCACTGGGCCCGCGTGCTGGATTACGGCCCATTCCCTCTCCTAGAGAGGAGGCCTGTGTCCCAGCAGTGGGAACGTTAAAAGGCTGATTATGCTAATGTTTGACATATTTTCTACACTAAAGCTGGCAAACCGTAATTTTCATGCATCACGTAAAAATAACTTACATAGCGATCATTGAAAAGTCGGCCCTAAAAGTGTTACTAATTGCTGCGTCCATCTATAAGAAGTCTAAGGAAGAAGCTTCCAAAGGCCAGAGGCCGTATAGACCACGGAGTATCTTAATTAATATATTTCTATAAAGAGAAGGCAAATGTAAACTTACCCAACTAGTGTAGTAACGAGGTTGTTGCATTACTTACAGAGCTGACGAATGTGAAAAACTGGCGCTGTGCAAACTACACGCGAGATCACAAAGTAACTTCTTAGCTTCGTTCCAATTGTACTTTGTCAAGTAAGTTAATAATAGGGTAGTTAACTAAAAATATCTAATTAGTCCGTCGGATAGATTTCCAAAAAATATTGCATACGTATTTTTTCTTTTTTAACGTAAACAAAAAATGAAGACGATACAGTGTGTTGAAAACTCGTGTGACGTCACTACTCGCTACAATTTTTACCGAGCCGTGACGTCACAAGCCCCCACTCCTGATCTTTGATGCTTTGTATCTTCGTCAGTTTTTATAGATTTGATAAAGGAAAAAATACGAGTCCAATATCTTTCTATAATCTAACTGACGGACCAAACATAATCATATATTTTTTACTCAGGAAACCACAACATTAGTATGTAAAAATGATTTATAGGTTACGGCACAAAATTATTACAACACTCCGTGAAAGTTTGTCTAGATGCATCGTGCAATATGGATTTTTCTGAAATGATTTGCACTAGATGGCAGCACTGAGGCGTCAGGTCCAGAAACCTGTAATAAGCCTTATATTTTCCAAAATTATATTTATTGACACCAATGTTATGTGGGTGGCGTCAATTTAACCGGAAACCTTCATTGCACATACCTACATGAATTGATCAGAGCTGCGTGTGTAGCGTTTTGCGTGTTCAGCCATTCACCCGCATGCGGGCTAACGACCAGATGAATGTATGCGTCTTGACCGTATTACCACAGCTACCGACCGTATACCTACCGCTGAAGATATTAAATTCCTACTAACTTTGCCCACTTTGGAGGAGCTCGTGGCTAAAGAATAACAGCCGCACAGATCGATCTTCAAGGTTAAGCAACGCTTGCCAAGGTTGGTCTGTGGGTGGGTGACCATCTTAACATACCGAGTTTCCTCTGCGCCTCGGAAAGCACGTTAAGCCGTTGGTCCCGGCTGTCATTTGTAGATCTTTGGCAGTCGTTACGGATTGTCAGAAGCCAGAAAATCTGACACCAGTCTTGCCAACAAGTAGCGTGTTCTCCAGTTAATGGGTTATGGAGGTCTGGTAGGCAGCCGCATCACGTTAAACACTGGTGTTCAGCTGAATCCGGTATGACTGGAAGTCGACCCTAATATAGTTGGGAAAAGGCTCGGCAGATGATGACTAACTTTACCCAATTTAATAAAACCACCTTCATTTGCAGCAAAGAAAACGCAAAACTCTGGGACCACCACGCAAGATCGCTCTCCGATTGTCAAGAACGCTACGGAGATTGTTACGAGTAATTTACTTATATTACGGTAATTTTATTACATGATTTCTGCAACTGGTTAAAGCTTTAACGTCTACTACGTTTTAAATAATTAATTAAAAAAAATAATATTAAAAATGTATAAAATATGCAATTATCTTCATTTGATATATACAAATATGGCAATATACCGTATAAAATAAATTGTTATATACAATAAGACAAAATTGTATAAATAAATTACTGTAACAATGTACCTTTATGAGAGAAATAAACTAAAATATACCTAATAAAAATATAAAATAAACTGTTATTTGGCTTGTAATAAACTCATTAATATTGATCCATTAATATTGAAATAAAACAATTTTCATAAACAAACAATCCATTTTATTTTCCCCACACTTGGAACATACATCACATAAATGCATTTAAAGTTTAAACAATGCACAACAAAATATAAATAAATTCACTCACTGTACCTTAACCGAACATAACTTAGGTTAAAATTATATTAATTTATATTTATAAATGATATCGATTGGAATACGCAAATTCATTATCTCAATCCGCTGATGAAAACGAATAAAAAATATGATTTTATAAGATTATTTTTTATATGCAGTCTTTTCGGGTTTCGGAATCAAATGGCGAGAACTGAAACATTACAATTTAATCTGATGCAAAAGCCACAATAAAATGATGGCGATTTTTATTTAAATATTGTGTACCTATTAATTTTAATGATTTATAAAAAAGATTCTCTTAAAATGTTTAGACTTGATTGAAGGAATTTTTAGTTTATTCCGATATCTTAATACATATTATGTATATTTCATGATGAAAATGACGATGTTGAATTCGTTTGTTCGTACAATTACTAGTTATTATTTATTTAGGTGTAAACACGAGTACACCTTAGAAAATTGATCAGATAAAAATGTTTTATAAAGTTCAACATTGTAGTTTCATTTTTTTGGCAGAAAACCTGTATTTGTATTTGAAGAAATAATTTTCGATTAACAAACATGGTGATCTTTTGGTAAAACATTATTTTATTGATATATCTCGGTGTTAGAATAACATACAGTCACCCGCACATCAGTAGTAGCACTTGTACATCAAAATCGTCCTTTCTGGTACGATTTAAAGGCGTTATAATTGTTCAAATCATCAGTGCGATGCCTTCCACGAAGTTTGTTGTAACCCACAAAATCGTGATTTGGTGTTTTTGATTTAAAAGTGTCAAGTTACACAATAATAATTGTCGGTCAATCGAGTTGTGTTTAACTGGACGGTAGATTTAACTACCATTTCCGAAAATTGCGACGTCACACAATTTAATTGGTTCATTTTACAAAATACTACATACATGCAAAATCATTTCACATATTATCTCATAACAACAAGGTCCCCACCAGTACCTTAGATCTGTTTCTTCTTGGGCTTCTTGCCGGGCGGGTTGAGCGCCGACACGATCTGGTCGATGCTGGCGCGGTCCAGCGCGTCCGCGCGCTCAGAGCGCTCCGAGCGCTCCGCGCGCTCCGTGCGCGAGCGCGCGGAGCGGCCCGTGCGCGCCGCCAGCGCCTGCGTCAGGGACGCCAGCAGGCGCGCGCGCTGCGTGTACGCGAATGCCAGCGCGGCTAGGAGCGGGATGACGAGGAGCGACGTTTGACGGACTTCTTGTTCGCTTGATTTTACCTGGGAAGGAGAATAATTGGTTAAAAATTATAGTTTTAACAAGAATGTAGCAGATTATTTTAGTTGAAAATGGAGCACTAGTAAATTTCCTTTAACCGTATAGATCGGTACGAGTACCAAATGGTTCTATACAGGCGTAACTCTGTCAGCCCAGTGCTGAGATTTTACGTCATACGACGTTTTAATTAATAATGTTGCTATCGATAAAGCTAGTTAAATAATCTTATATATGGTCGTTATATAAAACAATTTTTCCTTATACGAAGCCAATAGAAAGGAATATTTTTTATTCAGTGCACAAAGTTTGACAAATTAAACTTAAACCAATTCAACACCGTAAACATTTTTTTTAATTTTGACATGCATTACTACACACAAATTAAGTTATTGTTAACGAAAGATGTTTATCTTGAAACTGACTTTATGGATACACGCCGCGCAGCAAAGCGAAACGCGCTTAACCCTCCTATCAGCTGTGCAACACGCGTAGATTATCATCTCTGATTGTATCAGGTTCGAAAGAGACTTTATAAGTTTAGGCCGAGATCTGAAGTTATTTGAAGAGTAATTCCAATTTTCCCCTCAAACTTTCATGGGCTTAGGACCATGGAAATGCAAAAAATAAAGCATTACTACACTACACTAATTTAACTGATAATACAATTCAATTATGACACTCTTAAATTCTTCCAAAATCTTGTCTTCAGTGGTTAAAACAGAGAGGTAATCTCTGATTTGACATTGCAATTGGAGAAAACAAATATGTATCTATAAACAATTCGTATGTTCTCCATTTACATCACATTTTGAGCAACTTTATCATTACTTAGAACTTAATCAGAACCTAAACAGATTTGAAAATATTCACAAATCGAGTATAGATGGTAGTAGCGGTCAACAGGACTATCACATACCCATTATACATGAATTCACTAACAAAGCGACACTCGGAGAACTTCACACCTCTATGAAGATTTATCAGCTGATAAAAACAGTCAATATAGAACGTGTAGCTTTCGTAGAAAACATTCCAAAAGTATGCTTACCTTAGGCGAAAACTCAATAGTGAAATGCTTGAACTGTCCATCCGAGTTGAAATAATGCACGTGTTCCCCGTAGGAGTGCGTGGCTTTAGACAGAGTGGAGTCGAGCTGCAGCACGTAGGTCTTGTTGTCGGCCGGCAGGCGCGGCAGCACGTACATGAGGCCGGGGTTGTGCTGCGCCGCGTAGCCCGCCGGGTCCAGCTTGCTGGAGTACAGCGGCGAGTGCGGGCTGCTGTCCGGCGCCAGCGACAGCCGCAGCGACCTGTAGTGCTCGATGTTGGCCGTGTACACCAGCACGTTTGTGTCCGTCAGCTGCGTGGGCTGGATCGCGATCAGGCGGACGTTCTCGATGTCTTTGTTGTCTTTTACCTGGCGTATAAAAGGTTTGATTCGTTCTAGTTTTAATCAGAAGCATTTTGCTGACCAAATGACACGGCTATTGTCTAAACTATCATCTTGATTAGACTGTCACCAGTCTCCTGCTGGACTCAGACTTATTACCCTACTGACCTAGAAGAAGGTAATGTTTTTAGTAAAATGCGATAGTGTGTAAGTACGTCTATTTTTTTAGCACAGGCTTTCAAATTACCTATTAGACAACATCGACAAACGTATGCAGGTTGATACAGTGTACACGGACTTCTAAAAATCTTTTGACAAGGTGGACCACGAATTGTTGCTGAACCGTATAGCCTTTAATGGTATCCTGGTAATTTACTACGTCTTTGTATTTTTATATAACTAGCCACTGCCAAAAAGTTGTAATTAACGTGTACCACTCTCATGCTACACGGGTTACCTCTGGTGTCCCACAAGGATCCATTCTAGGTCCTCTTTTATTCATTATTTTCATCCATAACAGTTTAGATGTGTCTTACCTCCAATGTAGGTGGTGCTTTCGCTAGTTTAAGTCCAAGTAGCTCTGGAGCAGACGATTCCTTCAGCTGAATGTTGTACACGCAGTTCGGGAGCAGTCCACGTATTCTGTTAATTGAATGCATGTCGGTGTCGTGCTTTTCTACAAACAAACCTCATTTAAAAACATAATGCTAGGAAAAGCATTAAGTTTTTAAATCAGGTTTGTTGTTTGTAATTAACACAAAACGTATTCTTACAACAAATTATTCTTAAGACGAAAAACACAGAAGGACGCACACACAGGCACTTACAAAACAAAAGTATAGAGGCTAAAATGACTAGCTTGTATCTTACAGTACATATGTATATACCTTGCTTGAAAAACTAGTCCTGTGTAATCTGGGTAAAAGCGCTTTAATTTGTCCATGTTATTTTATGAAACAGAACAGCTGCAGCTGTCACATGGATCGTTTTAGACAACATTGCTGCCATCGCTTGTAGAACCTGGATGAGGCTGGCACAGGAACGTGGGGATTAACACAAGAAAAGAAAGGCATACTCTTAGCAGTGGGCAAAGCCGGATTGTAGATGAGTATAAATCGGCACTTTTACTAAATCATGACTTGGTGTGCCCTACTAACTCCGTAGCAATTAATTGTAATTTTACATGAAACAAGTATTACCTGAATGCACCATTAGGCTCCGTGGTGGCCTCCTCCGCGGCGCAGTGCGGCGGCGAGTCCCTGAGCGGCGCGGCCAGCAGCGCGGCGCCGGGCCAGCCCGCACCGTTCAGCGACACGAGCGCGCCCACGCACGACCATGCCACGCGGACTCCTCTGACAAGTCCATCAAAAAATTCGGTATCACAACAAAAACACCACGACCATGTAGGTTTAGGAAATAAATAGGTATTCAACATCATCTGTCTTTTCCCAACTTTATTAGGGTCAGCTCCCAGTCAAACCGCATTCATCTAAATACCATTATTTTACGAGACGTGACTACCTCCCGACCAAGTTACTGGGTCGGGAGGTGGCAAAGTTAAAAACGCTTATTTCAAAACTTTAATTTACACGTGCAGGCCATTAAACACGTGCAGGTTTCCTAGGAAAACCTTGTGGTTAATGAACTCCAATTTTTCTCCAATCAATATGATGTCACATTAGCTACTTTTAAAATTTGGTAAAAGTAAAGTTTTTTATTTTCATTTAGTACCTAGTTGTTTGCCGTCAACCAATTTTACGTCAAACAGCTTGGTATAATATTAAATAATAATGATATGTCATCCGCAAATAATACTACTTTTGGTTGATTTTATATTAATTGGGGCAAACCATTAATTTAAACTACAAAAACCCAATATTGAGCCTTGCGGAACGCTCATCAGCATTTCGGACCCTAGTGAGTTAACACCGGTAACCTGATCTTTAACCTGTCCATCCGTCAAGTATGAACTAAGTAAATCAGTGCTCTATTCCCATTCCCACAAGCACTAAAGTTTCAATAAAAACGTATCATGGTTAACGCAGTCGAACGCCATCGAAAGGTATATTCCAACAGCGTCTTGCGACTCCAAGCTGCAAGGCAGTTGTGATTTTCAGGCATCTGACAAATAGTAACTGCTGCCAAATATCTTCAAATGACCAACCTCTTAAAGTGTATTCCAATTATCCATAAGCAAGAAGTTAAGTTTCCCAAATTCTGCTTTATCAAAAGGGCTTTATTTTCAGCTAGAAAACACAAAACTCTAAGGCTAATCCCGGTTATACACATTGGTGCCGTTGTCCTAATGGTATGAGAAGTAAGGAACTAAACAAATAAACTTTTAATCTGCCTATAAAGTATGATCAATATTATCAATTTCAGTCTTCATACAAACATTTTAACAGACTAATTTTTTTAGAAAATGGAGTCCTTTAATGACCTCCTGGCCAAAAAAAAAGTGCAGGTTTCTGAATTGAGTAAGATGGTGAACACTGCTTTTATGCCTAAGTTTGACAGGTTTCCAAACTAGAGTTTAACAAATTCTAACTTGAAATGATTAAATCGGAAATTGGCAGTATGGTTAGTTTCAAGCGATTCGGAATTGTGCTCAAAGTGTTCCGAATGATTCATTTTTTTTCAACCATGTCCTTCTTATACGTTTTTCTGTCTTCGATGACAGGATGAACGCAATGAACAATTTTCGGTATTTTTAACCGACTTCTAAAAAAGGAGGAGGTTCTCAATTCGGATGTTTGTATTTTTTTTAATGTTTGTTCGCGCATAACTACGTCGCTTGCCAACCGATTTCAAAAATACTTATTTTGTTGGAAAGGGTATACTTCCCAAATGGTCCCATGAAAATTTTATCGAAATCGAACAAGCGGTTTTTTGTTAATTTCAATAAATGATAGCAAATCTGTCGGGATAGCTGAAATCGCATGTTTGTTTATTGTTTACACCAATTTATACCACGTACGCTGTGATGGGTATGTTTAGCTGGGAGTGAACCACTAAAAAGGGAAAAATAAAAAACTTTTTACAAAAATTAAAATTGACTTCTAAACAAAAAAAAACAAAAAGTACAAAATAACTTTAATTTCGGAAGTCGGTATGTTCAAAAACATGAAGCAACCAAAAACACTGAGTTCCGAAACTAAAGTTATTCAATCAATCAATCAATCAATCAAATTCTTTATTTGTGATTCACAGGTGTTAAAGGTCTTATTTTGTACTTTTTGTTTTTTTTTTTGTTTAGAAGTCGGTTTTAATTTTTGCATAAAGTTTTTTTTTCAACATTTTAGACTGAGTTTCGGAGGTAAATTAAATATGCATCTGAATGACCCATTCCTTATTATCACCCATACTCTTATTTACGTGACGCGTCCGTGTTCGGGTTACAGAAATCCATGTGCATTCCTAATTTAGAAACAAATCGAACAAGATCGGAAACAAATTGACTATGGCAGACGGACAGACAAACGAATGATCCTGTAAGAGTTCGTTATTTTTTCTTAAGGAGTTACAAAATCAAAAAGATTATTAAAGTAAAGTAGTTACTTGAGCGTGATGTGGTGCGTGTGGCCCTCGGGCAGCGTGACGATGTGGTGCGGCGGCTGGAAGCGGTACTCCTTCATGTTGGGCTTGACGTAGTACTGCGCCGGCGACAGCGACGCGAAGCGCAGCCGTCCGCCCGGCCCGCTCGCCACGTTGCGCCGGTACGAGCCGCCGCTCACCGACACCAGCGCGCCCTAAGGGTGTACACGCAGACTGTATAGTGACGTAGTACTGCCCGCCCGGCCCGCTCGCCACGTTGCGCCGGTACGAGCCGCCGCTCACCGACACCAGCGCGCCCTAAGGGTGTACACGCAGACTGTATAGTGACGTAGTACTGCCCGCCCGGCCCGCTCGCCACGTTGCGCCGGTACGAGCCGCCGCTCACCGACACCAGCGCGCCCTAAGGGTGTACACGCAGACTGTATAGTGACGTAGTACTGCCCGCCCGGCCCGCTCGCCACGTTGCGCCGGTACGAGCCGCCGCTCACCGACACCAGCGCGCCCTAAGGGTGTACACGCAGACTGTATAGTGACGTAGTACTGCCCGCCCGGCCCGCTCGCCACGTTGCGCCGGTACGAGCCGCCGCTCACCGACACCAGCGCGCCCTAAGGGTGTACACGCAGACTGTATAGTGACGTAGTACTGCCCGCCCGGCCCGCTCGCCACGTTGCGCCGGTACGAGCCGCCGCTCACCGACACCAGCGCGCCCTAAGGGTGTACACGCAGACTGTATAGTGACGTAGTACTGCCCGCCCGGCCCGCTCGCCACGTTGCGCCGGTACGAGCCGCCGCTCACCGACACCAGCGCGCCCTAAGGGTGTACACGCAGACTGTATAGTGACGTAGTACTGCCCGCCCGGCCCGCTCGCCACGTTGCGCCGGTACGAGCCGCCGCTCACCGACACCAGCGCGCCCTAAGGGTGTACACGCAGACTGTATAGTGACGTAGTACTGCCCGCCCGGCCCGCTCGCCACGTTGCGCCGGTACGAGCCGCCGCTCACCGGCACCAGCGCGCCCTAAGGGTGTACACGCAGACTGTATAGTGACGTAGTACTGCCCGCCCGGCCCGCTCGCCACGTTGCGCCGGTACGAGCCGCCGCTCACCGACACCAGCGCGCCCAAGGGTGTACACGCAGACTGTATAGTGACGTAGTACTGCCCGCCCGGCCCGCTCGCCACGTTGCGCCGGTACGAGCCGCCGCTCACCGACACCAGCGCGCCCTAAGGGTGTACACGCAGACTGTATAGTGACGTAGTACTGCCCGCCCGGCCCGCTCGCCACGTTGCGCCGGTACGAGCCGCCGCTCACCGACACCAGCGCGCCCTAAGGGTGTACACGCAGACTGTATAGTGACGTAGTACTGCCCGCCCGGCCCGCTCGCCACGTTGCGCCGGTACGAGCCGCCGCTCACCGACACCAGCGCGCCCTAAGGGTGTACACGCAGACTGTATAGTGACGTAGTACTGCCCGCCCGGCCCGCTCGCCACGTTGCGCCGGTACGAGCCGCCGCTCACCGACACCAGCGCGCCCTAAGGGTGTACACGCAGACTGTATAGTGACGTAGTACTGCCCGCCCGGCCCGCTCGCCACGTTGCGCCGGTACGAGCCGCCGCTCACCGACACCAGCGCGCCCTAAGGGTGTACACGCAGACTGTATAGTGACGTAGTACTGCCCGCCCGGCCCGCTCGCCACGTTGCGCCGGTACGAGCCGCCGCTCACCGACACCAGCGCGCCCTAAGGGTGTACACGCAGACTGTATACTGCAGGAACCTAATTACTTTAATATTAAAAGAGAAGGAGATTATGATTGTGCCGTGCACCATGAAAATGACAAATCACCAACTTCACCGAAGCATATTATTCGTGCTGAAAACTAAAAGCATCACACACCAAGGGTTAAGGATCACCCCTAGTGGAATGCCGAACTCAACAAACTCAAAAGTACACTACGCAAACAATTTATCGAAGCAAAAAACATTAAGACTCTCAGAAGACGGGGCCAGTAAAACCAATACATTTTCAAAAAACAAACCAGAACCACCAGGAAATCTAGCTGGCGGAATTTCTGTGAATCCATAGAATCAAACAATGAAGCCGCACGAGTAAGGAAGATCCTATCAACTGAACAGAATCGCACTCCTGGCACACTGAAAAACTCGACAACTCATACACACAAACGTACTTACCTTCTTGAGGACAGGACGTGGGTGGGCGAATCGGGAAAGACTGAGACTCCTGCTGATCAAGACTAGTCTTCAGCCCAAAACATAGTGACAAAAGAACGAATCTATATTATAGAGGAAAGACTTGATTGTTTGATTGTATTGAATAGGCTCCGAAACCACGGAACCGGTTTTTTTACTGTTGGCATATATATCCTCGGGTGAAATAGGCTACATTTTATCCTCATATTCCCACGGGAACGGGAACCGTACGGGACAAACCGCGGGTCGCTGCTAAGTAGACTATAAATAATGCACAGCTGATGTGTTGTCTATTATAGATATAGTTACAACGGGACCTCACGCAACCAGTCCAAACCAGTGAAACTTAAAAAACGCAGGCATACTTATCGCTATCAAGGCAAGTCAGGTACTGCGAGAGATATTGAACGCAATTTAATTAAAAAGTTCCTATATACACTACCGTCCAAAAGTTTGGAAGCAACAAGATAAAATAAAAGTGTGCCATCTTAATATTTTTTTATTGATAAAGTATTAAAAATTAGACAAAAACACACTTCTACAATAGTGAAATTTAATAACAGTCCCCCCCTCTCTTTAATTATCTTCTCGCATATTCTAGGCATCCTACTAATTAATTTCATAAAATACTGTTCATGTTCTGAGCTCGTAGGAGATTGATTTTTCACCCTTCTATCTAGTTCATCCCAAACATGTTCAAAGGGAGATAGGTCAGGTGATTGAGACGGCCACTGCATGATTTTTACAATCTTTTTTCTTCCTTAAAAAGTTCTGGTTCAGTTTAGACGAATGTTTAGAATCGTTATCTTGCTGAAAAACGAAACGAAGACCAATGAGATTCAGTCTACTGGGTATGGCGAAATCCTTAAGAATTTTCAAATAGCGTTCCTTGTTCAGTTTTTCGGTTATCCTCACAACTTCACAAGACTTCCGGGTTTACTGTTGCCAAACACCCCCAAACCATGACATTACCACCACCATGTTTGATAGTAGGCACTGTACAAGCTTCTGAAGCTCTCTCTCCTTTAGACTGGTACACAAAAACACGTCTATTGGATCCGAAAATCTGAAACTTCGATTCTACACTCCAAAGAACTTTTTCCCATTGGTCTATTGTCCAGTTTTTATGTTCCTTTGCCCATTCTAGTCTGTTCTTCTTATACCGAATTGTAGGTTTTAGTTTTTTAACAGCAACACAACCTCTTCAGACAGTAGACGTCTTTTAACAGTTGTTATTGAAATGGGTGTTTCTCGCGTATCATTCAGGGTGCGGTAATTTGTGGTGCAGTTAAGCGACGATTCCGTTTAAAAAACTCTGATGTAGTTATCCTCTTGACTTGGAGTGGATTTGGGACTACCAGGCCTTTTTCTATCTTCGTTTTTGCCAGTTCCTATTTTCTAGCGAGGGTGTAGTGGACACCTTTACAAGAAATTCCGAGTTTTTTTTTGCGATTTGGCGTTCACCGTAACCTTCCTCACGCAGAGTACAAATAGCGCTTCGCTGTTCAAGCGTGATTTTCCTGCGTTTTGCCATTTTCAATAAAAAAAACACGGTCAAGAAAGTACGAAATCTTTCGAAAACAAACGATGTTAACCTTCGCGTACTAATGCTTAAGTGTGACTAAATAAGGTCCAAAAAAGATATTAACAAAATATTTTCAATAAAACCGCATCAATGCATGAAAGAAAGTACGGATGAAGTTATAAAAAACGCGTTTCGTCAAAATCTAGGAATTTGTTAAAACTCAAGGAATACGCACTAGTAATCCTATTGTTCCGTGTTAGAAAATCAGAAATAATACTTTATATATATTTATATAATAATACTTTAATAATAACAATAAATCTTTATTTTATTGTTATTATTTACCGCAGGGAATCGGTAATCTTTTTTTTTTGTTTCAAATCAGGTGTGCTTCCAAACTTTTGGACGGTATTGTATAATGGTGTAGTGTGGGTTTAACGTCCAAGCGGACGCGTGGGTATTTGAAACGAAAGTGGTCGCGCGTAACCTAAAAGAACTATGTGAAATTTTAGGAATTTATTTACTTTTTACATTTAGACATTATTATTTTTTAGCTAGGCAACCATTTGTTTGAATTAAAATAAAACAACCCACTTCACTACATAGTATAAAACAAAGTCGCTTCCCGCTGTCTGTCCCTATGTATGCTTAAATCTTTAAAACTACGCAATGGATTTTGATGCGGTTTTTTTTAATAGATAGAGTGATTGAAGAGGAAGGTTTATATGTATAATACATGCATATTATAGTAGAGGAAATTGAACCCGTGCGAAGCCGGGGCGGTTCGCTAGTTATTTATATTAGAATTGAACTATGCACGCCAATCTAAAGTTTGTTTTCTTGGGAGAATAGTTTTTTTTATTTACATACTAGCTGACCCAGCAAACGTTGTTTTGCCATATAAAGTAAAAACAATATTTAGGGGTATGAATGATGTTCTTTAAATATAAAAGAAAGTCGCAGGTGAAATGTAGCTTTCTATTGGTGAAATAATTTTTAAAATAGAAAACTTAAAGCTAAAATACTTCTTAGCTGTATCCCGCGGTTTCACCTGCCTGCGCCATTTATTCTTTCTGGCTCAGTGATCTTTCTTTCGTCTGCTAAGGATAATAGCTTGATGTTAAATAATTATGGTTCTGGTATCCTGGTACTTTGTAAGTCTTCACTCACAATGCCAGCCCCAGAAATGCTTCGACATGTTTATGGTCTGCTAGGCTTGTACGCGTAAATCCTCTTCTTAAATTTTCAACATGTTTCTTTCTGGTCTTCTAGTACTTGTGAATCTTTAGCGCATGGAATTTTTGACAGAGCGCTACGAAACAAAGGAACATTTATGGAAAATGATTCATCTTTCATAATATGTATTCGTTGAGTTTGATAAGAAAGCACTTCCAGCCTTATTCTATGAAGGCTACCTTTCTAGATTTTATTAATCTTTTGTTTTGGTTGCTAGGTTACACTCTTGTTAATTTACAACGCACTAAATATATTTCACCTAAAACCATTTTCCACTGCGTTTACTTTAATAGAGTTTTCATTGTTTTTAAGATGTAATCTGCTAATCGGGGCGGAGACAAATCCAACGAATCAAAAACCAAGAAAATTGGTCCAGCAGATCTCGAGTTATAAGTGTTGTAACAAACCCGACTTTGTTTTATATATATAGATTCGTATTTCTTATTAGTTCTCTGTGAAGTACATTTAGAAGAATAATTAGTATAAATGTGTTTATTATCAACTAATATAGGGGATTGTAGTCAGTTAAATGAACACGTTCAACTAAATAAATTTGTATTTGTTTTTTATATAGGGAACGTGCAGAAACTATAGAGTGGCAGTACAGGCGCGTCAATGTCAAGTATATTTTACTTATAAGTTTCAAATTTGCAACGCTAGATGGCACAGTCTACTTCGTGTACGTTCCCCTAAATGGAAGGTACAGGAAGTATATACAAATCAAATATTTACAACGTAATTGATATGCAACACTAGATGGCATATTCTACGCCGTGCACGTTCCCTATAGGGTTGCAAGGCTGACAGTGAACACATACAACAATCATCAGTTCCACCATGCGGCGGCGCTGCTCCAACGTAACCGAACCCCCGCGCGCCGCCTGTCCGGCGGGCCTCCGCACTGCGACTCGACTTACAGCACGCCGCGGCGGTCGCGCTTCTTATTTTATTCATTCTGGTTTCTTATGGAAACACGCCTGCGTTACACTTAATTTTGCTTTACAACAGCATCAGTCTTCTCATCAAGCTAAAAGCGCATGTAATGCTTTAGACGCTAGCGCAGTGACTACAAATGCATTCTATTCCTCTGTGAAAGCTTAGAAAAAAAGGGAATGCTATATTTTTCGTACATAGTGAATTAAAGACATGTTACTGGAAATAAGAAATACTTGTGCGCATAAAAATCTAGATGTAATAAACTTAAACGTAACGAATGCGATTGCATCGCTGCTGCGCGAACCCTATACATATAAATTTATACTTCGAAACTATAAATATAAATTTATAGTTTAGGTAATATTCGTAAATACAAAAAACGGTAAACAAACAAACGCAAGAGAGTAACACTTTGCGATAGAAGGAAACCTCACGCTTCAGCCGCCACAACAGAAGTCACCTGAGCGTCGATAGCAACTAGGCCCGGAGTTCAGGCGCATCGTGTTCCACACACGCAACAGCTGTCAGCTAAGGAGATCCCATAGGGTTAGCGCCTGCTAGGGTGCATGAATTTGTTCGAAAGAGTCACCGCAGCCTTGGAACGTGGCGGGTATAAGAAGGATCACGGGTAGGTTTTAGTCAGTAAGATTTTGACACTGCCTTCCGCTCCAACCAGAGCGGGGGAAGTCATTTGATGATTACCCATCTAAAAAATGGGGGGGCGAACCGCAGCGCCACCGGCTACTTGGCATCCACGGCGACACTCGACATAGCTGGACCGGCTGAGCGCATCGTCGTCTACTTATACCACGTGTATCTATAAACATTGTAAAATTGCATCAAAAATAAATCTATAAAATGATCAACCAAATAAAATTCGTCATTGAAACTGCCAAGTCCTCAAGAGCTCACACACACAACCAACAACACACATCGAGGGCGAATTGGGAAACCTCACGGTAGCGTAACGTGCTCCTCCCTAGGGAAGAACGAGAGCAGCTCGCGAGTCACAACAACGGCACGGAGCCGCCGGGCACCGCTACGTGCGAGCACCGCGCGGCTGCTGGCCGGCACCACCTACTGTGTCGGTACCTGGCAGCACAGGCGGGCCGAGTAGGGTCAGTGCCTGCTAGGGTCTGTTCGAAAGAGTCACCACAGCCCTGGAACGCTAAGGGCACTAGGAGGATCACGGATGGGTTTTAGTCAGTAACAGTCTGACACTCCCGCTCCGCCCAGAGCGAAAGAAGTAATTTGATGATATCCCATCCAGAAAAAAAAATATAAGTAGGATTGAAGGACAAACTTAATCTTGTAGTTGACAAAATATCTTCATAATATATACCTCACTGTCAACTGCAAATGTAAGTATGTAATTGCAAAAAACTTTGTGGATAAACTACAAGTTTTCGCACTTTTTCCATAGCAAAACGCCAACCTTTTCATTAGAAACGAATGTATAGTATTTAAGTAAACATTATGAAGTGAGACCTGCAACGGCGTGTCGTCAGCGTCATCCCGCAGCTCCACGGTGATCTCGGCCAGCTTGTGCGCCGCGATGTCCCCGTTGTGGTCGGGCGCGCTGAACTCGTACGACTCCTTCTGCGCCATGATCTGGTAGTGCTTGGACGCGTCCAGCGGCCCGAAGCGGTACGTGCCGTCTTGTGACGTCACCTGGGTTAGTTTCAAATCGTCTGGAACAGAAACAGGTGATTTGTAATGATAGCTAACGCTCAGATCGTTTGTTGGCTAATCTACGGTTATTGGGATCGGGATGTACCAACACGTGGAACACCCAACACGAAATAAGTATAAACCAGATTATATGCTAAAATAGGAGAATAATTTATACTATTTTAATTTGTAAACAGTGTGTTGAGAATTCTTGAGAATTTCGAGATTTTCACGTTTTTTTTTTTCATAAAAAACAAAGAACTTTAAATATTCATGACATTGAAAATAACGGTCAAAACGAAAAAGTTGTAGAACATTATTAAATTGTATTTGATAATAGTAGATTTCAATTCCGTTCTTTTAACCTCATCAGTTTTCATTGATTTCTAAGTCTTCTACGAGTTCATATCGGCCCACCGTGCGATGGAGTGAGCTTACCCAGAAGAAGCCTGTTCACTCTAACTTTGAAGAGATTAGGGTTGAATGTGTTCGGAAACACAGACGCAGGCAGAGAGTTCCACTGCTTTGCTGTGCACATTATAACAGACGTTTGGACATGCTTTGTGGTCACGTGGGTGGACACTTGATGGTAACTTGCAGTGCGTCTAGACGGTAGAAGGGGGCCGGTGGGATGAGGTCGTGGAGTTTATGGGCACACTCACCAAAGTACCGAAGTACAATCATCTTGTCAGAAAAGAAGGCCATACTCATGTTATAAGGACAACACTGATCTCTATGGAATGTGCACGGCGTAGACTATGCCATCTAGTATTGAAAATCTGAAATTTTTACGTTGTAAATTTTAGACCTGTGCTGCCATCTATACTTCCTGCATCTTCCGTTTAGAGGATCGTACACGAATTAGACTGTGCCATCTAGCGTAATACATTTGAAACTTATAAGTAAAATATACTTGACATTGACGCGTCTGTGCTGCCACCTTTAGTTTCTGCACGTTCCCTATAGGGGTCATATAGACATTTGCTATAAAATGATAACCTGAAGTGAGAGTGAGCGTGACGTCAGCGACGGGCGGCACGACCTTGCCCTGCAGCGTGAGCGCCTGTCGCGCGCGCAACGTCAGCGCGTGCGGCTGGCAGCGCGCGCGACCCACCACCTGCTGCGGCGTCGCCGGCGACATCAGCAGCGACTGAGACGACGCCGACACCACTGCCACTTCTCCCTGGGAACCGTGGAGGAGGAATAGATCAGTTACATAGCAGGGAAAGAAGTCATTGATACTGATCTTGCCTGTATTGATTGTGGGTACCTCGGACGCATTAAAATCCGTAGAAGAGGAGGTAACAAATTTGTGATGACTCTGTCTGTACATATAACTTAAATAAACATAACTAATAACGTTAAAACAGTGCATATCTGAACAGCTATCAATAAATCGGATACTAAACATTAAGAGCGTTCATCCGTAAAAACCACGCTGGAGTCAAAATTGATGATTTCCGACGGACAATAAAACGATAATCTATTTAATTCGTAGATAAGATATTAGACCAGGGTAGAAGCCTTTAAAAATAATAAAAAGTGAAATAAAATAATAGTAGGATAAAACCCATTAGAAAAGGAGGAGAATATTATAAAAATGAAAGGAAAAATAATTTACGGGCGATCTGAGGTCGGGAAGGGGGGGGGGTGAGGTTTTAAGGGTAAAAAACGGTTTATCTCGATTTCCGGCAAAACTAAAAGTCCTATGGAAAAAAGTCAGATGGCAAAGTTGTAGGTAATAAAAAGATCTAAAACTTTTGTATTTACACTTTTTTCACATAACCTCAAAATTTATGAGAAAAATTCAAAAAACCAAGTTTTTGGTTTTTTATTTTTATCTTTTACAAAATTATTTTTTTTGTCACGAAATTTGGTGAAAACTTACCTTTTTATGTCCCAAATACGCTGTAATTTATTTGATTAGAAATATTTATTTTTTCGCCTTATTTTGAATTAATATCGAAAAAGCACCCTAATTTTCAATCAAAAATTCACCCGTCAAAATATCAGCTTTTTTCAAAAAGTTGGTATGCTTTCTGTTCGTTGAAATCTCTACTTTCCGATGGTGAAAAAAAAATATATATGTTACTATAGTAAATCTTCTCAGAAAATGCAAAAAATCGAAAAAACCCGAATCGATTTTTTTTTAATTATTATATACAATTTTGGTCTATTTATTAAAATTTACACTTTAATTACTCGAAAAACGTAAGATTACATGTCACGTTGATAAAAAAAAAAACTGCAAATCAAAATATACTACTATAATTAACCAAGAAATAAGTTAATAAAATTAATATTTAATAAGACTGAATAAGACATCTACAATGTTTAGAGAAAGTTGTAGAATCTTCTTTAAATTATATGCGTAGATGCCTGTTTATAACTATTTTAAGATAACTTATATACCTGAGTGACCTACGAAAAATTTTAGCCCATCAAAAGGTATTTCATAGAAAAGTGGGGAAGGGAAAACTCAGCGTGCACGTGTATTTTTATAAACGATGTTGTATACTGTACTGTATTTCGAATACTGGCTAGGCTAACGGTTGTTACAGCTGCTACGAAATAGTAGGTATGTAAGTAGTAAGACCCAGACCCGCCTAGCCCCTTCCCCACTTTTCTATGAAATACCTTTTGATGGGCTAAAATTTTTCGTAGGTCATTCAGGTATATAAGTTATCTTAAAATAGTTATAAATAGGCATCTACGCATATAATTTAAAGAATATTCTACAACTTTCTCTAAATATTGTAGATGTCTTATTAAATATTAATTTTATTAACTTATTTCTTGGTTAATTATAGTAGTATATTTTGATTTGCAGTTTTTTTTTATCAACGTGACATGTAATCTTACGTTTTTCGAGTAATTAAAGTGTAAATTTTAATAAATAGACCAAAATTGTATATAATAATTAAAAAAAAAATCGATTCGAGTTTTTTCGATTTTTTGCATTTTCTGAGAAGATTTACTATAGTAACATATATATTTTTTTTCACCATCGGAAAGAAGAGATTTCAACGAACAGAAAGCATACCAACTTTTTGAAAAAAGCTGATATTTTGACGGGTGAATTTTTGATTGAAAATGGCATGTATTTAATGCAGCAACTAAGTAAAATGAATATAGGTTTTAAAAAGAAATAGAGTGGGTACCATATATAATGGGTTGGCAGCTAATAAGGAGTATCGTAATAAGTAAAAGGTAGCATATTAATATATCAGTTATAAGCTCCGTTTTAATTTAAACTAGCATCAAGTTTTTCTTTTGGGAACTGAATTAATATCTAAGCGAAAACTTAATGATGAAAATAAAATAGAAAATGGGCATTCATAAATAATACAAATCAGATTCTATTTAAAATTGTTTGTATGAAGAATAAATATAAACTAGCTTATATTATACATATATTGTGTGACTTTTAATAGCTTTAAATAAACTCTAAAATGACATGAAGAAAAAATATTTTGCGGCTTTTATTTTTCAAAATCATCTTAAAAACAATGAAAACTCAACGAATACATTATTATGAACATTATGAAAGATGAATCATTTTCCCTAAATGTTCGTTTGTTTCGTACCTGTCAAACATTTGTAAGTAAAGATTCACGTGTACCAGCAGACCATAAACATGTCAAAGCATTTCTGGGGCTGGAATTGTGAGTGAAGACTTACAAAGTACCAGGATATCAGAACCATAATTATTTAACATCAAGCTATCGTCCCTTAGGAGACGAAAGAAAGAACACTGAGCCAGAAAGAATAAATGGTGCAGGCAGGTGAAACCGCAGGATACAGCTAAGAAGTATTTTTAGCTTTAAGTTTTCTATTTTAAAAATTATTTCACCAATAGAAAGCTACATTTCACCTTTTTTTTCATTTCACCTGCGACTTTCTTTTATATTATAATTATAGAACTTCATTCATACCCACCCCTAAATATTGTTTTTATTTTATATGGCAAAACAACGTTTGCTGAGTCAGTTAGGCAGTGCAGGCACCCCGCCACCCCACATTACACTCGTATCCAACCATCGCATCTTCCGCCGTTTTCATGAAATTATGATAAAAAAATATTAATAATTAACTCTTATTCCTTTTTATTGTACTCGTTTTAACATTTAGAGCTGCCCTCAAAGCGAAGCCTGAAAGTGGGTTTTTAGACGGCACGAAATAGTTGGTAATATATTATCTTTGCCACCCTACTAACATTATTAGTCGCCAAGTCATTATATATAGCTCCCCGCCTAAAATTTCAATTGACTGGTATAGTTTATTTGCTACCTAAACGCAGCTGCTAGTTTTTAGTTTTTATAAAACCCTTAAGTTTGAACCTTACATAATATAATAGTTCCGAAAATATTTAATCGCTGGCAAGTTATTTTATTTGTTGCAAACATTTAGTCGACTTTTAAGTTATTAGTCACTCGGAAAATAATAAGCTATTGAAAATTAGGGTGCTTTTTCGATATTAATCTATATATATAAAACAAAGTCGGGTTTGTTACAACACTTATAACTCGAGATCTGCTGGACCAATTTTCTTGGTTTTTGATTCGTTGGATTTGTCTCCGCCCCGAATAGCAGAATACATCTTAAAAACAATGAAAACTCTATTAAAGTAAACGCAGTGGAAAATGGTTTTAGGTGAAATATATTTAGTGCGTTGTAGATAATTCAAAATTAACAAGAGTGTAACCTAGCAACCAAAACAAAAGATTAATAAAATCTAGAAAGGTCGCCTTCATAGAATAAGGCTGGAAGTGCTTTCTTAACAAACTCAACGTATACATAATTATGAAAGATGAATCATTTTCCCTAAATGTTCCTTTGTTTCGTAGCTGTCAAAAATTGCATGCGCTAAAGATTCACAAGTACTAGAAGACCAGAAAGAAACATGTTGAAAACTTAAGAAGTAAGGATTATAGGACATTTTATCCCGTTTCCGTGGGACGTGATCAGTCTAGCCGTTCATTTGTTAAAAATGGTATAGTTTCCGGGGCTAAAATTGCATGAGCCAAAGATTTACAAGTACTAGAAGACCAGAAAGAAGAATGTCGGAGTAATATATTTCAGGGGCTGAAAATTTGAGAGGTAAGGATTCACGTGTACCAGCAGACCATAAACATGTCGAAGCATTTCTGGGGCTGAAATTGTGAGTGAAGACTTACAAAGTACCAGGATACCAGAACCATAATTATTTAACATCAAGCTATTATCCTTAGCAGACGAAAGAATTATCACTGAGCCAGAAATAATAAATGGCGCAGGCAGGTAAAACCGTGGGATACAGCTAAGAAGTATTTTAGCTTTAAGTTTTCTATTTTAAAAATTATTTCACCAATAGAAAGCTACATTTCACCTGCGACTTATATGGCAAAACAACGTTTGCTGGGTCAGCTAGTTCAAAATAAGGCGAAAAAATAAATATTTCTAATCAAATAAATTACAGCGTATTTGGGACATAAAAAGGTAAGTTTTCACCAAATTTCGTGACAAAAAAAATAATTTCGTAAAAGATAAAAATAAAAAACCAAAAACTTGGTTTTTTGAATTTTTCTCCTAAATTTTGAGGTTATGTGAAAAAAGTGTCAATACAAAAGTTTTAGATCTTTTTATTACCTACAACTTTGCCATTTGACTTTTTTCCATAGGACTTTTAGTTTTGCCGGAAATCGAGATAAACCGTTTTTACCCTTAAAACCTCACCCCCCCCCCTTCCCGACCTCAGATCGCCCGTAAATTATTTTTCCTTTCATTTTTATAATATTCTCCTCCTTTTCTAATGGGTTTTATCCTACTATTATTTTTTTTGGTTTTAAAAATTATCGACCCTGGACTATATTGACGTCAAATTATTGAGGATTTCATAATCTAGTGCTTGGCTGAAAAATATTTTCAAATGATCGTAAAGTTTTCACATTAGAACAGTTTTTACTCAATCCCTTTTTAAAACTAGCGGTCGATGGTCTACGCAAATGCTAGATAATAGTAAAACCATAAACGACAAACTTATAGAAATATTACTATTAAAAAAACAATAACATTTACTAGTGCTTGGCTGAAAAAAAAACGTAATTATTGTAAGTTTTTATACAAGAAAAGCATACTCAAAAGTGTCATTTTTAGCCACTTTTCGAGTTTTTAAACGTGTTATTTTAGGATGAAATCAAAGGTATTTTTGTTGTTTTTTAGACCTAGTAAATGAAGACATTTACGATCTAAAACATGGTATATTTCTTTTTAAAATAACTTCTATATTAATTTTACTATAAATTATTTAGTACTACTATATAATCGACGCGGAATCGCACCAGCGCTCAGTGCCCGCCGAGGCCTTTCAGAGGTTGGACGTGTGTCGCTCGCGTTGCCGCGTGCTGCGTAAAATTGTATTATAGTTTGTCGAGTTTTTAGAGCGACTAGGACGAATTGATACTTTTTGTTTATTTTTTTTTAACGAAACAAAACTTTGATGATTACATATTTTAAAGTAATGGAGTTCAAATCATGAAAGAAGATAACTCTTTTTATGTATGATTTCATTTTTTTTTCCGATAATTATGGGTAGCAATAGGCGCTATACGGGGCAAAAAGGAAAAGTTACGGAAATTTGGCCAAGGCTAATGAAGCTAAAAAGTACGTTACCGAGGAACCACTTTTAATGTCGTAGCTGGTTATAGCCAATTCGCATTTTTCTTACATGGGGATTTTAATAACCGATAAAAAATAGAAGGTCACATTCTTCAATATTAGGACATTAATAAAAAATATATATTTGTTACAAACATACCAATATTTCCTCTTTATAATATTACTGTAGATTGCAAAATAAAGCTTTGATACTGACGGGGCCATTATTTCGGTGATACTGTAGATTTCACGACACTAATTATTATACGAAACAAGTTGCGCTGTACTGAAACTAGTTTTGTGAAATTAATTATTTCTTCTTATTCTATTATTCTTTCTAAACCATACAAAAACTGCAAGTCAATGGGGGTATGTCACAAGAGAATGATACCGAAGAATCACAGCTACCACAAGAGTTGATAAAGAATTGGAAATACTGGAATCGCAATCAGAAATAATAAATGTTACAAATGAATGCGATCTTTAGGTATAATTTTCCACTATTATTATTTATTTAAAAAATAAAATTCTTTCAATGTAATATGTGCAATTCTAAATTCGAACTGAGTAGTCACGATGAAACACAAAAAATAAACTAATTAATTATGCCATAATTTCAGGAATTGGCCTAACAAATTTGAATGAAAAATTTGAAAATGAAAACAAAATATCTAGTTTTAATTTCCGCGAATATTAGTGGGTTGCAGGTATGCACCTCCCTCCCGCCCGCTATATTATGCACATGCAAGATTACTAGGCAAATGCAAGGATTTTAAGCACATGCAGGAAGGCAATGCAAAACCCGTGTTGACTCGCTGACCGTTGAGTTGCGACACAACGGTCAGCGAGTCAACACGTCCCTGGAGAGGCGAAACACGTGGCGGTAATGGTGTTGGGTTTTGCATTGCACAAACCATCCTTGAAGATCAGAGTGAATGTGACTTGTGCTACTGCACCAAAGAGAGAAAAAAGAAACAAACCAAACTCTCGAAGCCAAAACATTGATGTTAAAACTGCAACGCAATGTCTAGCAGCTGGCTTATCTTTCTCGAAGTCTGCCCCACGATTTTACCAAAAATCGTGCAGAGCAGTTCAACACCATAGTAGCAAAGGCTGTAGGTGGGAAACGCATAATTCCCTAAAAGATTCATATTCCGTCCGTTGTCATGCCGCTTGGTTAGTTTAAACACAGATAAACCTCAAACTACCCTTTATAAATGTGCCTACCAGAAAAGTGCAGGTTTTTCTATAAATCAAAATCTGAAACGCAAAATACCTCGCTGAAAAATAAACTTTAGCACAGGGTTCGTGAACAAAGTCAATTACGCAAATACATGTCAAACGCCTGTCATGAACCCAGACAATTTCAAGCAGGCACATGTAGTTTTCCTTGAAAATTTAAACACTGACCTTAAAACGGCATTTCATTGAAAGGGATACAGTTCTTCAGGCTATGAGTGCCTTGTGACTCGAGCTGAGAAGAAGTATTTTAACTGCTTCCAATTTTGCCAAAATTTGTAAACAACGCCCGAATTTGAATTCAGCACTACTCGTTAAATCTATTTTATATGGATATTATTTTTATTTCATGGCGATAACGTAATTTTTAATGTTAAACATGACTGGTATTACCAAAATATTTCAAACAAAAATGTGTTCTTTTTGCGGTGTACACTAGTCCTGAATTTCCAATAAAAGGTGTAAAAATTTACAAAGTTTTGTAAAGATTTTCAATTTTGTAAAGAAAAAATGATTCCTCGTTTAACAAAATTTTATTATGTATACGTTCTTCCCGAAATAATTGATCCCAGAAATAGCCGATCAATGCAATTGAGGGAAACTATTTTATGATTTATACTTACAGCTTTTTTATCATAAATGATTTAGGTACTAAATATAACATGATAAATCTTTATTTAATTACCCACCTCCTCATCCTAACCATAAAATGAAAAAAGCTATCAACAATCCACTAGAACTAATTACCAACACGTAGGTACAATTATTAATATTATTTTTCTCCAAAATAACTAGATTTCGTCTGTAGAGGATTTCATATATGAAAAGGTGTAAAGGCAAAATAATATATCAAATATAATTATTTATTAATCATAAATCTACAAATCATCAGAATAACAATAATTTGTATTTAACTTCCAGTTTAATTTTTCTATAACAATACATTATTATTGCTCTAAAGCTAACGGATCAAAGTTGGTTAGTCGAAGTACAAAGAGAGCGCACGCGGCTAGTCTACGCACACAGTTACCCACGCTTCTGTGTGAGTGAAATTTGCGAACTATTTACCTAAACCTGACGTGCCGCGCTAGGCATGAACGCTCTTAACATAAATGAACCAATCCAAAAAAATGTGTCAGTAGGAAGCCTTTTTTCAAGGCGTCTTTAAAGGACTTTAACAAGCAGAGTTCTGTTGTTTTTACAACTAATTGTATCTTCTTAAAACCATTTCCTGCAGAAAAGTTAGGATGAATCAAATATACTCACATCAGCCATGTACAGCGTGTGCTCGAAGGCGTACCCTCCTGAGGGCTGCGTGAGCGGCACCAGCGGCCCCACGGGCTTGCTGGCGTGTCCGTCCGAGCTCACGTGCAGCACCAGGTCCTCCACCGGCACATAATATACTCACATCAGCCATGTACAGCGTGTGCTCGAAGGCGTACCCTCCTGAGGGCTGCGTGAGCGGCACCAGCGGCCCCACGGGCTTGCTGGCGTGTCCGTCCGAGCTCACGTGCAGCACCAGGTCCTCCACCGGCACATAATATACTCACATCAGCCATGTACAGCGTGTGCTCGAAGGCGTACCCTCCTGAGGGCTGCGTGAGCGGCACCAGCGGCCCCACGGGCTTGCTGGCGTGTCCGTCCGAGCTCACGTGCAGCACCAGGTCCTCCACCGGCACATAATATACTCACATCAGCCATGTACAGCGTGTGCTCGAAGGCGTACCCTCCTGAGGGCTGCGTGAGCGGCACCAGCGGCCCCACGGGCTTGCTGGCGTGTCCGTCCGAGCTCACGTGCAGCACCAGGTCCTCCACCGGCACATAATATACTCACATCAGCCATGTACAGCGTGTGCTCGAAGGCGTACCCTCCTGAGGGCTGCGTGAGCGGCACCAGCGGCCCCACGGGCTTGCTGGCGTGTCCGTCCGAGCTCACGTGCAGCACCAGGTCCTCCACCGGCACATAATATACTCACATCAGCCATGTACAGCGTGTGCTCGAAGGCGTACCCTCCTGAGGGCTGCGTGAGCGGCACCAGCGGCCCCACGGGCTTGCTGGCGTGTCCGTCCGAGCTCACGTGCAGCACCAGGTCCTCCACCGGCACGGGGGACGTCACCTTGATCACCACCGAGTGTGCTGTCGCTACGAAGTATACCGTCTGGAACATTACACACAAACTAGCTTCACACTACGAATTTCTCCTGTATCATGGGTGGGTTAATAAACATTTTAACTCACATACACAAATAGCCAATAACGGAACAACTCTGCAGGCCATACAAATATTTTTTCCATGGCGCCATCTCAACGCTATAGCAGCGGTTCTATGAGTGACATTGACGAACAAAAGGTCAGCTCGCGCCAATCCTTTCTTCGTGGAGGTGGTGCCTTAGTTCGACTCTGTTAGTGATTCATACTATGTATTTGAAGATTTATATAGACAAATGTAAAGTGAGGCGCAAGTATGTTAAACATAAAGATGCGACTGACCGTGGAGACGAGCGCGGAGAGGTCGGCGTGCGCCTGGTCGGGCTGGAAGCGGTGGCAGCCGCGCGGCGTGAGCGTGTAGGGCTGCGCCGCCGGCACGCACTGCTGCGACGCGCCCGCCGGCACCCACAGCACGCCCGTAGCGCTCGCGCTGCTGTACTCCACCTGACATGCCACATACACTTACCAATTTAAGCTACATCATTTGGGAAATGTTGTTGTGTCAGCAAATGATTTCTCCAGCTCTAGGCGGAGCAGGAAAGAAGGTACTTCCCGACCAAAACCCACCAGTGTTCCTCATTACTCCCTTTGCGTTCCAGAGCCGCGGAAACTTTCTAACAAATCCGCAACCCTGTCAGGCACTAAACCTGTCAGGCCTATTGTTTGGGAACTAGCTTCAGAATTCGACATCAATTCAGTTCTGCTCTAGTAGGTAAGGTCAACCGGTACGATTCGACAAAGTCACCGTGGCCTTGATACACAAAGGGCGTTAATAAAAACACGGGTGGGTTTTAATCAGTAAGAAACCTGATACTCCCTTCCGCTCAGCCCAGAGCGGAAGAAGTCTTGATTTCCCACCCAGAGAAAAAAGGTAAAGTCAACCACTATCAGCTAAACTACTCATCTGCCTAGCCCTTTCCTAACTATATTAGGGTCAGCTTCCAGTTAAATCCGATTTAGCTAAATACCAGTATTTCGTTTTCCATGCATTTTGTTCAATACTTCTAGTAAGAGGCTTTTCCTTCTTTCTTCTATTTGCATCGTCTGAATATCGTGATTTGAGTCTTTCTTGAATCTGGCTAGTTTTTGAAATTATAAGAATTAATAATTTGAAGTGGGCAAATCTTGTTTCTATTCTTTTCGTTCAGTATCTTGATATCAACCCCGAATAATGTGGTGAGCTATTTTAGTTTTTTTGTTTGTTTGGACATTATGTCTGGCCTACACTTACTTTGGAACCACAGCACACCCCTGAGATTTGTCAGAGAAAAATAAGTCAAACTACTATCATTATTAGAAACATAAATACTTTCAAATATTCCTTACCTCAACCTCATGTGTAGAATGTATCCTCAGTACATAACCGGTGTGCTCAAACGTGGGCACGTTAGTGTGGTCCTGTGTAACTGCTACGTTGTGCCTCGCCTCCGCCCAGCATAAGGGATCACTTTCTACTGAGATCTCAACGCTGCCGGGCAGGACTTCTTCGAAGGTATACTTGCCATCTGCAATAAAACACAACAAATTATTATTATCTAATGTTAAAAGTATAATCTAGCAAGGCCAAGGAACATCTTGTTTATCATGTATCATCATCTGCCTAGCCTTTTCCCAACTATATTGGGGTCGGCTTCCAGTCATACCGGATTCAGCTGAATATTTAACGTGAGCGGCTGCCTACCAGACCTCCACAACCCAATAACTGGGGAACACGCTTTTTGGCAAGACTGGTGTCAGATTTTCTGGCTTCTGACGATCCGTAACGACTGCAAAAGATCTACAAATGACAGCCGGGACCAACGGCTTAACGTGTTTACCGAGGTACGGAGTAAACTCGGTATGTTAAGATGGTCACCCATCCACAGACCTTAACCTTGAAGATCGATCTGTGCGGCTGTTATTCTTTAGCCACGAGCTCCTCCTTCTTCTTGTTTATCACGTATCTTAGTCACTTATGACTAGAAATATCTTTGAAAATGGATCAAGTGGCGTGCAATTGGAGAGGCCTATGTCCAGCAGTGGACTGCAACAGGCTGTTGACGATGATGATGTAGCGGCGGGCATCGGTCCAAATATTCCTTTTTTTTATATTCATTCAACTACTAACAAGCAGTCAATGGCATCGACCAGCGTGAAGAGCGAGCGCGAGTACTAAGGCGAGCGCGAAATATAAAACATGAAACCGCCGATTGCTTCCATATTGATGAGAACATGGCGGCACTAATGCGATGTGATAGAGCAACCTTGCGAGCGAGTGATCGCAATATATACAAACCCGCTCGTCACTTAGGCTTCTTTCAGACTTCTACTGACCCCGTCTAGTTCTGCCCGCCTTTCTGCGAGCCAAGCGGGGGGAATGAGGTGTTTAACTCGCCTCGTAGCGTCTAATAGGGGTGCGCGTGGAAGAATATGCGGCATCACCTCGGGTCTTATATGATCGAGGGGCGGCAGTTTTATCCTAGCTCAGTATCCCCAGACCCATTTGGAGAAGCCGAAAGGGAGCATCATCTGCCCTCCACCGACGCCCAGTGTGTCTGCTGCGGTCCGCAAGAGCATTCAAAATCTCCCTTTCCGCTGCCTCCTTCTACTATATGACATTTTCGCAAAAGAGCATTTTGGCGACCAATTCCAGCGATGTGTATGATACGTACCCTTAGCCGTGGTGGTGATGGGCGTGCCCACATAGCCGCCGTCCGGGGACAGCGGCCGCAGCGTGACGCGCAGGTCGGCGCAGGCGGCGGGCAGCTAGTGATGTGTACGATACGTACCCTTAGCCGTGGTGGTGATGGGCGTGCCCACATAGCCGCCGTCCGGGGACAGCGGCCGCAGCGTGACGCGCAGGTCGGCGCAGGCGGCGGGCAGCTAGTGATGTGTACGATACGTACCCTTAGCCGTGGTGGTGATGGGCGTGCCCACATAGCCGCCGTCCGGGGACAGCGGCCGCAGCGTGACGCGCAGGTCGGCGCAGGCGGCGGGCAGCTAGTGATGTGTACGATACGTACCCTTAGCCGTGGTGGTGATGGGCGTGCCCACATAGCCGCCGTCCGGGGACAGCGGCCGCAGCGTGACGCGCAGGTCGGCGCAGGCGGCGGGCAGCTAGTGATGTGTACGATACGTACCCTTAGCCGTGGTGGTGATGGGCGTGCCCACATAGCCGCCGTCCGGGGACAGCGGCCGCAGCGTGACGCGCAGGTCGGCGCAGGCGGCGGGCAGCTAGTGATGTGTACGATACGTACCCTTAGCCGTGGTGGTGATGGGCGTGCCCACATAGCCGCCGTCCGGGGACAGCGGCCGCAGCGTGACGCGCAGGTCGGCGCAGGCGGCGGGCAGCTAGTGATGTGTACGATACGTACCCTTAGCCGTGGTGGTGATGGGCGTGCCCACATAGCCGCCGTCCGGGGACAGCGGCCGCAGCGTGACGCGCAGGTCGGCGCAGGCGGCGGGCAGCTAGTGATGTGTACGATACGTACCCTTAGCCGTGGTGGTGATGGGCGTGCCCACATAGCCGCCGTCCGGGGACAGCGGCCGCAGCGTGACGCGCAGGTCGGCGCAGGCGGCGGGCAGCTAGTGATGTGTACGATACGTACCCTTAGCCGTGGTGGTGATGGGCGTGCCCACATAGCCGCCGTCCGGGGACAGCGGCCGCAGCGTGACGCGCAGGTCGGCGCAGGCGGCGGGCAGCTAGTGATGTGTACGATACGTACCCTTAGCCGTGGTGGTGATGGGCGTGCCCACATAGCCGCCGTCCGGGGACAGCGGCCGCAGCGTGACGCGCAGGTCGGCGCAGGCGGCGGGCAGCTAGTGATGTGTACGATACGTACCCTTAGCCGTGGTGGTGATGGGCGTGCCCACATAGCCGCCGTCCGGGGACAGCGGCCGCAGCGTGACGCGCAGGTCGGCGCAGGCGGCGGGCAGCTAGTGATGTGTACGATACGTACCCTTAGCCGTGGTGGTGATGGGCGTGCCCACATAGCCGCCGTCCGGGGACAGCGGCCGCAGCGTGACGCGCAGGTCGGCGCAGGCGGCGGGCAGCTTGCAGTTCACGCGCCCCGACAGCTTGCCCTTCAGCTGCGAGAACGTTACGCCCTCTACCTGCGCGTTGCCCACTGACACTTTCTGGGTCAGGGGATAGTATCTGTGGAGGAAAATAGTTATTAGGGTGGTTCATTTAGGCAGCTCTTACAAAAAGAATGTCCGGAATACCGAGGCGGCGTGAGAATGCGTAGTGGCACTGTGAAAATGTCAGAGTGTTTTCACCAAAGCTGTACGAGGTAGCCAGGTAGTATGAAGATACGTATCGAAGTTGTGAAAAATTCTGAAGCTAGAGGATACGAGGATAGGTATGCTTGTGCGAATTGTAACATGCTGTATATTACAATTAATGTTGAACAACGAATACGAACGAACTGAACTGGTTTGAACTGTCCTTTGAGTTCTGAAGATGCTCTGCTTAAATTCTACAAAAAGTTGGATTGAATTATAAATTAAGATAACCCTTTGGCCCTTCCAAGATCAGTTCACAATTCCATATAGTTCTATCAATCTGTTATAACAATTTCAAGAGGAAAAAGTATAGAAACATTTTCCAACTTCTGCATACAGTTTAAAGATTAATGTCTAAAGTGTCTATTCGTATATCGCTTCTGGTAGAAGATGAATTGAGCAAAAACGCTTAATACTTCTAGACTTACATCTCGAATCGGAAAGAAACAATGGCAGCCTCACATGACGACAATGTACCTCATGATGTCTCTATTTGCGAGCTTTCTTTTAGTGAAGATAAAATATTGAAGGGCTTAAATCCCTTGACCCAGCGAAAGGCCCCGGACCTGACGGATTTCACCTTATTTTCTTAGGAATACTGTAGCTTCAATCTGCAAGCCGCTATTTGTTATTTACAACAAATGTATTGCTGAGGGAATTTTCCCTAAGCTATGGACCACACGTATACTGTCCCTGTTCATAAAACCGGTTCCAGACGCAACGCTAAACACTATCCTACCGTTTCCATCCTGCTTGCCTTGTTGAAACTATTAGAAAGGTTAGTTCATAAAGAAATTTATCATATCAATAATTCAACAACAGCACGGTTTTGCGAAACAGCAATCTACAAATACAGCTGTGTATGCAAATTCATGCAGTGTATACTAACTTCTGTAAAGCTTTCGATAAGGTAGACCATGAAATACCCCCAAAAAAGTTCCTTCAGCGGTATTCACAGTGATCTTCCGATATGGTTTGCGTTTTATATTACCAACAATCGGAGTCAAAGGGTTGTAATAAATCACCAATCTAATATTGCACAGGCGACCTATGGTGTTCCTCAAGGGCGAATACTTGATCCGCTTTTGTTTATCCTCTATATAAATGACATCAGTCATGGTATTTGGCGCAGCCGCAGGACACGCATTTCTTTTCTTGTTTTAGAATTAAGTTTTTATGGTGTGTATTTTGTGTGTCTCGATTGTGCCAAATAAACTCGTTTTCTTTCTTTCTTTCTTCTTTCTTTTCAGTCAATACTTTCACAATACCAAGTTCCTTATATAAGCCAACGACCTCAAGGTACTCGTATACAGAGCCAAACGACACTTAAATGATTGCCTTCTACTTCAGCAACTATCCTCCTACTGCCAGTAAAATGAGCTGCAATTATGTTTCCCAAAATGTAATTTCGTAAACATCAACCAGTAAACCTGTTATGAAACACACATACACACTGTACGATTCTCCTTTGCTTAAATTAATTTGGAATATATTCGTGATCTCGGTGTCATAGTGGTTTTTCTATGTATCCAACCGCTTATCTTTGAATAGCGTTTTGAGCTACAATATTGTGGTATGTTTTCTATAATTTATATTGTAGCTGTTTGCGTTCCTTTTAAATAAATAGATATAATTCCTGTATCTTTTCTTTCTCACCCTCCGGATTGCTACCCCACAGATGTTTGGTGAAAAAGCACGCTTACAGGATGAATTTAAAAACAGTATGTAACAAAAAACTAAAAAATAAAATAAACCTAATAAAAAACTGTACAAAATACTACGTGACTTTTATTAAATCTTAAGAAGCCAGAATGTCCTATGGCATGTTCTAAGTCTAAGATGGGTGAGTAATTGAGAAAAATGAAAAGTGTTAAGTTCTGTACAAACTCGAGTCTCGCATTACTAGTAACCCTGTTTCAGGGTAGCATAACAAAGTCATACGCACTGCAGCCCATCCCTCTGCTCCTGCTCCGATACCTCCACCTTGGCGCTGTAGACGCCGGGCTCGAGGAACGTGCACCAGTCGCCCTGCGGCCCGTCCGCCGCCACGCGCACCTGCGCGGCGCCGCGCCGCTCGGGCGCCAGCAGCACGCTGCGCGAGCCGGCCGGCGTCACGGCGCCGCACACGCGCCAGCGAGCCGCGCGCGCCTGCGGCGCCGAGCGCGGGCCCGTGCCCGTCACCACGAGTTGGATGTCGTCGAACTGGCATTGTTCTGCAGCGAATTTGGAAGTATGTAGTCGGAAACCAGGATCCTTAGACGATATGTGCTCAATTCAAGAGCAAAAATGTTACAACAAATACCATGTAACATATTAGAATTAAATGTAAGAAAATTTAAAACTTTTGTTAAGAGCACCCTTTGTAAACAAGCATATTACAAATTAGACGATTACTTTCAGGATAAGTATGCTTGGAAACATGCTGGTCTTGCTCTATGAATGTATATACAAGTGAATAAAAATTGTGACAAGTTGATATATTGATATAACTTAGCCACAATTTTTAACTCCAGTCAAATTAGGGTTTCACCTGTGAATAAGAGATTATAAGCTAAAAACTCATATACAGCTTCATTTTGGCTTTTCTCATAAAATGTTTGAGTTTGCCAATGAAAGTCACAAGTCACAAAAAAAATGGTCTTTCGCGATTATCTCGGTCCAATGTTACCAGCTAATTATTATAGTAGTTATTTTATGCTAAAATAACTACTATAATAACTATTGACAAAACAAAAAAAAAATTGAGACCTAAGCTTCAGACATAAGGATCAAAATGAACATCCACCATGACCATTGTGCATGAGCCATGGCAGCCGCCAGTTCAACCAGCCGACCTCCCTCCAGAAGCAGATCAATCCACTCAGCATGTTCAGCATTTCTGTAAGTGAATTCGGCGTCCCTATTGTTTTTTCTATTCAAAATGAACAATTCCTTACCATGTTTAAACCCAAGTGTATAAGTAGCTGGCTGCAGACTAGGCAGAGTGAACTTGCCGGCCGCGTCAGTGTTTCCGACTGGCTTGCCGTCCATCAGCACGCGAGCGCCCGCCAAGCCCGGCCCGCCCACTGACTTCACTACATTGCCTACCACTGTGAATCCTGTTACCTGGGGACAGAGTAGATACATGATGATCTAGATAGCATAAAGCTTTCATTAAGAATCATATTACGAACTAGCTTCTGCCCGCGACTTCGTCCGCGTGGAATAGTTACTAACCCCCCGATTTTTTGTGATATTGATTCATTGGTGGGAGAAGTGGTGGGTGGTGCCCGACGTGACGGCACAGTGGTGTCATGCGCGTGAGCTGCGCGCGATACTGGACAGTACTTGGACATTGCAACATTACTTTATTTTTCTAAAAAAAACAGTAGCCTTAGATACTCCTTTTTACATCAGCTACCTGCCAATAAAAGTTCCGTCAAAATCGGTCCTGCCATGTCGGAGATTAGCCGGAACAAATAGGCAGACAGACAGACAGACATGGTGTATAATATATTGTATAAATTCATATATGCATGTAGTAAAAAGCAGTTATTTCAATATTACAAACCAATGCTCCAATTTTATTTATATGTATAGATTCTAATGAAGAATCAGTTAAAGATGTTTAAAGCCCTTTGATTTAGTTTATTCTACTGCCTGACTCTGTTACTACTCTTTCATAGATTATAAAATACGCCTTACAATTTATAATATTTACTTTTAGATAACCTGAAAAGATAAACACAACCCAGACAAAATTATCAGTGCAACTGAAAACTCACCTCAAAAGCATGTTTGATGAAGAGACTGTCATGTCTGACCGTGAAAGGAACGGCTTCCGGTTTCACATTGTAACTGACAGTGACCTGGCCAGGTGTTGTGGATAGTGCTACGAGTTTGTACTCCCCAGCAGGCACCAGGCCAAAGTTAAACTCTCCATTGGCATCAGTGATCGAGTGGCAGATGGGAGCATCAGGCACTCCTTGAAGGAGGGCTGTGTTGCAACCTTCCACTCGGAATTTGAGGCTTTCCTACAATATTCGTAATATTTATTAGTATTTTAACTGTTGTAGACTAAAAATATCATAAATTCTTTGTCATTACTGGAAACTACAGTCCAGTTTAAAAAAAAAATGGATTAAATATAAAAGACTTATTTTAAACTTGGTTTTTTTTTTAATACTAAGAAGGGTTTTATTTATTTGAACTTTATGTACAATAGTGGTACAAGGGCGGACTTAATGCAACAAGGCATTTGCAAAAAGACTTCACTGTGGTAGGGTAGGTATACAACAAATAAGCAAAATTTTAAAATAGAATTTAGTTTTGGAAGGAAAATTCAAATAATATATAAACTAATCTTTCTGTATAAAAGAACTCATAATAATTATGCTGAAGACCTTACTAAGAATGACAGTGCAGTACAAAATTAGTTTACAAAAGAATAAGTGGTTTCCTCAGTTGCTCTAAGATACTATGATAATTGAATAGTCAAATATTTACCTACCTCTTTAGAATACAGCAGCACATACAGGCCACTAATAGGGCTGCCAAATGAAGTTACCGATCCTGACACATCATAGCCTTTCACTACGAGAACACCAGAAGGTAATGCAGTGTTGCCCTCCTTCACTTGAACCACGGCTTGAGCGGGGTCCAGCTTCCATCTGAAATACATTTTCCTGTTTTATAACAATTGTTTGTATTGTAAAAGTGGACAAAACCAGCGCATCAATACCATGACAAACTATAAGTTAAAAAAAAAAGAAATTCTTTTTCTTCTTTTTTTAAACTGGGTCAAGTCAATGACAGTACTTTAGAGGATTCTTATAAGAATTTGTAGGACTATTTATTTGACTATGAACTCACTTTCCATGGGAAGCCTTAACAGTATATTTCCCTGGGATGACAGGTGTGAAATGGAAATCACCACCAACAGTGGTCACTGTATTTCGCACCTCTCCCTTATCATTCACCAGCTGGATGGCTATACCACTGGGGCCCTGCTTCTGACCGGCAGTGATCACTTGCCCCGTTATGCCAAAACCATTGAAAGCAAAGTTGATGTCCTGGCCAGAGGAACATCGGTCTGTTGCACCATCCACTGACAAGTTAACTTCAGACGGCTCAAAGCTCCACCCAGCCGGAGGATGAACCTTTAACACGTACTCCCCTTTCTCGTAAAGAGGCAGGAAATAATAGCCATTTGTAGGAGCACTCTCAGTCTTTTCTTTCAAACTGCCTTCTTTGGTATACCTGAAAAAAATATTTATGAATTAAAGAGTCCATAATAAACCTACAAATAAGCAACTGCAATATAAATAATTCTGTCAAGCAATTTAGATATTAATTCATAGTAATTACTGAGGAATACCTCGAGAAAATTAAATTAGTAAGTAAAATTTTTAGGTTAACTTACAGGCCGATTTCTATTTTAGAAAAATCCAAAGGAACATGACTTTTGACGAAACCACCACACCCCAGGATATCATTTGCACTACATTTAGTACTTAATAATAGTAAAATTATTGGTAAAAATATTCTACCGATGTAAGCAACCATCGCCATTTTAAATAGTGTTGTGTGGTGATGTGCATATTCGTGACGTTTCGCTGATAACAAAATGTTACTAAACGATAACGAAATAGTTGAATTTGGTGAAGTATAAAATACTCCCACGAATTTGAGAAACTGATTTTCCAGGGTTTTTCATGTTAGTGCCAACGCGTTCATTTTCATCATCATCATCAACAGCCTGTTGCAGTCCACTGCTGGACATAGGCCTCTCCAATTGCACGCCACTTAGTTCTATTTTCGGCTTTTCGCATCCAGTTTCTGCCAGCCGTCCTGCGCAAATCGTCACTCCACCGTGCCTGAGGACGTCCTACACTGCGTTTGCCGAGACGCGGTCTCCACTCTAGAACTCGTTTACCTACCCCAACGGTTGTCGGTTCTACGACTAATATGGCCAGCCCACTGCCACTTCAGCTTACTAATCCGGTGGGCTATATCAATTACCTTGCTTCTCTGACGGATCACCTCATTTCTGATGCGATCCCTCAGAGACACACCGAGCATAGCCCTTTCCATAGCCCGCTGAGTGACTTTGAGCTTATGGACTATACGAGCCGTCAGTGTCCACGTTTCGGCTCCGTATATGACTCCATGACGGGTAGGATGCACTGATTGAAGACTTTCGTCTTTAGACACTGTGGGATCGACGATGTAAAGACTCGACGTAGCTTCCCAAATGCTGCCCAACCCAACTGAATTCTTCTGTTCACCTCACCCTCAAAGTTGTTTCTACCTAACTGCAATGACTGCCCGAGGTACACATATATTTGAACAACTTCGAGAACGGCACCGTGAATCGCAATCGGTTCCGGTAGAACATGTTCGTTGAACATGACCTTGGTTTTATCCAAGTTCATCCGTAGGCCGATGCGTACAGAAGAGTCAGCCAGGTCATTCAGCATCTGTTGTAGGTCCTGCAGCGTTTCTGCCATAATGACGATATCGTCTGCAAATCGCAAGTGAGTGATGTACTCGCCATTGATGTTCTTTCCAGTTCAGCGTCTTGAACATATCCTCCATTGCATTAGTGAATAATTTCGGGGAAATAACATCCCCTTGTCTCACTCCTCGATGCAACGGTATGGGACTTATTTGCTGATTCTGTACTTGAACGGACATGGTGGCGGCCTCGTAGAGACATCTCATCACTTGGATGTATCGCCAGTCTACTTGGCAGCGCTGCAGGGACTCCAGAACAGACCAGATTTCAACCGAGTCAAAGGCCTTTTCATAGTCCACAAATGCTAGACACAGGGGCTGATTATACTCGTCGGTCTTCTGTATAATCTGCCGCACTGTGTGGATGTGGTCTATGGTGCCGTATCCGCTCCGAAATCCAGCCTGTTCCGGTGGTTGGAATTCGTCGAGTCTTCGCGCAAGACGGTTCGTGATCACTCTTGAGAACAGCTTATAGACGTGGCTTAGAAGGGATATGGGTCGATAGTTCTTCAACAGGGTCTTGTCTCCTTTTTTGAAGAACATGACGACCACACTTCTACTCCACGCCTCTGGAGTTCTCCCTTCAAAAAGGACAGCGTTGAACAGCTTCTGGAGCTCCCTCAGTACGGGGTTACCCCCAGCTTTCAGCAGCTCTGTGGTAACGCCGTCTTCTCCAGGGGCTTTTCCATTTTTAAGCTGCCCAAGAGCGATCTCGATTTCGCCAGTACTGACTTCTGGTAGGTCTTCGGTGAAACGGCGTGTCAATGTGGCTCTAGGACCCTCATTTTCGGGATCAGGACGAGATGCATGCGATGCGTATAAGCGGCTATAGAAGTCCTCCACTTCCGAAAGGACTGCTGGCTTCGAAGAAACGACTTCTCCACTTGCTGTGGCCAACTTCGTCAGGTGGCTTCTTCCAAGAGATTGTACGGAAACCTTTGACCCCCGGTTCTACTCGATTGCTCTTTCAACCGAAAGAGCATTGAAGCGCCGGAGGTCGCGTCGTACGTGCTTGTTGATCTCTCGGTTTAGAAACCACTTTGCCGACGAAGTGACGGGTGGGTTTTCACGTCGTTCCTTCATTAGCCCTAAAGTCCCTTCTGAAAGCTTAGACTGCTTGCCCTTACGCTGCATATCACAGAATCTTGTACCTTCTTCCCTGAGGATCCGAGTCACATTTTCGAGGTTCTGGTTTACGTCTGTTGTGGTTTCCACGGCAGCGAATCGGTTTTCCAGGTTTGCCTGGAACGTTTCAGATCCAGCCATGGTGTGGAGCAGAGTTGGTCGGAGTCTGGACTTCATCAGAAGGACACGTTCGGCCTTGACACACACCCATACACAAAGAGTAAAGTAATATAGAGGGACCATACACTTCCTTCCTATACGTCTTTCTATAATCTAAATTATTCTAAATCAAAGAACTATTTTCTGTATTTTTGGTATAAGTACCTAGTTTTCGTCTCAGCAGTTTCGGAGGGAAGGGGAAGAATGGTCAACTTTCATGTATTTTTTTCTGATCATCTGGTACCTAGAAAAACTACAACAGACCTAGGTATTTGTTTTAAAACTATTAGCAGATTCGACAGACGGACAGACACGAGTGATCCTGTAAGGGGTCCGTATACATACATATGTTCAGATTCATAAAAATCAGCAACCATATACCTAGTTGTGTTTTGTGTTGAGACTGAATGAAAAGGGCTACAATTATTTTATAAAACTACGCATTTGACTCAAATCAAATAGGTAACACTTTAACTGTAGGTACTTTGTTCTTTTCGAGTAAAAAAGCATTACTGTAGGTACTTCCTTTCTTTTTATTAAGTTTTGTAAAAAAAGCATTACAAAACTGTAAACAAAAAGAAAGGAAGTACCTACAGGTGCCAGATGGAGTTGCAGCCAGAAATAATTACCTAATCTAAATATTTGTTTCTATGGTGCTCCAATTTGCGTTGAGAGTATTTCTTATTGATTTAGCAAGAGAGCTTAGTTTTTCTAAAGACAAAGGCATTATGCAGCTTGGTGAACCATTTATTAATGTTATTTTTCACATAGAACACTAAGATATAAAACAGTGGGGGTGTAGAGTGGTGTAAGAGTTGTACATTTTAATATAAATATTAAAAAGAAATAAGACTTAAAAATACATTTACTAAGTTTAAGACATTACAAGATTGTATCTTTACACTAATAAATTTTATGTTGCTACTGCAGTTTTGGTCTTATTCTGAATCGGTAGGAATAATTTAAATTCTGCTGGAAGTTCATCTTCTGAATACAGTCTATCAGAGAAGTAAACCCTTCTGATCCTGCAGTTAGCATGTATTTGTACCCTGAGAGTTTCTACATAATTAGTTCCATAAGCTCTGCGAGTAAAATCGGCCAGATTGAACTGGATTTGGTTCCAACCTTCATCAAGACGCATGGGCATTGTACAAATAAAGGGCTTCACTCGAGTCGTCGACTGATAATTGCTAGCTCTGAACCTTCTTCGCACATTCTTATCATCCAAAACCTGTAATCAAAAGAGTTTGAGGTTAGAATAAGTTTTATAACCTTTGAGTAACACACCATTTTTTATGATTCATCTTTTGAATGACCAGTGTATTAGGCTGGCTGGTAAAATAATGTAACACTTACCTGAACTTCGAATGTGAAGTACTTCTTCAGATTCTTGATTATCATAACCAGAAAGGGCAGCTTGATACCAAGCGTCTTTTTAGGATCAGCGGGACACGTAATGTACGTCGTGCTGACATTGGTACCAACTATTTCAAGCACTAGGCTTTGTATATCGTTATCCGTGATCCTTTTTATGTGGCCATTTCGCACTTTTTTATCCCAAATTTGCAAAGGTTTGCTGCCTATACTGTAAAGAATGGAAAGGAAACCAGACTGAAATGTGTTCTTGAACATTTCGCTCGAGCTTGCCCGCAACACACAGAGTACTCTTACATTTATCAGACGAATAACAACGACGGTTTGATCAATAATTATCCCACATTCGCGGTTGCATTGCAATTTGACACTTTGACAGTAAACACACAGGAATTTTGAAAATGGCCATTGATTGGTCATGCGTTTGTTATCAACACGATTACCATAGCAACGATACGGAACAGTTCGTTCCATTGAACGCAGTTTGTACAAATTAGTCGCACCAAACTGCTTAGTTTTTATAAATTATGTTTAAACCCGAGCACATGACCTCTGAATCTTTGATGTCACTAAATAAAATGATAAAAAATATGTTAAGTTTTTTTATCAAAATGTCAAACAAATTACTTTTGATAAAACGTCTAAATCACAGCGTTAACCATGCTTGAGTTAAAGCGTAAAATGAAATGCATTTCAAGAATTGACAGCTACGAATATATTATCTGTGCTTGTCGCAGTAAAAAAAACTCAAGCGGTGCATGTGCAGTGCTTGCGTATTTATTTCTATACAAAATATATCATTTTCGGTCATATATTCCATCATTTTACAGAAAATGATCCAAGATAAAATTGCTGACTGTTGATATAGTATAATGAAAGTTTTTCTTTGTGTATGATTTGTGTTGATTTCAGTAAGTGATAAAGCAAAAATGACGGAAATGTCGTCGAAGAGGTAAGATTAATTCAATACTTTACAATGCCTGCTTCTTCTATTTCACTAACTGTTTTTAGTATTTAGTTCACTAAGTTTTAACAAATTATATAACAGTTACCGCGGTGCCGCGTTGGCTGAATCTACACCAATGTTAAGATGTTGTGCACTTCTTGTAATCATCATTATGTATTAAATACATAATTCTTTTAAGACCAGGTTCTATATAAGTCTTCAGTTATTTATATATTATTTAAACTGTCATGGTTGAGTAATTTCGTTATTATAAAAATTGTGCCAAAACATAGAAACTTGTTTACTGGCTTCTGTCAATATTTTAAAAAGAGAATAATTTTTGTGCCTTGTTATTTTTAGACCAAACTACCACAGACAAAACCCATCAGTCTGAAGGAAGAGAATGGTATTAGCTTGTAGTAATTATTTACTAAAATGGCAGCAGTATTGAAACAAAGTACCTAGTACCTACAAAATCAACAATTCTAATACAATGTAGCCAAGAAGGTACCAAAAATATTTCTCTAACTTATGTTTATAGCTAAATTAGTGCTACATAAGTTAAAAAGATGAGACTGACTTAAAATACTTGTTAATTGGTTGATGAATACTGCTAATCATTGAGTGAGTACTTATCACTATTAACTTTAGCTTTTAGGTAAAATATAAAAATATATTTAATAGAATTGCTTAAATAGATGTTACTCTAATATTACAAAATGTTTGACATTAACATTTATCAGAAAACTATAAAGTGTCAAATGTAGTTTTGCCAAACATAAGTCTAAAAAGTTTTTGTTTTTGAAACAAAAAGTTTGCATACCACTAATGCAAAATTAATTGCAATAATGTAAATCAATGCTACTTCATCCATTATTAGCCAATGTAATTTAATAAGGCGTGAAGTAATTCAAGGAGGTCTGTTACCCCGTATCACTTGATCAGTTGAGCAATATCAATAGCAATGACTTCATCAAAATTACTTTGAAATTAATTCATATTCAGAGGGATTGACCGATTGGTTAACAATGACATGGTGGCCCATGGTGTCTTCACAGTGGACCTGATGGGATGCCATGCAATGATTTTGAACAGCTGCACTACTTAATGGATTGCATATAAATTTAAAAATATGTGGTATTTGTCTGGCCTAGGGATGTAAAGTAGACAATGTTTACACTGATAGTATAGCATGTTGATTGAACATGGTCATTGGGAAATTACTTAAAAATGTATTGAACATGATTTCCTATAAATTATACAAAACCAACACCCCATAAATGTATTGAAATTGTCAGCCAAACCACCAAACATTTATCCTGGTATTTATGACAGTACCTAAACAAATACTTATTGAATACATTATTAAATACAAGGGCCATGTGTTTTATCTACGCATACCGACACACGCACTTCCGTCGATACGGCCGAACGGCAAATTCCTTCGTTTGTCCGTCGCCCTGTATTATAAAGGGTCAAGCAGAAATATCGGCTTATATTTACAGTTTAGGTAAGGACAGTCATGTTATACAGATATGCCGTGACATGGCGGCTTTTCTACTGCTACTGCAGAAATATCGATATTACTGGCCACACATTTGGAGCTTGGCAGTTTGATTGAGCAAACCCCCGTTTATAAGTCAATACCTTTATAAAATTCCCGGTAGGTATGAGTCCTCGCTTGTCCCCACCCGCTCTTGGCCGGTTTTTAACGTCCACGATTGAGTCGTAAGTGGCGGAATGCGCGCGGGCAGCTATATAAGGAGAGGACACAATCACGCCGATTAGACGTCCGTCGCCGTCATTCTGATATGCGAAAAATATCCTTGCCGTGCAGATGATTCCTATAAAAAGAATTTTGCATGCTTAAATTAAAAGAGGTAAGTGAAGTCCCCATTAATGCAACTACCTATCAGGCAAGTTATGCAGGTACCGGGTAATTAAGTAACTTTCTCTGTTTCACTCGAGACCAGCGTTTGCAATAACAATAAACATGCAGTTTAATACGTGATGCGTTATTTGGCTCAGTGAATGAGTCGGAAAGGCTTCGCTTCGATTTTGCTCGGTACGGGGTCGCTCAACCCACCGTCTGCTTGCAGGGCTATTCTGCTGTATTTAATACTCATTTAGAGTATGCGGACCCTATTGTACACATTTGTTGTTAAGTGTACTAGTACTTACATTAATGAAACGGCACAGACAGACATGGGGAGCTTGCAACAGTTCTTTTGTACAGTTTTATCAAAGGGTAAATGCAAAACAATGATCAAGTTAAAGCAGAACAGAAAATTAAAGTCAATAATTATGATCGTTAGCCAAGAGATACAAGTCCTGTGTAGCGAGGTAGGAATCACGTAGACTTTTTATCGAGTCAGCAAATTGAAACGGTCGGAAATCAGGCAAACGAGTGGTAATTGAAATAATCACATTACACGCTGCCTTGCAGATCAGTTCAACTAACTGAGAGATGAACAGTTCGGATTTTCCTTTTGAATTTGCTGTTACTTTATTTAATGTTGCAGAATTACGCTTGAGAATCTCAGTGCGCGGGAAACCTGCGTATCGTCGCTATTGTTCTCAGTTTTTGTGTTCACGAACTAGCCATAATTTAGATCAGATTTACTTAAAACTCGCTTCTAATTTAATTTGTAAATGTTAATTTGTTATAATTTAGTCATTTCCTCAACGTAGACAGAAATTTATTCGAAAATGACGGCATAAAAATAGCTGGGTGTATTTTTTCGCTTCGTTTTAACGAAACAGAAAATTTTCTGTAGAACTTCTCCCAGAATAACTAGTTAAAACACTTATTTCCAATGCCAAGGTGGCAATCTGGTACCTACTGTAAACACAGACACTCAGCTGATAAGTTTATAATCACAATTATTTGTTTAGGTCGATAAGAGTCCTATATCGTAAGCTCAAGACATGCAGTTTTCACCTTTATTATAACGATTTTATACTAAATATCGATTGGGAATCATTTAAACGTCCCTTGTTTCGTGCCCAAGTGATTACGCACAGGTATTCTGTTTCTGCATTATTAATGGTGCTGCGTATTGTTTTTATTGGGCAGGGCGTCAGGCACATTGAGTCAGCGACCATCGGTGTCTCCATAGCCTAGATTACTGGCCATTGTTACGTGGGCTGACTCAATTTGTCATAAAAACAGCATTTCTTTGGGTCAAATTTTTTGAAAAGATTTCAATTTTTGATTCGCCTGACATCCATCAGTCATCGAATTCATCGTACATTTTGCAGTCGTTGTGGTTGGTATTTGGCGTATGATATTATGTTGCCATCGCAAATTTTTGTATGAGGTTTTACATTTATGTGTGGACTTCAGAATCAAAATACATCTTCATGGTATCCGGATGATTTTTCTTTTCATAATAACCATCTACAAAGAATCTAAATATTAGAAAACTTAAAAAAAGGTCGAATGAAATCGGCAAAGTCGTTCTCAAGTTATGGCCTGACCAAGGGAAACGGATTCAATTAGTATATTTATTTAAAGATATATCGCAAAATAGCATGCGTGTTTATTTTCGGAATGATACTAAAAATATCTGCCGTATCAAAATAAAATGGGACGAAACGCAAATTGTTTGATGTAAAAACTTGTGATAAACAACAGTTATTTACAAATAACACGACCTAAAAAATAAGGTTAATAATACCCGCATACGGTGTCCATTAAACGGGAGAATCAGCAGGAGAAATTAATGTTTCAGGAAAACTATAAACGTTCTCCTTTACTGCTGGAGACTGGATAATAGAACTTATCATCACAACATATTGGAATAACAACTTCAATCTTAAAGTTAAGAATATAAAGGGAAGAAATGTGTTATACAATAACACTGATATATTTTCATCCGTGCAGTGTTCTACTGAACCATTCATCAAATGCATTAAAACGTTTTATTTCGCTGGTACGCTTGCAAAACTGGTTCATGTGCGAATAGTTGGCGGGTCGCGTGGGGGTATATCGAAAACCGGGATTATGAACGGCGATATTTGTTCAGTTTCTGGGTCGTCGATCTTGCCTGACCTGTCTCGTTTCAACGAGAAAGTGAGTCCTCTTTTTACATGGCGTTTCATGTCTTTGCGGTTATGTTTTTAATTGAAAACACGGTCACATATCTGACTTACAATTTGAACCATTTGATTGTGATGGTTGCAATAAAATATCGTAGATCTATGACGCGATCGCAATTAAATTAATAAAACTCATGGCCGCTGCACGATTGCCTGTAATAGGCTCTGTATCGGCAGACAGTCTGTCTTCAAGTTCATTGCACGATGAATTGCGGACGCAAAAATATCACAAACGGAAGCTAAAATGTGTCAAACATAAGCGGTATGCGGTGACATCTTAGAATAAAATAAACTCTTCATGAGAACACTGAAGATTCCAATTAGAGCATACGAAATCTTTGGTTCCATCTTTCAGAAGTTTGTCTTCCGTGTTCACTCGAGACGAATTTGAGTGGCATTCACTGCGACGTCCAATTCTATGTATTTTAAATAGTTTTAATGCTCGTAGAGACCAACAAGTAAAAAAGGCAGATGTCAGGACAGGAAGTAACATATGAAATATCAAAAAAGGACGAACGGAATCTCAATAACTTTGTAAATATACAGACTATACAGTCCATTAAAACAACACACAAACGTGGGATCCTATTATCATAATAACATATGTATGTATATTGCGAAGGAGGAAGACGGATGAGAAAATTACTTACAGTAATAATAACAGCAGTACATGTTACAGTAATTCTGACTAATGAACGTTAACTGTATACCAATAAAAAGGTCACAGTGTCGATGTAACGAGCAGGATCTGCGTATTATTTATAGACAGACCAACACGCGGTTTTATTTATCTAGAGCCGAGCCGCCCACCCGGCCGACTCGGGCCCGCCGAACGCGACATACACCAATGTCTTAAAAACTTTATGTTGGGATGTGATTTATGTGTCTTTTTTATCGAAGACCACATTATTCCACGAGCATTCTAAGATCCTATTTGGCATTTTCTGTTATGCGGGTGAATCACTCTTGCGAATGGCCCCAGCTCCTTAATTAGCAAATCTTCGGCAAGTTCGTTAACTCGGTTGTAACAAACTGCTAATGAAACGTTTCATATTAGGTATGCAATGAACAAACAAGGTGGCGCAGTAACATGATTTTTTTCACCTTTGTGAAATGACTTTTGTTCGACAGCTAACTGTAGTTTTGCCGCTTGAATTCCTGCAAAATCCAGATTACTATACAAAGTTCTGTCTTACCGCTCGGAGCAACATCTTGAACTTGGAACGCTGGGTTGTTGTCGAACATCAAAAGCAGTCACGTTAAAGCTGTCGCAGTGGACAGACGCGCTGTCGCCCGCCTCCTGGAAAGGATACGTATGTGTTTATTTCGGGACAAAATACTTGTTGATCATTTTTGGATGACTGCCGTGGACTTGGCTGGTTACGTAAATTGTGAGAAGTGCGTGTGTTCTTCGCTCCAGACCAACCGACGAAAGCTCAAGTTTAATGGACTAAAGTTTTTAGATACTCCCGATGGTTCTACTGTAAACAGCGATCAATTTCAAAAGATAACTCTATCTAGTGTACACCACATGTGCCGTAACCTCATTTTATAGATAGAGACGTGGTGACTGTTTACACGACAAACAATGTTTCGGTCGTGTTTGTGTATCGATGTTTTTAACTGAAATAGTGGCGTGTAACTCAGGATTCTGTTAACGCAGTGGCATTACGAACATATTCAAATTTATGAATTTAAGCTACATTGTTTAGCAAGTATAATAGCAGGCAAAGGTGTATTGAAGCAGGATTATTTGGCCAGAAATGCTTAGATTATGGTAAAGATGCAAGCCCCTCATGGATAGTGAGGGTAGACTGGTGTTTTGGAAGAGCGGTGTATGGGAGGGGGGAGCCCCCACTCTGAGCTGCAACACCTGTAAGAAACGACGCGCCGATAGGATGAGCGCAAACGAAACGCAACGGCCACTGGGGTGAGTATCGGACTTTCTTCAAGGCTCCCAACATAGGACACGTATACGCAAAAATGAAGTGTTTCACACTGCATTCAATATATGCGATCTTGCGTGAAGATTGTTACAAATCTACACGTTACAGTCACGCACTAGATCATCCGGAAAAATACCTGTTGCTGTCCAGACGCATTACTAATTACCTACGCTACGTGTAGACTAAATATAGCAATAAGAAATGAGGAATATTCAAAGCAATGCCAACTATTTTTTGTTGTTATGTATAAAGTTCAGCTAGGCGTACCATGACATTCAAAATTTGTCGAGTGATATTTGGAAAACAACTAGCACGAAGCTTTATAGGATCAGACTGATTAAAACTGCAATTTGAATATGGTACATGTTCGTCTCTTAGGGACAGTAACATGAGTGCATGAACAAAACATTGACTGTGTACAAAACAAATCCGCTAGCACCACACAGTCTGCACGATTCGCTCCTGTCAAGCTTATTATTGGAATCAAAAATAAACATTGCGAGCATTCTACGTCCCCATACAATAACATTCCTTCACTCGGCTCCAGAGTTCGGACAGATTTAGTTAACTAAATGTGGGTGTAGATAGCTTCATAGTTTTATTGCTTGAGACTGCCTCTATCACATTCCGTAAGTTTATGTATATGGGACTCTTCCATTGTTCAATAAATTCCAGAATGCAGTAATGAAGAAGCAGGTGCATTGATGTTTATATAACCTTATTACCAGGTATCCGATTTTGCTATCACCTGTGAGTACAGACAGCCCTTTAAGGCTCATATTCCAAAACTCCAACTCAACTGTACTCTTACTCCATAGCAGCATCAAACTGTCAATAAAGCTTGTCATAAATTGAAGTTTTCGTGCTCGAGTGGAGAGCAAGCAAACTCGTAAATGCGCTTGCTCAACTAAAACTTAACTTTCGATCACGAAAACTTCAATTTATAACGTCTATTAGACAAGTTTTCACTGACTTTTTCATGTTGAAGTTGAAGTTAGATTCAGGGGCCAAAAAATATTTAACATCCTAAGTTATCCTCACAGAGAGTTCGGCCAAACAATTTAATTAAATTCGAAAGCTTTGCCTTTTAAACAACGCACTTTTACAAAGAGACTTACGAGACTTTAATCTCGCACAATTTATCCGTCCTTAAGCTTAAACCCAAATCCGAGAGTTACCCCTGGCAATTAAAGTACGTTACTCGAAATACCAAGTCTGCACTGTGTTTGTACGTAAATAGATCGTTATTTTGAACAAATTCTCAGCATTGTGTGCTTATTTTCGCCTTGTTGCATATAATCGAAAATAATATTTGCATGAATCACCGCTCCTTTGCAGTAGGTCCGGACTTCTGAACCTGTTTTCCTTAAGCGGGCTGCAGATAATTTTTAATATCGCACGTACGATATGGACGTGTTACCTTATTATTGGTTTAATATTGTTAATTGAGAACAATGGAACAAAGACTGGCCGTCGATTTATCTCCCTTTGTTTTGACATTGTCAGGTGAGGTAAGATTGGACCCTGAATTCATTAAATCTGCGAAGTTGTTCATGAGTTTTGGGAATACTCGTGACGACTGTGGGTTAGGTTCCCGTGCGTCCCTCTTTGACGTCTCGGGGGGAGTCAAACACTTCACTCCCTCCACTGACCCGAGGTGGCCTGCAGAGGCGGGCTGGCATCAGCGGGGGGTTACGGAAGCCGCATATGTTCCGGTGATCCCCGGCGTAGGTGAGAGATGTAACACCAGGATGGTTTTAGTCAGTAAGAGTCTGATAGACCCCTCCGCCCGCCCCAGGGTGGAGGACATTCATGAGGATTTTATTTCTGAAACACCCTGTAGATCTTATATGATGCAAAAATGTCGACTCTAAGTGTCTTTGACTTTGAAAAATTTGTAACATTGCATTCAGAGCAGTCGTTTTAGAATAGAAAGCGACCTTGCCTTCCCTACCGTAGAAAGTGCACATCTTACTTTTCGTTCAAAGTGGTTCCCCAGCTTAGTGCCACTTCCTTTCATCGTACATAATGCAAGAATATGCCAACTCAGCATGGCGCATTTTTGCATTTCCAATCACCCCATTATAGAAAACTGCGTGCTATTAAGGCTGCGTATTAATTCGTGCTTACGAATGAATGTTAGATTATTTTCGATTCCTTGTGGTTAGTAGCATGTAACTCGCGGACTTAGTATCATATTTTATTCATCATCATAGCTTATCATATTTTATTAGCTTTGTTTCTTCATTGGTCTAGTATTTTCCCTGTTTTTAGGGTCCCGACCCTATTATTAAGAGTCCGCTGTCCGTCCGACGGTCTATCCGTCTGTCACCAGGCTGTACCTCATGAACCGTGATAGTTACACAGTTGAAATTTTCCGCTTCATGCTTCCGCTGATGATGTATTTGCCGCTTTTAAAACAAATACTAAAAAACAGCATAAAATTAAATAAATAATAGGGGGCTCCTATAAAACAGACATGATTTTTTTGCCGTTTTATAGACAATGGTACAAAACTCTTCGTGCTGGAGTCCGACTCGCACTTGGCTGGTTCTTTTTGATCCTTATTCAACTCAACGCTTTCCATAATAAAATTGTCTGTATGATCTCTAATAAATAGTGAACAATCATACCAATGTGAACTTTATCTACATTCACTATTTGTACATCTGTATAAATATTGTTTGTTCTGACCGAGTGATGTTTATTTTGACTCTGTAATCAATTGCATACAGGGTTTGCTTGTGCTACACGTATGTGTGTATATGTAATGTGTAAAATATCTTGAGAGATTGTAAATTCTCTATAAATGGTCAATTGAACATTTGGAATTCTTTTTTAAACATCTGAATTTGATAATCTCTCGATGTCATTCCGAGAAATATTGTCGAAGAGAAGAAGAAGTCTTCTCAATGATATACTCTTGCTTTTGGCTATGTTTTAGCGTCACAGGTTCATTACTAGGTTAAAAAAATAATTCATCATCATCACTCTAGAACTCGTTTACCCCAACGGTTGTCGGTTCTACGACTAATATGGCCAGCCCACTGCCACTTCAGCTTACTAATCCGGTGGGCTATATCAATTACCTTGCTTCTCTGACGGATCACCTCATTTCTGATGCGATCCCTCAGAGACACACCGAGCATAGCCCTTTCCATAGCCCGCTGAGCGACTTTGAGCTTATGGACCATACGAGCCGTCAGTGTCCACGTTTCGGCTCCGTATGCCATGACGGGTAGGACGCACTGATTGAAGACTTTCGTCTTTAGGCACTGTGGGATCGACGATGTAAAGACTCGACGTAGCTTCCCAAACCCAACTGAATTCTTCTGTTCACCTCGCCCTCAAAGTTGTTTCTACCTGCAATGACTGCCCGAGGTACACATAATATTTTTGAACAACTTCGAGAACGGCACTGTGAAAAAAAAAAAATTAACCGTGCTCAATTAAAAAAACGCTCATGATATTGAGCCGGGTCTAAGGAAAGCGCGCTTGGTGTAGAACACCGGCAAGATGGTCCGATGCCATAAAAGGCTGTTGGTGGCAGCATGTACAGGAGCGGTCCACGCTTCAGAAGACCGCATGGCTTGGAACCGCTTCGTATGTGGTCGCGATCCTCAGCTATGAGGGAAAGACGACGAAGAAGAAGAATAAAAAAACTGCTTACTCTTGTACATTCCTGTAATTTATTGAAACATCGACACCGACTATCTGATGTTGTATCCCTTAATGCTTTACACCAAGTTTCTAATTTTTAACCTCTATGCAAAACAGTCTTCCTGCATTATAGAATAGTCTCGATTGTCTTCGTATATGGGATAGGCGGATATAGTTTATCACGTGTTACTCATCGTAGTAAATGCTTGGCATACTTATTTATGTTACGTCGAGTGCTTCCCGTGTTTGTTGTCTTTCTAAGTCCTAAATAGTTAAGTAGTATTATTACTTCAAACTTCGCTATCAACTATGGTTAACCACGCCTTTCGTTCGTTTGTTTTTAACTATTTCTCTCTATCAACAGGTCTAGTTGTTTGAGGGCATTTAAATTTATAGATGTTTGCTTGATGCTGCATATCCAGCTGCATACATAACGTTTGTGAAGTGTTGAAGTGACTTCTCCACGGCTCAGCCGAAAAGTGATCTCAGACTATTTGCGACGCTAACAGAAATAAACCCGTCTACCTTTCACCTTTCGTCCAAAATTCAGTCCTTCTGACAACATTCTAACCGCGATGATTAGTCCAGTTCTAAATTCATTGGAGCAATTCAGACGTATTTCTGGTACGCAAGAAGATGCTAAAGGCCAAAGTTCGCCTGAGCTCTTGTGCGGACGTGTGATTAGGCACACATTCTCATTAATAAACATCGGTAATCCAGGTGTTGGCAACATGCTGTTGCGCTATAAAGCCGGCATGCCAGTCATAAATATTACCTATAAATCATCACAATGCCTTGTAATTAGCGTGTGTCGCATTCCGCGCCCTGTTTCAGTTTTTATCAGTACTCTGCTTGTGTGTTTCGGGACGTCTAAAATTAAATTTCTTGATTTTTTTTTTAATTAGCTAGCGTCATTGGTTGTATCTGTCCCATAACTATTAGAAACTCTTCTTGTAACTCTGTTGTCTATGATAGTCTAACTACAGGTTAGTATCTGTGGACTTGTAAGTCCTGAAGAAATGAGTCACAATTTATGCCAAATCTTTGCAAGTATAGAATATAAGTAATATTTATCCAAGAATATGATCATGATCTTCCTTTTCTTTCCTTGTCTTCGCAGTATTGAAAGTGTTTCTTTCTCTGTATGTTCTGAAGGATTATTAATGATCATAATGTCTCGTAAATATAAAAATCTTTACAGTAACATGTCCGCGTATTCAGTCACGTTTCTGATAGTGTACACTAACACGAGGGAACTCTGATTTTAAATAAATACCATATGTAGTTATTACTAATGTTAATAACACCTAGGTATATTGGTTTCCTGGAAACGTCATGGAATTAAATATTTCCAATAATAAATATGAAATCGCTTCAAATGCATACAATCCATTGATTGAATTACTACCTACACACTTTGTCCTGCTGACATTTATATTAGATTTAGAATTGCCTAGAGCCCGCTCGGACGCAAAACGAAATTCTTAGGAAACCTATTCTGAGACGAGTATTACAGGGCAAATTACAGAGACGGTCTATTGACCTTTAAATAATAAATAAACAAGTTATTACCGTCAGTAGATTGCTTTGCTACATCTTTCCAGAACAGTTTCTAATTCTTTTCCATTCGCTGCAAATACTACTTTATTATACTTGTTATATGTATATGTACGCTTTCAGTATAATATCTGGTATACATTTCCTTCCTTCCTCTATTTATTCTGGTGTCTCTTCATTCCATTTCGGTGTGTCATGTCGCGTCTGGTGTTGGAACGAGTTTGAGTTTACCTGCTTCGTTATCCTTTCCCATTGATTCTACAAGAGCTTAGCGAATTTTTAACTGACGATAGAGACAATTAATACACCACACTGCGAATTGATATCTTTCCAATTTGTGCCATCCGCACTACGTTAGCTGAATTTAAAAAAATCAAAATCAAAAGTCATTTATTCAAACTAGGCTGAGAGACAGCACTTTTTGAACGTCAAATTTTACATAAAGACAGTCCCCCAAAACGCCCACCCGTCACCACTTCCTAGTGTTTCAGCTGGGAAGAAGAAGTGGCGTAACAAACTCCCCGGCAACACATCTGTTTGTTGCGTTTTAAGAACTTGAATTTATACAATAGTATGCAAAGTCATACATCCAACATGGAAATCACAAATCAATTCACTATAAAACATTGTAAAGAGTAAATAAAGTAATAACAGATTGACCTACATAGTCCTCAAAAATAAAAGAAAATTGAAAGCTAGAATGGTTAATAATGGTTAAACAGTCACTGAGAAGAAGGGGAAACCAGCTCAAACCATGGTGGAATACGAAATCATCTGTCGAGCCTTTTCCAAACTAAATTGGAGTCGAATTCAGCTAAATACCAGATCCAGTAGCAGAAATGTATGGAGGGAAATAAATGGTCATAAATAAGAGTCATCAAGAAATGTTAACTGCGTTAAGACCACGATAAGTTCTGTAAAACAGAGCAAAGCATATTCATCATTCCAATCGTCCGTTCTCTACGTAAGAGTTTAGAGACGAGTGATCAACTGCGTGGGAGTGTGTGAACTGTGGGGGTCAAACCCATGTTTGATAATAGTTCGTTAACACCGCGTCGTTTGTTGATATACAATAGTTTTTATTTAGTTAGCCATGTTTATTGACAAGCGGGCGACGCTATAATGATATGAGTAAGCGGCCGGGTAATAATTTGTCGATGCTGTCTCTGATATGCTGAACTCTGACCTTAGATTGTTGAAGATGTTTTCATGTGTGTGTGTGTGTGTCACTTTATTATTAGATTTCAATTTTTAAATCGTTGTGATAAAGAGGCCATCCATAAATTACGTCACACGTTAAGGGGGAGGCAGGGGGTGGACGTTTTCCCCACCGAATGTGTCTCCACGTTGTCGTCGTGGTGGGGCTTGAGCGTCCCAATGATCTTGCGAGCTTTCCCGGTAGAGCCACTCATGCCGGAAGGTCGCAAGTGAGGGATCAGACCAAGAGAGACACACGCTTGCTCGCTGCTCTCTGGTACGCGTCTGATCATCAGACGTGACTGTGGGAGCAGCGAGCAGGTGGAGAGGTGAGGTGAGGAGAGTGGGCCCCGAGAAGGGGCGGAGCGAACAGGGACCGCACCCTTAAAAGGCACAAAAATGAGTCAAGATCTTTGCAAAATGAGTCCCCAGGTGGGTCCCGACTGCTCAGCGGTCGGGGAATCCCACCCCGCTTCGGCGGGCTGCCCTCCGTACTCTGGGGTGGGCAACAAAGACCTTCCGCTTGCCAGTGGCAACAAGAGCCGAGGAGGCTCCGAATCATCGTCGTCATCCGGATCCGCTTCGTTTAAGGAGCTGATGGCGTACGAGTTTGAAGAGGAGAGTTCGCCTGAGCGCCGGGGTGGTGCGGAGTCGGATTCCGGCTCCGCGCCAGACCTAGTAACGGTCAGCTCGGCGGGCTCTGGAGACAGAGGAGGGGGGGCTGCTGTGGAGGGCGTCAAGCTCTTCCGCAAGCGGCCCAGACGGGAGGATGACAGCGGGTCGTCCTCTGAGGGCGAGTTTGCCTCCGCCCGCAAGATCCCCACCGCCAGGCGGGGCAGGGGCTGTGAGGCGGGGAGGGGGCTGGCTCCCTCTACCCGGGAGGTGGAGAGTCGGGCCGGGAGGTTGGTGGAGGAGGGGCGTCGCCCTGGAGGGAGCGGTCGTAGGGCTCCCTCTACTCTTCCGCCTGCTCTCGACTCCGACGACTCGGAGGCCCCGGGAGAGGTGCGTCCCACTGTCGAAGACAAGAAGGCCCAGTTTGCGGAGGTCGTGGAGGCCGCGATCCGCGCTGTGGCCTTCAAGCGAAAGCAGTCCTCCAAGCGGGAGGCCATTACGGCGGCCAAAGCCTCCATTATGGCGGCGGCGGCGGCCAACGTCGGCGGGTCCGGAGAGGCGACAGAGTTGCGGGCGGAGGTCGCCCGCCTCGCGGCCGTAACGGAGCGACTCATTGCAGAGAATGAGTCGCTCCGGAGGGACCTGGCTGGCATGGCCAGAGCGGCCTCGGAGGAGCCGCAGGGGGGGCCGAGTCCGGCGACGCTGGAGGGGAGCCTAGTGCTGAGCCAGGTGCGGAGCCTGGTGCGGCAGGAGCTGGCTCCCTACCAGAAGCAGTTCTCCGTTTTGGAGGACATGATTCGGCGTCCCCCACTAGCGGCGACACAGAGGCCCCAGGGCCGGCAGAAGGCGGCTTCGTACGCGGCCGCCGTGGCTGCCGGCCCAGGAACTTCTGGCCAGGCGAAGGCGAAGGCCAAGGGCGGAGCCGCGCCGGCGCCAGCGACAGCGCCTGTGACGCCGGCGACTACGACGCCGGCGACGACGACCAAGTCGGCCCCGGCGGAGAGGGGTGGGAGGAAGGCTGGAGGAGCGGCTAAGGCTGCGGCGCCAGTGGTGCCGCAGCCGCCCCCACCCCCACCCTCGGACCCTCCTGCGGCCGAGGCCGAGTGGCAGGTTGCTGGCCAGAAACGGCGGGCCGCGAAAGCGGCCAAAAACAAAGCGAGGAGGCAGCGGCGGAAGGCCAACGCCATTGCGGCGAGGCTTCGCGCCCCGAAATCCGCGGCTGTAGTGCTCACACTGCAGCCGGAAGCGGAACAGAGGGGCGTGACGTATCTCGCCGTACTGAAGCGGGCGAAGGAGGCGGTGAGCCTCCAAGAGCTGGGCATCAGCGGGGGCATCGGGGTCAGGAGGACCTTAACCGGTGCCCGCAAGCTCGAGCTCGCCGGAGCGGAGAGTGGCCCGTTCGCGGACGCCCTGGCCGAAAGGCTGAGGGCGGTCTTACCCGCGGACGAGGTCCGGGTGTCCAGGCCGACTAAGCGCATCGACATGCGCATAGTGGGCCTGGATGACTCCGTGACGGAGGAGGAAGTTGTGGCCGCCGTCGCCAGGACTGGGGGGTGCTCTGCCGAGCTCGTCAAGGCGGGCACCCTCCGGCCTGACAACACGGGCATGCAAACCCTTGTGGTGAGCTGCCCCGTGACGGCGGCCAGAACTGTGTCGGAGGGCCGAAGGCTCTTGGTGGGATGGGTGTCTGCGCGGGTAAAACTGCTGGAACCCAGACCTCTGAGGTGCTACCGCTGCCATGTGGGTAACCACACGGGAGCTATGTGCCCCTCGGAGGTCGACCGCAGCGGACTCTGTTTCCGCTGTGGTCAGCCCGGGCATAAGGCTGGCTCGTGCGAGGCCACGCCGCACTGCAGTGCATGTGCGGCTGTTGGCAAGCCGGCCGAGCACTGGGCTGGGGGAAGGGCCTGCGCGCCATCCGCCCCGACCAGGGGCAAGAGGTCCGCCGCCACCGCCGCCTCTGCCGCCGCCGCGGCTTCTGTCGCCGCCGCTGCCGCTTCTGCTGCGGGTGCTGCGGCTCCCAACACTCGGGAGGGTGCTGAGATGGAGTGCCAGTAATGGTCCCATTTCGGCCCCCTCCAGAGACAAGTCGGCCGCTGTGCTATCGCGCAGTGGCTGATGCCTGGGGACGGTGAGCGTGGGTGGCTCGCCGTCCGATACCAGGTTGAGTCGACGACGCGTTGTGTTCCACGCGCGCCTCAAGGAGCCGTCAGCACCGAGGACGGGGCCCCATAGGGTCGGTGCCTGCTAGGGTTGCGGAATTTGTTCGAAAGAGTTGCCGCGGCCCTGGAGCGCATAGGGCACAAGAAGGATCACGGGTGGGTTTTAGTCAGTAAAAGTCTGACACTCCCTACCGCTCCGCCCAGGGCGGGAGGGGTCATTTGATGATTTCCCATCCAGAAAAAAAAAAAAAAAAAAAAAAAGGGGGGGGGCGTTTTGTGAAATTATGTGTTAAGGGGGTGGGTGGGGTCCTAAATTTCGTGACGTTACTTTTCAAAATCTATTTTAATCTAAGTGTTAAGTAAAACACGTACAAATACCCTGGGACAAGGTGTCACAAATGTGTCTTGCTGTGACAAGGACGGGGGTGGGGTCAAAAATCATGAAATTCGTGTGACGTAATTTGGATGGATGGATGGCCCCAAATTAATTTTGAGGAGTTTTTTCTGATTTCTTCGAATTCCGATACCTACTGGCCATTTTCTAAACTTTTGCGAATTCAAGGAACTGTTTTTACCAACGCAATCTACGACTGGATCATGAATGAGCTTAAAAATACTAACAACTTCTATCAAGAGTGTACAGTGTACATACATCAATATGAACAGTATGCTGACGTAAGAATGTTTGTTTGTTGCAGCGAGCTAAAGAAGCTTTCGGAGGAGAGTTTGACGAGACAGCCGGAGGAGGTGTTTGACATCATCTGCAAACTCGGAGAGGGGAGCTATGGCAGCGTTTACAAGGTGACGTTTCAGCTTCTTTATTCCAACAACAACTTTAAACCAATGACAGGCTGGTTTTAACGGGGCTACGTATGATAACCGCGAGCAGGGTCTAGCCAAAGATAATACACTATTATAATAGCTAGGTCTTGCCTCGTGACCGCTTGCGACTTGCAAGGACTTTACTCTTCTGCTCCCTGAAGAAGAAAGATGAAAGGCATGGTGATAAAAGAGTTATAAATTAAAATGTGGATGAATGGAGAGGGCAAAGAGGATTGTATGAGGAGTGGTACGAAAAACACCGGCTAAATTCGAGTCTGATTCGCATCCAGACGAATATATTTTTAAGCATCTTACTTTAAAACCACAGAGTTCTTAAAGGTTAGCTGTAATCTATAGATTATTATCCTATAGGACCTATTATCTGTTGTAGTTTTGGAGGGGGATGGTGAATTTTAATCTATTGTCTTTAACAACTGCGAATACTTATTAAAAAAAAATGTGTTCCAAATTTCAACTGAATCTGTCCATTCTGAGAAAATCAGCTGTGACGGATACACAGGCACACGAGTGATTCTATAAGGGTACTGTTTTCCATATGGTTGATAGACGGTTCGGAACCTTAAAAAAGGGAGTCAGTGATAGCATCACGCTTGACAGTTCAGAATGCATAAAAAAAAACGTGTTGCGCCGACACCAAGTAACTTGGGATAAGGGCGTGGAGATGCTGACTCTTCTTCTTCGTTTAAACGGACGCTTCCCGAATGACTTGACTCTCCATGACTTACTGCAAAAGATGGGGCCTCATAGGGTCAATGCCTGTTAGGGTGGCGGAATTTGTTCGAAAAAGTCACCGCGGCCCTGAAACGCAAAGGGACACTAGGAGGAACACGGGTGGGTTTTAGTCAGTAATGTGTGTCAGTAAAAAATCAAATGACTTCTCCCATTCCGCCCAGAGCGGGAGAAGTCATTTGATGATTTCCAATCCTGATAAAAAAGCATAATATCTTACAGCGAGTGGCATTGTCTAGGCTTCTTTATTATGCACAATGGTCTTTAGTACATGGTTTGATGAGGAGTCAGCTGGCACGAAGTTATTGTCTAACACCAAGAAGTGGATGGCAAAGAAAGATGTCCACGAACTTAACTAATAAAAGTTACTCAGACTAAAGTTGTACCTTACTGAAAGGACAATGGCAGCCGCCCATACATTGTTTTAGCTGAGGTTAAATTCTTACGTCTTTAAATGAAAAATATCTTGTTTAACTCAGCGTCACCTTCTGAATTAGTATGTGCAAGAATTTTGGTTCAAGAAGGCCGAGAAAAATAGATATTCAGTCATGAACTTTTGTAGGTTATGTCTATGGTAACTTGGTAGGTAAAGGCCCCCCAAGACGATCAAATGCACTTGACAAGTCGTCGTTTCACGTTATATTCAATAGGTATCTAAAAAATAATATATAGTAAAACTGATTTGAAGCAATAAGATTTATCTAAGGGTGCGTCCACATCTGGCGAATGTGCCGCAAATGTGCAGCTCGCGCGCAACCTTAGCTCCGTACGCGATCAGCGCGCAGTCGGCGCACTAATTATTAAATGATTCTAAAACATAACTTACCCGTGCAGATCGCGTGCCGCGCGTACGCCTTTATACGAGCCTTGCATGAGTTGCGCTCAACGACGATGATAAAGGTTATATCGTTGTTGGTTCCGCTAAAGAGGCACACCAAACAATTGCCGTGACTGCACGCGCGCAGCTCGCAAACGGCTCGCGAGCTGCACATTTGCGGCACATTCGCCAGATGTGGACGCACCCTTACATTCTGGGATTTAATAATTACTTGCTCAGTTTCGCAAGCTTAGCAAGTATTTATAAAATCCTAGAATGTGTGTAGAAATATCGAGTTGATAAGAACCAATAAAACAACTTTTATTTTTAAATCTATATTTATTCTTCTTCATCCTCTTACAATTATTTCATCCAGAAATTCTGTGGGTGTGGTAATATTTTGCCGATGTCAGGCCCATCCTAAATACCAGACTAGCGTCATTACATGAGCGTAACATCCTACTGTGCGACGACGAACTAAACAATTACAGCAATGTTTACTGATTCCTCTCCGGCTAGGAATATCATTCAGTTGATACACAGGATTCGTGTCGGTTTGCTCTACGACCGTCCATCTGGCGGTATCTAGCAAACAACTAGTTCACTGATAAGTAATCCAAAACAATTAGGCAAGATCGGCGTCGACTATAGAAAAAGCTCAATTTGACAGGGAAAGTATCGCGAGTCCTTAAACACGCACAGGGTCACACAGGGGTATATCACAGTCCATAATAAGCAGTCCGTACAAATGAAAATTAAAAAATACGGGAAAAAACAATAGAGAGCAGTGATTGAATATGGTATCAACCAACAACAATCGTCAGTAATCAAACTATTTTTTTTAGATTCGGGATACTAGTCTTTTTGCCAGTCATTAAAAGCTATTTATTTATTTTTTCATAACAGTGTTTTGACCTCACTGCAAGGAACACTTACACTTAAAAATAAACTATATTGTTACTCCGTTTAATTATTCATTTACTCCGTAATAGAAAAATAAAACTGATTACAATTCAATAATGCTGTACTTACTGTCACTTGGCAGGATAAATATAAAATGGCAACACTACACGGTAATCTAAAAGTCAAATAACTTTTCATTTAAAATATCTTTTTTCTCCGGCCTGATCTAGTAAATGTGATACTTTGAAAAAATGTAGAAAAATAATGGGACTACCGTCGTATATAAGTCACTTTTAGACGCTTAAATTCAAGTCAGCTAAAATTTCGCCATTGTTCTTTGCTAATTAGACAGCAGTTTTCTTCCTCTTAAACTGTTTCAAGTTAATTGGAAATAGGCGGGTAATTTAGATAAACATTAGTATTTAGCGAACTCTTACGCGACGTATCGTAAGCGACATTTTGATCTTAAATGCGTTTTTAATCTTGAATGATGTAGTTTATGACACATACAGTCTTTTTTGAGAAAAAAATTGTAAGCAATAAGGGATCGACATTAGCACCCCCTATTAAAATATATTAAGAAATAAATAAATATGTATATCCATCGCACTATAGCTATTAAGATCTTACAAGTAATCCTATTAAAAAGAAGTTATTTATTTAGAACACGTCAAAGAAGCCGAGAAACCTTACAAATTCATGTAAAACGCTACAGATTGGAAGCAACGAAAATAACAATGCTATCTTTATGTAGACTAAGACGTTGAAAATCTTATTTTCCTGGTCTAACGTCGGAAACTAGAATACATACACACACATAGTTATTTAGTTTTTGTTGAATAGTGTACTTTTAACATAAATTTTGAGCTTTTATAGCTGAATTATTTATGACTAGTTACGCGTAGTTTCCGTTCCCGTGGGAATATGGGGATATAATATAGCCTATGTTCACTGGAGATAGTGTAGCTTCCCAACAGTGAAAGAATTTTTCAAATCGGTCAAGTAGTTTCGGAGCCTATTCAATGCAAACCAACAAAAAACAATCAAATCTTTCCTCTTTATAATATTTATTTATGATTGCCACAATACAATTCTTTATGAATTACAGTAAGTAGGTCGTTAGTAACACAGACCGTTTTAGAATTAACGTCTGCTTCAAAAGTTTCGTCTCGATCAGCAAATAAATTCGACGGTTTTAATTTTCTACTAGACTAGGGCGCAGCAATGTCAATAAATCCCAATCTATTTCATCTTAGCGTTTTCCCAGGCTCCCAAGGTTTATCTAATACAATTAGTGGAGCTCTCATTAGTATCCAGTTAGCGTGTATGTCTACACCGCAATCCACTCAGTTACAAGGCTCCCTAAATTCTATTCAGTTCCCAAGCAGCAAAATGTGGTCTAGTAATCGTCCTGGAACCACCATTTTTTAGGACTATAACGGAATAGTAAGCAATTATAACCACGGAAAAGGGCCCAATTTATAGGTGTATTTTACCTAATTAAATGTCTATAGTAGAATTGGTGAATACCACTTTTACCAATAACAACCTCATAGTTGGACTACGTAAAACTATTTGCGCGCGCGAAGCTAACTATCAGCTCATAATGGAACCAAACACGACAGTAACGACCTTATAGTTGGACTACGTAGAACTATTTGCTCCCGCGAAGCTGACTATCAGCGCTTAATGGAACCAAATACGACAATAATGTACACAGTGAATCTCTTACAAGCTCATACAAAGTCTTGTGAATTGGTAAATGTTACTGCGCACATTTGTAAAGATTAAAACATATCCATTTCTAATAATTATTATCTAGAATATTAATTATGAGTAGAGTGTTAGTTAACAATAAATCAAGATGTATAATGTGTTTGAATGTGCACAGCATGGCGCACGTATATTTTCTGTGAAGTATAGTAAGTTTTTAATCAAAATTTTGACGCGCCCCTTGAAATTTGCGTTTTCATTAAGTTGAATTTTAAAATAATGTTAGTTTCAGTAAGACATACAACGAAAAGTCGCCATTTTGACAAAGTTGGTTTTCCCAAATACATTAACAAACCGTTATAGGCTTAATTAGGCTTACTTTGTTTAATAATGGTAAACATCAGAACCATTGCTTGGCCATATTGTTTGGAATTAGAGTTCCGCAAATATTTCGATAACCGAACGGTTCTTTTATATTGCTATTAGATACGTGGCTTATTTTAGTTCTTTTAGTTTAGGTGTCAGCATTGAAAATGGTAATGTTTCTGGACGTCGATCGCTTTTTGACTAAAAGGGATTTCCGAGCTTTAAAAACCTTAATAATAGTAAAAACCAATGTATTCTTGTACAGGACACCACGGATATAGTTTTGGATACTAAGTATATTAAATTAAACCTTTATAATCGTGTTAAGATTATAACAATTTTGGTTGATACCACTATAAAACCGCTCCATATTACTTATAATTGTTCCTTATAGTGAATTTATAAACCATTATAAAACTAGGTAATAAATGCAAATAGTTTCCAGTTTGTTTAGTTCTATTTGTCACTCTTATTGGCGTACTTTATTTATAGTAGTTCTATAAAGCTTCTTGTTAGCAGTTATAAGTATAGCTTACCAGTTTATCTACTCTTGAGTGCATTTACACCCTCGCGATACTTTTATAGGTCACCCAAACTTATATTGCACCCTTAATTTCTACCTATAAGTGATTATAAGTTAATGTATAAGATCAGAAATACTATAAGGCCCAACTTACTCCATGCTGGCTATTATAAGCGTGGTAGTAAATACTAGAACCGTTAAGAGAATATTATAAGTGCTGGAGGCCTATAACATCTGCACTATAGGATAATTTTGCTGCTTGGGTTGTAATTGAGCACTGAAGTTTCTGTAGTATTATTTCCAGCGGAGTTTCCAGTTTAATATACGGCTAGATCAGTTTGATATAATTATCATATACTAGCAGCGGCTCGCGGTTTCACCCGCATAGTTCCCGTTCCCGTGGGAATATGGGGATAAAATATAGCCTATGTCACCCGGGGATAGTGTAGCTTCCAAACAGTGAAAGAATTTTTCAAATCGGTTCAGTAGTTTCGGAGCCTTTTCAATACAAACAAATAAACAAACAAATCTTTCCTCTTTATAATAGTAGTATAGACTAGCGACCCGCCCCAGCTTTGCACGGTTGCAATGCTGATACTAAATCTCTGCTATATTATGCATATAAACCTTCCTCTTGGATCACTCTATCTATTTAAAAAACCGCTTCAAAGTTCTTCAGTAGTTTTAAAGATCGAAGCTTACCGGACAGCCATACAGCGGTAAGCGACTTTGTTTTATATTGTGTAATGACTTGCTGTTGCCCGCGTCTTCATCTGTGATTAACTCGAGAAACAGAAGTTACATCACACGGGTTCTATTTTTTTTTTCTTAACTAAAAGATGCCTAAGTAACTCCTTATTTTATTTGGTGTAAGTACCTTGTAAACGCTTTTAGTAAAAAAGCTGTTATTTTGAAGTTACAAACTGACTCTTCGATTTTATTTGATAACTAGCACTTCGCCCGCGACTTCGCCTGCGCAGCATAAGCATAAGCATAGTCAGCCTTTTAACGTTCCCACTGCTGGGACATAGGCCTCCTCTCTAGGAGAAAGGATTGGCCGTAATCCACCACGCGGGCCCAGTGCGGGTTGGTGAATGTCACATGTCTTCGAGTTTTTGGTTCTCTACAGGCCGGTTCCTTCACAAGGTTTTCCTTCACCGTTTTGTTTTAATTACACAAAGTAATGCGCCTGGCAGGGTTTGAACCCGAGACCTACAGTTCGTAAGTCGGGGCCGTTACCACTCGGCCACCACTGCTCTGCCACCGCCTGCGCAGATTTAGTACAAACAATTTTCGACCCCGTTTTACGCCCCTTAGGGGTGGAATTTCGTAAAATCCGTTCTTAGCGGATGTCTATACTTTATAAGGAACCTACCTGTCAAATTTTAAGTCTGTAGGTACTTTTCAATTAATCATACAATTTTTCTTCCAGGCGCTACACAAAGAAAGCGGCCAAGTCCTTGCAATCAAGCAGGTGCCGGTGGACACGGACCTCCAAGAGATCATCAAAGAGATATCCATCATGCAGCAGTGCGACAGCCCCTACGTGGTCAAGTACTACGGCAGCTACTTCAAGAACACAGACCTATGGGTGAGCCATTCAGAGGTCACAATTTGTTTAGTAAGTGGATCACGGACGCTCATCTTGCTTGAGAGACTGAATGTTTGTTCTGTGCAGCTGTTGTAGTTTGCAGGATTTTTGTAGATAGTTTTCCTTTTGTATTTTTTTTTTTATTGTAAGATGGATATGCTCTTGACTCTAGTCTAGGTCGCAGGTGAGAGAGACAAAGTCGAAGATAGAATGAGCTTACCCAGAAGAAGCCTGTTCACTCTAACTTTGAAGAGATCAGGGTTCAATGTGTTCGAAAAAACAGACGAAGGCAGAGAGTTCCACTCCTTTGCTGTGCGCATAACAAAAGACGATTGATAGCGCTTGGTCCGAATTGATGGAATAGCAACAAGGTAGGGATGGTAACTTACAGTGCGTCTAAATCCTATAGAATGATAATGAATTCCTATAGAGCGATCCGTAAATGGTATAATCATCTGTGTTATGATACCAAGATTAAAATAAAGTGGTTTTGACGTAGATATCGAAGACGGGATTTGAGTGAGTAAGCTAAGGGTTTGTTACAACGGTTTTTGGAATCGTTAGTTTTTAACCCCCGACGCAAAAATAGGGGTGTTATAAGTTTGACGTCAATGTCTGTCTCTGTGTGTGTCTGTCTGTCTGTGGCATCTTAGCTCTCAAACGGATGAACCGATTTTGATGAGGTTTTTTTCATGAAAAAGCAAGGACAACTGGCTTTCATGAATGAAAGCCAGGGGCCGTATTATGACCTCTTAAAACCATCATGTTTTCAGTGTGAAAAAGAGACGGAGCTATACAGGACGAATAGCACTATCCTTTTCTCACACAGAAAACATGATGGTTTTATGATGTCATAATACGGCCCCAGTTGTCCTTGCGGTGGTTCTTAGCTATGTTTGGTTAATATTCGTCCAGCAGTGTAAGGGTATCAGGTCTATTCCAAAACGATCTATAGATAATGAAATCCAATAATTGTATAGTTCGATTTGTGTGTGATTGGTAGTCCTGCTGAGACACCGGTGTGTGTCACCGTAAATCTCGTATTATTTGTAATTTCCTTCCCAAAAAATATATTTAGTATTTTATTTATTTGTTTTACACCTACCACAGTGTTGTCTTTTTAACCCAAAGGTTGACTGGTAGAGAATGCCTTCGCTCATGTACCAGTATTGTATATAAAATTTAAATAAATAAATAAATCTATCTTACTTGATACGAAACCTAAAATGTTTAGTACGGTTACAATTTCAAGATTGCACAGCTGTGCAAGCCTCACAGACATTCTTTTATGCGGAAAGATGACTAAACGCGAACATAACTGTACAAGATGTTAGTCATATGTAACTCGAAGAAGTTAATCGACGCATGATAACTCGTTTTATGAACTCCGGGGGTTCTAATAACTGCCATCTAGCACTAAATTGAATTTATAAGTCGTTGAGCCGTAAGCGAGTGCTAGTACTTAGGTAAACCAATAATCGTAAACTACATATCAAGTGTCACTACTAATTGGTCGGTAGACAGGCGACAGACAAACGTTTTAATTGGGAAAACTTCAAGGTCAAGGCGCGATCGATAAACTGTTCAGACTTAAGTTCTGCTGCCATGACGTCTATCCATCATGATTCCTGTGTCAGAGAGAGAGACGGAGTTACACAAGACGAATAGCACTATGCCTTTACCTCACACACATCATCATCTGCCTAGCCTTTTCCCAACTACATTGGGGTCGGTTCCCAGTCAAGCTGGATTCAGCTGAATACCTACCTACACATCATGATGGATGATGGATTTAAGACCTCATGGTAGGGCTGCAGTCTCAAGTGGGTTCACTTGAGTTGACCTACATTTTTAAATTGCACAGTTCGGGTTTTTTATTGCCTCCTGTGCATCTAGACGTTTTTGAATGGCGTAGGTAGTAGGAACTGTTGCATTGTTTTCCTAGGAATTCAGGCTAAGGCTTGTAGAGTTTCTTCTGTAGTGGTAATATTTCCACAATGTATCTTATACAGGGTTATTTGTAAAACACCAACAACCCGTTTGTACTCATCATTATGAACAACTTTTACTATGGGACCAACATAAAATCCCAAAAAAAAATCAGCTGTTCCCTACATTTTGATTAGCATATAAGGAATACCTGTTTTTTTTTCGCGATTTCAGGTGTGGACCCATAGTAAAAGTTGTTCATAATGATGAGTATAATGACCTCTTAAGAGTTTGTTGGTGTTTTACAAATAACCCTGTATATTTTTAAATGTCAATTTCTGAACGAATGAGGAGTCAATAAATGTACTACTAATAACCGTCGCAGTTGGTTACTCTTTTTTAAATTTATTTTAAGCTTGTCAACATGATTGCTTCACATCTCATCAAAATGAAAATCTAACAAGACAGCCAAAACGTAGCAAGTGTCACCCAACACGTCACCGTTTCAGATCGTAATGGAGTACTGCGGCGCCGGGTCGGTATCAGACATAATGCGGCTTCGGAAGAAGACGTTGTCGGAAGACGAGATAGCGACCATCCTGTGCGACACGCTGAAGGGGCTGGAGTACCTGCACCGGCGCCGGAAGATCCACAGGGACATCAAGGCAGGGAACATACTGCTCAACACGGAGGGTCACGCGAAGCTGGCCGACTTCGGAGTGGCAGGACAGTTGACGGTGAGTTGAATGTTTGTATTTCTTTTTGTGGAGGATTTCTTTTATTTTGGACTAGCTGACCCGCGCGACTTCGTCTGCGTCACGTAAGAGAGAGAGAAAAAAACAACGATTTTAGTTTTTTTTATTGATGCTTTGATTGTATAAATGGGCTATGCAACACAAAAGAATCAATTCGAACCAGTAGTTCCTGAGATTAGCGCGTTCAACCAAAACAAACTCTTCATCTTTATAATTATTATTTTAGTAGGAATAGATATCTTACAAAGCTTAGCATTTAGCTTTCAATTATACTCTTTCTACCTGCGAAAGCTACATGACAATCCGTATAATAGTTATGGAGATTTCCGCAAAAAAACAAACATACAGACCTACCAACTAAAAAGAATTCTAAAAAGGGCTTGCTCAGTTTGTTAGGGCAATTTGGCTTAACGTGAACATTAAGTATAATATTTAATGACTAGAGTTTTTAATAGTTTATACCTAAAAGAAATGAATTATAGTAATAAGGTTGCAGGAGAGTGTAAAAATAGTTCATATTTAGCATGTCTATTGCTAAAACTTGTCGCTGAAAAAGTTACAATTATGAGTGTTTATTTTCCAAAACAAATCATTTGCCTTTTTAATCATGTTATTATCTTATTTTGAATCAGGTAGTAACATTTCCTAAGGTCATTTAAATGGAAAAAATAAAACTAATATTTTTAATCCGAATGGTAAATTAATAAAATATCATCTAAAAAATGGGCAGGCGGCCTAATATTATTTTCATGCCTTGCCCAGCTTAAGTACCATATTGTGGTCATAACGTGAGCACAGCAACCCACCGTTCTTCGCCCTACAAGGCAATTGCAACAATATTGAGTAATTGCTTCTCTGCCTTACAGATTATATTAATTATAATATACCTATACGAAATATAATTTTCGGCTTACGTGCCTGCTTTGAATTTTTCCTCGTAATAGAGTGCAATTGCCAGATAAGGGTAAACCTTCAAGGTTTCACGTTTAACAAAACAGCGCCAGGGTCATCGTCATGAGCAGATTCATTGTCCAAGGGTAAAGCCGGGTCGTCAATTGAAGTGGTATCAGAGTCCATTATAACTATAACAAAAACCAAAAACTTCGCAAAAATAAATGAAACAACATTCACAATACACTTCATAAATAATATTTTCATTTCGTTGTCTAGATTTGTCATTATTGACAGTTAGTAATGTTGCCAGGTAATAAAAAAAATCGATTTGACAACGATTAAACTAATACTGTAATCGGATGTAAAATGATTTGATGGCCTAAAACGACGAGTGTTTTGTTTGTTTTTAATGTAATTAAAGGAACATAAGTATAAAACCTTTTGAAAAAAAAACTTGATTACAGATTTTTAAGAAAATACATACTTTTTACTCAGTTTTAGCAATCGATTATTATCTTTAATAATCGATTGAAATCACAATTATTATTAATGTGGCCACACAGAATCGGTCGCCAACCATAAAATGGCGACGCTTTTTAAACTCAATCGGCTTAAATACTTATTAAACGACGTGTTTTTATATTTAACTTCCTGCAACGAGAATCAAAAAAATATTCATTTTAGTTTTAATTATATTTTTTCGTAAAAATACTTTTCGCATAGCAACTTGTCCACGTTAAGCCAATAATGAGCAATACCCTTTCTGATATTTGTGCTCTTTTTTTATTACTTTTCATTCAATGTATGTATATATCGGATTCTTCTGTATTATTATATGTATAGAAGTGCTTTAAAATAATACTGTTTGTATATAGTAATATTACTGTGTCTAATAAATAACCTCCTTTTTGAAGTCGGCTAAAAAGGTACAAAGGACAAAAATATGACTCATTGAGTCCAAAATCGAACCTTGTACTTAATTAAGTTGGGTTTAATTTAATGGTCTGAAGGATTTTGTTCGTGGGAGGTCCTTAATTTATAACAATACTGCATAATGTACAGTTCGACCACACAGAGAACGATCGTCAGATTGTTTTTCAAATGAACGAGAATTCTGCTACAATTTGCACTTAAAAATTGAAACTAGAACAAGAAAATATCCTCATGTATTCTTCATCGTGCACTCAAACCACTTGTAAAATATAAATGAAGGTCATGTACAAAGGTTTTCTGCCACGAAACCTTTGAGCAGTATCAGCTCCTTAGGCCCTTTTTTCCGGATGGGAAATCATCAAATGACTTCTCCCGTTCTGGGCGGAGCGGAAGGGAGTGTCAGACTCTTACTGACTAAAACCCACCCGTGATCCTTCTAGTGCCCGCCGTGTTCCAGGGCCGCGGTGACTCTTTCGAAAAAATTCCTGCACCCTAGCAGGCAATGACCCTATTGGGCGCCGTCTTCTTAGCTGACAGCTGTTTGAGGCGCGCCGTCGACCCGGGCCTCGTTATCGGACGGTGAGCCACCTATAGGTCGCCATCCGCAAGGCCGCAGATCATGAGACCTCAGGGGCATTCAAGTATTACGTAACGCAATTTGGGGGGGGGGGGGGAGGGGGTGTATCGTAAAACGTTACGATGCGTTACAGGGGCGGGAGCGGGTCTTTCTTACAACACGTTACGTAACATTGTTTTTTTTTTAAATAAAAAATTATGGAATAAAAACTCCCAAATTGGCAACCCTTTTCATGTACGTTATACGGGGAATCCCTCGATCATATTAGTCTGGTCATCATTTTTAATTTGTTCTCTTTTAAGTCAATTAAAACTATACCAAAGATAATAACTATAACATAACTTTATGCGACTTTAGGGTAAAAATGGTCACTTGAGTGTTACGTAACGTTTAGAGAGGGGAAGGGGGGTACAGAAAATCATTACGGTGCGTTACAAGGGGAGGAGGGGGGGGTCAAAAATCTTCAAAAATTGAGTTAAGTAATACTTGAAGGCTCCCTCACCGAGCGCATCGACTTCCAGGACACGATGGCGAAGCGCAACACAGTGATCGGCACCCCGTTCTGGATGGCGCCCGAGGTGATCCAGGAGATCGGCTACGACTGCGTGGCCGACATCTGGTCGCTGGGCATCACGGCGCTGGAGATGGCGGAGGGCAAGCCGCCCTACGGCGACATCCACCCCATGAGGGCCATCTTCATGATCCCCACCAAACCGCCGCCCTCCTTTAGGTAACGAACAAGCAACTTATTTACTTAAAACTTTATGTTTATCTAAATATATATGTATAACTCAAAAGGGACTGACTGACTGACATAGTGATCTATCAACGCACAGCCCAAACCACTGAACGGATCGGGCTGAAATTTGGCATGCAGGTAGATATTATGACGTAGGCATACGCTTGTCACACCCGGTCCCGTCACAGTTCCCCACTATAGGGGTTATGAATTGTAGATGAAACCTAAAGTTTCCAACCGTGTGAAAGTAAATTTATAAAGGTATATATACATAAATATCTGGAAAGACTGAAATTAAAGACATACCTCAATACACATACAAAGTTTATTCACTATAAAAAGAAGTATCACCTTGCATAGAAATACAGTGAATGAGGCAGCTAATCATAAATAATACCTCCCAGACTTACACACTAAGATGTGTAACCCTGTTAGACCCTGTCTCCGTACCAAGGTATAACAGGAGTACACCACATGAGATATTAGAAAACAACGTCTCAGGTCGCTTGTAAGGATTCGCGAGGTGAACGCATAAGTACCACTAGCTCAATCGCAGGGTATTGACCAACCAGGGCTGTGCACGTTAAGAAACCTACTCACTATGGTACAGTATACCCGTGACACAACTTAATACAAAAGGAAGTTATTACTGGTCTTGTTACTTAACACATTAACAAAAGGCCTAACTCTTTGTATGAAAATAAACCCAGTATACAGGTCTAATGCATCTCCCTCATAATAATTAATAGCAGCTCAATTACTCAATTGCTCAATTAGTGACTACTCAATTAGTGGAACAGAATCCCTCGGCATGGCACCAAGGTTAAAAACCTTGGCACCCACGAACAGACGCGGCCTACGGGAGAAGTCCAGCAGGATTGCTGTTACCTGGAACGGCGATGTTTCCTCAACGAGGTTTCGGATTGGTAAGGCCTTCCTGTACCATGGACGGCCACACTGTCTCAAATCTCGTCGAGCCAAACCTGAACGATGCACGTTCTCCGGATGGCTTCAGGCATTCATCAATCCCGGACCTCAAATATCCAGGCTAGTAAAACAGCCAGACCTGGAACAAAATCTCCGTAGTCAAATACACGTGCCTTTGGATTTTCAGAATGGGAAACAAATGGAGGACGAAATACTCACAGGGTTCAGCCTTTTAATGCACTTGAAAACCCCTCGGGTTTCGGGTCACCGTTGTAAAAACAAGTGCCTTTATAATATCATTTGTTCGGCTCTCTGTGACCTCTGCGGTGCAAAAGGACGCCACAATTCTCCACTCTGTCATAAAGTCCTTTGCGAGAAGCTTCCATGCCACAGACTATATACTCTCGATTCCGACATGTTCCTAATTATTTAAATTTATTAAACTTTATGCTTTTATGCAATTTTTGTGTGTTTTAATTAATTTACATCTACTTTTTTTATAATATATATTAAGTTTTAAAAAGACGATCGATCTCTAGCGCCATCTGTTGATTAATCTATGGGCTCTGTCAAATGTGATTCCATTTGTCCGCTAAAGATGTCGCTGCGAGTTTCATTTCTTGTTTTGCTACGTCACAATGCCCCTCTTCCCGCAAAAAAGGTTTTTGCGTATTCAAAAAACCGCACGCCGCCCTCGGTGTTATAATATTAAACGTAGAGAACCTATTCTCCAATATTCTTTAGCGGAAGAGTATTATCGTACTTCTAAACTGAAGGTTTAAATGGTAGTGTTGTTTAAAATTAAAAATAAAAATAATTAACTTATTTAGTATGCTCTACCAGTAGCAAATATCTTTCCCAAATAAAACCATACTGCCAGGAAACCTGTTCTGCCTGCAATACTTCCTGCAATCCGGGCATCCCCCCCAATCTTTCATACGTCTTAAACATACATTCCCAATCATTCCTCTCATCCATCTTGTAGCAACCTGCATCCATTTCGCAGGAGGCCACCTCTTTCAGTTCCCCCGAATTCCGACTGTATACCAGTGGAACTCTGCATTGTTTTCCTAAATTAAACGATCCGCCTGGTAAAAATATGTTCAGCGAGCTGACACATAATAATTTGAAACAATAATTGTCCATTCCACTCACCAGGCAGGACGTATTCAACTTTCCCAGTAGTTAAACTCCTGGAAAAACAAATTGGCGAAAGGCTTATTTAAAGAGTCACCGGCCGCTCTAAACTCGATAAGCAACAATAGTGCTATCTAAACTGAAGCAAGCTTCACAACTGTTAAGCAACAAAGTGCCACCACAAATATTTCACCGAAGCAACAATGCTATCCCGGCAAAATAATATAATAGTCACGGCTTATTTTAGGAGTTACTATCCGCTCCATAACAAAATATGGACAAAGCCATATATACGTGTAGGCTTATTTTAGAAGTCACTATCCGCTTCATAACAAAATATGGACAAAACCATACAAACGTGAAGGCTTATTTTAGAAGTCACTATCCGCTTCATAACAAAATATGGACAAAACCATACAAACGTGAAGGCTTATTTTAGAAGTCACTATCCGCTTCATAACAAAATATGGACTAAGCCGTATTTGAAATAAAATACTGAAATTTAGGGTTAAAAAAAAAAACATGCATCATAACGGTATCATTGCCGTATAAAAATATGAACGGAATGGTAAACTCACGTTCATTAAATGTTTAATAAGCATATGTATCGCTTACACATGCCTTGTCGTCGTTGTTGGAGTGAACTCCAAACAACACGTGAATACACGGACTACGGCTAACGATCCCCCGGCTTCAACGACTGGTATTTTAATATTGGCTACCATAGATTAGTTTTTATAGATTTTTATATCCTTTATGTGCCAAGTGCCTAATGGTTTTCCATTCAACCCTACTAGTTCATATACTAATGGTGAATGCACTTTCCCCACTATGCACTGCTCATATTTAGGTGCCAACTTAGATGCCTTATACTTCTCCGCGTCACTTTGAATGTAAGTCTTTCGCCAAACCAGTTGACCTTCACGTAAAGTGACGTGTTGCCTACGCAAGTTATAATGTTTCGCGTTTGTGGCATGAGCCTTAACTATATTAGTTCGCACCTTCTCGAAAATATCCCTAAGGGCTCCTAATTCACCCGCGTACTCTTCACGAGGCATAGCTACTTCATAATCACAGTCGTCTGCATTCTTATAAAAAGTGCCGTTAATAATAGGTTCACGGCCGTGTACTAAGAAAAATGGAGAAAATCCTGTTGTTTCATTCACTGCGCTGTTTATTGCTAATTGGATTTTCGTTAAATTTTGATCCCATGTCCTATGATCTTCTTTTACATAAGACGAAACTGCCGTCATTACCGTTTTATTGTATTTTTCCTCCATATTAACTTGTGGAGCGTACCTTGGGCCATAATGCACTCGAGGTATGTTGTATCTCTTTAATATGCTACGGAATTCAGATCCCGTGAATTGAACCCCATTATCGGTAATTACGGTTTCTGGAATTCCATGTGCGAGAAGAACATAATTCTCTAAGTTTTTTGCTACCAATGCAGTAGTTGCGCGGCGTAATGGAAACAATAACGTGTATTTTGAAAAACAGCAGGTAACCACAAGCAAATGAACGAAACCCGAGCGTGATTTTGGTAGTGGACCAACTAAATCTATTGACACAGCTTGAAATGGTCGATGACATTGTTTTGGTTGTCCCATGAGTCCCGGTGTGAGAGTAGTCTTATGTTTATAGGCCATACATACACTGCATCCCTTAATGAATTCTACTACGTCACGATACATTCCTGGCCAGAAGTACCTCAAACTTAGCCTTCGGTGCACCAAGGTTAAAAACCTTGGCACCCACGAACAGACGCGGCCTACGGGAGAAGTCCAGCAGGATTGCTGTTACCTGGAACGGCGATGTTTCCTCAACGAGGTTTCGGTTGGCTAAGAAAGGATTTTTGAAAATTCGTCCCCTAACGGGGTGAAAAAGGGGTTAACATTTTGTATGGAACTCCACGCGAACGAAGTCGCGGGCATAAACTAGTCCATATATATGTTTGTAATAAACTGATTGACTAGATTTGAATATACAAAAAAAGGCGATAACACATTGTAAGGCGTTGGTAGGTCATTACAGCTTAACAAAGTCAAAGTCAATTCATTTATTTCAACTAGACCATTAAACGGCACTTTTGAACGTCAAAACATTTGAAAATAAAAATATTATTATAGTGACTCTAGTTGTCCATTCGCAAAAAGTAGATTCTTATGGAGAAGAACGGACAAGAAACTCCATAGTTACTCTTTTCAAATATGTATAAGTTTTACAATATTTTGTGTACATGTGTGTCAATGTTGCTATCCTGCGTTTCAGTTTTTTTTTTATAGTAGTTTTTATGAATTGTTCTCAGAGAGCCAGATCAATGGTCGCCCGAGTTCATAGACTTCGTGAGTCAGTGCCTAGTGAAGAACCCTGAGGAGCGAGCCACCGCCGAGTACCTGCTGACGCACGAGTTCATAGGTAACGTATTTTTATTATAACCTGCTAGCAGCGCCCCGCGTCTCACCCGCGTACTTCCCGTTCCCGTGGGAATACGGGGATCGAATAGTCTATGTTACTCAGGGTGAATGTAGCTTTGTAATGGTGAAAGAATTTTTGGAATCGGTCCAGTAGTTTTTGAGTTTATTCGTTACGTACAATAATACAAAACTTTCCTCTTTATACTATTAGTATAAAAAGAAAGAAAGAATAATATTTATTCAGCACATACATGAAACACGCACGGTACATGGTAAAAACAAAAGATAGTTATGACAAGAACTAAGTGTTTGTCCCACGGCCGCACTAAATAGGTCCATTTCAGCGATATGTGTCAGACAGACTGATGCTGTCTGACGCTGGTTTTCTAATGAACCTTACAAAGGACGAGTGGCGGTTCATTTGAATCCTTATAAAAGAAAATATATATAAACAGGTATTTATCATCGAAATACAGTAAATTATAGTATAGCTTTACTGCTAAATTGTTGAAAGATTTTCATTTTGTTTACTGTAAAATCAGTACATTATACAAAAATACTGTACAGATTTTTTATGATAGAACATTCTAGAATTCTCGAAGTCAGTCGCGACCGATATGTATGCGAACTTTCTAGATCTTTCTACAACGGAAGGTTCTGGAATTAACCAGCGCCCTATATAAGGCTAGCACATACGACGACTGAGTCACATCACCCAGACCCAAGAGAGTAGTAGGGAAACCAGCACTCTTAGGAAAAATAAACTCAGACCGCGTTCCGTATACCGACCTCGCCGACGAGGTCCATCGCGACGCCCCCGTCCAAACCCCCCCCGACTGCCGCCTAACGAGCCAGCCCGCGCTGCTGAGCCACTAGCGTTAAATGTCCTAAATAATACCAATCTGACCCAGCCTGTCCCTTGCTGCCCCCTCAATGACCCCGCTAAGCCGAGGCCCGTGTCCCACAGGGGATGCCCTTAGCGAGCGGTCATTTAGGTTTTAAGTAGTTCTAGCCCTGGCTGGGGAGCCATAAATTCATTTGAGGCCACCACAGGAAAGATAGCTTAAGCAGCAAAACAGCCGTAGAGTGCTGAACTGCGAGTGGTCCACGTCAAAAAAAAAGAAGACGACTGAGTCAGTATTGGATTAGCGACACAAGTGATAACTTCGAGAGCGATCTTCAACTTCGATCTGTGTTTTATAATTAGTGAGTTTAAAGTTGTAATTAGCGTTGTGTAATTAAATATTTTTGGTTATTTAATCGGCTGTTTTTTACTGTCATGAACCCGAAGCTCGTAACAATACTATTAGTAATTGCACTAGAAAAGTCATCATAATATATAAAATATCTATAAATGTACAAGCAGAGTAAAAAAGGGGGAAGGGGAAGAACTCATAAGCCATCGAAAGATTCGTCCACATCGCTGTCAACGGGAAAAGTGGCCAGAACACTGACGTATTGCCACGTTGAATGGCAATGCTGACTCGTTAACCAAAGAAAAGGCCAGCCACCATTTTCTGGTCTCATGAAGAGTCTAATAACTGCTTGCTGATTGCACGAAAAAATGTTACCCAGTGGTTTTGGGTTGTCGATGTCTGGTAGGCAGTTGCTCCTTCGAGGTTAATCAACGCTTGCCGAGGGTTAGTTTGTGGATGGGTGACCATCTTAACATAACGAGACTACTCCGTGCCTCAGAAATCACGCTAAGCCGTTGGTCGTGGCTGTCATTTAGAGATCTTTGGCAATCGTTATGGATTATCAGAAGCCAGAAAATCTGACACCAGTCATGCCAAGAAGTACAATGTTCTCCAGTTAATGGGTTGTGGAGGTCTGGTAGGCATTTGCTCCACGTAAAATACCGGTCTTCAGCTGAATCCGATTTGACCAGTAGCCGGTCTCAATATATTTGCGAAAAGGCTAGGCAGATGATAAACAATTTATACGCTTAAACTTTATTCATGACTGCCTACATTGGGAAAAAACAAGTTACAGGCAGATCTGGGCTAATGACACAATGTAGTCACTCATAAACCGATGTGATTTCCCCAGCCTCAGACGTGCACAACACGAAGCACCCCAGCATCCTGAGCACGATGATCGCGGAAGCCAGGGAGATCCGCGAGAGCCAGGTGTTCCGCAACGCGCAGCATCACACCAACAATGCGAAGGCTTTCGCTGCGGTGAGTGTGTTACTAACATTTTACTGCTGGGAAGAAACTGTTGCTTAATCCAAAATTAAATCATTTTTAAGAATTTCCGTTTGGGATCATAATTCACTCGCCTCCGAAAACATTGGCCATAATGTTAGTAAAATAAAAGTTGTCGTTTAGGGGGAGGGCTACGAAGAGGCGACGATGAAGCAGCGCGGCGACGGCACGCTGGTGCCCGCGCGCGACGCCGAGCTGGCGGCCGACCTGGGCACCATGGTCATCAACGAGCCCGACGCAGACCTGGCCACCATGAAACGTGAGTACCTCACCTACGAGGAGGCGACGCCGAGCTGGCGGCCGACCTGGGCACCATGGTCATCAACGAGCCCGACGCAGACCTGGCCACCATGAAACGTGAGTACCTCACCTACGAGGAGGCGACGCCGAGCTGGCGGCCGACCTGGGCACCATGGTCATCAACGAGCCCGACGCAGACCTGGCCACCATGAAACGTGAGTACCTCACCTACGAGGAGGCGACGCCGAGCTGGCGGCCGACCTGGGCACCATGGTCATCAACGAGCCCGACGCAGACCTGGCCACCATGAAACGTGAGTACCTCACCTACGAGGAGGCGACGCCGAGCTGGCGGCCGACCTGGGCACCATGGTCATCAACGAGCCCGACGCAGACCTGGCCACCATGAAACGTGAGTACCTCACCTACGAGGAGGCGACGCCGAGCTGGCGGCCGACCTGGGCACCATGGTCATCAACGAGCCCGACGCAGACCTGGCCACCATGAAACGTGAGTACCTCACCTACGAGGAGGCGACGCCGAGCTGGCGGCCGACCTGGGCACCATGGTCATCAACGAGCCCGACGCAGACCTGGCCACCATGAAACGTGAGTACCTCACCTACGAGGAGGCGACGCCGAGCTGGCGGCCGACCTGGGCACCATGGTCATCAACGAGCCCGACGCAGACCTGGCCACCATGAAACGTGAGTACCTCACCTACGAGGAGGCGACGCCGAGCTGGCGGCCGACCTGGGCACCATGGTCATCAACGAGCCCGACGCAGACCTGGCCACCATGAAACGTGAGTACCTCACCTACGAGGAGGCGACGCCGAGCTGGCGGCCGACCTGGGCACCATGGTCATCAACGAGCCCGACGCAGACCTGGCCACCATGAAACGTGAGTACCTCACCTACGAGGAGGCGACGCCGAGCTGGCGGCCGACCTGGGCACCATGGTCATCAACGAGCCCGACGCAGACCTGGCCACCATGAAACGTGAGTACCTCACCTACGAGGAGGCGACGCCGAGCTGGCGGCCGACCTGGGCACCATGGTCATCAACGAGCCCGACGCAGACCTGGCCACCATGAAACGTGAGTACCTCACCTACGAGGAGGCGACGCCGAGCTGGCGGCCGACCTGGGCACCATGGTCATCAACGAGCCCGACGCAGACCTGGCCACCATGAAACGTGAGTACCTCACCTACGAGGAGGCGACGCCGAGCTGGCGGCCGACCTGGGCACCATGGTCATCAACGAGCCCGACGCAGACCTGGCCACCATGAAACGTGAGTACCTCACCTACGAGGAGGCGACGCCGAGCTGGCGGCCGACCTGGGCACCATGGTCATCAACGAGCCCGACGCAGACCTGGCCACCATGAAACGTGAGTACCTCACCTACGAGGAGGCGACGCCGAGCTGGCGGCCGACCTGGGCACCATGGTCATCAACGAGCCCGACGCAGACCTGGCCACCATGAAACGTGAGTACCTCACCTACGAGGAGGCGACGCCGAGCTGGCGGCCGACCTGGGCACCATGGTCATCAACGAGCCCGACGCAGACCTGGCCACCATGAAACGTGAGTACCTCACCTACGAGGAGGTGAACGAAACGTACGTTAATCCCTTACCCTCTGAAATATAGAGAGGTTAACAAACCTGAGGACAAACTCTTGGACGTTTACAAAGTTTACCAAGTTCTACGTTACCTTTTTTTTTTCAAAGGTCTTTGTCAAATCCTTTTCAGGTCACGACACAGACCCGATGGACACGAACCGGCCCAAGTACCGGCCTCTGTTCCTGGAGCACTTCGACAAGAAGGAAGTGAATCATCTCAACATTGGCGCGCCAACCAACGGCACGCTCACGCCGCACACGCGCCTGGCCAGCGAGGATGCTGTCAGGTATGTCCCCTATACTGTCAGGTATGTCCAAGTTACTGCCAGGTATGTCCAAGATACTGCCAGGTATGTCCAAGTTACTATCAGGTATGTCCAAGTTACTGTCAGGTATATCCACGATACTGTCAGGTATGCTCATGAAACTGTCAGGTATGTCCAAGTTACTGTCAATTATGTCCACGGTACTGTCAGGTATGTCCACTATACTGTCAGGTATGTCCAAGTTACTGTCAGGTATGTCCATGATACTGTTAGGAGTTCATGTTGTCAGTGTTTGGACGATACTTTCATGTGTTTACTGGACGCTACTTTCAGGGGAGTTTTTAAGGGAATCTTATTATACTGAGAGGCAATTTCAATAGACTGTTTGGTATATCTATGCGTCTTTTGTCTGAATTTTATTGTCAGAGAACTCTAAGATACTGTCACGTACGTTCGTGAAACTGTTAGACATGTCAATGCTATCGGTGTTTAGATGCAACCGTCAGGTACGTCCATTACTTTGTTACGGTACTGTATATGTCTACGTCACTTAAAATATTGGATATTACTGACAGATATGTCCAATGTCATCAGGTAATGGGCAATGAGTAAACACTTATGATAATTTGTAAATTAGACCAGACAATATTTTACTTTATTGTACTTTTCTCATTGTGTGAAAAGAATTTTTATTTTGCTTCAGTTTGAAATCATTTCCTAGCCGTATAGTGAAGGAACTGCTCTACATAAGATATGTTACATAGAGCATGTGTTCGTTCCAGCGTGGGCGCGGCCACGGAAGCGAGCGCGAACCCCGCGCTGGCGTTCCAGCGCGCCTTCGTGGAGGAGGGCAACTTCGAATTCGTAAGTCAGCTGCACGTCGTCTCACTGCTGCCGCTGCCCGCGCACTCCCGTAAGCGCAGCCCCGCAGCACCCGCAGCCGCGTGCTCCTACACACCTACAGCTAAGCACTCCCTAAAACGGAAAACAATAATTCGCTTTAAGCTGATCAAAAAAAAAACAGACTTGTATTTTTTGCCTTTTCAAATGACTAAAAATTGACAAAGATAAAGCGCATCTATTCAAAGAGTGTGGAATGGTGACGCAGTTGTTAGCGAGTTTTGACCTAAAGTTTTGCAACACTTCAACTCACTGCAGTCTTGCATCTTTATTTCCCTGACAAAAGAACAACAAACTAACAGACAATCTAAATCCTGGTCGAAAAACTTGGTGGATATGCGCGTGCAACAGTATGAAGCCGCACTATAGGGAACGTGCACGGCGTAGACTATGCCATCTAGTGTTGCAAATCTGAAACTTTTACGTTGTAATTTGTCCTGTGCTGCCACCTATACTTCCTGCACCCTGCGTGCACGAAGAAGACTGTGCGATCTAGCGTTGCAAATTTGACACTTATAAGTAAAAAATATACTTAGTATTGACGCGTCAGTGCTGCCACCTATAGTTTCTGCACGTTCCCTATTGCGACCAAACTTGACTGTAAAAATTTAACTCGCCTTTTGGGTTGTTGGGTAATACGATTTTGTCGAAGACTATCTCGGGTCCAATGATATCGCATCACCCAGTTGCCTGCTTGTGACTAACGATAAACAATTATTTATGGTTGCAAGGAATTATCACTCAACAGTTTGGCATGGACCACTTATTGTTAAAAGCACGAAAATAAAATTCATAAGTAACAGACTTAGACAGTGTAATAAAAACTCTTGTGCTAAAAGTGGGTATTTCGCGTTTTGAAAGCATTAAATTAAAGAGTGCTTTAGTTTGGAGGTGTCGATCTACTAATACAAACGAATAACGCGGCGCGTGCGTCACTAACCGCTTTACTTGTCTGCGCACTGGCAGTATAAATGTATAGTTTTATTTATGCTATTATACAACTACATAATCATGTATATTTGTTGTGTACAGGTCGAATTTTTCATGAATTTTACGAAATAAACTCAACGTAGTCTAGGGACCAATTTTGATGAAAACTAAAATAGCTTCATTGGATTTTTGTATTGTGTGAGTCATAGATGTTACCTACCTAACTGCTTTAAACTATGAATCGGTTTTTTTAAAGTACAACATTGTCCGCCGAGTTCGCTGTATGTACTTCCCAGACTTATACAGGAATATTTTTTATTCAGTGCACAAACTCAGACTAATTAAACTTAGAGTTTAATGAAAGACGTATTTTTCATTTTGGTATGTCTTGGTTCAAAAAAATAAAGTTATCGTTAACGAAAGATGTTTTAAAGTAGCTTTTAAACTAGCAGTGGTTACTCGGCGAAGCGAAACTCGCTAATGTAGTCTGCTTGTGTGCGGTCGTGCGCAGGTATTTACGTGGGATACGATATATTAATCACTGATTTTATCAGGTTCAAACTAGAGTTTCTTTTTTTAAGTTTAGGCCGGTTTTAAAATATGAAGAGAAAATTGGAAATACATTTTGAAAAGTATTTCCAATTTTCTCTTCATATTTTTGTGGTCTTAGGATCATCAAAATGCGGAAAATAAAGAATTATAATAATAGCATTGACATTATCTACTTAATGCATTATGCATAGGTACTTCTTCAATGAGGGTGCGATCAAGCATCCTTTGAGTGGCTGTTAAAATGGTCTTTTCATTAGGGACCGCGGTGTTACGGATCTCATGGGCTCGCATTCGAGGACATTCCGTGAGCTGCTCATAAATTTGCACCATATCGCAAAACTCGCGGTTACTAAACGGGGTTTCCGCGAGAAAGCTATAGGACACGGCGTATAGGATAGGCCCTGCCGCCCGCTCTGAGATCACCGTGTGCGCCGACCGTCGCATAGGCAGTGTTATAATTTGCTAAAGTGTTTGAATAAATACCGGAAATGTGTTCTATTACGGATGTGGATCTACCAATATTTTTGTGCATCTATTAAAAATAATCCAGTATATTAGCGACACTATTGGATGGTATCTTCCAATGCAAACGGCTTCGATTCCTGTGTAGGAATATTTACATTTAAAACCACGCATACTTGAAAAATTCAACCTGTACATTAATATTTTGCCTGTGCCTTTACTTAATTTTCTATACACTGTGTAACAGACTAAACACAATTCCTGATAAGGATCTGAATCTCTGTAATACAGAAATTGCGAAAAATAAATCGACTGCCCCATACACTTCATAATCAGCCTTTTTAACGTCCCCACTGCTGGGACACAGGCCTCCTCTCTAGGAGAGGGAATGGGCCGTAATCCAGCACGCGGGCCCAGTGCGGGTTGCTGAATGTCACATGTCTTCGAATTTTTGGTTCTAGGACATGCCGGTTTCCTCACGATGTTTTCCTTCACCGTTTTGAGAGCAGTGGTGATGAAGTTAATTACACAAAGTAATGCGCCTGGCTGGGTTGAACCCGCGACCTACAATTCGTAAGTCGGAGCCGTTACCACTTGGCCACCACTGCCCATACACTTACGGGCGCATAACTTGAGCAAAATGTACTGAGTAGATGATTTCTTTTTCGCGATTTCAGGAATGGTCCCAAATTATTTATAATGATGAGTACAATGAACTATTTTCAGATATTGCGTTATTTCTGTTACACGATGTATATTGGAGGTAGAGGAGTGGTGGTACTCACTACGCTTCATCTCTACCTTCAGTTAAAATGTGGCGACATTTAACTGAAGACAGAGATGAACGCCTCATCGACGACTCATATTTTTAATATTTGAGCAATGTCCTTTAATATTTATAACATTATGAAATTCCTATGTCTTAAGTCCAGTAGTGCATGATTAGCAGTTGATCTTAAAATACTTTAATACCTAGGTGTAAGATCTCTCTATAAAACGCCGTCAACGAGCTGACAAATGCATATTTCCCTGGTCCCGTGAAGGTGCGTTTACACGGACAATGAAAATCAATTATAAGCAATAGTGGTCGATTATGACGTCACAAATATCTTGAAATTTATGACTGCGGCAACAAGTGTCAATTTGGCGAAATGTTTTGCAAATAAAACATTGAGCGAAAGATTTAGAGATATCGAGGAACTCCAAGAAACTAGGCACTACACAAAACAAAACAAAGAGACAGTAATATGAAGGATCCACTGCAATAACGATAAAATTAAATCTCCTTGTTACCTCGTTTTGAGATTAATTACAATGGGAAAAGGAAAGTCGTGTTTAAAGTTATGGATATAATACATTATTGGTTACAGCACATTTTGATTATTGATATTATGTTGTTTCTTTACTCAAGCTTTATTTAAGAACTAAGTAAAAAATATATAAGGTTTTAATAAACCAGGTCTTTATTGAGTACCGTCCTTTTATCTAGTACAAGCGTGAACTGTCTAAAATATCGGGATTGTAAGTAATATTGCCAAGTTTGTTAACGAGATTACCAACTACAGATATTCAGGGACTGAAAGACGTGCTTACTTAATTTTTTTACAAAAATGGACTTTCATCATTTTTGCAGTGGACCCTTTATATGGAATATAATTATGGATCAATTATTAGAAACAGTATTGCCGAAACAATTGCCGCATTTTAATGAAGTTGCTGCACATTGCGCCAGATTGATTCATACGTGTTGCTGAGCAATGATTGCTCAAAAATTGCCCGTGTAAACCCACAAAAATAAAATATCTTGAGGAATTGTGACTCCCGATAAATTTTCAACTGAACATTTCCTTTACGATGATACGAATCAAAATCCTGTGTTCTATAAATCAATCTGTTTCATTCTGCGAAAATGTGAACTGACATTAACTGGCGACCAATCAACATACAGTTCTATTATTTACTTATCCGTTTTGGTGTGGTTGTAAAATTGAAAGAGTCTTTGGTCAGTGTTGCTGTAAGCTCACACGTAAGCCATAGAGTAAGGAATTAAGTGGACCTTCCGTTGCTGACAGCGGAAGGTCCACTTAATTCCTTACTCTGTGACGTGATAGTTGAGTCTCCCTGACTCTCAATTTTATTCGGCTTATTTATGAAATCATCCGGGCATATAGCCGAAAGTCCTTATTCGCTATATTTGGGTCTGACGGCGTGTTCGCATAACGTTCCCTATGGCCACAGCTGGGCTACCTGTCGGTGGGCGAGCTGGAGGCGCGCATGGCGTCGCTGGACGCGGAGATGGAGGCGGAGATCGAGCAGCTGCGCGCGCGCTACAACCGCAAGCGCCAGCCCATCCTCGACGCCATCCACCTCAAGCGCAAGCGCCAGCAGAACTTCTAGCCGACACCGCCGCCCTCTAGCGCACGCGTCACACTACGCCGCAGCGCCACACTACGCCGCAGCGCCACACTACGCCGCAGCGCCACACTACGCCGCAGCGCCTCACTACGCCGCAGCGTCACACTACGACGTAGGACCACTCTACGCTGTGACGACGCCACGGAACGGACGCTGCCTCTGACTGGAGCATTACGACTCTGGAATACAGACTTAGGTAAGGGAATTTGTTCCACTCTCTCAAATGTACAACCGCGAAAATTTTCGTTCGACCATTTTTCGCCTTTATATTCTTAGCAATAAGAGCGAAAATTGTCAAACGGAAACTTTCGAACATGTAAAAAATAATACGTTTAATGTCAAAATTGTTAGCTTAGTAATCTCTTAATCAGTCATCTTTCAAACGCGCTCATTGTCTCGACATTCAATTAGGTGCTTTTCATTAGAAGGTGCCAAATCAAGACGCGACTGTCTGTATGTTCTTAAATTATCTCTTGAAGCATTTACTAGCAAACAATTCGGCCTAATGTTTTTGAAATTTTTCTCGTCTCTTGCTATTGGCCAAATACCGTGCCATTCGTGTGGAATGTTCGCTGTGTGCTCACTACTTGTACCATTGGACGAGAAATTGAAGTTAACAACCTCTGCTTCTACGATGAAATATACAAGAAGTTTCATGAAATCATCATCAACATGATTATCGTTAAATGCCAAATGGTGATGAATGTCATGATAAAGTAAGAATGAACTAATCACTACATAGTATAAAACCAAGTCGCTTTCTCTGTCCCTATATCCCTATGTATGCTTAGATCTTTAAAACTACGCAACGGATTTTGATGCGGTTTTTTAATAGATAGAGTGATTGAAGAGGAAGGTTTATATGTATAATACATGCTTATTATAGTAGAGGAAACATTAGTATATACATTGCACCCGTGCGAAGCCGGGGCGAGTCGCTAGTAGTACATAAACTTTTCCCTTTATCATTTATATAAGCTACTAGCGTTTGCCCGTTTGCGAAAAGATTTGTACTCGATATTTGTTAAGCATATAAAGCGTGATGTATCAACAAATATACATATATAGTATCAAATAAAAGGCTTCGATTGCTGGAAAACAGTACAAGCAGAACTTTGCTTTCTTTATGAATCGATGGCAAAAAAAGGCGAAAAGCTATGTTTTAGTATATGGAGGCAGTTGTTAACTTCAATCTCTGGTCATTTCCATGCGTGTCACAAAACAATGAAAATTTGGGGTGTCCTTGTGTGTGCGCCCCCTTAGGTGTAGCGTAGCTTGTTAATATAGTTCGTTATCGTAGTGTAAACTAGCCCTAAATATCGTTAACTAACGTAAGGACACGTAAGGTTGCTGAAACATATCCCCGCGGTAGGCGGCGCCACTGTTGACTGTTCATTACATCCAGGTGGAATGTGGCGTCGCGTGGATTTTCTTTGGCTTTTGATTAATAGGGAAAGATGATGTTTTGTGACATTTTTTAGGAACTTCTTGGTTGTATAATCAAGGCAATTGACTGATGAGAATATTGAGATTATGGTTTGTTGGTGTTTCTGCCCAATCTAGTGACTTTATAATGGAGAGGCACTCTTTTTCAAAGCCAAAGAGAATACACAGCCGCCTTGTAGAATACTGTATTAAATTCATGACAATATTATTTGTAGATATTACTATAATGTAACAATTATTTGAACGTGAACTGTTTCGTTTTGTTTGGTGTATTGCGTTCGAACGGTTATCATTAAGTTCCTTATGTTTTAGATCTCAGATGTATCTCGCAAACTGTATTATATACGTATATATTGTAATTAGATTATATTATTCACTCAATTTGTACATTGTTTACGACTTTGTAGTGGGTTGTGAGATGAATTTATTGAAAAAATAATTATAATACAAGTTACATTGTGAATTCAAATGATTTTCAAGTGGGGATAGTTGAGTACGGGGAGGTACTGAAGACTGGCGCATTTGACTTGGCGATATAATGTCGCCTGTAGTATGAATACCTCCCCATATTCAGTCAATATCACCCGGAATACTATAACTGTTGGTTCCAGGACCCACTCCCATATATTCCGGCGTGCCGTCTGATTCCCATAGTGCAGATCGTAGCAATATCATCCTCTAAGGATATTTACTCTACTCTCACAAGATTTTATGCATTTCTACATTGTAATAATGTAAAATAATTAGCTAATATTATGAAGTACTAGCGTTAACGAGTGATTATTTGAGCTGAACATAGATAGCTGTTTTTTCTTGTAAAGGTCTTGACATTCTTCTGCCATAAATAGAGTATTCGCAAATATTAGTGTTCAACTTCATCGATTTGAAATTAAATAAATACAAAAGTTTTAGAAGTGCCATTAAATATAAATAAAAACATACTATTTTCGTACTACAAGCAATAGTTGTATATTAGAAATCTATATCTTTTGTCAATGAAATATAGAAGATCGGCGATATATTTTTGTGCCATTGAAGTGGAAAGTATTCTGCAGTGTTGCTAACGTGAATAATGAACTTGTGTGCTGATGCTCTGCTTTCGGATAAAAGGCTATTTTATTCTATTTTTAATGCGATATTGCTGTAGAATATAATTTTGCCACAAATCTGGGAGCAGTTGGGCTTTTTGTGACATATTATGAATTTTCATCAAAATATTCGGACAAAATCATTATACTTACCAGTATTAGTTTTGTAATGTTTGAAAATTGATTGCTCGAGCAGATTTTGTGCTAATAATGTCGTTTTGACTTTTTGAAACGGCTTGGTTTATTACATGATGATTTGCAAGTAATCAATGCAAATGCCAGTCAGCAGGGCACGACAAAACTGAATCATTTTTTTTTTGTGAATGAGCAATTAAAATAACTGTTGTCTCATGTTGATTATCGTGATTTATGAATTAGACGTGTTTTAAAAAGCCTGCTGACTCAATTCAACCGGCCTATAATAATAAAAAAATGGAAAAAGAAATCATTCGTCTATGTAAAATGTACAGGGTAAAATTATAATTAATTCTTTGTGATTACTACGAAACTCGCTTGGACCGCGGTCACATGCTTCGTACATTCAGTTCGACATTTTATGAACTAATTCAATTCGATTTTTACTCAAATTTTGGGAAATTAATAATGTAATCAATCTAATTTTTGAAGAAGTTATATATATTTAATTTTAAGTACCTACTGTAACTACAAATCTAGGATAAAATAGGCTGAATATGGATGACAAAATAGCAATAACTACTAGTATTGTTGATACAATGTGCTATTATTGACATTCGGATGTAAATGATACCTTGTTGGAAATGTTCTACAATATAGATCGATTTTTCGAAGAATCAATTGGCATTATAATTGACAAATAGGTCCTTAATGAAGTAAAAAGTATTTTTGTACACTTTTCCGAAAACAATCAAGCAATAACAGACGTTAGAACATTTGCAGCAAGGTTGATTATCGAACAAAACAGTATAGTGTTGTTGACGAGTGTTACGTTAAGCGTTCGTTCTAGTAAGTTTGTTGTTGGAGTGCGACGCCGCTTTGATTATACAGCGTGTGTTTTGTGATGAGCTGCCGCCGCCCAGCGCGCACGCGCCCGTCTCTATACCCTTTCCTCATAAAACTGGACAGCTCTTGACAATAGGGTAGTTGAGAAAAAAAAATCTAATTAGTCCGTCAGATAGATTAAAAAAAAAACATTGGACACATTTTTTCTTTTTTCACGTATTCAAAAATCGAAGACGTCACTATGTGCTACAATATTTCACGATCCACGACGTGACGTCACAAGTCCCCACTCGCGATCTTTGATTCTATTTATTTTCGTCATTTCCGTATCCAAAAACGTGACCCTATTACTAAGACTTCGCTGTCTGTCCGTCCGTCTGTCTGTCACCAGGCTGTATCTCAAGAACCGCGATGACTAGACAGTTAAAATTTTCATAAATAAGTTATTTCTGTTACCGCTATAACAACAAATACAAAAAAAGTAAGGGCATTCGCATACAACAGAATTTTTTGCCGTTTTTATAGATAGTGGTACGGAACCCTTAGTGCGCGAGTCCGACTCGCACTTGGCCGAATTGATTGATTTGATAAAGCAAAAAATACATGTCCAATATTTTTCGATAATTTAAATGACGGATTAACTAGAAGCATATTTTTTACCCAGGAAACATCCCTATTCTGTCTATGGCTAGTCGAAATTTGTATCGACGCAACTTGATGTTGCTCAAGTAGCCGCCTGCGCGGTGCACTGTGTTCCCTAGTGACCAAGTTTCCAACTAAGAAAATATTGTTTTTATATGACTACTTGTACATAAGGAAACACACACACGTTGCCAGTGCCTTCAAAAAGCTAGATTTGAACCAAGGAAAGTAGAAGTTACTGAATGAGTAATGTTAAAGGTCTGTTAGCGTGTGTGTTTGGTCTCCCATGTTACTTGGAGAATTATGTTTGACAATTTGTTATTTATAGCTCGATCTATTATGTTTATTAACAGAGTTATGGTCACTGCTACAAGTAGGTATGTTATTCTTAAAAATAGCTTTAAGTCAATTAACTGAATAGGGAAGATGCAATTACAGAATTCATGAACATTTTGTTATTGAAATGATAAAATAGCATAAAAGAAGGGCCACTGCAATGTTTTTATTGTAGTTAATATTGATTTTTAACCGACTTCTAAAAAAGGAGGAGGTTCTCAATTCGGATGGTTGTATGTTTTTTTTTATTGTTTGTTCGCGCATAACTCCGTCGCTTATCAACCGATTTGAAAAATTCTTTTTTTGTTGGAAAGGGTATACTTCCCAAATGGTCCCCTGAAAATTTTATCGAAATCAACCAAGCGGTTTTCGAAAAATCTAAAAAAAAAAATATCTACATTGTCTACATTGACGACCTCTTAGTTTACTCTGCAAAGGAGCAGTACGTTTTTTTTACACCAATGTGATTGGTTCGTTTAGGTGGGGGAGGGGAGGGGGTGTAGGTACCACTAAAAAGTGAAAAAAAAAAAACTTTTTACAAAAAATAAAACCGACTTCTAAACAAAAAAACCAAAAAGTATAAATAACTTTCATTTCGGAAGTCGGTGTGTTCAACAACAAAAAAGCAACCAAAAACACCGAGTTCCGAAATTAAAGTTATTTATACTTTTTGGTTTTTTTGTTTAGAAGTCGGTTTTATTTTTTGTAAAAAGTTTTTTAACAACTATTACGAATTCATATAACGTGAAACGGAACGTAACCAATCAGCGTCTAGTGACGTCACTGGTGTTATGACAACGAAAAGACGAACTTAAATTTTGTTTTTTGTTCATGATCTCTGGCAGACAGGAGTGACTTCATCGTCCGTTTTCGCGGGAAAAGAATAACAGTCAGTTTATAATCGCAATTTTGGCAATACATTACAGCGTATTAATTTTTTAATTCCTTTAAATTAAAGCAAGATCAAAATATTGCATGTTCCCTATTCAAACAACGAACAATTTATTCAGAATGATGCGTGTATCGCTCGGTGTGCGGCCGGCCTAATGCCTTGTATTATAGTTTGTTAGATACGATGGAAGTGCACTTTGTAATTCTGTAGCCTGTTGATGAGTGTTGAATAGCTGCGTACGCATTATATTTTTGGACAGACAACTCACTGAAATAAAAAGATTAATTCATTATAAAAAAAACTTTATTTCATTTCTCGTTCAACGAAGTTACAAATCGGTCAAGACTCTGCATCTATACAATAAGGTAGTTGACTAAAAAATCTAATTAGTCCGACAGATAGATTTCCAAAAAATATTGGACGCGTATTTTTTCTTTTCACGTAAACAAAAAAGCAAAGACGATACAGTGCGTTGAATACTCGTGTGACGTCACTACGTGCTACAATTTTAACCACGGCGCGTCGTCACAAGCTCCCACTCCTGATCTTTAATGCTTTTTATTTTCGTCATTTTTTATATATTTGCTAAATCAAAAAATACGTGTCCAATATTTTTCGATAATCTAACTGACGGCCTATTTAGAATCATATTTTTTTTACTTAGGAAACATCCCTATTACACTTACACATCTTTAAAAACATGACTAATTAGCCAATGATTCATTTACTTACAGTTTTTAAACCTCGAAAACAAATTAACAATTTACTTTTTTCTTTTTAATAATCTCTTTACTCTGACTAGTATTTTAGATTTTTATAAAACAATCCATAATTCATTTTATAAAACTTTTTAGTATACAATCAAAACGTAATTAGACAACCGAAAATCACAGATAAAAAAAGATTCACAAACTTATATAGATAGGCGAAAATTATAGAATAGTTAAAAAATAATACTTGTAAGGGTATCAGTGCAGTAGTACGAATACTTAATATTCGGTGGGAAGATAATATTGCAGTCAGGCGCGGATCACTAACGGGAAGGCTTTTTTCATGGCTAAGAGAATAAGTTGAAAACTATCGGAAGGCAGACATTACAAATGCTGATAATCACTAGTCAACAAGGAATGTGATTGAATTTTGAATTACCTACAACAAAATTACAAAATCCTATTTGTTTTGTTTTGATCACGACTACTTTTTGTGTTACAACTACTAACCATTTTCCTTGAACCTTGTTAGTTCAGATTTTTATTTTTATTTTTGTAGTTTAATAAAAAAAAGTTAAAACGATTCTGACAAGTTTCTTTACATTTATGGTGAAGGTATTTAAAAACACAAAAAATGTAACATCGGTTTACAAATAAATGTGAGCTTTGTTTTGGCATGTTTTAATATAAAAGGATAGTTGAGTATCCTGACGTGCCGTTTGCTACACAACCAATCCTTTAAATTGATAATGCACCTGTACTAGAACCCATAAAAAAAACTTCAGTTTTCGCCTCAAAGCTCCACTTCAAAATCATATTACACGAAAACTGCATGTGTCTATATAATTCTAATTTCAGTTCTATGACACTTAAACACGTAATTAACAAAATTTTTCTTGTTGCACACAAAAAGTGTTTTTTTGTTAACTAGAATTTGAAAAACTGATTTTCAGCTGAATCCGAATCAAGTCGATAAAATATCGAGTTCCTATTGTAAATGTTAAAATAGGATCCGCGCCTGATTTACTACATAATATTCATCTAACACTTAAAACTAGATAATACTAGTTTGCTCTACAACCTTACATCTAGTCTTAGGGAGAGTTAAAGAAATATACACAACATGGCAAGGCAACACTTACATGATACATAATCTTTTCGTAAACCTATCGTACTGCGGGAATTAGTTTATTGTCTCCGATAGAAAAACCAGCTGATTTCACATAGCGTGGAAAATTTAACAGTGACAGTGAGATCAAATTAATGGCTTTCATATTTGGAAATTGAGTTTCTGAAGTATATAGTTATTCTAAGCTGCGTAACGCCTGGTTTTAAGTGTCTTGTATATGTAACTGGAAAATTGTAGACTCCGTCGGATTGAAAATGTTTATTAGATCATAATTAACCGATATATTATGAAAAAATCGTTTTGTATAGAAAAAAAAAACCGTTCCAAATTCAGTAGTTTCCTATATATCCGTGTCTTATTAAGAAAAAAGAGTACAATTTCACGCGGTATTTTACAATGTTACGGCGTTTGCAATTTTCCCGTGACAGATACATTCTACAGCTCAATGGTGTGGCAGAATATTGAACCAAGAGCAGTATCGGGTATTTAAATAAACGCCATAAACTAGAATCCAGGTATATAAGACCTTTCCTCCCTCCTCCTCCTTCCTGTATAGACTAAAAATCAGATATAATCTTATCAGATTCTATCGATTCACTTCGTTATATTCGACAATCACAGCTACAGTGGAATGATCATTATATTTTATAATACATGTGTGGACAAAGTCCTCTAGATCAGCATTGCTTGGAAGCTAATGGTGCAAATAGGTAGCGTAGAAACTAGACTATTCACAATAAAAGATTTAATGGTACGTTAGTCAAAAAAACTCCTATATTTTTGGCTTAATTTAGGCTAAAACCCAAGCAATGCCGACTATATCAATAAAATACACAACAAAACCTATCGTTTTTTAAACACAAGGAGAAGACAACTTCTCCTTTTAAATGCATTAAACCTTTTTACAAGATTGCTATAAGTTCTTGTAAAACAAACGTATATCAGCCTCTAGGGCGGACGAGAGCATCCCATGGATGGCCACTATAGTAACGCCTAAATTACGGATGTTCGCCCAATACTAGTGTCTGAGTATCATTTGACAGTAGAGAAAGCTGTCCAGCACTGAAAAAGATGGAATACAATATTAGTAAAGGTCACATCTGATACAGATAGTTTGTGATTTCTTTTTCGTTTGAAAAGAGAGGATTACTAGGGACCGTATACAAGGTTATTTGTAAAACACCAACAACCTTTTAAGAGGTCATTGTACTCATCATTATGAACAACTTTTACTATGGGACCCGACCTGAAATCGCATAAAAAATCAGCTGTCCCCTACACGAACATAATTGTAAGGAACAGCAGACTTTTTTTCGCGATTTCAGGTTTGGTCCCATAGTAAAAGTTGTTCATAATGATGAGTACAATGACCTCTTAAGAGGTTGTTGGTGTTTTACAAATAACCTTGTATATTGCTTTGTTTATCACGTCATTTTACGGAATAGGGACTAGCTGACCCGCGCAACTTAGTTCGTATCACATTTTTAATGACTGCTATGATATGAATGCGGAATGACCTATTGATATTACCGTGATGATATATATAGCCTATAGCATTCCTCCATAAATGGGCTATCGAACACTAAAATAATTTATCAAATCGGACCAGTAGTTCTTGAGATTAGCGCGTTCAAGCAAACAAACAAATGGTATAGATTAAAAAACCCAAACCTTAAAGCAATATATGCGTGTAAATATTCCTAATTAACTTGAAACCAAGTCTACTACTGACCTTGAAATGTAACCTAGGCATACCTTAGTTACCTAACGTTATAACAAAAGATTAGGTAAAATCGATATTATACAGCATATGGCCAATAAGCACGTGGTTACGAAAAAAAAAACTTGCAAAATAAATCATGCTCGTGTTTAATATACTAATGTTTTCAGGAAACAAAGGTGTGTGTTGTGTGTAGCATATAAACCTTGGCCTATTTGCTAATGGTGTGACCTTTCACAGTATTCTCTTGTGCCATAAAGAGCACGAACTCTTCAGTAGGGCGCCGGGTATATAGACAAGTTACATAATAAACTTTGAATAGTTATTTTGAGTAGATGCTACGGTCAGTGGCGTAGCTTGCCTTAGACGGGCCCTGTATCAAAATGTGTTGAGGGGCCCCCCAACAGTATAAAGTTTTTTTTATAAAAGTAACGAAAAAAGCTCCAATTGAATTAAAAAAAAACTACAATTTTGATTTGAAAACAAATTTTGAAAATAAAATTGGTTAAAATTAAAGAGTACGTTTCGTATTTTTTTTTAACAAATCTGCGTCTTCTGCAAATATATTAATTCGGTGTATTGTGATTTTTATATTGAACTTTTGACACAGCAGCTATATAAAAAAAGGTTAATAACCTGTACCTGAAATAAAATATCATGGATAATATTTTAGGAATTATTGCATACACACATTCGGGGCCCCTGTAGCCTGGGGGCCCCGTATAATTGATACGGCTGATACGGCGGTAGCTACGCCCCTGGCTACGGTGTTAGAAGTTGGGCCTGCGCAAAAAGGGGGACGGAACGGCGTTCTTCATCAATATAATTATACTGGGTAGGTACTTTATGCTTGAAATAAAATCTTGATAAAAAAAAACCGAAATCTTCCCGGTTGAACTTGAGATGATGATACTGCGGTAAACCACGAAATTGCTTAACAATAAGCATAGCGTACCTAAGCATAATCAGCCTTTTAATGTTCCCACTGCTGGGACACAGGCCTCCTCTCTAGGAGTGGGAATGGGCGGTAATCCAGCACGCGGGCCCAATGCAATGTCAGATGTCTTCGAATTCTTGGTTCTTTCTTGGTTAGGACATGCCGGTTTCCACGATGTTTTCCTTCAACATTTTGAGAGCAGTGGTGATGAAGTTAATTACACAAAGTAATGCGCCTGGCTGGGTTTGAACCCGCGACCTATAATTCGTAAGTCGGGGCCGTTACCATACCGGCCACCACTGCTCTTAGCAATGTTTACCGACAAATATTCCTGGAAAAAATTACCACGCCGATCATTATCTGAGGGTGCTAAGAATAAAAATCCTTTTCAATAAGTGCTTCATTTTAGGTCAACAATCATTCACTGGACACAGGCCCCTCGCTGTTTACGCGCCTTGATTGGCCAAACATGGAGGGCTTTATTCGCGCAGTTAAAGCAATTGGTTCACGAGTTATGCTCGGCTTCGATTACCGGGCGGAACGCTGGGACGGTGTCTGCGCGCACGATACAGGAAACATACCTAAATACCTACATAATATACAAGAACGATATGCCCATTGTTGTCTTCAGAGGGCGATGTTTGGATTGTGTAAGACGTAGTAAGAAGGGAATGAACATTTTGATGGCCAATTGAGGTGTAGTGGAAACGATTTGTTACGGTTCTGGCGAGGGCTGTGGCATCAACCTGTATCTTTCCACTACTGGACAACGTTTATATTTACACTTATATACTAATATTATAAAGATACTATACTATACTAAGATAAGATTTATATTTTTATATTTTTGTATGTAATCAATAAACTCAAAAACTACTGGACCGATTTCAAAAATTCTTTCACCATTAGAAAGCTACGTTCACCCTGAGTAACATAGACTATATTTTATCCCCATATTCCCACGGGAACGGGAACTACGCGGGTAACACCGCGGGGCGCTGCTAGTATACTATAAAGAGGAAAGATTTTCTCGTTGTTTGTCCGGACCAAATAAACTCCGAAACCACTGGACCGATCTTAAACATTTTTTCACCAATGTAAAGCTACATTAACAACAAGTAACATGGGCTATATTTTATCTCCGTATTACCACAGGTATGCGAACTACTCGGGTGAAACAGCGGGGCGCTACTATACATATTTTTTGTCTGCCAATCTCAAGTAAACGCTTTCATCATCGTTTACTAGGCGTTGCACAAACATCAGGATTCGTTATCATCTTCCTGCCCTGGGCGTTATATTGCTTGCGGTCGACACAACCCTTTTTTCCTGTCTATCCTCCGCTCACACTTTGAGGAACTCGTGGCTAAAGAATAACAGCTGCAAAGGTTGGTCTGTGGATGGGTGACCATCTTAACATACCGAGTTTCCTCGGAAAGCACGTTAAGCCGTTGGTCCCGACTGTCGTTTGTAGATCTTTGGCAGTCGTTACGGATTGCCAGAAGCCAGAAAATCTGAAACCCGTCTTGCCAAGAAGTACCGTGTTCCCCAGTTAATGGGTTATGGAGGTCTGGTAGGCAGCCGCTCCACGTTAAATACTGGTATTCAGCTGAACCCAGTATGACTGGAAGCCGACCCCAATATAGTTGGGAAAAGGCTAGGCACATGATGATCTTTCGCTCACACTTTCATTTACGAATCATAAATTGTTAATTCTATAAAAACAAATACTCACGGTACTGCGCCGCGCTGATCAACAGCTCATACAACTGCATCGGTCCCTTTCCTTTTAGCAGTATTTCACAGACAAACACATACACGACTCGCGTGGTTTCAAAAAGCGAGTCAAGCAGTAGCCAGGTCGTTATGTTCCGGCCTGTATTGTGGCTGGCGCTTCGGTTCATGACCACACAGCTGTTCAGGAAGCCAATGCCGCTCGTCACTATCATCAGACCTGATATGAAGTAGTGGATACCTGCGGAGGGATAAGGTTTTGCAGTATATGTTGGTGATAAAGGTTTTAGGCGTGAAGTTGTAGGTGCGAAGCTTTTAAGCAATTTTTCTCTTATTTTTGTCTCTCATTATCTCATTTTTGTGGTTTGGATTTGAAATGGAGTCCAATATTAGGGTTTTCCATCAGGGTAACTTGTGTCTGATTGACGGGAATAGTTTCGCCGCCTTTCACACCTCTGCCCAATTCTTTATTATTAACCCAAACAGTAATGAAGATATTAGGGGCTCAGATTTAAATGGTATAGTATTGGCCTTTCTAAGAACTGACAGACCATTACTCAAGACAGGTCAATTGAAAGAGTAATATAAAATAGGTTGTTAATATTCTCGGTTTACCAAAGATTCACGAGTCAAGCAGCAAGATCTAGATGAAGTGATGAATCTCATGCAACAGCAATCTAAGTACAGAAGTATAGTATACCTAACGCATTACCTATTTCGTTTCCCTCTAAAGGATCTAGGTAAAACAGATCGGGGTTTAGAAGGCGTATCAGAGCGAACACAAATGCTGTTGCCGATGATATCTGAAAAGTAAACATACATAGATTTGAAAAATGAAAACAATATATCTAGTTTTAATTTCCGCGAATATTAGTGGGTTGCAGGTATGCACCTCCCTCCCGCCCGCTATATTATGCACATGCAAGATTACTGGGCAAATGCAAGGATTTTAAGCACATGCAGGAAGGCAATGCAAAACCCAACACCATTACCGACACGTGTTTCGCCTCTCCACGAGGCATCCTCAGGGGACGTGTTGACTCGCTGACCGTTGAGTTGCGACTGAGCATTTAGTACAAGGCACCCCCCTTTTATACACTGCCACCGTTGGTTATTTGTGTACAACTACCCACAAACATTCGCAGTAAAGGGGCAGAAACCAAATTCGTCTGGTCATTCAACAGTGCAAAATTATTATTATTACTATGTTTAAAAATCTCTAATTGTTCTAAAACACACAGCCGGAAACCCTTATCACAAATATGTAGTATATTAAAACTATTGTTGTCGCGCAAAGAATGGCCGGTATCAATTAGATGTTTCGCGAAATTCGATTTGTCCGAATGGCCATTTCTATACGCGGCAACATGTTCCCCATACCTTATGTCAAAGTTTCGGCCCGTCTGACCCACATACACCCCGTTGCATTCATCACAGACCAGCCTATACACCCCAGACTTTTTACTATTTTCTAAAATATCTTTTCCGTTACAAATACGGCGTATATTCTGGTCCGTTCTGAACGCCACATAAACGTTGTTTTTTCTAAGTAAATTACTAATTCTATCTGAAATGGGGCCCATATAGGTCAGACTGGCCACATATCTATTAATATTAGTACGCGGACATGCATATAATAGTGAACGAACCCTTTCTTTCTGCTTTTTACTAATTAAACTGTCTACCATTGACTTTGAGTAACCGTTAGAAATTGCGATCTGGTAAATAATATTAAGTTCTTTTACATAATTTTCTGCTGAAAGGGGGAGGGCAAATAATCTATGAATATAGCTGCGGAAGGCGGCTAATTTATGTTGAAGAGGGTGACAAGAAGAGGCTGGTATTGTCGTGTCAGTGTGTGTCGGCTTTCGATAAATTTGGAAATCTAAGTCACTATTGTGTTTTGTGATAGTTAAATCCAAAAAGTTAAGGGAGTTTTGGGACTCTAATTCTAATTTAAATTTAATTTTTGGGTGAGTTTTATTTAGTTTTTTAACAAAAAGGTCTATTTGTCGAACGGTACCATTCCAGCAGATAATTATGTCATCTACATATCTATAATAAAACAGAATATTAGGTTCGTTCACTATATGTTTACATTCAAAGTTATCCATAAAAACCTCCGCCATTAGTGGACTTAAAGGCGACCCCATAGCCAACCCTTCCTTTTGAATATAATATTGGTTATTAAATCTAAAATAATTTTGTTTCATGCAAATACTAGTGAGGTTAAGTAAATCCGCAATTTCCCCAGGATGTAACCGTTGCTTCTCAAATTGGATACCCAGAATACGTAGACAATCATCGATTGGAACATTCGTGAATAAGCTGTCAACGTCTAAGGATAACAACTTTGCATTGGAAGGAATTTGGATATTTTTTACTTTTTCAATTAAATCTAAGCTGTTCTTCAAACTATATTTGGGATTAAAAGAAGTTCTACTTCTCAACAAAGTGTTGAGACGTTTAGCTAAATTGTACGCTGGGGCACCAATGTAAGAAACAACTGGACGTACAGGCATGTTATCTTTATGGGTCTTGGGTAGACCATACAACAAAGGAGCCCTCGGATTCATAGGAACAAGGTTTTTTAATTGGTCTTTTGATATGTATGACGTGTTTTTAATGGCATCCTTTATCTCGAGGGCAAACTTCCTTGTAGGATCCGCACCAAGACGTTCAAAATCCTCCCCCAGGATGATGTCGTTAACTTTTTGAGTATAGGCAGTTTTTTCCAAAATGACGACAGAATTTCCCTTATCAGCCTTTGTTAATATTAAATCATTCTGCCTAATACGGTGCTGAATTGACCGATAAAGGTGAATTTCGGTTAAATTTTGATTGGGAGGGGACGTGAAAACTCTCTTAATGTGAGTTGCCACTTGATGTTTAACGACATCATCCTGTTTTCCTTTGAAGCAAGCTATCTCGGTGTCCACCACCAAAGTTTGAAGAGATTCCTGGGAAAGTCGGGGTTTAATATTGTATTTTAAACCTTTCTCTAACAAAGACATTTCTTCGGGGGGAAACTGTGTATTAGTATAATTTAAAACGCGAGGGTAAAATGTATGTGATATATTATTTGAATTACATGGCTGATTGTACCGACCCTCACCAGATAATCTCTCCAACTTCCTAACCTGGGTTAAATATTTTTCGTGAGCTAACCGAGACGCCAAATCCCTAGCCTTGTTATCTAAAATATCAAACTCCACATTATGTAATTTGAAAGTTAACTCGGTGTACAATACCTTGAGGTGAAGTTTGATATTATCTCTAACCGAAAACCAGTGCCGACATTCCTCATTCAACCAAATTTGTTTTGCTTTAAGTAAAGCAAATCCACTTGCCCGGCTGTGTGTGTTGGTGCTAATATTAATATAATGTGGGATTACTTTCAAACGTTTGCACTGTTGATTGAACCAAACGTTTTGACCTGCCATGCGGTGAAGCTTGGTCAGCTTAATGTATAACCGTGCCTGTTCAGCTGTACTTGCTGACTTAATAAAATTGATTGAGTCAGGCGTTACTTTGCGGAAATCCATTTTAAATTTGAAAAATGAAAACAATATATCTAGTTTTAATTTCCGCGAATATTAGTGGGTTGCAGGTATGCACCTCCCTCCCGCCCGCTATATTATGCACATGCAAGATTACTGGGCAAATGCAAGGATTTTAAGCACATGCAGGAAGGCAATGCAAAACCCAACACCATTACCGACACGTGTTTCGCCTCTCCACGAGGCATCCTCAGGGGACGTGTTGACTCGCTGACCGTTGAGTTGCGACTGAGCATTTAGTACAAGGCACCCCCCTTTTATACACTGCCACCGTTGGTTATTTGTGTACAACTACCCACAAACATTCGCAGTAAAGGGGAAGAAACCAAATTCGTCTGGTCATTCAACAGTGCAAAATTATTATTATTACTATGTTTAAAAATCTCTAATTGTTCTAAAACACACAGCCGGAAACCCTTATCACAAATATGTAGTATATTAAAACTATTGTTGTCGCGCAAAGAATGGCCGGTATCAATTAGATGTTTCGCGAAATTCGGACAAATCGAATTTCGCGAAACATCTAATTGATACCGGCCATTCTTTGCGCGACAACAATAGTTTTAATATACTACATATTTGTGATAAGGGTTTCCGGCTGTGTGTTTTAGAACAATTAGAGATTTTTAAACATAGTAATAATAATAATTTTGCACTGTTGAATGACCAGACGAATTTGGTTTCTTCCCCTTTACTGCGAATGTTTGTGGGTAGTTGTACACAAATAACCAACGGTGGCAGTGTATAAAAGGGGGGTGCCTTGTACTAAATGCTCAGTCGCAACTCAACGGTCAGCGAGTCAACACGTCCCCTGAGGATGCCTCGTGGAGAGGCGAAACACGTGTCGGTAATGGTGTTGGGTTTTGCATTGCCTTCCTGCATGTGCTTAAAATCCTTGCATTTGCCCAGTAATCTTGCATGTGCATAATATAGCGGGCGGGAGGGAGGTGCATACCTGCAACCCACTAATATTCGCGGAAATTAAAACTAGATATATTGTTTTCATTTTTCAAATTTAAAATGGATTTCCGCAAAGTAACGCCTGACTCAATCAATTTTACATACATAGATAAAAATTTAATTTAAAATAAATATTTTTTTTTTATTAAATTTATTGTTTTTTTAATTTATTATTTTATGAAGTTCTCATTTGCGTTTGGTTGAAGGCAATGGTGTGACCTCCTACTACATGGAACTTAAATATAAGTGGCAAAATGTTGGTGAACAATACATATGTAGGTAAATCTCTGCTTAACCTAGTGGGGAACATAGCAATGATGATAAGTTACACTAGCTTTTGCCTGCGACTTTGTACACACACATCCCAGGTTTTTTAGTTACTCATCAGTAACGCTAGAGTTTTATATACATATATTGATGAGTAATATTTTATTGCCTTTATGATTTTAGATATGTTTCTATAAAGACTTGGTTAAAGGTTTCGTTAGAGTATTTAAAAGTTTTATCTCAATGAAACAGAAGCCATTGTTATTATTCTCTCTCTGCAGCTCAGCTCTGGAGCATAGTCCAACTCTCTACATGTATTTAGAGTTCCTTGACCTCCTTATGCATAGCAATCTTGATATCTTCACTTTCTCCTTCATCCATCTGAAGTATCAATATAGTTTTACCTTGGTTCTTCCTTCTTATTATTCTTATAAGAGCTATTATATTGTTAAAACATGTCTCAATTGCACAAAGCTTAATACTAATAATATGTAGAACTATAATAAATAATTTAATTGCCATTCTTCGATGAAGGGAAGAAAAAGAATATTCATTATCTTATCAACAACATGCTTTCACAATCATTGTAACAATAACAACTAATAAACTAATGATGCACTCTGTGAATACTGGCAAACGATAGGTAAATAATGAAGCTACTGTCTCATTACAATTAGGTACAAAGATTATGAACAAACAGTCATAAAGACTTGGAATAATATATTACTATACACACTTATTAAATAACTCCTATATAATGTTTGTTTGTGTTACAGATACGAAACAATTAATTATACTTTCAGTAATCACCTTGCGTCTAACGTCTTATAGGAAAGTTTTTTAATACAATTAAACATGAGGGTAATAATTAGATTTTATGAGATGCGAACACGAATATTAAGCTAGCGGTAACAGCGGAATATCTTACTGAAATGATTTATAGACGGTTACATTATTATAGAATGTTTAGGTGTACTTTTAGAAATATAAAACAATATTTACTTACAGAAAACACGGCAGCGACCACTCTTACGTACATTTTAAGGTCTAACATCGGCATGGTTTTAGACTGTGTTGACATCGAGATACGAAACGACACTCACTCCTAATCACTCTCACAGCATTAATTTTTGTAAACAATCCGTTAATTTGCCGAAAATCAATAATTTTATTTAAGTCGTCGGTATTTACGCGCTCGATGTCCTTGCCTGCAACCCCGTCCGATCAATTTATCAATGAAATAGTGAGTGACAGTTAGATGCTGTCAAAACAAAGTTAGGCCAAAAGTCATTTTGACAAGAAAAGATTACCAGTGAAATAAAATTGGATTTCATAATTGATAAGATTTTTGAAAGAAAATTATGAATAATAAATAAATAGTACAATTAGTATAGGTGTGGTATTATAATATGAAATACAAAGCTCTAAAAGCGAAACTTTTGCCATATAAATTTCAGCGCCATCTATGCTTGTCCTGTTTCTTGTGTGATATCTTGTTTAAAAATTCTACGACAGATGACGCTAGTGACAGCAATTAGAAGATACTGCATGCGGAGGGTGAACATAATAGGGTTGCGGAATTTGTTCGAAAGAGTCAAAGCGGCCCTGGAACGCAAAGGGCACAAGAAGGATCACGGGTGGGTTTTAGTCAGTAAAAGTCTGACACTCCCTACCGCTCCGCCCAGGGCGGGAGGGGTCATTTGATGATTTCACATCCAAAAAAATAAAAAAGGGTGAACCTAATAATAATTATGTACTTTGGACCCTGCTTGCACTGCACACGTCGATCAAGGTCGTCCGCTTGCGCAACATTTGTGCAATTGTTTTTGTTGCACAGAAATATACCGCAAGGTATGCCTCTAGTGGTAGCTTAGCGATATAGGAAGCTTTGGGCATTTTCCTAAGAAAAGGTATAAACATACGTTTAAAATCAAAAGAATGTTTAAAAATGTTAGAAAATGATCACAACAAATGGTCATTCGACTAATGGACTATTTTTGTTCACGGCTTCGCAATAAAAACAGTATTAATTCCAATTCTCCATAGATGTCAGCACTCGTCTCTATAAAGTGTAAAAGCAATTAAAATCATTTGAAAGCTTTTCTACGGCTGTCAACAATTGTATGACAGACCCATTTGCATGGGGTAACTTTTTATTTAATTGTTTAGGCAGCAAATGAATATTAATGAATTAATTTTACAAGACGTTTTGATTCGATTTAAATAGTCTTTTAGATATACATACCCATAGGTAATGCTTGCGTTGAACGTTCATAATGCGTAACTAATCATGTAAATAGATAAAGACGATCGAATATTTGATCTGTAAGCGGTTTGCTTTGTATATTACCTAAATAGTTATTATAAAAGTCATTACTCTCAAATCAGTGATCAGTCACAACACAACAGAATAGTAAGGAGCATACCTACCTCCCTGCTGAATTGTTACAAGAACAGTAGGTATTTGTCGCCGGAAGACTGCAGACTCCTTTTATATTCTAATAAGTCTTTACTAAATTATTATATCTCGATATATTATGTTTTTTGTTTATTGTATAAAGTAAATCCCAGCCAAATTCAATGATAAATGATATTTATTATAACACTTTTACACGTCAATCTTTTTTGGCCGTTGCGTTATAAACTAGATGAGACCGGTGTTTCCTAGCTGACTAGCAATTATAGTTTCAAATATATCCGTGTTTTACAATTCCACGCGATATTTTACAATGTTACATACCTACTAACAACTGACATATTAATAACTGGACAAAGGGGTAACTTATGTTTAGTGATAAATGCTCTTCTTGTACTCCAACATACTGGAGATTAGTTAGGTACTTATGTCACATAAGTACCTCCTATGCTGCTACCTACACCAGGATTGCGGAATTAGTTCAAAAGAGTAACCGCGACCCTGGAACGCAAAGGGCATTAGAAGGAACACGGGTGGGTTTTAGTCAGTACCTAAGCTTTGACACTCCCTTCCGCTCCGCCTTGAGCGGAATAGAAGTCATTATTGGATGACAACCGATACAAAAAAAAAATGCTGGTAGGGATCTAATACCAAGTACCTATCCCTGTATCCCTTTATCGTAACTAGGGTAGTATACAGTGGCGATCAAAAGTCCATTATAGCATAATAATAATAATATAATCAGCCTTGTAATGTGCCCACTGCTGGGACACAGGCCTCCTCTCTAGGAGAGGGAATGGGCCGTAATCCACCACGCAGACCCAGTGCGGGTTGGTGAATGTCACATGTCTTCGAATTTTTAGTTCTAGGACATGCCGGTTTCCTCACGATATTTTCCTTCACCGTTTTGAGAGCAGTGGTGTTGAAATTAATTACACAAAGTACTTAATGCACCTGGCTGGGCCTGGAACCCGCGAGCCACAATTCGTAAGTCGGGGCCATTACTACTCGGCCACCACTGCTCTCCCATTATAGACAATCTCACAAAACAATAGCTCTAAATTTAGTTTGCCTTACGACCTTCTATTTTCAAGCACCTACTCGTAGGTATTACAGTAACTTTAGTAAAAATACCTACCTACCTATTTTATAGATAAAGCGTTGGTGTGGACGGGTAAACAAGAGAGCATAGACCTTGGTATTTTCCGATGTCTCTTCCCAGTTACCTAAGTACCTACCTACTTTTCTACTCGACGTGAATGCTAATGAGGTACCTAATTCCACGTCATCGCAGAAGATGCTTACTTATTCATAAAAATATGAAATATAATAATATAGGTATGTCTCGTTAGGTAAATATTGACTTTTAGTTTTACATTTTCGACGGAAAATTTTAATTTAAAATCTTTTAATCAGTGACGAAGCAAATGGTTAAAAAGTTGTTATGAATAGGGCTGCATCTGTATCTCCTTTCAAAAACGGAACAATACTTTTAAAATGATAACTGTGAAGAAAACAAAATTAAAATTTGAAATTAGAACCGCGCTTTTAGTGTTGGGGCGTTTCGCACATATTCGATCATTAGATCCCATTCATCGAATAGCCGCCTGATTGGATTAAACCGATTCCATTCCAATTATTAATCTGATTATAAAGTTACGATTTGTTGGCTGTTATAAATTTCGCTGATTCCACTATTGCATATTTTATTGCCTTTCTGATTTATTATTTGGTTACCAACTGGTATATTTACGATTACAGTTATGATAATGCATTTGTCATTAATTGCATACAAAGGTTTTTAATTCAAAATGAACTTAAGCCCCTTTTTCCTTTCTCAGCCCGTTTAATAACTTGTAGGTATGCCCAATTAATATTGCCTCATGTTAAAATAATAAGTATTGTTCCTCCTCTTGATTAATATTTGTTTAAGCCTGACCACTGAAATTGCGCCTGTTTAATTAAATTTGTTCAAGTGTATATTGCTCAAACAACATAGAGCATTTTTATGGGTATCCTATACTGTGCTCGTAGATATCCTTATTGTTTTCACTGACCACTTGTCTAAGTGAGAGGTCAGTGTGGTCAATTCTTTTGTCGGCTGTCACCCGAATCTAGTGCAACAACTGATTTAAATTAGTCTTTATTCGTACGCAATAAGGGTGACGTAGACAAGCATGTGACAATAGAGCTTGCGCCCCATCCCGGTAGCTAATTGTCGAGCAATAAAACGGTATGGTCAGTCGTGAGTACCTACGAGGGAGTGTATCTTTGACAAGGGGACGTTTGATGCAATCTACTTTATTAAATAATAATGATTGGAACATTGTAACAGGTTTGAGTAGTCTTGGTTTAAATAATTATTTTTATTAGTTAGGTATGTTTTGCTTTATTGTACCAAACTGAATTAAAATATAGGTAGTGAGTCTGTTTGTCACCTCTTCAAATCTTAACGGCAGAATAGATTTAGATGAAACTTGTCACATGGCTAGACCATGTCCTGGATTAGGACATAAGATACTTTTCTTTTCGGGAGTATGTTCCCTTGGGATGATTGTTGACTATCACAAGAGCGAAGCCGCTGGCCGAAGCCAGTTAAATTAACTCTAAAACTAACTGACAAAGGCATTGGCCTTTGTAAATATTTTCAAAGAGAGCTATTGTCAAAATAACAGAAACCTGTCAGATTTGCCTGCTCCGATCATAAGTTATAACCTCGCAACGAATGCAAATGACAGTACCATTATAGTATCAAGTTGATTCGGTCGTAGTTTATTATTCGAAGATCGACCGTCGTCCACACAGAGATATGTCAATAATACATGAATAATATTATAATATTAAAGCTCCATCGGCTGTGTTGTGTGCGTTACGTTTGCGCACATAACTCATACAGTCAATGTGGCGTGCGGACAACATTACGAATGTCAATAACATGATTAACAATTAGGTCTACAACATTTTTGCATAATATTGTTTGCGTATAAGTAATGGGAAGAGGTGCTGTAGAATTACTTATTTTTATCATACGACTGAGCATATTTTGTCACAGATTTATCAAATGGTGATTGCCTAGCTAGGTACTTGAAAACAATACCTTAGAAATTAAACAATATGGGTAGGTACCTACCTACCTAAAATAACAGATACCTACCAGTAAGAATAGAGTGCAGAGATAAAAAAAATCTATTTGTAATTTCTAACATGTTTTATTTCAACAAAGAACTTCAACCCAAAATGCTTTACGTTTAAGTTGGTTGACAACCTACTTAAAATAAAGCATTTATTTAAAAAAAAAACTATTCACTTTGGCTTTGAAGTCATAAAGTAAGTAACTCAAACACATGAACCAAGTTATACTACGTTCCAAATCGTAGATCTTTTTGGAGAAAAACCAATTATATGGGGAACTGTAATTTAATAAAAATAAAATTAACTTAGCAATCGGCACATGTTCAACTCTTCCTATTCGATTGTATGTCAGTTTCGATGATCGATGGCAACCGATTGTCCTAATCGATTTGATTGGCATAATTCAATAGCGCCTCATCGGTCATGCACCAATTTGAAGTTTTATTTTGTATTTCTATTTGGGTTGTAGAATATTAAAACTGTTTTATTTTTAGTAAAACATTGTGTATGCACGTTTTCAGCATTTAACAAACCTCCTAATTCTTCTTTGTAGAATATTGTGGCCTATGCAAGTATTCAATAATATTATAGGTATTGCTTGGAATAGGAAAGCCTTCATTAATAAAGCTTATATTGTATTTTTTAAACTTCGTATTCAACTTTTATTAAAGTAACGTGTAGTTATATAACATCAATTTCGTCAACGAATCTCAACGGTTCCATGGTGTAATGGTTAGCACTCTGGACTCTGAATCCAGCGATCCGAGTTCAAATCTCGGTGGAACCTGTACTTTTGGCATTCTTAAATATTTTCAAAAGCTTCATTTTGTACTTTTATACAGTTTTAAATGGCAAAATATTGATCTTTGAAATTATTCTTACTTTTTCGTTGCGGATTTCATTATTTATGCCAAACTGCAAGTTTATTATGAAATCGAAAATTCAGCACTGCCATAACGATTTTTCTTTAACAAGTTCCATAAAATGACATACAAATTCCATTTAAAAATAAAATCCATAATCCATAAAAGCATGACTATGATTCATCTTCGCACGCATGCCGGGCGCGCGTCGCGCACGTGCTTCGTGCCCGGCACGCGACTCGCGCGCGCACTTACTTTTTGTTTTTTAATGAGCAAAAATATTTAATTGCTCTTTGAAGCCATTGGCCTGGTACTCGTAATCTGCTGGAGTGTTTGTAAGCTGGACTATCTTTGTATTGATTGACGTTGTCAGTTCTTGAACCTTTCATTTTGGGATTTTTTTTTCAATTTGGGACATTTGAATTTGGTAACAAATAAGTGGCAAGTCAGTCCTATGAGAGCAGTGGTGGCCGAGTGGTAACGGTCCCGACTTACGAATTCAAACCCTCAAACCCTGCCAGGCGCATTACTTTGTGTAATTAATTAAAAAAAAAAAAAAAAAAAAAAAATGGTGAAGGAAAACCATCGTGAGGAATGCCCTAGAACCAAATATTCGAAGACATGTGACATTCACCAACCCGCATTGGGCCCGCGTGGTGGATTACGGCCCATTCCCTCACCTAGAGAGGAGGCCTGTGTCCCAGCAGTGGGAACATTAAAAGACTGGTTATGCTTATGCAGTCCTATGGGGATTTCCATTGGAAAAGTTGTTGTATCGGTGAGTGAGGTTATTTCATTTGGGTTTGCACAGTGATTGGTTTCGAACATAAAAGTTTAAAGATTCATTTTTTCAGCTCTGTCTACCATGTCGTCTTAAATCGATCATGCTTCCTGTGTCAGATATAAGATAGAGACGGATTTATACAAAACGAATAGCACTATCCCTTTTTCACACAGATATCATGATAGCATTGGTTGTACGGCCCTTGCTCGTAGTTTGTACTTTTGATAGTGCTGTTATAACTTTGTAATTCTAGGAATCAAAGAATTATACCGTTTTTTCCCGTATACGCCAAATCTCAGCTTTCTAAGACCAGTACTTCACATGACTTATTAGAATAAAAACGCTAAACTTCAATGATTCGAACTTCGAATTCACATAAGAGATGAACTGCCCCCCTAGCCAAGTTACAACCGTTTCGTGTCGAATTCCGTTCTCCAATCGTTAAAGCCTCGGTGTCGGCAACTGTAGAAAACGATAAGTTGGTAGCCATGTTGAGTTTGACGCGCCTGAGTTGGCCGCTCGTTCTACAATGTATTTAGAAAAACGACCTATTCTTTAGTCTCTGGCGATTGATTCTACAAACATCAAACAGATTAAAATTTAAACTCGGTTTAAATGGCTTTAAACATTCAGTTTAAACATTTTAACAAAGGATGTAGCGTTGAACATTGTAGAAACGATAACAATTCATTCTATCATTTTGAACGATGTGAACTTGGCTACGAATTTTCTATTCGTTTGCTCTAACCACGTGACTTAACATTGAGACGATTTCATTCTCATACATTTGATTCGTTTTCGACTAGCGTTAACGATTGCAGATTATCAACTTGGCTAGGGGGGCAGGACAGACCATAGAGAATGTAACCACTAGAGAGCGTATAGGCTGATTTCTTCTAAGCACACGACTCACTACTGCGGGCCGGGGAACGAGGAAGAATGCGCGGCTGCAATTGGTCAGTTCAAGGTCAAGTTGCGTAGGTATGCCTATCGTTAGGGTTGCACTACTTCATTAGGGGAAAATAATCGATATCGATAAAATGGATTTTAACATTATGAAAAATACTCAATTAAAATCATAGAAACAATATTTAATCAAAATCAATCAATTACAAAAATAAACAGACGTATCCTGTTATTATTGATTTTTAAAATGAATTATTTTGGTATATGTTTTTGAATCAAAGTTTTAGGGTCCTTGTTCTTTGTAAAAAAGATAAACGAGCGTCTACATATCTCTGAATTATGCATCTTGCTTATTATACATTATATAATAATTAAGTATATTATTAAATTATATCCAATCAGAGATTTTAAAACCGATCTACAAAAATAATAAAATAACCGATTGGGGTCGGGGACAGAGAGACACAAATAAATCGAAAAACAAAGAAACTTGCATAAAAAATACTGACGAACTAAAACTCCTCCTTTTTTGAAATCGGTTAAAAGTAGGCAGGTATTTTATCACAGTATGTGAATAGAATAAAAACAAATAGTTTTTTCGATATCGACTTTCAGCTAGCTATTATTGACACCACTATTTTTCTCGATAAAAATACAAAGAGAAAAAAAGGGATAGAAGCATTAGAATTGTCTAATGAAAGAACGAGACGTTTCCAAAAGACATCAACGCGGAACTCAACAGTGTACTCGTTTACCCCAAACACCATTTTAAATAGACCCCTGCGGTGTCTCATAGTTTGATTAAATCAAACATAATTTTCGTTCGCTTTACTTATAGATGAAAAGTTATGCCATCCTTTTTGTATCTAGATGTCTTGGAATGCTTCCCGTACCATTTCACCGCGCATGAAGGCATTTGGATACGATAAAATTGCATAAAAAGTTATCAAAATTTGTATTAATCTAGCGTGCACACAGGTCTGGCACTTGGTCACAACTAAAATGGTTACTCTTACCGTAGCCTATTTATAGGCGACAAAATACTAATCGTTTTCGAACGTCGGGGCACTGTATGCGCAGTCAAGTGGTTATATTGTCTATGGGACAGACACAGCACAACGGTTACAAACACAAATTAAAGGAGAAGAAAAGTACAGAATGCGCCGAGCGTGCCCGAACCGAAAGGGTTACCACCTCAGCATTTGCTGGGCGTCAGACACCCAGCGCTGGTTTTCAGTTGGCACCCCGCAGTGACGCACGGACGAGGGTAAATAAAATTTTATAAATATTGCTGTTTGTGTACTGAATTTTCTTAATAAGTGAAATAACTGTATTTTGTTACTTTTGTATATACATAATGTTATGCTCAGACATCGAAAATTCTAAATGGGTGAAAAAAAAAACTCACTACACGGAAATAAAGAAATGCCATGACGCCTTCTGAGCCCTAACTGATGCAACCAAAGTGCGTGTTCACTCTCTGATCGAAACATATACCTTCGTTCAGTCCTAGTTTGTTTCCTATGAAGGAATATTATTTTAATCACACGCTCCACGTTGCGGCCGCATCGCCCTCCGTGTGTGAAGCACCTTAGACCTTGACTTTTAGAAACTGCGTAGGAGGTGAATCAGTTAACTGTTGACAATAACATGCTATAGCGAATACCATTTCGTTTTCAGGTTGTTTGCTGGTTGAAAATGTTGAGTTTGTTTCAATGTTTCTCACGGTTGTGCTGTTGTTTTGTTCATCTGGGATTTATTTAGATGTGCCAGCCTTAGCAGCTCTGTAAAAATAGCACATAAGTACTTTCTTTGGAAAATTAAACTGTCTATTTCATGTCGGATTTTCAAAGAATTTCGTTTGACAACTGCTTTATTATTAGTAGTACGGAGTACGCTAGAGACCGTTTTTTATACCATTTAAATGGTTTCAGTTGCCTACTCGGTCTGTTGAGAACTCTGTCTTAAAATGTAGTAGGAGTAAATCTATACACTAACGGTACCTACATAAACAACAGTAATCTATTTTAACTTGAGGTATGTTATTTAGCTAGTTAAGTTATGAGGAGTTGTTGTAACTTCCTAAACAATTTGCATAGCTGGAAAATTATTGGAGATAGCATGTCGCATTATAATGTATTATTGTTCTATTTGATTATTTAACCGTTTGCTAACCGTGCGTTTTAAATTGATATAGTAAATTAATTTCAGCGAATTCCTTTCTAAATTTATAAGCTTATTAAGTTTTATCAACGAGAGGCTTTCAATAACAGCCAAATAAAAATCTCTATATCTTTGATTTCAGGAATAAGTATTTGTATTATTGTGGCTCCATCTCATTAAAAACAGGCAGGTAAATCAGCGTGGGTAGCAAAGCTATAAACTCTTTAGTTTCTACGTATCTTATTTACATATTGAGATATAATAATTCTGAAACTTTTCAAGTATTTTCTCGATGTCCTCTCAGAAATTCACACCTACTCAGCTATAATTTTTCCCCCTGGTTTGACCGCTTAACTGCTCTTCTTTTACAATAGATGCAAAAGTTAGTACATTCGATTTTGTACAAGATATTGATTGATCGAGTTTGTCACTCACGCTTATTCGTATTTTTTGTTTGAGTATTCTATGAGAGTTTTTAACATTATTCCTGTTAATTAAATTAGACGGTTTCATGGGCACGTGGCCGGTTTCACCTTTAAGGTCGGGCCAAAGCACGCGACCTCTTTCAAAGGTTTTAAATTTAGCGTGAATGTGTTAAATAATGTGATATTGAAAATTACAGAAAATAGGTTATGTGAATTACTTTCTAAGGGATTTACTCTGAAATAGACAACTATGAACGGGAATTCATCGCGTCAGTTTTTTGGTGTTGAATAAATTAGGGAACTGGTTATTTTTGTTTTCATGTTTGTTGGCTCATATTTCCAATTACCATTTTTATCACAAAGAAATTTTAGTTCATATTTACATCAAGTAGCAATTTGGTTCAACAATAAATTATAATAAATTAATCTACATAATTTTATTGCGAACACATAAACTTCACCATAAATACATATCAGCTATTGTCACATATTCCGATCATTTAATCAGTCATCGATAAGATTTTGATTTTTAATATCCCTGTTTCATTCTTATTCAAAAATGAACCATATATTTTCAGTTACAAAATTCATTTTCCAACAACAAGATTCCCGCTCACCCTACATTCAAAATCACGTACTAAGTCGTAGAAATAAAGTTGAAATTAGCTTATCCATGGGGTTAATAATATAGGGGTGAATAATTCCCGTAGTATAGTGATTACGCCCGGCATCGCACGCGCCACCCCCCGTGGGATCGGCGCGCGCGCCCGTTCCCACGTCAGAGCGGGGAAAATTGTCATTTTCCCCGACCCAATGTAAATATTGTCAAATGGACTTTTGCCATGTTATTGGTGTACAAAGGAGGGAATTGTTTTGTGGTGCAATTAAGGGATTGTAATATTGGGTAACTTAGGTTTTATAAACAAAAGATAAGATTGTTTTCTTTTTATCCGAATTCCAAAAAAGGAGGAGGTTCTCAATTTGGATGTTTTTTTATGTACCTATGTATTTTTCGATGTTTCAGAAACGAATAAACAACCAAAAACACCGAGTTCCGAAATTAAAATTATTTTATACTTGTTTTGTTTAGAAGTCGGTTGTTTTTTTTGGAAAAAGTTTTTTTTTATATTTTGTGATGGATTTGCTCTTGACTGTAGTCTAGGCCACAGGTGAGAGAGACAAAGTCGACGATGGAATGACCTTACCCAGAAGAAGCCTGTTCCCTCTAACTTTGAAGAGATCAGGGTTGAATGGGCAGAGAGTTCCTCTCCTTTGCTGTGCGCGTTACAAAAGACGATTTATCATGTACCTACATCGTGTACCTACATATGTACCATGTAGGTACTTACGTATTAAATTTTAAATACTTCACTAAAATACTGAACTATCTTATTCCTGACTAGCTGCTGCCCGCGACTTCGTCCCCGTGCAATCCCCGATTTTAAAACATTCTCTATCGCTGCTCCGCTCCTATTGGCTTAAACGTAAATATATAGCCTAAAGCCTTCCTCTTTAAATGGTCTATTCAACCCAAAAAGAATTTTTCAATTCGAACCAGTAGTTCCTGAGATTAGCGCGTTCAAACAAACAAACAAACAAACTCTTCAGCTTTATAATATTAGTATAGATAAAGTTGGGTAAGTTAATCGTGAAAGCAATATAAATATTAAAAAAAAACATTTAAGTACATAATTATTTTCTAAATCATACACAGATCGTCTCCCACGTTTTGTGAAAAATATTTCTCATTATTTTCTACGCTGCTACAGAAATAATAATACATTTATATCACTATCAAAGAGAATCCATAGAAAAAATCGTACTCACTTTATGAAATCTGAAATGTAATAAAAATAAAAAACTGGGGCAAGGCCAGATAACGAGTCCTTCGATAAAACTTGACCCAAAAAATAAATTAATAAACTAGATTGATACTAACTGTATCGGCTTCAGCGGAGTTATTCAATTATGCTAATGCGTTTGAATCTCATCACTGTCGCGCTACCATTTATTATTGACAATGTTTCAGTAGGTCAATTATCACAGACATGTACCCAGTTTCATCAATTGTAATGAAGAAATATGAGTCAATAACGATCTTACGAGTTAAGTTCAAAATCAAAAGTAATTTATTCAAATTAGTCTGAAAGCCAGCACTTTTCAACCGACTTTCAAAAAAGGAGGAGGTTCTCAATTCGACTGTATTTTTTTTATGTTTGTTACCTCATGAATTTGTATTGGGTGTATCGATTTTGTTGATTCTTTTTATATTCGAAATTATTGTCGTGTGGTCCCATTTAAATTTGATTGAAGATCTGCAACCAGTATTTTAGTTATCCTTAATAATGCGTGGCTTAGTTTACATTGACGACGTTCTCATTCCCTGTTGTCGATGTCAAATGAAAAAATAAAATTGTGTACGATGAGAGCATCTTAGTATTTCAACGTGGTCCCTTTCTAGTTTGGTGAAGATCTGATGAAGAACAGAGATGATAGGAAACGGAACTCTTCAATAACTGATAGCAAATTGTTTATTGTTTACACCAAAGTGATTGGTACGTTTACAATCCCCTAGCCCGTTAGTTATAATATCTACTTAGCGAGTGCTTATTTTATTGTAGAGAATAAACAATTAATATTAACAAATAAACTAAACTTGTAACGAACTAAAATATAGCATACTAGCAGCGCCCCGCGGTTTCACCCGCGTTGTTCCAGTTCCCATGGCAATACGGAGATAAAACATAGCCTATGTTACTCAGGGTGAATGTAACTTTCTAATGGTGAAAGAATTTTTGAAATCGGCACAGCAGTTTTTGAGGTTATTCATTACAAACATACACACACAAAAATACAAATATTTCCTTTTTATAGTGTAGAAAAAGATCAATTGTCTTCTACGCTATCAGCTCATGTGCCCAAGAGACTGGTGGCATTGCCACTTTGAATGGCAATGATTAGCCTCTGGTTAAAGTAAAATCCAGCTCTTGGGTCACGACAAGTACCAACCAGTCGTTTCGATATTTCTTTGAAAAGGCTGTGAGCACAAAGGCCCCACGGCCCGAAGGTTTCAACCCCAAACTGCTCGAAAATCTAGTAAGCAATAAGGTGCTATATTTACGCCGCTTGAGGTTTTCCACAGCCGTAGCGGCAGCGCCAGCACAGCAAGACGAACTAGGAAGATGGGATGGCGCTAGAGTATCGACACAAGTAGCGACCCACACTAAAGGCCTACCCATCTTCCATGGAAACAAGGACATGCCATCCGGTCTCTTGTCATCATCACGTGCCAAGCCAATGAAGTTGCAATAATCTAGTTTTGGAGCTATGAAACGTAACATGTACCTACAAATGTATAGCTAACATTAACCTACATGGTTCTCATATGACTTGACCAGTAAGGATTGTATGGACTTTAAAAGAGACTTTGACCTCTGAGTTTGTTTCGGTGTTTCTTCTCTAGCTTAAAATGACCAGAAATATTTGACGTGTAAAAGTGTTATGTTTAACCTACTTAGGTACAAAATAACTTTCATTTATAATTTATATTTTAGATTGATAATATTTTACAATAGTAGTTAATTTACCTTGTTACTTATTTAGTGCTCATTATGTGCAAACTTAGAGGATCTAGTAGCTAAATAATAACAGCCGCATGATCCGCGAGATCTTCAAGGTTAAGCCACACTTGCCAAGATCGGTCTGTGGATGGGTGACCATCTTAACATACCGACACTCTTCCAGGCTTCGGAAAGCACGTTAAGCCGTTGGAGCCACGCTATCATTTGTAGACTTTTGGCAGTCGTTAAGGATTGTCAGAAGCCAGAAAATCTGACTCTAGTCTTGTCAAGAAGTACCGTCTCACTCAGTTAATCGGTTGTGGAGGTCTGGTAGGCAGCCGCTCCACGTAAAATACTGGTGTTCAGCTGAATCCGGTTTGACTGGAAGCCGACCCCAATATGGTTGCGAAAAGGCTAGGCAGATGATGATTTTGTGACATAAAGTATTTTTCCCCGTCATTTTGACCACATCAGCCCGAGACCCCGGGTGAACTGATTTGCTAAAAAACTTCATTTAATACTTCATATAATCTGCATGTTTTTACCGCTTGCCATGAGCAGCCACCGCAAGCGTCGCCACATTGTCACAGATCTAATGCTTCCTTTCATGAAACGACAAAAGCTCCAATTCGGTTGCACACTACTAACAAACACGTACAAACAAACCCAGGGGTGCAACAGTGTGATGGGGTGGTTCCCGTTATCAGCGGCCCGCAGTATTTGCTACCTCCCGACGGCGCTACGATCAACATGTTGAATTTAATGCGAATTTTATGGTGACTGGATGTTAGGGTTCATGTTGGATGTTATACAGCCAAACGATAGTGGACAAGTAGTTATAAGGGCCTGGCCACAGCTTCTAGCGATGCGGCGCGCGGTGCGACGGGAGGCGCGGCGGGCGGCGCGATTCGCGGTGGCATGCCACAGCTCGTCTAGTTGCGACCGCGGCGGCGTCAGCGGTGGACGTACTCAGTTTTATTTATAATGGCCCTATCAAAAGTGGCACGATATTGCCTTGAGACTAATGCGTTTTTAGCTCAAGATATAATTAACTCGAAAATGGGAACGCACCCAGTTAACGAAAAAAGGAAAAACCTTGGCGAATTTCACACGCTTTATCATGAATATAGGAACTATCCAGAATTTTTTTTTGAATATACGAGGACAAACATAGACACCTTCGATTACATACTCGGCCACATAAAAGAAGATTTGACAGCTACAGTTAATTTTAAGAAAATTGTTTCACCTCCAGAACAACTGTTTCTTACTTTAAGGTTAGTAGGTAGTAGTCCTGAATTTATGTTGAGGATGTTTCGACATCCACAATGCCGGCCTACTCAATATTTCAGTAATTAATTTTTCGGTATCCATTTGATCTCGAGCGAAACTTCCAAAATGATTTGTTAAATTCGCGCGAACACAAATGCGTCCCCTCGCTGCCGCTGCGAAAATCGCTCTGGCTGTGGCCGCCTCGATACTCCCGCGTGCATTTGTTTCACTCGCGCCCCGCGCCGCCCGTCGCCGCCGCGTGCCGCGCGACGCTTTTCGCGCCGCAGGTCGCGCCGCAGTTCGCGACGCCGTTAGCTGTGGCATACTTCATACGTTGTCTACCATTTGTTTTCGCCGCTCACCGCTTGTCGCGCCGCATTTCGCGCCGCGATTCGCGCCGCGCTTAGCTGTGGCCAGGGGGTGTACAAGATCATTATTTTATACAAAGATCACTGAGAACTTCAGCAGTATGCTTCAAAGGGTTTTATTTAAAATTTTTAGTCCTTTTTTGCCGTCGGTTTATTTGATAACAGCATTTATAGGGTTCCGTTACTGTGTTACTAAGACTCCGCTGTCTCTCCGTCTGTATGTCATGAACGTGATAGTTAGACAGTTGAAATGTTCATAGATGATTTATTTCTGTTGCTGCCGTAACAACAAATAATAAAAAACAGTATAAAATAAATATTTAAGAGAGCTCCCATACAACAGCTTATATTGCTTTTTTGGCGTTTTATTTATTTATTTATTTATTATTTTTTTATAGATAATCTATAAAAATCGGCAAAAAAAGAAAAAAAAAACCAAGACAAAATAAAAAAGTACGGAATCCTTCGTGCATGAGTTCGACTCGCACTTGACCGCTTTTTTAATGTTTATGTTATGTTATTTAGCCGTTGTTTATCATCTGATACACCACGCACTGCTATAACACTCCATATTCATAGTTTCTATTGCAGATAGTGGAAAGTAAATATAAAGAGAGCCCGGGTAAACTGTTTACCTAAGTTTCATGGACCCAAATAGTAAGTTCTACAGCGGAAATCCGGTCATCTAGTTTCACGCGTTAACCCGTAGCGTTAATTCTAAATCAACTTAATCCGAACATGTCATTACATAATCTTTTCGAGTTACATAAGTTTATGTTTAAGGCTCTGTACATTTGTTGCGGAATTTGTTCGAAAGAGTCGCCGCGGCCCTGGAACGCAAAGGGCACAAGAGGATCACGGGTGGGTTTTAGTCAGTAAGAGTCTGACACTCCCTACCGCTCCACCCAGGGCGGGAGGGGTCATTTGATGATTTCCCATAAAAAAAAGAGCACTGGGAGGAGCACGGGTGGGTTTTGGTCAGTAAGAGTCTGATAATCCCTTCCGCTCCGCACAGAGCGGGAGAACTCATTTGACGATTTTGAAAAAAGCTCTGTCTGTTTCAGGATTAACAAAGGCGATTTAAAGTTTTTTTTTTAAATGGATTTGCTCTTGACTCTAGTCTAGGTCACAGGTGACAGAGACAAAGTCAACGACGGAATGAGGTTACCCAGAAGAAGACTATTCACTCTAACTTTGAAGAGATCAGGGTTGAATGCGTTCGGAAACACAGACGCAGGCAGAGAGTTCCCCCCACCGAATGTGTCTCCACGTTGTCGTCGTGGTGGGGCTTGAGCGTCTCAATGATCTTGCGAGCTTTCCCGGTAGAGCCACTCATGCCGGAAGGTCGCAAGTGAGGGATCAGACCAAGAGAGACACACACGCGAGGAATCCCGCTCGCTGCCTTCTGGTACGCGTCTGCTCATCAGACGTGGCCATGAAGGCAGTGAGCGGGTGGGAGGAGAGGCCCTGTGAGGGAGAAAGGGCGAAGGAGCAAGGGACCATACCCTTTAAAAGGAACAGAGAATGAATACACAAAAGGAAATAGTAATACCCCAGGGCGGTTCCAGCGGCTCAGCCGCTGGGGAATCCGCCACGCTTGCAAGAGCGTCTGCCCCACCGTACTCTGGGGGGGGCACCAATTGTGTACCGATTGCCAGTGGCAACAAGAGCCGAGGAGGCTCCGAATCGTCGTCATCCGGATCTGCTTCATTTAAGGAGCTGATGGCGTACGATTTTGTAGCGGAGGGTTCGCCTGAGCGCCGGGGAGGTGCGGAGTCGGATTCCGGCTCCGCGCCTGACCTGATAACGGTCAGCTCGGCGGGCTCTGGAGTCGGAGGAAGGGGGGCCGCTGTGGAGGGCGTCAAGCTCTTCCGCAAACGGCCCAGACGGGAGGACGACAAGGAGTCGTCCTCCGAGGGGGAGTTTGCCTCTGCCCGCAAGATCCCCACCGCTAGGCGGGGCAGGGGCTGTGAGGCAGGGAGGGGGCTGACTCCCTCTACCCGGGAGGAGCGTCGGGCCGGGAGGTTGGTGGAGGAGGGGCGTCGCCCTGGAGGGAGCGGTCGTGGGGCTCCCTCTACTCTTCCGCCTCCTCTCGACTCTGACGACTCGGAGGCCCCGGGAGAGGTACCCCCCACCGCCGAGGAGCGAAGGGCTCAATTTGGGGAGGTTGTGGAGGCCGCGATCCGCGCTGTGGCCTTCAAGAGGAAACAGTCCTCGAAGCGGGAGGCCATCAGCGCGGCCAAAGCCTCCATCCTGGCGGCAGCGGCGGCCAACGTCGGCGGGGAAAAGGAGGCCAAAGAGGCGTCTGAGTTGCGGGCGGAGGTTGCCCGCCTCGCGGTTCTTACGGAGCGACTCGTTCGGGAGAATGAGTCGCTCCGGAGGGACCTTGCGGGGATGGCCAGAGCGGCCTCTGTGGAGCCGCGAGGGGGACTGAGTCCGGCAGCACCGGAGGGGGGCCAAGTGCTGAGCCAGGTGCGTGACCTGGTGCGGCAGGAGCTGGCTCCCTTCCGGAGGCAGTTCTCCGTGCTGGAGGACATGGTCCGGCGTCCCCCAACAGTGGCAACTCAGAAGGCCCCAGGCCAGCAGCAGAAGGCGGCTTCGTACGCGGCCGCCGTGGCTGCCAGCCCGGGAACGTCCGGCCAGGCGAAGGCGAAGGCCAAAGGGGGAGCCCCGCCGGCGCCTGTGACGCCGGCGGCTGCGATGCCGGCGACGACCAAGTCGGCCCCGGCAAAGAGGGGTAGGAGGAAGGCTGGAGGAGGAGCGGCTAAGGCTGCAGCGCCAGTGGTGCCGCAGCCGCCCCCACCCCCACCCTCGGACCCTCCTGCGGCCGAGGCCGAGTGGCAGGTTGCTGGCCAGAAGCGGAAGGCCAAAGAGGCGGCCAAGAAGAAGGCGAGGAGGCAGCGGCGGAAGGCCAACGCCATTGCGGCGAGGCTTCGCGCCCCGAAGTCCGCGGCTGTAGTGTTAACACTGCAGCCGGAAGCGGAACAGAGGGGCGTGACTTATCTCGCCGTATTGAAGCGGGCGAAGGAGGCGGTGAGCCTCCAAGAGCTGGGCATCAGCGGGGGCATCGGGGTCAGGAGGACCTTGACCGGTGCCCGGAAGCTCGAGCTCGCCGGAGCGGAGAGTGGCCCGTTCGCGGACGCCCTGGCCGAAAGGCTGAGGGCGGTCTTACCCGCGGACGAGGTCCGGGTGTCCAGGCCGACTAAGCGCATCGACATGCGCATAGTGGGCCTGGATGACTCCGTGACGGAGGAGGAAGTTGTGGCCGCCGTCGCCAGGACTGGGGGGTGCTCTGCTGAGCTCGTCAAGGCGGGCACCCTCCGGCCTGACAACACGGGCATGCAAACCCTTGTGGTAAGCTGCCCCGTGACGGCGGCCAGAACTGTGTCGGAGGGCCGAAGGCTCTTGGTGGGATGGGTGTCTGCGCGGGTAAAACTGCTGGAACCCAGACCTCTGAGGTGCTACCGCTGCCATGTGGGCAACCACACGGGAGCTATGTGCCCCTCGGAGGTCGACCGCAGCGGACTCTGTTTCCGCTGTGGTCAGCTCGGTCATCGGGCCGGCTCGTGCGAGGCCACGCCGCACTGCAGTGCATGTGCGGCTGTTGGCAAGCCGGCCGAGCACTGGACTGGGGGAAGGGCCTGCGTGCCATCCGCCCCGACCAAGGGCAAGAGGTCCGCCGCCGCCGCCGCCTCTGCCGCCGCCGCGGCTTCCGTCGCCGCTTCTGCCGCTTCTGCTGCGGGTGCTGCGACTCCCAACGCTCGGGAGGGTGCTGAGATGGAGTGCCAGTAATGGTCCCATTTCGGCCTCCCCCAGAGACAAGTCGGCCGCTGTGCTATTGCGCAGTGGCTGATGCCTGGGGACGGTGAGCGTGGGTGGCTCGCCGTCCGATACCAGGTTGAGTCGACGACGCGTTGTGTTCCACGCGCGCCGCAAGGAGCCGTCAGCACCGAGGACGGGGCCCCATAGGGTCGATGCCTGCTAGGGTTGCGGAATTTGTTCGAAAGAGTTACCGCGGCCCTGGAACGCATAGGGCACAAGAAGGATCACGGGTGGGTTTTAGTCAGTAAAAGTCTGACACTCCCTACCGCTCCACCCAAGGCGGGAGGGGTCATTTGATGATTTCCCATCCAGAAAAAAAAAAAAAAAAAAAAAAAAGGCAGAGAGTTCCACTTCTTTGCTGTGCACATTATAAAAGACGATTGATAACACTTGGTGCGAATTGGTGGAATAGCTACAAGGTAGGGATGGTAACCTACAGTGCGCCTAGATGTCCTATAGAAGAAGGGGGCTGGTGGGATGAGGACGTGGAGTTCATGGGCACACTCTGTAGAATACTGACAAGCAGGCGACCTTGCGTCGATGACCCAGGCTGTGAAGCTTGTCATTTACCAGATTTTCGTCACCAATGAGCCTTTAAGCTCTGCGTTCCACCGAGTCAAATTCTACTGCACTGCACAATTATTGCAATGATTTTCCAAAGTCATTCGCTGTTTAGGTTGACGATAGGCTTAGAATGGACGAAAATCACAAAGACTGCCGATAAAAATATTCAGGATATTCGCTGTTCTTTTCTAATTTATTTCGTTGCGGTATTCAAGACAGTGTTGTCCCCCAATAAAAACATCTTCTACCAGACAAAAGAAAAAAACAACTATACGAAAAAACAGTTTAAGGTAACAAAAACCATGCGGTATTATTTCAATCGATCCCCCCTCTATTAAAACGCGTGTAGCCTCGTGACAGATAGGACTGTCTCTATTGTGGCTCACCTCTATGTCACTACTAGGGACAGCATTCGATTTTTAAATCGATTCAAATCGTAAGCTGATGTATCGATTCACAAAAAAATCAAGGTCTAAAAGATCGATTTAAAAAAAATCGATTTATTTTTTCAAGTTGACTTTTATAATGTAAATATAAATCCATTTATAAGAAACAAGAAAGACAACATAATAAATGACCTCACATCAGTCATTTTTTTTTAATTCATTTAATTCATATCAAAGTCAAATCAGGTAGGTATGAAAGAAGACATTTATTTTCAAAATGTATTTAAAAAAAAAAAACAGTAAAAAAACAACACAGCCATCTCACGAGTTTTTGAGTAATTAACCCTTTAATCGGCAACACCGTGATGTTACAGACACATTCAACTAATTGTAGATAATTTTATAGTTTTTACCAATACAAAAAATAATCGAAAGGCGATTTTCAAAGGTGAAACATCGATTCACTGGATCGATTTAGTACTGAATATCGATTTAAAAAATCGATCTTTTGGGCCTGAAAAATCGATTCTTCGATTAATCGATCTCAGATCGCCATCCATAGCTCCCTACGATTCTACGCCTACACGAAATATGTCACAGCCAATCAATCCTCGCCTATTCGTTTTACTGACATGTTTTATACGAAAACATACGCATTAACTACGCATTTGAAAATAAATTATAGGAAAAATTATACCTACTCTGAAATGTGTGGAGGTGACTTTATTTATTTATTTTATTTTACAATTTAGGGAAACTTACAGCTTAACAATTTCTTGCGCAATACTATCTTCTATACTAATATTATAAAGAGGAAAGATTTGAATTTTTGTATGTAACGAATAAACTCAAAAACGACTTGATTACTACTACTGATTTCAAAAATTCTTTCACCATTAGAAAGCTACATTCATCTTGAGTAACATAGGCTATATTTTATCTTCATATTCCCACGGGAACGGGAACCAGGCGGATAAAACCGCGGGGCGCTGCTAGTGAGTAATAAAATAAGGCCACTTAAAAGTTTTCACAGATAGAAGAGAGCATACAAACAAAAAGTTGTTTGAAACAGCGTAAATATTGTAACTATTTAGTTTAAAAAAAGAGATTAAAAAGAGTCGTTTTTAATTTTGAAACGCTAAATACTGAAATCATCGATGTCGATGCCCCGGTAGACCGCATTATACGCACATAAACACACTCTTAATAAGTATGAATTCCGTCTGTAATTCGTTTGTACCACAGGATTATACAATAGACAGAAAAAAAAGAAGGAACCCGCAGTCCAATTTTGCTCAGCAATTCGGGAAGCTCAGTTGAACCGTGAGCGATTACACAAACACAAAATTAAAACGCGAAAATATCATACAAATCAAAAGAACTCCACTATGACTGTGAGTTAAGTTCGGTAATAATTGGTCGTTGGTCCAAAATGTCCATAAACTAGTTAAAGTTTCGCGGATGGAAAACTACGCAAAAGCAAACTTTAAGTTTTCCTGTATAATGGACAGCAAAGTCAATTAGTAGTAAGAACAGCAATGCTATTCTGTAAGAACTCACTCCAGTGCTCACTTCTGATTCTGCGGTGAAAACTGTATTTGGTATTCTGTAACTTGATGAAAACTACACTAGCGCTACTAAGTGAGAACATAGGTGAAGTGAACTTAACTTGACAGTCAGAATATCAAATAGGTACTTTTCACTTCAGGTGAGTTACGAAGTGTAATCGAAAATGAGATATGAATCGAATTCGCACGTGAGTTCTTACAGAATAGCACTGCAGGTAGGAAAGCTCTTGGCAAAGCGACTAAGTAGTTCTAACTGTTGAAGGTCAGAAGTTTTCAGGCTTAGTTAAAAGAGCTAAAATAAAATAATTTTAGTTTTAAGGGTTGCATGTTGTTTTTATGTTGTGTTTTTTCGTTGCTTATTTTAAGGTATCTCTAGTAACTCTGTACTCATTTAGTTTTTAAATGATAATGATATTTATTTTATAAGTAGGTTAAACATAACACTTTTACATGTCAAATATTTCTGGTAATTTTAAGCTACAAGAAGAACTATTCAACAATAATGTAATGAAATGCATGTTGTGCTTACCTGTAAGGAATTGGTACACTAGTCTATAAGTATGTATATGTATGTTGTCTCTGATAATCTTGTATGTGTGTATCCAATTGTTGCCAAATAAATAAAATAAATCTTTGGGTGGTGCCGTGTAACAGAGGTTTTCCTATTACAGGCTCCTGCCTCCAGAACATCAATGTAATAAACCCGATTGTATTTTATTAGTTTGTATTGCATTATGTGGTGGTAAAAACAAACGCCCGCCCGCGACTTCAATTTCCACCCCCTTTTTAGGGGTTAGTCAGTTTTACCCCATTAGGGGTGGAGTTTCGTAAAATCCGTTCTAAGCGGATGTCTACACCTTATAAGGAACCTGCTTAATTTTAAGTCTGTAAGTGTTATAGTTTCTGAGATTTCGTGATTAATATAAAACATAATAAAAATATATATGTATATATAATAAAGATAAAAAAAAAAACAAAACGGCATTCCCATCAAAAGTTAAACTTTCTTACGTAGTCTCTTTGAAATTCAAACTCGCGTTGGATTACATCGCTTGCTCTGAAAAGTGTCTTTAATCTTTGGTCTGCAGCCTTTTGGCGTCACCCTTTGTCTCCGTAAAGCGTGTAACGATTTCCTGTAAGCTTCCTAAGGAAAATGGCGTCGTCTAGATATGTAATATCTATATCTATACTAATATTATAAAGAGGAAAGATTTGTATTTTTATATTTTTGTATGTAACGAATAAACTCAAAAACTAAAGGACCGATTTCAAAAATTCTTTCACCATTTGAAAGCTACATTCACCCTGAGTAACATAGGCTATATTTTATCCCCGTATTCCCACGGGAACAGGAACTACGCGGGTGAAACCGCGAGGCGCTGATAGTATATATAAATACGAGTAAAATGTCTGTTGTTGTCGAGAATAGAAAATAACTATGGAATGTTTTCTTTGTTCACGTTGCTTTATACATCAAGTTAATGTAGTGTAGGAGTACAATATTCGATTATAATATGCCTAAATAATGACTTGAATACCGGCTATAGTTTCTTAAACAATGTTGATGTTTCAAATAGAATATATAATTTCGTATTTTATGTCAAGTACTGTTGAAAAACCAAGCTCTGATTCTTCTTTAATTTCCAATGAATTGTGAAAGAAAAAAAGTACTTAGATGAACCTATTGAAATTCAATTCAATGAAAATATAACCATTATTTAAGATCCTAAGTGATCAGCAAAGATCAAAATAGAAATTGTTAAGTTTTAACTTGTTGAAGAGTGTAAAATTCTGATTGACAATCAAATCATAACTAACTTGAAAACTTATGAAAAATAGAGCTTCTAGAAGAACCAGCCTACTAATATATGTAGTTTCAAATTGAATGACGAATATTTTAATACTAGCTGGCAGACGCAGCTTCGTTTTCGACACATTTTTCATGACTGCTCCGCTGCTTTTGGTCTAAGCGTCGAGATATATAGCCTATAGCCTTTCTCGATAAATGTGCTATCTAACATTGAAAGATTTTTTTATATCCGACTAGTAGTTCCTGAGATTAGTGCGTCCAAGTAAACAAATAAAAAAACTCTTCAGCTTTATATATTATGTAAAGCTTTGAGAGTTTGTTTGTTTACTTAAAATATTAAAAAATTAAAAACAACATATAGGTCAAAACAAAAACAGAGCGACCTATATGTTGTTTTTAATTTCACGGTTCGAAGGACCGACGGATAGTGTGTTGCCAAATATTGGAATAGTCCGAGCTACAACACAGATATAAACGTTGTCAAAGCTCAAGGAAGGGTTTGCGGATCATAAAAAATATAAAAACGCCCCCGGCTATGGGGAGTAACGATTACACTGATGAGGCGAAATAAAGAAAGAAGTGTTTATTTAAAAAGAGCTTTCGTGTCAAAAACACAAGAAGACAGAATAAAGTTGTTATTACCAGTCCCGATGCAGAGATGGATTAGGCACGAACATTATTTACCACACTACTTCAAGGCGGATAGTCGCGGAATTCGTTCAAAAAAGTCACCGCGGCCCTGGAACGCAAAGAGCATTAGGAGGAACACTGGCGGACTGGGCACGCCACCATTGTGGCGATAAGTCCCCTCTTTGAGAAGTGGCTGGAGAGACGTCACGGCGTCCTCACCTTCCGCCTGACGCAGGTGCTCACCGGACATGGCTGTTTTGGGAGGAACCTGTGTGGGATCCAGCGGGAGGACACGTCTGGGTGTCAACACTGTGTGGATCGCCCGGAGGACACGGTGGAGCATACGGTGGAGGTCTGCCCTGCTTGGGCGGAGCAACGTCGTGTCCTCGTTGAGGCGATCGGCGGCGGCGACCTCTCTCGTCCGGCCCTGGTTCAAGCCATGGTCCAGAGCGAGGAGGCATGGGAAGCGGTCGCCTCCTTCTGCGAAGCAGTAATGCTAGCGAAGGAGGAGGCGAAACGCGTGCGTGAAAGGGAAACCTCACGCCCCAGCCGCCGCAACAGAAGAAGACGCCCCGGGCGTTGGGAAACGCAGGGCGATTCCTGGCCACCGTAAGCCCGGGCCTGCGGATGGCGAGCTATAGGTGGCTCGCCGTCCGGTAGCAACCAGGCCCGAGTCGACTCACCGCGGCCCTGGAACGCAAAGGGCACAAGAAGGAACACGGGTGGGTTTTAGTCAGTAAGAGTCTGACACTTCCTTCCGCTCCGACCGCAGCGGAACAAGTCATTTGGTGATTTCCCATACCTCAAGGCGGATTGGCGTTCTCTGACTTATATTAACTGTTTCCTCACGAAGTTTTCCTTTAAAGATCCCTATTCTATTCTATACTTCCTCTCATCCTCTTCCATACTTCACTGAACGGTTTGAGTAGCTCGTCCCGAGAGGTGAACCATGTCACACTGAGACTCTTCTCCTTCGTACTCCGTGTCATATTTCCAGCCTTTATGGTGGCTCCTTCTCAGTTACTGCAGTGCGTGTCTGGCACTGGCTCCCACATTCCCTACGAGACAGACCTTCTCTCGATGTCTTCGCTAGGTTATTCAAAGAGCATTTCCTTTTCCATCACAAATTTGTGCTATGTTATCATCATCTGCCTAGCCTTTTCCCAACTAAATTGGGGTCGGCTCCCAGTCAAGCCGGATTCAGCTGAATACAAGTATTTTACGTGAAGCGGCTGCCTACCAGACCTCCACAACCCATTAACACGGTACTTTTTGGCAAGACTGGTGTCCGATTTTCTGGCTTCTGACAATCCGTAACGACTGCCAAAGATCTCCAAATGACAGCCGGAACCAACGGCTTAAAGTGCTTTTCGAGGCACGGAGAAGTCTCGCTATGTTAAGATGGTCATCCATCCACAGACCAACCTCGGCAAGCGTAGCTTAACCTAGAAGATTGACCCGTGCGGCTGTTATAATTTAGCCACGAGCTCCTTCTGCTATGTTATATGAAATGATTATTCAACACGCTCTAACTAAACTCTAAACCTGGCCCCAACGCCTGTTGTTGCCGTAACGGGTTCCTATGTCGTCTCGGCTACAATGATCAATGTTGTCCACTTGCATCACACCAGAGGCTCGTGGTAGTCGTGTCCGGTCTTGACATTGTTTTTAGATTTAAAACGTTTATTTTTTGTTTGTTTTTAAGTTTGTTTTTTTTTTTTGTGCGTCATCTATGGCGGAATAAACGAGTTTTCTTTCTTTTCATCAAAGTTTACTCATTTAATGTCAATCCCTCTAGCGGATGTAAATATAAAAATAGTATTTATTTGTATAAAAAATGGTATCCAAAGTTGTTAAAAAAAGACATTATACTTAGAGCGTGTAAATATGATTAAAAATGTTTTCCGTTAATAAATTCTTTTATACTATAAAAATTGTTGGTATTTACCATTCAGGCAAGTTGTTTTTAAACAATCTAAGGTCTAAAGTTTTAAAGTCACTTGGAATTTTATTATATACTAACTTATGCCCGCGACTTCGTTCGCGTGGAGTTCCATACAAAATGTTAACCCCTTTTTCACACCCTTAGGGGACGAATTTTCAAAAAATCCTTTCTTAGCGGATGCCTACGTCATAACATCTACCTGCATGCCAAATTTCAGCCCGATCCGTTCAGTGGTTTGGGCTGTGCGTTGATAGATCACTATGTCAGTCAGTCAGTCACCTTTGAGTTATTGTATATTTAGATTTTAACACACATGGCGAAACAGCTTTATATTATATTTAGCTAGTCTTGGTAATTCATTTAAAATAAGCCTGTGAGGATCTTGCCGGTGCCGAGGATATACATCTCCTTTTCCATAATTTTCAAATAGAGATTTTGCGAATAATGTCGTGGCTTCGTGGGCAACCGCTTGTATGGTTATAATCTACAATAACCTTGGTTGCTAGTCATGCTGAGCTTGTAACATTGCTTAATTAAGCAATGGCGGCCGGTTACTAGGTGGTCAGGTCATTTATCATACCTTTGATGGTATTGATATTTTATCTTAATACATTAGCTTCACCGATACCTACCTATAGCTATATTGTTAGTGATGCAGCGAGAACGAGGAAAATTAAATTAATAGAAACATATTAATAATCTATACTAATATTATAATATAAAGAGGAAAGGTTTGTATTTTTGTATGTAACGAATAAACTCAGAAACTACTGGACCGATTTCAAAAATTCTTTTACCATTAGTAAACTACATTTACCTAAGTAATATAGGCTATATTTTATCTCCATATTCCTACGGGAACGGGAACTACGCGGGTAAAACCGCGGGGCGCTGCTAGTGTTATATAATTTTAATTTTAAATGACTGTGCTGTTGGTGTGCTTATTCTAAATAAATAAATCTACCTAAGTTACGTTGCCCACAGTCACGTGCTAAGCCATTGGGTTCTAACACGGTTGGAACGCAGACGGTGACAAGAGCTCGGATAATGTCGTTTGAATTAGCGTCCCGCCCAATACGGCCCGCACTGCGGCTACTAGAATAACTATGTTATATTAAAACCAACCAGTTTGGATGCCAGGATATTCCTGATTCATTTCTGAGTGCCATAGACCAAATATATGGAAGCTGGAATGAAGATAGGTACCTAAATGACTTTAGATAGTCGATATATGTAAGTACGTCATTTTTAAGGTATTATGTATTGCTGGGGAGTTTCCTGTGGTGACGAGCGGGCTGTAAGCGAATTAGCTCGTGGCTAAATAATAACGAGCACGCACGCACGGAGCGATCTTTAAGGTTAAGCAACACCTGCCAAGGTTGGCCTGTGGATGGGAGACCATCTCAATGTATCGGGATTCCTCTGTGCCTCGGAAAGTACGGTAAGACGTTGGTCCCGGCTGTCATTTGTAGATCTTTGGCAATCGTTACGGATTGTCAGAAGCCAGAAAATCTGACACCAGTCTTGCCAAGAAGTACCGTGTTACTCGGTTGATGAGTTGTGGATGTTCTGGTAGAGAGCCGCTCCACGTAAAATACTAGTATTCAGCTGAATCCGGTTTGACTGGTAGCCGACCCCAATATAGTTGGGAAAAGCCTAGGCAGATAGATGATGGTGAATCGCGGGCGTTTCAGGGGACAGTCCTAATTTTTGAAGCTCGAAATAGCAATTCTCAGCCTACTTGATATATTTTTTAAACCTGTGGCCGTACTACGAAGTGCCAATGCTATCATGTTTCAGTGTGACGGAAAGGGATAGTGCTATTCGTCTTGTGTAACTCCGTCTCTCTCTGACACAGGAATCATGATGGATTTAAGACGTCATGGTATATAGGGCTGCTGGTGAAATATATTTTCATGACTTTTTAATTTTAAATTTGGCCTTAAAAAAAAAGATGAATATGACAAACACTGGGTAGTTCGGTTTATAATTCTTTTTTACTAAAAGATAAATGACTACTATTGACAGGACCAGTCTCCGCGCATAAAAAATCCAATTTTTTTTTAAACCGTTGCCCCACACTAGGAATTTGTCCTGTATCGTGGGTACGTTTACAAACATACAATGTCACATACACAAACAGCCAGACCCGGAACAACTATCTGTAGGCCATACAAATATTTGTTCCGTGCGGGAATCGAACCCACGACACGTAGCGCAGCAGCCAATCGCTCAACCACTGCGCCAACCATGTCGTCAAATTCAATATTGTCCTACAACGCCCTGGTTTTTCAGGTTGAAAGATTTTATTGATAATTATTTGTAAGGTACAGAATACAGTACTTGTGGATTTGATTTCGATTGAAGAGCCTTATAATCAAATTCTTGTTTGTAGCCTAACCCCACTCGAAAGATATTGAAATATAATGATTTCACCATTATTTAAGTACCTAGTCATACGTCAGGGGGTGGTTTCATCCCCCAACTCATCAATTTTAAAAGCTTTCCATTACAATTCAATGCTTTTTATTTTAATGCCAACGACGCACACAACAGACAAACAAATCTTTTAGGTAAATTATTGTTTCTAAAAGGAATATCGATAAGAGATAGAAGCTTACTTGTTTATTTAAGTATTGCTTTTACGTCAAAATCAGGGTTTCAAAAAGCAATATAAACATATAATTAAGTATCCATGTACATCTGTGGAGATTTTCAATAGGGATGTTGCCTGAGTAAAAAATATATGATTATGTTTAGTCCGTCAGTTAGATTATAGAAAAATATTGGACACGTATTTTTTCCTTTATCAAATCTATAAAAACTGACGAAGGTAAAAAGCATGAAAGATCAGGAGTGGGAGCGTGTGACGTCACGCCCCGGTAAAAATTGTAGCGAGTAGTGACGTCACTCGAGTTTTCAACGCACTGTATCGTCTTAATTTTTTGTTTATGTGAAAAAAGAAAAAATACGTCTCCAATATTTTTTGGAAATCTATCTGACGGACTAATCAGATTTTTTTAGTCAACTACCCTATTGAGATGTAAGTAAATAATATTGGTTTCACATCAGAAGTTCTCCAGAAAATTACAATTTCAGTGTACCTATCGTCAGACTCAATAAAGTTCTAGAATCCTAGGAAATCCAATTTCATTCTCTGTGAAAGCGAGGAAAGATGAGGATAGCAGGGAATCCAATTTGGCTGCTCAGTAACGCTGCAACCATGTATGTATTTATGTAGGTATGGAAATAAATTTCAGAATCCTATTACGATATGTTCGTATCGGGTCCTGTGTGGTGGTCGTGTGTAATGAAATGTAGCTTAATATTCCCTTCAAATTCTTACTATTTGTTGAAAACAAACATAATTATTAAAGGCTCGGGATGGATTATTTTGATATAATATTATATATCATATTCCCGTTTCCGTGGGAATACGGGAATGAAATATAGCCTAGGCTATTCGCTGAGAACTTAGCCTTCCATTGGTGAAAAAATGGTTGAAATCGGTCCAGTAGTTTCGGAGCCTATTCAATACAAACAAACAATCAAATCTTTGCTCTTTATAATATTCATAAAGATTTAAACAGTTTTTGATTTAAATTAAATTTCAAGTAGGCTATACAAAATACACTAATCTGTGAGATTCTCAATGATTTAGAATGTGAGGACTATGTGGTTCGTTATAAATAACGGGTAGATTTTATGATAGTAGGATAGTTTCTTTTAGTGCCATAAATAATGTGTAATATAATAATTAGGGGAAGACACTAGCTCCTGTAATACAGTGTACACTAGCGCAGGGGCTAGGGAATTCATAAAATGTATGCTTAATTTATGCCAATAAAGATCATTATTATTATTAGTTTGAGTAGATACTTTATGCGGCCTATAGAAATGTGGAAATACTTTGGTATTTTTGGTAATATCATTAAGCTTTCAGTTGAGCTACACGATAACTGGTATATGCTTGCGCTGCTTGGACCATTACAAGTTTACAATCATCATCATCTGCCTAGCCTTTTTCCCAACTATATTGGGGTCGGTATTTTACGTGAAGCGGCTGCCTACCAGACCAACCTATTAACGGGGGAACACGGTATTACAAGTTTACTATAATGTATGTATTTCAGAAGAGAGTTTGTATCAGTAATTCCTCCCAGGGTAGGTAGTTCAGGTAATGTATGTATTTCAGAAGAGAGTTTGTATCAGTAATTCCTCTCAGGGTAGGTAGTTCAGGTAAACACCGGCTAAATATAATTTAAGCTAACTAAAATTAACGTGTTCATTTAAATAAATTTGCAAAGTAAATACCACTTACGGATAACAAATAACAGGTCCTTCTGTACTCAACATGCTTATGGCGTTAGAAGTATGTTTTAACATTATTTATGACTCTACAAATATAATATCTTCTTTTCTTTTCAAAGACAAGGTAAACACATTCTCAGAAACGATTTATTCAAGCGTTTGGGTTGGCAATTGAAAATCAAAGAATCACTTAAGAAAATATTAGCCCAGGTTCGGGTCGTTTCAAATTCTTCGTTCGTTGATATTGTTATTAGGAATATATGTACCTTAGTTTATAACCGACTTGAAAAAAGAAGAGGTTCCCAACGACTTCGACTGCTTTCTAATTTTTTTTTTTTTGTATTTTTCACTTTTCAGTGGTTCACTCCCAACTAAAAATACCCATTACAGCGTACGTGGTATAAATTGGTGTAAACAATGAACAAACATGCGATTTCAGCTATCCCGACAGATTTGCTATCATTTACTAAAGAGTTCCGTTTCCTATCTCTGTTCTTCATCAGATCTTCACCAAACTAAAAAGGGTCCACCTTGAAATACTAAGATGCTCTTCCAAACCATCGTACACAATTTTATTTTTTCAATTTACATCGACAAGAGGGAATGAGAAAATCATCAATGTAAACTAAGCCACGCATTATCTTATTAGGGATAACTCGAATAATAGTCGTCAGATCTCAATCAAATTTAAATGGGACCACACGACAAGCACCAGCTTTCGAATATAAAAAAAAAAACCATCAAAATCAGTAGGTACACCCAGTACAAAGTTATGAGGTAACCCACACAAAAAAAAATACAGTCTAATTGAGAACCTCCTACTTTTTTGGAAATCGGTTGAAAATAACAATTGTGAACCGATTTGGATTATTCTTTTTCTGTTTGGAAAAATATTTCTATCTCAGATCTGGAACTAAATAATAGGTAGATCTGGAATGTTCTGGGATTAGGTCAATATGATTGACGACTTGTTTTGATATCGTGCGCCAGATGTTTTGTTTCATAGCTGATATTTTTGGGTCATCGAGAAATGAAAGGAAAAGTTTTCTACGAAAATAATGAAAGTCACAAGCACTTAATATTAGAGCAATTAGACGCCTACTTACTGTAGGAAGTTTTTTGTACCCATATCTTTACAATTGGGTATTTTACTGGATATAAAAATAATTTTTTGGACATGTAAAAGTGTTATGTTTAACCTACTTACAGAATAAATATCATTTATCATTATTTTATTTAGTCCGTCTGTTGGATTTTTTTTTTAATTGGACACGTTTTTTTTGTCATTACGTAAGAAAATTATAAAGATAAAGCGAATCAAACTTCAAGAGGATCTTGTGACGTCACGTCGCTAGCCAAAATTTCAGCACGTAGTGACTTCACGCAAGTATACAACGAACTCTGTCGTCTTCATTTTTGTTTACGTGAAATAATGAAAAATACATGTACAATATTTTTTTTTGGAAATCTATCTGACGGACTAATTAGATTATTGTATTATTTTCTTAGAGAAAGCAAAGGGAAATTATTGTATACATCCAGTTCCTGTCTACCTGACTGATGTTTCATTTCAAATCGATTTCTTCTACCTCTGGGTCCCACTTGAGCCTCCAATCGGCGAAGGTTTAACACATAACATCTTTAGAATGTTTCGAAAGGACACAGTTCCCTACTATACTGGGTGAGTAGGTACCCAGTATAGTAGGGAACCAAATCCTTAAGTACGTTTCGATGGTAAGTTCCTAAGAACTTTCTTAGGAACTTACCATCGAAAGGTACTAAGTTCCTAAGAGAGTTCTTAGGAACTTATCATCGAAAGGTACATAAGTTCAGGATTTGGTTTACGACATTATATTAACATGTTACATGTTTTGAAAATCCACTATTATTATCCTAATCTGAGAGCAGTGATAGCCGAGTGGTAACGGCTCCGACTTACGAATTGTAGGTCGTGGGTTCAAACCCAGCCAGGCGCATTACTTTGTGTAATTAATATCATCACCACTGCTCTCAAAACGGTGAAGGAAAACATCGTGAGGAAACCGGCATGTCCAAGAACCAAAAATTCGAAGACATGTGACATTCACCAACCCGCACTGGGCCCGCGTGGTGGATTACAGCCCATTCCCTCTCCTGGAGAGGAGGCCTGCGTCCTAGCAGTGGGAACATTAAAAAGGCTGACTATATCCTAATCTTAGTTATAGAATTTATCGAAGGCGCGTCGTGGTCCACGCGCGCCTCAAAGAGCTGTCAGCAAACAAGACAGGGCCCCATAGGGTCAGTGCCTGCTAAGGTGCAGGAATTTACTCGAAGTTAGTAGTAGTAGTCAGTAAGAGTCTGACTCTCTCTTCGTCTCCGCCCAGAGCGAAATAGCCTTTAATGATTTCCCATTCATAAAATTACATCCTAATACATTCAGGATATATAAAAAAATCCCCAAAACCTAAAAAAGGGTATTTTACTCATAATTTTCGAGCACTGATTTTTCGTGAATTTTCGACCGGATGTTTCGTGACTTTTTTGCAACTGAATCTTTATAAGTTGTTCTTTTATGCATTTAAAAATCAGCTTCGTATCTGTTATCAAAGTTCAGAAAATGTTGATTTCAACAGAAAAAAATACTTTAAAAAAATATTATGTTCGGTGAATTATGACTTACATTTTGAACTTGAATTTTAGAAATTTAATCAGGCGACTTTATGGTTCCTAAATAGACGTCAAGAACGCTGCAGAATTTCAGCTTCCAGAGAATATAATAGTTTCTAAGCCAAAAATCCTCAAAACTGGAAAACTATGTATAGTCGCAGAACATACACTGGGATGATTGGAATACTCCACGATACGAGGAACCTAAATTTATTTTTGGATGTCATTGTTCCGACCACCCTGTATATGTATGTTTGAATAACTCGGTAAAAGGTGTTTTTTTTTTCATTTTCACACAACCAATTTTTAGGTTTAAAGCTATTTCTTTTATACCTTGTATATTTCCTATCTCTTTCCAAAATCTTAAAAAATAAACAGAATCTGTGGATATATAGCTATCAGTGACGTTATTTTTATGAAGCCACAGTCTTACCCACGTGTTTTCCTCAGTGAATGAAAGGAATGACGTTGATTTGGATTTCTTTAAGCTTCCCACATTTTACTTCACGTTTTACTGTAGACAACTGACGGATTAAAACTACGTAAGGAGCTGTTGTACACGCGGAATAATGGCAGATTAAAAAAAACTGCTTCATTGTTTGGTTTAAAGCCCATTTTGGTATCTAGAATTTTATAGAGACTAGTGTTAAAGTTCAAAATTTAATAGTAGTAAAAAAACTAAAATTTTATGTATGAGAAGAACTTACAAACGGTTGACTCGTTCATGTGCTTTAATTCCTAATCTATACTTATAATAAATCTGTAGAGAGGTCAATTCTGTACAAGGAATATATTTTCAAAATAACTATCAGGGGGTGATTAGTGATCGATACTGGTGCCAAAAATGCAATCAGTAAAATTTTTGTCTGTCTGTCTGTCTGTCTGTATGTTCTTTATAGAAACAAAAACTACTCGACCGATTTTAACGAAACTTGGTGCAATTATTCTTCATACTCCTGGGCAGGTTATAGTATACTTTTCATCACGCTACAATCAATAGGAGCAGAGCAGTGAAAGAAAATGTTGGGAAAACGGGAGAAGTTACTCCATTTTTTAAGCTTTGCACAGCCCAACCACTGAACGGATCGGGCTGAAATTTGGCATGCAGGTAGATGTTATGACGTAGGCATCCGTTAAGAAAGGATTTTGATTAATTCTACCCCCAAGGGGATAAAATAGGGGATGAACGTTTGTATGAAACTTTGTCAATTTTAAACCGATCGGGCTGAGAGTTTCAAAATCGGGGGTAAAGTAACTATTCCACGCGGACGAAGTCACTGGCAGAAGCTAGTTGAAAATAATTTACATTACAATAAATCTGATCTAAAGTTTCTACTGGCTTTTCTTAAAACTGTAGTAAATGTTTTTATTCAAGTGACATAACATGACACGGTCATATTTAAAATAAGTAAATTAGAAAACATAGTTTTCTTTAGTAGCTAGTAAAACCAGTACGATAACCGATTAGAACCTCCAACATCCTCCCCTTAATCGGAAATGTTGTGTTCCATATTTATGAACATGACTGTACTTTAGTACAAAGTGATCAGAAATTTATCGCGCTGACTGTACTTTACATCAGTGTCTTGTAAAAACTTAAAAACACTAGTAATCAAACACAAATCATAACATATAACCTAAGTAACGATATAAGCAAGATATAAACTTCAATATGTAAAAACTTAGGATATAATGAGACCTATGTCAGCCACGCAACGTTGGTGCTTTACACGACTCAAGCCCTTTGTCAAAATATCTGCAGGCATTTTATCGCTCGGCAAATATGATAACTTAACTTTATTGCTTTCGACCAGTTCCCGTATGAAATGATATCGAACGTCTATGTGTTTGGTCCGATTATGATGTACGGGATTTTGTGCCAACTTTTGAGCGCTTTGATTATCATTACAAAGAGTAACGGTTGTACACTCACCTCTGATTTCAGCAATTAGTCGCTGCAGGTAAACAGCTTCCTTAGAAGCGCTTGACAACGCCATATATTCAGCTTCTGTTGATGACAAGGCAACTGTGGGCTGTTTCTTACATTCCCACGACACGGGTGCATCAGCTAGTTTAAAAATATAACCAGTGTATGATCTCCTGTCATTACCATTGCCCCAGTCAGCATCAGCAAAACCAATTAAAGGTTCTCCAGTTTTCTTAAAAGTAAGACCGTAGTTCAACGTACCCTTTAAATATTGCAGTACGCGTTTAGCAGCAGTCCAGTGTACTTGTTTAGGATTTTTATTAAATTGACTCAAAAAACTGACGGTAAATAATATATCAGGCCTAGTATTTATTGCTATAAACATCAGACAACCGATCAAGTTTTGATAAGGAACATTGCCCGCTGGTTCCGTCTGTAAATGCCAATCAATGCTAGTATCCATTGGTGTAGACACTGATTTACACTCAGCTAAATTAAAACGTTTTAAAGTTTCAACAATATAGCGTTTTTGAGTAACTTTCACGCCATTATCTCCCACAGAAACATGTTGTCCTAGGCAGTAACTCAATACACCTAGATCTTTCAAGCTAAAATATTTTGCAAGACCGTTTTTCAGGCATTCTAACTCACAATCTTTGTCATAGGCCAATATTACATCATCAACATAAATTGCTATAATTGCAATACTATTAGAACTCTTTTTTATGTACATACAAGGCTCAGACTGCAATCTATTATAGCCTAGATCAGAAAGTACTTCATCAAATCGCTTATTCCAAGCTCTGGCAGCTTGTTTGAGACCGTAAAGTGACCTCTTTAAATGACATACTTTACTCTCCTCACCTTCGGCTACAAAACCATCAGGTTGTGCCATATAAACTTTCTCGTCTAATTTTCCATACAGAAAAGCAGTGTCAATATCTAAGTGATGCATTTTCAAATTCTGCTCAGTTGCTATAGCAATTAAAATTCTCAGTGACGAATAGCGAACAACTGGCGAAAAAGTTTCCTCATAATCTATCCCATAACTCTGATGAAAGCCTTTTGCGACTAAACGTGCTTTATATCTATTTATTTTACCTTCAGAATCACGTTTTAGCTTGTAGACCCACCTACACGGTATAACCTTTTGGCCACTATTCTCTACTAAAGTCCAAGTACCGTTGGTCATCAAAGATTTGTACTCATCTTCCATCGCGGCTATCCATTTAGCCTTATCGGGACGCGAAACGGCATCATAATAAGAATTAGGTTCATCATTTAACTCACATGATTGCATCACGGAACAGCATACACTACAACGATAGTTAGTTTCAGGATTTCTGTCTCTTAAATTATACCTCCGAACTGATCCAGTTTCGACTGCTTCTACAGGTGTTTCCTGATCCTCGGCTGGTAAAGGCTCAGTAACAGGTAGAGGAGTGGGAACCTGTAAATCATCATTATTAGGACCATTCTCAATAGAAGTGGTAGGAGAACTCTGAACCTGTAAATTGTTATTATCAGAAATAACAATAATATCATTCTGACGTGTAGATGATTCAGATAGTTCATCAATGACTTCAGCATTTGTAAAAGTATTCTCTAAAAATACTACATCCCGTCCCTTAACACATTTTCTAATATTGGTGGGATCTCTAAATCGATAAGATTTGTTGTCATCGCAATAGCCAACGAATATGTACTGTTTCGCTTTCGGATCTAATTTTTTACGATTGCTAGACGGTACATGTACGTATGCTCGACAACCAAATATACGTAAGTGAGCAATGTCTGGTTTTCTGTTGTACCAAAGCTCAAAGGGTGTACGATTTCCTAAAGCTCTGTGTGGACATCTATTTTTGAGATAAGTGGCAGTTCGTAGGGTTTCTTCCCAGAAAGTTTTAGGTAGACCACTATCCTGTAGCATACATCTAGCCTTTTCTACTAAAGATCGATTTGTCCGTTCCGCAACACCATTCGATTCTGGGCAAAACGGTACAGTAGTCTGGTGTTTGATGCCCTTTGAAGCCAAATATGCCTCAAACTCACCATTCACATATTCACCTCCGTTATCGGTACGCAAATTCTGAATTTTGTGAGACGTCATTCTCTCAACAAAAGCTTCAAATTCAATAAACTTTTTCTTAACATCCACCTTCGAGCGTATAAAATAAGAAAAAATCATTCTAGAAAAATCGTCAACAAAAATAAGTAAATATCTATTATTCTCTAAAGACATGACATCAAAAGGACCGCATACATCCGAATGCACAAGTTCCAACATGGAAGTACCTTTCTTGTACTCAATAGTCTTAAAAGGTTTTCTAATTTGTTTACCTTCTATGCAAGCCACACAAGGGTTTTTATCAATAGAATTAAAATCTATACCTGTTGCTTTTCCCCGACGAAGATGCTCCAAGGCGACACGACAAAGATGTCCAAGTCTGCGATGCCACAAACTTGACTTAGACGACGCATCATCGGAAGACATCATAGCACGTTCCGGGCGAATAGGAGTATGGTCGAGCCTATACAAGCCTCCAACGTTACGAGTGGCGTGACCTACTACATTACCAACTACTCTAACATTATCTTGCTTATACATTGTACAACCATCTCTATCAAAAACAAACGTTATACCCTTATCAACCGCTTTACTCACAGATACTAAGTTTGTACTCAGTTCAGGAACATATAGAACTTCTCTAATACTGCTGAGCTTCATGATTTTATCAGTTTTAAGCAAAACATCTCCAACTCCAGGTGAATTTACTTTCTTGTTATTCGCAAGAGTTATCTCGTTTACTGCCATCGTTGCATCGAAATTACTTAGCCATTCTTTATTGCAAATCATATGGCTAGAGGCGCCCGAATCTACGTAACAGTCGTTCTGACTTAGGTTACCTCCAACTCCAAATGCTGAAATAAGTGTAGACTCATTTTTACTATTATTCTGAGACTTCTTGCCATTATTCTCCTTGTCTCGCTTTCCTCTTCTAAGCGGACAATCTGGACTTTTGTGACCAGGCTCTCTGCACTTATAGCATATTATAGGCTTTGTAAAAGGTTTATGCGACTTCATCATAGCAAGCGCTGATTCCTTCGATTCACGTTTGGTACTCTCATTCAGTAACTTTCGTTTTACTAGCTCAGATGTAACTTCAATATTAGAATTCTCTAAAGCCATTACAAGAGGATCGAAATCTGCTGTCAAACCTCCTAGTAAAATTGCTCCAATAGATAGATCATCAATCTTTCTGCCAATGTCTGCCAAATCCTGTGCAGTACTAGTTACGGCATTAATGTATTCTTCTATGGAAGAGAAATTCTGTAGCTCATATCTATACAACTTACGTTCTAAAGACAATCTTCTGCATATACCTTTGTCTTCATATGCATTAGATAAGGTATCCCATACCTCCTTGGCTGTATTACAGGCACGTACATGGGTAATTGCACCACCTTCTAAGGTAAGGCACATTTTCGTCATTGCTTTCATATCTCTATGATTTCTATGACTTACCGGTGTGGTATCATCTTCGGCATATCCTTCAATCGAAGACCACAAATTTTCATGCATCAAGTACATGCGCATTTTAAATTTCCAGTTTGGATAACCATCCTTACCTTTTAAACTGTTAATTGTAAGTAAGGAAGCTCCTGACGAACCGGAATTATGAATATTGTCACCCATCGACATTTTTGTATTTTAATATTTATACAAATACAATACACAGGACAGATTCGATGTTTAAACGAATTATTAGTATTTTTATCTATTTAATACTATAATGGTGGACAAAAATTCAACATTTACTTTATTTATTATCGCCCATAACCGACTGTAGTAAATGTTTTTATTCAAGTGACATAACATGACACGGTCATATTTAAAATAAGTAAATTAGAAAACATAGTTTTCTTTAGTAGCTAGTAAAACCAGTACGATAACCGATTAGAACCTCCAACAAAAACTAGTTTTTTTCAAACGACTTCCTATAAAAGAGGAGGTTCTCAATTCGACTGTATTTTTTTGTTTTGTGTGTTACATCATAATTTTGTACTGGTTGTACCGATTTTGATGGATAGCTGCAATCGGATTTTTGTTTATGTTTTACACCAATTTATACCACGTACGCTGTGATGGGTATGTTTAGCTGTGAGTAAACCACTAAAAAGTGAAAAATAAAAAAGCTTTTTACAAAAAAATACAACCTACTTCTAAACAAAAAAATCAAAAGTACAAAATAACTTTAATTTCGGAAGTCGGTGTTCAAAAAACGAAGAAGCAACCAAAAACACCGAGTTCCGAAATTAAAGTTATTTTGTACTTTTTGTTTAGAAGTCGGTTGTATTTTTTTGTATTTAATGAAAGCGACTGTCAATTGGTTGTAGTTCCTTTTCTACCTCATCAGGGTCTTTCCTACAGGAACCGTTTATTTCCCGTGGTAATAGCCTATGGCTCTCATCGATAGTGTAGATTTCTATCATTGAAAGAATTTTGTCTCTTTATAATTTAGAGTTGACGGGAGAGGAAAATGGTCTAAATGTAGGATTATAAGCAAACATTAATTTGCAGCCAACATCAAATAGACTGAGTTTAAGAGCAGGTTTGGTGTTGTTATATAACCACACAAAACCATAGTAGTGACATCTGTACAGTCCGATACCTCTGTACCCGTTTCATAAAATGAGGAAATCATCATATGACTTCTCCCGCTCTGGGCAGAGCGGAAGGGAGTGTCAGACTCTACTGACTAAATCCCACCCGTGATTCTTCTAGTGCCCTTTGCGTTCCAGGGCCGCGGTGACTCTTTCAAACAAATTCCACAACCCTAACAGGCAATGAACCTATGGGGCAGTCTTCTTTGCTGACAGCTCTATGAAGCGCGCGTGGAAAACGACGCGTCGTCAAGTCGGGCCTGGTTGCGGACGCAAAAATTTGAAGACATGTGACATTCACCAACCCGCACTGGGCCCGCGTAGTGGATTACGGCCCATTCCCTCTCCTAGAGAGGAGGCCTGTGTCCCAGCAGTGGGAACATTAAAAGGCTGATTATGCTTTTTATGCTAATATTTTATTTTAATGACCATTAGTGTGCGTTATGTAACGCTGCACAATTATTCTGAAAGTTGCTGCGCATGCTAACGAGCTGACCTTTGACCTTAGACCTCTGACCTCGGTTTAAACGTGTTTATGATACTCTGGCTAACTGCTCTTTGCTACTGTGCACGCATGGACGCAAACAAATGTAATTCAAAATGTGTGTATTCATTTATTTTAATAGGCTATGCTCAGCAAAAGCTGAGGTAGGTTCAAGGTTCGATTCCCGGCAAACAATGTGTTACTGGATTCAACTTCCGGTATTTCTCAGTTGCAGTCTCGATTTGTGCCTGTTTGATGATAATCATATTGGTCCATTTTAAATTCAATTTTAAAGAGCATTATTGGAACACCGCTGCCTCATCATCCTTCATCCTGGCATGATGTCGTTCTAAAAACAATAGACCAGGCCCTAGAATATTTCATTATTTACCAACACGACTATCGGCACAATGATCACTGACGTTCCATAATCATACAACTTAGCTTGCCAAATCTAGACAACTACTTGAATTCTGTTTTGTCTCGTAGTCGCAAGCCTACCGCTAAGCATAAGGTCCTGGATTTGATTCCTGGGTATAAAATCCCAGGTAAAACAAAGTATTTTTGAGGTTTCGTATCTATTGATTCACCGTGGCAGATCGGGTGCTGGAACATAGCTGGAATATAGGTTTGCCACCTTTTAATTGTGATTTAAACATCATACCTGACAAAATGTAGGAATATTATGGGATCCATAGGTACACCTTTGCCTATCTTCACTTCACTGCTTTTACAGTAAAGTAAATTATATTGAGATTTAGAGAGCAGTGGTGGCCGAGTAGAGCAGTGGCGGCCGAGTGGTAACGGCCCCGACTCACAAATTGTAGGTCACGGGTGCAAACCCAGCCAGGCGCATTACTTTGTGTGATTATTTTCATCACCACTGCTCTCAAAACGGTGAAGGAAAACATCGTGAGGAAACCGGCATGTTCTAGAACCAAAAATTCGAAGACATGTGACATTCACCAACCTGCACTGGGCCCGCTTGATGGTTACGGCATTTGCCGGGAACATTAAAAGGCTGATTATGTTAAATTATATTTAACTCTTCAAGGAATACGGACGGATTCATTATGTTTCTCAGTATTTTTTTTCTATTACGTAAAGTCATTTGTTTACATCTGCCATTAATCCTATTATCTCGGCTTCAGAGCTGCAGCCCTGTATCTGAGTGACCTGGTTAGCGTATCCCCGCGACTGACGTCTGGTCCCATAACCTTATGGAAAAATAACGCCCAAATACACTAGATGAGCCTGATAACCACTGATAAGGGCATGCGCTTACTTGAGATAGTGCGTGTTGCTTGTGAATAGTAAACATTTTGTGTTTGTGCCCTTGGGTGACCCTGATTTTTGAGAATGAGTGATAATGATACTGTTTGTTTGTTTCATACAAATGCTCATGTTTAGTAATTGAGTAGATACTTATCCAAATACAGTTGGATCCGCTTATAATTACATCGAAGGGAAGTGAAAAATACTTCATACTAAGCAGACGTCATAAAAAGCGTAATCTTAGGAACTAAGCTAATTCCCATCTTTGTTAGGTATTTTTTGTAATATGGAGATAAACAAAAAATTGTATATTGATAGTCGTAGATCAATCAAAACAAAGTGAGGAACAAATTCGGTATCATGTCCCCAATTATGTTTGGTTATAGTAATGACCACACATAATTTCTGAAAAATAGGTCATAATAAGCGATATCTCTATAAATAAGTCATTATATCCGCACTTTTTAAAGAATTTAATATGAAAACCAAAATGAGCTCTGTTTTACTTCATATTAAGCGGTTGGTCAATATAAGCGGCGTCATAATAAACGGATTTCACTGTAAATGTTTATTCATATAAAGGTTGAAAGTAGTGTAAAAAAGTTTCATGAGTGTTTTTGGTTTCATCAATTTTATCAGTGTATCATTGTCGTGAGGGCCTACATCAAAGGAAGTCCAAGTAAAGCATGGAAACCAGTTGCTACCATGCCACATTTACCTTCGAATTAATAATTTTGATGAGGAAGAGTATACCTACAGAAGTGAGAGACCACATTTGGGGGAGGCCTATGACCAGCAGTGCCAGGGTTGAGGAATTTGTCCAAAAGAGTCACCGCGGACCTGGAACGCATTAGGAGGAACACGGGTGGGTTTTAGTCAGTAAGATTCTGGCACTCCCTTTCGCTCCGCCCAGAGCGGCAGAAGTAATTTGATGATTTAACATCATTAAAAAATAAGAAGCGACCAAAAGTTTAGACTGAGATGTTGATGAGTAAGCATAGCATAATCAACCTTTCAATGTTCCCACTGCTGGGACACAGGCCTCCTCTCTAGGAGAGGGAATGGGCCGTAATCCACCACGCGGGCCCAGTGCGGGTTGGTGAATGTCAAATGTCTTCGAATTTTTGGTTCTAGGACATGCCGGTTTCTTCACAATGTTTTCCTTCACCGTTTTGAGAGCGTTGGTGATGAAATGAATAACACAAAGTAATGCACCTGACTGGGTTTGAACCCACGACATACAATTCGTTAGTCGGGGCCGTTACCATTCGGCCATCAATGCGTGATTAGTATTTTTGGGAAATACTTTTCAATATTTTTCCATCTCCATTAGTCTATGTTGATTGAGGTGCTTAAATGAGGTAAAGCGGCTTATATTTTGAGGAAAAAAGCTTCTTAACATTCCTCTATAGCTTTTAGCCACTTCCATATTATATAAATTCGTGTAAGTAGCCACGGGGCCGGCAGCGTGCTCGGCGGTCTTACGTTTCTTCTGAGAGCCGTCACGTGCGCCGGACGCTGGCGGTCCAGTTACGGGATCTGTTGAGTTGTTGACATCTCAGACATTCATCGAATTTTATTGTAGTTCAGTTGCGTGTGGTTGCGTGTTTTCACTGAAGTGTTTAGTTCGAAAAAGGACACTCACATAACTTCAAATAAGTTGAAAGTGGCTTTTTATTTACCATGAATTGAAATGTATTGTAATAGATGGAGCAAATACGTTTGCTATGTGAACTAAAACATAGTTATATGCTATACTAACAAAATTAAATCTTTATTTACGAGAATATATCGTCGGCTTGCTGCAAGAACGCATTAAGTGACAATACAAAACTTTGAGAAATCATCTTATTACCTACTTATCTATACTTATAATAAATCTGTAGAGAGGTCAATTCTGTACAGGGAATATATTTTCAAAATAACTATCAGGGGGTGATTAGTGATCGATACTGGTGCCAAAAATGCAATCAGTAAAATTTTTGTCTGTCTGTCTGTCTGTCTGTCTGTCTGTATGTTCTTTATAGAAACAAAAACTACTCGACCGATTTTAACGAAACTTGGTGCAATTAATCTTCATACTCCTGGGCAGGTTATAGTATACTTTTCATCACGCTACAATCAATAGCAGCAGAGCAGTGAAGGAAAATGTTGGGAAAACGGGAGAAGTTACTCCATTTATTAAACTTCCGTCGCGTGTGTAGCCTTAATGGTTAAAGTTACATAGAAATCATGTATGACGGAAATGTTCTATATAAAATTATCTAAAAAATATCCCACAACAGCATATGTCTATCTTTTATGGTTGACTCACAATAACACGTGTAACTCCCGATAGCTTAGCAGTTCGGAGCTTTCTGATTATATTTGTTTACTCTTACGTTTATAATACTCTCACTCATCCCTAATTAAAAAAAAGTTAACATTATTACGTGTTCAATAAAAAAAGAATCATAGAAATCGGTATGGAAACACCAAACTTATGCATGAATACGCCATCCCGCCGCCCGCGCCGTCGCGCTTTAATACTGAATCATGCTGTAAGATGTTATAGTGATTATTTTTGTGTAACTTTTGTTGCTATTTTATAAAATAAGTACTTATTAGTTATTTTGGTAATGTTTAAATATTCGTTCAAATTACAAATTATTAATAGTTTCAATTTTATTTCTTTTTAGGTGAAGTAGTAGTAGAAGTAGGAGCATAGGTTAGTTTTAGCTAATTTATGTTCTGTTTTTTTTAGTATTAAGTAGGTAAAAGCGTAGATACTTTTATTAATTAGTAGTTATTTTATTAATTAGTTATAGGTACGTATACGGTATTTATTTTTAAGTGAAGTAGGTATAGGTTATTATAATATAATTTTGCACAGGCATTTCAGTTTTACTTTCATTTCTTTTTTTGTTGTAAGTTGTACATATTTCACACACACATAGTGATCTATCAACGCACAGCCCAAACCACTGAACGGATCGGGCTGAAATTTGGCATGCAGGTAGATGTTATGACGAAGTCATCCGCTAAGAAAGGATTTTGATTAATTCTACCCCCAAGGGGATAAAATAGGGGATGAACGATTGTATGAAACTTTGTCAATTTTAAACCGATCGGGAGTTTCAAAATCGGGGGTAAAGTAACTATTCCACGCGGACGAAGTCGCTGGCAGAAGCTAGTTTATTATTATCATTCATTTATCAGATAACAAAGATCCTTATGATTCCATTAGATGCCGTATAAAATCATAATTGTGGTAGTTTTAAAACGCTGAATCTAAAGTTATTCAATTATTTCTGTAAGTTTTGTGTCGTCACTTAATGAGTTCTTGCAGTAAGCCGACGGACGATATGTGAAAAGGGCTTAGAAAAATCACAGGCCAATAATAAAACCGCCAAGAATTCATAAGTTTCAATAAAACTTTTGTCAGCATGACGTCACACTGATTACAGTACAATGTTCCTCTCCAAACCTTGACATTGGCAAAATCATCGTTAGTTAAACGATGGAGCCACAACACAAAAAAAAATGAAATATTTCGTAGCAATGACGTAGCTCGTAGCAGCGCTACGCCACATCCGTAGCACGGTGACGCGGTTCTACGCGATACAGTGAAATGAGTACATTCATTATTAAAATTATTGTTCATTGCTTGTGTTTGTGTACGTCAAATGAATAGGGAACATGTAAATTTTCATCTTGCTTTCATTTAAAATAATTCCGTGTAAAATATACCATAAAAAAATTAAAAAATGAATACGCTTTAATGTATTGCCTAAATAAATTAAATATTAATAAATAAATTAATTAAATAAATTTTTTTAGTCAACTACCCTATTGCGATTATAAACTGACTGTTTTTCTTTTCTCGCGCGAAAATGGACGATGAAGTCACTTCTGTCAGCCAGCTCAGTTCACGTTATATTAATTCGTAATAGTTGTTAAAAATCAATATTAACTACAATAAAAACATTGCATTGCATTCTTTTATACTATTTTATCATTTTAAAAACAAAATGTTCATGAACTCTGTGATTGTATATCTTCCCTATTCAGGTCAAACCTCTAAAGTTGTTAATAACAGATCGATTCCAATATTCGAAAGAAAACTGTGTTTATAATTATTGTTTTCTGGAGTAGGTCAGATCAATTGTCATTTCAGTCAACAACAACAACATTATTGAAGTATGATTAGCCTAATAAAATGGTAATGTTCCATATGAACACATTTATTTTAATCGGTCAGTTTCGTGGTTCTGAAGCAATTTTCTAATATATTTATTCAGTACGAAGAAAAAACTAAACGATATTTTCATGATTACTTGTTTATCAAGATGCTTATGTTTTTGTCACTGCGAACAAGGCAACTTTTACAGTCGTGAGGAGTAGTCTTAACGATAATAATATTCTGTGTATCTGTCACAAGAAAATGTTAAACTTCGGCAGATTATAAAATATATTGAGAGATTTTAAACTTTCGATACATTGTCAAATGAACATTTGGAACACTTTTTTACTAATCAAAATTTGACAGTCGAGAAATGTTACAATAGCAAGTAACGAAACGTTGAGTATTATAATTTCAACATTCTAAACGAGGACGGAGCCGGTTCCATTTGCAAGGTGTAAAAAAAGACATGAATGGCATAACGGAAACTTTAACTCCTATCGTCCCATTCGAACTTAACCTATCCGTGTCGGGACTCCTAAGTTCCCTGTGCCCTATGTTCTGCTACTTGGCTAGGCCAGAAAATCCGAAAAATTGTAGAACTGTACACTGATTGTTTTCCAACATGTCGTCAGTTTGTGTTGGTTCACAATATCTCGGAAATACTTACTACGCATCAGAATAGGGTATTTTACTGTAAAAATCTAATTAGTCCTAACTGACTAAAAGACTAATTAGATTTTAACAGTAAAATACCCTATTCAATAGTCTATAATCTATACTAATATTATAAAGCTGAAGAGTTTGTTTGTTTGTTTGAACGCGCTAATCTCAGAAACCACTGGTTCGAATTGAAAAATTCTTTTTGGGTTGAATAGACCATTTATCGAGGAAGGCTTTAGGCTATATACCATCACGCTTAAACCAATAGGAGCGGAGCAGCGATAAAGAATGTTTTAAAATCGGGGATTCCACGGGGACGAAGTCGCGGGCAGCAGCTAGTCTCAATATAAAATTCCAATCGCTGGTTAGGTTAGGTTAGGAATAGCGACGGAACTAAACGTGATTGATTTTAGAGAATGGCGTTTTGGCCTTTATTTGTGATTAATACTTCGAGTGTTTTGTCTCAAGTGAATAATGACGCTGTCTCTTTCTAGCGAAAGCGCGATTTTGGCTTTGCGTCTCTTTTCACGATAAAATATCAAAGATTTATGATTGTTTGGCATAAAGAATTCAATTTGACAGAATTTTGAATTACGTCGATATTCTCACAAACAAGCGAAATGTTCAGTTGACAATTTATCGAGAGTTTACACACGAGCGGCCACCGTAGACGCGTGCCGGCGGACGGCGAGCTTTGGGTAGCTCGCCGGCAGATACCAACCAGGTGCGTTGTGTTCTAAGCGCCTCAAAGAGATGTCAGCATAGTAGTCGGGTAGTACCTGTCAGGTTATAGGAATTTGTTCGAAAGAGTCACTGCAGCCCTGGAACGCAAAGGGCATTAGGAGGAACACGGATGGGTTTTAGTCAGTATGAATCTGACATTCCCTTCCGCTCCACCCAGAGCCGGAGAAGTCATTTGATGAAAAAAAACTCAAAAACTCAAAAAACGTTTATTTCAATTAGGCCATTAACGGCACTTTTGAACGTCATCAATAAAAATTATCATAAATTAAGTGACTCTAGCGTCCATTCGCAAATGTAGATTCTTATGGAGAAGAACGGACAAGAAACTCCATATGATGATTACGCATTCATAAAAAAAAATCTACTGCACTACTCAGTTATTGGGTCGCGGAGTTCAGATGCCCTCTCTCCTCTGCCTCTTTGGTCCTTCGTGGACCACGTTGGAAAAACATCAAGTTAATATATTTCAATATCCAGTCTTGACTGGTTTCTTTATGTTTTGCGATGAACTACAAACCTTAATGTATTGCAAACACCTTCAATTGCAAATAATTTTAATTAAACAAAAGAACAAACATCCTCCCACAGATACGTTCCACACACTCGAACAATCTTGACATAATTAAAAAGTTTTTTAATTAGTGCTTTGTTCAGCACCTAATAAAGGTTTGGTACAAAATTAAGCGAGGCGTGTCTTTATATTATCTGGCTCAGAGGCACTCACCCAGATGATTTAAAGTCCAACCTCTATCTGACCCAAATTTAGCGAACAGCCTATCAATAGATAGCACGCGTACAATGAAAAATCTTTACAGAAGTGGTTCTGATTAGGCGTCAATGCACTTTCTTTTTGTGTGCAACAGTACCTTAACCTATAAGCATAAGCATAACCAGCCTTTTAACGTTCCCACTGCTGGGACACAGGCCTCCTTTCTAGGAGAGGGAATGGCCAGTAATCCAGCACGCGGGCCCAGTGTGTGGTGGCGAATGTCACATGTCTTTGAATTTTTGGTTCTAGGATATCCCGGTTTCCTCATGATGTGTACCTTCACTGTTTTGAAAGCAGTGGTGATGAAAATAACCACAAAGTAATGCGCCTGGCTGGGTTTGAACCCGCGACCTACAATTCGTAAGTAGGGGCCGTTACCACTCGGCCACCACTGTTCGAAGAAACTTATTATATGGTATATGCAAGTTAGTAGAGCTAGTAAGGGGGGCTCCCGTACATGACATGATTTTGCCGTTTTTATAGAAAATGGTACGGAACCCTTAGTGTGCAAGTCCGGCTCGCACTTGGCCGATTTTTCTAGACTCTCGTTGTCTATGGCTCCTCGGCTGCAATTACAATGTTAACCCTTTCATTCGAGTGCTTTACGGCAGAGTTCTTACAATAACTTACAATCATCTCTAAACGTGACATTGGCCAAAATAAAAAAAAACATATAATCAATTGTCTCGTTTTTTTTTATCTTTATTTAAGGGGACTCGGTCAACAATGACAATGTCGCCCCGTAATTCTAATTATACTATAACAACCTTTTATGGCTTGATATAAATTGTCACGTTTGTGCTCTTTGAATTGTCTCTGTGAACTTTCCTCTTGACAAGTACACGCAACTTATCTAATAGGGATGTTTCCTGAGTAAAAAATATATGATTATGTTTAGTCCGTCCGCGTCAGTTAGATTATAGGAAAATATTGGACACGTATTTTTTCCTTTATCAAATTTATAAAAACTGACGAAGACACAAAGCATCAAAGATCAAGATGGGGGTTTGTGACGTCACGGCCCGGTAAAAATTGTAGCGAGTAATGACGTCACACGAGTTTTCAACGCACTGTATCGTCTTCATTTTTTGTTTACATGAAAAAAGTACATGTCCAATATTTTTTGGAAATCTATCCGACGGACTAATTAGATTTTTTTAGTCAACTACCCTATTCCTGTTTTATGCCTATCATCCCTTTCCTGAATACTGTAATGAAACATTTACTGCAATAACGTGTAATGCATTTCACCTTTGCTCAATCCAAAATGGCTGCCGTTGACATGGCTATTTTCTGAAACAACAGTCCGTTCCTCTATCTACAGCACGATATTATCCACGTACATTCATAATACCGGGTGCTACCGACGTGACCCGCGTGTTCGCTTGCCTTGACCGAATTACCTACTGCTGATATGTCAATACGTGCATGTCATGTTGTGGCTTACTGGTGAAAACTTTTGTGGTAAGATGTTTCAGCTTTTTTATTAGTAACTGTGGCGGGTAGGTTATGGAGTTAAGCGGAACACCTTTTGAAAGAATAGGATTAAATTAACAATAGCTGATTCGCGCAATTTCGTTTGTGTCACATTTTTCATGACTGCTCCGCTCTTGTTAATATCATCATCTGCCTAGCCTTTTCCCAGCTATATTGGGGTCGGCTCCCAGTCAAGTCATGTTCAGCTGAATACCAGTATTTTACGTGAAGCGGCTGCCTACCAGACCTCCACAACCCATTAACTGGGGAACACGGTACTTCTTGGCAAGACTGGTGTTAGATTTTCTGACAATCCGTAACGACTGCAAAGATCTCCAAATGACAGCCGGGATCAACGGCTTAACGTGCTTTCCAAGGCACGGTGAACTCTCGTTATGTTAAGATGGTCACCCATCCACAGACCAACCTCGGCAAGCGTTGTTTAACCTTGAAGATCGACCCGTACGGCTGTTATAATTTAGCCAGGAGCTCCGCCCCTGTTAATAATGGGATCCCTTCTTTTCGCATATTTTTTTTGTCCTAATATACTTCGGCATAACGATTTTGGCACAATTTGTTTTGGCATAATAATACTTTGGCATAATTTTTTTAGGCATACATTTTATGTTGGCATAATCATATTAAAGACTAATTTGTTTTGGCATAAATTTGATTCGCATAACGTTAGTAGGCCTAATGACTATTAGCATAACGTTAGTAGGCCTAAAGACTTTTAGCATAACGTTAGTAGGCCCAATGGCTATTAAATTAATATGCTGTGCAACAAAAGTTAGTCACAGAACCGAATTGCTGCAAAACCGACTTCACGTAGTCTTGTTTGTCCTACCCCTAGAGTGTTATTTAAAATCGCGTAGGCGCGTAGGGGCGAGGCGGCCCGCGGGCTGAGGAGCAGGTGGCTGCAAGCGAGCCGCCGCGGCTGAGGCTGGCCGGCGAAGCCGGCCAACAAGCCGAAGCTGCGGTGGTGAGCGAAAGCCGTCTGCGACGATTAGCACGCGTGGGGCCGCCGGAGGGCCGCAGCGCCGGAGCCGTCACAGAAACCCTGCCTGCTGCATGCTGCTTGCTTGCTTGCTTGCATGCTTGCTTGCATGCTTGCTTGCATGCTGCATGCTTGCTTGCATGCTGCATGCTTGCTTGCATGCTGTATGCTTGCAATGCTTGCTTCCTACAGCGAAAAAATACTCACAAAGTTGTTCAATACGTTATAATATATTAATATTTTGTATATTTATGCTTAACTTTTATGCTTTAGGATATTATGCTTAAAAAAGTTATGCTTTAGAACTTTATGCTTAATAAGTTTATGCTTTAAAATATTATGCCTAATCATTATTATGGTTACAGACATAATGCTTAAAAAAATTATGCATGAGCTGTTATGCGTAATTATATTATGCGAAAAAATAATTATGCCAAACAACATTATGCTAAGTTATATTAGGTCTTAAAATTTTATGCTAATAGATAGGGAACCGTTAATAATAAACATTTAATTCAGAAACTTGTTCCATAAAACTTTGTTAGTAATAGAGCTTACGTCACTATGTTAGTACCTACACTTAATTGCACTTATTGTAATTCATATATTTTCCTGCAGTATCCAATCCGCAGTTATGCATACGGATCCAGAGGGCCCTAAGTCTGCTATTACAATAGTCTCAGAATGGTCTGTCATTGATTTCATAATGGTTGATTTTTACAGCGTCACTATGACTTTCCAATGGTCAGCCACTGATACTCCATTGAAAGAAATGGCATAGAATGGTAATCTCGTACACAATTACAAATGAATGACAGACGTATGCGGTAATCTGATAAAATTTTGACAGTTCCTTTGATCAGTGACCTACCATTAGAAATTAAGTCATTGCTTTTTAATAGCTCGGTTATCAAAAAATATTACGAGACCATTGACCGACTAATGATCGACCATTATGAATTTAGCAGATTATGAACTTTTAGCAAAATGACAATGGAATCGTGTTGGAATGACAAGTTTATAAAAATAGCAGACTTGGGACCCAGGAAAACGCCATCTGGCCTGTTCCCAATCACCTTCAGGATGCTGTTGGCACTCCCGCGAATCCTGCGTGACAATGATTTCTTCTTTGTGATGATATATAGCCTATACCCTTTTCTGGGTAGGAAATCATATAGCCTATACCCTTCCTCGATAAATGCGCTATTTAATACTGAAAATTATTTCAGTGTGGGAAAGCTCATTTACCGAAGAAATGCCAGTCCGAAAAATAACTCTTCCAAAAAAAAATTTAGCGACGTTAGCGAAGATATCGTTGAAAAAAAGAAAAAAAAAACGTTTAGTCGAGTTATCCTTCCGTCGTTGTCCTTTCTTGAACACAGTAAAAATAGCTAGTTTTATCGGTATGCCTACTGGTTTCGTCACAAATATTTTTTATGCATATTTTCTATTTATGTTGAAGTAATAAAGGTGTGTTGCAATGAAAGTATTATTTCTTTGAGAGTATTTAACTCTCAAAGATTAGCAATCGGGTTAAAGGCATACGAGGCTCCATACCTTTGTTTTTAAGTTTCATAACTTATCCGCCAACCTTATACCTGTTGCTCCTAACTATGGTCCTAAAAACCCAGTTTCTGATAAGAAAATGTTTACTTAATTAATGTGTCACGGTCAGAAGCGTGTGTGATTCAATTATTATTATCCGACTTCAAAAAAAAAAGGAGGAGATTCTCCTCCTCATAACTTTTTACGGGGTGTACCTACCCATTTTGATGATTTTTCCAAAAAACGTATAAAATAACTATAATTTCGGAAGCCGTTGTTTAAAAAATACAGAATTCCAAAAGTAAAGTTATTTTATATATTTTTTTTTTGAAGTCGATGTATTTCTTTGTAAAAGAGTTTTTTGAACAGCCAATACCATAATTTGTCTAGTGTTTAATTTCTGACGCGTCTGTAATTTATTTCCAGAAACCAGGTGTAACCTTACAAGTGATTTTTGCTTCGGAAAAGAGCATATCCGAGCAGATCAGTATCCGCCAAAGTGCCAAAAATCCAGCCACGAAAATATCCATAGCTTATTAGTGCGTTCGTTTCCATAAAGCCATAGCAAATACACACTGCCCTACACTCAATAATTAAAATATTTTTCCATCAATTTGAGTGACCAGCAGCCCTACCATGACATCTTGAATCCATCATGATTCCTGTGTCAGAGAGAGACGGAGTTACACAAGACGAATAGCACTATCCCTTTCCCTCACACTGAATCATGATAGCATTGGCACTTCGTAGTACGGCTACTGGTCTAGATATCTACCTACATACCTACTAACATTAACACACATCTCCATCAATTAAGTAGATTGTGTGACGTCAGCAATAAAGGCATTACGTGAAGCTAGTAATTATTTGCATTTATAATGGCATGCCTCTTCACTAAGCCAACACTTCTATCTTATCGCGGCATTTTTAATTAAAGTCAAACTATTCTGTTGCTCGTCCTACTTTCTAACTTCAATATGAATGCATGAGATAACACTGCGTTTGTTTGTAGAGACAGAAATGTTCCTGAATCTTTACTTTGCATTTCTTCGTCGTGCTCTCGAAAACTTTGTTCTGGTTTCTGTCTTACTTGGTTATGTCACCGGAAAATGGCAGAATTCGTAAGATTATAAATTATCTTGAGAGATTGTAAAGTCTCGATAAATTGGCAACTGAACATTTTGAACACTTTTTTACAGATCAAAATTGGATAGATGTTCTCTAGAAGTCTTTATTTCTATCAACGTAGACGGGGCCCCATAGGATCGGTGCCTGCTAGGGTTGCGGAATTTGTTCGAAAGAATCACCGCGGTTCTGGAACGCAAAGGGTACTAGGAGGATCACGACTGGGTTTTAGTCCGTAAGAGTCTGATACTCCCTTCCGCTCCGCCCAGAGCGTCGTCAGTCATTTGATGATTTGCCATTCAAAAAAAAGTATTACTATTTCAACATTCTAACAGACGATGAATACAATTTCTGCCTGCAGGATTTAAAAAAAAAAAACGCTAATATTCTGTCCGTGTCTGGGAGCCCTAAGTTTCCTGTGCCTTGTGTTCCGCTAGTTGGCTAGCCCAGAAACGCCGATAAATTGTAGAACCGTAACCTGATAGGTCGCCAACATGACGTCAGATTTTTTCGGTTCATAACTTCTCGAAATGACTTCGAGAGATTATCGACTATCAAATTCTGATGCTTAAAAAAGTATTCCAAATGTACTGAACTTTTGGAATACTTTTTTACGCATCAGAATTTATCGAGAGACTAATCTCTCAAGATATTTTATAATCTTACGTATTTTACAATTTTCCGGTGACATACATATATATCAACCAATTGACAAAAAAACAACAAAGTGGTCTATAGCCGTCTCTAGGGTTCCGTCTATCTTCGCACCAAAATTCATCGAAGTAGTAAAAAAAAAAATTACCAGCCTGAAAAATTTGCAGCCAAAAAGTTGCCAGCTGACCCTAACATCATTAGAAAAAGGCTTGTCAGATAGGAAAAATTGTATTATTTTCAAAACATGGTAATGTACCCAAAAAGCTGGCAGCATTACCACGCTTTTTTTTTCTGGATGGGAAATCATCAAATGACTTCTCCCGCTCTGGGCGGAGCGGAAGGAGTGTCAGACTCTTACTGACTAAAACCCACCCGTGATCCCTCTTGTGCTCTTTGCGTTCCAGGGCCGCGGTGACTCTTTCGAACAAATTCCGCAACCCTAGCAGGCACTGACCCTATGGGGCCCCGTCTACGTTGCCGACGGCTCTTTGAGGCGCGCGTGGAACACAACGCGCCGTCGACTCGGGACCATTACCACGCTGTATGGACTGCTGGCTTTTACCTTGGGTCACGCGAATTGATTGAGATGCAAATGGAATTACGAGAATATTTGCAAGAAACCGCAATGACCTACGTCAAGCAAGACTAAAAAAAGAATTTCTATTTTTAATTTTCTATTTTAGGAAGAAGGTTGCATAATAATCTATGATAAAAATGACTTTACTGTGACGTACATTTTTTAATTATCAAAGGTCTTTAATGACGTTCAAGTAAGAAGAAGAGTGTTCACCTGCAATCTAAGAGATTTCCTCTCAATCTGTCGGAGCCTCATCAAGTTTATATCTTCCGCATTTAAGATAATATTTGCAGGGATTCTGTGAGAGGTGAGTGAAGACAATGTCATTGTTTCGAGGTTAAGAATATGTTTGATTTCTTGATTAACATTTTGCGCGTCATTGCGTTCAAGGTTTGAGTTATTATAGGATTCATCCAATTATATAATTGGTCGTTGAGCTGAGAAAACCAGCTGGTCCGGATAGTAAGTCTTGTTGATTTAGGAATCGCTGAAAGGTTGTTAATGGGTGTTGTATTTTATTGATCTTTATTCCTTGGAGTTACAACGGTTGAATTAGATATTTTACTGGAAAATCTAATTAATCTGTCTGATAGATGAGACGATACATTGCGTTGAAAACACGCGTGACGTCACTACGTGCTACAATTTCTACCAGCGCCGTGACGTCACCAGCCCCCTCTTGAACTTTGATGGGCTTTATATTAAAATTTTCTCGTCTAATATTTTTTGAAAATCTAACGGACGGACTAAATAGAATTATCATTTTTATATGTAGTAAAATTGATAAACCAATTGATAACGCATGAATATAACCAGCTGAACCAGTTGATTGTTTTTCAATCAGACATGTGATTACAATATATTTCAAGGGCACTGCTACCTAAATAACCCGATTAGACCAGACATCGACCCAAAAAGTTGGAACAAAGCTAGACAGTTAGGCAGATGATGATTTCTGTGTATAATATCTGTTCAAAATAAGCTTAATATGCCTAACTTTTAATGCTAATGATCAGTTATTTCTGAATAACATTTTACATTACTCTGCTAATGGACACCAATATTATAATCCCTCGTTATTCAAAACTAGATCATTGCCAGGCGTGGCGTGCCTAATGACAGAATTATTCTCCCTAATGTTTTATCTCATTATCTAGATCTAAAGGACTTAACACATTTGAGTGGTTGTTATTGTTTGTAAGAAGAAGTTTAAAGGCGGGTACCGACCGGTGTTACGGGGCGCAATGTAACATGAAACAAAACGAGCATTCGTGCAGTCAGTACGTGGAGACTAGCACGTACACGCGCATACATAACATAATCAGCCTTTTAACGTTCCCACTGCTGGGACGCAGGCCTCCTCTCTAGGAGAGGGAATGGGCCGTAATCCAGCACGCGGGCCCAGTGCGGGTTGGTGAATGACACATGTCTTCGAATTTTTGGTTCTAGGACATGCCGGTTTCCTCACGATGTTTTCCTTCACCGTTTTGAGAGCAGTGGTGCTGAAATAAATTACACAATTAATGCGCATGTTATACGGATTTTTGAACACGGCGTATCTTAACATGCTCGCTGCAAATGGTACACCAAGACCCGTAACACCGGTCAGTACCCAGCTTAATAATGTGGTTGGTGGCTGGGCTTTTGTGTACCTACTTATATTCGCATGTGATACCCATTTTATACAGCGCTTTAAAAAAAAAAAACAATCGGATTGAGAACCTCCTCCTTTTTTGAAGAAAGTCAGTTGAAAAGTACAGAATGCGCCGAGCGTGCCCGAACCGAAAGGGTTGTGACGCTGGGTCACAAGATGGGAGGTTTTCCTACCTCCCAACTCGTCTACAGTGTGTAGGATGGTAGTAGTGGAATAATAAAACTTGATTGGTGACTTGCTTGTTTATTATTTTATAGTAAGACAAAAGAAACCCGGGTTTCTAACACTGTTACATAATATTACACTGGTAACTATTGAAAATTTGTGATTTGTATGCTCTGCTTGAGCGATTTGGTAGGACTGATTCAAAAATCTGCGCAGTCAATGAAAAAACGAAATTCAAAATATTTTTGAAAATAGATACATTTTACAGGGTTACTACGAAGTTCACCGGTCTTCTATTTCTACAATAAACATTGTTGTTCAATAGAAATAACCGATGACTGACAGTAAACAAGCATGCATTAATAGAACATTACAAATGAATACAGACTAGTTGCCTCTCCTTAATTAATTTGTCATGTTCTGCCTCCCGCGGGAACTGATACCGTCATCAACGATGTACCTATACAAGTGTATGTGTGACGGAGCCACTCGGAGCAACCCTCAGGGACCAGACGTATGACGAGCGAGCGGTTCACTAATTAGTTTCGATATAATACCTACTTGTTTCTCCCAAAGCTTTGCTTGGTATGTTGCTTTGTACAGTTTCGAGTAATTGCTAAAGATAATAAGGATTTGAATAGGAGACGCTGAACATAACGTGTTTTTAATTTTTTAGTTTACTTTTTGTTACAGCAGGCGGGTTTTTTACCCACGAAAACGAAAGTATTCCGATTTTGATGTAGTCTTCAGTGTATGGTTTGGTTCGTGCATGTTCTTAGACAGGTGTTACGGTGATAAGTCACCAGGAGGCGCTGCATGTTCATAATAAAGTTCTCTCTAAAAAGTTTGAAAAAAAGGCAAAATTAAAAATTTTGGAAAGTCCCACGACGGTAAAAACATAATTGAAAAAGAATTAAATAAAATTAATAAAAACCTCCAACTTACAGAATTAATGTAACCCTAGAATATCCGTCGGGGGCTGCCATCATTATCTGCAAAACTAGCTCATTTAATGGCAGCCCTAAACGGAAAAGAAAGTACATTCAAATTAATAGAATCAGTTAAGAGAGTAGTAGAGAAGTTAACTATCCTTGAAAAATGACTATGCCAAAAGCCGGGTTAAGGACACCACACTGGTGCAGAGCAAGTTGACATTAAGGTCCCTAGAAATCCAATTGAAGCTAAGTATATCTATACTAATATGTGAATGTGAGTTTGTTTCTTACGCTTTCACGTGAATACTACTCAACCCATCATCATGAAACTTTGTACACATATTCTTGGGGGTATTAGAAGTAATATAGGCTAAGTACTTTTTTATCCCGGGATTATGTTCCCTTGGGATAATTTCCGACATTCACGCGGGCGAAGCTGCGGGCAGCAGCTAGTATATAATACAACGAAGCTACCACAGTTTAACATTTAATTTGGCCAGCCTCCTCCGCACAAGTATATTCATCCTCCGACTGCTGGAGGTTGACACCCATTGTTCAGCATTCACAAAGCCCTCTCAGACGTCGTCAGCAACATCAGTTTTCATGCCCGTCCTCAGCGCTACGCGTCTGAAAGTGCCCTTTTTTTATCAACTCGTTAAGCCGAGGTAAAATAAATCTCATCTAATAATAAATGTTTCACGGATGAACTGCGTTTAGAACCGCCGTGAAGATGAGTTTATATTTTGTTGGTTTTTATGCATGTTGTCAGTTTCATCGATTTTTGTTACATACATAGACTTTGGCTCCTCTTCTACTCTCATAAAATGGCCGTCAGTCCATCCATCTCCGATCACTGGATTTGCTTTTTCTGAAAACAGACTTGAGCATCAATTGAAAACTATGTTTTCAAAAGTCAAAACTTTTATTTCAATTAGGCCATTAACGGCACTTTTGAACGTCATCAATAAAATCTATCATAATTAAGTGACTCTAGCGCCCATTCGCAAAGGTAGATTCTTATGGAGAAGAACGGACAAGATACTCCATAGTTACTCTATTCAACTAAATGTTTTACAATATTTGGTATACAAAAAATACTTCACATATGTGAGGACAATGCTCCAAATATACTAGTTATAGAACAAAGTATTACCAGCAGAGGTAAACTTCTAAATATCTCATGCTCAATTTTTTTTGTTGCTTACTGGATATTTGTAATTTCGTTGTGTTTTCTTTTTAATTTTAATGTGATTATTTTGTTTTTTTTTTTGTCAATATTATAATAGCTAGTAATAGCCAGTGTTATTTTGCTCACTTGAATGTTGGTCGACCTATTATTGGCGACTGTATAAGTCTGATGCTTTTGCTAATATTACTTATATGTAATGCTGTATACAGAAGCTGTTGGTTTGCCTTTTAATAAATAAATAAATAAATGCTCATGGTACTCACGGTACTTACTGAAAATCAGCGCTGCGGCTCTGTCTTGCAAGCAAGCCCCTGTAATGTGTTTAGCGAGAGTCTTTTCCCTGAATTGGAATTAAACGGACACTCGGAATATCTATCATTCTTTCTTTATATTAAGATGATCCTCTTTCCATCTTATTCTAAGTAGTTTGGTTCCCTTTAAGTTCCTTCATGAGTCTAGTAGGTTTTGACCAAATGTCTTCAAGATACACCCAGGCAAGCCTTCACCGTTGGAATTTAGGCCCATCAACATTCACAGCTAGATGTCGCCCAATGCTGAGCACAAACCTCTCTTGTACCAATGCCCAGGTTCTGTATCAGCCACCTCTAGGCTCTCCTTGCGATGGGAGCAATGCCGTTTGCCCATCTCGCAGAAGTTCAAGCTACGAGCATGTAATTATAACAAAATCCATAACAAATAAAGTTGACTGATCCTACATATCGCACCCGTACCACGTAGATCATGTTTTTCTGTCTATGTTTCTTGCTCCAACTTTTTAGTGTATTTATTTATTCATAACAACTTATCATTTACCACATACTCTTATATATCTACATAACACAGAACACTTATATATTTATCTTAATATCTGCTACCTCACGGAGCTGATTTACATCCGTGCACTTCAGAAAGGTTCAGTTGAAAACCAGCGTCAGGCAATAAGTTGTCTGGCATTATGCTGAACTGAACCTATTTGGCGCAGCCGCAGGACACGCATTTCTTTTCTTGTTTTAGAAATAAGTTTTTATGGTGTGTATTTTGTGTGTCTCGATAGTGCCAAATAAACTCGTTTTCTTTCTTTCTTTCACCCGTAGAATTAAAAGTATCTAACACGAAAATGATTTTTTTGGCAAATGAGCAAGAATTAAAATCCTTAAAGAGTGTTGGGTAAAAAAAAGCGAATATCTCCCGAGATCTATGTATAAACTGCCCCTTTTCCTATCATATTGCGGAATCTGTTTCATCACTGGCTTTTAGAGTATGTTTTTACGTTCAATAGATAGCTAAATTATAAGTAACAGGAATTCTGAGTTAAGACACTTTCATTCTGAGAGTGCGATATACAATTATGTATAAACAAAACAATAAAGCAGTAACAGAAGATTCCCGTTTCATTTTAGGTCATCTCCGTTTGACGTCCAGCAAGCCACACGACAGGAAACACGGGGTTTACATTAATTACATTGATCACGGTTGTTCATGATTATAATACTAACTTTTACCCGCGACTTCGCTCACATGACCTGTCACCTGGACCCATGTTTTTTGCGTTAAAAAGTAGCCCATGATACTCGGCTCTTATCAATGGAAGAATGGGGTAGTTGAATAAAAAAATCTAATTAGTCCGTCGGATAGATTTCCAAAAACTATTGGACATGTATTTTTTCTTTTTTCACGTAAACAAAAAATGAAGACGATATAGTGCGTTGAAAACTCGTGTGACGTCACTACTCGCTACAATTTTTACCGAGCCGTGACGTCACAAGCCCCCACTGATCTTTGATGCTTTGTATCTTCGTCGTCAGTTTTTATAGATTTGATAAAGCAAAAAATACGTGTCCAATATTTTTTTATAATCTAACTGACGGACTAAACATAATCATATATTTTTTACTCAGGAAACATCCCTTGTCGTGATTGGAGCAGTACTTCCAGAGTTTACCTTTTACAAACTTACAAAGAAGTTTTCCTCTTTATTATATAAGTTTTGATGACGTACGTTTTTATGAGCTATGGTTGTATTGAATGGGTATTCCCTTCATTCAGTTTTCGTAGACAAGAGGAAAATAAAGTAGGTACTAGAAAACATCTTCTAGGAAACTATTAACAGTAGCGTGTGGTCTTTTACGGTACTTTTATTTATGGTAGCTTTTACGTAGGAATTTACATGAAATTATTAAATAGGATCTACCGATCAAGTTGATGAGACTTGCCCCTTATGTGTCATTGCTGTGATAAATCCTTTGTGAAAAGGAATTCGTAGTTCCGTCTCAGTCACAATGGGGCTTGCTTCAAATTTGAACAACAGCATGTATGAAAAGACAATCAACTGACGACACGGTTAACGCAGTGGTTGAGCGTTCGGCTGCTGAGCTACGTGTGGCGGGTTCAATCCCCGCACGGAACAAATGTTTGTATGACCTACAGATAGTTGTTCCGGGTCTGGGTGTCTTGTGAATATCTAAATATATATAACTCAAAAGTGACTGACTGACTGACATAGTAATCTATCAACGCACAGCCCAAACCACTGAACGGATCGGGCTGAAATTTGGCATGCAGGTAGATGTTATGACGTAGGCATCCGCTAAGCAAGGATTTTGATTAATTCTACCCCCAAGGGGATAAAATAGGGGATGAAACTTTGTATGAAACTTTGTCAATTTTAAACCGATCGGGCTGAGAGTTTCAAAATCGGGAGTAAAGTAAATATTCCACGCAGACGAAGTCGCGGGCAGAAGCTAGTGAGTTAATATGTTTGTGAACCGCACCTACGATACAGGAGTAATTCCTAGTGTGGGGCAATATTAAAAAAAAATTCTACTGTATTGTAGTTGTCTACTGTAAGTCGAAGTATTGGAATTTTCTTTTAAATGGTGTAGCCATTCTATTGGAACCCTACTCTCTTCAAAGTTGGAGTGAACAGGCTTCTTCTGGGTAAGCTCATTCCATCGTCGACTTTGTCTCTGTCACCTGTGACCTAGACTAGAGTCAAGAACAAACCCATATCGAATAAAAAAAACCGGCCTAGTGCGAGACTTACTCACGCACGAAGGATGTAACATTATCATACCACTTATTCTGCTTTTTTAGTATTTGTTGTTATAGCGGCAACAGAAATACATCATCAGTGAAAAATTTCAACCGTCTAACTATCACGATTCATGAGATACAGCCTGGTGACAGACGAACAGACAGACAGACGGACGGCCTGACAGCAAAGTCTTAGTAATAGGGTCCCGTTTTACCCTTAGGATGCAGAACCCAAAAACAGAAGATAAACGGTTGTATTGGCCCATACAAGTTAAGAGTCCAATTGTGTTCTAAATGTGGTGGAGTAAATCATAGAAAATGTTGAGTTCCTCGGTTTCTGCTCACTATTACAGCATCATTGGATCTCGGCCACATTTGGTGCAGTGTCGATTTTATGTCAGGGTAAGGTTCGCTTCAGATCGTAGATCACACTTGCCGCCAACAGATTCGAGTACCCTGTGAAAGATGGCGATCTGTTCTTCATTATTAGAACACTGACCGAGGGGTCACTGTCTTCAGCCAGAAATTGGTGTCTGCGTGGTAAAAAAAAGTACTGCGGGCGTACCACGACGTCTTAAAGCGTGAGTCTTCCGAGCGAGAAAAAGGGATGGAGCTATATAGGGTAACGTGAGTCGCTCGCAAGACTCACGTTTTAAGACGTCATGGTACGCCCGCTGCTTAGAAGATAAAGACTGACCACAAATCATTATTAATTATTTAAATCTGAATTATTTTGACATTTACCTAACTTATTTTGACTTCCTATAGTAATGTTACGAGCTTCGGGTTCGTTACAATTAAAATCAGCCGATTAAATAAACAAAGATGACACTTTAATTTACACCACACTAATTACACTATAACTCACTAATAACAAAACACAATCGCACTATTAATCGCTTGAGTTCGCAGTCGAAGATCGCTCTCGAAGTTATCACTTGTATCGCAAATCCAATACTGACTCGGTCGGCACATGTGCCGGCCTTATATAGGGTGCCGAGTAGAACTCCAGAAAGTTCGCGTACATATCGGTCGCGACCGACTAAGGTCCGAGAATTCTAGCATAGAAAAATCTCGAAGGTCCTTGACTTCACTAGTTCTGCTACTCGATACTAGATGGCGCTAGTAGTACCGAATGCAACCATCTTCGTTGTTTAATTCTGGCGCGCAACACTGCCCCCTCCTAAGACATGCTCGTCCCGAGCATTATCAGCGCCATAATAACGCGCCAGACGATCAACATGAACAATCTTAGGAGCGCTTCTTGTACCTTTCTGTATACGGTAGGTCACGTCATTGATCTTCGTCACAATCCGGTACGGTCCGTCCCATTTAGCTTGAAGCTTAGGAGATTTCCCTTTGCTGCGAACTGGATTATGCAACCACACTAGTGAACCTTCCTCGAACCCTTTATTGTTCATTTTGCGGTCATAGCGGGTTTTCATCTTTTCAGACATTTGCTGGCCCGATTGTCTGACGTGCTCATGAATGTCGTTCATTTTGTTCCGCAAGTCATTCGCATAATCGGTTATACTGCGTGGGGCATCAGGTGGTATTCCGGTGATCAGGTCTGCAGGTAGCCGCAATTCTCTTCCAAAGTTTGCGAAAGCTGGTGTCACTGACGTGCTTTCATGAACAGCACTTCGGTATGACAGCAAAAACGGTTGTATGTGCTTGTCCCAATCTCGTTGCCGGTTTTCCACAACTTTGGCCAGATATCTCTCCAATGTCTGATTAAATCGTTCTACCATTCCATCCGACTGTGGGTGGTAAGAAGTTGTCCTCGTTTTATGAGTACCCATAACTCGGCAAGTTTCCTGGAATATTTGGGACTCAAAATTCCTTCCTTGATCGCTGTGAATCTCCAAGGGTACTCCAAAACGACAGAAGACTTCATGAACTAGTTTATCCGCAACTGTTGAAGCTTCCTGGTTTGGAATGGCGAAGACTTCCGGCCACTTAGTGAAGTAATCCATAACAACCATGAAATACTTGTTACCACTTTCACTTTCCGGAAACGGTCCCGCGACGTCTAGCGCTATCCTTTCCCATGGTGCACCAACATTGTACAATTTCAATGCACCTCTGCTACGAGTCTGAGGTCCTTTTACAGCCGCACAACTTGTACACTTGCGACACCAGTCCTCAACATCGTCACGACAGTGGACCCAGTAAAACCGTTCCCGTATCTTCAGTAGAGTCCGTTTAACTCCCATATGGCCTCCTGAACAACCATTATGGTACAGCTGTAGAACATCCGGTATTTTAGCTTTAGGGACAACCATTTGCAAATGACAGTTGTCTCCCCGAGCATTTTCCCATTTACGGCACAGGACTCCATCCTGAATCACTAAGCTGTCCCATTGGGCCCAATAGCTTTTTGTGATTGAACTCATCGCTGAGACATCACTCCACGTAGGCTTCGGAGCACTGGCCTTCATCCACTCCAGGATCGGCTTGATGTCCAAATCATCCTGCTGTGCACGTTCCAAGTTTTCCTTCCACTCATTACTAAGATCTGTCTTGATCATCCTCACAGGTACGACTTCTTTACCCTCTTGCCGAGTACAATGCTTGCAGTCTTCAGGGCAAGGTCTTCTTGATAATGCATCTGCGTTGCCATGAGATTTCCCGCTGCGATGTTCAATCACAAAGTCGTATTCTTGAAGTAGTTCAATCCATCTCGCAACTTGTCCTTCTGGATTTTTGAACTGTAATAACCATTTCAGTGCAGCATGGTCAGTCCGTAAGTGGAATTTCCGCCCCAGCAGATATTTGCTAAAATGCTGCAATGACTTGACCACAGCAAGTAATTCCCGTCGCGTGACACAATAATTCCTTTCTGGCTTCGACAGAGATTTGCTGAAGTACGCTATCACAACCTCTTGATCGCCATTCCGTTGAGATAACACACCGCCAAGTCCTATATCGCTTGCATCTGTGTCAACTATAAATTCCTTGTCGGTATCAGGATACCCCAAAATAGGTGTTTTGCACAGACGTTCCTTGAGCTCCTGGAATGCAATGTCGCAACTCTCGTCCCAGCAGAAATGTCGCTTCTCTTCGGTTAGCTTGTGCAGGGGTTTGGCTATGTCTGCAAAGTTCTTGACGAATCGCCGATAATAGGAGCACAAACCCAAAAATGCTCTGACCTGCGTCTTGTCTTTTGGAATTGGCCAGTCCTTGACTGCGGCGATTTTCTCTGGATCCGTGCGGATACCTTCTTCCGACACTACATATCCCAAAAAGCTAACTTGCCGTTTGAAGAATGAACACTTCTTCGGACTTAACTTGAGGTTTGCACTCTGGATCTTCATGAGCACGCGTTCCAGGTTTTGCAGATGTTCATCAAACGTACGGCCTACGATGATGATGTCATCTAAATAGACCAGACAAGCATCGCCAATTAACCCCGTTAGTACTAGTTCCATCAACCTTTCAAACGTTGCCGGAGCGTTGCACAGTCCAAATGGCATAACCTTAAATTGCCACAGACCCTTTCCTGTCGAGAATGCCGTTTTCTCCTTATCCTTAGGATCAATTTGAACCTGCCAGTAGCCACTTTTTAGGTCCAACGTGCTAAACCACTTTACTCCAGTAAGCATGTCCAGCGTGTCATCAATTCTTGGCAACGGATAGCTGTCCTTCTTTGTAACGTCATTCAAACGACGGTAGTCAACACAAAACCGCATGGTGCCGTCCTTCTTTCTTACCAGTACAACAGGTGAACACCATGGACTTGATGAAGGTTCTATGACACCATCCTTAACCATTCCCTCAATCATGGTTTCCACTTCCTTTTCACGTGCTACTGGCAATCTCCTTGGCCGCTGACGGATAGGCAATTCATCTCCTGTGTTTATTTTGTGTTGAACTAAATCAGTCTTCCCGATGTCAGCATCGTTTGAAGAGAAAACATTGGCGTACCTCAGTAACATTCTCTTCGCCTTGACCATTTCATTCTTAGACAGAACGCTGCGACAGTCATCTAAAAGTGTGGTCACTTTCGTTTGGGCGTCCTTGCTGAGGTTCCCAGTCGATAGATTTTGGCACCGACGCAACCAATCCACTTCCTCGCAAGTACCAATCAGCGTGCCTTTTTCTATCATCTGTTCCTTATCACAAACGTTCAGCACACGTACCCTCGAAATGTCAGTGGCTCTAACCAAAGTTCGGGCCACTTTCCAAGGAAGGTCATTGTCTACCCTTTCCACAAGCACACACCGATGAGTCTGCCCAGGATTTCGAGGAAGCCTAACCGGCACTATCGTTTCCGATCTCGGAGGAAGAACAATCTTCTTTAGGCTGTTCCCATCATGGGTTTGTGAGATCGAAATCCTTGGGGCTCTCTGAACATCAGCCAGCACCCGCCCCGCAGTCCTGGCTTTTACTCGTTTCCCTGCAGTTGCTGGGCGGTGCTGTTAACCGCCCTGCCCTCCGGAGATCGACTATCTTTCCTATCTACAGTTCGCTTAGGGCAACTGGACCGTAGGTGGCCCCTTTCCCCACAGCCATAGCATCTAGGGCTGTATCCTTTAAACCGGTCGCGAACAGTAGCCGCTGCAACCTCCCTGACGCGATGGGAACGATTATCCTGCCGCACAGCTTCCACCTCCAATGCATGTGCCAAGGCGTCTTTCAGCTTCTCGTGGTGCCCGAGCCTCACGGCAGCTCTAACTTCAAGGTCGCGGATGCCGTCGATAAATGCCTGCACCAGGTTCCCTTGAATGAGCGCAGGTACAGACTGATATGCTTTTCTAACAAGCTTCTCCACCTCAAGGGCCCACTGCTGCAGGTTTTCACCGCTGCGTTGCACGCGATCCTTTAGCTGCGCCCGAAACACGTGTTCTAGATGAGCGTCGCCATACCTTGCTTCCAGTGCCTCAATCAGCTGCTCGTAAGTCACCTCGTTACCGAGGGCTTCCAGGATAGTGAGGGCCTGGTCGCGGAGGCCTAGGGTGAGAGCAGTCATGGCCTGGTCCTTACTCCACCCGTTTGCCTTCATAACAGCCTCAAATTGCATTTTGTATGCCGACCAGGAAGATGTTCCATCGAACGGCGGCACTTTGAATCCACGTAGAGAAGGTGTAGTAGCTACAGAGGTTGCAATTCCATCTCCTACTTTAAGGTTGTCCATTGCTTTCTTTATTTCCACAATCTGAGTTTCAGCTTCTATCAGGCGGTTTTCATGTTGAATTACCTTATCTTTTACAACCTTCATTTCCTTGCCGAAAGTGGCGTGCAGATCCTTGATGAGGAACATCTGTTCTTCCTGGCGACGCGCCTGTTCCTCCTGTCGGCGGGCCTGTTCCTCCTTGTCATACTGCAGCTGTTCTTCCAACCGACGAGCCTGTTCCTCCTGACGACGGGCCTGTTCCTCCTGACGGCGGGCCTGCTCCTCCTTGTCACGCTGCAGCTGCTCTTCTAAACGACGGGCCTGCTCTTCCTGGCGACGGGCCTGTTCCTCCTGGCGGCGAGACTGCTCCTGCAGCATCATCATCAGAGCAGCAAGGTCTGGTGCTGATGATGACGCTGGAGCTACTGCGGACGAGCCGGCCTCCATGGTCGGCATCTGTCTCTCCGTCGTCTGCGGCGTTGCACCTCCAAAACGCCTCTGGTCCGTCTCTTGCTGGCGTTGACTACGGGTACGGATACCCTCAGCGTCGTCCTTTGGTAGAATCGGCATCTTTTAAATCCACTCTTCTGACACCAATTGTTACGAGCTTCGGGTTCGTTACAATAAAATCAGCCGATTCAATAACCAAAAATGACACTTTAATTTTACACCACACTAATTACACTATAACTCACTAATAACAAAACACAATCGCACTATTAATCGCTTGAGTTCGCAGTCGAAGATCGCTCTCGAAGTTATCACTTGTATCGCAAATCCAATACTGACTCGGTCGGCACATGTGCCGGCCTTATATAGGGTGCCGAGTAGAACTCCAGAAAGTTCGCGTACATATCGGTCGCGACCGACTAAGGTCCGAGAATTCTAGCATAGAAAAATCTCGAAGGTCCTTGACTTCACTAGTTCTGCTACTCGATACTAGATGGCGCTAGTAGTACCGAATGCAACCATCTTCGTTGTTTAATTCTGGCGCGCAACAGTAATCAAGTAATACAATCCTTTATGTAGTTAATCTGTAGTTTAGTACTTGTAAGCTCTTTATTTGCATGTAAAAATTGTTATTAATTATTTTTGTATGCCTATAATAGGCTGATCATAGCGCACATTAAACTAAAACATGTCCAACCACTGTACCTATGTATCACAAATAAAATATTTCTGATTTCAAAACTTGGGTAAAAAAAATAATCGGATGAAGTTCATAAAATTGCAAAGTTTTTCAAACTACAGCACGATTTTATTTAGGCAGGATAGGTATTACAATAGGTAGAGAGGTACACACCTCTGCAAGCACCTAATGGCAAATTCAAATTTTAACAGCTGTGTTTAAATCCCGTAGCGAGCCTTTGCCATCAACTAGCCATAAATCCAGGCAGCAGCTAAGAAATGACACAAAATCCATAAAACACTTCGACAAGGCCTTGTTTTTGTGGATGGGATAACATCATATGACTTCTCCCGCTCTGGGCGGAGCGGAAGGGAGTGTCAGACTCTTACTGACTAAAACCGACCCGTGATCCTTCTAGTGCCCCTAACATTCCAGGGCCGCCGTGCGGTGACTCTTTCGAACAAATACCGCAACATATTTTATTCCCTTCATCCTTGGAAAAACCTCTAAAAGACCTTAATTAAAATCAACGTGTGGCTTAAGGAGCAATTTTTACGACGTTTGCATGAGTTACCGGCTGGTTTAAGGTATCAAGGGTCATTGGAGGACGCCGTCCTTGACCCACTTCATGTGACCCTAGGAGCTGCCGAGTACTTGAAGGTCTCTGAAGACTTATGTCGGTATTTATGTGTATACTTAGGATTTTTTCCTTCATAAAGGAACATTTTGTTTACGCAGATTTTTCCTGTATGAGTATTGAAAAGAAATGAACACCGGCCTTGCAATAAGTACCTATATTAAAATTCTTGAGAATGTTTGTGCTCTAGAATTTAATGGTTCTTGTGACTTCTTGAGAGAGAAAAATGATGTAAGATCATAGAGAGGTTTCTTGTGTTGATAGGGAAATATTTCAGCAATGTTTGTAATGACAAGAATGTTGTTTAGTACGCTACAATGAGAATTTTGGGGTATTGCGTGAGTGACAGTTATTCTGCGCATAAATAAATTTTATTAAGATTCTTGCAAACCTCGAAGAGCTAAGTAAGGTTAGGATTTCTTACAAAAATCTCAGGTCACATACTAGGCTCTGCTGATATGACCTAGATTTAAACTCAAACTCACAGCTTTTATTTCAAGTAAACCATTGAAAGCCACTTTTGAATTGTGGAGGTCGGTCAGTCAAAAACGTAGAGCTAGTTGCACGTTCCAAAGCGTAGATCTCTATGGAGCAGAACGTGCAAGAAACTCTTTTTAACCGACTTCTAAAAAACAGGAGGTTCTCAATTCGGATTTTTGTATTTTTTTTTATGTTTGTTCGCGCATAACTCCGTCGCTTGCGAACCGATTTGAAAAATTCTTTTTTTGTTGGTATACTTCCCAAATAGTCCCATGAAAATTTTATCGAAATCGAACAAGCGGTTTTTTGTTAATTTCAATAAATGATAGAAAATCTGTCGGGATAGCTGATGTTTGTTTATTGTCTACACCGATTTATACCAAGTACGCTGTGATGGGTATGGTTAGCTGGGAGTGAATTGAGTGAACCACTAAAAAGTGAAAAATATTTTTTTTTACATTTTCTGCGGAGGACTATTTTCTGGCAAGACTATTTTCTAGCAGGTCTATTCTCTGGCTGTGTATTTTCACAATCCCGCGTCGCATAGGTGGGTTTACTTTAGTCCATTATCATAGAGATAGTTGTAGAACTTACTTTATCTAATTGTGCAGAAAAGGCTTCGGAAGCTAGGAAGGATGCGAGTGAGGCGAGCGGCGATTTTTGCATCTCGCCTCGTATGGGATGGGTTGTTTTATATTATACTAGCAGCGCCCAGCGGTTTCACCCGCGCTGTTCCCATTCCCGTGGGAAAACGGGAATAAAATATAGCCTATGACATTCCACAATAACGTAGCTTCCTATTGGTGAAATAATTTTGAAAATCGGTTCAGCAGATCCAGAGATTATTCCTTACAACTTCACAAACTCACAACCTCACAAACGTTACCTCTTTATAATATTAGTATAGATTGGACCTCATTTGTTTATTATTAATTTCTTTATGTAAATTTATAAGTATGTTTTCTTGAAAGCCAGCTACACCCCTAGCACTCCTCTCCCGGTGTCTATGTCCATACAAAAACCTCCTCAAACCTAAAGTTAAGTTTTTCTTTTTCGTCAAAAAGAAGACACTAAGTAGAAATAAATAAGAAAATATGTCGAGGACATTCCCTTGCCCCATTTAATAAGAATGACAAAAAAGAATTATGTCACTTATCATTATTCTAACCGACGTAGACACCTATTAAACACAGTACTGTTTACATAAGGAATGGAATGAATCACACACACCATAATAAGAAAATTATTCAATGGGTGTACACATGTTACTCTCTGATTCATCTACGAATTCTCTGTATTATTACTTACCCACTGTGGTTGGAAAAATTGATAAAAATTAAATACAAATAATAATTTCTGTATAATAAAGTTGCTCTTGCGCACGTTAGATAAATAATACAAAATGGCCGACGCGTGCAACTTGCTGATTTGATAATTTTTATTGTTGTGCAACGTACAATAAATTGATAACATTATTTCTGTTAATTTAGTGCTTTAAATTCGCTGTGTAAAAGCTTGCCAAGTGCAACGTGCCTGTGGGATAGGCTTATATGATCGCTAACTTATTAGATTTTTCAAAATGTTTATTGAAAATCACAAATAGTACGGAAATTATAGGCGTATTGACAGATTGCGACTGATATGTGAGTGCAAACGCTGCTTAAATATTTTTAGAATTGGTCATGACCTGATTGGTTGTTTGTTTGGTTGGTTGGTGGATTGGACATGGTGGAGCATGCGGTGGTGGTCTGCCCTACTTGAGCAGAGCAACGCCGTGTCATCGTCGAGGCGATCGGTGGCGGCAACCTCTCACGTCCGGCCCTGGTTCAACCCAAGGTCCGGAGCGAGGAGGCATGGGAAGCGGTCACCTCCTTCTGCGAAGTAGTAATGCTAGCGAAGGAGGAGGCGGACGCGTGCGAGAGAGGGAAACCTCACGCTCCAGCCGCCGTAACAGAAGAAGTCGCCCCGGGCGTCGGGAAACGCAGGGCGATTCCCGGCCACCGTAGACGGATGATTTTTTAGGTTAACGTAGTAAAAAAAAAAGAACAAGCAACCCTCATAGTTTCGCCGGGTCCGCATAAATGCTACGAAGCTGTAATTTGCCATAGTTATGGAACTACGGAACCCTATACTCTGTGTCGCTCTCGTATTTAACCGGTTTTTATTATTAGACTAGCTTCTGCCAGCGACTTCGTCCGCGTGGAATAGTTACTTTACCCCCGATTTTGAAACTCTCAGCCCGATCGGTTTAAAATTGACAAAAGATAAACATGCTGTTTCGGGATATTTTTTAGATAATTTTATGTAGAACATTTCTTTAATCCATGATTTCTATGTAATTTTAACCATTAAGGCTACACACGCGACGGAAGCTTAAAAAATGGAGTAACTTCTTCCGTTTTCCCAACATTTTCCTTCACTGCTCTGCTCCTATTGATTGTAGCGTGATGAAAAGTATACTATAACCTGCCCAGGAGTATGAAGAATAATTGCACCAAGTTTCGTTAAAATCGGTCGAGTAGTTTTTGTTTCTATAAAGAACATACAGACAGACAGACAGACAGACAGAAACACAGACAGACAGACAAAAATTTTACTGATTGCATTTTTGGCACCAGTATCGATCACTAATCACCCCCTGATAGTTATTTTGAAAATATGTTCCTTGTACAGAATTGACCTCTCTACAGATTTATTATAAGTATAGATAAAATGCTCGGCTCTGACCACTATCTTTCCTGATAGTAAGCGATAATGGGGCACGCAGGCCTAGAACTTACTAACTTATTCGCTTTTGATTAAAAGTTCCCAAAGTTATAGATATCGGGAATCGCAGATTCCGGCGTCGGCGGATCGTACGCAAAACGGATGTATTTCAAAATCGTGTTGTGCGTGTGTGGGATGTCCACTATGTAACGGTGGCGCATCGCCGTGCGTCTTGTTGGCCGACCTTGGACTAGGGTTGCCTACTATTTTTGGAAAAAGTTACGTATTAATTATTTAGACCGGAAAAAAATAAAGAAGTGGGAAGAAAAAAAAAGTATTTTTTATTTATTTATTTAACAATGTATGTACACACATTTAATAAAAATATAAGAAGAAGGAAACAGAAAATAGGTACAACGGTGATGCTGATTTCTAATAAGGTGATGATTTTACTTCCCACTACCTACTTTATTTTTATGCAAAAGTATAAAGTATATTTATCACTACATAGTATAAAACAAAGTCACTCCAACTGTCGGTCCCTATGTATGCTTAGATCTTTAAAACTACGCAACACATTTTGATGCGGTTTTTTTTAATAGATAGAGTGATTGAAGAGGATGGTTTAATGTATAATAAATGCATAATATAATAGAGATTTAGTATCAGCATTGAGCATTGCAACCGTGCGAAGCCGGGGCGGGTCGCTAGTCCAAATTAAAGTAGGATACGTTTTTATAAAGTATGGTTGGCAACCCTACCTTGGACCACTCATCCTTTCTCCATCTTCACAAGCACGAATGTTTACTTGAGGATATCTGTAATAGAGCTACACATCGGCGGTCACAAGAGGATGAAAGTGTACAGTCTGTTAAGAAAGTCATGAAATGAAAGGAGGGTGCCGCCATCAATTTACATGGTATCCCTGTAAAGTTTGACTAAATGGTGTTGATAATTTTTTAGATTAGGTACTGATTAATTAGGTAGCTGACTATTAATTAATCAGCCCTCATTTTCATGTGGATTATTTGACTTAGATACCCATCTGCAACTCAGGGTGCAATTTTATTTTTTCATTTTACATCGACAAGGGGGAATGAGAACGTCGTCAATGTAAACTAAGCCACGCATTATTAGGGATAACTAGTACTACGATACTTGTCGTCAGAACTCATTTACCACACGATAAGAGTATCAGCTTTCGAATATAAATAGAATCATCAAAATCGGTACACCCAATACAAAGTTACGAGGTAACAAACATTAAAAAAATACAGTCGAATTGAGAAGTTATTTACTTTTAAACTTTGAAAAAAGAGTTATTTACTTTTATTGGTAATGGTGAACATCATTTCTCTTTGAAGTAATTTCCATTCAAATGACATAAGAATATTAAGTGGTGCCTATAATTATAGCTGTATTCTGTGGTTTACTTGTGATATATTGTCTGATGTTTTAAATTTATAATTCAGAATACATGTGAATAATATATCTGATGTGAATATAACATCAGCTGATTGAAATGATGGTTTGCTGAAAAAAAAAATCAGCTGTTCCTTACATTTATGTTCGTATAACTCATCAAAATGTAAGGAACAGATGATTTCTTTTTTTCGCGATTTCAGGTTTGTTCCCATAGTAAAAGTTGTTCATAATGATGATTACAATGACCGCTTAAGAGGTAGTTGGTGTTTTACAAATATAACCCTGTATAGGTACTTACCTAGGTAACAAAATATGCTCTTCGCTCATTGAGCAGATTGTATTCATTTGCGTTGTCAAGCAGCCTTGCTTTTTGATGGGTGTGCCAGTGGACTCACAGGCATCATCAAATGACTTCTCCCGCTCTGGGTGGAGCGGAAGGGAGTGTCAGACTCTTACTGACTAAAACCCACCCGTGATCCTCCTAATGCTTGCCGCGTTCCAGGGCCGCGGTGACTCTTTCGAACAAATTTGTAACCTTTGCAAGATTTCGTTGTAAGGTCAACAAAACAGGTGATTCCCCAGATGTTACAGGTGTATGTTATATGTGTGTAATTTGGAACTATTCACTAGAGCGGTTACAGGTCTGTTTTTGTTTGACAAAATTTACCGTGAAAATAGCGTTGAAAAGATCATTGCTTAGATGTCCTCTAAATATTTATTTTTTTCAGAACAAGTTGAACACGAACGTTGTAAGAAAAATAATACTAAGAATATTTTGCTTCGTCGATTTATTGAATGTTGGAGCAAGTTTTTTGAAGACCATTTTAAGATTACAGGTAATTTTTATTTTAGCTTGTGTAAAATTAGCAAGGTTTTCTAAAAACAATGTGTCAGTACTAGTGACTCTAGTAGCTGTAATTTGCAGTCACTTCATAATTTATAATAATGTCAAAAATAACATCAGCTCTCCCAAAAGAATAGCAAACCGAATCAATTAACATTCCATTTTAGTCTCCCACAAATTGAATTGAAACGAACATTTCTCAAAATAAAAATAAAAAGTATCTTTTATCAAAATTATCAGCCACCCCTTTCGGCATCAATTTGGTTGATTGTATTTTTCGCCCTTTTTAATTTGATTATTTAGCAATCAAAACCACAAATCGCAACCCACCCTTAGGAGCGGGGGATCCGTGGCTCGAGGTACCAGGGTAGCAGAGCCGCGGGGGAGGTGCGGGGGAGGGGACACACGGCCGCGTAGCCGTAGATAGTCCGCGGCCCTCCGACATTCCCTCAGTGACCGCGCTAACGTTCGCACGCCGCTCGCAGCGCCGACTTAGCTCGCACGCGTCCTCTCGTACTAATTAATAAATAAACATTAATTGTTCTGTCAGTGTTGAAGATGGTGCTTTCCGATTTCTTGACCGAGACCAGAAGGCGATGGCTTAAGGTGAGCTTTTGTTGTTGTTTTGTTTTTTATTGTAAGAAGTGTAGTTTACCGATTTTTTTTCTTGTTTATATGTCAGTTACACTTTCAATTCTAAAGTTAAACTTGTAGATGTTTTTAGAGTTCCGTACTCGAAGTGTAAAACTGGGCTCTATTACTACGACTCCGTTGTCCGTACGTCTGTCTGTCCGTCTGTCACCAGGCAGTATCTCATGAACGTGACAGTTAGACAATTGAAATTTTCACAGATGTTGTATTTCTCTTGCCGCTATAACGAAAAATATTATGAAATATTTAAGGGTTCCGTACAACAAACGTGATTTTTTTACCGTTTTTATAGATAATGGTACGGAACCCTTCGTGTACGAGTCCCACTCGCACTTGACTGTATTTTTTAATATGGTCTATGGAGATTTTTTGTAAGCCAGTTAGCATCGATTTATAGCACGTAAGTTAGGATTAAGTTTTCATGTTTTACAGTATTGACTGATATGTAAACAAATATTTTTATCGGCAGATTGCACATAGTTACTAAGTTAGTTTGTGATGTTATTATGTGATGTTACTTTATAATTAGCAAACGTGTTGTCCTTATCAGACAGTTGGTGTTTACTCTTACAATATGTAAAGAGAGTGTTGATACTACATATTATTACATACTTTCACTATTTATATAACAGCCTATGTTGATAAGAATTGAATAATATAGTAAAGGTAGTAAGTAGCACAACCTACTGTTTTGAGTATTTTTAGTTTGGAAATATCTAAAAAACTGACAGTCATAAAAATGCTGAATTTTGTGCAGAGAATATATTTTTCAGTGTAGGACTGTAGGTGTTGTTTCTAATTTGATTCTTATTATTTGTCTGTTAGACTGTTATTGTGATAGACACCTGAATAGTATACGTATATACAGGGTTATTTGTAAAACACCAACAACCTCTTAAGAGGTCATTGTACTCATCATTATGAACAACTTTTACTATGGGACCAAACCTGAAATCGCGGAAAAAATTCAGCTGATCCCTACATTTTGATGAGTTATACGAACATAAATGTAAGGAACAGCTGATTTTTTTTAGTCAATGACCTCTTAAGAAGTTGTTTTTGTTTTACAAATAAGCATACCTCTGGAAAAACAGGGCCAGATATGAAATAATTTCCATGTTAATATAAACATCTTTATACCGGTATTTTCATAACACTTTCCTAGGATCCGCATAACTTAAGAACAAATTACAAGCAGACTGGCAACAATAAGTTAGCGAATTGCTAGATTCATCACGGACACGGCGAATTTAGCGCGAGATAAACACATAATAAGTATATAATGTACCACTCCTACAATACTTATACGATATTTCGTCAATAAAGTGTCTATGGACACAAGCTACTAACTAGGTATCTATCTACTTAACAAAGTAAACTTATAGTCTACTACTCTAAGCACACAATTAATTAATTAAGTCAACAGTTTTCGTAAACAAGACTTGGGTATTTGACTCTTTTACGACGTAAATAAAACCATTTTTTTATGGATGGGAAGTCATTAAATGATATCTTCCGCTCTGGGCGGAATGGAAGAGAGTGTCAGACTCTTACTGACTAAAGCCCATGCGTGTTTGCCGTAATGCCCTTTGCGTTCCAGGGCCGCGGTGACTTTTTCGAACAAACTTTTTTCTGCAACCTTGGCAACGTAAATAGAACCATAGTTCTATTCTAACTAGGCGGTGTGCCGTGACCTGCAACCAATCCCACAGCCCAGCACAATCCATTGGCAGCATTGATAATCCTAAGTAAGAGGCACATCAGACCAAAGAGGGCTCAAAGGGTGGAAAATGGAGCAGGCCTGGGTCGACGGCTAGTCGTGCTCCATGCGTGCCTCAAAAAGCCGTCAGCAAGGAAGACGGGGCCCATAGGGTCAGTGCCTGCTAGGGTGCAAGAGTCACCGCGGCCCTGGAACGCAAAGGGCACTAGAAGGATCACGGGTGGGTTTTAGCCAGTAAGAGTCTGACATTCTCTTCCGCCCCGCCCAGAGCAGAAGTCAATTGATGATTTCCCATACAGAAAAAAAAGAAAACGGTGGAAAATGGAGTCACTTATCTATGTATACCTAGGTTACTCTTCCTTCCTCATTTATACTGAAGCATGAAGTCTCACGACTTCCAGGGCAGTACTACGAAGTGCTAGTACCAATATTCAGTTGTGTTAAAGGAATAGTACCACTCGTTTCGTCCACTATGGCTCCGACTCACTATCACAAACCATGATGGTTTTAAGACGTCAAGATACCTGCAGAAGCCCTTGTTACAACGAAAATATATTCAACCTATCTTAAGATACGAAAAGTTGATAATCTGCAATCGTTAACGCTAGTCGAAAACGAATCAAATGTATGGGAATGAAATCATGTCAAAGTAAGTCACGTGGTTAGAGCAAACGAATACAACATTCGTAGCTAAGTTCACGTCGTTCAAAATGATAGAATGAATTGTTATCGGTTTTAAAATGTTTGACGCTACATCCTTTGTTAAAATGTTTAAACTTAATGGTTAAACAATTTTAATAAAGTTTAAATTTTAACTTGTTTGACGTTTGTAGGAACGCTCGCCATAGACTGAAGAATAGGTAGTTTTTCTAAAGACATTGTAGAACTAGCGGCCGACTGAGGCGCGTCAACATGGCTACCAACTTATCATGTTCTACAGTTGCTGACACCGAGGCGTTACCGATTGGAGAACGGAATTCGACACGAAACTGTTGTAACTTGGCTAGGGGGGCAGAAAATCACATTACGTTGACGCTAGACAATATAAAAACCAAAACAGAATTTATAGACCTCTATCAACCACAAGACCTACCAAACATAGGTCAAGAATACTAATTAAAACCGCCACTGCCACAATAAAGCAATTGAAACAGTTTATAGACAAAAGACAGAACTCTTTTATGAGTTTTGTTTCCCATCTTGCCAAATTGGGGCCTGTGTTGTGGCCCAAACATGGCGCCGCACGTAGACTGGTATACAATGATAATGATGTATGTAAATAATTAAGAAACGAGTTGATAACGAGGGCGACGTGCCGTCGGTCGGCGCAGTGTAGTCACCGACCATGTATGATTATGTACTGATTGTAGTAATGTCTAGCTGACCCCCGCAATTTTGTCTGCGTCACATTTTTCATTAATGCTCGGCTGAAACCGTGAGTACCCAAAGGGTAAAACGGAATTATTCACAGAATATGTAGTTATATATTCACTTAAAAAAAAAGTATTTAAGGGCTCTCACACAACAAACGTGATTTTTTGCCGTTTTCATAGAAATGGTACGGAACTCTTCATGACTTCCGACTCGCACTTGGCCGGTTTTTATATTTGAACTACTTTTGATCTCGGCTTCGCTCGCGTTATAGTAACCGTTCCCAGGGTCCCATCTATCTCTGTACTAAAATTCATCAACATTGATTCGGCGACGTAGGAGTGATGCGTAACAAACAGTCTCACTTTTAAAGTAAAATATTTGTTAGTTTGTATAGAAAGTAGAAGGATCAGAAATAAAGTCACTTAGCACGTTGCAGGAAAAAAATAACAAAAGTTTCAGATTAGAAACGAATCAGTAAGTAGTTAAGAATACAATATCTAAATTGGTACGACACGACTATGTGTAATTAACACCTTTTTATTTTAGGACGAAAGGATATAATGCGACATGCAAATTAAAAACGTATTCCATTACTATTTCCATCATGAGTTTTCTACAAATATCAATTTAAGATTGTCAAACGATTTGCGACGTTATGCGCTACCGAGTGGAACGTCTATTTGTGCGAAAATAATTTGTTTGCACAAGTCCTTACTGGTAGGTGTTTGTTGAATAAACTAAGCAAATACTTTGAGTTATATGAGATCATGGGATTTGTTCTGAAGCCGGTTTAATGTGTTTTTTTTATCAAAGCACTTTGGGCTAGACTAAAGAGTAGATATTCGATCTGTAGGTTTAGATTATCCGATTCGAAAGTTTATTTAGCTTATACATACTAAGTTCAATTTATCATCGAAAGCTTTGAAGTAACAACAAATCTAGAGGAGTCTTTGATGTCAAAATGTTTATCAATGATATCATGATTCCGCTGTTAGAGAGAGACGGAACCATACAATAATAGCCATTTTTCAAAACGGATTCATGATGCCTTTTAGGACGTCATTGTAGGGGAAGTTTCTAATTATCAAAACTTACGTAGGTACTGAAATGTGCCCTGGCGGTTGGGAGCGTTATGCTCACTCAAAAGTCTCTCTGATGGTGGCGTATGTGTTTCATTCATCATTTGGCTCTGTCAGCTGGGACGGGTCATCTCTCAGCTGCCGCGGTTTGTTTTAATTATTTGTACTATAAATTGTTCCTTTCACTCTGGATACCTGTATCGTACACGTCTTTCTACATCGTTCTCACATGTAGGAATAACATCAAGAAGAACAATGTATCCATGACTATGTAACAATTTATTGATTTAAAAAGGGTGTCCGTGGAGTTTCTTGCACGTTCTTCTCCTTAGAGATCTACGCTTTGGAACGTGCAGATAGCTTCACCTCTTTCGACTTGACAATTCAAAAGTTCCTGTAAAGGGTTTAATTGAAATAAATGCTTTGATTTGATTTGATTTACCTAGTAACAATACTTGATAACTTTCTCTTCCCAGAATTAGACAATTATTGGACATTCCCAGAAAGCGTTTAATAGCCCAGATGTGGTCGAGCAGTCTCTTAGTTACACATGAGATCCTAGTACATCCACAGTTCAAAGTTGAGTAGGCAACCTGATTAAATACCAGTTGCAAACTATCTGGGCATAATTTAACGCTCACTATCTGTTGAATATATTACATAAAATTGATATTATATGTCGGTAATGTTAATGTACTTTACGCAAACAATAATCGTCGATAGTTTTGTAAATGATTGGTTCGTTCCGGCCGCCATGACTGTTATGGGAGTGTGCCAAATGTCTCATCTTGAAAATAAAGAAGTGTTTGTTTTTAACTGATATTAGTAATTACCATCGTGATGGAGCAGTGGTGACTGAGTGGTAACGGCCCCGACTTACGAGTCGCGGGTACTAACCCAGCCAGGCGCGCATTACTTTGTGTAATTAATTTCATCACCACTGCTCTCAAAACGGTGAAGGAAAACATCGTGAGGAAACCGGCATGTCCTAGAACCAAAAATTCGAAGACATGTGACATTCACCAACCCGCACTGGGCCCGCATAGTGGATTACGGTCCATTCCCTCTCCTAGAGAGGAGGCTTGTGTCCCAGCAGTGGGAACGTTAAAAGGCTGATTATGATTATGATGATGGATTAAAAGGAAAATAAAGGGCGTCTTGGATTAGGCTACGTACGTTACTGAAAGTTAATATCGTACCTTAAAGGTAGCGACGTCGAATGAAAGGAAAAGTTTCAGTATTTGCGAATGTTTGGCCTCTGACCTTTTCTTCGGTTTACCAATTTTTTTCAAGGTATTCTTGGGAAACTTTTTCATATCGCTTCATTTCTAAAGGGGTTTATAGGAAATTATCAAAATTTTGCCCTTTTCTCGATTAAGTTGTAAATTGGGTAATACATGAACAGTTTGTCACCAACCAATCACTTTAAAGGTGGATTTGAATGTCAACGAGTTTATAAAATTATCTTTTGCTAAAGTAATTATGTATTGAGATAAATAAAATATGTCAGATATATCACATACTAGCATCGTCCTGCGGTTTCACCCACGTAGTTTTCGTTCCCGTGGGAATATGGGGATATAATATAGCCTATGTTCACCGGAGATAGTGTAGCTTCCCAACAGCGAAAGAATTTTTTAACTCGGTCATATAGTTTCGGAGCCTATTCAATGCAAACAAACAAAAAAAAAACAATCAAATAAAAAAAAGATGGCATCATTATTATGTTACTATGTACCTAACGTTTTTCATATACGAAATTAATTAACTTTTTCATTTTTTCCCGAATCTCATCTCCGTTTCGTCGTCACTAGAATTTCAGGATTTTTTAACGAATTTTTAATATTACTCAGAACCAGAACGTGAGGTAGAAAAATGAAAGGTTTTGAAGTTTAACTTATTGATTTTAAACAAACTCATTTCAAGTAGGCTGTACACGTGGATCTTGAACACTGAAAGAGATATAGAAATATGCTTTCAGACGTTTGCTCATTAAACATTCAGTTTTAGAAAATTACAGTATACTTACAAAATAATGGTACCGTAGGTATACTAATCCAGTAAAGTGTGTTTACAAAATTAATGAAAAAGTATCAACCTATTTTTGTCATTTAAAACAAAGTCGCATCCCGCTGTCTGTCTGTCCCTATGTATGCTTAGATCTTTACAACTACGCAACGGATTTTGATGCGGTTTTTTTAAATAGATAGAGTGATTCAAGAGAAAGTTTGATATGCATAATATAGTAGAGATTAAGTATCAGTATTGCACCCGTGCGAAGCCAGGGCGGGTCGCTAGTGAAATATAATTTAGCAAATTTGTGTGATGTAGGATTTAATAAAATCTTGGCAAACTAGTTTATCTGCCAAAGTTAAACATCTTCTTAATGGACCGAATCCTAAATAAATAGCTTCTAAAGCTCTCAGAAACGACATTACGGGTTAATTCTTTCTTGGCTATAATAGACTAGCTGCTGCCCGCGACTTCGTCCCCGTGGAATCCCCGATTTTAAAACATTCTTTATCGCTGCTCCTCTCCTATTGGCTTAAGCGTGATGATATAATTATAGCCTAAAGCCTTCCTCGATAAATGGTCTATTCAACCCAAAAAGAATTTTTCAATTCGAACCAGTAGTTCCTGAGATTAGCGCGTTCAAACAAACAAACAAACAAAACAAACTCTTCAGCTTTATAATATTAGTATAGATTAAGTATAGATAATATATACTTTGAAGTATTTGTTCAAATAACATTTCGTAAATGTCCTAGAAATACGTACATCTTATACCTATATAAAATTCTCTTGTCACGGTGATTTTGTGGTTGAACTCCTCCGAAATGGCTCGACCGATTTTCGTGAATCTCAGTGTGCATATCCGTAATGTTTTCAACTAACTTTTTAGACCTATATATCCTTCTTATGTGTGTAAAGTTTAATTAAAGTCACTTTAGTCATTTCGGAAAATAAGCACTTGAAAGTTTGTATGAAATGCCGTACGGTGTATATGTATACGCTCTTAATATTGACTTGCGTTTGGCCACTATCTCACCTGGTGGTAGGCGAAAATGTGGTCGCCGATGGAGCACGCTTATCTAGAAGTAACCCATTCAGTCATAATTGACACAAAGACCCCATGTTTTTGCCATGTTATGGAAACAGAGATTCCACTTCCTAGCTGTACTCTTCATGAAATTATTCCCAAATACTTTAAAAACTTCCACACTGTAAAAGTGTTTACATTCATTACTTTCTTTAATTGTTAAAGGTGACAGTGTAACGTATTTTATTTAATTAAAACCTCATTGAAACTTAATTTATACTTGATCAAGATCGACAATTTTACCTTATATTATATATTTTACCTACGTTTTATTCGATTTAATTAGTAGGCAAGTTCTTTAACAACCGAATATTAATTTTCAAATTTTCAATTTGCATCGCTGATTTTTACTTTTTCACAATTAAAACTTGTTCAATTAGCAAAAGCTCGAAAAATTATTTCTCCAAAACATTTCTTCAATGTTTTCCTCTTTAGAAAACTTCAGAAGTCTATACATTAGTTAGTAAACAATGACATCGTTAAACAATAATGTTTTGTAAGTCTTCTGAAGTTCATTCTTGGTGCGGATTTGTTATCAAACCTCCAAGGTATTTGTTACCTCGTGACTCTGATCCACTCTGAGGTAATGAGGGAACCTACTCTCTGACTAAAAACGTCATCAGCTGCGTAGCCTTTTCCCAATTATGTTGAGGTCGGCTTCCAGTCAAACCAGATTCAGCTGAATACCAGTATTTTACGTGGAGCGGCTGTCTACCAGACCTCTACAACCCATTAACTGGGGAACACGGTACTTCTTGGCTAGACTGGTGTCAGATTTTCTGGCTTCTGATATTCCGTAACGACTGCCAAAGATCTACAATTGACAGCAACGGCTTAACGTGCTTTCCGAGGCACGGAGAAAACTCGGTATGTTAAGATGGTCACCCATCCACAGACCAACCTTGGCAAGCGTTGCTTAACCTTGAAGATCAACCCGTGCGGCTGTTAATCTTTAGCCACGAGCTCCTCTGACTAAAAACGTATTTTCTGCTAAATATTTTTACGTCAATTACTGTATAAATACTCGTTATGGGAACTACACGTATGTATGTTTATTACTATGTAATGAATAAGGAAAATTAGTCAGTGATTATGGTGTGGGTATTACGTTTTAACTTTATGACGTAGGTCATCAACACGAGTTGCGGAATTTGTTCGAAAGAGTCACCGCGGCCCTGGAACGCAAAGGGCACAAGAAGGAACACGGGTGGGTTTTAGTCGGTAAGAGTATGACACTCCCTTCCGCTCCGCCCAGAGCGGGAGAAGTCATTTGATGATTTCATATTCATAAAAAAGGTATAACACGAGGAATATTCGGAGAACTTAATTGTATACTAAAATAGGAAACCCATATGATGTATTTTATGATGATTGTGGTTAATGTTTATTGTTCATAGAAAGGAAAATGGTTTAAAATATCAGTATAGTATTTTTTCCCTGCATGATGCATATTCAGGGAAAAACAACAGTAGTAATGTGTCAAACCAATGTTGAATAATTAGTTTGATAAATTGAAAACCCCAATTTCATTCATAAAGTATAGCATATTATTCGGTATGAATTATTTTTCCAACTAATTAATACGTCAGCAAAAATTGCGCCTCATGAGATTTTGCTTTATCATTATCAAGGAATGCTCCAATGCTGCACCACAACACAGCTAACTGTTTAACGTCAACGGTGCAAATTATACAAGACGTTTCAGAACTGCAAAGACAATGATAACTTTTAAAAAACTAATTTGTCCGCAAAAATCGACTAAATCGATGTACAGAACAGAAAAAAAAAGACTAATTATAAAAAAAAAACAATATCTTTTTGTTTTGCATTGATGTTTCCTGTATATCAGATACGAGATCATAATCCACGACCTTTGACATAATTATCTGTATCCTATAAACCATTCTTTCACACTTCTCTTTCCAACCCTTTTTTGTATGGGAAATCATCAAATGACTTCTCCCGATCTGGGCGGAGTGGAAGGGAGTGTCAGACTCTTACTGACTAAAACGTGACGTGATCCTTCTTGTGCCCTTTGCGTTCTAGGGCCGCGGTGACTCTTTCGAACAAATCCCGCAACCCTCTTTCCACCCCTGCGGTCGGTTAAAGAAGTGTAGTACAACAACAATATGCAAATAACTGTAGACCTTGTCGGGGCAGGTGCGCGTGCGCCGGCCGCACGCCCCCTCTTTCCCACGCGGCGCGCGCGCACCGCACACGTGGTCAACGACATGGGAATACTCTCACTCCCCGATAGTACTCACACTGTTTTATAAACAGTATGGCGCGTACACTTAGACTTCCCTTCCAATTTTTATAGTTGATCGTGTAACCAAAACAATTTGGATTTGTGATCGTGTATTGCATTAGCATTTGTGACGTAATATAATTGACCTATTTGAACTTTAGTAAATTTATCCATACATACTTATATTACAAATGTGAAAGTAACTCTAGCTGTTACTGTTTTTCGTCTTACCGACTGAAGGAATTTGGATGCAGCTTGGAAGATCTTATCCCGGAATAAAATAACTGATATTTATTTTGTGAGTAGGTTGTAAATAACAAATTTATACGTTAATATTTTTTGGTCGTTTTTAAATAGATGAGAGGCCAGTGTTTCCTAGCCGACTGCCCTGAGAAGAAACACCGAAACAAACTCAGAGGTCAAAGTCTCTTTTGAAGTCCATACAATCCGTACTGGTCAAATCATAATGAGAACCATGTAGGTTGATGTCTGAGGTGGTCTTTCGAGGAAAGTACCACACAGATTTGAGTGGACCTGTCCAGACAGTACAAGCATTTGTCAGTTATCGTGTAGCTCAAACGTAGGACTTTAAGGAGCTCAACGATTTGACAAATAATACCAAAGGACATAGAATAGGACAACTTTGTTATAATTTTCAACTTTCACAAAGAAAACCAAAAACACCGAGTTCCGTTTTTTTTTTTAAATATTATAAAAAGTTTTTTTTTTGGTAAAAGCTAGTGGCATAACGTAATGAACACTATTATGCAAATAACTGTATTACGTCGGTATCGGGCGGGCAGGTGCGCGCGCGCCGCCCCTGGTTCCCACGCGCGCGCGCACCGGCCCGTGTAGACTGCAGTTAGCATCACATATGTGGGCACTTTATTGCCAACTTGCCATACTGACTTTTCTGAATTATTGCTCCTTTTTCTTTCGCTTGGGAGTTTATGTGTTTGTGTTATTTTTTTATTCAAAGTCAAAGTAAATTCTTTTATTTCAACTAGACCATTAAAAGGCACTTTTGGACGTCAAAACATTTTGAAAATAAAAATATTATAATGACTCTATTTGCCCATTCGCAAAAAGTAGATTCTTATGGAGAAGAACGGGCACGAAACTCCATAGTTACTCTTTTCAAATATAAGATTTACAATATGTTGTATACATTAATTAATTGATTATACGTGAGGACGATGCACCCAAACAACACTAAGTACTAATAGGTACAAAAAGTAATTTCAGCAGTGGGGTGCATATTAATGTCGTTGTTGAATACTTGTTTTTAGTCTCACGCAAAACTGTCGTTTAAGACTTTTGGCTGTGGGTTTTTAACTTTAGCTATGCGAATCTGATAATAGATATAGGTACTTTATAACCTAAACAATTAAACATACAAGACTGTATGTTTAATTGTTTAGGTTATAAAGTCCTAAATAATAGTTTTCACAGTTACGTAAATATACAACCTTATTTTGCTAAAAAACTAGGTACTTAAAAATGAGCGTAGCTGCGGGCAAAATCTAGTCTACGATAAAGCAACAGAAGTCGATGTAGACACATCAGAAATTATAATCTAGTAGACACTAGATTATAATTTCTTAATATATTATGAAAAATCGTTTTGTACGCTATAAATCCAATCCAAATTCAACAGTTTCCAACATATCGGTTGTGGTTAATCTATACTAATATTATAAAGCTGAAGAGTTTGTTTGTTTGTTTGTTTGTTTGTTTGTTTGTTTGTTTGTTTGTTTGAACGCGCTAATCTCAGGAACTACTGGTCCGATTTGAAAAAATCTTTCAGTGTTAGATAGCCCATTTATCGAGGAAGGCTATAGGCTATATTTTATCCCCATATTCCCACGGGAACGAGAACTACGCGGATGAAACTGCGAGGCGCTGCTAGTGTTGAATAAAACCTTCGATGGAACTGTGGCCATAGGCGACCTTAAGTCGTGCACAATCACGGGAATAAACTGGGATTGAAAGGGAGGTACTCACGGGTCTTCTTCACAAACGATGGTTTTCTCGTGGCGCCATCGCCACTCCAATACAGTCCGCGGGTTGAAAGTCTTCGTAGGTGGGTTTTAGTTACAACATTGTTCATTTATAATTTATAGCCGGCAGAGGATCGCACGCGCCATTTTTTCGTTGAGTTCTTGAGTGTGTTGTCAAAAGGATTGACAGAATGCGGAATGAAGGAAATGAATGAACACAAGAATGGTTTTGAATGAGGAATTTGTGTGACTGTGCGTTAGTCAATTGAAGGTTTCTTTTATATCTTGTTTTATTTATTTTGATACTATATCAATATCCGTATCTTATTAAGAAAAAATAGTTTATAATTTCACGTGTTATTTTACAATGTTACGGCGTTTGCAATTTTCTGGTGACATACATATTTTTATGTACATATTTATAGAGCATACTTGGGAACTCTAAATAACTGTTCGTTAGACGAGGAGGTAGATAACTATTATAAGTACTGCGAACGAGTCTTCGTTTAAAAGCTGACATGGAATTTGTTAGTAATAAATAGCTTTTCCATTAGATAGATTAGAAGGCTTACAAAACTACTATTACTAGCAGCGTCCCGCGGTTCCACCCGCGTAGTTCCCGTTCCCGTGGGTATACGGGGATAAAATACAGCCTATGTGACTGGCTGATCATGTAGCTTTCCATTGGTAAACAATGGTTGAAATCGGGCCAGTAGTTCTGGAGCTGATTCGGCACATACACACAACCAAAAAGATCTTTCATCTTTATAATATTAGTATGGATAATACCCCTAACCCTATATATACCCCAAGGACGGGGCCCCATAGGGTCAGTGCTTGCTAGGGTTACGGAATTTGTTCGAAAGAGTCACTGCGGAAAAGGGCACTAGAATGGAACTAGGATCACGGGTGGGTTTTAGTCACTAAGAGTCTGACACTCCGTTCCCCTGCGACCAGAGCGGGAGAAGTCATTTATTGATTGCGCATCCAGAAAAAAAAATGGGTTATCCAGAGATGTACAGAAAACTTATAGCCAGAATAATAATATTAGTGTATGACTGATAATGGATTGTATTGTAAACTAGCTGTCAAACGTATGTAAATAGCAACCGTCCAGTTCTTATAAATCTTCACACCTAGGTCACTCAACTTAGTATGCAATATAATAGGTATACACTTGAGTTTCTGTGTAGGCGTGCGTTATGATGAAAATATTGTTTCATTCACCGTTTACGATGAAAATATTGTTTCATTCACCGTTTATAGGTACACAAGTATTGCCTCAGCTTGCTGTTATGATATCAAAGGGATGTTTCAACATCGCGCGATGTGAATCACGCGTCTAAAGCACTCCAGTTGAACAAGCTTACTATCAGTAGTGATAACAGCACTATGTACTATGAAAGGTGATAACAATGATGCAACTTGCACGTGCATATTTATCGCTACTAATATATAAAGTTCAAGAGTTTGAAACATTATTTGGCCCGATTTGAAACATTATTTCAGTGTTAGATAGCCTTTTTATCGAGGAAGGCTTTAAGCCATATATTATCACGCTAAGACTGTTTAGGAGCGGGGCAAAAATATAAAAAATTGCCCTGCTTTGTTGTTTTTTTGTGTTGTTTCATATATTATTATGAACATTAGTTTATTATTTTATTTGTATTTATGTATATGTTTCTTTTTAATAGGTATGTATTCCGTGAGTGTATCCGTGGCATCACAGGCCCTATCAGAACACCAGCGCTGTGGTATTTATCTATTTATTAAATATCACAGCATATGCTGAGATTGGGACCTTTTTGGCCTCGCACAGTTTAAAATTAATATTAAGCTTTTAATTATGTTTTTTGTTGTTGTTTGTTTTGTGCAAGTCCTAAATAAACATTTTTCTTTCTTTCTTTGCATTGTGATCGAACGTTAGAATGTACAAAAAAAAACAAACAAATTGTAGCCAATCAATGAACAAAGCACGTGAAGCCCTGGTTATGTTTTCTTTGCAAATTAAAACAAATATTTGCTAACCTCGCGGTGGCTGCGATGGACCAGATTTTTAATTAGGGCCAAGGTTATATGTATAGTGTTATCATAACATAACATTTTTTTTCTAAGAATGACATTGTTTTTGGCAAAGATATTAGTTTATTTTACAATTTCTGTACACACATTTAATAATAAACAAACATGCGATTTCAGCTATCCCGACAGATTTGCTGTCATTTATTGAAAATAACAAAAAACCGCTTGTTCGATTTCGATAAAATTTTCATAGGACCATTTGGGAAGTAGGATACCCTTTCCAACAAAAAAAGAATTTTTCAAGTCGGTTGGCAAACGATGGAGCTATGCGCGAACAAACAAAAAAATACAAACATCCGAATTGAGAACCTCCTTTTTTTTTAGAAGTCGGTTAAAAATATAAGAAGGAACGAAACAGAAAAATAGGTACAAAGGTGATGTTTATTTCTATAGAAATCTCTTCCAGCATACCTGCGATAGGAGAGTCAAGTAAAAAGAGATGTAGACATTGTGTGTAAAAGTATTAAGTAGGAAAAATTAAAACAATACTGTTTAAATATAACATATTAAGTATACAATCCATAGTTATCATTCTCATCATCTGCCTAGCCTTTTCCCAACTATATTGGGGTCGGCTTCCAGTCATACCGGATTCAGCTGAATACCAGTATTTAACGTGTAGCGCAACCCATTAACTGGGGAACACGGTACTTCTTGGCAAGACTGATGTCAGATTTTCTGGCTTCTGATAATCCGTAACGACTGCCAAAGATCTGCAAATGACAGCCGGGACCAACGGCTTAATGTGCTTTCCGAGGCACGGAGGTAACTCGGTATGTTAAGTACCTACTACCCAACTAATAACAACATATAAAAGCGTTGTAGGAAATTGTGGTCAATAATATGTCATCGGTCTGGTTTACTCTGAAACTGCAACAAACATTGTGTCATTTTAGCGGTAAATTTTACTTATTCATAAAGCATTGTTCGAAATAGGATGTGTTCAAACTCAAAAGCAAAGTATTTATCTACACTAATATAAAGAGGAAAGATTTAGATTGAATAAGATCCGAAACTACTTGACCAATTTGAAAAATTCTTTCACTATTGGGAAGCTACACTATCTCCGGTGAACATAAGCTATATTTTATCCCCGTATTCCCACGGGAACGGGATCTACGCGGGTGAAACCGCGGGGCGCTGCAAGTATTTAAATAAAACCATTTACGCGTGCCTAGAAAAAAACGAATCATTTTTTAAAGCAGTTCGCAATATTCATATCTATACGCAAAATCTTTATCACAAAAGAGCAGGTAAAAACTAGCTTTGCGTAAACAAAGCAAGGCTTATTTGCTTCACTCAGCTTGTGATAAACACATCAACTCAAATATCATAATCTTAAGAAAACAAAACATTCTTTATCTTGTTAATTATCTCACTGTCACGATGTTTTATCTTGTTAATTGTCTCATCCACCTTAATTTCTCGAAGCCCTGTGAATGATTGAGTGCAGTGGTCCAGAGATAACACTTAACCATGTCCTCACGAGTCGATACGGTAAAGGAAAAAATGTTGAGACAACGAACATGACCCAAAAAAACGTAATATACATATGTGTCATCCTCTAACTCATACTGGTCCTTTTTTCCGGATGGGAAGTCATCAAATAACATCTGCTCTGGGCCGAGCGGAATGCTTAATCAGACTCTTACTGACTTAAACCCACCCATGTTTCTCCTAGTGCACTTTGCGTTCCAGGGCTGCGAACAAATTCCGCGACCCTAACAGGCACTGACCCTATGGGGCCCCGTCATCAACTCATACTGGTCCTGCTTTAATGGTTACGGCCGACTCCCTCTCACAGAGTTTATGTCTGTGAGAGAAACATTACAGCATCAAGATTCATCTCTGTACGTTTGAGTGTGTAAGTTGTAAATCAATATTTACAGACCGATTATGCTCGTTGAGAACAATTTGCAAAGCGAACTTTATCTCGTTAAATGCTACTTTTTATCTCAGTGTCCTTATCATGCTCAAATATTAGAGCAACCATCTCTCTTGGTGATAGCCGATTGCCCTAATTTGACTATCTGTAACGAGCATTAATTTATTTATTAATGATCGTGCTAAATTCCAGGCTATCTAACGATTAGTTATTTCTGACCTGGACTAGAAACTGAATATTGTAGAATATGTAATTAGCACGAAAACTAGTGTTTCTATCGAAATTATCAATCTATAACATAGTACAGCATGACATGACACCATTCTGTGCATTCAGGTTAGAGCGACAGCATCATTTTTCATATCAATTTGTTTTTGGTTGGTACAACATGTCTTCGAAGCCTTTTTGCCACAACCACTACATATGTACATTTGCTTTATTTATTTATACACTCGAACTTGTTATCGTTATTTTTATTCTTATTTAATTAGAACTACTAACACTATCACGCAACGAATGCATATGTTTTTGCAGCAATTAAAGACTTTTTCTTTCTTTTCTTTTTTTATTATTGACTAGCTGTCCGCACAACTTCGTTTGTGTCACATTTTTCATGACTGCTCCGCTCCTATTGGTCTTAGCGTGATGATATATAGCCTTTTTTTCTTCCTCGATAAATGGGCTATCTAACACTGAAAGATATTTTCAAATCGGACCAGTAGTTCCTGAGATTAGCGCGTTCAAACAAACAAACTCTTCACCTTTATAATATTAGTATAGATAGGCTCGCGTTTTTCCACTATCTCACCTGAGGATAGCAAGGATGTGGCCGACAATGGAGCACACTTGTCTAGAAGTAACATGTTTACTCCTGATCTTGGATTTAATGATATCCAAGTTCTATTCATCAGTATACACAGATTACGGCAGGGAATTCCACTCCTTAGTTGTAAGCACAATGGAAGTAGTAACTCCTTTTATAGTCTAGAAAGTGTGTTCATCATCGTCTGTCACTTAGTTCATCCACCGTTTCTTTGGTCCTCATACTCAACAAACCTCAGTTAATTTCCCTCATTATTCTGCATCACCTTGTTTAAAGCTTCCCAGTGATGAGAAAAGTGTTTAACGTTATCCTCTTTTTTTGCTTTAGAAACAATAGATATCAAAAACCCTTTGACTTTCATCTTTTAACTAAAATAACTTAATTAAATTTAAAATCCAGCCAACTTACAAAGTTTGGATCAAAGGACCATTTTCTTTTGAATATTCGGTCCTCACTGACATATCAACTAAATGGGCAGCCAAAAGCCTTTTTTTATTAAAACTTTAATTTCGGAAGTCGGTGTTCAAAAAAACGGAGAAACAACCAAAAACACCGAGTTCCGAAATTAAAGTTATTTTATACTTTTTGTGTTTTTTTAAAGAAGTTTTTCTATATACCTATGTACATTAATATTCAATTGATTATATGTGAGGACGATACACCCAAAATAATAAATAGTTTAACCTCGAAAGTTCGACCCGTGCGCCTGTTACTATAGTGCCACGAGCTTCTAACAACCAAATTACTATGAGCAAATGCTCATAGTAATGAATTATATCTTTGTCGAATTACACACAAATTCGCCCCCCATGGTTATGACATAATATGACTGAATATTTGCGTCAGTAGGTACATAGGCGGAATGTTATCAGTCGTGCCCAGTAATGCCCAATTATTGGGCATTACATCATTATCGAGTTTGGTGAGGTCGATAATATGTCAAAGTATACTCATCGTTTATTTTTATTTGGGAAAAGTATTCCGTTAATGGGCAAATAATTGGCCTGAGTCGTTTGTCGACGTTTGAGGTTATCATTATATGTGTTGCGTCAGTTTTTGCTAGCATTTCTCCTTCCACTTACGAGAAGTGTGATTTTTCCGGGATGAAAATAGCGACTGATACTTAGCGATATAATGATTTCGATAATTCTTTCACTCCTCGACAGATTGTTTTATAAACTATGTTTCCCAGTGGCGAAGGGTGATATGTTGAGAGAGGTAAGCCGAAGCAAAAAAAAAAAACTTGGGAGGTGTAAAGGGAGACCCGGACGGAATGAAGTTCTTGTCTTGTCTTGTCTTGAAAAATCATACTTACGCATCTGAATTATGATTTAAAGTTTTAGGTAATTGATCAGTCGCACTACATTCATCTGATCTCTCTGCAGTTATGTTTCGTACGATTGTATTTTGTAATTTCTTTCTCTCACGATATTCTCTACATCTTTGTGCATTTGTCTTTCTTCTTGATGTTATAGTTTGTACATAAGTAGTCGATGATCTTATGTCAATTTCCGACATTCACGCGGCCGAAGGCGCGGGGAAAAGCAAGTTATAATATGTATAAAACAGCAAAGGTTCTGCCAAGCGACGGAGGGTCGTCATGTGTGAGTAACTTTGCGTACTAATTGCTAACAAACCGACTATTAGTAGGTATATTTACATATTATGGTAGTTATGTCGCTAGCGTGGCTGGAATATTGAAGGTCGGGTCATGTCAATATCCCTTAGTTACTGGCCAGATATATCTGGCCTGGTCTAAAAGTATAAAAATGGCTTTCTTTTTTTAAAAACCGTTCCATTCTGAACGGGTTTGATACCTAGAAAAGAGTCGAGTGCCCTTTTTATTTGAAAGCATGAAAGGGTTGTTATGAATCAGCCGTAATATTTACTTAGGTGCGGGTTTGAAAGTTGTAAACTGAAACAATTTATTTCTATTCAAACACTTACTTGTACTCTCGATCGGTGGGAGAAAAAAAAACTTTTTACAAAAAATAAAACCGACTTCTAAACAAAAAACCAAAAAGTATAAAATAACTTTAATTTCGGAACTCGGTGTTTTTGGTTGCTTTTTTGTTGTATTTCGATAAAATTTTCATGGGACCATTTGGGAAGTATACCCTTTCCAACAAAAAAAGAATTTTTCAAATCGGTTGGCACACGACGGAGTTATGCGCGAACAAACATAAAAAATAAAAAAAAACACAAACATCCGAATTGAGAACCTCCTCCTTTTTTAGAAGTCGGTTAAAAACATGAAGTTAGATGATGAATATCTTTGCTTTAAAAATGTAGGTATAAGCGACAACTTCTCGATAATTTACACACAAACATATCTCATATATAAAATTCTCGTGTCACGGTGTTTGTGGTTGATTTCCTCCGAAACGGCTCGACCGATTTTCGTGAATCTTAGCGTGCACACGGCTGGGGTGGCGAATCGGAAAACATCTATTTTTCATCCCCCTAAATGTTATTTTATGTGGCAAAACGATGTTTGCCGGGTCAGCTAGTTATATTAGGTAAACAAACATACAGGTACATTGAGAAGATTATTATCCGCATATTGATTGAATTACCATTGAAATTGCTGCTGGGGCCTAATAGGTAGCCGACCGCTCCCATACCCCCGACTATCTACATATATATTAATTAGTTGATACTGTGATTATGTACATTGTGAGCAGTGGTGGCCGAGTGGTAACGGCCCCGACTTAGGAATTGAAGGTCGCGGGTTCAAACCCAGCTCGGCATTACTTAGTGTGATTAACTTCATCACCACTGCTCTCAAAACGTTGAAAGAAAACGTGAGGAAGCGGCAAGTCCTAGAACCAAAAACTCGAAGACATGTGACATTCAGCAACCCGCACTGGGCCCGCGTGATGGATTACGGCCCATTCCCTCTCCTAGAGAGGAGGCCTGTGTCCCAGCAGTGGGAACGTGAAAAGGCTGATTATGCTATGATTAATTGATTATGCTTTATGTGGTTATGTAGCCAAAACATTGTTTGGTGAAATTGTCGATTATTTTTCATAACAACAAAAGCCTATGGGTGTATGTAGCCTTAAAAGCTGAAGTCGACCCAGACAAGGCTTCAACGATAGTAATGAGTCACTATATCGATATATTTAGTCGCAAGGACGTGATTTGGACGTGATACCTAAATAATACGCGATAAGCCGAATATTATAGTGTCGGTTTTGTTTCATCTCGCCGTTTTCGGCTAATAATGGCGCATATATTTGGTTTGATGATGTATTTAGCGTGTTAAATATTATTCAATGTATTGTTTTTGTATACCATTACAATCATGAGTGATTGATCGGTCTCGTGCTTCAAGGATAGGGAACTATGATTTTTATAGAGCTGTTTTTAATTTGAGGTTCGTCATCATAAATTAGTGATTGCTACTAAGGAGAGGAGTAGTTTATGTAGTATCAATCCGCCAAACTATTGGCCCTAACATTGCAAATACTTCAACGCCGCAATAGGGATGTTTCCTGAGTAAAAAATATATGATTATGTTTAGTCCGTCAGTTAGATTATAGAAAAATATTTGACACCTGTTTTTTTTATCAAATCTATAAAAAGCATCAAATATTAGGAGAGGGAGCGAGTAACGTCACGGCCCGGTAAAAATTGTAGCGAGTAGTGACGTAACACGAGTTTTCAACGCACTGTATCGTCTTCATTTTTTGTTTATGTGAAAAAAGAAAAAATACGTCACCAATATTTTTTGGAAATCTATCTGACGGACTAATCAGATTTTTTTTGTTAACTACCCTATTGTGCCAATGAATACCAAACTAACCGCATATCTCTGTTCGCAGGCCTTCAAACTGTTCAAGCGGAACAAGAGCCGCAAGAGCACACGGAACCGGATCTCGCCGGAGCTGTCCCGCTCGCCGTCCTACAGCGGCACGGTGGACGCACGCAGCGACATCGACATACAACGCTTCTGCGCCTGCCGCGCCTCCCTGCCGCCCCTGCACATCAACGAGACCTTCGAGAACACCTCCTACTACAACAGCTACAACAGTTACAACAGCTCGAGGATCGACAGCTTGGAGAGCTACGGTACTAATGAATCCAACAGCAGCAGCACCCGTTCAGATTCCGCCTACGATTCCGCCAGGTCCAGTCCTGAACACGCCAGGGTCTGCTACGCCACTGTTACATACTTCAACGTTAATGACAGTGAGGATAGCAGCAGCATCCGCACCGAGTATACGCTCCTGGACGATGCTGAAGCCGACCGAATGGCTGATCTTGATGACATGGAGCACATGGACGAAGATGAACGAACTCAGAACATGATCAACGAGAGCATTGAACTAGTCAGCACGTTATGAACTGCATGCGATGGACATGTTTATACATTGTAATTCTATTTTAGTTTGCGTTGTGTTACGAATTTCGAAGCGTGTGTGATATAAGGTGCGTGGTCGACGAAATGTGACGAAATTATCGAGTTAGTTATCGTAACTAGTGTTTTCAACGTGTATACTGTGTATTTATACTCTAATATTGTAATCTGGCAACTTTAAGCTATCCGGTAGAACTTAAGGTTTCTTGATAAGTAGCTTTTGCGATCTTTTTATCAGATTTTTCACGATTTACTGAAACATAATAGAAACTAAGACAGCACTCCATTCGAAATAGATTCCTTTCTTTGTTTAAAATATCCATACATTGATCAATCAGTGAGTAGCTACGCCACTTTGCTCCGTGACAATTTTATTTAAACATTTCACTCAAAATTGCTTCCTGAAGTGTTCGAAAGTGGAAAAATATGGAGTCTCATTGAGTTTATATATTTTTTGTATATATTTTTGAAATAATAATGTTATTCTCATTTAGTTGTTTTGTCTACAGTTATTAGTAGAATGAGTATTTTATAAAGAAGAATTCCAATTTTATTTTATTGATTACTTAATACTTTGTCATATTTTTTATCTTTATTCAACTAATACTAAGCTTTTCAAGCCAGCCAGTCGCTTAGTAACATCAGTTGATCCTCGAATTAACTCCAACAAGGCAAATTGTAACTTTTGATTGAAGTGGCTGAAGTTATAATCCTGTTCCAAGTTTCTTTCACTTAGTCGCGTCGTCAATTAATTTTAGTTTGATATGTTATAAGAGTTTGTAATATTAGTATGATGTAACCAAAAGGGGGAGGCGGAGAAACCACAGGAAAGCATAAATTCAGGTTGATTAATTTCAGGATTATGTAATGAGAAATAAATTGTAAATTGTTTATACTCACTCCATACCATGTAACCACACGATTTGTTAATAAATAGTTCAGATATTATGAAATATTTTCCCAGGTTCTATGTTTCTTATCACTGTACATGTTATTTGTGTTCTATTACTTGAAATGATAGCCTGTTTTAATTATTTCAAAGGTCCTTCGTAATTTATGTTCTAGAAGTATGTGTGGAGACTCTTTAGGTCTGTTTACGTATCAAATAACCTTTTAAGCTTATAACTGACCTTCTGTGGAAATAAGCCTGTCTCGAGAGTACCCAATGGCAAAGCGGATTGGTCGCTACGAAATGGAAGTCGTTCAATCGGCTTTGTAGAAATTAATATCGAAATTAATTCTGTAGAAAACTTGTGGAATATAATTTTTGTAGGTCGTGAAACATTTATATATTTTCCTTTATATTGTCTATGTAGTCTAGTTATTGTAAAGTACAACTCGCTGGTCGAGTGATTTGGTATTTTAATGAGAAATATCATTAGCTTTCATGTTAAAAATATCGCGAAAATATTGTCACCGAAATCGTATCTATTAAATGTCTTCTTCAAGTGTTTACCAAAGTAAATGTGATACTATAAGATTATTTACGTTTAAGATATTAAAATTATTTAGTAATTATGTCAGTTGATCTCATGGTGTAAATTTAAACAGTAAGATTGCGTCAGAAGCTGTTTTGCGATGCAGAGCAGCGATAGAGATCAGAGACAACGAGTTTTTCGAACTGTCGTGACGCACAGAGTAATGTATGTTAACAGGTACATTTTAGTAATTAAATAAATATAATTTAAAGTTTTAATTACGGCATTTTTTCTTTTTCTCACCTTCTAATGAGCGTTCTTGAAATAATTGCTGTTTTAATGATTTAAATAGCACATTCCATCTATTGTTTCAGCCTATTGACGTTAAATATAGACAAAAACAAGACGCACTGAAAAACAGTCAACTCAAACGAAATATGTTTTAGATCTGTTTGGTCACAAATTCAAATTTCAGGATGTATCGATCACGTACGACGCTTGATCTAGTCTATTTATTTTTTATTTATTTAAATTGTATGTACAGTAGTGGTACATGGGCGGACTTAATGCAACAAGGTAGTCTCTACCAGTCAAAATTTGGGTTAAAAAGACAACACTGTGATAGGTGTACAACAAATAAATAAAATATATTTAGAAAGAAATAATTCGAGAGCAGCCGAGTGGTAACGGCCCCGACTTACGAATTGTAATTAATTTCTTCACCACTGCTCTCAAACCGGTGAAGGAAAACATCGTGAGGAAACCGGCATGTCCTAGAACCAAAAATTCGAAGACATGTGACGTTCACCAACCCGCACTGGGCCCGCGTGGTGGATTACGGCCCATTCACTCTCCTAGAGAGGAGGCCTGTGTCCCAGCAGTGGGAACAGTAAAAGGCTTATTATTTTATGTGCATGTAATTTCGAACAAGTTAACAAATACCTTAATATTCGTTTTGTTTAAAATAATTACCATAGTAATTATGGTAATTTTTTCTTTAAAAACTGCTACAATTCCCTAAAGCTGACGATGAGAGATGAGTTAAGGTTATTGCAGTCAGAAAACTTCTGCGCGTCGTGACTGTCTGTGGCAACTTTTCATCATCATAATTTCAACCGAAAGACGTCCACCATTGGTCGGATTTCCGCTTCTTACTGTCCCTTCTTATTTGCAATCCAGCGCCGAACATAGATCTCTCTCAAAAGTCGGCAAAACAGGTAGCTACCTACAGGTCAGAACATCCGCGAATCAGGTCGTTGACCTCTGATGACGTAGCTGCCACTGACCTGCCCTACATACTAGATGAGCCGACATCCTGGAATGTCCTACTTTTCACCAGCAGCCTTGTAACCTACTTCTAGTAGCTGCCGGAATCACAGAGTTGACCTATCTAGGTCGGATTTAATTCAACAAAGATTGGAAATATAGGTGAGTGGGATCTGTAAACAATTGTCTGATTGAATGGATTTCCGAGATTTAGGATGAGATATTTATTATTTTTTATCGATATGAGTTTTTGAGCTAATTTTGTGTGATGATGGCATAGACACTTAACTTTACTCTACTTTTTTTCGAGAAACGCAATTTTGTGTTGTTTTCACAAGTTCACACTCTTACTAACACAAAGTAGAGCATCGATTTTCAAAACTGTTTTTCTATCGTAAGCCTAGTGCATAAATAAACGCACAATAAATAACTCTATTATTTTTTTTTTAGTGCAGCGTTAAAACTGCACTTTTATTGGAACAAAACGCTATAACTCGTCACCCCGTAATAAAAAACGTGGACAATTTTTGTGTTAGGATCACAAGTGTATAATAAGGCAACCTTAAAATATTTCGACAATACCAAAATTTTACCAAGAACCTGTTTTATAGAAACAAACTTCGCAAAGCCATTGAATAGCTTTACAGAATTTAGTTTAGCTACTAACACCAATTCACGAAATTGTCACGTCCCGACACAAGGGCGCGGCCGGCAGGGGGCGCCACGGGCACAATGGGCCCAACGTGCCGATAATGGACTCTACAAACAGGTTCAAAACTAATGGACGTATTGGGTTTCACTTAGCGGAAGAGGAAACCTTGTCACATTAGTGTTTGGTCAATAATTAAGTAGGTGAGTAAGTCTGGGTAAGTTATCTTGGAGTTTTTACTAATGGCTTTAGTTCTTTAGAAGTGTGATTGATTTCAAATGGTGGTCCAGGAAAAGACTGCAATAAAGGTCTAGAACAAGACTAAAATGTTTTAGCCCACATCCCATTGTTAGTCACGTTTCCACTTTGCAAACAATCCGCAGGGAACTTTTGTTGTGCACACTTTTTAGTGTTTCAGTCCCAGCTAAACATTCCCATACTCATAACCAGTTCAAATAACGAAGAAACAACCGAGTTCCGAAATAAACGTTATTTTATACTTTTTTTTGTTTAGAAGTTGGTTGTTTTTTTTTTGTAAAAAGTTTTTTTTAAGAGATACAGAAGTTTTTTTTATTATCAAAATGCTCAGTAGCTATGGGATAAGCCAAGAGAGCGAAGCTGCAGGGTAGTTTGTAAAATGCATACTATTTATTTAATACTAGCGACCAGCCCGGGCTTCGCATGGGTGCAATGTGGATACGAATGTTTTTTCTACTATAATATGCATGTATTATATGTACATATAAACCTTCCTCTTGAATCACTCTGTTAAAAAAAACCGCATCAAAGTCCGTTGCGTAGTTTTAAAGATTTAAGCATACATAGGGATATAGGGACAGAGAAAGAGACTTTGTTTTGTACTATGTAGTGATTATACAGCCGAAGATTTTGTTTGGTTGAACGCACTAATCTCTGGAACTACTGGTTCAAATTTAATTTTTTTTTAGTCTTGGATAACCCATTTATCGAGAATGGCTATAACATTCCGCTACGACCAATAGGAGCGGACAACTAATGAAAAATGTGACGCAGACGAAGTTTTGCGTGTCTTCTAGTGATTAGATAAAGTTTAAGAAAATGGAGTAGATAAACCGTGATAGGAGTTTGGGAAAGGTCCGACTTTTCTTGTGTAAATGAACTGTTTTGTTAATAGAGAATAAAACAATCTAATAACTGAGAGGTTCATAAGACGATGTAGTCATTAGCGAAACAGACAAGCGATTTATCAAAGGTAATTGAGATGAAAACCTGCTTTATTAAAGGTCATTACGCTTTAAACTTGGAAAGGGTGTATTAACCTTTATTTTTGGATGGTAAATCATCAAATGACTTCTCCCGCTCTGGGCGGAGCGGAAGGGAGTGTCAGACTCTTACTGACTAAAACCCACCCGTGTTCCTTCTTGTGCCCTTTGCGTTCCAGGGCCGCGGTGACTCTTTCGAACGAATTCCACAACCCTAGCAGGCACTGACCCTATGGGGCCCGGACTTCTTTGCTGACGGCTCTTTGAGGCGCGCGTGGAACACGGACACGCCGTCGACTCGGGCCTGGTTGCTATCGGACGGTGAGCCACCCATAGCTCGCCATCCGCAGGCCCGCGCCTACGGTGACTAGGAATCGCCCTGCGTTTCCCGACGCCCGGGGCGTCTTCTTCTGTTGCGGCGGCTGGAGCAAGAGGTTTCCCTCTCTCGCACGCGTTCCGTGTCCTCGTTCGCTAGCATTACTGCTTCGTTCTAAAGTTCTAGTCATGTCTGCATACTTATAGTTTGTTCAAGATAATGTGAAGTTCCGAGCTAATCGATCATCGTTAGATAAACTTTTATAGACACTTTGAAACTTTAATCCTTAGCGAAAGCTGTGTGTTCGGCCTCTTGATTGTAGTCCTTTATTATTCGAGTCACAATGGAATCGTTGGGCGAACTAATGTTATTATTTGGGACGAAACAATCAACTGAGTCTGGTAATATTGTGATAATCGTCCATTGATTAACTATTATTATTTGGGGCAAAATAATTGGGAGTAAGTATACAGTAATGATTGAAAATAATTGGGAGTAAGTATATAGTATACGAGTAGTGGTGGTAACGGCCCCGACTTACGATTTGTAAGTCGCGGGTTCAAACTCAGTGAGACGCATTACTTTGTGTAATTAATTTCATCACCACTGCTCTCAAAACGGTGAAGGAAAACATCGTGAGGAAACCGTCGTCTCCTAGAACCAAAAAATTCGAAGACATGTGACATTCACCAAGCCCGCACGGGGCCCGCGTGGTGGATTACGGCCCATTCCCTCTCCTAGAGAGGAGGCCTGCGTCCCAGCAGTGGGAACATTAAAATGCTGATTATGCTATACAGTAATTGGTTTTATGACTCCATTTTTATTATCAGATGGATATGCTCTTGACTCTAGTCTAGGTCGCAGATGACAGAGATAAAGTCGACTCCTTTGCCAAAATATAGAGAGATATTTCTTTTTGTGATCCTATTGTTAATGTTTCCGCCAATAGCGGCATTCCTGCAATTATGATATTTTCTACACATTTTCGCTCATTGCTCAAAATCGAACCAGTTTGCAGCTAATCTCCCAAACAGGAAATATTACTACTTTATTTATTTTTAACAATCACTGCACATCGTTAATCTTTTTGTTCCAAACATCTAAACAGCTTGTTAAGTTCCATAATGTTAAAAACATTCGGTTTTGTTGTGTTTGTCAAAATATAATCCTCAAATGTGCCATTTTGTATGGCGTAGAGATATTATTGTGACTTGAAAACCTGTAATACCTGTTTTCTGGTGTCCGGTCGGGACTCGCGCGAGAGGGCTGGCTGGGAGAATATTGGAGGACATCAATAGGGGTGCGAAACACTGATCTTCTCTTTATTTGTGGCGACTATAGAATTTAGTATTGGTCTTGTTATTGAGTGAGTAATACAAAGGTTTCTATTTATTGTAAGTGTGGTGCAGAACGATTCTTATGTAACAGCTGGAAATACGGAAAGGAGATTTTTATGCTATGTAAAGCTAGTAAGCTTCCTTTAAATTTTATAACAAATGTGCGCATAAACGAACCATGTTTCTTTCTTTCTTTACATTGCATGGTCCATGTTTTATTTAACACTCACACACAATCACAGCTTAAATACTTTTAGAGAAATGAGATTTTAACAGTGAACTACGGAACCCTTCACTATGCGTGGTCCGACACGCACTAGGCCGGTTTTTTTTTTTCTAAAAAATATCTACACCATTTTTTTTATAATAACAGTAATTTAACACATACATTTTGAGCGAGCGGCCTGAGGCAGCAGCGCGTTATTTTTACTGAAGCGTACTATTTTACGGGCCAAGTATATTTGCAAATGCCTCCAACTTTCGTTAATTAGGTGAGTGTAATATTTATTTAACTTGAAACCAAATATTTAATTATTCTTCGTACTTTGTACTTCGTGCCTTAGATTATTGGTACGTTTTATATTATTAATAATAATGAAATATATATAAACATATTTTTCTACTCAAGTCTACAGGCCAAGACAGGGCTGAGTCGACGGCGCGTCGTGTTCCCTCGTGCCTCAAAGAGCCGTCAGCAAAGAAGACGGGGCCCCATAGGGTCAGTGCCTGCTAGGGTTGCGGAATTTGTTCGAAAGAGTCACCGCGGCCCTGGAACGCAAAGGGCACAAGAAGGATCACGGGTGGGTTTTAGTCGATAAGAGTCTGACACTCCCTTCCGCTCCACCCAGAGCGGGAGAAGTCATTTGATTTTTTTTTATACATAGATAGTAAAAGTATTATTTATTATTTTTTCGTTTTAATGTATTCAAATAAAAACTTGTTTTTTAAAAAGGTTTTTACTTTTAATTTTTTTAGTTAGTTCATTACAATTTAACCGACTCCAAAAGGAGGAGGTTATCAATTAGGATGTTCAGTTTTTTATTATTTTTATGTATGATCGAGCCGCACTCATATAACCAAACAAAATACAAAATAACTTTATTTTTTGAAGTTGGTGACAAAAAACGAAGAACCACAAGAGAAACACCGACTTAGAAAATATGTTGTACTTTGTAGTGGTCTTTATTTGGAAGACGCTTGTATTTTCTTCTTTTTTTTAAGAACATTTGTAAATAAATCTGAACAGTTGTCCTAGTATCGTTACAATATCACAACAAAGTAAGTAATGTACCTAGTCTACATCTTCACAATAAGCTTATTATTGTCTCCGCAGATCTGAAAATATTCAACAGTCACTTGGATTCATCTGAACTGTCTTGTGATCTGGGAGACTTGAAGCGTCCTCCAGAATTAGCTTCAAAGGATCTCGAATACAAAGAAAATACACGACTTCAGACGAACTTTACTGAGCTTTCAGGATTTTAGCAGAAATGGAATTATTAGGCATTCCTTTTGTGAATTAATTCAGATAAAGTAGAGAAGCGTTATATAAGTTTTAAAATGGAGATTAATTAATGTGGTTTAAATATGATTAAATAAAGATTAAATTGAAAGTAACAATAATCCAATACAAAAATGTAATATGGAATTTGTGAAATTCTTTGTTTTTAAGATTTGTTGTCGCAACTCAACGGTCGGCGAGTCAACACGTCCCCTGAGGATGCCTCGTGGAGAGGCGAAACACGTGTCGGTATTGGTGTTGGGTTTTGCTTTGCCTTCCTGCATGTGCATATTATCCGTGCTTTTACCTTGTAATCTTGCATGTGCATAATATAGCGGGCGGGAGGGAGGTGCATACCTGCAACCCACACATATTCGCCGAAATTAAAACTAGATACTTATATAAATTTCATTTTCAAATTTTTAAGATTTGTTATTTTGGGAAATCACAAAAAGTAATTACTTTGACTTTATTTGCGATGTCTTTGAAAAGGGTCGTAGTAGGTACTTCCAACCGGCGCACGCGCAGATGTATGATCGAGGACGGAGAAAAGTAAATACCTATGCAAGGGTTGTATTTGTCAGGGTTTTACGTCAATGCCTTATTGTTATATTATTAGCTAAACCAGTAACTGTAGGTTATTTGTTGTCCTTTTCATTCGCATGTACTTACATATATGTATATTGGCAAATAAATCATCATCAAGGTGAGAACTAACTTTTGATTGATTTAGAAAACAAATTTGTTATGGCATATTATTGACAAAAGTAATCCTTTAGTTAGAACCGGTAAGTGAAGGTACTTTAGTCACTTAAGGTTCCACATCAATCGATCGATTCCACACCGATTGTCGATCTCTGTGTTGTAAAAGAGATCGACGACGGGTAATCCATTCTACATGTGGTGCGGCATTGTGGGCTACTACATTCCGCTCAGCGAGCTATGGAAAGGGCTATGCTCGGTGTGCCTCTGAGGGATCGCATTAGACATGAGGTGATCCGTCAGAGAAGCAAGGTCATCAATACAGCCCACCGGATTAGTAAGCTGAAGTGGTAGTGGGCTGGCCATATTAGTCGCAGAACCGACAACCGTTGGGGTAAACGAGTTCTAGAGTGGAGACCGCGTCTCGGCAAACGTAGTGTAGGACGTCCTCAGGCACGGTGGAGTGACGATTTGCGCAGGACGGCTGGCAGAAACTAGATGCGAGAAGCCGAAAATAGATCTAAGTGGCGTGCAATTGGAGAGGCCTATGTCCAGCAGTGGACTGCAACAGGCAGGCAGGGTTGATGATAATGATGATGACACCATACCAATCGATAGAAGGCACGTTGTGGTCCTCGCGCGCCTGAAAGATATGCCAGCATCATTGACGGGGCCCCCCAGGGTCACTGCTGCTGACCTGGCTGATTGCCAGGGTTCCTGATTTGATCGAAAGAGCGACCATGGCAGAGGAACGCGGCGGACACTGAGAGGAACACAGTTGGACTTATGACACTCTCTTCGGCTCCGGCCAAAGTTTGATTTCTCATCCAAAGGAAGCCCCTTAGAGCTGGTTCACATTAGGTCGGACCGACAGTTTTACCGGGCCGACACACATATCGGATCCATATTGGCGTATGTATTTCAATAGCGCCGTTCACATATGGGTGACCCGACCAAACACAAAAAAGCCGACACTTTTACCGTTCAGCCACGATTTCTGTCGGGTCGGCGTAATATTGGCGTACTGGCAAGTATAGCGCTGTTCACATTTGTCGGCGCGAAGCGGCGGAGCCAGCCGCCCGCCACCCTTCCACCTGGTCATTCCTCGCTTTCGGCACTCGCGCGAGCAGTTTCATGGACGTGTTTGCAGAGAAAACACGTTTAAATATGGATGGCGAAATAAATACGAAACTCGTCGTCCATCGTATACAAAAGTCAACTTTTGTGACGTCAAAGTCAATTCATTTATTTCAACTAGACCATTAACGGCACTTTTGAACGTCAAAACATTTTAAAATAAAAATATTATAGTGACTCTAGTTGTCCATTCGCAAAAAGTAGATTCTTATGGAGAAGAACGGACAAGAAACTCCATAGTTACTCTTTTCAAATATGTATAAGTTTTACAATATTTTGTATACATTAGCCAATTGGTTATATGTGAGGACGATGCACCCGAATAAAACTAAGTAATATACTATTAACAGGTACAACAAAGAAACAACAGCAGAGGTAAAATTAATAAATTTGCTTGTCAGGGACATAGTACTCACATATTTACAATGTTTTTAATCCTTGTTTTATATAATTACCAACAATGAATCAGTGTGTGTTAAATTAACTATAAAAGATCAGTAACTACATCTGTATACATAGCAGATAGATCACACATACAGACCGACAAGTTTGGCTTTGTCTACTACACCCAATATTGTCCTATGGAGCAGGACCAGCATGCTTCCAAGCATTCTTATCTTGAATATAATCATCTAGCTTGTAGTATGCTTGTTTACAAAGCGTGCTTTTAACATAGGTTTTAAATTTCTTTTCATTTAATTCTAATATGTCACAAGGTATTTTGTTGTAACATTTAACACTGTACCCCATGAAAGATGTACGTACTTTAGCTAATCTATATAATGGTTGATCTAACTTATTTCTATTTCTAGTATTAAAATTATGTCTATCACTGATTTTGCTAAAGAGATGTCGATTTTTCCTCACATACATAATATTTTCATATATGAATTGACAAGGGACTGTCATAATATTAATCTTTTTAAAAAGTTCCCTAAGAGAATCGCGGCGACAAAGATTATAAATGGCTCTGATAGCACGCTTTTGCAAAATAAATATGGATTCCATATCAGCAGCCCGACCCCACAGCAGAATACCGTACGACATAATGCTATGAAAATAACTAAAATAGACCAAACGCGCGGTTTCTACATCTGTTAACTCTCTTATCTTTCTAATAGCATAAGCGGCTGAGCTAAGCCGCCCCGCAAGAGATATTATGTGAGGTCCCCATTGCAATTTCTCGTCTAAAGTGATTCCTAGGAAAACCGTCTGATCAATATATTCCAGTTTTTGTCCATTCAATACAATGTCACATTCGTTGCTTCTAACATTAGGTAAAGTAAATTTAATACATTTAGTCTTTTTTCCATTTAGTACCAAATTGTTTGCCGTAAACCAATGTTGGACCTGATGAATAGAGTTATTCACGTCATCAAGACTTAGTGATCGTCGGTCTATCTTAAATATTAATGATGTGTCATCAGCAAATAACACCATCTTTGGTTGATTTTGAAGCAATTGGGGCAAATCGTTTATATAGACTAAGAAAAGGAATGGACCCAATATTGAACCTTGCGGAACGCCCATTGTCATTTTAGACCCTAGTGAGTTTACACCGTTTACCTGGACTTTAACCTGCCTGTCTTTCAAGTATGATCTAAGCAAATCAAGGGAAGTATTCCTAATCCCATAATGCTCGAGTTTCAACAAAAGCGTCTCATGGTTGACACAATCGAACGCCTTCGAGAGATCGCAAAAAATTCCAATAGCATCTTGTGAATCTTCCCAGGCATTAAAGATGTTCTTTATTAGGGTGACACCGGCGTCAGTTGTACAGCGCCCTTTGGTGAAACCGTACTGTTGGTCATGGAAGATGGAATTTTTATTAAAATGTTGTAGCATCTGATTAAGCATTAACTTTTCAAATATCTTACTAAGAACGGGCAGGATTGCCACTGGCCTGTAATTATTGGGTTCTTGACTGTCACCCGATTTAAAAAGTGGAACTACTTTACTGTGTTTCATGAGATCAGGAAACACTCCCTGATCTACACTAGAGTTAAATATGAGAGCTAAGTAAGGGGCAATAGTTTCAATAATAGATCTACAGACCTTTACAGACATTCCCCAAAGATCTTCTGTTGATTTAATTTTAAGTTCTTTAAAAGCTTTTATAATAGCCAGGGGGTCTGTATGTTGAAACTTGAATTCTGATGGGCACACCTTGACATTCTTTCTAAGTAAGGCAGCAGAGAGTGCGGGTGACGAGTTAAGAGCGTCTGTAGTTTTACGAGGAATATCAGCAAAGAAGTTTTCAAATTCCTGAGCTACCTCTGCATTTGAGTTTATGGGGCCATGTACAGTATTTAAATTAAATTCAATGTCACGCTTTTTCTTCCTACCTGTTTCATTATTTATTATTTTCCAGGTAGTTTTTATTTTGTCATCCGCTGATTTTATTTTATTGCTAATAAATAAAGCTTTAGCAGTTTTGCATACACTTTTAAATGTTTTAGAATATTTCGCAACGTAGTTATGAAAGTTTGTATTATTCACATGTTGCTTTAGGCCATATAGTTCGTATAACTTTTCTCTACTTATACGAATGCCTGGTGTCGCCCAATCACTAAATATAAACTTAGTGTAAATACTTTTAGACTTTATTGGAAAGGTGTTTTCAAATTGAGTGTTAATTATTGAGAAAAACTCGGCGTAAAACTCATTTACATCATTTAGGTTATTAAAGCTTTGAACGCATAATTGACTGGCCAAAGTATTATTATATTTCTCTAATTTTATATCTGTTATTGGTCTAAAATTAATTTGAATTTTTTGTAATGGTATATAGGTGCAGAATGTTATTGTTTGTCCACTGTGATCAGATGGCAACTTGTTTATAATATCTTTATGCAAGTAATCACAATTACAAAATATGTTGTCTATGCAAGTTGCAGAAGAATCTGTTACTCGGGTAGGTTCAATAAAAACATTTGACAAATTGAATGATTTAAATAGACTCAATAATCCGATGCTATTCGAGTTAGTTTCTAATAAGTTAATATTAAAGTCCCCACATATAATTATTGATTTATTACTAGTACTGACTTTTTTTAACACATCTTCCATTACAGAATCAAACACAGGTAGATTCTGGTAACTTGGAGGTCTGTAAACACATACTACAACATGCCTAAAGCTCAACACAGGACAATTCAATGGTGTGTTCAACTGACAGTTTCACAATATCTTTTCTTTCTTTAGATTTGATATGACTTTTAATTAAAATTAATGATCCTCCATGTATCATACATTGTCGGCTGTAATAGCTAGCTACACAATAATTATCAAAATTAATGGATCCTATTTGGTGATCTTTTAACCAATGTTCAGTTAAGCAAACTCATAGAAATATAAAATACAGGAGAAGTGGCAAGGGGGCGTGTCGGCGTCCTCGCGACATGGTCTGGGCGAGCATGTCTTACGCAATGGTCGAATCCGCGAACTAGTGCGCTTACGACCGTGAGCGTGATAAGATATAAGAATGCCGTGTTGTTCAGTGTTTTCTTGTAAAAACCGAAGCATAAACCAAAACTTTGTTAATTATGGAATCACTTATCATATCAAAATTCAAGTATTTTACTATATTTGTCTTTAAAATCATGAAAAACAACAAATCGTAAAATATTTCTTGCTTATACTATGTTATTTTTGTTTTCAAATGTCACAGCGACAATAACATATTACAATGAATACACTGCTCCTTAACCACTACCTAAGTTTGTCGCTAAGTGACTGGATGAGCAATGTAAAAATCACAAAACGATACTTTAGCAAGCCGATGTATCGCATAGTACGGCCGCTGCTTCTTGCCGCGAGTTAGTGATGTAATTGTGCAGATACACTGTCCACAACAATGTCGATTGTTGAATGAAATATTACAAAAGTGTACCAAACTTTCTTAGATTTCATTAAATTTTTGGTAAATAATCGTTCAAGTGTTTTTGGCTTTGAATTATCGTATTTATGCCTTATTCTCGTGCTACTTCCTTACTTTTTATGGTAATTGTATTTTACTTTCGATAAAGTTTCGAATGCATTATAGTAATCGGCATGTTTAAGATAATATATTAGTGACCTTTGCTTAAAATTAGTCAATAATTTCATGCTATTTATTTGTTATACATGGGCAGCATGGTGTGTGTAATAAATGCAGAATCGATAACTTACGATTTAGTCAATCACTAGCGTATATCTAAAATAAATTGCTTTTGCACAGCACAACGATACCCACCGTTGTTTTTGTGTGAGTAAGTTGTACGGTGTACGGTAAATACACGCTGTGTTTAGTAGGATAAGGTTTATAATTGATTGTGTAGTACAGTCCGATTTCAGAAATGCGGGTGTGTGTGCGACTGCGTATCTATTGCTTTTACTGAACTGCATTCGTAGTAGTTGCCGGGTGGTAGGGCAAAACAGGAGACACAGGTTCCGATACATTTTCGGCTACAGGGCATATCTCCTTGTTTATTATATCTATGAGCAAACTACATCATACTTGGTTTTTTCTAAAAACAATTCTATTTCAAGTAATTTGGAAGAACAACCTTGAATATTCTGATTAAATAACTTTAAAGTATGTTGCCCTCCTTTAGGATTCTTACAATTAACTAAATTGCCAGAAGAAACCTTGTTATTATTCACTAATAATAATTGGCTCTTTGAAGGGGTAACTTCTGTTGTCTTGCAGTTCAGTTTAAAGTATTATCAGGAGTTATCTCTACAGCTACACTCGAGGAGTCTAAAATACCTGTACAGGATCTATCAGGAAGAGAAAACTCAATCTGATTGGAGACTTCCAAGAATGTTGATATTATTGATGGGTCCTCCTTCGTACTACACAATGAATCAAAATAATAAGTCCCTAGGTTGTTAGTGCAACTAGACAACACAGGCTCGTCACTTAACCTAATATTTGTTATATTAGCTATAACCTCGTTAATATTATATGCTATCAACATAGCAATCATATGTCTACATTTTCCAGACAGAGATAAAGCTCCCTGAGTTAATTTAAAACCACTAACAAACTTATTAGTGTCAAAAAACAATAATTTGTCACTATGACAACATGTCAGCAAGTGAATAGTATTATTCAGCTTTGAAATATCATTGTTTTGATCAACTGATAAACTATCAGAATAAGGAAAAGCACAAAACATAAGCTTTCCTATGTTTAATTTTAATAAGGAGGTAACACCATCCACTATGTCCTTTCTGGTAATACCAGTACTATTACCTAATAAAAGAACCATTGAAGAATATTCATTAAGATTTGAGTCTATAATTCTGTTAACCATTTGCTTAAAACTGATATTATGATAACTATGATTGGTAAAACTATGGCTTAAGTAGTTATGTAGTATTTTTCCAAAGCCAGACCCTAATTCGTCACAAAAAAATATTGTTTTATTTTCCTGTGTTTTGACACAGGTTTCTAAAGGAAGAGACAACACAGGTGGAGACATGTCAAGTTGGGGCTGGGGGGATGATGGCTGGGGGAGCGATGGCTGGTTGACACAGCTACCTGAGAGATTATTAGTCAGAGACTCGTATCTTTCTGCATTGTACTTCACCAAGTCCAGTAGTTCCCCAGCCTCAAACAAGCGCTCACTTAGCTGTTGTTGTGAAGTCTCATATTTTTCATAAATATTCTTCAGCAAATACTCCTTATACAATAAATCATTTTGGAGGCACTGAGTATCTATATTATATTGCTCCCTACATCTGTCTAGCTCTTCTGTACATGTATTCAATCTACTTGTTAGGCTGACTCGGTCCTTTCTCAAAGTTAGATTTAATTTATGGAGATTTTGTTTTTTCATTGCTCTCCGAGACCGTTTGATTATTTTCTTTATTTTAATATATTTTTTTAATTTGTTGTGACTCAGAACAATGGGACATAATGGAATGGTATCATCACCTGTCAAATCAATCGTTACAGCTGGCTCACACACTGATTTATACTGGAGGCTGCCTACCAACTCATTATACAAACTATTGGTGTTACTTAACTGTTCACTATCCTTCAAAGACTTTGCCACAGATAGTGCCTTATGGGCTTCACACAATTCTTGTTCAAGATCTGAGACACGGGTCAAAGTCAGTTCATAAGTGTCACTGCACTGCACTTGACCGTTGACACTCAACCGATGATACGTTAGTGCGTCGAGTGTGAACGGTCAAGTGTTTTTCTATACATTTGTCTGTTCTGGCGTTACGTGACCGATAATACGCGACGCATGTTCCGTCAGATATGAACCTTCCCTTAAACGACCGTACCGTCAGTGGTGTTCACATTAGGTCGGGTTGGCAGCGCCTAGTGTGAACAGCAACAACCGACAGTCGGTTGACAGTAAACTGTCGGTCCGACCTAATGTGAACCAGCTCTTATTGTTAGTCCCGTGTCGTGCGTCACGTATGGGTCGGCACTATACGTGCCAGCCCGTAAGCCGGCCGCTATCTGTTCGTTGTTTACGCTCATTAACAAATTGTATGATAGGGAGTTGTTTACGCACTTGGCGCCGGTTGGAGCAGGAATGCCAGACCGAGGTGGACGTGCATCATAGATCATCTTCATGGCGTCGAGTATTGCCGTGGACTGTTTATAGACTGTGTATGTGTCGTATGTTAATAGGGATGAATGCACCGCTTGGTAATTGGGTATTTTACTAGATATAAAAATCATAATGTTATTTAGTCCGTCCGTTGATTTCCAAAAAATATTTGACCTGTATTTTTTGTGGAATAATAAATAAATCCCATCAATGTTCTTAGAGTGGGGGCTGGTGACGTCACAACGCTGATAAAAATTGTAGCACGTAGTGACGTCACGCGAGCCAACGCACTGTTTCGTCTTCATGTTTAGTTTACGTGAAAAAAGTAAAAATACGTGTCCAATATTTTTTGGAAATCTATCAGACGGACTAATTTGAATTTTTCAGTACAATACCCTATTAATAAAGACGTAGGTAGATGTGGTTTCGATACGTTAAAAAAATAATTCAGGTATTTCCGTTAATTTATGAAATTTACTTCTCTATTTTATATGTAAGTGTATGGAAGGAGAAGAATACATGTTGCAACAATTGCAAATAAATTGGGATATGGATACGAGATTAATTATGAACTTCTCTGAGTCGATTATTTTAAAAATTCCAGCACAATAAACTGAACCGGGCGGAATCTAAAGCTTTAAATAGGTACAGAAATAGTGTTCAACATTCAGCTGTTAATTATATACGATGGAACTACGCCGTTGTAGACCAAGTTGTAAACTATTAACATATTCACGAGAGACCGGTCATGTCGCCATGTTGTGACGTCACACAGACCTACTTGTATATAATATTTGTTGAGCGAGGAATGTTAGCGCAGTTCTGTAATGAAAAGCAAACGGAAGAAGGAGTAATTCGACGAAACATGTATTTTCGCTTGAGTGGCTTATAGTCACGGTGGTAGTTTAGTCAGAAACAAGTGCCTTTTACGCCTACTTACGACTCATTTGAGTACCTAGGGAGGGGAGAGTCCCACCTATCTGAAAACACATTCAGGATACCATTGCACATTGGAGGGAGAACGCAGGCACGGCAACATTGCGGCGGTAAGTCCCCTCTTTCAGGAGTGGTTGGAGAGACGCCACAGCGTCCTCACCTTCCGCCTGACGCAGGTGCTCACCGGACACGGCTGTTTCGGGAGGTACCTGTGTCGGATCCAGCGGGAGGACACGTCCGGGTGTCAACACTGTGTAGATCGCCCGGAGGACACGGTGGAGCATACGGTAGAGGTCTGCCCTGCTTGGGCGGAGCAACGCCGTATCCTCGTCGAGGCGATCGGCGGCGGCGATCTCTCGCGCCCGGCCCTGGTTCAAGCCATGGTCCGGAGCGAGGAGGCATGGGAAGCGGTCGCCTTCTTCTGCGAAGCAGTAATGCTAGCGAAGGAGGAGGCGGAACGCGTGCGAGAGAGGGAAACCTCACGCCCCAGCCGCCGCAACAGAAAAAGACGCCCCGGGCGTCGGGAAACGCAGGGCGATTCCCGGTCACCGTAGCCAGCGGATGGCGAGCTATGGGTGGCTCGCCGTCCGATAGCAATCAGGCCCGAGTTGATGGCGCGTAGTGTTCCATGCGCGCCATAAAGAGCTGTCAGCAAAGAAGATGGGGCCTCATAGAGTTAGTGCCTGCTAGGGTTGCGGAATGTGTTCGATAAAGTCACCGCCACGCTGGAACGCGGCGGGCACTAGAAGGAACTCGGCTGGGTTTTAGTCAGTAGAGTTTGACAAATTACTTCTCCCGCTTTGAGTGGAGCGGAAGGGATCCGCTCCACTCAGAGCGGGACAAGTAATTTGATGATTTCCTAATCAGAAAAAAGGGACCTACCATAACCCACATCTTGTCATCACATCTTGTTATTTTTAAGTCCCAAGAAAGGGAACTCTCTGTCTACGTCAGTGTTTTCGAACGCATTGAGCCCTAATCTCTTCAAAGTTAGAGTGAACAGGCTTCTTCTGCGTAAGCTCATTCCATCATCGATTTACCATTAGAAAGCTACATTCACCCTGAGTAACATAGGCTATATTTTATCGCTATATTCCCACGGGAATGGGAACTACGCGGGTTAAACCGCGGGGCTCTGCTAGTCTGATATATTATTAACGTTTCATGACCTTCGAGTGACGTTGTTTTGCCGGATATCGTGTTAACGTGATTGTTATTACGATTTATTTTATTGTTGTTTACATTGGAAAGATCTCTTGAACAATCTTCTAATGGGGAAAACCTCCTGTAACTTTTTTATCGGCTTTTGAGGTTGCACTAATTTTTCCTGGATATTGACGTCACTACTAACACGTCATTACAAATTATAAAAGCTTATACATACTTACCTGTTATCGTCTCAAACTGCCTATAATAATACTTCTATACCTACTAATATTATAAAGAGGAAAGATTTGTATTTTTATATGTTTGTATGTAACCAATAAACTCAAAAACCAATTTCGAAAATTCTTTCACCACTAGAAAGCTACATTCACCCTGAGTAACATAGGCTATATTTAATCCCCATATTCCTACGGGAACGGGAACTACGCGGGTGAAACCGCGGGGCGCTGCTAGTAATAACAGATAATAACATACGTTTAACAATAATAACACGTTTATTTTCACCACAATATTTAACAGAAACATTTACATTTTAATTGCCAAGTAGTACAACACTCTAAATATTGTGGGGACTGGTGCCTAAGCTAGGTCTTTGGCCTGTGTATCAGGTCACCAGTTCTCTACTCCGCGTTAATCTGTCTGTCCCGTGCGAATACGGGAACGGGAACTACGCGGGTGAAACCGCGAGGCGCTGCTAGTTTTTTTTATAATAAAATGTGAGTCCCCTCTGGCCCGATAGATGTAACTCTGACTTATCCTTCGGGGTACCTACACAGGCGTTATGCTATGTGCTCAAACATTATAGCAATAAATTCCCTACTTCTGGCAATAAAACATAGCATAATATCACTCAAGTGTTCCTTCGTAAACAAAAACACACCTAAATTCTTTTTAATTTTGATTTCCTCTCCTTTTTTCTTCAATCGTAATTATTTAATAGCAAAAAATCTAAACAAAACTGCTCGATACAAAGGGCGCACCACACCTACTTCCTAAAGCCCGCCACACGGCACACACACGAACGTTAAAAAACGTCGCGTTTTTGCACCCCGTGTCTTCCTACGGAAGTACCGAGTAGGAAAGAGACGGAGATTCTGTGTACTAAGTGTGAGTGAGAGGGAAGTCGTGGGAACCGCAGGGGTAGCGATATCCCATACGAGCAGTGAAGTGGGACGGGCATAGTGACCCTTCGACGCATATGTCCGTCTGAACTAACTCTAACACCCGTGAACGACACCTGTACGTCTGGCAGATCCTTATCGCTAATTTATGCGACAATATGGCAAATTCGTTATTGTGTTTATAGTAGTTTTTAATTACAGGTGCTTTAAGGGTTGGGCAATCAAATTAAAAGGAGGGTGTGTTATGTATGTTAATAATTTAATTTTCTTTCTGTCCATAAGCGGCGGTTATTTACATGATATGTACAGTTAGACTTGTGATGGGCGATACAACGAATAATTTTATTTTTTTATTTATTGTTTCTTGGTTTCCTTCCACGGTTAGTAGGTAACAAGCTATGCAAATCACACATTTCTTAATGAAAAATATCTAAGGCTGAACAATTATTGGCAAATTCACAACCTTCTTCCGATTTTTCATTTCATCATATCATACAAGATATTTTATATACTTAAGTTATTATTGAAGATTTCGTCAAATATCTTTGAATTTTCACATCAAAGGAACGAAATTGTATTAAAACATAATTCGATATTCGACGGTATTTAAAGCTTAGTTTTTTGGTCCCGAAATACATCTAGTGACTATCAATAAACTTATACAATATAATATATAACTATCACACAACTTACAAAATAATATTTGATATAAAAACTATTTTTTCCAACAGTATTACAGTCTCCAAAAATATAATTTAGATATCTTTTTAAACTCTGAGATCGATACAACAGCGTCATGTGACTTGGCGACAAGGGAACAACGAAATATACACAGTGGCATAATCATAAAGCATATTCAACCTTTTAACGTTCCCACTGCTGGGACAGGCCTCCTCTCTAGGGGAGGGAATGGGCCGTAATCCACCTCGCGGGCCCAGTGCGGGTTGCTGAATGTCACATGTCTTCGATTTTTTTTTTGGTTCTAGGACATGCCGGTTTCCTCACGATGTTTTCACCGTTTTGAGAGCAGCGGTGATGAAATTAATGGCTGGGTATGAACTCGCGACTTACAATTCGTAAGTCGGGCCGTTACCACTTGGCCACCACTGCTCACACACACTACACAGTGGGCTACCTTGGATATACTTGAAATTGACCGCCCTGATTTAGAGATAAGAGGTCCAAAACTTTGTGAGTGAAAATTCAATGAACGCCGGAGGGTGCTTGAAACTTCTTCCAATCAAATTAAATAAGTACCGGATGGAACAGTAGGTAATAAGTACGGTTACGCTTTCAATGGACCCTAAACCATTAAGTTTAATTCCCTTCGATTTGTGCCACATCACCAAGCCACAAGACAATAATTCTGATAAGTTTTATGGACTACAGTTCTAATAGGCTAGCTCCGCACCCCACGGCCTGTAGGGCTTAGAACTATTCTGTGAGTACTGGTGGTGGGGTGGATGGTGAGGGTATGGAGTAGGGTAGTGAGGGGCTGGTGGCGCTGGGTGAGGACCTGGGGGTCCTGGTGGTGCAGGCGGCGCTGGGTAGTGAGGGTAGCTCGGAGCAGCAGACAAAGGTGCAGCGATCGCAGACATTGCAGTAGGTGCTGCGACCGTCGTCGCCGCTGAGGTGACCGGAATGTCTTGCCGAGGACCACCCAGGTCTGTGTAACCATGCTGCGGCTGAGGCACTGGCGTCGTCGGGTACTGAGGGTAGCCCCAGTTCGCTGACTTCGCTGCTAACTCTCTTTGAGCAGCAAAGCACTGAAGGTGACTCATGAGGCGCAGTCGCAGCGGGTCCTGGATGTCAAGACCCTCGCAGCTGACGAGGTACCTTGCCACTTCAGCAGCACACTCCCGGAACCCAATGCTGTGGTAATCCATGGCATACCTCTGAGGGTCGTAAGCAAATGTGTCCAGCCCTGAAACAAAGGAGAACGAAGGTTACAAACGTTTTAATTACCATATTGATCATTCTATGACGCACTTGTACAGTAATAATTCAGTTCCACCGTGTTTGGTTAACTTAAATACGAGAGCGTTGTGAAAGAGTCATGTTACAGTTGGAATATTTAACGATGTTTATGAAGGTTTCTGCAAATTTAAAATTTAGTATTTTCTTTGGTCTTTTTAAGTCAGCTATCCGTCCCTGCAGATGTTGTTTTGCATATAAATAAGACTTAGACAATGGCGAATCGGAATAAAGAACACAAAAGTTCAGTTCATTCAGGAAACGACCCTCCAGTTACCCTTGTGCAACTAGAAAGGGATGGGATATACGCAATTGATGAAGTACGTGAGGGATGGAAAATTGTAGTAATGGTAACGGGAACCCCAAGTTTCCGGCCGTCTTCCGATAGGGACGGAGACAAACGTAAGATGAGCTCTCAGACCTTTACAAATATGTGAAGAATGTTCGAGAAAAAGATGATTCATTGATGAGTGGCAGGTCAAGGGTGCTTGGTGGCGTCAGTGTGCCACCGGGCCACGAGATCGAAGGGTGAAGAAAACTGTCTATGCAGTATTTTTTGTACTCGCTGAACCAGTTTAATTTCTTTTTAAGCTTTTTTCTTTGTCTGCGTTTCGCTTCTTTTATATTTAATGAGTGCCGTTTCTTTGTAGCGCGCATTTTGTAAGTACTTTTAATAAAATAGAACAGAGGCGTAGATTTTTTTTCTGCTAATTATCTTGTTAGAGCGTTCTGGGAACTGTCAGATTTACCTTTTATTACTGTTTGCTTACGATCAAATATTTAATTATTATCTAGATAATTTAATTTTCGTGTTTGTTTAGTGTCTACTACATTTTAATTTTGTTTTTATTTTTCAATTATTTTTGCGTTTTTTTTTTCGCGATTTCTTCCAGAGAAAAAACAGAGATTGTCTAGACACAAAACGAGGGTGCAAAACATACAAAATAAAAACCTTATCAGAACATCATATTTTTAGAAATCCATTTCATATTTTGTGTGAGAAGATTATGAGTGTTTTATTTTATTTTTATTTTTATTTTATTGTGAGTGTGAGGAGTGTTATGAGATTATGTTATTTGTATTTTTATGTGTTCTACTAACAACCTTACTAACGATTCATTTGTTAAAAATGTATGGACGTATGTCTGAAATAAAGATATTATTATTATTTTCTAAATTAATGTATTCGTAAGAAGATATCTTAATCCCGATGTCCCAGATGAAGCATACAATTGTATTCACTTCCTTCCTCGGCGCGTTTTTTAGCCTATTTTTTGCGCATGCGCAGGTGCGACAACCCTTTACATCAGAATCGCTTCCGCTTGTCACGCGGGACACAATGGACGCGTGATATGATCGAGAGAATGTAGATTTAGAGGTTTTACTTTTATTCAAAAGAAGTTTTTAATCGTAATTATTAGGTTTTGAAGAGTCACCAAATCCGGTAGGTATTGTTGTTGTAAAATTTTGTAGATAGAAAGTTTTATAGTTTTGTGATATAAAAACTAGCAGCGCCCTGCGGTTTCACCCGCGTTGTTCTCGTTCCCGTGGGAATGTAGAGATAAAATATAGTCTATGACATTCACAATAATGTGGCTTTCTGTTGGTAGAAGAATTTTCAAAATCAGTTCAGTAGAGAGAGACCAGAAATTACCCTCTGCAACCTTACAAACTTAACCTCTTTTTATTTAATACTAGCTGCTGTCCGCGACTTCGTCCCCGTGGAATCCCCGATTTTAAAACATTCTTTATCGCTGCTCCGCTCCTATTGCCTTAAGCGTGATGATATATAGCCTAAAGCCTTCCTATAAATGGTCTATTCAACCCAAAAATAATTTTTCAATTCGAACCAGTAGTTCCTGAGATTAGCGCGTTCAAACAAACAAACAAACAAACTCTTCAGCTTTATAATATTAGTATAGATATAGATAAGTATAAAATAGACATATTAAAAAAGTGCATGTGAGTTAAGTTGAAGGAGTTAAGGCTACTGCAGAGAGGCAAGGCGTGACATCAATGTATAAATAACAATTTAACACATTATCATGCCCTTTTTTATTGCTATGAACGCATTGTCAGGATGCGCCCGACTATCATACAGTTAAAGCCTATATCAATCGGTATACCAACGCTACCATTAAATTCTCATGGTCGATTTTATTATATTAAGTAATAAAACAATTAAGCCCAAAAGCTATTCCCACACCACACCACTAAATTAATAATTGGTAAGTCACCCAACAATAATCTCGATTCAAACAATGCTTAACATTTCGAATCCCTAAGCACCGTAACATAAGTTGCCAACTTGCGATTAATTCCCCGCTAACTGGGGGTGGTATCAAACTTGCGATTAATTCCCCATTGACTGGGGGTGGTATCTTCATCCCCTGTATTGTTTGACGGCTAGCAGGGCAGCAGGGTGAGAGCTGCCCCGCTATGTATTCCCACGCACCCCCTGCGCACGATTCTCTAACTGATTGATTTATCTTTGCTAATCTTGTGGTGTGCGTGTGAATTTGTTTTAGAGATTTAAGTTTTTGGAATATAAACAAAGAAATATATTGGTGAAAAAATTACGACATAAAAGTTCTAAGTTTCTGTCAATTCTTGGTGATTTTTCACTAAGATAATAATATAACTCCCGAGAGCAAATGTATTAACTAAGTCTTTTAAGTCTATATAGTTAGGTAAGCATTCTGAAAATTAAAATAAAAACACAAATTCTCATTATAACAGTCGGTTAAATGATTAAAGCTTGGTTTAAAACAATTTTATTTTACGAATTCATCAAATGACCAAATGCGTTCCCATAATTTCCTTTCCCAAACCCATATTTACTTCTTTAAAAACGCATCAAGGCACCACACAAAGCCCATATGGTCAGTAAGCCAGTAATGTTGTTTGAAGACGGAGCTCAAAAGTCGGCGCGTACGCATGCTGACGTCACACCTGGTCGATAAAAACTCAGGAAGTCGCTAACTGGATCGCGCTGATCCAGTTTTTGTCTCCCTCACACGTTGAACGAGGGACGGAGATGCCGAAGGAACATTTATAGGGTGTCAATGTTGAAATTGATATGATATTAATGAAGTGACACCTGGTACGAGTACCTATCAGTGGCATTTTTATTAGGTTTGAAATATCTAGAAATAGTAGCAGAAAAATATGGAAAGGTTCGTGACCTTTAGAGATAGAAATTGTATTAGATAAATGTAAAGCAACAGAGCCAAAATATGTACATCTAAATTGATCGCAACGGATCGGGCCAAAATATGATAAAAATAATGCGAAAAACAAGTTTTATATTTTGTTGTTTTTCTCAAGGTTTTTACGATGATCGTCAGAGATGACGCGTTAAACATTCTTAAAATAAAATAACGGTTAGTAAAGTTCAACTACATTACATGGTGCAGTTTCCGGATTCCCTCGGTCGTGACACTGACCTTTCAACGGCCAACTGGGCCATTGTGGGTGGCAATGGGCCATCGTGGCCGGAAACTACTCCAAACTAAAGAGGATGCGGTTTTTCGTACACTGAACCATAGAGCCACGATCGTGAACTACTTTTAAAAGTTAAATGGTGACCACAAATTGATTTTAAACCACAGTTTCGGTCGAAATGGAAGGATGTTACAATTGTGTTTGTGAAATTAATATTATTTATTTCCATGATCATTTAATTGCACGGCAGAAGCAATCGTAAGCACGCGAAAAATTAAAAAGTATTCTTTTTTCTTTTTGGACTGTAACAAACAGTACAGTTTTCACTGTCAAAAACTATTTACATAAGCAATTATTGACTTTTATGTCGGTCAAAACTTGCCTCAAATATTCGCATAAAATCAATTAAAATTCCTCCAAAAACGATCAATTTCAAATCTTCCGTACACAGACCCACCCAATGCAAACTCCCCGACATTTTTTCTACCATCTCCACAAGATCATTTACTATCGCGTGTTTGTAACAAAAAAACTTCACAGCATGTCCACCTGCCGCCGGGGCCCGGGGCCTGGGCCCCTGGACCCGGAAGCAAGGCGTGGGAACCAAGGAACAGACCATTTGGAGATGAGCGAGATAGCGATATGATGGCACAGCTGACTTTATTTATTGTGGGTAGATTTTGTTTTTTGGACTGTGAGACTTGATTGGTGGGTCAATAAGTTAGTACGATGTAAAGTTGATAGATTATAGTGAAAAATACAATAAGTAGTGAGAAATTAGGAGTCAGATCGACGTAGACTTGAATTTGAGTAATACATATAAACATCAAACGCAGTGTTGGCGCGGTCTCCCATAAGGTGGACCGATAAGCTGGTGAGGACACAGGACCGGGTGTTGTGACGCCACGCGTGGGGAGGCCTATGTCCAGCAGTCGACGTAAGCAGGCTGATGTAATGATGATGGAATAGAATAGAATACTCTTTATTATGTACACCATACAAGTTACAGAAAATATCGATAAAGAATTATATAGGGTGACACAAAGGGCGGCCTTATCGCTAAAAGCGATCTTTTCAAGACAACCTTTGGATGAATTTGAGAGAGAAAAAGGAAATACAGTACTGTAGGTAGTTTTAGGTGTACTAATTATATATACAATAAATACATGATGAAAATGATGATGCTGATGAAAAATCAAACCCGTTGCATTGATACTTAGATAGGCAGACAATATAGAGTTTTTACGGCCCTGACTTACGAATTGTAGGTTGCGGGTTCAAACCCAGCCAGGCGCATTACATTGTGTAACTCATTTCATCACCACTGCTCTCAAAACGGTGAAAGAAAACATCGTGAGGAAACTGGCATGTCCTAGACCCAAAATGTGACATTCACCAACCCGCACTGGGCCCGCGTGGTGGATTACGGCCCATTCCCTCTCTTAGAGAGGAGGCCTGTGTCCCAGCAGTGGGAACACAAAGGCTGATTATGCTTATAAGTATTTTTTGGGTTCATTAAGGGCGAATGGCATGAACCTTTTAATTATGTTTTCAATTACAACGATAGACCGCTGTAATGGAATAAATTATGTTCACAAATCAGTACCTAATAATTTCATGAAACGAAACCATTGTCCTTGTTCAAATCGGAAAACAAAATCGTTAACTTTCTTTCTTTGTATCTTATCTTTGGCTGAACAAGATCAATTTATTACTGCAATAAGGACCCAGTTGATGTTGTTCTGGTCTCAATATCAAAGTTATTAAATGTCGATTGTAATGAATAAGATGTTAGGAAACGTGCCCAGTGGGCTGATAGCGCATTCATTTACAAAGAAAACATAGGAAAGTGATTCAAGATTCAAATATTCAAAGCATTTATTTCAATTAAACCTTTTACAGGCACTTTTGAATTGTCAAGTCGAAAGAGGTGAAGCTATCTGCACGTTCCAAAGCGTAGATCTCTACGGAGAAGAACGTGCAAGAAACTCCACGGACACTCTTTTAAATCATGTTCTGTATTACATAACCTTGGTTACATCCTTCGTCGCTTCTATATGTGATGAATTTACTAATTACATAAAGCTCTATTGTCAAATATTATGTTGATTTCATGAATAGAGAAAGTAAAATTTCTGTTATTGAGTTTCCATTTCATATTTTTTTGTAAAGGTAAGTTGCATGTTCTACAAAAGACAGGAAAAGCAAATCAAATGTGCTTTTGCTTTTAATATTTTTTGATCTTTTAGCGAATCACCGTTACGGTTGCATCTTTTATTAATTTGCAGGAAACGGAAACAAACTGAACAGGTTTCTTACCATTTAATTGTTGCGCATAACGGAACGGACGCCATGTTTTTTTCGTAGTTTTACTTTTTATTTTGTCATACTTATCTAGATTTTTTTTTCAAAACTTTTCTTTAGTTCTGATTTTACAAGGTTTCGTTCGGAACTTTGTTATTTTTTTCCCGGAACTTGTTGTGTTTTGCAAAGCAACGGTCGGTTATTATAGGTCCTGCTGGTAAATAAGCGGAGTTTCTGTTTTCACCGTAAAATTTTTTGCTAGGCTTCGGTTTATACTTCAAAACGTGTTTAATGTTTACTTGAGCATATTATATGTACCTACAGAAAACTTGAGCTATGAAATTGATAAAGTTTCTTAACATGGCATATAAAAATCAATGCAATCAGCGTACAAAGCCTAGAGCTCACGAAATTAAACTGCTGAACTGTACTAATAAAATATACATAGATAATGCTATGTTTTTGGGTCTCTACTATCTATACTAATATATCTATACTAATATATAAATGTAAGTTTGTTTGTTACGCTTTCACGCAAAAACTACTTGACGAATCATCATGTAACTTTGTACACATATTCTTGGAGGTATTAGAAGTAACATAGGATACTTTTTATTACTTTGTTTATGTTCCCTTGGGATAATTTCACGCTATAACAGCAGCTAGTAAACTATAAAACTGATGGCCAATTTGAATATGCCACTTGCCTTAACCTATAAACAAAGCATCTAATTGAATTTCCAATTGTACCAACCTTTAGCGTGCAGCATCTTCAAATGGTCTACGGTCAGCTGGAGGATTTCCGCCTTCTCCAGTTTGGCGCTGCCCTGCTTCTCGCAGGCGGCGGGCACCAGGCGCTTGAGCTCCGTCAGCGAGGTGTTGATGCGGTCGCGCCGCTTCTTCTCGATGACGCCGCGACGTCGCTTGCGCGTCATCAGCTGGCAGGAGTCGCCACCGCCTGGGGACCTGGAATTTCATTGAATTGTGTATTATATAAATGCCAGTTTTTACAGATTTTCAGGCTTAATTAGAGATTAATAAATACTCAACAATGTTTAATTCAAAAGACCTACATAGTTTGTTTTGACGGAATTTTGGTACAGATCTCTGCGTGCTATCGGCATTGGTTTTTCGTGAATGAGTGAAATATGGATATGCAACTCTGATACTGGAAAAACCCTCGTGAAAGAGGATTAAAAATGTTTGAATTTAGTTTTCACTATTCGGCGAATTTTTAATTACGCAACCAGTCTGCACCGGCTTTGATACAGTCTGTTGCACGGTCTCTAGTTTTTTTCATAACGTTATGTAATCCGATTTTCAGTGCGGGTTCTTGTATTTCATTTTTATTACATAATCCTTTGGTGACTTTTTTGTAGGAATTATGTATTTGATAGTAATTTAGAGAGCAGTGGTGGCCGACTGGTAACGGACTTACGAGTTGTAGGTCGCGGGTTCAAACCCAGCCGGGCGCATTACTTTGTGTGATTAATTTCATCACCACTGCTCCCAAAACGGTGAAGGAAAACATCGTGAGGAATCCGGCATGTCCTAGAACCAAAAATACGAAGACATGTGACATTCACCAACCCGCACTGGGCCCTCGTGATGGATTACGGCCCATTCCCTCTCCTAGAGAGGAGGCCCGATTATGTTATGTATTTAATGATCTAGTTTTAATAAATGATCTCATGGTCAAACAATGACATGTTTAAACTAAGATTTCTTCCTTTAGTGGACATCATGAGATAAAAATGTCTTCTTTAATGAAATGTTTGTTTTAGTCAGTTTGTTCTCGTCTCAGTAACCTTCTGAAATAATCAGGAAACAGGCCTGAAGTAATTTACATTATTAATATAAAGTAAGCATACGTCATTATGGAGGTATTTTCCTCTTGAAATATTTGTACTGGAATGTTGTACTGTCATTTATGGGTATTTTTCATCCTGTCTTGTAAGAATTATTGCGAGAATGCTGGCTTTGAAAAAGGGTCAGGTGTGAGGAATTCGCTTGCACGGTTGTTAAAATATTCATGAATTTAGGGCATACATAATATGTCTGTAAGTTAGGTACAAAATATATTTTTGTTCTATCCCTGCCAAAAAATCCCCGTTAAATATGGCTAGGCAGATTGTTTTTTTTTTTTATCATTGACGATCCTCATGATAAAATTACATCATTATTTCAATCAAATGTCGTCCATAGCTAAATTACTAGATATGGGCCAAATTGTTCCATATGTGTAGACTGGACCTGCGTTTCTCGGATCCAGTAAGTTAAATTCACATAAACAATGAAGAAATGTGAGATGAGAAACTTTTGAAAAACAAAAAAAAAATGTTTTTCATAATATAACATAATATAAAAAAGTTGAAACGTAAAGAAAACTTGAAACGTAAAGTAAACGTGCTACGCGTTACATCGAACTACGAGTTATTGCGTAGCGCTACGTGCGTAGCAGGCTACGAAATATAAGCGCTACGAGAAAATACGTGTTCTTTTTGGAATCTTATGTGAAATTGTATTTTCGAATGCTTCGACGTCATAAAACTCGTATTTCGAGTCAAGCAGAGTTTCAAAGAATTTAATAAGTAAGGTGAGACCTTTGACCTATTTTTGAAATAAACCTTGATATCATCTGCCGATGTACCAGCACTGTACTTCAAAATTTTAAACAAATAAATAATACTAAGCGTGTAAGTATTTGATTTTCTATTTATCTTCGTCTGTTGTAACAATGTTACGTAACTTTTAATTGCAGGCCAAATTGAGAGAGTAGAATATTATCTCAGTGTATTGCCAGACTCTTAGAAATAATTAAGTTGTCTGTATACGTTATTTTTGTTAGTGAAGCCTACCAGAAAAAAATAATTATCTGAGGAAAGTTACTGTAATATTTTTTGTTATTTAGCTCTGGATTATTAACCTCAGGTCACTAACTAAATGATTAAATAATAAAATGAAAAAAATAAAATAAAAAAACCTCTTAAAACGAGAGAGATATGTTTTTATTATCTAAAGATTTTTATGATTACACTTTTTCAGCCGAGGATTTTTTTATATATCTATGAGATTTTTGCTGGTTAAAAATGACCGAGAAATTCACATAGAATTGTGAATTTGTAGTCATGACTTAAGAGCCCAGAGATTGCCCAGCAGGGCACTAGTATATGTACAGCACTAGTGTAGGTACAAGTTGGAGAAAAAAATCTTCGTTTTCAGTACTCACGTGGCATCTTTACTGCTCTCCTCAGAGAAGTCGTCGTCATCGCTTTCAGAGCGAGCTCTCTTGCTGCGCTGCGCCGGCGCAGGTGGAGCCGGGGCCGGAGCCGGTGGGCCCCAGCCGTACCCCCACTGGGACCCCTGACCCTGGTGCTGAGGAGCAGGCTGCTCCATGTGTCTGTGATGGTACTCCATAATCACAAAAAAAAAACACTAAGTATTTGTCTCAAAATAATCACGTTCCAAATCTACACTGATTGTCTTCTTGGCCTAATTTTTCAGTTATCACTTTGTTTTCATCGGAAACTTGGTTCGCGAGGATGTGGTGCGCAGGTCGGTCACGTGCGCGCGCGCTGGCCCACGGGCGCCGAGTGTGCGCCGCGTGGCGCCCCGGACCGGCTCGTGCGCCGCCGCCCTCTGCGGCCCACCCTATACGGAACACTCACACATTGGCTTTTGCTGTCCAAGTACACCATTTTGAACTTTGTGCGTCAGGAGTTAAGGGTTTAAAAACTTCTGTGAGTAACTTGGTTATTTTTTTGTCAGCCACGATTTGAAATGCGTTTCCATTTTGCGATTTTATGCTTTGTCTAGTTGCAGAAAGGATGTTGAGAATGCATTTCTGAGTCACTTAGCGATATTAAAGTTTATAAACGTTAGCGTTAAAATTGTTTATCGGATATTAGTTCCTATGCTGTTTGGCTGCAGAGTCGAAAGTGGTATTTTATAGTTTTTTAAGGGTGTATCATGAGGCCGCGTGTCAGGCGTACGGTGGGAAACTGCACACAATTAGGTAACGCAATTTATTCGCTGCGATATTTGTGTGAATGTTCTTCAATCCATAGGGGAAGGGTTCCGGGGTCGGCAGACAAGCGTGGGACGGGGATTAACTAGTGGAAAACATTAGGTACCACTCGAGTGAAGGATAGAGCATGAACTGAAAAGTGTGTATCCAAATATTTGAGTTAAGAGTGCTTATGAGTTAGAGCTTTTTTATTAATTTAATGTTTAGTTACACAGGTCGTGGCTAAAGAATAACAGCCGCACAGGTCGATCTTCAAGGTTAAGCAACGCTTGCCAAGGTTGGTCTGTGGATGGGTTACCATCTTAACATACCGAGTTTCCTCCGTGCCTCGGAAAGCACGTTAAGCCGTTGGTCCCGGCTGTCATTTGTAGATCTTTGGCAGTCGTTACGGATTGTCAGAAGCCAGAAAATCTGACACCAGTCTTGCCAAGAAGTACCGTGTTCCCCAGTTAATGGGTTGTTTAGGTCTGGTAGGCAGCCGCTCCACGTTAAATACTGGTATTCAGCTGAATCCGGTATGACTGGAACCCCAATATAGTTGGGAAGAGGCTAGGCAGATAGATATAGATAGTTACACCGCTAAAATAAGAGGAGATTATTTACCGATTAATTAAAAAAAAAAAAAATTGAACAACAACTTAAAAACACAACCATAATCCGCAAATCATAAAACAATCCAACTTTCCTCGCTGAAAATTAAAACTGTCAGCGTCAAATCCCGTAATCGCAGAACAATCTCAAACTCATTAGCGCCGTGGTCGGCTAATTGTTTAGTAATTGTTCGGTTATCTTCGGCACGTCGCCGGACGGTCACGACGGCTGCCGGACACGGTCGGCAGACGGCGGCCACGAGACCGGCGGAGGTCGGACGTGGTCGGACATTGTCGGACGTGGTCGGGGGTCGGGTGGCACGCGACTGGCCGTCGCTTGGTTAGCTGTGGTTGAATGACACCTCTGTTCATTCTAATTGATTGGTGTTGATTAAGAAATAGTGGGTATTTTTCAGTAGTTCACTGATATCAATGATGCACACTTTGTGATAGAGTAAATTATTTACTAACGATTTAGATTTGCATTGAAGGGATTTTTGGATTTTTTAGTGATTATAAGTTTTGTCATAAACTCGATTACGGCAGAAACTTGAAACTCAAACTCAAAGCATTTATTTCAATTAAACCATTTACAGGCACTTTTGAATTGTCAAGTCGAAAGAGCTGAAGCTATCTGCACGTTCCAAAGCGTAGATCTCTATGGAGAAGAACGTGCAAGAAACTCCATAGAGACACTATTTTAAATCAATAATTTAAAAAAAAGTGTCGGTTCCATAGTTCTTGTTGAAATTTATTCATAAAAATGACTAGCTATTAGTCGTTTATTTTTTTTAACTTGTCTTTACTAACATAATTTAAGTACTATAGGTACTAATACTATTGTTTAGTCTTTAATGGAAATCCATTTATGTATGTCCCTTTGTAGCAATTAAATACTTTTTTCTTTATTTATTTTTCTTTATTCATACGTTTCGTTTCAAGATAGAGCTGTAATAAGACGAGAGGCACGTGCTTACCCACTCTTTGCTACGACCAGTAGTCGTACAAATAAAAAAAATGCGGGTGAGCGTCGCCTCTCCACAGATTAGTCAAAATATACAACCAACATTTTGTTAAAATATACATATTATTTGCGTTAGCTCATAATGTATTTAGAAAATAATTAGTTAAAACACTTAAAACCTAATAATAATTTAGTATAATAATAAACTTAGCCCTTTTCATCCATACTGAATGTAAGTGAATAATATTTTTAGAAATATGTGGAAACGTTGTTAATTGTACATAAACCTACTTTAATAATTAATAATAATAATAAACATTTATTTCAGACTAGGTCCATATGTTCGTAACAATATACTTAATAAAAATAAATAAACATTACCTACACTACCATATGAAGACGCACCCACCTTTGCAGCATGGGAGAATCCCACCTAATATACTTTATTGTATACCTAGATTTTAGACAAAGTTTGTTTTCCCTAATATAATAAAATAAAAAATACATAAAAATCCCACAACTAGTTTGACCCATAGGCATAAGTTAAGCACGAACCTGAAAAAACGTGACTTGAAACGTTTTCCACAAACATTGGTAATTACACACCACAGTCATCACTGGCTAATCTAATCATGTCCGAACTAATTCGGGCACAATACTTACAAGCACATAACCCCATAAGTGTCGGCTTGAATGTGGTCGTTATTGTTATGTAATACATATTACATTATATCGATAACATAATAATAAAGCTATCGCCATTACGGCATCGTATCTATTGGTTGGTGACGTCATTTACTGGCCCTTCATATTCTCGTATCTTTTGAAATGTTTAACTTTGGGTTAAACATTTCTAGCTTCTTCGCTCCAGCATCATACATTGTAACAAGATAGGATTAGTGATACAGAGCGTAACTCTGCGACTGCGACATAACATAGTTTTAGGGGTCCCGTGAAGTTGAGGAATTTGTTTATATGTCAATCTGTTTATAGCTTTAATTATTAAACAAGAACCTCAGCCATATAAAGCAGTACACTTTAATTTTTTTTTAAATACACAAGAACAAAATTCAACGTGAATTTCCATAACGTTCTTCTAAAATTAGAATCACCAACATGAATTGTATAGAGCGCCCCGAAACACCTAAGTCTTCTTAAGAAAAAGCCGATTACAACCTCTTATCTGCTTAAAAGCCGAGATTAATGGGCCATCTCCGCTGAATTTCTCACAGTTGAGGGAGCTGACCTGCTGATAACAAGATTGATATCAAGTAGTACAACACAAATAAAATAACTTTCTGTTTCCTACTTGTCAAGGAGGTAAGTGGAATTTATGTTTTTACTATGTTTTGAACGCGTCTCTCTCTTTAAAGTTTTATTTTTGCAGAAAACGAAAAATACCTACTTATATCTTTATAAATATAAAGGCTACTTTTTATCGTCTCCAGAGTATTACTTATCTCTGTATCTATCTGTAGTTTATCAAAATCAGTTACGGGATTTAGGCGTAGGTACTTAACAAAACAAAAAAGAAACTCAATTTCGTGTTTAATTATTCCGATTATTCATTCTGATATACATATCAATTAGAATTTTAAGTATTTCTTTAAAAAGTAATAATGTAAAAATAATTATGTAATCACTACATACGAGTAGTATAAAACAAAGTCGCTTTCTCTGTCCCTATATCCCTATGTATGCTTAAATCTTTAAAACTACTCAACGGATTTTGATGCGGTTTTTTTAATAGATAGAGTGATTCAAAATGTATGTTTATATGTATAATACATGCATATTATAGAAGAGAAAACATTAAGTATCTACATTGCATCCTTGCGAAGCCGGGGCGGGTTGCTAGTTATTAATAATTTATGAAATAATGATTAAGGATTAGTTCTCTCAAGATTAAGGATCCGAGACAGTTGCATGGTTTACCTGGGACTCACCTAGTTTTATTGACTAGGTGCTTTTTAGTTGTCACCACTGTTTATTCTGGCTTTCAGGAGTAAATTTTTTTAGAATTAGAATGATAGGCCAGTTCTAAAAAAAAAAAGGTGCCTACAAACGGATTGTTGAAGCAAAACACTGATAAGATTTGTGTAATCTCTTGAGCGCTCCAGCATCATACAATGTAATAAGATAGGATCAGTGATACAGAGCGTAACTCCGCGAAATGGGTCTAAACAGTTCATAGAGACCGCCATTAGAGACATAACATAGTTTTTAGGGGTCCTTTGAAGGGAAAACGGAACCCTTGTCTTTGTCGGCCTGTCTAGAGTGAAGTTGGTATTATCGCATCATGTTTGGTTTTGTTCGAGTTTTCAGGAGTTTTTATTGCGCCCGATACAGAATTTTTAAAGGGGGACTTCGGGGGAAGCGCCCCGCGGTTTTACCCGCGTAGTTCCCGTTCCCGTGGGAATACGGGGATCAAATATAGCCTATGTTACTCAGGATGAATGAAGCTTTCTAATGGTGAAAGAATTTTTGAAATCGGTCCAGTAGTTTTGGAGTTTATTCGTTACATACAAAAATACAAATCTTTCCTCTTTATAATATTAGTATAGACTAGTTGACTCGCGCAGCTTTGTTTGCGTCACATAAAGTGAGAGAGAAAAAATAAATTTTTATGTTTTTCATTTATGCTCCGCTCCTATTGGTTGTAGCGTGATGTTATATAGAAATAGCCTTTCTCGATAAATGGGCTATCTAAAGCTAAAATATTTTTTTAATTCGAACCCGTAGTTCCTGAGATTAGCGCGTTCAATCAAATAAACACATTATTAATCTTTATAATTTTTAAAAGTATAGATAAGCCTACGTAAACACTTGGGAAACGACATGAACCTATAGTTGACACCAGATAAATGTGCAATAAAGGTCATTGATATCTCTTCGTTTTCTAGACAAAAAAAAAATGAATCGTTTTCCATTACTAGTAAATAAAAAGGATCACGATGGATGTCGATTCAATATAGCATTCATTCATTATTTCTGTTTTAAGAATTAAGGTTGTCAATAAATGTAGGTGGGTCGATGACCGTTATTGCACATTTATTTGGTGTCGACTATAGTACCCGGTTCCTTGTTCATTCGTGTCTGATCGTGAATATGCACTTTACCAGTGACTGTCCGATCCTTGAATTCCCTATCCCATGAGAACTTGATCACATTCAATCATATTCCTATTTATTGTCTACATCACAAAAAGCATTCAAATGTCAAACTTTGGTCTGAGTCTTCAGCTTCCTAAGCCCTGTCATTGAATTTATGAATAATTTTCGTTTTCATATAGAACCCGTTTTTTTTTTCATGATGGGAAGTCATCAAATCACTTCTCCCGCTCTGGGCGGAGAGGAAGGGAGTGACAGACTCTTACTGACTAAAACTCACCCGTGATCCTAGTGCCCGCCGCGTTTCAGGGCCGTGGTGACTCTTTTGATCAAATACCGCAACTTTATATAGATAGGTACCTACAGAACCAGTCCGTCTCGCCCCTAACGACTATTTATTTTTAAATGTTTTATCACAAAACCTTCGGGTGTCGCAATTTCAGGCAAAAAACTGATCAGACCCAACGTCACCCAGTCAACAAGGGCCCCATTGTGCAGTAATCCGTTTACTGATCAACATAAAAAGGTTCTTTGTAGAAGATTTTGTGCTGTCAAGTACGTATTTGGACTCTCAGCAATGCTGTGATCTGTAAAATCAAAGGTTTGAAGAGATTGATAGGATGAAACGATTTCTTTGAAAAATAAAATGGATTTGTGACCGCGAGACTGTGATGGTCAATATGTATTAGGCATATATATTGGTGTAGATATGACTAGGTATTGGACATTTGCACAGTCACCTATGTACATATGTAGACCGGTTATACATATGTATACCGGTTCGGTTCGGGGGCCCTCAGGTGGCCGGGAAACGCAGGGCGATTCCCGGCCACCGTAGGCGCGGGCCTGCGGATGGCGAACTATGGCGGCTTGTCGTCCGATAACAACCAGGCCCGGGTCGACGGCGCGTCGTGTTCCACACGCGTCTCAAAGAGCTGTCAGCCTCGAAGACGGGGCCCCATAGGTCGGTGCCTGCTAGGGTTGCGGAATTTGGTCGACAGAGTCACCACCCTGCGGCCCTGGAACTTAAAGGGCTCAAGAAGGATCACGGATGGGTTTTAGTCAGTAAGAGTCTGACACTCCCGTCCGCTCCGCCCAGAGCGAGAGAAGTCATTTGTTGATTTCCCATCCAGAAAAAAAAGTGGTTCGTTTTCGGGAGTTTCTCAAATTTCGGAGGATTTGTGAGCAACTTACTCTAAGAACGTCATTTAAGGTACCTAACTAATATTCTTGCTGTGTGTGAGCGGGCTAGAGCAAGTTAATTTGAAAGAAAAGAAAACAGCACTAAACGACACTAGGACCCAAATAAAATGACCAGGATCTCCCTACACAGTGCTAATTCCACGCTAGCTTGTATAATGATACTCCACCGATTTAGCAGAAAAAAACATTGTTTATGAACAGCCACCTCTTTAACAAGCGACAAAAAAACCTTCACAAAACAAATCAATACAATAACTTACTCCCTGGCGTATGAAATAACGCAGTAAAGCCTTCCATTACGTGGTTCATACCGTCAGGACCGAAGACCACGAAGGCTGCTAGATGCGGCAATGTGGAGACTGTCTTTGTACAACAAGCAAGTAACCAAGGGCGGTGTGGCGTGTGACACTTCTGACTATGGATGTGACATCAGAAACTATCGTGCTCACCGTCTTCACTGGTGTGAAATGCGGATACTATCCCAATGGAACGTACCAATATTAGTACGAAAGAAAACATCCTTTTTCAGGGTTCCATACCCGAAGGGTAGCACGGGACCCTATTACTAAGACTCCGTATACTAGGTCTCCGTCCGTCCGTCTGTCCCCAGACTATATCTCATGAGCCGTGATAGTTAGACAGTTGAAATTTTCATAGATGATGTATTTCTGTTGCCACTATAACAACTAATAGGTACTAAAAACAGAATAAAATAAATATTTAAGGGGGCTCCCATAAAACGAACGTGATTTTTTATCGTATATGATAACGCTACGGAACCATACGCGCGCGTGTCCGACTCGCATTTGACCGGTTATTATTTTTTAGGTGTTATTGGAACCCCAATCTTACCTGATGGAAAGCGATGATGTTGCCAGCGACCGACAGCCTAGAAGTAGGTATCTTATTCAGTCACTCTTGACTTAAAGACCCCCAACCCCCAGTTTGTAACTATCAGGAAACACAGACTCCTGCAGGGAATTTCGCTTAGCCGTACACATCATCACTACATAGTATAAAACAAAGTCACTTCCAACTGTCTGTCCCTATGTATGCTTAGATCTTTAAAACTACGCAACGAATTTTAATGCTTTTTTTTTAATAGGTAGAGTGATCGAAGAGGATGATTTATATGTATAATAAATGCATAATATAATAGAGATTTAGTATCAGCATTGCATATAGCATAAAGCAAAATCAGCCTTTTAATGTTCCCACTGTTGGGGCACAGGCCTCCTATCTAGGAGAGGGAATGGGCCGTAATCCACCACGCGGGCCCAGTGCGGGTTGCTGAATGTCACATGTCTTTGAATTTTTGGTTGTAGGACATGCCGGTTTCCTCACGAGGTTTTCCTTCACCGTTTTGAGAGCAGTGGTGATGAAATTAACTACACAAAATAATGCGCTTGGCAGGTTTGAACCTGCCACCTACATTTCATAAGGCCACCCTGCTCGGGCTGTACACGTAATGAAAATATTTCCAAAACGTTTTAAGTATGCGTACAGGTTTGACGTCCACTTTAAATAAGCCAAAACAATAAACATAACATTTAAATAGTAAAATTATAAGTCAGTCTTTCTAGATTCCAATTTTCCGATGGGTTAATGAAGATGAAGAAACATACAGACATACAGTTCTATGGATGGCGCCTTCATCCGCTACTAGTTCCATGCTCTATGGTCAGTACAAACACCATTACAAGCACCTAATGTCATTACGCCATGGAGTGACGTCTTTCCATAGCGTGCAGTTACCATAATGTCGAGTAATCAACACGAAGGGTTAATGTGACGACAGTAAGTTTCACTGCTGCTCATGACCTCTGAACCGAGCTGTGGAGGTGATTCGGTGGCGGCTGAGAACGCGTGACGGAGTTCTGATTTTGCGAATGCATTAGCCCAAACAGACATAATATGAAATGGAGTGTACGACTAAACGCCGACAGACACTACGCCGACAGACTGAACACCGACAAGACTTTATGCCGACGGGACTTTCGCCGACAGGACACTTCGCCGACAGGACTCTTCGCCGACAGGGCTCATCAGCGACGCAACTTATCTCCGATAATCAGATACTTACTTTGGAAATGGATTATGCGTTTCTTGTAATTATACAATTCATAAAAAAATAAAGTAAAATAAAGAAATCTTGCAATGATTTTTAGTTTACTCATAATAACATACCTACCTTATGTGATGTTACAACATTGTAGCGTATAGGTACCTAACCCTCAAAAATTAACTATTTTAAGATGCGGATTTGAAGGTATATATATAAATATTTAGTACATCTTAAAATAGTTAATTTACACACAGGTACACTCTATTACATGACCCCTGTTGTTCCATAAGGATTTGGGGAATGGGCAGAATGGTGTACCAAAAAACGGGTTTATTATTTTAGTCACCTGTTATGTCCCATGGATTGCATAATCAGTCTTTTAACGTTCCCACTGCTGGGACACAGGCCTCCTCTCTAGGAGAGGGAATGGGCCGTAATCCACCACGCGGGCCTAGTGCGGGTTGGTCCCATGGATTGGACATCATCAAATGACTTTTTCGCTCGAAGCGGAAGGGAGTGTCAGACTCTTACTGACCATGGACCTTACGTTTGTAATAATTGCATAGTATAATAAAAGCTTTGAATCTCATTCATGTCATAATCCCTAATTATTGTACATGGTTTTAAATGGAAATGCTCAACATCATTAACTTATGTATAAGCGTTAGGTAGGTAACGGCTTTACAAAGGAGTTTTCTGTGAATGTTTTTGCCCGCTAATGTAGTTTAAATTATGAATAGGTTTTAGAAAATTCTTAGAGCGTAGGAGTACACTTAAACAAATCAAAATAAAATAAATCATGAAAGATCAAAGCAACTCCTTACGGCAAAGTACAAAATGATAACGGGACAATCAAATCAAATACAAGTAAAAATATCAAATTCTACGCTCTGCAGTACAACAATGCTATTAAAATGCGCCCACGCAAAGTCGATCATGTATCCACAATTCAAAAGACCGCCACGTTCATTGTTAAATCTGAAAAAGTCTCAGCAAAAACTGTGGGAGGCAGTTTTTGTAGTTTTTCGAGTACTAACCCGTTTTTTTGGGGCGTGGGAGTCCATGGGACTTTTGGGCAGGTGCCAGTGGGTTATAATCCCATTGTTGGGGAACATGGAACGTTATGTCTGTCTGTCAATGAAGTTTTGATGTAGTCAGGTTTATTTAACTAGTCATTGAAGGTTTGTTTGTTCTGTCCTGTTTGCGAATGTGGTTTTAGTCAATATTTTTGTTTATAAGCCTTAGGGCCGGTCTGGGGATTTTGATAGGTAAGTTCTCCTTTCAAGCTGAAATTCTAATAATAATAATAATGTTTGTGGTGATTCTCGGGCTTTTTTTATTTATACATATAAAAGAAAATAACAATCCTTTAGCTACTAGTTATACGAGTACAGTCTACTAAATTATGGCAAATATGTTATGACCACCTAATACCAGATTTCTATGAATATTTCTTCTATTTGATTAATTCCCATTTCATTTACAAAATATAATTTTAAGGAAAAAAAAAACCGTCCAAGTACGTATCGAATTCACGCACGAAGAGTTCCGTACCAATAAAAACGAGCAAAAAAATAATGTTTGTTAAATACTTCCTAGTTTCCTTTTTTTTTCTTTGCATTGTCCTCACATATAGAAGCGACCAAGGATGTAACCAAGGTTATGTAATACATAACATGATTTAAAAGAGTGTCCGTGGAGTTTCTTACACGTTCTTCTCCATAGAGATCTACGCTTTGGAACGTGCAGATAGCTTCACCTCTTTCGACTTGACAATTCAAAAGTGCCTGTAAAGGGTTTAATTGAAATAAATGCTTTGAATCTTGAATCTTTGACTTATTTTATTCTGCTTTTTAGTATTTGTTGTTATAACGGCATACATCATCTGTGAAAATTTCAACTGTCTAACTATCACAGTTCATGAGATACAGCCTGGTGACAGACGGACAGACAGACGCATGGAGAGCAGTCTTAGTAATAGGGTCCCGTTTTTATTGATATAATTTATGAAATTCAAATGTAATTCATTTTAGTGTATGTACTGTTAGTGTGTTTATGGGTGTTAATTCAGATACAAAATGTAATATAATTTTTTTTTTGCAGATTCGGATACAAATTACTTGTTCATGAATAAATTACTAATGACTTACCCTTTGTGTACGGAATCCTAAACACAGTGGAAATAGCAATGTTCTCGAAAACATGATTAAAATCAAACAGCAATAACAAAAAACTTACCTTAAATAAACAAGCTAGTTATAATAAAACTGAGTTCATCGAAGTTTCATTGATGACGTCAAACCTGGCGTGATTCTTGTCAATAGACTACAATAGCTGCCGACCCCCGCAGGGTTAACTGCTTGAAGAAATGCTCAAGCAAATGGATAAGTATTGAAATATAATATGGCTGCTTGACAAGAAAGTAAACAAAGGGCGCATTTGAAGTGAAATTATCGGGTTATTGTAAACTCGCCATAATGAAAATTTGCCTCAAGTAAAGATTATAGTAAACTCGCCACAGTCTTATCTGTCTCACGAAAACTTGCCACAGCTTTAAAAGTACCGATAGCAAACGAAGTAGTAGTGTTTAATAATTGTCGGTAACTCGGTACATTCAAAATAAGTTTGACGTATCTGTGACGAGTTTACTATAACTAGTTTACTATATATACCTGTTGTGAATTATTTTGTCATTGTGGCAAGTTAACCAATATTTTTAAATGTGCCGAATTTTCGTTGTGGTGAGTTTACAATAACCCAAATTATCGGTGCAAGTTTTACTGCGTTGCTTTTATTATGATACTAGCTGACCCACGCGACTTCGTCTGCGTCACATTTTCATGAATGCTCCTCTCAACTCCACTAAGTTTTTCAAATCGGACCCTGTAGTTCCTGAGATTAGCGCGTTCAAGCAAACGAACAAACTCTTCTGCTTTATATATTACTTTAAGCCTTTAGAGTTTCTTATATATTTAAGTTACTAAAGTCTTGGCAAAAACAAGGGGTCTACGCGTGGATATGAAAAGTTTGTAGGTATCTAATAAATCGGATGGCGAGCTATGGGTGGCTCGCCGTCCGATAGCAACCAGGCCCGAGTCGACGGCGCGTCGTTTTCCACGCGCGCCTCAAAGAGCCGTCAGCACAGAAGACGGGGATCCCATAGGGTCAGTGCCTGCTAGGTTTGCAGAATTTGTTCGAAAGATTCACCGCAGCCCTGGAACGCAAAGGGCACAAGAAGGATCACGGGTGGGTTTTAGTTAGTAAAAGTCTGACACTCCCTCCCGCTCCGCCCAGAGCGGGAGAAGTCATTTGATAATTTCCTATCCAAAAAAAGGTATCTAATAAATGAACTGCACGCGTAGAGCCTCCTACGCATTATGTACCTACATGTAAGCTGTGTATTATTATTTTGTTTGAATATGCGAGTTTAAAGAAAGAAATTTCGAGGGTGAATATCCTCCTGGCAGTAATGCGGAATTAATTTCCCCCTTTCCGGGTGGAGCGGGAGCAACCTTTTGATCATTTCCCATCCAAAAAAAGGGGTGAATATCTCGTAAAGCAAATATCTTTTGTTCTACGATATAAACACGGAAATACAAGCGATGGCACTCCATCGCACAGAAAAGGTAGGTTAGGTTTATTAGATTTGTCTTCCTGGATCAGATTAACAAGTGGACGAAAACGCGAGCTAGTAAAAAAATATCTTATAAGGGTTCCGTTTTGTGTTTTTGAGGTACGGAACTCTAAAAAAATGTTTTCAGGGTATAAAAACTTTTTACAAAAAAATACAACCGACTTTTACACAAAAAATCAAAAAAGTGCAAAATAACTTTAATTTCGGAACTCGGTGTTGGTGGTTGCTTTTTCGTTTTTTGAACACCGACTTCCGAAATTAAAGTTATTTTGCACTTTTTTGATTTTTTGTGTAAAAGTCGGTTGTATTTTTTTGTAAAAAGTTTTTTATTTTTCACTTTTTAGTGGTACCTACATCCCCTCCCCTCCCCCCACCTAAACGAACTAATCACATTGGTGTAAAAAAAACGCACTGCTCCTTTGCAGAGTAAACTAAGAGGTCGTCAATGTAGACAATGTAGATATCTTTATTAGATTTTTCGAAAACCGCTTGGTCGATTTCGATAAAATTTTCATGGGACCATTTGGGAAGTACACCCTTTCCAACAAAAAAAGAATTTTTCAAATCGGTTGACAAGCGACGGAGTTATGCGCGAACAAACATTAAAAAAAAAAATACAAACATCCGAATTGAGAACCTCCTCCTTTTTTAGAAGTCGGTTAAAAATAAAATTAAAAACTTAATCTTAGATATTTCATCATTATATTGGGGCTGCTTTGCTACTGCAGCACTTCAGCGGGGGTCTGGGGCAGCGCCAATGTCGTCCTGCTGATGATAGCGGACCGGATGGACTGCCCATACGAGGCATGCCTTTTAATTATTTTCCTTCGAAAGATTCATTTTCGTACGTAACCTGACAGATTCCAATCGACACTGTGACTAAACAATAGCATTAATCCTAATACTTTCAACAGTTGAAATTCAAAATTTAAACACATTCGAATATAGAACAGTTCCAAATTCAAAATTTCCGGGAAATATGGAAACGGCAGAACTTAAAAGGCATGCCTAGTACTTACATACGGAACTGTTGTGATAGGCATGTTGCCGTCAGCAAGAACGGTTAGATATTAAATCATCTTATTTTTTATTATCCTTTTTGTGTACCTACTTACTCTACATTATCAGCTAACAATGCTCGATTTTTTTTTAAATATATGTAAATAAAAATAATATAATTTTCTTTTATTTAAATTTTCCCGCGCAACAAACGTCATCGTGCCGCACCGTAACATAAAAAAGAAAAACGGAATCTATGGTAAAGACAGAACTGAAAATGCGTCTCGTCATAGACGTGTGAAAACAATGTATAAAATAAATTGTGATTAAGGAACTGACATTGTGATTAATAAAATTAAATGTCGTTCCTTTTCTTACAGGTATTTATTATTTTGTAACTAAAAACTTTTATTTCATGTAAATAATTTTTACATGTAAAATAAACGCAATAAATCTTTTCTTACAGAAAAACTCAATTGTTTAATTTACTCTGTCGTTTAAATCACGGTTTTTTTTTATATTAAATTGTATTTCTCATCTATTTTTAATCATATACTTGCTTAATGTTAGATAACTAACTAGGTACCTATCTAAACAAGCCTTTTTAAGTACCTATGTACAAGCCAAAATCCAATTATTATAAAGCGGTTACATCAATCAGACCCCAATACAATTACAAACAGTCAATAACATTAAATTTTACCAAGCAAACAATATTCATAGTAAAAAGCACTACTTATTTACAGTATTCTATTACAACAAACTTTTCTACGAACCCTAAAACACCCCTATCTATATATTTATAGAGTTTAATATCGCTTAATTGAAATGTCAGCGTAAGTTGGTATAAGAGTTCGTTCCCGTGTGAATATGGGGACGAGGGTGTATTAGGTTTATCACACACAGAAACGCGATACTGAGCGTAATTTTTAAAATAGCGGTAATTTCATAAAGAACTTTATCTATTTTCTTCTTCTGCCTAGCTTTTTTCCAACTATATTGGGGTCGGCTCCCAGACAATCCGGATTCAGCTGAATACCAGTATTTTACGTGGAGCGGCTGTCTACCAGACCTTCACAACCATTAACTAGGGAACACGGTACTTCTTGGCAAGACTGGTGTCAGATTTTCAGGCTTCTGACAATCCGTAACTACTGCCAAAGATCCGAGGCACGGAGAAGTCTCGTTATGTTAAGATGGTCACCCATCCACAGACCAACCTCGGCAAGCGTTGCTTAACCTCGAAGATCGACCCGTGTGGCTGTTATAATTTAGCCACGAGCTTCTCAGTATCTAACTTTAATTACTAGGTACACATTTCTATAAGATAATTCGAACCAATTGAACGTTTAAATCCCCGACGTGTTTATAGTATTGCCATCTTAAGCTTAGTGTCGCATCGCGTATTGGTGTGACGTGACCCTTAGTGTCGCCCAACGTGGGTCTCGATTTAACTTCCAAAGTTGTGGAGTCTGTTCGCAGTTCATTGCCGTAATTTGGCACGTCCATCGAGACCAGACAGCTTGCGTCGAACTTTGATTATGAATATTGTTTATTTATAGGTGCTAATCTTATAGTTCATTAATGAATTTTGAAATCCTACCTAAACATAGGTGCAGTACTGCAGTACAGTAAACTCCCACAGCTCACAGAACAACAAGCTGAATTAAGTAGCAATGGCCCGGGTATATTATAAGGAACGTATTATTACTTTTAACCGTCGTCCAAAAAAGGAAGAGCTTCACAATTCGACTGTATTTTTTTTGTGTGTAACCTCATAAGTTTGGACTGGGTGACCACATTTTGATTATTCTTTTTGTATTCGAAAGCTGGTGCGTGTCGTGTGGTCCCATTTAAATTGACAGATTGAGATCTGACGACTAGTATTTAAGTTATCCCTAATAATGCGTGGCTTCAACTACATTGATGATGTTCTCATTCAGTCTTGTCGATGTAAAATGGAATAAAAAAACTTTGTACAATAAAAAAAACAACCGACTTCTAAACAAAAAAATACAAAAATTTCGGAACTCTGTGTTTTTGGTTGTTTCTTCGTTTTTTGAACACCGACTTCCGAAGTTAACCAACAGGCTTTTCTTTCAATAAACCTCAATGTTAGTTTACGTCAAATCTTGAAAGCTGAATTAGAACCACAGGTCTCATGCTACAAAGTTGAAATTTAACATCTTGGTTCAGTTCCGATGACAATTAGTTTTGATGATAACTCTGGTCTGCCAGCTAGCATTCAAGAGTAGGTACAGACACGATGTTGCGGAATTGGTTCGAAAGAGTCACCACGGTCCTGGAACGTAAAGGTCATTAGGAGGAACACGTATAGGTTTAAGTCAGTCTGACACTCCGTTTCGCTCCGCCCAGAGCGGGAGAAGTCATCAAGTTGATGATTTCCCATCTTCCACATTATTTGACCAGTACAATTGTATGGACTTCAAAAGAGACTTTGACCTCTGAGTTTGTTTCGGTGTTTCTTCTCAGGGTAGTCAGCTAGGAAACACCGGCCTCATCTAGTTTTTATAACGGCAAAAAAAGATTGACGTGTAAAAGTGTTTTTTACAACCTACTTACAAAATAAAAATCATTTATCATTTATCAAAAACAAGAAACGAAAAATGGTTCAGACACGATTTTCTTGATAGCGAGTTAAATGAAATTTTCTTTTTAGAAATGTTTTTTATTTTAACAATCTATTATTTTTTTATCTATATAAGATTAGATATTGTAACGTGATCAAGAAGCTTGTTGGTTGGTGACAGAACTTATTGTTTATCTTAGTTTTAAAAATTTGCGTAATTACACTTTGAGAACTAATAAAATTTCTTTTGTTAACTCTTCGACTACTTTTGATCAAAGAATTTTTAAAGAGTTTTTATTTTAGTTAGGTACTTAAATGGCTTGGAGTCGGTTTTTTAAACGTCAGATCGATAACTTTTCTCTGATGATTAAATAAAGGTGACTGTTAAGCACACAGGACAGCAACATGGATAAGAAAAGATGAAAACTTCGATAGCCACGTATCTAAGTAGGTACCTTGTGGTCGCAAGTGCTGCTCCTGAGTATGAGATCAACGGTTCGATTCCGTAGTTGGACAAACTGTCATTGAGATTTCAATATGGAAAACTTAGATCGATTTGTTCCTGTATTAGGTTGGCAAAGGGCTCGCTTTTCGCAATTATATATCGTAATGTTTCGAATACATTAGAGATCAGCAAATTGCAAAAAAAAACTTTGTTTCTGTGTGTTGGAGATGTTGTAATTTTGTAAAACCGAAGGGGTGACATATTTCTTATCAAAATAATTTAAGTAAATTGTATATCTATATCTATACTAATACTATATAGAGGAAAGATTTGTATTTTTGTATGTAACGAGTAAACTCAAAAACTACTGGACCGATTTCAAAAATTCTTTCATCATTAGAAAGCTACATTCACCCTGAGTAACATAGGCTATAGTTTATCCTCGTATTCCCACGGGAACGGGAACTATGCTGGTGAAACCGCGGGGCGCTGCTAGTGTTTTATATTAAAGTTTGCATGTATAGATGCCTGTTACTCTTTCACGCAAAAACTATTGAATGGATCTTGGTGAAATTTGGCACAGAGGAAGACTATTATAGTCTGGACTCTGGAATAACAAAAATTTCTCGAATCGTCTCTTGATTACCTCAAGCCGTCCAATATTGTGACGTCACATAGCTACTCGGGTCCCCCACACCGCTCTAAAGTGTGGGTCGCGTGCGGCGCGTGTGAGGGAGCGCGCGCCGCCGGTCGCACGCGCCACCCGACTCGGAAGCGTTCGGAAGTGATGCGCCTGCGCACGATAGTTTAAGTTCAATGCTAGGGGAACCGGGTTTTATTTGATCGGTGATGGAGCTGCTGGGATTTACCTACCAAATTTTACGGTTTCGTTTTTAAAATTCTCCAATGCTATTCGCAGAGCTTATGCCTAAATAAAAATTTACAACTGCACGGATGGCTCATTAAGGTTAAGCAACGCTTACCGAAGTCAGTTCTGGGATGGGTGACCATTTTAACATATCGATATTCCTAACATAACCTTTTCTAAACTATGTCACAGCCGTCACCCATGCACAGCCACAAAGAAACCTTAATGTTCACTACGAAAAACAAATAAAATTAAAAAAAAATTAAGAACACGCTTGCCATGTCAATAAATCCGTAAAAACTACTTAAAAGCCTGTACTTATAATAATTATGACGAAGGCCAAACTAAGAATAGTTTGGTCTTCGTCATAATTATTATAAGTTCTCTAATACATAAAAATATATTATAAAACGTCATATTTATTAGTTTATTATTTTAGCATATGCATATTATGTATTTTATTAGTGTTATATGAATATTATTAGTAACAGCTTACCCAAAAAAAATATACTGTATTTTATTTAGGTACTTGTTGCACACCTACACAATGTTTTCTTTTTAACCCAAAGGTTGACTGGTAGAGAATGCCTTGTTGCATTAAGTCCGCCCATGTACCACTATTGCACATAGTTAAATTTTTAATAAATGATAATCTTTTCACCTGCAATCTTTTTCGACTGCACTTCATTTTCGACTGCAAAGAAAAGATAAGAATAATCCTTGCATTGCAGTCAGGTCAATTATTATCTTTTTAAATTATTTGTCTTTTTTCATACTTTTTTTGCAAGCTTTAGACGATGCAGTATAATAATGTAGTCAAATTTTCATTAAACAAAATATTTTGTTTTTTTATTTTTATTTGTGCTTGTCATGAGCTTCGTTGAGATCTCGGCAAAGTCTAAATATCTAAACAGGTGACGCCATCTGTTGTTGAATCGAATGAATCTTTGCCAACGTTTACAGTAACGACATCTATCTTCAGTTCTAAGAACTAATGAGAAAGCTTTCCGGATTCTATTAATTTACAAGACCGAAACACGTAGTAATAAACATTTTTCTTTCTTTGTATTGTTTTTCTTCGGACACCAATCATCCATAATAAACAATAACTATACATTATTACTAGTGTTATTGCAAATGATTGCTTCCCGCCATGACTGTCCCATCCAGGCTCACTGGGTGGGAATAGTGACGGGAAGTGTTAAATGATAAATGTTTATATTAAGTATTACCTTCTTACTAACATAGTTTTTAAGCAAATTGTTTTACTAACCTTATATGGATTCTGTCCGAGATAAATAAATAATAATAATAATAATAATAATGTTATCAATGTTACCGACATGAAGCAATCGTTGAGGGAGCGCTTCTTTGGCCGCCTGAAGAAGGTACTCAATAGCCTTCTATCGGGCGGAAATAAGGTGCGTGCCTTCAACGGTTGGGTCATGCCGGTATTGATGTACTCTTTCGGCGTACTCAAATGGACTCAAACGGAACTTGACGCCCTGGATAGACGGGTCCGTACACTGCTCACTGCATATCGAATGCATCACCCACGATCGTCGGTAATGAGACTGTATATCCCGCGAAAGTGTGGAGGTCGAGGTTTTTTAAATGCTAAGACTCTCCACAATCGCGAGATATGCAGTCTCAGGGAATATTTCCTAGCTGTCGACGTGGGTATGCATCGAGATGTAGTGGCGGTGGACAAGGGTCTTACCCCGCTCTCCTTGGCAAATGAGAACTGGCGCAAACCTGCATTGCTTGACACTAACGACCGCAGGGCAGTATGGCAGAGTAAGGAACTACACGGACGCTTTTTCCGGGCCCTACATGGGCCCGACGTAGATCAATTAGCGTCCGTAGCCTGGCTACGCTTCGGTGATCTCTTTGGAGAAACCGAAGGTTTTGTCTGTGCAATTATGGACGAAGTTATCATGACTAGGAACTACCGGAGATTTATTGTGAAGGACGGCACGGTTGACATATGTCGGGCATGTCACCGTCCGGGAGAATCAATTCGCCACATTGTCTCTGGTTGTTCTAGTCTAGCTAACGGAGAGTATTTGCATAGGCACAACCTCGTAGCCAGGATTATCCACCAGCAACTTGCTCTAAAATACTCACTTGTGGAATCGGAGGTGCCGTACTACAGGTATGTGCCCGACCCAGTTCTCGATAATGGCAATATCACATTGTACTGGGATCGGTCCATCATCACTGACAGGACTATTGTTGCCAATAAGCCTGATATAGTGGTGGTGGACCGAATCGTGAGGCGTGCAATGATTGTAGACATAACTGTTCCACATGACGAGAACCTCGTGAAAGCCGAGAAAGATAAGCAAATTAAATATCTTGACTTGGCTCGCGAGGTTGTCGACATGTGGGATGTGGATTCAGCAATCATTGTACCGATAGTCGTTTCCGTCAATGGCTTAATAGCCAAGAGCCTCGACCAACACCTTAGGAGGCTCACGTTAGGCGGCTGGATCAAGGGCTTGATTCAGAAAGCGGTACTTCTGGACACGGCTCGCATTGTCAGGAGGTTCCTCTCTCTGGAGCCCTGACCGCCGGTACCTTGGACCCTGTTCCCGATACCGGTGGGCTACTATTTTTTTATATTTTTAAATGTTTTTTTTTTACTTTAATAGAAATATTTAAAAATGTAAACGATATGTATAGAATATGAATAAAGGGAATAATTGCAATGACCAAACTCAATCGAAGCATCCATTGTGTACCTCCACGAGACAGTCGCTCGTGGAATTGGCGCCTCAGGATCTTCCAAGATTCTTCTCCATAATAGATCCTTATGGAGAAGAACGGAAAAGAAACTCCAGTGTCCTTAGCGTATGGACACTAGTCTCTATATTATTGTTATATAAATTATTGTAAATGGAAATGTTGACGTTCAAAAGTGTTATTGAATGGCCTAATTGACACAAACATTTTAACTTTGACTTTTTTTCGGTAGTGATACACAAAACTAACTATAATTCTATTAATATTATAAACGCGAAAGTCTTAAGTATGGATGGATGTTTGTTACTCTTTCACGCAAAAACTACTGAACGGATTTGGATGAAATTTAGCACACAGATGGTTTATATATTTACCCCTATATTCCCACGGGATCGAAACTTATGCGTGTGAAACCGCGGGCGCTGCTAGTACTCAATATAAAAGACGTTTCGTAGAATAACAATAGACCCCCGGAGTCGCGCTGCAGCTTGAGGTGCCGACGACGCAGAGCAGAGATGCTTCGTCAAAAGACGTCAAACAACGGGATTCTTCAAGTATTGTCTCATCTCGTTTCGGTGTGAGCTGGACTTTAGTTTTGTGCGTATGTGTCATTTAACGGACTTTGAAATAGGAAGGTAAATCTGGTTACTAAATGTAGGTTAAAACTGCAACTTATTGCGTTACACAAAAATGATTGCAATCCGTTGCATATGCTTTCATTTTGACATTGTCGTGATTTACGTTGGCGAGCAGATGATTTCTCAAACATATGAAGCAATGGACCAGGAGTTCCTTTCGATTGTGAAAGAATATGCGTTTTTAGGAATGACGCAATCTGTGTACTGATTTCCAGTCCATATAATCATGGAATTAAAGAAACAACATCATAGATTCCTTATCGTTTTTAATAGTATTCCTTACAAGTAGCGTTAACAATAATATTGTAATCAGTAAACTATGCCCCCGTGCGTCACTTGTCGTGACTGGAGCGCGAGTCTGGATCTGACGCCAGGTCGCGCTGCTCGTTCATTTCTAGCTCGAAGTCATCCACGGCCATGGGCGTGTCTGCAAACAAACATTCATGGTTAGAGCAGTTTTACAAATAAATAAAAAAAAACTTTTTTACAAATAAACGCAGCAGCATGCCGCGCAGGCACGACGTCACCAGGCGCGCTCCGACGCGCTGGGCCGTGTATACTTGTTGCGCTCACCTAGATGGTCCAGGGTGACGCCCATGGCCTTGCGCACGGCGGGCACGGGCGCGACGTGGCGGGGCGGCACGCGCAGCAGCATGCCGCGCAGGCACGACGTCACCAGGCGCGCTCCGACGCGCTGGGCCGTGTATACTTGTTGCGCTCACCTAGATGGTCCAGGGTGACGCCCATGGCCTTGCGCACGGCGGGCACGGGCGCGACGTGGCGGGGCGGCACGCGCAGCAGCATGCCGCGCAGGCACGACGTCACCAGGCGCGCTCCGACGCGCTGGGCCGTGTATACTTGTTGCGCTCACCTAGATGGTCCAGGGTGACGCCCATGGCCTTGCGCACGGCGGGCACGGGCGCGACGTGGCGGGGCGGCACGCGCAGCAGCATGCCGCGCAGGCACGACGTCACCAGGCGCGCTCCGACGCGCTGGGCCGTGTATACTTGTTGCGCTCACCTAGATGGTCCAGGGTGACGCCCATGGCCTTGCGCACGGCGGGCACGGGCGCGACGTGGCGGGGCGGCACGCGCAGCAGCATGCCGCGCAGGCACGACGTCACCAGGCGCGCTCCGACGCGCTGGGCCGTGTATACTTGTTGCGCTCACCTAGATGGTCCAGGGTGACGCCCATGGCCTTGCGCACGGCGGGCACGGGCGCGACGTGGCGGGGCGGCACGCGCAGCAGCATGCCGCGCAGGCACGACGTCACCAGGCGCGCTCCGACGCGCTGGGCCGTGTATACTTGTTGCGCTCACCTAGATGGTCCAGGGTGACGCCCATGGCCTTGCGCACGGCGGGCACGGGCGCGACGTGGCGGGGCGGCACGCGCAGCAGCATGCCGCGCAGGCACGACGTCACCAGGCGCGCTCCGACGCGCTGGGCCGTGTATACTTGTTGCGCTCACCTAGATGGTCCAGGGTGACGCCCATGGCCTTGCGCACGGCGGGCACGGGCGCGACGTGGCGGGGCGGCACGCGCAGCAGCATGCCGCGCAGGCACGACGTCACCAGGCGCGCTCCGACGCGCTGGGCCGTGTATACTTGTTGCGCTCACCTAGATGGTCCAGGGTGACGCCCATGGCCTTGCGCACGGCGGGCACGGGCGCGACGTGGCGGGGCGGCACGCGCAGCAGCATGCCGCGCAGGCACGACGTCACCAGGCGCGCCAGCTCGCGCTCCGACGCGTTAGGGCGCGGCGCTAGAGACAGGTGCCAGGGCGGCGGCGCCGACAGTCTGGAAATAACGATAAAAGACAAGGGTATACAACGTGTTTTATAACTTTTGATATCTCATGTAACCAACTTCAGTTTGATTCGGCAACGATTTCGACCGCACCGCACGTTAATACCTACGCACGAGCACACGTATGATAGGAGGGTCTCTCTGCTCCTTCTCCAGCTTGCTGAGCAGTTCATGCGTGTGGCGCAGAGCTCCGCCGATGCCGTAGTCGTGCTGCGAGGCCGCCACCTCTTCCTCGATGTGGTTCAGATAGAGCAAGTGGATGCTCTGCGGCGTACTCCCGACAACTCACCGGTCTCTCTGCTCCTTCTCCAGCTTGCTGAGCAGTTCATGCGTGTGGCGCAGAGCTCCGCCGATGCCGTAGTCGTGCTGCGAGGCCGCCACCTCTTCCTCGATGTCGTTCAGATAGTCCACGTCGATGCCCAGCTCCGACAGCGTGCGCAGCTGCTCGATGTCCACCTTTACTTTGCTTGGGTCCTGTGGAAGAAAGATGGGAATCAAAATTCAAAGCATTTATTTCAATTAAACCCTTTACAGGCACTTTTGAATTGTCAAGTCGAAAGAGGTGAAGCTATCTGCACGTTCCAAAGCGTAGATCTCTATGGAGAAGAACGTGCAAGAAACTCCACGGACACTCTTTTAAATCATGTTCTGTATTACATAACCTTGGTTACATAACCTTTAAGCGGGTACAGTCGCCTGCACGTCACTTGACAAGGTTTTGTCGAAGTGGGGGTTTGCGCATGATCACTTAGTGCAATAAACCTTTATGGTTTGTCATCATTCTATGGTTATTGCCATAATTTTATTTTTAAACATGTCTCTTTGGAAGAAAATTATAACAGGTGAGGAATTTATGTAGTTTAAAGAATCAATCTTTGTGGTCGGCTTTTTGTCCCTTTCACTCCCCGGTGCTTTAAAGACAGAGATAATTTTTTATCACTGTTTACCCTTAAACCAATGCTTTCGCATATACACACATCAATCCCATACATAGCACTTAAATTTGTTGATTCCCGAATCGCGGCATTTTTTCGCCAAATTACTTTCCGTAATAGCCAACATCGTAATTTTGCATCCCAATATCCGATCTCTGCTTATGACGCAACATATTTTTATGCCATCTTCAAAACATATTTTCAATGTATTCCGACGCCCGGAAGTCGTCAAGATGCATTCTAAGATATTTGTACATGCAATGGCAGTTTAGACGTGGCACTGTCACCACAGATGCTGCTGTGGAACAGTACTCACAGGCTCTGCGGGCGAGGACTGTTCCTGCGGCTTCTTGTCCGGGAACAGCGCCTCCATGTCGTAGATGAGCGCCCACGGGGAGTCCGGCGCAAAGCGGAGGGGCTCCTCGGTCGACTGGCCCGTCTCGTATGCTGGGTGCAAAGTAGGACACAGTGTAAGTCTAGTGTATTTCAGCAAGAATTAAAAGCTTTTCCTGAACATGGATCTGTAAGTATGATTGTCAAAAAATTCAAAAACTTTCTATTTAATAAATAATCTCAATTCATTCACCGATCAACAGCGCGAAAAAAAATTTGACGAATGAATGACGAACTGGTACCAACAGGATAGCCTGTTGGTATCAGTTCGTCATTCATTCGTCAACTTTTTTTCTTTGTTTTTTCCTTATGATGATGTGGACAATTAAGTATATAATTAATTAATAAATATTATTCGGAAGCCACAAACAGCTTGGTGCCATGATTTAACTATGCCAAAGAAATGGTGAACACATAATTTACCCTCAGCAAACAAACTACAACTTAACTGTTGTCCACCTCGAAACATCACGAAGCCTGGTGAGGAACTTTTAGTCTGGTGGTATGTCTCCAAGAGTACTAAAAATGATAAGATAAAACTCACGTAATGTATGATACAGTAGATGAGACTCCTCCTTAGTGAGCGTGGCGAAGGTTCCGTCGTAGGAGGGCGCGTACGAACTGAACGGTCCATAGTTCAGCGGCTTCACGCCCTTGGCCACGTTGCGACGGTCTTCTCGAGGCGCTGGAGACAGAACAAAACAGCTGGTATTATTGAACTGTCGCGGTCAACTTAGAATTTACGTGATTTGGTGGTTTGTGTCATCAGAGGAGCTCGTGGCTAAAGAATAACAGCCGCGCAGGTCGATCTCCAAGGTTAAGCAACGCTTGCCGAGGTTGGTCTGTGGATGGGTGACCATCTTAACATACCGAGTTTCCTCCGTGCCTCGGAAAGCACGTTAAGCCGTTGGTTCCGGCCGTCATTTGTAAATCTTTGGCAGTCGTTACGGATTGTCAGAAGCCAAGAAAATCTGACACCAGTCTTGCCAAGAAATACCGTGTTCCCCAGTTATTGGGTTGTGGAGGTCTGGTAGGCAGCCGCTCCACGTTAAATATTGGTATTCAGCTGAATCCGGTATGACTGGAAGCCGAGCCCGATATAGTTGGGAAAAGGCTAGGCAGATGATGGTGGTTTGTGTCATTATCATCATCATATCAGCCTGCATACGTCCACTGCTGGACATAGGCCTCTCCGCGCGTGTCGCCACAACACCCGGTCCTGTGCGGCTTGCATCCATCAGCTACCCGCGACCCTCACCAGCTGCACGCTCCACCTTGTAGGAGACCTTCCAATCCTGCGTCTTCCGGTACACGGTCTCCACTCCAGAACTATTCAGCCCCATCGATCATCTGTTCTGCGAGCAATGTGCCTGCCCACTACCACTTCAATTTGGCGATCCTTCGGACCTTGGTTCTCTCTCCTAAGAATTCAAGACACGTCTGTCAACCAGGAAGACACTATAGCATTGAAAGAGAACGCTTTTGACAGGAATTCATATAAAGTTTTTTTACAATAGGTATTTAATACGCTGCGTTATTCCAAAATTCTCACCCGATGGTAAGCGATTACGTGGTCGACGATGGAGCACGCATGTCTAGAAGTACCTAACCAGTGGCCGTATTATGAAGTGCCAATGCTATCATGATTCGTGTGAGGGAAAGAGATAGTGCTATTCGTCTTGTGTAACTCCGTCTCTCTCTGACACAGAAATCATGATGGATTTAAGACGTCATAATAGGGCTGCTGTTCTCTCTTGACTTAAACACCCCAAGGTTGTAGCCGAAAAAAGTCGTTTTGTGCGTTTGGGTGTGGTGTCCATCATGTACTGTTGGCATTCTTGTAGTTCGATGACGCACACTCCCTGAAAGGCCATGTGGCCATGGGTTTGAGCTTTATCTTGAACAGTTATTTTTTCTAACGCGATACTGAGGGAGCGTTCAAGTACGCGTAACGCAATTTGGTGAGGCGTGTAAATAGCCTGCACCTTTGTGTAGGTTGTGAGAGAATTTGAATTACGAACCTATGTTAAAAAGTGTAATGGCGGACCTCAAAATAAATTAATTTCCCCTTTGATGAATCCGCGAGAAACCAATACCAAAAGACTTATTAGCAGCAAAACATGCCCACGTACCTTGGCAATCCAGAGATCTCACTCAGACCCAGGGTGCTGGGAAGATACCACGTTCATGCGCGCTTGATGGTCTTGTAGGTATAGGCTGCCGGCCGGCGAGCAAAATCTTGTTGAATCCACCGGTGGAATGGTTAAAACTCCAAAAATCAACACTGCACTATAAGTTCTCAATGAAGCACAGATGCAGGTCCAATTATTTTACGAGTATCATCAAGGTTTCACCAAAGAAGGAATTTTCAAAAGGCGGAGCGACCGCACATACAGCGTTGCGCACGGTCACACGAAGAAGTCTGCCCGCTAATGCCCTCTATCGGCCGCATGGCGAGAAAACTCAAGAAAGTTTAGATACATGGGCGCTGCGGCAACAAAGATTGGTGCGAGGATTCATCAATTGAGAAACTAAAATATTTAATTTGAGATACTAACATATTATGCGTATTATATGACAAATCCTAAAATATTATTATTTTATTTTTTTATATTGAAAAAGGCATTGACGCTTCACCACAATTTTTGAAGATTTTTGACCCCCCCATCCACCCCTTGTAACGCACCGTAACGTTTTTCTGTACCCTCCCCCCCTCCCCCGCTCTAAACGTTACGTAACACTCAAGTGACCATTTTTACCTTAAAATCGCAAAAAGTTATGTTATAGTTATTATCTTTGGTATAGTTTTGACTTAAGGCTGAAACCAATAACCGATCTATCACATACTGGAGATGGAAAAACCAATGAAATAACAGAAAAATTATATAGGTTTTCTGTTGTTTCATTTGTTTTTCAAAAGAGAACAAAAATGACGACCTGACTAATACAATCGAGGGATTCCCCGTAAAACCTAAATGAAAAGGGTTGCCAATTTGGGAGTTTTGATTCCCTAATTTTTTATTTTTAAAAAAAGTGTTACGTAACGTGTTGTAAGAAAGACACCCTCCCGCCCCTGCTGTAACGCATCGTAACGTTTTACGAGACGCCCCCTCCCCCCCAAATTGCGTTACCTAATACTTGAACGTCCCCTGATGCATAATCAGCCTTTTAACGTTCCCACTGCTGGGACACAGGCCTCCTCTCTAGGAGAGGGAATAGGCCGTAATCCACCACGCGGGCCCAGTGCGGGTTGGTGAATGTCACATGTCTTCGAAGTTTTTATTCAAGGACATGCCGGTGTCCTCACGATGTTTTCCTTCACCGTTTTGAGAGCAGTTGTGATAAAATTAATTACACAAAGTAATGCGCCTGGCTGGGTTTGAACCAGCGACCTGCAATTCGTAAGTCGGGACCGTTACCACTCGCCCACCACTGCTCGCTGCTGACCGATGCTGATGAATGATGAAAAAAAACGTAGTGTAAGAAAGACCCCCTCCCGCCGCTGTAACGCATCGTAACGTTTTACGAGACACCCCCTCCCCCCTAAATTGCGTTACGTAATACTTGAACGCCCCCAAACCTAAATCTTGAAAGCCGGGTACAGGGTACTGACTATGTAAGGTGCCGCTGCCTTGCGTGAGCTTGCCGATGTAGCGGCCCAGCGTGAGCGGCTTGTCGTCCCCGGAGCCCTCCACCGTGTTCGTGACGAGGCACAGCGTCGTCTTGCCTTCCGCGTCCATTCGAGGGAATGCTGCACAGAACACACACTTTATGAGATACTAGCAGCACCCCGCGGTTTCACCAGCGTAGTTCCCGTTCCCATGGGAATACGGGGATAAACTCAAACTCAAAGCATTTATTTCAATTAAACCCTTTACAGGCACTTTTGAATTGTCAAGTCGAAAGATGTGAAGCTATCTGCACGTTCCAAAGCGTAGATCTCTATGGAGAAGAACGTGCAAGGAACTCCACGGACACTCTTTTTTATTTAAATATAGCCTATATTACTCAGGGTGAATGTAGCTTTCTAATGGTGAAAGAATTTTTGATATCGGTCCGGTAGTTTTTGAGTTTATTCGTTACATACAAAAATACAAATCTTTCCTCTTTATAATATTATAGTATAGAAGTATAGATAGCATCAAAGCAAGTTAGTTACCTACTTTTGCTTTTACAAACATAGATAATAGGATAAACATTGTTTGATTATAAAGATCTTCTTCGAAAAAAATAAATTTTCGATAAAAGATACTTGAAAAAAAAAAGAATCGAGAAGGCTGTTTTAGATCATCAAATTATCATGCTAATCTTTTTCATTCTTATAGTGATGGAGAAAATTTTAAATTAATTAAAGCAAACATATAATTTTCCTCTGTGTACTGAAATTCGGTCTCAAAGACAGTAACCTAAAGGGAACGTGCACGGCGTAGACTATGCCATCTAGTGTTGCAAATCAGAAACTTTTACGCTGTAAATATTTGACCTGTGCTGCCACCTATACTTCCTGCACCCTCCATTTAGGGGAACGTGCACGAAGTAGACTGTGCCATCTAGCGTTGCAAATCTGAAACTTATAAGTAAAATATACTTGACATTGACGCGCCTGTGCTGCCATCTATAGTTTCTGCACGTTCCCTATTAGTGGTGATCGATTAATTAAAAGACTAATAAAAGTGCTTCGAGAAGCTGGAAGAAGTGTTCTCACACAAAACACACACATAAAAACTTATCTATACTAATATTATAAAGCTGAAGAGTTTGTTTGTTTGTTTGTTTGAACGCGCTAATCTCAGGAACTACTGGTTCGAATTGAAAAATTCTTTTTGGGTTGAATAGACCATTTATCGAGGAAGGCTTTAGGCTATATATCATCACGCTTAAGACAATAGGAGCGGAGCAGCGATAAAGAATGTTTTAAAATCGGGGATTCCACGGGGACGAAGTCGCGGGCAGCAGCTATTACAAGTATAATCAAAGTATTATACTGACCCTCCCACCTTCTCCTCTCGTCAACACCCCAAAGGAAGTAGCAAGTGAGTACCTTTCTTAGCGAGCCGGCGGCGGTGCTGCTCGCGCGCGGCCTCCATCTGTATCTTGACGGAGTCGCCCGCGAGCGCGTCCAGCCCGTCGCACGCCGCCTCGGCCTCCGAGCCGCCCGACTTCAGCGGGCTGCCGCGCTTCAGCACCTTGTGCTGCCACACACGGACAGGGAGACTGCAGTGCGGGCCCGCGGCCACACGCTAGCTATGCCTAGTCGCGAGTGCTGGACGGTGGCGGGTTGGAGGACTTTTTATCTCGATGCTTTTCTAAGGCCGAATGTCTAACCGAAATTTGTGTAAAGGAAGCCCGTTTAAAAGTTTGTGTGTTTATATCAGGTACCGATGCGAAATAATCTCATATTTATTGTATATTTTCAATAAAAAAATAAAAGCCTCACACAAGACGTTTTGCTGCCGTTGAATTATTTATTTAAAGATCGTGGCTAAATTATAACAGCCACACGGGTCGATCTTCGAGGGTTAGCAAAATTGCCGAGGTTGGTCTGTGGATGAGTGACCATCTTAACATAACGAGACTGCTCCGTGCCTCGGAAAGCAGGTCCCGGCTGTCATTTGTAGATCTTAGGCAGTCGTAACGGATTGTCAGAAGCCAGAAAACCTGACACCAGTCTTGCCATAAAGTACCGTGTCCCCCAGTTAATGGGTTGTGGAGGTCTGGTAGGCAGCCACTCCACGTATACTGGTATTCAGCTGAATCCGGCTTGTCTGAGAGCCGATCCCAATATAGTTGGGAAAAGGCTAGGCAGATGATGCCCATTGTGTCACTCTATGTAATGTTTTCTTCGTCTATATTTTCTGTAACTTATATGGTGTATATAATAAAGAGTATTCTATTCTATTCTATGATGATTTAAACTTCGCGCGCAAAGGTACAATGAAGGACTTAATCTGTGGCATTCTCTACAAGTCAACCAAGAGTGATGAAGAGATAAATTTACCAAAGCTAAGTATTCACACGAGTCTCCATTCCCGCTCAACGTCCACCACTCGCACGTGAGAACATGCATTATGCACAAACGCAGGGCTGTAGTCAACTCGTCCTACCCACACAACACAGACGCGTCAACCGACAAAAGCAAACAAAATGTCGCTAACCTCTAAACACGACTATCCTATGGAACCACAGAGTAGATACGTACAGAAGGTCATGTCCGTAAAACGTGCGAAAGCGGGCGCACGCACATTTAAATGCGTACAATTTGTCAAGAAAGTCTTAAGAAAGAGAGAGGGCGCCACTTTTGTAAACTCTATTTTTTACGTTAAAGTTGTGGTACTCAGTTTGACAGATAGAATAATAAAAATTCTATTTAGTCCGTCAGTTAAATTATATTGGACACGTATTTTTTTGCCTATTCAAATCAATAAAAATTTACAAAACGTTCTAAAGTTCAGGATTGGTGTCACTTGTTGTCAAACATTTTTCAAGAAGCCGTTACGTCACGCACGTGAAATTTCAACGTACTATTAAATTTATTTTTTACCTGAGAATGAAAAGAACCATGTCTAATATTTTTTTGATAATTAACTGACGGACAAAATAGATATTTAAATACTGCAAAAGCTGCAGTTCCCAAAAACATTAAATTCGTGAGCTTCTTGACAGACTGCACGTACGGCGCTCGCTGTACATAGCCCCTGTCTATGTGTGCGTGCGTTTTCGCTCGTTGTATGGAGCCGGCCTTCTGTGCCTATTTATTCTGTGGTTAAACTATTAATGAGTCAAAGTATCACCTTTCTGCCGTACGTCCTAAGAGGCTGCGATGCAAAAAGTCATTTTATCAACATGTTTAGTTCAAACTTTAAAATAAATTAAAAAATAAGGTAGTTTTTTTTTATTCATTCATTTTTTTTTCGTTTTGTGTTTGTGATTAGGAAAGGAATTTAAGTGCGCGTCTTGACTTTGACCTTATAGAACATAAAATTATATTGTTTACCTCGCAAAATAAAGTTGCACTACAGCTTATTGGTATAAGGAATATAATGCTGACAAGCAAATAAGATTAGTACTTCTATAATACAGGATGTTCCAGAAGTGCGGAGTCATATTTAAGATTGATGTCACCCAACCAGTGAGCGGAATTGGTAGAGATAATATACATACTTAAAGTTCAAAGAACAGTAAAAAAGTGGAGACTTCTTTACGACTAAATTTTTTTACGGAATATTTGTTCCTAGTTTTGGAACATCACTTAGTTCATTTAATATTAATGTCATTAGATATTATCTTTATTGTTAGGAAACAATATAAACCGTGACAGTTTTTACAGAAACAGAAAATGAATTCGATAGTTGTTTTACTTTATTAATTTTACTTGTATTTAAGTGATGTTCTGAAACCCGGGACATTTGTCCCGAAATAATATTTTTCGTAAGGCGTCTCCACTTTATCTTTGTTCTTTTTCGAACAAACAGTATAACACTGCTCAAAGACAAGAATCATGACAGCTAACAAATCTTTGACCTAAGTTTTTAGCAGTACAATACTCATTCTAATTAATACTGTAACCTTAAAAACGCTTGACAAGTTAAAAACAGCAATGTATTTTGTTTGTACCAAAATGCTTTTTTTTAATGGGAAATTATCAAATGTTTCTCGCTATAATCGGAGTGACAGAACGGAGTGTACTCTCACTGGCTAAAGCCCACCCTTGTCCCTTCAAATGCCCTTTGCGTTCCAGGGCCGTGGTAACTCTTTCTAACACCCAGAACTAAGCTGACTGACTTACAATGCATCTTTGCTTTGCGAGGCACATAACAGCAACAAAAACATGTCCTCACCACATCCATCTTGCCGATGTCGAAGCCCAGTTCCTTGATGGGTATCTCGTACATGTAGGTGAGGATGTTGCCCAGCGGGCGCAGCTTCTGCGGCGTGAGCTGCTTGAGGCCGCCGTGCAGCAGCCGCCGCGCCGCCTTGTGGTACACCGTGCCTGCCTTGTTGTATTTCATCGCGTTGTTGCACATCAGTTTGAAGTCGCTCTGTGTGGAGTGGTAAAGAGGTTTAATAATGGACTGTATGATATTAAAACTCGTGGAGTATGTTCGAGCGAAGACCAGCTGGACCTTAAGGGTAGAGAAGTTGGAGCCGCGCCATAACACGAATTTCAAGTCGTTCGTGGTGCGAGTTCAAAATCAGCTGTTGCTTACATTTATGTTCGTATAACTCATCAAAATGTAGGGGACAGCTGATTTTTTTTCCGCGATTTCAGGTTTGGTCCCATAGTAAAAGTTGTTCATAATGATGGGTACAATGACCCCTTAAGAGGTTGTTGGTGTTTTTTAAATAACCCTGTATATGTCACCGGATAATTGTAAAATGCGGAAGATTATAAAGGAGCTTGAGAGATTGTAAACTCTAGAAAGATAGTCAAGTAGCGGAACATAGGGCACAGGGAACTTAGGGCTCCCTCAAATGGATAGGTTAGGTTCGAAGCTGGCAGGGGAAGGCAGCTGCCCCCCCCCCCCCCCCCCCTGGAAATCTCGCAGTAAATGTAAGAACTCGTCTAATCACTAATCAAAGGGTAAACGGGGCCTTATGTGCTAACTTTTGAACAAACCGTACAGTAGACATTGGCAAAATGCACAAAACAATTTCCGTTATTAAATAAAAATGTATAGGGAACGTGCAGAAACTATAGGTGGCAGCACAGACGCGTCAATGTCAAGTATATTTTACTTACAAGTTTCAAATTTGCAACGCTAGATGGCACAGTCTACTTCGTGCACGTTCCCCTAAATGGAGCATGCAGGAAGTATAGGTGGCAGTACAGGTTAAATATTGACAACGTAAAAGTTTCATATTTGCAATACTAGGTGGAATACGTCTACGCCGTGCACGTTCCCTATAGTCAAATTTAGTTTTACTTATTTAACTACCTATTTAAGCAGGATCATTTGCGGCTTTTTGCCCTACACACTACATATACCTAATGTTTCATGTAGGTGTTTTTGTGTAGTGTGTATGAAAAAGGATCTAACCTAAAAAAAAATAACTTGCCTTCCCCCTAGGCCAGAAGCTGGGTACGCATGGCATCTTCGTCATGCATGGATATAAAAAGTAAAAGTTGTACTCACAATAAAACAATTAAGAGACTTGTACTCATTATCATCAATCTTCTGTTTCATGGTGGAGAAGTCCATTGGCCGCCTGATTATGTCCGAGTAGCCCGGAGCAAAGTTATCGTTGACGGGCCATGCGAAGAACTGATTGGGGTCCCGCTTCTCCAAGTTGCGGAGGAGTTGCTCTAGGAGGCGGGAGAGGGGGCGACGCTTCTGACTTGCCTGTGCAGTGGGAGAGTCCTCATGTTATTTTAAACAATATCATCTGGTCAATAAAAATGGCAAATTACACATGACAAAATAAATTGCTTGGTCTATTTTTGGGAAATTTTGCAACAGGATATTATTATATAACATTCTGTTGTAAATACATACATATAGTATATAATCATATTTATATAGCTAACGTAAACACAAATGTTATACCATTTGAATCTTTCTCACAACACATGCACATACTTTATTAGACCACAACATATTGCTCTGTACATTTACTAGCAAGTTATCTTAATATTCTGTGCCCGTCTTGCAACTAATAATATAATTATGTATGTTCAAATAATAGGCGAGGATGCTGGCACCCTAAATACAACTTAGATCTTACATTAGGTGCCAGAGTTAATTGAAAACCCTCTTTCCCGTGTTGTAATGCTGCACAGTGTTAACATGTGTTTTTGAACAAAGAAAGCTAATAAAAAAACTTTTTTATTTTTTATATTAATGCTAGTGCAAAATGCCACTGGGTACCCAAAATGTGTCTCACTAGATTGCATGCAAAATTAAAACGATGAATATCTGACCTCACTGCACTGATTCAGTATTTGTATTACACTTGGAGACCGAAACCTTAATATGGACTTAAGACAAATCAAAATCCTAACATTCTCTTGAAAACTAGAACTGAAAATTACTTACGTAAAATAAGTGCCAGCTGGCAGTAAATTACAAATACAAAATAAGATGAGAGCTATGCAAAACATGTTTATGAACGTCAAAATATATTGATAGATAAGGCTTCCGAGGAAGAGGGACCAAGTATGTAAGCAAAGAGGTATTTTAACATCGGTACAATTAAGTATGTGCATAAAACTGTGAGTTATTCAACAGTTACCTTTAGCACACAAGTGCGAGGTTCCCTGTGAGAAGCTGGCGAGTTGGGTCCTGGGCCCGGGCTGAGCCGCCGAATGAGCTTCTTTGCCAGGCCCTCATCGTCCGAATCATCATCGTCTGACATTTTAATCTGGAACAATCCGTTTCAAACAAATTGAGAAACTGAAGTGACGATGACAAAGATAGACCGTAATATAGTAAAATGTTACTTAACGAATAATTATTGTGAGTGGGTTTACTAGCTGAGTGTTTGTGAATAATGTCACAGAAAGATGAGCCCTTTTACAAAAAATGGATTTATGACGTCATACTGTTTTGGAACCTAGCCTAATTGAAGCCATGTAAATGTACTGTTACCTATCAACAATATGTATAAGTACGTAGTATGACTAGTATCTATGGTTCTACGTAAGTGAAATTGTTCGCACTCCCTGTGAAATCCCTATCTTTGCGTCTATTATTTTATTTCCATATCATTTCGAGAATTTGACGACTGCAAATTTGACGTTTTCATAAAACTTGTAGGGGGGGACCTACCTACAAGTGAGTGCGTAAATAGGTACCTACAAGAGAACTATTTTGAAATAATTACTTATCGATGACTACCTATTTGAGATCAGTGCAGTGAAGGACAAGTGCAACAAAATGGTCACATCGTGAACGGGAATATCGATCCTTACCATGTCAATTTCACGGCGTCTCCGCTTCCGTTTATTACTGGGTTTCTCATCAATATCCTTCTGGTCTTCTTTGTCCGAAAGTTCCACATCGCTCGCTTCCAATTCTTCTTCTGTAAAACATAGAATTTGTTTATGCATCAACAAATATAGGTAGGGTAACGCGACACATTTTTTCGAGTTTTTACTTACTGCAACTTAATTTTTCTATGTCATCCATGTTGAGCAGATTGTTGCAAACAATCGGCACCTATTTTAATTTATAACTATAGTTTTTTTTCCCATAAATAAGAAGTTTTTAATAAAATACAAATCGAAACAACCATTACATTCACCAGCCAGCCAAGTGACATACGTGTTTCAAGTTAGCAAGTTGTAAATAACGGGTTTTGTTGTACGAGAATGAAATCACTATTCGAGCTTTTGAATGAGGAAGACAAGGACAAAGAAACAAACATACGATGGAACGCGCTGTTGCCCAGTGCGTTTTTGATTACGAAATGATGTGATTGCGGTTGTCATTTGGTCATTGCCCTTTCACGTTATTGGTGTGTAAACTGTCTTACCCAGTTCATAACCAATGACTGCTATAGAACTATATGTATAGTTTATTCATTTTCCGTAAAAAATATTTTAGTTCAGGAGTTATTTATTTTTCGAAAAATTATAACTATATATACATTTAAAATTAAAAAAAAAACACTAAACTAACTAAAACTAAAAATAGTTAAAAAATGGCGTCGAAAAATTCCTCCGCATCGCTGGCCACTGGTAATGTACCCAAAAGGCTGGCAGCATTACCACGTTGTATGGCAATGCTTATCCTTTGTCCAAGGTAAAAGCCAGCCCTTGGGTCACGCGAAGTGTCAACTAAACGTTTTGACAAATCTTTATATAAGTTGTGAGCACTAGGACCCCACGACCCGAGAGTTTCAACCCCAAACGGCTCGAAAATATAACTACCAATAAGGTTATTATATTTCCGCCGCTTGAGGTTCTCCGCAGCCGCAGCGGCAGCGCCAGCACAACACGATGAGCTAGGAAGATGGGATGGCGCAAGAGTATCGACGCAAGTAGCATCCCACACTAAAGGCCTACCCATCTTCCATGGAAATAACGACATGCCGTCTGGTCTCTTACCATCGTCGCGTGCCAGGCCATTAGGTTCTAATACAGCCGGAACGCCGACGGTGACAAGAGCACGACGGATGATGTCGTTAAGGTTCCCGTGCCGCGCTATGCGACCCGCACTACGGCTGCATGACAGGCCGTGGTGTCCAAGGCTGTTGACAACTTCGCCACAGTAGCAGCGATGAGGAGAACAACAAGGAGCGCCAAGACGTAGGGAGGCAGCGAGGCGGAAAGTAGTATCGTCGAGCAAGGTGCCTATGTTCGACGACGGTAGTGCGTGAAGCCAGAGTCCCGACTCCCACTGACCCACAGCCAGCAGGCGCGCACGCTCAGCAGCAGTGACAGATGTAGCCATCAGGTTATTTTGAATCACTCTGCAGAGTGGCTCGTCCCACCGTCTCTGGGACAATGGATAGTCGGGCGAATTTAGATTCGGGCAAATGAGTTTCCAAGTATCCACAGCCTCAGTGAAGTACGGCACATCAAAATCAGTCAGTGAGGAAGATAAGATATTCCTGACTAATTTCTCAGTGCCATGAACCGAAGATATGAATGCCGGTAAACTGATACTAGTAATTTTGCGGACGCCGAGGCCCCCCATACGGATGGGGAGAGTAGCTTGAGCCCAAGCTCGGTCGTCCAAGGCCACATTTAAAAGAGAAGTAAGTGTGTGACGGATGATTTGGTCCATTTTTTCCAAAAGGTGAGGGTGCTTCCATAAGTGGGAAGCACGAAGAAAGTATGTTAATTTAGGACCAAAACAGCAGTAACGAATTAACGTGATTGCCGAATGCATGTTAATTTGAAGTAATCTTTCTGAAATGTCATTGAAATTTTGTATTTTTTCGTCAACGAAATTGGGGAAGGATTGCTCAAAAATTGGAGACCCAAGGAGGTGAAGAGAGCTTTTTTCAATAAGTTTAATTTCTGGAGCTATTGCGTTAAATTTCGGAAGTGTTAGATGTCTGTCGGTACTGTCAGATAAGAATAGTTCACACTTCGAAAGGTTGAGATTTAGACCTATAGAATGGAGTTTATTTTTTAAAAATTGCAAGTCATCTAAAACCGTGTCTACATCACCTCCTAGAGTACCATCATCTAGATACCAAACATTAAATTTGGAATTTAGTTGTCGAATGATTGGGTGAATGGCTAAACTAAAGATCACTGGCCCGAGGGGGTCGCCTTGTTGGCAGCCAACAGCGGATTCCAAAAGGTTGTCCCGATATAGTAATTTGGATGGATATCTGTAACATTGCCAAAGAAAACTAAAAATTTGTGGTACTTCTTTTTTAGTTTCTGCCAGCAAGGTGTCCCTATTGACTGAATTGAACGCATTTTTGATGTCAACCTTCAGGATGACCTCTCCTTTACCAGAATTTAGATAGGTCGACAACGCGTGTACGGCAGCCTCACAGCCCCCTTTGGAGCCATAACCTAGCTGCAGGGGCTGAAATTTTTTCGAAATGTCCTCACTATAAAATTTACAACAGATCTTGGCTGCCAAACGACGGTATGTAGTCCCCACGGCAATTGGACGAATGCCGCCATCCCTCTTGCGCAAGGCACATAAATTGGCCCCGTACAAAACGTCGGTGACGGCCTCGTCCACCTTTCCCGAGAGCATGAGATTAATCAAAGCCGTAAGCTCCTTCAAGAGTAACTCACCAGATTCCCCGGCGCCTGAACAAATGAGGTCCTTCAGGTGCTGAGGACTTAGGCCGTCGAGGCCACCAGCAGAGCCACTCCGAAAGGAGCACACGGCTGTGACTATCTCTCGACCTGTAACGGTGAGGGTATGAATGTCCGAATCAGGGGGGTCGGGAAAAGAAAGGTCACTCGATGGGGCAGGGTGTTTGCTCTCCAGAGCTGCGAGAGTATCCGGAGAACACGGTGCCACCACATCGCTACTAAAAAGAATCCTGGCTGCTCCGCTAATGTCACCTTCCCCTAATTTTGATTCAACCAGATGGTAAATACCTCTTGATGAGGTAAACCTCTGCGTTGATAATTTTGAGTCCAAATTATAAGCCGAAATATTGCAATTCTCCTTAATTTGTGCAGTTAGAGTCTTTTTAGTTGCTAAATTTTTTTGAACGTGTAAAATTCTGTAAGGGAAGGTGAGAAGTTGTTCCCAGGCACTCTGTGAGTTCTCGCGGGCGGCGAGGCGAACGCATCCCGCTAAGTACTGCGCCACTAAAGGTCTAGCGCCTCGGGGGATACGCTTTAAAACTGGAACAGAGTTTTTGAATTTTGACAGGGTTTTCCAAAACGGGTCAAAAGTGGAAGTAGCTGGTGGAGTAGGTGTGGTGGTAATTATGGGGTCAGAGGTGAATGCATTTTGGGGTTTGTGTGCCTTCCCAATGTGCACACTCAGACCCCGCTTACCTTTAAAAAATCGTGCCTGGGTGCACAGAGGACACCTCTCCAGGATGTTTAGCGATGTTGAAGGTTGACAGGCACTATCTTCCGACACAACACTGCTGCCACTAAACATTTAAATATTAACAAATATGTACAATTTGAACTTATTACCTATTTAAATCAAAATAAATAAAAAACCAAAGAAAAAACACTCCAAATAAAAATTGTTCAAGTGACAACTGCCAAGCTGACAAAATGCGTCAAGCATACAACGGCGCAGCCGCGTTGGCAGCCTGGGGCGCCGCCTCGCCCGAAAAAACATTTCGGGGGCAGCACCCAGACAACCGTTGCTAGGAAAGGCTGGCGTCGTCCTCAGCGTCGCCTCCAAGTCAGCCTCCTCTGCTGATGCAGCTAACCGCTCAGCGGGTGATGATAGTAGCGGGACTTCTTATTGTTATTTTCAAATCTAGTGATGATGGAACTGTTGTGAGCTTATACCAAACTCGTCGCTATTTTCTTTTTTCTGCAGTCGACTTTTTATCAATGACCATATATGGTTTTAATCAATTGATTATTCAGGAGTGTTTTTGACGTCCTCAAACTTTAACCCATTTAGGTTTTCAAAAATCCTTTCTTATCAGATGCTCACATAATGTAGGTAAGGAATACGTCCTCTAAATTTCACGTCTCTACAATCAGCGTGTTGATCCATCCATCAGAACAAAGCCATTATATGTTTAGATAGAAAAAGGAGACAAATAACACATAAATAGTGTAATTTACTGAAATACAATGCTTGACCGATCCACTAGATGCAGATACATCTAGTGGTGATTTTCCGAACAACTGAGACTGCGCTGAAAGCAACCAAAAAACCATGTATAGTTTGATTTTTAATTCGAGTCAGTAAAATGACATTTCCAATGTTGCAGGTTTTTAGTCTCAAATAAATAGTGATGTGGTAAAATCGAGTTGTTACAATTAAAACTTAGTCGAGATTACATTTTTTTTATTCAATATCAAATAGCCTTTATATAAATAAAAATATGTAATTTACGGTAATTAAACAGAATACAACACGGTAGGTAATTACATATAACATTAAATACTGTTATATTCTTTGTTTTTGGTTGTTGGATCATCACTTGTCACGCTATGAACGACATCTTGTTTTTCATTCTGCTCCCGAATTCAAAATCCCGAAACCCAACCGTCCACCTCTAAAGAGAGATGTCTCCCTCCAAAATGCGGTGCTGGTATTACATAACGCACCGTACCATTCAAGAAAAGTTGAGCGTATCCCCACTTCAAACTGGCGGAAGGCTGATATTATTCAGTGGTTGGATGAAAAACAAATTCAATATCAACCTACAATGATAAAGGCTCAATTAATAGAAATAGTAAAATTACAAAAACCTGATTACGAACGCTATGCTGTGGAAGAGTTGGCCGCTGAATACGGTGTCACAATCCTGCGTCTACCCCTTTATCACAGTGAGCTCAACCCAATAGAGTTAGTTTGGGCTCAAGCAAAGAGTTACGTCGCCAGAAACAACAAAACTTTTAAAATAAAGTTTCTCCAATTCTCCATGCCATAAAAGTCGAAGACAAAATTTATCAACTCTACCACATCATAGATGAATATGTGAATTCATTCGTTATAAATGTAACTGATTCTGAATATACTGATTCAGAATCGGAGTCGGAATCAGTAGCAACCGTAATGAATAAAAACGTATAAAATTACTTGTATTTTCCAGACTTTCTAGTGTTAACTCCTCTGAATCTCTTTATACATTTTTTTCTCAGCTTTTGTAATAATGTTGTAGTGAAAATTTTTAATATGTTGGTAAGGTCCATGTTTCTAAAATAGTATTATTTAATTCGGTATGTATTAAATATTTACAATAAAAAAAACGCTTTGATACCTAATAAAATAAAGCATGACTAAAAGTCTAAGTCTATTGATTGCTGAACATCACTATTGTAGCGGGTCACCCTTTTTTGTATCAGTGACAGTTGCACTTGTCATTTTACTGACTCGAATTAAAAATCGTATAGTAAGAAGTATCTTTTAGTTTTATCGTCAGAGTTGCCCGCGGAATTCAAAAATATGATCAATAAAATCAGGCTGCCTGGCTGTATGACATTATTTTTTACATAAAAGCTGTGAAACCCCAACTTTTATTCCTCAGGTGCCTAAATCTTATCTGACAATTGAAAAATCAGCCCTTATAATAAAAGTGCCTATCACATATTATGATTTAGGTACTTATGTACTTCTAGATTTAGACTACTTTAACTTCTAGTACCAAAGGAGGTAAGTACATAGAAAATAATGTTTTATTTGAGAGAGCAATGTTATGTCAGAAGATGCGCATTCAAATAAAGTTAACTGAGAGTTAACTCATAGTCATAACCAACAATGTGACTTGTTGAAGGTTGATAGGTACCTACTTAGGTAGGTAGGTTGTTAGGTAAAGTTGCGACGTTGAGTCTCATGCTTCAAAGAATTTCTCTAAGTTCAATTTGATGACCTCGTTGACACGTTCATAATACATAATCAGCCTTTTAATGGTCCCACTGCTGGGACACTCTCTAGGAGAGTGAATGGGCCGTAGCCCGTAATCCAGCACGCGGGCCCTTTGCGGGTTGGTGAATGTCACATGTCTTCGAATTTTTGGTTCTAGGACATGCCGTTTCCTCACGATGTTTTCCTTCACCGTTTTGAGAGCATTGGTGATGAAGTTAATTACACAAAGTAATGCTTCTGGCTGGGTTTGAAACCGCGACGTACAATTTGAAAGTCGCGGCCGATACCACTCGGCCACCACTGCTCTTGACACGTCCGTCTAACTACAATAATTATTCTTAAAATGTAAAATCCAATTAGTGTATCTTTCTCAGAACGACAGTTTTTATCAGTTCTTAAGTACGATTAGTGAGAATTTGGGCGATTTCCATTGTGTTGCGCTATTGAAGCTTGCAAAGCCCCGGGCCTCGGCATTGTCACGCTAACTGAATCTCGTAAAAAGCAATATTTTGTTATGAATTCTCACAATTATTAGAGGGAAAGTATACTGCTTTAGATTGTTAAGTGATGTCATGTAAGCACACGCTTGGATTTCGAGGAAAAGAGCTCGTTAGTGATTATTAATTATATTGGTGGGTTCTGCATAGTATGGGCTGGTCCGACAGCCGGGGTAATTGTCAACAGTACGTAAAAAATAAAAACAAAATTAACTAGGAAACAGTCAGCAATTTAAAAATATCGATCGACTCTTAATCATTGTCAGCAGTGTATGTCATCGCTAGCAATATCCATCCAGGATTCCCATTGTTTTTAGTACCTCCCTAGGCTCTCAAGTTGCGGAATTAGCCACTCTAGGTCCTACATAAGCAATTAAATAAGCCTAATGGCTGTACAAACATCTCCAAAGTACATACTTGTTTCTGCCTAGATGCCTCGAGATGTTTGCTTATATTTTGAGAACGATTGAATAATGTCCTCAACAGCTGTTGCCGATAACTTCATAGGTATGAACTAATATTATAAAGAGGAAAGATTTGTTTTCTTGTTTGTTTTTTACGATGTAACTCAAATCTACTCGACCGATTTTATTAAAATTCTTTCATCATTGGAAAGTTAAGTTATCAGAAAGTAACATAAGCTAGAGTTTATTTATAAGAATAGAGATCTTTAAGATCATTGTAATAATGTAAGCAAAAGTAGCAGAATGTTGCCCATAAAAATATTATTTGGCGTGCGCTGAGAAAACTGTTGATTTCAAATTATTCAATCGAACCCCGGGTCATCCACTTCGACTGGTCCTGTGCATCTCGCAACTGGGGCTGCCAGGTTTTAAAACCGAAAAGCCGGACAAATCAGCCAGTTTGGCGGGACATTTGGGCAAAAATTTTGTAGTCTCAGTATTACCAAACCAAGGGTTTTTTTTAAAATCAGTAGGTACCATAAAATCAAATTGATTGAGTCAGGCGTTACTTTGCGGAAATCCATTTTAAATTTGAAAATGAAAATAATATATCTAGTTTTAATTTTCGCGAATATTTATGGGTTGCAGGTATGCACCTCCCTCCCGCCCGCTATATTATGCACATATTATTATTAATATTTATTCAAAAAGACAACTTTCGGTCCACAGGTGTTAGTAGCACTTAATACTATGTTAGTTAATTCAATAAATATGACATATACCAAAATTATAAATTGCAAACAAAATAATTATTCTTAATTAACAATATGTAATCACCTGCCCCACGCCCGCTGTATAGGTGCATGTAAGGCCTGCCAGTGTTGCACAAAAGGCCCGTCCAACCTGTTGGCAACAACGGAAAGAAGACTGTTGCTGCTGCCCCGCACTCTACCTGCTATCGAGGTCGCTCTCTTTCGCATGGTGGTATAGAAGCAGTCAATGCGGACGCTCGCAAACATTCCCGATGCGCTGCAGAAGCGAGGCAGCCGCAGCAGTGCCCTCAGCCGACCGACCGTTGAGTTAGTAACTCAACGGTCACCCTCGATTTGCCTCGGTTCGCCTCGTGGAGAGGCGAAACACGTGTCGGGTTTGCTTTGCCTTCCTGCATGTGCATATATTCCTTGCTTTTGCCTTGTAATCTTGCATATGTGCATAATATAGCGGGCGGGAGGGAGGTGCATACCTGCAACCCACTAATATTCGCGGAAATTAAAACTAGATATATTATTTTAGTAACGCCTGACTCAATCAATTTTTTTTTTTGCAAGTCTTCCTTATGATTATTCATTCAATATTAATTTCTATCTTTGCAAAAGTAATAGTACGCACTACGTAAGAAGCGATACAAGGTGAGCGAAAAAATGCTCAAAAATTATGAGGTAACAAAATAAAAAATATACAGTCGAATTGAGAACCTCCTCCTTTTTTGGAAGTCGGTTGAAAAGCCTATCAAATCAAATCAAATATCCGAACAGGCCGGACGCCGTCTAATTTGGCCGGACACTCAAACAAAAAGCCTGACTGTGTCCGGCTTTATCCCCTTACAACGCTACTCGCAACCACCGGACGGCGGTCTTCACCAAATCATCGGTTACCAGCTAACAACCGATTGAGTAATTCTTGCGGCCTACCCAAATGTCCTTACTTTGGTATTGTTCGTCAAATCGTTGAGCTCCTTGAAGTTCTTAGTTTGAGCTACACGGTATCTGACAAATGCTTGCACTGTCTGGACAGGTCCACTCAAATCTGTGTGGCACTTTCCTCAAAAGGCTACCTCAGACATTAACCTACATGGTTCTCATATGACTTGACCAGTACGGATTGTATGGACTTTAAAAGAGACTTTGACCTCTGAGTTTGTTTCGGTGTTTCTTCTCAGGGTAGTCGGCTAGGAAACACCGGCTTCATCTAGCTTAAAATGACCAGAAATATTTGACGTGTAAAAGTGTTATGTTAAACTGCTTACAAAATAAATATCATTTATCATTGTTAAGTACCTACTTAAGTAGGAACCATTCGTACTGCTGATATGAAACCTTCTCAGTACGCTGATAATGGCATAACATTCTCATCTATACTTATACTTATAATATTATAAAGCTGAAGAGTTTGTTTGTTTGTTTGTTTGTTTGTTTGAACGCGCTAATCTCAGGAACTACTGGTCCGATTTGAAAAAATCTTTCAGTGTTAGATAGACCATTTATCGAGGAAGGCTATAGGCTATATTTTAACCCCATATTCCCACGGGAACGGGAACTACGCGGGTGAAACCGCGAGGCGCTGCTAGTATAGCATAAGCATAATCAGCCTTTAATGTTCCGACTGCTAGGACACAGGCCTCCTCTCTAGGAGAGGGAATGGGCCGTAATCCACCACGCGGGCCTAGTGCGGGTTGGTGAATGGCACATGTCTTCGAATTTTTGGTTCTAGAACATGCCGGTTTCCTCACGATGTTTTCTTTCACCATAACATTCTCGCTCAGCGGGCGTACCATGACGTCTTAAAACGTGAGTCTTCCGAGCGAGAAAAAGGGATGGAGCTATATAGGGTGTATAACTCTATCCCTCTTTCTCACTCGGAAGACTCACGTTTTAACACCTCATGGTACGCCCGCAGGTCATAAATACCTCGGCTAATGAATTGTTGACCAAATTGCACCATTGTGTCAACTTGCAGTTTAGTCGATATGTATCGGGTTTCGATACTGACTGCATTTGCAATACTTGTCAGAATTCACCGGTGTTATCCAGTTCCAAGCATTTCATTGTTTGCGAAAATTAATTGATGTTGTACAATTAGCAAGTACCTACATGTGATTAGTATCTACGCTTTTAGTTTCAAAACTAAGGACTTATTGCGTTACAGATTCTAAGAATCTTAATCACTTTCCAGAATGAACCTAACCAAAACAGTGCAAATGGTGACACTACTTGATGATTTTCGATTGCTTTAGTTTCTGGCCTTACCCCATTTTTTTTGTTTTCTGTATGGGATATCGTCAAATGACTTCTCCCGCTCTGGGCGGAGCGGAAAGGAATGTCAGACTCTCGCTAACTAAAATCCACCGTGTTCCTCCTAGTGCCCTTTGCGTTCCAGGGCCGCGAAGACTCTTTCGAATAAGTTTCGCAAGCCTAGCAGGTACTGACCCTATGAGGCCCCGTCTTCGTTGCTGAAGGCTCTTTGAGGTGCGCTTGGACCACGACGCGCCGTCGACCCGGGCCTGGTTGTAATTGGACGGCGAGCCACTCATAGGTCACCATCCGCAGGCCCACGCTCTGGCTTTACCTTGACATGAAACACAAGATAAAGCGTGACTACAACCTCTTTCAAGTTAATTAATATAATATTCTACATAGTCCTTCCATCACCGTTTAAATGGTCTTAATTTCCACTTATAGCAGACTAGCAGCGCCCCGCGGTTTCACCCGCGTAGTTCCTGTTCCCGTGGGAATACGGGGATAAGATATAGCTTATGTTACTTAGGGTGAATGTAGCTTTCTCGTGGTGAAAGAATTTTTGAAGTCGGTCCAGTAGTTTTTGAGTTTATTCGTTACATACAAAAATACAAATCTTTCCTCTTTATAATATTAATATAGATATAGATTAGGCATTTAGATTTAAATTCAAAACTTTTCCTATCACCTTAAGGAATGATGGAGGTAATCTATACTAATATTATAAAGCTGAAGAGTTTGTTTGTTTGTTTGTTTGTTTGTTTGTTTGAACGCGCTAATCTCAGGAACTACTGGTCCGATTTGATGAAAAAATCTTTCAGTGTTAGATAGCCCATTTATCGAGGAAGGCTATAGGCTATATATCATCACGCTAAGACCAATAGGAGCGGAGCAGTTATGAAAAATGTTTTAAAATCGGGGATTCCACGGGGACGAAGTCGCGGGCAGCAGCTAGTTTAATAATATGCATATCTAGCCAAACGATTTTACTACCAGCTAAAATGACTTACCTATTTATAAAGTCTCTCTTTAATCTTCAGCACACCTAGATACGGCACTGTGCCATATTATAAAAAAAAAAACAAGTAATATCAATAACAGTATCCATTGCATGTAACTTCAGCGAACAAATCTAACACTACACAGTTTAATTTATAAGAATCGTGCGCGTTGTATTCCAGCGCTGCAGCGCGGCGCGCGCGCAGGTGCGCACGAGCGATGATCGATATAGCGCTGCTATCGCTTTCGGCGGGAGCGCCCGGCGACCGACAATTAATTTAGAAGCGCCATTTGTTCGCTGATAACACTCGTAATGCTGTGTGTAGTTTGTTAGATAAAGATGGCTTCATAATTGAGTTTTTATTGATGTTGTTATTGTTTTGTGTAAATTAAAGTATTTGAGTCATGCATGAATGGCTCCATTCATTTTTGTCAGTAGTCATGGTATGTGTGAGCTGTTTGTTGTACCTTTGGAGGTCCGTGCACAGTCTACCCAGGGTTTTACCTTAAGTAGGTATAGCATAGATTTCTACCAAGAACTTTTGTTTTTTTTAGAACCTAAAATTGCACATTTTGGGTAAATACATGTCTTTTCCCAGCTTAGCAGCCTGGTGCAGCAAATTATTTTCAAATTATAGCAATTATGACAAAGCAGCCACTGTTCCGAATTTCTTAGTTATCTATATTAATATTATAAAGAGGTAACGATTGTGAGGTCGTGAGTTTGTGACGTTGTAAGGGGTAATATCTGGATCTACTGAACCGATTTTCAAAATTATTTCACCAATACAAAGCTACGTTATTGTGGAGTGTCATAGGCTATATTTTATTCCCGTATTGCCACGGAAACGGGAAAAACGCGGTTGAAACCGCGGGGTGTTGCTAGTTTTGAAATAAACAGCTGACTCACCAATCCGGACGGGCCCTCGAGGTGGACTGTAGCACGCTGCCTCTCACAGAGAGGAGGCACTCCTTCGTCTACTGCCAAAATTATTTAAAAAATTATAAACATATCTTGTACAGAAACTGATCAAACCAACTTTGTCCTAATCGAATCCGAACCCTAGGTGGCCGAATCTGCCTGCTAGGGTTGCTGAATTTATTCGAAAGAGTCACCGCGGCCCTGGAACGCAAAGGGCACAAGAAGAATCACGGGTGGGTACTCAGTAAGAGTCTGACACTCCCTCCCGCTCCGCCCAGAGCGGGAAAAGTCATTCGACGATTTCCCATCCAAAAAAAAAAGGTACCCAAATCTCTCCAGCCTAAACAGAGCCTAACCAAAAATCAGTTTGTTCTGTTGCCATTGCATCCTTCCGTGTGACCACGTAATTAAACGGACGCAGCTGGCTGGCTAATGGAAAATCGCGGCAAATAAATCTCTGGTCGCGTCGAGTTCCTCCCACCGGCTCCGGAGCGGGAGATACACCAGCGCGTGTTGTTCGACGCGCACTCATTACTGGAGATAGCTCAAATTCATTGTTGCACCTCATGCTGCCACTCCTTGTCTGATCGTCGATTGTTTGTGTGTTCTTGATTTTAGTGGTGGAGTGATTCAGTTGGTATGTCGAATTTCTAGGTACCGTTTGTATTTTTCTAGCAGAGGTTAGCTGCAGTTACCCGGTTCGGAACAAAATATAGGAAACACGAACTTTATCTATAAAGGATTGCGCGCAGCTCTGAACTCTGAAGAGCTATAATGGGCTTTATATGATTAATGATGTCTACCAGTATTTAACCGACTTCCAAAAAAAAGAGGAGGTTTTCAATTCGACTGTATTTTTTTGTGTGTGTTACCTCATAACTTTGTGCTGGGTGTACCGATTTTGACTGGCGCTTGTCGTGTGGTCTCATTTACATTTCATTTACATTTTTTAGTCCAATTTGATTGAGATCTGACGATTAGTATTGAGTTATCTCTAATAATGCGTGGCTTAGGGTACATTGATGATTCAATCTCATCGATTTAAAATGAAAAAATAAAGTTGTATACGATGGTTTGGAAGAGCATCTTAGTATTTCAAGGTGGTCCCTTTCTAGTTTTTCTGAAGTCTTTGGTGAGGATCTGATGAAGAACAGCCATCAAAAACATCGACTTCCGAAATTAAAGTTTTTTCAATTCGAACCAGTAGTTCCTGAGATTAGCGCGTTCAAACAAACAAACAAACAAACTCTTCAGCTTTATTATAGCAGTATAGATTTAAATAGAACGGCCGAAGCCACTTACACTATTTAAACATATAATTTACTAAACACATCATGTATTCTTCTCACAAAAATTCAAACATTCCGACAGTATCACCTTCCATTCATTCGCAGACACATCCAAATCTTCTTCCTTCTTATTCTTCTTTCTTCTTTGAGGTGCATACCTGCAACCCACTAATATTCGCGGAAATTAAAACTAGATAAGTATAGGTATTATTTTCAATTTCAAATCCAAATCTTTGTTTTAGTTCAGGAGAGCGAATGTCCGAGGAATAGGTTTGGAGTGGGGAGTAGGACTTGGAGTGTGCAACAGTATGGCAAGTTGGAACAGCCAGTAAGCGGTGTTTCCTGTTACGACAGTAATTGTCTGGGACAAATAGCTTGCAGATTTCATTATGAAGATCAGGAACATCAATAACCACCTGAGAATCTATACTTATAATAAATCTGTAGAGAGGTCAATTCTGTACAAGGAATATATTTTCAAAATAACTATCAGGGGGTGATTAGTGATCGATACTGGTGCCAAAAACGCAATCAGTAAAATTTTTGTCTGTCTGTCTGTCTGTCTGTCTGTCTGTCTGTATGTTCTTTATAGAAACAAAAACTACTCGACCGATTTTAACGAAACTTGGTGCAATTATTCTTCATACTCCTGGGCAGGTTATAGTATACTTTTCATCACGCTACAATCAATAGGAGCAGTGCAGTGAAGGAAAATGTTGGGAAAACGGGAGAAGTTACTCCATTTTTTAAGCTTCTGTCGCGTGTGTAGCCTTAATGGTTAAAGTTACATAGAAATCATGTATTACGGAAATGTTTTACATAAAATTATCTAAAAAATGTCCCAAACAGCATATGTCTATATTTTATGGTTGACTCACAATAACACGTGTAACTCCCGATAGCTTAGCAGTTCGGCGCTTTCTGATTATTTGTATGAAACTTTGTCAATTTTAAACCGATCGGGCTGAGAGTTTCAAAATCGGGGGTAAAGTAACTATTCCACGCGGACGAAGTCGCTGGCAGAAGCTAGTTTTAAATATAGGGTAGTTAACTAAAAAATCTGATTAGTCCGTCAGATAGATTTCCAAAAAATATTGGACACGTATTTTTTCTTTTTTCACATAAACAAAAAATGAAGACGATACAGTGCGTTGAAAACTTGTGTGACGTCACTATTCGCTACAATTTTTACCGGGCAGTGACATCACCCGCTCCCACTCCTGATCATTGATGCTTTTTATCTTAGTCAGTTTTTATAGATTTGATAAAGGAAAAAATACGTGTCCTTTATTTTTCTATAATCTAACTGATGGACTAAACATAATCATATATCGACGGTTAAAAGGAAGTAGGGCATAAGCGACATTTTGGTCAAAAATGAGTTATATATGCCATCCTACGTAAAATTTTCCGCTCTTTCGAATGCGCTTACTCTCATGGCTCTACGATGAGTTTTTTGGCGTTTATGCCCTAGCAAAAAAAATCGTTTTCATAGTATTAGTTTTCGTAACCGACGAAAATTCAAGTAATTTTTGCTACAAAGGTGCTTGTGCCCCTACAAAAATGATTTATTTTGTGTTTGCTGTCGGTAATGCTTTTTTACTTCATAAGGGTGTCGAGCTTTCGGTTGTTTATGCCTTTTACGCTTTTCCCTCACAAAGTACAAACGTTGTTTATAGCCTACTTCCATTTCGTAATTTAACATAGCTATGGCGCTTGTACCCTATATACGAAATTCAATTTCCTATTACTCTGTCAGTTATACCCTATTACCATTCAGTACTTTATGGAAGCTATGCAGGTTATGCTCTATTACCTAAATTTATTTTAATATCACACTGTTGGTTATACCTTACTTCCGCGTACAATATAAATACAGTTTTGTCGATAATATCTTATTACTTAAATTAAATTAGATATTATGGTGTCGATTATAACCACATTATAACCTACTTCCACGTTCTACAATAATACTTATACGTCACTTATACTACAATACCCAATAAGCTTTTTATTATTTACTATTATGTTTGTTACCTTTTTAAATGTTTAGTATTACGGATACATACCAAGTGTTCGTAATTAATTCTTAAGTTCCCTACCTGCTAGCTGCAGTATTAGCTACCTACCCATCATCATCATCATCATCAACAGCCTGTTGCAGTCCACTGCTGGACATAGGCCTCTCTAATTGCACGCCACTTAGATCTATTTTCGGCTTCTCGCATCCAGTTTCTGCCAGCCGTCCTGCGCAAATCGTCACTCCACCGTGCGTCTCGGCAAACGTAGTGTAGAACGTCCTACATTACGTTTGCCGAGACGCGGTCTCCACTCTAGAACTCGTTTACCCCAACGGTTGTCGGTTAATATGGCCAGCCCACTGCCACTTCAGCTTACTAATCCGGTAGGCTATATCGATGACCTTGCTTCTCTGACGGATCACCTGATTTCTGATGCGATCCCTCAGAGACACACCGAGCATAGCCCTTTCCATAGCCCACTGAGCGACTTTAAGCTTGTAGACCATACGAGCCGTCAGTCTCCACGTTTCTGCTCCGTATGCCATGACGGGTAGGACGCACTGATTGAAGACTTTCGTCTTTAGGCACTGTGGAATCCACTTCTCCACTTGCTGTGGTCAACTTCGTCAGGTGGCTTCTTCCAAGAGATTGTACGAACACCTTTGACCCCCGGTTCTGCTCGATTGCTCTTTCAACCGAAAGAGCATTGAAGCGCCGGAGGTCGCGTCGTACGTGCTTGTTGATCTCTCGGTTTAGAAACCGCTTTGCCGACGAAGTGACGGGTGGGTTTTCACGTCGTTCCTTCATTAGCCCTAAAGTCCCTTCTGAAAGCTTAGACTTCTTGCCCTTACGCTGCATATCACAGAATCTTGTACCTTCTTCCCTGAGGATCCGAGTCACATTTTCGATCGATCGAATCGACGATGTAAAGACTCGACGTAGCTTCGCAAACGCTGCCCAGCCTAACTGAATTCTTCTATTCACCTCGCCCTCAAAGTTGTTTCTACCTAACTGCAATGTCTGCCCGAGGTACACATATTTTTGAACAACTTCAAGAATTGCACCGTGAATCGTAATCGGTTCCGGTAGAACATTTTCGTTGAACATGACCTTGGTTTTATCCAAAGTCAAAGTCAAAACGTTTACTGCGAACTAAGTGTACAATGTTGATGGTACAGAAAAGTCAGCCAGATCATTCAGCATCTGTTGTAGGTCCTGCAGCGTTTCTGCCATGATGGCGATATCATCTACAAATCGCAAGTAAGAGATGTATTCGCCATTGATGTTAATGCTACGTTCGTTCCAGTGCAGCGTCTTGAACATATCCTCCATTGCATTAGTGAACAATTTCGGGGAAATAACATCCCCTTGTCTCACTCCTCGATGCAACGGTATGGGACTTGTTTGCTGATTCTGTACTTGAACGGAAATGGTGGCGGCCTCGTAGAGACATCTCATCACTTGGATGTATCGCCAGTCTACTTGGCAGCGCTGCAGGGACTTCAGAACAGACCAGATTTCAACCGAGTCAAATGCCTTTTCATAGTCCACAAATGCTAGACACAGGGGCTGATTATACTCTTCGGTCTTCTGTATAATCTGCCGCACTGTGTGGATGTGGTCTATGCGGCCGTAACCGCTCCGAAACCCAGCCTGTTCTGGTAGTTTGAATTCGTCGAGCTTTCGCGCAAGACGATTCATAATCACTCTTGAAAACAGCTTATAGACGTGGCTTTGAAGGGATATGGGTCGATAGTTCTTCAATAGGGTCTTGTCTCCCTTTTTGAAGAACGGAGTAGAAGTGTGGTTATCTTAACCACACTTCTACTCCACGCCTCTGAAATTTTCCCTTCAAACAGGACAGCGTTAAACAGCTTCTGGAAATCCCTCAGTACGGGTTTCCCTCCAGCTTTCAGCAGCTCTGTGGTAACGCCGTCTTCTCCAGGGGCTTTTCCATTTTTAAGCTGCCCAAGAGCGATCTCGATTTCGCCAATACTGACTTATTTATTTATTAAAACTTTACGCACTAGTAAAAAAAAAACTGTACAAAGCGGACTTAATGCCATAGGACTTCTGGCAGGTCTTCGGTTAAATGGCGTGTCAATGTAGCTCTAGAACCCTCATTTTTGGGATCAGGACGAGATGCATGCGATGCGTATAACCGGCTACAGAAGTCCTCCACTTCCTAAAAGACTACTGGCTTCAAAGAAACAACTTCTCCACTTGCTGTGGTCAACTTCATCAGGTGGCTTCTTCCAAGAGACTGTACGAACACCTTTGACCCCCGATTCTGCTCGATTGCTCTTTCAACCGAAAGAACATTGAAGCCCCGGAGGTCCTGTCGTACGTGCTTGTTGATCTTTCAGTTTAGAAATCGCTTTGCCGACGAAGTGACGGGTGGGCTTTCACGTCATTCCTTCATTAGCCCTAAAGTCCTTTCTGAAAGCTTGAACTTCTTGCCCTTACGCTGCATATCACAGAATCTCGTACCCTTTTCCCTGAGGATCCAAATCACATTTTAGAAGTTCTGGTTTACGTCTGTTGTGGTTTCCACGGCAGCGAATCGGTTTTACAGGTTTGCCTGGAACGTTTCAGATCATGCCATGGTTTGGAGCAGAGTTGGTCGGAGTCTGGACTTCATCAGACGGACACGTTCGGCCTTGAAGTTAATATTCAGAGAGCCTCGGACAAGTCGGTGATCGCTACAGGTATTGAACCTATTGATCATGGAGACGTCTCTGAATATATGCCTCTTGTCATTCATGATGAACAAACATGAGATCGACATCTCATGTTTGGTCATATTTTCGGGGCTTTGCCACGTCCACTTCCTTTGGGTCTGTTTCTTGAAGGAGTTCATCAAGAACAACCCCTCCCGTTCTAGGAAGTTGACGAGGATTTGCCCCCTATGATTTCTGCTTCCAAATCCATGGTATCCTATTACCTATTCGCAGCAATACTGTACTCCCACTTTGGCATTAAAGTGGAGGGCTCTCGATATGTCATCGAACATATTTTCCACTTCGTCGTCCGAGTGTGTCGAGGTTGGTGCGCACAATAAGGTACGCTACCCTGTTCGACACACTTAACATTTCCACAAAGTTGTTAGATAGGACTTGTTTACCAGAAACCCAACGCCGCCTTGCGATTGTTGGTCTCCCTCGCGGAAGTACATCAGATGACCCGATTCCAGGGATAACCCTGGAATCGGGTCATCTGATGTATTGGATGTGCTTGGGGGAGGACACCATAACTGACCATAAGGTGTCCATGTCATGTCAATGTCTTTTTTTATTTAAAAAAATCCTACTATCCGCTTGTTAGTAAATAGTAAAGTAGGTGATATGAAAATGACTATAATGACGAACTATCATCTTTGAAATCTACTATTTAGTGTAAATTAGAATCACTTGAACGGGTAGGGTATACTGAAACAGGCCCCTAAGACTTAGGATCCTTAGTCTTTTTGTATGAAAATCGACTCCCTAATACTTTTAAAATACTTCACCCTATTTTACGAGTTAGGGACAAAATTACAGTGTAGTGAAATACCCGTTTTAGCTCTTATCCTGATGAAGGATCGTGTTGGTTGCGCTACTTCATTATTTTTGGGGTGTCTTTTCATCCATATTTCCATAGACTCACGCAATGCCAAATGTTGATTATCCTTCTTTTCCTTTGCTTTCAAGCGACATTGTGCGTCACTAATGTCTTATATCCTGGTATTGTTTTGAAAGCCGACTGTTTCTTGTGCTCTATTAGCTTCCATACAACCACTGTGAAAAGTACCTTATCCTTCTTTTCCTATAACACTTGTTGAACTGTCTAGTCTCTTATACCCTTTTACCTTGCTGTGTGAGAAATCAGTATGTCGCTTAGGCTTCTTATCCTTTAATATTTTACTTTGTCATTTGTATCTTATGCCATATTTCCTCATTGGAAAATTAAAAGCTATTGTCATAAGCGACAAAAACCACTTTAAATAGCGTAAAATCATTAAAACTAAAAATACCGGTAAATGCTCCATTTTTTTCTGATTTTATAACTGTTTTAGTTTTCACGATATCTTAATAAAAAACAAAATTACGTCAGTTTTTCTAAAATTTAAAACTTTGAACGGCTCTCCTGAACATTTCACTTTTTGTCGCTTATACCCTATTTCCTTTTAACCGTCGATATTTTTTACTCAGGCAACATCCCTATTACCGTCATCTGATTGCGCGATCGTCTTACTTCTAAAGAATTGAAACCCAAGCAACTTCATAGTCTGTCTATCGATTGTACGTGTCAATTTACTAGTTACTTATTGGACAGGTGACAGTTTAAAAAATATGTACATATCTACACATTTTTTAAAACAACACTCATAAAACAATCTAATTTATTTCACCGTAAAGCCTCGTTTACTCGTCGAAAAAAATATCTTGACTATCTAAAAAATTCGATTGGGGTCCGTGGTGCCAATTAGCACTGCCGATGAAATGTGTGATGGTGTGATGAACAATGAGCATGTGCGCCACTCCCGCGCAGATCGTCGATAATGGCGCGCGGCGTAACTTAGCGAGCCACGCTGCGCAGGCGCACACGCGGAATTTCACCTTTCATTAACGCCTGCGTATTCGACCACACGCCTATCAATTCGCACCCCTCACACAAAAAAATATCCATAGAACCACGATTCGGATTCATTCATCGAAAGTGTTAAATTCTGACTAAGAAATTCTCACTGGCAAGCATAAAACATCTTGAGCTTTGAATAGGATAATAAATCGCAAGATTTCGTAATAATTGGATTAAAACATCACCTCAGGTGAGATGAGATCATCCGTTTTGATCTCGTGCTGCTAATTGACTGTTTTGTAAGTCTTTACCTAAAACACTAATGACATAGGTAATGGTTATGTTCTACAAAAATATCTGGATTGTGAAAGCTGGCTGTGAGAACTGTGCGTTTGTGACATAGAAACCGGTTGAATGCAATGATATAATAATCTAAATACCTTTCATTAGCAAGTCGTGCCGATAAAATTATAAATTGTAATGTGGACGCAAGTTTAGTCGGGTACTGGGCTAATAGGCCTTATTATTGTGATTTTATGTGTTTCACCGGTTTCATCAGCATTATTAACAGAAATGTTTTTACCTACTTTGTGTATAGGTGGTCCTCCTCTTTTTTAACCGACTTCTAAAAAAGGAGGAGGTTCTCAATTCGGATGTTTACATGTTTTTTTTTTTTTTATGTTTGTTCGCGCATAACTCCGTCGCTTGCCAACCGATTTGAAAAATTCTTTTTTTGTTGGAAAGGGTATACTTCCCAAATGGTCCCATGAAAATTTTATCGAAATCGAACAAGCGGTTTTTTGTTAATTTCAATAAATGATAGCAAATCTGTCGGGATAGCTCAAATCGCATGTTTGTTTATTGTTTACACCAATTTATACCACGTACGCTGTGATGGATATGTTTAGCTGGGAGTGAACCACTAAAAAGTGAAAAATAAAAAGAACTTTTTACAAAAAATAAAACCGACTTCTAAACAAAAACTCGGTGTTTTTGGTTGGATTTTTGTTGTTGAACACACCGACTTCCGAAATTAAAGTTAAAGTTTTGGATTTTTTGTTTAGGAGTCGGTTTTATTTTTTGTAAAAAGTTTTTTTTTTGCATAATGCTTCCTTCGTCTGAGTGAGTCGCATTCAAGTCCTATCCGCGATTTGTTGTTGGTCTGTCAATGGTTGCTGTTTCTCTATACCTCTAGTCCTCTACTATCACCTCGTTGTACCAGTTCCCTGCACGTTACCATTTCAGAACTGATTATCTCTTTATGAGCTCTTGGTTTACGTTAATCATCATCTCCATTGTATGTTGAACTTATGCCATTTTTGTCATTCACAACCCACTTGGGCACATTGTGGGTACAACATTGCCCCTTTGTTGGACTAGTTCTACTAAAATGTAGTGCTTTCTTCATCTACCTTTTTTATAATTCGCTAGCAACGCCCCGCGGTTTCACCCGCGTTGTTCCCGTTTCCGTAGCAATACGGGGACAAAATATATGACTATGTTACTCAGGGTGAATGTAGCTTTCTAATGGTGAAAGTATTTTTGAAATCGCCACACTAATTTTTGAGGTTATTCATTATAAACACACACACACACAAATACAAAAATCTTTCCTCTTTATAAAATTAGTGTAGATATGGTGTACATAGTAAAAAGTACACTTACTAGATTGTTGTGAAATACTGCTTAAGGCATTTTCCGGGGCGCGAAGTGGTTTTTGCAGGTATGCTATGGTTACCCGATATAAAAGGAAAGTTGTCAAAATTTAACGCGTATTGTATTGTAACTTGAGGTCGCAGTTATTGGCAAATGCTTCGTGTTCAGAATTAACCAATGCATTGTATTGTAATATTTGTAATGGCTCTTACGTTTTAGTAATATGGAGTAAGTGTGTTCCCAAATGAAACTTATCTACGTTGAGTTCTATCGGGGCAATTTAAGAGTTAATCAAAGCGCCAGATGATGTCCTGCGAAACTGCTAGCTTAGACTTGTAACAGAATCTGTAGAGGATGTCGTAGATCAAGGACTTACTACCAAGGGTCTTGGGAATAAAAACTTCTGGTACAGGATAAGTCGAAGTTCATGCTAATGGAATAGGGTCATCATGATGATTAATAAGGTAATGTATAATGAAAGGTAATGTCGGGTCGGCTCCTAGGTAGACAAGCCGGATTTAGCTGAATACCAGTATTTTACGTGGAGCGGCTGCCTACCACACCTCCACAATCCATTAACTGGGGAACACGGTACTTCTTGGCAAGACTGGTGCCAGATTTTCTGGCTTCTGACAATCCTTAACGACTGCCAAAGATCTCCAAATGACAGCCGGGACCAATACCGGGCTTAACGTGTTTTCCGAGACACGGAAAAGTCTCGTTATATTAAGATGGTCATCTATGCACAGACCAATCTCGGCAAGCATTGCTTAACCTCGAAGGTCGACCCGTGCTGTTATAGTTGAGCCACGACTAGAAAAAGTCTGTGTTGAAGCTCTCAATGTATGAAGCATCTATTTATCTATCCTAGTACCAAGTGCATCAAATCCGGCGTAGCGACCAGGAGTGCAGCATCGCCCATGCACACATACCAACCCCGACGCGCTGCATTCCGCACATTCCTAACTCCTTCAACTATATAATTCGGCCGTTTACGCCCGCCTGATAATCTGGCCCTTTGTTCCCCAACCTTCATAAACATAATTGTGGAGGCAAGCCGAGTTATGGATGTAGGGGAAAAATTCTACTGTTCTAACTTGCAGGAATTTCAACATTTTGTTAGAGATACCACGGTTATTTAGTGGGTAGTTATGCTGGACAGTTTGTAAGGAAATTGGCTCATGTGTTCTGCTTGTTGACTTAGGAAATTGTATTATAGTATGTGGGACCTTCTGTTGATGTTACTCTGAACAAATATTAGCATTTTCTAAAGCACAGTTTGCTTTTATCATAGAGATATTTGATTTTTAGTTTCTGTGCTAATTTAGAGATAAGTTAACGATGAAATTGATTGTATTATTGCTCCGTTCCCCATTATCCTCTTCAGAAACATGACAGAGATGAATAGCTATTTTACCGTCTTCTAGCAAAATACGGAATTGCTATACTACTTGTTGCGTGCTGTGATTAGCACCTGTTTCATTTATCTGATATAATCACTATGCATGTTAGAATCCAGTAAATAACAACGTCACGAATGATTAGCAGCGATGACTGACGAATAACATAGTGTGTACATACATACATAGCTACATATTATTATGTATGTGTAACGAATGATGTAAGGGCGCACTGTAATTTAGTGTAATGTTTCAAAGAAATGCATCGCGCAAGTTACGAGGTATTGGTAGTTTTGTAATGTAAATGTAACGGTAATGTAGTTGCTATAGGACTTCTGGTCCTGGTCGCTAGGATTGGGCGAGATCTGACTCTGCCAGAGGTAGTGAGGGCTATGCTGGAAGATAATGAAAACTAGAAGGAAGTGTTCCCTTTCTGTGACGTGATGGTCCACAAGGAGGCCGCCGAGTGGGATCGTGACAAGGCTGATCCCGCTCGGAATAGGAGGCGTCGCGTAGGCAATTGCCTTGACGACAAAAATGCCGAAACCTCGCCTGTGTCATGGCAGGACCAGAGTCGCGAGCGCTTAGAGTGGAGACTCTGTCTGCCAATTCATGATCCTAGGAATGGCGGTGGCACTGTAATCACGTGCTGCTATGCACAGCGAGGGTTAGGGGAGACCCCTTTACAGTTTCCCCAGTAACGAGTAAAAGTAGTAGTTAAGACGGAACCGGGCTCGTCCTTCTATGAGCTGATGGTGATCACCGGGGTTTTTTAAGTGTGGTTGAAATTCCAAACTTCTTCATCTTTTGACTCCTTCAGATTATATTTTTATACTAGCTGTCCGCACAACTTCGTTTGTGTCACATTTTTCATGACTGCTCCGCTCCTATTGGTCTTAGCGTGATGATATATAGCCTATAGCCTTCCTCGATAAATGGGCTATCTAACACTGAAAGATATTTTCAAATCGGACCAGTAGTTCCTGAGATTAGCGCGTTCAAACAAACAAACAAACTCTTCAGCTTTATAATATTAGTATAGACTAGGTTAATCGAATTGTTAAAAAAAAATGCAATATACGTTTGGTACAGCAAGTGCAGAGTATTATAAAGTGTAGGTGCTAGTTGTCAAAAGCTCTGTTCCTGATTCCTTCCAGATTTAGACAGTTTGTGTGGTATACTGCAAATTGGTAAAACAAGAGGTACTCTGAAAGTAGCACCGCACAAAGAAGCGAAGTCATTGAAATGTCATGTTGATATCGGATGTCATGGTGTGTATGAAATGAAAAGTCAGTCTCGCGCACCGCGGGTTTATATCAAGTCTTGTTTTTTTCCGAATATACTTACACTACCTAAAGAATTTCATAAACTATAAAAGCAAAATATAGCACGTAAGATTGAAGGACAAACTTTTTTTGTTGAACAAAATTCTCTCCTATACATCAATCACGGTCAATTCTTCAAACGAAAAATAAGTTTATAATCGCAAAAAATGATTTTTATAGTGATGAAAAAATCTCATTTTACTACTTTTTCCTGTACCTACTTGTATTGTAACATCTATCTTCTTACCAAAATCCACAGTTCTTGGTCAACGGAAAATACCCTCGAGATAACGTCGGCTGTAACGTAACGGCCTTTTTTACATTTACATAGAAGTTTTTCAAAGCTTCATGGGACTGTAGAAATTAAACTATATACTCAGGAGAATATGGTTTAATTTCAATTCAATAACTCAACGCGTTTCCAAAATACAGGGTCTTGACAGACAGACATACGGATGGACGAATGAACAACAAAGTGATCCTACAAGGATTCCGATTTTTTTTTTGTTACGGAACCCTAAAAATTAAGAACATTTTGGGTATGAATGGTTGGCTATAGACTGGACTGTGTGACAATGTTTAGAAAGAGGATGGCGACTAATATAAAAGTTCTTATTACATAAAAGTAAACGTGGACGTTTGTAATCTCTGGCTTTTTGGTAAAGTTGAAACATTTGTTAATTATTTAATCTAAACTGAAATACCTGTACTGCATTAACGCAATACAGTGGTTTTACACAATTTGCAATGTTAGTACGGTAATAAAAATGCAGTTTGGTTGATAAAATCGATTTTAAATTGTTTTAATGTTCGCAGATGATTTAAAGCGATGTTTATAATTAATTGAAGTTGTTGGTTTTGAGTATCTTGTGTAAAATCTGCTTTATTTTCGGTTATAATCGACTTTTTCAAAACTTGAAGGAAGGTAGTCTAGTCGTTTCTCTAATTGTCATCGCTTCAAAGTATTAGTTTATATTAATACGATTAATACTTTGAAGCTTTATATGTCTCATTAAGTTGTTGCTTACGATTAGATATAGCAATCTAGGTTTGAGACGAGTAGATTCTTATGAGTTGACTATCAAGTTTTCTGATGTTGAGCTTTTGTATAATATGTTGAAGCCAAAGAGCATCTTGAAATGGCCAATTCTATGATTGGGCTGTGACAGTTATGCAAAGATCCTCTATGATATCTAATTAGGAAAGTTAAATCAAATCAAATACTTTTATTTGTGAACACAGATAAAAATAGGTAATGGGTCACTATGTCCTGCCACAGTAAGTGGAATAAAAATATTATTTTAAATTACATAAGTAGGTAAACTAACCAACATAAAAATATACCACATTTATATCAGTATTTATTGTTGAAACTTAAACTAACTAAATAAATATTGCACTATTAGGTATATCTTAATAGCTGACCCGCACAACTTTGTTTGTGTCACATTTTTCATGACTGCTCCGCTCCTATTGATCTTAGCGTGTAGATATAATAGTCTATATCCTTCCTCGATAAATGGGCTATCTAACATTGAAGAATTTTTCAAATCGGACCAGGGCCCCAAGTCTGCTATTTTTATGTCATTCCAACACGACCCCATTGTCATTTTGCTATACGTTCGTAATCTGCTATATAAATAAAAATAAATAACTGATTTTATTAAAAGCAATTACTTCACAATGGCGTTTTAATGGTAGGTCACTGATCAAAGGAACGAATTTGTTCGAAAGAGTCACCGTGGCCCTGGAACACAAAGGGCACAAGAAGGATCACGGTAGGTTTTAGTCAGTAAGAGTGACACTCGCTTAATTCTGCTCCGCCCAGAGCGGGAGAAGTCATTTGATGATGTCCCATCCAGAAAAAAAAGGATAACAGAACAGCCCACCCAAAACTCTGGTCAGATAACAAATTGATTAAGAAATTGAGAAGGTCACACGCTGTTAAGTTTGTCCCTAACAAACACTTGAATGAAGGATAGTTTATTTTTATTGGTGTGTATCTGTTGGTGTGCAGAGATGCTTATGCTCCTTATTTAGACGTCGCCCGACCGATCAGATATCGACGTGGGTGTCTGCTGTCACCTTAAGGATGGCAGGATATGGAGATGGTTTTATGTAGTGTTGGGAAATTAATTAATTAGTTTATTAAAACTATTTTTTAGATATTCGTTGAAATAATTTTCAGGATATCATCAAATGATGACCTGAAGATTGACCTGCCCAGATACATCAAAGCAGTGCAAACTTTAATTGAACAGGGCCTGGCCTTTTAAATATTGAGTTTAGTATTCTGTACCATTATGATTATTGTAATGATTTATGTTTAATTATAGCATCGCCTTGGAGGAATCTGTTAAGGTGTTATAATAATTTATGAGTAAATAAATAAAAATAAAAATAAATTTCTTCGGTTCTGGGCGGAGCGGAAGTGAATGTCAGACTCTTACTGACTAAAACCCACCCTCCTAGTGCCCGGCGCATTCTATTCCAAACAAATTCCGCAACCTTAGCAGTGACTCTATGGGGCCCCGTCTTCTTTGTTGATATCTTTTTGAGGCGCGCGGGGAACACGTTTTGTTATCGGACGGCGAGCCACCCATAGCTCGCCATCAGCAGGTCCGTGCCTACGGTGGCAGAGACTCACCCTGCGACTCCCGACGCGGCGTCTCTTTCTTTGCGGCTCCTGGAGCCTGAGGTTTGTTTAAAAGTTGTAACGAGTAGTGACACTGTATGGTCTTCGTTTTTATTTGCGTGAAAAAAGAAAAATACGTGTCCAATGTTTTTTGGAAATCTATTAATTATTTACTTTATTATACGCTGTCATTTGGAGATATTTGGCAGGCGTTACGGATTGTCAGAAGCCAGAAAACCTGACACCAGTCTTTCCAAGAAGTACCGTGTCCCCCAGTTAATGGGTTGTGGAGGTTTTGTAGGCAGCCGCTCCACGTAAAATACTGCTATTCAGCTGAATCTGGCTTGTCTCGGAGCCGACCCCAATATAGTTGAGAAAAGGCTAGGCAAATCATAATAATTGAAACTTTAAGATCATATCTTTATTAATTAAGCGGCTAGCAGCCCTAGCAGGCTATCTCGCGGAAACGGCTCGCGGTGACGCAATCCACTCTTGCGCCGATGTTATAACAACGATCAGTTTTGTGCTGCGCCAATTAACACCACAGCCAATGGCTGGAGAGACAAATGATATTGGAGGGGGTGGGCTTAGCACATTACGGTGATCTGTTGGGCTTGTGGTGAAAGACAGGAATGGTCCAGAAAGGTGGGGTTAGTTAGATATTTGGAAAGAAACAATACGTTTGTGCTTATGCTTGTGTAGCTCAAATTTTTGTTATTATCATCGTGTCAAGTCCGAAGTTCGCATTTCTAGCTGAATATTTTGCACTTACTTATGTGTGTTTTGCGGTTTGCACAGAGCTTATTAAATTAGCCTAGGTTTTGGTCTGGTTGCAGACCAAAACCCGCTTTTGGTTTTATAATTTTCAAACTAATCAGCGTGAAGTTCCACTAATTAATAATTCTTCGTTAAATACACGAATATTTTTTTAGAATCTCAAATTCAAGTGATAGGATTAAAACCACGCTTCAAAGAGATATCAGCAAAGTAAACGGGGCCCCATAGAGTCAGCCTGCTAGATTTGCGGATTTTGTTCGAAAGAGTCACCGCGGCTTTGGAACGCGGCGGGCACTAGAAGGAACACGGGTGGGTTTTAGTCGGTAAGAGATTGACACTCCCTTCCGCTCCGCCCAGAGCGGGAGAAGTCATTTGATGTTTTCCCATCCAGAAATAAAGGATTAATACTTCGTTCCAAGTAATCACAAATTTCTCCTGAACATCATATAACATTTAAATAATTTGAAGCTTATAGGATTACTGAGTTGAACCTGTACTTTATTACTTTTGGAATTAAACGAACTTTCATTTAACGCACTTGGCATACGATTTAAATTATTTATTACCTAATTGCTGGATTTTCTTTAAATCTTAAAATGTGAGGTGGGAACCTCCTAATCGGATTACAAAAATAGTTGAAAGTACTCGATTTTCCATTTAGATCCAGCTTGCATTGGTACCGCTTGGTGGATTAAAATTATTAAGACTCGCTGCCTCTCATAGAGAAGTCTGGATTTCCAGTAGAGGGAACATAATACGCTGTTTTTGTTTTATCTACTCGATTCGATTTCTTATATATAGGGAACGTGGACGGCGTAGACTATGCCATCTAGTGTGGCAAATCTGATACTTATACGTTGAAATATTTGACCTGTGCCGCCACCCATACTTCCTGCAACCTCCGTTTAGGGGAACGTGCACGAAGTAGACTGTGCCATCTAGCGTTGCAAATTTGAAACTTATAAGTAAAATATACTTGACATTGTCGCGTCGGTGCTGCCACCTATAGTTTCTGCACGTTCCAACTGTTATCAGTTATCAGCAATTATTTTTCAAATCAATACATTATTCAAATCGATCGAGAAAGAATTCATTATTCAAATCGAACTAAGTACACTCTAAATTTCTATTACTTGCCGTAGTGGCGGCGAAAATGCGTATTAAAACAAAATCGGGAGAGAAAACGGATTGCACTAGCAACACCAGTGATGACAGTTCGGCGGCTCGGCAGAAATCGAGGCACGTCTTTTCTTTGGTTGGAAGCGGTTGATGGTGGCATGGTGGCCAGTGGTCGTAGTATCGTTGTACCGTGGAGATTGTTTGTACGAAATAAGTTTAGACAAAATACATAAGTTGTTAGAATCTTTACTAAAATATAAAGCTGAAGAGTTTGTTTGTTTGCTTGAACGCGCTAATCTCAGAAATTACTGGTCCGATTTGAAAAATTATTTCATTATTAGATAGCCCATTTATCGAGGAAGGATATGTGATCACGGTAAGACCAATAGGCTCCTATTAACCTAGGGAGCACCAATGAAGAATGTTAAAAACGGGGTAATTTTTCTGCCTCTAAAAAGGGACGCGGACGAAGTTGCGCGTTTCAGCTAGTATTAAATAAGTTTTGAAGACTTGCTGTAGTTATTTTGAAGCTATTCTTTAATTCAAAATAAAATCAAAAGTCATTTATTCAAACTAGGCTGGGAGACAGCACTTTTTGAACGTCAAATTTTACATAAAGACAGTCCCCCAAACGCCCACCCGTCACCACTTCCTAGTGTTTTACCTGGCTGGTGGCTTACCAGTATAGCACGACTTAAATGTTACATCATTATTATAATCCTTCAGCCACTGGCGTCTATATCTAGCTGATTCACCAGTTCATCGGTCCACCTTTTGGGAGGCTGCGCAGTGGCGTGCAGTGGTTCGAGTTAGGGTAGGCCAGAGAAAATGACCAAATAAATTTAAAAAAAATAACCAAATTATTCAGGGTTGATTTTTAATGAAATGAGGTTTTTTTTAAATAGCCTATTAAAAAAAAACACCACATTTCAACCCTGAATAATGTGGTGTGTTTTTTTTTGGACATTTTCTCTGGCCTACCCTAACTCGAACCACTGCACGCCAGCCTTTTTTTTTTTTACGGGGGGAAATCCTCATGGATGTCCTCCACCCTAGGGCGGGCGGAGGGGTCTGTCAGACTCTTACTGACTAAAACCACCCCGGTGTTCCATCTCTCACCTACGCCGGGGATCGCGGGAACGTATACCACATCCGTAATCCCCCCCAACTAACAATTTTACGTCGTTGAAACGTTTAGTAAACGTTATCTTAATACCGTAATCGTATAATGGATATACAAAAGTCACAAGCTGACTTCGTTAACGTCATTCAAAAGTTGTATGAAAGTTATGAAACTACCGCCTTTCGTCGCGCAGAAGTCGCATCATAACTTTACAATGACACGTTTGTTGTATTGTCATCGCACAGGTGTTTTTGAATGTCTAAAACATTTTATTTGAGTCAAGAAACAACACGTGTAAGACTTATTCATTTTTCTTGAAAGTGCAAAATAAATTACAAGGAAATAAAAGTGTTATTTAATTTATATGTATTTATCTCGCTGATAAATGTATCTAATGTCTCTTATATCGTTTAGTTCGACTGGGCATTAAAGTTTTATGATAATATACCTATGTGTATTTGTTTCAGATTTTCATGCCCCCTCGCAATTTTGCGTTTAAAGTATTATATTTTTATTAGTAAAAATATATTTCGTCGCTTAGGTAACAATACCGCGTAAGTCGAAAATTGGTCATGTGACGTTTTATACTTCATTGGATAGATTTTGTCGGCGCGCATCGAATGATGTTAAATTCATTTTTAAATTATCCAAACGCAGCGCGTTATTCAAGTAGTTCTGGCACCGCGCAAATCGTTTGTTGTGTCACAACCGCGTAAGTCGTCAGTCCGCCATACTAACTCGTGTTGATGTGTGACCGCGCAGCAAATTTAGCTGTATGTTACTGGTTTGATGAATCTAATGCTTCACTGGAAGCTTCCGTTTTTGCATCTTGTATCATTGATCAATTGCAAAGTATATTAAATAGGAAATTCTTACCTATTATATACTATTTTCCGATGGTTGCTGTGCACAGGATCGAAATGCTATCTTGAGTAATGCCCTCTTACGTTTGGAAATTGAAAAGTAATTTATAATAACTCAAAAATATCTTGAGAAAGGTTCCATACTCAGATGGAATGCGATTCTGTGTATAGTTCCATCGAATGTAAAGTAGAAGGAAGAGAAATCTACTTACCTTCTCAGTATGCAAATATAACAAAGTCAACCAGAACTAAACCAATGCCATACGACAGTCGTTATCTAGATTATAATCTATTTTACTGATTTTAAGATAAATTAATTTACAGAACCATTCGGCCAGGAAAGAAAACATTAGTTTTCTTTCCCGGCCGAATGGTTTTGTAAAGATCTTAGATCCCACTGTGACTGATTTAAAGGTTTTAGCTTAAAAACCAGATGACAGGATTTGGTATAAATTAATTTATGATCCTCTGCAACTCTTGCCTCAACGTCCACTTAAACTGAGCAATGATGTGACGCCCTTAAGTGCTGCGTAAACTGTATGTTGCGAAACTACCAATTTTCCAGCGAAAATACAAAGATCTGCAAGATTTAAAAGCGGTGCTAGCATCTAACTGCCATTCATTTTATGATGACATACCATTTGAAGTTTGATTTAATACTGTGACCTGATTGATAGATGATCGAGACTGATAATTAACAAGTATGATACACAAATGATAACAGAAATATTTATAATAATTTCTTTAAGCTTTTAGTATCTATGTAACCATTGATTATAATGTAAACTTGTTATTCATGAGTCATGAACACATGACTTTTAGTTTTGATAGAAACTTTTCTTTTGTTTAAGTTTTTCTTGAAAGTTTTCGTATTTTTGTTGAAGTAGTTTTACTATGTTTACTATTTTATATTCTATAGAAGCTGGATGATTACCAATACTAGATATTTAAGTAATGTGATATTACTTCATAATCATTCCTTTGACACATCACTAGGTAATTATTTTGTTGAAACTGAATAACAGAAAAGCCAAAAGCATAGTCATATTTTCTAATATTTTTCTCCTTCTTTTAATTCTCCTTCTAACATTATGAAAGCATCGAAAAATATTATTTTTGTTACTTAATTATATGAAAAAAAGCTTAAATACCGCAGAAGTCTTTCTTTTGTTGAACTAATACCGCTTATGTCAATTTTATACTGATACAGTATTAAATACACAAATATTAATATGTGACATCATATTTTAACCTAATATATACCTATATATGTATTCAGTACACATGTCTGAAGTATTTCAAAGATAATAATCAGTTTTTTGTCTCTCCTGAAAACTTGTCAAATTTAACTTACGCGGTATTGTTACCTAAGCGACGATTTATTTCTAAAAACGTAGGCCATGTTGCTTTTGTCCCACATTTATCTCTTTACGACGTTATAAAGACATAAAGTCGTATTAAAGTTATTCCAAGACCATGCAATACGCCATGAAAGCTAGCGGCTATTAGGGTTCCTCATAAATTTAAAAACGCTTTTCATTTTGGCCACAATAAAAGTGCAGTGCAGATTTACAAACATTTTAACATACGTAAATTTAACGAAAATATGATCATTCAGTATTCGGATATAGATAAATTTCTAACGAGAACAGATTTTAGACTTCTTAATACATTGATTTGGCCATGGGAAAGCACTCATTTTATACTATCGGAAAAGTGAGTTGCGGTCGGCGAGTCAACACGTCCCCTGAGGATGCCTCGTGGAGAGGCGAAAGACGTGTCGGTATTGGTGTTGGGTTTTGCTTTGCCTTCCTGTATGTGCATATTTTTGCCTTGTAATCTTGCATGTGCATAATATAGCGGGCGGGAGGGAGGTGCATACCTGCAACCCACAAATATTCGCGGAAATTAAAACTAGATATTTTATTTTTATTTACAAATTCTATAAGCTTGATTTTTTAGAAAATATCTAAGGGACTATAGACTTACGACTTATTAATTTTAACTTGATACCTCCACGCTTCCTTGAGAAAAAGGGCCTCGACAGAAGACATACTTATTTTTTTTGTGTTCAAGTTATAGATTTACAATTTTCAAAATTTTTCCATAAATTGTGCTGAAACCTTGCTTCTAAACAAATCACATTATTTTAGGTCAACGCGAAGTGCCCTATAGGTTTTGATTCAATTGCGAGCATCAAATAATAAATAGATACTAATATGTCGCTTTATTCGACATACTTTGATCAGACAAACGGACGGATAGACAGACAAGAAAACAGACAGACAGTCCGTACCTTTTGAGGTACGGAATCGTAAAAACATTTTTTTGATAAGTTTTGCTGCCAATTTTTTTTACAACCTGTATAGAATAATTACAAATTTACTTATAAATAACGCATTCAACATCGAAAAAAATCGCACAATATCGTGTGTGATTTTTATAAATAAAATAAATATTTATACTGAACCTTTTTGTTGTTCACGTGTTGTACACTGCTTCCATTTTTCATAGTCAATTTAATCAAAGGTTCCGTAAATATGACGGCCTAGACGTTTTAAAGTCAAAACCTGACTTAAATGTGACTACAAGTGTGATTAAGATCAGGGCATGACATAAAACGGACATCATGTTACAAATAAGTTATATTTGAGTATTAAATAAACAACCAAGTCGTTTAAGAGTCTCCAATTGACCGCTGTAAAACAGGAAAGTGATCGTTATATAAACGTCACTGTGAAAACGTCTATATAATTGCTACATTATATAAATGACATATAAAGGTTTTTCAAAGACCTATTTTGGTCAGTTCAAAACGTATAATGGACTATAACGTTAGTATGACTATTGCGTTGTCGTACAAACGTTTTAGCTATGACTGTAATATAACGTCGTTTAATTTAGTCTTACCGACGTTACTAAGACCAGCTTATTATGACATATTCGTCGCACGACTAATAAGTCAAATCAAAGACGTCTGAAGGACCTAGTAGTCATCTCACTATCATTATAAGACTGCTATCCAACTCTATGTCGTATAAGTCAAGACTTATATGACGTTTTTGTTAGTTGGGCCGGCTGGTGCCGGCCCGCCTCTGCGGGCCACTTCGCGTCTACGGAGGGAGTGAGGTGTTAAACACCCTCCGTGACTTCAGAGAGGGGCGCACGGGAACACCTCGCGCCGCCACCTCGGGTCCGAATGAATTGGGGGCGACAGACGTCCCCAAGTCCGCCGCCCCTGGACCCAGTTAGGGGGGCCGGAAGAGGGCAGCATACGCCCTCCTCCGACGCCCGGTGCGCCTGCTGCGGGCGGGGTCAGAGGTCGAGATCTCTCTTTCCCTTTCCGCAGCCTCCTTCTGCGAGATAACTGTTTCGCAGAAGGAAACCACCGCGTCCCAGGACTCCTCGCCGCCGACCATAGATTGGACTACGGCCGGTAGCGAGAGGTCACTGCCCACCACAGAGATGAGGTCACGGCGCGGCTCCTCCCAAGCGGCACACTCTGCCAGCGTATGCCGCGCCGTGTCCTCCCGACAGTCGACGCAGTGGTGACACCGAGCGTCCGGCTCCCTGCCTATGCGACACAGGAACTTCCCGAAGCAGCCATGCCCCGAAAGGACCTGTGTCGCACGAAACGTCAGGGAGCCGTGCCTTCTCCCGAGCCAAAGGTCGAGCACTGGCCGGATGGCCTCGATAGTGACGAGGCCGGCGGAAGGGCGTGAAAGCCTGTCCCGCCATTCCGCCACCAGCACCTCGCGCAGCTGCGACCGACGCAGCTCGATGTGTCGCTGCATCAGTCGCTCGCCGCGCGCCCGCGCGCCCTCGCGCCACCGATAAAGTGACGCGAGAACCTTCGCCTCCAGGTCCCATGGCGGAGATCCGGCCAGTGCGCAAGCCGCCTCGTAGGAGATCGTGCGATAACCCCTGATGACTCTGACGGCCATCACCCTCTGCGGCCTCCGCAGAACAGTGATAGTGCTGGCCGTCAGGTCAGCCGCCCAGATCGGGGCCCCGTAAAGGGCCATCGATCGCACGATCCCCACGTACAACCGCCTGCAGGCGGTGCTCGGGTCCCCCAGATTGGGAAGCAGCGTTGACAACGCCCGAGCCGCACCCAACAACTTGGGCGCCAGCCGCCGGAAGTGGGGGCCGAAATCCCACCGGCTGTCGAGCACCAATCCCAGGTACTTCATGGTGGACTCGACAGCGATTCGGACCCCCCCGACCACGATGTGTGATCCCGGCGGACTGCACGCCAGCCTGCGCCAACGCTTCGCCTTCTTGTAGGTGGTGGCCACTCCAGAACAGCAACGTTTGATCTGTTCTGCGAGCAATATGTCTTGCCCACTGCCACTTAAGTTTTGCGATTAATTGGTCGGTATCCTTGGTTGCCCTGCGGATATCTTCATTTCTCATTCGAAATATGAACGTACTAAGACTAAAACTCAAATAAGACAATTTCAATAAAAATCCTTGTTGCCGTTGCTTCAAAAATGCCGTTTTTCGAGTTGTATTTCTATATTAGTCAAGGCACAGTATGTAAAACGAGCATTTTCGTCTGACTCAGGCAATGAACTGCATCCCACGCGTTTTAATACCCTAAATATCACTATCCGGTATATTTATGAAGTAGGTAGTGCCACATAGTTGCTTATCTCAGCCGTAATGCGATGCAAATGTTATTACGTCTTGATAACACAGCTTTTGTGGTAATCTTGTACGACGGCATTCGTGAATTGGCGAGATAAGTTTTGGGTTGGTTGTTTTCTAACTGTATGGGAAGATGTGTCGTACGATTAATGATTTTAGTTTTGAAGATTAGCTTGTTATTTGGTAGTTATATATTAGATGGTTTATTTTAGGGTAGAAACATCGTCCATCATTTCAGTCAAAAAATGTCTGTGGCTGGATGGATAGGTCTCCCAAGCAGTGGTGACACACATCGATAGATCGGCCTTTTTTTTTGGATGGGAAATCATCAAACGGTTTCTTACACTCTGGGCGGAGCGGAAGTGAGTGTCAGACTCTTACTGACTAAAACCTATCCCTGTTCTTCCTAACGCCCTTTGCGATCCAGGGCCGCAGGGAGCATCTTCACCAAGCATTCAAATGACACAAACACCAGTAGTATAAATAAGACTCTTTCGAACAAATTCCGCAACCCTAGCAGGCACTGACCCTATGGGGCCCCGTCTTCTTTGCTGACATCTCTTTGAGGGCCGTCGACCCGGGCCTGGTTGTTATCGAACGGCAAGCCACCCGAAGCTCGCCATCCGCAGGCCCGCGCCTATGGTGGCCAGGAATCGCCCTGCGACTCCCGACGCCCGGGGCGTCATCTTCTGTTGCGGCGGCTGTGCCGTGAGGTTTCCCTGTCCCGCGCGCAGTCTGCCTCTTCTTTCGCTAGCATTACTGTTTCACAGAAGGAGCTCGCTCCGGACCATGGATTGAACCAGGGCCGGAAGCGAGAGGTCGCCGCCGCCGAAAGATCCTGTACTTCTTTCAGGGTATAGTATCTTTGAAATAAACACATCGTACTTGGAACTTTTGTATTTTTTCTCAGTTTTCATTTTTATAAGTCCTCTTATTGTCGTTTTATTATACCATTGCAAATATTTGTAATCTTTTGCGGTATTCTTTGGTCGGGAAGGACTGCTAGGTATTTGGTACCTAATTACTTCTACAAATAACGAATAACAATTCTGTGATGGATAAACGAAGTTTTCTCTGACAACGGAAAGATAATTCAAAGAAATGAGTACTCAGTTTCCGACGAGACTGCAGTCGAGGTGCGTTTTCTAAACATGTGTTATTAGCTAAAATAAATTAATGTTGGAAAATACGCTTTTGAGTAAGTAATAGTCCTGTTAATTCAAGGTTTTAGCAAACGAGTCTTCTTATAATTGCACGAGATAGTTTGCAATGGTTTTTTAACCGACTCAAAAAAAAGGAAGAGGTTCTCACGTCCGCTGTATTTTTTTGTGAGTTACCTCATAACTTTTTACTGGGTTTGCCGATTTTGATGATTCTTTTTTATATTCGCGTTTATAATATAAGTAGGATATGAAAATATTTGTTTTGATGTTTGTTTATATATCACGTCTCATCGGCTGGACAGATTTGAATGATATTTGAAACATGACTAGGGTAGTAGGAGAATTAGGATGTTATAAATAGAACTTCATCTCGGTTGTGCGGTCTTGGTCTTTTTGACATTCACACGGGCGTAGTCGCTAGAAAAACATGCAATCTGTACAAACAGCGTTGTGGTTTCTTTTATCATTCTGAAGTATTATTTCTAGTCAAATAGCGACACATTAAAGACTCACCAAAGCAACTTTCAGTAAACCACCGAGACATCTTGTATAAATCTGCGTCAAATCCAACTCTCTAACTCACAAACCGGCAATGAATCTTCATCAGATAACCTCACCTCATTTGTGAAATTTTCTCCAACATTCTTTGGACACATCCTGATGACTTCACCTTTCTCCTGAGCAACAGGTTTCTTCGACCTTGATTTGAGATCAGTATTCACGTGCCAGTCAGGACCTGGCCACGTTTCCCCCTGCTCGGTATGCTGAGCGACGTTCAAGGCCAGGGGCGACGTGCTCGGAGTTCTGATGAGCGGTCCCTGTCTGTGTTCAATGAATGTGCTGTTTTGGTATTAAGTGGGTGCTAGGTAGTGAAGTTTTCGAGACGTGTGGTTTACTTTGCTTAAATTTGATGGGTATTAAGTTACTTTTAGCAGTTAGATTTTGCAATCTGCTGCTACTAGAACAAAACACACAACAACAAAAAAAAACATAATTAAAAGCTTTATAATAATTCTAAACGGTGCGAGGCCAATAAAGGTCCCTATCTCGGCATATGCTGTAAATACCACAGCGCTGGTGTTCTGATAGGCCTTGTGATGCTACAGATACACTCACGGAATACATACCTACTAAAAAGAAACATATAAATACAAGTAAAATAATAAATATCAACAATTATATATTATTATTTATTTGCTTCATAATAATATATGAAACTAGTAAAAAGTAAAAATACACACATACAACAAAATAATAAATTAATATAGACCAACTCAATGGCCCAGTGCTCCAGTATAATTTGTCGATATCATAGACAAATGATGGTATAAAAGTACCTATAAAAAGTATAATAAACAAAGTGTAATAAAAGCATTGTCATAAACAATTTGGCTTTAGAATTAACATATTTTAGCCTTGCTCCACAACAAAAACTGACTCAACTTTACAATCGTAAATGGGAACCGATCATCATTACCTCGCCGAACCTTGACATTGGCAAAATCATCGATAGTTGAACGATGGAGCCACAATACAAAAAAAAACATATATTAGGTTAGCTTCATTGTAGGGTTGCGATGAGTGAAAAAATTGAGGAATCAAGCAGCCATCAGAGATAGCCTTTTGATCGAGGTATCGTTTGAAGTGACTATGAGTATGTTGCTACATTTCCATCTCATATAATATTGTATGACCAGCAATATAAGCCATGATGTTCGCGACGATGCGTCTTAGCTACATAGTATAGGTAGTTATAGGTAGCTATAGTTAGTACATAGAATGTTGCAGCGAATAAAAACACAACTACATAGTATAGGTAGTTATAGGTAGTTATAGTTAGTACATAGAATGTTATAACAAATAAAAGTGTTCGCGACGATGCGTCTTAGCTACATAGTATAGGTAGTTATAGGTAGTTATAGGTAGCTATAGTTAGTACATAGAATGTTGCAACGAATAAAAACACAACTACATAGTATTGGTAGTTATAGTTAGTAGGTACATAGAATGCTATAACAAATAAAAGCAAAGCTACATAGTATAGATAGTTATAGGTAGCTATAGTTGATACATAGTTTGTTATATTGAAATAAAACACATTCGTTACAGTCGTTTGCTCTCAAGAGGCAATATATAAGCCCTTGGAGCCTTTATTTCTCCCAAGTAAATAGAATATAGTTAGGTAGGGTATCCTATCCCTTACACATAACAGTAAACACATGGTAACTCTGGTAATCGATGGTATATAAGGTAATCAAGGTATATAAAGGTATATAAAGGTAATCAAGGTATATAAAGGTAACAAGGTATTTACACACATAGACAGACATACATAGGTAATAGAAAGGGCTTGGTAATTTGAGACCTAAAATATTTAGGTCAAAGGTAGTCGCATAGCTAAAGCGACACTGACCAATCACAGAGCAGGAGGGTGCTGGTACGTGATTGGTCAATGGTTTTTGATAAATAGCCCTGGTGAAGGTATGCACAAAAATAAAACACTTTGCATCTACCCTCTTCCCTTCCCGAAAATACAAGTCTAGATTCTAGACTTCTAGATGTCTGAAATAGAACCGCCTTGAAAAATCCTTTCAGGGGATATATAGATATATATAGTATGTAAAGGCATAAAGCCGTAATTAAGGTTTTAATAAAACTGTTTATTTTTATCCCCCTGAAATATATACGCTTATAGAGTTGCAACCCCTTGAGTGACAGGGTTGAAACATATGTAGTTTTATAGAGGGTTGTCGTATCTATAGAGATACATATAGCTGTATAGCCCTCCTAGCATAGATTTACGGTAAATTCACCCCAAATAGGTACCTAATAGCTTCGTGCCTATAATAGTTTTATATAGTTTTCGGCATCCCACCCCTACATGGAGGGGGATGAAGGGGTGAATTTGTCCGCTCCGCTGTATGGAGCATACCGAGGGCTATCCATAAAGGTACGACAACCCCTACTCACATAGACCTAAGCCTAGATATAGCTTAAATTCTAGGATTAGCATAATGAAAATTTTAGTTAATAAACTTCATCACACACGGTGATTTTTTGGGTGTCGCGGTCGGTACGGTATAGTTACGCCGTACAATAGTAACATAGAAACTTAGAGAAATTTGTAGTCATTTGCAAGATATTTTGAACTTATACCTAAATGTAGAATCATATAGTCGCGAATTTCACCCTTCAAATCGCTAAGTGCATAGTGAAAAAGTTAAATGGTGTTTTATTGTGACTTTATTGGTAAGCCCTCAATACCTACCCCTATATATTGTGTTGATAACAGCAAGTATAGCAAGTATTCAGCTAAGGGTTGCATCCTCATGGCCCGTAGCTCATAGACGGAGCGTCAGCGCGTCTGGATCATTTATACCTAGGTGGGTTGTCACCATACAGTCCACTTTTGAAGAATAGGATAACCTACCCTGGCCACCCTACAGTCCAGTCGATCACGCCCGCCCCGTACACATGACTAAGCACCCTCTTCCAAATTCGATACCATATTATAATTAATGTTATTTTTTATTTATTTATTATTATTATTTTTTTGACGACACGGTTGGCGCAGTGGTTTTGCGATTGGCTACTGCGCTACGTGTCATAGGTTCGATTCCCGCACGGAAGAAATATTTGTATGGCCTACAGATAGTTGTTCCGGGTCTGGTTGTTTGTGTATGTGACATTGTATATTTGTAGACGCACCCACGACACAGGAGAATTTTTTTAAGAAGATATTGTGATATCTGAACACTCTCGATTAATATTTTTTTCTATTACCACACAAAATAACAGATATTAAAACAAATGATCTTTAACGAGATACACTAGGAATGCAAAGGCGTAGTTGACCTTTTAAAAGTGGCGAGAATGTTCCTGTGTACTTAGTAGCCTAAGTACTGTAGGTACATTGGGTACTGGATCTATTACCTATTGGCGGAACAATCCGCCGCCGCGTAAGAAGCAGGGAACTCCATATAATTAAGGTAATTGCGGGTAAGGTAGGTAGGCAGAGGTAGTGATTGTTTGTCTATCAATACTGTGATTTACGTACAGTTATGGAAATTAACGGAGCTTTGCATTCTTAAAGCGGAATTCAACCGCAGTGTCGGTCCAGTTGATTTAGGGCTCGAAGGAAAGGGTCGCTATAGTATTGGGCAAGTTTGTTGCTAGCAAAGTATTTGATTTATTCATTGGTAACTTTTACCCGCGGCTTCGTGGATCTGGATCCCTACATCTACACTAATATTATAAAGAGGAAAGATTAATGGTATTTTTGTGTGTGTTTGTAATAAATAAACTCAAAAACTACTGGACCGATTTCAAAAATTCTTTCACCATTAGAAAACTGCGTTCACCCTGAGTAACATAGGCATATATTTTATACCCGGGATATCCCCTATTGCCACGGGAGCGGGAACTACGCGGGTGAAACCGCGAGGCGCTGCTAGTTTGGTATAAAAGTAACCTTCGACATTCAACGATAGGGAGACATTTTTTGTGATTCTAGAAGTCTATATATGTATTTATAAAATTATCTTTTTATAAATATATAGACAAGTTTATCTCTTTAAAATAGTAGTTTGAGATTAGTTAAGATTATTTAACTTTACGCGCAGAATTGGTTCGTTTATTTATCTAAGTACATTGTCAAGTTTTGCGTCGTTATTTCCGGTTACAAATTGTCTTTGCTGGTAACTTAAAGTTTACCGTCTACCTATCAATAATACAAAATAATAAAAAGATATTTATCGTACAATTTAACATAAAACTGAGATTGAGTTATTTACAAGCAGTAAATACCTATTTCAATTTTTTTTACCAAAAAGTCTCAATCACACAATATTGAAATTGAAGAGCAGTGGTGGCCGAGTGGTACCGGCCCCGACTTACGAATTGTAGGTCGCGGGTTCAAATCCAGCCAGGCGCATTACTTTGTGTAATTTCTTTCATCACCACTGCTCTCAAAACGGCGAAGGAAAACATCGTGAGGAAACCGGCATGTCCTAGAACCAAGAATTCGAAGACATGTGACGTTCACCAACCCGCACTGGGCCAGCGTGGTGGATTACGGCCCATTCCCTCTCCTAGAGAGGAGGCCTGTGTCCAAGCAGTGGGAACATTAAAAAGGCTGATGTTGCTTTATGATACACAATATTGTAATTGCTCCATCCTTCCATCTTCTACAGCGTCATTTGTGTTCTGCCAAAAAAATGTGTTTTTTCATGTCAATTTATTTAGTTTTTTATTTTTTTTTTTATGTCGGTAGTTAGTGAGGTATTATTATTTTGTGTTCTGCCAAAAAATTCCGACACTTTTTTTAAATCTTTTTACTGTTACCTTAGTATTAATAATTTCAAGTGATAAGTATGATTCATGTGATTGTGCTTTTGTGTGTCCTCTGTTCTTGCACTAAATAAATGTTTTATCTATCTATCTATCTATTTAAATCGAAATCTATTTACGTATGATTGAAGCTAGTCCTAAGTCCACATCCAACATTGATCGATCGGTACCTACATCGATTGATCTCCCAGAGTCTCCACAAAGGCTCCGTTGGATCCACCTTATCATGTCATCAAGCGCCCAGCAGTGAGATGGACATCGTCGTGCCGACCATAACCTAGGGCTCCCTTGATGTCTCGTGCCGGCCACTTTCCCTCCGATCGACAGCTTCGAGATAACAGCGACCATCTTCATTGATAACTGGATGGGACAAAGAGTGGGGAGGCAGATGCGGAGGTAGGTAGAATATGAAGTTGTTGAAATTATGGTCAATTTTCATTGGTCCTGCGATCGGTAGAAGTGGTCATTACGTTTTTTTTACTTATATCCGCTGTTCTTTAATTGTGTGGGTGATTAAAAACAATTGAATCCAGTATCCGGGACGCGTCGGGCTTCGTTACCTATTGGCGGTTTTCTGGGGTATTGTATGGAATAAGTGGAGGCAAGTGTCCTATTTCTAGTCTAACAATTTACTTAGGTTCTTTATTTCGCATCGTGGAGTTTATCTGGCTGGCAATTCAAAACAAATCTTTCTGCTGGAATGTCTATTCATACGCAAACATAGAGATGAAATCGAAATCTAGAAGATCACTGACTTCGGAGCGGTCATTTGGGTCATCAACCCAGGAGGCTTGTCAAATTAATATTAAACCTTAGCAAGACGTCTGTAAATGCAATTTATAACATTCCCGTTAATTAATTTCGCGAAATGTCATTAATTTTTTGCGTGCCAATGTGAAAAGAAATTAAAACGTTGAGATCCGGGATCTGTGTGGAATTTAATAAGTTTTTTTTTGGGGTCCATTCTACGGTATACGTTTTAATCTTTGCGCATCGTAGCGCGACCGCTTTCCACGGTGCGCGCGCGCAGGCCGACATAACGGCGCGAAGCTCCACGACGCGCGCACGTCCCGCGACCGAACGCACGACGCGAGTGAACACGAGTGTGAACATATACTTACGATAAAGTGACTGTGTCAGTGAATAACCAAAATACGAGTCTTTTTAAAGTTCTGTTCCCCAGTGCTACTGTTGTGCCACCAGCCACCATCATCCAGGTGAGTGTCCACAATTCGCGTGCCATTTCTAATGATTCGGTTGCTTTGATGCTGCAGGAATTGTTCTGCGGAATGTTATCAAGTATTATTGACTTTCTAATTGTGTTTTTAAATATGTTGATTTATACATTTTGTGAATTATTCACATCGCATTAACATAGTCTCGTTTTGTTGTGTTTTCTATTTTGTTTGATGCTTGTGAAGCTACTTCAATAAGTGGTTGAGGTCTTAATAAACTTAATTACTTGTTTGTAAGATAATTCTACACCCATCTGTTCTGTATCAATTTTATAATATTTCTTGGTTTGTTGATCAATACACATGAAGTTTGCGCATTAATTATCCGGTATGTACCTACCCGCATTTGGAACCGCAAGGTCGCCTTTTAAATGCGTAAAAGTTGTTTTATACTCAATTTAATTTTACAACATATTTGGCAATCGATTTATCATTTCAGAAGACATCATTTTTTCTTGGCAATTCCGCAATTATGACCGAACTTAACCCATTAATAATATCGTAGGCAACGTATTTTTTTTTTAATTACTTTTACTTAAAGTTTACCCATAAATAATTATTTCCAAAAGAACACTGATTGATCTAGCAGAAAACACTTTCCGCACAAGCATATCATCAAGCGTAAGGTTAATTTTCACTTTGTTATTCTAAGTCTTGATGGAAATAAATCCACTTATTTATAGGTACGCAGTTTTGCAAAAAAAAAAAAAGTGAATGCCCTAAAATTTACCTAAACGGCTTAAGGAAGTTCCTAGATCTCCTAAATCAAGCCTCAAACATTCAACATTTTATAGCACATGTGTAGGAGTGGAAATCTGTCAAACGACGATATTGTGCGCCGGCGCAGGTATCTGTTCCGTAGAGATCGACGCGCGCACCTGTGCACATACGGAATGTAGGCTAATGTCTCATGCGACGCCTAATTTATATACTTTACACTAATTTTGTGTTTTATTTGTTAACTAGCTTCTGCCAGCGACTTCGTCCGCGTGGAATAGTTACTTTACCCCCGATTTTGAAACTCTCAGCTCGATCGGTTTAAAATTGACAAAGTTTCATACAAAGGTTCATCCCCTCTTTTATGCCCTTGGGGGTAGAATTAATCAAAATCCTTTCTTAGCAGATGCCTACGTCATAACATCTACCTGCATGCCAAATAATAATGTTAACTTTTTTTAATTAGGGATGAGTGAGAGTATTATAAACGTAAGAGTAAACAAATATATTCAGAAAGCTCCGAACTGCTAAGCTATCGGGAGTTACACGTGTTATTGTGAGTCAACCATAAAAGATAGACATATGCTGTTTCAGGATATTTTTTAGATAATTTTATGTAGAACATTTCCGTAATACATAACTTCTATGTAACTTTAACCATTAAGGCTACACACGCGACGGAAGCTTAAAAAATGGAGTAACTTCTCCCGTTTTCCCAACATTTTCCTTCACTGCTCTGCTCCTATTGATTGTAGCGTGATGAAAAGTATACTATAACCTGCCCAGGAGTATGAAGAATAATTGCACCAAGTTTCGTTAAAATCGGTCGAGTAGTTTTTGTTTCTATAAAGAACATACAGACAGTCAGACAGACAGACAGACAGACAAAAATTTTACTGATTGCATTTTTGGCACCAGTATCGATCACTAATCACCCCCTGATGGTTATTTTGAAAATATATTCCTTGTACAGAATTGACCTCTCTACAGATTTATTATAAGTATAGACTAGCTTATGCCCGCGACTTCGTTCACGTGGAGTTCCATACAAAATTTTAACCCCTTTTTCACCCCCTTAGGGGACGAATTTTCAAAAATCCTTTCTTAGCGGATGCCTACGGTATAATATCTACCTGCGAGCCAAATTTCAGCCCGAACCGTTCAGTGGTTTGGGCTGTGCGTTGATAGATCACTATGTCAGTCAGTCAGTCCCTTTTAAGTTATATATATTTAGATTCTGCTGGTTATAAGACTGTACTCTCTTCTCGAAGATTGGCTTGAGAGTCTTCCGAAGCAGCGTTGAAAACAGCATACGCTTAAAAAAGTCAGGCTTTTCCTATGATAATTTAGGCCCTTGTCACAATAAAAGGACAGAACTTTGGTCCAACCCCAATTAAACTAAGGAGCTAGCAAATTGCTTCCATAGTTTTCCAAAAACATATTACTGAAATAAATTATCCATACACCTCCACAGCTAAAACAATAAGAACAAAATTATGTACCTTACTGTGTTAATTACATTAAATATTAAAATTACCGAAAACATATGAACAATTAACCTTGATACTTGAATAAAACATTTGACGTTGAAATTAAATAATTTAGGAAAGACTCACTGACATGGAACCTTTTGGCTCTTTACCTAAGGTTTTAACCTAAACCTGGTTTTCTGGTAGTGCAGACAGACCTCTGGTCTGGTCTTTCTAATCCCGTCAGATTTCCAACATCCTCGCAATGAAGAAGTAAAACATCGGGAAGAAAACGAAATTGTAGATCCAAAATTCGACAACATGTAACATCTGCTAATCTACAGTGGACTCATGTCCACCCCTTGGGCCCAGATCAGTCCATTGTACAGAGAGGATGCTTGTGTGCCAGCAGTCGCAAAATGCACTGCTGGGGAAACCGTAAGGATCTGAACTCACCAAAACCAGCACCCCATCATTAGTTACGATATTTTGACTTTATATCTTACTAGCAGTGCCCCGCGGTTTCACCCGCATTGTTCCCGTTCCCGTGGCAATACGGGGAATATAATATATGCCTATGACACTCCACAATAACGTAGCTTTCTATTGGTGAAATAATTTTGAAAATCGGTTCAGTAGATCCTGAGATACCCCTTACAACTTCACAAACTCACAAACGTTACCTCTTTATAATATTAGTATAGATTGTATCTATACGGCCTGTCCACCAAAACAGGCAAGCAAAAGCTAGCATTTCATCAAAAACAAAACAGCAGTTTCTAGAAATCTAGACTATGTCATTGTAAATTTAAAAAGCCATCAGCAGCTAAATATTCAGTCTATTTCCGCAAGAACCACAAACACAATAAGAAAGGAAAGAGTTTTACACCGTATCACAATATACGACATGCATGCCATAGGAAACACATACACAATGACAATAATTACCACAAGTTAATTACTGTGCAAATGTAAAGACTTCCGACTTGATATTTAAGCCACAGAAATCTCTTGAGAAAATGGTTTAGACAGTCTTTTGTACGGAGACGTTCCTCGATTCCTGTAAGATAATAAGATGACAATTTGTCGCTTTTATTTATAACCAGACAAGGGCTGGAAGTAATCAATATCCATAATAGCCGCTCGATCTGCAAGGTTAAGCAATGCTTGCAAAGGTCTGTGGATGGGTGACCATCTTAACTTACCGAGACTCCTCCGTGCTTCGGAAAGCACGTTAGGCCGTTGATCCCGGCTGTCATTTGTAGATATTTTTTCCAGTCTTGCGAAAAAGTACCGTGTTACCCAGTTAATAAGTTTAGAGATTTATTTACTCAGCTGAATCTGGTTTGATTGGAAGCTGAACCCAAAATTGAAAATCCAAATGATATAAAACAGTGTTTCGGCTGAAATCCTAAAAGCACATTACTAATCCCCCTGCCAATCCCACTACAATTGACATTACTAAAGTACTTCAAAAAGAAGTAGGCGCGCTTCGCTTTCCACGCTCCATATGAGCTAAAACATTCGCAATTACGGACAATTAATACATTAAGGTGATATGTTCTCTCGATTCCTTACGCGGCGAAATACAAGCTTAGTTATCTTAATTAGAGAAAGCTGAGTAAATTGATCTGGGATTATCTCGTAAGTACTAGGGTCGGATGCTGTACGAAGAGGCTTTCGAAGAGCTAAATTATGATAAAATCTAAATAACTACTTCATTTGGTTGGATTATCTTAGTAATCTTAAAGCGTAGTTCAAAATCAAAAGTCATTTATTCAAACTAGGCTGAGAGACAGCACTTTTTGAACGTCAAATTTTACATAAAGACAGTCCCCCAAAACCGTCACCACTTCCTAGTGTTTTAGCTGGGAAGAAGAAGTGGCGCAACAAACTCCCCAGCAACACATCTGATTCTGTCTGTTGCGTTTTTCAAGTTCTTAACTTGAATTTATAGATTATTAAGTGCATACATTGATTTTCCATTTTTTTTTTTTTTTTATTGTTGTATTTTGAAACCACTATTATATTGGGTCATCCTGTAAAGATAGTGTGTGTTAGTGGAATAAATAAATAATAATAAAATATTATCTTTAAACTCTTCGCGGTTATAATAACAGTTGTTCAACCAGCGTCCGTCTATTTTTCCCGCATACTGTGATGGTTGATGGTACAGGTTTACTTAACCGTTTTTAATGTGTTCGAGGAAGATTTTGACACAATTTCGTTGTTTTGGTTGTAACAAATGGAACCGTAATCAAACTGTAACACAACCGTTGTATATAGCGATGTTACAGTATTAGTTATTTTCATCTTGTGACGTTTCTAATAGTTTTAATATCATTCTGTGAGTTCATGATATTTGAGCCCTATCAGCAGCCCTACCATGACGTCTTAAATCCATCATGATTCCTGTGTCAGAGAGAGACGGAGTTACACAAGACGAATAGCACTATCCCTTTCCCTCAAACTGAATCATGATAGCATTGGCACTTCGTAGTACGGCCACAGGAGGTTATGTGGGTCCTGAAAAATCCTGAAGTCGATGCAGTTGACCAAGAAGAGGTTGGCCTGACGAAATAATCAAAATTCATAACAAATGAAGGGTCCACTGCAATAATGATGAAAGTCCATTTTTGTAAAAAATCTAAGTAAGCACGTCAATCAGCCACTGGATATCTGTAGTTGGTATCCTCGTTAACAAACTTAGCAATATCACTTAAAATCCCAATATTTTAGACAGTGCACGCTTATATTAGATAAAAAGTACTCAATAAAGTCCTGGTTTTTTTTAAATAACTCTAAATAATTTATTTTTTACTTAGTTCTTATATAAATTTGAGTAAATATAAAAAATATAATAAAATTGTGTACGATGGATTGGAAGAGCATCTTAGTATTTCAACGTGGTCCCTTTCTAGTTTGGTGAAGATCTGATGAAGAACAGAGATAATAGGAAACGGAACTCTTCAATAAATGATAGCAAATCTTTCGGGACTGCTGAAATCGCATGTTTGTTTATTGTTTACACCAATGTGATTGGTAGGTTTAGGTGCGGGGGAGGGGAAGTGTACCACTAAAAAGTGAAAAATAAAAGACTTTACAAAAAAATACAACCGACTTCTACACAGAAAAAAAAAACAAAAAGTACAAAATAACTTTAATTTCGGAAGTCGGTGTTCAAAAAACGAAAAAGCAACCACAACCACCGAGTTCCGAAATTAAAGCTATTTTGTACTTTTTGTTTTTTTTTTTGTGTAGAAGTTGCTGTGGCTGTGTTTTTTGTAAAAAGTTTTTTTTCCAAACTAACTTCCCAAAAACACCGTGACAAATCAATTTACATAGAAACCTGTTTCACTTGCTTAACTTTTAATTGTAGTAACTTGTAAGTAAATAAACAGTGTCCACTGTCCAGGCAGTTATCCGTAGTGATAATAGTTGAAGCAAACTATCAGGAAGTTTACATAAGCAGTATGGCTGTATGTGCTAAGTGGCTGACTTAGAGGTGGCTTACGGTTCCTCAACTGAGCTCATGGTTTAAGTAGTTTTAACTGGAGGATAGGCAGTAATTTTGATGGGATCTGGGTTTCTTAGGAGCAGTGGTGGCTGAGTGGTAACGGCACCGACTGTAGCGGGTTCAATCCCAGCCAGGTGCATTACTTTGTGCAATTAATTTCATCAACACTGCTCCCAAAACGGTGAAGGAAAACATCGTGAGGAAATCGGCATGTACTAGAGCCAAAAATTCGAAGATATGTGGCATTCACCAACCCGCACTGGGCCCGCGCGGTGGATTCCCTCTCCTAGAGAGGAGGCCTGTGTCCCAGCAGTGGGAACGTTAAAAGGCTGATTATGCTTATGCTTGGGTTTCTGAATATCTGTTTTACTTTACTTTCACCACCATTTCCAGTGGTAGGCCTCTCTAATGTGTGTGAAAAATTCTATTGGTGAAATAATTTGAAAATCGGTTCAGTAGATCCAGATATTACCCCTTACAACGTCACGAACTCACAACCTCACAAACGTTAACTCTCTATAATATTAGTATAGATTAAAGTGATAAATATTAATAAGCTTTCCTATGTTATTTGCTGTTTATTTTTAATAACTTAATCGGATGTTCTTATAATATTATATGATTACTAAACTCCACCTACATGATTCCGTGTTAGAACTTCTCGTCACGTTGTGCATGTTTTGGCATATTTCGTGATTCACTTAATAACTGGATCTGCTGATTTTAATGTAAATTAATCCTGGGAGATAAATCGAAGATTACTCAGAACTCGATTTTAGAATTTATTAAAGTATTCGTTTTAACTTGCATTATGTTTACGTCTAGTATAATCTTATGAACTTCATCATTATATTATCATACTAGTTGTGCCCGTGACGTCGTCTGCGTGGGCTTAGATCGTTCCCAGCCTGAAAAGGGTAAATGGTTGTTATTTATTATCTTACTTTTAATATGTAGCAAAATTAAAGTAAATTTAATTTTACTAGTTACACAAATCTCTTATTCTGTAGAGGAGCTCGTGGCTAAAGAATAACAGCTGCACAGGTTGATCTTCAAAGTTAAGCAACGCTTGCCAAGGTTTTTCTGTGGGTGGGTGACCATCTTAACATACCGAGTTTCCTCCGTGCCTTGGAAAGCACGTTAAGTCGTTGGTCCCGGCTTTCATTTGTAGATCTTTTGACTGCCGTTACAGATTGTCAGAAGCCAGTAAATCTGACTCTAGTCTTGCCAAGAAGTACTGTGTTACCCAGTTAATGGGTTGTGGAGGTCTGGTTAGTCTGGTAGCCGCTCCACGTAAAATACTGGTATTCAGCTGAATCGGGCTTGACTGGGAGCCGACCCCGGTATAGTCTTATTCTATAAAACTTATCAATATTGGTTTTGTACTTTTTATGTTAAGCATGCTGGACTCAGTCATTGCGACGCTTATTACTCTATGAAGGTTCTTACTAAACTTAGTAGTTCAATATCTTTTGATTTTGTGGGTCTATTTTGATGAAATAAACGCTAAATAAAACTCAGAGTAACACTTAATATTTTTAAGTACCTAGATTTTAAATCTGATCAGTGGTTTTTGTGTGATGCTACCACAAACATACAGACAAAAATGTAAAAAATTGCATGTATGTGGTCTATGTCTTTTTCTTAACGTTTCTCTTTTATTTTCATGAAAAAGTATTCAATGTTCTGTACATTGAATATTTTATCACGGTAAGTATATGATTTCAACATCATAAATTATTATTATTATTATAACATATATCTTTACCGACAGAAATCGATAAACACTACTACTGTTACAAATCAATTGACGTAAAATGATTCGATATCTGTTCTTTTGGCATTTCATTCAGTAGCAGAAACGTAGGTATGTTACTTGTGTCGATTTTAACAAAAAAAATTGTTCAAAATATTTTACGACAACCAGTGTTCATCGATTTTTGTTGTTGACTGTACCTTGCTCTAACCAAAAAAATATTTTCATTAATGTTATGACTAATACATTCGATTAACTATAGGCTATCAATATTCAGAATAGATATATATTTTTGCTAAAAGCTACCAAGTTCCCTATTAATAATACAACAGCAGTGTAGCCCCGCGGATATCAAAAACCAGATATTTTGTCGCAATACTCAATATTTGTCGCAACGGCGACTGTGAGTGGAATACCTGTTTACACATTTACTTACACAACACCATTCACAAGAAAAAATGTTCTTGATCGGACGTATGTACTTGACGGAGGTATGTACATATGTACATATATAGAATAACGCGCACTACAATCAATTAACTGAGCCTATCACAAGGCTATATCATATAATCTATGCCACTCTTCCAGATTGTTAACGTGTAGTAAGTCTTCTAAATCCTTAGAAAAAAAATACAACCGACTTCTAAACAAAAGTATAAAATAATTTTAATTTCGGAAGTCGGTGTTCAAAAAACGAAGGTACAACCAACAACACTCAGTTCCGAAATTAAAGTTATTTTATACTTTATTGTTTAGATATCGGTCGTACTTTTTTTTTACTATGGATTTGAGGTAACACATAAAAGAAACTTAGCCATTAGAAGACTTACCCATAAACATTAGTTTAACTCCTAAATATAATGTAGGCATTGCAGAAAACGATGGACCCTACAAAAGGCGCCAATCCCGAAGCTGAATTCTGAAACAACGCCATTTAGATTTCTATTTTTATAATTTTATTTTTTTATTAATTTTAAAGAAGGCTTACAGACTAATTACATAAATAAGTAATAAAACTACATTATACTTAAAATTGCTAATAACAAACCTCCACATGTAAATGTTATTATAATAACTATAACGTAAACTACTTATTACAAAAAGAAATGCAGTATATAACCTGATTGCAGCCACTATTTTACTGCATTAACACATTATATCACCACAGTTTGAGTGCAGTTAATGACACGATAAGAAGAAAATGTAAGCGATATAAGAAGGGTAAAGTCGAGAAGCAGTTCAAACCTCACTCATGTTAAAGAAGGAATGTATAGCTGGGAGCATCACTATAGTCGACACCAAATAAATGTTCAATAACGGTCATTGACCCACCTACATTTATTGACAACCTTAATTCTTAAAACAGAAATAATGAATTAATGCTATATTGAATCGACATCCATCGTGGTCCTTTATATTTACTAGTAATGTAAAACGATTCATTTTTTTTGTCCATGTACCTACGAAGAGATATCAAGGAAAGGGTAATGACCTTTATTGCACATTTATCTGGTGTCAACCATAGAGATTCCTTAGTTTTTGTTGTTGACTAGTACTTATTGAGTTTGCCGAGACCACAAAACACTTAAAATGCATTCTGCAGTGCACAGATTTTTATGGCTCAATTTTCCATGAGACGTTTATGGACAGATCATAATCAGCCTTTTATCGTTCCGACTGCTGGGACACAGGCCTCCTCTCTAGGAGAGGGAATGGGCCGTAATCCACCACGCGCGGGCCCAGTGCGGGTTGGTGAATGTCACATGTCTTCGAATTTTTTGGTTCTAGGACATGCCGGTTTCCTCACGATGTTTTCCTTCACCGTTTTGAGAGCAGTGGTGATGAAATTAATTACACAAAGTAATGCGCCTGGCTGGGTTTGAACCCGCGCGACCTACAATTCGTAAGTTGGGGCCGTTACCACTCAGCCACCACTGCTCAGACAGATATGGACAGATGTGTGACATGATAACGAAAGAGGAACACGTTTCGCATATTTCCGGTGCTTACAATTGCATTATTTACCTCAATAGCTAGCCAACCATCGTCCATTCTCATAAATTGTCTGTTTTCAACATTCCAATGTTTCTATTTTTCACTGGCATAGTTGCAAAGAATCAAATTGCATGAAACATTATTTTGCTGTAAGAAATTCCATGATGATTTCAATCTCCAGTTGTGTGTATGGTCAAAATCGAAAGTTATTTATTCAAATTAGGCTGCCTGCCAGCATATTTGGACGTCAACTTTACATAAAGACAGACCCCCTTAACGCCCGTCACCACTTCCTAGCGTTATTAAGTAGAAGATCTTCCAAAAATCTTTAAAAAACATGTTGTTATTAAAAATAAATGGTGACCATCTTAACATACCGAGTTTCTTCCGTGCTTTGGAAAGCACGTTAAGCCGTAGGTCCCAGCTGTCATTTGTAGATCTTCGGCAGTCGTTATGGATATTTAGAAGCGAGAAAATCTGACTCTAGTCTTGCCAAGATGTATCGTGTTACCCGGTTGATTGTGGAGGTCTGGTAGGCAGCCGCTTCACTTAAAATACTGGTATTCAGCTGAATCCGGTTTGGCTGGAAGCCGACCCCAATGTGGTTGGGAAAATGCTAGGCAGATAATGATGGTGGAAGGACAATGTGGGAGATGGTATGGAAAGAAAATGGTGACTTAGAGAAGTATGGAAAAAGGTCATGAATATAGCATTGGCACCTATACCCTATTCACGATATGATTAGACATTGAAATACATGTTTTTACAGTCCGTTCAACCGATTTTGACTTCTATTGCGTTGGTGACATGACCCATGGTAGCTGCAGTAAACAGTTGGTATTATAATCACGTTTTTGCTTTTAATGCCATCCTTATGCCTACGGAATATAAGTAAAAATCGGTTGAACGGACTGTAAAGAATTTTGTTCCAATGTCTAATCTTATTGTGAATGGAGTATAGACTTTAAGGAAGCAAAATAAGAACCCAGAAGTTTTAAGTAAACTAAAATATGCAATTCAATACCATTTATTAATAATTTTCTTATCTCAATTACCTCTTGAATTGCTGTTACGAACCATAACAACAGCAAGATACCTACTAAAAACAAGATATCTTGTTGCAATACTGACAATATTTGTCGCAACGGTTCGGTATGAAAGTGTGGAAATTATTGGACCACGCTGTATGTCTGAAGTTCCTAGTTAGGCTGTAGTGTTTACGAAACGAGAGATAAATTGCCTGTATTGATATATACATAGACTGGCGGCTCAGTAATGATTGACACACGACTGGCGCATTAATCGATTGATACTGAGTTGGATTTTAGGTCACGTCTTTGGATAGTTTTCTTGCTGTGGAAAGCGTTGAGAACTATGCGTGTTCGTTGTGTTAAAGAACAGTAGGTGTATGATTTCTGAATTAGTATTGTTGCCGCTTCGGGACTTCGGGTCGAGATAGCTGTTTCCAGTGGACTGCGGACTGCCCTAGTTTACTGGGAACGTTTGCCTCTTAAAATGCCTATATTAAATTCTATGAAAATTTATTGTAGACATATCACAATATGACTATTTATCAAATTCTTTCTCACTAAACTCAACATCTTATTCTTGCCGCTATGGGGCCATTCAAGTGGATTATGGGATTACGTTAGCAGATTTTTTTTTTTCTTTTTGACCACCCCTCCCCCTGGTCAGCAAAAGTAAGCAAAGCTCGCACCCCACCATGTTTACGTAAATATTTATATATGTATTTTTGAATCTATTCTGATTTCCTTATTGGTTCATGAAGCAGTAGTTAATAAGTCTACAAATAAGGAATTTATAGTATAGAGAAATTAATTAATATTGTTTCGCTATAAGCGCGATGATAGCCCAGTGGATAAGACCGCGCCAGGTTGTCACATGTGTTCAAATCAAAGTCGATTGTTTTTTGCAAAGAATCTGAGTAAATAGGTACGGTAGAACGCCGATTAACCGAATCGCCAATTATCCGAATCGGTCCTAAGCGTAATATAAAATATTAAAACCAAGTAATTTATGAAAGTAATTTTACAAATTTTAACCAAGTTATTGTCAAGTAGAACTGTGTTTGTTAAACTTAATAAGTTTATTATATGTGTAACAGTTCGTTTTTCTTTGTTGCCTTATTATTATATTATTAGTCTATGTCCGATTATCCGAATTTTCGGATATCCGAATCGACCCTGGTTTCAATTAAATCGGATAATCGGCGTTCTACTGTAATAAAATAAATGTAATCAAACCAAAATCCCCTCGCCCTCTTAGTCCTTACGACATATTTGAATGGCCCTTATGTACAATCAATTCTAGTGTAATCATATCATTCAGAACTTAGCGTTCAGTTTACAAATACATTGGTTTCGAAGCTTCTGTCAATCATCTCATTCAATAAGTCAATCACTTAATAACGACACAAAAACAACTTATCAAGAACCAAGAACTGAGCCACACAACCATGGGAAATGTCAAAACGACTGTCTTATCAAAGACTTCAATTACGCCAAGAACAATAAAATTCGGAGTTCATAGTTGAGACAAAAAAAAACTGTAATACGTGTATGTAACAGCTCCCATATTCACAAAATATGTAATGTATACAACAATGGATTTTTGCGTATTTCTTTCGTCTGATTTCTCGTGGAACAATGATAGACATTGTGTGGTATCGGCAACAATATGACTTCTCATACGGGTTGCACTCGTTTTTGTCAAGTTATGAGAGGTCATTTTGTGTGTACGAGTGGATTATTGGTTCATATGTTTTAAATAGGTACCTTTCGAGGAGGTTTTGTTACAGATGCTATATTTAAAAGTGGAACTTTAGTTTGAGGGTTTTCGCGTTCAGAAACCCAAGTTAGTTTCAGTTGTTTGAACTAAAAAAATACCGGGGTCCAGTTTAACATTTGGGATTTGTTTAAACAAAGCCCAAATGTTAAACTGGGCCCCAGTAATTAAACATTGATTTAGCTAAATAATGATGTTGAAATAATTCTGAAATTCTTGGATTACAACGTTTGTTAAAAACTTAAACTAACTAGCAAGAAAGGACTTTCATCTGCCTAGCCTTTTCCCAACAATATTGGGATCGGCTTTCAGTCATACCGGATTCAGCTGAATACCAGTATTTAACGTGGAGCGGCTGCCTACCAGACCTCCACAACCCATTAACTGGGGAACACGGTACTTCTTGGCAAGACTGGTGTCAGATTTTTTTTTTGTCTTTATCAGTCACTAGTTCGAGCAAGTAATCAAAATGAAAAAGCGTCGTAAGCGCAAACGTTCAATTTATGTCACCAACCTTAATATTATCAAGAAAACTACAAAGTCGAAGATACGTTATAATCATCCTATGTGGAATTGTGGAACAAGCACAATAGTGACCGTATTACAATAAGAAGAAATCGTTTGAAAGCCATTAACTTTGAATTATAAATCTAATACAGTAGAGACTCGATTAACCGGACTAATTGCTGTCGTAAGGCATTCGGATAATTGAAAATCCGGATAATATTGAATGTATGAAGAAAAGCGATTTTTGTACATATGTACTTGTACATATTATTAAGGCATAATGTTAAGTCTTTATTCAATATTAAAAAAAAAACAAATACAAATCGAATTTATCAACGAAAATCAATGTTTATTAATGAATAAAGATACATTTTCATATGTGCATATGTAAGTAAATACATATGTACGTATGAAAATGTGTCTTTATTCTTTAATAAACATTGATTTTCGTTGATAAATTCGATTTGTATTTATTGTTTTGAATATATATTTTCTTTAATTAAATATTGCAATCTTAATCATCTTTAATTTAGTTTAAATGTTTGGTAATTGTCATTTGATGTAAACAATTTGTGGTTGGCAATCCGGATAATTGCGAATCTGTATGACTTAGGTCCGGATAATATCTTATTTCTCACGCTGATCAAAATCTTCGTTTAGTTAAATAGAGGCAGTTTTTTTTTCAACTTTCCATCTCAAAATTTATCGTTTTAAAATATAATTGTTTCGTCAATATACATATAGGTCAGACAAAAAGTTATAGATAACTCTTTATTTTGTTTACTGACCTAGGCAAAAAAAAAGTGTTCTGGACGGCGGCGGCGTGTAGCTTAAATGTTGTTGTACGAATAATTATGTGAAGCATCTATTTGGATGTTTGTGGCAGGAGTTTGGCTTAATTTATCGTGGCCGTGGTCACTAATCGAATAATTCACAAAAATATTAGCATCTTATTGAAACCATGTTGGAAAAAGCCTTTTTTCTCTTACAGACAAGAAGGTATTTAATAAGTACACCGCCTTTCCAGATTACCCTTTTAGGCGATTTTAAGTTATGTTTATTGGAACTTTTTTGGGAAATACTGTTTCTTAAGATACAGGATTACCTAGTTTAAGAGACAGAGTTTAATCTACTATGTACAGATTTCCGCAGCATCCAAAAGATGTATATCATGTAAATGTTTTTTGTGTCTCATTATCATCTGTATTTTTTGGAATAAAGATTTATTATTATTAAAAAAAAAGCGAAAATCGCTAATACTCTGGCACTTTTACAAATAGAAAATGAGATATAAAAAATTTCAAAAAGTTTGGCATCAATCCCGGTTTTACCGTACACTAAAGAGTCTTTAGTCAATACAGATTTATACTCTGAAGAAGTCACCTATATTTATGACTCTAAACACAGAACACACATGTATGTACTCGTACCTACAAAAACAGCAGCCAAGTTGAAACAGTTATTATTTAACCAGATGTTCATTGCATCATAGCCGCACGGCAATGCAGCCAGGCCTAGTATCGACAAAAACGTTCACGTTGGGTAACGTTACTTCTTGGTACCTGTATGTAGTGCGAGCGGTAATTACCCACTGTTAGTTGTTATGTGGATTATCATCTCTAGGAGTATATGGTAGATGGATGTTAGATAAAAGATAGATCAAAGAAAAGAGATAATTTAGCGGGGGAGGAAGATAATACTGATAACATAGCTGGTATACAGGATGATATTTCATATGTATTTTGTGTTGACCACAAAAAGATGAATGAAAGAAGAGTGTGTATCGATTTTGAGGTAGTTGTGAGGATAACAGTGCTATGTCGGAAAGGACGGACATTCCATGTATCAAGACAATTGAGTGCTATCCAGGCATCAAATTCTTAAGATTTTGATTGAGGAGGATGATGAGAAAAGAAGGAGACCGGAGAACAATGGTTCAGGGTTTGTCGAAGATGATTTGTGTAAGAATGAAGGTAAAATTTTTGGAATGGCTGATATATTGATTAGGTAACAAATAGCTTAGGTACCTAATAAAGAAGTAGTACGGTGATCGAATTATAGCTGCAACAAAAGAAGAGGAATGAAGCGATATAGGTTGATGAAGAAAATTAATCATTAAAATCAGTTCTCAATTGGTAAAACAAACGTACAAGCAGCCGAACTGAAAACGTTCTCAATTTTTAAAAGCGATTAAAAACTAGAGACAATCTGATGGACGTACAGAGATCGCTGATAGTATTTACAACATGAATTACTTTATTCGTCTTCTGTTTGCAATTCAACATGAAAATAGAACCATTCCTAACAGTTCACAAAACTAGGTAAGCTTTTGATATATATTTATGTATTTTCTCTGTTCCTAACAAAATATCCGTGTTTTAATTTAATCAAAACAGATTATTTCCGTAACTATAGCAGTAAATGTTAAGGTTATGTTTAATAATTAGCCACGTTTTATAAATGTATAGGAAATGCTTAGAGATATTATGCAGTAATTGTATGGTTATGCGGAATGATAATTGCACTGTACATAATTGGTAATTAGGGATTGTTAATCTTTTGTTGCGCGGTATTTTACTTTTTGTGACTGATCCTCTCATTTTATTGAGTCATCTGGCTGTTTTACTTAACTTTCTACAAGTTTTATTTGTCTTATTACTGTGTTTCGATTTACGTAACGTTTATGTGTTTACTTCTTGTTTAATTTCTTATTGAATATAATTCTGTTCTCTTGCCGCATCTGATACAAATTCCTGTCTTGCTACTTTCGTTTTTCTACACAAATATTTACACCACAAATTGCTTGAACTGTAAATTCTTCTTCTCATTCTTGTATTGCTATCTTGTGTCTCTCTGCAGTTCAACCAATGCAACTTAATGAAGTAATACATTAAGATAGCAACAATAGGCCCGCCTGACGGAAAAGTTGCGCTGCGCAGGCGCAAGTTAGATGATCGCATGTAAGCGGAGCGTGCGAAGGGATGAACAGTAGAGCTGCCACGTGGGAACACGACATGTTGAGTAACTGAATTCTACGTTACGTTAAATTTATTTGTTTTTTATATTCAGTGCTATTTTAGTGTAAGCAGTAACATATTTCTCTTTGTTTCTATGACTGGCGATCACTTTTACTTTTCTTAAGAGCAGTATAAAATTTCCATAAGTTTGGTCGTTGCGAGCTTATCTTATCTTTGTCTTCAGCTAGAAATGGCTCTCTACAAAAATACCAATGCAAGATTCATACTTTGAACCGTCTCATGCCTTTATAGTTCACGCCATGGCTTCAAGTTTGTATGTAAGGTTGTCACTGGATCCCTGAAAATTACCATTGCAAATCCAAAAAAATACTGCTCCTCTTCTACTAGAGAAGAGGCTTTTGTGGCTGAACACCGTTGTGTGATTATTAGATCGAACGCTAGTTTGTAAATTCACAATGTTACTAACTTTATTTGTTGTGTTCCTTCTAGAAGCATGTATTATCTCACTGCTGGTCAGTGGTTTCCTCCACTCCCTTTTTTCTTTTTTTAAGGATGGGAAATCATCAAATGACTTCTTCCATTCTTGGCGGAGCGGAAGGGAGTGTCAGACTCTTACTGACAAAAACCAATCCGTGTTCCTCCAAATGCCCTTTAAGTTCCAGGGTTGCAGTGACTTTTTCGAACAAAGTCCCCAATTCCTTCCCTCCTACTATGTCCCTCTGTCCAGAGCTGCTAAGGATCAATCTTTGTTAAAGGAGTTCAGCTTATCTCAATATCTTCGTCGGGGTCTGCCGCGCTGTCACTTGTTTTATTTTGTTGCCTGTCCTTTAAAATAACGAATTTTCTGTCTAAACTTGGTGACGTGTCTTGTCAATGACTGGTAGTTTTATAACATGAACAGCTTACACCTGCTTTAATATATAACTTCAATTAGAATTCGGGATTCATTGCGGAATGGAACATACAAGTAATGTTTTATGAATCGTTAAAAGATGTAATTTCTTTATTGATAAACTTCGTGTGTGGCTGTCTCTGAGTTTTATGAATACAGCTGATTAGCTTCCTTATTGCACCAGCTGATTAGCTTTTTACTGCGGTAACATAGGTAGAAGGATTAGATTAATATCCTATTAAAAATACGAGACGCTGGCGTCAAAGTACAAACTTAATTCTAAAGCTGGCTTCTTGGTTATAAAGTGGTTTCTTTGCGTCTGTTTTGTGGCGTCTAAATGACTGAAAGGGCCTGATTTAACTTAGAGATTGCCTCCACTAAATGGCAAACCAGTTATAATTTTATGTGAATTCTCAGTAATGCCACTACAGAGCATATATTTTTAGACTTAAATCTTTACGGCTGTTCGAGATTTCCATCTCGCGTTGCATCTTGCACTGCCACTGCAGTACAATGCTGTGATCTTCTCAAATGACGCCACGGTCTCACCATATCTGATGGAGGGCCTCCAGCTATTAATCTTAGTTGAGATCAGTAATCAACGAAGTTATTACAAGTTATTATAAAGTTCTATAATAAATTGCACAGTGAAGGCAAAGCGCGAAACTATGTCTTTATGGAGGCTGATTCGTTAATGGTGATTTGTATCTTTCGATCGTGGGTTTTTGATCTGTGAAGAAACTTTTGACTGGCTTATGTGAGATCATAACAGAGGTTCTGCGTGTGCAATGTTTCCATCATTATTCTTCCTTTCCCTGAAAACACGTGGAATATTATAATATCAGACTGTAATGGTCCCGACTCCCGTTGCATGGTTTTCAAGTTTCAACCTTTTAGCTCTCACAGTTTTCAGGTCCGAGGGCTTACTTTTCTACCAAAACATCTCTGGTCAATCCTACCCATTTTTTTAAATTTTTTGGCTTAAAACCCAATTATCCTCACTAGCAGTGCCCCGCGGTTTCACCCGTGTAGTTCCCGTTTCCGTTGGAATAAAGAGATAAAATATGGGCTATGTTGCTCTGTAGTTTTCCATTGGTGAAAAAATGATTAGAATCGGTGCAGTAGTTTAAGATCTTATTTGCTACAATAAAACAAATATCAAATCTTTCCTCTTTATATATTTATTAAAGATTATACTATCTATACTTAATAATATAAAGAGAAACGATTTGATTGAAAAATTGTAGTTGTTTACATGTATCGAATACCTTAACCCATTTCAAATAATTTTTTCATTCAACGTCCTGTATAAACGTGTATTCTGTGTCTAACAACATACTTGTGTGTCTGGATGGCTTCCTATAGAAACGCGCAAAGTTTTTGAACGAACGAACGCATCGCGTGCGTCCTCTTCTAGCGGTCCTTTTAGACTACGGTCTAAGTAAGGAGCACTAGCGGGCTTAAGATGAAGGGCTGCATCACTATTATGAGTTGCTTAGGTTGTCCGCTAGAGTTTTAGTACTTTGTTGGTAGTTAGGAAAGTGCAAACAACGGGTCGATCGGAAAGACATCAGTCTTCAGTTATAATGGCTTAACTTACTTCTTGTCTTTACTGATCTTATAAACAGGAATGATTTTTTTGTTTGTTTGTACCGAATAATCTCTGAAAATACTGGATCGATTTTAGCAATTTTATCACTAATGGAAATTACCAGTAAGTGGCATATGATTAGGATATATTTAGTCCCTGCGTTCCCACGGGAACGGGAACTACGCGGATGAAACGCCGGGGCTCTTCTAGTAAACGATATAAAGAATCTGGACTTTTTCTGATCTGGTTTCACTGATGGAATTATTAATAACCGACGAAAGTTCGTTGACTACAAAAATATCACAGTACCTACTACAAATATAATCAGTCCATTAGATATATTTCCAAAATATATTGGAAAAGTATTTTTCTTTTTCCACGTAAATAAAAAACAAAGACGCCACAGTGCGTTGAATACTCGTGTGAGGTCACTACTTTCTACAATTTTTACCACGACGTGACGTCACAAACCCCCACTTCTGATGTTTGATGCTTTTTATCATTGCCAATTATTATAGACTAGCAGCGCCTCGCGGTTTCACCCGCGTAGTTCCCGTTCCCGTGGGAATATGGGGATAAAATATAGCCTATAGCCTTCCTCGATAAATGGGCTATCTAACACTGAAAGATTTTTTCAAATCGGACCAGTAGTTCCTGAGATTAGCGCGTTCAAACAAACAAACAAACAAACAAACAAACAAACTCTTCAGCTTTATAATATTAGTATAGATTTGATTTAAAAAAATACATGTCCAATAGTTTTCAATATGCTTACTGACGGACTAAATAGTTTTTTTTTACTCAGGGAACATCCCTGTTATTGGGGCGGATAATTAAGTACAGTGATTCCGTCGCACACTCCCCAAAATGCAATCGATACAAAACCGACAAGCTAGCGACTCGGCATCATTATTCTAATTGCCTGCTCTAAAATCGTCAAGGTCACATCTAAACAAACACAGACGCTTGATTTCGTAATCCAATCCTTGGTACTAAGTCGATCAGCCATATGAAACATTTGACAAGTGAAACTGAGACAGATTAGATGGGCCATAGTTGTGTGCCATTGTGTAGAGCAGTGTGAATGATGGCTTGTGTCTATGTGAGGGTAGGCGGTGTGGGAATATGATTGCAACAAATTGGAGTTTTTTTTTTGGGAAGGGTTTGCTTTTGGCTCTAGTCTAGGTCACAGGTGACAGAGACAAAGTCGACGATGGAATGACCCAGAAGAAACCCAGAAGAGGCCTGTTCACTCTAACTTTAAAGAGATTAGGGTTTTGGATCTGCATGATGTATTTATTTATTTATTTAACAGTTCTAAGAAAACTTACTGCTAAACATTTTCTCACGATGCTAGTAACAAAATAAGGTCAATTTTAAGTTATCACAGATACAAAAAAAAAAGCAGAAATATGTATTTGAGATGGTAGATAAGTAAATATATATAATCATAGTACATGATTGAAACCGAGTCTTAGTGGCATTTATTTTTGTGATTATTCAATCAAAACGGTGAATTTAATAACAAACACCGTCGACATAATATATTTTTACTCGAACCATCTGCAAAATAGTATCGTGTTTTTAATTCTTTAATTACTTATACTTAGTAGTAAAAAAATAGCCGTTGTTAGCTTTTAAAGTTCTATCTTCATCATTGCCCCATATCTGAAAGTAATATTTCCAAAGCGACCATTATTACATGGAATAAAACCAATTTCTCCCGTATCAAACCGTCAAACAAGACTCGATTTCATTGTGCGACACGTGTTCCCGCGGCACACTGGAGGCCGGCGCGCGCGCAGCATGTCGCGGCGCTAACTGCGCTGTAATACTGTCGCCAGGCAGCTAACTGTAACTTGTTATCGAGGCTAAGGGTGCAGTGATAGCTAAGCTAAGGAAGCTAAGTGGAAGCTATAATATGTAGGCTTGCTATAAAGAAACAATAACGGTTCTATCGTTCACAAAAGAAAACCGAGATGCATATTAATATTATAAATGAGAAAGTAATTGTCTCTGATTGGACTTGGTACACGGGTGGATCACGTCCTGGATTTAAGTACTAAAAGAATTTTTCTCTGGGGTAATTTCTAATTCGATGGGCTTCTGGTAGACGCGAGTTATGGAGCTAAAAATTTTGTGTGTTTTTAGGTTATATTTTTCTCTTTGTGCGCCTTTTGATTCTGGAAGACCATACTTGATCATGGAAGGCTTTCAACGCCGTGAGCGTCATTTCTTCATTAGCGCCTTCCTGCCCTTTTTCCAAGATACTTGTGGTCAGCGGATCATTCTACCTGTATTCATCAAATTACTTCTCTCTCTGGAGCAGAAGGGAGACTCTTACTGACTAAAACCCATCCGCGTTCCTCAAAATGATCCTCTTCTGATGAGACCCATAGATATATGAGGAAAATAAGTGTTTTAGTTTAACTGCAGATAATTTGATTCTGACGAAGATACGAACGCTCCAATTTGACTCACAACGATCGTTACTTTTCATTTGAATCGCCAAAATCCCGAAACTTAATTGTTGCTCATTAGATCCACTTCGTGCTTATTACTGACTAAATTATTCCCCATTACAAAAAAAAAATGATCAAAATAATGTGACGGTAGTCGTAGCGTGCGACGCTTGCGCAGTGGGTCGTCGCAGCGACTCCCGCGCAGCCTCGGCTGACACAGTTGAAATGAACGATCGATGCCGTTACTGTTTGTATCACTCGCAATTAACCGACAATCCAGATGTACCCAGCATTCAAGTTCAGAGATTCGATTTGGTTTGAGTTAATCTTTACTTGGATTAGGTAATTACACTGTTGCAGATCGTAAGCGTTTTGGTTGGAATGTCTTTGGGTGGAGTTTGTGGCAGCATTTGCCCAGAGATTCAAAACAGTGTCTTAATTTAATTTGAGTTTCTGCGTGGATCCCACAAAGCTTTTTATTCTTCACAAAAGGAGGAGATTCAGTATTAGGGATAACGTAGCATTCTAATGGTGAAAGATTTTTTGAGATCGGTCCAGTAGTTTTTGAGTTTATTCTTTACAAGATAATACAAATGTTGGCTTAAAGTATTCTTTGTATCACTATGGTTAGTAATTAAGAGAACACCGGGCGAGATGTGTACTGTAAAATCTCCTGGGACTTTGTAGTTCCCGCTAAGATGGTCGCCATGATCGAAATTCAGTCAAAAGGATAATAGGAAAGTTTCCTAAGTAAAAAAATATGATTCTATTTAGTCCTTCAGTTGATTATCAAAAAATATTGAACACGTATGTTTTTTCTTTACCAAATCTATAAAAATTGTTGAAGATCAAAAGCATAGAAGATCATGAGTACTACACGCACGTAGTTCCCGTTCCCGTGGGAATATGGGTATAAAATATAGCCCATGTCATCTGGGGATAGTGTAGCTACCCCAACAGTGAAAGTTTCTAATCAATTCAGTAGTTTCGGAGCCTATTCAATACAAACAAACAATCAAATCTTTCCTCTTCATATATAATCTCCATAATATTAGTATAGAAAACTTATGATGGCATGTAGGTAACTAATATCAGTTCACGATGGCTATAACTATTACATTTTCATAATAAACTATATCGTAACACAGTTACCTAGTGTTTACCAGTGAATACATATTTCACAACTTAATTTAAATAACTGTCAGTAGTGTAAGGTTGTAATAAAAAACGTGACAATTATTGTTTGTCTACGAATCACTTAATAAGTACCTACCTATTTACCTCACCTACTTGCATCAGCACGATATGGAATGTGCTGGACACGCACTTAGATAAATAATATACGTTTTATGTAAGCGAGTTTTACCTAATTACGTTATTATTGGTCGTATTATTTTGATAAGAATACGTTGCAAAGAGGGACTCTACTTCTCCTCTTGTATCTGAGAGAGCTAAGCAGGTAAACCTACCTTTTTTTGAATGGGAAGTCATCAAATGACTTCTCCCGCTCTGGGCGGAGCGGAAGGGAGTGTTAGTCTCTTACTGACTAAAACCCACCCGTGATCCTTCTTGTGCCCTTTGCGTTCCAGGGCCGCGGTGACTCTTTCGAATAAATTCAACAAACTAAATGTAAATCGAATCACCCAAAACTATAATCATCACATACCATAATATCATCAGGTGCCATATTTGACGCGAGCCCGATCGCGCGCGATCTCCACCACGTCATTATGACGTAACCGCGATCCAGCACACCATATACGAAAGATCTATAAAGTTAGGTTTTGTAAGCCATTCGTGAGAAGTACATTAAGTTTAGATATCGTGATGTGTTTAATGTTTTAAGCCAAGCAATTGTCTACTGTGTGAGATATGCATGCTTAATGGTGTACAACAATATCTGGGTTATCTGTTCTTGTATTTAGATGATTTAGATTGGTTCGTGTGCCTGTAATTCCACCGGCACCCGTAATGTTTACGGGGTAATGTTTTGGCTACAGAAATGTTTGAGGTTTCGTACGGAACTGTACTTTACAAAGCACTACTCTATATTAAAGACTACCAGATACATAGAGGCATCTTAATCTTTATAAATATAACATGCTATAGGAATAATTATTATGTGACTGCTTTTTATCTGTTCACGTGTTTTTACGGCTCATCAGATTTGGATGAAACTTTGCTCAAGTTTCACCCAAATTATTATCTTGTCATAGGACATACATATGTAAATACTACTTAATACTTTTTATCCAAGGAGGTGCTATGCTCCCTTAGGATAATTTTTGGATCTAACACAAGCAAAACCGTTGGCAGGATCTAGTTATTTATAAAGATTCGCTTGATTTCATCTAGTTTCGTCCAGAAAGTAGGTTCGCGTGCATTTCACCAAATTATAATCTCTCTACTTGGATACACAAACACGAAATGATTTTGGTCTTACTATCTCCGATTTCTGACATCAATATTTGCACGCTTAATCTGTCATTTAGTCCACATGCCACACAAAAATCCCTTTAATTGACAAGTCACTTCACACGATTGAAAAAACTCAATAATGAGGAACACGAGACGAGTCAAACACTCAATAATTAACCAAGATAATCACACCATATTTTAATTTCACTCCCGGCTTATAAACAAAACACCATCTTCACTATATTTATCGTTTTATTCTAACGTTGATTACGTCCTTAATGCGGCATGTCGCATGCGCATGCAAATCGTGGGACTTTTCAAACAAAAACTCTTAGTTCTCGTTAGATTATGAAGTAATAGTCACATGTGCGTTTTTTTCTCACTGTGTGCTTGGTGATGTGCGTAACAATACACCCTATTAGCTAGCTTTCTACTGACGTAAGGGTGAGGCAATTAATGTGAGCAAGAATAGACGATCTCACGGCTTGACATGCATGTTTCATGGAAATTTATGAAGTGCTGTTGAAAGTCAGTATTGATGTTCTTAAAGAGTCGATTGTTTAGTACCAAACTTTTGCATCTAGGAAGCGATTCTACCTGCATGCAACGTGGCAGTGATGTTTCAGCTGATGGCTGGTGAAGTGCAGCATTATTAGTTCCAGTACTGACTCTCTCTGTTTAATTTAGGACGATTTTTTTTTATCAGAAAAGTTTAAACGATAATACGTCCTTTTTTGTTGGATGGGAAATCATCGAATAACTTCTTCTGCTCTGTACGAAGCGGAAGGGAGTGTCAGACTGACTAAAACCCATTCGTTTTCCTCCTAATGCCCTTTGCGTTTCAGGGCCGCGGTGACTCTTTCAAATTCCGCTACCCTGGCAGGCATTGATGCTAGCAGGCCCCGTCTTCTATGCTGACATCTCCATTAAAATGCGCTTTTCAACCAATAGGGATGTTTCTTGAGTAGAAAAAATATGATTCTATTTAGTCTGTCGGTTAGATTATCGAAAAATATTGGACACGTATTTTTTGCTTTTTCAAATCTATAAAAGTTGACGAAAATATAAAGCATCAAAGATCAGGAGTGGGGGCTTGTGACGTCACACCGTGGAAAAAATTGTAGCACGTACTGACCTCAAACGAGTTTTCAACGCACTGTATCGTCTTAGTTTTTTGTTTATGTGAAAAAAGGAAAAATACGTGTTCAATATTTTTTTGGAAATCTATCTGATGGACTAATTAGATTTTTTTAGTCAACTACTCTAATTGTAGTTATTAACTTGTCGTTGTTGATATTTATTTACCTATCCTTTAGTCAAGCTATATCTTGATAAAAAAAAACTCGACCCTAGAATACAATAGACGGACAAAAATACATGAGAGACAGCGTCAGCGTCATGAGTGGCGAGTGGCCTTTACCCAGTGGCCCAACCGAGCCAAATTTTCGCTGAAAGAGTAGTGAGACCCTCGGAGGAACTCGTGGCTAAATTATAACAGCCGCACGGGTCGATCTTCTAGGTTCAGCAACGCTTGCCGAGGTTGGTCTGTGGATGGGTGACCATCTTAACATAACGAGACTTCTCCGTGCCTCGGAAAGCACGTTAAGCCGTTGGTCCCGGCTGTCATTTGGAAATCTTTGGCAGTCGTTACGAATTGTCAGAAGCCAGAAAATCTGACACCAGTCTTGCCAAGAAGTTCCGTGTTCCCCAGTTAATGGGTTGTGGAGGTCTGGTAGGCAGCCGCTTCACGTAAAATACTGGTATTCAGCTGAATCCGGCTTGACTGGGAGCCGACCCCAATGTAGTTGGGAAAAGGCTAGGCAGATGATGAGTTGTGAGATCCTAGCTGAAAACGGTGCAGATTACACTCGAATGAAGCCAGCGTATTGCAGCACGCAGTCCGCAGTATTGCATGTACCGGTTCTAACGTGATGCACAATAAATCGACATAAGTTCCCAACATAACATAATCAGCCTTTTAACGTTCCCACTGCTGGGACACAGGCCTCCTCTCCAGGAGAGGGAATAGACCGTAATCCACCACGCGGGCCCAGTGCGGGTTGGTGAATGTCACATGTCTTCGAATTTTTGGTTCTAGGACATGCCGGTTTCCTCACGATGTTTTCCTTCACCGTTTTAAGAGCAGTGGTGATGAGATTAATTACACAAAGTAATGCGCCTGGCTGGGTTAAAACCCGCGACCTACAATTCGTAAGTCGGGGCCGTTACCACTCGGCCACCACTGCACTAGTAAGTAAGTTCCCAAGCTTAATGGTAAATAGAAAACAGTCTTTCTCTTTTTGTCGCGCATATTCTAATTAAATTATCTTCACCACGGTAAATATGTGGATTGCATAATGTTAGCAAATGCCCCGAGTACACAGCGGTATGTGTCGTGAAATCTTGTTGAGTCGGTAAATAATCGTATTTAAGTGATAGGTAAACTGTTATATAAGAACTTATTTAAATACTATTCGCTTTGGTAGGTAATCAATTGTCGAATTAGTAAGCACGTGAAATTCTCACGTCCGTCATGTTTATTTGCTGTATGTTACGCACGGTTCAGCTATTTCGAGAGTGGGAGATATTGAAGAACCTTAAAGATGCATTGTACATCATTTAAATATCACCGTTGTCAACGACTACCTAATCAAAGGCTATTTTACGGTTACCAGCAATTTGGGGTCTTGAAATATAGTGCTACGGTTCTACAAAACAGCAAAGTTGAATAACAGCATCAATTTCAAAATTCAGCACATTTGCATTCATATCGAATAGGAAATATGTACATTGCATAAGCATTAGAACCTAAAGCTAAATTGATTCAAAACACAAACAATCACCGTCGACCACTATAATAATATCCACTTTGGTTGCTTGAATCTGCAATAAATCTCCGGTGCGATACTGGAGCGTGGTAATTGTCGGCAGTCGATAGCCGGTCGGTCAGAAATCGGCCGAAAGTCGGCGATCGGTGGGTGCTTGTTGACCGGCGCATGCGCGGTATCGTGCGCCCGCGCACTTGCGTAAGGTGCGAGGAGCGCAAGGTAGAAGCGGAAGAATTTGATAAATGAGAAGTTGTAGGTGCAATTAGATTAGTGTTAAACAGATAAGTAGACTGACGGGTATTTATATATTACGGGTATAAATAGTTGAGAGTGTAGTTAGGAACGAGAGACGACTGGACTTTGATTCTTCATTAAAGTAGATTCTAATGCAAAGTTAGGAATATTTTGTGCCCTATTTGTCAGTAAATTGTACGTCTGTTAATTCATTGACCACTTTGATGTGGACTTTGGGCTTATGTGGAATCTGGAACGACGAAACAAAGTTTTTGCATATATTGTTATGCAGAATATTTCTGAATTTATTTGCACTAACTTCTGCCCGCTTAAAATTGACAAAGTTTCATACAAACTTTCATCCCCTATTTTATCCCTTTGGGGGTAGAATTAATCAAAATCCTCTCTTAGCGGATACCTACGTCATAACATCTACCTGCATGCCAAATTTCAGCCCGATCCATTCAGTGGTTTGGGCTGTGCGTTGATAGATCACTATATCAGTCAGTCAGTCACTTTTGAGTTATATATATTTAGATTGTCGATCTTTGTATTTTAGAATCGCGACCTCCCATGCCTTGCTCCACTCGGCCTACCGAATTCTCCCACGGCAGCCAAGAAATGGCGGGCTCACCTTGGACTGCAGTAACAATTGCCACAATTAGCCAATTGTGTTGCAACCTGCTACAGTGTAGTGCTGATCTACTGCCAAGGATCCAGCTGATGGTAGGGCTGGTGGGCAGCTTCCTAGTGTCAAGTTATATGAAAAGATGTTTTTCTGTGATATCATGGTGTTTTGATATCATGAAATTTTGTAACGTAGTAGGAGGTCCTGTTTTGATATCGAGGGATCGATTGGGAGGTCCCACTACGTTACAAAATTAATGATGTGCTCTAAATTATTATTATTATATTATTATAGCTAGCCTGAAATGTCCCACTGCTGGGCAAAGGCCTCCCTCCACTCTTTCCACTTTTCCCGATCCTAGGAATTGGCAGGATGTGCTCTAAATACCACTGAATGTTAATATGGTGTAGCTATATGGTAAAAATCAAAATCAAAAGTCATTTATTGAAACTAGGCTGAGAAACAGCACTTTTTGAACGTCAAATTTTACATAAAGACAGTCCCCCAAAACGCCTACCCGTCACCACTTCCTAGTTCTCAAACTAAAACTGTAATGTGTGACTACCTTCCCTATAGTTTGAAAATATAAAAATTCAACTGTAAAAAAAATCCCGTGTATTTTTTTATACAGTTCTGATTGTAGGTTTGAATTTTTGGCCTAAAATATTGTATCTTTCTTTTTTCAATAACCGTAGTTAACGAGTCCCTTTATTTGGTTAATTTTTAAGTGGCGGTACTGAACCAAGAAAAAATTCTTCTTTTAAATTGCTTTTTGCTGCCGAAAGTATCCATTTCAGTAAAATTAGAGGTTTGAACCAGAAGCTTGCTAATGATAGGCATACTCATTCACGATTTCATGACTCATCAGTTTCTGTTTCGACATTCTCGAGATGATGCTTATGAGATTCACGTTGAGGTCAGAGACCCGAGTACCTACCAATAGTAAAGAACACACCTCGGGCGACGCTGATGTTGTGGAAAAAGAAAGTGTACAGGCTGACAACAGATTAGCGGAGATTGTGATTTGGAGAGCAAATCAACTGTTAATAGTATAAACAAGTATGAATATAATCAAGGGGAGACCAAATTGACACGTTAATCTATACCAGTATTATAAAGAGGAAAGGATTTGATTGTTTGTTTGTATTGAATAGGCTCCGAAACTACTGGACCAATTTGTATAATTCTTTCACTGTTGAGAAGCTACACTATCCCTATGACACTCCACAATAACGTAGCTTTCTATTGGTGAAATAATTTTGAAAATCGGTTCAGTAGATCCAGAGATTACCTTTATAACGTCACAAACTCACAACCTCGCAAACTCACAAACGTTACCTCTTTACAATTTTAAGTATATTTTATCTGTTCTGTGGTATAGACTATATTGTGTAAACGTTTTGTAAATAAAGATTATAACTGGCAACCCTATTAATAAGAACTAGATGCCCTATAATATATTTAAGACATACACTCAGTATTGTTTGCATGCTCCTATATACTTTACACACGGTCAACACAAAATAACTCTCGCAAAGGTTACGGCCTTCAGTACAAATGTATGTACATAATAGGCATATAATGACCTATGGGAGATCTGGTCGGAATATATAATTGTATACTATTATTATTGTTACGTCATGTAAACGCTTGTTCTCTTTTAATTAGTGATTGTTTTTTTTTTGTACTTTTACGTTGAGTTAATTGAGTTCATTATGGGTTGTGTAATTTGTTTGTTTAAGATTTTTTTTTTAGCTATACTTAATATTATAAAGCTGAAGAGTTTGTTTGTTTGAATTTGAACGCGCTAATCTCAGAAACTACTGGTCCGATTTGAAAAAATCTTTCAGTGTTAGATAGCCCATTTATCGAGGAAGGCTATAGGCTATATATCATCACGCTAAGACCAGATAGGAGCGGAGCAGTCATGAAAAATGTGACACAAACGAAGTTGTGCGGACAGCTAGTATAGAATAATGACAGGGAGATTCGAAGTTGAGTTTACAAAAGAAACATTTTAACAATTTCTTACTAAACTAGAATGGAAAAAGCTCAGATTTGAAAGTATTGCCCTGTCATACAATACATATAGGTGATTCAAACTTAATGCCCTCTGAAAAGTTTACTTTTTGCGACTCGTGGTGTGTTCAGAGTCACCATTAACTTTAATTCTACCTTTACCTGCGTTACAGTTAATTTACAAAGCTTTCTATGCTTACGAGTACATTAAAAGAGGAAACTATATTTATATTTTAAAGGGTAAAGACTTTTTTATTTGTTGTTTATACCGAATAAGCTCCGAAACTACTGGACCGATTTTAATAATTTGCTCACCAATGGAAAGCTACATTATCAACGAGTAATAATAGCTATTTTATTCCCGTATTTCCACGGGAACGGGAACTACGCGGGTGAAACTGTAGGGCGCTGCTAGTATAATATATATAACGCTTGAATAACTGTACTGCTTGTAAAGTAAATATCATAGACATAATATGTAGCTATGTACTTGATCTTGCATAAACATAACCCTCCTCTTTATAAGCTTTAAATCCTTTCACATACAGAGCGGATAACGACACATTCTAAAACCTCTCGTACCAAAAACTGGTAAATATTTACATCCGTACAGGGCCCCGAGTCTGTTATTTTTTATAAATTTGACATTCCAACACGATCCCATTGTTATTTTGCTAAAAGTACGTAATCTGCTAAATTCATAATGGTCGATCAGTGATCGGTCAATGGACTCGTACCTAATACTTTTTGATAACCGAGCTATTAAAAGCAATGACTGCACAATGACGTTCTAATGGTAGGTCACTGATCAAAGGAACTGTCAACATTTTAGCAGATTACTGCATACGTCTATTATTCATTTATCATTATGTACGAGATTGCCATTTCATTCAATGGAGTGTCATTGGTTGACCATTGGAAAGTCATAGTGACGCTTTTATATTAGTAGATTACCAAAATTGTAGAAAACAACCAATATGAAATCAATGATAGACCATTCTGACACTATTTGTATAGCAGACTTGGGACCCTGATAAGTATGACTCACTCCCGAAGAATCTAACACTTCCTGAATCCCAATAATTACATAAGTTTATGCCCTCGAGGTTATCAGACGCCTCGTGGCCCGCCGCCGCCTTCGTGGCCTCGTGGCCATAAGATACACAAGTAATCCCCGCTGCCAGTGGGGCCACAGTGGGCTTATCTTCCTATATCGCATAAATATCGAAAGACACGGACGCCAATTACACATATCAATGTGTTTTCAGGGCTGGCAGATGCGTAGAATTGAAGCCTGTGATCGAACACTCAGGATCAAAGCTGTTCTAGGACTAAAGGATTTTCTAAGACTTCATTTGTTGTGTGCATAGATATAGTGTGGAACGGATTTGTTTTCTCCAGCGACAAGTTGTATAATTATGGAAATACAGATCTCCAAATAAAAGCTTTGAAGTTTGTTCTGGTTACACGGTTAGCGCAGTGGTTGAGCGATTGGCTGCTGCGTCGCGGGTTGGGGTTCGTTTCCCGCACGAAACAAGAATTTATTTGACCTACAGGTACTTAGTTGTTCTGGATCTTGTTGTTTGTCAGTGTTTTTCATAAAAAGTAAGTTCTCTTATTTTAACGGTCTATAATAAGAGATACCACTTCATAACGAAATTAGGAACCATATTTTTCACCCATAGTTTCACCCCTTTTACAACCATTCTCGTATGATATCTAACTGACGAACTAAATAGAATCATATTTTTTTTTACTCAGGAATTCCGATTACTTAAGACAGATGAACGATAGACATACAGACACAAGGAACCCCTCCTTGGCAACCATGAGTTTTGGGCACGCACCTCTCCCATCTCCCACGCGCGCCTCGCTCCTCACTAGATCAGCCATACCTCGGCTATCTGACTGCTGTGTTTTATCTAATTACCGCTCCTGGCTGTTATGACACTGTGATAGCTTCCTCATTTTGTGAGAAGTCTCTCTGGATTTTTTAAAATAAAAAAGAACAAATAATTAAAAAAAATAAAAAAAAAAACGCTTGCCGTTTCAAAAAAGGAAATAAAAAATTAAAAACAAGATAGATAATAATCTTTTCATTTCAGTCGGGGGACGATTCCTTTGAATAATTCTTTACAGGGACAATTTTCCAAATAGGGTACCACTTTAAAACATGTTGGTTACATAAATCAAAGCACAAGAAACTAATGGAAACCGTTAATCCATCCATAGTTCTAACACCGTATATACATAGTCACTAAAAGACTTATTATATTATTAAAGTCATCATAACATTAGTCTATGGGCCACAGACCATTATTTTGAACATGACCCACCCACTTCCAATAATACTAATGACAGCTTTTCATAGCTATGTTAAATACCGTAAAGGCTCATTTACACGAGAGTATGTTCTTGCTTTTAATAGGCGTTTATCGAAAACAGAGACAGAACTACATACACTGCTCGCTACGTCGATATGACGGATTTGTTTTGAACGTACTCTAGTAAATTCAGTCGCCATGGCAACGGAAAAACAATTCCAACTGACAATTTTAATTTGAATCGAGTGGAAGAACCATTACTTGGCAAAAATATTGGATTCTTTATTCAAAATTTTCTATGGAGATTTTGAATTTAGAATCTATTAAAAAGTTTTATGAATTTATGCTTGTTAGAATGTAAGGAATTCAATTATGAAATTGCCAGACGATAAATTAATTATTATTTCGAATTTAGAATATCTCATGAATTAATCATCTCTATTTTATGTGAGTGTGATTTACTTTTGATTCTCGATCAAGCAATTTGAGGATGCATTTTTTATAGTATCTCGGTTTATCGAGACAGAAACTATCTATGTGTAAACTAATCTTAACAATCGGTACGTCAGTCTATTACCTCGCGCATTACTATATCATTTGTCGTCGCCTGTCATCGTTAAACATTTGTATCAGAAACCGCGCTAATACGTTTTCTATGTGGACGGCAAACAGAGAGTTTATTACTCGTAAGTGAACGATTTAGATGTCTCGACGTACTATCGCTTGTAAAGGCTTGGCTTTCTCGCTGTGTGAGAATCTTAGGAATTAGAAATGGTACTATATTAGTGTCAAGTGGCTAATGTCCCATCAACATAATATTTTGTTTTTGTATATTATTGCACACTTAAATACAGACATAACCGGAGAGTTTATGCACGAAAGGGAACTTTCATTTTCAGTATTCATATGGAGTTTGAGTTGCAACAGTGACGGAAAAGTTGAAAGGAAACCGCACAGTTTGATCTTCGAGGTTAAGCAACGCTTATCGAGGTCGGTCTATGGATGGGTGACCATTTATACCATAGCGAGACTTCTCCGTGCCTCGGAACGTATGTTAAGCTGTTGGTCGTGGTTGTCATATGTTATCTTTGGCAGTCATTACAGATATTTAGAAGTCAGAAGTCAGAACAGTCTGGCTGCAGTCTTGTGTTACCCTTTTTTGGGATTGTGAAGGTAATCAAATGGAACTGGTAATCAGCTGGATCCGGTGATACTGGAAATGGACTGATTTTTGGTTAGGAAATAGGCTGATTAATGTATTTCCTTTGTATTGCTCAAATTCTAATTAAGAAACTATAGAATACGGACCAACTTAAAACAAATAGAAATTATCTTTACCTGAAAAATGCTTGATATTTTATTTACTGTATTTTTTATGTTTCAAAAGTAATTAGGCCTAACAAGTACCATCGCTTTCTACATATTTTATTTATTCATACCCCAGAATGTTCAATCTAATTTATATCAAGTGTTTTCCTTTCTCAGAAGTACTACAAACACATTAACACCGCACCCACGCACGTATAATCAAACCTAAGATTAATATAATATCTATAATAAATTACAACTTTCTCTCAATGAAACTAATTGCTTTACAAAGTATCCTACGCCGTTACGTAACTTGGATAAGTTAAAGTTATCGATTAAATCTGACCAGCCATCTTAATGTACCTAGGATAATACTTAAGCTATGGGCACATTCAACGCGCGTTTGATTGTCACATAAATACTTTTTATTTAGCATAGCATCGGATACCGCTTGACCTTTTATAGATTTGCAATAAATTTCTGCACATATTCGTAAGAAATTATGTGCTTAGTATTGCTAGGCACGATGGTTGGAAATATGAACCTTTTTATTAAGTACCTACTAGGAATATGATATCTCCGTTTTTCTCTGGTCAATTAGTCGTTAAATTCAACAAAACACTATCTTTAGGCGATCAAATAAATAATTGAATGACTTTAAGAGCATACAAAATTAATGAATAATTTGTCTAAAATAATACAACTACATTAAAGAATTAGTTGCGATATCAAATCAAACCTTCATTAACTTATAATATCATAATTCGATACGGTCATTAATTCCAATCAAATATACAACGAACGAATCTTTTGACATTTCATAATAACATGAAATTGCAAATTGACTATTCATTTCAGGTGTCAAATTCCGACATTATAGCATGCGATTATTGTTACGTAAGTCGCACGTTGTCGCGTTGTGAATGGGAGGCTTTAGTGGCAGAGAAAGTACGATGACCGATGCACCTTTAATGAATACATAGTTATGTGAACTTTGTTCGTGTCAACAATGTTTTAAAATACAATAGAAATTACATGTGGGTGGTTATGCAATGAATGTGTATTTGTGTTTTGTTTATAAAGGTAAAGGGAAGAGATTTCGTGAAGCGAGACAAATATTCAGTAGACTATCGAAGTTATTCTTTCTTTTTTTCTTTTAGCATACGTTGCCCCACACAAGCAATTTCTACAGTATCGTGGGTGCGTCAACAAACATAAAATCTCACATACACAAACAGCCAGACCCGGAACAACTATCTGTAGGCCATACAAATATTTGTTCCGTGCGGGAATTGAATTCGCGACACGTAGCGCAGCAGCCAATCGCACAACCACTGCGCCAACAGCTAGTCACTGTTAGCGAATGTTCGATTTGATAACTAAATAAAAACTAAAAATTATTTTAAGTCGAACTTGTCTTATTCTATAAATCTTATTTAGGTATTGAGAGTTTAATTCAAAATTCCTAATTAAAAAATCGGCAAAGGCAACTTATAAAGTTGTTATTATAACTAGTGCTCATTATTGTGTGGTAAAAAAATATTTCTTGATCGTTCTCACAGAATTTATCGCGTAACATTACCACGGCTAAAATGACATCTTAATTTGTAATAATGTCTATTCTTAAGCTTAGATACAGCAGCCATCTTTATTATGACTGTAATCTGGATCAGTACTCTTAATCTTTAGGTACCAAACCTGTACTGATTACACAATTATACGTTTATCGCAGGGATGGTCAACCTTTTGTGTTACTAGTAAACATTTTTATAAGCTGAATTGCTTCGTTGGTCTATGGAATAAAATACCAGTGTGTGTACCTTTTTAATGGACGGGAAACCATCATATATAAATCAGTTTACTGTTTTTAGTTTTTTATTTATTTATTAGATAACTAGCTTGCCCCACGGTTTCACCCGGGTAGTTCCCGTTCCCATGGGAATACGGGAATGAAATATAGCCTATGTTGCTCAGGGTGAATGTAGCTTTCTAGTGGTGAAAGAATTTTTGTAATCGGTCCAGTAGTTTTTGAGTTTATTCGTTACATACAAAAATACAAATATTTCGTCTTTAGAATATTAGTATAGATATTAATGTATTATACTGATTCATTAGAAAATCAGCGTCAGTCAGTCTGGCATATCGCTGAAATGGACCTATTTAGTGCAGCCGTGAGACACTCACTAAGTTTTTTGCATGTATTTTTTGTTATAAATCCATGTACCGTGCGTGTTTCATGTTTGTGCTAAAAACATTTTATTCTTTTGATTGACTTCTCCCGCTCTGGGCGGAGCGGAAGGGAGTGTCAGACTCCTACTGACTAAAACCCACTTGTGTTCCTCCTCATACCCTTTACTTATGAAAACTGCAAGAAATACGCCGGCAGCGGCGTATTGTGGTTGCGGTCGGTAGCCCGTGTGCGGCCAGGTTTATGTTTCATGTTATTTTTTGGGTGTTCAGCCAAAACTGTTGCCGTGGCTGGCGACATAGAGAAGTTCGGGCAATACAGTAAGTTTATAGTGAATCACGTAAAATTTATAAGCTTTTATCTAAATTAAACAAGAACACAAATTATAGAATTTGGATAATATTGGATTTGGATAATATTGTGAACAGGTAATGAAAGCACAATATCAAGATTTTATTTTTATTACAAGTTATCTGGTATTACAAGAGAGACGGATGTGTTGCAATAATCCAGTGACATATAGCTTAAGCATTCGATAATTCAGCACGCGGTCCAAAGGTTGGTCACTCCTGCTCGGGAACCGAACCCGCTACTTGACGACCGTGTCACTAATGTGCAGGCGGCGAGTACAAAGAGCCTGCATATTATCGCACTACAAAAACTAACACCTTGACCAGTTTATCCTGACCCAGGGAAATGGAATACAAGTCTAAGCGTACTTACTGATTTCCTGTGTTAATTTTCGACATTACACTCTAGAACTCTTCAAGGTTAAGCAACGCTTTCCGGGGTCAGTCTGTGGATGGGTGACCATTTTATCATGCCGAGACACTCCTCTGTGCTTCGGGAAGCACGTTAAGCCGGACTATCATTTGTAGATCTTTGGTAGTCGTTACGGATTGACAGAAGCCAGAAAATCTGACTCCAGTCTTGCCAAGAAGTACCGTGTTACACAGTTAATGGGTTGTGGAGTTCTGGTAGGCAGCCGCTTCACGTAAAATACTGGTATTCAGCTGAATCCAGTTTCACTTTAGTCGACTCCAATATTGTTGGGAAAAGGCTAGGCGGATGATGACAGTTTAAAACATACTTATATTATACAGACTTTATAACATAAAACTTCTTTTTTTTTGTAGATGTTTTTCAAGTGTTTTATTTTTCAAAGTGCCTTTTTAAGGCATAAACTTCGATTGTCGGATAAAAACTAGCCCTTAGTCGAGTAATGCAAAAAGAGTACTCTAGTTAGAAAAATATTCAACAGCTTTTTTTAAACGATTTTCAAAATAAGGGGTGAGATATGAAAGGGATACTTCTGTATTCCAGTCTGTAAATATTCGTTGTACTTATAGTGCCAAGATGAAAGGCTCAACTTATACTGGGTGTTTTCCAGTAGCGCCACCGTGTCACGGCACAGTAATAGGGTTAGGAATGCCGTCCCATTTCCGACCGGCCATTTGTACCCCGGCCATTTGTACCCCGGCCATTTGTACCCCGGCCATTTGTACCCCGGCCTGTTTTTGTAGATCGTAGATTTAATGGCGCAAGTGTGTTAACTTGATGGTTTTGATGTCGGCACGATTAGGCGCAAATGATAGTGGAGCGCTATAAGCCTTAAGCGCTCCACAGGTACTAGAGGAATGATGGGATGAGAAGAACAGAAGGTCAAGTAGTCGAAATGTATAAAATTCGAGACACAATCTCTTGTAAGTGACAATAAATGTCAAAAGCTTATCAAGAAGGAAGACGTTAAAGGTATTCTTGACCGATTACGATTGAGTTTTTACTGTTGCCCCATACTAGGAATTTCTCATGTATCGTGGGTGCGTTTACAAACATAAACTCACATACAAACACACAGACCCTGAATCTGTAGGCCATACAAATATTTCTTCAAAGCCAGTCACTCAATCACTGCGCCACCGCGCCGTTGTGCCGATGGGAAAGTAATAAATTCGGAAATTATATATGGAAATAGCTTCTGCCCGCGACTTCGTCCGCGTGGAATAGTTACTTTACCCCCGATTTTGAAACTCTCAGCCCGATCGGTTTAAAATTGACAAAGTTTCATACAAACTTTCATTCCCTATTTTACCCCCTTGGGGTTAGAATTAATCAAAATCCTCTCTTAGCGGATACCTACGTCATAACATCTACCTGCAGGCCAAATTTCAGCCCGATCCGTTCAGTGGTTTGGGCTGTGCGTTGATAGATCACTATATCAGTCAGTCAGTCACTTTTGAGTTATATTTATACATATATTTAGATTAAGATTATATAAGATTATAGGACTTTCCTATTTCCTTTGTCTCGAATAGGTAGATTTCTTATTAGTCAAATTAATTTTTTTCTCTCTCTTTTTTCAGGTGTTTACAATTGGAGTTCGATTTACAACCGTGTGCAGCGAATTGTAAGTTTTATTTTCTAAGATCATTAGCTTTTGACTAATAACTCTCGATAATCTACGTTCGGGAGTTTCATTCAATAAATCTTTATTGTCTCTCACTGACAATGAGTCTGGAGCTGTGTATGGGGCTGTGCTGTACCATGAAGAAAAATCGAAAGTCGATATATACATACATATGTATGTTAACTAACAGAGGGCGTTCCCGTTAACCTGCAAGAGTATAACATCCATATATTATGATAAAAATATTACCATTAGAAAAAAAAATGTTTTTTTTTTTAAATATTAAAATATTCACTAAAAATAATGTCAAATTGATACGTTAAAGAACCACTCTGTACACGCGTACTTGCCGGTTTGGGCATTGCTACTACGAGTGGGTACTATTCCGCGTTTTGTTTCAAATTTATTGTCAATTAATTATTTTTTTGAATTCGGATTATTTTATGCTTATTTTTCTATGCTGATATTTTTATTTTAATCTATTTATGATATAGATTAAAGAGTTTAAGGGAACATCCTCTGTTATTTAACACACTGTATATATATTTAAAACGTTGCCCCACACTAGGATGTACTCCTGTATCGCGGGTGCGTTCACAAACACGTAAACTCACATACACAAGACACCCAGACCCGGAACAATTATCTGTAGGCCATACTAACATTTTTGTTCCGTGCGGGGATCGAACCCGCGACACGTAGCGCAGCAGCCGAACGCTCAACCACTGCGCCAACCGTGTCATCTAGATATGTACCAGTGTATTTCAAACATACATACTCGTTATGTTTTGTACATATATTATAGTTCCTATATTTACAACGAGTAACAGAATAATCGCAATACCTCTCAAGGGGTCATTGAACTCAGCATTATGAACAACTTTTACTATGGTACCAATACTAAAATCGCGAAAATATAAAGATTATTATTATTTTGATTATATACACTTCACTACACTAATATTATAAAGAGGAAAGATTTGATTACTTTTTTGTTTGTTTGCATTGAATAGGCTCCGAAACTACTTGACCGATTTGAAAAATTCTTTCACTGTTGGGAAGCTACACTATCTCCAGTGACCATAGACTATATTATATCGCCATATTCCCACGGGAACGGGAACTACTCGGTCGAAACCGCGGGGCGATGCTAGTTCATTCATATAAACATTATCAATTACATATTTAATTTATTATTACTGCCTGATTGAGACGTCACAAGACTCCGGTCCCCATAAACTTCGCTTCCCACATCACTATTAAAATGAAGCCGCAACACAAAAACAATAAAACAAGCGGAACTTTCCTCTCATTAAGACATTTCACCCGGATTCTCTCGGATGATCATAAGAGTTTCTATGTCAATAGACATACAGACCACAGCACACGATCAGACTTGTATATGAGTGCTTTTTACTGGTTCCTGCAGCGACATACTGACTTCGATGACTGATGGCATAGGTATAGCCTTGTACATCATTAATTGTTTCCATTTTAAATTTTTATTTGGTTCACCAATAATTATATACACTGGTATAAGCAAATAGAAAAGAAGCAAGAAATCAGAATATAGTGTAACAATCACTTCCAGGTAAACTCTGCTTGCACACAAATGTTGTCGTAAAATATCATTAAGAGATAATTTGACCTTCACGAGAGTAGGTAAGGGTATGTGTGTGTACTTAAGAATAACAGTGTCAAATCAAACTGTAAAAAAAAATACGCCTGCCATATCAAAAGTTGAATTTAAAACAAGATAGATAATATAATCTTTTCATTACAGTCGGGAGACGCTTCCTTTGAATAAATAGTTCTTTACAGGTCCCCCGACTGCAGTGAAAAAATAAATATTTATCTTGTTTTAAATTGTTCAATATTTGTCATCATAAAATTGCAGACTGCAATAGATTGTAATAAATCTATATTAGATTATAATTTCTAAATATTTTATGAAAAAAATCGTTGTGTATAGTAAATCCCATCTTAATTCAAAAATATCCAATATATCCGTGTCTTATTAAGTTAAAATAGTTTACAATTTCACGCGATATTTTATAATGGCACGGCGTATACAATATTCCGCTGATATAGCCAATCACATTCGTATAACAAACGTAAGCCCATTCTCTACCAATACCTTCCGATATCGAATTATAATCAAATAATAAATATACCTAGTAATATTATGCAAACAAAATATGGTCATGTGCAGTGAATGCCGACCTCTTACGTGGTAAATACTAAGTACGTATGAACATAGGCACATATTGTATCGTGTTCTGAATCTAAACCAGCCAATTATATTTTAGCAACCGTGCTAACTTCAATGTCATATGTTTTGAATGACAATGTGATATTATTTCGTATTGGGAAACAGTGTTGCGGAAATCAATAATTTATTTTATAGTTTTTGACAGCAAGAATGTTATATGAATTGGTATTTAGCAACTGGAACTTTAAGTTGTCAAGTGAAGCATAAAATTAGCATGATTAGCGTTTCCACTGCTGTTTTTTTTTAAGATTGGCTTCTCGCAGTTAAGCCTAACGTTATCGACTTTTTAACTGGGCCACCCTGTGGCGGCCTTCATATAAATATTAAAACCTCCAGCTAGGGCTTATAAAACTTACAAGCTAAGCAACTACGCGCTTAGGGCCCCCTTTGTGGGGTACGGACGTCGGCTTAGGGCGTCGCTGTGGGGAGCAGCTAGGGACGGGCTGGATCTAACGAGGTTTCCACTGCTGGGAGACATTCCTCCTCATTATAAAAGGAAGCGGGTTATCAGTCATCACGCGAGCACGTTGCAAGTTTGATGATGTAACGTAACTTCAAGTTTTTGGTTCTAAGACATGCTGGTTTGTTGTGGAATTTGTTCGAAAGAGTCACCGCGGCCTTGGAACGCGGCGGGCATTAGGAGGAACACGGGTGGGTTTAAGTCAGTAAGAGTCTGACACTCCCTTCCGATCCGCCCAGAGCGGGAGAAGTCATTTAATGATTTCCCATTAAAAAAAAAGACATTTTCACAATTACTATTTCCTTAACAGTTTTGTTTTTAATTAATTTCATAATTGATATTTCTTATACCTAGTAATATAAGTAATTAGTGCCAAGTAATAGTGAAATTGGATAGTTTCATATTTGTTCTAGGTATCTCATAAAAAACTTATGGTTTCTGAATTATTTGAAGTAGAATATTTGTAAAACTGTTTTTTTTAGCATGGCAACCTATCAAAGTTTGACTGTGACTTTGTTTTATCAAAGTTAATGTAGGGCTTGACCTAATCTTACATAATTATGATTATTTTTTTAATAATAGAAACCGACCAACAGTTTCTTTTGACTAATACTGCTCTATTGAGAACTTGCTTACTTGCTTTCAGGCATTTATGATAATCAGATTATGATCCATTTATTCACCGCCACACTTTTGAAACAATTTCCATTTCGCCATCTTTAGTTCAGTAAGAACGCCAATAGATGGCGTTGTGGCCAATTGAGCGTGGTCATCGGTAATGCGGGAAGCTTGCGCTTGCTTCCGCTGCGGCCTGACGACACAGATGCCGTTTTAATGGCCAGGGAACTCACTGACCATCACTAATATGCCTGAATGTACTTAAGGGAATGGGTCGATGGACGAGAGATGATTGTTTGTTTGTGATTTTGTTTGTTTCGTTGCGATTATGAGTTAATTGGAGTTGATGGTTTTTACTGACTTGACTTAAACCCATCCGTGTTCCTCCTGATGCTTTTCAACCAACTTCCAAAAAAGGAGGAGGTTCTCAATTCGACTGTATTTTTTATGTTTGTTACCTCATAACTTTGTATTGGGTGTACTGATTTTGATGTTTTTATTTTTATATTCGAAAGCTGGTGCTTGTCGTGTGGTCCCATTTATATGATTTAGATTTGACGATTAGTATTTGAGTTGTTTGTTGTTCATTGTTTACACCAGTGATTGGTACGTTCAGGTTTGTACCACTAAATAGTGAAAAATAATACATCATACAAAATAACTTGAATTTCGGAAGTCGGTGTTCAAAAACCGAAAAAGTAACCACAAACACCGACTTCCGAAATTACCGTTATTTTGTACTTTTTGGTTTTTTTTTTTGTGTAGATGTCGCTTGTATTTTTTGTAAAAAGTTTTTTTTTATTACGATCTAGGGCTGTGGTGACTCTTTCGAACAAATTCCGCAACCTTGCCACTAGGTAATACTTATAATTTTAGTAAAAAATAACCACTATAAAAACAGAAATTATAAACAAAGACTAAAACGATCAATCGTTATTCGTTTCGCACAATAAACAGTTACCTACGTATTGCACAAGACGTTCATAATACAAATTAAACACATCAAAAGTATCTAGGGATCAACATATATTTTTGCAATAACTTTTCTCCTGATTGATATTAATTAAAATTTTCTTTAAGGATTCATCAAATAAAGTGTTTTCGTTTGTCACAGTAACGATAAACCAAGTCACCTTTGCATTAATAAAGAAATTTGCCATTTTCCTAATAAAGGGATTTTTGACATTTGAACCACTAACATTAAAGTTCGAAAAAAAGACTGAAATAACAGTTTTCTTTAAAATTTTATTGGGTAACTTAAACAATTAATAATCCGTGTTTCTACCGCGAACACTAACAACACAAGAACATCGGTTTGGCATACTCAAAATGAGTTCATCCAAATCACGCTGTGGAATGGCCGCCCATGTTCGTTGCAACAACAAAAAAAGGTCTTCTTGCGACTGGATACCCTCCATATTCGGCAGAGCTCTTCGCTTACCTTGGCTGAGCGCCATGGAGGACGGTATCGCTGCACCACACGGAGACAAGACCGATACATTCAAATCTTAACTCGAAGAGCTCCAACAATAACCGCCATGATGTTAGCCGTGAGGCTTCATCACTCTTCAGGGAACTTAATTAGCGACCAAACAGTCAGAAACCGCTTGCATGAAGTGAACCTTCATTCAAACAAGGCAATTAATAAAAACATCGCGTGTCCGCAACACGCGATGTTTTTATTAATTGCCTTGTTTTCTTCAAGAATCTTAGAGACAATGACCACTACGTTTTTAGATAGCATGAAAACTATTGTATATACGCGTTTTTTGAGAGCAGTGGTGGCCGAGTGGCAACGGCCCCGACTCACGAATAGAACAAAAAATTCGAAGACATGTGACATTCAGCTACCCGCACTGGGCCCGCGTGGTGGATTACGGCCCATTCCCTCTCCTAGAGAGGAAGCCTGTGACCCAGCAGTGGGAACGTTAAAAGGCTGATTGATTATGATGATTATGTTTTTCGAAAAGTGTACAAAGTTCTTCTAAAGCCCTATTCTTATTCTTTTGTGAATTGTTTACGTACACCAAAGGTCTTCATCACCAAAGGAACATCCATAAATACACGTTTATAATATTACTAGTTACGAGGTGCAATGCTGAGACTAAATCTCTACTATATTATGCATGTATTATACATATAAACCTTGCTCTTGAATCACTCTATCTATTATAAAAACCGCATCGAAATCCGTTGCGTAGTTATAGGGAAGGTTCATATCTGACGGAATATGCGTCGCGTATTATCGGTGAACGGTCGAGTGTTTTTCTATACATTTGTCTGTTCTGGCGTTACGCGACCGATAATACGCGACGCATGTTCCGTCAGATATGAACCTTCCCTTAAAGATCTAAGCATACATAGGGACAGACAGCGGGAAGCGACTTTGTTTTGTACTATGTAGTGATAAGTAAGGATTTAACCTCGTGTTAGCCACTAACTGTGATTTAAAAGATAACTCTTAGTGACTTTTTAATACTTTAAGATTCAAGCCAAGAGACTAACTTACAAGTCGTTAGTAAAGTAATTTCATTTACTTCGCTTTGCACTCATTGACCTCAATTTTTAACCGATTTGTGGTTTTAGAAACGTGACCATTTTTAACTATCTGCTTCACACAGTAAACATGTAGTTTAGTGTTTGTTTTTACATGCAATTTAAGTCGTGTTTGGTTTTTCTAAGTTTTCTTGAAGTAAATTTAGTTGAATAAAGATTTTAGATTATAACGCGTATCATAGATGGATTTACACAGATTTTTTCTAGATTTAGAACACTTATTAAGACATCTCACATTCTTTTTTGTATAATTAGTTAATTTGAAAATTATAAATAGAAAAGATACAGCTTGGTATTTAATTTTTTTTTTACAAATTAACAGTTTTAGGAACACAGCTGCACAAGCGATGGAAGTTCTAGATATAGCTGTTAACTGAACCCAGACATAACAGGAGAAGATAGCATTACTGTGCTCAGACACAGCAGACACTTGACAGTAATACAAAAAACATGATCAACAAAGCCGATACTGGGAACATAAATACAACATAACATAATCAGCCTTTCAATGTTCCCACTGCTGGGACACAGGCCTCCTCTCTAGGAGAGGGAATGGGCCGTAATCCACCACGCGGGTCCAGTGCGGGTTGCTGAATGTCACATGTCTTCGAATGTTTGGTTCTAGGACATGCCGGTTTCCTCACGATGTTTTCCTTTACCGTTTTGAGAACAGTGGTGATGAAATTAATTACACAAAGTAATGCGCCTGGCTGGGGTTGAACCCGCGACGTACAATTCGTAAGTCGGGGCCGTTACCACTCGGCCATCACTGCTCATAAATACACCAACACTTCGAAGGTCGAATTAGTAACAGTTCCGCTCCATTGGATTAGCACATCTTCCGTTATCACACCGGCCACGATCGATAACACATTCTACTTTAAACGGTATAGGTAACAGCCGGACAAACGGTGCCATAGAGTATAGAACACGGTAGGAGTTCTATCGATGGGCAATCCACTGTTTTTATACCTACACCTAACCCATCAACTGGGGAACACGGTACTTCTTTGCAAGACTGGTGTCAGATTTTCTGGCTTCTGACAATCCGTAACGACTGCCAAAGATCTCCAAATGACAGCCGGGACCAACTGCTTAACGTGTTTTCCGAGGCACGGAGAAGTCTCGTTATGTTAAGGTGGTCACCCATCCACAGAACAAGCAAGCGCTTTTTCGTGCTAATGTAACGTTATCCAAAATTACTTGAGCGGTGTCGTTTGCTAAGGTTTTAATGTGACTGATTCCACCAGTCCTAATCATCATCTGCCTAGCCTTTTCCCAACTACACTGGGGTCGGCTCCCAGTCAAGCCGGATTCAGCTGAATACCAGTATTTTACATGAAGCGGTTGCCTACCAGACCTCCGCAACCCATTAACTGGGGAACACGGTACTTCTTGGCAAGACTGGTGTCAGATTTTCTGGCTTCTGACAATCCGTAACGACTGCCAAAGATCTCCAAACGACAGCCGGGACCAACCTAATTGCACCAGTCCTAATACCTTATGGATATCGAAGTAGGCAGTGGTGACCGAGTTGTCTCCGTGTTCTGTGGCCGGCACACTCGGTACTCCGGTAGTGCGTGCGCGCCGATCTCATCAGCCACTTGCCACACGCCTGCGCAGTTCCCACGAAAGTGCTGTAACTAGGTATGTGCTAGAAAGACATGAAATCATCGTCCGATCGTAACTCTTCCGAGAATGTTGACAAGATTGCGTGCCTCGATGTCAGCTGACTTTTTCAGAGATGCCGAGGAAATTGGAACATTGGTGTTGTAAAACTATGTAGCCGAGAGAAATAGAGGAAAAGCTACTTTATAATATTTTTGGGGTTATGAAATAAGTAAAAAATAGCTAAGAACATGTTGAACATTATTTCCCAGTATTCAAATACCAGCCCAGCGAATATTCACTTTAAAATCATGTATAAAAACATAGACCAAGTAGTTCATTTAACAAGAGATTTATCAGAATCGCTTTTCTGATAAATCTCTTGTCTTCAAGATAAGTATTACCTTTTCGAACGTTGCAATCTATAGTCATCTTCGTTCGAGGTTTTGGAATGAAGGAATGTTTTTAACTAACTTTTTAGACCTACATATGTATCCTGCTTATATTTGTGAAGTTTCATTAAAATCGGTTCAGTCATTTCGCAAAATAACGACTTGAAAATTTGTATGAAATGCCGTTTGGAGTATACACTCTTAATGTCAATAAGTTATAAAACCATATATTTATTCATTATGAAAATGCAACTCACATGGAGTTGCATTTTCATAATGGGAAATCGATTTCTTTGACAGGAAGAAGAATAGTTATTTTCACACTTAGAAAAAGAAAGAAAGAAAGAAGAAAGAGAGGAAAACTGTTTATTTGCGCCAAGCATGACGCACACCAAAGAATTTAAAATACAGCTTAGAACTAAAACAAAAATAATACCTAGTTAAAAGTTCGGTTCAGATACTCCATATGTTGGAAACGCAACTTTCTTCAATTTTCATCATCAATCATCCTATAAAAGTGTTGCTAGCGCACTTAATACTAACACCTCGTATAAAATGATCTGCACTATTAAGAATTGAGGCTGTGCGCGTGTCCCCACCGAATGTGTCTCCACGTTGTCGTCGTGGTGGGGCTTGAGCGTCCCAATGATCTTGCGAGCTTTCCCGGTAGAGCCACTCATGCCGGAAGGTCGCAAGTGAGGGATCAGACCAAGAGAGACACACACGCGAGGAATCCCGCTCGCTGCCTTCTGGTACGCGTCTGCTCATCAGACGTGGCTGGGAAGGCAGTGAGTGGGTGGGAGGAGAGGCCCTGTGAGGGAGAAAGGGCGCAGGAGTAAGGGACCGCACCCTCTAAAAGGAAAAGAATGGACAAAGGCTTTTGGAAAATGAGTCCCCAGGTGGGTCCCGACTGCTCAGCGGTCGGGGAATCCCACCCCGCTTCGGCGGGCTGCCCTCCGTACTCTGGGGTGGGCAACAAACGCCTTCCACTTGCCAGTGGCAACGAGAGCCGAGGAGGCTCAGGATCGACGTCATCCGGATCCGCTTCTTTCAAGGAGCTGATGGCGTTCGATTGTGATGCGGGGAGTTCGCCTGAGCGCCGGGGAGGTGCAGGGTCAGATTCTGGCTCTGCACATGACCTAGTAACGGTCAGCTCGGCGGGCTCCGGAGACGGAAGAGGGGGGGCTGCTGCGGAGAACATCAAGTTCTTCCGCAAGCGGCCCAGACGGGAGGATGACAAGGAGTCGTCCTCCGAGGGGGAGTTTGTCTCTGCCCGCAAGATCCCCACCGCTAGGCGGGGCAGGGGCGGTGAGGCAGGGAGGGGGCTGACTCCCTCTACCCGGGAGGGGCGTCGGGCCGGGAGGTTGGTGGAGGAGGGGCGTCGCCCTGGAGGGAGCGGTCGTGGGGCTCCCTCTACTCTTCCGCCTCCTCTCGACTCTGACGACGAAGAGTCCCCGGGGGAGGTACCACCCACGGCCGAGGAGAAGAAGGCCCAGTTTGCGGAGGTCGTGGAGGCCGCGATCCGCGCTGTGGCCTTCAAGCGGAAACAGTCCTCCAAGCGGGAGGCCATTACGGCGGCCAAAGCCTCCATTATGGCGGCGGCGGCGGCCAACGTCGGCGGGTCCGGAGAGGCGATAGAGTTGCGGGCGGAGGTCGCCCGCCTCGCGGCCGTAACGGAGCGACTCATTGCGGAGAATGAGTCGCTCCGGAGGGACCTGGCTGGCATGGCCAGAGCGGCCTCGGAGGAGCCGCAGGGCGTGCCGAGTCCAGCGGCGCTGGAGGGGAGCCAAGTGCTGAGCCAGGTGCGGAGCCTGGTGCGGCAGGAGCTGGCTCCCTTCCGGAGGCAGGTGTCCGCCTTGGAGGACATGATCCGGCGTCCCCCGTTGGCGGCGGCACAGAGGCCCCCGGGACAGCAGAAGGCGGCTTCGTACGCAGCCGCGGTGGCTGCTGGCCCGGGAACGTCCGGCCAGGCGAAGGCCAAGGCGGGAGCCGCGCCAGCGCCTGTGACGCCGGCGCCCGCGACGCCGGCCCCGGCGAAGAGGGGTAGGAGGAAGGCTGGAGGGGGAGCGGCTAAGGCTGCTGCGCCAGTGGCGCCGCAACCGCCCCCACCCCCACCCTCGGACCCTCCTGCGGCCGAGGCCGAGTGGCAGGTTGCCGGACAGAAGCGGCAGGCCGCGAAAGCGGCCAAAAATAAAGCGAGGAGGCAGCGGCGGAAGGCCAATGCCATTGCGGCGAGGCTTCGCGCCCCGAAATCCGCGGCTGTGGTGCTTACACTGCAGCCGGAAGCGGAACAGAGGGGCGTGACGTATCTCGCCGTACTGAAGCGGGCAAAGGAGGCGGTGAGCCTCCAGGAGCTGGGCATCAGCGGGGGCATCGGGGTCAGGAGGACCCTAACCGGTGCCCGCAAGCTCGAGCTCGCCGGAGCGGAGAGTGGCCCGTTCGCGGACGCCTTGGCCGAAAAGCTGAGGGCGGTCTTACCCGCGGACGAGGTCCGGGTGTCCAGGCCGACTAAGCGCATCGACATGCGCGTAGTGGGCCTGGATGACTCCGTTACGGAGGAGGAAGTTGTGGCCGCCGTCGCCAGGACTGGGGGGTGCTCTGCCGAGCTCCTCAAGGCGGGCACCCTCCGGCCTGACAACACGGGCATGCAAACCCTTGTGGTGAGCTGCCCCGTGACGGCGGCCAGAACTGTGTCGGAGGGCCGAAGGCTCCTGGTGGGATGGGTGTCTGCGCGGGTAAAACTGCTGGAGCCCAGACCTCTGAGGTGCTACCGCTGCCATGTGGGTAACCACACGGGAGCTATGTGCCCCTCGGAGGTCGACCGCAGCGGACTCTGTTTCCGCTGTGGTCAGCCCGGTCATCGGGCCGGCTCTTGCGAGGCCACGCCGCACTGCAGTGCATGTGCGGCTGTTGGCAAGCCGGCCGAGCACTGGGCTGGGGGAAGGGCCTGCGCGCCATCCGCCCCGACCAGGGGCAAGAGGTCCGCCGCCACCGCCGCCTCTGCCGCCGCCGCGGCTTCTGTCGCCGCCACTGCCGCTTCTGCTGCGGGTGCTGCGGCTCCCAACACTCGGGAGGGTGCTGAGATGGAGTGCCAGTAATGGTCCCATTTCGGCCCCCTCCAGAGACAAGTCGGCCGCTGTGCTATTGCGCAGTGGCTGATGCCTGGGGACGGTGAGCGTGGGTAGCTCGCCGTCCGATACCAGGTTGAGTCGACGACGCGTTGTGTTCCACGCGCGCCGAAGGAGCCGTCAGCACCAACGACGGGACCCCATAGGGTCGATGCCTGCTAGGGTTGCGGAATTTGTTCGAAAGAGTTACCGCGGCCCTGGAACGCATAGGGCACAAGAAGGATCACGGGTGGGTTTTAGTCAGTAAAAGTCTGACACTCCCTACCGCTCCACCCAGGGCGGGAGGGGTCATTTGATGATTTCCCATCCAGAAAAAAAAAAAAAAAAAAAAAAAGGCTGTGCGCGTGTGTAAGAAACACAGTTTTTTTAATGTGTGATTCTTTGTGTGATCTTGTAAAAAACAGTATGTTATTATGTGCGATCTATCTACACAAGAAGGTACAGTCAAACAAAGAGATTAGTTCCTCTACAGACAAGTAAGTTACAAATGCGTAAATTAATGTTTTGAGACTCCGATGAAGACAAGTCAGTCAAGTTTCATAGATTATTCTTTTGATTTCCTCTTCATTTTATAAATACTCTATAGAGACAGATATATTAAAAAAAAAAATGTCTATTAAATTCAGCATATCGCAATGCACTACCATCAATAAACTCTTTCAATTCTCTTTCGATTTATTCTTCATTTTATAAATACTCGATAGCAATAGATTTAAAAATGTTTTGTCAGTTAAATTCAGCATATTGCAATCCATATACTCTTTCAAAGCCATGCTATAAAACATTGTCACCCTACTTCTGTGCCAAACACCAGAAGTGTGTAGCAGAAATGAATATTTTTGCTTTTAAACTGAACAGTACGTCTTCCACTTTTATCCGTTCCACTCTTTTCGTCTGACCAGTACCTATGTAGCTTAGCTACCTGTTTTCTTGACTGTACACAAGTATCATCTGTGTACAGTCGAGCATGTGTGCGAGTGTATCGATGCTTGACGCCGCAGCTTCTGCGTCGCGCTCCATTTCCTGCGCCAGCGCATTGCACAAGCCACCGCCACCGCACAATGGCGCTCCAGCACATGCGAACACCCCTGCTTACCTACTTCGCTGCATTGTTTGAATATCACTATGACAATGGATATGGATTATGACCTGACCGCCCCGTTAGATAGCCGTTACAAGGAATATTGAATTGTATTGTATTGAAAGCGTTCGGAAATGCTTTTAACTGCTTATAAAATGTTGCTTGAGAATATAGAGTAAAGCTAGGGCTTCTGGTTTGTGAATATGGTTTAATAGATTTGTGCTTTTTGTGTATGGGATTGGAGGAAATGTCATTAATTGTCACTTTTGGGAATACGTTTTAGTCTATGAGAATTGGAACGAAACGATAACGCGGTGGGCCCAGCCAGTTGGTCATGGCCTGGCCTGTGTTTGCTTATCAAACTATTATTAAGACCTTGTAGAACACAATCATGAGATTGATTTTTTTTATTGTCAGATAATTATGCTCTTGACTCTAGTCTAGGTCGCAGGCGATAGAGACAAAGTCGACGATGGAATGAGCTTACCCAGAAGAAGCCTGTTCACTCTTACTTTGAAGAGATCAGGGTTGAATGCGTTCGGAAACACAGACGCAGGCAGAGAGTTCCACTCCTTTGCTGTGCGCATATAAAACTTTTAAAAACATTATAAACTTTGTTGAATTGACACCTTCTTACAAGACTAGCTCAGAATTGAAAGAATCCATAATAACGAAAAGTTGGCAGCGGAAAGGCCTATCCTTTTCGCTGTAATAAAACAGACATAATCACAATAATACTCCAAAAAACTTCATGACTCTCGCTGTTTACTGAAAAATGTATTACTTCCACGCATTTTTCAATGCATATTCTAAACAGGAAAGAACGCAAAACACATAGCACTTTTTTATTTACAAACAGTTACTGCAATAGTTTTGCATCATTTGTACGACGCGTGTACAGGAATGCGATTCAATTTATTCTCGTCATAAAGTTGTACTGAACATCCGGGCTTCGGACACCTGAGGCATCTGAGCATCTTGTGGAACTGTAGTAGGTACCTACTTGGTACACTTGAGCCAATTTTTTTTATATTATTTATTTAGGTAACCAACAGCGATACATAAAAACATTTTACAAAATATGTATGTTACAGTTATTATGGCCAATTATAGGTTTCCCTGGTTAACTGGGATTTATGTATAATACATGCGAACGGACTAATGTACTACATATTTCTAATTAAACAACAAAATAAAACTGCTATATTATAAAACTACATAAGGTTAAATTTATAACCAATTTCTGAAAAATTTTAACGAAAAAAAAATAGGTAGAATTATAAAACACAGTAGAAGAAGAAGATTGGTTGCCTATCATTCATCTCCCCTTATAGTTTTCAGTATTCGCTTTTTAAATGTCAGTTTATTACAGTAAAATAAATCAACTTCAGAAAACTCCGAATTATAACCAATGACTGGCACCTTGTCGTCATGTGGAGCTAGTGCAGCTATTAGGTAAATCTTTGCTATTTGTATTTCTACTTTGGATGATAGGTATAGTTCAAGATGCGTGAAAGGAATAGACATAATACATCTTTGTTAATTCATAATGCAATAAACATATTAGGCACTAGTAGCACCCCGTGGTTTCTCCCATGTAGTTACCGTTTCCGTGGGCATACGGTGATCAAATATATATCACGCGGCCTATGTCACGTGGGGATAGTGTAGCTTCCCAACAGTTTAATAATTTTTCAAATCGGTTCAGTAGTTTCGGAGCCTATTCAATGCAAACAAGCAAATAATCAAATCTTTCCTCTTTATAATATTATACTAGCGACCCGCCCCAGCTTCGCATAGGTGCAATGTAGATACTAATGTTTTCTCTACTACAATATGCATGTACTATAATACATATAAAACTTCCTCTTGAATCACTGTATCTATTAAAAAAAAAAATGCATCAAAATGCGTTGCACATTTTTAAAGATCTAGCCATACATACGGACAAACAGTGGGAAGCGGCTTTGTTTTATACTATGTAATTATTAGGCATATATGACTTTTTCTTTGTTTTGTTGTAACGATGATAACTAAGATTTACTGTACTGGACATATACTTCAGCAAACATGTTTTGGGGCACGGACGGCTTAGAAGAAGAAGCATTGATTGCCTTTCATTTCCAAATGAGCTGCATATATGTGCATGAAGACCAAACCCAATATCAGAATATCTCATGAAAACACAATAATGAGACTTACTTAACTATTAACCTATTTTAATATTACTTCTATGTTAAATATCAGCGGTGAACAATGAAATGTATGAATAAACGTCAATAATAAATGACACATTGAGATTTACGATTAATAACTCTAGAATTAATTTCAGAAATACAAGTTTCATACTGTAACATGACTCACGCTCCCTCGAACACATCATCAATCTAAACGAGGAACAACTGGCTAGACTTGTAGACAGTACTAGATCCTAGTTGGTTGAATGAGAAAGTGACACTTTTCACTTTCAAATGTAACATGGGCTTTGAGTAAACAATGTATAAGGGCAATTGTACATGACAGTTTTGTTCAATATATTACTTAATTTTGATACTAGTATTAAGCATAAGCATAATCAGCCTTTTAATGTTCCCACTGCTGGGACACAGGCTTCCTCTATGGGAGAGAGAATGGGCCGTAATCCACCACGCGGGCCCAGTGCGGTTTGGTGAATGTTATATGTCTTCGAATTTTGGTTCTAGGACATGCCGGTTCCCTCACGATGTTTTCCTTCACCGTTTTGAGAGCAGTGGTGATGAAATTAATTACACAAAGTAATGCGCCTGGCTGCATTTGAACCCATGACATCCAATTCGTTAGTCGGGGCTGTTACCACTCGGCCACCACTGCTCCTATACCTGATAACTAGTATTGGCGAAATTATAAATCTACTTGATAACAATTACGACTAACAGGCAATGTACTTTTTTAAGGCTGGGAAATCTTCAAATGACTTCTCCCGCTCAGGGCGGAGCGGAAGGGAGTGTCAGACTCTTACTGACTAAAATCCACCCGTGTTCTTCCAAATGCCCTTCACGGCCCATGGCCGCAGTCATACTTTCGAACAAATTCCACAACCCTAGCATTCATATACAAAAAAAAGGTGGAATGTCAGTTCATTTAAATCTTACTCAAACATGTAATAAAAGATTTGACAAAATAGATGATCTACATATTACAAGCTTATTGGTGGCGAGGTAAATAATGAGCTAACACAAAGCTTAGCACATTATGTACAACGTAAGATAAAACTCCTGAATGTGTATATTTTATATTTCAATACTAATCTAATTATATACACTTATTACTTATTTTAATTTAAATCTAACTAAATATACACTTAACCTAAAAAAAACTAAAATCCTCCTAACTACAAAATGGCATAAAAAAACTCGTCCGCATCGCTATCGACTGGGAGTGAACCCAATAGACTGACGGCATTGCCAAGTTGTATAGCCATACTTATCCTCTGTCCGAAGTAAAAGCCAGCCCTTGGGTCACGCGAAGTGTCAACCAAACGTTTAGCAAGTTCTTTAAATAACGCATGAGCACTCGGACCCCACGGTCCAAGAGTTTCAACCCCAAACGGCTCAAACATATAATTGCCGACTAGGTTATTATATTCCCGCCGTTTCAGGTTCTCAGCAGAAGTAAAAAAAAAAGATAAAACTAGATAATTATGACTTTACTACTCTAGTGGTCAGCGATACTGAATAAGGACAAAACTCAACGCAATTGCATGAACTCAATTAATACAGTTTAGGAATCCGATGTGTACCAGATTCTCAAAGCAATCAATACCAAAGATGGGAATACTTATTCAGTGATGTAATCAGTAGCTAGTGTCCTTGGAGTACGTATTGCTGTATATATTTAGTACCTAGGTAGTAGATTCCCCGCGGCTTCGCTTCTGTTGCCAATCCCACAGGAATCGCGTATTTATCGGGAATAAGAAGTAGTCTGTGGTACTGAATAATGTGTTAACTGTACATCACTATCTGCCTAGCCTTTTCCCAACTACATTGGGGTCGGCTTCCAGTCAAGCCGGATTCAGCTGCATACCAGTATTTTACGTGAAACGGCTGCCTACCAGACATACACAACCCATTAATTGGGGAACACGGTACTTCTTGGCAAGACTGGTGTCAGATTTTCTGGCTTCTGACAATCCGTTACGACTGCCAAAGATCTCTAAATGACAGCCGGGACTAACAGCTTAACGTGCTTTCCGAGGCCCGGAGAAGTCTCGTTATGTTAAGATGGTCACCCATCCACAGACCAACCTCGGCAAGCGTTGCTTAACCTAGAAGATCGACCCGTGCGGCTGTTATACTTTAGCCACGAGCTCCTCAATGGTTTAACTGTCCAACAGTAAATAGTTATCACAATTAGATAATTACTTCCAGCGGTAATCTTTTACAATTATTTTTAAACAAACAATCGTACAAATTCATAATATTATTAGTTCTGATGTTACCGGTACAATTTAATCTTTAGCCTTATCATCAAAAAAGGAAATTCAATTCTAAGTTTTTACAGTATAAAATTCAATAACACAAACACCGCAATGGGTCCTATCAGATGGTAAGATAATCTATGATACATCTCTCTGCATGAAATTCTCCGCGCAGTATAAGCGGCGCATTTTGCAAATGCTGCTCATTGAGGCCTGTTTTCTCTGCATTCACAGTTTCTCCCCTGATGCTAACGCCAACATTCAATACATTAGAAATAAACTGTAATTACAAGAACAGCCTTATTGCCATTTTCATTCTAATTCACACAGGCTCTCTCTCCAGCTTTTAGAATAGAATAGAATAGAATAGAATAAAATTTATTTAGCACATACATGAAACACACACGGTACATGGAAATAACAAACAAACAAAGATATAAGTATGACAAAAACTTAGTGAGTGTCTCACGGCTGCACTAAAAAGGTGCTGCTGCACTGCTTTTCATCTTGATACGTCCGCGCTGATACAATCTACCAGTCGTCACATAAAAGCATTAATTATTTATTAGCTACACCAAGTGAAACCAAGTTATTAATAACCAATGGTTTTACCTTTACCTTATAAACACCTGTTATGATATTTTTATTAACTTAGAAAGTGAACTAAGTTCGAAAGTGGTTTGAAGCTTTATCAAATGGGAGTATGTGGTGCAAAATTACGTTTGCTGTTATAAAACTTTATGATAGACGATAACAGGTTCTGTTAATAGTGCGTGAAGGTTGATAAGTGGTTTGTGTAGCTGTATTTTGGTTTGTAATATTTCGTAGATAGTGACAGTGGTTGTGGACAAGACTTGTTGTTCGTTCAATGCCTTCGTTGTTTTTTTTTGGTTACTGTAATGGCTGGTTTGATCTCCGGTGCGTCGCCATTTTTGTAATAGTATATTGTGTTCATTGTTTGTTTATCAGAACATGGCGCTATCATCACGTTTTGTGGCACAGCTTTGAAAAGTGAAACTTTATTTGTGCTGCTTTTGGAGTTCTGTTTTGACAACCTCTTTTGTACTTAGATATTTTTGGTTTATTTGTGAACTCGATGAAAATAATTATGAATCTTAAAAGGCGATTGAAATATCACAGATTATACAGTGTGTGAACTTTTTTGATGTAACATTTTTCGGTTTTTATTTTTTTAATTGTCTGATGGATATGCTCTTGACTCTAGTCTAGGTCGCAGGTGACAGAGACAAAGTCGACGATGGAATGAGCTTACCCAGAAGAAGCCTGTTCACTCTAACTTTGAAGAGATCAGGGTTGAATGCGTTTGGAAACACAGACGCAGGCAGAGAGTTCCTCTCCTTTGCTGTGCGCATTACAAAAGACGATAGGAAACGCTTGGTGCGAATTGATGGAATAGAACAAGGTAGGGATGGTAACCTAGAGTGCGTCTAGATGTCCTATGGTAGAAGGGGGCCGGTGGGATGAGGTCGTGGAGTTCATGGGCAATTTCAAGATTAATTTATAACAACAAATAAATCTTGACATTATGTAACTAAATGTCAGCACCAATTAAGAGGTGTTATTAATAACACAATTATACAAGACAATTTGTCACACCAAATTGTACATGTAACTTACGAATCGTGATTTTTCCGTCCTCTATAATTTATTGGTACACCTGAATAGCGTCCATCTTTGCTATGATAATGTATTAAACCAACATGGCCATAAGTTTAACCTCGGTTTAAATTATTAACATATTGATACGGTCTGACCCAGTAAGACAATGCTAACCGGTGCGTTTTTATATAGCGACTAGCTGCTGCCCGCGACTTCGTCCCCGTGGAATCCCCGATTTCAAAACATTCTTTATCGCTGCTCTGCTCCTATTGGCTTAAGCGTGATGATTTATAACCTAAAGCCTTCCTCGATAAATGGTCTATTCAACCCAAAAAGAATTTTTCAGTTCGAACCAGTAGTTACTGAGATTAGCGCGTTCAAACAAACAAACTCTTCAGCTTTATAATATTAGTATAGTTGTCACACTTTAGAACCACAGGAGCTTTCTCTGAAGCCTCAAACCGTCCATCACATCAGCGAGATGTAAACAAAAGGGGGTGACGTTTTGACGTTTGTACTAGTGGGATCGGTGTCTTGTTCAATACGATTTAAAAATAAAAATACTACGACAAAGTGCATAAAAAGTCTTTAATATAGTGCGTAACATCATAGTACATTACATATAGTGTAGTGAAATCTCAAGATTGCTCCTAAAGTGTGTTAATCTGGTGAAAATAAACAGCTGATCACAGCCACACAATATTTAAATACCCACAAGTTTTTGAATAATTTGGAAACGATAGCTGTCAACGTCTGTCAGTATCTACTTTGACAGCGTCAATCTGACAATAGCTGTCAACGTCTGTCGGTATCTACTTTGACAGCGTCAATCTGACAGTGCAGTTTGTTGATATAAAGAAGTTCATTGACCTGTTGAAATCACAACATAAACAATGCCGCCAAAGTGTGGTGGATGCGGCAAGTTTGTGTCGGCAACTGATACAACAAAGTGCATGAAATGTGACGGCGTCTATCATCGAACGTGTGTCGGCCTCCCGCCGAAAGGTCCCACAACTACCATTGGGCAGTGCCCTGAGTGCAGGAAAAACGTCCGTAGGGACAATAAGGCTGAGACACCTGTGCGTGGGTTGGTTGCCGAGCTACAAAACAAGGAGGCCCCGGTTGAGCTTTTGTCAACGCCACCACCTATGACAGCGTTGGCGCCTGCGACTCCTGCGAGTGTAAAACAATTAGTGCATCCAAACACGTCTCCGTCGGCGGTAGCGTCGCTTCCCGATTTCCCGCAGGACGTGGCCTCTGCCTTGAAATTGGTGGGGGAGGAACTCCGTACCTTGCGGTTCGAGGTCTTGGAGCTTCGGAAAGACGTAGCCGAACTGAAGGCGTCCAACGACTTCTGTCACGTTCGTATGGACGGGATAGAGTCCAGGTTGGAGGAACTCGAAAAACGTCAGTGTGAAGGTTGCGTTCCGTCGGCAGATCCGGGCGTAGTGGAGAGCTTAGTTGAGCAGTTGAAGCGAGACCTGAATGACAGGGATCAGGAGCTGATGGCGAACGATTTGGTCATCGCAAACGTGCCGGAGACTCAAGGAGAAAGCCCCACGCATCTCGTCCAGCTAATTGCCACGAAGCTAGGAGTATCGCTAGATGATCGCGATATTGTGAGCGTGGAGCGTACAGGAGGCAGACGCATCAAAGCGACCAGCCCTACTGCGTCGACAGAGCCCCAGCCTCGTCCTATTATGGTGCGCCTTGCTCGACGTGACCAGCGTGACGCACTGTTGAATGGCGCCCGAGTGCGGCGTGGCGCTACAACGGAGAATCTTGGTCTCGCGGGGAAGCCTGTACGCTTCTATGTAAACGAGAGACTGACTAAACTGAACCTGCTGTTATTTCGCAAAACAAGGGCTGCTGCGGGTATTCACGGCTGGCGATTCGTGTGGTCAAAACGTGGCCGTATCTTGGTCCGGAGCAAGCCTGGAGACCCCATTCACAGGATTGCATCTGAAGAAGACATTGAGAAGTTTATTGGACCTTACTCTGACACAAATAAATGATCCTTTGTTTGGTGCTGTTAACTTGATTATATTATTCAATTATAGTTATATTAGCTTAAGATTATGGTTTAAAGAGTTTGTGCGTCGTATCTGTCTTGATATAGGGAGGTGGGAATATGAAAGTGAGTACTTTACTGTAATGTCACAAAAAAATACTTTATTTACAAACACTAAAAATATACACAGAAAACATTTATATAAATTTACAACACATATACTACAATTTTATCAACAAAGTTCTATTTCTATTTTATACACTTATAAAATTCTTACACATTACATGAAATGATTAAGTCTAAATTTTTGAAGTTTGGTTTATTTAACGCTGGCTCACTTGCAACTAATCAGGATGAGTTTCTGATTGCCATGTCACAACACTCAGTGGATATAATGGCTATTAACGAGACGTGGCTAAGGCCTGGGGAGGAAGGTCGCGCGCCTAAAGTTCCGGGATATCGGCTGAAACATGTACCACGCCCTGCGAATATACGCGGGGGGCGAGGAGGGGGCGTTGCTTTTTATATTAAAACGGGAGTAAGGGTGCGCGTACGACCACATACAGAGCATTCCGATGTGGAACAGATGTGGTTGAACCTAACGATCAATGGTAAAAAGCTATTGATTGGTACTGCATATAGACCACCCTGGTTTGAGCTGAATAAATTTTTGGATGGGTTGACTGACAGTATTAGCGCACTAGCACCATATGATCATTTAGTGGTATTGGGGGATTTCAATGTTAATTTACTGGGTATAAGTGGTACAAAAATAAAGGATTTTACTGAATTCCTGAACTACACAGGTTTGACACAGGTAGTTCAGTCGCCAACCCATTTTGTAGGAGATAGCAGTTCATTGATAGATGTCATCTGTACTGATATAGGAGTATGTAATGTGCAGGTTAATCATATCAGTGAACTTGGCCATCACTCGTTTATTGTGTGCGATACTGTAATTAAGAAGGTCAAGACCAAACCTAGGCTAGTGGCATATCGACCTTTAAGGGATATTTTGGAAAACTATTTTGCAGCAGATTTGGAATCCATGCCATGGATGGAAATCAGCTCACTACCAGACGTAGATAGCATGGTGGAATGTTTCAACCTCCTTACTACCCAATTATTTGATTTACATGCACCAATAAAAAGTAGAATAGTTAGAGGCCGACCCACGCCTTGGATAACAGACAACATTAAATTAATGTTTAAGCTAAGAGACGAGGCAAAAAATAACTATAACAGGAACAAACAAGATATTACAAAAAAATATTATTTGGACTTAAAAAAACAAGCTTGTACTGCACTGATGCAGGAAAAAAAAGTGTACTTTGATGGGCACATTAATAGTCAGCTGAAGAACCCAAAAAAGCTTTGGAAAAATCTCAAGTCCGATGTTCTTTTAGATCATAGTGATAGCATGCTCCCAGGACAATTTAACGACCCAGATGAGATTAATCAAGCATTTCTAAATGTGCCAGGTTCAAACACTTTGTCCACATCACAACTGTTGTATTTTAGCTCTAACAGATTTGGGGATACACATTTCAAATTGCGAAATGTTAATGAGGAGGAAATTGCTAAAATTATTAAGAGCTTGGAAACAAATGCTAAGGGAATAGATGGACTGAGTCTAGATATGATCATGCTTACGTTACCAACCACCCTTCAGGCGATCACCACAATAGTAAACAAGTCAATTGATACAAACACTTTCCCTGATTTGTGGAAATGTGCTATAGTGCGTCCATTACCAAAAATCAGCAATCCAAGTACTTTTAAAGACCTACGCCCCATTAGCATTCTGCCTTGTTTGTCTAAAGTCTTAGAGAGAGTAGTTTACAACCAAATGCTGGAGTATTTGGAAGCTAACAACATGCTCCCTGATTTTCAGTCCGGTTTTAGGAAGGGTCGTGGGACGGCCACAGCTCTTTCTGATGTAGTGGGGAATATCCTAGAGGCACGGGATAGGGGGGAGGGAACAATCCTTGCGCTTCTTGATTTTTCACGGGCCTTCGATGCAATTAACACCACTCTGTTACTTTCCAAGTTAGCCTATTATGGTTTTACTTCGGAAACAATAGAGTGGTTTGCAAGCTACTTACAGAATAGGTCACAGCTTGTGGAAATACAAAGGGATGATGGATCAAATATGTCATCCTCTCCTCGTCTGGTGTCACGGGGTGTGCCCCAGGGATCAATTTTGGGGCCCTTGCTGTATATCCTTTACAGTGCAGACATTGTTCAATCCTTCCATCATTGCAAATATCATATGTATGCAGATGACATTCAGCTATATATTTCTTTTAAGCCAGCGGACTTAAAAGAGGCACTGGATAAGATCAACGCAGATCTAGAAAGAGTAGTAGAATGGTCAGATGCTAACTCACTAGTTTTAAATCCATTGAAGTCTAAATTCATGGTTTTAGGAAGTCGGAAAATGATCAGTGCAATACTGTTGGGCAGCCCGGAAGTTCTTATCAAGGGGGATAAAATAGACAGAGTAGAGACAGCAAGCAATCTGGGTCTGATCATAGACCCAGAACTGAGATTTGAGAAGCATATCAGCAATGCCATGAGAAATTGTTTCTACAGGTTAAAACTTTTATATACAATGAGAGCCCATCTGAGTGTTGATCTGCGCAAACAACTGGTGGACAGCCTAATTCTATCACGACTTAATTATTGTGATACGGTGTATGGACCATGCCTGTTAGCAAGAACGGAAAAGCTAATACAAAGGATACAAAATGCATGTGCTCGGTTTTGTGTAAACATACCGCGTAGGAGTCATGTCACTCCTTATATAAATGAAAACAATATATTAAAAATGGCAGCAAGACGAAAGTTGCATTTGGCTAGCTTACTGTTTGGAGTTGTCACAACACAGACACCACACTACTTATTTAATAAACTAAGTTGGAGACACAGCAAATATGAACCTCGTTTTTCCACATACCCACTTTGTACACCACATCACAGGACCGCAGCATTCAGGGGTAGTTTCAAATATGCCGCCACGCACTGTTGGAATGACCTCCCTCCACCAGTCAGAGTCCTGAAAACAAAAAAACACTTTATAAATATTCTAAAAAAATATTTCTTACAATTACAAAAAAGCACATAATTTATGTTGCAAATCAGATCAGTTTCAACTCAATTTAGCTTACCTATTTGGTCATGGCCTATGGGCAAGGAATATAGTCTCCATCAGTGCTGGTGGTCTCTGTTTTATTCCATCTTCCTGAAGGCGCGGTCGTCTTGTCCTCGAGGTGTGGGTCAGGCTCATGTCTGTTGAGCATAGTTGCTGGGTGTCCAATAATGTTCCAATATTACTTGCTTATGTTGGATGTAGGCGGGATGTGCATTTGGTGGGCGACGGATCCCTGCATGTCTATTATTATTGATCCGATCGAACCCCGATCCAGTGGGCCTCTAAAATTATATTGGAACTTTTGTAAAACTCGTGCCATACTATTCGCACGCGTATGTATAGATTTTTCCAATGGTTGTTATGGAATTCGCCGGTAAGACGTGTTTTTGCAGTCTGACGAGGTTGTTTGCCAAGCGAATATTATGCAAATGGCCGCCGCCCCATACTATGGTGCAGAGAATGGTATATTGACTACCATAAATGCAAAATGTTTTCTGCAAAGATTTAAAAGTTGTGATAATAATAAAAATTATTATTATTTTTGGATAGGTACTCATTGGTTAGTTTAATAAGTGTGTCTATTTTTGTATGTGATATCTTTTAATGTTTAGTTTTGTTTGAATGTTGGTATTTTGTAAGTTGTTGAATATTATAATTTTATGATTTCTTGTGCAAAATTGTTAGTTAATACTGTAAATTGTTTAGAAATATTATTGCTTTAAGTATTTATTTTTTTAGTAGTGTGATTTATATAATTTGAACTCACCTGACTTATTTATGTACTACAAGTTGTTTATATAGACTACATGTTTGATCACTTGGGGAGACGTCAAAATGTCACACGAACGGTGGTTGCTGAAAATCAGCGTCGTTGATTGTTGGACTTGTCCAGAATCGCGGCATATGCTGAGCAACAACCGATTCCTGCTTAGATGCGACGCACAAACCAGATTCATATACATATATTTTCAGGTGGACAGTAAGTAAACAGTCTACTTTCATTTGTTTGTTATTATGTTGTCACTGCTGTCAATGTCGGTGCCGGGTGTCACGCCATAGACAGAATTTTAAATGTGTTCTGTTTTGTCTGTGGTGTGACCAGAGACTCGTGGTAGTCGTGCCCGGTCCTGACATTGTTTTTAGTTTTATTAAGATGTTATTTTCGGTTTGTTTTTGAGTTTGTCTATTTTATTTTTTTGTGCGTCATCTATGGCGGAATAAACGAGTTTTCTTTCTTTTCTTTCTTTCTTCTTTAAAATACTGTAGTGACCAACATAACTTGAGAGTTTACAGTGGCGCCACTTATCATGACGAGAAGCACAAACGTATACATAGGTACGTTTAGTTCCTCATTTTCCCGTCAGCTAAGATATACTGATCACATCTTGTTCATATTTTGCGGTTTAACCAACATTGTTGAAGAGAAAAGCGTGTAATATTTAACGATAAACCTGTTACTGAGACCATTAGGCTATGAAAGTTAAATGCGTTTCACTGACGCACAATATGCCTGGTCATCCTCGTCGTTAAGATATAGCTTACTAGCAGCGCCCCGCGGTTTCACCCGCGTAGTTACCGTTCCCGTGGGAATACGGGGATAAAATATAGACTATGTTACTCAGGGTAAATGTAGGTTTGTAAAGGTGAAAGAATTTTTGAAATCGGTCCAGTAGTTTTAGAGTTTATTCGTTACATACAAAAATACAAATCTTTCCTCTTTATAATATTAGTATAGATAATGGATCTTACTGCGTAGGAAGTTTGCTAGCTGCCGGGGTTACGGAATTTATTCGAAAGAGTAACCGCGACCTTTGAACGCGGCTGGCATTAGGAGGAACACGGATGGGTTTTAGTCAGTAAGAGTCTGACACTCCCTTCCGCTCCGCCCAGAGCGGGAGAAGTCATTTGGTGATTTCCCTCATCTATAAAAAGGGGCCATCCGTAATTTACGTCACACGTTAAGGAGGGGTCGAAGAAGTGTGTCATTGTGTGACAAGCGGTTGGGAGGGGTCCTAACTTTGTTACGTCACAATTTTAATCGTAATACACGAACAACATTGAAAAATATGTGACGTCACACTAGGGGGGGGGGTTCACAAATGTTACCAGCTGTGACAAGGACGGGGGGAGGGTCAAAAATCATGAAATTCATGTGAAGTAATTTATGGATGGCCTCAAAAAGGAGATAACTAAGCAGAAACCACTATAGTTAAGCAAGCTAAACTATTTAATTATAGGAAAGCACGTTGAGCTGCTGGTAGCGGTTGTTGATCGTAGATCATATTTTTTTTTAATATCTAAATGCTCAAAAGCTAGGGATATCGTTATCGCGGTCTGCGGATGGCGAGCGATGGATGGGTGCGACAACAACCAAGATCGGGTCGACGGCGCGTTGAGTTCAACACGTGCCTCAAAGAGATGACAGCAATTAAGACGCAGCACCATAGGGATATCTGCTGGGGTTGCGGAATTTGTTTAAAAGAGACACCGCGGCCCTGGAAAACAAAGGGCATTAGAAGGAGCACGGGTGGGTTTAGTCAGTAAGAGTCTGACACTCCCTTCCGCTTCGCCCAGAAAGGGAGAAGTCATTTGATGATTTCCATCCTACATAAAAAAGGAGAGTAATATTAACTGGGTAACACGGTATCGACCATGATATCGACCAATGTGCTGCCCAGTTAATGGGTTGTAAAGATCAGATAGTCGCTTAATGTAAATATAATACTGGTATTTAGCTGCATTTCCACTGGAAGTCGACCCCAAGATCTGGGATCAGAATCTATACTGCCTTCTGCAGAAAAAGATTAATGATGTAGTCGATTAAAAAAGCACCTTCTCACAACAATGCGTTGATGTCTAATCTATGGAAAAATTATAATTTCTCGTTGCTCCCAGAAACGCAATCTTTATGGGCGTCGTAAAATATCCAATATTAATTTATAATTAAATATTCTGTAGAAACATAATTTCGAGTTATTTATTGTGACGTTAATAATGCTTTCGTTATAAAATGGGATAATTATAAGTGCTGAAGATTTATTGTAATTGATACAGTTAAGCAGGAGGTTATCGGAGTTCAAAGTGACTGTTACCATCACAGATTGCAATAAAGCTAGAACATTGTTGTTTGTTTTAAAAGGCCTTGCTTTTAACCTTAAAAAGAATTTGTTGTTTATATCGGTTTACGGACGAATAGGGTATTTTACTATAAAAATTTAATTAGTCCGTCGGATAGATTTACAAAAAATATTGGACACGTATTTTTTCTTTATTCACGTAAACAAAAAATGAAGACGATACAGTGCGTTGAAAACCCACGTGACGTCACGTCGCTGGTAAAAATTGTAGCAACGTAGTGACGTCACGTGAGTTTTTACGGACTAATTAGATTTTTGCTGTAAAATACCCTATTGCATACGTCACAAGCCGTACGCTCAGGCCGATCTTGCCTCTCTCTCGCTTGTTCCGAGCTCTCGCTTGCACGCTCAGCTCAGGTGGAACGTGACACTTTATCGTGCGTGCTGCCGGCGTTCATCAATTTATAAGACGACAAAAAACCCTAATCTAAGGCTATTGGAGAGACTTTTGCTCACTGCTGGGCAAGGGATTCCCCAGTAGCCTTCCACTCTTTCCAGTGTTTTTCAATTTGGCAAAAATATTACTTGCAATAGTTGCAATGATAAATTATATTTATTTTGTAACTAGGTTAAACATAACACTTTGACACGTCTAATATTTTTTTGTTAATTTTAAGCTAAATGAAGCCGGTGTTTCCTAGCCGACTACCCTGAGAAGAAACACCGAAACAAACTCAGAGGTCAAGGTCTGTTTTAAAGTCCATACAATCCCTCTAATCCAAATAATATGAGAACCATGTAGGTTAATGTCTGAGATGGCCTTTTGAGGAAAATACCACACATAATTGAGTGGACCTGTCCAGACTGTGCAAGCATTTGTCAGTTACCGAGTAGCTCAAATTTAAAACTGTAACTCGGAATAAGACATACCCTTTAGATGAAATGCACGCAAAAGCCTTCTGATCTCGTCGAAGCCTTAAGTCAATATTTCCCTATATACCTACCACTTACAAACCAGCTTAATCAACATCACAAATTACGTACCAAACAACAATTTCAATAGAGAGAAATCGTAACAACCATGTTGTTTGTCTGTGTTTACTTAAAATTGTATCGAGAAAGTGTATGCCATAATGTTAATACACTAGGAAAGTGGCGGTAGTTTCGCTAAAAGCTGAGGGCTCGTGATTGGTCAGTGAGGAGGTGTTCGGTGATTAGCAGAGTCACGACTTGCAGGTGGAGCGCTGTTGTTGACTTAACGTTGGCTTAAATTTAAGTCATTATTGTCCGGTTGAGCAGTAACCAGCCTTAGTGTGCTGAACTGTGAGTGGTCCAATCAAAAAACAAATGTAAGTCATTGTAATTATGATAAGTCATTGTAAGGCCTTAAATTCATTTGAGGCCATCATAGCATAGTCCGGTTGAGCAGTAACCAGCCTTAGTGTGCTAAACTGCAAGTGGACCCGTCCAAAAAAAAATTAGGTTAAGAAGAAGGTCGTGCTTCGATGCTCTAAAGTAATGAATGCTATTTTTCTGGATGGGAAATCATCAAATGACTTCTCCCGCTCTGGGCGGAGCGGAAGGGAGTGTCAGACTCTTACAGACTAACACCCATCCGTGATCCTTCTTGTGCCCTTTGCGTTCCAGGGCCGCGGTGACTCTTTCGAATATATTCCGCAGCCCTAGCAGGCACTGACCTTATGGGGCTTGCTGACGGCTCTTTGAGGCGAGCGTGGAATACGACACGATGTCGACCCGGGTCTGGTTGCTATCGGACGGCGAGCCACCCATAGCTCGCCATCCGCAGGCCCGCGCCTACGGTGGCCGGGAATCGCCTACGTTTCCCGACGCCAGGGCGTCGTCTTCTGTTGCGAAGTAATGAATGCTTGAGAATAAAATTGAGGACTTGGAAGTCTATTATATATTCAGCAAGAGGTGAAATGGTTAATTCTTCAAGTCGACTTTGCCATCTCCATAGTTTATGTTATGACGCTAAAGTTTTAACTGCAACATGAAGCTTTGTTTGTCAGCCCAGTTGAAATGGCAACTCATATCAGAATTGCCAAAATCGTTGTAATTGGTAATTTAATTATTTAAATACTTCGATTAATTTATGAGATCGAAGCAATCCTAACCAATACTATAGTATTGGTTAGGATTGCTTCGATCTCATACGCGGAAGTGAAGTTGTCAAGCTTCCACACCTAAATCGCTGTACCAATTTTGGTGTATTTTGGTAAGGAAATAGAGCCCCAAAGATGGTTATCGGCTATGGTTTTTTTTAATTGTGAAAATCTGTAATGTCGCAAAGCCACGGACGTAAGCTAGTTAGTGATAAATACATAAGAGGGACTGAATATATTATTTTCGATGGAAAATATTCAGTTACATTCTTGAGCGGAAGGAAGAGAGTGTCAGACTCTTACTGACTAAAACCCATCCGTGTTCCTCCTAATGCCCGCCGCGTTCCAGGGTCGCGGTGATCTTTCGAACAAATTCCTGGTACTGACTGTAGCGGGTAGTCTTCTATGCTAATATCTCTTTGAGGCGCTCGTGGAACACAACGCGCTGAGGGTACATACATAAATGTCTCGTCTATTAGGCGACTGTTTAAGTATTATAGTACGACCACTGTTATCTGTTGTTTATCTTCCATTCGATTTCAAAACCGCAATTATCACGCAAATCACAACACAAACCAGATCAAGAATTTTCAATTATAATAATTAACTATCATCTAATTGAAAATCAAATGCATTCACAGGCACGAGACGCAAATCACGCGCTCGCGTGCGCCGCGGGGCATTACAGTATCAAGCAATTTGTCACGGTGCGTGGAAGGAAAAAACATTGTTTTAGAGCAGAACTCAGCGATGAATACTAAGTCAGATAGTTAATAGAATGTAAATGAGTAATTGTGCTGATGGCGCTGGTAGGGGTGTGGTTAAGATGTGAAGCAATTGCGACGATGTTTACTTTAGGAGTAATGATAAATATTACTTCTAAAGTTCCTCGTAGTAAAAATAAATTTTATTATTTCTTTCTTTCTTTCTTTCTTTAGTAGTATTATCGTAATGGTAGTTTCTTGAAGCTCTGTTGTTATCGATAAATTAGAACGCAGCCCTTAGCTTAGTTTTGTGTTTGCTCGCTAGATGGCGACACTTTCTTCGGCCCTTACGTCTGCCAATGAACGAGATGACGGTTCAGAAAATCTGATCATTTATTCAAATATTATCTATCAAGTATAAAGATTCAATCAAACCAGTACAAGTATTTCAATATGATGCATAGTGTGCATAATGATGCATATCAAATATAGTTATGTACGTTAAAGAATATAATGTATTTAAGATCGACCGATAGAATACTGTTTATTTGAACCATACCTAGCTTTAGAAAGCTAGGTATCTTTCTAATTCTGAAACTGATTACTGTAATGATGTAAAATATTTGTCATCGGCTAGCCACAAACGCACAGACACATCACTAACTAAATCATTGGCTCTGAACAGGTTAACAGTCAGAACATTTAATTAACATAACAATCACTGAGAACGGTGGGTGATCCATGATCTAGAGGTCGATGTAAGGAATGGATGACTTTCTCAGCGATGGGTGCGCCGGCTTTCTCGTGACTACACCTGTTCCCACGATGGACAACGATGAAGAACGATAAATAACGATGGACTACGATGGACTACGATGGACTACGATGGACTACGATGGACTACGATGGACTACGATGACTTACGATGGACTATGATGGAGTACTATGAACTACGATAGACTACGATGAACTACGATCAACTACGATAGACTACGATGAACTACGATAGACTAAAATGAACTACGGTGAACTACGATGGACTACGATAGATTATGGTGGATCACGATGGACTACGACAGACCGTGGTAGATCATGAACAAGAAAGTTTTGAACTTGTTTTGTCATCAAAATTATTGTGATTGTGAGTTATTTATGGATGGGCTGTTTTATCATCTGAAATTTCGTTGATTCTTCAAGTTTATATTATTGTTAAAGCGATTAAAAGGTATAAAAACTCGTAAAATTATGCATTGTGATCTTGATAGTGCAACGATGACACCGATATTTCCTATGACGGTTATTCTTATTGGGCAACATTAGAGATATTACATGAATATAAATCTATAAGTATGCCTTTTAACATATTAAAGTAAAATGTAAGTACCTATTTATCGTTATGTGGTTGTTCGATACAATAATCACGATCGAACACGTTTTGCTGATCTAGCTAACCATTTACGCCGCGCTAAGTGCGGCGCGGCATCAGTACATATTCGGACAGCAAACCGGGTGCTTTCGTACTCATCAGCATATCATTTAATTTAGCGTAACTTAGCATAATTACCGTTTTATAAATAAATCCTTAAACTTATCAAAGTATTTAATTTAACAGCATATCAGTCCATACCACTTCGGTCGCGACTCCTACATTTTGGTCCTTCGAGCCGGATCACTTCGCGTTCGTTTATATAGTTTTTCGGGACTAACGGCAGTGAAGTGAACTTTACCGAACCTGTGAAACTGTTGGTAGCAGTATTCACTAGCTTAGCAGTGACTGTAGTGGTAACGACTTCAGCAAAGGTGTAGTGAGTAGAGCGCTCGTTACATCTTACCGTGTGAGCTACTACCTCACATAAGGAGCATAAACAGCAGCGAATCACTGACTTGGGGAGCAACCCTCGTCGGGCAGCAGCAACTAGGACTTTCTCAAGTAAGATCGTTCAGTTTTACTTATTTAAGCAGCAGCAACGAGATGGAGACTCTGTACTTCAATCAAACCGAGATTGCGGAGAGTTTGGGCAGGCTTCTTACTAATTTTAAAAAGGATAGCGTTGAGCGTAAAACTTTTGACTATTGTAAGCGTAAGATCGAGTTGCTTGAGAAGTATTGGGAGGAATTCCAAATTAATCATGAAAAAATTCTTCCTTTTGAAAAGACAAATCATAAATATTTTGTCAACTCGGAGTTTAAGCGTACGGAAGAAGTTTACATGACAACCAAGAAGCTTATCATTCAACGTCAAAATGAATTGATTCAGCGGGGTCAGCATATAGTGTACCCTGAACTAGCACAGCAAGAGGTGGCTGGAACTTCAATGAGTCAGCCGGAGCGTAATATAACAGCAGCGGCGCCTCCGAAGTTTGAGTCGAGAGGAACCAACAGCAAGCTTGACGATATGCTTCATAAGCAGTCAGTCAACTTTAAAGCATTTGTTAGAGCTGTCGACAATATTGATGTTGAGACGATTGTCGACAAATGGGAGTTCGAAGATGCTCTTCGAACCCTGCAAAACCGTTGGAGTACCATTGATAACCTTCACTGGGAAATCATTAGCGAGTCAGGAGAGGAGCTAACAATGGAGTATGATTCCCAATTCAACAGCCACGAGCGTACCTTCAATAGGATGAAGAAATCTATCAACTCCAAAATGTGGTCAACATCCTATCGTGAAAAGGCAACTCCACAAATGGAGATTCCTGTCTTCACGGGCAATTATCAGCAGTGGGTGTCGTTCAAAGATCTATTTAGTGAAGCTATCCACAAAAACACAGCACTATCAAACGCTCAAAAAATGCAATTCCTGAAAAGCAAGGTGAAAGGTGAAGCCGAGCGTTTGATCCAGCACTTGCCTATCAGCTCTGACAATTATATTGTCTGCTGGGAGATTCTAAACCATCGATTTGACAACAAGAAGCTCATCTTTATATCCCACGTCAATGTGTTCCTGAATCTTCCCACGATACAGCAGCAATCATTTTCAGCTATTAAAAAATTACATGACGTCACATTAGAAAGTCTACACGCTATCAATAACCTAGGCGTGAATACTAATACGTGGGACCCTCTACTCGTTCATATTTTATCAAACAAGTTAGATAGTGATTCTTATTCCGAATACATAGAGTCGTTAAAGAATGCCAGGGAGCTACCAGTGCTTCAAGACTTCTTAGATTTCTTAGAGAACAAGTTCACTAGCTTAGAATCAGCTCGTCGACGTCAAGATGTCATACCGAAATCACAGCCATCTCATCAGCAAGCCGGTCCTTCAAGTACATCTACAAATAATCGAAAATATAATAATTATAAAGCAAACCAATCTAGTACGAAAGCCATGCACGTGTCGGGAGTTAAATGCCCTCTTTGTTTTGCTGAGCATAATTTATGCAATTGCGAAAAGTTTATAGAATTATCGAATGAAATGAAACTCAAAACCTTAAAGCAACATAATATTTGTATTAATTGCATTTTTAATCATAACGGCAATAAATGCCATTCGACAAAACGATGTCGCAAGTGTTCGGAAAATCATCATACCATATTGCATGAATGCTTTAAGCAGCAAAAACCTAGTTCAACGTCCGGTCCAATGAAGCAAAAATCGAATAACATTAAGAAGGAGGAAAATATATCTCCAGCAAATAATGTTCACGCATCTCAACAAGATCACACTGAGATACTCCTAGCGACAGCACTATTGAAGGTTAGGTCAGCAGACAGCACGCAGCTTGTACTGAGAGCTCTTATTGATCAGGGCTCCCAGGTATCACTAATTAGCGAGAAAGCGGCTCAACAGTTAGGTTTGAAACGACAGCAATTTAATGGAGTCATTTTTGGAATCGGAGAAAAGGATGCTAACTGTAAGGGCAAACTTAGCATTACATGTCAATCGATGTATAACAGCTTTGAATTTGATAGTGACGTCCTGATCATGAAAAATCTTATCAAGAATCTACCAAATCGATCATTCGAAAGGCCTTCGTGGTCGCATTTGGAACATATTAATTTAGCAGATCCGGAGTTTTACATAAGCCGTCCAGTGGACTTGTTACTCGGAGCGGACGCCTACGCTCTTATCATGTTAGACGGCTTAATAAGAAACTCTGATTCATCTTCACCTTTAGCTCAGCAAAGCCACCTAGGATGGATACTATGCGGCAGCGTAAAACCACACTTTCATTGTAATGCCATCCTAAACAATACAGCGGATATTCATCAATTTTGGCAAATTGAGGATATTTATGAGCAAAATGAAATATCAGCAGAAGAGGAACAATGTGTCAAGTACTACCTATCAACGACTAAACGTCTCGAAGGCGGTCGCTATGAAGTCAGGTTACCGATGAAGCAGCAAGCAGGGGAAAAAATTGGGTCCTCAAAGGAGAAAGCACTGGCACAATTTAGAAATCTAGAGAAAAAATTAAGCAAGCAAGAACATTTTGCCCAGCAATATAAGCAATTTTTAAAGGAGTATGAAGAGTTGGGGCATATGAAATTAGCGACTTCTAACAGCACGCAAATGGAATGTTACTTGCCTCATCATGGTGTTCAGCGAGCAGACTCATCTACTACGAAGTTACGTGTCGTATTTAATGCGTCAGCAAATACCTCATCAGGATTTAGTCTTAATGATGTCATGTATCGAGGTCCCAACTTGCAGCGAGACCTCCAGGCACTGTTACTTAAGTGGAGGCAATATCGGTATGTATTTACCGCCGACATTGAAAAAATGTTTCGGCAAATTGTTGTTAACAAATCGGATCAACCATTACAGCAAATCCTTTGGCGAACGCAACCCAATCAACCAATTAAAGCATACCAGCTAACTACGGTTACCTACGGCACTAAATCAGCACCTTTCTTGGCGATGATGACCCTTCGCCAACTAGCATCAAATGAGCAGCATAATTTTCCCACTGCAGCAAAAATAATAAGGGAAGATTTTTATATGGACGATTTAATATCGGGGTCAGATTCTATCGACGAAGGAAAAAGCGTCATAGTAGAGCTAAATTCGTGCCTAAGCAGCGGAGGATTTTTATTAAGAAAATGGTCAGCAAACGACAAGAGATTAATGGAAGATATAAATTCATCACACCAAAATATTCAAGCAACATCGTTTATTTTCAAAACAGAGGAAACAGCAAAAACATTGGGTTTAAGATGGGACCCAACAACGGATGAATTTTCCTTCCAATATAAATCAACATCAGTAGATACAACAAAGCTTACGAAGAGAAGGCTCCTGTCAGAAATATCAAGGTTATTTGATCCCTTAGGTTGGCTAGCACCGCTGACGACAAGATTCAAATTACTATTTCAAAAGGTTTGGCTTGATGAAATTCAGTGGAGTGATGAAGTCTCAGCAGAAATCAAGAACGAGTGGGTAAAATTAACCGAAGACATGGAGTGTATCAGCCGGTTTAAAATACCTCGTTGGTTACAAAGCAAGCGCGGCGACGTTGTCCAGCTCCATGGGTTTTGTGATGCATCGCCGAAAGCGTACGCATGTGTTGTATATGCCAGAATAATGACAGGAGATAAAGTATCCGTGGTACTAGTAGCAGCAAAGACCAGATTAGTGCCAAACAGCAAGACAGTTTCACTACCGAGATTGGAACTATGTGGAGCGGAGCTGTTAACCCGATTATTAGAAAAAATCACCACTAGCATAGTTAACATAGATTACGAAACCATCGTTTGGAGTGACTCAAAGGTCACCCTTAGCTGGATACAAGGCAACCCAGATCGATGGAAACCCTTTGTAGCGAATCGAGTGAAGAAAATCACTAGCGTAATACCACCTAATGCTTGGCATTACGTGTCAACAAAAGAAAATCCAGCCGATTCAGCAAGCAGAGGACTATCGGCTGTACAATTAATGGAGCATAACTTGTGGTGGCGAGGACCAGCCTGGTTACATACAACTGGATTCAAGCTGCAGCAGGATCAAACAAAGTACACGACCGAAGAAGAGATTCGGAAACAAGTCCTCACCATTCAAAATAGTAACTCTGAAAATAGCCTTATCGAAAATCTGTTAAATCGCTATAGTTCATTCATAAAAATAAATCGCATAGTAGCGTGGTTATTACGGGCACTTGCACCGACAAGTAAACAGAGGCCAACATATCTCACGTTACAAGAACTAAGGAAAGCAAAATTAGCTATAATTAAATACGTACAGCACAAGGAATTTGCATCGGATATCGACAATTTATTACATAACCGACTCAGCTCCAATAGCAAGCTATTAAATCTGAACCCATTTTTAGACCACAGCGGCATTTTAAGAGTCGGAGGACGACTTAAAAATGCAAATATTAGCACTGATATGAAATATCCCATAATCATCCCTTACAGTGGACGACTGACAGAGCTTCTTATTCAGCAAGCACATGAAAATACTTTTCATGGGGGAGCTCGACTATGCTTGTCTTTATTGAGACAACACTATTGGATAATTAAGGGAAACAGAGCTACTAAGAAACAACTTCGTAATTGCGTGACCTGCAAAAAACAAGAGCCCAAAAGACTACAGCAAATAATGGGACACCTGCCTGATTTCAGAACCAATCCAGCACCTCCATTTTATCACACTGGAATAGACTACACAGGATTTATTAGAGTAAAATCAAACAAAGGTAGAGGTATAAAAACATCTAAGGGATACATCGCCTTGTTTATTTGCATGGTTACGAAAGCAGTGCACATAGAGTTAGTTTCCGACCTTAGCAGTTTAGCATTCATCACAGCATTACGTCGAATGGCGGCACGACGAGGAGGTCCGAAGCACATATATTCGGACAATGGAACTAACTTTGTAGGCGCCAATAAGATACTTCAGGAAGAGCAGCAATATTTTGAGCAAATTTTTAGCGATAGCTTTTATAGAGAAATAGCAGAACTAAGCATAGAATGGCATTGGAATTGTCCTTCTTGGCCGAGTGCTGGAGGGATCTGGGAGCGATCAATTAGAAGCCTTAAGCAGCATCTGAAAAGAGTAATAGGAGACCAAGCCTTGACGTTCGAAGAATATTCTACCATCTTGTCTCAAATTGAAGCGAGCCTTAACTCAAGACCACTGTGCCCAATATCGGAAGACATCGAGGATATTGATTTCCTTACGCCAGCACATTTTCTAACTAGCCGTGCAGGTCTTACTGTCATAGAAACAGCACAAGACGCGAGGACAAGATGGTATCTGGTAAACAAAACGTTCCAAGATATATGGAAACGATGGAAAACGGAATATCTTAGTCAATTATCGATGCGCAGCAAGTGGTATAGAGAACAAAAGAATATAGAGATAGGGGATATGGTTACAATTCATGATGACAACTTGCCTGCAGGAAAATGGCCTGTTGGTCGGGTGGTAGAGGTCCACCCAGGAAAGGATGGGGTTGTCAGGGTAGTAACTTTAAAAACAAAAAATGGTTACATAAAGCGTCCAATTATAAAGCTATCTATCTTGCCTATAACGGATAAAAAAGCAAATGAACAGGAAGAAATCGGAGCAGTAAAACAGCAAAGCCAGGAAAGAAAGGTGGGAACAAGGACGGATAAAAGTTGTCCTAAAATCTACAGCATAGCACTAGCATTAATATTTTTTATGAGCCTTATAATATCGTCTGAAGCGTCTTATAAACTAACAGCGTTCGACAGCAATCAAACAATGTATTTTGATCCCCTGGGACAAATGCATCTTATTCGAGATGAATGGAAAATTGTCACTTATTATAATATGTCTCCCTACTGGCAAGGAGATAAAGCGATTAAACAGTTTACTGAATATCTTGAGCAAACATGCGGAAAGATTCAAGCGCAGAGTCATTGTCGAATTATCATTCTGCAAGTACAGCACGAGTACAATGAACTACAATATTACAACCAGCTTTTACTTAATCAACATTTTGGAGCACACTTGCGAACTCGACGCGGGCTGATCAACGCTGTCGGTTCCATTGCAAATTCATTGTTTGGAGTACTCGATCAAGAATTCGCAGAAAAGTACAAGAATGACATTGACCTAGTACGTAGCAATATAAACCACCTGAATCAGCTTTATAGGAATCAGACATCGGTCATTGAAGCGGAATACAATATATTAAAGAGAACAGAGGAGACAATTGCAAAACAGCATAAGATGATCAATAAACACCTGAATTATTTGGACAGCGCCACCAACACATTACAAAAGGAAATCGACGTAATATCGACTCATCAAGATTTCACATTAGCAGCATTAGCAACTATCAATATGATACAAAACTTAAAGCAAATTCAAGATGCCTTTCTTGACACAATGACTGAAGTCTATCACGGTCAGATCAACCTGCATCTCTTGACACCGCAACAGCTTCGGGGGGAGCTACAAATTGTGTCTGGCCAAATATCAAAAGAACTAGCATTACCTATAGATGACATCCAATTCAACTTGTACAAGATATACAAATTGTTGAAAGTCAGAGCCAGGATGATGGAGGAATATTTCATATTTGAAATTACCCTACCCTTAATCAGCAGAGACACGTTCCAGCTTTACAATTTGATACCAGTTCCAGTTCAAATGAACAAAAGCATGATTACCATTAAAGCAATATCAGAATATGTAGCGATCAACCTAAGAAGGGATGCATATTTGACAGCGAGCATCAGGGATCTTCAAAATTGTCAATATCAAGCAGAAACTTACCTCTGCCATCTGCAGGGACCCGTCAGGAGCTTAGGTCCTGATGAAAAATTCTGTGAAAAGGAGAAACTAGCCATTTGCAGAATGAAAAAATCTAACTGCGAAAACAAGTGGGTTCCACTACACGACTTTTCTACCTACTTGTATTTCTGTTGCGACTCTTACTCTTTGCGAGTCATATGTGACGACGGCCTACAAGTTCACCAAGTCAGCAAGGCCGGACTCATTCAGCTTACTCAGCAATGTATTGTAAAAGGTCATGATGTGACGCTTTACGCTTATCAACAATTCGAAAATACGCTCAACATTAAGCCAAATGTTCTCGACACAAAATTAACTCCAATAAATCACTTTATCAGCAATCTCACACTGCCGATGCAACAATTTAAAGACAATGAAGCCGACAACGAAACCATGATATTAAATAACACCCTAAAACATCTCCATGAACAAATTAAGTCCATGAAGGAATCAGCTCAGCAGCCAGAACTCCTAACAATACATGATATTCATCAATACACTGTGTTGTATGCACTACTAGCAGCAGCCATCGCAGTAATCATAATTTGGTTACTGAGGAGAAGGTGTCAGCGTGCCGGAGGCTCGCCCATTCAGGGACGGACCAAGAGCGTACCAGCCAGTGTGAGTGTGTGTATAAACCAATCCGAGCCTCAAAAGGGCTCCAGTGTCAGTGCGCGAAACCTGCCTCCATCCGAGGTGTCAAGTGTCAGTGATAGTGCGCGCGTAAATCACTTTTCAAAACGGTGGTCTAGCTTACGTTCGAAACAGCGTGACATGTCAACCTCGCCTACTGCCAAAAGACGATCGGTATTTGTTATCGATGACTCAACCGTTTGAGCAATTAGCTATAGTTTGTTTCATCACCTTGTAAATCATCATCCAACATTGTTCTAACCTTCTTTAGCACATAAGCTCACACTCACGTAACGTTTTAGCCTTGTATAAGTTTATCGCATTTCTTCCCCTCGGGAGCATGTTCGATACAATAATCACGATCGAACACGTTTTGCTGATCTAGCTAACCATTTACGCCGCGCTAAGTGCGGCGCGGCATCAGTACATATTCGGACAGCAAACCGGGTGCTTTCGTACTCATCAGCATATCATTTATCATTTAGCGTAACTTAGCATAATTACCGTTTTATAAATAAATCCTTAAAGTTATCAAGGTATTTAATTTAACAGCATATCAGTCCATACCACTTCGGTCGCGACTCCTACAGTGGTACTTACCGATAATCGACTGAAATAAATATAACTTTGTTATATCTGATCTTATCGAGAAAAGGCAGTATAGATTATTATCATTTAAATTGAATCGAATCCTGTACCTTTGTCCACGTTTTCGAGAAATCCTAACTAAACACAGTCCGTGGACGTTCAATATTTAACACTATTTATATAACACAAACCAAATATCCGATAATATGACACCTTCTTATAACTTTTCAGGGTTGGCACGTGACCTTTATGAAACTTATTTTAATAAATTATATTAAAAAGTAATCGATTGCCAGGCTTGGTACAAGAAATAATTAAACCTTGTTTAATACCTAAGGCGCCATACCCTTTTTTTTTTTTTTTTTTTCTGGATGGGAAATCATCAAATGACCCCTCCCGCCCTGGGTGGAGCGGTAGGGAGTGTCAGACTTTTACTGACTAAAACCCACCCGTGGTCCTTCTTGTGCCCTATGCGTTCCAGGGCCGCGGTAACTCTTTCGAACAAATTCCGCAACCCTAGCAGGCACCGACCCTATGGGGTCCCGTCCTCGGTGCTGACGGCTCCTTGCGGCGCGCGTGGAACACAACGCGTCGTCGACTCAGCCTGGTATCGGACGGCGAGCCACCCACGCTCACCGTCCCCAGGCATCAGCCACTGCGCAATAGCACAGCGGCCGACTTGTCCCTGGAGGAGGCCGAAATGGGACCTTTACTGGCACTCCATCTCAGCACCCTCCCGAGTACCGGGAGTCGCAGCACCCACAGCAGAAGCGGCAGAAACGGCGACGGAAGCCGCGGCGGCGGCAGAGGCGGCGGCGGCGGCGGACCTCTTGCCCCTGGTCGGGGCGGATGGCGCGCAGGCCCTTCCCCCAGCCCAGTGCTCGGCCGGCTTGCCAGCAGCCGCACATGCACTGCAGTGCGGCGTGGCCTCGCACGAGCCGGCCCGATGACCGGGCTGACCACAGCGGAAACAAAGACCGCTGCGGTCCACCTCCGAGGGGCACATAGCTCCCGTGTGGTTGCCCACATGGCAGCGGTAGCACCTCAGAGGTCTGGGTTCCAGCAGTTTTACCCGCGCAGACACCCATCCCACCAAGAGCCTTCGGCCCTCCGACACAGTTCTGGCCGCCGTCACGGGGCAGCTCACCACAAGGGTTTGCATGCCCGTGTTGTCAGGTCGGAGGGTGCCCGCCTTGACGAGCTCGGCAGAGCACCCCCCAGTCCTGGCGACGGCGGCCACAACTTCCTCCTCCGTAACGGAGTCATCCAGGCCCACTATGCGCATGTCGATGCGCTTAGTCGGCCTGGACACCCGGACCTCGTCCGCGGGTAAGACCGCCCTCAGCCTTTCGGCCAAGGCGTCCGCGAGCGGGCCACTCTCCACTCCGGCGAGCTCGAGCTTGCGGGCACCGGTTAGGGTCCTCCTGACCCCGATGCCCCCGCTGATGCCCAGCTCTTGGAGGCTCACCGCCTCTTTCGCCCGCTTCAGTACGGCGAGATACGTCACGCCCCTCTGTTCCGCTTCCGGCTGCAGTGTTAACACTACAGCTGCGGACTTCGGGGCGCGAAGCCTCGCCGCAATGGCGTTGGCCTTCCGCCGCTGCTTCCTCGCCTTCTTCTTGGCCACCTCTTTGGCCTTCCGCTTCTGGCCAGCAACCTGCCACTCGGCCTCGGCCGCAGAAGGGTCCGAGGGTGGGGGTGGGGGCGGCTGCGGCGCCACTGGCGCAGCAGCCTTAGCCGCTCCCCCTCCAGCCTTCCTCCTTCCCCTCTTCGCCGGGGCCGACTTGGTCGTCGCCGGCGTCGCAGGCGCCGGCGTCACAGGCGCTGGCGCGGTTCCCACCTTGGCCTTCGCCACCTGGCCGGACGTTCCCGGGCTGGCAGCCACCGCGGCTGCATACGAGGCCGCCTTCTGCTGGCCCGGGGGCCACTGTGTCGCCGCTAACGGGGGACGCCGGACAATGCCCTCCAACACTGAGACCTGCCTCCGGAAGGGAGCCAGCTCCTGCCGCACCAGGTCCCGTACCTGGCTCAGCACTTGGCCCCCCTCCGGCGCTGCCGGACTCAGTCCCCCTCGCGGCTCCACAGAGGCCGCCCTAGCCATCCCCGCCAGGTCTCTCCGGAGCGACTCATTCTCCCGAACGAGTCGCTCCGTAACGACCGCGAGGCGTGCGACCTCCGCCCTCAACTCTGACGCCTCCTTTGAGGCAGGCCCGTTGGCCGCCGCTGCCGCCAGGATGGAGGCTTTGGCCGCGCTTATGGCCTCCCGCTTCGAGGATTGCTTCCTCTTGAAGGCCACAGCGCGGATCGCGGCCTCCACTACCTCCTCAAATCGGGCCCTCTGCTCCTCGGCAGCGGGAGGTTCCTCTCCCGGGGACTCCGAGTCGTCAGAGTCGAGAGTAGGCGGAAGAGTAGAGGGAGCCCTGCGACCGCTCCCTCCAGGGCGACGCCCCTCCTCCACCAACCTCCCGGCCCGACGCTCCTCCCGGGTAGAGGGAGCCAGCCCCCTCCCTGCCTCACAGCCCCTGCCCCGCCTAGCGGTGGGGATCTTGCGGGCGGAGGCGAACTCGCCCTCGGAGGACGACTCCTTGTCGTCCTCCCGTCTGGGCCGCTTGCGGACGAGCTTGACGCCCTCCACAGCGACCCCCCTTCCTCCGTCTTCAGAGCCCGCCGAGCTGACCGTTACTAGGTCTGGCGCGGAGCCGGAATCCGACTCCGCACCACCCCGGCGCTCAGGCGAACCCTCCACTACGCAATCGTACGCCATCAGCTCCTTAAAGGAAGCGGACTCGGATGACGAAGATTGGGAGCCTCCTCGGCTCGTGTTGCCACTGGCAAGCGGAAGGCGTTTGGTGCCCACCCCAGAGTACGGAGGGCAGCCCGCCGAAGCGGGGTGGGATTCCCCGACCGCTGAGCAGTCGGGACCCACCTGGGGACTCATTTTACATTCGCCTTTTTTCATTTTTGTTCCTTTTAAGGGTGCGGTCCCTGTTCGCTCCGCCCCTTCTCAGGGCCTTCTCTCCTAACCTCACCTCTCCACCTGCTCGCTGCTCTCACAGTCACGTCTGATAATCAGACGCGTACCAGAGAGCAGCGAGCAAGCGTGTGTCTCTCTTGGTCTGATCCCTCACTTGCGACCTTCCGGCATGAGTGGCTCTACCGGGAAAGCTCGCAAGATCATTGAGACGCTCAAGCCCCACCACGACGACAACGTGGAGACACATTCGGTGGGGAAGGCGCCATACCCTTCGATTCGACTTTTATAAAGAGGAAAGATTTGTATGTTTATATTTTTGTAATGAATAAACTCAAAAACTGCTGAACCGATTTCAAACATTCTTTCACCGTTAGAAAGCTACATTCACCCTGAGTAACATAGGTTATATTTATCCCCATATTCCCACGGGAACGGGAACTACGCGGGTAAAACCGCGGGGCGCTGCTAGTTGTAAATACGTCCTAATTCAACGCTCAACATTATAAGGCATGAGTAGGAACTCACCTAATTCATTTATATCTTATTTATTTGACCACAATCTAACCTAAAAATGAGTGTCATGTACGATGGAGCACGCTTTCCTAGAAGTAACCCATTCACTCCTAATTTAAAAACTCAGGTTGTAGCTATCGGGTTCCACATACTTAGGTAGGGAATTACCACTCACGCAATTAAAGCTTACCCAAAACGTTTACTCATTTTATTTTTATCCCCCGACGCAAAAAGAGTGGTGTTATAGTTATAAGTTTGACGAGTCTGTCTGTCTGTGGTTCCGTAGCTCGTGAACGGATGAAGCAATTTTTATTTTTTTTTTTATTTGAAAGGTGAGTTACGGACAAGTGTTTTTAGACATGTTTGATGAAAATCGGTTGAGCCGTTTAAAAGTTGTGGGGGGGTGAAAGTGGGGAAGAATAACCGAATGTCTGCAAATATACTCGAGTGGGGTCTCAAATGATAGCGCACTGAAAGAGAATATTGATGACTTAATCGAGAGTGTTCTTATAAGTATGTACCTATAAAAAGCATAAAATTAAAAAACCCCCGACATTTTTAAATTTTCAACTGCTAAAACTCAGTAGTGCAGCCCTAACGCGCTCGTGTTTGGACGAAGGCGCGGCTCTTGGCGCGTGGTTCGTGAAATGTTGACCAAACCTTCACATTTACGATACACCGTCAGTACTGCGTACTATCTGGCTCGGAAAAAATCATTCGTTTGGCTGCCATTATAACGGATCAACAGTGAGAATAATCGGGACATAAGTGAGACTTCACGTTCTGAGAGTTGGATCATGAGGTAGGTAGTAACAGAACACTATACTCCATTCACAATAAGATTAGACATAGGAACAAAATCGTTTATAGTCCGCTCAACCGATTTATATTGCAATAGAACAAAATCGGTTGAACGGACTGTAAAAAAGATTTATTTCAATGTCTAATCTTATCGTGAATGGAGTATAGTATACCCCAGTATAGGGACCTACATATATGCATGCATGCATGAGCATGATCAGCCTTTAACTGTTCCCACTGCTGGGACACAGGTCTCCTCTCTAGGAGAAGGAATGGGCCGTAATCCACCACGCGGGCCCAGTGCGGGTTGGTGAATGTCACATGTCTTCGAATTTTTGGTTCTAGGACATTCCGTTTTCCTCACGATGTTTTCCTTCACCGTTTTGAGAGCAGTGGTGATGAAATTAATTACACAAAGTAATGCGCCTGGCTGGGTTTGAACCAGCAACTTACAATTCGTAAGTTGGGGCCTTTACACCTACATATATAATATACTGATAACGGGTATCTTCTGGAAGTTTTTAAGTCAAGAGTGAATAGGTTACTTCTAGGAAAACGAGCTTCATCTTCACCCACATCATCGCTTACCATCAGGTGATATATGTATAAAAAAGGTGCGTTTTGGATTGAGTACCCGGCCTAATTAATTTTTCGGCCGCAATTCACCAGTAAACATAGTATTTTTTTATTGTCAGATGGATATGCTCTTGACTGTAGTTTAAGTCGCAGGTGACAGAGACAAAGTCGACGATAGAATGAGCTTACCCAGAAGAAGCCTGTTCACTCTAACTTTGAAGAGATCAGGGTTAAATGCGTTCGAAAACACAGACGCAGGCAGAGAGTTCCACTCCTTTGCTGTGCACATTATAAAAGACGATTGAAAACGCTTGTATTGTAAAAGATTCAGACAATACAATGTTTAGTAAGTTTGTTTTCATAATTGACATCAAACTTTGAAACCCAAGACAATTTGATTTACAACACATTTTTTTTTTTAACAAGACAATTAAATTAAATTTAAGTCAGATAACAATAATCCACTATGGTTAGTAACAATAGGGATGTTATGTTTAGTCCGTCAGTTAGATTATAGAAAAATATTGGACACGTATTTTTCCTTTATCTAATCTATGAAAACTGACGAAGATCAAAAGCATCAAAGATCAGGAGTGGGAGCGTGTGACGTCACGGCCCGGTAAAAATTGTAGCGAGTAGTGACGTCACACGAGTTTTCAACGCACTGCATTGTCTTCATTTTTTGTTTATGTGAAAAAAGAAAAAATACGTCTCAAATATTTTTTGGAAATCTATCCGACGGACTAATCAGATTTTTTTAGTTAACTACCTACCCTATTGGAACTTATTGTCTATGTTAGTAAGGTTACAAAAATACAATCATAAAAAAAACACATGAATTAACAACGCAATGACATCTCCAATTAACGATGACAACATTGCACTTCACAGCTGTAATTTAAAACAAATTTTTTTTTTACCTTTTTATAAGTAAAGTGAACTGAAGCAAGTCGAAGGCCTATCGCTATACAACAAAGCATCTAGCCAGTATCTCCCAATCTGATGGAATGAATGCAGATGCAGACCGTGCGTAAACTAACAATGCAACGGCAAGGTGAAATCGGATGCTGTGGAATTGGTCCAGACGGACGATACAGATCGTAGAGCTAATCTTATCGTGTTTGAGTGCTAAAATGTGGCTGAAAAAAGTCTTGGAGATTGTAGTAGATTGGTTAGGGCTGTCGGTTTGCTACGGTTGCGGAATTTGTTCGAAAGAGTTTCCGCGGCCCTGGAACGCAAAGGGCACAATAAGGATCACGGGTGGGTATTAGTCAGTAAGAGTCTGACACTCCCTCCCGCTCCGCCCAGAGCGGGAGAAGTCATTTGATGATTTCCCATCCAAAAAAAAAATAGGGCTGTTGGTTTGCAGCGATTTGTTCTGTCTGCCTTTACCGTGTATCGAGTGTTTGGTGGTTTGCTTCATTGCCTCAGTGCTTTTATGGTGGTCACCACGGTTGATTCTAGCATTCAGCAGCCCTACCATGACGTCTTAAATCCATCATGATTCCTGTGTCAGAGAGAGACGGAGTTACAAAAGACGAATAGCACTATCCCTTTCCCTCACACTGAATCGTGATAGCATTGGCATTTCGTAGTACGGCCACAGGACTTCCAACGTGGGTGCCATCTAAGGAATAGTATGGCACCCACGTTGGAAGTTCTTTCTTCAATTCTATATTGTACACTAAAACAACTTAACAACGTAATAAAGTTGAGTTTTCTCCCAGCAAACTTTGAGTAATAGAGACAGATGCAGGATCCAGTGCACAAATTTTATCATACGTACATAGATAGTTCTTCTTAATATAGGGAAACCAGAGATGTCTTAGAAGATAAATACTGATTCGTGTTTATTTTTTCTTTTGTACTTATTTGCTACTGAATCCTAAACTCGATTCTATCACCATCTCAAACTATTCACAAAAATTGAATCAAGTCGGATAAAACAAGAAAAACCAGTACCAAAAGTTATAACGTTAGTAGTCGAGCAGAAACGTTAGCAGACTTATGTAAATGAGTTGTATAATTTAACTTTAAGATGATTCATAAACAGAAAGACTTTCTCTAAAACCAATGTATTAGGAAACCAGATTTATGATGAAAGTCGCGATGATTTACGATACTTTTTCTTATTTTAGTTGTCAGGAGTTTAAGTAAGTTGATACAACTTGATAGTAGATTCAAGTTAGAGATACGCGGTATGTGAACTGTGACACTTAATAACCTCCGTTTTTGAAGTCGGCTAAAAATATAAATTACTAGCAGCGCCCCGCGGTTTTACCCGCGTAGTTCCTGTTCCCGTGGGAATACGGGGATAAAATATAGCCTATGTTACTCAGAGTGAATGTAGCTTTCTAATCGTGAAAGAATTTTTGAAATCGGTCCATTCGTTTTTGCGTTAATTTGTTACATACAAAAATACAAATCTTTCCTCTTTATAATATTAGTATAGATTTAAATATAATGTTTGATTTAATTTTGAACGTCACGATGGTTTTTCGTGAATGGCGATGTAGCTTAGGAGAAGTGTTTGGACTGATATAATTACTGACAGATATATGTAAGTCTTAATATCTCATACACATTGTGACGATGCTAGCCTCCTTGGCTACTGGCAGACAAGTTTATCGATAGATTTAAGAATAAAGATAATTTCGAATTATGAATACGAAATATATGCTTTGTTTTTATATGACAGTCTCAACAGCGCTGTGATAAGGCAAATGCTGTAAATAAGTACGAAGCTTAATCCAAATTTTATTCATTAGTAGCTAGTATTTAATATATTAAATGATCGCAATTAACAAAGATTAGTATTGTTGATGAGATTTAAAATTCATAAGTCTTGAATGGATTTAAATTATATTAGAAAATTGTTATGTCTCGCAAATGCTGCAAATTGAAATCTCTTAAGAGCGTGTACGCCGTATGGCATTACATACAAATTTTCAAGTCACTATTTTGCGAAATGACTGAACCGATTTTAATGAAACTTCACACATATAAGCAGGATACATAGGTCTAAAAAGTTAGTTAAAATTATTTTCGAAATGTCTTATTTAAAAAAGATAACTGGAAATTTATGTTTATATGGAAAATTTAAAATGGGTCTAATTTAACTTTTTAAACCTATGCATCTTGCTTATGTATGTAAATTTTTATTACAATCGGAAAATAAGGACATGAAAATTTGTATGAAATGTTGTACGGTGTATACGCTCGTAATTAAGTCCATCTAATGTTTCTATTTTCAACTTCGTTGTCACAATTATTGTAAAGATCTCTAATCAAACAATTAAGGATCAATCTCTACTTAATTACTTTTGCCTCCTGCTGGCGTGGACCGGCTATTAGAAATCATACCTTTCTCTAACTTAATTACTTATCAATTTTCGATTTCTTCTTCTGATTTTGCGTTTGGCAGTTTTAAATTTTTCGGGTACTGTAAATAGGGCCTACCCAAATGTCCTTACTTTGGTATTGTTCGTCAAACCGTTGAGCTCCTTAAAGTTTTAAGTTTGAGCTACACGGTATCTGACAAATGCTTGCACTGTCGGGACAGTTCCACTCAAATCTGTGTGGCACTTTCCTCAAAAGGCTACCTCAGACATTAACCTACATGGTTCTCATATGATTTGACCAGTACGGATTGTATGGACTTTAAAAGAGACTTTGACCTCTGAGTTTGTTTCGGTGTTTCTTCTCAAGGTAGTCAGCTAGGAAACACCGGCTTCATCTAGCTTAAAATGACAAGAAATATTGGACGTGTAAAAGTGTTATGTTTAACCTACTTACAAAATAAATATCATTTATCATTTAGGTTTTAATGAAAAAAGTACTTAAAATACGATACAATCAGTACTATTGGTTCTCACACTTCACTGCTCAACTACAGATGACAACACAGCATCAATGGAAGCTGACCCACACCCAAGGATGCGCTGACCTCACTGAGTAACGACCGCAAAAACATCGATAAAAACGATCGATACAAACCTATCGATTTTACGCCACTACTCAGATTACGCGCGACGGTTTTTTGTTGATGAATGATTCGATCAATCAACGTGTTCGCTTTTATGTCGATATAAATTGATGCAAATTGATTTGTGCTACGAATACCTTATACAGATTGAAATGGTAAAAGTAGGAAGTTTTCTTTTAAAAATATCACTGATAGGTAACGCTGGAAAAATAAAATGTTTTGACGGACTAATTAGATTTTTAATCCCTGATGCAAAAAGAGGGGTGTTATAAGTTTGACGTGTGTGTCTGTCTGTGGTATCATAGCTCCCGAACGGATGAAGCGATTTCAATTTAGTATTTTTGGATTAAATATGACGTTCGAGTGTTCTTAGACATGTTTGATTTGTTTGTCCCCTAACGCGACGTATTTTTTTACTTTTTAAAGGGATCTTAGGTTTTTGTGTCGTTTTTTTTTTACATTTGGTAACTACATCTCGTTTAAATATTTGCTTTTATTTTGAAACTAGCAGCGCTCCGCTGTTTTATCCGCGTAGTTCCCGTTCCGTGGGAATATGGGAATAAATATAGCCTATGTTACTCGGTGAATGAAGCTTTCTAATGGTGAAAGAATTTTTGAAATCGGTCCAGTAGTTTTTGAGTTTATTCGTTACATACAAAAATACAAATCTTTCCTCTTTATAATATTAGTATAGATTAAAAAATCGATCTCCCCATAACAATTCATCGTAAGTGACAGTATCGGATTGTGTACATACATATGTGTGATACTGTCAACACAGGTATGTCTAGGAAAACACATCTACCTCATCATCTGCCTAGCCTTTCCCCAACTATATTGGAGTCGGCTTCCAGTCATACCGGATTCAGCTGAATATCAGTATTTAACGTGGAGCGGCTGCCTACCAGACCTCCACAACCCATTAACTGGGTAAGAGCATAACATGGTACTTCTTGGCATGACTGGAGTCAGATTTACTGGCTTCTGACAATCCGTAACGACTGCCAAAGATCTACAAATGACAGCCGGGACCAACGGCTTAACGTGCTTTCTGAGGCACGGAGGAAACTCGTTATGTTAAGATGGTCACCCATTCACAGACCAACCTTGGCAAGCGTTGCTTAACCTTGAAGATCGACCCGTGCGGCTCTTATCCTTTAGCCACGAGCTCCTCTACAAACACATCTACATAAAATCTCAATATTGATCCATCTCACCTTTCTCCCCAACTTCCAAACCGCATCGTAAATCTAGCAATGACTTGTCTATCATAACTCCGTCGTTCAATAGCCAGCCGATCAGTTCATGTAATAGTCTATTTACGTGAAGCAAATGCAAGCGAGTCAGGGACCTTTCAAGAATGCACCGGTATCACGTAATTATGAGCGAATTGCGTAATTGCCGACACATCGTAATATTATAGATTATCTATACGATGCACATCACTAAAAAAATTACAAGCTTTGTTATTTAGGCACGTGTTTTGTGAGGTTTTTAAGGTTCCGTAGCCAAATGGCAAAAAACGGAACCCTTATGGATTCGTCATGTCTGTATGTCCGTATGTGACAGCCGTTTTACTCGGAGACTATTAAAGCTACATAAATATGAATATTATGAAAATTAGTAAGTAGGTGCAACCTGTTAACTGATATTAAATATTGTTGTAATATTATGGAAAAATAATAATTTTAGGGGGATTATTATTTAAGGCAATACTTTTTGAGATATGTGCTTCCGAATTCGTAAAAAATGTGACCTTCTTTAACTTCATAGTTTAAAAGTTAGGGGAACTTTTAAACTATGAAGTTAAGAATGAAGCAAAAAGAACTTCATAGACATTTCCAACGAAAATTGGTTTGAACATCACAGCTCATATACTTTTCTCTAAAAGTATATGAGATTTTAACAGTGAACTACGGAACCCTTTGCTATGCGTGGTCCGAAATGCACTTGGCCTGTTTTTTTTTTGGAACTGGTATATCGTTTGGCTTTGTATTTTTGTAATACATTGTTGAGTGGAGTAGTTTTCGAGGAGCTCTCTTTCTGATCAAAGTGACAATATAATTGTAGTATAAGGTGACAGTAAATTTATAAATCTGTTATTTTTTTTTTATTCGAAGTTTTTTTTTTTTAAACGCAATCGTGTCAGTTAAAGACAAGACTGTACTCTTAATTATGGTTTTTATTTAAATTATTCGAGTAGTTTCTGGGTCCTTGTTAATTAAAACGTTTAGTTTTTAAACGCTGATCTACCTTTTAAATTAGACATGCAAACTTCAATACTATTTATTAGTCTTGTAACTATGGATGCAGATCAAATAAGAAAAAAGAAAACTATTACTAAGCACAACTGCCAATAAGATGTTGACTTGGTGTCAACATAGTGCCGAAATGGTGTCAACGCATGGTCAACACTATTAATTTGCCTTCGACTTTGTGTAAATAAATTGAAGAGTATTTGTGACACACCTGTCAAAAATTATCCACGGATGACGTTACAACGCAAAAGCAACCGACGTTTATAATGGGGTTAAATAATATAATGATCACAGTAAAATGCTTTGATGCCCTTAGTTATTTTACTAAAAATACTTGACACCAGAAAATTAAAGTCTAAAATTACAATAGTATCTACTTTTAGTCACGACTGCACTTCAAATTGTATTCGAACACCAAATGTAGTAAATGATCACCAAATCTTAGCAAGCAAATTAATGCGCAGTACTAGTGTTACAAGGAGAACTTAGGATGCAAGAGCGAGCGAAGCGAGCTCGGGACATGGGGCATTTTTTTTTTCAAACTCTTGAGCCGCTTTTCAAGTCACTTTTGAGTGTTTTGAGGTTAGGCTACTAAAAGTCGATTTTACATTAAAGTGCTGTTTTAGTTTTGGTGATCATTTACTACTTTTGGGTTATCAATGATTTATTTGGAGTCATTTTGCTTAAATAGGATAGCGAGATGTTCAAACTTTGGTTATAATTTTACATTAAAATGCGGGTTTAATTTTGGTGATCATTTACTATTTTTGTCTGTTATATGTTACTACATCTGGTGGTAAGTACATAAGCCGTTTATATTTGCTGACTGGTTGCTAGTCACAGTCGCTGCCATATTTCCCAACACAGTTACACATTCGGTTTCGGAACGTGCGAATATTCGCTACTGGTTTCATTCATAGTTTTTTTTTTGCTGCATTACAAAATGAGGTTTATCTGTTCGCGATAATTTGCTAGAGAACGGCGTTTGTAGTCGCAGTTGCTTTTGTAAGATCGTGATTGTAACGTTGAAACAACTAGTCGTTTGTTCTGTTTAGTGTTTATTTTCTTATTTATTAAATTAAAGTTGTGTAAAAATGTTTGGAGTTATGTTTTGATTGCTATCGTAATTTGTAGTTAAGTTAAAACTTTTTATGCTAGGCGTGACTTTGTATGATTGGTCGAATTAAGGTAGGAGATTTATATGATTTAGATCACAACTAGTGACCCGCCCCGGCTTCACATTTATTTATGTATTATACATATAAACCTTTCTCTTGAATCACTCTTTCTATTTTAAATCTTTTATGTATCGAAATTCGTTGCATAGTTTTAAAGATCTAAGCATAAATAGAGACAGACAGACAGCGGGAAACGACTTTGTTTTATACTATGTAAAGATGTAGATTATTTAGGTGGTGCTTAGAAAAGTTGATGTAACACTATCTCTTCAAAGTTAGAGTGAACAGGCTTCTTCTGGGTAAGCTCATTTCACCTATGACCTAGACTAGAGTCAAGAGCAAATCCTTTCCACATTAAAAAAAAAGAACTAAATTCAAAGTTGAGAAAATTATAAAATGGGATGTTGCTTCTTTTACTTTTATATGACTCAAGTATCTCATGGCATTTCATACAGCTACTCAAGTTTCGATAAATGGGAACTATTACTGGTGGTGCGGTCTCATACCGAAATCTTTCAATAATATAACTCCTCTTCATTTACCCTCGTCCGTGCGTCACTGCGGGTTGCCAACTGAAAACCAGTGCTGGGTGTCTGATGCCCAGCAAATGCTGAGGAGGTAACCCTTTCGGTTCGGACACGCTCGGCGCATTCTGTACTTTTCTTCTCCTTTAATTTGTGTTTGTAGCCGTTGTGCTGTGTCTGTCCTGAATAAAAGTTTTTCTATTCTATTCTCTTTCTTAAAAACAGGATGATGACAGACTGACACATTAGGTATTAAACCTTAAACCTGAATGAACACAAACAAACTGTATTGAGAGATAACGAGTGCACGTGTGAGTCCCGAACTGGGGTTATGCAATACTGGGTAACGTGGGGCGGCTGGTGCAAGTAAACGATTGATGGCGAACAAACAACTTGTTGAATTTATTGTTAATTGATAAGGTCACGAACATGTAAATTTCTATGAAAAACGCACGAGAACTAGTAAAGCTCAAGAGCTAGATTTTTCTCGATTTTACTTTCACTAAATGTCAGTAAAACTTGAAAATAAATGATACCAAATTATGTAAGTTGGAAAGTTTAACAAAAAAAAAAGAAAAAATAAATAAATAAAATAGCTTAGAGAGTCTGAATAAAGTGAAATTCTATTAGTGATACTAATTAACTATGATAAAATTAAATATGGATGTATATATATATACATATGTATATAAGTATATCATTGTAGAAATACGGAAAACTGTGTTAGCGTTTTCCATATTCTTTGATCCTCAAACTAGAGAGTTAAAGTCATTTTTGTCATGCTGTAACAAAATATTCCAATAATTCTAAAGTTTAAATTAAAATCTCCCAGTCAAGTAAACAACTTTAAGTCCGTGGTATGCGCCCGCGCAAGCTTGCGGTATGTAAGCAAAGTAGCCGGCCATTATCGCGGTGAAAGGAAATCAAAATATCACATGTTTGTGCGGCCGTACTGCGGTCTATATTCCTGTTGGTTACAAATACTTGGTAACCAACTGTTGGCTACAAACACTGTTGGTTACCGGCACTTAATTAGAGCAGTGCCTGTTGCAGGAAATGTTAGGTACAGCTTTGTTATTTTGATGTTAATTTAAGAGCTATACCTAGTCAGAACTGTATCGGAGAGTGGTTCTCGTCTTACTCGTGTTTCAGTGGAATCATAAACAATTTACAAGCTTACCTGTTAATCTGTCTAGATCCATTGTAGTTTTTTTAAAGTTTATCAACACGGATAATTACATAGTACTAATACATATATACTTTCTGTAATTAATTTCATCATCACTACTCTCAAAACGGTGAAGGAAAACATCCTGAGGAAACTGGCATATCCTAAAACCAAAAATTCGAAGACCTGTGACATTCACCAACCCGCACTGGGCCCGCGTGGTGGATTACGGCCCATTCCCTCTCCTAGAGAGGAGGCCTGTGTCCCAGCAGTGAGAACATTAAAAGGCTGATTATGCCGTTAAGATCCCGTTAGAAAACACCACATCTTAGGCCGCCCGCCATTAAACTAAAATATTCCTCAACCTTAATCGGCATTCTAATAAACAAAATTAGATGTCAGAACTCATTTAAACATCATTAATTGAACATAGATATTCGATGCAAATGTGGGTCAAGTCATAACATTTATTAGTGCTAATTGTTAGTCCAATTAGTGAAGACCAATGAATTGGCACGTGTTTCTGACGTTCTGTATGTAAATTAGTTGAAAGGGAGTATTGGTATACAGTCGTGAATGTCAAAGTCACAGAATTAATTTGCCGTGACCCAGCGCAGAGTTACTTGCCTTGTGATTGCTATGTGCTATGAAGGGAGAATACCTAGATTATAGAAACTACTTTGGTGGAAGTCTGCCCTGCCTAAGCGGAGCCATGCCGTGTTCTTGTAGAAGCGATCGGCGGCGGCGGCCCTGGTTCAATCCATAGTCCGGAGCAAGGAGGCATGGGATGCAGTCACCTTCTTCTGCGAAGCAATAATGCTAGCGAAGGAGGAGGCGGAACGCGTGCGGGAGAAGGAAACCTTGCGCCTCAGCCGCCGCAATAGAAGAAGACACCCCGGGCGTCGGGAAACGCAGGGCGATTCCCGGCCACCGTAGGCGCGGGCCTGCGGATGGCGAGCTATGGGTGGCTCGCCGTCCGATGACAATCAGGCCCGAGACGACTGCTTGTTGCGTTCAACACGCGCCACAAAGATCAGTCAGCAAAGCAGACGGGACCCCATAGGGCCGGTGCCTGCTAGGGCTGCGGAATTTGTTCGAAAGAGTCACCGCGGCCCTGGAACGCAAAGGGGTTTTAGTCAGTAAGAGTCTCACACTCCCTTCCGCTCCACCCAGAGCGAGAGAAGTCATTTGATGATTACCCATCCAAAAAAAAAGTTCCATCATACATATGTTTATCATATCCATGCGAAGCGGAAGACCGGTCCTCACCAGCACATCCACATGTAATCTTCATTGCACAATCATTGATGAATAGCAACCGGTCGCAGTTGTGCGTTAATTGTTACGTGCGCTTCCTGCGGGTGTACATGCGTCTGTCAGCCTTATGTAATGACTTGCAAGTCATCGGGGGCGGCCAGCGTTTTGTGGCTTTAATTGGCAATTAAAAGGTTGTGGTTGTAATTTAAAGTTATATAATGTGGTCAAGCTAAAGAATAACAGCCGCATAAGTCGATCTTTAAGGTTAAAGCAACGCTTGCAAAGCTTGGTCTGTGGATGGGTGACCATCTTAACATACCGAGTTTCCTCCGTGGCTCGGAAAGCACGTTAAGCCGTTGATCCCGGCTGTCGTTTGTAGATATTTGGCAGTCGTTACGGATTGTCAGAAGCCAGAAAATCTGACACCAGTCTTGCTAAGAAGTACCGTGTTCCCTAGGTATTGGGGTGTGGTGGTTTGGTAGGCAGCAGCTCCACGTAAAATACTGATATTTAGCTGAATCCGTTATGACTGGAAGCCGATCCCAATATAGTTGGGAAAAGGCTAGGCAGATGATGATGATGTGGTCAAAATGGCTTATGTGGTCCTGTGGAATGAGATCAGTACTAATATTAGGTGTGGTACGAAGCTTTTTCAGTGAGTTTATTTAGACTAAGTTTAGTAGAAGCATGCTGTATCTCTATTTGTTTTATTTTGATTTGGAATAAACCACTTCAAGACCAAAGTCTTGAATATTTTATTTTGTAACTAGCTTCTGCCCGCGACTTTTTCCGGGTGGAATAGTTACTTTACCCCCGATTTTGAAACTCTCAGCCCGATCGGTTTAAAATTGACAAAGTTTCATACAAACTTTCATCCCCTATTTTATCCCCTTGGGGGTAAAATTAATCAAAATCTCTTTAATTAATCTAATCTTTCTTAGCGGATACCTACGTCATAACATCTACCTGCATGCCAAAGAACAATGCCCACATATTAGAACAACCTTGGCCTACAGTGAACACTGATAAATAGTTTATGGAATTATAGTTTAAGTTATTATGAACACCTTCTAGTACATACCAGTTAAGAAAATAAGTCGCCATTTGGAAATAAAACTGTTTTAATTTTTTTAAAACATCCATTTTTTCACAGTCACAAACTCATTCTACACACTTTCAACCACTCTCGAATGGAAAGTATATCATTTGAACACAATAATTATTAATTTCAACGTTATTAACTCATGAATAATAGGAATCTTCTTTAAGTGTAAACTGCTATAACACCCTTTATACTTGTTTGACACTTTGGCAGGCTGGGAGCAAGCTTGAGTAGGTAGTTTAATGTCAAATCTATCATTTGTCAAAGGCTAATATGGTCATATTTAAAAAGAGATATCGATTAGTTGCATCTGATTTTGGTCTTTATCAATTTAATTTATATCTAACTACGGCAAAGCCAAACAGTGATTTTATCATTATAAAGTATAGTATCTCTGGTCTGAGGTATTTATGAACATAATTGGTCTAAAAGTCGAGTGGGTTTCATTAAAAAAAACTAAAATGGCTGCCAGTTCTCTCAGATTAAAAAACTGAAACCTGAATAACGTTTAGTTTTTCCGTAATCGATTAGATTTATTAAATAATATATGAATTTAAATTAAATTGACCATAAAATGGCAACCCCAAACTTCACGTGAAAATAAAAGTTGCGTAATAATAAGTAAAATGACTTATTTATTTGTTATGATCACGGCGTCTTAGTTTGAGATAAAGCTTTGATGGATAATTCCTATTTAAAATACTTATATTTTGTGTTATCTTTCTACTTATATTTTGTGTTATCTGTCTGAGGTGGGCCATATCTGGGCATCCTTCTTTCAGCCCGATCCGTTCAGTGGTTTGGGCTGTGCGTTGATAGATCACTATGTCAGTCAGTCAGTCACTTTTGAGTTATATATATTTAGATTAGATAGATTTCAATATTCGGCTCTCGTATTAAACCTTACGTCATATAAGTTTAACCAGAAGTTTAAATCACACTACATCTTTAAAACATGATGTAACAGTAAGATGTTAAGGTCAGTGACTATATCAACTCGGTATTCAAACCAGTGAGAAGTTCCGTCAGTGTGGGAGCGGGCAGCTGGCAGCCGCCGTGTGTGAGCTTGCCAACCACTACGCCTATGGGTAGACTCTTGACTACTAAGTAGCCAGAACAGTTATATTATTCGGATTACTTAATAGTGGATACATGGTGTGAATGTAGGATGACGGTAGACGCCAGGGTTGCGTAATTTGTTCAAAAGCGTCACCGCGGCCCTGGAACGCAAAGGGCAACACAGAAGAGCAACACGGATGGGTTTTAGTCAGTAAGAGTCTGACACTCCCTTCCACTCCGCCCAGAGCGGGAGAAGTCATTTGATGATTTCCCATCCAAAAAAAATGCTGCGGAAACCTTTTATATGTGTCGTAGCTATATATCAAAACTGGCTTATATCATAAAGTAGTCGATCATCTATACTAATATTATAAAGCTGAAGAGTTTGTTTGTTTGTTTGTTTGTTTGTTTGTTTGAACGCGCTAATCTCAGGAACTACTGGTTCGAATTGAAAAATTCTTTTTGGGTTGAATAGACCATTTATCGAGGAAGGCTTTAGGCTATATAACATCACGCTTAAGCCAATAGGAGCGGAGCAGCGATAAATAATGTTTTAAAATCGGGGATTCCACGGGAACGAAGTCGCGGGCAGCAGCTAGTATCCCATAATTGTTAGTCACTTTATCAAATGGCCACCTCAAACCTATGATATGTATTTATCGTGCCGTGTGTTGATTGTTGTTGTAATTAAGTTGAACAATTTGACAGATAACGTCATTTGATGATTCTCCATCCAAAGAAGGAGTTGCTTTTAAGTTCAAAATCACAACTTATCTGAGTAAAAATCTAGTCTCTGCAAATGATTTAACTTGTCACTAGGTCATTGAACTTCCTTCTTCAATCAGCAGGTAATATTTCTGGGTAGTTCATTGATGTTGTTTTCTTGTTTCTGGCTATAAATAGCAGGTGGTTATTGTTTCAGTTCCGACTGAGGGCTCTGAGTTTTCCTATTTAATTTTTTGATCGGCGTATCTTGATTTGACACGGTTAAATGGTAGAAAAAGTTTCAAAACAATATTGTAGATCACGTGAAAGACTCTGCAATGAAGCTGATTTGAGATGCTGTAATTTTGATACATCATCATCATCATCTGCCTTGCCTTTTCCCAACTATATTGGGGTCGGCTTCCAGTCATACCGGATTCAGCTGAATACCAGTATTTAACGTGGAGCGGCTGCCTACCAAACCTCCACAACCCAATAACTGGGGAACACGGTACTTCAGAGGCTCGTGGTAGTCGTGCCCGGTCCTGACATTGTTTTTAGATTTAAATGAAACGTTTATTTTCTGTTTGTTTATTTCATTTTTTTTTGTGCGTCATCTATGGCGGAATAAACGTGTTTTCTTTCTTTTTCTCTTTCTTTCTTTCTTTTCTTGGCAATACTGGTGTCAGATTTTCTGACTTCTGACAATCCGTAACGACTGCCAAAGGTCTACAAATGACAGCCGGAACCAACTTAACGTGCTTTCCGAGCCACAGAGGAAACTCGGTATGTTAAGATTGTCACCCATCCGCAGACCAAGCTTGGCAAGCGTTGCTTAACTTTGAAGATCGACCTGTGCGGCCGTTATTCTTAGCTGCCGCGCTGCGCTGCTGCGCTGGTTATTGTTTTCTGTAACTTTTTGTCTGCCTGTCTTCTGTCTTTTAAAAAACGTTGCCCCACACTAGGATTTACTCCTGTATCGTAGGTGCGTTCACAATCATGTAAACTCACATAAACAAGACACCCAGACCCGGAACAACTATCTGTAGGCCATACAAACATTTGTTCCGTGCGGGGATCGAACCCGCGACACGCAGTGCAGCTACTTTGATACAAACCTCCTTAAAAGATCTTATCTCAAATCCAAGAATGTCGAGAATTAAAATGAATGAAATCCAAAACACACTTGATTACAAATTAATTACTTCTGTTAAATTCATCAGCCTTATTTTTCCCATGCTCGACATTCATGTCGCAATCTCTTATATATTTTTACCAATATTTATGTTGCCATCCTGTATAAGCAGTTTTTCGTAAAAGTGAAAACGTGGGAACTTTCCGTTGAGGTAAGTCTCGAGAGGTGTTGCTGTTGACAAGCATAAGCTCCGCTGGTATGGAACGAACCATGCTCCCAGACCGTGGAACACCATGGTCGGTAGCCATGATTAGCTGATGATGTAATGACTGACATCTTGAGCGATGGTTTCTTGTGTATTTTTTTTTATATTTGCGTAATAAAAGGGAATATTAAGAAATTAGAAACCAACTTGCTTTTCAACCGACTTCCAAAAAGGGGGAAGTTCTCAATTCGTCTACATATTTTTTTTTGTGTGTGTTACCACATAACTTTGTACTGGGTGTACCGATTTTGATGATTATTTTTATATACCTATGATTTATATTTACGTGATAACAATGAATGATTAAAAAAATACGTTCCTAATGGTAATAAAAGTCGACCAACATACTTACCAAACGTTTCCTCATAAAACGTAAGCTAATTAATTACAGTTACATAATACTGGGTAGTGCATTCATGTTTTGCTGACACGCATTTGATTCACGGTTGTAACCTGCAGATTCGCGGCTGAATTAAGTTGTTCGCTTGTTTGCATGCGCTGTCTCCATAACTCGCCGTATATTGCCGGTCATCGGACTTAACCTTACAGGCTTACAATACAATCAATTGCAAATTATCTCATTGCCATATTTAAGTCTATATTTCCTTGGTTTATCGGTGGGTTATTTAATAGTTGCAGTTTTTCTTCAATTAATATTTTTAGCGCCTCTTGGAATATTTTTGACCTAACTGGAGCTCCTGGTTAAATCAAATCAAATCAAATCAACTTTATTCGTAAATGTAGGTTTCAATACAATAGGATGTCATTTTAAACACTAACAGCTGCATTGGTCGACCTCCAAGGTTAAGCAACGCTTGCCAAGGTTGGTCTGTGGATGGGTGACCATTTTAAAATACCGCGTTACCTCCGTGCCTCAGAAAGCTCGCTAAGCCGATGATTCCGGCTGTCATTTGTCATTACGGATTGTCAGGAGTCAGATAATCTGACACCAGTCTTGCCAAAATGTAACTCAAAATTTTTAAATGACCTATCCAATGACAACATTTTTTTATCGTTTATCCCATGGTGTGGACCATGAGATAGACGATGAAAAAACATCATCGCCAATTTACGTAAGGAATCCTAAACATATTTATTTTTCAAGATTTGTTTTACCCCTTTGTCGGCCTGATTAATATAACGCATACCAAATTCCAACTTTGAAGTGTGAAGGATCTCTGAATTAAACCGCAAACAGCACAGACGGATATGGTGAAACTGGAGAGAACTTTTATAGTTTCGCCATGTCCATCTCTAGACTGCGGAACCCTAAAAACGTACCTATAGAATCCATCTATCTCGTCAATAATAAGGTGCCAATCGAAACACGCACACAATGACGCCAATTTCATGCGTCAACTCAAATCAACGAAAGTATTACACTGACCAAGATGTGACAGCTACTTTATGTACCTACACAAAGATATATTTTTTAATAACTTTCACTGTTGGTTTGTGACTTCTTATCAAAAACATTTTGATACGTGATGACTTTGTGGGTGCTACGTGAGCTTGCACAGATTATGTCAACAACAAAAGTTTTTACATTCCGCAGTGGAGAAAGTGCGAGGAAATTGGTTATTTATTTATTTAATACTTCACGCACAAATGTACAGAGGCGGACTTAATGCCTTAGGCATTTTCTACCAGTCAACCTTTGGGTGATGCAGAGAATAATTGTGGTAGGTGCAGTATGAAAGAGAAAAAAATAAATAAACAGTAACGCGATTAATATTAACTTACTACAAATATAATATATAAACTATACATATAATACAATGATATAATATATACTCCAATTAATAAACTTATACACGAAAATAATACAGTTGATGCAAACAGCTAATGAGTAAACAAAACAGAAATTAACGCTGTGACGATACTACTGCCAACTTCTTACGAATGTGTTCGCGAACCTTAACTTTGAAGGTTAATCGGTTGGTTGCCATCCTAATTTCCTGGGGTAGAGCATTCCACAAAGAAATAGCTTGTATGAAAAAGGAACGGTGAATGAAGTCAGTACAGTGAGACGGACAGTGAAGAAGACGATTATGGGATGAGCGTAGGTTTCTTTCGTGATTGGCACAAATGTATTGGAAATGAGGGGCTAAATAGCTAGGGATATTGGGAGAGATAAGAAATGAGAACAAGGTAGTTAGCGCCCTTTGCTCTCTGCGCTGGCGTATGGGCAACCACTATTGCTATGACTACTTACTATTTGTATGAGAGATGGACAATTGGACAGTATTCGATATTCATTTTTCTATTATAATGCTCACAGCAAAGGAGTCTAAGAACTCTTAATCTTTTTTCTGTGTGAGAAATCATCAAACCAACGTCAGACAGCTCATAGTTGTCTGGCATTTTGCTGTACTGGACCTATTTGGCGCAGCCGCGGGTCACATAATGTAACTGTCCTAAAATTAAGTGTCCTTTTTTGTGTATATTATATTGTGTGTATCTGTATGTGCCAAATAAATGTGTTTTTCTTTTCTTTTTTTTCTTTTCAAATGACTTCTCCCGCTTTGGTTGGAGCGGAAGGGAGTGTACTGACTAAAACTTACCAGTGTTCCTCCTAGTGCCCTTTGCATTCCGGAGCCGCGGTGATTCTTTCGAAAAAATTCCGCAACCCTAGCAGGTACTGAAAAACTCTCTACCTGCGTTTGTATTTCCGAACGCATTCAACTCTAATCTCTTCAAAGTTAGAGTGAACAGGCTTCTTCTAGGTAAGCTCACTCCATCGTCGACTTTATCACTTTTGACGTTGAAAAAATAATTGAGCACATATTGTAATGTCTACTTCTGTCAAATTTACATAAAAACATACTCGCTAGGCTGGGTTAAAAGATTCAACCTAAATCTGAATCTACCAGAATCTTTTTTTTTTGTATTTTTTTGAAAAGACCATCAGTAGAACAGCCTGTGTGTGCCATGTTTGAAATGGCTGCACGCTTCATCAGCATGGCGTGTGGCGTCCCCTCCGTCGTCGAGGATCTTGTTGTGAGTCCAGTTGAGCACCAGTAGACCAGTAGACCAGGAGAAGACCATCAGTAGACCAAACTTTACTATGTTAGAAAAAAAACATCGAACAGTAAAGGAAACTCCCGACTTAGAGAGCGTGAAGAAGCGTGTATTCCCCTTCAGATCAATAAACTGACGTTATGTTATGATAGCTAATGTTAAGTAAATAAATACGATCAAGAATGCTGCACGCTACATTAACTTTAATATCTAAACAAACGTTGCTAATAAAAATCAATACATTATCGACATTAATATTCTACTAGCAGCGCCCCACGGTTTCACCCGCGTAGTTCCTGTTCCCATGGGAATACAGGAATAAAATATAGCCTATATTACTCAAGGTGAATGTAGCTTTCTAATGGAGAAAGAATTTTTGAAATCGGTCTAATAGTTTTTGAGTTTATTCGTTGCAAACAAAAATACAAACCTTTCCTCTTTATAATATTAGTATAGATTATAGATACATTCTAATGTTCCTCTGGTGGTGGGTGGTGAAATATGATGGAAAAAGGAAGAATTGGAACTGATGGAAGGATTGAAATATTTTAAGGTGATCTTAACGTATTACTTAATAAATTTGACTCACAAGATGGACCAATGACCTGGTGGATGCCGCGGGAATCCGCTGGAAGCAAGACGCATAGGGCCCCAAGTTTGCTATTTTTATAAATTTGTCATTCCAACACAATCCCATTGTCATTTTGCTAAAAGTTCGTAATCTGCTAATTTCATAATGGTCAATCATTGGTCGGTCAATGGTCTCGTAATACTTTTTGATAACCGAGCTATTAAAAGCAATGACTGCACAATGACGTTCTAATGGTCGGTCACTGATCAAAGGAACTGTCAAAATTTTAGCAGATTACTGCATACGTCTGTCATTCTTTTGTCAATATGTACGAGATTACCATTCTATGGCATTTCTTTCAATGGAATATCAGTGGTTGACCATTGGAAAGTCATAGTGACGCTTTTATATTAGTAGATTACCGAACTTGTAAAAATCAACCATTATGACATCAATGATAGACCACACTACTGTTATAGCAGACTTGAGGCCCTGGACATGTGACGACACTCGGGGAGGCCTATGTCCAGCAGTGGACATCTTTCGACTGAAATGATGATGCTGATGATCGGTTCTTTAGGAATCAACTAAAGAATTACGCTGTTCTGAATACATCGATATCATAAGTCATTGTTTTCTTAACTGTTGTTACAAAAACTATTACTTACTGTAATAATAGACAAATTAGATGAACCGGCAGGTCGTGCAGTTTATGTCACGATTGTGTACTAACAGGTGTTTCTTTTTTAATACAGTCTACACAGTTAGACACTATATTTTAGATAGAACTCAGTTAGGCACTAGATTTTATCTCTGTCTTTTTGTGGCAATTCTAAAAAATCTACAACTTGTATTTCGCACGTTACATTAAGGTAGGTACCTAGTGTTCAATTATTTGGTTCTATGCTCTGAAAAATAAGCAAAAAATCGGTAATAAACCAAGGAACAAGGTCGCAGAGGTCAATCAGTGGATGAGTGTCCATGTATCACCAGAATATGGCAGACTCTGTAAGGTTTAAATTAATCTTGATAAGATAATAATTTCTCGATATGTTATGAAAAAATCGTTTTGTCTATACTATAAAGTAAAAAGTTTTTTTTTGTTTGTATCGAATTAATGTTATTTCATCAATAGAAAGCTACATTATCAGCGGGTAACATAGGGCTATATTTTATCTCCGTATTCCCACTGGAACGAGAACTACGCGGGTGAAAGCGGGAGGAATCAAAGTATATAATAAATTCTATCAAAAATAGTTTCCAAAAAACCTGTGTCGTGAAAATCGTGAAAAATCGTTTACAATTTATTTTTTTAACTTATTATATACTAGCAGCACCCTGCGGTTTCACCCGCGTAGTTTCCGTTCCCGTGGGAATACGGGGATAAAATATAGCCTATGTTACTCAGGGTGAATGTAGCTTTCTAATGGTGAAAGAATTTGAAATCAGTCCGGTAGTTTTTGAGTTTAATCGTTACAAACAAAAATACAAATCTTTCTTCTTTATAATATTAGTATAGATATAGATTAACAAATTGTACAATAAAAGGCACATGATATTATATTAACTAATTTAATAAGTGGGAATATCGATATACTCAAAAACAGCATATTTTCTTAATGTCCGATATCAAATGACCACAATACTAATGCTCGGTCCCGCGTCGGTCGTATCGGTTGCCCCGCACGTTCTCCTCTTCATCACGACGGTCTAACACGAAATATGTTAATACCGCGTTATAGATTGCCACAATCAGGTTAGTTGATGACCTTGCGGAATTAAGCTAGGACGGGTTTTATTGTCTTTTTATGTTTTTACACGACTGCCCAAAAAAGGAGTGTAGTGTAGAGTGTATGTATGTTTGTGAGTTTCTTTATTTCACCATAACTTCTTAACGGCTTAACCGATATCAATGTATGTATTTGTGTAACATAGGCTACACATTTTTATATGTAGGTTAAAAATAAAAAAAGGGAGCCATGGTTCATAAATAAAAATACCAAAATATTTGATCATCATCTAAAGCTTGCAAAAAAAATTATGAAACAAAAAACGAATAATTTAAAAAAAAAAACACCAGTCGGGGATCTGTAAAGAAATATTCAAACGAACCGTCCCCCGACTGCAATGAAAAGATTATTATCTACCTTGTTTTTAATTTTTTAGTTCACTTTTTAGCAGGCCAGGCGTGTTTTTTAATATTTTTAATTTTCTAACTAAAGCCTTCGTTTGTTCGTATCTACATATATTCTGAGAACAAAGCTACAAACATTGCCTACATCTGACGTCAGGCAGTTTCAGAATCAACCAGTTGTCAAACACGCTACATTCGCGTCTCAGTCTCAATCTATCAAAAACACCTCTAGCAGGCACAGACCCTATGGGGGGGGGGCCATGTTCTTTGCTGACATCACTTTGAGGCGCGCCGTCGACCCGTGCCTGGTTGTTATCGGACGGCGAGCCACCCATAGCTCGCCATCCGTAGGCCCGCGCCTACGGTGGCCGGGAATCGCCCTGCATTTCCCGTCACCCAGGGTGTCTTCTTCTGTTGCGGCGGCTGGAGCCTGAGGTTTCCCTCTCTAGCGCGCGTTCTGCCTCTTCTGTCACTAGTATTGCCGCTTCCCATTCCTCCTCGTTCCGGACCATGGATTGAACCAGGACCGGAAGCGAGACATCGCTGCCGCCGTAGAATTGGCCTTCTGATATTAATTTCAAAGTCAGAAACAGGGTGATAGTCTACCTTTTCGTGAGATAATTAAATATCATTTCCAGAAACACAAATGGGTGTGGCGATCTAATCAGCTCTATGACACCTCATTAGCAAGTAATAACAAGATAACACACGCGTCATCTGTCAAATTGTTCAATATTAATGATAGATTTAACACTGGAACTTGTTACATTACCAACTTAATTACAACAACAATCAACACACTGCACGATAAATACATATCGTAGGTTTGAGGTGGCCATTTGATAAAGTGACCAACCATTATATTATATGACCACTTCATGATATAAACCAGTTTTAATATAGGTATAGCTACGACACATATACAAGGTAATCATCAAATGACTTCTCCCGCTCTGGGCGGAGCGGAAGGGTGTGTCAGACTCTTACTGACTAAAACCCACCCGTGATCCTTCTTGTGCCCTTTGCGTTCCAAGGCCGCGGTGACTCTTTCGAACAAATTCCGCAACAAGGTTTCTGCAGCCTGACATAAAGAAAACCTCTGAGAAAATATTTTTAGGGAAAATGTGAAAATGCGGTCATAAAAACGAAACGTCCGTCGGTCGAAATTTAACATGATAACATTGAACACGCAAAAAAATACAGGAGCTAAGGAAAATTTAAGGGCAAGGAAAATATACACGTGTATGTATATATGTACTTAGCGAAATTCGTAACCACATTACATAAACCGTAATAATTATTTATAGTTCAAAAAATAAATTAACATACAAACCTGTCAGTGCAACAGCTTTTACTATACGATATCATGTGTTACATATCTGCTATATACTATGTATACCTATGTGTGGTCGGGGTCAACGGCCGATGTACTGCGCTCTGAAATTTCACTTTCGATCGCTTCGTCTGGACCGAAGTCGCATCGGTAATAGGGTTAGCGCGTTTTCAACTAGTGGGTTCTTTTGTTTTTTTTTTTCAGATTATTTTGATAAAGAGTATTTAATTACTAGAACTTAGTTACAGGAAACTTTTCAGGTGCCTTCTGCGACTAAAAAGCCGATGACAATATCCAGAGTTGATGTCCCTTCCACGGTCCTTATTTTACGGATCTATCTGCGCATATGAGCACTAAGCCAGTGAAACGCTGTAGTGAAATACACTTATCTTAATAAATGAATCAATCAAGAAATAAATTTCCTATGAAAGTTCCCATTGGTAAGGAAGGTAGATATCGAAACTGAGATTATGTTGACAGTGCGATTGGCAACTTACTAAGGAATGCTGTTAATTAATTATCCGAATGTTTGCTATCCGTACTTTCTAAATCTTAGAGCTCATACTAATCGTTTTTAAATCTATGTAGGTACAGTGTTTAACTATAATTTTAGGTTTGGTTTGAAATGAGAGCCATGAACTCATGCAGCGATGTGGGACTTATCAGATAATTTGGTAGCAAAGCATCACCAGTGCATCAGATAAATTATATTTATTTTGTAAGTAGGTTAAACATAACACTTTTACACGTCCAATATTTCTTGTCATTTTACGCTAGATGAAGCCGGTGTTTCCTAGCCGACTACCCTGAGAAGAAACACCGAAACAAACTCGGAGGTCAAAGTTTCCTTTAAAGTCCATACAATCCGTACTGGTCAAATCATATGAGAACCATGTAGGTTAATATCTGAGGTGGCGTTTTGAGGAAAGTACCACACAGATTTGAGTGGACCTGTCCAGACAGTGCAAGCATAAATGATACCTATGTATATAAAAAAAAAGTTTATTTCAGATTAGCGATATCCATACAATAGACTCTATCTTGAGGGCTTTTTTTTTCATTTTACAAAATTTTTAGTATTTAGGTACGTTAAGCCAACATTTCTTAAAAAAAAAAAGGAAATGGGCCAACCCATTTCCTTTTTTTTTTAAGAAATGTTGTCCCACAATAGACATTTCTCCTGTATCGTGGGTGCATTGACAAACTAGGTTGGTATTTATATTTTACACGTGTAATCAATATCAGTGGTAGCTCATTCACTAACGTTGGCGTTATGTATATCCTAGTGTGCTTACCAAAGTACTTAGACACTTCCGGAACATCAAGCATTTTTTACGATCGCTTTTAGAGCAGTACCACAGTAAAAATATGGAACAGTATGGAAACTAAGCCCATTTTTTGAAATAATTACCTACGCTCAAGTAGAGAGTTAGGGTTGTCACTTTTAATGTTTGTAATAAGTGTTTTATTGGAACGAAGTTCTATAACACGGCTTGCGGTAGGAGTTGACTGGGAGAAATACTCACTATTAGTCACGCGAAAATGCGGTAGTGCATGTTATTCCATGCGACGTTCTTCTTTGGTCAAAATGTAAATAATGCCATTGTAAAAAAAAAAAAATTTACAAACTGAATATTGTTTATCATTTCTATGCCATTTTATTCCATTTCAATTATAATATCTGCCCTATTTGATGATGGATTTCTGTAAGTATGTTGAAAAATTATTGTTACTTATTTTGTGAAGTAAGTTAGTTCCTATGTGTATGTTTCGAAGGGTATATTTCCTTTGCCAAGACTAGAATATAATGTTGTCGTCAAATTATAGTCATTTATTTTTTCATTCTCATAACAATTCATTTATTCTATATGTTATATAAATTTTAATACAATATAAATTACAATCAGTATTCGATATAAGGATTTAATACTAGTATTAAAATCCCACGAGCGCTATCTAGAGAGCGTATGCGAAAAGTCATAGCCATTATAATAGTGTAGGTATTATCTATGAACACGGCACCCGCCACTGAGAGCACCGCGAAGGTCCCTTAGGGGCCTCGTAGATGCGCGCGTCTGTGTGAGTGTGCCGTTTCGATCGTTTGTTCGTAGTTTCTGTACTGTTCCATATTTCTACTGTGGCAGTACTGGCCGAGTGGTAACGGCTTCGACTTACGAATTGTAAGTTGCGGGTCCAAATCCAGCCAGGCGCATTACTTTGAGTAATTAATTTCTTCACCACTGCTCTCAAAACAATGAAGGAAAACATTTTGAGGAAACCGGCATGTCCCAGAACCAAAAATTCAAAGACATGTGACATTCACCAACCCGCACTGGGCCCGCGTGGTCGATTACTGCCCATTCCCTCTCCTAGAGAGGAGGCCTGTGTCCCAACAGTGGGGAACATTGAAAAGGTTGATTATGCCAAGCATTTTTTTCTTAAACGAACGAGTTATAAATATACTTATCATCCTTATCGAGTTTAACGACTCTCAAAGTGTTATGAGTAGTCGATTTTAGCACTTAATGTTATTTATTTCAATATAAGCGTGGAAACGATTCCATTTTATTGCTTTCGTTGATTGCACATTGTGTGCTCCTTTAAATGTAAAAGTGTTGGTCAATGCGTTTTTATTTTATTTTTTTACATAACGTTGTTTACATACACATGCACACACCAACCCGCACTGGGCCTGCGTGGTGGATTACGGTCCATTCCCTCTCCTAGAGAGGAGGCCTGTGTCCCAGCAGTGGGAACATTAAAAGGCTGATTATGCTATGATTATGTTATTTACATTATCGGTTACAGTTGAAGAACAAATTAGAGTAATCTTAGCTCAACAGACTTAATGATTTTCAAAAACATAAAAATGTCATCCTCTGTCCTATACTGATCTATATGTACTAATATTATAAAGAGGAAAGATTTGTATTTTTGTATATAACGAATAAACTGAAAAACTACTGGACCGATTTGAAAAATTCTTTCACCGTTAGAAAGCTTTAGCGTGCTTTCCGATGTACGGAGGAGTCTCGGTATAAAATTGATTGAGTCAGGCGTTACTTTGCGGAAATCCATTTTTAATTTTAAATTGAAAACAATATATCTAGTTCAGCGAGTCAACACGTCCCCTGAGGATGCCTCGTGGAGAGGCGAAACACGTGTCGGTAATTGTGTTGGGTTTTGCTTTTCCTTCCTGCATGTGCATAAAATCCTTGCATTTGCCTTGTAATCTTGCATGTGCATAATATAGCGGGCGGGAGGGAGTTGCATACCTGCAACCCACTAATATTCGCGGAAATTAAAACTAGATATGTATATTGTTTTCAATTTAAAATTGAGTCTCGGTATGTTAAGATGGTCACCCATCTACAGATCAAGCGTTGCTTCATCTCGAAGTTCGAGCAGTGCGGCTGTTATTATTTAGCCAGGACTCCTAGTTAGTTGGTTTTACCTGAAATAATCCAACATAATAGCCACCACCTACCCTACCCCCCCCCCCTACCCTATACCTATGATGACCGAGATTAAAACTGAAACAAAAATACAATCCCCATTTTTCATAACCCATACCTCCTTTTTCAAAAGAACCCTAAATTTTAAGTGCATGCGTATCGAAAGTGAGCGTTGCTCAACATGCGCGGCCCCCCGGGGGGTCAAGTGTTGTTACGTCACATATACGAGGGCGGTGCATTTCTGTGCATAACGTTACGATGACCCCGTTCGATCAGCTGCCCGAATGGTTGCGTGCCGACACGATGCGTTTTAAGTTTTGGCAATTTTATTGAAGCTTTTATCGTTTGGGTCAGTTATGTAAATTGTACAGCTATCTTTAGTTATCAAGACAAAGTTTGGAGGGGTTTGTGCCAATAAGGGAAATTCCTATATTTCTGTCTAACAAAGAGAATGTTGGCTTCCGAACTGACCGTTCAAAATGAATTAAAAATCATGAAAATCCCACCATAATAAAGTCCATTGCTGTATCTAAAGCATTCCAATTGGATTAGGAATGTAATTAATTGTTATATTCATAGTTGTATTCCTTTATTTGAGTTCAAGTAATTAGTCGACTCATCATCAACAGCCTGTTGCAGTCCACTGCTGGACATAGGCCTCTCTCAATTGCACGCCACTTAGATCTATTTTATTATTAGTCGAATACTCTCGTGAAAAATATTTGTTTTTTTTTTAAACAAATTATCAGTCAGCATTGCAATTCAACGCTGAAATGCTGCCAGTGTTATGGGCACTTTTCCAATTCAAATAAATTAATAAACAAATTTTAAGAATTTATTACTAAAACGCGATCTCTTTTACAATTAATCCAAAGAAACATGCCAGTTTTTTTTTTTTTTCAAGTTATTATTTAAATTAGATGTATAATTAATAAAAAAATAAATAAAAAGAATTGCCATAGTTGCCTGCCTATGCTCTACAAGTTAACGGCAAAAATCAGACTTAATAATTATTGCAAAGTAAGCCTAATTATCAACGTAATTTGATTGACAGTGATGCAGACAAATTGATCAATGCCGAACGAGTTCTTCCCCTCCCCTTTTTATTCTGCTTTTAAATCATTTATTCTTTCATGTACATATTTACTATAATTAAATAAAGCCTATGACTTCCAGTAAGAAAAATCTGAACAATTTCTATGTACCTATAACGCGATATTAATTCCAATATGACTAACACTTTATTTCTTTCTGCAGGTGCTAAGCATCGGATTACGGTCGCCACGCGCGCTGCTACGTGACCACAGGCGACTCCGTAAAGGTAACCAAAGTTTAACTTGTACCCACATTGTAACACGACATAATAATTTAAGTTACGAAGTTGGTTTTAAGTAGCCAAAGCTATTTGTTACGGTTCCAATACTGAAGTAGTTGTTATTCCAAGAAATTGAAAAAGAAAAAAGTAGCTTAGATGTTTTCTCGTTTCTAATTGGTAAGAGCATTTATACTGGTTTTAGCATTTGTTTTGATGATTACGAAAATCATTGTTTTATTTTAAAGTTCCGCTGATTACTCGATCAGACACATATAACCCGCGGAGGTAATTAAATAATTTACCGAATCCTTCCTCGTTAGACACAGTTAATGTTGGAGAAAACTGTAAAAATATCGAAGTAATTAAGGTTATTAACGATGGTATATACGGAAGAGGTGGTGTCGGAAACAAAAATTATTAAGTCGACGAAGAAAAATCAGTAAATGTTAGTGGTTGATTGATTGATGTTCAGTTTTTCCACAGAGTAATTAAAATAATCAGTGCTAATAAAGAATTCAGTGAAGGCAATCATTCTGTTGAAGAAGAAGTAGGTCTGGTACCAGGTCATGGGTACTGGCACACAATAGCAGTTCGCATTGCGGCTGGCATGCTCACAGTTGATCGTAATGTGAACTGCATTGTTGAAGCTTGTTCCTTGGCTTATCTGTCGCCAGATCCGGCTGCCATCACTGATATGTGTGACAGTAATTGTTGGAAAATGTGTTTGTAATTATACCTTTTAAATATTAACAGCATTTTAAAGAACCTTGCAAAAGAGTTAAAGGACTTAATCTTGAAAATAAAAATCCAAATGATAACGGAATATTTAAACCTGGTATCGAACTCGATTTTAGTTTGGATTCTGAATTTCATTATGAGAATGTTATTTATTTATAAGAAACCATACTCTTCCCAAATATAATGTTTGATAACGAGAATATTACTAATGCAAACGAAGTCATGCTCAAAATCAATACAAAACCTGACTTACTTCAACTTAAACGGAAAATAATAGCATATTTCACACAAGCACATTAATCAATTACTTGTCAAATAAGATCACAACAATAACAGCAGTCAAAATTTCAATGAACAAGTCTTTAAGCGCAGTTTCGTAAATGATTTACGACTACTATATTAAGCTTGAACCGAGAATTTCAAATTATACATATATCATGTTCGAGAAATTTTAAGTTCCGCATAATTTACGACACTGGAATGTTTGAACGAAATCTTGATTGGTTGCGGAATTTACTCGAAAGAGTCACCGCGGCCCTGGAACGCAAAGAGTACTAGGAGGAACACGGGTGGGTTTTAATCAGTAAGAGTCTGACACTCCGTTCCGCTCCGCCCAGAGCGGGAGAAGTCATTTGAAGATTTCCCTTCCAGAAAAAAAAAATGCTTGATTAACAATATCAGAACTTTTGTTTTTCGGTATAAATTTCAGAATAATCCTAAAACGAAAACAACTTATGTAGTTTTTTCATCAAAGATCGTTGATCGTAGATTCGTTTGTGTATATTTTCATGCATTTTACAAACACATTCTTATTTTCATTATTGACTTCAATTCCTCTTTTCCAATTCAAGACTTATGTACTTCGTCTTATTGATCTTTCTCAAATAATATTTAATAGAGGACAAAATTCCCTGCATATGAAAAGTTCATCTTATTCAATTTTCCTGTCCTAATCTCTCCATTCATAACATCAAAACTTCTAGCTTCATAGTTCTGTATATTCCCGTCGCAAAGCCTCTGCATATTAATTAAGGCTTCATTTCGCTCTCCGAATACCAGAGATAGTCAACCCCGAGATGTATCAGGTTCCCACAGGCTGCGCCGGAGTTTTTACGTATTATCGCCACCTCGCATCTGTGGCTGCCGAGTGATTGGAATGGCCGCCAATATCTGTAACACCAAGTGTGGAATAAGTGTTAGGAATGTGGGGAATTAGATAAACTACTTTCACGTATGTAGGCACCCACTTGGTTTTATTTTGTAGTTATGTTTGGCGTAGATAGAAAACCAACCATATGTACTACCGCAGTAAAAATTAGTGTAATATAATTAAGAAACAAAAAACAGCACTCCGAAGTTTTCTCTGAAGTGTAAGACAGGGGTTGTTGTGATGAAGTAGTTAGTAATTAATATTAAAATAACTTTGCTGCTCTTTAGTAGCATCGAACATGGCTGAAATTTACTAAGTATCTAAAAAAAACTGCAAATCTGCTTAGATTTTCAATAAAAAGCTTTATAAAAATACGGCGTTTCAAAAACACGAATCTCTTATCGCTGCCGCTTGTAACGCAGACCATCCGCTATAAAACCGTCCGGGCCGGCGCACGCGCTCCTCGTAATCTCAGCCATCGATCCTTGTTAATTGATCACCCGCACCTGTCCGGTGTCTGTCCGGCGGACGGCCGCTCCGTCCGGTGGCACGCCATCTGGCCGCGAGCCTGGCCTATCTCATCTTCCACCTTTTAATATTAGCCGCGTGTTATCTGTCCCTCCTACTTATCCTTTTATGATCAACTGGTTTTATATTGAATGAAGTTTTCTTGGGTATTTATGTAAAGTATGTTTGTTTTGCTGTATTTATTATTGAATAGTGTAGTTTTTTATGTTAACATCTCCTTGTAATTTCTGTTACATTGTCACGGATATAGCCTTTTAAGTAAGGTTCCACAAGGGAGTGCTCTTGGTCCGGTTGTGTACCTGCTGTATTACTGCGATAATCGCGAGAAAACTGTTATTTTGAAATCAATCTTGTGTTTCAAAGAGATAGCTTACAAATTACAATGCAGTAGTTTGTCAATAACGTAATTACTCATAAACACGGGTATCGTGCGGCAAGCTGCAATAAAAAGTTGAAAAACAATAAAACCCATGAATGACCGACCAAAGTGGGTCGACCGCGTGTGTACGCTTCGAAATAAAATGCCATGAAATATCAATTTGTAATTCCTGCGACACGGTATTGAGTAAGCTGTTACCTGCCAGAAATAGTCGCATGTACAACTGAACATGGAAGGTCTAAGAAGGCCCATTTCAAGCAAAACTACAGTCATCATTTTAGCCTTCTCCAATCACTCGCTGTTTTAACGTATATACTCTCATCAAGCTTAACAATCAATAAGTACAATATTTACGTGTTCCAAAGAGGTATTTGAAAGAACCAATGTCTAACATCCACAAACTTTTATTTTAGACGTCCATTACTTTTTTTACCATGACGAATTTGCGATTGCCTTCTGTTTTTAACCGACTTCTAAAAAAGGAGGAGGTACTTTTTTTTACACCAATGTGATTGGTTCGTTTAGGTGGGGGAGGGGAGGGGGTGTAAGTACCACTAAAAAGTGAAAAATAAAAAACTTTTACACAAAAAATCAAAAAGTGCTAAATAACTTTAATTTCGGAAGTCGGTGTTCAAAAAACGAAAAAGCAACCACAAACACCGAGTTCCGACATTAAAGTTATTTTGCACTTTTTTGATTTTTTGTGTAAAAGTCGGCTGTATTTTTTGTTAAAAAGTTTTTTTCCTAGTCCCCATTGTATCATGTAGCTGTACCTTCTGCATCTTCTTGTCTACAGCAGCCACTAGGGCGGGCCCCGCGCATGCGCTTGCGACACAAGCCTTTCTGATTGTGATTACCCACCGTCGCGCACATGTGCCCAACGTTTTGTAATTATTATCAATTCCCAAAGTTAATTGCTCTGTGTGTCACGAAATTCTGTAGTAAACGTGGTTTTCATAGAAAATCGTTGCACGCAAAACTACGGAGATTAGTTCATAGTTTTATGTCAGTGTTTAACGCAATCATGTTGTCGCAACAACTAATAAACTAGCAATAAGACTAACACCTTGTACGTTGTATGTAACTACTTACGTCCACACATTTACATACAAAATGCTTTGCTAGTACCAGTCATTGAATCGAGAAACATTCGGAAACGAGAGAAATAACAAAGACATTACAATCAGGATATTGTATAGACAGACAGATTATTATACATAGATACAAAGTTACCCTTGAATAGAGCGAAATATAATTGCATAATGGCTCACGCAAGTTGAATGCGCCATTAGTAAAGTGGTGAAGTGGCGAAAAAGTTGTGTGAAACAATAGTGGCGCGCGCGCAGCCTAGCCGGCGAACAATGAGCGAGGAGCGCCGCGGGCAGAGGTGGTGCCGACCGTCTGACCACACCACGACGCGGTGGAGATGGCATGTCTAGCACTGAAGGCATAGATAAATAAGAATCTAAAAAGTTGAAATTGAAGATAAAATTGATAATAATAGATGGGCTGTAACGTTTACTTCAAAGTCTAGTCGCCGTGTAAAATACTGCTAATAAGTTGTATCCGGTTATATTGGATATAGACACTCGCCAAAAATTCGGTTGAATATGTCTACGATGAGGGTTCAAGTATCTGTTCTGTTTGAAAAAAAAATGATTTAATTATTCAAGAAGAACACGAGAACGAAGAGAAATATTTTGATATCCGTTACCAGTTCTCTCAAATTATAATTTTGCTATTAAAGAAATTGAATTTTGCAGAACATGTTGACATGACCAAGCACAGACAGTGATTTGCTCTATAGAGTCTCATTATTTGTGTTTTGTAGCTTATTGAAAATACCTGATTTTCTATCATGTTCTACCGCATCAACCATCATTCCTAGCTCAGTTGGTTGCAGGCTAGCTATTAGAGCGTTTGGTAGACAATATGGGAGATGCTAGATTGCGCCCATTGTTCCGGCGTCGCCTGCCGGCTGCTGGCGGCAAAAAGACCACTCTGCGCCGGCGCAGGACCACACCGAGCTGTGGGTCACTGGAGAACACCATACACGTAGTAGTTGTAGCATTCCTGGCCATTGTAGTTCGGGCATACAGCTAAATTGTTTTACCTCCGCCTTTCGTAGTTTTCGCGATAGCTATTGCGCTAGAAACATCGTGTTGACAATTAGACAAACAAATATGTGTTTCTAATTAGCTTAAAGAGTTTGAAGTCAAAGTCAATCCATTTATTACAACTAGACCGTTAAAAGGCACTTTTGAACGTCAAAACATTTCGAAAATAAAAATATTATAGCGACTCTATTTCCATTCGCAAAAAGTAGATACTTATGGAGAAGAACGGACCAGAAACTCCATAGTTACTCTTTTCAAATATAAGATTTACAATATTTTGTATACAAATCAATTGATTATACGTGAGGACGATGCACCCAAACAACACTAAGTACTAATAGGTACAAAAAGTAATAATAACAGGGGTAAAATTAATAAATTTGTTATCAAGGGACATAGTGCTCACATATTTACAAAAGCCATTTATTTATATAATTAACAACAATGGATTAGTGTATAAAAGATCAGTGGCTAAACCTGAGTTTTAAGTTTGAGCTTAACGGTATAAAATTACCTGGTTTCGAAAATTATGTGTGGATTTATATCAACCCGTGAGCCATATAAAATTGTAGAAAAAGATACAGCAGTGTAGACATTATGGACAACCCTAGTGGGTTACATTAATTGCAGAGAGAAAATCACTTCAGATCTAAATGTTAACTTAGACTAACTAGCACTTACAGATCCCTTCATTTAACGACTGTATGTACGGAAATGTCTGCCCAATCTGTCTATACCAATTCCCCATTGAAAGTCATTACATCTTCACTGAATCCACCTGGAGCTTTAAACTGCAGATCATTCATTAGATTAGTCGAAGTCTCGGCAATATCTGTCGGTACTAATTCAAACTTCTAAAATTTCCTGTCCACGTTTCCTGGTTTCTTGATTGATAAATAGATATGGAGATAGTTGCACGGTTATAGGACGAATATACATTTCATCCGCTATTAGTACCGGGCTTTCTTTAAGTTATATTTCTAAGCTATTGAACAAATTAACATCTAAATAAATCCGAGGAAAATTATGTATTTTCTTCATCTTCGTATTTGGAAAAAAAATAAGGCCATTCAGCCAAAATTTAGTTTATGGGAAATTCTTTGGTCCTTTGTTTTGAGTCGCCTTCAATAGGAGGCAACAAATCAAGTGTCGATATTTACGTATGAACATTATAATGATAATTCTCATCAGTTCTATCTCGAATAGTGTCATCCAAAAATGTGTGATAGCAGTGCTCATTCATGGACTTGCTTGCTTGAGAAGTATAAAGTTTTAGATACCAACAACCTATAAGAAGATTGCAGAATTTTGTCACTACCAGCAATCCTAGCTTAGCGTCAGTTAAAGAGGAAGGGTATGCGGTAACCTGAGAGTCGCACGCGCAGCGATTGATGTGCCAGCAGGAAGCAACGTGTGCAGATAGCGCGGCTCAAGTTACCTGCGGCTAGCGATCTCACAGGAACCTCGGGTCCCCTTCCAGGTGCGTGGGTTATTGTCTCAAGATTCGAGATTGGTCATGTACGGGCAAAATCATGTGCCATAATGTAATGGACTGATGACCTGGTGGGGGTCGCGAGAGTCTGATGCTAGAAGCACAACACTGTCGATATGGACGAAAATGAAGATATTGAACTTAAGAGTTGGAATATTGATCGAAATGTTACAATATATGTTACAATAAGGAATGCTGTTGATAAGCTTAGACTGTAAGTTATTACGATTCAACACCCGAGAATTCTGATATATTTTAAATCATACAAAGAAGCAAGGAAGCAGATAAAATCATACAACAAGATAAAATTGCTAATGATACAGTAGATCGCTCTGTAACATGTTAATTTTCTCTTACACTTTCAGCAGTCCGAGCCTATTGTCTGTCATCGACAGTCCTGACATGTCTATTTTATCTTGAGCCTGTTTCTTCATACTTCTGTGACCTTTTGGAACATCCTTAGAGGTCTTACTAATCTGGTTACTTTTATCTTCAACCCTTTTGTGTGGCATTTTTAATCACCACCACTTGCATCGTCATTGATGTGTTAATATTGACTTTTATTTGAAGCCTTATTGTTACTACATTAGGGTTAACTTTGTTCATAGCTTCGTTTATTGTTGTTTTAATCCCAAGATTATCGCCAAGTCGTTAAAGGAATGAGTAATCGATTTTTGGGTCTTTTGTGTCGAGAGTAAGAGATCATTTTAATTATCGATTACATGTGGGTGATTTTTGTTCGGTTTGTGTTGTGGACCTTTCAAAGGGAGAATAATAACACATTTGGTTGGTACACTGGTTGAGATTATATCTTTAATAGTCGTGCCGTGTGGTGCATTGGTACGGGAAGGACCACCACGTTGTTTATCAGACCCATGGGTGTAGTAAGTGCTGACTAAGGACTTATTGTGAGATGGAAATTAAGAAATAATGATAATGAGAATAATAAAAAGGTAAATTGTATATTTAAGAGCGTATACACCGTACGGCATTTCATACAAATTTTCAAGTCCTTATTTTCCGAAATGACTAAACCGATTTTAATAAAACTTTACACTCATAAGCAGGATACATAGGTCTAAAAAGTTAGTTGAAAACATTTTCGATAAATAGTGTGCCAGTTATCCATTTTAAATTTTCCATACAAACATAAATTTCCGGTTATCTTTTTTTAAATAAGACATTTCGAAAATGTTTTAACTAACTTTTTAGACCTACCTGCTTATATGTGTGAAGTTTCATTCAAATCGATTCAGTAATTTCGCAAAATAGTGACTTGAAAATTTTTATGAAATGCCATACGGCGTACACGCTCTTAATCAAAGAATCAAAAATATCTTAGCAACAAAAGCTCTTTGATAAAAGAATGTTACCATTACAATAATGTTTTTCACAAGTAGAAGCAAGATTTAACAACAGCTTCTTGAAGATTTTAAAAACAATCTGATATCTTTACCGACGTGTCCACTTCGCCACATTAAAGGGCTCATTAAACTGAACTTTAAAACAAAAAAAATAAATAAAAGAAGCGATAAAGATGCCACCGTGAAATTCACCTTTCTGCTCCACTGTGCATCTCGCTTATTATACCATGTTTACCGCCTGACATTTCAGCTGGCCACTCTCGCTTAACTACAGCTACGCATCTTCCCAGTACCCCGTATATTACACCAAGCACAGATTAAAAATAAATCTTAATATACTTATAAAAAGATTCTCACGAAACAAAGCCGTATTCACGTATACAAAAGACGTTTTGTCCGTCCGTCAGCGGTACAAATAATGTGACATTTTAAAATAATTGCACGAGAGTTTTTCTAGAGATTCTCATTGTTGCCACTGCACGAATTGTTATGTGGAAGATTGCTCGTTTAATCACACCACGGTGTAATTATTAAAAAATAAGCGAAATTTTCGTTGGGACGGGTTTTCGTAATTAGTGTATGGCTATGCATTAGCGAGCCTTGTCGAGCATCGCGTGAGGGTAATCGGCGCCATCTTTTGTTTTTAGATTACCCCGAAATTGTCGGGAACCTGCCTTGGGGACAACATGTCTGTAATCTATATCTATACTTATAATAAATCTGTAGAGAGGTCAATTCTGTACAAGGAATATATTTTCAAAATAACTATCAGGGGGTGATTAGTGATCGATACTGGTGCCAAAAACGCAATCAGTAAAATTTTTGTCTGTCTGTCTGTCTGTCTGTCTGTCTGTCTGTCTGTCTGTCTGTCTGTCTGTCTGTATGTTCTTTATAGAAACAAAAACTACTCGACCGATTTTAACGAAACTTGGTGCAATTATTCTTCATACTCCTGGGCAGGTTATAGTATACTTTTCATCACGCTACAATCAATAGGAGCAGAGCAGTGAAGGAAAATGTTGGGAAAACGGGAGAAGTTACTCCATTTTTTAAGCTTCCGTCGCGTGTGTAGCCTTAATGGTTAAAGTTACATAGAAATCATGTATTACGGAAATGTTTTACATAAAATTATCTAAAAAATGTCTCAAACAGCATATGTCTATATTTTATGGTTGACTCACAATAACACGTGTAACTCCCGATAGCTTAGCAGTTCGGCGCTTTCTGATTATTTGTATGAAACTTTGTCAATTTTAAACCGATCGGGCTGAGAGTTTCAAAATCGGGGGTAAAGTAACTATTCCACGCGGACGAAGTCGCTGGCAGAAGCTAGTTATGTAATATATTCATAGTTTTCAATATGCTCGGAGTTGTGTGAATCAAGTTTACTTGTTGAATGTTGTTATTTGACAACTTATTTGGTATTTAGTGGGCAGATGCAGATAAATAGTTGTGAAATTAATTATAGTATAGGTTTGTCTACTCAGGGAACATAGTTATAGAAAACTAGTTGACCAGCGAAACTTCGACTGCGTCACAAAAGTGAAAGAAAAAAAAAACCATCCCGTTTTTGCAACATTTTCATTGATGTTCCGCTCCTGTTGTTCGAAGCGTGATGATAAAAAGCCTATAACCTTACACGTTAATCGGCTAACCAATTCCAACCAAACAAAAGATTTTTTCAATTCGAACCAGTAGTTCCTGAGAAAAGCGCGTTCAAGCAAACAGACTCTTCAGCTTTATAATATTAGCATATAGCTATTTTTAATGTACGTATAATGGTGTGTCTTCTGAAAAAATATTCATGGTAGTTTTAAAATTAAGGCAGCCAACTTCACAAAATATCAATGCGGAACACTCTTGTAGATAGTGTGGTAGACGACCACACTATTTACAAGAAGACTGTGGGATGTGGCGATGGAGCATTTAAATGTCAAACAAACAACATAACTACTAAACCGCATTTATTTTTTAAATCGTACTTTTCCCCTTTAAACTATTCTAGGTTTGGTTAAGAATGTCATAAATATTTTCACAATTTAATTTACAATAACCATATCTCGCGATCTCGCAACGTTTTAATTAATTTATGGGAATGTACCTACATACATTTACGAATTAAAAATTATTGGAATCCTTGATGGTTAGCTGCCTTACTTAAAATCATTAACAATGATCCAAAATTTTACCGCAATAATTAAAATAAAATAAAAAAAGGAACGTAGCCAACATTATTATCAAACAAATAAGCTCTTCTTACTTTTTCTCTGCCAGTTGTAGTTTGTAAGAAAAAAGAAGATTGCAAAATAAAATGAAAAGTGAATGAAAGAGGAGTGGCTCGGTCGAGTTTATTATCATAACAGGGACATATTAATACGTCAATGTGTTATGTCGCACCCACTCGTGCGCAGCGGGACACAGCATAGCAGAAACAGTAGAACTATAGTTTGATAGATTTTATTTGACACATTTTTTGTTAACATAGCTTCTGTCGACACACGACACCGGGATCAGGCTAGGCGGGGGTGACGTTGTTCCCTTTACGAGGTAGTGGAATAAAACAAGCGACATAGAGGTAAAAACACTTTGTATTCACGTAATTCTAATACAATCACTCTACTTTACTTGTTAAACTAACGATATGAGTCAAAATAATTAACACGCGCTATTTATAATAAACTCGGCACAACTTTACACAGACTTTTTATACTTTGATACAATTTCACAGCACAGGGAGACAGCGAGTAGTTACTCTGCTGGAGGACAAGTGAAGACTGACTCATTGTTCTAACGGCGGTCTTATTTATAGATTACGCACATGGGCGCAAGTATTGTGTACACTGATTTCTATCTGCGCCGGATCTACCAAGCGTGGGCGCGCGAGCGATGGCCGCCCGCCCCTTCCCCCTTGTCTTCCTCAAGCTTGGCCTGCGACTAACAATAACAAACCCCGACAGGTTTCGACTTGTCGAGCTTGAACCCGGATGTAAAATCTTCATCCAATCAGCGGGTTTGTTTACTTAGATGGATGGAACTTTGTCATATTTACTTGTGGAACATTACTTAAATTGTATACCTATGTTTTCCATCTTTATTATGATTTAATAAAATACCTATAATCAAAACTATCTCTGTGCAATTACAAACTGTCTTACTTACATTCTAATTACTTATATTCAGTCAGTCAGCTTACTAACAATAGTTATAAGTCAATATTGTAATTACTAACACAACGGGTCTTGACTATCTAAATAAATGATCTATTTATTATTGTTTCTAATCATTTACAGCTAATCGTTACTGTGCTTCACCTACATTCCACCCCCAGTAACAGGGTTCAGCCGCATTACTTCCTGGTCTGTGGGAAGCACAATAATTTTAGTAACGGGCCGACGCAGGACCCCATTCACAGTCTTAATATCTACTACACGGATAATACCATCATTTCCGTGGTACACTGCTTTTATAATACCTTTTGTCCATGCACTTCGTTCTTTGTTATTGTCCGCGATCACTACCACATCACTGATACGCACATTTGGCACATTATTTGCCCACTTTTCACGACACTGTAGAGTCGGGAGATACTCTCGGAGCCAGCGCCGCCAGAACATGTCGGCGAGCGCGTTGACACGCCGCCACTGCCGGCGGGAGTCGATGTCCTCGGTGTCGCTCGGCGCAAATGGCGTACTCCCGGAGGCAGTGCCCAGGAGTAGATGATTCGGCGTCAGGACCACAGGTTGATTGTGGTCGTCGTGCACGTAGCTTAGTGGCCGGCTGTTCACGATGAGTTCGGCCTCGGTGAGGAGGGTGTAAAGGACCTCCTCACGTGGTGCTCGTTCCTTCAGCGTGGCCCGTAGCGCGTTCTTTACGGACCTCACTAGGCGTTCCCAACAGCCACCCATGTATGGGGCTGCCGGGGGGTTGAAATGCCACGTTATACCTCGATTTGTGGCTTCGTCCTTGACTTTGTCGTGGTCAAATTCTTTGAGTGCTGCCCGAAGTTCGGTGTTGGCTCCGATAAAATTAGTACCCTGATCGGAGTATAGATGTGCTGGTTGCCCGCGGCGTGCTATCAGGCGCCGCAAGGCTAATATTGCTGAGTCGGTACTCAGTGTGGCAGCTAATTCCAGGTGGACGGCGCGCGTAGCCAGGCAAGTAAAAAGCGCCCCCCACCTCTTTTCACGGCGTCGGCCAATTGTCACTTCCATTGGGCCGAAGTAGTCTACCCCCACTCTCACAAACGCTCTTCTTGTAGACTCCAGCCGTGCGAGAGGTAAATCGCCCATTTTAGGTGTGATGGGTTTGGCTCTGCGAATGCGACAGAGCTGACAATTCGAGACTACCGTTTTTACTGATGTTCTGACCTTCGTAACCCAGTATTTTTCTCTAAGGTTGTTGACAACAGTCTCGTGGTTAGCATGTAAAGCCATCGCGTGGTAGTGTGCGATTAACTTTCGGGACAATGGGTGACGTCCATCTAAAATCACTGGGTGCTTTTCATTAAATGTAAGTTCCTCGCAGGCACTCAGACGTCCTCTCACTCGTAGCAACCCATTGTTGATGATCATCGGGTCTAATGATTTTATGTGGCTACTGTTAGGTACGGGAAGCCCTTTTAGGATGGCAGCCCGTTCTTCTTTGAAGCTGTCCTCCTGGCACAACTTAATGAGGCAGTCGTGCGCCTCTTCAAGGTCTTGAGACTGCAGCTCCGTCGTAGCCCGGTGTTTGCGGCACCGGCCGATAAAGATAAGTATGCGTGCCATCACACGCTGAATGCGTGACCATGAAGAATATCGCTCGTAGTCCAGGAGCGGTGTCGCGGGTGCAGTTGACGCGTGGACTCGTTGGATGCGCTCGAGGTCCACCTCCGCCGCCTCAGGTTCATGACACGCTGGCCACTGCTCCTGTGGATCACGTAAAAACGAGGGGCCCGAGAGCCACTTCGTGCAATTATCGGGCCAACACAATCTGGTCGCTTCGTCAGCAGGGTTATCCTCCGAGGGTACCCAGCGCCAGTTGCCTCTGTCTGACAGCCTATCTATTTCAGCTAGTCTGTGTGATATAAATCTTTGAAACTCATGTGCATCAGAGTTGATCCACTTTAAAACTGTTTTACTGTCAGTCCAATAAAATTTATCTTTAAACTTTAACTCTAGCTCTTTTACAACCGTCTCTGCTATCTGTTTCGTATACGCCTCGGCGAACACAGCGTCCTTGCGCATGCGTCTTTCTATGCCATATAATCTTTGTCGGGCCTGATTATAATTATTAGGTAACTGAGTGTTCTCATGCTTCCACAGTAAACCTACTTCCCATTGTGACTTGTCAGGAGTGCGACGACTGGTGCTTTCTAATACGTGCAACGCTCGCTCTACGTCTTTATTTTTACGAGTATCTTGTGAAATGCCTAGGGCTTCTAATTCAAACTGAGATTTGACTAAATTATGTAAGTCGGGGAGGGAGACTGTCATGCAATTTACTGAATTATTATTGTTACTATTTTGAAGTGGTCCGTGTATGACCCAACCTAGCTTCGTAAGTGAGGCAACTGGCTTACCAGATCGTCCCCGTCGAATGTCCTGGCCGACGAGCAGCTCCCAGTTGTCCTGCCCGAGTAGTAGTAGCGGCTTGGCTCCCCTCATTTCCACGCAACCCAAGTCGCTGAGGTGCGCGTTATCGTTAATCGTCGCGGCGGACACTGTTTGCGTTGGTAAGTTTATGTTTGCCATTGTGCGGCACTTAATTTTATGGCACTGTCCATTAGGACCTTTTACTTGTACTTGTACCACTCGCGAAGTTAAGTCTGTTACTCCGTAGCCGCCCGCTGTTTTGAGTGTGAGAGGTACACACGGTCCCTCTAAGTTAGCGGCGAGTGAATTGTCTATGAGCGATACCGTCGCACCATCGTCTAATAACGCGTAACACTGAACGTCGACACTGTTTTCATAGTTTATAGTCACTGGCACTATCTTCAGTAGGGCTGAGGCTCGCCATTCCCCGATGTTAGTTACACTTTCTGTTTTGTTTACTTTCTGCGCTTTGTCCGCGTGTAACAATAGGTGATGTGCATAACCGCATTTCTCACATTTGTCGGCGCGGCAGAACCTCTTGGGGTGTTTTCTAATAAGACACTTAAAACACATGTTCTTTTCTTTGATTGTGTCCCAACGCTGTTGAACACTTAACTTTCCAAATTGCTCACATTTTTCAATAGCGTGCTCACCTTTGCACATTACACATTCCTTAGGTGAGAGGGACTCGTCACTCTGTGCGTTCACTCGTTGCATCAGTGGTGGCTTGTTAGTGACATGACGTGCGCTGTTCAATGGTCTAGTTTGACCGTAGACTTGCTTCTGTTGCTTCATGGGAGGTTTAGATGCACTAGGCTCGTTCATGATCGGCTGTACATAATAGGAGGTCGATCGTGCTAAATGTGTTAAGAAGTGTGATATTATTTCTAAGCTTGGTGACACTCTTAAATCCACCCCTTGTGAGTTATCTAGGCCCATAGCAAAGTCACCATACTGCGCGCGTTGCACTGGTGTCAGTTTGTTTAGTAGCTCACTCACTAATTGTGGGTTATTCAAATAACCTTCTGCACGAATATTCTTTAACAATGATACACAGTTTCTCACAGTCGTTGAGAATTTCCTCAGCTCTCGGCAGCTTTCCGTCACTCTGGGTAAATCTCTGACCTTTTTTAGTGCACACTGTAATACTAGGGTCGGATGACCGAACTCTTCCTCTAGGGCACGCATTATTGCTGACGGGTCTGTTGACGTTCGCAATAAGTCTTCAACCGCTATCTTCGCTTCGCCGTGCAGTGAGGTTTTCAGGCGTGCTAGGTTTTCATGTGATTTGAAACTGTACAACTCAGTAGTGTCCCAGTACATGTTTCGATAGGAAATCCACTCGGCGGGGTCGCCATTAAAATGAGGCAATTCATAAGCCTGCCTAGGTACCGGTCGCGGTCGTGCCAGTCCCGTAATCGCTTCTGCCAGTTGGTCTATCTTCCTGTCTCTTTCCCCTGATGACTCTCGCCGTCTTTCTGTTTCACCCACTCTGTCATATCTCTGCCGCCGTGTATCCGACTCAAGCGTTGATACTCGAGGTACACTTGCGACCGGAGTGGTAAAGACGGGATTATTCTCGGGCAGACGGAATCTCACTGCTGTCGACACTGGCAAGTACGCCGGCGTAGTAGGTGTCGTTATGTTGCCCACCGATACTGACGTCGACGACTCTATTATGCGTGGCACATTTATCTCGCTGGACACTGTAGGTTCACGGTACGTAAGAGATACGTTATTCACTCTACTTACGTTTTGTTCCCGGGTCACAGAGGTTTCACGGGGCGCGGCCACTTCAACAGGCGCGCGCGATACAGACTGCAACACTGTATCTTTTTCAATTACTTGGGGCGTTGTGTTAATCCATTCTTCAACGCGATGTGTCGTATCCACATCTGAATTTGAGTCATCACTTTCAGCAGCTGCCTCTATCTCGGCGATATCTGCTTCCACCCTTTTCCTCACGAGTTTTTCTTTTAACTGTACTAGCTCGCGTTCAGCTTCATACTCAATCCTTTTTCGTAAGAATTCGACGCTCTTGCGACTATTCTTAGATGAGCCTTTGCTGCTTTGTCTTGATCCCTGGCGCCTCCTCTCAGTTGTCTGCTCCGTATAGTCGAACACTCGGCCGGGGCCCGTCAGAGGTATATTACGAACGGATGTTGACGCAACAGTTGGTGCGACCGACGGCGAGCCTGGCGTCTTTTCAGACGGTAAACCTGAGTCCGAGGGGACGTCATTCTTGCGCCGCTCACTCATCTCGTCGGCTAATTTACGTAACTTGCTGCGCGTGGTTATAGCACTCTTTTGACTCATTTTATTCCACTCCTCTTGATGAACTAGATCCGGCTCCGAAGGACCAAAATGTCGACACACGACACCGGGATCAGGCTAGGCGGGGGTGACGTTGTTCCCTTTACGAGGTAGTGGAATAAAACAAGCGACATAGAGGTAAAAACACTTTGTATTCACGTAATTCTAATACAATCACTCTACTTTACTTGTTAAACTAACGATATGAGTCAAAATAATTAACACGCGCTATTTATAATAAACTCGGCACAACTTTACACAGACTTTTTATACTTTGATACAATTTCACAGCACAGGGAGACAGCGAGTAGTTACTCTGCTGGAGGACAAGTGAAGACTGACTCATTGTTCTAACGGCGGTCTTATTTATAGATTACGCACATGGGCGCAAGTATTGTGTACACTGATTTCTATCTGCGCCGGATCTACCAAGCGTGGGCGCGCGAGCGATGGCCGCCCGCCCCTTCCCCCTTGTCTTCCTCAAGCTTGGCCTGCGACTAACAATAACAAACCCCGACAGGTTTCGACTTGTCGAGCTTGAACCCGGATGTAAAATCTTCATCCAATCAGCGGGTTTGTTTACTTAGATGGATGGAACTTTGTCATATTTACTTGTGGAACATTACTTAAATTGTATACCTATGTTTTCCATCTTTATTATGATTTAATAAAATACCTATAATCAAAACTATCTCTGTGCAATTACAAACTGTCTTACTTACATTCTAATTACTTATATTCAGTCAGTCAGCTTACTAACAATAGTTATAAGTCAATATTGTAATTACTAACACAACGGGTCTTGACTATCTAAATAAATGATCTATTTATTATTGTTTCTAATCATTTACAGCTAATCGTTACTGTGCTTCACCTACAGCTTCATCTAAGATTCTTTTACTATTTACACTTTATTTAAATACCTAACTTTCATTATAATACATATATGTATAATTACAGTGATTATTTCGTAATGGTTTTACCTACTCTCGCCTGAAACACGGGATATGCTAGTTCAGGCAAATAACACTAGTGTACCTACTTGATGTTAGATTTAAGCAAAACTGTATTTACTGTTTTCCATGAAAATTGAATAAAAAAAGATATATATATTTTTTATCTAATACCAAGAATTATTTGCATAAAATTATTTTTGTCCTTGTAGAGTTACTTATCTAAACAAAATAATAAAATAAAAAACGCTAGTTTTCAAAAGTCTTGCTTAAAATCTTTTAGCATCGTATCCACTTGGCAACATTTGACGCGCGACATGATGCACAAAATGTTGCTCATCATGTTAAACGGTAACGAGGAACTTTTTTTAGTAACATTCGAATGTTTATTTATTTATTAAAACTTTATGCACTAGTAAAAAACTGTACAAAGGCGGACTTAATGCCATAGGCATTTTCTACCAGTCTGCCAGAATGTTGCTCGCCTGCTGAAAACGTTGCACGTTGCTGAACATATTGGACGTCACTTGTTCCGTGTCAAAGATAGCCTAGTGGCTACGAAGCATTTATTAGTTTCACATTTCATAAATTCCTACCTAATTTAATTTGTTAGGATATAGATAAATAGTGACCCACCCTGGCTTCGCACAAGTGCAATGCTGATACTAAATCTCTACTATAATATGCATATATTATACATATAAACCTTCCTCTAGGATCACTCTATCTATTAAAAAAATCGCATTAAAATCCGTTGCGTAATTTTAAAGATCTAAGCATACATAGAGACAGACAGACAGCGGGAAGTGAAGTGATATTTTGTCATCAATTTCAAAACAAAGACCACTAAAAATTACTATTATCAATGCCAATAAACTTTAGATATCAGTTGTACTTGAATCTCAACCAAAATACTGGTTTAGACAACTTAGTTTCATAACATGTTATGGTGATAGTGAAAAGTAAGCAAAAAATAATTACGCACAAATCCGTTACATTACGTCAACTTTATCAATCAAGGCAAAAAACGACTCGTTATATTCAACTATTACATACTATGAATTTTAGCTGGTATTTTACAATTATTTGGTAAAACTTTGGAGAAATCGAATCAAATCTTAAGAGCGTGTACGCCGTATGGCATTACATACAAATTTTCAAGTCACTATTTTGCGAAATGACTGATCTGATTTTAATGAAACTTCACACATGTAAGCAGGATACATAGGTCTAAAAAGTTATTTAAAAACATTTTTAAATTTTTTATATTGTATGAGACCACTCGCCGTTCAGCACACTAAGGCTGGTTACTGCTTAACCGGACTTTCCTGAGGTGGCCTCAAATTAATTTAAGGCCCCCAGCCAGGGCTAAATACTAATCTTACAAGCTAAATGAAAGCTCACTAAGGGCATCCCCTGTGGGACACGGGCCTCGGCTTAACGACCTCATTTGGGGAGGGCAGCAAGGGACAGGCTGGGTCAGGTTGGTATTATTTTGGGGATTTCACGCTAATGGCTCAGCGGCGCGGGCTGGCTCGTTAAGCAAAAGTCGGGGAGGATACAAATGAGCATTCAAAAAACCGCCCATTTGTAACATATGAGCACTGCATACAAATTATAGAAAGTCTTGAAATTACAACAATACAATAGAAACATCTCTACATTCAAAATCAAACTAACATCAAAGAGGCTGACCAATCAGCCCACTTCTTTACTGCCCAAAACCCACAACATAACATATTTGACTTACTGCATACATTGTGCTGTGACACAGTCATGGCTTCCAACCTGACTGCCCGCGAAAGTCTGCAGATGCTATGTTATGTTATGTTATGTTACCGACTTTATGAACTCCCGGTGTATGTATTAGCATAACGGAGTGCCGACTTCTTGTTTAAAAGTTGATAGTTTTGCTTTATGATGGGACGTGGGACTTTCACTGGAGTCGAGTGGGTTTTGAGCTATTTGTGGGTTTGAGCTGAGTGGGTTTTGAGCTGTCTGATTTTTTGCGAAAAGGTTTTTTGAATCAACGGATCCTTAATGGAGTCATAAGATTGAGGGAAGATTCCAGTAGATTGGGAATATGATAACAAAAATGCATGCTAAAAGATATGGAAGGATATGAGATTGTTAGAGATGCGTAATCAAGACCCTGAATAGATCTTTACATAATTTGTAATCTATACTAATATTATAAAGCTGAACAGTTTGTTTGTTTGTTTGTTTGTTTGTTTGAACGCGCTAATCTCAGGAACTACTGGTTCGAATTGAAAAAATCTTTTTGGGTTGAATAGACCATTTATCGAGGAAGGCTTTAGGCTATATATCATCACGCTTAAGCCAATAGGAGAGGAGCAGCGATAAAGAATTTTTTAAAATCGGGGATTCCACGGGGACGAAGTCGCGATCAGCAGCTAGTATTTAAATAATGAGGCAAGTATCAGGAAACTGGCCTTTTAAAATATGGTCTCCTCTATTGAGATTTACGTTCCGGAAAACAACAAACAAAAGCTTTTATGAAACTGCGCATCACGATTTGAAAAAGAGCGTAGGAGTCTTATACCATATTTGGATATGCAGAATAATATAGCAGACGCTTAATTTATAGGTGTATCAGCTCTAATAGTATTCAACATAACCTTTTTTGGAATCAAAAAGATTATTTTTTTCAAACAATTTATTCCAATTGACAAAATGTCCTTTTCCAAGAGACTCAATCATGTTTAATAATTTGGTTTCAAATTAAGGACAAAATACTCACGCTTGTTCTACTTAAATCTGCATTCTCCAACTTGAAAATTTGTGAATTATTTATGACATAAGCAAATTAAAAGTTGAATAATTATCAACATAAATGATGGAGCAGCTAGATGTAAATCAAAAATGGCGTCGTAAAGAAGGCGTTAATAAATAGGTTACATTTATTTATGGCTCTTCAAGCTTGTTGTTTTGCATAGTTGATACATAAAGATTTACTAGTGAGATCAAATTCTTGTGCGGTGTTAGAAAATAAGAACTTCTTCTTCAGATTACAGTAGTAGTCTGTAGGTGAAATAACTAAAAATGTAGCAAACGCAGTCATAGCCTTATTGCGGAATTTGTTCGAAAGAGTCACCGCGGCCCTGGAACGCAAAGGACACTTGAAGGATCACGGGTGGGTTTTAGTCAGTAAGCGTCTGACAGTCCCTCCCGCTCCGCCCAGAGCGGGAGAAGTCATTTGATGATTTCCCATCTTTAAAAAATTCATATCCTTTGCATTGAACGTACCTACTGCTAAAACCTAAGTTGTTTACAAAATTTTATTTCCATAAAGATCAGCAAATAAAAATGTAACTCGTACACGAAACAATTAAAAATACTGTATTGACAGTAATGCTTGATTACTTACTGTTACAATTTTCGCTTAGCTCAGCAAATCTTTGTCTAATAGCACTAATTTTTAACCGACTTCCAAAAAAGGAGGAGGTTCTCAATTCAGATGTTTGTATTTTTTTTTATTTGTGTTCGGGCATAACTTCGTCAAATATAGATTTTGCAAAATTATTATTTTTTTATTCGAAAGGGGTTTATTCCGAAATGGTCCCATTTAAATTTCATGTAGATATGATGATGGGTTTCGGAGACAGACAACGGAATTCTTCAATAAATGATAGCAATTCTTTTGGGATTGCTGAAATCGCATGTTTGTTTATTGTTTACTCCAATGTGATTGGTACGTTTAGGTGAGGGGTAGGGTGTACTACTAATAAGTGAAAAATAAAAACTAAAAACACCGAGTTCCGAAATTAAAGTTATTATGTACTTTTTGGTTTTTTTGTGTAGAAGTCGGTTGTATTTTTTTGTAAAATGTCTAAATATATAAAACTCAAAAGGGACTGACTGACTGACATAGTGATCTATCAACGCACAGCCCAAACCACTGAACGGATCGAGCTGAAATTTGGCATGCAGGTAGATGTTATGACGTAGGCATCCGCTAAGAAAGGATTTTGATTAATTCTACCCCCAAGGGGATAAAATAGGGGATGAAAGTTTGAATGAAACTTTGTCAATTTTAAACCGATCGGGCTGAGAGTTTCAAAATCGGGGGTAAAGTAACTATTCTACGCGGGCGAAGTCGCGAGCAGAAGCTAGTTTTTTCATAAGAAGAATTCCCCTATTAAGCAATGATACTTCACTTGCATTACAAGGAAGCTCTTCAATGAGATTCTCACAGTTCCCAGGGTGTGTTGCAAGCTCTGACCAGCAGCGCAGGAATGTGTTGGTCAGCACGACACGGCGCAGCACGGCGCGGTAATGCTCGTAATCATTACAATTATATGCGCCTGCGCCGAACTTTGTCCAGCGGCTCCGATTGAATTTGGTTAAGGGGAAGATTAATCTTCGTAACAATAGAGTAAGCGTTATGTAAAAGTTTAAACTCGAAACTTTGACTTTATTTGTCTCAGTAAGCGTATCTTTCTGAATATATTGTAGATAAGTAGTATAAAATCTTCGTTCGTTCAATCGTCATAAATAAGCGTATTATCTATACTTAATATTATAAAGCTGAAGAGTTTGTTTGTTTGAACGCGCTAATCTCAGGAACTACTGGTTCGAATTGAAAAATTATTTTTGGGTTGAATAGACCATTTATCGAGGAAGGCTTTAGGCTATATATCATCACGCTTAAGCCAATAGGAGCGGAGCAGCGATAAAGAATGTTTTAAAATCGGGCATTCCACGGGGACGAAGTCGCGGGCAGCAGCTAGTTATTTTCTATTACTAGATACTAATGCTGTGTTCTATTATATTATGATTGTATTTTTAATTAATGGGCTTTATCGCTTTGCGACCACATCGCCCAAGGCAGGAAAACCACAAAATTGTTACAATCTACCTTAAGACTAACCCGTACAACTGTTTAGCGTTCCCGTACATTGGACAAACGAGTATTGTGTTACAAATACCAATATCAAAAGATATACAGCGCCCAAAAACATCCTTGATTTTCAATCCGGACGCTCCAAATCCAGACAAACTCCATCAGGATTACTCCACAGTCATCACAATTTGGAGTCAAACCTTTCTTAATTAAGTAGAAGAATTTATAGAGACAAAGGTGTTATTAACCTGCGCATATTAAGAAGGTATTATAAAGATTTTGAATAATTTCTAAAGTATTGTTCTAATTTAACTTGATAGCAAACTTAGAACATCATCTAATACAGTTTTTTTTTACTGTAAGTTGACAGCGTCGCCTTAACACACCTAGTGTGAGTTCCCACAAGTGATCAAAGACTTACTATCGAGATCGTAATTTGACCGCGATGTTCTGTGGTTTTATCACTTAGCTGCAGGTGCTATATTGTTGAAATGAAGCAGGCGCCTTATTGTACTATAGTATAGAACAAGATGGTGCCTACTTCATATCTAAATTAAATTAGATTATAGCGAACATGGGCGTACCCAGCTTCTGGCCTAGGGGGGTGGGGGGGAGGTCAAGTTAGATTTTGTAGGTCAGATCATCTGCGGCTGTTTTTTCATACACACTAAACACACAAAAACACCTACAGGGAATGTAAGGTATATGTAGTGTGTAGGGCAAACAGCCGAGAATGATCCTGCTTTATAGGTAGTTAAATAAGTAAAAGTAAAGTTGAGTATGCATTTTGTTTAAATTAAATTGTTTAATTCGGTTTTTTTATGGCAATCGCGCCGTGCATTTTGCCAATCTCTACTGCGTGGTTTGTTCAAAAGTTAGTACATAAGGCGCGGATTACTATTTGATTAGTGAATAGACGAGTTCTTACTTTTTCTGCGAGATTTCCAGAGAGGCCAGCCCTCTCCGCCACCCCCTCTGGCCCATGATAGTGAATACTTTTATATTGTACAAGCAGCACCCCGCGGTTTCACCACCGTAGTTCCCGTTCCCGTGGGATTACGAGAATAAAATATACAGCTTTCCATTGGTGAAAAAATAGTTAAAGTCAGTTCAGCAATTCCGGACCTGCAGCAGATATTCGCTACAAACAAACAAAAAAATCTTTCTTTTTCTTAATAATATTATTAGTATAGATTTGATCGACTGGAGGCGGATGGACCGATAATGTTTAAAAATAGTAGCTGGAAACGAATCGTCTTTTCATAATATTTGATTGTTACAAGAGGAACACCAAACAAAGCTGTATGGATTGTGTGAAAGAAGAAATATAAGATAAGTGATAGATATAAAAATAATAGGGAAGCTGGCTGAAAAATATATAATCCGTCAGATAAAATTCCAAAAAATATTGGACACGTAAAGCAAAATCAATCAAATACCTAGAGAGGAGGCCTATGTCCCAGCAGTGGGAACTAAAAAAGCTGATTATGCTTATGCTTATGCTGAAAATATATATTTTTAGTACTATGTTCAGCAATTAAGATTTGTTGACTTTTTTAAAGGAACTGTCTTCTAAAAATGCATACCTATACCAAGTAAATAAACTACTAAAATATTCATAGTCAAACCAAATAATATTGACCGAAGGACCTAGGTCTACATTCACAATAGTTTAGTTCTTAATCAAACTTGGCACAAGTAGAACTGGGAATGTGCTGGTTACCTTTTAAAGGTAAGCGTATGTTTATTGGCGCCTTTCCATTTTTGTCTTATTGACATTTTCTGATTTAATTATCTATACTAATATTATAAAGCTGAAGAGTTTGTTTGTTTGAACGTGCTAATCTCAGGAACTACTGGTCCGATTTCAAAAAATCTTTCAGTGTTAGATAGCCCATTTATCGAGGAAGGCTATAGGCTATATATCATTACGCTAAGACAGTCATGAAAAATGTGACACAAACGAAGTTGTGCGGACAGCTAGTCTGCAATATTGACACTGTTTGGATTGTTCAGTATATAGTCTCTCTGTTTTAAGTCCAGCTGCTTTAATACGAATTACTAGCGACCCGCCCCGGCTTCACACGGGTGCAATGCTGATACTAAATTTCTACTATATGATGCATGTATTATACATATAAACCATCCTCTTAAATCACTGCAAAGAATGCAGTTATAGTCTAAACGTTGCGGAATTTGCTCGAAAGAGTCACCGCGGCCCTGGAACGCAAAGGGCACAAGAAGGATCACGGGTGGGTTTTAGTCAGTAAGAGTCTGATACTCCCTTCCGCTCCGCCCAAAGCGGGAGAAGTCATTTGATGATTTCCCATCCTAAAAAAAAGTTATAGTCTAAACGAATATTAAATCGATAAAATATAAGGCATATTTAAGCTTCCTCTCAGGGTTCATAATGATCACAATTACTTGTCTTTAACTTACCACCTAAGTACATATTGTGGAATGTAAATAAAGATTGAATATTGAGTATTATGTAAAAGCACTCGACGTTACTTAAAATTTAAAACTTTAAACAGTCAGTGTTACTATTTAAAGTCTTCATTGTTTGACCAAAAGCATCATAAACTATTTAAACACTACAATTTTCATTATTATTTATTACAAGTTATGTCTGTAATGCTAGCTATAACCACAAGGTGCGTGCGATTTATCGCCAATTAAAAATAAGAGCTATCGGTGAACGATTATGAAAGATCTCGGTCAGACCGAATGAATGAAGTTAAGTAGGTAAGTCCATCACTGATATGGCGCTGGGTCACCTTGGCCAAATTACACTGCCATACGGACGAAGGTATGCGTAGTACCTCGAAAATAAACGAGTAATGGCAACATTCTCAGTATAATGGATGGCATTTGGCCAGTTAATGGGTTCTGATGGTGTTGCCAGCGTTAGAAATGGAATTGAATGTGATCTAGCGCAATTTTGTGTAAATGAGACTATAGAATGATTAACTGTTGTTTTGTCATACTTTTTGTTGTTGTTTTTTTTATTTATATCGGTCACAAGGTCGGAGGGCGAGACGAGCTCGCCTTCTACAAAAAATACTGTCCAGTATGCACAAAAGGACGAAATAGGCTAGGTAATAGAAATTAGTCAGATAGACATTATTTCATGCCTAAAATATTTAAGACAACACGGAATCACCAACATAAAATCGACCTAGGAATCCAGCATATCCATTTTTATTAAATACCAATTAAATACAGAAACAATTATGCCAATCAATAAACAAAACAAACAACTGAAAAAGCAAAAATATTTACGATACAAACGCGTCGTTTACCAAAACGAAATCAAAAACTCGTAGCTCAGTGTTGATTCGCATTCCTATGCAAATTATATTATGTTCTCAAGTGTCCAACCTTTCGTCAAGACCGGTTGTATTAAAACAACTGTTGTTTCCGATTGTTGTTGCAAAACGACAGGTGCCGTGTTTTGAGATTAGAATGCGTCTGTTTTGTTGTACGTGTGCGTCTGCGCAATACGTCGGTGTCAAGATACCTATTATCTGGCTATGAATGTTATTGAGCTGCGATTAAGATTAATTTGCACTTGGGAGTGGCGTATTCTTTTTTTGTAATTGTAAATGTTTTCATATTTTATTATTGAAGTTTGGCTTTTGTTTTTGTCATTGTTTGGTTACCAACCTTGAGTTTGGGACTTAGTTACTAGCTCCAAACTAGATTACTAATTAAATTCTTATTAAACAGTAGTTTGAAAGTCTTTAGGTAGATACCTACCTGCCATTGATTTCAAAACAGTATGAAACTTGAAGGCACCATCCAACCTGCCGCTTCTACAATAATCAAAACATGGGCCCAGATTAGGTACAGGTGCGTCGGTCATTATGTCACGTTCCTAACAAACACGTTATACATTTTTCCTCATCACAATACCAAAAGCGAGACGCCTTTTCTTCCGTGACACGGAAAACACATCTGTACTAATATATAAAGCTGAAGAGTTTGTTTGTTTGAAAGAGCTAATCTCAGGAACTACTAGCCCGATTTGAAAAATGATTTCAGTGTTAGATAGCCCATGTATCGAAGGAAAGCTATATATCATAGTTTTCTTAGGTATTATTTTTTTCTTTTAATTAATTATTATATTCCATCTTCGAGCCGATGAATTGCCAATGTTATGTACGCCATTATTGTCACATGTATCAGGCCATAAATTAAATAGTTTAAGTAATATTCAATGTTAAATGTTTGTGGTGTGGCAGTACTTTTTAAATAAATATCATCACGCTAAGACTAATAGGAGCGGAGCACCAATGAATAATTTTAATAACTATTCCACGCGGACGAAGTCGCGGGCAGAAGCTAGTAGGTACAATATATTCGTAAAAGCTTACTAACTAACCTTACATCACTGACGGAAAACATAAAACGCGATTCTTAATACCTTAACAGGCGTACAGTAAATGGTTTTTGCTTACTTGGAGGCGTACAGGTATGTATACGTAATATGTCACACGTTGCCGTCCACTCTCCCTGAACCCATCACACACTGGACCTGTTGACACATGGTAGCACCGTGTCTCTGTGACGCATTCGTGCCAGAAACCGTGACGACGTGGACGCGTCATTTGTCGGTAGGGCTGCCCGGATCGAAAATAGAATAAAACACTAAGCGAATATCTCTTCCTAATTTTTAATGGCTTTTGACTCTAGTCAGAGGTTTGGTCAGAGGTGATAGCGACAAAGTCGAAGATATAATTAGGTAGCTTACCCAGAATAGGTCTGGTCACTGTAACTTTGAAAAGCCCTAATCTTTTCTAGTTCAGAAACACAGACGCAGGCAGAGAGTTCCACTTTTGTTGTAAATTCTAGACATGTACTTAATCACTAATGTACTCATGTTCAGTTGTCATAGATATAATAAACAGTCCATAATAGGAAGAACTTTAGTTCTGCCTACTCCATTATATATTCAATTGCTTGCACAGTACCTGTGGTGAAAACTCGGAGAACATTTATGTTATGGTTTTAGATATACAAACGGCCAACATAATTTTTTAAAGGTTTTAAAGCAGGAAACTATTTATAATCAACTAGCAGCGCCCCGCGGTTTTACCCGCGTAGTTCCCGTTCCCGTGGGTATATGTGGATAAAATATAGCCTATATTACTCAGGGTGAATGTAGCCTTCTAATGGTGAAAGATTTTTTGAAATCGGTCCGCTAGTTTTTGAGTTTATTCGTTACATTCGAAAATACAAATCTTTCCTCTTTATAATATTAGTAATCAATATAACAAGCATACATTCACAAGTTTCAGTTCCAGCATTCCCATTACTAAACCGGACAACGGAACCTACGAATAAAAAGTATAATTCCGGATTTCGGGCAACCCTACCACCGGCGAAAGCTATTTCACAACATAACGCTGACACACCTCACAGGATGGGCAGCATTCGGACATAAGCTTACGTGAAGCACGCGAGAGTGCCGTGGGAGCTTTCCAAATAGCTTTATTGAAATTCCGAGCTTTGACTGAGATGCCAATACTTGAGTTAAGGTTTGAAGGTCACACGAATTTCAAGTCGTTCGTGGTGCAAGTTCCGACTCATCATGTTGAGAACTTCCTCAAAGAAGAGTGCTACAATAAAATGCTTTAAAATAATGATTTTATACCTATAGTTTATTTCAAAAACCCAAAAAGCTTTGAATAGCAATGGGTATGACCTTTTCCCAGTAGTGGAACAATATAGGTCACAGAAAAAAAATGCGAAAGCATCTATTCTAAACAGATATTTTGAATTTATAGTCTGAGCAAAAGTTATTCATCAAACCTAAAGATTGAGTAACATACAATGTGTCCTCACCTTCACACCTAAGACAAAAGAAACGATCAAAACTTTAATCGATGACGGACAAACTACTTATCTTGATATGTGATCAACACTATTAACAGCTTGCCTCATAAACCAATCAGCGAGACGCACGAGTGTCGGACACTCGATAAATAATTAATAGACAAATATTACATCAACTGATGATGAAGATTATTATGAAAATCTTTAAGCATCACTTAATCATCTGCAGATCATTATATAAAGTATGTCAAGCATGATAGTATAGTTTAGCTTTTGAACTTTATGCTCTACTAGTAGAGCCCCGCGGTTTCACCCGCATAGTTTCCGTTCCCGCAGGAATACGGGGATAAAATATAGCCAATGTTACTCGCTGATAATGTGGCTTTCCATTGGTGAAAAAATGGTTAAAATCGGTCCAGTAGTTTCGGAGCTTACTCGGTATAAACAAAAAATATTCCCTCTCTATTTATTTATTTAACAATTTATATACCTACACACATTTAAGAAAAAGATAATAAGAAGGTAAAAGAAAAATAGGTACAAAGGTGATGATTATTTCTATAGAAATTCTTCCAGCATACCTGCCTCTTGACCGTTCACACTCAACCGATGATACGTTAGTGCGTCGAGTGTGAACGGTCAAGTGTTTTTCTATACATTTGCCTGTTCTGGCGTTACGCGACCGATAATACGCGACGCTTTTCCGTCAGACATGAACCTTCCCTAAGGAAGTAATGTCACTTTGACTTTTTTGCACTTACCTCTGCACTCACAAACACGTATCAGCCATAATAAATTAAGTAAGTTTACGCAACACACCGTTTCGGGCACACCTCGGACATGTCCGGACATGGAAATGGGCGGCACATACAGTCAGTCGCACACACTATCAATATCTTACATTAATGAAGAGTTGACGAGAAAAGTATTGTATAATACAAGAACCTGCTTTTTTTTTGGTGAAATTGAATCTGCGTAAGTGTACGCATTGCAATATCGAAGTGCCACTTAAAGCCTCAGGGGCCGTACCACCGCTGTGAGCGCTGCGACTCCTGATACTCGGGAGGGGGCTGAAATGGAGTGCCAGTAATGGTCCAATTGCAGCCTCCTCCAGAGACAAATCGGCCGCTGTGCTATTGCACAGTGGCTGAAGCCTGGGGACGGTGAGCGTGAGTGGCTCACCGTCCGTGACAACCAGGCTGAGTCGACGACGCGTTGTGTTCCACGCGCGCCTCAAGGAGCCGTCAGCATCGAGGACGGGGCCATATAGGGTCGGTGCCTGCTAGGGTTGCGGAATTTGTTCGAAAGAGTCACCGCGGCCCTGGAACGCAAAGGGAACAAGAAGGATCACGGGTGGGTTTTAGTCAGTAAGAGTCTGACACTCGTTTGCGCTCGGCCCAGAGCGGTAGAAGTCATTTGATGATTTCCTATCCAAAAAAAAGGGGCCGTACCCCGAAGTGCCAATGCTATCATGATATCTGTGTGAAAAAGGGATAGTGCTATACGTCTTGTATAACTCCGTCTCTCTCTGACACAGGAAGCATGATGAATTTAAGACGTCATGGTAGGGCTACAACTAATTGCTTTCATTTGTTTTAACACGACTGCCCCAGTATGGTATTGTTTTCAAATTCAGTCAATTAATTTTTAGGGTTCCGTATCCAAAGGGTAAAACGGGACCCTATTACTAAGACTCTGCTGTCCATCCGTCTGTCACCAGGCTGTATCTCACGAACTGTGATAGTTAGACACTTGAAATTTTCACAGATGATGTATTTCTGTTGCCGCTATAACAACAAATATACCTACATAAAACAAATACATATTTAAGTGTAGCTCCCACAGAAATGACATGACTTTTTTGCCGTTTTTATAGATAATCGTACAGAACCCTTTGTGCGCTAGTTCCACTCGCACTTGGCCGGTTTTTTTATTTCACCATTGTTAGTTCATTAGCAACCGCATCAAAACCAGCTATCTCGATAAATTCTTGGATGATTACCTGCTGTCTTAGTTAAAAGGAAGGGCTCCGTATTCACAAAGATTACAAAATATTGCCTTATGTAAAATAAATCATCCATCCATGGATATTTATTTATATACATATGTGGAGAACTTACAGCTAACAAAAACAGACAAAAAATGAAAACGTCGTCACCAAAAAGCCAATTACCAATCCTCATGGAAAGACACATATTAATAACTAGCAGCGCCCCGCGGTATTACCCGCGTAGTTCCCGTTCCCGTGGGAATATGGGGATAAAATATAGCCTATGTCACACGGGGATAGCGTAGCTTACAAACAGTGAAAGAATTTTTCAAATCTGTTCAGTAGTTTCGGAGCAATACAAACAAATCTTTCCTCTTTATAATAGTAGTATAGATATTGTGTGGTGTATTGGGTACCTACTTTATAATTAAAACGTAAAATTAAATCTCTCAATAAAGCCCGAGACACGTGCGACATTCAAATCTCCATCAACGGTTTCTCTGAACGTTCATCATCATACTTACACATAATTCCGCGCGACCCACTTAAATCCGATCCCATTAATTTTTTTCCACCACATTTCACCAGGGCACAACATAATCTTCAAACAATCAGACGCTGTGGGAAATCGGTCGGCAAATACTGCATACCGCGGGATCATCACCGCTTTGCCCACAAATTATCCGCGGAATGACACAATAATACCCTAGAACCCACTTTTTAAAGCTGTATTAACTTGTCACCTCATAAAAAGCTCTTGTAATTATTTTTTCCCCACATCTCGGACAATAATACTGTAAATCTGTACTCATTTAACTATCATTAGTCGGCTTGCTCTATTTTCTTGTGATAATCACCTTTAAACATGTCGCGGCGGTGATTTTTAGGTATTTTTGCTCGATTTAAGATGTAATTAAGTGAATTTGTTTGTTGGTTTACAAGATAAGTGCTGTGGTATTTATCCTTATTCATTTAAATAAAGAAGTCGCTTGGAGACTTAAAACTCTGTCTAATCGAGTTTTATTGTGTCTAATTGCTTGTTTTGAATTCTTTACAATATTATTTTTACTGACAATCTACTGGCAATTTTATTTCGAGATCAAAAAGATTGCAAGTTTATTTCTGCATCGGTCAAAATATAGGCTGATCGATTGTTAATTATTTGATGTTTGAATCAATAACGGGCTGTTTATAGACGTCAATATCAATTATGTACACCATTAGTAGTTCAAGTGGTTAATTGGTACGTTATAGCGATATAAAACGATTGACGAAAGTTGACGCTTAGTACTCGGTAGGTTGCTATTAGGTTCTATAAATAGTATTGTAGTTGTTGTAAGTAATTTGTTGAAAAAGAAGTTATTTGATGATTTCCCACCTATAAAAAATGGTATTTTGCCCTGAGGCTACGGTGTAGGGGTGCTCTGCTTGGGTGGAGCACGGCCATGTCCTCGTCGAGGCGATCGACTTCCAGTCCTGGTTCAATCTGTTGTGCGTGTTCTGTCCATGAATCCATGGTCCGGAGCGAGGGGCATGGACGTAGTATTCACCTCCTTCTGCGAAGGAATGATGTGAGCGAAGGAGGAAGGGCCGCGTGAGGGAACAGAAGAAGATACCTTGGTCATTGGGAATCACTGTCGAGCCGGGCCTGGTTTTAATTTTACGGTCAGCCACCCAACGCTCGCCGTCCGATAACATCCAGTGCCGGTATGACGGTGCATTTTGTTCCACCCGCGCCTCAGAGAGAGAGTGCCTGCTGGGGTTCCGGAATTTATTCGAAAGAGTCACCGCGGCCTTGGAACGCAAAAGACATTAGTTGATACTCAGATTTATTTTACTCAGTAAGATTCTGACACTTCCTTCAGGTCCAAACAGAGCGGAAGAAGTCATTTGACAGTTCTGCTATCCATAAAAAAGCTGTAGGTATTACAAGAATAGCAATATGAGACGGCTAAATAAACAGCCTTTCGTATTTTAAAGTGGTCATGCCGCACTTGCATATTTGTTTTTAAAGACCAACTTTAACTTAAGTATAAAGCTGCCTCACCGTGTTAGTAGTCTTCGCCAAGTTTTTAAATCCCGGTCGAGCAAAAAGGAAAATGAATTGACAGTTTAAATAATAAAATACACTAGTCCTAACACTCATAACAGCTTCCTGAAACTTCAGATTCAAGATTCAAGATTCAAAGATTCAAAGCATTTATTTCAATTAAACCCTTTACAGGCACTTTTGAATTGTCAAGTCGAAAGAGGTGAAGCTATCTGCACGTTCCAAAGCGTAGATCTCTATGGAGAAGAACGTGCAAGAAACTCCACGGACACTCTTTTAAATTATGTTCTGTATTACATAACCTTGGTTACATCCTTGGTCGCTTCTATATGTGAGGACAATGCAAAAAAAAAAGGAAACTATAAAAACAATTCAAAGTATAAAGATTAAAACAAGTCAGTGGCAGTTAAGAGGTGACCAGTCTCAACCGACGGCGCCCGTTCACGAACAAGACGCGTGTATTGGCACCATTTAGCTCAACCATTTTGAAGGGAACCGAATGATCCAACACACACGCCACCATCAGCGAAACATTTGAGCAAGCATGACATGCTCTCAACTGCCATTTTAGTTCAAGTCACAAAGTAAACTATAACTTATCACATGTAAATGGCTCAGTTCGACGTAGATCTGTGACGTGTTTTATATTTACAATAATTACTCCTACAGTTATTGCAGTTTTAAAGACCCAGTCATTATAGACCATAACTAAAGTCATTACTAAACACAGATACACAGCCAGTCAGCGATATCCCACGCCATATCTCACGATTAGATCGGCACCTGCGCGCGCGCCGCTCTGACTCCAAACATTAGGCAGTAGGCTGCACACGTCGTGACCTTTGCCTCTGACAATAGCTAGGTTCACACCGTTGCGAAATTAATTGGAGCTTTGTTCTTCGGAAGGGGTCTTTAATGCTGGCCAATTTGGTTTTCAAGGTTAGCTGCTGAAATAGACGGTGTCATAATGTTGAAGAAGCAATTTGTTATTAAGATCAAGTTATTATCAGCTTGTACTATGCATAATCTACTTCACTAATGCATCCCTAATCAGTGGCGAATCGATCGAAAGAAGTCCAATTTTGGACGTTTTCCTCATGAACTATCGGTCGGGTGTTCAGTCTTCATTTATTAAAATAATGGAAAATCCTTACATTTTATTGGTCGATGGTGAAGCACGCTAGCTGAAAGTAACCTATTCACTATTGACTTAAGACTCCCAGGTTGTAGTTATCAGGAAACACAGACTCTGACAGGGAATTCCACTCCTTAGCTGAACGCGCAATGAATGTGTTCCCAAAACGTTTTGTGCGTGTGGGTGGGGTGTCTACAATGTATTGGTGGCGCATTGGAGTACGTCTTTTGGTCCGATGATGGAATTAAACTATGCAATTCCGTCGCATATTCCCCAAAATGCAACCGACAGATAACCGACAAGCTAATAACTCGGCGTCGATGCTCAAGACTTTATTAAAGCTTCGATTTGACAACCCTATCATTGCTGACAATTTACCAAGAGAATTCCACATATTTTACCTAAATTTTAACGTAACTTCAATGATTTATAGGGAAGCAAGTAATATAGATTGATGTTACTTTTAGCAATAATTGGTAACTTTTTATCTGAGATATAAGTACTTGTTTGTCTATATCGCATTCGGACCAGTTCCTTGATTTATTGACTGGGACAACTCTATCATTGCGTTGATTAAAACCAGAGACATTTTTAAAGATATTGCATGAGTAAGTAACTCGACTTATTCATCGCTTTTAGCTGTTGTAACTTGTTTCCTGTGGTTTATTTATTGAAAGGAATTTACAGCTGTTACTTAACGAAGGTAGGCACCTATTATAATTAATTATGAAAGATTAAAGCCGGTCGAAAATATGTTTTAGCTTGTTTTATATCTATATATATAATACAAAAATAAGATTTTTATTTTTGTATGTAACGAATAAACTCAAAAACTACTGGACCCATTTCAAAAATTGTTCCACCATTAGAAAGCTACATTCACCCTGAGTAACATAGGCTATATTTAATCCCCATATTTCCACGGGAACGGGAACTACGCGGATAAAACCGCGGCGCGCTACTAGTTACTCATAAAACACACAAAAATTACATACGACAGAGTAAGGAAAGAACCTGTTTACTGCGATGTTGATTTTCAAAGATTGCATGTACCTACATGAGTAAAATATAAATAAATTGGGATTAGGCTAGCGTAATGAGAATGACGATGGTAATAAAATACAATAAAACGAAGTATAATAAAATAATGCAACGTAAATGTGAGACGAAACTTTTGTATGTCATGTACATACTTATTACATACATAGGTATGACATCTGCGGAATTCGTTCGAAAGAGTCACCGCGGCCCTGGAACGCGGCGGGCACAAGAAGGATCACGTGTGGGTTTTAGTCAGTAAGAGTCTGACACTCCCTTCCCCTCCGCCCAGAGCGGGAGAAGTCATTTGATTATTCTGCCAATCATAAAAAAGGTAAATATAACATTGTGAATCTAAGCTTCAGATACCTTGGAAGTTTTTACGATGGTTTTATTGATTCTGTCAGGTCGAAGTTTGTTTACATAATTGTATTCTTTTGATTTACTTTCGGTATTCATGATCACAGACAAAAATAAATTTGAAAGTCCCGCAAAGCAAAACTCCTTTGAAAAGGGGGGGACCCTCAGACCGGACGGTTGATGTGTCTGGTGATAGTTGATGATCGCGCTGTTGTACATGTTCTAATCGCACGGAAAACTCTGATACCGCGATGCAGGATTTCGTTAGTAGTTCGCTGTTAGCGGGATAGATGGCGTTGTGGTTATTTTTGTCACCGCACAAAATTGCTTCGTTAGTTTTTTTTGTGGGTGCATTTATGTGTTTACGCACAGAAAAATAAACATTTGATTCATTAAATGTACTCAATGTTTATGTATTTATTTGAAAGTATGTTCCGCAGCGAGATTCGAAGGCATGTGACATTCACCAACCCGTACTGGGCCCGCGTGGTGGATTACGGCCCATTCCCTCTCCTGGAGAGGAGGCCTGTGTCCCAGCAGTGGGAACGTTAAAAGGCTGATTATGTATGTGTGTATTTTCCGCAGCCTTGCCATTTTCTAGTTTATCATTTAAATTCGCTACAGCCTTATTTTTTCTGGATGGGAAATCATCAATGACTTCTCCCACTCTGGGCGGAGCAGAAAGGAGTGTCAGACTTTGACTGACTAAAACCCGCCCGTATTCCTCCTAGTGCCCTTTGCGTTCCAGGGCCGCGGTGACTCTTTCGAACAAATTCCGCAACCCTAGCAGGCACTGACCCTATGGGGCCCCGTCTTCTTTGCTGACAGCTCTTTGAGGCGCGCGTGGAACACGACTCGCCGTTGACCCGGGCGTAGTTGCTATAGTACGGCGAGTAGGCGTGTGTAACTCTTTGCGGAACCGACTCACTGATCCGGATCACTGAAGTGATTCAAAAGATTGGTTCACTAGCAACGTTTCAAACGCATCATTTGGATCTGGAACACTTCGCGCGACACGTCGCTCGCGAGGCGACTGAGCCACGAGCGAAAGAGACAAATTGAGACACTGAGTAACTAAACTATTGACTCGCGTCGTATGAGAAGTATATCATTCAATTCGTACGGATTTTCGCTGTCAGTATTCATGGACGTAAAAATGACCACTAAGGCGCTTATGTATCAAACACTATACGGTCGTTTTTTGCATGCAATGTGTGTATTAACAAGTTATCATTTTACGTTGATGCGGCACTTGTAATAATTATTGTTTATGTTCGTTCGCGCTTGTTTACGAAAACACAATGAGTTCCAATTGAGTTCTGTTTAGAATTTCTTTGCGTAGTGATGATTATTGTAATAAACGCCCGCGACGTAACTTTGTGTATTCGAAACATTCTGTAGGTAATTGAATCTTTTGAGTCGATGATTCAAATGAGCCAAATGAAACATATCAGTGTTCCGGAACATTTCAGTGTTCCAGATACAAATGTTCCAATCGCAAAAATGATACACTTTGCCCACCTCTAACGGCGAGCCACCCATAGCTCACTATCCGCAGGCAAATTCGCTACAGTCTTTGAATACAAGCCTACATCTTGTTACACCACGCAGTGTGGCCGTCACTACCTCAGGTAGCATCAGCGGAAGTTGCGTTACTACCGTTATTGTTTGTATCTTTGCACACCGTGTTTATTTCTGCTACTTTGTATACAATGTTATCATTAAACTACGCTTTGAGTGAATTTAACGATTTGATGAGTTCTTATTGTTTTTTTTTTGTCTTTCATGTAAATGTAAACAATCTGTAGTCTGATAAATAACAGAGTTCTTAATTTGATTATTCCTGTACTGCTTGATTTTTTAAATTAAGAAAACTTAGATTTGAAAGTTGCGGCGTTGTGGTTGACCGATATATATACATTTTTTTTAATTTGTGACTACATTTGTAGTTTACGTTATTCAAAAGTAATAATTAAGTAGTAATTATGTATATTAGTATAGTAGCAGTAGTATAGTAGTAGTAGTAGTAATGGAGTAGTAGTATAGTAGTAGCAGTGTGTAGTGTTGTAGTAGTAGTAGTGTGGCAGTAGAGTGTGGTAGTAGTATTAAATAGTAATCCAATATTATTTACTAAGTCATTGTCTTATCTAGCTATATTACTAATTTACTAGTAGGTATGTGAAAATATTTACAATGATTTAATTACTCTAGTATGGAACCTCTTCTTGTGCAACAAAATAACTCTATCGGTACATTTTTTTCAAGATGTTCTCGTACTTGCCATTTTATATCAAGTTAAATTGCTCACAATGTAACCTTTACAGTTCAAACCTCTGTTAAAACGATAAAAATCCACAGTTAAGACATTACAAAGCCGATCGAACTGTAGTTTGAAGTAAAATGTGTCTATTATAGAATTCGACTCAGTATAATTAAATTTCGTAACACAACAAAATCACGATATGAAAAGCACAACATATTCCATATCGAAAACGACCAAGAATTTTGAGTTAAAGTTCACGAGTTCTTGTACTAAATCATTGCTGGCGTCAAAGCATTACCCAAGCATAGAACCTGCTTACCGGCGGCTGCTGGGCGCGGCACCCGCTCGCCTGTCGACCATTCCTAATCCATATTATTAACTACTAATTATTTATATTACGTAGCCAACGGGCCCAATTGTGGCTATTAGAATCAAGTGCTGTTTTTCATTAAAGCTGACATTTAGAGTAACAAGCTTGTTATTCATATGCGCAGGAGTTTAGTTAAATTAAAACAGTACCGCCTAGAAATAACTGTGGTTTTGTACAAGCTGTTCTAATTTTGGGTTGAATAGAAATCAAAGGTTTGCTGGGAGATAACGCCTTATTGCATTAAGTTATGTAAAACCTATGCTAGAGTTGTATTTCTGTATTTTAGATCCACGGTAACTTAGTTGCAAAAGAGGAGCTCTTGGCCAAGTTATAACAGCCGCACGGGCCGATCTTCAAGGTTAAGCAACGCTTGCCGAGGTTGATCTGTGGATGGATGACCATCTTAACATACAGAGATTCCTCCGTACCTCGGAAAGCACGTTAAGCCATTGGTCTCGGCTGTTATTCTTTGGCTGTCGTTATGGGTTGTAGGAAGAAAATCTGATACCAGTTTTGCTAAGAAGTACCGTGTTACCCAGTTAATGGGTTGTGGAGGTCTGGTAAGCAGCCGCTCCACAGATAATACTGGTATTCAGCTGAATCCGGTTTGCCTAGAAGCCAACTCCTAACAATTTGGGAAAAGGCTAGGCAGATGATCTTTACTAAATTGCAAAAGCAAGCTGCGGCCTCGTGATTACAAAAATTGTACCATCTATATCTATACTAATATTATAAAGAGGTAACGTTTTTGAGGTTGTGACGTTGTAAGGGGTAATCCCTGGATCTACTGAACCGATTTTCAAAATTATTTCACCAAAAGAAAGCTACGTTATTGTGGAGTGTCATAGGTTATATTTTATCCCCGTATTTCCACGGGAACGGGAACAACGCGGGTGAAACCGCGGGGCGCTGCTAGTAAAAACATAATTTTTAAGGAACCATCTTTTGTTGGAGGTCTTCTTTATATTAAGTCATTAAGTCCGCCTATGTAACACTAATGATGTAAAGCAACTGTTGACTCTTGACTTAAACTCACAGACTTGGGCACTGAATTCCACTCCTCCAGTGTACGCACAATGAAAATATTCCCAAAAGGACATTTATATGTTTTCTAATCAACATAACTCAGCTTGAGTACAATTAAAAAGCGTATATTACTGTAGTAAAATAGATGAACTATGGACAACTATATTTTGAGTACATTTTCTAGACCTCTGAGTGTCTCTCAGTTTCAATATTTTCAACATTAAATATAATTTAAGTACCATACCAGTCAAAACTGTTATTTAAGGTTCAAGTCAGAACCATGGGCCCTGCTGCAGAAATTATATCTTCTCGGAACATTACGACAGTATTCTTTGGAACGGCCCTACATTGCCGGCAAAAACAAAATCCATTTTAAGATACGACAGGGAACAAACAATTAAAAACTAATTGGTTTTTAAAACTAGTGACTAGCCCCAGCGTCGCAACGTTGCTAGTTAAAAAAAATCTTTCATACAAACCTTGTCCTGACACTTAAGAAGATAGCAAAAAAAAAAAAGCAGTCGAGCCGTTTTTGAGCTTAGCTAACGAACATCTATTGCTGTTTAGATATTAAGCGTTCATAATAATAATTACCTTACTAAGCTATCATTGAAAACGCAATAATCTTAACATACTTACCTTCTTTTTTCTGGATGGGAAATCATCAAATGACTTCTCCCGGTCTGGGCGGAGCAGAAGGGAGTGTCAAAATCTTACTGACTATAACCCACCCGTATTTCATCTAGTGGCCTTTGCGTTCCAGGGCCGCGGTGACTCTGAGCACCTGCGTCAGGCGGAAGGTGGTGATGCCGTGGCGTCTCTCCAACCACTTCTCAAAGAGGGAACTTATCGCCACAATGGTGGCGTGCCCAATCTCCATTATTTCTCTACTACTGTCCACATTTGATACCCGTTTGATCCTTTTTTTTTTTTGAATGGTCCACTCGCAGTTCAGCACATTGAGGCTGGTTACTGCTCAACCGGACAATACCGTTTGACCCTCACGCCTGTTCACTTAACAGGTAGACAGTGGGCCAAGTGCATTGACACCACCACGTTCTGTGACGTGCTAGGTCAGAGATTATGGCCGAGCATAATGCTAACTATTAGTAACGAATGGGAGGGCAGCCTGAATTTTGATTACAGAATGGATGTTGATCTTTCAGTATTGCCCTTCTAAAAAAACATAAACATAGCCTTGTTCTCGGGATTTGTCCAATTTTAAATCATGTTTTAAGCATCGATGACATGTAAGCAACTAAAAGAATAATCAGTTCATCCCTGTATGAGCTACCCTGTCATTGAACACCGATACTTCACAAAGAACTTAAGAATAAGCATTTGTTTTTTTCTATAATCTAGTGATTTTACGTCTAATGCCAGTCGAGAGACTTGTCAATTTTGATGTAATGGTAAACATAGATGGCGCTTATTCACCATGTTTAGTGATTCGTGAAGGATGTAAACACTGTTGCGGAATTTGTTCGAAGAGTTACCGCGGCCCTGGAACGCAAAGGGCATTAGGAGGAACACGGGTGGGTTTTAGTCAGCAAGAGTCTGGCATTCCCTTCATGTGATGATTTCCCATCCAGAAAAAAAAAGGATTCTGCGTCTAAACGAATATTTTGACAGTTCAACTTCACTGTCAATAGTTGTGCACTGTATCCTACCCTCTATGATGATATCTCTCTATCACTCAAAGGTTTGCTGGTAGAAAGAATTTTGAGTTAAGCTTGCCTTTGTACATGAACTTTCTGTAAACACTGGATTTCTCTAACCAAGACAACACACCACAGCAGCAGGAACGTGTTAGGCATACTCTGGCAACACTTTTAGCTCACGGAGGAACACGTAATTCAGCTGAACTTTCTTATATCCTGCTATTGATGACCCCCACTCCATTATTGTTATTGTTTAACGATCTCATGATGTCCAACTTCAACCATTCTCACCACGACTTCCAACACTAGAGAGGAGGGCGTGGCTGCGCAGGCGCAAGGCCGTCCGACTCACGCGCACTTGTCGCGGTTCCCACATCGCGCCGGTACTGGCTCGCCCACTGACCTATTACTGACCCCGCTTGGACACAGCCTTATCTACGGCTGAGTTTCAATGTAATTGGGCGATATTGATGGCGGCAAAGTTGATCGATATGGTTGTTTGCAAATGTTATGGTGTGTGGGAATGTTGGAGAGATATGTGGGAACGAAAGTTGTGCTGTGATTATGGGGTTTTATGTTGGTAGATTGCTGTAGGTTTTGTGATTTTCTCAGACAGCGACTTGGATAAGGTTACGTTTTACCACTTATTAGTTACTAGCTGTCCGCACAACTTCGTTTGTGTCACATTTTTCATGACTCCTCCCCTCCTATTGGTCTTAGCGTGATGATATATAGCCTATAGCCTTCCTCGATAAATGGGCTATCTAACACTGAAAGATTTTTTCAAATCGGACCAGTAGTTCTTGAGATCGATGCGTTCAAACAAACAAACTCTTCAGCTTTATAATATTAGTATAGATTATTTAATAATACTAAAATTTTGACAGTTCCTTTGATAACATAAAACTTTTTTTGCTCTCTGAAATCTAAGATAGTATCTTGCCCGCGACACGAATATAAAGAAGAAGATATTCTTATTAAGCATAATCAGCCTTTTAATGTTCCCACTGCTGGGACACAGGCCTCCTATTTAGGAGAGGGATACTCTTTAATCTTTGGAAAAAAAATTGTTCAGTAAAACCAGTATTCCGAAATCGAATCTTTATCTATAGCCACATCAAACAAAATCCAGACCTAGGTACGTAGAACAATCACGATGCGCCAAACAAAAAACTTAAATACTAGTTAAATAAGGAATTTAAACGAGGAGCTCGTGGCTAAATTATAACAGCCGCACGGGTCGATCTTCTAGGTTAAGCATCGCTTGCCGAGGTTGGTCTGTGGATGGGTGACCATCTTAACATAACGAGACTTCTCCGTGCCTCGGATAGCAAGTTAAGCCGTTGGTCCCGGCTGTCATTTGGAGATCTTTGGCAGTCGTTACGGATTTTCAGAAGCCAGTCAAATCTGACACCAGTCTTGCCAAAAAGTACCGTGTTCCCCAGTTAATGGGTTGTGGAGGTCTGGTAGGCAGCCGCTTCACGTAAAATACTGGTATTCAGCTGAATCCGGCTTGACTGGGAGCCGACCTCAATGTAGTTGGGAAAAGGCTAGGCAGATGATGAAATAAGGAATTTAAACAAAACTCCAACGCTCCTGATCGTATAAGCAGATAAAATTGGTCGCTGGTACTGGCATGTAATCCAATAGATCCCAGCTCTGCTGACCAGAACACAATGACTGCCTCGCTTCCTAGTGCCCGTTGCTAACCGCTACTAAGCCATAATGTCACGGCCACTTGACAGATAATCGAGAAAAACACGAGTTCACTAAATGCTGCGTGAACTGAATTCGATCTTGTAAATTAGCTACGCACCTTTATTTACTGCGGTTAGTAAAACTGAGAATTTCAATCGTCTGCCTAGCCTTTTCCCAACTAGATTGGGTTCGGTTTCCTGTTAAACCGGATTCAGCTGAATACCAGTATTAAAAATATTTATTAGGGATAGCTAAGACCATTGTATTACTGTCTATGCTAATATATATTATGTACATATTATAAAAAAGTGAAATACCACTCGCTGATTAATCACGAAATTTCAGAATCTATACCACTAACTAAAAATTTTGCAGGTAGTTTCCTTATAGGGTGTAGACATCTGCTAACAACGGATTTTACGAAACTCCACCCCTAAGGGGGTAAAACGGGAGTGGAAATTGTTTGTACTAAATCTGCGCAAATGAAGTCGCGGACATAGTGCTAGTAATCTATAGGAACATTGTCTATGATATAGTATCAGGAACACCAAAAAGTTCTGATATATATGTATATATATATTTTTTAATTTTATTACTATTTTTTTTCTTCCATTAATCCACGCAATACCATATTTGAACTGCGGAATTGGCTTAAACGAGTCACCGCTGTCAGCCCTGGAACGCAAAGGAGGAACACGGGTGGGGTTTAGTCAGTAAAAGTCTGATACTCCCTTCCGCTCCGCCCAGAGTGGGAGAAGTTATGTGATGAGTTCCCATCCATCCAGAAAAAGAAAACATTTATTAAGGGAGAAAACAATATTTTATTATTCTTATCTGACTTTATTGATAGCCAGTTTTATTGATTGCAAATGAGGTTTTAGTTCGTAGTATTTAATCGACATTTAAAGAAATATGAATTGCAAAACTTCTGACATTGACATGTCAAAATATGTATTGCAAATATTTCGTTCTTAAAAACAGTGATGATTAATGTGTGTATTGTTTTGTTACAGGTGGGTGGTCCGTCATCTTATTACAGTGAGTAATTAAACGTAAATAAACGAATGAAGTTTTTAATTACAAAACATAAGAGGCTGGTAATTGTTGTAACTGTGAAGTAATCAGTCGTGGCATAATAATGTGGCCGTCAACGATTTATCAGTCTAACAAAACTTGTTTAAATATAAAAGTTCATTTTATAACGATAGTATTTTTAGCTGATAAAAATAACTAAGACTTAAAACTTACAGTAAAGAAAACTACTTTAAGTACATATATTATGTAATGGTTCCAGCATTTTTTCGACACAGAAATAAGCATCCAAACTTTCTCTTGTTGGGTCTGGATATTATTACTATGCTCCCGAATTCTTGCGTGCTCGAAATCTAAATATAATCACCAAGAATTCCCCTAAAGGGGAGCAGGCTAGCAGCTTCAGCCACCAGACCTGTGTGATGGTCACGCGACCTGAATGCTACATTCCTTTGCGGTAGCTGTCTGCGCGGGCGCACGGCATTGCGTTAGCTGGGAGTTTGGTGAAGCTCCTATTGTTACTTGTGCCCTTTTATAATTATGTAAATAAAATAATGTATTTAAAGCTGTATTTTAATGTATAATAATAATCAGCCTTTTAACGTTCCCACTGCTGGGACACAGGCTTCCTCTCTAGGAGAGGGAATGGGCCGTAATCCACCACGCGGGCCCAGTGCGGGTTGTTGAATGTCACATGACTTCGAATTTTTGGTTCTAAGACATGCCGGTTTCCTCACGATGTTTTCCTTCACCGTTTTGAGAGCAGTGGTGAGGAAATTAATTACACAAAGTAATGCGCCTGGCTGGGTTTGAACCCGCAACCTAATATTATATATAACCATAACTAAATACTAGGTACGTAAATTAAAAAAAATATGTATGGTGTAACAACAAAGAGGTCATTCGTGTAAGCAGGCTGCATGATATTTATTTTGTAAGTAGGTTAAACATAACACTTTTACACGTCCAATATTTCTGGTTTTTAAGCTCGATGAAGCCGGTGTTTCCTAGCCGACTACCCTGAGAAGAAACCTCGAACTAACTCAGTCAAAACAAAGTCTCTCACTATTTCTTATTCATCCCCTCTTTTAGCCCCATAACTATTAAACGGCTGCATCAATTTTCTTCAAACATATCTAAGAATACTCCCGCCTAATTCAGCTTTCAAAGGAAAAAAAATAATCATAATCTGTTCACTCGTTCGGGAGCTAAGATGCCACAAACAGGCAACGTTAACGTCAAACTTATAACACACCGTTGTTTTTTCATCATCTATACTTATAATAAATCTGTAGAGAGGTCAATTCTGTACAAGGAATATATTTTCAAAATAATTATCAGGGGGTGATTAGTGATCGATACTGGTGCCAAAAATGCAATCAGTAAAATTTTTGTCTGTCTGTCTGTCTGTCTGTCTGTCTGTCTGTCTGTCTGTCTGTCTGTATGTTCTTTATAGAAACAAAAACTACTCGACCGATTTTAACGAAACTTGGTGCAATTATTCTTTATACTCCTGGGCAGGTTATAGTATACTTTTCATCACGCTACAATCAATAGGAGCAGAGCAGTGAAGGGAAATGTTGGGAAAACGGGAGAAGTTACTCCATTTTTTAAGCTTCCGTCGCGTGTGTAGCCTTAATGGTTAAAGTTACATAGAAATCATGTATTACGGAAATGTTTTACATAAAATTATCTAAAAAATATCCCACAACAGCATATGTCTATCTTTTATGGTTGACTCGCAATAACACGTGTAACTCCCGATAGCTTAGCAGTTCGGAGCTTTCTGATTATATTTGTTTACTCTTACGTTTATAATACTCTCATTCATCCCTAATTAAAAAGAGTTAACATTATTACCTATTCAATAAAAAAAGAATCATAGAAATCGGTATAAAAACACCAAACTTATACATGAATACAATAATAAGCCATCGCGCCGTCGCGCTTTAATACTGAATCATGCTGTAAGATGTTATTGTGATTATTTTTGTGTAACTTTTGTTGCTATTTTATAAAATAAGTACTTATTAGTTATTTTGGTAATGTTTAAATATTCGTTCAAATTACAAATTATTAATAGTTTCAATTTTATTTCTTTTTAGGTGAAGTAGTAGTAGAAGTAGGAACATAGATTTTTAGATACCGATAGGTTAGTTTTGGCTAATTTATGTTCTGTTTTTTTAGTATTAAGTAGGTAAAAGCGTAGATACTTTTATTAATTAGTTATACGTAGTTATAGGTATTTATTTTTAAGTGAAGTAAGTACCTATAGGTTATTATAATATAATTTTGCACAGGCATTTCAGCTTTACTTTCATGTCTTTTTTTGTTGTAAGTTGTACATATTTCACACATACATAGTGATCTATCAATGCACAGCCCAAACCACTGAACGGATCGGGCTGAAATTTGGCATGCAGGTAGATGTTATAACGTAGACATCCGCTAAGAAAGGATTTTGATTAATTCTACCCCCAAGGCGATAAAATAGGGGATGAACGTTTGTATGAAACTTTGTCAATTTTATACCGATCGGGCTGAGAGTTTCAAAATCGGGGGTAAAGTAACTATTCCACGCGGACGAAGTCGCTGGCAGAAGCTAGTGGGCTAATAAAAGGCAATGTACGCTAAAACAATACAATTTCTTTCATCTAAGTTCCTAAAAATCAGTCGAAACATTACTCAAATGAGCCAATTAGTTCTCATCAGTCCGTCAAGTCAAGCCATCAAAAAGTTCTGACAGTCACACTCCGCAATCTAATTCGTGCATGATCATTTGTAACTGTTGCATAATTATGCTTGACACTATGATAATTAGTAATTTAACAGTCGTATGATAACCAGCGGCAGTGGGTGCGTGATAATCACTAGTTACCTTTGAGTAATTTGTTAATTATAAGTCGTTGTTTTTTGTACTGGGTCAATTTGGTTAGTAATTTGGGAGTCGATTTAGATTTGAGTGGTGTTGTCAATGATCTTGGTGATTTATTGTGTTCTTATTAAATAAGACGGTTTTGAAGCTGGTATGGACTACAGCTACATATGTCATCAAATAATTGTAAAATAGGTAAGATTATAAAATCTCGGAATGACTTCGAGAGATTTATAAACTGTCAAATTTTGATGCGTAAAAAAGTGGTCGTTTTATCGAAAGTTTACAATTTCTCAAAACATTATATAATCTTACGAACATAATTACGACATATGTACGACATAATTATATAATAATATGTACATACTAGAAATAGGTTAGTTGTGCAAAATTTAATTGACGCGTAAGCTAAATAAAGCCTATGCTTTCCTATACGTTCAAGCCTTAATTTTCGAATCATTTAGTTTTGAAAATGAAGGCTTATTAATTAACGTCACGGTATTAAAACACGGCTTCCTATTCCATCCACAAAAAGGCATTTATTTTCTATTTTTACGACAGGAAATAAAGAAAACCGACCGAAGAAAAGCGTACATATACAGCGAAAAGAACAAAAACCAATAAACACAAAGTGCGCGTGTCTATTTCTGCTCATTCCGAGGAAAACTAAAGGAAAGAAAGTACCAACTTAACACTATTAACATTGATGAATACGCCAACTTAACAACATTCACCGGAACCATAGATACTAAGACCATAGATCAGTTTTATAACACATTCAATTTTCTAACAGGGAAATTGCCAAACCAGTAAAGTTAGCTATTTACTTTGTCGTTATATGTCCAAGGATGTCCAGGCTTTCTGTTTTCCCATCCGTCTCGGATGTGACGTTGCAATTGATCGGTTTTTTCTTGAAAGACGCATGCATTTAATTACTTGGTTATCTTTTGTCCGGTCTTTTTACCTTTTGCGAATGGACAGCTAAGGGCTGGTTCTGCTAATTTTAAAGCAACGTTTGCAATCTCTGTTGTAATTTGTCAAAATAATTATAAGTGTCTTTGACAAATTGCGACTGAGATCAGATTTCTTAAAAATCGCATAATTAGCCCAGTACAGTCACTTATTGCTTACTTCATTTTGACTCGTTCGACTTTAACTTTGCAAAGGATGAAAGCATTATTTTGTGTAACGGATGACAAAGCGTTGGAAGGCATCCCACACGTTATAGGACCGATGGCCCTTTACTGATGAGAAATCATCAATTGACTTCTCCCGCTCTGGGCGGAGCGGAAGGGAGTGTCAGACTCTTACTGACTAAAACCCACCCGTGATCCTCCTAGTAATCTTTGCGTACCAGGGCTGCGGTGACTCTTTCGAACAAATTCCGCAACCCTAGCAGGCCAGTGTTGGCAAAGAAGACGGGGCCCCATAAGGTCAGTACCTTATGGGGCCCCGTCTTCTTTGCCAACAACCCTTTGAGGCGCGCGTAGAACACGACACGCCGTCGACCCGGGTCTGGTTGTTATCGGACGGCGAGCCACCCATAGCTCGTCATCCGCCGATCCGACTAAAGACCTGGTGTAAATGCAGGAATCCACTAGTTGCGAGACGCAACGGTTGATGTGGCTACATTTCAGGTATGCCTATGTCCAGCAGTGGACATCTTTCAGCTGAAATTAAGATGATGATGTTTCTTGTATTTCTTTCAAATAGAATTGCCACTTGCCGATTCTATTTAGTCCGTCAGTTGGATTTCCAAAAAAAAATATATAGACATGTATTTTTGTCATCTCAATCATAAAAATCGTAAAAAAAAATTACAAAAATAAAGCGCGTCCAAGTTCTAGAGTGGGGGTTAGTGACGTCAAGACGCTAGTAAAATTGTAGCACGTTCTGACGTCACGCGAGTTTTCAACACACGGTATCGTCTTCATTTTTTTTACGTGAATTAAGAAAAAATACGTTTCTAATATTTTTTGGAAATCTTTCTGACGGACTAATTAGATTTTGCCAGTAAAATACCCTATTGATATAGATAATTTTATCAAGCTCATTGGCTATAGGAAACGTGAGTTAAGCAATTGTAGTCTTAGCAAGCAAATGTTACCAGATATGTATGTCTGAATACTTAACTTTAACTTTAAAAAAAACGTTGTCCCACGCCAACATATAAATTCACATACACAAACAACCATCAGACCCGGAACAACTATTTGCAGGCCCTGGAACGTAAAGGACGCAAGAAGGATCACGAGTGGGTTATAATCAGTAAGAGTCTGACACTCCCTTCTGATCCGCCCAGAGCGGGAGAAGTCATTTGATGATTTTCCATCCAGTAAAAAGAAGGTCTAGAATAGTACCTACCTGCTTTTCTAGGACTGCGGAATTTGTTCAAAACAGTCACCGCGGCCCTGGAACGCAAAGGGCATTAAGACGAACACGTGTAGGTTTTAGCCAGTCAAAATCTGACACTCTATTGTGCTCCACGCAGAACGAAAACGAAAGAAGTCATTTGATGATTTCTCAAAAAAAAAGTTTGTTTACTTTGTGTTTGATTTGACCCAAAATATCGAAACCAGTTTGTCCCATCACTCAGGTGTCAGTGGTCCGGTATTCGGTAAACATTCGGGACTCGAGCCATTAGCACCGATCGACAACTGGCCCAGCCCTCTGACACACAGACATACTAACACAGTCACTGATAACGGGCCCTTTGCACGTTAGTTTAAGTTATTGGGAGATTTGTATAAAAAATTAAATTACGTGAAAGTTCAACTTGTTTTCTAAAACTATTTAAGCAGCATTTTAAAAGAGGAACCACCATTTTTATGTATTTAAAGTTTAGGTATGTATTTAGTCTGATTTCAACTACCAAATGGCAATCGCGTACCCTCATCAAAAACAATTCAAGAAGCCTAAGATTAATTATCTCTAGACCTAACATTGTCTTTCTAGGGGTCCGTACCTGAATCGGACATCCAACGGAACCCTAGGAGTAACCTCCATACAAGTATTAGTGTTTTGTGATTTTTTTGTTTGTTGTACGGAACGCTTCGTTTGCCAGTCCAACCCAGACTTAGCTAGTTATTGCAGTATTTTTGTTCAGTTTGTAAACAAATCTTACTTATTCCTTTTTTTTTCGTGTTTATTACTAATTACCTTACAATGTGTGCAATACTTTTTAAACACCTTAATTATACATATAGTTTAGTATTCTTTGAAAAGCTTTCACTTTTATCCAAAAAGCGGTACCTACGGTAACAAAACAACCAGGTTTCGAATGCAAAGCTGCGCGTTTTGAGAGCGAGCCTACGCTCTGATTGGCGCACTGTGAATCAGTCCAGATGCATAGATACGTATGTAAATGTCGCACCAAGCAGGGCACGAAACAGTAGTATAATTCCCAAATTACTAATGCGCATGCAGATCTTCGCTAATTGTCGTATTCCCGGAAACAGCCGAATCAAAACACATAATTCTATATGCATGAAGAAAATGCACTTAACCACTCTATATACATATCTTCTTCCGACGCTCGGGGAATACGACCGTTGCCGAACAGTGACGAAGATTTGTATGCGCATCATCACTTTGGGAGACCTGTATACGATATTGTTTCGGTTATATCCTTTCTACTAAAAAGATTTACGGCCATAAAACAAGAACGGATCCCTTTTCTTATTATATGGCTGAAAATATTGTTTTTTTTTTTTTAATCGAAAAAATCTAGTTAGTCCCTCAGATAGATTACCAAAAAATATTGGACACGTATTCTTTCTATTTTCACGTAGGAAAAAAATGAAGACGATACAGTGTTTTGAAAACTCGCGTGACGTCACTACGTGCTATATTTTTTACTGGCGTCTTGACATCATCAGACCTCCCCCCACCCACTCTAGAACTTTGCTGCGCATTATCTTTCAATTTTTTAACGATTTCAAATGACAAAAAACACCAATATTTTTTGAAAATCCAACGGACGGGCTAAATAGAATTATTTGATCTTTATATCCAGTATAATACCAATACCATGTGTTTTCGAACACATTCAACCCTGATCTCTTCAAAGTTAGAGTGAACACGAACAGGCTTCTTCTGGGTAAGCTCATTCCATCGTCGACTTTGTCTCTGTCACCTCCGACCTAGACTAGAGTCAAGAGCATATCCATCTGAAAAAAATAAAATACAAAGCAATATGGCACATCTGATTGCGTCCAACTGAGGACCCAGCATACTGATCGCTAAACTACACTTAACCAGCCGTTAGAAATAGGAACACGTAACTCCTGATCTTAGATAGATGATCAGTACCGCTAACGGTTCGTTACTGCATTACTTGATCGGTAGAAAAAGTTATCTAATACTGTTTCAGGGTAACCGTTAAGTAATTCGAGTTCAACTATGTGAAACCCCAAAGAAATAAAAATATTTTTGTGGTCGAGAATTGAATATTGGATAATTGAAGTTTTTTATCTATATTAAAGTCTCGGCTAGGATCTTTTCAGGTCTTTCAGATACTGTAACAACTGAAACGGTACAAAACGTTTTCAGAAACTGTATTTTCAATGTAACAGACGATGCACTAAAAATACCGTTTCTGAAGACATTCGTGCGTTAGCTATTGACTATATTGATAGTATCTATAAATTTGTAAACGACTACCAAAACTGTTTCTTTTCGAATGGGCTTGCAATTGATTGCTCAAAAGACGCTAGTTTAAATATGATTACTTTTACTCCAAAATGAAAAAAAAAGAAGTAGTTTTTTGTAATTGAGGTTGCTTACAGTTTTTTTTAATTACTAACCGACTTCAAAAAGGAGGAGGATCTCAATTTGGCAGGTATGTTTTTTTTTCTATGTATGTACAGCGATTACGCCGAAATTGCTGATCCGATTTACGTGGCTTTTTTATTCGATGAAGAATAGTTGCCATTTGGTCCCATAAGAATTTAGTTCAGTTTCATCGAGTAGTTTCTATTTTATGAGCATTTTTGTTATTTTCAATAAATGATAGCAAATCTGGATAGCTGAAATCGCATGTTTGTTTATTGTTTACACCAATTTATATCACTACGCCGTGATGGGTATGTTAAGCTGGGAGTGAACCACTAATAAAAAGTGAAAAATATTTTTTTTACAAAAAAATACAACCGACTTCTAAACAAAAAAAAATACTTTTATTTCGGAAGTCGATGTTCAAAAAACGAAAAAGCAACCAAAAACACCGAGTTCCGAAATTTATTTTGAAAGTTATTTTGTACTTTTTGTTTTGTTTTTGTTTAGAAGTCGGTTGTATTTTTTGTCTTTACAGTTCCGGGTATTCTAGGTCCTGTTCATGAAAATCCGTGGGCACTTAATACCTTCTGATTCATAACTTCATAAATGAAATAATCGTAGTAGTTTCCTTCCCACCCTTTAGCACAATAAGACTACCTCCCACACTTTATCTAGTTAACACGGAAATTCCATCAGTCCTCTTTAGGTGTTCCAGTTTCAAGTTTCCCATACTAATCACTGGTTGCTATAGCACAGTGCATCTTAAAGCTAGATTCATTGTAGTTAATCATCAAATGACTTCTCCCACTCTGGGTGGAGTAGAAGGGAGTATCAGACTCTTACTGACTAGAACCCATCCGTGTTCCAACTAATGGTTTTTGCGTTCCATAGCCGTAATGACCCTTTCGAACAAATTCCACAACCCTGGTAGGCATTGGCCGCGCCTGCTCTGCTGATATCTCATTGAGGCGCGCATGGAACGGAACTTGTCGTCGACTTGGGCCTGGTTGTTACCTGACGGCGAGCCACCCAACAATCGCCGTCTACTGGCCCATTAGCTAGAAGTGAATATTTATTATAATATATATAATTAACACTTCACTTTTAGTACAGGTTCGGCTTTGTAGAAGCTTTCTGTCTCTCAACCTGACCGGTGTCTCCATCAATGGCTGAACCTTTATCTAACTACGTTTTGGTCAGATGATAGTTTACCTGGATATAGCCAAGTACCAGTCTATTACCCAGTACCCACAACGGTTGCCTATCTGAACTTCACAGGCCAGTTACCAGGTATCACCATATCCCTCGGTACGAATTTTCTGGTTTTCGTCTTCTGTCTACCCAGAACTACAGTTAGTATTCCATGAATGGCGGTCAGGAATTCGACAATAAGATGTTTCGGATTTTGTAAAGTTCGTCTTCGTAGAACATTTTCTATTTTTACTTTGGCATTGTTCGTCAAATCGTTAGGCCTCTTAAAGTTCTAAGTTTGAGCTACAAGGTAACTGACAAATACTTGCACTGTCTGGACAGGTCCACTCAAATCTGTGTGGCACTTTCCTCAAAAGGCTACGTCAGACATTGACCTACATGGTTCTCATATGATTTGACCAGTACGGATTGTATGGACTTTAAAAGAGACTTTAACCTCTGAGTTTGTTTCGGTGTTTCTTCTCAGGGTAGTCGGCTAGGAAACACCAGCTTCATCTAGCTTAAAATGACAAGAAATATTGAACGTGTAAAAGTGTTATGTTTAACCTACTTACAAAATAAATATATATTATCATTTATTTCAAAAGTTCCTTGAACCTTCGGTAAACTGCTCGATACTGTTCGTCGTAAATATTTGTCACTAAAACTTCTGCGTGTTTCCTGCGTGACTGCGCATACGCATGCATGTGAGAAGCAGGTGCGCGGCACGCGACCACGGGCAACAGTTTCTTAGTAAATACGTACCGATGTTGCTGATGTCTTAATTCGGATTGTGTTTAGAAATTGTTGAAAGATTATGACTTTTGCTTTGTTCTTTTAGGAGACACGAATGATACATTAAGTTCCTGATGAAAAGATTACATAATAGACTTAGATAGGAAATCTCCATAAATATTTTTAGACTAGCAGCGCTCCGTGGTTTTACCCGCGTAGTTCCCGTTCCCGTGGGAATATGTGGATAAAATATAGCTTATGTTACTCAGGGTGAATGTAACTTTCTAATGGTGAAAGAATTTTTGAAATCGGTCCAGTAGTTTTTGAGTTTATTCGTTACATACAAAAATACAAATCCGTCCTCTTTATAATATTAGTATAGATTGATTAATTTAACATAGAATAGAGATGCCTTTTGTACCAACTAATTAAAATAGCAGCTTCAAAATAATAGGATGTGACTAAAAACTACATTTATGTTTAACAGACAACTTTTGGATGGTTTTGATAGAGAAAGAGAGAACACACAGAGAAGATTAAATATACACAGTGATATTTTTGATTTATTATCTCTGTACTAAAACATTTACCAGTACCGGTTACTTTGGACTTTAGCACCTCCTAAGTAATTACTTAATTCACCCTCTTTTCTTGAACTATAATTAACGAGACTACCTAATTACCACTAATAATAACTTACTAGCAACTAATCACCATCTATTAAACCAAACTACCAATATTCCAGAAACGACCCGAGCTCAGTCCATCAACCTTTTGTTTTACGAGTGCTGATTACGTACAGTAGTAGCGTAGCGTCATGGCCGCTGGCAGTGAATGAGCCAGTGCGTCCGCTGCAGAGTGGCCACTGCGCGTCTATGGTTCATCGACTCGGACGGCGCGGGCGCACGCGACGCGCTGTCTGCCGCGACAATACCGGCTTTTTGCAGCCGCTGCTAATTTTAATTAGACAATTTTCTTTAGGTTATTTCGGTAAAAAGTTTTAAGGAAAAATTGGTACAGGAAATAGGTGTGCTTTGTCTAGCTTGTTGTGGTCGGGGGTAATCTTCCATAATAATAATAATAATGGCTGTAAAAAATGACATACTTTCGTCCAATTTTGTCGTCTAGTCTTGTTTGCTTAAAATGTCTGCTCTCCTGGAACCACTGGTCCGATTTGAAAAATGATTACAGTTTTAGATAGCCCATTTATCGAGGAAGGCTATAGGCTATATCATCACGCTAAGACCAATAGGAGCAGGGCACCAATGAAGAATGTTTCAAAATCGAGGGGCTAGTAAACATTACACGCGGACGAAGTTGCGGGCAGAAGCTGGTTCTGTTATTTTCATGTAGATGATAATTATTCATGAATCAGTGCTCTATCCTCGACATACGTTAGTTTACAATACGAGCTACTATTTAATAAGGACAATAATCTGTCGTCATATGCAAAAAGGACGTATCTACTACAAAACAAAGTAACTAATTTCAGACCTTAAGTTATTTTCGTAATGTCGGAAATTGGCTACTTCGTTTTATGTTGTTACGGCCTTTTTTCTTATGATGGCAGAATTACCCTTACGTTGTTCAAACTGCGGCAAGCCAACGACCCGTCGCCGGCGTCTAGCGCGCTGTGCGACACTGTTGCGCAGACGCACGAGACCGACGCTATCTTCCATCTGAACAGTGCCCATCGGAGATGCGAAGATGTTCCCGCGATGAGCAGCATACAGGTACGAAGGGTGGCAGAAGGCTCACTTCCGTGTGTAAGAAACTGGGACTCATAAACATAAGTGTGTGTAGAACAGTTAGCCGAAACAATCAAGGTTTTTAAAGTTAAAAAGGGCAAAACTCAAACTCAAACTCAAAAGCATTTATTTCAATTAAACCCTTTACAGGCACTTTTGAATTGTCAAGTCGAAAGAGGTGAAGCTATCTGCACGTTCCAAAGCGTAGATCTCTATGGAGAAGAACGAGCAAGAAACTCCACGGACACTCTTTTAAATCATGTTCTGTATTACATTACTTTTGTTACATCCTTTGGTGCTTCTATATGTGAGGACAATGCAAAGAAAAAAAAGGAAACCATAAAACAAGAAATCTTTACAAGTTTGTTGACGTATTCGTTTTCGAACGGTAAAACCACGTACAATAGAAAATCTTTGTTCTGCCATAAACCATTTTCAATTGTTAAAACTAGAAGCGCACTCCTCACAGCAAATTCCCCAGCTCAGCGACCTCTCAGTTTGGCAGTCACGCACAACGTTGAATGGTACTTCTTCAGCGTGTTATTTGCGCAGACGCAGCGCAGCGCACGGAAGCGCGCACCTCGGCGAATAATTTTCCACGTCCGTGGCCATAACTGTTAACGTTATAATGACGGCCCCCGGGCCTGCGGGGGTGGGCGGGGACCTGCTTTGGTATTAATGCCCAGCTTTATAGATAATGGATAATTGTGGCCTACGCAAGATCCAACTGATCGCCCTGATACTGATCAGATCGAGATCAAACTGATAATCTTATTCAGTTCAAGGATAGAATACTTTAAGCTCATTTATAGCCATCTAGCTTCTGCGTGCGTCTTAACACGGGAAATTCATCCTATGGGAAAATATTCCTGTAAAGTATCCTCTATCCTATTCTAGGGCATGGTCTACCCGTGCGCTAAGTGTCATCCAATTCCTTTCAGCCGTGAAGATATCACAAACAGAGGAGCAAAGTGACTTTCATATTTATAATATTAACTAGCGATTCGCCCCGGCTTCGCACGGGTGCAATGCTGATATGAAATCACTACTATACTATACATATAAACCTTCCTCTTGAAGCACTCTATCTATTAAAAGAAAACCGCATCAAAATCTGTTGCGCAGTTTTAAAGATGTATGCATACAGAGGGACAAACAGACAGATTTTTTTAAATCGGTTCAGTAGTTTCGGAGCCTATTCAATACAAACAAACAATCAAATCTTTCCTCTTTATACATAATATTAGTATAGAAAAGTTACTACTACATTTATTGTTAGTCCATTTATCGAGGAAGGCTATAGGTTATATTATAACATCACGCTACGACCTACAGGAGCGGAGCATGGATAAAGTTTTTTTTTTCTCTTTTGTGTCAATCAATCAATCAATTTATTTGTCAAACATAGGTGTTAACGTTGTGTTTTCTTAAATAGCGGGTGCACTCTGTTTTGTCATAATTACGAGTATGACATACAGATTTTAAATTCAATACGTGACGCTGACGAAGTTGTTTTAAATACTTTATTTGTGCTTACAACTGTTTGTGGATATGAATTTATAAATACGTTTGTAAACGCACCCACGATACAGTAGAAATTCCTAGTGAGGGGCCACCATTAAAAAAAAAACATATATAAATCTAAGGAGTAGAATGCGTTTCCTGTTAGCTATCTTGGAGTCTTTACCTTAGACCGAATAAGTTTCTTCAAGACAAGCTTGATCCATCGCCAACCACGTCATTCTTTTCCATCCAGTGAGATTGTGGTAGAAGAAAACCGTGGCTGGATGCGAGAAGCAGAAAATAGATCTAAGTGGCGTGCAATTGGAGAGGCCTGTGTCCAGCAGTGGACTGCATCAGGCTGTTGATGCGATCGTGTTCATTCGCGAGATAGTCAATTGAAACAAAACCAGTTCCGTTTCACGGGAATAGTATTATATTCCCGGTTTCGATGAACTGTTTTTGGCGAAGCTCAGATATATCCTGCACGAAATTCACAAATCTGCATAACTGTAACATCTCTTTTATCTGTTCTGTGACTGTAACGTTTCATTTATGATAAATGATTTTTATTTTGTAAGTAGGTTGTAGAAAACACTTTTACACGTCATTCTTTTTTAGCTTTAAAAACTAGATGAGGCCGGTGTTTCCATTCATTCGTATTTTATCAAAGGAAGTCTTCAAAGAAACAACACAAACGAGAAATTTTACCTTACCATATGAAAATACCTTTTTCTTAACACCTTTTAATAGAAAAACAAGCTTACTACAAATGATCTAACATGACATAACGCCATTATGAGCCTTTACGTGCGTGTCACGTTCGACAGTTCCGTCACCGATACGCCGCTTGTTAATAAACAATTAAAACGTTGTTATTAATTGCTATTGTTAGTAATTATGACATAATTTTCTCGTGGCTTTGTATTGGGTCCCACGCTTTTCCTTTGCAGTGTTCGCGGGTTTGGCAAATGTTATAAGTATCTACTCATGAAAAAAGTCGTTTCACCTAATTGTCTAGTGTGTAAAAGTCGAAGATGTCCAATATTTGCTGGTGGAATGTGGAAATAACCGGAGAGAGAGGGAGATAGGGATGCGGGAAATAAAACTTAATATATTATGATGTTGGAGCTTTAATTAAAATAATATCTACACCTGATTACTGCATCACTAACCCCCTCACTTACGCAATAATATATTTATAATTTTATAAGGACGTGTATTAATAAGTTATACCTATTAAAGTTAGTATTAGTTAGTAAAAGGGTACGATGAGGCTGACGTACCTTTGTAAGGTAAAAGCCTCTAAATAAATAAAGATTAAAAAGAAAAAAATATATTTTGATACTAGTGGGGTTGGAAGTCGAAAGAAGGTCGTCGTTGACGGCCGCAAACGCTACTGATGAGCGCGTGGTGCTGGGTTTAGTTTATCAATTAACATTATTTTCACTTTCTGAAGATACTTTTGTTAAAACCTTTTTGGAAAACATACATTTCTAAGAATAAGGACTTACCAGCTTTAGTTATAATCGTGAGGAATAAACGCACTTACAAATCCAGACTCCAGGCTTCTTTGTGAACGGGCCTGCGGATGGCGAGCTATGGGTGGCTCGCCGTTCGATAGCAACCAGACCCGGGTCGACGGCGCGTGGTGTTCCACGCGCGCCTCAAAGAGCTGTCAGCAAAGAAGACAGTGTCAGTACCTGCTAGGGTTGCGGAATTTGTTCGAAAGAGTCACCGTAGCCCTGGAACGTAAAGGGCATAAGAAGGATCACGGGTGTGTTTTAGTCAGTAAGAGTCTGACACACCCTTCCGCACCGCCCAGAGCGGGAGAAATCATTTGATGATTTCCCATCCAGACAAAACTAATATAACATCCAGACAAAAAAAAATTATATGGAACTTGAACATAAATGGTGAATGTACTACTCTGATACCTAGTGGATGAACTATTATGGTCTTCAAACCCATTTCCCAAGTTTTATTTCGTATGTTCGGGGATTTGACTCTTGGCGGAGAACGCTTTGTGTGTTTTTGTCCGCATGTTAAATTTCCGCATGAACAAATATTTGTTTGGCCTAAAAACAGTTGTTCCGGGTTCGGTATTTATATTTGCACTAGTGAGATTTGTGTGCACACCTACGAGGGAAATTCTAGTGTAGGGCAACATATTAAAGTTTCTAATGTATATGCATCAAGAGAGAAGACATGTATAAGCTTTCGATAGATTCGTTTTATTTGACAGAAATCACCTGTTTTCTAGCCTTTTCCCAACTATATTGGGTTCGGCTCCTAGACAGGCCGGATTCAGCTAAATACCAGTATTTTACGTGGAGCGGCTGCCTACCAGACCTCCTCAACCTATTAACTGGGGGACACGGTACTTCCTGGCAAGACTGGTGTCAGATTTTCTAGACAATCATTGTGAAAAAAAGCTACAACAGAAATTAAAACTTTATTTTGAGGTACTTAAGGGCTGGCTTTTACTTCAGACGAATAATCATTGCCATACAACGTGGCAATGCCGCCAGTCTATTGGGTTCACGTCCAGTCGATAGCGATGCGGACGAATTTTTTGATGCCATATTGTAGTTAGGAGGTTTTTTAACCGACTTCTAAAAAAGGAGGAGGTTCTCAATTCGGATGCTTGTATGTTTTTTTTTATTGTTTGTTCGCGCATAACTCCGTCGCTTGTGAACCGATTTGAAAAATTCTTTTTTTGTTGGATAGGGTATACTTCCCAAATGGTCCCATGAAAATTTTATCGAAATCAACCAAGCGGTTTTCGAAAATTCTAAAAAAATATCTACATTGTCTACATTGACGACCTCTTAGTGTACTCTGCAAAGGAGCAGTGCTTTTTTTTACACCAATGTGATTGGTTCGTTTAGGTGGGGGAGGGGAGGGAGTGTAGGTACCACTAAAAAGTGAAAAATAAAAAACTTTTTAACAAAAAAATACAACCGACTTTTACACAAAAAATCAAAAAAGTGCAAAATAACTTTAATTTCGGAAGTCGGTGTTCAAAAAACGAAAAAGCAACCACAAACACCGAGTTCCGAAATTAAAGTTATTTTGCACTTTTTTGATTTTTTGTGTAAAAGTCGGTTGTATTTTTTTGTTAAAAAGTTTTTTTGTTTATTTTTATATTAAGTGTATATGTACATTCTAATTCCACCAAAAAGTAATGGAGAAAACAATCTCTTGTACCTGTTATCTTGTAAAACATTGTAGTCTACAATTCTAAGTTAAATATCATAGCTAGATCTTTTATTTCAGACCATTAAAATAATTAAATTTAACAACAAAATTATTCAAAACCACATACATAATTATCTGCGATTTCAGACTACTTACTATTTACAAATTTTCATTCAGTTCAGATAACTATCGCGTTTCTAAAACATTTAATTTTATATCCAGTACGTAACAATCGTTTACTGTTAATCTGGGTACTCAAATGCAAATGTATCTCCCAGAATCTTTATAGGATAGGAAAGGCTTTAAATGTTAATGTAATGAGGAACTTTGAACTTGAGTTTAACCTATTTACTTAATACGGAAAACGTAGATTTAAATTATTTCCAACTGTTATGACCTGCGTTCCAACATGAACGTATTACCTCTTTAGTACGCGTTTTGGAAACGCGATCGAGTTCTGCTGCGCTACGTGTCGTGGGTTCGATTCCCGCTCAGAACAAATAATTGTATGGCCTACAGATAGTTGTTCCGGGTCTGGCTGTTTGTGTATGTGACATTGTATGTTTGTAAACGCAGCCGCGACACAGGAATAAATCCTAGTGTGGGACAACGTCTTTAAAAAAAAAAGAGCTCTTCAAAAAACTCACATTTGGCCCTCTGAAGTGAATGACGCATTATTCGTTACTGCTCAAATTGATCAGAATTATTAGTACACAAAAGTTATTGCCTATTTCAATATTTACTACAAGTATACTTAACTGAAAACTTTAGTTGTTAAGAAATACAGATTTCAAAGATATTTAACAACCTGGGTGGCACGATTCCTATGTTATTAGTTAGACTTGGGAAAACATATTTAATTTCCATAATATCGTAAACCAACCAAGATAAAAAGAACCCCACGTCCAAGCGCCTACGGAAGTTTCCATCGCAATAACAGTTCCCTAACAACTGAGGAAGCATAAACAATATTAAATAAATTATCTCCAATAGAACCTAACTCGGGAAATTAACCCGCGTTTAGCACTAAACTCACTCAGTTATCTCTTTATGAACCATAATACTGATTATTACGTACATTTGCAATTACTTGCAGTTATTTACTGGTATCGTCTAAACTATGATTTTAAAGCAATTAACGTACTCTGTAACAGTTATCGTTAAATTCGATGAGTTATTACACTTGAGCATTTACACGTACCTACTTTGGTCAGTTTAACTATGGTTTAAATACAGTGGTGGCCGTGGTTAATGTCAGAATGGTAACCACCATATTTACGTAATAGGATTGGTAAACCTATGTATATTATTGCTGTTTACATGGCAATTATTAGCTAACTGAACATAAAACTGCCGGGTTTTTTTATTGGTATACGGATGGGACAAGTCCGGGTCACTATTCCGTACTAGGGAAACTCCCGAATGACGTATGAGTTGATGAAGCTTTACGAGCAAAGCAGATGCAATTCATCTGTATTGGGTCTTGCCCACCGGATTAGTAAGCTGAGGTGGCAGTGGGCTGGCCATATTAGCCGCAGAACCGACAACCGTTGGGGTAAACGAGTTCTAGAGTGGAGACCGCGTCTTGGCAAACGTAGTGTAGGACATCCTCAGGCACGGTGGAGTGACGATTTGCGCAGGACGGCTGGCAGAAACTGGATGCGAGAAGCCGAAAATAGATCTAAGTGGCGTGCAATTGGAGAGGCCTATGTCCAGCAGTGGACTGCAACAGGCTGTTGATGATGATGATGATGGGTCTTGCAACTAAATCAGAAAAGAACAGCGGAGGCCATCGTAGTGCTTAGTTTTCTGACCACGTAGGTAATATTTTAGTAGTGTTTACTTCTTGACAATCGACAAGAGAGAGTTCCTTGACCAAATTTGAAACACAATTGACGACGCGGTTGGCGCAGTGGTTGAGCGTTCGGCTGCTGCGCTACGTGTCGCGGGTTCGTTACCCGCACGGAACAAATATTTGTATGGCCTACAGATAATTGTTCCGTGTCTGATTCGGAAGGCGCCCACGATACATGAATAAACAACGTTTCGCTACACTAATGTTATAAAGCGGAAAGATTTGTATTTTTTTGTATGTAATTAATAAACTCAAAAACTACTGAACCGATTTCAAAAATTTTTTCACCATTAGAAAGCTACATTCACCATGAGTAACATAGCTTATATTTTAACCCCGTATTCCCTCGGGAACGGGAACTACGTGGGTGAAACCGCATGGCGCTGCTAGTTTCAAATTAAAAAAAAAATCTTCAGGCAATTTATTACTCCCATTCTTTGAAACAGCTGCAATAAACAGTACATTCAATGACAGAAAACCTTCAACAAGAATGTAACAGTAACTAGAGCTAAAAACTGTTAGCACAAGGACGCGCCGCGGTCCGTGTATCAGCGGAGGGCGATAAATAACACGCGGACGCCGATACTGGATCATTAATCGTTATTTATAGCATTCCTTCTGGCGGCCCACTCGTAAATCATACGCGATAATTGTCCACAGATCTACGATTATGGAACGGTTAAGATTATGTGGGGAACAGAGGTGGCAAGTCATCAAAAAGTACCTACAGCTTACCAAACTACTGAAAACAAAACCGGTCAAGGGCGAGTTGCACTCTCACCGAAAGGGGAAAATATACACTCGTGGATTAGGGATAGGGTTCCGTTGGTTACCCTTTCGGTACGGAACCCTGAAAAAGACAAACTGTATGGTTTTGTTCCTAAAACAAAAACTGGAATCTCTGCTACCATTAGACACCTTTTTTTTATTTATTTTTTTATTTTTTTTCTGGATGGGAAATCATCAAATGACCCCTCCCGCCCTGAGTGGAGCGGTAGGGAGTGTCAGACTTTTACTGACTAAAACCCACCCGTGCTCCTCCATGTGCCCTTTGCGTTCCAGGGCCGCGGTAACTCTTTCGAACAAATTCCGCAACCCTAGCAGGCACCGACCCTATGGGGCCCCTTCCCTGGTGCTGACGGCTCCTTGAGGCGCGCGTGAAGCACAACGCTTCATCGACTCAGCCTGGTATCGGACGGTGAGCCACCCAAGCTCACCGTCCACAGGCATCAGCCACTGCGCAGCAGCACAGCGGCCGACTTGTCTCTGGAGGGGGCCGAAATGGGACCATTACTGGCACTCCATCTCAGCACCCTCCCACCATTAGACACCTAAAGAGCATATATTGCTCTTCTACTATTATTTTTATTTGGCTAGCTAATGATAAATTATATTTATTTTGTAAGTAGTTAAACATAACTTTTACACGTCGTAAAGTGCTAATGTAGACCTATGGGGAAAAAGCCGCGGTTTACCAATCGGCATGTTTTTTTTTAAACATTGCCCTACATTAGTAATATCCCCTGTCTCGTAATTTCACATACACAAACAGCCATACCCAAAACGATTTATCTATCTGTAGGCATTGAACTGTTTGTACAATGGCTGATTAGTTGTTTATTATTAAAATTTAAAAAAAAAACAACGCAACGCAACGGTCAGCGAGTCAACACGCCCCCCTGAGGATGCCTCGTGGAGAGGCGAAACACGTGTCGGTATTGGGTTGGGTTTTGCTTTGCCTTCCTGCATGTGCTTAAAATCCTTGCATTTGCCTTGTAATCTTGCATGTGCATAATAAAGCGGGCGGGAGGGAGGTGCATACCTGCAACCCACTAATATTCGCGGAAATTAAAACTAGATATATTATTTTCATTTTCAAATTTACAATGGATTTCCGCAAAGTAACGCCTGACTCAATCAATTTTATTATAATTTAATTTATTACTAACATTAAGTTAACTTGTACTACTATTAACACATATGAATGTATATCTAAAATAAATATTTGAATTTGAACCATCTCTTTATTCCGTGCGAGAATCAAACTCGCGACACGCAGCTCAACAGCTAATTAATGCCTAATATGGGGATTTATTTCGATTTGCATTGAATATTATCGAAATGACTCCTCATAATCTTTAACTGTCCATAATTAGGACTTACTAACTGATCAGTTAGACCAAATTATAGGATAAAAAACTAGAATATCTAGTCACATACAGAACCGGTTTCAAAACTATCAATGATGAGTCAAGTAGGTACTAATGTAAGCAAAATAATAACACACCTAGTCTATGACAGCACATAGGGGATCATTTACTACTAACAACTAATCGTGTAATAAACGGATGTTTCTAAGCAGTCTATGGCTAAATAATTTTCCAGTACCGAGCCAGTTATTACTTGAGAAACTTGTATGTATCGGCGAGATCTCGCGAAGAATTCCGGAGATTCTAGGAAGAGATGCGCCGGAGTCTCTTGTGAAGCGAAGTGCAGTAGGGCCCGTGTACCACGAAATAGTGCAGTAGCGATAGTGTTTTCTTAGTTGTCGAAAACAATGTAATAAACAAAAAATAAACATTTATTTGATGAGATTTTTTCACTGTTAAAATCTCATATTTCTAAAAGTATATAATATGCTGTGATGTTAAAACCAATTTTCGTTCAGACAGACAGACATGACGAACCCATAAGGGTTCCGTTTTTTTTTCCATTTGGCTAGGGAACCCTAAAAATATTGTGTGTGCTTCACGGCTGTGGAAAAAGGTTAATTTCAGCAAAGTTGCCAGACATACATATGCTGTTTGACGCTAGTCTTCCAATGAAGTATGCTGTTTGCTTCCAATAAAGTGTTCTGTATGCTGGCACATGGTGTCTTTAAAACCTCAAGCGCCAAAGGTATTCATTCAGATTGCAACATTCATAACAAGCTACTTTGACAACTTCATGAAATTGTTAACTACCACTGTTATTGCAATTTGCAATTAAGAATTCCTTACCTAGACAAACATACGATTATAATTTAGGCAAAGATTTTTCAAACACTGTTTTAGTGTTAGCACAGCCCTACATGCTGCACCTGCGCCACAAATTAATAGAAAGCAAATACCACAGAATTCTTAACAGACAAAAATAAATTAACCCTTGAACCACATCGAAGCCATATGACTCATGCATCAGCCGCTGTTTGTCTCGCACGCGCGGATTATCATAAAGAAAGTGGCGCGCGCGCATCCGTGTGGTTTCCCCGCGAACGAGACGAGAAAACTGCGGAGACGTCGCACTCTTGCCTTCGACAAGCAGGGTTGGTCAATAATTATGCTAGCTTAAAAAAAAAAAAACTTTTTACAAAAAAATACAACCGACTTCTAAACAAAAAAAAAACTTTAATTTGGGAACTTAGAAGTCGGTTGTATTTTTTTGTAAAAAGTTTTTTTAAGCTAGCATATTGACCAACCTAATTTATTTTTTCACTTTTTAGTGATTCACTCCCAGCTAAACATACCCATCACAGCGTACGTGGTTAGATTGGTGTAAGCAATAAACAAACATGCGATCATTTATATAAATTAATAAAAATGCTCATAAAATAAAAAGAACTCGACGAAACTGAACTAAATTCTTACGGGACCAAATGAAATGGCAACTATTCTTCATCGAATAAAAAAACAACCACCTAAATCGAATCAGAAATCTCGGCGTAATCGCTGTACATACATAGGAAAAAAAACATGAATTGAGAATCTCCTCCTTTTTTAAGCCGGTTAAAAAGCTGGTAAAACCTACATAATATGCCGTACGCTAGCAGACAGCTCCCGTTGAAGAGTTTCTTCTTGGCAAGTAATGCCATAATCGCAAAAGCAATGAATAAATGCTTTTCTATTGGTATTGTTTAAGACCTCACATATGAAGTATTTTTTGTTTACATAAAGATACATAAGCATTGCCATACAGCGTGGTAATACTGCCAGCCTTTTGGGTACATTACCAGTGGCCAGCGATGCGGAGGAATTTTTCGAAGCCATCTTTTGACTATTTTTAGTTTTAGTTAGTTTAGTGTTTTTTTCTATTTAAATGTATATATAGTAGGTAGTGGTTATTCTTATTAAATAAATGTGTATAACTTTTTTGTTTAGCAAATATTGTAAAACATTTATTTGAAAAGAGTAACTATGGAGTTTCTTGTCCGTTCTTCTACATATGAATCTTTCGCGAATGGACGCTAGAGTCACTTAATTATGATAACTTTTAATGATGACGTTCAGAACTGCCGTTTAATGACCTAATTGAAATAAACGTTTTTTTTACTTTGAAGGATTTTACTAGTGTCTCTTCAAATTACCAAATCCTGTCGCTTAAAATATGATTCTGAATGACATAGATAGTACGAAATGTTTTTGTCCGTTTCCCAGTCAAAAACAGAGCCCAGTGTTATTTTGCTAGGTTCTTGAAAGCAAGATGAGAGGAAGATTATATAACGTCAATTCATAAATTTAATCCTATTTGAATCAACCAACCAATGTTCTCCCTTACGACCATTCCTTTCGATCATTTCGATACTCGAGCATGTTGCCGCGATGGGATTGAGACATCTTTCTTCTGTGTCCAATATCGCTAATTATAGACTTAATTCTAGTCTATAATTATCAGGTGATTACTGCTGCTACTTATGCGGTAAACTCACGTTGCAATCGACATTGAATTGAACGCGGATATGCCTCAGATTTGCTCTAATACGACTATCTGTGTCACGATCCTGATTGCCCTTACTACCACTGGCGGATCTGGGGGGGAGGTTAGGCTCCCCCCTTCAAAAATTGGGTATTTTACTACATATAACAATCATAATTCTATATAGTCCGTCTGTTGGATTTATTAAAATATTGGACATGTATTTTCTGACATTTCAAATCGTAAAAAAAATATAAAGATAAAGCGTATATCAAAGTTCAGGAATGGGGGCTGGTGACATCACGTCACTGGTAAAAATTGTAGCACGTAGTGACGTCACACGTGTTTTCAACGCTCTGTATTGTGTCCCTCCATTTTGAGTTTGCGTGAAAAAAAAATACGAGACCAATCTTTTTTGGAAATCTCATATCAGACGGACTAAATTCTTTGTTAGTCTACAACCTTACAACGTCATTTTATTTTATGATAAGTAATCTTAGGAGACTGGTTATGAGGTAAACAAAATAAAATATTCTGTATTATATTGATTACTTTGCTCAAGACCCACGCTAGGTCAAGCTACCCTCCACCCACCAACCTGGATCCGCCACTGCTTAGCTACACCAGCTCTTACATATTCATAGCGGTATCGACGCTGTTGGTTAATTGTTTATTACAGATTGTATATTATAGAGCCGTTATGTCGTTTAGTTTACATCGTTTGTTCGAATCAATGACTGAATAATTACTGAGCAATTCGAACAACTATCGTGGGAATCTTGTGGGTTTAACTCACCTATGTGTGTTGGTACTTTGATGCCTTGACTTTAATAGCAGCGTCGATCTTGAAAGTGTGAACTCGTAGTATTTAGTAGATCGACATAATCTGTGAGCAGTGGTGGCCGAGTGGTAACGGCCCCGACTTACGAGTTGTAGGTCGCGGGTTCAAACCCAGCCAGGTGCATTACTTTGTGTAATTAATTTCATCACCACTGCTCTCAAAACGGTGAAGGAAAACATCTTGAGGAAACCGGCATGTCCTAGAACCAAAAATTCGAAGACATGTGACATTCAGCAACCCGCACTGGGCTCGGCCCATTCCCTCTCTTAGAGAGGAGGCCTGTGTCCCAGCAGTGGGAACGTCAAAAGGCTGATTATGCTTATGCTTATGCATAATCTGCTATTGAATTGTATGGTCTCATATAGTTTAGTAGCAGATTATGTCGATCATTTCTAGTTGATTTAAACCAAAGACGATGTATAGAAAGAAAGAAAAATAGTTTATTCCACTCAAACAGACGCACATGAAATTAAATATTACAATATATATGTAGGTACAAATAAACAAACTAAGATAAAAATAGGGTAATATAGGTAGGGTAGCAGTCTATAAAACTTGGGAAGTTTTTTCCTTTAGAAAGAAAGAAAGAAAAATAAAGAAAGAATAATGTTTATTTAAAACTCGCACAAAACAAACAACAACAAAAATACATAGGTAATTAAAAGCTTAATATTAATTTTAAACTTTGCGAGGGCAAAAAAGTTCCCTATCTCAGCATATGCTGCGATATTTAATAAACAGATAAATATCATTACATTACCTACATTAAAACAATATAATAATAAATTACTTATTTTTCTAATGAATTCTAGGAACGAGGTGTATATGTAGATATATATTGTAACATCTCGCTCCTAGTAGTATCATTTATTAGTCTAACAACTAAAAACTTCCAAAGTTCTATCGACAAGCTTATCCGCCTGTGACTAGCAGCCGAGGATACTACCATCGTCAAAATAAAAGTAACTAAGAATCATTTTTCTTCAATTCCCATATAAGCATAATCACCCTTTTAACGTTCCCACTGATGGGACACAGGCCTCCTCTCTAGGAGAGGGAATGGGCCGTAATCCAGCACGCGGGCCCAGTGCAGGTTGATGAATGTCACATGTCTTCGAAATTTCGGTTCTAGGACATGCCGGTTTCCTCAAGATGTTTTCCTTCACCGTTTTGAGAGCAGTGGTGATGAAATAAATTACACATAGTAATGCGCGCTTGGCTGGGTTTGAACCCGCGACCTACAATTCGTAAGTCGGGGCCGTTACCACTCGGCCACCACTGTTCTGTCGCCCAATTCCCATATACCAGAAAGATAATACGATGCACTTTGACCTCTCCAACTTATCCCTTTCAAATTTAAAAACATTAATCCAATAGATTCAATCTCCGCCGACCCCTAAGGACTACCTACACTATACCAGCATGAAAGAGAAACTCAGTTATTTTTAAATCTCTCATTAGAAGCCTCGACAACTTTCAATTCCCATAAATCTAAGCTGTACTGGTTAAATTACCCATAAATTACCTAAATTGTCGGACCGGGCCGCACACGGCGCTCGGGGGCCTGTCCTGACCGACCCTGAGATATGGGGCCCCCGGGTCCTTATTAACCAGGGACCAGGCTTACTTCTACCGGTAATAGATATGAATTAGTCGTCGGTACTAGAACAATGGACAAATTGGACAACCCGAAGTCATTAACTAACAATAACTACAGTGTAAAACAATTAAAATCCGGTTGGTTTATTTTGGACGCCCAACGGATGTCAGTTACTCCTCAATTTAGTCAATAATTATTCAGAAATAGATGGTGTTTGTCCAAAATGAACTTCGTGTACAGACGCCATAACAATTTCGAATATAATAAACTACAATCAAGTGTATTTAACTCCAGGTAACTTTGTAATTATAGAAAGTTAAGCACGAACTTTTAATAGCCCAGTCAAAGGATTAGTTTAAAATATTGTCACGAGTTCGACAGTAACGAGCCATTACAGTTGATTAAACTTATTACTATTTAGAATCGAATTATAAATTAATCCCAAGTAATTTAACGCCAGATAAATTGTTTCCGTAGCTGACCAAAAAAAAAACACATTCTAAAAGGAAGGCTGAAGCTTCAAGATCTTTGTCTGACTACACGTCAAAACGTCAACAACAAAAGGCGGGAAATATGACATTTAGGTCAACTAAAGAGGAAAAATAATTGCATTTTGTTATCAGTCGCTAGCTTTGTTTTTCCAATAAAGAATACTATTATACAAAGTATTGTTGTCTTATGTAATAACTTTCTCTACTAAAATTTTATATCGTAGTAAAACACTAATGTAAATCGGTAATGGATTGGCGAATGAACACTAGATTTACAAGTTTGTGTATGTGTGAGCACGAACAGTGCCCACACCATAGAAATATAAAACATATATCTATGGCCCACAACATGGGTGCTGTGAATGGTAAAGTGAAAATGCTTTAGGTGTTAATTGTTTATTTCTATTTCGGGATTTCGGCAGATTTTCTCCGCTAACTTTATTTGTTTGTTTGGCCGTCAAAAGTAGAGAAGTAGAGTTTTAACATGAGAAAATCTGTTTAAAAAAATGTTCTTTTTTTAGGCGCTTGCTCGAAAACGGCTACTCAAATTAGAAAGATAGATGTTTTTAGCAAATAAAAGATGTTGAATTTTTGCAATTTGGTTTAAATCTACGGTTTTATACGTCAATTAATAAAAAACGTATTTGGAACAGTTAAAATTGACGTAATTTATTCGTATTTATTTATTTAGATACTTGCAGTAGCGTAGCTAGGGTATAACCCATGACGAGCTCACCTGCTATTTGCACGGAAATTCAAATGCTCTCTTCAACTAGTACTTGCGGACAAATATTCCATATAACAAAGAGTGTTATAAGCACATTCCTAGAAAAAACATCCGAGGCAAAAATAGACAAAAACATGGGCTGCGATTGTCGACACTAGATCGAAAGTCGCAACCTATTATGTTACGGGGTTGACACCGCGTTATCGGCACCGAGTGTCACCCATACTAGCTACGCCACTGGATACTTTTAATAAAATTAATGAATTTAATTATATCACATTAGGTCTAGTAATCATCATCTCCCTAGCCTTTTTTCAACTATATTGGCGTCAGATTCTAGTCAAACCGGATTCAGCTGAATACCAGTATTTTACGTGGAGCGGCTGCCTACCAGACCTCCACAACCTATTAACTGGGCATCATGGTACTTCTTGGCAAGACAGATTTTCTGGCTACTGACAATCCGTAATGACTGCCAAAGACCTACGAATCACAGCCAGGACCAACGGCTTAACATTGAGTCTGGTAGTAACAATCTTGTATTTTGTTGTTTCAGATGTGCGTGTAGAACAGTGGTGTAGAGTGGCGCGGCATGGGCCAGGCTGGCAGCCACGCACCGCCGCCGCAGCGCGGCCGTCGTGCGCACACGCTGCCGCACGACCCCCCCAGACTTGCACCAAAGGTAAAATCTAGAAGGATAACCCACTGTTTGTCATTTCGGTACATTCGGTACATAGTGACCAAGCAACGACCGCTTATAAATGGGAATCGACTATCTTTTCTTCTTCTCTGTCAAATCCATTTAAAGCATAAGCATAAGTAAGCATAATCAGCCTTTTAACGTTCCCACTGCTAGGACACAGGCCTCCTCTCTAGGAGAGGGAATGGGCCGTAATCCAGCACGCGGGCCCAGTGCGGGTTGGTGAATGTCACATGTCTTCGAATTTTTGGTTCTATTCGAATTTTTGGTTCTAGGACATGCCGGTTTCAAATCCATTTAAAGGATGGAGTCCATGCTTTCGTTAACTCAGTTTTTACCTAACATAATTCCATCGCTGTCTTCCACCGACTGGTCTATGTTCAAAAGTAGACCCAAGTTGTGAAAACACCCGGTTGTATGTCTTACGCATCAGTCCAACCTCCAGTGCCATATTCCGTAAGCACTGTTCCACGTAATAATAAAAATACCCATCTAGCTATTAAAAGACTTAATATCCTCATCCTTATGTGAGGTTAATTGAGGGGATTAAACTGAAAGCATAAACTATAAATTATTAGACACGCGATTATAAGTTATAACAGTGAATAGTTATTTATTTTATAATAATAAACGGCCGTGCCACACTGGTGCGCTTTCAAACGCATCATTTATATTTTACTTTCACTCCCTGTAATAATAATAATTGTATGGTCGTTTTAACACACATTTGCTGTTGTCGTAAATAACTTTAATATCCTATATCTTATACAAATATCTGTTTACTTGTTGTTCCCGCTGGCGTGGGAATACGGGAATAAATATGGCCTATGTTACTCGCCGGTAGTGTGTTTCGGGGCTTATTGGGTATAAACCAATAAAAAAATCGTTCCTCTTTATAATATTAGCATAAATTACGACTAGTTATTGTTTAGCTAGAGAAGTAAGCATCAAAAGTAGAAAAGTGTGTTCCTTACTGCTTGAAGACACCTTAAGTTAAGGTGTTTGTTTGTTTTGACTTTATGATGCATAATGTACTATATTTTCAACTTGATATGTATGTACATACATACATATCAAGTTGAAAATACCGGCCAACTATAAATGATTGAAAACAAATTAACGTATTGAGTAAATATTAATAAGTATTTGGAGGTATGCGGAATAGAGAGTAAAGTCCCGCAAACCTCCGTTGAAAAGGGAGGATCCTCCGGCCAGACGGGTTGTCATGTCTGGTGGGCAACTGCCCGATAGATGATTTCGGGCTGTCGTATATGTTCTAATCGCGCGGAGAACTTTGATTGCGCGATGCAGGATTAGTTCTTATGTGGCGCCATAGATGTCGCTACAAGTATATATTAATCAACTATTCACATTAGTATCTAAGGTCCTTCGAAACGTCAATTTCGTTTACAATATTTATAAGAATACCATGTCCCACTACGGGGCTTTATCTTTCCTTACCACATTTCCCGGTCTAATGTAATATTGGGCCAATCCTTTAAAATGATTTCTTAAACTATGTCATCGCATTCATAACATAACACAACGTGTTACTGACTTGCCAACTTATATCTAGCGTCCTTAACACCGTTCTTTTGCCCAGGTGCTCCCAACTCTCTGCGAGTCGCCGCGCCTGCGCAGCACGGACAATGGCGCCATCCTGCACTCGGGCGGCACCATCAGCGGCAGACGACCCAACACCATGCACGATAATGTGCCGCATGGACATGTGGTAAGGAAACATTATGTATTAAACAAAATAAAAGAAAATATTGATGAAAAACTGCATACGTCACAAGCCGAACGCTCAGGCCGATCGTGCCTCTCTCTCGCTTGTTCCGCGCTCTCACTTGCACGCTCGGTTCAGGCATTTTTAAATTTATTTTTCGGTATTCCAATTACACCAAGCACATTATTTAGACACTGATATCGTGAAATAAATAAAGGTGTGCTCCCTATAAACTACGAATTGCACTCCTTAAGAAATCTCTTTGAAATTTCATGAATATTTTTAGGCTTATTTAAAGTTTGAATCAAACTCAAAGCATTTATTTCAATAAAACCATCTATAGGCACTTTGAATTGTCAAGGTCGATCAGTTGAAAAAGGAGAAGCTATCTGCACGTTCCCAAGCGTAGATCTCTATCGGGAAGAACGTGCAAGAAACTCCACGGACACTCTTTTAAATCAATACATTCTTACAAAGTTATGGAAACATTGTTTATTTCAGTTGAATCATTTAAAATTGCAAATGCAACCTAATTAACATCACGAGTAATAAAGTGCTAAACAGGTTGACTGTTTTTAATGCGAGGACAGCGTTAAATTTTCCTTTTCTAAATTATCTCCATGTGTATCTAAGGGTTACAAAGTTTATGACACTGTTTGTTCTGAATTAATCTATACTAATATTATAAAGCTGAAGAGTTTGTTTGTTTGTTTGTTTGAACGCGCTAATCTCAGGAACTACTGGTTCGAATTGAAAAATTCTTTTTGGGTTGAATAGACCATTTATCGAGGAAGGCTTTAGGCTATATATCATCACGCTAGGACCAGTAGGAGCGGAGCAGTCATGAAAAATGTGACACAAACGAAGTTGTGCGGACAGCTAGTAAAAACTAAAGCTTCTTTAATAATTCTTTATTGTACACCATAGCGACTTACATCAATTTACAGTGATTCAAAAAGTTCATCCAGCAAACCTTTAAGTGATAGAGAGAGAGCTCAACAAACAGGGCAGGTTCCATTGCACAAATTTTACAATACTACATATATCAGCTTCTTACATAAGCTCTTGTTAATTTCTATTCCAGCACGCAAATGTGTACCGGTCTCGGTCGGCGGGCACGTCGGGCGGCGAGAGCGAGATACGATCCCGGGAAAGGGACCCGCTGCACAGGTCGCACACCAACCTCGAGCTACGACATGACAGTGAGTACTGCAACCATTAGGAACCTGGGAAATTGGGTTGCGGAATCGTCCCAAGTTACTACGCCACTGGAACGCTGAAGGCATTAGGAGGAACTCTCGGGTTAGTCAGTAAGAGTCTGACACTCGCTCCTATTCAGCCCAGAGCCGATGATATCCCATAAATAAATATTCCTTGGAAAGTTGAAAGATCATCCTGAGGCTCTAGGTCTAGTTGCGGAATTTGTTCGAAAGAGTCACCGCGGCCCTGGAACGCAAAGGGCACAAGAAGGATCACGGGTGGGTTTTTGTCAGTAAGAGTCTGACACTCCCTGTCGCTCCGCCCAGAGCGGGAGAAAACATTTAATGATGTCTCATCCAAAAAAAAAAGTTTTCGGTCTAGTGAAGATGATTTTCAAAACGTCAACAATGGATTGACAAACGCTGGCGAAATACCACGTTATCAGTATATTTTGGCATTTGACTAAAAAAATCTAAGTAGTCTGTCAGATAGATTTCCAAAAAATATTGGACACGTTTTTTTCACGTAAATAAAAACACGAAGACAATACAGTGCGTTGAATACTTGTGTGACGTCACTACTCGCTACAATTTTTACCATGACGTGACGTCTCAAGCCCCCACTCCCGGGCTTTGATGCTTTTTTATTTTCGTTATTTTTGATAGATTTGATAAAGTAATAAATACGTGTCCAATATTTTTCGATAGAATAAGTGACGGCCTAATTCGATTTTTTTAGTAAACTACCCTATTGCAGTCGGTGTAAAGCCTCAGGATGTATGCTGCCTTTGCACATTATAGCAAAGGCTAGGCAGATGATGATTCATCCGTCTAGCCTTTTCCCAACTATATTGGGGTCGGCTCCCAATATAGTTGAGGGGGTTTAACCAATTGTGATTATATGTATTAAAAGTGTCCACATATGTAGCTCATATCAAATATTTGTTATTGCAGGCAGTAGTATAAACAAGCGATTTGGATCTGAACCAGATCTAAGAATAGAGGAGGAACAGAAAACGAGAAATGGAAACAAACACTTTCGAAAAAAATACAGAGCACCCCCACCACCCACCAATGACGTAAGTAGTAATCATAATAGTTATGTTGTGGATCCACACGAGACCTTAAAATATTCATGTGAAAAATCTTTTTTTTTCAGAACTTCGAGGGTTCATCGCCAGATTCCAGCGTAGGGAACGCGAGACCTGAACCCCAAAGGAAACTAAGACTGTTCAAAACGAGAAACGAAACCAAAAAACTGAACGGTCAAGAAAACTTGCAGTTCAGAAACTCTTACCACGAATACAAGTCACTCGACATGAGCGACAACGCAGCTTTCGAGAGACGATACAGATCTCCTTGCAAGGATAAGGAGCAGCACTTCAAGTATCCTGACAACCAGGACATGGTGCAGAGCAGCGCCTCGCTCAAGAGGGAAGAACGACTCATACAGACAAAGCAGGACTACAGGAAGACGAGGATAGACAGGATGAGCGGCTGTCGAGCCAAGACGTCCAAGAACGAACACAGCGAAGCGTGGAAGACACCACTGTTGAACAGGAATTTTAGGTACTCTGAGAGATTCAAGAAGGATGACAACGAACTACCCGCGCTCAGAAGAGAGAGGACATTCGACGAAACCTTGATCGCGAGCGAGAGGGAAAGCGAATCCTCTAGAGGGGCGCATGAGAACAGGATGAAAACCATCGCGGAACAACTCAAAGGAGGCAAACTGAGCCCTCTAGCGGAAACAAGCAAACCTTTGAGAAAATCTCTTCCTTCACTATTGCAGAAAAATAATGAAGAAAAAGATGAATTTCAAGCTGAACTGAAGAAGGCTACGAGTAGAATTAGAAACCAATTAGGCAGTAAAGTTAATGATAGTGAAACCAAAACTAGTCAAGAGAAGAAAGATTTGAGGAGCCCATCGAAAATACCGAGTAAAGTCAAAAAGTCTAGTCCGCAGAGTGCTGCCAGCAAGCCTGAAGCTAAGGTGGTCAGCAGGAGGCCTTTGAGTCGAACCAACGAGGACAAAGCGAGGCAGACGAACAACAGCAGTAACGCTAAGGTGTCGGACAATAAGTACAAGATGAGCGGCAAGGAGGGCCGCCCCATGCCCGACAGAGGGCAGGCCTCCGGGAAGGAGTCCACGCCTGAACACTCACCCACGAGGAAGTTGGAGTCCTTGCTTAGCCAACAGACGCAGGACAAGTAAATATAAACACATTAGATTTTTTTTTTAATTGCACAAAAATTTTACGTTATCTAATTTAAATGAATTTTATGAACTGCATTTAATATGTTGCATCTAGAGCTGACACTATTTCTTCTTCTATGTATGTCAAGTTTAACTGCTCTGTACAACCAAAACCGATCTTCTTTATTCTTCCTGTTTAATCCTCATGAAGTCGTTTGCAATCTTTCTCATTCTTTCGTCAAAATGACGACACGGCGCAGTGGTTGAGCGTTCGGCTGCTGCGCAACATGTCGCGGGTTCGATCCCCGCACGGAACAAATGTTTGTATGGCCTACAGATAATTGTTCCGGGTCTGGGTGTCTTGTGTATGTGAGTTTTCATGTTTGTGAAAGCACCCACGATACAGGAGTAAATCCTAGTGTGGAGCAACATTAAAAAAATAAAATAATCATCGTTTCCAGACAAAAACAGCAACCTCCATCAAAGCAGTTCTACTTCGGCATGATCGAGAGCAAGCAGACGAACTCCCACGAGCACCTGAAGGACTTCCCCGGGCTGGGCAGCCCCATCATCGAGGAGATATCCAATTTCCACCTCATCGAGCAGAAGCTGCTCAGCTACCATGAGGAGGATGCCGAGTTCGATAAGTTCAATGCTAAGATGAAGGAAGAGAGCAAGATAAAGAATTGTGAGTGAACAATTCGAATATTTTATTTGATTTAAGGCCTACATGAGCCATAACGTTAGTACACAGTTTGAATTGGAGGCTTCCTATGGAGAGGAACCTGCAAGAAACTCCACTAAAAGACTTCAGAGAGGAGGCTAAACGTTATACATGATCGTGAACGAACATGAACGACAAACAGCCAGAAAATTTGTATGCTAAGCAAATTGACAACCATACGTCAACTTGCCGTGTTGTATCCATTCTAATAGACTGATAAATTACGGCCACTTGGCATAAGCAGTTGGATTCAACCAAGTTTCCTGAATTTCGTTTTGTTCACAATTTGGACTTTCTTGTTTATGGCATATACCTAAAATGTTCTTTGCCATTCATTTTGAATGCTGCTCTATTGCTTATCTTCAAAGCATTCTCTAGGGTTGCCTTGGATTTATTCATGTTAACATATATAGATAGATTACTATTCAAATTCCTGTTTATACAAAATTCTATTGTTTTTTTAACGTTCTTAAAATAATGATCAATTCAATAGTAATCCTTAACTTGGTCGTCTTTTCATGTCCATTGTGTTAAGATATGTACTGTTTCGTTCATCTACTTTTTCGGCGACATACATAATGGTGTACATAATGAAGAGTACTGTATGGGGTCGTGGTGGCACAGTATCGTCGGAGTCGGCGCTGTCGTCGGGCGGCTCGGAGGCGGAGGGCTCGGAGGGCTCGTGCTCGGAGGGCTCGCTGGGCATCGCGCTGCGCCTGCGCCCCACGCTGCCCAAGAAGCAGCGCGCCGTGCCGCGGTTCTCTCCCGCCGCCGCCTGGAGGCAGCTGGCTTCCCTGGATGATCATCTTGCTGCTGGTAACCATCTTTTTAATAGTTTTAACGATTTATTACCACTGCATGCGTTTAACGCGCATGTGTTCCTGGTCGTAGTGGATTGCCATCTCATCGTACTGTCAGTGCGTATACGCATGTGTCCTGCAATGATCCTGAGCCTTCACAGAAGAAATCGATTATGACTTTAGACTTTAGAAATCGATTTTATTACTAAGTAGTGCATAGCTCTAAGTGCTTAATTGTTAAAACTGTCAAAGAGTTTCAAGGGAGTAGATTTTCATAAGACTGTATATTATGCATTTTGGATGCAATACTCATGTATTGAGATCTTTCTAGAATCATATTACTGAGATCTGCTAAATCAGAGTTTGCACGATAACTATTTGGCCCACGATCCCCTCAATTTCGTTTGTAACTAACGTTTTAATTTAGCAAAACACGTTTCGACTGCTTTGTTTTTATATTATGCCTTAGACCAAAAACCACTGTCATTTTCTAATAAATATTGTTTCACTCAGAAACCCAGCCGCTAGCAGTGGAGACGAAGATGTCGGGCGACATATCGGCGGAGTCGTCGCCGCGGTCGGACCAGTCGGCCGACAAGTCGGGAGACTCCGGCATCTCGGGCGACCACGCGCACTCTGACCACAGGATAGACTCACCTTCTAGACATCATGTAACTATACTATGCTATATTATGTGATAAGATAGCTTAGATGAATAAGTCTACGTTGTTCTGATTTTGATCAGCTTTTCGATAAGTCATCGGTTAAGCAACATGGAAAATTAAATTAAAGAAGCTGAATATTTAAGAAGACCATTGTTAGAATGGTACAGTGCAAATTTAGAATTCCTAAGCGGAGGTACTTGTTTAACTCACATTGATTTGGCAGCCTGAAGCTTTCGGTCAAACCTAGATCGTAAAGTATCATAATCTACTTCCGATCAAATCAAATTGCACAATACGAGAAAACTAAAGTGTATAGAGTACCAGTGACCCGTCCTGACTTTGTTGAACAGTGCGCAAAAAAATATTGGTGGTTCCATATCAGTAATATGAGATATTTCCAATGTTTGTTCTATTTTTTATTCTGCCTTTAAATCAGCAAAATATGGACACTATCTATTCGTCATAAAAACAACGGTTGGCCGCCCTCGGCGGTGTTAGAGCGAGGCTATGAGCCGCTAGTGGCAGGGTGACGCTCGACAGTTTACTTATCGCACGCGCTGTTCTAATAGCTTTCCCGTGCAAGCCCCGTGTAGTAACCGCGAGTTTTATGAGATAGTGCCAGTGTATTTACTATGTGATGAAAAGTTACAAGCAGTTCGTAGAACGTATGCATCGAAGAGCGAACCTTGAATGCTCATAGGATCGGTAATCCCGTGGTCCCTAATGAAAGGACCGAAATATAGCCTATGTCACCCGGGGATATGATAGCTGTGTGTGTAGCTTCCTAACAGTGAAAGATTCTTTCAAGTCGGTTCAGTGGCTTTGGAGCCTTTTCAATACAAACAAACGATCAAATCTTTCCTCTTTATAATATTATTAGTATAGATAGGGATAAACTATCCGCGACCTCTCTGCAAGTTAGCGTATGTCCGTCAGACGGCGGAGTCCAGCCCCGCCGCGTGGACGCCGCAGCAGGACCTGGGCGACAGCAGCTCGGACGGTGTGGGCGGCGGCGCGGTGGGCGTGGGCGCGGGGCTGGCCACCTACAGCCCCGGCCACCAGCCCTTCAGCCTGTCGCTGCCGCGCGACCAGCACGACCGGGTGAGTGCCGCCAAGTGCGCCGCGGGGGGAGCGGGGGGGGGGTCTCCGGATTGTGACGTGCCAAGGAATAATAAATTATAACAAAATAATAGTTAACTGTCATTAAGTGCAGGGCCTTTTCGTACCAGCTTTTTTATGGACGAGTTCAGCTGCAGACGGTAAAAGACTTCCAGAATCCACGTTTACGATGGGAGACTTATAGAAAGCGTGCACATATTGACTCCTATTGGCTCAGGTCAGGCAGCAGCATATGGACAGAAAGCACAGAAACCAGTAGTAAACACCACGCTTGAAAAAGGAGACCTGTAGACCTGTATCCGGTCACAATCTCACCGCGATAACTTAGATGAAATAAATATGAAATGGAATTCCAAGAAAGATTCACTTCAAGGTCCACCTCACCTTAGTTTTCACAGTGATTTTAAGCTATTGCATAGCTTCTATCGCGGGCCTTGAGCGTGGCAACCCAATCCAGAAATTCCGTAACGAAAATAACCTAACACCGCTACGTCATTCGATTAGGCCCCGCCTTTTTAAAATGGTCGCTTCGTTACTGAGCTATTATGTCGCCGTCACCGAGCCGACCCGAACGTCTCTTCGGAAACAATCGGTGGGACAAAATTAAGTAAAACGTATGTGATTTACATTAGTACAGTAACCCAGGTGAACGAATCGAGACCATATCACAATGACGCACAGTACTAAATATATAATTGCATAAGTTCATAAAAAATGCTATGCAATAGCTTTACCGCGGCAGTCCCCGACGCAAAAAAATATAATATTAGAGTTTTTTGTGTATCTTTCTTTGAAAACCCCGCCATAGATCTTGGTACGTCTTGATCTGGACTCACAAATTGGTAATGAACTTAGTAGAAATGTTTAAATAGACAATCGTGGTGACTAACAAACTAATTGTAACTAAACTCTCTCCTGACCTCCCGCGGCCGCTGAAGAGGAGTAAAGGTACTCACATGTTCTTAACCTTTGTATGGTGCTGGGCAGTAAACGAGGTGGTGGTATACAATGAGCTTCTCGTAGTTACTGACTTCAAAAACAAGATGGTTTAAAATTTGAACTCTAATATAGGATACTGAGTTTCGGATCTGGTGAAAGCTACAAATGTTCCTTTTATTTTTGTTTCCGAATATCACTGTCTACATTAACAATTGTATGTTCTAAAATAACGTTCTCGTTACTACTTAGAACTAAATGCATGTTTTTAATGTATTTTGCTTGCATGGGGTATTTGTGTAGCTTTAGATGTATTGTATGATCTGTTCTATTTTTGTGTACCTTGATAAGGTTTTATACTTTTCAGGTCAAACTTTTCTTTGAAATTGAATTACCCTTATTAGAATTCTCTCGATTTCCAAAGACCAAATATGAAGCTTCATAACATTCCTCTGTAAATCCAATCCGATTTCTTCTTCCTCCAAAGCCTTTGATCTCTGCAAATTCCTCTTCGAAAGATCACCTTTATTCCTCATCAGCTCTCAATGTGCTCACAACACAACACTCTTCCCGTAGTTTAAAGCGATGTCGTGTTTCTACGACTGTTTCCAGGGCAAGCAGTTAGCTCAGGGCTTCAACAGTCTTCAGAAACTTCGGAAGTCGGTCTCCGGGGCTTTGGGAGCGGCTTTAGGTTCCAGAAGGTTCGACTTGGAACATGAGCCAATGCTAGAGGAGCCGGAACAGAACTGGTTCCTGACAAAGTCCGCGCCCAATTCGTTGAGCAATCCCCTGATGTTCCAGCAGCCTGCTAGGGCGAAGGGATCTGAGGAGGATGCTATTAAGGAGGAGGAGTCTTTGCCGCCGTCGGAGAAGGTAAGTGTGGGGTGAGATTGTTGAACTTAAGGATAGCTGGCCACGGGTTGCGGAATTTGTTCGAAAGAGTTACCGCGGCCCTGGAACGCAAAGGGCACAAGAGGAACACGGGTGGGTTTTAGTCAGTAAGAGTCTGACACTCCCTACCGCTCCACCCAGGGCGGGAGGGGTCATTTGATGATTTCCCATCCAAAAATAAAAATAAAGGATAGCTGGCCACAAAGACATCATTGCCAAAAACACACAAAGACGTGCAGGTAAAAAGTATCTGTTGAATTGTTGGATATTCAAAATAGGAAACGTGGATATGTGCAAGGATTTGAGTCCCGGGTATCATTGTGTCTCGAAATATCGGTTTTTTTTTAACTCCTCCTTATTTTGTAGTCTGTTAAAAGTCTCTCAAAGTTGAAGAATTGAGATTCGACTGAATTCTATATCGGTCTCTATAAACTGCTGAATATAATGTTCTCTCGTCAGGAATATTTTTATAAGACTCACAGGAAATTCTCCCCACTTTTATATGTTTGAGAAATTTGGTGTCGTGTACCGGGACTTTATAGAGTATTCCCAAACCGTAGTATATTCTATGTATAAATTGAAGTTTCACTTAGCATTTCAATATTTGAAAAGCCATTTTTACACTCTCAGAACTTATTCACAAACAAAAGTGTTTTCAGCGATGTGAAACTTCCTTTAAACAAGTACTTATTATAATGATCTATTGTTTCTACCGACAACTGCTTGGAGAAGTATTAAGTATGATATTTTACAAGGAAACCTCTGGCAACAGAAAACGGAAGTTCCTCATACACAGTCATTTACTCAATCGCCTACTTGTAGTTAGTCACAAGAAATTCTTCAAAACATCGAAAATTGGCCATCAATTTAACAGTTCTTTGTGTTGTACTGAAAAGGTCTCTTAACATCTTTAAATATATTTTAAACACATCTTCGAGTACGATAAAGCGAGCTTCCGTTTTGAATGAAAGTAGCAAATGTTTCAGGTAATTTTTTTTGAAGAGTTATGGTGGAAATTTATAAGAAACAACCAATAAACTATTTTTAATATATGTTAAATCTTAGGATGATATTGCATTTCCAATTTTCGATAGAATGCGAGAGATCAGCTTATACTGATTTTATTACCTCTGACGTGTGGTCTACTGTTCCATTCTAAGTCTTACTATAGATTCAGGACTTAATGTCAACTTATGACCTATCAATTTAAAACTAAATGAGGCAGTTGATTAATACCTGACTACCTTGAGAAGGAACAACAATAAAAAAGCTCACGAGGTAAAAGCTTCTTTTCAAATTCAAATCAAGAGCAAAAATAGGTTCAAAATAGGCTGGCAGGCCACATTGGCAATTGTGGAATTTGTTCGAAACAGTCACCGCGGCGCTGGAACGCGGCGGGCATTAGGAGGAACACGGATGGGTTTTAGTCAGTAAGAGTCTGACACTGCCTTCCGCTTCGCCCAGAGCGGGAGAAGACATTTGACGATTTCCCATCCAGAAAAAAAAATGCTACACTAGCATTCATAAAATATTAGAAGCTGGTGCATAAATAAATAACCTTTATTTACATTCCATGTAAAGATCTTACAATGAGCTTATAACTAAGGTAGAATTATTACAATCTTGTAGGGCACAGAAAAAAGTATAAAATTAGCGTAAAAGTAAGCCATTAAAATATAGGCATGTTGGTGCAGGAACAGGTGTGCTTGTGGCGCGGCGGCGCGTCGTACCTGTCGTGGGGTGGCCACGTGATGTACCTGCCGCCCGCGCCGCCCGCTGACCAGCCGCTGTCCATGCTCGGGCCCATCGACAGACCCATCAGGTTACTATTTTTATTAACATGAATTTATTGAATTGTAACTCTATTAATTGATTGTTAACTCAATTAATTGAATTTTAACTTAATGAATTGAATTTTAACTTAATGAATTGAATTTTAACTTAATGAATTGAATTTTAACTTAATGAATTGAATTTTAACTTAATGAATTGAATATTAAATCAAGTAATTGAATTGTAATTCAATTATGTGAATTCACACTGAATTAATTGAGTAATTACTTTATTGACCGAATTTTCAATCAATTGAATCTTAACCCAATTAATGAAACCAATTATTTAATTTTAATTAAAAAATCCTCTTTTTTATATCTTTGTCATTTTCCCTGTGTTTATTTATTATCAGATCTCATATAGTTTTCAGGAAACATTTTAATGTATTAATAAAAATTACTGCTGTGAAAAGACATCAACGCGTCTTTAAAAACGTTTGGTTGCCTAAATTCGAGGGACGGCTTTGTGAAGTCTGACTTTATTTCAATACGTCAAACTTGCTTAAACTTAGTAGTCGTTTGAGAATAGTCCTAAAATAATGCTCACTGAGTTCATTATGAATTATCATATATTTATGTGGGCTTTGATAGAGCTGAAACTCTTTATTCCCTCTCTATTCCAAAATACTTCCCATTCCACAAACGAGTACCTATCAGAAATACGTCTAAACAAGCAGGCAATTAAAACTAAAGTTCTGTTCTCTGTCCCTTAGGAGCAAGTCCAGCGGTTGCTTAGAAGCGTCGGCGCGGGCGGCGCGCGCGGCGCTGGGCGCCGAGATGCGCGAGAGAGAGCGCTCCGCGTCCCCCGACGTGGCCAGAGCTGTGCCGGCGCGCGTGCTGCCCGGCAACAACGTGAGTACTGCTACTTAGAAGCGTCGGCGCGGGCGGCGCGCGCGGCGCTGGGCGCCGAGATGCGCGAGAGAGAGCGCTCCGCGTCCCCCGACGTGGCCAGAGCTGTGCCGGCGCGCGTGCTGCCCGGCAACAACGTGAGTACTGCTACTTAGAAGCGTCGGCGCGGGCGGCGCGCGCGGCGCTGGGCGCCGAGATGCGCGAGAGAGAGCGCTCCGCGTCCCCCGACGTGGCCAGAGCTGTGCCGGCGCGCGTGCTGCCCGGCAACAACGTGAGTACTGCTACTTAGAAGCGTCGGCGCGGGCGGCGCGCGCGGCGCTGGGCGCCGAGATGCGCGAGAGAGAGCGCTCCGCGTCCCCCGACGTGGCCAGAGCTGTGCCGGCGCGCGTGCTGCCCGGCAACAACGTGAGTACTGCTACTTAGAAGCGTCGGCGCGGGCGGCGCGCGCGGCGCTGGGCGCCGAGATGCGCGAGAGAGAGCGCTCCGCGTCCCCCGACGTGGCCAGAGCTGTGCCGGCGCGCGTGCTGCCCGGCAACAACGTGAGTACTGCTACTTAGAAGCGTCGGCGCGGGCGGCGCGCGCGGCGCTGGGCGCCGAGATGCGCGAGAGAGAGCGCTCCGCGTCCCCCGACGTGGCCAGAGCTGTGCCGGCGCGCGTGCTGCCCGGCAACAACGTGAGTACTGCTACTTAGAAGCGTCGGCGCGGGCGGCGCGCGCGGCGCTGGGCGCCGAGATGCGCGAGAGAGAGCGCTCCGCGTCCCCCGACGTGGCCAGAGCTGTGCCGGCGCGCGTGCTGCCCGGCAACAACGTGAGTACTGCTACTTAGAAGCGTCGGCGCGGGCGGCGCGCGCGGCGCTGGGCGCCGAGATGCGCGAGAGAGAGCGCTCCGCGTCCCCCGACGTGGCCAGAGCTGTGCAACGTGAGTACTGCTACTTAACGAGTATTGTCTAAGCGTGATGATATAATATAGCCTATAGCCTTCCTCTAGCCCACGAAGAGCCTTTGCTACATACTGCCAATAAAGGTAAAAATACAAGTAGATCAATAACCAATCAACCAAACGAACTTAATTTCCTAATCATCGTATTATATTATTCAATATAACTAATTGCCGAATCACAAGCAATTGAAACTCCAATATCTCTTTACTAATGTATTTTTCATGGAGCAGCTTGTTCTAAAGATTAGCCAATATAGGTACAGCTACAAGCTTTCATACATCATACACAATGGTTTGAATCATAACTGATCTCTTTTAGGGTTCCGTAGTCACAAGTCACAAGTGACCTTATAGTTAAGCCATGTCCGTTTGTCTACCGCGGTTTAGCTCAGAAACGCTTAGCACTGAACATATAGACAAAAACACATCTGTTAATGTCAATAAACTAGAAATTTAAAGACCAACTTGCCTGTATCGATTCTTTGAACTAATCTCCAACCATCAGCCACAATGCAATACTTAAACGTGCTTCGAATACAAAAGCCTTCATCGCCATAATCATAACAAAGCTTACATTATTTTCATACAGAAATCCTTCAACAGTTGAATCACAATATTCCCACATAAAACAGGAAAAATAAACAATCTGTAAATTGTTAAGACAAGGTCCATCGGCCCATACTAATTGACATTGCTTTTAAGAACTCCGCACGTTCATACTGTTGACGATAAACATTGATTTTGTTAACAATTGCAGCCATGTTAATGACTGTTGTGATTTATTTACTATCAACTTGGTTATTGAGAACAAGGTGAGGTGGAACTAATCAAGTGTCGGATGGTTTAATTGTTATGAATTCTGTATATTGAAAAGATTAGGTAAGATTGTATTTGATGCTACGGTTTAGAAACTTTAGAACTTGTTCAATAAGTTGTATGGCATAGTAGCAGCGCCTCGCGGTTCCACCCGCATAAGTTTCGATCCCGTGTTAATATCGGGGTAAAAAATATTCTATATGTTAATCCTGGTTATAAACCATCTGTGTGCCAAATTTCATTCAAATCCGTTCAGTAGTTTTTGCGTGAAAGAGTAACAAACATCCATCCATACTTTCAAACTTTCGCGTTTATAATATTAGTAGGATACTAAGACTTCCTCGCGCTTTCGTTTGTAATTACATTTATCACGTACTTCTTTGTTAACAAGAGAATCTGCTCCATTTAAATTCTCAATTCATCCAAAGATTTCAAGACCGTGTACAGAAAGCGGTAATGAATGATGTTCAACGTCCTTATTTTTCAAATTCACTTACCGCTTTCTTCTCCAATAAACAGTGATAATGACCCCCGACCACCACTAACTCATCATCAAATCCGCTCTCAATTTAATCACAATCATTACAGTTTATACCATTGTTATTGCGTCCTACTTCCTTACATCAACCCACAGCTTCATTGAACGCATTACCGAGAAAATTCCTATAGAATACATTCATAAACGGTTATGAAAATTAACCTATTTTGAGTCGCAAGACTATTGTGTCGTGCGGTTTGGCGGTCGCATCGTCGTCAGTGTCGTTCCCATGACTAGTCGCATGATTTCCGCGTGTCTGTTTGTCTGTAAGTTGAGATCTCGAATGTCTGAGATATCACATGGCCTTTGTTACCTTCCGTAATTTGAAGATCTAGTTGTAGGTGTTACATCTACTTGTAATTGTTATGTAATTGTGTCTGGTTATGTGATTACATTGTTGTTGGTTTTTATGAAATTGCGTTTGTCTAGGTTTTCTCTTCATTGCGTTTTGCGAGGTTTTAAGTATCTTACTTTGTAATGTCTTCTGTGCTTGTTGTCTTGTATTCGTAATTGATGCTGAAGTTAGGTTTGCTTCAAAGCTTGGTTTGACATTTTTTGTCTTGTTTGCGGAATTTCAAGTTTTAATTTCTGTGATTTGATGACTTCTGCCTACCATGTCCGTGAAATACAGAAATGACCTTCTACGATGCAAATATGCAAAACATAGTAAATATTTCACCTTTCTTCGAGTAGTTAGTTACATGTTGATTCGTTTTCTTATCTGTCTCATGGATCTCTACACAAAGTTTATTGATCTACGATCTCATTACCATCGATCAAAACACGATAGTCGCCAATCCGCCAGAAATTGTATGTAAATGTGTGAATAATTCAAACTAGCGCGCTTAGTATGCGCACGCGCAGGCTAGGGACATGTCGAACATGTTCGAGTGGTTAATACCGCTCACGCTTTGCTCCTGTTTCTCGGTCGTGACCTAGGGTGTGGGGAATATTGGAGAAAACAATAGAGTTGTCGTGTTCACTTGTCAGTTTGTATTTATGACTTCTTGTGGATGCGATGACATTTTTTCTCATACTGCTGTGTCTACTCCGCATCCTGAGTTATGTCTAGGTTTTGATCATTCAGATTTTTTTATGTTTGTACGTTCAAAAGGTTAGTAATAAAGTCTAAAATGGGCCAAGACAATGTTTCCGACACCTTTTAGTTCCCTAGAACAAAATTAATGGAATAGTTCCCTAGAATTATTCCACTAATTTTGTTTCACATACGCAAACTCTCTCTCTCTCTCTCTCTCTACTGTATAGTAAAAGAACAGGTATGATATTTAACACCTACTTTAAGGTAAATTAAAACAAAACTTTGTCAAAAAACGTGAAACACACTATATAAATATCATCGGCTCGAGCCACTTCTATTTATTATTAACAAAACTAAAATAACCTAGAATATCATTCCAACTATTTATTGCTATAATTAATTTCTATTCGCTCCATCGTTTAAATTTTACTGCGTTCATAGATAAATACGGATACTAGAATGGCGCCGTATCTACATTCCCCATATTTCACACCTCATGTGTAAAATTCGAATCAAACGAGTTCTTACAAAACTGTTCCTTTTTCATAACAATTATTTATTTTTCTTTATCATTCTATTTAGTTTTGATCCTCCTTAAACGTCTCCAGGGCCCCTTTTTTGACCGACTTCAAAAAAGGTGAAGGTTCTCTATTCGCCTTTTAATTTAGGCTACATTTGTCGTCCACTGCTGTGCAATGGTCTCCGCCATAGCCCACTCTTCCCGGTGTATTGCCCCCTCCATCTAATCTGTTGGGAACGCTTCTAAGTCGTCATTCCCTTACTAATACATAGTCGCACTTGACAGCCATCCAATTGAGAAGTTAGAAATTTTCTTATTGCTACTGATCGTGATATCGAACACATGGAGTGCCGCATCTCTCCGTTTTATACATCTCAGTTAATTGACGTTTACTGCACCCACAAAGAGCGCCAACCATACCGGTCTTGAGCAGTCCGGATCCATACGCTGGCAGCATAATCATAATCAGCCTTTTAATGTTCCCACTGCTGGGACACGGGCCTCCTCTCTAGGAGAGGGAATGGGCCGTAATCCAGCACGCGGGCCCAGTGCGGGTTGGTGAATGTCACATGTCTTCGAATTGTTGGTTCTAGGACATGCCGTTTTCCTCACGATGTTTTCCTCCACCGTTTTGAGAACTGTGGTGATGAAATTACTTACACAAAGTAATGCCCCTGGCTGGGTTGGACTACAATTCGTAAGTCGGGGCATTTACCACTCGGCCACTTCTGCTCTTACGCTGCCAGCACGTTCTTCAAATCATCGAACCATCGTGCTGAAGGGCGTCCCACACTACGTATGCCCATACGTGGTCTCCACTCTAACACCTGCCTGCTCCATCAACCGTCTGTCCGTCTACAGACATGGCCGGCCCACTTCCAATGTTGGTGACCCGCTCGGTCTCCATTTTAGTGGATAGAATCAGGTTGATGAGAAGGAATTAGGTGAACAAGCCCCTACCGAAATATAAGCTAGCATAAGATAATTTTAAAAAAAGCAACTAAAAAGAGCAGTGGTGGCCGAGTGGTAACGGCCCCGACTTACGAATTGTAGGTCGCGGGTTCAAACCTAGCCAGACACATTACTTAGTGTAAGTAATTTCATCACCACTGCTCTCAAAACGGTGAAGGAAAACATCGTGAGGAAACCGGCATGTCCTAGAACCAAAAATTCGAAGACGTGTGACATTCACCAACCCGCACTGGGCCCGCGTAGTGGATTACGGCCAAATTCCCTCTCCTAAAGAGGAGGCCTGTGTCCCAGCAGTGGGAACATTAAAAGGCTGATTATGCAACTAAAAAACAAGACCTCCTACTGAGCATCAATTAAGCATGTCGCATGCACATCAATGAACCCACTAAGCAAATTCTATAGACAATCAATTTAACCCAAACAATCAAGCATAACGTAACCCACATAAACAGGTTTATTAAGTACCAAGATGTTCCTATAATGATTGATTGAAACATGCATTTAGCACCATTGTTGTCGGCACCACGCGAATTCCTGACACCAGTAAGCACAGACAATCTATTCTAGGCCCCTTGTTATTATTCTGTATACATGATGGTCATAGCAAATCGCTTGTGAATCCGTTCTTTCTAAACGGTGCATTGTGGAGAGTGGACAGAGACGTGCCAAAATATAATGGTAATAAATAGGAATTGGTATCTTACATTATGGTGTGGTGGTAACTATGTAAGTTAGTTACAAGACACGAGGTTTTGGTTGGTAAAACATTGACTATTATCGTCTTAAAACAAGATGATCTTAGTGGTGATAATTTAAGTACTGAATAGCCTAGATTGTGTCTCATTTCTCCTTCCAACTATGCAATGATTAGTTAATTAAGGATCTTAATTCGACGTGTGACGCAGTGGTTGAGCTGCTGCGCTGCGTGTTACGGGTTCGATTCCCGCACGGAACAGATATTTGTATGATCTGCAGATAGTTGTTCCGTGTCTAACTGTGTTTGTATGTAGGTACATAAGTTTGTATATTTGTAAACGCACCCATGATACAGCCCTTACTAATAAAAATACATGGAAATAAAATTCACTTTTTAAATATTTAAAAAATAATAATAATTTATTTCTCAGTTGGTATATGACATCGAAATTTGTACACCAAAAATAAATGGCTACTAGACATACAATAATCAAAACCCTGACTTTAAAAATAATATTAACAGTTTTTTACACAATTCGTGATAGTTGGATATTTGAGACTAATTTGGAAGTATTTAGTTTTTGGACCAATACAGCGGACTATTATTATAAAAAGGTATTTCCGAGTTAAACTTATATTCTATTTATGCAACAGTAGGCAAACCACGTTCATAATATATTTGTCACATTAACATTATAAATACTAAATCACTTTTCGCCGCCTTTTCAAACTAGTTAGACTAGAAAATATGAATAAACATAAATATAAATTAATTTAACCAGTTCCTATAGCATTCACGAAAAAAAAAACGAAATTATTTTTCTCAATTAATGTGTTTACATAACCATCAGCCAACAAAAAAAGCACATAATTTCGTTTTCCAGACTTTTTTGCGTCTTAATATAAGTCTGGCCTATATTTTAAAGAGAGGTAATCAACCACGCGGGCCCAGTGCGGGTTGGTGAATGTCACATGTCTTCGAATTTTTGGTTCTAGGACATGCCGGTTTCCTCACGATGTTTTCCTTAAAAACAATTAAACAATCAAAAAATTAATTAGTCCAATATGTTATGCTACATCCTTTGTTAAGCAAACATTTCGTAGCAAGTCAATAAATGTCAGAGATTGCATCGCTGCTTACCATCAGGTGGGATCGCAGTCAAGCACTAGTTTATATCAAGAAAAAAAAAAAAAAATGTTTTTCTAGTGTGTATAAATCAATTAATTTCCCAAACTGTCAGTTTTTCTTTATATTTCTGCAAGCATGCGATTTATAGCCGATAAGAAGCGCGAACTTGCAATAAACACGTCGTAATGACATGCAGTAAAGCAAAGCACAGACTACAGTGTGCATAACTTGTGTTGATAATGACATCCTTCTGATTAAATGACAAATGATATTTATTTTGTAAGTAGGTTAAACATAACACTTTAACTCGTCAAATATTTCTGGTAATTTTAAGCTAGATGAAGCCGGTGTTTCCTAGCCGACTACCCTGAGAAGAAACACCGAAACAAACTCACAGGTCTAAGTCTCTTTTAAACTCCATACAATCCGTACTGGTCAAGTCATATGAGAACCATGTAGGTTAATGTCTGAGGTAGCCTTTTGAGGAAAGTGCCACACAGATTTGAGTGGACCTGTCCAGACTGTGCAAGCATTTGTCAGATACCGTGTAGCTCAAACTTAGAACTTAACGATTTGACGAACAATACCAAAGTAAGGACATTTGGGTAGGCCGCAAGAATCACTCATTAATTAACCGACTTCCAAAAAAGAACGAGGTTCTCTAGTCAACTGTATTTTTTCTTAGCAGATCGGCTTAGAACATCGTCCTTCATCAAGCCATCTCTTCCTTATCTTTATTCGCCGTCTTGGCAATATTCCTGAAATGGGAAGTATTTACCCGATGCGGTCTCGGCCAGTGTGCGTTAGGCTTTATAATGCGTGGATGACGGCTGGCGCGTAGTGGGAGGATGCGCGCGCCGCGGCGTCTGCGCATTGACGCGCACGTGGGCTGCGCGCGCACCTGTGTCGTACTTGTGCTGTTATATTGTTGTTATTACACGAGTGCAAGAATTTGCGCGTTAACGTACTGCACTGAGAAAATTGTTTGTTGCTGTAATTTGGAGCGGGTTGGAAGGTCAGTGATTTTTTTGTTTGTTTGATATTTAAATTTGGATATATTAATTTACCAAGATTTTGTTGTCGTTTTTTTTTATAAAATTTTCATGTCACTATGTTAGTTACCAGACTCCTCCGAAATGGCTTGATCGATTTTTATAAAATTTTATATGCATATTCAGTAGGTCTTTTTTTTTTTTTTTTTTTTTGGATGGGAAATCATCAAATGACCCCTCCCGCCCATATTCAGTAGGTCTGAGAATCGGCTACTATCTATTTTTCATACCCTTAAATGATAAAGGGGACCCCCACCCTTAAATTTTATTTTTATTTAATATGGCAAAACAACGGTTGCTACCAGCTAGTTTTACTATAGATTTTATATTTTATATTAACGGCTAAGAAATATAATGAATGGAATATCATACAATATTTTCATAAAAATAACATCAACAATAAAAACGAAATGAGCTATAGAAATTAAAACATACAATAATTAAAACAACAACAAGTGAGAGTGTATAATACTGGGACTTGTGTATTTTTACTTTGAATAATACATAATCCTATCAGAAGCATCTTATCTGATGTGCGAGTGAATATAATACCGCAGTCGGATGCACACGACGAGTCTCGAGTAAGACCAGCGCACTGCGCAGGCGCACTTCCGCGCAATTATCTAAATATATATAACTCAAAAGTGACTGACTGACTGACACAGTGATCTATCAACGCACAGCCCAAACCACTGAACGGAACGGGCTGAAATTTGGCATGCAGGTAGATGTTATGACGTAGGCATCCGCTAAGAAAGGATTTTGATTGAAAGGGGATGAAAGTTTGTATGAAACTTTGTCAATTTTAAACCGATCGGGCTGAGAGTTTCAAAATCGGGGGTAAAGTAACTATTCCACGCGGACGAAGTCGCGGGCAGAAGCTAGTTTACAATAAATATCATAACACCTCTGCTCACCCCATTTGCATAATGAAAGCGTAGCGAAGTGCGCAATAATCTTAACATCATCACTTTCCGTTTGTTGCGGATTTCTTTCTTTCATTACTTCCTGGCTGTTATTTTTTGTGGGTACTTTAACAGAGAAGCTCGTGGCTAAATCATAGCAGAGACACGGGTCGATCTTCAAGGTTAAGCAACGCTTGCTGAGGTTAGTTTGTGGATGGGTGACCATATTATCAAACCAAGACTCTTCCTCAGAAAGCACGTCAAACCGAATTCAGCTGAATACCAGTATTTTACGCGGAACAGCTACTAACCAGACCTCCACAACCCAACTAGGTAACACGGTACTTGTTGGCAAGACTGGAGTCAGATTTTCTGGCTTTTGACAATCCGTAACGGCTGCCAAAGATCTACAAATGACAGCCGGGACCAACGGCTTAACGTGCTTTCCGAGGCACGGAGGAACTCAATATGTTAAGATGGTCACCCATCCACAGACCAACCATGGCAAACTTTACTCAACCACGAAGGTCGACCCATGCGGCTGGTCACACAAAACTCATGTGTAAAATAATTTAAGTTCAGTTATTTAAGAGATAAGTCAGTACAAAACCTAAATGAGTTAATTATTAACATTCTCGTGTGAAAAATAGCTTGTATCCACCACTTCAAATTGACAGCTACTAAAACATTTAGATAAACCACAAAAGGAAAACGCATCGCTTACCACTTGAAAACTAATTAGTCCCTAGAAATAATTAGCTAGTTAATTTATTCATGATAGGTACCGTGTCTATCATCGTTTTATTTATATTTATTTGCAGTAGTTATTGACACGAGACGTTTATCAAACATGAGGCTGTCGTCCTTGCCATATTTATGACGTCATAAGACGATGCATTCCCACTGCTGGGACACAGGCCTCCTCTCTAGGAGAGGGGATGGGCCGTAATCCACCAGCCCAGGAAAACATCGTGAGGAAACCTGCATGTCCTAGAACCAAAAATTCGAAGACATGTGACATTCAGCACCCCGCACTGGGCCCGCGTGGTGGACTACGGCCCATTCCCTCTCCTAGAGAGGAGGCCTGTGTCCCAGCAGTGGGAACATTAAAAGGCTGATTATGCTTATGTTTATGCTATTATAACATATGCGCTAGATGTGTAGGTAGAAACATCATTTATTATTTACCAAAAGCCATTTGTATGCTAATTCAAGCATTCTTCTTTATTTACAAAATCGATGTTGTTGATCATCATATTGTTTAATGGACTTTTGTGTAAACCATTATTATGTTGTTAATCGTGACACATTTTGGTGTATCGTTTTAAAATTATAAATGTTAGTAGATATCTTTTAATATATTAACCTCAGTGTAAGGTCAGATATTAAAGAACTGGATTTGGTTACTTATATTTTTAACAAATACTTAGCTATCGGATTAAAATAAAGGATTGTGACATTCAGTTTTTTTTTAGTTCATTGCCTTGTTGAATTACAAAAATAACAAGAGACACTTAAAAAAAAAACAAAACAAAATCAGACGTACGACTATTGATAAATGTAATCAGAATAAATTCAGTCATTAATAAGTGTCAACTTTTTGTAACGAAATCATTTGTTTTGTTGCTTTTTGTTGTAAAACATTTTTCTTCGTTCTTTTTGTCATATTTGACTAATGACATGGTGTCAATTATGAGATACCTACAGATATTATTTAGACAAATATTGGTATTTTAAATTACAATTTATGTGAGAATATTTCCAAATATAAATCATATAATCGATATTTTACTTTTCAAGTTGAGAAACATCTTTGGAAATTATGAGATTTTTAATGTGGCTCTCTGGGTTAATGTAGTTATATAAATGCTATTAAAAACACAAAGGCCTACTTATTAACATATTTTCTAAATTAATTACCTGTGGTACTCGTGCTACCAGTTCCACCTATTTTTAAATATAATTTTATGAAGGGTGTTTGAATTTCGTAAACAGTGTTTTTAGAACTAAAAAAACTTTTATGAATTATTAAAAACATTCTTAAAATAGAGACAAAATGTTAACCTTATAAATGTGGAAAATTATTTTTCTTCAGCAAATTTTATGGTTATTTGGTATTAGCAATCCTAACATGGAGTATATATGTTTACATAACAATATTTTTAAAGATCATATTAACATCATAACATGACTTCTCCCGCTGTGGGTGGAGCGGAAGGGAGTGTCAGACTCTTACTGACTAAAACCCACCCGTGTTCTTCTTAATACCCGCCGCGTTACAGGGCCGCGGTGACTCTTTAGTAACTGTATATCTATGTTGCGTATAGCAACATTATTGTAATTTCTATGAAGCAATCAATATTGTTAGGACAAAACAGTTTGTACCATTGCTATCATCATCGTTGACAACCTTCTTCTTCCTTCTTTAAAGAAAAACTTTCTAAAAACGAAGTATCTTACGCTACTCTTTCCTTTAAAAAAATCTTTACAGCCCAGTAGCCGTACTACGAAGTGCCAATGCTATCATGATTCAGTGTGAGGGACAGGGATAGTGCTATTCGTCTTGTGTAACTCCGTCTCTCTCTGACACAGGAATCATGATGGATTTAAGACGTCATGGTAGGGCTGCTGTTGTAACTTCAAACTAAGTAGGTGCCGCGCGTAGAATTGTAATGCAAACGAAGGGTTCCCGTTGTCATCTATTTACAAATACTTACGAAAACTTATTGTACGTGTCTTCAACAATATTCTGTGTTGAATTCTGTGTCATGTTTATAACGCAGCACTTAACTTGCTGCTTGGAATTCTACTCGTTTTGCTGGAATGCAATACTGGGGACAGATTCGTCAAACTTGCATTATCTACTTCAACTAGGACAAGTTCCCTTTTTGAAAGTAGTTCCCGTCGAAACATCTCAATTTGAAATGAGTTTTTCAAATCAGTTTAGTAGTTTCGGAGCCTATTCAATGTAAACAAACAATCAAACCTTTCCTCTTTATAATATTAGTATAGAAAATGTATTAATATGTTGTACGTAAACGAATTTATTGCAACTTTTAAAGGAAAATGGAAACAACAGTTTGGATAAACAAGTTCCAGTTGCTGATTTAAGACTTTAGGAACCGGAACAACTACTATTTTGTTCCGTGTGGGGATCGAACCCACGATACGTAGCGCAGCAGCCGATCGCTCAAACACTGTGCCAACCTTGTCGCCAAACAATTTGAGACACTAATTTACACAAAAGAACCAGTACATTTAAGTACTATATATTCCAAATCACTACAGCGGCTTAAACTTTAATAGAGCATTCGAGTACAACATATATTCAGGTCACGAAAAATAAACCTGTAATCCTAAAATCGATTTGAGCACCAATTGCCAACAAGCAATAATAAAATATTAAAATGCTCTGTATCACATATCAAACATTTATAATATGTGCAACAGCACATATACAAAGTACATTAGTTCATATCTAATCAATTCATCTATACACTTATACATAAAGCTGAATTTGTTCGTTTGCTTGAACGCGCTAATCTCAGGAACTACTGGTCCGATTTGAAAAATTCTTTCAGTTTTAGATAGCCCATTTATTGAAGGCTTTAAGAAAGGCTATAGGCTATATGTATATTCTCACGCTAAGACTAATAGGAGCGGAGCAGTCATGAAAAATGTGACACAAACGATTTTCCGCGGGTCAGCTAATACGAGTATCTAATAAAGTATCTATGTACATAGTAACAGCAGGATTCCTGTGTTTTTGTGTGACATACTCGTCGCTGATGATTTCATGCTTATTTATGTACAAGATGATGCGCAGTGGTTACGTAATGATCACGTTCTGCTCTCCCTTAGATTAAGAAACTATGTTAATTAGTAGGTAAGTAAGTAGATATTTGCCTGACACAAGTCTTGTTTGATGTCGGGCTGGTGGTTAGGTAAGAGGCTTTTAATTTACATGTTTGGCGTTGTAACTTTTGAATCAGCTTACAAGCTTGCCAGAAGTTCCATTTGGCAGAATAATGTGAATGTATCAAATCTAGTTTTTTAGCTGGTTATTGGGCTTTTGTGCTTCGAAAGTCATGAGTTTTCAATCATTCATAAGTACATTATTATTTATTCAGTAGCGTCCTTATCGAATTATACAGGTACAATAATAGTAATTGGGAAGATTTCCCAAGAAAACATGTATAGAACTACACAGCCTTGAAAAACCCCTTTTGTAACATAAACTTCATCCAATATAACCTCTAATAAATCCAAGAATGTCGCCACGAACCGTTACATCAGAAAAATCTCAACAAAACCGTATAATTTACAGCGTAAACACACTAATCGTCAGCGTGGGCTTTACGGTTTTATTTTACCGCACTATGAATACCAACTCTCCAAGGGACGGGACACCGGGCTATGAATTAAAATTCCTACCATGTAGGCCCATTCACACCTCAGTGCTAAATACACACTTATATTTGGTTAGGGCCATAAAAATCGATGTTTTCAATATTTATGATTGGGGTTTATGAAGGTCGCAATTATGGATCGATTGGTTTTGAAGTGCGATGTTCCAGTCACCTTAATTTGATTAGGAAATAATTTGTAATATAAAAGTTCGTGAAAGTCATATCGACTTTTTTTGTTTATCCTAACGGAAACCTCCAATCCAAGTTCATTTCACAATGCAGTAAAACAAATCTAACGATCACATTACGACTTAAATCTAGATTAACACATAAAGGTCAATTTTTTTTGTCGTCTCCCAAGCCGCTTCGGGGATCAGTAGACCGGCTGGTCTGAAATCCCCAAATTCGAATATTATATATTACAGTCTTGAGCCCGCGGATTATGATCTTATTCTCAGGTAGAGGTGGCCGGTGTCCCTAAAGTAGGTAATGTATAGACTGACTGTTCCACCTGGCCACAATTTGGCCCAAACATTTAAAACCATGGCCACTCTGTAAACAGCTGAGTCTGTTACACATCACTAGTTTGCAGTATCTTCATCATATTCTCAGATGTGAGTAGTGGTGGTCGAGTGATAACGGCCCCGACTTACGCATTGTAAGTCACGGGTTCAAACCCAGCCAGGCGCATTAATTTGTGTTATTAATTTCATCACCACTGCTCTCAAAACGGTGAAGGAAAACATAGTGAGGAAACCGGCATGTCCTAGAACCAAAATTCGAAGACATGTGACATTCGCCAACCCGCACTGGACCCGCGTGCTGGATTACGGCCCTTTCCTCCTATTCCTTCTCCTAGAGGGGAAGTCTGAGTCCCAGCAGTGGGAACATTAAAAGGCTGAATATGCTTATTATTCTTTATTCTTATAATTTATTCTCGAATGGTCGACTGTTGACCCTTTGTGTATTTTTTTGAATAACAAAATTCTCACCATTTAAAAAACTTAACCAATAGTGATAATGTAACATAACAGTTTTCAATAATCAGGTTATGTGTGATTTGATGTGCTTTAATTGCAATCCAATCCGCTCCCAATTAAAACATTCGATTGGTAGCAAACAATTATTTTAACTCACAGTCGGTACAATTAGCGGCATAGCTGTTACTGGAGGTACATGGTTAATTGTTAACTGTTCGTTATCGCGGGTTGACGATCCATTTTAGATTGTATGATAGGTTCGTGGCACGAGACGACTGCGTTTTTATAACGGTCTTGAACTTGGTTCTTGGTGGGTCTAGTGTCATTCTTAATTCTTTATTGTACTCCAAAGAACAACTTATACTATCATCATCATCTGCCGAACCTTTTCCCAACTATATTGGGGTCGGCTTCCAGTCATACCGGATTCAGATGAATACCAGTATTTAACGTGGAATGACTGCCTACCAGACCTCCACAACCCATTAACACGGTACTTCTTGGCAAGACTAGTGTTAGATTTTCTGGCTTCTGACAATCCGTAACGACTGCCAAAGATCTACAAATGACAGCCGGGACCAACGGCTTAGCATGCTTTCCGAGGTTCGGAGGAAACTCGGTATGTTAAGATGGTTATATTGGATATAATAAAGTGAATGTACCTACAAAGGCGAGCTTAACTCAAAGTTGAGTTTTTTCCCGGCAAACCTCTTATATAATGACTACTTGGTAGACCCACTTTATCCCAATTTATAACCCTTCTACTGAAATAGAAAGATGCAACTAATCATTAGAGAAGTATATCTAGTGTCCACATGAAGTTTTTCGACAGTTCAGTGTTGAAAATTGATGTTGTGCTATTGCAATTGTGAAGAGGTCGACAATAGGTGAACGTAGTGAAGTATTGTGTGAGAACCGAACGAATGGCTTCGGCTTTATTGAAGAGTAGGAAATGGGATAGTTTTCAAGAGACGAACACTAGAAAATGCACTAGAAAGAGAAGTGGTGGCCGAGTGGTAACGGCCCCAACTTACGAATTGTAGGTCGCGGGTTCAAACCCAGTCAGGCGCATTACTTTGAGTAATTAATTTCATCACCACTGCTCACAAAACGGCGAAGGAAAACATCGAGAGGAAACCGGCATGTCCTAGAACCAAAAATTCGAAGACATGTGACATTCACCAACCCGCACTGGGCCCGCGTAGTGGATTACGGCCCATTCCCTCTCCTACAGAGGAGGTCTGTGTCCCAGCAGTGGGAACATTAAAAGGCTGATTATGAACACTGGAAAATTGGTACATGGCAATGAACGAAGGGAGATGTTCAAACCGATCGATATTCGTCACTGCCATTTCAATACCTCCGTGAAACGTTGCGAACGTTCATTTAGCCCAAAGGCTGGTAGAGAATAATAAATTCGCTGAGTAAGAATTTTATTTTGTTGCTAGCTGGGTTTATCCCTCTGCTGCGCTAAGAACTCCCCTTTCTCTTTCCATCTCCATCCTGAATCCCGAATCTCTGGTCAAGATTGATTTCGTTTTTTTTTTGTTTTCAAACGAAGGAAGGCCAACGGAAAAACTTTGTACTAACTTTTAACTTGCTTAGAAAATCGATATCCTTAAAGTAGTATACAAAGAGATCCATTATCGCGACTTCCTGACATAAAGGTTAATCGCTGTCCAGTAATGCAGCTGATGTTACATTGTTAACCTTTGAATTAATTTACCATTTATTATTGACATCGCATTATGAGCTTAGGTATCTATTTTTGACCTGCAACTGTGTTTTATTATAATGCAATATTTTATAACAAGATAATGCGTTAGAACCTCACATACATACATACATGTCCAGAAAAGACAAACTGTGTCAGTCCACATATTTAAAGTGCTTAATAATAACATCTCTATGTGCCACTGCATGGCAAAAATGTATAAGTCCAAGCTGAAGTAAGCTTGGACTCTTCATCAATTTCCTTCACAGTCATAATGATAATGACAAAATCCACATAACTAAAGTTTTACAACCCATAATATGTTTAATCGTTCGCATAATCAGCCTTTTAATGTTCCCACAGCTGGGACACAGGCCTCCTCTCTAGGATAGGGAATGGACCGTAATCGACCATGCGGACCCAGTGCGGGTTGCTGAATATCACATGTCTTCGAATTTTTGGTTCTAGGACATGCCGGTTTCCTCACGATGTTTTCCTTCCCCGTTTTGAGAGCAGTGGTGTTGAAATTAATTACACAAAGTAATGCACCTGGCTGGGTTTGAACCCGCGACCTACAATTCGTAAGTTGGGGCCGTTATCACTCGGCCACCATTGCGCTCTACTCATTAACCTTAAAGATATATATAACCGAGCTATAACAAAACAATTTTCCTCGCTACACCAGTTCAGTCCAGCAGTATCTCCTCCATATATTCGAAGCTAATCGAGACGCAGCTGTACAAACAAACGTACATATTTGCACACTGATCCGCTTACTCGTTAACACTGTTCGACTTCCAAAGTATACTTGGAATTCGTCGACATTGGGAAATGTGTAACTTGTGCTACCTTCGAATTTCGTTGTGTTTAAAGAGGCCTCAAAATTTTGGCATCGTTTGTCAAACTGCGAGTAATTCCTTTTTGAGTATTGCTGCAACATAAAACATTGACTGTTTCAAATGAGGATTATCTTCGGAAAAAGTATAGTTTATTTTGTTGCGGATTCTGTTCCTTCTGGAAAGGGTTTTCCAGACGTTGCTCTGAAGTGTTAGACTTACACCACATCTTTGTACTTTAAAAGAAACCAAATAGCGGTATACGGCATTTCTTCTAAGGGAACACAGTTGTCTAAGAAATGATAGCCATCTCTAATTTGAAAAGATCCTTCTACCATAGGACATCTTGACGCGCTGTAGGTATCTTGTTGCTATTCCATCAATTCGCACCAAGCTTTTCCAATCGTCAAGGAGTCTCTGCCTGCGTCTGTGTTTCCGAACGCATTCAACCCTGATCTCTTCAAAGTTAGAGTGAACCGGCTTCTTCTGGGTAAGCTCATTCCAACGTAGACTTTGTCTCTGTCACCTATGACCTAGACTAGAGTCAAGAGCAAATCCATTTCACAATAATAAAAAAAATTCAGTCTGAATGCACAATGCTATCTGACTAGATTTACTTACAGAAATAAATATTACATTTAATATTCACCGTTTTTCGTTCACTATAACAAACATACATAACTAGCTGCTGCCCGCGACTTCGTCCCCGTGGAATCCCCGATTTTAAAACATTCTTTATCGCTGCTCCGCTCCTATTGGCTTAAGCGTGATGATATATAGCCTAAAGCCTTCCTCAATAAATGGTCTATTCAACCCAAAAATAATTTTTCAATTCGAACCAGTAGTTCCTGAGATTAGCGCGTTCAAACAAACAAACAAACAAACTCTTCAGCTTTATAATATTAGTATAGATATGTGACATTGACAATAGCTGTTTAATACTGAAGGTAGGTCTGACTACAAACAAATAGCTTCACTCATTGACCTACTTCTTCATGATGAGCTTGCCAGAAGTCATACCTGGTCTCTTCTACAGATCTATCTCTGATGATGCTTAATCACTTGCACTTCAATTGGTTATCAAGGAACGAAAGCCACTTATTAGTGACTAGCAGCGTCCTACGGTTAGAGCCGCATAGTTCCCGTTCCCGAAGGAATATGGGGATAAAATATAGCCTACGTTACTCAGGCTGAATGTAGCTATCTAATAGTGAAATAATTTTTGAAATCGGCACAGTAGTTTTCAAGTTAATTCGTTACAAACATACACACATAAAAATACAAATCTTTCCGCTTTATAATATTAGTGCAGATAGGCTCCTTTTCGACCAAAAATCGAAAGCGAATGAAACACGCTTACCTTTTTTATGGATGGGAAATCATCAAATGACTTCTTCCACTCTGGGTGGAGTGGAAGGGAGTGTCAGACTCTTACTGACTAAAACCCATCCGTGTTCCTCCTAATGCCCGCCGCGTTCCAGAGCCGCGGTGACTGTTTCGAACAAAGACCTTTGCGTTCCAGGGCCGCGGTGACTCTTTCGAACAAATTCCGCAACAAACACACTTGCCTAGAAGTTTACGTTCCCACTTTGTCCCTTCCATGCCTTTCCAGTCCCCAGGTCATTGGACCTTCGCTCAAATATTTCAAACGTAACCATTTTCGAATCGCCACCAGGGTTGGCTTGTCGGTCCGTTTGTCAGGCTATTGTGTCCCACAAAGGGGCGACCTTGAGTCGTTCTGTATTCGATACGACTCGAATGGATACTATAATAATAATTGTGGGACAAGTTTAGAATAACTATATCGACTAAAGATGTCACGGAAAACTCGGCAAGTGTTTGTTGTGTTATTAGATATGGTGTTGCTGTTGTTTTTCATTGAAATTATGCTTATTTGTGTGATGTGACGTGCTGTAGTAATGTCTAGAAGAATTGTCCAGAACATCGCATACATAATTGTTTGTTAGTAGCACTGCATCGACATAAAATATATTAGTAGATACAAACTTGCTATTTAGAAAAACATGCGTCGACTCCTAGATTTAGATAGTTTCGAAGTAAAAAAAAAAATAGAATGTCAATTCAATAAAATTTAAACTAATGTTAATCTAACCCATCAAATATCGTGGGAATTGTTTTAAACTAGCAGCGCCTCGCGGTTTCACCCGCATAAGTTTCGATCCCGTAGGAATATCGGGGTAAAAGTTATCCCATATATTAATCCTGGTTATAACCCATCTGTGTGCCAAATTTCATCTAAATCCGTTCAGTAGTTTTTCGCGTTTTAATAGTAGTAGGATAGGATTTTGCTAATACTCAGGTAATACCAAGGTTATTATCTAGATAAGTACCTATTAGGTACGTTTAATAGAAGAACCCGTATCAAAATATGTATGTACATATTTTCATTATCCTGCTAGATCTAGGACAATAACAATAAATGTAACTAGCATGTATTATAACGATCAATTGTTAATTGCATTCGTTACTATAAACCTTGTGTATTGAATTCTTCGAGGAAAATCTAAACTCGATTGAGTTCAACAATGTTAATAATTTGCTGTGATTTAAATTCCGATACTATGGTTATACTTTTACTTTTTCCCGCGGCTTTCCTTTCGTGCCTTCTCCCGTGGCCTATCCGGATATCAACCTTTTATCGTAATTGGATCAGCACTTTTAGAGAATCCCCCTTAGAATAGAATAGAATTTTACTTTACAAATATGGGTAATACATAATAGTTCTTAAGATTACATTTAGCCCAGCCAAATTTTACCATTCGGCATGCAAACATTTCAAATTATTTATATAACTATTATTACACTTACTATATTATAGCTAGCCTGAAATGTCCCACTGCTGGGCAAAGGCCTCCCTCCACTCCTTCCACTTTTCCCGATCCTGTTACACTTATTTAGATCAATTTATAAATTACTACTTATCAAAAATTCTTTAATCATCATCATCCTTCTACACACAATCATGCAATTTTACTGGCGGTCACTCCCCGTGACCCAAGAGCTGATTTTTACTACCAGAGGATAATCATTGCCATTTTACGTGGCAATGCCACCAGTCCCTTGTGAACATTACCAGCTGACCGCTTTGAGGACGTATTTGAGCTGACCATAATACCACTTAATAGGGTAGTTGACTAAAAAAATCTAATTAGTCCGTCAGGTAGATTTCCAAAAAATATTGGACACGTATTTTTTCTTTTTTCACGTAAACAAAAAATGAAGACGATACAGTGCGTTGAAAACACGTGTGACGTCACTACTCGCTACAATTTTTACCGAGCCGTGACGTCACAAGCCCCCACTCCTGATCTTTGATGCTTTGTATCTTCGTCAGTTTTTATAGATTTGATAAAGGAAAAAATACGTGTCCAATATTTTTCTATAATCTAACTGACGGACTAAACATAATCATATATTTTTTAATCAGGAAACATCCCTATTGCACTATCACCGAAATATTTGAAAAGGCTTAACGCACTTAATTAGTCGATAATTAGCAAGTTACATCAAACATAACATACCTACTCCACTTACCTGGTTATGGATCATAAACTCGAAAATATTTAAGGAAATAAACTGAACTGTTCAAACTAAAATTCTCTGTGTCCAAGCTGACATAAGGAATGTTTTGATGATTAAAAAACTTGATGACTTCTTGAACTAGTTTAATGTGAGAGTGTACAATGCTTTTACTAGGTATAACAAGTTAACAGGTAGAGGAAACTCCAACCACTTTTATTAGCATCCATCTCAAAAAGAAAAGTTTTGCGGAAACACGTCGAAACAATGACAAAGTTGATTTAGTTTTAATGGCGCTTGTTTTGGTACCGAGTCCTTTTGCTCCGGCTGGCGAGTGGCGAGGCGATGCTCGGCGTGAACACTCTGTGTTTCACTAATATTGTGTAAACATACCGCCGCCATTTCTAAGCACTTGCCAGTTGTCAAAATAAACCACTGTAACTTAGCCCCAGCAACACCTACAAAAAATACCATAAAAGAAAGTGTCTAAGGTTCTACATAACTTGGCGGTTCCCATCTCCCATTGTATATCATATTACCGCACTACATTTGTTCGGGTAGGCAGCGGCCTAGCTTTCACAATGCGTTACTTAAGCGTTCCACTTTAAATTGAGTAGGTACATTTATCTATTGTCCCCTAGGTGTACAAATTAGAATTACTTAATGCGCACTTAACGGCGTATTGTCTGTGACTTCATAAAATTTAGCAACTTAGTCAACATAACAATGGTTTTAGTTGTGGGTTATGGTCTCGTGGAAGAGTTGAACGTCTATTTCTGCCCTCCCTCAGCCTGAGTCTTGCTACATTGTTTAATTTGTAATCTATCTTCTATCTAAATATATATAACTCAAAAGTGACTGACTGACTGACATAGTGATCTATCAACGCACAGCCCAAACCACTGAACGGATCGGGCTGAAATTTGGCATGCAGGTAGATGTTATGACGTAGGCATCCGCTAAGAAAGGATTTTGATTAATTCTACCCCCAAGGGGATAAAATAGGGGATGAAAGTTTGTATGAAACTTTGTCAATTTTAAACCGATCGGGCTGAGAGTTTCAAAATCGGGGGTAAAGTAACTATTCCACGCGAACGAAGTCGCGGGCAGAAGCTAATAATCATCATATAATGTAGAGCAGTGGTGGCCGAGTGGTAACGGCCCCGAAATACGAATTGTAGGTCGCGGGTTCAAACCCAGCCAGGCGCATTACTTTGTGTAATTAACTTCATCACCACTGCTTTCAAAACGGTGAAGGAAAACATCGTGAGGAAACCGGCATGTCCTAGAACCAAAAATTCGAAGACATGTGACATTCACCAACCCGCACTGGGCCCGCGTGGTGGATTACGGCTCATTTTCTGTGTCCCAGCAGTGGGAACATTGTAAGGCTGATAATGCTAAAAAAAATCATATATGTAATGTAATCGAAGCCCAAGTATAAACAAAAATTTCTATTGACCACATCAGATACCATAATGTCTCTACGCATTTCTTATCTTGTATCTTTTAATCAACTTATTTTTTCGCCTAACATACATGCAGTGTAGACAACTAGATAGCTCTATCTTATATGATTTGACCAATACAATTCTATGAACTTCAAAAGAGACTGATCTCTGAGTTTGTATCGATGTTTCTTCTCAGGGTAGTCAGCTAGGAAACACCGGCCTCATCCAGTTTATAACGACCAAAAAGTTTGACGTGTAAGTGTTATTTACAACCTCCTTACTCCAAACTCAAACTCTTGAAACACTAAAATCAAGATAAACTTTGGATCAGTCAGCAAAGAAAACCAGTAAAATAATATGAACACAAACGACAAAACCTTATACGCTCAACTGTCTCATTGAAACTCTCTGTCATTTCAAACCTCAAGGACGAACAGATTCCCAGCATGCCCTTCCTTCCTCCGACTGTCACGCGGAGCACGCTGCCAGTGCCCCATGACCGCGCAGATGTATTTTGCGTGCCCAATCTTGATGCACGTGACAATATTTACGTTTAACCGCGTATCTTGGGTACACTCGACGACATAATGGCAGTCATCATCTTCCTGCCCTTATCCCATGTTACTAGGGGTCGGCACAACATGTTTTTTTCTTCCATTCTGTCCTATCAGCCGTCACGCTATCACCAACTCCCTTTTCTTTACGACGACGACATAATGGCAGTACAATAGGGTATTTTACTGAAAAAATCTAAGCAGGCCGTCAGATAGATTTAAAAAAAAATAATGGACGCGTACTTTTTCTTTTTTAGCGTAAACAGACAATGATGACGATACCTAAAGTGTGTTGAAAAGTCGCGTGACGTCACTACGTGCTACAATTTTTACGAGCGTCGTGGCAGCACTACTCCCACTCTAAAACTTTGATGCGCTTTATCTTTATATTATTTTACGATTTGAAATTACAAAAAGTACTTGTCCATCAGTTTTTGAAAATCCAACGGACGGACTAAACAGAATTATGATTTTTATATCTAGTCATCATCTGCCTAGCCTTTTCGCAACTATATTGGGATCGGTTCCCAGACAAGCCGGATTCAGCTGGACATCAGTATTTTACGTGGAGCGGCTGCCTACCAGACCTCCACAACCCATTAACTGGGTAATACGATACTCCTTGGCAAGACTGGAGTCAGATTTTCTGGCTCCTAACAATCCGTAACGACTGCCAAAGATATCCAAATGACAGCCGGGACCAACGGCTTAACGTGCTTTCCGAGGCACGGAGAAGTCTCGTTATGTTAAGATGGTCACCCATCCACAGACCAACCTCGGCAAATGTTTATCAACCTCGAAGATCGACCCGTGCGGCTGTTATAATTTAGCCACGAGCTCCTCTAGATTTTTATATCTAGTAAAATACCCAATTCACCATTGGTGTTCATTCCATCCGCAAACGCACAAAAACAGTTGATAATATGTACTTTCATCGTGCATACATTTAAAGAGTGGGATGCTCTGTTTCCTGATAACCTGTATATCTTTAAGTCAAGTGAGTTGATTGCTCCTGAGAAAGCATGCTCCATCTGTTTGCCTACTGTTTCAATAGTTGTAAATATATGAGTACCATGAGTTTATTTAGAAGTTTACCCCTGCTGGTAATACTTGGTTATATAACTAGTATACTTGGTGCATCGTCCTCACGTATACGAAGTATTTTTTGTATACCAAATATTGTAAAACATATATTTGAAAAGAGTAACTATGGAGTTTCTTGTCCGTTCTTCTCCATAAGAATCTACCTTTGCGAATGGACGCTAGAGTCACTTAATTATGATAACTTTTAATGATGACGTTCAAAAGTGCCGTTTATGGCCTAATTGAAATAACTTTGACTTACAGAATTTTGACTTTGACTTTGACATCATCGACCACAGTTTGCCATATTGAAATAGTGATTAAATGAGTGCCTATCAGAAACCCGTGTACCATGGCAGCTCAAGTTTTACTGGAAGTATAACTAAATATTGTGTCGTCATCTGTACTTACTAACCGTCTTAAAGTTGAGATTTTAATCGCAATGGATCCTTTGTTAACTGCTCTACACGTTTCCGATGATGTACGTTTTTGTTCATTATAATCATAGCATTTGACTAACGAAACATTTCTGAATGTATGATGATTTGCAGGACACAAGTCAAAAGCTTAGGTACCATATAGCTCTTGCCAGGTTTATGGAATTTGCTCGAAAGAGTCACCGCGGCCCTGGAACGCAAAGGGCCTTAAGATAGATAGATAGATAGTAGATAGATAGATAAAACATTTATTTAGTGCAAGAACAGAGGACACACAAAAGCACAATCACATGAATCATATCATAAGAGAAACACGGATCGATTTTAGTCAGTAAGGGTCTGACCCTTCCGCTCCGCCCAGAGCGGAAGAAGTCATTTGGTAATTTACCATTTCTTGAAAAAGTACCGTATATTGTACCTGTATACAAACATTTTTTTACCGTTCTTAAATAAGCGTAAAATGCAGATCACGTTTTTAATCGTCATGCAAGTCATGTGTTTAATTAAGTTCAGCACAAAATCCTATTTCTACTATTTGAAGTTCCAGTTAAGGTGACAGGCAGTTAATTTGGAAAGTCTTTAAACATTCAAATATATCTTACGCGTCATTGGCGATCTGACGCATGCACTTGAGCGTTTGTGCTCAAGCAAGACCAGTTAATATTGACTGAAACCGTGTCGTGTGCCCGAATGAGGACGATATCGCAATTAGCTTAGTTTTGAAGGTAAATATTGGCGTAGTAAACATTATCTATGGATTTTAATATTTCTCGCACGCATGTAAAGTAGTCTAGCATAATGTAGGTTTGTTTTTCTTAGTTGATCGATGTATAGGTAGTAAGTATGCGCTTGTTACGTGCCCTGCCTACACCAAATCATCTGAATAGCGATATGATAGACATCTACGGCTACGTACAATAGATGTTTCCACACAAAATTGCAATACAGGGAGTTTTCTGACCCAACGCCTCGTGTCGTCGCCGGCCACCTACTTCAAATCTGATAAATGATATTTATTAACCGACTTCTAAAAAAGGAGGAGGTTCTCAATTCGGATGTTTGTATTTTTTTTTTTTTTTTTTATGTTTGTTCGCGCATAACTCCGTCGCTTTTCAACCGATTTGAAAAATTCTTTTTTTGTTCGAAAGGGTGTACTTCCCAAATGGTCCCATGAAAATTTTATCGAAATCGACCAAGCGGTTTTCGAAAAATCTAAAAAGAAATATCTAATTTACCTACATTGACGACCTCTTAGTTTACTCTGCAAAGGAGCAGTACGTTTTTTTTACACCAATGTGATTGGTTCGTTTAGGTGGGGGAGGGGAGGGGGTTTAGGTACCACTAAAAAGTGAAAAATAAAAAACTTTTTACAAAAAAATACAACCGACTTCCACAAAAAATCAAAAAAGTACAAAATAACTTTGATTTCGGAAGTCGGTGTTCAAAAAATGAAAAAGGAACCACAAAACACCGAGTTCCGAAATCAAAGTTATTTTGTACTTTTTTGATTTTTTGTGGAAGTCGGTTGTATTTTTTTGTAAAAAGTTTTTTTTTTGTAAGTAGGTTAAACATAACACTTTTACACGTCCAATATTTTTTGTCATTTTAAGCTATATGAAGCCGGTGTTACCTAGCCGACTACCCTGAGAAGAAAAACAGAAACAAACTCAGAGGTCAAAGTCTCTTTTAAAGTCCATACAATCCGTACTGGTCAAATATAAGTTAATGTTCAGAATTGTATATTTGGAAATAACTAATTTTAGCACTTCGGTACTAGCATCGTCCAAGTCTAGATATAAGACTTAATATTGTAATTTTAAAGTAATTAAACGGCTTCATAATAGGGTCGGTGGACGGACTAATCAGATTTTTTTAAGTAACTAAAAAAATCTGATTAGTCCGTCAGATAGATTTCCAAAAAATATTAGACACGTATTTTTCTTTTTTCACATAAACAAAAAATGAAGACGATGCAGTGCGTTTAAAACTATTGTGACGTCACTACCCGCTACATTTTTTACCGGGCAGTGACGTCACACGCTCACACTCCTGATCTTTGATGCTTTTTATCTTCGTCAGTTTTTTATAGATTTGATAAAGGAAAAAATACGTGTCCAATATTTTTCTATAATCTAACTGACGGACTAATTAGAATCATATTTTTTTAATCAGGAAACATCCCTATTCGATTGTCTTACCAATATGTGGTTTGTTTTTGATTGGGAAGAATATTATTTATGTACCTACTCAATTCCTGACACCAGTCTTGTCAAGAAGTACCGTGTTTCCCAGTTAATGGGTTGTGGAGGTCTGGTAGGCAGCCGCTTCACGTAAAATACTGGTATTCAGCTGAATCCGGCTTGACTGGGAGCCGACCCCAATGTAGTTGGGAAAAGGCTAGGCAGATGATGATGACCTACTCAATTCCTGGCGTTTTTCCAACTTTATCAAAGATCTGTTTTGTATGTCACGACTGGTTTAATCATCTCTAGACAGTGGACATGAAAGTGCTACCTACATAGTTCTACTGGATTGTGGAGATCAGATTTGCAGTCATCCCATGTAAAATACTGTAATCCATCTGCCCGGTTAAATTGGAAGCCGTTCCCAAAATATTTTTGAAAAGGCTAGGTAGATGATGAGTTCCCCAATTAATTTTCATAATCCTCAGCTGAGTGACATCCACTGCTCATAAACTTGCTTGCTTGGAGGAGGTTCCTCCAAGCGTTGCCACATCGACCGGTCCTCTGCTTCCCACATTCAGCAGAAAAAAGGTGTTATCACAATTAATTTTACTCCGCACAAAATTATGACTCATTCTAAATTCAAATAAAACAGTTGTCTTATTATACTACTTCAACAAATGTAACACAAAGGTCGGTTGCGCAAGCGCCGCGGCGAGGATGCAACCTGCGCGCGCGCCGATAGCGATCTATGAATTAGCGCATCATAGTGCGGCATCCTCGCGTGTTATATAAGACGTGCACTTCCTACGCATTTATTGTTTGTGGTACACCATCAAAATTGCTCATTAATATTGCTTATTTTATTCTTAGATGCCAGATACTATAGTAAGAGTCTAGTTTTTACATTTTAATGATGAGAGGAAAGATCTTGAGTAATAAGACTCGTGATTTTGAAGGAAAAGCTGTCTTGACTTCTTTGGTGAAAGTCCGGTCCATAAATATATCTACTAATATTTAAAGCCCTGTTACAATCGAATCAATAGGGTAGTCGACTAAAAAATCGAATTAGTCCGTCATCACAAAAGATTTCCGAACAAATATTGGACGCGTATTTCGCGTCAACAAAAAACGAATACAATACAGTGCGTTGAAAACTCGTGTGATGTCACTACGTGCTACAATTTTTACCGCGACATAACGTCACAAGCCCCCCCACTCCTGATCTTTGATGCTTTTTATCTTCGTCATTTTGGAAAGATGGAATTACCGAACCACAAAATGGAAGGGCCCATTTGACAAGAGAAGTGTAGGTCGGCAAAGAAAAAGATGCGTGGATGACATTAATAACGCAACAGGAAAATAATGGATGGAAATTGCCAAAAACCGCGAAGAATGTTTCAAGTTAGAGGAGGCTTTTACCCAATAGAGACTACATAGGTACATAAACCTGCAAATACTTTTTAATGTGTAGTCTTATGGATTTATTTATTTTGTTAACTCTGTAAAAGTGTGTAGAAAAATAAACCATTATTATTTTTATTATATATCTTCGTCATTTTCTATAGATTTGATCAAGCAAAAAATACGTGTCAATATTAGTCAATAGTAGTCAATATTTTCCTTCGGTGGCGCGTCCTATTGGCCAACGTCAAACTTGATTAGCACCTAACCCAGTAAGTACCTAATAAAATAGTGCAAACACTATCTTCATTACGACTTCTATCTCAATCCATCTAATTGCAAAATACATTAGCAAACCAGCGTGTCTACTAGACACAGTAGACTTCCTCTTTCCTGCGCAGGCGCAGGTCGCACGCTCTGAATACAACGTCGTAGTCGGTCTGAGCAATCTTACTAATATTCACACCTTTTACTTTCGTTAGTTTAGCGTTAGTTGGACGGGTTTTTATATCATCAGATAAATCAGTTTTGGCTAGTATATTGTCTTCTTCCCGTAATGGGTAATCAGGTCATAATTATATCATCATCGGCCTAGCCTTTTCCCAACTATATTGGGGTCGGCTTCCTGTCATACCGGATTCAGCTAAATACCAGTATTTAACGTGGAGCGGCTGCCTACCAGACCTCCACAACCCAGTAACTGGGGAACACGGTACATCTTGGCAAGACTGCTGTCAGATTTTCTGGTTTCTGACAATCCATAACGACTGCCAAAGATCTACAAATGATAACCGGGACCAACGGCTTAGCGTGCTTTCCGAGGCACGGAGGAACCTCGGTATGTTAAGATGGTCACCCATCCACAGACCAACCTTGGCAAGCGTTGTTTTACCTTAAAGATCGATCTGTGCGGCTGTTATTCTTTAGCCACGAGCTCCTCTCATAGTTATATATCATAGTGAAATAATCATCGGAATAAATTAAAAATAATTGTCTTCGAAACTGAACAGACTTGCAGCAGTTCTTTCATCTAAATCCAGAACTGCTCCTCAAAATCCAGGGGCAGATGGTTCACATTACATTATTTTAGAAACTGTTCAAGTTCATAATTATTCTTGCTTTGTTTTCACCATAGGGATCTATGTTTCGGAAGCAGCTTTTCGACTATCGACGAATTTAACGTTCAATCAAATAATTTGACGATACGGTTGGCGCAGTGGTTGAGCGATTGGCTGCTGCGCTACGTGTTGTGGGTTCGATTCCCGCACGGAACAAATATTTTTATGGCCTACAGATAGTTGTTCCGGGTCTGGCTGTTTGTGGCTGTTTGTGAGATTGTATGTACATATGTGAACGCAACCACGACACAGGAGAAATTCCTAGTGTGGGGCAACGTTTATTTTTAACAAAAAAAAAAAAACACTCAAAATTGCCTGTTAAATGATAAATGTTTTTTTTTTTGTAATTAGGTTTAAAAAACACTTTTACACGTCAATCTTTTTTTTGGCCGTTATTAAAACTAGATGAGGCCGGTGTTTCCTAGCTGACTACCCTGAGAAGAAACAACGAAACAAACTCAGAGGTCAGGGTCTCTTTTGAAGTCCATACAATTGTACTGGTCAAATCATATGAGAACCATGTAGGTTGGTGTCTGAAGTGGTCTTTTGAGGAAAGTACCCCACAGATTTGAGTGGAGTGTTAATTGTTTATTTGAAAACTAAAGTCAACTTAACAATTTTCAGGGATCTGTGAATTTAATTTTAATTCTATCTACAGCAGTTGTTAATTTATTTTTCTAGTAGTTTTATTTTATTTTTTGGTTGTTTTGTGCGAGACCCAAATAAACATTTTTCTTTCTTCCTTCTTTCTTTCTAATTTAATTATTTCTTTCCCAGATTTTCCCCAATAAAAAGCAAGATTTTAAATCTAATCTCAAACGTGAGCCTCACATAACAACGAATGAAACTGTTCACTGTAACCTGATGTGTATGTTTCACAAGGTCGGTATGTGACCGGGGCGCGGCCCTACTCGTAACAGTCGCACTTGTGACTGGCAGCATGGCTACTGCTGTGCTATCTAGATGTACCGGATGATAACAGGGCAAAGGGTCACAGTCACATAGTCGCGTGGATAGATTGTACGATGGTTACCATAATGAGCGAGTTTATACGTTACTTGTAGTTTAACGAAGTTATATTTTCCTAGCAGCGGCCCACGGTTTCACCCGCGTAGTTCCCGTTCCCGTAGAAATACGGGGATAAAATATAGCTTGTGACACTCCAGTATAACGTAGCTTTCTATTGGAGAAATAATTTTGAAAATCGGTTCAGTAGATCCAGAGATTACCACTTACAACGTCACAAAATCACAAACGTTAGCTCTTTATAATATTAGTATAGATTGTATTTATGTGGTTGCGGAATTTGTTTGGAAGAGTCACCGCGGTCCTGGAACGCAGAAGGATCACGGGTGGGTTTTAGTCAGTAAGAGTCTGACACTGCCTTCCGCTCCGCCCAGAGCGGGAGAAGCAATTTGATGATTTCCTATAAAAAAAAAAGATTGTATTTGATTGTATGTCAATCTCATTTGAAGTGCTAGTACAGTAGGTAAATATTCTGAGCACAGATTATACGTGCAATCCAACTGCATCAATAACTTTACCTCGCCTAATTCGGTTCGCGTTGGTTACATTTACAGATAACACAGATCAAGCATGGTCTGTAACCAACCGCGACACGTACTGCAGCAGCTCAATAGCTCAGCTACTAAGCAAAACTTGCAATCAAATTGATACAACTTGCCAAGCCACTTCGATGGTGACGTTATCGTGCATGATCTTAGAGTAGTAGAATATGGACTCTGTTTCAGCACTTGGACTCCCAATTGGGTCATTCTGCGTGGATGACCTTGCTAACATAGCCAGACAAGCTACGGCCAGAAACACAGGAGATTCCTGGAGGCTTCGGGTTATATGAGTTCATATAATATTGTTTTTTTATTTTTGATGATTATATACATAGGTCAATCTGTTTTTACTTTATTGACTCAATCTATTTATTTATGTACACACGTGATACTTAAAAAAGACAATTTTGTACAAAATCGAGAGCACAAAGGTACTGCTTATTTCAATAGAAATTTCTATACAATGTTTTATAGTGAATTGATTTATGATTTCAATGTTGGATATTTCTTTTTTCTACCTTTGTCATGCATTAATGACTTTGCATACTATTGTATAAATTCAAGTTATTAAAACGAAAGAACAGATGTGTTGCTGGGGAGTTTGTTGCGCCACTTCTTCTTCCCAGCTAAAACACTAGGAAGTGGTGAGTGTGGTGACGGGTGGGCGTTTTGGGGGACTGTCTTTATGTAAAATTTGACGTTCAAAAAGTGCTGTCTATCAGCCTAGTTTGAATAAATGACTTTTGAATTTTGCTTCAAATCTACATTATCTTAACGATACTTTATGTCTTGTTGCAGCGCTCATCAAACGCAACTGGTCGCGGCAAGCGCTTCACCTTCCAGTCCACAGTGAGACAACTGGAACGGAGGCGACTGGCGGAGAAGCTGTCCAAGGAGGCAGATCTGAAGGAGCAGCAGAGAAGAACCGAGCTGGAGGCCATGAGGAGGTACGTGGATATGTCTGGCTACAGAACATTTTGATATTCAGTACTAGTTTTTCCTGCGCCATCGCTAGTATTCACAAAGATTTTCGCAAAACAAGTAGCCTAAAAATCATTTCCAGGGACTATCTCTATAAGAAGACGGGGCCCCATAGGTTCAGTGCCTGCTAGGGTTGCGGAATTTGTTCGAAAGAGTCACCGCGGCCCTGGAACGCAAAGGGCACAAGTAGGATCACGGGTGGGTTTTAGTCAGTAAGAGTCTGACACTCCCTTCCGCTCCGCCCAGAGCGGGAGATGTCATTTGATGATTTCCCATCCAAAAAAAAGAAGGGACTATCTCTATACCAAAATTCACTAACGTAACAAACAAACTAGATTTGATTCCAATGTGTACACTATACTTGTTACTATCCTGGCAACTATGAATTAACTAAGACCCTTTTAAAAAAAAAAATGTAGGTAGTTTGAAATGTACAAAGTAGAAGTCCTACTTGCTAAATTGTGATGCAATGTAGCACTTTGCAACAGCCTTAAAATAGAACTATGACCTAACGTCCTCGCTGACTTGCAAGACATCATCCATCATGAACTAAAAATAATACTATAAAACTACACACATATATATACATACATATACACCTATACAACCCTACCCGTTACTGATCATATTTGTGTAGACAAAAGTAAAGAATAAAATCTTAAAATTGTCAACGGAGTTTTTTTTCAGAACTGGTAAATTCATAATAGAATCAACATTCATAACAATTGCTACTAGAAAATACTACACGCAGTGTTTTTCCATTTTAATCGTCATTTATTCATTCATAAATCAATAGCCTGTACAATATTTTCATAAGTTAAGTGACATTTTGGGATATAAAAAAACGCTATTAACTTTGCTGTTTATGAACATGATTTTTTGAGACTTTTCTTAAATAATAACAAGACCTTTTTTAATAAGCCCTTAAAGTATTTGTACTAATTAAAAACTAGGGGTGTATATATATACACTAAACTTGGTAACTAGTAGGTCTGAATTGCTCTTTGCATCGTCGTGACAACGCGCCCGGTTGCTGAAATTTGAGAAATCATAAATGATTTTTATTTTGTAAGTAGGTTGTAAAAAACACTTTTACACGTCAATCTTTTTTTACCATTATAAAAACTAGATGAGACCGGTGTTTCCTAGCTGACTACCCTGAGAAGAAACACCAAAACAAACTCAGAGGTCAAGGTCTCTTTTGAAGTCCATACAAGTACTGGTCAAATCATATGAGAACCATGTAGGTTGGTGTCTGAAGTGGTCTTTTGAGGAAAGCACCACACAGATTTGAGTGGACCTGTCCAAACAGTGCAAGCATTTGTCAGTTATCGTGTAGCTCAAACTTAGAACTTTAAGGAGCTCAACGATTTGACGAAGAATGCGAAAGTAAGGATATTTGGCCACATAAAGAACTCAGACCGCCAGACAAGCATGAAATAAACCCCTAACATAGCGATCTACATGATCCTCATATTCACAATACGTTATATGAGGACCATGCAGATCAGTGTTTGAAATGGTCTTTTTAAGAAGAAACCAAACAGTTTTGAGTGGACCTGTCCAGTTTAAGTACTCTTGTGGTAGATGCTACAAGTAAGTCAAGTTCCTAACCAAGTAAAGTTCTAGGTAGGGTGGATACTTATTCCACCCCCTAGCCAAGTTGATAATCTGCAATTGTTAACGCTAGTCAAAAACGAATCAAATGTATGAGAATGAAATCGTCTCAACGTTAAGTCACGTGGTTAGAGCAAATGAATAGAACATTCGTAGCCAAGTTCACATCGTTCAAAATGATAGAATGAATTGTTATCGTTTCTACAATGTTCAACGCTACATCTTTTGTTAAAATGTTTAAACTTAATGTTTAAAGCATTTAAACAGAGTTTAAATTTTAACCTGTTTGATGTTTGTAGGATCAATCGCCAGAGACTAAAGAATAGGTCGTTTTTCTAAATACATAGTAGAACGAACGGCCGACTCAGGCGCGTCAACATGGCTACCAACTTATCGTTTTCTACAGTTGCTGACACCGAGGCGTTACCGATTGGAGAATAGAATTCGACACGAAACGTTTGTAACTTGGCTAGGGCATGTCAAGCACCGTAGGTACCTGTGTCCAAAGCAATATAACATTAACTTGGTCTCCACAGAGTCGAAGAGGAGTTCCAGCGCAAACGCGCGCGAGAGAAGGCGAATATTCGACAACAGCTGCGCCTCGTCAGCAGCGGCGCCAACAGCATGCCCACACCCACCGCCCATCACAACAAGGTGAGCTTCTAGCCACCATCATAATTAAGTTTTACAAAAGGACGCAGGTCTTATAGAATGGTTGCGGAATTTGTTCGAAAGAGTCACCGCGGCCCTGAAACGCGGCGTGCGTTTGGCGGAACACTAGTGCGTTTTAGTCAGTAAGAGTCCGAATGTGCACTGAGCAAAGAGGTTACTTGATGATTTCTCATCCAGAAATTTAAAATGGTCTTATAGTAAGTTTAAAGTAAGAGCCAAGACTGCTAAGTTCAACAAGAAGATTAATGTCATGATGACCAGAATTAAAAAATTTCAAGGGTCTACATGTTGCCGTTAACGAGCAAAAACGACCAAAAATTCACGTTTATTATATAAATAAAAAACTTTTTACAAAAAAATACAACCGACTTTTCCACAAAAAATCAAAAAAGTACAAAATAACTTTAATTTCGGAACTCGGTGTTTGTGGTTCCTTTTTCATTTTTTGAACACCGACTTCCGAAATTAAAGTTATTTTGTACTTTTTTTATTTTTTGTGGAGAAGTCGGTTGTATTTTTTTGTAAAAAGTTTTTTATTTTTCACTTTTTAGTGGTACCTAAACCCCCTCCCCCCCCCCCCCCCACCTAAACGAACCAATTACATTAGTGTACAAAAAAACGCACTGCTCCAATGCAGAGTAAACTAAAAGGTCGTCAATGTAGACAATGTACATATTTTTTTAGATTTTTGTTGATTTTTCAAAAACCGCTTGTTCGATTTCGATTAAATTTCATGGGACCATTTGGGAAGTATACCCTTTCCAACAAAAAAAGAATTTTTCAAATCGGTTGACAAGCGACGGAGTTATGCGCGAATAAACAATAAAAAAAAAAAACATACAAACATCCGAATTGCCCGAAAACCTCCTCCTTTTTTAGAAGTCGGTTAAAAATAGCTAATATTTGTTGTTATAGCGGCAACATAAATACATCATCTGTGAAAATTTCAACCGTCTAACTATCACGGATCATTTCGGTTTCATCACGGTTCACGGAAAGACGGATAGACAGCAGTCTTAGTAATAGGGTCTCGTTATACCCTATGGGTTTCGAAACCCTAAAAAAAAAGGAAGGAAGGAAGGAAAGGAAGACTCATCAACTATATTCTTTATTGGGTCCCAGTGTGGCGCTCTGAGAAATCAAGGAAATCATATCTGTCAACCGTCCTTGCGTTGCCTTGAACCAGAGTGACAAGCATCTAACCCACAATCAGGCGTATTATATACGACTCTGTATGTAATGAGCGATATAAATGATGTAATTACTGCTTGTGTATATAAAAATGAGAATGATTCCATGAGTGGCGGTCACCTTGCGACTGAATCGTGTTTGAACTAGTATGTGTATTATGTATGTGTAACCTTCATGAGATCTTAGTTTATTTTGTTTTGCATGGAGTTAATTCAACGCAAATTCTTTGCGTTAGTTTAACTTTATAATCATCTTTAACTACCAAGTAGTGTTTCACGCTCTAGAATATGATGACGGTGTTTTGGGCACCAATCATTTAGCTCATACAGGCCTAATGCTCGATTTAATACTCAAAACAAAATCTGCCAAATTTCTGAGGTGGGACGAAGTGGGTACTGCGTTCTGATTGGCCCTTCCAATGTTAATAAGTCTCACTAGGGATTGGACATGGTTAAGATATTCTTTTTTAATATAACTTAGGCTTCACATCACAATGCAGAAAATAAAGCATTATATGTAATGTATTTTTTTCGATGTTTAGTCGTTTTTTGTCACCGATTTCTGCAATTCAAGTTTTTTAAATACTTTGCAACATTTTTGTTTTTGAAGTCCGTTGCAATTTTATTTTTATTTATCTTGTTTCCTCCTTCCCAGCCGCGCGATTCCCCGGACGGGTCGTGTCGCGAGTCTCCGGCGCCGGAGCGCGCGCGCGAGTCGCAGCGCCACAGCAACGCCTCCTCAGACATCAGCGCGCGCAGCAAGAGTACCACACCCGTATGTATACTACTCCCTCCATGCCGCGCGACTTCCCGGACGGACCTGTGGCCGTATTACGAAGTGCCAATGCTATCATGATTCGTGTGAGGGAAAGGGATAGTGCTATTCGTCTTGTGTAACTCCGTCTCTCTCTGACACAGGAATCATGATGGATTTAAGACGTCATAATAGGGCTGCTGGAGTGCGCGCGCTATTTGCACTCCTTACTTATAAACATCACGCCTTAAATCTATTAAGGGTTAGCTAGACGTTTGAAGACCAATATTTCGATAATCCACAGCCTAAATTCGACCAATCCAGAGTATCTCTGTTTCTTCCCCATGTTCCTGCGACAGCATCATCAATGTAGAAAATGCCGGCTACCCACCATTTCAACATTACGATGGCTAAGTTAAGTTTCGTGCAATTGAGCTTTTGTGTGCTCACCGTATACGAATATTATCCTTCTAAATCAATCACGAATGCATATCTATTTTTATGTTGTTGATTTTATGTTGTTCACATCCCAATGGGTGCCATGCCATGTTTATGAAACTTCTTTATTCAATAGAGTATTTGCGTGCAAAACTCTAATAAGTCCGTCAGATAGATTCCATTTTCTTTTGGATCTTTGATAGGCTCTTTTGGTCAATATTTTTTGAAAATCTGACGAACTGCGATTAAATATAAAAAATAGACTTCATTTTCCATCTAGGAAAGTTCCTAATTATCTTCAGATAGCTGATTGTATCGTCTGCACCTCCAGATCCGCAGCGTGGAGCTGTCAGCGTGGCGCACGAGCGGCGGCGCGCGCGTGTACCGCGACTGGTCCGCCGCGCACGCGCACCCGCCCGCCTGCGCGCGCATGCCCATCGCCTCGCACAACGTGTACAACGGTAACTATACAGTAATATGTCAGCGTGGCGCACGAGCGGCGGCGCGCGCGTGTACCGCGACTGGTCCGCCGCGCACGCGCACCCGCCCGCCTGCGCGCGCATGCCCATCGCCTCGCACAACGTGTACAACGGTAACTATACAGTAATATGTCAGCGTGGCGCACGAGCGGCGGCGCGCGCGTGTACCGCGACTGGTCCGCCGCGCACGCGCACCCGCCCGCCTGCGCGCGCATGCCCATCGCCTCGCACAACGTGTACAACGGTAACTATACAGTAATATGTCAGCGTGGCGCACGAGCGGCGGCGCGCGCGTGTACCGCGACTGGTCCGCCGCGCACGCGCACCCGCCCGCCTGCGCGCGCATGCCCATCGCCTCGCACAACGTGTACAACGGTAACTACACAGTAATATAATAAATCAGCCTTTTAATGTTCCCACTGCTGGGACACAGGCCTCCTCTCTAGGAGAGGGAATGGGCCGTAATCCAGCACGCGGGCCCAGTGCGGGTTGCTGAATGACACATGTCTTGGAATTATTGGTTCTAGGACATGACGGTTTCCTCACGATGTTTTCCTTCACCGTTTTGAGAGCAGTGGTGATGAAATTAATTACACAAAGTAATGCGCCTGGCTGGGTTTGAACCCGCGACCTACAATTCGTAAGTCGAGGCCGTTACGACTCGGCCACCACTGCTCCTCGCTAGCTAGGTATACCGGACAAAATCCATTTGAGACAGATTTGAACAAGAATAACAAAACAAAATGCAAGTGATTTAAAATATATGCCATTTCATAATACGCGTAGTGATATGAGTAGATAATCATAATCTGCCAGGGTTGCGAAATTTGTTCGAAATTGTCACTGCTGCCCTTGAAAGCAAAAAGCATTAGTCAGTAAGAGTGTGACATTCCCTTCCGCTCCGCCCAGAGTGGGAGAAGTCATTTGATGATTACCCAACCATAAAAAAGGTAATCATAATCAACCTGGGAATCTTATACCTCTGCTTCATATAACTTATTACTTCCACTTATTATTGTTACGAGCTTCGGGTTCGTGACACTAAAAACAGCCGATTAAATAACCAAAAATGACACTTTAATTACACAACACTAATTACACTTTAAACTCACTAATTATAAAACACAATCGCACTACTAATCACTTTAATTCGCAGTCGAAGATCGCTCTCGAAGTTATCACTTGTATCGCTAATCCAATACTGACTCGGTCGGTACATGTGCCAGCCTTTTATAGGGCGCCGGATAATTCCAGAACCTTCCATCTTAGAAAGATCTAGAAAGTTCGCGTACATATTAGTCGGGACTGACTAGGGTTCGAGAATTTCTAGAATGTTCTATCATAGAAAAGTCTCGAAGGTTCTTGGCTTTACTAGTTCTGCTACTCGATACTAGATGGCGCTAGTTGTACCGAGTGCCGCTTCCTTCCTTACTTAATTTGATTGTGGCGTGCAACATTATTATGTCACTTTAGAAAGTACAGCCACCTTCGTATATTAGTAATCAAATGCACGTCTCGCGCGTCCCCGATGTATTCAGATCTGGGACACTCGCGCCTTAAGTGTCTGCTGAGCCTGTGTTGAGTACTTGAACTGTCACCAGCCTGTAATATTGTTGCGATAGAGACTACTTTAGAAGGATGCTTGGCTATCCTGCTAGGGCTGCGGAATTTGTTCGAAAGAGTCTCCGCGGCCCTGGAACGCAAAGGGTACAAGAAGGATCTTCTATTGCGTCGGTGGCATGACACATCGTAGCTGCAGTAAACAGTTGGTATTTGTTTTTGCTTTTAATGCCATCCTTATGCGTGCGGAATAGAAGTAAAAATCGGTTGAACGGGCTGTAAACAATTTTGTTCCAATGTCTAATATTATTGTGAATGGAGTATAGTTATATCAACATTAAATTTAATTATGGAATGGGATAAACAAAATCCTGTGCTACACTTTGAGCTACGCCGTAGCTAGCGCGAGCTACGTCGTAGCACCGTTGTACAAAAATTCCTGAAGAGTTCATGGAAAAGAAATGAATTTGAACCAATCACTGAGTTACATGTTGTCAGTCTCACTCTCACTGTATCTCAGTGTCACTGACTTAAATCCTTCTTTTGTATTTAAGTGAACGTTACTTCGTAAGTTTTTTTCAAGTTACTCATTAGAGGTATCACAAGTGCCTGCTAGGGTTGCGGAATTTGTTCGAAAGAGTCACCGCGGCTCTGGAACGCAAAGAGCACAAGAAGGATCACGGGTGGGTTTTAGTCAGTAAGAGTCTGACACTCCCTTCCGCTCCGCCCAGAGCGGGAGAAGTCATTTGATGATTTCCCATCCAGAAAAAAGGGGTCTTTGGCTATAGTATCAACTAATAATAGGTTAGTTGACTAAAAAAATCTAATTAGTCCGTCAGATAGATTTCCAAAAAATATTGGACATGTATTTTTCTCCTTTTGTCTTCAACAAAAAACAAAAACGATACAGTGCGTTGAATACTCGTGTGAAATCACTACTCGCTACAATTTTTACCTCTCTCTCCTGATCTTTGATGCTTTTTATCTTCGTAATTTTTTATAGATTTGATAAAGCAAAAAATACGGTCCAATATTTTTCGATAATCTAATCGATCGAATTGTTCCACGGTGTGATAAACTTTTTTGCTAAAACATGTATGTATTCTTTGGCAAAATGAACGCAGTATTAAATTGCATACTGTCCAGGATTCGTGTGGTTTCACTACACGGACCTTGTAGAAACAAGAACGTTTGTGCCATCGCTATGGTTGGAATCAAATCTCTGGTCTCTTGGTTCCTATTTGACCTAGCTCTGTTCCGTCTCCAGCTTGCTATGAAGAGTAAGGGAAATAATGTTTTTCTAACTCCTCTGCTGTTCTTTTCTGGTTACTTTCGTCGTGGAATCCAAAACAGTTGAATTGTTTCTCCATTACTCGTCGAGCTTCATTTTAGAGTTAATCTGGTTTATACTTTTAACTGAAATCTTAAAACTAAAGATAACCATAGTGACACATAAAAGTAATCTGGTCATCATCATCTGCCTAGCCTTTTCCCAACTATATTGGGGTTGGTTTCCAGTCAAACCGGATTCAGCTGAATACCAGTATGCCAGACCCATTACCAGGTTAACACGGTACTTCTTGGCAAGACTGGAGTCAGATTGACCTGGCCTCTGACAATAACAAAACCAAAGATCTACAAATGACAGCCGGGACCAACGGCTTAACGTGCTTTTTGAGGCGCGGAGGAGTCTCGGTATGTTAAGAGGGGTCACCAACCGGTCCGCAGACATAACTTGGCAAGCGTTGCTTAACCTTAAAGATCGACGCGTGCGGCTGTTATTATTTAGCCACGAGCACAGCGTAGACTCAAGTAACAACAAAAAATAATAAAAAATGACAATATATTTCAAGTATCGATTTTATAAAAGCCACGGAAGCAACTGTTTACATTCTAACAATTCAGGTTATTGATAAGTACTAAGTCAGTAGTGAGGTCAGGGCCATCGGAAGTAGCCACACAGGCAGACAGTAAGTAGGCGTGTTGCTTTGTCTACTTTTATGTAAATTTTGTATTGGGTACTTTGTGTCATATTCAATGTATGTAGATCAGATTTTTTGTGATACCTCTTTTTTTTGGATGGGAAATCATCAAATGACTTCTCCCGCTCTGGGCGGAGCGGAAGGGAGTGTCAGACTCTTACTGACTAAAACCCACCCGTGATCCTTCTACTGCCCTTTGCGTTCTAGGGCCGCGGTGACTCTTTCGAACAAATTCCGCAACCCTAGCAGGCACTTGTGATATCTCTAATGAGTAAATTGAAAAAAACTTACGAAGTAACGTTCACCTAAATACAGAAGAAGGATTTAAGTCAGTGACACTGAGATATAGTGAGAGTAAGACTGACAACATGTATCTCAGTGATTGGTTCAAATTCATTTCTTTTTCCATTAACTCTTCAGGAATTTCTGTGCAACGGTGCTACGACGTAGCTCGCGCCAGCTACGGCGTAGCTCAAAGTGTAGCACAGAATTTTATTTATCCCATTCCATAATTAAATTTAATATTGATATAACTATACTCCATTCACAATAAGATTAGACATTGGAACAACATTGTTTACAGTCCGTTCAACCGATTTTTAATTCTATTCCGTACGCATAAGGATGGCATTAAAAGCAAAAACGTGATTATAATACCAACTGTTCACTGCAGCTACCATGTGTCATGCCACCAACGCAATAGAAGTCAAAACCGGTTGAACGGACTGTAAAAAAGATGTATTTTAATGTCTAATCTTATCGTGAATGGGGAAAAATCTCTAAGATTTCACATCATGTTGTATTGCCAGAATGGGTAGGCAGTGGTGTACATTTAGATACCAAAGAACAAGTTACATTTGGCCAGTTTTGTTTCTGCAACTACTTCTTGGTATACTAATGAAAGAGTACATATATTGCAGTATAGCTGAGTTTATGAAAGAGCACAATTTTCTTAGTTTTTGTGATAACGATGTTGTATGATCGACATGTTATTTGGATTAACTGTAATTCGGAATTGAAATTTTAATGACAGTAACTCAAATTTAGTGACTAATTTATTTATTACATTAAATTTCATCTAATAAATATATTGAAATGTAATATATAAATGAATAGTGATGATGGTATGAAATTTAAAAAGTACCAACATAATGCCTATAATGTCATTTTGATGAATATTATCACGGTCTATGTACCATCTCTTCCTACCAATTTGTACGCCACGATTTGCGGCTGATGTTATAACTTTTCTGTATGTCATTATTATCTTGTATTGTGTAAACCATGTTTAAGCAAATAGAAAAGCATACTTACTGATGCCAAGCCTGTGAGTAGTGGTGGCCGAGTGGTAAAAGCCCCGATTTACGAATTTTAGGTCGCGGGTTCAAACCCAGCCAGGCGCATTACTTTATATAATGAATTTCTTCACCACTGCTCTCAAAATGATGAAGGAAAACATCGTGAGGAAACCGGCATATCCTAGAACCAAAAATTCGAAGACTTGTGACACCAACCCGCACTGGGCCCGCGTGGTGGATTACGGCCCATTCTCTCTCCTAGAGAGGAGGCCTGTGTCCAAGCAGTGGGGACATTAAAAGGCTGGTTATGCCAAGCCTGTGTACAAATGACTGAAGAGTATTGGTTGTCAGGTGGCGGCGAGGCAGAGGCGTTCAGCGGCAGTCCGCGCTCCGACAACTACCGGCTGGAGTTCGCGCGCGGGCGGCCGGCCGCGTCCCCGCGCACGCCGCGCGCGCCGCGCCTGCTGTCCGCCGCGCGCGGGCCCTCCTCTTCCTCCTCCGGCTCCGAGCTCTCGCTGCGGCAGCCTATTAAGATCAGGTACCTATCTCGACTCCCAACTCTACTCATATACTCTGCGACATTTCTTCCATACGACACAGACGTCGTCCTAGTTCAAAACGATTATCACGCAAATTCACAATCATCGCGTTCGTTTGAGCAAACCTGACGTTCAATCGTTCAATATAACGTGGGGATCGCGTATTTACGCGATGATCGCCTTCTATTAAGACGAAGCCTCGGTCTGACAGCGACTGAGTTGAGTGAAGTGAAAAAATTCTCCTTCAATAGGACTTAGAATATAATAAATGTGAACTATGGAAAGTTTCAGCGGAATAGAACTTTCATTATTTTATTTGCAGAAACTGTGCAAGTCATTTAGGTAGGATTATGTGCATTGTAGACTTGATGCTTATAATTTTAATTCTAATATGCATGAAAATACCATAACAGATAAAAAAAATACAATAATTTCTTGAAAACAATGGATCTGTTCAGAGTGTAAAAACTAAATACCTTTTAGGTGTTTTTAGTGCATGTAACATTTGTAAAAAAAGCATGAAATATAGAAATGCTTTTATTAAACAACAAATTAACGATCCAGTTAAATTAATTAGCTTTTTGATAAAGAAAAACCCTTACCTTCTATTCGGATGGAGTTATTTAATTGCTTTAATTAAATGGTTGTCTCTAAAACTTTTACTCGTGTTTAATAAAACACCATTAAAATAAAACGGTACTCTCGACTGACCGAATGAAATCGAAAACACGTTTTATTGCCAACAAGACATATAATTCAAAAAACAATTAAATAACTCTGAGTAAATAGGTTTTTAATAAAATACATCGAGTAGTTGTAATAATGTTGTTGTTGGTGTTTCCGAAGGTGGTGATGTGTGGGCGTAGCGCTATTACCTAACACTAACCCTGCGCGCGCGCATACAAGGTGAGTGCTTGCAGTACGCTTATGTCCCTTATTCAGTCAGAAACTGGAATACCTACACAGTTCTTTACAAAAACGTAGTTTTGTAAAGAAAAATTGTATGATAATTATTTCTGCTTTGAAAATATTTTAGGCCTAATGCTTGTAGTACCTGATCGAGTTTTATAGTATTATCGTGAAAATGCATGTGGTAGTAGATAAAACCTTGCCTTAGTATAGAAACGCTTAAAATAACCAGCGTTTTTACTAAAATATCGAATTATTCATTCCGCCATGCTTACAATTTAATCAAGTACCTATCCTTTCGATTGTATTACTCTTTAACACAGCATATATTTTTCACGAAAAAAAAAGAAACAAAAAAATGTTCATTTTTTAAACCTGAACTCCACCAACAGTGAGCCAACAAAAGAGGAACCGGAACCCGACGAGCCCGCCATAGTCCCGACGCTGCGACCGGCCGGACCCGCGCGCACCGCTCTACTCACTCACTGACACTGAGCCACTCACACTGAGTCAACTGAGTTCCCGAAGCTCACTGAGTTGCTGACAGGTTCACTTACACTCACTGAGTTAATGGCAGGTTCACTTACACTCACTGAGTTACTGGCAGGTTCACTTACACTCACTGAGTTACTGGCAGGTTCACTTACACTCACTGAGTTACTGACAGGGTCACTTATACCGGTGACTTTCACTGTATTACCGACACCGATACGAGTTACATATACTCCACAACTACACTGAGTTATCGAGTCACTGAAGCTCGTATTAATTAATGATTCTGTCAATTTCCTGGCTCTAAGCTATATATTCTTATATTGTAAAGGTTGGCAATTTACAGCAACTTCTGATAATATTCACTAGGTCATGGCAGTTGTCAGCAAATAATAATTAATATGAGTGTAAGTCAGTGATACTCACTCACCAACATCGATATAAAGATGTTAATTAAGAACTTAGCATAAAATTGTATATGTTGAATTGTAATCTATGTAAACTTCTATTTATTTACCTTAAATTCTTGTTAGGAGTTTGTTACCTGATATAATATTGGTTTGGAGTGTAGAACTTCGCAAGATGGCCAGCTTATGTGCCAATCCAAAAAATAACATATATAAATGTAAGGTGCTAAAAATATAACTTGTTGAATTAAAGAAACCCGTTTTTTCTAATAAGTTTTGGAAGTCATTATTGCTACAAAGGCCGGTTAAATGTCCGGTGTTCGCTGGAAGCCGGAATGGGAGTGTTAGCAATCTGTATGTATGTACGTCACGCGAACCACGGTGCTGAAATTTGGGTCAAAGACCATGTATTGTGCTATTTATATGTACCCTTTTCTTGTCTTGACCTGAAGCTTTCAGAGGTCAAACCGTCTAGTTTTTCAGACTGATATTTACGCTTGTCGGCCTATTATTTTATCCTTTACGTTTTCATTGTTTATCTTACTTTTTACTTATTCAACTCTAACTGCTGACTTGCATGATTGACTTTACGTATATGATTATTTAAATGCTCCTTTTTGGTCAATTGTTATATCACAGATTTCTATCAAAATTTAATACCCAGATTTATTTTTAAATTCCCATTTGATACTTAAACAAACTATTTACGAGAGAGGTTTCACTATAGGGAACGTGCAGAAACTATAGGTGGCAGCACAGACGCGTCAATGTCAAGTATATTTGACTTATAAGTTTCATATTTGCAACGCTAGATGGCACAGTCTACTTCGTGCACGTTCCATTAATCGGAAGGTGCAGGAAGTATAGGTGGCAGCACAGGTCAAATATTAACAACGTATAAGTTTCAGATTTGCAACACTAGATGGCATAGTCTCCGCCTTGCACGTTCCCTATAAAAACTTATTATTAAAAGAAATGTAGTATTGAGCGTAGATTGCTCCTAATGCTAGTATAATGACGAACAGTCTTTTGAAGATATTAACTCCGACCATTGCTTTAATTCGCATCTTTTATGTACTTAATCTATGTAAAACTTTATATTTTACTTAATAAACTATAAGCTTATTTTATCAAGCTGTTTTCACAAAAAAAACCGTAGATTTTAACCACATTTAACGTGGAAAAATTAAATCAGAAAATATCAGGTTTTTGTGAAAACAGCTTTTCTCTAGAAATACTTAGTTTTATTATTCCAATAGTTATGGTCTTCCAATGTAAGCTAAATACTGAAGCTTTAATATAGACTTAACGGTAGACTTATAGTGGTGCTATTAGCGTCAGAGTGTAGTTTTGACACTAAAATGTCAGCGTCAACCGCTACAGTATGACGCTTTACTGTTAGGTGCTGATTTATACCGATTATACACATTTCTATTTAGTCTAACTGGCATTTTTTACATAATTAAAAAAAGTTACTGAGTACCGAATAAAATTAATGAAAATTCCCTGCTAGTAGCCCTCTACGAACTGACAAGAATTTTAAGTTTAAGACCTACGAAATGAAATAATTGATTACAGCGCTATAAGCAATATTCTACCAAAATGACCTGAAAGTAGAGTATCTTCCCATCGCCAGACCAAAGCTTAACAAATTCAATAGTTGACTAATAAAATCTAATTAGTCCGTCAGACAGATTTCCTAATAAATATTGGACACGTATATTTTTTTATTTTTTCAATACTATATAGTGCGTTCGCTATAATTTTTACCACGATGTGACGTCACAAGCCGCCAGCTCCTGATCTTTGATGACCTTCATCAATTTTTATAGATTTGATAAAGCAAAAAATACGTGTCCAATAATTTTCGATAATCTAACTGACGGACTAAATATTTATTTTTTTTTAACTCAGGTAACATTCTTATTCACCATCAACCAAGCCCAAATCCAACCACCTTTATCGTCTCCTAATTGAGACTTCCCTTCAACATTACCTTTAGGGGTGCGATCAATCATTTTCCTGCAATTTTCCGGGTAGGATGGACCGGGGTGTGCCATGACCGGGTTACCCGCGTGGCCACGTGACCCACACTACTGATCGATTGTCGCAGGTTCCTTTATGACGTGTTAAGTAATATTGGGCGGGTGTTATTGTAATAATTCTGTATTGTTAATGGTCTGGCGATAATTTGAAACATGGTGTTGTTTGAAAGGTCAGCGTTCAATTGATTTTTGGGTTTGAACTTCGTTAAGCCTTGGATTTAAATGTGATTTGAACTTTGGACGCATAAATAATGTTTTGGCAATTCGTAGAGTGAAAATACTATAAAATATCAAACTATCAAAATGAAAGTAGAGATGAAAAATTATAAAAATGAAAAATATGTTAGACTTTTGAAAAGAAAAATGCATAAACATTTTAAAGACTCACTTTATTATTATTCTATCATACATTCCCATAAATCATTAAAATTTAAAATTAATTTTATTTTAATCACTATAAAATTCATATTTTTTTCAACTAATATAATAAATACGATTAATATAATATACAACACAAGAAGTATTTTATATGTAAGAGTAAGAATATTATAAATCTAATATAAAACGGCTCAATTGTATATAACTTAATGAATAAGCGTTATTAATATCATATTCATATTAATTTTGTGTAATCTTTATTCAAAATATACTGTTAAGATGGCGGGACCAGAGATGGCAAACATTTTTGCAATCTAAACGATTTTAAAAAAGGAATAATCTTGGTATATCTGCAAAAAGTTTACTATTGATTCCCGTCGTAATTTAGACTTTAAAACTTGTATAATAAAACATAGATTACGTCTGTATATAACATAAGCTACAGTTCGATTCATGTATATAGTGTAGAATGTAAACCGTTTATCTACGAGTAATAAAGATTTGTATAACATTTTAATTCTGTTGTTTAATTTTCAAACTTATAATGTTTATTTATTTATTTGGATCTCCAACAAAGGATACACAGTTATAACATCAGTCACAGTGATACAAGTGGTTACTTTACGCGTGCTCCTTCAGTTATAGAAGACCACAGCATGCACGTATAACTAGCTTCACATAAAATATAATAACACATAAATCCAATTAAAAATAAATAAAATCATTCCATTATATTCAATTAGGTTACTTTATTCAAAAATATTAAATTATTCCATTAAATTAAAATTAATTTGTTCAAATGACCAGTCGGGTTGTGATTCTCGCTGTACAAATGATTTTAAACTCTTAATAAATCTAGAATGACACTATTACACTGACGTTTCAAGAAACAGCATCAAAGCAGAATGGTACTTCCAAGTTTAAATATTTTTGGAAAACACCAATTTAAAAAAAAAAAACAATAATAAAAAAGAAAATTTCATAAACTTGAACTTGAAAATCGAATGGAACTTTTGATTTCAAATTTACGGCCAGTCTGCTTACGGCCATGTTTTCTTTTTACGAAAAATTACAATATGGTAGTGGTCTACATTTATGGTAATCACAGTGAGAGTATCAAACCAAAGATAACACAACATGCATGACTGTTATTATGCCATTTACCTACTTTATCACTGGTATTCCAATAGGTTGTTTGTCGATATCTATTAATTGTGCCACATATACATAGGTGTTCAATCAAAATTCACTATAATTTTATATAAAAGCTAGCACTGCCCGCGCTTATTTAAGTAGTAAAAACATTTAGGTTGTCTACCTATCTGCAAAATTTTAAGTTTGTAGAGAAATGTGGGAAAAATTGAGATATGCCGTTGGTTGGCCATCCCTGATCTATAAGTACCTACTAATATAATAAAACGAAGAGTTTATTTATTTGAACGTGCTAGTCTCTGGAACTACATGTCGGATTTGGTATATGATATGCCACATTCGTGAGGAAGGCTAAAGGCTATTCGGCAGCGGAAAAAACGCGATATGCATGCGAAGTCACGGGGAAAAGCTATAGTATACCTATCATAAAATAAGCTCATAACTCGCGCGCTCCTCTCTAAAATCATACAAGAACTTTAGAAGATAGAATCACTTAAATGCTGTAATACTTATACCTACTGATTACCTACAGATTTTTAATTCAGCCAGTTAACAACATCGTTAATAATACAATCAGAGTTAGTATAGCCTGACTCCCACCGATTACTCTTCCCTGCCCTACGAACATCGGCAGTTATTAACTTAAAACTTTTTCGTTCGTGTGTGGAGTACTGCAGCCATATATGGGCTGGTGCTGCGAAATGCCACCTAGCGGCTTTGGACTCGGTGGAAAGGCGAGCGAAGAGGCTAATTGGTGATCCAGATTTGGTTAAATCCAATCTTCAAAGCCTTGAGCACAGGCGTAAAGTAGCCAGCCTTTCGGTGTTTTACAGGTTGCATTTTGGAGAGTGTGCGCAGGAACTGCATAACTTGATCCCGCCATCCCTTTTTTACCATCGGACGACCCGACGTACGGCGAGTATCCATCCATACGTTGTTGAAACTTCTACGGTCCGGACTAAGCGTTTTGCCTCGTCGTTTATACCGCGAACATCGAAGGATTGGAACAATTTGCCTGCGGCGGTCTTCCCGTCCGATTATAATCTGAATGTCTTCAAGGCAAGAGTGAATAGGCTCATAAACTAGTGCGCCTTACCATCAGAGATTGCATCGCTGCTTACCATCAGGTGGGATCGCAGTCAAGCACTAGTTTATAACAAGTTAAAAAAAAAAAAAAAAAAAAAAATGTGGGAGCATGCTCAAAGCAGCCAATTACCGGTCAACGCTCTCGGTAGCTGGCTGAAAACTTCATAAAAACAAAAGAAAAACTTCCATACCAACCCTAAAGAACGAATACATTACCGCTGTAGTACAAACAGAAGAGAATCCGCTCGTACAAAAGCATCAATGGATATTAGACAAGGTGATATTTACAAGTGTAAAAGTTAGACATGCGCAAAGGGGTTTCAGAAGTAATGCTTGGTGAAAAGTTTTCAGTTACCGCGCGAGCTTTCCGTGAAGTGCACATTACTAGAAATTGTTATAGGCCGATTGGACACTGTCCAAATATACAACATTCGTATGTGCGACTATTGATAAGGATTATTTCTGCATAAATCAAAAGTTTTATTTCTACTTGTTCGTTTTTGACATAAATAAAGAACGAAATTTAACCCAAAAACGTAATAAAATAAATGGACTGTAGCTAATTACTTAACCGATAATTTTTGTGATAAAACTACGATTAAAATCAACCTACAAATATAAACATAACATTACCGTAGAAATTACTGTACAACTTCAACTGGGCAGCCTTTTTCATTCGCCTACAAAAACTCACAAGCCACAAACATCTGGAGCAAGTTACTGAAAACTCGCGTCAAACTGTTTACTCCGAATAATTCTAAAGGTGTTTGCCGACTATCATTTACCGTGGCCTTTGAGGACGTTCCGCTTGGATCTGGCGGCGCGGCCGTCCCAAACCTCACCCGGACGACATCCCGACAGTGTGTGGCCTGCGAACACAAAGCCAAGCTGCTGCCGGACATTCCCGAGCCGGTGTCGGCTCCTCCGGTGCTGATACCGACGCAAGCCCCGGTCGTACGGGAACAGCCGGCCTTCGCCCGCGAGGCCGGCCACCGGACAGTGATGACAGCGAAACCGGAGAGTGTGCACGAAGCTCTAGAGGACAGAGACCCTAATAATCTGAATCAACATGTGCAGGTTTGTATGAAGACCTTTCTTTTTTTTTTGATGGGAAATCATCAAATGACGTCTCCCGCTCTGGGCGGAGCGGAAGAGAGTGTCAGACTCTTACTGACTAAAACCCTAAGCCCTTTGCGTTCCAGGGCCGCGGTGACTCTTTCGAACAAATTCCGCAACCCTAGCAGGCACTGACCCTATGGGGCCCCGTCTTCTTTGCTGACGGCTCTTTGAGGCGCGCGTGGAACACGACGCGCCGTCGACTCGGGCCTGGTTGCTATCGGACGGCGAGCCACCCATAGCTCGCCATCCGCAGGCCCGCGCCTACTAGAAATAACTATCAAGGTTAATTCGTAGTAGGTGTGACTGGACGTGATTTTTTCAAGAAGTTTCATTATTGATGTGTGTGTTTATTTTGAACTGTAAACAATCAATATTAGCTTTCGACCTTGTTGAACAGAAAATACACACTTGGATAATTAATCATGATTTGAAATGATTGTATTTAGCTACGATTAGGACTTATCGTAACTTGAATCTGGCTGGTCAAATGGACATGCTGGCCAGACAAAATAAATAGAAAGTTAGTTTGATTCCTTTTACCTAAACAGAAATTTACACAGAATCAAACTAAAAGATAAAGGTGTATTATAAATAAATGATATTTATTTTGTAAGTAGGTTAAACATAACACTTTTACACGTCCAATATTTCTGGTCATTTTAAGCTAGATGAAGCCGGTGTTTCCTAGCCGACTATCCTTATCTGTTTTTTTTTTTTTTGTATGGGAAATCGTCAAATTACTTCTCCCGCTCTGAGCGAAGCGGAAGAGAGTGTCAGACTCTTACTGACTAAAACCCACCCGTGTTCCTTCTTGTGCCTTTTGTGTTCCGGGGCCGCGGTGACTCTTTCGTGTTCTTTTGTGTTCCGGGGCCGCGGTGACTCTTTCGTGTTCTTTTGTGTTCCGGGGCCGCGGTGACTCTTTCGTGTTCTTTTGTGTTCCGGGGCCGCGGTGACTCTTTCGTGTTCTTTTGTGTTCCGGGGCCGCGGTGACCCTTTCGTGTTCTTTTGTGTTCCGGGGCCGCGGTGACTCTTTCGTGTTCTTTTGTGTTCCGGGGCCGCGGTGACTCTTTCGTGTTCTTTTGTGTTCCGGGGCCGCGGTGACTCTTTCGTGTTCTTTTGTGTTCCGGGGCCGCGGTGACTCTTTCGTGTTCTTTTGTGTTACGGGGCCGCGGTGACTCTTTCGTGTTCTTTTGTGTTCCGGGGCCGCGGTGACTCTTTCGAACAAATTCCGCAACAAGCCGACTACCCTTTTTCTTTTTTTTTTTTTGGATGGGCATTCATAAAATGACCCCTCCCGCCCTGGGCGGAGCGGTAGGGAGTGTCAGACTTTTACTGACTAAAACCCACCCGTGTTCCTTCTTGTGCCCTTTGCGTTCCACGGCCGCGGTAACTCTTTCGAACAAATTCCGCAACCCTAGCAGGCACCGACCCTATGGGGCCCCGTCCTCGGTGCTGACGGCTCCTTGAGGCGCGCGTGGAACACGACGCGTCGTCGACTCAACCTGGTATCGGACGGCGAGCCACCCACGCTCACCGTCCCCAGGCATCAGCCACTGCGCAATAGCACAGTGGCCGAACTGAAATAAAACCCTAACATGGCGGTCTTCATATTCCTATGAGAACAATGCAGATCTATTTCTGAAATGGTCTTAAAAAAATTGCCAATAAACCATATACTTCAGTAATTACTATTTTAAACGTCAGCAAACACAGTAATTTATTCAAAGAAATAATATTAGACGAACTTTTACATTTAAATAGAAAATTATTCATACTTTAGCTACGGAAATACATTACCATTTCTACGACTTACAGATGGTTGTTATAATTGTGTGACGTAAACAATATCATGGTAAAACTTGTAATAATCATATACTATGTTGTTATACTAAGCTCAAAGTCGCTCAGCGGGCTACGGAAAGGGAATGCTCGGTGTGTCTCTGAGGGATCACATCAGCAATGAGGTGTTTCCGTCAGAGAAGCAAGGTCATCGATATAGCCCACTGGATTAGTAAGCTGAAGTGGCAGTGGGCTGGCCATATTAATCGCAGAACCGACAACCGTTGGGGTAACCGAGTTCTAGAGTGGAGACCGCGTCTCGGCATCGGCAAACGTAGTGTAGGACATCCTCAGGCACGGTGGAGTGACGATTTGCGCAGGACGGCTGGCAGAAACTGGATGCGAGAAGCCGAAAATAGATCTAAGTGACGTGCAATTAGAGAGGCCTATGTCCAGCAGTGGACTGCAACAGGCTGTTAATGATGATAATGGTGATGGTGTTATTTATAGAAATAACGGATGCCTCGAAGTTTAGAGTGCTTATTTAATGTAAAAAAAACCTCGTAAATGTACCACTGCGTTATGTTAATTCTAGACTTTGTAGCGTCATATTGTAGTTCTAACAGCGCTACGAAATTATTACCATAATAACTTAGTAGGGTAAAGCCGGGATAGATGTCCTAGTAGTATAGGTACCCCCATTGTTGTTACTCTAGTTTCGCGGATGAATCGCATGCTGTTTTATTTATGTATCGGGAGAATTCCAAACTGCCACTAAGTGGACTGTGTCTCATGTCTCTGTGCGATTGCATGGGAAGGCAAAGTGCGAACTTTTTCGGGATAGATGCTCTGTTTCTCAGCGGGTCGTCTATCTTAAACGTTATTTGCATGGACTAGGCAACTATCCTATGTAAAGGATAGATGTCACAAAACGTAGAGGTCCACAAAAATCGCTAATACTCTATAAATACCTATCAAAGACAATGTTTTTACTTTTCATAAATTTATAGATAAAGATTTACAATTATTATTTTTTATTTCTGTACTGCGAGATATAAAATGCTTTCAAAAAATGTGGCATTTATCCCTGTTTTACCCTACAAAGATTAGAATCGGGTCAGTAGATATAAGCCATGAAAACGTCGCAAACGGACAGAGAAACTGAATCGCTTTCGTATTTATAGGTAAAGATCAAACCTACTCAATGAATTTGTATGATTAAGTATCGTGAAAGCAAGTTTGCTTAACCAGTAAGATAACAATTACTTAATGGTCGTTCATCAAATGAGATCTGACGGGACAACGCTGTGTGCGTTCTAGAACGGAACTGGAATCATACAGTATTTTAATAAGTTATCCAAACATACTAAATGTCACTAACATTATTTTTAACCGACTTCCAATAAAGGAGGAGGTTCTCAAGTCTACTGTATTTTTTATATGTGTGTTAGTTACCTCATAAATTTTACTGATGATGTGTATCGATTTTGATTATTCTTTTTATATTCGAAAGTTGGTGCTTGTCATGTGGTCCCATTTGAGTAAGATCTGACGACTAGTATTTAAGTTATCCTTAATAATGCGTGGCTCCATCTCATTATCACTAAAATAATAAAAATACAACCGACTTCTAAAATAAAATCACAAACAGTATTCAATTATTTTTAGAAGACTGTTTTATTTTTTTGTAAAAAAGTTTTTCTCAACATTTTTTTCTACCAACGACGGTAAATTCCTTGATCTAAAATATACACATTAAAATCTCTTTCACAGCAATAGCATGGAGCAAAACTCTAGAGATTCACGTGACACTATATTTGAATTAAAAAAAAAACCCTAAAACCGAGCGTGCCATAAACTAACAAATAAACCAAAACTTTATCTCCGATCTAGATACACAACTACACGCCCATATTAAAGTCAGTTCCTTTCCTACTATAAATCAATGTCGTGGAAAATCAACTTCATTATACGCACAAACAACCATTAGTTTTGTGGCGCCGTGAAATTGGGACATAACTGCTTAAAGGGTTTCTTAAGGGTTTCTAATGTATTTGAAGAAGTTGTTCAACAATGGCAAGCCACCTTTAACACTCGTAACATCGATTAATGAGTTAATCAGTAGGCAATAGGGAAGATGCAATTACAGAATACATGAACATTTTGTTATTGAAATGATAAAATAGTGTAATAATGCAATGTTTTTACTGTAGTTATAATATTGATTTTTAACAACTATTACGAATTAATATAACGTGAAACGGAACGTAAACAATCAACGTCACTGGTGTTATGACAACGGAAAGACGAACTTAAAATTTAATACATGACACTTCATGATCTCTGTCTGTGCTGACAGGAGTGATTTCATTGTCTGTTTTCGCGGGAAAAGAAAAACAGTCAGTTTATAATCGCAATTTTGGCAATACATTAAACTGTATTAATTTTTTAACTTTTGTCTATTTTGCACGGAATTCTTTTGTATGAAAGCAAGATGAAAATATTGCATGTTCCCTTTTAGATAAGTTAGTGGCGAGGTTTAATTCGAAAAGGAAATAATAAAATGAATCGAATAACTTCCATTCAACAGTATTTCTTTTTAATAAGTCTTAAAAATTCGATTGTATTTTTTTTAATATTTAACAACCTGACTTTTTTTTAATAAACTATTTGTGAACTGTCAAATACGTGGTCGTCCATGATGAATTGATCGGTGTCATGTGAACACAAACGTTCCTTTGAAATGAAAAAAGCCAGCCAGCCAGAAAGCTACGTATTTTTTACATTCTCCAAAAAATATCATATACATATATTCTGTGGATATTCGGGACTTTTTTACTGTCACGTATATGAAAGTTACTTAAACAGTTTATTTCAAACACATCATTTGAGAGTTACGGCGTTTGCTACAAGATTTTTACATTCTACGATAAATCTGTGTGTTCTGTGGGAATACGAGACTCCTTTGATTGTTTTCACGTTTATAAAAGTCACTTAATAGACAATTTACCTATTCCAAAGAACTGAACACCCAAAACCAAAGACAACTATGCCCAAAACACACCAGACCCTTAACAATTTTGTAGTTACCTTATTACAAGTCAACAAACAATTATTAAGTTTTCGTGTTACCAAATAACGCTGAAACCTTTTTAAGCATTACAACACCTAACCACAATGTTATCAAAAATGCAAATTCTTACAAAAAAACGTAAGGTTTAATTAAAAACCTAGCCCACACTGCCGGACAAAGAACTCGAGACGTTCGCGTGACTTAAGTACCTACCTAGCTCCTTGACTACTGCGAACTACAGGTCACTCGCTCCTGTACTATTTAATAGTTCTCCACTAATTAACTTTCTGTACTTTCACCCTTGAAAAGAGTGGAAAAACCGGCCAAGTGCGAGTGGGACTTGTGCACGAAGAGTTCCGTACCACTATCTATAAAAACGGAAAAAATCATGACTGTTGTATGAGAGCCCCCTTAAATATTTATTTAATCTGTTTTTTTTTTAGAATTAGTAGCAACAGAAATACATCATCTGTGAAAATTTCAACTTTCTAACTATCACGGTTCATGAGATACAGCCTGGTGAAAACAGACGGATGGAGAGCAGAGCCTTAGTAAAGAGGTCCCGTTTTACCCTTTGGGTACGGAACCCTAAACAGCCGAAGTTTCCAGCGTTGATAACACTGGCCATCCGACACATTCATTAAATTTTGCACGCAGAATATATTGTCTGTAGGAAAAACTTCCCTTAGTGTTACTCGGCAAGTGGTGGTAGACGGTGGTGAGTAAACTAAAACTACCAGAAAAAAAAAGCTAGAATAAATAAGCAGAGCAGTGGTGGCCGAGTTGGTCGCGGGTTCAAACCCGGCCAGGCGCATTACTTTGTATAATTAACTTCATCACCACTGCTCTCGAAACGACCAAAGAAGGAAAACATCGTAAGGAAACCGGCATGTCCTAGTACCAAAAATTCGAAGCCATTCCCTCTCCTAGAGAGGAGGCCTGTGTCCCAGCAGTGAGGACATTGAAAGGCTGGTTATGCTATGCTTATGTAAATAAGCAGGTACAAAGTTGTAATTTTCTCTTATAATATCCACCCATTAAACATTAGGTATGTACGCAAGTACCCACTCTCACAATTTTACTAGAAAAGCAGAGTTCTTGAGCTACTAACATTGACACACTGACTTACAGCAAATATTGAATACGAGGGGATTGCCAAAACTATGTCATGTTCACAATGGCCGTCGATTCGATTCATATTGAAGCTATTTATAAGCTCACACTCTACAATTACTTTTTGTATGCTTTAGTTGGTTGCCCGCGATTTAGGTTTTATCGATATACTTATAGCAAAAGTACCAACATTACAAAACAGCATAAATGTCTACATATACAAACATATTCTGTTTTGTAATGTTGGTACTTTACAATGTTTGTAATATTGAAACTTGTAACGCTGAAAAGGGATAGTTATTTCAAGAGAGGAACCAGGAATGGCGCGAAAATAATTTAACATATTTAATCTGTGATTTGCTAAATCCATACTCATAATTTAAAAAAAAAACACACACACACACACTTATATTTTTGTACCTGTGTTCATAAATAAAGATTCATTTGATTTGATTTGATTTTTTTTATTTGAAAGTAGCCAAATGTGACAAAAACATAAGCGTAACATAACGCAAGCGTCGTAAGTAAAGATTTTATTTGTTTAAACATAGTGTACATGATACATTGCATCATTGCATGCAAGATAATAATGAGATACAGACCAGTTCTAACAGGTTCAGGCGCATATCTAGTTCGTAGGAAGAGATGGTGCATAAATAAACCATGATAATATTCCCCAAAATTATATAGACATACTGTAGGTACATAATGCGAGCTATCATCAAGCGAGGTCTAAACCACAAGCAAGCGCATTACAAATAAAACACGTTGTTTTCGGGATAAACTGTGAACGGTCTAAGTTTAGGTGTATCTAATGAAATAAACTGTGAACCACTACTGGCTCAAAAAACCAAGAATTTAGAGCTCCCTATTTCCTTTCCCAGATAGTATGGGATGACATAATCGGCGAGCCGGAAGGCGCGCGCAGCCCCGAGTGCGCGTGGCGCCTGAGTCACGCGTGCTTCCGCCACGCGCGCAACTGGTGCTACACGGTGCTGGCCGTGCTGCTGGCGCCGCCCTGCGCGCTGCTGCTGGGCTGCGGGTTCGCCTGCCTCGCCTTCGAGGTAAGAGTTAGCTAAAGGGAAACCTTCCGTAGCTTTTACCAGTACCTACTATGGATGGATGATAACTTTATACTTAGCCATGAGTTACACTGTCTATACTTAGTATGTCTGTATTTAAACTAATATTATAAAGAGGAAAGAGTTGTATGTTTGTATGTAACGAATAAACTCAAAAACTACTGCACGGATTTCAAAAATTCTTTCACCATTAGAAAGCTACATTCACCTTGAGTAACATACGTTATATTTTATCCCCGTATTCCCACGGGAACGGGAACTACGCGGGTGTAAGCGCGGGGCACTTCTAGTTAGCTATATATATAGGTGGGTGCATAGGTGGCAGCGTCTTCCGCCGGTCTGCAACATCAAGCAAAATAAAAAAAGAAAAACAGCAGCCGCAGCAATTCTGAAGACGTGGTAGATCGATTTAATTGAATTCAATTCAAAGTATATTACTTTACATGAGCACGTATAAAACATCACAATATTTTGGTGGTGTGATTACCAATTATTATTATTAAGTATTAGTTTGCTTAAAATCGCCTCGATCATCACAAAAAGGGAAGTTAACTAAAAAAATCTGATTAGTCCGTGAGATAGATTTCCAAAAAATATTGGACACGTATTTTTTCTTTTTCCACATAAACAAAAAATGAAGAAAATACAGTGCGTAAAAAACTTGTGTGACGTCACTACTCGCTACAATTTTTACCGGGCAGTGACGTCACACGCTCCCACTCCTGAACTTTGATGCTTTTTATATTCGTCAGTTTTTATAGATTTGATAAAGGAAAAAATACGTGTCCAATATTTTTCTATACTTAATCTAACTGACGGACTAAACATAATCATATATTTTTTACTCGGGCAACATCTATTCACAAGTTCTGTGCCTTTACAGCAAATCTGGTGCACCGCCCCGTGCCTGCGCTGCATAAAGATCTATTTCGCGTCGCTGCGCACCATGGTGACGTCATGCATGGCGGCCATCGTGGTCCCCGCAGCCGACGCCATCGGTCACGTCTGCAGACACATCAGGGTCAACTTCCGGAAGGAGGCGCCCGAGGATAAGGATATGCTGGTCATTTAATGGTGACACTGGTTGTTCTATGAGAGGCAGGGAGCATAGGCTAGTCGACCAATGGTGTTTTTGTGAGGCCTTTTAATCTAAGGTTTATTGTGCCATAGTTGTAGAAGTGGCGATTTAAACTGCCTTTGTCAACCAATCCTGTTTTCATTTTATCAAGTCCAAACAGTTGAATTTGGATTGACATTTAAACTTTTAAGACAGCGAATTACTTTTGTGTATATAATTATATTTGTGTATATTTTTCCTTTTTATTCAATTTGTTCTAACTTGCTGAAATTAGTTATGATAAATCACCGTTTGTGCCTTTTATGACGTTAAATCATTAAAGTTTTATGAATTTATGTAGGTACCTATAGTGTGTTTGCACTAATACTTAAATTTCAGCAATTAAATTAACTATCTATTGGCAACTGTTTTACAAAAATGTATTATTGTAATGTTAAGTAAATTTCGTAATTTATTAAATTAAATGTGGTGTGAGAAGTATTTTCTAAATAAATGCTATAAATAAATAGAACAAGCTTTTGTTTTCAAAATCTCAAAATATTAAAAAAAAAAAACATTGTACACGCGTACACAATGGCTCACATAACGTGAGCCTTTGTGTACGCGTGTCCAATGTTTTTTTTTTTAAATATCCTTTTTTTTTAAATTAAGTTGGTAAATATCCAGGTAAGTTGGCAAAAGCACTCATGTTAAATGTTCAAACATATTCATAAAAAAAACAACTACCTATTTATGCTTAATTTAAATAGTGATCAGCACATTCGAAATTCAAATTCTCTAAATTTAATTAAAGAATATAATTTAAATAAAGAATCAGCTAATCATGATTTAAAATAAGAAAAAAATCTATACTTATAAAAGACTTATAATAAATCTGTAGAGAGGTCAATTCTGTACAAGGAATATATTTTCAAAATAACTATCAGGAGGTGATTAGTGATCGATACTGGTGCCAAAAACGCAATCAGTAAAATTTTTGTCTGTCTGTCTGTCTGTCTGTCTGTATGTTCTTTATAGAAACAAAAACTACTCGACCGATTTTAACGAAACTTGGTGCAATTATTCTTCATACTCCTGGGCAGGTTATAGTATATTATACTTTTCATCACGCTACAATCAATAGGAGCAGAGCAGTGAAGGAAAATGTTGGGAAAACGGGAGAAGTTACTCCATTTTTTAAGCTTCCGTCGCGTGTGTAGCCTTTATGGTTAAAGTTACATAGAAATCATGTATTACGGAAATGTTTTACATAAAATTATCTAAAAAATGTCCCAAACAGCATATGTCTATATTTTATGGTTGACTCACAATAACACGTGTAACTCCCGATAGCTTAGCAGTTCGGCGCTTTCTGATTATTTGTATGAAACTTTGTCAATTTTAAACCGATCGGGCTGAGAGTTTCAAAATCGGGGGTAAAGTAACTATTCCACGCGGACGAAGTCGCTGGCAGAAGCTAGTCTATTCTTAAAATATAAGATGACACGAACATAATTTAACAAAAAAAAATATGCCTATTTTATTAGATACACCTGCTTACTTTATAATATCAAAGGTGCTTGTTCCTAATTATAACACGACCATTATTTTCATGCGCCATGCCATACCATTGTGATTAGCGTAAACTCAAACAAAGCAGGCTAGTGACCGCATAAACATAAAGTCATAACAAACTGTGAGTGTCGAATGTATAACATCACGCCATACTTCAATTACTTGTATGAAACCGCTGAATATTTCATGAGCAGCAAACTATTGGGCAACAATATCAAAGTGCTTGTAGAGGTAGATAAGTTTGTAGATAACCTAGACTGACACTTTCTTTAGTTACCTACACAGTACACAGTATTCAACTTAAAATAGAGTGTTTTTCATTCATTTACATTTGGGTGCTTTGAAATAAATAAAACCAAGAAAAAAAGTAAACCTACTCTACTTTACGATGCAAATTGTTTTTTTTTTTTCAAATAGAGAAATGCGGATATTCTCGATTTATACAACTATATCCTGGCTGTTTGGAAGTTTTCTTTGCCTAATATTCAACAGACATAGACAAAAAAAGAAGAAAAAGCGCGCGCGGGAAAAGAAAAGGTGCTGTTTTCGCGAATTTGTGTGTTTCAGAGATTTTTATAGAAATATGATGGAGAAAACTTCTTCAGAAGAGACTTCAGTACCAGTGCTGCGTCAAACAACCAGCACCACAAGTAACTTGAATTCCAACCAATCAGATAATCATTTCGTCATAGCACAATGCCGAAGGTTTGTTCATAGTTCAATAAGTAAAATAATGTGGAGGTATGTAAAAAAATGTTATTAATATAATTACGATTTATTTTAGGAATGATGACCGAAATACGAACGGTCAGCAAGAAACTAGTGAAGAAAGTGAATCAGAAGAGGCAAGTATTTTTATTATTTCCTGTCTATTAACGAAATTACAACGACATGACAACTAGTATTTAATACGAAAGGCAACCAGTTGTTCTTCTTATTGATAGAATATAATATTGAGCCATGAAAAATCCATTATGGAAAACAGTCATTATACCTACAATAAAACCTGTTTTCCACTATAAAAATATTCACTCCAATAAAATATTGAAGAAACTGGAAGGAATATGATCGGTATGAATGTTCTACATTTATTACCTAACTAGCTGCTGCCCGCGACTTCGTCCCCGTGGAATCCCCGATTTTAAAACATTATTTATCGCTGCTCCGCTCCTATTGGTTTTAGCGTGATGATATATAGCCTACAGCCTTCCTCGATAAATGGGCTATCTAACACTGAAAGATTTTTTCAAATCGGACCAGTAGTTCCTGAGATTAGCGTGTTCAAACAAACAAACAAACAAACTCTTCAGCTTTATAATATTAGTATAGATTGTATTTTTGAAGTCGTTACATCGACTAAGTTGTGAGTATAAACAAGTACTTAGGTATCTCCTATTCAGCGTTTACCTTTGGGAAAACACGCTATAAAGCATTGCTATAACATAACCGACACGCAATTAATTTCCGCGTGTCATGTAACTTAAACAAATCCCCATTAATTACCCGAAGCTGTGTCAGCATAATGTAATTAATAACCCAAGGGTGCTGCTTTTATAAGGTTCTGATTTTCGGTTAAGAGCGTGTACGCCAAACGGCATTTCATACAAATTTTGAAGTCGTTAATTTCCGAAATTACTGAACCGATTGTAATGAAACTTCACACATTTAAGCAAGATACATAGGTGTAAAAAGTTAATTGAAAACATTTTCGATATATAAATAGTGTTACAGTTAAATTAGACCCATTTTAAGTTTTCCACACAAACATAAATGACCAGTTATCTTTTTTTAAATAAGACATTTCGAAAATGTTTTTAACTAGTACCTACTTTAAGATTAAGTTTTTTTCTTTTATTATTATTTGACACCCCTCGTTTTGCGTCGGGGGTTAAAAATGAGGTTGCAGTGGATATTGTGACCTTATTAATAAAATGTCGCAGAGGGTGTTGGTGGCCTACTGTCGTTCTGGAAGACTGGGAGCGGCTTACTTCACCCTACATACCGGCGAGGTGGGTCCCAGTTATTATCTAAATATTTATCGTTCAACCTTTATGGGCTTTTAAACTATACCGCATTTGGGTCACATGATATCTAGTTCCATTATAAAAGAATTTCGAAAAGCCAAATGAAAACGTTAAGCCCTATTTATAAAAAAACCCTTTTGTTGGATGGGAAATCATCAAATGACTTCTCCCGCACTGGGCGGAGCGGAAGAGAGTGTCAGACTCTTACTAAAACCCGCCCGTGATCCTTCTTGTGCCCTTTGCGTTCCAGGGCCGCGGTGACTCTTTCGAACAAATTCTGCAAGATTTATAAAAAAAAAACCCTGCAAGACATAATTATGCTTAGTTTAAATACATATTGACTTAAACTTAGCATACATACGTATGGTTAGGTTTATAAGCTACATAAGTATTATTTATTTATTAAGTTCACATTCGGGTAAATAACTTACAATCTAAGCCCCACAAAACCGTAGTGATGGTTTGACTGTAGCCACTGTAGGGTCTGGTGAGTCTAGTGATAGTAGAATGAAATTTCAAAGCATTTTTTCTTTTTACAACTATACTGTCCCACTGCTGGCCAAAACTGTCTCCCATATCCTTCAAAGCTTTCAAAGCATGATGTTTTTATTATCTTTAGTAAACAATACGTCTGCCTTTGTTTTGGCTTCTTTAAATAACTACGACATATAGGTATGTATTTGCTTAAATACCAATAGCATAAATAAAGAACATGATTCTACTAATTCCTATTTATAAATGCGCCACAGACGCATGGTTGGTAATGTTGGTATCCCTCTTTGAGGAGTGGTTGGAGAGACGCCACGGCGTCCTCACCTTCCGCCTGACGCAGGTGCTCACCGGACACGGCTGTTTCGGGAGGTACCTGTGTCGGATCCAGCGGGAGGACACGTCCAGGTGTCAACACTGTGTGGATCGCTCGGAGAAGAGGTCTGCCGTGCTTGGGCGGAGCAATGCCGTGTCCTCATCGAGCCGATCGGCATCGGCGACCTCTCCCTTCCGGCCGTGATTCAATCCATGGTCCGCAACAAGGAGGAAGCGGTCACCTCCTTCTGCGAAGCAGTAATGCTATCGAAGACGGAGGCATACCACGTGAGGGATATGAAAATTACACGCCCAAGCCGTCGCAACAGAAGAAGACGCCACGGGCGTCGGGAGTTGTGGGGTGATTCCCAGCCATCGTGCGCGCGTTATGTTCTACGCGCGCCTTAATGAGAGTCAGCATAGAAGACGGGGGCGCTAGGGCCAGTGCCTGCCAGGGTTGCGTCATTTTTTCTAAAGAGTCACCGTGACCCTGGAACGCAAAGGGTATTTGGATGAATACGCGGATAGATTTTAGCCTGTAAGTCTGACGCTCCCTTCCACTCCACCCAGAGCGGTAGAAGTTAAAACATTTATGCGTGAGTGTGATACCATTTTTTAACCGGAAGGTCTTTAATAACATAGGGTACTTCTAGGCTACATCATCGCTTACCAGAAGATGAGAGAGTGGTCAAACAAGAGCGCAGAATAAGTGAACAGAACTGCAATTGATAACCTAATTCCAGCTCTTCATCCTCGAAGAGATAGTAGACCGTCCCCCCGAGTACCAAATGTTCGCGAGCCTCTTCCGACAAGTAGAACCGATGTGCATCCTGCTGGACGGCAAGAACCAGGGCGCCTTCGTACAGACTGTCAGGAAGACGGTCTTTGACAGCGATGCCAATGATGAGGGGAGATGCAAGCTGGTGTTATTGTCTTCTAAGGAATATAGTAAGTACTCGTAACTAGCTACCGCCTGCAGCTCCACTCGGACCTTATTAGTAAACCCCATTGTTATGTGATATTCTGATATAAAAGATTCTGATTCCTGTGAATTTGCTTGAAAATCCGTTCAGAAGTTTTTAAATGACATACGCGTCAAAAAATGCCATATTTATAATATTAGTAAGATAGGATAATAAAAAAACACATTGTAAAAACAACAAACAAAACAACAACTGGACAACCAGCTAAGCTAGGTAGAATGAACGACTAAACGAATTAACATTTAGCCACCTCAATCAATTATCACCTAGCTTTAATTAATAAAGAGCTTTTTATTCGTCGCTTGATGAACGCAAGACGATTGGCTCCATCGCCATACTCGGTGTAAATTCTAAAGGTACGGGAAAAATATTCGATGACCTACTTACATTCTTAGCCTCTGAGTTTGTTGCGGTGTTTCTTCTCAGGGTAGTCAGCTAGGAAACACCGGCCTCATCTAGTTTTTATAAAGATTGACGTATAAAAGTGTTTTTACAACCTACTTACAAAATAAAAATCATTTATCATTCAGATTTTGCAGATCAATATACGACTTATATTTAAAAAAAAAAACTGTCGACGATCTCGAAGAAAACCAATTTGTTCTATTTGCTTCTCAATTTAGTGTATTTTATTCCTAGGTTTCGAAGCATGTAAGAGACGCATCTTCACCCTATCTCTCCCTACTGAACCGCCAAATGCCTCTGAAGAAGAGAGATCTCTGTACCTTAGAACTGTACTGGACTTCTCCCAAACCCAGAGCGTGCACGCGTTGGGGGCTTTACTAAGATATCTGGACCTGAACTGGGCTAAGTTAAGCATGGACCTCCATGGGAAGCCGCAGTTTTTGAGCTTGAGGATAATTTCGCTGTGAGCCTTCATATGCCATCCAATTATTTTTTCTTCCAGTGGGTATATCCTTATTTTCCCTCATCACAGAATCAAAATGAACTTCTTATTTCCTAGCATCTTTCACGCAATCTGTCTTAAGAATGCCTTTGTATCTGGTAGTTTAGTTCTGCAAATTTTGAGGTAGTTAAAGCAGGACCTTTAATAAAACCACTCGCCACCTTCCTCAGTGCAGACATAGTAACAGTAGACGAGGATACATACCGCGGCCTGCAAGTGTTCAGCGCAGTGGCACACCCTAGCGCGTTCAAGCGAGGAGTGCGCGGCTCCAGTCGCGAGGGGCTCTCTCTGTTCCAAGTGTTCAGTACTTGCTGCTCCAAGATGGGACAATCTCGCATGAGGTTAGTATTATCATGCTAATATCTCGTGTTCGAAATTCTGCGCCAAACAGGCGCAATGGCACACCGCAGCGCGTTCAAGCGAGGTGTGCACGGCTCCAGTTTCTCTCTCTTCGAAATGCTCAGTAAGTGCAGCTCCAAAATCGAGCATGAGTTACGTTGGTACATTTCCATTATAACTTATTATGAACATAATGGTGTGCAAAATGTCTTGAGATGTAAGTGTGTGAACACTGGCATCCAATTCATTGTAGGTACCTACTGCTTGCCCACGTGGATGTAACATGTAACCGACACTAGAGTTTACAGATTAAACCAATATCTTCCATGACCAGATTTTTTGTGAAACAGTTCATTTACAAACAAAACAAACGTTCAATATGATTAGGTATAAGTTACACGAAAAAGAAGGGAAACCCGCCTCCCCCCCCTCCCTCCCTCTCCCTACCTCCCGTGCAATACATCAATACGATGCATATGTTAGATTACTCTAAGATGAATGTATTAACTGGCGACAATAAAAAAAATATTTTTTTATTATGCTTCGATGAAAACATTGCATCACGATTTTTTCCGAGATCTTTTAGAGATTCGAATTGCTGAGTTGCAGAGTATTGCTCCAACACCCGACCTCCGACCTGGCAGTTCTCAAGAGTCGTCAAGACGTTGTAGCGTTTTTCATGAAGCCTCAAAACGATGCTCTCATGAGGAACATCTGTTCGTCCATGCGGTTCATAAAAAATGTTCACGTGAGTTCAGCATACAACTTCTTTTTTAACAGATTGAGAAAAATCCCTCTGAGATAAGAAATTTTTGCAGGGTATCTTGGCGAAAATCAAAGCATTGTCTGCAAAGCCGTATCAATGGAAATCGCTTTATAATGTGAGTTCATCCACATAATAGATCAATGACACAGTAAAGCTAAATCAAGTCTTATCTCAATAACAATTTACTCTAGACGCTGTACAACGCGGTGCTGATCTGCGAAATGTGTGAGAGTACAGGCAAAGCCAGCGAATTCTTGGAACAGCTCGCCTGCTTCGACAATACCAAGCTCTATGAGGTATCTGGTCCTTCTTTCATCCAAAATATGCTGTGCAAGCTCCTGAAAACTTAACAAATATGTACAACAGAAACTTATTTGAGACGTCCCGGTTCCAGATGGCACTATACATGAACAGGATTATAGATTTCGATCTATCCAAAACTGAGGGCAAGTTTACCGTGAAACCTGGCGTTGATGCGGAACTTGATAGAAGTATTTATTTTATCCTACACTCCCACTCTCTCTATCTTTATGATCAAATTTGTCATAAAATCAGAAAATTTTACGCTCCCTAGAAAAACAAACGATGGCAAGCCTCCATGGTCTGATGTCTGAGACAGCTAAGGTGGAGATGGAACGTCTTCCGACCTACATCCAGGAGTGTAGTATGCTGTACATGCCACATCTCGGATATTTGCTAGGAGTTAAGGTCTGGGCAGACAACCTGAGTGCAGAAGACAAGGAACTGCCTGATATGAAGTTTATGGTAAATCTTATGATGCAGTTTAGCTTATAACTCGTCTGATCATCTATAAGAGATGTTGTTTTTTTTTTCAACTTCAGCTCCTTATTTACAGTGAACTTTTTATTACAGTTTCAAAACAACGACTACATCCATTACAAAAGTAAAGGATGCGAAGGTAAGAATTTTTGGAAACCTGCTTGAGGAGCATTTGATAAGAAAAGTGTTATGTATTCTTGAAATCTTGAAGTTAAAAAAATATGGATGTGTATTTTGTGCAAGACGGAGTGCAGAGATGACGGCTTATAGAAATTTATGGAAGGAAAAGACATACTACTTACTACTTTAACCCCAAATAAATTGAATTATTTATTTCTTTGCTAAACAGTTTATGTATGTACATACATTTAACAAAGAAGAAAAGAAATCTCTTACAGCTTTTCTTTAATAATGGCAGACAGTAAAATTCTTCTTATAAGGGAGCTTGTCCTTTATTCAGAGCTGGACGTGATGATAGGCGACACGTACCCTGAGATCGTAGCGCACGAGACCCGCGTCATGATGCGCCTCACCAGCGTCATGCTGGAGCACCTGCACACCCTGGCCGCCGTGGTGGACAAGTGTGCCGAGCTCGACTGGTAAGTGACAAGAGACAGTGGCGCACGAGACCCGCGTCATGATGCGCCTCACCAGCGTCATGCTGGAGCACCTGCACACCCTGGCCGCCGTGGTGGACAAGTGTGCCGAGCTCGACTGGTAAGTGACAAGAGACAGTGGCGCACGAGACCCGCGTCATGATGCGCCTCACCAGCGTCATGCTGGAGCACCTGCACACCCTGGCCGCCGTGGTGGACAAGTGTGCCGAGCTCGACTGGTAAGTGACAAGAGACAGTGGCGCACGAGACCCGCGTCATGATGCGCCTCACCAGCGTCATGCTGGAGCACCTGCACACCCTGGCCGCCGTGGTGGACAAGTGTGCCGAGCTCGACTGGTAAGTGATAAGAGACAGTGGCGCACGAGACCCGCGTCATGATGCGCCTCACCAGCGTCATGCTGGAGCACCTGCACACCCTGGCCGCCGTGGTGGACAAGTGTGCCGAGCTCGACTGGTAAGTGACAAGAGACAGTGGCGCACGAGACCCGCGTCATGATGCGCCTCACCAGCGTCATGCTGGAGCACCTGCACACCCTGGCCGCCGTGGTGGACAAGTGTGCCGAGCTCGACTGGTAAGTGACAAGAGACAGTGGCGCACGAGACCCGCGTCATGATGCGCCTCACCAGCGTCATGCTGGAGCACCTGCACACCCTGGCCGCCGTGGTGGACAAGTGTGCCGAGCTCGACTGGTAAGTGACAAGAGACAGTGGCGCACGAGACCCGCGTCATGATGCGCCTCACCAGCGTCATGCTGGAGCACCTGCACACCCTGGCCGCCGTGGTGGACAAGTGTGCCGAGCTCGACTGGTAAGTGACAAGAGACAGTGGCGCACGAGACCCGCGTCATGATGCGCCTCACCAGCGTCATGCTGGAGCACCTGCACACCCTGGCCGCCGTGGTGGACAAGTGTGCCGAGCTCGACTGGTAAGTGACAAGAGACAGGGGCGCACGAGACCCGCGTCATGATGCGCCTCACCAGCGTCATGCTGGAGCACCTGCACACCCTGGCCGCCGTGGTGGACAAGTGTGCCGAGCTCGACTGGTAAGTGACAAGAGACAGGGGCGCACGAGACCCGCGTCATGATGCGCCTCACCAGCGTCATGCTGGAGCACCTGCACACCCTGGCCGCCGTGGTGGACAAGTGTGCCGAGCTCGACTGGTAAGTGACAAGAGACAGTGGCGCACGAGACCCGCGTCATGATGCGCCTCACCAGCGTCATGCTGGAGCACCTGCACACCCTGGCCGCCGTGGTGGACAAGTGTGCCGAGCTCGACTGGTAAGTGACAAGAGACAGGGGCGCACGAGACCCGCGTCATGATGCGCCTCACCAGCGTCATGCTGGAGCACCTGCACACCCTGGCCGCCGTGGTGGACAAGTGTGCCGAGCTCGACTGGTAAGTGACAAGAGACAGTGGCGCACGAGACCCGCGTCATGATGCGCCTCACCAGCGTCATGCTGGAGCACCTGCACACCCTGGCCGCCGTGGTGGACAAGTGTGCCGAGCTCGACTGGTAAGTGACAAGAGACAGTGGCGCACGAGACCCGCGTCATGATGCGCCTCACCAGCGTCATGCTGGAGCCCCTGCACACCCTGGCCGCCGTGGTGGACAAGTGTGCCGAGCTCGACTGGTAAGTGACAAGAGACAGTGGCGCACGAGACCCGCATCATGATGCGCCTCACCAGCGTCATGCTGGAGCACCTGCACACCCTGGCCGCCGTGGTGGACAAGTGTGCCGAGCTCGACTGGTAAGTGACAAGAGACAGTGGCGCACGAGACCCGCGTCATGATGCGCCTCACCAGCGTCATGCTGGAGCACCTGCACACCCTGGCCGCCGTGGTGGACAAGTGTGCCGAGCTCGACTGGTAAGTGACAAGAGACAGTGGCGCACGAGACCCGCGTCATGATGCGCCTCACCAGCGTCATGCTGGAGCACCTGCACACCCTGGCCGCCGTGGTGGACAAGTGTGCCGAGCTCGACTGGTAAGTGACAAGAGACAGGGGCGCACGAGACCCGCGTCATGATGCGCCTCACCAGCGTCATGCTGGAGCACCTGCACACCCTGGCCGCCGTGGTGGACAAGTGTGCCGAGCTCGACTGGTAAGTGACAAGAGACAGGGGCGCACGAGACCCGCGTCATGATGCGCCTCACCAGCGTCATGCTGGAGCACCTGCACACCCTGGCCGCCGTGGTGGACAAGTGTGCCGAGCTCGACTGGTAAGTGACAAGAGACAGGGGCGCACGAGACCCGCGTCATGATGCGCCTCACCAGCGTCATGCTGGAGCACCTGCACACCCTGGCCGCCGTGGTGGACAAGTGTGCCGAGCTCGACTGGTAAGTGACAAGAGACAGGGGCGCACGAGACCCGCGTCATGATGCGCCTCACCAGCGTCATGCTGGAGCACCTGCACACCCTGGCCGCCGTGGTGGACAAGTGTGCCGAGCTCGACTGGTAAGTGACAAGAGACAGGGGCGCACGAGACCCGCGTCATGATGCGCCTCACCAGCGTCATGCTGGAGCACCTGCACACCCTGGCCGCCGTGGTGGACAAGTGTGCCGAGCTCGACTGGTAAGTGACAAGAGACAGTGGCGCACGAGACCCGCGTCATGATGCGCCTCACCAGCGTCATGCTGGAGCACCTGCACACCCTGGCCGCCGTGGTGGACAAGTGTGCCGAGCTCGACTGGTAAGTGACAAGAGACAGGGGCGCACGAGACCCGCGTCATGATGCGCCTCACCAGCGTCATGCTGGAGCACCTGCACACCCTGGCCGCCGTGGTGGACAAGTGTGCCGAGCTCGACTGGTAAGTGACAAGAGACAGGGGCGCACGAGACCCGCGTCATGATGCGCCTCACCAGCGTCATGCTGGAGCACCTGCACACCCTGGCCGCCGTGGTGGACAAGTGTGCCGAGCTCGACTGGTAAGTGACAAGAGACAGTGGCGCACGAGACCCGCATCATGATGCGCCTCACCAGCGTCATGCTGGAGCACCTGCACACCCTGGCCGCCGTGGTGGACAAGTGTGCCGAGCTCGACTGGTAAGTGACAAGAGACAGTGGCGCACGAGACCCGCGTCATGATGCGCCTCACCAGCGTCATGCTGGAGCACCTGCACACCCTGGCCGCCGTGGTGGACAAGTGTGCCGAGCTCGACTGGTAAGTGACAAGAGACAGGGGCGCACGAGACCCGCGTCATGATGCGCCTCACCAGCGTCATGCTGGAGCACCTGCACACCCTGGCCGCCGTGGTGGACAAGTGTGCCGAGCTCGACTGGTAAGTGACAAGAGACAGGGGCGCACGAGACCCGCGTCATGATGCGCCTCACCAGCGTCATGCTGGAGCACCTGCACACCCTGGCCGCCGTGGTGGACAAGTGTGCCGAGCTCGACTGGTAAGTGACAAGAGACAGTGGCGCACGAGACCCGCGTCATGATGCGCCTCACCAGCGTCATGCTGGAGCACCTGCACACCCTGGCCGCCGTGGTGGACAAGTGTGCCGAGCTCGACTGGTAAGTGACAAGAGACAGGGGCGCACGAGACCCGCGTCATGATGCGCCTCACCAGCGTCATGCTGGAGCACCTGCACACCCTGGCCGCCGTGGTGGACAAGTGTGCCGAGCTCGACTGGTAAGTGACAAGAGACAGGGGCGCACGAGACCCGCGTCATGATGCGCCTCACCAGCGTCATGCTGGAGCACCTGCACACCCTGGCCGCCGTGGTGGACAAGTGTGCCGAGCTCGACTGGTAAGTGACAAGAGACAGTGGCGCACGAGACCCGCGTCATGATGCGCCTCACCAGCGTCATGCTGGAGCACCTGCACACCCTGGCCGCCGTGGTGGACAAGTGTGCCGAGCTCGACTGGTAAGTGACAAGAGACAGGGGCGCACGAGACCCGCGTCATGATGCGCCTCACCAGCGTCATGCTGGAGCACCTGCACACCCTGGCCGCCGTGGTGGACAAGTGTGCCGAGCTCGACTGGTAAGTGACAAGAGACAGGGGCGCACGAGACCCGCGTCATGATGCGCCTCACCAGCGTCATGCTGGAGCACCTGCACACCCTGGCCGCGATCTTGGCCAAGTATGCCGAGCTAAACTGGTAAGAGTAGGTTAAAAATTATTCGAAGAATATATTGTGAAAGGTGCAAGGAGTCTTTAAGCTGAAAGATTCTGACAACCGAACAAGCCCATTATTGTGTGCGCTGCCACAGAATGTCTTGGTTTCCTAACGGTATGACTTTGTACCATCGACACGAAGACGAAGCAGAAAAGACGAGAGAACTCGAAGAGCATGTTACCAAGGTTCTTGGTATTGATTAATGTATTTGCTTGGCTAATTCTCTTGGATGCTGTTAAACTTCAACAACTAGAATTTTAACCATGGGGATGATTTTTAACCGACTTCTAAAAAAGGAGGAGGTTCTCAATTCGGATGTTTGTATGTTTTTTTTTTTTTTATTGTTTGTTCGCGCATAACTCCGTCGCTTGTCAACCGATTTGAAAAATTCTTTTTTTGTTGGAAAGGGTATACTTCCCAAATGGTCCCATGAAAATTTTATCGAAATCAACCAAGCGGTTTTCGAAAAATCAACAAAAATCTAAAAAAAATATGTACATTTTCTACATTGATGACCTCTTAGTTTACTCTGCGAAGGAGCAGTACGTTTTTTTACACCAATGTGATTGGTTCGTTTAGGTGGGGGAGGGGAGGGGGTGTAGGTACCACTAAAAAGTGAAAAATAAAAAAAAAACTTTTTACAAAAAATAAAACCGACTTCTAAACAAAAAAAAAACCAAAAAGTATAAAATAACTTTAATTTCGGAAGTCGGTGTGTTCAACAACAAAAAAGCAACCAAAAACACCGAGTTCCGAAATTAAAGTTATTTTATACTTTTTGGTTTTTTTTTTGTTTAGAAGTCGGTTTTATTTTTTGTAAAAAGTTTTTTTTAAAACCCAATTACATTATACTGTAATACTTCATCTCCTAGCCTAATAGCCATATCAAAGATCTGCAAGGAGTTCAACTACGTCCGTCCGACGCTAACTCCTGAGAAGATCATCAGCATCAAGCAAGGACGGCATCCCCTGTACATGCTGACGTGCGACAACTTCGTGCCGAATGACGTGGAGTCCAGCCCGGAGGCCGGCTGTGTCAAGATACTGACAGGACCCAACTCCAGCGGGAAGTCGGTTTATATGAAGCAGATTGGTGAGAAATGGCTTCATCACTAAGCCTTCAATATTTAGTTAGAAAAGGAGACATTCCTGACTAAACAATACCCAAAAGACCCTTGACGTTCGACCAAAATAATAAAAGATACGATCTGTCGACTGATAGACAACATAGATCTATAGAGATCGGATTCTTGACAAACACTTTACTTACCGTTAGGAAAACTATAAAGGTTGACGTCATAAACCCTTTTAACAAACCGTTAATAATTTAATTCGCAACTACCATGGAATAAATGATGAAAGAAAAAAAAAATGGGGTATGGCTGCTGAATACGTGAAACCTCGAAACGCATCAAAATTACCTCAAAATGGCGGCGCCTCCCCCTCCACCGCGCGCGATGCGTCACAGTCCTCGGTACTAGCGTTTCGAATTCTTTGATCCTTTAGCTATCTAGTGGTGTAGTTACATTCTAGATGGAGATGATAGATATGTAGCTGCAACACCAAACTGTATCCCCCAATTTTGTTATCATTACTTTTTTGAACTGCCTCCCACTTTGGACGAAATTTTAAAGACGTATTCACGTCAAAAAACACGGTTTTCAGTCATTACTGTATATATCAGAAACCTTCAGAAATTCAACCTTCAATCGAAATGCCAGTAACATTTCCAACTATAGGTCTGATAGTATACCTGGCCCACATCGGTAGCTTCGTGCCCGCGGAGTCAGCGACGATCGGCGTAGTGCGGCACATTCACACGCGCATACAGAGCACAGAGTGCGTCGCCGCGCACATGTCCGCCTTCCTCATAGACTTGAGACAAGTATGGCTGGACATTCAGCATATTCTTTTATTTTAAAAATCAGGCCAAGCCCTTATACAAAACTTCAATATGTACTCAAAGTCAGTTTATCATTGTACTTTTCGCAAACTGACGAAATTCAAAGACAACTTGAAAATAAAAAGAAATTAGATGAAAAATGACCATTTATTCCTCCTCCTTATCCCCGAAACCATCCGAGCCAACAATTTTGAAAAACCTATAAGATCTATAATTTTAAGCAACATGTCACAATAATTAAATTCATGCGGAACCCTTTACACGCGATTTCGGCTCGCACTTGACCGGTTTTTTTACTGGTACATAAACATAACCAGAATTTATTTTCGTTTTTAATTTTTTACTTTTCGAATAAATACTTTTCAAAATTATAACGTTACTCCTATCGTTCAGATGGCCCTAGCCCTCCAAGAGTCCACCTCGAACTCCCTCCTCATCATAGACGAGTTCGGCAAGGGCACCTCTGCGACGGATGGCCTGGCGCTACTGGCGGCCTGTCTCAACACGTTGCTGTTCAGGGGAGAGCACTGCCCGCACGTCTTGTTGGCCACGCACTACCTGAGCATCAAGAAGTATATCGTGGACACGCCTATTGTCAGGTTTCTGGTGAGGACTTGGACATATGTGGGGGCACGACAGTGTCTCCGCAAAGTTTAACAAGTACAAAAATATAAAGGCACAGCTTTTGGCCTTATACTTAATGACTTCACAGCGACTCAGGACATTTTCGACTAACTTACGTAACTGTATTGAAGATAAAGCTCGAAGTATATTCCCACCTAAAGAGTTTTTGAATGTTTTGTAGTGCTCTTGGTTTTCTCTGTATGTAGGTGAAACTTGAATAGCAGTTAGCGTAGTTTCAGGTCGCTTTTTCGTAATAGTTGCAACATGGTTACTTCTTATTGGAATTCGTATCTGTAAAAATACTTGCTTGATAAATAAGACTGAAATTACCTCTGTGAATATTCTTCCTTCGTGTGGACTTCGTATAATATGTTATTTAATTTCAATCTTCCTTCCGTAAGCGTTTCGAGTTCGTCCTCGAAGACGACAAGCCCGTGTTCCTGTTCCGTGTGTGTGAGGGGGGCGCGGAGACCAGCTTCGCGCTGCAGGTGGCCGCCGCCACCGGACTCCTGCCCAGGACTGTGGCCCGGGCCAAGCTAGTCATGGACTCTGTTACGGTAAGTGTTCCTGTTCCGTGTGTGTGAGGGGGGCGCGGAGACCAGCTTCGCGCTGCAGGTGGCCGCCGCCACCGGACTCCTGCCCAGGACTGTGGCCCGGGCCAAGCTAGTCATGGACTCTGTTACGGTAAGTGTTCCTGTTCCGTGTGTGTGAGGGGGGCGCGGAGACCAGCTTCGCGCTGCAGGTGGCCGCCGCCACCGGACTCCTGCCCAGGACTGTGGCCCGGGCCAAGCTAGTCATGGACTCTGTTACGGTAAGTGTTCCTGTTCCGTGTGTGTGAGGGGGGCGCGGAGACCAGCTTCGCGCTGCAGGTGGCCGCCGCCACCGGACTCCTGCCCAGGACTGTGGCCCGGGCCAAGCTAGTCATGGACTCTGTTACGGTAAGTGTTCCTGTTCCGTGTGTGTGAGGGGGGCGCGGAGACCAGCTTCGCGCTGCAGGTGGCCGCCGCCACCGGACTCCTGCCCAGGACTGTGGCCCGGGCCAAGCTAGTCATGGACTCTGTTACGGTAAGTGTTCCTGTTCCGTGTGTGTGAGGGGGGCGCGGAGACCAGCTTCGCGCTGCAGGTGGCCGCCGCCACCGGACTCCTGCCCAGGACTGTGGCCCGGGCCAAGCTAGTCATGGACTCTGTTACGGTAAGTGTTCCTGTTCCGTGTGTGTGAGGGGGGCGCGGAGACCAGCTTCGCGCTGCAGGTGGCCGCCGCCACCGGACTCCTGCCCAGGACTGTGGCCCGGGCCAAGCTAGTCATGGACTCTGTTACGGTAAGTGTTCCTGTTCCGTGTGTGTGAGGGGGGCGCGGAGACCAGCTTCGCGCTGCAGGTGGCCGCCGCCACCGGACTCCTGCCCAGGACTGTGGCCCGGGCCAAGCTAGTCATGGACTCTGTTACGGTAAGGGGATATTGAAGATACATAGTGATATATACTTGAATGTGCTGCTGTTTTAATATAAACAACCTTTGTCCCGCGTTGCTCGCGTCAAAGTAGCCTATATTTATATACCGGTAAAATAAAATAAAATATTAAAATAAGTTAAGAGTTCTACAAGTCAGTATCTTTGACCATTGTGTTCATTAATTTGAACAGAGTTTACCGTGTGCGTACGCGCAGCGGAATGTTGTTGAATTTAAAGATTTTAATTATGCAGATATTTAGTGTATGACATCGTATAATTGTGTATGGTAAAAAAAAATTTGTGCACGCAACCATTGTGGAGAAATTCACCAAAAACTGATTCCGCTGGGCGAACGTTGTCCTGGCGGAACTTTTTTTAATCCATAGATTTTAGAAGAAAAGAGATGTGTCCAAAAATTAGTGTGTATTTGTGTGTAATTGTGTATGTATGAATAAAACTAGTGCATGCTTAAACTTCGGAGAAATTCAAGTTTCCGCTACGCGAACGTTTGGCCATTAGCTAGTTTTCATATAAAGCGCTTACATAGAGAGCTGTAGATTTTTACATACGTTGTTTTGAATTTGTTTATATTTGTATAAAAAACAGATTTAGAAAAAATCGTAGGGCTTAAAAGATAAAAATATAAACGTAAAATACGCTTATTAGGTCTTAGTTCTTAAAGTATGCACTTTGGGGTCTAGATTTTCACGTTTATACAAACCTTGTAAGTGTCTGCAACATGTTGCCAAGTATCAATGATGTTCCGTTAGTAACTAAAGAGTTATAGAACAAATTTACCATGAATAGATCACTGTTTACAAAGCAGTCAAATATCACGACGTTCTAAATGAATTGCATGGTAAAATGTATGCCAATAATTAGTGTATTCATTCAACTATTCACATGCAAAATTTCATGTCATTAAATTCAGTAATTAAAGAAAAACAATTATAATACTGACGAAGCATCGAAAACCTACATAACCCGACCAAGTTCGGATGACTACAAAAAAGCGGCCGTGCAATATATTTAGGTAACATCCCAAAATTGACAGTATAATACCGGTATTGACTTGGTTGTGTTATCACCTATTCCAATTCAATACCGGTATTATACTGTACATTTTGGGATGTTACCTAAATATATTGCACGGCCGCTTTTTTGTAGCCATCCGAACTTGTCGGGTTATGTAGGTTTTCGATGTTTCGTCAGTATTATAATTGTTTTTCTTTAATTACTGAATTTAATGACATGAAATTTTGCATGTGAACAGTTGAATGAATACACTAATTATTGGCATACATTTTACCATGCAATTCATTTAGAACGTCGTGATATTTGACTGCTTTGTAAACAGTGATCTATTCATGGTAAATTTGTCCTATAACTCTTTAGTTACTAACGGAACATCATTGATACTTGGCAACATGTTGCAGACACAAGGTTTGTATAAACGTGAAAATCTAGACCCCAAAGTGCATACTTTAAGAACTAAGACCTAATAAGCGTATTTTACGTTTATATTTTTATCTTTTAAGCCCTACGATTTTTTCTAAATCTGTTTTTTAAACAAATATAAACAAATTCAAAACAACGTATGTAAAAATCTACAGCTCTCTATGTAAGCGCTTTATATGAAAACTAGCTAATGGCCAAACGTTCGCGTAGCGGAAACTTGAATTTCTCCGAAGTTTAAGCATGCACTAGTTTTATTCATACATACACAATTACACACAAATACACACTAATTTTTGGACACATCTCTTTTCTTCTAAAATCTATGGATTAAAAAAAGTTCCGCCAGGACAACGTTCGCCCAGCGGAATCAGTTTTTGGTGAATTTCTCCACAATGGTTGCGTGCACAAATTTTTTTTTACCATACACAATTATACGACGTCATACACTAAATATCTGCATAATTAAAATCTTTAAATTCAACAACATTCCGCTGCGCGTACGCACACGAGTTTACCGCAAAATCAGTTTTACCTTGTGTGTTTTCGCAAAGAATTGTTAATATTATTTATATTTTTTCAGAACAACTCCCTGCCACCAGAGAACAAACGCATCACAACCAAACAAAACGCATGCATAGAAAAAATCAAAAACAAACTACTCACAGACGATATTTAATAATAATAAAATTTGTTACAATACATCAATATGTATAATGATATTCAGCTCAGCGTAGCTAACAACAATATTGGTATAAAATTTTAAACACATCAAAAAAATTAATTAACTACTACTTATGCTATTCCTTGACTCTTAAATAAATAGTTTTATACAATAAAGCTGGAATGTTTCAATGCGAAAAATTGTCACGAAGCGCTTCGATACATCCACGTTTACATTCTCAATAGAAATCGCCTTAATTAAGTAGATATTTTAGATCCGTTCTATGTGACTTTATATCCACGATTAGTACTTGATCACAAATGCTTTTATCTAATACATGTATTAGCACATAGAAGAAACAATCACAAAAATAAACATCAAAAGTAATTTTCGAAACTTTTCGTAACCTACCACATTTCGTTTTGCAGTTGTATATAACCTTACATATGTACATAAATAAATCATTACTATATTTACTGTCATATAAACACAATAAGAATTTCAATTTGAGCATTTTTACCACAATTTTCGATAGATTCCGAGGCCAATCAAAATTAAGTATTTATGGAAGCATTATTTCAAGTTTTCCTTACAAATTAACTAATAAAAAAACATTTCTTTTAAATACTAACACAGACGCTCTTTATAACAACCAAATATAAATGCTCACGTAACAAACTCATCTTCAAATGATATGGAGTGGACATGCACCGCTCTAGCCCAGCTGAAGGTTACACCGACTGCCTTGCCCAGCAGTGGGCAAGCTTACATGGACTTCATCTGCTGCATCAGCTCTTCGAGAGAGAGCTCGGAGGCTGCGACGGCGCCGCCCGTGCTCGACTCTGGGGTGCTGCTGTCCACGGGGACGCTGTATGCCACCTGAGATGAAATTGTGTCAGTTAATATTCTGTGTTATTTGTTAGATAATCATTTGGGTTATTTATTATCATTTATGCAGGTGTCTCCAAAGGGGGTGGGGGTGTTCTGACAGAATCTTGATGCTCCGAAATTTATTTGGCATAACACACTTGGCATAATCTTCTTTAATTAAACGAAAAGTATAAAAATTATTTCTGAAATTGCTTGCATCAATTTTATTATTATAATAAGAAATACAAAATTATTCTAACTATGAATTTGCTGTAATATGATAAATGGGTCTTTCAATTATTATGGATATGAAATTTATGGCTAAAGATGATTCTGACTTACAAAGTTATGAGTTTTGAATGTATGATTAATGAGTGTATAATTTTCTTTGAAGTGAAGATTATGCTATCGTTTGTAATAGCAGCGCCCCGCGGTTTTACCCGCGTACTTCCCGTTCCCGTGGGAATATGGAGATAAAATATAGCCTATGTTACTCAGGGTGAATGTAGCTTTCTAATGGTGAAGGAATTTTTGAAATCGGTCCAGTAGTTTTTGAGTTTATTTGTTACATACAAAAATACAAATCTTTCCTCTATAAAATATTAGTATAGACAATTATTATTAGAGTATGTGAATGAGCAAATACCTGAACTCCGTCAACTAATTTCAGGTGAGAGCAGTCATCGTCTTCTGGCGTATTTTCATCAACTAGGCTGATTCCTGTAAAACAGAATATGTATTCATTTAAAAACTGGTTCATAGTTATAAAATAATATTTCTCTACTCTATAGAAACTTGGTAGCCATATTTTCACATCAAGACATGTTTACTGGCTAAGTATGGGTTTGTTTTTATAGGTACACCTCTGCTTTTCCTTACAGGAAGAAGGGATTTTACATTATTTTACCTTCCACAATTAGGTATTTTAATACAAATCATAATTACATTCCGTTGGTCTGTTGGATTTTCAAAAACTATTGAAAACGTATTTTTTGTCACACCAAATTGTAAAAAAATCATAAAGATAGAGTGCATCAAAGTTCAATAGAGGGGGCTGGTGACGCCACGTCGCTGGTAAAAATTGTAGCACGTTGTGACGTCACGCGAGTTTTCAACGCACTGTATCGTTTTCATTTTTACACGACTGCCCAAACAAAAACGAAACACTCCTTGTGTTTCGTTTTTGTTTACGTGAAAAAAGAAAAAATACGGGTCCAATATTTTTTGGAATCTGACGGACTTATTAGATTTTTTCAGTAAAATCCCTATTAATCAAAATAATTCTGACTTCCATCCATCTTCCTCACAGACAGGCCTCCTGTATCTTTCATGGTTTCACGCACTGTCTTTATGTTGAACCACTGTGGGTGAGCCATTGGCCGCCGTCATTTCAACCAACCATCATTCCTCACGAAACCAGATTGGGTCTCCAAGTTTATTCAAAATGTCAGTAAGACACCGACTATAATATGTAGTTGGTGTCTTTGGAATGTTACACAGACCTAACAAATGGCCCAATGAAAATATTCTGAAACTAGCAGCGGCTCGCGGTTTCACCCGCGTAGCTCCCGTTCCCGTGGGAATATGGGGATAAAATATAGCCTTTGTGACCCGGGGATAGTATAGCTTCGCAAGAGTGAAAGAATTTTTCAAATCGGTCAAGTAGTTCCGGTTTTTATTTTTGTTCATCAATCAAATCTTTCCTCTTTATAATATTAGTGCAGATAAATCGTAAATAAGGTAGATATCAAGACATACCCCAGTCATTGTCAGCGTGCACGGGCGCGAGGTCCTCCGTGACCTCCGTGGCCAGCTCCACCACGGGCTTGGCTCTGAACTCTGCCTGGCGCGAGCGGCAGTAGCTGTCGTCGCATTGAGGGTTCGGCTGCAAACCACACATCGTACTCTCAGAATTAAAGTGGCTAAACTCTAAAATCCTGTTACTAAATAATTTAGCTATACACCCCCAGGTTTTAATTAGTACAAAAAAAAACAGGGCTCTGGCCGTACCCGTTACTGATCATATTTGTGTAGTCAAAAGTAAAAAAATAAAAACCTAAAATTGTCCACGGAGTTTTTTTAATAATTGGTAAATTTATAATAGAATCAGCATTCATAACAATTGCTAGGTACTAGAAAATACTACGCACAGTGTTTTTCCATTTTAATCGTCATTTATTCATTCATAAATGAATAGCCTGTACAATATTTTTATAAGTTGAGTGGCATTTTAGGATATAAAAAACGCTAATAACTTTGCTGTTTATGAACATAATTTTTTGAGACTTTTCTTAAATAATAACAAGATCTTTTCTAATAAGCCCTTAAAGTATTTGTACTAATTAAAAACTAGGGGTATATAATGAACGTAAAAACATACTCCAAAAGCCAGTGATGAAAAAGATTCCGCAATATGACTAGAAAAGGGGCAGTTTATACATAGGTCTCGGGAGATATTTGTTTTTTTACCCAAAACTTTTTAAAGATTTTAATTCTTGCTCATTTGCCAAAAACTTCAATTTTCGAGTTAGGTCCCGTTAATTCTAAAGGTGCGACATGATAATTAGTGAAGACAGAAACACACATGAAGACTGAAATTTTGTCAACTTGCGATGTTGTCACCATTTTGGAACCAAGAAAGGCATACATAAAAAATTGAAATTGAGTCAGTCTTGTTGACAGGGCAAGCTTTACGTGTGAGTTTTCGAATAAGTAACACAATTTTTATTGATATTAATTTAGAACTGCAGTGCTATTCTGTAAGAACTCACGTGCGAATTCGATTCATATCTCATTTTCGATTACACTTCGTAACTCACCTGAAGTGAAAAGTATTTGATATTCTGACTGTCAAGTTAAGTTCGCTTCACCTATGTTCTCACTTAGTGGCGCTAGTGTAGTTTTCATCAAGTTACAGAATACCAAATACAGTTTTCACCGCAGAATCAGAAGTGAGAACTGGAGTGAGTTCTTACAGAATAGCATTGCTGTTGATTTGAATTGATTTGATGAGTGCTTACCTTCAATGCCATCATTGGGAAGAAATCCGTTAAAGCACTATATCCTAGGTAGTGGCTGACCTGTCCGAACTCGAGCAAGTATTTCAATGTGTTTTGCACTGTAACAAAAGTAAAAACGACATTCAAAAATCAGTCCTCCTTCCTGGACAATAAGGTCCAATTTGAAGTAAAGCAACATACCTAGGAATCCTGCGACAATTCCCATGGTCGTGGGCAGGCTGGCTGCACAGACTCCTTCTCTCTTCAGTGTCCTCTCATCAATTTTGGATGCAACCACTAATGGTGGCGCACACTAAAAAACCAAAAAAGTCATTAGTGAAACTGAGAAATCATCTCTGAATATGATGGTCTTGATAATAAGTACTACATATTATAAGTTAAATCATCACAAAATATTGCAGTCTGATAGAAGACAAGGTGGAATATTACACTGGTCAACAAGATTTTGTAACAAGGAATGTGATTTATTTATTGCAAAACCATATTTATTTTGTTTTGATCATGTCTAGCTTTTGTGTTACAACTACTACCAGGAACATCATTTTCCCTTTGTTATTTTAGACTTTTTTATTTTTCAATAAACTAGCTGTTTTTTCAGTTCACTAAGTTATTTTCTTCTTATATATGTAATGTGGAAAAACTATTCAAATTATTCTAACATAACGAACTACATTTATGGTGAATTTATTTTGCCTCAAAGCTCCAATTCATAATCCATATTATAGGAAAACAGTGCGTATCTGAATCATTCTAATTTCAGTTCATGTTCTAAACATAATTTGTAAAAAGTTTTCTTGTAACACACAAAACGTGTTTATTTGCTGACCATTTATTTAGAGCAAAGTTGAACAGAGTTGACCATTTATTTAGAACAAAGTTCCTTAACGTGGCTTGTGGTACCTAGGTGAGATTTTATCGGCACTTATATCTCACACTAGCAGCGCCTCGCGGTTTCACCCGCGTAGTTCCCGTTCCCGTGGGAATATGGGGATAAAATATAGCCTATAGCCTTCCTCGATAAATGGGCTATCTAACACTGAAAGATTTTTCAAATCGGACCGGTAGTTTCTGAGATTAGCGCGTTCAAACAAACAAACAAACAAACAAACAAACAAACAAACAAACAAACAAACAAACTCTTCAGCTTTATAATATTAGTATAGATTTCAAGTTTGAAAAGCAATTCACTTGTTAGTTCTACACTGACTCAATCTATACATCATCATCATCTGCCTAGCCTTTTCCCAACTATATTGGGGTAAGCTTCCAGTCATACCGGATTCAGCTGAATACCAGTATTTAACGTGGAGTGACTGCCTACCAGACCTCCACAACCCAATAACTGGGGAACACGGTACTTCTTGGTAAGACTGGTGTCAGATTTTCTGGCTTCTGACAATCCGTAACGACTGCCAAAGATCTACAAATGACAGCCGGGACCAACGGCTTAACGTGCTTTCCGAGGCACAGAGGAAACTCGGTATGTTAAGATGGTCACCCATCGACAGACCAACCTTAGCAAGCATTGCTTAACTTTGAAGATCGACCTGTGCGGCTGTTATTCTTTAGCCACGAGCTCCACCGACTCCATCAATACATCATCCACTAAAAAAATACCTAGGTTCCTGAATCTGATAAACGATGAAAGAACATTCAACTTACAGCAAAGCAAGCCGTCTCTCCAGGCACTATGAACTGTATGTGTCCAGACACAGCATTTTCACTGACTCCTGACTCAAACCACTTCTGGTTGAGCTCGTTACAGGCCGTGTTGATGGCCATGCGAGCCTCGAAGTTGTCCACACAGCTGAGGACTAGGTCAACTGGACCACCTGTCAGACTGCCAGTCCTGGAAATGAGGATAAGATTGTTATTGGCCTATGATAGGAGACTTCATTTCTTACGGGAGACTGCCACTGACTCTGGTCTGTAAATAATTATTTATGGTCAAAATAACACTAACTTCTTAAAAAATAATTGTTTTATGTCCTGTAACAACTGTTTTACACTATGCCAATAAATACTACTGCTGGGACACAGGCCTCCTCTCTAGGAGAGGGAATGGGCCGTAATCCACCACGCGGGCCCAGTGTGGGTTAGTGAATGTCACATGCCTTCGAATTTTTGGTTCTAGGACATGCTAGTTTCCTCACAATGTTTTCCTTCACCGTTTTGAGAGCAGTGGTGATGAAGTTAATTACACAAAGTAATGCGCCTGGCTGGGTTTGAATCCACGACCTACAAGTCGTAAGTCGGGGCCTTTACCACTCGGCCACCACTGGCTCTGCCTCCGCTAATAAATGATTCAATTTAAAAATTGATTTTTCAAGAAGTATGTACATTAGTAACGCTTACACATGTTCTTATTTTATTCAAGTCTACAAAATAAAAGGTTTTAGTCTTTATATTAAAATGCAACATTTTCAAAATCCTTACCTAATGGTATCACAAAAGTGCTGAAAGTTATCAACAGTCGTAATGTTGTAGTTATAAGCATCAATAGATACATCTGGATTGATGTTCTGGAGTGTGGCGGCCGCAGCATCCACCTTGCTGAGCCCGGCCTGGTGCGGCTGGAAGAACAGGCGGTTCATGTTGGCCAGCTCCACCTTGTCATAGTCGAAGAGGATTAACTGGAAAAAAGAACAAATTAACTATAATTTTTATTTAGTTTTCATTAACCCGTCGGGCACCTAGCTCCATTCACGTAAAATGCAACGCAGAACTCAATACAGAACAACAAGAGTACTGCGGGCGGCCGAAGAGAGAATTGAGTTGAGCCTTTTTTTTTGAGTTATTAATTCATAACAGTGCACCATGTTTGATCTACTATAAAAATTATGATGATGATAATGATAGATACCATCAGGTCAGTTCCAGCCACAAAAACTGTAACCTTTCATTCAGTTGACACATAATGGGTGGTGAACCGATATTGCTTTGCATTCTGTAACTTTCACACAATATGCTAGCAAGGTCAAGGAGCCCTTAACCAAAATAAACACTGATATTACGAAACTTGTATGTCAGTTACCACGACTATACAGCAAGTTTATCTTTGCATTGATTACCATGCTGCTGATTTATTTTTTTTATTTTTATGTTTGTTTTTTACAATTATTATTATTATTTTGTTTTTCCTTAATTTAATTTTGGCCAGAAGTCCTTGTTGTCTGCAAAAGAATACTGAAACTCCGGTCATACATGTTTTTGTCTTTGTCAGCCTAGAGAGCCCTGACACCCATACCACAAGTTCAATCAGTTCAATCTTAGCTTGGGTGTCAGAGGTGTATGTAACTATGTGTAACTTTACAATATTTAAAATTTATGTTTTGTTTAACAGTGTAGTGATTACTTATTGTAAGTTTGGAAAAATAAAAATTTATTTATTATTTTATTTAAAGTTCCCTGTACCTGTGGTATTGTGTCCTGGTTATATTAGCCAGGACAATGGACCAAATGGGTATCTTACGGATTACAGAATAGCTACTCTACTATAGTCTTCAGAAGTATTTTGTTGTTTGGGCATCTATGTAAGTAAGCAATCTTAATTTTTTTGGATGGTAAATTAATTTAAGCAGTTTTACCTTTCCAATCCCACACCTGGTGAGCATCTCAGCAGTGACGCTGCCGACCCCACCGACTCCCACCACAGCGACAGACATCTCCCGGATCTTCTCGTAGTTATCCACGATGCCCATCCTCTTCAACGCCATTAAACGACTGCAAAGCAAATTGATCTTGTTGTCAAACAGAATCTACTCCAATACGTCGATGTTTAATACATCACGGTGACGGCAACATATTGTGTTCATTTTCTCTTTGTATTACTCAATGTTTAACGATTCCGTTAGAAAATTTATTTAAAAAAATAGTACTTTATTTTGAGAGAGTTCAAAAATGATAGATTTTGTAGCTTTCTCAGAGAGAAATCGTAAAATACCTGTATGGATTAGAATCGACAACTTCGGACGACATAACATCGATTTTCTGGCGAACTGGGCCAACATTTCCTTGAACGGCGGCAAGCTGAGCCTCCAACTCCTTCACTTTCTTCTGCAACTCTTCAACGGTAGACATTTTCACTTATTTTTTCACAAAATCAGTTTAAAATCGAGTCACTGCACGACGGGCTATATCACTCTCACTTTCAAATGTCAAAGTCAAAGTGACGTTTCTTGCCACGACGTGAAACGCGTTCCGTTAAACATAAAAGTCGTGACCGTAAATAGTTTTTTTACCTGTTTTTTTTTTCTTTACACGTAAAAGTTAATTACTCGAAGACGTGACGAAGTTGTAGGACGCCAAAATTTGCAATAAATATGTACTGCTTTGCTTGCGTTTCATCTAAGGTGCGGTCAGCAAAAAACTCAAGAACAAGCAGTAGACGAATTCTAGCATTTAACCTTTCCTCACGCATATGACTTATGCTTAATGCTTTCATTGCCATTTTAAGAACAATTGATCAGATAGATATTATTTAGATATACCTATATCTTGTAAAATATTTCAAATAATTCAGATTTTTCCTGAATTTTATGTAGGCTCAGAGAATCAAAAGCAAATAAAATAGAAAGTTATACATATTACCAACGACCTTCACAAGGTTCAATGAACATATGTAGGTAATACTTTTTTAACACCATCTTACAAAATACCATATTATATTCATTAGTATATTCCAGCCGTTAACCGGTATAGTCAACTGTGCAAGTCGTTATTTCGTAACTCTTTTGATTAGGTCAGTTTTTCTTCTAATATTTTTCATCTAAAACCAGATTAGCATAGCTGTTACTCAGGTTTACCTAGGCTAGTTCAATTGATTTATTTTATTAGTAAGAATAAGTAATTTACTGCGATAATCTCTGGAAGTAGATAAGTAGGTTAGTTACGAAAATTCTATGAATGATACCTATGTAAAACTAGTTTTATAATGACTTTCAAAAAATCAAATTGTCCGTCATTTAAATTTCCAATTTTTTACTTTTTGACTTCTATTTTGTCTTTTTAACGTAAGCATAAAAATGAAGACAATACCCACAGTGCGTTGAAACCTCGGGTGACGTCACTTTCTTTTTTAATTCTATTTTTTTGATATAAGGATCCGTTTGTGAAATAATAAGTTCTAAAGTGGAAAAGTCGTTAGAGTCCAGTGTCCCCCCCTTCTACCGGCTAAACGGTTGCTTCCGGAAATGTGAAAAAATTCACGGGAGTAGGAAATATGCAGGAAAACTATCACGGCTAATAAGGCTTCACAAGTTACGGACTAATAGTCGATCAACTAAAAAAAAATCTAGGTAGGTACTCGGAAAAGTATAAAGGAAATTTTCGTTCAAATTGCTTTGAACATAACAGAGATGATGTTGTTAGTAGCGGTCAATGAATTTACATTTATAACGTGTAAAACACGTTATAAATGTAAATTCATTGATCATACAAAAATGATCTAAAACTAGGGGTTTGTCCCTTTTCTTCGCTTCGCTTTTGAGTTTACCTAGAACTCAAACTGGTCACAGTATTAAAGAAACAGTCAAACACAACAGTTAATTAAGTTCACATTGTTCAACCGTATACTTATTGCGCGAGACCCGACACGCACTTGGCCGGTTTTCGTGAAATCAACAATTCACGTGCCAAAAAAAAAAGAAAAGTGCCCAGAACACGGGGCACTTTTCCTGTTGACAGCGATGTGGACGAATTTTGCGATGCCTTATGAGTTCTTTCCCTCCTCTTTTTACTCCACTTGTACATTTATAAATATTTTCTTAATAAGTTTTATGTACTGTTCTACCTAATAAGTTTTATGTATTTGCAAATATTTTTGACGGATTAGGAAAATATTTATTTACTATTTAAACACCATGTATACCTACACAACTACAGAGAATTCTTAACTTAGTGAATAGGTGCTTACATTAACCAGTTAGGGCTCAGCAATCAATTTATGGCTAATAATGTAGGTAATTACAAAATGTTTGTGGTCAGTTTATTATTAGTAGCGATATGGCTTGATGTGGTGAAATGCCAGCTAGGTACTATTATAGGTAATTATATTTCCGCCAGCCCGAGCGTATCAAACATACTTTTTGAAACAGTATTAAACTATTATTCGTTAGCTAAACCTTTTTTGCCGTTTTATAAAAAAAGTTAACAAAATACTGGTTTTATGACCGCTGGTATTCGCCAGCCATAAAAAAACTCAGTAATTATTGATTTTATACAAGACTAGCAGCGCCCCGCGGCTTTACCCGCGTAGTTCTCATTCCCCTGAGAATATGAGGATAAAATATAAGTAGCCTATGTTACTCAGGGTGAATGTAGCTTTCTAATGGTGAAAGAATTATTGAAATCGGTCCAGTAGTTTTTGAGTTTATTCGTTACATTATAGGGTCAGGTGGCCAACAGTGAACCAGCAGTACACAGATAACCAGTATAAGTATATCCTTAAGTAGTAGTAACTAGCTCATGCAACCGACACGTAGAAACGTGTCTCGTAACGTATCCCTCACATCCCAATTGACGGCGGGCGCCCGCGCTTAGCAGACGCGTTGTGGGACATTTTGTGTTTTCTCACGCAAAAAATTAAAAAAAGGCGAGTTTTGTTTTTGTTCCTCAATCATGCAGTTTATTAGATTTTCTTACTGTATTTGCCATACATGTAAAGTTACTATTTGGCAATCTTTTGGTAATTGTGTTTTCTCCATAACCTAATTATTGTTATTTTTATCTTACTTCAACTGTCAAATGATGTAGGTGGTATACAGTGACTTAGTAATCTAGGGTATACAGTGAACCGTGGTTCATTGTGTACCACGAACCACGAAGAAATAAGAAGCGCAGAAAGCTAGGAAAAAGCATGATCGCAACTGATACTCCAGAGAAGAATTAAATAGCAAACAAGAAAAAGAAATGCACTAAAAGCATGAAAAACAGAGATATTTTTAAAAGAGAAAAAAACTATTACAATGTTTGATGATACGACCGATGAAGAGATTTTCCAAGCCAGTGGTTCTTCCGGGGGAGATGAATTTCTGAGTGAAAGTGAAGAAGGAGAAAATATAATATTGACTGATAATTTTTTACCTTTATCTCGGGACCCAAAAATAGGAGATTATTTTATTATTTTGCTGGAAACCGAGAAAAAAATATATTTTATGTTGCTAAGATTCTTGAAGAACCTGATGAAAATGATTATGATTATTAAGTGTCGTATTTAAAATTAAAAACTTTTTACAAAAAAATACAACCGACTTCTACACAAAAAATCAAAAAAGTGCAAAATAACTTTAATTTCGGAACTCGGTGTTTGTGGTTGCTTTTTCGTTTTTTGAACACCGACTTCCGAAATTAAAGTTATTTTGCACTTTTTTGATTTTTTGTGTAGAAGTCGGTTGTATTTTTTTGTAAAAAGTTTTTTATTTTTCACTTTTTAGTCAAGATTCAAGATTCAAAGCATTTATTTCAAATAAACCCTTTACAGGCACTTTTGAATTGTCAAGTCGAAAGAGGTGAAGCTATCTGCACGTTCCAAAGCGTAGATCTCTATGGAGAAGAACGTGCAAGAAACTCCACGGACACTCTTTTAAATCATGTTCTGTATTACATAACTTTGGTTACATCCTTGGTGCTTCTATGTGTGAGGACAATGCAGAGAAAAAAAAAAAAAAAGGAAACTATAAAACAATTCAAAGTATAAAGATTAAAACAAGTCAGTGGCAGTTAAGAGGTGACCAGTCTCAACCGACGGCGCCCGTTCACGAACATGACGCGTGTATCGGCACCATTTAGCTCAACCATTTTGAAGGGAACCGAATGATCCGACACACGCGCCACCATCAGCGAGACATTTGAGCGAGCATGACATACTCTCAACTGCCATTTTAGTTCAAGTCACAAATATAAACTATAACCTGTAAATGGCTCCATGGTACTCACATTTACAATATTTGAAAATAAACTGCTTCTAAATTATACAAAACTATGGTTCACAATGACCAAGCAAATACAAGTAAAAAAGAGAAATTATTTATTCTCAAAATAAAATTATATAAAAAAAAAAGAATAAATAGAATAAATAAATGAGACAAAAAAAAAGGGCGAGCATCTCTTCCAAATAAAAAATCCTAACTTGTTTACCCAAGTGGTTGAGGCTGTGGAGCAGGACCGGCATTTAGCCAAGCATTTTTATCAAGGATATAATCTTCCAGTTTATAATATGCTTGCCTACATAGTGTGCGTTTTATGCATGTTTTAAATTTTCTCTCATTTAATTGAAGGATATCGACTGGTATTTTGTTATAAAATTTTACGCAATACCCCATAAAAGAAGTGTGTACTTTAGCCAATCTAAACCTAGGTTGATCTAATTTGTTTCTATTTCTAGTATTAACATTATGCCTGTCGCTGATCTTATTAAAAATATGAAGATTTTTCCGAACATACATAATGTTTTCATATATGTATTGACAAGGTACCGTCATGATGTTAATTTCCTTAAACAGTTCCCTTAGAGAATCGCGCCAGCGGAGATTATAAATGGCTCTAACTGCTCTTTTCTGCAGAATAAAAATAGACTCTATGTCTGCAGCCCGTCCCCATAGCAAAATACCGTAAGACATGACACTATGAAAGTAACTAAAATAGACCAGTCTCGCGGTATCTACATTAGTAAGTTGACGGATTTTTCTGACAGCATATGCTGCTGAACTTAGCCGTCCTGCAAGTGATGCTAAATGAGGTCCCCATTGTAGCCTTGAGTCGAGCGTTATCCCCAGGAAAACTGTGCTTTCGACGAATTCTAGTTTCTAGTTTAGTGGTACCTACACCCCCTCCCCTCCCCCCACCTAAACGAACCAATCACATTGGTGTAAAAAAAAACGTACAGCTCCTTTGCAGATTAAACTAAGAGGTCGTCAAAGTAGGCAAAGTACATATTTTTTTTAGATTTTTCGAAAACCGCTTGGTTGATTTCTATAAAATTTTCATGGGACCATTTGGGAAGTATACCCTTTCCAACAAAAAAAGAATTTTTCAAATCGGTTGACAAGCGACGGAGTTATGCGCGAACAAACATAAAAAAAAAAAAAAAATACAAACATCCGAATTGAGAACCTCCTCCTTTTTTAGAAGTCGGTTAAAAAGTAGAGTTTACCACAAGTTTGCGAGCCTCTTGAACCGGATTGTGCAGGAGTTAGGAAAAATGGTAGGTATTAAATACATTTTGCCTAAACCCAAAGTAGAAGGCAGCAGTCGTCGACAATCGACGTTTAAATTTCCCGTCAATATCTCACTTCTGAAGTTTAATTACTAGGTCCTATTAGGACAATTTTAATAGTACCTATATAACCTATGATTTATGCATCCCTATGTTATAATGAAAATGGCTGTTACCACAAATTTGAGACGGATTTTATAGTAGGTAATAACTAGCTAATAAGTTGATAACATAGATCTCAATGACCTCTTTCTTTTTTGTTAGTTTTCTACAGATACTTTAAGGTTTTCTATATTAAATCATTATTTTTAAATACTTGTAATGTATAATGTTAATTTGATTAAGTCACAACTTACTATTTTGATTTTTCTTGTAACTATTATTCAATAAACCTTTTACGAAATATGAAAAATCTTATATTTTAATTGATGAGCTTTCGATTGATGACTGATTTACCATAGTGGGCACAGTAGAAATATAACTTAAATGCTTTTATTATTACATGATTCACTGTGTCCAACAGTGGTTCACTGTGAACTTCATCTTGGATCAGTGTGTACCCAATAGTGTACACAGTGAACCATTTCCCATTTTTTTTAAAACACTTCTTATTGTCAAATCTATTAGTATTAAAGTTGAAATTTATAAAGAAACATGAAGTCTTATAGACACTGAATCGTATAAATGAAAAAAATAAACGTTAAATTTGAATATGACTGCATGATAGAGGTTTAACTTTTTCCTGGTTCACTGTTGGCCACCTGACCCTACATACAAAAAAAAACTTTTTACAAAAAAATACAACCGACTTCCACAAAAATCAAAAAAGTACAAAATAACTTTAATTCGGAAGTCGGTGTTCAAAAAACGAAAAAGGAACCACAAACACCGAGTTCCGAAATTAAAGTTATTTTGTACTTTTTTGATGTTTTTATTTTTCACTTTTTAGTGGTACCTACACCCCCTCCCCTCCCCCACCTAAACCAACCAATTACATTGGTGTAAAAAATGCACTGCTCCAATGCAGAGTAAACTAAAAGGTCGTCAATGTAGACAATGTAGATATTTTTTATTTATTTTTGTTGATTTTTCAAAAACCGCTTCTTCGATTTCGATAAAATTTTCATGGGACCATTTGGGAAGTATACCCTTTCCAACAAAAAAAGAATTTTTCAAATCGGTTGGCAAGCGACGGAGTTATGCGCGAACAAACATAAAAAAAAAAAATACAAACATCCGAATTGAGAACCTCCTCCTTTTTTAGAAGTCGGTTAAAAATACAAATCTTTCCTCTTTATTAATATTAGTATAGATAGATATCTATAGATAGCACTTCATTTGTTTTAATATCTATTAACCTAAATTGTAAATGTTTTTTTAGTAATAATAAATTGTCCAAGAAGCTCCAAAAATTATGTTTTAAAAACGTTAAAAAAATAAATTACTTTTTCTTGTTTATACCTTTCCCGTAGAAAAAGTTGGGAAGTTGCCTGCCTCTTCAGTGAAAACAAGTGCAACATTATGGCAGACGTATTCATAGACTATACACTATAAAAAGAGGACGTATTCTCCAATTCAACTCGAACTCCAACTGCAACATGAGTACGAAAAATTGGTTCGTGCTCGAGACATGGGTTTTAGTGGAGCAAGCGCGTTTACGCATTTGCTTGCTCAGTTGTTAATTTCCCGAACACAAAAATATCAATTTATGACAAACTTTATTTGTCACACAGTTTGACGTTCCGATGCCGATGGAGTGAGAGTTCGAGTAGATTTGAAGTTTACTCTTAGACATATGGACTTAAGTAATGTGTTAATAAAAATTCAATGTCGCTATAAAGTGTAACCTTACATAATAGATATCAAAATAAGTTATTTTTGTGTTTCTAAAGGTTAGATCATTCTCTTTGAGGAATCTAAATATACTACAATCTGCAATTACAATTACATAAAAACGGATAAAACAAGATATTTAAATTAATAAAGTCATACATACTAAATGTCAGTTTCTTAATACCTAACATTGCATCGAGTCATTGATCATCAAGCTCACCCAGACACAATACGTGTAAATTTTATTTTTCAGAATAACCTTCGTGAAAAAATAAAATCCTAACCTCCTATCTTCTCTTTAAAGCTTTAAAAGTTAATGGTGAACATTCGCAAAAGTACCTACTACTTTTACAATTAACATTAAAAACTAATTATGTACCTATCCAATTAAATATAATTTATTCTCAACTACGTAACTACAGCAAAAAATATTTGAGATGTTACCTACTCCTATTTCATAATATTATGCCCAGTTAGAAAACACGTTCTAAAAGGGCCCTATAACGCAGCAAAATTTAAAAGCCGTACTTCGATGCGCGCAGATCAGATTGATAGCGTTAATTAACATCAGCCGGGTATTACAAAGGCTCTTCATTGCTTAGTGACAGGCAATACTGTTGGCAGCGCGGATGCAAGGCGGTGCGCGCGGATATTTGAAAAAAAAAGAATTGGTTCTATTTTCAAACTGTTGTTAAAAGTGCTGCATGATATTTTTGAGATTTTATTGATATAATGCAGTGAAGTAGTGTTTTTTTTTTTGTTTTATTGAAAAGAGGAATAGTGGTTTCAAGTAAGTTTCTTAATATTTTTTTATTTTTTTTTAGCCCTTTGCGATTTTGCTAATTAATTAAATGCTTTACCCAAAAAATCTCCCGATATTATGCTATGAACACAATTAAGAATTTTATCAACCAAGGGTTTTCGATGTGTGGCGCTAACATTCCGCAAATCCGAAATGTGGTCAGCTGCCTGATTCACCCATTTTTTTACAACATCTATTGATGATTATAATGTTGATGAAAGTTGATGAAAATGTTACTTATTTTCGTTGCATGAAACCTTTTTTAAATAAAAAAGATCTATGATTTCATGTAAGTTTTAGAACACTCGCTCTTGTAGTCAACCGTGTTGTAGCAAAGTTGACGAACCTTTTAACCCGCTAAAAAAAAACAAAATATATTTATGGAAGTATCTTACCCATTAAATGTGGCTCAAACATTCAGTTCGTCCAAATTAGGTATCGATTTTATTGAGGGCCTTCCTACCCAATTGACGAGAGTTCTGCGATCCCGACCAATTAAAACAGTGATACCATTCAAGTGCTGCTTTTTGTGACAAAGCCACAATGATGTACAATTTGGTGCAGAATGTAATGGAAAAAAAACCTTTTTACAAAAAAATACCGACTTCTTACAAAGCCATAATTAAGTATAGGAAACCAAGGGGTTTGACAATTTGGTGCAGAATGTAATGAAAAAAAAAAACTTTAAAAGAAGAACTCCAACCGACTTCTACACAAAAAAAAACTACAAAATAACTTTAATTTCGGAATTCGGTGTTTTTGGTTGCTTTTTTTGTTTTTTGAACACCGACGAAAGCTTTTTTTTTTCACTTGTTAGTGGTACACAACCTAAACGTACCAATCACATTGGTGTAAACTATAATCAAAAATGCGATTTCAGCAATCCCGAAAGATTTACTATAATTTGTTGAAGAGTTCTGTTTCCTGTCATTTCTGTTCTTCAAAATCAGATCTTCACCAAACAGAAAGGGACCACGTTGAAATACTAAGATGCTCTTCCAAACCATCCTACACAATTTTATTTTTTGATTTTACATCGACAAGAGGGAATCAAATTTAAATGGGACCACACGAGAAGCACCACAGCTTTCGAATGTAAAAAGAATCATCAAAATAGGTACACCCAGTACAAAGTTATGAGGTAAAACACACAAAAAAATACCTACAGTCGAATTGAGAACCTCCTCCTTTTTTGGAAGTCGGTAAAAAATGGTACGGTTATGGTATTCTTCTGTGAATTTTATTAACGCGATTGAAAAAAGCCCACAATTTCCAGTTTCAAATCTTCGCAGCATGCGGACCTTCCAAGTTTCACTGCGCGCGAAAAGCGAACGTCACAGACGTCATAGAATTTAAATCTACTTAAGTACGATACAAACCTACGTGACAAAACCTTGAATCCGAAAATACCATCTCAACCCACCGACTAATTTAAATGTTTATAACGACAGTGGTTACAATATTTTGAACTGGTATTCGTTTGCATAATTAAGTAGGTACCTGCGTAGCCCGTGCGTAGTAATACCCCGCTGCTTATCAAGCCCTTTGACTATGTAAATAATCATAACACGTGGCAAAGCAAACAAGACGATAAAGCTTGCTGCGGAATTTGTTCGAAAGAGTCACCGCGGCCCTGGAACGCGGCGGGCACAAGAAGGATCACGGGTGGGTTTTAGTCAGTATGAGTCTGACACTCGCTTCCGCTCCGCCCGGAGCGGGAGAAGTCATTTGATGATTTCAAATCCAAAAAAGGCGATAAAGCTACCTGCAAGTTCCAAGCAATATATTATAATCTCGCACTCCTACACACACTCATTCATCCACATTCTACACCAACTAGGCCTTATCACTTTCATTTTATAGTTTTTTTTTTTTGTAACTTCTTTATAACATTGTCAGCTTTTGTAATGTAGGTAATGTTATATTTATAGGGAAGAGCGCTGTTGTCTGAGATACAGATAATAAATCTAGTTCAGATATAAAGGTACCTACCTATGTATTTTAATTGTTTGCAGTCTGTACGTAAGTAAAACTGTGGGTTACCGACGTACAGAAGAAATTATAAATCACGTTGCTTTTATGGGATTATAAAAGCAACGTGATTTCCCATTTTATTTTGACCTTTTTTTTTAATAATAACGGCAATAGATATGTAGGTACGCGGTTGACCTCACCTGATGATACCTAAGCGATGATGTGGTTGAATATTAAGCACACTTACCTAGAAGTAGGTACCTAACCTGACTCTCTTGACTTAAAGACTCCCAGCTAAATCTCAACTCGCTGCCCTACTATGATTCCCAAGATACAGTTCTCTGTCAGAGAAAAGCATGCACAGCAAAGGCTTAGTAATCGGGTTCTGTTGGTTACCCTTCGGAAACCCCAAAAATGACCTTCTTCTTGGTCTGGAACGAACAGTCGAACAAATTCCGCAACTCCGTCAGGCACTCACCCAATGGGGCCCCGTCTTCTTTGCTGACATGTCCCGGGCCTGATTGTTATCAGCCAGCAGCCACCCATAGCTCGCCATTCGTCGTGTCCTCCGGGCGATCGGCACAGTGTTGACACCCGGCCATGTCCTCCCGCCATATTTGAAACAGGTACCTCCCAAAACGCCGTGTCCGGTGAGAACCTGCATCAGGCGAAAGGTGAAGAACCAACCACTCCTCAAAAAGTTACAATAATAAGAAACCTAGCATAAGCATAATCAGCCTTTTAACGTTCCCACTGCTGGGACACAGGCCTCCTCTCTAGGAGAGGGAATGGGCCGTAATTCACCACGCGGGCCCAGTGCGAGTTGGTATAAGAAACCTGTTAGACTCAAATTGTTTAATTCTTCTTAACCAAACAATTTCTAGCTAAATCCAAGATTTATACGTTATTTAATAATGCAAAAAAACGTTGACTAGTGTCGTTTCATCGTCTGTGACGTGTGACTCCTCAAGGATTTTATCATAATAGTAATTGGGCATAGAGTCCTTTAAGGCGCCCCCTTGCTTATGTCGCTCGGTCATGATAGGCAATAGGCAATATCCGCTGTCCATCCATGTAGCAAGTTAAGTCATCCATGATTCGTTTAGTAAAATTGTTAACAGTAAATAACCAACTTTAGTAGATCAATAAAAATAAATCGTAAGTTAAAAAGATTCTTTAAGATGGCATGGTCAGTGTTTTAATTAGGTTAGATAAAATGGCTTGAATTCGTGATCAAGGGACTAAATTTAAATAAAAAAAATACCATATCATTATGATTAGTTCAAATACTGATTCGCGGATTCTTAATTCAAATGTTGAATCGGCTAGTCATTCTTTATATAAAAAAGCACGATTAAATAAAAAGGTTATAAATCTGGCTGTTCGATTTTACGTTGTGAAACAGACCATTTTAACTTCGGACAATGCCTATCGATTCTATTGGCGTTCGGCAGAAAACTTTATCGATAAGTGCTGTGGGCATAACATTGCAGAAAGGTACCAATAATTAGGGTTTTCTAAAATGACGAGCTCCAGGTGGCAGCACGGAGGTGCTAGGTCTAGGTCCTTTCAAAACGGTAATGTTTTCTGACATTTGTTAAATTTACATTTACGTCATGTTTAATCTATGTGGCGCCAACTGGTTACGTAAATTTTCCTGAAATCCCTCATTGAGCCCCATGGAAAAATATGGTGTAACAAAACCGGTATTGAATAGGAAATTAATTGTAGCAATCAAGAAACTTTTATTGTTAGTCAGTGACTCAAAAATAGTTTCAAATACACTAACTTGAACTGCCAACAAATCAAGTTATCCAAGTTGAGGCGACCAGAATAATAGTCAGTTAAATTTACATACTAATATTATAAAAAGGTAGAGCTTATGAGTTTGTGAGGTTACAGGGGGTAATCTTTAGATCTACTGAACCGATCTTGAAAATTCTTTTTCCAATAGAAATCCAAATTATTTGAAAGCGTCATGAATATTTTATCCCGGTATTCCCACGGAACGGGAACTACCTACGCAGGTGAAACCGCGCGTCGCTGCTAGTCCATTATAAAGATAGGAAGGTAACGCGATTTCGAGGGAGCTCAAGTTTTATACGTAAAGAGTCGATGTAGAATCCATTAATCAATTATACTACACGGAATCCATCTAAATATACTTCATCTAATCAAAAAAAAAACAAAAGTCATTTATTCAAACTAGGCTGAGAGACAGCACTTTTGGGACGTCAAATTTTACATAAAGACAGGTCCCCCAAAACGCCCATTCCTAGTGTTTTAGCTGGGAAGAAGAAGTGGCGCAACAAACTCCCCAGCAATACACATCTGTCTGTTGCGTTTTAAGAACTTGAATTTATACAATAGAATGCAAAGTCATTAATACATGACAAAGGTAGAAAAACAAAAAACAATTTGGAAAATTAAATCATAAATCAGTTCACTATAAAACATTGTAAAGAGTAGATTGCGTCAATAAAGTAAAAACAGATTGACCTACATACATAGTCATAAAATAAAAGAACAATATTATATGAACTCATATAATAAAAGGAAAGGTTATAAAGGTTAATATACATATATACCTCTACATACACCATAGGGAAATTAAGACGTAAAGTTATAACACCTATATTTTTATCGACTATCAATCAATCAATAGGAACAAGAACAAGAATCGTCGGATCTACCAATAATACCTACTTAAATTAACTGCGAAATAAGAGACTTGTGGCCGCACAACGAAGTGCCAATGCTATCATGATTCAGTGTGAGGGAAAGGGATAGTGCTATTCGTCTTGTGTAACTCCGTCTCTCTCTGATACAGGAATCATGATGGATTTAAGACGTCATGGTAGGGTATTTCACCATGGAAACTTTTGATTGCGTAGGAGTATCAAGGTCCACCGGTAAACCGTCCTCTTCGATCACTCTATCTATTAAAAAAAACCGCATCAAAATTCGTTGCGTAGTTTTAAAGATCTAAGCATACATAGGGATAGACAGTTAGAAGTGACTTTGTTTTATACTATGTAGTGAAGTGGCTTTCTGCATGGATAAGTATACTAATCCCTATTAAGTAGTATCCCTATGCATGCAGAAAGCCAATGGACTAATTTGGTTTTTTAGTCAAATACCCTTTTTTGGCTAAAAATCTGATTATACTCCGTCAGATAGGTTTCCACAAAATAGACACGTGTTTTTTGCTTCATAAAATCTATAAAAAATTGCGAAGATAAAAAGCATCAAAGATCAGGAGTGGGAGCTTGTGAAGTCACGTCGTGGTTAAAAATATAGCGAGTAGTGACGTCACACGAGTATTCAACGCACTCACACGTAAAAAAAGGAAAAATACCTACGTGTCGAACTTATTAGATTTTTTTAGTCAAATTCTCTATTAAGGATAAGCTTCGGAATCTTTAATAAGAGTTTTGTATTAGTTCAGTTTCTACCGGCGAACCAGTACCCTGGATGACATTCAAACTATCCGAACTTCCGCCTTGTTGAATACATTAGCCTAAGGCTAAGAACTCACGGAGCGATTTTCACCCGCGAGCGCCGCGGTTGCGGGCCCGCAGCTTCTGTAGAATGCAGATATATATGTAAAAAATTAAAGCAAACTCACGACGCGTTTTACGCCCGCGGTGAGCGCGGTTGTTTACGGTTCCCGCTGCACCGGCGGGCAACTAGTAGAATCGCACGGGCCGCGGTCGCCCGCAGCCTCGGCGGGTGGCGCCCGCGCGCGGCGGCGGTGGCCGGCGGGGGCGGGGGGTACAGAAATCTAACGCCATTTTGCACCAGTGACTTGTGGCATCGTGACATGTTTGTGCATGTTTAAAATTAAACAAACATAAAATGGATATTGAAATCGAACTACCAATTAATTTGGTCGTAGACGTGGTTGGCGGTCATCGCCCGCCACGTCTGCGGGCAATGAGCGCAACCGCGACGGCTGCGTAACCGCGCAAATAACCGGTGTCGTGAGTTTAGAAATAAAACCGCAGTTCCACCACCGCGGCGGTCGCGGGTGAAAATCGCTCCGTGAGTTCTTAGCCTAAGACGGGATTTTTCGGACCCATATCGCCATACGCAAGATTAGTCCTTTTGACAAAATCACTCACCAAGTACTACTTGCTTTATTGTAATTAGAAATTAGGCAGTTAAGCATAATCAGTCTTTTCATGTTCGCACTGCTGGGACACAGGCCTCCTCTCTAGGAGAGGGAATGAGCCGTAATCCAGCACGCGGGCCCAGTGCGGGTTGGCAATCATTAATTTAACCAATCTAAATGATGCATATCATAGTTACACAGCACAGTTAAGTATGACACTACATCTGTAGATATATGTAGGTAACAAAAAGAAACTTCCAGAAAAATATAAAGTAAAGTATCTAATTAACAAATGATTAAAAAAGAAATTTAATCACTAAAAAACTTAAATCCATTTTTTACTCTAATGAGTACTTAATAAATGGATCGTCACATTGATGACTCATTATTAAAAAAGTAAAAAGTTATGAAAGTAAATGAGAAAAACTATTATTGAAGGCCTTCTTCGACAGAAGTGGCGTTATTATACCAGTCTACTTGTGATCATACACTGTGTCAAACGCCGGAGACGAATCCAAACTGTAATTCGCGTAGCGTGTAGTGAATTCAATGGTCTGTGTACGTAATCTCTAAATCTATATAGACGTGGTGACGAATTGAATACATACTTTATTTATCATAAAAACAATGAAGTGGTAAATAAGACATAAGAAGAGATGACGGACTTTATTTAAGAGCGCATTTCTATATTTCAAGAAAAGGAAGACAAGACTCAAGTTTAAATAGATTAGGTACAGCTACTTCTGGATAAGCGTGGTCAATAGTCCGCCACATCATCGCTTTAAATCAGGTGAGATTGTTGTCAAACGCGAGCTTATCAATAGTAAGAATCTGGCCAAGTGCGAGTTGAATTCACAGGCAAAGGGTTCTGAGCGAATCTTATTTTTGTAACATGTTACTTTCAAACGAAATATATTTTCGAAATTTTGGACTCGACAGTTTCTGATATAGGGAGGGCCGGGAATGGTCATTTTTCTTTAAATTCTTGTAAACTTCAAAACCCATTTAAAAAATTATGAAAAAAATATACTTAATGCAGTGCAGTTTAAAAACTTTATTTGAAATTTTGTCATTTTTTTACGCCGTAGCACCTCAGTTTTTGGGTCACAGATGATTAGATGTGTACCCTAATTTTAACTGAACCCAGTAGATTCGCAGAAAATCGGCTGTGACAGACGGACAGACAGACAACCGACTGATACAAGATAGAGTTATAACTCTAAATTGCACCCATGCGAAGCCGAGGCAGTTCGCTAGTACATAGATAAGATCGTTAAACCAAATGCATGCGAGTGTACCAAGAGATAACTTGTTATTAATAACAGATAAAATGATTACAAGCACAATGTTAATACCGTGTGTGTAATGTGTGTACTTATGTTTAGTAGTGGCATGTTCCTACCATATACTAACTTTTGTTGTCATAAGTGATAAATATAGCCGGATTTTATATAATTTTAATATCTAATTAGCTCGTTATGTCTCTGTACTAGCATCGGCCTCTCCCTCCCTATTTACACACACGTCCGTCCTGCCATTGAAGGTCAGTCCTTCTGGTAAGAGTCAAGTTCATCTCTCCATTTTCATCTTGGTCTGCCGCGCCTTCGCCTAACATTCGTTGGAACCCAATAAGTGGCTCTTTTACGGCCGAACCCAATAACCGATCTATCACATAGTGGAGATAGAAAAACAAATGAAACAACAGAAAACCTATATATATTTTGTGTTGTTTCATTTGTTTATCTATCTCCAGTATGTGATAGATTGGTTATTGGTTTCGGCCGTTAGACGTTTATTTTAATTATCTGTACTTTGTATTGTTAATTTTACTCCGGATGTCTGCCTGTATCATATACGTCTTTTTTCAACAAGGACAATCTATCCACAACTTAGCAATAATTTATTGATTTAAAAGAGTGTCCGTGGAGTTTCTTGCACGTTCTTCTACACAAAGATCTACGCTTTGGAACGTGCAGATAGCTGCTCTTCAACTCTTTCAACTGACCGACTTTGACAGTTCAAAAGTACCTGTGAATGGTGCAATTGAAATAAATGCTTTGAGTTTAGTCTACAGCTCATCTGGCATGCTTGAGATTTAGTATAACCTTTATGATATGATGATAGGGATCATCGCAGACAAGAGAAGATGCTGATGTTTAAATCATTGAACAACGTCTAACACTGTTGTGTTTTTGTACCCAGGTGAAGATGCAGGCGTCTTCGAGCAGCGAGCGCACACCACTGGTGCAGCCCACGTATGTGTTCGAGTCAAGTCTGGCGCGCCGCTACCAGAAGCGGCTGCACCACACGCAGTGCGCCATTTGCGTGTTTATCATGTGAGTACAAGCTGCAGACTGATTTTGTAAACATCTCAGCGTGTTTACTGAGTAAGCTGTCTAGACAACTGTTGGGATGGAGTCAGCACACTACGAGATAACTGCTAATGGTGAGGATTTAACAGAATCAACCGGCTGGTTTTGCTAGCTTAAGGCAGCAAGCAACAGGTTCTGGCATGTACTGAATGCTAAGTACTCGCCAGACCCTATTGTGTATTCACGGCCTAAAATGAAAGATGGAATCGAAAGACAGAGGGAAACTATTAAAAAACCGGCCAAGTGTGAATCGGACTCGTGCATGAAGAGTTCCCTACCATTATCTGATTCTATAAAAACGGCAAAAATCGCGTATGTTGTATGGGAGCCCCCTTTAATATTTATTTTATTCTGTTTTGTTGTCATAGTGGCAACAGTAATACATTATCTGTGAAAATTATAAAATATTAAAATTTCAACTGTCTAACTATCACGGTTCATGAGATACAGCCTGGTGACAGACGAACAGACAGACGGACGGGCAGCTGAGTCTTAGTAATAGGGTCTCATTTTGCCCTTTGACTGTGGAACCCTAAAAAAAGATAGACAACGGCGACAGTACAATTAGTACAGTCGAGATAAAGTAGAATATAATGTACTTACGTGTAATCTAGAAACAAAAGCGTCGATATTAAATAATACTCTTTTAAATATGTATGAACTTACGAATAAAAACAATATTAAAATAACACATATTCGAGAGCATTCCAACAATTCAGCTCAAAATAGCTCTAACAAAATACTATCTTGAAGAAGCTTTGTTTTTTAACGTTCAAATCAAAAATCAAAATCGTTTATTTCAAATAGAGGCTCTTTTGAATCTCCAAGGGTATAGTCAATCAAAATGATGAAGCTAGTGCTGCAGCGCTAGCGGAAATACCAGCATATAAATATACTCACCGTTCCCCTCGCCAGCGCAACAGAGTTGCACGTTCCAAAGCACTATCATTAACAAACCAATTTCTTCCTCCAGCGCGGTTCTAGGGGTGGCTTTACTGGTGACGATATCCTACAACCTTAGCCAGGACCCGTTCGATGACAACTCCACGGAACCCAACGAGCCTGCCCTGCCCCTTTCAGAGAACAACCTGACCATGCTGAAGATGGTCCCTGGCATGACAGCGCCTCTTGGGTATACTGGGAATGTGACCTTGTTGGCTATGCCACCGGCTTTGCAGCCGCTACTGGAGCTGAAGTGGCCTTTAGAAGGTAAGTTCTTTCAGCTTCTGTGTGTCTACTTCTTCCGTTATGCTCAGGAAACGTGGGGATTTTTGTTGTTCTCCAGCTGTTGTAATCTAGCTATCTATAAATATGTCGCTTGTAAAAAATATTGTGTTACAATCTTCAGCTTTTTATTTAAAACTAAAATATCAATACCAAAATGAGTAGTTGCACTTAAGTTGATCATATTTTTAGCTGTGAATTGTATTTAACACAATTTCCGCACTTCATCAATTTCTTGAAGACTTTGACGTCATTAGAACGTTTTTGACGTAATAATACTAATTATGCGTAGAATGTCAATGAAAAAGTTTTAAAAATAACTCGGGCCGGAATAAATGGTAATTTTATGTGTTTATACATCTTATTTTCATATTTGTTTCCTAATCTATGTAGGTTATCTTTTACTAAGTAACGAAACTAAATAGAATGCTTCCTTCATAGATATAATATATTTCTATGGCTTCCTTCAAAAGATACGTAGGTAAGGTGTCTAGGCATGGGGCCTACATAAAAACGAATGATCGTATAATTTTCAGGTCTAGGAAAATTTTAACTCAGATATTACGACCTTCTCAATCTTTATTTACTTACTAGTACTTCTGCCCGCGACTTCGTCCGCGTTGAATAGTTACTAACCCCTCCCATTTTGAATCATTATTCATAGGTGTTCCGCTCCTATTGGTCTTAGGGTCATTACCCTATGATATATAGCCTATAGCCTTCCTCTATAAATGAGCTATCTAAAACTGAAATGATTTTCCTAGATGACAGGTTCACTGTAGTACATTTGAAAACGTAACTTATTTCGTAAAAATGACGTCGACGTCAATTGGTTTAATGTCGAGAATGATACTTGTAACGTTATTGACAGGACATGACGCCACAGTGCTGTCACTACGAGGCACGTCATTACATAAAACCCTCATTGATAAGAGTCTGGATTTGCGCTCGGTTTGATCCACATCGTATACTTGGGATTTTAACTTACGAAAAGGGGGTACTATCGATTCTGTCTTACCATTCGGTGAATACAAACGAGATTTTAATTGTTAGGGGCTACGACCATGAATCCAATAACAAATTACTTCCTTCTAAGATGTTTGCTATACCTACTTAATTCGGTGCATTTGCGTGTATGGATTGCGTCATTGACGTCCAAATTAAACTTATTAGATTTTTAAGACCTTAAACTTAATAATGATGAGACTCTGTAAATGTAAATATTTTAAATTAAAAGAGTGGAACTGGAAAAATTATATTATACTAGCACATCGCTCGCGACTTCGTCCGCGTGAATTTCATTCTGACCCTAATGAACTTCAAACTTATTTCACTCGTTTCTAAGGGTACCTTGAACCGACTGCCAGATATACAACTTTTAAAAAATTATGATGTTCCATAATCATAGCAAGTTTCAAGTAAATTACGATGTTCCATAACCATGGCAAGTTTCAAGTATATTAGCCCAGGGAATAAGATTTTACATACAAAACTACCACCCCTTATTTCACCACTTTTCGGGAGTTTCCTGTAATCGTTTCTTAGCGGACGTCTACTGATTGTTAGTATAAACTACCGCAACTGCTAAAGCGTACCATGTCGGGCGCCATTAAGAGAACTAAAAAAAAGTTTACGTTGTAAGTACATACTTGTATTGTTTGACAAATAGTGCTGTCGCCTGCAAGCGAATATACAAAAAGAGAATTATTTTATTTTATTCAATTGAGATCTGTTCTGTCATTCTGTGATATTTTGAGACGCAAGAATGTGTTTCCTTTATTTTTATTCGCCTGTCTAGTGGATGGATAGAAATGGTAATCTTTAAGGCAGCTGATCTAAGTGGAAAAGTTATCCAGACAAGTCGATAGTATTAATACTTACTGCAATTTGCATCTGTGACAGACAGACAAAGTTGCACCTTAAGGGCCTTCTTTTGCGGTTTTTTTTCGAAAGAGTCACCGCGGCCCTGGAACGCAAAGGGCACTAGAAGGATCACGGGTGGGTTTTAGTCAGTAACAGTCTGACACTCCCTTCCGCTCCGCTCAGAGCGGGAGAAGTCATTTGGTGGAAAAGGGGCCACATTTCTCACCTTTTAAAGGAACGGACTATTTTGGTACGGAACCTAAAAATAGTGCACTATAGTTCAGTCAGAACTTTAACTTAATAATCTTGCTCAGATCGTAGCAGAATTTTTAACAACTATTGTTTTTATTGCTACATTGAATTTTTAAAAAAATGTCCTTTATGAATCAACGCAGCGGTTGGCGAAACGAGTTCCCAGTTGTCAATGATTATAAAGTTGTGATAAAACCTTGACGTAACGTAACAGCTCATTCAAGATCAGGGTCAAATGCAGTTATCTTTTATCTATGCGAAATTAATTCCACTTAATTAAACACCCAATGAATCAATTTGTATAATCTGCAGTGAAGATAGAATCCATTACGCAGAGAATATTTTAAAGCTAAAAGCTCTTAGTCTTCTTGTGTTTTTAATTATAATAGTTCCTTCGTAAAACATAATTTAAATTTACATAACTAATGTATTTCTGAAATTCGAAACTCGAAACATATTGATTACCCATTTAACACCTCACAAATCATCTTTCTGCACTTTAGACAGAATAATAATGGCATGGCATTCTGTTATGGCCACTTAGGTAGGTACTACGTCCGAAAAACTTGGGCGTAGCTAGGAACTTAGATTATGTCTTGTTATACAGTAAGACGGACCTTTCTTTACGTTTAAGTAGAAAGTTCCAGAAACACACAAGCTTACTCTGGGCACATAAGGTCCTTATGGCATTAAAAAATAAATCTGTGCTCTGCACACCATTTTCGTAGATCATAAAATCACATATTTTTTTCACCATAGAAATAAAATCCAGATCCATTGCTTCATATGTATGTTAAAATCATCTGCTGATAACGTAAAATACGAGATAAATTCTGTTGCACTGTCAAAATGAGAGCATGTATGTTTTACGCAATTTTTTTTTTCGTTAAACGTTGCCCCACACTCGGATTTACTCCTGTATCGCGGGTGCATTCACAAACATGTAAACTGACATACACAAGACACCCAGACCCAGAACAATTATCTGTAGGCCATACAAACATTTTTTCCGTGCGGGGATAGAACCCACGAGACGTAGGGCAGCGGCCGAACCATAGAAATATAAGGCCGAACGCTCAACGAACGACACAGAGTGCCCGTGGAGTTTCTTGCACGTTCTTCTCCATAGAGATCTACGCTTTGGAACGTGCAGATAGCTTCACCTCTTTCGACTTGACAATTCAAAAGTGCCTGTAAAGGGTTTAATTGAAATAAATGCTTGGAATCTTTGACTCTTTGAATCAACCACTGCGCCAACGGTGTCGTCAAAAAATTAGGCTGCAGACTTCTCATACTAAATGTATTTATCCATAGCCCGACCAGCTGCCACGTGGGCGAACGCCAACCCTAGCAAGGCACAAATAGCATCAGCTCTGCTGGAAGGGAAGGCCGCCCTGAAGGAGCTGATCAAGGTGGAGTGGAAGCGAAGACCGCTGGACATGGACACTCCAGCCAACAGGGCGCAGCGAGCAGCCGCCACTTCTGCTGACGTGAAACCGCTGGCTGATGCTGCGTATACTGCTGAAATGGCTACCAAGGCTCTGATGAATGGGTGAGTAATAATAACATTATGTTGAGTGCAATCGCGGCTTGAATTCTACTCAAAGTACAGGTCTACCATCGAAATAAGCTTCACATAATTTACAACCTCAGAAACACCACTTTTATTGTAATCGTGGGGGACCTTCATAGGACGCCTGGCCTTTTGGGCTAATACAACCAAACGTGTATGTTCGTATAGGCAACTCATCAAAATGTAGGGGACCGCTGATTTTATTTTTTCGCGATTTCAGTCCCATAGTAAAAGTTGTTCATAATGATTAGTACAATGACATCTTAAGAGTTTGTTGGTATTTTACAAATAACCCTGTATAATAATAATTATATGGGTTAACAAAACCTCCTATAACTTTAACGTTACATTTTCAGCTCAGGTCCGTAATTCCAGAAGTACGCCTAGATATCCTCGTCGTTGTTTCTCAGACAGACACATCAAAGAACTAAACCGATTCAGATCATATTCCGACATTCGATACTCTGAGAATTTTGTCACAATGTTCTATATCAGTGGTTTCGGTAATGTCCAAGATGTGCGAGTCGCACTCGCGCACGAATGGTTCCGTATCGTAAAAACGGCAAAATAATCGCGTTTGATGTATGCGAGCCCCCTTAAATATTTATTTTTAATCTGTTTTTTAGTATTTGTCGTTATAGCGGCAACAGAAATACATCATCTGTGATGTCACAAATTTCAACTGCTTAGCTATCATGATTCATGAGATACAGCCTGGTGACAGACGAATAGACAGCGGAGAATAAGCAATAGGGTTCCGTTTTACCCATTGGGTACGGAACTCTAAAAACCAATTGTAATTATCGTCTTATTGATTGGATATGAATCACAATACAAAGGTATTGTCACACTTACTACTGTTCAGTCAATAAATTGACTTATTATTAACTGAAAAATTCAGTGATCTGTGGCCGTATTACGAAGTGCCAATGCTATCATGATTCAGTGTGAGGGACAGGGATAGTGCTATTCGCCTTGTGTAACTCCGTCTCTCTCTGACACAGGAATCATGACGGATTTAAGACGTCATGGTAGGGCTGCTGGTATTTGATGGACATCCTACCCAAATGGACAAAAAGACATAGAAATAAATCTTTTTTACAGTCCGTTCAACCGATTTTGACTTCTATTGCGTTGGTGGCATGACAAATGGCAGCTGCAGTAAACAGTTGGTATTATAACCACGATTTTTCTTTTAATACCATCCTTATGCCTACGGAATAGAAGTAAAACTCGGTTGAACGGACTGTAAAAAGTTTTGTTTAAATGTCTAATTTTATAGTAAACTTGCAGCACCCCGCGGTTTCATCCGCGTAGTTCCCGTTCCCGTGGGAATAGGAGGATACAATATAGCCTATGTTACTCAGAGTGAATGTAGCTTTCTAATGGTGAAAGAATTTTTGAAATCGGTCTAGTAGTTTTTGAGTTTATTTGTTACATACAAAATACAAATCTTTCCTCTTTATAATATTACATAGTATGGAGTATAGATGAAGGAGGAGCTCGTGGCTAAATTATAACAGGTGCATGGGTCGATCTTCGTGGTTAAGCAACGCTTGCCGAGGTTGGTCTGTGGATGGGTGACCATCTTAACATAACGAGACTTCTCCGTGCCTCGGAAAGCACGTTAAGCCGTTGGTCCCGGCTATCATTTGGAGATCTTGGCAGTCGTTACGGATTGTCAGAAGCCAGAAAATCTGACACCAGTCTTGCCAAGAAGTACCGTGTTCCCCAGTTAATGGGTTGTGAAGGTCTGGTAGGCAGCCGCTCCGCGTAAAATACTGGTATTCAGCTGAATCCGGCTTGTCTGGGAGCCGACCCCAATATAGTTGGGAAAAGACTAGGCAGATGATGATAATGGAGTATAGATGAAGTATACCATCGGCTTTTGTGTGACTGGATCCTCTATTCACAAGTGGCCGCGCAGTTATTCAGTATTTCCTAGCGTTTTGACATGGAAAGTTCCCAATCCCCATCTTCAAACCGTAACTCCATATTTACAATACATAATCGTTACTCATAAATCCATTTAGTTCAATAGATTCATCAGTCAGTCTTCAATTGCTGCGAGTCTTCCGGTCACCTACATTCGGTCAATTGGCATCCCGCCGCCGATGCATCGCTGCATGTACCAGACCTCGGGCTGATGCTATCGGATTGTAAATGCGCATTAGGAACATGTAAACTGAGTATATTATGTGTTTTCTTGTAAATGAGACGAAACTACATTATTGTAATACCAGAGAAACTCGCACCAAGTGTTACTTACTATTCTATTCTAATAAATAAAACACGGATTTGGATCTAACTTTATAAGAGCGATACTAAATGACTTCTAAACAAAAAAAGTATAATAAATTTTAATTTCGGAACTCGTTGTTTTTGGTTGTTTCTTCGGTTTTTGAATACCGACTTTCGAAATTAAAGTTATTTTATACTTTTTTTGTTTTGATGTCGGTTTTTTTTTGTTGTAAAAAGTTTTTTTTTCACTTTTTAGTGGTACCTACGCAACCTACCTAGTTTCCATCGACCAATATAGTCTCGAAAAAATATGTAGGTATCTACTACTAACTTTGATAGGAAATGTGGTACCCTGATATAGGTAGGTACTGAAACTTTATGCGAAAGCAGCGATTGCGTTTGATTTGCTGTCATTTTTTGAAGAGTTCCGTTGGCTGTCTACGAAACCCATCATCAGACCTATGTGAAATGGAACCATTTCGGAATAAACCCCTTTCGTATAAAAAAATAATAATTGCAAAACTGTCTATATTTGACGGAGTTATGCCCGAACATAGGGGAAGCCCGGGCAAGACGCATATGTTAAGGGACAATGTGAATAAAACCACAATCTGATAATCAATAGAACTTTTTGTACTTTTAATTTGTACCATGTCTAATCATCTTTAGAAAATAATCACAAAAACTTAAAATAATTAACGATTTCTATATTCATTATGAGCATTAACAAAAAGTATCAATTATTCGTTTTGCCCGGAGGGGTCGGGTAAAACGGATACGCTCCAAGGGCAAAAAGGATAATGTTGAATTAGTTAAGATCAGTCTTCGCATTCATCAAAGTAGTAACAGCCAACTCCTACATAAGAAGTGCAGTCTTCATGCGCCCAACTTCTGCATTGATTATACTGAATCCAATCTTGGGCTGGTGGTTCAGTGTATTTTTTGTCAGCATACTAAACATTAAAAATCTAATTTCAGGTTTTTGTTCTGTTGTTTGACTGAGGGTCTTTTAGTTTTAGTCTTGCTGGGGCCTGCTAACTCTAAAATCTTGGTCTTCTTATTATTTGCCTTTTGAAATTTTAATGCTTGCTCAGCTTTGACGGGAGTAGATGCCAACACTTCTGATTTCTGCCTCTTGTGTTTGCAGCCTGTTTTAGGAGCAGCCATAGTTGGAATAGGTCTAATTTGAAATGGCGTAAGGCTCACTGCAGGTACTGGAGGATTTTCTTCAAGTAAATGAGCTGATCTTTCTTCCAGTATGTTAGAATTAGCAAAGGTGTAGCAGAAATTTTCTAAACCCATTAACTGCATTCTGGACTGAAGCACCTTTGGCGTACGGTCCCCCAAATATTTAATTGAATTTAAAATACCCTACCTATATTTAAAGTTGTCAAACTACTGTTAAAATATTTCTTACTTATGAAATATATAATGGAATAACTAAACGGGCAAAACGGATAGGTATCCGTTTTGCCCATATCCATTTTGCCCAACACTCTCATATTAGAAATAAGTGAAGATTTGAAAATATTTTAGAAGGTAAACAAAAAGTAACGATCACAAATAATACTTAAATAAACGTGCAATTGGATAAATAAAACATTTCATAGATAACTAATGACTAATACAAAAAGTTAATGTACAAACCTTCACAAAAATCGTAACAAAACAACTATATTTCTTTTTTTTTCTGTTAACAACAAATGCACTCGCGTATTGTTTTGGCTGAACTATCATTGCGTTGCCGGTCGCACGTGACACGACTAGAAAATTTGTCAAAGCACCATCTATTATAGATTTATGGAAAAAACAGTTATTCTTCTTACCCGCACTATGCTTCTTGCCCGGGCTTCCCCTACATACTTAAAAAAAATACAAACATCCGAATTGAGACCTCCTCCTTTTTTGGAAGTCGGTTATAAATACTCTTTATTCTTTTGCCAGATACTTCCAAAGTTCTATCGATAAACTTGTCTGTCTATGACTCGCAGCCAAGGAGGCTACATCACAATAAACAGGAGGAAAAATATACTACTTGAGATTGGTAGTCTAGTTTATTGCTTGATTTTCAGTTATTGTAGAGCAACTAATGCATAAACTCATCTGTATCCAACATTTTCTAGATTATTCTTAACACCTCATGGTACCTATTCATTGATTGAACGTTTCAAGTCCACTTGTACCTAGATGGTTCTAGACTGTCTTAATATATACTTAAGTATATAGAAGTAGCTGTCTGCCCTAGCAGCTCCCCTATAATTGGCTTTTATTCACTTCACTTGCTAAGACTTGATAAGTAATTTGAAACGTATTAGCTACTTTGCCCTTAAATTTCGAGAAGTCGATTGATTTCAAATGATGAATAATCTTGCTTCCCTAAATCACGAGAAGATCTTGCTTAACGGAAAGACAGAAACCTGCATATTTTTTTTAATTATCCTAATTTTAGACATATTTATTTATGACGCATCCAAATTTAAATAAAAAAAGAATACCAGAAAACATCAATGCGTCATTTTTGCACGTTAGCCAACCCAATATATGTACTTTCTGTTTCATTGCATTAAGATTATAGTCAAAACTAATGTGTATCAGGAATTAGGCCGAATACCGGTCTTGGTAAGTAGATACTCGATCTATGCTGTTATAAACCACGTAACATTATACTCGCGTTGGTTTGGCTTCACCGCGACGCCTCACTGACCCGAAGTTACCGAACTGCGCCAAAATATATCGATCCATCGGTCTTGAGTTGTATTTTCGATGGTAGAATAGGGTAGTTGACTAAAAAAATCTAATTAGTCCGTTACATAGATTTCCAAAAAATATCGGACACGTATTTTTTCTTTTTTCAAAAAACAAAGACGATACAGTGCGTTGAATACTCGTGTGACGTCACTACGTGCTACAATTTTAACCACGACGTGACGTCACAAGCCCCCACTCCTGATCTTTGATGCTTTTTATCTTCGTAATTTTTATAATATATGCTAAAGCAAAAAATACGTGTCCAATATTTTTTTTTTTTAATCTTACTGACGGACTAATTAGAATATTTTTTTTTTTACTTAGGAAACTTCCCTATTATCTGGGGTTTAGAAACAGTAAGTACTTTAGTAGTACAGAAATAATGGATAGCAAGACATGTGCATTGATAGCACTTTGGAAGTGTCTGGCAAAAGATGAAGAGTATTTTTGAATCCTAAAAACTTTATACAAAAAAATACAACCGATTTCTACACAAAAAAAAAACTAAAAAGTACAAAATAACTTTAATCTAAACGTACCAATCACAATGGTGTAAACAATAAACAAATATGCGATTTTAGCAATCCCGAACGATTTGCTATCATTTATTGAAGTGTTCCTTTTCCTATCATCACTGTTCTTCATCAGATCCTGACCATACTAGAAAGGGACCACGTTGCAATACTAAGATGCTCTTCCAAAGACAATTTTATTTTTTTTTCATTTTATACATCGAGGAAATGAGAACGTCGTCAATGTAAACTAAGCCACGCATTACGAGTATTAGGGAGAACTCAAATACTGGTCGTTAGATGTCAATCTTTAAAAATGAGACCACACGACAAGCACCTGCTTTCGAATATAAAAATAATCATCAAAATCGGTACACGCAATACAAAGTTATGAGGTAACAAACATAAAAAGTTATTTTGTACTTTTTGTTTTTTTTTATGTGTAGAAGTCGGTTGTATTTTTTTGTAAAAAGTTTTTTTTTTTAATTATTATTACGGAAAATATGCTTTGTTATGTATATGAGAAGTCATGTAGTAGCGATCTGATAATGCAGATGCCGTTAATAAGTACGAAGACAAATCCTAAAATAGTAAGTAACACGAGAGGTGAGGCCCTTGGTGTTACAATATACAACCCCACGAAACGGCGACATATATAATCAGTTTCAATCCTCGTAAAGTATTTGCCATTCCTCTAGATACCTAGACAAGAGAAAACGACAAAGTTGCCTAGAATGTGTAACACTGTTCACACTTCATTTGACTTGCGCTCAAGGAAAATATCAGTTGCCAGCCGGTTTCCATATTGTGTAAGCAATATTGCTTCCTTAGATATATCTTTCATTACAACGGTATCATGTAAAGACGGCTCAGGATTTTCTGCGCTCTGCATGCAATCTGGATAATGGGAAAAACGGTCTGAAGATCTTGTAGTACATAATATTTGTATATGACGCTTGAGTCGATCTAAATACTAACCAATATCCAAATTTCAACGATCTAAAGCGGAATTTAGTGTTATTTGGACCGCCATTTCTCAAAATCGTATCGACTGCAGTGCGGCGACATTATTTTACACCAGACAAAAACAACGCCTAATGAAGTCGAGATAACAAAGTTTTAATGGAACATATTGCTATTGCATTTTAGAGTCTCGTTTACATTATAGTTCCAGGTCTAAGAATAATTCGAAAGAGTTACCGCGGCCCTGGAACGCAAAGGGCACAAGAAGGAGCACAGTTTTAGTCAGTAAAAGTCTGACACTCCCTACCGCTCCGCCCAGGGCGGGAGGGGTCATTTGATGATTTCCCATCCAAAAAAAAGGTCTAAGAATAATGGTTTTGTTAAATTCTACTTCTATTTTTACATTCGTTAATGGACCTATCAACAGCGTTATAGACCTATACCATTATTTGCAGTACTGACATATCCCAGCGCCCAGGCGGGTCTGGTCTTGGCCCCCGACTCAACGGCTCATTCCCAGAGCAACCGTACTGCCAGGACAATCCTCCACCTTGCACGCTGTCCAGGTACAGGACCGTGGACGGCACGTGCAACAACCTGGAGAACCCGCTGAGGTATGGAGTCTCCAAGACTCCGTTCAGAAGGGTACTGCCCGCTGATTACGGTGATGGTGAGTGATTGTCTCTTTTGCAACTAATAGCAGTAACTTTTATCTTTGGGAAATCTCATAGTTTGGAAGGATTTCTTCATCTGCCTTTGCATGTGGGCAGATAGTTTAAATTTTTTACAATTTATTATTTCGTGTAATATTATAGCAAAGAACAGATCAGCCCCACTAGCTAAGTTACAAACGTTTCGTGTCGAATTATGTTCTCCAATCTGTAACGCCTTGCTTTTAGCAACTGTAGAAAACGATAAGTTGGTAGCCATGTTGACGCGCCTGAGTCGGCCGCTCGTTCAACAATGTCTTTAGAAAAACGACCTATTCTTTAGTCTCTGGCGATTGATCCTACAAACGTCTAACAGGTTAAATTTTAAACTCTGTTTAAATGCTTTAAACATTATGTTTAAACGTTTCAACAAAGGATGAATGTAGAAACGATAACAATACATTCTATCATTTTGAACGATGTGAACTTGGCTACGAATTTTCTATTCGTTTGCTCTAACCACGTGACTTAACGTTGAGACGACACTTCCCATACATTTGATTCGTTTTTGACTAACGTTAACGATTGCAGATTATCAACTTGGCTAGGGGGCAAGAAGTGTGTTGAGATGACCTACACTATACAAGCAGCTAAAATAAAATGAGGTGACATCAATGTAAACACACAGAAAAAGTCTAACTCTGTCGGTGTTCTCGCACAGTATTTTTTTTTATTTCATTTGCTTGGGTTTGTTCCTGCCTCTAGTCTAGGTCACAGATGACAGATACAAAGTCTACAATGGTAAGCTTACCCAGAAGAGGCCTGTGTCTGTGTCATGAACTTTGAAAAGATTAGGGTTGAATGCGTTTGGAAACACAGACTGGGTGACTCGCCGTCCGATAGCAACCAGGCCCGAGTCGACAGCGCGTCGTGTTCCACGCGCGCCTCAAAGAGCTCTCAGCAACGAAGACGGGGCCTCATAGGGTCAGTGCCTGCTAGGGTTGCGGAATTTGTTCGAAAGAGTCACCGTGGACCCGGAACGCAAAGGACCGATGGTAGAAGGGGGCCGTTTGGATGAGGTGGTGGAGTTCATGAGCACACTCACCGAAGTACAACCTGTGGCAATAGACTTGTGAAGTTCTTAGAACATACGTGATCTAATCGACCTCTCCGATGGACCGTACCGTGGTGAGATCTACTTTCCATAGCATTCAACCTCATCTCGTTCCAGGCATCAGCTCCCCCCGCACGGGAGTGGACGGCGCCGCTCTGCCGAGCGCGCGTGACGTCAGCGTGACGGTGCACCGGCCGAGCTACGCGCACGACTCCGCCTTCACCGTCATGTTGGCGGTGTGGGGACAGTTCCTGGACCACGATATCACTGCCACTGCGCTCAGTAAAGGTATGTCAGGTGCTACAGTTACCACTTTCAGAGCCTCGTCGTTATGTTTCGCGAAAACTCGGATGCAAGTCGCTCATGAGTAAATTATTATTGTGTATATAGTGCTAAAAAACCGAGAAAGAAAAATACCTACCACCTTAACTTGGCATTGCACTTTTAACCAGTCCTTTAGGTCTTGGGCAAGTGATGACAAATTCCGTGGCCGTTCGCCTGTACCTATCACAATAACAGTGGACTTTTTCGGGAGCCAAAAACCCTGTGGTAGTTCCACGGTAGTTCCAGTAGAAAAACCAGTCTCCTTGTACTCCCCAGGTCAGAACGGCACAGCTCTGTCCTGCTGCGACGAGTCTCAGATCCCACACCCGGAGTGTTTCCCGGTACGCCTGGACGTGGACGATCCCTTCTACCAGGACTATAACATCACTTGCATGGAGTTCGTCAGGTCGGCGCCAGCTCCTACCTGTAATTTTGGTAAGTTTAGTTCGTTTTAATCGCGATTTAAGACTATATTTTGGGTTCAGAAACAGTGTGTAACAGCAAATCCCCACAGAAATCGTAAATCGCGGTACCAGTTTCCTTGCAATTTCAGTCTGGTTGGAGGATCTTCCCTTTTGAATGGAAGTTTGCGGGACTTCATACTCTCACAAAAATAAAAAATCTTTTTTTTTATTGGACCAGCATTTGCAGAGGCCAAACGAACAGCCGCCATTTTTATCGTAGTAGGTTTACCAATTGGCCAGACTGTAGTATCTTTTTAGCTGAAAGCAGATGGCTAGAGTTATCTCAAGTTTCCCCTCCATTTTTACTGTCTTCTTTTGAGACACTATGTTTCAAAAACTTGTGACGTCCCAGGTCCCCGCGAGCAGCTGAACCAGGCCACCGCGTTCATCGACGCGTCCACAGTGTACGGGTTCGCGCAGAACCGCAGCGCGTCGCTGCGCTCGTTCGTGGGCGGGCAGCTGCGCATGCTGCGGCTCGGCGCCGCGCAGCTGCTGCCGCCCTCCACCGACCCCGGCGACAGCTGCAACACGGCCGAGATGAACGCCAAGGGCCGCTACTGCTTCGAGTCGGGTAGGATGTCTTGTCTATGTGCTGTCAATTTGTGAAGGCGATAGTGATCAACAACTAAAGAGATAATGCATGTCACAATACCTCAATAAACAGATGGAAAGTCACCTCTCTGATTCCATAACAAATGGAATGGAGACGAAGTGCTTATATTTTTAGCCCCGTTTTAAATACAAGCTAATATTCAGGGAGAGATGGTAAAATAGAAACAGATGTGAACCCAATAAAGGTCCCGAAAAAGACCTTGGATGTAAATCAAAGTCTTTTCAAATTTTTAACATTAGATTTGTCTAAAACAACCCATTTTTTAGGCTCATGTTTGATTAATGATAAATGGTTTATCTTATGTGCTCACGTTTAACTGCAATCTCACCAGATGAAAAACTGTGATTCCATTAATGTCAAAGGCATTTGTTAATTCTTGAACACAGCTCAAAGTAAAATATGTCACTTATTACTTTCTACGTTCCCGCGTCAGGCGACGACCGGGCCAACGAGAACCTGCACCTCACCACGATGCACTTGATCTGGGCGCGCCAGCACAACAGGCTGGCCGGCTTACTGCGCAAGTACAACCCCACCTGGGACGACGAGACAGTGTACCAAGAAGCTAGGAAGATTGTAGGAGCACAGATGCAGCATATCACTTACTCCGAGTTCCTGCCGAGTATACTAGGTAAGATTAACAGACGAATAAGGGCGATGAAATACATTCAAGTTGCCCGTGTATCTGCTGGCCCAAGACTCGATGGAACAGAGGGAAACCAAGGGATAGATCTGCGGATTGTGTGAGAGATAATAACGATATGAATGAATTACGGAAAGAGAGTAAAAAATGTCGTGTCAATTTATAAAGGAACATTTTAGATTTGAAACATTTAACTTGACAATGAAATTGTCGGGGCTGTTTGATTACTGTTCTACTTCATCTTCCTGCAATTGACCTTTTTTTTTTGTTTAAAAAAAATTGTTACTTTAGTCAGACGTTACACGACCAGGAACGTGACTAAAAAAACTTAATTAGTCCGTCAGAGAGAAGATGATTCAGTTCGTTGAATACTCGTGTGACGTCACTACTCGCTACAATTTTAAACACGACGTGACGTCACAGGCTTGACTCCTGAACTTTAATGCTTTTTATCTTCGTCAATTTTTATAGATTTGTTGAAGCAAAAAATACGTATCCAATATTTTTTGGAAATCTATCTGACGGACTAATTCGATTTTTTTTTGTACAACACTCTATTATCTTCATTCCGTGTCGTAGTTAGTATGTTTGTGGCCATCGGCCGTCGCCCGCAGGGCAGGACGTGATGTGGGCGCTGAACCTGACGCTGCAGGATGAAGGCTACGCGGACGTGTACGACGCCAGCGTTGACCCCTCCATCGCCAACCACTTCGCCTCCGCCGTCTTCAGATTTGCGCACACCTTGCTGCCGGTAAGATAAGCTTTCGAAAAGTGGTTTATTTATCGTCATCATAATCATTTTATTTCCTGTCGTGTTACGGGCCGTTCTTGTATTCTTCAGTGTTGATTTCGAGCGGGATGTTCGGTCCCAATCTTTGTTCCTTTTTTGTTACAACTGGTCCTATTAATTCTAGAGAGAAGGAAATTCAACATGAAGACGAAATTTTAATCGATGGGTATCTAAAATTGTGATTCATTAACATCATAATCATAATCAGCCTTTTTAATGTACCTCCTGCTGGGACACAGGCCTCCTCTTAAGGAGAGGGAATGGGCCGTAATCCACCACGCGGGCCCAGTGCGGGTTGCTGAATGTCACATGTCTTCGAATTTTTGGCTTTAGGACATGCCGGTTTCCTCACGATGTTTTCCTTCACCGTTTTGAGAGCAGTGTTAATTACACAAAGTAATGCGTCTGGCTGGGTTTGAGCCACCGACCTACAATTCGTAAGTCGGGGCCGTTAGCATCGTCACTCAAATAATATTCTGTTTTCTCGCTCTAGGGTCTAATCCACAACACAGACAAGAGCACAGGCACGATCCAGTACACCCAACTGCACCAGATGCTGTTCAACCCCTTCACTCTGTACACTCGCAAGGGACCCAAGGACGCCGTCACCTCCGCCATGAACACGCTCGTGCACGCTGTGGACCCGCATGTTACTACCGAGGTAAGTTAATACAGCGGCGAAAAAGAAGGACATGAAATAAAATAAAAAAAGAAATATTATATGCTTACCTCCATCTCGCTCACGCGCACGCATTTTGTATTACTGTCTCGTATCATAACTCGGCGCATACCGGCTTACCTCGCGGCCTAGAATCGCGGTGATCGCGGGCTGGTCATTGTGACGTCATGACGACTATTTTGCCTTATGAATTGAACTGTCAATAAGCCGATAGCGCCTGCGAATTAAATAATGTTGTTGAAGAGCAAACTTTGTTGGAATTGAATATACATCTGTGTAGGCGTTTTGTGATGTTTCTCTACTTTTAACAGTAATGATTGTGCGATTTTTCAATTACGATAGATTAGTTGTGTTCCAAACTTCTGAAGGGAAGCCGGTGGGAATGGGCTTATGACCAGGCGTCGCCACTGAGTAGGGAGTAGTTCTAATTCAGCTGTAGATTTGACCAAAACGAAATAACAAAGATTACAAGTTAAACAAAAGCTTATAAAAATAAGAAAGACCAGAAGCCCCCCTAGCCAAGATAGGTACCTATTCGTGCTGAATTCTGTTCTCCAATCGGTAACGCCTCGGTGTCAGCAACTGTAGAAAACGATCAGTCGGTAGCCATATTGACGCGCCTGAGTCCGCCGCTCGATCTACAATGTCTTTAGAAAAACGACCTATTCTTTAGTATACGTTCGAACGTCAAACAAGTTAGTAACTTAGGTAGTAACTTTAATCTCTGTTTAAATGCTTTAACCACTAACTTTAAACATTTTAACAAAGGATGTAGCGTTGAAGCTTATAGAAATTGTTTAAACGATAACATTTCATTCTATCATTTTGAACGATGTGAACTCAGCTACGAATGTTCTATTCGTTTGTTCTAAACACGTGACTTAACGTTGAGATGATTTCATTCCCATACATTTGATTCGTTTTCGACTAGCGTTAACGATTGCAGATTATCAACTTGGCTTGGTAATTTCTAAGTACGATGTGTCTGGTATACAATACTACCAAAAAGCATGCTTTTGTCCTATTAGATATAGCATGAATTAAGTTAACTACCATCGGAGAGTTTATAAAAATAACTTTATTTAACTGACAGAGTGACAGTGGAGATAATAATGTCTTATCCTAAAGATACAAGGCTCTTACAGCTAAATTATGCTAAGACGACGATTGCTGCGTGACGACAATGTCCTACATTATAATTACTTACTCACTAGATATGGAAGAAGCTGCATTGCTGACAAAGTTAATTGTACTAGGGCTACCACACTTAACTCATGCGTATTACTAACCATAAACCAGGCCCATTGCCTAACGACTAATTGGACTAGATAACGAACAAACTTGATAAGAAGAAAATAAAATTTGAATGCTAACTTAAGCACTTGTTTCTTAATTCCCAGCTAAGCAATCACTTATTCGAGAAGCCCGTGGACGCGAACAGCTCTTCCGCTGCAGACGCCAAGAAGCCAGCGGGCCCCTGCGGCCTGGACCTGGTGTCGCTGAACATCCAGCGCGGGCGCGACCACGGCCTGCCGCCCTACCCGCTGTGGCGCCAGCACTGCGGCCTCAGCAGACCCAGGAACTTCACCGACCTCAGCCTCATGTTCGACGAGTCCTCGCTCAGCAGGATCTGTAAGATATACAAGTAAGTTGCCGCCGGCATGTTGCCCAGGTGCTTGTTTTGCTTGATTGAATACATCGTATGTACCGTCATCATCGTTTATCGTTCCTTCATTATTCTGGGTTCTCTTAAATCGGTCAAGTTAAAAAGTCAAAATAAAGACAGCTTCTCTTAATTTCGGTAAATATTTTGTTAAGATGCCTAAGCCTCAAAAGCATATTTGGGGTCGACTTTAAGGCCCTCTTCACACCATTAATGAATAATTAACGACTCACCCCGGGTTAGTGAAGATATATTTTTAATTATAAAAGTCTCCTCGTTTTAAAGCGGTTTAGAAGAAGTGTGCAAAGCAACAGAAGTAGACAGCAACTTTGGTTTATAGATACTACTTAGAGGCTTAACTGTTTATATGAATGTATCGTTTTATAACGAACCTAAAAACGTAATCCTGTCGTAATCGTGCAGTTCGGTGGACGACATCGACCTGTACACGGGCGCGCTGGCGGAGGAGCCGCAGGGCCGGCTGCTGGGCCCCACGCTCACCTGCCTCATCGCCGACCAGTTCCTGCGCCTCAAGCTCGGCGACCGATTCTGGTACGAGACCTCGGATGCCACCATCGGATTCACTTTGGGTAACTACTTCTTGAGCATATACACTTCTTATAGCCCAGAACATAGAATATTAGGGGTTTATTTTTATTAATCTTCTTCATTGAAGTCTATTTGATATTAAGGAAATTATCAATTTGACGAAAAAAATTCAGCAACTTCCCTTATGACGTATCGAACTTCTATGAGAAGATCCTAAATACAAAGCTTATATGTATTACATATATGTATTTTATTAGTATTATTTTCTTTCCCACTCAATATATTTTGTATTTTATTTATTTGTTGTACACCTACCACAGTGTTGTCTTTTTAACCCAAAGGTTGACTGGTAGAGAATACCTTGTTGCATTAAGTCCGCCCGTGTACCACTATTGTACATAAAATTTAAATAAATAAAGCTGATGGATAAGTCGAATCCTCGCAATGCACTTAAAAAAATAATAAAAGAAAAGATGAATTGTGTGAGAAGTGATTATAAAGAAAATGGAGTCAGTATATAATAAAGTGACGGTTGACAAGATAGAACAAGGGAACATGTTACCGAACCCAATTTTATTGACATTTGAAAAGGACAAGAAGAAGATGCTGTCGAATTCGATCCAATCCAGCTCAATAAGCAGAACATTATATACATATTTGAAAGACCGCTTAATATTATCTTTTTCCCACAGAACAACTAACAGAAATCCGCAAGACAACTCTAGCTGGAGTAATCTGCGCAAATGAAGACCTACTGGACCAGGCACAACCCAGGGTCATGGAAGCAGTCAGTGCCACCAACCCACTGGTGGACTGCAAGGAGCTGCCGCAACCCAACCTGAAGCTCTGGTCCAAACCCAAACCGAAGGCCTAATGACTGAACAACGGAGGCTCTAGGCAAACGACATTCTGTCAGCGGTAACGTGGCCAAGGCCAAAATATATGGGACTGACAAACGCTGTCGGAATGTCACGTAATCAACCCCTTATACTTTGCCATTTCGATAATAGCTTTCGATAATAGGATTGCACTTTATCTAGAAACTCAGGAGAGCTTATTCAAAGTGTTATTCCATAAAAAAAAATGTCTGTCAATCAACGATCTGCTCAAAAAAGGAGATGACATTTATTTGTAGCGGATTTTACTAATGTTTTGGGGTTTAAAAAAATAAATATCGCTGATAGAAAGTCACTTTGTCCGTGCCTTAAGATGATGTAGTGATAACTAGTCTCATAAAGTACTAAGGCGTTAATATGGCATATCAAATCAGAAATAGATAATTAGACACAGGTACGAGTGTAAAGCTAGGTTCACATTTCTGTGTCGGGTGTGTCATGGCGCAGGCGGGATACAGGATATAGCCAATAAACTGCGTCAGAAGGCATGACACCATAACACTATAGTATGAACCTGGCTTATAGATTGTTCATTATGGCGAAAAAGCCGAAAATGATTTCAATGTACCGTATAAACGGTCGGACAGCTTACTAAGTAGATTTTTAAGCCTGAAACAGCTTCAGTAACATTTATCGCTGATTGAGAATGTTATTTTTCTTTTATTGAACAAAACCGGCGAATACTCTTTATTTTATTTTGTTATTCTTATTTTCTTTTAATTTGAATTAGTTGTGGTCCTAAGATGCGCCCTGAGGAATTCCTATGTATTTTAATACTGTGCTTAACATTCTACAACTTATTACGAAAATAAATAATAATATTAGTGCTTTATTTTTGATATATTTTATGAAATTAATATGTACATCGGGATTATCAGACTGAGTTAAGTTGTTTTAGCTACCATTCACATCGTAAACCATGTCGAAAGCCTGATTAGGTTCAAATATACAGCTAGTAACCTTATAATATTAGAAAATAAAGCAAATCAACATAGATCACATGTTTTTAATAAAATAGAATACAATTGATTTGAATGACCAAAATAAAATAAAATATTTATCTTTATGTAACATAGTTTATTACATATTTATCTCAAAATAGCATGTTATTTGATTTTTAACGGGGTTTGGTGTGGTATATTATATATAACTAATATATTGGCTTTGCCATGGATTGGCAATTTTACTTTAGGGTTTTATACTGTCAATATAATACTCAGATGTTTGCCTAGATTCATATTAATTTTACATAATAATATATTATAATTATGACATTAGTCATAACAATGCTTTTTAATTACAGCCTGTGCATTTGAAATAGTATCTATAGGTAATTGTCTAGTGTGGTTAGGAAGTAAGCTTAATTAAAAAGAATAGGAAAGTGTGAAAAACTGTATAATTAATATAACGAATATTAACTGTAGTTTTGTAAGACTAAGTACCATAAGGCAGATAATATAACCGATATTGGTTGAAAATAAATAAACAATAAATCACACTCATGCAAAAATAAATATCCGACCAATAATAACAAAGAATGCACACCCGGACAAATTACTTTACTTATTTATGCCAATATTGGCTCAACAGTAAATCCTTTCAAAAGACATGTTCGAAGGAATAAGTGTGAGTCAAGTCACATAACTGTTTTAAATAAATATTGATCGGTGATTTGTATGCACTCGTAAGGTCGGCCACCTTTGGAATCTTTGTCAGTCAACAAGATGAGTGCATGATAAAGAAAATATACTGATTTCGTCTCATCAAACAAAAAGAAACAAACTGCCTAGTCTTTTCCCAGTTATGTTGGGATCAACTTCCAATCTAGCCGGATTCGGGTGAATGCTAGTATTTACAAGGAGCGGCTCACTAATGACCTCCACAACCCAGTAACTGGGTAACACGGGACCCATTAGTAAGACTGGTTTTCTGTCTTCTTATTTGTCATATTGCTTATGGTCGACACCAGCACCGTAAACGGAAATAATGACAAAACTGTCCTGAATTGATATCTATCGTGATTAATAGTAAATGTAAAGACATTTACTATAAATGAATTCTAAAGGTCTTGACAATAGGAATGTTTCCTGAGGAATAAAAATATGATTCAATTTAGCCCGTCAGTTAGATTTTTTGCTTTATCAAATGTATAATAATTTACGAAGATAAAAAGCTTGAAAGATCATGAGTGCGGGCTTGTGATGTCACAGCGTGGTAAAATTTGTATCACGACGTCACACGAGTTTTCGACGCACTGTATCGTATTTGTTTTTTGTTTTCGTGATAAAAGAAAAAATACGTGTCCAATATTTTTTGGGAATCTATGTGATGGACTAATTAGAATTTTTCAGTAAAATACCCTATTCAAAAGAGCCTGTAAATGGTTTAATGAAATAAGCTTTTGATTTTGAAAAACTAATCATAATTGTTTGTCCCGGTACCTATGAAGAGATGATAAGGAAAGAGCAATGACCGTAATTCCACATTTATGTCAATCATTTTCGTTTTTAGCTGTTAGCGGGTTGCTTATATTTTTCATTAATGTAGGGAAGCAGTTTTAATATTTTGTCTGTCTATGTTTTTAAATCAAAATATGTATTGTGTCATTGTGTCGACATGTTTGAAAATAGAAGGACCATCCAATACGGAATCGTCATTCTGTCAGTGAATAAATGATCATACTAATAAGTAATACGTCTAAGTGTAATAATATATTTTGAATATATAAAACACTTTTTTAATTTTCATTTATTTTTATATAATTAACTTGAAAATAGCATAAGTAGTTCACAACATTGTAAGCGTTTTCTCTAAGCTATTCTAATTTATATTTGCTGCATTATACGAATTAATAATAATAATTATATTTATTTGTATGTATAGTTTAATAAATAAAGATAATAACAATATTCTTTAAAATGTACTCCTTCCTTCTTCTTTTTTTTTCCCTTCTTCCTTTTTCTTTATTTTAATTGATAATGTTGCGAATTTTTATATTTAGTATTAAGAGTATTGATATTGTAGATAATTAATATTATTTCGACTTTAATATTATTAGCATAAGCAATATTATTAACTAACAATTATTATTGCATACAAATATAATACGTATTTTATTTCTGCCATGTTGAATAGTTTATTAAAGTTACTATTTCTAAGTGTGTTCATAAGCTTTTATTTTAAGTTTTTTATTCAAGCAAAGCTAGGGTAAATCATTTAAGTACACATAATTATCTTGTATTGGTTGTTTGGTTCATCTGCTGTAATTAAAATCATTTCAATCAATATGTTTTATGTGTGTTAGTCTTATTTCCCTCAAACTGTTACAAATCTGATTAATTTCATGTAAATATACGTAGGTCAGGTGGCCAACAGTGAACCAGGAAAAAGTTAAACCTCTGTCATGCAGTCATATTCAAATTTAACGTTTATTTTTTTCATTTATACGATTCAGTGTCTATAAGACTTCATGTTTCTTTATAAATTTCAACTTTAATACTAATAGATTTGACAAGAAGAAGTGTTTTAAAAAAAATGGGAAATGGTTCACTGTGTACACTATTGGGTACACACTGATCCAAGATGAAGTTCACAGTGAACCACTGTTGGACACAGTGAATCATGTCATAATAAAAAGCATTTAAGTTATATTTCTACTGTGCCCACTATGGTAAATCAGTCATCAATCGAAAGCTCATCAATTAAAATATAAGATTTTTCATACTTCGTAAAAGGTTTATTGAATAATAGTTACAAGAAAAATCAAAATAGTAAGTTGTGACTTAATCAAATTAACATTATACATTACAAGTATTTAAAAATAATGATTTAATATAGAAAACCTTAAAGTATCTGTAGAAAACTAACAAAAAAAAAGAGGTCATTGAGATCTATGTTATCAACTTATTAGCTAGTTATTACCTACTATAAAATCCGTCTCAAATTTGTGGTAACAGCTCATTATAACATAGGGATGCATAAATCATAGGTTATATACAATTAAAATTGTCTTATTAGGACCTAGTAATTAAACTTCAGAAGTGAGATATTGACGGGAAATTTAAACGTCGATTGTCGACGACTGCTGCCTTCTACTTTGGGTTTAGGCAAAATGTATTTAATACCATTTTTCCTAACTCCTGCACAATCCGGTTCAAGAGGCTCGCAAACTTGTGGTAAACTCTACTTTTTAATTTTAAATACGACACATAATAATCATAATCATTTTCATCAGGTTCTTCAAGAATCTTAGCAACATAAAATATATTTTTTTCTCGGTTTCCAGCAATATAATAACATAATCTCCTATTTTTGGGTCCCGAGATAAAGGTAAAAAATTATCAGTCAATATTATATTTTCTCCTTCTTCACTTTCACTCAGAAATTCATCTCCCCCGGAAGAAGAACCACTGGCTTGGAAAATCTCTTCATCGGTCGTATCATCAAACATTGTAATAGTTTTTTTCTCTTTTAAAAATATCTCTGTTTTTCACGCTTTTAGTGCATTTCTTTTTCTTGTTTGCTATTTAATTCTTCTCTGGAGTATCAGTTGCGATCATGCTTTTTCCTAGCTTTCTATTTCTTCGTGGTACACGATGAACCACGGTTCACTGTATACCCTAGATTACTAAGTCACTGTATACCACCTACATCATTTGACAGTTGAAGTAAGATAAAAATAACAATAATTAGGTTATGGAGAAAACACAATTACCAAAAGATTGCCAAATAGTAACTTTACATGTATAGCAAATACAGTAAGAAAATCTAATAAACTGCATGATTGAGGAACAAAAACCAAACTCACCTTTTTTTAATTTTTTGCGTGAGAAAACACAAAATGTCCCACAACGCGTCTCCTAAGCGCGGGCGCCCGCCGTGAATTGGGGAGTGAGGGATACGTTACGAGACACGTTTCTACGTGTCGGTTGCATGAGCTAGTTACTACTACTTAAGGATATACTTATACTGGTTATCTGTGTACTGCTGGTTCACTGTTGGCCACCTGACCCTACACTTAAATAAAAAACTCTTCTAACTAAAAACAAAAATTATAGTCAAAAAATGGCGTCGAAAAATTCCTCCGCATCGCTGGCCACTGGTAATGTACACAAAAGGCTGGCAGTATTACCACGCTGTATGGCAATGCTTATCCTTTGTCCAAGATAAAAGACAGCACTTGGGCAAATAAACGTCTTGACAAATCATTAAATAAGTTATGAGCACTCGGACCCCATGACCCGAGAGTTTCAACCCCAAACGGCTCGAAAATATAACTACCAACAAGGTTATTATATTTCCGCCGCTTCTCCACAGCCGCAGCGGCAGCGCCAGCACAACACGATGAGCTAGGAAGATGGGATGGAGCAAGAGTATCGACGCAAGTAGCGTCCCACACTAAAGGCCTACCCATCTTCCATGGAAATAACGACATTTCATTTACTTTTGCTAAAAAAGTCTATTATATATCTATGGAATTCAAGTGAATTTCACAACTTTAGGGCATCCCACTATCCTCCTCGTCAAGCTGTGCCAGATTCATTAACAGTTTCAATCAATCAACTTCGAACCTCCCAGGTAACTCGCCTTCCTCATCTAGCTTGTCTCTGAAATGATCTCTTGGCTGAGTCCCATGCTGTTCTTCCCGTATTGGTCTCCACTCAAGGTCTCGTATGCTCCTCTGGCTATTGGTCTCTGATAAAATATGTAGGTGCCATTTCCGCGTCCTCCGGCTTGCGTCAATAGTTTACGTTTATTATAACAGATGGCACCACCAACCACATAAATATTGAACTATATAAATACATATGTGTTGCAGCCAACTAGCTTAAAATAATAAAATCCTCTATTACCGAATTTTACATTAAAAAAAAGGAAAAATAAAAATAGAACATTATATCAAACTAGCTGTCCGCACAACTTCGTTTGTGTCACATTTTTCATGACTGCTCCGCTCCTATTGGTCTTAGCGTGATGATATATAGCCTATAGCCTTCCTCGATAAATGGACACTGAAAGATTTTTTCAAATCGGACCAGTAGTTCCTGAGATTAGCGCGTTCAAACAAACAAACAAACAAACTCTTCAGCTTTATAATTAACCGACTTCTAAAAAAGGAGGAGGTTCTCAATTTGGATGTTTGTATTTTTTTTAAATGTTTGTTCGCGCATAACTCCGTCGCTTGCCAACCGATTTGAAAAATTCTTTTTTTGTTGGAAAGGGTATACTTTCCAAATGGTCCAATGAAAATTTTATCGAAATCGAACAAGCGGTTTTTTTGTTAATTTCAATAAATGATAGCAAATATGTCGGGATAGCTGAAATCGCATGTTTGTTTATTGTTTACACCAATTTATACCACGCGCTGTGATGGGTATGTTTAGCTGGGAGAGAACCACTAAAAAGTGAAAAATAAAACACTTTTTACAAAAAATAAAACCGACTTCTAAACAAAAAAACCAAAAAGTATAAAATAACTTTAATTTCGGAAGTCGGTGTGTTCAACAACAAAAAAGCAACCAAAAACACCGAGTTCCGAAATTAAAGTTATTTTATACATTTTGTTTTTTTTGTTTAGAAGTGGTTTTATTTTTTGTATCTAGTATAGATTTAAGATAATTAAAATTATAAGATAAGAGAGCAGTGGTGGCAGAGTGGCAACGACCCCGACTTACGAATTGTAGGTCGCGGGTTCAAACCCAGCCAGGCGCATTACTTTGTGTATTTAATTTCATCACCACTGCTCTCAAAACCGTGAAGGAAAACATCGTGAGGAATCCGGCATGTCCTAGAACCAAAAATTCGGAGACATGTGACATTCACCACCCGCACTGGGCCCGCGTGGTGGATTACGGCCCATTCCCTTCCTAGAGAGGAGGCCTGTGTCCCAGCAGTGGGAACGTTAAAAGGCTGATTATGCTAGGATAATTAAAATGCACGTTAGTACCTTCACAAAATGTTTAATTCGGTATGCCTTACGCCAAAGACTTCCAACTCTTCCCGCTGCTTTCTGTTTGCTGCTTACTCTCATCCATGGGCGTCCAGGTAGCTGAAGCAGCCTTTAAATTGGCGGTCTAGCGTTTTCATTGGCGGCGCCATTTAAGTGATACCGGTATTTAATTGACAAGCTAGGCCAATTACTTGGTTCAATAGTGTTTAATGACTTGCCTAGCCAAGTAGCGGAACATAGGGCACGGGAGCTTAGCACCCCAACTCGAATGGGTTAGGCTCCCGTCATACCATTCAAATAAGGTTCCTTTAAACCCTGCAGACAGAAACAGGAGCTCATATTTAGAATGCCCATTTCATATATTTTCGTCACACACATACTCATAAATAAACCCTACTATGAACGGCCTAAGCATCCGACAACTCAGTCATGGAATATTATACCTATTACTATTAGACGCATTGGCCATGTGCGTACCCAGCTTCTGGCCTAGGAGGGGGCAAGTTAGATTTTTAGGTCAGATCGTCCGCGGCTGTTTTTGCATACACACTACACAAAATTATATATAATATACACAATACCCAGGGGGGGGGCTTGCCCTTCCATGCCCCGAATCCCCCTCTGGGTACGCCCATGGCATTGTCTGTATGTTATAAACACCGCTGATCAAACGGCGCCGTTCCATGGAAAGGGAAGGCAGCCAATTACACGGCTGAGTAGCAGGGGGGGGGTCCTTTTATCCACTGCAGCGTCACAGTGTTGCGGTTGGTCATCATGACGCGTTCTCGAGTATCAATAAATAACCCAATGACTGTGGAACCCATAGATATATTTTATATTTCTATGTTGGAACCCCAATGAGTAATCGGAAATTGACTGGTTTGATTACCTACTTACATAATTTATTTAGACAAAGGAAAACAGTAGGTATTTTATATACCTACATGTGCCAGGTTCGCGGTATTTGTTCGAAAGAGTCATCGCGGCCCTGAAACGCAAAGGCATTAGGAAGAACACGGATGGGTTTTTACTTTACTCAGTAAGAGTCTGACACTCTCTTCCACTCCGCCCAGAGCGGGAGAAGTCATTTGATGATTTCTCATCCAGAAAAAAAGTTACCTATACGTCCACGACGAAATTTTACCTAGTGGTCTTAGATGATATAGATTTAGGGGGTAGGTGAGAGCAGTGGTGGTCGAGTGATAACAGCTCCGACTTGCGAATTATAGGTCGCGGGTTCAAACCCAGCCAGGCGCGTTTCTTTGTGTAATTAATTTCTACAACTCTGCTCTCAAAACAGTGAAGGAAAACATCGTGAGGAAACCGGCATGTCCTAGAACCCCAAAAATCGAAGACATGTGACATTCAGCAACCTGCACTGGGCCCGCGTGGTGGATTACTCTCCTAGACAGGAGGCCTGAGTCCCAGCAGTGGGAACATTAAAAGGCTGATTATAGGGGGTAGATAGACCCAGTACGCTCACATAACAAAATAATTAATAACTTATAACTAAATTATAAGCACTGGAACTGACATGGCAGAGAGCGCATTGCACCGGCCTTATCGAGAATGATTAAAATGTGGAGCAATTATCCTGTTCCAGCACCCACGTTATAATTATGCAGCTCTGGCTAGTTAGTGCTGGATAAGGATCCTAATTATAACATACATACATACATACTTTTTTTTTTTGGATGGGAAATCATCAAATGACCCCTCCCGCCCTGGGTGGAGCGGTAGGGAGTGTCACTCTTACTGACTAAAACTCACCCGTGTTCCTCTTGTGCCCTTTGCGTTCCAGGGCCGCGGTAACTCTTTCGAACAAATTCCGCAACATACATACATACATACTTAGGTAAGTACTTGAAACGAAACAGTTGAGAAAACAACTTACAAAAAAACCAAACAAACATAATTTGATGAAACTATGAAACACGTCGTGCACTGTTTCTAAGGAAAATCAAGCATAGATTTGATTACAATCACGCCGATCATAAGTTCGGAATCATAAACAAATGAACCGAATTAATGTGGTTACCGAGAGGAAATCCATAACCACCCACGGTGCCAGAGATAAAAAAGAGCAAAGTATGTGAACTACGTCAGTTACCATCTCGGTATGATTAGGTTTAGTGATGCTCTTTATATCAAAAATTAACAAGAAAGTTGTTATGGTAAATGTTGAGTAAAAACCTTCGATGGAACTGTGGCCATAGGCGACCTTAAGTCGAACACAATCACGGGAAAAAACTGGGATTGAAAGGGAGGTAGTCACGGGACTTTTTCACAAACGATGGTTTTCTCGTGGCGCCACTCCAATACAGTCCGCGGACGTCCCTCGTTTGTCACTTAACACTTCACTGAATTGTTGAAAGTCTTCGTAGGTGGGTTTTGGTTACAACATTGTTCATTTATAATTTATAGCCGGCAGAGGATCGCACGCGCCATTTTTTCGTTGAGTTCTTGAGTGTTAAAGGATTGACATGAATGCAGAAGGAAGGAAATGAATGAATGTAGGAATGGTTTTGAATGAGGAAGTTGTGTGATTGTGCGTTAGTCAATTGAAGGTTTCTTTTATATTTTGTTTTATTTATTTTGATACTTTAACAAAGGTTATGAAAGAAAAAATTACGGAACACCCCCAAGGTGGTCTTCTTTCAGCGTGCTCCATCGTAGACTATATCTTCGCTTTGACTACTGTGATTGATGAAGAGCGATTAATTTAAATGTTGGTATAGATACGAGCGACACGGAAGGCCTAGGAAAACATAAAGACGATGAGGCGGAATGATGTGAAATACCTTGTCTTCGTGGATGATAGTGTGACGGTATAGGGAACGTGCAGAAACTATAGGTGGCAGCACAGACGCGTCAATGTCAAGTCTATTTTAATTATAAGTTTCAAATTTGCAACGCTAGATGTCACAGTCTACTTCGTGCACGTTCCCCTAAACGGAGAGTGCAGGAAGTATAGGTGGCAGCACAGGTCAAATATTTACAACGTAAAAGCTTCAGATTTGCAACACTAGGTGGCATAGTCTACGCCGTGCACGTTCCCTATACAGCGTACATTCTGCCAATGGAAGAAAAAAGTGACAGAAAGATGACAGGGCCCAGAAAATAGAACATTAGAGTGGTCACGCACTGCATCCGATCCAAATCCTTGAAAATATGTACGTTCCTATAAGTAGTCATAGAACTGTTTGCATCCCACATCCGTCATCCGATTTCTCTCCGTCATCCGTGAGTCTCCAATTTTGACGAGATATTGGCGAACCGAAGTAGCCGTAGTACTGATTGTATGAAAGCTTTAGCATTGCATCGGATTCAAATTGGACATATTATCTAAAGATGACACCGGTATAACTAGGATTTGTAGCAGAGATCGTATCAGTACTGAAGGCAATATTCAAATTAGGTCCGACTTTTTATATCCGTATTCAAATCGGATGCGTAACCGCTCATCACCAAAAAATAATTGGAAGAATTAAGCATAACACTATTCACACCTATGTGATTCCAAAGATTGAACTTTTATTTAAGAAATGACGATATTCAATTTAAAGCGAAATCTTTTAAAATACTAAGAAACAGGTGTTTAGTCAACTGTGAATTAGTAGTGATTCATCTTACTTTTTTTTTCAAATATTTATCTCTTAAGTATAAGTTAAACAGGATTTGAGGAAAACCGTTACCGCTGCAGACAAACTGACGACGAATTGATTGTGATCTTGTTTTCCTTTTCAATTTGCCTCACTGGCTGGGATCACAACTATCACATAGTCTGCTAAAGAACCGTGCTGAAGTCTTGACAACCATTATAATGAAAACTTCTTGAATTAGCAGACACAGTATGCTCAAGTCCATGAATGGATACCCGGCGGTTGCTCTTTCGAACAAAGTCTGCAACCCACTGCTGGGACACAGGCCTACTCTCTAGGAGAGGGAATGCCGTAATCCACCACGCGGGCCCAGTGCGGTTTGGTGAATGTCACATGTCTTCGATTTTTGGGGTTCTAGGACATGCCGGTTTCCTCACGATGTTTTCCTTCACCATTTTGAGAGCAGTGGTGAAATTTATTACACAAAGTAATGCGCCTGAGCTGGGTCTGAACCCGCGACCTGCAAATCGTAAGTCGGGGCCGTTACCACTCGGCAACCACGTGCCCATTGCTCTGCAATCCAATTCTTGAACCTAAAAAAGAATCTATCCTATTTGAGGCGGAATTTTAAAGATCCACCCTTCTGAATATAGCCATGCCGGCGCCCATGGTATCTTCCAAAACTCCACGAATAAACGGTTGAAAAGCCATTGTCCTTTTTCCAGGAAACATACAACACATTCCATTGTCCTGTATGACACGAAAATCCTTGCAATCTTGGAAACCTCACATCACTATACGAAAGTGAGTCACAAACGATTAGCATCGTTATATGGGTGACCGTAGGAGGACGACGGCCTTGTGGCCTCAACAAACTTTGTGCTTGACGACCAACTTGCATTTACACTTCAACCACTTAGTTGCTACAGCATCCTGAACTTTAATCACACGTCATTAAGGTGAGGAAGAATTTCGGGGAGACCTTTATGTGTGGTCTTGTAATCATTAAGGCCAGCTGATGTCAGGACTTGTTAGCGTGTCCTGTGCGTTTCTCAGGACCTTGATTCCACCTGTCTTTGGTGCATAATTGGCTAATATCCAGTGAGTTACGAGCTATAACACCGGCGTTACCTCCTTTACAGCTTTCAAGGCACGGTTTGTAAGTAAAGTCAATGTGGTTGGCCTCAGGAGTGCCTTTCTTTCCTTCGTCATTAACTCGGACAAATTAGTACTGAATGCTTTGTTTTAATTTATGCCTCACTTTGCCTGTACTCGGAATACTATTAGTAATTATTTTACCTGAAGTCTGATTGTGCTTCTCGTTAAGGTCTGCACATTACGTGGATTTCCTCACATAGGTACTAAATGAATTGTTGGATTTCTTCCACTGTAATTTATTATGTAGAACTAGTCTAATTCTGTGAAAATAGCTGTCTATAATAATGCATGCACGAAGATACTTCAAATAAAAGGCTTATTAGCGGATTTTAAAAGAATTATTCCTAATTAGCAGCGCCTCGCGATTTCACTGACATAAGTTTCGATCCCGTGGGAATATCGGGGTAAAAATTATCCTATATCCTGGTTATAAACCATATGTGTGCCAAATTTCATCCAAATCCGTTCAGTAGTTTTTGCGTGAAAGAGTAACAAACATCCATCCATACATACAAACTTTCGCGTTTATAATATTAGTAGGATAAGCCTACTATGGCCTAGCAACTGTTCTAATTTTGTCTATCTACAGAAAAATCGAATGAGTGGCTATTTTTTATTCGTACTGTGATAAATGATAAATGATATTTATTTTGTAAGTAGGTTAAAAATAACACTTTTACACGTCCAATACTTCTTGTCATTTTAAGCTAGATGAAGCCGGTGTTTCCTAGCCGACTACCCTAAGAAGAAACACCGAAACAAACTCACGAGGTCAAAGTCTCTTTTAAAGTCCATACAATCCGCACTGGTCAAATCATATATATGTGCGTTGTGTTTATTTAAATTTCCCATCGTGGAACTTTGTTATTGTTGATTGTATTATGTAGGATGCTTGAGCTCTTACTAGAGAACTACTGTTTCTAACTATAGATGGTGACTTTAATCTGCGTGGCATACCTAATAAACAGCAGATGCTCGTTTTATTGCCGACGCGTGGAGATGCATCTCGTCTAGATTCATCTCGCGCAGACCATAATCTAGTAAACAACTCTTGATGGTTCACAAATCTATCTTGTTGAAAACCGTTTGCTGACAAAAATTACAAGAATCAATTATCTTTTTGTTGATGCACCTCGGCCTCTTTTCCTATGTCAATCTTAACGTTCATTTACCAATAGGGATGTTGCCTAAGTAAAAAATATATGATTATGTTTAGCCGGTCGTCAGTTAGATTATAGAAAAATATTGGACACGTATTTTTTCCTTTATCAAATCTATAAAAACTGACGAAGATAAAAAGCATCAATGATCAGTGGGGAGCGTGTGACGTCACGGCCCGGTAAAAAATGTAGCGAGTAGTGACGTCACACGAGTTTTCAACGCAATGTATCGTCTTCATTTTTTGTTTATGTGAAAAAATAAAAAATACGTCTCCAATATTTTTTGGAAATCTATCTGACGTACTTTTTAGCCAATCACCCTATTGTACTCTTTCAGGTACCTCACGATTGGCTCTTGTATATCTTTTAGTGCATCATGTACCTAGAATAAATGCAACACTGCAATCTTTAAAAGGCCAATGCTGTCGATAAATCTATATCTATACTAATATTATAAAGAGGAAAGATTTGTATTTTTGTAGTAACGAATAAACTCAAAAACTACTGGACCGATTTCAAATTCTTTCACCATTAGTAAGCTACATTCACCCTGAGTAACATAGGCTATATTTTATCTCTGTATTCCCACTACAACGGGAACTACGCGGGTGAAACCGCGGGGCGCTGCTAGTAATATTATAAAGAGGAAAGATTTGTATTTTTGTATGTAACGAATAAAGTCAAAAACTACTGGACCGATTTCAAAAATTCTTTCACCATTAGTAAGCTACATTCACCCTGAGTAACATAGGCTATATTTTATCCCCGTATTCCCACGGGAACGGGAACTACGCGGGTGAAAGCGCGGAGCGCTGCTAGTAATATTATAAAGAGGAAAGATTTGTATTTTTGTATGTAACGAATAAACTCAAAAACTTGTGGACCGATTTCAAAAATTCAATTCAAAACAGTCGATATGAAATAAGCAGACCAGAGGCATCGTTACTTAGAACGATCGACCTCATCGCTCATCGAACACATGTTAAAAACAACGAACATCTGCTGACTTTAGCATCAGACCTAGATAACGCAATGCATGACCAACGACCTTACATTAGAAGGCCTGAGTGACACATCAGCTTTATTCAAAGCTATTATTTGAGTCCGTTTCGGAAAATTCAGAACAATGGACTCATTATGTAGGTAATGTAAGGGCATCTCTATAAAATTACATGACTTAAACAGAATTATCTGTTTTATTTCATCGCCACACACTAAACGGTGTAGGAAAACTTTTAGAGGTAACCGGCATGAGATACTGAAGCCAAAAAAACGAAGACGTGTGAAATATCCTCTCGTAATGGAACCGCTTCACTCCGTCATATACAGGGTTATTTGAAAAATACCAACATCCTCTTAGGTAATTATACTCACCATTATGAACAACTTTTACAACGGGACCAAACCTGAAATGATATATTTTCTTTTATAAGGTTTCAAATGAACCGCCACTCGTCCTTTGAAAGGTTCTTTAGAAAACCAGCGTCAGACAGCATCAGACTGTCTGACATATCGCTGAAATGGACCTATTTAGTGCGGCCGTGGGACACACACTTAGTTCTTGTCATAACTATCTTTTTCTTTTGTTTTTACCATGTATCGTGCGTGTTTCATGTATGTGCTGAAGCTGAATAAATATTATTCTTTCATTCTTTAAATCGCGAAAAAAAAAATCAGCTGTTCCTTACATTCTGATGAGTTATACGAACATAAATGTAAGGAACAGCTGATTTGGTTTTCGCGATTTCAGGTTTGGTCCCATAGTAAAAGTTGTTCATAATGATGAGTACAATAAGTTGTTGGTATTTTTCAAATAACCCTGTATATAGAGGAGGTATATTACCCAGCAGTGGAAACGCAAAAGAATGATTATGAAACAGAAATAACCGACGCCTTATGCCCAGTAAAGAAAGCCTCTTATTTCACTACAGAAATAGTTACCACCCACGATACAAAATACATCTAGTATTCTCGAGCTGCATCAATGTGTGCATTAGCAGTTACCTATCCACGAGGCGTCTGCCACGTATACCGAACAAACAAAGATAAAATACACGTACAATGATGGAGTTTGGCGGGAGATTCCCTCCCATTCCACCTTCCCATGCACCTGAATCCCACCCACTCCCTATAGCACGTAAGTACACGAACGAGCAAGAATGCTCGTGTTTCAATTTTCATTTATGGTGTTGGAAATTATGTGCCATTATTATGTTAGTATAACCAACCTGGACGACTGAAAAACAAATTGTTATCTATACTCGCCATAATAGTCTTAGAAACGATAACCGTTGGGGTAAACGAGTTCTAGAGTGGAGACCGCGTCTCGGCAAACGTAGTGTAGGACGTCCTCAGGCACGGTGGAGTGACGATTTGCGCAGGACGGCTGGCAGAAACTGGATGCGAGAAGCTGAAAATAGGTCTAAGTGGCGTGCAGTTGGAGGTCCGGCAGTGGACTGCAACAGGCTGTTGATGATGATGATGATGATGATATATACTTCTACACCAGTGGCTCCCAACCTTTGTTTGACCCAGGACCCCTTTCAGAAATCATGAAGAAAATTGAACTATGTTAATCTAAACATAAACTTTTACCCATCACAATTCAAAATATGTAGTGTAACTATTAGTATTTGTATTCAAAATTAAAGAACATTTTCATAGAAAACACATACCTATCTGATAGAGATTAAAATCGGTTTGAATCAATGACATTTTTGTGTTGAACAGCATGAAATCAAGAACCTTTCGCGGACCATATTTTGACCCTTACGGAACTGTAATGGTCCGCGGACTAAAGTTTGGGAACCACTGTTCTATAGGTACTAATATTATAAAGAGGTAAAGTTTGTGAGGTTGTAGGGGGGTAATCGCTGGAAATTCTTTTCCAATAGAAAGCCACATTATTTAGGAGTGTCATAGGCATATATTTTTTCGCTGTATTCCCACGGGAACGGGAACTACGCTAAACGCTAAAAAAAACTACGGAAAGCGCGGGGATTGATAGTCTAATATGAAACTTCAAAAATACCAAAGTTCCTACAATTTCGCACTTCTGTTTTGAGTTTGTTCTGAAGAACATTTTGGTTTGGTACTTACCTAAATTCAAATCAATCAATATTACAGCTACCAGAAACGCCATCATATAATCAAAGCCAGAAACCAGAAAACTATTAGAAAACTACTTATAAAATATGAAGATATGACATTATGTGCTACGTATTTCAGGGTGGCTTTTCCATTATGCAATGCCTGGCATTCTTCATGACTTAGATGTCAAGGCCGGACGAGCGTGCAAGAACGTGGCACGATGGCACGCTATGGATAACATATTTAGAATAGAATAGAATAGAATTTTATTTTGCAAATATGGGTAATACATAATAGTTCTTAAGATTACATTTAGCCCAGCCACATTTTACCAGTCGGCATGCAAACATTTAAAATTATTTATATCATTATTATTACATTTATTTAGATAAATTTATAAATTACTGTTAAAATTTCTTAAATCGTCAGCTATTAAAAATATATGTTTGTATTAAAAGGAAAATAGATCAGTATCATAAGATTATATATCATGTCATTACTATTACAAATGTCATTCCATTGTCATTACCTACATCAATTAACATGTCATTACCATTACAAATATCATTAATAATACAATTCCAAAATCAAAATGTCAGTTATCTAAATGTCAAAGATCAAAATGTCAAAAATATGCAATACATTAAAATTTCAAAAATCAAGATGTCACTTATTAACAAATATTTTTCTCCGATAGGAACTCAGTTACACTGTAGTACGTTTTATCTACCAAAACTCTATTATTATTATCTCTCAAACTAGCTCAGCCATAAATCAATATAAATGCTTCAGTTGCTGAAGAAAATGTCCATAGCTACACTTCATTTAATTGTATACGCAATTCCTTAGTTAAATGGTGATTTGAAACGATGTAGGTACTTACCTAAAGAAATTACATTTTTCGGTTTCGTAGGTACCCCAAAGTGGTCCACTCAAATCTGTGTGGCACTTTCCTCAAAAGGCTACCTCAGACATTAACCTACATGGTTCTCATATGATTTGACCGGTACGGATTGTATGGACTTTAATCTACTTTGACCTCTGAGTTTGTTTCGGTGTTTCTTCTCAGGGTAGTCGGCTAGGAAACACCGGCTAACAAGAAATATTGGACGTGTAAAAGTGTTATGTTTAACCTACTTACAAAATAAATATCATTAAAAAAAATTGATTGAGTCAGGCGTTACTTTGCGGAAATCCATTTTAAATTTGAAAATGAAAATAATATATCTAGTTTTAATTTCCGCGAATATTAGTGGGTTGCAGGTATGCACCTCCGTCCCGCCCGCTATATTATGCACATTCAAGATTACAAGGCAAATGCAAGGATTTTATGCACATGCAGGAAGGCAAAGCAAAACCCAACACCAATACCGACACGTGTTTCGCCTCTCCACGAGGCATCCTCAGGGGACGTATTGACTCGCTGACCGTTGAGTTGCGACAACAACTTGTGTGTGTTGTTTGTTGTTTGAGTCGCAACTGCATACCTGCAACCCACGAATATTCGCGGAAATTAAAACTAGATATATTATTTTCATTTTCAAATTTATAAATATCATTATCATTTATCAAAGGTAAAAAATGCTATTACCAAGTCTCCATTTTGTATACGTCCGTCTATCTGTCATGGGGTTGTATCAGGCAGTGTGTACACCATTATATAAGTTACAGAAAATATAGATGAAGAAAACATTACATAGGGCACGCACGGTACCTACATAGAAATAACAAAAAAACACGAGCGAGCCTTACAGTAGTCGCATAATGATGTTAACATCTCACATCTCACCTTGGAAATAAACAACATTACTTAATACTAAAGTAAATCCTACTAAAGAAAAAAAAAACTAAAGAAAAAAAAATCTGAATTTTCGTAACGAAAAATAATTCGAAATGTACCTATTTCATTTAAAGTACAATTGGAGCGATGCAATTTTTTTTAAATAGTTTTTTTTTTCAGACCAAAGTGGATAGTCCCATTTGACGGCCAACTCTACTACCGCGCGCGCTCATTGGTCAAATCAAATAGCCCGCGCTTTCCCGACTTCCTGCCCCACACTTCCGTCTCATTTCGCGAAATCACTCCCAAAGATTGCAGGAAAGCAAGAGGAAAGATGTTACACATAAAAAAAAGAAAGTTGTACCAAAAACTAAGTATGTGTCTAACGGCTACACTAAATAGGACCATTTCAGCGACATGACAGACGGACTGTTGCTATTTGACGCTGGTTTTCTTATGTTTTTTAAGTTCAGCTACCTATAGTTTGTTATTATAATCCATACTACGTCATAATTACGTTTACTCTTTCTTTGTTACAAAAATTGGCACATGTTTGCGAGAAGACTGCCCATTCCTGCAGAATGCTATTGCAATATTGGCTTTCAGCCTCATAGTAAATCGCTGCCCAATTTAGCCGTGACGTTGTAATACGGGTGTGAAAAGCTATTTCTGTTCAGACTGTTTTCATTTCATACGCTTTTATCACTATTTCAAGCTATTTTCGAAGCATGCTAAGTTCGAAGCTAGATATATTTGGAATCAATTTGTATAATGATGTTACTTCTTCAAAGAAAACTATCCGTTTTTTGTGATCTATTTGGATTGAGCACAGAGCGACTGAGTCATGGTAAGTGTTTACTGACAAGTCAATCACTTCCTGGAAAGCAATATTATTTACTAGTAGCGTCCTGCGTTTTCATCCGCGTAGTTCCCGTTCCCGTGGGAATACGAGGATAAAATATAGCCTATGTTACTCGCTGATAATGTAGATTTAAATTGGTGAAAAAATTCTAAAATCGGTTCTGGGCCCTATTGGCTATAATTTTGTCATTCCAACACGATCCCATTGTCATTTTGTTAAAAGTTTGTAATCTGCTAAATTCATAATGGTCGATCATTGGCCGGTCAATGGTCTCGTAATACCGCTCGTATATATATCTCGTAATAGATTACCGCATACGTCTGTCATTCATTTGTCATTATGTACGAGATTACCATTCTTTCAATGGAGTGTCAGTGGTTGACCATTGGAAAGTCATAATGACGCTTTTATATTAGTAGATTACGAAACTTGTCAAAATCGACCATTATGAGATCAATGATAGACCATTCTGACACTATTGTAATAGCAGACTTGGGGCCCAGTGGTTTAGGCTTGAAAGCATAACAAACAAAGTCACGTTTATCTATATACTATATAATATTATAAAGCTGAAGAGTTTGTTTGTTTGTTTGTTTGTTTGTTTGAACGCGCTAATCTCAGGAACTACTGGTCCGATTTGAAAAAATCTTTCAGTGTTAGATAGCCCATTTATCGAGGAAGGCTATAGGCTATATTTTATCCCCATATTCCCACGGGAACGGGAACTACGCGGGTGAAACCGCGAGGCGCTGCTAGTAATAGATATTAGTTGGGATTAGGATTACACGACTTCCATAACTTGTGTAAATAAATGCTTCTACAAAAACCCAATCAAGTTCTTTTCAAACGTAAATCTACACATAATTAATGACTGATGACGTTCAAAAGTGCCTAATTAATATAAGGATGGGAAATCATCTAATAACTTCTTCCGCTCTGTGCGGAGCGGAAGGAAGTGTCAGACTCTTACTGACTAAAACCCACCCGTATTCCACCTAATGCCCTTTGCGTTCCAGAGACGCGGTGACTCTTTCGAACAAATTCCGGTACCCTAGACCTAGAACGTGCAGAAACTTTAGGTGGCAGCACAGACGCGTCAATATCACGTATATTTTACTTGTAAGTTTCAAATTTGCAACGCTAGATGGCACATGCAGGTTCATGCACGTTCCCTTAATCGGAGGGTGCAGGAAGTGTAGGTGACAGCACAGGTCAAATATTTATAACGTAAAACTTTCAAATTTGCAACAATAGATGGCATAGTCTACGCCGCGCCGTGCACGTTCCATATAGTGCATTTATTTCGTTTCATATTCTTTTTCTCTACGTTTCCTTATCCCTCACCTAAGTCGGCTAATCTACGTAATATCACTTATGTACACAATGTATGCATGATGAAGCAAGTATTGACGATGTTAGTACACAAATTGAGGTCATTCTAATAATGAAGACTTTATCCCAAATGACAAGAATATGACGATATGCCTAAAAATATAAGACGAGCTTTTGACTTACTTCACAATTTGGCATTCTAACATGAACTTCTTTCAAATGGAATTTCGTCGAGGTTAAGCGACGGTTGCCGAGGTGAGCCCGTTGATGGGTGACCATCCATTAGGTACATACGACAACAGTCTTGTCAAAGGGGCCGCTTAGACTGGAAATTGGGCCCAATATAGTTAATAAAAAAACTTTTTACAAAAAAATACAACCGACTTTTCCACAAAAAATCAAAAAAGTACAAAATAACTTTAATTTCGGAACTCGGTGTTTGTGGTTCCTTTTTCATTTTTTGAACACCGACTTCCGAAATTAAAGTTATTTTGTACTTTTTTGATTTTTTGTGGAAAAGTCGGTTGTGTGTACATAAGTGATATTACGTAGATTAGCCGACTTAGGTGAGGGATAAGGAAACGTAGAGAAAAAGAATATGAAACGAAATAAATGCACTATATGGAACGTGCACGGCGCGGCGTAGACTATGCCATCTATTGTTGCAAATTTGAAAGTTTTACGTTATAAATATTTGACCTGTGCTGTCACCTACACTTCCTGCACCCTCCGATTAAGGGAACGTGCATGAACCTGCATGTGCCATCTAGCGTTGCAAATTTGAAACTTACAAGTAAAATATACGTGATATTGACGCGTCTGTGCTGCCACCTAAAGTTTCTGCACGTTCTAGGTCTAGGGTACCGGAATTTGTTCGAAAGAGTCACCGCGTCTCTGGAACGCAAAGGGCACGAGAAGGATCACGGATGGGTTTTAGTCAGTAAGAGTCTGACACTCCCTTCCGCTCCGCCCAGAGAAGGAGAAGTCATTTGATAATTTCCCATCCAAAAAAAAGGTAGGTACCTACCTACATTAGGACTAGCACGTTAAGTAAACTTTCCAACACATTCATTTGTGATCGTTATATATCTGTACATATCATGTGGGTCACAGCTGTAGGTAATTGGTTTGATTCCGGACTGGATTTTCCCGAAAATTGAAGGAAAACTTGTGTGAATCACGCTCGCTACATTAGAATGAGGTGTAAATATCAGGCAACTGTTATGGTGGCAGTGGGCTCGTCGTAGGCGCTGGGTGAACAACCTGCGATGTAGATCATCATGGAGGGCCTGAGTCATCCATTTTCATAAGTACTTACCTACGAAATTAACGATACTATGGAAATAGGATTGTGTAGAATAGGGATGTTGCCTGAGTAAAAAATATATGTTTTGTTTTTTTTTATTATGTTTTCCGTCAGTTAGATTATAGAAAATATTGGACACGTATTTTTTCCTATATATATATATATATATATATATAAAAGCTGACGAAGATAAAAAGCATCAAAGATCAGGAGTGGGAGCGTGTGACGTCACTGCCCGGTAAAAATTGTAGCGAGTAGTGACGTCACACGAGGTTTTTACGCACTGTATCGTCTTCAATTTTTGTTTATGTGATAAAAGAAAAAATACGTGTCCAATATTTTTTGTAAATCTATCAGACGGACTAATCAGATTTTTTTAAGCTATTGTCAGCTTTTTACTGATACTTATTTAGTTAACAATGAAAACTAGCAGATAAATAAAAATAATGGTTGCATCATGGGTGACATGTTTAGAGCATTAAATGCTCTAAGGTGGCATGCCTTTAAAAAAATTATCAATGTCAACCTTGTTGCAGAAAATAATATCATTTTCTAAATAAATAAAGACAGAATATATGCATATAATTACTATAATATAACACAACAACAACATAAATACATATATAGACAGATGATGATTTAGATTAAATAAGAGCGACAAACGCCATTTATAAACATGCTTAGAGTTATGTAGTATAAAAAAGTATGTTTATAAAGTTTTTCTTTTTCATGAATGTATCATACTTATTTGACTCTTCTGCCCTTGTATCCTTGAAATGGCATTCTGGTGCTAACTGTGAGCGTTTTATGAACCGATAAATGTGTAACATTTGGAATAAATGTTAATCTTATCAACCGCACTAATGGACTCATCAATTCTAGTCTTCCTTTCATTCGCTCAGAACATTTCAGAACCGCCTTATATTCAACATTTAATTTCTGCATTAATTAACGCCTCAGTTCTCTGTCAGCAATAAATGTAGACAAACAGAATGATTGGCACATGCTCTAGACGCCATTATGTCACCCAGCCCACACGGGCCAACGCGGACCGTATCGACGTGTATTGTATACCTACTAGCTGCTGCCCACGACTTCGTCCCCGTGGAATCCCCGATTTTAAAACATTCTTTATCGCTGCTCCGCTCCTATTGGCTTAAGCGTGATGATATATAGCCTAAAGCCTTCCTCGATAAATGGTCTATTCAACCCATAAAGATTTTTTCAATTCGAACCAGTAGTTCCTGAGATTAGCGCGTTCAAACAAACAAACAAACTCTTCAGCTTTATAATATTATTAGTATAGATGTATATTGTATATTTACCTACATATATAATGTATCCATTATAAACTAGCTCCAGCCCGCCGGCTTCAACCGCGTGAACCTTGACAATCCAAAAGTGCCTGTAAAGAGTTAAGGGCGCATATTCCGAACGGCATTTCATACAAATTTTCAAGTCGTTATTTTCCGAAATGACTAAACCGATTTTAATGAAACTTTACACACGTAAGCAGAATACATAGGTCTAAAAAGTTAATTGAAAACATTTTCGATAAATAGTGTTACAGTTAAATTAGACCCATTTTAAATGTTCCATACAAACATAAATTTCCAGTTATCTTTTTTAAAATAAGACATTTCGAAAATGTGTTTAACTAACTTTTTAGACCTATGTAACCTGCTTATATGTCTGAAGTTTCACCAAAATCGGTTCACTCATTTCGGAAAATAACGACTTGAAAATTTGTATGAAATGCCGTTCGGAATATGCGCCCTTAAATTGAAATAAATGCTTTGATTTGATTCGATTTGAAATTTTCACGAGTTTAATTTTTTCTTTCGCAGATCTCGTAATCCTTTTTTCAAAATCAGTTACTCCTATAACATCAGCTATCTATTAGTGAAAGTCAGGCCAAAACCGGTCCTGCTGTCCCGGAGATTAGCCGGAGCAAACAGACAGACAAAAATTCAAAAAATATATTTTTGTAATAGTACCGTACCGGTGTATATTTTCATATGCATTTAGTATAAAGCTGTTATTTTACTATAGCAAACAGGCACTTCAATTTTATTTAAGTGTGTAAATAGATATTATGTAGCTGGTTAGTTATTCTGTTGACATTTGACGCCCCGCGTATGGTCAAGGTCAATTGATAAACTAGCTTCATAATTACTCCTGCTGGAAATGTAGACGCAATGTATCGGAGCATTCTGTATTGAGCTATGAATATTATAGGGCCTGATGTGATAGCTGCGACTTATGCGTGTTGTACCTACTCGTAGGTCGCTGGTACGCTGGTACAATCCCAGGCAAGCACATTACTTTGTGTACCTAAATTATTTCGTCACCACTATGGCGATAAATGCAAATAATTCAATCAAAAAACATTGTAAGGAAACTGGCATGGGCGGCAGCTTCTGGCGTAGGGGAGGCAAGTCAGACTTTTTAAGTTAGATCTTCCGCGATTGTTTCGTCCACATTACATAAAGCCACATGAAACATTAGGTATCTATACGTAGTGTGTACTATGTGTAGTACAAACAGCCACAAATGATCCTGCTTTAGCTTGTGTAAATTTGAATATTATGAATTTTTGTTTTATTTAAATTATTTAATTCGTTTTTTTTTTATGACAATTGCACCGTACATTTTGCCAATGTTTACTGCGCGGTTTAATCAAAAGTTAGCACACATTAATGCCCCATTTACACTTCAATTGGGGATTAGGTGAGTTCGTACATTTTCTGCTAGATTTCCAGCTGCCCTCCCCTGCCCAACCCCCCCCCCCCCCTGGGTACGAACGTTCTAGAACGATGAAATAAAAAAAGCATATCATCTATCAACTCTCAATGGGCCCACGCCAAGTTGGAACTACCCTCCCATTCCCCTTCAGAAAGAGGAGGCTTGTGTCTGAGCTAATGCCAATATAGCCTGATAGCGTTTATGATCACGCTGTGGATTATTACAGGCTTTTACTTACTTTCACCGTTCCCGTTGTCTGCAATGGAATCTTGCAAGTTATTTTTTTATTATTTTCCAACCAATATCGAACTTATTTTTAGGGTTCCGTATCCAAACCCACAGAATCCTGTTACTAAGCTTCCGCTGTCCATACATCCGTCTGTCTGTCAGCGGGCTATATCTCAAGAATCGTAGTAGGTAGACTAATTTTCATAGGTTATCTATTACAATTGTATGGACTTCAAAAGAGACCTTGACCTCTGAGTTTGTTTCGGTGTTTCTTCTCAGGGTAGTCAGCTAGGAAACACGTTACCGGCCTCATCTAGTTTTATAATGGCCAAAAAAAAAGATTGACGTGTAAAAGTGTTTTTATTGTCTCTATAATAACAAATAAAAATTAACAAATAGGGCTTCCATACAAGATACTTTTTTTTTTCGATTTATGGTAGGTACGGAACCCTTCGTGTGAGAATCCGCCTCGACATCTGTTTCAAAATAAAAATATAAACTGGTCAAGTGCCGAATAATGTATCTTATAATTAATTATAAGATATAAATCAATTGATGGACACCTCACGCTAGGTGCCAGATATATATTCATGACTTTTATTGACTGTCACTGACAGAGTCCTTGGCTAGATTTTTAAATTCTTATGTATTTTCTTCATGTTTCACACTGCAAAAATAATATCAGGCTATGAATAGAAGACTACAATTTTAAGGCGTTTCCCTGACCAAGTAACCTTGAGCATTCGTTCCCTCTTTGCCGCCCGCACCCTGCGCACGCCCTTTTATCATAGAATTCACGCAATTTTTTTTTATTAAAAAAGATAAGCGATCTTTTGAAATGAAATAAAACGTATATATTATACATATAGATTTTTAAATTATCTATCCATTAGTGTAATCCTCAAATGATTGAGCGTTGCATTTAGGAACAGATGCATAAAATCAAAAATCAAACATAAAAACAAATTAGAACGTGGAATATGATGATACCTAAGACATCGAACATTAATAATAATATGCGTTTACATGTAGATTATTTCTCATAACATAACTAATGAGTTAAAGTCTCTGAATTGGTTTTGGTCGGGGTATCGCCTTAATATGAAAAAGTCAACAATTTGACAAGACATCCTGCCAAGAGGTGCGTTACACAGTTACTGGGTGGTGAAGGAAGTCGGCCGCTGTGCTATTGCGCAGTGGCTGATGCCTGTGGACGGTGATCGTGGGTGGCTCGCCGTCCGATACCAGGCTGAGTCGACGACGCGTTGTGTTCCACGCGCGCCTCAAGGAGCCGTCAGCACCAGGGACGGGGCCCCATAGGGTCGGTGCCTGCTAGGGTTGCGGAATTTGTTCGAAAGAGTTACCGCGGCCCTGGAACGCAAAGGGCACAAGAGGAACACGGGTGGGTTTTAGTCAGTAAGAGTCTGACACTCCCTTCCGCTCCACCCAGGGCGGGAAAAAAAAAGGGTGATGAAGGAAGGACAGATCAAAAGCCAACCCCAACATACATAGTTGGGAAAAGGCTTGACAGTAAACAACAAGCATAATATTTAAACAGCTATTGATGAATAGACCAACTGACCAAATATCCCTAAACTATTTTAATTAATTAATCGTTTAATTAATACTAATAAAAACTAATGAATCTTTATATGCATACGCAAGATACCAGTTGTAAAAAGTTAGTTATTTACAGAAAACTTTCGTTGTATGCAAAATACCGTGAGCATCAAACGTTCATAAAACATTACCTACTTAATAGAATATTCAATAAAACTTTTATGCACATTGGTATAGTTATCGTATATTATCATAGATGGCGCTGCGCGTCCACCAATAAAGATAACGGAGCTATTTTTAACACTAGGTAGTCTAGTACTTCCATTGAAAATATTTCCATGTAGGTAAGTGGCTCTTTCGAGAATGTTACTATCATAGTACCTATATTGTCAAGAGATTGCGCAATCTCATTCAGACGATCCTAGAAAAACACTATTACCTACCAGTGGAAATGTTTGTACCGAAAATGTCTAATGAGGCGAAAGCAATGTTAGTAGATAAAATAGAAAACTAAATCCAATAGAATAGAATATAATTTCTTTATAATCGAGTATCCATGACTCAATAAAATGGTTAGTAAAACTTACCGACTATGTTAATAAGCACTGACTCTAAACAAAACAAATATAAAACTAAAAACATAGGTAAACAAAATAACTGCGACCCACATAAACACAGGAACCATTAAGTAGGTATGTACCTATATAGGTTATATATGTTTGATTTGATTTAAGTACCTATAAATAAATGTTATTCGAATCAGCGTTTTAAAGTTTTAGATACTTAGGTAGGTAAAGATAGCGCGGGGGAACTACCTACCTACACTATTCTTATCTATTTTTTTTAATCAAAAATGTCTACATTACTTCCGCGCTTTTCCTTGCAGGCACCTCGAAAACTTACTCACTTACCTACCGATGAATCATGGTAGGTAGGTAGCTACCTACTAGGTATACCTAAGTACCAATGATTGACAGAACAGTTAGTCGTATAGTTTGTTATCTGTGCCTAAAAAAAAAACTAAACAATTCAAATCAAGAATGAACATCATTTAGTAGGTAGGTATAAGAAAAATAAAATAACAAAAAAAAAACTTAGGTCAGTGACCATTGCGTCCTTTTATCGATCAGTACATTTGAAGGTCGGGAATTGGCGACTCTGGGGTGGGGAGTTCTCTCCGAACAGAATCAAAGGCGCGCGACGCGCAATGGCGTTCAAATAGTTCGCAACAACTGTTTGCAAAACAGTTTGAGTGGGTGTGAAAGTGTCTCATACATAATATTGTAGGTACTGAATGCACTAATCTCAGCTAATGACACTGCGCATACTTTCTCACGGTAACTTGATACTCATATTTAAAATATTATACTCGGGAATTCGGGATCGATCGAAACAAAATACTTACAACCTAATAGCCGTTGATACGGGATAATAGGTAGGTATAGCTAACTCTAGGTGCAACTATAGATAACTTCTGGAAAGCCCCCTTTCTTTTCCAGCCAATAGCTTGCTCCCAAATGACTTGTTAGTAAGTTATTGTTAGAAAGATCCTCGACCACAGCACAGCAGCAGACGGACCACAGAACAAGACATAAAGACTATCTAAGCACAGCTGATTTTTAACTTACCGTTAGCCGCATATCTTTAGTATCTTTACCTATAAAGACAAAAGATATGCACCTTTTCTTATCTTTTGTCTTTATAGGCACTAGACTAGGACCACCTAGGACTACTTACAACAATTTTACAATATAAACAAAACCAGCGGCTTATTAAAAATCCCTTATCAAGTTATCACGAACTCCACGTGTTAATGTTAACCGGATAAAAATTTGAGTGTAGATATTTTATGATTTTATTTTCAAGGTTGACCCAAATGAAAACTGACTTTAACACAAACCAGATGTGAGAGGATTTTCGTCTAAAATGTAAATATTGGCCTAAAAAAGATATTAGAATGCAATCTTTTTAAAATCAAAATTAAGGTTAAAAAGACATTTATTTAGTGTTGCCATGAAATATTACGTGATTACCCCATTATTATGAATTACTCAGCCGTCTTTAAAAAGACTTGCATGTGATTTGTATCATATTTTATCATATCGGGGTTTTCCTCTCCTGCAAATTTCTAGGTATATGTACTACAATAACCTAAATAGGTAACCTGTTAAGAAATGGATGAAAAAAGAAACATAATGTAGATAACGCTTCTTCTCAGTTTAGCATATCTGTTAGGTAGCTATTTATTTATTTGTTTTCCTATCCATAAATAAGTATGTTTCCATAGACGCACAACCCGACACACGTGTTCACGTGCATATGAGCGTGTACAAACTTATAAGTAGTGTTTATGAAAACCAGCCCTTCTATGTCTTCCATTGATTCCTTACACACAATGACCCGACATGGCCGCCATGCAAATTAGATCATGAATACAATAACATTATAAATAAGTTCACATAAAAAACCTCGCTGATTAGGCAAACATGACATTAAAAATGAGCTTACACGTAAAAGGCAAAGAATTGGAAGATTTTTTGCTTGATCTTTGTTTATGTAAAGAACCGGTTGACCTTTACAGATACTTTTCAAAAGAGCCAAGCTACACATAGATTTCAAATTGTCTGTACACTTGGTACCTATTTCAAGTTTTATTCTTCTTGTGTTATCCTTGTTTATGCATCCCTCTCTAATGTAGCGCCCCTTCCAAGTTCCGAACCCTTGTGAATACCAATGGTGCATTTCATTCGGTAGCGGTTGATATTTCTCGAATCTTCGATTCGCATTGACTTCGACAACCTTACGCCGCTTCTTGTCAACAGTGTGATAAATGGGGATCCAGAATATTCCACATTATCCGAAACACGTGAGATATAACTTATCTTAACAAAGCTGAATTGTAGTAATAAAATCTACAGCTACTTAACTTTGAACTTTATTTTTATAAATATTGTTATTTTGTTTATGAATGTAAAAATAGTGGTTGCCGCAAAGCTTGGCGCTTCGAAAGAATGAACTACGATACTAGCTATGCGTTTTGGCAAATGTCCGTAATGCGCAAAGCCAATGCGTTAAATATGAGTTATGCACGCACAAAACTGAGTTTTTAAATACATGATTATTATACAAGTGAGATGGAAAACATAGCTATTATAAAGAAAAGTCGACCTTTTAAATTATTTAACTGTACTAGAATTTTGTAATAGAACTGCACAATACCTACTTAGTTGAATATGTATATCTAGCACAGTAATTTCCAAACAAATTGGTTGATTAATTAATATTACGTAAAGTTTTATAAATTAAATCCCTACTCTTTGACGCTTCGGTAACAATATAAAATAATAACAACAAATCTGAATCGCCTATTTATTATATAAATAATGACTATCTACTTCCTTCTGCAAACAGACCTGCCATTCCTGCCAAATAGCTCAGGTTACCTACGCGTAGAGTGCACATGCACCAGTAGAATAATAGCAATAAAATAACTCTCTAGAATAAATTAAATGCTAAAATAGTTTCTTATCACTACTCTACTCTATTGTGAAACACGTCACGAGACGATAAGACAATGATATTTGGAACACACCCGTGCGCCGAATCTACTCAGATAATTATGATATAACTTGAACGAAACAAAGATACATCATTTTTCTACGTAATGTTTACAGACGGAGTATTTTTAATTTGTTCGGCCTATCAGCGGAGGTTGGCGCGAAAGCGTTGCTCGCATAGCGCAGGTCACCGGTCACGTTTTTCAAACACGTGCCGTTCCGGCGCACGTGTCTGTGTTATTGCTCTGTGTGGTCAGTTCTAGACGGCTACCAGACTGTTCGGTAAACTTCTATAAATTTCTATTCTCGCGGTCAAGTACTTCTGAACGATTCCATTATGCACACTTTTTTGTTGTTTTTTGGGAATTTGCGTACCTATTTGAAGTTTTATACTGTTTTTACGTATATTGATATTTTTTTACTTCGAAGTAAGTAGGTGTTTACATTGATATTTTAAGTGAAATCCATTAAGAAGAGAGTGGATTAAAAAAAAGGAACGAAATTCAACACATCCATCTGATATCCTCCTAGTTCTGATTGTCGATCCATCTGAAACTTTGAATACCTACCTACTTTTCATTTACCTGTGCGAAGTGGAAATCTGAACACGAAGCTGGCAACATTCACCAGTCTCGTCTAGAATGCTCGGAACAAGTTCGGGAAGCTTCGTGTATTCTCGACATTTCTCGACGACGCACGTTCCACTGTGGTAACTGGTAATACGGCTTTGCCGAGCTCCGCTCCGCCGCCCGTCTGTGATCAATGTGGTACCGTAATGCCATTATCGAGGTTCAACAAGTAAAAATAAGCTTTAACGCAAGCGCTATAAGATCTTTTGCAATGAATTTCAATTAAAAATAACCAAACGTGCTCTTTACACGTGTATGTTTTGTATAGTTAGCGTTACGATAACGGAAAAACAATGAATTTGTGGAGTGGCATCTCGAACTTTCCATAGTGTTTAGGAATATATTTGGAGGTTGTTTTTAATACCTTATATCAAGATCTAAATAATTAGTTTAGGTGGTGTCACCAACATTATACAGAACTAGCAGCGCCCCGTGGTTTCACCCGCGTTGTCCCCGTTCCCGTGGCAATACGGGGATAAAATATAGCCTCCTCCACAGTAACATAGCTTTCTATTGGTGAAATAATTTTGAAACTCTGTTCAGTAGATCCAGAGATTACCCCTTACAACGGCACAAACTTACAACATCACACACGTTACCTTTTTATAATATTAATAACGATATAGGTATCGTTTGCAACCGAGTATTTAAGTAATATCTGATCAAGGGAAAAATATGAGAGTATGTTTTTTCTATCTACCTATTCACTTCCTACTTACATACTATACCGAACAAATCCGTGCCTGCTTATTTACGAACTGACAATTAAATTAAGAAAACAAGCTTGGCACACTAAACTATATTCCTAGAACCATATCAAATAATGCAGAAATACCTACCTACTGTAAATACTTTAGTAGTAGGTGATAAAAATGTTAATTATTTTAATTAGATATGTAGTGTAACCGAAGTGTATTCAAGTACCTATCATTCAGTGTACAGCAGGTACCTACTGTTTTGATTTTATATAAAAACACTTTTTACAAAAAATACAACCGACTTCTCAACAAAAAAAAAGTATAAAATAACTTTAATTTTTGGAAAGAAGTCGGTTGTATTTTTCACTTTTTAGTAGGTAGTACAAGCTAAGCGTAGTTTAGGTACTCATCACAGCGGAGTAAACAATAAATAATCATGCGATTTCAGCAATCCCGAAAGATTTGCTATCATTTACTGATGAGTTCATTTTGTTATCTATGTTCTTCATCAGATCTTCACCAAAACTAGAAAGGGACTAGGTTGAAATATTAAGATGCTCTTCCAAACCATCGTACCTATATATAATTTTAGTGTTTTATTTTACATCGACTGGATGGAATGAGAAAATAATCAATGTAATCGAAGCCACGTATTATTAAGGATAACTCGTCGTCAGATCTCAATCAAATTTAAATGGGACCACACGACAGCTTTTGAATATAAAAAGAATCATCAAAATCGGTAGACCCAGTAAAAAGTTATGAGGTAACACACACAAAAAAAAAGTCGACTTGAGAACCTCATCCTTTTTTGGAAGTCTATTAAAAATAAGAATTTATTGCCACTTAACTTTTCCTCTCTTGTTTTCATTTCCCCATAAACTACTATAATTAAACGACTGGTAACATTATGAGTTTGAGCAATTTTTCTAGGTTTGAATGACGTCAATCTTTAATGTTCCACCCCATAACCGCTCCATTGGCAGCTAGTTAACTTATGAAACCACAACTGTTAGCTCCATGTTTTCTAGCCTCATTTAATGTAACAATGACTAAGCACGAACTACCGTTAAAACAATCGATTAATGCTTCATGTTTCTATTAAATCATTAGCTTTTCGAAGTAGTGTTCCGGAAAACATGAGTGGGTGACGCGCATAGAGCAATCAAACAATAAATTGATCTCTTCCACCTGCAAGATCTCAATACTAACTGGGGCTATCTATTTCAATTTATAACTCATACACATATTTTAAGCATATCTGCAAAGCTAAACGAGCATACGGAACGGGACGACTGTGAATTCAATCATAGAAAATAAACATTTGTTTGACCTCGAATAACATTTTCAGCTACAAAATTTCCGGTTTCGTCTGCTCTAGAATAGCGAGCTATGTTATAGAGCAAAGGCAACGGACTCTTATGCGTAGAGTTGTCTTGAATTTAAAACCTGGCTAATCGATTTAAGTGCTAACGATATTTTAATTCCTTAGCACAACATGCACGAGGTCTTTAGATTCGCTGATTCGACACGAAGGCCGCTTTCAGAATGTACTGTTTACATTTCTTACAAAATCTAGCTTGCAGCAACTTGGATGTACCTATGCCAAAAAAAAAAAAACAAATAAAAATCATACATAAATCGCCAAAGGCAGGTAATTTATTTATTGGAGCAAATTCAAAATTCCTAACCATCGCAACTTGTATTGGCTAGACTAGACTGTACTAGTTTGTAGTGTTTATAGTTTCTAAAAGTTGTGTGTTTGATGTGGATCATTAACCTTTGGCATGGTCTGTCAGGTGTCATGATCATGTCAACGGCATCCAATTGAATCTTTGCCGAAAATAAACATTAAATGACGAGCTGACCTCAATGTATTTCTGGATAATTTTCTTGGCATTGTCATTTTCGGCTGTTAGCTTCCAGATGAATATTTTTAATGCACTTAAATTACAATACATAATCATTTTAAGACAACTAGGTAGCAGTGGCGTCAACGGCCAGTGACATCCAGTTGCGAAACCAAATTGATTGGGCAATAGATTGTAACATGATAGAATAGATAGATACCTACCTACTTTTTCGTGTACAATAATGAGTAATGAACTGATGACAAAGTAAAAGTAACATTCACTCTCGGATACCTAACTCCCACATAGATAATAGATTCAAGCAGTCTATGGTACTTAACACTTTCCTCTTTGGTACAATTTATTACACACCTACCTAGTGCATTCATGGCTTTATCTTATAATGTCTAACAATCAATCAATCTATACCTACATAATATGTATGTATCATTATCTTATAACTTTTCCTCACTTATGTACTTCTGTACTTAAGCGTGGATAAATTGAAAATAAAGTAGGTACCTAGTTTAAATTATGAAAATAAATAAAATCCAATTATTTGCTCACTCCACACATACACACACACATGAGAAAAAATTGACTTTACCCATTTGGTATCTTTTTTAAGTTATCTTTTTACGGTCAATTTTCGCTTGTACGTTTTTATGGTGAAAAAAGTAGTTATTAGGCTGACTAACAAGCAAGTAGGTAAGCTTTAGTGCTCACCGAGCTCACCCTAAATCACCATTATTTTTTGTTGTTTTAGCATTGAGCCAAAAAATACACCTAGCCTAGCCCTGCTGATGCTTCAATAATTTCAGTAGGTACAATTAACTTGTTTATCTTCCAAAGTGTTTTTTAACTCTTCTATCAATATTTCTTCTTATAAATAAACTGTTGTAGGCGTGCATGTGGACGTCTGAGCACATGAAATAATTTACAGGATTAATGTTATTTGACTAACGACCTTCTGAGATTATTCGGGTATTTTATTCAGTAGGTAGGTATGTGAGACAGGAGATAGGTATTAACATAAAAATAAGACAAAACCATTACCCATCCTTTTGGCCTTGTCGTAGTCGAGTAAAAAGAGGAATAAAATCTGGTTTGCCCTACCCAACAATTAAAAAACCTTGTTAAAACAACTGACATTAAACAAAGCCAGCGAAAAACTACAACAGATTACCGATAAAAGTGCTTACGCACTGCATACGAAATCTCGTGGGCCTGTCTTCCGGTCGTAACACTCGAGATTCGTACCTACGTACAGTGATAATCGCAGGGAAGCAGCAGTAATCACGTTGTATGTGCATTTCTCCAGCGAGAGATCGCGGGCGGGGCGCCGCGCGTATTTTTACCGGATGACGTCAGAACTCGGCCTCCGCAATACTACGCGTGTCGCGCGGTCACGAAAAGAACCGGCGACGAAGCGGCAAAGGGACTGTTTTGATGGATTCAAAATAGAATGTACCTACCTATGTAAATAGTTACGGCACTGTTATTTCCTGTTACATTTGAATTCTCAGCGTGACGCCCGTTTACAGAAATTAAATGTTAAACCTGCTGTCGTCTCATTCATGAATTAAAATGTGCCGAATTATTATGTAGGTATCTACCCAAAGATTTTTATTAATGATGAAAATAAAATTGTTGGTAAGTAATTTAATATCTGAGCACTGCGTTGGTAACTGGTACCGTAACAAGAAAGTAAATAATTTCCTCGAACGCAAATCATGCCGACGCGACGCGACGGTTGCGTGGCCACACTCGCTTTCAAGGTCCGCTGTGGTGGCCATGTTAATAGATTGCCGAATCACAGCTGTTAATACAAAGAAAAATACATTTATCAAACCCAGTAACAACACTTTCCCATCTAATAAATCAGATTATAAAAACAATTTTGTAAAATTATTGAGGAATCTAAATAATTCAGAGTTATTTCAGGATACTTGGCACAGGTGTGCGTGGTTTCAACGTTCCATCTTTGTATACTTAGGTACTAGCAACTAGTATGTAGGTACTATGTCCTAGGTGTGATTGAGTACTTTATCAGTGTGCATACGTCAGCAAGATAGGTAGAACTAGGAAGTTATCCGCTCTTTCTGACACACCATGACGTCAACCGCAATGTTGGATCCGAATCATCTTCTAAAACACACAACATTAATTGTTCCGATGCCGATTTATCTACATTTGTTTACTGTCTTGAATGAACGTTTATCTGATTATGATTTGATTGCAGATCTTATGATTACGTGATGGTAACGACCATTCGTGGTTTGTGTGCGAGGGCATACACGTGAGCCAATGTCGTAAGCACGGCAGCACGTGACCGTCATAAACTTGACATTCTCTTCATTAGGTAACTCCCACATCAACATAACCAGTGTTAAATCAAACGACAAATTATAGTATTTTGTTTATTAGTCAGTTTTAACAGCAATTATAAGTGCTAAGTGTCACTTCCAGCATCACTACAAAACTAATACAACGCGAACCTCCCTACTGTTCAGAAACCTAGCATCATATCTGATCCACAGTAACGCTATATTTCTTAAACATAACCATTGCAATTGGCAATTCCAAGTTTCCATTGAAACCTAAAACTTACAATCACTGTCGTCATTAAAGTATTTACAATAAAAAATATTTACAACTTAATTCAGCATTAAATACAAACAAATGTCAGTCTCACTTAGCACTCCGTACTAAAACGCATGGAGTCCACCCAATCAAACTATTTTGGCTAGCCATTCAGAAAACAATTACAATCAGTAACGTAATTAGGCAACATAAAATGAGTAAGTTGCTACAACACTAGTAGGAATGTCCCATCACTAGTTTTGAGCATATAAACTAAGCAGTTCTGACAGACCTTACTTTTTCCCTCATATCAGAAAAAACAAAAACAGTGAGGAAATAAATCACTGGTTCAAAGATGCACTAATATTACAATTTCTAGATGTATAAATATGAATCAAAGCTACATTATGTCACAAGTGTTCAACAAAGTCATACCAAAGGCCATCAAGTATGACTTTCTCAGACACAAAGATGTGGAACAAGTAATTCCTGTCTGAACCGACTTCATTATACACTGAAATCCATATTAATGAGATATCCAGTCTGTTATTAATTGGGTAGAGTATCCATGAGAATCTCCTTCACTCCTGATGAGAGACGGTCAGGGAACTTTATGTCGAATGCAACAAGTAAGTCGCCTTTCCGCGTTGGTTCCTTGGGTAATGGCAGGCCATAGCCTGGGAACCTCTTCACTGTATGTGGCTTCACAACCTCAGCCTGAAGATTGACTGTTAGCTTCTCTCCCGACATGGTTGGTACTTCAATGATGGTGCCACAGAGAGCCTGCAACAATAAAAAAAGCATGGTTATTGTCACGAAACAGATGTATGAGTCACACTATAAAGAGGACACTTTAATGTTTGAAGAGCATGCTATCTGTTTCATTAAATGCATGTGAATTATTCCAATATCAATTAAAAGTGAAGTACAGGATATGACACTAAAATTAATGTTAATTGCAAAAATAGAGAGCATTATGAACTTTAGAAAGCTCATGTTAAGTTATGAATGTTATAAACTAGTTTCTCAACATAACTACTAGAATGTTCTAGTACATGTGTTGGCATAATAGTTGCATGTTTATCACCAATTAGTAAACAACACACATGTACAACAATATGTAATCAAAGTCAATAAACTAAGAGTCACTGATGCCTACCTGCTTGAGTGAGACCTTGGCTGAGTATCTGATGTCACTGCCTTCCCTCTTGAACAGTGGGTGAGGCTTGTCTCGGATGATGAACACGATGTCAGCTGGAATCTTGTTGCGTCCTTGGTCGCCTTCCTTCTGGAACGTGATTTTGGTGCCAGCCTTCCAGCCTGGCTTCACATGGATGGTCAGTACTTTGTCTTCCTTCTTGGATGTGCCATCAGGTTGCAACACGCGCCGCGATATCTTCATCTTCTTGACACACCCACGCGCGATGTCCTCCAGCGACACATACAAGTCGTGTTCGATCGGTGGGTCCTGGGTCTTCTCCTTGCGGCTCGGGGAACCGTGGAAGTTGAAGCTGTGGCTGCGGAAGGCGCCGCCAGGGCCGCCGGGACGAGCCGTGCCCATACCCATGTTAGCGAACGGATCCATATCCACGTCCATGTCACGGTCGAAGAACATGGTGGTGCCTCCCGAGCCGCCGTTTAGGTCGAAGAACGCTTGGAAGGGACTCGCCGAACCGAAGAACTGCGCGAACGTCGCCCTCGGGTCCCCGTGGAACGTGTATGAGAACGACTGGCCGCCTCCAGGTCCATTGTGCGAACCCATTCCTCCCTTGAGACCCTCCTCGCCGTGCGCATCGTAGATCTCACGCTTCTTCTTGTCTGACAGCACTTCGTAAGCCTCGGCCACCTCCTTGAACCTCTCCTCGGCGCCAGCTGCCTTATTCTTGTCCGGGTGGTACTTCAGTGCCAGCTTACGGTATGCTTTCTTTATGTCGTCATCAGACGCTCCCTTCGACAATCCCAATATTTTGTAGTAATCTTTACCCATTGTGAATCCTTATCCTAGAACAAAAACAATTCCCGTTAGCCTTACGCCTGACACCATTTTTGGAGATGTGGAGCGACGATACGCGCAACATAAATTATAGAGTTTTTAATAAATACCAACGAAATCAACTTGAATTACGTTCTGGAAGTAGGGGCAGATATTATAGAACACTTACCTAGTCACTAAAAGCTCCAAGTATAGTCCAAATAGTTAAATTTAGCGATTTTTAGAAATATTCACACACAACACTTCTTAACACCTTACAGTAGTAACTTCACGTTTGAATGAAACGCTGCGCCCCCGTTGCGCCAAAATATATACATTAAAACGTCTAGAACGTTCTGGGGCCTTCAACCTCTGCGGAAACGGGATAAAATATAAAAAATGTGAGGCAGCCGTGCATATGCGAGAAAGAGATGAATATAAATTTCATTGTTCTGATTACAAGAAGGCAATGGAGCTCACGTCATTTTATCACGTTCCGATTGGGGAGGGCAATTCGTTCTCTATGACTGTTCTAGATGTTTTGCGTTTGCGGTAGTGATGGGCGAGTCGAGTTATTGTACTCGAGTCAGACCGTAAGCGAGTCAATATTTTTGTATACGAGTTGACTCGTTTTGCGCGTGCAGGCGGGAACAAGAAACCACTTCATAGAATATAGGTTTATTAAATTTAAAGCCATTTGATATCGGAAGATTAAAGTAAAGATTAAAATACTCATGTAAAATTTTAAAATTTATATCAGCATTAAAGTTACTGAGATTCGTCACTAAAAATTCGTTAAAATTATCACGTAGCTTACCATGTCGATTCATTTTCCCACGGCACGGCATTCGTGAACTCGCTTCTACTCGATTTTAACTCGATCACGACACTATATGCGCGCAAACAAAGTCGGTCGGCAACTCATTATCTGTCTTCATGCTGCATTGGTTGTTTGGTCTGGCTTTTAGAAAATAATGTCTTTGCTGTGCCCAACAGGGTCCACAATTTGTCCATAAAATTTTCATAAATACATCTATGCATGTACATTGTGGAATGCAATAAACAATTGAGTATTGAGTCAATGATCTTGAGTCAATGATTGATTCTTTCAAAAATCCGAATTGAGTCAACTCGAGTTAATAATTGTTCAAATCGAGTTAGGATAAAAGCAACTCGGTGCATCACTAGTTTGCAGTTTGTTCTCGTTGATCAGAATTGTGTTAATTTTTACTGTCTTTTTTTTAATATATTCAACATCACAAAATATCAAGTACTGAATTGTTTTTCTGCTTGTTCAACGAAAACTATGAAGCTCAGTAAAGCAGAGAAAGATTCAAGATAAGCGCAATCGATTTATTGTAGGTTCAGTCGATCAACCGAGTTTCCGAATCATTGTTTGATTCGGAAACTCGGTTTTTCCAGCAGAGGCTGATAGTGCCATCCAATAAATTAGTATTGTAGTATAAATTTATATAAATAGTGTATTGTTTTTGTTTTTATATAAATATGTATGATAGTCTGTAAGGTATATATGTTATGGGTCTTTGTTACCCGAAATAAAAGTTATATTATTATTATATTATAAAGAAATTGGTGGGCTCATTGATATATCAAACCTCTTAAAATGTAGAAAATCTAAAATCAAACTAAGTCCTGCAATATTTGATTCGATTAACAATTTTTCATAATAGCAACATTTATTTCACTTTCATTCATAACGACAGCTATTGATCTGTCTAATCAATGTCACAAAGTGTTTCATGTTTTTATTCGGGATTCGTGTTATTTATGAATAAAACGAGCTTGATAATTGTATTATTTATCTTACAAGCCTTAGAAATAACGCGTGTCGACAGCCTTTAAAATCTATGTCGTAGTATTTTTCGTAGAAGTCCTGTATTAACTCCTCGACCTGGAAACAATGTCAAACGATATAACATTACAAAGTAAATGCGACTCGTGCGGCGAGATAGCCCACGAACCGTTCATAGAGTGTGCTGAATGTGAGGCTAATTTGTGCACCGCATGCTTCGCGTCCGGCCAGGAAGTGGGTGCTCACAAGAACGATCACAAGTACGCTGTGCGACGGAACGACTTCCCTTTGTTCGACAACTGCAACTGGTCGGCGAAAGAAGAATGCAAACTACTATCTGCATTATCAACATACGGCTACGGAAATTGGGAAGAAATATCTAAGAGTGTACATACGCGTTCAAAACTTGAATGCCAGGAGCATTACAAAAAGTATTACATAGAAAATGTTCAGTACAAAGAGTTGCAGCTGTTACCTGAAACAGAACAGTCTTTGTTTCCAAGACCGTTGATACCTTACCTGTACAGTACAGAAGTGTGCACCAACCCACCCAGGAACAACAACACAGACCATCTGGCTGGTTACAATGCTTACAGGTCAGAATTTGAGCTCAGTTACGATCACAATGCAGAAAGCATTTTTAATATAGAAGACAGTTATTCTGATGATGACGACGAGGATGATGAAGATTGTATGGACTCGCTAAAGGTGTCTCTAGTCAGCTCATTAAATACCAGACTACGAGAGAGGAGAAGAAGGTACAAGATCATACAGAATCATGGTTTAATAATGCCAAACAAATTAATATCATGGTTACAAAAATATGACAAGACACTCACAAGGCAGAAGTGTGAGAGGCTGCTTTCGTTCATGCAGTTTATGACTGGTATGCAATTTGATGCATTCATAGAGTCAGTCAGTTTAGAAAACGAACTAGTGCAGAGGATATCAAGACTGTCGGAGTATCGGAGGAACGGCATCAAGACTTTATATGCAGCGAAATTGTATAAACAGTTGAAAAAGGAGAATGATTTAGTTGTGAAAGAGCAGAAGCATGCTACAACGGTCATGGCAAAGAAGTATGAGAGTCAGTCACCTGTAAAGAACACGTTGATATTTGGAAAGAATAATCAACTATTGAAATACAAGAGGACTTCAATGCCATTAGAAATTGTCGATTTACCTGGTTTCAATCGTCTCACTGAAGCTGAGAAGGTTCTATGTTCAAATCTAAGACTGGTGCCAGAGAATTATTTAGAGATAAAGCAGCAACTCATCACCCAGAATGGTAAGATGGGCTTCCTGCGCTTGCTAGATGCAAGGAGGATAGTGAAGATAGATGTAAACAAGACAAGGAAGATCTATGATTACCTGTTGTATGAAGGTTTTATATCTAAGCCACAGTAAATAAATAAGCTTTAATGTTTTTATACAATCCTTGCTCTTTTTTTTTTTTTTCATTGTAATTAACCCGCAACGCAAACACAGTGGGGTGTTATAAGTTTGACGTGTCTGTGTGTATGACTGTCTGTGCTATCATAGCTCCCAAATGGATGAACCGATTTTGACTTTTGTTGTAATAGCCTGCTCACTTGCGGTTGACAAATTATTAGCCATTTGACATAGGTTATAAACAATTCATTCAGTGATGACAGAGCACAATAGGGTAGTTGACTAAAAAAATCTGATTAGGTCGTCTGATGGATTCCCAAAAAATATTGGACACGTATTTTCTCTTTTTTCACGTTAACAAAAAATGAAGACGATACAGTGCGTAAAAAACTCGTGTGACGTCACTACTCGCTACAATTTATACCGGGCCGTGACGTCACACGCTCCCACTCCTGATCTTTGATGCTTTTTATCTTCGTCAGTTTTTATAGATTTGATAAAGGAAAAAAATAAGTGTCCAAGTTTTTCTATAATCTAACTGACGGACTAAACATAATCATATATTTTTTACTCAGGCAACATCCCTATTCCTGAGTAGCATAGGTTAATTTTTATTCTAGAACATGTTTGGTTTCTGTGGTATACACCATAAAAGTGAACAGCAGGAACAAGTGAATGTATTTTATGGATCTATATATAAGTGATGGGATATTTTGCAGCATGATACTCACTTTAAAACCAAACTTCTGATACAGAAATATGGCAGAATTTGTCGGTGATACATGCAGTGTGACATCTTTCCCAGAACAAGTCTGCAACATAAAACATAGTGGTCATTTAATAATAAGATAATCTCCACTCATCTTAAAAAGTGTACCAGTTGCTAAGTTCACCATTTGAGCATGGTGTACAAGTTGAGTTGTGCACCAAATGCGTCAAACCCGCCATAATTTTGTGATTAAATAATTAACAGCATAATAAACCAATAACTAAATATTCTGTGAATATCTCAAGCGTCTACCCGATGTCGTTATCAATATCAAGCAAAAAAATCATATTTTACCCCACCCTTTAAATATTTATTTGATTGTTTTTTTAGTATTTTTTGTTATAGCGACAACAGAATTACATCATCTGTAAAAAATTCAACTGACTATAGTCACATTTTATGCCCCACCCTTTAATTATTTATTTGATTGTTTTATTAGTATTTTTTGTTATAGCGACAACAGAATTACATCATCTGTAAAAATTTCAATTGTCTAACTATCACGGTTCATTAGATAAAGACTGGTGATAGACGGCCGCATGAACAGCGGAGATATAGGGTCTTCGTTTTACCCTTTGGGTATGGAATCCTAAAAGAGACAACTCTGCTTTATACTATTGGACTTTTTTTTTTTCCTGTTCTTATCTGCTATCAGTCACCCCTGACTATGATCAGATGTGTGGAAAGATGCATCACATTTTTACAGAATCAGGACCAATGTCCAGATTCTACTTAATCAAGCAGCACAATATCGGGTTTCTTGAGTCTTTTGGTATGGTTTAGTGTCAATAGTGAATGTGAGAGTGGATTTGGATGGTTGGTTAATCTATCCTTGTATTTCTCTAGATAGCGCTTCGCTTCTTCTAGGACCGTTGGAATTTCCAGGTGCTCATGGATTTCGGAGTTTCGAGCGTACCAGGGCGCCGCTACTAGGACCCTCAGGATGCTGTTTTGACTTCTTTGAATGCACATAATGTTTGATTTGCTTGCCGAAGACCACAATTGAATCCCATATGTCCATATTGGTTTTATGATGACTATTGGACATGACCCTAGGAAGGTCCTACCTACCTGTAGCAAGTGGTAGAGCATGAAGGTGGCGATCTTGGCGTTCCGCCACTCGGGGCGCGTCAGCACGAAGGAGATGTAGGCCTCGCTGTGCACCACGTCCGGCACCAGGAAGGCGCAGCCGATCACCAGCTTCTTGTACGTCACCACGCAGCTGTGCTCGGGGTACTGCAGGGCTTCCGTCACTGTTGGACATTTACTATTAGTAGGGGGCTGTTCGCGGGCCTGCGGCGGCGCGCTATAGGTGGCTCGCCGCGTTCCTCGCGCGCCTCAATGAGCTGTCAGCTCAAAAGACGGCGCCCCATAGGGTCAGTGCCTGCTAGGGTTGCGAATCACCGCGGCCCTGTCGGGTTTTAGTCAGTAAGAGTCTGACACTCCCTTCAGCTCCGCCCAGAACGGGAGAAGTCATTTGATGATTTCCCATCCAGAAAAAGGGGCTGTTGGCTGAGGGAAGAGGTGGCACATTGACCTATTATAGAGACCTACTGCCTGGGTTGGTTCGTAGTGGCAAAATATCTGGAAGGAGTTGGGAGGAGACCTGTCATCACAGGTCTCCCCCCAACTCCTTCCAGATATTTTGTCCCGAGCCACTACGAACCAACCCAGGCAGTAGGTTCCTAGGTATGTTGTAACGCGAAATTTTTTTTTAATATCTATGTACAAAATTCCCGAAGCAAAAGGGAGTTTTCACTGGCCCCAACATAAGAAAGCTCTTAACCGACACCCTCTTTGTGGAAAGTATGAATGTAAAATAAAAAAGGTTGTAGTGCGAACGTTTTTGGGAAATACTAAGGATCCTGACTACAAAACCATTGTTCAACGGATGTTAGCAGCATACGAAGCTCAAGGCTGCAAGATGAGTTTGAAGGTCCATTTTTTAGAATAGAATACTCTTTATTATGTACACCATATAAGTTACAGAAAATATAGACAAAGAAAACATTACATAGGGTGACACAATGGGCGGCTTTATCGCTAAAAGCGATCTTTTCAAGACAACTTTTCATAGACTGTTTTCCTGAAAACCTGGGAGTTTGCAGTGACGAACAGGAGGAGCGGTTTCACCAGGATGTCTGCGATATCGAGAGACGTACAACAAACAAGGAAGATGGGATGTCTTCGCTAGCAGACTACTGTTGGATGCTTAAGCGGGAAACTAACGAGGGAAATCGGAAAAGGACTTTGCAAAGTATCAAGGAAATGAAGAAAAGGTTTCACAAAAAAGATGAATAAGTATATTGATATTATTGTTGCGCGCCACAATCAAGTAAGGAAGATAGCGGCATTCGGTACCACTAGCGCCATCTAGTATCGAGTAGCAGAACTAGTGAAGTCAAGGACCTTCGAGATTTTTCTATGCTAGAATTCTCGGACCTTGGTCGGTCGCGACCGATATATACGCGAACTTTCTGGAGTTCTACTCGGCGCCCTATATAAGGCCGGCACATGTGCCGACCGAGTCAGTATTGGATTTGCGATACAAGTGATAACACTTCGAGAGCGATCTTCGACTGCGAACTCAAGTGATTAATAGTGCGATTGTGTTTTGTGATTAGTGAGTTTACAGTGTAATTAGTGTGGTGTAAATTAAAGTGTCATCTTTGTTTATTTAATCGGCTGATTTTATTGTAACGAACCCGAAGATTCGATCGATTTATGGGTTGTAAAAATATTATATAAAATATTAATCAAAATTATAATTTTTAGTAAACGAGTGCTTTTACCAATTTCTTGTGTTTTAATTTGCAAGAAAGCCTTACGTGATAGAAAAAAAATGGCCAAAACCCTGGAAGAGGAAGGGTAACTGATGATGTGTTCGAAGATGCAGTACGTTTGCCTAGAAGTGACCTATTCACTCTTGACTTACAAGTTATATGTTGAATCACTGACGGGCCTGTTGGTCTAGTGGTTAGCGGCCCTGACTGCTAAGCCGGAGGTCGTGGGTTCAATTCCCACCCAGGACAAACTTTGTGTGATGAGCATGATTGTTTGTTCTGTGTCTGGGTGTGATTTATCTATAATATGTATGTATTTATAAATTATATAAGTATGTATATCAGTTGTCTGGTTACCATAACACAAGCTCTGCTTAGTTTGGGATCAGATAGCCGTGTGTGAGTTGTCCCAAGATATTTATTATTATTAATTTTACTTAATTGGCCAGCGTTTGTGTGATTTATAAACAAGGTGTAGTACTTACAGTCGATCCCGGGCCAGAAGAACTGCGCGCACAGGTTGTTGACGGCGGCGATGTGCTGCGGCCGCACGTACGAGTAGTCTATAGTAGCGCGCGGCGCCGGCTCGTAGTCCTTTATGTGTCTGCGCACGGATATGTATTATTGTATTAGTATTGCTTTATTTATTTAGTTACATACTATTATATATTTTTTTTAATATTTCAAATTATAGGAAAGAAAAAAAAACATTAAGGGAAGGTTCATATCTGACGGAACATGCGTCGCGTATTATCGGTCGCGTAACGCCAGAACAGACAAATGTATAGAAAAACACTCGAGCGTTCACACTCGACGCATTAACGTATCATCGGTTGAATGTGAACGGTCAAGATATGAACCTTCCGTTAAAAATAATAAAACGATTTATTTTCTGATAATCAGCCTTTTAACGTTCCCACTGCTGGGACACAGGCCTCCTCTCTAGGAGAGGGAATGGGCCGTAATCCACCACGCGGGCCTAGTGCGGGTTGCTGAATATCACAAGTCTTCGAATTCTACATATAATATGTATAATATAAAAATAGTAGCCCACTAGTATCGGGAACAGGGTCCAAGCTGCCGGCAGTCAGGGCCCCAGAGAGAGGAATCTCCTAACAATGTGAGCCGGGTCCAGAAGTACTGCTTTCTGGATCAAGCCGCCTAACTTGAGTATTATCATTATTATAGTTAGCCTGAAATGTCCCACTGCTGGGCAAAGGCGTCCCTCGACTCCTCCCAGTGTCCCCGAGCCTGTGCCGCAGCCTGCCGATCCCCAAGGAAGACCACCAAGGGTTCCCGCCAGGTCGTGCGGTACAACCATAGATATAATAAACAAGGAGATATGCCCTGTAGCCGAAAATGTATCGGAACCTGTGTCTCCTGTTTTGCCCTACCACCCGGCAACTACTACGCATGCAGTTCAGTAAAAGCAATAGATACGCAGTCGCGCACACACCCGCATTTCTAAAATCGGACTGTACTACACAATCAATTATAAACCTTATCCTAATAAACACAGCGTATATTTACAGTACACCGTGCAACTTACTCACACAAAAACAACGGTGGGTATCGTTGTGCTGTGCAAAAGCAATTTATTTTACATATACGCTAGTGATTGACTAATCGGAAAGTTATCGATTCTGGCATTTATTACACACACTATGCTGCCCATGTATAACAAATAATTTTAAGCAAAGGTCACTAATATATTATCTTAAACATGCCGATTACTATAATGCATTCGAAACTTTATCGAAAGTAAAATACAATTACCATAAAAAGTAAGGAAGTAGCACGAGGATAAGGCATAAATACGATAATTCAAAGCCAAAAACACTTGAACGATTATTTACCAAAAATTTAATGAAATCTAAGAAAGTTTGGTACACTTTTGTAATATTTCATTCAACAATCGACATTGTTGTCGACAGTGTATCTGCACAATTACATCACTAACTCGCGGCAAGAAGCAGCGGCCGTACTATGCGATACATCGGCTTGCTAAAGTATCGTTTTGTGATTTTTACATTGCTCATCCAGTCACTTAGCGACAAACTTAGGTAGTGGTTAAGGAGCAGTGTATTCATAGTAATATGTTATTGTCGCTTTGACATTTAAAAACAAAAATAACATAGTATAAGCAAGAAATATTTTAAGATTTGTTGTTTTTCATGATTTTAAAGACAAATATAGTAAAATACTTGTATTTTGATATGGTAAGTGATTCCATAATTAACAAAGTTTTGGTTTAGGCTTCGGTTTTTACAAGAAAACACTGAACAACACGGAATTCTTATATCTTATCACGCACACGGTCGGAAGCGCACTAGTTCGCGGATTCGACCATTGCGTAAGACATGCTCGCCCAGACCATGTCGCGTGGACACCGACACGCCCCCTTGCCACTTCTCCTGTATTTTATATTTCTATGGGTACAACGCTGTGTGGGTGTGGGGCGCAGCGCTACGGACAGTGACATCACATTTAAATAGGGCAGCCTTCTGAGCCACGACAACGATCTGCATTTTTGACCGCAGGATCGTTTTTCGAATGCGATCCTTTATTTTTGTTAAATAGTTGTATTAATTGAGTAAATATAAATATATATTTTTTTACTTTTGCATGCCGTAATGTAGACTATATTGGAACCGCTTTTTACAACGTTTACATCTTATTTTGTACCCACATTCATCATCATCTGCCTAACCTTTTTCCCCCAACTATATTGGGGTCGGCTCCCAGACAAGCCGGATTCAGCTGAATATCAGTATTTTACGTGGAGCGGCTACCTACCAGACCTCCACAACCCAATAACTGGGGAACACGGTACTTCTGGTGTCAGATTTTCTGGCTTCTCACAATCCGTAACGATTACCAAAGATCTCCAAGTGACAGTCGGGACTAACGGCTTAACGTGCTTTCCGAGGCACGGAGTTAGTTAGGATGCGGAGCTAGTTATGTTAAGATGGTCACCCATCCACAGACCAACCTCGGCAAGCGTTGCTTAACCTCGAAGATCAACCCATGCGGCTGTTATAATTTAGCCACGAGCTTAAAATACCCATTCATTGCAAAATATACTATTTCTTTTTTTCTGGTCAAAACTCTTTGGTTTGAATAACTTTGAGGAATAAACAGTTCCTCTGGACTGTATCAGGTCAGTGTACCTGTCGAGCGGTATAGTGGTCACCTGTTAGTCTTCCTCAGCAGCTCGTCAGTGAGCTTCAGCCACGTGGGGGCGGAGTCTCCGTCCCTGCGGATGTAGGGCTTCAGCGTGGCGCCCGAGTACAGCGAGCGGAACGGTGTCGGCTCTATGTTAGACAGCAGCAGGGTTCCGTAGTTGGTACTCGCTATGGTTCCGCATAGGTTGTCTATTAGGTACTGTAACAAACAAAAGCATTTTAGTTTCAGTCAGCGCGGCGATTAGCACTCTATGAAGTTTCTTAATAAACTTAGAAATTCAATATCTTTTGATTTTGCGTGTCGATTTTTATGAAATAAAGGCTAAATAAAATTCTGAATAACACTCAATATATCTAAGTATCTAGATTTCCAATCCAATCAGTGGTTCTTGAGTGATGCTCCCACAAACATACAGATAAACAGACAAAAACTCTAAAATTGCATTTTTGTGGTCTATGTATTTTTCTAACGCTTTTTAATTATTATGCAAAAATACTCAATGTACGCGACGAACCTACGATTTCATTATATTATGTATCCATACTAATATTATAAAGAGGAAAGATTTGACTGTTTGTTTTTATTGAATAGGCTCCGAAACTACTGAACCGATTTCAAAAATTCTTTCACTGTTGGGAAGCTACACTATCCCCGGGTGACATAGGCTATATTTTACCCCCATATTCCCACGGGAACGGGAACTACGCAGGTCAAATAGATTATAATGCCTTTATGCTCTGGCCGCGAAAAGCTAACAAATAATTAACTTACAGATCTCTGGAACCGATCCAACACTCTCTCCGCATTATTGACGACTCTTGGGTCTTCTGTCACGTAGCCGCCAAGAAGCTTTACTTCTCTGAAAAATATAATAATAATAATACATACCTAACACTATAAAAAGCTGCCATATTAAATACTTGCCGGATAGTTAGAAAATTTTTACAACTGGATTTAGATAACAATTTAACTGCAGTACAGGATAATTTACCATCAAACAGTATTAATAACTAGGGTCTCAACTTGGTTCACACCCGTGGGATTCTAGACAAATACCAGGTACCTACCTGAGAAAAATAAACCTAGAAAACTAAAATAATAATAAGAAACATTTATTTCAGACTAAGGTCCATATTTTTGTTAGTATTGTTGCGCGCCAGAATTAAGTTAGGATGATAGCGGCATTCGGTACCACTAGCGCCATCTAGTATCGAGTAGCAGAACTATTGAAGTCAAGGACCTTCGAGATTTTTCTATGCTAGAATTCTCGGACCTTGGTCGGTCGCGACCGATATGTACGCGAACTTTCCGGAGTTCTACTCGGCGCCCTATATAAGGCACATGTGCCGACCGAGTCAGTATTGGATTTGCGATACAAGTGATAACTTCGAGAGCGATCTTCGACTGCGAACTCAAGTGATTAATAGTGCGATTGTGTTTTGTGATTAGTGAGTTTATAGTGTAATTAGTGTGGTGTAAATTAAAGTGTCATTTTTAGTTATTGAATCGGCTGATTTTATTGTAACGAACCCGAAGCTCGTAACAGTATATAAGACACGGATAGTTTATAAACGAAAAAAGAATATAACCGTAAGTTGTTTTATTAATTCAATTCTACTAACCACTAATAAACAAACTTTTAAATCTAACTATATATACACTTTGCCTAAAAAATAAAATCCTCCTAGCTACAAAATGGCTTCAAAAACCTCGTCCGCATCGCTATCGACTGGGAGTGAACCCAATAGACTGGCGGCATTGCCACGTTGTATGGCAATGCTTATCCTCTGTCCAAGGTAAAAGCCAGCCCTTGGGTCACGCGAAGTGACAACTAACGTTTAGAAAATTCTAAGAAAAAAAATCTGCTGTTCCTTACATTTATGTTCGTATTAACTCATCAAAATGTAGGGGACAGCTGATTTTTTTCGCGATTTCAGGTCGGGTCCCATAGTAAAAGTTGTTCATAATGATGAGTACAATGACCCCTTAAGAGGTTGTTGGTGTTTTACAAATAACCCTGTATATTTGGAAATCTATCCGACGGACTAATTACATTTATTTAGTCAACTACCCTATTTCGGAACAAAAAAAAAGTGGTTGGTTTTGTCCAGATAACAAGTCGACATGCATACGGGTCTTTATAATGATACTTACTTGTCCAAATCAAACAAAGGCAGGTGCTTATGCCTCTTCAGCCGCCTTACAGCCAGCTTAGCTCTCAGCCTGCTCAAGTAGGCCTTCTTGTTAGGATCCCGCACCTTCGGGATCAAACCCTCAACCTTCTTCAGCAGCTGTATCTCCTCATACTGCGACATTTCCACCAGGTTAGGCTGTGACTTCGGCAGGGGATCCTCCCAGGGTCTGTCGACTGAATTCAGTTCGGTGGAGAAGAGGGATTCCCTCCGGACTGGTTTGTCTTCAGCGGCTTGCTTCTTGGTTCTGTCGAAGCCTATTTTCCTGGAGTCGTGCTCAGATCCGCTTCGGGAATCTGAATCGTAGTACAGCATTGATTGTTGGAAGGAGTTGATGCTTGAGGAGTCACTCTGTAAGCGGAGAGAGGGAACATAAATTACAATATCATCTGCGTGCTACTTATGTACACAACCAGAAGCGCCAAGCGTTGTTCCCGTTCCTGTGGGAATACGGGGACAAATATAACCTATGGGTTATTTAAAGGACATGCCGGTTTGCTCACGATGTTTTCCTTCATCGTTTTGAGAGCAGTGGTGAAGAAATTAATTAACAAAAAGAACCCTGCCGCCTGGGTTAGAACCCGTGACCTACAATTCGTAAGTCGGGGCCGTTACCACTCCACCGCCACCACTGCTCTCACTTACCATCTAAATCTCATAAGACTACTCGGTAAAATTTCGTAACTTTTTTATGGATGGGAAATCATCAAATGTCTTCTCCCGCTCTGGGCGGAGCGGAAGGGAGTGTCAGACTCTTACTCCACTACTGTCGTCTAAACGGTTAGTTTAAAATCTTGGTTGCTTTACTTACTTGCACCGGCATTATCCGGTTGGCAGGTGTAAAGTCGAAGCCTCTGAACTCCAAGTCTGAGTACGAGTCCTTAGTAGTCAGCATGCTTATAGACTCGTCGAATGTGCTCTCGTCTCCTATTTCAGTCCTGAAAAATAAGATATAAGTTATAATAATAATAACGTTTATTGGACAAAATCAGAACTTGGCCTACAACAGTTTCAGTTTTAATAATATCTATCTATCTAAATATATATAACTCAAAAGGGACTGACTGATTGACATAGTGACCTATCAACGCACAGCTCAAACCACTGAACGGATCGGGCTGAAATTTGGCATGCAGATAGATATTATGACGTAGGCATACGCTAAGAAAGGATTTTTGAAAATTCGTCCCCTAAGGGGGTGAAAAAGGGATTAACATTTTGTATGGAACTCCACGCAAACGAAGTCGCGGGCATAAGCTAGTAACATATAAGAGGCTAGAACCTAAATGAACTCCTGATTTCCAAACTAGGTAAAAACCTGTATCTCGGTAATCAGTGCTCTTCCATTGAATATAAGTACGTCTGTCTGTGATTTCTACAGAATATTTTGTTGTGAATAGAATCAAGATTTTCTTTATGGAAGATTAGCAGTGACAGTGGCTTCACCGGCGTTTCCCGTTCCCGTGGGAATACGGGAATAAAATACTTATAGCCTATGTTGCTAGCTAATAATGTAGCTTTCCATTGGTGAAGAAATGGTTAAAATCGGTCCAGTTGTTTCGGAGCTTATTCGGTATAAACAAACAAAAATCTGTCCTCTTTATATTACTTTTTTTTGTTGTTTTGTTAACTTGCCCCACGCTAGGAATTTCTTAGAGATTTTTGAGGTTGCACAAACTCACACACACAAACAGCCAGAATCGGAACAATTACCTGTACGCCATACAAATATTTGATCCATACGGGAATCGAACCCGCGACACGTAGCGCAGCCACTGCGCCAACCGCGTCGTCGTATCATTTATCTCTTGTAAACTATTTTTCATTCCTTCATTCTTTATTACATGTTTAGTTGCGCTTATTGTATAAACATTTCAGTTTTTGAGTTGTTTTGTGAAATTGGCAACATACAGACAGATTTGTGTACTAAGCGAGCTTTCTGCAGTTGAGAGATTATTTAAAAAAGTGGATTTGCAATGTCACCACCAGCCAGTGTTCCTACAATTGTATTGTTCAGTAGCGCGGGCTTAAGAGCGTATACACCGAACGGCATTTCATACAAATCAAGTCCTTATTTTCCGATATGACTAAACCGATTTTAATGAAACCTTAGAGTTATTGAAGACTAGCTTCTGCCAGCGACTTCGTCCACGTGGAATAGTTACTTTACCCCCGATTTTGAAACTCTCAGCCCGATCGGTTTAAAATTGACAAAAGATAGACATGCTGTTTCGGGATATTTTTTAGATAATTTTATGTAGAACATTTCCGTAATACATGTATTACTATTTCTATGTAACTTTAACCATTAAGGCTACACACGCGACGGAAGCTTAAAAAATGGAGTAACTTCTTCCGTTTTCCCAACATTTTCCTTCACTGCTCTGCTCCTATTGATTGTAGCGTGATGAAAAGTATACTATAACCTGCCCAGGAGTATGAAGAATAATTGCACCAAGTTTCGTTAAAATCGGTCGAGTAGTTTTTGTTTCTATAAAGAACATACAGACAGACAGACAGACAGAAAGACAGACAGACAGACAAAAATTTTACTGATTGCATTTTTGGCACCAGTATCGATCACTAATCACCCCCTGATAGTTATTTTGAAAATATATTCCTTGTACAGAATTGACCTCTCTACAGATTTATTATAAGTATAGATATAGATTAACTTTAATCACTAAATCTACACTAATATTACAAAGAGGAAAGATTTGATTGTTCGTTTGTTTGCATTGAATAGGCTCCAAAACGACTTGACCGATTTGAAAAATTCTTTCATTGTTGTGAAGCTACACTATCCCCAGGTGACATAGGATGTATTTTATCCCCATATTCCCACGGGAACGGGAACTACGCGGGTAAAACCGCGAGGTTCTGCTGGTATTTAAAAAAAAATTAAAAAAACTATCATATTATTTTATTTCCCCACTCAAATAGTTTCTTATACAATAATATCGGATGTGAGCCTTCAACAAAGAATTTAAAAAACTTAGCATATAACTTAGTAATAATTGGACTTAAGATTTATGTACTGTATATTGTCATAGTTGTGCTTAAATTGTCTTACGGCCGAACCTAATAACCGATCTATCACATACTGGAGATAGAAAAACAAATGAAACAACAGAAAAACTATATAATTTTTCTTGATTTTTCTGTTGTTTCATTTGTTTTTCTATCTCCAGTATGTGATAGATCGGTTATTGGGTATGACCGTTAGTCTGTCACTGTACTTATTAAAATAAAATAAATAAAATAAAAAAACTTACCTGCCATCTGAATCCAGCTGGTCATAGAACGAGGTGCAGGAGACACCGCTCAGGTCATCAGAGTCCACTCTCCTCTTCTTACAGGGTATCGTATCAGTGACCATTGGGAACAAACTGACCTCAGTGTGGATTAGGTCTTTATATCCTGAGGAAAAATGTTTCGAGAGTTAGTAGGGAGCAATACTCAATACTCAAAGCATTTATCTATACTAATATTATAAAGCTGAAGAGTTTGTTTGTTTGAACGCGCTAATCTCAGGAACTACTGGTTCGAATTGAAAAATTCTTTTTGGGTTGAATAGACCATTTATCGAGGGAGGCTTTAGGCTATATAACATCACGCTAAAGCCAATAGGAGCGGAGCAGCGATAAAGAATGTTTTAAAATCGGGGATTCCACGGGGACGAAGTCGCGGGCAGCAGCTAGTTTCAAATAAACCCTTTACAGGCACTTTTCGATTGTCAAGTCGAAAGAGCTGAAGCTGAGAAGAACGCAGTTATTCGCAGATTTAGAACGATTAGAACGCAGATCAGCAAATGTTGCAAGTCTTCGATTTGATTGCAAACTGTGCAATTAAGAGAATCAGCCTTTATCATAAGAAACGCAAACTTTGCTGAATCTTAAAATCAATTTAATGTAATTTATATATTTTTACATAACACGAGTTTAGTTGAAATGGGATCAGTATCTCCAAATATGACATACCCTTTACAAACAATTCGACTGCTATAACATATTATTTTAAAAGATAAAACTAGGATTTAGTTGAAAAGGCCGCGAATTAAACATTATTCGATCGTGATACATACCCATTTCAGTAACTTTAGCCAAGAAGAGGTTTTTGTCAATAGACAGCTGATTTCGGGGACGAACTTTCGGCTTGTCTCGTGCGATTTCTTGAACTGAAACATCAGATTGTTATTGTTATTATTTGTAACAACAAATCTACGAAATATATCTACACAATGGTAAGTTCAGCATGCTTACGCTTGCAAAGCTTAAAATACATATAAATGAAGAAAGAAAAATGTTTATTAGGGGCTTACATAAGACAATTCACAGTGATACAACTGGTTACTTTATGTGTGCTCCTTCAGTTATAGGGAACCTAGTTGTAACTAGGTTTACATTATAAAATAATAATACATAAACACAACATTTTATCTTATTCTATTATAAAATCGCGTTTCTGTTTTTTTTTTATATTGCACCTATCACAATTATTATTGTCCGCATCACCCAAAGGTTGACTGGTAGAAAATGCCTAAGGCATTAAGTCCGCCTCTGTACATTTGCGAGCGTTAAGTATTAAATAAATAAATAGATAAAATCATTCCATTTATTTAAATTAGGTTAAATTATCCCAAAAGATTAAAATTAAATTAATATTATTCCATTAAATTAAATTGTGCCACTAAATTAAAATTTTGCAATCTCATTAAATTACATTGTTATGTCAGATTTAAAATTAAAATTAAACTGAGAGGGTAATAAAACGATAATAAAAACAAGTAGAAAAAGACCAAAAAAGAAAAACTTCTAGCAACAAAGTTTATGTTTACTCTCCTTCTTACTGAGAGGAGTTCTGTGCTCGCAGCAGTAAGAACATTATAGGCTGATAATGCTAAAGTTTAAGAGAGAAATATCTTACTTATATGAGCAGCAACTGCGGGGGAGAAGTTGTGAAGCTGTTTCCACCAGCCTGTCTCCCCGAGCACCGCTGACCCTGACTTGAAGAAAAGCTTGTTGTACACTGAGAGCACTCCTGCTATTGTGCCCACCCAATTTTTCTTTTGCTTTCTGTAATTGAGAGAGAAAAAAATAGTTTTTTTTATATGGGCGCCAGAGGACGGCGTCATCACCGAGGAAGGCCTAAGAAATGCAGACGTGACGACTTGGAGGCGTCCTAGATCGATTGTTGGAGAGGACAACACTCCAGGGCCTCAAGTCTGCTATTACAATGGTGTCAGAATTGTCTGTCATTGATTTCATAATGGTTGATTTTTACAAGTTTGGTAATCTACTAATATAAAAGCGTCATTATGACTTTCCAATGGTCAACCACTGGCATACCACTGAAAGAAATGGCATATAATGGTAATCTCGTACATAATGACAAATTAATGACAGCCGTATGCAGTAATCTGCTAAAATTTTGATAGTTCCTTTGATCAGTGACCTACCATTAGAACGTTATTGTGCAGTCATTGCTTTTAATAGCTTGGTTATCAAAAAGTATTACAAGACCATTGACCGACCAATGATTGACCATTATGATTTTATAAAAATAGCAGACTTGGGGCCCTGGAAGAGTGGAAGGCAAGAGGCAACTTTGCCCAGCAATGGGACAGTAAAAGTCGATAAAAAAATAGGGGAAAAATGGAATGAAACATATTTTCAAGCTACTGATAAATGATATTTATTTTGTAAGTAGGTTAAACATAACACTTTTACATGTCAAATATTTCTGGTCATTTTAAGCTAGATGAAGCAGGTGTTTCCTAGCCGACTACCCTGAGAAGAAACACCGAAGCAAACTCTATTAATACCATTGAATCAAGAGAATAATAATTATTATTTAGACAGACAGTTGAAATGAAGTACCAATTGACTGTTTTATAAACCAGTAGACCAATATGTAGCATAATTTCAACAAATTAAGCAATTTATATATTGTATAATGGTACTTACATTTATGAAACGGCTAGCTAAGTCTAGTCTCTTTTAAAATTCTCTAAAAGTCCTTTTAAGAACTCTTTTTAGATACTCAACTAAGCACTAATGTTTCACACATTAGTAGATTGTTTATAGCAGCAAGACTGCCCATTTTTATTTAGATAGTACACAATAAAGAGTGTAATCATAGTAAATATTTAGAATTAAATTAACAAGAGATTTGAGAACCTCTTTTTGTTGGAACCTCGTTCCGTAGTAGGTAATTTCAGTAGGATTTTGAATCCAACTATATTTTGTTGAATACTGGATCTCCATTTGTTCTTCTGTTATTTTACAGAGTACAAAATTCACCAGTACTTATTGTTATCATATGGCATGGCTATAAAAAGCTTCAGATACAGTTGAATGAAAAACTTTTTTGTTAATTTCCTGTTTATGTACTTACGTCTGTGCTCCGAACAGAGGCTGCCAGTAGCGATCAATGAAGGAACAGATGTGTGTCTTGTAGTGGAAGTAACCATGGTTGCTGATTCCGTATGACTGCATGTTCAAGTGGTGGAGTGTCAAGTAAATAACGCTGACCCTGTAAATAAACCTTGAGTTAGGAACTGGTTAAATTTAGAAATTATAGACACTAAACTATCTGCATTGTCTTTTGTGAGCAATGTTATAAGTATGTGTAAATGGGACTTGTTTCCACAATTCCACGACTGTTTACGTGCTGGTAAGCCATTCTAAGAATATGATTTTATTTGGACAGAAGAGGCAATTTTTATGTATATAGTAAAGTTTTGAACATTCTAATAACATGAAATAATACTTTTGTTTACTGCTAAAAATTACACTTATACTAATTAGGTATACATTTTACGAAGACGAGGTCCCATAGAGTCAGTGCCTGCTAGGGTTGCTGAAATTGTTCGATAGAGTTACCGCGGCCTTGGAACGCAAAGAGCACTGGAAGGATCACGCGTGGGTTTTAGTCAGTAAGTCTGACACTCCCTTCCGCTCCGCCCAGAGCGGGAGAAGTCATTTGAAGATTTCCCAACCAAAAAAAAGGTACACACATTTTGCAATGCTTACCAGGGAAATCTATTCCTCGTGAAAATTTCTTTATTAGTCGGGGAGCAATCTTCACATGTAAAATCGAAGAACACATCGCAGGTAAAGTCTCCCGGTGTGCCCGACCTTCGGAGGCACTTGAGATGAACGAAACAGATGCAGTTCTCGCAGATAAGACCCGGCCGCAGCTGCTTGTTCTCTGGCTCGTTGCAATATTTACAGGTAGTGCCCATCGCGGTATCTTGTAAACAAACATCGCTTTCGGCCGCCATCGTAATTAATGCAACAATAACATAACCACAAAACAAAAATATAGCACAGACTAAAGTGACAAACTAACTGACAACTGACACTGAGATAGAGAAACAACTGTCAGTGTCAAAGTCAATAAAGTTCAATGATGAAAGGAAGAAAAATATTTATTCAGGAATTCTCAGTAATTCAGGACTCGCACAAGGCAAATAACATAAAAAATAATGCCTAATTATTAATTTAAATGTGCGAGGTCAAAAAAGTGCCTATCTCAACATATTATGCTGCGAAATTGAAAAAAAAATACCACAGCGTTGGTAGATATGGGTATTTTGAGCAACGATCTTCTGATTTGGCCCTAGCTAGAAACCTAGAAACCTGTCTTTTCATAAAAGACGGCTGAGGATCGTAGAGTAGTTACGTCACGGCCCAAGAGTGTAAACACATCTACAGATCTAAGATTTGAGTATTTTCTTCTACATAATATGTGGAAGAAATAAATATATTTATTATAAATAAAGTATATTATACTTTATATATAGTTCGGCGAAATCAAATCTGGACGTGTTCCCGGTTGGAGGTGAATAAATTCAATGCAGCTAGTCGAGCCGCTATACTGTCGGCTATTTCAGTCAGTGCGTAGAGGCCGTATCAAAGAGTTCGCTGTGAGCATTGCGATCAAATGTTTACAAACAAGCCAATGCAGGCTGACGGAAAATAGGAGCGAGCTCGAGCCACGCCCTCGAAGCGAGGGTTCGCCGTCTTGTCTATCGCCATTTTGTAAGCAAGCTCGCAACTTTGCTAGAAAGTCTGCGCCTCAAGGCTCCCTTTACATAGAAAAAATCTGGCTAAATTCGAGTATAATTTCGTACTTCTACCTAACACATCTCTGCGTATATGAAGAACTAAGGAAGTTTTTGTGTGGGACTAGGTAAATAATACTACCAAATAATTTAACAACAATTTGATATATTTATACCTCATTCACGATAAGATTAGACATTGAAATACATCTTTTTTTACAGTCCGTTCAACCGATATTGACTTCTATTGCGTTGGCGGCATGACACATGGTACCTAGCTGCAGTAAACAGTTGGTATTATAATCAGGTTTTTGCTTTTAATGCCATCCTTATGCCTACGGAATAGAAGTAAAAATCGGTTGAACGGACTGTAAACAATTTTGTTCCAATGTCTAATCTTATTGTGAATGGAGTATAGGTGTGTCTAACAGTCAAAAATCACGTTCATAGTCAAGTTCTACGCGTAGTCGCCATTTGGTGCCGGAACTGCTCGATCCACCTGCTGATATGTTGCTTGTGGATGTTTCGGGCTATCTTCACTGGCTCAGGATCACTGGGATTGCTGGGCATCAGGTCCAGGTGGTGGGCGGCGTCTACTATCACCACTGCTCTCACTGTGTCACTTAAACTGTCGAGGATGCCACCTGCAAGAAGTAAAATTAAAGTTATTGTAAAATGTAGATTATATAAAGGCAAATGATGGGTCTTGAAATAAATACTCCTGGAAAAACCTTATTTAATTTACAGTTTACATGCATGAATGGTCGATGGTACCAAGCACGACATCTGTCGTAGGTCGATCTCTGCCTAACTAATCGTTGGAATGCATGCGAAATGTTATGCTTTAAGGCGTTCATTCCACATTGGGTAGGTAGATGCTTGTCTTCTTTTATCCCGTATTTTAAATCCTACGTAATTAGATAATTATAAATATTTTACTGGGGTTGTGATAAATCAGAGTCAAGTGTGATAGGTTGAGAGAATGAAATATGTGTATAGCAGAGTATTATTTCATCCAAAGGTTGTCAGTAAGATATTGCTCTGTGCGATAAGACCGTTCATTGTGCCTACACTTGTTTTTATACAGTATGTTAACTAACAGAGGGCGTTCCCGTTAACCCGCAATAGTAGGTATAGCATATATATATATGATAAAAAAATATTACCATTCAAAAACAAAATGTTTTTTTTTTAAATATTCACTAAAAATGTTAAATTGATACGTTAAAGAAACACTATATAGGCGTACTAAGACTTGCCGGTTTGGGCATTGCTACTACGCGTAGGTACCTATTCCGCGCTACTATTTTGATTTTAAACAGGATTTTCGAATTTATTGCCAATTGTTTTTTTAATTCGGATTATTTTATGCTTATTTTTCTATTCTGATATTTTTATTTTAATCTAAGTATTAATAATATAGATTAACGAATTTAAGGGAACCCCTTCTGTTATTTAACATACTGTATATTATGCTTTTCCTTTGCTTGCTGAGGCACAATAAAGTACTTATATAATAAATACTTAATAATAAATGTTACCTCCTGTCCAAGGATCTCGAAGTCCATTACTGAAAACAATATTCGAAGCTGCTTGGAGCCTGTTCCCTCCATATTCCAGCCTTGCCATGTTTTCCCGAGGGTACACGTTGTACTTCTTATGGCACTCTTCGGCAAACGTGGTGAAATTCCAGGGGTTTGGCTCAAACATATCGTTCTTGCCGTTGGAACAGATCGGCATTACCATTTCTGTGCAGGCCTTTGAAAAAAAAAAACGTTTTGTGAGTTCGGAAATGGGGGAAGGAAGATCATAGAGCATGAAAACCATGCCGGTAGATCCAACAGCGTTTATAGACAACAGCAGTGATAATGATAAATGATATTTATTTTGTAAGTAGGTTAAACATAACACTTTTACACGTCCAATATTTCTTGTCATTTTAAGCTAGATGAAGCCGGTGTTTCCTAGCTGACTACCCTGAGAAGAAACACCGAAACAAACTCAGAGGTCAAAGTCTCTTTTAAAGTCCATACAATCCGTACTGGTCGTTATAACATTCGTGGTGCCGATAGGGCATAGGGATAGAACGCATTGCTTCCGTTACGGTGTCAAAGCAGTCAGTTTCGTACTTGATGGTGTGAATGGAATTAGATTTTTTGCAGCAAAAATCTAACCATGTGCTTAGTAGAATCTCTACTTAGCAGATTTGCCAGACCCATAAGTTGATTAGATTTTTTTCTAAAATGATATCTAGTTACCTGATAATCCCATCCACTAGCGTCTAGGTTCCCGTAGTTATCTCCTTTTTGATATTCAACGCATTTATTTTTCTTGTCGTAATTTGTGTATATGTCCATTACTTTTCCTATAGCCTGAAACCCAAAAAATCTTCTTTAGATCTTGTAAAGTTCCTTGAACGTGACTTATAATATAATAGTCACATGTTTTACAACAAACGTATTAGATATAGTATAGGGAACGTGCATAAATTATAGGTGGCAGCACAGACGCGTCAATGTTAAGTATATTCACTTATAAGTTTCAAATTTGCAACGCTAGATGACACAGTCTACTTCGTGCACGTTCCCATAAACGGAGGGTGCAGGCAGCACAGGTCAAATATTTACAACGTAAAAGTTTCGTATTTGCAACACTAGATGGCATAGTCTACGCCGTGCACGTGATCCCTATAATATATAGAGGGAGTGAAGCTCAGGCCACAGCACTGTGTGACGTGGCGCCTACCGGAGGATTTGATTGGCTGCAGAACTCGTGGTATGTATGACGTAGTCCTTAGTAGATTAGTTTGATTAATAGGTGTACCCCGCACAACGACACACCCCGACACAGCGATGTGATCAAAGATTCACCTCACCTCCTGCATAACTCCATCGTAGAGAGATGGTATCTCCTTTTGAAAAGGAACAATTTTTTTTATTTTATTTTATTTTTATTTTATTACAATTGGAAAACAAACAGTTATAACAGCATCAAGTACAGCAACTTATACAACTATTAACCAATTACATGTTTTCGCATTTAATTATCTATGAAGAGCATGCTTGAAAGATAAGAAGAAAAAGAAAAATACTAATTATAAATATAACAATATTACACAAACAATCATGTTATTGCGTTTTGTCGTGCAAAATAAAACAGTTATCGAACCAATGTTTAGTAAGAATTCGATTGAATACACGCGGCTTAGTAGGTAGTGAATAAGTCAAGTTCAGAAAAGTCAACCAAGCTATTGTAAGATTTTACGCTTCTTATAAAGAACGAATTCCGTCTGTAATTTGTATAGCAGTGGGGAACGTTAAGAAGAAGAAAGGGTGTTCTAGCAGATCTAGTGATGACAATGATGGATTGAAGGCTTAAAAATTCGCTCGAGGAATTTAAATTTGTACCTGTAAAAGTTTTTCACCAGTCAAAGCCTCACTGAGGTACTGGCAGACGACCGTGACGGGTTCAGCTGGCAGTGGAGTCAAAAAGTCTGAGGAGAACGGGTAGTTCACCATAGCCAGCGTCGAGTACATGGATTCCAAGAACTGTTTCAGTACATTCAGGTCGGTCGTGTTCTTGATGGGTGTGCAGAGGTTGAAGGTCTTGTGCAGGAATTCGGAGCCGTTGGTGGTTGAGGAGTAGTTCCTGAAATGATGGTGGATATTAATGAAACGTTTTTAGGGGCTAATGATAGGGTGGAATAGATTGTATGGTAATTGGACAGCAAACCTCAGGTAATCTGTAGAGTCGGCTAATCTTTTGTGTGTGTGAACTAGTGAATATTTCGATTGACATAGATTAGTGTCCGGTGTATTTTATTGGTGATTTTCAATATTCAACCTTTTAGACAAAACATACGAGCCAATTACGAGCAGCTTGTGTCGTCAGAAAAAATCGCGGTTCGCCATGTCCTTATATTCAAGTTGTTGCGCGCCAGAATTAAACAACGAAGATGGTTGCATTCGGTACTACTAGCGCCATCTAGTATCGAGTAGCAGAACTATTGAAGTCAAGGACCTTCGAGATTTTTCTATGCTAGAATTCTCGGACCTTAGTCGGTCGCGACCGATATGTACGCGAACTTTCTGGAGTTCTACTCGGCGCCCTATATAAGGCCGACCGAGTCAGTATTGGATTTGCGATACAAGTGATAACTTCGAAAGCGATCTTCGACTGCGAACTCAAGTGATTAATAGTGCGATTGTGTTTTGTGATTAGTGAGTTTATAGTGTAATTAGTGTGGTGTAAAATAAAGTGTCATTTTTGGTTATTGAATCGGCTGATTTTATTGTAACGAACCCGAAGCTCGTAACAATTGGTGTCAGAAGAGTGGATTTAAAAGATGCCGATTCTACCGAAGGACGACACTGAGGGTATTCGTACCCGAAGTCAACGCCAGCAAGAGACGGACCAGAGGCGTTTTGGAGGTGCAATGCCGCAGACGACGGAGATACAGTTGCCGACCTTGGAGGCCGGCTCGTCCGCAGTAACTCCAGCATCATCATCAGCACCAGACTTTGCTGCTCTGATGATGATGCTGCAGGAACAGGCTCGTCGTCAGGAGGAACAGGCCCGTCGTCAGGAGGAACAGGCCCGTCGTCAGGAGGAACAGGCCCGTCGTCAGGAGGAACAGGCTCTTCGATTGGAAGAACGGCTCCAACGTGACAAGGAGGAGCAGGCGCGCCGCCAGAAAGAACAGATGTTCCTTATGAAGGACCTGCATGCCACTTTTGGCAAAGAGATGAAGGTTGTTAAGGAAAAGGTGGTTCAGCACGAGAACCGCCTGACGGAAGCTGAAACACGAATCGACCAAATTAATCATCGGGTTGACAACGTGATTGTTGACGTGAGGAAAACGCTGGACAACCTTAAAGTTGGTGATGGAATTGCAACCTCAGCTACAACACCTTTGCCACGGGGATTCAAAGTGCCGCCGTTCGATGGAACATCTTCCTGGTCGGCCTACAAAATACAATTTGAGGCCGTTATGCAGGCGAACGGGTGGAATAAAAATCAGGCCATGACTGCCCTCACACTAGGTCTGCGGGACCAGGCCTTAACTGTTCTGGAAGCTCTCGGCAAGGAAGTGACTTACGAGCAGCTCCTTGAGGCGTTGGAATCTAGGTATGGCGACGCTCATCTGGAACACGTGTTTCGTGCGCAGCTAAAGGATCGCGTGCAACGCAGCGGTGAAAACCTGCAGCAGTGGGCCCTTGAGGTGGAGAAGCTGGTCCGAAAAGCATACCAGTCTGTACCTGCGCTCATTCAAGGGAACCTGGTGCAGGCATTCATTGACGGCATCCGCGACCTTGAGGTCAGAGCTGCTGTGAAGCTCGGTCATCACGGGACGCTCAAGGATGCCTTGGCTCATGCTCTGGAAGTGGAAGCTGTGCGGCAGGATCATCGTTCCCATCGCGTCAGGGAGGTTGCAGCGGCTATTGTTCGCGATCGGCTTAAAGGATACAGCCCTAGATGCTATGGCTGTGGGGAAAGGGGCCACCTACGGTCCAGTTGCCCTAAGAGAACTACAGACAGGGATGATAGTCGATCTCCAGAGGGTAGGGCGGTTAACAACACCGCCCAGCAACAGCAGGGAAACGAGTAAAAGCCAGGACTGCGGGGCGGGTGCTGGCTGATGTTCAAAGAGCCCCAAGGATTTCGGTTTCACAAACCCATGATGAGAACAGCCTAATCATCAAGGGCGAGGTAAACGGAACGCCATGTAAGCTGACAATAGACACTGGAGCCTCTCGCACGGTTGTCAGTTCCCAACTAGTAAGTCGGTTCCTTGGGGACTCCGCATACAACCGAGACCGCATAAATTTGGTGACGGCCACCGGTCAGCGCATACCCGTCCGCGGAGAGAAAGAGATGGAGTTGAAGCTAGGAAACAGGATCTATCTTCACAGTGTTATCGTGGCTGATATAATGGACGATTGCATCCTGGGCCTAGACTTTATGAGGAAGAATTGTTGTGAGATCGACGTTAAGCAAGGAGTTTTGAAATGTGGTCAAGAGGAACTATTCATGGAAGGGGCGTTACCAGGAAATGTGTACAGCCTAAAGAAGAATGTTCTTCCTCCGAGATCGGAAACGATTGTACCGGTTAGGCTTCCTCGAAATCCTGGGCAAACTCATCGGTGTGTACTCGTGGAGAGGATAGATAATGACCTTCCGTGGAAAGTGGCACGAACTTTGGTCAGAGCCACCGACATCGCAAGAGTACCTGTGCTGAACCTCTGTGATAAGGAACAAACGATAGATAAAGGCACCCTGATTGGTACATGTGAGGAAGTGGATTGGTTACGTCGAAGCCAATATGTATCGACTGGGAACCTTAGCAAGGATGCACAAACAAAAGTGACCGCACTTTTAGACGACTGTCGCGGCGTTCTGTCTCAAAATGAAATGATCAAGGCGAAGAGAATGTTACTGAAGTACGCCAATGTTTTCTCTTCAAACGATGCTGACATCGGGAAGACTGATTTAGTTCAACACAAAATAAACACAGGAGATGAGTTGCCTATCCGTCAGCGGCCAAGGAGATTGCCAGTAGCACGTGAAAAGGAAGTGGAAACCATGATTGAGGGAATGGTGAAGGATGGTGTCATAGAACCTTCATCAAGTCCATGGTGTTCGCCTGTTGTACTGGTAAGAAAGAAGGACGGCACCATGCTTTTTGTGTTGACTATCGTCGTCTGAATGACGTTACAAAGAAGGACAGCTATCCGTTGCCAAGAATTGATGACACGCTGGACATGCTTACTGGAGTAAAGTGGTTTAGCACGTTGGACCTTAAAAGTGGCTACTGGCAGGTCCAAATTGATCCTAAGGACAAGGAGAAAACTGCGTTCTCGACAGGAAAGGGTCTGTGGCAATTTAAAGTCATGCCGTTTGGTTTGTGCAACGCTCCGGCAACGTTTGAAAGGTTGATGGAACTAGTACTAACCGGGTTAATTGGCGATGCTTGTCTGGTCTACTTGGATGACATCATCATCGCAGGCCGTACGTTTGATGAACATCTGCAAAACCTGGAACGCGTGCTCATGAAGATCCAGAGTGCAAACCTCAAGTTAAATCCAAAGAAGTGTTCATTTTTCAAACGGCAAGTTAGCTTTTTGGGATACGTAGTGTCGGAAGAAGGTATCCGCACAGATCCAGAGAAAATCGCCGCTGTCAAGGATTGGCCAATTCCTAAAGATAAGACGCAGGTCAGAGCATTTTTGGGTTTGTGCTCCTACTATCGGCGATTTGTCAAGAACTTTGCTGACATAGCGAAACCCCTGCACAAGCTAACCGAGGAGAAGCGTCATTTCTGCTGGGATGAGAGTTGCGACATTGCATTCCAGGAGCTCAAGGAACGTCTGTGCAAAACACCTATTTTGGGGTATCCTGATACCGGCAAGGAATTTATAGTTGACACAGATGCAAGCGACATAGGACTTGGCGGTGTGTTATCTCAACGGAATGGCGATCAAGAGGTTGTGATAGCGTACTTCAGCAAGTCTTTGTCGAAGCCAGAAAGGAATTATTGTGTCACGCGACGGGAATTACTTGCTGTGGTCAAGTCATTGCAGCATTTTAGCAAATATCTGCTGGGAAGGAAATTCCACTTACGAACTGACCATGCTGCGCTAAAATGGCTACTGCAATTCAAAAATCCAGAAGGGCAAGTTGCGAGATGGATTGAACTACTTCAGGAATACGACTTTGTGATTGAACATCGCAGCGGGAAATCTCATGGCAACGCAGATGCATTATCAAGAAGACCTTGCCCTGAAGACTGCAAGCATTGTACTCGGCAAGAGGGTAAAGAAGTCGTACCTGTGAGGATGATCAAGACAGATCTTAGTAACGAGTGGAAGGAAAACTTGGAACGTGCACAGCAGGATGATTTGGACATCAAGCCGATCCTGGAGTGGATGAAGGCCAGTGCTCCGAAGCCTACGTGGAGTGATGTCTCAGCGATGAGTTCAATCACAAAAAGCTATTGGGCCCAATGGGACAGCTTAGTGATTCAGGAGGGAGTCCTGTGCCGTAAATGGGAAAATGCTCACGGAGACAGCTGTCATTTGCAAATGGTTGTCCCTAAAGCTAAAGTACCGGATGTTCTACAGCTGTACCATGATGGTTGTTCAGGAGGCCATATGGGAGTTAAACGGACTCTACTGAAGATACGGGAACGGTTTTACTGGGTTCACTGTCGTGACGATGTTGAGGACTGGTGTCGCAAGTGTACAAGTTGTGCGGCTGTAAAAGGACCTCAGACTCGTAGCAGAGGTGCATTGAAATTGTACAATGTTGGTGCACCATGGGAAAGGATAGCGCTAGACGTTGCGGGACCGTTTCCAGAAAGTGAAAGTGGTAACAAGTATTTCATGGTGGTTATGGATTATTTCACTAAGTGGCCCGAAGTCTTTGCCATTCCAAACCAAGAAGCTTCAACAGTCGCGGATAAACTGCTTCATGAAGTCTTCTGTCGTTTTGGAGTACCCTTGGAGATTCACAGCGATCAAGGAAGGAATTTTGAGTCCCAAATATTCCAGGAAACTTGCCGAGTTATGGGTACTCATAAAACGAGGACAACTTCTTACCACCCACAATCGGATGGAATGGTGGAACGATTTAATCAGACATTGGAGAGATATCTGGCCAAAGTTGTGGAAAACCGGCAACGAGATTGGGACAAGCACATACAACCGTTTTTGCTGTCATACCGAAGTGCTGTTCATGAAAGCACGTCACCCAACTAACATTTTGGTTATAAGAATAAGTGCCACATGAGCTGCCTAAGAGAATTTTAAGAACCCAAGGTTCTGTAAAGGCACTAACAATTGGGTGATAAAGCGTTCTGTATCTCTCTTATAACCCTGGTTTGGGCCTGTTCATGTTAGAGCTTAGAGTGATTTAATGGTTATAGAGAGTGATAAATGAGTGATTATTAATGGTTATAGAGAGTGGTAAATGAGTGATTATTAAGAGTTAGAACAGTGCTATTGTAGCAGTGATTACCACTTCAAGTGTTTTATAAGCTAAACACAGGGTATAACTGCAAGCCAAAGTAGTAAACAAGCTATGGATACCACTTTAATGACTTTTTTGGTTACACATGGTTACTTCTTGTAACCAATATATATCTTAAGAATATACCGGACTTATTTAGTAGCAATACATATCACCGAAAGCGCTAAATATTTGAACTGTTTACAGTTTTACGTTCTTGTTAAATTCAATAGTGATAATATTTTCTAGTACGCATTCATGTCTTGGTGTTTAATAAAATAATTAAGGTAAGTGAAGTGTTTAAGATTACTGGGTGTTACAGGAATTAAATCACATGCGGAGGTAAGTTTACCGTAACAATATATACTAGTTTTAATCTCATTTTTGAAACGCCTTAAAAATAAACTACTTTTAATGATAAAATAATGTAAAAAATACTGCTTGATTTTTTTTTTCTTTATTTATCAATTCCTAGTCCCTCCTCAAGACATTATAATTGAAAATTATGAACAATGTAAGTAAATAATTGGACTAGGAACATTTCAATAAGTTTTTTCTTTCACAATTTTTTATAGAATATCTTTACTTAAATGGCGTCTTAGTTCTAATTACTTAAAAATCCTGATAACTCTGTTATTCCTCCCGTAGTGATTAAATACTGAAACTAAGCACTTCCATGGCACTAAAAGTCCTAAAACATGTTTATAAAAGTGAAAAACATAGAGTTTATAGGTTTAACTTGTTTAATAGTTCTCCGCGGAGCTGTAAGCTGATAATTTTTGGGGTTCTGTTATCGTTTGAAGAAAACCCTTTATGTATCACACGACATGACAATAAAATCCAAGAATTATGATGTTATTTTGTAATAATAATATTAGCTGTCAATATATTTTCTAAATACAAAAAAGTTGAAAATCAAATTACACATAAGTACAAAGAATGACATAAGAAAGTAGTTTCTTTTTAATGTACGAATAATAGTACGTATTGTTAATTAATTTTACGATTTCTTTAATTATTAACAAAACTTCCTCTGTTATTTCAGTAAATAGTTGCATAAAAAAGCCTGCGCTCTACGGCCCGCCCGGGGGTACCTAGAGTCTGCGAGGTACACGCGTCAGTCACGCTTGGCGCTAGGTCAGTCAAGACAGAGAGGAGCTTCGATAACGGCGCCGCATCGGATTACAAGTCTTTTTAATATATTTTAATTTATTTTTAAATTTCACATAACAATGTTAGTGGCTAAAGTGTCAGCCATAGTATGAATATTTGAAAAGGCTCTGATTGTAAGTTTTTAGTTTTGTGTCATGCTGAGTAAGAGTTGCCCTTTGAAAATATAAAACAAATACAGGTGAATTTAAAATTATGAGCAATGTTTAAAGGGATGACTCAGGCCTGAACAACTTTCATTATAGGACTAACTAAATAAATCGTACCTACAAAAAAAAACCATGTGTTCCATAAATTTTGGCCGAGCAGGTAAGTATTGCACTTTTTTATGGAACAGCTGGTTTATATTTTGGGGTGATTTAGTTGGTCCCATAATTAAAGTTGTACCTACATGTTCATGGTCTGACCAACCCCTTAAAATTTTGCTTGTGATTTCAAGTTCATCCTGTAGATAGGTGCTCTCTCCTCTTCTTTATTTGTATTATTTTATCTTTTGTTTGTATGATACTCATGGACAAACCGTCTAATTTTTAATCTATCTCAATGATGTTCATAATGGACTTCATCATTTTAATAAGTGTGTATTACCCACTGCGTATATTTCTAGTCATCTTTGGTTGAAGTTCAAATTAAGAGAATAAAATACCGTAATGTGTGATAATCATGAAGTCTACACTACGAACACAATCATCAGGCACGATCAACATCAACATCATCTACATGACGTAAATTTGTCATTTTAAAGCGAAATCTCTCCCTCCCTTGTTCATTCATTAATTTTATATGAGGTGGTTTTCTTAAAATGTACGCTGAATTGTCAGTGGGGATCATGTTTATCGTGTCGTAAATAATTTCCGAAGACTTAACCTAGCTTTTCTAAAGTTTTTTTTTGTTATTACGTTTAAGTGTTATGTCTTTATTTTTATTATTTATTTTATAGTCGGAATTGCTTCTCTCTCTCTCTCTCTGTTTGAAAGTGAAAAAAGTGTTTGATTGAAAACATTTTGCTATGTATGGTCACTTTTACGATGGTTCCTTTATGGCTATGCTAATATAAAAATTTAATGTATGTAAGTAAGAATAGTTGAATGATACACATGTTGATTTTGTTCATGACTGTCTTGCGCTATTGTACAGAGTCATTCGCCCTGGTATGAAAGTGTTGGAAATCTTCCACCGACTGATTAAATGACTCTTTGACTGATATATTACTAGTAGATATGTCAAATGAATAAAACATATCTTAAATAAAACACGATTCCTTGAAATAAAAATCTTTTATTTTCAAACTGTGTGTAAAACAGGTAAGAAGTATAGAAAACTACTTTTTTAATACAAACTAATCTAAATGACTATAAGCTTTCGGTTCAAGGACATCTAGCAATATAATTATACTTAAGTAATTTAATAAACTTTCAAATTCACTTGCTTTCCAGTGAGCAACATAATCTAGACCTCTTACTAATCTGTGAATTTCAGATGGAATTTTGCATTTACATTTTCGATATTTTGTGCACACCACTTAGTCTTAAGTCTCCCAAAATTTACGTCCCTCCATCCTCTTAGTAACCTTTTCATAATTCCCAAATGAATCAAGTGCAACGAATCTGAAATGGGAAATTGTTCTACAATGTCGATAGGTAGTTTTAATAAGGTGACTCCGTTTTATGATGGCTTCCATACATCTTTCTTCTAAAGTTTTCGTCGGTTCTTGCAGAAGACCTTTTTGTTCGTCATCCGAGTTGTTTGAACTACTGAGAGGTCAGATCGTCACAAATTAGAAGATATTCAACATCGGAGATAATTTGCTGTTGCACGGAACCCTGTTGTATTTTAGTTAATCGCTCTTTATATGAATCATTGTCGAGTTCACTGGATTTGTATTTTGTACTTCTATTGATATCAGAACTATTGCCTGAGATAACATCAAAATCTTTTTCTGGATTTTGATTCAGGAAACACTGTTTTTCTAAAATATGCAATGCTTCCATAGTCAAAGTATTTTTTTTTCCTCAACTGATTTAGGCTCGTCGCATTGGATTTGCGACTTTTGACTCTACCCATTTGTTTTTTAATTAGTCATGGTTTCATTTTAAAACAATTAAATATTTCCAAATAAACGCTGCATTGCAAAACGTAACTATAGTTTTTGAGGTTATTTTAGGTTAAGTGAATTAAATCCTATTTTATTCAACTTAAAGTGATAATGAGGAGTTATAAAATTTGCACATAATGTTTGCTGCTATATACAAGTTTTTATAAAAACCGCAATATTACTTATGGTTGACCGCTAACTGCATTATGTAGCCTGCAATGATTTAAAGGTGGATTCTAACTCTTGCAGAATCTAGCTCTATAGGACTTATAATCAACACTTCTTAGATCCTTATAGCTTTCTCACTAACTCTTAAGGCTCGACAAAACTTTTTAGGTGGTACAAAGTATTTGTCTAACTCTTTTTAAGAATACCAGTTGATAGTAAGTGTTAGTATACACCTGAGCATCACTCACAGCGTTTAATACTTCTTGAAGCTATTATAGTAAGCCTTAAGGTGTTATAAGACCTTTTACTACCTCAGTAGTCGAATATCAGCCGTTAGTAAGTGTTAGTAGACACCTTACAATTGCTTTAATAGGTTTGTACATCTTAAAGCTATAAGAATAAGTTATACAATGGTTTCGATAAACTCCATACTACCGTCTTAATTTATATTTTTTGTATTTATTACTGTTATTCCTCTAGAAGGTTTAATTATTTATAACTAACCCTACTGTAGAGTCGAATGTTGCTATCGGAGTTCTTATATACCATATATAATACTAAGAGCTATAAAAAAAGGCTGCCGTTAGCTCTAAAATGTTTGTTGGGCAGTGACACCAGCTTTCGCAAACTTTGGAAGAGAATTGCGGCTACCTGCAGACCTGATCACCGGAATACCACCTGATGCTCCACGCAGTATAACCGATTATGCGAATGCCTTGCGGAACAAAATGAACGATATTCATGAGCACGTCAGACAATCGGGCCAGCAAATGTCTGCAAAGATGAAAACCCGCTATGACCGCAAAATGAACAGTAAAGGGTTCGAGGAAGGTTCACTAGTGTTCTCCTACGAGGCGGCTTGCGCACTGGCCGGATCTCCGCCATGGGACCTGGAGGCGAAGGTTCTCGCGTCACTGTATCGGTGGCGCGAGGACGCGCGGGCGCGCGGCGAGCGACTGATGCAGCGACACATCGAGCTGCGTCGGTCGCAGCTGCGCGAGGTCCTGGTGGCGGAATGGCGGGACAGGCTTTCACGCCCTTCCGCCGGCCTCGTCACTATCGAGGCCATCCGGCCAGTGCTCGACCTTTGGCTCGGGAGAAGGCACGGCTCCCTGACGTTTCGTGCGACACAGGTCCTTTCGGGGCATGGCTGCTTCGGGAAGTTCCTGTGTCGCATAGGCAGGGAGCCGGACGCTCGGTGTCACCACTGCGTCGACTGTCGGGAGGACACGGCGCGGCATACGCTGGCAGAGTGTGCCGCTTGGGAGGAGCCGCGCCGTGACCTCATCTCTGTGGTGGGCAGTGACCTCTCGCTACCGGCCGTAGTCCAATCTATGGTCGGCGGCGAGGAGTCCTGGGACGCGGTGGTCTCCTTCTGCGAAACAGTTATCTCGCAGAAGGAGGCTGCGGAAAGGGAAAGAGAGATTTCGACCTCTGACCCCGCCCGCAGCAGGCGCACCGGGCGTCGGAGGAGGGCGTATGCTGCCCTCTTCCGGCCCCCCTAACTGGGTCCAGGGGCGGCGGACTTGGGGACGTCTGTCGCCCCCCATTCATCCGGACCCGAGGTGGCGGCGCGAGGTGTTCCCGTGCACCCCTCTCTGAAGTCACGGAGGGTGTTTAACACCTCACTCCCTCCGTAGACGCGAGGTGGCCCGCAGAGGCGGGCCGGCACCAGCCGGGGATTACGGATGTGGTATACGTTCCCGCGATCCCCGGCGTAGGTGAGAGATGGAACACCGGGGTGGTTTTAGTCAGTAAGAGTCTGACAGACCCCTCCGCCCGCCCCAGGGTGGAGGACATCCATGAGGATTTCCCCCCGTTAAAAAAAAAAAAAAAAAAAAGGTTCACTAGTGTGGTTGCACAATCCAGTTCGCAGCAAAGGGAAATCTCCTAAGCTTCAAGCTAAATGGGACGGACCGTACCGGATTGTGACAAAGATCAATGACGTAACCTACCGTATAAGGAAAAGTACAAGAAGCGCTCCTAAGATTGTTCATGTTGATCGACTGGCGCGTTATTATGGCGCTGATAATGCTCGAGACGAGCATGTCTTAGGAGGGGGCAGTGTTGCGCGCCAGAATTAAACAACGAAGATGGTTGCATTCGGTACTACTAGCGCCATCTAGTATCGAGTAGCAGAACTATTGAAGTCAAGGACCTTCGCGATTTTTCTATGCTAGAATTCTCGGACCTTAGCGATCTTCGACTGCGAACTCAAGTGATTAATAGTGCGATTGTGTTTTGTGATTAGTGAGTTTATAGTGTAATTAGTGTGGTGTAAAATAAAGTGTCATTTTTGGTTATTGAATCGGCTGATTTTATTGTAACGAACCCGAAGCTCGTAACAAAGTTAATGACAAAGTGTAATATACTGATTCAAAACTTTGCTTTAGAGGGATGCGGCTCTTTTTTTTTGGATGGGAAGTCATCAAATGACTTCTCCCGCTCTGGGCGGAGCGGGATGCGGCTCTGAGAGTAAAGTACTGATGCCGGTAAAATGTGCTAAGCCGTCCCAAGAGACGACTACTTACCTAATAACGCTCCAAGATTCCCTGATGTTTTTAGAGCAGTTGGTGTTGACAATCCTGAAGCTGGAAGTCACGAGCCTGTTGAAGATCTCGCAGGGCGCCATCCCGGAGAACATATGGACGGGGGCGGAGGCCGCAATGGCACCGTTGACGATATGAGGGTACTTCAGCCGGAAGTAGGCTGCTAGCATACCGCCGTACGATCCTGGAGGAGAGAATTAATGAAAGTTCCGTACCAGTTCCGGATATCAGCTATGACTGATGCTACTCTTGAAGACGGTGGTGTAAAAAAAATACCGTCAGTGGTGCCCTATCTGGTGATAATAACAATAATTAAACTGTAAGTCTTTCAAAAGGAAAGGTTAAGGCATGTCTTCTTCTTCTTTTTTTCATGTAGAAGTAACTGAGTTTTCCAGAGGCTCGAAAAGAAGAAATGAGAGGTCCATTCACCATGAATAATTCATTCCAGACGAAAGACGTCCTCTGCTGGGCGTATGCGTCTCCCATGCGTCGCTAAATCGACATGCATGTCGCATCCAGCGGATTCCCACGGCCTACACCTGCCATCGGTCCACCTTGTGGAAGGCCTTCCAACGCCTCGCCTTTTGATACGCGGTCGAGACTCCTAAACCAAAAAAACTATAGGTTGTGCCAATGTGCCCAGTCAGGAGGTCCATTTAACACGCCACAATCAAGAAGACAAATTAAATTGGGCCTCCTCGTATTCCATGGTTTGATAGCAATACCATTAGCCGAGGTACTGTTGTAACTGCTCATCGGGTTCGTTCTGAACACATGCCATTAAGAGCTTTTGCATATCTTATGCAAAAAGTAAGTTCACCCAATTGCGAGGTGTGCGGTAAAAGAAGATGTACAACATTGCGACAAGAAGTTACAACTGAGCGAAAACAAGTTGTTAGGGAAACCAGAAAGTCTACTTCTTCGGTTTCTCTGCGACCTTTATGCCGTCCTAGAGACCGTTAAAGTATTATGTAAGCAGAATTTTTAACATCTTTGACCGCCCCCTCCCCCTTGTTAGCAAAAGTAAGCAAAGCTCTTACCCAGGGGGGGTAAGAGCTTTACTTGCTACCATTTACCCCATGCTTACGTAAACATTTATCATTTTGTGTCATTTTGAAACTGTTCAGGTTTCCTTATTGGTTCAAGAAGCAGCAATTAACAAGTCTAGAAATAAGGAGTTTATAGTGTATAGAGAAATTAACTTATTGTGGTTCGCTATTAGGGCGATGATAACCCTGTGGGTAGGTAAGTCCGCGCCGGGCCATATGATGATCCCAGATCCCATATGCTAAATAAAATATTGCTGACGTAATCACCTCTCGGATGGGCATGAGATATTTAGAAGTTTACCTCTGCTGGTAATACTTTGTTCTATAACTAGTATACTTGGTGCATTGTCCTCACAAATATGAAGTATTTTTTGTATTACCAAATATTGTAAAACATTGATTTGAAAAGAGTAACTATGGAGTTTCTTGTCCGTTCTTCTCCATAAGAATCTACCTTTGCGAATGGACGCTAGAGTCCCTTAATTTATGATAATTTTTATTGATGACGTTCAAAAGTGCCGTTAATGGCCTAATTGAAATAAACGTTTTGAGTTTTGTTTTTTTTTTGATCCCCCCATCCCCTACTTTAGTGCTTTTGTATTACTTGAATGGCCCCATAAAACGAATCTTTGAACTCACCTCCAAACGCGATGACGGGATATCTAGGCTTGATGGTGTTTCCCTGAAGGTAGTCGATGAGGTCTGCGTAATCTGCCAGCGCCTGCGCAGACGTCAGGTACCCGATGTGCTCGTTGTCCAGAGACTTGTTGCCAAAGGGCATTGATTGTCCGTAGTACCTGGAACATTAGGATGTCCTTCGTGAATTATTAATAGCTAGCTTATGGCTTATGCCCGCGACTTCGTTCGCGTGCAGTTCCATACAAAATGTTAACGCCTTTTTCACCCCCTTAGGGGACGAATTTTCAAAAATCCTAGCGTATGTCCATCTTAGCGTATGTCTACGTCATAATATCTACCTGCATGCCAAATTTCAGCCCGATCCATTCAGTGGTTTGGGCTGTGCGTTGATAGATCACTATGTCAGTCAGTCAGTCCCTTTTGAGTTATATATATTTAAGATAATTATGAGAAAGTGACAGAAGTCAAAGGGAATGGATTGCCTAGGTATGGCCATGCGAAGAGGAAGGATGAAAAGCATTTTTTTTTATGAAAAAATACCGGCCAAGTGCGTGTCGGACCACGCATAGTGAAGGGTTCCGTAGTTCACTGTTAAAATTTTTAGTTGATGTTGACTGTATACATATTTATATTTTTATGACCTGCCTGAGAGTGGTTTGCATTTATTATTATTAACATTTAAGTTACTGTTGCGTCAAGCTGTATTGTTCAAACCAATTTGAGCGTGTTACTGAAATTTCATATCTCTAAAAGTGTGTAAGCTGTGATGTTCTAACCAATTTTCGTTAGAAGTGTCTGTGAAGTTCTATTTGCTCAAATTTATGAGAATTTTCAACTTCTTAGTTAAAAGTGAGGGGGGGGGGGCACATTTTTTTTAAAGAAAAGGAAGGAAAGAAAGAAAATGTATTTAAATGATGATGATAATGTTAGCGAATTTGAGGGGTCCGATGGCTCACGATGTAGAACATAATCAGCCTTTGAACGTCCCCACTGCTGGGACACAGGCCTCCTCTCTAGGAGTGGGAATGGGCCGTAATCCACCACGCGGGCCCGGTGCGGGTTGGTCGCGATGGAGAACGCAAGAAGAGAATTGTAAATTGTTGCTGGATCATGGTCATAAAGAAGCCAGAAGCTTACTCCAGTAGTTACTTGGTAATTTAAGGAGACATAAGAATCCAGTAGTCCTACCATAACGTCTTAAATCCATCATGCTTCCTGTGTCAGAGAGAGACGGAGTTTACAATCCTTGGAAACATGATAGCATTGGCACTTCGTGGTACGTACGGCCCCTGGACAATCCTTGGTCTACCAATCAACGTCTTATTACAGATAGGGTTATCTTATCAGGCTACAAAGTAAACTGACCTGTGTTCAGCAAATACAAGTTTCGCTTTGAACTCCTTCGCGATCTCCCACATAAAACCGGTGTGCTTGGCGAACACTTCGATTTGGCCCTGGAATATTCAGAAAATAACATTAAGCATTGTGTAACATTTCTGTGCTGTGCTGTAAGGAGAAAGATAAAAGTAATATGTAGTTAACCGCTTGGCAGCATAAGTAATAAACATCTACTGGTGATGGATATTGCCTGATTTGATCGACTGTAACCAGTCTTACATAATAAAATAAATAAACAAATAGTTAGGTATACATACGATGCAATGCAAATCGCAGAATGCACACACAAACAACCACACAGTGCAGAATGCAAATCGTTGCTGAGTAAGTTGAAAAAAAAAATGTAGGTGGGCTACGATGCAGTAGAGAATTTTCTATTAAATATAAGGTAAAACCGCTTCCTTATAAAACAACCCCACACACATACACACACACTACCCATACACAGACTACCTAATGATAATCATCTGCCTAGCCTTTTCCCAACTATATTGGGGTCGGCTCCCAGACAAGCCGGATTCAGCTGAATACCAGTATTTTACGTGGAGCGGCTGCCTACCAGACCTCCCGGTACTTCTTAGCAAGACTGGTGTCAGATTTTCTGGTTTCGGACAATCCGTAACCACTGCCAAAGATCTCCAAATGACAGCCGGGACCAACGGCTTAGCGTGCTTTCCGAGGCGCGGAAAAAAGCTTAAAAGGAGTCGCTCCTAACTGTATAATGCAGGTACAACGTAAAAGTTTCAGATTCGCAACACTACATGGCATAGTCCACGCCGCCATTGCGGTTTTTATAGGTAGGTACTGTGACCTTGTTGAGATATTCGTAAACCCTACTGTTGAGTACTGGCTCAACTCAACATGGCCCCAAGTCTGCTATTACAATAGTAGTGAAGAATTGGGGTTCCTGGATCAGGGATCCAGGAACCCGCAATTCTTCACTTGAAAATCAATTATAGTCAATCAATCGATTCATAATTTTTGTAATTAACTCTACTCATTCAAATAATAAGTACTTAATTATATAATTAAGATGGGAACTTCTCATTGCAATGGTTCCACACTCGAAATGGGCTATCTGTCAATCATTCAAATCGTTATACACAGTGCCTACTCTATAAGACGCGGCGTGGCAGAGCATTCAATACGAAATGCTCTCATATTGCCCACCCGCTAACTTATATAGCGCAGCGGCTATTAATGCTAAACTGCTCTATTAAGTACTTCATCTAAGTTTGTAAGTTTGTGAGGTTGTCGGGGGGTAATTTTTGGATCTACCGAACCGATATTGAAAATACATTTACCAATAGAAAGCCGCATTATTTGTGAGTGTCATAGGCTAAATATGTTCGTATCCTCAGGGGAACAGGAAATACGCGGGTGAAACTGTGGGGCGCTACTAGTATTTTATAAGGTAGAAATAAAAGGAACTATTTTTTTTGTGTATTTATTTTAAATATAACAGTTTAATTATGACATTTTACATAGTTGCTTGTTGACCCATACACACACATACATTTAAATACTCATATTTTACATAACGGTATTTAATTTTATTTAATCTATGCTTTTGGATCGATATCATCCTGAATTCTTGCTATTAATTCTCTCGTACTTGAATAAATATCATCAAATAATATCGTTTTTACAACATACTGAACACACACATCAGCTTCACAATTGCACATCGGCTGTTCGGATTTTTTAAAACTCTCTGTATCGTAAATTTCAATCTTGATTATTTTAGTACCGCGAGTGACAGGTTTCTTTATATATTGAAAAAATGTTTGATCTGATTTTGGTCTTTTACGAGCAAGACCCAGCGTTTTCTGTCCAGATGTTTGTTGGACTGCTGGCTGATTCATAGGTACAAAATTGAAAAGATCTTCAGAGTCCTGAAAAAAAGCATTGCTATAATAAGTCTCAAATCATCATACAAAATTTTGGTTGAAACAAAGCGTTATGTTGAAATAAATACTGATAGTGGTGTACCAGGCACCTATTCTAAATAATGATTACCTAACTATTAATGCTTTTATTTTTACTGTTAAAGAAAAATATTATTAATACTTACCGACATTACAAGATAATAACGATCTAACCAGTCAGCAGGATTCACAGAAATTGAATGATTGATGTTTAAGTTTTTTTTCCATTTATATAATAATTTAATTTTAATCAATAGAGTTCAAAGTAGTACGTTTTTGTTAGATTTTGATATGCCAGACAAAAATGGTATGATGAAATTGAAACCTCAAGACATCGCGGCGCCAAACATTTTATTGTTTATCGTAAGTATCTATTCATAAATTTAGTACTACTGCACATTGGTTCGTTGTAATCTTTTCATACATTTTATTGAGAAGATACGGCAGGCAAAATCATCGTATATAAGTAGTATGCCATTGTTAATGAATTTGCAAAGTTGCAATTCTTTATATGGAGACGGATCAAAACAAAATAACCAATCGTCGTACTATTGTTACGCCTGGTTTTGCCTACCATCATTATTATTTTTCGATCTTAATATTAAAGAAAGCTATTATTCATAATACTGTTTTTAGTTCATTTATAAAATAACTTAAGTAGGTACCTACATCTGTTCTGCTGGAATTGAACACAATATATTGAATCGTTATGTGATGTGGTTTACTCCCTCAGAGAAGTATTCAAATTAATTACCTACCTACCTAAGTATCTCGTTTGTATTTTTTTACTCAATCATACTAACCTGGATGAACAGATTTTGATGAAATTTAGCTCACCGTTAGTGTATAATCTGGATAAACTAAACCAACTCAACCTATCTTTCCAATACCCATTTAAAGCGAGGAGACAAATCCAAGTGTTATGCTAGTATATGGTTGAGGACCAATTCTATTTCTATCTACAATTCACTATAGTCAATTTTATATTCTATGCAATGGACATAAAGTTTAAAATACGTGTTCTGTAATTTTTCAACTTAAATTACTTAAGTATTTCATATTTGGGTGACACATCTGACAAAGCATTTTAGTTACATATCCACAACATAATCCTTAAATGGAATATGCCAGCATGCGGATTTACTACTATTTAAGAGCGAGCCTGGAGAAGCTGGATCATTATACGAGTTCTTCTACTAAAGGTAGTCACATCAACTTCAACCTACCTAAGAAAAAAAATCCGCTGAAATGTAAGTACTTACCCAATACTTTTTTTAAATTGTAGGTATATTTTTACCAACAGGCTACTAGTTTTTCTATTAGAATTTCTAATTGATGATTCCATTCCTTACTAAGTTTATGTTTCCCTATTCAATTGTTTTAGTATTCTTTCAATCAAGTGTACACGCAATCAATAAATTAATATTTTATTGATTTATTCATTTCTTAGCATTCAATAATTAAATTATTATATTTGTCCAGTTATTCAATTCATAATCATTGACTTATGCTTCGATTTCTTATTTTTACAGGTCTAAGAACACAGCTGACCATCTATTCCCATCGGAAGACGAATCGCTGAGTGACACACCAGTTAAAGCCAAGCTGAAGGTGCAAAAAAAGCGTAAGCTAACGTCAACGAGCAGCGCACAACCATCCACCAGTAAGAAACATAAGATTCACCCCATCACTCCTGCGACCAAGGCTACTGCTCGGGAGCTGTTCGGGAGTGACAGCGATGACGACGCGCTTGAAGTTAGTGGGGAGAAGAAGCCTCCTCCTATTTACTCCTACATTACGAGGCGATTGGCAAATGGCTTTTCCCGTCAAATGGAGGAACAGAAGAAAGGTGCGTTCTACATTGAAGTTAAAATTTATAGGTCCGATGAGATAGAGCGCGTACATCCCGTAAATAGATGGCGTCATTCCATCATCACCATTAAAAATAAAACCGATGAAGATTCAGACTCGTGGAATCATATGAACGCGTTTATCGCAAGTACTAGAAAAGAGTTAAAAAAGTGTCCTCCAACGTTTATAAGCTCCTATCAATAACTGAATATCAAAACCTTTACCATATAAGTGTATACATAATATTCAGGGCTAAATAATGTAATCTTATTGTAACATTAATATTCTAAGCGATCTATATTCATTTTATAACCTTGTTTAATCGATTAATTTCATTAATTAAACTATGTAATGTGTATAACAATTGTCGTTTTTGTTTCCAGTTCAACCTCCCGATCACATCTCACAAAGTTCTAATGATAATGATAATGATAATGATAATGATAATGATAATGATAATGATAATGATAATGATAAACAAACAAACAAACTGCAACTAAATGTATCCAAATGCTTTTATTTAATATTCACTCGCCAGAAATCTATCATTGGCCCAGGGTATACACTAGATGGTACTTACATAAGTAAACAAACCAGTATCAGGGATCTTGGAGTGGTACACGACAGCAAGCTGCTTTTTAATGATCATATAGAAACAGTTGTCAACAAGGCGTTCAAAGCTTTAGGCTTCATAATAAGAGCTTGTTCTAGCTTTCGTTCTCTAAAACCATTAAAAGTTCTTTACTGTTCTCTAGTGCGTAGCCACCTTGAGTACGTCTCTCAAGTCTGGAACCCTCAATATGAGATTTACAAATCCCGTATTGAGTCTGTTCAAAGGAAATTTTTGCGGTACTTGGACTTCAAGGCTAGACAATTATCAGTTGACTATGAACACCGTTGTAAACGATATCATTTTTTACCGTTGGAAGTAAGACGTAATATCAATGATATCTGTTTTTTGGTGAATATCGCAAACGGCTCAGTCGATTGTCCCGAACTACTCAGCAAAATACTTCTTCGCACTAACATAAACAACCTAAGAAAACGGCCCCTACTCCTTGAACCATTCGCATCGACTAAATACAGGCGCAACACCTTCTGCATACGTAGTGTTATAGCTTTCAATAGTTTACCATCACACCTGGATATCGATTTATTTTGCACCAGCGCACATACAATTAGAAAGATCTTAAACAAGCAGTATTTTGGTGACAACTCTAAATAGCTTTTATCCTGATTTTGTTTTTTGCACGACTTGACATACCTAATAATATTATTTATTACTATTATGTTACACTATGATATTACATAGTCAAATCGCTGTAACTGGTCAACGCAAATAACGCGTAACTAATTAGATACATGTATACATGTGGAAGCTTGTAATTAGCAAATGTCTTTAAATTATGTAAGATATCCAAAAATGTTATTAGTCTGTAAGCTTTCTTTAAAATTAAATAAATAAATAAATAAATAAATAATGATAATGATAATGATAATGATAATGATAATGATAATGATAATGATAATGATAATGATAATGATAATGATAATGATAATGATAATGATAATGATAATGATAATGATCATAATAATGATAATAATGATACAAGTCAATTTGATAAGTATCTCAGAACAAGAAAAATATGATGATATGAATGTTTATGAACCTAATTGTTTATCAAAGACTATTCATTGTGACAAATGTAAACTTGAGATTCCAGAACATAAATACAGATACCATAAGAGAACGAATATCCATAAATCGAATTGTGTGATGAAATCAAGGTTTGAAAATGTTGAAATAATAGCAACAGCTTTTAAGAATAGAATTATGACTTATCGCTTAAACCCATCTATAGAAGACGAGAACCTAATTCCAGAGGTGTTCTTAGATGAGAAGCGACCATATATCTTGGAAATCATAAAGTTTTTACTGTCGAAAAATACCTCTATCAAAGTTAACTTTGAACTGTTTGCTTATTTTATATTACCTACATCAAACGAGCAGCAGTTAAAGTCATTTAATACGAAATATGAAATTATATACAATAGTACTGATTTTAATACGATATACTCAAATTTAATAGAAATATTTAAAAGAAAACTTACCGAATTCGAACATTGTGAATCTGGATGGTCATTTGTTTCCATAAGTCATTTGGAAATAAATATAAATAAATATTGCCCTTTGCGAGGTGGTACTTATTTAGACCTACCTGATGTTATTAAAAATACAAAAAGTTGTTTGAATGTACAGAATAATGATGAATATTGTTTTTTGTGGAGTATAGTCGCAGCGTTATATCCAGCCAAAAATAATGTCTGCAGGACGAACTCCTATCCACATTTTAGTTCAATATTTAATATAGAAGGGATTTCATTTCCACCTTCACTTGGCGATATCAAGTTATTTGAAAAGAATAACTGTGAGTTAAGTATTAATGTTTACGGATTAAATGAATACTATACTGTAACCGGTCCTCTTTATGTGACGAGTTGTAAGAAAGATAAACATATTAACTTACTATATTTTGAAAGAAACAACAAAGGTCATTACTGTTTAATTAAAAACCTTTTACGTTTAGTGCGACGACAAGTTTCATACCATAAAGGTCGAATGTATTTATGTGAGACTTGCTTGCAGTTTTTTACCTCCGGAACAAAGTATAATTCACATAGGTGCTCCAAAATTTTAACCATACTCAGGGGCGTAGCTACCGCCGTATCAGCCGTATCAATTATACGGGGCCCCCAGGCTACAGGGGCCCCGAATGTGTGTATGCAAAAATTCCTAAAATATTATCCATAATACTTTATAAGTTATTAACATTTTATAATATAACTGCTGTGAGCTGTGCAAACTTAATTCGGTGTATGTATTGTGATTTTTAAACTATGTTTAAAAATCACAATACGTACACCGAATTAATAATATACAATTCAGATAAGTTAAAAAAATACTAAAGTTATTTGTTTTCAAATCCATATTGTTATTTTTTAAATCAATTAGTACATTTTTCGTTTCATTTATAAAAACTTTATACTGTTGGGGGGCCCCTCAACGCATTTTGATACAGGGCCCGTCTAAGGCAAGCTACGCCACTGACCATACTACCTGATAAAAACACTGTATTACAGTTCAAAAATTATGAACGAAAGCAAAAAATAAATTTTGTTATATACGCTGATTTCGAAAGTATATTAATGGACTGTGAAGTAGAGCAGAGTGATAAAAATACGATAAAGAAGAAACTACATCAACCGTCTTGTTTTGCATTTTATGTATGTTGCTCACATGACAGCAGTTTGTTCAAAAATTGATAGAAGAAGTGAAATTGATCAATACAATTTTGAGGACAAAGAAACCAATGCATTCTATGAAAAGAGAGCAAATTAATAATTATAGTAAAGCAACTACATGTCATATCTGTAATCATTTGTTATTTGATGATAAAGTTTGTGATCATGATCACATTACATCCGAGTACAGAGGCGCAGCACATTCACATTGTAATTTACTTTATAGAGTGTGTCCCTTTATACCCATTATATTTCACAACTTAGCTGGCTATGATTCTCATATATTTATAACAGAATTATCAAAGTATGATGGTGAGATAAAAGTTATAGCACAAACGAAAGAAAAATATTTAACGATAACAAAAAAAATCAATACTGGGAAAAGATGTAAACCAATACAGATAAAATTCATAGATTCATTTCAATTTCTTAGTTCAAGTCTCGAGAATCTATGCAAAAGTTTAACTGAGAACGATTTTATTCATTTATCGTCACATTTTCCAGACAAAAGTCAATTCAGTTTATTGCAAAGGAAAGGCATATATCCGTATGAATACATCTGTTCATGGCAAAAATACAATGAAACACAACTGCCTGCTAAGGATAATTTTTATAACACATTACAAATGAAACATATAACTGACGCTGAATATCAACATGCTCAGACTGTATGGAAATATTTTAATATAAGTTCTCTCGGTGAATATACAGATTTGTATTTAAAGTGTGATGTACTATTACTATGTGATATATTTGAGAATTTCAGAAACATTTCTCTACAGCATTATAAACTCGATCCTGCATATTATGTAACTTCACCTGGATTGAGTTGGGATGCTATGCTACTTTATACAGGTGTGCAGTTAGAATTGATTCATGATTTAGAAATTTATGAAATGTTGGAGAAAGGAATACGTGGAGGGTTAGCACAATGTTCTCACCGATACGCTAAAGCTAATAATATTTATTTACCTCAATTCGATCATTCAAAACCATCATCATATTTAATATACTTAGACTGTAATAACCTTTACGGATATGCTATGACGAAAAAATTACCAATATCAGGATTTAAATTCATGACAGATAATGATATGAAAAACTTTAATATATTTAATATTCCTGATGATGGGGAGTACGGATACATTTTAGAAGTAGATTTAGCGTATCCAGATCATTTACACAATTTACATAGTGACTTACCTTTCGCTCCTGAGAAATTCATACCCATTGGAGGGAAAACTCAAAAACTAATCGCAAATTTATATGATAAATATCAGTATATCATTCATTTCATTCATTTAAAAGAATGTATTAAAAATGGTCTTGTGTTAAAAAAAATTCATAGAGTTCTTTGTTTTAAACAAGAAAACTTTTTGAAAAAGTACATAGACTTGAATACTAGATTAAGGCAAGCAGCTTCAACATCATTTGAAAGAGATTTTTTTAAACTTTTAAATAACTCTATATTTGGTAAAACGATAGAAAATAAGCGTAAGCATGTTGACATCAAATTAGTTACCAAATGGACAGACACTTCAAATAAAACGAATAAAGTGATTGGTGCTGAGAAATTAATCACAAAACCTAATTTAAAAAGTGTTTCTATATTTGATGAAAATTTTGTAGCTATACAGCTGAGTCCTGAAAAACTTGTTTTAGATAGACCAATATATATTGGATTTGCTGTACTAGAATATTCTAAGCAACATGTATATAACTTTCATTATAATTTCATTAAAAAAAAATATGGCAGTAAAGCTAAATTGTGTTACACTGATACAGATAGCTTGTTATATTTAATACACACTGAAGACGTTTATAAAGATATGTGTAATAATTTGTCGGAATTTGATACAAGTAATTTTGGAACTAACAATCATTACAGAATTCCTAAGGTGAATAAAAGCATCCCCGGTTTGTTTAAGGATGAATTAGGAGGTGACCCAATTACTGAATTTATAGGTTTAAGAGCAAAACTGTACTGTATTAAATCATTAAATACTCAAATTAATAAAGCTAAAGGTGTGTCTAAACCTATTACAAGATGTTTAAAACCACAAAACTATAAGAAGGTTTTATTTAAAAACTTAACACTTAAGCGTAAAATGAATATGATTAAATCCTTGAAACATGTGCTTTACTCACAAGAAGTAAATAAAGTAGTCTTGAACAGAATAGATGATAAAAGGCAAATCGTATCAAATCAAATTGAGACTGTTCCTTGGGGGCATTTTAATTACATATGTTAACTAGTTTTATATAGAAATGTTCTTTGATAATTTAATTATATGTTTTATATTATTTAATAATTACTAATAAAAAATTGATTCTTATACTATGATACTTGACTTTTTACTTGTTTCCTTAAGTAAATACCTAACACCAGTATATTATTATTATTTTATTTTGTTGATTTATATAAGATGTTTAAAATATTTATTAATAAAACACAGTTTATAAAGTATTTTTTATTATATTGAATTTAAATAACACATGTGGTAATAATAAACTCAGAATACACATAAACTTACACATACCTAATAAGTAACATTTTAAATCCATATTATGAAGTCGAACTTAATTTTTTAACTATTTTGCTCACTAAATGCTCAGTTTCACACATGATATCATCATAATTACTTTTCACTAAATATTGTACATTCACACTTGCACAATCAGGTTCAGTGTCTATTTCATCCATGTGGCGACCGTCGAGATCATGTATAATTATTTTTATTAGTTGGCGAACATGCCCTGGCTCCTTACGTATAATAAAAGACGTGTTTTTAAAAGATTTTGATTCAGTTTTTTGTCTTCTTCTTCTTCTGTTTTTGTTCAGCTAGTTTTTGCTGCTGACTCTCTTCACATACACTTGCCGCTACATCTGCTAACCAGGTATCTTTATCTTGAGCATAGTAGAAAGGATTTATAACTGGATCGATCATCAAATTCTGAAAAACATAGATTTTTGTTGCGTTAATAAATCATCAACAATGAATTTAAGTGATAATAGCAAAAATAGCTTAGATACTTACGTTACACTCAGGGTTATTATTATCTAAAACAGGACTGTAGGATGGTGAGCGTGGCATGATGCTGTAAAAAAAGAGTATGCATTATTAATTATTTTTATTAGATCAAATAAAATAATTAAACACATATAAACGTAAAAATATTTACCTTTACAATTTCCTAATAAACGAAAGCGATACGAAACGACTTACTTATGGAAAAGCGGTCAGTGAAGTGAAGTGATTGATAATTTTATAATAAATACACTGCGTAGAGTCCATATTACATAATTACTATGTATTAATCTGAAAGATGAGAATAACATCTTTCTTGTACTCAACACGAGTTTCAACTTGTTCCTTAAATAAGTATATATGTGCATGTTAAGTAGTTTTTGAATTAATAGGTAAGATGAAGTTGGTTAAGCAACCCATATCCCTCAGTGTTAATAATATAAAATTAAGTGACACCGTTCACCACATCAGACATAGCGCTTTATTGCCAAATACCATTCGCTGTATAATATGTGGTCCATCAAACTGTGGTAAAACGAATGTTATGATTAGTTTATTGCTACATCAAAATGGGGTCAAATTTAGAAATCTTTATCTTTACTCTAAAACTACTTAATTTCAACCAAAATACCGTTTCTTGACTGAAGTTTTGAAAAGAGTACCGCAGATTAACTTCTACGAGTTCTGCGATGATAAAGATGTAATTCCTACAAGTGAAGCTTTAACGAATTCTGTATTTATTTTTGACGATGTTGCGTGTGAAAATCAAGTAAATATCCGCAATTATTTTTGTATGGGTAGGCATAAACAAATCGATTGTTTCTATTTATCTCAAACCTATTCAAAAATTCCAAAACAATTGTTACGTGACAATGTTAATTTTCTTATTATATTCAAGCAAGATGATGTCAATTTAAAACATATTTATGAAGAGCATGTTAGTTGTGATTTACAGTGGAAAGAGTTCAAAAACATTTGTCAAACTGTTTGGAGCAAACCTTATAATTTTCTACTTATTAATAAAGAATCGTCATTAAATGATGGAAGGTACCGAAAGAATTTCGATATTTTTTTTAAATTTGACTGACTGTTTTACATACATATAAGTAATTAATATGCAAAAACAAATCCAGTATAGTTTGTTCTTTAGCTGAAAGAAGTTGTTATAATATATAACATGGAGAAAAATATTAAAATAGAGTTAATGAAGTCTGTAGACTCTATAAAGAATAAAATAAAACAATTAAAGGACCAGGAACACTCAATGAGCTTGTCACTCAATAAAATGCTAAAACCTGTCACAGATCCCCATAAAACTCTAGTTGATACGAATATAAATATGGAAAAAATAAAACATTTAGAAAATACAACACTATCAAATTCTGGGGATACTGAAATGGATGACATTAATACTAGTTCATCTACAAAGTTTGAGGACTGTTACGAACCTAAACTTGGTTCTACCCAATTGGTTAAAAAGTCTTCTAAAATGGAATTACCACAAGATTTAGAAATTTTATTAAAGGATCCTGATATCTATGATATTTATGATGGTTTAAATATACCGTTTGGAATAAGAAGTGAAAACAAAGCTTTATTCATGGGAAATTCAGTAGTATCATTTTCTAAAATGGATAGTTTGAATAATGCTACTGACATTTTGATTAAAATCGATGATAAATCCTACAATTTAACTCCTGGTTTAAAAGAACTTTTACTTCGAAAGAAACCTGATTTAAAATTAATAACTAGCAAAGATAAATTTGTTTACAAGGATATCTTGCATTATACAAATGCTCATAAAAGAGATTTCAATCCAAAAGGGCAAATAAAAGGTGATAAAGGAATAAAATATCGTGAAATAATCAGACCATTGTTTTCCGAAACGTCGAACGATGATATTCATACTAAACTTGGAGGAAACTTGCCAAAGTTAAAGCAATATAAAAAGAATACTGACCTGGTATATTGGGACGACCCCAACGAATTGGTTGAGAGATTGAAATTATTAGTTGCTTCAAGAGATGCTGGTAATACAAACCATGATAATGAAATTTTATCTATAGTAGAAGAATTAAAAGAAGCTGATATAATTAAAGAATAAATAGTAGCACTTACATGGTTTTCTTTCAGTATCATTGCTAGATTCAAGACGAATATTATGTACTGAATTTTGAATATGAGTAAAGCCGATGTGGTAAACGAAATTCATAAAAATGCAAGGGTAAACTTCCCACGAAGACATGTTGTTATGAAAGATATAGATGACCTTTGGCAAGCAGACTTAATTGATATGCAATCTATTTCTAAGGAAAATAAAAAATATAGATTTATTCTTACTGTTATAGATACATTTTCGAAATACGCTTGGGCCTTTCCTTTGAAAAGTAAAGAAAAAGACGTATGCAACTCTTTCAAGATTTTGTTGGATAAAGGGCGGATACCCAAAAATTTACAAACCGATAATGGAACAGAATTTTATAATAATAAATTTCAAAAACTTATGAAATTTTATTCTATAAACCATTATTCAACTTTCTCAACAAAAAAAGCATCAATAGTTGAGCGATTTATCAGAACATTGAAATCTAAACTGTATAAGGAATTCAGTTTAAAAGGTGATTATAATTGGGTAGATAATACCCTTGATAATGTTATTTACAAATACAATCACACCTATCATCGAACTATTGATGAAATCCCCGCAAACGTGGATAATACTAATAAAGAACGCATATTAGGCAGATATTTCAGGTTGGTAAAAACCAATACTATAAAAAGCAAATTTAAAGTTGGTGATTATGTACGTATCAGTAAGTACAAAGGAACATTTGAAAAAGGATATACCCCCAACTGGTCGACAGAAATATTTAAAATTCGAAAAATACAAAATACAACTCCTATCACCTACTTAATTGAAGATACAATCAGAAACCAACCCATTTTAGGTGCATTTTATAAACAAGAGCTACAAAAGACAAAACATCCTAATTTGTATTTAGTGGAGAAAGTTCTTAGAAGTAAAGGAAATAGGGTTTTAGTAAAATGGTTAGGTTTGTCTTCTTCTGAAAATAGTTGGATTGACAAATCGAATATTTATTAAGTGTTCAACTCATTATGCATCAGTCATATGATGGGTAGTGGAGAGAGCAGTCTTCTCAATTGGTTTATAAATAATTTACCATTTGAATTACATTTACCAGGATACAATTATTGCGGACCTGGCACTAAATTAATTAAAAGGCTTACACGCGGAGATAAAGGCATTAATAAATTAGACGAATATTGCAAAGAACACGACATTGTCTATCAGAAGTCTTCAAACTTAAGGGATCGCCATAAGGCAGATTTCGTTTTGTTAAATATGGCTAAAGAACGAGCACTTGCCTCAGATGCGAGTGTAGGCGAAAAACTGGCAGCACGTTTAGTAAGCAGCGCTATGTTAACAAAGATTAAAACTGGTTCTGGCCTAAAAAAAGGAAGTAAAAAGTGTTCTCCAAAAATTACATCTGGAAAAGGGTTGAAAAATAAATTTAAAAATGTTATTAACAAAACAAAAAGACACATAAAAAAATTAAAACCAAAATGTAAAAAAGTTGCGATAGAATTAGCTATGGCTGCTACAAGAGAATTAGCAAATGATTCATCCATTAAACTTCCTCGTGTTATTCCTATACCAAAATCTGGTGGAGTATTACCTTTGATTCCTATTTTCGCTGGTTTATCTGCGGCAGGCGCTCTAGCAGGTGGTGCAGCTGGTATTGCTAAAACCATAAATGAATTCAAGATGGCAAAAAAGTTGTATGCTGAATCGAAAAGGCATAATGAAAAGATGGAAGCTCTCTGCATCGGAAAGGGACTTCACCTTAAACCACATAAAGGTGGGCTCGGAATTTTCGTATCGAAAGAAAAAAACTAAAATATCGGCTGCCTAAACGAGCTTTGAGTAATTTAGACATTTTGAAGTATGGAAATAATATTCCCTATTTTAGAGGTGTCTTTATGAGAGATGAGCTCCCTAAATACCCTTTTAAAAAAGAATGTGGAGTAATTAATTTAGATAGTTCTAAAAATCCTGGTTCTCATTGGGTAGCCTATGTAAAATACAATAATTATATTGAGTATTTTGACAGTTATGGAGATCTTAAGCCTCCGAAGGAATTTATAAAATATGTGGGTTCCGAAGTTCACTATAATTATGATAATATTCAGCGTGATCACCCTTTCAATTGTGGACATCTTTGTTTGAACTTTTTGAATAATTTTTGGTATAGTGAAAGAATAAAATAAACAGAATCATGTAAAAGAGTTCAGTATACGAGCATGTCTACTACGGTTACCATCTCTGGAAATAAATCAGAACTGGTTACATACTTTCAACCACCACTACATTTATCTGAGCAATACGAGTGCGGTTTGCTATACTTTGCAGTCTTAAATTCAAGACCAATTATTCCTATTAATAAGAGCAGTCCTTTTGTGGTAAGAATCGAATGTGATCTTGTTCACGGTTCGTACTGTAACGGATTACCAACTCATTTCATTCATGAATTTGTATGTGATACTGCTCCAGGACATCAGTGTATGGAAATACCGCAAAACGTTATTTACTATCCAGTAAACAAAAATATAATTTCATCTATATCAGTTAAGATTGTTGATCAACTTGGTCATTGTATTAATTTTGGAGAAGAATATATTCAACTACGTCTGCATTTAAGAAAAACAAAATGATAGTATATTATAAAAACACCCCCGTGAAAACAAAACCTCTTAGTTCTTCTACGATTGTCAAAGTGCAGAGACGTAAGAACGTTAAGAAATTGACTAAAGCAAATAAAGATTTTCTTAAAGCCCTAGGGTTTAAAGTATGAATATACTACAGATTACTGAATCACCCCACTTCGACACTTCGATTGAAAGTTACGAAGTACATTCATACAATCCATACAACAACAGCTTTAGAGAAAACGATGAAATCAGAATTCCCATACACCAACAAGACACATACGTGCTACCATCAGCCAGTTCAATTTACATCGAAGGTCAAGCAAAACTCTTCGGAAAAGATGGGAATCCGATCAAGAAAACTGTTACGTTCACTAATAACCCTGTTATGTTTTTGTTTCAAGACATCAGATACGAAATAAATGGTATTGAAATAGACCGTATAAAAAATTCAGGAATAACGTCAACAATAAAATCATACATCTCATTAAATGAAGCAGAAAATAAAGTTGCTGCCCTATGGGGTTGGAGTTTAGAAGGAATTCAAAGTGATGGATATTTTAGTGCTGTGATACCATTAAATAAAGTTTTAGGATTTGCAGAAGATTACAATAAAATAGTGATAAATTGTAAACATGAACTTATATTGAACAGAAATAACACTAACTTAAATAGTGTCATTCTTACTGATGATATTGCTCATTTTCAAATAGACATTCAAAGAGTTCAGTGGAGGGTGCCACACATAAAAGTCTCAGACCGAGAACGACTAACACTGTTAAAACATTTAGAAAGAGATAAACCTATCCAGATGGCGTTTAGAAATTGGGATTTATACGAGTATCCGTTACTACCTAAAACCACAAAGCATTCTTGGTCAGTTAAAACTGCTTCACAATTGGAAAAGCCCAGATATGTAATTTTTTGTTTACAAACTAATCGAAAAAATAATAAAACTAAAGACAGTTCAGTATTCGATCATTGTGACGTTACAAACGTTAAGCTCTTTTTGAATTCACAATATTATCCATATGAACCTTTAGGTTTAAAGTTTTCTGAGAACAAATATAGTATATTATATGAAATGTTTGTGAAATATCGTCAGTCGTATTACAACTGTCCAGTAGACCCATTGCTTGACCTAAAGGAGTTCAAAGAAAAAGCTCCTCTCTTTATATTAGACTGTTCAAGACAAAACGATAGCCTAAAAACAGGTCCAGTGGACGTAAGGTTGGAGATTGAATGTTCTACAGCAATACCAGATAAGACGACTGCATATTGTTTGATTATAAACGATCGACTTGTGGAATACAAACCTCTCAGCAACATTGTACGCAGGCTATCATGATAGCTATTGTGGATATTCAAGGCTTTAAAACAGAAACAAATGAATTTATAATAAAAGAAATCGCTATATTGTATAATAAAATATTACAAGTGTTTTTAATTAAGCCACCATTTCCATTTGAAAAATTAACAAAAAAAGAAAAAAGACAAGTAAGTTGGATTGAACGTAACAGAAAGATACACTGGCGGGAAGGATTTATACCTTATTCTAATTATCAGAGTTTAGTTATAGATATTTTAATAGATAAATGTATGTACGTCAAAGGTTCAGAAAAAGTGTTGTGGTTGAAACATATTTTACAAAATAGTAATTGCAATATATTCAATTTAGAAGATAAAGGTTGTTCTAGTTTAATAAGTTTATACGATCAATATAAATATTCTCAAGATTTATATAACTGTATGTATCATAACTCTGTATGTGCTTTAAAAAATGTATTGTGTTTAAATAAGTGGTGCTTACAGAATAAAATTCTAAAATAAATACATTCCTTTTTATTTCTGTAAAATATATCTTAGAGTTTCCTACCCCCTCCTTCCACTTATGTTAGATCTTTATAAATTGTTGGCAAAAGCTGTACAGCATCATTATACGTTTATAGTTGAATTAGGAACTAACAGATATAATAGAACATGTCACAAAGTGCATACAAACCTCGATATGACATGTATAACACGTATAAAATGCGTGAATTTTCATTTAGTTATTACTGGGGCACGGTTCATTCAAAGAATAGATTAGTGAGGGAAATGGCTGACGCGGGATTCTTTTATTGTGGAAATAGTATAAATGACAAAGTGGCATGTTTCTCATGTGGAGGGGTTATCGAAGATTGGGAGATTTATGATGATCCTTGGATGCAACATGCTGTACATTATCCTGAGTGTTTTTATTTGAACGCTGTGAAAGGAAAAGATTATATAATAAAACCACTTATCTCCATCACAGCATTAAACTCTTAGCATTGTAGTATGACGGCTCGATCTTAATCAACGCTTGCTTCATCAGAGAGAGAATATAAATTTGTAATATTGACTATGCTTCCTTCATCGAGATCTGAATTAGAAGGCATTTCTAAAATTATTTTTAAGAATGCTAGTGGTGAGATTCTATTTACTCAACACATGACTGACCAGAAAATTATTAACACCAGCTCATTAAGACTTCGGGATAATACAAACAAGACAGAGCAAAACTCAGTAAAATCCACCTTTGAAAATACGCGATATATCTCACTCAAGGGTGTTCACAATGAGCTCCTAACATTTGTTCGAGTTGGAAACGTACATCCTAGTCTTGAAAAATCGGGTGTAAGGTCATCAAATGCTCCGCCTGACGTTAAATTACTTGCAAGAAGTATCGTACGTGATATAGTGTTTCCTGACTCAGAAGACATTCTATGCTACCAGATTCTGCCAGAAGATGAAATTCCTTGTTTTTGAATTATGTATATGACTCTGGTATGTGCTTTGTAGAATGCATTTTGTTAAAAAAAATCGTGCTATGATAATAAATTTAAAAAAGTAAATATTTTCTTGTTTAATTTCTGTATAAGTTAAGACGTACTTTCGAGTTTTCTATCCCATCCCATCATTTTGAAATTTGATTGATAGATTATAACTGGTTTTCAAGTGTAGAATTGCGGGTTCCTGGATCCCTGATCCAGGAACCCCAATTCTTCACTACTTACAATAGTCTCAGAATGGTCTGTCATTGATTTCTTAATGGTTGATTTTTACAAGTTTGGTATAGATTACCAAACTTGTAAAAATCAACCATTAAGCATCAATCTAATATAAAAGCGTCACTATGACTTTCCAATGGTCAACCACTGACACTCCATTGAAAGAAACGGCATAGAATGGTAATCTCGTACACAATTACAAATGAATGACAGACGTATGCGGTAATCTGATAACATTTTGACAGTTCCTTTGATCAGTGACCTACCGTTAGAACATCATTGTGCAGTCATTGCTTTTAATACTTAGATCGGTTATCAATAAGTATTACGACACCATTGACCGACCAATAATCGACCATTATGAATTTAGCAGATTACGAACTTTTAGCGAAATGACAATGGAATCGTGTTGGAATGACAAATTTATAAAAATAGCAGACTTGGGGCCCAGAGTTTAGTGTGAGCTGGAGAAGTCATTTGATGATTTCCCACCCAAAATAAAAGTTACATCATTTAATTAAGTCTCATAATAGGCTATTAACACATTAAAATTTGCCGATTATGCTATATCGTAGGTAATTTGAATCGTATATTATGATGAGTAAGGTTGATAAAAACGAAGATGTCACTACTAGGTATAACTTAGTAACAAGTTAGTTATTGACTTAATTACTTCATTATTGTTTTTACTTTATTCAGAATATTCATGGTTTGTTGATTAATGAGTCATGGCATTGTTGTAACCTACGTAGGTACTAAGTTTACTAAATTATTTTGTAGGCATTGAATAAGCTATGGAAATTAGTATAAGGAATTAATTATTATCCTAGGTCCTTCGCCAAGGTTACCTACTACCTTTTTTTTTTTTTTTTTTTTTCTGGATGGGAAATCATCAAATGACCCCTCCCGCCCTGGGTGGAGCGGTAGGGAGTGTCAGACTTTTACTGACTAAAACCCACCCGTGATCCTTCTTGTGCCCTATGCGTTCCAGGGCCGCGGTAACTCTTTCGAACAAATTCCGCAACCCTAGCAGGCACCGACCCTATGGGGCCCCGTCCTCGGTGCTGACGGCTTCTTGTGACGCGCGTGGAACACAGCGCGTCGTCGACTCAACCTGCCCCCCTAGCCAAGTTGATAATCTGCAATCGTTAACGCTAGTCGAAAACGAATCAAATGTATGAGAATGAAATCGTCTCAACGTTAAGTCACGTGGTTAGAGCACACGAATAGAAAATTCGTAGCCAAGTTCACATCGTTCAAAATGATAGAATGAATTGTTATCGTTTCTACAATGTTCAACGCTACATCCTTTGTTAAAATGTTTAAACTGAATGTTTAAAGCCATTTAAACAGAGTTTAAATTTTAACCTGTTTGATGTTTATAGAATCAATCGCCAGAGACTAAGGAATGGGTCGTTTTTCTAAATACATTGTAGAATGAGCGGCCGACTCAGGCGCGTCATAATGGCTACCAACTTATCGTTTTCTACAGTTGCTGACACCGAGGCGTTAACGATTGGAGAATAGAATTCGACACGAAAACTTGGCTAGGGGGGCTGGTATCGGACGGCGAGCCACCCACGCTCACCGTCCCCAGGCATCAGCCACTGCGCGATAGCACAGCGGCCGACTTGTCTCTGGAGGGGGCCGAAATGGGACCATTACTGGCACTCCATCTCAGCACCCTCCCGAGTGTTGGGAGCCGCAGCACCCGCAGCAGAAGCGGCAGTGGCGGCGACAGAAGCCGCGGCTGCGGCAGAGGCGGCGGTGGCGGCGGACCTCTTGCCCCTGGTCGGGGCGGATGGCGCGCAGGCCCTTCCCCCAGCCCAGTGCTCGGCCGGCTTGCCAACAGCCGCACATGCACTGCAGTGCGGCGTGGCCTCGCACGAGCCGGCCTTATGACCGGGCTGACCACAGCGGAAACAGAGTCCGCTGCGGTCGACCTCCGAGGGGACATAGCTCCCGTGTGGTTACCCACATGGCAGCGGTAGCACCTCAGAGGTCTGGGTTCCAGCAGTTTTACCCGCGCAGACACCCATCCCACCAAGAGGCTTCGGCCCTCCGACACAGTTCTGGCCGCCGTCACGGGGCAGCTCACCACAAGGGTTTGCATGCCCGTGTTGTCAGGCCGGAGGGTGCCCGCCTTGACGAGCTCGGCAGAGCACCCCCCAGTCCTGGCGACGGCGGCCACAACTTCCTCCTCCGTCACGGAGTCATCCAGGCCCACTATGCGCATGTCGATGCGCCTAGTCGGCCTGGATACCCGGACCTCGTCCGCGGGTAAGACCGCCCTCAGCCTTTCGGCCAGGGCGTCCGCGAACGGGCCACTCTCCGCTCCGGCGAGCTCGAGCTTCCGGGCACCGGTCAAGGTCCTCCTGACCCCGATGCCCCCGCTGATGCCCAGCTCTTGGAGGCTCACCGCCTCCTTCGCCCGCTTCAGTACGGCGAGATACGTCACGCCCTCTGTTCCGCTTCCGGCTGCAGTGTGAGCACTACAGCCGCGGAATTCGGGGCGCGAAGCCTCGCCGCAATGGCATTGGCTTTCCGCCGCTGCCTCCTCGCCTTGTTTTTGGCCGCTTTCGCGGCCCGCCGTTTCTGGCCAGCAACCTGCCACTCGGCCTCGGCCGCAGGAGGGTCCGAGGGTGGGGGTGGGGGCGGCTACGGCACCACTGGCGCCGCAGCCTTAGCCGCTCCTCCAGTCTTCCTCCTACCCCTCTTAGCCGGGGCCGCCTTGGTCGTCGCCGGCGTCGCAGTCGCCGGCGTCACAGGCGCTGGCGCCGGCGCGGCTCCGCCCTTGGCCTTCGCCTTCGCCTGGCCAGACGTTCCCGGGTTTGTAGCCACGGCGGCCGCGTACGAAGCCGCCTTCTGCCGGCCCGGGGGCCTCTGTGTCGCCCCTAGTTGGGGACGCCGAATCATGTCCTCCAAAACGGAGAACTGCTTCTGGTAGGGAGCCAGCTCCTGCCGCACCAGGCTCCGCACCTGGCTCAGCACTAGGCCCCCCTCCAGCGCCGCCGGACTCGGCCCCCCCTGCGGCTCCTCCGAGGCCGCTCTGGCCATGCCAGCCAGGTCCCTCCGGAGCGACTCATTCTCCGCAATGAGTCGCTCCGTTACGGCCGCGAGGCGGGCGACCTCCGCCCGCAACTCTGTCGCCTCTCCGGACCCGCCGACGTTGGCCGCCGCCGCCGCCATAATGGAGGCTTTGGCCGCCGTAATGCGGAGAACATTGGCTGTGTGTGACAGACAAACAAACAGCCAGACAGAGTCCTATAAGGTTTCCTTACGAATGTCTGGCCCAAAAAAAAAACCTTGAAAAGCACAAAGAACTTAACAGTTAGCTGTAAATTTTTTGTCGAGCATCGAACCCGAGACTAATGGAGCATTGTTTATGAATCGACCGCAGAGAACTTTTTATAAGGGGTCAAAGTAACTGAGCGCTAACGTCCTATTTTACTTGAATGTAAACAGACTCAGATAACAAAATATTCGAGCGATACGGCTACGTCTGACGCTAAAATAACTCTGAAGTACTAGATAACGCTGTTCTGTATTAAATCACTACCAAACCCGCGCAATTTCGTCCGAGTCACGAGAAAAAAATACCGTTTTTGCAACACTTTTCATTGATGCCCTGCTCCTTTAGGTCGTAGCGTGATGCCTATATAGGTAGCCTATAGCCTTCTTCGATAAATAGGTTATCCAAGACTAAAAGATTTTTTCAATTCGAATCAGTAGATTCCGAGATTAGCTCGTTCAAACAAACTCATCAGCTTTATATTAATACTAGCTGTCCGCACAACTTCGTTTGTGTCACATTTTTCATGACTGTTCCGCTCCTATTGGTCTTAGCGTGATGATATATAGCCTATAGCCTTCCTCGATAAATGGGCGATCTAACACTGAAAGATTTTTTCAAATCGGACCAGTAGTTCCTGAGATTAGCGCGTTCAAACAAGTAGTATACTCGTAGATAGCAACGCCCCGCGGTTTCACCCGCGTCGTTCCCGTTCCCGTGGGAATATGGGGATAAAATATAGCCTATGTCACCCGGGGATAGTGTAGCTTCCCAACAGTGAAAGAATTTTTCAAATCGGTTCAGTGGTTTCGGAGCCTATTCAATGCAAACAAACAAACAAATCTTTCCTCTTTATGTTATTAGATAGTATAGATTCATACTGCGAAGTCAAGTATTCTTATCCAAGTATTTAGCTAGCCAGGAACAGGCTTACAATTACAAATTAATTTATCCATTTTATTCTACTACCTACCTACTTTGTATTATAAAATCGATCGTAGGTAATTTAAAATCCAAACATATTTGTTAGGTACTTCATCTGTACCTATTATTACATTTATGTCTGTTACATTTGTAACATTAGCGTTTTTTATCTTCTTCAACTATAAAAAAGCGCGAGCACTATCAAAGTTCTATAAACCACGAGGGTACTTGCACGACTCACCTCATTCCCAGTATAAAAGAAGATGGGTCCACTTCCCTGATCCCAATTTTCTTCATTCACCAAATACTTTATTTGAAAAGTTTCATTCCTTTGAAACCCGAAATGGTCGAGGGGAACCCTGAACCATTTCGTTTCATATTTGTACTCTGCACACACTGAAGCTAACACTATAGTAAAAATTATTATTCGTAACATGTTGATTTATTAGAATTATAAAGACACGTCCATTCTGTTCGGTTTCCAATGTGATAATGAATATTCTCGCTCGTCGACGAATCGTTTACTCTGTTATGCAACGTAGGTACAGTTGTGGAGAAAAGTCGTGCGTTCGTGTTTAAGTGTTTTACGTTATTGTATTTTGATGAGTTGTGTAAATGGAGAGTGATTATTTCATTGTTTAGAACGATGTAATTCGAGTGAATATGTAGTGTAAAAAGTTCTGTTTTCTTTTATTTATGTAGGTATATATTTGTTGGAGTTTGTATCTATTTCTTTTTGTAATTTCTCTCGCAAGTATTTCTCTCTACCCAGAAATATTTTACCACTGTTCTAGCCGAATATGATACTTATTTTGCTATCCTATGCTATGCAGGTAAAGCTAATATGTATTGTCAACTGAAAAAAATATTCGTGATTTGTAGTTTAATATAAAAAGCAGTATCTTCTATCAAAGTCAAAGTCAAAGTCAAAAGTCATTTATTCAAACTAGGCTGATAGACAGCACTTTTTGAACGTCAAATTTTACATAAAGACAGTCCCCCAAAACGCCCACCCGTCACCACTTCCTAGTGTTTTAGCTGGGAAGAAGAAGTGGCGCAACAAACTCCCCAGCAACACATCTGTCTATTGCGTTTTAAGAACTTGAATTTATACAATAGTATGCAAAGTACATACATGACAAAGGTAAAAAAAAAAATATATAATTATCCAACATGGAAATCATAAATCAATTCACTAATCTATCATTAAGGTATCTGCAAATACATATGTCTATTATTTTATGTCTAGTAGAGCTAATTCTACATTCATCTGCCTAGCCTTTTCCCAACTATATTGGGGTCGGCTCCCAGTCAAACCGGATTCAGCTGAATATCAGTATTTTACGTGGAGCGGCTGCCTACTAAACCTCCACAACCCATTAACTGGGTAACACGGTACTTGACAAGACTAAAAACAGATTTACGGGCTTTTGACAATCCGTAACGACTGCTAAAGATCTACAAATGACAACCGAGACCAACGGCTGAGCGAGCTTTCCGAGACACGGAGTAAACTCGGTATGTTAAAATGGTCACCCATCCACAGACCAACTTTGGCAAGCGTTGCTTAACCTTGTCTTTATCTACGATCTCCCCCTCCTTACCGGCACAATACAATTTCAATTTAAAAAAAAACACATAGTTTCGTAGCAATTTTGTACGTGTATATAGACCGTATCGTCATTATCTGAGTTCATTTGACCCCTGTCTCGGCAGCCGGCAGGATGTACCTAGCCTACTCGCTGTACATAACACTAGGTACTCCCGGTACATTAGGTACTTACGCTCTACCGCATGCTCATCTTTATTTCGCGTCGATGGTTAACTCCTTAGATTTTTCGATTAGGTGGCTACGTTAATTGCAGCTGTGGCATTCATGGAATCCCCCAAAGTTTAGGTGCGTGGGGACTTTGGGCACTCCAATGTGTAGCTCATGTTCTGAACTGGAGCACCGCACTCGCATTGAGTACCTGACGGGTTTAAGAAACCCCATTTCGCCAAGTTATGCGTGCAGCGACTACCTGGGTGTGCAACCGATTGAGTGCCTTAAATAGGCCACTGCAGATCACGTCCAGATGGCTGATGTTCCTGGGGTTACAAGTAGTCGGGTGGTGGATGGTATTCTTCGCATAGCTTGGTTCTCTCTCAACTGAAAGTAGCTTAATAAACAAGTAAGTAGCTTATTACGCAAGCAAGTAAGTAAGTAGTAGCTTACGGCCGAAACCAATAACCGATCTGTCGCATACTGGAGATAGAAAAACAAATGAAACAACAGAAAAATTATAAAGGTTTTCTGTTGTTTCATTTGTTTTTCTATCTCCAGTATGCGATAGATCGGTTATTGGGTTCGGCCGTTAGTAAGTATAATATACTGTTCAGAAATAAAAACGCTGTCACTGTAAAATTTGAAAAAGTCGTGAGGTCGAAAATTTTACTCTTATCGGATTTCAGGTTATATATACGGAAAACACTAGCATAATTTCACATTTGATTTGTAGTTTCGGGCCAAGCTATAGGTAGATTGGTTACAAAGGAATAAAGGTAATATTCAAATTGTAATAATTACTGTTGAGATAGATTTATTTCTTTGTGCGATAAGACTGCCCATTGTACACTTGTTTTTATAAATGTTTTTCCTGTTATTATTACAAGGTGTACAATAAAGTATAATATAATAATAATAATTAAGTAACTGTGCAATATAGTTGAGATACCTACAGGTTTCTCGCTTACTATCAGAAACTGAGCCTATCAATATTATTTAAATGAATTAGAAATATGCATTGTAGTGGTCGATTAGTTCATTCGAAAGTCCAAAGTTAGATGACGTTAGTGGGGTCGCCACAGTTGTTTGATACCATATTAAACAGTTGACAAATGACAGTTGTAGTAAAAAAATGTTTTACTGTCAGCAGTGCTATTCTGTAAGAACTCACGTGCGAATACGATTCATATCTCATTTTCGATTACACTTCGTAACTCACCTGAAGTGAAAAGTATTTAGTTTTCTGACTGTCAAGTTAAATAACTTTTCACTTAAAAGTAGTTCGCTTCACCTATGTTCTCACTTAGTGGCGCTAGCGTAGTTTTCATCAAGTTACAGAATACCAAATACAGTTTTCACCGCAGAATCAGAAGTGAGCACTGGAGTGAGTTCTTACAGAATAGCATTGCTGGATCGCAAGTGAGAAATTTTATTCTTTAAATTAGTTTAGTCACCTATGTCTGTCTTTCATTAACGGTATGCTTGGAACCCCAGTCATCACAATATAAATAAAGAAAAAAGTAATGTGTGCGAGTATGTGACAGTGGCATTGAAATGACTTTGGATACTTAATAATACTGAAATGGATGACCTTCAGTTCTACTTGTATAAATTTAATTTATAACAGAAACACACAGACCAGTCGGTAACAATTTAATGTAAGTAATTAACAGCTGATTAAAGATAAATAGAATAAATAATTTTAGGAAACCTACATATTAAGTAGTACAACTTTGGTAAATAATGATTGCTTGTTACTAACCTAGTTAACATTTGAAACATGATTAAAATTTACCTAATTATAACTAAGTTAAATTAATGAGATCATTTTGTTTGTTTTATTTTAACATTATTTTTATATAAAGCGTGTTTGATAAAATATTTTTAATAGAATAAACCGATTGTGAAAGTAAAACTTTTCCAGTTTTCCATACTATGTAAAAGGAAACGTTTCCTATTCCATTCCATATTTCATTGGTCATTTTCAGCATTTCATTGGTCAAGTCTCTGTCGAATTCTTCAAGTGGAGATTTAGGTATAAATGGTGTAATACACTAATTAAAAAAAAAGTGTCTATCGAATTGTGTCGCTGGCTGTACTTAACATATTTTTTTTGTTTGTTATGTAAAATTTAAAAAAAAATAAAGGGTAGAATAAGGGTTTCAGTAGGGTAATAAGGATAAAATTATTGGCGTGTGTGAGTTTCATTATGATGAATTTGGATTCAAAATGGTAATTTCAAGAATAAAAAAACATGTAAGGTTTGTCAGTTTACGGTTAATAAGGTACCTAGCTACGACGATGTTATAGTAGAACTCGTATCTAGTGGACATGAGACTGGGCCTCAAGTCTGTTATTACAATAGTGTCAGAATGGTCTATCATTGATAACATAATTGTTGATTTTGACAAGTTTTGTAATCTACTAATATAAAAGCTTTATTATGACTTTCCAAATGGTCAACCACTGACACTCCATTGAAAGAAAATAATGGCATAGAATCGTGTTGGAATGGCAGACTTGGGGCCTTAGAATTCCTATGGGGATCAGTATAGGATCCGGAGGCTGGAACCCGGAAGGGTGGGCAACATTTCTCCGATTGTCCTGCTTCTTACTACATCGTACTTTCTGCCTGCGGTTTTGCCTACGTAGAACTCGAAAGTTATTCCAAGGGATAAAAATATGACGGGACCCCATAGGGTCAGTGCCTGCTGGGGTTGCGGATTTTGTTCGAAAGACCGCGGCCCTGGAACGCAAAGGGCACTAGAAGGATCACGGGTGGGCTTTAGTCAGTAAGAGTCTGACACTCCCTTCCGCTCCGCCCAGAGCGGGAGAAGTCATTTGTAATTTCCCATCCAGAGAAAAAATGGATAAAAATATTCTGTTTATTCCAGGACATGGTGTGCCCTTTGCCAAGTTTTATACAGAGCCGTTCAGCCATTAAGACTTCAGACAGTTCCTTCTACATGTACATATAATACTAAAGTATGGATTAATCAGGAACAGAAACTCGGCAAACGACTTTAAATTGCATCTTCCATCTCCACTTAAACGATCCGCCTTTGATTCTCTCCAACCCACTACCAAGTACCTACTCATCTGTCCGTCCGGTGACTCAGCTTGTGACGTCAGCTCCTGACTCAAACGTCATTATGACATTAGTGATTCGTCTCGTGGATCACAAAGGGCTTTGTTAGTGTCGGACCGAAGGGCGACTTAAGGCCGAAGACGAACTTTTTGATAGCTTTATGAAATTCAGTTCAAGAATTGCTAGAAATAAATAGAATAAGGTTTCTTTTTAAAGTTTATCTAAGTTGATGGTGTTTTTTCTTTTGTTTGGCTCGCGTTGGATACAATCTTACCCTATGGCAAGCCATGATGTGGTCGACGATGAAGTATAGAAGTAATCTTCTCTTGACTTGAAAGACCCACAACCTTGCAACTTGTCAAAAACAATAACAACCAGCGGGCGTACCATGAGGTGTTAAAACGTGAGTCTTCCGAGCGAGAAAAAGGGACGGAGCTATATAGGGTGTATAACTCTATCCCTCTTTCTCGCTCGGAAGACTCACGTTTTAACACCTCATGGTACGCCCGCTGATCACCGCTCGTCACCTCTTTGGAGGCACTTTCGTAGATTCGAAACAGGTCCATACATTTAAGCCGGTTTGGCTAAAGTTTGGACTAAGTCGAAAAAGGTGGTATTTTTGGCCAAACGTACCCGAAGATAGCCGAAAGAGGCCGAAGGAAGCCGAAACCAACGGCTCGGTCAAACACTAGGCTTAAAGGATGTCATTATGTGCATATAAATAGTGTATTTACAAAGTCATTACCGTATTACAATCGAGTAGAAACAATGACAAAGGCCAAATGTTTTGGCATGTCCTGTTTGGTATGATTAACGCGCTTATACTGGATCAAAGTTGTTTTCAATAATTACAAAGTAGTGGAGAAGAAGAGAAGGAGATCTAATTAGTCTGTTAGATAGACGTCAAAAAAATATTGGACAAGTATTTTTTTCATTTTTCACGTAAATAAATAAGGAAGACCATACAGTGCATTGAATAATCGTGTGACGTCACTACTCGCTACAATTCGTACGTGACGTCACAAGCCACCATCTTTGATGCTTTTTATCTTCGTAATTTTTTATAGATTTGATAAAGCAAAAATACGTGTCCAATATTTTTAGATAAATCTAATTGACGGACTAATTAGAATTTAGAATTTTTTAGTCAACTAGTAGGTTGGGTTTGGTGTGGGTTTTTAAGAAGATACGCAAGCTAGTAAAATCTACAATAGACCGTCTGTCATTGGTAACAAAGCCGTCTCCATTATAAGCTGGGCTGTTATTCTATTGCAATTCCATATGAAGCTAGTCCAGCTAAAGGTGAAATCGTGACCGTCTACGTGCGGTAGACTGTACCACAAATATTTTAATTGGCACTAAGGCACTAATATGATAAATATAATTTCTAGTTAATGTAAATGATTAATTAAATAAAAAATGTGACATGATTTCTTTGAAGCAGGTACAAAAGACTTATAAAAGTTTCATAAAATGAAATACTAACTAATTAATATCAAAGTCTTTGCTGATTAAACATTGTTGGCAGATTTGAGACCTAGGTATTTAAGATCTAGAGATGACATTATGAAAAAGCTTATTCTTGTTCAATACAACTGGGCCCCAAATCTGCTATTTTTATAAATTTGTCATTCCAAGGCGATCCCATTGTCATTTTGCTAAAAGTTCGTAATCTGCTAAATTCATAATGGTCGATCATTGGTCTGTCAGTGGTCTCGTAATACTTTTTGATAACCGAGCTAATAAAAAGAATGACTGCACAATGACGTTCTAATAGTAGGTCACTGATCAAAGGAACTGTCAAAATTTTAGCAGATTACTGCATACGTCTGTCATTTATTTGTCATTATGTACGAGATTACCATTCTATGCCATTCCTTTCAATGGAGTATCAGTGGTTGACCATTGTAAAGTCATAATGACGCTATTATGTTAGTAGATTACCAAACTTGTCAAAATCGACCATTATGAGACCAATGATAGGCCATTTTGACACTATTGTAATAGCAGACTTGAGGCCCTGTAGAGTTGGCCGCACGGTTTGGTAACATAGCAAGTGTAAGCTGGCCTCGCGTTTCATTCACACTTCGTACTAAACCAGCGCTTGATGATGATAGTGCTGAGACCAACTCAAGGTAAAAGCGTTACCAAAGACGTGCAGTCGACTATTTTCAGCGACAACTGTCCTGCTATTTCAAAATCTCTGTACTAAAGGGGTAGTTCGTAATTTCCTGGGGGATGGTCTACATCCACCAGTCCAATCATCTCCAGATTCTGCACGTGTTGTCCTTGGATGCTGTGATGATCGCATCTCCTGCGTATGAGAAGGCACATGAGAAGATTTCGCCTTGGTGGCCTGACAGGACCTGTAATTAAAGAATTGTTGTGTAATAGGGAATCATTGCTTTCCTGCCTTAATCTTATGTTACTTGGGGTCGCCCATAGAAATATAAAATACTTATTTATTATATCTATCGGGTCGCCGCAAAACGTTTTTTCCCCAAAAAATTGTTGTTTTTTGCTATTTCCAATCAATAAAAATGTACAAAGAAAGTTCAGGACTGGGAGTTAGTGACGTCACTAGTTAGTAGAAAGTGCCACAGTACATCACCCTTCAACGCATTGCCTGTCTAGTGTTCATTATTTAAAATACGCGTCCAATATTTTTTGGCAATCCAACTGACGGACTGAACATGTTTTTCATGAAAATACCCTATTAACCCTGTGAAATTTACCTGAATACAATTCCCAGTGCTAGTATTCCATATCCTGGAACTCCTGTCAGCTGATGCTGTTAGCAGGCACCCGCCAGCCGGACTGAAGCAGACCTGTTTACAGTAAAGATTATTTACATTTTAACGCCCTTGTTCTTATTGGCCAGTTCAAAGTTACTCAAGATAATTACAAAATTATAAACAAGCCAAGAAATACACATACAACCAAGCTCTAAAAAAAAATGTAAAATAAATTTAATCTCCGAATTTGCTGTTTTTGGTTGCATATCTATTCGTTATCGAACACCGAGTTCCAAAATTAAAAAAAAAAAATTGTTTATGCGGCGCAGGGCGCTTGCGCGAAAAATCACCAGAAAATAATTGTTACAGTTCCGAAGTGTAACACTTTTATGTAATAGGTATAAATTGTCATGTTTGTGTACGATAGCGCAATAAATGAATATTGTATTTTACCACATAAATGTTAATACTTTTATTCTGATAAATAAAGCAATTCGTGCGAAAGGAACTAGGTATCATTCAAACTTTAAGTTTATGGATTGACAGCTAAATTCATGTTCAATTTGGTTGTTTTGTTTATGTTTTGTCGACGGCGAGATGTTTATAGAAACGCACATGACATGACAGATTTTTCAGACAAATAAATCACGCACATTTCGAAAGACATTAAGTAAGATGTGCGTGATTTATTTTTCATTACTCTGCAAGACGTGAGTGTCAGTCACAAGTCGATTTGGTACATTGAGTGAAAATTGTTATATCTAAAGACACGATTAGATGCCAAATAGGTACATATATGGATAGGTACACAGACACAGCGGTATCTAATGGTGCGGTTATGTCATCGGATAATTGTAAAATGCCTGAGATCAACTTGAGAGATTGTAAACTCTCGATAAATTGTCAACTGAACATTTGGAATTAGGAATGGCGATTCTTTCCGAAAAGAATCGATTTTTAAATCGTAAGCTGCTGTATCGATTCACAAAAAAATCGAGGTCTAAAAGATCGATTTATAAAAAAACGTTTTTTTTTTCAAGTTGGCTTTTATAGTGTAAATATAAATCTATTTTATAAGAAACAAGAAAGACAACATAATAAATGACCTCATATCAGTAAAATTAGTTTCTTTTTAATTCATATTAAAGTCAAATCAGGTATGAAAGAAGACGAAGAAGAAGAGAGAAAAAGAAAAAATCGATCTTTTGGGCCTGAAAAATCGATTCTTCGATTAATCGATCTATCTAAGACGACAAAAAGTTTTCCAAATGTTCAGTTGACAATTTATCGAGAGTTTACAATCTCTCAAGATATTTTATAATCTTGCAGAGTTTGCCATTATCCGGTGATAGTTATACGGACATTTTATAGCAATATTGCTCGGCAATACTTATGCCTATGCAACAATACTTATGCATATGCAACAATACTTAAGCATATGCAACAATACTTATGCATAGCAATATGGCGCAGATGACGCGTATCGCCCGCGCTCCACTGACTACTGATTACTACTGATACTGGTACCTAGTCTTTTGATGATAGCAAAGCAGCGCGCATACAAACAACCTCCTCGTTTCTTCATTACCTCCGCTATAAGTGTTACTTACCAGCCAGTAGTCAATGACTAACCTTGGAAACTTCAGCGCGATGTCCCTTCATGACGGCGAGCTCTTTGAAGTCGGATTTGACATCGTAGACCCTGGCGGAGCAGTCGCTGGACGCCGTGGCCATCCGCTGGCCGGCCCAGTCGAAGCAAATATCTAGCACCTGAAAAGAGAGCTAGGATTTTAACGTGAAACATACACCCGATTTCAGATTGAGTATTTGAAGCTGCAATAGTTATTTGTTATACAAGAGTGCAAAGTTGCTTTTTAACCGCGTGCTCAATTTTGATGACCGAGCAAGCGAAGGATTCTAGAATTTAGAAAAATTAGAATCCTGAGCGTTGGCGACGGAATCAAAAGAGCACAAGGTGAAAAATCTTTGAAGTTGAGTGCAACACGTAACTAGGAGAGGAGTTTATGACTAAATGCAAAAAAAAACACATAATTACAATCACAAGATACTTTTTTAATTTCCGAATCAAATTCCGAACAATAGAGTACCATAGAGGTAGAAGTAAAAAGGTTTAATAATGTTTCGAATTCACAAACTTCGTGCACACGATGTTCTAAATTCAATTTACTTTATCCACTAGTGGATAGAAACGGCTTTTACGCTCAGATATCGAAGAGAAAAAATAGTCTTTACGAGATGGGGGGATGAAAATGATCTTGAGTCCCTTAGCATACGGTCTTAATTTATTTTTAGATCGTAGTTAAATTTCGATAGTTTATTGTATTCATGCAAAGTGGCATCAAAGCCGCAAATATACAAACATACATTGTGTCTTTTATACACTGTGACGAGGTGTCAAATTATTCACATCAAAATCAGTCTCGCATTTGCATTTGTTCCTGCCTTCACACCAAACTCTTCCGAGCGTTGACCGTACAGTCACGATCAGAATATGGGTTTATAATTGCCTGTACACACCTCACAAGGTCGATATTATGTGATTTGCCTAGTTATAGAGCATAGACTTTTTTAACATGAAGGCCGGTTGCTCAAGGAGGTGACTTATTAGGATAAAGAAATCTTTTTGAAAGAAAACGAAAATATATTTGGCATTACAATTATTATTATAATGATTAAATTACTATAGAGACTTGACATTTAACTAGCTAGTTAGGCGAGACAAAAAAAAAGATTCACTAGAAATAATGACATGAATACTAAAAATAAATATTTTTTTATTGTGAAGCCGTGTTCTTCGTAAGTATATCTAACCGTAACAGTTTTTGCGTGGCAGTTAGCATCGCTGTCCCCGCGTCGTCGTCCTGAATTTCTTCTATGATCAATTATTTGCCCTTCTGTGCCATGACGTGACCAAGTCATAAATAATTTTGCCAGAATTGATGCCTCACAACTTTTAAAAATGAATGAGTACCTTGATATATGTAGGTGCAATCAAATTTGAAAACTGATAAACATTTTTGGACCGCGTCCATACATTGTTATTGCTTGTTGTCATGATGGTGTGATCTATAGCATACGCGTGGTCAGTCTACATACTTCATCAGTATGTCCAGACACGGTGGCCAAACAGGAGCTCTGCCGTGCGTCCCACAGCTTGGCACTGCCGTCCAGAGAAGACGAGCCCACCAGCGAACTGTCCCAGTTGAACTGCACGTTGGAGATCTCGCCGTCATGGCCTCGGAGCACTGATACGCGACTGGATATGGAAAACATCAGTTGAGTGGTAACGAAAGTTAGGTTAGATTTTATGCGCCTGGTAAATATTATAGAGCAACATGTTGTCAGCGATAAATTGCGCACACATTTACCGTAGGCGCTGAAATCAATTTTGTAGGTATATTCTTTTGCATTTAGAGTTGTTTACAAGTCTAGAAGACACTATATCGTACGACTCTTATTCTTGTTTTTTATTGCTTATTATTAAATGTCCTTCAGCCTATAGTTGAATTAAACTGCGGATGAAATCAACGTACAAAGCAGGTTATTTTATATGCAAGGAGTTTATGTTAATTTTAAGACAACAGACTGTGCTTTCAACGAAACATCAAGATCAGCAGTTTAATAACAGCAACTTAAAATAACAGACTGTTAAATAACTTACTCCTCAGCTCTGGTGTCCCACAAGGATATGGTGCCGTCGAATGAGCCAGTTATCAGCCTCTGACCCTCGTTGGGGTCGAACTGAAGCGCGATGACCTCTGCAGTGTGGCCAGTGTACGTGTGGATCTCACTTCCTGAGTAAAGGTCAATCGAAAATGAATAATCCAACTTAAAGATGGAGGTAGCGGCCATAATTTCACCGCGCGACAGGCACTCGTTCGCTGAGGCGACGCCTTAGTAAACGATATGGCTATATTTTTCATGTTTTAATGCTATCAAGAAGTTGCAAGGATGTTTACCAAAATAACAGTTCCTTAAATGCAAACTTAATTACCAACATGGGTTCAAGGCAAGTGCTATAACAAGACAAAGATAAGGGTAGGTAAATGTACAAACAAACATCACAGCTTATGACATAGGTATGGTGCATACCAATAAAGTAGGTACTTATTGCCACAGATTAATAAAATTATTTAGGTATCTATAATACCAGTGCGAACATCAAACAGCTTAGCAGTGTGGTCCATCGAGCCAGTGGCGGCCAGGTCTCCCTTAGCGCTGAACTGGCAGGCCACCACCTCCCCGCGATGCCCCAGCAGCGTAGCCAGGCACTCGCCCGTCTCTGGGTCCCAGATCCTCGCTGACTTGTCGAACGAACCAGTCAGGACGCGGTTGCTAAGGCAATAGGAAACGCTTTTAATGAGGTTTTTTTTTTGGAAGGAAAATCTTCAGATGACTGCGGGAGGGAGTGCTATGCACTTATCTACTGAATACCCACCCGTGTTTCTTCAAATTGGGTTCCAGGGCAGCGGTGATTTTTTCGAACGATTCCCCAACTAAAGAGTGAGGCCTATGATAAATGATATTTATTTTGTAAGTAGGTTAAACATAACACTTACACGTCAAATATTTCTGGTCATTTTAAGCTAGATGAAGCCGGTGTTTCCTAGCCGACTACCCTGAGAAGAAACATCGAAACCAACTCAGAGGTCAAAGTCTCTTTTATAGTCCATCAATCCGTACTGGTCAAATCATATGAGGACCATGTAGATTAATGTGTTGGTGGCCTTTTGAGGAAAGTGCCACACAGATTTGAGTGGACCTGTCCATTCAGTGCTAGCAATGCTAGCATTGTCAGCTATTGTGTCGTTATAACTTGAAAGTGCTCAGTATCATTTATCATTTCGTGCTGGGCTCCATGTGCAACTGAAGCTGTAAGGGCTGGGCACACTCACCACGCTGGGAAGTTAAAGTTGACGGAGTAAACGACGTTCTGGTAGCCCGCGAGCGTCTGCGTCTCCGTGCCGGATTCCACGTCCCAAACCTTGCACGTGCAGTCATAGCTGCCTATCAGAAACCCTGAAGCTGTAAGCTCTGAGCACACTCACCAGGCTGGGAAGTTAAAGTTGACGGAGTAAACGACGTTCTGGTGGCCCGCGAGCGTCTGCGTCTCCGTGCCGGATTCCACGTCCCAAACCTTGCACGTGCAGTCATAGCTGCCTATCAGAAACCCTGAAGCTGTAAGCTCTGAGCACACTCCCCAGGCTGGGAAGTTAAAGTTGACGGAGTAAACGACGTTCTGGTGGCCCGCGAGCGTCTGCGTCTCCGTGCCGGATTCCACGTCCCAAACCTTGCACGTGCAGTCATAGCTGCCTATCAGAAACCCTGAAGCTGTAAGCTCTGAGCACACTCACCAGGCTGGGAAGTTAAAGTTGACGGAGTAAACGACGTACTGGTGGCCCGCGAGCGTCTGCGTCTCCGTGCCGGATTCCACGTCCCAAACCTTGCACGTGCAGTCATAGCTGCCTATCAGAAACCCTGAAGCTGTAAGCTCTGAGCACACTCACCAGGCTGGGAAGTTAAAGTTGACGGAGTAAACGACGTTCTGGTGGCCCGCGAGCGTCTGCGTCTCCGTGCCGGATTCCACGTCCCACACCTTGCACGTGCGGTCGTAGCTGCCTGTCAGACATCTGGCAACAGAGAAGAGGCTTGATAATCATCATCATTTCTGTCGAAAGACGTCCACTGCTGGTCAAAGGTCTCCTCAGGGTGTTCATATTACTGACACGAAATATACCTACGCAATCTAAACGTGCATTTTGTTGCAAATGGGCAGACTTTATCATTATATATATATATTATATTATATATATGTATATATATATTTTTTTTTTTTTTGTTTTTGTGTAATTTTTTATGACTATGTAGGTCAATCTATTTTTATTTAATTGACTCAATCTAATCTTTACAATGTTTTTATAGTGAATTGATTTAATATTTCCATGTTGGATAATTGATTTTTTTTCCTACCTTTGGCATGTAATGACTTTGCATACTATTGTATAAATTCAAGTTCTTAAAACGCAACAGACAGATGTGTTGCTGGGGAGTTTGTTGCGCCACTTCTTCTTCCCAGCTAAAACACTAGGAAGTGGTGACGGGTGGGCGTTTTGGGGGACTGTCTTTATGTAAAATTTGACGTTCAAAAAGTGCTGTCGCTCAGCCTAGTTTGAATAAATGACTTTTGATTTGATTGATTTGATTTGATTGCAGCTGAGGCAGAGGGATAAACACCCGAGTCGAATCTACTCCTGCTGAAGTGCTGACTGGAAGCTGTTAGGCGGCTAGTGGTAGCTGCCCAGTGACCAGCATAATATTATAACAATACTTACATTTTGCACCGTCGGAATAAAGCAGTGTCTAATGTACGGGCGTAAAAATGAATCCCGAAGCAATAAAAGATTCGTGAGAAAGATTCCTGAACATAGCGACGTTTATTTAAGAATCCTACAACATAAATATGTATAATATAGTTTGTATAATCCATATATTGTATATATACAATATATAAAAAGCGAAATACCCCACTCACTGATTAATCACGAAATCTCAGAAACTATAACATCTACAAACTTAAAATTTGGCAGGTAGGTTCCTTATAGGCCGTAGACATCCGCTAAGAACGGATTTTACGAAACTCCACCCCTAAGGGGGTTAAACGGCGGTGGTTAAATTTGTTTGTACTAAACCTGCACAGACGAAGTCGCGGGCGAATTGCTAGTTTATTATATTTTCACACACACTTCACGAAAACGTGTTATAGTTTCTGAGATTTCGTGATTAATCAGTGAGTGGTATTTCGCTTTTATAATATGTACCTAAGTATATAATATATACTCGGTGAGCAGTGGTGGCCGAGTGGTTACAGCCCGGCTTAGGAATTGTAGGTCGCGGGTTCAAACCCAGCCAGGCGCATTACTTTGTGTAATTAATTTCATCACCACTGCTCTCAAAACGGTGAAGGAAATCATCGTGAGGAAACCGGCATGTCCTAGAACCAAAAATCCGAAGACATGTGACATTCAGCAACGCGCACTGGGCCCGCGTCGTGGGTTACGGCCCATTCCCTCTCCTAGAGAGGAGGCCTGTGTCCCAGCAGTGGGAACATTCAAAGGCTGATTATGCTATATATACTCGTATATTGAATTGTAGGTGAGGGCTGGTCCCCGCATTATTTGGCAGTAAAGCTTTCGAGTAAGTTTGTTGAATAAATAACATTACCAGAAATGGTTGCTAGAATAGGTATTTCAAACGAAAAATGTTTATTACTGTAATTTACTGCACTAATCACTTGCCTGTCTCCAGTCTTATCGAAGGCCACATTGGTGAGAGGCAAGACATGCGTCATCAGGGTTTTGTAGATGTAGAACCTCTTGCCTGAGGGACCCTCGTGCTCGATCCTCTTTTTCAGGATGTTCAGGCATTGCTCCAACTGGTCTCGGACCTCCTCGGTGATGAGGGGCTCTTTCTGGTACAGACGTAGGGCTATGGCTTTGATGTCTGAGCTGTAGACAAAGTGGCGAAGGTAAAAAGAATGGAATACTAGCTTTTTCTTGCGGCTTCGATCGTGTGGCTACGATCCCTAGCTAGCCTATATCACAGAACCAGGGCGCCAAGTCTGCTATTACAATAGTGTCAGAATGGTCCATGATTGTTTTCATAATGGTTGATTTATACAAGTTTGGTAATCTACAAAAATCATCATATAAAAGCCTCACTATGACTTTCCAATGTTCAACCACTGACACGCCATTGAAGGAAATGGCATAGAATGGTAATCTCGTACATAATGACAAATGAATGATAGATAATGTGCTAGAATTTTGACACTTCATTTGATCAGTGACCTTAGGTCACTGATCAGACCTACCATCAGAACGTCATTGTGCAGTCATTGCTTTTAATAGCTCAGTTATCAAAAAGTATTACGAGACCATTGACCGACCAATGATCGACCATTATGAATTTAGGAGATTACGAAATTTTAGCAAAATGACAATGAGATCGTGTTGGAATGACAAATTTATAAGAAATAGCAGACGTGGGCCCAGTTCATTTTTTACGGGATAAATAAAACAAATAATTCATAAAATTAAACAACACGCCAACCGTGACCAAAAGGGAACTTAAAAAATTAAAAACAAGATAGATAATTTTAATAATTTTTTTTTAGCTTTATATACCTTTTTTGCTATGTACTAAGCGCAAGAGGGAATGAGAAAGTCGTCAATGTAAACGAAACCACGCATTATTAGGGATAACACAAATAAATACTTGTCGTCAGATCAATCTTTAAATGGGACCATACGGAGGAGGTTGTCAATTTGACTGTATGTCGAATTGAGAACCTCCTCCTTTTTTGGAAGTCGGTTGAAAATAAAATAGTGTACCATGGGTTGGAAGAGCATCTTAGTATTTCAACGTGTGGTACTGTGGTCCCTTTCTAATTTAGTGAAGACTGTTGAAGAACAGAGATGATAGGAAACGGAACTCTTCAATAAATGATACCAAATCTTTCGGGATTGTTAACTGAAGTTTTGATGTACCTCATCAAAACTTCAGTACTCTTTCGAACAAATTCCGCAAACCCTAGCAGGCACTGACAAGTTTTTTATGTATAAGCCAAGCATATTTAAAGTTTTTGCTATATATACCAACGCTATTATTTATTTTTTGGCCCAAGACGTGAACGCCTCCTGACTATTTAAGTATCGAGTGGTTTTGCAAGCTGCGATGACAAAAAATCAGCCACTTTATAAACTTATTACCTAAATAGAAATTAAATTAGATACAGATACAAAAAATACCATCGTGGAGCACCAGGAGCTCGTGGCTAAATTATAACAGCCGCACGGGTCGATCTTCGTGGTTAAGCAACGCTTGCCGAGGTTGGTCTGTGGATGGGTGACCATCTTAACATAACGAGACTTCTCCGTGCCTCGGAAAGCACGTTAAGCCGTTGGTCCCGGCTGTCATTTGGAGATCTTTGGCAGTCGTTACGGATTGTCAGAAGCCAGAAAATCTGACACCAGTCTTGCCAAGAAGTACCGTGTTCCCCAGTTAATGGGTTGTGGAGGTCTGGTAGCCCTGGTAGGCAGCCGCTCCGCGTGAAATACTGGTATTCAGCTGAATCCGGCTTGTCTGGGAGCCGACCCCAATATAGTTGGGAAAAGGCTAGGCAGATGATGATACAAAAAATACCATTACAAAAAACTTACTCGCAGTTCAGATCCAACAAATCTATTTCCTTGTTTTTCACCTGTCCCTTTTGCAAATACTCCAAAGTGATCCCCGGCGGATGATATCTCAGGTGGAATTTTAGTAACTTCATGATTAAAACAAGTAAATGACTTAGAAAACCATTTTTTTTTGCGATTCTTTTTTATCCGGAGTGAAAATGATATCTGTGAGAATTTTGTCAATAGTACAGTAACCATGGCAACCATGTGATGTTCTTATTGAAATAACAATTTATTGAGGTCATGAGGTCAAGGTAGGTTGAACTAAAAAGGGTGCATAATATGGCTGTAGGTATATAGGGGCATATTATTATGTTGTATCTGAATAGTTAATAATGATGAGGAAATTATTTGGGTTGCAGAATTTGTTTGAAAGAGTCACCGCGGTCCTTGAACGCATAGGGCATTAAGAGTAATGCCCTTTAAGTTCCAGGGCCGCGGTGGCGGTGGGTTTTAGTCAGTAATAGTCTGACACTCTCTTCCGTTCTGTGATGGCAGGACAAGCTAGGCGCCTTATGATAGGATTGGTCCACAGTTGCCCAAATCTGGGAGGAATAGAAGAAAGCAAGAGGCCTTTACCCTCCAGTACCACATTACAAATAGTATAATCAGCCTTTTAATGTTCCCACTGTTGGGACACAGGCATCCTCACTAGGAGAGGGAATGGGCCGTAATCCACCACGCGGGCCCAGTGCGGGTTGCTGAATGTCACATGTCTTCGAATTTTTGGTTCTAGGACATGATGTTTTCCTTCACCGTTTTGAGGGAAGTGGTGATGAAATTAATGACTCAAAGCAATGCGCCTGGCCGGGTGTGAGCCCGCGACCTACAATTCGTTAGTCGGGGCCGTTACCACTCGGCCACCACTGCTACTCGGCCACCACTGCTACTCGGCCACCACTGCTACCTGCCACCACTGCTGCATTACAGAGTGAAAATTCAATAACAGGTAATAATAAGGATTGATGGTTATGTTGACCAAGGCGATAAATGATCGATAGTCAGTTGTTTTGCGACACCGCTAATAAACGCGTGTGCCGCCACCATATTGCCGAGATGTTGCCCAAGCCCCGGTCAGTCAGTCAGTTTCAGCGCTTCAGTTACAAACTTGTGAAATTCACACCGTCCGGTTGGTCAACATGCAATTATTGGGAAAGTTAAATCGTATAAGGAAGGGTGATGTTTTGAAACTGTAGGTGTTGAATTTAATTATACGTGTATTACTTACACATTTTCCTTGTTAGTTGCAACGAAGAATCGCGAATGAACTGCACTGTTTCGTATTCAGGATTTCGGAAGCAGAACTTTTTTATGGATCAGACCAGATCTGTCAGAGCGGAAGGGTCAGTGTCTTACTGACTAAAACTCACCCGTGTTCCTCCTAATGCCCGCCGTGTCCCAGGGCTGCGGTGACTGTTTCGAAAAAAATACGATATGAGGTCTCTAAAATGTGAAATATTTATCAGTGTATAACTTTCTCACTGATAGAGAGAGATAAATGAAGAAATAAGACAATTTATTTGGAACCTAAATGAAATGAACACGCACGATACGTAGAAATAAGAATAAAAAAGGTACCAAGGGAGCAGTGGTGGCCGAATGATAACGGCCCCGGCATACGAATTGTAGGTCGCGGGCTCAAAACCAACATTCACCAACCCGCACTGGGCCCGCGTGCTGGATTACGGCCCATATATTCCCTCTCCTAGAGAGGAGGCCTGTGTCCCAGCAGTGGGAACATTAAAAGTCTGATTATGAAGCCAAAAACTGTGTGTATTCTGTAGCTACACTAAGAAGATTCATTTCAGAGATATGTCGACAGATTAACTATTGTCCGTCGCTGGTTTTGTAATGGGCCTTTTAAAATTACCTACGAGTAACGGTTCATTGGCTCACTGTTTGGACACAGAATTCCCCTCTCATAGGGAGTGGGCAGTAATCCACCACTCTGGGCCAGTGCAGGTTCATATTTGTTCCAGACAAACTACATGTAAATCCCAATTTTTTTATGGATGGGAAATCATCAAATGATTTCTTCTGCTCTGGTCAGAAGCGGCGGAAGGACCGAAAGGGAGTGTCAGACTTTTACCGACTAAAACTCATCCATGTTCTAGTAAATACCCTCAAGGCCGCGGTGACTCTTTCGAACAAATTCCGCAGTCCTATCAGAATTTGTGGATAACTGCTTTGATATAAATCCACATGACAACCAAGCCTGCACTCTTCAATAGTCCATGAACAAATTTGGCTGCACCTAGAAATAGATTCAACTATTCTACAATAAGCCGGATATCCATTCTGTATCTGTGTGTGTACCAATGATGTGGTTATGTCGATGGGAGAGGCCTATGAAAACATCGAATCAAACTGCAATGGACCGAGTTGATTGGTATATTATTGTTAACAATCTATTAAAGTTTTTTCGCGAACCAAATTCCATACAAAACCTGCCCCGTAGTTCTGACTTTTCAATAGGGAACGTGCAGAAACTATAGGTGGCAGCACAGACGCGTCAGTGTCAAGTATATTTTACTTATAAGTTTCAAATTTGCAACGCTAGACGGCACAGCCTACTTCGCGCACGTTCCCCTAAACGGAGGGTTTAGGAAGCATAAGTGGCAGCACAGTTCAAATATTTACAACGTAATAGTTTCAGAATTTGCAACACTAGATGGCATATTCTACGCCGTGCACGTTCCCTATACACTACTGCAAGGTAGTAATAACTTTCGACGACACGGTTAGCACAGTGGTTGAGTGTTCGGCTGCTGCGATGCGTGTCGCGGGTTCAATCCCCGCACGGAACAAATGTTTGTATGGCCTATAGATAACTGTTCCGGGTCTGGGTGTCTTGTGTATGTGAGTTTTCATGTTTGTGAACGCACCCACGATACAGGGTAAATCCTAGTGTGGGGCAACGTTTATTTAAAAAAAAAAAAAACTTTAAGAAATTATGTCAAACAGCAATATTTATTCATCGGTTAAAATTATCTCAACATCCATACTCGGTCACTTTCCTACCAGACTAACCAGAGAAATAATTTAAAAATACCCTCACATTAGCAAAAGCAAGCACAGCCAGCTATATTAGCCAGGCGGAAACAAAAGCCAGGTGCCCCATATACGGGCTACACAAAGGCTTGAAAAGCTGCGAGATGGAAGATGAACTGCTTTCATCTCGTGTCACATATTTGTCTAGCGTTCGAGAATGTTCCTGTGTACGTATGGATGTTTGTGAGAGGGTTAAGGTTGGGTGTGGAGGGTAGTTTAGATGATATTAAATCTAGTTTTTAACAGTACACTAAAACAACTTATCATAGTTTGGCACAAGACGATGTCAAGAGACCGGATGGCATGTCGTTATTTTCATGGAAGATAGAAGAAAGAAGAAAAACTCGTTTATTCCGCCATAGATGACACACAAAAAAATAACATCCAATTAAAACTAAAAACAATGTAAACTAAAAAAAAGATGGGTAGGCCATTAGTGTGGGGGTATGGGCCATCCTATATATCTTATAGTCTTCCTCGTTATCGCTATCTAACACAGAAATAATTTATCAAATCGGAGCAGTAGTTCCTGAGATTAACGCGTTCAAGCAAACAAACAAACAAACTCTTCAGCTTTATACAGGGTTATTTGTAAAACACCAACAACCTCTTAAGAGGTCATTGTTTTTCGCGTACATTATATGACATTTTTTTTTCGCGTACACAACGCAAAAATAAATGCAGTAATGTAAAATATACTGTACGCGAAAAAAATCAGCTGTTCCTTATATTCATGTTCGTATAAATAACTAATCCAAATGTAGGGAACAGCTGTTTTGTTTTTTCGCGATGACAGGTTTGGTCCCACAGCAAAAATTGTTCATAATGATGAGTACAATGACCTCTTAAGAGATTGTTGGTGTTTTACAAATAACCCTGTATATTAAAGTATAGATTCTTTCGCTCACCAGCACAAAATAATACGCAGACGGTTCACTTATAACCAGTTCTAAAACTATACAATTAATGAAATAAAAGCGCTAGTACAAGTGAAGGCTCTCGATTCTCAGACAAGCTCATTGTTGAGCAATTTCCGGAGCGCCGCGATACAACCAGTTCTCAACGACGCGGCAATGGAACCGGATCCCAGGCGATGAGAACCTGACATCTAACGATGATGCGCCAACTTTTATATATAAGTATGTGTTTATGGAGATTCTGCCAGTGAAATTATCAAAATCAAAAGTCATTTATTCAAACTACTGCTGCTGAGAGACAGCACTTTTTGAACGTCAAAAGTGACTGACTGAAATAGTGATCTATCAACGCACAGCCTAAACCACTGAACGGGTCGGGCTGAAATTTGGCATGCAGGTAGATGTTATGACGTAGGCATCCGCTAAGAAAGGATTTTTATTAATTCTACGCCCAAGGGGATAAACTAGGGGATGAAAGTTTGTATGAAACTTTTTCAATTTTAAACCGATCGGGCTGAGAGTTTCAAAATAGGGGGTAAAGTAACTATTCCACGCGGACGAAGTCGTGGGCAGAAGCTAGTTTTACATAAAGACAGTCCCCTAAAACGCCCACCCGTCACCACTTCCTAGTGTTTTAGCTGGGAAGAAGAAGTGGCGCAACAAACTCCCCAGCAGCACTATCTATTGCGTTTTAAGAACTTGGATTTATACAATAGTATGCAAAGTCATTAATTAATACATGACAAAGGTAGAAAAAATAATTATTATCCAACATGGAAATCATAAATCAATTCAATATAAAACATAGTAAAGAGTGGATTGAGTCAATAAAGTAAAAACAGATTGACCTACATAGTCATAAAAAAAAAGATATTATATGAACATATAACCCGTTATACTAAGTTATACTAAGTACTACTAAGTAAATATACTCCGGGCACAGCTGCCGGGTTAAAAAATCTCATATGTGCTATTCCTGGAGATGATATACATACCTACCTACATTACCTAACAGTGTTAAGTTTCATCCAAAACCTTTGAGCTGGTATGACGTCAAGATTTGTAGCAAGCAGAAAGACAGAGTTAGTCGCGCGTTAACAACATAAGCATAGATTTTGTTTATTTTTTCAATGGGACTTATGAACAAAATACTAAAAGCTGAGTGCTTTGATTACATTATGGTTTAGTAGATACTTACCTAAATAAGTTGCGGAACTTTTTCGAAAGAATCGCCGTGGCCCTTGAACGTTGGGGGCATTAGGAGGAAGATAGAAAGGAAAGCGATGGGTGGCTCGCCGTCCTATTATAACCAGCCGTGCTATTCTGAAAAGTTTATTTGCGAAATCACTTCTGAATCCGCAGTGAAATCGCACGGCTGGCCTGGGTCGACGGCGCGGGCGCGTCGTGTTCCACGCGCGCCTCAAAGAGCTGTCAGCAAAGAAGACGGGGCTCCATAGGGTTAGTGACTGCAAGGGTTGCGGAATTTGTTCGAAAGATTCAACGTGGTCCTGGAACGTAAGGGTATTAGGAGGATCACGGGTGGGTTTTAGTCAGTAAGAGTCTGACACTCCCATCCAATCCGCTCAGAGCGGAAGAAGTCATTTGATGATTTCCGATCCGTAAAAAAGATACCTAATTAAACCTACTTAGAAATATAGTTTGTGTCTTAGAATGAATCGGTTAACCAGACTTGGAAATCGGAAATACGTGAACAGGTTTGAAGCGTGAAATAAAATCGAATCTGAATTCTGAATAACATCGTAAATATAAGCACGTGCGTACTTAGTATGCCAGTTATGCCTTAACACTGTGCATTTTGTCATAGGGACATGAATTACTAAACGGTACTAAAAAACACTAAAAAAGTCTGATTAGTCCGTCAGATAGATTTCCAAAATATATTGGACTTATTTGTTAAGTCCAGTGTTGCCAAGAAGTATTGTGTTCCCCAGTTAATGGGTTGTGGAGGTCTGGTAGGCAGCCGCTTCACGTAAAATACTGGTATTCAGCTGAATCCGGTTTGAGTGGGAGCCGACCTCAATATAATTGGGAAAAGGCTAGGCAGATGGTTGGACTTACATATGTGTTTACTTTGCTGCAGTAAAAGTGTGCTAATTGGAATAGAATTGAATGCAGCGTTTGCAGTATTTGGGAGTTCAGGACATCGGTTTGTGGCTATCATGAGTAGCTACGAATTTAACATATTTTTATATTATACTGGCTGCTGCCCGCGGCATCACCCGCGTGAATGTCGGAAACTATCCCAAGGGAACATAATCGCGGGATAAAAAGCCTATCCTATGAGTTATTCCCGACTATGATCTATATCTGTTCCAATTTCATCAAGATCCATTCAGTAGTTTTTGCGTGAAAGAGTAACAAACATTCATACTTACAAACTTTTGCGTTTATAATATGATTATTTTCATTCCGCTGTAATGTTGATAGTATACTTCTTATAACCAAAACTAGCTTTTATTCGCGACTGTGTACGCATTGCATGCAGTAGGTAGTTTTTTCGTGATGGCCATACAAACATACAGACAGAAAGACAGACACAAATTTTAAAAACTATTTTTTTTTAGCTTCTGTTGTACTAATAAAGACACCCATAGATATTTTTTTCACATCTTCAATGTACAGATATCGACTTGATACAATTTTATTGTGCTTATGTACCTATAGATTATTATTTACTCATGTATTTATTAAATAAATAAACAAATTATCATCGTTTATTTTAGGAGATTACTGCGTATTACCAAGTAGACAAGTGTTTGAAGTCTGAACAGTTATAAAATAATTACTGTATAGTGTGTTTTTTCAGTTTTTTGTATAGGTAAGACAGGGCTTAGTATGAATGAAATAGAGCGTTAGCAATGTTTTAATGAGGGTCTGCTTTTTATAAAAAAAAAAAACCAATTTCATGGCTTATGTACAATCGCAATACAAAGGATTTTAAAGGTAATTTATTATTTTATAACTGCACTAGCAGCGCACCGCGGTTTCACCCGCGTAGTTCCCGTTCCTGAGGGAATACGGGGATAAAATATAGCCTATGTTACTCAAGGTGAATGTAGCTTTCTAATGGTGAAAGACTTTATGAGTTTTTGAGTTTATTCGTTGCATACAAAAATACAAATCTTTCCTCTTTATAATATTAGTATAGATATAGATATAACTTTGCTAAATGGGGCTCCTTTTTTGTCTGCAGGGGCTGCTCTAATTTCCCTCAAATCTAAACTTGACGCCATCGTGAAATTGGCGATTCTACGATACACCCCTTGTAACATTATCATAATTATGTATACAAAACATTTTATAATTCATCATATAAAATCGTAAAATAACATAAACAGAACCTAATCCCGACCCTATCAACCGACACAACAACTTCACAAGTCAAGCTCTATCGCACAGCGCATTAATTAACTCCACATACTATTCCACAATATTTTTGTATCGTAGAGCGTGGCAACTCCTATTATATCCCTTTGGCAACCCTACGGGCTTAGCGTCCGGTCCGGCTAGGCTGGTTGCTGGGTCCTTGACCGCTGCTACCGGCTTGGGAAACACTACCTGGCTAGCTGGCTCTATCGCAAGATGCTTTTGTTACGGGTAACTTACCCGTTTTTGTGGGTAATTTTTTGGGACTTGGGTGATTGTTAGTGAAGATGTCTTACTATGCTTACTGTTTTATTTCTTGTATGGATGGGTGTTAATTATAGCATAATAAATTTTACTACATTCTAAATTTTCTGGAACTGGAGTTCGTAATTAATTTGGTGAGAAAATAATGAAAAGTTGACGCATTCACATACATTAGGACTTTTGAAACAGTTACAATAAAATTATGTTTGTCTAAGATTTTACTAATAATATTAAACCATGCACTCTTTTTACTTAGGCATAAAATTATAATTAATGAGTTTTTATTATTAATTATAATTAATATTTTCCGAAGCGAATTCATTTCAGAACAATCAAGTCATAAAAAGCGACAATCAGTCTAATTTGTACAGTTGATTAAGAGATGGAATATAATTCCGCGGAATAAACAATTCCGAGGTTGGCAACATTCCGATGCGCGCGCAGTCTGCCGTGCGCCAGGTGAGTGTGCGCACGTTACGAACGCTTCCAAATTCAAAATTCGCATCGCGATTCCCGCGCTCGATAAGTTTTACTTTCTTTTTTTTTAAATATTACGTCACAGTGGTGTTACGTTTAGTAACTGCCGGTCGTTCTGACGCAACAGTGCTTTTAGTGTAAGAGAAGTGGTTCCCTTTAAGTTTATCTGTGAGTTCTAAAATGGGATTGTGATTGACTGGTGTAGGGAAGAAAAAAATGTAAGTTGAAGCTGAATTAATCCTTTCTCATTCAGGATTAATTAATTAATTAAGTATCATTATTGATTGATGATTTTATTTGTAACAAAACGTCAAAATTGGCTATACTTTGCCGGCATGTTATACCGGCGCAGCTCTACTTCAGAAACAGCTGTTCAATTAAATGCAACTTAAAATCACCACTTTTAGTACCCTGGCTAAAGGGCTTATTACACTATTCAATTTGTAGGAAGCCAATTTAGGAAACAGGATAGTGTAATTGCAGTTAGAGACTGATTTAGTTCGAATTTCTAAATTGTATCCGATTTAGGTTTCCTAAAAATTGGATAGTGTAATAAGCCCCTAATGATAAAGACTTAGGTAGTAAATTAATTATTGAGAGCTCGACTAATTTACTTAGGTATTTACCTATGTACCTACATGTGGAGCCAAGAAATATTAAGTTATTGCCAAGATAATTTGCTCGGCGCCCATCTGTGTGTAAATTATAATATGTGATTTGTAAATTATAACCAGTTTTGGAGCGTTGTCATGCAATGACTGTACTGTGTAAAGCTGTTTTAAGTCAGAATGTTGATTGGATTGAGAACCAAGGTTTTCTACTGGCCACCTTTCTATATTTTTTTTTAATTTGGAACAACAAACAGATATACAATATTTTTATATATGGAATTACAATTAGACAGTTTTACTAATGTACATCCAACTACGTTATTCACAGAATTTCTATTATATATAATTCTAATAAAGTGAAAGTCCTGTCAGATGTAAAAATTGGTGTGGCAAAGTTTATTAAATAACTAGCTGCTGCCCGTGACTTCGTCCCCGTGAAATCACCGATTTTAAAACATTCTTTATCGCTGCTCCGCTCCTATTGGCTTAAGCGTGATGATATATAGCCTAAAGCCTTCCTCGATAAATGGTCTATTCAACCCAAAAAGAATTTTTCAATTCGAACCAGTAGTTCCTGAGATTAGCGCGTTCAAACAAACAAACAAACTCTTCAGCTTTATAATATTAGTATAGATTTAAAATGAACACAGACGAATACAGAAGTCCGTTGTTAAAACTAAGGTGCTTCATCTTCTGTTCTGTGGATTTAGCATGGGGGGGTGCATAACTTATCTTAGCATTCTTTTTTTTTCTGGATTGGAAATGGTCTAGCGACTTCTCCCGCTCTGGGCGGAGAGTGATACTTCTACTGCCCTTTGCGTCCCAGGGCCGCGTAACCCTAGCATAGGTACATACTTTGAGTTTGGTTATGAGCCGTGACCGAAAACGGCTGGGAGGATATTATTTTTTGCTTTCATAGACAAAATATCTTAATGTCTAAACATTGCCTTCACAGTCGTGTCGTGGACATCGCAGCCTTCAATTATTATATAGCAGCCTTGATGTGCCTTTCCAATCCTCGCAAATGCATCGTCAAAAGTCAACATGACCAGCGTAGCCAGTTATTGTTTGGACATGGTTCATTATGTCATAAGCAGTGGTCGGAATAGGTGGGTTGCGGAATTTGTTCGAAAGAGTCACCGCGGCCCTGGAACGCAAAGGGTACAAGAAGGATCACGGGTGGGTTTTAGTCAGTAAGAGTCTGACACTCCCTTCCGCTCCGCCCAGAGCGGGAGAAGTCATTTGATGATTTCCCATCCAGAAAAAAAAAAAAAAAAAAAAAGTGGTCGGAATAGGTAGATTGATTTTATGTAGGCACTTGTATCGCGAACTGTCATAGAAATCATAATATGGATAAGCCTTTTTGTCGGGGGTTTCATTTCAGTGTTTACGGGATTTAATAAATATTTTTGACTATGGATTTTTAAACCACTACATACCTACTCGTATGAAATAAATTTCTTTTTTAAAAAGCTAATATAACATTTTATTAATATGGTGGGAATCACTATACGAGTAACTCTACGAGTGTTGATATGTCATCATCCTACATGTTCTAAATGTTCTTAACAATTTTGATATTCTGGAAAACTTAAAGTTTCCAGAATCTCGAAGGCATGTCCATATTAACATCTACGTTTCAGGTTATTGACCCCAAATCAATCTACCTATTCCGACCACTAGTCAAAAGTCATACAACCTATATGATTTAATGAGTATCTTTTATTGGTTGAATGAAACAATTCCAGAAGTCACACGCCAGACCATAAGTAGGACCAAGAACAGCTACAAAAAAAAAAAAAAAATTAGTTAAGAGCGAATATATTACTTCTCGGTAGGTAAGCAGGTAAGGTAACCTAATTTACTCGCAAGTTACTGGTCTCAGGCCTGTGGACGGTCACCGCGGCCCTGGAACGCAAAGGGCACGAGCAGGAACACGGGTGGGTTTTAGTCAGTAAGAGTCTGACACTCTCTTCCGCTCCGCCCAGAGCGGGAGAAGTCATTTGATGATTTCCCATCCAAAAAAAAAAAAGGCCTGTGGACGGTGAGCCACCCGACGCTCGCCGTCCGCCGATGCCAACCAGGCCTATGTGGACGGCGTGTTGTGTTCCACGCGCGTCTATATACACCCAGTGCCTGCCAGGGTTGCAGAATTTTCTGTCGAAAAAGTCAACGCGGTCCTGGAACGTAAAGGAAGGAACACGGGTGGGTTTTAGTCAGTAAGAGTCTGACACTCCCTTCCGCTCCACACAGAGCGGGGGAAGTCATTTGATGATGAAAGTTTACTTGCCTCCTCAACAGTCAAACATATCAACATTTACTCTTCATATCATGTTTTTACATCCATTCCACTCACGACTAATTTCTACATTCACCCATCATTTATAACATCGTCTGTCACGAGTTTTATTCAAAACGTGATCTAATGACAAACTGTACTAGAAATCTACGAGACTACTGTGAAATTATCTCTGATTGTAAGGCATACATTCTAATCTTAATTTATTTGCTGTTACCATTAATTGTATAAACGGGGTAAAGTCACGTTTCGACACATTGCTACAATACCGCGTTTTGTTTTTAAATTGTTTCAACTTTGGCAATTTTGTTGCTCAAATGCGGAATAGGGTAGTTGGCTAAAAAAATCTGATTAGCCCGTCCGATACAGTTTCTAAAAATATTGGACACGTATTTTTTCTTTTTTCACATAAACAAAAAATGAAGACGATACAGTGCGTAAAAAACTCGTGTGACGTCACTACTCGCTACAATTTTTACCGGGCCGTGACGTCACACGCTCCCACTCCTGATCTTTGATGCTTTTTATCTTCGTGAGTTTTTATAGATTTGATAAAGGAAAAAATACGTGTCCAATATTTTTCTATAATCTAACTGACGGACTAAACATAATCATATATTTTTTACTCAGGAAACATCCCTATTGTGTTTTATGGGCATAACATACATTCCGCATTTGTGCAAAGAAGTTGTCCTACTATAAGGGCTGCCAATGCTATCATGATATATATGATTCTGTTATGAGAGACATCATAACATGACATCTGAATCATGATCCTGTCATGTACTCTTGTGAGTTATTCAGGACGAATATCACTATCCCCTTTCTCACAACGCTAAATGTTCCATGATAGCAATGAAACTTCATAGTTATCTTACCGTGAATTCTGTAGTTGCACGAAGCTTTTATAATGTGTAGTTTATAAAAAATAGTTCTAATAATTGTCCTGATAATGCAGAAAGAAAAACAGAAAATCTGTTCCTTTCATTTCTTTGATACTACTTACTCTGTTTGATCAGTATAGCTGGATAACTCTGTCGTAAGTGTCGTATCAATCCTGCCTCGTTCAAATTCTGGAACGCGTCGATGGTTGGGCAAGACGGACTGGCCAGTCGCACCTCTGAAGATTTCCAAAGAGGTCTACAAACATAAGGAGTTTTCATTGTGTGTGAAATGGGTCAATTAATAATAATTTTTATTTTATTTTATTTATTAGGGACAACAAACAGCAGTATATTAAATATTACACATGACCGGAGTACTAAACTAATAGAATTAACAAATACACTACACACGACGTTATCCACAGATTACCATATAAAATAATTAGCATAGGTACTGTTAATAATAACAATAAGGGAAAACTTAAAGATACTCATTACAAAGTTAAAATTATTACTCGGTTTGTTATTAAAACGTATCTCGAAGAGCATAAAATGAAGTGAACATATCTAATAATATCTGCGTCTTAATACAAGGGACAAATTAAATTTAAAGGGTTGGAATCAGATAAAATCGGCATATAAAAAACAAAAGAACGAACTTAAGGCTACATAAATACATGAGGTATGGAATCAAAATAAAGTAACATCGAAACTTATGGCTGTTCCTTTAAAATGGAAATAACTAATAAGAAAGGAAATAACTAAAAAGTGGAAATAATATCACCTATTTGACCAGATATGTTTATAGTCAGCAGTATAATAAACTCTCTTCACAATAGTAACATCGTGTTACTACATCTTCATTCAAAACAGAATCTAAAAGTTTTCTAAAACATAATTTGTATGACAGTTGAACACAACTTTAATGAAGTCCGTGCACAGACTAACAAACGAGACAGAGAAAACAGAAAGTAGAAGTTTTGAGTAAAAGTAAATATAATTTATTAAATATTCTGTAGTAGTTATGGATCTTTGTGGCTGAGTTAGTGGCTAAAAAATCAGTAATTCTTGAGCTAGAAACTTATAATTCCTCAACTATATTGGGGTCGGCTTCCAGTCAAACTGGATTCAGTTGAGTACCAGTATTTTATGTAGAGCGACTGTTTACCAGACCTCCACAACCCATTAACTGAGTAACACGATACTTCTTGGCCAGAGTCAGATTTTCTGGCTTCTAACAATCCGTAACGACTGCCAAAGATCTACAAATGACCAACGGCTTAACGTGCTTTCCGAGGCATGAAGTCTCGGTATGTTAAGATGATCACCGATCTTAAAACCGACCTTGGCAAGCGTTTCTTAACCTTCGAGATCGAACCATGCAGCTGTTACTATTTGTCCACGAGCTCCTCAAACTTAATTATAACAAAAACTGGTCAAGTGCGTCTCGGACCACGCATAGCGAAGGGTTCCGTAGTTGACTGTTAAAATCTCATATCTCTAAAAGTATATAGGTAAGCTGTGATGTTCAAACCAATGTTCATTGGAAGTGTCTGTGTATTTCATTTTGAAAGAGCTATTCAATGATACCCACACGATTATGTTTGTTGGAATTTATTTTTTCATTCCTCAGTTACATGTACGGAGTGTCATCCCTAAAATTATTATTTTTTCCATAATAAATATTACAGCATTATTGAATATCGATTAACAGGTTGCGCCTACCTACCAATTTTCATTTATGTAGATTGAATAGTCTCTGAGTAAAACGGCTGTGACATACGGATGGACAGACAGACAGCCATGACGAATAAACACTAAAACACTAGGAAGTGGTGATGGGTGGGCGTTTTGGGGGACTGTCTTTATGTAAAATTTGACGTTCAAAAAGTGCTGTCTCAGCCTAGTTTGAATGTTGCGGAATTTGTTCGAAAGAGTCGCCGCGGCCCTGGAACGCAAAGGGCACACGAAGTATCACTGGTGGGTTTTAGTCAGTAAGAGTCTGACACTCCCTTCTGCTCCGCCCAGAGCGGGAGAAGATATTTGATGATTTCCCATCCAAAAAAAAAACAAAGCCTACTTTGAATAAATTACTTTTGATTTGATTTTGAATCCATGAGGTTTTTTGCCATTTAGCCACGGAACCCTAAAAAGGAAACTATTTCATCATGCATAGAAATCATGTCAATATAATTATAAATGCATACACTAAACAATGCATTCTGTTATCAAAAGGTAAACGTGACGAACACACATTATTTGATAACGAGTCAAGATTCTAATGCATTCATGTTATTCGTAAGGAACTTAGGAAGCGGGCACCGTTCCAAGTAGGATCAAGGACGCTACGGGCCGCGACTGGTCATTGACGTATGTACCTATTTGAATATCATTGGCTGAGGTCCTTAATTTCCTTTGAACCTAATGCGGGTTTTACGAGATTACCGCACGAGGTGGCAGCATTTGGACGTCAAGTATAAGCACCTGTCAAATTACTTGTTAGTAAGTTAGGTCAATCTGCATTGTCCTACTCTTGGGCAAAGATCTCCCTCATATAAAAACACATTTTGACTTGTCTTCCACCTCAAATACTTCCGTTTTTATTTGTATGCTCTCTTCTATATGTGAAATCTTTTAATTGGCCTTATTTTGTTACTCTTATTTTTTGGGCTGTGAGTTTTCCTAAAACTGGAAAATCTTTCCGTGGTGTGTTACCTTCCCCGACAAACGCACCGTAAACGCGTCTAAATCGTCACGTCAGCGTTGCCTAGTCGCTTCTCGTTGGCGACGCTTTTGCTCTAGCTCTTAATGCGTATCATCTGTCCTGATGCATTCTAGATTTTATATGACCTGCCCAATCCAACTATTTTAAATTTTATCCATTATAAACTTAAGTAGGTATCTACGTTACGGCTTTCCCCAAACCTATCGCATTATATATACAACAAACCAGGGCCCCAAGTCTGCTATTTTTATAAATTTGTTATTCCAACACTATCCCATTGTCATTTTGCTAAAAGTTCGTAATCTGCTAAATTCGTCGTGGTTTTTGTGAGTAATTCATAATGGTCGATCATTGGTCTGTCAATGGTCTCGTAATACTTTTCGATAACCGAGCTATTGAAAGGAATCACTGCACAGTGACGTTCTAATGGTAGGTCACTGACCAAAGGATCTGTCAAAATTTTAGCAGACTACCGCACACGTCTGTCATTAATTTGTTATATTATGTACGAGATTACCGTTCTATGCCATTTCTTGCAATGGAGTGTCAGTGGTTGACCATTGGAAAGTCATAATGGCGCTTTTGTATAAGTAGATTACCAAAATTGACAAAATCAACCATTATGAAATCAATGATAGAACATTCTGACACTGTTGTAATAGCAGATTTGAGGCCCTGGGCTTTTCTATAAATTGTACCTCAACTATTTACGTAATCATAAAGTGATTGTTTTAAATGAGTTCCCTGGCTTTTCTTATCAGTGCAATAAAAGTCTATGACATTGAACATACGACGTGACAGATATGTGTGTGTAGTTAATTAATTAAAATATGCATTTAATGAAGGAAGCTAGTTACTTGCGGAATAAGATAATTCCATAGTGTATTCGTACTCTGACAATCGTTTCCGCTCCGCCCAGAGCGGTAGAAGTCAGTATCATCATGATTTATAAAAAAACAAACCAAACTTAAATTAAAATTTTCCTGTCAATATGAACTGAACCAAGTTACCAATACGTAATGACTTTCTCCTTTCTCTGTACAAAAGGCTTTTGACATCACAAAAAATGATTCAAATCACATTTTTTTTATTATTTCAAGTTTCGAATACAAAGCAATGGTCACATAAAATAATGATAAAAAATAATAATCCTTATTCATAAAAATAGTTTTCTTTTATTAATAAAACGTAGAGTTTTAGAACTTGACAACCTTGAAATAAGATCGCATAGGTAATTTGAGAATGGTGAGATAAGTTTAGAAACATAGTGGACTTCTTTCGGGAACTTTGTTAGCCTACCAATTTTATGAATGACAAATCATCAAAAATGACTTCTCCGTTTCCACTCTGGGCGAAGCGAAAGAGAGTTTCAGAATTACTGACTAAAACCCACCCGTGTTCCTCGGTTCCTCCTAGTGCCCTTTGCGTTACAGGGCCGCGATGACTCTTTTGAACAAATCCTAGTGTTTAGCCTACCTAGCCTAGTCTTTTGACTCTAGTTTCATCAACAGCCTTTTGCAGTCCACTGCTGGACATAGGCCTCTCCAATTGAACGCCACTGAGATCTATTTTCGGCTTCACGCATCCAGTTTCTGCCAGCCGTCCTGCGCAAACCGTCACTCCACCGTGCCTGAGGACGTCCTACACTACGTTTGCCGAGACGCGGTCCCCACTCTAGAACTCGTTTACCCCAACTGTTGTCGGTTCTATGACTAACTCTACTATGACTCTAGTTTACCAAGATGCAATTGAATACCAGTATTTAACATGTAGGAGCTGCTTATCAAACCTTTACAATATACAACACCAGGGGCGTAGCTACCGCCGTATCAGCCGTATCAATTATACGGGGCCCCCAGACTACAGGGGCCCCGAATGTGTGTATGCAAAAATTCCTAAAATATTTTATTTCAGGTATAGATTATTAACATTTTTGTATATGACAGCTGTGCCAAAAGTTTTGTTTAAAAATCACAATACACCGAATTAATATTATAATGCAGATTAGTTAAAAAAAATGAAAGTTACTCTTTAATTCTTAACCATTTTTATTTTCAAAGGTGAACGGCAGATTTCGTACAACAAACTTTTTTTGTTGTTCTGTTATAGAATTTGTACCACTTATTAAGGCAATTAAACCATCTTATTTCGTGTAGGTGCAGCATTTTAAGAACTTGGGATTCATGAGTAATATCAATAAAATGATTTGAACAAATAAACGTAAAAAAGGTAAACTAAACGCACTTATTTTTTTTTGTTACGTTGCCATATGTAAAATAACACAAATATCGAAACGATAATTAATTATTTACAAATAGAAATAGCATTAAATATAATGGTAAGTAAAACACTACAAAGGTAGCGTCAAGTAATCTAGAACATTTATTTTATCACCAAAATAATGTTTATGAGTACTTATTTGTAACACTAGTACCTACATAACCTTAAAAATAAAACTGCTTATAACTTTTATATCCCAAGTTTTAAAAATCTAAAAAGTTGAAAAGGGCTTGCCTATCATAGTAGTTATCAATTAAAACAAAAAGTATCCCAAAACACGAAAATTTATTAGCTGTACGAAGTTCTCATACAAGCCTGCCATTCGCCTTTGTTTTCAAATCAATATTGTATGATGCCCTATGAGTCTTTTCTCCTTTTTACTCCGCTGGTACATACATTTTTCTTTCTTTATTATATCTTGTTTTTATTTTTAAAAGTGCCATAACTTAGTTGTACAATGAAACTTAACATTGAAGCATTTTTCGTTTCTTTTATAAAAAACTTTATACTGTTGGGTCCCCTCAACACATTTTGATACAGGGCCCGTCTAAGGCAAGCTACGCCACTGTACAACACGGTAACACTAACACAGTACCTTGGATCACAAACACGGAAGCCAGTCAAGCCGTTAAGCAAGACTCAATGCTCGGCACATTTAAAAAAATCGTCATACGTCTTGATCACAGATGGGGAAAGTGTGCAAAACCGTTAATAATTCGAAATATTGAGCTGAGTGAGGAGAATCAATGTCACGCATCACTTCTGGTAAAGCCTGGGCTTTGTATTTAATGACCCGGTTCTGGTTGGCGGGATGCGAATTGGAGATCGATCTAGTCTTTCATTTGGATTGGGATTGGCTTCCAGAGTTCGGTTGATTTGGGAATGATTATTGTCGCAGTGATGAAACTTCGCAACGATTTTGAAGACCAGGATTTTTTTTCCAGAACGACCTCTATCTTTAAATGTTGTGTTCTTCTGCCTTTTTTTTCTGGTTTGGAAATCATCACATGACTTCTCCCGCTCTGGGCGGAGTGGAAGGGAGTGTCAGACTCTTACTGACTAAAACCCACCCGTGATCCTTCTAGTGTCCTTTGCGTTCCAGGACCGCGGTGACTCTTTCGAACAAATTCCGCAACAGTGTCTCACTGCTTGTCACATATCTTTATCATGGCCTGAGCTGACTTGCCTGGCATTTACAACCTGGTCATTAAGTCAAGAGTGAATAGGTTAGTTCAAGGAAACTTGAACTAAAATGGCAGTTGAGAGCATGTCATACTCGCTTAAATGTCTCGCTGATGGTGGCGCGTGTGTTGGATCATTCGGTTCCCTTCAAAATGGTTGAGCTAAATGGTGCCGATACACGCGTCATGTTCGTGAACGGGCGCCGTCAGTTGAGACTGGTCACCGCTTAACTGCCACTGACTTGTTTTAATCTTCATACTTTGAATTGTTTTATAGTTTCCTTTTTTTTTCTTTGCATTGTCTTCACATATAGAAGCACCAAGGGATGTTTCAAAAGTTATGTAATACAGAACATGATTTAAAAAAGTGTCCGTGGAGTTTCTTGCACGTTCTTCTCCGTAGAGATCTACGCTTTGGAACGTGCAGATAGCTTCACCTCTTTCGACTTGACAATTCAAAAGTGCCTGTAAAGGGTTTAATTGAAATAAATGCTTTGAGTATTGAGAAAGCGTGCTTTGCAACTACATATATATAGTCGCATGAGATTGTGGACAAGTGACCCTATCTATACTTATAACATTACAAAGAGGAAAGATTCTTTAATAAGCACCGAAACTACTGGACCGATTTTAATGACTTTTTCTCCAATGGAAAGCTACATTATCAGCGAGCAAGATAGGATATATTTTATCCACTTATTCCTACGGGAACGGGAACTAGGCGGGCTTAACCCGTGGGTACGCTGCTAGTCTATACTAATATTATAAATAGGTAACGTTTGTGAGTTTGTGACGTTGTAAGGGGTAATCTCTGGATCTACTGAACCGATTTTCAAAATTATTTCACCAACAGAAAGCTACGTTATTGTGGAGTATCATAAGCTATATTTTATCCCCGTATTGCCGCGGGAACGGGAACAACGCGGGTGAAACCGCGGGGCGCTGCTAGTTGATAATAAAAGTAAAAGTTACGCTGCTTTAAATGTGTCTTTAGTGTCATTAAGCGAGAAAGAAAAGAATATTGGTTGGTTTTTGAATTGCAATTCAACATTGGCACCCAAATTTCCCTTTTTGGCAATAGGAAGCCAAAAAATTAACAAACAATCTCTTCTCATCGCCTATCTCTCCCTAGACCCAAAAAAGAACAAAGATAACCCTAGGCAACACGAACTTTACTCAAAAAACCTTCAACAATGTATCACAATCATTAACAACTTTTCGTAAAGAGCCGCTAACTAAACGCCTCAACTTTGGGCCCGATCCGAAGTAAGCCATCACTTATATAACGCAGGTAACAGGCAGACAACACGACACAGTAACAGAGCCCCAAGTCTGCTATTTTTATAAATTTGTCATTCCAACACGATCCCATTGTCATTTTGCTAAAATATCGTAATCTGCTAAATTCATAATGGTCGATCATTGGTCGGTCAATGGTCTCATAATACTTTTTGAAAAACGCGCTATTGAAAGCAATGACTGCACAATGACGTTCTAATGGAAGGTCACTGATCAAAGGAACTGTCAAAATTTTTGCAGGTTACCGCATACGTCTGTCATTCATTTGTCTTTATGTACGAGATTACCATTCTATGCCATTTCTTTCAATGTTGTGTCAGTGGTTGACCATTGGAAAGTCATAGTGACGCTTTTATATTAGTAGATTACCAAACTTGTAAAAATCAACCATTATGAGATCAATGATAGACCATTCTGAGACTATTGTAATAGCAGACTTGAGGCCCTGGTGTGTTGCGCAGTGACATGGAACCGGATCGATGTGACGTCACGCGTAGAAAGGCGTGCGCCCGGCGCGTGCGCACAGCTCGGATGTGGCTGTAGGGTTGGCAGCACTGCGGGTGGCGTGGCGTTGTGATTAATGTCTTATTATTAATGGCTTAGGGCTTAGTTTCACATCATCATCATCATCTTCCTGCCCTTATCCCATGTTACTTGGGGTCGGCGCAACATGTTTTTTTCTTCCATTCTGTCCTGTCAGCCGTCACGCTATCACTAACTCCTTTTTCTTTCATATCACTCCTCACACAATCCATCCATCGTTGTTTTGGCCTACCTCTCCCTTTCCATCCATCAACATTCATATTCATAACCCTTTTAGTTACATGTGTTTCATCCCTCCTTTTTACATGACCATACCAAGACAAGCGGTTCCCTTTCAACTTTTCCGTCACTGGCGCTTAGTTTCACATAATAGCAGCAAACAATGTTGACAATGATTCTATGACAATCATTTGTAAGACTTGCCCTGTATATCTTAATCACGATTTTGTTTGGTAGTTCTAAAAATGATCTAATATACTTATATTTTCATTCAAGTGGGCTTAATTTTTCATTACGCTCGAGCCGAATGCGAGGCTGTTATAAACCGAGATACTGCAATGAGAAATGTTTACGTGTATCAAACACCATTTTTCAATATACTTACTCGAAAAATGACATAGAATTTAATTTTGAGCAGTGGTGGCCGAGTGGTAATGGCCCCGACTTACGAATTGTAGGTCGCGAGTTCAAACCCAGCCAAGCGCATTACTTTATATCTAAGTATAATATTTCATCACCACTGCTCTCAAAAAGGTGAAGGAAAACATCGTGAGGCATGTCCTAGAACTAAAAAATTCTAAGACATGTGACATTCACCAACCCGTATTGGGCCCGCGTGGTGGATTACGGCCCATTCCCTCTTCTAGAGAGGAGACCTGTGTCCCAGCAGTGGGAACGTTAAAAGGCTGATTATGTTGTGTTATGTATGCTTCAATGCAAACCACGAAATTGCGATGCAATAACTCAATAACCTTTCCCGATATCCATGTAAATGAGATTTCAACAAGTTGCTTGCTTATAAACTAAACAAGTCGTTCATTAGTAGTTTCCGTGTTTCTGTTCCGCGGACAGTAGAAAGTGTGCCGCGGTTATTATCATCGCAAATATCTGATCAGTCAGGAAACAGATCTCATTTGTCTATACAGATTTCACTCTCATCGATTTGCTTGTTAGAGACGCTCTAAATGAGCAAAAATCTTCGTATCATCTATCTGCCTGCCTTTCCCCAATTATATTGGGGTCAATATAATACAGAACATGATTTAAAAGAGTGTCCGTGGAGATTCTTGCGCGTTCTTCTCCATAGAGATCTACGCTTTGGAACATGCAGATAGCTTCACCAACATAGAAATTTCTTTATTATATCTGTGTTCACCACTTTTGACTTGACAATTCAAAAGTGCCTGTAAAGGGTTTATGTAATTGAAATAAATGCTTTGAGTTGAGTTGAGGTCGGCTTCCAGTCAAACCGGATTCAGCTGAATGCCATTATTTTACGTGAAGTGGCTGCTTACCAGACCTCCACAACCAACAACAACCAACCAACCAACTGACTAACACGTGTTTTTTACCACGTTCTTGGTAAGAGTCAGATTTACTGGCGTCTGACAATCCGTAACGACTGCCAAAGATCTACAAATGACAGCCGGGACCAGCGGCTGAACGTGCTTTCCCAGGCACGGAGAAACGGGAGTGTGTTAAGATGTACTACCGTTTAATGGCTTAGTTGAAATAAACGTTTTGACTTTGACTTTGGCATTGGCGTTGACTAGCACCTCGTGCAAACCCCAAAAACACGCATTTATTACGGTTGCAATGTCAAAATGAAATCATACATCAATGCTCATTCGTGTTCCTCCTAACGCCCTTTGCGTTCCAGGGCCACGGTGACTCTTTCGAAGAAATTGCGCAATAACAAGTCCAACAGCCCTTTAAACTAGTTGAACAAGATGTTTTGTGCCGTTATTGGCGCCCAACTCTCTGACTCTCGCCAACCGCAAAATTCGCGATTTGTTCATAAAGTAGTTTTTAGTGACATTGTGGGATACCTTGTGGGACATTGTGGGAGCAGTGGTGGCCGAGTGGTAACGGCCCCGACTCACGAATTGTACGTCGCGGGTTCAAACCCAGCCAGGCGCATTGCTTTGTGTAATTAATTTCATCACCACAGCTCTCAAAACGGTGAAGGAAAACATCGTGAGGAAACCCGCATGTCCTAGAACCAAAAATTCGAAGACATGTGACATTCACCAATCCGCACTGGGCCCGCGTGGTGGATTACGGCCCATTCCCTCTCCTAGAGAGGAGGCCTGTGTCCCAGCAGTGGGAACGTTAAACGGCTGATTATGGGAAACTTATCAATAAGACTGCTATTTGGATCCCGTAACCAGCATGTTTATTCAGTAACACCAGAGCAGCTATCCACGAATCCTGCCAGGGTTGCGGAATTTGTTCGAAACGTCACCGCGGTCCTGGAACGCAAAGGGCGTTTTAGGGAACACGGACGGGTTTAAGTCAGTAACAGTCCGACAGTGGCATGCAGTGGTTCGAGTTAGGGTAGGCCAGAGAAAATGTCGAAAAAAAACACACCACATTATTCAGGGTTGAAATGTGGTGTTTTTTTAAATTTTATTTTTATAAAAAAAAACACTCATAAAGTCATTTGATTATTTCCACAGATGGTACTTAGGTTATATGTGGGTACAGAGTAAAATAGGCACAACAGCCCTAATCGTTCGAGAATAGCCCTCAATCCCATATACAATGTGTCAATTCCCATGACGCCGCCATTGTGCCCGCTGGGTATAGTTTTCGAACGACACTTTTTATGCAGGCCTTCATTGTACGTCGTCCTATTGTTGATGTTTGGACGTTCGATGCGGTGACTATAAATTAACTAATATTAAGTTTAGATTATTTTGTGAATATGATGGAGACTAAAAAAATACAAACATACGAACGACAAGACTCGTGGCGTGGCAATAAACATAATATTATGTAAGTTGAACAATTTGTTGCGGAATTTGATCGAAAGAATCATCGCGGTCCTGGAACGCAGACGGCACTAGGTGGAATACGGGTGGGTTTTAGTCGGTAAGAGTCTGACACTCTCTTCCGCTCCGCCCAGAGCGAAAGAAGACATTTGATGATTTCCCATCCAGAAAGAATAAGGTCAAACAATCTGCTTTGCCTGACTAACAGCACATTGCTGTATTCCAACACATATGAAAAACCTAACCACATTACCTATTAATTACCACTTTTAAAAAAGGTGCCACTGTGTCAACGTTTAACCGATTTCTTCGTCTATTTCCATAATTGAAATATTGATTAGCCATTGGTCGTACTAAGTCATTGTGTCATTGCCCCCAGAACACTATGTCGTCCGACACCACTGGGGGGTGTGTGAACAAGGCGTTCGAGGGCGCTGATGATGGCTTCCAAACCATAGACTTGAGGACTGGCAGGAGGGAAGATGACAACCAGAATAGGACACAGGTAAATACAGCTTTTATTTGATGGCGTTCCATTAATTAGCACTCACAAACGCGTGTACAGAATGTTAAAAAAAAACCCTACATTTTAGTGAGTTATATATCTTTTCCAAGAGCCCTTTAATATGATGAGGTAGACATCAAGATACGGAAAAGATTAATTGAGAATGGTTGCTAACCAACTTTAGAATCCAAATAAAAAATATTCATAATTTTGTGCTTTATTAGGGTACTGAGCTTATATCCCACTTGGATCTCGCCATCTTGAGTCCTAAAGTTTACTTATGGGTCAGCTTCTGCTTAGGCTACAAAAAAAAAAACGAATAGCAGTCTCAATAGATTCATTTGAATTTTTGAGATCTCTAGTCCAGTAACTTATCATAGAGCACAATACGTCAAGGGTGTGGAAAAACTTACAGAAACAAAAAAAGCTATCTAGGGATTCATCACATTCTCCACAAAAAACAATTCTTTTAACAATGTTAAAATTCATAAAGTACTTTTAAAGATCGTAAGTACTTCCCGCTATCCATTCTCGATTTCCCTCCGAAAGACATAAATATGGCGCGAATTTCATTATGTTCCAAATTCAAATTAAAGTCACGTCAAGTTCGCACGTGCGCAGTATACGGCGGAGTACAGATTAAAAACTAGAGTGCTCTCCAAACTCAAGGAGGCCCATGCAGATTAATTCGTTAGTCTATACTTCCGTTGGATATTAAAAGTGGGCTTCACTGGTTATTTTGGGAATGGGGACCTAATAGAGTTACATATAAATAAATGTTAAAGGTAATTTATCTATTTAAGGTCGATCTAAAATTATAATAAGCATATAAGTGTTTTAATAGGTAGTTCTTTTTAATTGTAGATTTACGAATAGAGAAAATGACCGATGACGAAGATTTCCTAGTTCGATTGACAAGGAGATATAAAAACAATAATTTATCACAGATTACATAACGAATCTTAGTGTAAAAGTAGAATATTATGTAGTAGAACATAAACTACATAACTAGGATTATGCATTCAATCAGGAACTGCTATAAACAAAAGAATCCAATTAACCTATTGTTTTAAGTATCTTCGTATATTCGTTTATTTATTTAAGTACAAGTTGTGCCCGCGACTTCGTTCGCGGGAATATTGGAAAAAAATATGTCAAATAGATAAAATGTACGTACAGTCAACATCCTTCATTATCTGACACCTCTTAGAAATAAGAAAATAAGGTCACACCTCTTCCGTTTAGAATGCCGACCAGCCCTGATATCTCCTGGTACCTCGAATCTAGTTGATTCTAAATTTCGCACTACTTCAAAGGAATTAATATTACTGACCAGTACCCAAATTGAAAGATTTTCCTTATATTTTTTCCTTTTTGCAATTTTTTTGCCACAAACTCCGTATACGAACATACCAAGTATTATTTCGAAGTCACTAAACCATGAATAGGATAGGTTGTCCGGCCTTTTTCCCAATAATACGGCTAAAACGCTCTCGCCGTCGGCTTTCAAGTTTTAAGACCTGTTAATCGTATGCGTTTAATAAGTTGTGACTTAGTCAGCCAAGCAAATGTGCATTAACAGACATGAGCGAACGTCATTCAAATGACATCATATGAATAACGCCATCTATCGACCATAGAGTTTACCTGTTAAAATAATATGTATCTTGGACGATATAACGATAAGATATGGACTTTTCTACGTTCCTATTAAAAGTTTTACAAATAACTCAACAATATTTTTGTTGTTATTTCCATGCATTCGAAATAAAATAGTAACGGCATTAAACTGTTACTATTTTATTTCAATTGTTGCGTGTATGTGCTTCCCGTTATAAAAAGTAATTTATTCTTGAACTCTTCAAATTCAAATATTTTTGATGAAGTGAAGCGATTGCGATGAAACAAAAACTAAGTTATTTTCTCAACTATTGTAACATAGTGATGCGTGCAAACCTAAACAGACAGACAGATAAACAGACATACAGACAGAAAAGCTAGAAATGGGTATGTTAGTTATTCTTTAGCTCCCTTCCCATAAGTTGATCAGTGAAAATGGCCAAAGACATAAGTACGTCTTCATACAGTTATGGTATTAATGAAGATATGATGTGGTTACTTAACAAATTCATATCTACCACATTACTCTAACTAAAAAAAGCATTTCATATACACAACACAAACAATCTTGCAGTAAAATGTTCTACTGCATCTCTCAACCTAGCATATACTCCATACCCTGAAATAATCCAACCAACTAAAAAGTTTCATGTATCTCCTGAATAAATATTATTCTTACTTTCTTTCTTTCTAAAACATGTTCAACAGTAACCAAACAAGTAGGTACTTATATACTTAATACTTAAAAATTGTCTACAGTATCCTCCGCACTAAATTATATAACAAAACTCTCTATGATTTCTTATTGCATCTCTAAACCTAGCATATACTACATTCCCTCAAAAAACCCAGTCATCTAAATGAGTGGGTTATTTCAGGGTACTTTTATCCGTAAAAAGAAATACCCCAAGACTAAATTAAAGAACAAGTTCTCTATGATCACTTATAGCATCTTCAAACCTAGCATATACTACACACCCTGTTTATAACCGGTGGTGAGCCGGTGTGGCCCTCAGTAGCCCTCGTGGGGTCGTCCCGCCCGCCCATAGCGATCGCGCGTCGCTCCGTGCCACGAAACTTTTACGACAATTTACGAACACGTACGAAGTTCGAAGTTGAACTTGGAATGTTTTGACTTGAAAAAGTGAAAGTGGAAAACGGCTGTTGATTCAAAATGGTAATTAATTGATGTTATTTTTTAATATTTTTGTTTAGATAGTTTTCGAATTATCTTGGGTAAAAAAAAGAATTCTAAAAAGACTAGTTTTCTTTGAAGGTAGAATATATTCTTAAATTATTGAAACTAAATTATATTTATTATTAGATTGTTAATAACACTTTCACACGTCAAGCTTTTTTGGTCGTTATAAACTAGATGTTTGAATTAAGCTATGATATTTTTCTGAAATCCCTTGTAGGTTAGGTAGGTTAGAAAAAAACATTATTCCTCATAAAAGGAATAATGTTTTTTTCTAACCTACAAAAGTGAAGAGGAAAAAATATTGACGATAGATTTGCAGTTCACGGACTTTGACTTACGCCCAAATAAAATATGAGCAAATTTTGAACTTTTGAAATTACCTAAGTTCTTACTATGTTTTTATTTTTTCGTAATGTGAACACAAAACGAATATAGAGTAAAAGATTTCCATCACATCTGAGTTTTCAGATAGGTAAAGTGCCTGGAAATATCACGTTTGATCTACAAACCCCTATCTTAAATGTAGAAAAGCTCTTTTTTAAACTGGGATTCGAGAGATATAAACATCATGAACAAAACGAGATTATAAAATGTCTTCTCTTCTTCCTTAAATAAAATAAAAGTACAATAAAACGGGAAAATTTTAACCCCTGTAATCTTGTAACTAATGTTACCTATGCCCAAAAAGCATGCGTGTTTGTTAAGAACGAGATTTTTGACACACACATGATATTTTGATGATTAGCAATTAAAATAACGCGATAGCAGTATTTAGATCGTAGCAGTTTCTTTTTTTAAACCCGCAATGTTGAACTAGATCTTGAATTAAAGCAAATAAAAAGTGAATTTCTCCGCTTTTAGATGAGATATAAAAATGAAAGTTTTAAAGATTACGAGATAATAAAAATCAAAACAGACTTTTCAGACAGAGATTTTTTACTGTTGAATTGTATAATTATTATCTATAGATTCCGAGGTCAAATCATTTAATGTCGATTTTCTAATCGTGACGTATCTAACTTTTATCAAAGGTATAAAATGGCAGCGCAATGAAAGATAGCTCCAATAAGGAAAATATACAAAATAAAAAAACGAAAAAAGAATGTTAATTAATATGATGTGACAAACTGCCATATACCTACAGTAAAAAGAAAACTTTTTACAAAAAAATACAACCGACTTCTACACAAAAAAAAATCAAAAAGAACAAAATAACTTCAATTTCGGAACTCGGTGTTTGTGGTTGCTTTTTGGTTTTTCGATCACCGGCTTCCTGAATTGAGAACCTCCTCCTTTTTTGGAAGTCAGTTGAAAAACAGCCCTTAAAGGAGGTATATAGGATAAATCCTCCATATCGTTGGCCACTGGTAATGTACCCAAAAGGCTGGCAGCATTACCACGCTGTATGGCAATGCTTATCCTCTATCCGAAGTAGAAGTCAGCTCTTTATTACACTCTTTGCCAGACCTTGTGTCACGTGAAGTGTCAACTAAGCTTATTTTCATAGAATATATTGTGACACCCTTCTATTTATCTATCTAGTGGAGGAGCTCGTGGCTAAATTATAACAGCCGCACGGGTCGATCTTTGAGGTTAAGCAACGCTTGCCGAGGTTGGTCTGTGGATGGATGACCATCTTAACATAACGAGACTTCTCCGTGCCTCGGAAAGCACGTTAAGCCGTTGGTCCCGGCTGTCATTTGGAGATCTTTGGCAGTCGTTACGGATTGTCAGAAGCCAGAAAATCTGACACCAGTCTTGCCAAGAAGTACCGTGTTCCCCAGTTGATGGGTTGTGGAGGTCTGGTAGGCAGCCGCTCCGCGTAAAATACTGGTATTCAGTTGAATCCGGCTTGTCTGGGAGCCGACCCCAATATAGTTGGGAAAAGGCTAGGCAGATGATATTGTGACACCCTATGCAATATATTTGGACCCCGCAACAATATTTTGAGTTGCGTGCAAGCTTTGTCCTTAACCTTGACAAAACCAGGCATTATAAACGACATGCTATTTCCTATTTACTCAACATTTTATGACAAGCTCAGTGGGCTCAGATATCTTTTATTTTGTTTGTATTTGCTCAGTTTCTGAAAAATAAAACCACAAGTTTTTTGTTAGACTTTGGCGTCCTAAGGAAAGGTTTAAAAGAAACAAAGACGATGAATATATTAAGCCAAAATGAAACATAGACGGTAATTACTACTGATACCAAAAACAAATGTTTTACCGATGTTATCTCCCATATCTATGTATAAACGCTGTAATTAAAGGGATTATTATCTTGCTCAACGTATGTAAATGAAGATTTAAATTATATTTGCAGGCAGTGTTTATTATCCTAGTTCTCGATTGTCTACAAAAGCACGCACGCACAGTTGCAAAAGACTGCAAAATTCAGACGGCAAAATTGTACTGCGTTATTTATATCTACGCATTATATTCAAGTCACAACATCATCTCAGAGATAATCAATGTAAAAAACATGACAAAATGTAAGGAAATCGAGGTGTTTTTGACTAAAGTATAATATCGCTCTTTAAATGCAAGAATTAACCCTCTGAAGTCATATTTGTCCATATAATGCATGCTGTGAAACTCTATAATTGGCTTCAGAATCTTCCCATATGACATTGTTATCGTATCTTGAACATTGTAAAATAAGCTGTTGAGTTTCCTATCAATAAATAAATAAATAAGTCCCCGGCAACTGATAGCCCTGTTCCTAATCTGAAAAAAAAAATTAGTTTGTGGAACGCACTTAACTGTTTCAATAAGTTAGTTTCCAAAACCATTGAACTCGACAACAATTAATTCATAATTGATAAGCTGTTCCACCAACGACATGCCTACGCAGAGTGTTTCGAACTTAGGCCTTGAAAACTGAAGGCAACGACCTAGATGTGTTGGCCTGGACCATGGTGTAATTTAGCTGTCAGCTTGACATGTGATTTGGTTAGTTTTATGGCTTATTAATAGTACCTTTTTTTTGGATGGGAAATCACCAAATGACTTCTCCCGCTCTGGGCGGAGCGGAAGGCAGTGTCAAACTCTCACTGACTAAAACCCACCCGTGATCCTTCTTGTGCCCGCCGCGTTCCAGGGCCGCGGTGACTCTTTCGCACAAATTCCGCAACCCTAGCAAGCACTGACCCTATGGGGCCCCGTCTTCTTTGCTGACGGCTCTTTGAGGCGCGCGTGGAACACGACGCGCCGTCGGCTCGGGCCTGGTTGGTATCGGACGGCGAACCACCCATAGCTCGCCATCCGTAAGCCCGCACCTACGGTGGCCGGGAATCGCCCTGCGTTTCCCGACGCCCGGGGCGTCTTCTTCTGTTGCGGCGGCTGGGGCGTGAGGTTTCCCTCTCTCGCACGCTATTAATAGTACCTAGTATTTGGCTAGGAAGAGCTTTGATTTATTACGAAAGGAGTTTTAATTCTACGTTTCTGCCTTTCCACAGCCTAATGTGTTTTTAAATGGGTCTTATAATATAGGAGCTGACGCCATGTGATTTAGTTTTGTTGCAACAGAGTAATTTTTACTTTCATGTAGCTGGTAGGCTGGCCTTTTCTTGGGTCAAAGAATCAGCATTGTCATTCTTAAGGCAATGCAGCCAGTGTTCTGTGCATTTTTCACTTTTACAGCGATGAGTATACGAAGTTTTTGATGCGCAATCAGCCCTTCCCCTCCCATTTGTAATTGACCTTGTAAGGGGATCTACTGAACCGATTTTCAAAATTATTTCACTAATAGAAAGCTAGGTTATTGTGGATTGTCATAGGCTATTAATTATCCCCGTATTGCCACGGGAACGGGAACGACGCGGGTGAAACCGCGGGGCGCTGCTAGTACCTACTATGTAATTTAACAGTCTATTTTTATCTTCTATCTATCTATACTTATAATAAATCTGTAGAGAGGTCAATTCTGTACAAGGAATATATTTTCAAAATAACTATCAGGGGGTGATTAGTGATCGATACTGGTGCCAAAAATGCAATCAGTAAAATTTTTGTCTGTCTGTCTGTCTTTCTGTCTGTCTGTCTGTCTGTATGTTCTTTATAGAAACAAAAACTACTCGACCGATTTTAACGAAACTTGGTGCAATTATTCTTCATACTCCTGGGCAGGTTATAGTATACTTTTCATCACGCTACAATCAATAGGAGCAGAGCAGTGTAGGAAAATGTTGGGAAAACGGAAGAAGCTATTCCATTTTTTAAGCTTCCGTCGCGTGTGTAGCCTTAATGGTTAAAGTTACATAGAAATTGTATTACGGAAATGTTCTACATAAAATTATCTAAAAAATATCCCGAAACAGCATGTCTATCTTTTGTCAATTTTAAACCGATCGGGCTGAGAGTTTCAAAATCGGGGGTAAAGTAACTATTCCACGCGGACAAAGTCGCTGGCAGAAGCTAGTCTGTAAATAAACCTTATACAGTTATATGTAGTCATGTAGACAAGGACTAGACAATTATTACCTCTTCTAAGCGCAACAAAAATGAGATGTCAAAGTCTTTAGGCAAGCAAATCCTCCTTAGCAACTCCTCAACGAACCACCCAACGCTAACCAACACTACCAATAAAACTTCCTTATTAAAACCAAAGATACACATTCAATTCTACTTGATTCTTCAGTCCTCTGGTACCCTGGTAACGAAGTATGAGGCACTCGAGCACAAAGCACAGGATACAAGCTGTTGTGACACATTGTTGGTCTATGAGGCTATTGTGTGGCCTGTATGGCCCATTTACAGGCATTCACGACACACGTGACTGCTTAATAGGGTGAAGAGATCTTGCTTTGTTATACATTCGACTTAAGATTTGAATGATATCGCATTGAAATGAGATTGATAGCAGTGGTGGCCGAGTGGTAACGGCCCCGACTTACGAATTGTAGATCGCGGGTTCAAACTCAGCTAGGCGCATATTACTTTGTGTAATTCATTTCATCACCATTGCTCTCAAAACGGTGAAGTAAAACATCGTGAGGAAACCGGCATGTCCTAGAACCAAAAATTCGAAGACATGTGACATTCAGCAACCCGCACTGGGCCCGCGTGGTGGATTATATACGGCCCATTCCCTCTCCTAGAGGGGAGGCTTGTGTCCCGGCAGTGGGAACATTTAAAGGCTGGTTATGCTTATGCTTATGCATTGAAATGATATGCATGGCTTTTGTAAGGCTAAAAGCCATGTGTTTGATATACGGTAGACCGTATTATGATAACAAATATGACCCTTGGCGTGTACAGGAATAAAGAAATGATAACAATCCTGAGAGCCTCATACTTGTTATTTAAACATGGAAGCCTAAGAGGTGGTATGCTGCGATTAATATAAGATAAGTATTAACAATTATTGTAAAATATTCAATGTTATTGATACATTATAACAATGGAGACCTAAGTTAGGTGATGATGGGAGACTTTAATATAAAAACATTTCCAAACCAAAATAAACTTGTTCGTTGCAAAAGGTGTACCTAGACTCAGATCCACAGTTTATGAAACACTAGCTGATCCGCGCAATTTCGTCTGCAACACATAAGTGAGTGGGAAAAAAAAAACCGTTTTTGCAACATTTTCATTGATGCTCCGCTCCAAGACCCCAAGTCTGCTATTTTTTATAACTTCGTCATTCCAACACGATCACATTGTCATTTTGCTAAAAGTTCGTAATCTACAAAATTCATAATGATCAATCATTGGTCGGTCAATAATTTTTGATAACCGAGCTATTAAAAGCAATAACTGCACAATGACGTTTTAATGGTAGGTCACTGATCAAAGGAACTGTAAAAATTTTAGCAGATTATCGAATACGTCTGTCATTAATTTGTGATTATGTACAGGATTACCGTTATATGCCATTTCTTTCAATGGAGTGTCAATGGTTGTCCATTGGAAAGTCATAGTGACGCTTTTATGTTAGTAGATTACGAAATTTGACAAAATCAATAATTGTAATAGCAGACTTGAGACCCTGTTAGTCGTAATTTGAAGATAAATAGTCAATAGCCTCATTCGATAAATGGGCTATACAACACTAACCGAACCAGTAGTTCCAGAGATTAGCGCGTTCAAGCTAACAAATAAACTCTTCAGGGTTTTTTTTAATAACTGCCTCACACTAGGAATTTCACACAAACAGCCAGGTCCGGAACAACTATCTGTAGGCCATACAAATATTTGTTCCGTGCGGGAATCGAATCCAAGACACATAGCGCAGCAGCAAGTCGCTCAACCACTGTGCCAACTGTGTCGTCAAAAGCTTTATAATATTAGTACGGATTCAAAACATGATACTTCTCAGTCTTATTTGGAATTTCAATGTCCTTGAAAGAGTTTTAATCGATTAATTACGAGGCTGACAGAGAAGGGCTGGTCTTTTTTTTCGGCCACAAAATAAAGTATTGCCACATTGAATATTTCATCTGCCTAGCCTTTTCCCAACTATATTGGGGTCGGCTTCCAGTCATACCGGATTCAGCTGAATACCAGTATTTAACGTGGAGCGGCTGCCTACCAGACCTCCACAACCCAATAACTGAGGAACACGGTACTTCTTGGCAAGACTGGTGTCAGATTTTCTGGCTTCTGACAATCCTTAACGACTGCCAAAGATCTACAAATGACAGCCGGGACCTACGGCTTAACGTGCTTTCCGAGGCACGGAAGAAACTCGGTTTGTTAAGATGGTCACCCATCCACAGACCAACCTTGGCAAGCGTTGCTTAACCTTGAAGATGGATCTGCGCGGCTTCTTTAGCCACAAGCTCCTAAACGCCTTAACTGCAAAATAAAGAAATTAAATGCAACTGTACCTATACACTTTCTAAAACTGATGCCGATTGGGCCTAATTAATTAAATAGCAATTAATTTGCTTCAACGACTTAATCGTTGGCATCCAAGACTGCAGGAGTCATCGCCTTGCAATGAACTTGAGCAGAATTATCTAATTTAATAAATTACTTTGTCGTATCACCGGAGGTATGATTCAAAATGGACTCAGTTGAAAAAGTCGGAAACGCCCACTGCGTCCCGTTTTGGTCTTCGTGATTTAGTTCGTTTTATTTTAAACACTTGAACTTTACAGGTTCATAGCTAAAATACCTTCCTCCACAAGGAGTCGCTAATTATTATAATCGGATTGATCTTCGAGGTCCAGCAACGCTTTTCGTGGTCGGTGGGATGATAGGTCTTCTCCTTCTTCGTTGTTCCCTCAATGCTGAGGATCGCGACCACATACGACGCGTTTCCAAGCCATGCGGTCCTCTGAAGCGCGGACCGCTCTGTACATGCTGCCACCAACTGCCCTCTTTATGGCATCGGACCATCTTGCCGGTGTTCTACCCTGAGCGCGCTTTCCTTCGACCCGGCCCAATATGATGAGCCTTTCCAGATTATGCTTGGAAGAACGCATAATATGCCCAAAAAGGCTGAGGGTTGATAGGTGACCATCTTAAAATACTTAGATTGGTCCGTGTCTCGGCAAGCACGTTACGCTGTTGGTGTGGGCTGTCTTTTGTAGATCTTTGGCAGCCGTTACGGTAGCCCAGGAATCTGGCCCCAGTCTTTCCAAGAGATACTAACTTAAGTATCTATTGGTTTTGGTGGTCAGATACGCTGTCGTTCCATGTTAAATACCCAGCATCATCTGCCTAGCCTTTTCCCAACTACATTGGGGTCGGCTCCCAGACAAGCCGGATTCAGCTGAATACCAGTATTTTACGTGGAGCGCTGCCTACCAGACCTCCACAACCCATTAACTAGAGAACACTGTACAGTACACTCCCTGCATTAATTGACGGCATAGTAAGCTGTATAAAAGTAGGTAACAATTTTTGTTCTGTTTGGGAAATCATCAAATAACTTCTCCCGCTGGGCAGAGCGGAAGGGTGTGTCAGACTCTTACTGACAAAACCCACCCATGTTCCTCCTAGTGCCCTTTGCGTTCCAGGGCCGTGGTGACTCTTTCGAACAAATTCCGCAACCCTAGCAGGCTCTTTGAGGCGCGCGTGGAATACGACGCGCCGTGGACCCGGTTCTGGTTGCTATCTGATGGCGACACACCACCTATAGCTCGCCATCTGCAGGCCCGCGCCTACTGTGGCCGAGAATCACCTTCGGGGCTTCTCCTTCTGTTGCGGCGTCTGGGCCGTGAGGTTTCGATCTTCCTCACGCGGTCTGCCTTCTCTTTCGCTAGTATTACTGCTTCGCAGAAGGAGGTGACCGCTTCCCATGCCTCCTCGCTCCGGACCATGTATTGAACCAGGGCCGCCGCTGCCGATCGCCTCGACAAAACTGTATGGCCTAGGGCAAGTTTTTAAAGTACTCAATTCAATTAACTGACATTTTTGCTCATGCCAAATCAAATTGACCTTTACTCAAACGATTGAGTACGTTAAAAAACTCGAATTAAAGCCACTGATTTTAGCAGGAATAGCTTGATGTAGCTTAACCAACAGATGGAAGAGGGTAACGTACATTACCTATAGTATTAGTTCTTTGTAGATTTTCAGTAGACTCCCAGCGTTGACTGACGTTAAAGTGCCAGAGTTTCATGTAACAAATAACATGCAGTACTATTAAAACCTTCAACAATTGTTCGCGACGATGCGTCTTAGCTACATAGTATAGGTAGTTATAGGTAGCTATAGTAGTACATAGAATGTTGCAAATAAATAAAACCGCGACTACATAGTATAGGTAGTTATAGGTAGTTAGTTAGCACATAGAATGCTGTAACAGATAAAGCTGCATAGTATAGATAGTTATAGGTAGCTATAGTTGATACATAGTTTGTTATTGAAATAAAACACATTCGTTACAGTTGTTTGCTCTCAAGAGGCAGTATATAAGCCCTTGGAGCCTTTATTTCTTCCAAGTAAATAGAATATAGTTAGGTAGGGTATCCTGTCCCTTACACATAACAGTAAACACATGGTAACCCTGGTAATCGAAGGTATATAAAGGTAATCAAGGTATATAAAAGGTAATCGGTGGTATATAAGGTAATCGAGGTATATACACACACAGACAGACATACATAGGTAAATAGAAAGGGCTTGGTAATTGAGACCCGAAATATTCAGGTCAAAGGTAGTCGCATAGCTAAAAGCGACACTGACCAATCACAGAGCAGGAGGGTGCTGGTACGTGATTGGTCAACAGTTTTTGATAAATAGCCCTGGTGAAGGTATGCACAAAATAAAACACTTTGCATCTACCCTCTTCCTTTCCCGAAAAAAACAAGTCTAGATTCTAGACTTCTAAATGTCTGAAATAGAACCGCCTTGAAAAATCCTTTCAGGGGATATATAGATGTCTATAGTGTATGCAGGCATAAAGCCGTAATTTAGGTTTAAATAAAACTGTTTATTTTTATCCCCCTGAAACATATACGCTTATAGAGTTGCAACCCCTTAAGTGACAGGGTTGAAACATATGTAGTTTTGTAGAGGGTTGTCGTATCTATAGAGATACATATAGCTGTATAGCCCTCCTAGCATAGTTTTACGGTAAATTCACCCCAAGTAGGTAATAGCTTCGTGCCTACAATAGTTTTATATAGTTTTCGGCATCCCACCCCTACATGGAGGGGGATGAAGGGGTGAATTCGTCTCCTCTGCATGGAGCATACCGAGGGCTATCCATAGAGGTACGACAACCCCTACTCACATAGACCTAAGCCTAGATATAGCCTAAATTCTAGGATAGACATAGTGAAAATTAGTGTTAATAAACTTCATCACACACGGTGATTTTTTGGGTGTCGATACGGTACAGTTACGCCGTACAATAGTAAAATAGGAAGTTTATTAAATTTGTAGTCATTTGCAAGATATTTCGGATTTATAACTAAATGTAGAATCATATAGTCGCGAATTTCACCCTTCAAATCGCTAAGTGCATAGTGAACAAGTTAAATAGTGTTTTATTGTGACTTTATTGGTAAGCCCTCTATACCTACCCCTATATACTGTGTCAATAACAGCAAGTATAGCAAGTATTCAGCTAAGGGTTGCATCCTCATGGCCCGTAGCTTATAGACGGAGCGTCAACGCGTCTGGATCATTTATACCTAGGTGGGTTGTCACCATACAGTCCACTTTCGAAGAATAGGATAACCTACCCTGGCCACCCTACAGTCCAGTCGATCACGTCCGCCCCGTACATTTTCTGGTCCATCGGAGCCGGATATTTTGAAGATAGCCTGATCTAGCTATTTGGAAGTTGGATTTACCGAACCACGCAGCTACCCTGAAGGCGCAACCCCTATTGTGAAGTCGCACCCCCTTGAAGAAAAAACTACCCTTCAACATTTCAAGACACGAAGGGTGTCCCTAGAAGCTAAATAGAAGTCGGACCTTGAAGAAATCATCCCTTCAAGAAAACTACCCCTAGGCAGATTGATAGTGAAGCAACAACATAGAAGAAATTTAATCAAGCTGAACTTAGAAAATTTCGATCGACTTCACACATAGAAGATTTTGAACAGTCTGGGACTTAGAAAAGTTTCAGTCAATCCGAACTTAGAATATTTTTTGAAGATTGGGGACTTTGAAGAATTTTGAAAAATTTTTTTTTTTGGAAACTTGGATTGAAGTTTCACCTGAGGCTTACCAGTGGACTACCGAATAGTTTTGAAGATTCATTGAAGACTTCAACAATGCCGATCACGAGGTCGCATGGCAAATCATCCGAGGCGTGGACAGTTCCGATACAGGAACCAGCCGAGAGGGTTCCTGCTATCCATCATCAGGTGCCGCCGCGTTCGCCTTCATCGTCTGGGACGGCGCGATCGATGCAGCAGCGCAGTGAAGACGTGTCTCCGCCTGCTGCCGCTGAACGAATAGAACAGATAGAAGCTTCAGCAATAGAACGAGTACCTGCACCATTGCCGACAACAGTACAGAAACAGATGCCATCGACCTCAAGGAAGGGAACCCGCTTTGAGACGACTTCAGATAGTACAATGAAGCCGTCAAATAGAAGAGATAGCCGAGTCTTGCCAATGACTACCCGGGGTGACGCCCGTATAGAACATAGACGTCCGCCGTCGACCATTGACAGGTCACCGCGGTCATATAGAAAACTACAGAAGGCTCGCGAAGACTTATTGAAGATTAAGTTGGAGCTTGCCCAGTTAGCACTTCAGAGAGCCGAACAAGAGTCGGACGAAAAATATTTGGACGATAGAAACTCAAATGAAGAGTACGTGCGTTCCTGGCTGGAAGAGGCGCCTGAACCTGTTCCTGATCAGAGAGAGACCAACGCCGCCGAGGGGGACATCCGTGATAGTCGACAGCAACCGCCCCCCCCTGTGGACTTCGAACCAATAGTGGACTCTCGTCGAACGCACATAGATCCAGATAGTGCTAAACAGATAGAGCCACCACCTATGAAGAAAATAGAAGACGATAGGAGCGAGGATAATTTACGTCCATTCGTTACGGACCTTACGGCTGCTATAGCATCTTTAGTTGACAAGAAAACAGAACAGCAGTCACAGAATTCCTCCTCGGCGTCGAAGGTCATTATGACTTTACCGAACTTCAGTGGTGCGCATACAGAATGGTTGTCATTTCGAGCCATTTATGAAACAACTCGAAAATATTTCAACGATGTCGAGAATACAGCAAGACTTAGAAGAAGCCTGCATGGACGCGCTTTAGAAACAGTTAGTTCAGAACTCATCGGCCATGCAAGACCAGATGACATCATGAAGGAACTCGAGCTGCAATTCGGCCGACCAGATTCGATAGCACAGGCCGAAACAGATAGATTGCGAGGACTGACACGATGCAGTGAAAATCCAAAGGATATTTGCTCATTCGCAAGCCACGTGAGGTGCGCTATAGTAACGCTGCGAGCATTGAAGAAGGATCATTACCTGATCAACGCCGAGCTCATGCGAACCTTGACAGAGAAGCTACCGAACTCGATACGTGTACAGTGGTACCGTATATATACAGAAAAATACCAGTCCTTGCCAGACTTGTCGCTGTTTAGCGAATTCATTACCGAACAAGCTCGATACTGCAGCGCTTTCGCTCCTGCTGAAAACATCAAGACAGAGGGCTCATCCAACCGACGCACACCGCAGCAGAGGACTCACACAACAACAGAGAAGTCAGCAAGCAAGTGCCGACTGTGTGAGAAGGATGGCCATATAGAACGCGATTGCTCAAAGTTCAAGAATAGCAATAGTAACAAGAGATGGGAAATTGCGAAGAATCTAAACCTGTGCTTCCGTTGCCTGAAGCCAAGAAGAGAGCGGCATAAATGCAACGCGAAGAAGTGTGACGTCAAGGGGTGTACAGCCACGCACAGTCGGCTACTTCATTACGACAAGAAGCCTGCTGCGGTGGCAGCCGAAAAGCCCAGACAGACCGAAGTCAAAAAGGAGCCCAAGGAGACAGTCGCCAGCTCAAGATCATCGTCGAATCACGCCTATTTGAAAATCATCCCGGTCCGGGTCATTGGACCGGCGGGAGAGGCATCTACGTTCGCCCTACTCGACGATGGATCGACCGTATCGTTGATCGATGAAGACATCGCCGACCAAGTCGGAGCCGAGGGCAAGATCGACCCACTGAAGATTGGTGCGATCGGTGACACCATGATCGACACTCCTTGTTCGAAAAGAGTCACAGTGACACTCGCGAGTCAGCATAGAAATAGGGTGCCGTTCAGAGCACGCACCATACCGAAGCTTAATCTCGCGTCACAGACAGTCCGTGAAGAAGATGTTACACATTGCAAACATCTCATCGACTTGAAAGAGCAGCTAGTCTATGATGTTGGCGCGCCCAAGATTTTGATTGGCCAAGACAACTGGCACCTTCTCCTTGCCAGTGAAGTCAGAAGAGGCCCCAGGCACCAGCCAATAGCGTCACTTACAACGCTTGGATGGACGCTACATGGCGCGCACACTAGAATACTCGGTCAGCAGGTGCATTACGTCAGCGCATGCAGAGAAAATAGAGACGACAGACTGAACGAGCAACTTCGTGAATTTTTCGCACTCGAGTCCCTAATAGTTAATCCTCGGCGTCCAGATTCTGATCCAGAGAAGCAGGCTGAAGACATCTTGAAAAGACATACCAAACAGTTGACAGATGGGCATATAGAAACAGCTATGTTATGGAAAAATAACAATTTTGAAATGCCCGATAGTTATGGGACAGCACACAAGCGGCTGATCTCTATAGAAAAGAAGCTCGACAAAGATCCGAGTCTTCGAAATAAATATATAGAACAGATGGACTCGCTCCTTTCAAAAGGGTACGCAGAAAAAGCGCCCAAACAGACCACGCCAGGAAGAACCTGGTATCTGCCTCATTTCGACGTCTTCAATCCCATGAAGCCGGAGAAGTTTCGAATAGTACACGACGCCGCAGCTAAATCGAATGGATTGTCGCTGAACGACTTCCTACTTACAGGACCGGACCTGTTACAGTCGCTGCCCGGCGTCATGATGAGGTTTCGTAGATATCCGATAGCCATTTCCGGTGACATTACCGAAATGTTCATGCAGGTCAAAGTACGACCTGAAGATAGAGACGCCCTCCGATATTTGTGGAGAGGCAATAGAAGAGAAGGAGCCCCCGACGAGTATCGAATGACGTCAATCATATTCGGCGCGGCAAGCTCACCGTGCACGGCCATATTCGCGAAGAATTGGAACGCGAACCGGCACATAGAACAGCATCCAGAAGCAGTAGAAGCAATAGTGAAGAACCATTATATGGATGATTATCTGGATAGCTATAGAACAGTAGAAGAAGCGACACATATAGCAACAGCGGTGAAGAAGATACACCAACAGGCTCGTTTCGAAATTAAGAAATGGGTATCTAATGACATCGACGTCATACAGAAAATAGAACCGTCGCTTATAGAGACAGAAGTCGTTGACATCGGCGACCACATAATAGAAGCCGAATACCTCCAACAAGCGGAGAGGTTACTCGTGCAAGCTGTACAGCAACAGATGTTTTCCCGCGAGTTAACAAGTTTGCGAGGAAACGAAGAAATAGATAAAGATAGCGCCCTGCGACCTTTACAAATAGAATTGAAGGATGACGTCATACGCCTCAGAAGTCGTATAGATAGAATCGACATAGTCATAGAAGACGTCAAGTACCCACCCGAGCTTCAACACCGGCGGGAGCCCCATAGTCGTGGCCCTAATCTGCAGGTGGGTGATTCCGTGCTCATTGCAGACGGCCAGCTGCCTCGCAACACGTGGCCGCGAGGCCGCATCATCGCAGTTTTCACGGGCGCTGATGGCGAAGTCCGGACAGCTGAGGTGCGCACATTCGGCGGCACCTTAAAGCGTCCGGTAAAGAAGTTTGCCACCATAGATGGGCGACGCTGCCCGCAAGGCGCAGCTCACCCCACCGCGGACATATTCGGTCCGCATTCGGCTCGCATCAAGCGAGCAGTAGCCGGCGATGCTCTCACAGCTCGCCAACCATAGATGGGTGACGCTGCCCGCAAGGCGCAGCTCACCCCACCGCGGACATATTCGGTCCGCATTCAGCTCGCATCAAGCGAGCAGTAGCCGGCGATGCTCTCACAGCTCGCCAACCATAGATGGGTGACGCTGCCCGCAAGGCGCAGCTCACCCCACCGCGGACATATTCGGTCCGCATTCGGCTCGCATCAAGCGAGCAGTAGCCGGCGATGCTCTCACAGCTCGCCAACCATAGATGGGTGACGCTGCCCGCAAGGCGCAGCTCACCCCACCGCGGACACATTCGGTCCGCATTCGGCTCGCATCAAGCGAGCAGTAGCCGGCGATGCTCTCACAGCTCGCCAACCATAGATGGGTGACGCTGCCCGCAAGGCGCAGCTCACCCCACCGCGGACATATTCGGTCCGCATTCGGCTCGCATCAAGCGAGCAGTAGCCGGCGATGCTCTCACAGCTCGCCAACCATAGATGGGTGACGCTGCCCGCAAGGCGCAGCTCACCCCACCGCGGACATATTCGGTCCGCATTCGGCTCGCATCAAGCGAGCAGTGGCCGGCGATGCTCCCACAGCTCGCCAACCATAGATGGGCGATGCTGCCCGCAAGGCGCAGCTCGCCCCACCGCGGACATATTCGGTCCGCATTCGGCTCGCATCAAGCGAGCAGTAGCCGGCGATGCTCTCACAGCTCGCCAACCATAGATGGGTGACGCTGCCCGCAAGGCGCAGCTCACCCCACCGCGGACATATTCAGTCCGCATTCGGCTCGCATCAAGCGAGCAGTAGCCGGCGATGCTCTCACAGCTCGCCAACCATAGATGGGTGACGCTGCCCGCAAGGCGCAGCTCACCCCACCGCGGACATATTCGGTCCGCATTCGGCTCGCATCAAGCGAGCAGTAGCCGGCGATGCTCTCACAGCTCGCCAACCATAGATGGGCGACGCTGCCCGCAAGGCGCAGCTCGCCCCACCGCGGACATATTCGGTCCGCATTCGGCTCGCATCAAGCGAGCAGTAGCCGGCGATGCTCTCACAGCTCGCCAACCATAGATGGGCGACGCTGCCCGCAAGGCGCAGCTCGCCCCACCGCGGACATATTCGGTCCGCATTCGGCTCGCATCAAGCGAGCAGTAGCCAGCGATGCTCTCACAGCACGCCAACCGATAGATGGGCGACGCTGCCCGCAAGGCGCAGCTCGCCCCACCGCGGACATATTCGGTCCGCATTCGGCTCGCATCAAGCGAGCAGTAGCCGGCGATGCTCTCACAGCTCGCCAACCATAGATGGGCGACGCTGCCCGCAAGGCGCAGCTCGCCCCACCGCGGACATATTCGGTCCGCATTCGGCTCGCATCAAGCGAGCAGTAGCCAGCGATGCTCCCACAGCTCGCCAACCATAGACGAGTGATGCTGCCCGCAAGGCGCAGCTCACCCCACCGCGGACATATTCGGCCCGCATTCGGCTCGCATCAAGCGAGCAGTAGCCGGCGATGCTCCCACAGCTCGCCAACATAGCGAGTGATGCTGCCCACTGGCGCAGCTCACCCCACCGCGGACATATTCGGTCCGCATTCGGCTCGCATCAAGCGAGCAGTAGCCGGCGATGCTGCACACGCAGCTCGCCAACATAGCGGGCGATGCTGCCCACGGGCGCAGCCAGCCCCCAGTGCGGGCATATTCGGCCCGCCACCGCCTTGCTTTGAGCAGGCGATACAGCAGGCAATGCTGCCTACACAGCTTGCCACCGCAGCAGGCGATGCTGCGCGCACTCGCAGCTCGCACAGACAGCGGGCCATCCGGCCCACAGCTCGCTCATTTGCGAGAACCTACGCAACAGCCTTGCGACTGCAGGCGACCCACAGCAGGGAAGCGGCAGACCGGCGACTGCACAGCTGCGTCGAGCACCGGCATCGAGCACCGGCGCCGCGCAGCGGGCGACGTGGCTACAGGCGTCGCTCACCGGGTTTCTGCAGCGCCGCGACGTCATCGCACCGAGTCATCGCTGCACTGCACGGCGGGAGAGATGTTCGCGACGATGCGTCTTAGCTACATAGTATAGGTAGTTATAGGTAGCTATAGTAGTACATAGAATGTTGCAAATAAATAAAACCGCGACTACATAGTATAGGTAGTTATAGGTAGTTAGTTAGCACATAGAATGCTGTAACAGATAAAGCTGCATAGTATAGATAGTTATAGGTAGCTATAGTTGATACATAGTTTGTTATTGAAATAAAACACATTCGTTACAGTTGTTTGCTCTCAAGAGGCAGTATATAAGCCCTTGGAGCCTTTATTTCTTCCAAGTAAATAGAATATAGTTAGGTAGGGTATCCTGTCCCTTACACATAACAGTAAACACATGGTAACCCTGGTAATCGAAGGTATATAAAGGTAATCAAGGTATATAAAAGGTAATCGGTGGTATATAAGGTAATCGAGGTATATACACACACAGACAGACATACATAGGTAAATAGAAAGGGCTTGGTAATTGAGACCCGAAATATTCAGGTCAAAGGTAGTCGCATAGCTAAAAGCGACACTGACCAATCACAGAGCAGGAGGGTGCTGGTACGTGATTGGTCAACAGTTTTTGATAAATAGCCCTGGTGAAGGTATGCACAAAATAAAACACTTTGCATCTACCCTCTTCCTTTCCCGAAAAAAACAAGTCTAGATTCTAGACTTCTAAATGTCTGAAATAGAACCGCCTTGAAAAATCCTTTCAGGGGATATATAGATGTCTATAGTGTATGCAGGCATAAAGCCGTAATTTAGGTTTAAATAAAACTGTTTATTTTTATCCCCCTGAAACATATACGCTTATAGAGTTGCAACCCCTTAAGTGACAGGGTTGAAACATATGTAGTTTTGTAGAGGGTTGTCGTATCTATAGAGATACATATAGCTGTATAGCCCTCCTAGCATAGTTTTACGGTAAATTCACCCCAAGTAGGTAATAGCTTCGTGCCTACAATAGTTTTATATAGTTTTCGGCATCCCACCCCTACATGGAGGGGGATGAAGGGGTGAATTCGTCTCCTCTGCATGGAGCATACCGAGGGCTATCCATAGAGGTACGACAACCCCTACTCACATAGACCTAAGCCTAGATATAGCCTAAATTCTAGGATAGACATAGTGAAAATTAGTGTTAATAAACTTCATCACACACGGTGATTTTTTGGGTGTCGATACGGTACAGTTACGCCGTACAATAGTAAAATAGGAAGTTTATTAAATTTGTAGTCATTTGCAAGATATTTCGGATTTATAACTAAATGTAGAATCATATAGTCGCGAATTTCACCCTTCAAATCGCTAAGTGCATAGTGAACAAGTTAAATAGTGTTTTATTGTGACTTTATTGGTAAGCCCTCTATACCTACCCCTATATACTGTGTCAATAACAGCAAGTATAGCAAGTATTCAGCTAAGGGTTGCATCCTCATGGCCCGTAGCTTATAGACGGAGCGTCAACGCGTCTGGATCATTTATACCTAGGTGGGTTGTCACCATACAGTCCACTTTCGAAGAATAGGATAACCTACCCTGGCCACCCTACAGTCCAGTCGATCACGTCCGCCCCGTACAACAATAAATCAATGGTGTGTTTGATGACAAAAGCAAGGCATTACCACATCCAGGTCAAAGGTTCATGATACAAATGTTTAAGGTTGTAGACACACTTGTGCATTGCCCTAGTTAGCACCACTGCAAAATGTATGACCTACTAGAATTTATAAGTATCGAATTTGCGTGACAACGTGCCATTATTGTGATATGCGAATGTAACTGATCGTTTGTTAAATACGTCTAAATTGCAGCAACGGTTTCTAGTTTTTTTGGCAGTTGAAACATTGTAACAAGAACGAGTAGATTAATGTATGTAGTATGTTTTCACGGAAATGTGTGGTCATATTTTAAAAACTGCTTTTGCTCATATTGATGAATTAGCAGCGCCCCGCGGTTTCACCCGCGTAGTTCCCGTTCCCGTGGGAGTACGGGGATAAAATGTAGCCTATGACACTCCACAATACCGTAGCTTTCTATTGGTGAAATAATTTTGAAAATCGGTTCAGTAGATCCAGAGATCACCCCTTACAACTTCACAAACTGACAACCTCACAAACTCACAAACGTTACCTCTTTATAATATTAAATATAGATTTAGTACAATTATTTTTATTAATTCATCCTATAAATCACATTTATTAATACACATAAGTCTCGGTAGGTATGATTCGAATCCTTTACATCGGATACGCCCACTGTCTCATAATATATCCACTTATCTCATTTCTGTTTTAATCCTGAATAATTTATGGCTAGAAAGTATTAAATCTTGATTTAACAGCCGTCGGTTCCGGTTTGTCATTGTTCTATTGTAGTAGTGTAGTGTTTGTCTTTGATTGAAATTTTGTATAGTGTCTAGATTTTGTCGGATGGCCCTTCTTCGAAGATTCGAAGGAACGGAGACAGTACTACAAATGACAGCCGAGACCAGCGGCTAAACGTGCATTCCGAGGCACGGAGGAAACTCGGTATATTTTGAAAATCGGTTCAGTAGATCCAGAGATTACCCCTTACAACGTCACATACTCAACCTCACAAACGTTCCCTCTTATAATATTAGTATAGAAAAGTATGTATGTATAACAATATATTAGTATATAGATAAGTATAATTTCTATAATTTGCAGCGACTTAGTTGTGTCAAACAATTACATTCGCAGTTTGTTTGACACATTACGCAAATAGTGAAGTCGTTGTTTTAAGGCGTAATCGTTACACGTTTAGAATTAGGCCGCAGGTCCTGCGATAAATGGCGAGCTATGGGTGGGTCATGGTGAGCTCTGGGTGGCTCGCCGTCCGATAGCAACCAGGCCCGAGTCTACGGCGCGTCGTGTTCTACGCGCGCCTCAAAGAGCCGTCAGCAACGTAGACGGGGCCCTATAGGGTCAGTGCCTGCTAGGGTTACGGAATTTGTTCGAAGAGTCACCGCGGCCCTGGAACATAAAGGGCACAAGAAGGATCACGGGTGGGTTTTAATCAGTAAGAGTCTGACACTCCCTCCCGCTCCGCCCAGAGTGGGATAAGTCATTTGATGATTTCCCATCCAGAAAAAAAAGAAAAAAAAAGGTCCTGCCATATACGACTACGAAAATAGCAAAACTTTTGAGAGATGTCACACTTGGCTTCATAAAAAATATTCAATATCGTTTTGAATACTCTTGTTATCCAATCTAAACTCAGTTTTGTCCTCCCCAGGCTACTACAGAAGTTGCATCCTCATCTCCCAAGAGGGTAGCCCTCGATGAGGAGCAGGCTCTCCAGTGCGGCTGGGGGGTGTTCCGGCTCAGCTGGCTGCAAAGGTTCAGGACCGCTAAGTGGGCGCTCTTCTGGTTGTGCTGGGCAGGTGCTATCCAGGGTAAGTCATATTTGAATTCTTTTAAACTAGCATCGCCCTGCGGCTTCACTCGCGTAGTTCCCGTTTCCCTGGGAATATGAGGGTATAATATAGCTTATGTTCACCGGAGATAGTGTAGCTTCCCAACAGTGCAAACATTTTTCAAATCGGTCAAGTAGATTCGGAGCCTATTCAATGCCAATAAACAAAAAAAAAACAATCGAGTCAACAATTCTATTTTTAGTCTTTATCCTCCTTGGGATCCATGCTTGTTGTATTTCAATTATATCTTTTAGCTATAGGTGGGGTGGAGCTATGGGGGACGGCGAGCCACCCATAGCTCGCCATCCTCAGGCCCGCGCCTACGGTGACCGGAAATCGCCCGGCGACTCTCGACGCCCGGTCGTCTCCTTCTGTAGTGGCGGTCGGAGCGTGAGGTTTTATCTCCCTCGCGCGGTCTGTCTCCACCATCGCTAGCATTACTGCTTCGCAGAAGGAGGTGACGTATAGCCTTCCTCGATAAATCGGCTATCTGACACTGAAAGAATTTTTCTAATCGGACCAGTAGTTCCTGGGACTAGCGCGTTCAAGCACACAAACACAACTTTGTAACAATTTATTGATTTAAAAGAGTGTCCGTGGAGTTTCTTGCACGTTCTTCTCCATAGAGATCTACGCTTTGGAACGTGCAGATAGCTTCACCTCTTTCGACTTGACAATTCAAAAGTGCCTGTAAAGGGTTTAATTGAAATAAATGCTTTGAGTTTTTGTGTTTTGATACACACTCTTCAGCTTTAAATGTATACTAGCTTCTGCCCGCGACTTCGTCCGCGTGGAATGGTTACTTTACCCCCGATTTTGAAACTCTCAGCCCGATCGGTTTAAAATTGACAAAGTTTCATACAAACTTTCATCCCCTATTTTATCCCCTTGGGGGTAGCATTAATCAAAATCCTTTCTTAGCGGATGCCTACGTCATAACATCTACCTGCATGCCAAATTTCAGCCCGATCCGTTCAGTGGTTTGGGCTGTGCGTTTATAGATCACTATGTCAGTCAATCAGTCACTTTTGAGTTATATATATTTAGATTAGATATGTATAGTTTTATATATTAGTGCTGCAACCGCCATTCCTCCTAAAGTCCAAACGATGACGTCATATATAGTTACTACTTACCAGCTGCCCGCAGGGCCATATTACTCATTGTTTAAAACAATAGACTCCACGTGCCATTTTAGATCAATCTTTTGTTCCGATCAAGTATAATAATTAGTTATGATGTTATTAAGTTCAGTAGTACATGTGGAAGATATGTGAATGAGTCAGTGATAGATAAAGGTAACTAAATAAATAAATAAATAAATAAATAAACTAGGACGGTTCTCAAGTTACTTATCCATGCTTTCTCGACATACCTATGTATGTACACGTATTTATTATTAGGTTGGGTAAAACCGGGATAGATGCCCCAGTAGTATAGGTGCCCCGATTGTATTTACCTACTCTAGTTTAGCGGATGAATCGCATGTTATTTTATTCCTTATAGACTTTCCAATTACCACTAAGTGGACCGTGTCTCATGTCTCTGTGCGGTTGCATGGGAAGGCAAAGTGCGATCAAAGTTTTTTCGGTTCATCCTAAATGTAATTTATATGGACTAGGCAACTATCCCATATTCCCATATATGGGATAAATGTCCCAAAACTTAGAGGTCCGCGAAAATCGCTTTAACTCTGGAAATATCAAAGATAATGTTTTTTACTTTTCATAAATTTGTAGATAAAAACCCAAAGTACTAACCAGTGTTTCAATTAAAATATTTCGATTTTTGCACTGGGAAATATAAAATTATTTCAAAAAGTGGGGCATCTATCCGCGTTTTACCCTATATCGATGAACAGGCCTTATAACCTAGCCTGTTACCAGACAGAGCGACTTAAACCTAGGTTTTTTATGTGTAACATCTTTCCTGTCGCTTTCCTGCAATCTATGGAAGCGCGGGCTATTTGATTTGACCAATGAGAGCGCGCGGTGGTAGAGTTGGCTGTTAAATGGGACCAACCGCTTGTGTCTGAAAAAAAAAAACAGTTTAAAAAGCATTCCACTACTCCAAGTGTCAAATCGAATACATTTTTCATTTCGAATTATTCTGCGTTACGAAAAAAACTTTTTACGAAAAAATACAACCGACTTTTACACAAAAAATCAAAAAAGTGCAAAATAACAAAGTTTGTGGTTGCTTTTTCGTTTTTTGAACACCGACTTCCGAAATTAAAGTTATTTTGCACTTTTTTGATTTTTTGTGTAAAAGTCGGTTGTATTTTTTTGTAAAAAGTTTTTTATTTTTCACTTTTTAGCGGTACCTACACCCCAGGTACCGCTAAAAAGTGAAAAATAAAAAACTTTCCTCCCCCACCTAAACGAACCAATCACATTGGTGTAAAAAAAACGTACAGCTCCTTTGCAGAGTAAACTAAGAGGTCGTCAAAGTAGACAAAGTACATATTTTTTTTAGATTTTTCGAAAACCGCTTGGTTGATTTCGATAAAATTTTCATGGGACCATTTGGGAAGTATACCCTTTCCAACAAAAAAAGAATTTTTCAAATCGGTTGACAAGCGACGGAGTTATGCGCGAACAAACATAAAAAAAAAAATACAAACATCCGAATTGAGAACCTCCTCCTTTTTTAGAAGTCGGTTAAAAAATCAGTTCCAATAATACCTACCTCAATATTTTCAGGATATACTTTAGTATTAATGTTGTTTATTTCCAAGGTGGATGTAAGATGTTATGCGACTATTGGAAGGCTCGCTGGTTTTTAACCGACTTCTAAAAAAGGAGGAAAATATCTACATTGTCTACATTGACGACCTCTTAGTTTACTCTGCAAAGGAGCAGTACGTTTTTTTTTTACACCAATGTGATTGGTTCGTTTAGGTGGGGGAGGGGAGAGGGTGTAGGTACCACTAAAAAGTGAAAAATAAAAAAAAACTTTTTACAAAAAATAAAACCGACTTCTAAACAAAAAACCAAAAAGTATAAAATAACTTTAATTTCGGAAGTCGGTGTGTTCAACAACAAAAAAGCAACCAAAAACACCGAGTTCCGAAATTAAAGTTATTTTATACATTTTGGTTTTTTGTTTAGAAGTCGGTTTTATTTTTTGTAAAAAGTTTTTTTAGTCAAGTATCCTATTATTAGCAAATGTAACTAACAAAAAAACTTAACATAAAAATCGTCCTGAACGCTCTGTCAGCTGATAATGTGCCCAAGAGACTGGTGGCATTGCCACATTGAATGGCAATGCCTCTGGCCAAAGTAAAAGCCGGCCCTTGGGTCACGGGAAGGTCCAACTAACCGTTTCGAAATTTCTTTGAAAATAATAATTACATGTAATCATTCAAATTAACAGCCTTTTTTTTAATGTTCCCAACTTCCCACTGCTGGGACACAGGCCTCCTCTCTAGGAGAGGGAATGGGCCGTAATCCACCACGCGGGCCCAGTGCGGGTTGGTGAATGTCACATGTCATCGAATAATTAAATAAGTAGTTCGCTTAAAAAAATACTTTCAATTTGGCTCGCACGACACTTCAACATTACCAATCCGATATTAATCTCAGATGCAAATGATTTGAGAATAACCAATGATCCAGAGACAATATTAACTAGAAAGTACAATCACACGCATATTCTGACTAGGGATGTCACGGAGGTGGTTTTTTCGGATCCGAAGTCGGTTAACAAGTTTTGGGGCTTGTCGGAGTGGAAAGCGATATCGGAAATGGCGGAAGAAGAGAGATGTGTTTTCCTTATTATGTGCCTAGCCTTATATTTTTGATAAAAAAAACTTTTTTAATGTTCAGTTTTTTGTGGTGGTGTTCATTAAACTGCTGTAAACAATAAACAGACATGCGATTTCAACAATCCCGGAATATTTGCTGTAATTTATTAAACAATTCCGTTTCCTATCACCGAAGTTCTTCATCCGATAGTCACCAAATTAGAAATTTCCAAACCACCGTATACAGTTTTGAATGAGAACATCATCAATGTAGTCGAAGCCACGCGTTATTAGGGATAACTCAAATACTCGTTGTCAGATCTCATCCTTATCTTAATGGAACCACATGACAAGCACCTGTTTTCGAATGTAAAAATAATCATCAAAATCGTTACACCCAGTAAAAAGTTATGGTGAAAACACACACAAAAAAAAACAGTTGACTTGAGAACCTCCTCCTTTTCTGAAGTTCGTTAAAAATTGTAAAAACATTATTCAGTTAGCCTCTTTAATATTACATGACACATAGGCTTTGACAATAAAATTATACATGTTGTCAAAAACAGTAAGCCAATTAAATAAATTCAGTTGAATCAAAAACTAGCGAATTATTCATCGACCTTTGATTAAAATCTCCGACGAGAAAGTATTTTAATTTATTTTATTAGTTAGTTATTAAAGTATCGGAGCCGAACTCAGAACCGGAGGAGTAATACCAATCGGAAGTTCCGACTTATCGGAGTCCGAGGTCGAATCTTCGTAACAACCCTAATTGTGAGCGTGAGAAACTGTGCTACGATCATATAATACGATCACTGCGGACGCGGATCACACACTTTCCATATGAAATTTGCTTCCGACATGAAACTGGGCCGATATAAAAATTGTAGAACAAACTGTGGACTGTTTCTACGAATACGTAGGCAATTCTTTCATGATTCTGTAGGAAATTCTTTTATGTCGTACTATTGTGGGGCAAAAAGAGTTGCGATCGATTCTTGTGGTGTAAAATGGGATGGGATAATTGGACATAGTAGATATCGCTGTTCGTGCTTAGCAGTGATTGGAAAATGGTGAGCTATAATACCCAAAGTTCGAAAAAGAACAGAGGCAAAGTGGAGACGCCTTACGACAAAATATTTTTTCGGGACTAATGTCTCAAATCAAATCAAATCAATCTTTATTTGTGAACACAGGTATAAAAAATATAGGTCTTATTTAAAAATACAGTCGAGCTCTGCGTCCTACCAATAGATTGGTGTACAAATATATTAGGCTTTTATAATTAACTTAATAGGTATCATGTTAAATTCAATTTATACAAAAGTTAAATTTAATCAATGATTATTTATTTCTATATGCATGTCGAAGTGATAAATTATATTATTAAGTTAGTTAAAACATTTTTATAGCTTTTCGTACCATTTATTCATTATAGTAGAATTATTGGAACTAAACATATACAGAAAAAAAGGAAGATGAATTCAATTAGGTTACCTACTTATATTAATAACATTAATATTAAATGTACTTAAGTGTTGTCTCAAAACTCGGAACAAATATTAGGAAAAAAAAATGTAGTCGTAAGGAAGTCTCCACTTTTTCGTCTCTGTTCTTTGTAGTTTTGGTATAATAATAATAATAATATCTAATAATATCTTGGGACAACTCACACACGGCTATCTGATCCCAAGCTAAGCAGAGCTTGTGTTATGGTAACCAGACAACTGATATACATACTTATATAATTTATAAATACATACATATTATAGATAAATCACACCCAGACACAGAACAAACAATCATGCTCATCACACAAAGTTTGTCCTGGGTGGGAATCGAACCCACGACCTCCGGCTTAGCAGTCAGGGCCACTAACCACTAGACCAACAGGCCCGTCTTATATTAGCTCTATATCGTATATTAGCTCTACCTATTCCGATCTCTGGTGATTAGGCCAGCATTATAGTCTAAAAAGATTTCTTGGAAAACAGTAAGGTAATTATTTTGGTGTAGTTCAATAAAGAATGTTCATTGTTCAACTCCATTCGACTTTTAATAGACATGTATTTGCACATGTCTATTAAAAGTCGAATGGAGATGACCGGGGTACTCTGAAATCCTAACTAGTATTTAAAATGCAGAAGTGAACTACATAGTATGTTTGTAACACTTTCAGGCCTAAATCACTGACCCGATTTTGATGAATTTAGGCACCTACAGATAAATCGGTCCCTGGAGACGATTGTACGCTACGTTTTTTTTTAAAGAATGTCTGTATTAAAGTGAGAGAACCTTTTTCTTTTTTTGTTTTTGTATGGGAAATCATCAAATGTCTTCTCCCGCTCTGGGCGGAGCGGAAGGGAGTGTCAGACTCTTACTGACAAAAAAACCCACCCGTGTTGCTCCTATTTCCCTTTGCGTTCCAGAGCCGCGGTGACTCTTTCGTACAAAGTCCGCAACCCTTCTTGGTATTGACCCTATGAACTTGGAACTTGTCAAATAAGCATAAGCATATTCAGCCTTTTATTGTTCCCACTACTGGGACACAGGCCTTCTCTCTAGGAGAGGGAATGAGCCCTAATCCTCTACGCGGGCCCAGTGCGGGATGGTGAATGTCACATGCCTTCGAATTTTTGGTTATAGGACATGCCGGTTTCCTCACGACTTATCAAATGCCAAGAACTAAAAGTAAAATAGCTACTTTTTCGACATGAGAACTGCCTTTTCAACTAGTAAGTTTTAGGTGATTGCATCTTGTGTAGACCGATTTAGCGAAAAAATACATCTACATGCATTACATAAAATCCACGACGCTGAAGAGTTCAAAACTTCGTCAATTCCCGGTACAACAGAGAGCAGGTGAAGACATTAAAGTGTGGGGAAGAGCAGGTCCCCTTATGCATGCAATTATGATATCTCACAGTAATAGGGGTTGCCCATGGAGCCGGCGAGTCCATTATGAAGCGATAATTAAATTAATTAAACATACCCGTGTCGCCACGTGGGTCTAATTGAGTAGAAGGGCTACAGGCTGCTGGTAAGCGATTACTAAATGTATTAGAACTTAATTTAAGATTGTGAACGTAATTTGTGAAATATAATTTGCTTAGTTCTGGCTTCAACTTTGTGGTACCTGGGAATGGCTAAGTTTAAGGTATTTTTTAATATTTTTACCATTTATCTTTATACATGATCAACTTTAAAGTGACCTGAGTACTTTAGTTCCAATACTTAAATTAAAAATCTGGTCACCGCGGTCATGGAACGCAAAGGGCACTTAGAGGAACACGGATGGGTTTTATTCAGTACTAGCGACCCGCCCCGGCTTCGCACGGATGCAATGTAGATGCTAATGTTTTCTCTACTATAATAAGCATGTACTATACATACATATAAACCTTCTTCTTCATTCAATCACTCTATCTATTAAAAAAACCGCATCAAAATCCGTTGCGTAGTTTTAAAGATTTAAGCATACATAGGAATATAGGTACAGATAAAGCGACTTTGTTTTATACTATGTAGTGAAGGGTCTGACACCCCCTTCCTCTGCCCAGAGCGCAAGAAGTCATTTGGTGATTTCGCATCTTAAAAAAAAAGTACCACCAAAGACAGCAAATATGCCATTTTTTCCTTACAGAAATTATCCTTAAAATGGAAAGAGATAGAGCCAACTTTTTCTCATTAATGTAAACACTTATTTTTCTTATCGTAATATCGATCGTGAGCGCTTTCAATATTCAATGAAAACATAAAATGAGTCAACACTTCGTGCGCTGAAATGTTATTTATAGTTTTATATTTACATACGTAGTGTATGGCTATTACTTAAGGTTGTAAAAATAGAAATTCGCAGCACGCAGAATGCAAGCATAATAACTACAGTTTAATAATTATAAAGTCTCCCACTATATATTAAACTGTAGTTGCTATGTATTGTTCTTCATAACATGTTAAATGTAACTTATATTGTGGTGAGAAATAAATCTTTATTATTATTATTATGTGTTCCTTGTTTGACAAAACTATATTGTATATGCATGCTATTTTAGGCTAATAAGTGTAGAAGAATGATAAACGCAATACTTTTATTTTTTTTACAAAAAATACGACCGACTTCTGAACAAAAAAACACAAAAAGTATAAAATAACTCTAATTTCGAACCTCGATGTTAGAAGTTTATTTTTCACTTTTTAGTGGTGACACTCCACAGCTAATCCATCACAGCGTACGTGTTATACATTGGTGTAAACAATAAACACACACGCGATTTCAGCAATCCCGGAAAATTTGCTAGGTATCATTTATTGAAGAGTTCCGTTTCCTATCTCGGTTCTTCATCAGATCTTCAGCAAACTCGAAAGGGACCACTTCGAAATATTAAGATGCTCTTCAAAATCTTCGTATACAGTTTTTTTATTCATTTTACATCGACAATGACAGAATGAGAACGGGGCCCCATCATAGGGTCAGTGCCAGATATGGTTGCGGAATTTGTTCGAAAGAGTCACCGCGGCCCTAAAACGCAAAAGGCACTAGGAGGAACACGGGTAGGTTTTAGTCAGTATTCAGTACACCCTTCCGCTCCGCCCAGAGCGGGAAAAGTCATTTGATGATTTCCCATGCACAAAATAAGGTACAACTGGAACCTCTACAGCTCCTTTCGTATCAATGTTCTGGAAGCGACCAAAGATAATAAATAACCTTCGTGCCGGCGAAGCATGACGTAGAATAGGTACCTTATTAAAAAAAAAAAACAAAAAAAATGCCACTAGGTACCAAAAACATCAAAAATTCTCACCACAAAATTATAGAGCAACACGTACCCTAAACGTAATCGCATTACACAGTTCGTCGAATCCCAACAAAAACACTTAAGTTCCGCAGGAAGCCTTTGTAAAACCCCAACCAAATAAGGAAAAGGGTTAATGAAATAATAAAATACATTAATTAATATAAAAAAACAGCAACTCAGCCCACTGGGGCCGGATAACTAGATTTACATGGCGATTCGCTCACAAAATTAAGTGGAGGTCCCAAGTGAGCAGATGTGGCGATTTTTGACTGAAATAATAACAAAGGCTACCGTATACATACTTTATTAAAATACTGGTATGAAGCTGAATCCGGATTGATTGGGAGCCGACCCCAATATAGTTGGGAAAAGGCTAGGCAGATAATGACCGTACACATATGGATTTTTTTTTCTCTGGATGGGAAATCATCAAATGACTTCTCCCGCTCTGGACGGAACGGAAGGGAGTGTCAGACTCTTACTGACTAAAACCCACCCGTGTCCGTCCGTCTAGGATTTCTAATAATATTTACCAACGCCTGAAAAAAAAAGTTTGTGATTTTTTTATAATTTCTTATTAAGAAATCAATTTCTTTACCATAAAGACGTTTTCCTGGCGGTTCATTATCTTTTGCCTTTCCTCCATTCCGAAGACTGAACGAATTTGCGTAAAATTACTGCAGAATCTGTACAACTCAGTGATTTTCTTTTCAGAATTTAAATGTTGGTTAAGGTCCCCAATTTTTACCCACTATCGCCCTCGGTATCTGGGGTTCCAGTGTGCTATTACAATACTGTCAGAATGGTCTATCATTGATTTCATAATGGGTGATTGTGACAAGCTTACTACTTATGCGTCATTATGACTACAATGGTCAACCACTGACACTCCATTGTAAGAAATGGCATAGAATGGCTCGTACATAATGACAAATGAATGAAAGACGTATGCGGTAATCTGCTAAAATTTTGACAGTTCCTTTGATCAGTGACCTACCATAGAACGTCATTGCTTTTAATATCTCGGTTATCAAATAGTATTACGAGACCATTGACCGACCAATGATCTACCATTATGAATTTAGCAGATTACGAACTTTTAGCAAAATGACAATGGGATCGTGTTGGAATGACAAATTTATAAAAATAGCAGATTTGGGTTCATATTCATTAACAATTATTTTTGCAGAAAAATAATACTACCTAATTAAGTACTACTTTTAAAATCAAAAGAAGGGTTTGTGGGGTAACAGTATTTTCTAAGTAACATTATTCAGGCTACAATAAGATTTTAGCTCTTCCATGTACAAATAGCAACGGTCTTCAAAGAGTAGCGATGGGTTCCCCGCTATCGCTTATAACTTGCTCCTATAATACCGTGCAAAACACTCTATAGTCATTTCGCAGAAAAAAGGTTAAAAGCGTTGCGGAAATACCTGCCGAGTGTTAATATTGTTGCTTCAGCACCGGCTTCTTAAGCGATACAAATGGGGATGCTTTAATATTTACCTTCTTTTCTTTTAAAAACGCAGGTGGGTAAATGTTTCAGGCTGGAAAGTATACTGTTTTTCAGTGTTTTTTTTTTATGGGATGTTATTAATTTTTCATAATTGGATTTAATTGAAATAGGCAGATTTTTTTTATGAACTAGTATTTTTTATGTGTATTATCGTTTTATTTTTCTTCGGCTTGACAACTCTTAAGATATCAATAAGAGATAAATTATATTTATTTTGAAATTTCGCCAATTTAAACTAGATGACTGATGATGATGGATAAAATTGTAGCGAGTCGTAATAAACGCACTGATCGTCTTCGTTTAAGCGAAAATAGAAAAAATACGTGTCCAATATTTTTTGGCAATCTATCTGACAGACTAATTCAATTTTTTCAGTTTAATATCCTATTGCATGATGATATGGAAGGAAGTGGTTTTTTATTATTATTATTATTATTGATAATTTTGACCGTATTCTCATCTGATAGAAATCCATAATATGGTCGACGATGGAACACATTTGCCTAGAAGTATCCTATTCACTATTGACTTAAAGATCCCAGGTTGCAGTTCTGTATATATATATTCACAAAACGTTTTGTACGTGTAGGTGGGTTCGATAAAGAATACAGGGCCCCAAGTCTGCTATTACGGTAGTGTCAGAATGGTCTATCATTGATTTCATAATGGTTGGTTTTGACAAGTTTGTTAATCTACTAATATAAAAGTGTCACTATGACTTTCCAATGGTCAACCACTGACACTCCATTGAAAGAAATGGCATAGAATGGTAATCTCGTACATAATGACAAATTAATGACTGACGTATGCGGTAATCTGCTAAAATTTTTACAGTTCCGTCGTTGTGCAGTCATTTCTTTTAATAGCTCCGTTATCAAAAAGTATTACGAGACCATTGACCGACCAATGATCAACCAGAATGAATTTATCAGATTATGAACTTTTAGCAAATTGACAATGGGATTATATGAGAATGACAAAGAAGGATGGCCAAAACGTACCAGATGATGAAACGATCGCGTCACCAAATGCCATATATATGAAAAATATCCTTATTTTATAAGGTCTTAGAAAACACAATACATATCTCTATAAAAAGCCACAAAAAAAAGATATCCATTTATTTTGTTTTTGTAACTTGTTTGAAATTATTTAAAATATTAGTTTCAGAACGCACCTAATAACGATTCATTTCGCGTATTAAATGACTTGGTATTTAAAGACTAGAATTATATCACGTTTATTAATAGTTATTAACAGGAATTCAATTCAATTATATACCTAGGCATAAAACCAAATACTATGCCTATTTATTATGTACTGGATCCTTGTCCTGAATAATAATTATGTGGGTTAAAGTGAGTATAAGCGTTTTGTACAATTACGTACAACGGAACGTCATCGACAAGTTACATCTGTGGTTATCGACCTATGCCATTAATTAACACTTAACACCTTGTTTGCTATAGTTGTTGTAGGAGAGGATATTGAATAAAAATATTTTTGTCAAGCCTATTTCTTTTATAGTACTCCTAAATCCTACCATTACACTTCATGTACTCCTGCAACCTACCACTACTCGATGTGTCAATACGTATGCAACTTGAGCATTGAAGACTAGCGACTAAGTCTCAACCACAAAAAATCCTTAAATTCTTCACGAGTGAGCTTAATACTCTTCATGCCAGTTGGAGCAATGTAGTTGTAGTATTTATTGAATTATCGGTCACAAAATCTGTCATCGAAGCAGAGCAGACTCCACGAGTTGGTTTGACAGGTCGCCCATTTTGAGATTGATGTACTATTTTTTGGCTAATTCTGTGAGTGAAATCGAAATAAATGGAAACGTGATCGCTAATTACCCGCCTCGCTTATCGCTAACTACACTTTTAGGCTAGGCCGCAGTCTGGTAAAGGTAGTTGTTGATTCTAACCTCAAAAGGATTGTTGATGTTATTATGAAAAATCGTGGCTATTTAAACAAGATTTTCAAACGGGATGGTGTTTACAACATAAAAACAAACCAATCTAAGTATAGTTTATTTTGGGACATGAAAAATAAAAGTCTAGTCCAGCTCCTATACAAATTTGGCCAATGTTCTTTATAAAAATAGCAGACTTGGGGCCCTGTTCAGTGTTTTAGTTTATTGTAAAGGTGACCCTAACACCCGATCTGTCTCTCTGTTCACTGCACAAACCACAAACACTGAACATACGTGAAATAAAATATAGCACATTATACTGGGTAAAAAAGTTGGCATTAACAAAAGCAAAAGTGGCCGAGCATGGCCGAGCATGGCGGCATTCAAAAGCCATTACGTGGTGGAACACGACACCATCCCACCGTGCTGTCCTTCGTGGATGTGCATATACTGGATAGGGCATTTAAATATTTTTCCCAATTATTTAAAAACGTCGTTTGATACATTGTATATGCAATTGCAGTCTCTCGGCTCCATAATTACGAAGTATGCCCACGAAGTATGCAACATTACTTTATTTTTCTAAAATTAAAGTAGCCTAAGTTACTCCGTATTACATCAGCTACCTGCCAGTAAAAGTCCCGTCAAAATCGGTCCAGCCATTTTAGAGATTAGCCGGAACAAACAGACAGCATTGTATAGATAGCATTGTTGCATTTGTTTTTGCCAATTATTTAAAAACATCATTTCATACATATGTACATATGCAATCGCAGGCTCCATAATTACTAAGTATACCCACTTGCATTAAAAATGTTTATTACTTGTTTTTTTTTTGTAGCAAAAACTTTTTTGACATTACGCTTTATCGCTTCACAACTATCACTCTTCTTGGTATTGTGTTTATTTAATACAGCAGCGCCTGGCGGTTTCACCCGCGTAGTTCCCATTCCCGTGGGAATATGGGGATAAAATATAGCCTATGTCACCCGGGATAGTATAACTTCTAACAGTGAAAGAATTTTTCAAATCGGTCAAGTCGTTTCGGAGCCCATTCAATGCAAACAAAAAAACAGTCAAATCTTTCCTCTTTATAATATTAGTGCAGATAGAATGTATTATTTATTTTTACATCTATCTTCCAATCATTTAATTTATTTTCGTCAAATCACAGAGAACCAATTCAATTTTTTTTAAGTGAATTTCGCGTTCGAGTCTCAAGTCGCAATCTGTCAAAAAGTCTGTAAAAATGAATAGAACTGGCACACACAGCAGATCTTTATTATTCCTTGATGCGGTCACTTCCAGTATCACCGAATCCCAGTAAAAAACTTTGTTCCCCATAAATCTGCATTAAGTTTTGCGTGGCGGTGTGCGCGAGGAGTTATGGCGCGCCAGTATCGCCAACAGGTGTACACTGCTGCTTTTGTTATAATACCTACGCTACGCAGCTTTTTTCATGACGTGTACTTGTGAAAGGACTGTTTGTTTTCGTGGGCTTTCATGAACTGAGGTAACTACTGTATGCTGTATGATATATAAATTAATATACAAAAATAAATTAATAATATATTTTTCATAATTCAAAAAATATTTATAAAAACTTTTTTTAATTTTCTTTAAAAAAATTGTATTATTTTTATTGTATTATAAAAATTATATTGGTTCTATTTTTTATTTTTCACGTTTTAGTGGTGACACTCCACACCTAAACGTGCCCATCACAGCGTACGTGTTATAAACTGGTGTAAACAATAAACAGACACGCGATTTCAACAACCCCGGAAGATTTGCTATCATTTATTGAAGAGTTCCGTTTCCTATCTCAGTTCCTCATCAGATTTTCAGCAAACTAGAAAAGGACCACCGCGATATACGAGTACCTACTAACATGCTCTTCCAAACCATCGTATAACTACCTACAGTTTTTTTATTTAAACATTTTACATCGAACATGACAGAATAAGAACATCATCAATGTAGTCGAAGCCACACATTATTAGGGATAACTCAAATACTAGTCGTCAGATCTCTAATTTAAATGGGACCACACGACAAGCACCAGCTTTCGAATATAAAAAGAATCATCAAAACTGGGACACCCAGTACAAAATTATACCTCATAACTTTGTACTGGGTGTCCCGGTTGTGAAGTTTTTTTTTCGTGTGTGTTACCTAACACACACAAAAAAAAATACAGTCGACTTGAGAACCTCCTTCTTTTTTGGAAGTCAGTTAAAATCTATTTCGATGGTTTACAAAATTAAAATCACAGTAAATTCAGTAGTACTCATAATACAAAATACTGAGAAGAAATATTTTGGCATCAAATAAACGATTGAACTAAAATTAATTCCACCAACTGCATCATACTGTTTGAGAACATTCTTTTTATGGTTGTAGATTCTTCTTCTTCTTTTTTAATTCTTTATTTTACACCAAAACAACTTATATCATATCACTACATAGTATAAAACAAAGTCGCTTCCCGTTGTCTGTCTGTCCCTAAGTAGGTATGCTTAGATCTTTACAACTACGCAACGGATTTTGATGCGGTTTTTTTTAATAGATAGGGTGATCAAAAGGATGATTTATATGAATAACATACACAATATAGTAGCAAGTAACATACATAATATCGTAGAAAAACATGATAATTTTAAAGGTTTCTATTGTGATGTCGTAAATAAACACATTTTTTGCGCTTACATGTGCACAGTGCATGTACAAAGGCGACCTTAACTCAAAAGTTGAGTTTTCTCCCAGCAAACCTTTGAGTGATAGAGAGAGATCAGCATAGAGGGTAGGATCCAGTCTTTGTTTAAATTATGATATTAATATAACTTAGCTATAATTTAGACTTAATTAAATTAGTGACGGCATTAAATTTAATACAATTATCCCGTATTATATCAAACATAAGCTATCATTTATCTTCATTAAAAAACATAAATTTGTAGCAATAATTTCCACCTCGATATTGAAACCATTGCACAAAGTAATCTCATTAAGTGAATGCAATAATACACCCTCCCCCTATATTGGAATATCTATGTTTAGGGTGCGTTCACATTTGGTCAGTATTCTGTTAAAATTTGTACAAAAATGTTCTTTTAAGTTATGTTTTTACACGCTTTTGTTTAACTTGCAATGTATGTTTATCCGGGTAAAATCTTGCAACTGAATTTTAAATTAGTTATCTTTAACCGATACACGCTTATTTTGGATGACAATACATACTTAGCTATGTGATATAATAGGGATGTTTCCTGAGTAAAAAATAAATGGTTATGTTTAGTCCGTCAGTTAGATTATAGAAAAATATTGGACACGTATTTTTTCCTTTATCAAATCTATAAAAACTGACGAAGATACAAAGCATCAAAGATCAGGAGTGGGGGCTTGTGACGTTACGGCTCGGTAAAAATTGTAGCCAGTAGTGACGTCACACGAGTTTTCAACGCTCTGTATCGTCTTCATTTTTTGTTTACGTGAAAAAAGAAAAAATACGTGTCCAATATTTTTTGGAAATCTATCTGACGGACTAATTAGATTTTTTTAGTCAACTACCCTATTCTAATTCCAATATGGCGGATCATCTAAGATGGAGCACCAGCGGTCGTACCATGAGGTGTCAAAACGTGAGTCTTCCGAGTGAGAAAGAGGGATAGAGTTATACACCCTATATAGCTCCATCCCTTTTTCTCGCTCGGAAGACTCACGTTTTAAGACGTTATGGTACGCCCACAGTTTTTTTCTGTACTTCCACAATATGGATATCAAATGAATTTTCTGAGGAGAACATGATAACTAATGCAACGTCACATTAAATCTAAAATATGAGGGATCATCTAAGATGTAGCTATACTAATATTATAAAGAGGAAAGATTTTACTATCTAAGCAGTAATAGCAAAGGAGGAGGTGGACGGCGTGCGAGAGAGGGAAACCTCACGCCCCAGCCGCCGCAACAGAAGAAGACGCCCCGGGCGTCGGGAAACGCAGGGCGATTCCCGGCCACCGTAGGCGCGGGCCTGCGGACGGTGAGCTATGGGTGGCTCGCGGTCCGATAGCAACCAGACCCGGGCCGACGGCGCGTCATGTTCCACGCGCGCCTCAAAAAAGATGAGGCCCCATAGGGCCAGTGCCTGCTAGGGTTGCGGAAGTGAGGCACCGCGGCGCTGGAACGTTAAGAGCACTAGAAGGATCACGGGTGGGTTTTAGTCAGTAAGAGTCTGACACTTCATTCTGCTCGCCCAGAGCGGGAGAAGTCATTTGATGAATTCCCATCCAGAAAATTTAAAATGGGCTAGGATAGGCCGATAAAATAGTGGACCAATGTAAACGCACCTTCAAATGCAAGCGGGGTTTGCGGCACACCGCGCGTGTACCAAAATTTTATAAACCCATGATTTGTGGCCGCGCCCCATTGGGGGAACAACTTATAATGCTTTACGTTATGCGTGGCTGCTGCTGGTGATTCGTGTTATTTGCCTGCTTGGTTACTTGAACGGTGAGATAAATATTTTAAAAATGAATTAAAATAACTATTCAGTAGCATAAAAACGTCAGGAAAATGGATACTGGTTGAATTAACAGTTTTTATTAGATATATTTAAGGCACAGTTTATTTTTGGGAAATATGCAGAGTTATTTGAAAAACACCAACAAGCTCATAAGAGGTCATTGTACTCATCATTATGAACAACTTTTACTACCTATGGGAACAAACCTGAAATCGCGAAAAACAAGTCAGCTGTTCCTTACATTTATGTTCGTATAACTAATCAAAATGTAGGGAACAGCGGGTTTTTTTTCTTCGGAGTCTTATCAAAAAGTCATTTATTCAAACTAGGCTGAGAGACAGCATCTTTTCGAACGTTAAATTTTATATAAAGACAGTCCCCCAAAACGACCACGCGTCACCACTTCCTAGTGTTTTAGTTTAACTTGCATTTATACAATAGTATGCAAAGTCATTACATGCCAAAGGTAGGAAAAAAATTAACTATCCAACATGGAAATCATAAATCAATTCACTATAAGACATTGTAGAGAGTAGATTGAGTCAATAAAGTAAAAACAGATTGACCTAAAAATAATGTCCAGCTGTGGACGTCTGCGGGCTGATGTTATGATGATGATAACAAAAGCTTCCGCTGTCCCACATATAAAAGCAACTTAAAACTGCACCTGGAACAAACCAAACGAACTAAAGCGAATGGCTAATTATAAACCAATAAATATCACCAACAAACTCCATTTAATCAGCAAAAGCAATAAATATAGATCTTTTCTCCTCGGCTAAGCTAAAGTTTAAAACTCGAAAGCTATAAAAATGTCTGAAGTTAAATGAGCCACGCCGCACACCTGTTGTCGTACGAACTTGGACGACGAGTTCACCAAACGTCCGTTGCAGTTTGTCCGGACTTGTACACTTTTTGTCCAAACGTACGGATTTACCTTAGACTTTTAGGCCTACCGGCCGGACTTAACCTAGTATTTTTTGGCTAAAGCGCATTCAAGATAATGAAAATTAAGAACTGAGTAATGGAATGTCCGGCTTTTTGTCAAAAGTATTCCATGAATAATTTAGGTAGCGACTTCACTCGCGTGAAATTTGAAAATTATGATATCAAGTAACATAATCCCGGGATAAAATGTAAAAATTTTTTTCAAGGAAGGGAAATTATCTAATAGCTTCTTCCGCTCTAGACGAAAGGGAGTGTCAAACTTGACTAAAACCCATCCATGTTCTCCAAATGCCTTTTGCGTTCCAGGGTCTCGGTAATTCTTTCCAACAAATTCTGCAACCCTGGCAGGCACTTGCCCTAGTCTGAGGCCCCGTATTTTATGCTGATATCTGTTTGAGATGCGGAACACAGCTCTTCGTCGATCTGGGCTTAGCTGTTATCGGACAACGACCCACCCATCGCTCGTCATCTGCACCTATGCTATGACCTATTTCAGGACATAGTCAATCCGTAGGTCATGTTACATTTAAAACGGTCCAAACAGACAGCGCTACTTTAACACATACGATATTGGTATTGAAATTGAATCCAAATGCTGCTCAGATGATAAAGTGGGAGATTTTAAATTTTAGTTCAAGAAATTTATTGAAGATACTTGGACCAAACCCACCAATGTTCTTTTGAATTGGTAACCCTACTCGGGTGAAGCCAACTTAGAACAACTTCTTGTTAAAGCCAGTCTAGAGAAACTTCCGAGCTACATTTCTTTTGTTTTTTTTTTATTTGATTGTAGATAGACTTGCTGGCTGCATGTTTGTTGTTGAAAATATTATATTTTTTAAAACACTGTTTATTCATTTGAAAATTTATCCGACATTAGAGAGAGAATACAGACAGAGAGTAAACATAATTCTAGGTGTAGAGGTAAAAAATCTACGCCAAAAAAGTTTCCTTAACATAATTAATCAAAACATGACACTATAACCCAAAAAATACAGTGAAAGACAAAATTAAACCTCAAAAACTCAATTATGACACCAAAAATCCGGTAAACCCGTCAACTTATTTCAAATTAAACTTGGTAACATCATAAAAATCCACATAATCCCTTAAATATGACATGACGGGGGTAAATCCGTACATCACAACTTTTTTAATTAATTCGGGCAAAGGTGCCTAAGGCTGACTGTCCACTGGAGTGGAAAGGAGAGGAGGGGAGCGGAGCTTTGCCAATAGCAACCAATAGAATTGTATGAAATCGCCGCTCCGCTTCAGTGAACAGGGATGAAAACGAACTAGTTTTAAAAAAACAAACAAAACCGAGAAGCGGAGTAAGGCAGCGGAGCAAGGAAGCGGAGAGGGTTATCAGAAAAAAAAACCCGCTCAAATTACTCCGCGCATGAACTCTGCATAGCTCCGCACAGTGCGCAACCCCGCTCCCCACCACCTCATAATCAGCCTTTTATCGTTCCCACTGCTGGGACTCAGGCCTCCTCCTTAGGAGAGGGAATGGGCAGTAATCCACCACATGGGCCCAGTGCGGGTTGGTGAATGTCACATGTCTTCGAAATTTTGGTTTTAGGACATGCCGGTTTTCTCACGATGTTTTCCTTCACGGTTTTGAGACCCCTTAGCCCCACCACCTCGCTTCGCAGAAATGGACAGAAACAGTCCGCGACTCGGCTCCGCATTACTCCCTCGCTCCGCTGCCTCGCTCCGCGTCTATGTACAGGCAGCATAAGCAAGGTGCGAACACTGCCAACTAATTACCGCGTGTAAATGTAGGCGTCAAAGTTATGATTAATAACTTGCATTATTCAAGCTTGTTGGGAGTTGTTCTGATGAAAACGTAAACGCAAGTCATAGGTAGGTCTTACTGATAATGTATTGCGGAATTAATCATGTTGTTGTATGTTTCGACGTGGGTAAAATGCCTCAGTTAGTAGGGACATGATTTGGTAATTTATTCTTAAATTTTAGTCCGATGCGATGATGCTACACACAAAAGCGTTGAACGTGAAATTATTTTGTTCGACTGGAAGAGATAGAGGTATAGCTATACGAAGCATCTACTAATACTTTAATAAAGAATACCTACTATACTTATTCGATATCAGTTTATCGTAAATAGCGATGCAGGTCTGCTCTGTGACATTCGAATATATTTTCTGTGTTTTCTTTTTTCATCAAGTAGTTTGTTTTTCTTTTTTTTTTACATTTCTAAACTGTTGCCTTTATTTTGAGGTTGCCTTTGTTTTTTTATGGTTAGTTTTTTTTGTATAGTGTTATTATTAATTTTTTATCTAAACATGCATGATAGTCTGTAAGGTATATATCTTGTAGGTTTTGTTACCCGAAATAAATGATATAATATTAATATTATAAAATTGCTTTATAATAATATAACGTTAATTTTTAGAACTAAGCAATTTAAAATCAGTCAGTACCTACTTGCTATCTTGAAGCCAGTTTAGAAAAAGGAAAAGTATCACTGGATTCTGAAGGAAGAGCAAGAGCACTAAATAATTAAACACGTAATTACCCCCGCCAAACATCCGAAATATGCACTAAATATTAAGTTGCATGCTAACAGCATAAGTTGAGTGAAGTTGAGTGTAAGTTAAACCGAGCAATTTATCAGACGACAGGTGTTCGCGGCTAATGTAGCTCAACTTAGCTCAACTTAGAACAACTTAGTAGCTATGAGCCGAAAACTTGGCTTCGGGAAACTTCGGCTATGTTCGCAGCGATGGAATGCAATTTCGTACTACAACGGTTCTTTAAGTATGGATGAGATTTTCAAAACATGTATAATTCAGATGAATAGTTATAAATCAAGAAAGAATAGGTTACTTCTGAGCAAAACGTACTGCATCGATCAGATCATCGCTTTTTTTGTAATTTTCTGGGCGGAACGGGAGGGAGTGTTAGACTTTTATTGACCCACCCGTGTTCCTTCAAATGCCCTTTGTGTTCCAGGGCCGTGGTAACTCTTTCCAACTAAAAGGCAAAATCATCGCTTACCATCAGATGAATCTGTGTTCTAACAAGATTTTATCAATACTTTCTTTTAGTCTATGCAATCCCGGCGGAATCAAAGTAACTTTGGGTTTGGTAATCTTTTATATAATGTTCGACCGATCGATGTGATTTTTTTTTTAGTTTTGGAACGGGTTTGGTAATTTTTTATATTTTGTTCGACCGATCGATGTGATTTTTTTGTTTTTTAGTTGTGCAACTATTAAGTTGATATTATGCAGATCTCTATTGTTCTCCATAAACTTTGGACAGACAACTAAATATTATAGTTGTTCGATCTAAAATTGTATGAATGGCCTGGCCTTTAGCGTACCGTTTTCGTTACATTTGGAACTGTGAGTTATTGACTTTTTTATTCATGTAAAAGTGCATTATTGAACATGACTAATTGTTATAGCCAATCACTGCGTACTATGGAACAGTAACTCTGTAATAACATTCTTAACTGTCGTGCAATCTGACACATCTGTGACACTAATTATCTTTACATGCTTTAAGACGTACCTAACGTCTATCTACCTGTCTGTTTCGTTATTTAACTCGGAAACTTCTCATTCGATTTAAGAAAATTTTCTTTTTAAGAGCGTGTACGCCGTATGGCATTTCATACAAATTTTCAAGTCACTATTTTGAGAAATTACTGAACCGATTTTAATGAAACTCACACATATAAGCAGCATAAAAAGTTAGTTAAAAACATTTTCAAAATGTCTTATTTAAAAAAAGATAACTGGAAACTTATGTTTGTATGGAAAATTTAAAATGGGTCTAATTTAATTGTCACACTATTTATCGAAAATGTTTTCAACTAACTTTTTAGACCTATGTATCCTGCTTATGTGTGTAAAGTTTCATTAAAATCGGTTTAGTTATTTCGGAAAATAAGGACTTGAAAATTTTTATGAAATGCCGTACGGTGTCGTATACACCGTACGGCATTTCATACAATTTTTTTCATACCTTATAATAAATCCTTAAGAGTCTTGTTATTTTCTCTCTGCCTAAACGAAAACTCCAAATCAACGATGTATCGTTAGAAGTATCTTCTCGAAGTAATAATTCCACACAATACTTAGCTCGATATTGGACGATCCAATAACCGTGATATCTGATTTAGTGTAATAAAGAGCCGTGTTTATATGAGTCGAGTAGATCTCGGCATGATTGGGTTCATTGGGCCGTGTGAACGCGAGTTGAGTGCTGTAAACACCCCATGGTGTATGCTATGGTGTTTAGTCAGGTACGAATAAGTACCTACAGTAGTACCTACGCCGATTATCCGAATTAATAGGGTAGTTAACTAAAAAAATCTAATTAGTCAGTCAGATAGATTTCCAAAAAATATTGGACACGTATTTTTTCTTTTTTCACGTAAACAAAAAATGTAGACGATACAGTGTGTTGAAAACTCGTGCGACGTCACTACCCGCTACAATTTTTACCGAGCAGTAACGTCACAAGCCCCCACTCCTGATCTTTGATGCTTTGTATCTTCGTCAGTTTTTATAGATTTGATAAAGGAAAAAATACGTGTCCAATATTTTTCTGTAATTTAACTGACGGACTAAACATAATCATGTATTTTTTACTCAGGAAACATCCCTATTGGGACCGGGGTCGATTCGGATAATCGGACATACACTGGTAATAAAGAAAAATGAACTGTCACACATTAAATAAACTTTATTAAGTTTAACAAACACGTTCTATAATAACTTGGAATAAATTTATAAAATTACTTGGTTTTATTTATTTTTTTATTACGCTTAGAAGCGATTCGGATAATTGGCGATTCGGTTAATCGGCATTCGGATAATCGGCGTTCTACTGTATATGTATACGGAATTAAGTTTTCTGTGAAAAATATGTTTGTCGACCGATCTTAGATACACATTGAGAAATTCCTCCTGAGTTTTGAAAAACTTTTTATTTCTGAATGAGATATATCAAGTTACTTTTTACGCTCTGGGGTGGGGGAGGGAGTGTCAGACTCTTACTGACTAAAACCCACCCGTGTTCCTCTTAGTGCCCTTTGCGTTCCAGGGCCGCCGTGACACTTTCGAAAAAAATCCGCAGAGTCCTGAAACTTTAATTTAATTTCGTAGACGTCTATAAGTACCCCCAACAATTGCACTCTACTGTCGAAAATAGATCAAAGACAAATTCAATTTATTTATTTAAGACCATTAAACGACAACATTAATCTACAGAAAAAAAAAAACGAAAAGTGACTCTAGTTGTCCATTCGAAAAGGTAGACGATCTCATTTAAAGAAGAATGCAAATCTTTAGTGCTCACTTCGTTTCATTTTTAAATTAAGTTATTTCATACGAAATTAATTTCCTAAACCGATTAGATAGTCACAGCAGAAGAATGGACAAGATAGATTCAGATAAAACACAACGCTATTATGAGCCTAACCTTTCTCTAGTTCTTAGAACAGATGTGAACAGATATTATATTACTTACGCTTGAGCAAAAAAGTTTCCAAGAACTTCTTTGAATTCCCTTCTCCACAGCACAGCTCTCAACAAGGTCATAATTATGGTGGCAAAGGGTCATCAGCTAATAGCATTCTGCCCTAAAACTCGAATGGTCGAACTTAGTAATCCTAGCAGCGACATACGACGCTACAAGATGGCTGTGTTTGTGTGGGACCAGCGAACCGTGAATACTGGGGATACACCGGGAGAGCATGAGCTAAAAATGCTTTAAGTAGTGACTTATTTTTTAATTATAGGTGTTGCATTTATTGTTTGCATCAGCATAAATGGTTTCTAGTTGCTAGAAATGTTTAGATTCAAAATGTTTTTTTGTTATGGGACCACCTTTTAATAATTGGATTATTGTTTTAAACAAATATACATCAAGCATTACCAGTTCCCAGATTTCTTATGTTTTTATATATTACTTCAAGTAGGTATAAAAACGTGCATCTAGATAAGCACTTTCTGCCAGTCGACCTTCAGATCAACATACATAATAACATAATCAGCCTTTCAATGTTCCCACTGCTGGGACACAGGCCTCCACTTTTGGAGAGGGAATGGGTCGTAATCCACCACGCTGGCCCAGTGCGGGTTGGTTTCAGATGACGAAGATCAAAACGCTGAGAAAGTAGATAAAAGGATTTGAAAACTCCGTTCGTTTAGAGAAGAACTCCATAGCAAAAATATTTTTGTACCCAGTGTGACCCCAACTCACCCGCTCTCGATGGAGTGTATCGAGTTGGCGACACAAACAGTTTAAAAGTGTCGGACACACGCGAATGGCTCTGGCAGCTAATATTGTGCGGTATCGTGCTCGAGGTACGGGCTACAGGCGGCGGGCTGTGGGCTACAGGCTATCGGGAATAGTCGGCGAACGGCTGCAGATTGCCGGGCTATTCATTGCAATCTGCAATTTATCATAACTCGATGTTTTGCTATTTTTGTGTTGTTTCGATTTTTTTTTTGGATGTAGGTAATTTTGTTTATGGTTTTTATGTGATGTACGGTAAAGATTAATAGCTAGTAGAGAAGAAAAAGAAAATGGTATGATGATCTATGTTGAACACCGAAGAATGGATATCTTTGGCAAGAAAGGAAAAAAACAAACATTAATTGCTCAGAATCTATGCTAGTAACCTATTCAATTGGGATTAAATTTGGGCTTAATATAGAGGACATACGGTACGTTTTAGACAAAAACCAATATAAAATCAATTATAAATGTAGATATAAGATCAAGTTTTCCGAATTTACCATTATGATTATACTAGTAAATTAAGAAAACTTGATCTAGTTATCTTCTAGACTTAGGGCCTGTTTCTCAATGTCCGAACAGCCATTTTACCCCTAATAAAAAAATACACTGAAGTTTTGTGAAAATATCTGCCAAGTCAGTTTACGGAAGAAAAAAATTGGGTATTTTATTAGTTGTAAGAATCATAATTCTATTTTGTAACCGTCCGTTGGATTTTCAAAAAATATTGGGCAAGTATTTTTTGTCATTTCAACTCGTAAAAAAAATATAAAGATAAAGCGCAATAAAGTTTAAAGAGTGGGGGCTGGTGACGTCACGTCGCTGGTAAAAATTGTGGCACGTAGTGAAGTCACGCGAGTTTTCAACGCCCTGTATCGTCTACATTGTTTGGTTTACGTGAAAAAAGAAATTTTGAATTTTTTTGGAAATCTATCAGACGGACTAATTAGACTTTTTTTGTAAACCCCCTATTGATAAATCTCATTCTGACGTCACATACACAAACACCCTGACGTTTTTCAAGAAGTCACGGATTCATACTATCATAAAAGCCGTTAACAACCGCGACTTGATACTAACACCTATCATATACAATAGTGTTAATTAGACAAGTGAATGATCTTGATCCTTTGAAGCTAATTACAGTATGTTATTTACTCCGCAATCAACGACACTCACTCAAGACTGATTATAAACATACCGCGTTTGGGGCTATGAAAGACGCGGGGTTCGGAAGTTCGATTTTCGGTTTCTCGTATCCAGTTTCTGCCAGCCGTCCTGCGCAAATCGTCACTCCACCGTGCCTGAGGACGTCCTACACTTCGTTTGCCGAGACTCACTTTAGAACTCGTTTACCCCAACGGTTGTCGGTTCTACGACTAATATCGCCAGCCCACTGCCACTTCAGCTTACTAATCCGGTGGGCTATATCGATGACCTTGCTTCTCTGACGGATCACCTCATTTCTGATGCGATCCCTCAGAGACACACCAAGCATAGCCCTTTCCATAGCCCGCTGAGCGACTTTGAGCTTGTGGACCATACGAGCCGTCAGTGTCCACGTTTCGGCTCCGTATGCGATGACGGGTAGGACGCACTGATTGAAGACTTTCGTCTTTATTTTTCTTTGATACATATGTATTAGGCCCTGACTAGTTGCGAAATTTGTTCGAAAGAGTCACCGCGGCCCTGGAACGCAAGGGCAGGGAGGGACACGGATGTGTTTTAGTCAGTAAAAGTCTTCGGCTCCGCCCAGAGTGGAAGAAGTCATTTGATGATTTCCTATCCAGAAAAATGCCCTAATTGGCCCTTTGAATGTCAATCTCAGCTTACAGTTAATATTTTCATTCATTTACACAGCTGCCAAGTCTTTTTTAAATGAACATTTTACCCCAATAGGCAACACGAAAGATCCTATGCAAAAATGTTTTTTTCCTTATCCAAAAAATCTGCAGCCCTATCATGACGTCTTAAATCCATCATGCTTCCTGTGTCAGAGAGAGACTGGGTTATACAAGACGAATAGCACTATCCCTTTTTCACACTGAATCATGATAGCATTGGCACTTCGTAGTACCCCTCTGCCACTGTCCCTAGCTGTCCTCTCCACGTTGTTTTAGTGGCCCCACTCTCAGGTAAATTGGCTCACGAGCATTAATAGCGTCTCGATCGGGTCGTGCTCGTGTGCTTACGTGCTTACGTGCTCAGTGGCCGTGCTCGCTGAAGTAAGATACTTCAACCGTGAACTTACTTCATAATTTGTTCCAACTTACTTCTTTTTAGTGTTCTTATAGTAATGGGGGAGAGGTCGTTGTCTGTACAAGGATATTTTCTGTATGATTATGACGTCACAGGTAATTGAACCTTTTAATCAAATAGGTAATGTTATTTCTGAACGATCGATGGCCCGATGCTACGCAAGTGAGCGTACGTGATCCACCGCCGTCCATTCGATGTCCAGCAGCAGTCCACCGCATAAAGGATATTTAAAAACAGGAGATACTTAATTTGTGTGCTCCATTGGTGTAATTGCTGCAAGGTGTTTCAATGCGAGAAAAAATAAAATGCTGATTTATAAATGACTAGCAGCTCCCCGCGGTTTCAACCGCGTAAGTCCCGTTCCCGTGGGAATACGGGGATAAAATATAGCCTATATTACTAGGGATGAATGTAGCTGTCATTTTTTTAGATTTTTGTAGAATTTTTGAAATCGGCACATTAGTTTTTGAGTTTATTCTTTACAAACACACACAAAAATAAAAATCTTACCTCTTTATAATATAAGTGTACTCGTAGATATAAAGCTTGAATCATGATTTCTGAATGATTTTCATGCAAGTCGCTTCACAAAGATATTAAATTATAAATACCTACGATAAAAATAGAGCTAATAAAGCTTTCTGAAGGCACTCTCAGAAATAAATTAGGTATTTACTTTAAACCAGATAAACGGACAGGCCTTTTAAAACTAATTGACTTGATAGAACATGAAAGATGCAAATAGATTGAATAATTTTTATGACATTTTCAAAGGTCGATCGTTTTATCTATACTAATATTATAAAGAGGAAAGATTTGTATTTTTATATTTTTGTATGTAACGAATAAATTAAAAAACTATTGGACCGATTTAAAAAATTCTTTCACCATTAGAAAGCTACATTCACTCTGAGTAACATAGGCTATATTTTATCCCCATATTCCCACGGGAACGGGAAATACGCAGGTAAAACCGCGGGGCGCTGCTAGTCTGGAAAAAACTTGATTATGTAGCATTTTCACATTTTTCTGCACAGCCTCAAAATAGATGAAAAGAAACCAACTACTTTACATGAAAATATAACTTTTTACACTTATTCAAGCATAAAATTCTAAACGACTTGCATCAAAACATCGTCAAGAAAACTCTATTACGGAGTACATCATTTTCAAACTAATTTCAAGTTTGCTTCATTCCTGAATAATACCGGGCAAAGTTGGCGACGGGTGGGGCAAAGTAAAAGTAAAACTCGGTAAAATTATGCGTCGGTAAATATGTCACTTGGGAAAGAAATTCACGCGTTATTAGGTACAGTTTATTTACATTTTTTTTAAGTTGTTAAGGTAACGTTCATTACCTACTTATTCTGCTGAAAATTAGGGTGTTCCTCTTTTATAAATACCTAATATGTCAGAGTAACAGTGGAGAAACAATAGCGGTATGTTCTCGCTATTCCCGTCCTCAAAATCAAAAATCGTTTATTCAAATTTGGCTGTTTGTATGTGAATTTATATGTTTGTAAACGCACCCACGATACAGGAAAAAATCCTAGTGTGGGACCATTGTGGGGCAACGTCTTTATTTAAAAAAAAATAGACTGAGAGCCAGCAGTTTTTAAACGTCAAATTTTACACAAAGACAGTCCCCCAAAACGCCCACCCGTCAGCACTTCGCAGTGTTAACTGTAAAACTTTACTAAACAATAATTATCATGACTATCAACTTGGCATTACTTTGTCAAACCACACTTAAAGTACTTTGTACTTATGTAGGTACTTATTCCATTTTTTTCCAGCAGTATTGAATACTTAAAAAATTGGTGGAGCTTTAAACGGAAGGTAATGCATTTTTCAAATATGAAATCCATAAAAAAATTGTCCAATAGAACAATAGACCAAAGTGTGTGCCAATAGACTCATTCGTTACAAATATTCTTATTTTACAACCTAAGCTATCATACTCGTACATCTTGGGACCACGGCGTCCCGCGGGCATACATCACGCGCCGTCCGAGACCTCTCCGGGACAGTCCCATTGTTTTCCGGGATTTCCGCCGAGTCCCGGTAATACCCAACATTAGTTTGGATTTCAAATGGACATATTACTGTACTTTAGGACTTTTCTTTGTAATTCCTACTATTCGTATTAATGTTTGTGACTAAATGCTTCCCTTGAGGTAAAATATTGGTGGTGTTTGAAAATTTATGGGAAGTTTGAATTTGTACGAACCAAATATACTTTGTCTTGTAAATATCAAAAGAGAGAGTTAAGTAAAGGTTTGATATCGGGTTGCGGTATTTGTTCGAAGGAGTCACCGCGGCCCTGGAACGCAAAGAAGTCATTTGATGATTTCCCATAAAAAAGTAAAGGTTCGATTCATATAAATATGTTAATTTTGAATACACCACTGAAATGTAATGAAGGCGTAGGTAGGTTTGTTTAATAAGTGACATTGTTAATCAACTATTTCGGCTTTTAGATTTAAAAAACCTCAAAAGGATTTTCCATACAGGTTTGGGAAATATGTATTTCGTTTCGTTATCATGTAGTTACGTTACAATGTCCTGTAAGGATAAGTTAACCCTTGACTGGCCGCACATCGTTTTAAATCCACATACATAATATATTATCAATGACTTTGCATACTATTGTATAAATTCAAGTTCTTAAAACGCACTAGACAGATGTGTTGCTGGGGAGTTTGTTGCGCCACTTCTTCTTCCCAGCTAAAACACTAGGCAGTGGTGACGGGTGGGCGTTTTGAGGGACTGTCTTTATGTAAAATTTGACGTTCAAAAAGTGCTGTCTTTCAGCCTAGTTTGAATAAATGACTTTTGATTTTTTTTATTACTTATGTGTTTCTCGAAGGACCTGCGCGCGTAGCACTTACGCATTATTGACGTAGGACTTGCGTAGTACTTGCGTAGTCCTCGCGTAGTACTGGTGTAGCACTTACATAGATCTCGTGTAGTACTGGCGTAGCATTCGCGTAGAACTTGCGTAGCGTCTTGACAGTTGCTACGCAGGTACTAAACAAAATTGTTTTCCATTGCAGCGAGTGCTATTAACACTGTAGGTCATAGAATGCAACTGCTATCGAGTATGCAGGTATATGTAACTAATGATGGGTTATGAAGCTGGCCATCACACCATAATTACAGATTTCCTGCAATTGCTACTGTTCTTGCGCAATCGTCAGCGTAATAGCGATAATAGGGCTGTGGCATTCATAGTGTATTTTTTTTAGAAGCGAATAATTAACCCGGCAAAGAACCTACGTATAGATAAAAGAATTCTATTTCTTATCAAAAACTATTTTATTTTAGTTTTGAACGCTACGTCCTCACCCTGTGTCGAAAAATTATCGTCAAGAATTTGTTGGTCTGCTATTACCTAAGGCATGTGTTCAGATAATTGGTTGAAAGATTTTACATAAGAAAAATGCGTGCTACTACAATAGGGATGTTTCCTGAGGAATAAAAATATCATTCTATTTAGTCCGTCAGTTAGATTATCGAATCTATAAAAATTGACGAAGCTAAAAAGCTTCAAAGATCATGAGTGGGGGCTTGTGACGTCACGGCGTGTTAAAAATCGCAGCACGAAGTGACGTCACACGAGTTTTCGACGCACTCTACGTCTTCGTTTTTGTTTACGTGAAAAAAGAAAAAATACGTGTCCAATATTTTTTGGAAATCTATTTGACGGACTAATCTGAGGAGCTCGTGGCTAAATTGTAACAGCCGCACGGGTCGATCTTCTAGGTTAAGCAGCGTTTGCCGAGGTTGGTCTGTGGATGGGTGACCATCTTAACATAACGAGACTTCTCCGTGCCTCGGAAAGCACGTTAAGCAATTTGTCCCGGCTGTCATTTGTAGATCTTTGACAGTCGTTACGGATTGTCAGAAGCCAGTAAATCTGACTCCAGTCTTGCCAAGAACTACCGTATTACCCAGTTAATGGGTTGTGGAGGTCTGGTAGGCAGCCGCTTCACGTAAAATACTGCAATGGTATTCAGCTGAATCTGGCTTGACTGGGAGCCGACCCCAATATAGTTGGGAAAAGGCAGGCAGATGATGTTGTAAACCTACCACAGTTTTGTCTTTTTAACCCAAAGGTTGACTGGTAGAGAATGCCTTGTTGCACTAAGTCCGCCCATGTACCACTACTGTACATACAGTTTAAATAAATTCGCAAAAACCCCTCGGGCAGTGCAGACCACGCATTTCATCCCATTTAAGCGGATTACACCGGATTATATGACGTTAAAAAGATGCGTTTTGATATTGAAGTGGACTGCACATGATCATATGCGCTCTCGAATGAATGGAGCCGGGTAATCGATTAGTATGTAGGGATAAAGGGATAGCTAACTAGATACCTACTTATACTTCCGTTCTCTAAATCAGTGGATATTCAACTCTAAAGCCCGGATTTCCAGAAGCTCGTTTCGAAGTCAGAATAATATCAGTCACTCTGCGCGTTTATTTAAGTATACAGAATTGACCTCATTCTTAGGGTTCCGTACCTCAAAAGGAAAAAGGAAACCCTGGTAGGATCATCATGTTGTCCGTCCGTCCGTCTACCTGTCTGTCTGTCAAGACAATTTATCTCGGGAAAGCTGGAGTTATTGAGTTGAAATTAAAACCATATACCCAGGTTTAAAGTCCCTTGAAGCTTTGAAAAAAAAATAACATAAAATCATACGGCCGTTTATGCCGCAAAAAAACGTATATTTGCTCAAGGGAACTAAAATTTATAGGGTTCTTTTCTGCCGACATATACTTACCTATTAGATTTGGAAAGTAATATCGTCTTATACTATAAGTACAGGGAAACATCTGAAAACTATACATCTGCTGCTGGGTACTTATTTAAAGTAAGTACGTAATCAAAGTTCGGAACAAACTCCGACAAATTTGTACGGAACCCTCGGTAGGCGTGTCCGACTCGCACTTGTCCGGTTTTGGTTAGGTTTACGAACCTAAGAACCTATTTTAATACCGCGAGAAAAAAAAAATAAGCTTTTTATTTTGAACAAATATGCAAGCAGCTATACGTGCAAACAAACAGCTGTACGTGTAGTGTTCAAACAATGTACAAATGACATTGAGCAAAGTTATTGAACCGTATGTTTGTACAAATGGCACTGGCTTTACACATCACTACTTGAAGGAAATTATTAGAAAAGGAGCCTTCGTATAATATACGTTTGCAAATCTTTATATCAAATTCCGGTACCCAATGAGATTTCTCATCGGTAAAAATAAGAAAGTTCCATACAAACTTTCGTTGTATTTTGAGCTTCGTTTAGAGATAAATTGAAACCAAATCTACCTTTTTTTTCTTGATGGGAAATCATCAAATGACTTCTCCCGCTCTGGGTGGAACGGAAGGGAGTGTCAGACTCTTACTGGCTAAAACCCACCCGTGATCCTTCTAGGGCCGCGGTGTCTCTTTTTCGAACAAATTCCACAAGCAGGCACCCGGGCCCCGTCTTCGTTGCTGACAGCTCTTTGAGGCGCGCGTGGAACACGATGCGGCGTCGAGCCGGGCCTGGTTGCTATCGGACGATAAGCCACCCATAGCTCGCCGTCCGCAGGCCCGCGCCTACGATGTCAGGCGGAAGGTGAGTGAGGACGCCGTGGCGTCTCTCCAACCACTCCTCAAAGAGGGGACTTATCGCCGCAATGGTGGCGTGCCCAGAACCAAATCTACCTGAGTGTGACCTTTGCGTAAAATTTCGTACCCAAATAATTAGGCTACGCTTGCCAAGTCAATGAATGAATGAATTTTAGATTTTTATCAAATAGCAGATGTAACCTTAAAAACTAAAAAATGGAGGATACGTATTGCTGGGGAATATGTTGCGCCACTTTCCATCCAAAACAATAGAAAATAGTGATGAAGGGGTCTTGTCATTCAAGAAGTCTCAACATTCAAAGATTCTCAACATAATTAAAATAAAAAGCTTTTGATTTTAATTTTCCGGCGCCGGAGTCTGTCACACAGTTTATCTTTATACTAGCACAGACAACGTCGTTTACTCTATCTTTAATAGAAAAAAACATAGTTTTTAGATACATTGTTCTTGAATAGGATAGATGATAATGTACTCACCTTTCTGTTAAATAAAAAATATTGTTATTATTATTTCAATTTTGTGCTAATTAAGGGAAAAATGCCTTTAAAGTAAGTAATTCATTTAGCTATCATATCGTAAGACATAAACAGCTGATTCTGTCTTCTCAAGTCTCCTGTTAAAAACTCTGTAATTAATACATTTTCTTTAGTAATACGATAGGCACAAAAACAATCACCTCGCCACCTCAGCACTTACCTTAGCTTGTTCATCATCCATTGAAAACGTCTCACACTAAACATAAATCTTGTCAACAAAAGCGTTCGTTTAATTAAAACCTTGCAGATATTTGGGTTGTTGGCATGATGCTGCACATCTCGTCAATGGACCCAATTAATCACGGCGACTAGATGGCTCAGCGAGTAGGCAGTCTGTTGTTAGGCATTCAGAAGCTTTAGGAAATTGATTAAGTTTGAGGCACACTGAACTTTACAACAAGAGACATAGGTGGCTTGTTTGAAATCTTGTTTTCTTTTATAAAATTGTATTTATTATAATTATAGGTAATTATATGTTTGGTAATTATAATATAATAGAATTGAATTTTCTTTATTATGTATACCATAGAGGTCACACAAAATATAGAAGATAACGTTACGTATGGTGATTGGTGACACAATGGCACAACGGTTTATCTTTAAAAACTGTACTTTTACTTCAAAAAACTGTTCTAGGATGTCTATAATGCTAAAGTATATTCTACTTTTTTGCATCTTTGATCAAAATAACGGTGAATGTAGAATTTCGTTGGTGTATATAATTTCTCGACAGTTATCATGTGATAATGTCATTCAACTCCGCATGCATAATTTTATCTGCTTCTACAACGAGTAATAATTAACTTACATTTAAACTGGTTTCTAATGGGATATTTATTGTCTAATTAACTAAACAATCTTTCTTTTACTGAATAAGTAATTAATTCGTATCGGAAACAATTAAACCCTGTTTTGTGTTAAAAAAAGAATAATTAAATTAAATGTCTTGGCACGTAGTTGAGTAAATATGGCAGTCAAATTAAAAAGAAGATAATTTGGAAATGAATATATCCTTAAGATATACTCAAATCTAATTAGAAATAAGTCACGCTGGAGCAATGGTGTGTTTTTCATAAATAAACGTGTGTTTATATTTATTAGATCATCACTTTATAGTTTTTTTTATTATTATTATTTCAAAGTCATAGTCAAAACGTTTATTTCAATTAGGCCATTAAACGGCACTATTGAACGTCATCATTAAAAGTTATCATAATTAAGTGACTCTAGCGTACTAAGCGTATTAGCTACATAAAACCAATGACGTTTTATATATAAACGCCTCATGCATGTTGATGCATAAGGCGTTTATATATAAAATGTAATTATCATAGTGCTAGCGCTGTGGATACTAATCGGCATCAACATAAATATACTATTTATTTATTTATTTAAACTGTATGTACACTATTGGTACATGGGCGGACTTAATGCAACAAGGCATTTGCGATCAGTCAACCTATGGATTAAAAAGACTACACTGTGGTAGATATACAACAAATAAATAAGTTTCGAAAAGAAAATACAAATCACATATACCTACAACGTGCGACAGAATAAACGCAATACATCTTAAGGGGTTTAACTAATTGTTGTTTGTTTTTTAAAATTGTTTTAACTAACTTTTTAGACCTATGTATCCTGCTTATATGTGTGAATTTTCATTAAAATCGGTTCAGTAATTTCGCAAAATAGTGACTTGAAAATTTGTATGAAATTCCATACAGCGTACACGCTCTTAATGATAAAAACGTCACCGATGTTAGTCTGCAGAGGGGACGAATTTCCCAAACGCCATCATAGGGTCAAATATGAATAATCTCGGTGTATCGCCGCCCTAGACGATATTTTCGGCAATGAACGTGACGCCGCATGAATATCACGCATCTGAACGTTTTGTACCCTCTGTTTGTGCTGTCCTTCCGTAATTTAGCGCTATAATAAATTTTATTAACACACTTTTGTAAGTAAATGGCCGGTTTAAGGACCGTTTTATGAAAGAAATGTTGGGAAAATTTTGTTGTCTATATAAATTGGTAAAAAGTACGGGATACGGTAAATTTAGGAAAATTCTATTAACATAATCACTTTTATTTTATTCATTCACTCTAGATTGATCAATGGTTTCATGAAGTTTTCTTTTTAATTTTGCAAGTGTCTTTCTGGGAATAAATACATATTTCTTAGACTTTTTTGCAGAAATACGGATGTTTTTTACATCAAAGTTTATCCATTTGAATGATGTGAAGATCGGTTTTTATCTAGTTTACTTGTAAATGAAGCTATTTAAAACCGAAAATTGTGGATTAATTTAGGTATCTTTTTTTTTGGATAGGAAATCATCAAATGACTTCTCCCGCTCTGGGCGGAGCGGAAGGGAGTGTCAGACTCTTACTGACTAAAACCCACCCGTGTTCTTCCAATTGCGAACTGACTCTTTCGAACAAAATCCACAACCATTTAGGTAAATACCTACTAGAATTTGGAAAAGGGGATTCTAGATTTCGAAAGGACTTATTGAACAAAAGTTGTTTAGCTGCTCAAAATACAATAAGGAGATTTTATAACATTAAAATGACCATTTTAACGTGTGAATTATTACTGCAAACTAGGTACCTACCTATTATAAATTCCTTGGTACATTGAATGCTTATTTCTACGAAAAGTTTATGAACCCATGTACATGTTAGTTTAGTACATTCTATCATCGATTTTAAATTTCCAGGGATTCTGTTGTCAAGGTGGAATACAACGTATAACAGCAAAAACATCGATTTCGCTATACATTTATGTGCGGATAAAATGTACAACATTGACAAAATGTACTGTACATCTGACGACAAAATGTTGAACAGTTGATTATTTTTCGTGAATGCGAGGTTCTTCTCATAGTAAAAGTTGTTGATATTCATAAGTACAGTGACCCCTTAAGCTGTATTGGTGTACCACTAAAACTTTTTACAAAAAAATACAACCGACTTCTACATAAAAAAAAAAACAAAAAGTATGAAATAACTTAATTTTTGGTTTTTAGTTTTGTAGAAGTCGGTTGTATTTTTTTGTAAAAAGTTTTTTTTGCTGACACAAAAAATCCAAATTGTCCCCAATGTGTTCGACATTGATCGCAAAAGTTTTCAATGTAGCGCACCTTATCTTTACCGACCATCAAAAAATTGGAAAAGTTATACAATTTACTGAAAACCAGGCAATAATACTTATCTACATAAGTAAGGTTATTCCAAATGACAGGAAATCATGTCACGGTACATTGGCCCAGAATTTTCCTATTTTTCGTGATGATACTAGAAATATGATGTTTTATGTAATTATAATAGCATGTTTGGGTACTTTTCAGTGTTCAAATGATGCTAGGCTTGATAAGAAATAGCCATTATTATAGATTCTTATCAGTCATGTAAAATTTTCAGCATTTTCAAGGTTGATAATTACTTACTAATTACTATAGTGTTTTGAACTTTTGATGTTGATTAAATATTGTTTTTATAGCAGAAATATCTTCAAAAACATTCCATTCTATATTCAAAATCAAAATCTGTTACTCAGATACTCTCGGAGGACAATAGAAAAAAAAGTACCTAGTCTATACTTCTATACTAACATTATAAAGAGGAAAGATATGTATTTTTGTATGTAACGAATAAACTCAAAAACTACTAGACCGATTTACAAAATTCTTTCACCATTAGAAAGCTACATTCACCCTGAGTAACATAGGCTATATTTTATCCTCGTATTCCCACGGGAACGGGAACTACGCGGGTGAAACCGCGGGGCGCTGCTAGTTTTTAATATTTTAGGTCACTTTTTGACATGCAGACGTGTTTTAAATTTTGTTGTTAATAATTCTTTTCTTACACATAACATAATCAGCCTTTTAACGTTCCCACTGCTGGGACACAGGCCTCCTCTCTAGGAGAGGGAATGGGCCGTAATCCACCACGCGGGCCCAGTGCGGGTTGGTGAATGTCACATGTCTTCGAATTTTTGGTTCTAGGACATGCCAGTTTCCTCACGATGTTTTCCTTCACCGTTTTGAGAGCAGCGGTGAAGAAATGAATTACACAAAGTAATGCGCCTGGCTGGGTTTGAACCCCCGACCTACGATTCGTAAGTCGGGGCCGTTACCACTCGGCCACCACTGCTCTCTTTAATACTTTTTTTACAAGGTTTAGACAATGACAGTATATGTCAAGTTTAATTTTCATGAAAACCAATTTTTTTTTTATTTATGATCCATGACTACCACTCTTTATTTTTTATAATTTTCGCTAGTCTATGTTACCCGGGATAACGCTTCTAACGATACCACACACATACATTGATATCGGTTGAGCCGTTAAGAAGTTATGGTGGAATAAAGAAACTCACAAACATACTTACACCCTGAAAACATAACACTCCTTTTTTGGGCTCCTTTATTGTTCTGTAACTAGTATACTTGGTGCATCGTCCCCACATATATGAAGTATTTTTGGTATTACCAAATATTGTAAAACATTGATTTGAAAAGAGTAACTAGGTATGGAGTTTCTTGTCCGTTCTTCTCCATAAGAATCTACCTTTGCGAATGGACGCTAGAGTCTTAATTTATGATAATTTTTATTGATGACGTTCAAAAGTGCCGTTAATGGCCTAATTGAAATAAACGTTTTGACTTTGACTTTGACTTTGGTAGCAGCTAGTGACAATAATAACGAGTCCTCTTTTATTATTCGAGGTGGAGCCGAGAAGGGCATGATTTGGTGATCCTAAACATCTCATGCTTTTGGGATCCGGCATTTAGGTACAGATTAAGATGTCTTCGTTAATAATAGACATTTAGAAGTAACGATGTAGTCTTTAATTAACTCTAGAGCGCCACTCGACGACTGCACCCAGAATAACTCGAATCAAATCTAGATTGGCCTAATAAAACTAATAGGAACCTAACAGAAAACGACGCGTGTCCATTCCAGTTAATACGAACCGTTCGCCGGCCGTCCGTCACTGTCCGGCGCCGGACGCGAACCGGAACATGAAACTTTAATCGACGGACGGCTGGCGGCCGGTTATTTCTGGGCGACTATTTTGAAAATCGGTATTGGTAACAGAAAATTGATTTGACGTATTAATATGCGCATATATAATTGATTTTATTTTTTTATCTGTTGAGTTTTAAATTGTTTGTGATGTACGCTACCATTTGAGGCTATTGTGTTGCCCAGTTACTGGGTTGAGGAGGTTGGATAGGCAGTAAGGACCTCTATGTAAATACTGGTTCTCTACTTTAGGGTAATAATAATGTTGCGGAATTTGTTCGAAAGAATCACCGTGGCCCTGGAACGCAAAGAGCACAAGAAGGATCACGGGTGGGTTTTAGTCAGTAAGAGTCTGACACTCCCTTCCGCTCCGCCCAGAGCAGGAGAAGTTATTTGTTGATTACCCATAAAAAAGGGTAATAATAATAAATTTATTTTATTGCAATAACATAATGCATTTTGTACCCGCAAGATTTACAAAATCGTTAATAGGTATATAGCGTACAAAGACTGCAATAAAATGGTAGGTGAGGTGCTATATACCTAGCTAGGCTATAAATAAGCTCTGTTAAGGAGTACAGTGGCGGTCCCCAAGGAAATAAATACTAGAATCGTAAACAGTATACATTACAGGACACTATAAATAAACACAAACACATATATTATTGTGTGTATATTATTATTGTGTGTTATTGTTGCGTTGTGTCTACATTATTGTGTGTTTATTATTATTGTGTTCTGTTTTGTCTATGGTATTACCAGAGACTCGTGGTAGTTGTGCCCGGTTCTGACATTGTTTTTAGTTTTAATTGAAAGTTATTTTTTCTTTTTAAGTTTGTTTTATTTTAGTTTTTGTGCGTTATCTATGGCGGAATAAACGAGTTTTCTTTCTTGTTTTCTTTTATTACTGTAGGGTAGAACCGGGATAGATGCACCAGTAGTCATGGGCGTACCCGGCTTCTGGCCTAGTTGGGCAAGTTAGATTTTTTTAAGGTCAGATCGTTTTTCATACACATTACACAAAAACACCTACATGAAGCGTTAGGTATATGTACCTAGTGTGTAGGGCAAAAAGCCGCGAATGATCCTGCTTTATAGGTAGTAAAAATAAATTTGACTATACATTTTTATTTCATAACGGAAATTGCTTTGTGCATTTTGCCAATGTCTACTGCGCGGTTTGTTGGTCAACACTAGATGGCATAGCCTACGCCTTGCACGTTCCCTATTGAAACAGCAGTTTTATTCATGATTCAAGTTGACACTCATTTTCTGACTGCACAACGTGCACTAAAACCTCTAATAATTGTTGTTTATTGACAGTTAAAATTAAATAAACGATGTTGCTAAATGATACATCGTTTCATTGTTTGTGTGTAATTAGCCAAAATTAGTTATGACGTACGAGTAGGTAGGTATCTTGTCTGAAAAACATACGATTTCTGAAATAATGTTTTGAAGACTCACTTTACTGACGTAAATGTGTACGCCGTTTAGTATTATGTTTGTTATGTCTGCAGTTTTGTAAAACAATTAAAAAATAACATTTTTTTCTTTTCGAACTTTGCATATTTTTGTTAATTGAAGCACATCACGAACTGTGCTTACACCTCCTGTCCTTTTTGTCCCAAAACATGCAGTCAAAGTGACCTACGCACTACCAATGACGCCATGGAAGGGGCAATGTTCTGAACCACATAAATCTCAGTTACTACTGGCGACATAAAGAAGAAGCATGTGTTTATGAAAATTCTATCAATACTAATATTATAAAGAGGTAACGTTTGTGACTTTGTGACGTTCTAAGGGTGTCCTCTGGATCTACATAACCGATTTTCAAAATTATTTGACCAATAGAAAGCTACGGTATTGTGGAGTGACATAGGCTATATTTTATCCCCATATTGCCACGGGTACGGGAACAACGCGGGTGAAATCGCGGGACGCTGCTAGTAATAAATAAAACTGAAGAGTTAATTTGTTTGCTTGAACGCGCTAATCTCAGGAAGTATTGGTCCGATTTGAAAAAAAAACAACTGTTTTAGATACCTAACCCATTTATCGAGGAAGGCTATAATATGCTACACAGTATGTTAAATAACAGAGGGCGTTCCCGTAAATTCGTTAATCTATATCATTAATAGATTCTAATAAAAATATCAGAATAGAAAAATAAGCATAAAACAATCCGAATAAAAAAAAAAGACAATAAATTCGAAAAATCCTGTTTAAAATCAAAATAGTAGCGCGGAATAGTAGGTACCTCCTCGTAGTAGCAATCGGGAACGCCCTCTGTTAGTTAACATACTGTATATCATCACGCTAAGACCAATAGGAGCGGAGCAGTCACGAAGTTGCGCGGGTCAGCTAGTAATTAGACATATCTATTTGTCAACAGGTATGGTGGTCAATGGTTTCGTGAACGTCGTGATCACCACCATAGAGAAAAGGTTCGGCCTGCGGTCCATGCAGACGGGGGTCATTGCCGGAGGGTGAGTTACTTACTTATTGATCTTTTTTGAACTAAGTACCTATTTACACTACGTTGGTGGATGTCCAGTCTGAGGAGCTCGTGACAAATTATAACAGACGCACGGGTCGATCTTCTAGGTTAAGCAACGCTTGCCGAGGTTGGTCTGTGGATGGGTGACCATCTTAAAATAACGAGACTTCTCCGTGCCTCGGAAAGCACGTTAAGCCGTTGGTCCCGGCTGTCATTTGGAAATCTTTGGCAGTCGTTACGGATTGTCAAAAGCCAGAAAATCTGACACCAGTCTAGCGAAGAAGTACCGTGTTCCCCAGTTAATGGGTTGTGGAGGTCTGGTAGGCAGCCGCTTCACGTAAAATACTGGTATTCAGCTGAATCCGGCTTGACTGGGAGCCGACCCCAATGTAGTTGGGAAAAAGGCTAGGCAGATGATGATGGTGGAGGTCCAGTCTAGTATTGCCTTGGACTTGTTCTACGTAAATTGGTGCACGGGTTAGTTTTAGTCAGTAAGAGGCTGATAATTCCTTTGCTCTACGCCCAGAGCGGGAAGAGTAATTAGATTTTTGTCACGGTCGGGTGTCACTCCTAAAAGTTTTACGCAATGAAACTTCATCTAAATGAGATGAGGTTTCTCGTCCAAAACATAGGGGCAAAGGTTTATCGTCTTGGCATTTTTATGGTTAGCAGCTATTGTTCTTTGTAGGTACTCCAGCTGGCGTGACTGAGAATATTGTAGTGACGGGAATGACCAAAATACCAGAAGTGGTTCAGTGTTTGCCAGCATTTGAAGATATACATATTAGGGTTTCGTACCTGTAGGGTAACTAACAGGACAGGACCCTACTACTAAGCCTCCGCTGTCCGTCCATCTGTCTGTCTGTGTGTCAGCGGGCTGTAACTCATGAACCGTAATAAGTAGACAGTTGAAATTTTAAATATATAATTATAATGACAAATAATAAACATAAATTAAAAACTGAAGGGGGCTACTAGAAATGTTTCTGTATCTGGCATTTTTGCTCGATTATAATGTTAGCAACCGGTGAAAACTTGAAATGCTCAGTTTGTATTGCTACATTCAATGAAAAATAAAAATGAAAGGGGGTTCGCAGACAAGGGACGTGTTTTATTGGAGTTATTTTTTTCTCGGCTTTAAAGGCATAGTGGATAATAATGGCGATAGTACGCGGAACCTTTCGTGCGTGATTCGGATTCGCACTTTGCCGGTTTTTTATTACAGTTTTCGATGCGACTTTGCTTTATTGGCACCTCGGCAAAAGTAGTGTGGGACGTCCTCAGGCACGGTGGAGTGACGATTTGCGCAGGACGGCTGGCAGAAACTGGATGCGAGAAGCCGAAAATAGATCTAAGTGGCGTTCAATTGGAGAGGCCTATTTTTTTTTTTTTTTTTTTAAAAGAACGTTGCCCCACACTAGGAATTTCTCCTGTGTCGTGGGTGCGTTTACAAACATACAATGTCACATACACAAACAGCCAGACCCGGAACAACTATCTGTAGGCCATACAAATATTTGTTCCGTGTGGGAATCGAACCCACAACACGTAGCGCAGCAGCCAATCGCTCAACCACTGCGCCAACCGTGTCGTCAAAATGTCCTATGTCCAGCAGTGGACTGCAACAGGCTGTTGATGATAATGATGATGATGATTGATTTATTTTCATAAGCAGAGATTACCAGTTCAATCACAACTTCCAAAAGAACCTAGCAATACTGGTATTTAACCATATTCTTTGTTCCAGCTACGATATGGCGTCCTTCGCGTGCCTCGTGCCGGTCACGTACCTGGGCGGCCGCACCAGCTCCTCCAAGCCGCGCTGGCTGGGCCTGGGCGTGCTGCTCATGGGGACCGGCTCCTTATTGTTCGCGCTGCCACACTTCCTCGTGCCCAACTATAAGATAGCGGGGAACGAACCCGCCGATCTCTGTACGCCTAATCGAACGGTGAGTTGTCAAAATCAAAACGTTTATTTCAATTAGGCCATTAACGGCACTTTTGAACGTCATCAATAAAAATTATCATAATTATTAAGTGACTCTAGCGTCCATTCGCAAAGGTAGATTCTTATGGAGAAGAACGGACAAGAAACTACATAGTTACTCTTTTCAAATAAATGTTTTGAGTTGAGTAGGGTTGTTATTAAAAGGTAAGGTTTTGTTTGTCAGAGATAGATAGGATACTCTTTATTATGTACTTACACCATACAAGTTACAGGAAATATAGATGAAGAAAACATTACATAGGGTGACACAATGGGCGCCTTTATCGCTAAGAGCGATCTTATCAAGACAACCTTTGGATGGAAAGGAAATACCTTCAGTACTGTAGGTAGTCTTAGGTGTACTAATTATAATAAATACATAATATTATGAAACAAAAGCATAGAACCCACACGATTAATATAGAGAAACAGTGATTTTTGACCATTGTTTTAAAAATGGACAAAGATTGAGCACGCCTTACCGACACGGGCAAGGCATTCCATAACCGCACCGCTTGAACCGTAAATGATTTGTCGTAAAAGCTGGTGGAACGTATCGGCATCTTTAGTCCCAAATTTTCCGATGACCTCAGATATGTATTTTGTGTGTCATGAAGGAACTTGAAATGTTCTTTGAGATAAGAGGGGGTTGTAGGGGGCCATCTATAAATTACGTCTCACGATTTTCATGATTTTTGACACCCCCCCCCCCCCCCCCCCGTCCCTGTCACAGCTGATCACGTTTTTGAGACACCCCTCCTTAGTGTGACGTTAAATATTTTAGAATTTTGTTTGTTTCGTGTTTTACTTAACACTTAGGTTAAAATAGATTCTGAAATGTGACGTCACGAAATTTAGGACCCCTCCCACCCCCTTGTCCCACACTTTCACACTTCGTCGACCCCCTCCCTACCCCTTAACGTGTGACGTAATTTATGGATGACCCCTAGGATGAGAGGTAATCTCTAGAAGAACATTGCCGACATGCTTTCACTGTATCAACTAGATTATTTCAGTGTCATAAACAGGCTACTTAATTTTTCTCGGAAGAATTCTGTTTCCTGTTGGATAGAACAACTGAAGCGAGCGAAGTCGCCAGAGATAGCCGCTACTTGTAGATAATATTTTATGTAAGACTTTCACTTGTTTTTAAAGTCTTCAAAACTGAAAATCTTATAAAATCTTTCATAATAATAATCTTTATTTTTGCATAAAAAGGTCAGTGAAGTCAGAAGACAAAATCAGTGAAGTCTCTGACACCTGTTCTAGGTGATAAACCTGTGTGTGTCTAGGTGATAAGCCAATGTTTTTTTTTCCTGGATGGGAAATCATCAAATGACTTCTCCCGCTCTGGGCGGAGCGGAAGGAGTGTCAGACTCTTACTGACTAAAACCCGCCCGTATTCCTTCTTGTGCCCTTTGCGTTCCAGGGCCGCGGAGACTCTTTCGAACAAATCCGCAACGAGCCAATGCCCTCTCCCATATTTTTTGTGTAAACTTATTGTAACACCAATAAGTTCTTATGCAATGAGAAAAAAAAAGTAAAAGGTAATAATAAAAATAAAATTGATTGAGTCAGGCGTTACTTTGCGGAAATCCATTTTAAATTTGAAAAATGAAAACAATATATCTAGTTTTAATTAAATCTAGATAATTATATTGTTTTCATTTTTCAAATAATAAAAATAAAAAAGTAAAATTAAAACTAAAATAACAAAAATAAACATCATGTAAAGGTGAGCGAGTGTGTGTGTGTGTGTGTGTGTGGTGTGTAGGTGGATTGTTTTTGGTGGATAAGATAATTATTTACTAAAATTTCGTGATAATTGAGACCATTCAAAAGGTAATGCAACATTAGGACAGCCTTAACAACTCGCTCGTTTCTTAAAGAATCTCAACACAATCTGCTATAAGTTCTCATATTAATTTGGCTCTTCTGATTATATAGTTGTCCGAATAACATTAACCAAACTTAAAATATCTTATGGATAAATAGTTGACCTCAGAATAACAACCAAACTTAAAATAAACTTCAAGTTTATAAAGGACCATTCATAACATAACCCTTAACTATTCGAATTCAACAAAACTCACTTGAACTAAACTACAAATTAATTAAGATCATAACGAAGGAGTAATAATAGTCCATTTCCAATCAAAACTTTACCGCTTAAATGTTCATTCAATTTTACGTCAACCGTCCAAACTTTAGGCTCTTGTCTATGGCTCCTAAATCTGAATGAATGAATGAATGAACTTGAATGTGGGCTCGGCATAGGCGCGGTGCATTCAGCCACGCAGTCGACAATGTGCGGCCTCCGTCACACAATGCGACCGATCTGTGTGATTAATCGGATTGAATCACCAACTGAAAATGTCGTCTGAACAATGGGCAGACTGGCGTAAAGTAGCAGCTTTAACATGATTAAAGTTTGTTTTATTTAATCATTCTGATACCTAGACACCATATAGGGAATGAGCAGAAACTATAGGTGGCAGCACAGACACATCAATGTCAAGTATATTTTACTTACAAGTTTCAAATTTGCAACGCTAGATGGCACAGTCTACTTCGTGCACGTTCCCCTAAACAGAGGGTGCAGGAAGTATAGGTGGCAGCACAGGTCAAATATTTATAACGTAAAAGTTTCAGATTGGCAACACCTAGAGTGTAGCATGTCTAAATCAAGGGTCTACACTTTATAGCAGAAAATTTTGTAAGTCAGAATAATCTTTAGGCATAGATTTCATATGCATAATAATAAAAAAAGCAGAACCATCATATCGTAGACCGTCAGAATCGTCTTTTGGCATACATATCGGTAGTCATTAAAAGGAAGAACTATAATTTTTCAGAAACTTAACAGTTAGAATCATCTTTTGGCATACATTTGACTACATAGCATACATTCCACTAATATTATAAAGCGGAAATACTATTTGTTTGTTTGTGCCGAATAAGCTCTGAAACTAATGGACCGATTTTACGATTTTTTCACCCAAAGAAAGCTAAATTATCAGGGAGGCTTCATAGGCTAAAGTTTATGTTCAAAATCTGAGAGATCTTTAAGAAAAGCAATAATGTACCTAAGCAAAATTAGCAAAATTATGATGTAAGTAACGGTTTTAGCGAACTACCCAACTACCTACCCTTTAGAGAGGAATCGGAGGGTGTGCCGCGACTTCGTTCGCGTCTCAATTAATTTTATAAAATAAAAGTAGTCTCATTGGTCTAACGTCTAACATTGGTCCAGCCATTACGGAGATTATCCGGAACAGAACATAGACAGACAGCAAGTGGAAAAAACGTACTGTGATTGTAAATGAGTTCAAAAGCACAGATAATATAATACTACAGTCAAAAGCATTTAGTAAAAAGCTGCTATTTTGATTCGTACAAATACGAAAAAATCAAGTGTCTGTGTAAGACACTTGATTTTTTAGTATTTGTAGCGGTATAGATTTGGGTAAATATTTGAAACTATTCTGAATCAAATATTTAAGTGCCGCTTCGTTAAACTGCAGCCGGTGCGAAATGTATAAATATTGTTATCGAGCGAAGCCTTATAACGCATTCTGACTAATTAGCAAACTTCCAGACGGGATTTTCAATACGCAGAAATACAGGTTGATTACATTTTCCCAGACTACGGTTTATTTGCTTCTGACTAAAAACGGTACGTTTTTATCATGTTGAAAATTATAAGTGAGCTTGTGCTTATTTTAAAATGGTTTCTGATTTCTTGATCGTATACTGGTTGATGAATATACTTAAATCAGACGTTTTCAATTAAGGTTGTAATGGAAGCGTAATCTAACCACAAAATTATGCTTTGAAACGTTTTTGTAATACGTAGGTAATTGTTCCGGGATCTCTGATTTTAGAATTAGGTACCTACATACATATATCTATACTATATAATATTATAAAGCTGAAGAGTTTGTTTGTTTGTTTGTTTGAACGCGCTAATCTCAGGAACTACTGGTTCGAATTGAAAAAATCTTTTTGGGTTGAATAGACCATTTATCGAGGAAGGCTTTAGGCTATATATCATCACGCTTAAGCCAATAGGAGCGGAGCAGCGATAAAGAATGTTTTAAAATCGGGCATTCCACGGGGACGAAGTCGCGGGCAGCAGCTAGTCTCAAATAAACAACCTTGGAAAATTTACAAACTTAATCGGAAAGCGTGAACAGTTGATAAACAGAAGAACCTGATTCATGCTTTTAAAAAATGTGGGATCGTCCCCTCGACGAAAATAACTGAACTTCAGTCCCTACCAACCATAGAAATTTTATATCTATGTTACCAACCTTAGCGCCTCTAAGGTTATTCATAGCATAAGCATAATCAGCCGTTTAACGTTCCCACTGCTGGGACACAGGCCTCCTCTCTAGGAGAGGGAATGGGCCGTAATCCACCACGCGGGCCCAGTGCGGGTTGGTGAATGGCACATGTCTTCCAATTTTTGGTTCTAGGACATGCCAGTTTCCTCACGATGTTTTCCTTCACCGTTTTGAGAGCAGTGGTGATGAAATTAATTGCACGAAGTAATGCGCCTGGCTGGGTTTGCCCCGCGACCTGCAATTCGTAAGTCGGGGCCGTTACCACTCGGACATCACTACTCTAAGGTTCTAAGGTTTTTCAGAATGAGTAAAAAACAGTCCTCCTTTGTCATATAAGGAAGCCGTACCAATCCCGCGGTTCGAGTATTGGCGGTGTAACTCCCCCATGTATTGGAAAGCACGGAAACCATTGGTCCTTTTGTTTATGGACCGTAAATCAAATAAATTCTTCTGATCTGGGCTGAACGGAAGGGAGTGTCAGACTCTTGCTGACTAAAACTCACCTCGTGTTCCTCCTAATGCTCTTTGCGTTCCAGGGTCGCGGTGACTCTTCCGAACAAATTCCCGATGGTCCTGTGGCAGATCCCTTGCCTTCGGATTGCTGTTCCATCAGCCTGCCTCCTTCTGGCAGTGATGCAAGAAGGAGTGCATCTGTATTTGTGCTCACACTTATTCACTGAGCCAACTGCCAAGAGGCTAGGTTCCGTCAAGATTGGTAGCCATGATCGTAAACGCCCAGGAAGACTCATCATCTGCCTAGCCTTTTCCCAAAAGGTCGGCTCCCATTTGAACCGGATTCAGCTAAATATCGAGCTCCACAATCCATTAACACGGCACTACTTGGCAAGATTGTAGTTAAACTTTCTTGACTTCCGACAATCCGTAACGACTCCCAAAGATCTACAAATGACAGCCGAGACCAACGGCTTTCCGAAATACGAAGGAGCCTCGGTAAGCTAAGATCGTCACCCATCTACAGACCGACCTTGGAATGCCTTGCTTAACCTTGAAGATCGACCTGTGCGGCGGTTATTATTTAGCTACGGTCGCCCAGGAAACCTATTTTTATTATTATTCGGTTTAGGCGTTGTCTGATAGTTAAAATAATTGTGTGTGTGAGAAGTTAGAGCAGTGGTGGCCGAGTGGTAACAGCCCCAACTTACGAATTGTAGGTCGCGGGTTCAAACCCAGCCAGGCGCAATTACTTTGTGTAATTAATTTCATCACCACTGCTCTCAAAACGGTGAAGGAAAACATTGTGAAGAAACCGGCATGTCCTAGAACCAAAAATTCGAAGACATGTGACATTCACCAACCCGCACTGGGCCCGCGTGGTGGATTACGGCCCATTCTCTCTCCTAGAGAGGAGGCCTGTGTCCCAGCAGTGGGAACGTTAAAAGGCTGATTATTATGCTAAGGTAGTTATTCAGTAGTTCTGTGTTTCCTAAAATCATGTTCTGTTTTCAGTTGACAGACAGTTGCGACGACGGCAACGTGCCGGTCGAGGGCGGCGCGTGGGCAGTTGCAGTGTTCGTGTTCGCGCAACTGTTGCATGGCGCGGGCGCAACGCCGCTCTTCACTCTCGGCGTCACGTACATCGACGAGAACGTCTCCAAGAAGATGTCTTCTGTTTATTTGGGTGAGAATGTAACCGTTAACTTGTAGAGCGGTCCGTGGGAAGTTACAGTGTTCTTGTTCGCGCAACTGTTACGCGGCGCGTGGGCAGTTGCAACGCTAAATCGACGAAAACGTCTCCAAGAAGATTTTCCTTCTGTTTATTTAGCTGATTTGGAATACCAACAGTAAGTTAAAATATGAAGTAAAAGATCAATAAGTCGTAGGGGAGAGTTTGAGTTTTTCGGCGACAGTTAGAAATAGCGTTTGTGATGTCTTGTGAGAGGCTGCGTCTAATAGTAATTATGATGAGGTATTTAATATCAAGCCAGAACGGATGTAGTACTATGGCACCCAAAAGAAAAAAAAAATCATAGCAAAGCTCATGGAAAAAAGGATAGGATGCCCGGCCTACCCCTTTTTTTAACGTGGGGAAATCCTGTTGGACCACACCGGTGTTCCATCTCTCACCTACGCCAGGGATTGCGGGAACGTATGCGACATCCGTAATCCCCGGCTGGTGTCAGCCCGCCTCATACGGCCTACCCTATCCCACCCTTTTTCCTAAGAAAGTTACCTAGGATCATACCGAATAGCTAACTTCCTAAATATCCTATATGTATATTTTTGTGTTTTTTTACAACAAGAAGAGAAAACAACTCGAAAGCGCTGTCACACACATCATCTCCATCAAACATTATCTGATCGACGCTATCAAAGCGCTTGGCAAATGCAACGTCTTTTGATTTAGGAAGTCGGTTAACTAGGTAACAGTACATTACAAATCTGAACGGGACGTAGTACATTTATTTCTCACTAGCTGCTGCCCGCGACTTCGTCCCCGTGGAATCCCCGATTTTAAAACATTCTTTATCGCTGCTCCGCTCCTATTAGCTTAAGCGTGATGATATATAGCCTAAAGCCTTCCTCGATAAATGGTCTATTCAACCCAAAAAGAATTTTTCAATTCGAACCAGTAGTTCCTGAGATTAGCGCGTTCAAACAAACAAACAAACAAACTCTTCAGCTTTATAATATTAGTATAGATGAGAAAAGTAACCGGCTAGATTATAACAAGGCTGTATGAAGCCGACCATGGCTAATGATATCAATTTCCAGGTGGACCGTCATTTGAGATCGTAACTTCAGTATGCCATTGAGTTAAGTGGTAACGGGGTTTATGTGGTAGACCTCGATGAAAGTTTCTTGTAATTTTACCATGCTATAGAACTTTTTTTCTGGATAGGAAATTATCATATGACTTCTTCCGCTCTGAGCGGAGCGGAAGGGAGTGTCTGAGTCTTACTGACTAAAACCCACTCGTGTTCCTCCTGGTGCCTTTGGCATTTTAGGGTTGCGGTGACTCTTTCGAAAATATTTCGTAACCCTAGCAGGCACTGACCCTTTTTTGCTGAAATTTTTTTGAGGCGCGCGTGGAACACGACACGCCGTCGACCCGGGCTTGATTGTTATCGAACGGCGTCACACCCATAGCTCGCCATCCGCAGGCCCGCGCCTTAGGCGTCTTTTTCTGTTGCGGCGGCTGGGGCGTGAGGTTTCGCTCTGCCTTTTCCATCGCTAGCATTACCTACTGCTTCTCATGCCTCGTCGCTACAATGGCGAAACACCCATGGCTCACCATCTACAGGCCCGCGCCTAAGGCGTCTTTTTCTGTTGCGGCGGCTGGGGCGTATAGTTTCCTTCTCTCTCGCGCGGTCTGCCTTCTCCTTCGCTAGCATTACCTACTGCTTCCCATGCCTCGTCGCTCCAACGGCGAAACACCTATAGCTCGCCATCTACAGGCCCGCGCCTAAGGCGTCTTTTTCTGTTGCGGCGGCTGGGGCGTGAGGTTTCGCTCTCCCTCCCGCGGTCTGCCTTCACCTTCGCTAGCATTACCTACTGCTTCCCATGCCTCGTCGCTCCGGACCATGGATTGCTAAGCATGCTATATAGGCAAAGACAATATATATAGGTAACTGGTCTACCAAGGCGAGAAGGGTCATGGACTACCATCTGCCAGAGGTTTCACTCGTCTCTATTCCATATGAAAAGAATCCTAAGTATAGGTATGGCCTATGCAGGACTTTGTTTATACGTGTGTAAAATTTTCTCTCTAATCTGTTCAGCCGTAAAGACGTGAAAAGATAGGTAAATACGTTATGTAGGTACTTATCGTTGATTTATATTACATACTTTGATTTTTCCATTTCTTTTTATTTTGTACCTACATATTTTAATACTTGGTTAAAATGTAAATTATGCGCCTCGTCCTAGTCTCAGCTTATTGGTGACAGGATATCATAATCTATACTAATATTATAAAGCTGAAGAGTTTGTTTGTTTGTTTGTTTGAACGCGCTAATCTCAGGAACTACTGGTTCGAATTGAAAAATTCTTTTTGGGTTGAATAGACCATTTATCGAGGAAGGCTTTAGGCTATATATCATCACGCTTAAGCCAATAAGAGCGGAGCAGCGATAAAGAATGTTTTAAAATCGGGGATTCCACGGGGACGAAGTCGCGGACAGAAGCTAGTTTATGATATTCCTTCGAACTTACTTATAGCATTTATCCATTTCCTATAAGTTAGCAATGGCCACTTCCTTCATGTGTCCCAAGAAAATAATAAAGTAAAATATTATAACAAAAGCTTTCTAAACTGGTCTTTATACAAAGTTATTAACCCTCACAGTCCGCGCGGGGTTGCCAACTATAAACACAGGAAAGCACTCGCCGATATGGCCACATTATAACAGTTGTAGGTACGTGTTGAATGGACCCCATCGTTCACAAGTTTAGTGTTGAGAAAAATTGTTACGATTAGATGGAATTTATTCAGTTATTTTAGGGTTAAGTGATTAGCTATTCGTTTTAGAGATGACAGATTTTAGTAGGGGTGCATAATAAGTACTATAGAGAAAGTTCGTGTGGCTGTTTGTGTGCATGTTATCTTTCACGCAAAAAGTACTGCGTTCATGGAATGCGATAGGGTAAATATCGCACCGTGTGATCTGTCAAATGGAGTATGATAATGAATGGAGATTGGATGATTTGATGACCTATACTTACCTATACTAAAGCAAAAGCAAACTCATCGGTATAGCCCACCGGATTAGTTAGCTAAGGTGTCAGTGGGCTGGCCATATTAGTCGTAGAGCCGACAACCGCTGGGGTAAACGAGTTCTAGAGTGGAGACCGCGTTTCGGAAAACGTAGTGTAGGACGTCCTCAGGCACGGTGGAGTGACGATTTGCGCAGGACGGCTGGCAGAAACTGGATGCGAGAAGCCGAAAATAGATCTAAGTGGCGTGCAATTGGAGAGGCCTATGTCCAGCAGTGGACTGCAACAGGCTGTTGATGATTATGATATGTTTCTAATATATGTGTAAGCTACTAGCAGCGCCCCGTGGTTTCACTCGTGTAGATCCTATTCCCGTTAGAATAAGCAACAGTATTTCCTTTGCTTTAAGACTTCAGAAGCACTGAAAGGGTAATAATTTTAGTCTTTCTTTTTTATTATTTACTAGAATTTGTTTATTACTAGCAGCGCATCGAGATTTCGCCCGCGTATGTGTCGTTCCCGTGGGAATACGGGGTTAAAATATAGTCTATGTTACTCTCAGATCATATAGCTTTCCATTGGTGAAAAAATTTTTTCACCAATGTTTCGGAAAAACAGACAATCAAAAAAAAACTATACTCTTTGTAATATTAGTATAGATATGTAAGTTAAAACACTAATGTTATTTAGGTCATGTATGCTAGATAATCTTGCATCTCCATCTACTGTTTCAATATAATCTTTTCTGAAATCAAAACAACAATAACTAATTACTAAACAAAGGGGAATTCTTTTAATTTCTTGTAACAGAACCATCAAAACATACTTTATCTCATGAGAACACTAAGTAAACAGTTCATTGTCCATAACCCACATAAAGCTGTGGTCTCAAAGTTAGCGGGAGAGCGAAGCAAGCGGACTTGGGAACAGTCAAGAAACAAGAGCTAAACATTTTTATGATTGCTCAGTCATCTCATACACAGAGCTTTGAGTTTTCATATTTGTATTTAATTGGACTGACTACGCGTATCGTAAATCTACAAAATAAAACGATTCTGGAAAATGTATGCCTTAGCGTAATAGCACTGCTTGGAATCAGGCCTCCTCTCTAGGAGAGGGAATGGGCCGTGATCCACCACGCGAGCCCAGTGCAGGTTGGTGAATGTCACATGTCTTCGAATTTTTGGTTCTAGGACATTCCGGTTTCCTCATATGTTTTCTTCACCGTTTGGAGAGCAGTGGTGATGAAATTAATTGCACAAAGTAACGCGTCTGGCGGGGTTTGAACCCGCGACTTACAACTCGTGGGTTGGGGCCGTTACCACTCGGCCACCACTGCTCCGTATGTATGCCTTACAGTGTGCTTTTAAAAAGAAATCATAACTCAACTTCAGAGGGGTCTGAGTGCAAGAATAAAATCGGTTATAGAACACTACAAGATGATGCGTCGCCGTGGATTTTGAACTACAGACTTCACTAACCGGCCCAAAATATTCGAAGATGCGAGCTTTGACTTCCTCCGATACGCTAACCGCTATCATCGAGACCTCGCCCTACCCAGCTTTCCAGTTTCCACGTACACATGCGTCGGAAACGTATTAATGCATTTCCGTGGCCGGGCTCTATTAATTGCACTCGATAGGCTTCTGAGCTGTGATTATTTGCCGGGCACTCCATCTTTAATGGGAATCTGTTGAGTGACGGGGCGCTGAGATGTTTGTTCAGATGGCATGGGATACTGCTCATTGATACGTTATTTGATTAGTGTAATACTTTGCCAAGATTATGTTGACTGTATTCACTTCTTTTGTTACCCGTCTAGTGACACTTTCGGTGCCTAGAACGGCTAGAACTTGGCGTATGTTTTTCGTGTGTACACATCTTGTCTTTATACATAATTATGTAGCGACGACTCGGATGCGAGCTGTGAGGACGCGAAATAATTATATTGTTCGGCCCATGCTGAGTTCTGGGTACCGAAAGTGTCACTCTTATTTGTATTCACTGACATCATAAAGTACTACTACTAATACCATCGTTCAAGATTTTTCCTTTATGTCTGTAAAAAGGTAGTTGACTAAAAATATTTATTTGACCAGTACGGATTGCATGGACTTTAAAAGAGACTTTGGCCTCTGAGTTTGTTTCGGTGTTTCTTCTCAGGGTAGTCGGCTAGGAATCACCGGCTTCATCTAGCTTAAAGAAACTTTTACTTGACAAGAAATATTGGACGTGTAAAAGTGTTATGTTTAATCTACTTACAAAATAAATACCTATCATTTACTTGTCCCAATTTCCAAAAATTGGACAAGTAAAATAGACACACAGTTTTTTGGACAAGTACTTTTTTCTTTTTACGGGTAAATAAAAAACGAAGACGATACAGTGCGTTGAACGTCACATACTACTCGCTACAATTTCTACTACGACGTGACGTCACAAGCCCCCACTCCTGATCTTTAAGGCGGTACCCTGACCAAATAACCTTGAGCATTCGTTCCCTCTACGCCGCACCCGCAAGATTCGGTGCGATTACGCTCAGATTTGATAGTAAAATCTATATAAAATCAAATTTTCGAGTTAAATAAAAAATAAAACTAGCAAAATGTTTATTATTAAATTACCTATCCATTACTTTAAGTAGCAAACCAAAATAATGGTTACTTTACGAGGAGATGCAAATTAAAAATAATTATTTCTCATTTCTGTCGTTTCGTTGCGACTCTATAATTAAACATTACGTCTTAAAAATAAAAAAATAAAACTACCATTTTGGAGTCAAGATTATGTAGAAATTTAATGTATTTTTTATTTGTTGATATTTCTAATGGATAATGAGAAGATGGCTCCTAAAAACTACACAAAAAACGGCTACCGCTGCGTTTTGCTCGGGGACGCGCCTTAATGCTTTTTTTGCATATCTGACGGCATAATGAGATTTTTTTGATCAACTACCTTATTGTATACTACGCGTTTAAGCTTTTAGCAATGCCTCCCATTAAGTTTATTTTACTATTGGGGTTATGAGCAAGGTGTTCGATCTTAATTTATCTACTGTACAGCAACTTCACTCACTTTTTTGTAGATGGAAAATCATCAAATAATTTCTTCCGCACTGGGCGGAGCGGAAGGGAGTGTCAGACAGTGGTCCCCTATTGCCCTTTGCGTTCCAGGCTCGCGGTGACTCTATTGAACAAATTCTGGAACCCTGGGCCCTGTTTTATAAAACTGACAATCCAATAAGTCCGACATATGTCAAAAAGTGACAATTCGACAATTTTTCTATTTAATAAAACTTACAGGCAACAAATTTGTCATGGTGGAAAATTCACAAATATGTAGGGTTGTCGTGACAATTCGACATTTTTCTGTTTAATAAAAAAATTTAAGCGACAGGTGACAGGTGACAATTTGTCGTGAAAAACTTGTCAAATCTGCTTTATTAAACAGAAAATTGTCATGATAATATATTGACATATTTGTAGAATTACATTATAAATTCTAATAATAATCTAATAAATTTATAGTTTTATTAAACGCGTTTTCACATGAAAAATATGTCAAGATTTCACCTGTAGATTTTTGACATAATATGTGTCACTTTTATTAAACAGCTTAAGTGCGACAATTCTACAATTTTGTCTTTTTTGACATATATATATGTCTAATTGTCAGCTTTAGTAAATAGGGCCCTGGTAGGCCCTATTCCTATCAGACCCCGACTAAAGCTCAGTTCCTTATATTACCATCTAAATAGCTCGTTGTTGTGCAAGCTACAGATTCAAGTACCTACGCCCTACTGTTTTAATGCGGTTCGCTGTAGAATTGCAATTGAAAATAGTTTTCACAATTAAAATCTCCGAAGTGTAAATCTGACGAATTCGGTGATAAAAGGAAAGAAACAGAACTTATTTTTGTGTCCAAAAATAAATCCTATAATTTTTCCTATATCTTTTTTTTTGTTAAAGAATACAGCTTCTTTCTCAAGTGCCTATCTTCTATACTAATATTATAAAGAGCAAATATTTGTATTTTTGTATGTAACGAATAAACTCAAAAACTACTGGACCGATTTCAAAAATTCTTTCACCATTAAAAAGCTTCATTCACCCTGAGTAACATAGGCTATATGTTATCCCCGTATTCCCACGGGAACGGGAACTACGCGGGTGAAACCGCGGGGCGCTGCTAGTTTAAAATAAAGTTCTTATCATAATTTTGAAGTGTCACATAATGTAGATATCTAGTAGCTATTAAATCTACCCTCTATCAAACAAAGCCCACTGCTCCAAAAATTTCAATCCTAAACCGTTAACCACTTGAAAAAAAAAAAGAAATTTTTCCTCCAATCTCGAATGACAAACAGACGGAGTGAATCTGGCGGTCGATCCTCCACTCTCTTCCCTCTGGAGAGTCTCGGAGGACAAGGAAACGTATTCAGAGTGTCGCTAGATGGCGCGATGTGTGCCCCGCTCACTAGAGATATCGAGGGTTAGCGTTGTGCACACTGGATGCGGAAATATGTTGAGCTATTTTTGAGCGAGACAATTTGGATTAGATAGCACCGGGTGGGTAAAAGTGTATAAAGATATGTTGTTAGTTTTAAAATAAGTCAAAAACTTGTTAGTTTTGAAGACATTTGTAAAATCAAAGGATTGGTAATGTTTTACTCCTTCGCTCTGACTGTTTCCTAAAGCTGCTAATAATCCTGGATTGGTTGTTTATAGCTACAGTGGTTCTCATTCAAAAACTCTCACTGCACTTCCGCTAAAGTGTTTTACCTTATATTACTCCTGAATGCAGTTAAAAGTTATATGTTCAGGAATTATTTTTAGTCGTTTAAATATACGACACACAGTAATTAAACTTTGAGGTTATTTTCCTTGAAAGATCCTAAAACTCTAATTTTCACCTCTATGCTAGATTCCTTGGTACCTATAAATGCAATTTAAGATGCTTTTTTTTTTAATAGGTACATTATAAATATATGTATAAACAATAACTAGGTATAGGTACACGAATACATCTATACTATACTAATATTATAAAGCTGAAGAGTTTGTTTGTTTGAACGCGCTAATCTCAGGAACTACTGGTTCGATTTGAAAAAATCTTTTTGGGTTGAACAGACCATTTATCGAGGAAGGCTTTAGGCTATATATATCATCACGCTTAAGCCAATAGAAGCGGAGCAGCGATAAATAATGTTTTAAAATCGGGGATTCCACGGGGACGAAGTCGCGGACAGAAGCTAGTATTGTATAAAATCGAATGCACACGGAAACGCTAATACAGCACAACTTCGGGCCAAACCTGTTTCTAGAGGAAGGTCACCAAGTGATAAGTCGGAAATCGCACCACGAACGTAAACCTATCCCAAGCTAGAAAAATCTTCCACTACGTCCGTGCCTTAACCACTTCTAAGTCGCAGCTTTTAACTGTGAAAACAGGGCGCCCGCTAAGAAATGCGATACTTATGCTTTTTACACTCTAGGGTTATTTTCTTGTGTTTGTCCGTGGAGTAATGTTTTGTAAAGTGTAATGGCGTTATCGATGTGTGTGTGTGTGTGTGTACTGTACCTACCCGATCGAGGGTGAGAGGTTAAATTGTTTTTTTTTAGAACATGGATTCAAAAGAGGTTTTGTGTCTGGTTCTTTTCTATTTTTTTTTCTTCTACTTTTAAATGGCGAAGGGAGGTCGCACTGAAGTGTCTCTTTAACGGTTTTTTAGTGGATTTGTTTTGAGAGTTCGGTTTTCGCCAAAGATTTACATGTCTGGAATCTGGATCTTTGGGAAAATAATCTTTTAGGTATCAAGTAGGTAAAATGAATTGAGGTAAGGTATTCATAATAAAAAAAAAAATCCATAAGTCATAATTTTTTTCCGAAAATGTTCGTTTTAAGTAGGCACTTCTTTTCGATAGCTTCAAAATTGTACCTTTATTGACTAATTTCTTTGTCCCTAGGTGTGTACTACACGATGGCGGTGGTCGGCCCGGCGATGGGTTACGTGATCGGAGGTCAGATGCTCACCATCTACACAGACTTCCTCAGCGTAGACTCAGAAACGTGAGTAAACTATTTAAGACCCTATTTTACTTTTATCAGAACGCATAATTGCCTATAATATAAAAAGGTATCGAAAAAGGAAGTTTTTTTTGTAAGTATATCGGTAGGTACTTATAAGACTGCTTTTCACTACCTGTCAAAACGTCAAAATTGTTGTCTATGGTATTTTACGTACGATTACTACAAACATATATTTGCATTTACTTACGACATAATCAATTCATTACTATTCATTTGTATGTATTCTGTTTCCCTATAACGTGCACCAATCAACATTTACTATTCCATACTTTTCCTAAGCAAACGACAATAACCTCAACCGTGCGTTCCCGCGCTTTCCACGCGCCGCGCCGCCGCGTCTTGTTCACATTTTTTTAATATTTCATCTCGGCACCGCCACGGCTTCATTCAGCCAACTTGCCCTCTCGCTTTCATCTCATTGTGAACCACACAGGTACGCTGCTCAGGCAACTTTTCAGCCAAATTAACTTCACCATTTTATATTTTTACGGCTTCTGGAACGAAATATGATTTTCCGCGGGACGAGTTTTGAACGACCTCCTTACCATGGCTTTGCTTTTTTAATTTATGAGTTCTGTCGTTTACTGATTAAAATTTTACCAAAGGAATCCTTAGATATTATAATTTGATTAGGCCCATAAGAGGTATTGATGTTTCGTTATTGAAAAGCGAGATTAGAAGGGAGGTACTTAATCAAAATGCGTAAGATCTTTTAATATCTGCGTCTTACAAATGTTGTTATTTTGGTTTGCGTTCTCGAGTTTAATTAAACGCAATGTAACATGTCGTGAACCCAACGAGCACGTTATCGTATTAATCAGCTAATATCTACTTTAGTTAATTGTATATACTTAGGTTCAATTTGTATTAAAAATAAACATAACTTTTGAACCCTCATATGTCTTTAAACAGCATATTCAAAGAAGTCAGAGAACCGAACATTAAAATTATAATTCAATCAAAAGGCAGGCAGTAAGAGCGGTTCTATTATTCTAATTCATTGTATGAGAAGCATGCCCACTTGAAACCGCTCGTTGTGTTAGTACAGGGCCGGATTCGTGGATGCAAAAAGGTGCTCTGAGCAAGGGGTGTAAAAACAGCACAGCTAATAAAATATAGGATGCCCTATAAGTGTTTTAGTGCTTGCATTCGGTCTAAGAGTAGATGATACTTATCTACGACATAATTGAAATTATAATTTAAAAAGTTACTTCCCAAAAGTAAATAATTAATATCAATGAATCGGCTAACATTCTTAATGTTAAGTTCTTTCTAATCTACTCCAAAATCCGACCCTGTCTACTCAAGCCTGCCGGTGCGAACCGCAGGAGCAACGTTTTGGAACGATTGTTAAGTAAACGTCCGATTTGCATAAGAAAACAATTGGGCATCGCTACCTAATATTGTACACTTCGCAACACGAATACCCCTCTGTTTACCCACCTAATAGCGCCCGAGAAAATAGCGCCTACAAAAGTTATTATAGCAATAACGGCGTGTTCAGATCTGTTGCTTGTTTTTTGTCTAGGGACATATTCAAAAAAGGGTAACGCAAGTTAACGCGAGTATGAAAGCGATATTACGGAGTTTTTATTTCACTTTTAATGCGATTCGAGGCAGGTTTTAAGCTGTTGAGTTATTTCCTTTGTGTGCTTAAGGGAATGAGAATTAGCTACGGCATTTATGGGAGTTAATATGCTCGGAAACGGGTCCCGTGGGTAGGCACTTAATTTTTGCTTTTTATCATTAGTGTTCCATTTTGAAATATAAAACGTCTAGAACGTATACGGCACGAGTGCTTCTTTTATCTCTATTCGGGTGCATTCGTTTATGTTGTAGATTTAAGTATTATTGGCCAAGCTATTTATGCATCTTATAATAATTATAATGCACCGAATGCGTTCATATTTTGATAAGTAGATATTTGTCTTAAAACAGCATCTGCCTAATAGGTACAAAATTACAGTCATAAAAAATAACTCGGATCCCATCATTTTGAGCATTTTGTGAAATTGTTTGTTTAACCGATTCCGTGCGGATGGCGCCGCAGAGGCGCCATGGGTATCTTTTCTGAATGGCGTGTGGCGCCCGAGAGGAGCCAAAATGTTTACCTGTAAAACTATGATAAAATTACATTTTTCTGAGGTTTCCAGTAAATGAAAGTGTCTTTATTTGTCACGCATTTTACGATTACAGTGTTCATTTTAGGATATTGCATGAAAACGCACACTTCAGGAGTTGTAAACATTTTCAATTGATCGTTCATTATGATTAATAAGGACACTGAATTATTTTATAAGTAGCTATTTTGTTCAATTTATAGTAGAATGATTTTTTGCTTTCATACGATACTGTTGTACTAATTTAAACAAGAACTGCAATTTTATTACTATATATATTTTGATCAATCAATCGAACCAAACAAATACCAAAAGGTTTATAACACTTGATGAAAATAAGTCACTTACCTTCGTTTTCGGTTTGTACACGTAGATAAGCACTTCTAAACACTTGAAACTGAACTATTAAACCGCGTACGTTCGCTGTTGGTTTGCGAATAAAAGAAAACACATGGAAACAGACAAAAAAGCGATAAATTACACTTCATGGCGGGTGGCGCTCGAGAGGAGCCATGAAAGTTCCTGGCGCTTGGCGCCTCAGAGGAGCCACGAATTATTTGTTCGCCGCCAGGCGCAAAGGTTTGCAAAAAATGACAACGCACTGAATCGGTTAAATTCGTTGATTAATCGATTAGAGATTATAATGAGCATTGTAGCAAATAAACCTAGTCTACTTTACTGTTCCTTTGTACATCTAGGTTAGGAGTAACTCCCGTCAGCTCAATGTGGATCGGTGCCTGGTGGATAGGCTTCATCCTGTCTGCTATCCTCTGCCTGATTGTGTCAATCCCGCTGATGGCTTTCCCACATGAACTCCCTGGTAAGTTTTCTGGGACTTGTTGTTGTTAGTTCTACCTGCTCCTGATTTTGAGAAATAATACCGATGAACTATTTTTGCCGCGTGCTGTGTTGACCGCGTGAGTCTGTCTGACATATCGCTGATATGTACCTTTTTAGCGCAGCTGTGAGACACTCACATTTTTGTGATAAATGTTTATTTCTTATTCTTTGATAGAGAAGCACAATGCACAGCTGATCTGATGTTCACTCCCTTCAGCTTTGTAGGCCTCTAGTTGACGAAGTCAACGTCATTTTTCAGGTACTGCCGAAATCCGAGCATCGAAAGTATCTGAAGCACACGAGGGCGATGCTTCCAAGTCTGCAGCCTTCAGCGCGCTGCACGAGCTGCCCCAAGCCACGGTAGCACTGCTGAAGAACCCCACCTTCCTTTTCCTGAACCTGGCTGGAGCCAGTGAGGGCATGCTCATCTCAGGGTTCGCTGCGTTCCTGCCGAAACTCATTGAGAACCAGTTTGCTGTTAACGCTTCTGAAGCTGCATTGCTTTTGGGTAAGCAAAAGGTTTTATAATAAAAATCTCTTATAATTAATTAAATATAGGTATATTATATACAAGGTATATACCGAATCTTATCCTGATCGAAATACAGTTGTTTAGTTTCTTTATTCCACAACACTATTTTTTATTAACTGGTTTCGCCAAAAAACTTGAAATGGAACTTTCCAAGAGCCAAAATATGACGCGAGCTGTTTAATCCTCCAGGAGTGATCACAGTGCCAGCCGGAGGCGGCGGCACATTCCTGGGCGGCTGGCTGGTGAAGCGCTGGCAGCTAGCCTGCGCCGGCATCATCAAACTGTGCTTCGCTGCCACCACGATTGCAGCTGCCTTTACCTTCAGCTTCGTGCTGACGTGCGATGATTTCCCGTTTGCGGGCGTCACTATGATGTATAACAGCCCTACGGTGCCGGGGTGAGTTGAATTGTTTGAACTAATGTGCCTATTATTGAGGAGGACTTTGAAACGTATTTATACCTTCGTTGTCATTCTCTGCACGGTTTTGTCTTCATTTCTTCATTCCCTGATTCCAGTCAAGTTTAAACTTGACTCTTTTTTTCGTTCAGCGCCGACCGGCTTACAGCAATGTGCAACACGGAATGCTCGTGCATGAACGCGCCGTACTCCCCCGTGTGCGGCGCCGACGGCACCGTGTACTACTCCGCCTGCCACGCCGGCTGCAGCCGCCAGACCCTCGCCGGAGCCGCGCAGCTGTTCCACCAGTGCGCCTGTGTCATGACCCGGGAGAACATGACGCTGCCCACCTATGAGCTTGAGGGAGGTGAGTTGTATGTGTACTACTCCGCCTGCCACCACCAGACCCTCGCCGGAGCCGCGCAGCTGTTCCACCAGTGCGCCTGTGTCATGACCCGGGAGAACATGACGCTGCCCACCTATGAGCTTGAGGGAGGTGAGTTGTATGTGTACTACTCCGCCTGCCACCACCAGACCCTCGCCGGAGCCGCGCAGCTGTTCCACCAGTGCGCCTGTGTCATGACCCGGGAGAACATGACGCTGCCCACCTATGAGCTTGAGGGAGGTGAGTTGTATGTGTACTACTCCGCCTGCCACCACCAGACCCTCGCCGGAGCCGCGCAGCTGTTCCACCAGTGCGCCTGTGTCATGACCCGGGAGAACATGACGCTGCCCACCTATGAGCTTGAGGGAGGTGAGTTGTATGTGTACTACTCCGCCTGCCACCACCAGACCCTCGCCGGAGCCGCGCAGCTGTTCCACCAGTGCGCCTGTGTCATGACCCGGGAGAACATGACGCTGCCCACCTATGAGCTTGAGGGAGGTGAGTTGTATGTGTACTACTCCGCCTGCCACCACCAGACCCTCGCCGGAGCCGCGCAGCTGTTCCACCAGTGCGCCTGTGTCATGACCCGGGAGAACATGACGCTGCCCACCTATGAGCTTGAGGGAGGTGAGTTGTATGTGTACTACTCCGCCTGCCACCACCAGACCCTCGCCGGAGCCGCGCAGCTGTTCCACCAGTGCGCCTGTGTCATGACCCGGGAGAACATGACGCTGCCCACCTATGAGCTTGAGGGAGGTGAGTTGTATGTGTACTACTCCGCCTGCCACCACCAGACCCTCGCCGGAGCCGCGCAGCTGTTCCACCAGTGCGCCTGTGTCATGACCCGGGAGAACATGACGCTGCCCACCTATGAGCTTGAGGGAGGTGAGTTGTATGTGTACTACTCCGCCTGCCACCACCAGACCCTCGCCGGAGCCGCGCAGCTGTTCCACCAGTGCGCCTGTGTCATGACCCGGGAGAACATGACGCTGCCCACCTATGAGCTTGAGGGAGGTGAGTTGTATGTGTACTACTCCGCCTGCCACCACCAGACCCTCGCCGGAGCCGCGCAGCTGTTCCACCAGTGCGCCTGTGTCATGACCCGGGAGAACATGACGCTGCCCACCTATGAGCTTGAGGGAGGTGAGTTGTATGTGTACTACTCCGCCTGCCACCACCAGACCCTCGCCGGAGCCGCGCAGCTGTTCCACCAGTGCGCCTGTGTCATGACCCGGGAGAACATGACGCTGCCCACCTATGAGCTTGAGGGAGGTGAGTTGTATGTGTACTACTCCGCCTGCCACCACCAGACCCTCGCCGGAGCCGCGCAGCTGTTCCACCAGTGCGCTTGTGTCATGACCCGGGAGAACATGACGCTGCCCACCTATGAGCTTGAGGGAGGTGAGTTGTATGTGTACTACTCCGCCTGCCACCACCAGACCCTCGCCGGAGCCGCGCAGCTGTTCCACCAGTGCGCCTGTGTCATGACCCGGGAGAACATGACGCTGCCCACCTATGAGCTTGAGGGAGGTGAGTTGTATGTGTACTACTCCGCCTGCCACCACCAGACCCTCGCCGGAGCCGCGCAGCTGTTCCACCAGTGCGCTTGTGTCATGACCCGGGAGAACATGACGCTGCCCACCTATGAGCTTGAGGGAGGTGAGTTGTATGTGTACTACTCCGCCTGCCACCACCAGACCCTCGCCGGAGCCGCGCAGCTGTTCCACCAGTGCGCCTGTGTCATGACCCGGGAGAACATGACGCTGCCCACCTATGAGCTTGAGGGAGGTGAGTTGTATGTGTACTACTCCGCCTGCCACCACCAGACCCTCGCCGGAGCCGCGCAGCTGTTCCACCAGTGCGCTTGTGTCATGACCCGGGAGAACATGACGCTGCCCACCTATGAGCTTGAGGGAGGTGAGTTGTATGTGTACTACTCCGCCTGCCACCACCAGACCCTCGCCGGAGCCGCGCAGCTGTTCCACCAGTGCGCCTGTGTCATGACCCGGGAGAACATGACGCTGCCCACCTATGAGCTTGAGGGAGGTGAGTTGTATGTGTACTACTCCGCCTGCCACCACCAGACCCTCGCCGGAGCCGCGCAGCTGTTCCACCAGTGCGCTTGTGTCATGACCCGGGAGAAAATGACGCTGCCCACCTATGAGCTTGAGGGAGGTGAGTTGTATGTGTACTACTCCGCCTGCCACCACCAGACCCTCGCCGGAGCCGCGCAGCTGTTCCACCAGTGCGCCTGTGTCATGACCCGGGAGAACATGACGCTGCCCACCTATGAGCTTGAGGGAGGTGAGTTGTATGTGTACTACTCCGCCTGCCACCACCAGACCCTCGCCGGAGCCGCGCAGCTGTTCCACCAGTGCGCTTGTGTCATGACCCGGGAGAACATGACGCTGCCCACCTATGAGCTTGAGGGAGGTGAGTTGTATGTGTACTACTCCGCCTGCCACCACCAGACCCTCGCCGGAGCCGCGCAGCTGTTCCACCAGTGCGCCTGTGTCATGACCCGGGAGAACATGACGCTGCCCACCTATGAGCTTGAGGGAGGTGAGTTGTATGTGTACTACTCCGCCTGCCACCACCAGACCCTCGCCGGAGCCGCGCAGCTGTTCCACCAGTGCGCCTGTGTCATGACCCGGGAGAACATGACGCTGCCCACCTATGAGCTTGAGGGAGGTGAGTTGTATGTGTACTACTCCGCCTGCCACCACCAGACCCTCGCCGGAGCCGCGCAGCTGTTCCACCAGTGCGCTTGTGTCATGACCCGGGAGAAAATGACGCTGCCCACCTATGAGCTTGAGGGAGGTGAGTTGTATGTGTACTACTCCGCCTGCCACCACCAGACCCTCGCCGGAGCCGCGCAGCTGTTCCACCAGTGCGCCTGTGTCATGACCCGGGAGAACATGACGCTGCCCACCTATGAGCTTGAGGGAGGTGAGTTGTATGTGTACTACTCCGCCTGCCACCACCAGACCCTCGCCGGAGCCGCGCAGCTGTTCCACCAGTGCGCTTGTGTCATGACCCGGGAGAACATGACGCTGCCCACCTATGAGCTTGAGGGAGGTGAGTTGTATGTGTACTACTCCGCCTGCCACCACCAGACCCTCGCCGGAGCCGCGCAGCTGTTCCACCAGTGCGCCTGTGTCATGACCCGGGAGAACATGACGCTGCCCACCTATGAGCTTGAGGGAGGTGAGTTGTATGTGTACTACTCCGCCTGCCACCACCAGACCCTCGCCGGAGCCGCGCAGCTGTTCCACCAGTGCGCCTGTGTCATGACCCGGGAGAACATGACGCTGCCCACCTATGAGCTTGAGGGAGGTGAGTTGTATGTGTACTACTCCGCCTGCCACCACCAGACCCTCGCCGGAGCCGCGCAGCTGTTCCACCAGTGCGCTTGTGTCATGACCCGGGAGAAAATGACGCTGCCCACCTATGAGCTTGAGGGAGGTGAGTTGTATGTGTACTACTCCGCCTGCCACCACCAGACCCTCGCCGGAGCCGCGCAGCTGTTCCACCAGTGCGCCTGTGTCATGACCCGGGAGAACATGACGCTGCCCACCTATGAGCTTGAGGGAGGTGAGTTGTATGTGTACTACTCCGCCTGCCACCACCAGACCCTCGCCGGAGCCGCGCAGCTGTTCCACCAGTGCGCTTGTGTCATGACCCGGGAGAACATGACGCTGCCCACCTATGAGCTTGAGGGAGGTGAGTTGTATGTGTACTACTCCGCCTGCCACCACCAGACCCTCGCCGGAGCCGCGCAGCTGTTCCACCAGTGCGCCTGTGTCATGACCCGGGAGAACATGACGCTGCCCACCTATGAGCTTGAGGGAGGTGAGTTGTATGTGTACTACTCCGCCTGCCACCACCAGACCCTCGCCGGAGCCGCGCAGCTGTTCCACCAGTGCGCCTGTGTCATGACCCGGGAGAACATGACGCTGCCCACCTATGAGCTTGAGGGAGGTGAGTTGTATGTGTACTACTCCGCCTGCCACCACCAGACCCTCGCCGGAGCCGCGCAGCTGTTCCACATATGCGTTAAAAAATATAGTCACTACAAATTCCTTCCACCATTTTTTGACGTTCTCTTGAACCAGGTAGAACATTTAACCCAGAAGACTAGGCCAATAATATGTTGTTATCTTGCTTCCAGTTTCAAACTCGTCGATCTCGTACGAGGCCATCAACAGTATCTGCGCGACGGACTGCCCGTACCTGTGGCTGTTCGTCAGTCTGTCCTTCGGCGTGATGCTGTTCACGTTCGTGTCCACCATGCCCGCGCTGTCCGCTACGTTGAGGTATGTTTGTAAAAGCATGAGGGCTAGGCTTTTTATTATATAACAGACCACGACCTACTTACTTATTCCTTTTCTTTATATTTATTCAAATATCAAAAACGCAACCTTTGAGAGTTTGACCGTAAATCAAAATCAGGAGCTTAATATTCTAGTACCTATCTAAGAGCGTATACGCCGAACGGCATTTCATACAAATTTTCAAGTCGTTATTTTCAGAAATGTCACATAAGCAGGATACATAGCTCTAAAAAGTTTGTTGAAAACATTTTTGATGAATAGCGCTACAGTTAAATTAGACCCATTTTAAATTTGCCATACAAACATAAATTTCCAGTTATCTTTTTTTAAATTGGACATTTCGAAAATGTTTTTTTAGACCTGTGTATCCTCCTTTTATGTGTGAAGTGTCATTAAAATTGGTTCAGTCATTTCGCAAAATAGTGACTTGAAAATACGGCGTACACGCTCTTAAAAAGGGTTCAAAATCAAGTAGCAATACCATATCAGCGACAATCAATGTCAAAACTTTGGAGTCAATATAAAAAAATACAAGTTTTTCTACTTAATTTTTTATTTCTGAACAAATATTGTTTCTGATTCGAAAATAGTGACTGGGATTGACATCCAAACCGACTGTGCCGTGCATTTTTGTTTCAGTTCTGTATCGATAAATTTTTAGCTTTCTAAGACCAGTAGTTTCGTTCAACATAATATATAGATTAAACACAGTAACGCCATGCTATCTATATATAATTTGAATGTATGGAAGCTATAGGTACCTGTTCTACAATATTTTTACTCAAAAAAGCCCTTAATTTCTATACATTTTTGACAGACTGCGACTGAGTTGTAAACGTTGCTTAAAACTTAGTAGAACTGGTACTCATGGTATTTTTTTATAGGTTATGGGCCCAGCGTGCGTACATATTGCTTCCGCTAGTATCAAGCAGTTACGAAATCCATATTTTCTCCTTAACAGATGTGTCCGCGAAGACCAGCGCTCCTTCGCGCTGGGCATCCAGTGGATCAAGGTCCGGCTGCTGGGTACCATACCAGCTCCCCTGCTGTTCGGGTTCTTCATCGACCTGTCCTGCTCGCTGTGGTCTACGTCGTGCAACAAGACTGGCGCCTGTCTGCAGTATGATAACATTAATATGAGCAGGTAAGGGTATCCATTTTAAAGGTTTCTTACGTCGAATAAAAAAACAACCCTTATAAAAAAAAAAATCTTTGTGTGTCTACCTGTCCGGCAAAGGTAATGCCAATATCTTTCTTTGCCTATTTAAAACAGATCTGCAAGTTTGTCAAGTGATCTCAATTTGGGATTTATGTACCAATTGCGATCCTTGGATCTTTCATGCGTTAGAGATCGTTGCAACTATTTATTAGTTTTTTTTTTGCCTTGCGTCCCTTAAACCACCTCACATTTCCTTTCAGGTACATGCTAGGCATCGCGCTGGTAGGCAAGCTCTGTTCCCTTCTGTTCTTCTTCCTGGCGTGGTGGTTCTACCGCCCGCCGGGGAGCAAGAACGGGAACGCCATAGTTCCTTCAGTGGACCTCGTGGTCTGTGCGGAGAAGACTAACGGAAACGTCACCAGCGCAGCCAACGGGGCGCCCGAACGTACCGGCAACGGTTACTGCAACGCGGCTTTAGAGTGTAGCGACCATTTGTAAGGAGGGTACTTGTAAAAAATATTTCTTTTATCAGTGAATTAAACCAGCGATTTTCGCCATTACTGGCTTGGCAATAACGGGTTTCGCAGTAAGGCCAAAATTGTAGAGGCTAATATTGAGGCCATAAGGTTGACATGTGAAATAATTCTTGAGGGTAGTCTCGAATTTTCGATGTATGGTGACATTAGCGCTACTGTAGGTACAAGCATTTTGTAACCAATCAAATGTTACAGTTCGAGCCATAGCTATCTGAGAAAGCTAGCTAAAACGCTCACTTCCAATTATATGTAATTTGTTGAATATAAATTATGATTTTAATGTTGTGTGGATAGTTTAGATACATTATATATATTATAATGAGACGATCGTTTACATTCCGAAATAATAATATAAATAGTTCTGTTGTAAAATATCTGTGATGTAATAGTTTCTAGTTATTGTAAGTATATCGCTGAATTAAGGCCCTCCTATACTAAGATTTTGAGGTATGTAGATCTGTACACCTATTTAAGTATTAAAATGGGATATATGTACGTGTTTTGCAAAACTATTGTCGGAAACACCAGACAGTGTCACTGAATTTTAGTATGCAGAGAAGAGAAATGCAATAGTTAGTTGTTTCATAAATGGTTATGTTTTGGCAATATGTGTCACCGCAAAATTGCAGACTGCGTAATTAATCGTTATTATATTATAATTTTTCTATAAATTATGAAAATATGCTATTGTATAGAATAGATCGCATTCAAAATCAATAGTTTCCAATATGTTCGTGTTTTATTAATAAAAAAATAGTTTACAATTTCACGCGATATATTACAATGTTACATAATCAGCCTTTTAACGTTCCCACTGCTGGGACTCAGGCCTCCTCTCTAGAGAGGGAATGGGCCGTAATCCAGCACGCGGGCCCAGTGCGGGTTGGTGAATGTCACATGTCTTCGAATTTTTGGTTCTAGGACATGCCGGTTTCCTCACGATGTTTTCCTTCACCGTTTTGAGAGCAGTGGCGGTGAAGTTAATTACATAAAGTAACGCCTGGCTGGGTTTGAACCCGCGACCTACATTTCGTAAGTCGGGGCCGTTACCACTCGGCCACCACTGCTCATCAAAAACGGAGCTTGCAATTTTGACAAACGCATTTTATTTGTAGGATTATCAACTTTGATACTTACATACCTACCTTTCCAAAATTACAGAAAATTGCAGAGCATCTGTTTATATGGGGTAGATCTAGATTTAGTTTTGCAAAACCTACGTAGGTACCCCCAATGTATGTAGTGTTTATGTATCATTAAGTAGAGTACAATGGGATGGCACAATTTTTAAAAATTCTTTGTTTCTAACAATTTTGAATATCATCAATTAACAATTAAGGTACACTTGTACATAGTTTCTAACTTATTCGTTGTTAAAGCAGAACCCATAGTTGTTAAAATTGTATTTTGGTTGAAGACTGATTGTTTACTAGTAATAATTTTTAATTAAGTGTATGTGTAATATAATTCTGTATGTGATTGTACTTTTTTTATTGAGTTAAAGGATTGTATGAAGCTCAGTTCTTTCTAAGAAAAATATTTCACAATCCTTTAATTAAAAAAAAAAAAACTGCATAGATCCCTACTCGATGTTTTACTATATCAATAAGGCTGTAGATGGTAATACACAGGATATAAAAATATTACAATGGGGAACGTGCACGGCGTAGACTATGCCATCTAGTGTTGCAAATCTGAAACCTTTACGTTGTAAATATTTGACCTGTGCTGCCACCTATAATTCCTGCACCCTCCGTTTAGGGGAACGAGCACGAAGTAGAATGTGCCATCTAGCGTTGCATATTTGAAACTCATAAGTAAAATATACTTGAGTTTGACGCGTCTGTGCTGCCACCTATAGTTTCTGCACGTTCCCTATTGGTGAACTGCATTTGGCCTAAAATGTAATTCCCAGACTGTTTTTTGTCAATCAATTTCACATCTCGAATTCCAATATCATTCCCAGATTTCAATATGGGGTCCAAAATTCAAATACCTAAAGGTACAACTACCATAAAACTATGCAACAGTAATTAGATTTTTATAAAAATACAATTTGTAAAAATTTTACAAGTTTTTCTAATGTAATTTGTGTATCAAATAATGTAGGTGATCAATTTTGAAATTGTACAATTTTACACGGTATGATTGAAATAAAATTAATAAAATATATTGTGTATTATTTTGGTTTTACCATCTCCCATAAGTTCAAACTGACTTTTGGATCTTATAAAATAGAGATATATCTTATATATAAAATAGAATTCCAAAAAATATTGGACATGTATTTTTACTTTTTTCACGTAAACAAAAAATTAAGACGATACGAGTTTGTTAAAAACTCGCGTGACGTCACTACGTGCCGCAAGTTTTATTAGCGACGTGACGTCACAAGCCCTGATCTTTGATGCTTTTATCTTCTTCAATTTTTATGACTTATATTTTTCGATAATGTAACTGTTTGACTAAATATTTTTTTTTACTCAGGACACGTGCCTATTCAATATCCAAGATACAGTTACATTACAGATTAACGTTTATTTCAATAAGTGCTAGGTTGATATTTATTTGGCAGTGGCAAGCGCGCAATGCTACATTTCGTTAGATTTGCGACGGCCCTTCTTATCTACTTAAAACTCCACCCACATATACATAATTCTAATATTGTCTTTATCAACTTTACCCATTGTACAAATAATAAACAGGACAGAATCAAAACCAAATACTAAAAATACGAATTCAATATATATTCCAACATTAAAAAATGCTTATAACTTAACAAAATGCATAATAACACTTTCATATTATCTGTATTAAAAATTGTGTACTTATTATAATTACATAGAAGCTAGCTATTTCACAGAGGTCTCAGAAAAACTTAACACCTTGGCTATCGTCAAACTCCATCAGTTCACATTTTCCTTTCAGTTCCAATTTTTTTAAAGCTTTTAGTAGCACGCTCATGTCAAGGCCGTGGAATTCTGAAAATAATAAAACATTTTACTGTACTTTTTTTCTTTAGGAGACCTATTCTGGCTACTAATCTATATCTGTAAGTACTAATATTATAATTGGTGATTTGTATTTTTGTATGTAACGAAAAAACTCAAAAACTACTGGACCGATTTCAAAAATTCTTTCACCATTAGAAAGCTACATTCACCCTGAGTAACATAGGCTATATTTTATCCCCGTATTCCCACGGTAACGGGAACTACGCGGGTGAAACCGTGGGGCGCTGCTTATAGTTGTAAATAATCCAGAGTAAACCTAAGGTATATTCTGAACAGAGTCCACGCGGAAAATGAGATTTGAAATACTTCAACGTGACTAATTATAATAAAATCGTTGACTAACCGTGTCTGTAGGTACATTGGGTATTTTTTGCATAAAAGTACACAGTAACTGAGAAACGTTAGAAAACAGTCATAGAACACCTCAATTCACTTTTTGCCTGATCGTCTGTTTATCTGTTTGTCTGGTTGGATTTGAAATCTAGATACTTAGATATATTGAGTGTTATCCGGAGTTTTACAACCTTTATTTAATGAAAATCGACTCATAAAATGAAAAGATATTTAATTTCTAACTTTAGTAAGAAACTTCATAGTGCTAATTATCGCGGTCAGTCCTACACGCATCACTTGAAGAAAGCCAATAAAAATAAATTTGTTTTGTACATAAGAGATAATTGTGTATAAGGCTATAGATATATAACATCACGCTACGACCAATCAATGAAAAATCACCACAGGATTGCCCGATTAAGCAGTAACCAGCCTTAGTGTGCTGAACTGCGAGTGGTCATTCAAAAAAAAAAGACGATGAAAAATGTTACAAAAACGTTTTTTTCTCTCTTATGTGACACAGAAGAAGTTGCGTGGGCTATTACCTAACAATACTGTAAAATGAAAGCATTGTAAAAATCAATCGAGTTTTTAAAATACCAGTTCTTCTCCAAAGTAGATGACTAAAAAAAATGTAATTAGTCCATCACATAGATTTCCAAAAAATATTGGACCCATATTTTTTGTTTTATTAAATCCATAAACAGAGCAGTGGTGGCCGAGTGGTAACGGCTCCGACTTACGAATTGTAGGTCGCGGGTTCAAACCCAGCCGAGCGCATTACTTTGTGTAATTAATTTCACCACCACTGCTCTCAAAACGGTGAAGGAAAACATCGTGAGGAAGCCGGCATGTCCAAGAACCAAAAATTCAAAAATATGTGACATCCACCAATTCCCTCTCCTAGAGAGGAGGCCTGTGTCCACGCAGTGGGAACATTTAAAAGGCTGATTATGGTAATGCTTAACTCTTTAAAAGTTAATGAGAATAAAAAGCATCAAAGATCAGGATTGGGAGCTTGTGACGTCACACGAGTATTTAACGCACTGTATTGTCTTAAGTTTTTTTCCTCCCCGACTTTTGCCTAACGAGCCAGCCCGCGCCGTTGACCCATTAGCGTTAAATCCCCTAAATAATAATAACTAGACCCAGCCTGTCCCTTGCTGCCCCTCTCAATGACCCTGTTAAGCCGAGGCCCGAATCCCACAGGGGATGCCCTTAGCGAAGCGTTTATTTAGTTTTTAGCCCTGGCTGGGGGCCTTAAATTCATTTGAGGCCACCACAGGATTGCCCGGTTAAGCAGTAACCAGCCTTAGTGTGTTGAACTGCGAGTGGTCACGACAAAAAAAAAATATTTACGTGAAAAAAGAAAAATATGGGACCAATATTTTTTGCAAATCTATCTGATGGACTAATTAATTTTTTTTAGTCAAATACCCTATAGGAACCTAGCTTCTGACCTTAAATATGTGCCTACATAGGCCTAAGAAAAAATAAAACAATTCAAATTAAACATAAAAACTCACCTTGATCAACAGTATTTTCGCCTTCTCTCAGTTCAAACAGAGTACAAACCGAGTTATTCATTCCATTATTACAAGCCCAGTTGTACACCAAGTTGCCCCATTCATCCAGAGAGTGCCAATACACCTCCCATACATTTTTACTCTTGTCCAGCGGAGCTGCCCTGCCAGTTTTTTCCATATCCTCTAGGATAATAAGAATGGCTTCCTGAGACAGCTTTCTGTTAATTTCTGTGTTATTAAATAGTACACAGTTTTGTGATTCTCTTATGTCTATGGTAGATTGTTTTATTGCTTTTAGGTATTCTGTGATGAGTTGTTCCCATGCCTCGAGTTGCTTTGCTCTCGTTTCTGTGTGCTGTTGAATTCTGTAACAATGAATGAAAAAGTTATTTTATGTATCTATAATCTAATTTAAAATTAATGGAGTTTGTGGCTCTCCCTTAAGGCGTTTCCCTGATCAAATAACCTTGAGAATTCGCTCCCTTTGCCACCCGCACCCTGCGCACGCCCTTTTATCATAGAATTCACACAATTCTTGGAATTATTTTGATTAAAAAAGATAAGCGATCTTTTGAAATTAAATAAAACGTGTATAATATAGATTTTTAAATTATCTATCCATTAGTGTAATCCTCAAATGACTAGAGTGTTGCATTTAGCAACAGATGCATAAAATCAACAATTTTAGGCATTTTTTAAAAGTAGATTTTTAATTTATTTATGACACATAAAAACAAATTAGAATGTGGAATATGATGATAAGACATCGAAAATTAATAATGTGATTTTACATGTAGATTATTTCTCATAACTTATGAGTTAATAGTCTCTGAATAGCGAAGAAAAACGCACTATCGCAAGGTTTCGGTCGGGGTATCGCCTTTATTGGATAATAGTGTTAAAATTCATTTATTAGGTCATAGAATATTGTTGCGGAATTTGTTCGAAAGAGTCACCAGTCGGCCCTGGAACGCAAAGGGCACAAGCAGGAACACGGGTGGGTTTTAGTCAGTAAGAGTCTGACACTCCCTTCCGCTCCGCCCAGAGCGGGAGAAGTCATTTGATGATTTCCCACCCAAAAAAAAAAAAAAAAAGGTCATAGAATATTAGAGATTGTTTCAGGGTGATATTCTTATTTTAAAGATAAATATTTTAAATTTTGTACATTGTCTTAGATACTTACATTTGTCTCCCTTATCTAAAGTTTCAATGTATTTCTCATAGATTTCAATCAATTTCTTTTCTGTGTCTTTTCTCTTTGACAATGTTGCAGGTGATTTTGGTTCCAAGTCAGTCAGAGCCAGTTTATAAAATATCTTTGATTCCCCAACTTCAACATATGGATAATTCTCGACAAAATCAGTTGAAAAACTTATCATTATTGAACAATCTTTAGCTACTGCTGATATTAAAGCTAAATGTATTGGATCTGTAGTTTTTAGAAATTCATCTCTGTCATTCTCAATGTTTAGATCCATGTTCTTAGAATTCAGTTCTTCTATTAATTTTGAAACATAATCATTGTAATTATTTTTGACATCTTTTAAGTCAAAGGTGTTTGTTTCTGATAGCTTTTGTAGTTGCAGCAACTTGTATAGAAATGTGTTGCTCTTTAGAATGGTGTTTTCAGAACATTGTTTAGAAGTATTTTTAGTTGTGGTTTGCTTTGTTTTCTCTAGTTTAATGTAAGACACTTTTCTATCACTCAATAAAATATTTACAATAAAATCCAAAAATAAGTTTGAGTCAGCAAAGGTGTTCATGTTTTTCACAATAGCATCCAAATCACTTAGAGATGATTTTTCATGAAAGATTAATGTCCCATTTTTAAATAGCTTAAAGTTATTCTGTGGATTTTTTATCATATTCAACAGTGACTGTTTCATTCTCGTGTTGTCTCCAGAAAATAAGTCTAGAGGACAGTATTGACTGGTAGTGGAAATGGCTCCTGTTTGTAGTTTGTAATGTTGTTTTAAACAGTAATAACATTTGGAATACTTTCTAAGACTAGATGACATGAAACCTTCTTTTGGTTTGATCTCTATACAATAGTTGCTTTCGCATTTAGGACTGACTACAGATAAGTTTGTGGCTTTTATGGCAATCTGACTGAGATCTGACTTGAATATTCTATTTATTGGACGTAAAGGCAGTAGAACTTTGCTTAAGTCTGCTAAATCATGTTGAGGTATTTCTATTGCTTCTTCGCAGCCATAGAATTTGTTTTCTAGCAAAGGTACCATGATCAAATTCACGAAATTAACGGATTCATACACATTCTTCCGGTGCGCAGTTTTCTCGTCTTCTTTGATGAGGCGCAGTACGTAACCGGTATCTAATATTTGGACGACTATGTGAGCGTTCCCTTCGTTTATATACTTCCAAGATTTGCCTAATAACTTCATGTTTTCTGGTCCAAATTCGGATGTTTGTGTTACAGTACAAATAAACAAGTTTTACTTACGTAAAAAATGGAGGAAAGTTGTACTGCCAGGGCCATGTAATATCTGCCATCACGATACACGAATATTTAGCGTGCTTTACTAATTACAACTAACACTAAATCAACTATTTATTATAAGCTATTGCGAGCAGCTGATTAAAATTTTTGACGTTAGAATGAACAGATCGAATGAAAAACTGTTCGTCAGCTGTTGGTCAGCTGTCAGAAAATTACAGATAAAGTGAACGAACCATACAGAATATAGTAGCGTTCCAGAGCAGTATACTGTAACTGTAGGGATAGTCGACAAAAAGTTGGTAGTCTAAAAGACCGTTATTCTAGCAATTTCCATCATCTCATTAGAAGTTAAAAAAACATGCTGTCATAATTTTGACAATTACGTACGAACAAAATTGGCGTTTTGCACTTTTGCTTTGCTGCAAAAAAATCGTATTTCTATTTTATTTTTTACTTCTGCTATGTTATAGTCTTTCTCAAACTAAGATCTTTATAGTTTTAAATAATGATTACGCTTAATAGGAAGTTGAAAAAGGAGCCAATAGCCCCAGAGCCAACGAATATGCCGAACGGTTTGCCTACCAACGAGTCGGTGGTGAGAAGAATATCAGTCAGGGACAAATTGTTGATAAAGGAAGTGCAGGAAATGAATGAAAATCTCCCTGGTACGTGTAGTGTACATTTCGAAGACCCTAACGTGTTGAGTGAGTTCATATTGACTGTGACACCTGATGAGGGTTACTGGCAGGGAGGCAAGTTCAAATTCAGTGTTTTGGTGACAGAGGATTATAATATGGCTGTAAGTATCTCTTTCAATAATTGGCGTGCGATATGGTGATTTCACAATACGACCAAATATACTATTTCTATTTCATTGCACTGCTGTAAAGGTCACTATTGTATCTGAAATTGTCTCCAATTTTATTTGATTGGTAGGTATTGAACAAGTTTTAATAATGAATATTTGCCTTTGCAAAGCTATTATTAATTATACTTCGAACATACTGTTACTAAGAACACTTGAATAAAAAAAAAACCTTATCTATTTGGCACCACAATAAAATTCAGTATGTAAAGGTCATAGAATGTTCTAGAATTTAAAGATACTGTTCAAATTTTTTCATGCTAATTGTATTAATTATAATTTTAATAGAATAGCATCATTCTATAATAATGTGAGTTTTCTATCAAATTTTGTAATAATTTAATTCAAACAGCTGTTTTATCCATTTCATGTCAAACTTATATTATCTGATTCATATTATTTTATTGTTAACCTTATTGCCATCACGGTAGCATAATAAAAAAAAAACAACATTTGCACATAAATTGAATTGAATTCGAATTCATTGTATTTTAACAATGACATTTTATTTTAATCTCAATGATTATACTGACATAAATCAATGAATCTTCATTAATTAACTATTCCATTCTGTAAAATTCAGGCACTTTGCTACTAATTACATAACTAGCGTTAATGAAAGACTAAGCCTAATCAATGTTGTTACTATTTTCAGCCTCCACGAGTAAAATGTCAGACACGGTTGTGGCATCCGAACATTAACGTGGATGGCGATGTGTGCCTATCACTTCTAAGACAGACGTCAATCGATGAGCATGGTTGGGCACCCACTCGGAGATTGAAGGACGTTGTGTGGGGACTTAATGCTTTATTTACTGTAAGTAATGTTTTTGCTGTGCCCAACAGGGTCCATAATCATCTCAATATCTTTTTTTTAAACTTACCTTTTTGTTATACATTGAGTTTTGGGTATTGAAAATGTCAGATAGTAGTTCCATGTAAAGTACTGCTTTGGTATGCTGGAGACGATTCCAACGCAGTTGAATAGGCCAGGTTTCATATTGTCCATTAGCAAACAACACCGCTCAAGTCATTTTGAATAACTTAACATTGGAACGAAAAAATCGATTAATTTAGTGTAACAAATGTACTGGGGCACTTGCGTGACAACTATTTAGGTTTCACCTAGGTTTGGTTTATCGCCAAGTATAGTTTATATCAGTTCAATCAGTGACTAAGAGTACTATTTCTACCATATAAAAATTTTGTGAAATAACTGGCAAAAACAACTTAAGCGGTGTTGTTTGCTAAGGGACGATATCTGGTTTGTACTGTCTAAGATATATTGTACTGATGAGCAAGTCTCCCAATTAAGACTTATATTTTATATATATATTTATCTTATCTTTCTTTTTTTATAAAACTTAGCAAAGGAAATAATAAATTTCTGTTTTTCAGGATCTCTTAAATTTCGAAGACCCATTAAACATAGAAGCAGCAGAAATGTACAACAAGAACAAAACTGAATTCCAAGCTAAAGTGCAAGAGTACATCGCGAAAGGCAAGAGATGAAACTTGCATTACCTGCTCACTATTGTAACAATAGAAAACTTAATAATGATGCTACAGTCTTTATTTCTAGGGGAATTTAGCATGGGAAACATTACGAAAAGTAATTCAATAGCTGCTTTTAAGTGCTTCCAATGTAATTTTAGTGAAACTATATAGGTAACATAAATTTTCTATTGCTCCTTTCATGTATAAATATACAGACAAAGATTTTTATATTTTTTGGGCAGTTCATTGATTCAAATTGGTTATAAATTCTAGATCTAGTACAAATGTATGCTTACCTGTTGATAATGATAAAAACACCCTTTGTATAAAATATAGTAACCTGAAACAAGCAATATTATTAGTGTTCATAGAATTTTAAATTATAATAGAAGAATATTAGACATTGCTAGAAGTATATTTTTCATTGATATTGACTAAACCAATCATTGATAATCGTACATAACTGACTATTATTATAGGTATAGTAAAAATAATTTTATATTCTATAAAATATTTGTATATTGTTAACAATAGGAGAAATGAAATAAAAAACAAAAGTGGCGGTCATTAATGCACTGTAATTTTGTTGATTTCAAGCTGCCTTATAAAAGCAATTGAATATAATTTATTAAAATAATTAATTATATCCCAAGCTAAATTTCCCAATCGTAAACGAATATAATATTATTATGAAGTAATAAATACTCTAAAAAAAGCAGAGATAAAAATATTATGTATTGTGTTTAGAAAACTGGTGTATTTTCAAGGACTGATAGATAATTTTGAAACGCCAAATAAAATCTGTTGAATGTGCTCAAATGAAATTTTAAAACTAAGTTCTCGGAAGATCTGTTACTATTTTACAGGGATTAATTTTATTGTTCTTCTATTTTTATCCGACTGCATCAGAATATTAATTCTTGCCCTCGATTTCAGAATTAAGAATTTTAAATTCAAACAGAATCACCATTGACTGCTACTTCATGACCTTTTAATTTCAATACCTCTTATGCTGAAGTTCCTTTCTTTTCTTTGTCCGTGGTAGATTATGTCTTGGACTTCAATGTACCTCTAGGCTGGGGCTTGACTCCTAAAAATTTCCATTGTTTTTTTTTTTCGAGAGAAAATAAAAGCAATAGAAGTCGTGACCACAGGTGATCAAATTGTATAAGTCTACTGCTAGACACTGAACTAAAATATTAAAGTAGTTTCAGATAGGGAAAAAATACAACTAATCAAGTCTTCCTAACATTTTATATTTAGTATCATATCAAATGGATTGCCACAAAAAATACACCAGTAAATATTTACCATAGAAATCAGATGTCGAGAGAAGGTGTGTCTATTTAAAAAATTATATGATTTTTTTGCATGTACACTGAATAGGTTTTGAAATAAATCGATTTACTATGAAAATTATATCTGTAGTTTGATTTCTATTTAACTTTCTTGATTTAGTTTTCTTGCATGTTATGCAATTGTTTATTTTGCATTAGCATTTCAAAAGGGTTGAGAATAGTGATATCTATTTTTTATTTTAAACATTATTGGCCCCCGCCCCGACTTCGCTCGGATATATCTTTCAATTTTTTTGTTTTTCATAAAATCTTCCTGACAGTGACGAGTTACAAAAAAACATAATTAAGCGTTATCCCATATTCCTAGCTCATCGCGCTTTGGATGGTAAGTACCCTAAATATTCAAGGCTTTCAAGTTTAAGTGAAACATTCAGGAATTTTTCCAAGTAAAATGCGATGGTGGACTTTTGAAGTCACCTTGGGGATCGAACGACATTCGTCACATCGAGCTCGAGTCCACTGCGTGTCGTGTTCCACGCGCGCTTCCAAGAGGTGTCGACGGATTCAGGTTGACGCGGTTCACACTGATTTTAGTAAAGCGCTCGACAAAGTAGACCACCAACTTTTACTGTAGAAACTAGAAAAGTCCAGATTCTATGGTCCACTACTCAAATGGTTTCAATCATACCTTAATGATCGTGTATCACTCGTTTTATTGAATGGGATGAGATCTGAAGACGTCCTTGTGACCTCTGGGGTACCACAGGGCTCCCACCTAGGACCTTTGTTATTCAACATTTTCATAAATAGCATTATACATTGTTTTTATCATGCACAATCTTTTTTATTTGCGGATGATCACCTTGATCTATAGAAGACTCGTATCTGCTACAGGCCGACTTGGAGAGACTAGTGGAGTGGTGCATTGACAATAGGATGAGTCTAAATTTGGAAAAGTGCTTACATATTAAAATTAAAATTGTATCTCAATAACAAAGCTCTGAACACAAAATACACTATTTCAGGAAAAACACTTAAAGTTGATAGTGTCCGGAATCTGGGATCAGCGAGTCTAACAATCCCTTCCGCATTCTCAATCCAGAAAAAAGAAATGGTATTTATAATTATGAGTAGGATTAACTACCATATCTTTGTGCTGTTTCTGAAATGAAATAAAAATGCAACAATTTCAAATCAATGCTCTTTATTAAGTTCAATTAATACTGGAGCATCAATATACCAATTAGTATAAATAATTTAATAAATAAATAGTAAAAATTTGTATACAATAAATAGCTTAACAGTAACAAAACCGTCGTAACATTTCATTATGACTAGATTTTCGTTTGGATGACGTAAATGTACATGATTTTTGTGTTTTTTTTTAATTGTGGGCACAACTGGAACTTCAGGCTTTAGATGAACCCGTACAGTCAAATCGAAGTCCAGATTACTAATTCGAGTTTATTGAAAGTAAAAAATCTATGGGACTCAGATTTGACCGTTGTAGGGCTTGAAAATATGATGGGTTCTAAATTGAGCTCTTTCCTAACGATGCATTAAACCGACTTTGAATATAGAAAGAGCGAAAAGCCATTTTGCAACAAGTTTGACGTAACGTCATTATTAAAACAAAAGAAAGAAAGTAACAAGTCTAATTCGTTTGCACAGCAAGTCGGACTGTACAGCTGTAAGGTTAAAGCCTAAAGTAGTGCGTGCGTGGAGCTTCAGTGCGAAGAGAAGTTGGTGAGCAGTTCGTCCTGGATGCTGTTGGAGCGCGCCAGCTGCCGCGCGCCGCCGAACGCGGCCGACACCGTGTCCGCCTGCGACGCCGCGCGCGCCTTGCGCTCGTGGTACGCCTCCGAGAACTCCTGCGCACGGAGAGTATGTTGATTTAGGTACTTATTTTTATTCTGCTGTAAAATCAAATAACTGTTGTCCACGACCTCGTCAAGGTATGCTTGTTACAGGCTTGCATGTATCAAAGTTAATTTTAAGCATTAACTTTCATATGTGATTCTTGGATCAACAATATACTTTCAACTGACACTTGTGTCACCCTAATAGAGAACATCTATAATGCTTGGGAAGATTCGCAAGATGCTATTGGAATTTTTGTGCGACCTCTCTTGTGGGGCGGTTAAGCTCTGCTGCTTATGCTATCAGAAAGATAAGAGAGTTAACAGATGTAGAAACCACGCCTTACGGTATTTTGCTGTGTGGTCGGGCTGCTGACATTGAATCCATATTTATTTTACAAAAGAGAGCTGTCAAAGCCCTTTATCTATACTTATAATAAATCTGTAGAGAGGTCAATTCTGTACAAGGAATATATTTTCAAAATAACTATCAGGGGGTGATTAGTGATCGATACTGGTGCCAAAAATGCAATCAGTAAATTTTTTGTCTGTCTGTCTGTCTGTCTGTATGTTCTTTATAGAAACAAAAACTACTCGACCAATTTTAACGAAACTTGGTGCAATTATTCTTCATACTCCTGGGCAGGTTATAGTATACTTTTCATCACACTACAATCAATAGGAGCAGAGCAGTGAAGGAAAATGTTGGGAAAACGGGAGAAGTTACTCCATTTTTTAAGCTTCCGTCGCGTGTGTAGCCTTAATGGTTAAAGTTACATAGAAATCATGTATTACGGAAATGTTCTACATAAAATTATCTAAAAAATATCCCGAAACAGCATATGTCTATCTTTTGTCAATTTTAAACCGATCGGGCTCAGAGTTTCAAAATCGGGGGTAAAGTAACTATTCCACGCGGACGAAGTCGCTGGCAGAAGCTAGTTAAATAATATGTGTCGCCGCGATTCTTTCAGAGAATTAAAAAAAAAACATATTAAGATAGCCCCTTGCCAATTCATTTATGAAAATATTTTGTATGTAAGGAAAAATCGACATCTCTTTAGTAAAATTAGTGATAGACTTAATTTTAATACTAGAAATATAAAATTATATTGAATTAGATCAACCATTTTATAAATTAGCTGAAGGGCAAACGTCTTTCATTTTCATTTCATTTTTTTATTTTTTATTTATGGCGGCAGGGTACCTAGTGATCCGACAGTTGATCATCGTACGCGCAGCTGCCGTGACAATGCCCCAAAAATCTCAATACCTACATACTTTTGAGGCTATTGGTTTTTGAGGCAGTTGAGAGCTTAAGAATGACTCCCGCTGTAATTTCTTTTCAGCAAATATCAGTCGACAAAGATATGAATGCTTCTAAAACGCTTAAGAAGAAGAAGGACGGGGTACCTTCAGTCTGTTGCCAAGGAAGCGCGCGCGCTCCCGCTTCTTGTTCATGAAGTCGCTCTGCGTGAGCCAGCGGTGCTCGTAGCACTCCTCCGCCAGCGGCCGCTTCAGGGGCACCTTCTTGAACAGGAACATTATGAAGCGGGTCGCCTCCTGGAATGAGGGATAATGGATTAAAAATCTCTTTGGTTCCTTTGTTGTGTTCCTTAATCAAATTTAAATATGTACGTAATAATCTACCTACTACGTAACAACTTATACGTGTACGTAAAGGGTAATATTTTCATTATTTCAACCGCCCCAGCTGCCGATGTACTGGCACCGTCTTTGATACGCTCGACCGCATTCATTCTTTTACGTTCCCGGCACATTTTCACTGAGTTATATGGTGCGTTACTGGTATCATTCTCATGCTCTTGAGCAGCCCTTTCCAACCGTGTATTAGCTTTGTATTTGGATTTAGCTTTTTCCCGCGTATAGGCAAACATTATATTTTTTTGTTTTGCACCATATTATGTATATTCACTAAATGTTTTACACTAATGCTTTATACATGCAATCGATAGATTTTGACGACAGATGACCATTGAAACTAAAACGAACGTCACAGCTTCTGCTAATCAAAAGTTATAGTTAATGAAAATCTCGAAACGCAGCAAAGTGACCTCAAAATGGCGGCGCCTCCTTTTCCATTGCGTGCGATGCTTCACAGTTTTCGCTTAGCGTACCAAATTCTTTGATCTTTTAGCTATCCAGTAGTGTAATTCAATTTTAGATGGAGATGATAGATATGTAGCTGCAATACCAAATTGTATCCCCCAATTTTGTTATCATTCGTTTTTTGAAGAATTTGGTGCCTACGTTATCGGGGTCCAAATCGTTGCAAATTAGGTCTAGAAAATCCCACATGAAGGAATACACTTAATTACTAATCACCCAGCATATCTGTAATATTCTGGTTTAATGATGTAATATACCAAAATAACATGCATCTACACGTAGCGTGATACTATCGAGCATGTTAGATGAAACATTCGAAACTTCGCTTGGCATGAAAAGTTATCTGTGAATATATATTTTTTCCTTATTGACATAGTAGTATGTAGATTGTCTTATGTCGTTCGTTCGGACGGTGAAATCAGCAGGCGATCTAAGTTGCGATACCGACTTTGCTTCACCAGGAATCGGGATTGGGACAAGAAAAGAGACCTGTGCTCAACAGTGGGCGAAGCTGGCCTGTGATGATCAGGTTTTTTCATTCCGGAGCAGTGGTGGCCGAGTGGTAACAGGAATTGTAGGTCGCGGGTTCAAACCAAGCCAGGCGCATTACTTTGTGTAATTAATCTCATCACCACTGCTCTCATCATAACAGTGAAGGAACACATCGTGAGGAAACCGGCATGTCTCCACACGCACTGGGCCCGCGTGGTGGATTACGGCCCATTCCCTCTCCTAGATAGGAGGCCTGAGTCCCAGCAGTGGGAACATTAAGAGGCTGATTATGCAGATCAGCGAGTCATCCAGATACCGTAAGAAGAAAGCAAGTCTGGATAAGCGTACCTGCGTGATCTCCTTGTACAGATGCTCGAAGCGGAAGCGCACGAAGGAGATGTTCTGCTTGGTCTCGTGGTCGTCGGAGCCCCTGAAGGGCGACACGCCGGAGAGCATGATGTACGTGAGCACGCCCACGCCCCAGATGTCCGTCTGCGGGAACGCCGGCTCGTCGTTTATTATTTCTGGTGCTGTTGGTGAATGAAAATAAAACGTTATGTTAAGCATCAAGATCTGCGTAGCCTTTTTCCAAATGTACGGTTTGGCTGGAGGAGCTCGTGGCTAAATTATAACAGCCGCACAGGTCGATCTTCTAGGTCTTCTAGGTCTGTGGATGGGTGACCATCTTAACATAACGAGACTTCTCCGTGCCTCGGAAAGCACGTTAAGCCGTTGGTCCCGGCTGTCATTTGGAGATCTTTGGCAGTCGTTACGGATTGTCAGAAGCAAGAAAATCTGACACCAGTCTTGCCAAGAAGTGCCGTGTTCCCCAGTTAATGGGTTGTGGAGGTATGGTAGGCAGCCGCTTCGCGTAAAATACTGGTATTCAGCTGAATCCGGCTTGACTGGGAGCCGACCCCAATGTAGTTGGGAAAAGGCTAGGTAGATGATGATGATGACGGTTTGACTGGAAGCCTAAAAGGGCTAAGGGTCGATAAAGCAGACTCCTGACTTCCAGTCAAACCGGATTCATCTAAATAGTCTTTTATGTGAAGCTACCATCTATCTGATCTACACTGCTCAATAACTGGTTTACACGGTACTTCTTGGCAAGATAAGCATGATTAAAGCATCATAAATTTGTTAACATAAAACGCTTGATTCTCACGAGGTAGTAAATATTCTTTCTGATCAATTTCTTCAATGGCGGCCAATCTTAGCGGGTACCATAGCCTAAATACAGAGATGGTACAGCTATTAACAAAATAGGGATAAGCGAGCTGACTCCTCAAAAGAATCTGAACAGCAAAAATTTCAACTGTGTCTGCATTTGCATCTTGGTGAGATGTAAATGTACAGACAAACACAGTTTACATTGTTAACAGATTGCTGGCTGCTATTAAAAATCGTGATACAAAATCGTCTTAATAGTTAGGTTAGGTTATGAACCAGACCCAGGAGCCCATGCTTGTGTCTTTTAAAAATATATCGTTTATTATATAGTTTCTTAAATTAAAATGTTGTTTCTCACCTTTGTACTCCAAGTCACCAACTTGCGGTACACTGGTGCCCAACTTAGTAACTTTGTGCGCGGATCCAAAGTCCACCAGTTTAACCTGGATAGACCTGACGGAAGCCATCACCACGTTGTCAGGCTGCAGGTCCAGGTGGCAGTATCCTCGCCAGTGGAGGTACTGGAGGCCGTCCAGGATCTGGGTGACGATGGTGGCTACCATCTGCTCTGTGTAGTCGTGACGACTCGACAAGTAGGTAAGGATATCAGCTCCTTGGAGTTTCTCTAAGATGAAGGCAGATACAGAAGACCCAGGTGCCTGATAAGCCGCTATTAAGTTAGATATCCTCTCGTGCCTCAGCCTCCTCAAGCATTCGAACTCCCTCTGAATCTGGACCTCAGTGTCCGGTCTCTGTTCCAGAATCTTCGATACGACAACGTTATCGTTCGTCCTGTCGATGCCCTTGACGACGATCGAGAACTTTCCGCGCCACAGCTCCGAAACGAAGCTGTATCGTTCAGTCAGCTGCTGAGAAGACACCCATTCCACTGGTCTATCCTCAATAGAATAGTCCAGCTTGGGTTTGTTCTCGTCTAAGGTGACTTCTTGTCCAGATTCCGTGATCTGTTGCAAGTGTCTCATGGCTTTAGTGACTTCTATTTTAGGTGCTCCAGCTGTTTTGGTTTTAACTAAGTGTGTGGGGATGCCCTTGTCGCTCCATCCAATCCTATTGCGGGAGGAGAGTCGGAACTGGTAGCTGGTGTCAGGAGATAGATTGCGCACGACGAAGAATTCGTGGTCGATGTTGTTGGCAACGTCTCTCCATTCCACGCTGTCTCCCGCCTTGTACTGGAGGCTGTAGCAGATGACGGTGGAGTTACCGTCGTATTTGGGCTGCTTCCATCTTAGGAGCACTTCTGTGTCCGATACTTCGGCAGCAGTCGGGCTGTCGGGTGCGTCTGGGGTAGTCGCTTCCACGATCCTTGTCCTCGCAACGGTCTGTCCGACCTTGTTCCTCGCTACGACCTTGTAAAAGCCAATGTCGTGGTGCTTAGCGGGTTCGAATCTCAAAGTAGACCTGCCTTCTTCGTCCTCAATGATCTTAATGCGTTGTCCTTCGGCGATGACCATGTCGTTTTTGAACCAGGTGATGGCGGGTTTGGGGTCTCCTACGGCGAAGCAGGAGAGTTCAGCGTTTTCGCCTTCCCTGACGGGGAGGAGCTGAGGTTTCTCGCGGAAGAAGGGCAGCTGTCCGTCTTTCTTGGACTCCATGAGGGCCTGCGCCTCCGCGTAGGAGTCGAGGCGCGTGCCGAGCTCGTGGCGCAGGCGGCGGATGGTGTAGGACTCGCTGCCGTAGTTGTTGATGCGCTCGCGCCGCTCGTCGTCGATCTCCTCGTCCATGATGTCCGTGAAGCGACGACGCTCGCGGATGATGGGGGTCTGTGGAGGTTAGGGAAACTCAAATGAGTATATTTACGATTTTTTTTCGATGATGAAAACCATAGAGTAGTAGTAGGTGTTCACACATTTTTTAATTTGGCTTTTAAACAAGCTGTTCACTGTGAGCTTTTCTTTGTGCTGCACGGTTCAACAGAATAATATTTTCTCATTGTTCTTTTTTTGTTGGGCTTATAAGAGGATAAGAGGTAAGGGCGATGCATGCTCAAAAAATAATATTATAAAGAGGAAAGATTTGATTGTTTGTTTGTATTGAATAGGCCTCCAAACTACTGAACGGATTTGAAAAATTTTTTCACTGTTGGGAAGCTACACTACTCCCGGGTGACATAGGCTATATTTTATCCTCATATTCCCACGGGAACGGGAACTACGCGGGTGAAACCCCGGGGCGCTGCTAGTGTTTAAATAATTTAAACAACGCATGTACGTACCCTGGGGTCATAGGTGTCGAAGACGTTGAGGCTGTACCCTGGCGAGCGGTCGCAGGCAACCTTCATGTACTCGCGCAGGCGCACAGGGAACTGAGTGTCGCGCAGCTGTAGTAAGTACGTATCAGGGCCATTCTGGTAGCTGTGTGGACAAACAAATTGAAGCTTAAATTGGTGATCAATGTGGATTTCAAGTAGCTTTTTCGACAGTTTCCGACGCCGTAGCAGAAGTATTGCTGGTAAAATTGGATATAACTTTTGTAACTTTATAAACTATGTGGATGAGGCCGGTGTTTCCTAGCTGACTTTGAGAAGAAACACCGAAACAAACTCAGACACTCAATATTGCACCTGCCGTGTTGTCTCTGCACTACCCTAAGGTCGACTGGTAGAAAATCCCTATGGCATTAAGTCTGGCTTTGTACAGTTTTTTTTACTAGTGCATAAAGTTTTAATAAATAAATAAATAGTATACAACAGAAATTCCTATATACAGGGTTATTTGTAAAACACCAAAAACCTCTTAAGAGGTCATTGTATTCATCATTATGAACAACTTTTACTATGGGACCAAACATAAAATCGCGAAAAAAAATCAGCTGTCCCCTACATTTTGACGAGTTATACGAACATAAATGTAGGGAACAGCTGATTTTTTTTTGGCAATTTCAGGTTTGGTCCCATAGTAAAAGTTGTTCATAATGATGAGTACAATGACCTCTTAAGAGGTTGTTGGTGTTTTACAAATAACCCTGTATACTGCAGCTAATTTCATCAACAAAAAGACACAAATAGAATGTGCAACTTACTGGCTCTCAGACTTGGCAGACACCTCCCAGTCAGGGTGGTCCCACTGCTTGAAGTTGATGTCGTGCTCGGCCGGCTCGCGCTCGTGCGGGGGGCGCGGCTCGGGGGTCGCTGGGGGTGGTACACATCTCATATTACAAATTAGCTTCTGCACGCAGCTTCATCCGCATGAATCTCGGGAGTTATTCCAAGAGAACATAGCTCCTGGGATAAAAAGTCCATAATCTATCTCTATGCTAAATTTCATCGCGACCCGTTCAGCCGTTCTGGCGTGATTGAGTAACAAACATACGTCCATTCATGCAAACTTTCGCATCTATGATATCATTAGTAGGAGGTATTGTCAGTAAGATAGGAAGTGGATATCATATACCTACTTGTATACGAACTCTTTACGAGTTATCGTACAACGACGTATTATTATGTCGTTTCATAACTGTTTGTCAAGAAATCATAAATATTAATTAAAAAAGGAAAAAGGTAATTTCCATAAGATCGTAAAATATCTTCCAAAAATTTCCTATTCCACATTTTCTCAGAATTACTACCAGAAATTGTAAGCTATCAAATTTTGGTTCCTAAAATAGTATTCCAAACGTTCAGTTGACAATTTATCGAGAGTTTACAATCTCTCAAGATATTTTATAATCTTACGAAGTTAACCATTTCCCGATGACAGGTATAACTCGCGTTCGTGGTAGCGCCAACACTATACTGAATGTTTTTGCAGATGGGAGTCCCCCATACTGCAAAGATGGACCCGGCTTCATGTCGTAGTGTGGTGCTGTCAATATTATTATTTGTTTTTTGATTTTTTAGAAAAGATGTTACTAACAAAATATGGACGTAGTCAGAAATAAATATTTTTTTTTTATATATAAAGCTGAAGAGTTTGTTTGTTTGCTTGAACGCGCTAATCTCAGGAACTACTGGTCCGATTTGAACCTGATCGAGACTGAAATACCTATTAAATTTTGCTGTGCCCGACAGGGTCCATAATTGATACTGCTCTTATTTTGTGGATTGCAATAAACACTTGAAACTTGAAATACCTGTGCGGGCACGAGGCGTGAACTGTGGATTGCAATAAACACTTGAAACTTGAAATACCTGTGCGGGCACGAGGCGTGAACTCAAGTCAAAAGCAAAAGACACTGGACTAACCTTCAGGAGTGTAAGTCTCTCCAGGCGGGTACACCATCTTCGACGGGTGCTCGTAGGCCCCGCTCAGCGGCTTGCGGCGGAACCAGTTGCGGCATTGTGCGTTGCTCGTCCAGTCCCTGATCCAATCAATCACTCCTTTAATAGCCTTCATTGTACCACACAAATTTTACACTTTGCAAATTATCGTAGTTTTGAAATTGATCGTAGTTTTGAAAATTATCGTAGTTTTGAAACAAAATGTTGTATTTTTTTTTTTAATTATCGTATATTTTAGTGTTTTTTCCGCTTAGTTTCCCTTCAAGAGGTTACATAGTACTGCTTGGCTGCGTCTCAAAGCCACGTCGGAGTAACATCACATGGTCATTGATAACGTTTACCTATGTTTGCGGTGCGTGGGTGACGATGCCAAATTCTTATTTTAGTTATTGGCGCGATGTAATTGATTGAGGACAGTGCCAGATATATCTCAGTGTGACATAAGTATTGAATCATTGTGATTTTCCGGCTTCGATTAAGGTGCATGTGCACTAATGCTTGTAAACGCGGCTTGATGTGGATGAAATTTATTTTTTTATTTATGTAGGACACACAATATACTTAGAATAGAAAATTTTGTACAGAAACCAAGAGCACAAAGGTAGGTACTGCTTATTTCAATAGAAATTTCACCCCATGAAACTTTGAAGTCATGAAATATGAGTTTTGATAGAAAAACTGATTGTTGAGACAAATGATTGTTGAGTGGTTGACAAATGATTTTTTGAGTGGTTTTTGATATAAAAAAAAAACATTTTTAGCTAACACGTAGGTATTTCAGTATCCTCAGAGGCATGATAATGTTAAGTGAGAGTTGCTTGGGATTTGTTTTACGAGATGGAATGCCTCGTCGCGCAGACACATGTTCGGATTTTCAAAACGACAAAATATATGTTCGCGACAATCGCGTATTTGCATGACAATCGCTATTGGGACACGGATCACCGTTTCCTGATGTAAATAAATGAACAAAACGCGCGTTGAAAAATCGAGCAATTGACACAGTTATAATGTACGCGCACCTTTATTAATGTATCGAGATGAATTAATAGTAAATCTAACACACACGTTATAAGAAAGGAATCTTGACACACGAGAAATGTTTGCGATATATTTTTTGAGGCCAGAAATGTCATCATCTGATTTGGATTTGTATAATTTGACAGCATTGGGCTATTTATGACGATGGTTATTTAAAAAGAAATTTTAATCGAAGCCCTTTGCGACTATATTATTATCTACTAAGGCAAGCGCAAGATTAGGGCGAAATTTCCGTGTTTTTCATAGGAACGCGATTAAGTACATACAAATTTGAATCAGAAAATTTGAACAAGCGTTTCATACAAATATGAACCTCAAAGAGTGCCCCTATAAAGTTCATATTCGTTTTTGAAGTTTACTTACGTATCAAAGTATGATCAGCCAATCTTGCTCTAAGCGTTCCAGTACGATTAGATTGGTCAGTGCCTACAAATACTTCAATTTGTCTTATCATCTAAGTCGGTACACCCAAAGAAATAAGTAAAAAAAACTCACCTATACAAATTGTAATAATTCCTCAGTCTATCAGTGCTAATTTGGTACTCCTCCTGGTAGATCTTATCAGCGAGTCCCAGCCAGGGATGGGAGAGGGCAGTGTTCACATCCATACGCTCATGCCAGTTGAAGACCAGAAGCTTCGAGATGAAGTCCCGGCTTTCAGTGCTGAGCCTCGACCACCACTCCTCGTCGTGCCACTCCCAGGTTCCCTCACGGATCCTCGTGAGGGTTTCGCGGTCGTTGACGCCCCGGAAGGGGGAGTGTCCGCTGAGCAGGATGTAGGTGATGATGCCGATGGACCACATGTCGGCGCCGAAGGACACGCCCTCTCCGGAAGCCACCTCGGGGGCCACGAACTCGGGCATGCCGTAGTCCAGGGAGGCGTGCTTGTTGAACTGGATCTTGCGAGAGAGGCCGAAGTCACAGAGCTTCAGTTCGTCGCTACCGGCGTGAGAGAGAAGGAGTTCGCCGATCTGAATAGAATAGAACAGAAAAACTTTTATTCAGGACAGACACAGCACAACGGTTACAAACACAAATTAAAGGAGAAGAAAAGTACAGAATGCGCCGAGCGTGCCTGAACCGAAAGGGTTACCACCTCAGCATTTGCTGGGCGTCAGACACCCAGCACTGGTTTTCAGTTGGGGAGTGCGGTTTACAAATTAAAGTAAGTTTGGATAAAAATATTAATGACAAGTTATATACTAATACTACTAAACTTAAATCTTTACGAATATTATAAAGAGAAAAGATTTGAATGTTTGTTTGTATTGAATAGGCTCCGAAACCAGTGCACCGATTTGAAAAATTATTTCACTGTTGGGAAGCTTCACTATCCTCGAGTGACATAGGTTATATTTTATCCACATATTCTCACAGGAACGGGAACTTTGCTAATAAAATGAGTGCGAAAGTCAGTATGTTTGGTACACTTTCACTAACAAATCGGGATACCATTTTTTTATGAATTTTAGTACAGAGATAGATGTGGAACCCTGGAAACGGTTATTGCTTGCGTTACTGCTCCTCCCCCTTCACTGCGTGCAATGCATCACAGTCCTCGCTTAGCGTACCGAATTCTTTGACCCTTTAGTTATCCAGTGGTGTAATTAAATTTTGGATGGAGACGATAGAAATGTAGCTGCAACACCAAACTGTATCCCCCAATTTTGTTATCATTTGTTTTTTGAACTGCATTCCAGTGAGAAAGCACGTTATTAATCTATACTAATATTATAAAGAGGACAGATTTGTATTTTTATATTTTTGTATGTAACGAATAAACTCAAACACTTCTGGACCGATCTCAAATTCTTTTACCATTAGAAAGCTACATTCATCCTGAGTAACATAGGTTATATTTTATCCCTGTATTCTCACGGGAACGGGAATTATTATTTACCTGTAGCCGTATTACGAAGTGCCAATGCTATCATGATTCGTGTGAGGAAAAGAGATAGTGCTATTCGTCTTGTGTAACTCCGTCTCTCTCTGACACAGAAATCATGATGGATTTAAGACGTCATAATAGGTCGCCAGTATTTACGCGGGTGAAACTGCGAGGCGCTGCGAGTAAAAATATAAACTCACCGTCAAGCCCAGATGTGCGATACTGTTATCGTGCATGTACTTGAGGCCGCGCAGCGCCTGGCGCACGTAGCCGGCGATGTCCCGCTCGGTGTACGCTGCGCCGCGCAGCAGGCGGTCGCGCACGAGCTCGCCGCCGGCCGCCAGCTCCAGCACCAGCGCCAGCGTGTGCTCGTGCTCGTAAGCATCGTGCAGCCGGATGAGGTGCCGGTCGTTCAGCAGGTTCAGGATGTCCAGCTCGTTCTTCATGAACGGCTTCAGGGCGGAGTGGCCGTGCATTATCTTTGCGGCGTAGTTACGGCCTGGGGAGCGAAAATTGGCGACATTCTGTAAAACCTGCTCTGGGTCGAAGAGTCAGTGACAGTGATAAGTAATTAAATTGAGAATAAGTTCGTTGGGTTTATCATGATCATCATGATCAACTGTTTGATAGCGAAAAATCATAGCATATATTTAGTATGTAGCTGTAATTAAATCACATCCGTTCGCCGCCGCTGCAATCACAAGTTCTCACGCCATAATATAAACACCGCCGCGCCGGATCACAATACTGCATGCAAAGCAAATTAGATCGGCCAATAAGGTGACGGTGACCTGCGCGCCCCGCACGGATTTTTACAGGAACTCAAGATTCCTATTGGAGTTATAAATACAAGAGACGATTTGTACCGAGCTCAGTCAATCCGTCATTCATTCTCCATTCATAAGACTTGCGCATACCTTTGTACACAGTTATTTAATATTAGTTATTTACTCTAAATTCCTCGTGTTTTATTTACACACTACTAAGCGCTAAAAGTATTACTGGCTACACCAGCGTCACAGATAATATAACGCTAAAGTGCCGCCAATTATCCAATATCCTATTCTAGAACATAGTCTACCTTTTTGCCAAATTTCATTCAATCCGTACAGCCGTTAAAATATAAAGAAAGTAAGATTATTTTTTATTTAAGACTCGCACAAAACAAAGAAAATAAAGTAAAAAAAAAATATGAAAGGTAATAGACAAACAGAGTTATTTTCGCATTTACATTACTAGTATGTACGGTACAAAAATATTATATTTTCAGTTTTCATCAAGATGAAACACCCTTCTCCACTTCAAATTCCTTTTTCAATTAACTAATTATTAAGCTAATTTCTAACAATTTATTAAGGTTCGATGAGGTAATTTAGTCAATTTGCTATAGCTATAATTTTCATATGCCCCAATGGGGGTTAATCGAAGGCCCTCACCATTAAGTCTCTCGGCAGCATGGTACACGACGCCCTGCACGCCCCTGCCGAGCTCGTCGCCGAGGTCGTAGAAGTCGCCGAACGGCTTCGTGCTCGGCTTGATGCGAGGCGGGTGCTCGCGGATCCTGTCCGATTGAATATTAACATTCATGAACAAAGCTAGCGATGCCATCCGTGTTGCGATGGTAGGAAACCATAGACAAATATAAGGATTCTGTCGGAAATTAACATTAATGAACAAAGCTAGCGATGCCATCCATGTTGCAATGGTAGCAAACCATAGACAAATATAAGGATTCTGTCGGATATTAACATTAATGAACAAAGCTAGCGATGCCATCCGTGTTGCGATGGTAGGAAACCATAGAGAAATATAAGGATTCTGTCAGATATTAAGATTAATGAACAAAGCTAGCGATGCCATCCATGTTGCGATGGTAAGAAACCATAGAGAAATATAAGGATTCTGTCGGATATTAAGATTAATGAAAAAAGCTAGCGATGCCATCCATGTTGTCGATAATAGGACACTATTGCGAAATACAGTCCAGTAAAGCAAAGAGCATACACGAAGTAAGGAGGAAAGGAATGTATAGCGGAGGTGTATGTCAATGAATGAAGAAAAAAGATGGCCAGCCCCCCTAGCCAAGTTGATAATCTGCAATCGTTAACTCTAGTCGAAAACGAATCAAATGTATGCGAATGAAATCGTCTCAACGATAAGTCACGTGGTTAGAACAAACGAATAGAACATTCGTAGCCAAGTTTACATCGTTCAAAATGATAGAATGAAATATCGTTTCCACAATGTTCAACGTTACATCCATTGTTAAAATGTTCAAACTTAACGGTCAAAGCATTTAAACTGTTTGACGTTTGTAGGAACACTCGCTATAGACTAAAAAATAGGTCGTCGAGCGGCCGACTCAGGCGCGTCAACATGGCTACCGACTGATCGTTTTCTACAGTTGCTGACACCGAGGCCTTACCGATTGGCGAACGGAATTCGATACAAAACAGTTGTAACTTGGCTAGGGGGGCTTGTTTCCGATTGCTACAAGTTCTGAATTGAAGAAAACAAAAACGGCATAGACCTGCAATAACTGATACATTAATCGATCTCTTCTGATAACCACTGGACCATGTCGTAAACATCTGATTACTGCTTTTACAAATGAGGTCTTAATCCCCTCTTATGGGTGTGATCATCGGTCTTAAATTGAGCTTCAGTAGATCAGAGTTATTGGGACTTTCTGTTAATAAAATTCAGGAGCAACTGGAGGCCGATTATTTATTTTAGAGATGTAGGTTTTTTGGGATTAATACATTTATGTCACCTGATAATTGTAAAATGCGATAATGCGAAAGATTGTGAAATATCTTGAGAGGTTGTAAATTTTGTAAGTTCCGTGAGCCCTATGTTCCACTACTTGGCTAGGCCAGAAAATCCGATAAATTATAAAACCGTACACTGATTGTTCGCCAACATGTCGTCAGTTTATGTCGGTTCACAAATTCTCGGAACGACTTCGAGCGATTATAGACTACCTTACAAATTTTGATGCGTAAAAAAGTATTCCAAATGTTCAGTTGACAATTTATTGAAGGTTTACAATCTCTCAAGATATTTTATAATCTCACCAAGTTTGCCATTTTCTGCTGACACAAACATACGAAATATGAGTATCCTCTATTCTTCCAGTTCTGGTGATCTAGGTGTGGTGTACTGACCTGTTGGAGTACTCATGTTCAGACTCCTCAACGTGAAGCATGGCAGATGTACTGACGCTACCAGCGACGTTCCGCGCCGAGATGGAGTATAGGCCTTCGTCCTTCAAGATCGCGTCGTGGATAACCAGCAGGCAAGTGTCGGGCTCGATGAACTGGATCTGAGAACGTAAAAAGGCATTAATGAGAGGAGCTTCCATAGATATTGTTATTTTGAATCAATTGTTAATATTTGAAATAATTGAAAGAAAAAATGAAAGAAAAGAAATTTATTTGGCACACAATGTATGAATGTAGATACAAATATAAAAGGGAACTTAATTTTAAGACAGTAAAATGCATGTTTAGCAAAATGCCAGACAACTAGGATCTGCCTAACGCTGGTTTTCAACTGAAGCTAACGTTGAAGTGTACGGATGTAAACCAGTTAATAATTAAACAACGAACTTTTATTAAAATAGACCATAAATGTAAAATAGAATAAATAGACTAAGTACAATTTTCAAGGGCGATTACGTATATATTGAGCAGCAAAATTTTGGATATTTTTTTGTTTCAAAATTATACTTAACTAAAATACATAAAAAATAAAAAGATGCAATAAAATTTATGTATTTTTGCAAGCAGTTAGTCGACTCTTCACGTGACCAGAGGGCTAGCCTTGTCTTTGGTTAACGAATCAGCATTGCCATACAACGTGGCAATGCGGCCAGTGTTCTGGGCACTTTTCCCGTTGACAGCGATGTGGACGAATTTTTCGATGCCCTATATTATGAGTCTTTTCTCCTTTTTACTCTTCTTGTACATACATATATATATATTTTTGCTATATTATATCTTGCTTAGTTGTATTTTTTAATATTAAGATTTTGTTTTTAAAGTGCCATAATTTATTGTACAAGAGACTTTGAACATGATTGGTCTATCTGGTTGGTGGAATTGTCTACAATAGGGTAGTTGCCTAAAAAATCTAATTAGTCCGTAAGGTAGACTTCCCAAAAATATTGGACACGTATTTTTAATTTTTTTACGTATACAAAAAATTAAGACGATATAGTGCGTTGAAAACTCGTGTGACGTCACTTCGTGCGACGATTTTTACCATGCCACAAGGCCCCAATCATTATCTTTGAAGCTTTTTATCTTCGTCAATTTTTATAGATTTGATAAAGCAAAAAATATGTGTCCAATATTTTTCGATAATCTAACTGACGGATTAAATAGGATCATATTTTTATTCCTCAGGAAAAATCCCTATTCCACCAACCAGGTATGCGGCTCAGAGAGTATAGTCCCAAAAATCTCAATCGAAAAGGGAGGATCTTCTGACTCTGTTGTGTCTGCGGGATTTCGTTAGGAGTTCGATGCTGGCGGGATAGATGGCGTTGTGGTTCTTTTTGTTGACTTAAAAAAATGGGACTTAAGGTAAGTGTCCTTTGAGAAATGCAGGCTATATTCTTCTTACCTTAATCCTACTGCTTGGCGCCAGCGGTTGCCAGTCCTTATACCACTTGATGTCAGGGTACGGCACGCCCGTGACCCTGGCCTCGAACCTGGCCGTCTTCCTCTGCAGCACCACCACCTCCTCAGGTCTGCGGATGAAGGTGGGGTACTCCGCGAGCTCCAGGCGCACTCGCTGGCGCGCCTGGCCGTGCTCGTTGCTGGCCACGGCCTCGTACCAGCCCGCGTCGCGCTCTAACATTCTGAGAGGAAGGAGGTGGTTCCAGGTTAAACTCACGCACAAAACGCTTTAAGAAAACTTTCATTGTGCGTACAGCTAAGGAGTGGAATTCCCTGCCGGAGTCTGTGTTTTCCGATAGCTACAATTTAAAGTCTTGAGGTTAGGCCCGAGTCGACGGCGCGTCGTGTTCCACGCGCGCCTCAAAAAGCCGTCAGCAAAGAAGACGGGGCCCCATAGGGTCAGTGCCTGCTAGGGTTGCGGAATTTGTTCGAAAGAGTCACCGCGGCTCTGGAACGCAAAGGGTACAAGAAGGATCACGGGTGGGTTTTAGTCAGTAAGAGTCTGACTCTCCCTTCCGCTCCGCCCAGAGCGGGAGATGTCATTTGATGATTTCCCATCCAAAAAAGAAGGTCTTGAGGTTCAGAGTGAATAGGTTACTTCTAGACAAGAGAGAAAGGTTCCATCGTCAGCCACATCATCGCTTACTATCAAGTGAGATCATGAACAAACGCGTCTTTTAATAATAATAAAAAAAAATATTAGTAGAAGGCTCACTAGTTTCCGAAATAATACTAGTTTTCGTAATAAATCTTTTTGAAAATTACCTACGAACCTGAGTACAAAATGTTCCGGATTTTTATAGAAGAATTAGCTTTAAAAACTAAATCACATATTTTGATGGAATAGTGAAATCAGTCGAGAGTTAAAAACGATAGCTTTCAACAGACTTGCGAATAAAATTTGACGGCACGGTTGGCGCAGTGGTTTAGCAATTGACTGCTACTATGTGTCGCGGGGTCGATTCCCGCACGGAACAAATATTTGTATGGGGTACAGATAGTTGTTTGATGTAAGTTCATATGTTTGTAAACGCACCTACGATACAGGAGAAATCCTAGTGTGGGGGCAAAAGTTCTTTTAAATTAAAAATAAAAAAATCCTCATACTTCTTATTCGTATTACAGAGTTAACCTACTGATTATTAAGAATGCTGTTAAAACAATAACTTTAAAACCACAACTCTCATACTCACTTATTAATAAAGAGCGTAGCCTGTCCATTCCTGGTGTAACTCCAGTCGTACCTGCCCCCTATTTCAATGGGCTCATCGTTGAAGAAGTAGGTCATCTTGGGCTTGGGGTAGCCGTACACGAACCAGAACAGGTTCACGTTGTGGCCCTTGACCCCATACTGAGAGTCGTACTCCTGGCGGAGGAACCTCGGGGCCTGCGCGTACCCATCGTGCGGAGGACGCTCGATGTCGAAGTCTTTGGGGAAGTATGGAGACGTTTCTGGTCTGAAGTCGATTCCTGGTTCTAGGTATGGGATGAACTTCGGCGGGTCAGGTTCGAGCTTGGACCTAGAAAGATAGAAAGAATGGATAAATACTGGAGTTTATACAGGACAGGTGCTGGAGTTTATGCTCTCAAAAATGGTGAAGGAAAACATCGTGAGGAAACCGGCATGTCCTAGAACCAAAAATTCGAAGACATGTGACATTCACCAACCCGCACTGGGCCCGCGTGGGGGATTACGGCTCATTCCCCCTCCTAGAGAGGAGGCCTGTGTCCCAGCAGTGAGAACATTAAAAGGCTGGTTATGCTTTATGTTATATAAGGTTTGCACATACACCGACCCAGTTAACATTGGTTTAGCGATACAAGCGATAACTTCGATCTTCAACTGCGAATCAAAGTGATCTTTAGTGCGTTTGTGTTTTTGAGGGAACGTGCACGGCGTAGACTATGCCATCTAGTGTTGCAAATCTGAAACTTTTCGGTTGTTAATATTTGACCTGTGCGGCCACCTATACTTCCAGCACCCTACATTTAGGGGAACGTGCACGAAGTGGACTGAGCCATCTAGCGTAGCAAATTTGAAACTTATAAGTAAAATATACTTGACATTGACGCGTACATATGTGCTGCCACCTATAGTTTTTGCACGTTCCCTATAGTTAGTGAGTTTAAAGTTGCAATTAGTGTTGTGTAATTAAAGTGACATTTTAGAACCTGAAACTCGTAAGGGTACATTTGCAAGTGACATTACCTGTGCGTGATGGCGAAGGGCGAGGGGTCGCTGACGCCGTACTTGTTCTCGACGCGGATGCGGAACTTGTAGTCGCGGAAGGGCTCCAGGTTGCGGATGTCGCACACGCACGAGCGCAGCCCCGTGCGCGCCGTGAACCAGTCGCCCTCGGGCACCTCGCACATCTCCACCTGCGGCCCGCAACAGACTAAGGTAGTGACTAATCGTCGTGTCGTCGTCGTGTTGTGACGTATCTTGAGACAGCAGCCAGATCTGGCTAAGCAATTACCATCTTTGTTGGGGATACATGGGAAAAGCTTATGATAAAAATGCTTGTCTAAATGCTGGTCCTGCTCCTTTATGTAATACAGAACATGATTTAAAAGAGTGTCCGTGGGGTTTCTTGCACATTCTTCTCCATAGAGATCTACGCATTGGAACGTGCAGATAGCTTCACCTCTTTCGACTTGACAATTCAAAAGTGCCTGTAAAGGGTTTATTTGAAATAAATGCTTTGAGTTTGAGCTTAACCAGATGATAATAATAGTGAAGGTGGGATTGTTGCAAGGCAATAGACGGGCAAAAGACATAGATTTCTTGTTCGAGACCATTTAGCAAGCGAAAATTAGGACGACTACACACACGCTGGTTGGACGATATCGTATGCGTAGCTTGACCACGCTGAATGAACCTCGCAAACTATAGAGAAAGCTGGCAGGTCTGGAGGTGATCTTCACCTTAGAGGTTCTCAAAATAAAACATATTTTTTATACAAGTACTTTTAATATAACAAAGAGCACTGTGACTTTGTAGAGAAAGCCTTTTTCATTGTTATTTTATTTTATAATGCTGAAGAAGTAGTCTGTACATCCAACCGCCTACATTATACATTACTTCATAATTATCAGGCTTTACGAAAGGTCGTTCGACTAAAGATTCGTGTTCTAGTCATCTAAAACACATATTTAACGCATGCGACAACACAACTCGCAAAATGCTTTTGGAGTTTTCTATAGGTCTCTCTAAAGCCTTTGACTGCGTACACCATGACATGCTTCTGTAATAGTTTAAACAAAAGCATGTCATTACCCCATTATGGTCTCCAAAATAAAGCTCCTAGCGTAATAGATTCTTATTGAAATAAATGGTTCAATTATACAGCTGTTAATGGTGCGTAGTCTTCCGCGCTACCAGTTCATTTAAGTGTACCACAAGGCTCGACACTTGGTCCGTTCTTGTTTCTCGTGGAGACAAATGATTTAGTATTCTGTTTAAAATTTATTTCGAAATTTCTAAAGAGGTGCCCGAAATTATGTACTTTGCAGTTTTAAGCATAAAAATTGATTCCTGCTTCAAGAAATTTACAATAGTGTAGATGCGTAATTACGTAAATTATGATGCAGCTTGAAAGTTAATCGAGCCTATAATTTGTTTGTATAAATAGTTGTTTTTTTTTTCATTGTTTTTTACTGTTCATATTGAGTTATTTTTTAAGTCACTATGATTTCAACTCAATAATTAACGTTTGAATTTTCCTTATAACTTTTGAGTTCAAAACATTACCTGATAGGTGACTGGGAACCTTGGTCCATGAGGTATGGAAGGCTTCCAGCCCAGGGTCAGGTGCCTGTCAGCCATGCTTCTGATGATGGGTCTGTCTGCCAGTGGCATGGGAATGCCGGTCTTCTTCATCTTGTCGAAGTCTGAGTACTGGTCGCCGATGGGACGCTTGCTCGTGTGGGGTTCTAGGGCTGTAAAGATAAAAATATAATTTAAGGACTACTTTCTGATATTTGGGGACACAGGTCATCTTCAGTTTATGCTTCTCCTGCTAAATAAGTTTTTTTTTAAACTTTATAAAAACACCTGTGTACTATACCCATGTTTGCAAAGAAATAAATGATTTGATTTGATTTGATTTGATTTAAACCTCTTCAGCTACGAAATTTAAGCATGAATTTATAACTTGGTACTTTTAAAACATAAGATATCCTGCAGCGGTAGATGCCTACATCAGTAGGTCTACCGCTGATGTCAGTAGACCGCGGTCTTCTCGTATACACGAAGTTATACTCACTATCATAAGTAAGCTGCGCGCTACACGTTGCCTCTCCGTGCGGGTTGTAAATCCTGCAGCGGTAGGTGCCCACATCAGTGGGGTCTACTCCGCTGATGGTCAAACGTAGAAGACCAGTGGTTTCTTTATCCATGCGGATTCTTTCGCAAGGGAAAAGCCTCTCGTCATTGCGGAACCTGTAAAATTAACATATTAAATAATATTGTACTAGCCAAAAGACGGCGCTGGTAAGATATAAGCCTTCAATAAGATTTTCCGGAGAGCAGCCAGGGGCTTTACTTTATGTAAATTATTTCATCACCACTGCTCTCAAAACGGGGAAGGAAAACATCGTGAGGAAACTGGCATGTCCTAGAATCAAATATTCGAAGACATGTGACATTCAGCAACCCGCACTCCTAGAGAGGAGGCCTGAGTCCCAGCAGTGGGAACATTAAAAAACTGATTATGCTATGCTTATGCTAAGAGTTTCCACAACGACCGGCGTTAAGCTATACCAGTGGATTTTGTTCCTGTACCTGTTGTTCTGTTGGGGTTATCGGTTTGGATTTACATGATTGTTTGTTTCACATCTTTATCACAAAGACAATAAAACTTATTTTCCTCATTTATGGGTAGTCTACAATTCAGAAACTAAGACGTAATTTAGTTCAGCTATAATTTACTTTGAAGTGTTTTAATTCTTACCACTCGACGTCAGGATCGGGCGTGCCGGTGGCGCAGGCAGTGAACTTGGCGCTCATGCCGCGGAACACCTCGATGTCACCGATCTTCTTCAGGAACTCTGGTGGTTCCACCTTCTGCTGCCGAGCTCTGGAAGACGGGCATACAGTGATTACTAAGGCGTCTAGCGACTTTGTTAGAAACTAGGTTTTGCCCCCGAGTTTACTGGTAAAATGAAGCCTATATTTTAAGTTACATCTTACACTAGAGCGGTGTAAACTGCGTTCAAATCCATGCAGTCGTTTTTGCGTGATGCGCGTACAAACATACAGACAGAAAGGCAGACAACAATTCTAACTACTGTTGTTTTGGTTTTTGTTGCTCAAATAAAGACACCCCATATATGTATATATATTTTTTTTCAATATCTTCTATGTACAGATACAGACATCGCCGTGTTACAATTTTATTATGTGTATTATATAATTATGTAGATTTTCTTCTGACAGAGGCTTCCCGCGTGAATGTCGGAAGTTATATCAAAGCAACATGCTCAAGGGATAAAAAGACTATGTGCTGTTCTAGACTATAATCTATCTCTGTGTCATATTTTAGGATATCTACACTACTATAAAGAAGAAAGATTTGATTGTTATTTGTTTGTTTGCATTGAATCGGCTCCAAAACTACTTGATCGATTTGAAAAATTCTTGCACTGTTGGGAAGCTACATTATCTCCGGTGAAAAAAGGCTATATTATATCCCCATATTCCCACGGGAACGGGAACTATGCGGGGTGATGCTATAAGGAATAAAGAAGTTACGCCCACATGTATATGCTTAAAAGGAGTCGCTACCAACTGATATATAATGTACAACGTGTAACAATGAAATATAATATTTTTTATACTGATTTCGTATGATTCAATATCCATTTGGGGTAAAGGAAACAATAATTGGAGTTTTCATTCCAGATTTGGTAAATGTTATTAGAGTTTTTCATTTTAAGTGGCCCAGTTGTCTCCAGCTATTAAAATGCTCTACGTGGTATTCGCGGCAGCTCCCACGGCATGCTGGGGGCATTGAGAGACCGGTGGGACCGTCCAATGCTTGGCCGATGGGTAGGTCTGCACACTACCTAATCTGTGGTGTGTAATGTTTTGGGTTATCGTTTGTGTGTGAACTAACATTATTTTTAAATTGTATTTACCTACTAACAATATGGACCACGGTCTGCTAATAAAGAATTATTATTATTATTATACTCACATCTTATCGACGACCTCCAGAGTGGCCTCGCAGCTGGCCTCGCCCTCCCTGTTGGTGGCCACACACTTGTACCGGCCCGCGTCCGCGGGCGCCAGGTCCCGCACGTAGAGGCAGCACGCGTCGCCGTCGCGCTTCACGTTGTACTTGTCGCTGTGGCGCAGCGCGGCGCCGTCCTTGTACCACGTGATGTCGGGGAACGGGATGCCGGACACACGCGCCGGGAACTTCGCGTCGAATGTTGGTAGCTGGAATTATATTATTTACTAGCTTCTGCCAGCGACTTCGTCCGCGTGGAATAGTTGCTTTACCCCCGATTTTGAAACTCTCAGCCCGATCGGTTTAAAATTTACAAAAGATAGACATGCTGTTTCGGGATATTTTTTAGATAATTTTATATAGAACATTTCCGTCATACATTATTTCTATGTAACTTTAACCATTAAGGCTACACACGCGACGGAAGCTTAAAAAATGGAGTAACTTCTCCCGTTTTCCCAACATTTCCCTTCACTGCTCTGCTCCTATTGATTGTAGCGTGATGAAAAGTATACTATAACCTGCCCAGGAGTATGAAGAATAATTGCACCAAGTTTCGTTAAAATCGGTCAAGTAGTTTTTGTTTCTATAAAGAACATACGGACAGACAGACAGACAAAAAATTTACTGATTGCATTTTTGGCACCAGTATCGATCACTAATCACCCCCTGATAGTTATTTTGAAAATATATTCCCTGTACAGAATTGACCTCTCTACAGATTTATTATAAGTATAGATAGATAGATATAGGTAGATTATTTCCTTTATTATTTTCACTTACTCACTAATTTACATTTTTAAATATATCTTTAAAAAACATTTAAAAAAAAACATTTAAAAATATAAAAAAGTAGTGGTCCGCCGGTATCGGGAGCAAGGTCCAAGCTACCGGTGGTTAGGGCTCCAGAGAAAGGAACCTCCTCACAATACGAGCCGTATCGAGGAGTACTGCCTTCTGTATAATGGGCTTTTGGAGGTATGCGGAACAGAGAGTAAAGTCCCGCAAACCTCCGTTGAAAAGGGAGGATCCTCCGGCCAGACGGGTTGATATGTCTGGTGGGCAGCTGCCCAATAGATGATTTCGGGCTGTCGTATATGTTCTAATCGCGCGGAGAACTTTGATTGCGCGATGCAGGATTAGTTCTTATGTGACGCCATAGATGTCGCTACATCACTCCCCTCCGGAGATCGGAGATCGATGGTTGATGCTTCTTGATGCGTGCCAGGCCAGTGGTAGGTTGGTTCCAGTGGGTCGGAACCGAATGCCGCAGAGTTCTCGGTGAGTCGGAACTGTCTGCGGTGATGCCCCAGTGAGTCGGGGTGGTGCTGTCCCAGTGAGTCGGGATGATGCCCCAGTGAGTCGGGGTGATGATGTCCCAGTGAGTCGGGATGATGCTGCAGGCTCCAGTGAGTCGGAGTAGTGCTGCTGGCTCCAGTGAGTCGGAGCGGTGCTGTGCGACGTAGTGGCTTGACTGCTTGCGTCGACCAGGAGAGGTTCTTCATGGCTCTTCATGTGACTGGCCGAAGGTTCAGTGTGCTTCACCAAAGTCGCTGATGAGGCTGAGGGTGATGACCAGGTATGACCAAGTAGGCATGCTGGTGGTCAGGATACCCTTTATAGCCGTGGGTGCTGGCTGTATGGCTGCTTGCTGCTCGAAAGCTTGAGAGAAGTGATGATGACGTCACGAAGTAGTAGCTGCACGAAGGCTGCGCTGACGTTCTTTGTCGAGGGTCACCAGTTTGGAGGTATGCGGAACAGAGAGTAAAGTCCCGCAAACCTCCGTTGAAAAGGGAGGATCCTCCGGCCAGACGGGTTGTTATGTCTGGTGGGCAGCTGCCCAATAGATGATTTCGGGCTGTCGTATATGTTCTAATCGCGCGGAGAACTTTGATTGCGCGATGCAGGATTAGTTCTTATGTGACGCCATAGATGTCGCTACAGGCTGTTTCTGTATAATTCTGTATAATGGGCAGGCTCTTTAACCAACCGTGTAACGCCAGCTTCGACAGATGGTCGACGAAGCTTTTTATTTATTATGATTTTTGGGTGATGAGTTATTTTCCGAATTTCCTCCGCTAAGCACGTTAAGCCGTTGGTCCCGGCTGTCATTTGTAGATCTTTGGCAGTCGTTACGGATTGTCAGAAGCCAGAAAATCTGACACCAGTCTCGCCAAGAAGTACCGTGTTCCCCAGTTAATGGGTTGTGGAGGTCTGGTAATCAACCGCTCCACGTTAAATACTGGTATTCAGATGAATCCGGCATGACTGAGAGCCGACCCCAATATAGTTGGGAAAAGGCTAGGCAGATAGATAGAGTTATTTTCAACCGACTTCCTCAAAAAGAGGAGGTTCTCAATTCGACTGTATTTTTTTATGTTTGTTACCTCATAAGTTTGTTCTGGGTGCACCGATTTTGATGATTATTGAAAGCTGGTGCTTGTCGTGTAGTCCCATTTAAATTTGATTGAGATCTGACTACTAATATTCAAATTTATTATCCCTAATAATGCGTGGCTTAGTTTACATTGACGACGTTCTCATTCCCTTGTCGATGTAAAATGAAAAACTAAAGTTGTGTACGATGGTTTGGAAAAGCATCATAGTATTTCAAAGTGGTCCCTTTTTAGTTTGGGGAAGATCTGATGAAGAACAGAGATGATAGGAAAAGGAACTCTTCAATAAATGATAGCAAATCGTTCGAGATTGCTGAAATCGTTTGTTTGTTTTTTGTTTATAACAAAGTGTCTCGACTGATAAGGGTATCATAATGATATGTACTTAAACGTGATTGTGTCAAATTCGTGACCTATATATCATTATTTTCGCGATTGTCTTAATTATTGTTTTCGCTTTATTCATGATGTTTATTCATTCTATCATGATGTTTGTAGAGAGCAGTGGTGGCCGAGTAGAGGCCCCGACTTACGAATTGTAGGTCGCGGGTTCAAACTCAGCCTAGCGCATTACTTTGTGTAATTAATTTCATCACCACTGCTCTCAAAACGATAAAGGAAAACATCGTGAGGAAACCGGCATGTCCTAGAACTAAAAATTCGAAGACGGAAGGTGGATTACGGCCCGTTCCCTCTCCTAGAGAGGAGGCCTGTGTCCCAGCAGTGTGAACATTAAAAGGTTGATTATGCTATAAGATGTTTGTTAATTTTTGTGATGATGTTCATAAAATACCGTTACAGTGATCGCAAAATCTGTAACGATTCTCTAGTAGTATGTCACGATTCTCGCGAGATCTTGATGTTTGCAAACGCTTTCACCATGCTGATTGATACAAATAGTTTGATTTATTCATTCAATTCCACATCCTGAATCACGATTCCTGAATTTCATTTATCAAAACATAACAAGAAAGATAGGAGATACCCCGATAGGAGGAGGTGGGAGGAGGAGCTCGTGGCTAAAGAATAACAGCCGCACAGATCGATCTTCAAGGTTAAGCAACGCTTGCCAAGGTTGGTCTGTGGATGGGTGACCATCTTAACATACCGAGTTTCCTCCGTGCCTCGGAAAGCACGTTAAGCCGTTGGTCCCGGCTGTCATTTGTAGATCTTTGGCAGTCGTTACGGATTGTCAGAAGCTAGAAAATCTGACTCCAGTCTTGCCAAGAAGTACCGTGTTACACAGTTATTGGGTTGTGGAGGTCTGGTAGGCAGCCGCTCCACGCTAAATACTGGTATTCAGCTGAATCCGGTATGACTGGAAGCCGACCCCAATATAGTTGGGAAAAGGCTAGGCAGATGAACATGAAAGATAGGAAATATTAGCGACAAAAGATTACATCTTAACAAAAAGGCCTTACCTGCTGCAGATCGGTGAACTTCTGCGAGAAGGTGGGTGCTGAGTAGATCTTGCGCACGTTGATCTTGCCTTCGGACACATCCTCGCCGAGAGGGTTCACCAGCTTAATGCTGTACACTCCGGCGTCCGGCAGCTCCACTGGGTTGATCTCCAAGCCGATCTGGATGGAGAACATTGAAGATTCGAGAATGTTTTTAGCAGTTCAAATGATTGAAGCAGGGATGTTGCCTGAGTAAAAAATATATGATTATGTTTAGTTCGTCAGTTAGATTATAGAAAAATATTGGACACGTATTTTTTCCTTTATCAAATCTATAAAAATTGACGAAGATAAAAAGCATCAAAGATCAGGAGTGGGAGCGTAACTGCCCGGTAAAAATTGAAGCGAGTAGTGACGTCACACGAGTTTTCAACGCTCTGTATCGTCTTCATTTTTTTTTATGTGAAAAAAGAAAAAATACGTGTCCAATATTTTTTGGAAATCTATCTGACGGACTAATTAGATTTTTTTAGTTAACTACCCTATTGTCTTTCCTTTTCTATATAATCTTCTTGTTAACGATGTTATAAAATAATATTCTGTAAAGGAGTCGTTGGTGTGCCTATGTTAAATAAATAAATAACTTCAAATCCCATTTAAAGATTCATAGTTGATTGAGTTGAGTTTTATCCTTCTTCACACTCCAGAAAATGAGCAGTCATTTTATTAGTTACCGGAGGTGGTTGTTGTATGTATGTATCATCACACAATGCATTTGTTTTAGAAATCAGGATCCTCCTTTTAATTGAGGCCGTGAGAACCATAGTGCCCTAATTCAATGGACAAGCCATTTATAATATCTTAATTAGGCCATTATGGCACCTGAAATTAAGATCACAGACTAAAAACCATAACAGTGATTATGCTGCCATCTAGTGAATATTCGTTGTATCACTTTTGGGCCACTCTAGGTCTATCGAAATGTGTAATTTGGACTTAAAAAATTAAATACTCAATACTGTAAAAAAATAGTTAGGCCACTATGGTTCACATGGCCTCAATTCTACTTGTACTGGTCTTTAAACTGTTCTGACTTCTAATCAGACAATTTATCTGGTAACCAGTAGTTATACCAAATTACTTGGTTCTGACTTCTGGAGATCAGAAAGTCACTATACAAAATACTGATATGTACTCGTACTAAAAACCGAGGCACTAGTCAAATGACATGTACTCACTCTCTTCCCATCACAGGTCAGCCTGATCTTCTCGCTAGGCTGGATGGGCAGGCCGTCCTTGGTCCACGTGACCTCGGGGACAGGGTTGCCCACGAAGGGCACCGACACCGAGAGGGGCTGCCCCTCCTCCGCGGTGAGGTCTCGCAGTCCGTGGATGAAGCGAGGACGCTCTTGTGGCTGGGAGTCGTCCGTGCGGCCTGGGAGACGGAAACAGTTCGCTTTTAAAAGACGATACATGCTTTGTAAAGGTCTCTCAGTTATCATTGAATAATTCTTTTTTTTTTAAATCTATGTGCTGTAATAATAACCGGATATTGTAGATAAGATTGTGTAATATTGTTCACACTTTGCCTTAAGAACATTATATCAGAAGAAACACCGACTATCGGCAAGGCACTCCGGCGCACAAACAGGCAGCATTCGAGTAGCGTCGTTGCTCCTTCAAATAAAAAAGCAAGCATCATTAAGCCTATTTCGTATCGGTAACCATATCAAGAAATTCCTGCTAAGCGTCTGAAATACTTCCAAATACGAAAACTGTCAAAGTTCCATGCTTCAATATACCAAAATTGAACATCAAAGTTCCGCAATACGTAAGTATTTTTTCTCCAAGAGAATGTAGCGGTCAGTTACTCTTAGTAGGACCTCAAGCCCCTGTAATGTTTAGTACTCACTGGCGACAGTAAGGTCAGCGTTGCTGGCCGTCTCTCCCTTGTCGTTGCTGGCCAGCACGCCGTACTGCCCGGCGTCGGCTGGGCTCGCCTTGTCTATGAGCAGTACAATGTTCAGTACTCACTGGCGACAGTAAGGTCAGCGTTGCTGGCCGTCTCTCCCTTGTCGTTGCTGGCCAGCACGCCGTACTGCCCGGCGTCGGCTGGGCTCGCCTTGTCTATGAGCAGTACAATGTTCAGTACTCACTGGCGACAGTAAGGTCAGCGTTGCTGGCCGTCCCTCCCTTGTCGTTGCTGGCCAGCACGCCGTACTGCCCGGCGTCGGCTGGGCTCGCCTTGTCTATGAGCAGTACAATGTTCAGTACTCACTGGCGACAGTAAGGTCAGCGTTGCTGGCCGTCCCTCCCTTGTCGTTGCTGGCCAGCACGCCGTACTGCCCGGCGTCGGCTGGGCTCGCCTTGTCTATGAGCAGTACAATGTTCAGTACTCACTGGCGACAGTAAGGTCAGCGTTGCTGGCCGTCCCTCCCTTGTCGTTGCTGGCCAGCACGCCGTACTGCCCGGCGTCGGCTGGGCTCGCCTTGTCTATGAGCAGTACAATGTTCAGTACTCACTGGCGACAGTAAGGTCAGCGTTGCTGGCCGTCTCTCCCTTGTCGTTGCTGGCCAGCACGCCGTACTGCCCGGCGTCGGCTGGGCTCGCCTTGTCTATGAGCAGTACAATGTTCAGTACTCACTGGCGACAGTAAGGTCAGCGTTGCTGGCCGTCTCTCCCTTGTCGTTGCTGGCCAGCACGCCGTACTGCCCGGCGTCGGCTGGGCTCGCCTTGTCTATGAGCAGTACAATGTTCAGTACTCACTGGCGACAGTAAGGTCAGCGTTGCTGGCCGTCTCTCCCTTGTCGTTGCTGGCCAGCACGCCGTACTGCCCGGCGTCGGCTGGGCTCGCCTTGTCTATGAGCAGTACAATGTTCAGTACTCACTGGCGACAGTAAGGTCAGCGTTGCTGGCCGTCTCTCCCTTGTCGTTGCTGGCCAGCACGCCGTACTGCCCGGCGTCGGCTGGGCTCGCCTTGTCTATGAGCAGCGCGTGCGTGCCGTCGGGCTGGGAGACCACGCGCACGCGCTGTCCGTCCGGGACTATCTCCTTGCCGTTGTGGGTCCTGGTGAAAAAGAATAGAATTATTTTCCCTTAATTCGAGTATCCTTGAAACTTTGCGAATTCAACGGCCTAAATCTAGACCTAAATATCTTATTCAGAAACCAAAATACCTAACGTAGACCAATGACACAATCCAAACAAGGGTTCTTCTTTTTTTCGAGTCGATGGTTAACCCTTTAAATTTTTCGGTCCAGTAGGTGGCTACGTTAATAATTTCAGCGTCCGTAGCATAAATTAGATCAGTACACACCCTCAAACTACAGGTGCATAGGTACTTGGGGCATTCAATGTGTGGCTCATGACCTGAACGGGAGTACCGCACTCACACTACGTTAGCTAAAATGATCTCATCTTTAACTGGCCTTAAAAAAAGAAGAGGTTCTATGTTCGACTGTATATACACACGTACAAGATTATTATTTATTCAGCACAAAACGAAAGTGTTTGTTCCTTTTCAGTAATTTTTTAACCTTTTTTTTATATTTTTGTCTGGCTTTTAATCAGCAAAATATGGACATATTAAAAACAGCGCGGCGCCAGCTGTCCGGCGCACACGGCGTTTCTAAATCGGGGGTAAGAGTCGCGGGCGGCAGGGTTGTACCCGACAGTTCGTCATCGCACGCGCACCGGTCGTGACGTTGCGTCTTAACGCTTTTCGTGACCGCGTTCGACATTCGTATCGTTTAGTGACCGCGAGATTTATGTGTACATACAATAAGTCAATCATTTGAAAGAAATAAAACAAGTTTTCTTTGCGTTAAGTATTTAAACGGTCTTAAGAGGTATTTTAATATCAGGAGGATTATATGTGTATACTATTGGTGTTTCATTTATTATTTATTTATTTATTTATTTATCAACTTACATTTACCATTACAGCTAACCAATGCGGTAAATGCGCCTTAACCTAACTTAATTGCTAACCTTAATACTTAACTTAATTGTTACTTAGAACTAATATCTATGTGTGAGTGTTATTACAGCATTACATTTCAATAACTTACCACTTGAGCGTGGGTTGCGGGTGACCCAGGATCTTGACCTCCAGTTTGACGGGGAAGCCCTCGATGACCTTGGTGGGCTGCAGCTCAGCGATGAACGCTGGCTTACGTTCCTTCTGCCCTACCTCAACTTGGGCCTTAGAGCCGACCTACAAAGGAAATCATGGTTAGATTAGATAGTTTCTTAACAATCTTAAAAGTGTCATTATGCTTTATTGAAAAGAAAACATTGGCCTCAAAATAGTGCTGTCTTCACAATGGCATTCTGTATATTGATGTTCACTGTCTTCTTGGTTTTCGGGCTTGCAGCTGTCGATGCTGAGCCCGATCACGCCGCCCGGCTGGTGATGAAGTTGTGCGCTGGAGCTGATGAACAGTTACCTCTCCCAGCTTGTTGGTGACGGTGAGCGAGTAGACTCCAGCGTCCTCGGGCTTGCAGCTGTCGATGCTGAGCCCGATCACGCCGCCCGGCTGGTGATGAAGTTGTGCGCTGGAGCTGATGAACAGTTACCTCTCCCAGCTTGTTGGTGACGGTGAGCGAGTAGACTCCAGCGTCCTCGGGCTTGCAGCTGTCGATGCTGAGCCCGATCACGCCGCCCGGCTGGTGATGAAGTTGTGCGCTGGAGCTGATGAACAGTTACCTCTCCCAGCTTGTTGGTGACGGTGAGCGAGTAGACTCCAGCGTCCTCGGGCTTGCAGCTGTCGATGCTGAGCCCGATCACGCCGCCCGGCTGGTGATGAAGTTGTGCGCTGGAGCTGATGAACAGTTACCTCTCCCAGCTTGTTGGTGACGGTGAGCGAGTAGACTCCAGCGTCCTCGGGCTTGCAGCTGTCGATGCTGAGCCCGATCACGCCGCCCGGCTGGTGATGAAGTTGTGCGCTGGAGCTGATGAACAGTTACCTCTCCCAGCTTGTTGGTGACGGTGAGCGAGTAGACTCCAGCGTCCTCGGGCTTGCAGCTGTCGATGCTGAGCCCGATCACGCCGCCCGGCTGGTGATGAAGTTGTGCGCTGGAGCTGATGAACAGTTACCTCTCCCAGCTTGTTGGTGACGGTGAGCGAGTAGACTCCAGCGTCCTCGGGCTTGCAGCTGTCGATGCTGAGCCCGATCACGCCGCCCGGCTGGTGATGAAGTTGTGCGCTGGAGCTGATGAACAGTTACCTCTCCCAGCTTGTTGGTGACGGTGAGCGAGTAGACTCCAGCGTCCTCGGGCTTGCAGCTGTCGATGCTGAGCCCGATCACGCCGCCCGGCTGGTGATGAAGTTGTGCGCTGGAGCTGATGAACAGTTACCTCTCCCAGCTTGTTGGTGACGGTGAGCGAGTAGACTCCAGCGTCCTCGGGCTTGCAGCTGTCGATGCTGAGCCCGATCACGCCGCCCGGCTGGTGATGAAGTTGTGCGCTGGAGCTGATGAACAGTTACCTCTCCCAGCTTGTTGGTGACGGTGAGCGAGTAGACTCCAGCGTCCTCGGGCTTGCAGCTGTCGATGCTGAGCCCGATCACGCCGCCCGGCTGGTGATGAAGTTGTGCGCTGGAGCTGATGAACAGTTACCTCTCCCAGCTTGTTGGTGACGGTGAGCGAGTAGACTCCAGCGTCCTCGGGCTTGCAGCTGTCGATGCTGAGCCCGATCACGCCGCCCGGCTGGTTGATGAAGTTGATCGCTTGCGATGGGCGGACGGGCAGACCTGGGGAGGCCAGAACAATATTATAGTTTGCTATCTCCTATACCTATTGACGAAGAGCTGGCCTGTTGATAACGAGTACTTAGTATTTAAATACTTTTTTAGTAAATGGTCCATGAGGCTAAATTATAACAGCCGCATAGGTCGATCTTCGAGGCTAAGCAACGCTTGCCTAGGTTGGTCTGTGGATGAGTGACCATCTTAACATAACGAGACTTCTCCGTGCCTCGGAAAGCACGTTAAGCTGTTGGTCTCGGCTGTCATTTGGAGATCTTTGGCAGTCGTTACGGATTGTCAGAAGCCAGAAAATCTAACACCAGTCTTGCCAAGAAGTACCATGTTCCCCAGTTAATGGATTGTGGAGGTCTGGTAGGCAGCCGCTCCACGTAAAATACTGGTATTCAGCTGAATCCGGCTTGTCTCGGAGCCGACCCCAATAAAGTTGGGAAAAGGCTAGGCAGATGATGATGGTCCATGAGGGTTTCAAATATCGCCATCCAAGCGCTTGCTCGAGTGCTAGTATGTTCTGGACAGTTAAGCATAGCGGACATCGAGCTAGTGTCAGATATAATTGTGGCGGTTTGTTGAGGTTTGGCAAGCGTGTGGCTCCGGAAATTGATTTCAAGCGGTTATAAAATTTAAATTGGCATTTGTGTTACCACACAAACACTGAATGTCAGTTGCACGCCACAACGATATGGAATCAAAGCAATTTGACAGAGCTGTTAAATTCAGTTCACTCCTCAAATTGCTGTTAGCGTTTTTTTTTTTAAATCGAAATTGATAGGTAATGCGTTCGACTAATGTATTACGAAGTTATTTATTGTGCAAACTTTCCCAGATTATACGACAATTACGGGTTTAACCTAAAAAAAGAACAAGGTTACTCACCATCCTTGAACCACTTGATCTCGGGTGCGGGGAAGGCCATGACCCTGGCCTCCAGTTTGAGCGGCTGCCCAACCACTGCCTTCACGTCCTCCAACTCCTGGCTGAATGAGGGCTTCCTGGGTGTGGCTGTCGAAACGTAAATACCCGGTAAAGTTACTTATAACACAGTAGTTCCCTTTTAACCCGACTGAAAGAAGTACATCAAATCAGATAAATTAATGATAAATGATATTTATTTTGCAAGTAGATTGTAAATGACTTTTTTACACGTCAATTTTTTTTTGGTCGTTATAAACTAGATCAGGCCGGTGTTTCCTAGCTGACTACCCTGAGAAGAAACACCGAAACAAACTCAGAGGTTGGTATTGGTCAAATCATATGAGAACCATGTAGGTTAAGATCTGTAGTGGTCTTTTGAGGAAAGTACCAGGCAAATAGCGATTTACACGGTCCTTTTTCATTCTGGGTAAGAAATCATCAAATGACTTCTCTCGCTCTGGGCGGAGTGGAAGGGAGTGTCAGACTCTTACTGACTAAAACCCACCCGTGATCCTTCTTGTGCCCGCCGCGTTCCAGAGCCGGGGTGACTCTTTCGAACAAAATCCGCAACCATTTACATGGTCCTCACATCCAGAATAGGTACGTTAAATGAGGACCATGCACATCAGTGTCTAAATGGACTTTTCAGGTTAACTCCGATTTTTTGAAAGAATTCGGCCGGTGCTCGATTTGGATGCCAGTTGGCGGATTCAGACTGCGGATTCTCAATAGAGAGTCTGAATCGGAGTTTTGCTGATTGGTGTCTGGCTTTCATGAATCGGGCTGAATCCCTACATGTAATTTTTAACTTTTATTTAAATAAATTTTTACCAATTTTTTTACATTTTTTTATTTTTGTTTGTTTATTTGTACCTCTGTGTGTGTAGGAGTGGAATAGACTATTTTTCTTTCTTTTCTTTTTAGATTTGAATGGACCTGTCCAGTCAGTGCAATCCTTGGTCAGTAGTCGACTGATTTAAGAAAGGGAATACTGCAGTTATTTATATGCGAGATTTCTCTAAATTTTTATCTATACTAATATTATAAAGAGGAAAGGTTTGTTTGTTTGTATTGAATAGGATCCAAAACCAAGAAGGTTATTAATTTTCTGGATGGAGTTATGCGGATAAGATGAAAAGCTGCGCCTTTTCCGCACAGAATGATGATGGTTTTTGTACTTTTACACATACACAGCTTCAAGACCGTTATACCTTAAAATAGTGTAGTTGGCGTGTACTTACGGTTAACAGCGACAGCACAGAGCGCGGAGCTGTCTCCGTGCGGGTTGGAGATGAGCAGCTTGTAGGCGCCGCAGTCGGCCGGCGTCACGTGCTCGATGTGCAGCTTCACGGTGCCGTCCGGCAGCGCGCTCTGCAGCACGCGCGCGTCGCTTGGCGACAGTGATATAGTGTAGTTGGCGTGTACTTACGGTTAACAGCGACAGCACAGAGCGCGGAGCTGTCTCCGTGCGGGTTGGAGATGAGCAGCTTGTAGGCGCCGCAGTCGGCCGGCGTCACGTGCTCGATGTGCAGCTTCACGGTGCCGTCCGGCAGCGCGCTCTGCAGCACGCGCGCGTCGCTTGGCGACAGTGATATAGTGTAGTTGGCGTGTACTTACGGTTAACAGCGACAGCACAGAGCGCGGAGCTGTCTCCGTGCGGGTTGGAGATGAGCAGCTTGTAGGCGCCGCAGTCGGCCGGCGTCACGTGCTCGATGTGCAGCTTCACGGTGCCGTCCGGCAGCGCGCTCTGCAGCACGCGCGCGTCGCTTGGCGACAGTGATATAGTGTAGTTGGCGTGTACTTACGGTTAACAGCGACAGCACAGAGCGCGGAGCTGTCTCCGTGCGGGTTGGAGATGAGCAGCTTGTAGGCGCCGCAGTCGGCCGGCGTCACGTGCTCGATGTGCAGCTTCACGGTGCCGTCCGGCAGCGCGCTCTGCAGCACGCGCGCGTCGCTTGGCGACAGTGATATAGTGTAGTTGGCGTGTACTTACGGTTAACAGCGACAGCACAGAGCGCGGAGCTGTCTCCGTGCGGGTTGGAGATGAGCAGCTTGTAGGCGCCGCAGTCGGCCGGCGTCACGTGCTCGATGTGCAGCTTCACGGTGCCGTCCGGCAGCGCGCTCTGCAGCACGCGCGCGTCGCTTGGCGACAGTGATATAGTGTAGTTGGCGTGTACTTACGGTTAACAGCGACAGCACAGAGCGCGGAGCTGTCTCCGTGCGGGTTGGAGATGAGCAGCTTGTAGGCGCCGCAGTCGGCCGGCGTCACGTGCTCGATGTGCAGCTTCACGGTGCCGTCCGGCAGCGCGCTCTGCAGCACGCGCGCGTCGCTTGGCGACAGTGATATAGTGTAGTTGGCGTGTACTTACGGTTAACAGCGACAGCACAGAGCGCGGAGCTGTCTCCGTGCGGGTTGGAGATGAGCAGCTTGTAGGCGCCGCAGTCGGCCGGCGTCACGTGCTCGATGTGCAGCTTCACGGTGCCGTCCGGCAGCGCGCTCTGCAGCACGCGCGCGTCGCTTGGCGACAGTGATATAGTGTAGTTGGCGTGTACTTACGGTTAACAGCGACAGCACAGAGCGCGGAGCTGTCTCCGTGCGGGTTGGAGATGAGCAGCTTGTAGGCGCCGCAGTCGGCCGGCGTCACGTGCTCGATGTGCAGCTTCACGGTGCCGTCCGGCAGCGCGCTCTGCAGCACGCGCGCGTCGCTTGGCGACAGTGATATAGTGTAGTTGGCGTGTACTTACGGTTAACAGCGACAGCACAGAGCGCGGAGCTGTCTCCGTGCGGGTTGGAGATGAGCAGCTTGTAGGCGCCGCAGTCGGCCGGCGTCACGTGCTCGATGTGCAGCTTCACGGTGCCGTCCGGCAGCGCGCTCTGCAGCACGCGCGCGTCGCTTGGCGACAGTGATATAGTGTAGTTGGCGTGTACTTACGGTTAACAGCGACAGCACAGAGCGCGGAGCTGTCTCCGTGCGGGTTGGAGATGAGCAGCTTGTAGGCGCCGCAGTCGGCCGGCGTCACGTGCTCGATGTGCAGCTTCACGGTGCCGTCCGGCAGCGCGCTCTGCAGCACGCGCGCGTCGCTTGGCGACAGTGATATAGTGTAGTTGGCGTGTACTTACGGTTAACAGCGACAGCACAGAGCGCGGAGCTGTCTCCGTGCGGGTTGGAGATGAGCAGCTTGTAGGCGCCGCAGTCGGCCGGCGTCACGTGCTCGATGTGCAGCTTCACGGTGCCGTCCGGCAGCGCGCTCTGCAGCACGCGCGCGTCGCTTGGCGACAGTGATATAGTGTAGTTGGCGTGTACTTACGGTTAACAGCGACAGCACAGAGCGCGGAGCTGTCTCCGTGCGGGTTGGAGATGAGCAGCTTGTAGGCGCCGCAGTCGGCCGGCGTCACGTGCTCGATGTGCAGCTTCACGGTGCCGTCCGGCAGCGCGCTCTGCAGCACGCGCGCGTCGCTTGGCGACAGTGATATAGTGTAGTTGGCGTGTACTTACGGTTAACAGCGACAGCACAGAGCGCGGAGCTGTCTCCGTGCGGGTTGGAGATGAGCAGCTTGTAGGCGCCGCAGTCGGCCGGCGTCACGTGCTCGATGTGCAGCTTCACGGTGCCGTCCGGCAGCGCGCTCTGCAGCACGCGCGCGTCGCTTGGCGACAGTGATATAGTGTAGTTGGCGTGTACTTACGGTTAACAGCGACAGCACAGAGCGCGGAGCTGTCTCCGTGCGGGTTGGAGATGAGCAGCTTGTAGGCGCCGCAGTCGGCCGGCGTCACGTGCTCGATGTGCAGCTTCACGGTGCCGTCCGGCAGCGCGCTCTGCAGCACGCGCGCGTCGCTTGGCGACAGTGATATAGTGTAGTTGGCGTGTACTTACGGTTAACAGCGACAGCACAGAGCGCGGAGCTGTCTCCGTGCGGGTTGGAGATGAGCAGCTTGTAGGCGCCGCAGTCGGCCGGCGTCACGTGCTCGATGTGCAGCTTCACGGTGCCGTCCGGCAGCGCGCTCTGCAGCACGCGCGCGTCGCTTGGCGACAGTGATATAGTGTAGTTGGCGTGTACTTACGGTTAACAGCGACAGCACAGAGCGCGGAGCTGTCTCCGTGCGGGTTGGAGATGAGCAGCTTGTAGGCGCCGCAGTCGGCCGGCGTCACGTGCTCGATGTGCAGCTTCACGGTGCCGTCCGGCAGCGCGCTCTGCAGCACGCGCGCGTCGCTTGGCGACAGTGATATAGTGTAGTTGGCGTGTACTTACGGTTAACAGCGACAGCACAGAGCGCGGAGCTGTCTCCGTGCGGGTTGGAGATGAGCAGCTTGTAGGCGCCGCAGTCGGCCGGCGTCACGTGCTCGATGTGCAGCTTCACGGTGCCGTCCGGCAGCGCGCTCTGCAGCACGCGCGCGTCGCTTGGCGACAGTGATATAGTGTAGTTGGCGTGTACTTACGGTTAACAGCGACAGCACAGAGCGCGGAGCTGTCTCCGTGCGGGTTGGAGATGACCAGTTTATAGGCGCCGCAGTCGGCAGGAGTCACGTGCTCGATGTTGAGCTTCACGGTGCCGTCCGGCAGGGCTGTCTGCAGCACGCGGCTGTCATTTGGCGACAGTGGGGCGCCATCTTTGAACCTTATGGACAATTTGTCACCAGATTTTCAACCAATTTTTTTTTTTATTAAAAAAAAACGTTGCCCCACTCTAGGAATTTCTCCTGTGTCGTAGGTGCGTTTATAAACATACATTCTCACATACACAAACAACCAGACCCGGAACAACTATCTGTGGGCAATTTAAATATTTGTTCCGTGCGGGAATCGAACCCACGACACGTAGCGCAGCAGCCAATCGCTCAACCACTGCGCCAACCGTGTCGTCTAAAAAATTGGCAACGACAACAGAGTAAATTCAACATTGTTCGATGTTGCAGCGTGCCGGTGGTCTAGAGTGTGTAGACTATAGCATCATTGAGGTTAGAAGAAAGACGTGAACATTACTTATTATACCGTGGTATGTTCAATTGTTATTTTATTATTCAAGATAGAAAATAAAGTAATCAAAAAGTTGCTTATTTTATCAGTAGTAGGTATGAGTAGTGAGGACTTTCTGCATTGGTGCCTTAGCCCACATCTATGACTCTCCAAGTTGGGAGTGAAGCTTTATGTTCTAACAAGATGGCGCCGGTCTCATACGGGTGAATTTCCAAATTTGTGTGGATGACCAAATCCGAAATTATAAGGAGTAACGAAAAACACTCAAAGGGGTCTCGAGCCGTTGCGGAATTTGTTCGAAAGAGTCACCGCTGTCCTGGAACGCGGCGGGCACAAGAAAGATCACGGGTGGGTTGTAGTCAGTAAGAGTCTGACACTCCCTTCCGCTCCGCCCAGAGCGGGAGAAGTCATTTGATGATTTCCCTTCCGGAAAAAAAGGGTGTCGAACTACGCAGCCCGATTTTGATGAAAATTAACGCTGCATAATTTTCGTGATTTTTGAAAAATCGGTATTCCTAGCCAGAATTGAAACGGTTGTTTTAGAAAATTAACACATCCTATACACACTGTCCAAAAGTATTGTGTATATGAATCAAATTCTGGGAAGTAAAAACCAATAGCAAACTGAAAAAAGTGCTCTTTTTAAACTAATTATTTTATAACTTTCTGACTAAACCTTTACTATTTTTTCCAAAATGCAAGATGCTGTTCTAGTTTTCATCAATATTGGGCTTGAGATTCCATTTAATGTGTTGTGTTGAGAATCCGAAAATATGACAAATATCAACGCACACTTTAAAAAATCACACTGTATATTGTATTTTGCAGTAAGAATAGGCCTTCCGTCAAGCTAGGCCTTCATTTTAAGAGGCTCTCGTTAATCCACGTCCTTTCGCTTTCTCTAACTTGTGAGTCCTTCTGGTCTAACAAGATGGCTCCTTTTTTTCTTGTTGGGAAATCATCAAATAACTTCTCCCGCTCTGGGCGGAGCGGCAAGGAGCGTCAGACTCTTACTGACTAAAACCCACCCGTGATCCTTCTTGTGCCCTTTACGTTCCAGGGCCGCGGTGACTCTTTCGAACAAATTCCGCAACAAGATGGCTCCTGTCATTTATAACTCACCACTTGGCAGTGGGAATGGGGCTGCCGTCGAGTTTGGCCTTCAGTTCGAGAGGCTCCCCCTCATCCACGTCCTTCTGCCTCTCCAACTTGTGAATGAAGCCAGGAGTCTTCTGTTCCAGAGTGATGGCCGCCTCGCAGACTGCCTCGCCCGCTAAGCTGACGGCGCGGACTTTGTACTGTGAATTGGATTTAAGGTTTCAATATTGAAGAGCTCTGCACTTAATGTTTTGAGGAAATAGCTGTCTCAAGTTGCTTTGGGTTCTGCTTGTCATCAAGAAAGAAAGAAAATAAATTTATTTAGCACATACACCAAACAACAAAATAATGATTAGACTATACATGGCAATAACCGAATCTTATTTTACACATGGCAATAACCGAATCTTATTTTACACTAGCAGCACCCCGCGGTTTCACCCTTATAGTTCCCGTTCCCATGGGAATACGGGGACAAAATATAGCCTGTTTCATCCGGGGATAGTGTAGCTTCCCAACAGTGAAAGAATTTTCCAAATCGGTCAAGTAATTTCGGGGTCATAATTTCGGGATTCAATACAAACAAACAATCAAATTAATCTTTATAATATTAGTATATGTAGATTGTATTGAATGTGAATAGAGTTTATTTAGCTCATCACGGTCGAATTATGTACGCCGTATGGCATTTCATACAAATTTTCAAGGAAACTTCACACATATAAGCAGTATACGTAGGTCTAAAATGTTAGATAAAAACCTTTTCGACATGTCTTATTTAAAAAACGATAACTGGAAATTTAAGTTTGTATGAAAAAATTAAAATGGGTCTAATTTAACTGTAGCACTATTTATCGAAAAAGTTTTCAACTAACTTTTTAGACCTAGGTACGTATCCTGCTTAAGTGTGTAAAGTTTCATTAAAATCGGTTAAGTAATTTCGGAAAATAGGGACTTGAAAATTTGTATGAAATGCCATTCGGCGTATAAGCTCTTAAGCAGTTGAACCCTCGCATCTTAAAACGAAAATTTATCTATACTAATATTATAAAGCTGAAGAGTTTGTTTGTTTGTTTGAACGCGCTGTTCTCGGGAACTACTGGTTCGAATTGAACAATTCTTTTTGGGTTGAATAGACCATTTATCGAGGAAGGCTTTAGGCTATATATCATCACGCTTAAGCCAATAGGAGCGGAGCAGCGATAAAGAATGTTTTAAAATCGGGGATTCCACGGGGACGAAGTCGCGGGCAGCAGCTAGTAAAGTATAAGATCCTCACCTTGCCCGCGTCACTGGCTTCAAAGTGCTTGATCTCGAGCTCGCTGTCTACCTGTCCGCCGACCTCCGTGTGGACCTTGTGCCTCTCGTCGTTGAGCACCTCCTGACCCTCGCGGTACCACACCACGTCCGGCTTGGGCACGCCGTCGCAGCGCACCCTCAGCGTGACGTCATCGTAGTCCTTCACGGCTTGCTTCTGCAGGGGCTTCGTGAACACAGGCACGCCGGCTGTGGATATAATGCTGCTGTGAGACAATGCTCTGCGAATTTTGTGAAGTATCAGGAATCTAGATAATGTGGAAGCCTTTTTGCCACAACCACGACATGCATTTCCTTTATATGTATACAGTGTGAAATTTTAATGGTTGTTTTCCCGCGGCAGGGCGATTACCCATCAGTAGTACTATCGAAACACAAAGTTAAACTAAAAAAAAAGAATGTATTTTTTTTCAAATCATTAAAAAAGTGTTCATAAACTCGAAAGAGCGAAAATCAGTAGGTGCACTAGACATAACGTAGGTAGATACCTACATGAGACACACGCGCTGCCGCGCGCTGTCGGCAAATTACAAAGGAAGAGTGAATAATAAATGTTCGAGCGATGCACTACTTTTGGTTCAAGTAGCTTTCGAGTTTTGTTTATCACAATTGTTACTCTGCCATTTATGGAGTCTAATATTTGTTATTATATAAAAATCGATTGTATTACCGATACAAACTCATTTCACTTCGGGAAAACAACCATTAAAACACACTGTATATTATGTATACTCATAAAATCACTTTTATTATTAATTTGTATGGTTATTAAATTGTAATTTGTCTTTACTAAAAAGTACTATTAATACTATCGTGTCTTACTGGAAAATCCATAAATGTATGTCGTTTTGTAGCAATTAAATACATTTTCTTTCTATTTTCTTTTTAACACTCGACCGGTGATAGCCGTTTTCGAAATGTCAAAAACTTTTTTAAACAAAACAATACAACCGACTTCTAAACAAAAAAAAAACACAAAAAGTATAAAGTAGGTACCTTTAATTTCGGAAGTTGTGTTTTGGTTGTTTCCTCGACTTCCGAAAGTAAAGAGACAGAACACACAGAAAAAAATATACAGTCGACTTGAGAAATTCCTCCTTTTTTGGAAATCGATTAAAAATGGTCAAAATTAAAAAAAAAACAAAATTCAAAGCATTTATTTCAATTAAACCCTTTACAGGCAATTTTGAATTGTCAAGTCGAAAGAGGTGAAGCTATCTGCGCGTTCCAAAGCGTAGATCTCTATGGAGAAGAACGTGCAAGAAACTCCACGGACACTCTTTTAAATCATGTTCTGTATTACATAACCTTGGTTACATCCTTGGTCGCTTCTATATGTGAGGACAATGCAAAGATAAAAACAATTCAAAGTATAAAGATTAAAACAAGTCAGTGGCAGTTAAGAAGTGACCAGTCTCAACCGACGGCGCCCGTTCACGAACATGACCCGTGTATTGGCACCATTTAGCTCAACCATTTTGAAGGGAACCGAATGATCCGACACTCACGCCACCATCAGCGATACATTTGAGTTTTAATTAACCGCAGGACATTCGGTAGTGCATTTTTGACAGTCGTTATCGCTGATAGCAAGTCATATTGTCTATAGTCATATTGACTTCTGTGCGGAGGTAGGTCTGCTATATCAGCCAGGACCCCCACGCACAGAAGATCGAATAGGAGTCTAAGTGCGAAAAGAAATAACACTACACTTATGTTAGTAGTGCTTAAACAGGGTAGAAATATACTATAATATGTAGGTAGAAATATAATATATAAATATAGACAAGATGCCAGTCAAGGCCGTTGTATTAAATGGGATGCGAAAATAGTAGCTATTTTATTTTAAGCCTCTATATCTATACTAATATTATAAAGCTGAAGAGTTTGTTTGTTTGTTTGAACGCGCTAATCTCAGGAACTACTGGTTAGAATTGAAAAATTCTTTTTGGGTTGAATAGACCATTTATCGAGGAAGGCTTTAGGCTATATATCATCACGCTTAAGCCAATAAGAGCGGAGCAGCGATAAAGAATGTTTTAAAATCGGGGATTCCACGGGGACGAAGTCGCGGGCAGCAGCTAGTTATAAATAATTCGTGTTGTGACTCGATGGTAGTATTTTTATCAAAACTGACTTTTAATCGCCTTAGGGTGAATTCACACCGATACTTGAAAACGCATACACGATTTTAAGATAGCGAAACATTTGAAAAGTTCTACACTCCATATTTACATAAAAACAGCGACGCGGTTTGGTGTAAGCTGACCCTAATATTAGAATACTTTATTGCCAGTGAATATCATACTTACATAATTACGTATAGTTGTAACAAGTTCAAGACCAATATGCAACGAATGAATTTCAGTGTCAATCGTACACCGACCTCTTATGCGTCAGTTTGGCACGCTAGCCAATATTATGTCTGAAGCTTATGAATTTTATATACATCTCTTCAATTTCTTACAGCCTGCTTCTTTCTTTATACCTTGGCATATTTAAAAACTTACTGTGCACAATGAGCTTAGCCTGCTGCGAGGTCTCTCCCGACCTTTTTCTTGGCGGTGAGGGAGCGTTTATGTATTACGTAACGCAATTTTTGACCCCCCCCTCCTCCCCTTGTAACGCGCCGTAACGTTTTTCTGTCCCGGGGGGGGGGGGGGGTACAGAAAAACCCTCCGCCGCTCTAAACGATACGTAACACTAAAGTGACCGTTTTTACCCTAAAGTCGCAAAAAGTTATGTTATAGTTATTATCTTTGGTATAGTTTTAATTGACTTAAAAGAGAACAAAATAAAAATGACGACCAGACTAATACAATGATGTTACGTAACGTTTTGTAAGAAAGACCCCCTCCCGCCCCTGTAACGCATCGTAACGTTTTACGAGACACTCCCTCCCCCAAATTGCGGTACGTAATACTTGAAGGCCCCCTGATGGAGTACACTACTCCGTCATCCACTGCCAACTTCTCCACTGCCAGCTTGTAAGTCTTGGACTATATGCTATAGACCAGCTTCTGCTCGCGACTTTGTCCGCGTGGAATAGTTAATCTACCCCCGATTTTGAAACTCTCAGCCCGATCGGTTTATAATTGACTAAGTTTCATACAAACTTTCATCCCCTATTTTATCCCCTAGCGGGTAGAATTAATCAAAATCCTTTCTTAGCAGATGCCTACGTAATAACATCTACCTGCATGCCAAATTTCAGCCCGATCCGTTCAGTGGTTTGGGCTGTGCGTTGATAGATCACTATGTCAGTCAGTCAGTCACTTTTGAGTTATATATATATTTAGATACTCACTATGCACGCTGAGCCTGGCTTGTTGCGAGGTTTCCCCAACCTCGTTCTTGGCGGTGATGGTGTACACGCCACCATCATCCACTCCCACTTTCTTCACCGTCAGCTTGTAAGTCTCGGCGGCTAGATCTTCCACTATGTCGAAGCGAGACGATGGTTGAATGGCGTAACCGTCTTTGTGCCTGAAAATAGGAAAACAGATTTAAATTCAAGATCAGAAGCCGTACAAAGATGCAAAATTGGTTTATCGCGAGATAGGTAATCCTTTGTCAAAAGATACTGATGACTTTAAGGTCACTGACTGTTAAGTCTACTGTCTGAATAAAACCAAACAGACTGATTATAATAACTTACAAGATTTATCAGCAGAATACACTGATTAGGATTCCATCTTTCTCTTATCCAGTCGCAGTTGAACTATCACCTTTATATCTAGTCGCAAAAGGTCTGGAGTAGCTTGCCACTTAACCTCAGGGTTGGTTCTATCGTTGGCAATGAAGGGCGGTGATGTCATGAAAACCCCTGGATCCGCCGTCGAGGCCGAGGCCGCAACAGGATGTCGAGGCGCACAGAACTATCGTCCTTAAATGCAAACACAGAAGGTCCCGAGTAACTTACCACTTAACCTCGGCGATGGGGTTGGCTCTAACGTTGGCTATGAAGGTGGTCTCCTCGAAGGGCACGGCGGTGACGTCATGCAGCCCCTAGACATCTGGCCACTGAAGGAAGTCGAGGCGCACAGAACTATCGTCCTTAAATGCAAACACAGAAGGTCCCGAGTAACTTACCACTTAACCTCGGCGATGGGGTTGGCTCTAACGTTGGCGATGAAGGTGGTCTCCTTGAAGGGCACGGCGGTGACGTCATGCAGCCCCTAGACATCTGGCCACTGAAGGAAGTCGAGGCGCACAGAACTATCATCCTTAAATGCAAACACAGAAGGTCCCGAGTAACTTACCACTTAACCTCGGCGATGGGGTTGGCTCTAACGTTGGCGATGAAGGTGGTCTCTTCGAGGAGCACGTCGGTGACGTCGCTGCAGGACGTCGAAGCGCACAGAACTATCGTCCTTAAATGCAAACACAGAAGGTCCGAGTAACTTACCATTTAACCTCGGCGATGGGGATGGCTCTAACGTTGGCGATGAAGGTGGTCTCCTCGAAGGGCACGGTGGTGACGTCATGCAGCCCCTAGACATCTGGCCACTGAAGGAAGTCGAGGCGCACAGAACTATCGTCCTTAAATGCAAACACAGAAGGTCCCGAGTAACTTACCACTTAACCTCGGCGATGGGGTTGGCTCTAACGTTAGCGATAAAGTTGGTCTCCTCGAGGAGCACGTCGGTGACGTCATACAGCCCCTGAACATCTGGCCGCTGCAGGAAGTCAAGGCGCATAGAACTATCGTCCTTATACCCAGACTCAGAAGGTCCCGAGTAACTTACCACTTAACCTCGGCGATGGGGTTGGCTCTAACGTTGGCGATGAAGGTGGTCTCCTCGAAGGGCACGGCGGTGACGTCATGCAGCCCCTCGATCTCGGGCCGCAGCAGGATGTCGAGGCGCGCAGAGCTCTCGCCCACGCCGTACTTGTTCTTGGCCTGGATCGTGTACTCGCCGGTATCGGTGTGGCGACCTGGGAAATAAAGAATTCCGTGTAATTTTCAGCTCACAGGATAGAAGTTTATATACTACAGAAAAAGTACTATTTTTATAGTGCTTTAAATTTTTCGGGTGACGACACGCATTGGTACAATTTTTACTAAAAAGTGACGTCACTAGCCTCCATAGCGTTAATTCTTGCCCTTTGATGCGTAATCTTTGTCAATTCTTAGTTATTTGAAGAAAAAATAACATGTCTAAGTTTATTGACGTGACAACGAATAAATCGATGAACGCCGGCTGTACGCACGAAAAAGGTTAACTAATTGTAACGTTACGATCGGAGCGAGAGCGCTGCACGACCGAGTGAGAGGCACGCTCATTCCATCAATGATTTGTTAAGTCTTTTATAAAATAAATTTTTGAAAATACAAAATCTCATTTACACTTGAAGAATTGACTGTAACGAACAAATATTTACAGGGATGTAGACGTAGAGAACGATAAACAGATAAACAAACTGCCTCAGACACCTACTTCATTGTTTGTTTTATCTTTGTTGTAGGTATACTAACATTAGTTATGAAGAAAATTTGCTAACGAAATTAACTGTATGACTGTCCGAAGATATTGAATTAATCAACTATAAAGAAATCCTAAAAGAAAATAACGTACCAGTAGGAATAGACAGCGTAAAGGTGCACTCCTTCAAGCCGTGGTCCAGGTCCTTGGCATCAGCGGAGGTGACGATGGTGGCGCTGGGCTGCAGCTCCACTCCATTGAGGAGCCAGGACACGTGGGGCTGAGGGTCGGCCGTGCAGACTGCCTGCAGGGTCACGGGTTCCTTCTGGAGGACTCGCTGCGCTTCGAGAGGTGTGGTGAACTTGGGCTTGCGGAGCTCCGATTCAGCTGTTGGATATGTGATATTCTGTTAGTCATCATCTGCCTAGCCTTTACCAACTATATTGGGGTCGGCTCCCAGGCAAGCCGGATTCAGCTGAATACTAGTATTTTCAGTGAAGCGGCTGCCTACCAGCGGGCGTACCATGACGTCTTAAAATGTGTGTCTTCCGAGCGAGAAAAAGGGAGCTATATAGGGTGTATAACTCTGTCCCTCTTTCTCGCTCGGAAGACTCACGTTTTAACACCTCATGGTACGCCCGCAGACCTCCACAACCCATTAACTGGGGAGCACGGTACTTCTTGTCAAGACTGGTGTCAGATTTTCTGACAATCTATAACGACTGCCAAAGATCACCAAATGACAGCCGGGACCAACGGCTTAACGTGCTTTCTGAGGCACGGAGAAGTCTGGTTATGTTAAGATGGTCACCCATCCACAGACCAATCTCGGCAAACATTTTTTTTAATGTTTGTGATTTGTTGTGAGATCTCCGTAAAAAACCATCTCAATTTTAAAATTATCTAAGGTGTTTCAAGTATATGTATGTATCCTGTATTTCTGAAAACCTTTCTCGCTCTTTTGTCACATTAAAATTGTTATTTACTTGTATCAAAATAAGTTCTATGGTAGATTTACTAATCGGAGAGTAAACCCAATGCTTAGAAACAATTTAGCACAATCGAGTCTTTAATTCATCGCAAGTTAAGTGATGCGATTGATTTAATAGAAAACTCATTCAACCAAACACAGCAAGAAAACATGCGTTTAACAATTGATCACATTCATTGTGTGATCATTTTAACGCGTTTGACCTATTATTACAATTATTACTTTGTGATAGTTTTTATTCGATAAACTGGGCCTTAGTTTCCAGAAACATTCAAGATTTTCTGTCCCTATTATAGTCAAGTAAAAGAACAAAGAAAACACGTACGCGAAACAGAAAGTTGAGCTGTCTGCACTTGCGTCCCCAGGTTATTGATGATCTCGCACTGCCATTTGCCAGCATCCTTCATCTGCACGCTGTCAATCTCCAGCTTGAAGAGGTCACCGTCGTTGGTGATGTGGACTCTGAAAGAAGGAAAATATTTGGCTCAGAAGTATTGACACTCAATACAAACTGAAAATTGCAGCACCGACTTTATCACGGGAGCGTTTATGTCGGTTGACTAGATTCAGCATGATCTTTTTATACCTACCGGACTATTATATACCTACTGCCGAGTATTTTTTTTATAATGCTGTAGATTCATTAGTCACTAAGTGTTCTATCTCGTAAGCCCAGTTCATCAAAAATTATAAGCATCTAGTGTCTTTTTTTCTGGAAAGGAATCATCAAATCACTTCTCCCGCTCTGGGCGGAGCAGAAGGGAATGTCACACTCTAACTAACTAAAACCCACCCGTGTTCCTCCTAGTGCGCTTTGCGTTTCAGGGCCGCGGTGACTCTTTCGTACAAGTTCCCGTACCCTAGCAGGCACTGACCCTATGGGACCCCGTCTTCTTAGCTGACTTATCTTTGAGGCGCGCGTGAAACACGCGCCATCGACCAAGGTTGGTTGTTGTCGGATAATTGGTGGCTACCCATAGCTCGCCATCCGCAGGCCCGCACCTACGGTGGCCGACAATCGCCCTGCGTTTCCCGACGCCCGGGGCGTCATCTTCAGTTGAGGCGGAGGCATCTAGTGCCTGATAATGATTTTCATCTGCACATGACGTTCCATGTAACGGTTGGCCATCACCACGTAAAAACAATTTAAGTTTTTGAACAAATAATAATATTTACCTGCCACACGGCTTGACTTCTTTGCCGTCGTGCAACCAACGGATGGTCGGCTTAGGGGTTCCAGAAACTTCTACAGAGTAAACTAGAGGAAGGGACTCGAAGGCGTGGCCGTCCTTCATACTGCTGCCTTTGACTGCGGGTGGTGCTGTAATATTAAAGGTATTGTATTAAATAAGGCTTGGTTTTGTTCGGGATGCGTCTAACATCCCACCAGGTAGATTTAAAGCTAAGGAACAGCGTAGCGATAGGCTGGGAGAGTAACAAGATCAAGAAGAGGTAGTTTTCATTGAAGTTACAGCAGATTTGTTTGTCTTCAAGTAAAACTTTAAAGTTTTATGATCACTCTAATTAAAATTAAGAGATCATTGAAAGTTGTAGAAACATTGTTTAACATAGAAATCATAATAAATACTAGTAACATCACTGACAAGTTTATTTTCTAGCAATAAAGACCAGGAAGTGCAAGAATGAAACAGTGGAAGTGACTCTAGGAACAAATCTAATGTTGTAACTTAACGTATTCTATTTACAAAAAGAAAGTGCGAAAATTTATTGAAACCACATTCTTAAGCCTAGAAGTTTACAAAGCCCTTTTAATAAAAGAGTTGTGTATTTACATAAAATATTGCCCAATCAGTTTGCAGTATATTTACAGCAGTTTAAAATTTTTACTCAACCTTACCTAAGGATACTTACAGATAACCGTGTCGGGGAAGATACATTTATATTGGTGTGTGGTTGTTATAGAGTGTTTGTATACTTACCAATAAACGATGTTTGTCTTATAAAATATAGGTCCATAAACATTTAAAGTGTAAGTACCATGCAAGCGACGCACTACAGTTGAAATATATTTCTCTTACCTGGATGATATGATGACTTTTTTGATCGAACTAGTATCTCTGCCGCACCTGGCCCCAAGGATTAGTATGCCAGAAGGGAATGTTATTACGCATGCGTGCTAAAACAAACATACGACAGCATTAGTCAAATGTGGAGAGACATTTAGAGGACAATTATATGGAAAGAATCTGCCATTTTCTTAGAAGATGAAAGTTATTAAGAATAAATTTAGTTTGTAGTAAAGAAGAAAATGACAGATTGAATGGAGTCAACATCAGCAATTTCCGATTTCGGATTCAAAGCGTTTATTTTCATGTTATTCTCCCCTGAAATACACTGCGTAGCGTTACATGATCAAATGCCAGCCTCTTTCATCGTACAAAGTTCCCCGTGTGTTTAATATTTTGATTTAACAATTACCTTTTACATCTTCCACATTTAGGATATCATCTAGTATGCTCCTTTGTCTCTGGCTCCGTTTAAGAAGGGCTTCCAGCTCGTCGTCTACTTCCTCCTCTTCAAGTTTAAATAACTTAGCATCGTTTTTTCTCTTTCTCTCAACAGTAGTCTCTGTTAAATCTTTCGTAATGTTTTCAAAGTTTTTCATGGGGCTTAATACTAATTCTTCTATAATTCTATTCTTAATGTTATCTATTTTTTTCTCGACGGATTTGTACTCGTTTTCGTCGAATTCCTTCGAAATGTGTATGAGTCTTTCTGTGATGTCGTTTTCGAATACCTTTTGCGACTTTTCTTTTACGATTAAAGATTCTTCTTCGTTCTCCCCTATGATGAAGTCTTCTTTGTAAGACGACTGGCGGACGTACGAATCTTTACTGAATACTTTTCTTGTTTCGTCAATGTCGAATATAGATTTTGAGAGGTCTTCGATGGATATCTCTCTAGAGAGTGGTTCGTTCTGCCAGCTCATCTCGTCTTCCGAGACTGACATTATGGACATAGTATGGTTCGCCCCTTGTCGCCCACATCTAGATCCGGTATCAGCGTCCGAGTCTGTCTGCGGTTCCTCAATGATGCCGTAAGTACCTCTCCTTACATGGTCAGGTATGCTATAATGGCCCATCTCCGTCAGGAAGTAACTATGGCTAGCAATCTCTTCAACTTCCAAAGAAGTTGTATGCGGTTTGTTCGGTTGGATCAACCTTCTGCCTCCGAAAAATTCATCGTCATCATAATAAAGTGATGTTGACGTCATTTTGTGTAAAGTGTGCGTTTCGGCCGGACCTACCAGTTAAAATAGTATTATGTTGATTTTAGGTCATACAACGGTTTAGAAGGTAACATTAGAAAAGATGAGACTAATGCGTTATCCTTTAGTTTGAAGTTGTTTTAAGCAATCTTGTTTAATGATGGAAAGTTAGTTGATGATAGATGGATGTTAGAATTGGGAAGAGAAGGTAGGAAGCTGGATACTGACCTGTGACGATCGCGCCATGAGACTTAGTGCTGCTGACTTTAGACATTATAATAGCTCCGTTGTCGCCTGTCTTGAACGTAGTTACTGTTTCGAAAACTCGGCCTAAACATAACAAATCACACTTGGGATGTTAAAAACACAGTGTTAAAAGCATGCATAGTGTGCGCGAAAACGTGAAATTCTCGCATACATAGTACTAAAAGCTGTTTGCTGAATCGAAGAGAAAGCGTCGAAGCGTTTAATGTGTATACCTTCAGTTTCAGCACTTAACGGTTCTTCCACGGGTTGTTTTTTAACCGATTTACGCTTTGGTGACTTGACGTCTTCAGGGATAGGAACTTCTTCGATGAGCTCGGGTTTAGTGGCACTTTTTTCCCCTGCATCCTTCTTAGTAACGAGTTCTTCTACGACAGGTTTCTTGTTCTGTTCGTTGTGGTTTTCGTCCCAGAAAGACTTGTCTTCAGCCGTCTCTGGTTCTGAGAAGGATTTATTTCCAGCGTCAGTAGGTGTTGAATCAATTTCCTCTATGGTTGGTTTACTTGGTTTGTCATCAGCATCGTCCCAGAATGATTTCTCTTCAGCGACTTCGGGTTCGGTAACAGACTTCCTACCTTTGCTGCTGATTGGTGTATCTGGTTCTTCTACAATGGGTTGTTTAGTCTTCCCATCGTCGGCATCATCCCAGAAAGATTTTTCTTCAGCCACTTCTGGTTCAGTGATAGATTTCTTTCCTTTGCCTGGTTTCGTTTCAACTTCTTCAATTGAGACCTTTTTCGATTTCTTGTCATCATCCGCGTCATCCCAGAAGGACTTTTCCTCGGCTACTTCAGGCTCTGTTATAGATTTCTTAGCAGTGCGGGATGCCGGCTTGTCTACCTCGTCAACGCTAGATTTTTTCGCCTTGCTGTCTTCTTCATCATCCCATATAGACTTCTCTTCAACAGTTTCTGCCTTGGCTAACTTGGCAGACTTTTTCTTCCCCTTGTCCACGTCATCTTCAACGGGTTTCTTGCCCTTTTTGCCGTCCTCATCGACCTCACTTTCAACAATGGCTTCTTTATTCAATGTCGAATGAATCTCTCGCGCTATTGAACACAATGAAAAAAGTGGTAACAATAAAAATGATTTATTAAAAATGGACAAAATGTATTGAATTATAGACGTCACAAATGGGTTTAAAAGTGCAGGACAAAGTCAATCGATGGTCGTGAGTGACTACGCAGCATTCCAGTCTATTGAATGCTTCGATGTATTACACCATATTCTAATGGCCGGTATCTAGGGACACCAAAAAAACAAACTAACGTGCGGATAATGTGGTAGTAGGTACTAGTAATCTAGGGTTCAATATCTACGTTAATGCAAACTACTTTACCCGTATGTCTTTCCATTGTGGTGCCAATTCTGACGTTTCTTGACAGATTTGGTTTCTTGTGGGCTTACCATTACATGTGTAGTGTAAGTGTGTCTGTGTGTTTGTGTCATTCTGTGTAGTGTTCACTGCAACTCTGACTCGTGATCATACGGTTGTGCTAGTTGACGTTGAATTTCAACCTTATTTTTTGTACATAAGAATAATTTTGAAACTAAAAATGTTGAGATAAGAACGCAGAGAACGTTTTTCGAAAATGGTCCCTACGGCTTGTACATAAGATTGAAATTGACATGTTTCCGTGTACTTACTGTGGACGGTGACCGTGCTCTTAGAAGAGACACTACCAAACTCGTTTTCGGCTCTGACTTCGTATTCGCCGCCATCTTCTTCCTTGACCAGAGTCACTGTGAGATGGTAGTTCTCCAATCTAAAGTAGAACAATAAACATACATAATCAGCCTTTTAACGTTCCCACTGCTGGGACACAGGCCTCCTCTCTAGAAGAGGGAACGGGCCGTAATCCACCACGCGGGCCCAGTGCGGGTTGGTGAATGTCACATGTCTTCGAATTTTTGGTTCTATTTTAGGACATGCCGGTTACCTCACGATGTTTTCCTTCACCGTTTTGAGAGCTTAACAATATTATATCAATATCAGTTATATCTGCAGTCACTAAGCCAACCTTTATTGGTACATACATATTATTATTATTCAGATTGTTTTTTTATGACGACAATATTCATTGTTCTGTAATTCATTTTATATTAAAGTTTTAATTTAAAAAATTGATTTTAAGGATTGGCAGTTGACTTGATTCATTGTGTATATGTCACAGCTGTTTAATGAGCGGCCTTTGTGACATCCAGCTAATGCGTCTCATATACCACTTAATGAACAAGCTGGCAGATGCTTACGCCTTTCATAGAATAGGGAAACCGTGTGACGAAAATATACGAAAGATCCACAAGGAAGGTAATTTTGCATAAAAGGAGGTCGTCGACCTAAATTAATTATTCTACTTAAGCAGTGAAAATCTTCAACTAATATGTTATATATGTAAATGTGTATACGGTGATGTCAATTCCCCCACCTTTTAGTATCCCTCTCGATTTTAATCCTGGCATCAGTGGTGACCTCCTTCCCGTCCTTGTACCACTTGACCTTGGGCTCGGGGCAGCCTTCCACCTCCACGTCCAGCTTCAGCGTCTGGCCAGCGTCCACCGTCATGTCGATCAGGCTCTTGGTGAAGCGGGGCTTCCCTGGAAATTTTAGAGTTCTAATTTCAGAAACCATTTAGACTGACTTGAAGGATAGAAGTAATGTTTGAGCTTAAAAGGTAAGGCTCACCTAAGGTTTTAGGAAGTCATTGACCTCTAGTTTTCTACTTAAACATATTTTGATTGGTCTCACCAGACCCCTATTTTGTAAAGGCCACTTTGAAATTCGAACCTCACTTAAATTATAATGCAAATATTCAACAAAAAAAGAAATCGGTGACTCGACCTCATTGCTAGACACTATTCTATTTTTATAATTTATTATTATTATTATAATTTCGAAAAAAAATAATGAACAACGCCATGCTGATTTTTTTTTAAATTTAGTTTGTTGGAAACATGTACGACGGTCTCTGTGCCGTACTTCTACAATGACACTTCTGTGCTGCCATCTATAGTTCATACACCTTCTGTTTGGACCATCATGCACGAAGTATACTCTGCCATCTAGCGTTACAAATTCTTAACTTTTTGTTTGGCGCAGTGGTTGAATTTGTATGACCTACAGATAACTGTACCGAGTCTGGCTTTTTGTGTATGGGCTTCATATGTCTGTAAAAGCACGTTTTACATACATATAAACTTCAGTTCTAGGCAATGTTTTTTTTTTACTTTATAAAGGTTGTCTTGAAAAGATCTTTTAGCGATAAAGCCGCCATTGTTTCACCCTATATAATGTTTTCTTCATCTATATTTTCTGTAACTTATATGGTGTATATAATAAAGAGTATTCTATTCTATTCTGTTCTATAACTATAAATAAAATATACTTCTACACTGACGCTTCAGTGCTGCCATCTATAGTTCCTGCACGCTCTCTAGACCTGTTTGTGCCACTGGTAGCGGGTCTGTTCACAAGAGTGACCACAACCCTGGAACGCGGCGGGCATCAGGAGGAACACGGGTGGGTTTCAATCAATACGAGACACTACCTCTCGCTCCGCCCAGTGCAGTAGTAGAAGAACATACTCGTGATCACTTACTGTTGACCGTGAAGGTGGCGGAGCAGGAGTCCTCGCCCAGCTCGTTGGACACCTTGCACGAGTAGTTGCCGGAGTACTCGGCCGACACCTCCTTGAGGATCAGCTTGTGCGTGTTGCCGCTGTCCACTCGAGTGAACACCGACTTCTTCTCGGTTATCTCTACGTCGCCGAGGTACCTGGGGGAAACAAATACATGTTATCTATCTATACTAATATAATAAATGGGAAAGATATGTATTTTTGTATGTAACGAATAAACTCAAAAACTACTGGACCGATTTGAAAATGAAAATAATATATCTAGATATATTATTTTCATTTTCAAATTTTAAAATGTATTTCCGCAAAGTAACGCCTGACTCAATCAATTTTACTGGACCGATGTCAAAAATTCTTTCACCATTAGAAAGCTACATTCACCCTGAGTAACATAGGCTATATTTTATCCCCTTATTCCCACGGGAACGGGAACTACGCGGGTGAAAAAGCGGGGCGCTGCTAGTATATTATATTACAGCTAGCCTGAAATGTCCCACTGCTGGGCAAAGGCTTCCCTCCACTCCTTCCACTTTTCCTGATCCTGTGCCACATCCTGACAATTCCAAATGTACAGAAGTTCTATTTTCTTCTCCAGATTCATCTGCCTAGTATAGGTTAGGCTTCCCGTCTATCCGGATTTAGCTGAATTTAACATGGAGCAGCTTCCTACCAAACCTCCACAACCCAATAACTGGGTAACTCCATACTTTTGGCAAGACTGAGGTCAGATTTGCAGTTTCAACTACCAGATGATTTAGTTTCAATTATTTGGACGATATTCGCCGTCGCTAACGGGATTTTATTGATGTACGATACAAATCTAGTGTAGTCCAAGTCTCTCGAACCTTGATCAAATTTCTAATTTAAATTTCTGCTAACAAATCTCAACTCAGATGTCGTCGTTATCTGACTTAATTTACTTCAGCATAAGTTGTTTTAATGCTGGCACTTTCTTCGACGTATTGATCAAAATATTCGTGTGGCTTGTGCAATTCAAGATTCTCCTTATTTCAAAAATCTAATTTATTTTGTATTGTAGAGAAGTGACATAAATACTTTGACAAATACGATAAGTGAAATGCCAGCGTAAGATTCTCCTTTATGTAGTGGACTAGCAGAGCCCCGCGGTTTCACCCGCGTAGTTCCAGTTCCCGTTGTAATACCGGCATAAAATATAGCCTATGTTACTCACAGATAATCCCACTTTCCATTGGTAAAAAAATAATCAAAATCGGTCCAGTAGTTTTGGAGCTTATTCGACACAAACAAACAAAAAATCTTTCCTCGTTATAAAATTAGTGTAGACAACTCACCATTTGACAGTAGGTTCGGGATAGGCCTCGACAGCAACCGTGAACTCAACATTAACATCTCCTTCGCTGGCGGATGTGTCCTTCAGTTTCTGCGTGAACTGCGGGCCCGAGCGCACGCGCAGCGCGCACGAGTCGGAAGCGCTGCCGTGGATGTTGCGGATCTGATGACCAGATTTATTTATTTATTTAATTTAAGGATCACCAACGAGTGTTACAAAATAATAAAAAAACATGCAGAAATAAAAAATGGTACAGTTAACATTATCCTACATTGCACACTCAATTATAGGCAACCACAGCTTGCGTATAAACCGAGCGTACACAGCTCTAACCAAAATAAAACACAACGGAAACGTCAAATAATAAAAGTAATGTCAAAATTAATCAAAATAAATGTGAAGATGTCAAATAAATTATAATTGAAATAAAATAGTTTAAATGTCCTGGATTAAATTAAATTTAAACTTAAATTAAATCAAAATTAAAATTCTACATTAGATAAAATAATACTATAATGTATAATTTATTTTAGTAGAATTTTAATACTATAATGTATAATTTATTTTAATTTCAATACAATAAAATACAGGACATTTGGATACATGTCAGAAAAATAGAACATGGCTTTTTATTTCTTTGTCTAACACACTCAAAAACCTTTCTGACTGTATGTGTCCAGTTAACACGTACCCACAGCTAGAAATGTTGATGGCTTTTGTTATTTTTTTAACTTGTAGTTTTTTTTTTGTTTACTTTTTTGTTTGTCTTGTGCGAGTCCCAAATAAAAAAAAAATGTTTCTTTTTTTTAAAAGAATACAATATCACAATCATTAAATGACTACTCACTGAATTGACTTCTAGCATCATTCGTGAGTAGTCACTGAATGTTTGAAATTACAATCCAGTTGTCCTTTTGAAAATATATAATAAGGATTAAACAGAATCATTACGGCGAGCCACCCATAGCTCGCCGTCCGCAGGCCCGCGCCTACGGTGGCCGGGAATCGCCCTGCGTTTCCCGACGCCCGGGGCGTCTTCATCTGTTGCTCAGATTTCAGGTTTAGGGAGCCCTGTAGTAAAGTCTGCTGCAGGCTCCACGCTGACTTAATCCGGCCCTGATTTGATGATTTCCTATCCTTAAAAGTTAGTGCTAGCTGTGTGGCTCACCTCGCAAGAGTACTCCCCCGCGTCGGCGCGCGCGGCTGACGTGATGACGAGCGAGTGCGCCTCGCCCACTGACGACATCTTCACCGTGGACGACTCGGATAGTTCCACCTTGTTCTTGAACCTGACGTTACGCGAAAGACATGTCCAATTATAAATTGTTTAAAAGCGTATACGACGTACGGCATTTCAAACAAATTTTCAAGTCCTTATTTTCCGAAATGACTAGACCAATTTTAAAGAAACTTTACACACGTAAATAGGATTCAAGATTCAAAGCATTTATTTCAAATAAACCTTTTACAGGCACTTTTGAATTGTCAAGTAGAAAGAGGTGAAGCTATCTGCACGTTCCAAAGCGTAGATCTCTATGGAGAAGAACGTGCAAGAAACTCCACGGACACTCTTTTAAATCATGTTCTGTATTACATAACTTTGGTTACATCCTTGGTGCTTCTATGTGTGAGGACAATGCAAAGAAAAGAAAAAGGAAACTATAAAACAATTCAAAGTATTAAAGATTAAAACAAGTCAGTGGCAGTTAAGAGGTGACCAGTCTCAACCGACGGCGCCCGTTCACGAACATGACGCGTGTATCGGCACCATTTAGCTCAACCATTTTGAAGGGAACCGAATGATCCGACACACGCGCCACCATCAGCGAGACATTTGAGCGAGCATGACATACTCTCAACTGCCATTTTAGTTCAAGTCACAAAGTAAACTATAACCTGTAAATGGCTCCATGGTACTCACATTTACAATATTTGAAAATAAACTGCTTCTACATTATACAAAACTATGGTTCACAATGACCAAGCAAATACAAGTAAAAAAGAGAAATTATTTATTCCCATTATTAGAAATTAATTATTTATATAAAATTATAAAAAAAAGAATAAATAAATGAGACAAAAAAAGGGCGAGCATCTCTTCCAAATAAAAAATCCTAACTTGTTTACCCAAGTGGTTGAGTCTGTGGAGCAGGACCGGCATTTAGCCAAGCATTTTTATCAAGGATATAATCTTCCAGTTTATAATATGCTTGCCTACATAGTGTGCGTTTTATGCATGTTTTAAATTTTCTCTCATTTAATTGAAGGATATCGACTGGTATTTTGTTATAAAATTTTACGCAATACCCCATAAAAGAAGTGTGTACTTTAGCCAATCTAAACCTAGGTTGATCTAATTTGTTTCTATTTCTAGTATTAAAATTATGCCTGTCGCTGATCTTATTAAAAATATGCAGATTTTTCCGAACATACATAATGTTTTCATATAATGTATTGACAAGGTACCGTCATGATGTTAATTTTCTTAAACAGTTCCCTTAAAGAATCGCGCCGGCGGAGATTGTAAATGGCTCTAACTGCTCTTTTCTGCAGAATAAAAATAGACTCTATGTCTGCAGCCCGTCCCCATAGCAAAATACCGTAAGACATGACACTATGAAAGTAACTAAAATAGACCAGTCTCGCGGTATCTACATTAGTAAGTTGACGGATTTTTCTGACAGCATATGCTGCTGAACTTAGCCGTCCTGCAAGTGATGCTAAATGAGGTCCCCATTGTAGCCTTGAGTCGAGCGTTATCCCCAGGAAAACTGTGCTTTCGACGAATTCTAGTTTCTCTTTATTCAATACTATTTCCTCAATACTACTTTTAACATTCGGTAAAACAAATCTAATACATTTTGTTTTTTTCTCATTTAATACTAAATTATTAGCAGTAAACCAATTTTGGACCTGCTGTAGGGAGTCATTTACTTCGTCAAGATTTGCAGAACGTCTATTTATCTTAAAAATTAAGGACGTATCGTCAGCAAATAACACCATTTGTGATTGTTTTTTCAAAAGATAGGGTAGATCATTTATGTACACTAAAAAGAGGAAAGGACCCAGTATTGAGCCTTGTAGTACCCCCATTTTGACTCCTAAACCACATGAATTTACACCGTTTATTTGAACTTGCTGCCGTCTGTCATTTAAATAAGACTGTACTAAACTAAGTGCAAGTTTACTAAGTCCGTAATGTTCTAGTTTTAAAAGCAAGGTTTCGTGATGAACACAATCAAACGCCTTGGAGAGGTCACAAAATATTCCTATGGCATCTTGGGCCTCTTCCCACGCTGCAAATATATGTTTTAGTAAGGTGACACCAGCGTCAGTCGTGCAACGTCCTCTGGTGAAACCATACTGTTGATCGTGTAAGATTTTGTTGGTGTTGAAATGATTGAGCATCTGATTGAGCATCACCTTTTCGAAGACCTTGCTGAAAACCGGCAACACGGATACAGGTCTATAGTTATTGGTGTCTTTACTATCGCCGGACTTAAAAAGTGGTATAACCTTACTGTATTTCATTATATCCGGAAAGACACCTTGGTCCACACATAAATTAAATATTAAAGCCAAGTATGGTGCTGTTGTCTCAATTATGGATGTGCACACTTTGACGGACATACCCCATAGGTCTTCGGTCAATTTGATTTTAATTTGCCGGAAAGCTTTTATGACTGTCATAGGGTTGATATGTTTGAATTGGAATTCAACCGGGCAGTCTGGAACGTTTGCTCTTAATAAAGCAATTGAGACCTCGGGTGACGAGTTTAGAGCTTCTGTAGTTTTAATTGGTATGTTGGTAAAAAAATTCACAAATTCTTGAGCTACTTCAAAATTTGAGCTTATGGTCCCATGTGAAGTCTCCAATAAAAAATCAGTGTTGCGTACTTTATTTCTATTAGTTTCGTTATTGATAACTTTCCAAACTGTCTTTATTTTATTATCAGCCCATTTGATCTTGTTGCTAATGTATAGGGCTTTAGCTACCTTGCAAGTGTTTCTAAAAACTTTTGAATATTTGTTTACATACTTATTAAATGATTCCGTGTTAATGAAAGGCTTAAGGCCATATAGTTCATATAGTCTTTCCTAATACCTTTAGTTGCCCAGTCACTGAATTTAAACTTAGGGAAAGTGTCTTTTGACTTCTTTTCAAATGTTGTATTGAATTCTTTTAATACCACTGAAAAGAAATTATCGTAAAATTTATTTGCATCTTGAATGTCATGGGCTAGATCATTTAACTTATTTTGTAAAATACAATTGAATTTCGCTAATTTGCCAGTTGTAATTGGCCTATATTGTATTTGAATTTGTTGTAAGACAGCTTTAAACTTAAACGTTACCAATTGTCCACTATGGTCAGACGGTAGATAATTTACTATGGCTTTATCTATATAATCACAATCGCAGAACACATTATCGATGCAAGTTGAAGAAGGAAGGAAGTAGGATAAAAAGGTCTAAAAAGTTAGTTGAAAACATTTTCCCACTAGCGCCATCTATTATCGAGTAGCAGAAAAAGTAGAGTCAGGAATCTTCGAGACATTTCTAAGAAAGAACATTCTAGAATTCTCGGACCCTAGTTAATCGCGACCGATATGTACGCAAACTTTCTGGAACTTTCTACAGTGGAAGGTTCTGGAACTACTCGGCGCCCTATATAAGGCTGGCACATGTACCGACCGAGTATTGTCCGGTTGAGTAGTAACCAGCCTTAGTGTGGTGAACTGCGAGTGGTCCATTCCAAAAAAAAAACCGACCGAGTCAGTATTGGATTAGCGATACAAGTGATAACTTCGAGAGCGATCTTCGACTGCGAACTAAAGCGATTAGTAGTGCGATTGTGTTTTATAAAGTTGTAATTAGTGTTGTGTAATTAACGTGTCATTTTTGGTTATTTAATCGGCTGATTTTACTGTCAAGAACCCGAAGCTCGTAACAATAGCTTTCTTAAAAAAAGCTGCATACATCAAAATATTTTCTTCTCCACGAGCATCTTTGCTTGCGAAAATAAGTCATCATCATTTGCCTAGCCTTTTTCCAACTATATTGGGGTCGGCTTCCAGTCAAACCTGATTCAGCTGAATACCAGTATTTAACGTAGAGCGGCTGCCTACCCGACCTCCACAACCCAATAACTGGGGAACACGGTACTTCTTGGCAAGACTGGTGTCAGATTTTCTGGCTTCTGACAATCCGTAACGACTGCCAAAGTTCTACAAATGACCGCCGGGACCAACGGCTTAACGTGCTTTCCGAGGCACGGAGGAAACTCGGTATGTTAAGATGGTCACCCATCCACAGACCAACCTTGGCAAGCGTTGCTTAACCTTGAAGATCGATCTGTGCGGCTGTTATTCTTTAGCCACGAGCTCCTCCTTGCGAAAATAAGTAAAGCACCAAAATTAGATTAAGGAATTTTAATCCTAACATCGTTGGGATAAGGCTAGACAGACTCACCAAGCCACAGTAGGCGCAGGTTCCGACTCGGTCTCCACCTTGAAGGTGACAGTCTCCTTCTCCTCGCAGACCTTGGTCTCCCCCATCTTCTTCAGCACCTTGGGCGGTGACGTCACGTGCCACTGCCAGAAGTCCGAGCATTGGTTCACTTCGTTCCTGAAAGAAAATGAGGAACAAATAATAGGTAATTCTTGAAGAAAACTATATTCATTCTTTTAAAAATAGAAGCTACCTACTAGGTACAGTAAAGCCGCATTACTTTGGCCCTTTTTTTGTATGGGAATTCATCAAATGACTTCTCCCGCTCTGGACGGAGCGGAAGGGAGTGTCAGACTTTTACTGACTAAAACCCACCCGTGAACCTTCTTGTGCCCTTTGCGTTCCGGGGCCGCGGTGACTCTTTCGAACAAATTCCAATCAATCTGATGCACTTATTTAACAACAAAGTGCCCGTGATCTTGTAAATATCCTCAGATTCCTTCACGATGACGACGCGCTCTGAACTCTTGATCTCATTGCCGTCCTTGTAGAACATTACAAGACTACAATAACTTACTTAGCAACAACGGAGTAAGAGCCGGTGTCCGTGAGCTTGGCGTCCTTGATGGTGACCTTGTACATCTCTTCAGATTCCTTCACGATGACGACGCGCTCTGAACTCTTGATCTCATTGCCGTCTTTGTAGAAGGTGACGTCAGGGGAGGGGGTGCCTTCGATCTCGATGGTCACTGTGTGGGTGGACGACACCTGAGGATGTAGAACATATTTTGTAGAAGGTAGGAGATTTTGTGTGAACGGAGTAACGTTTCGAAAATGAAAGGTTGCATTTGCTAAAAGAAAGAATAATATTTATTCAGCACATACATGAAACACGCACGGTACTTGGTAAAACAAAAGATAGTTATGACAAGAACTAAGTGTGTGTCCCACGGCTGCACTAAATACGTCCATTTCAGCGATATGTCAGACAGACTGATGCTGTCTGACGCTGGTTTTCTAATGAAAAGCAGGTCGATGTTATGCGTACTTATCAAAGCAATATTTGATAAGAGCACATAACACAGGCCGGTGACCAATTGTTTACTTATTTGAAGGATGGTATCATCTATACTAATATTATAAAGAGGAAAACTTTGTTTGTTTGGTTGTAATGAATAGGCTCAAAAACTATTAGACCGATTTTAAAAATTCTTTCACCATTAGAAAGCTACATTATCCACGAGTAACATAGGCTATATTTTATATATTCCCACGGGAACGGGAACTACGCGGGTAAAACCGCGGGGCGCTGCTAGTAGCTAATACGTACACAAAACTTATCTGAGTCTCTTGAAATAGACAGAAAACCAAGTAAAAGTAGACACATTTATATGTGCTTCACAATTCAATTGAACAAGACGAAGTAGCAGATAAACATGACAGTAGAAAGTATTATGAAATGTTGTCTGATTCGACGGATCATGGATATTTTAGTTGACGAATTAAGGTTCGATTTTTAAGGTTTAGGAAGTGATTATGAAAAAACAGGTCAGGTGAATCTACTGGTCCGATTCAGTTGAAATTTAGTACAGGTATGAAATTCGGTGACCCAGTTACGAACGCGTAACGTAAATAAATAATTTTTAGGTCGCTTTTGCGGTGCAAATTAGAAAAAAAAAACAGTCATCTATGCTGTGTGACACATCCTTAAGGTCCTTGAGTAATAATATATTTTTCATTATTTTAAAACATTCAATTCTAAACTAAAAAAAGGAAAACCCATAAAGAAGTGTATAATTTCAAAGTAACCTTTAAAAGCACTATTCGTTCGGAACCCTTGGGCGTAAGGTTTTTTCCAATAAGAAAGAAACAATGGTGCGAAATTATCTCAAACTAGCAGCGCCCCGCGGTTTCACCCACGTAGGTCCCGTTCCCGTAGGAATATGAGGATAAAATGTAGCCTATGTTCGCCGGAGATAGTGTAGCTTCCCAACAGTGAAAGAATTTTTCAAATCGTTCAATTAGTTGCGGAGCCTATTCAATGCAAACAAACAAACAAGCAAACAAACAAACAATCAAATCTTTCCTCTTTATAATATTAGCGTAGATTATGAATTCAAGTCCATGACTCACCATGCAGGTCTGGTTCTCAATCTTCTTCTTGATCTTGGGAGCTGCCTTAACGACGAGGTGCAGAGTGGTGGTGTCCTCTCCGAGCTCGTTGGAAGCTGTGACGTGGTAGTCTCCTGCATCGGCCTGCGTCACGTTCTTGATCACCAGGGACATGGTCTCTTCGTCTTCGTACAGGAACCTGGAAGATGAGGGAAGAAAAGGTTGGTGTTCAGTTACGGTAATAAAAAAAAAACTTTTTACAAAAAATAAAACCGACTTCTAAACAAAAAAACCAAAAAGTATAAAATAACTTTAATTTCGGAACTCGGTGTTTTTGGTTGCTTTTTTGTTGTTGAACACAGACTTCCAAAATTATAGTTATTTTATACTTTTTGGTTTTTTTTGTTTAGAAGTCGGTTTTTTTTTTAAGTTTTTTTATTTTTCACTGTTTAGTGGTTCACTCCCAGCTAAACTCCCATCACAGCGTACGTGGTATAAATTGGTGTAAACTATAAACAAACATGCGATTTCAGCTATCCCGACAGATTTGCTATCATTTATTGAAATTAACAAAAAAACCGCTTGTTCGATTTCGATAAAATTTTCATGGGACCATTTGGGAAGTACACCCTTTCCAACAAAAAAAAAGAATTATTCAAATCGGTTGGCCAGCGACGGCGTTATGCGCGAAAAAACATTTAAAAAAAAACATACAAACATCCGAATTGAGAACCTCCTCCTTTTTTAGAATCGGGTTATATGAGTTCATATAATATTGTTTTTTTTTATTATTTTTGATGACTATGTAGGTCAATCTGTTTTTACTTTATTGACTCAATCTACTCTTTATAATGTTTTATAGTGAATTGATTTATGATTTCCATGTTGGATAATTATTATTTTTTTTTCTACCTTTGTCATGTATCAATGACTTTGCATACTATTGTATAAATTCAAGTTCTTAAAACGCAACAGACAGATGTGTTGCTGGGGAGTTTGTTGCGCCACTTCTTCTTCCCAGCTAAAACACTAGGAAGTGGTGACGGGTGGGCGTTTTGGGGGACTGTCTTTATGTAAAATTTGACGTTCAAAAAGTGCTGTCTATAAGCCTAGTTTGAATAAATGACTTTTGAATTTTGAATTTTGAGAAGTCGGTTAGAAACTAAAAAGGGTCTCTCCGGGTTCCCATATGAAATCTGCACTGGCGTCTTTTTTGACATTAATGCCTCTATTGAGTAGCTAGTTGTTGAAAATAATTTTAGGCCAATTTTCAAACCCCTAGCTCTATTCGTTTTTGGACAATAGTGATGCAACCCTTATTTTTCATAATTATTTTTCTGCTAAACTATAATAGATATTCGTTTTTTTTATTTAGGTTCATGTTATATTTTTTTTTTCATAATTTTCCAAGCAACTATAGGGCACAATTATTTTTTTTAATTTTAGGGGTGGTTTTCCGTAGTGGTTTTTTGAGGTGCATCAACCAAACAAATCACGTATAATCGGTAAGTATCCAACTATAATGCGTAGCAATTACAAAGATGTGTGATGGGTGGAACATATTTAAAAAGTTAAAAGTTATACTTAAGTAGGTAGGCCTAGTATTCTGAATTGATAGTTGAGACTGACAATGAGTTCACATCCTGAGTAAACAGCGTATTAAAATTGAATGAGAAACTAACAGAGAAACTAAACAGAGGCATTAATGTCAAAAAAGACGCCAGTGCAGATTTCATATGGAAACCCGGTGAGACCCTTTATATGATAAAAGAAAAACTGTCATTTATTACAACATTCGATGATAGGGGTTTGGTTAGTATCTAATTCAGAGATTCAGCAGAATATGGCATAACTTGACTTTTGATGAATTTGTGACCACTATTTTGAATCAGCAACTTCTTGAGTATTTTTAGCTGTAGTAACCTCTAACTTACTTTACTAAACAACTAATGGTTAAAATTGTCTTTACTGAAACGCATTTTAAAAGAGGGGTTAGGGCCATAATTGGACAGGCCTGCTATTAACGAAATATTTAAAACAATTTTAACCATTGTTTAAACTAAGAATTAAAAAAAAATTGTTATGTTGTGTATTTTAGTAAACATTTATTTATGACTAAATTTTGCACTAGATGAATCATCATAATCCATAAATTCGGGGTAAACAATTTAGTTCGGCGCAGGATATTCTCTTCTGCCATTACTTGCAACAAATTACTTATGTCAAATACAGAGGCATTATACCAAAACGTAGTACTGACTTGTGTCTAGCATCGGCCTCCACCGCCTCGCCGTTGTGCTTGAACAGCACGGTGGGCTTGGGGAAGCCTTTGCACGTCAGCTCCAGCATGGCGGAGGCGCCGGCCGACACGATGGCTTCGCGGTGCTCTATCACCAGCGTCGGCTTCTCCGGCTCGCGGTGCAGCTCGTGGACGGCTCCTAAGGGAATTAATACGGTGGTTAACTAAAAAAATCTGATTAGTCCGTCACATAGATTTCCAAAAAATATTGGAGACGAATTTTTTTCTTTTTTCACATAAACAAAAAATTAAGACGATACAGTACGCTGAAAACTCGGGTGACGTCACTGCTCGCTACAATTTTTACCGGGCCGTGACGTCACACGCTCCCACTCCTGATCTTTGATGCTTTTTATCTTCGTCAGTTTTTAAAGATTTGATAAAGGAAAAAATACGTGTCCAATATTTTTCTATAATCTAACTGACGGACTAAACATAATCATATATTTTTTACTCAGGAAACGTCCCTATTATGGTTCAGCTTATGTGTTTTTCATAATTTCTAACGCCATCTATTTTTATTGCAGTCTTGATTAATCTGTATGGTTTTGAACGCAGAAGCTCGTGGCTAAATTATAACAGCCTCGCGGGTCGATCTTCAAGGTTAAGCAACGCTTGCCGAGGTTGGTCTGTGGATGGGTGACCATTTTAGCATAACGAGACTTCTCCGTACCTCGGAAAGCACGTTAACATGTCTTAGGTCCCGGCTGTCATTAGGAGATGTTTGGCAGTCGTTATGGATTTTCAGAAGCCAGAAAATCTGACACCAGTGTTGCCAAGAAGTACCGTGTTCCCCAGTTTATGCGTTGTGGAGGTCTGGTAGGGCCGCTTCACGTAAAATACTATATTCGGCTGAATTTGGCTTCACTGAGAGCTGACTTCAATATAGTTGGGAAAAGGCTAGGCAGATGATGATTTTGAACGCAGAATGAAATGTATCGTTCACCTTGAAAGGAATGATAGCTATAAAAATATCCGAGATTCATTTTTCACTTATTTGTGTAGTGGTGTTGATACATATATAAGTGAATAAAATTATTGGTGAAACACCAGATTTTACTCCGCTGGTAGTACAGAGCCATAGAGAAAGTATCCTTCAAGGACTGATTTGAAAAGAGTAACTATGGAGTTTCTTGTCCGTTCTTATCCATAAGAATCCCTAAAAAACCTTTGCGAATGGACGCTAGAGTCACTTAATTATGATGAGTTTTATTGATGACGTTCAAAAGTGCCGTTAATGGCCTAATTGAAATAAACGTTTTGACTTTTTTGACTTTTGACTGTTATAGAATGTATTCCGTACCTTGCACAGTCAGTTCAGCAGAACAAGAGATGTTGCCGGTACTGGTCTTGGCCACGCACGTGTAGATGCCGGCGTCTTCAGGCTTCACGTGCTGGAACACCAGCGCAAGAGAGTCCTCGTCATCACCAAGGAGAACCTGGGAAAAACAATATAATAAAATTACAAGAAACTACGGATCTACACGGACACGGAAATTACAAAAAACTGCGGTTCTACATGGACACGGAAATTACAAGAATCTACGGAGACGGAAATTACAACTACGGATCTACACGGACACGGAAATTAAAAGAAACTACGGATCTACACGGACACGGAAATTACAAGAAACTACGAACTTCCAAAGTCAAACTAAAGCAAAATATCAGCCAGAATGAGAAGAAGAGTATATACTCTTCTTCTCATTCTCGATTAATGATATTTATTTAGTTAGTATATAGGTTCAACAAAACACTTTTACAAGTCAATATTTTTTGGTAATTTTAAACTAACTGAGGCCGGTTTTTTCACTATTCTGAGAAGAAACACCGCAACAAACTCAGAGTTCAAAGTCTTGTAGTATATCTATACTAATATTATAAAGCTGGAGAGTTTGTTTGTTTGTTTGTTTGAACGCGCTAATCTCAGGAACTACTGGTCCGATTTGAAAAAATCTTTCAGTGTTAGATAGCCCATTTATCGAGGAAGGCTATAGGCTATATATCATCACGCTAAGACCAATAGGAGCGGAGCAGTCATGAAAAATGTGACACAAACGAAGTTGTGCGGACAGCTAGTGTATAATATAGCGATAAAATTTGGTCGTCCATGTGTAATGGCCAGTGATATTCCACTTCCCATAAAGTTTTCGGACCTACTAGTACAGCAAATTAGCCAACTATACCAAATTAATTAAACCTTTCACTTTGTCTTTCACAGAACCGCAAACATTCTAACAAAATCGTCATCCATTCATCAGCAAAGAAGTTCAATCTAGGGTTGATCTCCACGAGCGCTTATAGCGTAGTTAGCATACGCGGTATGGTATGGGAGAAGTGTATCGAGCTTCTGTGCAACAAAATGGGACATTAAATAATTTATGCTTTCTTGAACATCATCATCTGCCTAGCCTTTTTCCCAACTATATCGGGGTCAGCTTCCAGTCATACCGGATTCAGCTGAATATTTGATTCAGTATTTAACGTGGAGTGGCTGCCTACCAGACCTCCACAACCCAATAACTGGGGAACACGGTACTTCTTGGCAAGACTGGTGTCAGATTTTCTGCCTTCTGAAAATCCGTAACGACTGCCAAAGATCTACAAATGACAGCGGGGACCAACGGCTTAACGTGCTTTCCGAGGCACGGAGGAAACTCAGTATGTTAAGATGGTCACCCATCCACAGGCCAACCTTGGCAAGCGTTGCTTAACCTTGAAGATTAATCTGTGCGGCTGTTATTCTTTAGCCACGAGCTCCTCCAAATTTATACTTTCTTGAACGATTGTAATTATTCGGAACAAATGATTGGCACAGCTCCATATGCAAGTCCAACGCAACGCTGTAACCATGAAGAATTTTACAGCCTACTTAAAAAGAGCTAAAATTCAAACTCCCTAAAAGAAACTATAGGGTATACATTAACTCGTACCTTAAACCTCTCTTCAGGGTCGAAGGGCTGTCCATCTCGCTTCCAGGTGAAGGAAGCCTTCTCTCCTTTGGCCAGCAGTCCTTCCCCGCCAGGTGGAAGCTCACCAAAGATGTTCTTGTCGTCTGAGGAAAAACATAACAAATTCTATTCTGCAAGATGTTTTGAAATAATTCCTAGTTCCCGAATCAAAACAATTTAATAAAAATAAAAATCTATAGTCAAATTTCAGCTGCAATTTTCGGCTGTTTGCACATATACATATATGGGCGTTTTGTGTATGACAAAACGGCCGTGGACGATCTGATCTAAAAAAATCTGTCCCATAAGCCAGAAGCTGGAATTTTCTAATACACTGCAATTTTCGAATCGATCGATCTCGATAGAAAACGTTGCTACAGGTCGAATTAAACTTTAAGACGATTCTTAAGTTTGTCTTTAACTACGCACCTCACCCCTCACCTCTGTTTTCATATGAATTTGATTCGTTTGTACTTGTATTTGGAATGTTGTTTGTACACCTCCAAAAAGATGGCCTATTGACGATTGGAAAAAATCAGTTATATTCTAGCTAGCAGTATGTCTCAAGAAGATTTGACCAACCATAACGTTTCTTAAATAATACTTTCGGCATCCATTGAAGTAAAAAGCTATAGGCCTAGTTTCTCGAACAAAAAAGAACATAAAGTTATTATGGCAAATTGTTAAATGGGTTGGTAGTATGAATTTTCATCAGCTCTCACATTATTTGACTTGCATTTAATTTGTTATGGCTCGATATGTTTTTTTTTATGGTCAGATGGATATGCTCTTGACTCTAGTCTGGGTCGCAAGTGACAGAGACAATGTCGACGATGGAATGAGCTTACCCAGAAGTAGCCTGTTCACTCTAACTTTGAAGAGATCAGGGTTGAATACGTTCGGAAACACGGACGCAGGCAGTGAGTTCCACTCCTTTGCTGTGCGCATTATAAAAGACGATTGGAAACGCTTGGTGCGAATTGATGTAATAGCAAAAATGTTTTCCCACAATACGGGGTTTAGTCTCTAACTACACCAAGGTCACTAAAAGTATCATCTGACCTAAAAAGACACTCAGAATTTAAGTCAATAACATCTCAAAACTATTACAAGTTCAGTCGAATTCTAGTAAACGATATACATATATAAATATCTTCGTGAGCCATAAACACGCGCTGGAGGATATCCAACTGTTTAAAAAAACATTACGTTTTATTTATAGATCATCACACATATTCTCCATTTATTACGACTACCTATAATTAATTATGTTTTTAGTGGTAATAATGTTAAATTACGCTTAAAGTGTTAATTATTAGGGAGATTTTATGACTACATAAAAGGTATTTACTTTCAGTGGGTGGGTGGCAAAATATCAGAACATTACCTACATAATTTGACGAAATCATTATGTTCCCTGTAGATGTTGAGAGCTCTGAATGAGAACTCGGTATCAACGGGTTGTATATCACCATTTACGAGCTCCTAGCAGCCACGATAACAACACACTTACCAACAACAGTGACGGTGGCCTCCGAGGTGACCTCCCCGTAGATATTGAGGGCTCTGCACGAGTAGATCCCGACTCAGCGGGTTGCACGTCAGTGATAACGAGCTCGTAGCAGCTGCACTAACAACACACTTACCAACAACAGTAACGGTGGCCTCCGAGGTGACCTCCCCGTAGATGTTGATGGCTCTGCACGATTAATCCCCGACGTCAGCGGGTTGTACGTCACCGAAGACGAACTCGTAGCAGCTGCAATAACAACACACTTACCAACAACAGTGACGGTGTCCTCCGAGGTGTCCTTCCCGCAAATGTTTAGGGCTCTGCACGATTACTTCCCGACGTCAGCGGGTTGAGCGTCACGGATGACGAGCTCGTAGCAGCCGCGATAACAACATATTTACCGACAACAGTGACGGTGGCCTCCGAGGTGACCTCCCCGTAGATGTTGAGGGCTCTGCTCGAGTAGTTCCCGACCTCAGCGGGTTGAGCGTCACTAATGACGAATTCGTTGCAGCTGCAATAACAACACACTTACCAACAACAGTGACGGTGGCCTCCGAGGTGACCTCCCCGTAGATGTTGAGGGCTCTGCACGAGTACTTCCCGGCGTCGGCAGGCTGTACGTCAGCGATGACGAGCTCATAACAGCCACGGTCGGCGCGAGTGCGGATGATGGACACGCGGTCCGATTCTGATGTTGTCAGAATCTCTTTTTCGTCACGGTAGCTGGAGAGATAAGACGTAAGGATTGACAATATTGTTGATGAGGTTTTGTCTGATGGTCATGTAGATAGTTTTACAGTAATACTATCCGTAGTAATTCCACTCCAAGAATATTATTTTTTTGATTTACTGTTAAGTTTATTGCTAGATACATACTAACACTTTATAAAAGTTGTCATTAACACATTAAGAAGAAGAATAGGATTAAGGCTATGGGACATTTTATGAGAGATATCGAGTATATAAAATTCAAAATATTAGTTATATTTTGAATTTTTCGTCGTTATCGCTCATAAATTCGCAAAGCCTGCCAGGCCTATAGATTTTGCACGTTGTACCATTATTACTGCTAAAGGAATGACACTTTGTCTAGGACCTAAGGATCTCGATTTTCTGAAGTAAATAATCTAGATGCAGTAAATGATGTAAGATGTTCTACTTTTTGTTGTTGTAAATATTAAAGATGTTCTAAGAAGGGTTTAAAAATTACACGACGTTAAATCAGAAGAAACATAATCACAAAAATATACAGACAGATACTTACAACTTGACTTCAGGATTAGGGTCGCCCTTGACCTTGACCATAAAGCGCAAGTACGTGTTTTCCATAATCTCGGTGTCCTTCAAGGCAACCAAGAAGTACGGTGCCTTTAGAGCGTTCCTCTCTTTGCGTTCTTCAGGAGTCACTATAAATGTCATATAATAATCGAAATCAGTATTAAATTAGCTGAAAGACCATTTGAGGCAGGCAAAACAAATTTTGAATATGTTTGAAATATTTTAGAATTAAGATATTATTAATACCTCTGTAAAATTGTCTCTAAGTAACCGTCTTTTTTGTACGCCGTAGTAAAGAGTAGGAAATCTTGTAAGAACAAAAACTTTGGTATATAGTTCTTGAATCATATTGGAACAGGTACAAAAAAAAAAATAGGAAATCGTGCCTCAAATGTCAAAAAAGTTATCGATATTACATATCTATAGGTTATTTATTTTGTAAGTAAATAGGTGTACAACAATACTGATAAGTGCAAAATACAGGAAAATTAAGTAGAGTAAACTGATCAGATTCCAAACTACGTGTTATACGCCTTACAATGTCTTAATCCATGATCGCGATGAGCATGCATACAGTAGGTAAAATAATTTTGAGGTAAAAATCGTCATAAAATATTTGTGAAAATTGATTTGTATAAGTTGGCGATTGAGATTGAGAAAAATAGACAGCAATTACGAAAAAACAACCTTAATTAATTATTTTTGATAAGAATTCATAGAATATTTCTCGTCTGTGAATTTTCACAACTACAAGTATAATTTAGCAATTGCCAATTACACGGAATTCGTTATTACAATCACAAATCAAGATCGAATCTGTAAGTACTACATTACAATGGACATAGCTCGAGACTTCCACCAGATCTCTATTTCTCTCAAATTCATATTTAATTTGAATAAAAATGAATAGAAAAACAAACACTCACACTCCTGCACGACTAACTGAGCGGTACAATGGGCATTCCCTTTGGGGTTTTCAGCGATTGCTGTGTAAACACCAGCATCGGACTCCCTGCAGTGTTTCAGTTCCATCTTGAAGGTGCCATCATTCTCATAGGAGATGGAGCATCGGTCCATGAGGCGATCGGCCAAAGGTTTGTTGTCCTTCAGCCATGTTAACTTGACGTCAGCAGCGTCACGCAGTAGACATTCGAAGATAGCGTTCTCACCAGCTGGGGATTCAGAGCGAGGTTACGAGAGAGTTCGTACGGATCTGTTTACCTCGATAACATGCTAGTATGATCTTATTAAAAAGTACAAGACAGACTTATTTCTACCAAATTGGTAGTTCGGTTACCGATATTTTGGTAAAATTAAGTTGATGATACTGGAAATGATGATAACAATATTGTTTCATGAATAAGTTAACCGTACGAACTCTTAAAGTCACAGAAAGGAAATAATGTTTTAATGTACAAAGCATTGTTAAATTAATGTGTAGTGTAAGTTAGGTAACTAAAAGCATTATGTACAAGCACTAATAGTGTGTCTACCGCTATGTGATGTGTTCTACGTTCGGGTGCAAGTACTTACGCTCAATGTTCTGGCCTTCTAAAGTTTTCGAGAATATTGGTTTGCCTTCTTGAGATTCAGATTTAGAGATGGACCGAGCAGTTTCGTAACCAGTGCTAACTGAGCCATTGGCGATGGATTTCTTTGAAGATGAATACTTGCTCTCATAAGAGGAGTCTCCATTCTTAACGGTCTCATAGCTACTCTCGGACTTGGACGAAATAGATTCGACCTTGTCGCCATCAATGATTGATTTGATGCTGTTTCTCTTCGAAGCGTATTTGTTTGCAATGCTATCAATTTTGCTGACAGAGTCAGACTCAACTCCGTAAGCAGAGCTTTCAGTTTTGCTTTCGTATTTAGCTTCAATACTCGCTTCGACGTTGCCTGCGACACTAGATTTGATACTGTTCCTCTTTGAAGCGTACTTTGAAGCAATGCTGTCGATTTTGCTGATGGAGTCACCTTCAATAGCGTAGTCAGACCTTTCAGACTTACTTTCAATATTAGCTTCGATACCGTACTTAGAAGCAATGCTGTCTATCTTACTGGCGGCATCATATTCGATTCCATATTTTGATCCAGCTTCAGATTTACTTTCGTAGCTCGATTCAATTCCGTATTTATTTCCTCCTTCGGTTTTCGAGGAGTACTTGGACTCATAGCGGGAGGATGCAGTTCCCTCAATGCCTGTTCCGGATTCGTACTTGGACGCTTCTAAACGCGATCCGCTCTCACGTCGCGAGTAGGAGGACGTCAGTCCACTACCGCTATCGTATGTGGACGATGACTCGTAGCGTCCGCCACTTGATACCTTTCGGCTGCTACTGGAGTACTCTGGAATAATATTAATGAAGTGGTTTAATCTGTGAACAGATCCCTGTCACTTTTACGAAGCAGCTAATTGGCTAGTTAAAAAATGTATAGTAATTGTTTTTTTTTTAATAAGAAATTCAAATCATACCTCCAGAGAGCCGCGAACTGCGGCTATACCTAGACATCTCGTCTTCAACAGCTTCCTCTGCGGTTACAGTTTGACCGTTACCAGCACTTTGTTGCTGAGACTCGGCGCCACTGGAACTAACCTTCTCTTCTGTTTTCTCCTTAGTTTCCTCTACTACAGATTGTTGTGTAGTAACCTCTTGAACATTTGTAGACTGTTGTGATGCTACAACAGTTTCTTGAACTGTTGTCTCTTTGACAGAAGCTTGTGTCTTATATTCTTTAGCTTCTTGTGTCTTTGATTCTACACTAGTTGCTTGAGTTTTAGATTGAGCAGTAGTTGCCTTTTGAGCAACTCGTATTGTACTTTCTTCTGATGCTTGTACTGCAGACTGTTCAGAGACAGATGTCTTCTGAGAGCTAGCTTGTACTTTTGTCTCTTGAGACGACTGTTCAACAGTTGTACTTTGAACAGATGTCTGTTGGGTTGATTGCACAGATGTCGCTTGTGCTACCTTTACTTCTGATGCAGCCGCTACTACAGTAACTTGGCTGGTTTGCTCAGAAGCAGACGCGGTCTTCTCAGTGACCTTAGAGCTTTCAACAGTCACAGATGATTTAGTTTCTGAACTGACTTCGCTCCTTGCAGCACTGACTGAGCTGACTTTAACGGATTCTTGTGCCTCGCTAACTGAAGAAACTTCAGTTACTTCTGATTTAGAGATTTTAGTCGCAACCTCACTTTCTATAGATGCTTTTCTTTTAGTTTTCAGTTGTTGAGCTTCCTCTGTAGTTGCTACTTGCGTAGTTTCTTCTACTCGGGAGCGTTTTTCTTTAGTATCTACTGCTTCTTGTGTTACTTCTGCGTGCTCCCTCTTCTTTTTCTTCTCTTCTGGTTCGGCTGGCGGTGCTTCCTGCTCTTCTAGCTGAAGGTCATCAGCTGCGTGCTCGGCTAAAGCAACTGAAAGATGGACATGAAAGCCTTTTAGATTCGCCTGTTTGTACAAACAATAACTGATGGAACAATAATAGTACAAAATGTTTCTTACCAACGTCACTGGCGTGTTTCCTGATCTCAGACAGCCAATTGGTCTTGGTCTGCTCCTTATGGGCAGTGAGAGTAACGTTGAGCGGTGGATCCTTCTGGAAGAGTTCGAACTTGTTCGGCTCGGCAGGGTTTTCTTTGATTTCGACCAACGGTAACTGAAAGGGATAGATTGTTTCGTTTATTTTATAAAGTTTTAGATGGTAACAAATATATTGAACAAGTAATCAATAGTGTTATGTAGCAAGTGTTTATTAAAGAAGAGTAGATTGTTGTTAAATAGACCAAGTACATTTATTGGTAACAGTATAAATTTATCAAAAATATTAAATTTAAATAGAAGAAAATAGAACCCAGAATATTCACTAAAATATAATTTCTATATTGTGTTTACGCAATGTTATGTAAAGGTATACATTTTGTTATAAGCAGCTTTATTACGCCAATCAAAAATTCTCAACGTAGTAGAAAATTAAATTTCGGTTGTCGTGAGTTTGCCTTGCTCGAAAATAGAAACCTCAATGTCATCAGAAGCTGCTATTTCGATGACACAGTGTCAATGTCTTCTTGAGACGCAACGTGTGTATCAAATAAACTACTTTGCTAACAATGTAGAAAGCTTAATTCGCAATGATAAAGGAACTTCATAATACTCTTACATTCCAGACGTAATTTTGGAATATATCCAAAGAGTTATTTTTTGAATTGACCTATTTTTGGAGTTGTGTTCAAGATCGTGCGAACTGGTAATGAATGAAGATATAGTTAGAACGTGTAGGCCGGTTCTTGGAAATGGTTTATGTATGGCCTGTTAAAACTTTCGTTAATGGAAGGAAGTACAAATCAATTTTATGTTAAACATTGTAGTCGTTATCTTCTTTGAAATATTTCTAGGTTTAAAAAATTGGGTTAAAATTTAGAAAAAAAGTTTTAACCGGCAAACGCAGCATGACCGTTTTTGATACAGAAAAAGAAAGATCACATGCATATCTTCTACGGAGGTAGATTTAAATGTAGAAAAACAAAAACACTTTTTATAGAAATAAATATGATCAAATATATTCTTCGTAAAGTAGAGATAAAAAAGTCAAGTTAAGCGTGCAGAACGTTCTAAAGTATAACGACCACATGATAGAAGAAAATAGTACTAACCTTGACGATATCCTTTAGCACGAAAACAGAGCGATCATCCGAGACCCTCTTAACTTTACAGATGAGGACTCTAGCTTTAAAGAGGAAGACGTATCTCTCTCTGGCCTTCCCTTCGGCGTCGGTGACAGTAAACCAGTCGTGGGTGAGCAGGCGTCCAAGCTTGTAGATGTTCCCGCGGAAGCCTTCGATGCTCGCGATGAACTTATTGTCAGTAGCGCGGTTCGGAACACTGAGGAAGAGTTCCAAGGCTTTCTGGAGGTCGGTGCAGTCTTCGCCAAGCCGTTGAGAGTATTTTACTAGTTCCTGTTTAAGAGAACATTCTAATCAGATTGGCATTTAGATAAGACAGGCAGTTGTTGTACATCTGATGTTAATTATTTAGAAAGTCACTATCACATCTATACTAATATTATAAAGCTGAAGAGTTTGTTTGTTTGTTTGTTTGTTTGTTTGTTTGAACGCGCTAATCTTAGGAACTACTGGTTCGAATTGAAAAATTCTTTTTGGGTTGAATAGACCATTTATCGAGGAAGGCTTTAGGCTATATATCATCACGCTTAAGCCAATAGGAGCGGAGCAGCGATAAAGAATGTTTTAAAATCGGGGATTCCACGGGGACGAAGTCGCGGGCAGCAGCTAGTAATTTATAACATTGTAACTATGATTTATGGTAGTGGATCTCGGAGTATCTCGATATAGTTATCGAGATACTTGAGATTCCACATACAACAGAAAATCACATAGTTGTGATTTTCTGTTGTATGGGGCATCAATTTGGAAGCTACGAAGATTTTTGATTTGTGCAGTAGAACAAATTAAGAAGTTTGTTACAAAATATTGTAAAATTATTATCACGCACCTTAAGCAGTAGCTGGTAGTCGTTGATTCTTTGAATTGGAAGCTTCAGATGTTCAGCGATACCTTTGTCGTCCTTGAGGTTGTCTGCTAAATCCTAAGACAAAAGAAACAAAAAACAATGAAAACACCGTCATGGTACAATAAAAGTCCATAAAAAATAAAGAACTCTTTAAAGCTATCAAAAAGCCAAAATTTGGCGACATGGCAGAGTACAATAAAATTTCAAGATGTCTGCCAAAGTGCTTGTAGAGATAAACCAGACATAGTAAAACTCGTATAACTTTAATAATACGGAGACATTGAAAATATTTCTGTACTTTTAGTGGCAACAACAAATGAATACGACGATTTTAAATGAAACTCGAGAAGTTTTTGTGCTCATGATGAAAACCAAAAGATTAAGTAACGCGAAATTATGACTGTCGAAAACATTCCTGAATATATTTGTAATGTTTATTCGCCTCCAATGGAGTACAGCTAGGCAGAATATTTGAAATATTTAACACATATAATGTGTAAGTAAGTATGTCAGAACATAAAGAAAAGACACCACCACCAACCCCGATCGAAATATTAAGTAACTGAACGATTCGAACCAAAAGATACAAAACAAAAAATAGAGGTTACTGATGATCTCGTTATTTTAAGATCGCTATTCCATTTCTCCATGAATCTCACGACGATAAAATTAAATATAAACGTATATTTTTATACGTTCCCACCATTGGCCTTGTGACGAGATCTAATGAACAACATTTATAACATTTTTGTGGGACACTACATCATGTTGACTGTACCAGACTTATTTGTGATTTTATTGCTATAAAATTTAGTGGTTCAGCGTGGAACCTGTCTATTACTTCGTCTAACGCATCTTTGTAAGCTCGATGGTAGTTCTTAGTTTTGTCTTCATCTATACATACAAGTTTAACATTTTGTCATCTTGTGCTCGATTTTAAATCGTTATGGTAAGTAAAGCAGTCATTTTATCTACCCAGAGTGTCTGAAACTGATAAAGATCTAATAAACTGCTAATTTACTTCAAAAAATCTCTCCCACTACTAATATCAACATATCGCTTGTCAACTCAAATCGAACGCACATAATAAATACGCCACGTGCCCAAAACATTCGTCGGATGTCACACTAATTGCCCGTCGATGTTGGCACCAACTCAAAAGCAATACCAAAGAATATTGACACGGCTGCATTTTTATCGCTCGAGTAAACTATTTAAGCTATGTAAGTTGTAAAATGATATAATTACCTACCTTCTTATTGTGAGAGTTATGTTTATTGAACCACTTACATAATTAGTAATATTAGGTACTAGCTTCTGCCAGCGACTTCGTCCGCGTGGAATAGTTACTTTACCCCCGATTTTGAAACTCTCAGCCCGATCGGTTTAAAATTGACAAAAGATAGACATGCTGTTTCGGGATATTTTTTAGATAATTTTATGTAGAACATTTCCGTAATACATGATTTCTATGTAACTTTAACCATTAAGGCTACACACGCGACGGAACCTTAAAAAATGGAGTAACTTCTTCCGTTATCCCAACATTTTCCTTCACTGCTCTGCTCCTATTGATTGTAGCGCGATGAAAAGTATACTATAACCTGCCCAGGAGTATGAAGAATAATTGCACCAAGTTTCGTTAAAATCGGTCGAGTAGTTTTTGTTTCTATAAAGAACATACAGACAGACAGACAGACAGACAGACAGACAGAAAGACAGACAGACAGACAAAAATTTTACTGATTGCATTTTTGGCACCAGTATCGATCACTAATCACCCCCTGATAGTTATTTTGAAAATATATTCCTTGTACAGAATTGACCTCTCTACAGATTTATTATAAGTATAGATAATAGGTACTCGTAGTTACGTTTCTCAGGTCTAGGTATCAAACGTACGGTATTAGTATATTAGTCAGTTGAAATCGCCAGTATAATGCATAATAAACACATCTAATTTGAAATAAAGACGAATAAAAACAGTACTCGTACAATCGTAAAGGTTAAATAGATAATAACTTTGTTGTTTAATAATGTTGAAACATCACGATGCTAGACTGATTAATGAAATTGGCAATAATGAAGTAAAAAAGATTTAGAAATATGCAGCTGGTTCAAATAAAAAAAAAACATGCAACTAATACAAGATGAAACTGAGATAGCCATTGAGAATGTTGGAGTAAATGCAAACAATAACACAGAACTAAACCACGTTGAAATTTCACATTATAATGTAAGCGTTGGTTTTGCAGACACGATCAAGATACAATTCCGCTGAGTCATCAATTACCTCGAGTAGGCATCTCGAAATCGCTTCAGTTGCACTCAGTGTAAACTGAATTTGGTTCAGGCCTGAGGTGTAAGTAGCATTTACGTCTGTTTTATCATATGGTTTGCGGCTTTATAGTTTTCATAAAGTAGAAGAAAGTTACAACTTTGTGACAGATCAAAGGTTTCAGCCTAAGGAGTTTAGGAAGATTTCATTACTTCATTAGTAAATAAACTCTGTTACACTTGTCCATTCATAAATTGAGCCTATATACTCGTAGATCATACTTTGTTTTTAAAATGATGGTATACGCCCGTATATAGACATTGAAGATGAAATTATGCTTTAAAGACAGAACAATCGTGAATAAGAGTCGATATTTTTTTAAATAAGTTGTTATTTACTCAGAAACTATTCCACACTTCAAATCAAATTTCTTTGAGGAGGTCGAAATATAGGCTAGTTTCAACAAACTCATATCAATGCCATTAAAATATCGACCAAAATTATTGAAAATGTATCCTGGATAAATTGATTTTCGCTGAAGCTTTCCAGTAAACATTTCATCATCAACAGCATGGTCCATGACGTCAATAACGAAAGTGAAGATCAACAGCATGAAAAGATGCTAATGCATTAAAGATTAATGTAAGTAGTTTTCAAGGTCTTGAGTTTATTGTATTGCCTCTAAACTAGCAAGTTGAGAAATTGGAGAATTGTAACTTTTAGCACATACAGAAAACATCTTTCACTGACCTCAAATGAATAGCGTTAAGGACAAGAGAATGATGATGATACAGAAAAACAACTAGACTAATTTTGAAATAATATGACTGGACAGAGATTGAATGAACTCGTGACAGGTGACAATACAAGAAGAAAATGTGTTGCGCCAACTTCTAGTGACATAGAACAACGACGGAAACGTGGCGATCGAAAGATCATGATCAACCAAACAAAAACAAAACAAAGATTGACTGACTTGACTTTGACTTTGACTTTGAAGGTAAGTTATGAAAAACCGAGACCGTGAATGATGAATGCAGCAGAACAAAATTCCTAGGAAATTTTGGTCTGAGGCTTTTTGCATGAGTGGACTCATCCTGAAAATTATAAACAAATGAAATTTGTTGCGTTCTTCGTATATCTAACCTATATATAACTTTTCACTATAGCAGTTTATTCTATAGGTAACATCTATTTATCCGGGATATTAAGCAGCCAATACATTACGCGATAATTTAGCTGTACAGTGAACGTGCAGAAACTATAGGTGACAGCATAGGCGCGTCAATGTCAAGTATGTTTTACTTATAAGTTTCAAATTTGCAATGCTAGATGGCACAGTCTACTTCATGAACGTTCTCCTAAATGGAGGGTGCAGGAAGTATAGGTGGCAGCACAGGTCAAATAAACACATCAAAAGTATCTAGGGATCAACATATATTTTTGCAATAACTTTTCTCCTGATTGATATTAATTAAAATTTTCTTTAAGGATTCATCAAATAAAGTGTTTTCGTTTGTCACAGTAACGATAAACCAAGTCACCTTTGCATTAATAAAGAAATTTGCCATTTTCCTAATAAAGGGATTTTTGACATTTGAACCACTAACATTAAAGTTCGAAAAAAAGACTGAAATAACAGTTTTCTTTAAAATTTTATTGGGTAACTTAAACAATTAATAATCCGTGTTTCTACCGCGAACACTAACAACACAAGAACATCGGTTTGGCATACTCAAAATGAGTTCATCCAAATCACGCTGTGGAATGGCCGCCCATGTTCGTTGCAACAACAAAAAAAGGTCTTCTTGCGACTGGATACCCTCCATATTCGGCAGAGCTCTTCTCTGTAGCATATCCCATGCATGCTCAATCGGGTTCAAGTCTGGCGACTGAGCAGGCCAGGGCAGGACATTGATGTTAGCTGCGGCGAGAGTCTGTCTTACAACTCTTGCGGTGTGCGGTCGTGCATTATCATGCATTAACTGAAATAAGGGACCGATTTGCACTTGTAGAGGAACGATGACGTCTGATACAATCGTCTCAGCATAAATTTGAGCGTTGAGGTTGCCTCTGATCCAAATCAACTCAGTTCTTCCGCCGATCCAAATACCCGCCCATACTATGATGGTTCCACCACTATAAGGATGGACTTCCTGGCAGGATTTTAATCGCTGTTGGCGTCCAGGGGTTCTCCAGTGTCGTATACGTCTTGTATCCGGTCTCATACCAAAACGAGACTCATCAGAAAAGCACACGAAACGCCATTGTTCTTCTGCCCAATTTCTGTGTTCAAGAGCCCATTGATATCGAATCCTACGATTGTGCATTGCTATAGGTGGTACCCGTAGCGGTCTTCGGGAATGAAAGTTCACTTCATGCAAGCGGTTTCTGACTGTTTGGTCGCTAATTAAGTTCCCTGAAGAGTGATGAAGCCTCACGGCTAACATCATGGCGGTTATTGTTGGAGCTCTTCGAGTTAAGATTTGAATGTATCGGTCTTGTCTCCGTGTGGTGCAGCGATACCGTCCTCCATGGCGCTCAGCCAAGGTAAGCGAAGAGCTCTGCCGAATATGGAGGGTATCCAGTCGCAAGAAGACCTTTTTTTGTTGTTGCAACGAACATGGGCGGCCATTCCACAGCGTGATTTGGATGAACTCATTTTGAGTATGCCAAACCGATGTTCTTGTGTTGTTAGTGTTCGCGGTAGAAACACGGATTATTAATTGTTTAAGTTACCCAATAAAATTTTAAAGAAAACTGTTATTTCAGTCTTTTTTTCGAACTTTAATGTTAGTGGTTCAAATGTCAAAAATCCCTTTATTAGGAAAATGGCAAATTTCTTTATTAATGCAAAGGTGACTTGGTTTATCGTTATTGTGACAAACGAAAACACTTTATTTGATGAATCCTTAAAGAAAATTTTAATTAATATCAATCAGGAGGAAAGTTATTGCAAAAATATATGTTGATCCCTAGATACTTTTGATGTGTTTATTTACAACGTAAAAGTTTCAGATTTGCAACACTAGATGGTATAGTCTACGCCGTCCACGTTCCCTATGGTAGTATAATTTTTTCGTATTACTCGGATTATAACGTCCAGAAATTACCCCAAAACAAATAATATAACAATTTAGCATTGCTTTTATTGAATGCACCCACGATAACGTTATGCCTGAATCGTCAAAACAAGCAACAGAATGATAAAAAGAAAACGATACTCAGCGACATCTTGCACAGAATTTTCAGTATTTCAAGTAATAGATATTGAAACAGACGATAAATCAAATTAGCGCACATACGCCAGTCGAGAATATATTTAAGGCACCTTGACATATTGTGCTGGCGTTGCCCCATTTCGCTAAAAGCTGCTGCTACAATATTTGTTACTGAAAAAACAAGAGCGGAAAGCAACATGGGAACTGAATATATTTCAGCTTCATTTCAGCAGAAATATCGATTGGAAACTAAATATTTGCGAGGCCAATTTCCGTCGAATAATTTGCGGGGTTTATTTTGATGTAATGTTTTTATTAGCTTCCAATGCGTGCCAAAATCAAAATCACGACGTTACCCAATAAACTGCTAAGCTTAAGCGGGATTGTTTGTACGAGAAATGGGTACCAATAATCAACAAACAGGTCCCATGCACTGCCAGTCAATATCGCGGCAAAGCAAGGAGAAAATGGTGGGACGAGTTCGATTCCTACCGAAAGGACTGTTCGGCGGGCGTACCATGAGGTGTTAAAACGTGAGTCTTCCGAGCGAGAAAGAGGGATAGAGTTATACACCCTATATAGCTCCATCCCTTTTTCTCGCTCGGAAGACTCACGTTTTAAGACGTCATGGTACGCCCGCTGCTAGCAAAGGATAAAATTGTGAAGAAGAGAAGGAGCGTTTTTACAGTCGAAGACCAAAATTGGCGGTATAGTGATTGATTTATATGACGACTTCAATATACATAATCTGAAAGAGACAACTTGGAACTCATTTTGAAGCAAATTGTGTGTAAATTTATTTGGAGAAAACGTAATGCAACTTTATTTATGCATTATGGGTGAATTTAGATCACTTTCCCAGTGATCAGAAGAAGCAGTAGTGAATAAAGCTAGTACTAAATAGATTCGCCTTCCCCATTCCGAGGGATTAACGCTTGATAAACAACTGCAGCAGGTGACATGGCATTTCAAATTTTGTTATAGCGAATTGACTGCAGTTGCATTTTGTAATGATATCCATTGCAGATTCCTAATACCTATCCAAAGTGCACAATGTTTATTTTTTATGGCGTAAATTTATGATTTCCATGTTGGATACATTTTTTCTCGGAGTCATGTATTAATTACTGGGGACATAATGCCAGGATAAAAAGTATCCTTTGTGTTATTCCAGACTATGATCTATATCTGTCCCAAATTTCATCAAGATACATTCATTAGTTTTTGCGTGAAAGAGTAACAAACATCCGTTCATACATATAAACTTTCGCGTTTGTAATATTAGTAAGATAAGATTTTACATACTATTGTACAACTTCATGTTCTTAAAACGCAACAGAAAGATGTGTTGCTGGGGAGTTTGTTGCGCCACTTCTACTTCCCAGCTCAAACACTAGGAAGTGGTCACGGGTGGTATAGGGGACTGCCTTTATGTATTTGCCGTTCAAAAAGTGCTGGCTCTCAATCTAATTTGAATAAGTGGCTTTTGACTTTGAGTTCACTTTTGCACAGAACTTTATGAAACAGAAGGGTACAAAGGCCGAATGCTTTAGACATCCTCTCCAAGTCTTTATTTTGGCTCTGCTTATTACAGTGCGTTTGATGATAATTTTGAATCATGGCTGTATTTTCAACCAGAGAGCCTACATTTTAAAGTTATTCCTCTTTATATTTCTTCCTCGTCACTGTAGCATGTGGAACTATCAAACCGATATTCAGAGGAGTAATCAAAATTAATAGTTCGGGATTAGCGTAAGAATCGCGATGTTGTAATCGCTATAAATAATTAGGGCAATGACTGTATTACTTTTGCGCCTGTACATTGATCTTACAAGCTATTATACGCTTTATATAAATGTATTACAGTTTACAATCGTAGTTTTTCAAATAACAGATGTTACCCAAGGCTTGTGAAATTATTTGAGGAGAAAATTTTATTTTTTGTCAAGCGTCTCGACAGGCTGCTTTTGATTTGAAACGTTCAGTATAACAATTATGTGAAACGAATTGTCTTAGGCTTTAAGATAACATTTAAATATTTTTGCAAGAAGATTTTTTCAAAATAAATATTTAGCACTGTTTTGTTGCAAGGATTTACACTAACATTATATGTTGCCTAATTTTATACGTTGTCAATGGTTTGATGTATATCCTCATTGAAAAACTTACAAAATCACAAAAACAACTGGCTTTAAATCAACTAAACTCTAGTCTAGTAAAATCAAAATAGTGACGCTGGCTAAAAGAGAATAATGCAAAAAAAAAATCGAAGCTGAAAATCAGTAAAACCTCTCTAATGGTTAAAATTTTATTATTTTCGCATCAATCAGTGAAGGAACAGTATTAAATGATATAATTAGTGTTCCATATTCATTGTTTATGGAAGCTAACAAGAAAACAAAACAACATGTAACAGAGCATGAGAATCATAACTGTTTGGAACATCTAATCTTTTGCAATAACAAACTTACCTAACAACAAGATTATTTGGATCATAGTTACTATTGGAGATATCGTTTCAGAAGGATAAATACTTAAATAGATATGTAAACAAAATACAAACATACATATATCATAAACTCTTCAATAAGAACTGCAGTGATACATTGTTTTGTTGTCAGTTACGTTGCTACCTGTGTATGCATCGCTAGAGATGCAACTCCAAGATATAATTAGCTCCACTAATCCCTAAAAACATATGCAAAAATTGGGTCAAGGTCATCCCGCGCAGCTTTAGCGCAGAGGCTGCGCGCGCGCCGCTCACACCGGCGGCGCCGTGCCGAGCACACAGCGCGGCGCACCAGAAAAATATAACATTGCCGCGAAACTCATCCACCCACGCCACACTAGAAATAAACCAGACGCGTTGCTGGTAACACTACACCCGTAACATTGAAACGAGGGGGAAAAAAATCACGATATTTTCGCCACAGCCCACAGCCGGTCTAATTATAAAGCGTCCAATGCTAATTGCGATGTTAAGTCGTACCTGAGCGCGAGGCGGTCGGTAAAGGTATCACGAGAACACAATCACAGTCACACACTTCACTCGTGCGAGTGGTCGAAGGTCGTACAAGCGCTGGAGCGAGCGAGGTGGTCGCGTCCGCGTCTTCCAAGCGACTGCTCCTCTCCTGGCCCTGTACTCAGCGCCCGCTAAACATAGAACACCCGCACACACGATGATTTTTAGAGGATAACGCCATTTCACCGGTGACGTGGAGTGTTATCTACCGGGGAACACGGGACAGCTCCCGCGGCAAGGTCGGCAAACAAACCTTGAAACATCCTTGATAACAGCACTCCGGGTCGTGGGCGGTGTGACCAGTGTCCCCTTTGTTATGAAAATGAAAAGCACGCGAGCATATTTGAGTGTCGCAAGTTAACGACAACAGTAGGTAGCGGTCTGGCAAATTAATTGAATTGACATACTAATGAGATTGAGATGCCAAGTCGAAGTCTGTTTATAAACTGTGATGCATGTAAATCGGCTACGTTTTGTTTTGGACAACTGTTACTGACCCTTTATCTCTAATTAGATTACGAACGATTGTTGAACAGTTTATATGACGCGGTTTTCGACGTTGCGTAGGTACGGGACGTCCAATGCAAATTGATTCCAGAATCCACGTTCTGGAAATAGCTGGAATAGGGTAGACCGAGGCGAATCGGATCACTTTTTCTTTGAGGCTGAGCAAATCATACTAAAGTGTTACATTATGCTATTTTTATTGATTAAAACGCAAGAAGTGACAATTAGCTATGAATTAAACATTTAAAAACTTAAATCATCCATATATTCTCTTAATTAGCTATTAAAAACTAAAAAAAGAAAAATATCCGAATCGCCCCAATTTTCGGGGTGAATCGGATCGTACACAACATGTAACAAAATGTTAAGTTTCTTAATACTATAGATTTCATCATCAGTAAAAAATTAATAATGAGATCAATTTTAACTATCGGCACATAAATAACAAATATATGGTCCTTTTTTCCCCATATCAGCACATTTTTCGTGGCACCATTCTTCGCAGGCATTGCACTGAATCTAATCCTCTGAACGAATATTTCTGAACAGTAAATGCAGTGCCACTCTCTGTGTTTTACAGATAAACTCTTAATTTTTATCCCAGGTGTTGCTTTATTCTTCATCTTCTTTCTTTCTTCATCTGCGCATCATACAGTCTTCTTCATCACACAGTCTTCTCCTTGAAGACTGGGCTTTGTAAGGCTGTCGTGAACTTGCAGATGACACTGTATCAGCTACTGGTTGTGTATTTGTGGATTGCACTTTCCCAAGTTCCCAACAAATGCTAGTTGCATTTGTTGGGAACTTGGGGACTGGACTTGGGATTCCACAATGTCCGACTCTTGTGGAAATATTCCAGTCTTTTTGAAGCCTTTCGTAGCAGTCCCAACAGTGGCAGCCTGATTCCAAGCCCGTTGCAAATTGCTCCGAAAGTGACTTTTGGGATTTCTTGACTCGCATGTAAATGTTGTCATGCAACTTGCTGGTGATAGTAGGTTTTGAGCGATTTGAAAAACGATACATCGAGCGGTTGAAGGGCATGTGATGTTTGTGGAGGAAGAAATACAACTTCTTTTTTGCGTTCTCATCTAAAGTATTATTAATCTAAGGTATTATTAAGCGTCGAGGTTGACAGCCAGCTGTCAACCTCGACGTTTAATAATACCCTTGGATAAAGTAACTCTTCTCTGTAAGCTCGTGAACGGTACTGCAAAAATCTCAGCAGATTGACGTAAGGTCAACTCTTTGTTTTGGACTTTATTTACATTCTCCATTGCTATTCTCTCTTTCTCTCTTTTGATCAGTCCTTCTTTTTTACGTGCGAACCATCTACAATGAAATAAATATGAATCAACATGTAATAGATCAGTTTAAAAGTGTGATCCAATTCGCCCCTGACAATATGATCCGATTAGCCCCATAATCAAGACTTTTGAAATAAATATTTTAGACGTTAACTTCTAAGATCATACTTAAAAGCGAATTGCCTCTCTAATATAGACACCTTCCTTAACAATATAAACCAATATTGCCGAGTTTTAACACAAATCCGTAATATGACACAACGAATCGTAAGTACGTAATTTAGATGAGCGTCAAAATTGAGACACACACAAACGACCGAATCGCTGAAGAGCAGCATTGACACTGATTCAAAAGCGCGATCGAAATACTGCCTATGTCGGGAGGTGCACGGTTAGGCAAGAGACGCAAAACGCCAGTAGAGTGCGTTCTATGTGAATGCGATATTTGAATTATCAACAGATTTCTTATTTTGATCCGATTCGCCCTGTGATCCGATTCGCCTCGGTCTACCCTATTCAAAGTCTTACGTACCAAACGGCTTTATGGCCTAGCTGTCTGTTATATCTATGATTGTTGAAAAAATAACGTTCAGTTATTATTTCGTTGCATCTAGTACATTCGGGACTTCCAAAAATCTTAACAACCAATAATTATTTATTGTTAAGCAGATTACCGCATACGTCTGTTATGATGTACGAGATTACCATTCTATGCCATTCCTTTCAATGGAGTGTCAGTGGTTGATCATTGGAAATCATAGTGACGCTTTTATATTAGAAGATTAACAAACTTGTACAAATCAACTATTCTGTTATCAATGATAGACCATTCTGACACTATTGTAATAGCAGACTTGAGGCCATGGGAGCAGTGACTTTTCTACTACGCCTGTACCGATAGCAGTTTCGACATAATTATTTAGACTAAGTGAACAGATGTAGCCTCTGTTCTTTATTACTACAGTTGTTGTCTACTCCACCACCCACAGAAACCAGTGGAACCGTCTATTCGTATTCGAAATAACTTTGCAATGCAGGCAAGTGCACTGAATTAGAAACTATGAATAATGACGAGCTTAAATAACATGTCGGAATTATTGATAGTTGGCTTCTGCAAGCTTTCAGCTGCAAAGCTGCTAGTCTAGTTTGGCTATATTTCAACGTTCAGCTGATTGAGAAGTAGGCACAATGAATGGGACCAGATCATATTGTCACATTTTCGTGTCATCAACCGCACCTTGATAGTTAGTTATTATTTTAAAGAACTGGTTCAGGAAAAATGGGTAAAGATAAGTAAATGGATACATATATTTTTTAGACCATTGGTGGCCGAGTGGTAACGGCCCCGACTTACGAATTGCAGGTCGCAGGTTCAAACCCAGCCAGGCGCATTACTTTGTGTAATTAATATCATGACCAATGCTCTCAAAATGGTGAAGGAAAACATCGTGAGGAAACCGGCATGTCCTAGAACCAAAAATTCGAAGACATGTGACATTCACCAACCCGCAATGGGCCCGCGTGGTGGATTACGGCCCATTCCCTCTCCTAGAGAGGAAGCCTGTGTCCCAGCAGTGGGAACTTTAAAAGGCTGATTATGCTATGCTATACATATGTATATTTTAAGTTGTTTTGGCGTCCAATAATAAAATAGATGATTTCTCTGGCGCTAGAGCTAAATCAACTGAACGATTCGATTCCGATCGGGAAAATGGTGCTTGATCATTTTGAAGGAAAGTAATATAAATCCTTACTACATACATAGATCAACGCGCAGCTGCTAAATTGGAATTTGCTGGAATACGGACAGAAAATAAACAAGAAGCTGGATGATAGAAATGCAGATACCAATTTCATTCTGAAAGCCTCTAATTGAGTCTTGCATCATCTGTTTATACCGCTCCATGCTATAAGTAACACGGCATCATACGTCACTCGCAACCGATGACTATGGCTGGCATAAAAATCATACAAAGGAAGCATAGACATCGGAGAATAAATACGGCTGTTACATTATTTCTGGATTTGACTCAATCGTGACGAGTTTCATTCGCGTAGGATTTTATATCACGATGCTTATTTTGACTAAATACTCATAGCTTTAGCATTCGAAATGCATCGTTTAGGAGGTATTAAATAGCGGTAAAATATAGATTGAAATCATTGGGAGCAGTGGTGGCCGAGTGGTAATGGCCCCGACTTACGAGTTGTAGTTCGCAGGTTAAAACCCAGCCAGGCACATTACTTTGTGTATTTAATTCCATCACCACTGCTCTTAAACGGTGAAGGTAAACATTGTGAGGAAACCGGCATGTCCTAGAACCAAAAATTCGAAGACATGTGACATTCACCAACCCGCACTGGGCCCGCTTGGTGGATTACGGCCCATTCCCTCTCTTAGAGAGGAGGCCTGTGTCCCAGCAGTGGGAACATTAAAAAGGCTGATTATGCTTATGCTATCGATTGAAATATGAGTAGTCTATTAAATGCAGAGCAATGATATTGAAAGAACATTCATGACGTTTTCTCCACCCCCTCATTTCCTGTTGATGTTAAAATACTTGTTGATGGAGTCATCATCAGCCTTTGCTGGACATATGCCTCCTCCAAGTGTCGCCACAAGAATATGGTCCCAAGTCCGCTATTTTTATAAATTTGTCACTCCAACACTATCCCATTGTCATTTTGCTAAACCTTAGTAATCTGCTAAATTCATATTGGTCGATGATTGGTCGGTCAATGTTCTCGTAATATGTTTTAATAACCAAGCTATTAAAGCAATAACTGCACAATTACATTCTAAGGTTAGGTCACTGATCAAAGGAATTGACTGAGCAGATTACCGCATGGGACTGTCGTTCCTTTGTCATTATGTATGAGATTACCATTCTATGCCATTTCTTTCAATGGAGTGTCAGTGGTTGACCATTGGAAAGTCATGATGACGCTTTTATATTAGTAGACTACCAAACTCGCCAAAATCAACCATTATGAAATCAATGATAGACCATTCTGACACTATTGTAATAGCAAACTTGAGGCCCGAGTCCTGTGCCTCTAGCATTCATCGGCTACTTGCGACCCTCACCAGGTTATGGGTTCGGCTTGTTTACTGCGTCTTCCAGTACGCGGTCGTCACTCCAGAACTTTTCAGCCCCATCGACATCTGTTCTGTGAACAATGTGCCGTGTCCACTATACCACTTCACTTTGGAGATCCTTCAGGCTATGTCGGTAATCTTGGTTCTTGATAGAGTGGACACCAGAATTCACACGTCTGTTGATAGTATCTTTGGGTCTGATCACCTATTGTACTGTTTGGCTAAAAATGTATTATTATGATCTACTAACAGCGCCCCGCGGTTTCACCCGCATAAGTTTTTAATCCCGTGGGAATATCGGGGTAGAAAATATCCTATATGTTAATCCTCGTTATAAACCATCTGTGTGCCAAATTTAATCCAAATTCATTTAGTCGTTTTTGCGTGAAAGAGTAACAAACATCCATCCATACATATATTACAAAATTTCGCGTTCATAATATTAGTAGGATGGTGCAAGGACGCTAAAACCTACTAAAACCTTTTTTTAAATGAAAGTTTTACAATATTTGTTTTTTTTTTCTTTTTTTTTTTCCGGGCGTCGGAAAATGCAGGGCGATTCCCGGCCACCGTAGGAGCGGGTCTGCGGATGGTGAGCTATGGGTGGCTCGCCGTCCGATAGCAACAACAACGTGTTCCACACGCGCCTCAAAGGGATGTCAGCAACGAAGACGGGGCCCCATAGGGTCAGTGCCTGCTAGGGTTGTGGGATTTTTTCGAAAGAGACACCGCTGCCCTGGAACGCAAAGGGCACAAGAAGGATCACGGCTGGGTTTTAGTCGATGACGACACGGTTGGTGCAGTGGTTGAGCGTTTGGCTGCTGCGCTACGTGTCACGGGTTCGATTCCCGCATGAAACAAATTTTTGTATAGCCTACAGATGTGATGTGATGTGAGTTTACATGTTTGTGAACGCACCCACGATACAGGAGTAAATCCTATTGTGAAGCGACATTTTATCTAAAAAAAAAAGTCAGTAAGAGTCTGACACTCCCTTCCGCTCCGCCCATAGCGGGAGAAGTCATTTGATGATTTCCCATCCAGAAAAAAAAAGAAGTAGGTACACTACTAGCATGCTGGTACTCAGCTGTTTGGTTTGACGGGAAACCGACCGCAATATAGCTTGGAAAACATTAGGCTAATGATATCTCCATATTCAGATGCAACAATAAAAAGTTAGATAGAATCGCTTGTAGAGGAACGTCGACAGCAAAGCCATGTGCCGTGGTAGTGCAGAATGTAGATTGACTATGTGGCGAAGGCACAAGGCCCAATACCTACCTTCAAGAGTCTAGAAGAATTTCGTATAAGTATATTCGTGACTCCACTGAAAAACAGTGGAGTTTGAATGCCAAAACTGTTATCTTGGCACAAAATCGGACACGTCCTATCTCTCCACAACACTCTAATTTAATTTAAAATACCTACTGACAGTTCTAATTACGTCCAGAAAAGTCAAATACAAGGGACATAGCTACGCTAACACAGTTCCACAGTTGGCATAAATCCACTGAGCTCTGTAAACAATGCAGTTTACCTCACGGGTTACGTAATTGGCAGCCGCTCTGTCCATTTTAACGAGCGTAGGGAACCGTATATTGTTTTAAACGTATGGTTTTCGTCGTCAGTGGAAATGACCCCAAAAATTAATGACTGGTGGTTAATTTGTATGACGGATTGGGGGCTTTGCGGTCATTTCAGATTATTAAGCAGGAGTTCTGATGTTGAAGAGTGTAAAGGTTTATGAGATGCTGATTTGATCATAATCTCAGTATCTACCTTACTGAAGATAGATTAGAATATTTTGAGTGCAGGAACAATGTTTTTGTAATATTCCATTTCACCAAAAAAGAGTGTTCAATTTCGTAATTTTTATTTCAGAAAATTAATTGGCGTTAAAGTTTTGAAAAGTTCAAATTCTCAACTCAAAAACAAGCTTTTAGTTATATTAGAAGCCCTTGATTTAATCGAAGCGATCCTAATATTTGACAAAAGATGATTCGACTAAGAAAATGTTATTTTCCGTCAGATAAATTTCCTAAAAATATAAGACACGTTTTTTTTTTGTTCTATCAAATCTATAAACATTGACAAAGATAAAAAGCATCAAAGATCAAGAGTGCTGCTTGTGCCGTCACGTCGTGGTACAAATTGTAGCGAGTAGTGACGTCACACGAGTTGTCAAATCACTGCATCGTCATCATTTTTTATCTACGTAAAAAAAAAATCTTTTTTGGTAATCCATCCAACGGAAAAATTTATGTTTTTTTTGTCAAATATCCCATTATAAAGTATTTCACTCGCATCGTTCCCGATCCCATGGGAATATGGGGATAAAATATAGCCTATGTCACTCGAGAATAGTGTAGCTTCCCAACAGTGAAAGAATTTTTCAAATCGGTTCAGTAGTTTCGGAGCCTATTCAATAGAAACAAACAATCAAATCTTTCCTCTTTATAATATTGGTATAGATAAAATGTCCACATAAATTGATGCATCTTTAATATGAAAACCCCAGTTACCTGTAATGTGAGTTTTCATATAAAAAATATTTTAACTACCGTAACACTATTCCCATCACATTTCAGCTTTTCTAAAACTGCTTGATAATCATAAGCAGCCTTTTAACGTTCCCACTGCTGGGACACAGGCCTCCTCTCTAGGAGAGGGAATGAGCCGTAATCCACCCCGTGGGCCCAGTGCGGGTTGGTGAATGTCACATGTCTTCGAATATTTGGTTCTAGGACATGCCGGTTTCCTCACGATATTTTCCTTTACCGTTTTGAGAGCAGTGGTGATGAAGATAATTACACAAAGTAATGCGCCTGGCTGGGTTTGAACCCGCGATCTACACTTCGTAAGTCGGGGCCGTGAGTAGTGCCTGATATTATTAAAAATAATATTTTTTTAGCACAACACACTCCGTCTCCTTTAGAACATGTTCATCAGGGTCAGCTCTTGGCATTTGATACACGTTCCCTCATATCTAATGTGTCATCTGCTGTCGTAAATGTTTCGTTATCATCCTCAATTTATGCACTTTATTTTAAACTCTATAACACAAAGTTCTATTCTCACGATAAAAATATATTGTTTCTCACTTATAGACTTTTTAAGAAAGCTGTATTTAAATGGCTGCATCCCAAAAATTACAATATAACCGAAGAACTTTTGAACATACAGTCGTAAAGTTATTTGCAAATATGTATATATATATAATAACAACGAACATGCACTCATCCATACACTCTACATTCACCCCTACATACCCACACACTCCACAAATCAGGGGCGTGCGCTCCATATAGGCAATTAGGCTAAGCCTACCCTACCATAGCAACGGATAAATAAAACAAATGTATTTATTGTAACTATGCAATAAAATAAAACAAAAATATTTAATAACTCATAACGCCTAGTATAATGCTTATAGCAACTTCTCGCCCCGCGCCCGTGCGTGTGACGTATTTCAAACTACGCTGTTCCTACGAAACGGTTCACATAGGCCACAATACGGAGTGCCTTATTTCAATTGATAAATTTATGCATGTGTGCAAATGTTTTTGTGTATGTACGCCCATAATTTACACACACATGTATAAATTATGGGCGTTTTCTAGGCTCGCTGGAGCCCACTACACGGGTCCTGATTGGTTCACCACACAATTCAAGGACAAGTAGTAAAATTTTATGAATGGAAATCGCTTAACAGGGTTGCCAATTTGAGAATAATAATTTCCTTAATAACTTATAGATATAGTTTAAAAAAACTGGTTAGTATTATCAAAAGTATAAAATGTACAAAATAAATGTTAAGTTGTAATTAATAACCCTCTAAATATAATTAAAAACCGCAAGAATTTAACTTTTCTCCCCAAATTTTCCAAACTTAATTTGAGAATTTGGTTTAAAGGGAATTAGAAAAATAAAATTGGCAACTCTGTTGACATTGACAATTGTCAATTTTGGCGGGTTATGATGTAAAACCCGGCAAAATGTCATTACATGTCATTCTTAAAGATTACGATAGGACCATGTAGCATTTTTTTTTGGAAGTGTATTGATTGTCTTTTTAAATGATATTTTTGCAAGAAAAAGAGAAGCCATATTGTTGATATTGTTTCATGTGACAAGCAATAGTCGTTCGAATATTTTGTTGTTGAGTGTTATAAATCATAGTGCATTGATTTTTAAGTAATTCGTTTTGAGTCATAAAGTAGTGTAAATATTAAAGTTTAGTTATTTGTTTACATACTTAAAAATGGTCCTAAATTGTGAAGTTTGTGCTGACAATGTGTTTGTTAGAGATTAAAAACAGTAAGTTTTCACAGCTATCGTATAATGATAAGATTCAAGTTGTTTCTAAAGGTAGATGTATACCCGAGTTACGAGAATTAACTCAAAAATAATTCATCTCGTACTCGTCATTTCAATCCTCAGAGTTATGAAACATATAACTGGCTATGTGTGTACGCACAAATTATTTTGTTTTCTGTGCATTTTGTTCAATACTTCTAGAAAGAGTAGTTTGTATCGTCAGAATATCGTGATTTGAATTTGGTGAGTTTTTAAAATTATATGTTTCTCATCGTTCCGTATCGTGATTTCAACCCAGTAGAATGTGGTGAGCTTTTTTTTTGGACATTATGTCTGGCCTACCCTTACTCTAGAACCACTGCACGCCCCTGCCACAAATACACATACATTTCACCCATTTAGTTTATTATTATTGTTGCGCGCCAGAATTAAGTTAGGATGATAGCGGCATTCGGTACCACTAGCGCCATCTAGTATCGAGTAGCAGAACTATTGAAGTCGGGGACCTTCGAGATTTTTCTATGCTAGAATTCTCGGACCTTGGTCGGTCGCGACCGATATGTACGCGAACTTTCTGGAGTTCTACTCGGCGCCCTATATAAGGCTGGCACATGTGCCGACCGAGTCAGTATTGGATTTGCGATACAAGTGATAACTTCGAGAGCGATCTTCGACTGCGAACTCAAGTGATTAATAGTGCGATTGTGTTTTGTGATTAGTGAGTTTATAGTGTAATTAGTGTGGTGTAAATTAAAGTGTCATCTTTGTTTATTTAATCGGCTGATTTTATTGTAACGAACCCGAAGCTCGTAACAATTGGTGTCAGAAGAGTGGATTTAAAAGATGCCGATTCTGCCGAAGGACGACACTGAGGGTATCCGTACCCGTAGTCAACGCCAGCAAGAGACGGACCAGAGGCGTTTTGGAGGTGCAACGCCGCAGACGACGGAGAGACAGTTGCCGACCTTGGAGGCCGGATCGTCCGCAGTAGCTCCAGCGTCATCATCAGCACCAGACTTTGCTGCTCTGATGATGATGCTGCAGGAACAGGCCCGCCGCCAAGAAGAGCAGGCCCGTCGGTTGGAAGAGCAGCTACGGCATGACAAGGAGGAACAGGCGCGTCGCCAGGAGGAACAGGCCCGTCGATTGGAAGAACAGCTCCAACGTGACAAGGAGGAGCAGGCGCGCCGCCAGGAAGAGCAGATGCTCCTCATGAAGGATCTGCATGCCACTTTCGGCAAAGAAATTAAGGTTGTAAAGGAAAAGGTGGTTCAGCACGAGAACCGCCTGACGGAAGCTGAAACACGAATCGACCAAATTAATCATCGGGTTGACAACGTGATTGTTGACGTGAGGAAAACGCTGGACAACCTTAAAGTTGGAGATGGAATTGCAGCCTCAGCTACTACACCTTCTCTACGTGGATTCAAAGTGCCGTCGTTCGATGGAACATCTTCCTGGTCGGCATACAAAATGCAATTTGAGGCTGTTATGAAGGCGAACGGGTGGAGTAAGGACCAGGCCATGACTGCTCTCACCCTAGGCCTCCGCGACCAGGCCCTCACTATCCTGGAAGCCCTCGGTAACGAGGTGACTTACGAGCAGCTGGTTGAGGCACTGGAAGCTAGGTATGGCGACGCTCATCTGGAACACGTGTTTCGGGCGCAGCTAAAGGATCGCGTGCAACGCAGCGGTGAAAACCTGCAGCAGTGGGCCCTTGAGGTGGAGAAGCTTGTTAGAAAAGCATACCAGTCTGTACCTGCGCTCATTCAAGGGAACCTGGTGCAGGCATTCATCGACGGCATCCGCGACCTTGAAGTTAGAGCTGCCGTGAGGCTCGGGCACCACGAGAAGCTTAAAGACGCCTTGGCACATGCATTGGAGGTGGAAGCTGTGCGGCAGGATAATCGTTCCCATCGCGTCAGGGAGGTTGCAGCGGCTACTGTTCGCGACCGGTTTAAAGGATACAGCCCTAGATGCTATGGCTGTGGGGAAAGGGGCCACCTACGGTCCAGTTGCCCTAAGCGAACTGTAGATAGGGAAGATAGTCGATCTCCGGAGGGCAGGGCGGTTAACAGCACCGCCCAGCAACTGCAGGGAAACGAGTAAAAGCCAGGACTGCGGGGCGGGTGCTGGCTGATGTTCAGAGAGCCCCAAGGATTTCGATCTCACAAACCCATGATGGGAACAGCCTAATCATCAAGGGCGAGGTCAACGGAACGCCATGTAAACTGACGATTGACACTGGAGCTTCTCGTACGGTTGTCAGTTCCCAACTAGGAAGTCGGTTCCTTGGGGACTCCGCATACAACCGAGACCGCATAAATTTGGTGACAGCCACCGGCCAGCGTATACCCGTCCGTAGAGAGAAAGTGATGGAGTTACAGCTAGGCAACAGAATCTATCTTCATAATGTCATCGTGGCTGATATCATGGACGACTGCATTTTGGGCCTAGACTTTATGAGGAAGAACTATTGTGAGATCGACGTTAAGCAAGGTGTTTTGAAATGTGGAACAGAGGAACTTTTCATGGAAGGGGCATTACCAGGAAATGTGTACAGCCTAAAGAAGATTGTTCTTCCTCCGAGATCGGAAACGATTGTGCCGGTTAGGCTTCCTCGAAATCCTGGGCAGACTCATCGATGTGTACTTGTGGAAAGGGTAGACAGTGACCTTCCATGGAAAGTGGCACGTACTTTGGTTAGAGCCACTGACATCTCAAGAGTACCTGTGCTGAACCTTTGTGATAAGGAACAGATGATAGATAAGGGCACACTGATTGGTACATGTGAGGAAGTGGATTGGTTACGTCGAAGCCAATATGTATCGACTGGGAACCTTAGCAAGGATGCACAAACGAATGTGACCACACTTTTAGACGACTGTCGCAGCGTTCTGTCTCAAAATGAAATGGTCAAGGCGAAGAGACTGTTACTGAAGTATGCCAATGTTTTCTCTTCAAATGATGCTGACATCGGGAAGACTGGCTTAGTTCAACACAAAATAAACACAGGAGATGAATTGCCTATCCGTCAGCGGCCAAGGAGATTGCCGGTAGCACGTGAAAAGGAAGTGGAAACCATGATTGAGGGAATGGTTAAGGATGGTGTCATAGAACCTTCATCAAGTCCATGGTGTTCGCCTGTTGTACTGGTAAGAAAGAAGGACGGCACCATGCGGTTTTGTGTTGACTATCGTCGTCTGAACGACGTTACAAAGAAGGACAGCTATCCGTTGCCAAGAATTGATGACACGCTGGACATGCTTACTGGAGTAAAGTGGTTTAGCACGTTGGACCTTAAAAGTGGCTACTGGCAGGTCCAAATTGATCCTAAGGACAAGGAGAAAACTGCGTTCTCGACAGGAAAGGGTCTGTGGCAATTTAAAGTCATGCCGTTTGGTTTGTGCAACGCTCCGGCAACGTTTGAAAGGTTGATGGAACTAGTACTAACCGGGTTAATTGGCGATGCTTGTCTGGTCTACTTGGATGACATCATCATCGTAGGCCGTACGTTTGATGAACATCTGCAAAACCTGGAACGCGTGCTCATGAAGATCCAGAGTGCAAACCTCAAGTTAAGTCCGAAGAAGTGTTCATTCTTCAAACGGCAAGTTAGCTTTTTGGGATATGTAGTATCGGAAGAAGGTATCCGCACGGATCCAGAGAAAATCGCCGCAGTCAAGGACTGGCCAATTCCAAAAGACAAGACGCAGGTCAGAGCATTTTTGGGTTTGTGCTCCTATTATCGGCGATTCGTCAAGAACTTTGCTGACATAGCGAAACCCCTGCACAAGCTAACCGAGGAGAAGCGACATTTCTGCTGGGATGAGAGTTGCGACAGTGCATTCCAGGAACTCAAGGAACGTCTGTGTAAAACACCTATTTTGGGGTATCCTGATACAGGCAAGGAATTTATAGTTGACACAGATGCAAGCGATATAGGACTTGGCGGTGTGTTATCTCAACGGAATGGCGATCAAGAGGTTGTGATAGCGTACTTCAGCAAATCTCTGTCGAAGCCAGAAAGGAATTATTGTGTCACGCGACGGGAATTACTTGCTGTGGTCAAGTCATTGCAGCATTTTAGCAAATATCTGCTGGGGAGGAAATTCCACTTACGAACTGACCATGCTGCGCTAAAATGGCTATTGCAATTCAAAAATCCAGAAGGACAAGTTGCGAGATGGATTGAACTACTTCAGGAATACGACTTTGTGATTGAACATCGCAGTGGGAAAACTCATGGCAACGCAGATGCATTATCCAGAAGACCTTGCCCTGAAGACTGCAAGCATTGTACTCGGCAAGAGGGTAAAGAAGTCGTACCTGTGAGGATGATCAAGGCAGATCTTAGTAACGAGTGGAAGGAAAACTTGGAACGTGCACAGCAGGATGATTTGGACATCAAGCCGATCTTGGAGTGGATGAAGGCCAGTGCTCCGAAGCCTATGTGGAGTGATGTCTCAGCGATGAGTTCAATCACAAAAAGCTATTGGGCCCAATGGGACAGCTTAGTGATTCAGGATGGAGTCCTGTGCCGTAAATGGGAAAATGCTCGGGGAGACAACTGTCATTTGCAAATGGTTGTCCCTAAAGCTAAAATACCGGATGTTCTACAGCTGTACCATAATGGCTGTTCAGGAGGCCATATGGGAGTTAAACGGACTCTACTGAAGATACGGGAACGGTTTTACTGGGTCCACTGTCGTGACGATGTTGAGGACTGGTGTCGCAAGTGTACAAGTTGTGCGGCTGTAAAAGGACCTCAGACTCGTAGCAGAGGTGCATTGAAATTGTACAATGTTGGTGCACCATGGGAAAGGATAGCGCTAGACGTTGCGGGACCGTTTCCCGAAAGTGAAAGTGGTAACAAGTATTTCATGGTGGTTATGGATTATTTCACTAAGTGGCCGGAAGTCTTCGCCATTCCAAACCAAGAAGCTTCGACAGTTGCGGATAAACTAGTTCATGAAGTCTTCTGTCGTTTTGGAGTACCCTTGGAGATTCACAGCGATCAAGGAAGGAATTTTGAGTCCCAAATATTCCAGGAAACTTGCCGAGTTATGGGTACTCATAAAACGAGGACAACTTCTTACCACCCACAGTCGGACGGAATGGTGGAACGATTTAATCAGACATTGGAGAGATATCTGGCCAAAGTTGTGGAAAACCGGCAACGGGATTGGGACAAGCACATACAACCGTTTTTGCTGTCATACCGAAGTGCTGTTCATGAAAGCACGTCAGTGACACCAGCTTTCGCAAATTTTGGGAGAGAATTGCGGCTACCTGCAGACCTGATCACCGGAATACCACCTGATGCCCCACGCAGTATAACCGATTATGCGAATGACTTGCGGAACAAAATGAACGACATTCATGAGCACGTCAGACAATCGGGCCAGCAAATGTCTGAAAAGATGAAAACCCGCTATGACCGCAAAATGAACAATAAAGGGTTCGAGGAAGGTTCACTAGTGTGGTTGCATAATCCAGTTCGCAGCAAAGGGAAATCTCCTAAGCTTCAAGCTAAATGGGACGGACCGTACCGGATTGTGACGAAGATCAATGACGTGACCTACCGTATACAGAAAGGTACAAGAAGTGCTCCTAAGATCGTTCATGTTGATCGACTGGCGCGTTATTATGGCGCTGATAATGCTCGGGACGAGCATGTCTTAGGAGGGGGCAGTGTTGCGCGCCAGAATTAAGTTAGGATGATAGCGGCATTCGGTACCACTAGCGCCATCTAGTATCGAGTAGCAGAACTATTGAAGTCGGGGACCTTCGAGATTTTTCTATGCTAGAATTCTCGGACCTTGGTCGGTCGCGACCGATATGTACGCGAACTTTCTGGAGTTCTACTCGGCGCCCTATATAAGGCTGGCACATGTGCCGACCGAGTCAGTATTGGATTTGCGATACAAGTGATAACTTCGAGAGCGATCTTCGACTGCGAACTCAAGTGATTAATAGTGCGATTGTGTTTTGTGATTAGTGAGTTTATAGTGTAATTAGTGTGGTGTAAATTAAAGTGTCATCTTTGTTTATTTAATCGGCTGATTTTATTGTAACGAACCCGAAGCTCGTAACATTATTATTATTTATAACTTTTACATGTAACTACAGTTTTTCTATGATTATTAGTTTTATATAGTCATTAGTTAAAAAAAAAAAAAAATGTTTGCCTTATTGGGAAGAGACTGGACCCCACGACACAGGGAATCCTAGTGTGGGATCCAGGGAATTTTGAAGAAACCTAGCACTTAAGGCTTTTTTGTATGTATTGCATTAGTGTTTTATTAGTGTACTATGTATTATTGAAATGAATAAATTTATTATTATTTATTATTATTATTATTAAACTGTTTGTTGATGGATATTATGGGTATGTATGTTAGAGGATTTATGTTATTTTCTATCAGTCTTACATCTGGTTGAGGATACAAGAATGAAAAATACAAAATCTACAGTCATTTGAAATGGTAATTAAGCGCTGTCCATTCCATAAATTTTGCTGAAACAGTAGCTGACAAAGCTGTAGCACGCTTCGAAAATACAAAAACAGACCACGTTCCGTATTCCGCCCTCGCCGATGAGGCCCATCGCGACGCCCCTGTCAAAACCCTCCCCGACTTTTGCCTAACGAGCCAGCCCGCGCCGCTGACCCAGCCTGTACCTTGCTCCCCTCGCCGAGACCGTATCCCACAGAGGATGCCCTTTGCGAGTAGTCATTTAGTTTGTAAACTTACTTAGCCCTGGATCGGGGCCGTAAATTCATTTGAGGCCATCATAGGATAGTCCGGTAATGCAGTAACCAGCCTGCTAAGTGTGTTGAACTGCGAGTGGTCCAGTCCATAAAATAAAAAATAAATACATTTTGACAATCCCCTGAACCACGCTAACGCGAAGAATTTCAACGAGATATAATCCTCTAGAGCCTCAACATAAGTTATTTGACTATAGAAAAAACGGCCCTAAATTGGTTTAAACAAATTAATTTACAAGTCAAAACAGTAATGTCTATCCGTCGGTGTTTTTATCTGTATTTCTGACAGAAAAAGGATCAAATTCTTTTTAACTGAAACAAATCTAGGGGTTCGGAGCCTCAGATTCTGACCTCCGAATTTGTGTCGGTGTTTCCTCTCAGGGTACACTTTTAGAAAACGCCTCATTAAGTATACTTGACGAAAAAATATACCGGTAAAAGTTTCTTATAACCAATTTGCAAAATTGCTCATTTATCTCGAAGACCGTATGTAATGTAATGAATGTAAAAACGGGCTGGTTTCCGCAACTCCACGACTAAGCACGTATTTTGCGTGCAGTATACGAAGTTACGAAGACCGTAACAGAAGGGTCATCAAGACCTACTGTGCTAATGAAAACTCAAGATCCGACTGGAGATAACAGAAAATCTTTAGTCAAAAATAATACAGAAGGCCTCACGTTTTCATACAACACGTGTCAACAGTGCGAACGTAACGATTGCGTAGTTTGTTGAGTCTTGTCATTTCGCACCTACATTGCTAAAACGCACTTACCCAAAAGCTTTTTATTTTCCCTTTAATCGCGATGGTCATATTGACCCATTATTTTGGATTATGTTATACATAAGTGAGAAAGCTGAAGACTATTATGCAGACGGATAAATAAGGCTGCGTTTACGTCAGAAAGCAATTCGCATGTACGTTGATATTTATATACATTTTTATTGAGAAAAACTGGTACAATGTATATCATTCAAAATATTGCCCGTCGCTTTCTATCACCTTTGCCCACCTTTCAGGCAGCGTACGGATACCACGTTTAAAAAATTCCTCATCTTTTGAGGCAATCCAAAAATCGATCCAATTTTTCACATCTTCGTAAGAAGTGAAGTGCTACTCAGGCAGCGTATGAGCCATTGACCGGAACAAGTGGTAGTCCGAAGGAGCAATGTCTGGCGAATACGGCGGGTGAGGTAGGACATCCCAGTTCAAAGTTTCCATGACAACTTTAGCAACATGTGGCCGAGCGTAGTCGTGCTGAAAAATCACTTTGTCATGTTTTTTGGCATATTGGGAGCGTTTAAGCTTTAACATTCGACTCAACTGCATCAATTGTTGTTGATAACGTTCCGCAGTGATAGTTTCGTTAGGCTGGAGTAGCTCATAGTAAATAACTCCGAGTTGATCCCACCAGATGCACAGCATTATCTTCTTGCCATGAATATTTGGTTTGGCTGTTGAAGTTGAGGCATGGCCGGGCTTACCCCATGATTTTCTGCGCTTTAGATTATTATACTGGACCCACTTTTCGTCTCCTGTCACTATTCGATGCAAAAAACTCTTACGGTTTTGCCTTTGGAGCAGTTGTTCGCACGTGAAAAAACGGCGTTTGACGTCTCTTGGCTTGAGTTCATGCGGAACCCAATGTCCTACTTTGTGCACCATACCTAATGTTTTGAGACGGTTTGAAATCGTTTGTTGAGTCACGGTTTCAGCAAGTTCCTCTTGAGTTTGGCATGAATCTTGGTCCAGTAATGCTTCTAACTAAGCGTCTTCGAACTGTACTGGCCTCCCTGCGCGTTCTTTATTACTGATGTCAAAGTCACCACTTTTAAAACGGCGGAACCAATACTCGCATGTTTTTATTGATGGAGCATGCTCTCCATACGCTTCACATAGCAGTCGATGCCCTTCAGCTGCACTTTTCTTCAAGTTGAAGCAAAAAAGCAGTGCTTCCCGCAATAGTTGTTTAGCTGGCACAAAAGTCGACATAGTTGGATCACAAAAATGCGTGTCGTTTACACTTCAACGAAATAAAACGTACTATGAAATGAAAATTGACACGTTTTAACATGAATACGTAACTTTAAAAATAGTCCGATGCGATATTGTACTAGTTATGCCATCTTTTGTAAACCCCTCAAAACTTATTTGTACACCTAATAAATAAAAATTGCCGTTCAAAAATTGCTGTCTCTGAGCCTAGTTTACATAAATGACGTTTAAGTTTGATTTTGATTTTAACCGCCAGATTATGATTGGATAAACGCGAAACTGCTATAGTCAGATGATTACTTTTTTAAAATAACCATTGTACATGTACCTACATATTATCGAATACCTAGGTTGTTAAAGGTCTATCAGCAGTTCAAAGATAATTATAATGCAAAAAATGGAGGCAAATACCAAATACGATGTAGGATATCCTTTTAGGAAATGCATAGAATAGTTGATACAAATAAAAGAAAGATGATGTGCCAGGTGTGCTACTAAAATCACACTATATATTTTGTTAACAAATTGATAATTAGCAACGCCCCTATTTACTGAAACATCCACATTTCAAGCAGATCTATCTGGAAGCCTTGCGCAATCGCAAAGCAGTCAGCTGATTTATCCTAACGATTTATCATTTTCCGAGCCAAAGTCGTCTAATATTATCGTGTTTATAGGCGAATAGCGTGATTGCCCTCGATATGAGAACTCGAATTGACAGCGTTCATACCGCGGCGCGACGTGCCATCCGAAAATCCGAACTATTCTAGTTCTTGGCTGATTGCCTAACTCGCAAGCCTGCCGGCGCCCGGCTATCCTCACGCCGACAAACGTAGGGGCTAACAGATCAATTGTTTAGGTGGAGTCGGAATTTATGTAATTTGGGAACTGATTCTATAAGCGGATAACATAGGAGAGACGCAATTAGTTTAGTTTACTTTGTTGACACGATTTCCAATATAGAATCGATATTTTCAAGTGATAGGCAATGATAATTATGTTCCAATTCAATCGAAATATGATTGGTAGTTGATCTGGCGAAACTACTACCGCCATCTACTGAATTTTTTCTAAATAAAAAGAAAACGAAAATTCAACATGGCGTCCAGCTTGCTTCTAAAACGTATTGATAGATGGCGCTGATTTCGGGTAAAAGTAATGTGTTTAGCGCAAACTAGATGGCGCGATGTGATCCTTTATACCTAGTTCTTTTATGCTAACACAGATGTCGCTAGTACGGTTGATAAGATTAAACGATGGTTCTTATTAGTAACAGGTTCGATTACGCAGAAATTCCTAAGGACTTTCACGATAAGTATTTTTACTGGTACATCCCAATTTCAGTGTACTTACCTGAAAGTACTTGTTGACAACAGGGTCGGTAGCCAGCAGATGCTGTGCTCGAGGCTCGTCGCGGCAGTAGCAGACGTGCTTGTCAAATTCGCGCTCCATTCGTAATAATGCTCGCCCGAGCATTTTCGGTTCGCCGGCGTAGTATTTGATGCCCTCTAGTAGGACCCTGAAAATATTAAACAGTTTTAGTATTGGAATTTACCGTTTTTTTCTGGAAGGGAAATCATCAAATGACTTTTCCCGCTCTGGGCGGAGCAGAAGGGAGTGTCAGACTCTAACTGCCTAAAACCCACTCTTTGCGTTTCAGGGCCTCGGTGACTCTTTCGAACAAATTCCGCAACCCTAGCAGGCACTGACCCTATGGGGTCCCATTGGAATTTACCTTGAAACAGCGTTGGGAACCTATTCTTCTTTTACCTGTGGATATGGTGATACAAGTAGGCTACGCTTGAATGCAAAGTGCTAATTATGTACATTTGAATTTAACTTTTCAGCTGTAAACTAATTGTAGCTAAAGACTCTCACAGTTGGTGGTTATTATGATTTATGACATTAATCTTTTTTAGGTAGTTTTGACTATGAGATAAAATTTTATAAATCATACGTGCATATTATGTACGTTAGATGCTGTTTACGAATGATATGTTTATTCTCTTTAATATTTGTGTTTTTTATAAAAGGCAGATTTTTGTTATTGAGCAAAAGCGTTCTTCCTCCCTAGCCTTAACTATATTGAGGTCCGCTTTCAGTCTGACTCGGATGTAGCCGAATAGCAGTTAAGGTGCTTAAGTCTTAAATTTTTCAAGTAGCGGTAGTTTATATGTATTATTTGTTTCAGTTTAATATTATTTTCTCAAATAGTTGCAAACCAAGTATTTGTATTGCATTTTACTGTTGTTTATGTGCTCACACCAGACATTATTATTATGTGTCTACACGTGAGGACTGTAATTTACAGTTATTGTTAGCTGTAAGTCCTCCATGTATGTACATAAATAAATAAAAACCCTACAACGACTGTTAAAGGGATAATTATCTTAAACCTACTTACGTATTGAAGGATAGGAAAAACGTAAAGCAAACAAAGTTTTATGAAAACTCACGTATTATGAAACTCGCAGATCTGGCGGAAGTTGGAAAACAGTAGTTCTCGGTTATCGAACACGGCCTTGGGCGTGGTCGCCTTGTCGGTGGGCCGCATGTAGCGGGACACCACCTGCTGCATGTCGCGGCCGAACTCCTCCTCTGTTTCCACCAGCTCTCGTACCACGGCCCTGGAGACAAGTTTAGACTTTTCTATTAGACCTTCGATCACTGCTTCAATGTGTAATTCTTGTGGGGGGAGGGAAGCAAGGAATTAATTGAAAGAAAGAAAGAAAAAGCGTTTATCCACCACAAAAAAACGACAGTTATTGTTCTTAACTAAACCTTAAACTATAGTGTTAGTATTAGTAGGTACATCTTAATTTATGTTAGTCAAGATAACTTATAAACTAATACAAAAAAACCAATGCATGTCGTGGTTGTGGCAAAGAGGCTTCCACTCAGCATAATGCTGTGCCGTGGGATACCCACCAAACGGCGCTGGTTGACAAGAATTGGTATCTACATTAAGTACCTAGTATATTAATAATACCCATCAAAAACATTTTCATGTAAAAATATTGCCAAGACGAGTTTACGTAGCTTACCCTGTGAAAAAGTTATCAGATCTCTTATAAAGCCAAGCTCTAAAGACTGCACGCTCTAAACCGACAAGCTCTACACTACACCTCACTCAAAATATATGAAAAAGTGGTCAGATCTCCCTAAGTTTACCAGGCCTACTTTCACAAATTCTACATTTTAGTCAAAACGTGTGGCTTGACCGTTTTGCTGAAAGCCAGGTGTCCACTTTGCGAGAGAACTCAATCAATGAAATCTTTGTTGATGGACACATTACATCAATTACATTTCCAGTTACATGATTGCATTTTACTGAGTTTTACAACTTTAGTCATGCAAAATTGTAAAATGTCACAAATTAAGGAAGGAAGCAGATTGTCATCTTTTAGCAGGCCTAGTGCAGCTTGGTAGATCAACCGGCCTCATCCAGCATGAAAAGTATTGACATGTAAAAGTTGTATATTTATCCTACTTATAAAATAATTATATATGATTTATCAGATGTCTTTGAAGTTTTGGTTTTATGGTAAAACTACTGCAAATTGCAGAAAGTATGAAGCCGAGTCGAAGTCCTTAATTTTGGAACACTGTATACAGATATGTCAACACAATTTATTACAACGAAATTGTAGTTTTCCATTTGTTATTAAAGACTTATATTAATCACAAACATTCACAACTCTTTGAGACTAAGCTTTAAAGCGAAAACTGTAAATTACTAAACGATGTTATTTTTATTAAATGTGTATAATTAAGACCATAGGCGAAGAATTAGTGTCTATTATATTCGATAAATTAACGTAAATATCAAAAGAAGCTTAGTAAAGCTTTACAAAAGAGTCAAAGTATTCCATTACGCAAATACCAGTGAAACAAAAATAAATTCGACATTTTTATTAAAATGAATAAGAAATATCTTCCTGTAGGCCCCACATCAAACCAGAAAATAATTCAAGACCAATGGACAAATATTTCCATCAGCACTCGACTTGCGATAGTGACGTCACAGCCAGGGTTCAAACTTTAAATGATAAACATTTGAATAAATTAGAGAGTGTTTTCCTAGCCCCTGAGTCAGCCGGATAACGCGCAGTAGTGATGCCAAAAGGTGAGGGCGTGGGAGAATCTATTATGGTGAATGGAGAGGTAACACGAGGTTTGGAAGGTCGTCATACACTGGTGGTCAAGGTGCAGAAGTTTTGCTGATTATTGATTTCATAAGCAATATATTATAGTGAAACAAGGTAAATGCTCCGGCTTCGTACTGGTGCAATGCTATGATATAGATCTCTACTATATTATGCATATGAAACTTCCACTTGACATTCTATCTATTTAAAAAAATCGTATCAAAATACTCTGCGTAGTTTTAACGATCTAAGCATACATAGGGACAGACAGACAGCGGGAAGCGACTGTTTTATACAATATAGTGATAATGCAAGAGAGTTACAAATCTGAATTAGGCACTGAACGTCTATATTTTCTGCCTAAATCGAGTAACATGGTATGGAAGTTGAAGACAAACTCTACACTCTTTCTAGAAGCGTTACTTCAAATAGAAAAGCTAGGCCATATTCTTTATATGATTCCCAAAAAGAGAGCGCCAACTTGTCACTCTATTTACAACTCCTCAACCAACAGCAGATCTTAAATCCTGCCAAATCCAACTAAACAAGCTGTTGGCAGTTTTGACTAAACACCTAACAGTATTGTTCTGGCATGATGCTTCGGTTAGACAAGTGGGAATAATTGGACAAGCTTTTGATATATTGCTTGTTGCAGTGCATGCGTTTCCACTTTGAGATATTATATGATTTGTTCACTGCGCACTGGAGTGTTTTGTTGTAATATAAGGTGCTGAAATTCATTATAATAAAGCTGATGACCATCGGACAGCTGTTAAGCATGGAGTGATAAAATTTACGAGTTAGGTAGCTGTATCTGTGGACATACATAGATGAGAGAACTTCATGAAACGAGATTTCTAAATTAAGGAGGTATGATTCAGGAAAAGTTAGCTGCCAATTTCATAACCTCATTAAAACAAAGGTCATATACCTGAAGTTGTTTGGGAGGAAGGGCTAACAGGAAGAAAGACTCAAGATATTATAATTATGCCAAGACAATTAACTGATTTAATTTGAAAATTTTACGGACCGTATAACATATTTTTAGAACTACAGTAAAATGTTATGATCATAGAGTACAAACAAATTCATGTTTGTTTTGGCAATACCTGAGATTTTACTCATGTGACTGTGTGTGACGTTTGGCTCGGATTCGATAGATATTTATTGATTACATATTTCAAGTGTGATCGTCGAATAGATACCATTTATCAGCACAAATTATGGCAATTCAAAGGGTCGGCAATAGTCCAATTAATCAATATTGAGGTGCTCCAGGTGAAATAATTATGAAGAAACCAATGAATGAGCAGAAAACTTCAGTCATAAAATGAAGTTGTGCTCATTTTTATTCTCTCGTACAAATCATTGCTAAACATACACAAACGAATCTTAATAAAACATCTGCTTCAATTTGAAAGTGATGCGCTTTTAATGCTGATGACACTATAAAATAAAACAAAAACAAATCCAACAAAAGGATATTCCATGATTCGGACAGCCACTTTTCAATGTTCTAAAAATAAGATCCATAAAAGCAAATTCAATGAACCGTTCGCGAATGTGTTTCCAATAATGCCAAACACAAAAGCTAAAGTATCTAAATATGGAATCTTTAAAACAAGGAAACATTATCCTTACATCTAAATACAAAAGATGAGCGCAGACAGTTTGTTGACACAGTGAGGAAGTACCAACTTGTGCCAAATTATAAATGCTGATGATAACTTAATGCAGCGTCCTGAATAACTTGGATATATCCTCGGGATACTGTCATATTCCTCTCTCATTTGTGTATCTTGACGACGTTTTGAATGTTTGAATAAAAATGAAGGATGCTAATGATGCGGATGTGGTATGTGGTTTCTTTTTTAAGAGTTGCGTCAATTTAAATTAAGTTTTTGGTGTTGAAGAATATGTGTTTATATTAAGGTTTATTCTTTGTCAATCTTACAAAGGGTCTGAAAATTCTGCTCAACTCTTTTTTAAATAAGAATGTCGGACTCGGTAACAATGATATTTTGTCACAGTTACCTTTTAAAATCTAGGAATAAAACATTACGATTATTTACAGACAAATAATACATTTTTAAGTGAATTTAGTCCACCTACTGAGATTTTTGACAATATTGCCAATAAAACACTATTCTCACAATTTGAAGTTCACCAACAACACCAAAAGTACCACTTTAACAACGGCAATCCATCAAAAAACAATAAACATCTGGAGTATTATTACCTACAGGATTTGTCACAGTTTAACGACCACTCACATTGGTTTGGTTTGGCCATCCAGCATTTAATAGGATTTCACTAGTTACTCGCCAAGAAGCAAGTCCAATCATAAAGTGAATTACAACGAGCACGTGTAAATATGTTGTTACTGGGATCTAAAATAATGCCAAGAAGTTATAATCGTCAAAGGAGAAATTACCTTTCAAGGCAACAAAAGAGCCCACCATTTGACGAGGAAGGGTAGATATTGAAAAAGAGAAGCTAAAAACATTGATTTTTCATTTAAATTCGCAGACACGGACAAGTTTTGACATTGAGTGGTACTATAATGATATTGCAACTTGAATTTCAACGCTTTTAAAGTACGAGAATTGGCCGTCTTGTCACATTTAAAATGAGAATAATATCTAATGATAATTAGATATTATTAAATTAGACAAGACCTCAGAGGAAACAGACCTTACTGCTTAGCCTTTCTAAACTACAGCACAAAATAGACCGAAATTCAATTATTCTTTCAACATTTTCAATGACAACATTATTTTCAGCAACAGTATTCACCTAATTTTAATCTCGTACGAAAATAGCTAGCAGCAATGTTACAGGTGTGAAATTCTTCAGTGAGCTGACATAAATTTGAACATACTTTTCTCAAGTGCAAGGTTTTTGGAAACGCTGAATTCCGGGAAACTGACCTTTGCGATAACAATAGAAAAAAGGACAAGCTTGATAGTGTAAAATATTGTGTAACAGGAAAAGATCTTTAGAGATGTTTACAAGGTAAGGGCACACAAGCAATGTCCAATATTTGACTGGCAAACTCACGGAGTTAATACAAATCCAATTTGTATTTACTCCGTGGGCAAACTAAAGCGAGCTAGAGACAATGTCTTCATATGATAAGGTAATGAGCTGATCCAGGATGTATTTGGCTTTGGAGCGTGTGGAATCCGATGCACCGTCGACCCGGGCCTGGTTGTTATCAGATGGCGGCTACCTCTCCCAGTAATGCCTACATTTGGGATTAATAGTACGTCTTGTGAAGGGTGAACCCATATTTTATGATGATGTGATGACACGTGTAACTTTACCATTGCAAAGAGTAAATATCACATTAATGTGTCCCAAACTCTAATGATCACAAACACAACGGCCGGTCAATGACTCAAGAACATCTATAAAATCTTTAAACATTGGCTTTAAAGCTGACGATCCAATTTCTTGCTAACTAAAGCGACAATAAAAACCTGATGTGGATTTCTTTTCAAACAACCAGGTTCCCTTTGATGATGCACATGTTGAAACAATGTTTGGTATTGCGCTTACGTCAGTCGAGAACGTTTTTGGATTTAAGGAACTGAAGAAATTAAGAGATGACTTGCAAGTGTAAACTGAGAGCTGAAAGGCTGAAAGCTTTCATATTGGGCTAATTCTGAATATCGTGGAAATTCAATTAAGTGACTGAAAAGTTAATTAGCCGTAAGGTGTGATGTTGTCTGTTTTTGTTTTAATTTTGGTAGGACTTAATGATCTCCGTGAACAAATATAACAGAGAACCTCTGCTCTGATGAATATTGTTCACTAAGGAAGATGGTACAAAATGATCCAAGTAACCAACAGCAATGAGATTCATATTTTCTGAATGCACTTCCTCAGCTCTTCATTTCGTGTTATGGGTCTTAAGGTCATATGATTCCCATTTTTGGAATATTATAATAGGTACTGAGTAAGTGATAGTAGAAGAAGTTACTATACACGTTTATTTGTAAAACACCAGCAACCTCTTAAGGGGTCATTGTACTCATCATTATGAACAACAAAACAGTTAAATACGAACATAAATGTAAGGAACAGATTACTTTTTTTTCGCGATTTTTTCCTCTCTAGGCGAGGGAATGGGCCGTAATCCACCACGCAGGCCCAAAGCGGGTTGGTGAATGTCACGTCTTCGAATTTTTAGTTCTAAGACATGCCGGTTTCCTCACGATGTTTTCCTTCACCGTTTTGAGATCTTGGTGATGAAATTAATTACACAAAAAAAATTAATGCAACTGGCTAGGTTTGAACCCAGCGACCGACAATTCTTAAATCGGGGTCGTTACCACGTCCATTATAATGTCCATAATTATGAACTTTTAATTTTACACGGAGATTTCACATTTCATACAGGAGAAGAACAACTTGTATGCGGAGGATATCCTCCGCATACAAGTTGTTCTTCTCCTGTATGGTTAACTAAATCTATGTACTCACTGTCGCCTAGCAGCCATGGCCGTCTGGTCCCTCTCGGCGGTCTGCTTCTCCTTGAGCACCTGCGCGGGCACGTAGCCCTGGCGCGTGCGCAGCTCGCCGCCCTGCACGTCCTCTATCACGCGGACCAGCCATCTGGAAGCAGGGGAGGACTAATTTAGTACGACAGACGAATAATGGTGGTAGGGAAAGGAGCACGGGTAGTGATAACTTGTAAAAATGTGCAGTTGCTTTGCGTTTGGAACAAAATATATTTGTATGGCCTACCGATAGTTGTTCGGGGTCTGGCTGTTTGTGTGTGTGAGTTTATATGTTTGTAAACGCACCCACGATTCAGGAGAAATCACTAGTGTGGGGCGACGTTAAACAAGCTAATGTTTCCAGGAATTAATTACGTGTTATAAACCAAGTAACAGAAGTTTCTTTTTTAATATTATTGATCCTAAGATATTAATTCACGCCTGATGGTATGCAATGATTTGGTTGATGACGGATCACGCTTACTTAGAAATAATCTAGCTACACGTCACTTAAACCCACATGAGACAATAAATTCTCATAAAGGCGGCACCTGGAGCGGCGGTTGACATTTAGGCAAGAGTTAGTACTCTCTCCTCTCGGACTATTAATACCGTGGCATTTAAATAAATTAATGTAATGGACGGAAGACATGTGCCTTCCTTATGAATCGCTTCAAAGAACGATAATCGTGACATATGTATGTAAATTCAACTATCTCTTCAACTTCATATCAGAATAATAAAGAAATATGAAGAACTATGAAATGGTGAAGGAAAACATCGTGAGGAAACCGGCATGTCCTAGAACCAAAAATTAGAAGATGAATTAGAAGAATGTGGCATTCACCAACCCGCACTGGGCCCGCATGGTGTATTACGGCCCATTCCCTCTCCTAGAGAGGTGGCCTGTGTCCCAGCAGTGGGAACATTAAAAAGCAATCAGCTTTGCTTATGCTTATGCTTAATAAAGACTTAAAACAAATTTATGACTTTACATAAAAGTCTTAGCATAATAGATACAATTATGTCATTGTCACCGGCTGATTGTAAAATCCGTAAGATAATAAAATATCTTGAGAGATAGTAAACTCTGGATAAATTGTCAACTTAACATTTGGAATACATTTTCACGTATCAGAATTTGATAGTCAATAATCTGTCGAAGTCATTCCGAAATATTGAAACCCGACATAAAATTAAGACATGTTGGCAACCTAGGCCCCAAGTCTGCTATTTTTATAAATTTGTCATTCCAACACGATCCCATTGCCATTTTGCTAAAAGTTCGTAATCTGCTAAATTCATAATGGTCGATCATTGGTCGGTCAATGGTGTTGTAATACTTTTTGATAACCGAGCTATTAAAAGGAATGACTGCACAATGACGTTCTAATGGTAGATCACTTATCAAAGGAACTGTTAAAATGGTAGCAGATTACCGCATACGTCTGTCATTTATTTGTCATTATGTACGAGATTACCATTCTATGCCATTTCTATCAATGGAGTCTCAGTGGTTGACCATTGGAAAGTCATAGTGACGCTTTTATATTAGTAGATTACCAAACTTGTACAAATCAACCATTATGTAATCAATGGTAGACCTTTCTGACACTATTACAAAAGCAGACTTGAGGCCCTGGAGCGACAAAGATTATAGACTATCAAATTTTGATACGTAAAAACATGTTCCAAATGTTCAGTTGACAATTTATCGAGAGTTTACATTTACAATCTCTCAAGATATTTTATAATGTAACGGATTTTACCATTTTCTGGTGACACCATCATCGATGTTCATAAATTCAGCTTAAAAATTAAATTCCGAGTCGTTACTCGGAATTTAATTTTTTTAAAACTCACAATGTAGGTCTTAATTTCATCGTTATTTTCACTTTCACATCTTTCATTTGATCGGTAGACGCCAATCAACCTTAATTTATAAGTATGAAGCCATAAAATTGGACAAAAATTATGAATAGATTAAAATTAAATTATAAGAAAATATTTGATGAGCTTTTCCTGGAAAGATTTCCTCTTGTCAATCAAATCTGGCGATGACGTCACGCGAGCATTGACCTCTGGTTCGTTAGCCCAGTCTAGATTCAAAGTCTTTGTCTAAAATCGAATGTTTATAGCCTAAATTGTAACCGTACCGTTACACAGGGGTATTGAATGTTGTCTTGTTTGACAGTGACGTGATGGGCTTCTCGTTTACCTGAGCCAGAGCGGTCGTTGACCTAAACAGACGAGTGGAAAATGGTAAATAAAATTATATTTACTTGTGTCAGTAAAATATAAGAGCGCATACGCCGAACGACATTTCATACAAATTTGAAAGTCGTTATTTTCCGAAATGACAAAACCGATTTTAATGAAATTTACACACATAAGCAAGATACATAAGTCTAAAAAGTTAGTTGAATACATTTTGAACGTGAACCTCCTTTTTTGGAAGTCAGTTAAGAGCGCATTTTCCTTAATTAGGACAAAAACGCACGGCTGCACAGCCAATTTCGTTGATAGTCCTTTAGAATAGAAATGTAAATACAATAAAATACTACATTAAATGTTTAAAACAGACATAATGACAGAAATACCTCTTTCAACATCTTGTTATACGACACACAAATATTACAAAGAGAAAACTTCACGAATACAACAGAAACAGTATTTTCCACTACATTTTTATTACATATTTACATTTCTATAAAACGTAGGTTTATTTTTACAAGTCATTCTTTATTCTGAAGAGATTACTGCGATAATCATCCGGAACATTTGTTACTTTTGTATTTTTAATGATTGAACTCGATTTCTAAGGAAAAGGCGTAAAAACTAAGTAGGTAACCTTATTGTAGATACTAATGCGTGAATATGTCATCTGGATCATATCAGAGGAATCTGTGCCTCATTTGTTTGAGTTCTTAAAAAGTTATTTCAAATGATTTGTTGTCTATTTCTTGGATGGTGGATTAAGAGCTTTAGATTTTAGCTTTGTGGTTTTTAGAAAAACATAGTAGTTTTTCCTCTGAGTTGCATGTTTTTCACTGATATATCTATACTAATATTATAAAGAGGAAAGATTTGTATTTTTGTATGTAAGGAATAAACTCAAAAACTACGGTACCGATTTCAAAAATTCTTTCACCATTAGAAAGCTACATTCACCTTGTATAACATACCTAAGTTATATTCTTCTTTCTATATTCTCTGCTATATTCTCATCCCCAGATTCCTACGGGAACGAGAACTACGCGGGTAAAATCGCGGGGCGCCGCTAGTAGTTGAACAATATTTTTTGATTTTATAAGTAGGCCGTAATAAAATTGTTTTGAAGCAATGATTACTGTATTTTATTATAATATAAAAATAAAAACATTTTAATACATTTATTTTGTTTTAAGTTTTGAACGAAGCATCATTAAAACTCGTTCCGCAATCTTCAGGTCGATTAAAAACCAGTCAAAATCTAAAACACTGTTGTGACTACCGAGATGACATTTACGCCGATCGTAAAATTTTTAAATCACTGCTTTGCAATGGCCCCTAGGTATTAAGTAGGTATAATATGATCATTGGGTAAAAACTTAAAATATTGTTAAGACGACTTTATGATACCTTTTCCTCGAGACAACTGAATTATTTAATCCAAAATAGCAAGTTTGCATCAAAAGACACAAATCAAGAGAAGACAAGACAAAGAGAGTTTGAAAAACCTTTCCCTAGCGTATCCCTAAAAGTGGAGTAAGCTTTGCATGGAACACGATTTCCTAGAAGAATGCAGATAAAGGTACGTTGAAATAATAAAAAGAAAACTTTTCCACGAATTCCAATTCACTATCATACTTCCAATAGATTTCAAAGAAGATAAACATAAAAGAATTCATAACAAAACAGTACCTACTAATCTATTACATTTGGAATTATTTGAGAAATCCACCGATTCATTTTAGCGGTGGAAACCCGCCAAGTCACTATATCATAATAACTTTTGTACGAATGTCTTGATGTGTACTTAAGTGGGTCATACATGTTTTGTAGAATAGATTTGGACTAAAAGATGTGTAATTTAATTAAAATGTTGGTAATAATGGAGCAATAACAATGAATATTTCATCGTAATGTGTTGATTTACTTTGAAGACTAAGCTAGATAAGAATTAATTATGACAACAAAGAGGTGGTTGACGATTAATGTTTAAAACAAGTTTTAAAGAAGACATCATTTTTATGTGGTAGGTATATCAGACTCCGTAACATTGTAATAAATCTTATCATTACTAGATATATTAGGAAACAAAAATTGGACCTGTCCAAACAGTGCAAGCAATTATCAGTTATCGTGTAGCTCAAACTTAGAACTTTAAGGAGCTCAACGATTTGACGAACAATACCAAAGTAAGGACATTTGGCTGGCCACATAAAGAACTCAAACCGCCAGACTAACATGAAATGAACCCCTGACATAGCGATCTGCATGATTCACAATATGAGGACCATGAAGATCAGTGTCTGAAATAGTCTTTTTAAGAAGAGACCACACAGTTTTGAGTGGACCTGTCCAGTCAGTGTAAACCTTGATCAGTCGAGTAGCTCAACTTAGAACCAATAAGGAGCTCAACAACTCGACAAACAATGCCAAAGGAAGGACATTAGGGTAGGCCACAAAATACTAAAACAGCCAGACATCGTGAATAAAAATGCTTGAAGAGGAACATACAATTAATATATTTCCAGAAAAGAAACATACTGGAGTAATATTACTCCCTACCCACTCAGAGTAATGTGAAGCTACACAAATAAAGTGTAAACAAATGTTTTACGCGATGAAAGCACTAATGTGAGACCTAATTAGGTACACGACTGCCGATTGGTATACTTGGATTAAGGATGCCATGCAAATTTTCAAGTCGCTATTTGGCGAAATGACTGAACCGATTTTAATGAAACTTCACACAAATAAGCAGGATACATAGGTCTAAAAAGTTAGTTAAAAACATTTTCGAAATGTCTTATTTAATTGAAGATGAAGGGAAATTTATGTTTGTATGGAAAATTTAAAATGGGTCTAATTTAACTGTAACACTATTAAAAAAAAAAAAAAAAATTGATTGAGTCAGGCGTTACACACACGTCCCCTGAGGATGCCTCGTGGAGAGGCGAAACACGTGTCGGTAATGGTGTTGGGTTTTGCATTGCCTTCCTGCATGTGCTTAAAATCCTTGCATTTGCCTAGTAATCTAGCATGCGCATAATATAGCGGGCGGGAGGGAGGTGCATACCTACAACCCACTAATATTCGCGGAAATTAAAACTAGATATATTGTTTTCATTTTCAAATGTAATACTATTTGTCGAAAATGTTTTCAACTAACTTTTTAGAGCTATGTATCCTGCGTAGTGTAAAGTTTCATTAAAATCGATTCATTCATTTCGGAAAATAACGAATTGAAAATTTGTATGAAATGCCGTTTCTGTTCCTAGCATTTTGTCGGGTAAAACCAGAAAAAAAAAATTATCAACAAGACCACGGATTTTTTTTTAAATGCGCCTTTTTTTACAAACTCGTGTCTCTGCTTGGTACCTATTGCCTGAAAAAATAATTAAACAATGATACCAAATCTAAGCAGTATGATCTATATTGTTCCACTACAGTGATGACACTGATCGTTCCTGAGAGCGGTAGATGTGCTGATCGTAGCTGAACGTGACATTTTGTGAAATTTCCTTTTTTTCAGCTCACCTTAAATCGCCAAATTACTAATTAAGTAATTGGTTTAAACCTTTTATATGACAGCTAAAAAGTTTATCGCGACATTAACCGGATGAAAAAAATGAGAAACATTATTAATAATTCTTACAAATTGTAGGCTAAATTATATCACGTTGTCATTTTTACGTAAACAGCTCTGTAAAATATGTATATTAACGGAAAAACACGGTCTTTAATAAAAAAAATATTGGTATCATCTGTTATTATAATTATCATAGTAACTGTCATAAATCATAATAATTATAAAATTGGATAACTGGCATTGACTGATACAATAATCTTATCAGCAGAATATGGGTAGATTATTATTCATAAATTCGCCTTTGTGTTCAATATCCGATATGGTCTAGTGGCTAGGATACCTGGCTCTCACCCAGGAGGCTCGGGTTCGATTCCCGGTATCGGAAATCTCTTTTTACATTCTAAACAAACTCTAACCTACTTTCGATGCCAAAATTAGTTTTTATTGCTCTGTTACTAGGTTGAATTTAGCTTTTTATATATTTTAAAGCGTGTTCTTTGAAAACTTAATAAAAATAATAATTAATTAATTCATTGGGACAATTTTTATGGGATTTTTTTTTTATGTACTTGACCACTATGTTATAAGGGTTATCATTTTTAACTGACTTACTTACTATTAATCTGTCTGTTTTAAGTAAGTTATTCCATACCTTATATTATAAATGCGAAAGTTTGGCATGTTTGGATGGATGGGTGTTTGTTACTCAATCGCGTCAGAACGGCTTAACGGATCTTGATGAAATTTGGGACAGAGGTTGATCATTGTTTGGAATAACACCTAGAATAGGTACTTTTTATCCCGGGATTTTGTTCCCTTGTTTTTTTTTATTTTCAAACCTATTCACGGTACCAAAATGTAGCAATAGTCTACAAGCTTCCTAATTATGATCCATAGAATCGGATGAACCTCGACCCCTGTCACACAGGTTTTCTAGTTCAGGGGTCGAGACCACATTGTTGTAATGTTAATTGAAGTTTTTAGAAATAAACGATTATTATTATTATTTCCTTTATTCATTACATAAATACATATAAATTACATTTTTAAATATTGAAATATAATGATATAAAAATATTTAAAAATATAAATAATAGTAGCCCACCGGTATCGGGAACAGGGTCCAAGCTACCGGCGGTCAGGGCCCCAGAGAGAGGAACCTCCTTTTTTTTTTCTGGATGGGAAATCATCAAATGACCCCTCCCGCCCTGGGTGGAGCGGTAGGGAGTGTCAGACTTTTACTGACTAAAACCCACCCGTGATCCTTCTTGTGCCCTATGCGTTCCAGGGCCGCGGTAACTCTTTCGAACAAATTCCGCAACCCTAGCAGGCACCGACCCTATGGGGCCCCGTCCTCGGTGCTGACGGCTCCTTGCGGCGCGCGTGGAACACAACGCGTCGTCGACTCAACCTGGTATCGGACGGCGAGCCACCCACGCTCACCGTCCCCAGGCATCAGCCACTGCGCAATAGCACAGCGGCCGACTTGTCTCTGGAGGAGGCCGAAATGGGACCATTACTGGCACTCCATCTCAGCACCCTCCCGAGCGTTGGGAGTCGCAGCACCCGCAGCAGAAGCGGCAGAAGCGGCGACGGAAGCCGCGGCGGCGGTAGAGGCGGCGGCGGCGGCGGACCTCTTGCCCCTGGTCGGGGCGGATGGCGCGCAGGCCCTTCCCCCAGCCCAGTGCTCGGCCGGCTTGCCAACAGCCGCACATGCACTGCAGTGCGGCGTGGCCTCGCACAAGCCGGCCCGATGACCGGGCTGACCACAGCGGAAACAAAGTCCGCTGCGGTCCACCTCCGAGGGGCACATAGCTCCCGTGTGGTTGCCCACATGGCAGCGGTAGTACCTCAGAGGTCTGGGTTCCAGCAGTTTTACCCGCGCAGACACCCATCCCACCAAGAGCCTTCGGCCCTCCGACACAGTTCTGGCCGCCGTCACGGGGCAGCTCACCACAAGGGTTTGCATGCCCGTGTTGTCAGGCCGGAGGGCGCCCGCCTTGACGAGCTCGGCAGAGCACCCCCCAGTCCTGGCGACGGCGGCCACAACTTCCTCCTCCGTCACGGAGTCATCCAGGCCCACTATGCGCATGTCGATGCGCTTAGTCGGCCTGGACACTCGGACCTCGTCCGCGGGTAAGACCGCCCTCAGCCTTTCGGCCAGGGCGTCCGCGAACGGGCCACTCTCCGCTCCGGCGAGCTCGAGCTTCCGGGCACCGGTCAAGGTCCTCCTGACCCCGATGCCCCCGCTGATGCCCAGCTCTTGGAGGCTCACCGCCTCCTTCGCCCGCTTCAATACGGCGAGATAAGTCACGCCCCTCTGTTCCGCTTCCGGCTGCAGTGTGAGCACTACAGCCGCGGATTTCGGGGCGCGAAGCCTCGCCGCAATAGCGTTGGCCTTACGCCGCTGCTTCCTCGCCTTCCTCCTGGCCGCCTCTTTGGCCCTCCGCTTCTGGCCAGCAACCTGCCACTCGGCCTCGGCCGCAGGAGGGTCCGAGGGTGGGGGTGGGGGCGGCTGCGGCACCACTGGCGCTGCAGCCTTAGCCGCTCCTCCTCCAGCCTTCCTCCTACCCCTCTTTGCCGGGGCCGACTTGGTCGTCGCCGGCGTCACAGGCGCCGGCGCGGCACCCCCTTTGGCCTTCGCCTTCGCCTGGGCCGGACGTTCCCGGGCTGGCAGCCACGGCGGCCGCGTACGAAGCCGCCTTCTGCTGCTGGCCTGGGGCCTTCTGAGTTGCCACTGTTGGGGGACGCCGGACCATGTTCTCCAGCACGGAGAACTGCCTCCGGAAGGGAGCCAGCTCCTGCCGCACCAGGTCACGCACCTGGCTCAGCACTTGGCCCCCCTCCGGCGCTGCCGGACTCAGACCCCCTCGCGGCTCCACAGAGGCCGCTCTGGCCATCCCCGCAAGGTCGAAGCGACTCATTCTCCCGAACGAGTCGCTCCGTAAGAACCGCGAGGCGGGCGACCTCCGCCCGCAACTCCGTCGCCTCCTTTGAGGCAGGCCCGCCAACATTGGCCGCCGCTGCCGCCAGGATGGAGGCTTTGGCCGCGCCGATGGCCTCCCTCTTCGAGGACTGCTTCCTCTTGAAGGCCACGGCGCGGATTGCGGCCTCCACCACCTCCTCGAAGTTCGCCCTCTGCTCCTCGGCAGCGGGAGGCACCTCTCCCGGGGGCTCTGAGTCGTCAGAGTCGAGAGGAGGCGGAAGAGTAGAGGGAGCCCCACGACCGCTCCCCCCAGGGCGACGCCCCTCCTCCACCACCCCCCCGGCACGACGCTCCACCTCCCGGGTAGAGGGAGCCAGCCCCCTCCCTGCCTCACAGCCCCTGCCCCGCCTAGCGGTGGGGATTTTGCGGGCGGAGGCAAATTCGCCCTCGGAGGACGACCCCCCGGTATCCTCCCGTCTGGGCCGCTTGCGGAAGAACTTTACGTTCTCCGCAGCAGCCCCCCCTCTTTCGTCTCCAGAGCCCGCCGAGCTGACCGTTACTAGGTCTGGCGCGGAGCCGGAATCCGACTCCGCACCACCCCGGCGCTCAGGCGAACCCTCCTCTACGCAACCGTACGCCATCACCTCCTTAAAGGAGGCGGACTCGGATGACGACGATTGGGAGCCTCCTCGGCTCGTGTTGCCACTGGCAAGCGGAAGGCGTTTGGTGCCCACCCCAGTGTACGGAGGGCAGCCCGCCGAAGCGGGGTGGGATTCCCCGACCGCTGAGCAGTCGGGACCCACCTGGGGACTCATTTTACATTCGCCTTTTTTCATGTTTTTGTGCCTTTTAAGGGTGCGGTCCCTGTTTGCTCCGCCCTTTCTCAGCTCGCAAGATCATTGAGACGCTCAAGCCCCACCACGACGACAACGTGGAGACACATTCGGTGGGGAGAGAGAGGAACCTCCTAACAATGCGAGCCGTGTCCAGAAGTACCGCTTTCTGGATCAAGCCCTTGATCCAGCCGCCTAATGAGAGCTTCTTAAGGTGTTGGTCGAGGCTTTTGGCTATTACATAAGCCATTGATGGAAACGACTATCGGTACAATGATTGCTGAATCCACATCCCACATGTCAACAACCTCGCGAGCCAAGTCAAGATATTTAATTTGCTTATCTTTCTCGGCTTTCACGAGGTTCTCGTCATTTGGAACAGTTATGTCTACAATCATTGCACGCCTCACGATTCGGTCCACCACCACTATATCAGGCTTATTGGCAACAATAGTCCTGTCAGTGATGATGGACCGATCCCAGTACAATGTGATATTGCCATTATCGAGAACTGGGTCAGGCACATACCTGTAGTACGGCACCTCCGATTCCACAAGTGAGTATTTTAGAGCAAGTTGCTGGTGGATAATCCTGGCTACGAGGTTGTGCCTATGCAAATACTCTCCGTTAGCTAGACTAGAACAACCAGAGACAATGTGGCGAATTGATTCTCCTGGACGGTGACATGCCCGACATATGTCAACCGTGCCGTCCTTCACAATAAATCTCCGGTAGTTATTCGTCATGATAACTTCGTCCATAATTGCACAGACAAAACTTTCGGTTTCTCCAAAGAGATCACCGAAACGTAGCCAGGCTACGGACGCTAATTGATCTACGTCGGGCCCATGTAGGGCCCGAAAAAAGCGTCCGTGTAGTTCCTTACTCTGCTATACTGCCCTGCGATCGTTAGTGTCAAGCACCGCAGGTTTGCGCCAGTTCTCATTTGCCAAGGAGAGCGGGGTTAGTCCCTTGTCCACCGCCACTACATCTCGATGCATACCCACGTCAACAGCTAGGAAATATTCCCTGAGACTGCATATCGACGGTTAAAAGGAAATAGGGTATAAGCGACAAAAAGTGAAATGTTCAGGAGAGCCGTTCAAAGTTTTAAATTTTAGAAAAACTGACGTAATTTTGTTATTTATTAAGATATCGTGAAAACTAAAACAGTTATAAAATCAGAAAAAAATGGAGCATTTACCGGTATTTTTAGTTTTAATGATTTTACGCTATTTAAAGTGGTTTTTGTCGCTTATGACAATAGCTTTTAATTTTCTAATGAGGAAATATGGCATAAGATACAAATGACAAAGTAAAATATTAAAGGATAAGAAGCCTAAGCGACATACTGATTTCTCACACAACAAGGTAAAAGGGTATAAGAGACTAGACAGTTCAATAAGTGTTATAGGAAAAGAAGGATAAGAAACGGTCGGCTTTCAAAACAATACCACGATATAAGACATTAGTGACGCACAATTTCGCTTGAAAGCAAAGGAAAAGAAGGATAATCAACATTTGGCATTGCGTGAGTCTATGGAATTATGGATGAAAAGACAGCCCAAAAGTAATGAAGTAGCGCAACCAACACGATCCTTCATCAGGATAAGAGCTAAAACGGGTATTACACTACACTGTAATTTTGTCCCTAACTCGTAAAATAGGGTGAAGTATTTTAAAAGTATTAGGGAGTCGATTTTCATACAAAAAGACTAAGGATCCTTAGTCTTAGGGGCCTGTTTCAGTATACCCTACCCGTTCAAGTGATTCTAATTACACTAAATAGTAGATTTCAAAGATGATAGTTCGTCATTATAGTCATTTTCATGTCACCTACTTACCTATTTACTAACAAGCGGATAGTAGGATTTTTTAAAATAAAAAAAGACATTGACATGACATGGACACCTTATGGTGTCCTCCCCCAAGCACATCCAGTACATCAGATGATCCGATTCCAGGGTTATCCCTGGAATCGGGTCATCTGATGTACTTCCGCGAGGGAGACCAACAATCGCAAGGCGGCGTTGGGTTTCTGGTAAACAAGTCCTATCTAACAACTTTGTGGAAATGTCAAGTGTGTCGAACAGGGTAGCGTACCTTATTGTGAAGCTCACCGAGAGGTATAGCCTCAAGGTAGTGTACGCACCAACCTCGACACACTCGGACGACGAAGTGGAAAATATGTTCGATGACATATCGAGAGCCCTCCACTTCACTACAAAGACATAGTACATCGTTGTCATGTTGACTTTAATGCCAAAGTGGGAGTACAGTATTGCTGCGAATAGGTAATAGGATACCATGGATTTGGAAGCAGAAATCATAGGGGGCAAATCCTCGTCAACTTCCTCGAACAGGAGGGGTTGTTCTTGATGAACTCTTTCAAGAAACAGACCCAAAGGAAGTGGACGTGGCAAAGCCCCGACACTATGACCAAACATGAGATGTCGATCTCATGTTTGTTCATCATGAATAAAGGCATATATTCAGAGACGTCTCCGTGATCAATAGGTTCAATACCTGTAGCGATCACCGACTTGTCCGAGGCTCTCTGAATATTATCTTCAAGGCCGAACGTGTCCGTCTGATGAAGTCCAGACTCCGACCAACTCTGCTCCAAACCATGGCATGATCTGAAACGTTCCAGGCAAACCTGTAAAACCGATTCGCTGCCGTGGAAACCACAACAGACGTAAACCAGAACCTCTAAAATGTGATTTGGATCCTCAGGGAAAAGGGTACGAGATTCTGGGATATGCAGCGTAAGGGCAAGAACTTCAAGCTTTCAGAAAGGACTTGGGCTAATGAAGGAATGACGTGAAAGCCCACCCGTCACTTCGTCGGCAAAGCGATTTCTAAACTGAGAGATCAACAAGCACGTACGACAGGACCTCCGGGGCTTCAATGCTCTTTCGGTTGAAAGAGCAATCGAGCAGAATCGGGGGTCAAAGGTGTTCGTACAGTCTCTTGGAAGAAGCCACCTGATGAAGTTGACCACAGCAAGTGGAGAAGTTGTTTCTTTGAAGCCTGTAGTCTTTTCGGAAGTGGAGGACTCCTATAGCCGATTATACGCATCGCATGCATCTCGTCCTGATCCCAAAAATGAGGGTTCTAGAGCCACATTGACACGCCATTTAACCGAAGACCTGCCAGAAGTCCTATGGCATTAAGTCCGCTTTGTACAGTTTTTTTATTACTAGTGCGTAAAGTTTTAATAAATAAATAAGTCAGTATTGGCGAAATCGAGATCGCTCTTAGGCAGCTTAAAAATGGAAAAGCCCCTGGAGAAGACGGCGTTACCACAGAGCTGCTGAAAGCTGGAGGTAAACCCGTACTGAGGGAGCTCCAGAAGCTGTTTAACGCTGTCCTGTTTGAAGGGAGAATTTCAGAGGCGTGGAGTAGAAGTGTGGTTAAGATAACCACACTTCTACTCCGTTCTTCAAAAAGGGAGACAAGACCCTATTGAAGAACTATCGACCCATATCCCTTCAAAGCCACGTCTATAAGCTGTTTTCAAGAGTGATTATGAACCGGCTTGCGAGAAAGCTCGACGAATTCCAACTACCAGAACAGGCTGGGTTTCGGAGCGGATACCGCCGCATAGACCACATCCACACAGTGCGGCAGATTATACAGAAGACAGAAGAGTATAATCAGCCCCTGTGTCTAGCATTTGTGAATCATGAAAAAGCCTTTGACTCGGTTGAAATCTGGTCTGTTCTGAAGTCCCTGCAGCGCTGCCAAGTAGACTGGCGATACATCCAAGTGATGAGATGTCTCTACGAGGCCGCCACCATGTCCGTTCAAGTACAGAATCAGCAAACAAGTCCCGTACCGTTGCGTCGAGGAGTGAGACAAGGGGATGTTATTTCCCCGAAATTGTTACTAATGCAATGGAGGATATGTTCAAGACGCGTAACTGGAACGAACGTAGCATTAATATCAATGACGAATACATCTCCTACTTGCGATTTGTAGATGATATCGTCATCATGGCAGAAACGCTGCAGGACCTACAATTGATGCTGAATGATCTGGCTGACTTTTCTGTAACATCAACATTGTTTCGCAGTAAACATTTTGACTTTGACTTTGGATAAAACCAAGGTCATGTTCAACGAAAATGTTCTACCGGACTACCGGAACCGATTGCGATTCACGGTGCAATTCTTGAAGTTGTTCAAAAATATGTACCTCGGGTGGACATTGCAGTTAGGTAGAAACAACTTTGAGGGCGAGGTGAATAGAAGAATTCAGTTAGGCTGGGCAGCGTTTGCGAAGCTACGTCGAGTCTTTACATCGTCGATTCCACAGCGCCTAAAGACGGAAGTCTTCAATCAGTGCGTCCTACCCGTCATGGCATACGGAGCAGAAACGTGGAGACTGACGGCTCGTATGGTCTACAAGCTTAAAGTCGCTCAGTGGGCTATGGAAAGGGCTATGCTCGGTGTGTCTCTGAGGGATCGCATCAGAAATGAGGTGATCCGTCAGAGAAGCAAAGTCATCGATATAGCCTACCGGATTAGTAAGCTGAAGTGGCAGTGGGCTGGCCATATTAACCGACAACCGTTGGGGTAAACGAGTTCTAGAGTGGAGACCGCGTCTTGGCAAACGTAATGTAGGACGTTCTACACTACGTTTGCCGAGACGCACAGTGGAGTGACGATTTGCGCAGGACGGCTGGCAGAAACTGGATGCGAGAAGCCGAAAATAGATCTAAGTGGCGTGCAATTGGAGAGGCCTATGTCCAGCAGTGGACTGCAACAGGCTGTTGATGATGATGATGGTGTAGGTAGCTAATACTGCAGCTAGCAGGTAGGGAACTTAAAAATTAATTACGAACACTTGGTATGTATCCGTAATATTAACATTTAAAAAGGTAAATAATAAAAAGCTTATTGGGTATTGTAGTATAAGTGACGTATAAGTATGATTGTAGAACGTGGAAGTAGGTTATAATGTGGTTATAATCGACACCATGATATCTAATTTAATTTAAGTAATAAGATATTATCGACAAAACTGTCTTTATATTGTACGCGGAAGTAAGGTATAACCAACAGTGTGATATTAAAATAAATTTAGGTAATAGAACATAACCTGCATAGCTTCCATAAAGTACTGAATGGTAATAGGGTATAACTGACAGAGTAATATGAAAATGAATTTCGTATATAGGGTACAAGCGCCATAGCTATGTTAAATTACGAAATGGAAGTAGGCTATAAACAACGTTTGTACTTTGTGAGGGAAAAGCTTAAAAGGCATAAACAACCGAAAGCTCGACACCCTTATGAAGTAAAAAAGCATTACCGACAACATACACAAAATAAATCGTTTTTGTAGGGGGACAAGCACCTTTGTAGCAAAAATTACTTGAATTTTCGTCGGTTACGAAAACTAATACTATGAAAACGATTTTTTTTGCTAGGGCATAAACGCCAAAAAACTCATCGTAGAGCCATGAGAGTAAGCGCATTCGAAAGAGCGGAAAATTTTACGTAGGATGGCATATATAACTCATTTTTGACCAAAATGTCGCTTATGCCCTACTTCCTTTTAACCGTCGATATTATTATTATTATTATGAAAGAATTACAGATCTTTGGATTCATGAATAACATTTTGTAAACTTAAACAAAAGCGACCATATATCACGCTCCCTGTGTGAATTTCGAAATCGTGCGGAGTGTGTAGACGCATCCCACATTCGTTAATCCCTCAGGATAAAATATTGTACCAAATAATTCAAGCTTGAAGGAAATAACGAGCACGAACTGAATGTAAACGAAACATATTAGTTAACGCCGCAAGAGCTGTGTTTTATGGGAATTCTTTGTATTTTATTTTAATTTTTAATGTCACACAAACGGTGGTTGCTGAAAATCAGCGCCGTTGATGGTCTTGTCCAGAGTCGCGGGATATGCTGAGAAACGATAGATCCTTGCTTGGATGCGACGCACACTAGATTTATCTTACATATAAAATTCTCGTTTCACAATGTTAGTTACCATACCGACTCCCCTCCGAAACGACTTGACCGATTTTTATGAAATTTTATATGCATATTCAGTAGGTTTGAGAATGTGCTACTATCTATTTTTTATACCCTGCTTTTATTTTTTTATTTTTTATATATGGCAAAACAACGTTTGCTGGTCAGCTAGTATATCTATATTTTCAAGTAGACAGTAAGTAAACAGTCTACTTTTAATTTCATTGTCTATTTTGTTTCTATGCTGTCACTGCCTGTCGGTGCCGGATGTCACGCCATAGACAAAAGCTTAACTGTGTTCTGTCCGGTCTGTGTTAATGTCCGGTGCTGATACAGTTTTAGCTGATTTTTTTTTTGTGCGCAGTTCTACGAGTTTTCTTCTTCTTCTTTTTTTAATTCATTTTTATCAGTCTATGACAGTATAGAGGTATGCGGAACAGAGAGTATAGTCCCGTCAATCCCCTTTGAAAAAAAAAGGATTCTAGGGTGGACCAACCCGCACTGGGCCCGCGTGGTGGATTACGGCCCATTCCCTCTCCTAGAGAGGAGGCCTGTGTCTCAGCAGTGGGAATATTTAAAGGCTGATTATGCTTATTATTAGACAAAGGTAGCTCGCGAATGAGAGATAAAATTGAACTAACTCTTTAATTACAATCTAGCTCTCAGTCGCTCAGTCGTTCACGGAATAGCTCACTAGTTCATTTATTCGTAGCTCAATGGCTCATTGACTCTATACTCTGTGGCTTTGCGAGTCACGTTGACAGTCCTAAGCCTGTTCAAGTATGAAGGAAAATCATTGGCTTTCATAATTTTATTTATTTGTAATAAGAACAAAACAACCCAATGAATCTCATTTTATCTATAGCTCGCAACTAAGTTAAATGAACTAAAGAACTTCAAAGATTTTAAAGAGCCATTGAGCTATTTGTCTCGTTTGACTTGCGTAAAGTAGCGCGGCTCAATTTGATCTGTAGCTCGCAAGTAAATCAATTTAGCTCAAGAGTTAAAAGAGTTATTCGAGCTAAAGAGCTAAAAGAGTGATACAGCTCTTTTGATTGAAAGAGCTGTATCTTTCTTTTCTTTTCAGTGAGAAAATTTCGCATGTCTACTTATTATGCTATGTAGGTGGACGGTTGTTGTGTCCGGTGTGCAACTCCCCGATAATTTATATTCGGGCTGTTTTACATGTTCATGAAAATTCCGATACCGCGATGTAGTATTTTGTTCAGTTAGTTCGCCGCTGATGGGACAGATGGCGTAGCGGTTCTTTTTGTTGCCGTACAAATTTGAGTCGTTAGTATTTCTTGTGGCGGCATTGATGCTGCTACAACAGCATGTAACGGATAATAACTAAAGAGCAAAACCGATCTGGTATATCGACTTGCCGACATTTTTTTTTTTTTGAAGATGTTACATGACATGGTACCCCAAAGTGTCACGTTAACGAGATATTTGAAGGTAAAGATCGACATATGAGTACAACGACGATCATTAAAATTAGACTTATTGGGCGGGTTGTAAATCAGCGTTGACCAGCGTGGTGGCTATGCTACTCACTGCTCAACATTAGCTGAGCCCGCTCCTTTTGCCACACTGAAAACTGTTCAGTTTTATAAAAATCTGTTATTTCTTTTTCATAAAGTTACAACTTAAGTGTTGGCAATAAATGTTTCTTTCTTTCTATATTTTTTGTTTGTCTCTGTATCCTCTCCCGTTTTTCCTTCCCCCTTTTTCGAAATTACGGCGCACGAAGAAAGTAGTATGTAACTTTCTTCGTGCGCCGTGATTTCGAAAAAAATAAAAATGGCGGCGGGTCGATAAGCCAGCTTCCAAAGAAAAAAGTTCGAAACCCCTTTGACAATCTATCAGCATTTGCATTGTTTTTTTAACAGCCTTCTTGCTCTAATGGGATGGTGCAAACCGTTTTTTCTAACCAGGACTAGCTTATGTAACAGCATTATCTGAAATACTTTCAGCCTAATTTTAGCCAAAATGTATAAAATCAGTAGCGTCTTCAACAATTGCAATTATTTTATGATTGTTTTCGATTTCATAACATTTAGTCACATTCACACGGAATTTGTTTAAATTGCACTTGTAATTGGTAAAAATCCGGAAATGTCGAGATTGTCTGTCCGTTTGTCCGTGTCCGCTGGTCAAGCAAATGTCTAGTCCACTTGTTCGTATGACAAGTTACGTTGTCCACTAAATGTACCTTTATTTTGTTAAACTGTCCAGCTCTTCCGTTCGTGACATTTACGCCAATCATAATATTTTTGGCCCATTTTTAATTTTTCAGGAAATCTAAAAATTCGAGTAAAATTATTATCTTGGCTGAAGACAGAGTTTCAGTACTTCATAATAATTCAGATTAAGGTTTACGACTAAAAACAAAACATTTTATAGCTTGTTCGAATTGCTTATCATATGTTAATAAATAAAATATGTATTATTAAGTAGAGTATATTATTTCTATATAAAATATATATTTATACTAATATATAAAGCTGAGGAGGGGTCGTGGAGTTGCGGAAACCAACCTGAATTACATAAAGCTGAGGAGTTTGTCTGTTTGCTTGCTTGAACGCGCTAATCTTAAGAAGTAATGTTCCGATTTGAAAAAAATATTTCAGTGTTAGATAGCAAATTTATTGAAGAGGGCTATAGAATAAATATCATCACGCTAAGCTCAATAGGAGTGGAACAGTCATGAACAATGTGACACAAACGAAGTTAAGCGGGTCAGCTAGTAATAACCCGCTGAATTATTAATTATATACCAACCTGTAACAGTTACTTAATGCATAGATACGTATAGGTAATATTGAAAACATGTACCTAAAAACTAAAACAAATCAGAAATGCGGTAGTTTACAAGGAACCGCACATTCTCCAAATACTGCTAAAAAAAAGTTAACACCAAAAGAAAACAAATCAAAAATATAAATCGGAAGTTCTAATTATACGTTCCAAATTACTCTACTGTTTACGAAACACCATTCTGTTATAAATAACTTCACCTTTCGTGCCACATTCGTCAAATTCATTTTATTCGGGTTCATGGCACAGGGTTAGGAAAATAACCTCGAAACACAATCCACGTAATGGTCATCAAAAGGAACCAGCTGTAAATCTTCCCGAACGATAATTTATAAAAAAACTGAGACGGAAAACGTGTTCTAGAATTCTAAATTCTGGGTTATGTTGATCAAAATCAGATTCAGTATGTTCACTTGCATTTATTGAGTGAATTAGATCTGTTTGATTTTCATTTTTCTTGTTTTTATGACTTGTTTGTGACATAGTTCGTTGACCAAGATCTTTATGATTGACCGTTCTGTTCCGCCTTCTGAAGGAATACAACATTTTATTTCTTCTTTATCTGAACTTTGCAAATCACTGTCATCCATTGCCACTGTCATACTGAGTTCCACAGCAAGATCATACACAAGTCTGATAAAAAACATATTGAAATTGTTATTTTTATATACAAAATCCCAATGACCTTGTCGATGCTACTAAACTACGAATAGAAATCCCTACAAAACAAACTACAGTAATCGATTCGAATCGAAAAAAGCTCTCTAATCACTCTTTACAACCATGCAAGTTCAATGAGCTTACGAATTATGAGTACTTGAAGTACTAAGACTAGGCAGGTACAAACTTGACTAACCGGAATTACAGCTATGGATCTTCATGAGCTCGATTAAATGTTCTTTCAGCGCATTGTCTTTTTGGCTCTGTAGGTACAAAACGATATTTAATTATTTGGCTAGAATTTTCGTCTTGTAGGCGGTTGGCCTCTTGCCCTATATTTTGTAAAATAACGTGTTGCTAGTGTTTTTAAGATTTATTTTCTCTGTTTTATTGCACCTTAGAAGCTTAAATCATAACGAAACTAATTTATTATTGAATAGTCCGAAACCTGCTTCTATATTTGGCTCAAACATTATTACCTTCCATAATGATTTCGGATTTATATAAGCACTTTGAAATGTATAACTGATGTTCAAGGACGTGACGGCGGTTTCTCCCAAAGCTGTAATTCATAAGAAGAGAACTAAAGGAGAAGAAACAGATAAAAATCTAAAGAGAACAGGAACTAAAACGAAGAAAGCAGAAAATAAATTCCCAGGTACACATACTAAACCACACGCCAGTGCTACCAGATCTGAGTTTAACAAAGCGATAAAAGATAACGATGCCATTATTCTAACGCGCTCTTTCGAAATCGCATAAAACGTTATTGCGATTTAGTAGCCAATAGCCACCGCACTAGTAGAAGACACGTGGCTTTGTTCGCTGAAATTGTTCTATTTCACAATGCTATTAGACTTTTGTAGAAAGTGAGAAAGATTTCTTTGAATTAGTTCAGATTTCAACCTAGCACGTTGTATGAAGTCAAGAAATTATAAGAGTTTTATGTAGAAAATAGTTAACAACAGCTATGACGTTAGGCACCATTTATCAATACCCAGCCCACAAATCAAAAATATAACATTCAATGTAAACAAAAAATCTTAGTCACTTGAAAATTCAAGTCAGATTTTCATAATCAATTCAATCGTATTTAACGAAACGCATATAGCAGCAATCGAAACGAGAAAACAAACTATAAACTAGTAAATCAAAACATCCGGAGATCACGACTGCATTTAACAGCGAGAGTTATAAACAAAAGAAATAGGGCAAGACAACACGATGACCGGCCAGTTATAAACATGACATTCAAGATGTTCGAGCGTCCAAAGTTGAAATTAGGCTTTCTCCAGTGTTCCCAAATTAGACACATAGGTGGATGGTAACTGGGGCAGACAATAAGAGACTAGTGAAACAGTATATTACAGAACGGTTTGTCCGCGAGTGGGTGCACAAGCTTAATAACGCTATTAACGTACCGGGAATATTTTAAGAGCGGACACCACGCCAATTTTTCAAACCAGTTTACGTCGAGCTCTGTCTTCTCCTTTGAAGTTTTATAACAATGAAGTGTCAGAAAAGATTTCATGTTACTTGGCAGGTCGCCTGAAACTGGTGGCTGCTCACGTATCCGCGAAATGATTATGTAGTTACGAGTTTTTTTTTACTTGCGCCCGGAGGACGTTGACCTGATATGAAGTATCGGAGTAATGAGATTATTTATGCAATACAAACATGCATTTCATGTTCCGTTTAGTTTAAAGATTTACGCGCATGAGTTGTTTATGATACATTAGCTTATAAACGAAATGTGTATGTTGCTATAATCGTTGTTTTTGTAGATCGAATAGTGTTCCCAGTGGTTCAGTTCAGAGGTTATTGACACTATGCAACATGTTTTCCTAGTGAAGTTAAGAGTTAGTTTAATTTCATATCATTTTAATATGAGACCGAAAATGTTGCAACCAAGATGTTCCGATGCGTCTTTTCTTTTTAAATGTCTTTCAAATCTTTACGACACTGGAAATTTACAAGCAGCATCTACGAAATTGGGCAAATGGAATATTTAGAAGGAAACAGATGCTGGCAAGCAGCCACATCATCACTTTGATATCATAATCAGCCTTTTTAACGTTCCTACTGCTAGGACACAGGCCTCTTCTCTAGGAGAGGGAATGGGCCGTTAATTACACAAAGTAATGCGCCTGGCTGGGTTTGAACCCACGGGCTACAAATCGTAAGTCGGGGCCGTCACCACTCGGCCACCACTGCTCACTTTGATATATCTCTAGATAATGCAATAAAAATTTGAGAAGTAGATACAGATAAAGCTTTTTTATTCAGTTTCCGACCCCAATATAGTTGGGAAAAGGCTAGGCAGGCAGAAGATTCCGAGTGTATCTTCAATTGGCATACCATTACTAAAGATGTACATACATCTTTAGTAATGGTATGCCAATTTATTTTCTGAATAAGTACATGGTACTTACATAAGTACCATGTACTTATTCAGAAAATAAATAAGCTTACCTCAGCTGGTAATACTTTATTCCTATATCTAGTATACCTACTCTAGGTGCTTGTACTGTTTGATCAAATGACTTGAACTTCTATGGCCAGCGGGATACGGCTAGAAAGGGGATCAAAAGAACTTGAAAAAGAAGAAGCCATGTTGTGTTTACTCCAAATAAACTGGGAAAGCTATGAAATGATTGTCGCTAACTTTTAGCGCTGGATCGAGTTTACAGATTTGCACAAAGCTTTTACTAGATAGTATTTAGGTAGCTACAAAATCTGTTTTTATTTTCTCGGTGGGAAATCATCAAATGACTTCTCTCGCTTTGGGTGAAGCGGAAGTGAGTATCTGCTCTTACTGACTAAAACCCAACTGTATTCCTTTTAGTGCCCGCCGCGTTCCAGGCCCGCGGTCTATCGAACAATTTCCACATCCCAGGTACAGAACCCTTTTTTTTTGGATGGGAAATCATCAAATGACTTCTCCCGCTCTGGGCGGAGCGGAAGGGAGTGTCAGACTCTTACTGACTAAAACGTGATCCTTCTTGTGTCCGCCGCGTTCCAGGGCTGCGGCGACTCTTTCCAACGATCTCCACAACCCAGCTACAGAACCCTGCATTACTAAAATGGTATGTAAGTAGTACATCAATCTGTTCCTCATTGAAAGCCAGGCGTTCCAGCCGCTACGCACGAGGCGACTGGCCGTCTGGTTTTTATCAGTTACCATTACGCACTGTGTGTTTGGAAAATACGCGCCTGTATTTATCTATATGTAGTACTTTAACTTTCAAACTCAACTGTCTGGGTCTGTTTGAAAGCAGATTCGTAAGTCATTGAATTCAGTCTGTAAATATTTATTGCTGAGGCCGTAATTCATATAATGACTTATGATGATAAAATCACGAAAGAACTTGTGATTGTAAAAGGGATGTTTTTTGTTTATATGTATGTTGTAACTATCCAGAAGATCGTATAACGATTTTTTTTACTGATTGGAAGCTCAAAAACTTTTGTTCAGAAAAGTTGCACGGTCTTATGCGGCAATTCACAAAAGAAACACAGCCGTGCAAAAAGATAGTCCTAATTATAATCTGTGAGAGAAATCTCCAAGTCATCATCATCTGCCTAGCCTTTTCCCAACTACATATATTGGGATCGGCTCCCTGTCAAACCGGAGGAACCGGACCAGCATTTAACATGGAGCAGCTGCCTGCTGGAACTCCACAACTCATTAACTGGGTAACACGGTACCTACTTCTTGGAAAGACTGGTGTCAGATGTTCTGGCTTCCGTAAACACTGCTAAAGGTCTCCAAAAAATAGCTGGGACTAACGGCTTAACGTGCTTTCCAAGCCCATCCACAGACCAACCTCGGCAAGCGTTGCTTAACTTTGAAGAGCGACCCGTGCGTCTGTTATAATTTGACCAAGAGCTTCTCACCAATCAGAGAAATTCCCCAGTTCACTTAAAATAAACTAACTAAAGGGCATCGAACTCGATCGATTGTTACGTGGTTTTTCAGTAACGTTTAGTATTAGAAAACAGGTACATACTCATGGGACTGACATTGTTAAGCCAGTTTTACACACCTCAGTTCTATACTGAACTAGCTTCTGCCCGCAACTTCGTCCGCGTGGAATAGTTACTTTACTCCCGATTTTGAAACTCTCAGCCCGATCGGTTTAAAATTGACAAAGTTTCATACAAACTTTCATCCCCTATTTTATCCCCTTGGGGGTAGAATTAATAAAAATCCTTTCTTAGCGGATGCCTACGTCATAACATGTACCTGCATGCCAAATTTCAGCCCGATCCGTTCAATGGTTTGGGCTGTGAGTTGATAGACCACTATGTCAGTCAGTCAGTCACTTTTGAGTTATATATATTTAGATTGCAATGAAAAAGGCACCTTTTTTAAAATTAAGAAATATTCGTACCGAGTAAAATATCCCAATAAAATTGATTGCATAAAAGAACTTGCATTTTCAAAGCCGTTCTGCTTGTTTATTGACGTAGGTAAACGTCTAGATGGGACTGACTAACGCAAACAAAAATTCACAAGAATCAAATATGCCAATCAAATGCAGGCTGTGATAGACAGGTATGTAGGTCGACAACTAACTACAACAACCAAACAGTTATATTCATAGATGTGAAACTCTTGCTAACTGAAGTTAACTGGAAGACCAAGCAAAAGTCAAAACGTTTATTTCAATTAGACCATTAAACAGCACTTTTGTACGTCATCATTAAACGTTATCTTAACTGAGTGACTCTAGTCTAGCGTCCATTCGCAAAGGTAGATTCTTATGGAGAAGAACGGACAAGAAACTCCATAGTTACTCTTTTCAAATAAATGTTTTACAATATTTGGTATACAAAAAATGCAAGAAAGATGCACCAAATAGGTATACTAGTTATAGATCAAAGTATTGCCAGCAGAGGTAAACTTATAAATAAGCACATGGTACTCACATATTTACAAATATTGAGATAGTAAGCAAACAGAAAAAAAGTACAAGACAATAAAAAATTGCATTTCAATTTTATTTTGCAATCAAGCGTTGAAATGTCTCCTATAAGGTGGAGCGAATGACCTTTGAAAGCCACTGGAATCTGTTAGATGTTTGACGCACAGTATCGGTTGATGCAGCAAAATATTTAATTCGTGTCTGCCTGTCAGTTTTAAGGATGATTCACGCTACACCGTGTCGCGACCGGGGCACGGTCAAACATTATGGCATACTTGTTGTATGAAGTGATTCATGCCTGACCGTGGCTCGACCGTGCCCCGGCCGGCGCACGGTGGACGTGTCCCGGCCGGGACACGGCCCGGTCGCGCCACGGTGTAGCGTGAATTATCCTTTATCTTGATTTTTTTTGTTTAGTATTGTTTGTTTGTATGTTGTCTTGAGCGAGTCCCAAATAAACATTTTTCTTTTCTTTTTTCTATCATGACATAACATATGGATGCCAAACCAGGAGCTATAATTAGTTATAATTATAACATACATAAATTAGAAACTTGCCAACACAGAATGGAACGAAGCATACTTAACATCAAATTAAAAGATAAAATAAAACTTGATACTTTATGGAAGAAAACTAGAATCATAGATGTTCCTTACTTTATTAAAAAACTAAAATGAAGGTGTGCAGGGCTTACGATTAGGTGTTATAAGGATAAATAGTCTAAAGATGTAACAGAGTGGTGCCCGAGGCAATATAAAAGAAGAAAACGGAGACAGCGTTGTAGATGAGAAGATGATATTTAAAAAATAGCAGAACATACTTGGAAGAAACAAGCGCAGAATCGCATTCGTTGCAAACTATAGGGGAGGCCTACGCTGAACAGCAAGACAATCTTCACATACCGGCCAAACAACTAAATAAGATTATTGTAACAAACTTGGGAGAGACCTATGTCCAACACTCGACATATTTCTTCTATACTAATATTATACAGAGGTAACGTTTGTGAGTTTGTGACGTTGTAAGGGATACTCTCTGGATCTACTGAACCGATTTTCAAAATTATTTCTCTTAAAGAAAGCTACGTTATTGTGGAGTGTCATAGGCTATATTTTATCCCCATATTGCTACGGGAACGGGGAAAACGCAGGTGAAACCGTGGGGCGCTGCTAGTCTATACTAATATTATAAAGCTGAAGAGTTTGTTTGTTTGTTTGTTTGTTTGAACGCGCTAATCTCAGGAACTACTGGTTCGAATTGAAAAAATCTTTCAGTGTTAGATAGCCCATTTATCGAGGAAGGCTATATATCATCACGCTAAGACCAATAGGAGCGGAGCAGTCATGAAAAATGTGACACAAACGAAGTTGTGCGGACAGCTAGTCTGAAATAAAGATGATAATAAAGTTGATCCTTCTATGAATTCATCGTTCTAGCTACATCAGAAATAACTGCTCGGTTCGCAAAAACGAAACTAGACGACAGACATATAAATATTTAACAATCTGCAAAACTTGTTAGCAATCAAATAAATAAGATCAAAGCTAGAATCTTAATTTTATATCTCAGTATCAGTTATTGGGGACAAATTATTAAAAACTGCATCGGGCATGGTCGGTCATGTTCGGATCTTGACCGATATACTGGAGTGGTTACTCGTGTTCTCATATTTTTATGTCAAACTGTTTGGAGCGGAAAACATTAATAGGTTGTCAATGACGGCTAGACGCTGCTTATCTATATATAAACTATAAGTAGAGATTTTGTTTTGTAAGTTTGTTTTTACTTCTTTCAAGTTTAGTATAAAATTAATCAACTATGAGAAACCTTCTTTGTCTTTTGCCATGAAGACTTCTAGCTGAAAGTCTATACTAATATTATAAAGAGGTAACGTTTGTGAGTTTGTGACGTTGTAAGGGGTAATATCTGGATCTGCTGAACCTATTTTCAAAATTATTTCACCAATAGAAAGCTACATTATTGTGGAGTGTCATAGGTTATATTTAATCCCCGTATTGTCTCGGGAACGGGAACAAAGCCGGTGAAACCGCGGGGCGCTTCTAGTTTCTTCTATATTGTTTTTAGTAATTGATTCATCTTTTTGTATCGACAGGGATTATTTGGAAACCATGAAATCGATTTCAACATACAGGATGCTAGGGAGTTTAAATATCCTACGGAGACTGCAAATGCTTCTGATTTCGATTTAGATGTTAATTATTTTTCTTACCTACAACTGTTCAGAGTACTGTTGAGGAATTTCGATTTCTTATACTAGCGCGAGCAAGAAATTAAAAGCTTGTCCTAAGTCTTTTTTTTTAATTGATGAACACGATCATTAATAATATTATACAGCTATTAAGATTTAAACTTTCACCTAATAATGTTTTACACAGAGCAATTTTCCGACAAAAGAAAATACACAAGAGACGCCGCGCGCCTCTACTAAGCCCGCCTTTTCGCAAATCACATATTTCGTAACAACGTGTAATGAGGTCGCGTGGCTTTTAACCACAGCACTAATATACATCATTGTTATGTAATAGCGGGGCTATATTATGTACTGAATTATATACTGAGAAAACAAACGTCCAGCTGTTAACACGGTCACGCCATATGACTTACTTTCGAGTGAATTTGTTGTGACGACTTTCAATGGGAAGTTTTTTAGTGTTGTCGGTTAGGCAGTGACATTTTTGTTGTAATAGGAATTATTGTATACATACCTTTTAAACAACAAAAAAAAAAACATAATTGTAACATAGGCTTTATCATAGCTATATCTATGTAGTTGAACTTTCAATCTACTTGTCCAACTATATGCACATTACCGCGTACGTCTGTCATTCATTTGCATTATGTACGAGATTACCATTCTATGCCATTTCCTTCCATGGAGTGTCAGTGGTTGGTCATTGGAAAGTCATAATGACGCTTTTATATTAGTAGATTACCAAACTTGTCAAAATCAACCATTATGGAATCAATGATAGACCATTCTGAAAATATTGTAATAGCAGACTTGGGCCCCTGAACTGCTGCCCTACCATGACGTCTTAAATCCATCATGATTCCTGTGTCAGAGAGAGACGGAGTTACACAAGACGAATAGCACTATCCCCTTCCCTGCTTGTTACAAAATCTTTGGCTAAATCTTTAAATGAGTTTTAGCTTATTTCCTGGGAGCTCAAGAAGTTTTTTTGTGAATATAATGTATTTAGTGTTGTCGTGGTCAGTGTTAAATCTCGTATAAGTAGTCGAGATATAATGCTCATGCTACATAGGCGTGTAGTTCTCGGTATCAACAACCTTTCAGCCCTAAAGTCTTTTTATTCTGCTTTAAGCAAACTTATACCATATCCTTACCTGCCTTCCTCCTCAGTCTTGGAAGTCGCAGTCTTTTTCCTGGGATGGTTCTTCTTGGGTCGTACTGAGATCTTGTGCTTGGCGGCTGTGGCGTCCAAGAGTTCGGATGCTAGAGCCTTGATGTCCAGGTCAGGGTCGAGCCGGGGCTTCCTGGACGGGTAGGGATCATGTTACTGGATGAAATGGTGGTTAGTTTACACGCAAGAGGAGATTTACACAAAAGAGAAGATATGGCGCACGTAGAGTATTGTCTTGTTTCTGTCTGGTAAAGAGTTTTTCGGTGTAGTGGGAGAGGTTTTTGTAGTCGTATACTTCAAAACGAATTATAAAAAACTGTGATCAGACTTTGGAGCACAAGATGGTAAATGATTGCGTTTCTATTATCTATACATATAAATAATATTATAGCGTCTGTTTGTAATATTGAAATAACCGCTTTTTACCACATGCATATAATAATATGAATATATACGGTACATACACCAAAATAACATTTTTTACAGTTTTTGTCTCTCTGTTTGTTCCAGCTAATCTCTGAAATGGCTGGCCCGATTTTGACGGGGCTTTTATTGGCAGGTAGCTGATGTAATAAGGAGTACTTAGACTACTTTTATTTTAGAAAAATCTTTTATTTTAGAAAAATAAAGTAATGTTGTAATGTCCAAGTACTGTCCAGTACCGCGCGCAGTTTGTTCATTTTTTGTGCGTCATCTCCATAGATGACGCACAAAAAATGAACAAACTGCGCTGAAAAGAGAAAGAAAACTGGTTTATTCCGCCATCGGAATAAACCAGTTTTCTTTCTCTCTGTGCCATCACGTCGGAGGCCTCCCACCACTTCTCCTACCAACGAATCAATATCACAAAGAATCGGGGGGTTAGTAACTATTCCACGCGGACGAAGTCGCGGGCAGAAGCTAGTTATTTATATGCATACCTACTACTTCAGATTAAGAAAAAATCCTAGATTTTATCTCACTCGACTGTCACAAGGTGTCGATTATTCATTTAAGAGCATATACGTCAAACGGCATTTCATACAAACTTTCAAGTCGTTATTTTCCGAAATGACTGAACCGATTTTAATGAAACTTCACACATATAGCCAAGACATAGGTCTAAAAAGTTAGTTGAAAACATTATCCTGCTTATATGTGTGAAGTTTCATTAAAATCAGTTCACACTTTTTGCACGACTTGAAAATTTGTATAAAATGCCATGTGGCATACACGTTCTTCATGCATCAGATTTTCTTTAAGCTAGTTAACTCACGCATGACTAATCCCGAAATCATTTTCCTTCTATCCTATCAGCATGTATTATAACAACAATGATCACCCACTATTCGCAAGAAAGATGACTAGCCAACAAAAGTACAGCACTCAGAATGAACCATAGGTACCGTGTGCATTGTACCAGTTGATTCACATTCTCGACAAATAAGAAGAACAATCTTTAAAAACAGTTTTTGTTGAGGAAAAATTCGATACGCATGCCAAATGATTTTCAGGAAAATTCTTTACAATTATTTACCTCTTGTGTTCATAAGTTTTGAGACGAAGTAAATATAACTACATAGTATAAAATAAAGTCGCTTCCAGCTGTCTGTTTGTCCCTATGTATGCTTAGATATCTTTAAAACTACGCAACCGATTTTGATGCGGATTTTTTAATAGATAGAGTGATCCAAGAGGAAGGTTTATAAGTATAATACATGCATAATATAGCAGAGATTTAGTATTAGCATTGCATCCGTGCGAAGCCGGGGCGAGTTGCTAATTATAATGACTGATATCTAGATTTAAACATAAAAATAAGTCATTCAAAATGGCCGCCATTGTTTTCAACGTATGCCATTAAACGCGTAGGTGGCAAGAAGCTTTTCAATAGGAATCCGTTTTCGAGGTTTTTCGCTTGTGAAAATTCAGGTTTGTGTGAGATTTCCTGCATGCCCTTAACTCCAATCCAGTCCATAAAGAATAATCCAAAGGATTTAAACCAGGGTTCAACGACGGTCAATCTTCGCTCAGAATAAAGACTGGCAATTAACCTCCAGCTAGTGTTGGGTAGACTTAGCTTCATGGGAGGGCGCAGAGTCCAGTTGGGTAACCCAGTATTTTCCGGCGTTAAACACAATGATTTAATCAACGCTTGCGATAATATATGTCATTTTGACAACTGTGCCTTCACCTTGACGTCTTTTCAAAATACGGTTATAAAATCTTGAAAGTTTGGTATATAAACCTGCCAAAAATTGTCAACTAAACATTTCTCATACATTATATATTTTTCTAGGTTCCGCCAGCGGGTTCGCTCGCGTGAATATCGGAAAATATCCCAAGGGAACACTTCCAGGAATGTCTGAATCAAGCACATTGTCTAAGGATGGATTAGCTGCTATCTACTAATACCCAAAATATTGGTAGTTTATTACCTACCAATATTTTGGATGTTAAATTTTCCATACAAACTTTAACACCCCCTACATTGCCTTCAGGGGTAGTTGAGAAGTAGGTAATTGAAATAAAAACTTATATTATTTAGTCGCCGGATCCATAAAAAATAAATATTTTTCTTCCGGCGACTGGGACCACTCATAGATAACTTAAAAACATCTATTATTCAAGCCAAAATCGGTACAGTCAAACGAAAAAATCTAAATTATTTATATGAATATCATTGACTCGTTCTACACATGATTTTATCCTATGCGCTTAGTAATAGATTAAGCTAGCCCGTTTTTACATAATTCACACATGCAAGTAAACACACACAAAGGGCATAGCATTGTATGATTGTATAATACTATCCGTCTCTAACTCGAGATCGAGACCGTTTCGCCTGTCGATTTTAAGGTCATGTAGCCCTTTTGTTATAAACGGGACTTATTATTATTATAAGCACAATTTGTTATTTATTTTTTTTCGATTATTGTTAGCATGATTTATGTCTATGTTTTTATTGCGAAAATTTTAATAACAGAACGTAGTCAAAGGCTGTTTTTATATCAATAAATTATGTTTTTAAGTATAAAAGTATCTATTTTGCTTCAATCTAAAAATAATTCGTTTGACTGTACCTTTTTTTGATTTCAGTTATCATATATGAGTGGTCCCAGTCGCCGGAAGAAAAATATTTAATTTTTATGGATCCGGCGACTGGGACCGCGGTCCTAGTTAATTGCGGTCCCAGTCGCCGGAAGCCTCGTATTCCTACCAAGTTTAACAAATTGTGACGATGGTAGCATCCTTGCCTGCAAGTTACTGACAGATAAGTTTGTCGATAGATCTTTGGAAATGTCTGGCAAAAGCATAAGGAGTACTTCCAAGTACGAATACGGAAAGTATGCTTTATTTTATACTAGCAGCGCAGCGCCCCGCGGTATTACTATATTTTATTCCCGTTCCCGTGGGAATACGGGAATAAAATATAGCCTATGTTACTCAGGGTGAATATAGCTTTCTTATGGTGGAAGAATTTTTGAAATCGGTCCAGTCATTTTTGAGTTTATTCGTTACATACAAAAATGCAAATCTTTCCTCTTCATAATATTAGTATAGACTAGCTTCTGCCAGCGACTTCGTCCGCGTGGAATAGTTACTTTACCCCCGATTTTGAAACTCTCAGCCCGATCGGTTTAAAATTGACAAAAGATAGACATGCTGTTTCGGGATGTTTTTTAGATAATTTTATGTAGATGACATCTTCCGTTTTCCCAAAATTTTCCTTCACTGCTCTGCTCCTATTGATTGTAGCGTGATGAAAAGTATACTATAACCTGCCCAGGAGTATGAAGAATAATTGCACCAAGTTTCGTTAAAATCGGTCGAGTAGTTTTTGTTTCTATAAAGAACATACAGACAGACAGACAGACAGACAGACAGACAGACAGACAGACAGACAGACAGACAGACAAAAATTTTACTGATTGCATTTTTGGCACCAGTATCGATCACTAATCACCCCCTGATAGTTATTTTGAAAATATATTCCTTGTACAGAATTGACCTCTCTACAGATTTATTATAAGTATAGATGACAAGTCATGTGCCGTAAATAAGTAGGTACGAAGATATATCTCAAACAGAGTTTTGTTTGTAACATTAGGAACGAGGTTTCCTGGTGTTACTATATATTGGGCCCAAGAATACGATTTCTTAGGTTTAAAGATTTTTTATTCTTATAAGAACATGATACAGTTCACTTATATGAGATTTAAATTTTATCATACTTTTATCGTCGTCTAATGACGAAGCATGCAGATTTCGAATAAGTAATATATCTAATATCAACAAAAGTGTCGGTAGTTACATTTAAAACAAGTTAGTACAGCTGGCCAATGTGACACCAAGGAGAACACAACGAGAAGCGAACTAATTAATGTGTTTCTTAATATAAACTTTAACACACTGTGTCTTCTTTTAGGGTAGTTATGAAAAGTGAACAATGTTATTCTTTACAATGGTAAGTGAAGTAATGACTTCAGCCAGTAGGTATTCGTACCAAGTTTCAAGTACATTGGTCCAAGGAATAAGATTCCTACATACATACTTCATCATCACCTATTGCCTCTTTTGCGGGCCACGAAGAGATTTTCTTTGATACCTACGCAAAATGCATCGTCCTGGGTGATGGATGCACAGTCCAAACTGCCGGTTTCAGCGAGTTTACATTGTTGCGGAATTTGTTCGAAAGAGTCACCGCGGCCCTGGAACGCGGCGGGCATTTGAAGGAACACGGATAGGATTTAGTCAGTACGAGTCTGACACTCCCTTCCGCTTCGTTCAGAGCGGAAGAAGTCATTAATGATTACCCAAAAATTAAAAAAAAAAACTATTACGTTGATCCGCTTCGGTTGAGTCCGAGCCTTAGAACCCACAGTAGGAATGTACTTATTACTAAATAAATTATTTATCTTATCCTGTGGTGCTTGTTGTTATTATTATGTAAAGTTTGCGATTTTTTTTTTTGATCTTTGGAATAACAAGTACTGGGAACTTTGTCGAAGTAAACGTGGTATTTTTCATGTCTACTTCTTCCTTTTTGTATTTTTTGCACTCTTGCGCAAAAGTTACCAAATAAACAAAAACTTATCAGAGCAGTGGTGGCCGAGTGGTAATGACCCCGCCAGCCAGGCGCATTACTTTCTTTAATTATCTTCGTCACAACTGCTCTCAAAACGGTGAAGGAAAACATCGTGAGGAAACCGGCATGTCCTAGAACCAAAACTTCGAAGACATGTGACATTCACCAACCCGCACTGGGCCCGCGTGGTGGATTACGGCCCATTCCCTCTCCTAGAGAGGAGGCCTGTGTCCCATCAGTGGGAACATTAAAAGGCTGATTATAAACAAAAACTTAGTAGATATTTCCTAAAACTTGAAAAGTTGACTGCACTAAATCTTTTCCGAAGGCGGTGTCATGGTGGGTCGCACCAACATCCTCATAAAACATTGTGATTTATGCCACCTTCATGACAAACAATACGGCCAATATTTTATGATAAATAATGCCCATCTTGTGACAGGCAAGGTCGTGGCGAGTCGTCTTGTTTCAAAGACTTGTAGATAAAAGTAGTGTCTCAGGCACGAAGTGTTGGGACGTTTCACTGTCAGGGTTTTGCTAGATCAGGTTGCATCATGTGACATTCACACTTATCTAATTTTTTGGCAGCAGAAATTGCACTTCTACTTATATCTATATTTTTTACTTCGCTTAATAATATCTGTAGAAAATGAAGGAAAACAGAACTGATGTTTTAGATTTCTGTTTTTTTTTTTTTTTTTTTTTCCGTAAAGTTGTGAGCTAGGCATATTTTAAAATAAATAAATAAAATAACATTTATTTCGGAAAAGTTACGTCCATAGTGGGTTAGTATAAAAAATCTTATAGTCATAAGATTTTTATAGTTGTAGTTAGTATAAAGCATATTATTAAATATTATTTTCGGAGAAGATTAGTCTGAGAGATACATCTCTTAATAATGTGTTGCATTATCGTAGAATCTTATCTCCCAGCTATGATCTTCAGGATGGAGTTGGAGCTGTCCCGCACTCTGCCGAACATTGAGGCAGATTTCTGTCTAAAGATGGCATGGAAGCCATCAGCGTGACCCTGCGCAAACATGGTAGATGCACTGCAGAAACGGGGTAACCCCAACAGCATCCTGAAACCGTTATACCGCTGAGTATAATTGGCCCACAAGCTGCACGTATAGAACACCTGACATTAAGCTTTAAAGAGAGTAATTTTGCCTAGCTCACAATTTTCCGGAAAAATAACTTTTTAATAGCCTGTTCTATACGGTACATACTTTCCTATAATTTGCTCACGAATGTCATTTTTTCTGCTCTATTAAATTCTTCATTGATGTAGTTATTAAGGGCGCAATAACATAATTTCGTCGTGGCGAACACTGATCCATGACTATTTATAAAGATGTATTTTAAGGTCGTTGTGCTAAATGTCTTAATGAATCGTCAATCTTAAAGGTTTTCTTGAAAATATTTTGTACTATGTCAAATTGTGTTGCAAATAATGACTAGATTCATTTCCACATTTAAGTTGGTCGTCAGTTTTATATATTTTGAAAAAAAAAATGAAGTTTTGGTACCATTTGGCGGGAAGAGCAAAAGAGTGGAATTTCCTGTCGGGACCTGTGGTTCCTGATAGCTAAAAACCGGTGGTCTTTAAGTCAAGAGTAAGAATAGGTTATCTTATGTAAGCGTGCTCCATTGTCGCCCAAATCATGGGTGTCCATGAGGTGAGATTGAATTCAAACGAGAGCTTTTCTATACATATAAATAAAATTGGAGCGTCTGTTTGTAATATTGAAATAATCACATTTTTCTACAAGCATATATGAATATACATACGGTACATACACCAAAATATTATTTTTTACAATTTTTATCTGTCTGTCTGCTTGTTTGTTCCGGCTATCTGAAATGGCTGAACCGATTTTGACGGGACTTTTATTGCCAGGTAGCTGATGTAATAAGGAGTAACTTATGCTACTTTTATTTTAGAATTTTTCTTAGAAAAATAAAGTAATGTCCAATTACTGTCCAGTATCGCGCTCAGCTCACGCGCATGCCACCACTGTGCTGTCACGTCGGGCGCCTCCCACCACTTCTCCCACCAACGAATCAATATCACAAAGAATCGGGCGGTTAGTAACTATTCCACGCGGACGAAGTCGCGGGCAGTCATCAATAATATAAAAAGACCAGTCGAAGCGGTAACAGTCCTCCCTCCCCGACTATTGCCTAACGAGCCAGCCCGCGCCGCTGAGCCATTAGCGTTAAATCCCCTAAATAATAATAACTAGACTCAGCCTGTCCCTTGCTGCCCTCCCTCAATGACCGCGCTAAGCCGAGGCCCGTGTCCCACAGGGGATGCCCTTAGCGAGCGGTCATTTAGTTTTTAAGTAGTTTTAAGCCCTGGCTGAGGGCCTTAAATTCATTTGACGCCACCACAGGAATCATCGGTTAAGCAGTAACCAGCCTTAGTGTGCTGAACCGCGAGTGGTCACGTCAAAAAAAAAAAGGGTAACAGTCAACGGTGTCCATCAAGTAGCAGATGACATACACTTTAGCTCCATTCAAATAATGCGAACAAACTATATATCTCCTCTCATCATTTAATGTATCTTCGACCTATCATAAAGCGTTGTTTATAGACGATGAAACTGGGTCAAGGGTTGTGGATTAATAACTAGCAGTTCAATTATTGTTGTTACCTATTGCTCAATTGGTTAGAAGATTCGTAATATTTTTAGTGTCTCCTATTCGTTTATGTAGATGGTTAAAAGTAATCCATTATAGTTTCATTAAAAAAACACGTCTGCCATGACAAAAAGTGAACTAAACAATCAAAAACAAGATAGATAATAAATAATCTTTTCATTGCAGTCGGTAGAGTAAATAATTATTCAAAGGAACCGTCTCCCGACTGCAATGAAGATGTCATGACAGGCGTGGTTTTTTTTAGTTCACTTTTTGTGGCAGGCGTGTTTTTATTTGTTGTAATTTTTTAATAAAAACGTTGCCCCACACTAGGAATTTCTCCTGTGTCGTGGGTGCGTTTACAAACCTACAATCTCACATACACAAACAACCAGACCTATTCTTACCTATTCTATCTATAATTAGAATTATTTGTAAGCAAGTTTGATACGATGTTACGTAAACGTAATTTTCATGAAAAAATAATATTTTCGTTTCTATTTATGAACCATGGCTCCCCTTTTTATTTATTAAAATTTTTACTAGCCTATGTTACCAGAGATAACATCAACTATTCTAACGATACCACATATATTGATATCAGTAAAGTCGTTTAGAAGTTATGGTGGATTAAAGAAACTCGCACACAAACATACATACATACATGAACCTGAAAACATAACACTCCTTTTTTGGGCAGTCGTGTAAAAAAACAGTCACAAATATAAAATACATTTTCCAATACTAATTGGGCAAGTAATGGGCGTTGACATCATTTTCATCATTAATCTTTTCAGTATATTAGTCAACGTCTCCTGGCAAGTTTTCCCCCAGTTTCGGGTCAAAAGGTAGCTGACACATTTTCATTTTAATTTCGTTTTCACGCCAGGCCGCACGTCAAACAGTGTAAGCAGTCATTTAAGGCACAGCGTTCATCCTAAGTTGGCGTGTGCGGCTATTTCGAGCCGGCCCAGAAACGACGTGACGTCAATACGACACGGTTTGTATCGGGGTTAAGTCATAACTGTTGGTTCTGGACCACCTCCCCTTAATAAACTTGCACAACATAATTAAAATTGTGGCTGATTTAGTTTTATTACTTTGTTTAGTAGTTATATTTACGTATGGTTTACGTCTACGTATTCCAGTTGGTATATCTATACTAATATTACAAAGAGGAAAGATTTGTATTTTTGTACGTACCTAACGAATAAACTCAAAAGCTACTGGACCGATTTCAAAAATTCTTTCACCATTAGAAAGCTACATTCACCCTGAGTAACATAGGCTATATTTTATTCCAGTGTTCCCACGGGAACGGGAACTACGCGGGTGAAACCGCGAGGCACTGCTAGTCTTTGATATTATTGGGATAGGTTCGTAGTCTAACCTTTCTAAATACTATTCAGGTTCAAGCAATCTACAGTTCAAAGCGTCTGACTATAACATAATATATCTACCAGACCTTGTATGTTTGAAATTACAAAACCGAATCCTATAAATCAGCTGAACTGTAAATCTGAGCACTAGTAGATATTCAATCATGAAGGAACCTTGATCAGAGGAAGTTTACTAATGTCAGTAAACGAGGACATGTTTTGTTTGACTGATCCGGTTGGGTAAGGTTAGGCTTTCGGTGGGGTATTGGCTTTCCTACTTAACCACTAATGCATATTGCTTTCCGCTATGGTTGTTGATGGATTGATCCGATAGTAACTAGTTCATGAGTGTGTATATCTTCTAAACAATTCCTATTTTAATGTTTGTTCTGAATTGTCTTCACCTTCAAGTACCTAAGTCTATTTTTCTGATCAAAGTAGCGGTGCAGTAACACTACCGACCCCCATTCTTCTAGAATTGATATTTTTGAGTGCTCTGATGCAAGTTTTTAATACTACAATAGGTAAGTAGTAAGGGAATTCGTATTTGTTTTGTACCTTATTTCTATGAGCCAAGAGTTCATAGTTTATTTGTAGGTACCATAATTATGGTGAGATTGAAGTCTCATACCTAACCTAACAGTAATAAAAATTGTTTCATCTTAGTAGGTCTGCTACGAGTATATAGTTATTTAGTGGAACTAACGATAGGGATTTCTATCCTTATGCAATAGTCTCTCGTATCGAATTTAATTGTAGTAAAACTTTAATACTCATGGCAATTAATGCCCATGTAGACGTTAAGCCAGAAGAATATCAGAAAGTTCATTACAGTGACGTGTTTAAAGCACCAAATATTTGATATGAGACTATAAACGTAAGTGGCATTGCTAACGTGTTACCTGGACGAGTGTTTTTGGCAGTCAGCCAGGACCTACTCTGCCTTAGTGCCTGCCTGTGGCTTTGTCTGGAGTTTTTCCTATATTTTCTCTAATATCCTCTTAAATGTTTCATATCTATCTACAATTGCTGGAATTACCAGATACACGAGTTCTGAGATAGAAATGATAGTGTTATTTTATAGGTTTGAATTTTTTATAGGTTTCTATTAATGTCAGAAGTGCTCCTTAATGTAAAACTCAGGTAGTAAAGATAGTTCTGATTTTTTTGCAGCAATGTAAGAAGTTATTATTATAGATGAATACAATATGAATTCAAAAGTTTATTTTGAAAATGATATTCTTCAGTACTGTGTGACTCATTCCCACTAGTATTCTATATTACTCAGAAACGACATGCATAAATATTGTTGGGGAGACACAAACACGGCGTAAATGCATGTTTCTAAAACTACTAAGAATAATAATAAAATCATCTATATATACTAAAATTTATTAAACTCTATCACAAGTGTTCCATATTTTACAATTAAATAATAATATTTGAAGGTCCTTTATAACAACAATGCTATTAACACAAAATATGTGAAAAGTTGTATTAAAACACACTGCCTAAATATTTATTGTTTTTGGGTTTAGTTTAAGGTACTTGATTATATCCAAGAGAAAGGTCTTTAAAGACCTCATTAAGAAAATAATATCATTAATATTACACTGGTTTGTCTATTAAATATTTCACTCTTAGAAACAACCTATCATAGATGATAGAGCAATAACCAGAGCTATATATTAGAAGATACATTACATTTGCCTAATTTATGTTAGTTTTAAATAGGACAACCATTTACCATCAAGTGAGCTATATCATAAATTGAAATAATAAAATAACATTCTAGAACAACGTCCAATAAAATACGTTGGCGTCTCGTCGTGTGCAATGTTGATGTAGTCTGAGATTGACAAATATCTTAGCACACGAATTAAATAAGAAAGATATTGGAATTATATTTATATCGAGTAATTTTACACTAGCCTACCTAAAGCAATCTATTTTGAAAAGAAACTCTGAGAACTTTATTACCTTTATTACATAAATTCCTAAATGATACACAAACGCTTAACATATAAACACATGAATGTGTAAAGCCATGTCGGCATAATGATACAAAGTTATCACAATACAGTAATATGTCGATCACAACATAAAATGATAAATACAACATAAATGACGATATGCAAGCGTAGATTATATACAATGCAATATGAGTCCGATCTTCTGTCTTCAGAATCAATGATAGTACATTTTGTAGGTCGGAACGCTAAACACATAGTCCATATATGGACCTCTGGTTTTGAAGAAATGATTCTCGTAACAATATACGCGGCCTCTGTACCTGCATCAATAATGTTTTCTTTTATTATGTCATCAGCGATGATTGTGATTGCAGTGGATAGTGATTGTTTAGAGGTGAATGAGTTGGTTTTATTATTGTTGAGGCTTAGAATAATGATCATGATTTTTGGTTGAAATGTTAGAGACTATGTAGCTGAGTTGTGGCAACAAGTTGAAAAAAAGCCTACATATAAGGTATCTAGATTGTATCAGAACCGTATTCAAGATAACAATAAAGCTCTGAAATTAGCAACTTAATCCAAATCTCGCGATGCAACTAGCTGTCCCTTCGATTAATCCAGAAGTCGTTATTCAAAGGCGTCGAAATGATAATGGAGATTAATGTGTACAAACGAGAGAAGAAAAAAAAAACAAACGTGTAAATTAAGATATATTATAGTGCGTTGCGCAAACGGCGGTGCAACGAACCCGCTGCTAAAATTACACAGTATCGAAGTCACAGGAGGAATGCTGGACGCATTGGAGCTATTAAAATGCATTCTTGACATTTATACTCCTTCCGCAACGCGTTCCCTCTGGCGAATATGATACTGCCACTTGGAACTGTCAGCTTTGGCTTGTTATGTTTTACATGTGGAGTTTGAGTGTATCGTGTGACTGTTGTCACCACAGTGAAAGTTTCAGTCACTGGCATTAGCTTATGACTTGAGGAGAAACACATGGTGTTACAAGTATTTACGGATCAGGGATATCAAAAGCATCATGTAGATCCACGTGGTCAATGGTTTTATGAGACTTATTAAAAACGAGAACACACTTAAAATAAATGAGAGTTGCATTATTATGACAGTTATTTAGAAAGGGTAAATTTATTAGCACAATTTGAAATTGTTACAAATGTTTCATCGTCCTGCTATTTAATGTTAAATATGAGTTAGAGTGAGCTGAAACTATTTAACTAAATATTATTCTGTTAACCGAGTTTAGAGCTGGGGTAACGATCAGTTTCACATCGCGCGCATGTCTGTACAGTTTATTTACGAAATACATCAATGAGGGCACAGTTGTGCAAAGCTCATGCCAATAATAAATATGTACTCACTTTGATCCGAGAGCCGACTTGGTGTCGAGAACTTCGACAATGTCACCAGCTTTTAGAGAAACTTCATCATCGGCAACAGCTGAATAGTCAGCTGATGCTACCACAACATCTTCTACCTGTAACAAAAGAAAATAAATATAAGAAGACGTTGTGACAAAAGCATTTTGTTTTGAGGGATATTAAATATATTACCTTAGGCGGACTCCTACTACAACTAGACCTAGATCTAGAACTCGACATTGATCGAGACGGGTATCGTTTGTAACTTGGTGTTGTGTCTAAGCTATTCATTCGACTTCTAGTGTTTTCTCTGTCTAACAAAACGCCACTGTATCTGCGCGACCAGCCACCGAGTCTAGTGATTTTCTGATTATTACTAATATTGCAGTATCCAGTGAACGACTGTAAATCTTCGTCATCGTCGTCAACGACCGGACAACTATACATAGAGAAACGATGGGCTGTCGGCTGGCTAAGGTTTAAAGCTGAAAATACGTGTAAAGGTTCAAAGTGTCGGATGCCATTTTCATCAAGTACTGTGTATGCGACTTCACCGGTCAATACGGCGCGACTAGCTTCACGAGGCACAACCGCTTGCAAACCTTTCTTCATAATCAATAATGCTCCTTTCTGTTTTCTTCTTTGGAACAAAAAGTCTTCCATGGCAAGGCTATTCTCTGGGTCCAACAAGTTCAATGGAACGTCTTCAGAAGTCATCAAAGGTGTTTCTTCAGGAACAATCATTAACGCAGCACTTTCTCTTACTAAATCCCTCAGTTTAGGATCTGTGCGAGCCAGTGTTGGATCAGTCTCCAGTTTGCGTAACGCGGAATGCAAGCTCGGCGTTTTATCTGCTAGTTTCCTCATGACGGTTAGCCTTTTTAGAATATTTAGGCTTGTGGGGTCAGACGCTATTTTAGACATGCTGTCTTCGTCGTTTACGACTGACATCAAATTAGCGGCAACATCTCTCATCCCAAGAATTCTAGCAAGCCCAACAGATTGTATAATTAACTCTTTTAGGTTTTGCTTATCTTGGTTTTGGAACATAACTTCCAATTCCTTGCTACTCGCTTCTTGCACTGCACAAACTATCGCTTTTTGTAGAGTTTCTGTGACTTCACGATCAGATTTGACGAAAGAAATAGATTCCGAAATACGGCCCAGCACATGTTGAAGTAGGCCAGAGTCAATCTTTGAGATGTTTTTAAATGCTGGGCCCAACACTTCATTTTCACTACTCAAGTATTCACCGAATTTCTCAATAATATCATCTTCAGTAAAGGAATGTTTGGGCAAGGCACTGTTGACGGCGATTTTGATCAATTCAACCTTTGGCTTAGAGGAGTTCTCAAGAATTTCTTCACGCAGAATTTCTTTGTCTTCTTCTTTTTGAAGAATGTTAAACATAGCAGATACGAGATCTTCATCAATGGTCTTTCCTAAGATAGTATCGATGGACTTCAAAATCATCTGATATTTTTCTTTACTGTTATTATTGTTGACTTCTTCGAACTGTTCAGCTGTAACTAAAGCAGCTAGGACAGCAGCAGCAATAGAGTTCTTCACATGCTCTTGGTGAGCAGATTGACCATTGCCGCCAGTGAAACCAACATGTTCCTGCATATCCATTCGCTTTTTGCCGTTTTTCTTTTTTGTTTCACTGTGCGATTCATTATCTTTATGGTTTTCACGTATTTCTGATTTCAAATGTGCACTCATTTCAATAATTGAAGTAATAACATCCATTAATTGATTCGCTACTTCATCTTTTAATCCGAAATCGGAGACAAAGGCTTTCAATGCCTCTGCATTTCTTGTTTGGTTTAATACGACATTAATGGCGGGTAATTCAGCAGGTACTTGTCTTCCAATAGACATTCCAGCTTCTGAAAGCTGACGTAGCATGTTCGTATCAATAGTCAATTCCCCTTTTGTGGATGTTGTGTCATTGGGGTTTGTCTTTACCTTCAATAATTTTAATTCTTCAGGAGTTACGACGAAACTTTGAACAGAAAACTCAAGCCCCTCATCGCCTTCAGTGAGGTCAGGGGCAACGAACTTTAATCCTTCCGGTGTTTGTACGATTTGCCCAGGGATAAAAGTTACGCCGTTATCATCTGTTTCTATCACTCTACCGGGAACGAATCTTGGACCTTCTTCAGTATCAACCACTTGTCCAGGAACAAATCTTGATCCTTCATCTTCCGTAGAAATAACTTGGCCGGGAATAAAAGTAGGGCCAGCTTTGGTTTCAATAATTTGGCCAGGGACGAAGCGTGGACCATCAATTGTGTGTATTGTTTGACCGGGAACGAATTTAGGCCCAGATTTCGTATTTACTACTTGTCCAGGAACAAACTTGGGTCCTTCAGCTGTGTCAACTACTTGGCCAGGTACGAATTGTTCTCCATTTTCAGTAAACACGATTTGACCTGGTACAAAAATGCCTTCGACCATCATTCCCGGCACAAACCGAGACTCGTTAGCTTCGTTCTTTACCAGTCTTCCGGGGACAACCTTGCCTTCTAACTTTGGCATTCTGGGGCCAGGATAGAATTCAATTCCTTTTGCTGTCTGCACCATATGTCCAAACACGTATAGAGATTCTTCAGAAAGAGAGCACGTCCTGATATCAATCGGCAAACCGACCGGAGCACCTTCGCTAAATGTGATGTCTTCTATAGACTTGGCAACAGAAAACTCAACGTGCCCGTCTGCTTGAACAATGGTTTTTCCTGGCATGAATTTTTCACCAACATCAGTGTGTACTATTTGTCCTTCAATAAACTTTGGCCCGTCGATAGTTTCAACAGTAGTACCGGGAACAAACTCTAGTTTATTGTTACTTCCCGTTTTCGTGATACCAGGGATAAAACAAGTTTCACCATCAATAGCAACTGTTTGGCCCGGAACAAATTTAAGGCCATTCGGTGTAGCTATTGTGGCTCCTGGTACGAAATGTAACTCGTCGTCTTGATGCAGTACTTGGCCGGGCACAAACTGCCACTCATTGTTAATTTTAGCATTTTGTCCAGGCGTAAAGGTAATACCACCATTTTCTGTTATTGTTTGACCAGGAACAAATTGGACACCCTCGGGTGTCATTATAGTTTGGCCGGGCACAAAAACTTCTTCAGGTCCAGTGTTAATCAGTTTACCGGGTACGAATTTTAACCCCTCTTCAGATAACACAGTTTGTCCTTCAGCAAAGCGATAAGTATCATCCTTGTTTTTTATTGTTTGTCCACAAACAAATTCTTCGCCGTTTGATGTTTGTAATAATTGGCCGGCAAGGAAGAACGGTTCATTTGTATTTTCATTGGTAACAATGTGCCCAGGTATAAGTCCCGGACCAGCAGGAGTGTTTACGGTTAAACCAGGAACGAACACAGGACCAATAGGCGTATCCACTGTTTGTCCGGGCACGAAAATAGGTCCTTGAGGCGTGTTGACAACTTGACCAGGAATAAATGTTTTTGCCTTATTTATGTCTAACGTTAGCCCTGAGATCTTGGCCACTTTTTCTCTCTTGCCTTTTTTGATATTTTTAACAACTTTTGTAAGATTTTCCACTGTAGGGAGTAGATCAACTTTATCACTTTCCACTAATTTTTCAATAATATCTGCTGTATCAGTTAAACGTTCTTTAGGTATATCTTTGATGGCACTCAAAACACTTTCCATTGGACGTGTTTTAATGGGTTTCAATGGATTGACACACGGCACGATTTCTAAAGGCACGGACACTTCACCGACATTGCGGTCGACTTCATAAATTTCCGCATCACAGTGGTGTGGAGTTATTTTTACCGGCATTGGTAATTTAGTTGCTTTGGGCACGATACGTTCGTCAGTCACATCTTTTTCAAATGTTTCCCAATCCCAAGTCTCAATGAGTGGATGCATTTGGTCCCTCCATTCACTAGAACAAGATATAATGCTTGATATTGTACGCATGTGGTGCGCATCGAAACTATTATAACTAAATGTTTTGACGTCGTGTCTTTCATGTTTGATTTCTTCAAATTTAGCTTTTTTCGCTTTCCGTTCAACACGTTGCTTTTCTTCCTCTAACTCCTGTACTTCTGCCAACTTTTCTTTGTTTTCAAATATTTTTTTCATAGAAGACAGTCCGGCAGCACGTTTCCTTTTCTTTTTTCTTTCTTCCAATTCTTCAATTTCTCTTTGTTTCAATACTTCAGCATTCGGTCCTTCGCCTTCAAACATTTCAACATCCTCAGTGAAATCCTTAAAGTCCATAGAAACACTTCGGCCATGTTTTGTTTTGATTAATACAGTATCGGAGTCCTTAGCCAGCATAACGTCCCTGACGTCACCATCTCGTACTGCCGCTTCCATTTGAGCGGAGAACACCAAGCTGCATCTTCTCTCTTGCACTGTATACACGTAACGCTTTTCTTCAGTCACTTGTTTACCCAATAATAATTCCATTAAGCTTTTCTGCGCTTCCGTAGAACCATCGAGTACAGGGAAAATATACCTGTAGTCTGGAAGAATTTCGTGTTTTCTGTTACCATAATTAATCTCAGGTGAGTAGTGATGCGGTCCAAGTTCACCGGATACATTTGTAATTTTACATTTTGCCTTCGACGAGCGGGCGGTTAAAAGTACTGGAATGTAGTGGTGTGAAGGCAGCCCATAAGATTTTCCGGTAATCCTGCAGCATCGTTTGGCATCAGCCGGCGAGATAGGGGCGAGTAGCGGGAAATAATTGGGCTTCGGCAGCCCTCGGCTGCGGCCAGTAATTCTACAAAACGACATCTTAATTTATCAGAGAGTCATATTTGTTTATAAGACTATTTGAAAACTTGGTTTATTTTTGTTTGATATTCGCGATCGTTCTGGCGGGAGTTTCGCGGGCGCGTTGTGGCGCGTGTGCTCTGAGCGGAGTGTGCAGGGCGACTAGCGCTGCGAACTTTTGTGGCGGAGCTTTAGGCGCCCGCGCATCGATTCGCACCTTCGTCTCAGACGGTGTGCCGTATATTTGTTCCGGTTACAGGTTATTTATAAACAAAAAAAAGATGAATTTGTTCTTTAAGCTAAAATATATGACACAGTTCTACGTTAAAAACAACGAAATGGCAAATTGAATAGCTTAGTTTTAGAAGTTGCGATGTCATTTACTTATTGCTGATTTATTTCAGAACAGTTTATCTTTAATTTCATATCTTTAGAGTATATTAATTAACAGGAACACGTAAGGAAGGCCGTAGTCGATCAAAGTCAAATAAAAATCTTGAGAATCTCAAAAATATAATATGAACCTTGTCATTTGCACAAAAACTCATCGAGTTAATAAACCAAAACTCATTGAGTCAGAGTTGTCACAGCAGTCAGTTGTTAACCTCGTCAACACACGGTTATTTTTAATTTTCCAATCTAAACGCGGACCTTCGCGGTGATTGCAAACCGACGCGGTCACAACCACTGTTTATTTTTGTAATAGAAATTAATAGAAAGTCGACAACAAAATGTAGGTGAAGTACAAATGTAAATGATTTTGAAATAAAATTTTAAACTTCAATTTCTAATTAAAATTCAAAAGTAATATGAATGCAATATTTCACTAGATAATAAGCCAAATGGGAGCTGCTAAATAGATCGAGAATTATCAAAAAATATTTGAACCTTTCATCTGTTTCATGTACAGGTACAAATCGATGTTTTATTTTATTAAGAGAAATTTATTCAAAGAATATAAACAGATCCTTTGATAATATTCTTCACAAGTAACTCTGACGAACTAGCCTTTTGAGCCAACGAAGCCGAAGTTCCAAACTTAAACTTGTTAAACTATCGCGCCGTAGACCATATTTCGAAAATTACACTGTGCTTCATAGCGCAAATCGTTGATGTGGCTGCCCAAACCAAATGGGACTGGGCAGGTCATTTCTGCTGGGGGCCTATAAAATACAGGATTGGCGCCCGCGGGCTGAGACCGTGGCAAACCGCAAAGGAGATGGCGGGAAGTAATAAGTCTTTTATTTTGGAACCATATACAAAAGAAAAAAAAAGGTAAAATAAAACAGTACCATAAAAACATTATAATCGCAAAAAGGACCATCTCGATACTTTCCTGCCGAATTGAAAGGAAGAGGCACAACACAGTGAGCATTGGAAGGCATAGAGGTAGGTCTTTGCCCAGCAGTGGGAGTAATAATAATAAATAATGACCGCGCCGTAAAGATATTCATTCTACTAACACACAATTTTAAACTCAGCATAGAGATGATGGATTTCAAAACCATACGCAAGCCCTATGACATTGACACCACTTTGCACCGGATCAGCCGCGATTACATCTAAGAAGTTTATTTTCAGAATAGAACCAGCTTCATTTCATAACCGATGCGCTATAATAACCACACCTTGATATAATAACGCATAATACAATTTCCTGTTCCAAATGGTTATTGAAAACACACGTATTGCCTCTTCAAAGACGTTTGGCGAATGTTTTGAAACAAAACAAACTATTTAAAACCGGTAAACTTTTACTACGGCAACTGAATGTTGTTGTAGTAAATTATTTTGGTCAGCACTTACTTTTTTACTATTCACCTGGTTTTCTTTTGTTATCTACGTCATTATTGTCGTTTAACACTGGAACTGTAAGAACTTCTCTTGCGACATTATTTAGTACGATTTTGGATTGATCTACGTGGATAATTTTATGAGAACGTGATAATATTGTTTCAGGATCGAAGACCTTGTCAATTGTTTTTATAATATTATCTAACCTAATACACTTGTCCTATTTTTTCCAAGTTTCTCCAGAAATTACGAGACTCTCCATAACATCTTTAACTGTAAAAAGGGCAGAACAATATCAACGTGGGCGGTCATTTTCCGAACCGTTTAGCAAATGGGGTCGCAAAATAATGTTGACAGTAAACAGATGGGTGTACAATCCTATATAATTTCACAGCAGATTCCGATGGCACGGCTGACAAATGGCTTGCGATTTTTCTGCTCCGATATAATGGAGGGGAAATGTTAAATACTTTATATAAGATTCGTTAAGTGTGTTTGATAAATGTTGTAACGTTATATAAAACGGTGGTCTTATTTTTGAAACTATTTTAGCCTCACTGCGTCAATTTCTCAGTAACTGCGATTTAATGTGAGGAAGCGTCGGTAAGATGTTGTAACGGTAGTATACCTCGTTTCACATAGTACCTATCTGGAATAGCCACAGTTAAAAATAATGACGTTTGGTTAGCTTTGTATCCATGCCAGAGCAATTACCTTGTGAAGCTTCAGCTTTTGCCTATAAATCGTCTTCTATGAGTTTTAATTAAATATTGTTACTAATATTTACCCCTATTTATATTTTCGTTCGAACATTACATTTAACTATTTTGTAAAACTGAGTTTTATCATCAATATTATATCCCTTTATTACAAAGAGTTATTATTATATCTGTATATATAGAAGTACTTGCTTACCCATCTGAACTATAGTAGCTGGAACGGATACATCTGCATCATTTGTATCATCCAGTGCCAAGCTTTCATCGTGTTCACTTATATTTATTTAGGCATCTCTAATTATGACTGTCCTAATTAGATTAATATGTTTTCATCGCTTCCTGCATGTGGGTTTAATACAGTGTGATTTGATTAAGTATCATTCCATTTTCTACACGTGATTACATTTCTTCCACCTCCATATTTGGTGATGCTTAGAGAGCGAGACACATTTACATTTTGCTGAGTTTTTCTATGCAGGTAAAGAGAGAGACTCCTTTTTCCTACAAATTAGGGAAAAGGAGCTAGCTGTAGCCGGGAAATTTGGACACAAACGTCAGCTGTTTATTGATATTTGAAATTATATTTAACTGCAAGGTTTTTCCTTGACGCCTATGCAGACAGCTTATTGTGAACATACATACGTGTATTTCTTGAATTTTGGATAATAGTGGCAAAGATGTAATTTGTTTTGTATTTTATAGATATATCTATGTAGATGTTTAACTTATAGTTTTTCTTTATTTTTTAGTTTTTCTAATTTCACCTACTGTGAAAGGACACAGAGACCCGTAACTTTGTAATTGTACCACCCATTTTTTACCTGTGTACACAAATAAACCGTATTTTATTTGATAACTATAAAACGATGAGAGCAGTGGTGGCCAAGTGGTAAGAGAGCAGTGGTGGCCAAGTGGTAACGGCTCCGACTTACGAATTGTATGTCGCGGGTTCAAACCCAGCCAGGCGCATTACTTTGAGTAAATAATTTCATCACCACTGCTCTCAAAACGGTAAAGGAAAACATCGTGAGGAAACCTGCATGTCCTAGAACCTAATATTCGAAGACATGTGCCATTCACCAACCCGCACTGGGCCCGCGTGGTGGATTACGGCCCATTCCCTCTCCTAGAGAGGAGGCCTGTGTCCCAGCAGTGGGAACGTTAAAAAGGCTGATTATGCAAGGAATGAATGAATGAAATGAATTTCTTTCTCTTTATATCGATCACACACAGAGTATGCAAAATAGACCCAAGTTACTACAGGAAAACAATAAAAGAAAACTTTTTGTATGTTCTACATTTAAACTCCGACCACCACAAACGAAGTGTTAGGCACATTACAGCCACTTAGCCTAGTCTGTTTATATTTGTGTGACCTAACTTTTGACGTACAACCTTGAATATATTTTATTTTCAGTATTATGAAAATAAATCGAGGAACATTGTATGTAATTGGGTCAGGTGCAGTATTTGTTAGTTCGTGGTTGCAATAAAAAACATTAGATTTTGAGGAGATCGGTAAATACACGAAAATCTTCTACATCACTTCGAACGTCAAACATGTCGATTTTTTTTAGGTTATAAGCTTAATGGGATTTATCGATTAAATTGCTCTTTGGTGTCAATAATACCCAGTGTTTGAATTTGAGGGCAATCTTGTAGTCAATTATGTCAACAAGAGTAATGAAAGACTGATATTCAAATGCATTCACTTACTAAAAAATATTACATATAAATTTGACACCAGTCTTGCCAAGAAGTACCGTGTTCCCCAGTTAATGGGTTGTGGAGGTTTGGTAGGCAGCCGCTCCACATAAAATACTGATATTCAGCTGAATCCGGCTTAACTGGGAGCCAACCCCAATATAGTTGGAAAAAAAGGCTAGGCAGATGATATACGAGTACAATTTACTTACATAAAAAGCCAATAGGATGCCCAATTTTAAAACCGGCCTATTGCTGAATGATTTCATTGCATTTTGTTTAAACTTTTTGTACAATACTAGTATACTTTATGTATAGTGGTACACGGGCGGACTTAATGCAACAAGCCATCTACTGGCCACCCTTTGGGTTAAAAAGGGACTACACTGTGCTGTGTGAGGATGTGTGGGTGTTTCAGATGATCCTTAAATCACAAAATGAAATAAAAAACATACTCCTTCCCTTTAAAACCCCATTACAAACGATTCTCTGAATCAATAAACTCAGATACAAAAGCCAGAGCAGGCTACAAAGGCCATATTTCAGGCAATTGAACTTAAATTGATAGCCTTTTGAAAGCTTCCATGCTGTATCAAATGCTTTGATCCAGTCACCTTGGTTGGTTTGCGGACGGGTAAGGTCGGTAAGACTTTACTTGTTACCGGGATATTTGTCATGATTCTGTCTTATTGTAATGTATGGAGCCCTGCTTGAATGGAGTTTAAGATTTGTGTGCTCAGTGCTTTGTAATATTTCAGTAATGTTACGTTAAAACTGCAACAAACAAGTTTTAAAAATGTTAGTTAGGTAAGTCGTAAGAAAATAGTTTGTCAAATCTCGAGGGGATCTTTGCATCACAGTTACGGAAACGCTGATCAAGACTTATAATCTTGATCGTGCCCTTCATCCCAATTTATTTGGGATCCGTGTAACAGATCTTCTTCTTCCACACTTTATTTTATTTATAAAATAAAGCCCCCCCCCTTTCCCCCTTTTTTTCAACCGACTTCCAAAAAAGGAGGAGATTCTCAACTCGACTGTATTTTTTATGTTTGTTATCTCATAACTTTGTATTTGTTACATATCTAATCTTTGATAAAGACTCAAGTCTATGAACCCAGTGTTCCTGTCTACATGTATAAATATCCGAATAAATAGATATACATATGTATATCGTATCTTGTATCTATGTATATCTATCGTTGCTAAGAACAAAACTGAAAACCCCACTATAATTTTAAACCGAGCCGAAGTGAGCGTCCATTGAGAAAGCGGAAACGTCGAAACGAGTTCTTGAAGTAGGCGACACCTGCGCACACGCCACTTCCGGCGGACGTCAGGTGCCGGGAATAGACGACATTGCTAGACGTATCAAGTTCAATCTAGAAGAGGAGATTCTCTTCTTGAATTGTATTTGATGAGTCATTAATTATGAAAATTACAACAATAAAAAAACATGGTGAACGTGATTGAGTATTTAGCGATTACGGACGAAAGGAAAAAATAGAAAAACAAACCGTATTGCCCTGACCCCAAGTAGGTGACATGTAACATGGGCAGCAAAATGATGGTGACATCTACCATCATTTTGCTGCCTACTACAAAAAGAGTACCTATGAATTTCAACATTCAGTTGAAATCACTGAGAATAAAAGCAGTGGTGACCGAGTGGTAACGGCCCCGACTTACGAAATGTAAGTCGCGGGTCAAACCCTAATTGTAATTAATTTCATCATCACTGCTTTCAAAACGGCGAAGGAAAACATCTTGAGGAAACCGGCATGTCTGTCTAAATATGCCAAACCATCGCCTAACTGAAGTGGCATTAGGCAGGGAACATTGCTCGCAGAACATATGTATAGTCGATGAGGTCGTGAAGACCGAAGTAAGGATTCCGACAAGGTGAACCAATAACCTGGTGAGGGCCGCTGGTTACCGCTGAATGCCAGAGGCACAAGACAGTTCAATGTGGTGACATTCGAGGGATGGGACTTAAAATGTCCAATAATGGACACACCATTATTGGACATTTTAAGTCTGATATGATGAGGTTGATGCCGTATTATGCATGTAGGCGTAAAGCAGCATAGAAACCCGATAGCACAAATGATAACAACATGTCTGAAGTCCCCGACGTTTTAGAAAGCGATGTGCAAAAATATTTTGACGTTTTGCTAGCATTTTCCGTGTTTCGGGGTTTCCCAGGAAAAATATTTTCAACACCGCCCCGATAGCTATTAAATTCCAATTTCCGAGAAAATTGTATCGACATATAAATGATTTCGTAGATTTTATCACGAGGCGTGAAATAAAATTTCACGTAATAAATGAAAAGTGTGTATTCACCTAGATGACACCTCGCTTTTCCACTGGCATAGTTGAGTCACCGTTCTGATTCACCGAGGAGTAATAAAAAGCGGAAAGTGATATATCTTTTTCTTTGCACAAAATGTTAGATTTAATGTACTTAGTGTTAACTGAAGTGTGATGCCAAAAACTTTTAAGCATAATCAGCCTTTTAATGTTCCCACTGCTGGGACAAAGGCTTCCTCTCTAGGAGAGGAAATGGGCTGTAATCCACCACGCGGGCACAGTTCGAGTTGGTGAATGTCACATGTCTTCGAATTTTTGGTTCTAGGACATGCCGGTTTCCTCACGGTGTTTTCCTTCACCGTTTTGAGAGCACTGGTGATGAAATTGATTACACAAAGTAATGCGCCTGGCTGGGTTTGAACCCGCGACCTACAATTCGTAAGTCGGCACCGTTACCACTCGGCCACCACTGCTGCAAAAACGTTTGCTACATGAATATTGTATACTGTTGTTGACAAATTAAGTAAGGAGTCTGAATACTCTGAAGCCAGAAACTTACTGATATTGAATTGAAAACTGCTCAGTTACTGCAGTGCTTCTCTGGAACTCTCTTCCACACCATCTACGCGATAGCCCTTCGCTTGATGTCTTCAAGAGGAAAATTAATAATCTAAATATATATAACTCAAAAGGGACTGACTGACTGACATAGTGATCTATCAATGCACAGCCCAAACCACTGAACGGATCGGGCTGAAATTTGGCATGCAGGTAGATATTATGACGTAGGCATACGCTAAGAAAGGATTTTTGAAAATTCGTCCCCTAAGGGGATGAAAAAGGGGTTAACATTTTGTATGGAACTCCACGCGAACGAAGTCGCGGGCATAAGCTAGTAATTGAATAATACGAGGAAAATCTTTACCGAGAAAACTATAGCTTTGTTTTCACAGCAGATTTTCGTCAACTATTACAATTTTTATTACTCATACAATTTTCCCGTGTAACTATGATGGACATCATGTCATTTATCGTTTCCCTGAATTGCTTTACGACAGCCATCTTCACAGAAAAATTACCGAGATTTTGGCACTAAATTATAACTGCTGGGGGGACAAGGAGTTATCGAGATAAAAACCTCATTTCTCTGATTTGAGCCATTTGTTTACGGAAGACGTAAATAGGTGAATGCTATAAAGTTTGAAACACATTGTCTTTCGCTTTGATATTATTAAAATGGACGGGGACGTAGATAAATGCCACAGAACACAGAGATGCCACGGCGGGCAGTGCTACAGTGGGTTCAGTTATTTTACCATTGACTGCAACCTTATGGTTACGAGCAAAAAAGTATGTGATGCAAAATCAAAAAAATAACTGTGAACAACCTGTAGACTTTGTTAAAAGATTCTACACAAAGCAAATCTATAAGTAAATGTTACTGTTTATTATGGCTCTGATAGCCGAAACTTTTAATCAGCAACACATTGCTAGGGAATCTAGTCTATACTAATATGTATAGCTTGTTTATTTGCTTGAACGCACTAATCTCAGGAAGTACTGGTTCGATTTGAAAAATTCTTTCAGCGTTAGATAACCCATTTACTGAGGAAGGCTATAGGTTATATATTATCACGCTAAGACCAATAGGAGCGAAGCACCGATGAAGGGTGTTGCTAAAATGGGGTTCTTTTTTGCTCTCTCTCTCTTATGTGACGCAGACGAAGTTGTGCGGGTCTGCTAGTATATAAATACGTTAAGCAAAATACTTTGTACGAAAATTACGCGGACGGAGGAGTATGAAATTTGGCACATTTAAACTTAATTTATAGAGAAGGAGTACAGTAAGCAATTTTTTTTAATACTATATATAATGTAGCCAGAAAGTCTGACACCAGTCTTGCCAAGAAGTACCGTGTTCCCCAGTTAATGGGTTGTGGAGGTTTGGTAGGCAGCCACTTCACGTAAACTACTGGTATTCAGCTGAATCCGGCTTGACTGGGAGCCGACCCCAATGTAGTTGGGAAAAGGCTAGGCAGATGACTATATATAATGTAATGCTTAAATCGACTCGGCTGGGCGGTGCTCGGGAAGTTGCGTGGTATCTTCTCGTCTCACATACCACAATGTCTTAAGACAAAACTCTATGACCAGCGCGTGTTGCCAGTGATGACTTACGGACTTGAAACGTGGCCGTTCACAATGAGCCTCATCAGAAGGTTTAAAGTCATGCAAAGGGCAATGAAGAAGGCAATGTTCAGAGTTTCAATGCGTGATCGAATCAGGAATGATGACATCCGCAAGAGAACGAAGGTTACCGAAATAGCCCGAAGAACCGCCAAACTGAAGAGGCAGTGGGCAGGGCACATTGCTTGCAGAACAGAAGGTCGATGGGGCTGAAAAGTTCTGGAGTGGTGACTGCGTACCGGAAGACGCAGCGTTGGAATCGATATTCTGGTGAGGTTCGCGGGTCGAGCCGATGGAAACGAGATGCACAGGACCGGTTGTTGTGGCGACACTTGAGGGAGGTCTGTGTCCAGTAGTGGACATCTTTCGGTTATGATGATGATGAATGCTTAAAATACGTTAAATCAATCAAAAATTATGGTCGGTCACTAGTAGGTATTATTAGTTATGGCATCTTCCAGCGGGGCGGTACTGAGCTCTGTGACAAATGTCAATTATACAAATATTTTTGTCATTCAAAGGTTCGCTACTTGATTGATTGCTTTGTTTACACTAATTACTACCTGCACACAGAGCCGTGTCATATTTTTTCGTAATGATTAAATTGTCAATCATGCAGTGTCGCATGGACGCGTTGTTTCATGAAAAAATATTATCGCCATTTACAACCAAAAAAAAAATGTCTCCCCTTTTCCTTGTCTTGTCACAGTCACCAGTTTTTTAGGAAATCCCCAGTCGTGGGTGGGAAAATGTGACATCTGTCATTTCATTTGCACAGATAAGTGTATAAACGAGCAATGGAAGTAAATCTTACAGCCTAATTACATCGTGATTTAGAACAACGATAAAATTTCGGAGACGTTTTGATCAATGAATTAGATCAAAAACGAGATGAAAGAACTCATTAAATAATACAAGACAATGTTTTGAGTCTGCAAAATTAAAACGACAAGAGTTTGGGGCGGAGTGTCTATCTTATTGGAAGAGATTCAAAAAGACCTATTTGTGCGAACAAATGCAGACAGACACAAAACTAGTGCGTGTATTTAAAGGATTCTAAGAAAATATCGTTCGTATTTCGTTGTTTCTAATGCTTATTTCTAGAACTTATTTCGCATAAGTAATTTATTTTTGAAATTGTACAGGTGCTCTGTGTTAAATATAGCGTTCCTGCCAACGCATTGTGCATTTAATTTTGCTGTGCTCGTGTTTATTTTACAAGAGATACAGTAAGATTTTCTGTCGAGTTGTTTAGGTTATCGAACACGTTACGAATTGTGATTTAGATCAAAAGCTTATAACATTTCTAAGATATTAGTTGATGCATTATGTATATTTTGCGAAACAGCTTCAGTGCGAAAATCATGTTTTATTTCATAACTGTAACATTATTTAGGTTAATCTGATGTAATAATAAATTATTTTGGCAAGATAGATCCGGTCAGTACTCATTTGAAACATGTCGTAAAATTAAGATTTCATGATAATCTAGAAAAATATTACGAATTAGAGGCGTAGGAACTAGCTACTGGCAAGCGACATAGATGTAGAAAAATATGAACAAAAAGAAGAAATTAACAAATCTAATTGAAAAAGGGGCATTAAATGTAGGTTCGTGTTCTAGAACAGTGCTCATAAATCTAGATTTGAATTTGGATTATTATCAAATCCCCTACTCAAACCTTGTTTTTAAGATTTTAACATGTTTTCATCTAGTTCATAGGCCGAACAGCAAACCCACTCAAAGAACCATCTCAGTCATCTTAATATTTAAAATCACAAATTAGAAAGCACAAGTAGGTAAGAAGATGAGTTCAATGAAAAGAGAAATGTGTTTATTACTAACTAGAAACGCTCCGCGGTTTTACCCGCATAGTTCCCTTTCCCGTGGGAATATGGGGATAAAATAGCCTATGTTACTCAGGGTGAATGTAGCTTTCTAATGGTGAAAGAATTTTTGAAATCGGTCCAGTAGTTTTTGAGTTTATTCGTTACATACAAAAATACAAATCTTTCCTCTTTATAAGATTAGTATAGATAGATATATTTAAGCATAACTAAGCAATTAAGCATAACATAAGCATAATCAGCCTTTTAACGTTCCCACTGCTGGGACACAAGCCTCCTCTCTAGGAGAGGTAATAGGCCGTAATCCATCACGCGGGCCCAGTACGGTATTTAGGTAGGTACAAAAAACAATAACCTCTAATTTAGAACACATAAGGAACCTATTTATCTATTTACGGCATTCCGAAGTAGACTTCAGCCAGTGGGGCGCCTCATTACATAAACACACGAAGCAGACTGCAATAACGTTACAGTAGGTAAACATTGGATAGCATCAGTGTTGGTGCGAACTTGCGGAGTGATGCGACACGGGCGTCATTTAGCGCATTAATATCCAATCCATTGGCAGGCAACGAACTGTTGAGAGTCATTTTTCAATTGGGACACATTGTTTTAAAATATCAGTCTAGAATATACGAGTAACCTTATTTCTGCAAAGGAAACACGGAACATCAGAAGTGCGTTTTTTTAAAAATTATTTTTATTGGTAGCATCCCGCGGTTTCACCCGCATAGTTCCCATTCCCGCGGGAATATGGGGATAAAATATAGTCTATGTCACCCGGGGATAGTGTTGCTTCCCAATAGTGAAAGAAATTTTCAAATCGGTTCATGAGTTTCGGAGCCTATTCAATCCAAACAAACAATGAAATCATTCCTCTTTATAATATTAGTATAGATTATTGATAGGCAAACGCTTGACCACCATCTCACCCAATGGTAAGCGATGATGTGGTCGAAGATGAAGCACGCTTGCCTAGAAGTAACGAGTTCATTCTTGACTTAAAAACTCTCAGATTGTAGTTATCAGGAAACAGACTCTGGCAGGGAATTCCACTCCGTAGCTGTACGCACAATGAATGTGTTCTCAAAACGATTATATACATACATATATATTATCCATATTTAATCGCCTAAGACTAACACATCTTGGGCAGACATGCTTCGCTATCTATCTTAACCAAAGCACTGGTAACACACAGAAAATATACACCTTACTCATGTTCGTATCCGTATAGTGAGAAAAGGCAGGCAGATCATGTTTGTAAAATTTGGCTATAGTTATAATCAACGCAAAAAAAAACTTATTTTTAACCGACTTCTAAAAAAGGAGGAGGTTCTCAATTCGGTGTTTTTAGTTACTTCATGTTTTTGAGCACACCGACTTCCGAAATTAAAGTTATTTTGTACTTTTTGTTTTTTTTTTTTGTTTAGAAGTCGGTTTTACTTTTTGTAAAAAGTTTTTTTATATGCTGAATTGAAGATAAGTTATTCCTTTCTATGAGAGATATCATAGCAGCTTGGTTGCGCCAGGCCCGGATCGACGGCGCATCGTGATCCACGCGCGCCTCAATGAGTTGTGAGCAAAGAAGGCGCCCCCCCATTGGGTCAGTGCCTGCTAGGGTTGTGGAATTTGTTCGAAAGAGTCACCGCCCTGAAACGCGGTGGGCACTAGAAGGATCACGGGTGGGTTTTAGTCAGTAAAAATCTGATACTACCTTCTGCTCCGCCTAGAGCGGGAGAAGACATTTGATTTTGATTACCCATACATAAAAAGAAGAAAAAAGTACCTAAACGCACAAGAACACGAATCTCGTCCAAGTCACATCTAAATCTTTCACTACACGACAGCCCCTTTGTTTTCCAAAATTAATACCTGCTGAAGCGAAAACAAACCTTTATTATGTCAGCTTTCGTTCCGCTGTTGAAACTGCACAACAACTGACGGTCTACTAAATGTACTGACAGATTTAAGTGCACAATAATATCCTTTGTGAAAGTGCTGCACGAATTGGCTTCTTGGAAAAGGAATATATGTTTAGTTTAATTATATTGGGATGTGCGATTTGCGGGCTATTCTAAGAAAGGTAGGTGAGAACTATAAACGTAAATGACATTTGAGAGATGCAGTCTTGCAGATAGAATGTGATATAAGCCAGTGCGGTTCGAGGTACGTTGTTTCTGCCATGGAAGATGCGATTTCATATTCGATATTACAGAAAATGATAAATGATATTTATTTTGTAAGTAGGTTAAACATAACACTTTTACACGTCAAATATTTCTGGTCATTTTAAGCTAGATGAAGCCAGTGTTTCCTAGCCTGCGAAGAAACACCTTTTTTTTTTCGGATGGGAAATCATCAAATGACCCCTCCCGCCCTGGGTGGAGCGGTAGGGAGTGTCAGACTCTTAATGACTAAAACCCACCCGTGTTCCTCTTGTGCCCTTTGCGTTCCAGGGCCGCGGTAACTCTTTCGAACAAATTCCGCAACCGCGAAGAAACGGTACTCCCTTTCTTCTCATAAAATTGTTTGACCGAAAATCATTATCCATAACACGTTTGCTATAAACTGCAGTAACCATAATGTTCAAAACCCCGAAATTTTGTTCAGCATAATTATCTTTATTTCTAAAAGTATTCTGTCATAATATCGAGTACTATAATAATTGAATCTCCTAATTTTACATGCCCTAAAGTCATATGTCCTAAGTATTGTGTTGAATAATGTGTATTATTCCGAATGTTCATTTATAATAAATATTTTAGTCCTAAAACATTTGCTAAAAAATAGGTTTTAGTGACAGAAACGAATCGCTGTAAACCCGACTCCACGCAGTCTTGTCTGCCCTACCCCTAGAGTGTAATTTAAAATCGCGTAGGCGCGGAGGGGCGAGGCGGCCCGCGAGTTGAGGAGCAGGTGGTTGTAACACTCGCCGCCGCGGCTGAGGCTGGCCGGCAAAGCCGGCCAGCAAGCCGAAGCTGCGGTGGAGAGCGTTAAACCCATCTACGACGATAAACTCGCGTGGGACCGCCGGAGCCCCGCAGCGCCGGAGCCGTGACAGAAACCATGCCTGCTGCATGTTGCACGCTTGCTTGTATGCTGCGTGCTTGCTTGCATGCTGTATGCTTGCTTGCATGCTGCACGCTTGCTTGCATGCTGCATGCTTGCTTGCATGCTGTATGCTTGCTTGCATGCTGCACGCTTGCTTGCATGCTGTATGCTTGCTTGCATGCTGAATGCTTGCTTGCATGCTGCATGCCTGCTGCATGTTGCGTGCTTGCTTGCATGCTGCGTGCTTGCTTGCATGCTGCATGTTTGATTGCATGCTGCATGCTTGATTGCATGCTGCATGCTTGCCTGCATGCTGCGTGCTTGTTTGCATGCTGCGTGCTTACTTGCATGCTGCATGCTTGCTTGCATGCTGCATGCTTGCTTGCATGCTGCATGCTTGCTTGCATGCTGCATGCTTGCTTGCATGCTGCATGCTTGCTTGCATGCTGCATTTTTGCTTGCATGCTGCATGCTTGCTTGCATGCTGCATGCTTGCTTGCATGCTGCATGCTTGCTTGCATGCTGCATGCTTGCTTGCATGCTGCATGCTTGCTTGCATGCTGCATGCTTGCTTGCATGCTGCATGCTTGCTTGCATGCTGCATGCTTGCTTGCATGCTTGCTTGCTTACAAAAACCACATGTTCACAATCAACTGCTTTATTGAGTACATGTAAAATATATTTTTTTAATGTATAATAAAACATTATAATCCATCATCAGATATTTTTAATTATAATAAATGAGAGAAGCTCATAGCAATTGCTTTGTTATAAGTCTAATATTATTAAAGTAAAATCTAATATTATTATTATAAATAAACATCATGTAATTTGAATTTAGGACTTATAACTTTTATTGAAAACGGTTTTATATATTTTGTATATTATTGATTGTAATATTTATGAAAAACGGATTTAGGACATATTATATTTTGGGATTTCAATTTTATGACATGAGATATTAGGTGATATTAAGTTCGGGTAAGTTATCATTCGGACAAATGATGATTAGGACAAAAAAAGTTATGGCTCTTTAAATTATGGATGAAAAAGTTAGGTGACACAATAGAGAACCCGAAGAAACACCTTGAAAATATCTTGTTATTTGAACCTTCTACAAACATATAATACCATTAACATATGTAGGTACATCATTTTGTAATCAGGATCACCTTTTTTCTCGATGGCAAATTATCGAATGATTTCTCCCGCTCTGGGCGGAGCGGAAAGGAGCGTCGGACTCGTACTGACTAAAACCCATCCGTGTTCCTCCTATTGTCCTTTGCGTTCCAGGGCCGCAGTGACTCTTTCGGACAAATTTCGCAACCTTCACTATATCACCTGAAGCCGTGACGTGGACAGTGATGCTTGCCTAGAAGTACCCTGTTCACTCAGGTCTTAAGAGTGTTTCTCTTCTTAAAATGGCAGTTGAGAGCATGTCATGCTCGCTTAATGTTTCGCTGATGGTGGCACGAGTGTTGGATCATTCGGTTCCCTTCAAAATGGTTGAGCTAAATGGTGCCGATACACGCGTCATGTTCGTGAACGGGCGCCGTCGGTTGAGACTGGTCACCTCTTAACTGCCACTGACATGTTTTAATCTTAATACTTTGAATTGTTTTTATAGTTTCCTCTTTTTTCTTTGCATTGTCCTTCCATATAGATAGAAGCGACCAACGATGTAACCACGGTTATGTAAAGTGTCCGTGCAGTTTCTTGCACGTTCTTCTCCGTAGAGATCTACGCTTTGGAACGTGCAGATAGCTTCACTTCTTTCGACTTTGACAATTCAAAAGTGCCTGTAAAGGGTTTAATCGAAATAAATGCTTCGAGTTTGAGTTTGAGTTTCAGGTTATAAATATGTTATTCAGTCAGGATATTTTTTAGGTCACTACGTCCTTTTTATAGGCTGTGAAAACGTCGACAATATTTTTCCAGGAGACTCGTTTAAAAACGCGAAGTAATGACAGCCCCAATGGACTGTTACGGCTGCAGTGATAAAAGACAGTTCCATTACTGTGGTATTTTTCACCCGACTCCCACGGGGCTGAAAGGAGGGTAATGTGTTTCAGACGACGACGAAAACAGGTACAGAGTTAGGTATGAATACCTTTGCGCTATGTTTAGCAATTTTAAACACCGCGTTGACTATGTTGTGCCAATTCATTACTTTGTTATAGTTGGACAAACTTTACTCCGCTTAAATAAAAGTTAGATAGCATCTAATAACAAGATTATCAATGTAAAGTCAGGTGAGAAATCGAACTAGAAAAAACTTTTCCATTGCGTAGATAAAAAAATGGGCCCTCTATCTGGCAGAATCTTGTTGCTCCGAATTTGACTTGGCATAACACACTTGGCATAATCTTTTTTAAACGAATATTTTTAAGGCATAAAAATTATTTAGTATAACTATTGTTTGGCCGAATGTTTATATATCCGATTTACAATGGCATACTATTAAGAGGGCAGAATTTTATTTGGCATAATTACCTTTAGCATAGTTAACATTTCGCATATTTTCGTTTAGCACAATGTTTACTTGGAACAACGATCATTTTGTATAATTTCACTTGGCATACTATGAAGATGGCAGAATTTCATCTGGGATGAATCTATTTAACCATTTCCATAAAAAAGCTTTTATCTAATCTTAGGTATATTAAAATTTAAACATTGTCTTAAAAGTAAACGCTTTTCACTATAAATTTAGTGTCAGAAACGAATCGCTGCAAAACCGACTCCACGTAGTCTTGTCTGCCCTACCCCTAGAGTGTAATTTAAAACCGCGAAGGCGCGGAGGGGCGAGGCGGCCCGCGAGTTGAGGAGCAGGTGGTTGTAACACTCGCCGCCGCGGCTGAGGCTGGCCGGCGAAGCCGGGCAGCAAGCCGAAGCTGCTTGCTTGCATGCTGCATGTTTGCTTGCATGCTGCATGCTTGCTTGCATGCTGCATGCTTGCTTGCACAAATTTTATTATTCTGGTAAGAAATGCAAATTTGAAAATTATTGTAACTATGATTTTTTTCTAATACACAGAAGTGTCTTTCCATTTATGGATGTCAAATGTATGCCAAAAGATGATTCTAACTGTTAACTTTCTGAAATATGACAGTTCTGCCTTTTAATGACTACCGATATGAAATGTATGCCAAAAGCCGATTCTGACTGTGAACTTTCTGCGATATGATGGTTCTACTTTTTAATTATTATGGATATGAAATTTATGATAAAGATGATTCTGACTTACGAAATTATGACTTTTTAATGTATGATAAATGAGGGTATACCAAACAATTTTCTGCGAAGTGAAGATTATGCTATCCCTTGTTATGCAAAAAAATATTATGACATTAAAAGTTCTGCTATAAAGGGTAGACCCGTTTCGGTGAATAATTGGTGCTGTGAGCACCAATTATCCACCGAAACTCATCCGAGAGCTGTCCTCAGCAAGCGTTTCTTAACCTCGATGTTCAAACCATCCTGTTAGTATCTAGCCAAGTGTGTGAATTCAAATATTTTAATGGGCCCGAATATCAACATGGATGATTATCGAATATTTTTTTGTTTCTTTCTGGGAAATCTTCAAATGACTTCTCCCACTCTGGGCGGAGCGGAAGAGAATGTCAGACTCTTACTGATTAAATCCCAACCGTGATCCTTATGCCTGTGCGTTCGCCGTATTCCTAGTGCCCTTTGCGTTCCAGAGCGGCCGTGACTCTTGCGAACAAATTCCGCAACCCTAGCAGGCACTGACCCTATGGGGCCTGGTTGGGCTATCGGACGGCTAGCCACCCATAGCTCGCCATCTGCAGGTCCGCGCCTGTAGAGGCCGGGAATCGCCCTGCGTTTCCCGACGCCCGGTGCGACTTCTTCTGTTGCGGCGGCTGGGGCGTGAGGTGTCCTTATCCCGCACGCGTTTTACCTCCTTTTCGCTAGCATATAACTGAAGACAATACCTCCTATTGTTCAATGGGCCTTACACAACAAAGCAACACTTAAAACGATTACCTACGCTGAGAACACTGTCAAGACCTCGATTAGTAAAAAAATAAAAAAGTATCGACTTTAGCCAAGATTTTTTATATTTATAACGTACGCAGTTAGCTTTAGTTCAGGTTCAAAAGTAACACAATATGCTTGAACAGTTGGCCAATCTCCCAGTTTGAGAGTTTGACTAATGTTCGAGATTATTATTGCCTTGAAAACGGGGATTAAGTGGAGAAAATTTGAAACTGGTTTAAATTTGCTGGTAAACGAAACTTATTTAATGGGTGAAGGAATAGAACAGAATACTCGTTATAATGTACACCATGTAAGTTACAGAAAATATAGATGAAGAAAACATTACATAGGGTGACACAATGGGCGGATGGATTTTAAAGAGAAAAGGAAATACAGTACTGTAGAAAATACTGATCTATGTATGTACATACCTGTTGCAGAATTCGTTCGAAAAAGTTAGGTGAGAACTATAAGGTTGCGGAATTTGTACGAAAGAGTCACCGTGGCCCTGAAACGCAAAGAGGAGGAACGCCTACTGGGTTTTAGTCAGTAAGAGTCTGGTACTTCCTTGCGCTCCGCCCAGAGCGAAAGAAGTCATTTGATGGTTTCCAATCATTAAAAAAAAAAGAAAGACTGATATACCTATACTCCATTCACAATAAGATTAGACATTGGAACAAAATTGTTTACAGTCCGTTCAACCGATTTTACCTCTATTCCGTAGGCATAAGGATGGCATTAAAAGCAAAAACCTGATTATAATAACAACTATTTACTGCAGCTACTGTCATGCCGTCAACGCAGTAGAATTCAAAATCGGTTGAACGGACTGTAAAAAAGATGTATTTCAATGTCTAATCTTATCGTGAATGGGGTATAGTTCTATACGAGAACTAAGGCTTGCTATATGGAGATAGAGTCGCGGCAGCTTTAATATGTCTCTATATGTAGGATTCGCCGGCAGTAGTTGAGGATGTAAAATTCAAATAACAAAAAAAAAACCTTTCTAGACAGGAGTAGATAGCGAGTTAAGAATGTGCCAAACCTTAATTCAATGAGAAATTTGACAGGTTTCCGTGATATACTAGACAGGCAAAACTCAACTTCGTTTTTTGTAATTCATAATCGAGGGATTGGATAATCTTGACTAATACTGACAAGACTACTTACGATCTCTAAAACAAATTCAGCGAAATAGACCTTACCCTTTCCTCAGAAATATTATCAATAGATAACAAGCCAAAAAGCCGTCCACCACCACGAACCACACAAAGCATAATTTATAACAACAAACATGATGCATTTACAAACGCTGCACCGAATTGGGACGCCTCCAAACTAATTATAAGCCCGTAAATTTGTGAGTGCCACCATATTTCACGCGACCCTTCGAAACTCGGCGCATTCATTTAATCTTGGACGTTACAAGGGAAACTGGGTGACAAATATGTGCTAGTCTTGTTAATGTGCTGTGCTGTTAGGTAAATTGATTTATGTGGCAGTTATGCTGTGACATGGATTGGCATTTCCTGATTTAGAATTGAAGAAGAAATGGAGATGTTTTCCGTGATATTTGTGTGGATTCTGGCATCGTTTTTACCATGCGTTTGGACTGCCTAGAAACTGCGATTTCGACAGGCAACGTCCCTCAAAATACTCAATATAATTTCAGCTTTTATAATCTTTGCTATATGACCAAGATTATCCCCAAATAATTCAGACATATGTACAACAGTCGTAAACTTTATTTTTGTATAAAGAATCACTTGCTGAAAACGTGGCATCCTGGTTCGGATATCACTCCGCGCTACCCCGGACTGTTTACTGCATCATTATTTATTACGCAAAACATATTCTAAATAAACTTCGTTCCTGCTGCCTTGTGGTCGCTCAACGAGTTTTAAGGCCAATATTTTTAATAAAAAGACGCAACATAAAACAAATTGCGTGCATCCCGAAGAACATTGTCCGAATTACCTTTGAATCTGATGGATTTATTACAAGTTTCAAATTAGCAGACGTTTATTAAAACGACGCTGAAATATGGGTGAGAATTTTTATTTGTTTTGCCTCTTGAGACCTAGTTTGCATCTGGTTAAGGAAATTAAAATTAAAACCTCGGATTATGTAAGAGAATTTGATGAAACTCGGCTGCTACACAATAGTACATATTGATGCAAATAGGTAAAGTTTGTTGCTTCAGCCGAGGCGGAATAGACGCTGGAGCCAAAGGCGAGGTTGTTATGGAGCCCCAAAACTGTAATGTCTTATTCGAACAAATAATCATTCAAAAACATGATGTAATCTATACTAATATTATAAAGCTGAAGAGTTTGTTTGTTTGTTTGAACGCGCTAATCTCGGGAACTACTGGTCCTATTTGAAAAAATCCTTCAATGTTAGATAGCCCATTTATCGAGAAAGGCTATAGGCTATATTTTATCCCCACATTCCCACGGGAACGGAAACTACGCGGATAAAACCGTGGCGCGCTGCTAGTGTAAAAAATAATTGTGTCAAAGTGACTCGCGGATTTTTTCGAGCGTCGAGTTTGGATGAGATTGATGACGAGAAGGGATGACTGGTGATTATCCTACACGAAAATTGCGCAAACTTGCCGGAGCACTTTTCCGCAGACTTCATTGCCTGCCTAAAAGCCGGTGCTCACCGGACACGGCTGTTTCGGGAGGTACCTGTGTCGGATCGAGCGGGAGGACACATCCGGGTGTCAACACTGTGTGGATCGCCCGGAGGACACGGTGGAGCATACGGTGGAGGTCTGCCCTGCTTGGGCGGAGCAACGCCGTGTCCTCGTCTAGGCGATCGGCGGAGGCAACCTCTCGCATCCGGCCCTGGTTCTGCGAAGCAGTAATGCTAGCGAAGGAGGAGGCGGAACGCGTGCGAGAGAAGGAAACCTCACGCTCCAGCCGCCGCAACAGAAGAAGACGCCCCGGGCGGGCGTCGGGAAACGGAGGGCGATTCCCGGCCACCGTAGGCGCGGGTCTGCGGATGGCGAGCTATGGGTGGCTCGCCGTCCGATAGCAACCAGGCCCGAGTCGACGGCGCGTCGTGTTCCACGCGCGCCTCAAAGGGCCGTCAGCAACGAAGACGTGGTCCCATAGGGTCAGTAGGCACTGACCCTATGGGGCCACGAATTCCGCAACCCTAGCAGGCGCTAGGGTTGCGGAATTTGTTCGAAAGAGTCACCGCGGTCCTGTAACGCAAAGGGCACCAGAAGGATCACGGGTGGGTTTTAGTCAGTAAAACTCTGACACTCCCTTCCGCTACGCCCAGAGCGCGAAAAGTCATTTGATGATTTCCTATCCAATAAAAAAAAGGTAATATAAGATACATTGCAACGAAACAGTTAAAGTCCGCTGAGCAAGCCCATACCGAAACAATTTAATTGCAGCTTGATCTTTGAAATCAGTAAATATAAGCAATAAATTATGCTTGACAGAAGTTCGCAATAAACACAATGGGACTTCGGATTCTTTCTAACGTTTATGAAAACCTTTGACTCAAAACGTACGTTTCACCTCGTTCAGTCTCACCATGTTTATAACTGACCAATAGTTAAGTGATTTGAGAAAGCCACAAATAACATGAAATAGACCTGATAGTTCCCTATGAATCTTAACTGTTAACAATCCCATTAGTTCGTCTATTTTGTCGAGGCGATTAACTCGTTGATTAATGTGGATCCCTCCGTCGTTTGGCATGCGCAGGCGCAGCCCGCAAGCCGTTGCGAAACACGCATATACCTAATTATACTGCTGGGTTCATGGTTGAGTTTAAGCTTGAGAAAAGTGTGTTAAGTGCACGGGATTATGTGGATTTAAAGATTAGACGCTTATGTTTTATAAAAGAGATGTTTACTAACCATAAATCTGCCAAAACGATATGAGAGACGTTTATTTCGGAGGGCGAATTTTAAGTATGAAATTAAAAGCGAGTCTGTAGCTTAGATTTCAAGGGTAGTCAATTTTAATTATTGTTGTTAAAAAATTGCGTACTCTTGAACGCAATTTAGTTGTACTGACTGCTGAGGAACGCGTTGAGTTGAAGTGGTGGCCAACGGTTTTTATCAACTGGCTATGGTTTATAGTAAAAAAAAAAAATATTTTAAGAAAATTTACAGCTAAATAGATAGATACAGTAAGTAAAAGTGTACACAAAATATGGCCAATTACAAAATTCTATATGTACTATATTAATCATATATTATGATAAAGAAAAACGATAATAGACTATAATATAATTGTGTACGGTCATCATCAACCGTACATTTACTTTGCGAAAGCAGCAACCTGCTTGGTTATCGTGCGCCACAAATATTACGCTATAATTATAGCATTTCATGCAAGGCAGATCGAGTCAGGCATAAACTGTGGAACTAACCACTTGTCAAGAGAAAGAATCGCTACCCCTACTTAAACTTGTAACTATTAATATAACTATCTTGTGGTTCTTTCTTTGTACTCCACAACATCAACAAGAATAGTGTACGGCGGCGGCGTCTACAGCTATTGGATAAATCGTTTTTACATTTAACAATGCTAATATTGAAAATGTCCACAACCATTAGCTCCTATATTAAATGCATTTCATGGAGCCAATAGTCGTAGGCGCCGTACGCCAACAACACAGAAAAAACAAACTATTTACGCTCGAAGAAGCTATTGGATAAATTGTTTTTCAATTTAACAATGCTAGTATTGAAAATGTCGTTTTTTTTTACAAATATCTTCTAAAACGTATGAAGCTATTGTATGTAAGACGATGTCCATAAAAGGCGACACATCATTCGTAGTTTTATTGCTTGCATGTGGTGGTCGTTTGGTTTTACGTTGAAAAATAAACAGTGTTTATTTTGAGCACCAATTATTATTATTGGAAAACACTTATTTACTCAGGGTTTTCCAGCTCTGTCGAAAACAAAACACAAACCGCCCGACTTTCCCTATCTCCGTTAGTTTTCCGTGACGTAACGTGTCCAGTCTTGTAACTGGTTCAGGGCCACCGGGCTTGTGCGGTTGTTCAGAGTGGCTGGAGTTCTGGGAACCCCTGGCAGACATTGCCAAATATTGTTGACATCGATGTAATGAGACGACGGCGCTTATTAAGTCTGAACAGTAGCCGTACTACGAAGTGCCAATACTATCATGATGTAGTGTGAGGGAAAGGGATAGTGCTATTCGTCTTGTGTAACTCCGTCTCTCTCTGACACAGGAATCATGATGGATTTAAGACGTCATGGTAGGGCTGCTGATTACTGGTAGAAAGCTCTTCAAATATAAAATGTATTTATTTTTATAGAAACAACGGATTTACTTGCTAAAAAAAACTATTTCAACGGACCAAACAGGTTTAAAACCTAAGTTTAGTACGTTGAGTTTTTTGTTTTTGTTTTATACCGTTACAAATTTCAAGAAGGGCTTAAAAATGATAAGTTATAACTATATTCGTTATAAGTGATCTTTTAGAACTTTGGATGGATTTGACAAAGAGACAAGATATGGTAATACGGGGTGGATAGAAATTCAGAGGAATAATGTGAAAATTTTATTTTCACTTAAATACCATATTAATGGTTTCTCAAAAAGAATCCTTAAAACATAGATATAAAAATATTGGAATTCTTCATTGTCGCAAACAATATTTTAATAACATGAAAATTTCAATCTTTTTTTTTTTTTTTCACCCCTGTGTTTTTATTTACGCCGTTTTTCCCCGTGCCTAGGTTTGTATTCCGTGGTTTTGAGATTTGGATAGTAACTGTACCTACCAAAGAAAATACGCCATCTGGCAAAAGAAAGATGAATATTATGATTAAACCTGAGGTTACGACTACCTTGCACAATTAAAAAATGTCGGGGATGTATAAACTAGACAAAAACAAAAGATTAGCCTCAGTTCATTCAGAAAAAAAAAGAAATTAACTCTATTACGTAAAACTGTACAAATAAATTCGCGGTCACGGCGTAAACTTTAATAAGAAACGAATTATTACATAAACGCGGCGCCATTGGTATGCGGCATTTCCTAAAATAAGATGGCTGAAGTTTTAAATAGTCTGATAGTACTGATGCCACCCACAGAGTTCACGTGTGCATTGATTTATGCCAGAATAGTTTCGTCACAGGACGTTCCACACGGGCCTGCGGACGGCGAGCTATGGGTGGCTTGCCGTCCGATAGCAACCAGGCCCAAGTCGACGGCGAGTCGTGTTCCACGCGCACCTCAAAGAGCTGTCAGCAACGAAGACGGGGCCCCATAGGGTCAGTGCCTGCTAGGGTTGCGGAATTTATTATATACTTAATAAGGAAAGAGTCACCGCGGCCCTGGAACGCAAAGGGCACTAGAAGGATCACGGGTAGGTTTTAGTCAGTAAGAGTCTGACACTCCCTTCCACTCCGCCCAGAGCGGGAGAAGTCATTTTGATGATTTCACATCCAAAAACAAAGGTGCTCTTCTGATTTATTACATTCGCACCTGACTTCGTTCACATAGATAATGTCATCATTATCTTCATCCTATATTGTGTATGTTTTTGAAGTGAAAACTTCTTTTGCCGCGTTGGGCACTTCTTGGTAGGGGAAAATCTTATGGGTTCGCGTCACCGACATGCTCTGAGTTGAGTAGAGAGAGAGATCTATTAGAAGTCAGAGAGAACGAAAGTCACCGTAACTGCCGAGAACTAAAGTCCCGCTCTGGATGGAGCGGAAGGGAGTGGCTTTGCGTTCCAGGGCCGCGGTGACTCTTTCGAACAAATTCCGCAACCCTAGCAGGCACTGACCCTATGGGGCCCCGTTTTCGTTGCTGACATTGAGGCGAGCGTGGAACACGACGCGCCGTCGACTCGGGCCTGGTTGCTATCGGACGGCGAGCCACCCATAGCTCGCCGTCTGCAAGCCCGCGTGGAACATCCTGCGGCACGATGGATCGATGATTGAAGAAGATGGCTGCGGTTTGCTCTTTGGGGTGGCTTACGTTCAGCAGTAGACGACAATTTGCTTATATGATGATGATTAGGGGTCGCATCAAGTCTTTACTTCTATTCATATTGTATGTGATTTTCTATGATGTATCATTTTTGTTATGTGCCCATATAAAAGTGATTCAATTCTTACGAAAAACATAGAAAGAGCACTAAACATACATTCACTAGAAAGAGGTAAGTATGAACGTATTCTTAGCAATTACGACTGAAGTAGGTTTATTTCTTTGGCGACGAACGCGTATTCTAAAGTGTGCGTTATGCATGATCGCGGGCCGCATATCATATCAAATAATGCTTGAAAGTGGGATCTTTTAATCTTAATGTGGCGGAACTGTTCGTTATGAAGCTGTATCGAAAATGGCTCACGTGTGTCTGGCTGTGGCACGGGGAAGCAGACGCTTAGTCATTCAATCGTGTACGTGGTTGTGGTTCTTTACGACGGTAACCATCCATGCTATATACGTTTTTTGTTAATGGACTCCAAATACGAGGATAGTTTGTTCAGGAATAATATCAATTAGGACAATGTATCCACAACTCTGTAACAATTTATTGATTTAAAAGATTAAAAGAGTGTCTGTGGAGTTTGTTGCACGTTCTTCTCTATAAAGATCTATGCTTTGGAACGTGCAGATAGCTTCACCTCTTTCGACCTTGACAATTCAAAAATGCCTGTAAAGGGTTTAATTAAAATAAATGCTTTGAGTTTGAGTCCAACAATCAATCGATAATCGAAAAGTTATGTTGCTCAAATCACTAGTTCCTCCAGTTCCATTCACAATCGTGACAAATGTATCATATATGAGTGAGCAGTGGTGGCCGAGCGAGCAGTGGTGGCCGAGTGGTAACAGCCCCGACTTACGAATTGTAGGTCGCGGGTTCTAACCCAGCCAGGCGCATTACTTTGTGTAATTAATTTCTTCAACACTGCTCTCAATACGGTGAAGGAAAACATCGTGAGGAAACCGGCCTGATGAGGATGTCCTAGAACCAACAATTCGAAGACATGTGACATTCACCAACCCGCACTGGGCCCGCGTGGTGGATTACGGACCATGCCCTCTCCTAGAGAAGAGGCCTGTGTCCCAGCAGTGGGAACATTAAAAGGCCGATTATGCTTATGCTTTATATGTATCATATTTAACGAGGCTTGAAACTGCAATCACCCTGTGTTCCTACCTCCTTAGTGAAATGGGTTCTTGTAATGTGCCGTGACTGTTAGTTGGCTGTTAGAAGAAGGGAGTTTTATGATATAAGTTCAATATGGCGCACTTATGTCTGGTCATGACGGGCCAGGCAGACGCTTAGTCACTTGCTGTATACGCAGTTGCGGTTCTTTATGACGGTAAACGTAAACACCCATACCGTTTACAGCTCACGTTTTGTTGGGTTTCCTCTTGTAACGTCTGGTGCAATTAATTCTGTTTCAAGATATCTAGCTTTAGATAAGTGATATGTCCTCCTTACCTACTTTTATTTTCTGGAAACAGGCAGTTAAATAGACTGTTAACTACTTCCATTTCTGTGCGTCTGAAAGATTGGATTTGTATAGATATTTTAGGCTTGGTGCTAATTAGGCCTCAAGTCTGCTATTTTTATAAATTTGTCATTCCAACACGATCGCATTGATATTTTGCTAAAAGTTCGTAATCTGCTAAATTCATAATGGTCGATAATTGGTCGGTCAATGGTGTCGTAATACTTTGTCATAACCGAGCTATTAAAAGAAATGACTGCACACGACGTTCTAATGATAGCTCACTGATCAAAGGAACTGTCAAAATTTTAGCAGATTACCGCATACGCGTCATTAATTTGTCATTATTTACGAGATTACCATTCTATGCCATTTCTTTCAATGGAGTGTTTTTCAATGGAGATTGACCATTGGAAAGTAATAGTGACGCTTTTATATTAGTAGATTATCAAACTTTTCAAAACGGTCACGTGAAGAACTGATTAATTCCTTGCTGATTTCAAGAAAAACTCGATGAGCACTCTGACCCCTGGCGTTCAAACTCAATCAGCTCGAATACACAATTCCCATTAAGGTTGTTGTATTTGCGCCGTTTGAGATTTTCGGCACACACAGCAGTCACCCCATTATTCCAAAGTACTCTCGTCTTCATAGTACGACCTACCACATAAAACAATCGTGCGAGCAACTAATTACGTGGCCATCTGTCAACTGTCGGACAAGCCACAACAATGTTTGTACGGAAATAGACCGCACTTCAAAATAGAACCCTTGGGAGTGGCAGGAAATATCTTCACTTCGGTAAAATATATTAAAAGTACATAGACAAGTACCGTAATACATCAATCAATGTGTCTTGTAGCTTGTAACTGTCGAGAGTTGGACGTTGTAGGTTGTTTTATAATTGTAGGTATACATACGATGGCCTGCGGACGACGAGCTATGGGTGGCTCGCCGTCCGATAGCAACCAGGCCCGGGTCGACGGCGCGTCGTGTTCCACGCGCGCCTCAAAGAGCCAGCAAAGAAGACGGGGCCTAAGGCCAGTGCCTGCTAGGGTTGCGGAATTTGTTCGAAAGAGTCACCGCGTCCCCGGAACGCAAAAAAGTATATACGTGTACCCCTATTCTACCCAGACAAAGGGGATAGGTATCTCCTATAATCAGCCTTTTAATGTTCCCACTGCTGGGACACAGTCCTCCCTAGGAGAGGGAATGGGCCGTAATCCACCACGCGGGCCCAGTGCGGGTTGGTGAATGTAACATGTTTTCGTATTTTTGGTTCTAGGACATGCCGGTTTCCTTACGATGTTTTCCTTCACCGTTTAGAGAGCAGTGGTAATGAGATTAAATACACACAAAGTAATGCGCCTGGCTGGGTTTGAACCCGCGATCTACACTTCCTAAGTCTGGGCCGTCACCACTCGTTCATTACTGCTCTACCTCCTATTTTCATGATATTCCATGTCAGGCACTCTAACTTTAAAAATAGACTGGAAGTGAAAACATCATGATTCATTCCAATCTGCACGACTGACAAAACTAAACGTTTATTCAGTAACTTTTGATATGAATCTAAACTAATATTATAAAGTTGAAGAGTTTGTTTGTTTGGACGTTCTAATCGCAGGAACGACTGGTTCAAATAAAAAAAAAATCTTTTGCCAATTTTTACCTGATCTTTGACACTTTTTATCTTCGTCAATTTTTACATTTGATAAAGCAAAAAATACGTATCCAATATTCTTTTTACTTTTTACTCAGGAAACAGCCCAATTCAACGTTATTTTACCTTGCTGTCTATATTAATTTAAAGAAGTAAAAGAGTACAATGGAATAAAGATCATAAACAGTAATTTACAAAGGTTGAAGCTGCACCAGGAATGATGACTTAAAGAGATAAATGGAGGCAGAAGATATGTTGTGTCGACTCGGAATAAATTGGATTAAGAACAGAAGTACGATGATATACTACCACCAGGCCTGGGACAAACGTTTCTCCCAAAGGATGGTATTTTAGCAAGTATCCTCGCTAGGCAAGCGGGTTGCTGACCGCACTCGTATGACGCAGCTGCCCGTCATCGTTCTGGGGTGGTAAATATTTAGGTTGGCAGACGCGATGGTCCTGCCATCTGTCTGTTGTTGCGTGCCAAACCTACTTATCATTTCTGAACTGCACACATATGATGACGAATTTGACAAATCCTACCATTATTCATTTATAATGAACGGCATTCTCGTATAAGAATACATAGGGAGTATAAGATAAAAATCTGCAGTTAGTAAATTACTTGACGTTCTGATTTTGAGTTGAGAGAAAAGAAAAAGCGTTGAAATTCAAGTGGCATTTTCATCTCAGCGATAATAAATGACATTGACTTGTCAAAATGAAGAGAAGTTAGAGGTTTTATTGACAGCTTCACACAGGAACCTTGTGAGAATATGTTGTTTCTAAGGTTGAGGAAGCCTATCTGCTCGTGATACATGTTTTATACGAGTACAAGGGGATAGGGCGTATCTGGATGTCTGCCCTGCTTGGGTGGAGCATCGCCATGTCTTCGTCAAGGCGATCGGCGGCGGCGACCTCTCACTCCTGGCCCTGGTTCAGCCATGGCCCGGAGCGAGGGGGCATGGGAAGCGGTCACCTCTTATTGAGAAGCAGTAATGCTAGCGAAGGAGGTGGTGGACCGCGTGCGGAAGAAGCAAACCTCACGCCTCAGCCGCAGCAACAGAAGAAGACGCCCCGGGCTTTGGGAGTCGCAGCGCGTTTCCCGACCATCGTAAACGCGTGCCTGAGGACAGCGAGCGTTGGGTGGCTTGCCGTCCGATAACAATCAGGCCCGGGTCAACGGTGCGTCGTGTTCCACTGATGTCAGCATAGAAAAAGGGCTAGGGTCAAAGCCTGCCAGGGTTGTTGCCGGAATTTGTTCGAAAGAGTCACCGCGGCCCACGGCGAATTAGTCTAAAGATAACCAAGCCTTTTTAACAATATAACATTTCTGAGATTTCGAGACTGCGATGCTAATACAAAGGCTGCTTAAAAGCGCGAATATTTTACCTCTGTTAGTGCCGTTTCATAGTTAGGTACTTGGAAAAGTACCGATTGCGTTCAAATTTATAAAGACATTTAATTTCATAGATCGAGCAGACCTACATCTTTTACATTAATTTTAGGCGAGGCATATTTTTTTTTACACAATATCAATCAAATTTTCAGTGGTGTAAGCTTTTAGATCGATGTCATAGTAGCGCCCTCTCCTGAAAACGGCTGAAATCACATTGGACTACTGCCAGCTTCATATACTGTTTTACGACTGAAACGTGAGATTCAAACTACACTTTGATGCTTCGTACAATTTGCACTAGATGCCGCTGTTCGAGAACAACTCATGCGCAGTGTTTTCGTAACATCATAGGCACCTAACTCCATCTAGTGTAGACTAAGGGAACTAGAACAGTACTCCTACGACATAGTAGAAAATGTTTTGTGTGAATCTAAAAGAGTAAACCTAGAGTCGAGGTAGACTCATGTTGATTATTTGATGATGAGCATTATAATTGTAACTTTAACGGTGATGAGTGATCAACGATAGATTGGCCCTTTTTTATCATTTAAAGCTGTTTAGAACGGCGTCATCCGGTACATTTTAGGTAGGAATTTCTTTGAAGATCAAGTGAAGGCGCGTGAGCACATTCGCAAGAAGTTGGAAGAATCATCACAGCGTTAATTCGTTAGATTCGTTTCTCTCAACGCCTTTGTTAATTTTAATTTTATGTATGTATCTATGTATTTATGATTGTATATTTTTCCTCTCCGTTTGTTTTTCACTTAAGTTGCACCTGCCATATTGTCTCTGCACTACCCTAAAGTCGACTGGTAGAAAATGCCTAAGGCATTAAGTCCGCTTTTGTACAGTTTTTTTACTAGTGAATAAAGTTTTAATAAATAACATACAAATGAAGAAGTAGATGGTATCCTATTTTTATCGGCAGATCACACGCAACTAATTCTCCCACAGCGTCATCTATATTTATTGATTCGTCATCCGTCCTGCAGTGAAAGCTTTCTCACCATAATTGATGCGATCTTAATTCGGACGTACGTAAATAGAAATAAGTATTAATATGCATTGTAAAGATTGTTTTGGCAGTGGCTGGCAGATTCCTCGGCACACACCTCTCGCATGTAATAAAATGATATTTATCGTCAACGGTAGATGATTTTATGAAATTAATAGATACGATGACACTGAGACGAACGACTTGATAATAACTAGTGTTGCCAGACTGAATAACTGCTATTTGTTATGTTCAACGGTTTTTTATGATAATTGCTACATATACCTACATATACTGCTGTAATGGCCACGTTTAGTGGGAATAGATCAGTGTGTTATTTAATTGAAGGCCTGGCAGTTTGTTCTCGAACTACAAGTTTTAAGCAGCTCTGACCAAGGTGACACTAAAATTGTACTAATGTATACGCGACTGTAATTTTGAATTAAAGTTTTCGCCTACAGTACTAGGCATGGATGTCGGGCGAGGTTTTAGCATTCTGACATAAAATGACACACAAGCTTGGTAAACAAAAATAGCGAATTTCTCGGAATGACTTCGACCGATCATTGACTACAAAAATTCTGATGCGTAAAAAAGTATTCCATATATTCAGTTGACATTTTATAGAGAGTCCACAAACTGTCAAAATATTTGATAATCTTACGCATTTTATAAATATCCGGAGACATATATACATATATCTACATTGATATAGAAGAAAGATTTGTATTTTTGTGTGTCTGTGTATGTTTGTAATGAATCTATACTAATATTATAAAGCTGGAGAGTTTGTTTGTTTGTTTGAACGCGCTAATCTCAGGAACTACTGGTTCGAATTGAAAAATTCTTTTTGGGTTGAATAGACCATTTATCGAGGAAGGCTTTAGGCTATATAACATCACGCTTAAGCCAATAGGAGCGGAGCAGCGATAAAGAATGTTTTAAAATCGGGGATTCCACGGGGACGAAGTCGCGGGCAGCAGCTAGTAAACTATAAAACTACTGTGCCGATTTAAAAAAATCTTTCTCCATTAGAAAGCTACATTCACCTTGAGCAACATAGGCTATATTTTATCCCCGTATTGCCATGCGAACGGGAACAACGCGGGTGAAACCGCGGGGCGCTGCTAGTATGTAATAAAAATTAGTCCCCATTTCCCTTGGGTGTCACGCGTGAATTTTGCGAATTGTTTTTTTTTATTGTCAGAAGAAGGTTCTGATGAGAGAAAATTTTGATAAAAAAATACATACCGAGCGAAACCGGGGCGGGACAGTACTCAGTTTATAAAAGGTAATTTCTGGAAGATGTAGTTCGATTATAAAAATGATTTTACTGATAGCTCGTTACATCGTTACTGAGAGCCAAAGGATTATACTTTTTGTCCCGAAAAAATACACGGTTCCTATGGAACAGGCGACGGAAAATTTAAGCCTTTCATAATAGAGCAACAATATTGGCTATCAAATACACCAAAACTGGTTTCTATGAAGTAAAAAAGAGTAAGTAGTTCATCTGCCTAGCCTTTTCCCAACTATATTGGGGTCGGCTTCCAGTCATACCGGATTCAGCTGAATACCAGTATTTAACGTAGAGCGGCTGCCTACCAGACCTCCACAACCCAATAACTGGGGAACACGGTACTTCTTGGCAAGACTGGTGTCAGATTTTCTGGTTTCTGACAATCCGTAACGACTGCCAAAGATCTACAAATGACAGCCGGGATCAACGGCTTAACGTGTTTTCCGAGGCACGGAGGAAACTCGGTATGTTAAGATGGTCACCCATCCACTGACCAACCTTGACAAGCGTTGCTTAACCTTGAAGATCGATCTGCGCGGCTGTCATTCATTAGCCACGAGCTCCTCCCAAAAAAGAGTAAGTAGTTATAATAATAAAATTGTAGTCAATCCACACCACAAGTAGGCCATAAAACAAAGAAATAGCTTATAAAAATCATGCTACTCCAAGATTACACTACACAAAATAAAATAAAACAAACAGTGTTGATTTTAGTTCAGAAACTTTAAACAAACGCCGTAAAGCAATATAATACAGCTTCGTAAAGTTCTGGATATTATGATCTCTATTTATAATTTTAATGTAGTTTGGAAAAACTAAAAAGGAGTGGAATTCCTTGCCAGTCTGTGTTTTCTGATTACTGCAACCTGGGAGTCTTTAAGTCAAGAATGAAATCTTGGATAGCCTATTTATTCAGAAAGGCTATAGGCTGGAAGGATATCTAGGAAGGTCATAATTATATAATATCACGCTACGACCAATAGAAGCGGAGCATCAATGAGAAATGTTGCAATAAAGGAGTCTTTTTTCTCTCACGCAGACGAAGTTGCGCGGGTTAGCTAGTCTATACTACTATTATGAAGAGGAAAGATTTGTTTGTTTGTTTGTATTGAATAGGCACCGAAACTACAGAACCGATTTGAAAAATTATTTCACTGTTGGGAAGCTACACTATCCCCGGGTGACAAAGGCTATGTTTTATCCCCATATTCCCACGGGAACGGGAACTACGGGGGTAAAACCGCGAGGAGCTGCTAGTACTTCATAAAGTCAAGATGACCATTTCAAACTTTTATTTTACTAATATATTCATCAATGCCTAATTACCGTTTAAAATTAAAAGCTAATTAAAAATACCCAAAGCCTAGCCTTTTCCCAAATATATTTGGGTCGGCTTCCAGTCAAACCGGATTCAGCTGAATACCAGTATTTTACGTGAAGCGGCTGCCTACAGCCCATTTACTGGGTAACACGGTACTTTTTGGCAAGACTGGTGTCAGATTTTCTCGCTTCTGACAATCCGTAACGACTGCCAAATATCTCCAAATGACAGCCGGGACCAACGGATTAACGTGCTTTCCGAGGCACGGAGAAGTCTCGTTATGTTAAGATGGTCACCCATCCACAGACCAACCTTGGCAAGCATTGCTTAACCTCAAAGATCGAGCTGTGCGGCTGCTATAATTTAGCCACGAGCTCCTCGAGCGAATGCTATCGGCATTCGAATACAAATGTGGAGTATTCGCGGAGTAGTCTGGGTCGACTAAAAATATTGTGACATTGACTACGGTTGACCCGACTATTTCGGATTCCATCGTGTTGACCTAGAGAAATTTAACTTTTAGTTTGTGAGTTTATTTGAGACTGTATTCACTGTATAAAACCTAATATTCGGCTTTTTAGTTTATTGAGGAGATAGCAGTGGACTGAATGTCCCAGACATAGGCAATGGTTGAAAAGTGGTTTGAAAACTTTTTATAATAGGGTACTTGACTAAAAATGCTAATTAGTCTGTTTGACAGATTTCCAAAATTATTGGAAAAATAAAAACGAAGACGATATAGTGCGTTGAATACTCGTGTGACGTCACTACTCGCTACAATTTTTACCACGACGTGACGTTACAAGCTTCCGTTCGTTCTATTATAGGAGAGTTTGGAATCTTGTTTTTAAAAAATAAACAATTAATTAAACTGGAAACAGAGTATATTCAATTAAGAAACTTGTACGATGAATTGACAAAATAATGATTTAGGAACCTCCGACCCGTACCGAGTGTCAGACCGAACTGGCGTGCAAACCAGATGAGCATCCTGTCTAAGTCCCTAAATGCTGACTAGGCAAGTCCGGATATTGATCAGCCATTCTACTCACATTAGCAAGGTATAAAAGCCGAAATTCAGGAAGTTATACAATTTCTCGGAGTCTAGGTAAAGGAATTGAAGAGTTTTCAGGTTCAATATCTATGTTATGGTTACTGACATCGTCATCGGTTTGGGTCGTCGGTTTAATACAAGAGATATAGAACTTAGATTTATATTTAGAAATAATCTTATATAACTTAAATACTATAAAAGACATTACTACTATTAAAATGCACACGGTTAAAATAGAATAATGTGTCCCGTATTTTACTAGGATAGGTTCTTCATCGATAATTTTGTTTAGATCTGAAAATATCTTATCATTTTGTTTGTTTATAGTTAAATCATCCAAGTTGATATTTTGTAGTAAAACAGGGGATATATTATTAATTAAACTAGTAGTCTTAGTATCTATTTTACAACATGAATCATTGATAATGCTAAAGTCTAAACTAGGAATGGGTATGTCTATATTGATTTCGTCCTTAGACGATATAAGTCTCGCACTTTTCGTGTATACGGTACACTGATTTGGGATTCGTAATATGCCGGTCCCGGACACTATGATTTCGCGTAATTCGGAGTTATTACAGTCCACTGATACTTTACTTGAACGAGATTGCACGAAAATCCACTGATTGTTTATAAGTGGTTTCCAAATGTCCAATTCACCGACAATCGTTTTAGTTTCACATTGTGTGGGGCTAGCACTGATTGTTTTTGTTAATAGTTCACTTTCACACGTAGGGTTGCCGCTTGTCAACAGTACCGTAGGTATCTCACACAGAAAGAACTCAGAGCTTATTGTTTTACATTTGTCTAAATTATCCAGGTTGCAGAAGTTTAACTTATCTTTAGAAATAGCAATATACGAACTAGAAGGTAAAATTAAACTAAAAGTATTTGGATTATCTGACCCATGAGGGGTCGGTAATGCTAAATTATGGTACAAGTTAAATTCATCATTAGTAACTAAAGGAATTTGCAAAACAAATACAAGTTTGTTTTTATAATAATAACACACAACTTCAGATATGCTTAATATTAAATGGATGTTATCTAGACTTAGTGTTATAGGAATTCCAGTGTCTCTAGGCAGGTACCGGTCATTATCAGCGAGTTCTTTGAATAACTGCGCCGGACTTATTATGTTTGGATGCAGGATGTTTTGACTGCTCAACAAGATAGCATTTGTTATGTCTTCGAGCTGAAACGATAATGCTAGTAGGGAGCTTTCAAGACTAGCAAGAATAGAATTGATTTTTGTTTCAGATATTAGAATTTTAGAAGTCTCTGTGATATTACTTATTTGTAATATAAGTTGACCTAAGGATACTTTAAGTGAATCTTCGTTATCTTTTAATTTATTAATCGTCTGTTTATAAGATTCTAGAGTAGATGTAGTAATTAAGATGTTTTCTTTCATTAATTCTGCGAGTTTTTTCTCGTGGTTTTGAATGGACTCAATCGCGGAATCGTATTTTAACGCGTCATCTTCATCTAGAGTGCCGATAACATGTTTGAAAACGGTACCTATTCCGCCGAACCATGCTGAACGTTTATTTCGTTTAGAAATTAAATGTGAAATAGAATCGAACTCGCGTTTGATATCAGTGTATCGGACTGTGAGAGGGGATAGAATGTTTTCACACTGGAGGTTGCTTGATTTTTGACATGTTTTCTTAACTATTTCCAAGATATCGTTGAGATTAGTAAGATGAGGGTTTATAACGGAAATATTCACATGGCTAATAATATTTAGCTTCCCTTTAATCGCTTTAAGTTTTCCAAGACTATCGAAGTATATACCGGAACTAGAAGGAAGTGGCTTGATAAAGACCTGATGCGCATTGATCGAGGCGCTGAAATAGAATTAATAGAATCAATTAAACTATACTAAAGACCTATTATAATTTACCAGCTAATAGTAACATGCTAAATATACTAACTATTTAATAAAAAGTAATTACATAATAAATAACTACATATTTAATAATATTTAAACTTTCTCTTTTTTATTTTGTTTTCAATCTATTTCTAACAGTAATACAGGGTCTACCGCGGGTTTCATTTGATCGAAATGATGAGTCACATGACGTCTGTTGATAAGGAGCGTAGCTGTGTTATTATTGTGAACTTTTATGATTTTGTATGGTCCTTTCCAGATAGGCGATAGTGCCTTTTTCAGCCTCAGGTGGGCCTTAAGGTAGACGTAGTCACCAGTTTTGTAATGAGGTGGTGATTTAGTGTGAGAATCGTAATAGGATTTAGAAGATTCTTTCGATTTTAGTATATTTTCTAGAGCTTTTTCTCTGGTGTATTTAAATTTATGTTGTAACATTTTAATATAGTCTGAATATGTTGTGCTAGGTTCACGTTCATAGATAGAATTGGGAATAAAGGGTTTGTGACCGAATATTAACTCGTAAGGAGTAAACTTTGTAGTTGAGTGTTCCGTTGTGTTATATGTCAGCATAGCTGTATATACATAAGTAGGCCAGTTATCTTGGTTTTCGTTTACGAAGGACTTAAGATATTCCTTCAGAGTGGAATGACTGCGTTCTAATGCTCCTTGCGTCTGAGGGTGATAAGGAGATGACCATAATTGTTTTATTTTGAGAAATTGGCAAGTAGTTTTGAAAAGGTCGGACGTAAAGTTAGTACCTTGATCGGTAAGGATAGATTTAGGAATTCCAAATAGGGATATAAAGTGAATAAGACAATCGCTAGACTCTTCAGCGGTTGTAGTACGTATAGGGTAAGCAATAGAATATTTTGTTAGATCGTCTTGTAGGGTGAGAATGTACTTTAATTTGGCAGGGCCAGATTCGGGTAAGGGTCCTACTATATCTAATGCTACTCTCTGAAACGGAGCTGAGGATGTAGTAGTGATCTCCATTGGAGCTTTATTTAATTTTCTCAGTGCTTTATTCTCCTGACATAATTTACATTTCTGGACATAGTCTTCTATGTCACTTCGCATGCCCTTCCAATAGAATTGTTCCCGGATTCTGTTGTACATCCGTGTTGACCCTAAGTGCCCAGCTGTTGGAATATCATGGTTCTCACGCATGATTTTAGGTCTCTCACTCAGAGTAGGGTAAATTGTTTTATTCAGGTAAACATGGATTTGAATTTTAGTATTGTTAAAAATGTGGGTTAGAATATTGTAGATTTTTGTGTAGGAATGATGGTCAAACGGGTTTTTGAAATCTGAGATAGCAATATCTGTCGTTTGTTCGGAAATCAGGATTTCGTTTCTCACTTGCTTCAGTGTATCATAGATAGCGGGATAAGATGATTCGTCAAAGTAGTGAACTTTTGTAAATATGAAGTAAACAGTCTTGTCATTATATTTAGTTTTTAGGAAACGGTATAATTCTTTTTCAGAATTAAGGATCTCGTCATGTTTATCGGAATTTAGGAGAATTTCGGAGATGTAAGGATTCGATTCATCCAAATCTATAGATGTAGGAATTAAAATTATTTTATAGGTTGTCTTTAGGAGATTTTCGTTGTGTTCTTTTAGAATTGTGTTGCTGATATTTTCTTTATTTGGAATAGATTTTAGAAATTTGGAATAATTATCGTCATTTAGATTTGATTGCTCGTTTGGCGAAGGGATTTGTAAGGAGTCGAAGTCAAGGTTTAGGTCAGCACTGTCAGGGCTGATGTCAAGATAAGGTAAGTTCGGCCCTAGGTCAATAAGATCTGGAGATAGTATTGGTTCAACTTGTGGGATAGGATTCTGTAATATATTGGAGTCAGTGTTTGGTTCTTGATTTAATAGGTCGTTATTCTCGAACGAGAATGGAATGGGAGATGGTAGCATTATAAGAGGATCATCTAAGAGGTCATCAAGTTCAGGGTTAAGGTCTGGTAGTAGAAGGTCAGAAGTCGGCGAAGGTTCATCTTGAATAGGGTTAACTGGAAATCGAGATAATGCGTCGGCGTTGGTATTCATTTTTCCTTTCTTGTAAATAATGTCATACTCAAATTCTTCTAATTTTAGTCGCCAACGTATAAGCCTCTGACCGGGATCTTTACAATTAAATAGCCATTGCAAAGGTTTGTGATCTGTGACGATGGTGAATCGGTTTCCATAAAGATAGGGGCGAAAAGCTTTGGTACCAAAAATAATGGCTAAGCATTCTTTTTCAGTAACGCTATAATTACATTCAGCCTTATTAAGCGTCCGAGATGCGTAAGCAATGGGACGATCCTTTCCAATTTGCCCTTGCGATAATATAGCAGAAACAGCGAAATTGGAAGCGTCGCAGGTGAGAATGAAAGGTTTGGTGAAATCAGGATATGCCAGCACTGGTGACGTTATTAATTTGGTTTGCAAATTTTCAAAAGCAAGTTGTTGTTCATTTTTCCAATTAAAAGGTGTATCCTTTTTCAAGAGGGAGGTCAATGGTTTTGCAAGTTTGGAGAAATCAGGTATGAAACGTCTGTAATAAGATACGAGTCCAAGAAAAGATTTCACATCTTTTGGACATTTTGGTATCGGGAATTCAGTGATACATTTTATTTTTCTAGGATTTGGTTGTACACCATCTTTATTGATAAGGTGACCAAGATAAGCGACTTCTTTGCATAGGAACTCGCATTTGTCTGGTTGGAGCTTCAGGTTGTAGTTCCTGAGCCTGTTGAAAACAGCGGACAGATTTTGAATGTGACTTGGTAAATCAGGGGAATACACGACAATATCATCTAAATATACGAAACATCGCGAACCTTGAAGTCCACTTAAACATGTGTTCATCAGTTTTTGAAAAGTTGAAGGGGCATTTTTCAGCCCAAAGGGCATTCTCGTAAATTGAAAATGACCTTGAGGTATGGAGAAAGCGGTTTTAGGAGCGTCTTGCTTGGATATTGGAATTTGATGGAAACCTGAAGCCAAATCTAAAGTTGTGAAGTATTGGCTTTTCCCTAATTGGTCTAAAATTTCTGTAATTTGTGGAATCGGATAAGTTTCTCCAATAGTAATATCATTCAGTTTTCTATAATCAATAACGACTCTCCATTTTCGTTGTCCCGAAGCATCTGGCTTTTTGGGCACAACCCAAATGGGCGAGGACCATGGTGAATTTGAATGTGTTATTATGTTTTGTTCTAGCATTTTATTTATTTGATTTTCCACCTCCTTTTTATGGCATTCGGGAAATCTATAAGATTTAGTTTGGATAGGGATATCTGTGCTTGTTCGGATATTGTGTTCAGCAGCTGAAGTGTATGTGAGCATATCGTCTGGAAGGTGAAAGATATCGGAAAAGTCTGTGCAGACTTGTAGTAGGGCATTAGATTCCTCGTCGTTTAGGTGGGCAATCCTAAGATGTTTAAGAACTTTGTTAGTTCTTATAGAAGCACTAGTAAGGGGTACTGACTCATGAGGGTTTACACAAAGTTGAGTGTCTAGAGGTTCTAGTGTTAGATTAAGGTGAGATCGGAGTACAACTGGCTTTTCAGAGGTGTTGACAACCGTAACGTTGATACGGTTGTTTTCTTTTACTTTAACGATACAATTGGCAACTAGCAATGAATCAGAGATGTGTTGGTCTATTATCATGCCTTCTCTTATATAAGGGTTGCTTACTGTGCATTCAATTACAGCTTCTGTGCGAGGTGGAATGTTATATAATGGATCAGCGAATTTTAATTTTATGTAATCGTCATCTATCTGTAAGGCTTCTTGACAATAGTCGATTTGACAACCTAGGTTTTTCATGAGGTCGTTGCCTATGATGCCATCGAAATTGAGACTAATATTTTCGACAACATGAAAATCATGAGTATAAGGTTTATTGTGTTTTTGGAATATTTGCATTTTGAAACTGCCAAGGGTTGAAGTTGCTTCATTTCCAGCATCGATTCCCTTGAGGGTTATAATGTCATCACTTAGCTTTGGGACCTTGGACATGGAATCTAGTTTCAGCAGGCTTATGCAGGAACCTGTATCAATTAAGAAGGATAGAGGCCTATCAGCGACCGAGGTGTGGATTATTACGTGAGGTAAGTATCTTTTTTCTATATTTTTATTAATTTTATAGATTTTTAGATTTGTTTTTTGTTTTAGGTTTGGCGAGTTATCCGAAGACGTAGTGAAGGATTCTGCAAGGAGAATAGAATCGGTGGATTTTACTTTTGGATTTGATAATTTACACGACTTAGTAATTGGTTTCATAGAATCAGTGGATTTAGTATGCGATTCAGGGGATTTAGTAGTCGTTTTCATAGGAACGGTGGGTATAGAACGTGACTCAGTGGATTTAGTACGCGATTCAGGGGATCTAGTAGTCGTTTTCATAGGAACGTTGGGTATAGAACGTGACTCAGTGGATTTAGTACGTGATTCAGTGGGTGTAGTACGTGATACAGTGGATTTAGTACGTGATTCAGGGGATACAGTGAGGATAGAGGCATCGGCTTTGATATAGAAGAACGAATTTCCCGTGCGACGCCGACCGGGAAATTTTACTCGTTTAAATCGTTTTGGTCGACTTCATCGCTTCCTTCTTCCCTGTCCTGATTTACGTTAAAGACCTTGCGTGCTGGCTTAAAGTTGGGAGCTTGTGTGGGGTAAGACTGACGACCGTCTGAAGTAGAAGCAGCAGATTGGTTCCTACTGTTGTTGTATTGTCTTTTACGACAATTTTCGATGGTGTGCCCTATGTTTTTGCAATAGCGACATACCATGTCGTTGGTATGTACTGATTTCGAATGATCTGGTTGGTTATTTCGCGGAGTTGGGAAACGTGATGATTGGAAGTCACGGCGAAAATTCGTATTTTTAGATCTATCATTGCTGGCGTGAGTATAGTAAGTTGATTTCTTATAAATATTAGAAATTATTTTTTCTTCTTCGACTGCGAAGCTTATAGCGGCATTTAAGGAGTCTGGATTGCGACATCTAACGACTTGTGATACCCGTGGTAAGAGTCCTATTATGAAAGTGTGAAGTGCAAGATCTTGCATTGCAGCTACACGCCCTGCTAATTCCGTTTTCTTTTTCGTCGGGATGGAAATGTTTATTTCGGTAAGTAGTTTCGCTAAACATGTTTCTATTTTTAGCGCAAATTGGTTAACTGTTTCAGCGGAGTTCTGCTTACAGTCCTGAAGTTCGGTAAGTAGGTGAGCATAATGCTTCCTTTCCCCAAATTGTTGTTTTAAGAACTCGATAAATTGTTCAAAGGATTCGAACTCTTTGACACTGCATGTAGTTTCAGCTTTATCGGTTAGTTGACTTAGAATGAATTTGAATAGGATAGGTTTCTGTGTTTTGGTAGCTGTATTATAAGCGCTCTGGCAGTTGGCAATGAAGGGATTTAGTTTTTCCCTGGACCCATCGAATGGTTTAATGAATTTAAATAGAATACCGAGTTCTATTTTTTCTTCCATTTCGACCTTTGTACTCTTAGAGCTACTGGAACTTTCCTCCTTTGTTTCTTGTTTAGAAGTCATGATTTAATTTTATAAACTAAAATACAAGCTTAATTAATTATAAGGAATCGCCTACACCTTATGCTACTTAGTACAAGTGACTCAGTGATAAAGAAGCGTAATCGAAACGCGTAGTCTAAACAAAATGGACAGTAGCCGTACAATAAGGCCCTTATCTTTATATTAGGTATGAAGATTTAAATAATGGCTCTGAGTTAATTCTGGTATTCGCTCTAGGATATGGCAATAGCTGAATTATTTTCTGGATCACTCACAGAAACGCCGTCCACATGAGGATGTTCAGGATCATCATGACCGCTTCTCCAGCGGAAAACAGCAGCACAGCAGAACAGCAGTTGTAGTAGGCCTCCGTATCAACAGAGGGTGAAATCCGGTCTCGGTTGCAGGGTGCAACACACGAGACAGGGTGTCGATCAGGAACTTGTGGTGTATTGCACTTATACGACACAGTATTGATTTAGTAGGTCACTTAATTATTAACACTTTCTTTAAAACGGTTAAGTTGAACACACGATTTCACAAGCACTTTTAGGTTTTAGTGTTTATTTTTCAGAGACGTATTCGGGTAGGGGATTTTCGCATCCCACCGCTGCCACCAAATATTATAGGAGAGTTTGGAATCTTGTTTTTAAAAAATAAACAATTAATTAAACTGGAAACAGAGTATATTCAATTAAGAAACTTGTACGATGAATTGACAAAATAATGATTTAGGAACCTCCGACCCGTACCGAGTGTCAGACCGAACTGGCGTGCAAACCAGATGAGCATCCTGTCTAAGTCCCTAAATGCTGACTAGGCAAGTCCGGATATTGATCAGCCATTCTACTCACATTAGCAAGGTATAACAGTTCGTTAATTTTTCTAGATTTGATAAAGCAAAAAATACGTGTCCAATATTTATCGATAATCTAACTGACGGACTAAATAACACATCCCTATAATGATTGACAATCATCATTTTGGAAGCATCGTATTAGTAGATATCTGTTTTATGGATGGAAAATCATCATATTTTAATGACTTCTACCACTCTGGGCGGAGCGGAAGGGAGTAAAACCCATCCGTGTTCCTCCCAGTGCCCTTTGCGTTCTTGAGCCCTGGGCCTCAAGTCTGCTATTACAATAGTGTCAAAATGGTCAATCATTTACTTCATAATGCTTGATATTTACAAGTTTGGTAATCTACTAATATAAAAGCGTCACCATGACTTTCCAGCGGTCAACCACTGACACTCCATTGAAATGGCAGAAATAGCATAGAATAGAGAATAGTAATCTCAGTCGTACATAATGACAGACGTATGCAGTAATCTAAAATTTTGACAATTCCTTTGATCAGTGACCTACCAATAGAACGCCATTATGTAGTCATTGGTTTTAATAGCTCGGTTATCAAAAAGTATTACGAGACCATTGACCGACCAATGATCGACCACTATGAATTTAGCAGACTACGAAATTTTAGCAAAATGACAATGGGATCGTGTTGGAATGACAAATTTATAAAAATAGCAGACTTGGGGCCCTTTTTTTTTTTTTTTTTTTTTTTTTTTTTTCTGGATGGGAAATCATCAAATGACTTCTCCCGCTCTGGGCGGAGCGGAAGGGAGTGTCAGACTCTTACTGACTAAAACCCACCCGTGATCCTTCTTGTGCCCTTAGCGTTCCAGGGCTGCGGTGACTCTTTCGAACAAATTCCGCAACCCTAGCAGGCACTGACCCTATGGGGCCCCGTCTTCTTTGCTGACGGCTCTTTGAGGCGCGCGTGGAACACGACGCGCCGTCGACTCGGGCCTGGTTGCTATCGGACGGCGAGCCACCCATAGCTCGCCATCCGCAGGCCCGCGCCTACGGTGGCCGGGAATCGCCCTGCGTTTCCCGACGCCCGGGGCGTCTTCTTCTGTTGCGGCGGCTGGAGCGAGGGGCTTCCCTCTCTCGCACGCGCTCCGCCTCCTCCTTCGCTAGCATTACTGCTTCGCAGAAGGAGGCGACCGCTTCCCATGCCTCCTCGCTCCGGACCATGGCCCGAACCAGGGCCGGACGCGAGAGGTCGCCGCCGCCGATCGCCTCGACGAGGACACGGCGGTACTCCGCCCAAGCAGGGCAGACCTCCACCGTATGCTCCACCGTGTCCTCCGGACGATCCACACAGTGATGACACCCGGACGTGTCCTCCCGCTGGATCCGACACAGGTACCTCCCGAAGCAGCCGTGTCCGGTGAGCACCTGCGTCAGGCGGAAGGTGAGAACGCCGTGACGTCTCTCCAGCCACGCCTCAAAGAGGGGACTTATCGCCACAATAGTGGCGTGCCCAGCACTGGGTTGCGATAGTCGCTGTCTCCAAACCTCCGTGAGATCCCGCCGGAGCTCCGTCTGCTGCGCAGCAATTTGCCGCGGCAGCAGCGTTTCACCCCGGCTTAGCGCCTCCACGCGCAACGCGTAAACGTGCGCGAGGGCTCTCGCCTCCAGATCCCACGGCAGTAATCCGGCAAGGAGATTCGCCGCTTCGCCAGAGACCGTGCGGTATCCACGGACTAGCCGAATGGCCATGACCCTCTGGGCCGAGACCAGGTGGCGCGCTGGCAGTCGCCTTAGCGACGGCGCCCACACTGGGGCCCCGTAGAGGGCCATGGACCGCACGATCCCCGCGTACAGCCTCCGGCAGGAGGCGTTTGGTCCCCCCAGATTGGGCAAGAGCCGCTTGAAGGCAGCCCCAGCCCGCCCCAGTTTGGGTGCCAAACGTCGGAAATGCTCCGCGAAGTTCCACTGGCTATCGAGGACGAGGCCCAGGTACCTCATCGTTGACCCGACGCCGATGTGAACCCCTCCTACCGTTACCTGGGTTCCCGGTGGTGGCCGGTTCCGAGGGCCATGAAAACACATGGCCTCGGACTTGTGTAGGGCCACCTCGAGACCCAGTTGCCGGATTCTGTCAACGACTATCGCAACCCCGCGTGTCATCAACTCAGCCGCCGCCTGGTGCGACCCCCCTTGCGCTAAAACCAGCGTGTCGTCAGCGTAGCAGACTACGCTGACGCCGCGAGGGAGGTCGGCGCGCAGCACCCAGTCGTAGCCGATGTTCCACAGGGGCGGCCCCAGAATCGAACCCTGTGGAACACCGCACGACATCTCTCGCCGGTTCCACTCTCCCCGGTGACCGGGGTAGATGACGGCTCTATCCGTCAGGTAGTCCTCGACCACGCGACGGAGGTAGGTTGGCACCCGGTGATACCGGAGTGCCTCCCTAATGCAACTCCAGGGCAGGGAATTAAAGGCGTTTGCGATGTCAAGGGACACCGCCACGACCACCCTACCCCGGGAAATCGCCTCCCCCGTCGTGAGGGCTCTCACGCGCATGATGGCGTCCACCGTCGAGCGCCCTGCGCGGAAACCAAACTGGTTCTCCGCCAGATCCGGCCCAGCTCTCACCAAGTGCTTGACGAGGCGGTTTGCAATTACTCTTTCAAAGAGCTTGCCCACCTCGTCAAGCAGCACGATGGGCCGGTATGCGGACGGAGAGTCCGCAGGGCGCCCTGGCTTCCCAATGAGGACCAGTTTCCCCGTCTTCCAGCGACGTGGGAACTGGCCCCTCTCCATGCATGCGCTTAGGAGCCCACGTAGTCGAGGCCCGAGAGCCTCCGAGGCCAGGACCCAGGCTTTCCCAGGTAAGCCATCGGGTCCTGGGGCGGTATTTCTGGTTAGTATATACCTAGAGATTTCCAGCTTCAACAGTACGTTGAGTCAGTGTACAGAAGATAACATATTTAATGTTAGAACATTCATGTAAGATTTGAAAAAAAGTTACTACACTATCCACAAGACAAATTACAAGATGAATAAAATCTTTACTATGCAATTCATGACCAACTAAATCTTAATGTTCGTCATTGGCGTAGTACATTTTTTTGTTTTATGCATGTTTCAAGACCAGTTAATAGAATTTACGACGGCCAACACGAGCGCATCCGGCACTGTTTCATTATACTTACCGCTTTTAACTGTTTTGATGATAGAAATACTGTTTGAACGACAAATACTGGCTCTTGGCAACAGAATTACTGTATTAGTCGTTTATTTGCGAAGATAAACGTGAATTAACGTATTAGTGTTAGTTATGGGTAAAGCAGCTGGCTTTTCGTTTATAAAAGCAGGGTCGAATTTAATTTGTAGACGAAACTCCACCTATGGGCGTATTCACGTAGAAAGGTGGCTACCGGCCTCGATCTACCTGTGCTAATCGGAATTGGTCTACGCCAGTAGTCTCTAGACCTTGTGCCTAACCAGCCCCGATGGCGGCCTATCGAATGCTGGTGATGAGAACAGGTACCTAGCTACGATCTTCCAAAAAAAAAACATTTTATTTTCAGTAACTACATCTGTCATGCTACTTGAAACGACCATAATATAATGGTTTTCCCAAAACAACTCTTGTAAGGCGAGCTTAACATAAAAATGTTATCTTTCAAATTTTCGAGCTGATTTATTTTCACATCACACTTCAACAGGTCACACATCAACTAATTCATAAAATTCAGCCTTTTTCGGTCACGTTAGATATTTTAGTTTGTACCAATGAATCATTTACTTGGCGTACGAACGACACTTTCCCAACAGACATCGTTGCTTGCACGCAAGCATTCCTCGAGTCATTAGCGATCGTAGCATTGGAATCGAATCTCAAGAATTTATGAATGGCATGGATTTGGCATCCGCTGCACCCTGGATGTGAATATAGTTTATTCGTGGTTTGTATGACGACACTGCCCATTGATAATGTAATTTGTTCATTCTCAAATAAAATCAAAAATGTTTATTTGTTAGAATATGGTGCAGAATATGTTACAATATTGGTTCCAGCATATTCTGCCATAATATATAAAACAAAGTTTCTATTAATAAGCTATTAATAATTATTATATTAGAGAAATCTATAATAGTAAATTAACAAACATTGAAATTTTATTTTAATAATATTACTACCACTTTCAGTGACCTTGCTCAAATAATACAAGGTAAGGTAATAATATAGAAATTATACCCCTAGTACGTACGAATGCATTTGAAAGCTTATGATGCTTATTTGGAAGACAGATTGCTGTCATAAATTTAAACCTTTTGCATGTTTGCTAATTCCAGGCAAATGATAAGTATTTGCATGATTGACACGAAACCAGTGACGGTAAAAGTCCAGAGCATACGTATGTCTGGCCGATCGTTAACGAGGCTTACGCAGGGTTCTATTATAGGTCTGATACCGTTTAACTTCTTTTGAATCTACTTATGATATACCTACTACATCCAATAAATAAATAAAAGCAATGGGCAAAACTCACAATCCAATGGATCCCTCTAAATTAAAATATAACGATAACTAGAGAGGTTCAGGCGGAAATATAATAATAAGAAATCCATAATGTCTTAGTAGAAGAGACTGTTTGCTCATAGTAGGACCAAAGCAGGCCAACATTGGCATATAAATAAAATACGATAAAGTCATACTCACATCCATGGTCTGCCGCAGCGTCCTGGCCCGGGCTCTGGTCTCGCTGAGCGTGCGCGGTCGCAGCGCCGTCACCGCTTCCCGCGACAACCACTCGCCGAAGGCTGTACACACAACACCGTCACACACCGGTACTTGACTTCACGTTGTTAGTGGATAGTGCAGGAAGAGTTAGAGGAATGAGGTGGGTAATGTTCAGGGCCTGGCTTACGAAAGTATAATAATATAATAGCAATGTTAAGCTATATGAAACCCTGAAGATAGGATTACAGATCTCGATTATCGAAAGAAACGATGAATATGTACTTACTTTACCAAAGCAAGATTTACAACGTCTTTATGGCATCCACGTGTTAGTGCACATAGTATAATTTGTATATTAAGATAAAGACGAGTTTTCAAATTGTCAATGACAAGAAACAGGCCCTAAACATAAAAAATAGTAGGAAGAGCAAAGCGTAACAGAGATAGAGAAGTTATAACACAGAAGGAAGACATAATTTATACATTGAACACGAGAACAGTGGCAAGTTGCATATTCACTAGGCTACTTTTCCGTTTCGTTCGTTAGGGTTCTGTTGTTACCTTTCCGGTACGGAACCCTATAACTAAGCTTTCGCTGTCTGTCCGTTTGTCTGTCTGTCAGCGGGCTATATTTCAAGAGCCGTAATAGGTAGACAATTGAAATTTTCACAGAATATGTATTTGTATTGCTATAACAACAAACAATAGAAATTAAAATTAAAGGGGGCTTCCATACAAGAAGCGTTTTTTTCGGTTTTTGGAACGGAACCCTTCTTCTATGAGTCCGACTTGCACTTGTTTACTACACAGTCACAAAATCCCACAGAGCAATATTGGCCTCATAGAAAATGTACAAAAGTATCCTGGTGTATATGCACTTTGAATACATTTAACAAAAGTAAGATTAATTCAGTCACAATATTAATATTATGAGAGGAACAGTTAAATGGCCGTTAAAATGGACAAAGTTAGGTTTAAAGTATAGTTGGTGTAGAGTGTAAGTATTGAAATCTAAGAAAATCGTTCGTGTTATACAGTGCTTTTTCTAATTCTACTTCATCATTTGTGTCTTGTCGATAGATAAATTGACAGAAAATGTATTTTTGTGTTATTTAGTTAATTTTTTCGTTGCTGTTGAGTTGACTGTGGTAAATAAAGTCGACAATGATCCTTCCATGGACCATTACTATAAGAAATCCAACATATAGCCAGATCATAATGAAGTATTTGAAATTATGATAGCTCAGGCTTTAGTATTGGCATGCCAAAATGAACACTAAGTGACTCATAGTGAGTTTCATCTTGTCTAGGTAAGCTGTAATGAATGACCTTCAATTCAAGGATCACTTGAATGATGAAGGATCTTCAGTCATATAAAATATCTGTATGAAAGATAGAAATCAGTTTATCTATTGACCATAATAGTAGTAGACTAGTTTTGTATAGTCTATAATGTCTATATGAAGATAAAGAAAAAGTAAATAGTATTAACAGACGGTCAGCGTTGTAGATAATTTAGTTAGAGAAATTATAATTACTAGAGTCCAATTACGAGTATTACTTTAAAGAGGAACAATGATTAGAAAATATAATACTACTGAAAATGGCAGAGAACTGTCGAAAGAGGAGTTATCACCGAAGATTAAATTGAAATACATGGTTAATTTTTGTTTGTTCAGTAAAATATTTGTGGAAATAGCGTCAGACAAATAATAGTGTATCCAATCATCAGATCGACATTTTTTTTTAAGCTGTAAGAAAAGAAGGTTTATTAGTTCGTTTTTATTAAACGTAGTTCCACAAATACATATTAGATGGTTTTACTAACATTCCGCTACTGAAGTCAGTTATGTTTTCTACATCATCTAGGTTGCTATCATTGTTCATCTCAAGTTTCCACTGACCTATCGCCTCCGCGGTCAAAATGTCTTGTGTGTCGTGTTCCATGGTGTCTGTGTGTGAGTGTGCACTATTGCTATACAATATTTATAGTGTATGTGTGCGTGTGTTATCACTGAACACTGTAACACTGTCACTGATTTATTTGTCACTTTGCTTTGATTTTTGTTACGGTTATTTCACTTCGTTTGCTTCGATAGCATGCGTATCGTTAGAGTTCGTTATGTTTAAAAAAAATCGAAATTTATTTTCACTATCTAGTACTGCAAGCAAAATTGCAAGGTTATCTTTAAAAAATATGTTCGCATCAGTTTCTAAGTCTCGGTAGTTTTTTTGAAACACGTGTTTTAATTTTTTCACAATATTTTAGAAGAATATTAACGCCAGGAAATCTCAATTTAGTTAATTTATAGATTGAATTGAAAGTAAAACATTTGAATCATATTTTTTCACCAACCACTTGAGTTTGACGTCATAGAGTATTCAGTCATTGATATTTTTGCGATTATAAATAAAGAAACCTATAAAACGTAAGACGGACGAGAATATTGAACCTGTCTCGTGTATTTAATACTAGCTGCTGCCCGCGACTTCGTCCCCGTGGAATCCCCGATTTGTAAAACATTCTTTATCGCTGCTCCGCTCCTATTGGCTTAAGCGTGATGATATATAGCCTAAAGCCTTCCTCGATAAATGGTCTATTCAACCCAAAAAGAATTTTTCAATTCGAACCAGTAGTTCCTGAGATTAGCGCGTTCAAACAAACAAACAAACTCTTCAGCTTTATAATATTAGTATAGATAACAGCTGATCATGGTTACACTTACGAATAGATGTGATCTCATTGGAGGGACAGTCTCGGGAATGTGTGAGCGTCTCATTATGAATACTTACGCTTCAAGATTTAGGAGACAGTATAATTTATGTACTCTAAAATGCAGAACGTAGATTTGATAATCCTAAGAGAAACTAACTTCAAACATTGAGTATAAAATTATAGTTGTATCTCGTCGATACTTGAGATTCGAGTGTACATTTTCTTTTGATCTAGCTAGACGAGAAAAAATAATTATTTAATTATTATTATTATTTCTGTCTGATATTGTATACAGTAATATAATAATAAGTTACCTACTTAAAAACTTGTATTTTTTTGTAAAAAGTTTTTTATTTTTTCACTTTTTAGTGGTACACCTAAGGGTACACCCGCCACGTAAACGTACCGCGTATGCGATTTCAGCGATCCCAAAAGATTCCGTTTCCTATCTCCGCTTTTCATCAGATCTCCACCAAACTAGGAAGGGATCACCTCGAAATACGAGCACTAGGAACAAACCATCGCATACAATTTTACTTTTTCATTTTACATCGACAAATGAGAATAAGAACATTATAAATGTAGTCAAATATAAAAAGAATTGTCAAAATCGGAACACCCAGTTAAAAGTTATAAAGTACACACAAAAAAAAACAGTCGACTTGAGAACTTGCTCCTTTTTTGGACGTCAATTAAAAATAATATTCTTTTGAAGATACAATACAATTTCTGCCTGTTATTGTACACAGTAACATTAAAATAAGCTATTTAAAAAATACATAGGCTCGCCCAAACATTTTGACAGATAGGCTATGGTTGGGCTTTCGAAAAGTCTGTGGTATGCGTATGCTTACAAACTAGCCATAACTTCATATCCACAAAGCTTCAAAAACATCTACTTAAAAGCCATTATCTTTTATCTCTCAAAAGTTTCCACTTCCCCTTGAATCATCCACATAAAAGCACTTTGGCAAAATCCCCCTCACACCTGCACGTAGTTAATTCGTTTAGAATGATACGAATGCACCGCTGAGCGCTCTCCGACGCAAGCGACAGTTATGTGCCAGCGGACCTGGCCAAATAGTGGACTATACTTGAACTTGCTGTGATTGCAAGTGTGATATTAGGGAATTATTTCAAGATGATTTCAAATGTTTTTATTTTTTTATTGTGAAATGGATTTGCTCTTGACTCTAGTCTAGGTCACAGGTGACAGAGACAAAGTCTACGATGGAATGAGTTTACCCAGAAGAAGCCTGATCACTCTAACTTTGAAGAGATTAGGGTTGAATGCGTTCGGAAATACAGACGCATTCAGAGTTCCACTCCTTTGCTGTGTGCATTATAAAAGATGATTGAAAACGCTTGGTGCGAATTGGTGGAATAGTTTGTTCTGAAGAAAAAGGGCGTGAGAAGAAGGAGGTTTGAACGGGACTTAGCTAAACATTTCAGATAAAAAACAGCTTAGATAGTATCGTACACTAACGGCCGAACCCAATAACCGATCTATCACATACTGGAGATAGAAAAACAAATGAGACAACAGAATACCTATGTAATTTTTCTGTTATTTCATTTGTTTTTCTATCTCCAGTATGTGATAGATCGGTTATTGGGTTCGGCCGTAAGATTAACCTTTTGAACGCCAGTGTCACATATATGTCAAAATTGAGCATACCCTTCTTTTTTTTTTTTGGATGGGAAGTCATCAAATGACTTCTCCCGCTCTGGGCGGAGCGGAAGGGAGTGTCCAGACTCTTACTGACTTAAACCCACCCGTGATCCTTCTTGTGCCCTTTGCGTTTCAGGGCCGCGGTGACTCTTTCGAACAAGTTCCGTAACCCTAGCAGGCATATCGAGCATACCCTGTACTCCAACATTACTAATATCTGACAAACAATTCGGTCAACTTGTGACGGAGCGTGGAGGATACAACGATGCGTTTATGCTCTGGCGTTTAAAAAGTTAAGGAAAAAAGTGTCTAAGGCGTAGCTCATTATTTAAACGTTGACAATGTTTAATTTTCCTTTCTTTTTACACGACTGCCCAAAAAAAGGAGTGTTATGTTTTCAGGGTTCATGTATGCATGTATGCTTGTGAGTGTCTTTAATCCACCACAACTTCTAAACGCTTAAACCGATATTGATGTGTGTGGTATGGGTAGAAGCGTTGAGTTATCCTGGGCAACATAGGCTAGTGAAAATTTTGAAAAATAAAAAGGGAGAGCCATGGTTCGTAAATGAAAACAAAAATATTTTGTTTTCATGAAAATTAGACTACGTACTACTGCCATCGTCTATAGCTTAGTACATAGCAAAAAAAAGTATTTTTTTTTTACTTGATATGTATACTTTTGCTTGACTGCGATCCCACCTGATGGTAAGTATCAAACAAAAAACCCGGGGACGGTTCTTTTGTTCTTTACAGGTTCCCCGACTGATTTTAATTTTTTAGTTGCCTTTTTGACATGGCAGGCGAGTTTTTTAATAGTTTGTTTTTTGAAACAATTTTATAAGGTGTACATCAATACTGCGGAATACCCTTGCAATGTAATATACACAAAATAGGATTTTGAATATTTACATTGAACTAAAAGCCCTCTAGTATGGTACTACGAAATTACTACGGCGCTACGAAAAGCCTACGAGAGACCTACGTCTCTCGTAGCACTCGCGTAGCTCAATGCATTTTCAAATGAAGGATCCACTGCAATAGTGATAAATGTCCTTGTTACCTCGTTTTAAGACAACTGCGTTTTTAAATGTATTCATTATTATAAGGAACGTCGTGTTTAAAGGTATATTATTATTATTTTTTGTTACAGCACATTTTTATTATTATAATTATTTAGGTTATGCAGTTTTATGAAGTAGGAAAAAAAATGGTATTATTTTAAGTAATTCATAAAAAACTAGTACTTTATTGAGTACTGTCCTTTTATCTATACTAATATTATAAAGAGGAAAGATTTGTATTTTTGTTTGTAACGTTTAAACACAAAAACTACTGGACCGATTTCAAAAATTCTTTCACCATTAGAAAGCTACACTCACCCCGAGTAACATAGGCTATATTTTATCCCCGTATTCCCACGGGCACGGGAACTACGTGGGTGACACCGCGGGGCGCTGCTAGTCTAATATAAGCGCTCACTTTCGAAAATCTAGGACATAAGTAATAATATTGCTGAGTTTGTTAACGAGATTAACAACTGCAAATATCCAGCGGCTGAATGACGTGCCTATTTAGAATTTTTACAAAAATGGACTTTCATCATTATTGCAGTGGGCCCTTCAAATGTATTGTCACAAAATTGTAATATGTACCTACCTATTGTGTGTGTATTGTATTGCCGAGGCTACATACTATTGAGTATCATTAGTTTGTCTTCAGTCATCGTATAGTTAATAAAATTAATTAGCCAAACGTCAGTCAGTCGTAACAGTGTATACTATTCTTGACCATCTATCACGTCGACTGATTCTGATCTTTGTTTACCTTGCAAAGGGCTATTTATCTACTTCATTCTTCGATCAAAACATTCTCGAAGGTGCCTGGCAAAGATTGTAGCCATCAACATCTTAATTAATAAACTGTTACGCCTGTAGTTCTTGAACAAATCCGGCGAAACGGAACGAGCCGAAAAATACTATGTTAGTACGATAACTGTTGTAGACTTGTTTTATTTTATTAAGTGGTAAATCTCGAAAAATATACAAAAAAATACGTTCCAAAATGTAGTTTTCGGCCTTGTCTTTGTACACAAGACTAAAACATGGACAAAATACATAGAAAAGTTTCTTATCGTCCATTTTCTATACGACGGCTTCGTTGTCAAATCAAATCAAATATATGTTTAATTGTGTGAACAGGCAAAAAATGGAACAATTACAGGATAATGGTCCTGTGTCTTGCCACAATTGTTGGCATACAAATATTAATTTAAATTACATAAGTACGCTAACACGGTTTAGACAGCGCGTTCACTGACCCCTTCGGGACCCAGAATACAGCCTACCGCAGTGCTGTCGATAGTTGGACAATTAAATATCGACTATAGAATTTAACCAATATAAAATATAACACATTAAGGTATTTATTGCTGTATCTATTGTTGAAACGTAAACTATAATCAATGTTGAACTGTTATTTCTTATGTATGTAGCTATAAGTTAAAAATCTATATACATATATCTACTAAATACAAAACCAAACCAACCGTTTACTGATTAATTACAATATATAACAAAGATTTGCAACGCACAACTAAAAATTATCATGGCGGTAGGCGGTGGAAATGAAATTTAACGTGTCAAAATAAAGTTAAGTTTGGCATATTATTTTGGTGTAGTTTGTTTATAATAATCGTTGTTTATTTACAAACAATAAATATTTCACGACTTTAAAAACTACGAATGACAGCTGGCCACTTTAATCTATGGTTCGCTCTTATTATTTTGTACAATCGAGGTAAATAGATAATTATATTATTATTATGCTTATTATGCATATTGGAAGTATTTTTTACCACTGAAGTTTTAATCAAATTATTACCTAGTTACTGTCCGGAATTCTTAGATTTTTTTTTAAATCGTTTTTGAGATAGCGTAGGTACATAGACCTGACATGATATGGAATATCTCCTCTGGTGTTGTTGTACAACTCCAAACACAAGCTTTTATACAAAAATTGAAATTCAATTCTAACCCCAGCGAAATCGTTGTTCAATCATTTCTAATGACGAATTTATCTCCACAAACGTCATTTACAATATCCCAACACAAATCTCAGTTCAGATTACGTCAATTTACAAATCTGACGGATACATCTAAATAAAATTATAATGTGCAATCTGTGACCCATCAGAAATAGTTCCAAGGTTAGCTGCACTTCCACAAGATGGCGGCTGGAGTGACGTCACTCGTGATGGACATTCAGTGACATCCGGCTTATCAGATTTACGATGAGCTTGTCATCTGCACGTCAAGGTTGGATTGGCTTAGGAATGCTGGAATTAGCAGCAAGGAACGATATAGAACAGCTGGAAAATATTACTTTTGATGAAGTTGTCTTAAAAGCTTAGTTCTGGCAGGTTTGATTTGGTACTTGAAGATGTTCGCAGCAAGCTTCTTGTGTTTGGTTAATCCACTAATTTCGAAGCTTGAAAGATTCAGTAAATATTTTGAAGATAAACTTTCGGAGAATATTTTGGTACAAAAAATCTATAGAAATACATTACATACCCACCTGTCACATTTTAAATGCGATATGTTTATAAAATTACTGCTGATAATCATTCAGTCTCATTGAACTGAGACTGACACATAAAGATATCAATACAGAAGTAAAACGGGAGGCATGTACAAGAATCGCCAAAACTAATAATTTCGATTCAATAACGAATCTCAGCTCGTTAGATGGAGCGACATAATAAATGTATGAACTTGAAATAGCTACAGCTATTCTTAGCAGCGCCTACATCGCAGACATAACTCTAAGTATGTGTAAACGCACGCCGAGTAACTGACTCACAACGAAAGTGTCGCCAACCAGTTGAATGGAATTATGGCGTGGGAAATGATGGAGTTCGGATGTATCATCATTCTTGACCCCTTTAGTTTATGTAGAATTGGAACATATAATCAGACAATGTACATACATATAATCAGACAAGTCTTATTGACGTTAGTGTTCCTAAAATTGTAGTTTATGCTTTGAAATATGGGCTTTAGAGCGCTCAATGAAAATTGTTTGCCTACATCGGAGAACATTTTACTGATGATAGAAATTATTTCTAAACTTGATTCAAAGGAAATTAAATTAGAATCTTTGAATAATACATTCGAAACACTGTCATCACAACACAACTCATTCGTTAGAGCAGTGAAGATAATTTAACAGACAGTATAAACGACCAAATATTTTAGTAGAGCTGTTTGATATGTTGTAGTATTTTGTTTTTTTTTTCAACGCAGTTTATTAATTGAAATGACTACTCGGCCTAATTGAAATAAACATTTTAGATTATACTGAAATCAGAAAGCAAAAAAGGGTATATAGACAGCATAGGTATATACTGGGCCGGGTCGAAGGAAAACAGCTAAAGGTAGAACATCAGGAAGATGTTCTGACGCCATAAAAAGGCTGTTGGAGCAGCTTGTAGAGCGAAGTCCACATTGCAGAAGACCGCATGATTAGAAGTCATGTCGTATGTGATCGCAATTCTAAGTAGTGAGGGAACGACGAAAAAGAACAAAGAAACGATTCAAGCAATCCAACAAAGAAACAAATATAACGACAAGTATCGAAATACTTAAATATTTAAGTTTATAAAGACAGAGTTCTTAAAACTGAAAAGATCCAAGCTATCAGCGAAGAAACAAATGAACCGTCGAAAGACAATAACGTAGATATAGAGAGCAAGACAGCAATAGTGACCACGTCACAAATTAAATATTGTTCGAACTACGATTTGTCACAGTCACTCAGTGCACAGTTCTCAGTCGGAAATGTCACGTTGCACAGTTAATTATAAACCAAGCATCATGCTGAAAGACCAACATGCCAGATAGATTGTCTCATGGCTTATGATGACAAGGAACTCCGGCTCAGTAATAAGCGACTTATAGATGTACGGAACCATTCATGCCTTCCAGTGTCTAGAGGTTTAGAACAGCTGTTTCGAACATATGTATTGTTTTACGGCCAAACCCAATAATCGATCTATCACATACTGGAGATAGAAAAACAAATGAAACAACAGAAAACCTACATAATTTTTCTGTTGTTTCATTTGTTTTTCTATCTCCAGTATGTGATAGATAGGTTATTGGTTTCGGCCGTTAGTCAGTGATAGCATATCTGCATTCAATTAAAATAATTTTAGATTCTAATAAAGAATTCTGTCGCTGTTTGCGTCTGGTGTTTTGTGAATTCCCTATATATTTTAAAATACTTCCTTTACTTCTTCACAACAGGAAACGTCTCATTATTTTAAAAGATTACCTTTGAAACTTCCTGCTTCATAAATCTTACAATTTGTTTAGTCTGATGGTATGTAGGCATTTAATACAGTAAACATGGCTACGATATTGTGTGCTTCGTCTATCTATACTAATATTATAAAGCTGAAGAGTTTGTTTGTTTGTTTGAACGCGCTAATCTCAGGAATTACTGGTTCGAATTCAAAAATTCTTTTTGGGTTGAATAGACCCGAGGAAGGCTTTAGGCTATATATCATCACGCATAAGCCAATAGGAGCGGAGCAGCGATAAAGAATGTTTTAAAATCGGGGATTCCACGGGGACGAAGTCGCGGACAGAAGCTAGTTTTATCATAAACGTTGCTCATAAATGGAAACTAAATACGTATTTTCTTTTAACATACTCCTTCCATTATATTTTCCATATTGTTTCCATTTGAAAATATATATTTTGGCAATCAAAATGTCCTTTCCATAACAACATTTTAGTGTAGACCTATATTTTTCTATTGACAACAGGAAGCAGATATGTACAAAGAGAAAGATAAAAAGTTATGAGGGCTGTGCCCGTGCGCAAAGATTGACAGATGGCCTATTTACGAATGCCACATTGACCTAGTTTCCTGATAATTAAACCCTGTGTAGCGTGACGAGCAGACAAAGTCTTTATTAATTTGAACATCTCCATGGAAACAACCTGACAACCGAAGTAAATAGAGAATATTGAAGATGAAAGGAATGAAAAGTATGCTTATACGTTTTGAAATAATTATGAGACAAAAAAGCAAATAAAAAAATATTGATTACAGATGATGTCATTCCAACGACAGTTCTAAAAGTTGATACTAAGAACGAAAGAACTGTTCGACGTCCAAATGTCAGTGTACGGCGCGCCAATCAGCTCCGCGTTCCTCTCTGTTTACTACTCAACAACTTTTAGCACTACACTTCCAATCACTCTTACATCGAAGTAATAAGACCTACAATGCGTTGATTGACGCCGAGAAAAGTTTGTCAAAGAAAAAAACTGCGAATGAATCTTTGCGAATGTCAAAGCTCTTATCACGGGGTAGTAAGGTCTGTTATATATTGTTTGGTGTACGAAGAAAGTTTGTGGGAGTAATACAGGCCCGGTAGGCCGATCTAAATGCGTCCGCGTCTTTGGCACGGCACTGGGGCAAGGACGCGAAGCGCCTATGCAGTCGGCAGATTGATTGACCGATTAATCTTAGCTAGACAAGACTGGGAAAATGAAATATTATAGAACTTATTACGTGAAGTTTCAATGTGAGACGCTTTTTATTTCCAACGACAATTTAGATGAAAGAGAGAATTAATTTTGAGCGGAAATAGCAATAGATACGTTTGAGTGTTCCCGATCGTTTGTACACAAGATAAAATGAAAGAAACAGGAGTTTTTGGTGACGATAGAGTAGGATGCAGACGCTCACACATCCCCAATGCTGTTACAGAACAGTATACATATTGCTTGATAGTAGATAGTCGCTAGCAATTTTATAGGCGCAACGACTGCTGTTATGTGCACTTAGTAACAGCTCAACGATTCACTTTTTGAAGTTCAATTCAATTACTGAATAACCGTAAAGTTCTTAATGACATCTATCGTATTAAATCAATTATTGTAGATCTAATTTCTTCGTTTTGAAATGTAGCTCAATATTGGTTCATCTATCCTAACTATGCCGTCGAAAACTACACAATTGATAACTCGAATTCTGGACCTGTAATTATATAAATTTGTATTTCTAGATCCGTATTCTAGTCTGCAGTAACTGCTGTCATTTATATTCTGTTGGAAAACACGATTTCTTCATATATTTCAGTAAATATTTCATCATTCGTAGGAGTAATGTGTTTACTATGAATGCTTTTAATTTTGTTGACGGTGCTGTCTTGAATGTTGTGACTTTACATTTATAACGTTGTTGTCATAGATATTAATATTTACATTATGATGCTTTGCAAGTTTTTATATTTTCAGCGTGTTTGTATGTACAATACCTGAAGTATTTTTACATGGTTTACTTTGTATTTATTTTATTGGTATTTTATTTTTGTTTTGTGCAATAATCCTGTGTTCGTTGTGTATGGGACAATCGTTGTTATCGTTCACTTCACTTCACACACGAAATGGTTGGGATCGTGGGTATATACACATGAGAGGTCGTGTCAATGGGGTCGGCAGCGACTATTACAGGAGTATTACGAAACAGTTCGATCGCCGAACGATTGGTGTCGACGCGCGCGCGTGCGTCTCTCGCCCAAACACACCCGAGACTGCGTACACTCGCAAGTATTTTGATACCGTCACTATGTTCGAAGTCCCTATCATGTTTGTATTGAAATCCACTTGAATCGATACCGGAATGTTTTTGCATCAATTGGAAGGTAAAGAGTTTCAGTTTCGGTGGTATGTGAGACTTGTAGCGCCATTTTGGGATTGCATAGTGTGCAATACCAGTCTGGGCGACAAGTGCCAAGCGGTATTGACGGACCTAATGACAAATGAGTAGCGATGAAAAGTTTTGTCAATGCAGTTAAATAAATACAAATAATAAGAGAATCGGATGCAGAAATAGCTTTAATTTACATAAATACAAATAACAGGATACAAAAGAAACAGAGTTAAATGTTGACAGTTACGTAGAACGTGAACGAGCATCTTTCTGAAATAAAGAAACATCGTTTTAATTCGTTTACTCGAACGAAACCCAGACACAAGAAGTTGACAGACATCTGCCATAGCTCGGATACCATTATTGCAGACGTCTTTAATGATGTACAGACTAAAAGAAATACTGAATATCATTACATTTTTAAGATGGCTATTTACAATACAATACGTTTATCCTTTTAGAATAATACATTGCGAGTAGCCAGTCTCTCTTCACATCTGAATATATAAAGTTTATGAAATATTTTTTTGCCAAACCAGAGTCAAACTGACTTAATCTTAATCTTTATGATATTCTCTGTGTACCTATTATCTGACAAGGGCTTTGAAATTTGAAAAATGTTATCAGGCTTTGCTCGTTTCATATCCGGAGTCTGTGACTAAGTAATACCTTTTTATTGGATGGGAAATAATCAAATGGCTTCTCCCGCTCTGGGCGGAGCGGAAGAGAGTGTCAGACTCGTACTGACTAAATCCCATCCGCGTTCCTCCTAATGCCCTTTGCGTTCCAGGGCCGCGGTGACTCATTCAAACAAATTCCGCAAACCTCGCAGGCACTGCTCTATTGGACCCCAATACTATGCTGATATCTCTTAAAGGCGCGTGTGGAACGCAACGTGCGGTCGACCGTAAGCCTGCGCCTACGGTGGCCGAGAATCGCCCCGCGATCCTATGGCGTCTCCTTCTGTTGAGGTTTGCTTCTCCCTCACGCCGTCCTTTTCTTCCTTCGACTAAATAATACCAAACAGCTACACAAGTCAAGGTTAAGCAACGCATGCCAAGGTCGGTCTGTGAATGGGTGACCAGCTTCCGAGATGCCGCGGAACGCACGTCAAGCTGTTGATCCCAGCTGCCATTTATAGATCTATGACAGTAGGGGTAGTCAATAGATGTCTGACGCCGGACTTATCAAGGGTTATCATGTTACGCAGAATGTTGGACGCTCCCAATGAAGTTGGGGAAGTGGTAGATAGATTACCAGTTTACGTCAAAGTGATGGTGGTGCATGCACTAACAAATTGGAAAAGGCTAGGCAGATTGACTACTAGTTATTATCAGTGGTCGGTTAGGAACTACCTCAGTGCTGGTGAGAAGCAGACAGCGGCGCACGACGTCCAGCCCGTCCAGGCGCACGGCGAGCACGCCACACACGGCCGCCGCGCCGCGCGCCGCCCGCACCGGGACCACCTCCGTGTAGCCCGGGCTGCCCGCGCTGTACGTCAGCAGGTCGCCCAGGTACAAGTATGCGTACCTGACAACGGACGAGATAAACAATAATGAAATAAAATGAGTTTCGTTTGAGCCTAATAATAATAATCTATACTAATATTATAAAGCTGAAGAGTTTGTTTGTTTGTTTGTTTGAACGCGCTAATCTCAGGAACTACTGGTCCGATTTGAAAAAATCTTTCAGCGTTAGATAGCCCATTTATCGAGGAAGGCTATAGGCTATATATCATCACGCTAAGACCAATAGAAGCGGAGCAGTCATGAAAAATGTGACACAAACGATGTTGTGCGGACAGCTAGTATAATATATCATTTATTTTGGGTAACAAAGACACAACATTATGTACCTTACAGACTATTACACATCTTTATAAAAACTACAAAAATACACTATTGTACACGAAGTGTCGGTGTCGTGTTGCGCTGCGTGGTGTCACGTAACCTTCCGCGGAATCGCCGATACACGACACCCTTCGGCCAAAACTCTTCCTTGAAAAAGGTCTCAACATGATGAGTTGGAACTCGCACCACGAACGACTTGAAGTCCGTGTTATGGCGCGGCTCCAACTTCTCTACCCTTAAGGTACCCCTAATATCGTCAGTGTGTCACTGCGGGGTGCCAACTGTGAATCAGTCTGACGCAAAGCAGAGGCTGCGATGGTAACCCTTTCAATATGGGCACGCTCAGCGTAATTCTATACGTACTATTATTTCTGTTACAGTTTGTGTCTGTGCTGAAGAAATGTTTTCTATTCTATTCTAATACGTCGCACTCAATGTAAAAGAGAACCTGAGGCAAAAGGCGAATTACCTGAAGAAGATGCAAATTGAGTATGACAATGCATAAAATCGTACCCAGAGGAGGGCAAGAAGCTGACTCAAGGTAATGGGATATTCGGTCTAGGAGGAAGTAGTAAGTAAAAGCACTAAAATAATAAGTAACACAAATGGAGCCAGCGTCGTGGAAGACCGAGGCGAATATGTGGAGACGAACGACAGTTTAACGAAAGATTGGGCCAAACAGCACTAATGAGAAGTAGAAGTAGTGGAAGAAGTTTTAAACTGAACAGTGAATTTGAAAATGTACAAGAATACACCATCAGAGGAAAGGATACCGTGGCCCTATAATACGCGTCTAGTTCATCTGAAAATGTCAGCAAAGGACGATGGCGATTAGAACAATATAAGTCATCAGTATAACGTCCAATGTAACAATAATTTTACAGAATTTGGATATTTTATTAGTTACAAAAATCATAATTCTATATTTCCCGTCCGTTGGATTTTCAAAAAATATTGGCCACTTATTTTTTGTAATTTAAAATCGTAAAACATTTTTTTTTTTTTTTTTTTTTTTTTTTTTTTAATAATTATAATTTTTATTGTAACAAAAACACATTTTACAAATTGATTGCGTACGTAAATAGCTACATTAGTTACAAAACTGTGTCGCAGCTATTAACGCCCACCTCCAGAGGGAGACACATAGTTCCAGAAACAAAGATGATAAAAAAAAAAAAACAAAGTAGTAAATAATTTGAAATCCTTAAAAATTAAATTAAATGGTAAAAAAAAATTAAAAAAAAACAAAGTAGTTAAAAATTAAAATAAGCAAGTGGTTATTGTTGTGCATGTGGGAGTGATGTATGTGAGTGTGGTGCATGCCTGTGGGGTGTAAGTGTAGAGTGTGCTTGTGGAAACTCCCCACAATCACACTCTACACTACGTGTATTTGGTGTGCATGTCTACGGAAGAAAAGATATTCAGGGTTTTACAAAATTTTCCAATTCTTCGTATGAGAGTGTGTGAAGCCATTTATCAATACTGATTTTGCAATCCCGAAAAGTACATGGATAAATGGTAAGAACTTTATTTATTTTGTTATAAAGCACGGGACTGCAGAAAATAAACTGCCGGCGGACAATTTCCAATTTAATACGTGATGTCACGCAGACTCTGTCAGTTCTACGTTTGTGTCTTCTAAATTCAGGGTCAAAAGGCAAGTTCGAGTGTTTCCGCAACACTGTACTTAACACAAACGAGTGTCTTACGGTGGGTAGATTCCATAGCGTGTATAGTTCGCTGGTAGGAAAACGATAGGGTTTGAAGGCCATTACCTTAAGGATAGCCCTCTGCGCCCTCTCCAAACGCAGCAGAAGACATTTACCAGCACCACCCCAGGCCGAAATACAGTACGTTAAAACGGAATGAGCAAGAGCAAAGTATACAGTTCTTAGGGTAGAGAAATTGACGTGAGTCCTTAGATTTTTAAAAACAAAAATCAATTTTCTCACTCTAGAGACCAGCGAATTGACTTGCTCACACCATGTCAACGCACAGTCGACCCAGACTCCAAGATATTTTATTGAGTCCGTACGCATAACTTCAGGACAGCCACAGGTGGCAGTTCTCATTATATGGCAGGCATGAGCTGTCAGAAGGAAGGGTGGAGCTGGCTGCGACGCTTTCCTTGGACTAAAAGTCATAAATCTGGTTTTATCCAAGTTGAGGGTGAGCAAATTCTGTGTGAGCCAACTCATTGTAACGCGCAAGGCTGACTCTGCCTGAAGCCGAGCTTCGTTCCAGTCCCTGCCACGAACTAGGATAACAGTGTCATCGGCGTAAGCAATTACTTTGGAGTTTCTTAATTCCAGTTTACAGAGCTCATTTATGTAAACCAAGAAAAGTGTAGGTCCTAGCACACTACCTTGTGGAACTCCGTTGGTGAGGAATGCTTCTTTACTGGTGTGGTTGTTTATCCTGACGATTTGCGAGCGATCACTAAGGTAACTCTTAAACAGTTTAAGCGGTAGGCCTCTTACACCAATCCTTTCTAGTTTACGGAGGAGAAGGGGGACAGAAACAGTGTCAAAAGCTTTAGAAAGGTCAAGAAAGATAGCTATAGTTTTATCCTTGTTATTTAGATTTTGAGCTACTGAACCTATCAATTCTAATATGGCATCCTCTGTGTTTTTTCCTGATCTGAATCCATACTGGTTATTTGCGATTATATTTTGCGAGTTAAGGTAATCCAATAGACGTTTATTTAATACTTTTTCAAGGAGCTTAGATAGAATTGATAATACAGATATGGGTCTGTAGTTGTTGACACTGTCTCTGTCTCCACTCTTGTGAATTGGGTGCACAACGGCCTTTTTGAACACCGATGGGAACAATCCAGACTTAAGGGCAAGGTTGAAGACGTGGCAGATAACTGGGACAAGAGTGATTCTCGCACTATAGATTACAGTTGCGGGGATACCATCCCAACCCGTAGCACTAGTAAGTCGTAGGCCACGAATAAGAAAATCTATCTCTTCGTCGTCCGTGCCAAAAATAGCCATCGAGTTCGGGTGGAGATCCAAAGTGTCAGAGTCAGCAGTGTCGGATGAGTTGTAGTTTGGGGAGTTAATGATTTTAGATGCCAGTTTTGTTCCCACATTTGCGAAAAAGTCGTTGACAGAGTCAAGTGATTGAGTTGGATATGGAGTTATAGATAGCAACTCACTGGCAGAGGTCTTAGTTTTTTGAAGATTGGAGATAGTTCTAATGAGATTCCAAGTAGCTTTCGGGTTCTTGCGATGTTTTTCAAATTCGTGCCGTTCATATTCTCGTTTTAATTTCTTTATTAGATTGTTGCAAAAGTTTTTATATCGATTATAGGTGATTTTCAGAGTATTATTATCAGCATCCCTCCTCATTTTGCGATACATGTTGTCTCGGTTTCGAATACACCTAAGAAGCCCAGGTGTAATCCATGGCTTAATAATGCGTTTTCGGTTCGGAACAACAGAGACACGACTATTTTTATCAACAACCGAGGAAACAAGTTTGACCATTATTGAGGCAGCAGTTTCAGCATCTTGACAACTCATAACGGGAGTAAAATCAACATTCTCAAGAGCCACTACGCAAGCGTTAATATCTACACGTTGCTGACGGGAAGGTGATTTAGGGATAATATCTAATTTCAGATTACAAAAAACTATAACAGGAGCATGGTCAGTAATTAGAGAGTCAAGAACTAAGGTAATAGCTGGTCTATTTGATTTTAGCATAACGTGGTCAATGCAACTATCATTGCGTGTCGGGAAAACATGAGCAGGCAACATGCCATGTGACGCAACAGTATTAAGGTACGTGTCGGAGTTCGAATCAACACAGTTTGGGGCTATGTTTATATTGATATCTCCAACCAAAATAACGTTTCTGAAAGTATTTAGTGACTTGAGGATTACGTCTAAACTGTTAATAAAATGCTCAATATTTCTATTCGAGGGTGACCTATATATAGCGATAAGCGCCACCTCATTTTTAAATTTGAATAAAAGACAATTTGCATCGGCGAGTAAAGGCTTTTCTAAAAGAAACTGTAACTCTATTTTAGTATACACGACAACTCCATCATTTTGGTTTGAGTGATCAGAGTGATTAGATACAAAACCCGGTATAGAGGGTAAATGAGGGCATTTACGTAACCAGCATTCCGATAAGACCACGACATCAAATTGTGTCTTTATACGATGCAGCAATATCAAGAGGTTGTTAAAATTTGCAATGTTGCCGATGCTTCTGATGTTAACGTGAAAAATTTTCAAGCCTTGGTTAACGTTATGTAGGTATGAGTCAACTTGTTCCGGGGTGCATTGATATGATGCTGAAGTTGAGAGGTTTTCTAAATCATCTATTATTTTAACATTTTCATTCATAATCAAGGTTGAGAACAAACAGGTGATTTGATTTATTGTACGTAACAAAGTATAATTCGAAATGACTGGGGATTGTACAGGAAATACAAAAGTATTCCATTTGTCGTAGAATTTGTACCGAATAAATCTTCCGTTGTGAGTGTAGCGAATGTGAGTGGTTATGTGTGAATATAGTAGTATTACAAGGATAATATAACAAGAGTAACGTATTTTCTAATTTTAGAACATGCATAATAATTGATAAAAGAATTTTTATATTTTTAAATCTTCGAGAAAATAATTCTACATAGTAAGATACGGCAATAATATATGGTTTAAGCAAAACTACATTATTACGACATACTATACTTAATTGATAGATACCTAGTCATTTTTTCAGGTCTGACTCATCCCTGATCATGATATGTTTTGCTCCATCCTTTTCTCGGACAAAAATTTTGCCATTTTTAATCCAGCAGTACTGGTACTTATTAGTGCTTGCAAAGTGCAAATTATTAAGATATAGCGCATCCAAGTTCAAGAGTAGGGCTGGTGACCTCACGTCGCTGGTAAATTTTTTAGCACGTACCTAGTGACGTCACGCGAGTTTTCAACGCATTGTATCATCTTCAATTTTGTTTTACTTGAAAAAAATACTTTTCCAATATTTTTTGGAAATCTATCAGAAGGACTAATTAGTTTTTTTTTTTCAGTAAAATACCCCATGGTAAATTATCATAAATATTAATTTATTTCGTAACAATTGCTTACTATACTAACAATTTGCACCAAATTGCATAGCAATCCAACAGCACAGAAATCATCGTATACACAAAAAAGACTAACACAGATTTGGTTAATCGATCTACGCGTGCTCGTAAATATATCGATATACCTCCGGTTCCTGCACCCCTAGCCAAGTTGATAATCTGCAATTGTTAACTCTAGTCGAAAACTTATCAAATGTATGGGAATGAAATCATCTCAACGTTAAGTCACGTGGTTAGAACAAAAGAATAGAAAATACGTAGCCAAGTTCACATTGTTCAAAATGATAAAATGTATTGTGTTGTTCAACGCTACATCCTTTGTTAAAATGTAGTGTAGGTAGCCAAGAAAACTTATCGTTTTCAAAAATTGCTGACACCGAGGCGTTACCGATTGGAGAACGGAATTCGACACGAAACGGTTGTAACTTGGCTAGGGGCGCTGAGCAATAAGGGATCAGCAATTGATCGCTTGGGCATGGCTTTGAATATAAAATTACGACTCTTTTAAACCTGAGCATACTACTCACCCAATATCCTCACAGCTTTCGATGCCAAGTGGGTCTTCAGCCGGCTCGCTGACCACAGAGAAGATGATGCAGTCCTTTTCGTGGGTGCTCATACCACTACTGTTGGCGCGGCACCGGGCCATGTGGCCAAGTTTCGGGAAATCCGCATCTTCTAGCTCGAAAACTATAACGTGTTCTTAAATTATAAGACAGCTATTGTTTACTGTAGTAAACGATATTTGTCTGACCTTTTTGTATCTACTATTCTAAGTTGTTCCTGGACCGGTCTCAACTGCGTTTCCATCTGCAGGAACCCATAAATAACATTACCTGCCTACCTACCATTATTTTATTTTTAGGTAGCCAATAGCTGGCGTCCCACCAGTCTAGACCTAGACCCTCCCAAATGGTCCACGTCTATGGGCATTTGTGATACTAGAAACATTGCAGATCATTCTAGTAACATAGATGAAATGTTGAGCTTATTTACAAAATGACCATGTTGGATCAGGCAGCAGTTAAGAACACTAACATAGGGTTAAGAAATAATTGTTACTAACACAGTTCAGTACTTGAGTCATGTCACTTGTGAATAAAGTTTTATTATTATTATTTAAGACCTGACCTGGTCTTGACTCAATTTTCAGCTCTTCAGCCGTCAACTCAGATAACATAGACCAAATGGTGTTAATTCTTTATACTGTCCACACAATCTACGTATCCTTTTTTTTCTGGATGGTAAATCATCAACTTCTCCCGCTCTGGGCGGAGCGGAAGGGAGTGTCAGACTCTTAAATAATCTACCTATCCTTGATCTTTCCATCCACAACCTCAACACAGCTTTCAGTTTAGAATTCGTATCAGTAACTTACCTTTCTTAAAGTTGAAGTAGCACTTTTCCACATAATGTTTAGGCTTGGGCAAGCTGACTGGGGTCTCGAGCTCAGCGCCACTTCTACCCAGGAAGGTATACGCGACGTACACTCGCTGAACACGAGGGTCTATCATGGCTTCGCATTCTTCGTTCAAAGCTAACCAGAGGACTGTGATCTCTAATTTTGGAGTGGTTCGCGTTTGATTTTCGTTAACAATTTGCTCTTCGACTAGGTCCTGAGAATTAAGATACCGTGTTATTATTGTGACTAAGCGTAACTTTAATAGAATTTAGGGATGTTGCCTGAGTAAAAAATATATGATTATATTTAGTCCGTCAGTTAGATTACTTATAGAAAAATATTGGACACGTATTTTTCCTTTATCAAATCTATAAAAACTGACGAAGATAAAAAGCATCAAAGATCAGGAGTGGGAGCGTGTGACGTCACGGCCCGGTAAAAATTGTAGCGAGTAGTGACGTCACACGAGTTTTTTACGCACTGTATCGTCTTCATTTTTTGTTTATGTGATAAAAGAAAAAATACGTGTTCAATATTGTTTGGAAATCTATCAGACGGACTGATCAGATTTTTTTAATTAACTACCCTATTTTAGGCCACCAGAAACCTTTTCTATTAAAAAATGGATCTGCTAAAGCTGGAGTCGTTCTATTAGCGGTAAAGATCGTTCAAAAGTCGTAATGTGAGTACTAAATGTGACCGCGTGACCTTTCAATAAAGTTTGTCAATCTTATACAGTGGTATCACATGTACCTACCTACTTCGTGACTTGTGATCGTAAAAATGGTGAGCTTATTTACCTAAGCTTCAAAGAACGGAAACAAAAAGTGCGGGAAAGTAATATTGATGTATAAAAATATCAACAAAAACAAGGAAACGAATTCAATTGTTTTCTGATATCCCGATACCGGGACCATACTTCAAAAAAAAAAAAAAGAAATATCGCAAGGAAGTTGTTTTAGGACTCCACTTTTTGTCTCTTTCCTTTGAAGCTTAAGTAAATTAATACACCTTTTTCCGATCACTGCTCATGACAACAACTGTTTTTGCTGATAGTACCTACATTCATATATCGCTTCGTCCAGTTTCTATGAGGGCAAGAAGCTGATGGAAGGCCATCTTAAAAGGAATAAGCGTGCTCCGAAAATGCCTATTCGTTCTTGCTTTAAGACTGGTTTACGGGTAGTAGGGAACGCAAACGCTGGTAGAGAGTTCTACTTTGGCTGAGCGTATAGCAAATTATAGACTCAAAATACTGGTTGGTAAAAAATGCATAGTTGTGACCTCTTCGTAATTCATATGTTATCCAAAATTTAAACATACAGAGTCTAGCAGTTAATAAATTAATCTTTTTTTTTATTGCACTGAAGATAGGAGATTACATAAATAGTAATATAATTTAAATTTTGTAAGTTGTACATTAATAAAAATGAACAAATACGCCTGAGCTAGGTTGAGCCTGTAGGTATTTCATGGCACATTTCACATTCCAGAAATAATTATCGATGATAACAGAAGTTTGGTGTTACGTTAACATGACATAACAGCCTAGAAATAAAAAAAATATATATTAATACATAGTCAGGTACTTAACTAGCTGCATTTCTTTGACTGACCGATTTTGATAATTCAAAAGTGCTCGTAAATGGTTTAAGTGAAATGAACGCATTGCTCTTACGCAAGTTTGGCCCTCTCTAATATAATAACATAAACGTAATCAGTGTTCTGATGGGGTTGTCCCGATACTGCAGCGTATCAGGAATGTCTACTGAAGCTCACGTGGACCTTTCTCCTAATCTTTGTAACCGACTTCCAAAAAAGGAGGAGGTTCTCAATTCGGATGTACCTACCTATGTATTTTTTAATGTATGTTCGGGCTACGTCAAATATAGACGGTTTTGCAAATTATTTTTTTATTCGAAAGGGGTTTATACCGAAATGGTCCCATTTAAATTTCATATAGATCTGATGATGGGTTTCCGAGACAGACAGCGGAACCCTTCAATAAATGATAGCAAATCTTTCGGGATTTCTGAAATCGCATGTTTGTTTATTGTTTACACCACTGTGATTGGTAGATACGTTTAGGTGCGGGGGGGGGGGGGGGGGGGGGTAAAATGATGATGTGATGATGAGTGATGAAGTTATTTTGTACTTTTGGTTTCTTTTTTTGTGTAGAAGTCGGTTGTATTTTTTTGTAAAAAGTTTTTTCATTCATCATTCGGTCAGGCACCGCCAACGGCATCCTATCTATGATACCTAGCAGGCTTGAATTGTGAGCGTGTGAGCCACTGCTGCAGGATTTCGGCTGGGTCTGTCACCTTGCAGCAATGATGTCACAATGTCTTTGTAAGCGGTTTACTAATATGTGTATGTAGTTTTTAAATACATTGTTGCTAATACTATGACTCGTGTTGCTCGAATTATTTAAAATATAACTTAGTATTGTACCTACTGGCATATGAAATTCCAAATTCCTAAGAGGGGCTGATAAGTTCTGGTTTTTCTTTACCTAATATTTACTGTCTCACTGTCTCCCCCAAAGATATCCAACGTTCTTTGTGTTTTACCTTCTCTGGTCGGTCGGTTCTACTTATTTTTAAACAATACTTACTTTTTGGGGTTCTTCAATATTCGATTCAAAATATTCTGGATGTATTGTAACCTTCTTAGACTGTTCCGTCCTATTTGGGCCTATTATATAAAAACAAACTTCCTATTAGATAACTCAATTAAAAAAGTAGAAATCTTACATTTATACCTACTAATATTATAAAGAGGAAAGATTTGATTGTTTGTATTGAATAGGCTTCGAAACTACTGAACTAATTTGAAAAATTATTTCTCTGTTAGGAAGCTACACTACCTCCGGGTCGCATAGGCTATATAGTTATCCCCACATTCCCACGGGAACAATAACAACGCGGGTGAAACCGAAAAGCGCTGCTAGTTTGGCATCAATTCATTATGCTGAACATATCCTGCGACAATCATTTGCAGTGGAGAGCAAGGTAGTATTTTAAAGTTCGTGGAACAAAAGAAACAAAATAACCTAACCTTTTTATGGATGGGATGAAATCATCGAATGAATTCTCCCGCTCTGGGCGGATCGGAAGGGAGTGTCAGACTCTTACTGACTAAAACCCACCCGTGTTCCTCCTTTTTTTTTTTTTTTTTTCTGGATGGGAAATCATCAAATGACTTCTCCCGCTCTGGGCGGAGCGGAAGGGAGTGTCAGACCCGTGTTCCTCCTGATGCTCTTTGCTAGAGTTGCGGTGACGCACGAATAAAACCCTATGTTTATCATTATGAAAGCAGGCTAATGCTAGACGAAAACTGAATGGTATAATCATCCCACCAATCTATCTGATATATCATCTGTCTACCATCAGCTGAGTTTTCCATTCCATTCCACATTTTCAAGTTCCATTCAATAAAAAGGGCGGGCACAACTATGGCACATTCTCTCAGTAGCTATACTCCATTCACAATAAGATTAGACATTGGAACAAAATTGTTTACAGTCCCTTCAACCGATTTTTACTTCTATTCCGTAGGCATAAGGATGGCATTAAAAGCAAAAACGTGATTATAATACCAACTGTTTACTGCAGCTACATGTGTCATGCCACCAACGCAATAGAAGTCAAAATCGGTTGAACGGACTGTAAAAAAGATGTATTTCAATGTCTAATCTTATCGTGTGTGGAGCTGTCACTTAAGAAAATACCCACAAAATATTGAAAGTAGAACATAATACATCACCTATTAACTTGGCTATATTTTCATATTTCTTATAAACTTCCATGTCACTGGCCTCGTCCCTGACGGCTGTGGGTTTCGTGTGCCGGTGACCAGTCTTGCCTGTTTCATTAAAGTGTACTTTAATAATCAACCTGCCTTTTCACGCGGTTTTACTCCCGTGGGTTGTCCCCATATATTAATTTACTCTGTGGCTGTTCCTCAAAAACCGTGCATTGGAAAAAGCAAATTCTAAAAGGCAAATAATAGCAATGTTGCCAGTGTTTCGGGCACTTTTCCCATTGACAGCAGTGCGGACAAATTATTTACCGCATGTTTTTATACAGCTTGTAAATTTTCTTTGTTACTAGCTAGTTACTATGAATCTATAGTGTAATTTAATAGCCTGTATAGTTATTTTTAAACTTACAATATAATTTCAGAGTGCCAATTCTACAAAGTATTAAGGAACAATCGTATTCGCATGTCAGTGTCGCCATCTATCAAAAAGGCTCAATTTCTACACATTTTTACTTACACTTTGAAAGGCACTTTGAACTCTGCCACAGGACCCAATAATTAGGACCCGTGTCTAGCTTCAAAAACAGTCAATTCAGGTAAAATTTATACATATAATATAATTTAAAAAATCGTCATAGAACTCACTGGCTTTTCTTAGTTTTTCAATGAAATTACGCTGTTCACCGCCTTGTGTTTGCTAAAGAAACATGCAAAGTATTATTTTATTTACTGTTCAGACTGATAGAAAACGTGATGTGAAGCTTGATTTCAGTCCAAGACCCCAAAGCCCCATGACTTTACTTATTTTTCAAGACAAGGTAGAGGTTTACAATTCGATTGGGGGGAAATAAGTATTCGTACGTACATAGAACATTTTTTTTATATGTATGGGAAATCATCAAATGACTTCTTCCACTGTGGACAGAGCGTGTCAGACTCTTACTGACTAAAACCCGCCCGTATTCCTCCAAATGCCCTTTGCGTTCCAGGGCCGTGGTGACGCTTCCGAAATAAATTTCGCAATCCACATAGAGCATAGAAATAGTTTTTTTTTGCCTATATATTATTAGAACATATTTAAAAAATCAATCGTTCTTCTCTCGAGTCCTGTATCCCGAATATCTATAAACTAACCGTCGCGGTCGGTCTAGCTATTGTTTTAAACAAATGTATACATGTACCTATGTAAGTACGTTCAACAAAGTACGCATATAGTAACACTTTTCAATTACACTCATTTTATTTAGAAAACATAGTAATGTCTGGGGGCTCGGGGAGTTATTACTATTATATATTCACAAAGCTACACTAATATTATGTTATCTGCGACAAAGCAAATTTTCAGTATTTTCTTTTGACGTGATAACGTCTAATAAATCTATGAACGCCGGTTGCACGCACGAAAAAGCATGACTCATTGTAACGTTACGATCGGAGCGAGAGCGCTGCACGAGCGAGCGAGAGGCACGATCATTTCATCAATGTTTTGTTATAACGTTATTACGTTAAACTATCGTCCGTAAACCGACTTTACAGATAAACAATTTTTTTAAACAATAACTTTGCCCTACACTAGGAATTTCTCCTGTATCGTGGGTGCGTTTCGCTTGCCGAGGTTGGTCTGAGGATGGGAGACCATCTTAACATACCGAGACTTCTCCGTGCCTCGGAAAGTACGTTAAGCCGTTGGTCCCGGCTGTCATTTGGAGATCTTTGGCAGTCGTTACGGAGTTGTGGAGGTCTGGTAGTCAGCCGCTTCACGTAAAATACTGGTATTCAGCTGAATCCGGCTTGACTGGGAGCCGACCCAATGTAGTTGGGAAAAGGCTGGGCAGATGATGATCGTGGGTGCGTTTTCAAACATTCAATTTCACATACACAAACAGCCAGAAACAGAACAACTTTCTGTAGGCCATACAAATATTTGCACTGAACCACTTCTTTTTATTTTATTTGAGTAGGGTTTGCCTCTTTTGACTCTAGTCTAGGTCGCAGGTGACAGAGACAATATCGACGATGGAGTGAGCTCACCCAGAAGAAGCCTGTTCACTCTAACTTTGAAGAGATTAGGGACTATTGCGTCATCCATGTCGTCAAAATATATATACATGAAATTATATACTTACGGTATACCGACTGCCCCTTTTCTGTAACCGAGACAGCACGCTCCTCTAAACAAAAATGTTACATAAAAAAAACACGGCTAATTAAAATACATGATGTTAAAGTCGTTGCTAGGGTCGGTGGTGATGGATTCAAAGTATCTCGAATTGTAACCAAATTATATACCCCATATGGTTCAAAATTAAATGTCTCTTTTGTCTTAAAATAGTAATAAATGCTTTAAGACAGTAATAAAGTGCCATTCAGATTATTTTTTCTTTAATTAAAACGTTGCCCCACGCTAGGATGTACTCCTGTATCGCGGGTGCGTTCACAAACATGTGAACTCACATACACAAGACACCCAGACCCGGAACAACTATCTGTAGGTCATACAAACGGTATATACTGTTCATGAGATACACTCTGCTGACGGACGGACGGACGGAGACAGTAATAACGTTCCGGTTACCTACTCTTCGGACACGGAATTCTCAAGATATCCCAATGGTACCAATAAAAAATGTAGCTATATTTGTATCGTTGTTATAAAATTTAATTTACTTACTAAAGAGCCGTAACTGCTGTGCGCTTGAGACAGTACCTCTTGCTAAAAATAACAAAAATAATAGGTAATCTTATGTGCTTGTCACCGGATTGCAAACAGCGTTAGTTTGTAATAAATGTTGCCGAGATGATAAATTCCCTATATGTAATGACTTCTACTCTGGGCGGAGCGGAAGGGAGTGTCAGACTCTTACTGACTAAAACCCACCCGTGATCCTTCCAGTGCCCTTTGCGTTCCAGCCCCCCTAGCCAAGTTGATAATCTGCAATGGTTAACGCTAGTCGAAAACGAATCAAATGTATGGGAATGAAATCGTCTCAACGTTAAGTCACGTGGTTAGAGCAAACGAATAGAAAATTCGTAGCCAAGTTCACATTGTTCAAAATGATAGAATGAATTATTATCGTTTCTACAATTTTCAACGCTACACATTTGTTAAAATGTTTCAACTTAATGTTTAAAGCTGTTTGACGTTTGTAGGATCAATGGTCAGAGACTAAAGAATAGGTCGTTTTTCTAAAGACATTGCAGAACGAGCGGCCGACTCAGGCGCGTCAACATGGCTACCAACTTATCGTTTTCTACAGTTGCTGACACCGATTGGAGAACGGAATTCGACACTAAACAGTTGTAACTTGGCTAGGGGGGCAGGGCCGCGATGACATTAACGAACAAAACAACCGCGCTAGGACTGTTATAGCAAAAACCAACAAATCAAGAACTTACTTCGCTTGGTCTGTCAACTGCCTTCGAAGCGTTCAGTCGATTGCTCCTCTGCAAAATAAAAATTAAAATGTTTATGGCGCTAGTTGCTATGATTATGTACGAGTATACCTATCCTATCTATGTAAATTATTCATGGCGATATGTTCCCGTTCCCGTGGTAATACGGAGATAAAATATAGTCTATGTTACTAGCTGATAACGTAGCTTTCCATTGGTGAAAAAATGTTTCAAATCGGCCCAATAGTTTCCGAGCTTATTCGGTATAAACAAACAAACAAAAAATCTTTCCTATTTATAATATTAGTACCTATAGACGTCACAGCGACAGACAGCGACAGCGACGCAGACACAGACAGCTTTAAGATTCTTACATACAAATATTAACACCCCCTCAATAGTCATTAAAAAAACTTAGTAAGACATCCTTTATTAGAAGTCGGTTTATTTTATCTATACTAATATTATAAAGCTGAAGAGTTTGTTTGTTTGAACGCGCTAATCTCAGGAACTACTGGTTCGATACTGCTACTGGTTCGGTTGAATAGACCATTTATCGAGGAAGGCTTTAGGCTATATATCATCACGCTTAAGCCAATAGGAGCGGAGCAGCGATAAAGAATGTTTAAAAATCGGGGATTCCACGGGGACGAAGTCGCGGGCAGCAGCTAGTATTGCATATTTTTGTAAAAAGATTTTTTTTAATACAATTTGACATAAGCGAATGTTTACTTACGTTAACGCGATCGAGAACGTTAAAAAAACTCACAGTAAGCCTTCTGGGCCATACACTCTGCCTGGTTTGCACACTTGAATCAAAATATTCAATTTTTCTATACTATTTATTAATGTATACATACACTTACTTCCAACGCGTATTTTACGTCATCTGGTGATTTGATCACAGGTTTCTGAAAATTGAAATAATATTTAAGTACTTACAAGATAAATATTCTGCCTTATTTGTCTAATGGTAACGCCCTTAGAAGTTAAGTTATAATAACTTATGTTTTCAAGCAATTTATTTTTTAATCACCTCATATATTAAAGACTAGCAGCGCCTCGCGGTTTCACCCGCGTAGTTCCCGTTCCCGTGGGAATATGGAGATAAAATAGCCTATAGCGTTCCTCGATAAATGGGCTATCTAACACTGAAAGATTTTTTCAAATCGGACCAGTAGTTCCTGAGATTAGCGCGTTCAAACAAACAAACTCTTCAGCTTTATAATATTATATAGTATAGATTACTTATAACTTTTGATCTATTTATTAGCTGGTATTTAATGATAGTACTAATCTAATTATTTACAAAATACAACTAAACAAGTTATATGCTATAGCTACTTATCTATACTAATATTATAAAGCTGAAAAGTTTGTTTGTTTGAACGCGCTAATCTCAGGAACTACTGGTTCGAATTGAAAAATTCTTTTTGGGTTGAATAGTCCATTTATCGAGGAAGGCTTTAGGCTATATAACATCACGCTTAAGCCAATAGGAGCGGAGCAGTGATAAAGAATGTTTTAAAATCGGGGATTCCACGGGGACGAAGTCGCGGGCAGCAGCTAGTGCTTTGTATATTTCCCGTTAGGAATATATCAGTACAGTATTTTATAAATAACCAGCAGCGTCCCGCGGTTTCACCCGCACTGTTCCCGTTCCCGTGGCAATACGGGGATAAAACATAAAGCCTATGTATGATACTCCATAATGACGTAGCTTTCTATTGGTGAAAATCGGTTCAGTAGATCCATCGATTACCTCTTACAACGTCACAAACTCACAAACGTTACCTCTTTATAATATTAGTATAGAAAAGGACTTTATAGTTTTGTTAATTTCATAAATATTGGCTGCCTTGTTCATCTACTGCTGTCGGCGGTCTAGCTAGAGAGGTCTAGCTAGACTCAGCAGTAGATGGAACAAGGCTAGACAAGGAAGGAACGAGGGTTCCTTATATTCCCTGATCTATGCGAGCCTCATCCAGCCATCACACATACTTATCTCAACTTGATGTAGGGATAAGCGTCGAATTAACGAACTAGTTGAATTAACCGTTAATCTCCGTCAACGTATTAAACGTTAACCGTTTATGAATCAACTAGTTGAATTCGTCAACGACGTTTATGAATTTAACCGGTGCGTCTCGTTCAGTAATCGTTAACGCAAATGCAACTAACTGAGCAAATTAAAAAACGAAATTTGAAAATAACGTTATAGATTGTCAGCGACCGCCATGTCATACAATTAGAACTCTAAGTAACGTGTTGCAGAGTTGATTTAATTTAAGTTAAAAAACGAAATATTTATTTTAAGGATAGTTTTAAGGACCTTTCAACGAATGAACGGTTTACATTGCAAGTTGACATTAGTAGTAAGTTAACTCGTTGACGAATTTAACTAGTTGATTAACCAGTTGACAAACGTAAATCAACGTTAACGTTGCGTTTACGGAAAAACCGTCAACGACCCATCACTAACCCGATGCCACACCCAGGTGACCCAGTTGTAGAAAACCCAGATGAGAGATGCACAGAACCGGGAATCATTCTAAAAGTAAAGACAAGACTATATCCTGTGGCCGTATTACGAAGTGCCAATGCTATCATGATTCGTGTGAGGGAAAGAGATAGTGCTATTCGTCTTGTGTAACTCCGTCTCTCTCTGACACAGAAATCATGATGGATTTAATACGTCATAATAGGGCTGCAATTCCGGTCTGAAGTGATGTATTATAAAAAGAAAATATCTTACCACTTCGTTTATGATCATCTCGGACACCTGAGTCTGAAAGTATAATTAAATACAGTCTTATCTTAAATAACGTTTCAAGTTCTTTCATGACACACATAATAGATATCCGAGGTCATAGGAAAATTTGAGACTACATGGTTATTTGTAAAACACCAACAACCTCTTAAGAGGTCATTGTACTCATCATTATGAACAACTTTTACTATGAGAACAAAACTAAAATCGCGAAAAAATCTTTGTCCATTTTTAAAACAATGGTCAAAAATCACTGCCTCTCTCTTTAATCGTTTTTATTTGGGTTCTATGACTTTTGTTTCATATTTATTATTTTGTATATATTTATCTATTATGTAGCTATTTATTGTATATAAATAATTAGTATACCTAAGACAACCTACAGTACTGTATTTTCCTTTTTTCTCTTTATAAGCGATCTTTTTAAAACAACATATGGATGGATTTTAAAGAGGAAAAGGAAAAAAAATACCTTACTGTAGGTAGTATCAGGTGTAATAATTATACATACAACTAGCTGACCCGGCAAACGTTTTGCCACATAAAAAACAAATAGTGGTGGACTTAACATTTACGGGGATGAAAAATAAATGTTGACCGATTCGCCACCCTAGCCGATATGCAGTTATGCACGCTAAGATTCACGAAAATCGGTCGAGCCGTTTCGGAGGAGTTCAACCACAAACACCGTGACACGAGAATTTTATATATAAGATAAATACATAATAGATAAGTACATACAATAGCAATTATGAACCAAAAAGCACAGAACCAAAGTTAAAACAGTTACAGAGAGGACTAGTGATTTGACATTTTCATCGGAATCAACTCGTAGTGGAACAAAAAGACAAACATTCATATACTTTAAAATCTTAAACTTTCGTAGTAACCCCTGACCCTTATAACAGAGGAGGCGTACGACTTACCTTCTGCGGTGATAGCTGACGAGTCAGCGGTCCTTGCGACGACAGACGCCGTCTGAGCGGGGGGTACTTGCTGGGCTGGAATACACAGCTACGCCGTGATAAGCCATCGACAATATATCGGCACATCGCTGTGTTGCGTTGGGAATTTGTCGAAAGCCTACTTTACTAACTTTAAGAACCACGGGAATGTATAGATAGTTAAGTTAAACTTCTTCTGGGTAAGCTCATTCCATCGTCGACTATGTCTCTGTCACCTTTAAGAAGCTCTTATCAATTAGTTATTTTCCAGTATCATGCAGGTCAGCGCTCAGTTTGTGGCAATAATCTCGAGAATCTAACGATGGATTCAAGCGTGGTCTTGAAAGACAGACCCTCATTTAATTTGAAACTATCAGAAAAAGATTGTTTACTGTAATGTGCACGCAAAATACGCGCTTAGTCGTGGAGTTGCGGAAACCAGCCCGTTTTACATTTATATTACTATAGTTTAATTACACGTTCAGCAGTTTTTTTTTTTCTATAAAGATTAACGAGCATTAACTGCACAAACTTTTGCTTTCGGAATTCATACGTAAGTATAATAGTTTTTTTTTTTTGTTCTTTTCTGCACCATGGCTGTTAGGGACCTATGGTCCTATCATATCCGGCTCGAAGGACCAATGGCAATCTGTCCTAGAACAATAAGCCACTGGATTGATCGACTTTTAGTCTGATTGTGTTTCATGTTATGTATAATGAGAGCGGTTTCTGGGCAGCTCTCATTTCCCTATGCGAATCTGGCGCTGAGACTAGGGATGCCACATCTCCTCAACCTCGTATGCTGTCGTGCTCCTGTTCCACTTAGTGCTAGTGCCAGCTCGTTTGTGTGTCGTTCGTATAATATTCAGTGTGATAGGTAGTTGTTATCATTGTTGTGGTTACTTACATCGTATGTGCGCTGTCGGGCGGTCCCTACCGACATGGTGTGCGTGGCTTCGTAGTCTGTGGGCCGTCTCCCCTGCGCCTGGCTGCTCCACGTGTCCGATGGACGATCGTACCCCTGCGCACCATACACGGAGGTCACATTGTACGTTTTTAGAACAGCAGCCCTACCATGACGTCTTAAATCCATCATGTTTCCTCTGTCAGAGAGAGACGGAGTTATACAAGACGAATAGCATTATCCCTTTTTCACACTGAATCATGATAGCATTGGCACTTCGTGGTACGGGTCCAGGCCAGTAAGTAAAGCAGCCGATGAAACATTTATTTAAATTTCGAATTAGGAATACATTCATTGTGCGTACAACTTAGGAGTGGAATAGGGCGGTTAACTAAAAAAATCTTATCAGTCCGTCAGATAGATTTTCAAAAAATATTGGTGATGTATTTTTTCTTTTTTCACATAAACAAAAAATGAAGACGATACAGTGCGTTAAAAACTCGTGTGACGTCACTATGTGCTTTAATTTTTACCTAGCCCGGACGTCACACGCTCCTCCACTCGCTTTTTATCTTCGTCAGTTTTTATAGATTTGATAAAGGAAAAATTACGTGTCCAATATTTTTCTATAATCTAACTGACGGACTAAACATAATCATATATTTTTTACTCAGGCAACATCCCTATTCCCTGCCAGTGTCTGTGTTTCTTGATAACTACAACCTGGGAGTCTTTAGTGCAAAGAGTTATTGGACTAAATAAATAAGTGGAGCCTAACCTATTCAGGTTACTTCTAGGCAAGCATGTTTCATCTTCGACCGTACCATCGGTTACCATCAGGTGAGACAGTTGTTTGAGAGTTGTTGTTTGTTGGTGTTTGGGAGACAGTGGTCAAAAGCTTGCCTATCAATAAAAAAACTCTTTGGGAATCTTCAGATGTTTAATGAATTCATATATTTGTTTTTACTAATTGGCGGATATTTCAAAAGTGTGTTGTAGGTACGTCGAAATAGATTTGACTAGAGAAAAATTCCGCTGAGCTCCAGCTCATTGAAGTCATCTCCTCCCTGCAGCAGCACACTGCGTGACGTCACACATGTATACTCACCACATCCGCATAGGTCTGGTTCTTGCCGGTCTGCTCGTGCATGGGGGGTGGGCCTGAGCGGCCCATGCTGAGCTCCAGCTCGTTGCAGTCATCTCCTCGCTGCAGCAGCACACTGCGTGACGTCACACATGTATACTCACCACATCCGCATAGGTCTGGATCTTGCCGGTCTGCTCGTGCATGGGGGGTGGGCCTGAGCGGCCCATGCTGAGCTCCAGCTCGTTGCAGTCATCTCCTCCCTGCAGCAGCACACTGCGTGACGTCACACATGTATACTCACCACATCCGCATAGGTCTGGATCTTGCCGGTCTGCTCGTGCATGGGGGGTGGGCCTGAGCGGCCCATGCTGAGCTCCAGCTCGTTGCAGTCATCTCCTCGCTGCAGCAGCACACTGCGTGACGTCACACATGTATACTCACCACATCCGCATAGGTCTGGATCTTGCCGGTCTGCTCGTGCATGGGGGGTGGGCCTGAGCGGCCCATGCTGAGCTCCAGCTCGTTGCAGTCATCTCCTCCCTGCAGCAGCACACTGCGTGACGTCACACATGTATACTCACCACATCCGCATAGGTCTGGTTCTTGCCGGTCTGCTCGTGCATGGGCGGTGGGCCTGAGCGGCCCATGCTGAGCTCCAGCTCGTTGCAGTCATCTCCTCTCTGCAGCAGCACATTGCGTGACATCACACTTATATACTCACCACATCCGCATAGGTCTGGTTCTTGCCGGTCTGCTCGTGCATGGGGGGTGGGCCTGAGCGGCCCATGCTGAGCTCCAGCTCGTTGCAGTCATCTCCTCCCTGCATCTGTGCGCCCGGATTGCGTTGCTCCCGAGTCAAAGGAGCCGCACCGGGCTGGTGGAAGCAATGACAGTGAAATAACTATGTTAACGTCTTCTTCCTTGAGATTGGCAAGAAGCTGTGTGGATCCGATATTTGATGGAAGGGATTAAAGGAGACTCTTGCCCAATTTTTCCTAGGCATCTTATATCAATCAGTTACAAATAATGCGAAAATAGACTCTCTTAAGAGAAAAAAAAACTGAGTATTAGTAGAATATAACCCTGTCTTTACCTGTGCGATGGCAAGGTTAATACCGGGTACTGTGCTGGTCTCGACACGCAGCATGCACCACAGGTCGATGACCCCGATCTCGTCCCGGCTGTCCAGGGGGTCGGTGACCCCATGGCGAGCGCTCAGCATTTGAGGTCCTGCTACCTGGACACGATAGGTACAGTGATCAATTCATACATGAAACAATCTCCACATTCTTTTGAAAATCATATTTAAAAAAATAGCTACTTTAGATAGTTGTTGTTTGTCGCAAAATGGATTGTGAATCCAAATGTAAAGCTCTTCCGTTACTGAGTGACTTTGCAGCGCAAAGCCGAAACGAGTGGTGGTAGAAAACTGAAGATTGGCATGAAGGTTCCTTGGGAAGTGTAGGAGTTCGTCAATTTCCTCTCCAATTGCACGCCACTTACATCTATTTTCGGCTTCTCGCATCCAGTTTCTGCCAGCCGTCCTGCGCAAATCGTCACTCCACCGTGCCTGAGGACGTCCTACACTACGTTTGCCGAGACGCGGACTCCACTCTACAACTCGTTTACACCAACGGTTGTCGGTTCTACGACATACATATAAGTAGGTAAATGCTAACCAATGCTATTGACATGTCGGCTCTCGTGTTGGTATGTAACAGTGCGTCTCTAAGCGGTAAAGCGCAGCTCGCAAAAGGTTTTTCTTCATTATCCAACTCGCAGATGATGATCGGCATATGGTCCTAGTATTGGTGACAGAAAAAAAAGAACTTTGTACCGTGCGACTTAGCGCACATTATGCGACAGGAATGGTCACAATTAGTTGGGTAGTTGCTTTTGTTCATGGCGGGGCCATATCCTAGAATTTTGTTACTTCAAGATGTGGCCGGTAATTTCATGAAATATCTGGAATGTGGCTGACGATTTCATGAAATGGCAATTTGAAAATTCGACGACGGCTACAATGTATTTCTGTCAGCAGGCTTGAAAGGAATCTACCACGAAAAGTATGACAGGTGTTAATTTCGCTCGTTCACTCTAGATACCGTCATCCCATTCGAACCTAATGTACCCGTTTGGGGTGCCCTATGTTCCCTAAATACTTACCTCGACCACATGAAATGTCCAATTCTACGATATGGCCACATAATAGAATAGAATGCATTTGAAAAGCAACAACGAAAGGTAGAGATAAAGAGCGTTCCCAGGGCCAGTGCGTTTATTGCGGAATTTGTTCGAAAGAGTCACCGCGGCCCTGGAACGCGGCGGGCACAAGAAGGATCACGGGTGGGTTTTAGTCAGTAAGAGTCTGACACTCCCTTCCGCTCCGCCCAGAGTGGGAGAAGACATTTGATGATTTCCCATCCAAAAAAAAATGGCCAGTGCGTTTGGTCGATTGCCGATGTTAACTTGTTTATCGTATAAAAATGAATGGTTTTTTTCTGCTAAGTAATCAAGCCATCTTGACCAGACACTATTCTCGCAGTTCAATAAGTTCTGTTGTTTCATAAATTATTTCCATCAGAAGTTCTATACTTACTGAAGTTCAGTTCAGTTGTATACCAGAAGATGGTCGTCTTTTCGTGATCCAGTCCCTTGTATCCAACTTGTACCAACTATACTGAACGCCAGATAAATGTGCAATAACGGTCATTAACCCACCTACATTTATTGACAACATTAATTCTTAAAACAGAAATAATGAATTAATGCTATATTGAATCAACATCCATCGTGATCCTTTATATTTACTAGTAATGGAAAACGATTCATTTTTGTTTGTCCATGTACCTACGAAGAGATATCAAGGACAATGGCCTTTATTGCATATTTATCTGGCATTCGGTATACGTAATTTTGTCTTCCAACAATACCTACATTTCTAGGAACTGAGTTCTCTACTTCAATACCAGAAGATACTTTTAACTACGATAACTGAAAACAATCTTTCTTGCCCAAATATTACTCACATATTTCAAATAGTTCAAGAAGTTATCGGTGACCTTGATATCATATTCAGTGGAGAAGTCGAAGAGCATGACCCGGCCGGCGCGCATGCGCGCCATCGTGACGGCTTGGTCGTAGAACTTCCATTTAAGGACCAAGTTCTTGTCGCGGGAACTAAGAACTGCCTGTATTATGAAAAAATGTATGAGTTGGTGGATTACTTTAATGGAACTTCTTTGAAAATTAACATCATGTAGGTATAGATGTGGGAAGTGAAATAGTACTACCTAAATATGTATACACTCTCATGCAAGTGGGCAATGTTCGCAATTGCAGTCGAGGCGCAATAGACGCCAAGCCAAGCGAGGCCATTAAGGAGCCGAGTGACTGCAATAACAGTTGCAGATGTGTACTGAAAGACGTTTTTCAACCTTACTCGGTTTCTTCTATTCGTTGATTTTCGTGGAGGCTGACTGGGGACTACCATAATAAATAGCTATTACAAATACAATAAATTGACTAGGCCCCCGCCTGTAGGCTAGCTGGTGGCTTTTCTGCGCGAGCGCGAAATACACTTAATCGTGTGCCTTAGAACGTTGATGCATAAGCCAGTTTTAGTATCAAAGAACTTTAAGTCACATTAAACCTCGAATTTCGATCTACCCTCTTTTTTCTTTCATTTTTTCGATCTACCACACCAAAAGAAATAAAGCATGAACCTCATCAGAGAAGACGACCGTGCCGACATGCAGCGTGAAGACGGACATGGGCGCACGCGCGTCGCCGATGCCCTGCGTGGCCACCCCGGGCTTCAGCGCGATGGGCCGCGACACGTCAGTCGCCGACGTCTGCGCGCTCACCGTATCGCGCACCGGCTAGGGGGAGATGGGGGGCTTTAGTACATTCATTTTATATAGCAAACTAGCTTCTGCCCGTGACTTCGTCCGCGTGGAATAGTTACTAACCCCTCCAATTCTTTATGATATTGATTCGTTGGTGGGAGAAGTGGTGGGAGGTTGGTGCGCGTGAGCTGCGCGCGGTACTGGACAGTGCTTAGACATTGCAACATTACTATATTTTTCTAAAATAAAAGTAGCGAAGTTACTCCCTATTACCAATAAAAGTCCCGTCAAAACCGGTCCAGCCATTTCAGAGATTAACCGGAACAAACAGACAGACAGAGAGACAAAAATTAAAAAAAAATGTTATTTTGGTGTACGTACGGTATATATTCATATATGCATATAGTAAAAAGCGGTTATTTTAATATTACAAACAGACGCTCCAATTTTATTTCTAAGTAGGTATAGCACATCAGCTGGTGGCTAAATACTTAATACCAGCCGCCAGGTCTATCCTAGGATACGTGACCACTACTACCTCCAAAGATTCCTAGGTTGATGCCTAGGTAGAGGTACATCTCCAGGCAGTGCCCGGGACGAAACCGGGGCGTTGTGCGTCAATACGTGGTTTCCAAATCCCAGGCATGGCCCGAACACGTTTGAAGGATTTCTTATAAAATGTTCCTAAGTAGGACCTATATTTTTCAGCTCTTGACTGACCACGGTCCGTCTTGGTTTTGTAATTTGTATATCTTTGACAGTCGTTACGGTCAACCATAAGCCAGAAAATCTGACACCAATCTTGCTAGCCAGCTACTTTTGGAGGTCAGAGGTCTTAGTGTGAGTGATTTGATAAAGCAAAATAAAAACGTGGCTAATATTTGTGGATAGTCTAATTAACGGACTACATACGATCATTTTCACTTTTTACCTAAACGTGACGTCACAAGCCCCCACTCCTGATGCATTTGATCTTCGTATTTTTTATTGCACATAAAAACCGTGTCTAATATTTTTCGATAATCTAACTAACGGACTACGTACTTTTTATTCAAATTTAATCCCTATCGCGTCTGTGAGGAATGGTGGCGCAACGTTCGTACTTGCAGGATCCTCGTACATGTATAAATCACTGGCTCACTATATATCGCACTCATGAGCTATAGCACGTCTATTCTCGGAAAGCTCACTCGTGTGACTGATGTGTTGACAGCTATCCCCACTACTGTTATGCGTGAGATATTGTAAATACTTACCTTTTAGGTATTCAAACACTAGTGCTTATTCGAAAAAAACAAAACAACCAAAGCGCAAACTTTTACTGGTTCAACTGTAGGTACTCAGGAACCTCCATACTATTTTATTGTTGAGGTAAATTGGAAAAAATAATACAAAACTAATTTTTGGTTAAAAATATAAACTTCTTTTAATTTGTACTAGACTGACATACACTCCCAGACACTGTGAATATATGATTTTTAATAACACAATACAACAAATACCTACAATCTACCTCTATTTACGACCATTACATAAAAATAATACATGATAGCTATTATACATCTAAAAACAATCAGGTATAATGATAATTAAATATAGAAGAGTTACTAGAATATTTATATAATTATGTTACTTACTATAAACATAAAAAAATACTAAGTAAAATGTATATTTATTTATTCTAATCTAAGATTGCACACCAATAGCTCTTTTATGGCCGGTCTCAATAACCATTCAAATAAATATAGGGAACGTGCAGAAACTATAGGTGGCAGCACAGACGCATCAATGTCAAGTATATTTTATTTATTTATAAGTTTCAGATTTTGTTCAATACTTCTTTTATGAAGCTTATTCATTATTAGCAGAACATCGTCATTTGAATACTTCTTTTATGAAGCTTATTCATTATTAGCAGAACATCGTCATTTGAATATTTCTTGAAACTGGCCATTTTTTTTTATTTTAAATTTTGAAGTGGGCAAAGCACTTTCTTCTATTCTCATCGTTCAGTATGATTTCAACGCAGAATATATGTATATTTTGTTGTACATTAGGTATGTCTGGCCTACCGTAACTCTGGAAGCACTGCACGCCCCTGCTATAATCTTGGCCTTTTCCCAACTATGTTGAGATCGGCGTCCAAGCTAACCGGACGGAACTTAATACCAGGATTCTATATGGAGCGACTGCATATCTGATAGCCACAACCCAGGAACTGGTATGTGTATGAAGGACTTACATACCTTCATAAGAATATTAATAAGTAATGTTAAGAATAATTAATTAATAATTCGAAGAATTCGTTCGATCATCTGTCAGTCGCAATATACGTGTAACCGTGAGCTGCTGTTTTATTCTTTGACTCCGTATCCTGGCACTCCGGCATTTCCAAGTGTTTCAGTTTACAAGATACTCCTTGACAAGACTGGTGATTGATATTAAAAAAAAGAAACACGTTGCCCCACACTTGGAATTTCGCCAGTATCGTGGTTACTTTTACAAACATACAATCTCATATACACAAACAGCCAGACCCGGAACAAATATCTGTAGGCTATACAAATATTTGTTTCGAGCGGGAATCGAATCTGCAATACGCAGCGCAACAGCTAATCGCTGAGTCACTGCGCCAAGTGTGTCGTTAGCTTCTGCCTACCCGTAACGACTGTCAAATATTTACAAATGACAGTCGGGACCAACACTGCATGGAGGAATCTTGGTGCATTAGGATGGTATGACTCGCTAACTTCGACGACCGACTCATGTGGCTGGTATTATCTAGCTATGTACGTGATTCAAAAACATATTTTTTACTAATTTTAAAATGCTACTACTACAGGGTTATTTGAAAAACACCAACAACCTTTTAAGGGGTCATTGTACTCATCATTATGAACAACTTTTAACTATGGGACCAAACCTGAAATCGCGAAAAAAATAATCAGCTGTTCCCTACATTTTGATTCACGAACATAAATGTAAGGAACATGTGTTTTTTTTGCGATTTCAGGTTTGGTCCCATAGTAAAAGTTGTTCATAATGATGAGTAAAATGACCCCTTAAGAGGTTGTTGGTGTTTTTCAAATAACCCTGTACAGTCTATATCTGGCCCCCTAGCCAAGTTACAAACGTTTCGTGTTTCTCTAATCGATAACGCCTCGGTGTCAGCAACTGTAGAAAACGATAAGTTGGTAGCCATGTTGACGCGCCTGAGTCGGCCGCTCGTTCTACAATGTCTTTACAAAAACGACTTGTTCTTTAGTCTATGGCGAACGTTCCTACAAACGTCAAACAGGTTAAAATTTAAACTCTGTTTTAATGCTTTAACCATTAAAATTAAACGTTGAACATTGTAGAAATTATAACAATTAATTCTGTTATTTTGAACGATGTGAACTTGGCTACGAATGTTCTATTCGTTTGCTCTAACCACGTGACTTAACGTTGAGACTATTTCATTCCCATACATTTGATCAGTTTTCGAATAGCGTTATCGATTGCAGATTATCAACTTGGCTAGGGGGGCAGAACTGGAAGTAGGGCTTCAAGCTCTAACTAACGGCAGGGCGGGTGAGGTCAGCGGGGCGGCGGCGGTGCAGCAGACTCTTGCAGCGCTGCAGCTCGTCCGTGATGGCCTGCAGCGCCGCCTCCATCTGCTGCGACGGCGGCGTCTCCAGCTTGTGAGCTAGTTGCCTACAAATTAAATCATTTACACTTGTCTTCACCAACTCTGATTTTGGCAAGTGTTACCATACTTTACAGGTGTCTGCTTCAACCGAATAATGAATACCATTTTTAATATGAAGAGACTTGATACACAGCTTTAATATTGTTATACTTTTTAGTATAGCGTCACTGATGCAGAAGATAATTTGACATTAGTTCCAAAACGAAATATAACAATTAACCAATCATACAGGGCCCCAAGTTTGCTATTTTTATAAATTTATCATTCCAACACGATTCCATTATCATTTTGCTAAAAGTTCGTAATCTGCTAAATTCATAATGTAGATCATTCGCTTTTGCATTGCCTTCCTGCATGTGCATAAAATCCTTGCATTTGCCTAGTAATCTTGCATGTGCATAATATAGCGGGGGGAGGGAGGTGCATACCTGCAACCCACTAATATTCGCGGAAATTAAAACTAGATATATTGTTTTCAATTTCAAATTGCACAATGACGTTCTAATGGAAGGTGACTGGTCAAAGGAAGTGTCAAAAATTTAGCAGATTACTGCATACGTTTGTCATTCATTTGTCATTATGTACGAGATTACCATTCTATGCCATTTCTTTCAATGGTGTGTCAGTGGTTGACCACTGGAAAGTCATAGTGACGCTTTTTATTAGTAGATTACCAAACTTGTCAAAATCAACCATTATGAAATCAATGATAGACCATTCTGACACTATTGTAATAGCAGACTTGAGGCCCAGATCTAATAAAAGAATAATTATACTTACGCGTTCAAATACAGCCTGTCTCTGTCAGGCTCAGACTGCCTCTGTTCTGTAAACGTGATAAAGATATAAAATATAGTAAATGCAGTTCAGAATTTACACCGAAGATCAAGTAGTAGATCTTCGGTGTAGATTCTGAACCGCTATTATCGCTCCAACTACGTTGGAGAATTACTGGGGTTTTGGTAACAATCAGACTATGGTGTATTATGAGTTGATTCATTTGAAGAGAGGTGGTCTGTAGCTACAATTAATATATTAAAGAAAGTAACAACAAATCGCTCATTTGCTACTATTGATGATTTTTTTAGTTATTAATACAGAAAATTGCGATCCCTTTACTGTATAAACGTAATTTCTCGGAGAATATCTGCTGTCTCTCTCTCTCTTACTATAGAGCTTAGACAAATTGTGATTTTACAGTAAACGAAGCGCAATTTTGTAAACCAAAACATCAATTTTGAGTATGTCGAACTTGTAGCAAATGAGCGAAATGTCAGATCAGAGGCCGTACTACGAAGTACCAATACTATCATGATCCAGTGTGAGGGAAAGGGATAGTGCTATTCGTCTCGTGTAACTCCGTCTCTCTCTGACACAGGAATCATGATGGATTTAAGACGTCATGGTAGGGCTGCAGATAGTGAAACGTACTGCTGGCGTGCGCGGGCAGCTCGCCCTCACTGAGCGGCGCCTGGCCCGACTGCGTGCTGCTGCACGTCGTCGTCCGGTCCTCGCCCGGGGACAGCGGCGCACACTTCAACGGACTTTTTTCTGGAAGAAAACTCATCCAGCATTCATTCCAATTAACCCATTTACAGGCACTTTTGAATTGTCAAGGTCGGTTGGTCAAAAAGATGAAATCACTTTCACGTTCCAAAGCGGACATCTCTATGAAGAAGAACGTGCTAGAAAGACTATGAACACTCTTTTATGATTAACAATTTGGTGCAAAGTTATGACTATATCATTAAGTTATGATTATATCATTAATATTGAAATTATATATAAATGTGATAACTATGTAAAAAGACGTGCACCGTAGAAGCAACCGGAATAAAAAGAAACGATTCAAAGACATAATTAAGATAAACCGTGGCAATCGAGAGATGTCCAGTCCCACTGACCGTAGGAACGTAGGCTTAAGCCTTTGTTTCGACATAATTATAGTCTAACTAGATAGCAAAACCAAACAAACTGGAGCTCATTTAGGCACAAATTAGAATTTGCGGGTAGACTAAGGGCTAGTAAAAAAAAAAACCTGAAATCCATAAAAACTGTAACACTTACACATAAAAGAAGAAAATTTAAATTTCGCATTAATAAAATACCTTTAAATCGATGCAGTCAAGTGTACTTACTTTCCTTTTCCAAAGGCAAATCTGAGAGGTAAGACATTTCTAGATCAGTGTTATCTGGCGAAGTTTCAGTCTGCTTCGAGTCCAGCGTATATGTCTCGGTCCCTCGGTCTGACGTCGATACTGCGCGACGCCTTTCTCTCGGAGTCATGTTCTCCTGAGTGTCCACTGCTTGGGTACCTGACCGATGGACATATTTTTGTTAGCAGTCAGTGGAATAGTACATATAATGAGCAAAAATCAGCTGTCCCCTACATTTCGATGAGTTATACGAACATAAATGTAAGGAACAGCTGATTTTTTTTTCGCGATTTCAGGTTTGGTCCCATAGTAAAAGTTGTTCATAATGATGGGTACAATGACCTCTTAAGAGCGTTCATGCCTAGCGCGGAGCGTCGAGTTTAGGTAAATAGTTCGCAAATTTCACTCACACAGAAGCGTGGGTAACTGTGTGCGTAGACTAGCCGCGTGCGCTCTCTTTGTACTTCGACTAACCAACTTTGATCCGTTAGCTTTATAGCAATAATAATGTATTGTTATAGAAAAATTAAACTGGAAGTTAAATACAAATTATTGTTATTCTTATGATTTGTAGATTTATGATTAATAAATAATTATATTTGAAATATTATTTTGCCTTTACACCTTTTCATATCTGAAATCCTACTTTTCATATACGAAATCTAGTTATTTTGGAGAAAAATAATATTAATAATTGTACCTACTTAAGTGTTGGTAATTAGTTCTAGTGGGTTGTTGATAGCTTTTTTCATTTTATGATTAGGATGAGTAGGTAGGTAATTAAATAAAGATTTATCATGTTATATTTAGTACCTAAATCATTTATGACAAAAAAGCTGTATAAATCATAAAATAGTTTCCCTCAATTGCATTGATCGGCTATTTCTGGGATCAATTATTTCGGGAAGAACGCATACATAATAAAATTTTGTTAAACGAGGAATCATTTTTTCTTTACAAAATTGAAATTCTTTACAAAACTTTGTAAATTTTTACAACTTTTATTGGAAATTCAGGACTAGTGTACACCGCAAAAAGACACACATTTTTGTTTGAAATATTTAATTGGCCCTGAACTTGGTAATACCAGTCATGTTTAACATTGAAAATTACGTTATCGCCATGAAATAAAAATAATATCCATATAAAATAGATTTAACGAGTAGTGCTGAATTGAAATTCGGGCGTTGTTTACAAATTTTCTTAGCTCGAGTCACAAGGCACTCACAGCCTGAAGAACTGTATCCCTTTCAATGAAATGCCGTTTTAAGGTCAATGTTTTTAAATTTTCAAGGAAAACTACATGTGCCTGCTTGAAATTGTCTGGGTTCATGACAGGCGTTTGACATGCATTTGCGTAATTGAATTTGTTCACGAGCCCTGTGCTAAAGTTTATTTTTCGGCGAGGTATTTTGCGTTTCAGATTTTGATTTATAGAAAAACGGTTTTGCTCTAAATGTTTCAGGGATTGACCTGGACTTTTCTGGTAGGCACATTTATAAAGGGTAGTTTGAGGTTTATCTGTGTTTAAACTAACCAAGCGGCATGACAACGGACGGAATATGAATCTTTTAGGGAATTAGGCGTTTCCCACCTACAGTCTTTGCTACTATGGTGTTGAACTGCTCTGCACGGTTTTTGGTAAAATCGTGGGGCAGACTTCTAGTAAGATAAGCCAGCTGCCAGATATTGCGTTGCAGTTTTAACATCAATGTTTTGGCTTCGAGAGTTTGGTTTGTTTCTTTTTTCTCTCTTTGGTGCAGTAGCACAAGTCACATTCACTCTGATCTTCAAAGATGTGTTTGGCGCTGTTCAGAATATCTCTCGGTATTTTTATATTCTTGTGGGATCGTGTGGTGAAATAAAAGAATCACTTCTTCACTAAACTGTATATTTTTACTGAAATTCAAATATATTTCTTAAATCGTGGCTCAAACACGTCTGTCTTCCTTCCTACTTTGTTAATCAATTCTCTGAAGATGATTGTGATAAACCTTGTAAAAACCTTCGGACAAGTTGCTAGACCAAATGGTGCACGTAAAAATTCATATTGTCCAGTAGTTGTTACAAAAGAAGTATACTTAATTGAGTCTTCGTGTACCCGTAAATGAAAATAACCATTTTTCAAATCTAATGCACTAAATATTCTAGCCGAGGACAACTTGTCAATATGATCATCTATTATAGGGAGTGGATATTCATCTTTAACCATTTTACTGTTAATCCTTCGATAATCAACACATATTCTTAAACTACCATCCTTTTTCTTCACCAACACTAATGGACTCGAATATTCTGAATAACTCACCCTGATAATTCCATCATCAAGCCATTCTTGGATTTGGCGATCCACACATTCTTTTCTGATTCGGTTAAACTTTGTGTTTGCCAGTACCGTACCGAAAATCTTACTGCTGTTCTCAGCCGAATCAATAGTTTAGATGTCAACCATTTACGCTCCGACAGAGGGATAGATGTATAAGTTTTAAGCAATAATTTTTTTCCGTTGCAATTGCGGAGGAGATGGTTGGTACATTACATTTTTTTAATTAGAACGCCGGGATATGCTGGCATCACCATCAGCAATCAATGTATTATATTTAATTTCCGAGTTTCTACGGAGGACTTGAATCCTTCTACCAGTATTGTTGGTTCCATACTAGATGATGAACGTGATTTTTAGAACATTTGTGAGGAGCAGGCTGTTGTTCCTTTTTATACTTTTAATACTTATTCCGGACCCCAATGTAGAGAATTTTTCCTGTGTGATGTCCTATAATAGCTGCAACACACGGACAATGCATTATAGTGGTTTTTATATGAGCGTTTGCTCCATCAACTGTCTGCTTCCACTGGTATCATCGGAATGTCACGAGTGTCACCTTGTAATCGAGCAGCAGCTGTTTCCTCCTGAGCTGATGCAAACATACTTTATTCAGCGGAATTTTTCCACATTTCAGCAACTTTATCATGACACTAGCTGCTGCCCGCGACTTCGTCCCCGTGGAATCCCCGATTTTAAAACATTCTTATCGCTGCTCCGCTCCTATTGGCTGAAGCGTGATGATATATAGCCTAAAGCCTTCCCCGATAAATGGTCTATTCAACCCAAAAATATTTTTTCAATTCGAACCAGTAGTTTCTGAGATTAGCGAGTTCAAACAAACAAACTCTTCAGCTTTATAATATTAGTATAGATTTACTATAAGTGAATAATGACATAACAGTAAGTCCATCGATGTAACAACTTCATTCAAATTTGTTAGGCCAATTCCTGAAATTATGGCTCCTGACACGGCGCCTTCATTGACATTTACCTAGTTTATTTTTTGTGTTTCATCGTGACTACTCAGTTCGAATTTAGAATAGCACATATTACATTGAAAGAATTGTATTTTTTTAAATAAATAATAATAGTGGAAAATTATATCTAAATATCGCATTCATTTGTCACATTTATTATTTCTGATTGCGATTCCAGTATTTCCAATTCTTTATCAACTCTTGTGGTAGCTGTGATTCTTCGGTATCATTCTCTTGTGACATACCCGCATTGATTTGCAGTTTTTGTATGGTTTAGAAAGAATAATAGAATAAGAAGAAATAATTAATTTCACAAAACTAGTTTCAGTACAGCGCAACTTGTTTCGTATAATAATTAGTGTCGTGAAATCTACAGTATCACCGAAATAATGGCCCCGTCAGCATCAAAGCTTTATTTTGCAATCTACAGTAATATTATAAAGAGGAAACATTCGTATGTTTGTAACAAATATATATTTTTTATTAATGTCCTAATATTGAAGAATGTGACCTTCTATTTTCTATCGGTTATTAAAATCCCCGTGTAAGAAAAATGCGAATTGGCTATAACCAGCTACGACATTAAAAGTGGTTCCTCGGTAACGTACTTTTTAGCTTCATTAGCCTTGGCCAAATTTCCGTAACTTTTCCTTTTTGCCCCGTTGCTACCCATAATTATCGGAAAAAAAATGCAATCATACATAAAAAGAGTTATCTTCTTTCATGATTTGAACTCCATTACTTTAAAATATGTAATCATCAAAGTTTTGTTTCGTTAAAAAAAAATAAACAAAAAGTATCAATTCGTCCTAGTCGCTCTAAGAACTCGACAAACTATAATACAATTTTACGCAGCACGCGGCAACGGGAGCGACACACGTCCAACCTCTGAAAGGCCTCGGCCGGCACTGAGCGCTGGTGCGATTCCGCGTCGATTATATAGTAGTACTAAATAATGTATAGTAAAATTAATATAGAAGTTATTTAAAAAAAAAAATGTACCATGTTTTAGAACGTAAATGTCTTCATTTACTAGGTCTAAAAAACAACAAAAATACCTTTGATTTCATCCTAAAATAACACGTTTAAAAACTCGAAAAGTGGCTAAAAATGACACTTTTGAGTATACTTTTCTTGTATAAAAACTTACAATAATTACGTTTTTTTTTCAGCCAAGCACTAGTAAATGTTATTGTTTTTTTAATAGTAATATTTCTATAGGTTTGTCGTTTATGGTTTTACTATTATCTAGCATTTGCGTAGACCATCGACCGCTAGTTTTAAAAAGGGATTGAGTAAAAACTGTTCTAATGAGAAAACTTTACGATCATTTGAAAATATTTTTCAGCCAAGCACTAGATTATGAAATCCTCAATAATTTGACGTCAACATCTTATCTACGAATTAAATAGATTATCGTTTTATTGTCCGTCGGAAATCATCAATTTTGACTCCAGCGTGGTTTTTACGGATGAACGCTCTTAAGAGGTTGTTGGTGTTTTAAAATTAACCCTGTATATGATATGAGGACTATATGGGTATTATTTTCTTTTTTCTTTCCTTCTTTAGAGTATATATGTACTTTTGCGGCTTATCCAAATGTCGCTTCTTTGGTATTGTTCGTCGAGTCGTTGAGTTCCTTATTGTTTCTAAGTTGAGCTACTCGACTACTGACAAAAGCTTGCACTGAATGGACAGGCCCACTTAAATCTGTGTGGTTCTTTCCTCAAAAGACCATTTCAGACACAGATCTGCATGGTTCTCATATAACATTATGAATGTGAGGACTATGTAGATCGCCATATTAGGATCGTATTCCGGTTTATCTGGCAGTTTGAGTAATTCTTGCGGCCTACCCAAATGTCCTTACTTTGGTATTGTTCGTCAAATCGTTGAGCTCCTTAAAGTTCTAAGTTTGAGCTACACGGTATCTGACAAACGCTTGCACTGTCTGGCCAGGTCCACTCAAATCTGTGTGGCACTTTCCTCAAAGGACTACCTCAGACATTAACTTACATGGTTCTCATATGATTTGATCGGTACGGATTGTATGGACTTTAAAAGATACCTCTGAGTTTTTTTTCGATGTTTCTTCTCAGGGTAGTCGGCTAGGAAACACCGGTTTCATCGAGCGGAACAAGTGGCATCTTGATGGAGCGTTAGCGTCGCGAAGACTTTTTTAGTATCGAAATTCGAAACAGGCCGCTACTTGAATAAAGCCCAGCGATTTCACCTGCGTTGTTCCCAATCCCGTAGGAATACGGGGATAAAATCTAGAGCCTATGACACTCACAAATAATGTGGCTTTTTATTGATAGAAGATTTTTCAAAATCAGTAGATCCAGAGATGACCCCCACAAACTCATAAACTTTATCTCTTTATAATATGATAAAGGAACAATTGGAGTTTAGTGTAAGCGTGACTGATTGGATTGTTTGGAGTAGCGTGTCAAGTGCTACGTGTGTTGAGGACTTACCTTTGCTCTGGGGCGTATGGGGGCAGGCACCGTCCTGCTGGCCGACACAGCGGCAGCCGGCCGGCCGCGGAAGCAGTGCTACGTGTGGTGAGGACTTACCTTTGCTCTGGGGCGTATGGGGGCAGGCGCCGTCCTGCTGGCCGACACAGCGGCAGCCGGCCGGCCGCGGAAGCAGTGCTACGTGTGGTGAGGACTTACCTTTGCTCTGGGGCGTATGGGGGCAGGCGCCGTCCTGCTGGCCGACACAGCGGCAGCCGGCCGGCCGCGGAAGCAGTGCTACGTGTGGTGAGGACTTACCTTTGCTCTGGGGCGTATGGGGGCAGGCGCCGTCCTGCTGGCCGACACAGCGGCAGCCGGCCGGCCGCGGAAGCAGTGCTACGTGTGGTGAGGACTTACCTTTGCTCTGGGGCGTATGGGGGCAGGCGCCGTCCTGCTGGCCGACACAGCGGCAGCCGGCCGGCCGCGGAAGCAGTGCTACGTGTGGTGAGGACTTACCTTTGCTCTGGGGCGTATGGGGGCAGGCGCCGTCCTGCTGGCCGACACAGCGGCAGCCGGCCGGCCGCGGAAGCAGTGCTACGTGTGGTGAGGACTTACCTTTGCTCTGGGGCGTATGGGGGCAGGCGCCGTCCTGCTGGCCGACACAGCGGCAGCCGGCCGGCCGCGGAAGCAGTGCTACGTGTGGTGAGGACTTACCTTTGCTCTGGGGCGTATGGGGGCAGGCGCCGTCCTGCTGGCCGACACAGCGGCAGCCGGCCGGCCGCGGAAGCAGTGCTACGTGTGGTGAGGACTTACCTTTGCTCTGGGGCGTATGGGGGCAGGCGCCGTCCTGCTGGCCGACACAGCGGCAGCCGGCCGGCCGCGGAAGCAGTGCTACGTGTGGTGAGGACTTACCTTTGCTCTGGGGCGTATGGGGGCAGGCGCCGTCCTGCTGGCCGACACAGCGGCAGCCGGCCGGCCGCGGAAGCAGTGCTACGTGTGGTGAGGACTTACCTTTGCTCTGGGGCGTATGGGGGCAGGCGCCGTCCTGCTGGCCGACACAGCGGCAGCCGGCCGGCCGCGGAAGCAGTGCTACGTGTGGTGAGGACTTACCTTTGCTCTGGGGCGTATGGGGGCAGGCGCCGTCCTGCTGGCCGACACAGCGGCAGCCGGCCGGCCGCGGAAGCAGTGCTACGTGTGGTGAGGACTTACCTTTGCTCTGGGGCGTATGGGGGCAGGCGCCGTCCTGCTGGCCGACACAGCGGCAGCCGGCCGGCCGCGGAAGCAGTGCTACGTGTGGTGAGGACTTACCTTTGCTCTGGGGCGTATGGGGGCAGGCGCCGTCCTGCTGGCCGACACAGCGGCAGCCGGCCGGCTCGTGGCCGGGCGGCCGGCCGCGGAAGCAGTGCTACGTGTGGTGAGGACTTACCTTTGCTCTGGGGCGTATGGGGGCAGGCGCCGTCCTGCTGGCCGACACAGCGGCAGCCGGCCGGCCGCGGAAGCAGTGCTACGTGTGGTGAGGACTTACCTTTGCTCTGGGGCGTATGGGGGCAGGCGCCGTCCTGCTGGCCGACACAGCGGCAGCCGGCCGGCCGCGGAAGCAGTGCTACGTGTGGTGAGGACTTACCTTTGCTCTGGGGCGTATGGGGGCAGGCGCCGTCCTGCTGGCCGACACAGCGGCAGCCGGCCGGCTCGTGGCCGGGCGGCCGGCCGCGGAAGCAGTGCTACGTGTGGTGAGGACTTACCTTTGCTCTGGGGCGTATGGGGGCAGGCGCCGTCCTGCTGGCCGACACAGCGGCAGCCGGCCGGCCGCGGAAGCAGTGCTACGTGTGGTGAGGACTTACCTTTGCTCTGGGGCGTATGGGGGCAGGCGCCGTCCTGCTGGCCGACACAGCGGCAGCCGGCCGGCCGCGGAAGCAGTGCTACGTGTGGTGAGGACTTACCTTTGCTCTGGGGCGTATGGGGGCAGGCGCCGTCCTGCTGGCCGACACAGCGGCAGCCGGCCGGCTCGTGGCCGGGCGGCCGGCCGCGGAAGCAGTGCTACGTGTGGTGAGGACTTACCTTTGCTCTGGGGCGTATGGGGGCAGGCGCCGTCCTGCTGGCCGACACAGCGGCAGCCGGCCGGCCGCGGAAGCAGTGCTACGTGTGGTGAGGACTTACCTTTGCTCTGGGGCGTATGGGGGCAGGCGCCGTCCTGCTGGCCGACACAGCGGCAGCCGGCCGGCCGCGGAAGCAGTGCTACGTGTGGTGAGGACTTACCTTTGCTCTGGGGCGTATGGGGGCAGGCGCCGTCCTGCTGGCCGACACAGCGGCAGCCGGCCGGCTCGTGGCCGGGCGGCCGGCCGCGGAAGCAGTGCTACGTGTGGTGAGGACTTACCTTTGCTCTGGGGCGTATGGGGGCAGGCGCCGTCCTGCTGGCCGACACAGCGGCAGCCGGCCGGCCGCGGAAGCAGTGCTACGTGTGGTGAGGACTTACCTTTGCTCTGGGGCGTATGGGGGCAGGCGCCGTCCTGCTGGCCGACACAGCGGCAGCCGGCCGGCCGCGGAAGCAGTGCTACGTGTGGTGAGGACTTACCTTTGCTCTGGGGCGTATGGGGGCAGGCGCCGTCCTGCTGGCCGACACAGCGGCAGCCGGCCGGCCGCGGAAGCAGTGCTACGTGTGGTGAGGACTTACCTTTGCTCTGGGGCGTATGGGGGCAGGCGCCGTCCTGCTGGCCGACACAGCGGCAGCCGGCCGGCCGCGGAAGCAGTGCTACGTGTGGTGAGGACTTACCTTTGCTCTGGGGCGTATGGGGGCAGGCGCCGTCCTGCTGGCCGACACAGCGGCAGCCGGCCGGCTCGTGGCCGGGCGGCCGGCCGCGGAAGCAGTGCTACGTGTGGTGAGGACTTACCTTTGCTCTGGGGCGTATGGGGGCAGGCGCCGTCCTGCTGGCCGACACAGCGGCAGCCGGCCGGCTCGTGGCCGGGCGGCCGGCCGCGGAAGCAGTGCTACGTGTGGTGAGGACTTACCTTTGCTCTGGGGCGTATGGGGGCAGGCGCCGTCCTGCTGGCCGACACAGCGGCAGCCGGCCGGCTCGTGGCCGGGCGGCCGGCCGCGGAAGCAGTGCTACGTGTGGTGAGGACTTACCTTTGCTCTGGGGCGTATGGGGGCAGGCGCCGTCCTGCTGGCCGACACAGCGGCAGCCGGCCGGCTCGTGGCCGGGCGGCCGGCCGCGGAAGCAGTGCTACGTGTGGTGAGGACTTACCTTTGCTCTGGGGCGTATGGGGGCAGGCGCCGTCCTGCTGGCCGACACAGCGGCAGCCGGCCGGCCGCGGAAGCAGTGCTACGTGTGGTGAGGACTTACCTTTGCTCTGGGGCGTATGGGGGCAGGCGCCGTCCTGCTGGCCGACACAGCGGCAGCCGGCCGGCCGCGGAAGCAGTGCTACGTGTGGTGAGGACTTACCTTTGCTCTGGGGCGTATGGGGGCAGGCGCCGTCCTGCTGGCCGACACAGCGGCAGCCGGCCGGCCGCGGAAGCAGTGCTACGTGTGGTGAGGACTTACCTTTGCTCTGGGGCGTATGGGGGCAGGCGCCGTCCTGCTGGCCGACACAGCGGCAGCCGGCCGGCCGCGGAAGCAGTGCTACGTGTGGTGAGGACTTACCTTTGCTCTGGGGCGTATGGGGGCAGGCGCCGTCCTGCTGGCCGACACAGCGGCAGCCGGCCGGCCGCGGAAGCAGTGCTACGTGTGGTGAGGACTTACCTTTGCTCTGGGGCGTATGGGGGCAGGCGCCGTCCTGCTGGCCGACACAGCGGCAGCCGGCCGGCCGCGGAAGCAGTGCTACGTGTGGTGAGGACTTACCTTTGCTCTGGGGCGTATGGGGGCAGGCGCCGTCCTGCTGGCCGACACAGCGGCAGCCGGCCGGCCGCGGAAGCAGTGCTACGTGTGGTGAGGACTTACCTTTGCTCTGGGGCGTATGGGGGCAGGCGCCGTCCTGCTGGCCGACACAGCGGCAGCCGGCCGGCTCGTGGCCGGGAGGCCGGCCGCGGAAGCAGTACGAGCCGCTGCGCCGCCGGTACGGCGACACGTCGCTCTGCCACGTCTCTGATACAATTACACACCAAAACAATTGATTGAAAGAAAGGAAACTAGTTTATTTGGCAAACATAGATACACATTGGTGTATATGTGTGCGTGCGCGTGTGCGAGGTCTGGTAGGCAGCCGCTCCACGTTAAATACTGGTATTCAGATGATTGAAAAAAAAAATGAAAAAAATATGTTAGCAAAACGCAACAGACAGATCTGTTGCTGAGGAGTTTATTGCGTCACTTCTTTTTTCCAGCTAAAAAAACTAGGAATTAGTGTTTTGGGGGACAGTCTTTATGTAAAATTTGACGTTTAAAAAGTGCTGGCTCTTAGCCTAGTTTTTATAAATGACTTTTGATTTATCTTTGATTATCTTTTACGCTTAGATGGGGAACACCCACCCTTCGCCATGTTTTGGACCCGTATTCACATTTCAATGCTAGTTGACCAATGCCCACGTGTAACGACGTTTTTCAACAAACAAGTGTGTTGAAAAACGTCGTAAGAAATCAGTATAATATATGGTAATACATCATAGTGAGAAATAAGACCTAATATTATAAGACTCTGACCTTTATAGTTCGGTGCTTGACTAGACTTCTCCGGAAGCTTTTGTTTTGTATCTGCCTTGTCCTCATTAGAATCTTTGTGCGCTACCTTCTCAAGAAGCGGAACGTCAGGCAATTTGACCGCCACACCGGCCGTCTCACATGTCTGCTGCGCGTATATCTTCGGGCTTACAATCAAGTCCTCTTTGGTCTGATTTCCTTTTTTTCGTTTCTTCGACTTGTCTTTCTTTTCGACTGGCTTTTTAATGATTTCTGAACCCTTGCACAGCATGTAATCGGTCGTACTTTGGTCTCTCTTCTCGAGGAGAGGCACATCTGCCACATTGACCGCCCCGTCTGCCGTGTCACTTGTTTTTTTCGCGTAAACCTTCGGATCCAGCACCAGGTTCTCGCCAGATATGCTTTCTTTCTTCTGTTTCCTAAAGTGACTGAACAAATTTTTCTTCTTTTCTTTTTTCACATTATCTAAAGACAGTATGGGACCTGGTATTTGGTAAATGTTGTGTTGATCGTCTTTTTTAGCGCGTTCCTTTTGTACCCCGAGTGCAAGTTTATCAATCGTAGGTTTGATTGTATGTGCACACTCCTTATCGAAAGAGCATCTGAAAAACGTTCAAATGTTTATCAATAGCAGCGCCCCGCCGTTTCCTATGACCTATGTCACTCGGGGATAGTATAGCCTCCCAACAGTAAAAGAAGAAAGAAAAAAAGAAAAAGCAACCAAAAACACCGAGTTTAATATTGAAATAGATTTTGAAATGTGAAGTCCCCTCCTACCCCCTTGTCACACCATGTCCCACTTCGTCAACCCCCTCCCTCCTCCTTAACGTGTGATAACATTTATGGATGGTGCCAAACATGAATGAAAGAATAATAAAAACTCACGCGGCACAAAACTGGCAGTCTTCTTTGTCCTTCTTCCCGTCGTCCGTCTGTGTGGGTGTTGTGGGGTGGCTGCCGGGCAACCTCAGCTGCGCGGGCTCGTGCACGTTAGATATGCTAGTACTAAGGGACTTCTTCGGCTGTCCAGAATCTGTTTCAGGTTTTTTGCCCTCCTGGATGACTTTACTCGCCATCTTTGGAATGCCAAAACCTAATTCTGGATTACTAGGTATACTTTCCAGTGATTCCTTTTTCACTAGCTTTGGCATGTCCGCTGTGAGCCCTTCAGCCTCCAAGTATTTTAGCTTTTCCGGGTTAAAACCCGGCCCAGGTCCTATGCTCGTGGCTGACTTAAGAGAAACGTTTCCCGCATCCTGTTTACTAAAAGTGGCTGTGCTTCCTTCACGCTTCTTTTTTTCTACAATTTCAAACTTGGGTGACCACCTATGTTCTTTATACTCGTTATTTGGGAAATCTGGGTAGCCGTATTTATCAGGAACCGGCACAGGATCGTCCGTGATATATTGCGTGCCGTACGCGTCCTCTAAAGTCTTTGCCCGCGTATCTTCCGACGTTCGCCTTCGTAAAGTCTGTGCCTTGCTCTCTTCCGGATTACCCAAAACTTCTATGCGTAGTGTTTTTCTCGTTTGATTCACTCGATCTTCAGACGGTACTGGTTTTATGCATTCATAATTTTCGTCTTTGAGAGATTGTTCGATGTGTTCTACTTGTGTTTCTGCCTAGGGAAGAGCGTTGGTTAAGTCAACAAACCTAATGGTTACAGCTGATGATCTATCGTAGTCTTTTTTAGTAGCTAAAGGAGGCTTTTTGAAGTCTTCCCTTATAATGATAATAATAGCCTTTATTTAACAATTTTACAATTATGTACACATTATATTTCAATTATTAAACTAACTAACTAGACACCGGTTGCGCAAAGATTGTATTGCTTTCCAGCATAGGCCTCCCCTAAAGTTTGCCACAGAGTGCGGTCGTGCGTTTTTCTTAAGTCGGAATTAAAAAACGAAACCTTTAGTTACAGTCTGATAATCACAAAAGTTCATGTGTACCGAATATCAACTCATTCATCATGTCATTCATTCATTTGTTTTCATTCGAAGAAAATTGGCTGTGCCAGACGGTCAGACAGGCGGGCACAAGAGTGATCCTATAGGGGTTCTGTTAATACATCTTTATCTACGTAAAAAACCATTTTAGCATAAGCATAGCAAAATCAGCCTTTTAACGTTCCCACTGCTGGGACACAGGCCACCTCTCTAGGAGAGGGAATGGGCCGTAATCCAGCACGCGGGCCCAGTGCGGGTTGCTGAATGTCACATGTCTTCGAATTTTTGGTTCTAGGACATGCCGGTTTCCTCACGATGTTTTCCTTCACCGTTATGAGGGCTGGGAAAAACCATTTTGCGACTTATAATTTCAGACACCTCAAATAATACCCACTCTCAATGGAAACAAAATAAAATCAGCTAAGTTTTGTCGCCTGATAGTTATGGCGTTGCCAACAAGAGTTACTTACCTGTGGTGTCTCTCCCAGCAGTGGAGGAGATTTGATTGACGCCGACTCTTTGGTATCCGGGGAACTAGGTCTGTTTGGTTTATCTTCTGGCAACCCACTCGCCTGAAATAAACGACGTTTATCTCAGAACAGATTTATGTTATCGTCGCTGACCAATCTCCGGCTTCTTTTATGACCGGTGATCTTTTATAACTTTTTTGTATAAGGATGGCAAATCATCAAATGAATTCTCCCGCTCTGGGCGGAGCGGATGGGAGTGTCAGACTCTTACTGACTAAAACCCACCCGTGATCCTTCTTGTACCCTTTGCGTTCCAGGGCCGCGGTGACTCTTTCGAACACATTCCGTAGCAAGCCAAATGATCTAACGCCACAGAAACCTTAATAATAAGGCAATAGAAGTGGCAAAGAAGCGTGACCTTGTCGCCGCGTATGTGTCTTGTAGAACACAAAGTGCGCGTGGAGCGTTGTTGCGGTTACTTGTGTTGTTTGGGACGCGGAGAGGTAAACATGGTCTTTGCTGACAGCTCTTTGAAGCGCGCCTGTAACAAGACGCGCGGGGATCGCCTAACGTTTCCCGACGGCCGGGGCGTCATCTTCCGTTGCAATGGTAACAAACCTTTGGTAATTCTTCGAGCAAGGGTGGCAGGGAAGTTACAACAGAATCATCCGCGGTCTTCATCGGGCTCTCTCCGAATTCGCTGAGGTTTCCTGAACTACATCCTGGCATTCCACACACCTGAAACCAACATCGTCTCACATCAGTCATTCATTCTTGATTAAATGAAACATTTTATTCTAAACTAATATTATAAAGAGGAAAGATTTGATTGTTTGTTTGTATTGAATAGGCTCCGAAACTACTGAACCAATTTCAAAAATTCTTTCACTGTTGGGAATCCACATTATCCCCGGGTGATATAGGCTATATTTTATACCCATATTCCCACGGGAACAGGAACTACGCGGGTGAAACCGCGGGGCGCTCATAGTATTATATAAATAAGAATATTGAGTAAGAGTACTAGCAGCACCACGTGTTACTACTCACGAATTTCCCGTTCCCATTGGAATACGGGAATAAAACAACCTATGTTACTTACTGATAATGTAGCTTTCCATTGGTGAAAAAATCGTTAAAATCGGTCCAGTAGTTTCGGAGCTAATAATATAAAGACGAAATATTTGTTTGTTTGCTTGTTCGGTACAAGCAAACAAATAAATATTTCGTCTTTAAATTCGTTTTAATATAATTATACATATATATAGTCACGTGGGAAAATGGGGATAAAATATAGCCTATGTCACCCGGGGATAGTGTAGCTTCCTAACAGTAAAAGAATTTGTTAAATCGGCTCAGTAGTTTCGAAGCCTATTCAATGTTTTTTTTTTTTTTTTTTTTTTAATCTTTATTTAAGGGCTTTGTCGCTAAGCGATAACGTCGCCCTGTAACATCAACATGATAAATTACAAACTACAACTACAAATTATCTATTTTAAAACAAAAAAAGCCAGCTTGTACAGAATTCTGGCTAGATCCGATAGAGGAAAAGCCAGAATGGCATTACATTCCCCAACATCATAATTATATTTGGATCCGAATAAGGTGAATCTAAGAGCTCCATTCCGGACACACTCCATCAAAACGTGTTGCACATCCTCGACTACTCCGCATTCCTCGCAGTTCGGAGATGTAACCTTTTTCATCAGAAAACTAAACTTTTTTGACGGAATGTGACCAGAACGAAGTCTTAATGCCATAACTAAATTCCTTCGATTCAACAAATTTTGATCTATCCAATTATATACTGGGAGCTGTGGTTGGATGGTCTTGTACCAAATTCCTTTTTCTGTTGACCTCTGGTTAAAATATTCACTCCATAGCTCTGAACACTGCTTTTTGATAATTTTGATGTAGTCAGTAAAAAGAGGAAGAACATTTATGGGAATCCCGTCTGTCACAGCCTGGTTAGCTAATAGATCTACTCTTTCGTTATCTTCAATCTGTACGTGAGACGGTATCCACTGTAAAACCACCGAAATTGAGTTCTGACCAGACCTGAATATAGACTCCAAAATCGTATAGGCTGTCGGTACTCCTCGTGCGGACGAGGTGCACCGAGCCAAGTGTTGCAGCGCGCTCTTAGAGTCTGTTAGGATGACAAATTTATCATGGCTAATTGAGTTAGAATAAGAAAGAGCCTCTGCTATTGCAATTAACTCGATATGCATAATGGAGATATCGGAGTCTATAGCAAGCTTGACAGAAGTATTTAATTGTGGGTCCCAAACAGCAGCCCCGTTCCCAGCACTAGTTTTAGAACCGTCTGTGTAAATCTTGTGGAAATCAGTATATTCCTCATCTATAAACTTCGTGCAGATTTGTCTCAAACGGTTACAATCGTAGTCTCGTTTAGGTTTAGTTATAGATGGGATGTTATGTTTAATAGCCTTATAGATATTAATGTTGCTGACCCATGTCTCAAGAGAGAACATCTCAATCAACCTAGCCGAGTGCATGGAAGAAGATTTGAGCTCGTCGTAAATTGAGACTAATAGGGGCTGCTTCCTGTGTCTCCAATATTGAGAATTACGAATGCTCGAAGTCAATACCTCAATCAAGTTCATCGCCATGCTCTCTCGTAAAGACATACATTTTAAGCAGAACTTGCCTCCTAGAAATTTCCTACGAATATATAATGGGGGTAAATTCAATTCACTCTCCATCACGTGGATAGGAGTGCTTCTAATAAAGCCACCAATAATGCGAAGAGCCTTATTTTGTACTTTATCTAATTTAGATAAATGGCATTGGTAGCTGCAGTCGTATAGGAAACTACCATAGTCCAATCTGCTACGAATGATTGAAATGTATAACCTACGTAGATGTTTAGGGTGAACACCCCACCCAGAGCCTGCTAGCACTTTTAAAATATTAATAAATTTGAGGACTTTTTGAACCGTCTCATGAATGTGTTTCCCCCATCTAAGTGACTGATCCAACCACATTCCCAGGTATTTAATGTTATTTACAACATGAATATTAATACCATTAACTTTCAAGTTAACAGGTAGCCTGCACATACCTCTCTTAAAAATACAGACCTTAGTCTTAGAAGGAGATATTTCTAACCCTAGATTACTTATTATGGAATTAAACGTATTTAAAGCAACCTGTGGTTCTGAGACGATAGAATTTACATTGGAACCTGATTTAAATATAACAAAATCGTCAGCGTACTGAGATATATCAACACTCGAAATACTTTTGCAGATATTGTAAGTTGCGATGTTAAATAATAGAGGAGAAAGTGGGTCCCCTTGAGCCAACCCCCGCCCCGTAGACCTCCAATATTCTTTGTTATTAATTATAATTTTAAGTATTCTTTCAGTCAAATATCTCCATAAATATGTGCATATTTTGCGCCCCACTTTAAGTTTATCCAGTATGTTCAACAAACTCACGACATCAACATTATTGTAAGCATTATTAATATCAATAAAACAACCAACAGTGACAAGATTTGAAGTAAAACCAAGTTGAATTTTTGTCGTCAAAGTATTAAGACTATCTAAGCATGACTTTGATTTACGAAAACCTATAGTATTATCAGAGAATATGCATCCATTTTCGAGATACCATTCTAACCTTTTGTTCAAAATAGAATGAAAAATTTTACAAAGGCAAGACATCAAAGCAATAGGCCGAAGAGAAGATGATAGTCCAGAGTCTTGTCTAGGTTTGGGAATAGGAATAATTCGAATATTGCGCCACTGTCTTGGAACAAAACCAGAATCGTAAAATGTGTTGTAAATAGATAGTAACAATAATTTGCCGATGTCTGGGAGATTCTTGACCATAGAGAATGAAATTTCGTCACAACCAGGTGCCGTATCTTTTGATTTTATGGAATTTTCCAGTTCATTAATAGAAATTATAGCTTCTAGTTTATTGTTGTAGGATTGAAAGCACGGTTCACGGGGACAGACGTAATCAGGTGTTAGGTCATTAAGGAGTCCTTCTGCTAAACTTGAATCAATGTGTTGGTATTTGGATTTATGGCCTTTTACCCATCTCATTTTGCGCCACATGTCACTAGCAGAAGTTGTAGAATCGATACTTGAGCAAAAGCTCCTAAAGGAAGCACATCTGGCCTTACGAGTCAACCTCTGGGATTCTTGAATTTTTGCTTGCAGAAGTGCGTAATTTTGTGGCGTAGGATTACGCCTAAACTTTGCTAAAGCTAACCGTCGTTCTGCCACGGATCTAGACAAATCTGGAGTCCAATATGGTTTTGGTTTAAACTTAGAGTTGATGTGATGAGGAATAACAATCTGCGGAATGCAAGAATCTGCTGCCTTTTGTAAAGTGTTTTCAAAAAAGTCATAACACAACTGTGGGTCTACGGGGGCGGCTGAGTCACGGAGAATGCTCTCTACAGATGAAGCATACTTTTCCCAGTCAGATTTTTTAAAATTCCTTTTTCTAATCGTTTGTTTAGTAACATTAAAATTGGTGGATAATTTTATAATTAGGTGGTCACTCCCTAACGATTCATTAGTAACTTTCCAAATAAAATTCAAAGCCACATCCAAAGAAATAAAAGAAATGTCGGGAGAGGATTGTTGCATAACGTTATTAACTAGTTTTATACGTGTAGGACTTCCATCATTAACATAAATAAAGTCGTGATCTATCATTGAATCGAAAATCTGTGATCCACGCTGGTCGGTTTTATATGACCAGTTGGAATGGTGGCCGTTAAAGTCACCTAAAATTAATGTTTTTTTATTTACAATCGTAAATAAGTTATCCCAATCTCTTTGTAAAGTGCGAACAGTTGAAGGGCAGTAAATAGCAACTATATTCTCAATATACTGACAGTTTAACAATTGAATGCACAATAGTTCAATACCTGGATTCGTGTAATTTACCTTACGCAATTGCGCTTTAATCGAATTGTGTACAATACAGGCTACCCCGCCGTAACCATCATCACGGTCAAGTCTGAAAATGGTGTATTCATTTAAATGAAACTGGCTGTCTAGTTCAAACCACGTTTCACTGATAACGGCAATATGTATCTTATCTTTAAATAAAAGGTGTTCGAACAAAGCTGATTTCGGTCTTAGACTTTGTGCATTCCATTGTATAATATTAAATTCAAGGGAATTATTATGATAATCCATTAATGAGTTTACTAACAATTGAGTTTTCTGGCAGATTTTTGACTATAATTAGTATTAACCATTCTACTATTATCTTAACCACATTATTTATTTTATTCTTGAATGAACCTTTGTTAATCAGTGTATGTGTAATTTTACCTATTACGTAGCTAAATGATGTATCTTTTATGTGATGGTCGCTTGGTGTCTTTCTACGATGAGTATTTGACTTCTTAGGTTTATCTATTTGCGACGATGTTACTTGTTCTTCGCTCGCAGAAAACGTAGATGTTACCTCCGAATCGTAATCCATATCATCGGCGGCCGCGCTCGTGGTCGGACGTGGCTGCCAACGTTTTTTATGTTGTGTTGGTGTCTGTTTTGATTCCGACTTAGAATGCAAAGTCGAAGTCTGCTTTTGCCCAGATACAGTGACAACTGATTTAGTTATATCTGCATATGTAGTCATGTCGTTATAGGATTGTATTGGGTTAATAATTTTCTGTGAGATTTTAGTATTATTTTCCTCTGTGGCTATAATTTTATTAACTTGGGAGGTGGGTGTAGCGGATGGAGGTACATATAGCAACAACGCTTTACGGTATGTACAGTTAAATTCGTACATTAACTCTCGTAGTCTTTTTTCTTTTAGGTATATGGGGCATTTCTTGTCTAGGGCTAAATGATTAGCCTTACAATTTACGCAAACAAATGAAGATGTATCACAATTTTCATGACTACCTCCACATTTAGGACATATAATTTTAGATGTACACATTTTTGCAATATGACCATATCTCCAACATTTGGAACATTGAGTGACGGGCAACGTGTATCTCTCGACTTTGGCTCTCATGCCGAATATATTTACATGCGAGGGTACATGTGCACCTTTAAAACAGATGCGTAAAGATTCGCTTGCAGTCCATCCATTAGAGTTGCCATCTTTATCAATAGACTCCTTACATCTACGGTTGAGACGTATTGCTGATAAGATTTTCACATCACAGGAGACATTAGTAACGAATTCCTCAATTGACAGATCTAATTCTATGTCTCTGATTATCCCATATGATACCGCTACTTCCCATGATTTTTGTGAACGCCAACCCATATCGGTAAATGTTTTGCAATTCATCATTTTTTCGGCATGAGATTCATTGTCAAACGTGATCATTAGTTTGTATGGATTAATATATTTCACGCGTAATATACCCACTATCTCGTTAGTTTTAAATAGTCTAGCTAACGCAAATTGTTTCGGAAACTTTTCGTTATTGTATACGCAAATCTCAACTTTTTCATCCTCATTGCCGCACCTTATCTCTTCTATTGGTGTCTGTCTTCTTGCAACTTTCTTTCCTCGACCATTTACTGTTGTCCAACTTCCCGACGAGTCATCCTCCCTATCCCTTTTTCTCCCCAAATTATCGCCATCATCATCTTCTAAACTTCCTTTCTCAAGGTTTGCAGGAACCTCCATATCCAAGTGTATTATGTCCACTATATCCTCTCTTTATGTATCACTACCTTCATGTATCAACACGCTATTCAGTGAGTTATTCATACTAAATAAAAACGAACGGCCTGACGGCCGGCCGTGGCGGTAACGATCGAAAAATTTCTTATCGCAAACCGGTAATTAGTGTTTCGACGTACACACAACGTATTCGCCCGAGGCGCAAATCGACACTATCGCCTATTCAATGTTAATAATCAAACAATCAAATCTTTCCTCTTTATTAATATTAGTAAAGATAAAATACGACTTTCAATGACTAATTTACAAGTAAATATTTATTACATACCCCTCCTATTTTCAAACAGTCGACCTGTCTTTGTAGTTCCAATATCTTTGCCATCAATTCTTTGTTTTGTTTGATTAAACTCTGCAAGAAAATAAAAATCTTATAAATGGCAACATATGTGCACAAATCTTTATGAATTTGAGCGTTTGCGCACTGCATCCAATTTGCATCCAAATTAGAAATGTCTACTTGAAGAAAGGATTGCACAATATTGGACCCGAACTCAATTTTGTTACTAATTTGTATATTATACTAACTGCCCGCCCCGGCTTAGCACGGAGGGTGAATCTGTGTACACTATACATTAACCACCCGTGATAAGCGGAGCCTAATAAAAAGAAAAGGCAGAGGACAGAATATTGAAGATAATATCTTAAAAGTCTCACTCAGAGATTTAAAAAATAATTCATACGATTTTAAAACAACCCATCCAAAAAACAAACGCAACTTTAAATAATTATCTCCAATTTGGATCAGTCGCTAAGAAGTTATGCGCGTACATACATTTCGGCGATTCATTTTTAATCATATAGATACATTGAAACTTTTATGAGGAAAATCCTTTGAAATTTAATTGCTGCAATAAATAAACTTTAAATCTAACTAGGTATATATATTACACATAAATTAAACTAAAATCCTCCTAACTAGAATATGCATGAAAAACTCGTCCGCATCGCTATCGACTGGACGTGAACCCAATAGACTGGCGGCATTGCCACGTTGTATAGCAATGCTTATCCTCTATCCGAGGTAAAAGCCAGCCCTTAGGTAAGCAAATAAATTGATTTGTTACTTTTAAATACAATACCAATACAAATACGTGGATTCATGTTATTTAACCAACAAAAAAATTAAGATTACATCGCACCTTAAGAATTAAAGGGACCTAACTTGAAAACTGTATTTTTTGGCAAATAAGCAAGAATTAAAATCTTTAAAAAGTGTTGGGTAAAAATACAAAACTCCCAGTCATATTGCGAAATCTTTTTCATCACTTCTGGCTTTTAGAGTAGGTATGTTTTTTACGTTCATTATACAGGGAACGTGCACGGCGTAGACTATGACATCTAGTGTTGCAAATCTGAAACTTTTACGTTGTAAATATTTGATTTGTGCTGCCACCTATACTTCCTGCACCCGCCGTTTAAGGGAACGTGTACGAAGTAGACTGTGCCATCTAGCGTAGCAAATTTGAAACTTGTAAATAAAATAAACTTGACATTGACGCGTCTGTGCTGCCACCTAGTTTCTGTACGTTTCCTATAGCTAAATTATAAGTAACAGAAATTCTGAGTTAAGCCCCTTTAATTCTGAGAGTGCGACATGACAGACCTGTTCATCGGTATCCTGGTAGCCGGAGTCGTTGCCGGTGCTAGTAGAACGGTCGCCTGGGTCGCTGGTAGCCCCCGCGCTCGGCGACTGACCCGTGTCCTCCTACGAAGCAATTCTGTTTCACTACACTAACAGCCGGCTTTTCAATAAACAAAAACCTATTTTCTGGAGAACTAATATGGCGGTACAACATATTTATAAGTACCACAATTTTTATTGTTTCTTTCTTATTCTTTTTTTTTAATGGCAGCAATTGCTGAGATAGGGACCTTTTTGCCCTCTCACTGAAAAAATATATGCTGTTATTTTTTTGTTACTGTTTTTTTTATTTGTCTTGTACGAGTCCCAAACTAACAATTTTCTTTATTTCTTATTTTTATTTTATTGAGTCGACACTACAATGCTGGATGTATTTTATGCAGCTAGTAATAGATCCCAACTACTCGGCCGGTAATTGGAGCTGTTTGGTGGTTGCATTTAATAGTATTCTGTGAGTGCAATCTAATCATATTATTGTTGACTCCCTACAGGCGTACTATCAATTAATGGACAGTATTTGAAATAAATTAATAATAGCAAAGCGCACGCGAGATACTGGCAAGGGATACTTGCATAATTTTATTAATTCCTTAAAACGCGCATGAACTCTTCTACAAAGAAATGTTAGTAGGTACTAGTAGTTTAGATACATTTTAATACAAACAAGCTAGTTACGCCACGGAGGACCACTATATGCATTGACTTAGTTCATCATTAATAATAAAATAATCTTACTCTCGGTAGGGGACACCCGGAAATTTGAAGCTCATCTCTGAAACAGCATTTCATGCATCTTGGACTTGGATCCTGAAACAAAACAATATTAATAATCCTTAGATCTGTATTATCCTCTTTTCTATGTTATTTGTTTTCTGCTGCTCTAAAGCATTGAAGGTCAAAAGGTCTCCTTTCCGAGATTTTTCGCAAGTGTGGTCCATACCTTTTTGTTACTGTCAGATGGATATGGTCTTGACTTTAGTCTAGGTCGCAGGTGACAGAGACAAAGTCGACGATGGAATGAGCTTACCCAGAAGAAGCCTGTTCACTCTAACTTTGAAGAGATCAGCATATGGACGTCAAACTAGTACCGCCATTTTTGCTCGTGTGTGTCGCAAAGGCCTTTTCTGCGAGCCACACTGTAGTTGATAGCCCATGAACCGTTCGACGTGAGGCTGACGTGCTCTGCCCTATGGCACTGTAAGCCACAGTGCCATAGGGCAGGCTCCTTTATAGGTAACATCAGCTTTTAATGTTTTAGAGTACTGCACTGGGTTTTAATCGCCTGTTTTGTCGACCAACACGCGCTGGTGTATCTCCCGCTCCGGAGCCGGTGGGAGGAACTCGACGCGACCAGAGAGTTATTTGCCGCGATTTTCCATTAGCCGGCCAGCTGCGTCCGTTTAATTACGTGGTCACACGGAAGGATGCAATGGCAACAAAACAAACTGATTTTTGGCTAGGCTCTGTTTAGGCTGGAGAGATTCGGGCACCTTTTTTTTTGGATGCTAAATCATCCAATGACTTCTTCCGCTCTGGACGGAGCGATTGTCAGATTCTTACTGACTAAAACCCATCCGTGTTCCTCTTAATGCCCTTTGCATTCCAGGGCCGCCGTGATACTTTGAACAAATTCCGCAACGGTATTTAAACGCCTACAGTATACCTACGTGCTAAGAACGCTACGGACGTCTGCTAAGCTTTCTAGACTGTGCTACATTAGTAATTTCAAATACGAGTTCACTGAAAAGTGTCATCATTACAGAAATAAAATAACTAAGTTCAGAGTTACTTCTGATTAAGATAGAATAAATAAATAAAAATAAATAAATATCTTGGGACAACTCACACACGGCTATCTGATCCCAAGCTAAGCAGAGCTTGTGTTATGGTAACCAGACAACTGATATACATACTTATATAATTTATAAATACATACATATTATAAATAAATCACACCCAGACACAGAACAAACAATCATGCTCATCACACAAAGTAGAGAAGAGATATTCGACGGTTTAGAAATATTAGTACCATGTAGAAACCTTACTGAATAAAAAAACAGGATATCTAAATTACAGCATAGTGTAGTATAAATCTAATAAAATAAGGATATGAAGTTTTTAACCAAACAAATATGCAGAAAAGTTTACAAGTTTTAATGCCAAAGGGAGGAATGTAGAAGGAAGTACAAGGATCATACTTGAGAGAGCTTTATTGAACCATCTTGCACCCAAGCAGGACAACGGCATTCGACGTCGTTCTTTTTATCCTGAAATTAATATTTTCGTTACGATATATTTACCATCGATACTTAAACGGGTAACTGCCTGATCTTTCCGCACTAAATGTGTACCTACACAAAGTTTACTTCGTTGAAATAACTTGAAGATCTGAAAAGGATAACTCTAATCGCGGAAAAATAATAATATCAGCAGTTTCATTCTTCGCGATTTCATGAGGTATTATGCCTTTTTTATGAATGGGAAATCCGCAAATGAGTTTTTCCGCTCTGGGTACATTGGATGGGAGTATCAGAATCTTACTGACTAAAACCCATACGTATTCCTCCAATGCCCTTTGCGTTCCAGGGCCGCGATGACTCAAAATCCACAAAACTTTTTTTAATGGGAAATCATCAAATAACTTCTCCCGCTCTGGGCGGAGCGGAAGGGAGTGTCAGACTCTTACTGACTAAAACCCATCCGTGATCCTTCTTATGCCCTTTACGTTCCAGGGCTGCGGTGACTCTTTCGAACAAATGGCAGAGGTATTATGCCGAAGCTAGTCATCATCTTCCTACCCTTATCCCATGTTACTTGGGGTCGGCGCAACATGTTTTTTTCTTCCATTCTGTCCTGTCAGCCGTCACGCTATCACTAACTCCTTTTTCTTTCATATCACTCCTCACACAATCCATCCATCGTTTCTTTGGCCTACCTCTCCCTTTCCATACATCCACATTCATATTCATAACCCTTTTAGTTACATGTGCTTCATCTCTCCTTTTTACATGACCATACCAAGACAAGCGGTTCCCTTTCAACTTTTCCGTCACTGGCACCACTTTTAAACTGCCTCTAATGTACTCATTTCTCACTTTATCCATCCTCGTTACTCCACACATCCATCTCAACATTCTCATCTCCGCTACATGTAATCTATTTTCATCAATCTTTTTCACAGCCCAACATTCTGATCCATACAGTACGACAGGTCTTATCACGGACTTGTAGATTTTTCCCTTTAACTTTATTATGCCTAAGCTAGTAATATGTAGAATGAGTTATTTAAAAGAAGCCCGTAAGGATACTGAAAAAGGTCATACTTTAACTGGCGTAGACGTGCTTTCCTGTGGAGTAAAGCCGCACATAGTGCATTTTCCATTCTGAAATTTCAAAAACTCTCCTTAAGTTATCATGCCACTAAAAATACATAAGTAATTTTAAAGATCGCTGTATTTGTAGCCTTTAAATAGTTTGCATAGTAACCATTCGTATTATAAGGCCCTAAAAAGTATTGGTTGCAAGGGAATAATAATAAAGAGAACAATATTGACGCGTGCGGTTGTTTCATGTTTAATACTTCGCGGCCGTAGTCACAATCGCACTAGCCTCTCAGTGAAGCTCTAATACTCTCAGAGCCTCATCATTGAACACAATAAGGCCGTGTCATATACAGGTGAATCTTCCAAGCCAAGCTGTGGACGGATAAATCTGAAGTTATGGAACAGCGAAAAATATTCAACGGAGTCTCCGGAGGGCCCAATTGTCATGAAAACTGAAGTCAGAATATTAAAATCGATTTTGTTACAAATGAGGTACTTTTTTTTTAGTTTGCAATGTGTTTGATTTGATTACTTTCAAGAATTTGATCCTTATAAGTAGTGATCGGAAGAAGGCTCGATAAAATATCTAAGAATTCAATTAGTTTACTGAATTAAGAACATTAATACTTTTAAAAAAATAGTCGTTAGGAAGTCTCCGCTTTTTTTGTCTGTTCTTTGAACTGGTAGGTATTTTAGCTCTACCTACATATTTCAATCACTGCTTATAAGCGACACTTTAAGAAAATAATAATTATGCAATTTTAGTTTTCATAAAAAATCCGTCCCGCTACATTAGAGTTAGGCGGTATTCCTCACGGTTTAGAATTTGGCGTTTCAAGCCCGCTTGAAAGATGACCCTGTATATACATTTTTTCTAAATAAATGTGACAGTGACCAAGTTATAATATGGGAACAAAATGCGTCTCTTCTTCTAACTTGATATCAAAATACTTTGTTAAAATAAAAGCAGTTTAACGTACTAATATTGCAGCCGGTATGGGATAGTAGCGCAACTGTTGACCCGGACAAACGCGACTTTGTACCGCACTAATCAGCTGGAATTTGCATCCGCAAGTCTCACAATTCGTATCCTGTAATGAAACGGTTATTTTCTTCTGTTTTCTACAACTTTGAGGGCTGGAAAGGAATATTGCATATACTGGGGTAATATTCCTTTTCAGTAGCTCAGAAATGTCCTTTACTAAAGATAAATACTTAAATGGCCAGCATGTTTAAGAATTTCTTAGCCCTCTGGGGCAAGAATTCTACAAAATTTTTGAATAGATTAGTATTCATTTTAATTTTACAAAATTTTTGAATAGATTAGCATCCATTTTAATATTACAATTATTTTTAATAGATTACATCCATTTTAATTTTACAAAATTTTTGAATAGATTAACATCCATTTTAATTCTATAATTTTTTTGAATAGATTAGCATCCATTTTAATCCTACAGAAGTTTTGAATAGATTAGCATCCATTTTAATTCTACAAAATTTTTGAATAGATTAGCATCCATTTTAATTCTACAAAATTTTTAAATAGATTAACATCCATTTTAATTTCACAAAATTTTTGAATAGATTGGCATCCATTTTAATTTCACAATTTTTTTTTTAAAGATTACATCCATTTTAATTTTACAAAATTTTTGCACGGATTGGCAGCCATTTTAATCGCATGGTATCTATCATGCGATTAACTATTATGTTCCGCTACTTGGCTAGGCCGGAAAATCTAATAAATTGTAGAACCGTACACTGATAGGTCGCCAACATGTCGTCAGTTTATAGCAGTTCACAATTTCTCGGAATGACTTCGAGAGATTATAGACTACAAAAAAGTATTCCAAATTTTCAGTTGACAATGTATCGAAAGTTTAAAATCTCTCTTTTTTTAAGTTTGCCATTTTCCGGTGATCCATTTAACCGTTTAGACATTTTGATTATGAAAATGGAATCCATCTTTTTTTTGTAGTAGGATGTAATAGTATGTATGTGCGACAGTGACTTCATGCATAATGTCCGTCCCAGACAAAGGCTGGCCCATTTATGAAAGAATTCAACGGGTGCTTGATTTGGATGGGGAGTTTGAGTCTGAATCTACTGACTGGTGTGTCACATTGAGCATAAGCATAATCAGCCTTTTAATGTTCTCACTGCTGGGGCACAGGCCTTTTCTCTAGGAGAGGGAATGGGCCGTAATCCAGCACGCGGGCCCAGTGCGGGTTGGTGAATGTCACATGTCTTCGAATATTTGGTTCTAGGACATGCCGGTTTCCTCACGATGTTTTCCTTCACAGTTTTGAGAGCAGTGGTGATGAAATGAATTACACAAAGTAATGCGCCTGGCTGGGTTTGAACCCGCGACCTACAATGTGTAAGTCGGGGCCGTTACTACTCGGCCACTACTGCTCTCAGCATGGCGGGGATTTTTATGAAAGGGTATGTTTCCCAACAAGGAATAGGATAGGATGAAAAAACAATAAAATATTCATACTTCAGAAGTCGTTGTAGTGGTTGGATACGACTTGCCACAGCTACTGTATTTACTACCGGTCGAAGAACTGTTCACTGAGTACTTAGTGGGAGAACTTTTGGCCGAAGTATCATCTAGCCCATCTCGTTTTTTAGGAGGAAGTATAGGTGTCAGGGTCTGAAATTATGGGTTTTATGAAGACTGTGAAGATATATTGCATAGCTAAGGTTGAAATTGCTTTGTCGAGAGCTGTGGCCGTACTACAAAGTGCCAATGCTATCATGATTCAGTGTGAGGGAAAGGGATAGTGTTATTCGTCTTGTGTAACTCCGTCTCTCTGTGACACAGGAATCATGATGGATTTAAGAGAGATGGTAGGGCTGCTGAGCTTTGGTTCAATAGGGAACATGCAATATTTTCATTTTGCTTTCATATAAAAGAATTCCGTGTAAAATAGACTTCACAAAAATTAAAAAAATAATACGCTTTAATGTATTGTCAAAATTGCGATTGTAAACTGACTGTTTTTCTTTTCCCGCGAAAACGGACGATGAAGTCACTCCTGTCTGCCAGAGATCATGAACTGTCATGTATTAAAATTTAAGTTCGTGTTTTCGCTGTCATAACACCAGTGACGTCACTGGACGCTGATTGTTTATGTTCCGTTTCACGTTATATTAATTCGTAATAGTTGTTAAAAATCAATATTAACTACAGTAAAAACATTGCAGTGGCCCTTTTTTATGCTATTTTATCAATTCAATAACAAAATGTTCATGAATTCTGTAATTGCATCTTCCCTATTAGAGGTAATTAACAAGAAACTACAGACTAGATGGTATGGTCAATCACACGTCAACAGTAACACTAACAATTGCAGTAATTTCCATCCATACTAATATTATAAAGACGAAATATATATTTTTTTTGTACAGAATAAGCTCCGAAACTACTGGACCGATTTTAACCCTTTTTTCCGCAATGGAAAGCTACATTATCAGCGAGTTACATAGGTTACATTTTATCCTTGTATTCACACGGGAACGGCAACTACGCGGGGCGCTGATACTCAGTAAAAAAAATTAAAAACATCAGGATTGCTATACGAATTTCAGGTTGCAAATTAAGAGTATGAATGGATCGTAACTCTAGCCTTATTGCTCTTATAAATAATGCACATTCACCAATACAGGTTCACCATCCCTGTCCAATACTGCCGTCATAAGAAAGAGACACGTATCTTCAAAGAATGAAGTAACCGATTTTCGACCTTGCGTGGTTTTAATAATGTCGAGAAAGGGTTACTTCGTTTTGTGTAGATACGTCCTATTTTCCAATGACGACAGAATACAGCTCAGCAACCGCCAAACGCCACTAACTACTTCAAAATCAAACGTTCTTACTTTGATTGGAGCCTTTTCATTCATAGCAGAAGCAGGCGGAGGGGGTAGAATCGGAGGGGCTGGAGTTGGAGGGGGAGGAGTTGGCGGCGTGGGAGGAGGACATCCGCATTTACATTTCTGAGTACCACCTTCTTTAGGAACACTATCTTTAGGGATACCATCTTGAGGTCTACCATCTTTAATAATGACATCTTTTGTAATGCCATCTTTTGTAATGCCATCTTTTGTAATGCCATCTTTTGTAATGCCATCTTTTGTAATGCCATCTTTTGTAATGCCATCTTTTGCAATGCCATCTTTTGCAATGCCATCTTTTGTAATGCCATCTTTATTAATGCCATCTTTTGTAATGCCATCTTTAGAACCACTATCAGGTCCACCGTTCCGTGGTTTGCCACCTCGAGAGCTACCGTCTGGAGGGCCGGAAATTGGAGGAATACCAACAAGAGGACCATCTTTTCGAGAGCTGCCATCTCGAGTAATTTTCTCGAGGTCGCCTTTACGATAACCATCTGATGTTTGGGTTTCCTTTGGCATCTGGGTTTCCTGAATGTACACATTATTATTTAGCACTATCGTCTAGCCGCGGCTTCGCCCGCATCACGGTAGAATATTACCCCAAGGGAACTTACGTATCTACTATGCCCTAAACCAGCCGCTTTATTATGTGATTATCTCAAGTAAATGAGCCAGCATTCCACCTAATGTTAAATTTAGTCACGCTTAGTAAGCTTACTTCAAATTAAAAAAAAAACATTATTCCTTGTCCTGTGGTGCTTTTTTTGCTTCAAAAACACCACAGATCAAGGTCTACAATGGTCTACTTGTCAAGTTTCATCCAAATTCGTTCAGTTGTATTTACAAGCGGGCGCGTGGGTAATTGAAACAGCAGTGGTCGCGCGTAACTTATAATATGTATGTGATTTTAGGACAATTTTAGACATTTGGAATACGGTTTTCTTAATTTTGATTTGCCATTTAAATTCAGACATTATCTATTTTTACTTAGGCATCAATTTGTTTGAACTATAAATAAAATAACCCACTTTCTTTACATCAGAAACAAATTATGGGAGCCAATCAGTTCTCTATTGTCTTTTTTATCCATAATTTAAAGAGACATAACTTTTTTTCTAAACAAAATATAAGATTTTTTCATAATATATCGAGAAATTATAATCTAATTAAGATTTATACAACCTTACAGAGTTGGCAATTTCACGGTGATAAATACATGACGACACGGTTGGCGCAGTGGTTGAGTAACTGGCTGCTGCGTTGCGTGTCGAGGGTTCGATTCCCACACGGAAGAAATATTTTAATGGCCTACAGACAGTTGTTCCAGGTCTAGGTGTTAGTGTATGTGCGTTTATATGTTTGTAAACGCGCCCACGATACAGAAGAAATCCCTAGTGCGGGGGAAATTGTTAAAAAAAGAAAAAAAAAAATTCTTGTAAAGCCACGAAAATTAATTGTTGACGTCTTTTATAATTGGGTATTTAACTACAAATAAAAATAATAATTCTATCAAACGGTCCGTTGAATTTTCAAAAAATATTGGACACGTATTTTTTGTCATTTCAAATCGTGAAAACATTATAAAGATAAAGCGCATCAGAGCTCAAGAGAGGGGGCTAATGACGTCACGTCCCTGGTAAAATTGTAGCACGTAGTGACGTCACGCGTATTTTCAACGCACTGTATCGTCTTCATCTTTTGTTTACGTGATAAAATATGGGTCCAATATTTTTGGTAATCTATCAAACGGACTACTCAATTTTTTTCACTACAATACCCTATTGATTAGATAAATGCAGTGTAAGCTCTATATAACGACACTCAAGGGCTTATTTTGACGTTATAGAGAGTTGTCGTTAAATGGACGTAACTTCATAAGTCACGGGCAATTTTTTAATGTTCTTAATCACCGCGGATTTTTCGATTTGCCAATTAACATCAGATGTTTTTTTTAAAGTTTGTGAGTGACTAAGGTTGGTGATAACGTATAGATAGTCCATGACTCCTACTACTAACGTTCTACACGTGCAAGCAATCCCAATTTGTAAACAAAACTTTAAACAAAAGAATAGGCTTCTTAGAGAGGTCGGTATGAATGATGCTGACAGTCGAGTTTATTACGGGCTAGGATAGTAAAGCGACAAAAGAACGTGCATAGCTGCGCATTTTTTTACTAATTTTGGCACTACACACTACATTGTCGTCGTTATTGAGAGTGAGTGTAATGCTATATAGAGTATATCATTATATGGAAGACAAGCTAAACCAACCAAAACGCAGTGATTTCGACGCTTTAGGGAGTTTGTCGTTAAATCGAGAGACGTTACATGGAGTTTACACGTATACACTTTCAAATTCAAAGTCAAACTCAAAGGATTTATTTCAATTAAACCCTTTACAGGCACTTTTGAATAGTGAAGTCAAAAGAGATGACACGTTCCAAAGCATAGATCTCTATGGAGAAGAACGTGCAAGAAACTCAACGGACCCTCTTTTAAATCATGTTCTGTATTAACCCTGGTTACATCCTTGGTCGCTTCTATATGTGAGGACAATGCAAAGACAAAAAAAAAGGAAACTATAAAACAATTCAAAGTATAAAGATTAAAACAAGTCAATGGCAGTTAAGAGGTGACCATTCTCAACCGACGGCGCCCGTTCACGAACATGACGAATGTATCGGCATCATTCAGCTCAACCATTTTGAAGGGAACCGAATGATCCAACACATACGCCGCCATCAGCGAAACATTTGAGCGAGCATGACATGCTCTCAACTGCCATTTTAGTTCAAGTCACACACTGTAAACAGAAGCTTCAAATAAACCTTAACAGACAAATACTCACTTGTTTAGTAGTCAAATGGTCTTCAATGGTCTTGTTGACTCTATCGGACATGTTGGCAGCCTTCAGCTGAGTCTCCAGTTCCGCCACCTTCCGCCTTTCTATCGCCAGCTCCGTCGTGAGCTCAGCTGTGTTACAGGAGTCACGTTAATAAACAATACGGAAGTTAGTTGCGGCTCCGTAGACAGAGCGATGCATTTTAGATAAGAGTTAGTAATACGACGAGTAAAGTTGAATGAATATTCATTCAACTTTGCACGTCGTTCGATTCATAGTTTTTCGATTCTATCAATAGTTGTTATTCCAAACTATAGTCCACCGCTATGCCAAATTTCATCAAGATCCATACAGTAGTCTTTGCGTAAAAGAGTCACAAACATCGATACTAGTGATGTAACGAATATTCGCATTCGCATTCGCGGATATTCGCATATTTTTGCATATTCGCATTCGCATCCGCATTCGCGAAATGACTGCGAATGTTTTGCGAATATTAAAAAATGATTTTCTGTTGCGGCGACTGGAGCGTGAGGTTTCCCTCTCCCTAGTCCATACCTCCGTGAGATCCTGCTGGAGCTCTGTCCGTTGCCCCATAAAGACCCATAGAACGCACGATACCCGCATCATACAGCCTCCGGTAGGAAGCGTTTCGACCCCCTAGATTGGGCAAGAGCCGCTTGAAAGCAGCTCCCGGCCCGCCCCAGTTTGGAAGCCAAACGTCGGAAATGTTCCGCAAAGTTCCACCAGTTGTCGAAGACGAGACCCATGTACTTCATCGTCGACCCGACGCCGTTGGGAACTCCTCCTACCGTTATCTGGGATCCCGATAATGGCCTGTTACGAGAGCCATGAAAGCACATGGCCATAGACAATGGCGTCAAATTTAAACAAAAACTAAATATTCGCATTCGCATTCGCGAATGTTGGCAGCAAATATTCGCATTCGCATTCGCGAATATCCAAAATATGACATTCATTACATCACTAATCCATACATACAAACTTTGTTTTGTAATATTAAAGTTAGGATAAGGAGTCAATAAGAAGGGCAATCATCACTTACCACATTTAGCTTCCAAAGTTCTATACTGAGTCATTAAGTCGCTGGCTTTCTTGAAGGTGTCCGTGAGCTCGATCTCGCTCGCCGAACGTTCGCTGTTGACGCGAACGTTCTCCTTGCGAACTTCCGACACCTCGCTCTCGAGGCGGCTGATGCGAGTCGCGTACTCGCCGTGCACAGTGATGAGTTCCTACAAACAAGAAATAATTTATTAGTTTTCATAATTAGTTGTTTTCACCAGTGTACAACACCTAAACTAGAGGTTCTCTACTTTAAGAGCGTGTACGCCGTATGGCATTTCATACAAATTTTCAAGTCACTATTTTGCAAAATGACTGAATCGATTTTAATAAAACTTCACAAATATAAGCAGAATACATAGGTCTAAAAAGTTAGTTAAAAAACATTTTCGAAATGTCTTATTTAAAAAAAGATAACTGGAAATTTATGTTTGTATGGGAAATGTGTCTAATTTAACTGTAACACTATTAATAGAAAATGTTTTCAACTAATTACTAACTTTTTAGAGCTATGTATCCTGCTTATGTGTGTAAAGTTTCATTAAAACCGGTTAAGTCATTTCGGAAAATAACCACTTGAAAATTTGTATGAAATGTCGTTCGGCGTATACGCTCTTAAGTACAATACGGCCGACGTAACTTGGCGAGTCCGAACTTCGCGCAGAAGGTTGCGCAATAACTTTATTTAGGAACCAAATGGTGGCACGAGGCGACGTGCGCGGGGCGGTGGTCTAGGCTAGAGATTGACCTTATGTTATACAATCGACCCTTTATCGATTAAATATCGTAATCCATAAGTTTCATTTAGAATTTATTGATTTTTGTTTATATAATATATGAACTGAAACAAGATTTACAAATATAGTGAATTTTGTCGTTAATGAACGAGATTTAGAATTAAGTAAAAAAATAAAACTAACAAAATATAATTTCTCAGTTGAAAGTCATGATTCACTTATTTATCACTTATCTATTAATGACTACTTGAGTAACGACTGTTTGAGAAAATTTAAAACCTTATATAATTGAAAATAAATATATATTATTGAGTCTTAATTTCGATCGATTTGAAGAAAATCGATTAAACAACACCCTCAGACACGCGTATTGGACATCCCTTTTTGGTTACTTCGTAAAGCTTCGTGCGAATTCGGCAATGCTCGGTACACGATAATATTGTCTCAGTCACACGTTAGCGTCGGTGTCGTGTTCGTGTCGCTATCTCTGTCTTGAGCGCAGTCGGTTACAAAAGTTTTCGTTGTTACTGTTGTTAAGTTTTATAGGTATTTTTAATTTTTTGTTTAGTGTCTAAGATTGTTGTTACTGTTGTTAAGTTTTATTAGTATTGTTAAGTTTTTGTTTAGTGTTTAAGATTGTTTTGTGTGTTATTTGCAAGAGTCAGTTGGCACTTATATTATTCGTAAAAATGCCACCAATAACAGTTTTCTTCACGATTGTACATGCGCTAAAGTTCGCAAAGCCTATGTTCAGACTCGCCAAGATACGTCGGCCGTATTGTAACGCAACTTATGAAGTTGCCAACAATTCATATACTTAGTGTCAAAAAACAAGCGTTTTGACAGACCTGACGCCTCAGTGCTGCCACCTGGCGACCTATTATGACGTCTTAAATCCATCATGATTTCTGTGTCAGAGAGAGACGGAGTTACACAAGACGAATAGCACTATCTCTTTCCCTCACACGAATCATTGGCACTTCTTAATACGGCCACTGGTGAAAGTTATTTCAGGAAACCCTGATCGAGCGTTGATAATACAACACTACACTTTTAATTAGGTGTCTGTTTGAGTGTCGAATCGATTTGCGAAAACTTGCTACGGTATTGTAGTAAGAAGCAGCTCAGAGTCATGATTGACTTACCACATATAACATACTTAAAGAAATAAATGAAAATATTTTTTAATCATTAAGAAATATTTTTTTTTTTATTTTTTTTTTTAATTATTTTAAAATCCTTAACTACAGAAATGTGTAACTGTAGCGCTTAGGTGGTGTAATGTCTATACTAATAATAATATAAAGAGTAAAGATTTGTATGTAAGGAATAAACTCAAAAACTACTGGACCGATTTTAAAAATTATTTCACCATTAGGAAGCTACATTCACCCTTTTTTATCTCCGTATTCCCACGGGAACGGGAACTACGCGGGTGAAACTGCGAGGCTCTGCTATTACACATAAAATACTTCTTACATCTTGTAATGTGGCGATTTTCAGTTTCAACTCTTCCATGAGATTTCTACATTTATTTTCGTCACATGGCCGGTCTGATTTCGCGGGTTTCCTGAAATATGTAATTACAATTCTTAACAATAATTCAAAAAGCTACAGTAATCGTCTTCAATACTATTTGAATCGGCTTATATTAAGTCATTAACGGCCGAACCCAATAACCGATCTATCACATACTGGAGATAGAAAAACAAATGAAACAACAGAAAACCTATATAATTTTTCTGTTGTTTCATTTGTTTTTCTATCTCCAGTATGCGATAGATCGGTTATTGGGTTCGGCCGTAAAAGACACTCACTTCTCCATTGGTACGGTGATTTGGTTCTGGTTGGTTTTCCTCGGAATTCTGGAAAATATATAGGTACCTTTATTATTGTATAAACAACATTTTGTAGTACGTGCTACACACTTATTAAGTGTTGGCACATTCGTTTCGACAGTACCTACGTCTTTGTTGAACAAGTAAGCCGACCGAAATCAATCACATCATAAATATTTGATTATACCGCATTGTGGTGCCGATTAAAGGTTTATACACACAGCGTCACGCAAAGTTGGTATCCAATCATCGAGACGAGGTCGTGACCTGACTGTCGCCAGGAGCCGATATCCTACAACCACTGAACTGTAGGTATTTATTAACAAGACTAAATCTATACTTAATATTAAGCTGAAGAGTTTGTTTGTTTGTTTGAACGCGCTAATCTCAGGAACTACTGGTTCGAATTGAAAAATTCTTTTTGGGTTGAATATACCATTTATCGAGGAAGGCTTTAGGCTATATATCATCAGGCTTAAGCCAATAGGAGCGGAGCAGCGATAAAGAATATTTTAAAATCGGGGATTCCATGGGGACGAAGTCGCGGGCAGCAGCTAGTTATAAATAATATTCGTTTTGTAAGTAGGTTTAACATAAAAGTTTTACAAGTCCAATATTTTCTGGTAATTTTAACCTGAGAGAGGCCGGTGTTTCCTAGCCAACGACCCTGAGAAGATAAACCGAAACAAACTCAGAGGTCACCTGTCTAGACAGTGCAAGCATTTGTCAGTTACCGTGTAGCTCAAACTTAGAACTTTAAGGAGCTCAACGATTTGACGAACAATACCAAAGTAAGGGCATTTGGGTATTTAATGTATAATACTCTAATGTAAATGAGACCCTAATATGGTGGTCTACATGGTCTTCACACTCACAATACGTCATATGAGAACTGTGCAGATATATGTCAGAAATAGTCTTTTGAGGAAAGAACCACACAGATTTAAGTGGGCCCTATTCAGTGCAAGCCTTTGTCAGAAGTCGAGTAGCTCAACACAGAGACAATAAGGAACTGTATTTATTAACGTGACTGATCGGCCACTTGACGTTGACGTGACTATGTCTGCCTATGAACCGTAACGCACAAGTGATTAGCACGCCTAGTATCAATGATAAATAAATGATAAATGATATTTATTTTGTAAGTAGGTTAAACATAACACTTTTACACGTCAAATATTTCTGGTCATTTTAAGCTAGATGAAGCCGATGAAGCAATGATGTGGCCGTTAATTTAAATTCATACATACTTTTCCTCCCACTGGCTAAATGTAGACACTTTGAGGACTTGTTCTGGACTCTCTGGAGCTTTGCCGAGACAGTCGTGCCTGCAACATATTTTATTTTTGTCTGAATATATAAAAGAACACAATAGAAAACATTTATTCGACGAAGACACAACACAAAATACCAATAAAAAAGTAAAAAAAACAAAACAATGATCATAATCATCATCATCATAATCAGCCTTTTAACGTTCCCACTGCTGGGACATAGGCCTCCTCTCTAGGAGAGGGAATGGGCCATTAATCCACCACGCGGGCCCAGTGCGGTTTGGTGCAAATTGTGCTGAGCGTACCCATACCGAAAGGGTTACCATCTCAGTATTTGCTGGGCGTCACACACCCAGCGCTGGTTTTCAGTTGGCACCCCGCAGTGACACACGGGCGTGGGTAAATAAAATATATAAATACATACATACTTAACTTGATAAATAATGTTTCAGAATATGTTAATAAATATTGTAAAAGAATGTTTCTTTTTTTTATGTTTGCTATTAAAAGTCTTTCTTACATATTTTTTTTGCAGCCTGTTATATCCAACTATGAGGCAAAACTTTCCCACTCAACTCATTCTGAAACTAGCACATTTATAGATACGAATTTTGTAATTCGAATTTTAATAATATCTGTATTGCAATTTTTGCATTATGAACTCTACTAATATTGGAATAAAGTTCCAAATGCAAAACCTGGTAAACGGGGCTGAAAGTAGATATCATTTTGTAACAAGCACATTGATTTCAGCTGGTATACAAATGTGCTTACTTCTTGGGCGTTGATGCAGCTGTGGCACAGGAGCGGTTACCCTTAGAAGGGGCCGTCTGCGGCGGAGTGGTCTTCATGAACTGCTTAGCAGAGCACAGCCTCATGTTTAGCTGCTGGATCCGGTCTGACAGGCGCTGGTTTGTTTCTTTCAGTTCCGTTATGCTGAAAATTCATAAGTCAGGTATCTTGTCATCATTTATGAATGTATGACATGCAGTGATAGTGTGACTACTGACTAGTCAATTTGTTATTTAACAAACACTGTTTCTTTTTTATATGTACTGTAAAAGATGTTTATGTCTACTATGATTTCTGTGTTTGTTTTGTGTGTCAGCTCAGAGTAAGCAGTCATCTATTTATTTTTTATTTTTTTTTTAATAATAATTACACTAGTCAACAATATTTTGCAAAAAGGAATGTGCTTACTAATTTTGAATTAAACCTATCCTTATTGGAAAATCATATTTATTTTGTTTTGTGCGCTAGTCTAGTTTTTGTGTTACAACTACTATCAGGAAAATCATTTTCTTTTTAGTTCAGAATTTTAATTTTTTTGAATATTGAAACTGTTTTCTCAGATTACCAAGTTATTTTTTCTTATATATTATAAAGTGGAAAAAATATTTAAATGATTCCGACAAGTTTATTTACAAGACATAAATAAGAAATTCTGCATCATCAGTTTACAAATAATGTGGGCTTTATTTTGACATGTTGTTACTGTAAAAGGATAGTTTGATTATCCTGACATGCCATCTGCTACACAACCAATCCTTTAAAATTGATAATGCATCTGTACTAGAACCACCTGAAAACTTCAGTTACAGGAAAACTGCGCATGTCTAAATAATTCTAATATCAGTACTATGACACTTAAACATGTTCTCAACATAATTTGTTAAAACTTTTCTTGGTGCACACATTTTATTATCATTAATTTTAAATAAACCCAAATACAAAATAAATATGAATGAACATACTCGACACACAGTAGTCAAAACCATGAGGCAATAAACATAAAGCAGTTTACAAGAAATACTTACAAATCCTTCTGTTCATCAACAACAGCTTTAGTAACAGTACCCCGATCCTTCATCTCTCTGGACACAAGTTTTTCCTGCGTGTTGGTCAACCGCTGTACCTGTGTGGAAAGCATTCGGATCTTGTCCTGTTGCGCATTGATGTTCTTCTTTAGTTCCAAGTTGTTCTCCAGAAGAGTAAAGTATAGATCTTCTAATTCCTTTTTACTTAATTTTGATGGACATACTCGGTACATCTCTGGAAATTATTTTTATGAATGTATTCAGCTAGTGACTTTACTTAGGTCAAATTGTCCCATGGGAACACACTTCAGGGTTAAAAATTTAATATCCTGTCCTGTCTTCATCTGCCTAGCCTTTTCCCAACTATATTGGGGTCGGCTTCCAGTCATACTGGATTCAGCTGAACACCAGTATTTAACGTGGAGCGGCTGCCTATCAGGCCTCCACAACCCATTAACTGGGGAATATGGTACTTCTTGGCAAGACTGTTGTCAGATACTACTTACACTTAACTAAAGGTATTTAAATGATGTATGTAATAGATAGCCAGGTGGCCGAGTCTCGTAGAATGTTGATTTCATAAATAAATTCCTAAAATTTTCTTAGTCTTAAGTCTACATCTCTATAGATAAGTATTCCTACTTGGAATTTAATTAAATAAAATAAAACTTTATTTGTGACATAAACAATACAAAATCTTTGTTTAGATTTCTCTCACAGTACCTATATCAACATTCATTTGGTTCTTTGCTGGTTTATTTATGGGTGATAACTTCTTAAATGGTGGCTAAATAATAAAACCTCCACAGATCAATTTTCAAGGTTAAACAAAGCTTGCTGAGGTTCCTATGTACAAGGGTGACTATCTTAACATATCAATATACCTCTTTGGCTCAGAAAGCGCTGTAAGCTATTGGTGACGGATGTCATTTGTTAATCCTTGGCAGTCATTACGTATTGTCAGAAGCCAGAAAATCTGACTCCAGTCTTACTAAGAAGCCTGTGTTAATTAGTTGATGGGTTACGGAGGTCTGGTAGACAGCTGCTCCATGTTAAATACTGGTATGCAGTTGAATCCAGTATGACTGGAGCTGACCCAAATATAGTTGGGAAAAGGCTAGGCAGATGATGATTTAGCTTTGTATAAGGTATAAGCAACGAGGTAAATGATGAACTTCTTAACTTTATTCCACACACTTAAATATAGACTAACTTTGACCTAAATTATGTTGGAACTTCATGAACATAAGTAAGTATAAGATAAGTAGGACTTTCAATGACATATTTTTGTTGGCATAGGTCACACTGCGGTAAATTGCGGTAACAACAAAACCCAAATACCGTGTGTACCGACGTCACCGTGTAGCAAAAGTTTTCTTTGGTTTCCAAGGAAGTAACTTCTAAGAAAAAAAAGTGTAACATACCCCGGTCTGCTTTAGCTGAGTGATTCCTGCATATGTCTTTGTAATCATTATATTCCATTTTATCTTTATTACTGTAAAAACTCATGATTAAAACTTGCACTTGCATTTAAAAATCACAAACAAACAAAAATAATTTATCATGTATTCTTGGTTTATTCATCGGAACATTGCTGGTAAACTAGTGTGATGGCCGCCCACGATTACATTTCCACACATGAAATATTTACGCCACATAATTTTAGTCCGTTTTTAACATGGATATTGATTATAATTTCACTTCAATGCAAAATTCTTCGCCAATAATATGAAAAGACCGCCATAGCAACTCTTGCCGAAATGTCAACATGGCAACTGTCAGTTGGTTACATTCTGATTTTGTAAAATATGCTGTATTTCATGCCAGCAAAGTTCTATTTTGATCGTTTTGTAGACAGCGCCTTCTACCGAAACAAATGCAAACTATATAATAAAAACCGTAACATGTTTACAGAGACGCACAAATAGGTGTCTCCGTAGTAGGCTTTACTTTTTACCTTTCTACTAATATTTTTGTAGATACCTTTTTGTGTAAAATTAAGTTGGAAGGTGTGAAATAAAAAGAAATGATGTACTAATCCATCAACAGATTTTATTGAACAATTAGTTACCTAACATTATAGCACATTGATTAGGTACAGTCAACCACACATCGCAGTAACTATTATTCACTTTTTGCCGCAGCAGTAAGGGCAGTAAATTGCACATTGCAACTTTTATGTGCAGTTGACTGTATCGAGGTACCTACAAACATTAATGAATACTTAAATAAACCTATTGGAATGACAATATAATCTTGAGTAGGTACCTAGCAAAGCAATAATAAGCAGAATAACTAATTTTTTAACGCAGATAATATGGTAGGTACCTAGGTTTGGCACACCTCCATTGCGGCGATAAGTCTTCTCGTTGAGGAGTGGTTGGAGAGACGCCACGGCGCGGCGTCCTCACCTTCCACCTGACGCAAGTGCTCACCGGACATGGATGTTTCGGAAGGTACCTACCTATCTGTTTCGAATTTGACGAGAGGACACGTCCGGGTGTCAAAACTGTGTTTATCGCCCGGAGGACACGATGCGGTGGAGCTCTGCCTGGCTTGGGCGGAGCAACGCCGTGTCCTCGTCGAAGCGATCAGCGGCGGCGACCTATCGCTTCCGGCCCTAGTCAATCCATGGTCTGGAGCGAGAAAGCATGGGGAGCGGTCACCTCCTTCTGCGAAGCAGTAATGCTAGCGAAGGAAGACGCGGACCGCGCGAGGAAAATCGAAACCGCACGCCTCAGCCGCCGCAACAGAAGGAGACGCCCCGGGTGTCGGGAGTCGCAGGGCGATTCCCGGCCACCGTAGGCGCGGGCCTGCGGATGGCGAGCTATTGGTGTCTCGCCGTCCGATAGCAACCAGGCCCTGGTCGACAGCGCGTCGTGTTTCTCACGTGCCTCAACGAGATGTCGGCAAAGAAGACGAGGGTCAGTGTCTGCTAGGGTTGCGGAAATTGTTCAAAAGAGTCACCGCGGCCCTGGAACGCAGCGGGCACTAGGAGGAATACGGGTGGGTATTAGTCAGTAAGAGTCTGTCACTTCCTTCCGCTCCGCCCAGAGTGGAGCTCATTTGATGATTTCCTATCTCAAAAAGCCTATTTAATAGTTACTTTGCAGGTAGACAAATAGAACAAACATTTGTTGTAGATTCTCTAACGTTATTGTTATAATATTTAATGAATTAAAAAGTGTTAGGGCGTATCTATCATTGCTTTGGTAGGTACAGTTAACATTAATATCAAGCTTACTGTGGTACACAGCTATTAATTCCTACGACTATTAATTTCAACTTTTGGTGCTGACTGTAAATATCGTCATGCGTAGTTCGTTAGCAATCACGAACGTTTCGAAAACCATTAATTTAGCTTTCAAGAAAAGCTTTGTCTTTACTTTACCAATAAAATAATTTTATTATGATATCAACTAGGTTGACAATAAAAAAAAGCTATGCTTATCACTTTAGGTTTTTTGCAAAATTAAAACAAAATACAATACCTCCACTACTTATTAAAGGTAAAAGCACTTAAGATCTACATAATGCATTAGTATAAAAGGATCGTTTACGATAAATTACACAAGTCAACGTAAATAATTAGGTAATACTGGGTAACTCACAACAAAATCACATACTTAGATATCACGTACCTACAACTACATTTTACACATGTATTGGCACGCAAACATACACATTTACTGTTTTGAAATGCAAGTAGGTATACTGTTCATAACATTGTAAAGGAGCGCACACACTCAGCGAGGCAACGAGGCGCTAGCCTACGCCTCGAGTTGAGGCGCATCGCCTCTGCACAAGGCATGCGCGCATTTGCAGTTATTTTACATGTGATTTTGCAACTTTTAAAATCACAGCCATTCATAGTAATCCATATTCTTGTAGCAATAAGCTTGCTGGTGGTTCGCTGTTATATTGAATATTAATAACGGTATAGGTATTAACCATAATTATGTTTTTTATAAATGGTAGATATGTGAACCAATCGATGTGTACCACGACTTATGCTGGCTATGAGGCCAAAAGTGTGGTGTGCGCAAAACTATCACACTCCTCAAACTATAGAACATTTTCTCATCACCATTTCTTAAGGTTTATGCTCAATGAAGGCTGCTTAGGGAACAAAAGTGCTTTCATTTGTCCTTAATTACGTAAGCTTACTTGCACTTCAAAACAAACCTACACACCTTTTATAAATATTAGGCATCTATACAAATACTAATTCACTTTAAACACGAAGAGATTACACATTAAAAGCCGAAAATAAACCCTTACTAGATCACAAATAGGATTCAGAATCCCAAATAAATTATGTTAATTTTTATTTAAATCTACGGGCAGATTAATGAGCATCTTTATATATATTCCGACCTCACAAGGACTGCTGCTCATTGCTTCTGCCATAAAATATAATACGTAGGAACAGTCGACCGCACCTCGGCTAAAACATTTTACTTTCGCAGCGCGGCGACTTGGTATCATTATCTACGGTTAGAGGTGTTTTTCAAGAGTACGGTCTACCGTTTTTCTTACACATGTTGTTTTTGTAATAATATTACCATCTACTGTTCTAAATGCACAATTAAAATTTATTTTTATGTTACCTTTTAGGCCAAAAAATGTCGGTATTCCTTTGGGTACATAGTAATATTTATTCAATACGTGTCTGCGTTTATTGCTGCTTCGCATAGAGCAGTTCTATAGTTCGGCACACACAATTTTTAGGCATCATTTTATGGTGCAGATCTAAAATGTATTTTTAAAAAATTCAAAAAGACATATTTAGTATTATTTTTCTGCGGTTTTATGTATGTTACATATACATAATACCGCTACATATGTATTTATTGTTTTTGAACCATTAGTGATCCATCAAGTTGAGATTGAATACAAAACATTTTCATTACATAAGTCTATAAGTAGTACCTACTGTAATGTGAACATTATTATTGTTCAATAAATACAATAATTATGATTTCTAAATTGTTTAAATTATAGTTTCAAACTAATGTTATAGTTCACGTATAAGCACAGACAAATCATATTATCTTTTAGCACAATATAATATCAAAGAGTAAACAAGAAAATTCGCCATCATAATTAGGTTATCTTCTTTACTTTCGATAGTTCTACATATACATTATAGAATCCAAACATGTATCATTTAGCTACGTTAATAGTATAATGTATTTAAAATATTGATTCGCAATTTTCATCCAAAAGTTTATTTTCGTAAATATTCCTTCGATCTACTTCTTACATCAAAATACCATTCCGTAAGATACTTCTCAATATATTCTAGTTTGTGGCAAAAACTACCGTATAGTACAGTCACACAATTATTGTCGTGATTTACAAGTTTCTAGCTCTACATTATTTTATAATCCTAGGCAGGACCTACGTCACTTCGTTATGTTTTCAGATGTATTGAAAAAATCCATAAGGTCGTGTTTTTATACATTCACCCTTATGTAACAGTACATAGGCTGACCTAAATGAGGTTTATTTTCGAATAGTCACTTTTACTGAAGTCGAGACACTGTTACACCTGAGAATGATAATATTTAGTGTTTATATTATTAAAAGATATTGGATACAACGATTTTAACTGAAATTATTCTTAGCAATTTAAGAGTCATAATATCTATGTATTACAACTACGTTTTTCTATCTGATGTTTTTTTTAATCTTTATTTGTTCCTAATTCAACGAACACCTACTCAAAGGTTTTAATCTCCATCGATCGTAGGCATAGCTGCATCTTACCTACCCGTATGTTGACGATTGGACTCTATCTAAACGAGACTTTAGTCGAGCCGCCTAATGATTCAATTTACATATTGTTGAATATTAAAGTCAAAGTTAAGACATCATTGGGTCACGTTCGCAGACGGAACATTCTAATTTCGCTGACTGTACCTGCCTCGTATATATTTGTGCCTTGAAATGAGTGGAACATTCAGCGCCTCGAAATGAGTCCACTGTATCTTTGGTTATGTCCATTTATTCACAGCCTCAAGCAAAGTAAATGTTTATAATATTGATTATTTTAATGATTAAATACGTAGCAGAAAGTATTCCGTTTTTTTTGCTGCATTCAGCCTGCCGTTCAACAAGTCAAATGGAATATCTCACAGTTCGCTGAGATCGCTTGCTACCAGCACAGCTTAAAATTTCTCCAGCGAACATTCAAATAACACAAAATTCTTGAGCGAAAAATCCTAGCCTTAAACTTGCTAAACAAATACTACCACGTCACAAACGTCCAGAGGAGATCTTCACACCTTTGCATTAATTTAAACTTAGAACAGAACAAATGACGTCACATCTTATTTAGCGCTGTTCTGTGCAGCCTGCCGCCTCAGGTCTGATCGTATGGCGGCGGTGATGGCGGTACCGAAGGCCAGCAGTGCGCAGAGGGTGAGGTTCGCCCAGCGGTCACCCACGGAGCCCAGCATCCACTCGTACAGCAGAGTCGTCACGATGCCGAAGATCTGGGAATAAGGTTACAATTATGTTAGATACTGAATTGAAGCTGATAAGCTAAATCTATGCTTAGATATGAGTGATATAAAAAAGTTTGAGGACATCTTCGACGTCAGTAGGTAAGTGTCAAAATACAGGATCCAATATTATCTCAGCAACAATCAATGTCAAAAATATTTAAAAATGTAAGGAATTAGAGATGTTCTTGACAATTTGCGACTCAGATGCGAATGTGAACGCTCCTTTAGATACAATACGAGTATTCCCCCTCAGATTAAAAAAAAAATCCACTTATGTAAATCTTTACTATATGGAAAAAAGCCATGTGAAAAAGTGAGATGGTAACTACCTACATACATCAGATAAGAGGAAGGCGGCTGGACGTGAAGTACACTAAAGTATCCTTATTTATTTTTATGGGCTTGCGTTGACCACAATCTCACCTAATGAAAACGATTATGTGGTCGACGAAGGCGCATACTTGCTTAGAAGTAACCTATTCACACTTGACTTAACATGCTTTTTTTCTGGTTGGGAAATCATCAAATGATTTCTCCCGCTCTGGGCGGAGCGGGAGCGAGTGTCAGACTCTTACTGACTAAAACAAACCTTATACTCCTAGTGCCCGCCGCGTTCCAGGGCCGCGGTGACTCTCGAACAAATTGCGCAACAAAATTAACATGCTGCTTAACATAATATGTACTTAGGTAGTACAATTGTATTCTTACCTGCACCACAGCGTTCAGTATTCCTGACGTAGTGCCTTCCGGTTCAGGGTACGTCACCTCTGAAGCGAACTCGAAGCCGACCGGTAAATATCCTGTCATGAAGAACCTGAAATTGACGAAAAAAACTATATTTAAAGTAATTTGAAATCACTACATAGTAGGTGTAAAACAAAGTCGCTTCCCGCTGTCCGTCTGTCCCTATGTATGCTTAACTTAAACTTCTTTAAAACTACGCTACCTACAGATTTTGATATGGTTTTTTTTATAGAAAGAGTCATTCAAGAGGAATTTATTAATTTATGTTATGGTACTCACTAAAACATACATCATAAAAAATAACAAACAGTTTCAGTTTAGTTTATATGTATGTATAATACATTGCACCCGTGCGAAGCCGGGGCGGGTCGCTAGTGATGAATATTATCACCATTACCCGTTTTCTCATAAAAAGAGACTAAAAATCTACTTTCAGAAAAGATATTGTGCGGTCCTTAGACAAATTGAAATAAATTGTATGGTTGTCTTGTTATTTTTTTTATAAATTCAAGTTCGCCGAACCACACTAACAACATTATTGCTAATACGATGCACAGTTAAAAATTGATCTTATTTCCAAGTATTTGAGTTTAATTTACCATGTAACGAATAGGCCGTGTAACTAAACACGTGAGCGGCGCAATCGGTAAGCCCCGCCTACCGCGGCGCAATGTGCTTTGGGTAATTTTTTTGAGTTAGGAATGCTTCCATGTTTTATTTGCGTTCACTGGTACTCACCCAAGCAAAATGCTGCTCAAATAGACCACAGAAATATATCCACAGTCCAAAGTAAACGTGAAGATCAGCATCCCAACTACGGAGGCGGCGTAGACAGAGAGCGTGGTCTCCTTGAAGCGGTGCGTTTTGTCGAGGATGAGGCCGCAAACCACGGAACCCACCATGCCTGCCACCACGATCACCAGGCCGATGCGGCCCGCGTCTATGTTGGCACCCTGGAAGGTAAGGGATGGGAATAAAATTGGATGCATTGGCGTACCCAGGAGGGGGGCAGGGGAGGGCAGCTGCCACCCGCTGGAAATCTCGCAGCAAATGTAAGAACTCGCCTAATCACTAATCAAAGGTGTTATATATGCGTGTGAGTGACGATTGTGTATGTGTGCGTGGGCTGCGTCCCCACCTTGCTAACCGAGTAATAAACCAGTGTGCTATTAGCTGTCAGTGGTTTCACTTGTATCCCTACGCACCTACATAACAGTGGCGACGAGATTACCCACAATTGTAAAAATAATCCTTTTCAAAAATGGCACAGTCATTCTGTGGTATTTTAACAACTTTCGATCATAATGTTAACGATTGGAAGACTTACAAAGGACGTATTACGCAGTGGTTCATCGCAAATAATATTGACGCGAACACTGATGCGACGGGAACCAGGAGGCGAGCCATACTACTCAGCGCACTCAATGATAGTACCTACAAGTTGGCAACAGACTTAGCCCTGCCCAAAGACGTACAAGATGTGCCATATGAAGACTTAGTGACGTTGTTGGATAACCATTTCACTCCAAAACGTTGCGGGTTCAGCGAGCGTTATAACTTTTATGCAGCCTCGCAGCAGACGGGCGAGACATATACACAATGGGCAGCAAGGTTACGTGGACTAACGGTGCACTGCGAATTCAGCAATGTTGAAGAGGCGTTGCGAGATCGTTTTGTGATGGGGATGGTAGCGGGTCCTGAACGGGAGAAACTGTTTGCGCGAGACTTGGAAATTAACCTTGGCGAAGGCGGTGGAGCTAGCAGAAAGCGTAAGATGCGCGCGCGCGGGCGCTGCCGCTACTGCTTCTACATCTGCATCAACGGATCAAGTACAGGTGTTCAAGATCGCGAAGGGACAAAATAGTGCCAATCCGATAAATAGTGCCGAGAAAGAAAAGTGTTCGGTGTGCGGTCGTGCAAATCATAAGTCGTCTCAATGCCGGTTCGCAAAGTATAAGTGTAAAAAGTGCAACACAGTAGGGCATTTGCGTAGAATGTGTAACAAAATTAATTACGTGCTATCGGGGGATGTGAGCGAGGACGACGACGGTAAGTCACTTTATAACATTTACTCAGCTCGGGGGGAACCTATGACAGAAACGGTTACAGTAAATGGCCAAAATTTAGAATTCCAAATAGATAGTGGATCAGCTGTGACAGTAATATCTGAGAATACATATAAAAAATTGTTTTCGGGTATACCCTTGCATAAGTCTCACAAAAGATTTCATAGTTACACGGGAAACAAGATGCAGTGTGTAGGTTATGTGCGTTTGGCTATAACATATATACAGCGTACTCACACACTTGATGTATTTGTTATACGTCACGGCGGCCCACCGCTGCTTGGCCGCGATTTCATTTCAACATTTAAATTGAAATTAACTACCATTAATTTAAAATTGATTGAGTCAGGCGTTACTTTGCGGAAATCCATTTTAAATTTGAAAATGAAAACAATATATCTAGTTTTAATTTCCGCGAATATTAGTGGGTGAGATAAAGGATGCCATTAAAAACACGTCATACATATCAAAAGACCAATTAAAAAACCTTGTTCCTATGAATCCGAGGGCTCCTTTGTTGTATGGTCTACCCAAGACCCATAAAGATAACATGCCTGTACGTCCAGTTGTTTCTTACATTGGTGCCCCAGCGTACAATTTAGCTAAACGTCTCAACACTTTGTTGAGAAGTAGAACTTCTTTTAATCCCAAATATAGTTTGAAGAACAGCTTAGATTTAATTGAAAAAGTAAAAAATATCCAAATTCCTTCCAATGCAAAGTTGTTATCCTTAGACGTTGACAGCTTATTCACGAATGTTCCAATCGATGATTGTCTACGTATTCTGGGTATCCGATTTGAGAAGCAACGGTTACATCCTGGGGAAATTGCGGATTTACTTAACCTCACTAGTATTTGCATGAAACAAAATTATTTTAGATTTAATAACCAATATTATATTCAAAAGGAAGGGTTGGCTATGGGGTCGCCTTTAAGTCCACTAATGGCGGAGGTTTTTATGGATAACTTTGAATGTAAACATATAGTGAACGAACCTAATATTCTGTTTTATTTTAGATATGTAGATGACATAATTATCTGCTGGAATGGTACCGTTCGACAAATAGACCTTTTTGTTAAAAAACTAAATAAAACTCACCCAAAAATTAAATTTAAATTAGAATTAGAGTCCCAAAACTCCCTTAACTTTTTGGATTTAACTATCACAAAACACAATAGTGACTTGGATTTCCAAATTTATCGAAAGCCGACACACACTGACACGACAATACCAGCCTCTTCTTGTCACCCTCTTCAACATAAATTAGCCGCCTTCCGCAGCTATATTCATAGATTATTTGCCCTCCCCCTTTCAGCAGAAAATTATGTAAAAGAACTTAATATTATTTACCAGATCGCAATTTCTAACGGTTACTCAAAGTCAATGGTAGACAGTTTAATTAGTAAAAAGCAGAAAGAAAGGGTTCGTTCACTATTATATGCATGTCCGCGTACTAATATTAATAGATATGTGGCCAGTCTGACCTATATGGGCCCCATTTCAGATAGAATTAGTAATTTACTTAGAAAAAACAACGTTTATGTAGCGTTCAGAACGGACCAGAATATACGCCGTGTTTGTAACGGAAAAGATATTTTAGAAAATAGTAAAAGGTCTGGGGTGTATAGGCTGGTCTGTGATGAATGCAACGGGGTGTATGTGGGTCAGACGGGCCGAAACTTTGACATAAGGTATGGGGAACATGTTGCCGCGTATAGAAATGGCCATTCGGACAAATCGAATTTCGCGAAACATCTAATTGATACCGGCCATTCTTTGCGCGACAACAATAGTTTTAATATACTACATATTTGTGATAAGGGTTTCCAGCTGTGTGTTTTAGAACAATTAGAGATTTTTAAACATAGTAATAATAATAATTTTGCACTGTTGAATGACCAGACGAATTTGGTTTCTTCCCCTTTACTGCGAATGTTTGTGGGTAGTTGTACACAAATAACCAACGGTGGCAGTGTATAAAAGGGGGGTGCCTTGTACTAAATGCTCAGTCGCAACTCAACGGTCAGCGAGTCAACACGTCCCCTGAGGATGCCTCGTGGAGAGGCGAAACACGTGTCGGTAATGGTGTTGGGTTTTGCATTGCCTTCCTGCATGTGCTTAAAATCCTTGCATTTGCCCAGTAATCTTGCATGTGCATAATATAGCGGGCGGGAGGGAGGTGCATACCTGCAACCCACTAATATTCGCGGAAATTAAAACTAGATATATTGTTTTCATTTTCAAATACCATTAATTTTCTTAACGACAGTCAAACCGTAATCGACCGGTTACAATTACAGTTCCCTGAAGTATTTTCAGATAAGCTGGGCGCTTTCAAAAACTATAAAGTAAAATTAAAACTAAAACAGGATGCTAAACCGGTATTTTATAAAGCGCGTCCCATTGCATTTGCTTTGCGCGATAAAGTCGATAAGGAGATAGAACGATTACTAAACCTAGGAGTATTAGAACCGGTTAAACATTCGGACTATGCGTCACCTATTGTGCCCGTACTCAAACGTGATGGTTCTGTCAGATTATGTGCGGATTATTCCGTCACCATAAACAAACAATTAGTGATAGAACAGTATCCTTTGCCGACAGTTCACGAATTATTTACAAAATTACACGGTGGCCAACAGTTTTCAAAGATTGATTTGTCCATGGCCTACAATCAATTTCTGCTCGATGAAGAGTCACAAAACATAACTTGTATTAACACACCCCGGGGATTATTTAAATACACACGTCTAGTATTCGGTTTGACGAGCGCGCCGTCTATTTTCCAGCGCGCAATGGAAACCGTTTTGTCCGGATTAGACGGAGTGTTGTGCTTGTTAGATGACGTGTTGATAACAGCAAAAACTAAAGATATGCATATGAAAAACTTACACATAGTTCTCAGGAGACTACAGGACGCGGGACTAACACTGCGAAAGGACAAATGTGATTTTTTTAAAGACGAAATAAATTACTTAGGGTATGTTATCAACTAGGACGGACTAAAGAAAGATCCGTCAAAAGTCAAGGCTATTGTATAGTCCAGTAGCCAGAAGTCTATGCCCTTCGATAATTCTAAAGTTTTTAATTTTCGCTGAGGGGATAAGTTTCGTAAATTCATTGCTATTTACAAAAATGCTAACAGTTTAGAGTGATGCAATAGGTATTAAGTAGGTATTTCTTATTATTTCGTGTTATACAAATATTACAAAATTTAAATTAAAACAGTATACGGGTTCTTTGTAAGTACTATCTAAAGGATATATTAGTGAAAATGCTAACAGACAGGTACTATGGAACAATAGAAATCCAAAAATGTCCCGTAACTCATTCAAAAAATTTTTTAAGTTTTTCAAATCATTTCTTATATACTTAAAGAGATTAGTTATACCTTACAACAAAAGTTCTAACAACTAAGTATATGGCTGCACGAGTAATTGTATTTTTTCTTTATGATAAGCGACATATTGAATTTAAGTTTATAAATTTGCACTTGTATATTCGTAATAATAGACTCTGCTACCACACAAAAGTTTCAACAAATGCATACTATGGCTTTTGTTTAAATTGCGAATAACTATTTTCGATAACGAGCCGCGTAAGTAGGTACGGCGCGTGCGATCGCTGCTGAGTAGCAACAACTCGCCCGCCCGCTCCGATCGGGGATGTCTCTATCGCCGCATACTGACCGCTTTTAATTGCCAAAGTACCTACATGTTCGGTACGTAACGCTTCAGAGCAGTAGATACTAACAACAGAGTGATGGCCACCATGCTAGCAAGTGTAATTGTAAATTAGTCACTAATGCACCCAAAGGAGCTGTGCTTTTTTTATTTACAAATAAGATTAGACATTTAAACAAAACTTTTTAAAAGTCCGTTCAACCGATTTGTATTTCTATTCCGTAAGCATAAAGATGGCATTAAAAGCAAAATCGTGATTATAATACCAATTATTTACTGCAGCTGCCATTTGTCATGCCACCAACGTAATAGAAGTCAAAATCGGTTGAACGGACTGTAAAAAATATTTATTTCAATGTCTAATCTTATTGTGAATAGAGTATCGTGTGCGATATTTCACGCGCTTTTTTGTTTTATTGGATTTAACCGACGATTTATAAGAAGAATTATGTACATTATTCAACTGGTTGTTTTTTAATTCGATAGATTTTCGTTCAAGTGTACTGTTGAGTAAGATTAGGACACTCTAGCTCAAGTTTTTTTTTTTGTTTTTATTGGAATTAGTCTACTCGGGTAATTCTGAATTATAAACCATTCGGTTTTGCCCAAATATTTATTTTACAAAGAAATAAGTCGGCAGTTCTCAATTTTTGCTCCCAATTGAAATTGTAAAAAAAAAACTTTTCATTGTGCACTAACGTGTTTTAAACTGTAAACTGTAATTTTATTTAACTGTTTTTTTTTAATCAACAAAAACAAGGAGTACGTTTGACCTAACTATTGCGTAGTAAATCGATTGGCGATGCAATTAAAACAATGGAAAAATGTTGGTTTGGCTTTTCAAGAATAAAAGTGGTATATTACTAAAATAAACTTCTTTGAATCTACAGGCGTCATTTTTGTATTTAAGTGTTATTGATAAAACACGATATTTACAAAAAATACACATTAATGAAATGATTTCGCGTCTCATTCAATAATTTACCATATTCACAACATAAGTACCTATTATAGCTACTTGTTATAGTGATAGAGGAACAGACAGAAAGTAGAGATTCCGTTACAACATTTTTTTATGGAACAGGTAGTTGTCCCGGGTTTTAGGTTATCCCTTAAGTAGGTACAAAAATAATTATATCAAAGCAATAAAATAATTGGATTCAATAAGTAGCGTGCATTCGGGTGGTTACGAAAGGATTTGTGATCCGTTCGGAGGCATGTTTATATTTTAACCAACACTCATAATTGAACTAATACTGCAAATTTATGTCGCTTTATTTACTTGAATATACTACTTGAAGTTCTATTGCAAAGACTTTCATGAATTTCCTTGATAATTGTAGATAAAAATGTTTAAAAATCTTAATAATTTTACTTTGTTCACGTCAAATTCTGAAGCATTGTTGATAATTCTGAATGACAGTTGAAAGTGGGTATATTTCGTTTGAGCATAAAAAAACATATTTCTTTTTACTTTTATTTCTTCAAACATTGTTCAGTTTTACCCTAAAAATAAATATTTCTCGAATTTGACCTCTCAGTAGCTTACATAATTATGTGATATTTGTTTTTCGGAATTACCCTACAAATTGTCTAAGATAGCCATACTTTTAAAAGTAAATGCAGCATTGGTACATTTATAAGATGTATACAATGAAAGATAATACTTTAGATGATATTTCACTTTGAATAAATATTTGCTTTCGCTAAGTTTTTTTTTTTTTGTAAAATATCATTTTTTATCAATAACACTCAGATACAAAAATGACGCCTGTAGATTCCAATAAGAACTTAGTTTTATTATATAGCAATTTTAGTTAAATAGCACTGATTATCTTGGAAAGCCAAACAAAATTTAAAAAAAAAATAAAAAATACAGTGATATCCATAGCATAAATACATCAACCACAATTATGTTGATCCTAAAACCAGGTTCAAAAAATAAGTGGTTCGTTTCGATGCCAATGTATACATTTTTATAATAAACTTCCTAGCCTCATTCAAGAACTTAGCAGAAATAAATTCCAATTATTTGTAAAACGTAAGCTGTGCCAGACAGCTTTTTATACAGTTAAAGATTATCTTGTGGACAAGTAGGCTTGGGATTGAGCTGCTTTAGTTTTGTACACCACCCAATGTTTTAATGTTTTTATTTCTCTCTTTTGTCTGCTTTTTGTTGATATTTATACAATTTGACATTGGTTTTTATATTTTCATTTTCATTTACTTTTGACTTGAATGTTTACTTTTAAAATATGGCTACCTTAGACAACTTGTAGGGTAATTCCGAAAAACAAATATCACATAATTATGTAAGCTACTGAGAGGTCAAATTCGAGAAATATTTATTTTTAGGGTAAAACTGAACAATGTTTGAAGAAATAAAAGTAAAAAGAAATATGTTTTTTTATGCTCAAACGAAATAAACCCACTTTCAACTGTCATTCAGAATTATCAACAATGCTTCAGAATTTGACGTGAACAAAGTAAAATTATTAAGATTTTTAAACATTTTTATCTACAATTATCAAGGAAATTCATGAAAGTCTTTGCAATAGAACTTCAAGTAGTATATTCAAGTAAAGAAAGCGACATAAATTTGCAGTATTAGTTCAATTATGAGTGTTGGTTAAAATATAAACATGCCTCCGAACGGATCACAAATCCTTTCGTAACCACCCGAATGCACGCTACTTATTGAATCCAATTATTTTATTGCTTTGATATAATTATTTTTGTACCTACTTATGGGATGACCTAAAACCCGGGACAACTACCTGTTCCAGAAAAAAATGTTGTAACGGAATCTCTACTTTCTGTCTGTTCCTCTATCACTATAACAAGTAGCTATAATAGGTACTTATGTTGTGAATATGGTAAATTATTGAATGAGACGCGAAATCATTTCATTAATGTGTATTTTTTGTAAATATCGTGTTTTATCAATAACACTTAAATACAAAAATGACGCCTGTAGATTCAAAGAAGTTTATTTTAGTAATATACCACTTTTATTCTTGAAAAGCCAAACCAACATTTTTCCATTGTTTTAATTGCATCGCCAATCGATTTACTACGCAATAGTTAGGTCAAACGTACTCCTTGTTTTTGTTGATTAAAAAAAAACAGTTAAATAAAATTACAGTTTACAGTTTAAAACACGTTAGTGCACAATGAAAAGTTTTTTTTTTACAATTTCAATTGGGAGCAAAAATTGAGAACTGCCGACTTATTTCTTTGTAAAATAAATATTTGGGCAAAACCGAATGGTTTATAATTCAGAATTACCCGAGTAGACTAATTCCAATAAAAACAAAAAAAATCTTGAGCTAGAGTGTCCTAATCTTACTCAACAGGACACTTGAACGAAAATCTATCGAATTAAAAAACAACCAGTTGAATAATGTACATAATTCTTCTTATAAATCGTCGGTTAAATCCAATAAAACAAAAAAGCGCGTGAAATATCGCACACGATACTCTATTCACAATAAGATTAGACATTGAAATAAATCTTTTTTACAGTCCGTTCAACCGATTTTGACTTCTATTACGTTGGTGGCATGACAAATGGCAGCTGCAGTAAATAATTGGTATTATAACCACGATTTTGCTTTTAATGCCATCTTTATGCTTACGGAATAGAAATACAAATCGGTTGAACGGACTTTTAAAAAGTTTTGTTTAAATGTCTAATCTTATTTGTAAATAAAAAAAGCACAGCTCCTTTGGGTGCATTAGTGACTAATTTACAATTACACTTGCTAGCATGGTGGCCATCACTCTGTTGTTAGTATCTACTGCTCTGAAGCGTTACGTACCGAACATGTAGGTACTTTGGCAATTAAAAGCGGTCAGTATGCGGCGATAGAGACATCCCCGATCGGAGCGGGCGGGCGAGTTGTTGCTACTCAGCAGCGATCGCACGCGCCGTACCTACTTACGCGGCTCGTTATCGAAAATAGTTATTCGCAATTTAAACAAAAGCCATAGTATGCATTTGTTGAAACTTTTGTGTGGTAGCAGAGTCTATTATTACGAATATACAAGTGCAAATTTATAAACTTAAATTCAATATGTCGCTTATCATAAAGAAAAAATACAATTACTCGTGCAGCCATATACTTAGTTGTTAGAACTTTTGTTGTAAGGTATAACTAATCTCTTTAAGTATATAAGAAATGATTTGAAAAACTTAAAAATTTTTTTGAATGAGTTACGGGACATTTTTGGATTTCTATTGTTCCATAGTACCTATCTGTTAGCATTTTCACTAATATATCCTTTAGATAGTACTTACAAAGAACCCGTATACTGTTTTAATTTAAATTTTGTAATATTTGTATAACACGAAATAATAAGAAATACCTACTTAATACCTATTGCATCACTCTAAACTGTTAGCATTTTTGTAAATAGCAATGAATTTACGAAACTTATCCACTCAGCGAAAATTAAAAACTTTAGAATTATCGAAGGTTTTATGTGAAAAATATTGTATCCCTACTGGACTATGTAGACGCTTCCGTCCCTACTAATGTGAACACCTTACAATCATTTTTAGGACTTGTTAACTACTATCGGAATTTCGTTCCTCAGGCATCGAGCATACTTAGTCCGCTGTACGATCTATTAAAGAAAGGAGTTAAGTGGCATTGGACAACAATTCATCAGAATGCATTTAATAAAATAAAAAATTGCTTGACATCGGAACAGGTGTTAACACATTTTGACCCACATTCCAAAATAATATTAACGGTGGATGCTTCTCCACACGGTTTAGGCGCCATTCTGTCGCAAGTAGGTAAAGACATGTTAGAACGACCCATATCATTCGCGTCCCGCACGCTCACGTCAGCCGAAAAACGATACTCGCAAATTCAAAAAGAAGCCACAGCGATAATATTTGGTATTAAGCGTTACCATCAATACTTATATGGCAGAACCGAACCATTTATATTACGAACGGACCACAAACCCTTGATTTCTATTTTTGGTCCCTATAAGGGCATACCAGAGGTATCTGCTAACAGGCTACAAAGATATGCTATGTTTTTAAGTGCGTATAACTACACGATCGAGTACGTGCGGAGTGCCAATAATAACGCGGATTATTTGTCCCGTGCGAGTCTACGTCACAAACAAGAACAGGCAGAGGAGTGGGGGGACAATGATGCTCACGCGGCTGCAGCCGCGGCTCCTATCGACCGGGCCACATATGTTAACTTTGTTGTTGAAGGCTGTATGCCAGTCACACTAGACGAATTGCGCCAAGAAACTGCCAAGGATACCACTTTAGCAAAAGTAATTAATTACATTCATAAAGGTTGGCCCAGGCAATTATTGTCTGATTTATGTATTAAACCCTATTATTTGTGTAGGACTCAACTATCATATGAAAATGGTTGTATAATGAGAGCACATAAGGTGGTTATTCCAGAAACCTTGCGCTCAAAACTTTTAAACGAGTTACATAATTCACATTTGGGCATTGTGAAAACTAAAGCTGAGGCCAGATCGCGATTTTGGTTCCCAGGGGTTGACGCGGCGTTAGAGGCAATGATCAACTCGTGTGTTGTTTGTCAACAGTTGCGTCCGTCCCCGCCGCGAACGCCGATTGCTCCGTGGCGGTACCCGCCAGCGCCATTCTATAGGCTACATATTGACTTCCTAGGCCCGTTAAATGATCAGGTGTTTTTCGTGGTCGTAGACGCGCACACCAAATGGGTGGAGGTGTACGATGTTACTATGTCTACAACTTCCACAAATGTCATAGGAAAGCTATACGATTATATGTCCAAGTACGGCCTACCACACACAATAGTAAGTGACAATGGGACCGCGTTTACGTCATTTGAATTTAAAAATTTTTGTTTAAGAAATGGCATCAATCATTTGACGTCACCAGCCTATAATCCAGAAAGCAACGGCCAAGCAGAAAGTTTTGTCAAAATCGTGAAAAAAGGCATTAAATCATGTATTATCTCTTCGCGCAATAAAAGTGATTGCAAGTTAAAAATATTAAAATATCTATTTGACTATAGGAATACTGTTCATTCTGTCACAGGGCTCTCACCGGCTGAGCTAGTGTTTGGCCGCAAGTTGAGGTCACGGTTAGATTTAATCAACCCGAAAACGCCGGCGGCCTCTCTCACAACCCCCACTAAAAATGTTGACCACCAACAGTGCTCGCAAATTAAATCACGCGGAGGATACAATAAACAAGAGTTTAAGCCAGGGGATGACATTATGTACAAAAAATATCTAACTAATGCAAAATTCCATTGGAGCAGAGGTATAATTAAAAGAAGACTGGGAAAAGTACTTTACCTTATTCAGGATTTGAGTTCATCTTGTGATGTTAAAAAGCATAAGAACCAAATAATATTATATAAGGGTACCAATGTTTCACAACAGCCGCAACACCAATATGACTATGATGATGACTTTACCAACTGCCACACCGAGCCATCCACGGACAATCCCCAGATGCAGCATCCCGCTGGGGAGGACACTGATGAGGCATGTCTGCAATCACCACCATCTGCAGACGCAGAAACAGTGGCAGATCCCATTTCAAGGAATCCAGATAGACTATTGAGAAACATTCCTAGGGTAGATTACAAACCTTTTCTATAACCATGTCCATTATGTAAAAATCTTGTATTTGTGTACAACTTGTAACAAATTCTGGTCAAATAAGGGGAGGAAATGTTATATATGCGTGTGAGTGACGATTGTGTATGTGTGCGTGGGCTGCGTCCCCACCTTGCTAACCGAGTAATAAACCAGTGTGCTATTAGCTGTCAGTGGTTTCACTTGTATCCCTACGCACCTACATAACAAAAGGGTATACGGGGCCTTAGGTATATGGTAACTTTTGAACAAACCGCGCAGTAGACATTAGCAAATTGCACAAAACAATTTCCGTAAAAAAAAAAAACCGAATTATACAATTAATTAAATAAAAATGTATATTTAGTCAAATTTACTTTTACTATTCACTTATTTAACTACCCATAAAGCAGGATCATTCGCGGCTAACTTAACGTTTCATGTAGGTGTTTTTGTGTAGTGTTTGAAAAAACAGCCGCGAACGATCTGACCTAAAAAATCTAACTTGCCCCCCCCCCCCCCCCTCTAGGCCAGAAGCTGGGTACGCCCATGAATGGATGCTATGCAAGGATGAATGGAAACCGTTGCAGATTCAAGTTACTAAAGCAATTTGTTGCGGCTTAAATCCGTATTATGAACTACTAGCTGCTGCCCGCGACTTCGTCCCCGTGGAATCCCCGATTTTAAAACATTATTTATCGCTGCTCCGCTCCTATTGGTCTTAGCGTGATGATATATAGCCTATAGCCTTCCTCGATAAATGAGCTATCTAACACTGAAAGATTTTTTGAAATCGGACCAGTAGTTCCTGAGATTAGCGCGTTCAAACAAACAAACAAACAAACAAACTCTTCAGCTTTATAATATTAGTATAGATTATGCATAGTATCAATACATACGAATTAATATACAGGGTGGAATCTTTCAGTGGGGCAGTACGGGGAAGTATCCTATCCGTTGCAGGAGACACGAAAATGGTCTTGAAAACCATAATTTGTTATGGAATTTTGATACCCATTCGCAGATTTTCAAAAAAAAAAGTAACAGTTAGCAAGAAAAAACAACTTTTTTATACCAATTGATCCTGTTTCTAATATTATATACTAATCAAAAACTTGTATGGGACCAGCCATCGTTGGAGTAGGTACTCAAAAAGACTCGTAAAGAATTTGTAATAATTTGTAACACGTCTGCCCAAAAAAAGGAGTATTATATTTTCAGGGTATAAGTATAGGTTTATGTACATACATACATGAATCCTGAAAATATAACACTCCTTTGTGTTGTGTAAAATTGCAGTCTCTCTACTGCAATGACAAGATTATTATCTATCTCGTTTAACTATAGACAATCACGCGGGCGAAGCCGCCAGAAAACCTAGCATTCTATAAAAATCAATGTCAAACATTTATGTACCTACTTCAAAAATACTTCTACATATCACTTGGTCGACATAAATATTTGAAAAACTTCCATCACATTCCCGAGGGAAATCTCGTCTCGATATTCAACGATTTGAGCGGGATCAAAATATCTTAGTGAATAATTCAAGGTATGTAGGCGACTCAGAATCTTTAAGAGCGTGTACTCGTAAACTTTACACACATAAGCAGGATACATAGGTCTTAAAAGTTAGTTAATTAAAACATTTTCGAATGTCTTATTTAAAAAAAAAAAAATGGAAATTTATGTTTGTATGGAAAATTTAAAATGGATCTAATTTAACTGTAACTATTTATCGAAAATGTTTTCAACTAACTTATTAGACCTATGTATTCTGCTTATGTGTGTAAAGTTTAATTAAAATCGGTTAAGTCATTTCCGAAAATAAGGACTTGAAAATTTGTATGAAATACCGTGCGGCGTATACGCTCTTAAGCTTCGATCAACTCTTAAGAAAGAAAATTTTATTTGGCACATTCAGACGTACTATGTATACAATGTAGTCTATGCTTCTTTCTTAGACACTCATATTCATATTATCACGTTACTCATCCAGGTACAATTTTTATTTAAAGTTTAATCATCACGAATAAAGCTAGAGTGGAGAAGGGAGAGTCGAGTGCATCGGGAAGAGTAGAAAGAATAGAGTAGTTGACTAAAAAAATCTAATAAGTCCGTCAGATAGATTTCCAAAGAATATTGGACACGTATTTTTTCTTTTCTCACATAAATAAAAAACGAAGACGATACAGTGCGTTTAAAACTTGTGTAACGTCACTAAGTGCTAGGTACAATTTTTACAACGTGACGTCACAAGCCCCTCCTAATCTTCGATGCTTTTTATCTTCATCAATTTTTATACATTTGATAAAGCAAAAAATACGTGTCCAATATATTTTGGAAATCTATATAAATATTATCATATTTTTTTATTAATAAGGAAAAATCCCTATTAGAGTGACGTTGGCCCATCAGTAGAAAAACACGGGTTAAAAAAACAAAACATAAGTACCTATGTACAGTCAGCTACAAAAATCGATCAACACTTTGCTTTGCAAAAATATTTATTCCGAATCAAATTTTTTCGATACTAATCGTTTCGTTGCTATATGAAAAGCCAAAAGAAGTAGATGTTTAATGCATAATCAGCCTTTTAACGTTCCCACTGCTGGGACACAGGCCTCCTCTCTAGGAGAGGGAATGGGCCGTAAGCCGTAATCCACACGCGGGCCCAGTGCGGGTTGGTGATGTTTAATGATTTTATGATAAAAGAAACATTGTGAATCGATTTTTGACAGCTGTTGTTCTAAACAAGTTACGTTACTTACCGGATAATAAGTGAGTATGACTTGGTTTAGCAGCGTGGAGATAGCGTAGAACGTTCCAACGTTAAGACCGTAGGAGATGAGGAGCAGCACGTAGTTCCGGTTGGTGATGAGCTTCTTCAGCGACAACAGGAAGTTGGAGTCCAGGCTGTTGCCCATGTCTGCGGCGGCCGAGGGCGGGGAGGGGGGCGCCGCCTTGAAGACTGGAAGAAAGATTTAAAAGAGTCATCCATTAGTGTTCTTTTGGGGAAGCTGCTATAGGCCATCACCAGCGCATACTTGTCCTATACCGAACGCCAGATAAATGTGCAATAAAGGTCATTGCCCTTTCCTTGATATCTCTTCGTAGGTACATGGACAAAAAAAAAAGAATCGTTTTCCATTACTAGTATAAAGGATCACGATGGATGTCGATTCAATATACTTAGCATTAATTCATTATTTCTGTTTTATGAATTAAGGTTGTCAATAAATGTAGGTGGGTCAATGAGACAATGACCGTTATTTGTAAAATAAGAAAAACTGATGGCGTAAGTTACAATAATTTTAAGAAAACCTGCTTTATTTCTTCCTTGTATGATGCTAAATTATAATTAAGGGACTCCTTCAACTAAGTGTACAAAAAAGCGCGAGTTTTATATTTATGTTTAGTTCACATACAAAAAGTTTTTGAGACAAGCGAAAACAAGCTTTATTAAAAAAATACTTTAATTGTTATCATTGAAAAATATGTTGATACCTCAACGTATTTTTATTAAAAAATCTTTGATTGTTTTAGCTTGTCTCAAAAACTTAATGTCGTTGATAAGCGTTTTGACTACAAAGACTACTTAGGATAGTGGTTCCAAGCCTAATGGTTATAACTATTCTATAGGGGTAACGAAGAGCCTTTTCTTTTTTTTTCTGGATGGGAAATCACGAAATCACTTCTCCCACCCTGGGCGGAGCGGAAGGGAGTGTCAGAATCTTACCGACTAAAACCCACCCGTGATCCTCCTTGTGACCTTTGTGTTCCAGGGCCGCGGTGACCCTTTCGAACAAATTCCGCAACCGTAACAATTAAGATCTAACCTAATAAAATACATCGCTACATAGATAGTAAAAGTGTATACATAAGAAGAAGAAAGAAAGTTTATTCCACTAAGAAGAGTCAGTGTCGCGCGAGCGGTTGAGTCGAACGCACGCGCTTAGATACTTCGCAATTATATCTCGTGATTTTTACGTCTACCCACATAATAATTATGTTAGTAAATTATTTTATGTTATTATTAAATGGCTGATATAAACTTTAACGTGGATAATTGCGCTTTGAGTGGCAGTGATGACATAGTGCAGGAGCCAATATTTCAAAGAGAACAACAACTTAATTTAAATTTGACCGAAGAGATGGAGATGAATGAAGAGAGTGAGCAACGACTTGTAAAGAGAGCGCGACAAGAAGATGAAGAAATAGTGGAAGAAGATGGATTTGTGACAGTAATAAGAAGGCATAAGCGAGCAAATAGGAAAGATTCTATCAGTAATAATTTAATGGGAGAAAGTAGTGGAAACTATGAAGAAAACTACACTTGTGTATGTGTGACAGGAAAAGAAACTTTACCAAAACAATTTGGTATGGCAAAGCTCTTGAGATCGTCTAAAATCGAAAACATAGTAAAAATGGTATATAAAAGTGCATTCAGAGTCCTAATCTATTTTGAAAATAAAGAAAGTGCTTTGAAATTATTAAATTGTGAAAGTTTTACTAGTTCGGGATACAGAGTTCAGAGGACTGATGAAACTAACTTATCTTATGGTATTTTAAGACAGATAGATCTAGGTACAGAAGAAACAGAAATTCTTGAGAATCTTTCATGTGAGCATGACATTATATCAATAAGAAGGTTAAAGAGAATGTCCGACAGCGGGGAATGGATAGATTCAGAAACAATACGAATTTGTTTTAAAGGTGCCACTTTACCGCCGTATGTATTTGGATACGGTTGCAGGTTCAAAGTGGAGCCTTATACTTTTCCAGTATCTCAATGCTCGGGATGCTGGAAATTTGGCCATCTTTCCAGAACATGTCCAATTAAAAAAATTGTATGTCCCAAATGCGGTGGTAATCACTCAAATTGTGAAACAAATAACTATGTTTGTGTGAATTGTAAAGGACCGCATATGGCAATGTACAAAAAATGTCCGAACTTCCTAAAAGAAAAAGAAATCAGAGACATCATGACCAAGCAAAACTACACCTACAGAAAAGCATTAGAAGTATATTTGAAAGAAAACAGAAATCATGAAACAATTATTGATAAGGGAGAAATTGAAAAAAATAGTAACGACATCATTTTACAACACAGAGGTAAACAGAATACTCAAGAAACATATAGAGATATACTTGTAACAGAACGAATGGCTAATAGCAGTACAAGTAATGATATCATGCTGAATAATATCACTGAAGAGAGGAGCTCAAGGAAAACCCATACGTCAACAAGAAAATGTATCGAAAAAAAAGACGATAGAGAATAGAGTGTCGGACAGGCATAGTTCGGGTGAAGAGAATTTGTTACTACCACCCACCTATGAACCTACATATTTAGAGAAAGGAAAAAACCCAGAGGGTACGAAAAACTCAAACGTCAGCTTAGATTTTTTTAGTACTCTCCAGAGAATCAAAGATATATTCATGTCTGACAATGACTGGGATACCAAACTTAAACAACTAGGTAAACTTGTAATGGAAATATTAGGTCAACTGATTGTTAAAGTTTTGAAGAAAGATGACATTTATACTAAATTTATATCTATGTTTAACAATGGCTAACAATACAACAAGAATGTCTACTCTACGTATTGTACAGTGGAATGCACGAAGTTTACGTCCAAAGCGTAATGAGTTTGAATTGTTAATGGCACAAGAAAAAATACATATAGCTTTAATATCTGAAACGTGGCTGGAACCCGAATCTCATTTCAATGTAAGTGGGTATAATATTTTTAGAAAAGATAGGATGGATGGGTATGGTGGGATAGCTATTATTATTTGTAAGTCTATAAATGTGCAACAATGTTTTGTTTCTACTAGAAATCCAGGCATAGAAGTTATGTCAATTAAGCTTTTAAATTGTAACGAAGTTAAAAATATAATATTGCTATATTGCCCTTCTACAGTTCGTACAAGTCTCGCTGATTGGGAACAAATTTTCTTATTGTATCCACATAAATGCATAATAGCTGGGGATTTTAACGGCCATCATGCAACCTGGTCCTCTAAAACCGATGCAAGAGGAATTCAGATTTATGACGTGGCTTTAGATGCTGGATTTATTACTCTTAATGATGGGAATGCCACTAGAATGACTTTGGTAGATAATCGTGTTCAGAGGACATCTCCCGATGTGACTTTTGTTTCGAGCGATTTATCTGTTTTACTAAACTGGAGTGTGATGAACGAAAATCTCGGGAGTGACCATCTGTTTGTTAAAATTTCATATAAATATAGTAGTAATATGAACGCTGCTTGTATAAATAAAAAGCGAAATTTCAAGCTTGCAAAGTGGTCAGAGTATAGTAAATCTTTAGAAAATTATTTATTACCTTTAGATGCACCTAATGTGCAATCCTTATATGATAATTTTATCAAACAGCTGAACAAAGCAGCCGATGAACATATACCATGGATAAAGAGCTGTAGTAATCCAAAGAATAACTTTCGACCTAAACCTTACTGGAACAAAACACTCTCACAATTAGTGGCGCAACGTAGGCTTGCTTTAAAAAATTTCAGAAATAATCCCACACCAAATAATTTAACAATATTAGAACGCAAAACAAAAACTGCAAAAGATGCTATTTGCCAAGCGAGGATAAAAGATTGGCAAAATTACTGTAGCAGCATTGATGAACAAACGTCAAGTTCTGATATGTGGAAACGCATGGGCTGGATCAAGGGAGTCAGTTCATCCAGATCCTGCATCTCGAATGATCAGAAGATTGAACTTCTTTCTAATCTCGCTCCAGACTATGTCTACCCAAGGATCCAATACTTTAATTCAAATAATGTTTTACTCGAGGCTAATTTTACTTTACATGAAATGTGTAATTGTTTCAAGCGAAAGGATACAGCACCCGGTAACGACGGGATTACATATTCCCTCATATACTACCTACCTCCGGCAGGCAAATTATACTTATTAAATTTATACAATAAAATCTTTAATAATGGCAGTATTCCGATGCAGTGGCGTGACATATTAGTGACACCAATACCAAAACCTTTACCCAACGGTAGTACCAAACTTCGACCAATCTCCTTAATTTCTTGTGTATGCAAAATCTTTCACGCAATGTTGACAAAAAGGCTAGAATGGTATATTGAAAAAAATAAACTGTTGTCCTCGTTCACGTCTGGATTCAGAAGGGGACAGTCGTGTCAGGACTGCCTAGTCAAATTAGTAAGCCAAATTTACTTAGGATTTTCTCGTAAAATTTCGACTATAGCGTGCTTTTTGGATATCACCAATGCCTATAATAACGTTATTATAGACGTGCTGATAAATACCTTAGACGAAATAGGTGTTGGGAAAAGAATCTGTCAGTATCTGTGGAACTTTCTAAGTGAACGGCATCTTATTATGAAAGATGAAACCGATCAAAATAACTACTTTATAAGGTATACTAATCGTGGTTTAGCACAAGGCGACCCGATGTCGCCTATCTTATTTAATGTTATTACAATTAAATGTTTTGATAAAATTAGAAATGTAACAATGTGTCAATATGCAGATGATTTTGTATTATATGCCCCTTCTAGAAACCTCAGAGAAAGTCAAATAGAGTTTCAAACTGCGTTAAATGCATTTTGTCTCATCCTGGATGAAATGGGGTTACAATTATCAGGCGATAAATCGAAAGTTTGTATTTTTAGCAGAGGTTTTAGAAGACTACAAATAGAACTTAAATTAAATAATGGAAATTTAGAAATAGTAGACAATTACAAATATTTGGGTGTGTGGTTGGACAGATCACTGCGCTGGAGTAAACACATTAACATGACTGTTGAAAAGGTGCAAAGGAGTCTGAATTTACTTAAGGTTTTAGCAGGTGCTTCTTGGGGCTTACATCCGAGACATCTGAGACGTATATATATTGCATTAATCAGAAGTCGCATAGACTATAGCTGCTTTTTATATGATGCGAGTGCAAAATGCCATCTAGATAAATTAAATAAAATCCAAAATCAGGCTATGAGGATAATAGGAGGCTTTATCAAAACTTCACCGATTCATGTTATGGAAAGTGAGCTATGTGTAGTTCCACTGTACTTACGAAGGAAATATTTAGCTTATAAATTTTGTCTAAAATCAAAGTCTTTAGAAAATAATTTAACGTGTCAGTTATTAGAGAATCTCTACGCTCTTCGACACAATTGTTATTGGAAAAATAAAAATATACCTTTATTAGTAACAGTTATGAATGAGGTTAAAGAGTTGCAGGTAGCTTCTTCCTGCCCATTATTAATGTATACGTTACGAACTTGGATAACTAATATTAATGTCAATGAAATAATTAGAGTAAATTTAGAATCAATTAAAAAATCTAAACGTTTATACGATAGTAATATGTTAAAGTATGAAGTTATTAGTGAATTACAAACAAAGTACAGTGGTTGGTTTTATATATTTACAGATGGGTCGAAGAGTGTAGACGGCCATGGGTCGGCTTATTATATACCTAGTATAGATATAAGCACTCAGGATAATTGTTTTAAATTAAGTGAAAATACATCAATTATGACGTTGGAGCTCATTGCAATCTCAGAGGCTTTGACTTATATTATTAATCATCATGAATACCAGAACGTCGTCATTTGTACAGACAGCAAAAGCTCATTACAACATATTGCTCGATGCGCCTCTGGCCACAGAGGTGCACCGATAGCTTATGTTATTTTATCTAAAATTGATCAAATTACTTTAAAAGGTATCCAACTGAGATTGCAGTGGGTTCCATCGCATATTGGGTTGCGGGGCAACGAAGAGGCTGACATGTTGGCGAAATTAGCGGCTAGGAACGGAAAAGAGATTAATATTATATTAGACTATTCAGAATTTTTACCAAAATTTAAAAATATATGCTATGACTATTGGAGAGAATATTTTAATAAACGGTCATTAGAGAAAGGTTTATGGTATAAAACCATACAGTGTGAACCTCTTCGCGTGCCTTGGTTCATGAATAGTAATGTTAGTAGAAAACTGATTGTTACTGCTCTTAGACTCAGATCTGGACACATCCCATGCAAGAAATTTGCCTTTATGATGAAGAAAATCGCTTCACCCAATTGTGAGGAATGTAGAGTGGTCGAAGACCTGCAACATTTGTTGATGGAATGTGTCCAATATGAGTCCAGTAGAAATAATTTAGTAAGGTCCATGAATTTGAACAGAACTGATGTGGGCATGTTTCATACAATTCTATCCCAACCAAACAGCGACGATGCGAAAGGTTTGTTCAAATTCATGGCCCACGTTTTGTGATAGTCATACAATTGTTTAGGATACGATGGGGCTGACATACGCAATGCGTAAAAGCTCCAATAAATAAATAAAGAAAAAAAAAAAAAGAAGAGTAAGCAGGAGTAGTAGTAATGATCGAAATAAAATCTTCATCTAAATAAAGTAGGTATCCAAAAATAAAAATTTCAACGACTATTTCTTCACACTAAAAATAATTTAGCAAAATATTTTTATATGCACTGTACTGCAGGGCCGTTTATGTAGTACCTCTTTGTAAACGAGACTGGACATGCGCGTGCGGGATGGGCAGCGGCAGTGGCGGCCCACGCGGAATACAGTGCGTATAATCAAGCAATTTGTGCGTAGTTAAAATATTGTATATTATATTTGAAACGGGATGTTAAATATATAAAAAAATCGTGATTAATATTTATTTGTTATTCTAAACAACTCCTTAAATTTCTTTTTAGTTGATTTTTAACGCCTTATACATATATAAAAGCGAGAAAACCACGGACAAAAGCTATTCGTCTATAACTTACGAAGACATGATATTCTAGCTGATTAAGAAACTAGGCAGCTAAATGTGAAGCAGTTTATAACGGTGCCACTTATCCGCTGTTTCAGAAGTTAACACGGGAAATTGATTTAGTTAAGTTGTTCGTACGATGCAGGCGCTCGTAGTCAGTGCAAAATGTCACCGTTTATGAGTTATCAGTTTTATAACCAACTTTAGATGCTATATACAGGTTGAAAACTTTTAAGTGCTTTGATAAATCAAACGACCAGGGCCTTTTTTTTTTTTTTTTTTTTTTTTGGATGGGAAATCATCAAATGACCCCTCCCGCCCTGGGTGGAGCGGTAGGGAGTGTCAGACTTTTACTGACTAAAACCCACCCGTGCTCCTCCATGTGCCCTTTGCGTTCCAGGGCCGCGGTAACTCTTTCGAACAAATTCCGCAACCCTAGCAGGCACCGACCCTATGGGGTCCCGTCCTTGGTGCTGACGGCTCCTTCGGCGCGCGTGGAACACAACGCGTCGTCGACTCAACCTGGTATCGGACGGCGAGCCACCCACGCTCACCGTCCCCAGGCATCAGCCACTGCGCAATAGCACAGCGGCCGACTTATCTCTGGAGGAGGCCGAGATGGGACCATTACTGGCACTCCATCTCAGCACCCTCCCGAGCGTTGGGAGTCGCAGCACCTGCAGCAGAAGCGGCAGAAGCGGCGACGGAAGCCGCGGCGGCGGCAGAGGCGGCGGCGGCGGCGGACCTCTTGCCCTTGGTCGGGGCGGATGGCGCGCAGGCCCTTCCCCCAGCCCAGTGCTCGGCCGGCTTGCCAGCAGCCGCACATGCACTGCAGTGCGGCGTGGCCTCGCACGAGCCGGCCCGATGACCGGGCTGACCACAGCGGAAACAAAGTCCGCTGCGGTCCACCTCCGAGGGGCACGTAGCTCCCGTGTGGTTGCCCACATGGCAGCGGTAGCACCTCAGAGGCCTGGGTTCCAGCAGTTTTACCCGCGCAGACACCCATCCCACCAAGAGCCTTCGGCCCTCCGACACAGTTCTGGCCGCCGTCACGGGGCAGCTCACCACAAGGGTTTGCATGCCCGTGTTGTCAGTCCGGAGGGTGCCCGCCTTGACGAGCTCGGCAGAGCACCCCCCAGTCCTGGCGACGGCGGCCACAACTTCCTCCTCCGTCACGGAGTCATCCAGGCCCACTATGCGCATGTCAATGCGCTTAGTCGGCCTGGACACCCGGACCTCGTCCGCGGGTAAGACCGCCCTTAGCCTTTCGGCCAGGGCGTCCGCGAACGGGCCACTCTCCGCTCCGGCGAGCTCGAGCTTCCGGGCACCGGTCAAGGTCCTCCTGACCCCGATGCCCCCGCTGATGCCCAGCTCTTGGAGGCTCACCGCCTCCTTCGCCCGCTTCAATACGGCGAGGTAAGTCACGCCCCTCTGTTCCGCTTCCGGCTGCAGTGTGAGCACTACAGCCGCGGATTTCGGGGCGCGAAGCCTCGCCGCAATGGCGTTGGCCTTCCGCCGCTGCTTCCTCGCCTTCTTCCTGGCCGCTTTTTTGGCCCTCCGCTTCTGGCCAGCAACCTGCCACTCGGCCCCGGCCGCAGGAGGGTCCGAGGGTGGGGGTGGGGGCGGCTGTGGCACCACTGGCGCCGCAGCCTTAGTCGCTCCTCCCCGAGCCTTCCTCCCACCCCTCTTCGCCGGGGCCGACTTGGTCGTCGCCGGCGTCGCAGCCACCGGCGCCACAGGCGCTGGCGCTGCTCCGCCCTTGGCCTTTGCCTTCGCCTTTCCGGACGTTCCCGGGCTGGCAGCCGCGGCGGCCGCGTACGAAGCCGCCTTCTGCTGCTGGCCCGGGGCCCTCTGAGTCGCCGCCGTTGGGGGCCGCCGGACCATGTCCTCCAAGGTGGAGAACTGCTGCCGGAAGGGAGCCAGCTCCTGCCGCACCAGGTTCCTAACCTGGCTCAGCACTAGGCTCCCCTCCAGCGCCGCCGGACTCAGCACCCCCTGCGGCTCCTCGGAGGCCGCTCTGGCCATCCCCGCCAGGTCCCTCCGGAGCGACTCATTCTCCCGAACGAGTCGCTCCGTAACGGCCGCGAGGCGGGCGACCTCCGCCCGAAGCTCTGTCGTCTCCCTTGAGGGAGACGCGCCAACGTTGGCCGCCGCTGCCGCCAGGATGGAGGCTTTGGCCGCGCTGATGGCCTCCCGCTTCGAGGACTGTTTCCTTTTAAAGGCCACAGCGCGGATCGCGGCCTCCACGACCTCCGAGAACTGGGCCCTCTGCTCCTCAACCGTGGGACGCACCTCTCCCGGGGGCTCCGAGTCGTCGGAGTCGAGAGTAGGCGGAAGAGTAGAGGGAGCCCTACGACCGCTCCCTCCAGGGCGACGCCCCTCCTCCACCAGCCTCCCGGCCCGACTCTCCACCTCCCGGGTAGAGGGAGCCAGCCCCCTCCCTGCCTCACAGCCCCTGCCCCGCCTAGCGGTGGGGATTTTGCGGGCGGAGGCAAATTCGTCCTCGGAGGACGACCCCCCGGTATCCTCCCGTCTGGGCCGCTTGCGGAAGAACTTGACGTTCTCCGCAGCAGCCCCCTCTCCTCCGTTTCCAGAGCCCGCCGAGCTGACCGTTACTAGGTCTGGCGCGGAGCCGGAATCCGACTCCGCACCACCCCGGCGCTCAGGCGAACCCTCTTCTACGCAACCGTACGCCATCAGCTCCTTAAAGGAAGCGGACTCGGATGACGACGATTGGGAGCCTCCTCGGCTCGTGTTGCCACTGGCAAGCGGAAGACGTTTGGTGCCCACCCCAGAGTACGGAGGGCAGCCCGCCGAAGCGGGGTGGGATTCCCCGACCGCTGAGCAGTCGGGACCCACCTGGGGACTCATTTTGCAAGCGTCTTTATTCATATTGTGTGCCTTTTAAGGGTGCGGTCCCTGTTCGCTCCGCCCCTTCTCAGGGCCCTCTCCTCACCTCACCTCTCCACCTGCTCGCTGCTCCCACAGTCACGTCTGATGATCAGACGCGTACCAGAGAGCAGCGAGCAAGCGTGTGTGTGTCTCTCTTGGTCTGATCCCTCACTTGCGACCTTCCGGCATGAGTGGCTCTACCGGGAAAGCTCGCAAGATCATTGAGACGCTCAAGCCCCACCACGACGACAACGTGGAGACACATTCGGTGGGGAAACGACCAGGGCCTCAAGTCTGCTATTACAATAGTCTCAGAATGGTCTATCACTGACCTCATAATGGTTAATTTTTACAAGTTTGGTAATCTAATAATAAAAAAGCGTCACTATGACTTTCCAGTGGTCCACCAGTGACACCATTGAAAGAAATGGCATAGAATGGTAATCTCGTACATAATGACAAATGAATGACAGACGTATGCGGTAATCTGCTAAAATATTGACAATTAATTTGATCAGTGACCTATGAACGTTGTTGTGCATTCATTGCATGCCTTTAATAGCTCTGTTATCAAAAAATATTACGAGACCATTGACAGACCAATGTTCGACCATTATGGCTTTAGCACATTATGAACTTTTAGCAAAATGACAATGGGATCGTGTTGGAATATCAAATTTGTAAAAATAGCAGACTTGGGACCCAGCTTTTTCGCGGGGTACTATACCTACTCTTTTATTAACCAGGCCAGCAAAAACCTTGTATTTGGTCGGGACCAAAGGTTACCTACATATAATATTGTTGCGTGCCACTATTAAAGCAAGAAATTTAGCGGCATTCGTTGCCACTAGCGCCATCTAGTATCTCGGGTATAGTATTTGAGGCGCACATTGTTAGGAAGACCTACTAGTACTGCTTGAATAATACTTACACAGCAGAATGAAGACAAACAGCACAATGTTGAAGAGAGTGATGGGGCGGAATATGAGCCGGAAGTCGGCGACTATCTCGAAGATGGTGCCCAAGGCTTGCATCAGCATACATTTGTTAGGAAGAGTTACTAGTACTGCTTGACTAATACTTACACAGCAGAATGAAGACAAACAGCACACTGTTGAAGCGAGCGATGGAGCAGAATATGAGCCGGAAGTCGGCGACTGTCTCGGAGATGGTGCCCGAGGCTCGCATCAGCATACATTTGCTAGGAAGAGTTACTAGTACTGCTTGACTAATACTTACACAGCAGAATGAAGACAAACAGCACACTGTTGAAGCGAGCGATGGAGCAGAATATGAGCCGGAAGTCGGCGACTGTCTCGGAGATGGTGCCCGAGGCTCGCATCAGCATACCTTTGTTGGGAAGAGCTACTAGTACTGCTTGACTAATACTTACACAGCAGAATGAAGACAAACAGCACACTACTGAAGCCGGCGATGGGGCAGAACATGAGCCGGAAGTCGGCGACTATCTCGGGGATAGTGCCCGAGGCTCTCATCAGCATACCTTTGTTGGGAAGCGTTACTAGTACTGCTTGAATAATACTTACACAGCAGAATGAAGACAAACAGCATACTGGTGAAGCCGGTGATGAGGCAGAATATGAGCTGGAAGTCGACGGTTTTCTCGGGGATGGTGCCCGAGGCTCGAATCAGCATACTTTTTTTGGAAGAGTTACTAGTACTGCTTGAATAATACTTACACAGCAGAATGAAGACAAACAGGACACTATTGAAGCGAGTGATGGGGCGGAATATGAGCCGGAAGTCGGCGACTATCTCGGGGATAGTGCCCGAGGCTCGAATCAGCATACCTTTGTTGGGAAGAGTTACTAGTACTGCTTGAATAATACTTACACAGCAAAATGAAGACAAACAGCACACTGTTGACGCGAGCGATGGGGCCGAATATGAGCCGAAAGTCGGCGACTATCTCGGGGATAGTGCCCGAGGCGCACATTGTTAGGAAGAGCTACTAGTACTGCTTGACTAATACTTACACAGCAGAATGAAGACAAACAGCACGCTGGTGAAGCCGGCAATGAGGTAGAACATGAGCCGTAAGTCGGCGGCTATTTCCGGGATGGTACCCGATGCACGAACCAGCATTGGTGGTAGCACGAAGCCAACAGCCACGCCCAGCTGTGGACGAAAGAAAAGTGGATTAGAACAGGTATAACTGCCTCATTAGTGTACTGGTCGCAAGCGCTACAACTAAGCATGAGGACTTGGTTCGGTTCCAAGCATGAGATTGGTTTTATTGGGTTTTCCATGCGAAATTTATCAGGAGCAGCCCGGTGAGAATTCTACTTTAAAATTGTCATTGGACATTTTTGATGGATTCAAATGTTAAATTCGGGTACGTGACTGACTGACTGACATGACTGTTACTAGGGAATTAGGTAATAGTTACAGCGAACCGCGATTTAGAGAGAATTAAAACAAAATTTGACCCAGTTTAGGGCACAAAATGTTGCAAAAATCAAGGCAAGTATTTGATTGATATCAAAATATACATACTCTTACATACTTATACAGCTGAATGTTTTGTAAAAGAAATGAGTATTTGAATAAAATTAAAATTGATAGATATTATAATCGAAACTCCTAGCAACTGAGGATTAATAACTATTCATGGATATAATTGTATGTAGATACATACATATGTTATTACGAATTTAGTTCGATGTCGAAACTAATTTCATGATATTCAGTGAAGCGGGCGAGATTCAGTTAATTCTCTTACCATGCGGCTTTCAGTCTCCGTGTAGGTAACGTAGTTACGAAGGTACGTTTCGTATGAAAATAAATGATACCAACATTTTATTTTTAGGATGTTGGAGCATCCATTTTTGCTGTAAATAAATAGTCACTGAAAGCGAAAATCAGCGGCGGCCTTTACCGTCGCGAGGCCACGGGCGGTAGATATTTGCGAGGCCCCGAGCAAAAGGCCTTTGAGAGGCCTTTGTTTTTTCTTAAAATAACCATTAGGTATTTCTGAATTTTTGGGACTTCTTTGGATATCATTTTCTAAAATGAAATCACAGTGAGTCAATGTTCAAATGAAAAAACCTGTAAAGCAGAAAGCCCATCTTTTGTCACTTCTCTCTCTTTTCACTCGTATCAAATCTAATTTACGGAATAACTTTATTCTACTATAAACATCTAAAAGGTACTTCGAACTAGGTTTGCGTGAGCCCCCTGACAAAGCGGGGCCCCGGGCGCTTGTCCTGCTCGCCAACCCCTAAGGCCGCCACTGGCGATAATAATTTACGAGCTTTTATGTAATTTGCAACAGTAGTTTTTTTCGGTCAAATCTTACAAACTGGATTAGAACTATTTCCTTGTATCTTAGAGGCGAATATTTATCCACGTTGGTTCAGGTTAAATATTTGCGTCTAAGATACAAGGAAATGGTTCTAACCCAGTTTGTAAGATTTGACCGAAAAAAACTACTGTTGCAAATTACATTAACGTAATTTAACACCGCTCGGTTTAGTATTATAAAGTTTACAAGTTACAAATTACAAATTACAAGCAACTAAATATATTATATTTAGTCGCCCAGTCAATAATTCGCCTTTATAAAGTAACTACGTAGCCGTACCCGCGCATCGTTGTCATCGCTACGGAACGTAGCAGCGTAGTCAGATCAAAGCGTCGTAGTCACAGCTACTCAACCGCTACGCCCGTTGACTAGATGGGCCTACCAGCTATTCAGAATCTGTCAAACACGCGTTTCGAGCTGTGAATTGGTAGAATACATTTTCTAAATCACTTGAATTACATTCATTTTTGTGTATAAAGCATAATCAGCCTTTTAATGTTTCCAGTGCTGGGACTCAGGCCTCCTCTCTAGGAGATGGAATGGTAATCCACCACGCGGGCCCAGTGCGGGGTGGTGCATGTCGGTAGCGAATTGCATGTCACATATCTTCGATTTTTTGGTTCTAGGACAATGGACATGCCGGTTTCCTCACGATGTTTTCCTTCACCGCTTTAAGAGCAGTGGTGATGAAATTAATTACACAAAGTAATGCGCCTGGCTGTGTTTGAACCCGCGACCTACAATTCGTAAGTAATAATTTTGGTACATAGGTACTTCCAAAACCCGAGGATAACTCATGAAAGTATTATTTAACAATAGACAAACAGGTCTTTTGTGAGGAGACGAATACGTATCAGTCCACCATTGCAACACTTGCGTCTCAGTGCTAGCTATCTAGACACGCGGCAGCGTGTCAAGCCAAGTTCAAGCAAAGGAACTGGCTAGCCAGCGCCGAGTGTAATATTACACGAACCACTTGGTGCCACTTTTGACCCTTCTATAACTCAAAATCTTTTTAACGTAAACACATAAAACTACGTGTATTAAATTATATCCATAAGGACATGTAGAAGCCCAAATTTCATGAAGCTAGCTCAAACGGTTATAAAGATATGAAGGTCAAAAAGTTGTAAATTTTTGGCTATGCCATACATACATATTTCGATTTTGCATAGTACTTGGCACTCATTTAGATCTCCATTCTTTTTGCGGCGAAGCCCACAGCAAAGCAATTTTTATATTGAACTTGGCTCTCTTTTTTACATTTATGTTTTTGGTGGTCATATGTTACTTGATTTGGTACCCCCATTATTTAGATGAAGTTATTACTAAACTGGTACTTAAAGACCTAAATGTATTCAATGTTTTTGTTTACAGTAAAACCGGTGTCATGTTAATTGAAAATATACTATATGGACCATTAGGGTAATGAAGATAATAACATTGTATTGTTTTTGACGTGTGTGAAAAATTTATTGATGCTTCAAGCATAAAATGTACATGAATAGTCTATACGGTATGCAGTGGTTATTAAAACTTCTGAAATCATAAGTTCCTCAACTGGTTCAGTTTTAGTCAGACTCAAGTTTTGTTATTAAATGTATAGTAAACAACAAGTATGTGTAATAAGGATACGTACGTTAACAGACCTCTCAGATATTCCTAACACTAAAAATAATTTTACTAGTCCGTAGCACCATAGACCATAGAGTTACATTGAGTGTACCATATTTGGTACACGGATTTGGTGTCACGTGACACGGTTGTGCCACGTGTACCACAAACGGCACACCGGACTGTTATCGTGATAGGTAGGTGCATAGATATTTTCTAAGTGAATTTTACTTGTTTGAATTTTTTTGTAAATCCAGTCGCGTTCTATTTTGTATGAAAGCCTAATCCTACCGCTTGAAAAACAAGCAAACGTCACAAAATACATGAAAACAAAAGAATCACGATAACCTCGGAATCATGTAGTAAACTGTCACGAAGGATCATTACCGCGGGCAACTGTAGGTACATAGTTTGCTTTGCAATAAACGATTTAATTCGAACGAGGTAAACGCTCGTAAACAAATAATAATCTCTCAAGGTTCCGTTTATTCTTTTACGACTAAATAGCCTACGCCTATCGCGAAAATCTTCAAATCCTTTCTGGGAAGTATAAAAAGATTATACTTGTGCATAAACAACTTGTTAATACACGTAGGTAACAAGCATGCAAACATGCACACAAGTATTCATTTTGCATGCACCATGCAAACAAGTACACAAATGCACATGGCAAGCAAGAATGCAACCGAGCACGCAATATGCAGCGAACATGGTTTCTGTTACAGTTCGGACCCTGCGGGGCTCCGGCAGTCCCACGCGAGCTCATCGTCACAGATGGTTTACACCGCACCTACAGCTCGCCTTAGCCGCGGTGGCTTTAAAACTACCTGCGTCTCAGCTCGCGGGCCACTTCGCCCCTCCGCGCCTACGCGGGCTTTTCCACTGTACAGCAGCCCTATTATGACGTCCTAAATCCATCATGATTTCTGTGTTAGAGAGAGACGGAGTTCCACAAGACGAATAGCACTATCCCTTACCTACAAATTGCAAGGATATGAGAGTTTCGAAAATGTAACTATCTGATGTGAAATGTACATCCCTACTAATATATAAATGTGAATGTAAGTTTGCTTGTTACGCTTTCACGCGAAAGCTACTCAACTGATTTCAAAACTACTAGAAAGCTACATTCACCCTGAGTAACATAGGCTATATTTTATCCTCGTATTCCCACGGGAACGGGAACTACGTGGGTGAAACCGCGGGGCCCTGCTAGTCCTGAATATAATGCCAGGGATTTTTAATATTGTCAGTCGCTGCGGATCGTTAATCATAGCAAACTGTGTGCTTACATTCTTGAACAATAGATAGGTACTTATATAATATGATTTATAATCCTTTTGTCATAGTTTGTGTGTAAATATTGAAATTCTTCACTCGTTTTCGGATTACTAGATCTTGAAGTTTTGTTGTGAATGTTTCCACCTTTGTGGAAGTATGTTGAAGTAAATATCTCTTATAAAAAGGAGCGATGCTGAAACAGTTCTTTAGATTAAGAAATCAAGTTTCAGCAAATATTTAATGATTCATTTCGGATTTTGATTCAAATTGGAAAAGATTCGCTTCTGACGATCAACATTAAATCATTTAATCGTCAAACGCTTTCAAGTTTTGAAATATTTACATAATTGAATTTCGTTAGGAAAATCTTTAGGTTACGTAAAATCCTGTTCGTAAAACTTTCTCAAAGTTACCGAAACGAAAACTGTGGGGTGTAGGTACCACTAAAAAGTGAAAAATACATATAATTCCGAATATAATTCGGAAGTCGGTGTTCAAAAAACGAAAAAGGAACCAAAAACACCGAGTTCCGAATTAAAGTTATTTTGTACTTTTTTGATTTTTTGTGGAAGTCGGTTGTGTTTTTTTGTAAAAAGTTTTTCCATCTAGAATTTCCCAGTAGCAGTCTGAAATGTCGACTTCATCAACAGCCTGTTGCAGTCCACTGCTGGACATAGGCCTCTCCAATTGCACGCCACTTAGATCTATTTTCGGCTTCTCCCATCCAGTTTCTGCCAGCCGTCCTGCGCAAATCGTCACTCCACCGTGCCTGAGGACGTCCTACACTACATTTGCCGAGACGCGGTCTCCACTCTAGAACTCGTTTACCCCAACGGTTGTCGGTTCTATGACTAATATGGCCAGCCCACTGCCACTTCAGCTTACTAATCCGGTGGGCTATTTCGATTACCTTGAATGAAATGTCGGCTTGTGCCTGGTTAATGGCAATATTCTCACCCTCTTTTGTGGTACTTAAGACATAACTAGCGAAATGCGAGGGTACTATACTATAGCTGCATCTCTGCCTAACCCATAGAGGAATACGGGCGTAATATTACTGACTGACTGACAGATAGCGCACAGCTGAAACTACTGGTCGCATTAGGTTCCTATATAGAGGATTTCCCGAAATTTGAACGGAAAAAATCGGGATATGCGCATACATGTGTACATAGCATATATAAGCATAGTCAGCCTTTTAACGTCCCCACTGCTGGGACTCAGGCCTCCTCTCTAGGAGAGGGAATGGACCGCAATCCACCACGCGGGCCCAGTGCGGGTTAGTGAATGTCACATGTCTTCGAATTTTTGGTTCTAGGATATGGCGGTTTCCTCACGATGTTTTCCGTCAACGTGCGCGGAATGCGCATATATACGCATAAATATAACGCATCTATCCGTATCTGCGCTTGCTTGGCACCCAGACCCTTCAAACACCATAAACTGATTTACCGAAATATTTATTACCCGTTCAGCTATAAAGCAAATTCCCCTTTTAAGCCGAGTGTCACGTCCGATAAAATGTAGCCTTCAATAAAACTCTAGTATGTCGGCCGACCCCATCTGACCGTTGCCCGACAGTCCGACATTACTTCCAACTGTGGGACCATTACATTTTTATTGCAGCTGAAATATACGCGGCTGTTAATTTTTTCACGAGCTATACGAATACGTAGATAGGAAGAACGCCGAGTGTTTTGTTGACGGTTTTTTTCATGTAGGTCGTCATTTTTGTTTGCAGAATTGAAAAAAATCAAACTTGCAAGCTTTTCAACTTGTAAGTTAGGAGGCTGTAGGTAATTTAATATTTATTACAAAATTTAACTAGCTTTTACTAAGTTCAAAATTTGTAGCTCTGTTTTGTCTGTGGTGTGGTGTGTTTTGGCCATGGACTTATTATACAAACAGGACCGATAACTCAAAAAAATAATAGTTACAAATATAAACACTATTTCAACGCAATAAGGTGTTAAATTATTTGACACCTTACACAGAGGCAATCCGGGCCGAGAGGGATAGTAATAACGGAGGCCGTTTGTCTCGTTCTTACATCTTGCTAGCATAAAAAATGTTTATAATTAAAGTTTTTAGCCGGTTAAAAATTCAATTGAAACACTTGTATTTTGAACTTATTTTAACAATTGTAAGTCAACAAATAATAATTGCATTAATTTCTTTGTTTATATTCTTAAATAAAAAAGAAAACATAAATTATTATTTTGCCTTTATATATTTTTGCGTTTATACTTGTCCAAGTGAATCATATAGTGGTTGCGGTATATCGTTCTTCAGGTAAGCCAAAAATAACACTACTGTAAATCGAACAACTATGGTGACCATGATTTCTTGTAATGTGTCAATTGTGTGGTGGATTAGGGTCATAATTGTTGTCCTTTTATTACAGTTTCCCAAAAAACGATGAAATGCGACTAAAATGGCTCAGCAGTATACGTGAAACAAAAAATTACGAAAAATTCAGTCATATGCAGTCGTCATTTCGAACCTTCCTGCTTTTATACTGCTATTACCCGTCAATTATTAAAAGCCAACGCTATACCTACGATTTCTCCTTTGGTAAGATTATTTTACTATTATAAACATTAAGTACTACACCCACAGAAACTTACTAAAAGCGATTTTATTTAGTCATGTTTAAAATGTAGATACTATTTATTTTTATATGAATTTTTTGAATTTTTATTGCTATATTTCCTTAACCTTATGAAATTAAAATAATATAATTTTGAAAATGCAAAACTTTCATATAAACATATTTATTAATCATACTATCAAATATGTCAAAATTACAATGAAATTAACAATGCGACTAATTTCCTTCAGCATGGGCTCTACTGTACTATTAAGATGATCATTATTTGATGTAATCGATTATTTTTAGTCCTCATGATTATAAACTTTGATTGTGTCATAAATAAATAAACACTTATTGATATGATTTTCTTTGTTTTATTTACAAATCGTTAGCAATAGGAAACAATATGTATGCAGTTACAACTCACTAGCAATTTTTTTCATAGCCTAAAGACAAAAACATTACCCTACTGAATGACATCAGAATCAACCTTCCTAAAATTGGAGCGTCTGTAATCTATACTAATATTATAAAGCTGAAGAGTTTGTTTGTTTGTTTGTTTGAACGCGCTAATCTCAGGAAGTACTGGTCCGATTTGAAAAAATCTTTCAGTGTTAGATAGCCCATTTATCGAGGAAGGCTATAGGCTATATTTTATCCCCATATTCCCACGGGAACGGGAACTACGCGGGTGAAACCGCGAGGCGCTGCTAGTATCACAATATACGGTTTTTTGATAAATACATACATATGCATGTATACACGGCACATAATATACCAAAACAACATTTTATTTTGTCTGTGTGTTCCAACTTCGAAGCAGGTGGGCTGATTTTGACGAAACATTCACTGGCAATAAGAAAAAATATGAACATTTTTGTTGTTAAATACACTACGTAGACGAAGTCGTGGAAATCAGCTAATTAATATTATATACACACGAACACGAATTCAAAGTGCACAAACGCCCAAAGATCACATTAAAATATTAATTAAGCTGATGAACGCAATTATAATTTCTTGAATTTATGATTTTTACGGGTTTTATCATGCCCGAACTCAGTGACTAGTCTCGCAATTTTTCTAGGTATAATAAAATACATGGTCACCCTATTAGAAGAGGACGCACTACATCTGTTCTATATATATCTCACTAGGCCCGTTTTTTTGGGCTGAGTGCTCAGTCCTTTTAGTATAATAAGTCCATGGTTTTGGCTCGTGGTAGTCGTGCCCGGTCCTGACATTGTTTTTAGTTTTAATTGAAACGTTATTTTCTGTTGTTTTTAAGTTTGTTTTATTTTTGTGTGTCATCGATGGCGGATATATAAGTTTTCTTTCTTTCTTTCTTCTTTCTATTGATACAACGGACGAACAGCGCGTTTTTCTGACGCCACAATATCGGACATGCAAAGGTCACTGGACCGAAGTAAGCTCGGCCGTGGTCGGTATTTTTCGGGACCAATCGTGAGCGCGAGACATTATTAATGCCTCGTTCATTGTATGGTGGTCTTGGATAATTATAAAAACAGCCATACGGGTAAATCTTCAAGGTTAAGCAACGCTTGCCGAGGTCGTTATGGGTGACCATCTTAACATAACGAGACTCCTCCGTGCCTCGGATTGTTCGCGACTATCAATTGGATATCTTTGGCAGTCGTTACGGATTGTCAGAAGCCAGAAAATCTGAGTCCATTGTTGCCTAGAAGTACCGTGTCACCCAGTTAATGGGTTGTGGGGGTCTGGTAGGCAGCCGCTCCAGTTAAAATACTGGTATTCAGATGAATCCGATTTGACTGGACGCCGACCTCAATAGGGAAAAGGTTAGGAAGATGATGTTTCTAGTGTGGTGAAAGTAAATTCATGTTTAGCTTTGTAAAAGGTACTAGAAGCGCCCCGCGGTTTCACCCGCGTTGTTCCCGTTCCCGTGTCAATACGGGCATAAAATAGCCTATGACACTCTACAACAACGTAGCTTTCTATTGGTGAAGTAATTTTGAAAATCGGTTCAGTATATCCAGAGATTACCCCTTACAACGTCACAAAATCATAAACTCATAAACGTTACCTCTTTATAATATTAGTATAGATAAGTACCTAATAATTAGCTACAACCAAATCTAAGCTGACACGAATCAAAAAGGCTTACTGCTTTCTGACAAAGGTCGACATTGTGAGCGCCTCGACAAGTTGAACAGGTGACCGTTTTCCTTAACATTGGCGAAACTGGTTTGGGTCCAAGACAGCCAAATATAACATTTAGCTTGAGTAATTTGGAACACAAACCTTTTGGATGGTTTTGATCGTGTGTCCTGTGTAGAAAAATGCTTGATGCCTAATTGCATTAGTCCACCTTCATACCTATATATACGTAGGTATATGCACCAGTACTGCTCATGAAATTTCCAAGATAGTCTGGTTGAGCAGTAATCAGGCTTAGTGTGCTGAACAGCAAGTGGTCCATTCCAAAATAAAATGCTCATGATGTTTAAGCTGTCTGTCTGTCCCTATACAGTGTGAAATTTTAATGGTTGTTTTCCCGAAGCGAAATGAGTTTGTATCGGTAATACAATCGATTTATATATATAAAAAACTTTTTACAAAAAAATACAACCGACTTTTACACAAAAAATCAAAAAAGTGCAAAATAACTTTAATTTCGGAACTCGGTGTTGGTGGTTGCTTTTTCGTTTTTTGAACACCGACTTCCGAAATTAAAGTTATTTTGCACTTTTTTGATTTTTTGTGTAAAAGTCGGTTGTATTTTTTTGTAAAAAGTTTTTTATTTTCCACTTTTTAGTGGTACCTACATCCCCTCCCCTCCCCCCACCTAAACGAACCAATCACATTGGTGTAAAAAAAACGCACTGCTCCTTTGCAGAGTAAACTAAGAGGTCGTCAATGTAGACAATGTAGATATTTTTTTTAGATTTTTCGAAAACCGCTTAGTCGATTTCGATAAAATTTTCATGGGACCATTTGGGAAGTATACCCTTTCCAACAAAAAAAGAATTTTTCAAATCGGTTGACAAGCGACGGAGTTATGCGCGAACAAACATAAAAAAAAAAAAAAAAATACAAACATCCGAATTGAGAACCTCCTCCTTTTTTAGAAGTCGGTTAAAAAATATTAGACTCCATAAATGGCAGATTAACAATTGTGATAAACAAAACTCGAAAGCGACTTGAACCAACAGTAATTGTTCGCGACGATGCGTCTTAGCTACATAGTATAGGTAGTTATAGGTAGCTATAGTAGTACATAGAATGTTGCAACAAATAAAACCGCGACTACATAGTATAGGTAGTTATAGGTAGTTAGTTAGTACATAGAATGCTGTAACAAATAAAGCTGCATAGTATAGATAGTTATAGGTAGCTATAGTTGATACATAGTTTGTTATTGAAATAAAACACATTCGTTACAGTTGTTTGCTCTCAAGAGGCAGTATATAAGCCCTTGGAGCCTTTATTTCTTCCAAGTAAATAGAATATAGTTAGGTAGGGTATCCTGTCCCTTACACATAACAGTAAACACATGGTAACCCTGGTAATCGAAGGTATATAAAGGTAATCAAGGTATATAAAAGGTAATCGGTGGTATATAAGGTAATCGAGGTATATACACACACAGACAGACATACATAGGTAAATAGAAAGGGCTTGGTAATTGAGACCCGAAATATTAGGTCAAAGGTAGTCGCATAGCTAAAAGCGACACTGACCAATCACAGAGCAGGAGGATGCTGGTACGTGATTGGTCAACAGTTTCTGATAAATAGCCCTGGTGAAGGTATGCACAAAATAAAACACTTTGCATCTACCCTCTTCCTTTCCCGAAAATACAAGTCTAGATTCTAGACTTCTAAATGTCTGAAATAGAACCGCCTTGAAAAATCCTTTCAGGGATATAGATGTCTATAGTGTATGCAGGCATAAAGCCGTAATTTAGGTTTAAATAAAACTGTTTATTTTTATCCCCCTGAAACATATACGCTTATAGAGTTGCAACCCCTTAAGTGACAGGGTTGAAACATATGTAGTTTTGTAGAGGGTTGTCGTATCTACAGAGATACATATAGCTGTATAGCCCTCCTAGCATAGTTTTACGGTAAATTCACCCCAAGTAGGTAATAGCTTCGCGCCTACTATAGTTTTGTATAGTTTTCGGCATCTCACCCCTACATGGAGGGGGATGAAGGGGTGAATTCGTCTCCGCTGTATGGAGCCTACCGAGGGCTATCCATAAAGGTACGACAACCCCTACTCACATAGACCTAAGCCTAGATATAGCTTAAAATCTAGAATTGTTATAGTGAAAATTGGCGTTAATAAACTTCATCACACACGGTGATTTTTTGGGTGTCGATACGGTATAGTTGCGCCGTACAATAGAAACATAGAAACTTTAAGAAATTTGTAGTCATTTGCAAGATATTTCGAATTTATACCTAAATGTAGAATCATATAGTCGCGAATTTCACCCTTCAAATCGCTAAGTGAATAGTGAACAAGTTAAATAGTGTTTTATTGTGACTTTATTGGTAAGCCCTCTATACCTACCCCTATATACTGTGTCAATAACAGCAAGTATAGCAAGTATCCAGTTAAGGGTTGCATCCTCATGGCCCGTAGCTTATAGACGGAGCGTCAACGCGTCTGGATCATTTATACCTAGGTGGGTTGTCACCATACAGTCCACTTTCGAAGAATAGGATAACCTACCCTGGCCACCCTACAGTCCAGTCGATCACGTCCGCCCCGTACATTTTCTGGTCCATCGGAGCCGGATAATTTGAAGATAGCCTGATCTAGCTATTTGGAAGTTGGATTTATAGAACCACGCAGCTACCCTGAAGGCGCAACCCCTATTGTGAAGTCGCACCCCCTTGAAGAAAAAACTACCCTTCAACATTTCAAGACACGAAGGGTGTCCCTAGAAGCTAAATAGAAGTCGGACCTTGAAGAAATCATCCCTTCAAGAAAACTACCCCTAGGCAGATTGATGTTGAAAAATAGTGAAGCAACAACATAGAAGAAATTTAATCAAGCTGAACTTAGAAAATTTCGAACGACTTCACACTTTGAAAATTTTGAGGGGTTCCGACACTTGGAAAATTTTTTGAAGAATTTTGAACTTAGAAAATTTTCAACAATCCGGGACTTGGAAAATTTTTGAAGAATTTTGAACTTGGAAAATTTTCAACAACCTGACACTTAGAAAAGTTTTGATCAAGCGGGACATAGAACATTTTTGAAGAATTTTGGACTTAGAGAATTTCGATCGACTTCACACATAGAAGATTTTGAACAGTCTGGGACTTAGAAAAGTTTCAGTCAATCCGAACTTAGAATATTTTTTGAAGATTGGGGACTTTGAAGAATTTTGAAAATTTTTTAAAAATTTTTTTTTTTGGAAACTTGGATTGAAGTTTCACCTGAGGCTTACCAGTGGACTACCGAATAGTTTTGAAGATTCATTGAAGACTTCAACAATGCCGATCACGAGGTCGCATGGCAAATCATCCGAGGCGTGGACAGTTCCGATACAGGAACCAGCCGAGAGGGTTCCTGCTATCCATCATCAGGTGCCGCCGCGTTCGCCTTCATCGTCTGGGACGGCGCGATCGATGCAGCAGCGCAGTGAAGACGTGTCTCCGCCTGCTGCCGCTGAACGAATAGAACAGATAGAAGCTTCAGCAATAGAACGAGTACCTGCACCATTGCCGACAACAGTACAGAAACAGATGCCATCGACCTCAAGGAAGGGAACCCGCTTTGAGACGACTTCAGATAGTACAATGAAGCCGTCAAATAGAAGAGATAGCCGAGTCTTGCCAATGACTACCCGGGGTGACGCCCGTATAGAACATAGACGTCCGCCGTCGACCATTGACAGGTCACCGCGGTCATATAGAAAATTACAGAAGGCTCGTGAAGACTTATTAAAGATTAAGTTGGAGCTTGCCCAGTTAGCACTTCAGAGAGCCGAACAAGAGTCGGACGAAGAATATTTGGACGATAGAAACTCAAATGAAGAGTACGTGCGTTCCTGGCTGGAAGAGGCGCCTGAACCCGTTCCTGATCAGAGAGAGACCAACGCCGCCGAGGGGGACATCCGTGATAGTCGACAGCAACGGCCCCCCCCTGTGGACTTCGAACCAATAGTGGACTCTCGTCGAACGCACATAGATCCAGATAGTGCTAAACAGATAGAGCCACCACCTATGAAGAAAATAGAAGACGATAGGAGCGAGGATAATTTACGTCCATTCGTTACGGACCTTACGGCTGCTATAGCATCTTTAGTTGACAAGAAAACAGAACAGCAGTCACAGAATTCCTCCTCGGCGTCGAAGGTCATTATGACTTTACCGAACTTCAGTGGTGCGCATACAGAATGGTTGTCATTTCGAGCCATTTATGAAACAACTCGAAAATATTTCAACGATGTCGAGAATACAGCAAGACTTAGAAGAAGCCTGCATGGACGCGCTTTAGAAACAGTTAGTTCAGAACTCATCGGCCATGCAAGACCAGATGACATCATGAAGGAACTCGAGCTGCAATTCGGCCGACCAGATTCGATAGCACAGGCCGAAACAGATAGATTGCGAGGACTGACACGATGCAGTGAAAATCCAAAGGATATTTGCTCATTCGCAAGCCACGTGAGGTGCGCTATAGTAACGCTGCGAGCATTGAAGAAGGATCATTACCTGATCAACGCCGAGCTCATGCGAACCTTGACAGAGAAGCTACCGAACTCGATACGTGTACAGTGGTACCGTATATATACAGAAAAATACCAGTCCTTGCCAGACTTGTCGCTGTTTAGCGAATTCATTACCGAACAAGCTCGATACTGCAGCGCTTTCGCTCCTGCTGAAAACATCAAGACAGAGGGCTCATCCAACCGACGCACACCGCAGCAGAGGACTCACACAACAACAGAGAAGTCAGCAAGCAAGTGCCGACTGTGTGAGAAGGATGGCCATATAGAACGCGATTGCTCGAAGTTCAAGAATAGTAATAGTAACAAGAGATGGGAAATTGCGAAGAATCTAAACCTGTGCTTCCGTTGCCTGAAGCCAAGAAGAGAGCGGCATAAATGCAACGCGAAGAAGTGTGACGTCAAGGGGTGTACAGCCACGCACAGTCGGCTACTTCATTACGACAAGAAGCCTGCTGCGGTGGCAGCCGAAAAGCCCAGACAGACCGAAGTCAAAAAGGAGCCCAAGGAGACAGTCGCCAGCTCAAGATCATCGTCGAATCACGCCTATTTAAAGATCATCCCGGTCCGGGTCATTGGACCGGCGGGAGAGGCATCTACGTTCGCCCTACTCGACGATGGATCGACCGTATCGTTGATCGATGAAGACATCGCCGACCAAGTCGGAGCCGAGGGCAAGATCGACCCACTGAAGATTGGTGCGATCGGTGACACCATGATCGACACTCCTTGTTCGAAAAGAGTCACAGTGACACTCGCGAGTCAGCATAGAAATAGGGTGCCGTTCAGAGCGCGCACCATACCGAAGCTTAATCTCGCGTCACAGACAGTCCGTGAAGAAGATGTCACACATTGCAAACATCTCATCGACTTGAAAGAGCAGCTAGTCTATGATGTTGGCGCGCCCAAGATTTTGATTGGCCAAGACAACTGGCACCTTCTCCTTGCCAGTGAAGTCAGAAGAGGCCCCAGGCACCAGCCAATAGCGTCACTTACAACGCTTGGATGGACGCTACATGGCGCGCACACTAGAATACTCGGTCAGCAGGTGCATTACGTCAGCGCATGCAGAGAAGATAGAGAAAATAGAGACGATAGACTGAACGAGCAACTTCGTGAATTTTTCGCACTCGAGTCCCTAATAGTTAATCCTCGGCGTCCACATTCTGATCCAGAGAAGCAGGCTGAAGACATCTTGAAAAGACATACCAAACAGTTGACAGATGGGCATATAGAAACAGCTATGTTATGGAAAAATAACAATTTTGAAATGCCCGATAGTTATGGGACAGCACACAAGCGGCTGATCTCTATAGAAAAGAAGCTCGACAAAGATCCGAGTCTTCGAAATAAATATATAGAACAGATGGACTCGCTCCTTTCAAAAGGGTACGCAGAAAAAGCGCCCAAACAGACCACGCCAGGAAGAACCTGGTATCTGCCTCATTTCGACGTCTTCAATCCCATGAAGCCGGAGAAGTTCCGAATAGTACACGACGCCGCAGCTAAATCGAATGGAATGTCGCTGAACGACTTCCTACTCACAGGACCGGACCTGTTACAGTCGCTGCCCGGCATCATGATGAGGTTTCGTAGACATCCGATAGCCATTTCAGGTGACATTACCGAAATGTTCATGCAGGTCAAAGTACGACCTGAAGATAGAGACGCCCTCCGATATTTGTGGAGAGGCAATAGAAGAGAAGGAGCCCCCGACGAGTATCGAATGACGTCAATCATATTCGGCGCGGCAAGCTCACCGTGCACAGCCATATTCGCGAAGAATTGGAACGCGAACCGGCACATAGAACAGCATCCAGAAGCAGTAGAAGCAATAGTGAAGAACCATTATATGGACGATTATCTGGATAGCTATAGAACAGTTGAAGAAGCGACACACATAGCAACAGCGGTGAAGAAGATACACCAACAGGCTCGCTTCGAAATAAAGAAATGGGTATCGAATGACATCGACGTCATACAGAAAATAGAACCGTCGCTTATAGAGACAGAAGTCGTCGACATCGGCGACCATACAGAAAAAATTCTTGGCCTAATATGGAGACCAAGAGCAGATACGCTGGGTTTCAATCTGAGCCTAGCCCGATTACCGAGTGGCGTATTACAGAAGGAGGTGCCCACAAAGAGAGAGGCGCTGAAAATAGTGATGTCACTATACGACCCACTCGGCCTAGCCTCACCCGTAACGATTCGCGCCAAACAGATACTCCAAGAAGCATGGAGAAGAGGAGTCGACTGGGACCAGCCGTTCGACACAGACTTGGCCACAGCATGGAGAAGTTGGGTTCAACATCTACAGAACCTTGCACAAGTCACAGTACCAAGATGTTACCCAGGATATAGCGACGCCATAGAAACGCAAGTCCACGTTTTCACGGACGCGAGCGAAACTTCGTACGCCGCAGCGGTGTACTGGCGTATCTCTACAGAAGATGGCAAGACTCACGTGAGCCTCGTCATGGCCAAGGCAAAGGTGGCGCCACTCAAGCTCCAATCGATACCCCGACTCGAGCTGCAGGCCGCGGTGATGGGGACCCGCGTCGCTGCAGCTGTCATCCGAGAACACGGAGTCAAGCCGGCCTCCGTGACGTACTGGTCAGACAGCAAAACCGTGCTGACCTGGATCAGAAGAGGAGCTCGAGTTTACAAACCGTTCGTCGCGCACCGCATAGCTGCCATAGAAGAGCATAGTAGAGTCGAAGACTGGCGATGGGTGCCCACTAAGAAAAATATAGCAGACGCAGCCACTCGTGACGTACCACAGCACTTTGATTCGAGACACGAGTGGTTTTGTGGCCCCAGCTTCCTGTATGAAGAGTCGACAACATGGCCAATAGAGAAGCCTCCACTAGAGGAACAGACGGGTGAGGAGCGAACTTTAGTCGCTATAGAAAATATAGATAGAAGACTCACAGAAGTCATACCCGATCCAGCAAGATTTTCGAAATGGGAACGACTGTTGAGAGCGACGGCGACAGTACTACGCTTCGTCGCCAAATGTCGGCCGCCCAAAGAAAACACGTTCTATAAAAGAACGAGGAAAAATATAGAAGCGGATCCGGATTGGAGGAAACGTACAAAGACGGCAGTGCCCCCTCCTACAGCATCAGTGACGTCCCCAGTTACGTCAAAATATAGTCAATTAATAGAAGCCGAATACCTCCAACAAGCGGAGAGGTTACTCGTGCAAGCTGTACAGCAACAGATGTTTTCCCGTGAGCTGACAAGTTTACGAGGAAACGGAAAGATAGATAGAAATAGCGCCCTGCGACCGTTACAGAAAGAATTGAAGGATGACGTCATACGCCTCAGAAGTCGTATAGATAGAATCGACATAGTCATAGAAGACGTCAAGTACCTACCCGAGCTCCAACACCGGCGGGAGCCCCATAGCCGTGGCCCTAATCTGCAGGTGGGTGATCCCGTACTCATTGCAGGCGGCCAGCTTCCTCGCAACACGTGGCCGCGAGGCCGCATCATTACAGTTTTCCCGGGTGCTGATGGCGAAGTCCGGACGGCTGAGGTGCGCACATTCGGCGGCACCTTAAAGCGTCCGGTAAAAAAGTTTGCCACCACAGCGGGCGACGCTGCCCACAGGCGCAGCTCGCCCTCCCCGCGGACATATTCGGTCCGCAATCGGCTCGCATTTTGCGGGCAATAGACGGCGACGCTGCTCACACAGCTCGCCAACATGGCGGACGATGCTGCCCACCGGCGCAGCTCGCCCCCCCGCGGACATATTCGGTCCGCAACCGGCTCGCACCTAGCGGGCAATAGCCGGCGATGCTGCTCACACAGCTCGCCAACAGATAGACGGGTAACGCTGCCCGCAAGGCGCAGCTCACCCCACCGCGGACATATTCGGTCCGCATTCGGCTCGCATCAAGCGAGCAGTAGCCAGCGATGCTCTCACAGCTCGCCAACCGATAGCTGGGCGACGCTGCCCGCAAGGCGCAGCTCGCCCCACTGCGGGCATATCCGGCCCGCCGCCGCCTTGCTTTGTGCAGGCGACACAGCAGGCGATGCTGCTCACACAGCTCGCCAACCGATAGATGGGCGACGCTGCCCGCAAGGCGCAGCTCGCCCCACTGCGGGCATATCCGGCCCGCCGCCGCCTTGCTTTGTGCAGGCGACACAGCAGGCGACGCTGCTCTCACAGCTCGCCAACCATAGATGGGCGACGCTGCCCGCAAGGCGCAGCTCGCCCCACCGCGGACATATTCGGTCCGCATTCGGCTCGCATCCAGCGGGCAACAGCCGGCGATGCTGCTCTCACAGCTCGCCAACCAATAGATGGGTGATGCTTCACAGCTCGCCCCCCCGCGGACATATTCGGTCCGCAATCGGCTCGCATCAAGCGGGCAATAGCCGGCGATGCTGCTCACACAGCTCGCCGAATAGATGGGTGACGCTTCACAGCTCGCCCCCCGCGGACATATTCGGTCCGCAACCGGCTCGCATCCAGCGGGCAATAGCCGGCGATGCTGCTCTCACAGCTCGCCAACCGATAGCTGGGCGACGCTGCCCGCAAGGCGCAGCTCGCCCCACTGCGGGCATATCCGGCCCGCCGCCGCCTTGCTTTGTGCAGGCGACACAGCAGGCGATGCTGCTCACACAGCTCGCCAACCGATAGATGGGCGACGCTGCCCGCAAGGCGCAGCTCGCCCCACTGCGGGCGTATCCGGCCCGCCGCCGCCTTGCTTTGTGCAGGCGACACAGCAGGCGATGCTGCTCTCACAGCTCGCCAACCATAGATGGGTGACGCCGCCCGCAAGGCGCAGCTCACCCCACCGCGGACATATTCGGTCCGCATTCGGCTCGCATCAAGCGAGCAGTAGCCGGCGATGCTCTCACAGCTCGCCAACCATAGATGGGTGACGCTGCCCGCAAGGCGCAGCTCACCCCACCGCGGACATATTCGGTCCGCATTCGGCTCGCATCAAGCGAGCAGTAGCAGGCGATGCTGCTCTCACAGCTCGCCAACCGATAGATGGGTGACGCTGCCCGCAAGGCGCAGCTCACCCCACCGCGGACATATTCGGTCCGCATTCGGCTCGCATCAAGCGAGCAGTAGTAGCGGGCGATGCTGCTCACACAGCTCGCCAACCATAGACGAGTGATGCTGCCCGCAAGGCGCAGCTCACCTCACCGCGGACATATTCGGTCCGCATTCGGCTCGCATCAAGCGAGCAGTAGCCGGCGATGCTCCCACAGCTCGCCAACATAGCGAGTGATGCTGCCCACTGGCGCAGCTCACCACCGCGGACATATTCGGTCCGCATTCGGCTCGCATCAAGCGAGCAGTAGCAGGCGATGCTGCTCACGCAGCTCGCCAACATAGCGGGCGATGCTGCCCACGGGCGCAGCCAGCCCCCATTGCGGGCATATTCGGCCCGCCACCGCCTTGCTTTGAGCAGGCGATACAGCAGGCAATGCTGCCTACACAGCTTGCCACCGCAGCAAGCGACGCTGCGCGCACTCGCAGCTCGCACAGACAGCGGGCCATCCGGCCCACAGCTCGCACATTTTCGAGAGCCTACGCAACAGCCTTGCGACTGCAGGCGACCCACAGCAGGGAAGCGGCAGACCGGCGACTGCACAGCTGCGTCGAGCACCGGCATCGAGCACCGGCGCCGCGCAGCGGGCGACGTGGCTACAGGCGTCGCTCACCGGGTTTCTGCAGCGCCGCGACGTCATCGCACCGAGTCATCGCTGCACTGCACGGCGGGAGAGATGTTCGCGACGATGCGTCTTAGCTACATAGTATAGGTAGTTATAGGTAGCTATAGTAGTACATAGAATGTTGCAACAAATAAAACCGCGACTACATAGTATAGGTAGTTATAGGTAGTTAGTTAGTACATAGAATGCTGTAACAAATAAAGCTGCATAGTATAGATAGTTATAGGTAGCTATAGTTGATACATAGTTTGTTATTGAAATAAAACACATTCGTTACAGTTGTTTGCTCTCAAGAGGCAGTATATAAGCCCTTGGAGCCTTTATTTCTTCCAAGTAAATAGAATATAGTTAGGTAGGGTATCCTGTCCCTTACACATAACAGTAAACACATGGTAACCCTGGTAATCGAAGGTATATAAAGGTAATCAAGGTATATAAAAGGTAATCGGTGGTATATAAGGTAATCGAGGTATATACACACACAGACAGACATACATAGGTAAATAGAAAGGGCTTGGTAATTGAGACCCGAAATATTAGGTCAAAGGTAGTCGCATAGCTAAAAGCGACACTGACCAATCACAGAGCAGGAGGATGCTGGTACGTGATTGGTCAACAGTTTCTGATAAATAGCCCTGGTGAAGGTATGCACAAAATAAAACACTTTGCATCTACCCTCTTCCTTTCCCGAAAATACAAGTCTAGATTCTAGACTTCTAAATGTCTGAAATAGAACCGCCTTGAAAAATCCTTTCAGGGATATAGATGTCTATAGTGTATGCAGGCATAAAGCCGTAATTTAGGTTTAAATAAAACTGTTTATTTTTATCCCCCTGAAACATATACGCTTATAGAGTTGCAACCCCTTAAGTGACAGGGTTGAAACATATGTAGTTTTGTAGAGGGTTGTCGTATCTACAGAGATACATATAGCTGTATAGCCCTCCTAGCATAGTTTTACGGTAAATTCACCCCAAGTAGGTAATAGCTTCGCGCCTACTATAGTTTTGTATAGTTTTCGGCATCTCACCCCTACATGGAGGGGGATGAAGGGGTGAATTCGTCTCCGCTGTATGGAGCCTACCGAGGGCTATCCATAAAGGTACGACAACCCCTACTCACATAGACCTAAGCCTAGATATAGCTTAAAATCTAGAATTGTTATAGTGAAAATTGGCGTTAATAAACTTCATCACACACGGTGATTTTTTGGGTGTCGATACGGTATAGTTGCGCCGTACAATAGAAACATAGAAACTTTAAGAAATTTGTAGTCATTTGCAAGATATTTCGAATTTATACCTAAATGTAGAATCATATAGTCGCGAATTTCACCCTTCAAATCGCTAAGTGAATAGTGAACAAGTTAAATAGTGTTTTATTGTGACTTTATTGGTAAGCCCTCTATACCTACCCCTATATACTGTGTCAATAACAGCAAGTATAGCAAGTATCCAGTTAAGGGTTGCATCCTCATGGCCCGTAGCTTATAGACGGAGCGTCAACGCGTCTGGATCATTTATACCTAGGTGGGTTGTCACCATACAGTCCACTTTCGAAGAATAGGATAACCTACCCTGGCCACCCTACAGTCCAGTCGATCACGTCCGCCCCGTACAGTAATGCATCGCGCGATATGTAGGTACGCGGCGGTACGTGCGTCTCATGTAGGTATCTACCTACTTTATGTCTAGTGCACTACTATTGATTCTCGCTCTTTAGAGTTTATGAACACTTTTTTAATGATTTGAAAAAAAAAAACATTTATTTTTTTAGTTTAACTTTATGTTTCGATAGTACTACTGATGGGTAATCGTCCTGCCGCGGGAAAACAACCATTAAGATTTCACACTGTATATGCTTAGATCTTTAAAACGGTTTTTTTATACGTTGCCCCACACTAGGATTTACTCCTGTATCGTGGGTGCGTTCACAAATATGTAAACTCACATGCACAAGACACCCAGACCCGGAACAATTAGCTGTAGGCCATACAAACATTTGTTCCGTGCGGGGATCGAACCCGCGACATGTAGCGCAGCAGCCGAACGTTCAACCACTGCGCCAACCGTGTCGACAAATTATGAGATGAAGTGATTCAAGAGGAAGATTTCTATGTATAAGTAATACATGCATAATATAGTAGAGAAACACTGATAATTTTAGAGGTTTTTAATGTGATTTCGTAAATAAACACGTTTGTTTGCGCTGACTGAACCCTACGAGATAGATCAAAAAAATGTACTGCAGTATTGTACACCTTATGTCTATCTCTTAGGGATAACCCACAACAAACATTTTTTATCCTTTACTTTCGTATAAATATTGCACCTGTGCGAAGCCGGGGCGGGTCGCTAGTATATATATAAAATAGAGCGATTTAAAACTGCAAACACATTCGGCTATCATTCCAACCAGATTGAATCACGCTTAACCTTTACCAAAGTGAGATTCAAAGAAGGAGATCGTGTATGGTGAAACATTTCTAAAGAAGAACGTGTGAATCTATGAATATCGCATGCATTGACTGCAGACGATTTTAAATAAGAACGACGACATAGGCAGAGGCATTCAAACCGGGGTGTTGAATATTTTCAGGCTCCAAATATATACAATTTTATGAATAGGCTGAAATATACTGTATCTATTTCAGCTTTTGTATCGGTTCGTTCCAAACATACATATAAGGTCTGTAGCAAGGAAAACGGAGAGCTTGGGGAATAAACAGTTCAAATGTAAGTATTAACCAAGCAGAAAATAACTCAACAACCATAGCCACTGCACCGACAAAGCCCTACTCAACCAATATACTTTGACAACTTACTGTTGATCTCTTATCTTGTGCCAATCCCGAAGCACCTGGTGCCATTTCTATAATAACAGACTGTCGAAAAAAACCTGCCCTCCTAGCGAAGTTGATAATCTGCAATCGTTAACGCTAGTCGAAAACGAATCAAGGGAATAAAATCATCTCAACGTTAAGTCACGTGGTTAGAACAAACGAGTATAAAATTCGTAGCCAAGTTCACATCGTTCAAAATGATAGAATGAATCGTTATCGTTTCTACAATGTTCAACGCTACATCCTTTTTTAAATATTTAAACTTAATGGTTAATGCATTTAAACTCTCGCTCGCCATAACGCTCGACTAAAGAATAATTATGTCATTTTTGTAAAGACATTGTAGAACGAGCGGCCGACTCGTCGATGGAATCAAATACAAATGACACCGACATACCATCAGCTTACATAACAGCAGTGATTCACACAATTGCATACAACATTACATTCATTGCGACCAATGATACAAATCGCGCAGTGAGCCCCTCGCAGACAAATTGGATGATCGCTTCCGAGCACAATCACGGCACTGGAACATTACTGGATCACGTGGCCTGTTCGTGTAAGTGATAGGAAGGTTATCAAAGACTAGCTTCTGTCCGCGACTTCGTCCGCGTGGAATAGTTACTTTAACCCCAATTTTGAAACTCTCAGCTCGATCGGTTTATAATTGACAAAGTTTAATACAAACTTTCATCCCTTTCGACCAAATTTGATTACCATAAAAACGGTTCTAGTGAGTTAATCTTAAAAGATAGACATATATAGTCCCGGAGACTTTTTTAGATCATTTTAAGAGGAATAATTCTTTCCTACATATTTTTTTGGTATCTTGAACCGTTTTCGCAGCGCACGCAACAGAAGCCCTCGAAGATGAATAATGTTCCCCGTTTTTTCCACATTTTCCATTTTTTTCTTCGCTCCTGTTACTCGCAGCGTGATGATATATAGCCTAAAGCCTTCCTCGATAAATGGTCTATTCAACCCAAACAGAATTTTTCAATTCGGACCAGTAGTTCCTGAGATTAGCGCGTTCAAACAAACAAACAAACAAACTCTTCAGCTTTATAATATTAGTATAGATAATGTAGCATATGTACGGATTCATCTAACACCGTGAAGTGTCGATCGTGACACGCATGTTTGTCGGGCTTAATGGACCTTCTACAGAAGACGAGAATAGCGATCGACTTTTTTCTCACTTCAGCAACATACAATACAGCAACGTATGTATATTCATCTACTCTGAGTTCCGGTGTGCCCGACTGTTTGATACCTCTTCATGTTTTGACGGCTAAACGGATTTATTTGAAACTAGCAGCGCCCCGCCGTTTTACCCGCGTAGTTCCCGTCCCCGTGGGAATATAAGGGGATAAAATATAGCCTATGTTACTCAGGGTGAATGTAGCTTTCTAATGGTGAAAGATTTTTTGAAATCGGTCCAGTAATTTTTGAATTTATTCGTTACATACAAAAATATAAAAATACAAATCATTCCTCTTTATAATCTTAGTATAGATTTGGCATAAGGCCTTGACCTAAATCCTGCCCTAGGATAGGAAAATACATACCAGGAGTACGTTCCCTTGAGATAAATTTTGTCTTTCATGCGGGTGGCTACGCTGGCAGAAGCTAGTAGGTATATAGTTCAGCTAGCTTCAGCCCGCGACTTCGTCCGCGTGGAATAGATACTAACCACCCGATTTTGAAACATTCTTCATAAGTGTTCCGCTCCTATTGGTTTAGCGTAATGATATAATGTATCCTCGATAAAAGTCCTGGTTCTTTTTAAACTTTAAATAATATATTTTTTACTTAGTTCTTAAATAAAGCTTGAGTAAATAAACAACATAATGTCAATAATCAAAATGTGCTGTAACAAATCATGTATTATATTCATACCTTTAAACACGACTTTGATTTTTCCATAAATAAAATTGAAACGCAATTAACTCAAAAAGAGGTAACAAGGACATTTTATCATTATTACAGTGGACCTTTCATATATGAGACAAAGTAAAATACACACATACAACAAAATAATACAGGTCGAGGCTTGAAGGAGGAAAATATTCGCGGGTAAACCAATGTCATCGGGTTGACAACCATGTGCTGTCAAAATAGACGTCCAATTTGTTACAAACAGCGTGTTTAAAAGGAAGCTAAAAGATTTCCTAATTAATGAGGCATATTACTCCGTAAGAGAATTTATTGAAGAAAATAATTATTTAGTACATAAAAATTGTAATTTTTAATGTAGTATGTTAATTTGAGGTATTCCATGAAGCACACCCAAACGAAGCACACCCAGACGAAGCACACCTAAAGTATTCCACTTAGCGCACCCGTAGGTGGGCTTCAAATAAAAATTTAAAATAATTAATTTCCTATTCCACGAAGCACACCTATGAATATCACTCGCATAGTGCGGGGACTAAGAAATAAAAATGTCGATAGAAGAAAATATTTATTATTTAAAAGACTAACTTAAATATCTAACATCTTTCAGTTTCATTAAAATAATGTGATACAATACTTGTAATTTTTAACCGACTTCTACAAAAGGAGGAGGTTCTCAATTCGGATGTTTGTGTTTTTTTTTTTTTTATTGTTTGTTCGCGCATAACTCCGTCGCTTGCCAACCGATTTGAAAAATTCTTTTGTTGGAAAGAGTATACTTCCCAAATGGTCCCATGAAAATTTTATCGAAATCGAACAAGCGGTTTTTGAAAAATCAACAAAAATAAAAAAAAATATCTACATTGTCTACATTGACGACCTTTTAGTTTAGTTTTTTTTACACTAATGTAATTTGTTCGTTTAGATGGGGGGAGGGGAGGGGGTTTAGGTACCACTAAAAAGTGAAAAATAAAAACTTTTTACAAAAAAATACAACCGACTTTTCCACTAAAAATCAAAAAAGTACAAAATAACTTTAATTTCGGAAGTCAGTGTTCAAAAAATGAAAAAGGAACCACAAACACCGAGTTCCGAAATTAAAGTTATTTTGTACTTTTTTGATTTTTTGTGGAAAAGTCGGTTGTATTTTTTTGTAAAAAGTTTTTTTTATTATTAGTTATGTAGTAGCTATAAGAAAACATCAACATTAAAGTAGCTATAAGAAAACATCAACATAGATCTCTATAGAAAACTATATTTACAAAATTTTTGATATTTGTCCAAGTTTTTATTGTGATTATGAAACAATCTGTGATTTTTTATGTTAAAGTAGAGTATTTTTATTATTCACTAAACACGTAGCTATAAGAAAACTTCAACATAGATCTCTATGGTAAACTATATTTACAATGTTTTTGATATTTGTCCTAGTTTTTTTTGCATAATTATGAAATAATCTGTGATTTTATTAAGAGCACAAAAAAGGAAAATAATAGAAAAATAGTTAAAAACTAAAAAAATTTTTGGAAAGATAATTATGAAACAATCTGTGATTTTAAATAGTAAGATTACAAAAATGTCAAATATTGTGTCACATTATTATAATGAAACTGAAAGATGTTAGATATTTAAGTTAGTCTTTTAAATAATAAATATTTTCTACTATCGACATTTTTATTTCTTAGTCCCCGCACTATGCGAGTGATATTCATAGGTGTGCTTCGTGGAATAGGAAATTAATTATTTTAAATTTTTATTTGAAGCCCACCTACGGGTGTGCTAAGTGGAATACTTTAGGTGTGCTTCGTCTGGGTGTGCTTCATTTGGGTGTGCTTCATGGAATACCTCGTTAATTTATAAGAATAATATAATATTATATGTACTTATACATAAAATTTTAGTGTATTTGATAACCATTTAAATTGCAATGCCCTAACAGGTAACTAAGTTCATAGCACCTAAGTATTTGTTGTTAACATCTTCTTTCTGTACACTTAGTTCGCAATAAAGAATTTTGAATTGAATTGAAGATTATTCCATCACTCAGGATAGCTAATGTCATTGTGTTGAACAAATGTCAAAAACTTAAAAATAATTATTTATTTTTCCAGTCTAATGTTTTTCTCTTAAGTCGTAATTTTTGCTAGGTTTGTTATAGCAGCTGAAACATTCGTGTATGATATATATGAAGATGCAAAAGAAGAAGAAAGAGAAGAAATTATAAAAAGAAAGAAGAATCAATTATAACATTTACAGGCATTTATCAACTGTCAAAGGTTGGTTAGTCCAAAGAGAAGCTATCTGTACGTTCCAAAGCGTAGATCTCTACGGAGAAGAACGTGCAAGAAACTCTACGGACACTCTATTAAATCAATAAATCGTTACAAAATTGTGGATACATTGTTCTTCTTGATGTTATTCCTATATGTGAGAACGATGTAGAAAGACGTGTATGATACAGGTATCCATGATGCTAGCTTCTCTTTGGACTAACCAAGTCCAAAGAGAAGCTATCTGTACGTTCCAAAGCGTAGATCTCTACGGAGAAGAACGTGCAAGAAACTCTACGGACACTCTATTAAATCAATAAATCGTTACAAAATTGTGGATACATTGTTCTTCTTGATGTTATTCCTATATGTGAGAACGATGTAGAAAGACGTGTATGATACAGGTATCCATGATGAGAGTGAAAGGAACAATTTAAAATACAAATAATTAAAATAAACCGTGGCAGCTGAGAGCTGACCCGTCCCAGCTGACGGAGCCAAATGATGAATGAAACACATACGCCACCATCAGAGAGACTTTTGAGTGAGCATGACACTCCCAATCGCCAGGGCACATTCCAGTCAGATATACACAAAAATGATAGTTTACCTTCCTTGTACGATTAAATAATAATATCCTAAAAGTATACTGTTGAGTTTTACATATTTAATTCGTGTAACAGTTGCTTATTAATATTAATAGACTCCAAAACTCGTCCTTCTTGACCTGCTTGGAGAAATACGTGCTCATTTGCAAATTTTAGAAATAGACAAATAAAATATAAAAAGTTATCAACATTTTTAACACGTTTTGAAATTGCTACCAATTTTACAAGCAAGGCCGGGTTGACTTATATGTTTTCCTGATTTTCAATTTGTCATAAGAGGCTCTATGAATATAAATGGCCTAATTAGCTACAATGGTTGCAATTTTGAAGGTTCATCTAGTGGGATCAATTCTTTGTTACTGAATGGATACCATTGTAAAAGATTCAACTGTAAAAAAAAATCGAGGCATTCATCGTACATAGGGCAAAGAAGTGAACAAAAGTAAAAATTCTCCAAATATTTAAAAAGTCTTTAACATTCCAAACCGTAAACTTTTACATTTACGTTTCCACTTTATAACCCAATATAAGTTACGCGAGTAATTCCTTTAATGTACAATAAAGTTTAAGTAAGGTCCTTTCAGCTTATAAAATATTTTGCTGTCTTATCAAACGCCAGACAGGCAGAGAAGACGGGAATTGGCCATCAGCTTTCATTATAATAACGCTTATTGCGAGGAGTTAAAGTTTATATTTGACTGACATCCTTATCGAGGTCTGTTAGGACTTTAGACCTTGCGTTGTGTTATTTCTATTGACACTTCCTTCTTCTTTATTAGAATTAATGTGTTTGTTCCTAATAATTTGGTTGCGAACGAGCAGGAAATATAGAGAAGTCACTGTTTCTTTCTCGATATTGACATTTTTATCAATGGCTACAAGTGCATGGCACCTTAATATTTAGTTCAATATGTTGAGCTGGAGTGTCACCGCGGCCATGGAACGCAAAGAACACTAGAAGGATCACGGGTGGGTTTTAGTCAGTAAGAGTCTGATACTCCCTTCCGCTCCGTCCAGAGCGGGAGAAGTCAATTGATTATTTCCAATCCAGAAAAAAATTGAGCTGAATCGGCACCAAAATATCCAATCGTTGCATCGTTTCGGTCATAATTTCGATTTTAAAAGTGTTGTGCTATCACTATGCAGTTTTATTACCGTTTCAATTCATCTCAATCCTCATATCAGATATACAAACCAGTTTTTATTGAGGTTTCACTTCGTACTTTTACGATATTCCTGGTGGGCTGTTATCAAGTTTGTCCCGTAAAAAACTTTCGCAAGTTATAATGAATTTATTCAAAGTATTCACGAAAACTTCTTCGTTTACAAAATTAAGTCGTTTTACTTCGTTAGATTGAATAACAAGTACGCTTAGCTCCTGTGCTTCATCACAAAGTGTCATGGCGTTGAAAAGACGTAGATCCAAACCACGTCTTTTCAACGCCATAAACTAACTTTTAGTTCATCATCCTTTGGGTTCTTTCTACAGTTATCAGTTCTGTTTCACATGCCTCGTAATGTCTCAAATCAAACACTGGGTTTGCAGTGTTCATTACAAAACCGAAAATCATGTTGTTATTCAATGTAAATTTATTTATGTACTCTCAGCATAAATAAATAATTGAATGCCCGTGACATTATTGCTGTTGACTCCATTTTTCCTGCTATTGAATGAAACTCATTGATTTCTTGTCAATACGGTGAAATTGATTCGTAATAAATTAAGTACCTAGATAAACAGTTTTCATTATCATTCATTCTATTGAGATTGCAATATAACAAAGAAGTTCCATAAACATTACAGATTACAATGACGCCCCGTTCTCTAGAAAGCAATAACAAAACGCTTCATACAACCCGAGTGTGTCAGTGAACTATCGTTTATTCATAGAAAATAATGTTGTCCGGAAAATACACGAGACGTAATATGACGTCGACGTCAATTTAACTAATGTCGGAAAACATAAGCGATTTTATAGGTGCCTGGACCTGACACTTTCGAACTGACACCTGCTGTAAGTCATATCAGAAAACCCTAGTTAACAGCTCGTGAAAGTTTTGATTACAGCTATGTCAGACTGAACTTGTCACGCGCGCCTCAAAGAGCCGTCAGCAACGTAGACGGGGCCCCATTGGGTCAGTGCCTGCTAAGGTTGCGGAATTTGTTCGAAAGAGTCACCGCGGCCCTGGAACGCAAAGAGCACAAGAAGGATCACGGGTGGGTTTTAGTCAGTAAGAGTCTGACACTCCCTTCCGCTCCGCCCAGAGCGGGAGAAGTCATTTGATGATTTCCCATCCAATCTTGTGTTCAGCGGTCATCGTGCGGGCACGAATATTTTTAGTAATGGCATCTCTAATCGTTGCCTATCGATTCCCGTAACATGATCAGTGATAAACCCTAATCGACTGAGTTTCATATAAACTACAACCAACAAAATGTGTAATTAGACTTTTTTTCCTTAAAAACTCCTTTGTCTAAATCCATTGTTAATTTTAACCTTCAAGCAGTTATCAAACAAACAACAACACTAATACTTGAAGAAAGATTACGGGCATTTATATCCTCAAGTACTTCAAATCTTAAGTGGTAAACTACTTCAGAGAAGGGCTGCTTATACCACACTCCTCAGTCTACCCAGTTAGTAGATATAACATTCCGAACACACATCGAATATTTTATGGGCCACAGCTCGGAGGATTTCCGTTTGGTTTGAAGTATACGCATTCCGCTGGAATAGATATCATGGGAAATCCATCTCAGCGAACATTTGCCTTCTCGAATCCTATCGGGAAAAGGTTCAGGATTACGGAACTATTGGAGCAAACGAAATGTGTGCGATGAAATATTATTGTACCAATGAAAAAGGAGAAGATTTTCCTTGAGGATGGTCAAGTGCGGTAATCATGGGCGTACCCAGCTTGTGACCTAGGGGGAGGCAAGTTAGATTTTTTTTGGTCAGCAGTGTTATTCTATAAGAACTCACGTGCGAATTCGACTCATATCTCATTTTCGATTACACTTCCTAACTCACCTGAAGTGAAAAGTATTTGATATTCTGACTGTCAAGTTAAGTTCGCTTCACCTATGTTCTCACTTAGTAGCGCTAGTATAGTTTTCATCAAGTTTGTAATCAGAAGAAAGAATAGCATTGCTGGAGTGAGTTCTTACAGAATAGCATTGCTGATCGTCCGCGGCTGTTTTTTCATACACACTACACTAAAACACCTACTTTAGGTATATGTAGTGTGTAGGGCAAAAAGCCGCGAATGATTTTGCTCTATACGAAGGTAGTTGAGTAAAAGTAAATTTGACTAAGCATTTTTATTTAATTAAATTGTTTATTTTTAATTATAGTTATTTTTTGGCGAGTTCTTACATTTTCTGCGAGATTTCCAGGACCCCTGGAAATGGCGGGGGGGGGGGGAGCTGCCCATGATAATAACGGTTATTATTTGACTGCAAGTAAGATTGAGGTACTTGATAGTCCGTCATTATGAAACGTATAACACGAGGCTGGTCATTACATGACGCGTCGATCTTCTGCTTTATCATTATGGCGACAACAACAGGAAATTCGATGTTGAAGTGATTTGTGATAGAAAAAATTGACAACTGGTAGAATTTAGTTATTTTTAAATAATATTGCTGTTAGTTATTACTATCAGAATGAGACAACATGCTACAATAATATATCGTCGTTGAGTTATTTTGATGTTAGAAATAAATGTCGTGCTATATCACTAGATGGCGTTAGTTTTGGTGTGTTTACGATCTATTTTTTTTTGTTAAATATTGATTTGACATTAATCAATTAATTTAAAGACTCTGGTACACGAAGCTATGCAATGGTGATTTTTTTATTTTTGGGCCAACCAACAATAGGGTAGTTAACTAAAAAAATCTGATTAGTCCGTCAGATAGATTTCCAAAAAATATTGGAGAAATATTTTTTCTTTTTTCACATAAGTAAACAAAAAATGAAGACGACTGTGCGTTGAGAACTCGTGTGATGTCACTACCCGCTACAATTTTTACCGGGCAGTGACGTCACACGCTCCCTCTCCTGATCTTTGATACTTTTTATCTTCGTCAATTTTTATAGATTTGATAAAGGAAAAAAATACGTGCCCAATATTTTTCTATAATCTAACTGACGGACTAAATTAGAATCATATTTTTTAAATCAGGAAACGTCCCTATTGTACATACTCAAACAATTATAAGCATGGTTAACATTATAGTTTATTATAGGTTAGCACCGCATGCCCCATAAAAGTAAGAACTATGATACAAATTTGCACTATACTGTACTGGGAGAAACAATGATTTCGAAATGTATACCATCAATTCCGGGTTTTACTCTAACAGTGAATAAAGTGAATTTCACTGAAGGAGCAGCACGAGCAGTGGTGGCCGAGTGGTAACGGTTACGACTTTCAAATTGTAGGTCGTGGGTTCAAACCCAGCCAGGCTGTGTAATTAATTTCATCACCACTGCTCTCAAAACGGTGAAGGAAAACATCGTGAGGAAACCGGCATGTCCTAGAACCAAAAATTTGAAGACATGTGACATTCACCAACCCGCACTGGGCCCACGTAGTGGATTACGGCCCATTCCCTCACCTAGAAAGGAGGCCTGTGTCCCAGCAGTGGGAACATTAAAAGGCTGATTATGCATTGAAGCACAAACAATTGAGGAATTAAATCAAGAACAAATAATAAATCACTTTACGTAGGTAGGTACTTAGGCAACCACTGAAATGTCTCGTCCGTGTACTTAAAGCTTTCCTCTTGGTGAAAGTTATTTCTTGTTTGTTGCTCATTTAGCAAAGCTTCCATTAATTTCAGAAATGAACTAATAATTCAATGATACCGAATGTGGGCGTGAAAACTTTTCCCAAAAACCAACTCTGATTTCAACTTATAATTAACGCCTTCATCCTCAGTGGATAAAAAGAGCGACAGTTCTAATAAAACGTCATATTAATTATGATTTATTTGTTCAAGGATAACGATTTTTATGTGCTTTGTTTATAAAGTTATTTCGTGTATTCATTTAAAAATCTTATTAATTACATTTTTAGATAAAAATTTAAATTTAAAAAAAAATTAAAAAAAAATATAAAAAATAGTAGCCCACCAACCCAATAAGTAATAATAATAAATAATCTCTGGGTGTTCTCGTCTAGCTAACGGAGAGTACTTGCATCGGTACAACCTCGTAGCCAGGATTATCCACCAGCAACTTGCTCTAAAATACTCACTTGTGGAATCGGAGGTGCCGTACTACAGGTATGTGCCCGACCCAGTTCTCGATAATGGCAATATCACATTGTACTGGGATTGGTCCATCATCACTGACAGGACTATTTTTGCCAATAAGCCTGATATAGTGGTGGTGGACCGAATCGAGAGGCGTGCAATGGTTGTAGACATAACCGTTCCGCATGACGAGAACATCGTGAAAGCCGAGAAAGATAAGCAAATTAAATATTTTGACTTGGCTCGCGAGGTTGTCAACATGTGGGGTGTGGATTTAGCAATCGTTGTACCGATAGTCGTATCAGCCAATGGCCTAATAGCCAAGAGCCTCGGGTAACACCTTAGGAGGTTCTCGTGATGCAGCTGGATCAAGGGCTTAATCCAGAAAGCAGTACTTCTGGACACGGCTCGCATTGTCAGGAAGTTCCTCTCTCTGGAGCCCTGACCGCCAGTAGCTTGGACCCTGCTGTTTCCCGATACCGGTGGGCTACTATTTTTTATATTTTTAAATGTTTTATTTAAAAATGTAACTAATAGATTTTCACCTTTTTTTACTAAAAATCAAATCTTCTATTAAGCTGGAAGGTGCAGCGTCCACAATAATGAACACAATCAAAACTACTACTTATCATAATCAGTGTTCAACATACCTGATTCCCAAACACGCCAATACTGCAAGCAGATGACACCTGGTCAGCTCCGAACCAGACAGCAGCCAGCCTCGGAGGCACGTTGAGGATGAAAACCTGTGAGATGGCCACCACGGTCTGCCCCATGAAGCCCAGCCAGAACATATCCTGTGGCACGGAGAACACCTTCAGCCATGCCCCCAAACATGTTCCGAAAGATCCGATGATTGTAGTAACGCGAAGGTTCTGGAAAGAGGAAAAAGATTTTAGTTTTAATGACAAACGAACGGCTGTCGATGTTGAAATGGAAAGACCTGCTGTAGAAGAGTTAATAAGTGAGGCGCATCACTAGGAAGGAAAAAAGAATTCAAATTCAAAGCATTTATTTCAATTAAACCCTTTACAGGCACTTTTGAATTGTCAAGTCGAAAGAGAAGCTATCTGCACGTTCCAAAGCGTAGATCTCTATGGAGAAGAACGTGCAAGAAACTCCACGGACACTCTTTTAAAGCATGTTCTGTATTACATAACTTTGGTTACATCATTGGTCGCTTCTATATGTGAGGACAATGCAAAGAAAAAAAAAGGAAACTATAAAAACAATTCAAAGTATAAAGATTAAAAGAAGTCAGTGGCAGTTAAGAGGTGACCAGTCTCAACCGACGGCGCCCGTTCACGAACATGACGCGTGTATTGGCACCATTTGGAAGGGAACCGAATGATCCGACACACGCGCCACTATCAGCGAAACATTTGAGCGAGCATGAAATGCTCTCAACTGCCATTTTAGTTAAGTCACAAAGTAAACTATAACTTATCACATGTCAATGGCTCCATGGTACTGGAATTAAATAATTACCAAATAAAAACCCCCGGCTTACAGAATTAATGTAACCCAAGAATATCCGTCAGGACTGCCATTAAATGAGCTAGTTTTGCAGATAGTGATGGCAGCCCCCGGCGGATATTCTTGAGTTACATTAATTCTGTAAGTCGGGGGGTTTTATTAATATTTAATTCTTTTTCAATTATGTTTTACCGACATGGTATTTTTTTTTAAATTTTAAATTTTGCCTTTTGTTTCATACTTTTTAGAGATAACTTTATTATGGACATTGTACTACATATAGATATAGTTTATTTAAAAACCCAAACGCATCACTGAAAACTACATGGAAATCGGAGTAGTTTTATTTTTTTTTTTTTTGCAAAAAAATATGTTTGTTGCAGCGCCCCTTCATGAGTTGTCACCGTAACACATATCTAAGAACATGCACCAATTAAACCTTAACCCATCACTGAAAACTGCATCAAAATTGAAATAGTAGTTTTGAAGATAAATGGCAACATTGGTTTGCCCAAATATCCTTGACTGCAGCGCCCCCTGGTGAGTTGTCACCGTAACACTTATCTAAGAACATGCACCAATAAAATCCGAACCCATCATGAAATCTGAAAATCTGAAAGCGCATGAAAATCGGACTAGTAATACTGGAGATAAATGGGAACATTGGTTTGCACAAACAAACAAACAAACATCCTCTCACCCCTAACGCATACACTGTCTCCGTTCCATCGTGGGTAAAAATACGAAATGAGAAAACTCGCTGTAGATAAATGGCAAGATAATATTTTAAAGCATTGTAGGGTTCCAGTTTAGAACTACCTATAGAGGTAGTTATAATTCAATGATACATGATATTATTATGCAAATTAAGATGAGAGGCAAATTAGATGAAGCCGGTATTTTCTAGTTGACTACCCTGAGCAACTTGGAAAAAAAACAGTCGTTTGACGGAGCCAAATGCTGATTGAAACACATATTCTTACGTCACCATAAGAGAGACTTATCAGTGAGCATGACACTCCCAACCGCTACCTAGGGCACATTAAAACCAGACTTACAAAAATGATAGTTTAGAATAGAATAGAAAAACTTTTATTCAAGACAGACACAGCACAATGGTTACAAACACAAATTAAAGGAGAAGAAAAGTACAGAATGAGCCGAGCGTTAGAGAGTTACAGTTTAACTGTAAGGTACATAGTACCCACTCATGTGCCGTTAATGCATGGAATTATGAAGTCCAATTCTATTTTAAAGGCCATAGCATTGTTTAAATATTTACTGTTGGAACATGTTACTAATGTTACCTTACTAATTTAATTGATGATAAAATTAATCTCAACAAACAGCATAAAATTTAACGGCGTATTTTTAGATCGCGAACTTTTACGAGCATTTAGAAACTGTTTGTTAAATAGTTGCTAATATTTATGATTATGGTTTATTTATACTTGAAAATTACTGTAGCACTTCGCATATGAACTGTCCGATTATTACAAAATCACGCGCATCTAAATAAGTGTTGAATTATGACGTACATACTAACTGCCACCCGAGGCTCCGTCCGTGTGAATGTTAAAAATTATCCCAAGGGAACATGCTCCCGGGATAACAAGTCTCTTATGTGTTATTCCAGACTGTAATCTACCTCTGAGCCAAATTTCATTAAGATCCATTCGGCAGTTTTTGCGTAAAAGAGTAATAAACATCCATCCGTACTTACAAAATTTCGCGTTTATAATATTAGTAGGACTAGCTTCTGCCCGCGACTTCGTCTGCGTGGAATAATTACTAACCATCCCGAATTTGAAACATTTTTCATTGGTGCTCCGCTCCTATTGGTCGCAGCGTGATAATATAAATCCTCGATAAATGAGCTAACACTGGAAGATTTTTCAGAACAGAAGAAAGAAGGATGCCCAGATATGGCCCACCTCAGACACGTTTAGAAAGATAACACAAAAATATAAGTATTTTAAATAGGAATTATCCATCAAAGCTATTAAGTCATTTTACTTATTATTACGCAACTTTTATTTTCACGTTAAGTTTGGGGTTGCCATTTTATGGTCAATTTAATTTAAATTCATATTTTATTTAATAAATCTAATCGATTACGGAAAAACTAAACGTTAGTCAGGTTTCAGTTTTTTATTCTGAGAAAACTGGCAGCCATTTTAGTTTGTTTTAATGAAACCCACTCAACTTTTAGACCAATTATATATAATTATATATATATATATATTATATATATATATATATATATATATATATATATATATATATATATATATATATTTTTTATAAAGTAGTATATAAAACCACTGTTTGGCTTTGCCGCAGTTAGATATGAATTAAATTGATAACGACCAAAATCCGATGCAACTAATCGATATTTCTTTTTAAATATGGCCATATTAGCCTTTGACAAATGATAGATTTGACATTAAACTACCTACTCAAGCTTGCTCCCAGCTTGTCAAAGTGTCAAACAAGTATAAAAGGAGCTATAGCAGTTTACACTTAAAGAAGATTCCTATTATTCATAAGGTTAAAATGAGTTAATAACGTTGAAATTAATAATTATTGTGTTCAAATGATGTACTTTTCATTCGAAAGTGATTGAAAGTGTATAGAATGAGTTTCTGACTGTGAAAAAATTAATGTTTTGAAAAAATTAAAACTGTTTTATTTCCAAATGGCGACTTATTTTCTTAACTGGTATGTAGTAGAAGGTGTTCATAATAACTTAAACTATAATTCCATAAACTATTTATCAGTGTTCACTGTAGGCCAAGGTTGTTCTAATATGTGGGCATTGTTCTTTACGCGTTCAAGCAAACAAACAAACTCTTCAGCTTTATATAAGTATAGATAATAAAGAGCACAGCATGACGTATTAATTCACAAACAAACAACACGTAAAAAATCTCACACCTTCCTTTGGAAGAATGTACCAGTACGATACGATTGACGCTAACGTTATAGACTAATAAGGCAATAATTATATCTTTTGAAAATAATAATAATGTATCACTAAACAACATCGTGATCAATAACATCGGCCACAGTAAACTGTTTATTTTCACAACTCGAAACATTAAATGAAGTTACGAAATTTCCTACCGTCCCTTCAATTAATTAGTAATGTACTACGAAAGGTACTTTGTTTCAACCGAGTGTTCCTGGTGATGGCCATCTGGAGACAGTCACTTTTTTCCCGAAAATATATTAACACGAAGTCCAAACACTAATAGATGCATTGATAACAACGCAATACTAAAAAGGACTATTACAAAAATAGCTTGATCAGTATGAAAGTTCAGTTCTAAAGGTAATTCCTTAGTCAAAGGCTAAACCAGGAACATGCGCTCCCATTTTCATATAGAAATGTACTGCAGTATCAGAAAAATGCAAATAAAACGTAGAAAACCCCACGGACTCTAAAAAAAGCAATATACAGTAACATTTCATTTGGCTTAGAGGATGTCCTCCCAAGGGGATTATCTCGAGAAATATACAAAATAATCCCGTACTCGTATTACATGAGTAATTTGCGCAAATGAAAGACTGTGGGGTAATCCCCTAGCTAAAAACAGGTATAGATAAGAATACCTTTTATAAGGATGAGAAATCATCAAATGACTTCTCTCGCTCTGGGCGGAGCGGAAGGGAGTGTCAGACACTTACTGACTAAAACCCACCCGTGATCCTTCTTGTGCCCTTTGCGTTCCAGGGCCGCGGTGACTCTTTCGAAAAAATTCCGCAACCCTAGCAGATATAAGTATACCTAGAAGTAGATATGTTATAGCCATAATACAATGACCTTCAATGTAGGTACATAATGTAATCCGTAGAATACTGGTTTATCTACATAAGTATACGTACTAATGTTACACGACGTGCGAATGTAGATGAGAATTTTAATCACGCAACTTAAGATCGTTAACATCCCAAAGAGCGTAATGTGTAACAATAAAACATCGTCTCAGACAGAGGTCTATTAAGTAACGACAAATTAAACTGTCACTAAAGACAATGGTAAATACGACCTTATAGATCTTGTCGACTACATTAAAACAGACCATGAAAACCTAAGAACAAGGAATGCATAATTGGATGGATATCCTTTTTGTGGACAGATCGGAGTTCTCAGTAAATGGTGTAATTAAAATAAATAATTAGTCTTTGACTAGAGCTAAACATGAATGACCCAATGAAATTAGATCGATATGGAACTGGGCCTCAAGTCTGCTATTACAGTAGTGTCAGAATCAAATGGTCTATCATTGATTTCATAATTGTTGATTTTTACAAGTTTGGTAATCTATATAAAAGCGTCATTATGACTTTCCAATGGTCAACCACGGACACTCCATTGAAAGAAATGGCGTAGAATGGTAATCTCGTACATAATGCCAGACGTACAGTAATCTGCTAAAATTTTGACAATTCCTATGATCAGTGACCTACCATTAGAATGTCATTGTATAGTAATTGCTTTTAATAACTCGGTTATCAAAAAGTATTACGAGACCATTGACCGACCAATGATCGACCATAATGAATTTAGCAGATTACGAACTTTAGTCAAATGACAATGGGATCGTATTGGAATGACAAATATAAAATAGCAAAATTGGGGCCCTGGTTATTAGAAGGAACGTTACGTTGATAAATCTGACAATATTTACAAACTTGTACCTAGAGGAAAAGCGCGGTTTTGTAAACTTTCTTCAGAAACCCTAAAAGGTTCACACGGCCGACGTGACGAAGTCAAAAGTGACGTGTTCAGCGTTTTTGTGGCGAGAACGAGTATAGACCAATACGGAACACCGGCTTTAATAACACTCGAGTATATTTATAGGTAGGTTAATTAACAAGAGTAAGATTTAAGTTAGATTATTTCAATAAATAATATTATGTTACTTTTTTTGGATGGGAACTCATCAAATGACTTCTCCCGGTCTGGGCGGAGCGGAAGGGAGTGTCAGACTACATATACCTACGAGTCATATAATATCACAGTCCATAATCTGCAGATATATTTAAAGATACACTATATCAGTTTGTCAATGTAATTAGTATATTTAGCTGAATCCTTATACTACATCATTTCGTACTAGGAAACGTAAACATTGTTCTGAAGGCCATTTTATGTTAATACGGTTTTCCTAATCTAAAATTACTTTAGTATTTTTTTCAGCCATGAAAAGATTCAGTAAGTAAAATAAGACTTGTCAAAGTTGTATCAAAGTTGCATAATATGGCGGTAGTAAAGAAATATCAAACCAAAGAAAAAAATTAATAATAGTTGATTGTGAAAATTGAATAACATGCTTTATATAGGTTGTTTCAGAAATGCGTATTCATATTTTAAGGATGGCAGTAAAGATATCATATAAAAATTCATGATTTCATACCTTTTTTGCTATGTATTAAGCAAGCTTTAGACCATTACAGTATACGTAGTCTAATTTTCATAATAACAAATTATTTTAGTTTTTATTTATGAACCACTAGCTTCTGCCAGCGACTTCGTCCGCGTAGATGTCGGAAATTGTCCCAAGGGAACATAATCCCGGGATATACACATAGGATACTTTTCCTATGTGTTATTCCAGACTATGATCTATATCTGTGCCAAATTTCATCAAGATCCATTCAGTAGTTTTTGCGTGAAAGAGTAACAAACATCCATACTTACAAACTTTCGCGTTTATAATATTAGTAGGATTATAAAATGTTCACTAGCCTGTGTTACTCGGGAAAACTCAACGCTTCTAACGATACCACATACATCAATATTGGTTAAGCCATTGGGAAATTGTGGTGGAATAAACACACTCACAAACATACATACATATGTACATGACTCCTGAAAATATAACACTCCTTTTTTTGGGCAGTCATGTAAAAAATCTAGCTTATAAAATGAATAAAATTTAAAAAAAAAATCAGTCTGATGCAGTTGCTGGCATCGAGTATCTAAGCATAATCAGCCTATTAGTTTCCACTGCTGGGACACAGGCCTCCTCTCTAGGAGAGGGAATGGGCTGTAATCCACCACGCGGGCCAAGTGCGGGTTGGTCGTAATCCATCGAGTGTGTGATCGAACTAAAAAAGACGCGTCTAGTTGACGGCGCGCGTCAAATTATAAAACACCTTTAAAGAAGCTTTTATCAATGCATTATCAAGCTTATTACAGCTGACGGGCTGGAAACATTTACATTTAATGAATGATGAGAAATTATTATAGCTGTTTAGATTCATTAGGTAGCATAATTATTTTTTGGTCCACGGTTGGCATGAATCCTTTTAACAACTACTTAAAAAAAAAAGTTTAGACTTATATACTGAAAATATATAAATGTAGGTACCTATAATAAATCTAAAGAATATCAGTAGACCATCCGTTTGACATAATTGTATGTCTTTGTAAATTACACACAATGTACCTAATAGCTTACTTGACTAATAGCAAATCTTCTACACAAAGTAACTGCTGTTTCAGACAAAATTTATTCCGTGATGTTGGAAAACATTTTACGACCAATCATGTGAAGTGCAATCTTCTATTAAAAATAATGTTATTAACACGTTAAAAACAATGTTGCAGAACAAATCGTGTGATTTCCTGTAACCTTATAACAAGTTAAAAGATAATAACGACGTAACACAATGTGGGAAAGGAAAATGTCTCTAAATAGTCGTAATGGTAACAGCAAGGAATTTTAAAAGCGATGTTTTCAAGACAACAAAAAACTAAAATAATTAAATGATACATAAAAACTTAAAATATACAAAAAGAAAGAATTTAAATAAACCGTGGCAGTCGAGAGATGTTTGTGAATAATTTTGTTAAGCTAAAAGTAGGTACGAGTCCACGACAAGCAAAGGATGGGAAACCACTTTTGAACACTTTTGAACCAACACACCCAAATTTTCACGGTGAGATTTGAGTGAAATTGTCACAGAATAGTACTCTGCTGTATGTAAACGAAGCAAAAGGAGTATTTACGGATCATACTTTCAAGCATAAGATAATCGCCGTCCGATAGCAACCAGGCCCGGGTCACAGTAAAAATATGGAACAGTATGGAAACTAAGCCCATTTGTTGAAATAATTACCTACGCTCCAGTAGAGAGTTAGGGTTGTCACTTTTAATGTTTGTAATAAGTGTTTTATAATTTTATTGGAACGAAGTTCTTTTACACGGCTTGCGGTAGGAGTTGACTGGGAGAAATACTCACGCGAAAATGCGTTAGTGCATGTTATTCCATGCGACTTTCTTCTTTGGTCAAAATGTAAATAATGCCATAGAAAAAAAAAAAATTACGAACTGAATATTGTTTATCATTTCTACGCCATTTTATTCCATTTCAATTATAATATCTGCCCTATTTGATGAAGGATTTCTGTAAGTACCTATGTTGAAAAATTCTTGTTACTAATTTTGTGAAGTAAGTTCCTATGTGTATGTTTCGAAGGGTAGATTTCTTTTGCCAAGACTAGAATATAATGTTGTCGTCAAATTATAGTCATTTATTTTTTCATACTCATAAGAATACATTTATTCTATATGTTATATAAATTATAATAGAACTAGCGACCCGCCCCGGCTTCGCACGGGTGCAATGCTTATGTAAATATACCTACTACAGAATGTCCTTATATACAACGTTCACAGCTTTTTTGACATGTTTTGACCCCCGGCCGGCCGCGGGTCGGTACCGCCGCGGCGGCGCCGCAACAACTACGTCCCTGCATTTTGTAATATCTTCGGAAACATTCACTTAAATTACATGCTGTAAAAAGCATATTGATCTATAATAAATGCACAATTTATTTAAGGTACTTAATTTGATAAGGATTAATGCTGTATTGTTTAAAATCACTTCGTAAATAACCATTTTTTAGTAAAGGATAAAAAATGGTTATGTTGGGTTATCCCTAAGAGATAGACATATACCATCGCGGACTTTTTTGTTGAACTTTTTAAGGTGGACAATACTGTAGTACATTATTTCTGTCTATCTCGTAGGGTTCAGCCAGCGTTTGCAATATAAGCGCAAAAAACGTGCTTATTTACGACATCACATTAGAAACCTCTAAATTTATCAGTGTTTTCTACTATATTATGCATGTATTATACATATAAACCTTCCTAAGGAATCAGTCTATCTATTAAAAAAAAACCGCATCAAAATCCGTTGCGTATTTTTAAAGATCTAAGCATACATAGGGACAGACGGTGGCAAGCGACTTTGTTTTATATTATGTAGTGATATAAATTATAATCAGTATTCGGTATAAGGATTTAATACTAGAATTAAAAATCCCACGAGCGCTATCTAGAGAGCGTAAGCAAAAAGTCATGGCAATTATAATAGTGTAGGTATTATCTATGAACACGGCACCCGCCACTGAGAGCACCGCGAAGGTCCCTTAGGGGCCTCGTAGAAGCGCGCGTCTGTGTGAGTGTGCCGTTTCGATCGTTTGTTCGTAGTTTCTGTACTGTTCCATATTTCTACTGTGCCCGGGTCGACGCACGGCGCGTCATGTTCCACGCGCGCCTCATAGAGCTGTCAGCAAAGTAGACGGGGCCACATAGGCTCAGTGCATGCTAGGGTTGCGGAATTTGTTTGAAAGAGTCACCGCGGCCCTGGAACGCAAAGGACACTAAGGATCACGGGTGGGTTTTAGTCAGTAAGAGTCTGACACTCTCTTCCGCTCCGCCCAGAGCGGAAGAAGTTATTTGACGATTTCCCATCCAGAAAAAAATGTCATGAGATTATGTGCATAAGCATAAAAAGATTTATGCCAACAGTTGACCAAAAAGAAATGATGGCAATTAAACTACATATCTACAAAATTTCCACATTGTTTAAATTAATTCCAAAAGTTCTTTAATTAAATGCAAATTTTGCCGACCCATCAGCTGTAATAAGCTCGATATTATGCAATGATAAAAGTTTCTATAAAGGGTTTTAGAAATTGGCTCTCTTCGTGTTTTGTTACTCATTTCGGGTAAGCTGCTTATCGAAAGGAAACTGTTCGAGACGAGGGTCTGGGCTGACCAAATATTATTTATTTTAGATGATTGAGGCGGCCAACCCGCACTGGGCCCGCGTGGTGGATTATGGCCCATTCCCTCTCCTAGAGAGGAGGCCGGTGTCCCAGCAGGTGGGAACATTAAAAGGCTGATTATGAGGCGGCTTTGTATGCAAAATCAACATCAACAAGTCTTGTCAGCTTCAGTATATTCTTTAATAGGTAGCTATTGTTCGCGGCTGAGATACAGCCTGGTGACTGACGGACAGTGGAGTGCTAGTAATAGTTTCATTTTAAGGGTCCCGTTTTACTCTTTGGTTACAGCATACCAAGATAAACATTAGAAACGTGAATACACTTTATAATTGCTAATCAATCACCTCATTGACCACATCCCATATTATGATAACCTCCTAAGCGAATTCTTATCAAACAGATAACTTCTGAACCAAAAGGTCACATCGTATAAGATAAATATTTTATTATTGTTGTTTTCAATAAGACCGGAATGACAATAATGTTCATTTAGTACATTGACATGTTTTTCAGAACGTTAGTATCTGGTTCTGCCAGGATTTCGGAATTTGTTCGAAAGAATCACCGCGGTCCTGGAACGCAAAGATTATTTGGAGGAACACGGATGGGTATCAGTTCCTTTCCGTTCCGCCCAGAGCTGAAATAGTCATTTAATAATTTAATTTTTTTGTCGACGATAGTCGACTTGAGAATTTTGGACTTCCAAAAGGAGGGTGTTCTCAAGTCGACTATCGCAGCATTTATTAAATTGCATATCTGTTTATTGTTTACGCCAGTTTATAACACGTACGCTGTGATGGGTACGTTTAGTTGTAGGGTGTCACCACTAAAATCTGAGTTAAGTATATTTGAAACATTTGTGTTTTTTGTATGGAAGTCGGTCGTATTTTTTTGCAAAAAGTTTTCTTTATTTAAGGTGTAAGCTAGTGCTATTGAACTTGGAACGACAGTAGGACAGACTTCTTCTTGTTTTCAAGTTGATGACTAACTCCTTAGATTGTTTGGGCCCAGTGGGCCGCTACATTGCAGCATCGATGGTATTCATTAAGTCCCCCATGTGCTGGTGTATGAGCATTTGGGGCACTCTGGTGTATGACTAGTGTTCTGAAGATCTACCGCACTCACACTGGATATCCAGGGACAGTCTTGGAAATCTATACTAATTTTATAAAGAGGAAAGATTTTTATTTTTGTATGTACGAATAAACTCAAAAATAACTGGACCGATTTCCAAAATTCTTTCACCATTAGAAAGCTACATTCAACCTGAGTAACATAGGCTATATTTTAACCCCATATTCCCATGGGAACGGGAACTACGCGGGTTAAACCGCGGTGCGTTGGTTGTCTATACTAATATTATAAAGAGAAAATATTTGTGTTTTTGTATGTAACGAATAAACTCAAAAACTACTGGACCGATTTCAAAAATTCTTTCACCGTTAGAAAGCTACATTCACCCTGAGTAGCATATGCTATATTTTATCCCCATATTACCACGGGAACGGGAACTACGCGGGTAAAACCGCGGGACGCTGTAATAAATATAAAGAAGTAGCTGACTATGTTGATGAGAGAGTTATTCACTGACAAAATGACTCAACTTCATTAAGTTTAATAAAAATAAAGTCAATTTAAGATAAGAGTGATAATGTCATTCACCTAGCAAGATGCTAAATTGATCCTTCCAGAAAACTGGAACGCTCCGGTTAGGGAGATAGTCTTGAGCAGGTAGTGGAAAATTAATCAAAACAATTTGTGTAAACTAGCGACCCGCCCCGGCTTCGCACGGGTGCAATGCTGATACTAAATCTCTACTATATTATGCATATAAACCTTTCTATTAAATCACTCTATCTATTAAAAAACCGCATCAAAATCCGTTGCACAGTTTTAAATATCTAAGCATCCATAAGAACAGACAGAGAGCGAGAAGCGACCTTGTTTTATACTATGTAGTGAATAATTATTTATATCGTCGGCTTACTGCAAGTAGTACTGCAACTCTTTGAGACGCGGTATCAAAAATATAATATTTATGATTCTACCACTCATAAAATGGAATTAAAAGTAGTAATTAAATGATTTCTCAAAATGATGTGTGTGACTTAATGAGTTCTTGCAGTAAACCGTCGGAATATAAATTAGTTTCAATCATTATAATTACTTAATTAATTAGCCAGTCATTTTAGCTGTTGATCCTGTCGTCTCAGGATCAGCACAACGGTTGTGCCCTTTGATTATGATAAAATCGTAACATCAACTTCAATTATAGGTAGGCACCACTTTTTGATGTTCATACCAATTTCCAAGTAAATTGAAACAAGCAATAAGGAACCAGATAAGACCCACATTGAATATTTTAAAAAGCTACAAATTGCATAAGTAACATCGCAAGCCATCACATGCAGCCAGCGATGCAAAATCGACGAAGCATAGCAGTTACTTGAGAAAAAACTAATTTAATTAAAACGCGGTTTCTAGCGCTGAACTCAACAAACAAAAACTCGACTACCCTCACGAAACATTTACAAAGAGCGTCTCAACGCTTTAATTAAACCCGAGGCTGCGACGCAAGGAGACACATCCTTTTGAGTATCTGTGACACACCTCGCAGGTGATGTTAATAGTCGAATACCTTCGAATTTTGAATGGTCTTGAACGAAGAGCAGCAGCCCTATTATGACGTCTTAAATCCATCATGATTTCTGTGTCAGAGAGAGACGGAGTTACACAAGACGAATAGCACTATCTCTTTCCCTCACACGAATCATGATAGCATTGGCACTTCGTAGTACGGCCACAGGGCCTTGCTATTACGGGAGGGGGCTGAAATGGAGTGCCAGTAATGGTCCCATTTCGGCCTCCTCCAGAGACAAGTCGGCCGCTGTGCTATTGCGCAGTGGCTGATGCCTGTGGACGGTGAGCGTGGGTGGCTCGCCGTCCGATACCAGGCTGAGTCGACGACGCGTTGTGCTTCACGCGCGCCTCATTGAGCCGTCAGCACCAGAGACGGGGCCCTATAGGGTCGGTGCCTGCTAGGGTTGCGGAATTTGTTCGAAAGAGTTACCGTGGCCCTGGAACGCAAAGGGCACATGGAGGAGCACGGGTGGGTTTTAGTCAGTAAAAGTCTGACACTCCTTACCGCTCCACCCAGGGCGGGAGGGGTCATTTGATGATTTCCCATCCAAAAAAAAAAGAGGGCCTTGCTATTACAATAGTGACAGAATGGTCTATCATTGATTTCATAATTGTTGATTTTGACAAGTTTGATAATCGTCTAAGGGTATCCTGATGTGAGTTTCAGGAAACAAAGCATTGATGTAATTTCTTAAACAATAAAAAATATTCTTAATCTACTAATATAAAAGCGTCACTATGACTTTCCAATGGTCAACCAATGACACTCCATTGAAAGAAATGGCATAGAATGGTAATCTCGTACTTAATGACAAATGAATGACAGACGTATGCGGTAATCTGCTAAAATTTTGAGTTCCTTTGATCAGTGACCTAGCGTCATTGTGCAGTCATTGCTTTTAATAGCTCGGTTATCAAAAAGTTAAACGAGACCATTGACAGACCAATGATCGACCATTATGAATTTAGCAGATTACGAACTTTTAGCAAAATGACAATGGGATCGTGTTGGAATATCAAATTTGTAAAAATAGCAGACTTGGGACCCAGCTTTTTCGCGGGGTACTATACCTACTCTTTTATTAAAATTATCCCAAAGAAAGGGCACATACCGCATAATGTCAATGCGGTATGTGCCCTTTCTTTGGGATAATTTTCGATAATCACAGGGAGGAAGCCTCTGGCAGGAGCTGAAATCCCAAAATAATTTTCATGTCAAGTATTTTGTAATAATTCTAAGCAATTAACTTTAGGATACCGTAAGGAGAAAGCTTCAATATCTTCTTTATGCACATAAAATGCAGCCCTTAAAGAAAATTATACCGTCTAAATTATCTATCGTTATTTCAAATAAAAAAGCAGGCTTGATTATCACAGCATTTTGTCCCCAACTAAGATTGAATAGAATAGAATAGAAAAACTTTTATTCAGGACAGACACAGCACAACGGTTACAAACACAAATTAAAGGAGAAGAAAAGTACAGAATGCGCCGAGCGTATCCGAACCGAAAGGGTTACCACCTCAGCATTTGCTGGGCGTCAGACACCCAGCGCTGGTTACCCCCCTCCCCCCATACCTAATCCCTACAACAGCATAAGTACACACTGTCAATTCAGATCCCATCCCGTGTCAGATCTTTACCAATCTATCAATCTTTTGGATTAAGCGTGACGCTATGCCTAGACTATAATATATATGTATACCTATGACCCAAGTGTTCAGCAGCCCATATTGCAATGGCGGATACGAGACGGGGGGCCTAAGGGGCTCAAGACGCATTCTTATAAGATCTTCCTAACTTGTTTTTATTTTTATTAAATTAATTCGTATTCCATCTTTTTATATCTATTTATTCTTTTATATCGGTAATATGTATAGGTATTGGTGTTTTCTATTATATGGATTCAAATGAACCGCCACGCGTCCTTTCAAAAGTTCATTAGAAAAACAGCGTCAGACAGCATAGCTGACACACATTTGGTTTTTGGCATACTTACCTATTCTTTTTTGTTTTTATGTACCGTGCGCGTTTCGTGTTTCTATCTACCATGCGTATTTCATATATGTTCTAAATAAATGATCTCAAAACGGTGAAGGAAAACATAGTGAGGTAGCCGGCATGACCTAGAACCAAAAATTCGAAGACATGTGACATTCACCAACCCGCACTGGGCCCTTGTGATGGATTACGGCCCATTCCCTCTCCTAGGGAGGAGGCCTGTGTCCCAGCAGTGGGTACATTAAAAGGCTGATTTTGCTAAATAAATATTTATTGTTCCTTTCTTTCTTTCTTTACTCTCGGCGTTGTCAAGCGAAACGACAATCCTGGATCCGCCACTGTCATGTATGTGCTAAGTTAATTGTGCAGAGATTACATGCTCATGTTCGAAGTAAATTAGGCGCACCAGTTTGATAGTTTACATGGAATATGGATTTAACTGCTTAGATAACAACAAAGGGAGATATATCAGAATTTACGAAATTTATAGCGAGATACCTCCGAGAGAGGAGCTACTGGCCAAATTATAACAGCCTCACGGGTCCATCTTGAAGGCTAAGCAACGCTTGCCGAGGTTAGTCTGTGGATGGGTGACCATGTTAACATAACGAGACTCCTTCGTGCCTCGAAAAGCACGTTAAGCCGTTGTTTCCGGCTGTCATTTGTAGATCTTTGACAGTCGTTACGGATTGTTAGAAGCCAAAAAACCTGAAACCAGTGTCGCCAAGAAGTGGGTACCGTGTTCCCCAGTTAATGGATTGTGGTGGTTTGGTAGGCAGCCGCTCCACGTAAAATACTGGTATTCAGCTGAATCCGGTTTGACTGGGAGCCGACCCCAATATAGTTGGGAAAAGGCTAGGCAGATGATGATACTTTTCACAACTATATTGGGGCAAAGCATAAAAACAAACTCAGGGAGTGTGAGGCAAATTAAGTACAATATGATGTAACACGCATTTCGCCCTAAAAACGGAAAAGAAAAACCTTTGGCTGTAAAATTTGATTTTCAAGTGAAACGACTGAACCTTCATGAAAGTTTCCGTGAACTGAGTAATATTGTGATCATAATTTAAGTAAGCTGCTGAATATCCCAGCAAATGGTCTCGAGCTGAGCTTATCCTGTATTTAATAATATAAACTAAGCTACCGGTCGTGGAAACGAAGAGAGAAGTAATTTAATTTGCATACAGGGTTTTGTAAAGTTGAGTTCCGGTACGAGGCAGTGGCGGTCTTAGGGGGTGGCGAGCAGGGCAACCCCCCGAGGCCTCTTCTGTAAGGGGCCCCGCGTCCGTTCTCAAAGTACCTTAAATTTAATAAAACGTTTCAGATATTTGTAATAAAATGAGGTTATTTAATAGTAAATTAGATTTGATGTGAGTGAGAAGAGAGAGAAGTAACACAAGATGGGCTTTCGACTTAGCAATTTTTTCATTTAAAAATTTCTTAGCTCACTGTCATTTTATTTAAAAAAATGTACTTATATTAAACGTCCGAAAAATTCATCATACTTATTTATTCACTTCAAAACGAACAAAGCCCTAACACAGGTCTTTCGCCCGGGGCTCACAAATATCTACCGCCCGGGGCCTCGCAAATATCTACCGCCCGGGGCCTCGCAAATATATACCGCCCAGGGCGTCACAAATATCTACCGCCCGGGGCCTCGCAAATATCTACCGCCTGGGGCCTCGCAAACATCTACCGCCCAGGGCCTCGCAAATATCTACCGCCCGGGGCCTCGCGGCGGTAAAGGCCGCCACTGGTACGAGGGATTAAGGTTTTAATCTGTAAATGTTATAATATATTGATAACAATGGATGATAAAGAAGTATATTAGAAAGAAACATTGCATCAGAGCCAAATAAATAGATATAAGAGCATGATAACTTGCATAACATGTCAACGGAAAATTACAGAATTCGTAACATTGTAATAAATCTTTGTTGGTTTATAATTTCTTGATATCTATACTAATAAATAAAGTTGAACAGTTTATTTCTTTGTTTATTTGCATGAACGCGCTAATCTCAGGAACTTCTGGTTCCATTTGAAAAAATCTTCCAGTGTTAGATAGCCCATTTATCGAGGAAGGCGATATATCATCACGCCAAGACCAATAAGGGCGGAACACCAATGAAGAATGTTTCAAAATCAGGGGTTAGTAACTATTGCACGCGGACGAAGTCGCGGGCAGAAGCTGATAAAATCGTTTTTTATAGGATAAATAACATCTTAATTCAATAGTTTCCAATATGGATATTGTCTAAATAAAAAAAAAATGTTTACGATTGCACGCGATATTTTACTATCTTACGGTATTTGCAATTATCCGGTGACAGCAGGCCCGCGCCTACGGTGACCACGAATCGCTCTCGACTACTGATGACCGGGGCACCATTATCTGTTGGGGCGTCTGATGCATCATCTACCACACGCGGTCCGCCTCCTCTTTCGCTACCATTACTGCTTCGCAAAAGGAGGTGACTGCCACGACGAACCATGGCCAGACCTGAGAGGTCGCCGCCGCCGATCGCCTCAACGAGGACACGGCGTTGCTCCGCCCAAGCAGGGCAGACCTCCACCGTATGCTCCACCGTGTCCTCCGGGCGATCCACACAGTGTTGACACCCGGACGTGTCACTGTCAACAGCCCAAATCTTTTGTGGCCTGCGGTAAATCTTCTGATGACTGAGCCAACGAACCCAAAAAGGTCGGACATACAAGGCCAAAGACTGACAATTTATCAAAAAAATAAATAAAAGATGCACGTCCGTTTGTATACACAGAACGGAGACACATATGAATTTATGGTCTAAAACACATTGTGGACAGGATGTGTCCAGCCATCTGTAATGTTAGTGAAGGATGTATAGGAATTGAATTTTGTTCGAACATTGGTTTCGGTGGTCAAAAACTTTAATATGTAGAATATAATGAATTAATATTATAATGTCTACGTATGTAGACATTATAATATTAATTCATATATTCATGTATATGTATTATGAAAAAAAGTACATCCGTCACGTTTTCCGGTTTGTACTTGATAAAATCAAAAACTACCGAACGCATTTTGATGCGGTTTTCATCAATGTATGGAGTGATTCATAAGGATGGTTTATGGGTATAATTTGTTCCTTTTATTTTAATAAATTCGCTGAAATATATGACAATTATTGAAGATGTCAGATGAATCATGCTGACTGGGAGCTTAGCTCTACTAGCCGTGCAAAGCCAGGGTGGGTTGGTAGTATATTATACTAGCTGCCGCCCGCCGCTGCGCCCGTGTTTGTTGAAAATTATCTTAAGGGAACGTACTCCCAGGATAAAAGCCTATGTGTTATTCCAGACTATAATCTACCTCTGTGCCGAATTTAATCAAGATCCATTCAGTAGTTTTTGCGTGAAAGAGTAACAAACATCCATCCATACTTACAAACTTCGCGTTTATAATATTAGTAGAATAGCAAGTATAGGATATCAATTGCTCATATTTTTAGGTTTTCTATATGTTATACAATTTTAAATTAAACTTATGTTATAAATTTTATCATTTAATTTATTTTGTAAGTTTATGAATATTAACATTATTTTTATTTTTTATTTCATTTTAGTCCAGCGACCCGCCCCCGTCTAGATGTATTACAATATCTGTTATAATTATATTATTTTATATTTATGGGTACTTTGTAATCTCTTTTTATTGTTTACTAGCTTCTGCCAGCGACTTCGTCCGCGTGGAATAGTTACTTTACCCCCGATTTTGAAACTCTCAGCCCGATCGGTTTAAAATTGACAAAGTTTCATACAAATAATCAGAAAGCGCCGAACTGCTAAGCTATCGGGAGTTACACGTGTTATTGTGAGTCAACCATAAAATATAGACATATGCTGTTTTGGACATTTTTTAGATAATTTTATGTAAAACATTCCTTTAATACATGATTTCTATGTAACTTTAATCATTAAGGCTACACACGCGACGGAAGCTTAAAAAATGGAGTAACTTCTCCCGTTTTCCCAACATTTCCCTTCACTGCTCTGCTCCTATTGATTGTAGCGTGATGAAAAGCATACTATAACCTGCCCAGGAGTATGAAGAATAATTGCACCAAGTTTCGTTAAAATCGGTCAAGTAGTTTTTGTTTCTATAAAGAAACAAAAACTACTAAAAAAAAGTATCGATCACTAATCACCCCCTGATAGTTATTTTGAAAATATATTCCTTGTACAGAATTGACCTCTCTACAGATTTATTATAAGTATAGAATAGATTGTTATTTTAAAATTGGATGTCGCAAACTTTTTATTTTTATTCCAGTTGGTTTTTGTAAAAAATATGACTTGACCTTATATAATTATGTGTTTTCGTTTTCGAGCGTATGGCACTTGTGGGTTGCAGCTGAAAATCAGCGTCTGGTGGTACACCTTGTGTCGCCATCTGGCATTATGCTGAGCTGAGGCCCTTTTGGCATTAATAATTCGGTTTATGTTATTTTGTTTAATTATAAGGTGTTTTTTTTTATAATGCCAGTAAACACGTTTTTCTTTCTTTTTAAGTATTTCTATTTTTCCAAATGATTTGTCAGTTTAAAGCTAGAACCTCAGCAAGGGCATTGTTATGGTTGAAAACCTATTTACAATTAACAACGAATTTAAAGTACTACGTCATATTTCAAAAGCTCTGCCTCTAATAGGACAATTTTATTATCCACCTTTAGAATCCTTGCAGAGAGCGTTGAAAGCATTTTTCAAGAAATTAATAACAGCGCTTCTCCCGGAATGGAGACTTCTCGTATTTTCCGAGTAACGTCGCCGAAAACTCTAAATAGTCTCCGAGAATTCACTTATGAACAGTCTTTTGTATGGATTTTCTTTTCGTTTTTTATAATTTTCCTCTGTATAAAAACGTTAAAGGTAACGTAAGTATGGTTTAAAAAAAAAATCAGCTGTTCCTTACATTTATGTTCGTACAACTTATCAAAATGTAAGGAACAGCTGATATTTTTTCGCGATTTCATGTTTGGTCCCATAGTAAAATTTGTTCATAATGATGAGTACAATGACCTCTTAAGAGTTTGTTGGTGTTTTACAAATAACCCTGTATAGACAAAAAAACAGACCGACAGCAAAAAATCTAAAAAATGTTGTTTTTGCTTCTGTTGCTCTAATAAAAACACCTCATTCAATTATTATTTTTTCAATATCTTCGATGTACAGAATTCTGACTGTTTCAATTTTATTATATGTATTGATGCCTTTAACAACAGTCAGGACAGTTAATGAAATTAGAGATACAGTGATATGAGATGAACAGAGTCATAGTCCAAACATACAGGTGATTTGAGTTTGAAGTAATTTGTCAATCTTTAGCACCTTTTTCTCTCTCTGGAAGTCAGTTTCAAGCTCAAAACACAATACACTCATACGAAGAGGATGTCTTAAAAAAGCTTTTGTTTTGTAGAATTTACAACACGTACCAAGGAATCTAGAGCAATCAGTGCAGTAGCGTAAAGAACACGATTTTTTTTTCCAAAACGCAACTTTTTCTGACCAAGGCTTGCACTGACTGGACAGGTCCACTCAAAACTGTGTGGTTCCTTCTTAAAAAGACCATTTCAGACACTGATCTGCATGGTCCTCATATAACGTATTGTGAATGAGGACCATGTAGATATGTTATACGACGTGATACGCTATGTCAGGGGTTCATTTAATGTTAGTCTGGCGGGTTGAGTTCTTTATGTGGCTTACCCAATTGTCCTTATCTTGGTATTGTTCGAAGTTCTAAGTTTGGGCTGCACGATAACTGACAAATGCTTGCACTGTTTGGACAGGTTCACTCAAATCTTATACTTTCCTCAAAAGATCATTTCAGACACCAACCTACATGGTTCTCATATGATTTGACCAGTACAATTGTATGGACTTCAAAAGAGACCTTGACCTCTGAGTTTGTTTCGGTATTTCTTCTCAGAGTAGCTTGGAAACACCGGCCTCATCTAGTTTTTATCATGGCCAAATTAAGATTGACGTGTAAAACTGTTTTTTACAACCTACTTGCAAAAATAAAATGATTTATCATTTAAAAGGCGACAGTGCGATTGCAATCCGTTTGAATGATAACCAAATAGAAAACGAAGAACCATATGAGAAAAGAATTTGTAAGTTCAAAAACAGACAAATCGAAGAGCAAGCAGCGAAGCAGCATAAGAAACCATTTTTCTCAACACCGACAATGCGATTGCAGTCCCCGATAGACGCTACAGTTCCTAATAGATTAAAGTTGTTCAGGTTCACGGAACGGAGGAATCTCGGCGTTCCCGAGTTAATTGCCTGGTACAAATACGAGATCCTACCGGTTGGAGCCGATCCGGATTTTGTGTTATATTGGTCTGATATATTGGTGTAATTCGTTATTTTAACCGACTTCAAAAAAGGAGGAGGTTTTTCAATTCGACCGTATATCTATCTATACTAATATTAAAAAGGTTGACTGGTAGAAAATGCCTAAGGCATTAAGTCCGCCTCTGTACATTTGTGTGCGTAAAGTATTAAATAAATATTATAAAGAGGAAATATTTGTATTTTTGTATGTACCGAATAAACTCAAAAACTACTGAACCGATTACAAAAGTGTTTTCACCGTTAGAAAGCTACATTCATCTTGAGTAACATAGGCTATATTTTACCTTCGTATTCCCACGGGAACGGGAACTACGCGGGTGAAATAGCGGGGCGCTGCTAGTAATGTATATTTTTATGTTTGTTCGCGGATAATTTTGTCGTTTACGAACCGATTTTGATCATTCTTTTTTTGTTGTAAAAGAGATATCAGAAGGGTGATACCATGATAGGGAAACCAGGATCTGGTGATGGCATCCCAGGGAAGTCGATGAGAGCCTTCGAAAATCGTAGTGGCGACTTGTGTGAACAAACGTATGCTGTAATAAACTATAGTTTTACCAATCTTATTTTGGCTACTTCCCGTTATGTCACATTCCCGATTGGACAACATGTCAAAAGTTTTAAAAACAACTGAACACAAGTGGCGTTTCGTCAAGATTTTGATCTTCATACATCTATTCTCGTTTTGTCACCCTTTTTTTAAACTAGTTCTTTGTACGGTACAGTCAACTACGAAAGTTACCAAGTTCTTTTTGACCCTCTTTTTATCACCCGACTTTCCCAGAGGTTGGTATATTGCTTTCTTAGCATATGTAAATTTTCATAAGTGGTCCATTTACCCGCTGTTGTTTTTGTACCAATTTCTTAGCAGCTGTGATTATTAATTGTTCGTGTTAGTGTCAATGTTTGGGTTAGCTATTATTATTAGTCTTGTCACGTTGGCAATAGACGGTAATGACTAAGCCAAAATACCTTAAATACAATACGGATACTATTGTTCTCAGGTTTTTTGTTCATACCGACATTATTTTGAGATTTTTATCTTCTCACGATCCTTATTATTTTATAATGAGTTAGTTTGAATGAAGATTCACTTAAACGCAATATTATAGTCATTTAAGGTGTCATGTCTATTAGGTATTAAAGTAAATTATACTTAGCTGACGTAATAACTACCGAATTTAATATAAAAATAATTATTTTCGTGTAATTGTCTTAAGCAAATGGCTGGAATGAAATTAATAACATAACTAAAGATACAAGATCGTGTAGATTTTTAATGAAGTAGATACCTGTAAGTGGTGACTCATATGTATTTTCTTCATTCAACAATAACAATAGGTACAAATGTTCTATATAAGATAAAGTATTATACCCGAAACACAAAGCTACCGATACGGAAAAAGAGCAAGCAATTACAACAGAATTACAGACAAAACAAAATAAAGAAATAAAAATGAACAAACCACACATCACGTTTCTCAGCAGGAAACATAGTAATCGACAATAAAAACACCATAACAGTTAATCATATGAAAGCAATGTTTGCGAATAATATGTTACTAGGTATACTTTTCAACTTTGTAAGTAATGTAACAATTAATCAAGGGTACATGCCTCTAAAGGGAACACGAATATTATTGGTGACTAGCAGCGCCTCGCGGTTTCACCCGCGTAGTTCCCGTTCCCGTGGGAATATGGGGATATAATATAGCCTATAGCCTTCCTCGATAAATGGGCTATCTAACACTGAAAGATTTTTTCAAATCGGACCAGTAGTTCCTGAGATTAGCGCGTTCAAACAAACAAACAAACAAACTCTTCAGCTTTATAATATTAGTATAGATAGATAGATGGTAAAACATAATATTACTAAATTTACCTACAAAATAAAAAAAAATAAAACACACCACAAAACAATAAGTACGAAACTCTCGAATGTTGATAAATTTTAGAAAGGCCAGAGGGCGTACCACGAAGTATCAATGCTATCATGATTCAGTGTGAAAAAGGGATAGTGCTTTTCATCTTGTATAACTCCGTCTCACTCTGACACAGGAAGCATGATGGATTTAAAACGTCATGGTAGGGCTACAGGTGCGAAGTATTCGTAGCGAAGTGCTTAACATATGATCAGGTGACTGACATAGACGTAAACGAAGCAAAAGATGCGTCGAGAAACGCAGGGTGATTCGCGGCCTGCGGATGGCGAGCTATGGGTGGCTCGCCGTCCGATACCAACCAGACCCGAGTCGACGGCGCATCGTGTTCCACACGCGCCTCAAAAAGATGTCGAGATGTGAGATGAAGACGGGCCCCCCATAGGGTCAGTGCCTGCTCGGGTTGCGGAATTTATTCGAAATAGTCACCGCGGCTCTGGAACGCAAAGGGTACTACGTGGATCACGGGTGGGTTTTAGTCAGTAAGATTCTGACACTCAATTCCGCTCCGCCCAGAGCGGGAGAAGTCATTTGACGATTTTCATTTTTTTTTAATGTAAACTAAACATAACATAATACCTAATCTATACTTATACACAAAAGTTTGAAATTTGGTACAGTGGTAGACTATAGTCTCGAATAATATATACGAGACTTTTATCCCGAGAGTTAGTTAACTTGGTATAATTTTCGACCTTAAAGTGGGCGGAGCCGCGGGCGCCAGCAAGTTATTGGTACTAGCAACCTAGTACATTGATTTTATGAATAAATTACTCCAGTCCCATGTAATAAAAGCGGGCCTATTCCCACGCATTAGGCACAAATCAAATTCCAGGCTAACTCAAATGAACATCATGGAAAAATATATTCATAGGTACTATGTGTTTCATTCATCATTTGGCTCCGTCAGCTGGGACGGGTCATCTCTCAGCTACCACGGTTTATTTTAATTTGTTCTTTTCACTCTGGATACCTGTATCATACACGTCTTTCTACATCGTTCTCACATATAGGAATAACATCAAGAAGAACAATGTATCCACAACTTTGTAACAATTTAATGATTTAAAAGAATGTCCGTGGGTGGAGTTTCTTGCACGTTCTTCTCCATAGAGATCTACGCTTTGGAACGTGCAGATAGCTTCACTTCTTTCGACCTTGACAATTCAAAAGTGTCTGTAAAGGGTTTATTTGAAATAAATGCTTTGAGTTTGAGTTTGAATATCAATTAACTAACAAATAAGTACCTGTAATATTTGAAATGATCTGACAGCTCAAACAGTCGAATTCGCGCAAATTCCAAACAGCCAGCTACCAACATACCTACGTTGGAAGGGAAAGCAATCAAAGCATTTGCGTTCATATTTGTCCCATTCAAACTCATGCAATCAGTATTTTCCCAGAAACTTTGTATGAAAGGCTCTGACGCGACCTCATCAACGTTATAATCCATAATGTTATGTTGGACCGACTTTTGTCCGCGATTGCTTTTACATGAATTTGGAAGTCGGCGAAAAGAATTGGGCCAGGATTTGTGTTTGACAAAAGAGATTTTACAGGATAACGGTTTCTTGATCTTTTTTCTTATGAGCTGTTGGTATGTGTGTGTCGTTGAAACAAAAATGTATGTATTTACGATCAGACATTGATGCATTGTTTTTACTTATGGAGTTTCAAAGAGCTTTGCACACTTAAGAGTGATAGTAATTGTGTTCGTTCCTTGAAATGAGGGTCCCTAGAGTGCTACGATTTTAACCCCGGAAAATTGAAGTTGGATTATTTTCGAGTTATCAACACCGCGAAAGTGTGCATAATCAAATTTGTAAAAAATCAAGTAACAACAAAATTCTACATTATGGGGAAGACTATATCTTTTTTTTTTTGGATGACGAATCATCAAATGACTTCTCCCACTCTGGGCGGAGCGGAAGGGAGTGTCAGACTCTTACTGACTAAAACCAACTCGTGATCCTTCTAGTGCCCTTTGCGTTCCAGGGCCGCGGTGACTCTTTCAAACAAATTCCGCAACCCTAACAGGTACTGACCCTATGGGGCCCCGTCTTCTTTGCTGACTCTCTCTTTAAGGCGCGCGTGCTACATTGTGGGGAACACCTTTTTTTTTGGATGAGAAGTCTTCAGATGACTTCTCCCGCTCTGGGCGGAGCGGGAGGGATTGTCAGACTTGTATTAATTCTAAAATGATCCAAAAGTGGGCACTAGGGGTTCCAAATTCAATTGAAATCCATCAAACAAGTATTATTCGATCTCCGAACAAAAAAAAACCTTTAGAAACAAAATCATTTATAGAAGCCGGACCGGTCCAGACACACTTTGAAAGAAAAAGAGCGCTGTCAGCTGTAAGCTACACATGAGATGCATTTCCTCACACACACAATACAAAGCGTTTGAGGATATCCGTTGAAGCATTCGACGCGAGCGAAGCTTTCTCCAGCGCCATTCAGCCTCGTTTAGGTCCTAACACTGTACAAGAGATAGATGGGTGTATGAATGGAATTCCTGTTATGTCATGCGTACTTATAAAGCTTGATTGTTCAGATGCAGAACATTTCATACATTCCAAAAAGGTTATAAAACCATCCATGGACAATCTTTCTGGAATATAATTACTTTTACAGTGGGACCATTCCCAAAATCCAGAAAAAAAATAACAGTTCGCTAACTTTTGTTCGCTTATGGGAACGTAAATTTATATAAATGTTATGAAAAACTGATATGTATTTATGAGTAGAAAAAGTTGTTCGTTTTCGAGTAGTTTCATCATATTAAAGAGTGCCAATGAATTGAAATCCAGTCTGTACCTATTAGCATTGCAATCTCGGGACATTTGCTGTAAATTATTGAAGAGTTCCATTGTCTACCTCTGGAGTTCGTCATCAGATGATCTTCAACAAATAAAATACTCTTCCAAACAAAAAAAGGAATAATTAAAATCGATTTAAAAATGGCGAAGACATCAAAAATATAACATTCAGAAATCGAATTAAGAACCAACCTTTTTCTAATTTTGAAGCCGAATTAAAAGTTTAGGTATACCATAATATGTATTTGGCCAAATCAGTACTGAGTAAACAATATTGAATTTGATTTTGCGACCAACATCGTGACAAAAGCCGTGCCCTTGAAATCATTTTCCTTCCATTATCATTTTCACGGAAGGGTGGATCAGATGCGCAAATGTCACAAGCTGTCGTGAACAAGATGAAAACGGGGGTGAGAAAACCATCTTCAGCCTTGAGAAAATTCCACCCTCAGATCCGGAATGAACCCGGGAACAATGCTAAAATATGACACACAAACGAATTATGTTTGTGTGAGTAAAATATATTATTTCTTGCAAAAGATACTTGGCCGATTCAGGATTATATTTGGGCTTACTCATTTTGCTTCAACATTATTTTCTATATCTCCAGTATACTTCCGACTACCCACATAAAAATCCGTCTCAATCAAATTATCTTGTCAGCTAAGTCTATACGAAGAAAGAATACAGATTACGCAAAGGGAAATTAAAGAAAAAGGCGAACAAGATAAAATAAAAATCAGCCCGCTAACGTTATTTCGGAAGGCTACTTATGTTCAAGTGAAATACCTTTGCTACTGAATCTCTATAGCTTTTCTTTTTTGTCGTGTCGCAGTTCAGTATTCTACGGCTGTTTACTGCTTAACCGGAATTTTCTGTGGTGGCCTCAAGTGAATTTAAGGTCCCCCAGCCAGGGTTAAAAACTTACAAACTATACGACCGCTCGCTAAGGGCATCCCCTGTGGGACACGGGCCTCGGCTTAGCGGGGTCATTGAGGGAGGGCAGTAAGGGACAGGCTGGGTCAGGTTGGTATTATTTCAGCCGGGGATTACGGATGTGGTATACGTTCCCGCGATCCCCGGCGTAGGTGAGAGATGGCACACCGGGGTGGTTTTAGTCAGTATGAGTCCGACAGACCCCTTCGCCCGCCCCAGGGTGGAGGACATCCATGAGGATTTCCCCCCGTAAAAAAAAGGTTGGTATTATTTAAGGGATTTAACGCTAATGGCTCAGCGGCGCGGGCTGGCTCGTTAGGCAAAAATCGGGGAGGGGCCTCTGTGGCCCTACCATGACGTCTTAAATCCATCATGTTTCCTGTGTCAGAGAGAGTCGGACTTATACAAGACGAATAGCACTATCCCTTTTTCACACTGATATCTTGATAGCATTGGCACTTCGTGGCACGGCCCCAGAATGCATATTTCGGTTTCTTTGGGGCCTCCGCTACAATCTAATCTAATGCATGCTGTACCCTCAAAAGTGTTCACAGATATCTAAACCCCTTGAAGGAAAATCATAATTATTTCTAATATTGTTAGGGCGCCAAGGTTGGTCTGTGGATGGGTGGACCATCTTAACATACCTACCGAGTTTCCTCCGTGCCTCGGAGAGCACGTTAAGCCGTTGGTCCTGGCTGTCATTTGTAGATATTTGGCAGTCGTTACGGACTATAAGAAGCTAAAAATTCTGACACCAGTCTTGCCAAGAAGTACCGTGTTTCCCAGTTATTGGGTTGTGGAGGTCTGGTAGGCAGCCGCTCCATGAATAAAATACTGGTATTCAGCTGAATCCGGTTCGACTGGTAGCCGACCCCAATACAGTTGGGAAAAGGCTAGGTAGATGAAGATGATTAGGGCCGTTTAATAGATGTTTAAGTACAAAACTAGTGCACTAATCCCCATTGGTGTAAAAAACTGACAATGAAATACTTCTCTCTTCTTTCTCGATCCAAACGAAAACATATGCAGCCTGCCCCATCCAATTCTCCGTTGTCCTATTTAAGTTACTTAACCCTAGTACATAAACTCAACAGTTTAGTGTGTCTCAATATCGATAATGTCTTCCGGCAAATCAATATTTATACAAACGATATAAGGCGACAATCTCAAATGTACCATACAAACACAATATTAAATGTACCTTTCGCAATGACAAATTACAGGCGGAATGTCTTCTCAATAAGAAGTGATCTTAGTTTCAATGGGCTTCCTAGGGACCTTAATGTCGACTTGTTTTGCACCAGTGTGGCGACCTTAAGACGGCTTTTGGCACAATTATTTTTTAAGGACAGTTAATTTATCTACTGCTCTCTTAACTGGTTATATTAACTTGTATGTACTTTCTTTTGTATCGACTATTTTCCTTACCTATATGTGGAGGCTTGTTATTAGCTATTTGTTAATATTACAGTCTTTGTGTTATTGGTTGATTAGTCTGTAGGTAAGCCTTCTTTAAAATTAAATAAATAAATAAATAAATAATAAATAAATAAACATTCCTGTGAGGAAAATGGAGAGAAATCGGTATATTTTGGCGTGTTCATGGAGAAGGAAAAGTTTATTAGTTTTTGTTCGTCTGAGCTGCAATATCACATAATATGTGTACTTTTATGGCCGACATGCTGAGAGTAAGTTACACAAAATGTGAGAGATTGTTGGGATGCGAGTTTAGGGCGAAGGGTGGTGGTGTGATTTGGAAGATTTTATGGCGGTCATTTGGTAATGTGTGGCTTTATGACAAAAGAGCACTTACTAAAAGATTTTGGTTTGTTAGGACTCTTGCGACTAAAAAAAGACAAATGCGTTTACATATATGTATATTATAATATTGTTTACTATAAAAACTAAAAACAATGAACGTAGAGAAAAATTGTACTGTTGTTCAATAAGGGCCATAGCTCATCATAGCTTCAGGTGGCAACACGTGGTATTACCTGCAGTCCATCTTTCAATCAAGCACGTTCAGGACGTGTAGTGCCAAAAGCCGTGCCTAATATACTTAGGTCTGAATTAAATCTAAAAAAAGAACGTTCCAACTGCCTAAAGTAAGTAAACCAGCCTGCACCAACAGTATCTCAGTGATCATATCAGATTCAAATGAACCGCCAATCGTCCTTTGAAAGGTTCATTGGAAAACCAGCGTCAGTCTGTCTGACATATCGCTGAGATGGACCTTTTCAACCAACTTCCAAAAAAGGAGGAGGTTCTCAATTCGACTGTATTTTTTTTTATTGGGTGTACCGATTTTGATAATTCTGTTTATACGTATTCGAAAGCTGGTGCTTGTCGTGTGGTCTCATTTATATTTGATTGAGATCTGACGACTAGTATTTTAGTTATCCCTAATAATGCGTGGCTTAGTTACATTGACGACGTTCTTATTCCTTCTTGTAAAATCGTCGATGAAAAATGAAAAAAAAAAAGTTTTACAAAAAGATACAATCGACTTCTACACATAAAAACCAACAAGCAACAGCCTAACACAAAAGATGCTGAATGTCAATAAATGGACAGATTGCATCATAAAAAAAAAAACCAAAAAGTACAAAATAACTTTAATTTCGGAAGTCGACACCGAGTTCCGAAATTATAATAAGTTTTTTTTAATGCAGCCGTGAGACACACTTGGTTTTTGGCATATGTACCTAGGTATATTTATTGTCATTTGTATGTGCAAAATAGATATTATTCTATACTTCTATCAACTTCCAAACATGTACCCCGCGTATGCGGTGTTACTAAATTACAAACAAAACATACAATTTCCGAAATTCCAACATTACAATGACTTCTCTATACGCACGACCGAGATGTTGCTAAAACATTCTACTGACACATCCTCTAGTATATTGCGTCGTAAGTAACATTAATACATTCGGCACTAATGTTACGTAAAGTTTGTTGATTGTTGTTTTAAAAGACATAAATCCACTAAACAACTTTATGTGTGCCGTAAGTTAATACACCCCAGTGCTCGTTGTTAAACGCTTCGTAATGTCAGTTATTAAATTTCCGGAAAGGAAATGAGAATACATAAGAAGAGATGTCGGTCGTAGGTTGCTATTCTTGCGAATCAGTAATACTAGCGAAGGAGGCGGAACGCGTGCGAGAGAGCGAAACCTCACGCTCCAGCCGCCGCAACAGAAGAAGACGCTCCGGGCCTTGGGAAACGCAGGGCGATTCCCGGCCACCGTAGGTGCGGGCCTGTGGATGGCGAGCTATGGGTGGCTCGCCGTCCGATAGCAACCAGGTCCGAGACGCGGCGCGTCGTGTTCCACGCACGCCTCAAAGAGCCGTCAGCAACGAAGACGGGCCCCATAGGGTCAGTGCTTGCTAGGGTTGCGGAATTTTTTCGAAAGAAGTAACCGCGGCCCTGAACGCAAAGGGCACAAGAAGATTCACGGGTGGGTTTTAGTCAGTAAGAGTCTGACACTCCCTTTCGCTCCGCCCAGGGCGGGAGAAGTCATTTGATGATTTCCCATCCAAGAAAAAGGGTACTGATTTCCAATCAACACCACAAACACGTCAGTAGTTTGGTTGAAAACGATAACTTGAAGCGGACAATAGAATGTGTCATGTGTCACGTAACTCATGTAATTTCGATGCATTCTTTAAGCTACGCGGACGATGGTCCACTAACTTGTGTGTGGGTCGCGCAAACCCTTTGTGACAGCCACCACTCTCGTTAGACCTGCACAGACCGTTTCGTTTCGATCGTCCACTAGACAGACCAATATTTTATTTAGATATATGCATATGTCACTGGGAAATTGCAAACGCCGTAAGATTGTAAAATATCGCGTGAAATTGTAAACAATTTTTTCGTTATAAGACACGGACGCTATTGAATTTGGATGGGATTTATTGTACACAAAACGATTTCTTCATAATATATCAAGAAATTATAATCCAATACAGATTTATTATAATTTTACCGACTCTGCAATATACTTATAGTATTTGCTGAAAATCCGAAAATCTGAAGAAGTTATTGCTGAGGGGACAAATATAATTATGGAAAAAGGCCCAGAGGCGGAAGCCCGTAACGTTGTTCTGATCAAATACGTTTTACGTTAGAGCGCACTTGGGCCCGTCTGTCTTTTGTAGATCTTTGGTAGTCTGTCACCAGGCCCAAATCTGACTCCAATCTTGTGGAGGTCTGGAAGGCAGCCGCTCCACATAAACTTATTCAGCTGAATCTGGTTTTACTGGTAGCCGACCCCAATATAGTCGGGAAAAGGCTAGGCGGATGATGAAGAACTGACAATTACGCACCAGCAGGGTTTCTCTAACAAGCAAAGGTACAAAAATGTGTTCCCGCGTTTTAATCTTACGCCGCATTTTCCTGAAGTTGCTTTCTCAAGGACATGAAGATTGGAACACATTTATATGAAGTAGAACGTTGAAAATGAGAAAATTATTTTGGATAGGTAACTTGCTTGAAGAGGTTTATTTTGAATGGCTTTCAGATGTCACCGTTAATGTGGTCAATAATTCTGCAAATGAGTAGTTGCTATTTCTGAACTGCAGACAAACTGATTTACCTAAAAATTTAACATGGAAAGACAACTGTTTAAACTTCACTTTAACAAAGAAAGAAAATTAAAAATCCAAAAGAGAACAAAGAAGAAATACTAAGTCAAGTAATTTACTATGCTAATTATAAAGCAGGACGGTCATTTCAAGAATAAAGAACACTGCGCTAAAGACACTTAAATATTATCGAATTTCGTCTGTGACGACTGTCTTTCAAGCTAATGAATAAGTTGTTTCTCCAATTTTGTGACTATTTGCCTTCTTATGTTTTTTTTTTATAGATTAGATTATCATCAAATGACTTCTTCCGCTCTGGGCGGAGCTGAAGGGAGTGTCAGACTCTTACTGACTTAAATCTTCCCGTGTTTCTCCTAGTGCCCTTTGCGTTCCAGAGCCACGGTGACTTTGTCAAACAAATTCCGCAACCGTAACAGGCACTAACCTGGGGAGGGGGGGGCATAGGGGTCTTTCTTGCTGTCATCTCCGTCGACCCGGTTCTTGTCGTTATCGAACGGCGAGTCAGCCATAACTCGTCATCCGCGTCTACAGTGGCCCGTGGCGTCTTCTTCTGTTGCGGCGGCTGGGGCGTGAGGTTTCCATCTCCGTCATGCGGTCCACCTTTTCCTTCACTAGCATTACTGCTTCGCAGAAGGAGGTGACCGCTTGCTTCCCATGCCTCCTCGCTCCGGACCATGGATTGAACCAGAGCCGGAAGCAAGAGGTCGCCGCCGCCGATCGCCTCGATGAGGAGCAGTACCTAGACATACCTAGTAGTCCATTTTATAAGTACTAGAGCTCATTACAAATTAACGTGACTAAATAATCTATTGATTTTAAATAAATATTAATTGAAACATTCTACCTGTTAAGTTTACGGTCATAATATTCTGAAGACAGATCTCACAGTAGGCCATCTGTTTAATTATTCAAAAAATGTTATCAAACACTTAAGTCTCAATTTAAATGCAATTAACGAGAAATAAGAACCATTATCAGATGTAAATGGTAAGTAAGCCGTTAGTTAATTATATTATCATAACAATGACGTTTTTATTTAAAACATAATAAATTAATGAGACCTCATATCAAGGTCACTCTCTTATTTATTACTAGAAGCACCTCGTTTTGCCCACGTAGTTCCCGTTCCCGTGGGAATACGGGGATAAACTATGGCCTATGTTACTTGCTGATAATGTAGCTTCCCATTGGTGCAAGAATTTTTAAAATCGGTTTATTAGGGGTAGGCTGTAAGCGTAAATAATCAATAATCAAATGACATTGGCATTTATAATACTAAGTTATTACTGCAATGCAAAAATCGTTTTGCTAATTATAATTAGCAAAACGATTTTTGCATAATATATCAAGAAATTTTAATCTAATAAACATTTATTACATTCTTTCAATGCATTTCTTGGTTTTTCAAAATAGAAATGAAATCTTAACTTATTATTTTATTGTATCTATTACAGTATTTAAGGTAATTTTCCTCCAAGTGGCATAGAGGCCCTGGGTCCCAAGTCTGCTATTTTTATAAATTTGTCATTCCAACACGATCCCATTGTCATTTTGCTAAAAGTTAGTAATCAGCTAAATTCATAATGGTCGATCATTGGTCGGTCAATGGTCTCGTAATACTTTTTGATAACCGAGCTATTAAAAGCAATGACTGCACAATGACGTTCTAATTCTAGGTCACTGATCAAAGGTACTGTCAAAATTTTAGCAGATTACCGCATACGTCTGTCATTAAATTGTCATTATGTACGAGATTACCATTCTATGCCATTTCTTTCAATGGAGTGTCAGTGATTGACCTTTGGAAAGTCTTAAAAAACACCAAAAAAAACCATATATAATTATTTTAATCGCGAGTTTGGGGTATCATAAGTGCCTATCTACTTACTTATCTATACTAATATTATAAAGCTGAAGAGTTTGTTTGTTTGTTTGTTTGTTTGTTTGTTTGTTTGTTTGTTTGTTTGTTTGTTTGTTTGAACGCGCTAATCTCAGGAACTACTGGTTCGAATTGAAAAATTCTTTTTGGGTTGAATAGAGCATTTATCGAGGAAGGCTTTAGGCTATATATCATCACGCTTAAACCAATAGGAGCGGAGCAGCGATAAAGAATGTTTTAAAATCGGGGATTCTACGGGGACGAAGTCGCGGGCAGCAGCTAGTGTATAAATAAAAATCTCGTGTGACGATGTTATGTTCGGGATAAACTTCAAAACTACTAGATCGATTTTGACCATTTTTTCACAAATAGAAAGCTACATTATCAGTGAGTAATGTAGCTTTCTGTTGACCGTATTCCCACGGGAACGGGAAGGACGCGAGTGAAACCGCGAGGCGGTGCCGGTATACATATATAGCTAGATTTACGATTGCGATAACTACCATACCAAAAACTTGTTATTTAGCTTAGAGATTCAAATTTATTCATTTGTGAGTCGGTGTATTTGTCATTTTAAAATGTATTGTAAAACTGATATTGTTTAAAACGTTTCCTAAAGTATGTCCTCAAGACAAATGAGGCAAAGACTATGTTTGAGTGAAGGCCATGGACATTGTTCAAATGAGTGGCAGAGTCGAAACTGTGGTAGTACAATACATATCTATACTAATATTATAAAGCTGAAGAGTTTGTTTGTTTGTTTGAACGCGCTAATCTCAGGAACTACTGGTTCGAATTGAAAAATTCTTGAATAGACCATTTATCGAGGAAGGCTTTAGGCTATATATCATCACGCTTAAGCCAATAGGAGCGGAGCAGCGATAAAGAATGTTTTAAAATCGGGGATTCCACGGGGACGAAGTCGCGGACAGCAGCTAGTATCATTATAATAATAAATAATTATCCGGAATTAATGTACTCTTTCGGCTTACTCAAATGGACTCAAACAGAACTCGACGCCCTGGATAGGAGAGTCCGTTCACTGCTGACCGCAAACCGGATGCATCATCCACGATCGTCGGTGATGAGACTGTACATGCCACGGAAGTGTGGAGGTCGAGGCTTTTTAAATGCTAAGACTCTCCACAACCACGATATTCCTTTTTCTGTAGCCCTGACCACCGGTAGTTTGGCCCTGACCACCGAGGTTCGGGAAACGCAGGCGAATCCCAGCCACCGTAGGCCTGCGCGAGCCTGCGGACTGCGAGCTATGGGTGGCTTGTCGTCCGATAGCAACCAGGCCCAGGTCTACGGCGCGTCGTATTCCACACGCGCCTTAAAGAGTTATCAGCAACGGTGACGGGGCCCCATAGGGTCAGTGCCTATTAAGGTTGCGGAATTTGTTTGAAAGAGTCACCGCGGACCTAAAACGCAAAGGCACTAGGAGGATCACGGGTGGATTTTAGTCAGTAAGAGTCTGACACTCCATTTCGTTCCACCCAGAGCGGGAGGACTCACTTGATGATTTCCCATCCAGAAAAAAAAAGAAGATTAAGTAGCAGCCTGGAACCTCTTTTCACTGTTTTCTCTCCCTGCTTCACAGCTTCCTCCTTCGCAGTAGTCTACGATAAGCTGAGTGACCTAAAATAACTTCGCGTTTAAGTATTTTATATTCCTTTACTTCAAATAATATTTTAATGTTGAAATCCGAATTTCTTGAATAAAATTCCTCAATCCGTAATTCATTGAGGAAAATCTAGAAAATATTGTTTTTATTTGCATTCATTAGCAACTTGGAGCGAAACCTACTTATTATTTCTGGCCATAGTTATTACATTTTACGGTTTTACGATAAGTAATTAAGATCGAAACATAATTATGTTTATATTCGAATCGAAAACATACCTAATTTTACCATTAGGTACCTAGTTTTTTCATTGCTGCGTCTTATTTGCGTTGTTCGGGGAAAATTCATTTACAAAGATATCGTACAAAGTAACATGAATTTCTTTATCAAATTATTTATTTATTAAACCAACTACATAATTATATTACCATAAAATAGCGTTATTTCTTGATATAACACACGTTTGGTACTGAACATATCTTTACGCGACTTCAAAAAATGTACGTGTTTTTATGTATTTATATATTTCATTTTAGTATGTGTTCCGTGCATAAAAGGTAATCTGTACTGCAGCCCTATTATGACGTCTTAAATCCATAATGATTTCTGTGTCAGAGAGAGACGGAGTTACACAAGACGAATAGCACTATCTCTTTCCCTCACACGAATCATGATAGCATTGGCTCTTCGTAATACGGCCACAGGGCCTATCAGCATACCACCAGGGCTGTAATTTTTTATTTTAAATATCGCAGCATATGCTGAGATGGGAGCCTTTTTGGCCTCGCAGGTATAATTGAAATCTGCAGCTTCCATTAACTTTTTTTTTTTTCAGGTTTTAGTAGTTTTTTTTTTTTTTTTTTTACTATTTTGTTTGTTTTGTGCGAGCCCCAAATAAACATTGTTCTTTCTTTCTTTCTTTCAAAAGACGAAGAAAGAAAAGACGAGGTTCTCAATTCGACTGTATTCTTTTTTTTTCGTACAATTTTTATATTAAATATTTGAGATAGCATTTTTTTATAAAATTAGCACACAGACATCACTTGTGTGTTATCTCTTTATTAAATATTCAGTCATCATAGTCACAGTAAAAATATGGAACAGTATGGAAACTAAGCCCATTTGTTGAAATAATTACCTACGCTCCAGTAGAGAGTTAGGGTTGTCGCTTTTAATGTTTGCAATAAGTGTTTTATTGGAACGAAGTTCTTTAACACGACTTGCGGTAGGAGTTGACTGGTAGAAATAGTCACGCGAAAATGCGTTAGTGCATGTTATTCCATGCGACTTTCTTCTTTGGTCAAAATGTAAATAATGCCATTGTAAAAAAAAAATACAAACTGAATATTGTTTATCATTTCTATGCCATTTTATTCCATTTACCATACCTAATATCTGCCCTAAAATTTTGATGAAGGATTTCTGTATGTTGAAATTTCGGAACTCGGTGTTTTTGAAAAAAGCAATAAAAAACACCGAGTTCCGAAATTAAAGTTATTTTGTACTTTTTGGTTTTTTTTTTGTTTAGAAGTCGGTTGTATTTTTTGTAAAAAGTTTTTTATTTTTCACTTTTTAGTGGTTCACTCCCAGCTAAACATACCCATCACAGCGTACGTGGTATAAATTGGTATAAACAATAAACAAACGTGCGATTTCAGCTATCCCGACAGATTTGCTATCATTCAAAAACCCGCTTGTTCGATTTCGATAAAATTTTCATGGGACCATTTGGGAAGTTTTTTCAAATCGGTTAGCAAGCGACGGAGTTATGCCCGAACAAACATTAAAACGACTAGAATATAATGTTGTCGTAAAATTATGGTCATTTATTTTTTCATACTCATAAGGATTAATTTATTCCATATGTTATATAAATTATAATACAATATAAATTTAAATTAGTCTTCGGTATAAGGATTTAATACTACTTAGTATTAAAAATCTGTGCTTGGGTACACAGTTTTTGCAAAACGAAAACCTGAGTGGTCCACCTATAGCCATTATAATAGCGTAGGTATTATCTATGAACACGGCACCCGCCACTGAGCGCACCGCGAAAGTCCCTTAGGGGCCTCGTAGATGTGCGCGTCTGTGTGAGTGTGCCGTTTCGACCGTTTGTTCGTAGTTTCTGTACTGTTCCATATTTTTACTGTGTCATAGTCATGGAATACTTTGAAAATATATTGACCTCACAAAACCGTGAGGGTAATTGCCATTTCAGAGGAAAAAAGGTCTGTCGAAATGAAGGAAAAGAATCTTAATAGTGATGGCAGCTCCCGACGGATATTCTTGGGTTACATTAATTCTGTAAGTCGGGTTTTTTATCAATTATTAAATTCTTTTTTAAAATGTTTTTACAGTAGTGGGTTTAAAAAAAATAGTTTTGCCTTTTATCTGCATATTATTCGACTTCGAAAATCCTCTTACATTTGGTATTACGTAATAAGGATGTTTTTTAATGGAATTCTTTAACGACCTCTTGCCTTGCATTGCCTCAACAAAACTAAGGTCAACGGTCTGAGTTTTTTGGAAGACCGGTTTACGAATGTGCTACTTCTGAATTATTATCATATCAACCAGCATACGAGTATGAGATAAACAATGAAAAAAAAACTCGTAAAGATTAATGAAGTTATGTGCAAAGACCCATCCACAAAGTACAATTATACTCAAAAATCAAAATCAAAAGTCATTTATTCAAACTAGGCTGAGAGACAGCACTTTTTGAACGTCAAATTTTACTTAAAGACAGTCCCCCAAAACGCCCACCCATCACCACTTCCTAGTGTTTTAGCTGGGAAGAAGAAGTGGCGCAAAAAACTCCCCAGCAACACATCTGACTATTGCGTTTTTTTTTTTTTTTGATAGGACCACTCGCAGTTCAGCACACGAAGGCTGGTTACTGCTTAACTTTTGTCTATTGCGTTTTAAGTACTTGAATTTATACAATAGTATGCAAAGTCATTAATACATGACAAAGGTAGAAAAAAATATATCCAACATGGAAATCATAAATCAATCAATACTAATATATAAATGTGAATGTAAGTTTGTTTGTTACGCTTTCACGCGAAAACTACTCAACCGATTTCAAAAATTCTTTCACCACTAGAAAGCTACATTCACCCTGAGTAACATAGGCTATATTTTATCCCCGTATTTCCACGGGAACGGGAATTACGCGTGTGAAACCGCGGGACGCTGCTAGTTCACTATAAAACATTGTAAAAAAACTTACTGTTCGTACTGCAAGTATAGAGACTCAATCTTTCAGCTCATCTATACTAATATTATAAAGCTGAAGAGTTTGTTTGTTTGTTTGTTTGAACGCGCTAATCTCAGGAACTACTGGTTCGAATTGAAAAATTCTTTTTGGGTTGAATAGACCATTTATCGAGGAAGGCTTTAGGCTATATATCATCACGCTTAAGCCAATAGGAGCGGAGCAGCGATAAAGAATGTTTTAAAATCGGGGATTCCACGGGGACGAAGTCGCGGGCAGCAGCTAGTTTATAAATAAACTTTCAATGATACAATTCAATTTACAGAATTTCCGGCATAACCAAATTTGAATTCGCCTCGCAATGATAAAAGTCGCATTGTTCAAATAAAAAGGTCTCCAGAAGGTCTCAGAAATTCTTCTTCCTGAAGATTAATTAATGCAGAGTCAGAAAATTTTGACAATAGGGATGTTTTCTGATTAAAAAAATATGATTCTAATTTGTCCGTCAGTTAGATTATAGAAATATATTGGACACGTATTTTTTCCTTTGTCAAATCTATAAAAACTGACGAAGATAAAAAGCATCAAAGATCAGGAGTGAGAGCGTGTGACGTCACTGCCCGGTAAAAATTGTAGCGGGTAGTGACGTCACACGAGTTTTCAGCGCACTGTATCGTCTTCATTTTTTGTTTATGTGAAAAAAGAAAAAATACGTCCCCAATATTTTTTAGAAATCTATCTGACGGATTAATCAGATTTTTTTTAGTTAACTACCCTATTCCTTTAGTCGCTATGTTGATGAATCGTGTTACTATGAAATATCTGAAGGAAGCGATATCTTTATGCTACAACGTAGGTGACATTTATGCCTGTATTAATTTGAATTACTTAGGAAACAAGGTTTTGCATGCCTTGTTCCGTCTTGGTCTGAATTCAAGGTCCATCTAGTCTATTTTTATACAACACTAGGCTAACTCGTTTGAGGCCTAGATTTGGTACCTATCTTGTTAAATTTTAGTTCAAATTAAGCTTTAGTGCTATTATTTAACAATTTTAAGGTTTGAATATTAATAATATTCAAACCTTAAAATTGTCATTCAAAACAATTGCAGTCTACCATGTTTTTTTCTTACTTTTCTCATTGAATATTAAATTTGTTCTTAAAGAATACTCACCCTTCGCATCACAAAAATGTTTTAAAGAACATTTTTACAACTGGTATTACAACACTAGCTGCTGCCCGCGACTTCGTCCCCCTGGAATCCCCGATTTTAAAACATTCTTTTTATCGCTGCTCCGCTCCTATTGGTCTTAGCGTGATGATATATAGCCTATAGCCTTCCTCGATAAATGGGCTATCTAACAATGAAAGATTTTTTCAAATCGGATCAGTAGTTCCTGAGATTAGCGCGTTCAAACAAACAAACACTTTTTAGTGGTACCTACACCCCCTCCCCTCCCCCACCTAAACGAACCAATCACATTGGTGTAAAAGAAACGTACTGCTCCTTCGCAGAGTAAACTAAGAGGTCATCAATGTAGAAAATGTACATATTTTTTTTAGATTCTTGTTGATTTTTCGAAAACCGCTTGGTTGATTTCGATAAAATTTTCATGGGACCATTTGGGAAGTATACCCTTTCCAACAAAAGAATTTTTCAAATCGGTTGACAAGCGACGGAGTTATGCGCGAACAAACAATAAAAAAAAAAAAAAAAAAAAAAAAAACATACAAACATCCGAATTGAGAACCTCCTCCTTTTTTAGAAGTCGGTTAAAAAAGTAAAAAACAAACTTATCTTCTAAAAGGACAAGGGTTAGAAAAGGCCATTGTTAAAACTTAGTTTGATTGGAAATTGAAAGAAAAAAAACTTTTTTCTTTATCGGGACATTTTGATTGCATAACCCTTCAAGTATTTATATAATCAGTCACTAAAGCAAATTAAGCTGCTGTCGTAAATTACCTATAGATTTCTCATTCGATTAGAATTAACACAAAACATAATAAACATAACATGATAGTATTCAATGACTTGCAGAAATAGAATAGTACCCTATTCTCGTTCCACAAGTTATTGAATAATCTTGTTGACTAAAAAAATCGAATTAGTCCGTCAGATAGATTTCCAAAAAAAAAAATTGGACACGTATTTTTTTTTCACGTAAACAAAAAACGAAGACGATACAGTGCGTTGTGACGAACTCATGTGACGTTACTTCGTGCTACGATTTTTGCCACGCCGTGACGTCACAAGCCCCCCCCCCACTCATGTCTTTTTAAGCTTTTTATCTTCGTGATTTTTTATAGATTTGATAAAGCAAAAAATACATGTCCAATATTTTTTGATAATCTAGCTGACTTACTAAATATAATCATATTTTGATTCCTCGGAAAACATCTCTATTTCATGCAACATTATTGCCCCATTGCTCCAGCATTATAACCCATTATCTAATGCTTATTTACGATGCAGGGAGGCTTAGCGCACAAGCTTTATCCAACGATTGATTGGATATACAGTATGTTGACTAACAGACGGCGTTTCCGTTAACCCGCAATAGTACCTATAGCATCCATATATTATGATAAAAAAGTATTACCATTTGAAAACAAAATGTTTATTTTTTATTTTTTTTAATATTAAAATATTCACTAAAAACGTTAAATTGATACGTTAAAGAAACACTGTACACACGTACTTGCCGGTTTGGGCATTGCTACTACGAGTACTATTCCGCGCTACTATTTTGATTTTGAAACAGGATGTTTGGAGACAAGGGAAATAATCTCGAATTCAAATGCGTACAGGGTTTCCGAGAATCTGCAAGTGAGTTAGCAAAACTCACTAACTGATTCTTCGAAGCCTTATGAAACAATGGGAACATCTCATATCTCACAGATTAGTGAGATATGAGTAATTAAACTTTACTTATTTCCGTCTATTTTATCTGCAGTTATTCTTTTGTGTTTGTTAATGGATTTCTCACGAGCCTTAGGAATGTAAACAAATTTATCTTTATAAATGTAAACTATGATATCTGTATGATCCTTAGTAGGATCAGGTCAAATTTATAGAAAGGAATCTCCACAGAGCGGAAACGTATTAAAAAAAAACGCATTTTTTTTCATGACATGATTGTATGAAACGATACAATATTAAAATCTTACCGTTTTCTTCATAAGCCAGCTGGCAGGCAGTGTCAGAGGTATGTACGCAACCATATATATAATTGAAGTAAAATATACTAAGTATTTGGGCACACTGTAATATTGCATCACATAGTTCTGTATTATAGAGTACTGTAAAAATTGCACGGAACTGCAGGCTGAATGAAACACGAACAGGAACATGACCCACCATCTCACAAGGTAAACTTTGTATTGTTTTATTGGCATTTCACCCAAATCGTAGATCATAATGACTCCTTTCAGGACGCATGAAGGAAGGTAAATTTATTGAAAGTATTAACATCAATTAATGAGTCATATAAAAGCAAAAGCAGCAACATCCTTGTTTACTGAAAAGGCGCTAGGCGACTTTTTATTTGCCGTTGCATGACGGTAGCATAAAAAAAATACAAACATCCGAATTGAGAACCTCCTCCTTTTTTAGAAGTCGGTTAAATAGTATGGGATATTTCTGTTTTTGCCACCAACCCAAATTTAAAATGTTTATTATGTACAGGATAATGCTAGTTTTGATTCAATTATAAGAAAAGTTGATGTAATCAAGTTGTTAAAAAAAAATCATACTAAATTCAAATTTGAGAAAATTACAAAATGGGATGTTGCTGCTTTTGCTTTTATATGATTTTTATTGCATCTATCACTGTTCTTATGTTTCCACAGCTATAGTCTGTCTAAATGGAGGACCAGTTTTCACGTACATTGTTATTCTTCGGATAACCATCGTCTTTCACACTGGCAGATACACTGACTTAAGAATGATTTTGTGATATGCCACCTTTGACATTTAAATGGCGCCTTGGTATTACTGATAAATCTATGTGGTTGCGGTTACGGACCATTTCATGTAGGAATTTAACTGTTATACCATCTTCTGTGATGTGGTCAGTTCGGTGGTGAATCCATCGAATGTTTTAACCATTATTGAAAATAATTGTGAAATAAAAGAAAGAAATACAAAGAGTTTACTTGTGCCATCCATCCCTTTTTTATTTTTGTTGAAGTATTAAAAAAAAAACATGATTATTAATGAGAAACAGCTATGATTCATCTGATTATTTTTCGACGGAAAACAACTCAAATGACAAAAGACAGTCACCGAATAGCTAGAATCATTTCTCTTTGGTATTTGAATATTCTTTTTGCTACAGATGGCATATGCAACTATGTGGTCATTATGATGCAGATAAGCTTAATGATGCTCGTAAGATTTGTATGCAAAAAGTAATGCATTCATAATGAGGAAACAATATAGGTACATATATGTATATTGAGAAACGACGAATTATAGATGTAAAAAAAAACAAAAAGTACAAAATAACTTTAATTTCGGAACTCGGTGTTTTTGGTTGTTTTTTGTTTTTTGAACACATCGACTTCCGAAATTAAAGTTATTTTTTACTTTTTGTTTTTTTTTTTGTTTAGAAGTCGGTTGTATTTTGTTTGTAAAAAGTTTTTTTTTTTATTTTTCACTTTTTAATGGTTCACTCCCGGCTAAACATACCCATCACAGCGTACGTGGTATAAATTGGTGTAAAAAATAAAGAAACATGCGATTTCAGCTATCGGGACAGATTTGCTATTATTTATTGAAATTAACAAATATGCTCATAAAATAAAAACTACTCGACGAAACTGAAATAAATTCTTACCTATTGGACCAATTGGCAACTATTCTTCATCAAATAAAAAAACAACCACAAAAATCGGATTAGAAATCTCGGCGTGATCGCTGTACATACATAGAAAAAAAAACATAACTGCCGAATTGAGAACCTCCTCTATTTGAAGCCAGTTAAAAGGAAAAAGAACTTACTGCGTCAATTGGAGGAAAAAGATTGTCATAAATTGTGCAATTCACGAGCACAGTGACCGGTGGGGGCTTTACCTGGCATGTTGCAAATTAGTTAAAGAAGATAGATTGCTATGAAGATCTATGGAATGGTAAATACCGCAGACGGCAGCGAATTCACGGATAAAGAAACAAGATAAATAATAATCATCATGACTCCGGCAAAAAAAGCAATTTGTGATGATCTGATATTGTATTTTCAATTATATTATGTTACATGTTAATTTATTTCTGCATACAGGTTTGGTGTAAGCAGTTGTATCCACATCATTAAAAAATGGGTTATTTGCATTATATCGCAACCGAAATGTTTTTTTTTGTTTTAGTGCTTCGTTTTGAGACTGTCTTTGTTGGATTGTCCATTATGTTTTGCAACTTTAGTATGCGATCGTTTTTTGCTACCGTTTCCTATAAAAGCAATAAGTAAGTACAGTTACAGTTTGTAGTTTAACTACCTGCGTGTTTTGTTAGCAAATCAATCTTATCGGCACACTTGTGCTGATCCGAATATTTTTGAGATATTAGTGCACTTTCAAAACCCGTAAGGCGTAATGATTCACGCATTTCCTTTAGTATAAAGTAAGAGTAAGCTTACCGTCTTATCCAAGAGCCAGCTAGCAGGAAATATGAGAGGTATGTATGTTATCATGAAGATCATCGAGGTCCAATATACTTGGATGCTCGACACTCCGTAATACTTCACGACAGCATCCTGAATGATCGTGAACTGTATCCATTGCATCGAGTTCGAAGCAGAGTTGAAAACGAACACGAACAAAACCAGCCATCGAATGGGAAACACCGTGTATTCTGTCGTTCCTTTTTTAGTAGGCGACTCCAGCACGCCCCCCTTCTCAGCAATCCCGTCCATAACACTCCCACAAACTTCCATATTCTTCTGATCAGTCATATTTTATATGATTCTGAATATATATATAATTAAAAAATACAATTTTATTATTAATATTTTATTGTCGAATTGTTGTCTGAATTTGGCATCTAATTTACACTACACCTACGTTCATAAAATTTGAAATAGAAACTATTATAATTTAATTTATTGTCAGGTTTTCCGCGCGCGTGTTTTTTTTTTTTAAATGTGCGAGGCACAGACGTGTTACTCGCGCGGCGGCCGGCCGTCGACTGTGTTTTCCATTTTCCTGCAATCAGAAGCTGAATGGATGCTTCCCGTGCACCCTACGTCCGTGGCGTGACGTCACGATAATAACAAAGGTGCCGACTAGTCACTAGACCAGCTGACAGACAATCAAATGATTGCCATTGTAAATAGGATATAGATAACAGTTTTTATTGCTGAACTGCGGTTGTGATGTGAATATAGATGCGTGTTAGTTATCTTAATGCGTACGATACTTATGCCTAAAGTTTGACTGTTCAAATGTGTAATATAATAATAAATGCGTTAGTAACTGATGATAACAATTGTTATGATAATATTCATATTTAGGTAGGTAATCTCTAAAGTACACTGGAATGAGACAAAGCTGTTGACGTATTTAAGTACGTATTATTTTTATATTAAAGGATTATTATTTTATAATAGATATTAAGATCAAGTGCAAGAGAACGGTGTTCTTTTAAAGTTAAATGATCTAGAAGAGACATTAATTAATGAAGGTTTTCTAAAATGACAAGGCATCTGTCGTAACGCTAATGTTTCCGACATTAGTCAAATTGGCGACCACTTAATGTGAACGCTATGTTTTTGAAGCTAGCGGATCCTGCCTGAAAACCTTCATTTCATAACTAAAATTTCAAACATTCCGACGGCTACTAACATAGTTGTTTTTTAACCAAAACATGCCTAGACTTTTAGTAATGCGAATGCTTTGTTTAAACACGAAATCGAACCCATAACAGCGCGCTCATATCCGTCGACGCCTCACTTCCCACACATTTGTCAACATAGTTGGGGTGTGCGTCGTTCTGCCATATTGTAGGCGTCACAAATTCAATAGATAACTTAGTATACTGAACGCCAGATAAATGTGCATTAAAGGTCATTGCCCTTTCCTTGATAATATCTCTTCGTAGGCACATGGACAAAAAAAATGAATCGTTTTCCATTACTAGTAAATTAAAGGATCACGACGGATGTCGATTCAATATAGCATTAATTTATTTCTGTTTTAAGAGTTAAGGTTGTCAATAAATGTAGGTGGGTCAATGACCGTTATTGCACATTTATCTGGCATAACCATAATACTGTACGAAGATCAAAAGGAGGATTACTTATAAGAAAGAGGTTGGTCTATGCATGGGTAATCATCTTAACATAACGAGACTTCTCAGTGCCTCGGAAAGCACGTTAAGCCGTTGGTCTCGGTTTTCATTTGGAGATCATTGGCAGTCGTTACGGATTGTCAGAAGCCAGAAAATCTAACACCAGTCTTGCCAAGAAGTACCATGTTCCCCAGTTAATGGGTTGTGAAGGTCTGGTAGGCAGCCGCTCCACGTAAAATACTGGTATTCAGCTGAAACCGGCTTGTCTGGGAGCCGACCCGATAAATGACATTTGTACATTTGCCTAAAGCTAAATAAAGCCAAGCCTAAAGAACTTCCTAAAATAATTTTATTGGATGCCTGAGGAAAACGTCCTATAAATCTCAAGTTAATACGAACAGCGCAGTGGTTTAAGCTGTACCTTCGTTTGAGTACAAATTTTAAGAGCACCAATGCTAATAACACCAAATATAATATACCTAACTTATTTTTATTTATTTTTTCTGGATGGGAAATCTTCAAATGGCTTCTCCCGCTCTGGGCGGAGCGGATGGGAGAGTTAGACTCTTACTGACTTAAACCTGCGTTTGCGTTCTAGGGCCACGGTGACTCTTTCGAACGAATTCCCGGAGCCCCTTCTTCCTTGCTGACAATTCTTTGAGGCGCGTGGAACACGACGTGGCGTCGACCCTGGCCTGGTTGTTATTGGACGGCGAGCTACCCATAGCTCGCTGTCCGCAAGCCCGCGCCTACGGCGGCTGGGAATTGCCCTGCGTTTCCATTTGATGCTCTAAAAACCGGTGTATAAACGGGAATACTTCAACAATTTATATATAAAGATATCTGAGTAAATTATTAAGATTGTTGCGGAATTGTTCGAAAGAGTCGACGCGGTCTTAGAACGAAAAGACATTGGAGGGTCACGGATGGGTTTTAGTCGGTATGAGTCTGACACTACCTTCCGCTTCACCCAGAGCGAAGAAGATTTTACTGAATAAAACCCACCGTGATCTTTCTAGTGTCCTTTGCGTTCCAGGGCCGCGGTGACTCTTTCGAACCCTAGCAGGCACTGATCCTATGGGGCCCCGTCTTCGTTGCCCACAGTTCTTTGAGGCGCACGTGGAACACTACGCGCCGTCGACCTGGGCCTGGATGCTATCGGACGGCGAGCTATGGGTGGCTCGCCGTCCGCAGGCCCGCGCTTACGGTGGCCGGGAATCCCGACGCCAGGGGTTAGGTCTTCTTCTGTTGCGGCGGCTGGAGCGTGAGGTTTCCCTCTCCCGCACGCGTTCCGCCTCTTCCTTCGCTAGAATTACTGCATCGCAGATTAATCTAAATGTAATCTAAATGCTCTCTTTTATGAATGGTACATAAAAAAGAGCATTTAGATTACTCAGTTAACGCGTCTTCTTTTACAATATTTTTATAACATTGAAAATTATGGGTCAAGGCACTCTGAAATGTTTTTCTATGATAAACTTTGTTTACAACTCTTTTTAAATAATTACGGATGTTGATAAGAAGTGTTTAGAGGTCTGCCAGCGTTGCGGTATTTTTTCTGAAAGAGTCACCGCGGCCCTGGAACGCAAAGGTCATTAGGAGGAACATGGATTTAGTCAGTAAGAGTCTCCCTTCTGCTCCGCCCAAAACGGAAGAAATCATTTGAAATTTCCCATCCATAACAAAAAAAAAACTGTAACAGATTCATTAATCACACATATTTAATGATGAAATTAATTATTTTAATTGATAGCAGAACTTGTTCAGAGACCGAGGCACACATTCGCATCTCGATCGCAATCTGTCAAAATCACTGAAGAAAGGAAGGAACAAAAACCCTCAAGAATTTACTTTCGTTTGAATGGATATAATTTTTTTAAAGTAAAACGTTGCATTTTCAAACATAAACTCACAAACACAAACAGCCAGACCCGGATCAACTATCTGTGGGCCATAAAAATATTTGTTGCATGCGGGAATCAAACCCTCGACACGCAGTGCAGCAGTCAATCGCTCAACCACTGCGCCACCCGTGTCGTCGAGTAAACGAATTTAAAGAGCAACTGGCTCTATAATTAATCGTCACCAAAACGAACAGCCTTCATTAAACAAATTAACATCATTTTCCGACGCGGCTACACGTTACTGTAATTTATATTGATAGTATTTCACGGCTCCAGCGAAGGACGAGGATCACGCGGCAGCCCGCATGCTGACGGTAAAATATAACCTCTCATGTCCGGGGATTCACAATGGCGGATACGTAATGTGTCAATAATACATAGAATATCTATAGGTACGTACATGGGTAAATTGTATACGAACTAGCAGCTCGCCGCGGTTTCACCCGCGTAGTTCCCGCTCCCGTGGGAATACAGGGATAAAATATAACCTATGTTACTCAGGGTGACTGTAGCTTTCTAATGGTGAAAGAATTTTTTAAATCGGTCCAGTAGTTTTTGAGTTTATTCTAATGACAATGGGATCGTGTTGGAATGACAAATTTATAAAAATAGCAGACTTGGGCCCCAGGCCTGGGTCGATAACGCGTTGTGTTCCACGCGCGCCTGAGAGATGTCAGCATAGAAGACGAGGCCCGCTTAGGTCAGTGCCTGCTAGGGTTGCAGAATTTATTCAAAAGAGTCACCGCGACCCTGGAACGCGGCGGGCACTAGGAGGATTACGGGTGGGTCTTAGTCAGACAGAGTCTGACACTCCCTTCCGCTCCGCTCAGAGCAGAAGAAGTCATTTGATGATTTCCCATCCAGAAAAAAAGGGGTGGCACCCTAATGTGTTAATCCTAACATAATCAGCCTTTTAACGTTTCCGGCCTCCTCTCTAGGAAAGAGAATGGGCCGTAATCCACCACGCGGGCCCAGTGCGGGTTGGTGAATGTTTTCGATTTTTTGGTTCTAGGACATGCCGGTTTCCTCAAGATGTTTTCCTTCACCGTTTTGAGAGCAGCGGTGATGAAATTAATTACACAAAGTAATGCACCTGGCTGGGTTTGAACCCGTGACCTACGATTCGTAAGTCGGAGCCGTTACCACTCGGCCACCACTGCTCTCCTAACAAACCTACTTAATGATGTTCAATGTTAATGCTAACATTGAACAACATTAGGATCCCTCGTAAGCCCTTACTTCCTCAGTCGCCCACTTCCTCATGTAATGGCAGCCCAAGTACAAGGTATAATAGATAAGTGATTATAACCGAGTCGTTAATGAGTAATCTCAGCAAAGTGGCGCTCGTTAGCGACGCAGCCTGTTGAAACTGTTATGATCGGTAACCAGGAATTGTGATGCTTCTGGATTTTATTCCGGACATTTTTATTCCACTTTGGATAGACGTGAAATTGGGGTGTTTCTAAAGTTTTTAACCGACATCATAAAAAGGAGGAGGTTCCCAATTCGGATGTTTGTATTTTTTTTATTTATGTTCGGGCATAACTCCGTGAAATACAGACAAGGTTTTACAAAATTATTATTTTTTTATTCGAAAGGGGTTTATTCCGAAATGGTCCCATTTGATAAATGATAAATGATATTTATTTTGTAAGTACGTAGGTTAAACATAACACTTTTACACGTCCAATATTTCTTGTCATTTTAAGCTAGATAAAGCCGGATGGGTTTTAGTCAGTAAGAGTCTGACACTCCCGTCCGTTTGATGCCATTTGAAGATTTCCGATCAACAAAATAAAAACCATCATTAACAAACTTTCACATCAATAACATTAGTAAAACGGAATGTAGAATTTACTACTTAGTTAGTTGTAACTGGTGACCCCTTTTTTTTGGATGAGCAATCATCAAATGACTCCTCCCGCTCTGGGCGGAGCGGAAGGGAGTGTCAGACTCTTACTGACTAAAACCCACCCGTGATCCTCTTTGGGCCCTTTGCGTTCCAGGGCCGCGGTGACTCTTTCGAACTAATTCCGCAACCCTAGCAGGCACAACTGGTGACCCTACTCCACAGCCTGTTGCCAACCAGCCATTTGGCTACACAAGTTTAAATTCGATTTACATTGCGTAATTCATTAAACGTCGTTAGGAAGGTGAATTGCCAAAAGGCTATGTAATACAAAATAGGGCAAGCTTTCTTTGTCTCTTTTGTAATTGAAGACGGTGTTACTGCTAATTAAGTTAATCTTAATGAACGTTAGATACTAAAGGAACTAATTAATACGGAACCTGAATTTGTAAGAAGGGTGACTGATGTGAAAGAGATTTAAAATCACATTTCTATGTTGGTTTGAATGCGTGAGAAAAGTCGACTGAAGTTTGCTTGGTATATTTGTGAGTCAAATGGCGCAAGGTACGTTCGTAGACGCCTCATAACAACTTTTCAATACAGCAAACGATGTATACCTTCGGAACAGACGAGATCCTTACAAATTGGGTCTTCATGATTTGTTTTATTGAAATCATGAAGACCCAATTTGTAAGGATCTCGGTTTTTCTGGCAATTATTCGATTTTTTCTCGCCGTAAAAACAATCCTTGAACTTCAACGAACATTTAAAAAAAAGAATTGGCCAAATTGGTCCAGGCGTTGTTGAGTTATGCGCTTACCAACACATTTTGCGATTCATTTTTATATTATAGAGAGGAATATATATAGATAGCAGCGCCCCGCGGTTTCACCCGTGTAGTTCCCGTTCCCCTGGGAATATGGGGATAAAATATAGCCTATGTTACTCAGGGTGGATGTAGCTTTCTAATGGTAAAATAATTTTTAAAATCGGCCCAGTCGTTTTTGAGTTTACTCTAGTCTAGATCGCGGGTGACAGAGACAAAGTCAACGATGGAATGAGCTTACCTAGAAGGAGCCTGTTCACTCTAACTTTGAAGAGATTAGGGTTGAATGCGTTCGGAAACACAGACGTAGGCAGAGAGTTCCACTTCTTTGCTGTGCGCATTATAAAAGACGATCTAAAATATGAATAGATCTAGTACATCCAAATTTCCCTCTTTTCGCCCCCTCAAAGGTTGAATCTATGTTTTTCCAAAAATATAATAATATGTCAATCAGTCAGTTTTGTTTTTATGGTCGAAACATTTTTTGCTTTTTTTTCTCTGCTTTAGGTGCCACAAACAGAAAACAAAATAACTGCAAGTAAATGTAGTGATTCTACTACATAAAAGAGAACAACAAGGTGGTACTTCAGATCCGAGAAAGACGGAACGAACATCAATCTTAAGAACCAAAGAGAAAATAAAAAATCAAGGAGTCAAAATACTTACCTTTCTTCGTATTTGTAATTCCATTTTCTTAAGATCCATGACTAGCGATTTCAGAAAACAAATCGTACGTAAAATACGCTAAAAAAAAAACGAAAAATTGTTAACCGTTATAAACTGATGACATCTTAATCCGTGTACGATTCTACAATCTATCTGATTTTCTGGCCTAGCCAAGTAGGGAAGCGGAACATGGGGTACAGGAACTTAGGAATCCGACACGTATAGGTTAGGTTCGAATGGTATGCCACTCGTGTTACTATTTTTTTAACACTGCAGACAGAAATAGAAACGTCGTCATTTGTTCAGTATGTTGAAATTGTAATACTTAAGGTTTCGTTACTTGATATTCTACAAAATCTAGGAATGACTAAGAGAGATTCTAAAGGAAAGGAGGAAGGAAGGAATTCTAAATGTTCAGTTAACAATTTATCGAGAGTTTACAATTTCTCAAGATATTTTATAATCTTACGAAGTTTGCCATTTTTCGCTGATATAAACATACAAAAGTAAAGGACCAATTCTAATTACACTTCATCAGAATACCAGCGCTGTTTGTTATCACAATCTTTTGTTCAGCGATATCTTTAGAGCTTTATATTGTCAACGTCAAGCACATCGACCATCTCGGCGATGTTTATTTCTTATTCCATTCCAGGAAATACAAATCCGTGACTAAGAAATACCTTTGAATCGATTCTATTTACATTTCAATGTATTTTTTACAGAAGTAAAAAATGTTCAATGTGGATCTACGCCTTAACAGATCTATACTAATATTATAAAGATGAAGAGTTTGTTTGTTTGAACGCTCTAATCTCAGGAACTGCTGGTCCGATTTGAAAAAAATCTTTCAGTGTTAGATAGCCCATTTATCGAGGAAGGCTATAGGCTATATATCATCACGCTAAGACCAATAGGAGCAGAGCAGTCATGAAAAATGTGACACAAACGAAGTTGTGTGGGCAGCTAGTCCAATATAGTAATAATTGCCATGAAGGCTTCGTTTACTATTGGAATCAGCTTATAAATACCATTTCAAGTTCTTAAAACTTGGCCGGCAGATGTTTTGCTAGGAAGTTGGTTGCCTGCCTTCTTTTTCCAAGTTAAAACATTAGGAAATTGTGATGGGCGAGCGTTTAGGGGGAAAAATGTAAATTTTAACGTAACAAAGTACTGATTTTCAATATTATTTGTATAAATGATTTATTTATTTTGTCATTACATCAGAAAACATAAATTTTCTCTATAAAAGCTGAGAGTCGTATTATCCCAATTTATTTTTGATCATATGTCGCATTTTTTCATGTCTTTTTTTATGTTTTTCCATCAGCCATTTCAAATGTTAGCCCATCAAAGGAATGCAATCGTAGTTTCTGTGGTATTACCTAGTCTTATTAATACCACAAAAATATAGCACTGATACTAGTACCTTAGTCAGAAATAAATGTTTATTATTATTATTATTCTCTTTATTCACTGTATAATAGTATACATATAAAGTACATTTTTAAATATTAAAATACAAAGACATAAAAATATTTAAAAATATAAAAAAACAGTACATGTCAGATAAAGGAACCTCCTATCAATACGAGCCTTATCCAGAAGTACCGCTTTCTGAATCAAGCCCTTATTATTATTACTAATTAAACGCAGACACAAAAAAAAATAAAGATAAAATAACAGAAGTTCCAAACCTGATTTACATCAGTAATTAAAGGAAGGCAAGCACATTCAATTTCTTTGACCCCCTTTCACTTGAATCCTAACAGCGTTTGCCATTCTCACGTCGTGCCTTCCTAAAATATGCAAAGTGCCTGCCAGCGGCAAAACCCACTGAGTTAAGCGACAGGAATCTGGTCCTTTACCCCCTCAAGACACAGTAACCTCGAATTCCGAAGCAATTCAAGTTAAATTAGGGGATTTTGAACATTAACATGCGTTACATGAACTTGAGAGACTGCTTACGGAAATCTATGGCGCTGGGCCTGCTATAAATTCCGGATGGATCGGGTCTTTTGTGTGAAACAATGAACTTAAATTATTAAGAATAAGAAAACTCATAACAAGCTGAGAGAAGATTGGAATTGGATTTATCTAAGCAGGATAGCATTTTTGAATTTGTTCGAAAAAGTCACCGCGGCCCTGGAACGCAAAGAGCACAAGAAGGATCACGGGTGGGTTTTAGTCAGTAAGAGTCTGACACTCTAGCTGTATTATTGCCAAGTGTTACTGGCTAATTTTTATTTCGAAAATGCTTGATTCCAGTGGAACAGGCCACGGGAGGAAAACCGCGGAAAAACCCAATTAATAGATGATGTATGAACTTGATACTTGTGTAGGTATCTGTATGTAAACCACAACACACATATAAACATGTTAGCTACAAATTTTCACCTGAACTTATGCTTCGATTTCGTTTACAAACTCCACTATGTTTATTTATGTAAATCCCAAGTCCTTTGAGCAAAAGGGATTGATCCCAACAGCCAGCCTTGACCTTCAACCTTTGTCGCCGGTATTAGGTTATGAATACAGAGGTATTCCGAGAGGGTCCCTAGTTTGCATTGCTTGATTTGTGAATCAAGTGCTACAGTTCCGAGGCTCTACATGGGTTTCGTGCGGTCCATGGCCCTTTGTGGGACCCCAGTGTGAGCGTTTTCATTGAGGCGGTGATCTGCAATGCTATTCTGTAAGAACTCACTCCAGTTCTCACTTCTGATTCTGCGGTGAAAACTGTATTTGGTATTCTGTAACTTGATGAAAACTACACTAGCGCCACTAAGTGAGAACATAGGTGAAGCGAACTTAACTTGACAGTCAGAATATCAAATACTTTTCACTTCAGGTGAGTTACGAAGTGTAATCGAAAATGAGATATGAATCGAATTCGCACGTGAGTTCTTACAGAATAGTACTGCAGCTCTCCATCTGAACGCATCCCAGAGGATCATGGCCATTCAGCTGTCCCTGGGATAGCGGTGAGCCTCTTTGCCGGATTGCCGCCTCTTTGCCGGATCTGGAGGCGAGAGCTTTCCTGGCGATAAGTCCCCTCTTTAAGAAGTGGCTACAGAGGCGTCACGGTGTCCAAACCTTCCCAGCCAGGGATACGGAATTGTTCGGTTGAGTTATCGCGGCCCTCGAACGCAAAGGGCATTTGGAGGAACACGGTTGGATTTTAGAAAGTAAGAGACACACTTCCTTCCGCTTCGCCCAGAGCGGGAGGAGACATTTGATGTACTGCCTTCCAAAAAAAAATAATTCACGTACACGTTTTGTTTTTTGTAAAGTATCGGTTGTGATAAAAAAGGATCGGTGATCAAAACGGAACGGTGACCAAGCGGAGCAAGTGTTGATCCAATTATGAGTATCTATTCACTGAAAGAAAGTTGCACTTGCGCTACTTTTTCTTCCAGAAGAATACATGGTCCAAATGTGATAGAAGCTAACGGGACACTGCAACAAGACCGCTAAAAAAACTTCTGTAAAAGCATCTAGTAAAGGTGAGGTTGCGAGGACAAAAGCGGGGGACCGACATTCGTGTGGTCAAATTCAATCTTCCAAAAAAGTGTTCAGTTTTTTCACCGAACTCTTTGATGAATAGTGCTCTTTTAGAGTGCAGCAGTTTTGGTCAAGTGGTAACGGCCCCGAATTGTATGTGGTGGTCGCGGATTCTAACCCAGCCAGGCGCATTACTTTGTGTAGTAAATTTCATCACCACTGCTCTCGAAACGGTGAAGGAAAACATCGTGAGGAAACCCGCGGTATGTCCTAGAACCAAAAATTCGAAGACATGTGACATTCACCAACCCGCACTGGGCCCGCGTGCTGGATTACGGCCCATTCCCTCTCCTAGAGAGGAGGCCTGTGTCCCAGCAGTGGGAACGTTAAAATGCTGATTATGCTTATGCTTTGATGAATAATACCTGGCTGCTCTCCAAAAGGGCTGTACTTCCTGATGAGCCATGAGCCATGAGCCATTGACTACAGATCAATGTGTGTTATTGTTACTTCACACAATACCTCGCCCAGTTTATCCGCACAAATCTCGACAGCCATTGAACGTTTTTAATAACGCCCATCCCACTAACAAGAGAGCCCAACTGTAAAGGCTTTGTCCATCCACAACACAACATAATCCATACTAATAATTTGTGTATCTATCTGTCTGTTTGTTACCTCTTCAGGTCTACACGAATTTGGATGTTACTTGACACAAGGGTAGACTATATCCCGGAATAGGACGTACAGTACTTTTTATTCTAACAGTATCTTGGAAATGAGTTCGTTTATCACGCGAGCGGAGCCGCGGGCGGTAGTTCAACCGATTTTCATGAGTTTTCTTGTTACAGAGATTGATGCCACCCTGGAGACTGCTAATGGCCGTTTTTTCTGAAAATAAAAATGGTACGCAAACGAAGCTGCGCGCAAAATCTCATCTCAAATGAATCTTTCTTCTAAATATATATAACTCAAAAGGGACTGACTGACTGACATAGTGATCTATCAACGTACAGCCCAAACCACTGAACGGATCGGGCTGAAATTTGGCATGCAGGTAGATATTATGACGTAGGCATACGCTAAGAAAGGATTTTTGAAAATTCGTCCCCTAAGGGGGTGAAAAAGGGGTTAACATTTTGTATGGAACTCTACGCGAACGAAGTCGCGGGCATAAGCTAGTTGAAAATATAATTATAAAATATCGCCGCACCCTTTGCCGAAAGCTTGCGCCATTAATAACCAAAGTTCCTTTGTTTTGTTTCCATCAAAACTCGCGGCCATTTCAGTCGTCCGACACGAATTTGTTTCGAGGACAATATGATTAATTCGAGATTTTCTCGTGGCCGACCCTTTTGAATATGTGAAGTGTTTTTGTGTTATTCGTTAGGTGTAAATTATCTGGTTTTGTTCGACCCTTTTATTTCTAAACCTGAAAACAATTCTAATTGTTTTCGAGTTTGAGCATGATAAAGAAATTAATTTACATTTATGTTTCTGTTTCAAAAATCGTATCATTGTAAGTACTGATTTTCTTATGTTTAATTTAACACACAGTGATCCATTGTCGTTAATTATATTAATCAATGGTTGCAGAATTTGTCGTTATATGAGTGCTATATCCCTTACTAGAAAACTTAGTAGTACTTTTTTTTCCTGGATGGGAAATCATCAAATAACTTCTCCCGCTCTGGGTGGATCGGAAGAGGGTTTCAGACTCTTACTGACCCGGCCACCGTAGGCACGGGCCTGCACATGGCGAGGTATGGGTGGCTCGCCGTCCGATAGGAACCAGGCCCGGGTCGACGGCAACGGTGCGTCGTGTCGTGATCTCAAAGAGCTGTCAGCAAGGATGATGGGGCCCCATAGGGTAGTGCAGTGCCTGCTAGGGTTGCGGAATTTGTTCAAAGAGTCACCGCAGCCCTGGAACGCAGGGGGCTCTAGAAGGATCACGGGTGGGTTTTAGTCAGTAAGAGTCTGACACTCCCTTCCGCTCCGCCCAGAGCGGGAGAAGTCATTTGATGATATCCCATCCAGAAAAAAGTAAAAAAAATGTCTACATACACTGCACAGTGATAGCAAGATGATGACAATTATCTCTTAAACCAATAACAGATTGTCATTGATACTTACAGCTAGGTGAACTGGAAGGTAGCGAAAGAAAGAAAAGAAAGAATTTAAAAGAAGACTGTATAATAAGTGCAGCTATTAATAACAATGTTGTTTATGATGGTACTATTGATATATTTTTCACGTTAAATCAATGTTACAAGTAATATTTATCTTAATAATATGGCTATATGTATAGACTAGCTTCTGCCCGCGACTTCGTCCGCGTGGAATAGTTACTTTACCCCCGATTTTGAAACTCTCAGCCCGATCGGTTTAAAATTGAAAAAGTTTCATACAAACTTTCATCCCCTATTTTATCCCCTTGGGGGTAGAATTAATCAAAACATCTACCTGCATGCCAAATTTCAGCCCGATCCGTTCAGTGGTTTGGGCTGTGTGTTGATAGATCACTGTGTCAGTCAGTCAGTCACTTTTGAGTTATATATATTTAGATTAATTAAACAAAAGTAACGTTAGCCTTGTTAACGTTAAAGTTAACGTTAACCTTGGGTTATTTTCGATACACACCCTGACTGAGATACACAAATTTCCCTGCTCACTCCCTGCTTAACAAACACTGCTTATTCGATCCTTCATTAATGACCGCAACATCCTCTTAATATTCCAAACACCTTTCCCATTGGTGTTCCAAGGGTGCCATGATTAATGTTATGTTCGGCTTTCCGCAAATCGATTACCCCCCTGGGAAAACTTGACTGCAACTGCCTCGGTCTCTAATTGGATGGGACTGTTTAGATCCACCTGATGTCTACTGCATTCACGATGACCGTTAATTCCTTTATAGGTAGCCCCTGAAGGGAATCAGTGGCGTAGCTACTAGAATGCAATGTGGTGCATTGTTTCAGTGGTCCAAAGTGTTTTAACAGTGTCAATAAACGTCACAAACAGTTTTTTTTTCTATGGAAAGAAATTAGGTTTTATTGTACACCATAATATGAATGCATAGAAGGGTCAGTAGAAAACATCTAAGTATTTACGAGGAAATAGTAGTTCAGGAGCGGTCCCAAATTTCTCTTTTCTTCAGGTATCCGACCATACGCCACTAAAGGGACCTTTAGCACTCCTATAAGTGCAGTTACAACTAACGCCATCTAGTTATCCCTGAGGTACTAATTTCTGGTACTTCGGTAAGGGGACTCGGGGAGTCAATTTATTGGCATAATACTATTAATTAGTTTCCGAGATGTTGAGTAAGGACAATTTACGAGGGAAACGCTGTCAAGGTGAGTAATATCTTGCTGTATAAGCAGGATTTTAGCTTGAGGGAGAGAAATTGACTAAAGATATTCGGATGTATTTCAATTATTAATGTGAAGCTTTTACAACTTAATATAATATGAATGCAACATACTCTAGTTTACCACAGTGAACACAATATGCTTGCAGCAAAGGAAAGACGAGGAAAATATTGCTATGTGTTTTTCAGTAGGCGCTTCCTTTGCAAGGCTCTTCATTACTACGGTATTGCGAGAATCTATTGCCATACTTAATTTTACTCAGATTTTATATAATTGAAAAATATAAATAAATATTAGCTACTCCTTTGCATTATATATTTTATCAGCGAGGATGTTCCTGTTCATTAATCTTTACAGTTCATTTCACGATTTAACACGCTTCGCCTTCCTACAATGTATGGCTGATTTATAAAAAAAATGTATTCGAAATTCAAACGAACAGAAAAAAAAACGTACCTATCACAATAGTTGTGAGCGCGCGAAACGTTAACAAGGTGTACGTGACAATCGTGAATAACAGTTCAATGGACTTTGGAAAACTACTCGGCTGTTTTTGTTGAATACTTATCGTTATGTTGCTTACAGTGATGGAGCCAGGTAAAAAAGTAATACAAACCAGTACAAAGTTCGATCGTATACATACATATTATGTATGTTTGTTTAAGCACAAAAGCTTGTACCTAAATCATCGAAGGACCAACCAATTGCTGGGACGCTAGCTTCAATTTGATGATTTGCGTAGATAACCTAAGCTAATATTACAACGAGGTCAAATTATTTACTTTAAATCTTTGTAAAGATTGTTTTCTGAAAGTAGGTCGACTACAACAATTCTTTCACTAAAAGAAATCTACAGTAGTGTTGTACTTGTTGCGGAATTTGTTCGAAAGTGTCACCGCGGCCCTGGAACGCAAAGGCACTAGAAGGATCACGGGTGGGTTTTAGACAGTAAGAGTCTGACACTCCTTTCCGCTCAGCACAGAGCGGGAGAAGTAATACAATTCTTACAATTTCTCGGAATTACATCCGAGTGTTTAAAAACTTTCAAATTTTGATGCGAATAAAGAGGTTCCAGATATTCAGTTGATTTATCGAGAGTTTACAAACTCTCAAGATATATTATAATCTTACGAAGTTTGCCATTTTCCGGTGAAATATATATATATATAAGCCAGGGGAGTGAAGTTAGTCACAATAGGTAATACACGGAAGTATTACCGGATAAGATATAAAACAATTCGAATTCGTCACAAATGCACACGTTTGATGCACGCAAGCATCTTACGAGTCTATCATGAAATAAGACTTGTTTACATGAATAAAATTGCATGATTATTGGATAAACTGTTTTCCCTGTCGTACCTATATCACTTATTTATTTTTTTATTTACGTACACACAGAAAATCAGCATTAAATTACATTATAGTTATGGGTACAAAGGAAATGCTTATTTCTAACTCTCATGTAGGTTAGAGTACGTTGAAAACCAGGAAAAAAGTACAAACGATACAAAAATTTAATTAAATGGCATTAAAAAAATAACTTTTTCTCAGTGGGTGTTTTTGGCTGCTTTTTCGTTTTTTGAACACCGACTTCCGAAATAAAAGTTATGTAGTACTTTTTTTTATGTAGAAGTCGGTTGTTTTTTTTTTTGTAAAAAGTTTTTTATTTTTCACTTTTTAGTGGTACCTCCCCCCTCACCTAAATGTACCAATCACATTTGTTTAAACAAACATGCGATTTCAGCAAACCCGAAAGATTTGCTATCATTTATTGAAGACTTCCGTTTCCTATCATCTCTGTTCTTCATCAGATCTTCACCAAACTAGAAAGAGACCACGTTTAATACTTAGATGCTCTTCTAAACCATCGTAAACAATTTAATTTTTTCATTTAACATCGACAAGAGGGAATGAGAACATTATCAAGCCACGCATTATTAGGGTTTACTCAAATACTAGTAGTCCGATCTCAATCAAATCTCGACCACACGACAAGCACCAGCTTTGCAATGTAAAAACAATCATCAAAATCGGTACACCCGGTACAAAGTTATGAGGTACGAGTAAAACACACAAAAAATACAGTCGAATTGAGAACCTCTTCCGTTTTTGGAAGTCGGTTAAAATACCTCGAATGATGTTCAGATGTAAGAACATTTACTTTAAATTAGATTTTGATTGATCAGTTTGCAGTCTTGCCTAGAAGAACCTATTCATTTTTGACTTAAATACCCTCTGATTAAAGCTATCAGGCAACACAGACTCTATTCCTTGAAGGGAATTCCATTCCTTGAAACTCACAATGAAACATACATAGTCCGCCAGATGTAACTAATTCGATAATTGCGCAAATAATATTTAATAGGGAAGATGCAATTACAGAATTCATGAAAATTTTGTTATTGAAATAAAAAATAGTTTAAAAGAAGGGCCACTGCAATGTTTTTATTGTAATTAATATTGATTTTCAACAACTATTACGAATTAATATAACGTGAAACGGAACGTAAACAATCAGCGTCTAGTGACGTCACTGGTGTTATGACAACGAAAAGACGAACTTTAATCTTAATACATGATAGTTCATGATCTCTGGCTCATCATTCGTTTTTGCGAGAAAAGAAAAATAGTCAGTCTATAATCGCAATTTTGGCAATACTTATAAACTGACTATTTTTCTATATATATTATTTTTTTAATATAATACCGTATTCATTTTTTATTTTTGGTCTATTTTACACGGAATTCTTTTAAATAAAAGGATGATGAAAATGTTGTGTGTTCCCTATTAAGAAGTTTCTGGAGTTATTTCTTAGATACTTATCACACGGAGAAATGACAAGAAGGTTTGTGCACTCAAACACAAAGACCTTGTTTAAAGATAAATTTATTCCGCTACCAGCTAACTTATCAATTTCGTCAATTGTACGATATATTGTCGTTACACGTGTGACCGTTTGTATTGATTGTTATCGGTAAATAAACATCATGTAATGCATCAAATATCGGCGTGTTTATTACATCAAAGAATAACTATTACAATGATTGTCGCCTTTTATCATGGCAAAATGGTAAGTTACTGACTGATCATCTTAATTTGTTGACTCACCGAAGGTTAAGAAGGTTAAGGTTTCCGAAAACAGGTGCGACATGACAGTGCTGCACTGAAGCAACAACCACATATAAATTGTTATAGTTTACCCGTAGATCAATTTCGCGGTGAACATCGATCATCTCACGACAAGCAAAGCACAGCATGCTGCGGCGCTGAGTGTCGTGGGTTCCCGCACGGAACAAATATTATTATGGAATATAGATAGGTTAGGTCTGCCTGTTTGTGTATGAGAGATTGTATGTTTGTAAAAGCACCCACGATACAGGAGAAATTGCCAGGGTGGGGCCTTTTTTTAAAGAAAGAAGAATAAAAGAGAGTATTCATTATTTTTGAACGTCAAAAAGATCACCGGTGTAGCATTTTTGTGTGACGCTGTCTGGGGCAGACTTACGGTAATAAACTCACGAGGAAGTCCAAACTCGACATTTATCATAATTCTCAACACTATTACCAACTAAAACCGAAACATACTTATAGTTTCCCAGCTTCTTTTGAGAGTTATCAGGGGAAGATCAATGATTTATGATTTCCATGTTGGATATTATTCATATTTCCACTGTTTCATGTATTAACTACTTTGCATGCTATTGTACAAATGCAAGTTCTTACAACATTACAGACAAATGTGCTGCTGGGGAGTTTGTTGCGCCACTTCGTCTTCCCAGCTAAAACACTAGGAAGTGGTGACGGGTGGGCGTTTTGCGTTTTGGGGAACTGTCTTTATGTAAAATTTGACGTTAAAAAAATACTGGCTCTCAGTCTAGTTTGAATAAATTACTGTTGATTATGGTTTTGACCGCTATTATATATTACAACGATACAACTATAGACAGTTACGTGTTACGTGTGTTCCACGTGGTTGGATGTCATTGTCAAGGTCTGTCCTTAGTTTGAATAGATTAGTGGTATTGAACATGACATTGAAGAGCAGTGGTGGCCGAGTAGTAATGGCCCCGACTTAAGAATTGTAAGTCACGGGTTCAAACCCAGCCAGGTACATTACTTTGTGCAATTAATGTCATCACCACTGCTCTCAAAATCGTGAGGAAACCGGCATGTCCTAGAACCAAAAATCCCAAGACGATTACGGCCTACTTCCCTCTCCTAGAGAGGAGGCCTGTGTCCCAGCAGTGGGACAGTGGTGGTACGCTTACGAACTTGACATTACAATTGGTAGCTTTATTGTTACGTTACAATCTGTTTCATATTAGGGAATTTCAGACTAGTGTATAAACCAGGGGCGTAGCTACCGCCGTATCAGTTGCATCAATGATACGGAGTCCTCAGGCAACGGGGGCCTCGAAAGCATATGCAAAAATTCCTACAAAATTTTATAGATTAATAACATTTTTCAGAATAACTGCTGTGCCAAACATTTAATTTAAAAATCACAATACACCAAATAAATATATCGTTCTGAGAAGTTATATTAAAAAAAAACGGAAGTTGGTCTTTAATTTTAAACCATTTGTATTTTCAAATCAATATTTTAATAATTATTTTAATTAATTGGAGCATTTTTTGTTTCTTTTATAAAAACACTTTTAGCCTTCCTGTGGGGCCAACACATTTTGATACACGGGCCGTCTAAGGCAAGCTACGCCACTGGTATAAACTGATGCGATAATTACCAAAGTTGGGAATATTTTCTGTTAGAAATCCAACCGCGAATGGTAGGGCCAACTTTTATATTAAAAAATCAACTATACCAGCTTTATAATGAAAACCTGAATTCAACAGATTTTTTAACTACCCCTTAATTATGCTGCCTTAAAGAACCACTACAGTGGAATTCCATACCGGAATCTGTGTTTCCTGATAGCCTTCCTGGTGACCTTGGGGTTTTTAAATCAAGAGTAAATAGGTTACTTCTAGACAAGCGTGCTCCATCGTCAACAAACCCCATCAGGTGAGATTGTGGTGGGTGAACCTATCCTTATTATTGATAGGATCGCGTTATGCAACAAGCTGAAGAGTTCATTTGTTTGTTTGAGAGATTAGTGCGTTCAAACAGAAACAGAAAAAGAATTTTCCAAATCCGACTGGTAGTTATGAAACTACTAGTTGGATTTGGAAAATTCTTTTTGTAAATGTCAGTCACCATTCATGAGGAAAAGGAAGCTATACGGAAACGGGTTATGCGCGTACAAAGACGTGGACAAATGCTAGTCAATAATAAATGTAAAAATAATAAATAAAAATCGTTGTTTATGGTGGTTACAAAATGTGATTGAAGCCTCCTTTTAACCAAGATTATGCCTGTGTTAGGAGATTCTGCTCTTTCACAACAAAACATACATAATATTATTCCATTAATGCAAATATAATTTAATCTAGGATAGGTCTGTAATTTAATAGTATCTAGTAATATAGTCAAAATAACTAAGTAGTAGTAATAATAAACAAACCAAGTAGGTTTATATTGTGAATTCTTGTATTAAAGTTATTTTTAAATGTAACAATATTTTACGCATTTACGTTACAATAAATGTTTGGATTCGCATCAGTGGGTTTCAATAAACATTTTTTGTATATATTTACAACGATTGCTTGAAAAAAATGGGTACCTACATGTATGGTGTTTACATCATAGACGAAATAATTTGATATTTTTTTGCGATATTTGTTAATAAATAACATTCTATTGTAAAAATGTTGCTTATATCCTTGAAAGTACTGAATTATACGGAGTTTTTATATTATAAATACCTATGTACATGTCATTTTTAAATAATGTTTCAAATTGTAAGGCCCGGAGATTAACTGATAGGTAAAAATATTTTAATTCACAGACTTTTCCAGGGGAATTTGCTGTTAAGATTCACACCGAAGGAGGTACTTGGGACTAGGTATTCGTATTATTCGGATAGTAGGTAGTTTACATGATATCTGGATACTGAATTTGAATATCCGGATAGCACCCTACTCACAAGGGCATTTAATTTAATTGTTTGTTTTCTATGCAGAAAGACCAATAAAAACGATATGGCTGGTTTTGTATGCTTTTCAAACAATTTTCCTTAAAAATAAAAGCAAGAATGTATCTAATGTTTGACTCTGAAAGCCAGACCCAGCTTCGTTTATCATAATTACAGGACCAAATGTGAAGATTCAGTTCACCAAAAGTTTACTCCTTCCTAACATCCAGTTCAAGCCAAACACACAAAACAACAACACGAAAATCTACGTTCTTCAAAGGGAAAATCCGAGCATCCATACACGAAACATTTGACTAAACACAACGATCTCTTCTGATACACTCGATATATCAATACTGAAAGGATACGTCTCGTATCTAAGGGTGGGTCCACACGACACATACTTTTGTATGCACAGATGTATATACATATACCTATATTTTTTTTTTTGGATGGGAAATCATCAAATGATTTCTCCGGCTCAGAGCGGAGTGGAAGGGAGTGTCAGACTCTTACTGACTAAAACCCACCCGTGATCCTTTTTATGCCCTTCGCGTTCCAGGGCCGCGGTGACTCTTTCGAACAAATCCCGCAACATGCACAGATATACGATCGACATCACACAAGCGTCACCGATTTTCGAAATCGAATCGACACGGAGCGATTGCCACTTGTCTAGGTATCCTGTACTGGCTATGAATTCTGAGTAAATAAAAGTAGGTACGCAAGAATGTCCACAGAAATTTTGTGCACACTTTTCATTATTTCTTTTCCTTTGTAAATCTGCAGATTTTTCAAAACCCGTGGTTTTCCAAAGCTATACAATTTTCACTAATTATTTAACTCATTTATTTATCAATTACTTTTTGACTTTGATAAATACGCACACTTACATGCATTCTCCGAATTTCTACCACACCGATATCTGTCTGCATTGCTTTATTGCACATATTAAATACTAAAGAAATTTATAGAAGTCTGTATCATGTGGACCTACCGTAAGAGAAGAGCGATGGTATGATGCGACCACCATTTGTCTTGAAAGCGCACTTCCAGTGAGAATTAGGTCACTCCCACCCTCTCACTTGTAGATGCGTGCTCACTGGAAGTGACCTGAGTGTACGAGTTTGATTGGGGCAAAGACAATATAGGTTACATTCTCTATGGATTGGGGACTTCTTTCTTGATAGAACGTGGGATGGACAGATGCATTAGATTGGAAACTATTTTCCGCAACCGGTTCAAAGCTCAAGGCATTACTTAAGGAGTATACAAATTGAAACAGTTGACTAAAACAACAATCTCTTCAGATACGCACGATGTCAATCAATCAATCAATCAATCGGTCAATACTATTAATAAGAAAGGTTTCTTTGTTTGTTTTTACCGAATAAGCTCCGGTTAATAACTGTAGCGATTTTAATCAGTTTCTCACCAATGGTAAGCTTCATTATCAGCGAGTAACATAGGTTATATTTTATCTCCGTATTCCCACGGGAACGGGAACTACGCGTATAAAACCGCGGGGCGCTGCTCTCACAATAATCATGTAACTTTGTGTCAATGGTGTAAAGATTGGTAAAATTGGTCCAGTAATTTCGCAGCCTATTTAATACAAACAAACAATCAAAAATGTTTCCTCTTTATAATATTAGAATAGACTACTTACTACTAAAGATTGTCCGAGTAGTGTAGAGGATTCTTTATCTCTTTATGGGTATTTCCCAGTGGCGTGCAGTGGTTCGAGTTAGGGTAGGCCAGAGAAAATGTCCAAATAAATTAAAAAAAATAACCATATTATTCAGGGTTGATTTTTAATGAAATGAGTTTTTTGTTTTTAAATAGCCTATTTAAAAAACACCACAATTCAACCCTGAATAATGTGGTGTGTTTTTTTTTTGACATTTTCTCTGGTCTACCCTAACTCGAACCACTGCACGCCACTTGTATTTCCTAGTCATCCAGATCATAAATGTATGCACAGAAAAGACAGCTCACTCTATTCGTCTACCAAACCTCTTTTCAATTTCAATTCATAATGTCCCTTCCAGTCTCCCCACATCTGTGTGAGTTTCATTGTTTAATGAGCATACCCTGATTCAGCGTTTATCATTATCGACAGTTAATAGCCTGTGCGAGCACTATTGGTTCATTCCCGCCATGTTTTATGCAACGAGGGCAAAGGAAAACTATTGAACATTCTTTAAGAAAAACGCTAAACAAACAAGTTAACAAATTAAGTTAGGAACGGGCTTTATTGAAAAACTTTGCAAATGAAGATAACAAGTTTTCTTTGGTTTATTTTTTAAGTATAATGTAGAGGAGTGTGGTGAGCAGTACTTAATAGATTCTGGACGATTATGATGAGTTTTTTTTTTTATTTATGGGAAATTATCAAATGACTTCTTCCAGTCCGGGAGGGGCGGAAGGGAGTGTCAGACTCTTACTGACTACTTCGTGTTCCTTCCATTGCTGGGCCCGCGGTGACTCTTCCGAACTAACTTAATTTTTAACTTTTGCCTAGACGAAAGTGACATTAAAAGTAATAGGGGTTAACCCCTATACCCTGCCAAGCAGAACTATGCCTATAAAATCTCTTTTCACATATTATTTTACAAAAAAAAGCTTGTTTCTAATTAATAATTAAAAGAATTTTAATTAAAATTTGACATAACTGATAATGTAACTTAATGGAATTGCAAAATTTTAATGTAGGTAATGGAATAATTTTACTTAATTTATTATTTTTGAATAATTTAATTTAATGGAATGGTAACATACCGAGTTTCCTCCGTGCCTCGGATAACACGTTAAGCCGTTGGTCCCGGCTGTCATTTGTAGATCTTTGGCAGTCGTTACAGATTGTCAGAAGCTAGAAAATCTGACACCAGTCTTGCCAAGAAGTACCGTGTTCCCCAGTTAATGGGTTGTGGAGGTCTGGTAGGCAGCTGCTTCACGTAAAATACTGGTATCCAGCTGTATCCGGTATGACTGGGAGCCGACCCCAATATAGTTGGGAAAAGGCTAGGCAGATGATGAATTTAATGGAATGGTCGGTGGGTCATCTTAGGGGATGATTTTATCTATTTTAAATCTGTTTTTGTGTATGATTATGTAAACCTAGTTATATGTGCATGCTGTGGTCTTCTCCTATACCTCACTGAAACTAATGTTACAACTGTGTATAATTTCTTAGAGATCCAAATAAATAAACAAATATGAGGTCACAAAAACCAAGCTATTAACGGCAGTAAGCGTCAATTTGGCATAAAAAAAAACTGACTTCTAAACAGAACAAAATAAAAAACATTTTAGTAGTACATCCCTCCCCCCCCCCCCCTCCTAAACGTACCCATCAAAAGGAACACGTTGTAATAATAAGATGCTCTTCCAAACCATCGTACACAAATTTATTGTTTCATTTTACATCGACAAGAAGGAATGAGAACGTCATCAATGTAAACTAAACCACGCATTATTGGGAATAACTCAAATACTCGTCGTCAGATCTCAATCAAATTTTAATTGGACCACACGACAAGCACCAGCTTTCGAATATAAAGAGAATCATCAAAATCGGTACACCCAGTTTTAGAAGACGGTTAAAAAAACATCAAGACAGCAATATTAGAAACAATATTGCAGAAACAATAGGGATGTTGCCTGAGTAAAAAATATATGAAAATGTTTAATCCGACAGTTAGATTAGGTATAGAAAAATATTTGACACGTATTATTTCCTTTATCAAATCTATAAAAACCGACGAAGATAAAAAGCATCAAAGATCAGGAGTGGGAGCGTGTGACGTCACGGCTCGGTAAAAATTGTAGCGAGTAGTGACGTCACACGAGTTTTCGACGCACTCTACCGTCTTCATTTTTTGTTTACGTGAAAAAAAAAATGCGTGTCCAATATTTTTTGGAAATCTATCTGACGGACTAATAAGATTTTTTTAGTTAACTACCCTATTGCCGCACGTTACTGAAGTTGCTACATATTGCTCGATTAATTGTGCCAGATTGATCGATACGTATTGCCGAGCAATAATTGCTCAAAATATTCAACGACGTTCAAAGTGCCTTTTAATGGTCTAATTGACCATTAAAAGGCACTTTTGGACGTCAAAACAGTTTGAAAACAAAATATTATAATGACTAGTTGACTGTATTGCCCAACTGAACGCACCATTACTAGAATAATAAAATTGTTAGAAATCGTACTTAAATCATCTCAAACTATGGGATAGTCCCATAGTTTTAAAAAATTAAAAATTATTTAAACTTTATGTACAAAAGTGGTACATGGGCGGACTTAATGCAACAAGGCATTCTCTACCAGTCAACCTTTGGGTTAAAAAGACAACACTGTGGTAGGTGTACAACAAATAAATAAAATACAAAATATATATTTTTTGAGAAAAATCCTATATATTTTCAAACTACCGTTTACAAAATATCATCCCTAAAAGAATACCATTATTAAACTCGACATATTCACAAGAAAATTCATGTTTACATAACTTTGCAACACAAACGCTACGAAAGGGAGACCCAACAAACTTAATTACAGCTACTAATGCGTCCACTTTTACTGGAGCTCTCTAGTGAACTATCGTTCTTTGTAGCTGTTGTATATTTGTAAACAGGGCGGCGTGATATGAAGGTCATCTTAGAGTGGTTGTCAGGAGATGGATGAAGGCGAAGAGTCAACAAAGCATGAATGTAGTTAATGATCGGTGTCCGATTAGTTGACACCGATAATGTATGTTTATAAGAGGAGTGGTTGTTGGCGTTAAAATTATTTATTTACTGTCAGTAGCGCGCTAGCGGTTATACGAGGCGCACGTCTTATAAGACCGCGAACGTTACCTACAATATTAAAAATCTTTTCGTTCTACCCACAAGTTTATTTTTGTTAACTAACCAAATGTTAGTTATTTACCGGGATAATGGATAGTTTTGGACGATCTTCAAGTGTTTCTTCTAGTGTATCGGATACCGTACAGAGCCGTGAAGAAATTGTAATGGATGTTCAACGAAGTGAGATGTTAATTGAAAGTGTAGGAGACAACCTAATGATTCAGTCTCAAAAGGGTCCAGAAAAGAGAGTGAGACAGGACAGTGAAGAAGATAAGGAAGAAAATGAGGATGGATTTATCACCGTTAATAGACGACCTAAACGGTTATTGAGGAGAATTTCCGATACAAATAACCGGGATGACAATACAATAGTTGATAAAGACGAAAATTCGGAAGGTTGGGCTATAAATATATCATCTAAGGAGGTACTTCCAAAAGCATTTGGTATGGCGAAGCTTTTAAAAGCCGAAAATATTAATAACATATTAAAGATTAAGTACAAAAGCCCCTTCAAAATTAATATAATATTAAAACATAAAGAGGATGCAGACAAACTCCTCAACTGTCCCAGATTTCAAGAACTCGATTATAGATGTCAAAGTGTAGATGAAGTGAATCTCTCGTATGGTATTGTAAAAAATGTAGATCTGGATATTGATGAAAAAGAGATAATGGAACAATTTACATGCGAATATGAGATTGTATCTATGAGAAGGCTAAAACGGTTAGCTGAGGATAGAAATTGGGTCGATAGTTCGGTAATCCGATTGGCATTTAAGAGTTCCACTTTACCTTCGTATATATATGCATACGAGTGCCGGTTCAAAGTGGAACCATATGTTTTTCCTGTTACCCAATGCTCAGGATGCTGGAAGTTCGGGCACGCAAGGAAAGTATGTCCTACTAGGAAAATAAAGTGCCCTAAATGTGGTCAGGATCATGAAAACTGTCAGGCAACTCAGTTTGTGTGCATAAATTGTAAAGGGTCACATATGGCACTTGATAAAATATGTCCGATTTTCGTGAAAGAAAAAAGGATTAAAAATATCATGAGTCAAAATAATTGCACCTACAAAAAGGCCATTACATTGTATCATCTAAGTAGTGCTCAACAGGAAATCACTAATCAGATATCAGAGAATAAAGTTACGTGTGAAGTAGGTCATTCGATATCCTACAAAGATATCCTAATGGGTAATAATAATAATAGCCTGAACGCGGTGACCGTGGAAGAGGATAAAGAAGTGGTAGAAGTCAGAGAGATTCACCAACAGTCAATTTCCAAAAAAAAGAAAAAGAAAACAAAAGAAAAACATGTACACGGAGCTACTGAAGAATCAGAAGAAGAAGAATTAATACAAAACCAACAGGAAAACGCATCAGAATCAGAAGAAAATACAAAAATAAAAGATAAGAGTCCTAGGATTATGAGAATATTCCACAAAATAAAAGAATTAATTTTATCAAAAAAACCTTTAGATGAGAAAATTTGTTTGAGTGTACAGTATATTATAGAAGAAGTGACATCGATATTTATTGAAAAGCGTGGAAGCATAATTAAGTCCTTAATAAATAACATTGCAAATGGGTGAAGCACAAGCACAACATATTAGACTAAACATAGCCCAATGGAACGCACAAAGTTTTATGCCAAAATTAGTAGACATTGAAATCCTTTTAAACAGAGAGAAAATTCATATTGGCATAATCAGTGAAACTTGGCTGAAGTCTGACGCACATTTAAACTTAGGAGGTTACAACATTTATCGGCAAGACAGGTCAGATTGTTATGGGGGAGTGGCAATTTTATGCCATAAATCCCTAAGAACATATGAAATTCCGGTTATTGTGAGTAATTCTGGTATAGAAATAGTCGCAATCAAAATTCTAAATTGTAAGTTGATTCACAATATTATCTCCATTTATTGTCCGTCGTCTGTTCGTACCTGTCAAACAGATTGGGTTAATATATTTTCATTGTTTTCGAGCAAAACTATAATTGCAGGTGATTTTAACGGCCACCATAGTAATTGGTCTAACAGGACAGACACAAGAGGTAACCAGCTCTTTGATAGTTCCCTAGAAAATGGCTACATCTCACTCAACGATGGCAGACCTACAAGACTCAAACTTGTAAATGGCATACTACAACAAACCTCACCGGACATTTCATTCTGTTCTACAGATATTGCTGTGAATGCCGAGTGGGATGTAACTAACGAAAGTTTGGGTAGTGACCATTTGATTATTAAGATTTGTTTTAAATATCAAGACTCATTAGTGTATAGTTGTAGAAGAAATTTTAAATTGGCTAAATGGTTAGAATATAAAGAAATACTAACAGAACTATTTTTACAAAGCGGTTGTGATTTTTCCGATATTCAAGAAATGTATGATTGCTTTATAAAACATATACACAAAGCTGCTGAACGAAGTATACCTTTCCGGAAAATATGTACAGCACCTTGTAGTAAATTCGTGCCTAAGGTTTACTGGAATCAGGATCTTTCAAGGTTAGTGGCCCAGCGTCGACTCGCTTTGAAACAGTTCAGACGAAATCCTACTCCTCAGAACTTGGTTTGTTTACAAGTTAAAATCTCAGAAACTCAGCGTCTAACTAGACGAGCAAAATCCCAAAGTCGACATAGTTTCTTTAATAGTATCGATGAATCGACTAGTCTGTCAGAAATGTGGAGGCGAATGAGATGGATGAAGGGTATAAAACAAACTAAAACATACTCCCCTGATATTAGTAAACAGGAACTATTAAGCTCGTTAGCACCCGATTTTGTGTCTGACCCTCCTCTTACGTTTTCTTCGTCCAACCTTAAACTTGACGCTGACTTTACGTTGCATGAAATGGAAAACTGTTTTAAACGCAAAGATACTGCCCCGGGACAGGATGATATCTACTACTCCATGATTTATTTTCTCCCCGACATAGGAAAACACTTCTTGCTTCGTATGTACAACGTCATCTTTGAAGCTGGATACGTTCCTACTCAGTGGAGGAACATACACATCATACCAATACCTAAACATAATAATAGTTCTGGTTCAAAACTACGACCAATTGCTTTAATGTCGTGTGTGTGTAAGATTTTTCATTTAATGCTGGCCAGGCGCCTAGAGTGGTTTATTGAGAATAATGAGATATTATCTCCAAATACAGTAGGATTTAGAAGAGGACAATCGTGTATGGACTGCTTGGTTCGATTGGTTACAACTATTCAGATAGGTTTCTCCCAAAATAAATCTACTTTAGCCTGCTTTTTAGACATCGAGGGAGCATACAACAATGTTCACATAAATAAAGTGGTGGGTACTTTAGATCAATTAAAGGCTGGATCTAAAATATGTACTTATCTCTGGGAGTTCTTGAAAGAAAGACATCTTCACATAAAGTGTGATGAGGATGATAGTAGCATTATTAGATGGACAAATAAAGGAATCGCTCAAGGCGATCCCATATCACCTCTACTTTTTAATATTGTTACTACAGAGATTTGTCGAAACATAAATCAGGTGTTCATTTGTCAATATGCGGACGATTTTGTTATGTATACTCAAAGTAATAAACTCGAAGATAGTGCGTCAAATATGCAAATAGCATTAAACGTCATAGTTTCTATATTGGAACAGCTTGGATTAGATTTGTCTACCTCCAAATCCAAATATTGTATATTTGGTAGGGCTCGTAGAATGCCGAGGGTACAGCTTAAAGTTAAGGGTTCATTATTAGATTCTACTGATTGTGTTAGATATTTAGGCATTTGGTTGGATAGATCTTTACGATGGGGAAAGAACATAAATGAATGTTGTGAAAAAGCGATGAAATTTTTAAGTTTACTGAAGGTATTGGCAGGCTCTTCGTGGGGTACTCATCCTACACATCTTCGTAGGATATATATAGCACTTATTAGAAGCCGTCTAGACTATGGGAGCTATTTATACGACACCGCGGCGAAGTGTCACACATCTAAGTTAGACAAACTCCAAAATCAAGCACTTCGCGTTATTGGTGGGTTTCTGAAGTCTACTCCTATTCATGCTATGGAGAACGAATTAAGTATTCCCCCGCTCCATATTAGACGACTGTATTTATCGTTTAAATTCTGCTCAAAAGTTAAATCGTTTACTGAAAATATAAATACAAAGCTTTTAAGAGAATTAAGTAGTTTTTGCAATAATAGATACTGGTTACATAAAAAGAAACCCATGTTAGCAGAATGTTATAATGAAATGCAACAGGACGAGTCAGCTTCCTCTTACCCGCTTGAAATGTTTAAATTAGACACCTGGTTATCTAATATCAATTTAAAAAATGTATTACATTATAATTTGGATGCTGTAAAAGGAGCAAAATCACAATATTTGACCCATTCGTTAAAAGTTGAGGTTTTGCAGGAGTTACATGTGAAATACCCCGAATATTATACTATTTTCACCGATGGATCTAAATCACTTGCTGGTGTTGGTGCGGCATACTATGATCCGTTCACTAAGACTCATGGCACTTACAAACTAAACAAACGTTTTTCTATTATGTCAGCGGAACTACTTGCGGTGTCACAGGCTTTGTCCTATGCTGTAAATTTAGGGGAAAAAAGATTTATATTAATTTTAACGGACAGTAAAAGTGCTTTGTTTCATATTGCTCGATGCGCCTCTGGTATCAGAGGTGTATCGATAGCATATAAAATATTAAAGCAAATCAAATTAGCTAGTGAAAAGAACATAGCCTTGGCACTGCAGTGGGTTCCTTCCCACATTGGACTGATAGGAAATGAAGAAGCCGACAAATTCGCAAGGCAAGCTATTTCCGAAGGGCTTGAATTAAATATTTTACCTGACTTTTCAGAATTGCTTACTATTTATAAATCGACGTGTTTAAAAAGAATTAAAGAATACTTCGACGAAAGGTCTAAATCTAAGGGAATATGGTACAAAATTATACAGTGCGAACCTCTTCATGTCCCTTGGTTTACCAGTGCTCAACTGAGCAGACATCAAATAGTAACCTCATGTCGATTGCGTTCCGGGCACATTCCCAATAAAAGCTTTGCATTTCTAATGAGAAAAGTAGACTCACCTAATTGTGACTTATGCGGGAAAATTGACGACGTGCAACACTTTTTAATGGAATGTGTGCGCAACGCAAACAAAAGAGACCAATTAGTAAGACAATTTAATTTAAACTATCTAGATGTTGGTGCCTTTCATAGTATTCTAGCTTCTCCAACTTCGGATGCAGCGAGAATGCTATACTCTTTTAAATTTAACTGAAGTGTTATTCTTAACTTTAATTAGGATAAGACATTAGTATAAGGTACGATGGGATTGTCATCGTCATTTTTATGTACAAAAATCCCTTTAATAAATAAAGAGAAAAAAAAAAAAAAAAATTTATTTACTGTCGTATTGAGTTGCTTTCTCAACGTTTTATCAAAATCGATGTAGTACCTATATCGTTTCCTTGAAAGTATAAAACTGCACAATAAAGATAGGATTATACAGTGTGAAATTTTAATGGTTGTTTTCCCGAAGCGAAATGAGTTTGTATCGGTAATACATTCGATTTATATATACAAAAAATATTAGACTCCATAAATGGCAGATTAACAATTGTGATAAACAAAACTCGAAAGCGACTTGAACCAACAGTACCTAGTGCATCGCGCGATGATATGTAGGTACCTACGCGGAACGCGGGAGTAGGCGCGCGGTTGGCCCGTACCTACAGCCACGAGGTCGTTGCACTTTACGTATTAATCAGCTGATCACTACTTCTGATTTAATAAAACACAGAACCCAATAAGTTATTCCAATTTTCCATTCATACTTTTACGGGCTTAGGACCGTCATAAATACTTTTTTGCCTACAACTTACAAATCACTGAGAAACTAATAAAAATCAAGACAGTTATCTTTAAAAAAAGTCTGATTTAGATATTTGAGTATTTAAAGCGTACTTAAAAGATGGAATCAACCTATTTACAATGATTTTGATTACCTACTTTTAAATGTTTATTTACAAGGTACGAGTAAGTACTTACATTTCTCGGTGGCGGAGTAATTGTTCGAAATGCAAACCACTACGTTGAATGCATGCACAAACGAGCACGTTTTAACTGATTGTCTTTCAGTTTGATTAGTGTCTCTGTTACGTCTCACGATATTGAAAGCGTCCACTATCGCACTTATCAACGCGTCGCTTGTTTGGTGTTCCTCACACCGAACTTTAAATTAAAAAAATGTAATGACGATTCATTTTTGAAAAGATGTCGATAACGTATTACACTTATGACGTTCGCGGAAGGACTAAGCGCAGAGCAATATTTTGGCGGCACCCGCGGCATCTCTTTGGCGGCATCCGCGGCATGTCTTTGGCGGCTCCACTTGCCGCGTGCGCGCAGGCTAGTTAATGCCGTATCACCATCCACGAGAGCTTATTTTGCTCTGAACAGTTATTATTCACTGTTTCTTTGTATTTTGCCGAAAGCGCGCGGCGACCATGTAGGTATCTACCTACGTTAGGTCTAGTGCACTGCTATTGATTCTCGCTCTTTCGAGTTTATGAACACTTTTTTAATGATTTGAAAAAAAAAACTTTTTTTTTTTTAGTTTAACTTTGTGTTTCGATAGTACTACTGATGGGTAATCGTCCTGCCGCGGGAAAACAACCATTAAGATTAAAATTGATTGAGTCAGGCGTTACTTTGCGGAAATCCATTTTAAATTTGAAAATGAAAACAATATATTTAGTTTTAATTTCCGCGAATATTAGTGGGTTGCAGGTATGCACCTCCCTCCCGCCCGCTATATTATGCACATGCAAGATTACTGGGCAAATGCAAGGATTTTAAGCACATGCAGGAAGGCAATGCAAAACCCAACACCATTACCGACACGTGTTTCGCCTCTCCACGAGGCATCCTCAGGGGACGTGTTGACTCGCTGACCGTTGAGTTGCGACCCAACGCAACTCAACGGTCAGCGAGTCAACACGTCCCCTGAGGATGCCTCGTGGAGAGGCGAAACACGTGTCGGTAATGGTGTTGGGTTTTGCATTGCCTTCCTGCATGTGCTTAAAATCCTTGCATTTGCCCAGTAATCTTGCATGTGCATAATATAGCGGGCGGGAGGGAGGTGCATACCTGCAACCCACTAATATTCGCGGAAATTAAAACTAAATATATTGTTTTCATTTTCAAACCATTAAGATTGCACACTGTATAGCACGCCACGACTTTTTTTTTAAATTTTGGCCGGAAAATTGCAGAATTCGAAAGATGTAATACATCTTTTTTTTAGATTATAATGTCTTGACATTTTATGCATCATCGTTTCTGCATACAATAAATCCTATCCAAATCCAATAGCTTCCATATTGGTGAAAGAAAATGGTCACAATTTCACGCGATATTTTACGATTTTACGGCGTTAGTAATCTTTTTGGTGACAAACCTATATAAGATGTAGGTAGCAAAGCAATTCTCAGTCATAAACATGTACATACTTACAGAACCAACCACCTCTAAAGACTAGTCGATATGATACCTAATTAGAAATCTCTACAGTCTCACATGCAGGGGAAGTAGCAGCTATACAGTGGAGTACTGCCCTGATTGGGCCGCCGTTTTCTCGACGAAACGATCGACAGCGGCTACGTCTCGCAGCATCAGCATAAGCATAATCAGCCTTTTAACGTTCCCTCTGCTAAGACACAGGCCTCCTCTCTAGGAGAGGGAATGGGCCGTAATCCACCACGCGGGCCCAGTGCGGGTTGGTAAATGTCACATGTCTTCGAATTTTTGGTTCTAGGAAATGCCGGTTTCCTCACGATGTTTTCCTTCACCGTTTTGAGAGCAGTGGAGATGAAATTAATTACACAAAGTCATGCGCCTGGCTGGGTTTGATCCTGCGACCTACAAATCGTAAGTCGGGGCCGTTACCACTCGGACACCACTGCTCTCGCTTCAGGCTTTGGTTCAATACATGGTCCGGAGCGAGGAAATATGGGAAACGGTCACCTCCTTCTACGAAGCAATAATGCTAGCGGAGGAGGAGGCAGAACGCGCACGAGAGATCGAAACTTCACGCCCCAGCCACTGCAACACAAGAAGACGCTCCGGGCGTCGGCAGTCGCATCAGAATAGCGAGCTATGGTTGGCTCGCCATATAACCATCCGTCCAATAACAACCAGGCCCGGGTAGACGGTGCGACCTAATCCACGCACCTCTCAAAGAGATGTCAGCAAAGAAGACGGGATCCCATAGTGTCAGTGCCTGCTAGGGCGGAATTTGTTCGAAAGAGTCACCTCAGCCCTGGAACGCAAAAGGCAATAGGAGAAACACGGGTGGCTTTTAGTCAGTAAAAGTCTGACACTCCCTTTCAATCCACCCTGAGCGAGAAAAGTAATTTGATGTTTTCCCATCCAGGAAAAAAAGGGCAAGTAGCAGCTACAGAGCATCAGATAGTCACATGGTCTAAGTACGAGTAAATCACCTCACAAATAAATCGCCGTCACTTCATCCGAGTTTAGCACGCCATGTTTAAGTCAGCGTGTGATTGCATACGGAAACAACGCACAGATGGGACCCGTCTACAAACCTAACGAAATTATGTGCATTTTACGACAAACGGCAACACGAGGAATTTGCATTTGTTAACCCTGTCAGTGGTCCGGTACGGGTGGTTAATGGGAATACACAGCGTGCGACGGGTTGACGTAAATGTGAGTTTATTTAGGACCTATGGTCGACACCAGATAAATCTATACTAATATTATAAAGCTGAAGAGTTTGTTTGTTTGAACGCGCTAATCTCAGGAACTACTGGTTCGAATTGAAAAAATCTTTTTGGGTTGAATAGACCATTTATCGAGGAAGGCTTTAGGCTATATATCATCACGCTTAAGCCAATAGGAGCGGAGCAGCGATAAAGAATGTTTTAAAATCGGGGATAACTGTGAGATTTGTAATAAGAAAGAGGACGTACATCATGTGTTGGTGGAATGTGTCCGATACAAAAACAAAAGAATCGCTCTGCTGAACTCATTAAAAGTATCAACGATGGATGTTGGCATGTTTCATGGTATTTTAGCCAAACCTAATTGTTAAGAACCATGCTAGTTCAAAACCCGCTCACACAAGATTATAGTTCAATTTTTGTAACTAGATGGCGTTGGCGTCGAATTAGAAGTCGGTGTTAAGATTCTCCGCCGTTTGGTTAGGCTCATGTCAATAAAGTTCAAAATGAGACCAGTATATAGTATCAAGTTGTTTTATTTATACTACATCTTACTTATATACACAATAAGATCTAAATTACATTACTGGGCGATCAACCTCGGCGTCCGGTAGTAAACATTGGTCCTTCGAGCCGGATAAACAACCGTTTTTGAGTTCGCGCGCGGCTCGTTCCGCTTTGCCCGTGTACTCGCAGTGGATCGCTGCGGCTAGAGTACCCGGTCCTCCGCATCGGCAGCGATAGCTCCGTCCAGTGGACGAGCTCTGCAGCAGCGGCAGGAAAGTGGAGACCAGAGGGACACCACTTGCATCCAGATCAAACTGGAGGTGATCATCATCACCCCCGCAGTTCAACGTGTCGTCACAAGAAGGACGTCACATCCAAGAGTTCAACGTGTCGACACAAATGAATCCTCTGTGAAGCAGCAAAATTATTGTTCTCCTTTATAGAAGTTAAGAAATTAGACTAAGTTTTTTTTTATGTTTAATAAATTGTGGCAGCACGATGGGATTGACATCGTCACATAAGTGTACAAAAATCCCTTAAACAAATAAAGATTTAAAAAAAAAAAAAATCGGGGATTCCACGGGGACGAAGTCGCGGGCAGCAGCTAGTGTAGAATAACGGTCATTGACCCACCTACATTTATTGACATGCTAATTTAGAAAACAGGAATAATGACGTGTGATCCTTTATATTTACTAGTAATGAGAAACGATTCTCTTCATTAGATTATAAAATATCTAGAGAGATTGTAAACTTTCGATAAATTGTCAACTGAACATTTAGAACATTTTTTTCGTATCAAAATTTGTTATAATCTCTTGAAGTCTTTTTTTACTATCGTGCCTTTACAATCTCTCAAGATGATTTATTAGGAAACAAATTAAATTGGATAAATGTCCAATTATAAGCTCGGTCTCAGTCACGTGGATGCCACAAAATTAATTAATTAATATTGATTTATTTAATATACAGATATCTATTATAATACATTAGTCTACGTAGAAATGCTCTTATTGACTCGGCAGGGTTAACCACCACCGTATGCTCCACCGTGTCCTCCGGCCGATCCACACAGCGGTGACATCCGTGGGTCCTCCCGCTGAATCCGAAATAGGTACCTCCCGAAACAGCCGTGTCCGGTGAGCACCTGCGTCAGGCGGAAGGTGAGGACGCCGCTGTGCCTCTCTAACTACTCCTCAAAGAGAGCATGAAGGAAAAGATGGAAGTCAATTCCAATATAAATAGTTGGAAAAAGGTTATGGAGATTATTTTAATATCATGTTTTAGGAAAACACGAATTGAATTTTAACGTTTTCATGTGGAAGTATGAACACTCGAATTTAGGTCGAAAAATTGCTAGCTAAGCTGGTCTTTACCCGTGCGTGGTTTTTGTAGTTTTTTATACATTTTCTGTGAAATAAAAACCGCATGATGAATGGTTGCATTGCTAAGCTACATGGCTGTGTGAAGGCGATAGTTATGCCACGTTTGAAACATGACCACAGTTTTCAAACATTTGTTCACAAAAACTTTAGTATATTTGTGAGGACATGATACCAAAATAATTTGAGGTTTCTTTACGGCTTGCCTGGGTTGCGGTATTTATTCGAAACAGTCACCGCTTTTTCATTTAATTAAAATCAGTGACACCCCAAAAAGATTCAGGTGTAAGTAAAGTTCCATGAGTAAACTATTCAATGCAAATATTTTCTTGCAGCTCTATTATCTACATAATATACTAATATTATAAAGAGGAAAGATTTGATTTTTGTTCGCATTGAATAGGCTCCGAAACTACTTTACCGATTTGAAAAATTATTTCACTGTTGGGATGCCTTTTATGATGCCTATGTCCAGCAGTGGACTGCAACAGGCTGTTGATGATGATGATTGATGACTCTCGAAAAATATTACCATCCTTCGTTTAAAAACATTCAACAGAAGTACACTTAACACGGAAGTTACTCAAGAGGATCCACTTTACTCACACAGAAATATCAAAAGCACAGAATCACCATCAATAACTCGATAACAAAACCTTTTAAAAGATAAAAGCTTTTAACTGCGCTCATTAACTTCGTAACTTTCACTGTGAGAAGATTTTAACGTAATATCGAACATAATAAAATGAAAACTGTCGTTTGTAAGCAACAAGTCGGTAACACGAGTACCGTGTTGTCTCAACACGACGCGCTAAACATGTCAATATTGCTAATAAACTGCCTTTATTATACCACTAGCAGCGCCCCGCGGTTTTACCCGCGTGGTTCCCGTTTCCGTAAGAATATGGGGATAAAATATAGCTTATGTTACTCAAGGTGAATGTAGCTTTCTAATGGTGAAAGAATTTTTTAAACCGGTTTAGTAGTTTTTGAGTTTATTCGTTACATACAAAAATACAAATCTTTCTTCTTTATAATATTAGTATTAGTATAGAAGTGTAGATTAAATAGAGGCAATGTACTCGAGGTTGTTTTTTTCAAAGATAATGATACGATTTCTTTGATAAATAGTAGCGTTAGAAATGTCAACATCTAATGGAGAATATTTAATTCTGATACTTTAGAACAAGCTGGCATTTATAAAATTGTCAATAGAACAAAAAGACAGTAAATACACGGTTATGTAAACTTTGATAACGTTGCATGTTTGTGTAGGTACATAGTTAAAATTTTTAATGTGAAAAATATGCTTCGTGTTAAATGGCAGTCAGTTGCTAAAGAAAGAAAGAAAGAAAAATGTTTAGTTAGGACTCGCAGAAAAGAAACTAAAAAATAAATAAAAGCTTAATATTAATTTAAAATTGTGCGAGGCCAAAAAAGGTCGCTATGTCAGCATATGCCATGATATTTAAAAAAAAAAATACCACAGCGCTGGTATTCCGATAGGGCCTGTGATGCCACGGATACACTCACGGAACACGTAACTACTAAATACAAATAATGGATATTGGCTAATGTATACATATGAAACAAATATACAGTAAAATACACACATACAACAAAATAATAAATTAACATCGACCAATGTTCAATGGCTCAGGGCCTCAAGTCTGCTACTTTTATAAATACGTCATTCCAACACGATCATAGTGTCATTTTGCTAAAAGTTCGTAATCTGCTAAATTCATAATGCTCGATCATTGGTCGGTTAATGGTCTCGTAATACTTTTTGATAATCGAGATAGTAAAAGAAATTACTGCACAACGACGTTCTAATGATAGTTCACTGATCAAGGAACTGTCAAACTTTTTGTAAATTACCATATACGTCTGTCATTCATTTGTCCATTATGTACGAGATTACCATTCTATGCCATTTCTTACAATGGAGTCTCAGTGTTTGACAATTGGAAAGTCATAATGACGCTTTTATATTAGTAATAGTAGATTACCAAACTTATCAAAATCAACAGTTGGTGTTGTTGTTGTGGTGAGTTGTTTTGTGTGGTGGTGTGGTGGTGTGTTATGTGGGTGTTTTGATGGTGACTGTAGTTCATGTGGCTGAGGATTCGTTCCATGCTAACTAGTTTTGGTGTTTATTTTTTGTGAACATTTGACAGTTAGTTGATTTATAAAATCGCAGCATACACACTCGACTTGTCCATTTTTTACTGCTGATAACATTTCCTGTACGAATTCGTTCTTGCTACCTTTGAGTCGTCGACCTAATACAAAGCGATCGTCGCGGGAATACGCGACCGTCGCATTTAAATATTTGTTCGGCAAAACCGGAGGGTAATTTTGTGGTCTTGTCAAATATACTCATACATGACATGATATTTGACTGTAGTTCCAACGTAAAGTTAACGTAAATATTACAACCTGCTGACATCAATATGACGAACTATCTACTAAAATGCAACAAGTTAAAAAGACTCACCGTTTTATCCAGGAACCAGCTCTCCACGAGAATCAGCGGTATGTAGGTGATCATATAGATCATGGACGTCCAAGACACTTGGTTACCAGTCACACCGTAGTATTTTATCACGATATCTTGAATGATCGTGTACTGGGTCCATTGCAGCGAGTTTGAGGCCGAGTATATCACAAATATTCCGAGAATGAACCACCTTCTTGGACTCACTTCGTACATTCGTTTACGAGAATCGATTGATATGTCATCCATCACACTTCCGACTATAGAACTCCTTCTTGAACTTTCATCATCAAGTATTCTCGGTTTTTCGAGATCCACCGGGTCCAGTAGTCCATTGGCTTGTGACAAGTTTTTCTTTGTCATCTTAATATATAACGTCCTTATCAAAGTAAGACACTTGGATGTTAAGAGTTCAGTTATCACGATTTTGGTCCCAAGTTCGTTGTCAACGAGATATCACTTTCTATTTAGCTAAGCCTATGCTAGATTAGTGTTATCAGTCTTTTATGATACCGGTTCGGTTCTGCCTGTTTAGATAATCGAAGATGATAAGTCAGGTTATTCGACTAAACATTCAAATCTTTCTAATCTCAGATAGTGTTCAAGCCTCCTCCGTATCAAAACTTCCTATTCTTATAGCGTCCTAGTAACAGAATTTACCTATTATTTACAAGACCCTATCAACTTTCAGAGGATTTCAAGAGATACGGTCTAATCATAGGAAGCAAGCTATCCACCATGCTTTTGCCAAGAATTTAAGCATCACCATAACTGGATTAAACCAAATATAAATGGGTATTAAAACAGTCAGAATATGGTTAATTAAGGGGATTATATATTAAATGCATATCAAGATAATACGGTACGATATATGCCTCCATTTATTTGCATGCCTAATTAATTTTGTGTGCATTTTTGTAGGTACTGTATATGATCACGTAAAATTCACCCCGTCAGTGGAAAGCAAATGACATAAGGAGGAACACGGATGGGTTTCAGTCAGTAAAAGTCTGATAGGTACTCCCTTCTTATCTGTCCAGAACGGAAAAAGTCATTCAACACATTACAAACAACCAATTACTCAGTTATCAGCATCAATTAACAAACCAGGTACAACAAAAACAACCATAACATCAATAAATAAAAATCGTCTTTCTAACGTCACACTAAAACTTCACTTTAGTCACCTTTTCATTAAATAACAATAAAACCGTCACGTCACACCATAAGCAGTAGCAAATTTATACTGTAATGGCGGAAAACCACACGACTTAATTAATGAGAGAGAACGGATGGCGATTATAAACGGTCGTGTTGTAATGTGACGATAAAACTAAGATAACAGTTGCATTTGAATACATCTCCCCACAACTTGGCAATGATAATGATTATGTAAACATTTCGACGAATATACAAAGACGCTCATTGATAGTGGCAGTCGAGGTATATTTTATCATACTGTTAATATTGTTTTAAATGCCTTTCAGTGTCTGTAATTGGACTTACAACATCGTCGTTTTATATCAAAGTCAAATATTGGTCTTCCCAGTTTTAGGGTTCCGTTCGTCCGTATTAAGAAATAGAACCTTTAAGGATCACTCGTGTCTCAGTCTGTTCATCTGTCACAACAGCCAATTTTCCCCGAACGCACTGGAACGATTCAGACAGACGGGGTTTGGTACAGTAAATAGATAGAAGTATGGGACTTACTTTTAGGGGAAAAATCAGAAAACGATTGGGGTTTTCTGATTTGTTCGATCCACTTCTATCTCAGAAAGTACTGAGCCTAACATTTTGGATGCATGTGTAAAAGTATGATTCGTTCGGAAACATTTGCGAGTGCGAGTACCTACGACTTGCCGGTTTTTGATATCAGCTGACCTTCAATATAATGCGGAAACCAATATTTAATAAGCCCGAAATGGGGACCCGTAATGTTAACTTATTATGAAAAAATTTGAAATTTTATTAGTAACTAGCTGTGCCCGCGACTTTGTTCGCGTGGATGTTGAGGGAAAAAATGTGTGTAGTACAATTAATACCTTTACCTTATTTAAATAAGTTGGTAAACAAAACCTCTTTAGATATAACTAGCTGTCCGCATAACTTCGTTTGTGTCACATTTTTCATGACTGCTCCGCTCCTATTGGTCTCAGCGTGATGATATATAGCCTATAGTCTTCCTCGATAAATGGACTATCTAACACTGAAAGATTTTTCAAATCGGACCAGTAGTTCCTGAGGTTAGCGCGTTCAAACAAACAAACAAACTCTTCAGCTTTATAATATTAGTATAGATTTAATAAATTACTATAACAATCGAGGAATTTAAGTAAACGAGCGAGGTGAATGGAAAGATTATTACATTAGTGACGCATCATTAGCTGGAGAACTTCGCTGATTCTGTAGACACCTTGATTTACACTCGAATTTTAACGCAGTTTCTATTTTAGATCAATTGATCTATTTGGTAAGATGTTCTTTTTTTTTTGGTCGATGGTAAATTATCAAATTACTTCTCCCGCTCTGTGTGGAGCGGGAGGGAGAGTCAGACTCTTACTGACTAAAACCCGGGATGGGTTTTAGTCAGTAACAGTCTGACTCTCCCTCCAAATATCCGAGACGTTCTTCGAAAGAGCCACCGCGGGACTCTTTCGAACAAATTCCACAAACAGTTGGTAAGATGATGCGGTAGAAATTCAGATAGTCTTCGAATATATTATACAGTTCCTCATCTTTCAGACTAATTTTATCACGGTCAAATCTATACTAATATTATAAAGAGGTAACGTTTGTGAGTTTGTGACGTTGTAAGGAGTAATTACGCATCTTTACTTAAACTTGAATAATGTAATCCAAGTTGTAAAAAAAATTGCTTTCATCGCGTGCGCTGTGGAAACTATTGAGGATAGAACAAAACATTGTTCTACAATATTAAAGAACTTATCAAAATCTGTAAAAAAGTTAGCGACAGCATATGCCTATCTCCTACGGATAACTCACAATAACTGTTTTTAACCTGAAGTATTACGCGGGACAAAAGGAGCCGGGCCAAAAATATTTCTAACGCGGAACGGAGTCCGCGGGCACTGCTAGTCTATACTTATTAATATTATAAAGAGGAAAACTTTGTTTGTTTCTTTGTGATTAATAGTCTCAAAAACAACTGGGCCGATTTTAAAAAATCTTTCACCATTTGAAAGCTACATTATCCACGAGTAACATAGGCTATATTTTATCCCCATATTCCCACGGGAACGGGAACTACGCGGGTAAAACCGCGGGGCGCTGCTAGTACACAATATTTATATACTCAACTTTGAACGCAGTTTAGATGGTCAATCGATGTGGTTGGTAAAACGATGCAGCGGAGGCCTGCTTAGTATTCAGACAGAACCTCATTTTGGATAGGCCTCATTACAGATACCTATTGTTTCTGAATATGGCAATCAAATTCAAAATACTTGTAGAAACTCGGCAAGGTTAAGCAACGCTTGCCGAGGTCGATTTGTGGATGGGTAACCATCTTAAATGATCCATTCAAAGATTACGTTTTACATTCACCTGGGCATTTATGAAAGAAGTTAGATACGCGGTTCCAATAGTTAGGTAGTTGACTAAAAAAATCTGATTAGTCCGTCTGATAGATTTCCAAAAAATATTGGACACGTATTTTTTCTCTTTTCACATAAACAAAAAATGAAGGCGATACAGTGCGTTGAAAACTCGTGTGACGTCACTACTCGCTACAATTTTTAGCGAGCCGTGACACACGATCCCACTCCTGATCTTTGATGCTTTTTATCTTCGTCAGTTTTTATAGATTTGATAAAGGAAAAATACGTGTCCAATATTTTTCTATAATCTAACTGACGGACTAAACATAATCATATAACTTTTACTCAGGAAACATCCCTATTGGTTACCTATGAAAAAGAGCTGGCAAGAAGCTCCATATTTATAACTCTTTTTAACCGGCTTCCAAATAAGGAGGAGGTTCTCAATTCGGATATTTGTATTTTTTTTTTAATTAGGTGGGTAGGTAGATTTTGCAAAATTATTTTTTTATTCGAAAGGGCTTTATTCCGAAATGGTTCCGATTAAATTTCATATAGATCTGATGATGGGTTTCGGAGACAGACAACGGAACTCTTCAATAAATGAAAGCAAACCTTTCGGGATTGCTGAAATCGCATGTTTGTTTATTGTATACACCAATGTGATTGGTACGTTTAGGTCCCCCCACCTAAACGTACAAACTAAAAAACTTCTCTAACTCGGTGGTTTTGGTTGCTTTTTCGTTTTTTGAACATCTTCCGACGCCTATGACACTCCACAATAATGTAGCTTTCTATTGGTGAAATAATTTTGAAAATCGGTTCAGTAGATCCAGAGATGGCGCTGCGGTGCGCAAGTAAACAAACAGCTCCGTATTTAAAATTCATTAAAAGTAGTGAGAGTTAATAATTAATACCAAATTAGTGATTATATGAACACATAAGTGACAGATAGTGAGTGATATTGAAAGTTTTATGAAATATTCAAATAATCGAAAGAAAACTATATAAAAGTGTTAGAAGGATTAACGACCACGTAAATTCAAAAAACACTAAGCAAAGTGATGAAGTTACGTCTTTTGAACATACACGTTCAATAACAACTTAGGAAAATTGGATAATTAACAAGGTACGATTTCAATATCAAGTATTATAAACAAATTAACATTGTTATTGAAACAAATCAAAAGTGAAAGTCATTACCACTTTGACATTTTTGCAAATAACGCCATCTGACATCAACAACTAGTACTACTCAAACAAATTGCAAGCAGAAACTGATACATCTTTGCTACTGCACAGCAGAGGTCGCTATTAGTAATCAACCAAAGAGAATCAATACGGTACCAGTTTATTCCACGAGATGGCTCCCACACCCTTATGTGCAGGATGCCAACAAAAAGTGCCCATAAGAGAAAACCTTAATTGTGCGCTATGCAAATGCAGATACGACCTAGAGTGCGCTGGAGTCTCGAAAGAGTATTATTCTAAAACTATGACCCTAGAACATAAAAAAATGTGGAAATGTCAGACTTGTATATGTCAAATACCGAAAACAGGAAACACAGACACCCCTATACGAACCCCGAGACACCCGGATTATATCCATAACCTAACCTCACCAACAGATGGAAGTAATGTTACGATGAGAAAGAAAACAATGAACTGCAATGAAGACACTATTTGCTCTGAAAATTTGAGCCTATTGGGAGACACTATTCGTACACAGGAAAATCTTGAAATATTTAATGATACTCAAGCCCAACTAACCATGCAGAATTTGAGCGAATTAATAATATCACGTCTAAAAGAAAATAACAAATCCATCATACATGAACTACAGAATACAATACAAACAGAAATTAAGAAAGCCATTATTGAATTAAGAGAAGATTTTAATACGAAAACCAGTGCCCTAACAATAGAAAATAATCGAAGAATACAAGACATAGAAAGTATTAACATTGAAATAGAAAATCTACGAACAGAAAATGAGAACTTAAAGAAAGAAATAAAAGAACTGTCATTACATACTTCTCTATCACAAAGAATCACGGAAGTTAATCGTAAAAAAATTGTACTCTACGGTCTTGGAGAATACTATAAAGAACCTGAATGTGAGCTCCACAACAGACTAATAGAATTGTTTCGCGATGTTATGAACGTAGACCTCTCAGGCTATATTGAAGACATGTACAGAGTAGGAAGAAAAGGCATAAAGAGCCGGCCATTAGTTATTGAGCTACTCAGCAAAAGAATGACAAAATACGTAATAAACAACAATCAGTATTTTCAAGGTACAGGGCTATTCATATCAGAATTCCTAGATGTTAATGCACGAAAAGAGAGAGCACAAATGCGAGAAGAACTGTTTAAGGCAAGAAAAAATGGCCTTCATGCAATAATAAAGAATAACAAACTGTACATAGAAGGAAAACCGATCAAGATAAAAGACTACACTATTAACCAACAACACCTAAATTCGACAATAATACAGGAAAACGATATTATGGAGACGAACAACACTGATCAAACTTGTCACCGAACCACGTTAGGAGAAACTATAAACAATACATTTCGTAAACAGCGACCTAACGTTTAAAATACTGTTTCAAAATATACAAAGCCTTAACAATAAACAGGACATACTTGAAGCTTTCACTGCTCAAAATTCACTATATAAAGCTATAGGTATCTCGGAGACATGGCTTTCGCAAGAAAAGCTAGATCTGATTCATTTTAATGGATACAAATTCGCAGCATCTTACTGTCGCAACAGACGAACGGGCGGAGGCGTCTGTATATTAGTTCAAGAGCACATTGACTGCATACAAAGGAATGACATTACAGACATGTCTATAGAATATGTATTAGAAATATGCGCAACTGAATTGCCAAACGAAAAATTACTAATCATAACTATGTATTGGAATAGAAGAGAGGAAGAAATTTTCTATAAACAATTAAAGAAAATTCTAAAATATGTAAACATTAAGTACCCAAAATTGAATATTATCATTGGGGGCGATTTCAATATTGATGTTTTATCTGATAACTTCAAAACAAACCAGCTTTTAAATCTAATGCACGAATTTAAATTAACACAACACGTTAAAATCCCAACACGCATCACACCAACATCAAAGACATGTTTAGATCTAATATTTACAAACTTCGAATATAATGATATGTACACAACAGTAGAAGAACTGGGCTTCTCGGATCACAATAGTACAATTTTACATTTAAATATACCCCAACAAACAAAACAAATCAACTGGTACACAAAAAAAAGACGTTTCAACGATAAAAATATACTATTGTTCAAATCGAAATTACAGGAAATAAAATGGAATGAAATTATAACGACTGAAAATAACATCAACGAAAATTATAAAGCTTTTAATGACACACTACTCAATATTTTGAACCTATACATACCACCGCAAAACATTAGAATAAAATCGAATTATAATAAATACTGGCTCTCTAAAGGAATAAAAAACTCATGTAAAAATAAAAGATTACTAAAAATATTAGTAACTAAAACAAAAAATCCAATCTTGACAAAATATTATAAAAATTACGAAAAAATATTAAAGAAGACTGTAGCGACAGCAAAGAAACAACACTTCAAGAATAAAATGAGAAAATCTAACAATAAAATGAAAACAATGTGGGAAATTATTAATGAACGAACAAATAAAAAAATTAAACGTGAGAAACATAATATAACCCTACGAATAAATAAGGCCGTAACTTCAGAGCCCAACGAGATAGCCAATATCTTTAATAAATTCTTCGCTTCTATTGGGGAAGCTAGAGCAAGCCCAACTGACAGCAACCAAAAAGAAACCCCTGCTGTTACCTCTACTACAGAGAACACTATCTTTTTAAGCTTCATATGGGTCTACTGGACCCATATGAAGTAAACGCATTAATAAAAAACTTAAAAAATAAATCTAGCTATGGTATAGATGAGCTTCCACCAACCTTACTGAAACAATGTGCAGATGAGCTCACTCTACCATTTTACAAACTAATAAACCAATCGTTTGATGAAGGCGCGTTTCCTGACCTTTTAAAAAAAGCCCTTATCAAACCAATTCACAAAAAAAATACAAAAACCGACCCAAATAATTATCGACCCATTGCCCTCTTACCGACAGCTTCAAAAATATTCGAAAAAGCCATGTGCAATAGAGTCTACGCGTTTTGTGAAAAGTTTAATATATTTCATGATTGCCAAAACGGTTTCCGAAAAAACCGATCCACTATCCTAGCGGTCTATAAGTACGTACAAAAAGCTCTCAATATTATTAACGATAAAAAATACGCTATAGGTTTACTGCTGGATATGACAAAAGCTTACGATAGAGTACAATTTCACATACTATTAAATAAACTATTTAGCATAGGAATTCGCGGTAAATGTCATGATTGGTTCGCATCTTACTTGCAAAACAGAGAACAACTGGTAGAAGTGCAATATTACAATCAAAAAACAAACGAAATAGAGTTAGTCCGTTCAAATAACATACCAATAAAAGCTTCAATCCCGCAAGGAAGCGTTGTTGGCTGTTTTCTATTTCTTGTGTATGTAAATGACCTTCCCAACCATATTAAAGAACCCTGCGTTTTGTTTGCGGACGATATATCGATAATAGCCTCATGTGACTCCAATACCAACCTTAATAATAAATTAAACTCCATACTTAACGACACAACAAATTGGATGACGGAACATAATCTGGAAATAAATTTTAATAAAACCAAAATAATGACGTTCCACCCCCGCCAAAAAACACCGTTAGGTATAAATTTTAGTTTTAAAGGCTCGAAACTAGAAGCTGTTAGTAAGTTCACTTTGTTAGGCCTAGACATAGACTCACATGTTGATTGGAAGTCCCATATCCAAAAAATGAGAGCGAAATTATCTAAATTCTCATATGCATTCCGCGAGATCAAAAAATCTACAGACCTAAAAACTGCACTGGTCACGTATTATGCGTACGCTTATGCATGGCTCAAATATGGTGTCATCTTATGGGGTAATAGTACTGATGCGCCCACATTATTTACCATACAGAAAAAACTTATAAGAACTCTAGTTAACATAGATGAAGCTGACAGTTGTAGGCCTCATTTTAGGGAACTTGAGATTTTGACCTTGCCTTGCCTTTATATATTTGAAATTTGTAAATTTGTTCGCAAATATCCCGAATTATACAACAAAAGAGAAGATATACAGAATAAATTTACTCTAAGGCATAAAAATAGACTAAACATTCCAACATCACGACTTAAAATGCATTCATCAAGTACATATTATGTAATGTCAATAAAAATATATAATAAACTACCGGAACATCTTAAGAATATAAATAATTGTAATATGTTTAGTAATAAATTAAAGCTATTTCTAATAAATAAAAGCTACTATACTATAAATGAATATATAAATGACAAACTGTGACCGGAATTGCAATAAATTTAAATAATGAATTAATATTACTTTGACACTCACCTATTACACTAACGAACATTAAACATAATTAATATTGTATAATTATAAAATGTTATTATTTATGAAATGCTATTATTTAATTTTAATATTTAATTTTAATTTAATTATAGTCCTTGTTACTTTTGTTGCTGTGCCCTTACAGGGTCCATAACTGTACCTTAGCTTTAAGCCTATTTGTAACACCTTTATTCACATTATGGTATGCAAATAAATAAATAAATAAATAAATAAATAAATAGATTACCCCTTACAACGTCACAAACTCACAAACGTTACCTCTTTATAATATTAGTTTATATGAATTTTCTACCAGTCTAGTATAAGTCCGTTACTATTATTAATATAGCAATATCAAAAAGTACTGTGTACAAATATAATTTCACATAAATTTATGAAATTGAAGACTTTACTAAACAAAATAACTGAAACTCCTAATCGACTTTTAATGAAAGTATAAACGAACAGGTGACGATTATTTCTATACCACAGAACAGCGTAGTAAATACCCAATCAATAGTACTGGATCACGATACTGAAGACTAGAGTACACTATGACCTTTTTATGAATGGAAAATCATCACTGAGCGGAGCGGAAGGGAGTGTCAGACTCGTACTGACTAAAACCCATCCGTGTTCCTCCTAATGCCCGCTGCGTTCCAGGGCCGCGGTGACTCTTTCGATTAAATTCCGCAACCCTAGCATAGCCAGTATGACCTAACGTGCGTAAATATGTTGATCTAGCATTATGTTACCACGATCCTGGAACGGAAAGGGCATTTGAAGGAACACGGGTGGGTTTTAGTAAGAGCCTCATAAATTCCGTTATAAACCCACGACCACAACCAACAGGTGACGACCATAGAAGAACTTTGTAAACATGTAATCATCATTAGTACTCCATCATGGTACTGACGTCACAGACAATATCGCACACCTAGATGTAAACTGGTATTAACTAAAAAAAAAAACTTTTTTTTTCAGAAATGGCAAGAACCTGATTATACTGTGTCCTTTTGCAGGATTTTTTGTATAGATTAATACTTTTATGCTGCTAGAAGAATGATACTGTGGCAATCTTGATTTATTATATTACTAGCTTCTGCCAGCGACTTCGTCCGCGTGGAATAGTTACTTTACCCCCGATTTTGAAACTCTCAGCCCGATCGGTTTAAAATTGACAAAAGATAGACATGCTGTTTCGGGATATTTTTTAGATAATTTTATGTAGAACATTTCCGTAATACATGATTTCTATGTAACTTTAACCATTAAGGCTACACACGCGACGGAAGCTTAAAAAATGGAGTAACTTCTTCCGTTTTCCCAACATTTTCCTTCACTGCTCTGCTCCTATTGATTGTAGCGTGATGAAAAGTATACTATAACCTGCCCAGGAGTATGAAGAATAATTGCTCCAAGTTTCGTTAAAATCGGTCGAGTAGTTTTTGTTTCTATAAAGAACATACAGACAGACAGACAGACAGACAGAAAGACAGACAGACAGACAAAAATTTTACTGATTGCATTTTTGGCACCAGTATCGATCACTAATCACCCCCTGATAGTTATTTTGAAAATATATTCCTTGTACAGAATTGACCTCTCTACAGATTTATTATAAGTATAGATTTTAGGGCTTCAAATTGTTTTTTTAGTTATTTTCGTATTGCATAGCAGTGTTCTCCCATCTAGCGGCCAGTGATGGAGTTATTTTTAAATCTATTTTATTGTCCGTTACTCGTAGATCTAAAGCCAAGGAATTCAGTGATGTACTTAACTTAAAAATTGAGATTTTTGCGTTAGCTCGCTTCAGATCTAGGTGTACGACCTAACGTAGATATTGTTGATCTAGTATTGTTAGCCTAGAAACTATGACTAATCTTGTGATGACTAAGTGTATGTGATGCATGATGATACAATACTGCATTTTCGGTCATTTTTTATATTTTGGGTAAAGGCCAGCGAAAAAATAGGTGCGAACGATAAGGCCGCCATTTTTTAAATTTAAAATTTCCTGTATTCATTTTTAGTTTGGTGTAAAATACGGTATATATGAATAAGTTATAACTACATTTAGATGTATTCGACCTTATGCCCACATTACCTAAATCACTAGTGTTATAGTTATTAATACTTGAGCTCTTAAATGCAAGCGACATACACAATACGCTATGAAGTGTATTGTTTAGCAGAATTAGAAGTGGGTGGACAATATAAACGTCAAATTTAAAAAGGAAATGACATATTCCAAACGTACGTATTATTTATACGTACTTACTAATCCTATACTAGCTGCTGTCCGCGTCTTCGTCTGTGTTTATTTCAGAATTGGATCCAGAGAGAATTAAAGTGGGGATCTATAAAAACGGAAAAAAACACGTTTGTTCTATGGGAGCCCCCTTTTTTTCCGGATGGGAAATCATCAAATGACTTCTCCCCCTCTGGGCGGAGCGGAAGGGAGTGTCAGACTCTTACTGACTAAAACACCCGTGATCCTTCTCGTGCCCATTGCGTTCCAGGGCCGCGTTGACTCTTTCCGACAAATTCCGTAACCCTAGCAGGCTCTGACCCTATGGGGCCCCGTTTTTGTTGCTGACAGCTCTTTGAGGCGCGCGTGGAACACGACGCGCCATCGACCCGGGCCTGGTTGCTATCGGACGGCGATCCACCCATAGCTCGCCATCCGCAGACCCCCGCCTGCGATGGCCGGATATCGCCTTGCGTTTCCCGACGCCCTGGGCGTCTTCTTCTGATGGGATCCCCCCTTAAATATTGGTTTAATTTAATTTAACTATTTATTTTTAAAGTGAATACATAACTAAGTACCCGTTTCCATTATCGATATCGAGGAAAAACGAGCAAAAACATCACGTTTGTTATATGGCCCTCTTAAATATTTATTTTGTTCTATTTTTAGAATTTTTCGCTGTAGCGGCAATAGAAATAACTATCACGGTTTATGAGATACAGCCTGGTGACAAATGGACAGGCAGACAGACGGACGGACAGCGGAGTCTCAGTAATAGAGTCCCGTTTTGCTCTTTGCGTACGGAACCCTAAAAATGTGCAATACTAAGCATGAATAAATGTAGGTAAGTACCGTATCAATCTGCCGTCTATAACGGTCATTACTTATTACTTCCATGAATCAAGGGGTCATTGACCATTGTACATTAAAAGCTGATGATTCTAAAAAAACACTTACAAAAATTAGATTGAACTAGTTTTGGCAAAAGCATGGTCGAATCGATAAATTAAACAGTTATGAAAATGTTTTTTTCTTTGCGAAAATTGTGATAATGTTTACCTATTATTACTATGATAACAAATTCCATACCAAACATAAACATAAAACGATCTAAGTAAGTAATTTTATTAACATTCATTTCGTTATCAGCAAATAATTGCCAATATGTTTTGCTAATTTGCTGACCGTACTCACAAATAGCGTAACCAAACATAACCTACAAAAATCCGCCGCAATATTGTTGAAACTTTTCACTGTAAATCTTCAATATTATACACAAAAACACTTAGAAAAACACTGTTTATATTGCAACACTAAGTTTTAAACACAACTATCACTGTTTTATCACTATAATGTTACTCTTTCGTCAATTTAACGAGCACTGATTCACAAGCCGCGTAATTCCTGTGTGCTCTTCATTTGAGGCAATGGTACGATGCCCAACAGCCAATAGGAAACCCGACACACACGCCAGTACATTTAAAAACTACACAATACAAAATAATGTTTATGAATTGATCCCCTTCGAGGTTATGTGAGGTGACAGGGTGAAAAGCGCGCGCATGCGTAGTTGTCGTTTACCCGACAATATAAATAAATAGCGATGAAACAAAAAGTTTTGATATGAAATTACTTTTTAATCTGTGGCGCGACCTTGAGATATTTTTGGCGGGTTTTCGGTGACGGCAATAGACAATTTTCATTCATAAGAGTTTTTAATAAAGAGGCTTTTTTTAGAAGTGAATCTTTAACTGTAGTTAGTATGTCGTAGTTCTAAGCTGAATATCAATAGACTGAACAGGAACCATAGAAAAACGGACTTTAGTCGCGAATCACCAATACACGACTGGCGCGCGGGGGGATATTATTATCATTTACTTTGCCATGGCATTTATGGGGTAAACCTATCATTATCAAGTGCTTTCGTTGGCAATTTTTAAGAAAAATGTGAATCATGTTGTTTGGAGTATTTTTTTAACATTTTCTTTTTGTTTTCAAGTTTATCATAACGCTTCGCTTTTGAACCGAATTCAAAAAAGGAAGTTCTCAATACGACTTTTATTTTTTTTTTGAACCGAATTTAAAAAAGGAAGTTCTCAATACGACTTTTAATTTTTTTTCTGTGTGTTGCCTCATAACTTTTTTTTTTCAGTTTATTTGGCGTCAGCGAGGTATGTTGCCTTCCTCTTTTTTAGGGATATTATCCTTCATGTAGTTGATGTAGTCCATTATGTGTTTAATTTTCCTGTATCCGTATTGAACAACCTAAAAACCATAGTTTCTGTTATTTAAAATTGTTTCAATGAATACTTATGTATTTAAAAACAAAACAATAATTTAAAACAAAATCCTGCAGCGTTTGCAAGGGGCACCATCGACTGAAGGCACAAACCAATCGATTTCAACTAATTGATAGCTGGCGTGACCTTACTAAAAAAACCGACTTTAACTCACTCAAATAAGGTTCAAAATCAAACTGTAGTATAAATGACGCTTTTAACTGGACATGCATGAGTGTGGGACGTGGCGTTGATGAGAATCAATCAATATGTCGACCATCATTGATTGCTATGAATTGTATTTATTTATAAACGAAGCTCTGATACAATGTACAAGGAATCCAGTACTAGTAGAAGATTCATAACCATTCTAGGTACCTACCTACCTACTTATTGGGTTAGAGAAGGAAACCTCACGATCCCAGGCCCGAGTTGACGGCGCGTCGTGTTCCACGCGCACCTCAAAGAGCCGTCAGCAAAGAAGACGGAGCCCTATAGGGTCAGTGCCTGCCAGGGTTGCGGAATTTGTTCGAAAGAGTCACCGCGGCCCTGGAACGCAAAGGGCATAAGAAGGATCACGGGTGGGTTTTAGTCAGTAAGAGTCTGACACTCCCTTCCGCTCCGCCCAGAGCGGGAGAAGACATTTGATGATTTCCCATCCAAAAAAATGACCAAACAGCGTGGTGCTGGTAAAGAATGCATAGTAGGTGTGCCTATGTCGTCATGATTCCACTATGGACATGGGATAGTGCTATTCGTGCTTTATATCTCCGTCACTGTCACTCCGGATTCACGGTGGTTTAAAGACTGCATAGTAGGATTAATAGTATCCCTTGTTGCCTTGCTTCAATCCATGGTCCGAAGCGAAGCGGCATGAGAGGCAGCAGTGAGAAGCAGTAATCCTAGCGAAGGAGGAGAAGGAACGCGTGAGGGAGAGGCAAATCTCACGCCCGAGCCTCCGCAACAGAAGAAGACGCCCCGGGCGTCGGGAGTCGCCGGACGATTCCCGACCACCGTAGGCGCGGGCCTGCGGACGGCGAGCGATGGGTGGCTCGCCGTTCGATAACAACCAGACCAAAGCGATGTCAGCATAGAAGACGATGCCAGTTCCCGCGAGGGTTGCTAAATTTATACAAAAGAGTTTCCGCGGTATTAGAAGGAACCCGTATGGTTTTTATTCAGTAAGAGTCTGACACTCCCTTCCGTTCTGCTCAGAGCGGGAGAAGTCATTTGATGATTTCCCATCCATGATAAAAGAGTCCCTTGTTGTTGCGGAATTTGTTCAAAAGAGTCACCGCGGCCTTGGAACGTAAAGGGCATTGTATTAAGGGAACATGGATGGGATTCAGTCAGAAATAGTCTGACACTCCCTTCCGCTCTTCTCAGAGCAGAAGTCATTTGGTGGGCGAACTTTATGTAACAAGGCAATATTGTTGAATGACCGTATAAAAGAAACAAAACTAACAAAGAACAATACATTTAGGTAAGCTTTATTATTACTAACTAAAAATAATAGTCAAAAGGTGATGTCGAAAAATTCCTCCGCATCGCTGGCCAGTCGTAATGTGCCCAAAAGGCTGGCAGTATCAGCATTACCACGCTGTGTGAGGCTGTGTGGCAATGCTAACAAAGAAATGCTTGATCAAATCCAAGCAGGAATTCTATCATTCTCATTCGGAGTCGCCAGGGCCGATTTTATTCTTGCCAAACGAGATTTCGTTTGTAATTCCCGTAAAGGTCAATCTAGGGGAAGAAACCGGTTAACCTACTATTGAAAAGTTCTGCTCCAGACTGGGGCCGTATTATGACATCTTAAAACCATCATGTTTTCTGTGTGAGAAAAGGATAGTGCTATTCGTCCTGTATAGCTCCGTCTCTTTTTCACACCGAAAACATGATGGTTTTAAGAGGTCATAATACGGCCCCAGGTCCTTATTATATTCGCGATCCATCTTCCGCCAAGACCGTGGTCACTATTGTGGTATGACAGATGTGTTATTGTACGTGAAGTATTTTCGGTACCTATCGAGGATTACTGTATAGAGAACGTGCACGGCGTAGACTATGCCATCTAGTGTTGCAAATCTGAAACTTATACTTTGTAAATATTTGATTTTGTTTAAACTTCCAGCACCTTCCGTTTAGGGGAACGTACACGAAGTAGACTGTGCCATCTAGCGTAACAAATTTGAAACTTATAACTAAAATATATTTAACAATGACGCGACTGTGCTGCCACCTATAGTTTCTGCACGTTCCCTATACATAGTAGAATGATTGTCTTGTTTGTAATATGAAATTATATATAATGCCATGAAACTAACAAAATAAGATACAGGTCGAAGCCATCTTTTGACGTCCAGAATTTAGTTTTTTCAACACGATTATTTTTACGGTTATTTTTTTGGTAGATAAATGACAATTTAAGAAACAGGTTGCCAAAATAATGACCGTCGTTTCGTTTACTAACTTGCTACTAACTGTAGGTACTTGTTCGAAAGAGTTATAGCGGCACTGGAGCTCGGAGGGTATTTGGAGGAATACGGATGGGTTTTTTTTTATTTTTATATGACCACTGTTCAGCTCACTAAGGCTGGTTACTGCTTAGAGGGACTATCCTGTGGTGGCCTCAAATGAATTTAAGGCCCCCAGCCAGGGCTAAAAAACTACTTTTTAAAATTGATTGAGTCAGGCGTTAGGTACTTTGCGGAAATTCATTTTAAATTTGAAAATGAAATTAATATATCTAGTTTTAATTTCCGCGAATATGTGTGGGTTGCAGGTATGCACCTCCCTCCCGCCCGCTATATAATGCACATCATAGATATAATAAACAAGGAGATATGCCCTGTAGCCGAAAATGTATCGGAACCTGTGTCTCCTGTTTTGCCCTACCACCCGGCAACTACTACGAATGCAGTTCAGTAAAAGCAATAGATACGCAGTCGCGCACACACCCGCATTTCTGAAATCGGACTGTACTACACAATCAATTATAAACCTTATCCTAATAAACACAGCGTATATTTACAGTACACCGTGCAACTTACTCACACAAAAACAACGCTGGGTATCGTTGTGCTGTGCAAAAGCAATTTATTTTACATATACGCTAGTGATTGACTTATCGATTCTGGCATTTATTACACACGCCATGCTGCCCATGTATAACAAATAAATAGCATGATAACAATAAATTGCATAAAATAGTCAACATGACTATTTTATGCTAAGGTCACTAATATATTATCTTAAACATGCCGATTACTATAATGCATTCGAAACTTTATCGAAAGTAAAATACAATTACCATAAAAAGTAAGGAAGTAGCACGAGGATAAGGCATACATACGATAATTCAAAGCCAAAAACACTTGAACGATTATTTACCAAAAATTTATTGCAATCTAAGAAAGTTTGGTAAACTTTTGTAATATTTCATTCAACAATCGACATTGTTGTCGACAGTGTATCTGCACAATTACATCACTAACTCGCGGCAAGAAGCAGCGGCCGTACTATGCGATACATCGGCTTGCTAAAGTATCGTTTTGTGATTTTTACATTGCTCATCCAGTCACTTAGCGACAAACTTAGGTAGTGGTTAAGGAGCAGTGTATTCATTGTAATATGTTATTGTCGCTGTGACATTTGAAAACAAAAATAACATAGTATAAGCAAGAAATATTTTACGATTTGTTGTTTTTCATGATTTTAAAGACAAATATAGTAAAATACTTGTATTTTGATATGGTAAGTGATTCCATAATTAACAAAGTGTTGGTTTATGCTTCGGTTTTTACAAGAAAACACTGAACAACACGGCATTCTTATATCTTATCACGCTCACGGTCGTAAGCGCACTAGTTCGCGGATTCGACCATTGCGTAAGACATGCTCGCCCAGAGCATGTCGCGAGGACACCGACACGCCCCCTTGCCACTTCTGTATTTTATATTTCTATGATGCACATGCAAGATTACAAGGCAATAGCAAGGATAATATGCACAAGCAGGAAGGTAATGCAAAACCCAACACACACCATTACCGACACGTGTTTCGCCTCTCCACGAGGCATCCTCAGGGGACGTGTCGTGTGTTTAATTTTCAAATTTAAACTACTTTTTATTAATTTGATTCGGGCCTCTCGGCTTAACGGGGTCATTGAGGGGGGAGGGGGCAGCAAAAGACAGGCTCTGATTATTTTGGGGATTTAACGCTAATGGCTCAGCGGCGCGGGCTAGCTCGTTAGGTGAAAGTCGGGGAGAGATAGATGGGTTTTAATCAGTAAGAGTCTGACACTCCCTTCCGCTCCGCCCAGAACGGAAAAATCATTTCATGCTTTCAAATCCATAAACAAGTTACCTACTTGGGTACTTCTTAAAACTAACACATTCCAAAATTGCTTGTGATTTGGACAAATTACACATCGTAGGATAAAAACATTCAGAAGGTATCAAAAACAAGCTATAGAACAAAGGCAACCTTTTTTTTTCTCAAAAGTGTTTTCTTTTAGTTACCTACCAATTACTAAAGTTCCAAAAAACAGTGCTTGCACTTCAGAAGTGTAAATAACGTTTGCTTTCCCTAACAGCTTTAATTCAGCGCTGGAAGCCCATACTTCACGAAATACTGGCTTTTAACAAAATTAAATACCAATTACCAACGGAACGTTCGAGCTTCGCTTTTCAAAATTCAAGGACGCTCTCACCCCACCCTTATCAGGTTCATTCCAACGAATATGTTAATTCAAGGTGGAATAATATTAAAACTATACCATCTGGAAATATTTAAAAGAAGCTCCCGTGGCAAATTGCACAGCTGTCTAGATACTTACGTCTCGAAAAAAAAAAAAAATGGTTGAGTCAGGCGTTACTTTGCGGAAATCCATTTTTAATTTGAAAATGAAAAATATATATCTAGTAATTTCCGCGAATATGTGTGGGTTGTGTGGGTGGTATGTGTGGCTTACGTTTCAGTATAAATTCATTTAGTACCCAATGATAGTGTATATAATAGTAGTAGTAGAAATCGCGAAAAAAAATCAGCGGTTCCCTACATTTTGATGAGTTTTTATAACTCATCAAAATGTAGGGAACAGCTGGTTTAAGAGGTTGTTGGTGTTTTTCAAATAATCCTATATACTCAGAACATGCACTGTTTCTATGGAAGCACTGTGAGTGATACCGCGAAAAGCTAGTTTAGTATTCCGAAATTAATAATCATTATTAAAATTCTATTTATTTTTTTACGGAGCGCCTACAAAAAAGGTCTTAGCAACGTTTGTAGATAGCGTACCTCTATCTAATTGCAAAAATATCTGCACATTCATGATTTACGTTAGCCACAGATATCAAACGAATGGGATACCGCCTCAAACTGGGTCAAGTTTTTTCATTGCATGAATTATCGGTACCTCTGAAAAGTGCCTTTATTTAAAAAGTTTTGATTTATTCAATACTAGCGACCCGCCCCGGCTTCGCACGGATGCAATGTAGATACTAATGTTTTCTCTACTATAATATGCATGTAATATACATAATTATAAACCTTCCTCTTGAATACTCTATCTATAAAAAAAACCGCATCAAAATCCGTTGAATAGTTTTAAAGATTTAAGCATACGTAGGGATTTACGGACAGAGAAAGCGACTTTGTTTTATACTATGTAGTGATTGCTGCAATAACGCTCTGTGTCGATGCATTGCGAAGGCAACTAGTTCAGGATGAACATTTTGAATTAAGCTGGTTCCATTCACGATGAAAATACCTTGTTAGTTTGAAATTACTTCGTGAAGTAGGCGCGATTCTTGATGGATCAACAATAATTGCTTTGTTTTCTTTTCATCATCATCATCATCAACAGCCTGTTGCAGTCCACTGCTGGACATAGGCCTCCCCAATTGCACGCCACTTAGATCTATTTTCGGCTTCTCGCATCCAGTTTCTGCCAGCCGTCCTGCGCAAATCGTCACTCCACCGTGCCTGAGGACGTCCTACAGTACGTTTGCCGAGACGCGGTCTCTACTCTAGAACTCGGTTCTACGACTAATTTGACCAGCCCACTGGCACTTCAGCTTACTAATCCGGTGGGCTACATACAATACAACAACATAAAATATATACAAACATGAACCCTGAAAACATAACACTCGTTTTTTTGGGCAGTCGTGTAACAATAGCCGACAAAATCTGAAAATAAATTAGCAGTGGCTAAAACTGCAGTTGTGTTCAGTCAAGGACTGATGATTGTAAATGTTTAATTGTACATTTCTACGTTCTTGAACTCGATCTCGTTCGCCTGACTGAAAGTAATGATCATGATATAACGTGAATAGAGAGCCGAGAATATGTCTCCTCACTTCTGCATTGAAACTTGATACAAAGGAGTATACCTTCCGCAACAGAAGAAGACGGGAAGCCCAGGGCGATTCCCGGCCACCGTAAGCGCGGGCCTGCGGACGGTGACCATGGGTGGCTCGCCGTCCGATAGCAACCAGGCCCGGATCGACGGCGCGTCGTGTTCCACGCGCGCCTCAAAGACATGTCAGCAAAGAAGACAGGGGCCTATAGGGTCAGTGCCTGCTAGGGTTGCGAAATTTGTTCGAAAGAGTCACCGCGGCCCCGGAACGCAAAAAGCATGAGGAGGAACACCGATGGGTTTTAGTCAATAAGAGTCTGACACTCCCTTCCGCTCCGCCCAGAGCGAGAGAAGTCATTTGATGATTTACCATTCATGAAACGAAACGGGTACGCACTCTATAATGTACCCAAATCCAAGAAGTTTAAGAGAAACACTCAATACAGTGCGAATCAAACAAAACACTATACTAATGGCGTCTATAATTCACCACTCCACGCAAAATCGGCACCGAATTGCAAATGGAGGAGTCGGAAAGAGCTTTTATCGAGTCCATTTAATCGGAAAACTAATCGAGAAGCGATTTATCTTTCTTGTTCAATCTTTGTAGTTTCGTACCCCTAAACCTCTTTCAAAGTTTACTTAGCTTTTTGCTTTCGTTACTTGATTCAAATTGGCACTTGGGAAACTTTCACTTGACGAATTTTTCGATGCCCTATGAGTCTTTCCCCTTTTTACTCCGCTCGTACATATATATTTTTTTCTACATTATAGTTACACACAGTACAGTACTGTATTTCTTTTTCTCTTTAAAATCCATCCAAAGGTTGTCTTGAAAAGATCGCTTTTAATGATAAGGCCGCCCATTGTGTCACCCTATGTAATGTTTTCTTCATCTATATTTTCTGTAACTTATATGGTGTACATAATGAAGAGTATTCTATTCTATTCTATTCTATAGTTTATTTAGTTGTATTTTGTTAATAATAATATTACAATTTATAATTATCATCATCTGCCTAGCCTTTTTTCGGCTCCCAGTCAAGCCAGATTCAGCTGAATACAAGTATTTTATCTTTTTACAATTTATTTAATAAATTTGTAAATTATATGATTACAATTCTGAATTTAAAACAAAAAAAGCTTTTGACTTTGAATATCTTGATACGAGATTATAAGAGTCTTTTATTGCCCATTTAAGAAAAGTTGATGGATAACTCATAAGAACAGAGAAAAAATTTATCGTTTCAGGACTCTCCGAGTGCTTGTCGTTTTCAACTTAGTAAACATACAAACTCCTAATTCGTGAGTGCTTAGAAAAATAGGTTGAAATAAACTTTCAACATTTTATGACTTTTTTATGGATGGGAAATCATCAAATAACTTCTCCCGCTCTGGGCGGAGCGGAAGGGAGTGTCAGACTCTTACTGATTAAAACCCACCGGTGATCCTCTTAATTCCCTTTGCATTCCAGGGATGCGTCGACTCTCGAACAAATTCCGCAACCCTGGATGTTATGCGACCCATTTCTAAACATTTATTTTCGACGGTCTAAACCTGATCTTACCAGAGGTTTAGGTTATAAGTATCTATATCAAAATCACCATATTCATTAGTCAGATTATACACATTTCATGCTAGGGTATTGAGTAGTACGGAATCAGAATTCACAAAACGTTACTATCGAACAAAATATCTTGTTTTTTTTTTTCTTAAATTTGATGAAATAACTTCCCAACATCTTACCAATCAGAATGTAACAGTTTCTGTATCTTGCCAGTAGCATGGTAGGTACATATTTCTGATATTCAAAACAATTCTCCAAAAAACTCAAATAAGCAATACGACTACTTACACTATATTACAGCCATCGTGTATCAACCACATTATGGAGACAGCATACAATTTCACCCGTGTCCGGGATTATTGGATACGTGTTTGCGGACGTCCACACGATTCAAGCGACATGAGCGACGGGAGCGATACGAGCGACGCGAGCGATATGAGCGGAGCGAGCGACAAGACGCAGACGGACGTGCATCCGGCTTGCGGTGTGTTCTGAATATTCCGATCTAATTTAGTGATGTGATGTGAACCTAATATATGTGTTCTGTGCGGAAACTAGGGATGTGCAATGTGTAGCAGGGAGTTTAATTTGATTTATGGACATGTTCGCAATGTAGTGTTGAGTTCTGGGAAGGGGATTAAATGCAACGGTGTCTGAAGATGATCATGATTATGGCTTTGTTAGTTAACATTGATGCTCACCCTAATTTTGTTTCAGTTGTTTAACCTGGGCCCCAAGTCTGCTATTTTTATAAATTTGTTATTCCAACACGATCCCATTGTCACTTTGCTAAACGTTCGTAACCTGCTAAATTCATAATGGTCCTTTATCCTTAACCTTTATCGGTTTTTTTTTCAGGCATGCTTATAACGACCTTAAACGTCGTTGTAAATTCTATTGTTAGGAAGACAAACTGAAATAAAAAGCAAACGGTACATACATACAATAGCATCTGCCTGTATACCATAATCATCATTACTAGATAATGATGTTTCAGACGGACATCCAACGCCGCTCTCTCAAGAGCGTGTAGGCCGTATGGCATTTCATACAAATGTTCAAGTCACTATTTTGCGAAATGACTCAACCGATTTTAATGAAACTTCACACATAAGCAGGATAAATAGGTCTAAAAAGTTAGTTAAATAATTTCGACTCGCACTTGGCCGGTTTTATTTGAGATTTTTATAGCTGCCTTAATGAGGTCTTTGCTCAGCACTGCCACTTTGCTTTGGCAGAGTCAATATACCAACTTATTCTACAAAGGTGACATTACTTTTTTTAAACACGACGGGCAATGCCAAGTTAATTTATTTCCATTAAAAGGTACAAAGCAAACAATAGCACTATCTTCAAGATATCGTTATAGATCTACGTTATCACCCTCAGCCTCTTCAAGTAAATTACCACTTCAAAGCGGATGGCGGCTAAAAATACCTGCTCTAATTGAATTACTGCGAATACGGAGAAATTGTTCAATGCTGTATACATACACGATGCAGATGTTTGTCAAGCCTATTTAAACGGTTTATAATAATAATCATTTATTTTCAGACCAGAGTCCGTAGCTTAAAATATCATAAACACACACACAAACACACAATCAGAAATATAACAAAATGTATGAATAGTCAAACAACAGCTTGCTCTGAGCAAGGCTTGCACTGACTGGACAGGTCCACTCAAAACGGTGTGGTTCCTTCTTAAAAAGACCATTTCAGACACTGATCTGCATGGTCCTCATATAACGTATTGTGAATTTGAGGACCATGTAGATCGCTACGTCAGGGGTTCATTCATGTTAGTCTGGCGGTTTGAGTTCTTTAGGTGGCCTACCCAAATGTATTTATTGGTATTGTTCGTCAAATCGTTGAGCTCCTTAAAGTTCTAAGTTTGAGCTACACGATAACTGATAAATGCTTGCACTGTTTGGACAGGTCCACTCAAGTCTGTGGGGTACTTTCCTCAAAAGACCACTTCAGACACCAACCTACATGGTTCTCATATGATTTGACCAGTACAATTGTATGGACTTCAAAAGAGACCTTGACCTCTGAGTTTGTTTCGGTGTTTCTTCTCAGGGTAGTCAGCTAGGAAACACCGGCCTCATCTAGTTTTTATAACGGCCAAAAAAGATTGACGTGTAAAAGTGTTTTTACAACCTACTTACAAAAAAAAAGTCATTTAACATATTTAATTTAATGTAACTGAATGACGCACGGTGTGTCGTCATCCAGTGCCACATTAGTGGGCTATCTACCCTGCTGGCCACAGTCGCCACCAAGCTGTTGGAGCTATCGCGCACTCGCCGCATCAGGGATACTATTCGTGTTCGCATAATAGCGTAAAAATCGGACACGCCATACTCCGCGAACATCCCCGACGCACTGCAAAAGCGCGGTTGTCCCAACATTACTCTGAAGGCGTTATTATATTGGACACGCAAAACATTGTACGAGCTTTTTGTATATCTACTCATACACGTGTAGATTGGCAGTATGCCCTAAAGTGTGATAAATGATATTTACTTTGCATGTAGGTTAAACATAACACTTTTACACGTCAAATATTTCTGGTCATTTTAAGCTAGATGAAGCCGGTGTTTCCTAGCCGACTACCTTGAGAAGAACCACCGAAACAAACTCAGAGGTCAAAGTCTCTTTTAAAGTCTAAACAATCCGTACTGGTCAAGTCATATGAGAACCATGTAGGTTAATGTCTGAGGTAGCGTTTTGAGGAAAGTGCCACACAGATTTGAGACGAATGAGTGAGTGTGACTTTTACCTCTTTTATAGGTACATGCAGTTTTTTATTTGCAAAATATAATACTTATTAGCTGTAGTAAACAATTATGAAATATTTTTTAAATACCTTCCTCAGCGAAGAAGTTATAAAGATTCAAAGTTGACAGTTAGAAAGAGAAGTTCGATAGGTACGTACTCTGACGTCAAATTCCATGAACCCTGTACAGTTGCTATAGGGAACGTGCACGGCGTAGACTATGCCATCTAGTGTTACAAACCTGAAACTTTTACTTTGTAAATATTTTACCTGTGCTGCCACCTATACTTCCTGCACCCTCCATTTAGGCCCTAAATGGAGGGTGCACGTTCCCCTAAATTTTAGGGGAACGTGCACGAAGTAGGCTGTGCCATCTAGCGTTGCAAATTTGAAACTTATAAGTAAAATATACTTGACATTGACGCGCCTGTGCTGCCACCTATAGTTTCTGCACGTTCCCTATAGAAAACAGCGGTTTCGCTTGAGGGACAAATAAAATTTGTTTCTAAAATCGTTATATATCTCGTTTGTTTTTCGGTAAATTTTCACTGTTAGCAATATATTTTCGGACAATTGTAGATAAACTGTTTAGATAATATTTTTTTCATGCATAACCATTCCCTATTATATAGTTCATGTTTTAAGTAACTTTACCAGGGCTTCGTGGCTTCAAAAATAACAAGATCGATTCAAGGTCAAGCAAAACTTGGCAAGGTCGGTTCGAGGATTGGTCCATCTTCTACGAAAGGCTTTGACATTCGCAAGTAAATTTTAGAAATCAAATAGTTTGGCTGGAGGAACCAGAATATGCCGGAAATTAACCTATAGTCTTGCCAGGGGCTATCGTGATGTCCAATTACAATAGCAGCTCTTTAATAAAGAGCTGCTATCGCGGATTTTATTCGAAAGAGTTACCGTGACGCCGGAATGCAAAGGGCATTTGGAGGGACACGGGTGGGTTTTAGTCAGTAAGAGTCTGACACTCCCTTCCGCTCCACAAAGAGAGGTCAGTTGTTGATTTCCAATGCAAAAAACCTGGAACTGCATGTACTCCACACGTAAGACCTTCTTCTTCTGAGGTCCAACACTAGGACTAAGAGCGGAAACCAAATCCTAATAGATAGAAGACCTTCTTCAGTACTATGGTCTTGGTATTCATATTAAGCTCATTGAAAATTTTAATCGCGATGGAACTCGTCGGCGAGGTCGGTATACAGAACGCGGTCTGTGTTTGTTTTTCCTAAGAGTGCTGGTTTCCCTACTACTCTCTTGGTTCTGGGTGATGGGGTCATCGGGCTCAACAAGGGTATGCCGCGGTCGGCGGATCTTGCTGATCTGGGAACATCAGGGTGCTGCTAGTTGCTATATAAATAGCACAGTTACTCCCCACCACCGCCTCCGGCCCAGCGTGACATCGTGACGACTGTCTTTGACATTCGCATGTAAATCTTACCAGTTTATTGTTCAGGCTTTTGTTTGAAATTGTAAAGGGTAATGATTCATTACTGCTGCTTAGCAAAATCACTTAGTGAAGTGGTGAATGGTAGGTAATAAACAACAGGTATGTGTATTAAAATACAATAGGTTAGGGTGTATTTTACACTTGTTGATATTAAGAACGGTACCTCCGCCCGCGACCCCTCATGTTAAACACGAGAACGCGCTGCCGATAGCCACCGAATTCTTTACCGGAAATCTATCAAACAGAAGCACTCGAATTCACACATTTGCAGTTGATATACTGAACTGTTTTACTATTAGATAAATTGTGTTGCACGTTTATGGATATACAGGGTTATTTGTAAAATAACAACAACCTCTTAAGAGGTCATTGTACTCATCATTATGAACAACTTTTACTATGGGACCAAACCTGAAATCGCGAAAAAAAAATCAGCTGTTCCCTACTACGAACATAAATGTAAGGAACAGCTGACTTTTTTCATGATTTCAACAGAAGTCGCAGGAATTTCAGCACCTTGTACTAGCTGAAATGGCTTGCTATTTAAAGGACGCTAGCAACACCCCGCGGAATCACCCGCGTAGTTTCCATTCCCGTGGGAACACGAGGGTAAAATATAGCCTATGTCGCCCACGGATAGTGTAGCTTCTCAACAGAGAAATAATTTTTCAAATCGGTTCATTAGTTTCGGAACCTATTCAATAGAAACAAACAATAATTTTTTTTCCTCGTTATAATCTTAGTACAGATTATTCTTGGCCATTAAACAAAACAAATAGTTCTAACATTAGCAATGCTTCCTCTCAGAACTATAGTAAAAGTGTTTCTTTTCCAATGTAGGTTTTCGGGAAAATTCAAGCCACTAGCTGGCGCCACCTAGGTGAGAGGTCCTCTACTTCGAAAACGTTACTTATAATATTATTTTAAAATGTCGCTGACGACAGCTCCATAAGAGCGTTTTTAATAGGTACCTTTTTTTTGGATGGGAAATCATCAAATGACTTCTCCCGCTCTGGGCGGAGCTCTTCGGTGACTCTTTCGAACAATTTCTGCAACCCTAGCAGGCACTGACCCTATGGGGCCCCATCTTCGTTGCTGACGGCTCTTTGAGGCGCGCGTGGAACACTACACGCCGTCGACTCGGGCCTGGTAATAATAGGTACCTGAACCTGTTACCTCAGGACTACCGACTTCAGAAAATCCTCATTGAACAAGATAAACTAAAAGAAATAAAGAAAGTGATACGTAAAAATTCCCGTTCTCTAAACATTAGGCCTTTGTACTAACTGCGGAGTTTGTTCGAACAAGTCACCGCGGCCCTGGAACGCAAAGGGCACTAAGAGGAACACGGGTGGATTTTAGTCAGTAAGAATCTGACACCTTCCGCTCCACTCAGAGCGGGAGAAGTCATTTGATGATTTCCCATCCAGAAAAAAGACCTTTGTGCTACAGTGCCTTTCTTTCCCAAATAAATATATAGAAACAAAGACGCAGTCACATTCAAGTGCTCGGAAGTAGGTACTTACTTGCCTTACCATGACATTATAAGATTTGCCTATCATGTTCCACTGCATGTCGTAATAGTTGGCATATAAGTACATACATCTACTACCCACTCGAATGCACTGTATTACGCTGGTGTCACTTTATCTATACACGACTGTGTATATGCGTGGGCGCATGTTGCTTGTTCAAGAGAAAAGGGCTTGCAAATGGAAAAGAATAAGCATTTTTATTACGTAAGTCCGTTAAAAATAGTAGCCCACCGAGTAAAGTAGAAGAGTTTGTGGCTAATAAATAACAGCCGCACGGGTCGATCTTTAAGGTTAAGCAACGCTTCCGGAGGTTAATCTGTGGATGGCTGCCCATCTATACTAATATTATAAAGCTGAAGAGTTTGTTTGTTTGTTTATTTGAACGCGCTAATCTCAGGAACTACTGGTTCGATTTGAAAAATTCTTTTTGGGTTGAATAGACCATTTATCGAGGAAGGCTTTAGGCTATATATCATCACGCTTAAGCCAATAGGAGCGGAGCAGCGATAAAGAATGTTTTAAAATCGGGGATTCCACGGGGACGAAGTCGCGGACAGCAGCTAGTCTTAACATATAAGGATTCCTGCGTGCCTCGAACAGCACGTTAAGCCGTTTTTTCCGGCTGTAATTTGTAGATCTTTGGCAGACACGATAATAATTTAAATAAAAACTAAATAAAATTAAATGAAAGCCTTTTAATTTCAGAAGGTAGATAAATTAACTCAGTACAATATAGCGTGACAGCTGTTTTTTTAAATTGATTATATTTAACTCCACATCAATCTGGACTGTAGTAATGTTTGTAATACTTTTATAACAAAGTGTGCCTCTAAAAGAGCCTTTTTTAACTTCTGCCTAATGCTATAGTAAACAGGGTATAGACTGTGATGATAATGTAATAAATCAATCTACATACATTATGTTAATGACTTAAAAAGATGACTGACTTATCTATCGAAACCGCCTTTTTTTCTGGATGGAAAATCATCAAATGACTTCTCCCGCTCTGGGCGGAGCGGAAGGGTGTGTCAGACTCTTACTGACTAAAACCCACCCGTGATCCTTCTTGTGCCCTTTGCGTTACAGTGCCGCGGTGACTCTTTCGAACAAATTCCGCAACCCTAGCAGGCACTGACCCTATGGGGCCCCGTCTACGTTGCTGACGGCTCTTTGAAGCGCGCGTGGAACACGACGCGCCGTACATACATTATGTTCATGACTTAAAAAGATGACTTACTTATCTATCGACACCGCCTGTTATTATGTTTTATACACTCATTGAGTGTTATGACGTTGCTAAGTTTCAATCTGGTTTTCTCCACTCATGAGCTGCCAAGTGCCAAGCCCTTGTTTTCACTATCTTCGTCATTTTATTTTCTAATAACCATTATAGTTTTTGTATTTGAAATTAGAACAGTTAATCTTTTTAAATATGTGGCGTAGCCACAATACATTATTATAATAGAAATAACAAAGCTAAATAAACTATAAATACATATAATAAATATTTAGAACATGTACCTATTCGAATATATATAAGTATATATGTACATATTTATATCTACTATAAAATACTTTACATACTAAGTACACAAATTACAAACATTAAACATGCACAATAACACTTAACAATTCTAATCCTACGAACTTACCAGTACTGCATATCCGCATCGTTGAGTCGTCACGCGTCTCCACATCGTCGTCGTGTCGTATCGAGTAAGCGCGCATCAAGTCCCGCTACTCACCGAAACAAAGGAAGCCTAGAACCATCGCCGGCGCAGTGACGCGCTCGCCTGCGCCCCCCAGTCCGTCTCGCGCTCTCACGACAGACGCACGCTCGCTTGCTACGCAAATTTATTCCTTCCGCTTACGCTGGTATCGCTTACGATTGCCTATTTATGATAATCATCTGCTTATGCTTACTTTTGTAATAGTAGTGAGAATAAACTGTTGTTGAAGTGTCCGGTGTCGTTTAATTGTGCTCCCTGGAGGTAACCCCACACTAAGAAGAACACACACACACCACAACAACTTCTCCTACATTGGTGACCCCGGATCTTGGACACGGCGCGGAGCAGCATAAAAACCGTAAGCTAGTGAAAACCAAATTTAAAAATGTCTAAAAACGACAAGTCATTAGACAAACAAAGTGACGAAGGCAGGCCGCATTCCAAAGAAAGGACATTTATACCTTCCGACATCTGTCGCGTCGGGGTACGATTACCACCGTTCTGGGCGGAAGAACCTGCAGTTTGGTTTGCGCAAATAGAAGGAAGTTTTGCACTCTCAGGCGTCAAAGATGACGACACTAAATATAATTACGTCAGCGCGCAACTTGAAAACCGTTACGCCGCAGAGGTAAAAGACATTTTAATTAATCCACCAGCTAGTGGCAAATATGAAAAATTAAAAAGTGAACTAATTAAACGGTTATCAGCGTCGCGTGAAAAAGAATTAACCCAGTTGCTGATGCATGAGGAGTTAGGGGACAGGAGACCATCTGCGTTTCTTCGTCACCTCCAACATCTAGCGGGCCCAAACATACCAGACGATTTTATAAAGACCGTGTGGACTAGCCGCTTACCGGGTAACATACAAATAGTCGTAGCATCGCAGCCAGAGTCGTCGCTTTCAGCACTCGCAGACCTGGCCGATAAAGTGCATGACCTCGTACCACCCGTGCCACAAGTGGCCGCCACGGAAGCAGTTCCAAATTCAATAATCGAGAAATTGTCTAAAGAAATTGCAGAGCTTAGTCGTCAAGTGCAGGCCCTCTCAACAAGAGATTCAAGATCCAGGTCGAGGAATAGAAGTCAACGGGGAAGAAGCAACACGCGTTCCCAGTCAAACTATAGGAAGTACCCTACCTGTATTTTCCACCACAGATATGGAGAAAAAGCACGGAAATGCCTCAAACCATGCGATTATAAGTCAGGGTCGGGAAAAGCCAAAGGCAATCATCAGTAGCGACACATGATTGCCACAGTCCTACTACTGGTCGCTTATTCATAACGGACAGAAGGACGAAAACGCAGTTTTTAGTCGACACTGGGAGTGACATTTGCGTTTTTCCCCGTTCTGCCCTGAAACAAAGGCGACCACGCACAGCTGAACTCAACGTCTTCGCAGCGAATGGAACACCAATCGCCATATACGGTGTCCAACAAATGGAACTTGACTTAGGTCTTCGCCGTGCATTTACCTGGCAATTTATAATCGCTGACGTCACCAAGGCTATTATCGGAGTTGATTTTTTATCGCACTACGACTTAATTGTAGACTGTCGTAACAAACGCCTGATCGACAACAAGACCAGCCTGTCAGCAACAGCAAACCGAGTTCCCGCATCTGATGTCATAACGTCAGTCAAAACAATAACAGGCGAGTCTAAGTACTTGAACCTTCTTCGAGATTTTCCGGAAATCACTCGGCCAACAGGTACACATCGGGTCATACGTCACAAAACGGTTCACCATATAAGAACAACCGCCGGACCGCCCGTATATTGCACTCCAAGAAGACTAGCCCCGGACAAACTGAAGATCGCAAAACAGGAGTTCGAAGAAATGCTGAGAATAGGGACAGCACGACCCTCGGAGAGCCCATGGTCGTCCCCCCTTCATCTCGCCGCAAAGAAGGACAACGGATGGCGACCATGCGGCGACTACAGAATGCTAAATGCTCGAACGATCCCCGACCGATACCCGATCCGGCACATCCAGGACTTCACTCAGAACATAGCTGGCTGCCAAATATTCTCAAAAATTGATTTAGTAAAGGCGTACAATCAAATACCGGTTAACCCCGAGGATATACCCAAAACGGCTATAACCACGCCCTTTGGAATGTTCGAGTTCCCTTTTATGACGTTTGGCCTAAGAAACGCAGGACAAACGTTTCAAAGATTTGTCGACGAAATGACTCGAGACCTGGACTTCTGCTACACCTACTTAGACGATTTTTTGATATCTTCTCCCGACGAAGAGACCCATTATCGTCACTTACGCCTCCTCTTCGAACGATTGAAACAATACGGAATGGTCATAAACACTTCCAAATGTGTTTTTGGGGCAGAAGAAGTAACTTTCCTCGGCTGTAGCGTATCTTGCGCAGGTATCAAACCACTGGATAGCAAAATCCAAGCCATAAAGGACTACCCCACCCCGAAAACCGTTCGAGAACTCAGGAGATTCCTAGGGATGATAAATTTCTATCGTCGTTTTTTAAAAGACGCTGCCACATCCCAAACACCTTTGCATAGCTTGCTTACCGGATCTGTAAAGGGCAGTCATCCTATTGACATCACCGGAGAGGCGCTCCAGGCATTCGAAAACTGCAAGAACAGCCTATGCCAGTCAACTCTCCTAGCGCACCCAGACATGGACGCCAAACTAGCGTTAGTCACGGATGCATCAGACGTCGCAATTGGTGGAGTTCTACAGCAGCGAAAAGACGGGGAATGGCAACCTCTCGCTTTCTTTAGTCGTAAATTAAGCCCTTCACAGAAGAAACACTCGCCTTACGACAGAGAACTTCTCGCGATTTACGAATCCATAAAACATTTCCGACACCTGGTAGAAGCAAGGCATTTCACAGTATTTACAGACCACAAGCCAATTTGCTTCGCGTTCCATGGTCACAAAGAAAAATGTTCACCACGCCAGTTTCGGCATTTAGACTATATAGCACAATTTACAACGGACATCCAACACATATCGGGAAAGGATAACATAGTTGCCGATACTCTCTCAAGAATAGAGGAGATCGTACAGCCTGTCGAGTTGAAGACCTTGGCCATTTCACAGGGTAACGACCCAGAGCTAAGACAACTCTTAGAAGGTGGAACTTCGCTCAAACTTGTCAAAGTAACTGTACCTGGAACAAAACTGGAACTTTACTGCGACGACAGCACGCAAAACCCAAACCCCCGACCTTACGTACCAAAAGAGCACAGAAGGCAAGTCTACGACAGCCTACACTCACTTAGCCACCCTGGCGCTAGAGCCTCCGCAAAATTAGTGGCCCAGCGCTACGTATGGCCAGGAATAAATAAAGATTGTCGCGATTGGACCAAGCTCTGTCACGCGTGTCAACGCTCAAAGGTCACTCGACACGTAACCACACCAGCGGGCACCTTCAAGCTGCCAAACGCCAGATTTACTTACGTGCACATCGACATCATCGGACCATTACCCCTCTCGGATGGCTACCGTTATTGCCTCACCGCCGTGGATAGATTCACACGGTGGCCCGAGGCAATCCCCTTGCAAGATATAACCGCGGAAACAGTCGCCAAAGCTCTCGTTAGTAACTGGATATCACGTTACGGTTGCCCTACAGAAGTTGTGACAGATCGCGGGAAGCAATTCGAGTCCGCACTACTAAAACAGCTCTCAGAACTTGCCGGATTTCAACGCAACAGAACCACCGCGTATCATCCCGCAAGCAACGGAATGGTAGAACGGATGCACAGGCAGCTAAAGGCAGCTATAATGTGTCATGGAAACTCAAAATGGACAGAAAGCTTACCTCTAGTGCTACTAGGAATGAGAAGCGCCTTCAAAGAGGACATACAAGCGTCACCCGCCGAACTCCTCTACGGCGAACCACTCAGATTGCCCGGAGAGTTTCTGCAGCCAATCACCAATCAGCATACGACCAGTGACCTCACCGAATACTCAGCACGACTACGCTCCATTATGAACCATATTCGTCCTCAGCCAGCCGCAAGACACAGCAGACGTAACGTTTTCGTGTTCCGAGACTTACCTTCTTCTACTCACGTTTACGTCCGAGATGACACTGTGAGAGGATCCCTTCAGCCGGCATACAATGGGCCATATCAAGTCCTGCAGCGAGGCACAAAAGTATTTAAGCTGCTGATTAAAGGAAAAGAACAGACAGTATCAATAGAGAGGTTAAAACCAGCCTATATACTTACACCAGATACTCGTTCAGAGACTCGTCCGATTGAAAATGAAACTCCAAACCCTGTAAGCAAAGATGATGGAACTCTAAACCCTGTAAACAAAGATCAAGAAGTAAGAATTACTCGCTATGGAAGAAAAGTGAGATTCCCTGACTATTATCGCCCATCCTAGGATGGTCTCCAGGGGGGAGTCATGTGGCGTAGCCACAATACATTATTATAATAGAAATAACAAAGCTAAATAAACTATAAATACATATAATAAATATTTAGAACATGTACCTATTCGAATATATATAAGTATATATGTACATATTTATATCTACTATAAAATACTTTACATACTAAGTACACAAATTACAAACATTAAACATGCACAATAACACTTAACAATTCTAATCCTACGAACTTACCAGTACTGCATATCCGCATCGTTGAGTCGTCACGCGTCTCCACATCGTCGTCGTGTCGTATCGAGTAAGCGCGCATCAAGTCCCGCTACTCACCGAAACAAAGGAAGCCTAGAACCATCGCCGGCGCAGTGACGCGCTCGCCTGCGCCCCCCAGTCCGTCTCGCGCTCTCACGACAGACGCACGCTCGCTTGCTACGCAAATTTATTCCTTCCGCTTACGCTGGTATCGCTTACGATTGCCTATTTATGATAATCATCTGCTTATGCTTACTTTTGTAATAGTAGTGAGAATAAACTGTTGTTGAAGTGTCCGGTGTCGTTTAATTGTGCTCCCTGGAGGTAACCCCACACTAAGAAGAACACACACACACCACAACAACTTCTCCTACAAATATATCTAAGTTCTTTAGCAACTCATGTAGTATTTATGTGTGTTTAATGTTAATATCATGGTCCTTGAAAGCTTGTGACTTATAATCATAAGCATAATCAGCCTTTTAATGTTCCCACTGCTGGGACACAGGCCTCCTCTCTAGAAGAAGGAATGGGCTGTAATCCACCACGCGGGCCCAGTGCGGGTCGGTGAATGTCACATGTCTTTGAATTTTTGAATTTTGTCTGTGAATGTCTTTGAATTTTTGGTAGCCATTAAAAGGCTGATTATGCTAAACAGTGGCCTTATTGATTGAGCTAATAATAGGTTCCTTTTGACGTTAGCTATGTAAAGGTAGATAATGAATACACATACATACATAGGTACATACCATATTGTAGCATTTACTGTCTTTCTTTATTTTAGCCGAATAAAGACAGACAGTAAATGCACGCACAAAATCTAAAAAATAATTACTTAAGATTAAGATGTAGACTGATTTTCAGAATGAATTTTCAACTGTTTATAATAATTATCTTACAAAATGATAATTTTCTCACAAATACACAGCTAGTCTAAGCCATTATTATAAAGAGATAAAACTGTTTGTTTGTTTGTGCATATAAAGATGAGCTACAGCTACAGCACTTAGAAAAAAATAAGCTAATTTTCTTTTTTATCGTTAGAAATTAAACCAAGAGCATATAGAATGTACCTTAACATCCGTCCAAACCTAACGATTATAAAAACTACGATGAAACACATAATTATATATGTATGCGCACGTGAATGTGTATGATTGTTTTCTCTGAGAGCCGCCAGGTGGCGACGCCGGCGTTGTTCACATATTAGAATGTACTTTCATTCATCTTTCTATTGCGGTGACCACACTACTGCAGTAGCAGTATTTTATGATTATTACCCGACTGTGTTAAAAGGAGGGTAAAGTTGTTATTGCTTTTTTTGTCGATTGGAATTATTCCCTATTCAGATTGATACAATCATCTGCCTTGCCTTTTCCCAACTATATTGGGGTCAGCTCCCAGCCAAACTTGGTTCATCTGAATACCAGTAGTTTACGTGGAGCGGCTGCCTACTAGACCTTCACAACCTATTGAATAGTTGGGTAACAATTGGGTAACAAACTGGTAACACGGAACTTCTTGGCAAGACTAGAGTCAGATTTTCTGGCTTCTGACAATTCGTAACGACTGCCAAAGATCTCCAAATGACAGTCGGGACCAACGGCTTAACGTGCTTTCCGAGGCACGGAGAAGTCTCGTTATGTTAAGATGGTCACCCATCCACAGACCAATGTCGGTAAGTGTTGCTTAACTTTGAAGAACGACCCGAGCGGCTTTTATTATTTTGCCTCGACCTTCTAGGAATTGATAGCCACAGTTTATAATGACATTATTTTGGTAGGCTTGATTTTTTTTTATCTTAGAACGTGCAGTAATATTACAGACAAAGTGTATTTCATAAAAAAAAAACAACATAAGGACGATTTTAAGCCGTAAATATATCGGATCGGAATTTTGGTCCGTTTGGAATCCGCATTGAATAGTTAACAAAAGACCAGCAATCAAAACCGATCAACCTTCTCAAACAAAAACAAAACACGATGGAACTACTTATAAACACAAACAAAACACCGTAACAGGACCCAATCATAAAATGCTCCATTAAAATACTCATTACGAAATCTTTTCACGGTTTCAAAACGTCATTATAATTTAAATGAAAAGTAATTTCCCATTACCTTGAGTGTGGTCACCGCACACACTCAGTACAGAGCCTCGTGATAAGGAATAAGTCAGAATAAGTCATCTGCGCGCGCGCACCGGCCTTGCGCACCCGCGTCTTACAACCTCTGCCGCCGTCGCAGATAAATATCAACTCTATCCTCCCGCGATAACGATGAAATTAGAATAACACGGAAAGTGATAAGGAAAAGTGTGAGTGAAAAAAATATTCTTTTTTTGTGAAATTAGTGCTGTGAGTTTGCATTATTTGCGTCTTTTAAAACCTGGTAAGCTTTCTTTAATCATTAGGTCATAGTTATGTTTACAGATGATTTCAAAACAGACTTCGCGGTCTTGGAACGCAGCGGGCACTAGGAGGATCACGGGTGGGCTTTAGTCAGTAAGAGTCTGACACTCCCTTCCGCTCCGTCCAGAACGGGAGAAGTCATTTGATGATTACCCATCCATAAAAAATGTCATAATTATGTACTGGCAAAATTCTAAGTACCTTACCTACTTGTCTCTTCCATAGTTATATAAATTCAGTTTAAAAATTGAAAATGGCGGAAATTGTTAGGAACGACGATTTTGCTAAATTATCAAGTTGTTTTATGTTATTTTAAGCAATTGTTTCTAATGTATGAATAATTTCTTGAAGGCGCAATTTATTTGTTGTATCGTTATATAATACGTTTTTGTTTAAAGGTTTAGTAATATTGTTATTACTACACAAGAATTTAATTAAAATACCTACTTCACACTGGTACATAATTGGCGATTTTATATATTTATTGTTTTTGGACAACGAGTGAGTACGTTTATATAAGTTTCTTAAAACACTTGCTTTGCCTCCCGGTTTTAAGCTCTTAGTTCCCGTTCCCGTGGGAATACGGGAATAAAATATAGCCTTTGTTACTCGCTGATAATGTAGCTTTGCATTGGTAAAATCGGTCCAGTAGTGTCGGAGCTTATTCGGTACAAACTAAAATTCTTTCCTCTATATATTAGTACTAGCAACGCCCCGTGGTTTCACCCGCGTAGTTCCCGTTCCCGTGAGGATACGAGGATAAAATATAGCCTATGTTACTCAGGGTGAATTTAGCTTTCTAATGGTGAAAGAATTTTTGAAATAGGTCCAGTAGTTTTTAAGTTTATTCGTTACATACAAAATTACAAAACTTTCCTTTTTATCATATTAATATGGATTGATATAGAAGAAAAAGAGTATCTACTTATATAAAAATTCAATAGTATGTACCGGGTAAAGTCGGGTTACTTTGGCCCTGGAGGGTAACTTTAGCCCTAACTCGTTAACCAATAAGAACACAGCACACTGTTTTTTCTGTATTCCTATTGGTTAAAAGTTGGAGCCAAAATTGTACTACAGAGCTAAAGTAACACCACTTAACGTTTTTAAAAATTCTTGAATTCCTTTCGAAACTATATCTGCTGTTGTGCCTGTTTTCAAAAGTCTTATTATATATTTTTATCAACTGTTTATTGACAGTTTCAGCTCAATGTTTTGACGTTCAAAAGTACCGTTAATGGTCTAGTTGAAATAAATGAATTGACTTTGACTTTGACTTTGACTTTGACTTTGAATGATATTAGCGAAATCAGGTTCAAATTAAGTGTACTAGTATAATTGTAGCATTTACCAGCTGTCAGCTGAGAAAATTACATCTAGTTCTAGGCTAAAATGTGACCTCGTGGTATACCGCTAACTCATTGCCGCATCGTAATGTTTACTAACCAAATAAAAACCAAATATGAGTGGTTATCAAGTTTTATCGCTATCTGTAAGCCCCATTCACCTTTATTTTCAACATCTAATCCTGTGCAGGCAGACAAAAAAACAAGGTAGCCGAATTTGTTCGAAAGAGTCACCGCGGCCCTGGAACGCAAAGGGCGTTAGGAGGTACAAGGATGGGTTTTAGTCATTAAGAGTCTGACGCTCCCTTCCACTCCGCCCAGAGCGGAAGATGTTGTCATTTGATGATTTCTAATACATAAAACGTGATGAGGTCTATACTAATATTGTAAAGTTGAAGAGTTTGTTTGTTTGGTTGGTGGAACGCGCTAATCTCAGTAACTACTGGTTCGTATTGAAAAATCCTTTAAGTTGTTGGATAGCTTATTCTATCAAGGAAGGCTATGGGTTATAATATAACATATAACCTATGTCCTATAGCCTTCCTTCATAGATGGTAGGCCAATAGGAGTGGAGCTTCAATGAATGATGAAAAATGGTTTTTTTTTTCTGTCTGATATGACGCAGTTGTGCGGGCCACCTAGTAAGTAAGATAATATAAGTATGGGTGAAGCCATTCTGACAAAATGTTAATTATTACAATGTCAACATTTTAGCAATTTACTTTCATTTTCCAACACCTACATATCTGAATTTGAATACCCAGAAAACTTTTAAAACTGGACACTAGTTTGGCTAAGTCACTCGACGTCGGAGTCGGAAATCTCACGTTTATTTTGAACAAACATTTTCTTTACGCTCAAGTTTCCACTGCTCGAAACAGGGCTGACAAACACATGGCAATGGTTAGGTAAAATATTAAATGGTTTGCTTTTCAAATATATTAGAAGAATAATAATTTAATAATTCTTTATTCTGAAAATTTGGAATACTTTTTTACGCATCAGAATTTGATAGCCTTATCTCTCGAAGTCATTCCTACAAATTGTAGAATAGCAAGTTACGAAATATTAAGTGTTACAATTTCAACAGTCTAAATGACGATGGAACCCCACGACGGATCCTATTTCTGTCTGCAGGGTTTAAAAAAACACATGAATGGCATGACCGGAGCTAAGTGCGCTCGTTCACTGTAGCGAAATACGCAGTTTCTTATCTATACTAATATTATAAATTGGAAAGATTTGTATTTTTATATTTTTGTATGTAACGAATAAACTCAAAAACTACTGGACCGATTTCAAAAATTCTTTTACCATTACAAAACTACATTCACCCTGAGTAACATAGGCTATATTTTATCCCCATATTCCCATGGGAACGGGAACTACGCGAGTAAAATACTCATAATTTTAATGTTATCTTTTACATGTTTTCTGTGAGTATATCTATACTAATATCATAAAGAGGAAAGATTTGATTGTTTGTTTATTTGTATTGAATAGGCTTCGAAACTACCGGACCGTTTAACTATGTTTTCACCAATGGAAAGCTAAGTTATCAGCGAGTAACATAGGCTATATTTTATCCTTGTATTCCTACGGGAACGGGAACTACGCGGGTGAAACTGCGGGGCGCTGATATCAATAATAAAATAAATTCTTGTTGCTCTAGCAATCAATACTCATTATACTGCATGAACATACTTGTATTTGTGCCTAAATGTTTTTCAATAAATCAATGGTACTTCGAAACGCTTTATTCCAACTCAAATTGACGATCCCTGTAGTGTGTATACTTTGGAACATCCAAGCCAGAAGTTTAGAACTCGCGTATACTTCAAGCGATATACATACATAAGCTACCGGATTCGCTAGGTACTGAATACGGAATTTTATCGCCCCAACGCTCTTCAGTAGTTTTATATTGAAACAATACAGTTTTTGCTGATCATCTTAGTTTCCTTAACGTTTTGGTCTAGCGCCTCTAGTCCGTAGTTTGATCTTTAGGACATTTATTAGAGTTTATCATCTGTACTAATATATAAAGCTGAAGAGTTTGTTTTTTGTTTGTTTGTTTGTTTGAACGCGCTAATCTCAGGAACTACTGGTTCCAATTGAAAAATTCTTTTTGGGTTGAATAGACCATTTATCGAAGAAGGCTTTAGGCTATATAACATCATGCTTGCTGCCAATAGGAGCGGAGCAGCGATAAAGAATGATTTAAAATCGGGGATTCCACGGGGACGAAGTCGCGGGCAGCAGCTAGTTGTTTACACAGCGCGAGCGTGTTTCAGAAGTGCGTGGTCATATTAGGGGTGAATTTAAAATAGCAGCAAGCTTTGGTGTTTTAGAGAAGCATAATCAAGCTCTATAATGTTCCGATAACTGGGACACAGGCGTCCTCAGAGTGAAAGAGGACTCTAAAAGTTTAAAGATCCATAACACTTCGTTACAAAGTTTAAAAACTAAAAATTCGGATGAATGGATACCATTTATCCTTAACTCTAGAAATAAATACAACAAGACGTCCCTTTATTTTTTCAATAACAATTTTATCAAATGAAGTATCAGACTCTTACTGTCTAAATTCCACCGGTAATCCTCCTAGTGCCCTTTGCGTTCCAGGGCCGCGGTGACTCTCAGGCCCGGTAACTTATCATTGGTTCACTGATGCACCATGTTGGAGATTATACTAATTTCATGTTAAGTAGACAATAAGACCACCTAAGAAAATCGAACTTTCAATTCAATATTTCTTTTTCTTTTTCAGCTCTCCTACAAAATTATTCTACAAAACTGTTACTGAAATACAACCTTATTTAAAAAAAAACGACAACGTCGTATTTTTGTACGGAACTCAATTATCAATGACCTTTAGTTACATAAATACGTGTTATACTGATGACAACTTTTATTTTTTGGTTGGGTGTTATCTGCGTAACTATGCGTTTCGGAACTCATGTTTCTTAGACATTTAACATTATTTCTATTCACAGAATGTAACCTTAAAATTAATCAATTAAAATTTTAAATATACATCTTAAATACTAATTGCAACAGCACAAATCAAATCAGACACGCAAAAGTTTTGCTAAGCATATCAAATCTATTGAACAACACAAAATGAACGCAAGAAAATTATGTATTTCGTTCTGCTTGAAATCGTAAACGATATTGAAATAGACTAGAGCCAAGACTGAACTACTAGACTGGACCATAGACTAACTATTACCGTTGCCTAAATCTTGCACACGATAGGCTTGCGTTAATCGTAAATGCTGAGCTCAAGCTATCTAAGAAGTTGGTGTAATGAAAATCAAGAAGTCGTCAGCATCAGGGACGGAGCCCCATAAGGTCAATGCCTGCTAGGGTTGCGGAATTTGTTCGAAAGAGTCACCGCGGCCCTGGAACGCAAAGGACACAAGAAGCGGAGAATCACGGGTGGGTTTTAGTCAGTAAGAGTCTGACACTCCCTTCCTCTTCGCCCAGAGCGGGAGGGGTCACTTGATGATTTCCCATCCAAAAAAAAATGGTGTAATGAAAATGTGCTTGGTTTACCGCAAAATCTATTTTCCTCTTATTACACGACTGGTCAAAAAAAGGAGAGCTGTTTTCGGGGTTCATGTATGTATGTTTGTGAGTTTCTTTATTCCACCATAAGTTCTGATAGGCTTAACCGATATAAATGTATGTGTTATCGTTAGAAGCGTTGAGTTATCCCGGGTAAAATAAAATAAAAAGCTTGCTTAGTACATAGCAAAAAAGGGACAAAATATATCACTACATAGTATAAAACAAAGTCGCTTCCCGCTGTCTGTCCATATGTATGCTAAGATCTTTAAAACTATGCAACGGATTTTGATGCGGTTTTTTTTTAATAGGTACATAAAGTGATTCAAGAGGAAGGTTTATATTTGTATACTACATGTCTAATATAGCAGAGATTTAATATCAACATTGCACCCGTGCGAAGCCGGGGTGGGTCGCTAGTTTTTTAATATAAGACACTCCCAAGGGTTTCCATACAACCGACATGTTTTTTTTGCCATTTTTATAGATAATTATACGGAACCCTTCGTGCGCGAGTCGCACTTGACCGGTCTTTTATTTTATTATTTTCTTCATTGTTTCAAGTTTATGCAATTTGTTTTGTAATAAATTAATCGTTAATTATGATCTTTATATTTTAAGTCGTAAGATTCATAACATAATGCTGACTCATGACTGGTTTCATGCATTATTTATTTATTTTGTGCAAGTTTCTTATAAAGGCGCGTTTACACGGGCGATTTTTTGAGCAATGGTTGCTTGGCATTGTGCTTGGCATCGACAATAAATGAAAATTGATTACTTCTAAGGAGGTCGATTGTTGTTGCGAAATTTATTCGAAAAAGTCACCACGGCCCTGGAACGCAAAGGGCACTAGAAGGATCACGGGTGGGTTTTAGTCAGTAAGAGTCTGACACTCCCTTCCGCTCCACCCGGAGCTGGAGAAGTTATTGATGATTTCCCATCCAGAAAAAAAAGGATTCCATCTACATATCTCTGTACAAAAAGTCATCAAAATCGATTAAGCTGTTTAGACGTTACAACTTAACAAAAACAAACTTCACTTTCGCATTTTTGGTAGGATTGATATTATTCATTGAAGACTCGTCCAATTAGATGACGTAATCTAGTAACCCGAACAAATTGGGGTTTTATCACAATTAGAATAAAAAATAACGTATTACTGACTTATGATAAGTATCGCATTCAACACGAAAAGTTCACAAAAGAATTTAATCCGAAATTAATTCGTCAGCAACCAACCATGTCATTACATTATGCAAAATATAATCCATACTAATCTATGCAAACATATAAACCTGAAGAGTTTGTTTGTTTGCTTGAGTGTAGAGATGAGAGGTATATACTGGTAGAGGTATATATACCAAGTATGTGCTTCCCAGTACATAGACCGGGTACGGACCGAAATACTGGGTAAATACCTTGAAGGTATGACGTCAGACGCATAGTACGATACGAACCGCTACCACAAGGTAGCGCCCAGTTTTATCGGTAGTTCGGTACGCCGAAGCAACCCGAAGCTACCCGACAGCTTACGAAGGGACCCGAAACGTCATTCGTGCTTTATGAACATTCGGTTGATTTAATTTAGTTAGACAAAATGGGTACTTATTTTTACGTGCATTACATTACGTTGAAAACTCACGTGACGTCACGTCGCTGGTAGAATTTGTAGCAACGTAGTGACGTCACGTGAGTTTTCATCGCACTGTATCGTCTTCATTTTTTGTTTACGTGAAAAAAGAAAAAATACGTGTCCAATATTTTTTGTAAATCTATCAGACGGACTAATTAGATTTTTACAGTTAAATACCCTATTGATTTGAAATCTTTTAACTACGCCGGTTAATTAGTCAGTTTAAATATAATTAATGTTATTTTGCATTTAATTTATATAGAAATAACTAGAATTCATTAATAACCATCGTCATACTCTTAGCCGACAGTCCTAAGCCTGGTAAAGTAGGAAGGAAAGATTTCATATCTCATAATGCATAATTACGTATAGGTACTTGAAACATCGTACCTACATTATATTGGAGGCATACCATACTTATCGCATACGTTTACTTATCGAAATCCTACCACACCCAAATACTTAGAAGTATTTTGATACCTGGTATTTGTACCAGGTATTTAGTGATACCCATACCTTAAAGGCCGGGTATGGAGAATGGCAGGTATATCTCATCTCTACTTGAGTGTGCTAATCGCAGGAACTACTGGTCCGATTTGAAAAATTCTGACAGTGTTGGATAGCCCATTTGTCAAGGAAGGCTAGATGCTACGCTAAAACCAGTAGGAGCGGAACACCAATGAAGAATGTTTCAAAATCGGAGGGTTAGTAACTAAGCCACGCGGACGAAGTCGCGGGCAGAAGCTAGTATTACATAATTATGCGAAATTAAATCTGTCTGTCTGTCTAATTCGATTACCCGTCTGTCTGTTTGTTGTCGTTGACCTTCACGTCACTTCTAAATGGCTGAATGAATTTAGATGAAACTTTGCACGCAAGTAGACCATATACCGGAATAGGATGTTGGTTACATTTTATCCCGGGAGAATGTATCATTGTCGACTGTCACGCGGTTGAAGCCACTGGCAAAATGTAGTTCAGAAATTTAAATGAACATAAGAGACATGTCGGCATTTAGGATAAATGTACCCTATGTTAACGGTCATAAGGAACATTTCGGCTTTTCTGTTAAATGTCTCTTACGTTAATTGACAACTTCTGGTATCGATAAAAGAAAGTGATTTTGATATCGATTATATGATCAATATGAACATAATCTACATTGTAACAGGTACATACGATTTCGCGCACGGCACGTTGTAAGCTTTCTTATACAGGGTGTTATGTTTCTTTTAAATTTATTTTTTTGTTTATTAGGGAAAAATAACGACTGCCGAAGATCTACATACAACAGCCGGGACCAACGGCTTAACGTACTTTCCGAGATACGAAGGAGTCGTGGTACGTTAAGATGGTCACCCATCCACAGACCGACTTTGCCAAGCGTTGCTTAAGAGCGTGTACGCCGTATGGCATTTCATACAAATTTTCCAGTCACTATTTTACGAAATGACTGAACCGATTTTAATGAATCTTCACACATATTAGCAGTATACATAGGTCAAAAAAGTAAGTTAAAACATTTTCGAAATGTCTTATTTAAAAAAAGATAACTGGAAATTTATGTTTGTATGGAAAATTTAAAATGGGTCTAACTGTAACACTATTTATCGAAAATGTTTTCAACTAACTTTTTAGAACTATGGATCCTGCTTATATGTGCGAAGTTTCATTAAAATCGGTTCAGTCTTTTCGGAAAATAACGACTTGAAAATTTGTATGAAATGCCGTTTGGCGTATACGCTCTTAATCCTGTTGATCGACGCGTATTGTTTAGCCACAAGCTTCTCCTCCACCGAGTTATATACACCCTGTATATGGACGGAAACTGTGAATTATCCGTAATCACTAAGATAATGAGTTAGCAATCTCTCAATAGGATGCGGACGCGATTTTAATACACTTACTACCGTATTAGGCTGATGGAGTTTGGTGTGACTGGTGTTTTTAATGTTAGGGTTGTCACTTATTTAAATTACTTTGTTAGCATTTCACCGAAAGCAGGTTAACGGAGTAATGAGGATGATATTGAATTATCAAGATGAGACACATGAAGTATCAATCTACATGAAATACCTTTTTTCATGAATGGGAAATCATCAAATAATAATAATTGGATTGGAAATCATTAAATAATCTGTTTTTTTTTTCATATAAATTACTTGTGTACTTTCTAGGAGTTTCTCCATATCGTTCAATATTGTTATTGCAAAACATTTCGCACGATTGACACTTTTAGCCGTTTCCCGTAAATTGCTTGATATTTTTTGACGTCACAATCCATCTCCTTTGTCTTTTATCTGGATGTAAAATCATTAAATAACTTCTTCAGCTCTGTGCGGACCAGAAGGGAGTGTTAGACTCTCACTGACTAAAACCAAACCCATCCGTGTTCCTCCTAATGCCCTTTGCGTTCCAGGGCCGCAGTGACTCTTTCGAACAAATTCCGCAACCCCAGCAGAATGCTTTAGGTACCTAACGATGCGTTAAATCTGACTGCTAGACAAAGTATTTTTCTTTTTTCCCAACACTTCTGTGATCTCTGCTAATACAGTCCATCTGGTAATAGTATAGTTGTTTACGCACAAGAATGAAATTTCTCGATTGAAACTCATATTTTGCTACTAACTCATAATTTGAGATTTTATAATTTTCAACTTGTACAGAATTACAGAACTACAATGGCGGAGCAAAGCAAAAAGCAAGTGCAAAAGTAATTTTTTTAGGTGTGACCACGTGACACGGTGCACAGATAATTAATTTGGCGCATAGCTTGCTGGCGTGCGTAATGTTGCTAGCCCTGAAGTTTTTATTTTTTTTATTTTTTGAGCAAGTGCGAACACCAGTTCACCATTCCACCTTCGTATTTGTCTGCATTTCAAAGTCATTGGGCAGCTTTACTGTAAAATGCTAAATTGACTATTACAAAAACCCTTTTTGTTCCATTTCAAAAGCCTTAGTAATTTGGATAAACGTGTCAAACGAAAAACACTGCCAATAATAAAGGGATTCAGCAATGACAATCGATCCCTAGGACGGAAAATGCTGGACTAATGACATCATAGATCAAACGTGTGTCCTTTGTGGATTCAGTGCATTAAATATAACTGCATATTGTGGCGTATTGCATATACCACAAACCGCGTATAACATAACTCAGTTACTACAAATGTATGCATTTTGTTTTCCATGTCAAGGATGCACGCAACGTGTCGTAAATTATAATACTTTGTGTGCTGTTTCTGTACACAATAAGAAAATTAAGTTTGTCCTAAGCACACCTGGTTCTCACGCAAAATTTGTACTTAGGGTCTTTTCAGACATCGGCACAAGAAGGATCACGGGTGGGTTTTAGTCAGTAAGAGTATGACACACCCTTCCACTCCGCCCAGAGCGGGAGAAGTCATTTGATGATTTCCCATAAAAAGGGGTCTTTTCAGACATGGGGCATAGTCGGCTAAGTAGCGAGTTAAGTAGCATTTCGGAAGTTCATTGCGACTTATTGAGTGATAAGTCTGTTTGAATTTTTCCAAACTGTGTTTTCATCGTCTTCTAGTGCAACTGGACACGCTGTATTTACATAAGTATAAGCACAATCAGCCTTTTAATGTTCCCACTGCTGGGATGCAGGCCTCCTCTCTAGGAGAGGGAATGGGCCGTAATCCACCACGCGGGCCCAGTGCGGGTTGGTGAATGTAACATGTCTTCGAATTTTTGGTTCTAGGACATGCCGGTTGCCTCACAATGATTTCCTTCACCGTTTTGAGAGTGGTGGTGATGAAATTAATATACAAAGCGACTGCCTATCTCACCACTGCAATTTCAGGAACTGGATAATATTATACTCCTTTCCAATGTGATATCGGCTAACTATGATACCGTCCTTAAACGTAGCGAGCCACAAAAAGGAGATGAAGCATCGACGCGCGCGATATAGCGATAGCGATGGAACGTTGCATAATGCGATACTTATAGCAAAATCGCTGATCGCTGATGCGTGCTACGACAGCACGTCTGCTAAGGCCTTAAGACGTAAAGTAAACATCTGTATGAAGTGTAACCGGTTAACCAAGTCGTGGCCACGGGGTTAGAGCCTAAACTTTACATGAATAACGCTAATACGCATACAACATCTTGGGTTAAGGCCTGGTTGATATAATGTAGGTACCTCTCTCGAGTTTGAGAGTGGAATTATGTTGATAATAGCAGGAAAGGTTGCAGGATAAGCTTCAATTTTTTGTTGAACAAAATTTCCCATTCACCAATGTACATCACGGTCAATTCTTCAATCGAAAATTTAAGAATATAATCGCAAAAAAAAAAAAAAATGATAAAACTTTAATTTGTTTTTACTTTTTTTTTTCATTATACATCGACAAAATCGAATGAGAACATCATCAATGTAGTCGAAGCCACGCATTATTAGGAATAACTCAAATCCTAGTCATCAGATCTCATCAAATTTAAATGGGACCACACGACAAGCGCCAGCTTTCGAATGTAAAAAGAATCATCAAAATCGGTACACCCAGTACAAAGTTGCGAGGTAACACACACAAAAAAAAATACAGTTGATTTGAGAACCTCCTCCTTTTTTGGAAGTCGGTTAAAATAAAATTGTAAACGATGGTTTGAAAGAGCATCTTAGTATTTCAAGATGATCCCTTTCTAGTTTGGTGAAGATCTGATGAAGAACAGAGATAGGAAACGGAACTTTTCAATAAATGATATCAAATCGCATGTTTGTTTATTGTTTACACCAATTTATAGCACGTACGCTGTGATGGGTACGTATAAGTGACAAAACTTTACACAAAAAAAAACAACCGACTTCTAAACAAAAAAAGTATAAAATAAATTTAATTTCAGAAGTCAATGTTCAATGATGTATTTTTACAAACTGTCGACATTGGTTGAATCATTTTCCTTACTTTATTCCTCTTGCCCTTATCCTAATTTATTTGGAGTTACCTTCTTTATTTGAAGTACACCTTCTAGTAGGAAATGCCCGTGACTTTGTTCGCGAAAATGACGATTTTTACATAACATAGAGAGAAATTATAATCTAATAAAGATTTATTACAATCTTATGGAGTCTGCAATTTTCTGGTGATCCTACTAATATTATAAACGCGAAAGTTTGTAAGTATGGATAGATGGGTGGATGGATGTTTGTTACTCTTTCACGTAAAGTACTGAATGGATCTTGATGTAATTTGGCACAGAGGTAGATTAAAGTCTGTAATAAGAATAGTTACATAGAATAATTTTATCCCGAGAGTATGTTCCCTTGGAATAATTTTCAACATTCACGCGGGCGGAGCTGCGTGCTACGGCTAGTATATAACACTAGCTGATCCGGCAAACGCCGTTTTGCCACATAAAATAAAAAATAAAATGTAGGGTTGGACCACCCTTAAAATTTAGGGGGATGAAAAATAGATGTTGTCCGATTCGTCACCCTAGCCAATATGCACACTAAGATTCACGGAAAACGGTCGAGCCGTTTCGGAGGAGTTCAACCACAAACACCGTGACCCGAGAATTTTGTAAATAAGATATTGGTTAATCATAATTTTTATAGTCAGCGCCTGTTCAGCCATACCATTTTTCACATTCCTTAATTCGAAAATTAATTCAACATTAATTAAATCCACAGCAATTGAATTAGCAGTTATAATGTTATTAGGTAACATATTCATGGTTTGTTTATTACTTTTAATACACACCAAATATTATGTAGGTACCTATTTTATGTAAATGTCAGATTCTCATGTACATGGATAAATTGAGTTGGGAGATAATTTTGCATTACCGAATATATATTTCAGTTTATTTATTGCGAAAATTAAAAGGTCAGCTAAAATTACACTCTTATGGATGTTTTTACCTACTTATTTCAAAACTCTTTAAAAGCTTGTCGCGAGATTTAAGTAATTATATTTCCTTAGTTTGAAAATAATAATAGTTAAAATCAATCACATCAAGTTATTTAATTTACTTGTTTATTAAGACGAGTAACTCTCGCTACAAGCTTTTATATCATATGAATTATGTAATGACTTTTTAAGTAGATGGTAAAAGTTTTAAAGTAAAAGTTTATTTTTTTCGGTTTAGCATAAAAGCTTGTTTATTAAAGGCTTTTTTTACTCTTAATTTTTCGATGGGGTATCTTTTTGCGAGATTCAGATTTCAAACAAATTCTTTACGATTTTGTTGTTAGAGAAACAAATTCGCTTAGACTTGTCCCAGCAATGATGGGTCAGATTCCAGTCTAACTGCCCGCAGCCGAATACCAGTGTTTAAATGGAGCGGCTGCCTATTCTCCCCCCACCTCCACAACCCAGTAACTGGGTGCTTATAAAGCTGAAGCGTTTGCCTTACGAGTTTCGGGGGAACAGTGGTAGCCGAGTGGTAACGGCCCTGACTTACGAATTGTTAGTCGCGGGTTCAAACCCAGCCAGGCGCATTACTTTGTATAATTTAATTTCATCACCACTGCTCTCAAAACGGTGAAGGAAAACATCGTGAGGAAACCGCCGAAACCGGCATGTCCTAGAACCAAAAATTCAAAGACGTGTGACATACACCAACCCGCACTGGGCCCGCGTGGTGGATTACGGCCCATTCCCTCTCCTAGAGAGGAGGCCTGTGTCCCAGCAGTGGGAACGTTTAAAGGCTGATAATGCTTATGCTTACGCTGCCTTTCGAACCATAGCAACCCAGTAACTGGGTAACACTTTGGGTTAGAGAGACCATGAAATCTATTTCTGTACTAAACATCAGTTAATCCACTGCCGGTGTGTGCAGGTTGACACTGCACTACATCACCTTGATTCTCGACCACCATCTTATCACCATACATCACAGATCGAACATCTGCATTCAGAATAACTTCATCATCAGCCTAGCCTTTTCCCAAATATTTTGGAGTCGGCTTCCAGTCAAACCGGATTCAGCTGAATACCAGTATTTTACGTGGAGCGGCTGCCTACCAGACCTCTACAACCCATTACCTGGGTAAGACGGTACTTCTTCGCAAGACTGGAGTCAGATTTACTGGCTTCTGACAATCCGTAACGACTGTCAAAGATCTACAAATGACAGCCTGGACCAACGGCTTAACGTGCTTTCCGAGGCACGGAACAAACTCGGTATGTTAAGATGGTCCCATCCACAAACCAACCTTGGCAAGCGTTGCTTAACCTTGAAGATCGACCCGTGTGGCTGTTATTTTTTAGCCACGAGCTCCTCCCATCTATACTATAATACTATCTATACTAATATTATAAAGCTGAAGAGTTTGTTTGTTTGTTTGTTTGTTTGAACGCGCTAATCTCAGGAACTACTGGTTCGAATTGAAAAATTCTTTTTGGGTTGAATAGACCATTTATCGAGGAAGGCTTTAGGCTATATATCATCACACTTAAGCCAATAGGAGCGGAGCAGCGATAAAGAATGTTTTAAAATCGGGGATTCCACGGGGTCGAAGTCGCGGACAGCAGCTAGATCAGAATAACTTGCTCGATAGGAATACCTCACCACACAGGTGATAATGAGCGCGTCGCCATGTCGTGTGTACAATATTATCAACGTTGACGTAACATGTTTGCACATAAGCCATGCTTAGGGCTGTCAGGCATCCAGATAAAGCCAGGAATAGCAGGGCTATTGTGTGGCCTTTCAGGCATTTGTTTTTTTTTATATTGATGACAAATCACTTGTTAATGTTTGTCGTTTTTTCATTTGTAGTTGGAACGATTTAATCTATACAGTAATCACTACATAGTATAAAACAAAGTCGCCTCCCGCTGTCTGTCTGTCCCTATGTATGCTTAGCTCTTTAAAACTACGCGACGGATTTCGATGTGGTTCTTTTTAATAGATAGAGTGATCCAAGAGGAAGATATTGCACCCGTGCGAAGCCGGAGCGGATCGCTAGTAATATATAAAGCTGAAGAGTTTGATAGTTTGTTTGTTTGAACGCGCTGATCATAGAAACCACTGGTCCGATTTGAAAAATTCTCTCACTGTTAGATAGCCCATTTATGAGAAAGGCTTTAGGCGTTATATCATCACGCTAAGAGCAATAGGGACCGAGTATAAATAAAAAAAATGTGTTGCGCGGGTCAGCAAGTTAAGGATCCAATAACGACTATAATTTTGAAACTTATATTTTTACCCAAGTTTGGCTAAATTACCTGGTCCATTTGGCTCTCCAATTTTAAGTCCTGCGGGCGTACCATGAGGTGTTAAAACGTGAGTCTTCCGAGCGAGAAAGAGGGATAGAGTTATACACCCTATATAGCTCCATCCCTTTTTCTCGCACGGAAGACTCACATTTTAAGGCGTTTCCCTGACCAAATAACCTTGAGCATTCGTTCCCTCTTTGCCACCCGCATCCTGCGCACGCCCTTTTATCATAGAATTCACACAATTTTTGGAATTAATAAAACGTGTATAATATAGATTTTTAAATTATCTATTCATTAGTGTAATCTTATAATGATTAAAGCGTTGCATTTAGCAACAGATGCATAAAATCAACAATTTTAGTCATTTTTTTAAAGTAGATTTTAAATTTATTTATAACACATAAAAACAAATTAGAACATGGAATATGATGATAAGACATCGAACATTAATAATGTGCTTTTACATGTAGATTATTTCTCATAACTAATGAGTTAATAGTCTCTGAATAGCGAAGAAAAACGCACTATCGCAAGGTTTTGGTCGGGGTATCGCCTTAAGACGTCGTGGTATGCCCGCTGGCAACCCTAGCTTTGTCTATCTGAGCTGTGCACACAGAGGCCCCAGATAGTTGAGGCCGTCTCGCCTAATTATGGGGTTTCCACATTAATGACAGCGTTATGTGGTTAAGGATGATAGTAACAAGAAAGAGGTTTTGGATAAGCTCTATGGTTAATCTGGAGAATGTGGGACAAAGGCTTGGTGATGAAACTGAACGGGATGGTGTTCACTTATCTTTAAAGCTGCATTTTTCTTTCAAGTTTGACGATTATTTCGACCTCAGATTATTTTGGGTGTTTGAGTTTTCAGTATCGTAATAACATGTTATGCTTTTCATTTCATTTGTTTTATATCGATTTTGGGACTGCTTCTATGGCAAAAACATGTACTTTTGGGTTCCATGCCATGTCCCTATCCGGTTAATGAAAAAATAATGTTGAACTGGAAAAATTTATTTCAAGTAGGTAAACCATCAAAAAGCACTTTTGAATTGTCGAGGTCGAACAGTCAAAGACATCAAACTAGTTGCTCGTTAAAAAGCGTAGATCTCTATGGAAACGAACGTGCAAGAAACTCCATGGATAAATAAAATACGATCGACTATTTTAATAGTCGATCGTATTTTATTTATCCATGGAGTTTCATTCCATTAGGTAATTCAAGCAATTGACAATTAGACAATTCTTGTTCTAGAATCTGTGTCTTTGTGTATTTTTGTTAGTTTGTTTGGCAATATACAGGGTGAAATTGAATAGATGCGACATATTTAAATATACAATAATACGTGTTGTCAAGAAAATTTTGAACATACCAAATGTAAAATTAATGAACTTTTATCACCGCTATGAATGGCAACGTTTAATAACGCGAGTACTCCACAACGATCATTGAGCACTGCGATTAGTTGGACGAGATTTTTTGATACTTTAATTTTTCTTATTTATTTTGCATATTAATTATTTTTCTGGAATACCGATAATTCGTACTTAAATAAAGATATTAACATCGATGGATCATTTTAAAACGCCAACCACGTAACTTTTTTTAACGATTTAGATTGTAGAAAAAACAGTTTATAATTACTATGTTACTGTAACTGAAGCTCCCATTTCATTTTGTCGCATCTATTCAAAGTCATCCTGTAGTATAACAGAAGGGAATATTTATTTTGCGGTATTCTTTGATTTCCCATCCATAAATAATTTTCAAAGTTATATAAATTCAGTTTGAAGAAAATCCAGAAAAAAAGGCATGAAGAAGTACAAAATAAACCGGGGAACTTAAATGTATTTCCTGCTGGAAATAACATTATTGACAAGAAGAAAATGTGTAGCGCGCAAGGAGATAGAATATTACCTTCCATTTTATGTGTGACCTGATTTCTTCCTGAGAGCAGGATGTGGAAATCAGCTTTCAATTCCCCTTGCCTAAGTGGAAACTAATGGATACTATACATAAAAATGTTTCCTCGTCGTTTATTTGTCGTGGGCACGCCTGTTTTTACTCGACTGCCCAAAAAAAGAAGTGTTATGTTTCAGAGTTCATGTATTTATGTATGTTTGTGTATTTTCGTTGTTATTTATGAACCATAGCTCCCCCATTTTATTGTAAAAAATGTCCACTAGCCTATGTTAACCGGGATAAATCAACGCTTCTAACGATTTATCACATAGGTACATTGATATCTGTTAAGACGTTTACAGGTCATGATGGAATAAAGAAACTCACAAACGTACATATAACGCGAAATCGAGGGTCTGGGCTATTTCATCTGACTGGTGATTCGTGACCTCGTCAGCACGGGTACCATAGTGGGCGTTGAACATCAGGAAACGTTGAAATAAATATAGTGTAAACGTTGCTTGTGCACTAGTTTAATTATGCAGACTTAAATATTGGTTGCAGCAATAAGTAGTGATTTAGAGCCAATGGGTTTGCGTGTGACCATTACGTGCAACGGCTGTTCCAAAAGAATTTTTATATCAATTGACACGACGTTCGCCCGCCATGACAGACGCAACTCCATTCGGTGTCACCCGCTCTAAATTCAAATTACCAATAAAGAAATAATTCTTACACCACAGCGTAAAAATAATCGATTACAGCTCATAAAAATGTTAAAATAAATCAACTAAATTATCGCGCGCCATATTTACATACATATGTACAATGAAGAATGTTAACTAATTTTGATTATTAGCACTCCATATTCTCTGTCAAAAATAAAAAATACTAGTGAAAGAATTACTTCGATACGTCAATTAGTTTCCGATTTAGAAGTAAAACAAGTTGCAACTCCACGACGCGGGCTGCCGGTGACGGTGTGACGTCATCGTACAACACGCTCAGTCTGGCTCACTCAGTCCGCTCGCGGTCGCGCGCCTTTACCGTCGAAATTATACCTAAATACTTTTTAAAATGTCCAATCCAAATACTAGGAAATCATGTGTTGTGCCTAACTGTAAAAATACAACTATCAATTCGCCGGAAAAGTTGTTTTTTCTCCTCGCTTCGACGATGTAGTCACATTAAAAATGCTATAGGTAGTATGTTTACAGCCATCTCTGCTGGCAGTACAATCTTCGCAGGTTACATTTAAAACTTATTGATCCTTTTCATTGCATTCTAAACTGCAATGATAAGGTGTGGTACGTACGCGGTGTTCTGGCGTGATTCTACATTTAACCATACATACATCACCTACTCTTTTTACTTCAACATAACCAATAGAATCATCGCCATAGCTCTCTTGCCGATCTGAAATAAGTATCAAATAAAAATAAATGGCCTTACGTATTTTGTTAGTAAAAAAATTACAAATAAAAAATAAGGTTTAGTACATTAACGTTCAATCCACTACATCTACATCCTAAGTACCTATCCTACTTCCTACTAATATTATTGTGATAATATCCAAAACCTATACATTAGGTTTTAATTAGCAGAACATGACATACTCGTAGTATGACACAATATATGAAGAATGAAAAGTCTCTATGGTGATAGAAAAGAGGTTCACCACATTCACCCCGGCCAGATGTAATCACGTAGGTACTTTGGCGGATTCCGTGATCTAGTGGACCTCCGGGGTAGCTCCGCGATTGGGGACTCGTTTGCGTCCAATCTCGTTTGCTCCGGTACTCCTTGCAAAACCTCAGATAGTGGCGGTAACGAAAGAGTCTCTGGTGGCGAGACTGGTGGCGAATAGTATTGTGTTGGTGATGACGGCGAAACCGTCGTCGGTGAACATGGTGGTGAAGGAGACTGCGATCTTTCGGGCTCGGCATCTACAGACTCGTCAATTATGGGGATATCTTCTCCATCACATCCCAAAGGCGCTAAATGGCGGTTGGACACAGTAGTCTCGCGACCATCCATCGTTCGAACGTACGAATAGGTGGGGTTAGTTTCTAGTACCTCCACCTCTTCGGCTAGTGGTTGATATTTCGTTTTTTGAACTAAACGTCGCATAAGCACTCTGCTTGAGTCCGTTAGCCATGTAGGAATGGAATCTCCATTTGTCGATCTACGTGAGTGTTGGAACATTCTTTCATGTGGCGTACAATTTGTGCTAGTACACAAGAGCGAACGTATGGAATGTAACGCTCGCGGTAGGACCTCCTCCCAGCTCTCTATCGGTAAGTTTTTAGTTTTTAATGCCAACTGTACAGTTTTCCAGAGCGTAGAATTGAGTCTTTCAACTTGGCCGTTGCCTTGAGGGTTGTATGGTGTTGTACGGCTCGTTGCTATTTGTCTGGAGTGTAAGAATTCTTTAACATCTGCCGATAAAAATGATGACCCTCGGTCTGAGTGCACATAAGCTGGCGTGCCGAACATGACAAAAATGCTATCTAAATGCTTAATTACAGTTTTAGCGCTTATGTCAGGGCACGGAAAAGCGAATGGAAAACGGGAGTATTCATCGATTACCGTTAAAATGAATCTGTTCTGCGATTTAGATGGTACAGGTCCCTTAAAATCCATGCTAAGTCGTTCGAAAGGCGCCATAGCCTTAATTAGTTTGTTTTGCGGGTCAGCTGTAATGAATCTAGGCTTTACTTCTGAACAGATTCGACAGTTCTTTGTCATGCTTTTTATCTCTTCAATCGAGTAAGCTAAGTTTTTGGAACGAATCCAATGTGCCATTCTGGTTACGCCTGGATGACAAAGGGCTTCATGGAGTGATCGTAGCTTTCCTGGTGTTTCAACGATGGCGCAGACGCGAGAGAGGGCGTCTGCTACATGATTCTGCAAGCCTGGCCTGTATACGATATCATATTTATATGGTGATAGTTCCAATCGCCAGCGCTGTATTTTCTCATTTTTTATTTTACTGGTGTGCTTAGTGTTGAACATGAATGCAACGGAACGCTGATCTGTAATAAGCATAAATGATTTCCCTATAAGGAAATGCCGCCATTTTTTTAAGGATTCAACAATAGCGTAAGCTTCCTTTTCGATTGCTGAATGATTTTGTTCAGAGGAGTTAAGTGTCCTCGAAAAGAAGGCTACTGGCCTACCAGCCTGTGAAAGAGTTGCTGCAATGGAGTGTTCCGAGGCGTCAGTTTCTACAGTGAATGGTAAATTATTGTCAATGGCGTGAACACAAGACTTGACTATGGCCTTTTTAAGTTCTTGGAAATCTTTAGTCATAGCGGTACTCAACGGAAATGTCTTGGTCTTTGCTAGTTCATGTACCTTTTCAGAAAAGTTTGATATCCACTTTGAGTAATGGGCAAACATACCTAGGGCTCTTCGCAAGCTGGGCAAGTCCTGAGGAGGAGGTAAGTTTAGAAGAGGTTCTAATCTATCATTGTCAGGTTTGATGATATTGTTTGAGATTGTATAGCCTAGTATGTTGATAGATGTTTGTTTAAATTTGGATTTTGCTTCATTGAGTGTTAGGCCGTACTTCTTGGCTGCTGCAAAAAATTTTTGTAGATTATGGTCATGCTCCTCTAGCGTTTTGCCGCAAATTGTTATATCGTCGAGATATGCAAATGTTCCTTTCAAACCTTCCGTTCGAATAAGCCAATCGATGGTTCTTTGGAAGCTGGAAACTCCATTTGTGACTCCAAAAGGAATACGTCGAAACTGGTATAGATTTCCAACTGCTTCGAACGCAGTATATGGTCTTTCTTCTGGTAAGATAGGAACTTGATGATAGGCGCTTTTTAGATCTATGGCACTAAACACAGAATACTTAGCCACTTTTGATATCAATTCCTCTATACAGGGAAGTGGATAGGCATCTAGTTCTGTGAATCGATTTATAGTTCTGGAGTAGTCAATTACTAGGCGTTTCCGGTGATTTGCATTCTTAGTGATCAGTACCTGTGCTCGCCATGGTGACCGACTCTCTTCGATAACTCCTTCGTTTAAGAGATTCTTCACCTCCTCCTCAATAAAACGTCGGTCATCATCGCTGTATCTTCGAGACTTTATAGCAATTGGTTTGCATTCTGGAGATAAATTGGCGAATAAAGGCACTGCAGGGACGGATGCTTCAGCTACGTTGCAGACGACGAGAGGTTCTTTTGGGCCACCAAATGCGAATTCGAGGGAAGAATGCTTTTCTAAAACGTCATGTCCTAAAATCATGTCTGAGCATAAGTTCTCTATAACAAGCAGTTGAACGTTTTCGTATGTGTGTTTTCCCAAGGTAAGCGTAAGGCAGGTTTCTCCTTTCACTGAGGAAGTGTGGTTAAGAGAGGCCATAGATATCACCTGCTGACTAGGTTTCATCTTCAGAGAGCATAGTTTAGAAAATTCAAAGTTAATAAAGCTTTTAGAACTGCCTGTATCTAGAAGTGCTGCAGCTCTAATGCCTTTTATGTACGCAGGAACAATAGCTTTATGCAGGGACGACGGTGATGCGGCGACGATGCAGGCGGTGACATTGTCCGGGTCAAACGTGGCAGCGCTAGTTGTGTTTTTACTGCGACAGACTTTAGCAAGATGCCCTTTCTTGTTACATAGTTGACACGTCACGTCGAAGGCGGGGCATGACTTACGTGGGTGCACAAGTCCTCCACAGTAGAAACATTTTCGATTTGAGCGGTTTTGAAAGGTCGGCGTCGGCGTAGCTGCAGAGGTGCTCGTATTTCCACTGTAGATAGAAGTTTGACCAGGGATGTTTTCGGTAACAGCATTCAGTGAAGTGTTGTTGTAGTGTAACGTATTGACTTCAGCCATCTCTAAAGAGCGTGCCTGGTTATGCGCCTCGTCCAACGTTAGGCTTAGGTTTTCAAGGAGTCTCTCTCTTATTTTTGTTGAGGAGATGCCAGCTATGAAAGCGTCGCGAATATTGTCGTCTCGATTCGTCTTACTATCGACTGCAGAAAAATTACAATCTTTGGAAAGTTGCTTCAAGGCTTGGATGTAGGTGTCGATAGTCTCGTGACTACCTTGTCTCCGAGTGGCGAGAGCGTGGCGAGCATACAAGATGTTATTTGGTTTAACATAAAGTTTATTCAAGAGAGTCAGCGCTTGTTCGTATGTCTCACACTCGCTTATGTGAGTATATACGTTAGGTGACACATGGTTAATAAGTACGGTAAGCTTGACCTTATCAGTAGTAGTGGTTGAGTCCTGCGCTGCAAGAAAGTTGACAAACGTTTTCTTCCAGTGAGCCCATTCCGTGGCCGACGTGCTTAGGGACGGGTCACCATCGAACCGCTCAGGTCGTAGATATTTATCCATGGGGTATAGTCGTTTTGTCTGCTAATTAAATTGTGATAATATCCAAAACCTATACATTAGGTTTTAATTAGCAGAACATGACATACTCGTAGTATGACACAATATATGAAGAATGAAAAGTCTCTATGGTGATAGAAAAGAGGTTCACCACAATTATAAATGCGAAAGTTTGTGATCTTTCACGCAAAAGCTACTGAACGGATCTGGAAAAAGTCTGGAATAACACGTAGGCTACTTTTAATCCTGGGAAAATGTACAGTTCCCGAGGGAAACGGGGGCGAAGCTGCTGGCGGAAGCTAGTTTGCAATAAATCAATGTATGTATTCATTTAAATTTACTAAGAAGAGCGGAACCTACCTTTATATACATACGTACCTACCTATAGCAACAAAACTATAATACATATTTGTTGTCTTAACGTAAAATTTAATGGTAGGTAGGTACTTCTACTATTTGAGTTGCATTCTTCCAGTACGATATTAGTTGGGTATTTTGCTTTGATAAAACAATTTAGAACAGATAAACTATTAAGCTTAAGTAGTAGCAAGGAAAGTTTACTGAGGTAGGTATTTTTGCATTTTATTCATTTTAATAAAACAATAATAAATTTTTATTCATTTTTATTCCTCGAATTTCGGCGGCAACGGAATCACTATTTGTTGATAAATAATGCGCAACCATTAATCCATCTATTTTAGGTAGATTATCCGATTGCCCTTTTTCGAATCCTTCATCCATTTATTAATCGAATCATATTTACTATTATTAGACTATTAACATAATACGCGGACGAAATGAATTACACCCACTATAACCGCTGGCCACTGCATACGAAGCGGGCCGCGGCCCGCGATGCGCGTTGTAACATGACGTCATAGGCGTCACGTGACTGTAAGCGGGTCTCGATATTTTTCGAAACTTTGAATGCCTATAAAATCAAAACTACTAGGTATTTTTGACTACAACAAAAACTAGTGTATTTGTATACATACAGGCTTTACTGAGACAAAATTTCACGCGATTTGGCATACCTAGTAACATTCTTCATTGTACATACATGAACCCCTATTCACTCTTGACTACAATACCTCCAGGTTATAGCTATGGAATCAGTTAGAATCATAGAATCCGGCAGGGAATTCCACTCAGTGACCTTTAAGCACAAAAATGTTCAAAGTCGTATTAAATGCAATATACATTTTCTACCAGTAAACCTTTGGTTGATGAACAAACAAAACATCTTCTTTTTGATTGGATGGTAAATGTATCACATCACATCTATCTATACTAATATTATAAAGCTGAAGAGTTTGTTTGTTTGTTTGTTTGTTTGAACGCGCTAATCTCAGGAACTACTGGTCCGATTTGAAAAAATCTTTCAGTGTTAGATAGCCATTTATCGAGGAAGGCTTTAGGCTATATAACATCACGCTTAAGCCAATAGGAGCGGAGCAGCGATAAAGAATGTTTTAAAATCGGGGATTCCACGGGGACGAAGTCGCGGGCAGCAGCTAGTCTTTACATAAAATTCTCGTGTCACGATGTTTGTGGTTGAATTCCTCCGAAACGACTCGACCGATTTTCGTGAATCTTACCGTGCATATAGACTAGGGTGGCGAATCGGACAACATCTATTTTTCATCCATTTTTATTTTTATTTTATGTGGCAAAACGTTTACCAGGTCAGCTAATACTTTACTTACTTTACTTAATATATAAAGCTGAAGAGTTTGCTTGTTTGAACGCGCTAATCTCAGGAACTATTGGTCCGATTAGAAAAATTATTTCAGTGTTAGATAACCCATTTATCGAGGAAGGTTATAGGCTATATATCATCACGATAAGACCAATAGGAGCGGAGCACCAATGAAGCATATGTCAAAATCAAGAGGATTAATAACTATTCCACGCGAACGAAGTTGCGGGCTGAAGCTGCAATTTATTAAAAAATAAAGTTAGATCCATTAACCTATTAGAATTCTCACGGTTAATTAGATATGAGTCAACCTGTAATCTGAGGCAACACAGAGACGTAACGACGCGGTCCAATTGTCCTGCCTTATCTGATGTTGAGCAACTCCGGTGGATATTGGATTATCTGCAGTTAATTGAAGACTCCACGATGTTGGGTGCGAGTTATGGGTGCTCAGAGACTTTTGCAATATAATTATTTTTTCACTTTACCTTTTTAATCTCTCTCTCTCGGTGCAAGAAGTAAGGGCCCCAAGTCTGCTATTACAATAGTGTCAGAATGGTCTATCATTGATTTCATAATAGTTGATTTTGACAAGTTTGGTAATCTACTAATATAAAAGCGTCATTATGACTTTCCAATGGTCAACCACTGACACTCCATTGAAAGAAATGGCAAAGAATGGTAATCTCGTACATAATGACAAATGAATGACAGACGTACACGGTAATCTGCTAAAATCTTGAAAGTTCCTTTGATCAGTGACCTACCATTAGAACGTCATTGTGCAGTCATTTCTTTTAATATCTCGGTTATCAAAAATATTACGAGACCATTGACAGACCAATGATCGACCATTATGAATTTAGCAGATTACAAACTTTTAGCAAAATGACAATGGGATCGTGTTGGAATGACAAATTTATAAAAATAGCAGACTTGGGACCCTGGACTGGTGGCAGTAGCAACTTTTTGAGAGGTGTATCCTCAGTATGAAACGGGTTTTAGATGAAATAATGATGAAGATTTCTCTGTGGCCGTACTACGAAGTGCCAATGCTATCATGATTCAGTGTGAGGGAAAGAGATAGTGCTATTCGTCTTGTGTAACTCCGTCTCTCTCTGACACAGGAATCATGATGGATTCAAGACGTCATGGTAGGGCTGCAGATGTATGTTGTTTGTTGCCGAACGTTTTTGTGTGATTTACATTTATTTATTTCTTTATAAGTAATTTGATGACATTTGTGTTTATTGTTTTCTTTCTTTCATTTGATCAAATATATTTATCATAGGACACCCAATAATGATTATGTATCTTTTTACCTGTATATTTATTACCTTAAAAAACTGAATTACATCCGTACACTTCAACGTTAGGTTCAGATGAAAACCAGCGTCAGGCAGCTCCTAGTTGTCTTGCATTTTGCTGAACTACTTAAATTTAAGTTTCCTTTTATTTGTATCTACATTATGTGTACCTGTATGTGCCAAATAAGTTTATTTTCTTTCTTTTGTTCTTTGATGTTCTTCATTCAATCCCTTTATTTTATATGTCAGGACTTCTTAAAGGTTTCGCGTAGAGGGCTTGACATAAATATATTATGAAGTCTTAAGATTTTCTGAACAGTGCTAGATTTATTCGCCCTCATGTTGTATACAGTGCTAAATTGAATAAATAATATACATACATAGACACGACATGAAAATTGTTTAACCATATACATAAGTTTACAAACAAACAATATTACATGAACAATTGAACATTATATTTGTACAAAAACTGACATCAAAATAAACATCAAATTGGTAAAGCACAATCTACACGATTGTACCCAAAAATAGATTAAACCACTAAAATATAAGAAATATTTGAATTCAGAATTCGAAATAATTATCAGATTTTGGGACCACAAAATCTATGTCATACAAAACAAAGTTCAAATTCCATTACACTACATACTTTTTAAGGCACTTTTGATAAAAAATGATACTTTTAAATGAAGAAGAAAGAAAAAAAAAGTAAAAATATTTATTTAGGACTCGCAAAAAAACAAAAAAAAAATGAAAGCTTATTATTAATTTTAAACTGTGCGAGGCCAAAAAAGGTCCCTATCTCAGCATATGCTGCAATATATTAAAAAAAAATTAGTACATACCACAGCGCTGGTGTTTTGATAGGATTAAATCAACTTTAAATACACATGATAAAGTTGAAATTGAGTTGGTAGCAATGGATTGAAATTCTATATCTATCCCGAATTATATATTCAAGTTATATTGTTCTAGATTCTTAGTCAATTTCCTTATAAATACGTGGCCGGGGTGATGACTGGCATCTCTTTGACACCTTGTCTGTTGATGGCCTTGACGAGGAAGTTGGGCAGGCTGATGAACAGCCTCTCGTGGACCTCGTGGACACACCGCTTTATAAGCTCGTAAGCATCTTGCTCTGTTAGTTCTGGAAAAGAAGTTGATAGGAATGATAAATAATCGTCTTTTAGAGCACAACATCATCATTTGCCTAGCCTTTTCGGTAAAACCCACTACAAGAAACGCACTCAATTGGGATGTTTCCTGAGTAAAAAATATATGATTATGTTTAGTCCGTCAGTTAGATTATAGAAAAATATTGGACACGTATTTTTTCCTCTATCAAATCTATAAAAACTGACGAAGATACAAAGCATCAAAGATCAGGAGTGGGGGCTTGTGACGTTATGGCTCGGTAAAAATTGTAGCGAGTAGTGACGTCACACGAGTTTTCAACGCTCTCTATCGGCTTCATTTTTTGTTTACGTGAAAAAAGAAAAAATACGTGTCCAATATTTTTTGGAAATCTGTCTGACGGACTAATTAGATTTTTTTAGTCAACTACCCTATTACCATTCAGCCTGTATATTCAGCTTACTCATACATATTATGAAGAACATACGTTTTTGAAAAGCTTTATCTAAAAAAGAGTGATTCTTAGGAAAAATAAGTCCAATTAAAGCTTTTCCTCACCTACGGTGTTTGTCGAGCCTATGTTTATGATAACACTGGTATGACTGAAAAACTCAAGTAAAGAACCATTTCTACGAAATTTGACATCGACGTTTTTTTTTTATAAATGTGAGGTCGATGGGAACTTTTCAAATTTCGTTTAAAACGGCGTTCCAAACATTTGTACCTATTTTGAACTTTGAATGCCTACTTTGACTGAACTAAAAATATAAGCAGTTACTTCAAATCAATCATTTATAAGAGGAAGCAACAATGGTACTAATTTACCACCCAATATTCCTGAAAGCGCAATACGTTCTTCTCCATAGAGATCTACGCTTTGGAACGTGCAGATAGCTTCACCTCTTTCAACTTAACAATTCAAAAGTGCCTGTAAAGGTTTTAATTGAAATAAATGCTTTGAATTGAATTGAATAATCTTACCAGCTTTATAATATTTGTCAAGAATGCCCAAGCTGAGGAGGCCTCCAAAGCCGTGGACTCCGAAGGGCACCCTCAACGCACAAGCCAGGAAATCCACGGTATACAACTGTCCGCCATCCGTTTCATCGTACCCTGCAACCAGCATGTTCACCATCGACGGATTCTGTTTAAGAAAATAATATAACATCACAAAATATAAACAGAAAATAGTTCAGTTAACTCACGCCAGTTCATCAACATCATCATCAACAGCCTGTTGCAGTCCACTGCTGGACATAGGTCTCTCCAATTGCACGCCACTTAGATCTATTTTCGGCTTCTCGCATCCAGTTTCTGCCAGCCGTCCTGCGCAAATCGTCACTCCACCGTGCCTGAGGACGTCCTACACTACGTTTGCCGAGACGCGGTATCCTCTCTAGAACTCGACAGTTATATGCTTAATCTACATTAAGTAACTAAATATATGTATTGTAGTCTATATTTCAAGCGTAAAACACATCTATTTATCTAATTTAAAAACACTAGACAACACAATAATCATCACATTATTCCAACATTCTAGCAGAACACTAACACACAAGCGAGGCACAATAGTTTAAGACTGACATAATTAAAATATAAAAGCGATTAATTGTTGAAAAGTTAATTAAATGACGTCACAGTAATTAGCGCTGACATTAACATTCGTTGTGGAAAGTGGTACAGAAGTCGACGTTAATATGTGCGGACGAAAGTGCTTTGCATGTTCAGTTAACCCACGAGAATTATTCACTGCTAAATAAGACCGCGGTTATGGATGCTGTTTAGAATACAAGTCGTAATAGAGATATTGCCTGAGTAAAAAATATAAATTATGTTTAGTCCGTCAGTTAGATTATAGAAAAATATTGGACACGTATTTTTTCCTTTATCAAATTTATAAAAACTGACGAAGATAAAAAACATCAAAGATTAGGAGTTGAGCGTGTGACGTCACGGCCCGGTAAAAATTGTAGCGAGGAATGACGTCACACGAGTTTTCAACGCACTGTATCATCTTCATTTTTTGTTTATGTGAAAAAAGAAAAAATACGTCACCAATATTTTTTGGAAATCTATCTGACGGACTAATCAGATTTTTTTAGTCAACTACCCTATTATGTTTATGTTTGAATGTGTAACATCTTTACTCTTGTTTTCCTGAAATCTGTGTGTGTGATTTTGTGAAATTAGTCGGAAATTTGGGACAGGAAGCCGGGGAAGCGCGGGCTATATAATTTAACCAATGAGCGCGCGCGGTTACCCTTTGTAAACAAGCATAATTACAAATTAGAAGATTACATTCAGGATAAGAATGCTTGGAAACATGCTTGTCTTGCTCCATAGGGCAATCGAGGGTGTAGACCAAATCACACTGGTTGTTGTCCAATCGGGAATGTGACATAACGGGAAGTAGCCGATTTATATATGGATTAAATTTATGAATGCATTTTTTTATGTGTCTTTTACTTTTTTTTCTGTTGTGTGCTTACTATTTCAATATTTGTAAATATGTGAGTACCATGAGCATGAGATATTTAGAAGTTTACCTCTGCTGGTAATACGTTGTTAAGACTACAAGAATTTGTATGTCCGTGATTTCTTTTCCAAAGCAACTTGAAATATTCAGTTGATTTCAAAGTTAGGAAAGAAAATAATTGAGTGTTGTTCAGAATTTTAAAGCAAGTGTATTGACCTCTGTACAATTATTCACTTAAATACATGCAAAAATAAACTCATATAAAGTTTCAGCGCAGCCAATTCTGAACGTGTCAAAGTATGAGCAGAGCAAGATGAAAATGAACATATAAATTATTTAACAATTACAAATATCATTATCTCAGCGTATCTTAAATTATAATAGTAAAACTAATAATGACAGTACAAAATGTGCGGGGAAATCGCTGAAGTATTTGATAAGTATTGAGTTACTGAGGCCCTGGAAAGCAAACAGAATTAAAAAACAAAAAACGTTGCCCCACTCTAGCAATATCTCCTCTATCGTAGATGCGTTTACAAATATATAAACTCATTTACACAAACAGCCAGACCCAGAACAACTATCTGTAGACCATACAAATATTTGTTCCGTGTGGGAATCGAACTCGGGACACGCAGCGCAGCAGTCAATCGCTCAACCACTGTGCCAACCGTGTTGTCAAAGGATATTGTCCAAAATGGCCCTGGCTAGCAAGAAGTATCGGATTACACGATAATTAATTGTTTATTTTATTATATTACTTGCGAATACTTTTGTAACACGGACTAGCTGTATGCCAAAATGAAAATTAATAAAGTATTTTACGCGACTAATAACATTAATCACCGCCATCTTCGCCAAACGTCATGTCGTGTCGCTAAAGATTAGGGATGCCCAATGCAGCCCAATCGATTGTAGTCGATTGATATATTTTTTAAAGAACTGTTGTATTTCGTATAACTTAAAAACCTACTAAGTATAATTTATAGATGAGGTCATACTCGATTCGTAAAAGGAGTTAGAATAATGCTGAAGTGAACAAAAGCTATATATTTCATCAGAATTTTTCAGGGTTTTTAATAATCGTTTAGAAAAGTGTATGGTTTACTTCTAACTAAATGATTATTTAGGACAATTTAAATAAAAATAAGGCTTCTTTTGGGTTTCACCCTAGTCGGGTAAAAAATACTTATTGTTAGGTACTGAATATATTGTAAATGTTTTCTCTAAAAAAACAATATTGCTGACTAGATACAGATGTTATTATATTAGAAGTATAGAAGAGTGCTATTATTATAAGTAAAGTAGGACATTGTCATAATAGTATTATCTTATGGTTTGAAAAAAGTTGAAATTATAGTTTGTAACGTATGGCGTAAAACATCGATAAATCGTATCGTTTTTGTCATCCCTATTTTTGACGTCACTAAATGGTCACTTGTCACTGTCCTGTCAGTTGCCTATTCTCCTTTTATGTGTTTTTATCTTTGTAATTGTATGTGTTTTTGTGACTTTCAGGACTATATTGCATGTTGCGACTGGGCTATTTTGACGGACTCTGATTGTTTTAAAAAACGATTTACCTGGCTGTGATTTTCGGAAGTGTCGATTATAACCTCAAAATCTGATCTATTTTTTTAAATAAATCTATTCTGCAGCTAGTCTGCTATAAAAATAGGATACTATAGGAGTTTTCTTATGATCGACAATACAAAACATGATTTTCCGATGCTCTTGGTTCCAGGGCGAACAATGTATGGGCGCAGAGCAATGTCCTTTGAAGGATCACGGGTGGGAGTAAGAGTCTGACACTCCCACCCACAGTGTGAAGTCATTTAAGAATCCATACTTGGAAAAACAAGTCGCTGCATCAAGCACGTGATCGCTAAATGCAGCGACTAAGTTTATCAAATTCCGTTAAATTAGACAAACATTAAGTAGTTAAGTCGTTCTAATTTCCAGCTGTAAGTAGTTATATGAGTACTGATTACTTTAATTGACACTTCATTCGGAAAATCTAGTTTGATAAGAATTTTACACGCAACATAACACTGGCAGAATACTGTAGAAGCCACATATTAAACACTAGCTTCTGTCCGCGACTTCGTCCGCGTGGAATAGTTACTTTAACCCCGATTTTGAAACTCTCAGCCCGATCGGTTTAAAATTGACAAAGTTTAATACAAACTTTCATCCCTATCGACCAAATTTGATTACCATAAAAACGGTTCTACTGAGTTAATCTTAAAAGATAGACATATAGTGTCCCGGACATTTTTTTAGATCAGTTTAAGAGGAATAATTCTTTCCTACATATTTTTTTGGTACCTATCTTGAACCGTTTTCGCAGCGCACGCAACGGAAGCCCTCAAAGATGAATAATTTTCCCCGTTTTTTCCACATTTTCCATTTTTTCTTCGCTCCTATTACTCGCAGCGTGATGTTATATAGCCTAAAGCCTTCTTTGATAAATGGTCTATTCAACCCAAAAACAATTTTTCAATTCGAACCTGTAGTTCCTGAGATTAGCGCATTCAAACAAACAAACAAACAAACTCTTCAGCTTTATAATATTAGTATAGATTTTTAAAAAAGATTTTAACTGTTATCCTAGATTTTGGAAATTTATTTCAAGTCAGCATCATCATTGCTAAGATTGCACATGATAGTAAAATGCTTAAATTATATTGCGTCATTGTTAGTTTTCCGTATTGGCAGCTATGCTTAAAGCAGTTTTGCGCCACATACTAAAGACGACGGGTTTTCTCGTACTCTTACGAAATTCACTACCATCTCTCAGATTTGAAGAATTGCCCGAAAGAGTCACCGCGGCCCTGGAACGCAAACGGCATTCGAAAGAACACGGGTGGGCTTTAGTCAGTAAGAGTCTGACACTCCCTTCCGCTCCGCCCAGAGCGGGAGAAGTCATTTGATGATTTCCCATGCAAAAAAAGGACTATCACTCCTCAAAACTCATGATTATTCGAGGACGAAGTTACAATAAACACGTCTTTGTTATTGATAGGCTCTTGTTTTACCTTCTCACCTGATTGCTACCGATGCTGTGGTTGACGACGGAGCAAGCTTACCTACAAGTAACGACTCTTGACTTAAATAAATGATTAATGATATTTATTTTGTAAGTAGGTTGTAAATAACACTTTTACACGTCCATACAATAGGGTAGTTGACTAAAAAAATCTAATTAGTCCGTCAGATAGATTTCCAAAAAATATTGGACACGTATTTTTTCTTTTTTCACGTAAACAAAAAATGAAGACGATACAGAGCGTTGAAAACTCGTGTGACGTCACTACTCGCTACAATTTTTACCGAGCCGTAACGTCAGAAGCCCCCACTCCTGATGTTTGATGCTTTGTATCTTCGTCAGTTTTTATTGATTTGATAAAGGAAAAAATACGTGTCCAATATTTTTCTATAATCTAACTGACGGACTAAACATAATCATATAGTTTTTACTCAGGAAACATCCCTATTGTACTGGTCAAATCACATGAAAACCATGTAGGTTGGTGTGTGAAGTGGTATTTTGAGGAAAGTACCTACCAACAATTTAAAGTTTATACAGACGGACGTTACCTACCCCGCCCCTCAGGCCCTCCATCATCGTCTTCCTGGTGAAATGCACTGCGGCAGCAATGTCCAGCGGGTAGCCGTTCCTCATCTTATAGAGCTGCACGTTCCTGTCGATGAACTGCGCGACCTGAACCCGGTCCCCCGGATCCCCGATGGCGCCCATCACTAGTTTGTTTGATATGTTGTAAAGTTTGTTCTCGTCTGGAATGAGGAGTGACGTAGAAAGCTGAAAGGTCTTCACGAGCAAGTTATTATAAAGCAGAAAGTTCTGATCGAGTTTAGATAGGAAATGCGAGACAATAGGGTTGTTGCCTTAAAAAAATCTAATCTAATTAGTCCGTAAAATAGACTTCCCAAAAATAATGGAGACGTATTTTTTATTTTTTCACGTAAACAAAAATCGAAGACGATTTAGTGCGTTGAAAACTCGTGTGACGTCATTTCGTGCGACGATTTTTACCACGCCGTGATGTCACAAGCCCCCACTCATGACCTTTGAAGCTTTTTATCTTCGTCATTTTTTAGAGATTTCATATGGCAAAAAATACGTGTCCATTATTTTTCGATAATCTAACTGACGGACTAACATATTTATTTATTTAATTTATTTAAATTTAAGTACAGCCACATCATATACATTGCACAAATTAAAACAAACTTAATAACAGAAAAAGAACTAATGCACATGACAATTAAGGCGTACATAGCGCTCATTACAACAAAAGTGCTGCCTTGAAATAACATAAAACAAAAACTACACTAAATTTAAAACATAAACTCATTATAAAACATTGTATTTTATCTTTATTCCTAATAGTAATTTTAAAAGAAATTATTAAAACATGTAGAAATAATTAAAATTTAAATAGTAACAATGTCAATTAATTAATTAAAATTAAAACTGGGTTAATAAAATGTCAGTAGTTAAATTGAATTGAATTGAAATAATTTAAAAATAGATATAAAATAAGTTCAACAAAACACTAACAATGACCTGGCAAGGATAGTGTGATCTTTCTCCGAAACCGCGGTAGCTTGTCATTGAATATGTCTAATTCAGGCATGTTCATGACTACATTATTGTATTCATTGCACATTCTTATTATGGGAGACTGTAAGCCCAGGTTGCTTTTGACACATGAGGTGTCAAAAACCTTTTTAATACTACTAGACTAAATAGGATCATATTTTTATTCCTCAGGAAACATCCCAATTCCTGAATTGAGGTTTTGTTATACATATGTACATGGGCGTACCCAGCTTCTGGCCTAGGGGGAGGCAAGTCAGACTTTTAAGTTAGATCTTCCGCGGCTGTTTCGTCCACACTACACAAAGACACCTACATGAAACATTAGGTCTAAATCTATATGTAGTACAAACAGTCTCAAATGATCCTGCTTCATAGTTAGTTAAATACATAAAAATGCATTTTTATTTTATTTCAATTACTTATTTTAATCTTTTTTTTATGAGAATTGCACCGTAAATTTTGCCAATGTTTACTGCGCGGTTTATTCAAAAGTCAGCACACATTATAAGGCCCCATTTACACTTCGATCAGTGATTAGGCGAGTTCGTATATATTCTGCAAGATTTCCAGGGGGGTAGCTGCCCTCAAGGTTACGCCCATGCATATTTATGTAATCAAATCAGTTTTAAACGATGCGGTGGCTCGTATAATGTTTCAATTTCTTGCTCACACGACTGCTCCCGAAATTTCAAACCGCACAGTGAGTTCGCTTCGTTCTAGATAGGCCAGTTAGTGGCGTAAAAAAGTAACATATAACAAGTAAACTGACTTGAAAACGCTAATTTATTTAATTAATAACTAAAAAGGGAGAATTAAACGTGTCATTTTCTAAATTTTGTTTAAAAAGGCGAAAATAAATATGCCAACCTTGTTAATGTTAAGTAATTTACAGATACACATATTTTCTTTTATAGTCACATAGTTTTTCTTGTGTTGGCATTAGCACAATAGCATAATCAGCCTTTTCAATGTTCCCACTGCTGGGGCACAGGCCTCTTCTCTAGGAAGGGAATGGGCCGTAATCCACCACGCGGGCCCAGTGCCGGTTGGTCAACGTCACATGTCTTCGAATTTATGGTTCTCGGACGGTTTCCTCACAATGTTATCCCTCACCGTTTTGAGAGCAGTGGTGATGAAATAAATTACACAAAGTAATGTGCCTGGCTGGGTTTTGAACCCGACCTACAAGTAAGTTGGGGCCGTTACCACTCCGCCACCACTGCTCTGTGTTGGCATTCATGCCGCTATATTTTTCGTCCTTCTTTATTCTTATCCTTTGGACCAGCCTTTTAAAGGTCATATTCTCAACATTTTGTTTGTCACCCTTGGCTTCTTATTCCACTCTTCTCTCTTCTTTGCTACTATGCAAAGAGAGTAGGTCCTATAGTATTAATCGTTACACTGCAGTCACAATTTTCCTTATCAACCGCGTTGAATAAGCCAAAGGCCTTTACCTACTTGCAGTAACAGTCAACAGTTTATTATGGTCCGTGAAATGATATTCCACCTCATTACAATCGATAAGTATGCCATGAAGTTAGTCTCTTTTTATTTACCCTCGTCCGTGCGTCACTGTGGGGTGCCAACTAAAAACCAGCGCTGGGTGTCTGACGCCCAGCAAATGCTGAGGTGGTAACCCTTTCGGTTCGGACACGCTCGGCGCATTCTGTACTTTTCTTCTCCTGTAATTTGTGTTTGTAACCGTTGTGCTGTGTCTGTCCTGAATAAAAGTTTTTCTATTCTATTTATGTAAGAACTAGCGACCCGCCCCGGCTTCGCACAGTTGCAACAATGTAGATCAGATACTAATGTTTCCTCTACCATGCGTGTATTATACATATAAACCTTCCACTTCAATCACTCTATCTATTAAAAAAACCGCATCAAAATCCGTTGCGTAGTTTTAAAGATTCATAGGGATATAGGGACAGAGGAAGCGACTTTTATACTATGTCGTTATGTGAACTGTGAAAATCAATGCCATGCTCATATGGTATACCTAATAAGCCCGCATAGGTAGTTGTGGTCAAGGTTACCAGGCTGAATGAAAATGTTACTTGTGCCTGTAGACATTTTTGTGGTGACTAACATGCATTTGGTACTAGTTTTTTTTTTTGTAATGTGCTTAGACTGAAGGGGACAGGGCTGGCCATCGAATTAATCATGGGTAATCATCTGCCTAGCCTTTTCCCAACTATATTCCACCGATTGCGTCGGCTCCCAGGTGAATACCAGTACTTTACGTGAAGCACCAGACCTCCACAACCCAATAACTGGGGAACACGGTACTACTTGGCAAGACTAGTGTTAGATTTTCTGCCTTCTGACAATCCGTAACGACTGCCAAAGATCTCCAAATGACAGCCGGGACCAACGGCTTAACGTGCTTTCCGAGGCATAGAGAAGTCTCGGTATTTCAAACACACAGTGGGTCCCAGAAAATGATCAAGGATATCGCGTCAGGGTCACGCGAAATTGTTGCAAATGGCACAAGCTTGACAAAAACAGACAGGACTGGTCCGTACTTGGCCCAAATCCTGAGGCAAATAAACAAAAGGGAGTCGTTTAAGTTTGTCTATCAGGGGGATAAAACGCCAAGATTACGGATTTTGTTCGAAAGAGTCACTGCAGCCTTGGAACGAAAATGGCATTTGGAGGAACACGGATGGGATTACCCACTCCCTTCCGCTTCGACCAGAGCGAAAGAAGTCATTTGATGATTTCCCATCCAGAAAAAGAGGCGACATTCCATAAGTAAAAAAGAATATAACGAAGTATTTAAGACTAAAATAAAAACAACTAGCAGCGCTCCGCGATTTCACCCGCATAAGTTTCGATCCCGTGGGAATATCGGGGTAAAAATTATCCAATATGTTAATCCTGGTTATAAAACATCTGTGTGCCAAATTTCATCCAAATCCATTCAGTAGTTCTTGCGTGAAAGACTAACGAACATCCATCCATACTTACAAACTTTCGCGTTTATTTTCGTAATATTAGTGAAATAGGATTTGCGCGCAGTAAATTGTCACACACATCTTTTACAGCAATAGGTGTTTAATAAAATGTTGTGCTAGGAATTTACAAAATAATAACTCGTGACAAGTAAAACACATTCTAAAGAATGCCATGTTTTAACATCGATAATGTACAATTGTATAAACTGGAAGTCATGATTGTTTTCGCTAACATCTCTTTTGTTCAATTAGTTCAAGTCATAACGTTTGGAATTGAAACAATGATGATTAAAGTGAGGTTACTAGTTGCAATTGTTATCTATTGAGTTTTATTGCGTTTTCCTGCAAGTGTCATTACCTAACATTGGAAGAAACTGGTACAGTCACGGATGAAAAATGTTCTGACAATAATAAGTGGACATTGTTCTAATTTATGAATAAATTAAAAAGAAACTTTAAGGGCAGTGGTAGCTGAGTGGTAACGGCCCCGACTTACGAATTGTAGGTCGCGGGTTCAAACCCAGCCAGGCGCATTTCTTTGTGTAATTAACTGCATCACCACTGCTCTCAAGACGGTGAAGGAAAAATCGAGAGGAAACCGGCATGTCCTAGAATCAAATATTCGAAGACATGTGACATTCACCAACCCGCACTGGGCACGCGTGGTGGATTAGGGTCCATTTCCTCTCCTAGAGAGTAGGCCTGTGTCCCAGTAGTGGGAACGTTAAAAGGCTGATTATGATTTTTCGATTGATTTGACAACATTTGACACCAGATAAATCTATACTAATATTATAAAGCTGAAGAGTTTGTTTGTTTGTTTGAACGCGCTAATCTCAGGAACTACTGGTTCGAATTGAAAAATTCTTTTTGGGTTGAATAGACCATTTATCGAGGAAGGCTTTAGGCTATATATCATCACGCTTAAGCCAATAGGAGCGGAGCAGCGATAAAGAATGATTTAAAATCGGGGATTCCACGGGGACGCAGTCGCGGGCAGCAGCTAGTGTGCAATAAAGGTCATTGCCCTTTCCTTGATATCTCTTCGTAGGTACATGGACAAAAAAAAAATCGTTTTCCATTACTAGTAAATATAAAGGATCACGATGGATGTCGATTCAAGATAGCATTAATTCATTATTTCTGTTTTAAGAATTAAGGTTGTCAATAAATGTAGGTGGGTCAATGACCGTTATTGCACATTTATTTGGTGTCGACTATAAATTACCGTGTTTCATGACGATGATGCTCTGTGTGTTGGTTTGATCAGCAGCAATCATGGCGAAGTCCTTACATTGAAGACCTAATAAACACTGAAAGTACAGAGTCGAATTTGGCATAATTACAGTCAGCAATCACAAATAACTTAATACGGAAGTAAAAAATAATTAATTCAATATAAAAAATATTCCTCAAAAACTCGTTGACATTGACGTAAATATAAAGTAAATAGTGACATAGACTAGAACGCTGATATCTAGAGTTTTCTGACAGAACAAGGTAAATAATACTCTTTTGCGCGTTTTTTATAAGATTTAACTCCGATCTTCGCATTCTTTCTGGGAGACACTCATTCTAATGATTTGATTTCTAAGAAGTCGAATATGAAAAAAAATATATATTATATATTTGAAATTAAAGTCAGTAATGCCCGTTGGCTGCTGTATATCTATATTATATTATAGGTTGAATGCATTTTGAATGTCATGATGGAATCGCAAAGTTTACACATGTAGCATTTATATATATTTAGGTTCAAGTATACTATAGAAGTAGGTACAGTACAGTTCTCCCAAAAGGTCTAGTGATACACAAGCAAAATGTTGAAAATCAGAGAAATTATCTATACTAATATTATAAAGCTGAAGAGTTTGTTTGTTTTTTTGTTTGTTTGTTTGTTTGTTTGAACGCGCTAATCTCAGGAACTACTGGTTCGAATTGAATAATTCTTTTTGGGTTGAATAGACCATTTATCGAGGAAGGCTTTAGGCTATATATCATCACGCTTAAGCGAATAGGAGCGGAGCAGCGATAGATAATGTTTTAAAATCGGGGATTCCACGGGGACGAAGTCGCGGGCAGCAGCTAGTTTGATATAAAATCTTCGGATTACGATAGCAGTTCAAACCCAGCCAGGCGCATTACTTGGTGTAATTAATTTCATCACCACTGCTCTCAAAACGGTGAAGGAAAATATCGTGAGGAAACCGGCATGTCCTAGAACCAAAAATTCGAAGACGTGTGACATTCAGCAACCCGCACTGGGCCCGCGTGGTGGATTACGGCCCATTCGCTCTTCTAAAGAGGAGGCCTGTATCCTAGCAGTGGGAACGTTAAAAGGCTGATTATGCTTATGCTTCGGATTACGATCAATGAAAAGTGTAATATACCGTAAGTAACCATCTGATCTGTAGATAGACCAAGTACCAGACCATTATGCCAGACCGTTATGACTCTGCGGCTTCGATAGAATTCCAACTGTAACTTCCTGCTTAGCATTGAACATCATAACTCATGATTCATGGTCTGGTCATAATGATTTTTCTAATGAAAATGGTTTTCGGAAATTACAATGTTTATTACTTGTTTCGTAGTATAACTTATTCTGCTAGCTTATGTAAAGTCGACACTGTTTCACTTGTTACAGAATAGGGATGTTACCTGAGTAAAAAATATATGATTATGTTTAAGTAGACCGTCAGATTATACATAGAAAAATATTGGACACGTATTTTTTCCTTTATCAAACCTATAAAAACTGACGAAGATAAAAAGCTTCAAAGATCAGGAGTGGGAGTGTGTGACGTCAAGGCCCGGTAAAAATTGTAGCGAGTAGTGACGTCACACGAGTTTTTTATACACTGTATCGTCTTCATTTTTTATTTATGTATGTGAAAAAAAGAAAAAATACGTGTCCAATAATTTTTGGAAATCTATCTGACGGACTAATAAGATTTTTTTAGTCAACTACTCTATTCCAATTATTTACTGAATGTGAATGTGAGGACCATGTAGATCGCTATGTTAGGGGTTCATTTCATGTTAGTCTGGCGGTTTGAGTTCTTTATGTGGCCTACCCAAATGTCCTTACTTTAGTATTGATCGTCAAATCGACGAGCTCCTTAAATTTCTAAGTTTAGTAACTGACAAATGCGTGCATTGTCTGGACAGGTCCACTCAAATCTGTGTGGTACTTTCCTCAAAATACCACTTCAGACATCAACCTACATGGTTCTCATATGATTTGACCAGTACAATTGTATGGACTTCAAAAGAGAGATCAACTACAAATATATTTTTGGTAATTAAGTAATAAATAAATTTTTGGTCCTTGTGGGTTAACAAAACAAAGTTAGCACTTCGTTTTAGCATTTTCCCAAGATGTGTCAACATACATATTTGCCTTTTCAATATGCAGATGCAACCTTTCTGTGATTTGTGCACAAATATGCAAAAATAAACACTTTACGTTTCAAGGATCCACACTAAACTGTTAATCTTTCGTGACAAGAGTGTTAGCAGTTATCTTAAAAGATTAGAAGTTATCTTGAAAGGTTAATATTTAGTACTAGCAGCGCCCCGTGGTTTCACCCGCGTAGTTCCCGTGGGAATACGGGGATAAAATATAGCCCATGTTACTCAGGGTGAATGTAGCTTTCTAGTGGTGAAAGAATTTTTGAAATCTGTCCAGTAGTTTTTGAGTTTATTCGTTACATACAATAATACAAATCTTTCCTCTTTATAATATTAGTATAGATATAGACTAGCGACCCGCCCTGGCTTCGCACGGGTGCAATGCTATAATAAGTAGAGGATAAAAAATGGTTATTGTGGGTTATCCATAACGATAGATATATACCAACGCGAACTTTTTTGTAGACCGTGTTTTAAGGTGTACAATACTGTAGTACATTATTTGGATCTATCTCGTAGGGTTGATTTAACCCTACGAGATAGATTCATTTGCAATGAAAGTACAAACAAAATGTGTTTATTTACTACAACAAATGGAAACCTCTAAAATTATCAGTGTTTCTCTACTATAATATGCACATGTTCCCACCGCTGATACACAGGCCTCCTCTCTAGGAGAGGGAATGGGCCGTAATCAACCACGCGGGCTCATTGCGGGTTGGTGAATGTCACATGTCTTCGAATTTTTGGTTCTAGGACATGCCGGTTTACTCACGATGTTTTCCTTCGCCGTTTTGCGAGCAGTGGTGATGAAATTAATTACACAAAGTAATGCGCCTGGCTGGGTTCGAACCCGCGACATACAAATCGTAAAGTCGGGGCTGTTACCACTCGGCCACCACTGCTCGTAAAGGAACATCTGACTCTTACTGACCAAAACCCACCCGTGATCCTTTGACCTTGACTTTTTCGAACAAATTCTACAAACCATCCCACACTTCGCACGTAATGTGCGTTTCACGAAAGAATTCCCTTCGTCGTATTGTTGGCTGCCCTGTCTGTCTTAACGTCAAAGAATGGAGATGGCTATCAGTGCTGCCAATAAAAAATTCTCGATTCCCCGCGTCAGTGTTGTCAATTCCCCGAAATTCCCCGCTTGTTTTTGATTGATTCCCCACATTTTCCCCGAATTCATATTTTTGGAATAAAAACACTGTTTTATTCAAAATTTGTTTAATACTGTTAAATTTATTATAAAGCTATGAATTGTTATGAATTCCTGTGTAGGAAGTTGTATATTTTATTAAAAAATACTTTTACAGTTTCCAAAAGAAAAAACAAAATTATAAGGTAATTGGTAAAAGTAACGGAATATTAGTTAATCTCCCTAATATTAAGTAGTTTTATTGCTAAAAATATAGCAACACTGATTTTCCGTAATGCCAACATTACGGCGAAGGGAATTCTTTCATGAAACGCACTCTACATACCAACGACAGCTGTCTGTTAGATATCTTGAGCAACATTTGAAGTTACTGATAGATGTGCCAATTTTAACACCGCACACACAGAAGTCTCACTTCTACACGAATTGTTTGCATAACTCGAATGACACAAACAAACGTGTGAATGAGAATGAAGTGTTGATCACATTTGCTGATAAAAAGCATAATTAAATAGTTGAGCTTTGTTCAGATGAGGTCTTAATTATTAAATGTGTGGGTGACTTGAAGAGAGATGCTGGCCTATGAAACACTATTTCTGATGCTCGTATTGTGAAATCAAAACGTAATAATTGAACATAGGATTTTCAGCAGAAATACATAACAAAATATGACTAAAATAAACACACACAATTATGTTAAGTAAGTGAATAAAGTGAAGTACATAATATTAATGCCTTTAGTAATATAAAACAGGGTTTCGTTAGAATCGAAATACATAACAACAGATGACTAAAATAAACACACACAATTATGTTAAGTAAGTGAATAAAGTGAAGTACATAATATTAATGCCTTTAGTAATATAAAACAGAACAGGGTTTCGTTAGAATCTTCAAAGAAATCCTACTAATATTATAAACGCGAAAGTTTGTAAGTATGGATGGATGTTTGTTACTCTTTCACGCAAAAACTACTGAACGGATTTGGATTTAATTCGGCACACAGATGGTTTATAACCAGGACTAACTTATAGGATAATTATTACCCCGATATTACCACGAGAACGAAACTTATGCGGGTGAAACCGCGGGGCGCTGCTAGTATTAAAATAAATGAAAGAGTAGCTACCGCCCGCAACTCCACCCGCGGGTATGTCAAAAATCATCCCAAGGGAACATACTCCCGGGATGAAAAGTATCCTATGTGTAATTCCAGTCTATATCTACCTCTGTGCCAAATTTCATCAAGATATATTCAGTAGTTTTTACGTGATAGAGTAACAAACATCTATACATACAAACTTTCGCGTTAATTATATTAGTAAGGATGTATCGCAAGGGAGGAAGAAAACAGAGAGAGATGTACATATTTCATTTGTCATAAATCCTAAGTTATAATATTTATGCATGAGAAATAGAGCTTGTTACTCTTTCAAGCATCTAAGTCGCTGAACTTTTTTTGATGAAATTTGGTACACAGATATACGGATCCTGGAGACGATTATAAGCCTCGGGCCAAAACTATTTTTTATAAGAAAAGCAGGAGTATAATAAGCATCCATTTATGGCTACCTACCCTAATGACATAATATTGAAAGCATGTAAGCAATTTCAATTATCTGAACAATAGGGTATTTTACTGTAAAAATCTAATTAGTCCGTCTGATAGATTTACAAAAAATATTGGACACGTATTTTTTTCTTTTTTCACGTAAACAAAAAATGAAGACGATACAGTGCGTTGAAAACTCACGTGACGTCACTACGTTGCTACAATTTTTACCAGCGACGTGACGTCACGTGAGTTTTCAACGCACTGTATCGTCTTCATTTTTTGTTTACGTGAAAAAAGAAAAAATACGTGTCCAATATTTTTTGTAAATCTATCAGACGGACTAATTAGATTTTTACAGTAAAATACCCTATTAGCTCTTCAAACTATTTCAAGTGCTTTGATAAATCAATTCGAAGCCACAATCCACGTGCATAGATTGTGAAAATTATTAGTGTTATACTGATTTATAATTATTACTAGCAGCGCCCCGCGCTTTCACGCACGTAGTTCCCGTTCCTGTGGGAATACGGGGATAAACTAAATGATATTTATTTTTAAGTAGGTTAAACATAACACTTTTACACGTCAAATATTTCTGATCCTTTTTAGCTAGATGAAACCGGTGTTTCCTAGCCGACTACCTTAAAAGAAACACCGAAGCAAACTCAGAGGGCACAGTCTCTTTTAAAGTCCATACAATCAGTACCTACTGGTCAAACAACTAATAGTTGAATATATATGAAATATACACAAAATACTGACTTTTCACTGCTATCATCAAATGACTTCTTCTGCTCTCGGCGGAGCGGAAAATACTGTCAGACTGACTAAAACCCGTGGCCAGGGCCCCAAGTCTGCTATTACAATAGTGTCAGAATGGTCTATCATTGATCTCATAATGGTCGATTTTAACAAGTTTGGTAATCTACTAATATAAAAGCGTCATTATGACTTTCCAATGGTCAACCACTGACACTCCATTGCAAGAAATGGCATAGAATGGTAATCTCGTACATAATGACAAATGAATGACAGACGTATGCGGTAATCTGCTAACATTTTGACAAATCCGTCAGTGACCTATCATTAGAACATCGTTGTGCAGTCATTTCTTTTAATAGCTCGGTTATCAAAAAGTATTACGAGACCATTGATCGGCCAATGATCGACCATTATGAATTTAGCAGAATACGAAATTTTAGCAAAATAACAGTGGGATCGTGTTGGAATGACAAATTTATAAAAATAGCAGACTTGGGGCCCTGGTTGTTATCGGCCGACGAGCCAACCATCGCTCATCATCCGCACGCAGGCAAGCAGTTTCACTACTATCTACGTTTTCGACGTTTGATCCGTTAAACATGATGGAGAAATATTCCGTTGACCTTAAAAAGGTAAGAGACGGAAAGGGAAGAAGAAAAAATGAGAAAAGTCTCAGCTGCTGAACTTATCCAAAAGCGAAATCTGTGACTGTACCACGAAGTGCCAATGCTATCATGATTCAGTGTGAGGGAAAGGGATAGTGCTATTCGTCTTGTGTAACTCCGTCTCTCTCTGACACAGGGATCATGATGGATTCAAGACGTCATGGTAGGGCTGCTGGGAAGTAAATTCAATCACACTATCACAGCACGCTTTTGTTTCTCTCTCAGTTTCCAGAAAGTGTTCCCGCGCGCACAGCACTAGTGTTGGGAAGCTCCCATGACTTTTGACTTGCATTGTGCCATCCCGTTGTGACGATGGGAACCTTATTGTTGCCACATCACTAGCGTCCATCAGATAGTGTGTGAAGCTTAGTCGGATCTTATTGGGTTGGCTAACTGTGGTTAAATACAGTTCGTTACTATTGTTCGTTTTTTTTTGTTCTTCGGGACCTATTTTGTTAGGTTACCGGGTTGTGAGTGCAATGTTAAATGTAGCAGTACTGTTGTAATTGTTTGTGCTTTTCTAGATCTGTGCTTTGAGATTTTTAGTACGATTGTTTGTTGTGTTGTTCTCTCTCGTATTTTTCTACGAATTGTGGTGTTTCTCTACCATTGAAATATTTTGTGTGTTGTTAAGTGCTCACATTGTAAGGGAGTTTAGCCTTTAAAATGGAATAAATCAGAAACATTGCATGAACATAATTATCCACGCCTTTTTTTTTGGTTGGGAAATCATCGAATGTCTTCTCCCGCTCAGGGCGGAGCGGAAGGGAGTGTCAGACTCTTACTGACTAAAACCCACCCGTGATCCTTCCTGTGCCCTTTGCGTTCCTGGGACTCTTTCGAACAAATTTCGCAAGCTACGTTATCAAAATTCAATGTCAAATTTTAATTCTGTCATTAGGAACGGCAGCCAGAAATTGAAACAACGTATTCAAACATTATGTGAGAGAATTATTTGGGCAGAAGAAATGTTGACCATACATTCCTACACTTAAGAATCGCGAGCATTTAGTGGAAGCGACCCTTCATCATGACGAACTATTTGTTAAGAATTCCGACCCTTTAAAGGTCAGACCATGTATGGAATGAGTTGAAGGAAATAAATGGTTTCCTTGAGAGGGTTTTGGTTTGTTTTAAAATTTCAACGGTCTAGACATAAACAATAATCAAACCGAATCTATGCTAATATTATAAAGAGGAAAGATTTGTATTTTTGTATGGTACGAATAAACTCAAAATGAATGGTCCAATTTCAAAAATTCTTTCACCATCAGAAAGCAACATTCACCCTAAGTAATATTTTATCCCCGTATTCCCACGGGAACGGGAACTACGCGGGTGAAACCGCAGGGTACTTCTAGTCTACGCTAATATTATAAAGAGGAACATTTGCATTATTGTGTGTGTGTGTATGTTTGTACTGAATAAACACAAAAACTACTGTGTCGATTTCAAAAATTCCTTCACTATTAGAAAGCTACATTCACCCTGAGTAATATAGGCTATATATTATTCCCTTATTACCACGGGAACGAGAACTACGCGGGTAAAACCGCAGGACGCTACTAGTTAGCGATGAAGACATAAAAACGTTCATATTTCCATTTAAATTAACGATAACCTTCCATTACCAGGTACTCCAGCAACACCACAAAGATGAAAGGATCAAAAACCAAGTGTTGATCGCAACGGGAGTGAAGAGTACAGGCACAAGTGATCAGTGAACGTTAGAAAGAGACAGAATGCCGGACACACTGTCTTTGTCAGCTGGAGTCAGCCTTGGTCTGCTGGCTGGGATCGTGTCTGGAGTATGTTACCTTGTAGCCAATGGGATGACGTGGCCGAAGTAAGTAGCATCTTTGATTTCGATTTTTGATTTATGGTTTTTTTTTTCTCTACCTTTGTCATAACTAATATATGACAAAGGTAGAGAAAAAAAAAACCATGAACAAAAATGTTTTTAGTATAATTTAGATTATAAGTCCTCATCTCCACACACATATTATCTTTCTTTTGCTGTGCCCTACAGGGTCCACGATTGTTTCTTTTGAAATGTTTACCACCTAAGCCTACATTGTGGAATGCAATAAAGAATTGAGTATTGAGTATTGTATGACATAATTTGAAAACACGTACGCAGATTATCTGAACAATAGGGATGTTTCCTGAGTAAAAATTATACGATTATGTTTAGTCCGTCAGTTAGATTATAGAAAAATATTGGACACGTATTTTTTCCTTTATCAAATCTATAAAAACTGATAAAGATAAAAAGCATCAAAGATCAGGAGTGGGAGCGTGTGACGTCACGGCTCGCTAAAAATTGTAGCGAGTAGTGACGTCACGCGAGTTTTCAACGCACTGTATCGTCTTCATTTTTTGTTTATGTGAAAAAAGAAAAAATACGTGTCCAATATTTTTTAGAAATCTATCAGACGGACTAATTAGATTTTTTTAGTCAACTACCCTATTAGCTCTTCAAACTATTTCAAGTGCTTTGATAAATCAATTCGAAGCCACAATTCACGTGCATAGATTGTGAAATGTCTTCAAAATTATAGTGTTAACTGATTTATAATTATTACTAGCAGCGCCCCGCGGTTTCACGCACGTAGTTCCCATTCCTGTGGGAATACGGGGATAAACTTCTTTTTTTTCTCTACCTTTGTCATATATTAGTGACTGCATACCATTATATAAATTCAAGTTCTTAAAATGCAATAGACAGATGTGTTGCTGGGGAGTTTGTTGCGCCACTTCTTCTTCCCAGCTAAAACACTGGGAAGTGGTGACGGCTGGGCGTTTTGGGGGACTGTCTTTATGTGAAATTTGACGTTCAAAAAGTGCTGTCTATCAGCCTAGTGTGAATAAATGACTTTTGATTTGATTTGATTTATTGTTAACTGTCTGCCGCCATTGGTATCGCCCGCTTGTAATTCGAAAATTATACTTCCACGCGCGCCTCAAAGAGCTGTCAGCAAAGAAGACGGGGCCCCATAGGGTCATTGCCTGCTAGGGTTGCGGAATTTGTTCGAAAGAGTCACCGCGGCCCTGGAACGTAAAGGGCACTAGAAGGATCACAGGTCGGTTTTAATCAGTAAGAGTCTGACACTCCATTCAGCTCCGCCCAGAGCGGGAGAAGTAATTTGAAGATTTCACACTGAAAAATATCATATATGTTCTATTCCACGGCCAAGTTTCATCCAAATCCGATTAGTTTTCACGACATGAAGAGGTATCAAACAAATTAATAGACAAGGTCACGTTCGCACAAACGCATTCATAATAATTTTATTCTAGTTAGGATTACCACCTTTTTTATCTGGATGGGAAATCATCAAATGATTTCTCCCGCTCTCGGCGGAGCGGAAGGGAGTGTCACTCTTACTGACTAAAACGCATCCGTTATCCTCCTAGTGCTCTTTGCGTTCCAGGGCTGCCGTGACTCTTTCGAACAAATTCCGCAACCCTAGCTGTTACCCTATGGGGCTCCGTTTTCTTTGCTGACAGCAGTGACAGCTCTTTGAGGCGCACGTGGAATACAATGCGCCGTCGACTCGGGCCTGTTTGCTATCAGACGGTGAGCCACCCATAGCTCGCCATCCACAGGCCCGCGCCTACGGTGGCCGGGAATCGCCCTGCGTTTCTTGACGCCTGGGGCGTCTTCTTCTGTTGCGGCGGCTGGGATGCAAGATTTCCCTCTCCCGCACGCGTTCTGCCACCTCCTACGCTAGCATTCCTGGTTCGCAGAAGGAGGTGACCGCTTTCCATGCCTCCTCGCTCCAGAGTAGGTACTCCAGACCATAGATGAACCAGGGCCGGACGCGAGAGGTCGCCGCCGTAGGATTAGCACTTTGGGTCGTTTTTGACCGATTACTTCATTTACCACAAGCTTTCTAAGCAGAATCGCCTAGAGATTGCCTTGTGCGATAAGACCGCCCATTGTACACTTGTTTTTATAAATTTTATCCTGTTTTTATTACAAGGTGTACAATAAAGTATATAATAATAATAATAATAATCGCCTAAATTTACTGCTTGTACAAATGGGATTTCCTAAGATTGTCATACATAACTGATGGTTATAAGTATAAGTACCTAGGTAGGTAATGATACTTAATTATCTAATACTAATAACGTGGTAAGACTTTTTGTTGTAACTAAGTAGGTAGGTAGGTACGCATTTGACCTGACCTGTGAGTTACCTTGGTTGCATGTGTGTTCAAAGTAACTCTATTTGTAACTTAGGTAAGTGCTCGCTCGCCGTCAGAAAATTAAACGTATTATTTCCTGTTCCAGTACAGCTTGCAAGAAATAATGAAATCATCACATGAGTAAATTTTTCTACTGCATGGAAAAGTCAATTACATACTTGTTATTAGGAGCATCATTCCATAAAGTTTTTACCCATACCGCCAGGTGTCAGCACGTGTAACAAAGAGGTTTAATTGTAAGTCTCATGGGAAAACGCGGGAAACTGAGTTTCCTACGACGCACAGTGGTCCGGATTTTTAATATGGTGGACTTAGAACCCAAGGTCAATATTTCACGCTAAAAAAATTCATACGGATAGATAAGTGGACGCTTATCAACGTTTGTTCTACCGATTTTTATGAAATTGTTTACTTTGGCGGAAAAAAAATATTGAAAAAAAAAATGTATGGAGCAAAACTGAAATATCTTTTTTTCTCGAAATGTTCAAAAGTGTTAGCAATGAAACCTTTTAAATATTATTGTATTACACTTATTGGATAATTTCCCTAAGAACTTTTTCGCATACACTTGCAGCCTTGGTCGAAATAAGCATCGGAACTTTCAATGATTTTATTCCATCTATTTGTGACAGTTAAAGGTTTTTACTCATTTATAGTCACATAAAAAATATTTTCAATATCATAAACATTAAAATTCATTATTTCTAGACTGAACCATTTTGAAAAATAGGTAAAATTAATTTCATATTTTACTTCTTAGCGGTTAGCCAGGTTACTCAAAGCACAGTTAGTGACCAAATGACGCATTGCCTGCAAATTTTCCCCTCCCATTCACTAATATTGCTATCTCTTTGATTTTCTACTATTGCTGTCTCTTTCATTCTCTATTGTTCCCTCTTTTTCTTGTTAAGACCACCGCTAATTGCACTCTTTTTAATCAAATAAAATAGACGGAGCTCCTACTGGAGCGTGTCATTAGACATTCAACCCTTGAAGAGTCAACATACCTGGAAATTTTAACGTGAAGAAAACTACCTACATAATCATGGCTGGATTTGGTACTTACCTGGACATTTACGTGTTTCTACGAAAAGGGGACCTCAAGGACTACAAACGACTGCATCAAGCAATTTTGGACTGCATTTTGCTTGAAATTTCGCAAGAAGATTCTGAAAAAATATTGAATTTTGCAAGATCTCTCACTGTGAACTTAAATCGTCGATGGACCGAAGCACACAGGGTACAAAAAATATTCATGAAAAAACATATGAGCTGGTTAGAAACAAGAATTAAGTGGCCTGAATGTGCTACTGTGAATCTCTCCGAAATTTTTGAAGAGACCGAGAATTTGCATCATTGTTCCACAGAAGACGAAGTAGCTGTCCTACCCTCAGCATCTACTTCAAAGGTGACTAGTGACATGGGCACTTCTACAGACATCGTATCGAGGAAGCCATTTGAAGACTTGGGAAATAAGCAGAAGAAAAGGCGATCGGGTACATTACTCGACTATCCAGAAGACGAACTGACTTTTGCTTTTGTCACAAAGCTCAAGTCTAATGGGAAAGAAGTTCTTGCTCGCTTCATTGACCTTCTTATTAAGAAACCTGAAAAGGTTGAAGATGTCGAATCATTTTTGTTTATGAACGAAAAGAAGGAGACTATGCAGGAAGATCAAGTTTTAGCCCTTAGTACTTCATTGGATCTGTCAAAGTGGAAGTATCTCACTTTAAGGTCTGCATTGTCACAACAGTTGAAGCTTCCGTCTTACCACAAGTTGTTAGAAGCTAAGAAAAGGTGTTATCCAGATACCACAGATATTATAATATCAGAAGATGGAGTGAAGGTGAAACTACAAGCACTTTTAGATGTCACAACTCGAAGGATTCTGCAAATCGTTGGTGATGATTTAAATATCTCCAGTGAAAAATTGAAGCTGACCAGCAAATGGGGATTCGATGGTTCATCAGCACAGAGCAACTACAAGCAGAGAAGTGAAATGGCAGATTTCGACGACTCCTCTGTGTTTATGACGAGCCTCGTTCCTCTGAAGCTAGAGGCCGGAAATGTTGTTATTTGGAATAATCCAAAGCCGTCTTCAACATTTTATTGCAGACCTATTAAATTTCAGTTTGCGAAGGAAACGACTGGGTTTGTTAAGCAAGAACAAGCGGAAATGGAGGAAGAAATACGAAATTTGACTGTTTCAAAATGTGGAAACTTGGAAGTTACTCATGAGTTACACATGACAATGATTGATGGGAAAGTGACTACAATAATTACAAATACTCCATCTGCAGCTACTTGCAATGTTTGCCTTGCAAAACCAAGCGAGATGAATAATCTTTCTCAAATGTTTTCAAGACCTGTGCGGGAAGATGTATATCAATATGGATTGTCAACACTCCATGTGTGGATTCGAAGCATGGAGTGTCTTTTACACATTTCGTATAATTTAGATTTCGAAATGTGGTGTGCACGAGGTGAAAACAAGAACCTTAAGAAGTTGCGGAAGGACATAGTGCAATCGGAGTTCAAACAACAGATGGGACTTTTGATTGATGTTGTGAAGCAGGGCTTTGGAACTACCAATGATGGGAACACGGCCAGAAGATTTTTTCGGGACTACGAAAAGGCAGCTCAAATTACGAAGATTGATGCTGATTTAATAAAACACTTCGCAGTCATATTGCAAGTGTTATCTTCTGGGCAGGCTGTCAATATTGATGGATTCCACGCATACTGCAAGGAGACTGCTGAGCTTTTTGTTCATCACTATCCCTGGTACAACATGCCTTCCAGCGTACACAAAATGCTGATACATGGCGCTGACATATGCAAACATTTCTCTTGCCTTCCTATCGGAATTTTATCAGAAGAAGCAGCAGAAGCAAGAAATAAGGACTTTCGAAATACCAGAGAACGTCACACGAGGAAAACAGGAAGATTGCAAAATAATGAAGACATTATGCACAATTTTTTGATATCATCAGATCCTTATATATCTCATCTGAAACCTAAATACACCAATTTTAAATTATCAAGTATGTTTCCAGAAGCTTTGCAGTTATTAATAACAGAAGAAGTCATAGAAGTTGTAGAAGAAGAAGAAATAGAAGTTGACGAAGAAGCTATACAAAATGTGCCAGATCCTTTGGAATGATTTTAAGTTTTCTTAAATTAATTTATAAGTTTGTATTATTTTGTATGTTCAATATATGAATATACATGTATAATTTTATTATATTTTTATTGTACTTATTTTTTTTTAATGTATTAAATTTAATTCAAAATGTAAATAAACTACCTTCGATTATTATGTTGTACAGTAAAAATTATGCAATACAGGTACAATTGTCATTAATTATGTTATTTTGTAATTTGATGTCTGAGTTGATTAAAACAATTTTATCTTAGTATTATACTTTCCCCAAACCACTTAACAGACCAAAAAAGTATTGTTTTAATGTATTTTTTTTATATTAAATATTTTAACTTAAACTGCGCAATAAACGCCAAAGCTGCAAGTGCATGCAAAAGATTTGTTTGTGAAATTAACAAATAAAGTTAACTCTACAATTTACAAAAGGTTTCATTGCTAACACTTTTGAACATTTCGAGAAAAAAAGATATTTCAGTTTTGCTCCATACATTTTTTTTTTCAATATTTTTTTTCCGCCAAAGTATACAATTTCATAAAAATCGGTAGAACAAACGTTGATAAGCGTCCACTTATCTATCCGTATGAATTTTTTTAGCGTGAAATATTGACCTTGGGTTCTAAGTCCACCATATTAAAAATCCGGACCACTGTGCGACGGCGCCATCTATTGACGTTGTAGCCAAATAACAACGTCATTGTTGTTGCTTGTAGTTTAGAATCATGAGTTTAGATGGCGCTGTTTATGTATTCGTTCATCTTTTTGATAGTATTACTAAATTATTAGCAAATTCAAAAATACTAAATATAAAATCACTACTATGGCAAAAGATAATGAAATCAGTTTAATAAAAATATTGCCAAATGAATCATTACTTGCTAGGTTAACGACCTACTTTAAAAAAAAAACCTACTTTAATTTATAATTTATTCAATTAAGCATTTCAAAACTGAGATAGCATCGGATCCCGCGTTCATTTCGTCATACACAGTCCGCGACTACCCATGCGGACAACAAAAGGTCCAATGTTGCGCGCTAACCGTGACTGACGCGACGCGACGCCGACATTCGCGATTTTTATTCGTTTTGCGTTTTCGAAACTCAAATGTCGCGTCAGTCACGTTTGAAGACCGTTAGTTTTCAAAAGCTATACCTAACGCTCCAATGACAAACCGTTTACTTCATCAAAATATTTTCATTTATAACAGCCGCCCGGCTCGATCTTAAAGGTTAAGCAACGCTTGCCAAGGTCGGTATGTGGATGGACCATCTTAACATACCATGTTTCCTCCATGCCTCGGAAAGATCTTAAAGCCGTTGGTCCAGCCTGTCATTTGTAAATCTTTGGCAGTCGTTACGAAGTTGTCAGAAGACAGAATAATCTGACTGGAGTCTTGCTAAGAAGGTGCTACCCGCTCCACGTAAAACACTGGTATTCAGCTGAATCTGGTTTTACTGAAAGCTGACCTTGATCTAGGTATTTGGATACAGCCCGCGACTTCGCACGCTTGAAAGTCGAATATATTCCCAAGTTAAAATTCTCACTGGATGAAAAAGACCCTATGTCGTAATCCAGATCATAGTCTATATGTATGCTAATTTTCATCCTAATCCGTTCCGTCGTTCAGACGCGAAAAGGTCAATATCACATTAATTATAGGTATTAAAACTAGATATATTATTTTCATTTTCAAATTTAAAATGGATTTCCGCAAAGTAACGCCTGACTCAATCAATTTTTTTTAGGTAAGTAATACCTACTTATTAATACGGATTTTCTAGGTTTGGAAATAAAAAATCGAACGTTATTTTCTAATAGTACCTATATTAAAAGCGCCAATTTTGAAAAATAAATCTATCGAGAAAAGTTTCAGCACTCATCTTTTTTATTTTAGGGTAGAAAAATGAAACCGTTATAAGATCACTCGTGTGCCTGTTTGTTCGTCTGTCACATCCCGTTATCTCCAAATTTACTGACTGACTCAAACACGGAATATCAAATGAACTCAAAAGTATTTGTTTCAGAATCTTAATATACTTATTCCAATCTGAAGTTATGACAGTAAATTGACTAAAATTGAGCATTTTTGTCGCTGAAACTACTAAGGCTAATATTATGAAAAACAAATTAAATAAAAAAAAAATAGGTAGGTACATAAACAGTTACATAAGCAGAGGTAAGCTGTGACTAGGGATTGCAATCCAGCTGGATTCTTGCTGGATTGACCTGAATCCAGCTGGGTGATGCGGGATCCAACAAAATGTGGAACGAAAATAAAAAGGCGACATTTTTAAGACTTTTTTTTATTAATTTGTACTGCTTACGATAATCTATGATATCTTTCACTTATTTGGTGATATCTTATATCAATTTGCTTTGGTTTCTTAATCATTTGAGATCAAAAGAATCAACTTAAAAAATATAACCTCATATAACATTTTAGATAATGTTTCTAAGTAAGCAATTTCTTATTACGTTTATGTTTAATGATAGGATAGGACGGCTAGTCAGTAGCAGTCAGTCAATCAGTCTTACAAATTCTTTTAAAATTAACTACAAAAAAGGACTGTCATAATAATACCATTTTAATCTTCAATCATTTTTTAGTATCAAAAGAAGCTCCGAAATAATCTTCTCTCCACTCGTTAATCGTTAATAATTAGGCAGTTTAAAATCTGACGATAATTTTTTTTTTAAATTCTCTGAAAGTATGACCTTAGAAAACAAATTTTATCTAAGTATAGTCTTATCTCCCAACCTGCTTCGCACAGAACTGCATATGTAGCCGGCTGATACTACCCTTTCGGCCTCTACACGGGTCGGTTTTATGGTCATTAAATACTCATAAATAAACCATACATAAATGTTCACCTCGCACTCCTTCGGCCTCATAAACGCTCATTTCTTTTTTCAGGACCTTTTCGTAAACTAATGGACCACTTGCCTTTTGTTTATTAAAGTTCTCAAGTTCTAAACAATAGAAATTGATACGTTTGCGGATCCGCATCGCTGGATTCAGCACTGTATGCTGGATCCAGCATGTTTAAAAAGGCGCTGGATCCAGCTGGATTGCTGTATGCTGCATCCAGCAATTGCAATCCCTAGCTGTGACCAATTCCCACATGGTCGGTTTTTTTAGTTAACTCAAATAATTACTACCTTATTTTAATTTGACCAGGGCCCCAAGTCTGCTATTTTTATATCTAAATTTGTCATTCCAACACGATCCCATTGTCGTTTTATTATATATTTAGCAGATTACGAAATTTTAGCAAAATATGCTAAAATTTCGTAATCTGCTAAATTCATAATGGTCGATCATTGGTCGGTCAATGGTCTCGTAATACTTTTCGGTAACTGAACTATTAAAAGCAATGACTGCACAATGACGTTCTAATGGCAGGTAGTGATCAAAGGAACTGTCCAAATTTTAGCAGATTACCGCATACTTCTGTCATTCATTTGTCATTATGTACGAGATTACCATTCTATGCCATTTCTTTCAATGGAGTGTCAATAGTTGACCATTGGAAAGTCATAGTCACGCTTTTATATTAGTAGATTAACAAACTTGTCAAAATCAACAATTATTAAATCAATGATGGACCATTCTGACACTATTGTAATAGCAGACTTGAGACCCTGAGGGACTGATTAGATTTTTCAGTGAAATACCCTATTCACTAATACCAGCGTCAGTTATATTTGCCGGGCACGTGCTGAGTTGGACTCCCATTTGGTGCAGCTTGGAGACACACGTTGCTCGGTGAATGAAACTCTTTGGATTCATGTCATTTTTTTTAGTTTTTTTTTTTATGTCGGTAGTTAGTGAGGCATAATGTTCTGCCAAAAAAATCCGACAATTTTGAAAATGTTTATACTCTTATTTATTCATGTGATTGTGCTTTTGTGTGTTCTTGCACTGAATAAATGTTTTATCTATCTATCTATCTATTATCATTCGTATTCAGTCTATGTGTCTACCGTCCATAAAATACCAAGTTATAACGTTATATTAGAAGTTGATTCGCCAGCTGTCTCCGTTATGGAGGCGTCAATGTCGAGTCGAGCACCTATTGACCATGTTTTTACGCTACAATGAACAACCGTTTGTGCCGTACTGCGTTTGACAAGCGAGGGGTTCTGTAGCCCTACCCTGACGTCTTAAATCCATCATGCTTCCTGTGTCAGAGAGAGACGGAGTTATACAAGACGAATAGCACTATCCCTTTTTCACACTTAATCATGATAGCATTGGCACTTCGTGGTACAGCCCCAGTTCTCCTACAATTTAGATATAATTAGGTATAGTTACTGATCTTTTATATTTAACTAGCTTCTGTCCGCGACTTCGTCCTCGTGGAATCCCCGATTTTAAAAGATTCTTTATCGCTGCTCCGCTCCTATTAGCTTAAGCGTGATGATATATAGCCTAAAGCCTTCCTCGATAAATGGTCTATTCAACTCAAAAATATTTTTTTAATTCGAACCAGTAGTTCCTGAGATTAGCGCATTCAAACAAACAAACAAACAAACTCTTCAGCTTTATAATATTAGTATAGATTTAACACACTGATCCGTTGTTTATATGTATAAATCAATGGTTGCGAATTTTGTAAATATGTGAGTACCTACTATGTCCCTTACTAGCAAACTTATTAATTTTACCTCTGCTGGTATTACTCATGTTATACCTATTAGTGGTATAGTACTTAGTATAAGTTTGGGTGCATCGTCCTCACGTATAATCAATTGATTAACGTACAAAAATATATTGTAAAACTTCTATTTGAAAACAGTAACTATGGAATTTCTTCTCCGTTTTTCTCCATAAAAGTCTACTTTTTGCGTAAGGACAACTAGAGTCACTATAATATTTTCAAACTATTTTGACATTCAAAAGTGCCTTTTAATGGTCTTAGATGAAATAAATTAATTGACTTAGCGGTTACTCCCTATGTGCAAAATTAGTTGTCAATATTAAAAATATCCCAAGATATAACAATTTTCAAGTTGATTTGTTCATCCCGAGGATCTCTTGCTACGGTTACGAATTAATGCTACTCGCTACGAAGCGTAGCAAGCCTACGATTATTTTCCAATATTATTATGTTGTAGCTCATTACAAAAAATAACTGCGAAATGGCCCTAATATACATACAATAATTAATTTGACTGAACTCAACATAAGATAAGGTACCTAGATAAAACAATTAATTGGACTAATCATAATATAAAACACAACGTACAAAAGCAATAGGGTAGTTAACTAAAAAAATCTAAGTAGTCCGTCAGATAGATTTCCAAAAAATATTGGACACGTACCTATTTTTTCTTTTTTCACATAAACAAAAATGAAGATGATGCAGTGCATTGAAAACTCGTGTGACGTCACTACCCGCTACAATTTTTACCGGGCAGTGACGTCACACGCTCCCACTCCTGATTTTTGATGCTTTTTATCTTCGTCAGTTTTTATAGATTTGATAAAGGAAAAAATACGTGTCCAATATATTTCTACATATAATCTAACTGACTAATTAGAATCATATTTTTTTAATCAGGAAACATTATTAGTATAATCATAAGAACAAAATCTATTACGCTGATTCACTGGTTGGTCGGCCGAATAGGTACCTAATTAGTGCATATGAATGGTCCACTGTAATAGTGATAAATGTCCTTGTTACCTCGTTTTGAGATAATTGTTTATTAGTTGGTAAAAATAAAGTCGTGTTTAAAGGTATGAACATAATACATTTTTTGTTACAGCACTTTTTTATTATTATTATTTAGGTTATTTCTTTATTCAAGTTTTATGTATGTAATAGGAAAAAAATGGTATTATTTTAAGTAATTTTTAAAAACAGGACTTTATAGTACTGTTCTTTTATCTAATATTATCGTTCACTTTCGAAAATCTCGAATGTAAGTAATATATTGCTGAGTTTGTTAACGAGATTAACAACTAAAAATTTTAATACCCAGTGACTGAATGATGTGCCTACTAAGAATTTTTATAAAAATGGACTTTCATCATTATTGCAGTGGGTCGCGTGGGCCCTACATAAATTACTACTGTAAGGCCATAAATAATGTAATTATTTCTAAAAGGAACATGTCCACTACGTCACATTTAACCCATTCAAATATGGAACTCCAAAAGACTCAAAGGGGAGGGTCTATATCGGCAACGCATCGAGCATAGAGGCGCCCGCGCCGAGCGCCAAATTCAGTACCTACCATTCAGTTCACTCCATTCACTCATTCCGTTCACTCGGTCCGTGCTGATGCGCCTAACGGAAGCTCGGAAACGACCGGCTACTTCCGACAGGTTTTAATCGAATTTGTACTCAGTGCTGTGTTGTTTGTGTGTCTGTGGAACAAAGTGTGTGTTTTTTTGTGGATTATTTGGAGATAATTTTAAAAGGTAGGTACAATTGTGCAGTTATTTTCGATTAACTTGCGACCCGCTCCGGTTTTTTTCTCGTGCAATATTATTTGCAGAGGATATTTCAAAATTATTTTCATGCAAACATTGTCCTGACAATTACAAACATAAAAAAACAGCCTAATTTGTCAAGAAAGGCTCGAACTATTTTGCTGATTTTTCTTATTGCTTTGGTGTTTTATATCTCATGCGGCAATTGATTTTTATACTTAGATTGGCAGTAGTAAAATCTAGCAATTTCTCAGAATTTTTGTTGGCAAATGAAATATGCTTGTGTGTATAAATTTTTGGATAGCATCTTAAAATGCAGCATTTTAATTCTAATTAGTGTAACAACGCATTAATCTAGGTATTAACTGAAATAGCCTTTCTCTTCATACTTATTAGATACTTTTTACGTGGTAATTAAATCTCGAGTTGACCAGTGATCTCTCCTTTAGTTGATATTCTTTTGCGGTAATAGTATTGTGTGTGTAAGCGTGACTCATATTCTACTGTAAAGTCTAAACAAAACGTACACTTCCGCTCAAAATTATTTGACCACCTGCATTATGTGAGGGCGTAATCAAAAACAATCCGCGACTTCGTATGTGCGGATTTAGTGCAAACTGTCCATTTTTTTGTTGTCGGGTCCACTCGCAGTTCAACACGCTCAGGTTGATTACTGCTTAGCCAGACTATCATGTGGTGGCCTCAAATGAATTTAAGGTCCCCAGCCAGGACTAAAACCTATACTTACAAACTAAATGACCGCTCGCTAAGGGCATCCCCTGTGGGATACGGACCTCGGCTTAATGGCGTCATTTTGGGAGCGCAGCAAGGAACAGGCCAAGTCAGATATTATTATTTTGTGTATTTCAAGCTACTAGCTCAGCAGCGCGGGCTGGCTCGTTATGCAAAAATCGGGGACGGTTTTGTTGGGAGTCTCCCAATAGGCCTCGTCGGTGAGGCTGGAATACGGACCGCGGGCTGTTTTTTTTTTTTACGAAGGGTGCTACTTTCCCTACAGCTTTCTTGTATCTGGGTGATGGTGCTGTCGGGCTCGACTAGGGCATGCCGCGGTCTTAGAATCGTAAAAAGTTGCTCATGTTCGTCTTCTTAGTTCTCACCTGCCTATCATAAAAAGAAGTTTCCTTTGTAGACCAGGGTAGAAGCCTTTAAAAATAATAAAAAATGAAATAAAATAATAGTAGGATAAAACCCATTAGAAAAGGAGGAGAATATTATAAAAATGAAAGGAAAAATAATTTACGGGCGATCTGAGGTCGGGAAGGGGGGGGGGGGGTGAGGTTTTAAGGGTAAAAAACGGTTTATCTCGATTTCCGGCAAAACTAAAAGTCCTATGGAAAAAAGTCAAATGGCAAAGTTGTAGGTAATGAAAAGATCTAAAACTTTTGTATTTACACTTTTTTCACATAACCTCAAAATTCAGGAGAAAAATTCAAAAAACCAAGTTTTTGGTTTTTTATTTTTATCTTTTACAAAATTATTTTTTTTGTCACGAAATTTGGTGAAAACTTACCTTTTTATGTCCCAAATACGCTGTAATTTATTTGATTAGAAATATTTATTTTTTCGCCTTATTTTGAATTAATATCGAAAAAGCACCCTAATTTTCAATCAAAAATTCACCCGTCAAAATATCAGCTTTTTTCAAAAAGTTGGTATGCTTTCTGTTCGTTGAAATCTCTACTTTCCGATGGTGAAAAAAAATATATATGTTACTATAGTAAATCTTCTCAGAAAATGCAAAAAATCGAAAAAACTCGAATCGATTTTTTTTAAATTATTATATACAATTTTGGTCTATTTATTAAAATTTACACTTTAATTACTCGAAAAACGTAAGATTACATGTCACGTTGATAAAAAAAAAACTGCAAATCAAAATATACTACTATAATTAACCAAGAAATAAGTTAATAAAATTAATATTTAATAAGACATCTACAATATTTAGAGAAAGTTGTAGAATCTTCTTTAAATTATATGCGTAGATGCCTATTTATAACTATTTTAAGATAACTTATATACCTGAGTGACCTACGAAAAATTTTAGCCCATCAAAAGGTATTTCATAGAAAAGTGGGGAAGGGAAAACTCAGCGTGCACGTGTATTTTTATAAACGATGTTGTACTGTATTTCGAATACTGGCTAGGCTAACGGTTGTTACAGCTGCTACGAAATAGTAGGTATGTATGTAGTAAGACCCAGACCCGCCTAGCCCCTTCCCCACTTTTCTATGAAATACCTTTTGATGGGCTAAAATTTTTCGTAGGTCATTCAGGTATATAAGTTATCTTAAAATAGTTATAAATAGGCATCTACGCATATAATTTAAAGAATATTCTACAACTTTCTCTAAATATTGTAGATGTCTTATTAAATATTAATTTTATTAACTTATTTCTTGGTTAATTATAGTAGTATATTTTGATTTGCAGTTTTTTTTTATCAACGTGACATGTAATCTTACGTTTTTCGAGTAATTAAAGTGTAAATTTTAATAAATAGACCAAAATTGTATATAATAATTAAAAAACAATCGATTCGAGTTTTTTCGATTTTTTGCATTTTCTGAGAAGATTTACTATAGTAACATATATATTTTTTTTCACCATCGGAAAGTAGAGATTTCAACGAACAGAAAGCATACCAACTTTTTGAAAAAAGCTGATATTTTGACGGGTGAATTTTTGATTGAAAATTAGGGTGCTTTTTCGATATTAATTCAAAATAAGGCGAAAAAATAAATATTTCTAATCAAATAAATTACAGCGTATTTGGGACATAAAAAGGTAAGTTTTCACCAAATTTCGTGACAAAAAAAATAATTTTGTAAAAGATAAAAATAAAAAACCAAAAACTTGGTTTTTTGAATTTTTCTCCTAAATTTTGAGGTTATGTGAAAAAAGTGTAAATACAAAAGTTTTAGATGTTTTTATTACCTACAACTTTGCCATTTGACTTTTTTCCATAGGACTTTTAGTTTTGCCGAAAATCGAGATAAACCGTTTTTTACCCTTAAAACCTCCCCCCCCCCCCCTTCCCGACCTCAGATCGCCCGTAAATTATTTTTCCTTTCATTTTTATAATATTTTCCTCCTTTTCTAATGGGTTTTATCCTACTATTATTTTTTTTGGTTTTAAAAATTATCGACCCTGGACTATTGGTGATAGAAGATAAGTGATAGGTTTGAACTAATAAGGCCGGTAATACACAAGACTTAGTGTACTATCGGATGTGCGTTGATATGTCAGTCAGCTAGTTTACGTTTTATACATAAACTAGTATTTCGCTTGGGGGCGCGAGTTGCAAGCAACCCGCGGTGTCTTTTTAGTATTTTTTATCATCCAAACACCCTCTATACAACCTCGAAAACTATTTTTCTCTACTATGTCAGATTTCTGAGATACGCAAAGGGGTTGAAAGAAGGGGGTTGAAAAGGGTTGATTTTTTATTGGCCATATACTTACCCAGATACCCTCTATACAACCCCAAAAACCATTTTTCTCTACAATGTCAGGTTTCTGAAATATGCCAAGGGGTTGAAACAAGGGGGTTGAAAAGGGTTGAATAGGGTTGAATTTTTTATTGGCCATTTACTCATCCAGACACCCTCTATACAACCCCGAAAACCATTTTTCTCTAAAATGTCAGATTTCTGAGATACGCAGAGGGGTTGTAAAAAGGGGGTTGAAAAGGGGTATTTTTTTTTTCGTTTTGTACTCATCCAGACACCCTCTATACAACCCCGAAAACCATTTTTCTCTTCGCCATCAGGTTTCTGAGATAAGCAATGGGGTTGAAAGAAGGGGGTTGAAAAGGGGTAGTTTCAGATTTTTCCCATACTCACCCCGACACCTTCTATACAACCCCATAAAAAGTTTTCCCCTCTTAGCACGGGAAGTGGGAGAACAATTATGTCAATCAGTGAGTGAGTGGTTATTTAATTATATATAATATAACTAGTATTTCGCTTGGGGGCGCGAGTTGCAAGCAACCCGCGGTGTCTTATAAGTATTTTTTGACTAACAACAAAGGGGTTGAAAGTAGGGGGTTGAAACATTCCATATACTCATCTAAATACCCTTTATACAACCTCGAAAACTATTTTTCTCTAGTATGTCAGATTTCTGAGATACGCAAAGGGGTTGAAAGAAGGGGGTTGAAAAGGGTTGATTTTTTATTGGCCATATACTCACCCAGATACCATCTATACAACACCGAAAACCATTTTTCTCTACAATGTCAGGTTTCTGAGATATGCCAAGGGGTTGAAACAAGGGGGTTGAAAAGGGTTGAATAGGGTTGAATTTTTTATTGGCCATATACTCACCCAAATACCCTCTATACAACCCCGAAAACCATTTTTCTCTAAAATGTCAGATTTCTGAGATACGCAAAGGGGTTGAAATTAGGGGGTTGAAAAGGGTTGAATAGGGTTGAATTTTTTAGTGGCCGTATACTCATCCAGATACCCTCTATACAACCCCGAAAACCATTTTTCTCTAAAATGTCAGATTTCTGAGATACGCAAAGGGGTTGTAAAAAGGGGGTTGAAAAGGGGTAGTTTTTTTTTCGTTTTCTACTCATCCAAACCCCCTCTATACAACCCCGAAAACCATTTTTCTCTTCGACGTCAGGTTTCTGAGATAAGCAATGGGGTTGAAAGATGGGGGTGGAAAAGGGGTAGTTTCGGATTTTTCCCATACTCACCCCGACACCTTCTATACAACCCCATAAAAAGTTTTCCCCTCCTAGCGCGGGAAGTGGGAGAACAATTATGTCAATCAGTCAATCAGTGAGTGGTTTTTTAATTATATATAATATAACTAGTATTTCGCTTGCGGGCGCGAGTTGCAAGCAACTCGCGGTGTCTTTTTAGTATTTTTTGACTAACAATTATTATTTCTCTGTGAAAATACGCAAAGGGTTTGAAAGAAGGGGGTTGAAAACGGTTAAATAGGGTTGAATTTTGATTCGCCATATACTCACCCAGATACCCTCTATACAACCCCGAAAACCATTTTTCTCTAAAATGTCAGATTTCTGAGATACGCAAAGGGGTTGAAACAAGGGGGTTGAAAAGGGTTGAATATTTCATTCATCATATACTCATCCAAACACTCTATACAACCTCGGAAACTATTTTTCTCTACTATGTCAGGTTTCTGAGATACGCAAAGGGGTTGAAAAGGGTTGCATTTTTTAATCGCCATATACTTGTCCAAATACCCTCCATACAAACCTGAAAACCGTTTTGCTCTACTATGTCAGGTTTCTGAGATACGCAAAGGGGTCGAAAGAAGGGGGTCGAAAAGGGTTGAATTTTTGATTCTTCATATACCCATCCATACATGCTCTGTGAACTGTATCTCAAAGTATGTGTATCCTAGAAACTAAGATGTATTTTTGCATGCAAAATAAAATAAACTTATTATTATTATTATCAGTTATCTTTTTTTTCTCAGCTCTTTTTTGGCTGGTTTTTACCACATTTACGGGCCAAGCCAAGTAAATGTAGCGTGTGGTGCGTTTAATGGATTGTGTGATGAGGTCTTACTTCGTTGTCATCTATCTGCATAAATTTTCTGACAATTCTGCATGTATTTAGAATCGCAGCCTTTTGCAATGTTATGTAGAGGGTTTCTGTAAGATCTAATAATTTTAAACTATGGAGGAGATAATTTGGGATAACACCTGTGGTGGAAAGTACTATTGAAACTACATATTATACTTTTTCTTGACGCCAGATTCTCATAACTTCATCTTTGAGTTCTGCGTATTTACTTATTTTTTCAGTGATCGTCTTCTGAATGTTATGTGTATTGGGGATTGCAGTGTCTATCAAATAATTTATTTTATTTATTTTATCCTGTAATGTTATATTCGGTCTATTATAATGTATGGTTCTGTCGGTGAGAATGGCACGGTCGTAGTAGAGCTTATGTGTAGTACTTTCTAAAATGGTTTGTGGTGTATAGTTGTAGTAAGGGGTTTTAGTGTTTTGAATGAGTGCGTGTTTGAGAGCTAGTTTTTGATGGATGACGTTTGCTACTTGGTTATGCCTATGAGTGTAATCGGTCTGCGTCAGTGTTGTGCAGGCGCCAGTAATATGCTGAATGGTTTCAGGTTGGGTGTGACACTTGCGACATTTATCGTTTGTTACTGTAGGGTCTTTAATTATATATTTTCTGTAATTTTTTTTTGTGTTTATGATCTGTGTCCACGCATCATACGCGTGCACCAGCAGCGGCGGGAGGCGCGCGGGTCGAGAGGGGCGAGACAGCTGATCGAGCCGCGGCCGCGGCGGCACCACTCGTCCACAGATTCGGTCATCGGCGGACATACCGTGTTCCGTGCGATCTATATTTTGAAAATTGTAATAAACCAAGAATTAAAACCGAGCGAGTCATATCTCATTCATATTCCAAACAATCTGTTATTATTATTATTATTATTATTTCCTTTATTCATTACATAAATACATATAAATTACATTTTTAAATATTAAAATACAATTATATAAAAATATTTAAAAATATAAAAATAGTAGCCCACCGGTATCGGGAACAGGGTCCAAGCTACCGGTGGTCAGGGCCCCAGAGAGAGGAACCTCCTAACAATGCGAGCCGTGTCCAGAAGTACCGCTTTCTGGATCAAGCCCTTTTTTTTTTTTTTTTTTTTTTTTTTTTTTTTTGGATGGGAAATCATCAAATGACCCCTGCCGCCCTGGGTGGAGCGGTAGGGAGTGTCAGACTTTTACTGACTAAAACCCACCCGTGCTCCTCCATGTGCCCTTTGCGTTCCAGGGCCGCGGTAACTCTTTCGAACAAATTCCGCAACCCTAGCAGGCACCGACCCTATGGGGCCCCGTCTCTGGTGCTGACGGCTCCTTGAGGCGCGCGTGAAGCACAACGCGTCGTCGACTCAGCCTGGTATCGGACGGCGAGCCACCCACGCTCACCGTCCACAGGCATCAGCCGCTGCGCAATAGCACAGCGGCCGACTTGTCTCTGGAGGAGGCCGAAATGGGACCATTACTGGCACTCCATTTCAGCCCCCTCCCGAGTACCGGGAGTCGCAGCACCCGCAGCAGAAGCGGCAGAAGCGGCGACGGAAGCCGCGGCAGCGGCAGAGGCGGCGGCGGCGGCGGACCTCTTGCCCTTGGTCGGGGTGGATGGCGCGCAGGCCCTTCCCCCAGCCCAGTGCTCGGCCGGCTTGCCAACAGCCGCACATGCACTGCAGTGCGGCGTGGCCTCGCACGAGCCGGCCCGATGACCGGGCTGACCACAGCGGAAACAAAGTCCACTGCGGTCCACCTCCGAGGGGCACATAGCTCCCATGTGGTTGCCCACATGGCAGCGGTAGCACCTCAGAGGTCTGGGTTCCAGCAGTTTTACCCGCGCAGAAACCCACCCCACCAAGAGCCTTCGACCCTCCGACACTGTTCTGGCCGCCGTCACGGGGCAGCTCACCACAAGGGTTTGCATGCCCGTGTTGTCAGGCCGGAGGGTGCCCGCCTTGACGAGCTCGGCAGAGCACCCCCCAGTCCTGGCGACGGCGGCCACAACCTCCTCCTCCGTCACGGAGTCATCCAGGCCCACTATGCGCATATCAATGCACTTAGTCGGCCTGGACACTCGGACCTCGTCCGCGGGGAGGACCGCCTTCAGCCTTTCGGCCAGGGCGTCCGCGAACGGGCCGCTCTCCGCTCCGGCGAGCTCGAGCTTCCGGGCACCGGTCAGGGTCCTCCTGATCTCGATGCCCCCGGTGATGCCCAGCTCCCGGAGGTTCACCGCCTCCTTCGCCCGCTTCATAAGGGCGAGGTACGTCACGCCCCTCTGTTCCGCTTCCGGCTGCAGCGTTAAAACTACAGCCGCGGACTTCGGGGCGCGGAGCCTCGCCGCGATGGCGTTTGCCTTCCGCCGCTGCCTCTTGGCCTTGCTTTTGGCCGCCTTTTTGGCCTGCCGCTTTTCTCCAGCAACCTGCCATCCGGCCTCGGCCGCAGGAGGGTCCGAGGTTGGGGGTGGGGGCGGCTGCGGCGCCACTGGCGCAGCAGCTTTAGCCGCTCCCCCTCCAGCCTTCCTCCTTCCCCTCTTCGCCGGGGCCGACTTGGTCGTCGCCGGCGTCGCGGGCGCCGGCGTCACAGGCGCTGGCGCGGCTCCCGCCTTGGCCTTCGCCTGGCCGGACGTTCCCGGGCTGGCAGCCACGGCGGCCGCGTACGAAGCCGCCTTCTGCTGCTGGCCTGGGGCCTTCTGAGTTGCCACTGTTGGGGGACGTCGGACCATGTCCTCCAACACGGAGAACTGCCTCCGGAAGGGAGCCAGCTCCTGCCGCACCAGGTCACGCACCTGGCTCAGCACTTGGCCCCCCTCCGGCGCTGCCGGACTCAGTCCCCCTCGCGGCTCCACAGAGGCCGCCCTGGCCATCCCCGCAAGGTCCCTCCGGAGCGACTCATTCTCCCGAACGAGTCGCTCCGTAAGAACCGCGAGGCGGGCGACCTCCGCCCGCAACTCCGACGCCTCCTTTGAGGCAGGCCCGCCAGCGTTGGCCGCCGCTGCCGCCAGGATGGAGGCTTTGGCCGCGCCGATGGCCTCCCTCTTCGAGGACTGCTTCCTCTTGAAGGCCACAGCGCGGATCGCGGCCTCCACCACCTCCTCGAAATTCGCCCTCTGCTCCTTGGCAGCGGGAGGTTCCTCTCCCGGGCACTCTGAGTCGTCAGAGTCGAGAGGAGGCGGAAGAGTAGAGGGAGCCCCACGACCGCTCCCTCCAGGGCGACGCCCCTCCTCCACCTCCCTCCCGGCCCGACGCTCCACCTCCCGGGTAGAGGGAGCCAGCCCCCTCCCCGCCTCACAGCCCCTGCCCCGCCTAGCGGTGGGGATCTTGCGGGCGGAGGCAAATTCGCCCTCGGAGGACGACCCCCCGGTATCCTCCCGTCTGGGCCGCTTGCGGAAGAACTTTACGTTCTCCGCAGCAGCCCCCCCTCTTTCGTCTCCAGAGCCCGCCGAGCTGACCGTTACTAGGTCTGGCGCGGAGCCGGAATCCAACTCCGCACCACCCCGGCGCTCAGGCGAACTCTCCTCTTCGCAACCGTACGCCATCAGCTCCTTAAAGGAGGCGGACTCGGATGACGACGATTGGGAGCCTCCTCGGCTCGTGTTGCCACTGGCAAGCGGAAGGCGTTTGGTGCCCACCCCAGAGTACGGAGGGCAGCCCGCCGAAGCGGGGTGGGATTCCCCGACCGCTGAGCAGTCGGGACCCACCTGGGGACTCATTTTGCAAATGCCTTTTTTCATGTTTGTGCCTTTTAAGGGTGCGGTCCCTGTTTGCTCCGCCCCTTCTCAGGGCCCTCTCCTCACCTCACCTCTCCACCTGCTCGCTGCTCCCACAGTCACGTCTGATGATCAGACGCGTACCAGAGAGCAGCGAGCAAGAGTGTGTGTCTCTCTTGGTCTGATCCCTCACTTGCGACCTTCCGGCATGAGTGGCTCTACCGGGAAAGCTCGCAAGATCATTGGGACGCTCAAGCCCCACCACGACGACAACGTGGAGACACATTCGGTGGGGCTGGATCAAGCCCTTGATCCAGCTGCCTAAAGAGAGCCTCTTAAGGTGTTGGTCGAGGCTCTTGGCTATTAAGCCAGTACAATGATTGCTGAATCCACATCCCACATGTCGACAACCTCGCGAGCCAAGTCAAGATATTTAATTTGCTTATCTTTCTCGGCTTTCACGAGGTTCTCGTCATGTGGAACAGTTATGTCTACAATCATTGCACGCCTCACGATTCGGTCCACCACCACTATATCAGGCTTAGTGGCAACAACAGTCCTGTCAGTGATGATGGACCGATCCCAGTACAATGTGATATTGCCATTATCGAGAACTGGGTCGGGCACATACCTGTAGTACGGCACCTCCGATTCCACAAGTGAGTATTTTAGAGCAAGTTGCTGGTGGATAATCCTGGCTACGAGGTTGTGCCTATGCAAATACTCTCAATACTTATTATTGTTATTATGTAATCCCGAAGACCTTTTTTCTCTACAATGTCAAGTTTCTGAGATACGCAAAGGGGTTGAAAGTAGGGGGTTGAAAAGGGTTGAATTTTTTATTGGCCATATACTCATACAGACACCTTTTATACAACCCCAAATAACATTTTTCTCTAAAATGTCAGATTTCTGAGATACGCAAAGGGGTTGAAAGAAGGGGGTTGAAAAGGGTCGATTTTTTATAGGCCATATACTCACCCAGATACCCTCTATACAACCCCGAAAACCATTTTTCTCTACGATGTCAGCTTTCTGAGATGGGTCTACCCTTTATAGCAGAACTTAATGTCATAATATTATTTTGCATAACAAGGGATAGCATAATCTTCACTTCGCAGAAAATTGTTTGGTGTACCCTCATTTATCATACATTAAAAAGTCATAATTTTGTAAGTCAGAATCATCTTTAGGCATAAATTTCATATCCATAATGATTAAAAAGTAGAACCATCTTATCGCAGAAAGTTCACAGTCAGAATTGTCTTTTGGCAAACATTTCATATCGGTAGTCATTAAAAGGCAGAACTGGCATATTTCCGAAAGTTAACAGAATCATCTTTTGTCATACATTTTGACATCCATAAATAGAAAGACACATCTGTTATATTACAGAAAATTCAGTTACAATAATTTTGCATTTCTTACCAGAACAATAAAATTTGTACAAGCAAGCATGCAGCATGCAAGCAAGCACGCAGCATGCAAGCAAGCAAGCAGCATGCAAGCAATCATGCAGCATGCAAGCAAGCAAGCAACATGCAGCATGCATGGTTTCTGTCACGGCTACAGCGCTGCGGGGTTCCGGCGGTCCCACGCGAGTTTATCGTTGCAGATGGGTTTAACGCTCACCACCGCAGCTTCGGCTTGCTGCCCGGCTTCGCCGGCCAGCCTCAGCCGCGGCGGCGAGTGTTACAACCACCTGCTCCTCAACTCGCGGGCCGCCTCACCCCTCCGCGCCTTCGCGGTTTTAAATTACACTCTAGGGGTAGGGCAGACAAGACTACGTGGAGTTGGTTTTGCAGCGATTTGTTTCTGTCACTAAATTTTTAGTAAAAAGCGTTTACTGTTAAGACAATGTTTAAAGGCGAATGTCAGGCTTGTATGGGAACTTCGTACAACTAATAAATTTTTGTGTTTTGGGATACTTTTTGTTTTAATTGATAACTACTATGATAGGCAAGCCCATTTCAACTTTTTAGATTTTTAGAACTTGGGATATAAAAGTTATAAGCAGTTTTATTTTTAAGGTTATGTAGGTACTACTGTTACAAATAAGTACTCATAAACATTGTTTTGGTGATAAAATAAATGTTCTAGATTACTTGTCGCTATCTTTGTAGTGTTTTACTTACCATTAAATAGGTATATTGAGTCTAGTAATCGTATCTGCTCAGTGAGATGCATTAGGAGATACCTACATAATATGTTCAGTAGCGGACTGCAACAGTTTGATAATGATAAAGTTCTGATGGGTGTCGAGTGTCGGTAAATAAAACAATACTTTGTTTTAGAAAGTATGTACATTTATTATATTGTACTTGACAAGCGAACGTTGCAATGAACACATTGCAAACTCGTCATTTTAATTAAAGCACTTATACACACACAGCACAGCTTAAAGCGTCCTTTCGCAAAACTACTATCAAGAGATAGAGAACGGAGGAGCAGATGCTCAACTCAACGTAAAAACAGCCAGATAATTCGCTAAATTACTCAGATGCAGTCACAAACCACAATTCAAAACAACAGCAAAGAACTGAACTGAAATTGACAACAACAAAAAAAAAAACAGATTTTCTTTACCTGTCAATAATTAATTGCCATCAAAACATTATTGATGACAAAAATATCTTTCATTAAATCTTGAACTATTATGATTTTATAAAACAAGAATGCACTCTCAGATAAAATATATAAGTGTTCAATTATATTTAATGCTATTTCTATTTGTAAATAATTAATTATCGTTTCGATATTTGTGTTATTATACATATGGCAACCTAACAAAACAAAAAAATAAGTGCGTTTAGTTTACCTTTTTTTACGTTTATTTGTTCAAATCTTTTTATTGATATTATTCATGAATCCCAAGTTCTTAAAATGCTGCACCTACACGAAATAAGATGGTTTAATTGCCTTAATAAGTGGTACAAATTCTATAACAGAACAACAAAAAACGTTTCTTGTACGAAATCTGCCGTTCACCTTTAATATAAGATTAGATACAAATGCTTTTTTTATGGAAATGTTTAAAGAGATTCATCCCAGGTGAAATTCTGCCATCTTCATAGTATGCCAAGTGAAATTATGCAAAATGATCGTTGTTCCAAGTAAACATTGTGCTAAACGAAATTATGCGATGTTTTAACAATGCTAAAGGTAATTATGCCAAATAAAATTCTGCCATCTAATAGTATGCCATTGTAAATTCGGGCATATAAATATTCGGCCAAACAATAGTTATACTAAATATTTTTTATGCCTTACAAATACTCGTTTAAAAAAGATTATGCCAAGTGTGTTATGCCAAGTAAAATTCGGAGCAACAAGATTCTGCCAGATAGAGGGAACCCTTCTGAGATACGCAAAAGGGTTTTTTTTTAATTTACAGTTCATTACCGCGGACTTGGTGGTCCGCGCCTTTTTTTACAGGTTAAACATGTTTAGATTTTTTTTTTACATTACATATAGTATGTGCTTCCACATAGGACACTTTTCCTTAATCTACGCACAAGTTATTCCTGTGAGCATACAATAAAAGCATTTCGTAGCTTATGGTCTATGTGAGTCCATCATTTTTTTTGTTTTTTTTTCTTTGTGTTTTTATTTTGTTTTTTTTTTAATGTTTCTTTTTGTTTTTTTTTTTATATGTATAATCTTCAGACTTTTGTTCTAAATTACTTATTACCTACTATATTAGTTAACACACACTTAAAACAAATGGATATACATAAAGGGGTGATGCATGGCAGTTTGAGCCGGCCAACCTCGACCTTGCGGGAACGTGAGTATGACAGACTCACTCTGCCATGCAGCTTTACATAATGGTATTTTATTTAACATTATGGAGAATACAGAGTTTGGGTGGAGTTTATTATTGGGGACAGGGATTAGTTTAGGTGGGCCTAATGACCAGGGACTTCGCTAGTTTCTTCTTTCTTCGCAGGGAAGGAGAAAAGCTGGGTATAAGCTTCTGCATAGGCTCAAGCCGACCTAGAGCCCGAATACCTATCTCACCTTGCCTTGCAACTCTGATCAACGGAAGCACCAGCAAAACGACCATAAAAGGTAGCAAGTATGCTGCACTGCCCCAAATGGTAGTTGCCACTCACCGATGCCGTATAATGCGAACCAAAGGGAAGACGATCGCATTATTCGAGTGGAGAGAGGAGACTCCATTTGCCCAGGCGAGCTCACTGCTCCAACAAATCAGAGAGGCAGGAGAACACACGGTCACAGCCCGCACTATAAGTGTTGACGCGGTGGTGGTCGGAGGGGAAAGAGGAGACGTCGCAGACCGCTTCGGGTGTTTAAAAGCCTCAGAACAGCATGAGTTAGTCGTCTATGAGGATAGAGGGGAAAGTTTGAGCTTTCTCAGAGCCCCAAGAGACCCAACAGCCAGCGCGACGAGCTCCAGAACGAGTCCGACCACTCAAAGTGGATCCGAGAGGGCCCAGGAGAAGGCAGCCGCCGAAAAAGCTGCAAAGGAGCAGAGCAAAACTACCAGCCCAGAGGACCAAGCCCGGTCGAGGAGTCGCCTGAAAGCAATCGGCACTTTCCTCAGTTCTCTACTCCCTAGCACCAGCCGCAAATCACAAGCTGATAAGCAGGGGGAAGCAGTGGAGAGGTTCTTCAGAAAAACACCAAGAGAACCATCACCGAAGAAGCCCACACCAACAAGAGCCGACAAAGGGCATGTTATCCCACCGACCCTCGCAGCCAATTCAGGCACTACGGACCACGTGAAAAGCGCTTTCCTCGAGTACATAGCAATCGTGAGAGCGACCAGAGAGGTTAATCTCATGACATGCAAGAAGATCCTGCAGACCTTCCAGAGAAACACTGAAGGACTGCTAAGGGTACTGCTCGAGGAGGCCGAGGCGGCCGTATACGACAACGTCAAATCTCAAGTCATCATAGGAGAAATGACGGGGTCGTATATGGCAGCTTTCAGCGCGGAGAGTGGCTTTGTGACCGTGTACGAGGAGGAAACGGAGCGCTCAGGCAAAATAAAATTCAGAGCACCGAACACCGACCCGATACTGATTACCGCCAAGTGTACCAAAATCATGCTGGATGACAAGATCCTTGAAATGGCTCAGTCCATTCTGGGGACTTCAGACATCCAGGAGCATTGGGCGGTACCCAGTATCAGGTGGGTAAACGGCAGTGGCGTGCAGTGGTTCGAGTTAGGGTAGGCCAAATAATGTCCAAAAAAAAACACCACATTATTCAGGGTTGAAATTTGGTGTTTTTTTTTTTTTTAAATAGGCAATTAAAAAAAGTTGTCTGGAGCAAGCGAGATTGTCCTTATCGGACCATTTTTGGACAGAGTGAACCTATTCGAGTTAAGGTATACCCGTCCATTTATGGTGGCTGGCATCACCCAGGAACTCCTCTGCACACATCGCAACCCGATGGATGGGCAGTAACGCGCGTTCTCGCTGATGTTGCTCGCGAACGGTGCTGAATTCCGGGATTCGCTAGCGGCCAGATTTTAGGACTCTTTATGCCCTTTCAAACGACACCAATCTCGGTCTTCTAGCACCAGGGGTTACGAAGATAACTTGCGGGGGGTGAGGTACTCCCGAGGGGGAGGGGGGGAAGGTGGAGGTTTCGTGGGGAGACGATAGGCGGTGGGGTCTTGGGGGGGTCTCGTGCGGAGGTAAGAGGGGGTGGGGTCTTGGTGGGGGCCTTGGGGGGTCTCGTGGGGAGGTGATGGGTGGTGGGGTCTTGGGGAATCGTCCTTCATGTGGTAGTTTGGAGGTTTAAGTTGGTGGGGGTATTCCCAGGTTGGGAGGGGGTGGTCGTGAAAAGTAAGGGGGGGTAAAGCTCGCGAACGGTGCTGAATTCCGGGATTCGCTAGCGGCCAGATTTTAGGACTCTTTATGCCCTTTCAAACGACACCAATCTCGGTCTTCTAGCACCAGGGGTTACGAAGATAACTTGCGGGGGGTGAGGTCCTCCCGAGGGGGAGGGGGGGAAGGTGGAGGTTTCGTGGGGAGACGATAGGCGGTGGGGTCTTGGGGGGGTCTCGTGCGGAGGTAAGAGGGGGTGGGGTCTTGGTGGGGGCCTTGGGGGGTCTCGTGGGGAGGTGATGGGTGGTGGGGTCTTGGGGAATCGTCCTTCATGTGGTAGTTTGGAGGTTTAAGTTGGTGGGGGTATTCCCAGGTTGGGAGGGGGTGGTCGTGAAAAGTAAGGGGGGGTAAAGCTCGCGAACGGTGCTGAATTCCGGGATTCGCTAGGGGCCAGATTTTAGGGCTCTTTATGCTCTTTCAAACGACACCAATCTCGGTCTTCTAGCACCAGGGGCTACGAAGATAACTTGCGGGGGGGTGAAGTAGTCCCGAGGGGGGAGGGGGGAGGGGAGGTTTCGTGGGGAGACGATAGGCGGTGGGGTCTTGGGGGGTCTCGTGCGGAGGTAAGGGGGGGTGGGGTCTTGGTGGGTGGTCTTTGGGGGCCTCGTGGGGAGGTGGTGGATGGTGGGGTCTTGGGAGTGGGTGACTTGGGTGTCTCGTGGGGAGGTGAGGGGTGGTGGGGTCTTGGGAGAGGGGGTCTTGGGGGGTCTCGTGGAGAGGTGAGGGGTGGTGGGGTCTTGGGAGTGGGGTTCTTGGGGGGTCTCGTGCGGAGGTAAGAGGCGGAGGGGTATTGGTGGGGGTCTTGGGGGGTCTCGTGGGGAGGTGATTGGTGGTGGGGTCTTGGGAGTGGGGGTCTTGATGGATCGTCCCTCATGTGGTAGTTTGGAGGTTTAAGTTGGTGGGGGTATTCCCAGGTTGGGAGGGGGTGATCGTGAAAAGTAAGGGGGGGTAAAGCTCGCGAACGGTGCTGAATTCCGGGATTCGCTAGGGGCCAGATTTTAGGGCTCTTTATGCTCTTTCAAACGACACCAATCTCGGTCTTCTAGCACCAGGGGTTACGAAGATAACTTGCGGGGGGGGTGAGGTAGTCCCGAGGGGGGAGGGGGGAGGGGGAGGTTTCGTGGGGAGACGATAGGCGGTGGGGTCTTGGGGGGTCTCGTGCGGAGGTAAGAGTGGGGTGGGGTCTTGGTGGGGGGTCTTGGGGGTCTCGTGGAGTAGGGTGAAGGGTTCAGGAGTTCCCTCAGGACTTACGTATGCGCTGGAGCGGATTCTTCACGTCGGTCCGCGTGATGGCTGGTGTGGTAGAATAATTCTTCGGCCGGCTTCGGAGTCTTCACATAAGGCTAATATATTAAAGAAAAGCACGTGGTGACAAAAAGTGTGGTTAAACCACGCGGTTTGAGGTTGTTTTTTGGTAATAACCTCGTGCTTTTTGGAATCTTGGTACCTTTATGTCTTTATTGGTTTCCCTCCGATTTCCAAGATTCTTACGCCGTTGAATTTGCCTTCGCCTCCTCTCTCTGGGTGAATGTGGGAGAGGTAATCCGACTACGCATAGGGGTTGAAAGAAGGGGGTCGATAAGGGTTGAATAGGGTTGAATTTTTTATTGGTCGTATACTCATCCAGATACCCTCTATACAACCCCGAAGACCATTTTTCTCTAAAATGTCAGGTTTCTGAGATACGCAAAGGGGTTGAAACAAGGGGGTTGAAAAGGATTGAATAGGGTTGAATTTTTTAGTGGTCATATACTCATCCAGACACCTTCTATACAACCCCGAAAACCATTTTTCTCTACAATGTCAGGTTTCTGAGATACGCAAAGGGGTTGAAAGTAGGGGGTTGAAAAGGGTTGAATAGGTTTGAATTTTTTATTGGCCATGTACTCACCCACATACCCTCTATACAACCCCGAAAACCATTTTTCTCTAGAATGTCAAGTTTCTGAGATACGCAAAGGGGTTGAAACAAGGGGGTTGAAAAGGGTTGAATAGGGTTGATTTTTTTATTGGCCATATACTTACCCAGATACCCTCTATACAACCCCGAAAACCATTTTTCTCTACAATGTCAGGTTTCCGAGATATGCCAAGGGGTTGAAACAAGGGGGTTGAAAAGGGTTGAATAGGGTTGAATTTTTTACTGGCTATATACTCATCCAGACACCCTCTATACAACCCCGAAGACCATTTTTCTCTACAATGTCATGTTTCTGAGATACGCCAAGGGGTTGAAAGTAGGGGGTTGAAAAGGGTTGATTTTTTATTGGCCATATACTCATCCAGATACCTTCTATACAAGCCCGGAAACCATTTTTCTCTTAAATGTCAGATTTCTGAGATACGCAAAGGGGTTGAAAGAAGGGGGTTGAAAAGGGGGTAATTTTTTTTTCGTTTTATACTCACCCAGAGACCCTCTATACAACCCCGAAAACCATTTTTCTCTTCGACGTCAGGTTTTTGAGATAAGCAAAGGGGTTGAAAGAAGGGGGTTGAAAAGGGGTAGTTTCAGATTTTTCCCATACTCACCCCGACACCTTCTATACAACCCCATAAAAAGTTTTTCCCTCCTAGCACGGGAAGTGGGAGAACAATTATGTCAATCAATCAATCAATCAGTCAATCAGTCAATCAGTGAGTGGTTTTTTAATTGTATATAATATAATAACTAGTATTTCGCTTGGGGGCGCGAGTTGCAAGCAACCCGCGGTGTCTTTTTAGTATTTTTTGACTAACAATTATTATCTCTACAATGCCAGATTTCTGAGTTACGCAAAGGGGTTGAAAGAAGGGGGTTGAAAAGCGTTGAATTTTTTATTCGCCATATACTCATCCAGATACCTTCTATACAACCCCGAAGACCTTTTTTCTCTAAAATGTCAAGTTTCTGAGATACGCAAAGGGGTTGAAAGTAGGGGGTTGAAAAGGGTTGAATAGGGTTGAATTTTTTATTGGCCATATACTCACCCAAACACCCTCTATACAACTCCGAAAACCATTTTTCTCTAAAATGTCAGATTTCTGAGATACGCAAAGGGGTTGTAAAAAGGGGTTGAAAAGGGGGTAATTTTTTTTCGTTTTATACTCATCCAAACACCCTCTACACAACCCCGAAAACCATTTTTCTCTTCGACGTCAGGTTTCCGAGATAAGCAATGGGGTTGAAAGAAGGGGGTTGAAAAGGGGTAGTTTCAGATTTTTCCCATACTCACCCCGACACCTTCTATACAACCCCATAAAAAGTTTTCCCCTCCTAGCACGGGAAGTGGGAGAACAATTATGTCAATCAGTCAATCAATCAATCAGTGAGTGGTTTTTTAATTATTTAATTATATATAATATAACTAGTATTTCGCTTAGGGGCGCGAGTTGCAAGCAACCCGCGGTGTCTTTTTAGTATTTTTTCTCATCCAAACACCCTCTATACAACCCCGAAAACCATTTTTCTCTACAATGTCAGGTTTCTGAGATATGCCAAGGGGTTGAAACAAGGGGGTTGAAAAGGGTTGAATAGGGTTGAATTTTTTATTGGCCATATACTCATCCAGATACCCTCTATATAACCCCGAAAACCATTTTTCTCTTCAATGTAAAGTTTCTGAGATACGCAAAGGGGTTGAAAGAAGGGGGTTGAAAAGGGTTGAATTTTTTATTGGCCATATACTCATCCAGATACCCTCTATATAACCCCGAAAACCATTTTTCTCTTCAATGTCAAGTTTCTGAGATACGCAAAGGGGTTGAAAGTAGGGGGTTGAAAAGGGTTGAATTTGTATTGGCCATATACTCAACCAGATACCCTCTATACAACCCCGAAAACCATTTTTCTCTACAATGTCAGGTTTCTGAGATATGCCAAGGGGTGAAAGAAGGGGGTTGAAGAGGGTTAAATTTTTTATTCGTCATATACTCATCCAGATACCCTCTATACAACCCCGAAAACCATTTTTCTCTACTATGTCAGATTTCTGAGATACGCAAAGGGGTTGAAAGAAGGGGGTTGAAAAGGGTTGATTTTTTATTGGCCATATACTCACCCAGATACCCTCTATACAACCCCGAAAACCTTTTTCTCTACAATGTCAGGTTTCTGAGATATGCCAAGGGGTTGAAACAAGGGGGTTGAAAAGGGTTGAATAGGGTTGAATTTTTTATTGGCCATATACTCATCCAGATACCCTCTATATAACCCCGAAAACCATTTTTCTCTTCAATGTCAAGTTTCTGAGATACGCAAAGGGGTTGAAAGTAGGGGGTTGAAAAGGGTTGTATAGGGTTGAATTCTTTAATGGCCATATACTCATCCAAACACCCTCTATACAACTCCGAAAACCATTTTTCTCTAAAATGTCAGATTTCTGAGATACGCAAAGGGGTTGCAAAAAGGGGGTTGAAAAGGGGTAATTTTTTTTTTTGTTTTATATTCACCCAGACACCCTCTATACAACCCCGAAAACCATTTTTCTCTTCGCCGTCAGGTTTCTGAGATAAGCAATGGGGTTGAAAGAAGGGGGTTGAAAAGGGGTAGTTTCAGATTTTTTCCATACTCACCCCGACACCTTCTATACAACCCCATAAAAAGTTTTCCCCTCCTAGCACGGCAAGTGGGAGAACAATTATGTCAATCAGTCAGTGGTTATTTAATTGTATATAATATAACTAGTATTTCGCTTGGGGGCGCGAGTTGCGAGCAACTCGCGGTGTCTTTTTAGTATTTTTTTACTAACAACAAAGGGGTTGAAAGAAGGGGGTTGAAAAGGGTTGAATTTTTTTTGGCCATATTTTCATCCAGACACCCTCTATACAACCCCGAAGACCATTTTTCTCTACAATGACAGGTTTCTGAGATATGCCAAGGGGTTGAAAGAAGGGGGTTGAAAAGGGTTGAATTTTTTATTGGCCATATACTCATCCAGATACCCTCTATATAACCCCGAAAACCGTTTTTCTCTACAATGTCAGGTTCCTGAGATACGCAAAGGGGTTGAAAGTAGGGGGTTGAAAAGGGTTGAATTTTTTATCGGCTATATACTCACCCAAATACCCTCTATACAACCCCGAAAACCATTTTCCTCTAAAATGTCAGATTTCTGAGATACGCAAAGGGGTTGAAAGTAGGGGGTTGAAAAGGGTTGAATTTTTTTTTCGTTTTATACTCATCCAAACACCCTCTTTACAACCCCGAAAACCATTTTTCTCTTCGACGTCAGGTTTCTGAGATAAGCAATGGGGTTGAAAGAAGGGGGTTGAAAAGGGGTAGTTTCAGATTTTTCCCATACTCACCCCGACACCTTCTATACAACCCTATAAAAAAATTTCCCCTCCTAGCACGGGAAGTGGGAGAACAATTATGTCAATCAGTCAATCAATCAATCAGTGAGTGGTTTTTTAATTATATATAATATAACTAGTATTTCGCTTGGGGGCGCGAGTTGCAAGCAACTCACGGTGTCTTTTTAGTATTTTTTGACTAACAATTATTATTTCCCTGTGAAAATAATAATTTGTGTCAGGTTTCTGAGATACGCAAAGGGATTGTAAAAAGGGGGTTGAAAAGGGTTGAATAGGGTTGAATTTTTTATTGGCCATATACTCATCCAGACACCCTCTATACAACCCCGAAGACCATTTTTCTCTACAATGTCAAGTTTCTGAGATACGCAAAGGGGTTGAAAGTAGGGGGTTGAAAAGGGTTGAATTTTTTATTGGCCATATACTCACCCAGATACTCTCTATACAACCCCGAAAACCATTTTTCTCTACAATGTCAGGTTTCTGAGATATGCCAAGGGGTTGAAACAAGGGGGTTGAAAAGGGTTGAATAGGGTTGAATTTTTTATCAGCCATATACTCATCCAGATACCCTCTATACAACCCCGAATACCATTTTTCTCTAAATTATCAGATTTCTGAGATACGCAAAGGGGTTGTAAAAAGGGGGTTGAAAAGGGGTAATTTTTTTTTCGTTTTATACTCACCCAGACACCCTCTATATAACCCCGAAAACCGTTTTTCTCTTCAATGTCAAGTTTCTGAGATACGCAGAGGGGTTGAAAGTAGGGGGTTGAAATGGGTTGAATAGGGTTGAATTTTTTATTAGCCATATACTCACCCAAATACCCTCTATACAACCCCGAAAACCATTTTTCTCTAAAATGTCAAGTTTCTGAGATACGCAAAGGGGTTGTAAAAAGGGGGTTGAAAAGGGGTATTTTTTTTTTCGTTTTATTCTCATCCAGATACCCTCTATACAACCCCGAAAACCATTTTTCTCTAAAATGTCAGATTTCTGAGATACGCAAAGGGGTTGTAAAAAGGGGGTTGAAAAGGGGTAATTTTTTTTTTCGTTTTATACTCATCCAAACACCCTCTATACAACCCCGAAAACCATTTTTCTCTTCGACGTCAGGTTTCCGAGATAAGCAATGGGGTTGAAAGAAGGGGGTTGAAAAGGGGTAGTTTCAGATTTTTCCCATACTCACCCCGACACCTTCTATACAACCCCATAAAAAGTTTTTCCCTCCTAGCACGGCAAGTGGGAGAACAATTATGTCAATCAGTCAATCAGTGAGTGGTTTTTTAATTATATATAATATAACTAGTATTTCGCTTGGGGGCGCGAGTTGCAAGCAACCCGCGGTGTCTTTTTAGTATTTTTGACTAACAATTATTCTTTCCCTGTGAAAATAATAATTTGTGTCAGGTTTCTAAGATACGCAAAGGGGTTGAAAGAAGGGGGTTGAAAAGGGTTGATTTTTTATTGGCCATATACTCACCCAGATACCCTCTATACAACCCCGAAAACCATTTTTCTCTACAATGTCAGGTTTCTGAGATATGTCAAGGGGTTGAAATAAGGGGGTTGAAAAGGGTTGAATAGGGTTGAATTTTTTATTGGCCATATACTCATCCAGACACCCTCTATACAACCCCGAAGACCATTTTTCTCTACAATGTAAAGTTTCTGAGATACGCAAAGGGGTTGAAAGTAGGGGGTTGAATAGGGTTGAATTTTTTATTGGCCATATACTCATCCAGACATCCTCTATACAACCCCGAAAACCATTTTTCTCTAAAATGTCAGATTTCTGAGATACGCAAAGGGGTTGTAAAAAGGGGGGTTGAAAAGGGGTAGTTTTTTTTTCGTTTTCTACTCATCCAAACACCCTCTATACAACCCCGAAAACCATTTTTCTCTTCGACGTCAGGTTTCTGAGATAAGCAATGGGGTTGAAAGAAAGGGGTTGAAAAGGGGTAGTTTCAGATTTTTCCCATACTCACCCCGACACCTTCTGTACAACCCCATAAAAAGTTTTCCCCTCCTAGCACGGGAAGTGGGAGAACAATTATGTCAATCAGTCAGTCAATCAATCAGTCAATCAGTCAGTGGTTTTTTAATTGTATATAATATAATATAATACAGAATATTGCTAATATATACATAGGTGCTGAAATTTACGATTACTTAATTTTTTTAGAATTTTTCAAAATATATTTTGCCGTGTGGCCAAATATTTCTGAGCGGTAGTGTATGTCACAATCGTCACACTAGAGTTCCTCGGAGGGTGAGGCTTGTCACACACTAATGACGAACTGTAATTGGATATTGACTGGTTAAGGGTGAACGTCAATCAACTGGAAAATGATATCCAGTTGCACTTTTCATTCATCCTTTTTTTTCTGGATGGGAAATCATCAAATGACTTCTGCCACTCTGGATGGAGCGGCAGTGTCACTCTTACTGACTAAAACCCACCCGTGTTCCTCCTAGTGCCCTTTGCGTTCCAGAGCCGCGGCGGCTCTTTCTAGCAGGTACTGACCCTATGGGGCCCCGTCTTCTTTGCTGACATCTCTTTGAGGCGCGCGTGGAACACGACGCGCCGTCGACCCAAGCCTGGCTGTTATCGGACGGCGAGCCACCCATAGGCCGCCATCTGCAGGCCCGCGCCTACGGTGGCCGGGAAACGCCCTGCTGCAGGACGCCCGGGATGTCTTCTTTTGTTGCGGCGGCTGGGTCGTGAGGCTTTGATCATCCTCGCGCAGTCTGCCTCCTCCTTTTCGTTCATCCATGGTTTTGACTTTAGACCGCTATGTCGATAAACCACTTGAGACATCTCAAGTTTATAACACTGCTTATATGGTGCTAATTTCATTGACCTCTGTATCATTGGCAGTGGTGGCCGAATGGTAACGACCCCGACTTAGTAGTAGGTCGCGGGTTCAAACCCAGCCAGACGCATTACTTTGTGTAATTTATCTCATCACCACTGCTCTCAAAACGGTGAATGAAAACATCGTGAGGACACCGGCATGTTCTAGAATCAAAAAAGGGCCCGCGTAGTGGATTACGGCCCACTCCCTCTCCTAGAGAGGAGGCCTGTGTCCCAGCAGTGGGAACATTGAAAAGCTGATTATGCTATTATGATTATGCTGTATCATTTATACTTATCTGGATAATCACTTATGAATCCGTCTGCAGAACCCATGCATTTAAACTTATTTACATGTATCCATCATTCATGTAGTCCTATAAGCAAACTAATATTGTATCCATAGCTTTTGCCCGGGTCTAAAACCGCCTGAAGAGTTCAGGATCTCATCTATCTATGCACCGAAGTAAATCATAAATCAGTTCTGCAATTAAGATGTGACATAGCGTAACAAGCAAACTCAGTTTCACATTCATAATATTAGTTACTACTAACATGTTACATATGAAAAACTTTTAGTGAAAATGTATACAACACTAGCGGCTCGTCCAGGCTTCTCACGGGTGCACGTTTATTTATTTTAATATAGTTTATGTTACTCAGGGATGATGTAGCATTCTAATGGCGAAAGAATTTTCTAAATCGGCCCAGTCGTTTTTGAGTTTGTTGACTCTTTATTGTAGTGTTAGTGTAGATTTAGGAGATATTTTGTTCTTGACCAAGTTCTTCACCAAACCAAACCGTTCAAAAACCAGTAGGCACTGGGATTGGGATTAGTAACATAGAGTCACTAGTGAAAGCTCTGTGAGTTTGATAACCTATCACGTACGAAAACCGCGGTAACGGCGAATCAATCAATTTTTCACGCACAACGCAACACTCGTGCGCAGTCTGAGCCCAAATCTTGTGAAAGTGGACAGCTTCACAAAGGTACGTAATACCCTTTAAATACATACGTATCTGAATATCATAAAAAGCTACCTCTTTTCCTACACGATTATAATTTTTACAAATATTACACTTTTTATCAAACTGAATTAGCCGACGACTCCTGAGCAAAGATTTCCCCCTTAACCCATTCCTTTTATTTCCCTCTCAGTTGTGCTTCTTCACGCCAATTCAATAGGAAGCCATCCTAGGCATCTGCCACGATGCCGTCAAGCTGTAACAGGGCTCCAGTCTTGCGATATAGGGAACGTGCAGAAACTATAGGTGGCAGCACAGGCGCGTCAATATCAAGTATATTTTACTTATAAGTTTCAAATTTGGAACGCTAGATGGCACAGTCAGCTACTTCGTGCACGTTCCCCTAAACGCAGAGTGCAGGAAGTATAGGTGGCAGCACACACAGGCCAAATATTTACAACGTAAAAGTTTCAGATTTGCAACGCTAGATAGCAAAGTCTACGTTGTGCACGTTCTCTATACACGACCACAGCCTTGACAGCATTCTGCATCATAACCTGCTCACAATATTGTGGTGTTCATAATTTCATCCTCATAGAGTTTCTTGCACGTTCTTCTCCATAGAGATCTACGCTTTGGAATGTGCAAATAGCTTCATGTCTTTTCACTGACTGACCAGGAAAATTCAAAAGTGCATGTAAATGGTTTAGTTGAAATAAATTATTTGAGTTTTGAATACCTATTTTGACAACTGTTTTTTATAAGTCTAACCTCTGCTTGTGTTAATGTACGCACTCCTGTGGCAGTTCCAGGTTCTTGAAGGAATTCCTCATTGCTGGACATAGGCTCTCGTTTTTCTTTCATTCTATCACGTTGTTGATGTTTCGGAGACATCCAAGTCGTCTTATCATCTACTTCATGGTCTGCCGCCAACCTAGTACTGCCTCACAGAATCAGGGCTCCAGTTTTCAGCAAATAATTACCCATTTTTGTTTTGTGTCATGCGATGAGCATTGTTTATTTGGGCTAACCAGCCTTTTGAGCCATATACTATTTGCCTAAATGAGGTTATCTGGCAAAAGAAAATTGCCCGGAGGTTACGGAATTTGTTCGAAAGAGTTACCACGGCCCTGGAACGCAAAGGGCACTAGGATGAACACGGGTGGGTTTTTTTTTAGTTTGTAAGCGTCTGACACTCTCTTCCGCTCCGCCCAGAGCGGGAGAAGTTATTCGAAGATTTCCCATCCAGAAATTAAAAAACGGGGTAGCCCCAGGGCTTTTTGGTATCGTAAAGCTAGATTTAGGATACCAACGTAAGTAATGTTTCCCCAACTAAACAAAAAAACCTTGAAACATGACAAAATGTCGGCCTTTGTACGCCGTATGGAGGTCATAATTATTAACAAAACATTCGTGTTTCAGTCGCGTCGTGATTAGATAATTTTTATATCGAAAATGAGGTTTCAATAATTTTCCTACACGTTTTTTTGTAATGCAAAAGTGAACAGGCGGCTTCTTCTTGGTAAGCTCATTCCATCGTCGACTTTGTCGCTGCCACCTGCGACGTAAACTAGAATCAATAAAAAAAAAAAAAATTAGACGAATTTTTTTTAATAAAATAAAAATTAGCTGCCCCACGATAGGATTATTTCACCTGTATAATGCAGCAGTATCTCTCGAGTAACATAGGCTGTATTAAAATAAATAAATGTGTGTGTCCCGTGCGAAGTCCGGACGAGCCGCTAGTTTATCAAGCATTGATATCAAACAAGCACAAATCTTGCAAAATGTTTAACCTTTTTAAAATGGGCGGTTGAAGTTATTATAATAGTGGCGTATCATTATTAGAAGGAGAGTCTGAACATAGTTCAGTGAAATTTTGCAACAATGGCCTAACAGACAATGCCCAGCCCAAATAAAACACAAAACGCAGTGTAATTAATACGTAATCGATGTCAACCGCAAGTTTTGTAACGTTCACGCTCCCGACTTGATTCGAACACAGACAAACACCGTAATAACAAAACAAGCAAAAGGTAAATAAGTATTCAAGCACAGTGTCACAGTTGGAAAACAGTTATCTTCTATAAGCCTACTAATTTATGACGTAGGGGTCCAATTGTAGTCATTTGGGGATACCGGTGACGTTTTAATTTGGTCGGTTGTCAACTGTTCTGACGCGCCAAAAGCGCATCGATACGGTTCGTTGAGCGAACAGTCCGTTGTTCGAAATTTGAAATTTATTTCGTTCCTCTATGGTTTTATGGAATGCCGCGGTTTTTTTTTGGTGAGCAAAAGTAAATGTTTCTATTCTCCGAATCAGTTCGCGGTTAGAGAAATTGGAATAATGAAAAGTAGAACAGATGAATCGGTGGTTAGATATAACCATAGAACACTTGTAAAAAGCTCTTCGTACTCAAAACGACAGTGCGATAAAAACTAATACCGGTAACTGGTTGATCTTATTTTCTTTTATTTATTTCAGTCGACGCTGGTCACATTTTATTTTTCATTTTTCTCGATATGAAATCATCAAATGACTTTTCCCGCTCTGGGCGGAGCGGAACGGAGTGTCAGACTCTTACTGACTAAATCCGTGGCGTAGGTCTGCGCAGCGCCCCGCGGTTTCACCCATGTAGTTTCCGTTCCCTTGGGAACACGTGGATAAAATATAGCCTGTGTTATTCGCCGATAATATTATAGCATCCATTGGTAAAAAATGTCCAGTAGTTAGGGAGCTTAATAGGTACAAACAGACAACAAAAAAAAATCTTTCCTCTTTATAATATTATTATTAACACAAAACGGACATAGGAATAGGTCTTTTAATAATATTATGACATTAGCCTACTTGATATTCGTGTATTGTTTGTTAAATTTCCTGCGCACGTGCGACTCGCTTCCGCAGACAGGCGTTGACAGGGTTGAATAAAAATTGAAAGTACCTAGGTACCTGCCTGCCTAGAGTGAGATAACAATAGGCAATAATAATGACTCAAGTTTCTGTTGTAGGTGTTGCTTGACAAAGGTAATTGAACAAACAATAAAAAAATACGCCTGCCATATCAAAAAGTGAACTAAATAATTAAAAACAGGATAGCAAAAGCATAAGCGTAATCAGCCTTTTAATGTTCCCACTGGTGGGACACAGGCCTCCTCTCTAGGAGAGGGAGTGGGCCGTAATCCAGCACGCGGGCCCAGTGCGGGTTGGTGAATATCACAGTCATGTCTTCGAATTTTTGGTTCTAGGACATGTCGGTTTCCTCACGATGTTTTTTCTTCACCGTTTTGAGAGCAGTGGTGATGATATTAATTACACAAAGTAATGCGCCTGTGGCTGGGTTTGAACCCGCGACCTACAGTTCGTAAGTCGGGGCCGTTACCATCCGGCCACCACTGCCTCAAACAGGATAGATAATAATCTTTTTTTATTTTTTTAACCGACTTCTAAAAAAGGAGGAGGTTCTCCATTCGGATGTTTGTATGTTTTTTTAGTTCTTTTTTTGTTAAAGCAGGCGTGTTTTTTTTATTGTTTTTCTTTGTTGTTTTTTATTTGATATCTTTTTGCTATGTACTAAGCAAGCTATGCTTAGTACATAGCAAAAAGATAAAGCCGATAAAAGTAAACCGTAGTCTAACTGTTTACGAATTATGGCTCCCACTTTTTATTTTTCAAAATTTTCAAACTATTTACATATGTTATGTGATAACTCAACGCTTCTAACAATACCACATACATCGATATCGGTTCCGCCTTTTAGAAGCTATGGTGGATTAAAGAAACTCACAAACATACATACTTACATATAGGTACATGAAACCTGAAAACATAACTCTCCTCTTTTTTGGGCTGTCGTGTAAAACCAATGCATTTATGAAAATCCTAATCCTAGCTTATAAACTAGCTCACTCGCGCAACTTCGTCCGCGTCAAATTATTCATTGACGGTCCGGTCCTATTGGTCAAAGCAGGATGTTAGCCTGTAGCCTTTCTCGATAAGTGCGCTATCCAATATAAAAGGATTTATGCGCGAACGAAAATATTAAACTCACTTTAGCACTTATCTATACTTAATATTATAAAGCTGAAGAGTTTCGTTCGTTCGTTTGTTTGTTTGGTTGAACGCTCTAATCTCAGGAATATCTGGTACGATTTGAAAAATGCTGTGTTAGATAGGCCATTTCTCGAGGAAGGCTATAGGCTATATAAAATCTTGCTACGACCAATAGGAGTGGAGTATCAATAAAAAATGTCGCAAAACAGCGTATTTTTTTTTCTCTCAAGTAGACGGAGTTGCATGGTTCAGCCAGTCTTTCTTATACATATACTCCTTTTTTAAATTCTCTCTTTAATGGGAAATCATAAAAAAAAATCATATAATTTACATGGTATTAGTATTTTTGGCCGTTTTAAACTGGACTAGCGTCAGCTACTCTTGAGAAGAAACTCCGAAACTAACTCAGAGCTCAAAGTATAATAATTATTACAAGTATAGATTAAAACTATTTGGGAGCGTTCTTGTCACTCAAAACCGAGATGAGCTTGTATGATCGCCTTCTGTTAGGACTTTTTTTAAGGGGATGTCATCAAACGACTTCTCTCGCTCTGGGCGGAACGGAACGGAGTGTCAGACTCTTACTGACTAAAACCCACCCGTGATCCTTCTTGTGCCCTTTGCGTTCCAGGGCCGCGGTGACTCCTTCAAATGATTCCACAATCCTGGCAGGATATCTATGCTCCCACTAATTAATTCTCGTCACATTTCACCGGTCCTACTATATTTGGTCACGAGTACCGACTGCATCACTGTCAGCGTATACCGGAAGGTAGACAAACTGTAATACTGTGTGATTTGTACTGATGTGTGTTTGTGTGCTATTGAGGACGGCTCATTATTGTATACTACAAATACTCGATAGTCGCTATTAAAATTGAGCAAAAATACTATTTCATACAATGTATTATTAGTTGACCGATTTATGTAGGGAATTTCTACATTATATTATGTGATGGCAAAGGGATACGCCCATTTTTAGCCATGTTTTGCTCATCTATGTCCTAAATACTAAACGGATACTAATTTAGTAACTAAATATTGCTATTATGAACTTGTAATGAGTATACCGGAATCAAATGACGATTTTTCAGTCACATCATTAAATTTGACGTTAGGGTGTCCTCAGCGGCGGCGACCTCTCGCGTCCGGTCCTGGTTCTATCCATGGTCCGGAGCGAGGTAGCATGGGAAGCGGTCACCTCCTTCTACGAAACAGTAATGCTAGTGAAGGAGGAGGCAGAACGCGTGCGAGAGAAGGAAATCTCACGCCCCAGCCGCCGCAACAGAAGAAGACGCTCCGGAAGTCGGGAAACGCAGGGCGCTTCCCGGCCACCGTAGACGCGGGCCTACTATTATAAAGAGGAAATAATAAAGAGGTTTGTTTTTTTGTATCGAATAGGCTCCGAAACTACAGAACCGATTTGAAAAATTCTTTCACTGCTTGGAAGCTACGCTATCACCGGGTGACATAGGCTGTATTTTTATCCCCATATTCCCACGGGAACGTGAACTACGCGGGTAAAACCGCGGGGCGCTACTAGTGGTAGATACGCATTGAAAAATCAATTCGCCTGATAAATACGTCATAGCAAAACATTAACAAGTAACGTAAGTTAATTTCTTAATAGGCGTTCTTAATTCGACATCGCTGCATCGTGACACCTTAAAGCGGTTTTCATATGATCCATTGATCCAAGTTAATAAAAACACTTATGAATTTACAAAATTATATTTATTCTAATGTATGAAAAACTAGCTTCTGTGAAGTATTATTATACATATAAACCGCGCTAATCCGTTCTGATGTGAGAAGTAACAAACATCCATCTATCCAAATACCTACTCAAACTTTCGCACTTGTAAATAAAAAAATATATAATTGACACGTTAATATTATTTGATCGTTTTAAACTGGATGAAACCGTTACGTCCTAGCTGACTACCCTGAGAAGAAACACCGAAACTAACTCAGAGGTCGAGGTATACTAATAATGATTATAAGTATAGATTAAAACTATTCGGGAGCGTTCTTATCACCCAAAAACCGAAATGAGCGCGTATGATCGCCTTCTATTAGACCTTTTTTTAATGTGATATCATCAAATGACTTCTTCTACTATGGGCGGAGCAGAAGGAAGTGTCAAACTCTTACTAAAACCCACCCGTGTTATTCCTAACGTCCTATACGTTCCAATTCCGCGGTGACATTCTTTTAAGTCCTGATTCTTGAAAATGAATGACTCCGTTTTAATTAAACTTGGTATGACCAAAATACTTTTTTTACTGCTCAGTAAGAGTCTGATACTCCCTTCTGCTCCGGCCGGGGCGGGAGAAATCATTCGATGATTTCAAACCAGAAAAAACGTCTAAAAAGTTTATATGAAATACCGTCAGGAAGAAAACGTGCTTAAGACTTCACCATATTTAACCGCCCTACATTTTTCAACACACAAAAGGAACATTCCTCCAAATCTTCACTTCTTCGTCCCTACCCATTCTTCAACTACTTACAAAACCTACAACTTCTTGCTTCTCTATTTCTTCTTGACCGATGCCTTAGTGCCAATGGAGCCGGGCTTTACCGGAGTCGCTTTCAACTGCTCAACAGGCAAGGTCACCGACTTTCTCGACAGGTAACCACTGCTGGCTTCCCCCGTCGCCATGGACTTCTTCACTTTACTCTTGAGATCGAAGTACAGTTTGTTCTCTTGGTTCAGTTGTGGGAGCACTGTAAGGGTTTTGTCTGGTTCCTACACGTGGAAAAGGAATACATGTAGTACAAGTAATCATACTTAACCAAAGATGTTTCCTTTTATTTATAGTTATCGCTTCAAGCATCCTTCCTTCCATAGCCCCCACTGCTGGAAAAGGGCTACCTCCACACCTCCCATTGTTTCAGATTTTGTGAACCGTCTCACCATCACCTCTGTGGCGTGCCGTGGCGCCATCTTGCGATTTTAAGGTACCAAATTTGTGTTTTATGGACCCACGATAGACATACGGCAGACATATCCAGCCCATTTCAGCTTGACAGCCTTCTGAGCCACGTCAAGGATCTGTGTTTTGGAGCGATGTAATAGTCTATTCTATAGAATAGAAGAAGAATAGAAAAACTTTTATTCAGGACAGACACAGCAAAACGGTTACAAGCACAAATAGGAAAAGAAGGAATAATAGGAATAGCTAGCCCTGCTAAACGGGTTTGGAAGTACGTATATGAGTTAATTTATTACCTGGATTTTCGCATAGAATACAATAATAAATAGCCTCTTATTTTTCCCGCTCTGAGCGGAGCGAAAGGGAGTGTCAGACTCTTACTGACTAAAATCGACCCGTGATCCTTTGCGTTCCAGGGCCGCGGTGACTCTTTCGAACAAATTCCGCAACCAATAATAAATAACCTGGGAGTAGGTTCTCTAGAACCGATTTCCGACTTTCACGCAGGAGAAGCCGCGTTCGGCAGATAGTAATTCCTACTTCTCGTCTGACTGGCTGCTCATTCCCATAATTTTAATAGATGAAAAAGTACATATATACTTATACCAAGCGCCTCCCAAGAGTCGATAACCTGTGCATAGACAATCACAGTTCACAACTGGACATATGCATCTTTAAAATAAGGACACAGCAACCAGTCCTTTGGCTTATGCATCCAATCTGTCCTAGCCCTCTTTTTAGATCATTTTTTTAGGTACACGTAGATCTATAAATGGGGTCCTAAAATCACACTCACCATCTTCAAAACAATGACATAATACACCTTCTTATGCTCAAACTGTTCTGTGGCGTAAGCATACGTGTTCAAGGCGAACAGTCCCTTCAGGATCCCGCTCTCATCACACAGATCGAACTGGGTGAAGATGCCCAGTCTACACTTCTTTCTAATGTACTCCAGCATGATGCGAACTGGACAGTCTGGGTTCACCAGCAAGGATTTCTCCACTGAAGTGTCCACCATTTCTATTGAAGAACGCCGGGATGATAGTTCCGGTTCATCTTTATATAATACGTATATGAACATTGTTTGTTTTCGGTACAGTGTCGTTGTCATGTGATATGTCAGTTGAAAAGTGAGGTTAGGAAAGTTTTTTTTTTTTTAATAATTTAAAAAGGTTGGTGTTTCAAGGATTTATGCGATTGCGAAATGAGTTTCGATAAAAATAGCGAATTTTACCAATCATGATCATAGTTTAATGTGTAGACAAAAATATATTTCAATCCAGATATAACAACGTTACCTACGTTCCGTAATACGTTAGCCTGTATTCTCGGTAGGGCTAGGCAGAGGTGTACCTAGTACTTAAACTCACATTCCAAATCTCAAATCGTTTATTGCAATCCAAGATATAATAAGAGAAGATGTCGCCTCCTTCCGTGAAATAGTAATTTGAGAGAGATTTAAACCTCACGCCCCAGCCACCACAATAGAAGAAGACACCCCGGGCGTCGGGAAAAGCAGGAAGATTCCCGGCCACCGTAAGCGCGAGCCTGCGGAGGGCAAGTGATGGATGGCTCTCCGTCCGATAACAACCAGGGTCGGGTCATCGGCGCTTCGTGTTTCTCACGCGCCTCAAAGAGATGTCAGCAAAGAAGACCGGGCCCGCTATGGTCAGTGCCTGTTAGGCTTGCGGAATCTGTTCGAAAGAGTCACCGCTGCCCTAGTACGCTAAGGGCATTAGGAGGAACACGGATGGGTTTTAGTCAGTAAGAGTCTGACACTCCCTTCCGCTCCGCCCAGAGCGGGAGAATCATTTGATGATTTACCGTTTGCTCACCAGTAGCGCTTGCAAACCACAACGCCAACATGCGTTTGCAGCAATTGTCTACATATATATTTTTTTTTTATTGTGAAATGGATTTGCTCTTGACTCCAATCTAGGTCACAGGTGACAGAGACAAAGTCTACGATGGAATGAGCTTACCCAGAAGAGCCTGTTCACTCTAACTTTGAAGGGATTAAGGTTGAATGCGTTCGGAAACATAGACGGAGGCAGAGAGTTCCACTCCTTTGCTGTGCGCATTATAAAAGATGATTGAAAACGCTTGGGGCGAATTGGTGGAATAGCTACGAGGTAGGGATGGTAACCTATAGTGCGTCTAGATGTCCTATGGTAGAAGGGGGCCGGCCGGCGGCCGGATAGAGTTTGTTTGTTTGCTTGAACGCGCTTATCTCAGGAACTACCTACGGTGCGAACTGAAAAATCTTTTAGTTTTAGATAGCCCATTTATCGAGGGAGGCTATAGGCTATCATCACGTTACGATTATCAGGAGAGGAGCATCAATGAATAATGATGCAAAAGCAGGGTTTTTTTTTATCACTTATGTGACGCAGACGAAGTTGCTCTACGAGTATAATTAGTTGTTTCACTGATAGAGGCGACTTTACTAAATCACACGATATCGCAAGACACGTTTTGTAAGTTATAACAGCGATCGTTTTCTGTTTCCAAATAAAAGCATTACGTACAATTACATCTCTGTTTACCAATAGAAATATTAACAATAATATTGGAGAATTATTGATTTGGTAATCTCTCATTAACCAAACAAACAAAGGTCATCATCTGCCTAGCCTTTTTCCCAACTATATTGGTGTCGGCTCCCAGTTGAGCCGGATTCAGCTGAATACCAGTATTTTACATGAAGCGGCTGCCTACCAGACCTCTACAACCCATTTACTGGGGAACACGGTACTTCTTCGCAAGAACTGGTGTCAGATTTTCTGGCTTCTGTCAATTCGTAATGACTGACTCCAAACAAACAAAGGTATCTAACTATTACTATATATATAGCTTTTTACATTTACAGAACATGGTTACCTACTATTATATTTTTCTTGCGAACTTGCAAGCAGCAGCCAGTAAATGACAATATTTTTTAACGAAATACTTCACTTTAATTTGAAACTTTTGTTTTTTTTTTTTTTTTAATATAGCGGGCGGGAGGGAGGTGCATACCTGCAACCCACTAATATTCGCGGAAATTAAAACTAGATGTATTTTTTCAATTTAAAATTAAAAATGGATTTCCGCAAAGTAACGCCTGACTCAATCAATTTTTTTTTTTTTAGTTAAAAAAGAAATCTTTTTACTAAAATATACAATGGACTTCTAAACAAAAAAAAACACAAAGTATTTTAACTTTGAAAATGAAAACAAAATATCTAGTTTTAATTTCCGCGAATATTAGTGGGTTGCAGGTATGCACCTCCCTCCCGCCCGCTATATTATGCACATGCAAGATTACTAGGCAAATGCAAGGATTTTAAGCACATGCAGGAAGGCAATGCATAACCCAACACCATTACCGACACGTGTTTCGCCTCTCCACGAGGCATCCTCAGGGGACGTGTTGACTCGCTGACCGTTGAGTTGCGACTGAGCATTTAGTACAAGGCACCCCCCTTTTATACACTGCCACCGTTGGTTATTTGTGTACAACTACCCACAAACATTCGCAGTAAAGGGGAAGAAACCAAATTCGTCTGGTCATTCAACAGTGCAAAATTATTATTATTACTATGTTTAAAAATCTCTAATTGTTCCAAAACACACAGCCGGAAACCCTTATCACAAATATGTAGTATATTAAAACTATTGTTGTCGCGCAAAGAATGGCCGGTATCAATTAAATGTTTCGCGAAATTCGATTTGTCCGAATGGCCATTTCTATACGCGGCAACATGTTCCCCATACCTTATGTCAAAGTTTCGGCCCGTCTGACCCACATACACCCCGTTGCATTCATCACAGACCAGCCTATACACCCCAGACTTTTTACTATTTTCTAAAATATCTTTTCCGTTACAAATACGGCGTATATTCTGGTCCGTTCTGAACGCTACATAAACGTTGTTTTTTCTAAGTAAATTACTAATTCTATCTGAAATGGGGCCCATATAGGTCAGACTGGTCACATATCTATTAATATTAGTAAGCGGACATGCATATAATAGTGAACGAACCCTTTCTTTCTGCTTTTTACTAATTAAACTGTCTACCATTGACTTTGAGTAACCGTTAGAAATTGCGATCTGGTAAATAATATTAAGTTCTTTTACATAATTTTCTGCTGAAAGGGGGAGGGCAAATAATCTATGAATATAGCTGCGGAAGGCGGCTAATTTATGTTGAAGAGGGTGACAAGAAGAGGCTGGTATTGTCGTGTCAGTGTGTGTCGGCTTTCGATAAATTTGGAATTCTAAGTCACTATTGTGTTTTGTGATAGTCAAATCCAAAAAGTTAAGGGAGTTTTGGGACTCTAATTCTAATTTAAATTTAATTTTTGGGTGAGTTTTATTTAGTTTTTTAACAAAAAGGTCTATTTGTCGAACGGTACCATTCCAGCAGATAATTATGTCATCTACGTATCTATAATAAAACAGAATATTAGGTTCGTTCACTATATGTTTACATTCAAAGTTATCCATAAAACCTCCGCCATTAGTGGACTTAAAGGCGACCCCATAGCCAACCCTTCCTTTTGAATATAATATTGGTTATTAAATCTAAAATAATTTTGTTTCATGCAAATACTAGTAAGGTTAAGTAAATCCGCAATTTCCCCAGGATGTAACCGTTGCTTCTCAAATTGGATACCCAGAATACGTAGACAATCATCGATTGGAACATTCGTGAATAAGCTGTCAACGTCTAAGGATAACAACTTTGCATTGGAAGGAATTTGGATATTTTTTACTTTTTCAATTAAATCTAAACTGTTCTTCAAACTATATTTGGGATTAAAAGAAGTTCTACTTCTCAACAAAGTGTTGAGACGTTTAGCTAAATTGTACGCTGGGGCACCAATGTAAGAAACAACTGGACGTACAGGCATGTTATCTTTATGGGTCTTGGGTAGACCATACAACAAAAAAAAAAAAAAAAAAAAAAAAAAAAAAAAAATCCTATGAATCCGAGGGCTCCTTTGTTGTATGGTCTACCCAAGACCCATAAAGATAACATGCCTGTACGTCCAGTTGTTTCTTACATTGGTGCCCCAGCGTACAATTTAGCTAAACGTCTCAACACTTTGTTGAGAAGTAGAACTTCTTTTAATCCCAAATATAGTTTGAAGAACAGTTTAGATTTAATTGAAAAAGTAAAAAATATCCAAATTCCTTCCAATGCAAAGTTGTTATCCTTAGACGTTGACAGCTTATTCACGAATGTTCCAATCGATGATTGTCTACGTATTCTGGGTATCCAATTTGAGAAGCAACGGTTACATCCTGGGGAAATTGCGGATTTACTTAACCTTACTAGTATTTGCATGAAACAAAATTATTTTAGATTTAATAACCAATATTATATTCAAAAGGAAGGGTTGGCTATGGGGTCGCCTTTAAGTCCACTAATGGCGGAGGTTTTTATGGATAACTTTGAATGTAAACATATAGTGAACGAACCTAATATTCTGTTTTATTATAGATACGTAGATGACATAATTATCTGCTGGAATGGTACCGTTCGACAAATAGACCTTTTTGTTAAAAAACTAAATAAAACTCACCCAAAAATTAAATTTAAATTAGAATTAGAGTCCCAAAACTCCCTTAACTTTTTGGATTTGACTATCACAAAACACAATAGTGACTTAGAATTCCAAATTTATCGAAAGCCGACACACACTGACACGACAATACCAGCCTCTTCTTGTCACCCTCTTCAACATAAATTAGCCGCCTTCCGCAGCTATATTCATAGATTATTTGCCCTCCCCCTTTCAGCAGAAAATTATGTAAAAGAACTTAATATTATTTACCAGATCGCAATTTCTAACGGTTACTCAAAGTCAATGGTAGACAGTTTAATTAGTAAAAAGCAGAAAGAAAGGGTTCGTTCACTATTATATGCATGTCCGCTTACTAATATTAATAGATATGTGACCAGTCTGACCTATATGGGCCCCATTTCAGATAGAATTAGTAATTTACTTAGAAAAAACAACGTTTATGTAGCGTTCAGAACGGACCAGAATATACGCCGTATTTGTAACGGAAAAGATATTTTAGAAAATAGTAAAAAGTCTGGGGTGTATAGGCTGGTCTGTGATGAATGCAACGGGGTGTATGTGGGTCAGACGGGCCGAAACTTTGACATAAGGTATGGGGAACATGTTGCCGCGTATAGAAATGGCCATTCGGACAAATCGAATTTCGCGAAACATTTAATTGATACCGGCCATTCTTTGCGCGACAACAATAGTTTTAATATACTACATATTTGTGATAAGGGTTTCCGGCTGTGTGTTTTGGAACAATTAGAGATTTTTAAACATAGTAATAATAATAATTTTGCACTGTTGAATGACCAGACGAATTTGGTTTCTTCCCCTTTACTGCGAATGTTTGTGGGTAGTTGTACACAAATAACCAACGGTGGCAGTGTATAAAAGGGGGGTGCCTTGTACTAAATGCTCAGTCGCAACTCAACGGTCAGCGAGTCAACACGTCCCCTGAGGATGCCTCGTGGAGAGGCGAAACACGTGTCGGTAATGGTGTTGGGTTATGCATTGCCTTCCTGCATGTGCTTAAAATCCTTGCATTTGCCTAGTAATCTTGCATGTGCATAATATAGCGGGCGGGAGGGAGGTGCATACCTGCAACCCACTAATATTCGCGGAAATTAAAACTAGATATTTTGTTTTCATTTTCAAAGTTAAAATGGATTTCCGCAAGGTGACGCCTGACTCAATCAATTTTACAAAGTATTTTTTTTTTTTGTTTCAACAGATAACTTTAATGTAGGAACTCGGTGTTTTGGGTTGTGTTTAGAAGTCGATTGATTTTTTTGTAAAAAAGTGTTTTTAAATTTCACTTTCTAGTGGTACATCCCACAGCTAAACATATCCATCACAGCGTACGTGTTATAAACTGGTGTAAACAATAAACACACACGCGATTTCAGCAATCCCGGAAGACTTGCTACCGTTTATTGAAGAGTTCCGTTTCTTATCTACGTTCTTCATCAGGTCTTCACCAAAACTAGAAAGGGACTACCTCGAAATACTACGATGCTCTTCCAAACCGTCGCATACAGTTTTCTTTTTTTCCATTTTACATCGACAAGAGAGAATGAAAACATCATCAATGTAGTCGAAGCCACGCATTATTAGGGATAACTCAAATATTAGTCGTTAGATCACACTCAAATAAATGGCACCACGTGACAAGCACCAGCTTTCGAATATAAAAAGAATGATCAAAATCGGTACACCCAGTACAAAGTTATGAGGAAACACAAAAAAAAATTACAGCCGAATTGAGAACCTCCTCCTTTTTTGGAAGTCGGTTGAAAAAGAAATATTCAGTCGGCTTGAGAACCTCCTGCTTTTTTGGATACCTGTTAAAAATTTATAAAAGTGCCTAGCAAAATGGACCGTATTAAGCAGTACTTTCGTCAAAAAGAACCAATTACGTTATGTCGATTTTTGACGTTAGATCGATGGACATGTCAAAGTCAAAACATTTATTGTGAACTAAGTGCATAATATAAAATCCAAAAACTTTTTGTTCTTTTGAACCTCGATTCACAACAAAAAATTAACTCAAATTCACTATCGTTAATGAGATCTGATCATTAGTTCCTCTCCAAGCCTTGACATTGGCAAAATCATCGTTAGTTAAACGATGGAGCCACAACACAAAAAAAAAGTGCATAATGTTGATGTTATGTTATATTAGTACTTATGACTTAGCAGCCTTTTTCAAGCATTACAATCTTATTATCATTCGCTTTCCCGTATCATCCTAAATTAGCATGCATTAAGAATTACTTATTATTTTCTTTTATATTAGTACATTTCAATTGAGAAATTATAGTTACGTCAAAATTAAATGACAAGATTAGTAATAGCAGCAGCCCGTGGTTTCACCCGCATGGTTCCCGTTCCCGTGTGAATATGGAGATAAAATATAGCCTATGTCACCCGGGGATAGTGTAGCTTCCAAACAGTGAAAGAATTTTTCAAATCGGTTCAGTAGTTTCGGAGCCTATTCAATACAAACAAACAAATCTTTTCTCTTTATAATAGTAGTATAGATGAATGCGTAGGTATCTTCACTAATATTTACACAGTGCGCGACCTACATACATATGTACATAGATAGCCTCTTTCAGACAGGTAGATGAGTATATCGGTCAAAATGGGGGATATCGCAAACGGCTGTTGACCGATAAAATTATCTTGTTTTTGTGAAAGTTTGTACATATCTATAACACCTATTTATTGTTATCTGGACAGGACCACGCCTAAGATTCATGTCATCGCCTCATCGCGCCAAAATTCTTATCAGGAAGTTCTGATGTTTCGAAATAATAAGCATGTAGATATTCCCATATTCGAGATTCTTTCACGCAGACCTGGCACAGGATTTTTTTTTTTTTTTTGGATGGGAAATCATCAAATGACCCCTCCCGCCCTGGGTGGAGCGGTAGGGAGTGTCAGACTTTTACTGACTAAAACCCACACCCGTGCTCCTTCTTGTGCCCTTTGCGTTCCAGGGCCGCGGTAACTCTTTCGAACAAATTCCGCAACCCTAGCAGGCACCGACCCTATGGGGCCCCGTCCTCGGTGCTGACGGCTCCTTGCGGCGCGCGTGGAACACAACGCGTCGTCGACTCAACCTGGTATCGGACGGCGAGCCACCCACGCTCACCGTCCCCAGGCATCAGCCACTGCGCGATAGCACAGCGGCCGACTTGTCTCTGGAGGAGGCCGAAATGGGACCATTACTTGCACTCCATCTCAGCACCCTCCCGAGTGTTGGGAGTCGCTGCCGCCCGCACCCTGCGCACGCTCTTTTATCATAGAATTCACACAATTTTTGGAATTATTTTGATTAAAAAAATAAGGGATCTTTTGAAATGCAATAAAACGTGTATAATATAGATTTTTAAATTGTCTATCCATTAGTGCAATCGTTAAAATGATTAGAGCGTTGCATTTAGCAATAGATGCATAAAATCAACAATTTTAATCATTTTTTAAAAGTAGATTTTAGATTTATTTAGAACACATAAAAACAAATTAGAACGTGGAATATGATGATAAGACATTGAACATTAATAATGAGCTTTTACATGTAGATTATTTATCATATCTAATGAGTTAATATTCTCTGAAGAGTGAAGAAAAACGCACTATCGCAAGGTTTTGGTCCGGGTATCGCACACACAGTTAAAGTATTTCACAAGCTTGCGGCCTTTATGCCCAAGTAATTGAAAAACATTGAAAAGAAAGAAGTACTGAAATGTATTACAAAATAATCTTAACCGTGACACATTTCCGATAGCTAATGAGGCCTAACAGAATCAATAAAGGCGCGAAACAATACGAATTAACAGCTGTCTCGCAACTAGTGCGGCCCACGTCGTAGGCCCGACGTACACTGACCCACTACAATACTCTACGTCACGCAAAGGTTATCGGACACTGGACCCGCGCAGCCTTGACCGCAAAACAGTTGCGCTCACTCGCATTTCAACCGTTTCTCAACTAAGAATCTAACTAAAGCGATTCATATTTCATAAGAGAGTTGCAACAGCGGCTGGTGGCGCCGATGCACTGCCCCGACTCGCGACTCGGCCACCGATAACGACACCACAGTCGTTCCGGCACGCGAGAGATTTGCACGCTTGTAAACAAACAACGCAGTATCCGCGAGTACAAATTCGATTCGAAAGACCAATCGATACAACATGACGTGACAATAGAACTGTCAAATTCAAATTTGGAAGCGTTAAAAAAAAAACTTTGCCGATAGTGATGTGAAACAGGAGCATGAGTTTAGCAAGTGTAACAAGTTTAGTGACATTTGGGGTGGCCGCCTGGCCGCCACCGGGGCCATTACCGGCTTCCTTTCAATTCCACCATCAAGGATCGAACTTTGCTGTGTTCTTGATACTGTTCGCTCTGTGCATGATGGAGGTGGTGGTCCTCAGGATCATAACTGAGGAGCAGGCGAGGGATCAAGGATCTAGAAGCGTGACTTCGATGTGGTTTGACTTGGACGATGAGTGAATGGACCAAAAATGTTCACAAATAGTGAAGTGACAGCTCAAAGTGTTCTAGTAACTAGTACGCGTTAGAATTAAAATTGTTGTACAATGTATCTAGATATTTGTTTAGGCTGATTTAGAATAGTGTTGTTTGTTATATTCAATCAAGTTTCTATTAGAATAATATTCTACTAATAACTTGGTCTCTCTTATATATAAGTTACTTGCCTCTTTGCGTATCTATCTGTAACATGTATTATTGTGATACAGCAAGACAGAATTCCTGTGCCAACATCGACTACTTAAGTTTTTATAACGCTTAAATAAACTTAAAATGTAAAGTTCCTGTTTTATTAATTAAAAATTAACACGAAATGGTAGAGCAAAATTTAAGTTGTCAAGTCATTGACATTCAGATGTAGTGTAATTATAAACCCTTAATTGTACTTCCTTTTGAAAGTAAATTTATTGCACTTGTTGATGTCCTTTTCTCATCATATGTAAACTGTAAATATACAAACATATTTTACTTAATAGGGTATTTTACTGTAAAAATCTAATTAGTCCGTCTGATAGATTTCCAAAAAATATTGGGCACGTACTTTTTCTTTTTTCACGTTAGCAAAAAATGAAGATGATACAGTGCGTTGAAAACTCACGTGACGTCACGTCGCTGGTAAAAATTGTAGCAACGTAGTGACGTCACGTGAGTTTTCAACGCACTGTATCGTCTTCATTTTTTGTTTACGTGAAAAAAGAAAAAATACCCCATTATTATTACCAGTCGATGACAGTTTTTTTTTTAATTTAATCCTCCATCTTTGTTTTTCTGTATGAAGGTCCACTTCAACAACTTAAGTACCTATGTTGTGAATTATTATTCAAAACATAATTAATTATATCCTTAATAGCAACATTACTCACATTCTGAATGCAATTTAAACGAACTCGACACAAAGTAATTATCCAGAGGTTCGTGGAAAATTGAGTTGTTTCCGAGAAAATTGAATGAGAAAAACGAATTGGTATTATTATATGGATGGGTAACTGCGTTATATGCTTATTAAAAATAAGCGTATAACGCAGTTATGAATCTTCCTTAGAGTCCGAATAATCTACACTAATATAAAGAGGTAACGTTTGTGAGTTTGAGGCGTTGTAAGGGGTAATCTCTGGATACACTGAGCCGATTTTCAAAATTATTTCACCAATAGAAAGCTACGTTATTGTGGAGTGTCATAGGCTATATTTTATCCCCGTATTGCCACGGGAATGGGAACAACGCGGGCGAAACCGTGGGGCGCTGCTAGTATAAAATAATGACGTTGATTGTATTAATAACTTATAAATGAATACTTCCTACAACGAAAATAAGTATAGCAATAATACGCTTGCTGAGGACAACTCCCTTTCAAGATCTTGGACTTGGTTGGATAAGTGTTCCGGCTTGTTAGGAACAAGAATAGGTAGAAGAAGATGACGACCTTTTTTTATGGATGGGAAATCATCAAATGACTTCTCCCGCTCTGTACGGAGCGGAAGGGAGTGTCAGACTCTTACTGACTAAAACCCACCCGTGATCCTTCTTGTGTCCGACTCGGGCCTGGTTGCTATCGGACAGCGAGCCAAGAAGATGACGACCTAGGTCTCCATATACTTATGTAGGGTAGTAGGGGTAGGTATGTTATCACTTTACTAGAGCGGTCGTAGTCGTCCTTCAGTGTACCGGTCAGTTGTGATCTTCTTCATAAACACGCCTTTTTTTGCCTGTCACCCGGGCAAACTCATGCAGTAGGCTACCTGCAGCAGGCCTGATTTGGTCATTCACCGAACTGTTCCTAGGGGAGACGTGATCGGGCCTGCGGATGGCTCACTATGGGTGGCTCGCCGTCCGATAGCAACCAGGCCCCGAGTCGACGGCGCGTCGTGTTCCACGCGCGCCTCAAAGAGCTGTCAGCAACGTAGACGGGGCCCCATAGGGTCAGTGCCTGCTAGGGTTGCGGAATTTGTTCGAAAGAGTCACCGCAGCCCTGGAACGCAAAGGGCACAAGAAGGATCACGGGTGGGTTTTAGTCAGTAAAAGTCTGACACTCCCTTCCGCTCCGCCCAAAGCGGGAGAAGTCATTTGATGACTTCCAATCCAGAAAAAAAAAAAAAAAAAAAGGGGAGACATGATCGAAGATCTTGAGGGTTCGGGTTTGTTCTTGACTGGGCTGATAGGCACTAGCATATAGGGGGCCATCCATAAATTATGTCACACGAATTTCAGGATTTTACCCCCCCCCACTGCCCTTTCGCCCGCGTCGCCACTGCACTGGTCACATTTGTGAAACCTCCTCCCTAGTGTTACGTCACATTTTATTCGTGTATTTGTTCGTGTTTTACTTCTCACTTAGATGAAAATAGATTTTGAATGTGACGTCACGAAATTTGGGACAACTCCCATCTCCTTGTCACACAATGTCACACTTCGTCGACCCCCTCCCACCCCTTTAACGTGTGACATAATTTATGGATGTCCCCTAATATGCATTACATTGTAAACAAGATTGCACTAATGGGTGCATATTACCAAGTGACACTATCGGCACTACAATTATATCAGCACAGAATGACCTTTGACCTAAACATCAATATGCCTTGTGACGTTGTGTATGATTTACATTTTAAATAATCTATTTATAAATATTATTTACACGTACACTCGTTCCGTTATGTTAAGAAGTAATAATAATTTAAATCCAAATTTATACTAAGTTTTCATAACTTAGTATACATTTGGATTTAAATTAGGGAAACTAAATCTTGCTATTTTACTTCTATAGTAATACATGCAAAAGTTTGGAGGATGTTTGTTATTCAATTACGTTAGAACGGATGAACCATAGAAATATAAAATTGTTGTTTAAGTATTATATCTATGGGATGATTAGATTCGAGAAAATTTGGCGCAGAGATATATAATGGTCTAGAATAGGGAAAGTATAGAAACTATAGGTGGCAGCACAGACGCATCAATGTCAAGTATATTTTACTTATAAGTTTCAAATGTGTAACGTAAGATGGCACAGTCTACTTCGTGCACGTTCCCCTAAACGGAGGGTGCAGGAAGTATAGGTGGCAGCACAGTTCAAATATTTACAACGTAAAAGTTTCAGATTTGCAACACTAGATGACATAGTCCACGCCGTGCACGTTTCCTATAGAACAATGTCTACTTTTTTATCACGAAAGCATTTCTTCGGAATAACTTCTGACGAGCGGGCGAAGACGTTGGCAAAAATTAGTGATTTTAAAAAAGTTCTTGACGGCTAGATTTTTTTGTCATTAGTGAATATGTGACAATGATATTTTGGTTAATTTTAATTTGAAAAAGTCTGACCTTACTGTTCTAAGTGTGAGAATTCAATCAAGTTATATTGAGATCATTTAAACGTTATGGTTTTAAACGTATTTAATGGGTAAGAAGCACGCAAAACGCTCGTTAAAAGGACCAAAAAGTTTGTAGCCCAATACTCTTTTTACTTTATCAAATCTATAAAAAATGACGAAGATAAAAAGCACCAAAGATCAGAAGTGAGGGCTTGTCTCTCTCTAAAAATTGTAGCCAGTAGAAAGAAAGAAAAACGTTTGTTTAGGAATCGCACAAAACAACACAAAAAGCGTATTATTAATTTTAAACTATGTGAGGCCAAATAAGGTCCGTAACTCGAAATATGATGCGATATTAAAAAAAAATTGGAAATCTATGTGACGGAATAATTCGATTTATTTAGTCAAATATCATCAGTCATTGCACTCTTTAGCTGTACGCAATATGAAAATAGTTGCGTACAGCTGTGCAATGAAGAAAAAGAGTGCAGTTCTCAGCCGTAAACTGAGTTTCCTTTTAGCCACAACGGACGGAACTATATAGGCGAAGTTATCTTACGTGTATTCAGATTTATAACAAAATACCTAACCAACCAAATGAAAGAGCTTCCGATGTTCAGTATCAAAAGGCTTTTACACAGGTGGTTATTTGAGAATCCCTTCTATAATACGCATAAAAGAATTCCTTCAATTTAAATAAAAATCTAATTTTAACTATACCAAAAATTTGTTGTCATGTCATATTATGACATGACAACTTTTTGACTTTAACTTTTTTTCTTTTCTTTCTAAGCAAGCACATTCCATTATCGACCCCATCATAAATTAGTTGAAAATATAGTCAAACTCACGCATCATAAAAAAACATACTTTTATGTTGAAAAATGGCATCAGCATAATTATTATGTACTGGATCATTTCAAGACATCAATCAGATACACATTGCTACAGTAAAAACAACATTTAAAACGAAGACACGCAAAAGCGACGCAACAGGAAACCAGGCTTCTAAACTCCGACATGTGTATGTTAAAGGAAAAGCGGTATCTTTGGTCATGCAACAAATATATCACTGGTATTATGTATGTATATTATGTAAATGTACTATACATAGATCTCTTCTGCAATTAAGAATGATATTCCAATGTAATATAGTATCAACTAACATAGAGGTTATTGTAGCTTACTGATGGCCTTAGGGAGTATATTGTACTGTAAAAAATAGAACTTTTTTTTTGGATGGGAAGTCATCAAATGACTTCTCTTGTCTGGGTGGAGCGGAAGGCAGTGTCAGACTCTTACTGACTAAAACCCATCCGTGGTCCTTCTTCTGCCCTTTGCGTTCCAGGGCCGCGGTGACTCTTTCGAACAAATCCGCAACCTTAGCAGGCACTGACCCTATGGGGTCCGTCTATCAAAAAAAAATATATACCTAAGATGAAATTTCCTGTGTAAATAAAAAAAACCTCCGTCCATCCTTTCGGTACTTGCAGGCGTGATGTTTTGTGTTTTTTACCAATTATAGAACTTAACCAGACGCATTTTGTGTTTACTAATGTTTCAATCGAGTATCCGACTCGAAGGACCAAAAATTCAAAAATTATTTAAATTTTTGATGTTTCAAACAGAGTAAGCTATTCACCGGGAGTGATTTAAATCAAAACATGTACGAGCTTAATCAATGCAATAACCATTTGTTTAGCTTAGATACATACTTCGTCTATTCATTTTTCTATAAAGAATCTTAAGTTAAAATACTATAATTAGTATTTAAATTACTTATCGATGGTCACCAAAAATAACAGTTACAAAATAACTGTTATTTTCGGTGACAATTTCTTCGTCTTTGATCAAAACAGATGTCATTCAAATATTTGGAAACAGTTTCTTCCGCAATGCGTATCGCAACATGGCAACACATTCGGCGCTCGCGCATAGTACTATGAAATACTAGTGTTATCGGATATTTTATGTTCTGTTGTTGGAACATGCTAACGGATACCGATATAATATTCAAAAATCCTTGTTCGAGATTACATAATTGTTCACGAAGATGCCAAATCATGAATATTTAGACGAATCTTGTAGCTGGGGTACCTAATAGGCAATCACTGATGGATGATGCGAAATATTGGTCTTTGGAAACATCATAAAAAGAGGATCTGTAAATATACTCTGACCGTGTCCGGTTGAGCAGTAACTAGCCTTCGTGAGAACTGCGAGGGGTCCATTAAAAAAAAAAAAAGTTGGTTTAAAATATGTATTTGTAGTAAAATTTTAAAAAGTATCGAATTTCTTCATTAGGTCCACTCATCTTGACGGTACGAAAAACAAATGAAAATCACACATTTTCTTAATTTGAATTTGGAATTAAGTTCTTTAAAATTCAAACTTTCAATGATACCAAAACCAGCCAGATACAAATAGTACAGCCAAAGAGATTTTATTACAAGTTCATACATACTATAATGCGAAAAGATATTTCCTCCAACCTACAACACATATTAGATTGGGGAAGACTTTTCCCTACCTATTAGGTACTTATGTATATTAATTACCTTGGAGACAATATCAGTTGAGTCACCATTACCAGAAATCTTTGATACTTGCAGAATTTTAGAACAAAAAAACATCAAGCAGCATCAATTAAAGCATCTTTTGACGTATACTAACTTAATTATACCCTGGTATTAACATTAATTAAATAATATTTTAACAACTATGTATGTAGATATCAGTGCAATCTCATTGCAGTATTGTTATCTAATCTCACAATGACTCGAGAGTATTCCGCGACAAAAAATATATTGTGACGCAATTTTTGACCTTGGCACGACCTTGAGGTCGAGATGAAACGGGTTTTTTTTCTAAAATAAATATTCATAAAACTGTTATCTTAATGATTAACTTTTTTAACATTATAAGGTACTGATTAACTTTTTCATACAAGCAGGGCCTCAAGTCTGGTATTACATTAGTGTCAGAATGGTTATCATAATTAATCATAATCATTTTTTTATTTGTGTAACATAGGTAGAAAATACAGTTCTTAAATTAAATTAATAGTTCGCTATGATATGCCAAGAGGCGTACAAATATGGTTGCATGCGGAACTCAATAATAATCATGCTTGAGGTAAACACAAATTATATACTCGGTATGTCAAATTTAATAAAAACAAAAATTATAAATGTCAAAGTATGGAGTCATTTCTACAGTCAATGCATAAATAAAATAATCATAAATTCAATTAGTCACAATAACTCTACATTAATTTATCATTCAAAAATTCATCAGTCGTCGTTGATTTCATAATGGTTGGTTTTGACAGGTTTGGTAAACTACTAATATAAAAGCGTCACTATGACTGAATTTTGACAGTTCCTTTGATCAGTGACCTACCATAAAAACGTCATTGTGCAGTCATTGCTTTTAATAGCTCGGTTATCAAAAAGTATTACGAGACCATTGACCGACCAATGATGGACCATTATGAATTGGGCAGCTTATGAACTTATAGCAAAATGACAATGGGATCGTGTTGGAATGACAAATTTATAAAAATAGCAGACTTGGGGCCCTGGTCACTTTCCGTGGCTTCAATGTTGTGAGTGTGACGTATCCTACTGCAATGGGACCGTGTATTTTGTATTAAACTCTACGACTTTTCATAATCAGCACGTTTCCTACTACCGTTCAGACATACAAAATATTTTTAACCTCTTTAATAACAGTATAGGCTACTATGCAATTAGACTTTATTGATTTAAACACTAAGGTTGACTTTAAAGCAATTTTTTTAAATGTTTCCTGACCAAAATCCATTGTTTCACCAAAGTTCATAAACCTCATACCAATATTATTTATTCTTACCAACCAAAGCGTATTCATATAAACAATTAATACGCATATCTATTAAAGTTCGTAAACACAAACATACGAAAGGCCAGAGTATTACAAATTGTTCAAGTAAATAAAATAAATTGCCTACTCGTTTCTGAAGGGAAATTAGCCAAGAATGGCGCCCAGTGTGTCAAAACTGCGGCCAAGTTGATCTGCGACCGTTGAGCAAATATGTGGCAACTGGTCGCTGCCACTGGTAGCCGCAACCAGTTGCAAGCTCTTGTGTAAAATCTGCATACCGACTCGACGCAATGTGAAAGGGATTGCAGTCATTGTGTGGAAAGGAAGCTAGTTTTCTGATTGGTATCACCTTTCCTATAACTTTAAATGTTTGCTGTATGAAAAGTACTCGGATTTTAAAATTTGCATAATTTTATTCTGTAACCCTTTTATGTATACTTTAAAGGTTAATAGCCATATTCGAGTCTTACACATTCTGAATTATTTCACACTACTAAGTACATAAATGCGGGAAACCAGAATTTGACAACCTAAGAACTACAGCATTTGCATCTTGGAAAGTTATTTGCGTCATAGCGTAGTTATAGCGTCTATTTTGCAGAATGGCTCATAGCTGGAGCTATAACTGAATATTTTCCTCGAATCCTTACTGTAGCTTCCCAGAAATTAGACGAGACTGACTGGGAGCCAGCCTTTTTTGTTTTATGGATGGTAAATTCTCTGAGCGGAGCGGAAGGAAGTGTCAGACTCTTACTGACTAAAACCCATCCGTGATCCTCAAAATGCCCTTTGCATTCTAGGGCCGCGGTGACTTTTGGACAAATTCCGCAACTAATTTTTGGAGATTCGCGAATGGCGATGGAATATTTGTGAACCGAAAAATGTTTATAACCCTCCTTTCATTCATATTGTGTGGGCAACGTAAGTTAGATTAGGCTAATGACCTTGTCTCAGTATTGCTGAGTCACGCGTAAGTGACAAATCAAAAATACGTTGACGTTGGATCTTACTTAAACAAATTGTGAGTTCAATGTCCAACAAGTGCAAGGGCACCCAACTACTACTATGACCCAAATTCGTAAACAAATATACTGCCGATTATCGGTTGTGTGGTCCTAGGGTTCCTGGGTCTCCAAGACCTAACGCTTTGACCCGAAGAACATAAGAAATCGGGATCAATCTCTATATTAAAATCAGCTGACCTGCGCAACTTCGTTTATGTCACATTTTTCATGACTGCTCCGCTCCTAGTGATTTTAGCGTGATGATATATAGCTTATACCCTTCCACGATAAATGGGCTATCTTACACTGATAGAATTTTTCAAATCGGACCAGGAGTTCCTGAGATAAGCGCGTTGAAGCAATCAAACAAACTCTTCAGCTTTATCCATATATTACTACTAGCTGACCCAGCAAACGACGTTTTGCCAATTAAAAAGAAAATAAAAGAAAATAGGAGCGGACCAACCTTAACATTTAGGGGATGAAAAAAAGATGTTGTCCGATTACCACCCTAGCCGATATGCACGCTAACATTCACGAAAATCGGTCGAGCCGTTTCGGAGGAGTTCAAACACAAACACCGTGACACGAGAATTTTATATATAAGAAAGATTATCTTCTCTTATAAAATCTGACTACACAGAAGGGATCAGACAGTATTATTTTATAGACGAAAGCCTATTAATATCATTTCCTTTTAATAAATATCATGACTTTTACAAACTAATTACAGCTAACCATGAGTATGTGGCAACATTTTCGTAACCTGTGAAAGCCCCCACAATCCATTAGACCTTCGTATTTTTCCGTAGCCGTATCTATGTCTTAACGAACACATTTCCCAATTAACTGCCTACAGGTATTTGTAAGTAAAAAGAGTAAAGAAAGATTTATTTGTCTGTTGCATATCTGCGTTCGAAATGTGAATATTTGATATTGGAATGGTCTTGGCATCATTATTGTGCATTCCTTCATGCTACACATAATAGATATCTGAGGTCATCGGAAAATTTGAGGCTAGAGATCCCGATACCAGCTTTTACGACTTTTTTTTTGAAAGAAAGAAAGAAAAATATTTATTTAGGACTCGCACATTAAACAAGGAAAAATAAAATAAAAGTATTATTAATTTAAAACTGTGCGAGGCCAAAAAAGGTCCCCATCTCAGCATATGCTGCGATATTTAAAAAAAATATTTTTTTTAGTAAATACCACAGCGCTGGTATTCTGATAGGGCCTGTGATGCCCCGGATACACTCACGGAACACATACCTACTAACATGAAATGTACAAATACAAATGAAATAAATGGATATAAAATAATGTATATATGAAATAAAAAATAAAAAGTAATAATGAAAGACAGACATTTTTAATGTTTGTTCGCGCATAACTCCGTCGCTTGTCAACCGATTTGAACCAACCGAAAAATTCTTTTTTTATTGGAAAGGGTATACTTTCCAAATGGTCCCATGAAAATTTTATCGAAATCGACCAAGCGGTTTTCGAAAAATCAACAAAAATCTAAAAAAAAATATGTACATTGTCTACATTGACGACCTCTTAGTTTACTCTGCAAAGGAGCAGTATGTTTTTTTTACACCAATGTGATTGGTTCATTTAGGTGGGGGAGGGGAGGGGGTGTAGATACCACTAAAAAGTGAAAAATAAAAAACTTTTTACAAAAAAATACAACCGACTTTTACATAAAAAATAAAAAAAGTGCAAAATAACTTTAATTTCGGAAGTCGGTGTTCAAAAAACGAAAAAGCAACCACAAACACCGAGTTCCAAAATTAAAGTTATTTTGCACTTTTTTTTATTTTTTGTGTAAAAGTCGGTTGTATTTTTTTGTAAAAAGTTTTTTATTTAAACAATGGTCAAATCACTACCTCTCTCTTTAATCGGTTTTATTTGGGCTCTTTGTTTTTTGTTTCATAATTATTATTTTGTATATTTTTTTCTATTATGTAAGTATTTATTGTATATATAGCTAATTAGTACACCTAAGACTACCTACAGTACTGTATTTCCTTTTTCTCTTCCAAATCCATCCAAAGGTTGTCTTGAAAAAATCGCTTTTAGCGATAAGGCCGCCCATTGTGTCACCATATGTAATGTTTTCTTTGTCTATATTTTCTGTAACTTGTATGGTGTACATAATAAAGAGTATTCTATTCTATTGATACTGAATAAACGCTTCTATATTCCTCCTAATGCCCTTTGCGTTCTACGCCGCAGTGACTCTTTCTAACAAATTCCGCAACCCTGGAACTACTAAGCATGAGGTATTCAGTTCCATTCCCGGGTTGGTGACTTTATTTTAGGGTTGTTTCATTTGGATTGGGTTTCAACAGCAGCCTTTTTTTCTGGATGGGAAATCATCAAATGACTTCTCCCGCTCTAGGCGGAGCGGAAGGGTGTGTCAGACTCTTACTGACTAAAACCCACTCGTAGTCCTCCTAGTGCCCTTTACGTTTTAGGCCGTGGTGACTCTTACTAACAAATTCCGCAACCCAAGCAGGCACTGAACTTATGGGGCCCCATCTTCTTTGCTGACAGCTCTTTGAGGCGCGCGTGGAACACGACGTGCCGTCGGCCCGGGTCTGGTTGCTATCGGACGGCGAGCCATCCATAGCTCGCCAAACGCAGGCCAGCGGCTATGGTTGCTAGGAATCGCTCTGCGTTTGCCGAAGCCCGGGGCGTTCCAATAGCAGTCCAGTTGATGATATTAGGCTCGTCCTCTATTAAACGGATTGAATTGTGATTGGAAAAATATGGATGTGCCTAATATGGGGTGGTTAAACGTAGTCCTTTTGGGCGAATGTTTAGTAGTTTTAAAAGTTAGGGGCGTGCTATTCACTGACCTAATAAGCGAATATGTTTTTCAATATTAATAAACTAGCATAGATGTAAGTTGGTTGCCGGACGTTGCAGCGATGGAAGGTCTCCCACAAAATGGAATGATGACCTGGTGAAGGTCGCAGGAAACTGCTGGCTGCAGAAGACCGATGGATATGGCGACAAATTTGACGTCTTTCAATTGGACTGATCAAAATCAAAAAAATCAAAATCAAAAGTAATTTATTCAAACTAGGCTGAGCGACAGCACTTTTTTAACGTCAATTTTACATAAAGACAGTCCCCCAAAACGCCCACCCGTCACCACTTCCTAGTGTTTTAGCTGGGAAGACGAAGTGGCGCAACAAACTCCCCAGTAACACATCTGTCTGTTGCGTTTTAAGAACTTGAATTGATGATGATAATTATTAAGCTAAGGCCCCTTTTCAAATAAGAGCCTGGGCAGAACTACCCTTGGTCTGTCCCGGATTTGAATTTGACCTTCTGTTTAAAAACTTTCATAACACTCAATTCGGAATTGGGGAATCTTTAAACCTAAAGAACAATGCCCACATATTAGAACAACCTTGGCCCACAGTGAACACTGATAAATAGTTTATGGAATTATAGTTTAAGTTATTATGAACACCTTCTAGTACATACCAGTTAAGAAAATAAGTCGCCATTTGGAAATAAAACAGTTTTTATTTTTTCAAAACATTCATTTTTTCACAGTCACAAACTCATTCTACACACTTTCAACCACTTTCGAATGGAAAGTATATCACTTGAACACAATAATGATTAATTTCAACGTTATTAACTCATTTTAACCTTATGAATAATAGGAATCTTCTTTAAGTGTAAACTGCTATAGCTCCTTTTATACTTGTTTGACAGGCTGGGAGCAAGCTTGAGTAGGTAGTTTAATGTCAAATCTATCATTAAAATTTGTCAAAGGCTAATATGGCCATATTTAAAAAGAAATATCGATTAGTTGCATCGGATTTTGGTCTTTATCAATTTAATTTATATCTAACTACGGCAAAGCCAAACAGTGATTTTATCATTATAAAGTATAGTATCTCTGGTCTGAGGTATTTATGAACATAATTGGTCTAAAAGTCGAGTGGGTTTCATCAAAAAAACTAAAATGGCTGCCAGTTTTCTCAGATTAAAAAACTGAAACCTGACTAACGTTTAGTTTTTCCATAACCCATTAGATTTATTAAATAATATATGAATTTAAATTAAATTGACCATAAAATGGCAACCCCAAACTTAACGTGAAAATAAAAGTTGCGTAATAATAAGTAAAATGACTTATTTATTTGTTATGATCACGGCGTCTTAGTTTGAGATAAAGCTTTGATGGATAATTCCTATTTAAAATACTTATATTTTTGTGTTATCTTTCTAAACGTGTCTGAGGTGGGCCATATCTGGGCATCCTTCTTTGTATTATTGCCAACATTTCACAAAATAGGCAAAATTACTATCGCAACATTATTTTATGCAAATCCTTTCACATTATTCATGTTAGCGAAGATAAATAGTAAAAATAAACTTTCTGTCATAATGCTGGTGGCGGGATGAAGCAACATGAGGTAATTACCTCATTTGAGTAACACCAGAGAATGAACAGCTATAGTTGCACATAATACTCATGTTCTATATTGTAACAATTGTATTACGTATGTGTGTATTATATCAACATATGTAAGCCCCTCTGTGTGAGGAGTAGGTTTTTTATGTATCATCAAATGACTTCTTCCGCTCTGGACGGAGCAGAAGGGAGTATCAGACTCTTACTGGCTAAAACCCATCTGTGTTACTCCAAATGCCTTTTGCGTTCCAAGGCCGCGATAACTCTTTTGAACAAGTTCTGCAAACTTGGCAGGCACTGGTCCTAGCCGGCCGCATCTGCTATGCTGTCAACTCTTTCTTTTGACCTGGGCCTAGTTGTTATCAATACACAGGCCCGCGCCTTTTTTTATGGGAAATCATCAAATGACTTTTCCCGCTCTGGGCGGAGCGGAAGGGACTGTCAGACTCGTACTGACTAAAATCCACCCGTGATACTTCATGTGCCCTTTGCATTCCAGGGCCGCGGTGACTCTTTCGAACTAATTCCGCAACCCTAACAGGAACTGACCCTATGGGGGCCCGTCTTCATTATTGACAGCTCTTTGAGGCGCGCGTGGAACACGACGCGCCGTCGACCCGGGCTTGGTTGCTATCGGACGGCAAGCCACCCATAGCTCGCCGTCCGCAGGCCCACGTCTATGGTAGTCGGGAATCGCCCTGCGTTTCACGACGCCCGGGGCGTCTTCTTCTGTTGCGGCGGCTGGAGCTTAAGGTTTCCCTCTCCCGCACGCGTTCCGCCTCTTCCTTCGCTAGCATTACTACTTCGCAGAAGGAGGTGACCGCTTCCCATGCCTCTTCGCTCCGGACCATGGTTTGAACCAGGGCCGGACGCGAGAGGTCACCGCCGCCGATCGCCTCGACGAGGACACGGCGTTGCTCCACCCAAGCAGGACAGACCTCAACCGGATGCTCCACCGTGTCCTCCACAGGCCCGCGCCTACGGTGGCCGAGAGTCACCCTGCTCATCCCGACGCCCGGGGCGTCTTCTTCTCTTCCGGCGGTTGTAGCGTGAAGTTGTAGGACAATCTTCACTATTGGCTGCTTTGTTTCGTTCACCTTTATGGGCTATGCTTCCCTGGAAGACTTACGGCCAAACCCAATAATCGATCTATCACATACTGGAGATAGAAAAACAAATGAAACAACAGAAAACCTACATAATTTTTCTGTTGTTTCATTTGTTTTTCTATCTCCAGTATGTGATAGATAGGTTATTGGTTTCGGCCGTTACCAGATCTTACCGGAATACAAGAAAAAGACCTGCGGGCGTACCATGAGGTGTTAAAACGTGAGTCTTCCGAGCGAGAAAAAGGGATGGAGCTATATAGGGTGTATAACTCTATCTCTCTTTCTCGCTCGGAAGACTCGCGTTTAAACACCTCATGGTACGCCCGCTGTACGGCTGTTCTTATTGAGCCACGAGCTCCTTTTCATTTACCAGCTACCTGACTGGTCAGGGTTTTCTTCTTAAATGATCGCCGAATGACACGGTTGGCGCAGTGGTTGAGCGATTGGCTGATGCGATGCGTATCGTGCGTGGGTTCGATTCTCGCACGGAACAAATCTTTGTCTGGCCTGTAGGTAACTGTTCCGGGTCTGGCTGTTTGTAAATGTGAATTTGTATGTTTGTAAACGCACCCACAAATAGTAGACAATCCTAGTGCGGGGTGCATTAAAAAAAAACTGACTTTGGTTAAAAGCCTCGTTTTCTAAATTCATATTTTATAATGCAGTAAACATAGAAATATTATTATATCTATGGCAGTAAAGTAATATTATTCGCATGCTATCCGATGGATTCAATTCGTTTGTGCTCATCGAGGCTAATTGCATAGTATTATAAGGAAATGAACAAGTTTACTATACCTGTTATTCCTTACAATACTACCCCACTCAATAGCCACAAAAAATATTGCTGCAATAATTATTTTTTTTTGCCAAACATGTTGCTGGCGTAACTTGCAACAACAACACATAAGAATTTTTATAGGTAAATATATTTTAATCTTCTGACTTCAGTTTTTTTAACTTTGGAATATAAATGGTGGTTTTACAGTTAGATCTGCAGTTAAAACTGAAGAAATAATATATGACACATGTTATGACATATTTCCCATTCATGTGTGTTTTGTTTTTTTTTGTTCATATTTGCCTCGGAAATAACGTTAAGCCATTGGTCCCGGCTGTCATATGTAGATCTTTGGCAGTCGTTACGGAATGTCAGAAGCCAGAAAATCAGACACCAGTCTTGTCAAGAAGTACCGTGTTACTCAGTTAATGGGTTGTGGAGGTCTGATAGGCAGCCCTTTTACGTTAAATACTGGTATTCAGCTGAAACCGCTATGACTCGAAGCCGACCCCAATATAGTTGGGAAAAGGCTAGGCAGATGTTGCTATATGACATAAAATATTTTTAATCAAAAGCTGTAAAACCAGCACTTTTATTTCCACAGATTAAATTATCTATTAGAGATTGACAAATCGGTCCTTAGTAACTCAATCCAGCGGTACGACGCACTCACTAAGTATTAGGGCTTGTACACATAAACACGATACAGCGCGGAATCATTTCACTATTAGACTTCTTATCGTGAGAATCTACGATGAGCAAGCGACGCGACATCGCAACATCCCACGATGCACGGTACGACGTGACATTTGAATAAACGCCATGTTTTTTTGTCTCCAGGAACGAGCCTAGAAGATGCATCAGGTCCTCGCAGGACGACGACGTGTGTCGTAGCTGCGGGGGCGACAAGCACGGCGGGGCTCTCCCCTGCATCTGTTATCCGAGAGAGTAAGTTCATCTTTATTATTACCTATAGCTAGCCTGAAATGTCCCACTGCTGGGCAAAGGCCTCCCTCCACTCCTTCCACTTTTCCCAATCCTGTGCCACATCTTGCCAATTCCCAAGGTGTTAAAGTATCAAAAAAAATAAAAAAATATAAAAGAAACCTTCAATTGACTAACGCACAATCACACAAATTCCTCATTCCAAACCCTTCCTACATTCCATTCATTCATTTCCTTCCTTCCACATTCATTCAATCCTTTAACAACTGACTCAAGAACCCAACGAAAAAATGGCACGTGCGATCCTCTGCCGGCTATGAATTATAAATGAACAGTGTTGTAACCAAAACCCACCTACGAAGACTTTCATCAATTCAGTGAAGTGTTAAGTGACAAACGAGGGACGTCCGCGGACTGTATTGGAGTGGCGCCACGAGAAAACCGTCGTTTGCGAAGAAGACCCGTGAGTGTGTTCGACTTAAGGTCGCCTATGGCCACCTCGAAGGGTTCCATCGAAGGGTTTTATCCAACATTTACCATAACACAAGGAAGACATCCAAGTCGTCCTGCCATCTCCTTCGTGGTCTACCGCGGCCCCGTCTCGCGATGTCAGGGCACCAATTTTGTGTTTTATAGCCTCACCGCTCGATGGGCATACGGCAGACATGTCCAGCCCAGTCCCATTTAAGCTGGGCAGCCTTCTGAGCCACGTCATCACGATCTGTTTTTTTGAGCGCAGTATCGTGTTTCGAATTCGATCCGTTAATTTAACACCAAGTATACTGCGTACCGGTCCGATTTTAAAAAATCTTTCGGTGCTTAACAACCCGTTTATTGAGGAAGGCTATATATCATCACGCTGAGACCAATAGCAGCGGATAATCAATGAAGAATGTTTCAAAATCGGGGGCTTAGTAACTATTCCATGCGGACGAAGTCGCGGGCAGAAGCTATAGTGTGAAATAAAAAACTTCCACGAAAAAAACAATTAAGTACATATAAAAATCTTAGCTATCGTGAAGCTGCGTTTTGCAGGCAATTAAACCTTCATCTTTACTCAAACCATCTGCTCGTTTAACTCGTAAGTTAATTACATTAATTAATCATTTAACACCGTTTATCATGATAATTTTGGCGTGCGCTCATTCTGTACTAACGTGTACTGAACGACCTTGATCGATATTTTCACAGAATACCTAATTATTAACTGTTTTTTTTTTTGTGTGGGTCAAGGTATGTGCATACAATGGATGCTGTAGGCAGAGGTAGATAACCTATAAATATATTAAGTATGTAACTATCATCATCACCATCATCTTCCTGCCCTTATCCCATGTTACTTGGTGTCGGCGCAACTTGTTTTTTTCTTCCATTCTGGCATCGCCCTACGTTTCCCGACGCCCGGGGCGTCTTCTTCTGACGCGTATTTCTGTTACCTTTTTTTTCTGGATGGGAAATCATCAAATGACTTCTCCCGCTCTGGGCGGAGCGGAAGGGAGTGTCAGACTCTTACTGACTAAAACCCACCCGTGATCCTTCTAGTGCCCGCCGCGTTCGCGACCGAGACTAGAGTCAAGAGCATATCCATCATAGAAATATAAAATATCTATGATATCCATCATCTGACAGTAAAGAAAAAACTTTTTTGAAGAAAATAAAATTAAACCAACCAAGCAACCAAAAAAAATTTCGGTCTTATTGCCGACAGCGACATTTACCACACAACCTCTTAATTACTTTCCTCTGTTAATTCCAGGCCAGTAAAGTTCGAGACAGGCGCGTGGTTCCTGCACCAAGTGCAACGAGCCCTCAGCATCATGCCGTGGGGCGTCTCCACCGACAAGCTTGAGCAGATAGGTCAGTAGCCATGCTCCTTCTTCTGCATATCAGTTATCATTTGCCTAGCCTTTTCCCAACTACGTATATTGGGGTCTGCTGCCCGTCAAACCGAATTCAGCTGAATACCAGTATTGGAGAGCAGTGGTGGCCGAGTGGTAACGGCCCCGACTTACGAATTGTATGCCGCGTGTTCAAACCCAGCCAAGCGCATTACTCTGTGTCATTAATTTCATCACCACGGCTCTCAAAACGGTGACGGAAAGCATCGTGAGGAAACCGGCATGTCCCAGAACCAAATATTCGTAGACATGTGACATTCAGCAACCCATACTGGGCTAGTGTGGCGGATAACGGCCAGTATTTTACTTGGAGTGACTGACTATCTGACCTCCAGATTTTCTGGCTTCTGACAATCCGTAACGACTATTAAAAAGCTGCAAATGACACACGGCGACCAACGACTTAGTGTGATTTTCAAAGCACGTTGACTTATCAAGATTTTGCTAATTTGCTACCCATCCACAGACCGACTTCGAGAAGCTTTGCTTTGCTTAACCTTCAAGATCGGGCCGTGCTGCTCTTATTTTAGCCGCGAGATTTTGGGATTCCCTCTCCTAGAGAAGAGGCCTGTGTCCCAGCAGTGGATATCAAAAGCCAGGCTGATTATGCTACGATTTTGGGGTATATTGAATAAGATCATTAAGTATGTATTTTAATTTAAAGAAGCTCTCAAGAGTCATCTATACTAATATTATAAAGCTGAAGAGTTTGTTTGTTTGTTTGAACGCGCTAATCTCAGGAACTACTGGTTCGAATTGAAAAATTATTTTTGGGTTGAATAGACCATTTATCGAGAAAGGCTTTAGGCTATATATCATCACGCTTTAGCCAATAAGAGCGGAGCAGCGATAAAGAATGTTTTAAAATCGGGTATTCCACGGGGACGAAGTCGCGGGCAGCAGCTAGTCTATGATAGAGAGGAATAATTTTTATGTTTGTTTGTTCCGAATAAGTGACCGATTTTGACCAATTTTTCACAAATGAAAAGCTTTATTATCAGCGAGTAACATAGGCTATATTTTATCCTCGTATTCCCACGGGAACGGGAACTACGCGGGTAGTTAGGCGGAAATAGCAGACGCCTTAGTTTATTTTGTAAAAAAAAAAAAACTGTAATTGATTATAAAAAAAATAAACTGTAACTTTTTTATTTTTATTTATGAGGCTTTTTTTGTGTCTGTCCGGGAAAAAAACTATTTCACCCAAATATCCGGGGTTTTTAAGATGTTGTCCGGCGTAGGCAATTTCGATGATGGCAGCCCTATCTATATTATATTAGTTTAGATATATCAAGGTAATTGGCAAAAACTTGTTTAGGTACTCACAACGTTGATCTTTAAACCCTACTCTTATATAGATATGTTTCCTAACTTTGTACAGCTTTTAATGCTCTCACTAGTAAAGAAAACATTATTAAACGTACGTAGGCTTAGTGTTGTGTGTGGAAATGTAACTTGTCTTTCTACAATTTCTTAGACTTATTGCGTACTTTCTGTCGCCAACCTGTCATATGTGGTCACCGACACCCGACCGTTTTAGTGTCCATATGATTTGTGTGGACCACACCGATGGTGTAGTGGTCGCAAGGTTCTGAACGGAGTTGCGGAATTTGTTCGAAAGAGTTACCGCGGCCCTGGAACGCTAAGGGCACATGGAGGAGCACGGGTGGGTTTTAGTCAGTAAAAGTCTGACACTCCCTACCGCTCCACCCAGGGCGGGAGGGGTCATTTGATGATATCCCATCCAAAAAAAAAAAAAAGAAGTTCTGAACGGAGCTTTGGGTCAAGGGTTCGATGCCCAAACAGGGCATTTTTGTTGAGTAATGGTGTCATTATTAATTTTTTAGCAGTAATATATAATATATCTAATATATATGGCTCTCTTCTACTTCTAAACAGAACTATCTAAATTGGGGTATATCACTCATATTCACTGAAATCTTCGTGTTGCTTGTGAATTTATGAGTGTATAATATATTGATACAAACAACACAGGTGGTAACATTGTGTTGTGAACGAACAACTTCAATACCTTTTTTGTGGTTGGGAAATCATCAAATGACTTCTTGCGCTCTGGGCGAAATGGAAGGAGGTCAGTCAGTCTCTTATTGGATAAAACCCACCCATGTTCCTCCCAATAGGTACCCTTTGCGTTCCAGGGCCCTGCAGCCCTACCATGACGTCTTAAATCCATCATGCTTCCTGTGTCAGAGCGGGACGGAGTTATACGAGACGAATAGCACTATCCCTTTTTCACACAGATATCATGATAGCATACTGGCACTTCGTGGTACGGCCCCACGTAACTCTTTCGAACGACTTCCGCCACCCTGGCAGCACCTACAATATCTACATATTAACTTTAGTAGTGCCTTCAAAATGAAATAATTCTGACTGTTTTAAGTCTGCCGGAGAAACCTGCCATTCATGAAGCATGTGTCTCCTACTTTCAGAGGAGGAATGCGATGGTTTCGACGTACCAGGCCCCAGCGACGCAACACGAGGAGAGTTGAAGAAGATCAGAGAATTCCTGGAGACCATCTCCGCGAAGTTAGCAGGCGGGCCGTTGGAGGGCACTAGAGTCGCATCGCTTTACGACCATCCTGCATGTGAGTAGTAGTTCTTAGTTCTAATCATAGATGGCGCTGATTGACGTTGTTTGTCGGTGTTGATGATAGATGGCGCTATAATATGTTTTGTTATAAAGGAGTCGCGCTTATAAAATACAGATTCATGGGTTGTATTTTCTTAGAAAAAACAGTAATTTAAATACGCTCCATGGTTTGAAATCATTATCATAATTTGAGTAATTACTACATAAATTAGTTCTAATCATAGATGGCGCTTATTGACGTTTTTCGTCGGTGTTGATGATAGATGGCGCTATATGTTTTGTTTTATAGGAGCCACGCATATAGAATAATTATGGATTCATGGGTTGTGTTTTCTTAGACAAATCAGTAATTTAAATACGCTCCATGGTTTGAAATCATTATCATAATTTGAGTAGTTACTACATAAATTAGTTAGCGTGTTAAATATAGGTTTATCATTATACTCGTAGAATTTGCATGCCTTGTAGGTATACCAAAATATACTCGTAGTATTGTAAATATCATATTTCCAGTCAGTTAATTGTACTTATTTAATTGAATGAACGCATCATCATTTGTTTTTTTTTTATAGTAAATACAGGATGTTGTGCATGCTTACCATATTTAGCGATTCTATAACCCTGCGTAGATATTCGCATGTTCGAGCGATACCACGCGGGCCTGCGCGGCGCTCTGACGTCACTAGCGATCGCGCTACGAGACGCGCTCACACGTAAGCTAGCGATAAAGTATAGCATGCACTGTGACATTAATTTTAGCAACAACTTTATTTCGTTAGCAACATTTTCTTCTGCAACATCTTTTATAACAATATCTTCGAAGAGTTTGCATGCAGTTTTGTGTTGTAGTTTTGACGAACAATGGGTTTCTTGGTCAGTGAAAACGTACAAAATCTTTGTTTTTTTTGTAAAATTAAAAAAAAAAAAAACACTTTAAAACTTAATGGATTAAGTGTGTTACACTTGCACTTGCATGCTACATGTGTTTAAGTTTTTGTCAAAATAAGGAAAATGCAATCAGTTGTACCTAATATCCACACGTTTTTTCTTAAATCTTCTCTTCTAAATTCAATATCCTTTTTTGCGAACTAAGTGTACGGAAAGAAGATATTAACAACAGATACGTGCCTAGAACTTATTTGCCTGTTAGGGCATTGCAATTTAAATGGTTATCAAACACTAGCAGCGCCCCGCGGTTTCACCTGCCTTGTTCCCGTGGCAATCTGGGTATAAAATATAGCCTATTACACTCGATAATAACGTAGCTTTCTATTAGTAAAATAATTTTGAAAATCGGTTCAGTAGATCCAGAGATTACCCCTTACAACGCCACAAACTCACAAACGTTACTTCTTTATAATATTAAGTATAGACTAGTTTTTGACATAGAAATGTTTGATATGCATATATCATTTTATATTATGTCACATTATTCTTATAATTTATCATACAACATTACTTATTACAAATTATCTTTATATACTAATTAGTTTTCTTCAATAAATTATTTTACGGAGTTATATATGCGTTATTAATTTGGTAGTCTTTTAGCTTCCTAATAGCTATCGGTAAGCTATTATATGTACCTATATTTTTATGCCCATACAAAAAATACTATTGCTATATAGTGCAGCATGGCAAGATTTATTACATAATGTATTTTTTAGGTCTAGTTCTTATCTATGCAAAATAAAAAATATCTCATGAAAACGCCTTAGCGAAATATGGTCTCTCGTTTTAGCCTCACAAATATTTTGTAGGCGTAACAGTAATCGACAAACTTGGAAAAGTAGTTTATTTATTTTAAGAAAATACTGATCTTCCTAGCTATGGTGAACCGAGAAGAATCTTCAGTCTTTTCATCTTAACTTATAGGTACGAATCTTATTCTTTTACATTTTTAATCGACTTCTAAAAAAGGAGGAGGATTCTCAATTCAGTTGTTTGTATTTTTTTTATGTGTGTTCGCCCATAACTCCGTCGCTTGCCAACCGATTTGAAAAATTCTTTTTTGTTGGAAAGGGTATACTTCCCAAATTTTATCGAAATCGAACAGGTGGTTTTTGTTAATTTCAATAAAATGATAGCAAATCTGTCGGGATAACTGAAATCGCATGTTCGCTGTGATGGGTATGTTAAGCTGGGAGTGAACCATAAAGTGACTGACTGAGTTTCACTGTGAGTGAAAAATAAAAAAACAAAAAGTACAAACAAACTTTCATTTCGGAAGTCGGTGTGTTTAAAATAAAAAAGCAACCAAAAACACCGAGTTCCGAATTTTTTGTAAAAAGCTTTTTTTCAATGTTGGTCTTCGGGCATCCTTTTTTGACCACGTCTTAAAGCGCCTGTTTTAAGGCCTACAATGCTCTGCGGATCCAGTATAACAACGTGTTTAGGGCGGTGTTGCGTTTGCCGCGGTTCTGTAGTTACATCATCGATGTTTGCTGAGGCACGTACCATCTGCTTCAATGCACTTTCTTGACGGGCCTGTTGGTCTAGTGGTTAGCGGCCCTGACTGCTAAGCCGGAGGTCGTGGGTTCGATTCCCACCCAGGACAAACTTTGTGTGATGAGCATGATTGTTTGTTCTGTGTCTGGGTGTGATTTATCTATAATATGTATGTATTTATAAATTATATAAGTATGTATATCAGCTGTCTGGTTACCATAACACAAGCTCTGCTTAGCTTACGATCAGATAGCCGTGTGTGAGTTGTCCCAAGATATTATAGATATTATTATTATTAATGCTGTTTGGCGAAGGAAAGCGGCCTCACTGCTAAGCAGACTCCGTGGTAGCCCCAACAGCATTTTACGCGCTATAGCCGGGAGACATGACAGTGCCCGTTGGTGACGTCACTTGTCACCTGCACATTTGTCGATGTTTTTGGTTAAGTAAGAAAGAAAGAAGAAAGAAAGAAAACTCGTTTATTCCGCCATAGATGATGCACAAAAAAAAACAAACTTAAAAACAAACATAAAATAACGTTTCAATTAAAAGTACTAACATAGGTTAGGACTATTGTTACTAACCCATAATTTCTTTCCCACTCAATATATTTTGTATTTTATTTATTTGTTGTACACCTACCACAGTGTTGTCTTTTTAACCCAAAGGTTGACTGGTAGAGAATGCCTTGTTGCATTAAGTCCGCCCATGTACCACTATTGTACATAAAGTTTAAATAGGTAAATAAATAAATAACCCAATGGATCTTTATTATCTGATGAATAAATGATAATATACTCGTATAATACTCTACAAATATTATCTAAACGAATGTTGAACGATTATCCATACTTAGACATGATTATTTATAGAAATAAAGCTAATGTTCAAATATCAGATTGTTAATTCTATAGTTTTTTAATTCAAATTCACATTCACATGTCAGTTGCAATCACTACATAGTATAAAACAAAGTCGCTTCCCGCTGTCTGTTCCTATGTATGCTTAGATCTTTAAAACTACGCAACGGATTTTGATGCGGTTTTTTTTAATACATAGAATGATTCAAGCCGAAGGTTTATATGTATGCATAATATAGCAGAGATTTAATATCAACATTGCACCCGTGCGAAGCCGGGGAGTCGCTAGTCTCTAATAAAAATAATTCAAAATTTTGAATTTCTGAATTATTATTGCCAGTCCGGTGTTAATATTTTCACATCGGGATTTTGACCCTGAAAAAGACATCGACGCGTTTCCTGTTCAAAAATATATATTATAGCAGCGCTACGCGTTTTCATCCGCGTAGTTCCCGTTCCCGTGGGAATACGGGGATAAAATATAGCCTGTGTTACTCGGTGTGAATGTAGCTCTCTAATGGTTAAAGAATTTTTGAAATCGGCACAGGAGCTTTTGAGTTTATTCATTACAAACATACACACAAACAAAAATTCAAATCTTTCCTCTTTATTATAATTATTAATGTTGATGAAAACAGCCAAAGTGCCAATTCTGCAAATTTTTAATCAACTTTCGCATTTCCATCAGTCGCAATCTGTCAAAAAGTCTTAAAAAATTATAGAATTGGCAATAAGTTATTTATGAAATAATCACTTAAGCTATCTCAGTTAATTTTGAAAATGGCTAAATTGATTTGATTACTTTGGTACAAGAAATTATAAGAAGGTAATTTACGATGTTTGATTTTGGATCGACGAATGGGTAAACAACTTTTTTGGGCAAGTCGTTCACCTTTAAAATCACACGAAGGATATTTATTAGGTAGTTGGTAGAGTTAGCAAAACAAATAATAAACGCGGTAATAATTGAAGGAAGGATCACGTAATTATCATTTCGAAGTCTTTTGTAATCTCAAAAAACATAGGTAAAAATAGGAATGTTGCAATTGTCTTTTTAGGGTTCCGTACGCAAAGGATAAAACGGGACCCTGTTACTAAGACTCCGCTGTCCATCCGTCTATCCGTCGGTCTGTATCTCATGAACCGTAATGTTAGTCTGTTGAAATTTTCATAGATGTTGATGTTTCTTTTGCCGCAATAATTAAATTAAAATAAAACAAATATTTAAGGGGGTTCCTACAACAGACATGCTTTTTTGCTGTTTTTATAAATAATGATACGGAACACTTCGTGCACGAGTTCGACTCGCACTTGGATGATTTTTTCATACATGTTTCTCTAATTCTTCCACTAGGTGAACATAGCAAAACCCAATAGAACGCTGAATTGTTGTGTCCGGTTATGCTAAACGATTAATTTCTCACAGGACCCAAAATGGGAATGTCTACACCTTCTTATTGGTTTAGATTATTTTTTTTGCCAACCGTCTCAGATTTTCTTTTTTTTTATTTCGAAGAACATTTAACACATAACACGCCGCTTCAAGTTTTACCATGACGTCAAGTTTGACGTAGTTTTTACCGACTCAACTTTGAACCTAACTTAGTATAACTTAGCAAAAACTGTAAGTATATGTACGCAGTAATTAATGTCTGACAAAAACTCACTATTATTATTTATGTAGTGCCCGCGCAACAACATTTTTAGTTGATGCTCCGCTCCTATTGGTCTTAGCGTGATGATATATAGCCTATATTCTTTCTCGATAAATGGGTTATCTAACACTGAAATAATATTTGAAATTCGGACAAGTAGTTCCTGAGATAAGCGCGTTCAACAAAATAACTCTTCAGCTTATATTAGTATTGATTGTTCATGCCAAAGTAACGTCTAGAGATTTGTATTGTTTGATGGTTTTTCTTTTTTTTTTTTTTTAAGGGCCACTCGCTGTTGAGCACACTAAGGCTGGTTACTGCTTAACCGATCAATCCTGTGGTGGCCTTAAATGAATTTGAGGCCCCCAGCCAGGGCTAAAACTACTTAAAAACTAAATGACCACTCGTTAATGGCATCCCCTGTGGGACACGGGCCTCGGCTTAGCGCGGTCATTGAGGGAGGGCAGCAAGGGACAGGCTGGGTCAGGTTGATATTATTTTGGGGATTTAACGCTAATGGCTCAGCGGCGCGAGCTGGCTCGTTATACAAAAGTCAGGCAGGCTTTTTCAGTTTTAAAGACTGCCATTAATACTATCGACTGAGTAAAGGTTAGTTTAATATATATGTAAATACCGTAAAAGGCTTAAATTAATTATGAATCGTAACCTAAATAAGCCTCTCCATACGAATGTAAGGCGTCTAACAATAGGAATGTTTTCCGAGTAAAAAAATATGATTCTAATTAGTCCATTAGTTAGATTATCGAAAAAGATTGGACACGTATTTTTTGCTTTGCAAATCTATAAAAATTGACGAAAATAATAAGCATCAAAGATCAGGAGTGGGGGCTTGTGACGTTACGCTGTGGTTGAAATTGTAGTACGTAGTGACGTCACACGAGTATGCAACGCACTGTATCGTGTTCGTTTTTTGTTTACGTGAAAAAATACGTGTCTAATAGTTTTTGGAATTCTGACTGACGGACTAATTAGATTTTTTTAGTCAACTACCCTAGTTTCACAAAAACATGGACTGATTTACACATTATGCAATCTACTCATTTAAACTAGTTGCTAAACTAAACTCTTTTACATACCAATACGAAACATTATAGTCCTGAATATTTACACTCATCAGTTTTTTTTTTATTGACATAAAGTCTAGTATTATATTTATTTATGTACACATAATATACTTAAAATAGAAAATTTTGTACAGAAATCAAGAGCACAAAGATACTGCTTATTTCAATAGAAATTTCTTCCATCAGACCTGCGACAGAAGAGTGGGATAAGAAACGTAGACACAGTGTGTAAAGAGACAAAGAAGGAAACTTAAAATAGACTATAGTAACTTAACTAAAACGTATTATTATTATCATATATTTATACCTACATATAAATCAAAATAATATTTATCAGTCTAGTGTTTAAGTTTTAAGATCCGTTTTTTTTTTCTTTATGGACGTTTATTGGATCCGCTCAGCAAGCTGCCTTGTACGTGCATTAAATAATACTGACAATAAAAACACGTGGTATAGGTATTTTTTCTAAGAAAAACAAAGTGCAATATTTCCATGTATTTCTTCCGCGTCTGACCCAGAGTGAACTGAAGGTAATTATAATGTAGCCAGTGCAATAACTCAGTGTAATTAATTCATAACGTTCCATGCGACTGCATATGCTGTGTTGCCAGATCTGTCAGCGTTAAGCTCGTTGTCATTTAAATGAACCTATCTATACTCCATTCACAATAAGATTAGGTAGACATTTAAACAAAACTGTTTACAGTCCGTTCAACCGATTTTTACTTCTATTCTGTAAGCATAAGGATGGCATTAAAAGCAAAAACGTGATTATAATACCAACTGTTTACTGCAGCTGCCATGTGTCATGCCGCGAACGCAATAGAAGTCAAAATCGGTTGAACGGGCTGTAAAAAGACTTATTTCAATGTCTAATCTTATTGTGAATGGGGTATAGACAGTTTTGTAATGTTGTCATATTGCTGGGAAAAGACCTTTCCCTCCCTTTTTACCAACCACGAAAACCAACGAATGGGTTTCATTGAATTCCAGACGACATCGCGGCAGACCAAGGCAAAAATGAAGGGATGTGTTCTATTGCTATCGAAAAAACAGGCCGTACTAGCAAATGACAGAGTTGTGCGAATATTAAGAGAAAATAAATTGAAACGGTGTAGATAAAATGAGGTAGAAGTTCATTTGTTAAAAAATAGTTTAAAGACAGACCAGTCACAAGTTACAAATGCTTGCACTGTAGGGACAAGTCTACTCAAATCTGTGTGCTTATAGTCTCTTCAAAAAACCACATCAGACATCAACCTACATGGTTCCCATATGATTTGACCAGTACAATTGTATGGACTTCAAAAGAGACTTTGACTCTGAGTTTGCCTCGGTGTTTCTTCTTAGGAAGCAGGTCAGCTAGGAAACACCGGCCTCATCTAGTTTATAACGGCCAAAAATGTTTGACGTATAAAAGTGTTATTTACAACCTACTTACAAAATAAACATCATTTATCGTTTCAACTACTTTACAAAAGAATAATACAGCTCTATGAATGTCAATCTACACGGCACACGAAACTCACACGCAACGCATAATTCCAATTTTCCCATCCTCCCAAATTTCCAATTTACAGTGGAGAATTTTGACAACTGCCAACACTAGACACTAGACTTCACTGCCCGACTTCGCCCGAATGCATTCGACACGCTTCATTCATAATGAGCATGCCCAAGGCATAGTACACGCTAATTAGAATTATATTAGCGAAGCATAAGCCGCGTACATATATGCTTACAAATGAAGATCAATGGACACTTTGCATCACAATGAGGATTAGTGGATCCCAAACTTTTCTTGGCCGGGGACCATTTTGATTTATTTACATTAATTAACAGCACTACACATATTTAAACAAAAATATAGCCTACCAATACGTCAATATCAAAACTTAAAGCTTTTCATTGAAAAAACCTCATCAATGTGAGTTATTCTTTTTTTAACTTTCGCAGCCATTTTACGTGGACCTTAGCTTGGGAATAAATGCGCTTAAGCGATAGAATTACAATTAACGCCCAGAGTTTTTTCTAAATAGGTAATATATGTATGTGATTCAATGTAGGTCTCAGAAAGCTCCAAGTCAGCAACATAGCCCAAAAGATCGTCAAACTGAAGTTCTAGAGCTGCGACGGCGTTGGCGAAGTGTTCTGTCGGCGAAGAGTCCCGTCGAAGTAAAGTCTTGTCGGTGTTCAGTCTGTCGGCGAAGAGTCCCGTCGAAGTAAAGTCTTGTCGGTGTTCAGTCTGTCGGCGAAGAGTCCCGTCGAAGTAAAGTCTTGTCGGTTTTCAGTCTGTCGGCGAAGAGTCCCGTCGAAGTAAAGTCTTGTCGGTGTTCAGTCTGTCGGCGAAGAGTCCCGTCGAAGTAAAGTCTTGTCGGTGTTCAGTCTGTCGGCGAAGAGTCCCGTCGAAGTAAAGTCGTGTCGGTGTTCAGTCTGTCGGCGAAGAGTCCCGTCGAAGTAAAGTCTTGTCGGTGTTCAGTCTGTCGGCGCAGTGTCTGACGGCGTTTAACAGATTGTTTGGAACTGTTTAGACGTTGTTACGGTCGGGTGTTTAGATTAAAAGTTTTTTGAGATTTTGTAAGCTATTAGCAAATGCAGCTGAGACACAGCATCACACAGATCATTTTTTTAAGACATGGTTAATTAGCCAACTATTTTCCGAAGTATTATTTCATCAAACAAAAACTAAAGACATGCGTTAAATTTTTCCTATTATCTTAAAATTAAATGAGACAAAGCCAGATCCGTAGTAATAGACGAACAATACTATTGAATCACAAAGACTATTGTTTGAATGGTTTAGATATTTTTGAAAAATAAACGGTAGTTTTGAAGATAATGCGGAAAAACGTACGTATATATGTACTTGTTTACAATTGTAAATTGATGGCTGTGTAATTTGGATGTCGTCAAAGAGTTCCTATTCATATGAGAATTATATCGAAACAACAGAGAATTGTGATATTATCTTATCTTACCTATATAGTTATTTATACGCTTTAGCGGCCCTTCCTAGCTTCGTAAATGATAAATGATTTTTATTTTGTAAGTAGGTTGTAAAAAACACTTACATGTCAATCTTTTTTGGCCTTTATCAAAACTAGATGTGGCCGGTGTTTCCTAGCTGACTACCCTGAGAAGAAACACCGAAACAAACTCAAAGGTCAAGGTCTCTTTTGAAGTCCATACAATTGTACTGGTCAAATCATATGAGAACCATGTAGGTTGGTGTCTGAAATGGTCCTTTGAGGAAAGTACCAGACAGATTTGAGTGGACCTGTCCAAACAGTGCAAGCATTTGTCAGTTATCGTGTAGCTCAAACTTAGAACTTTAAGGAGCGCAATGATTTGACGAACAATACCAAAGTAAGGACATTTGGGTAGGCCATATAAAGAACTCAAACCGCCAGACTAACATGAAATGAACCCCTGATATAGCGGTCTACATGATCCGTACCGTCCGTACCGTCCGTACGGGTGGACGTTTATTTATTTGGATATAACCTGCGTTACTCAGGGATAAAGTAGCATTCTAATAGTGAAAGAATAGGGATGTTTCCTGAGGAATAAAAATATGATTCTATTTAATCCGTCAGTTAGGTTATCGAAAAATATTGGACACGTATTTTTGAGTTTGAGTTGCGGGCAGCCGGGACCAACGACTTAACGTGCTTTCCGAGGCACGGAGAAGTCTCGTTATGTTAAGATGGTCACCCATATACAGACCAACATCGGCAAGCGTTGCTTAACTTAAAAGATCGACCCGTTCGGCTGTTATAATTTAGCCACAGATCAATAGATAAATAGGTACCTACATTCATGGTCTAACCTTTAGGCACGCACGGTAAACAGCATCTAAGTCTCTCATGACCATAACTAGTGAAACTACGAAGGCCCACAATTATGCACGCGATGTATACAATTGGGCCAAGTATACAATAATTACTATTAAAACTATAATCATACGTAATTCAAGCAATCGTAGTTCTCAAACGTAATTATTTTTTCACTTAGATGTCTAAGTGAAAAAATAATTCATCATCAACGTCAATCATAACGTTAAATTACTTGTCTTTGGTTGGTTTTAGAATTGTTTTTTTTTTACAAGAAGTGCAGAAGAATAGAATTTATTTTTTATCGAGTATTCATGACTCAAAAACTTACATTGCGCGGGGCAGGAGTCAGGACATACATTACGCAAGAAGGTACCTCACTAGATATTTACTGGGCCCATGTTTCATATAAGACCGGTTTTCCACACTATTAGCAAGTCATTGAAAAATAGCCATATTTAGTAGTTACTTGCGAAGGTATAATGGACCATAGCCCATAAATAACCAAGCCATATTAGATGGTTCTAATTATTTGATGACGCCATTGAAAACTACGTGAAACAAGCCAGCAAAACTTTGTATCTTATAAAAAGTTATAATTTATGTGACAAAGTTCACTTAACGTCCTTCGCGTAACGATATATGTACATAATTACTATAAGACTGTAGAATTATAAAATACTTTGTCTTTATTAAAATCACTTCTACAAGTTTTGTTGATTTAGCATACAGAAAAAAAAGGTATGTTCTATTCTGAGTTGGGAACTACTTACTTGAAATACTTAACTCTGCTATGTTTATAAAGGAAAGTAAGATTTGCCATCCAAGTTTTTATATTGCTATCAAAACTACTGAGAAGATTACGTGAAAGACAACATTTTTGTTTTAAACACTTTATTGAAAAATCGTGATTTGTATGCTGCAATAAGCCGCAGCCATTTTCTTCAAGACCTCTTCGTTTTCTCAATCTGATTCACGCTTGAAATTACCGAAAACTATTGAACCGATCTTAGAGCCTCTACTATTGCTCCTCCCGACATGCTTATTTAAAATACCAGACTTACACAATCTGCACACCATTCAATTTTATTTCTACGTGATCGACACTGTACAATTTCAAGCCATAGCCACATATGCGAACATCACAACCACCATTACCATATTTCACCATTCATGTCGTTTTTTGTTGCGCAGTTTTACCGCCGTATCGCCATAAAAGAGCAATGAAACGCGTATACATATATTTTGACGGCGTAATGGCGAGCACCGATCGGCTATTGAATAATACTGTGGCTATCGAGGTACTCATCATTACATCTACCAATAAAATCTTTAATGGTACCACGGTACACGTCAGGCCGAGAAAGACTGCACAGTGTAAAAAAATAGAGTAGTGGTGGCCGAGTAGAGCAGTGGTAACGGCCCCGGCTTACGAATTGTAGGTCGCGGGCTCAAACCCAGCCAGGCGCATTACTTTGTGTAATTAATTTCTCCACTGCTCTCAAAACGGTAAAGGAAAACATCGTGAGGAAACCGGCATGTCCTAGAACCAAAAATTCGAAGACATGTGACATTCACCAACCCGCACTGGGTCCGCGTGTTGGATTACGTCCCATTCCCTCTCCTAGAGAGGAGGTCTGTGTCCCAGCAGTGGGAACAGTAAAAGGCTGATTATGTTTTTTATGTATGTGTTATGTAGAAAAATATAGTAAATACTCATAGTACTAGGTATTTAACGCGTATTTCGCCAATTGCGTTTTGTTATGGTAGTGTCTTTGTTACGCTATGTTAATATGGAATGTGGTATTCTGATTAAACTAATATGCAATTATATGTGCTTGCATATTAAAGAATGTTCATTGCGTCTTTGCGAATTCAAATCGCATGTACAAGAAACGATGATTTTCTCTAATGCAGTAATTTTAGTTTTGATTTTGTAAGCAATCGTTTTACAGACACAACGTCAACATGATTTGCCATCGCGCAAATAATCAATCGATCCGTCCTTCTATTCCTGCTATCGTATAGCTTTTACTTAAGTTTTACCTACTCAATATGCGACACAGGTTTCTCGTGAAATTTCTCCTAATACCACCACTTCTTCGCTTTCGTTCAATGTTTGCTGTTAATTACCTTTAGTAAGTACTCAGTGTGGTACTTGCATAAATATTGTCGTCCCGAACTTTACTAAGTACTACATTATCACTACTTAAGGTGAAATCCAGGGTTTTCTAAAAGATACGAATAATAGTTGCCACAGGTTTAGAAATATCAGAACTGTTAATGGTCTTTAGTAAAATTATTTTAAGAAAGTACTGGTAATTAAAAAGTGTGGAAGTTAGGAGAACTTAGTTTCGAATACGACTAAGCGATTGAACAATAAGCTGGCAATTCTACTCTCACTTCTTCTGATCTCAATTGTAATGCTAATTTTGTAAAAAAGAGTCTGATACCACAATTACACTTCGAAAATCAAAATTAACCAGATAAAAAAAACATTTAGTCACACAACACACTTACTGCCCAACATACTGCATTGTTTTCTTGCTCGCCAGTGTAGTCAATCGCCCATAAAACGGGGTACAATTCCCGACACCGGGCTAGGCCATGGTTTAATATTCAGGCTTTTTATTGCGTCCACCCGACCGTGGGACCGCGAAACGAAAACAAAAAAAAATGGCCGGTCTGTGCACTTATTGTTGCCAGGCTGTGTATGCTCTCGTCTATGTCATTGAGCTTTTGTGCTTGGAAACATGATGCATAGGCTTAGCTTTTGACATAAAGAAAAGCTTTTGCAATCAGAGTTTGTTTAACACGACTTCTTGATGACCAGAATGCCAATTCTTCTCATTGTTTACGTATATATAGCGTTCCCATTCAGATCTCTGTACTAATCTTGAACATGCTAATCTCAGGAACTACTGGTCCCATTTGAAAAATTATTTCATTGTTAGATGGGCTTACATATCATCACGCTAAGACCAATAGGAGCGGAACACCAATGAAGAATGTTGCAAAAACGGGGTGCTGAGTTCTAGAAGTCAGTTAAGCAGTCGGTCTTTGTAAAATACTAGTATTCAACTGAATCCGGTTTGACTGGAAGCCGACCCCAATAGTAGTTGTTAAGAACAAATAATTAAAAAAGCGAACTAAAAAATTAAAAACAAGTTAGATAATAATCTTTTCATTGCAGTCGGAATTGTAACGAACTATTCGAAGGAACCGACTCCCGACTGCAATTAAAAGATCTGCCTTGTTTTTAATTTTTTAGTTCACTTTTTGACATGGCAAGCGTATTTTTTTTTATTATTTGTTTTTTTATTTCATACCTTTTTTGCTATGTACGATAGTATACGTAGTCATACTTTTCATGAAATAAAACATTAAAAAAAAAAATGATTGAGTCAGGCGTTACTTTGCGGAAATCCATTTTAAATTTGAAAATAATATAATATCTAGTTTTAATTTCCGCGAATATTAGTGGGTTGCAGGTATGCACCTCCCTCCCGCCCGCTATATTATGCACAAATGTTAATAAAAACTAGATACATTATTTTCATTTTCAAATTTAAAATATTTTTTGTTTTGATTTAAGACCCATGGCTCTCATTTTTATTTTTTCAAATTTTCACTACCCTATGTTACCCGGGATAACTCAATACTTCTAACGATACCACATACATTGATATCGGTTAAGCCCTTTAGAAGTTATGGTGGAATAAAGAAACTCACAAACATACATATGTACTTACATACATACATACATGAACCCTGAAAACATAACACTCCTTTTTCTGGGCAGTCGTGTAAATAGACTAGGCTGCTGATGAGTTTTACTATCATACAAAACTGCACTTTCAATCAAACCAAGGAAGTATACACCATACAAAACCACGCGTGTGTGCCTCTAAAAACTCATTCACACCTGTTAAAACCTCATTATTCTGATTAACCTGAGAAATCAAGAGACCGCAAAAGAAATGCTACTCATGCTGTTAAACAAAGATTTCTTGCGGATCATGTTAGTTTAGAGATTGATAGAGCCAATTAACTATTACTCTACTTTCACGAAACACATCGTTATCGCTAATAATGGGAATCTGAAGACAATGTGTAATGTGAGAGGTTTTATGTCTTACAACTTCCAGTTTGGTTTGTGTTTCTGCGTACGCCGAAGCTGGAATATGAGCAGTGGCGGCATTAGGGGGTGGCGAAAAGGGCAACCGCCCGGGGCCTCGCTCTGTCAGGGGCCTCGCGACCGATTTCAAAGTACCTTACATTTAATAAAACGTATCAGATATTTGTAATAAAATGAAGTTATTTCATAGTAAATTAGATTAGATGTGAGTGAGAAGAGACACAAGATGGACTTTCTGCTTTCCATATTTTTCTTTTAAAATTTTCCTAGCTCACTGTCATTTTATTTAAAAAAAAAAAAATTTAAAAGTCCGAAAAATTCAGAAATACTTATTTATTAATTTCGAAAAGAACAAGGGCCTAACACAGGTCTTTCGCCCGGGGCCTCGCAAATATCTACCGCCCGGGGCCTCGCGACGGTTAAGGCCGCCACTGAATATGAGTCTAGGTATTGCCACACAACGTGGCCATGCCATGGATATTTTATGGGTTATGTATCTGATATACTCGACCACAAGAAAATACTTTGATATCGCAAACAAATCACTTTTCAACTATGATTTTTATAATGAAACACGTGAATGTCGCAAACAGACAAAAAAAGGCTTTATTTATTTTTTTAATTTTACATTGTACCATACCACAGATAATAATACAATAGGAGTATAGTTCGTATATTGCACAAGAGATGGCGTTACTGGTAGTTAAATACTTTTATTATTTTGATACATCATTCTAACAATTTTCAAACATTCTGTTGCAGTTGGTGGGCCGTATTATTTTAGCGCAATCGCAAATGTGATTAAATATTATGTCGCACTCGTGACATAAGGTAGCGCTTTGTTCCCTCGGCGCATAACCAACTTTATTTAAACAAAAAAATTGGTATTAGTAGTAACCAAAACAAAACACTCATGATCATTCATCATCATATGTATCAGCCAAAAGACGTTCACTGCTGTACATAGGTCCCCAAGAGTCGCCACAACACCCGGTCTTGTGCATCTCGCATCCATCAGCTACCCGCGACCCTCACCAGGTGCTCGCTCCACCTTGTTGGAGGCCGCACGCCACGTTTTCCGGTACGCGGTCGCCACTCCACAACTTTTCCCATCGACCACTCCTGTCAACGCAAAATAAACACTATCAACGACCAAATATTCGAAATATTATATACTAGCAGCACGCCGCGGTTTCACCCGCGTAGTTCTCGTTCCCGTGGGAATACGGGGATAAAATATGTAACTTTCTATTGGTGAAAGAATTTTTGAAAACGGGCCAGTAGTTTTTGAGTATTCGTTACATACAAAAATATAAAAATACAAATCTTTTCTCTTTATAATATTATTAGTATAGATTTATATTAATTTATATAGATACACCTACATTACATACATAGGGCATCATAATTATCGTCCACAACGCTCTGGGCGGAGCGGAAGGGAGTGTCAGACTGGTCAGCAGGGTCTGTCAACTTTGTTCTACGAACAAGATGTAGGTGGGCTAGAAAACACGAAAGAGACAGCAACATCAGAGTAAAAGAGATAAGACGTTGACATTTGACGTCACAAGAAAAATGTCTGCCATGCCATCGATTGCGCACAAAGACCTATTGCGCACCATTTTATCTTGTTCTTGTGTTTATTTGTAATAAATAAACGAGTTGCATTTAATTCTACATACATTGTTAACGTGAGTCGAGCTTGCTCCTCCGTGTCTGTGTTTTGGTGAAATTAAGTGCGTATTTGTGAGATATAGACTCGGTGTTGAGACAATGACTCTTGTACCTATGATTTTGTGTCTAATTTCGCGATGAGTTCGCAGAAAGAAAACACTAGAATCTGTGCTATGTGTGGATCTTCACCTTCTAAAGATCCCAGCATCACTTTACATCGGTTTCCGAAGCCTGGCTCAAAAAATGCTCTGCGGTATGTTCATAATTATTATTATATACTCCTAATATTCGTTTGTATTGGTCTGGCCATCTGGATTAGTCATTTTAATATTTTTTCATTTTCAATTGTGAATTATGGGCAAAGTATTGCTTCCCAAATGAAGCCTGGTCTTCACCGAAATTCCAAGATGAACTCCATGCAAAGCATAAGATGCTTTGCAGTAAACATTTTGAAAGCACTTGCTTTAATGAGAAGAAGTTGTTCAGAACAGCGATACCTGGTGTTCAATCCTATAAGGTAAGTACATACAATAATTAACATCTGAAAGATAATAAAAAAATTGCCTTACATTGGAGAGCGATATTGATTTCTATCATTTTTTTCTGTGTGAAGATCTGGCCACCCTCTGGCATGACATGGCTTTAGGTCAAGGTTATGCCTTGAACTCACTTTTGCTCTGTATCACATGTTATTAATCATATCAACAAGTCCTTTTTTACTATAATACAATACCAGAGCAGTACTTCTGCAAATGAATTTTGATAAAAATTATCCCATTTGTTAATCCAGGTTATGAACTATTTGTGTACATACAAAATTCCAATTCCAGTGGTTTTTGCATGAAAGAGTAACAAACATCCATACATCCAAACAAACTCAATGTTTGTAATATGTATTAGTAGGAAGTAGGATCAGAAGGATTTGAATTTAAAATAAGTTTAACTTTTATTTTCAGGATACAACAATTTCTAAGCTGCCCGATCAACCTGCCATATTTGAACCTGTTGCTGGTCCATCCTTCCTTAATCCTTTACAAGAGTGTGATGAATGCGTGTGAATTTCCAAAAATCTTAGTGGATTTCTACATCATAAAAGGAACCATTATGCATTTATTTATTCGTCAGGTGGTAAGTCAAGACAATAAGTGATTATAATATGAATTGGTTATGTTCACTTTTTAGTGCAGATTTACCGGCAATGGGCCCGCTTGTTGGTTTACAGACCATCTCTAACTGAGAGGGGAGGCGTGGATCACGCTCACTCATGCCTCCTCTCAGCAGTAGGAAGATAATAGGCTGATAAGGATTTATTTTTTATTTTACACCTTGTTTTACTATCTGACGATAGTGAAGCTAAATTGTTAGATCTGTATCCCTTCAACTAATGAAATAAGTACCTATCTATCTTCCTAACCGTTTCTTTTATTACATTATTATTTCATATAACTGAAGATATGTGTATAAAATAATATGATACATTTATACAGTGTAAAATTTCTTGATTTTGCATAGTTTTTGATGTGAAATAGACCTGTCCAATCCATACTCGATATTATAGTGAAAGATGCTTTCTGTATTTTCATTTTATGTGTTTTAGAATATTATGTTATATTTGTGTTTTAGAGAAGCCGCTTCAATTAAGAAAGAGAGTGCCAATGATCTCAATCTGTCAATTATCACTTATGTTTATCAATAAAATACTTTGTGCATTTTTTAAATAGTGTATATTAACTTTATGATCTTCCTATAGTTATTTTCATATGGTAATAGTTTTTTTTAAAGCTTGCTAGTGTTAATAAGAGGTGTATGATGTCAGCAACTCTCGTTCTTAGTTGAACTATTAGTACCTAAACATAATTGTGATTTGTGAACTTGTTTTGTCCCAAATGACACATATGTTCATGTAAAATGAGTCATATTAGCATAAAATAATAAATAATTTAAATAAAAACGTTTGTTTTACTAAACTGCTCCTTAGATATTATTTTTTAACATTTTATGCACAAGTACATTGTGTTTCTCGATAGTAGTTTTGTTCAGATGTCAATTACTGCTGAGCAATAATTCTCATCTTGAAAGAAACTATCGAGAAGCGCACTGTACTTGTGCATAAAATGCAATAGGTACAGAGAATCTGTATAGTACAGTGGTGCTTTGAAATTCCCGCCCTGGATTCTACTGCAATGTTTTGGTGGGCAAAACATAGATGGCGCTGGTTGGTAAGGAAAATTTTCCTCATAAAATTTATATGGAGTCGTTATTCTTCCCCTGGGGTATATATGTTCTGTGCTGGTCAGACTGTTACTGACTAAAACCCACCCGTGATCCCCCTAATGCCCGTCGCGTTCCAGGGCAGCGGTGACTCTTTCAAACAAATTTTCCGCAACCAGATAACGCCAACCTTCTGGTTACTTGAAAAGTCGACTAACTGCTTGCTGATTTCACGAAAAATAACTATGTACTATACAGTGTGAAATTTTAATGGTTGTTTTCCCGAAGCGAAATGAGTTTGTATCGGTAATACAATCGATTTATATATATAAAAAATATTAGACTCCATAAATGGCAGATTAACAATTGTGATAAACAAAACTCGAAAGCGACTTGAACCAACAGTAGTGCATCGCGCGATATGTAGGTACGCGGCGGTACGTGCGTCTCATGTAGGTATCTACCTACTTTATGTCTAGTGCACTACTATTGATTCTCGCTCTTTCGAGTTTATAAACACTTTTTTAATGATTTGAAAAAAAAAAACATTTTTTTTTTTAGTTTAACTTTGTGTTTCGATAGTACTACTGATGGGTAATCGTCCTGCCGCGGGAAAACAACCATTAAGATTTCACACTGTATATAAATAATACTTGTTTACAACTTGACTGCACTGTCATTACATATCTAACGAGCCTCAATAACAGTCATCTTGTAAAGGTCACCAAATGACGGATAATCTTAGTTTATTAGTAGTCTTGCGTCTTTATTGTAATGCCGGTACTCAAGTTTTAATGTAGCTGTTATTTCTGTAATAGACCTAAGTAAATATCATAAAAACTTCCACCCTGAGCGGAGAGAAAGGGAGTATCAGACTCTTACTGACTAAAACCCTTCCGTGTTCCTCTAAATGCCCTTTCCATTCCAGAGGCCATACTACGAAGTGCCAATGCTATCATGATTCAGTGTGAGGGAAAGGGATAGTGCTGTTCGTCTTGTGCATAGAAATATAAAATACAGGAGAAGTGGCAAGGGGGCGTGTCGGTGTCCTCGCGACATGCTCTGGGCGAGCATGTCTTACGCAATGGTCGAATCCGCGAACTAGTGCGCTTACGACCGTGAGCGTGATAAGATATAAGAATGCCGTGTTGTTCAGTGTTTTCTTGTAAAAACCGAAGCATAAACCAAAACTTTGTTAATTATGGAATCACTTACCATATCAAAATACAAGTATTTTACTATATTTGTCTTTAAAATCATGAAAAACAACAAATCGTAAAATATTTCTTGCTTATACTATGTTATTTTTGTTTTCAAATGTCACAGCGACAATAACATATTACAATGAATACACTGCTCCTTAACCACTACCTAAGTTTGTCGCTAAGTGACTGGATGAGCAATGTAAAAATCACAAAACGATACTTTAGCAAGCCGATGTATCGCATAGTACGGCCGCTGCTTCTTGCCGCGAGTTAGTGATGTAATTGTGCAGATACACTGTCGACAACAATGTCGATTGTTGAATGAAATATTACAAAAGTGTACCAAACTTTCTTAGATTGCAATAAATTTTTGGTAAATAATCGTTCAAGTGTTTTTGGCTTTGAATTATCGTATGTATGCCTTATCCTCGTGCTACTTCCTTACTTTTTATGGTAATTGTATTTTACTTTCGATAAAGTTTCGAATGCATTATAGTAATCGGCATGTTTAAGATAATATATTAGTGACCTTTGCTTAAAATAGTCAACATATTCATGCTATTTATTTGTTATACATGGGCAGCATGGCGTGTGTAATAAATGCCAGAATCGATAAGTCAATCACTAGCGTATATCTATACTTATAATAAATCTGTAGAGAGGTCAATTCTGTACAAGGAATATATTTTCAAAATAACTATCAGGGGGTGATTAGTGATCGATACTGGTGCCAAAAATGCAATCAGTAAAATTTTTGTCTGTCTGTCTGTCTTTCTGTCTGTCTGTCTGTCTGTATGTTCTTTATAGAAACAAAAACTACTCGACCGATTTTAACGAAACTTGGTGCAATTATTCTTCATACTCCTGGGCAGGTTATAGTATACTTTTCATCACGCTACAATCAATAGGAGCAGAGCAGTGAAGGAAAATTTTTGGGAAAACGGAAGAAGTCATCTACATAAAATTATCTAAAAAACATCCCGAAACAGCATGTCTATCTTTTGTCAATTTTAAACCGATCGGGCTGAGAGTTTCAAAATCGGGGGTAAAGTAACTATTCCACGCGGACGAAGTCGCTGGCAGAAGCTAGTGTAAAATAAATTGCTTTTGCACAGCACAACGATACCCAGCGTTGTTTTTGTGTGAGTAAGTTGCACGGTGTACTGTAAATATACGCTGTGTTTATTAGGATAAGGTTTATAATTGATCGTGTAGTACAGTCCGATTTAAAAAATGCGGGTGTGTGCGCGACTGCGTATCTATTGCTTTTACTGAACTGCATTCGTAGTAGTTGCCGGGTGGTAGGGCAAAACAGGAGACACAGGTTCCGATACATTTTCGGGCATATCTCCTTGTTTATTATATCTATGGTCTTGTGTAACTCCGTCTCTCTCTGACACAGGAATCATGATGGATTTAAGACGTCATGGTAGGGCAGCAGGGCCGCGGTGAATCTATCACAAAAAATAATGTTTGTTTAAAAAAAAACGACTATAATAACGACTTAAAACTTCCAAACAAATTTTCAAGCCACCTGATGCAGTTGCTGACTTTTATTTTAGTTCAATCACGGTGAGATGTTGAGTATTGTGTGTATGGGATGAATGTTTTCTATTATTCTGTCTATTGTAAAAAAAAAAACTAATTCTAAAGCTGCTTCCATGTAAACAAGCCATGCTCTCCCGGATACAATGCGGATTCATGGAATAAATAAAACCTACCATATTAATGTTCAATTGTTTCTCAACAGAATGAGATTCCTCGCCGATTATTCGATATCAATCTTAAAAAAAATAAGTTATTAAGAACAATTAACTAGTACCTACTGGGAATTTATTGTTATAATAAGAAAACAACTCGCTCTTTTACTACCTACCACTTTTATTGGTACTTAGAAGAACAGTTTATATGTAAAAATAACTATAGTTGGCAATAGACCTACTTATTTCACTCTCTTCATATTAGATGCAAAATAAATCACTGAACACCATCAATAAATGAACAAAATTAAGGCAATTAACATTTCGTTCCACGAAAAACACATCCTATCATTTTGTTTAAGACGTCAAAATTGAAAAATTATGCGCAAGTTTGGGGACACAAAACCAGCGGGAACCACGCGATCCACAACCGAAAAATACATAGAGGGCCAATAATTCTACTAATTATATTTTTTTTCAACGTTCGCGTTCGTATGTCTATCGCAGTCTGTCAAAAACACCTCTTATTTAAGAGCCTCGACCAACACCTTAGGAGGCTCACGTTAGGCGGCTGGATCAGGGGCTTGATTCAGAAAGCGGTACTTCTGGACACGGCTCGCATTGTCAGGAGGTTCCTCTCTCTGGAGCCCTGACCGCCGGTAGCTTGGACCCTGTTCCCGAAACCGGTGGGCTACTATTTTTATATTTTTAAAACTTTTATAGAAATACTAGCTTCTGTCCGCGACTTCGTCCCCGTGGAATCCCTGATTTTAAAACATTCTTTATCGCTGCTCCGCTCCTATTGGCTTAAGCGTGATGATATATAGCCTAAAGTCTTCCTCGATAAAAGGTCTATTCAACCCAAAAAAGAATTTTGCAATTCGAACCAGTAGTTCCGGAGATTATCGCGTTCAAACAAACAAACAAACAAACTCTTCAGCTTTATAATATTAGTATAGATTTAGAAATGTAATAAATATGTATATAAGATAAATAAACATTACAACGATGTACCTATAGACTTCAAATAACATACGAGTGTAAACTTTCAAACATCAAGTCCGCTCTTTACCGTTCATTGCATCCTCGCTCACTTCAAAGCCCAACTAACTACAATAAACAACTGTTACTTGAAACATCAAAAATGTTTGTAACTAGGTTGTAACGATACAAATTAACCTCAAGCAGCTTTGCTTACTGAAATATAGCTGTTTTCGAGCCATTCAACATTTTTTATAGCGATGGTAAACTATACGTATTAGTTTTTATAGTTTTAGATCTAACGCGAATAATCGAAGTAACTGTTTGAGTAATATATCAGTCAGTTTGTTGTTTTGGCTATATTCCATTTTTTTTTTTATTGAGTTTTAAAGCGATTAATATTTTACAAGCTTTTATTCCACTTGCAATGCATGTTTGTTCGGATGAAATCTTGCAACTCAATTTTGAAGCAGATATCTTCAACCAATTGAGCTAAAATTTTGTATACAAGTTCAATTTGGGTGACAATGCATGGTTCATTTTGTGACGTCATTCTAAATCCAGTTTAATTCACTTGTCTAGATAAACAAGTAAATTAAATAACTTTATGTGATTGATTTTAACTATTACAATTTCAAACTAAGGAAATACGAGTACAAGTCTCGCGACAAGTTTTTACATCAAATCAAATTATGTAATTACTTTATAAGCAGATAATAAAATTTCTAAAGTAAAAATTGTTTGTGGTTAGTTTTAGCGTATTCAAATAAGAGAATAAGTTTTTTTTTGACGAATTTTCAAAAATCAAAATTTATGAGTGAAGCTTTGTCTGACTCATAAAGTCGTATAATTCCAGGAACGAGTCTATGGCTACTGTTATCCGTTGTATCATAAAGGATAACTTAATATGAAAAAGGCATTCCTTTCAAAGTGTGGCACTTTCCTCGAAAGGCCACCCAGACACCTGCATGGTTCTCATTTGATTTGTATGGACTTTAAAAGAGACCTTAACCTCTGAGTTTGTTTCGGTGTTTCTTCTCAGGGTAGCCGGCTAGGAAACACCAGCCTCATCTACGAGTAGCTTAATATGACCAAAAAATATTGGACGTTTATAAGTGTAGTTATATTTAACCTACTTACAAAATAAATATCGTTTATCAATTGAAAAATCTCAGGCAGTTTCAAATTCAACAAAAGATGAAGCAAGTTAATTGTATGTTCCAAAGTTTAGATTTCTATCGAGAAGTATTCGAAAGAAACACCACCCCGTTTAAGTTTCTTTTTAAATTAAAAATGTTAATGGCTAAAAGTACGAGCACCGTTAAGTTACGTTCCTGATGCCAGCAAGCTGATTTTGCCTTTCATAACCATTTCCAGATCACTACGTAATAAGTACAATATAGTAATTCAGTAATTTTGAGTAGCATGCAGGTTTACCTCAAACCTGTATGCTCCCAGAAAAGTATTTTCAACCGACTTCCAAAAAGGAGGAGGTTCTCAATTCGACTGTATTTTTTTTAATGCTTGTTACCTCATAAGTTTGTTCTGGAAAGGGTATACTTCCTAAATGGTCCCATGAACATTTTATCGAAATCGAACAAGCGGTTTTTTGTTAATTTCAATAAATGATAGCAAATCTGTCGAGATAGCTGAAATCGCATGCATGTTTGTTTATTGTTTACACTAATTTATACCACGTACGCTGTGATGGGTATGTTTAGCTGGGTGAACCACTAAAAAGGGAAAAATAAAAAAACTTTTTACAAAAAATAAAACCGACTTCTAAACAAAAAAAAACCAAAAAGTACAAAATAACTTTAATTTCGGAAGTCGGTGTGTTCAAAAACATGAAGCAACCAAAAACACCGAGTACTTTTTGGGTTTTTTTTTTGTTTAGAAGTCGGTTTTATTTTTTGTAAAAAGTTTTTTACAAGCAATGATGTCGGATGACGCAACTTGGTTCCAGTAAAACAGCGTCACCAGTCTCGGCTGATCGGTAACGCTGACTGACCGTCCTTGCACAAGTGTGTAATGTTGATCGAAAATCACTCACGGTAAACACGGTGTACAGGTGCCGGCTTCCTATCACACCGATGTGTAACAATTGACAATACCTATTTTTTTTTAATGTTGTGGAACTATAATTTATTTTGTTTTAAAGAAGTACAAAGTAACAAATGAATAACATAAATAATGTAATATTAAAAAAATAGCTAATAACTAGCCTCCACATATATTTAAGGAAAATAGTCGATAAAAAGAAAGTACATACAAGTTTATATAATCAGTTAAGAGAGTAGTAGATAAGTTAACCATCCTTGAAAAATGACTGTGCCAAAAGCTGTCTTAAGATCGCCACACTGGCGCAGAACAAGTCGACAATAAGTCCCTAGGAAGACTATTGAAACTAAGTGCATTTCTTATTGAGAGATAATATTGGCGCTGCGCTTATATTTTCGTCCCCTAAATTACTTCAGCCGTGACGTTGCTTGTTCCTACGTATATTTCTTATTTTTTAATCTACCTACTTAGGTAAATAGGGAGTCCTTGATATGTTTTTCTATTTTTATTTACAAAATCAACGCATTATTCTAATTAAGTAACTAAATATAAGCTCAAGCGGTATAAGAATCTACGGTACCGTAACGCATTCTGCTAATATTGTTTACTAAACCAACAAAATATTCTAATCAATTTACTAAATACACAAATATGAAGTATGACCATTTATGATTTTGTGTCACGTATCATATCTTGTGTCGGTCAAAAAGGTTTAACAGGTTATCTCAACACTACTAGTATCTAGTAAATTGTAAAGAAAAACACGTCATGTTTAATTTTAAAAATAAGTTTTAAATAAAGAATAACAACAGATTCTGATAAAATTATAAATTAACATTTCATATTGAAACTAAAAGGTCATTTTAATAATTAAAATATAATAGAAAAATTATGGTCCTCGTCTTTAATTCCAAATGCCAGTCTGTCATTATTTGCTGCAATGTCTAGCAAAAATTCTTCTCAAAAATATTTAATTAGCGTCTCCAAAATAATTAAGAGATCTGTCAGTTCTGTTGCTTAATTTATCTATACTAATATTATAAAGAGGAAATATTTGATTCTTTATTTGTATTGAATAGGCTCCGAAACTGCTGAACCGATTTAAAAAATTATTTCACTGTTGGGAAGCTACACTACCACCGGATGACATTGGCTATACTTTATCCCCGTATGCCCACGGGAACGGGAACTACGCGGATAAAACCGCGGGGCGCTATTGGGTCATTAAAACTTATGCACTGGTAAAAAAACACTGTACAAAGGCGGATCTAATGTCTGAGGCATTTTCTACGAGTAGAACTGAAAGTATAATTTATACAATATATAATACACTAGCTGCTGCCCGCGACTTCGTCCCCGTGGAATCCTCGATTTTAAAACATTCTTTATCGCTGCTCCGCTCCTACTGGCTTAAGCGTGATGATATATAGCCTAAAGCCTTCCTCGATAAGTGGTCTATTCAACCCAAAAAGAATTTTTCAATTTGAACCAGTAGTTCCTGAGATTAGCGCGTTCAAACAAACAAACAAACAAACAAACAAACAAACAAACTCTTCAGCTTTATAATATTAGTATAGATATATATAATATTACAATACTACAACAGTAGTGCAACAACAACAACAACACACACACACAACAGTCACAACAGTGTGTGTTGTATTGATAAAAATTTTCAGTAAGTGCAATATGACAATACGGTGTGACAGTCGTCCACGCAACCCATTGGTTACGTATTAACCTTTTGAGGTTGCCCAGTAGTAGTATTTGGGCAAATAACTTGCATAACCCGTGAGTAATGTATCTTATGTATTGGTTACACTTATGGCGTCGATCAGCAATTATTTTTAACATCGCAATTTTTGAACTTTCTATCAGCGAGCGGTAATTTGGTTTGGGGATTGGTATTTTTTTTATTGCATGATGCAACTGCCGGCGATATCATGTGCGTTTTGAGCTTTTGGCTGTCGAAATCCTAAAATAACATTTAAAGTCGTATCTCGAATATAAACTATAGCTTGAGAGCACTGATTTCCCCGCAAACATCCACGCGGAAAGCCTTGAGTCTTTTTGAGGCCGTCATCTTTACTTATATTATAAAGAGGAAAGATTTGTATTTTTGTATGTAACAAATAAACTCAAAAACTACTGGACCGATTTCAAATCTTTCCTCTTTATATAGTATTAAAGATGATTTTCATGACATCATTGCATTGTAAACACTTGAAGAGCACGGTCTTAACTTGGAATAATGCAAAAAGTTCATATCAAAACTATTATTCTATTTAACAACTTCTTCAATTCTAAGCAATATAGAATCACTGATAGAAGGAACAGTGGTGGCCGAGTGGTAACGGCCCCGACTTACGAATTGTAGGTCGCGCGTTCAAACCCAGCCAGGTGCATTACCACAGTATTACAATATTACAGTACGGAAACGAATGTACTTGCGCAGAGCAACGGAGGGGAACTCGCGGGGTGTCGGGCGGCGCGGGCCGCGTACCGCAAACACGCTTAGTTTGCGGTACCGAGCGCGAAGGGTAGACGCGGGCGTGTTTTTTGTGTATTAATTGTATTATACTTACTTTTCTATTTATAATGGTGCGCACAAACTGTTCTGTGTATGGATGTAAATCGACATCGACATCCCAGAAGGACTTAAAGTTTCATAGATTTCCCCGCGACGAGAGGTAGGTTTTCTCATTTGTGTATCATAGACTTATGGAATGACAAACGCCCCGACGCTGCCGCTAAGACAAAACTGACTTGTGCACACGATTTTGGCCACTTTTCCTTATATTTTTAACCGACTTCTAAAAAAAGAGGAGGTTCTCAATTCGGATGTTTGTATTTTTTTTTATGTTTATTCGGGCATAACTCCGTCGCTTACCAACCGATTTGAAAAATTCTGTTTTTGTTGGAAAGGGTATACTTTCCAAATAGTCCCATGAAAATTTTATCGAAATCGAACAAGCGGTTTTTTGTTAATTTCAATAAATTATAGCAAATCTGTCGGGATAGCTGAAATCGCATGTTTGTTTATTGTTTACACCCAAATTACGATGGGTGCAGCCGGAGGATCCAAAAAAATGCAAATTTATTTTAATAAACTAATTTATTACTGTATTACAAAGTATTGAAATTACGACTAATTATACTAAAGTGTCAATTGGTCGATGTCAGATCCAAAAGTGCCGCTCCACGTTTCTAAGTTTCTATGGAAAGGTTCGATTGACGTCAATTGGTCACGTTATGCTGAGCTTGCGTTTCGTGCCCGTTGGTGCCGTGTGCAATGTATATGCAGGTATGCCGATGCAGCGATCTATTAGGGTTGGCCATGCGTAACACCTCCCCCCGTAGAACAGCGAGTATCGATGGACTTGTTCAAGATGGTCGCTGGTAGACATCCAGGGTCAATCCTTATTTGGCTTGGGTTGATAGTGCGTGGTGATGGGATTGCATAGGCGACTTCAGGGTTGCTGTTGAAGTTTTCTGTGATTTCTCTGGATGCTTTTCTTATGCGTAGCCGACGATAGATTAGAGTGGCGATGAGTGCGCATGTACCGGTTAGCGCGAGGTACATGGGTATAGTAGTGTGGTAAATGACGGGATCGGTGACGTCATCTAAATGTACAGGCAGTTGCGTCGCTATCTCGTTGCTAAGGGTGTGAAGTTTTTGTAGATTTGGCGAATTTAGGATGAGCTTCGGATAATTTTCAGGCTTCGTCTCGTTGTATAGGGGCATCTCAATGATCTTCACGACATGTCCTTTGATGTGGTCGTCAGTGTTGGAGATAGTGAAGGCGGGTGTTCTCAGGTTGCAATTGAAGGGAATAATTGCCAAATAGCTGCCTCGTAGGGTCCGATATTGTTCTTGACCGCAAGACATCTTCACTTTTGTTGGTACAGGAAAACTTAAGGTATAATGCTTGTCGTCCAGGGTTTCCAGGGCTTCGGTGGTGAGAGCTACGGGTGTCAGCTTGCAGCTGGGTTGAAGTTCTTGATGGACTATGAGATGCTGGATACAATCTGGTTTGCTCTGGATTTGTAGGTTGGCTGTTGATTTACAGAGATATATGGAGTTTACCTTCGGACATTCTGTCTCTATGTACCTAGAGTCTGAGCTAGAGAGTGCTACGAAAGGTGAGGGTGGTATAAGAGTTTCGTGGTTTCTGTTAGGAACAAGGGAAAGTTTATACAAATCATATGTGGAGGAAACAACTATCGGGACTTTTATAACTACTACTATCTGCTTATTAGAATAGAAGTAACCTAGTTCAATTATTTCATAAAAATGCCTAATTTCTACGTCAAGGATTTCGTCATTAGCATATAAAATCCTTAATTTACCTAGCATATACTTAATTTCATCTAAATTAAATAGAGAGTACGGGGTACTCGACGCACGAATAAATGTTAGGGTGTTCTCTAAACTTCGTAATTCTTCATAAAGATCTTCTACATTATCTCCTAAGATTAACAGATGTTGGGCCAGATGGGCGTATTTAATTAAATCTGTATCCCTATTAGCGTTACTTTCCAAAATTAAGTTTAGTGCTTTGTTCATCTTATCTTGATTTGAAATTATACTATCTGGGTGAATTGCGCAAGCAAAAAAAATACACGGCAAACCTGAGAACGGTAGTGCAATGTGCTGGTTTTTTATTTTATATATTTTTTCTCAACAACGTAAGTACTTCTCTACCTTGGCAAAAAAAATCATTGATTTCTACCCTCTAATATACCAAAAAAAAAATTACAAAGTGTTATTTTATCATCACGGTGACCTGTCCTGAACCCAATTCCGCTCATAAAATACCTTCCCCTGCCAATAGATTCATAATATGGATTTAAATCAATTCTCTTATCATTAAATTATAATATATTCGATCAAATAAAACTATTTTTGTTTGTTTATCTTCTTTCTCATGGATTTGACAGGCAGTCAACTTTTGTCTGGAAAAAAGTTATCATTTCAGAGGACAGTAAGTTTTAGTAGATTATCCATGTCAACATTGCGTTGTTACGCCCCTCTCACCTTTCCTCACTTCGGATCAGTCCGGCTCAAGCTCTCGGCGCGAACGCAGCGGTCCCAAAGCTTGCGGTTTTTCCGCCAAAAAAGTAAGTTTATCATTTCAGTAACATGGGGACAAAAATAGTTTCATTTCGGTGTCACAGTCCACCGGAATGAAATGTATCTCCGAAATGATAAAACCATAAAGTTTTAGAGATCCTTTATCAAATATAAAGTCATAGTTTTGTAATGTAAGTAAGTGTAGATTAGATTATTCGGGTGTATTTGTTGTGTAATATTTGTGTTTAAGATTAAAGATATATAATATACACATATTTCTATGTAGCTAGTACCTACATGTATATATTGGGTTGGTAGGAAAGTAATGAGCGTTGCAAATAAACAGAACAATTTTAAATTATATTTTTAATTTACAATTACTTGTCTTTATAGTAGGCACCGTTGTTATCTACAACCCATTTCCAGCGATTAGGTAAAGCATGGATACCCTCAGCGTAAAAACTTGGGAGCCGTGAGGCAAAAAAGCTTTCGAGGAAATCTGTTAACTGTGCTCTATCATCAAATTTTTTGTCCTGTATATGATTACTGAGAGAGCGTAACAAATGAAAATCCGTTGGCGCTAGATCGGGAGAGTAAGGTGGATGTGGCAGTAGCTCCCATTCAAAATCCAATAGCTCTGACGAACGACTTTGGCTATGTGCGGCCGAGCGTTGTCGTGAAGGAAGTAGGTATATCTTTGTTTGTTCACGGCGCTTTTTGTTGATTTCTGTACGGAGTCGGTCAAGCTGATGACAGTATATTGTCGAGTCCACGGTGATATTATCGGGTAGTAGCTCCCAGTATAAAATACTAGCTGCTGCCCGCGACTTCGTCCCCGTGGAATCCCCGATTTTAAAACATTCTTTATCGCTGCTCCGCTCCTATTGGCTTAAGCATGATGATATATAGCCTAAAGCCTTCCTCGATAAATGGTCTATTCAACCCAAAAAGAATTTTTCAATTCGAACCAGTAGTTCCTGAGATTAGCGCGTTCAAACAAACAAACAAACAAACAACCAAACAAACAAACTCTTCAGCTTTATAATATTAGTATAGATAAGAGTTGATTTAATTTTAGAAGTTTTACTTATATACCTGTAGAAACACTATTCTCGTTTCGTTACCAATTTAACTAAATTATACCTAGCATTTTTCTCTTAGTGCAACGGGTACACATTATGTATTACTATTAATGGCATAACTTACAAATGCAGCCATCATATTAATCAGAAACTTTAAGCTTTCTTATCGCGCTTCGTTCACTCTTTTGAAAATATATCAAGTAAATTAGTATTAGTTCATAAACAAACAAAAATATTTATTTATGGTTACCAGCATTTACGATAAAGTTTTCCAACATTTTCACACAACAACAACCTGAAAAAAATTACCAAAGGTTATTTAAGTGAAGAAACAATTCATTCATATCATAATAAATATTACAATAATATCATTCTTTGAGGTTATTGTAACCTCAAAGAATGATATATGTAATAGTAATTGTAATATCTATATATTAATGATGATATTAAAATAACTGTCTACTGTCCTGTCTCAGTGTTTATCTAAAATTTGTGGAAATCAAACCTAACAAAGTACGGAACCCTGGCTGCCCGGCACGGTTGTTCTTAGCTGTATCATATCGGTGGATTTATTTCATTCCGGTGCACAGTTTATCATTTCGGTGGTCATTTTTATCATTTCGGTAGACACTTTTCATTTCAGTGGACTCTTAAAAATTCATCCTTAAATATTTATGTAAGTTTTGATGAAATTTGATGTCCACTCACGCACAATGTTATAAAATAGGCTAAAGTTTTATTTGTCACTAAAAATATGTAGATAGCATTGAAATTAAAAAATCCCACCGAAATGACATATAAAAATCACTTGTTGAAATTCACCCATCTATTATTTGAGAGCTACGTGAAATAAATTTACTATTTAAACTAACATGGTTATTAATTTCTAATTCTAATTTATGCTCATTATTACGTAAGGTGTTTATGGCGTTTTCGTATTTAAGTGCGTCGGTGTAGTCTAAATTACCAGAAATTGATTTTATTACAGAACCCAAACCGTCGATAAGGCCTCTTTTACTACGCGTTGATTCAAACATACTAATTTTACTAATAATTAAATTGATTTTGCTATTGAGATGTTTCAGATGAGGGTCGAATAGGGATAAGGTTTTATTGTTAACTAGGGGACTTAATTCAGCCATCTGTGTTTTTACCACTTCAATTTGAAGATGGACATTCTCTAAATCTATATGACTTAGGAAAGAGTGGAAGTGGGAAACGATCTTTGCCGCTCCTAATTTGAAGGGAAGTAGTCCTGGTCCATTGTCGAGTGATTCAACTGTTATCTCTTGTCCTTGGGCCGGATGTAGGGTCATCAGCCATAGTATTATCCTGTAACAAAGTGGGATCTTTAGGACTTCGCTTAAGGCGAGATTTTGCTACTGGACCGCGTTTCTTCTTCGTATAGATGTGGATTGGAAGATCTGCGAGTACAGTATCTTGCGTATAACGCGGGGCTAACTTCTGTCGAGACGCCATGGGATTGCGTACAAAGATTTGCTGGTCAGGGGTATAGTCCTTCTCGGGTTCTCTGTCCTTGTTACGGGTTTCAGTCAGTTGTGTCCTGTCATGTAAGGATGTCTGGTTAATAAGGTCGTATACTTGACTCATTCGTTTCCTATGGTCTTGTGAGTACTGTTGCAGTAAGTGTTCAGATAGGTCAATATCTATTGGGTCTCGAGGGTCAAAGTGTCCAGTTATCAAGTCCAAAGGTCTACATTTTGTGAAGCTATGGATCGAACTATTGTACGCTAAGATGGCATAAGGCATAAGATTAACGACTGGTTCATTTCGTCTCTCTAATTTCAATAACCTAAGATGTTCTAAAATGGTAGAATGGAACCTTTCTACTATGCCATTGTCGTTAGGGGAATGCGCTAATATTTTATGGTGAATAATTTTATGAGTTCGGCTGAATTCTAAGAAAATCTGATTTGTGAATTCAGGGCCTCCGTCCGTGACAATAGTCAATGGGACCCCATGGTGGGTGCAAAATACAAGTAGAGCTTGTACTACACTTAAAGCGGTGCTATCTCTAAGGTGATAGGCTTGTGCATACTTAGAGAAAGCGTCTACAATGGTAAGGAATTTCTCTGTTTGAGCTGTGAACAGATCTAGATGGATAATTTCAAAAGGTTTACTAGGGGGTGGTACAATGTTGAATCTTTGCTTGATGGGATGACGGTCGTACTTAGCCTGACCACAGATAGTACACTCATTTATGTACTTGGAGATGTGTTCTTTCATCTTAGGCCAGTAGAATTTAGAAGATAAGGCTAAGTAACATTCAGTGATACCGCGATGATTTGTTTTACCTTCGTGGTATTTCTTTATGATGTCCTGTTGACGCAGGTAGTCTTTAACATTCTCTAATTCAACTTTAGTTAGAACCATGTTCATTGAAGAGCTTTTGAAGTTGACTTGAATTATGGGGATTATTTTATACATGGCAAGAGAAGGATGGATGATTAAACCGGTTTTGACTTTAGGGTTCACATATTCTTTGACTGCATTAATAACGTCGTTAGTCAGGTTAGACTCGGATAGTTGAATGGTAGTTCGGGTATGCGTTTCAAATGGCTTACTCACTGTCGGTCGTTTTTTAATATCGCCTACAAGTACAAAACAGATTTGTCTACTGAATTTATTTAAGGGTTCGTCTGATATTGGCACTTCTAGAATAGGGGCTTCGTTACTAGTGTGAACAGTTGCTGTGTCAGAGTTGTCGGGTATGTCAAGGTTGTTTGTAGGGGCTGTCAGTGTTTCAGAACCTACTGTTGAGTGAGGCTTTTCAGATACATTTACCGCTATAGACATGGCGTCCTCGTTGTTGATTTCAATGCGGGACAGTGCGTCGGCGTTAGTGTTCTTTTTGCCTTGCTTGTATACTGTAGTAAAATTGTATTCACTCAACTTAAGTCTCCAACGTGTGAGTCTGGAGCCTGGTTCTTTAAGGCTCATAACCCATTGTAAGGGTTTATGGTCTGTAACTATCTTAAACTTTCTCCCAAACAAGTATGGACGAAAGTATTTAGTAGCCCAAACTATGGCTAATAACTCCTTCTCGATTACACTATAGTTAATCTCACTGGAGTTTAATGTTCTAGACGCGTATGCTAAGGGCTTATCTTGCCCTATAGGCCCTTGAGAAAGGACAGCTCCTATGGCAAAGTTAGATGCGTCAGTCGTAAGCACAAATTCCTTAGAAAAGTCAGGGTACTGCAGTATAGGGTCGTTAGTCAATAGTAACTTGCATTTTTCAAAACAATCGATGTAGTTAGGGTCATTGAAGGTGATCTTAGAACCTTTCTTGAGACATTGCGTCATGGGTTTCGTAATGCGCGCAAAGTCAGGAATAAACTTCCTGTAGTATCCTAACAGGCCTAAAAAGCGTTTGATCTCGGTAGCTGTCTTAGGAATAGGGAATTTCTGGATGGCAATGATCTTATCGGGGTTAGGCTTAATACCGTCCTTACTTATTACATGACCTAAGTATGAAGTTTCAAGCTTTAAAAACTCCGACTTATCCATCTGGATCTTAAAGTTTGATTCCCTTAATCTCTTGAATACTTTTTCTAAATTTATCATGTGTTCCTGTAAGGAGACACTAAAAACGACTATGTCATCAAGATACACGAGACATATAACATTTTGGAGGTCCCTGAGGACATTATCCATCACGCGTTGAAACGTGGATGGAGAATTTTTGAGACCCATGGGCATGCGTAAAAATTCAAAGTGCCCATGTTCTACATTGAAGGCCGTTTTGTGAATATCGGCTGGGTCCATTTCTACCTGGTAAAATCCACTTGCAAGGTCTAGAGTTGTGAAGTAATGACAGTTACCAAGTTTATCTAAGATGTCATTAATATTGGGGATTGGGTACTTGTCATCGAGGGTTTTCTCATTGACTTTACGAAAATCAATGACTATGCGCCATTTAGTCCTTCCGGACGCATCAGATTTTTTTGGAACTACCCAGATGGGTGAGCTCCAGGCTGACTGCGAGGGACGGATTATCCCTTGGTCTAACATTTTGCTAATCTGATCCTGAACTTCCTGTCTGTGAACAAAGGGATATCTATAGGTCTTAGTATAGACAGGTAATTCGTCGGTGGTATGAATACTGTGCTTTATCTTATTGGTGAAAGTTAGAGGTTCACCATCGATATAGAAAACGTCAGCATATTGTGCACAAAGAGATTCTAAGTTAGCTCGTTCTTCAGGATTCAGACGGTCAGTGCGTAGTTTTGATAATACCTCGGATACGCGATCGCTATGCTGATAGATAGTCGCGCTTTGCTCGTTAAAAAGTTCCGCGGTAACTGGCCTATCCATTGAGAAAACTACATCATGTTTAGTTGGATTAATTATTTCTATGATGCCACGGTTATTTTTAACAGAAGTAACACAGTCGCGAATAGTGCAATTGGAAATAGTCTGCTCTGATATTATTACGTCACCATCATGAAGATTAATGGGGACTCTAGCTAATTTGGATGAATTAGCGGGTACTATGTCCTCGTAAAGATTACAATTACGTGAATCATACATTCGCAAGGGATTAGATGAATTACGTGTAACAAGAACCTTATTCTTTAAATCTATATTAGACTCTAACTTTTCTAGTAAATCTAAGCCTATTAAGCCGTCAAAATAATTGTGGAACTTGTAAATGTATAGGGTAATGTCACAGGTTTCTTTAAATTCCGGGAAGCACGGTATAGTAATGGAATAATTATTACGAGTTGTCGCGTGGATGTTAGTGACTTCGAAAGGCTCATAATTACACTGGATATGATGATAAAATCTTTCTACAACGTTCGGGCTAATAAAAGATAGGTTCGCACCGGTATCTACTAATAGTTTAATGGGTGGATTAGCAATCTGAATGAATGGAAGTTGTCTCTGGGTTTGCAAGTTAATCTCTATTTTAGTTTGTCTGATTTCGGGGCTGTATGAAAATCCTGGCCTTCAGCAGACATTCCTTGGGCAGATGTTCCCTCAGGCACATTCTGATGTTCCTCTACGTGCACAGGAACATAATCACTATGAGCTAGTGGCTCATACACAGGTTCGTAATTGTAAGGTACGGGGTAGAACTGGTCGTAATAGTCATTATAGGCATAGTCAGGGTACTCATAATAGTCGTAAAAGTCTACTTCGTTAACATTCGTCTCACGAGTCTTAAAGTAGTTACTGGGAGGTGGATTTCCTTGTTGAGTCCAGTCATGTCCTGTCGAAGGTCTCGGCATAGGTTTGGGAACAAAGTGGCTTACACCACTCATGGGCTTAGGGCCATTATTAATGGGCGTGTAACCAGGCCTTTGCTGAGGCAATCGGAACACGTTGCTCTGGGGCCTATAGTTAGGCGGGGGTGCGCTTAACATTTGTTGGGTTCGCGTGGGACCGCGATTGAAAGGCACTTGGGGTCTCCAAGCTTGCTTTGGCCTTGGCGGTTGTGGCTGATAAAAACTTTTAGGGGGACCGGGCTGATTAAACGGCGCTGAAAAAGTGACTGGCTGTGGAGTATGCAAATTAAATGGTTTAATCTGATACGTACTGGGATTAAACGAAGACGTAGACTGCACAGGTCTCCGCTCCGGCAAATGGTCGTTACGCTGCTGTAAGTACATGGTGTTAATTTCCTCGTGCACAAACTCGAGAGCCTTTTCAATGGTGTCGGGTCGCATGCACCTAATACGCGAGCCTAAAGGTTCTTTTAGGCCACGAACGAATGCCTGTAGGGTTAATTTTTTATATAGTGCCCGTTTGGCTTCGATGGTAGTAGATATGGACTCATGCAGGGTCACATAGGTCATAATTGTGCTAAATAAAGTTTGGCACTTTTCGTAAAATTCCGGTGGTGATAAATTCTTTTGTGTTAACAGGGCCAGATCATTGTATAAGGCGGTCTCGTCCCGCTGGTCCGAGAAGTTATTAATCAGGGCGTTTCTAATACCCTGCCATGTTTCGGGAATGCCGTTTGAATTTATAGTGCGAGCGGCATTCCCGGTAACTTTATTAAGTATGCCGTTCAACAAGGATAAATTACTTAGTTCGTAACCTGGCTCTGCCTTAACAAATTGCGCGACAAGTTGGTCACATAAACGTACAAACCGCGTGAGCACGTTCGGGTTCCCGTCGAATTCGGGAACGAGGCGTAAGGCCTTGTAAACTTGATCTACCAAATCGGTACTCATTTTGTTAGTTAAATTATTCTCTATAATTAAGTAAGATTCTACACTTTCACTATCTTCTAATATAGTATCTAAATTCCTATTCGCATCGATTTGCGAGTTCCTATTAGAAATACTCGACTTAGGAGTCCGTAATATACGTGGGTGAAAAATTTTGAAAGTTTAATAGAAACACTTGAGGAAATTAACACAAAGGAAACACAGAGGAAAAAAAAAAAAAGGAAATTACACAAAGGATACTAAAACATAGGAAGGCGAGCAACTCTAGTAGATCTAGGTACTTACCAAATCTGCATCTCTGTGGTATCGATATTCGGATACTCCCCCGTAGCCGCACACCCGTAGGTTCGAATAGCCCGTTGTCGGTGATCGATTCACTGAATTTACTGGACTATCCTACCGACTGCGCCAATTACGATGGGTGCAGCCGGAGGATCCAAAAAAATGCAAATTTATTTTAATAAACTAATTTATTACTGTATTACAAAGTATTGAAATTACGACTAATTATACTAAAGTGTCAATTGGTCGATGTCAGATCCAAAAGTGCCGCTCCACGTTTCTAAGTTTCTATGGAAAGGTTCGATTGACGTCAATTGGTCACGTTATGCTGAGCTTGCGTTTCGTGCCCGTTGGTGCCGTGTGCAATGTATATGCAGGTATGCCGATGCAGCGATCTATTAGGGTTGGCCATGCGTAACACCCAATTTATACCACGTACGCTGTTATGGGTATGTTTAGCTGGGAGTGAACCACTAAAAAGAGAAAAATAAAAATCTTTTTTATTTATCAATTTTTATTTTTCACAAACAAAAAAAAAAAAAAAAACAAAATAACTTTAATTTCGGAGGTCGGTGTTTTTGGTTGCTTTTTTGTTTTGAACACACCGACCTCCGAAATTAAAGTTATTTTGTATTTTGTTTTTTTTTTTTGTTTAGAAGTCGGTTGTATTTTTTGTAAAAAGTTTTTTTATGTGTGATAATTATAATTGTATAGGTATGTGTTTGTTTATTGAATTTATAGGTACCTACTTAATTTCCAGGCGCAAGCTATGGATAGAAGCTTGTCAAAGACCGGACTTAAAAAGTAAAACAGTTAAACAATTATTTTATACACTTTACTTACAATTGTTACTACTTACAATTGTTTTATTTCCCATTTGGTGACAACCCTAGCATATTTGAATGTGACAGCGTAAGTACCTACGCTGGCGGCGGCATCGCGCGACATCAAAGGCGTTGCCGTACTGTAGGGAATATTGTAATACTGTGGCATTACTTTGTGTAATTAATCTCATCACCACTGCTCTCAAAATGGTGAAGGAAAACATCGTGAGGAAACAGGCATGTCCTAGAACCAAAAATTCGAAGACATGTGACATTGATCAGGAAATTACACTATTCGGAATCAGGAACGCCTCTCTGGATCTTCTTACTTCATACTTGAGTGATAGGATTCAGAGAGTTGATGTCAACGGTAAAAGATCTCCTGGATCTGTAATCAGGATGGGGGTCCCCCAGGGCTCAATTTTAGGTCCCTTCTTGTTTCTCATTTATATTAATGACTTGCCGTACCTCATAAAAGACAAACACGATATAGTGTTATTTGCAGACGCCACGTCGCTTTTGTTTAAACTAAAACGCCAGCAGATAGTTACTGAAGATGTAAATTCTGCCCTTGCAACTGTAGTTAACTGGTTTAATGCTAATAATCTTTTACTAAACGAGAAAAAGACAAAATGTATAAAGTTTACCTTACCTCATGTGCGACAAGTGAACACTGTTGTATCGATAAAGGGTGAAGTGTTGAAACCCGAAGACACCACAGTGTTCTTAGGCATTACTTTAGATGCGAAGCTGCAATGGGGCCCCCATATAGACAAACTGTTAAAAAAGCTCAGTTCTGCAGCATATGCTGTTAGGAAAATTCGTGGCTTAACTGATTTAGAGACGGCCCGTTTAGTATACTTTAGCTACTTTCATAGTGTGATGTCATATGGCATTCTGCTGTGAGGAAATGCCGCCGATATTCAGACAATATTTGTCTTACAAAAAAGGGCTATTCGTGCAATTTATAAATTAAGTCCCAGACAGTCCCTCAGGGACAAATTTAAAGAGATTAATATTATGACTGTGCCTTCCCAGTATATCTATGAAAACCTCTTGTATGCACATAAAAATATTAATCTGTTTAAAAAATACAGTGATATCCATAGCATAAATACTAGGAACAAACACAATTATGTCGTTCCTAAAACCAGGCTCAAAAAAATAGGTGGTTCGTTTCGATGCCAATGTATACATTTTTATAATAAACTTCCTAGCCCTATTCAAGAACTAAGCAGAAATAAATTCAAATCATTTATAAAACGTAAGCTATGCCAGAAAACTTTTTATACAGTTAAAGATTATCTTGAGGACAAGAAGGCTTGGGATTGAGCTGCTTCAGTTTTGTACACGGCCCAATGTTTTAATGTCTTTCTATTTTGTTCTCTTTTGTGCGCTTTTTGTTTATATTTATACAGTTTGACATTTTCATTTACTTTTGACATGAATGTTTACTTTTTAAAGCATTCTTTTTATTTTATTACATTTTTTTTATTTTGACATGAATACTTACTTTGTAAAGTATCATATTTTTATTTATTTTTTTATTATTTTATATCAATATCTCATTTTGACATGAATACTTACTTTGTAAAGTATCATATTTTTTTATTTTAAATTTTAATTTTATTCCCTATTGTGAATGTGAGGACTATATGGGTTATTATTAGCTTTTTCCTCTTCAAGTATTTTTTTTAACGTTGTCTCGCTGTTTGAGTATTTTTGTGGCTTACCCAAATGTCCTTTCATTGGAATTGTTCGTCGAGTGGTTGAGCTCCTTATTGATTGTAAGTTGAGTTAATCGACTCTGACCAAGGCTTGTACTGACTGGACAGGTCCACTCAAAACTGTGTGGTTCCTTCTTAAAAAGACCACTTCAGACACTGATCTGCATGGTCCTCATATAACGTATTGTGAATATGGGGACCATTTAGATCGCTACGTCAGGGGTTCATTCATGTTAGTCTGGCGGTTTGAGTTCTTTAGGTGGCCTACCCAAATGTCCTTACTTTGGTATTGTTCGTCAAATCGTTGAGCTCCTTAATTAAAGTTCTAAGTTTGAGCTACACGATAACTGACAAATGCTTGCACTGTTTGGACAGGTCCACTCAAATCTGTGTGGTACTTTCCTCAAAAGACCACTTCAGACACCAACCTACATGGTTCTCATATGATTTGACCAGTACAATTGTATGGACTTCAAAAGAGACCTTGACCTCTGAGTTTGTTTCGGTGTTTCTTCTCAGGGTAGTCAGCTCCCCACCGAATGTGTCTACACGTTGTCGGCGTGGTGGGGCTTGAGCGTCCCAATGATCTTGCGAGCTTTCCCGGTAGAGCCACTCATGCCGGAAGGTCGCAAGTGAGGGATCAGACCAAGAGAGACACACGCTTGCTCGCTGCTCTCTGGTACGCGTCTGATCATCAGACGTGACTGAGAGAGCAGCGAGCAGGTGGAGAGGTGAGGTTGGGAGAGAGGGCCCTGAGAAGGGGCGGAGCGAAAAGGGACCACACCCTTAAAAGGAAACCCATGAAAAAAGACGCTTGCAAAATGAGTCCCCAGGTGAATCCCACCCCGCTTCGGCGGGCTGCCCTCCGTACTCTGGGGTGGGCACCAAACGTCTTCCGCTTGCCAGTGGCAACAAGAGCCGAGGAGGCTCCAATTCGTCGTCGTCATCCGGATCCGCCTCCTTTAAGGAGCTGATGGCGCACGAATTCGCAGAGGAGGGTTCGCCTGAGCGCCGGGGTGGCGTGGAGTTGGATTCCGGCTCCGCGCTAGACCTAGTAACGGTCAGCTCGGCGGGCTCGGGAGATGAAAGAGGGGGGGCTGCTGCGGAGAACGTAAAGTTCTTCCGCAAGCGGCCCAGACGGGAGGATGACAGTGGGTCGTCCTCCGAGGGCGAGTTTGCCTCCGCCCGAAAAATCCCCACCGCTAGGCGGGGCAGGGGCTGTGAGGCGGGGAGGGGGCTGGCTCCCTCTACCCGGGAGGTGGAGAGTCGGGCCGGGAGGTTGGTGGGGGAGGGGCGTCGCCCTGGAGGGAGCGATCGTAGGGCTCCCTCTACTCTTCCGCCTACTCTCGACTCCGACGACTCGGAATCCCCGGGAGAGGTGCGTCCCACTGTTGAGGAGAAGAAGGCCCAGTTTGCGGAGGTCGTGGAGGCCGCGATCCGCGCTGTGGCCTTCAAGAGGAAACAGTCCTCCAAGCGGGAGGCCATTAGTGCGGCCAAGGCCTCCATCATGGCGGCGGCGGCGGCCAACGTCGGCGGGTCCGGAGAGGCGACAGAGTTGCGGGCGGAGGTCGCCCGCCTCGCGGCCGTAACGGAGCGACTCATAGCGGAGAATGAGTCGCTCCGGAGGGACCTAGCTGGCATGGCCAGAGCGGCCTCTGAGGAGCCGCAAGGGGGGCTGAGTCCGGCGCCTCTGGAGGGGAGCCTAGTGCTGAGCCAGGTGCGGAACCTGGTGCGGCAGGAGCTGGCTCCCTTCCGGAAGCAGTTCTCCACCCTGGAGGACATGGTCCGGCGCCCCCCAACAGCGGCGACACAGAAGGCCCCGGGCCGGCAGAAGGCGGCCTCTTACGCAGCCGCGGTGGCTGCCGACCCGGCAACGTCCGGCCAGGCGGCGAAGGCCAAGGGAGGAGCCGCGCCGGCGCCTGAGGCGCCGGCACCTGCGACGCCGGCGACGACGAAGTCAGCCCCGGCGAAGAGGGGTAGGAGGAAGGCTGGAGGGGGAGCGGCTAAGGCTGCTGCGCCAGTGGCGCCGCAACCGCCCCCACCCCCACCCTCGGACCCTCCTGCGGCCGAGGCCGAGTGGCAGGTTGCCGGTCGGAAGCGGCAGGCCGCGAAAGCGGCCAAAAATAAAGCGAGGAGGCAGCGGCGGAAGGCCAACGCCATTGCGGCGAGGCTTCGCGCCCCGAAATCCGCGGCTGTGGTGCTTACACTGCAGCCGGAAGCGGAACAGAGGGGCGTGACGTATCTCGCCGTACTGAAGCGGGCGAAGGAGGCGGTGAGCCTCCAGGAGCTGGGCATCAGCGGGGGCATCGGGGTCAGGAGGACCCTAACAGGTGCCCGCAAGCTCGAGCTCGCCGGAGCGGAGAGTGGCCCGTTCGCGGACGCCTTGGCCGAAAAGCTGAGGGCGGTCTTACCCGCGGACGAGGTCCGGGTGTCCAGGCCGACTAAGCGCATCGACATGCGCATAGTGGGCCTGGATGACTCCGTTACGGAGGAGGAAGTTGTGGCCGCCGTCGCCAGGACTGGGGGGTGCTCTGCCGAGCTCGTCAAGGCGGGCACCCTCCGGCCTGACAACACGGGCATGCAAACCCTTGTGGTGAGCTGCCCCGTGACGGCGGCCAGAACTGTGTCGGAGGGCCGAAGGCTCCTGGTGGGATGGGTGTCTGCGCGGGTAAAACTGCTGGAACCCAGACCTCTGAGGTGCTACCGCTGCCATGTGGGTAACCACACGGGAGCTATGTGCCCCTCTGAGGTCGACCGCAGCGGACTCTGTTTCCGCTGTGGTCAGCCCGGTCATCGGGCCGGCTCTTGCGAGGCCACGCCGCACTGCAGTGCATGTGCGGCTGTTGGCAAGCCGGCCGAGCACTGGGCTGGGGGAAGGGCCTGCGCGCCATCCGCCCCGACCAGGGGCAAGAGGTCCGTCGCCACCGCCGCCTCTGCCGCCGCCGCGGCTTCTGTCGCCGCCACTGCCGCTTCTGCTGCGGGTGCTGCGACTCCCAACACTCGGGAGGGTGCTGAGATGGAGTGCCAGTAATGGTCCCATTTCGGCCCCCTCCAGAGACAAGTCGGCCGCTGTGCTATCGCGCAGTGGCTGATGCCTGGGGACGGTGAGCGTGGGTGGCTCGCCGTCCGATACCAGGTTGAGTCGACGACGCGTTGTGTTCCACGCGCGCCGCAAGGAGCCGTCAGCACCGAGGACGGGGCCCCATAGGGTCGGTGCCTGCTAGGGTTGCGGAATTTGTTCGAAAGAGTTACCGCGGCCCTGGAACGCATAGGGCACAAGAAGGATCACGGGTGGGTTTTAGTCAGTAAAAGTCTGACACTCCCTACCGCTCCACCCAGGGCGGGAGGGGTCATTTGATGATTTACCATCCAGAAAAAAAAAAAAAAAAAAAAAAAAGGGTAGTCAGCTAGGAAACACCGGCCTCATCTAGTTTTATAACGGCCAAAAAAAAAAGATTGACGTATAAAAGTGTTTTTTACAACCTACTTACAAAAATAAATCATTTATCATTCACCAACCCGCACTGGGCCCGCGTGGTGGCTTACGGCAGATTCCCCCACCTAAAGAGGAGGCCTGTGTCCCAGCAGTGGGAACATTAAAAGGTCGATTATGCTTACGCTTATACTGATAGAAGTCTCTTCCAAGTTACGTTATGTTTCCCACCAACAAAACATTCTAAAATCTTACTTTCCAATTCTAAAACAATTATCATTTAAGCCAATAGGTACATGTTTATAAATATTGACACGTATTACGTGTAAAATTACGCAATATATAATCTGTTGCATCATCTTATCGAGATAAAACAATAGAAAAATACATGGCTGATTGATCATCTTCAAATAATAAGAGAGATATCAAAGATTAGAGAAATTATTTTGAATAAATAAAATTTGTGAATGATGCAAGAAAATTGTTGTGTATGTAAAAGAATTACAATTTCTACCATACTTACCATTAAAAATATTTTTTTTTTTAATTGTGAAGTGACCCTTGCAATGAGCCTTTTAATTTGATATGTCACATCATCATTATCTTCCTGCCCTTATCCCATGTTACTTGAGGTCGGCGCAATACGTTCTTATCTTCCATTCTGTCCTGTCAGCCGTCACGCTATTGCCTGTTACAAATATTGTAAATGTGAGTACCATGGAGCCATTTATTTTATTTATTTTTTATTTATTTATTTTATTTGGCACTTCAACAATGAGTACACTATTACAATACAAGAAAGCATTCCAGACTTAAGTTTAAGTGCCTCATCACTTAAAGAAGAGCACTACATGCACTAACTTTACGCATACAACGCTATTGTAATGATGAAAAAACAATAATGAAATTTTTTTTAATGAAAGTGATGAAATGATGAAAAAACAATAATTAAAAATTTACATGTGATAAGTTATAGTTTACTTTGTGACTTGAACTAAAATGGCAGTTGAGAGCATGTCATGCTCGCTCATATGTTTCGCTGATGGTGGCGTGTGTGTTGGATCATTCGGTTCCCTTCAAAATGGTTGAGCTAAATGGTGCCAATACACGCGTCATGTTCGTGAACGGGCGCCGTCGGTTGAGACTGGTCACCTCTTAACTGCCACTGACTTGTTTTAATCTTTATATACGTACTTTGAATTGTTTTTTATAGTTTCCTTTTTTTTTGCATTGTCCTCACATATAGAAGCGACCAAGGATGTAACCAAGGTTATGTAATACATGGGCACGCCGCCATTGCGGCGGTAAGTACCCTCTTTGAGGAGTGGCTGGAGAGACGCCACGGCGTCCTCACCTTCCGCCTGACGCAGGTGCTCACCGGACACGGCTGTTTCGGGAGGTACCTGTGTCGGATCCAGCGGGAGGACACGTCCGGGTGTCATCACTGTGTGGATCGCCCGGAGGACACGGTGGAGCATACGGTGGAGGCCTGCCCTGCTTGGGCGGAGCAACGCCGTGTCCTCGTGGAGGCGATCGGCGGCGGCGACCTCTCGCGGCCGGCCCTGGTTCAAGCCATGGTCCGGAGCGAGGAGGCATGGGAAGCGGTCGCCTCCTTCTGCGAAGCAGTAATGCTAGCGAAGGAGGAGGCGGAGCGCGTGCGAGAGAGGGAAGCCCCTCGCTCCAGCCGCCGCAACAGGAGAAGACGCCCCGGGCGTCGGGAAACGCAGGGCGATTCCCGGCCACCGTAGGCGCGGGCCTGCGGATGGCGAGCTATGGGTGGCTCGCCGTCCGATAGCAACCAGGCCCGAGTCGACGGCGCGTCGTGTTCCACGCGCGCCTCAAAGAGCCGTCAGCAAACAAGACGGGGCCCCATAGGGTCAGTGCCTGCTAGGGTTGCGGAATTTGTTCGAAAGAGTCACCGCGGCCCTGGAACGCAAAGGGCACAAGCAGGAACACGGGTGGGTTTTAGTCAGTAAGAGTCTGACACTCCCTTCCGCTCCGCCCAGAGCGGGAGAAGTCATTTGATGATTTCCCATCCAGAAAAAAAAAAAAAAAAAAAAAAAGGTTATGTAATACAGAACATAATTTAAAAGAGTGTCCGTGGAGTTTCTTGCGCGTTCTTCTCCATAAACATCTACGCTTTGGAACGTGCAGATACTTAGCTTCACCTCTTTCTACTTGACAATTCAAAAGTGCCTGTAAAGGGTTTAATTGAAATAAATGCTTTGAATCTTGAATCTTGACTCACTCAGGTGTTACTCACTCGGGTGATTATCGCTTTGTAATGGTGAAAGAATTTTTGAAATCGGTAGCGGTACAGTAGTTTTTGGGTTTATTCATTACAAACATACACACACACACACACACAAAAATACAAATCTTTCCTCTCTATAATATTAGTTTAGATAGTAATAAATAGACCAGCAAAGATGTTGTAGCCGACACAGTATTGCCAACACAAAAAAAAACAAAATAACATCAACAGTTCAAACTAGAAACAGCATAATTTAATACAGGCACTAGAGGATTTATTAATTATCCTTTTGTGTTAACACAACTAACTCCGAGTTTTTTTTTTTCGGATTTTCTGGCCTAGCCAAGGAGCGGAGCATAGGGCACAGGGAACTTTAGGGCTCCTCGACACGGATAGGTTAGGTTCGAATGGTATGATGGGAGCTAGATTGAGCGAGCGAAGCGAGCGGACGTAGCTCCCCCATTTCACTCCCATTCATGTTAATTTCTTTTTAAGCCCTGCGGACAGAAACGTTTCGTTACTTGCTATTCTACAATTTCTCGGAATGATTTCGACAGATTATAGATTATAAAATTTTGATGCGTAAAAAATTGTTTCAAATGTTCAGTTGACAATTTATCGAAAGTTTACAATCTCTCTAGATATTTTATAATCATACGAAGTTTGTCATTTACAGTGACAGGAATACTCTCACTGTGCGTCCAGCTAACAAATACAATTTCCTGCCAGAGTCTGTGTATCCTGATAGCATTTAGTTTCGGTATATGTTTTACTTTACACATATTATATATTATTGCGCAACGTTGCCCCACACTAGGATTTACTCCTGTATCGTGGGTGCGTTCATAAACATGTAAACTCACATACGCAAGACACCCAGACCCGGAACAATTATATGTAGGCCATACAAAAATTTGTTCCGTGCGGGGATTGAACCCGCGACACGCAGCGCAGCAGCCGAGCGCTCGACCACTGCGCCAACCATGTCGTCAATATTTTATTATTATGTAAATTATGAGTACATACTCTACTCTGCTCTAGGTATTTAATTACATTTCAAGGTTACACGTAAATAAAAGAACAGACATCTGAATGTATTTTTAATCATCTGTCACAAACATGAAATTAGCTCCATTTTTACCTGAATGCCTCTAAAGTAGGGTGTTGTTTTTTGGAGTCTATTGATACTGGTACTTCATTATAATCAAATATCCGAAACCAATCAAGTCACCAATACTATATCATCATCTGCCTAACCTTTTCCCAACTATATTGGCCTCGGCTTCCAGTCAAACCGGATTCAGTTGAATACCAGTGTTTCACGTGGAGCAGCTGCCTACCAGACCTCCACAACCCATTAACTGGATAACACGGTAGTTCTTGACAAGACTGGTGTCAGATATTCTGGCTTCTAACAATCCGTAACGACTGCCAAAGATCTCCAAATGACAGCCGGGACAAACGGCTTAACGTACTTTCCGAGACACGGAGAAGTCTCGATATGTTAAGATGGTCACCCATCCACAGACCAACCTCGGCAAGCGTTGCTTAACCTCGAAGATCAAATCATACGATTTTCTGGTTTCTGAGTTTCTCTTCCTTCTGACAATCCGTAACGACTGCCAAAAACTTCCAAATGACTGTCGGGAGCAAACGACTTATCGTACCTACTTTCCGAGGCACGGAGAAGTCTCTATATATGTTAAAATGGTCACCCATCCACAGACCAACCTCGGCAAGCAGTGCTTTACCCTGAAGATCGGCCCATGTGGCTGTAACCAATACTTTATTAAACCATATAAAGTTACGGAAATTTCTAAGCATTTCTTTAACAAATGTCATGGTTTACGTAACCATGAAAATTTCAAGGACCGCAACTCGATTGCAATGTTAAAATCGATTAGCCACACTAGCGGATGCACGTGACCTTATCGATGCCGACGTCTCTCGATTGATATCATAAAAGTTATATTACCTTTTCAATGTCGGGGAAAAATTTATGAGTTGTACTTTATTTGTATTATGATCATTTTCTTTTGGTATGTGTTTTTTTTAAGATCAAATGATTTCTTCCGCTCTGAGCAGAGCGGAAGGGAGCGTCAGACTCTTACTGACTAAAAAATCCAAGTTCCGCCTAATGCCCTTTGCGTTCCAGGGCCGCGGTGACTCTTTCGGACAAATTCCGCAACCCTGGTAGCCACTGACCCTAGCTGGTTCCGACTTCGGCATTTGTTGATTTTTTTAAAAAAAATCTTACCGTTCCTTATAAAGATAACTTACGTGACGTTGCCAAATTAAATTAAAAAATCAGTTAAGTAGTCATGCGAAAAACAACAGTCGTGCAAAGCGTTTTTCATTTAGAAATTGGGTACATGTCCTTTGAGTGAATTCACAAAAAATCTGTTGTTTATTTTAAGCATAGTGTACCTACATAAGAGTAGGCTTTAAAATACGATGTTGTTTTGATATTTTAAATATCGTGTTTTTATATATAGGGAACTTGTATAGAAATTATATTTAGTAGTAAGTATTTCATAATTTTAAATTATAAATAAGTTCATTTTAAGGACGCGCTATCGCATTGGGTGTATACTTCTAATGATAGTTGTAAGGAAGATAAAAATAAATTTAGTTGGCAATTTCAATATTATTATTTAACTTCCTAACTTTAGTTTAATAGTACACTATGAGAACATTTCCTAATCGTGTACGTGTGGACTATTTCCTAATATTACATATGTAACTTAGATAAGTAACAGATCGAAGTGAGAGCTCAACAGACCATACAGAGAGATCCCTTTCATTTCCTTAATCAGTGTCTTCGCAGAAGTCATTTAAGAATGTGAAATAACTCCAGGAATCTACTAAAATAGTTGTACATACCGACAACTATTTTTTTTCTTTAAAAAAAAAAAGCGTTGCCCCACACTTGGATTCACCTACTCCTGTATCGTGGGTGCGTTCACAAACATGAAAACTTACATAGGCAAGACACCCAGACCCGGAAATTGTTCCGGGTTCGATCCCCGCACGGAACAAATGTTTGTATAGCCTACAGATAATTGTATCTGTAGGCTATACAAACATTTGTTCCGTGCGGGGATCGAACCCGCGACACGTAGCGCGGCAGCCGAACGTTCGACTACTGCGCCAACCGTGTCGTCGAATTGAACTTGGACGACTACGAAACAAAATAAATATAGGTACATTATTATTTATGCAAAATTGGGTATTTTACTACATGTAAGAATGATAATTCTATTTACTTAGTCTGTCCGATGGCTTTCTTAAAAATATTAGACTCGTATTTTTTGTCATTCAAATCGTAAAGAAAATTATGAAGACACAGCGCATCAAAGTTTGAGAGTTAGCTGGTGACGTCACGTCGCTAGTAAAAATTGCACGTAGTGACGTCACGCGAGACTTCAATGCACTGTATCGTTTTATTTTTTGCTAACGTGAAAAAATACGTGTCATATATATTTTGGAAATCTATCTGACGGACTAATTAGATTTTCAGTAAAACGACCCTATTGAAAAACCTAGGTTTTGAAATCGTTAAGCATATTAAAGAGTGTTTTTATAACTGGTATACTGGAGAGATTATTTGTCTATGCTTTTCTTGACAATGCAACAAAAACATACTATTAATTTCTAATTTTACATTAAATGCATAGCAACCAGAAGGAATCCGACGATTAGTTGAATATTTTGTAACTCGTTCTTTATTTTGATAGCTATAGCTTCATCTCTTGTGCCCAGACGTATATACAAAACAACAAATTATAATAATAATTGTAATTATTTTTGAGATTGTAATAATTGTAATAATTATAATTGGCATAAATTTAGCTCGTAAAAACTGTACCTACCTAGCCATTAAGCGATAATTTCGCTAAAGGCCCGCTGTCACGTGCAGCCGCACTAGACCACCGCACAAGCACCGCGATCTTTGACTTCAAGGTCGCGCAGAATACATTATTATGGAGGTATATGTACTGAGGAAATTGAAAACATTATCTAAATATATATAACTCATAAGAGACTGACTGACTGACATAGTGATCTATCAACGCACAGCCCAAACCACTGAACGGATCGGGCTGAAATTTGGCATGCAGGTAGATGTTATGACGTAGGCATCCGCTAAGAAAGGATTTTGATTAATTCTACCCCCAAGGGGATAAAATAGGGGATGAAAGTTTGTATGAAACTTTGTCAATTTTAAACCGATCGGGCTGAGAGTTTCAAAATCGGGGGTAAAGTAACTATTCCACGCGGACAAAGTCGCGTGCAGAAGCTAGTACTTATATAAGATGACGCTTACATTCGTCGTACACGATATCCACATTTCGCGGGTAACATTAAGTCCAAGTTATTAGGGAGCGAGGCTATTACCCTCATCATGGCAGCACCCCATGAAAATTCCTGGCGACTACTGAGAAATTCCAGGTGGAAAATCCAATAACTCTTTGCCCGACCCGAATTTGACCTCTGTTTGCAGTAGCGCTTGCTACATTGCTTGATCCAATGTGGCGTGGAATTTTAGATTATTGCAGGAGTTTGTGGTTCATCAGCATCACCATCATTCACAGTCCGGATGTAAGACGAAGGTCAGAAAGTGGCTATTGACTCTGAGCTACGATGAGGCTGAAGCTTTACTACATGTGGGCCTGCGGACGGCGAGCTATGGGTGGCTTGTCGTCCAATAGCAACCAGGCCCGGGTCGACGGCGCGTCGTGTTCCACGCGCGCCTCAATGAGCTGTCTGCAACGAAGACGGGGCCCCAAAGAGTCACCGCGGCCCTGGAACGTAAAGGGCACAAAAGGGGCACGGGTAGGTTTTAGTCAATAAGAATCTGATATCCCCCCCTCCCGGTCCGCCTAGAGCGGGAGAAGCCATTTGATGATTTCCCATCCAAAAAAAAAAATAACATAGGTTTTAATTTAACGGAAAAATGGTTATTTTTATCCATGTGCTGAGTCAAGTAGGTTCTACTTTAGAAGGAAAATCTTGTGGAATTAATTCTTATGAGTCAGCTTCCACATTCAGGGATTTATGACCACACAAGACATTGCAGTACCAAGTACATTTGTAAATCAGATACCAGGAATACAGGAAAATAGTGGAGGTTAGACGTCATCCACCAAGTCAAGACTTTCATACTAAATCATGTGCATGCAAGGCCGTAGAGACCGGTGTGACTTTTGGTTCTTTTTCGCCGGCAGTGATTTTGCCATAGTCAGCGCAGCGCAAATGGTTGTACCTACATGAATCTAGATACGAATCAAAAGATGTGAACAATATGTGATGATATGACGAACTAATCGGATTTTTTTTAGTAAAATACCCATTTTACTAAAAAAAAACAATTAGCCCGTCTGATAGATTTCCAATAAATATTGGATACGTATTTTTTTTCTTTTTTCACGTAAATAAAAATTAAGACGATATAGTGCGTTAAAAACTCGCGTGACGTCACTGCGTCACTACAATATTTATCAAGAATAGGAGTAGAAGCAGCTATTAACACAAACGATCACTAACCGAACCATAAAATTGGATTAGCTAATCATAAAAATAATCAGCTTAATTTCTAATCAAACTGCAAATTACATTTTATAAAACTCTTTGAAAACATCTGTCAACGGACAGCGTTAAAGATTAGCAACTAAACGTAATGTTCTATACAAAATAATCCAATTATCTTCGGAGAGCATCGCGATTACTGCTCTTATTAATTTTCTGACACGCGTCTTACGTGAAAACCGCACTGGCCAGTTCCATCGATAGCGGATTAACTTGAACGAGGATTAAACTTAGATTAATTTTGACAGGTGACTTACCTACATAGTTGGTCATGCGTTTCTAGTTTTTTTTTTGTCTTTTTCAGTTTTGTTCCAAAAAGATTTTAATCTGCTTTAATGTTCTCTTTGGATTATGTTCAGCGCTTAGTTCGCTTTTGGATGACAATGCAGGATTGCTGGGCCCCAAGTCTGCTATTTTTATAAATTTTGTCATTCCAACACGATCCCATTGTCATTATGCTAAAAGTTCGTAATCTGCTAAATTCATAATGGTCGATCATTGGTCTGTCAATGGTCTCGTAATAATGTTTGTTACCCGAGCTATTAAAAGAAATGACTGCACAATGACGTTCTAATGGTAGGTGACTGATCAAAGGAACTCTCAAAATTTTAGCAGATTACTGCATCCGTCTATCATTCATTTATCATTATGTACGAGATTACCATTCTTTCAATGGAGTGTCAGTGGTTGACCATTGGAAATTTATAATGACGCTTTTATATTAGTAGATTACGAAACTTGTCAAAATCGACCATTATGTGATCAATGATAGACCATTTTGACACGATTGTAATAGCAGACTTGGGGCCCTTATATAGTGCCTTGACTATTTTGCAATATTACTTATCGGTGTAAATTGTACAGGTATTGTGGTATGTCAGGATGTTGTATGAATAGTAAGGTGTGTTCGCTATCAGTGAAGTACCTAGTCATACATACGATCCTTTTCCAAACACGGGCCTCGCATAGTGATGTAAGCTATCATTGAAGAAAATTGTTGATAAATGCAAAATACTCGTCAGTGTTATCACTTAATTTAAGCAGAAATATTCAAAGTGTTTCTCTCTGATTGTCATTTACGTAAATACTCTCTATTGTTGGAATATGACGTCAGAGCACACAGATTGTTTATTTATAGTCTTATTACCCATCACATTTCTGACTGTCATGATAGTGTCAAAAGAAATTTCCTTCAATTGTTTGTAAGCTACGTTTTGTTACTAAAGAATTTTAAACAACCACTTCCATAATTGGAAATAAAAACAGAATCATAATATTTTAATTATTTTTCGACATTATTACAAAATATACAGACTGCCTAGGTATTTCAAAATGGTTCAATACTAATGAAGCGTCTAATCAAATAATTGCTCAAGTGTACAATCGCATCGTAAACCAAAACACGTCTAATAGCCGTGGTTACGTTACCTACCAGTAATTATGAGTTTTAATCTTCAGGTTAACACAGTGGTGTCACCGCGTTGGTTTCTATAGTTAGCGCTCACGCATTAAGTTAGTCGTCTTTGCACGCGACGCCCGCCTCACCGTCTGCGCGCTCCGTTTTCGCGCCATCGCGAATTCCGTTTTCCGAATACAAACCTCTTTTCACCGCGTTCTTTTTTGTATTTTTATCTGGATTTAAAAAAGTAGCTGTCAAACTTTTACCGCCAATTTTGTGTAGTGATGTGTTATTGTTAAAGTGTTCAAAAAGTGAGTTTTGTTTTGCTGGAATATGAGTTTGCGTATTTGTACAGGTGATGATAAGGCTTTATTTCTGTTGCGGCTGATATTTGATGGCACGTCATAGATTTATGGCGATTGCAGTTTAATTACTTATGTCTCGTCGGCTAGCTTATATCTGCAAAGTCTAGGTTTTTGTTGCGATGACTTGCAAGATGTTGTAAGAGAAAAAATATCTTTAAAATAACTTTTTCTTCATATTTAAATATTTTACATAATAATAACTGCCAAATCTTGCGTATAGTTTACTGATTATATTTTTTATCACACTCTTATCAGTACAAAGTTAAACTAAGCAGTTTTATCTCGAGGTGTATGTAACTACCTACCGGGAGAGATTTTCACAGATTTTTACCGAGAAAACTTTGATAATTTTTAAATTCGAATAATTGCAAACGCTATAAGTTTTTAAAATATTGTAAAATATGAAATGGTAAACTCTTTTTGTTAAAAAGACACGGATATATTGGAAACTATTGAATTTGAATGAACATATTTTATACAAAATGATTTTTTTCATAATCTATCGAGAAATTATTATACAATAAAGATTGATGAAGTTTACGGAGTCGGCAATTTTTCGGTGACATATATATTTTGTTATACATATATTTTTTTAATATTTATTTGTATATATATTTTGATACGCTTTGAAGTACGTTTGAATTTGCGAAAGATTGTCGGTGAACACAACAAAATTAATGCACGTCTTAGTCTAAAATCTATGGTTATTTTCAAATATTGAATTTGTATAAGCTTTACTGCTTTTTTTTTCAAAAATCACATTATATTTGAGGATAAAAAATAAACAAGAAAGGCTGCACTTATAAATTAATAAATTATACGAGTATTTTCCTCCTGTACCCAGATATATGGGTGCAAAGGATTTAAACCTCAGATTTTTCCCAGAGATTTACCTCTTATCCAAAATGTTCATGACATCAGTTCTTATATTCTTAAACAACAAAAAATATACCTACATCTATTAACCACTATTGCTTATCGACAACGTATTTTTAAACACCACAATTATATTTAAATCCATATCAATAATTATTAAAACGATTCCATTCACAAACACTATCGAACAGTAATTAATGACAAGTTCAACTCGGTATCACTTACTGATAACAATAACAAGTTACAAGATAGATAGCAATCGTGTACGGTATACTCATCCATATCCTATCTAGGTACAAGTAGTGGGTAAATCACACACGCTCTGTTCGCTACCACCAATCATGTTGTTGATGGTAATCTTCATCAAAAGTAAGGTTAATGGTAGTGAGTTTGGATTAACAGAACTCTATTCTCGAGTAGCTTCAGCGGCTAACTTCATCCGCTTAATTTTGTCGGAAATTATCCCAAAGGAACATAGTCCAGCCTATGTGATATTCCAGACTATAATCTATTTCTGTGTCAAATTATATCCTGATCCGTTTAGCCGTTCTAGTGTAATTGAGAAACAAACACGCATCCATCCATTCAAACTTGCGCATTATATTAGTATTCAGATTGGACTTAATTTGGCGTTACTTATTAGTCGTTGACACAATTTGTTTCAGTGGCAATGATGAAAAATTACCACCAAAACATGACAATTTATTTTATTTTATTTATTTATTTAACAATTTATGCACTTACACACATTTAATAAAAAGATTCTTCTTAGAAGGAAACAGAAAAATAGGTACAAAGGTGATGCTTATTTCTATAGAAATCTCTTCCAGCATACCTGCGAAAGGAGAGTCATGTAAAAAGAGATGTAGACATTGTGTGTAAAGTAATTAAGTAGAAAAAACGAAAACAATACAGCTTAATATTATAAAGCTGAAGAGTTTGTTTGTTTGTTTGAACGCGCTAATCTCAGGAACTACTGGTCCGATTTGAAAAAATATTTCAGTGTTAGATAGCCCATTTATCGAGGAAGGCTATAGGCTATATATCATCACGCTAAGACCAATAGGAGCGGAGTAGTCATGAAAAATGTGACACAAAGGAATTGTGCGGACAGCTAGTATAACATACAATCCATAATTATCATACTAATACATACCATTTATTGATAGTGTGATATGAGGAAATGTAAATATTTGAGATGATAACTTTAAAAAAACATTACTCTTATAACACGTCCCTTCATTCACTACATTCAACTTCCAAGGTACTAGCAGCGCTCCGCGGTTTCACCCACGTAGTTCGCGTTCCCGTGGGAATATGGGAATAAAATATAACCTATGTTAATTGCTGATAATGTAGCTTCCCATGGGTGAAAGAATTTTTAAAATAGGTTTGGTTGCTTAGCCGTGAAAGCGTAACAAAATAACTCACACTCGCACTTTTATATTCAGTTAGGATTTATGTCAGACCGTTATCGACGGTTGAGAAACTGTCAATAATGTTGCCCTTTTCCACTCCTTTTTTTACTGGATGGAAAATCATCAAATGACTTCTCCCGCTCTGGGGCGGAGCGGAAGGGAGTGTTTCTTTTTTTTTCTTACTGGCCAAATCCCACCCATAATCCTTCTAGTTCCCTTTGCGTTCCAGGGGCGCGATGACTCTTTCGAACAAATTCTGCAACAGCATTTCCACCCGTCTCGAATAAAAACAACAGAACTCGCAAATTGGTAACTTGATAGTAATACCACTTGGAAGTACCTAAGTAGAGTTGAATCACTCATAATGACATCGAAGGGAAGTGAAAAATACGTCACACTAAGCGGACATCATAAAAGCGTAATCTTCGGAATTAAAAAAATTCTCATCTTTGTTGGATATTTCGTGTAATGAAGAAAAGCACAAAAATAATGTTGATAGCCATAGATCAATATTCATAAGGATTCAGAATCAAATAAGTCATACGTAATCATAGAAATATAAAATACAGGAGAAGTGGCAAGGGGGCGTGTCGGTGTCCTCGCGACATGCTCTGGGCGAGCATGTCTTACGCAATGGTCGAATCCGCGAACTAGTGCGCTTACGACCGTGAGCGTGATAAGATATAAGAATGCCGTGTTGTTCAGTGTTTTCTTGTAAAAACCGAAGCATAAACCAAAACTTTGTTAATTATGGAATCACTTACCATATCAAAATACAAGTATTTTACTATATTTGTCTTTAAAATCATGAAAAACAACAAATCGTAAAATATTTCTTGCTTATACTATGTTATTTTTGTTTTCAAATGTCACAGCGACAATAACATATTACAATGAATACACTGCTCCTTAACCACTACCTAAGTTTGTCGCTAAGTGACTGGATGAGCAATGTAAAAATCACAAAACGATACTTTAGCAAGCCGATGTATCGCATAGTACGGCCGCTGCTTCTTGCCGCGAGTTAGTGATGTAATTGTGCAGATACACTGTCGACAACAATGTCGATTGTTGAATGAAATATTACAAAAGTTTACCAAACTTTCTTAGATTGCAATAAATTTTTGGTAAATAATCGTTCAAGTGTTTTTGGCTTTGAATTATCGTATGTATGCCTTATCCTCGTGCTACTTCCTTACTTTTTATGGTAATTGTATTTTACTTTCGATAAAGTTTCGAATGCATTATAGTAATCGGCATGTTTAAGATAATATATTAGTGACCTTTGCTTAAAATAGTCAACATACTCATGCTATTTATTTGTTATACATGGGCAGCATGGCGTGTGTAATAAATGCCAGAATCGATAAGTCAATCACTAGCGTATATGTAAAATAAATTGCTTTTGCACAGCACAACGATACCCAGCGTTGTTTTTGTGTGAGTAAGTTGCACGGTGTCACAGTAAAAATATGGAACAGTATGGAAACTAAGCCCATTTGTTGAAATAATTACCTACGCTCCAGTAGAGAGTTAGGGCTGTCACTTTTAATGTTTGTAATAAGTGTTTTATAGGAACGAAGTTCTTTTGCACGGCTTGCGGTAGGAGTTGACTGGGAGAAATACTCACGCGAAAATGCGGTAGTGCATGTTATTCCATGCGACTTTCTTCTTTGGTCAAAATGTAAATAATGCCATTGAAAAAAAAAAAATTACAAACTGAATATTGTTTATCATTTCTACGCCATTTTATTCCATTTCAATTATAATATCTGCCCTATTTGATGAAGGATTTCTGTAAGTATGTTGAAAAATTATTGTTACTAATTTTGTGAATTAAGTAAGTTCCTATGTGTATGTTTCGAAGGGTAGATTTCTTTTGCCAAGACTAGAATATAATGTTGTCGTCAAATTATAGTCATTTATTTTTTCATACTCATAAGAATTCATTTATTCTATATGTTATATGTATAAATAATAATACAACTAGCGACCCGCCCCGGCTTCGCACTGGATGCAATGCTTATGTAAATATACCTACTACAGAATGTCCTTATATACAACGTTCACAGCTTTTTTGACATGTTTCGACCCCCGGCCGGCCGCGGGTCGGTACCGCCGCGGCGGCGCGGCGCCGCAACAACTACATACGTCCCTGCATTTTAAATTTGTAATATCTTCGGAAATATTCACTTAAATTACATGCTGTAAAAAGCATATTGATCTATAATAAATGCACAACTTATTTAAGGTACTTAATTGGATAAGGATTAATGCTGTATTGTTTAAAATCACTTCGTAAATAACCATTTTTTAGTAAAGGATAAAAAATGGTTATGTTGGGTTATCCCTAAGAGATAGACATATACCATCGCGGACTTTTTTGTTGAACTTTTTAAGGTGGACAATACTGTAGTACATTATTTTTGTCTATCTCGTAGGGTTCAGCCAGCGTTTGCAATATAAGCGCAAAAAACGTGCTTATTTACGACATCACATTAGAAACCTCTAAATTTATCAGTGTTTCTCTACTATATTATGCATTTATTATACACTAGCTTCTGCCAGCGACTTCGTCCGCGTGGAATAGTTACTTTACCCCCGATTTTGAAACTCTCAGCCCAATCGGTTTAAAATTGACAAAAGATAGACATGCTGTTTCGGGATATTTTTTAGATAATTTTATGTAGAACATTTCCGTCATACATGATTTCTATGTAACTTTAACCATTAAGGCTACACACGCGACGGAAGCTTAAAAAATGGAGTAACTTCTTCCGTTTTCCCAACATTTTCCTTCACTGCTCTGCTCCTATTGATTGTAGCGTGATGAAAAGTATACTATAACCTGCCCAGGAGTATGAAGAATATTTGCACCAAGTTTCGTTAAAATCGGTCGAGTAGTTTTTGTTTCTATAAAGAACATACAGACAGACAGACAGACAGACAGACAAAAATTTTACTGATTGCATTTTTGGCACCAGTATCGATCACTAATCACCCCCTGATAGTTATTTTGAAAATATATTCCTTGTACAGAATTGACCTCTCTACAGATTTATTATAAGTATAGAAGATATAAACCTTCCTTAAGAATCAGTCTCTCTATTAAAAAAAACCGCATCAAAATCCGTTGCGTAGTTTTAAAGATCTAAGCAAACATAGGGACAGACGGCGGCAAGCGACTTTGTTTTATACTATGTAGTGATATAAATTATAATCAGTATTTATATGGATATGTATATAAGGATTTAATACTAGTATTAAAAATCCCACGAGCACTATCTAGAGAGCGTAAGCAAAAAGTCATAGCCATTATAATAGTGTAGGTATTATCTATGAACACGGCACCCGCCACTGAGAGCACCGCGAAGGTCCCTTAGGGGCCTCGTAGATGCGCACGTCTGTGTGAGTGTGCCGTTTCGATCGTTTGTTCGTAGTTTCTGTACTGTTCCATATTTCTACTGTGACGGTGTACTGTAAATATACGCTGTGTTTATTAGGATAAGGTTTATAATTGATTGTGTAGTACAGTCCGATTTCAAAAATGCGGGCGTGTGCGCGACTGCGTATCTATTGCTTTTACTGAACTGCATTCGTAGTAGTTGCCGGGTGGTAGGGCAAAACAGGAGACACAGGTTCCGATACATTTTCGGCTACAGGGCATATCTCCTTGTTTATTATATCTATGTACGTAATCATGTCCCTCACTATAACCAAACATAATTTCTGAAAAATAGGTCATAATAAGCGACATATCAATAAACGAAGTCATTATAAGTATGCGCACTTTTTTTTAAGAATCTAATATAAAAACCAAAATTAGCTCTGTTTTACTTCATATTAAGCCGTTGGCCTATTTAGGAGGTGCCATAATATTTAAACGGATTCCACTGTATAAGGAACATGCAGAAACTATAGGTGGCAGCACAGACGCGTCAAGTATATTTTACTTATAAGTTTCAAATTTGCAACGCTAGATGGCACAGTCTACTTCGTGCACGTTCCCCTAAACGGAGGGTGCGGGAAGTATCGGTGGCAGCACAGGTCAAATATTTACAACGTAAAAGTTTCAGATTTGTAACACTAGATGGCATAGTCTACGCTGTGCACGTTCCCTATTTAAAACATGTTCTACCAGTATCATGTCCAAGCTAATGATGTATCTATTAACTAGGTTAAGTAAGTTTTAACTGCAAATAGATTGAAAGAAAGTAAATTGAAGTACTTACTATTTACATTAAAAACAGATTGATCTACCTTTTAGATGAAACCAAATGCCTTTCCCATCAACTGCCTGCATTTGAGTAGGTAATTAAAAAAACTTAGCTATTAAACTATGATTAGATACATCTTACATATAAAATTATTGTGTCACGGTGTTTGTGGTTGAACTCCTCCGAAATGGCTCGACCGATTTTCGTGAATCTTAGCGTACATATCCGCTAGGGTGGCGAATCGGACAACATCTATTTTTCAACTCCCTAAATTTTAAGGGTGGTCCTAAAACGACGTTTTCCGGGTCAGCTAGTTTCAGTATAAAATAAAGTTTGAATACTTAGCTAAAACGATATCAGAATGGAACTTGAAGTCAACAGTAAAACTTCATTAAAAATTAAACAAAAAAGTGCAATGAAAAACAAATCATACGACCTTACAATCGAGAACGTGGTTGTTTCTACTCAAAAACAATAACGCAAAATAATCATGATCGCACAAAAAAGAAAAATCTTTTAGCAAATATAAGTAAGCAAAAAGTTCTTTATTCCTTTAAATGATTGTACATATGTACCTATGTACTTTACCATAATTATTATTTTATAGCAATTTATTTGGGATCGGCGAAATATAAGACATTTTTCGCCGATACCAAATTAATTGCAAATATTTACTATATCGTTAGTTTCGCATTCGAATAGGGTAGTTGCCTTTAAAAATGTAATTAGTCCGTAAGATAGACTTCCCAAAAATATTGGAAACGTATTTTTTATTTTTTCACGTAAACAAAAAACGAAGACGATATAGTGCGTTCAAAACTCGTGTGACGTCACTCCGTGCGACGATTTTTACCATGCCCTGATGTCACAAGCCCCCACTCATGATCTTTGAAGCTTTTTATCTTCGTCAATTTTTAGAGATTTCATAAAGCAAAAAATACGTGTCCAATATTTTTCGATAATCTAACTGACGGACTACTTAAAAAGGATCATATTTTTATTCCTCAGGAAACATCCCTATTGTAATACTCTTTATTATGTACACCATATAAGTTACAGAAAATATAGATGAAGGAAACATTACACAGGGTGAGACACAATGGGCGGCCTTAAAGCTAGAAGCGATCATTTCAGGACAACCTTTAACCACTATCTCACCTGATAATATGGTAAATGATCGATCACACTTACCCGTTGCACTTGTTGGAATCAGACTTCGGCAGGGAACTACTTACCTTACTTAAATTACTTACTTAACCTCACCTGTACATACAAATCGAAGTAAAATATAAAGAATATTAATGCGATAATGGAAAAGCACTTATGTATCAGCAAAACATGAACCGGTATTAATAAACGAAAATAATGTTTCTTATAATTATTTAATCAATCAAACTTATAACAATTCAAAATTATTAGCTTCAGAATAAGAAACATTGAGGAAAACGTCCATCAATTTGCTCAATAATTATTAAAAGCTTGTTAATTATGATGATTGCTTTATGATTGAATTATGATCTCAACATAATAGAAAATAATCGAACCAATTCATAATTGTTTATTGATTATTATTGCTTGTTTCCCTTAGAACGTGAAAACTGCTGAACATAAAGTTATTATATTAAGTCGCTCTGAGTAGCAATCTCACAAAACAAATACCAACTACTACTATAAACACTACACTACACACACACAACACACTACTACTACACACAACACACACACTACTACTATTAATGGGAAATCATCAAATGACTTCTCTCGCTCTGGGCGGAGTGGAAGGGAGTGTCAGACTCTTACTGACTAAAACCCACCCGTGATCCTTCCAGTGCCCTTTGCGGTCCAGGGCCGCGGTATCTCTTTCTAACAAATTCCGCAACTTATCAGGTCTTCTTTGCTGACAACTCTTTGAGGACAAGATAAATATCTACCTATTGAATTAGATAATTTCAAATGAACCAGGAAGTACATACCTATTTGAGGTAAATGTCTTACACATTTACGATCATGAAGACAAAATCTAAATACGAAATAAGTATGGAAGATATAGTACAAAAAAAAGAAGTAATTTACCTCAAATGACACGGTTTATAAATAAAATAATTTATCGTCTTTATGTATGGTTATTTTTATCAAACTTGTTTAAATAAGGTTATGCAATCATGTGTTATTTAGTATAGTAATCACGCATCTACATTAATAATAATTATTCGAGTCCAAATCTTGCAAAAAAAGTAACTATTCCACTCTATGGTTCCACTTCTCGGGTAGCAAGTTTTCACCCGTATAACAAAACTATATTTAATACAATTAAACAAACTCAATATGTATCATAAACACATAGAAGACATGTGTTACAAAATCGCAAAACGTGCTTCAATGAGAGAATCATGTTATTTGTTAAATACCACCTTTTACGTACATTACGATCAATTAAAATCATTTCCAGATACGACCTACAAACAAGAAAGGTTTTTTATAGCTATGATATAACAGTAATTAATTAGCTATAAAGTTATATGCTTTGATGTAATGATACGCTGGTCGATTTTGTGATGCGTTCTAAAAATGCACCCATCGGAATAAGCATGTATTTTTTTTTAACACGCAATGTTTTAATGTTGACATTACTGGGCCAATTGATCAATTTGTTTATGAAGTAGGTTTGTTTGTAAACTGACAAAATCATATGATGGAATCACTATTAATTCGTAGACGTAGATATGAGCTTCATCAAACAAACGCGTCATTTTTGTAAGGACCTCTCGCAGTTCAGCACACTAAGGCTGGTTATTGCTTAACCGATCAATCCTGAGGTGTCCTCAAACAAATGAATTTAAGGCCCCCAGCCAGGGCTTAAAGCTTCTTAAAAACTAAATGACCGCTCGCTAAGGGCATCCCCTGTGGGACACGGGCCTCGGCTTAGCGAGGTCATTGAGGGAGGGCAGCAAGGGACAGGCTGGGTCAGGTTGATATTATTTTGGGGATTTAACGCTAATGGCTCAGCGGCGCGGGCTGGCTCGTTAGGCAAAAGTCGGGGGAAAAAAAATTACAAACGCGTCATGAATGTTGCAACTCTAAATAAGACCTCTTTTTTCTGGATGGAAAATCATCAGATTGGTAACTTCTTCTTTGCTGGCCTCTCTTTGAGGTGCGCGTGGAACACGACCTTCACAAATTCTACATTTTAGTCAAACTTGCTTGGCCGTTTTGCTACCGTCACGAAGATTTCCTAGGCATTCGTTCATTGGGTGTGAAATAAAACAGCCAAGCCACACGTTTTGACAAAAATGTAGAATTCATGAAGGTAGGCCGGGTAAAGTTAGGAAGCATGGATTAAAAATCCTGGCTCTACATGAGATCTGACCACTTTTTCATATTATTTTGGGTAAGGCGTAGTGAAGAGCTTGTAGGTTTAGAGCGTGCAGTCTTTAGAACTTGGCTTTATACTAGATCTGATAACTTTCACAGGGTAAGCTACGTAGACTCGTCTTGGCAACATTTTTACATGAAAATGTTTTTGGTGGGTTAAGTTTTCCCATAAATTGCCTTTTTGCAAAGTACAGCATTAAAAAGTATAAGGCGCTTCCACTGTGCGACGACTAAACTATAAATTAATTGTTACACAAAGGAATTGCCACTGTGAATCAAACATCTACCAATGTTTGCTACCAATATTGGTCACGCATTATCTATTAGAAATGTCGTGTTGGTCGCAGACTCGTGAGCCGTGGTTCAGTGATCTAATAGCAGTTCTAGGTGAAGGTCGGCCCGCGTAGGTCACTGTACTCTAAGTCGCGTGCTATAAGGTTTAATTTTCTCTGTCACTCTCTCTTTGAGAGAGAGTAATTTTCAAGGTTGAGGTTAAAGAAATGGCTTGCAAATGTTGTTTATTTATACATGAAACCTGGTCGTAATATAATATTTGAGATCATAAAAACAGCTGTGATCTATGAAGTCACGTGTAGTATCAAAAACATAAAACAATTTCTGTATTGGTTTGGTTACCCACGTATATAAAACCCTCGGTTTCTTTCTTAAATTTATTTTCTTTTTATTTTTCCTTTTCTTTTTTTCTTTTCTTTTTTTCTTTTCTTTTTAAAGATTCTTCCTAGTTGCCTTGCACTATCTATAACTACCTATTACATAAAAATCATCGGTAACATCAACAAAATAGAGTGTCATTTTATGTTTGGATTTTCCAATAAGTTTTATCAACACACATATGCTATGAAAGTTACTGATGTTTTTGGAATAAAAAGACAGAGCATTTATAATGAGCACTAGCCTTTTATTTAATACTAGCTTCTGCCAGCGACTTCGTCCGCGTGGAATAGTTACTTTACCCCCGATTTTGAAACTCTGAGCCCGATCGGTTTAAAATTGTCAAAAGATAGACATATGCTGTTTCGGGATATTTTTTAGATAATTTTATGTAGAACATTTCCGTAATACATGATTTCTATGTAACTTTAACCATTAAGGCTACACACGCGACGGAAGCTTAAAAAATGGAGTAACTTCTCCCGTTTTCCCAACATTTTCCTTCACTGCTCTGCTCCTATTGATTGTAGCGTGATGAAAAGTATACTATAACCTGCCCAGGAGTATGAAGAATAATTGCACCAAGTTTCGTTAAAATCAGTCGAGTAGTTTTTGTTTCTATAAAGAACATACAGACAGACAGACAGACAGACAAAAAATTTACTGATTGAATTTTTGGCACCAGTATCGATCACTAATCACCCCCTGATAGTTATTTTGAAAATATATTCCTTGTACAGAATTGACCTCTCTACAGATTTATTATAAGTATATAGACTAGCAGCGCCCCCAGGGTATACCCGCGTAGTTCCCGTTCCCGTGGGAATACGGGGATAAAATATAGCCTATGTTACTGAGGGTGAATGTAGCTTTCTAATGGTGAAAGAATTTTTGAAATCGATCCAGTAGTTTTTGAGTTTATTCGTTACATACAAAAATACAAATCTTACCTCTTTATAATATTAGTATAGAAGTATAGATATAGATTTAACAAACTAATTTTGAAATGATAACAAATGGCTGAACACATTTGGAAAACATCCACGTCTTCGTTTTTTTTATTTTATTTTAATAATAATTTTATCAGTCAAACTGCAGACCTACGTAAAACTAATAAAATCTCTTTGGTAGATGCTAATCGCAAAACATAATGAACCTATTAAGTAAATCAAGTTCAAGCAATCAACTCAGTTGATTGTAATCTGAAAACTGTTTCAAGTCCAACAGACCATGAGCTAAGATTCAATTTAATTTTCCCATTTTCATTCCGTCATTCTCCATTCGACTTAATTAATGAGAATGATGAGGATTAATCACTTTAATATTGATACAATTTTCCAGAAGTGTTTGTTGTTTGTACCCAATAAGCTCCGAAAGTACTGGACAGATTTAAAAAAAAAATCACCAGCGGGTAGCTACATTATCAGAGATTAACATAGGCTGTATTTCATCCCTGTATTCCCACGGGAACGGGAACTACGCGGGTGAAACGGTGGGGCGCTGCTTGTCTATACTAATATTTTATAGAGGAAAGATTTGTATGTAACGAATAAACTCAAAAACAACTGGACCGATTTCAAAAATTCTTTCACCATTAGAAAGCTACATTCACCCTGAGTAACATAGGCTATTTCATCCCCATATTCCCACGGGAACGGGAACTACGCGGGTGAAACAGCGGGGCGTAAAATGTTCCAAACAAATCGCTTTTCAAGCAGTTGTGATGCAGTTTGTGGCATTTAATCTGTGATCTAACTAAAATTAATGGCATCAGAATACTTCGCTAAATATGATCAGTCACTTGAGAAACACCCCATATAAATGTCCCCTTTTGGTAAACTTCACTTATATTGCTTCGTTCCACTTGGTAAATTTCCCTTTTCTTAACCCAGCCGAGGGTTAAAAACAATTAAAAGTGAAGGTACCAACGGCTTTTGTTGGTTAAACTTTTCATCATCTAAGATATCTTTCAGTACCTAAAATAGAATAGATAATTTATTTGCACAGAAAGTAGGTACAATATACAGATGTTATTTAATATTAAGTAATCCATATACTTTCTTTCTTTTTGACTATATATAAGTAAAATCGACTTTTTCTTCAAACAGAAAGTCAGTCGCACTATTAAGTCATATAATATTTGCTATTCAATATTACTGAGTGGCACTTTTAACGATTATTGCAAAATCATGAACAAGACTGTCGTGTATCGGTGCTGCTGTGGGTTTCAAGTTGTTATTTTTAGGGTTCCGTAGCCAAATAGCTAAAGAACGGATCCCTTATGGATTCGTCATGTCTTTCTGTCTGTCCGTTCGTATGTCACAGCTGTTTTACTCAGAGACTATTAAAGCTACATAAATGAAAATTGGTAGGTAGGTGCAACCTGTTAACCGCTATTCAATAACACTGTAATATTATCGAAAAAAATAATTTTAGGGGTAGCACTCCATACATGTGGGATGAAAAAATAAATTCCAACAAACATAATCGTGTGGGGTATCATTGGATAGCTCAGCTTCAAAATGAAATACAGGTTTCTAAGAAAGTTTTTTTATTTAAGGGAATAGTTTTTGAGAAATGTGCTTCCGAATTCGTAAAAAATGTGTCCGCCCCCCCTCTAACTTTTAAACTATGAAGTTTTTTAAATATTATCCGGAAGTGACTTTGTAGCAGTTCAGCCATCTGCAACTACTCATGTTATAATCCTAACTTTGTATTATGAATTCGAAAGTGAGTGTTTCTTACCTTTTCACGTATTTCGGCTGCACGGATTTGGAACGAACTATGGGTGGTTCGCCGTCCGATAACAACCAGGCCCGGGTTGACGGTGTGTCGTGTTCCACACGCGGCTCAAAGAGATGTCAGCAGAGAAGACGGGGCCCCATAGGGTCAGTGCCTGCTAAGGTATAGGAATTCGTTTGATACAGTCACCGCGACCCTGGAAAGAGGAAAATGGATGGGTTTTAGTCAATTTGGATTCTGTGACTTTCTTCCGCTCCGCCCAAATCGGAAGAAGTCATTTGATGATTTCCCATCCAGAAAAAAATAAAAATGACGAATGATGGATTTCGTCACGATGTCGTTATCGTCTGTTTTGCGGACCATTGGTTTGTGTCAAAAACATTCAAAGTCAGCATAAATAAATAGCCTATATTAGCGTTATAAAACACTGATCAAAATATTTTTACAGTGATAATTATTCCGTTAAGTAAAAAAAAAAACAGAAACTCAACTTATTTGAATCTTGTGTTTTTATCGTTCAAGGTCACTCAGAACCGAGTGACATCAGCAAAACAAACATTGTCTTAGGTAAACACAGACGGTATCAAAGGCTTCTGATAAATTAGGTAGGTTTATGAAAACATACACTTGTTTTATTGTAGTGACGTATGGTACGCAACGCGTTGTCGGAGCTACATAATTATCTACACTAATATTATAAAGAAGAAAGATTTGATTGTTTGTTTGCATTGAATAGACTCCGAAACTACTTGACCGATTTGCAAAATTCTTTCACTGTTGTTAAGCTACACTATCTCCGGTGAATATAGGCTATATTATATCCCTATATTCCCACGGGAACGGGAACTACGCGGGTGAAACCGCGGGTCCGATGCTAGTTTTCAAAGAAACGCATTGCCAATCGGCAGTGCAATTTACACATTCTCAAACTTACGCATCGAATATACTCGTATGTATGCTAGAATATATGTATGCTATGTCGAATAAACGCACTATAGAATTAATTTGTCGCCAGTTTTAAGCGTTGTCGAATTTACACATTGTTAGAGTAAAATCATTTTTAACCGACTTGTAAAAAAGGAGGAGGTTCTCAATTCGGATGTTTGTATTTTTTTTTTTATGTTTGTTCGCGCATAACTCCGTCGCATGAAAATTTTATCGAAATCACCCAACCGGTTTTCGAAAAATCTAAAAAAAAATATGTACTTTGTCTACTTTGACGACCTCTTAGTTTACTCTGCAAAGGAGCTGTACGTTTTTTTTACACCAATGTGATTGGTTCGTTTAGGTGGGGGAGGGGAGGGGGTGTAGGTATCACTAAAAAGTGAAAAATAAAAAAAACTTTTTACAAAAAAATACAACCGACTTCCACAAAAAATCAAAAAAGTACAAAATAACTTTAATTTCGGAAGTCGGTGTTCAAAAAACGAAAAAGGAACCACAAACACCGAGTTCCGAAATTAAAGTTATTTTGTACTTTTTTGATTTTTTGTGGAAGTCGGTTGTATTTTTTTGTAAAAAGTTTTTTTTTTAAATAGAGTTTCCAACAACGTCGCTGTGTCGAAAAACACAAGAAGGAAGGTTGGGCTTCTAATAGAACATAATTTTCCTCTCAACTGATATTGATGAGCTAATATTAATTATTTAGACAGATTTCAGATTACTCATTGATTTTCAGAACTTAATTTTCGTTATAACAGAATGAATCAAACTTGCTGATAAATCAAAGCAACATTACAAAAATAGAAGTAAAATTATCTGGGTAATAGATAAGATTACAATTTACAATACAATTTACTGCGAGATGATAAAACGCACACTGAATTTAGACGATGCTGGTATTAAGACCTTTTTATGCAAATGAAAACACAAGAAAAATTAACAAATACTTACTCTAGAAAAAAAAAAACACCATATTTTTTATCAGAGAAAAAAAAAACAATTAGCAATTAGAATATTTTAACCACTCTGCTCGACAAGATTTTGACATTTGACACACTAGCTGAGTCGACGGGGTGTTGCATGTTACGTCATGAATTTTAGAAATTATCTCAACTTTCGGCATCTTAATTAACTATGATAAATTTGTTTCTGCAGCAATTTTATACGATAAGTTATTGAGAAATATCTTAAATTACAACTTAACATCGTTCAAATAACGTCAATCAACTTAAAAATGCGTCTAAAATACGCATTACTACACCCTTCCAAAAGATAGTCGTCTTAGATTTGCTAAAATTATATATGTAAATGACCTTCCCGCTTGCTGAAAAGAGGCAAAACCGCAAAATCAAGACATATTCATTATATTTGCGGTCTTTCTTTTTCGTTTTCTATACGCAAGTTAATTTAAAATAGGGGTTCAATATTGACAAAAAAATATTACTTTTCAACTTTGATGGCAGTGGTGTTCGACGCTAAAAAACATGAAAATAATGAATTCTAGAAACCCAAACTCCACTTGAGGAGTAGTGGTTTGTTCATCTTTTGATTATTTGACGAATTCATCCATATTTCAAAGGAAATATGTAGCGGTAATGAAGTTTTTTGGTATCCAAAGTCAAAGTTTCGCGCCAACTGTGTTTGTTTACGTTTTTATTTCACACAAAAATCACACACTCACATGTAAATACTATTACAAATACACATATTATGATTCTAAATATCGTGAAGAACAAGAAAAAGCCCAGATCTAAATGCAATAAACGAACACAGCTCCAATAACACGTAATATTCATTACCGCTAATTTATTTTTGTTTAAAATTGTCAGCCATTTTGATTTTTTTAATGCTAGGGTGTGGGAAAACGATTATTATAATCGATGGTTTTTTTATTTCGTTCGACTCGATAAATATAAATGAGCAATTATGGTAAATCGATTATTAAATATTAGCGCAAAATATTTTATTTATCATAAAATCCAATAAGCATTTATAAAAACCATATTTGCGCTTTGTTAAGTAATTTAAATAGTTCTTTTTTTGGAAATCAACGAATAAAATCAACTGAACAAATTAATCGGACCCGTGCGGATTGCGCCAAAATTTATATTTTATTCAAAATTTAAATGCAGAACCAGAATGCGCTCGTGATTCAGATTTTTTTTTTAAATCTTTATATTGACTATGGTATGGTTAGGTAGTGGATCGGTTTGAACTTTGATATAATGTTATTTGAATTCGATATTATGCTATATAATGTGATAAGTTTACCTTATCTAAATATACTATATTATAGAATGTTTGTAAAGAATGTTCCTATGTATGTAAATATATATATAATATGTAGATACATATATGTACCTACTGTATTTTTGTACTTACGTCTATTTTCGGTAGCCTAAACGACTGCATAGGTTTTTCAAATCAGGTATCATTCGATTAGTCATAAATGCTAAACTGTCATAGACTATTCGAATTTAAAAAAAAATTTTTTTTTTTTCGAGACACTCACGTCATTCTGCCTAGCCTTTTCCTTTTCTATGTTGGGTTCGGCATCTAGCCTAACCGGATGTAGATGAATACCATTTTTTACATAGAGCTATTGCTTATAAGACCTCCACAATCTAGTAACTGAGTAGAACATACCTCTTGGCAATGTTGGGGATACAGTTTGTGGCCTATCGACTGTCAAAGATGTCCGAATGACAGCCGACAACGACATGCTTTCCAAGTCATGGTGGAAACTCAATCTGTATTAGATGGTCACCCATCCACTAGCCGATCTTGGCAAGCGTAGCTTAACTTCGAAGTTCGATTTGTGCGGACATTGCTATTTATTTATTAAATATGTGCATTAAAAAGCTCTATAAAGCAAAGGACCATGCACCATCATGTCACGCATACTCACGCATTTGAAACGATTCAGATGAAATTCGGTGGGTAATAAATTCCCGCAACCCAAACCAGATTCCGGCTCGCACTTTACCCAATTTTTTTTCATGATGAAAAATCTAGTCGGTGCCATTTTCACTTATAATACTTATTCAAATTTATTGAGATAGGTTATTTACCAAGTAGAATTAGGCCTTAATAACCTTTTTTAGAAGATCGTTTTAGAACCTTAATTTGAAAATATATTTTGTAGGTAAGTATGTGTAATTTGAATCGCCCAAAATGCATTTTTCCGTGCTTTTGAATAACATAAACAATTCTGCGCAAATTAACCTTGGGTCCGGTAATCTGTTGAGTAGATTTCTTTCTTTACTGTAGAAAATCCTATTTGAATTACATAAGAAAGCATAAATAATAATTATGATTAATGCTTATTGTATTTTTTATGTCTTAAACGTATATTTTCCTAATATTTTAGTAACGAATTTAAATTAATCGATTAGGTTGAAATAAAAAATAAATCGATTCGCATAATCGTTTTGGTACATCCTAACAATAAAAAAAAGCAATAAGAATGATGGTTGATGGCGATTATCACATTTATGCACTTCGATTTTATTTATGAAAATTAGTAAACTTGTAGGTTAAATATTAAAGAATTAATGGCGCTAAGATATGAGTATTTTATCTAATTGTTTTAATTAACGGCCCATACATAAGATTTCTTGAGTGACTTTTTCAAAAATGCAATTATAAATTAGGATGTCGTATGACGTAACTCTGAGGTCCAATTGGTACTACAACCGAGCCGGCGGAGGTTTGCATGTCTAGTACCAATTGGTACTACTACCGAACTATACGGTTAATAACAACTTCAAGTCCTTTGCATAACTTAAAAAAAAAATGAAGATACTGGCCACTTTTTGCCAGCATGTGCCAATAATTTAAATAATAAATGGCTTCCATGATAAGTACAAAAATTGCTTCAAAATAATAGTCTGCCTTGTACTTTGACCACACAAGACCGGTTAGTATCCTTTCGTCAAAGTTTTAAAATAATTTAATTGCTAAATAAGAGGCAACGATTTGCGTCTGGTCAAAATGTTGATTTTAAATTATGATTACACTGCATACTTTAGCATTAATTTGCAGTGGTTTTGAAGTCTCTATATATATTTATATGATTCTATAATATGATGAAATTGGTTTGCTCGTAATTATAGATACTATTAAAGCTTAAGTTTTATCTAAAAAAACATAGTGACTGGTAACAAAACATTAATTTAGATAATCTTTTACTTACTATTTATAAGACTACCTATAAATTATTGTAAAACTATCACCTGCTTAGAATTCCAATAATTTCCTCATTTACGTAATCGGAATTATAAACAAATTCATTCAAGTCCGCCAAAAAAGGTTACGTCACAGATAACATATTACTTTACGTCGATTGACCATAGACTAGACAGAGTGGCGACCACGATCTGTCAAAATCATAAGCACAGTCACAAAATGGAAAGTATGGGTGTGTCCGCTTGGTGACTAAACCAAGCAGGAAGCGTTTTTTTGTAGATATTAAAATATGTAACAATGTAGAACGATGTCTGACTTGTGTCACATCTCGTAATAGTAAGCTTGTCGGCCAGTGAGAGGTGGATGCAATGCTGAAGCTTCGCTATATTTTGAAGATTACTGATTTGAAAGGTTGATATATATAACTAAAGTAAAATGTATGACTTGCAAAGAAGCGATATATAGTCAGAATAAACAAAAAAATGATGGGATGTAACAGGCATAGTTGAGACTTTCTTAAAAGATACTCACAATCTAATTTGCAATTCATATAATTGTCATACAAACTTTACACGAAACAAGCATACACCTTGACTAATATAAATCGATTTTGCTCAAGCTATAACCCAGCCAGCTATAGTATTTTCTGTCAACACCTCGCCGTGAACTGCAATGCTATTTTGTAAGAACTCACTCCAGTTCTCACTTCTGATTCTGCGGTGAAAACTGTATTTGGTATTCTGTAACTTGATGAAAACTACACTAGCGCCACTAAGTGAGAACATACATAGGTGAAGCGAACTTAACTTGACAGTCAGAATATCAAATACTTTTCACTTCAGGTGAGTTACGAAGTGTAATCGAAAATGAGATATGAATCGAATTCGCACGTGAGTTCTTACAGAATAGCACTGCTGAAACTTAAGTGAAGTGAGCGATAAGTGAACTGTTATTTCATCGGGACCGAATGGATTAACACCTGTACTTTATAGAATAGAATTGAATATAATACTACTGTTACTTTTTGCCGACTTCAGGTAGGTAACTTTTCACGGCGAGATGTATACAAAACCACACTTCAGATTTCCTGCTATGCTAGCGTCCGTACAGCTTCACAATCGCTTAGCTTTTCCTACCACACATGGATAAGCAAGTGTAGTGTTTGGGAAAGCGCATACGCTAGATTTTCGCTCATATATAATTGTTGTGTGCAGTTCCCACGTCTGTGTGTAATCTAGGATTGCTAGATAGTAGATGCTCGAGTTTCTATCTCACATTGTGTTATCTGTGAATCTGTTTTTATTTATTGTGAAGATGTTTTCTGCTCTCATTATTTTGCTACAGATGTGTGGATGATTGATTGTGATGTAATGTTTAATGTGGTATTCTACGTATATGAGAATGTGGTTTTATAGTAGTTTTTTTGGTAAAATTTATTTTATAGGTACCCGCCTCAGCTTCACACGGATGTAATGTAGACAGTAATTTTTCACGTGAACAAAAAATTAAGAAGATACAATGCGTTTAAAACTCACGTGACGTCACTACGTCCTACAATTTTTACTAACGACGTGACGTCACCAGCCCCCGCTCTTGCGCTTTTTCATCTTTTTTTTTAATAGTAGGATGAATATAGTTTCCGGAATTCGTTCGAAAGAGTCACCGCGGTCCTGAAACGCAAAGGGCACTAGGAGGAACACGGGTGGGTTTTAGTCACTAAGAGTCTGACACTCCCTTCCGCTTCGCCCAGAGCGTGAGAAGTCATTTGATGATTTCCCACATTAAAAAAAAATAGGCTAGCATTGCTTAATTAATTCATAAACGAGAACGAAGTAAGTTTTACAAAAAAGTAAATTACGATAGCGGAAGCAAGTCAGTTACTTAGGAAAACCCAATATATTTTTAAAAGAACTAACTGTCCTGTCAGTTTTCTACTAACTGAGTTTAGAACCTAACAGTTGAAACACGAAAACCGCTGATTTCCACAAAATGAATAAGTGAACTAACGACGTTTGAGTGACGATTCACATTTAAAAAGCTCACACTTAAAAAGCTGCTTTATACGATAAATACAGCTAGAAACAACTATTGTACATTACCTACATGTTTTACTTGCTCTATCATTCTACGATGTAAAGCTCTTTGTTTTCTGGATGGTAAATCATCAAATGACTTCTCCCGCTCTGGCGAAGCGAAAGGGAGTGACAGACTCTTACTGACTAAAACCCACCCGTGTTCCTCCTAGTGCCCTTTGCGTTCCAGGGCCACGGTGACTCTTTAGAACAAATTCCGCAACCCTAGCAGGCTTCAAGTCAAGCCTATTGACAAGTTTTCAGGCTAGAATTTGACAAATACTAAACTTTTGTCCAGAAGTGTGGTGTTACTGTTAATCCTCCCGTAATAAAACGGTAACATTGACCCAAATTATAGCCACACAAGAACAGCATTAACGACCTGCGGTTACTTCATAATGCAGTGCGATTAACACACTTCATACTATCAAGTAACCGAACGCGGTCAGATCAGTAAGTTTATAATGCATAATCAGCCTTTTAACGTTCCCACTGCTGGGACACAGGCCTCCTCTCTAGGAGAGGGAATGGGCCGTAATCCAGCACGCAGGCCCTGTGCGGGTTGGTGAATGTCACATGCCTTCGAATTTTTGGTTCTAGGACATGCCGGTTTCCTCAAGATGTTTTCCTTCACCGTTTTGAAAGCAGTGGTGATGAAATTAATTACACAAAGTAATGCGCTTGGTTGAGTTTGAACCCGCGACCTGCAATTTGTAAGTCGGGATCGTTTCCACTCGGCCACCACTGCTCTAAGTTTATAGTGAGTTTATAATAAGCGACTATTAAATCACTGACTTAAATACGCATAGGAACATTTTGGTTTCGTTAAACGTCTTGAAAGTACGCCTCCAAAACATTAAAAAAATCAGCTTTTTTCCGCGAGTGAACGAAAATGAATTGGAACTTTTTATTTGCCATGTCTTTGGTGGCTGGTAAAACAATAGGGTAGTTAACTAAAAAAAATCTGATTAGTCCATCTGATATTGGACACAAAAACAAAAAATGAAGACGATACAGTGCGTTGAAAACTCGTGTGACGTCACTACTCGCTACAATTTTTACCGGGCAGTGACGTCACACGCTCCCACTCCTGATCTTTGATGCTTTTTATCTTCGTCAGTTTTTATAGATTTGATAAAGGAAAAAATACGTGTCCAATATTTTTCTATAATCTAACTGACGGACTAAACATAATCATATATTTTTTACTCAGGCAACATCCCTATTGGCTCATCATTGTAAATTAGCCCAGTATACCGACTATTCTACGTACTTACTACTTACGATAAAATCTACGCCCATCTGCGAAGGTCTGTAGTTTGATACAGGGACGTTCTTCTAAGGATTTAAAGACCAGTCTTGGTGCTGAATTTCAATCAAATCTGTTTATCCGTTGCGGTGTGATTGATACACACACAGAACAAACTTTTTTTTTTTCTCTTTATTTTTTAGGGACTTTTATCCTTACAAGGCATGTCAGCCCCATCATAACCTAATCTAAGTTGAAACAATATTATTGACTAATTTTATGCTAGACTTAATATAGTACCTACAACAAGTGAAGTAAGTAATCGACATAATGCCGTATCATACATCATTTTAGCGGCGTCACTTTTTGGACTCGTGAGGATTTCAAGGAAAGTACCCATATCATATTTATTGATTTTGCACAATTCTATCAATGACTTCCTTAATGCCTTGTTCTTGACACATTCCACCAAAAGAAGAACAAACTTTCACAAGCAATGATATTATTGATGGAGTTTGAATGAGCCTACCCTTTTAAAACAAACCTTGACTTAACTATAATAAGTCCTCGATTATGATCAAATATTTAGCAAGACCACACTTTAATATCTTGATTGTGTAACTCGCCTTAAGGTGTGGTCTGTCTCGAAGATTTTTTTTGTCTTTATCTCAAACCACGCGAAGGCAACTCACACGCATCATATTTATGTAGGTACTAGCTGTTTTCTGCGACTTTATCCGCGCCTTTTAACAATTTTCTAATCAAATAAAAACTTTAATCACTGTTTAAATCGAATTTGCGTAAGGCATATTATTACCTGTCAGTAAAAATCTGGTCGAAATTAGTTTTGTCTCTTCGGACATAACCGATTTACAAACAGAGTTTTTTTTTTATAATGTTGGATCTAAAAAGGCCAATACTCATTTCATCAATCAAAAAAAGTTTAACATGGAAAAACAAAAATAAAAACCCAGTTGATATTTGGAAAATTCGGTATTTATTTTTGTGTGTCCCCAATTGGTATTGTAAATACTTTTTTTTATTATTTATTAACTAGTGAAAAAGTACAGAACATATTACAAACTTTCGCGTTTATAATATTAGTAGGATACTTTCAGATATTGTATTTAATAAAAAGCATTTAATTTGATATTACAAACACAGGTTTCAATTTCATTTATTTACACTTATATATACGTACATATTATGTATGTAGATGTAAGTCATCATGGTCGTGAGATCATCTTGATGGCTTCGTGTCCGCGATCATTAATCGTAGATCGTGGATCAAAAATTCTCATGCTAATCATTGATTGGAAACTGGCTTAACTACTTGATTTGCTAATTTACTTGCTTTTGCTGGCTGACTTCGTCCGCGTTAAGATTTTCGCAAAAACAGTAACGGTCTTCAAGTCTTCAAGGCTCCTATCTATTTCGGTACCAAAATTTATGATAATCAGCGGGCCTACCATGACGTCTTAAAACGTGAGTCTTCCGAGTGAGAAAAAGGGATGGAGCTATATAGGGTGTATAACTCTATCCCTCTTTCTCGCTCGGAAGACTCACGTTTTAACACCTCATGGTACGCACGCAGTTCAGCTATGTAGGCGTGCAAGCTTAGCATGTAAGTTACTTTCGCATTCTTGGTGACTATTACTTAGGATTTAAATGTATAGGTAAACTGAAGACTTTGTTTGCTTGAACGCGCTAATCTCAAGAACTGATGGTCTGATTTGAAAAAATGTGTACGGGGCGGACGTGATCGACTGGACTGTAGGGTGGCCAGGGTAGGTTATCCTATTCTTCAAAAGTGGACTGTATGGTGACAACCCACCTAGGTATAAATGATCCAGACGCGTTGACGCTCCGTCTATAAGCTACAGGCCATGAGGATGCAACCCTTAGCTGAATACTTGCTATACTTGCTGTTATTGACACAGTATATAGGGGTAGGTATAGAGGGCTTACCAATAAAGTCACAATAAAACACTATTTAACTTGTTCACTATGCACTTAGCGATTTGAAGGGTGAAATTCGCGACTATATGATTCTACATTTAGTTATAAATCCGAAATATCTTGCAAATGACTACAAATTTCTTAAAGTTTCTATGTTTCTATTGTACGGCGCAACTATACCGTATCGACACCCAAAAAATCACCGTGTGTGATGAAGTTTATTAACGCCAATTTTCACTATAACAATTCTAGATTTTAAGCTATATCTAGGCTTAGGTCTATGTGAGTAGGGGTTGTCGTACCTTTATGGATAGCCCTCGGTAGGCTCCATACAGCGGAGACGAATTCACCCCTTCATCCCCCTCCATGTAGGGGTGAGATGCCGAAAACTATACAAAACTATAGTAGGCGCGAAGCTATTACCTACTTGGGGTGAATTTACCGTAAAACTATGCTAGGAGGGCTATACAGCTATATGTATCTCTGTAGATACGACAACCCTCTACAAAACTACATATGTTTCAACCCTGTCACTTAAGGGGTTGCAACTCTATAAGCGTATATGTTTCAGGGGGATAAAAATAAACAGTTTTATTTAAACCTAAATTACGGCTTTATGCCTGCATACACTATAGACATCTATATATCCCCTGAAAGGATTTTTCAAGGCGGTTCTATTTCAGACATTTAGAAGTCTAGAATCTAGACTTGTATTTTCGGGAAAGGAAGAGGGTAGATGCAAAGTGTTTTATTTTGTGCATACCTTCACCAGGGCTATTTATCAAAAACTGTTGACCAATCACGTACCAGCACCCTCCTGCTCTGTGATTGGTCAGTGTCGCTTTTAGCTATGCGACTACCTTTGACCTAATATTTCAGGTCTCAATTACCAAGCCCTTTCTATTTACCTATGTATGTCTGTCTGTGTGTGTATATACCTCGATTACCTTATATACCACCGATTACCTTTTATATACCTTGATTACCTTTATATACCTTCGATTACCAGGGTTACCATGTGTTTACTGTTATGTGTAAGGGACAGGATACCCTACCTAACTATATTCTATTTACTTGGAAGAAATAAAGGCTCCAAGGGCTTATATACTGCCTCTTGAGAGCAAACAACTGTAACGAATGTGTTTTATTTCAATAACAAACTATGTATCAACTATAGCTACCTATAACTATCTATACCATGCAGCTAAGACGCATCGTCGCGAACATCTCTCCCGCCGTGCAGTGCAGCGATGACTCGGTGCGATGACGTCGCGGCGCTGCAGAAACCCGGTGAGCGACGCCTGTAGCCACGTCGCCCGCTGCTCGCGCGGCGCCGGTGCTCGATGCCGGTGCTCGACGCAGCTGTGCAGTCGCCGGTCTGCCGCTTCCCTGCTGTGGGTCGCCTGCAGTCGCAAGGCTGTTGCGTAGGCTCTCGAAAATGTGCGAGCTGTGGGCCGGATGGCCCGCTGTCTGTGCGAGCTGCGAGTGCGCGCAGCGTCGCTTGCTGCGGTGGCAAGCTGTGTAGGCAGCATTGCCTGCTGTATCGCCTGCTCAAAGCAAGGCGGTGGCGGGCCGAATATGCCCGCAATGGGGGCTGGCTGCGCCCGTGGGCAGCATCGCCCGCTATGTTGGCGAGCTGCGTGAGCAGCATCGCCTGCTACTGCTCGCTTGATGCGAGCCGAATGCGGACCGAATATGTCCGCGGTGGTGAGCTGCGCCAGTGGGCAGCATCACTCGCTATGTTGGCGAGCTGTGGGAGCATCGCCGGCTACTGCTCGCTTGATGCGAGCCGAATGCGGACCGAATATGTCCGCGGTGAGGTGAGCTGCGCCTTGCGGGCAGCATCACTCGTCTATGGTTGGCGAGCTGTGTGAGCAGCATCGCCCGCTACTACTGCTCGCTTGATGCGAGCCGAATGCGGACCGAATATGTCCGCGGTGGGGTGAGCTGCGCCTTGCGGGCAGCGTCACCCATCTATCGGTTGGCGAGCTGTGAGAGCAGCATCGCCTGCTGTGTCGCCTGCACAAAGCAAGGCGGCGGCGGGCCGGATACGCCCGCAGTGGGGCGAGCTGCGCCTTGCGGGCAGCGTCGCCCAGCTATCGGTTGGCGAGCTGTGGGAGCATCGCCTGCTACTGCTCGCTTGATGCGAGCCGAATGCGGACCGAACATGTCCGCGGTGGGGTGAGTTGCGCCTTGCGGGCAGCGTCACCCATCTATGGTTGGCGAGCTGTGAGAGCAGCGTCGCCGGCTACTGCTCGCTTGATGCGAGCCGAATGCGGACCGAATATGTCCGCGGTGGGGCGAGCTGCGACTTGCGGGCAGCGTCGCCCATCTATGGTTGGCGAGCTGTGAGAGCATCGCCGGCTACTGCTCGCTTGATGCGAGCCGAATGCGGACCGAATATGTCCGCGGTGGGGCGAGCTGCGACTTGCGGGCAGCGTCGCCCATCTATGTTGGCGAGCTGTGAGAGCATCGCCGGCTATTGCTCGCTTGACGCGAGCCGAATGCGGACCGAATATGTCCGCGGTGGGGCGAGCTGCGACTTGCGGGCAGCGTCGCCCATCTATGTTGGCGAGCTGTGAGAGCATCGCCGGCTATTGCTCGCTTGACGCGAGCCGAATGCGGACCGAATATGTCCGCGGTGGGGCGAGCTGTGAAGCATCACCCATCTATGGTTGGCGAGCTGTGAGAGCATCGCCGGCTATTGCCCGCTAGGTGCGAGCCGATTGCGGACCGAATGTGTCCGCGGAGGGGCGAGCTGCGCCTGTGGGCAGCGTCACCCATGTTGGCGAGCTGTGTCAGCAGCGTCGCCGTCTGTTGCTCGCTGGATGCGAGCCGATTGCGGACCGAATATGTCCGCGGGGGGCGAGCTGCGCGTGTAGGCAGCGTCACCCATCTATTGGTTGGCGAGCTGTGTGAGCAGCATCGCCGGCTGTTGCTCGCTGGATGCGAGCCGATTGCGGACCGAATATGTCCGCGGTGGGGCGAGCTGCGCCTGTGGGCAGCGTCGCCCGCTGTGGTGGCAAACTTTTTTACCGGACGCTTTAAGGTGCCGCCGAATGTGCGCACCTCAGCCGTCCGGACTTCGCCATAAGCGCCCGGGAAAACTGTAATGATGCGGCCTCGCGGCCACGTGTTGCGAGGAAGCTGGCCGCCTGCAATGAGTACGGGATCACCCACCTGCAGATTAGGGCCACGGCTATGGGGCTCCCGCCGGTGTTGGAGCTCGGGTAGGTACTTGACGTCTTCTATGACTATGTCGATTCTATCTATACGACTTCTGAGGCGTATGACGTCACCCTTCAATTCTATCTGTAACGGTCGCAGGGCGCTATCTTTGTCTATTTCTTCGTTTCCTCGCAAACTTGTTAACTCGCGGGAAAACATCTGTTGCTGTACAGCTTGCACGAGTAACCTCTCCGCTTGTTGGAGGTATTCGGCTTCTATTATGTGGTCGCCGGTGTCGACGACGTCTGTCTCTATAAGCGACGGTTCTATACTCTGTATGACGTCGATGTCATTAGATACCCATTTCTTAATTTCGAAACGAGCCTGTTGGTGTATCTTCTTCACCGCTGTTGCTATGTGTGTCGCTTCTTCAGCTGTTCTATAGCTATCCAGATAATCGTCCATATAATGGTTCTTCACTATTGCTTCTACTGCTTCTGGATGCTGTTCTATGTGCCGGTTCGCGTTCCAATTCTTCGCGAATATGGCCGTGCACGGTGAGCTTGCCGCGCCGAATATGATTGACGTCATTCGATACTCGTCGGGGGCTCCTTCTCTTCTATTGCCTCTCCACAAATATCGGAGGGCGTCTCTATCTTCAGGTCGTACTTTGACCTGCATGAACATTTCGGTAATGTCACCTGAAATGGCTATCGGATGTCTACGAAACCTCATCATGACGCCGGGCAGCGACTGTAACAGGTCCGGTCCTGTGAGTAGGAAGTCGTTCAGCGACATTCCATTCGATTTAGCTGCGGCGTCGTGTACTATTCGGAACTTCTCCGGCTTCATGGGATTGAAGACGTCGAAATGAGGCAGATACCAGGTTCTTCCTGGCGTGGTCTGTTTGGGCGCTTTTTCTGCGTACCCTTTTGAAAGGAGCGAGTCCATCTGTTCTATATATTTATTTCGAAGACTCGGATCTTTGTCGAGCTTCTTTTCTATAGAGATCAGCCGCTTGTGTGCTGTCCCATAACTATCGGGCATTTCAAAATTGTTATTTTTCCATAACATAGCTGTTTCTATATGCCCATCTGTCAACTGTTTGGTATGTCTTTTCAAGATGTCTTCAGCCTGCTTCTCTGGATCAGAATCTGGACGCCGAGGATTAACTATTAGGGACTCGAGTGCGAAAAATTCACGAAGTTGCTCGTTCAGTCTATCGTCTCTATTTTCTCTATCTTCTCTGCATGCGCTGACGTAATGCACCTGCTGACCGAGTATTCTAGTGTGCGCGCCATGTAGCGTCCATCCAAGCGTTGTAAGTGACGCTATTGGCTGGTGCCTGGGGCCTCTTCTGACTTCACTGGCAAGGAGAAGGTGCCAGTTGTCTTGGCCAATCAAAATCTTGGGCGCGCCAACATCATAGACTAGCTGCTCTTTCAAGTCGATGAGATGTTTGCAATGTGTGACATCTTCTTCACGGACTGTCTGTGACGCGAGATTAAGCTTCGGTATGGTGCGCGCTCTGAACGGCACCCTATTTCTATGCTGACTCGCGAGTGTCACTGTGACTCTTTTCGAACAAGGAGTGTCGATCATGGTGTCACCGATCGCACCAATCTTCAGTGGGTCGATCTTGCCCTCGGCTCCGACTTGGTCGGCGATGTCTTCATCGATCAACGATACGGTCGATCCATCGTCGAGTAGGGCGAACGTAGATGCCTCTCCCGCCGGTCCAATGACCCGGACCGGGATGATCTTTAAATAGGCGTGATTCGACGATGATCTTGAGCTGGCGACTGTCTCCTTGGGCTCCTTTTTGACTTCGGTCTGTCTGGGCTTTTCGGCTGCCACCGCAGCAGGCTTCTTGTCGTAATGAAGTAGCCGACTGTGCGTGGCTGTACACCCCTTGACGTCACACTTCTTCGCGTTGCATTTATGCCGCTCTCTTCTTGGCTTCAGGCAACGGAAGCACAGGTTTAGATTCTTCGCAATTTCCCATCTCTTGTTACTATTGCTATTCTTGAACTTCGAGCAATCGCGTTCTATATGGCCATCCTTCTCACACAGTCGGCACTTGCTTGCTGACTTCTCTGTTGTTGTGTGAGTCCTCTGCTGCGGTGTGCGTCGGTTGGATGAGCCCTCTGTCTTGATGTTTTCAGCAGGAGCGAAAGCGCTGCAGTATCGAGCTTGTTCGGTAATGAATTCGCTAAACAGCGACAAGTCTGGCAAGGACTGGTATTTTTCTGTATATATACGGTACCACTGTACACGTATCGAGTTCGGTAGCTTCTCTGTCAAGGTTCGCATGAGCTCGGCGTTGATCAGGTAATGATCCTTCTTCAATGCTCGCAGCGTTACTATAGCGCACCTCACGTGGCTTGCGAATGAGCAAATATCCTTTGGATTTTCACTGCATCGTGTCAGTCCTCGCAATCTATCTGTTTCGGCCTGTGCTATCGAATCTGGTCGGCCGAATTGCAGCTCGAGTTCCTTCATGATGTCATCTGGTCTTGCATGGCCGATGAGTTCTGAACTAACTGTTTCTAAAGCGCGTCCATGCAGGCTTCTTCTAAGTCTTGCTGTATTCTCGACATCGTTGAAATATTTTCGAGTTGTTTCATAAATGGCTCGAAATGACAACCATTCTGTATGCGCACCACTGAAGTTCGGTAAAGTCATAATGACCTTCGACGCCGAGGAGGAATTCTGTGACTGCTGTTCTGTTTTCTTGTCAACTAAAGATGCTATAGCAGCCGTAAGGTCCGTAACGAATGGACGTAAATTATCCTCGCTCCTATCGTCTTCTATTTTCTTCATAGGTGGTGGCTCTATCTGTTTAGCACTATCTGGATCTATGTGCGTTCGACGAGAGTCCACTATTGGTTCGAAGTCCACAGGGGGGGGCGGTTGCTGTCGACTATCACGGATGTCCCCCTCGGCGGCGTTGGTCTCTCTCTGATCAGGAACAGGTTCAGGCGCCTCTTCCAGCCAGGAACGCACGTACTCTTCATTTGAGTTTCTATCGTCCAAATATTCTTCGTCCGACTCTTGTTCGGCTCTCTGAAGTGCTAACTGGGCAAGCTCCAACTTAATCTTCAATAAGTCTTCGCGAGCCTTCTGTAATTTTCTATATGACCGCGGTGACCTGTCAATGGTCGACGACGGACGTCTATGTTCTATACGGGCGTCACCCCGGGTAGTCATTGGCAAGACTCGGCTATCTCTTCTATTTGACGGCTTCATTGTACTATCTGAAGTCGTCTCAAAGCGGGTTCCCTTCCTTGAGGTCGATGGCATCTGTTTCTGTACTGTTGTCGGCAATGGTGCAGGTACTCGTTCTATTGCTGAAGCTTCTATCTGTTCTATTCGTTCAGCGGCAGCAGGCGGAGACACGTCTTCACTGCGCTGCTGCATCGATCGCGCCGTCCCAGACGATGAAGGCGAACGCGGCGGCACCTGATGATGGATAGCAGGAACCCTCTCGGCTGGTTCCTGTATCGGAACTGTCCACGCCTCGGATGATTTGCCATGCGACCTCGTGATCGGCATTGTTGAAGTCTTCAATGAATCTTCAAAACTATTCGGTAGTCCACTGGTAAGCCTCAGGTGAAACTTCAATCCAAGTTTCCAAAAAAAAAAATTTTCAAAAAAATTTCAAAATTCTTCAAAGTCCCCAATCTTCAAAAAATATTCTAAGTTCGGATTGACTGAAACTTTTCTAAGTCCCAGACTGTTCAAAATCTTCTATGTGTGAAGTCGATCGAAATTCTCTAAGTCCAAAATTCTTCAAAAATATTCTATGTCCCGCTTGATCAAAACTTTTCTAAGTGTCAGGTTGTTGAAAATTTTCCAAGTACAAAATTCTTCAAAAATTTTCCAAGTCCCGGATTGTTGAAAATTTTCTAAGTTCAAAATTCTTCAAAAAATTTTCCAAGTTCAAAATCTTCAAAAATATTCTAAGTGTCGGAACCCCTCAAAATTTTCAAAGTGTGAAGTCGTTCGAAATTTTCTAAGTTCAGCTTGATTAAATTTCTTCTATGTTGTTGCTTCACTATTTTTCAACATCAATCTGCCTAGGGGTAGTTTTCTTGAAGGGATGATTTCTTCAAGGTCCGACTTCTATTTAGCTTCTAGGGACACCCTTCGTGTCTTGAAATGTTGAAGGGTAGTTTTTTCTTCAAGGGGGGTGCGACTTCACAATAGGGGTTGCGCCTTCAGGGTAGCTGCGTGGTTCTATAAATCCAACTTCCAAATAGCTGGATCAGGCTATCTTCAAATTATCCGGCTCCGATGGACCAGAAAATGTACGGGGCGGACGTGATCGACTGGACTGTAGGGTGGCCAGGGTAGGTTATCCTATTCTTCAAAAGTGGACTGTATGGTGACAACCCACCTAGGTATAAATGATCCAGACGCGTTGACGCTCCGTCTATAAGCTACGGGCCATGAGGATGCAACCCTTAGCTGAATACTTGCTATACTTGCTGTTATTGACACAGTATATAGGGGTAGGTATAGAGGGCTTACCAATAAAGTCACAATAAAACACTATTTAACTTGTTCACTATGCACTTAGCGATTTGAAGGGTGAAATTCGCGACTATATGATTCTACATTTAGTTATAAATCCGAAATATCTTGCAAATGACTACAAATTTCTTAAAGTTTCTATGTTTCTATTGTACGGCGCAACTATACCGTATCGACACCCAAAAAATCACCGTGTGTGATGAAGTTTATTAACGCCAATTTTCACTATAACAATTCTAGATTTTAAGCTATATCTAGGCTTAGGTCTATGTGAGTAGGGGTTGTCGTACCTTTATGGATAGCCCTCGGTAGGCTCCATACAGCGGAGACGAATTCACCCCTTCATCCCCCTCCATGTAGGGGTGAGATGCCGAAAACTATACAAAACTATAGTAGGCGCGAAGCTATTACCTACTTGGGGTGAATTTACCGTAAAACTATGCTAGGAGGGCTATACAGCTATATGTATCTCTGTAGATACGACAACCCTCTACAAAACTACATATGTTTCAACCCTGTCACTTAAGGGGTTGCAACTCTATAAGCGTATATGTTTCAGGGGGATAAAAATAAACAGTTTTATTTAAACCTAAATTACGGCTTTATGCCTGCATACACTATAGACATCTATATATCCCCTGAAAGGATTTTTCAAGGCGGTTCTATTTCAGACATTTAGAAGTCTAGAATCTAGACTTGTATTTTCGGGAAAGGAAGAGGGTAGATGCAAAGTGTTTTATTTTGTGCATACCTTCACCAGGGCTATTTATCAAAAACTGTTGACCAATCACGTACCAGCACCCTCCTGCTCTGTGATTGGTCAGTGTCGCTTTTAGCTATGCGACTACCTTTGACCTAATATTTCAGGTCTCAATTACCAAGCCCTTTCTATTTACCTATGTATGTCTGTCTGTGTGTGTATATACCTCGATTACCTTATATACCACCGATTACCTTTTATATACCTTGATTACCTTTATATACCTTCGATTACCAGGGTTACCATGTGTTTACTGTTATGTGTAAGGGACAGGATACCCTACCTAACTATATTCTATTTACTTGGAAGAAATAAAGGCTCCAAGGGCTTATATACTGCCTCTTGAGAGCAAACAACTGTAACGAATGTGTTTTATTTCAATAACAAACTATGTATCAACTATAGCTATCTATAACTATCTATACCATGCAGCTAAGACGCATCGTCGCGAACAAAATGTTTCAGTGTTAGATAGCTCATTTATCAAGGAAGGCTACAGGCTATATAAATCATCACGCTAAGACCAATAGGAGCAACACCAATGAAGTATGTTGCAAAAACGGGTTTTTTTTTCTCTAGATTTTTTTTGAAGTTGAGCGGGTCAGCTAGTAATTGTTTATGCTGTGAATGGTAAGGAAAGCATACATTGGTTTTAATCGTGTGTGAATTCTATGTGTGGCGAATATGGGATAAGGTGCCAATACAGCACATTGCTCCAATTTTCTGGAGGGTCCCAAATAACCATACCCACCTGAAACCTTGACAATCTGAACTACACCTCCGATACCGTAGAAAACTGGGCTCAAACATGACAGTAGAGATGCGGATTTTCCTGTTAAGATTTTCAGAATTTGCAGTACCCCGTCTTATTTACGAATCTGATTGCGTATTTTACTAGTTAAAAAATCGTAATTCTTTTTGTCCCTACGTTGGATTTTCAAGAGCTGTGCTGGCGGAGTGGTAACGGCCCTGACTTAAGAATTGTAGGTCGTGGGTTCAAACCCAGCCAGGTGCATTACTTTGTGTAATTAACTTCATCACCACATGCTGTCAAAACGGTGAAGGAAAACATCATGAGGAAACCGGTAGGTATGTCTTAGAACCGAAAATTCGAAGACATGTGACATTCACCAACCCGCACTGGGTCCGCGTGGTGGATTACGGTCCATTCCCTCTCCTAGGGAGGAGGCCTGTGTCCTAGCAGTGGGAACATAAAAGGCTTATTATGTTGAGTTTTCAAAATATAATGGACACGTATTTTTTGTCATTTCAAATTGTAAAAATGATAATAAAGCGCATCAAAGTTCTAGAGTGGTGGCTGATGACGTCACGCAGCTAGTAAAAATTGTAGCACGTAGTGACGTCACGCGAGTTTTCAACGCACTGTATCGTCTTCTTTTTTTGTTTACGTGAAAAAATAAAAAATAAGAGTACAATATTTTTTGAAAAAAAAAAATTGGAGAAATCTTTCGGACGAACTAATTAGATTGTTTCACTAAAATAGACTATTTATGAACTGTTATCTCAAGTAACGCCAAGTGTCTGATCAGTATGTGTCGTGCGTGAATGAAACCGGATACAGGCGTTTTCAATGGAAAATGACGGAACTTCGGAAGTCAAGTATAACTTCACAGATTACTTGTACGGAAGTTTTTTTACGGCAAGATGCTTTAACAAAGCTTGACTGATATTATTGTTCCCCATATCATCAACCCCGGTCACGCAACCACAAAAAACATTTAGCGAAACAAGCCATCGCTCAAGTTGGTTAACTTTTTTCTAAGCATCTTGGGATCGAATTCCTATAATCAATAATAATAATAATCTACATATATAGGTACTAATAATATAAATAATATATAAAGCTGAAAAGTTTGTTTGTTTGATTGAATGCGCTAATCTTAGGAAGAACTGATCCGATTTGAAAAATATTTTATTTGGAAAACACGATACATCTTGGCTCAAGTCTGCTATTACAATAGTGTCAGAATGGTCTACCACTGATTTCATAATGGTTTATTTTACAAGTTTGGTAATCTACTAATTTAAAAGCGTCACTATGACTTTCCAACGGTCAACCACTGACACTCCATTGAAAGAAATGGCATAGAATGGTAATCTCGTACATAATGACAAATGAATGACAGACGTATGCAATAATCTGCTAAAATTTTGACACTTCCTTTGATCAGTGTCCTACCATTAGAACGCCATTGTGCAGTCATTGCTTTTAATAGCTCGGTTTTCAAAAAGTATTACGAGACCATTGACCGACCAATGATCGACCAATATGAATTTATCAGATTACTAGCTTTTAGCAAAATGACAATGGGATCGTGTTGGTATGACAAATTTATAAAACTAGCAGACTTGGGGCCCAGGACTGAAGACATACTCTCTGACCTTTGACAACCCGACTGTCAAAGATTTGTAAATGACAGCCAGGAACAAACGCGTAGATTAAGGCTACTCATCCACGGAAAAAAAAACCTCGGCAAACATTTCTGAACATTGTAAATCGACCTGTGCAACTGTTATTATATAGCTATCTAATCACTACGGCCTAGTAACTAATAAACACGATTCACCTCGGCAAGATAACCAATAATTTACCAAAATTGAATTAGAAGATGCCTGACCCAGCGAACACTCATTACCAACCTTACGTCAGAGCTGACACGAAAACGATTGCAACTTGAAGTCACGCGATATGCTGATGCCAATAGAGTTGTAACTCGTTTATGCGCTAGCACTAACTGAGCATCCATCGCTACGGATGATCAGACGCGTATTATCTCATTATCATACTTGCTTACAAGCTTACGATGAGGAATGTGAGTGATGTACCAAGTGTGAAATGTGGTGAGAGATTTTGAATGGATTAGTGTGAATGGCTGACGCATCTTTGAGCTAATTAATTTTGGAACCAAAATATATAACCTACCTATTTCAATCAATTTTTTTAATCGACATAATAATATCCAAGTACTTATTATTTGAAATTAAGCCCAGGCATTTATTTCGCTATTTTTATTACCTACAAACATGGTTAAATAACATTAGGCAAGTAGGTACTCAACTACTCAGTAATGCAAGGATAACTTTAAATTTCAAAATGGCAGCGATATTAAGTATGGAGTAATTTTATGTAAGGTGGGGTCAAAGGTTACCCTCACATCGTTCAATTACTGATCTATGATGCAATGCCCATCATCATAAGAAGCGCAAAAGTTGAGAAACCAATCAAAATATCGACGTAGCAACCATAGAGTAACGCCAATGACAGGTGATGCGGTAGCAAACCACAGATAATAAATGTTGTGGTCAGAAATTGCAATGGCATTTATTTATTCTGCCTTTCGTAACTCAATAAAAGACAAACAATCTGTCGGTTAGTAGTTATAATGGAAAAGTGTGGTCATAAATATACATGACCAGTGCGTGTTGCCAGTGATGACATACAGACTTGAAACGTGGTGGTTGAGCCTCATCAGAAGGTTTAGGATAATCAGCCTTTCAATGTTCCCACTGTTGGGACACAGGCCTCCTTTCTAGGAGAGGGAATGGGCCGTAATCCACTACGTGGGCCCAGTGCGGGTAGGTGAATGTCACATGTCTTCGAATTTTTGGTTCTAGGACATGCCGGTTTCCTCACGATGTTTTCCTTCACCGTTTTGAGAGCAGTGGTGATGAAATTAATTGCACAAAGTAATGCGTCTGTGGCTGGGTTTGAACCCGTGACCTACAATTTTTAAGTCGGGGCCGTTACCACTCGGCCACCAATGCTCTATCAGAAGGTCTAAAATCACCCAAAGAGCATTGAAGAGGGCAATGCTCGGAGTTTCCTCGCGTGATCGAATCAGGAATGATGTTATCCGCAAGAGAACCATGGATACCGACATAGCCCGAAGGATCGCTAAACTGAAGTGGCAGGTGATCGATGGAGCCGACCGCGTACAGGAAGACGCAGCATTGGCGCGACCAACATTGTGAACCAATAACCTGGTGAGGGTCGCGGGTAACCGATGGAAGCGAGACGCACGCACAGGACCGGTTGCTGTGACGACACTTGTGCGAGGCCTATGTCCAGCAGTGGATGTCTTTCGGCCGATATGATGATGAAAACAATGCCTAGTATTTTAACTAATAGGCATAATAATAAGCCTTTTAATGTTCCCACTGCCGGGACACAGGCCTTCTCTCTAGGAGAGGGAATGGGCTGTAATCTACCACGCGGGCCCAGTCCGGATTGGTGGTTTAACTAATAATATTTACTACCTAATTTAATTGCTTGGAATAAATACATTATCATTGTAATACGAAAGGAAAGAGTTGTCGGTTAAAGTCTAAGTTTGAGCAATACAAACAAAACAGGGGAAATCGACCGCCAGCATTCAATACCTACATTAATCTGAAATCATTTACCAACAACAAATTAAACTAGGTAATTATAAGAAAAACAAATTGTATTTAATTAATACGTCTTTAACCACATATTCCACGGGTTTTAACCACTTATTTCTAAACCATCATTTCGACATAATTACAGTCCCTTCAAGATAAATAATTATATAACACTCATTTTGACCACCGGTTTCGCCCACATGAACGACAAAAATGATCTCAAGGGAACATATTCCCGGGATAAAAAGTAACCTTTGTGATATTCCAGACTATAAACTATCTCCATGCCAAATTTTATCCAGATCTGTTCAGCCGTTCCGGAGTTATTGAGTTACAAACATCCATTCAAACATTCGCATTTATGGTAGTAGAGTAAGATTAAAACGTTTATATAATTCCTCTATGATGTATTGTAACACGGTCGGCTATGTAGGTTGTATTATAATGTAGGACATGTTTAGAGAAACATTGGGAAAACCTTCGTGAAATGTTTACTCGGAAATTGCATCCTACTTTGGAACGTGTGTAGTACATATCTTGAGAGTTTTGTGTTTGCAACGCTTGCGTATAAGCTGTTACGGGTTTTTTTTTACTATTGTTTTGGTATACCAACTTGCCGTACTTGACTCGATGGAACGCAGAGCTAAAAGGCTCATAGGTGACGAAGAACTGGTGAATGCCAAGCTTCACATCGCCGTAAGGTCGCCTGCTTGTCAGTCTTCTACAGATTGTACTTCGGCGAGTGTGCCCATGAACTCCACGTCCACATCCCACCGGCCCCCTTCTACCATAGGACATCTAGATGCACTGCAGGTTACCATCCCTACCTTGTAGCTATTACACCAATTCGCACCAAGCGTTTTTAATAATCTTTTATAATGCGCACAGCAAAGGAGTGGAACTCTCTGGCTGCGTCTGTGTTTCCGAACGCATTCAACCCTAATCTCTTCAAAGTTAGAGTTAACAGGCTTCTTTTAGGTAAGCTCATTCCATCGTAGACTTTGTCTCTGTTACCTGTGACCTAGACTAGAGAGAAGAGCAAATCCATTTCACCATTAAAAAAAGATATGATTTTTTGCCTTGAATTTGAATAATAAGTTTCACTAGTTTAGTACCTAATTGCAAGCTCTACTGCAAAGTATGAGGCTTAAGTTCGTTCTTCAGTTTTTACGGAATTTGTTCGAAAAAGTCACCGCGGCCCTGGAACGCGGCGGGCGTTAGGAGGAACACGGGTGGTTTTTAGTCAGTAAGAGTCTGACACTCTCTTCCGCTCCGCCCAAAGTGGAAGACGTCATGATTTCCCACAAAAAAGGGTTCCTTTTCCAGATTGAGCAAGTGTTATTGCTTTATACTGCCCAACTCTATTGTAGTAACAGCATAAACACGAAAGTTTAGAACCTATAAAAATATTTCCAAAAGAGCTTTTTCGATACAGCATTAAATGCAATGTGAAAGGACACTACACTTTAGATTCAGGAGGGATATTATTATGCAAAGGAACCTTCTTTAAAGTTAGAATTAAAAAAAAAAAAGTTTAAATATTTTTTCTCTATGCACTCAACACCTAATAAAACCATGCCCTTAATCAACGCACTAATATCGCACGCAGAACGATGCAGGCACACGTTTCAAAAAGTCAAAGAACTCAACAAAACAGGCTTAGCACAAATTCATTAACCATTTATGTCTAGCTATTTAGTACTGCGTTCACTAAAGGTAAAGCCACAACTCCGTAGAAAGTGAAAAGGTACGTCCCTGCTGGATGTGGCTGAGCGGAAATAGTTTTCCTTTTTAGCGTATTGACGGGCACCCGCGACCGATGTGGTGTATGGTACAAGAGTAAAGCATTATTTTGTTATTTATTTGATTGGCTGCCTGGCCCATTTAAGAAGAAATATCGGTTTATCGCAAACATCTATATTTTCTTGTAGTAGTATTTTCTTCTTGTCTAATTTCTTGCTTTGTGTTATTGCGTCAAAAGTTTGCCAGCAGATTTTAACCTATTAAATTAAGTATAATATGTGCCTTGAAAGAAAGGTAAAAAATAACTCAGAAACTTATTGCCAAGTAGAAGTAGGTAGTTACCTAGACAAGATATCTTCCTATTACTTCACTGTAATCGCATTATTAATCGTACGATGCGTATTCTTTATCAAAGAAATCTCTTAATTAACAATAATGTTAGTTATTAACATGCGATCACGGCTACTTGCAGTTTCGTAATAAGATACAATCCATTCTTATGTTTATCAGCGATTATAATTCACGTAGAGATTGTAAGATTGATACAGGCATCGTATCTCGTAACGTATGATTAGTCTTAATAATTGTATGGCCGACGTTATGCGCCTGCGTCGAAGCTGTTTGACGGCTTAATTTAGATTCAATGAAGACCTTTAAAAGTCTGAGAAACAACATATTTTAATATAAGAATTAAGACATTTTCTTCGTGTTTTAAAAATAAAATAAGCTTGATAAACGACTCTAGGTACTAGAACTTTACAAAAACCGATGGATAAGATTTATTTCTGTTATTAGATGGTTCATTAGATTTTCATTAGCAATTAATTATTCAATTACCTAATGTTTTGGTAGGTAACTTAATAACGTAGAGAGCTCTACTGATTTTAAAAAACGAAGTACAAAAATAAAAATGATGCAAGTAGGAACATCAGCACTTACAACATTCTTATTTATTTCACTTTTATTAAAAAGAAAAACGACTCGTATGTTAACTTTTAAGCCGGGTATAACCAGTGTTACGGAATGCAATGTAACATGTTACAATTCGAGCATTCGTACAGTCGTACGTGGAAACGAGTACGAAGATGCGTATGTTACTCGGATTTTAGGACACAGCGTATCGTTACATGCTCGCTGCGAAAGTTACATTACAGTTCGTAATACGATTTCAGTACAATGTTCAGTCTTGTTAAGTGATGACCTGAAACACTGCTCAGGAAAGTGGCTTATTATACTATAATTGTAGGTTTAAAATAAATCCATAAGTCCTGAAATATTGATAATTTAGCCTACACCTAGTTATTGGTTTGATAATAGCATAATTATTTATTTCAGATTACTTGTGGCTATTTATAAGTAGCTATATTGTGTGTAAAACATATAATAAAGATTATACATTAAAATTAAAGTACTCACTTAAACTGGTAAATTTCGATTCACGACAATTTAAAATTTTAACTCTCCATTCCATATTTTTCGAACACTCGCTTGTCGCTACCCGCTTATAACTTGTACCACAACTAACACAGCAATACCGAACCAAGCCCGTTCAACATACAAGGGAATATGAAGGTACCATTATGTATGAGCTACGAGGTACCTACGCTAGATGAAAGTGCCCAGACCACGGACATAGGAAGAGGAACCGATGAGTCGAGAGTTATCACGACTCGTTTATGTTTTTGTTTGTCTGTGGTTGCGTGCGAACTTCCGGAATGACGTGTGCGATTCTGAACTATCTATGTTCGGTAGTTCCAATTTGATTAACAGATAAGCCACTGAATATAACCATTGAATGTTGTTTGAAAATGTGAAGGGATTTTTCAGAGGTGGAAAAGCTCTAAGGCTTTTAGCATAAGCATAATAGGCCTTTTAAACGTTCCCACTGCTAGGACACAGGCCTCCTCTCTAGGAGAGGGAATGGGCCGTAATCCATCACGCGGGTCCAGTGCGGGTTGGTGAATGTCACGTGTCTTCGAATTTTTGGTTCTAGGACATGCCGGTTTTCTCATGATGTTTTCCTTCACCGTTTTGAGAGCAGTGGTGATGAAATTAATTACACAAAGTAATGCGGCTGGCTGGGTTGAACCCGCGACCTACAATTCGTAAGTGGGGCCGTTACCACTCGGCCACCACTGCTCTCGCTTTTAGGCATTGTCGTAACACAAAGCCATAATCGCGTGAATAGGCGATTCATGAGATTCATTCGACAAAACCGGAAGGCGCTATTTGTCGCCGCGATGTTACATTCGAGATAGCCAAACAAAATTATCGCGATGATCGCTTTCCATTAGAACGACGCGAAGGGTTTTTGTTTTACACTGTGACTAATGTCTTACCAGTCCACAATTATCTCTTGTCAGTATTATTTTGCACTATATGATAAATAAAGTATTATTATACATATACGAGTCATTTATCATTAATTTTCATTTGCATATCGTAAAAGAAAACACCTATTCAAGTATAATTTTACGACAACATTATATTCTAGTCGTTTTAATGTTTGTTCGGGCATAACTCCGTCGCTTGCCAACCGATTTGAAAAATTCTTTTTTTGTTGGAAAGGGTATAACTTCCCAAATGGTCCCATGAAAATTTTATCGAAATCGAACAAGCGGGTTTTTGTTAATTTCAATAAATGATGGCAAATCTGTCGGGATAGCTGAAATCGCATGTTTGTTTATTGTTTACACCAATTTATACCACGTACGCTGTGATGGGTATGTTTAGCTGGGAGTGAACCACTAAAAAGTGAAAAATAAAAAAACTTTTTACAAAAAATACAACCGACTTCTAAACAAAAAAAAAAACAAAAAGTACAAAATAACTTTAATTTCGGAACTCGGGGTTTTTGATTGCATTTTTGTTTTAAAAAATACAACCGACTTCTAAACAAAAAAAAAACCAAAAAGTAGGTACAAAATAACTTTAATTTCGGAAGTCGGTGTGTTCAAAACAAAAAAGCAATCAAAAACGCCAGAACAGACAAATGTATAGAAAAACACTTGACCGTTCACACTCAACCGATGATACGTTAGTGCGTCGAGTGTGAACGGTCAAGTATTTTTCTATACATTTGTCTGTTCTGGCGTTACGCGACCGTTAATACGCGACGCATGTTCCGTCAGATATGAACCTTCCCTAACAATAGTAAAATAAAAAGTAAGGTTTTTAAATCTGTGAGTTATATTTTATCATCTTCATCAGCCTGGTCTCTTCCTTACTGGAGTAGGCTTCCAATTTAGCGGAATGCAGGAACAAAAGACCAGTATTTTAAAATTCACTAAACTATAACCACTTTAGTAATGTCACTAAAAATATACAATAAATTACCAGAAGCAATTAAAAACGAACAAAAATGTAATACATTTATAAATAAACTTAAACAATTCCTAATCGATAAATGCTATTTCAATATGAATGAATATTTTAATGATAAATAAAATTAATAAATGAATAATAAAAAGAACTAATATCGAAGTGAGTAGTAAAAAAACATTAACATTTTACTTGTTTGGAATTGTTGGATGATTAATGCATTGGTCTGTTTTGATCAGCCCCATAGCTGAATGCCATAAGACCGAAATGCCAAATAAATAAAAAAATCGTAACCTTAAAAATTCTAGCCGGCCGGAATAATTTCCTTACAACACAAGGCCTGTGTACATAAGTGACAGTTTACCATAACGCGAACCGTTACGTTTGCGTTATCATTTTTAGGCTCCGATGGAGGTCATCATTTCGTATGTACCAGGGTGTATTTACAATTTCCAGTAGTACTTTATTCTGCAATCGTTGAATGATTAATGCATTGGTCTGTTTTGAGCAGCCCCACAGCTCAATATTAAAAGTTCAAAATGCCAAATTAAAAAAAAATCGTAACCTTAAAAATTCTAGCCGGCCGGAAGAATTTCCTTACAACACAAGGCCTGTGTACATAATGTACGTGACAGTTTACTATAACGCGAACCGTTACGTTTGCGTTATCACGTTTGGCTCAGTGCGCCGGCCTTCGCGGCATGTCACAGATAACTACACTAGACATACTCGTAGTTATGTGGAACATGTATCATTTACATACATACCTTTTTGTGTTTTGCTAGTTGTTTGACGCGGGTTCGCTTCCGTCGCCTGTCCGAGAGTGACCGTACACTTTTCCTGGGTAAAAACTAACTAAAACCCACCCGTGATTCTTCTTGTGCCCTTTGTATTCCAGAACCGCGGTGACTCTTTCGAACAGCTCTAGCAGGCACTGACCCTGTGGGGCGCCGTCTACGTTGTTGACAGCTCTTTGACTCGGGCCTGGTTGCTATCGGACGGTGAGCCACCCATAGCTCGCCTTCTGCAGGCCCGCTTTTAAGGTGGTCAGGAATCGCCCTGCGTTTCCTGACGCCCGGGGCGTCTTCTTCTGTTGTGGCGGCTGGGGCGTGAGGTTTCCCTCTCTCGCACGCATTCCGCCTCCTCCTTCGCTAGCATTACTGCTTCGCAGCAGGAGGCGAACCCTTCCCATGCCTCCTCGCTCCGGACCATGGCTTGAACCAGGGCCGGACGCGAGAGGTCACCGCCGCCGATCGCCTCAACGAGGACACGGCGGTGCTCCGCCCGAGCAGGACAGACCTCCACCGTATGCTCCACCGTGTCCTCCATCCCCGTTTGACCCTATTGATAATAATCTGTGATTTTCGTGTACAGTCCGGATCCGTATTGATTATGTAAATATGTAAACAAGATTAGATGCTCATATTAAGTCAAGGTCGTTGTAAATTATCACTAATTTTGTTATGTTTTGTTTAGGTATCTGATATCCAGTTATGTCTGGTCGAATGGGTTCGTCTCACAGAAATATTAAGTGTGATCATTTAATAGTACCTATATTTTACATTAATATTTGAATATTTATTTGAGTACTATGAGATCACAGTTTTTTGTTATTATTTTAGAGGTAGGGATATTTAAAATCAATGTTTACCTACACTTATGTAGCAGCTTTGTAAACATTCATTTTCTGATGAGTAATGATGATTGTCATGTTTTTTTTTATCTGTCTGTCTGTAAAATGACGTTTATGAGATTCATTTTTTTTTGTTTTATTTTAGTTTTATCTCAGTCACTTTTTCAAGGCACACATTATATTTGTGTATTAAATCAAAATCATATAAATACGATACTAGGTACTCTATTAGAAGCAGTAGGTATACATGATGTTTTTTGAATACTTTAAGTATTGTACGATTCAAGCTGAATGGCGGCTCGGAACAGTCGGAACCCTGTGGTAAAAGCGTATGGCTGAGAAGTGGGATACTGCACAGTGAGTAAATAGAAAAGAAGAAAGACAAAAAAAAACTTTTTTTTTTTGCCACAAAACTCACATGTACCTATACAAATTACTAGTTAGTAAAACATCACATTGAATGGAGGCTTCCATTCAGTTTGAATCGTACTGTACTTTGTAAAGTAATGTATTTTCCTGTAATAGAATTTATGAAACGCGTGTTTCGTTTACCTAAAACTAGTAACAAGGTCATACATTATTCCTCATGAATGGAAATTATCTCATTTAAGAAGTCGTAAATTCGGTAACTGTTAACAAAATAGATACAGTAGGTGAAGTTGTATTTAAATTTTAGTGGAAGCGCGTGTACAGGGTGTTCCAGAAGTGCTTGTTCAATATTCAAGGGTTAATTGTTTTGTATCTGCTTTACACTAAAGAAAAAAAATTAAAAAACAAATAATAAAAAAACGCGCCTGCCATGTCAAAAAGTGATCCATAAAATTGAAAAAAGAAGGGACGATTTCTTTGAATTGGTCTTTACAGGTCCCCCGACTGCAATGGAAAGATGATAATGAAAAGAGATTATCTACCTATCTTTTTTTTTAATTTTAGTTCACTTTTTGACGGAGTGTCTTTTTTTTTAATTATCTGTTCTTTATTTCATACTTTTTTGCAAACTTTAGACGATGACAGTATATGCAGTGTATTGATTATGCCATTATCAAGTTATAGTGGAAAAAAGAAACTCACAAACATACATAAGTACATACATACATGAACCCTAAAAACATAACACGCCCCTTTTTGGGCAGTCGTGTAACAAAAAAAAACGTGACACCAAACAAAATACTAAAAAGTTCCAAACAAAGCTCTTTACAAGCAGTTTCGCGCCCCATGTACCCAGAGAGGGCATTATGTACAAGATATTTCAGAAGTGTCATATTGCAGGGCGAAGCTGTCTGATGCCGTTGGTAGCATTTATGTATTTCAGTTCAATCATCATCATCAACATTTTTTTATGTATTAGTAGCCAGTTTTTTTTTTTTACAATAGTTTTTCTTTACTGTGTAGTAGATACAAAACAATACCCTTGAATATGCCCACGCACTTCTGAAACATCCTGTATTTTGTTTTATATGTAGGTATTATTAGACTTCGGGTGACATGTCGTAGACATCGATACTATCAAAAGATTTAAAAAAAAAACAAAACTCATTAAAACTTTAGATTTTTCTCTGTGACAAGTCTTAATATTTACAGTAACTACTAAACGAATTAAAAATGTGAGAGACCCTTTAAAATACAATTCTCAATTCTTTCTTAAAAAAAAAAACACGAAAGTATAAAATAACTTTAATTTCGGAAGTCGGAGTTTTTTTTTTGTTTTTTGAACACCTACTTCCGAAATTAAAGTCTGTTGTATTTTTTTGTAATTTTTATTTTTCACTTTTTAGTGGTGACACCCACACTCCACAGCTAAACGTACCCATCACAGCGTATGTATTATAAACTGGTGTAACTTCCAATTCCATCGTATAGTTTTTTTCTTTTTTTTCCATTTAACATCTACAATTGATAAAGCCACGCATTATTGGGGATAACCCAAATACTGGTCGTCAGATTCCACTCAAATTTAAATTAAACCAAAGACAAGCACCAGCTTTCGAATGTAAAAAGAATCGTCAATATCGGTACACCCAGTAAAAAAGTTATGACTAATGAGGTAACACTCCTCCTTGTTTTGAAGTTGTTTAAAAAAAAGTAATACCTAGGTACTTGTCTCCGTGCCTATAAATCCAACTTGACACTATTGAGACAGAAGCTCATTAAAGAACAGTAGCGTAGTTATCGTAATAACTGTACCGGAACCACTGCGGTGTCAATTTACCTCGAGTCTTTGTCAATTGGATGTTTTGAGGGCTCCCATATCAGGTGTTTGTTTTGTACCAACTGTGATTTCAATCGGATTTTTAAGTCGATACGTATTACTTAGTTTTAAAGCCAATGCAATCCTCAGTACAGAATATAGGTTAACCATAGCCTGAGAATGGGGAATTATTAAATTACTTCTTGGGGTAGGGAGTGTCAGAGTTTTACTGACTAAAACCCATCCATGCTTCTCTAAATGCGATTGCGTTCCAGGTGACACTTTCCGAACAAATTCCGCTATCCACCTTAATAAATAACACTTATCTAAATTCAACACGATATATAAATTTTGATAACAGATTTTGCCATAAGCATAGCATAATCAGCCTTATAATGTCCCCACCGCTGGGACACAGGCCTCCTCTCTAGGAGAGGGAATGGGCCGTAATCCACGCGGGCCCAGTGCGGGTTGGTGAATGTCGCATGTCTTCAAATTTTTGGTTCTAGGACATGCCGGTTTCCTCACGATGTTTTCCTTCACCGTTTTGAAAGCAGTGGTGATGAGATTAATTACACAAAGTAATGCGCCTGGCTGGGTTTGAATCCGCGACCAACAATTCGTAAGTTGGCGCCGTTACCACTCGGCCACCACTGCTCTTCCAGAAGTTGCTTCTGTTCCAGAAGTGCGTAATCATATTTAAGAGTAATATTGGGTAGCTGATATAGATTAAGACAAAAATTGCAAAACAAAAAATATAGCTCCTTCTTTTAAAAAATCCGACCGCAAATTACAGACTCAAAAGTTCCAAATAAATCATTTTTGTAACGTTGTAAAGTAATGGCCACATCCCACATGCATACATGTATGTTATTCCTAATCTAAGCAACTTAGTATAATGTAACTTTTGAATTCGCTCAAGTTGCACCACAATACATCAAAATTCTCGTGAATCTCATTCATCACACGTATGGCTCTAGAGAGAGGAGCTCTCGCCAGTAGGTTGGTTCTGATTGTAGTCGCAGACCACTTAGTTGGGCGCTATTCATTTATTACGTCAGACTATTTTCGCTAGTTTTTGAACGCCTCCCGTATTTTATTATAATACCCCTCATCATCTGCCTAGCCTTTTCCCAACTATATTGAGGTCGGCTTCCAGTCTTACCGGATTCAGCTGAATACCAGTATTTAACGTGGAGCGGCTGCCTACCAGACCTCCACAACCCAATAACTGAAGAACACGGTACTTTTTGGCAAGACTGGTGTTAGATTTTCTGGCTTCTGATAATCCGTAACGATTGCCAATACAACAATAATAATACCCCTATTATAAGAAAATATAAGAATAAGCCGAACCCTTTCGCCATCCTGTTTAATATTTATTACGTAAGAATAATACACGCAACAATTTTAGAAATGTTAATTTGTACTTACAAAGGTTCTAATAATTTTTCATTTTTTGGTAATAGTAAACTTTGTTTTTTAACCGACTTCTAAAAAAGGAGGAGGTTCTCAATTCGGATGTGTGTTTTTTTTTTTAATAATTACAAAGTAGAAATTTAACTTTGCGCATTTTTGTAATCTTACATAAGAACTATCGAGACTCACCCCCTTGTATGAAAAAATAAGACATGGTCGACCCCACTCCCCCCCTAAATAGTCTTACGCAATAAATGAATGGCCACTTGACAGAACTTTTTTGATAGGACCACTCGCAGTTCAGCACACTAAGGCTGGTTACTGCTCAACCGGACAATACCTTGACAGAACTACGCAACACAACGCTTAAATATCTTCTGGAACACGCTGTATACTGGTTTTTCATATACATCCGGATAGACTATAAGTCGACCCAAACACATTGGAAAACCGCAGATGTTCTTTAATCTACCCAGAAAACAGTTTTATGTACATACATAGGTTCTTATGTAACTGTCACTGACACATGCAAAAATAATCAGTGATTTTACAAACAAAAAAGTTCTGTTTCCTAAACACTTGACAACTATTTTGTCATCAATCGCCGAAATAATTGGAAAAGAAGAACGAACGGAAATACGGAACGATGCGTCAGTGTTTTCATTCTTCATTCAATTAGATCGGAAATGCTTGTCATCGAATATTTTAATTGTTTACCAACACTTGCATATCGCTGCTTTAAACAATCGAACAGCGATGTTGGTTATCTTCAAAACAATAACGAATACACGCAACTGCGCCATTAAACGAGAAATGCAGTGAAATTATATGATATGTATTGTAAATTGTGAAATAATAATAATAAACATCCATTAATGCCATCAATAATTCAATACTATAAAAAGAAAAGTCCACACTCACACCACACAGTCCACACTGGCTGATTGAACCATGAGTTATACTGACTCATGCTGCGGAATTTGTTCAAAAGCCGACACCGCGGCCTTTTTTTTTGGATGGAAAATCATCAAATGACTTCTCCCGCTCTGGGCGGAGCGGAAGGGAGTGTCGGACTCTTACTGACTAAAACCCACCCGTGATCCTTCTTGTGACCTTTGCTTTCCAGGGCCGCGGTGACTCTTTCGAACAAATTCCGCAACCCTAGCAGGCACTGACCCTATGAGACCCCGTCTTCTTTGCTTTCGGCTCTTTGAGGAGCCGACCGAACACGACGCGCCGTCGTCGACTCGGGCCTGGTTGCTATCGGACGGCGAGCCACCCATAGCTCGCCATCCGCACGCCCGCGTCTACGGTGGCCGGGAATCGCCATGCGTTCCGCCTCCTCCTTCGCTAGCATTACTTCGCAGAAGGAGGCGACCGCTTCCCATGCCTGCTCACTCCGGACCATGGCTTGAACCAGGGCCGGACGCGAGAGGTCGCCGCCGCCGAGACACCGCGGCCCTGGAACGCGGCGGGCGCTAGGAGGAACACGGGTGGAATTTAGTCAGTAAGAGTCTGACACTGCCTTCCACTCCGCCCAGAACGTCAGTCATTTGGTGATTTCCCATCCAGAAAGAAAAAAAACTATACTGCCCCGTAATTCATAAACGTCCAGCCTTTCTAAATTTACGTTTTGGTTTTATAAACCAAAGTGGAATTTTGCATTGTATTTCCGTTTACTTAATATTGCCAAGTTATTCTTATTAAATTAGACTTGTGAGATTTTTTATAATTATTATGGATCAGCGAATTCGCTGGCAAAATATTACTATTGTACCTACACAAATTTTATTAACTAGCTTCTGCTCCCCGATTTTGAAACTTTCTTCGTTGCTGCTACGCTCCTATTGGTCTTAGCGTGATGATATACAGCATATAGTATATATAGCCTTCCTCGATAAATGGGTTATCTAAAACTTAAACAATTTTTTGAATCGGACCAGTCTGTAGTTCCTGAGATTAGCGCGTTCAAACAAACAAATAAACAAACTCTTCAGCTTTATAATTATTAGTATAGATTAGCTGTGCCCTGCGGTTTCACCCGCACGCGCTATTTCTACCTTATAGTTCAGCTTAACGTAGCGCAGGTAAATAAACCATAGTGTTTAATTATATTTTTTTAATTTTCAAATTAAGAATAACACACAAGGTAAACACGCAATGCTCAATTGATTGTCTTTGCGCAATCAACTTTTAATTTTGACGACTGTATTGATTAAACAATCACATTCTTTGTTATGTTTGTTAATAGTCATTATTTTAAATATCAAGGATAATGATTGTTCGTATTTCGTAATAATCGATATTAATTTGAATTGAAATGATAATTTTTTGGAAAGTCTTGAATTTCAATCCGTCAAGACAAATTGGCAAGAACTTTAAAAGTTTTTCTTATTTTAACAATGAATGTTCTCCAATGTTGTAAAGACAATTGAGCGTTCGATGATAAAAACGGCGATTTTTTTTAGAAAGTGTTGTGTTATGATTTAATGATAAAAACATTAACGTTATTCATGACAATTTGTAAGTTGAAAGATTGGTGCTAGACGAGAGTGGAAAAAAAGATAATTGGCTTACCTAATTTTTGTACATTTTTTTTCGGAAAAAATGAAATTTTCCACTATATTTTTTAACGCACTTACCGTTATAAATACCACAGGTATCTTTAAAAATAAAATATTGACATTTTGATGTAAACACCTTAACTATCTTCTCGTAGATGATTTGAAGCCAACACATTAAAAAAAAACCTAATACATTACTAGGTACCTACCTCAAAACATATTTAAAGTTATTATCTAAATCTACCAGGGACCCGCGGTTTCAAGCGTGTAGTTCCCGTTCCCGTGGGAATACGGGGATAAAATATAGCCTTTGTTACTCAGGGTGAATGTAGCTTTCTAATGGTGAAAAAGTTTTTGAAATCGCTCCAGTAGTTTTTGAGTTTATTCGTTACATACAAAAATACAAATCTTTCCTCTTTATAATATTAGTATAGATATAGATTATAAAGATGAAGAATTTGTTTGTTTGGTTGGAGGCGCTAATCTCTGGAACTATTGATTCGAATTGAAAATCAAAATATAGTTGTGTTTCGATAGCCCATTTATCGAGGAAGGCAATAGGCTGCACTTATAACATTACGCTACGACCAATAGGAGCAGAGCATTTATGAAAAATGTGACGCTGACGAAGTTGCACGGAGCAACAACACTGGAACAGTGACGTATAAAAAATAGAAATTAAAATCATCGTATAATGTAACAAATACGCAAACTCACAAAAAACCTCTTCCTCATAGGAAATCAAAATGTCATAAAATAACAACCAGAAAAAAGTGAATCTTCTAGTGATGTGCCAAAGGACTGAGTGCTAACAAACGAGTGCTAGTGATGCGATATAAACCATGTGGGAGTACCTTGCAGTGTTGCTACTCGGCTTTTGGCTCGGTGTTGCCATATTCTTGTACATTTCTTGCTACTGGCTCGAGGAGATATTAGGTAAGTCGGCGTCTCAATTCATCAGCAGCCTGTTGCAGTCCACTGCTGGACATAGGCCTCTCCAATTGCACGCCACTTAGATCTATTTTCGGCTTCTCGCATCCAGTTTCTGCCAGCCGTCCTGCGCAAATCGTCACTCCACCGTGCCTGAGGACGTCCTACACTACGTTTGCCGAGACGCGGTCTCCACTCTAGAACTCGTTTACCCCAACGGTTGTCGGTTCTACGACTAATATGGCCAGCCCACTGCCACTTCAGCTTACTAATCCGGTGGGCTATATCAATTACCTTGCTTCTCTGACGGATCACCTCATTTCTGATGCGATCCCTCAGAGACACACCGAGCATAGCCCTTTCCATAGCCCGCTGAGCGACTTTGAGCTTATGGACCATACGAGCCGTCAGTGTCCACGTTTCGGCTCCGTATGCCATGACGGGTAGGACGCACTGATTGAAGACTTTCGTCTTTAGGCACTGTGGGATCGACGATGTAAAGACTTGACGTAGCTTCCCAAATGCTGCCCAACCCAACTGAATTCTTCTGTTCACCTCGCCCTCAAAATTGTTTCTACCTAACTGCAATGACTGCCCGAGGTACACATATTTTTGAACAACTTCGAGAACGGCACCGTGAATCGCAATCGGTTCCGGTAGAACATGTTCGTTGAACATGACCTTGGTTTTATCCAAGTTCATCCGTAGGCCGATGCGTACAGAAGAGTCAGCCATTCGTCTCAATTAAGTGATTAAATTAAACTAATAAGCAGAACATAATTATTGATAAAAAATCGAACATCCAAGTTAAAATTATCTTTAGGAGGATATCAAAGAATTTTATTGAAACATCTGCACCTATTGTTATTCATCTGAATTTTCAGATTTTTCAGTTACCCAAAAGTTCTGACAGATATCGGTGACAGGTAATTCCGCCATTACAACCATATAATATTTTTTTTGAGAGCTGTAGTGGCCAAGTGGAAACGGCCCCAACTTACGAATTGTAGGGCGCGGGTTCAAACCCAGCCAGGCGCATTAATTTGTGTAATTAATTTCATCACCACTGCTCTCAAAACGGTGAAGGAAAACATCGTGAGGAAATCGGCATGCCCTAGAACCAAAAATTCAAAGACATGTGACATTCACCAACCCGCACTGGGCCCGCGTGGTGGATTACGGCCCAATCCCTCTCCTAGAGAGGAGACTTGTGTCCCAGCAGTGGAAACATTAAATGGCTGATTATAATTAATTTTTTGTAAGTAAGTTTCTACTAATCAGTATTTAAACTAATCCAGCAGGTACTTATTATTTATGAATACGTTGGTAGAATAATAATTTATCCGCTATAAAAGGTTATCGATATTTTCTACCTAAGTTCATTACTGATACCTTTTCTCTGCTTTCGATATAAATATACAACTGACCCCATATACCTACGTCACAGGTCTGATCATGGAATTTATTCGTGATCAGAAAAAAAATAAAAGACTATCACCATTTTATCTTTTTTGGTCATCGGGTTCCAAGTTATTTAAATAACCAATGTACATTTATAATACTAGCAGTGCCCCGTGGTTTCACCTGCATAGTTCCCGTTCCCGTGGAAATACGGGGATAAAATGTAGCCTATATTACTCAGGGTGAATGTAGCTTTCTAATGGTGAAAGAATTTTTGAAATCGATCCAGTAGTTTTTGAGTTTATTCGTTACGTACAAAAATACAAATGCTTCCTCTTTATAATATTAGTATAGATGTATTGTACATTTATGTATGTCCATTGAGTCCACATTTTTTTTAATACCATTTTTCTCCTCGAATGATTACCTAAACGTATATGGCTAGAACTTCTTTTATATATTTCGAAGTATTAATGTTTCTTTCACCTCAAAATATACCAACTTATGTAACAGTCTTCCATTACAAAATCAACTCTGATTTATTACTTTCTGACTTCAATTTACCTTAATTAAATCAGCATATGCTCGAGTCTTGTCACCTCGAACTATACAAAAATAGTCACAATGGGTTGCTGGTTGGCGTAAAGGACAACCAGCAAGACGTTGGCAATAACCACTTAATATCTTATCTTGTTTTTATCAAGAGCAATGCACGTTCTTGTCAATAATAAGAAGTATTTATAGTGTGTGATCGGTGGTTGCTACAGGAATCAATTCAAGTTTTCAACTCGTGTGTGGAAATATTTTTGATTTATTTTTAACACTAGGCTTACTTTTTCTTGTTTTTAATAGAGAGTAGAGTGACATCCTAAATAAACTAAAAAGCCTAATATGATTCTGGAAGCAAGTGAGCTGGTTGGAATTAAAGCAGCCGTAACCCACGCATAGGTACTTGTCTACAGTAATATTATAAAGAGGAAAACTTTGTTTGTTTGGTTGTAATGAATAGGCTCAAAAACTACTGGACCGATTTTAAAAATTCTTTCACCATTCGAAAGCTAAATTATCCACGAGTAACAAAGGCTATATTTTATCCCCATATTCCCACGGGAACGGGAACTATGCGGGCAAAACCGCAGGGTGCTGCTAGTCCACTATAAAGCTATAAAGTAGCGACGAAACTAGGGTTGCCACCCGCCTGTTTTCCAAGGACATGTCCCAGTTTTCATAGGTCCTGGTTAGTAAAAGATTTTTAATAATTAAAGTGATTATTTTATATTTTAACTACTCGTTAAATTGTATTCAAATACTTTTACAACATCCTACTTATTAAGTACTAGCTGTCCCCGCACAACTTCGTTTGTGTCACATTTTTCATGACTGCTCCGCTCCTATTGGTCTTAGCGTGATGATATATAGCCCATAGCCTTCCTCGATAAATGGGCTATCTAACACTGAAAGACTTTTTCAAATCGGACCAGTAGTTCCTGAGATTAGCGCGTTCAAACAAACAAACAAACAAACAAACTCTTCAGCTTTATAATATTAGTATAGATTACTTGAATTTAATTAAACCTATTAAAAATGCAATTACATATTTAAATTTATAATGTGCTTACTTACTGAAAAGTAAGTAGGTACATGGTAAATTTAAATAACTGCTACCATATTTTTAAACTGCATTGACATAACATCAATATTGTACACTTAGTTCGCAATAAAAGTTTTGACTTTGAATTGTCCTGGTTTTTTAGTTTTGGGGTTGGCAACCCTAGATGCAACTAAGTCCTGATAGAGAAGATTGTAAGTCCCTATGCAAACATATACTTAACACCATATTTAACAGAATAGTTGACATCAACTCAGTTACCAAAGAGAATGTATTCAAAATAAAACCACTGTGTACTGATCTCATGCGATAGCTAATTTATTAAAAAAAAAAAACTATTTGCTTATGTAAGTACCTACTAATCAAAATAACGAAACCATATCGACTTCAATTTTCACGCCAACGCCATCTATCGAGCTCATTGGAAGTTTTAAAAAAGGAAACCTCAAACCCACTATCATACATACTATACAAAAATAAAAATAAAATGTTTTAATACTCTCGATCTTCACAACAAGAACTGTAGGTACACAAGTAATCTTAAATATTCCACAAATAAATTACAGCAGGTAGAATTCACAAACCGGTTGGTTTTATCCTTAAACAGTGAGGTGTCGACATTTATAGTGACCCTTACCACAGATAATAAAACCTTTAACAGTGGCAATACTGCTAACAGCTGTCAGACATAATAATCTACTGGGCAGACACAGTCGATTCGACATGACCATTATTTAGGAACATTAAATGTAAGGCGTATAGTCACTGTATTGGTTGTACCTACGTGGCCGTTAAAGGCTACCTCAGACATTAACCTACATGGTTCTCATAATTATTATTTGACCAGTACGGATTGTATGGACTTTAAATAAAAGAGACTGAACTCTGAGTTTGTTTCGGTGTTTCTTCTCAGGGTAGTCGGCTAGGAAACACCGGCTTCATCTAGCTTAAAATGACCAGAAATATTTGACGTGTAAGTGTTATGTTTAACCTACTTACAAAATAAATATCATTTATCATTACAAGATCTGGGACTAATAAAAGATGAATGGATTAATTCTAGGCAAGCATGTTGTCGGCGACCACATTATTGCTTACCATCAGGTGAGATAAAGGTCAAACGAGAGCCTGACATTTATTGAAAAAAAAAAAAACGCAAAGTACAAGTTGAAGGAAGTCATATTTTAATTACCTATGTGGACTTTGGCACACCTTCTAGTACATACTGCAAAATGTATAAGCAAAAACAAGGTTAAAAAAAAAATAGTAACTAAAGTTGATCTAGATAATAACAAAACAATTTCTACAAATGACTTTGACATATCACAAGCTCTCTAACGCCCGGTTCCTATATTTTAAAAACGATTCGTTTTGCTTACGGATGGTAGAATTGTCTACGAGGCGTAACCCTTATGCGCTCCTATAATAAACCTTTCGTAAGCGACCTTACCGTTGGCTTGCTACGTACGGATGGGAGGACTACCAATAACGATCCGTAAGCGCAAAGTATGGAAATGATGATCTTAGGTGTCAGACAGCAGACGCGATCCCGGGGGGGTTACGGGGGTCATGACCACCCCAAATTTTGTAAACGTTCACGCTGCATAAAAATTACAGAATTGGCTTTCTGTATATATACTTATGATAAAACTAGAGCAAGCATGCCATACATTATAGTTTTTCTGTAAAAGTCATCAACGTAACACATCGGGCACTACTGTGCTTTGAAGGTCACTCCACTCCTTTTACTGTGAAAAAAAAATTAGACTTGTTAAGGTACTATTCATGTAAGCTGACCCCATACCCTTCAATTCATGGCTGCGACCGTGCCTGTGTAGGAATAGACCAAAATTCGCGTTGATTTTCATTTCAGTTGCGAATTGGTAGCACAGATTTCTGCCTCAACCAAATACCGCGTACATTTGTATCTGTTGCTATTTGTAGCCAAATGATAGAAAATTTAATTTAGACTAAGTCATAACTCGTTGAAGAATGTTTCTTAGTAATTAAGTAATTCCTGATGTCTAACGAAGATTCATAGACGAGTACAGCAGTCAGTAGTCACGTTTGTGCGTGACATGTCACAATAAATTTGATACAAAACAATACATTATAGTAAACTAGCTGCTGCCCGCGGCTTCGTCCGGAAATTATCCCATGGGAACATAATCCCGGGATAAAAAAAAATACATGTGTGCAATTCACACGTGGTAGAAGTGAAACCTTCAAAAGATAATGAGACGCTTTTTCGTTTCATAAACTTTCAAATCACAACGATGCTAAAGAAGCTTTCACTTCAAAATTTTTTACTCAGGAAATACCCCTATTTAAAACAAGTGAATGTTCTACGCTGACCCTTAAGCCCTGTTGAATTTCTCGAATAGAAACCTTTACGTCTCTATGCAAAAGAAATTTAATCTTCTGTATAATTATTATCCCATAGAAATTAAAGATATAAAATGATAATCGAAAATATCATTCGAGTCCCCGCAAAATGGCAGGTGCTGTAATGCATAACAATGTGGAGTCTTTGTATTTATGTTAAGTGGGTAGCAATTAACACAGAAACTTCAACAAAGTGGGTGGATAATACAAATGTGATTAAAAACTAGGTCAGGAACAACAAAGAACCTAATGTAACGAGATATTATTCCATATTGTTCTAGGAATAAGGTAAAACCAGAAGAGCAGTGGTGGCCGAGTGGTAACGGCCCCGACTTACAAATTGTAGGACGCGGGTTCAAATCCAGCCAGGCGCATTACTTTGAGTAAATTATTTCAACACCGTTGCTCTCAAAACGGTGAAGGATACCTAACATCGTGAGGAAACACGGCATGTCCTAGAACTAAAAATTCGAAAACATGTGACATTCACCAACCCGCACTGGGCCCGCGTGGTGGATTACGGCCCATTCCCTCTCCTAGAGAGGGGAGGCTTGTGTCCCAGCAGTGGAAACATTAAAAGGCTGATCATATAATTCAAAGTCACTAGAGAGTAAAATTATTACCTAAAATAGAGGATATTATACGTAAGATTTTTTGGAAAAACAAAGTCATTACAAAACAGAATTCATACTGGAAGTTATATAGATGCTCAAGAAGTATACTTTCCCCTATTTTAATTACTCTAGTTTCGTGGATGAATTCCACTCTGCTCAACACACACAATGATATTCTTTCACCATTCGAATGCGACATTATCCCTGAGTGACATAGGTTATATTCAAATAAATAAATGTCCACCCGTGCGAAACCAGGACGGGCCACTAGTCCTATATATTTTGGATTTTTTGACAGTCACTGTCGCTGAGACAAAGTAACTCTTTATAAGCTATTCATGGGACTCGCAACGGGATCTCAAAGAGTGAAAAAAGTTTAGAGACGCCACAGATAGTAAATATATACGTCTGCTACTTGACCAATTATTAATTTAAAAATAGAATTTCAAGCAATCATTTTATTTCAACAGATACAAATATTTGCTAACACGTTCGACCGTAAACACCGTGATTAATGTACATCATTACACTCCATTAAATATATAATTACATTGTTACATGTTCCTTACAATTTCTGCCACCTCTCGGCTTTACATTATCTCGAGATCTACGTGACCCCAACATTAATTGCCTTGTTTTATCATTAAATCCGCCATTTTGTGTCTATTGTCAGCCATTTTTATTTCGCTCATGTGTCGAGGTCGGCTGGTAACATCTCCTTATATGAAGACTTTGCACTTTAATGATAACCACGTGTTACATGAATGACATATTGATGTACAGTAACAGTTGGTTCTATCAATCAATCAATCAATCAACTACCAATTATAGTGCGTTGCTCACATGTTTCTTGTAAAAATGAGATATTGCTGAATACAGTATTCCCAAATTAATAATTCGCATGCAGATCTTCGCTAATTGTCGTATATCCGGGAACACCCGAATCAAAACACATAATTCTACTAAATTATGCATGAAGAAAATAAAAAAAAAATTTGACCTGACCTCTCGCAGTTCAGCACACTAAGGCTGGTTACTGCTCAACCGGACAATCCTGTGGTGGCCCAAATGAATTTAAGGCCCCCCAGCCAGGGCTTAAAAATACTTAAAAACTAAATGACCGCTCGCTAAGGGCATCCCCTGTGGGACACGGGCCACGGCTTAGCGGGGTCATTGAGGGGGGGCAGCAAGGGACAGGCTGGGTCAGGTTGATATTATTTTGGGGGTTTAACGCTAATGGCTCAGCAGCGTGGGCTGGCTCGTTCGGCAAAAGTCGGGGGGGGGTCTTGACGGGGGCGTCGCGATGGACCTCGTCGGCGAGGTCGGTATACGGAACGCGGTCTGTGTTTGTTTTTCCTAAGAGTGCTGGTTTCCCTACTACTCTCTTGGGTCTGGGTGAAGAAAATGCACTTAACCACTCTATATACATATCGTCTTCCGACGCTCGGGGAATACGACCGTTGCCGAACAGTGACGAAGATTTCTATGCACATTATCACTTTGGGAGACCTGTAAATTCGTTGGTGACGGATAAAATGACCATTTTCAAAGAGACATTTATCAGAAAATAGTAGGTAAGGTTAGCACATAAGGGAAGGTTCATATCTGACGGAACATGCGTCGCGTATTATCGGTCGCGTAACGCCAGAACAGACAAATGTATAGAAAAATCACACTCGACGCACTAACGTATCATCGGTTGAGTGTGAACGGTCAAGTGTTTTTCTATACATAGTATTAACTTCTCTTTACAAACTGTGTCTACGTTTCTTATACCACACTTCTGTCGCAGGTCTGCTGGAAGAAATTTCAATTGAAATAAGCAGTGCCTACCTTTGTGCTCTTGATTTTGTACAAAATTTGCATTTTTTAAGTATCTTGTGTGTACATAAATAAATAAATAAGGTCAAACATATAAGTCAATAACTAACAAATGATCGAAAATGTCTTTAAACGAAATTTTAATCACAAATTTAACCATACATAAGTTGAGTGATCAAAAAACTTGCAATTTATTATTTCCTGCTTTTAACATAACATCTACTTCTAATCAAAAGTTTATCTAATAAATTTCTATATACATAATAATAAGTACATAATGAATGCTAATATTATAAAGATGTTGAGTTTATGAGGTTGTATGGGGCAATCTCTCTAAGGTTGCGAAATTTGTTCGAAAGAGTCACCGCGGCCCTGGAAAGCGGCGGGCACTAGGAGGATCACGGGTGGGTTTTACTCAAAAAGAATCTGACACTCTCTTCCGCTCCGCCCACAGCGGGAGAAGGCATTTGATGATTTCCCATCCACAAAAAAAGGGGGTAATCTCTGGATCTAGGTACTGAGCCGATTTTGAAAATTATTTTACCAAAGGATGAACCTTAAAATGTTTCCACGGGAACCAATACAACGCGGATGAAACAGCAGGGCGCTGCTAGTAATAATTTAAAAAATTCCATCCAAAGACAAGCTAGAACCAGCTTGTCCTTCTATTATTTTTATACTATTTACACTTGGTAGCACGCGTTTTAAATGGCGTGTGCGATTCTTGTAAAGATAACTATCTAACATGAAAACCTATGTAGTTAATTTAATCTTTACATCGTATTTTAACGACGGATAATGATCAGGAGGCGCTTACACATGGCCTGACGCCTTCCAGTTATTAAAGATTACGAGAAAAGAAATGTTTTCAACTTTTTAGACCTATGTATCCTGCTTATGTGTATAAAGTTTCATTATAATCGGTTTAATGAAACTTTACGCACATAAGTAATTTCGGAAAATAAGGACTTAAAAATTTGTATGAAATGCCGTCAAAATTTGACGTTAAAAATGCTACATACAAAACACAAACACACACACACAAACACACACATACAAACACAAACGTAGACAAACACATACACAAAAACAACACCAACAACAACCAAACCAACACACCAAACCCCCAACACCAACATAACAACCAACATATTAAAATTAGGCTGAGAGCCAACCCTTTTTAAAGTTATAATTTTACATTAAAATGCGTGTTTAATTTTGGTGACCATTTGCTATTTTTGTCTGATATATGTTAGGTACTATATCCGGTGGTAAGTTAAACATATGCCTAAGTAAACTAATAGTAAAACTTTCAGTTTTCTGATAACATTTTAGTGTAGTGTTCACGGCTTGTTCTTATAAGAACTTATTGTTAGAGAAAAGTCTTGAGAGCGATTGTCGAAGTGCTACTGATGCCTCCATATGTAAAGAGCAGTCTAAGAGCTGATTTAAGGCCCACAGACTGACCGACCCCAAATAAATTGGGACAGAGCAATATAATTATGAAAATGACATTGAGCAGCAAGTTAAACCTCCTTTTTGATACATAATTCGAAAGTCTACGTTCCAAATAAATTGAGCAAAATTATTCCGTACTGGCAATCCGCCATGAGGCAAATAGGTACACAATTACATGACTTACTTATTGCGAGTAAATCAAACACTCGTTACATATTGCTCGGTAATGTTTGGTGAGTGACCCAACATGACATGTTGTCACCTCGGGGGCAAATTGACACACTTAGTGGATTTTACACCTGTGAGGCTGTGACACAGGGCCGGATTAGGATGGTCGTGGGTGCAAAGTGCTTTTGAAAGTTTCGTTCGTTCTTTGCCAAGTTTGCCCCGCAAACATGATCCAATCGCCAGATCACAAGGTCCCTTCGTTCTAGATATTTACCAATTTAGGTGCCTTGTACAGTCGGTGATAGCAATTAACTGACCCCCCTAAAAATTACTCGATTTTGCACCCTATGCTCATAACATTAAACGTTATTCAATATGGTATGAGTTTATCAGACTAACACTACTCGATGAACAGAAACAATAAATAATTTTGATACGCAAACTTGAGCTTTAAGAGGTTGGTATTAGGTCATTTATTTAATAACTTTTTACCTTTTTTAATAAGTGGGTAGTTAGACGTCAATATGCGTATTCAACAAAAACTGCTATAAATATGACATAAGGACTATGGGGTAGAAGAATAAATTGAACAAGATATTCTATCCACAAATAGCAGTGAATACGCGTGAACATTTTTACCTTGCCTTACTAAATTGGCTTTTTTCCTTTTTATTAATTGTTATCAATTTTGATAGATTAATCGTCATGTCTCAGTTGAGTGATTATTTAAAATACAAAATAATCTATTTGCATGAGGAGAATGTTGGTATTAAAGCGATTGCTAGGAAACTTAATATAGCGGTAAGTGTATTATTTTTATGCTTCATTTATAATTATACTTTTTCCTTAATTCGTTAGTCTGCTTAAAAGCCGGTGAATGTAGAATAATAGACAATTAACTGTGTTTCATTATGAGTCTAATTTGAGATCATTTATAGGTCTAATTTGATTTTTATAATCTAATTTGATAAACGTATTTTTTCAAACTTAATCGATAAATTATGTTTACCTATTCGTTACTAAAATTATGCTTATTGTGTTGTTTCAGAGAAATACAGTCAGATTGTCGCTAAGACGTTTTGAAGAGGCAGGGAATATTCAAAAAGATCGTCCTGGACCAAAACCTACTATGTTACATACTCCAGTGTCAGAACGTCATCAAGCAATTGTTAGAAGGCATACTGAACAGCCATTTTTGCCTACTCATTCAACTGCAAGTGGAAGTGATCGTTGTTGGAATATGGTGCGCGGTATGCGGGACCGCTTGCAACAAGCAATAGAAAAAATGGTGCTCCTCTTCGCTATTAAAAGCATGAATAACTTGAGTAACCAGTGTTGGTCACAAACAATACTAACGTATGTCAGTGTGTGTGTTAAATTAACTATTGTTATAATTTGTAACGAAGTATTTCGAATACCTAGTTTTTTGTCAAAACCTTATTTTATAACTAAAATAACTATTCATAAAACAAATTGATATATAGTAGACCAGGTAGAACTTCAACGTATAATGCCGTTTTATTTAGTTCAATGATATTTAATGTAGTGATGTTATTGTTATGAAATAGAAATACATACCTATATTTCTAAATATTATAACATGCTGATTCACTATATTAAACTCAGTGCAGTTAACAACGTTATTAGTAAGCAGGTAAATATTATCATCTTCGTGTCGTCATCAATATCATTTATGTTATTCTTATAATATTTTTTTTATAAAATAAAATCGTTTTTACCACCATTTTGGTTTTTTATTTCTGTTCATTTTTTTTTGTTGTTGTTGCTAAAGTTATAATTTATTATTTATAACTTAAAATGAATATACAAAACAGAAACAAACGCGTCAATTACGCTGGTTACGAACTCGCAACCACGATTTGTCAGCTCACTACAGTCACCACTAGACCACTCGAAACATATTCAACGTGATCGAAATTACGTATTATATTACAAGTTAAAATAATATTCAAGAAAATACCTACCTTAACACTGCGTATTAAAGATCAAATTCGAATAACTATTTTATTGATCGTAGACGTTGAACCAGTTCCAACGTTGTTCTAGTTCGATCGTTCGTAACAAGCAAAAGGTTCAAATTCGTTTAATTTTTAGGGGGTCAGTTAATTGCTATCACCGACTGTACCTAGGAAAATTTACGGATAATATAAGGAGAGTTTTCATCTGTGTCCATGATGGAGACAGATTTCACTTGAAGTCAAAAAATAAGTCAATATTTTCTTTTATAATTTAAAAAGGAACAAGGACTAGTGCTCGACTAGAAGTTCATGTATCATATTTCCATAAATAAATCATTTTGAAAAATATGTACGGAAATGGTAAAAAAACAAGGTATGGCATAATATCCGACTATAAGCCACCATTTAAATTAGGTACTATTTACATTATTACCAAGTAATTAAACAAACAGTTCAAGTATTTATCAAATACATATCGCAATTTTTACAATTGACACCTAAATTCCATTCAAATGATTTGCGTCATTATGTGGATAATTATGAATAACTTCGTTCAGCCACATTTAACATGAATAAACAACGATAAAATCAAATACTTATGACATGTGGAATATTTTCGTGACTCGCTTGTTATTAAGGTTTAGCATTTGTATTTATTTTTATGAATCACGGAGTCCGCACCTGTGTGTCTTGTGTCTTATGTAATGATGTTACATTATTGACAAAAATATATTAAAATTAGTTAGTTATCGGTAAGAAAACATACCTACTTGTTTTCTACTTAATAAACTTACTTCTTTAGAAGTAGGAGGGTGCCCAAAGTACTTACCTATTTGGTGGACTAAAGTACTTATTTTCTAAACTTTTTGAGCGTATGAATGTGGGTTTTGGGAATAATTACTTTCACTATACGTAAACCAAAAAAAATCAGCTGTTCCATACATTTTGATGAGTTATACGAACATAAATGTATGGAACGGTACTCCCTTTCTTCACATAAAATTGTTTGTCCGAAAATCATTATCCATAACACGTTTGCTATAAACTGCAGTAACCATAATGTTCAAAACCCCGAAATTTTGTTCAGCATAATTATCTTTAGTTCTAAAAGTATTCTGTCATAATATCGAGTACCATAATAATTGAATCTCCTAATTTTATATGCCCTAAAGTCATATGTCCTAAGTATTGTATTGAATAATGTGTATTATTCCGAATGTTCATTTATAGTAAATATTTTAGTCCTAAAACATTTGCTAAAAATAGGTTTTAGTGACAAAAACGAATCGCTGTAAATCCGACTCCACGCAGTCTTGTCTGCCCTACCCCTAGAGTGTAATTTAAAACCGCGTAGGCGCGGAGGGGCGAGGTGGCCCGCGAGTTGAGGAGCAGGTGGTTGTAACACTCGCCGCCGCGGCTGAGGCTGGCCGGCGTAGCCGGCCAGCAAGCCGAAGCTGCGGTGGAGAGCGTTAAATCCATCTGCGACGATAAACTCGCGTGGGACCGCCGGAGCCCCGCAGCGCCGGAGCCGTGACAGAAACCATGCCTGCTGCATGTTGCATGCTTGCTTGCATGCTGCGTGCTTGCTTGCATGCTGCATGCTTGCTTGCATGCTGCGTGCTTGTTTGCATGCTGCGTGCTTGCTTGCATGCTTTATGCTTGCTTGCCTGCTGCATGCTTGCATGCTGCATGTCTGCTTGCATGCTACATGCCTGCTTGCATGCTGCATGCTTGCTTGCTTGCATGCTGCATGCTTGCTTGCTTACAAAAACCACATGTTCACATCATCTGCTTTATTGAGTAGGTACATGTATAATATATTTATTTACGTATAATAAAATATTATAGAATAAAAAAAATAAAAAAAAAGTTACAGAAAATATAGATGAAGATTATAATGCATGATCAGATATTTTTAATTATAACAAATGAGAGAAGCTCATAGCAATTGCTTTGTTATAAGATCTAAGAATATTATTATTTTAAATAAACATTAAGTAACTTGAATTTAGGACTTATAACTTTTATTGAAAACGATTTTATAAATTATGTACATTATTGATTGTAATATTTATGACAAACGGATTTAGGACATATTATATTTAGGGATTTCAATTTTATGGCATCAGATATTAGGTGATATTAAGTTCGGGTAAGTTATAATTCGGACAAATGATGATTAGGACAAAAAAAGTTATGGCTCTTTAAATTATGGATAAAAAAGTTAGGGGACACAATAGAGAACCGTATGGAACAGCTGATTTTTTTTTCGCGATTTCAGGTTTGGTCCCATAGTAAAAGTTGTTCATAATGATGAGTACTAAGGCGTACTAAAAGTTGTTCATATGGTAATCTGCCATCTCCTTCGAGGTCTGCCGCAGCTCCGTCTCACAATTTCAGGGCACCAAGGACCAAGGATACTAAACAAAATAACTTCATCATCTGCCTAGCCTTTTCCCAACTATATTGGGGTCGGCTCCCAGTCATGCCGGATTCAGCTGAATACCAGTATTTTACGTGATGCGGCTGCCTACCAGACCTCCACAACCCATTAACTGGGGAACACGGTACTTCTTGGCAAGACTGCTGTCAGACTTTCTGGCTTCTGACAATCCGTAACGACTGCCAAAGATCTCCAAATGACAGCCGGGACCAACGGCTTAACGTGCTTTCCGAGGCACGGAAAAGTCTCATTATGTTAAGATGGTCACCCATCCACAGACCAACCTCGGCAAGCGTTGCTTAACCTAGACGATCGACCCGTGCTGCTGTAATAATTTAGCCACGAGCACGAACAAAATAACTTTGTTCCGGCAAATTAAGTGATTGATCAAAGGAGGCGGAACTCAGCTAAATCTTAATTAGGTATTAATATTTGGCTGAGTTCCGTCTCGAATTGTTTTCCTTAATGCAAAGCTTTTAAAGCATCATTCAAGATCCTGCAACTAAAATATTTCAATCAAGACAGGAAGCTGTTTAAACTTGCGAATGGCGTCAAAAAAATATAGACACCTCTATTGTTTTTGGCATAAAGAAGTCAGACTAGAATGATCTCAGTTCTCATGAATTTTAAATGTGAATAAAAAACGAATTAATACAGAGATTACACGATCTTAAAACCTGTTGAGATGGACTAATTATAATAATTAAAATAAATTATTTCGTGAGTAATTATTTGTTTTATGTGTTGAGTTCCGCGTTAATTGACTTTTTATCCTGATGGCAACTTAGAAAAAAATGGGTGAATACCATTTTTAATTAATTAAAATTGTTTAAAATTTAAACTCGTCCTAATGCTGGGAACTTCTTTAAATTGTGTATTTTTTTTTTAACAAATACAAAATAAATTCTAACCACTGCTAAAAGATTTTTAATGTCCTACCTACCTAATAAAAGTACCTATGCAACATCATACTAATAATATAAAGCTAAAAAGTTTGTTTGTTTGAACGCACTTATCTCAAAAACTGCTGGTCCGATTTGAAAAAATATTTCAGTATTAGACAGCCAATTTATCGAAGAAGGCTATATATAGGCTATAATCACGCTTAGACTAATAGGAGCGGAGCATCAATTAAAACTGTTGCAAAAACGGGTTTCATCCTCTCTTATGTGGCGCAGACGAAGTTGCACGGATTAGCTAGTATCCATACAGTATATATTCAGCGGGATCCCTTCTTTTCGCATAATGTTTTTTGTCCTAATATACTTCGGCATAACGATTTTGGCACAATTTGCTTTGGCATAATAATACTTTGGCATAATTTTTTTAGGCATACATTTTATGTTGGCATAATCATGTTAAAGACTAATTTGTTTTGGCATAAATTTGATTCGCATAACGTTAGTAGGCCTAATGACTATTAGCATAACGTTAGTAGGCCTAAAGCCTTTTAGCATAACGTTCTGTGCAACAAAAGTTAGTCACAGAACCGAATTGCTGCAAAACCGACTTCACGTAGTCTTGTTTGTCCTACCCCTAGAGTGTTATTTAAAATCGCGTAGGCGCGTAGGGGCGAGGCGGCCCGCGGGCTGAGGAGCAGGCGGTTGCGAGCGAGCCGCCGCGGCTGAGGCTGGCCGGCGAAGCCGGCCAACAAGCCGAAGCTGCGGTGGTGAGCGAAAGCCGTCTGCGACGATTAGCACGCGTGGGGCCGCCGGAGGGCCGCAGCGCCGGAGCCGTCACAGAAACCCTGCCTGCTGCATGCTGCTTGCTTGCTTGCTTGCATGCTTGCTTGCATGCTGCATGCTTGCTTGCATGCTGCATGCTTGCTTGCATGCTGCATGCTTGCTTGCATGCTGCATGCTTGCTTGCATGCTGCATGCTTGCTTGCATGCTGCATGCTTGCTTGCATGCTGCATGCTTGCTTGCATGCTGTATGCTTGCAATGCTTGCTTCCTACAGCGAAAAAATACTCACAAATTAAAAAAGTTATGCTTTAGAACTTTATGCTTAAAAAAGTTATGCTTTAGAACTTTATGCTTAATAAGTTTATGCTTTAAAATATTATGCCTAATCATTATTATGGTTACAGACATAATGCTTAAAAAAATTATGCATGAGCTGTTATGCGTAATTATATTATGCGAAAAAATAATTATGCCAAACAACATTATGCTAAGTTATATTAGGTCTTAAAATTTTATGCTAATGGATAGGGAACCATATTCAGCAAATAAATATTGACGATACATCGAGAAAATAATGTAGGTAGGTGGTTTTCCTACTGCTTTTTTTTAATTGTTCGAAGACTTTACATATCATAGCGAACAAAAACGATAGTAGTTCAACAAACTTTGAACTTTCGGTAAGCGTTAGTAAAAACACTCATTTGAAAAATTACCAAACTTTTTGTGACTTGGTTTTGTGTTTTTCCACCTCAATATTTATTAACGGACACTGACATCACACTAAAAGCTTGTTCGATTAAATTTGGACATCAATTAATATTGAAGTTATTGAAAAAACAAACTAATTTATCGACCATGAAAAATGTTGGTTTCTGTTGGGAGTTTGGATAAAATTACATTTGTAAAAAAAAAAAATACAAGAATATTACTTTTAGGGTTCCATACTCTAATGATACCAAACGAAACCCCATTACTAAACCTCCGCTGACCGTCCGTCTGTCACCAGGCTGTATCTCATGAACTGTAATAGTTAGAGAGTTGTCATTTTCACAGATGATGTAAGTATTTCTGTAGCCGTAAAATTTTTAGGGGGGTCCCCATACAGTAAACGTGATTATTTGCTCGTTTTTGCAAAAATAAGGCAACAGGTAGACGCTTAAAATATTCACTGAATATTTAGTTATCCTAATAATATTATAAACGCGAAAGTTTGTAAGTATGGATGGATGTTTGTTACTCTTTCACGCAAAAACTACTGAACGGATTTGGATGAAAGTTGGCACACAGATGGTTTATAACCAGGATTAACATCTAGGATAGGAATTTTTACCCCGATATTCCCACGGGATCGAAACTTATGCGGGTGAAATTGCGGGGCGCTGCTAGTATATTATATACATATATTAAATAAAACAAATATTAAAGAGGGTATACCCATACAACAGATATTATGATGTATTTGCCGTTTAAATTAACGGACCGAATTCGAAACACGATACTGCGTTCAAAAACACAGATCGTTGACGTGGCTCAGAAGACAGCCCAGCTTAAATGGGACTGGGCTGGACATGTCTGTCGTATGTCCATCGAGCGGTGGGCCTATAAAACACAAAATTGGTGCCCTGACGCGAGACGGGGCCGCGGCAGACCACGAAGGAGATGGCGGGACGACTTGGATGTCGTCCTTCGGAATTGGCAGGATGTGGCACAGGATCGGGAAAAGTGGAAGGAGGCCTTTGCCCAGCAGTGGAACATTTCAGTCTAGCTATAATAATAATAAATATATAGATAATGGCGCACGAACGGTTCCGTAACCCTTCGTGCCCGAGTTCGACTCGCACTTGGCCGAATTTTCTAAATCAAGTAGGCAACAAGTTTATTTTACTTACTTGACATTTCTACGAGCAGCAAAATAATTACATATACTCTATCTAAATATAATTTATGCTATCCGTACCATCAATGATCGCCAAACTCAGATTGATGTGTTTACATGTTGTATTAGTGAATTCGCAAGGGTATTTATTAATATTATGTTACAGACGAAATAATATCTCATTTTAACTTTATTTGTGTACTATGTTTGTGTTATGCTATGTTTTTGTGATTTAAAATAATGTAGGTACTTACCTTTTTTTTTTGTCGTGGGGAAATCCTCATGGACTATCCCCCGTCTGGGGAAGACGGGGGGGTGTGCCGGACTCTTACCGGCTAAAACCACCACGGTGTTCCGTCACTTGACCGTAGGCCGGGGTCGCGGGATTAGCAAAAGCATGCACCGCAACCCCGGCAGGTCTCGGTCCGCCAACCCCTGGCGGACCTCTCTTCTGTGGGGCCTGGCCCCACGTCCTTCTGAGTGGCACGCGTGGAACACGTCGCGTCGCCTACTCGGGCCTGTTACTGATCGGGCGGTGGGTGCCCCAACCCAGCGCCCGCAGGCCACACACTAGGGTGGCTGGAGGTCGTCGCGCGGCCTCCGGCGCCCGGTGCGTCAGGCGCGGGAAGGGAGAGTGGCAGCTGCCTCTCTCTCCCTCTCCCTAGTATTTGAATAATGTTCTTAGTTTAATATTTTCTAATTTAGTTGTAACTGTGTAAGTGTTATAAAAAAAAAAAAAATAATGAACATAAGCATTGCACTATCAGATCAGTAGATTATATTAATAGTTATCTTTGTACAAAATGTCATTCTAGTATCGAATCCGGGCCAAATTTTGATAATGATATAAAATACATTCAGCTACCTATTAAAATACCTACTGATAACTTAAAAATTGTAAAGTTATTATGATATCGATTAATAACGTTGGCGCCGAATCCAAATGGCACTTTTCGGGCTTCTAAATTTCCGAAATCAATAACTTACAAATCTTCAAACTCCCGGAAATTAGATATCTAGATCACGTTACTTATTCACGCGTTTATCAAACTTTCATACTCATTTTTCTTTCTTTTTCGGGGTGTTTTTGAGTCATTTCTAAGAATACTCTTTATATCTATCCGCCCAGGTGCGTAGTACCTGTTATACTCCAACTTCCAGACTTAATACAATAATATAACTTGTAGAACAGAAACTTTTTTACAAAATAAAACAATCGGCTTAAAATAAATACACTACAAAGTATAGAACAACTTATATAAATATCGCAATAAAAAAAGAACGGTCGAATTGAAACCTCTTCCCTTTTTTTAGATAAATTAAAAATGAAAACCTACCCATACCAAACAGCACTCCTTTACAGATATTCCAAGAGTCTTATATTGTGGCCTATTTCAAATCTATACTAATACTATAAAGAGGAAAGATTTGTATTTTTATATTTTTGTATGTAACGAATAAACTCAAAAACTACTGGACCGATTTCAAAAATCCTTTCACCATTAGAAAGCTACATTCACCCTGAATAACGTATATTTTATCCCCATATTCCCACGGGAACGGGAACTACGCGGGTAAAACCGCGGGGTGCTGCTAGTATTTTATAAAGACCATCCAACTGTAAAAGCAATGGAAGCAAAAACCAATATATCTCGTGATCAATGTCTTGCACTTGTGTTAATGCCCATAGCACGATGTAGTGGCTAGCGATGCGCGATATATTGATATATGATACTCAGCACAATCATCACAATATTTCCTACTTTTCCTTCAAAGCACGTTTAGTTACAGCTAGCACTTGAGTGCTCTTTCTCATCACATACCGTAAAGTTGGGTTACTTTAGCCCTGGGGTGTAACTTTGGCTATAGCTCGTTAACCCATCAGAACACATCACACTGCGTTTACTGTGGTCACTGTAAAGTTTGGCCCAAAGTAACCCGACTTTACTGTACCTAAGTAGGTAGGTACTATTTTTGTTTAAATAAAAACCAATTTTAAAAGTTCATCTCCCCCTTTCCACAGACCTCCCCGCGCCCCGCAGCCAGTCCCCGTCCCCCGCGCCGGCCGGACATAGCGCGAGCGGCGCGCACGTTCAGCTCAAGCGACTGGTCGCCAGAGTCGTGGAGGAGGCGGCGTCGCTGCCAGCTCTCGCCAGATATGCTGCCGAGCCACACACACCCACGATCGAGTCTTCCACGTACGAAGACTTACTGGCCACGTTGATTTTGAATAAGGTTGGTGCATATTATAAAATTAAATATTTAAAAGACCCCCGACACAAAATCCCTTTAAAAACTCAATCTTAAAGTACCTAAGTATTTATTAATAATTCTAAAAAAGATACGTCGCGTTGGGGGACATTCTAAGAACACTCGCCCGTAACTCACCTTTCATACAAAAAAACTAAATTGAAATCGCTTCATCCGTTCGCGAGCTACGGAGCCACAGACAGACAGACAAACAGACAGACAGGTCAATCTTATAACACAACTTTTTTTGCGTCGTGGGTTAAAAACCAAAGAAACGATGAAAAGTAAAATGAAAGATGAGGGCTGTGTGAAAGATGATTCTAGAACGACGGTGACAACCGAGAGGACGACTGTCATGTCAGGAAATTCTGGAAGAAGAATGCATGATGTGTTGTGCTAACCTCAAATAAATTTGTAAGAGAATGATGCAAGGACATTAATTATTTTCTTGCTCTAAGGATTAAAAGCTTTCAGGAATCTTTGTTAACGTATGCATCCTGTAGTCTATACCTACCTTGCTCGAAACTGCAAAGATAGCAAAGATTAGAGAGAGGTTGCCTATTGGTAAATCTATCAGACGGATTTCAATTCTTTGGGACGTGAAAAGCCATCGACAGGTAAAGGTTTTTGCACGGATAGCCTTGAACAATCTCTAAGAGGTCTTACTCATTCTGAGATTCTCATTTCCATAGATGTGTAGTTCTGGTTACCTCTGATGCGTTGTTTTATGAGTCTGTTTTTTGAAATCCTCAAGGATTTCAAAAAACAGACTCATAAAGAAATGGCCTTTTTTTCAATTTTGGAATTCGATCACGTCTATTCCATCGTTTAGATAATAACTTCTAGATCAAACAGTACCAAATGTGTGTACTTTATTTAGGCTATGGTTAAAGAATAGCCCTTTCTGTTCAGAGTTTCTTTGCGTGTTTGTGCAGGACGCCCCTGTACCTAAGTGATAGACAGCATTCCTATGTATCTGATAGCTATTACTTATGTGTATAATAGACAGCATTCCTATGTATCTGATAGCTATTACTTATGTGTATAACAACTAACTAAGTAAGAGTTTTTGAATAGTATTGTAATTCACGCCTTGATTAATAGCTAAGTTTGATTACTGTTACATCATCACCCCGACTCACTGGGGCATCACCGCAGACAGTTCCGACTCACCGAGAACTATGCAGCATTCGGTTCCGACCCACTGGAACCAACCTACCACTGGCCTGGCACGCATCAAGAACCATCGATCTCCGATCTCCGGAGGGGATTGATGTAGCGACATCTATGGCGCCACATAAGAACTAATCCTGCATCGCGCAATCAAAGTTCTCCGCGCGATTAGAACATATACGACAGCCCGAAATCATCTATCGGGCAGTTGCCCACCAGACATAACAACCCGTCTGGCCGGAGGATCCTCCCTTTTCAACGGAGGTTTGCGGGACTTTACTCTCTGTTCCGCATACCTCCAAAGATGAAAACTCAAACTCAAACTCAAACTCAAAGCATTTATTTCAATTAAACCCTTTACAGGCACTTTTGAATTGTCAAGTCGAAAGAGGTGAAGCTATCTGCACGTTCCAAAGCGTAGATCTCTATGGAGAAGAACGTGCAAGAAACTCCACGGACACTCTTTTAAATCATGTTCTGTATTACATTACGTTTAATACATCCTTTGGTGCTTCTATATGTGAGGACAATGCAAAGAAAAAAAAAGAAAGGAAACCACAAAACAATTCAAAGTATAAAGATTAAAACAAATCAGTGGCAGTTAAGAGGTGACCAGTCTCAACCGACGGCGCCCGTTCACGAACCTGACGCGTGTATCGGCACCGTTTAGCTCAACCATTTTGAAGGGAACCGAACGATCCAACACGCACGCCACCATCAGCGAGACATTTGAGCGAGCATGACATGCTCTCAACTGCCATTTTAGTTCAAGTCACAAAGTAAACTATAAGGTATCACATGTAAATGGCTCCATGGTACTCACATTTACAATATTTGAAAATGAAATGCTTCTACAGTATACAAAAAGATGAAAGGACGCATCTGCGCCACATTTCCCGGACCCGACGGAATCGTGCGCACAGTAGACATAACCACGAAGGGAGGGATTCTACGACGTCCAGTGAAGAAAGTTATAGTGCTACCCATCGAGAACGGCGACCCTGCACCATCTCAATCAACTGCGACGTCAGCAGCGGACGACGCACGGCGGGAGGAATGTGCAGGACGCCCCTGTACCTAAGTGATAGACAGCATTCCTATGTATCTGATAGCTATTACTTATGTGTATAATAGACAGCATTCCTATGTATCTGATAGCTATTACTTATGTGTATAACAACTAACTAAGTAAGAGTTTTTGAATAGTATTGTAATTCACGCCTTGATTAATAGCTAAGTTTGATTACTGTTAGGATCACGAACACGCTCCACTCGACAGGTCGAAACCTGTCGAAACCTGTATGAATCTGTCCTGAAGCAACATAAAGCTGATTGGTTGACCACGATTGGGGCGTGGTCATGTATAAAACTAATTGGTGAAAATAAATAATTAATAGGATCAACCCTAGCACTACTTGTACCCACGTGCAAGGATATATAGGTAGGGCATTTTCATAATTGAAAGACAGTTCACATTTTTAATAAGTTTAATATAGTCTTAAGATGGTACAGTCAAGTGTAAATAGTGCTCAAAAATAAATAGTGTTCAGTTTAAAGGAGTTTTATTGAACTAAGTGTCTCCTCCAATCCAGCGCACACGTCTGGGGTGTCACGAACCCAAACATTGGTCCTTCGAGAGCCGGATCTGAGGAAAATCACTATCGAAAAATACTCCAGTGAATTTAGTGAAGAATTAATTACGAAACAATGCCAGTTACGAGGTCTACGGGGAAAAGAGACGGACGAGCATCAACTACAGTGACAGAACAAACTGAAACTACCACAGAAACGACCACAGAGACCTGCACTACGGAAACTACAGGTACGACAACCAACACGTCAGAGGCACCCGCCGCGACCGCGTCTACAGTCAAACATGCCGCGCCACAACAGAACGTCGCGACTGAAAATAAGAAAAGTGGACATCGCAGCAGCCCTCCGTCACAGAAAAGTAAAACGCCCAAATCACGCCGCCTAGCCAAGGCCAAGGCAGAACTAGCTCAAAAGTTAGCAGATTTAGCCGCGGCACGCCTCGCCGAGATCGAAGCCGAATCAACAGATGAAGACTTATCCTCCGTCGCCTCAGAAACTGGAAATAATCACCGAGTGAATACATGGTTGCAATCAAGTCAGCTACTCGCCATCTCGAACAGACCTTTTCAAGCCGATGTGAAGTCAATTGAACCTGCAGTCCCAGTGACCACTGCAGAGTCCTGGAGCATCTCAGCAACCCTACCGGCGGGAGTCGACACTATGCACCAGCCAGTTGAACTTGAACAGAACCCCGCGCCCGCGCAGCCGCACCTGAACCCGCCTCCAGTGAACTCCGCCGCGACCTGGCAACAGAACCCCGCGCCCGCGCAGCCGCACCTGAACCCGCCTCCAGTGAACTCCGCCGCGACCTGGCAACAGAACCCCGCGCCCGCGCAGCCGCACCTGAACCCGCCTCCAGTGAACTCCGCCGCGACCTGGCAACAGAACCCCGCGCCCGCGCAGCCGCACCTGAACCCGCCTCCAGTGAACTCCGCCGCGACCTGGCAACAGAACTCCACGCAGCCGCACCTGAACCCGCCGCCAGTGAACACCACCGCATCATGGCAACCGAACCAGGTACCCACGATGTCACGATTGACATCAGTACCAGCAGATCCTGTCTCCACACCCTGGATGTTACCGTGTCGACCATCAACCAGTATCGTACAACAGCCTACAACAACAGACGTCCAGGAGTCAAGAACAGATATGAAGGAACTTGCTGCTGCAATCACACAAGCCGTGCACGCTGCACAGTACCAACAGCCAATGAAGCACACCGAACTACCCAGTTTTAACGGAGCCCATCAAGATTGGCTCACGTTCCGTGCTGCCTACTGTGAAACAGCGCATCGTCTTACAGCAATGGAGAACATGTCCAGACTAAGAAGAAGCCTTCGGGGAATAGCAAAAGAAGCAGTGCAAGGTTTACTGATCGTGAACGCGGATCCTGACGAAGTCATGAAGACACTCGAGTTACGTTTTGGACGCCCAGACTCAATCGCAATGGCAGAAATGGAACGCCTACGAAGCCTACCACGACTCACTGAATCTCCGCGTGAAGTTTGCACCTTCGCTACCAAAGTGGAAAACATAGTTGGGACTCTACAAGCACTCAATTGCAGACATTACCTCTTCAGCCCAGAAGTAACGAAGACTATGGTTGAGAAACTCACACCAACTCTGAAGAGACAGTGGTTCCAGTTTTCTGCAGCCCAACCCAGAACGGAACCTGACCTTTTGAAATTCACCCGATTCATCAAAATGGAAGCAGAGATATGCAGTCCGTATGCATTACCTGAGAACATTGTTGCGACTACACAACCTGCACAGAACACGCAGCGACGCCAGCAACGGGTACATGCAACACAGGAAACGACCAAACCAAAGTGCAACTTATGTGAACATCAAGGGCATAGCATCCTGGAATGCGAACGATTCAAGAAAGCCAACGTTAACGAAAGATGGGATATCGCTAAGAAGCATCGCCTGTGTTTTCGCTGCCTCAAATTCAGATCAAAACAACACAGCTGTAAACCAAGAAAGTGCGATATAAATGAATGTATACATCTACATCATAGACTGCTGCACGCCACTAGTACTGATACAAAGAAGAAAGAGATCGAACATTCCGAAGAAGAACAAGAGAAGGTTCATTCAGCATGGACACCAAAGGAATCGTTTCTCAAAATAATCCCAGTATACCTTTCCGGACCGGCGGGAGCAGTAGAGACCTTCGCACTCCTCGATGATGGCTCTACAGTGACGTTAATCGACGAGGACCTAGCCAACCAGATCGGCGCAAAAGGATCCTGTGAACCACTGCGAATAGCGTCATTCGACGGCGAACCTACAGTCGACGTAACATCTCGACGAGTGAGCTTCTTCATCAAAGGACTACACACAATCGAACGAAAACTGCGAGCAAGAACAGTCAGTCAGCTAGAATTGGCAGCACAAAGGATTCCTATAGAAGCAGTTCAGGATTGTGATCATCTCCGAGGCATCATCAAAGAAATTACGACTAAGGAAGCAAGACCACGACTATTGATTGGCCAAGATAACTGGGATCTTCTCATCTCAACGGAAGTCAGAACAGGAAAGAAAAATCAACCAGTGGCTTCACTAACGCCACTGGGTTGGGTCTTACACGGCAGTCACACTCGAACGCTCGGACACAGAGTAAACTTCATCAGACACGCTGACGCAGATGATAATCTACATGAGTTGGTGAAAGAATACATCACAATGGACAATATACAGATCAACCCAAAGAAACCTTTCAACGATCCAGAAGAAAAGGCGCTTCGAACCCTTCAGCAGTACACGAAGAGAACACCAGAAGGAAGATATCAAACCGCCTTATTATGGCGAAGCGAAAATATCAAGATGCCGAACAATTATGACAGTGCTTTGAACAGACTCATCAACATAGAGAAAAAGATAGACAAAGATCCCGAACTGAAAAGAAGGTACTCTGAACAAATGGAAGCCTTAGTATCAAAAGGATACGCCGAACCAGCTCCAGCCACAACATCAAAACAACGAACATGGTACCTACCTCACTTCGCAGTGCTGAACCCAATGAAACCAGACAAAGTAAGAATCGTCTGCGACGCTGCAGCCAAGACCAGAGGAGTCTCATTAAATGACCAGCTGCTCACTGGTCCAGATCTACTGCAGTCACTCCCAGGAGTAATCATGCGCTTCCGGAGTAATCCAACACTCGATCGCCGTGAGCGCCGATATCACCGAAATGTTCCTGCAAATAGAGCTGCGACCCGAAGACCGAGATGCTCTTCGGTATTTGTGGCGAGGAAACCGAAGAGACGGCCAACCACCGGAGCAATACCGCATGAAATCCTTGATCTTCGGAGCCTCCTGCTCCCCAGCAACAGCTATATACGTAAAAAACACGAACGCCGAGAGGTTCCAGCATGAACATCCAGAAGCAGTGGAAGCTATCAAGAGGAAACATTACATGGATGACTACTTGAACAGTTTTGACACTTTAGAAGAAGCTGTGAGGGTCTCACAAGCAGTGCGTGATATTCATCGAGAGGCACATTTCGAACTCAAAAAATGGTCATCAAACTCTACCGCTCTGCTCAAAGCGCTAGGGGAAGTTCCCAAGAACAAAGAAACAATCAAACTAGAAGAACGTATCGAGACAGAACGAGTCCTCGGTTTAATATGGAAGCCGACAGAAGACTCTCTCGCCTTCAACCTAAACCTAGCACGCATCCCGCCGAACATACTGCAAAATGACACGCCTACTAAGAGAGAAGCCCTCCGAATAGTAATGTCCCTATTCGACCCTTTGGGACTTGTATCACCGGTGACTATTAGAGCTAAACAGATACTTCAAGAGGTTTGGCGTCGTGGAACAGCATGGGATGAAACCTTAGACAGTGACCTGGCTGACAGCTGGAAGAAATGGATCAGCCAACTCAAGAAATTGGAACACCTCTCAATTCCACGAACATATCCAGGTTTCAGCGCTGCGGTATCACTACAGCTGCACGTGTTCACAGACGCGAGCGAATCTGCATACGCGACAACGATGTACTGGCGAACGGTCACCAGAGATGGAAGGGTATACATCTCCCTGATAACAGCTAAAGCTAAGGTAGCACCACTGAAACTTATTTCTATCCCACGATTGGAGCTGCAAGCCGCAGTACTTGGCGCACGCATGGCATCAGCTGTCAAAGAAGAACACGAACGAAAGCCAGAGTCCACTACATTCTGGACCGACAGCAGAACCACACTGTCGTGGATCCGAACCGGCTCTAGATCTTACAAGTCATACGTCGCTCATCGCATCGCAGCCATCGAAGAACATAGCTCCATCAATGAATGGCGATGGCTACCGACCAAGCTGAATCCAGCAGACGACGCAACAAGAGATGTACCAGAGGACTACAGTCAAGACCATCGCTGGTTCAATGGCCCAGAATTCCTTTTAGGCCCTCCGGAAACGTGGCCAGCCGACGAAAAGGCTCCTGTCATAATCACAGGAGAAGAAAAGACCTGCAGCCTGCAGAATGTCAGAGAGAAAAATATAACCATCAGCGAAGCTGTGCCGGATGCAAGCAGATTCTCGCGCTGGGACAGATATATGAGAGCCACAGCACGAGTTTTACAGTTCCTGCAAATATGTCAACCAGCAAACCAGAGAATCAACTACAAGAGAACCAAAAGAAATAACCATGCCGATCCAGATTGGAGAAAGAACAGACAAACGTTACCAGTCAAAATAAGGGAGAGGCGAGACCCAGCTGTTTCGAAGAAATACATACCTCTTACCACTGATCTTTTACATAAGGCCGAGAGCTTAATACTGCGGGCTTCACAAGAACAATCGTTTCAACAAGAAATAGAAGCTCTGAAAAACAAAAGGAATTTACCACGAAGCAGTCGTTTGAACACATTATGTATAGAACTCACAGAAGAAGGGGAAATTCGACTAAAGAGCAGAATAGTCGCCATGACAGACGTCACGGAACATGTCAAGAAACCCATGGTACTAGACGGTGACCACCCAACAACACGATTATGGATCGAACATATACACCGCCAACTTCATCACGCAGGCGTTGAGACAACACTGAATGAATGCAGGCAACAGCATTGGGTGCTGCGTCTACGTCCGACCATCAAGAAGATCATAGGAAGATGCCTACGGTGTCGTATAAAAACAGCGTCACCACCAGAACCAAGGACAGGGAACCTACCTTCATGTCGGCTGGCACATCATCAAAGACCATTTTCTTATGTCGGCCTGGACTACTTCGGACCGCTAATAATCACAACAGGACGAAGCCATCAAAAGAGATATGTCGCCTTGTTCACATGCCTCACGACGAGGGCCTTTCATCTTGAACTAGTAACGTCACTTAACACAGATTCAGCAATCATGGCACTACGACGCATGGTAGCACGCCGCGGATGTCCTACGCAGCTGTGGTCCGACAACGGGACCAATTTCCACGGAGCCGAAAAAGAGCTACGAGCCTCCATCTTCGCGGCTACAGCCGAAGAAGCATCAAAGAAAATGATCGATTGGCGTTTTATACCCCCTGGTGCACCTTTCATGGGAGGTGCCTGGGAACGGATGGTGAGATCAGTAAAGATAGCTCTAGCTGCCACCTTAAATGAACGATTTCCGAGCGAGGAAGTACTTCATACGTTACTCATCGAGGCAGAACATACCGTGAACAGCAGACCACTCACTCATGTATCAGTGAACCCCGAAGACCCTGAAGCCTTGACACCAAACCATTTCATTCTAGGCAGTTCAGGTCGCATTCCGGCTCCAGGAGAATTTAATGATAGCGATCTGCACCTCCGAGCCAGTTGGCGGGCGACCCAGAGGCTCGCAGATATATTCTGGGCAAGATGGCTCAAAGAATACCTCCCAGAACTACGGAATCGCAGAGAACCAAATACTAAAGGTACAATTCCTAAAGTCGGGGACTTAGTCCTCATCGTTGATGGGAACCTCCCACGGAACACATGGATGTGTAGCGACATCTATGGCGCCACATAAGAACTAATCCTGCATCGCGCAATCAAAGTTCTCCGCGCGATTAGAACATATACGACAGCCCGAAATCATCTATCGGGCAGTTGCCCACCAGACATAACAACCCGTCTGGCCGGAGGATCCTCCCTTTTCAACGGAGGTTTGCGGGACTTTACTCTCTGTTCCGCATACCTCCAAACTGGTGACCCTCGACAAAAAGAACGTCAGCGCAGCCTTCGTGCAGCTACTACTTCGTGACGTCATCATCACTTCTCTCAAGCTTTCGAGCAGCCATACAGCCAGCACCCACGGCTATAAAGGGTATCCTGACCACCAGCATGCCTACTTGGTCATACCTGGTCATCACCCTCAGCCTCATCAGCGACTTTGGTGAAGCACACTGAACCTTCGGCCAGTCACATGAAGAGCCATGACGAACCTCTCCTGGTCGACGCAAGCAGTCAAGCCACTACGTCGCACAGCACCGCTCCGACTCACTGGAGCCAGCAGCACTACTCCGACTCACTGGAGCCTGCAGCATCATCCCGACTCACTGGGACATCATCACCCCGACTCACTGGGGCATCACCGCAGACAGTTCCGACTCACCGAGAACTATGCAGCATTCGGTTCCGACCCACTGGAACCAACCTACCACTGGCCTGGCACGCATCAAGAACCATCGATCTCCGATCTCCGGAGGGGAGTGATGTAGCGACATCTATGGCGCCACATAAGAACTAATCCTGCATCGCGCAATCAAAGTTCTCCGCGCGATTAGAACATATACGACAGCCCGAAATCATCTATCGGGCAGTTGCCCACCAGACATAACAACCCGTCTGGCCGGAGGATCCTCCCTTTTCAACGGAGGTTTGCGGGACTTTACTCTCTGTTCCGCATACCTCCAAAGATGAAAGGACGCATCTGCGCCACATTTCCCGGACCCGACGGAATCGTGCGCACAGTAGACATAACCACGAAGGGAGGGATTCTACGACGTCCAGTGAAGAAAGTTATAGTGCTACCCATCGAGAACGGCGACCCTGCACCATCTCAATCAACTGCGACGTCAGCAGCGGACGACGCACGGCGGGAGGAATGTGCAGGACGCCCCTGTACCTAAGTGATAGACAGCATTCCTATGTATCTGATAGCTATTACTTATGTGTATAATAGACAGCATTCCTATGTATCTGATAGCTATTACTTATGTGTATAACAACTAACTAAGTAAGAGTTTTTGAATAGTATTGTAATTCACGCCTTGATTAATAGCTAAGTTTGATTACTGTTAGGATCACGAACACGCTCCACTCGACAGGTCGAAACCTGTCGAAACCTGTATGAATCTGTCCTGAAGCAACATAAAGCTGATTGGTTGACCACGATTGGGGCGTGGTCATGTATAAAACTAATTGGTGAAAATAAATAATTAATAGGATCAACCCTAGCACTACTTGTACCCACGTGCAAGGATATATAGGTAGGGCATTTTCATAATTGAAAGACAGTTCACATTTTTAATAAGTTTAATATAGTCTTAAGATGGTACAGTCAAGTGTAAATAGTGCTCAAAAATAAATAGTGTTCAGTTTAAAGGAGTTTTATTGAACTAAGTGTCTCCTCCAATCCAGCGCACACGTTTGGGGTGTCACGAACCCAAACAGTGTTCGAATCAGTATTGAAGATATCCGCAAAGGAACCAATGTTACCGACATAGCCCGAAGAATCATCACTTAACTAAAATGGAAGAGGGCAGAGCACATTGCTCTTAGAACGGCTAGTCAGCAGGATCGAGAAGTTCGCGTAGAGATCGCGTACCAGAAGACGCAGCAGTGGGAGGTCTACAAGGTGAACTGCTCTGCTGAAGGCCGCGGTAATCCGCTGGAGGCGAGACTGGCAAGACCGGTCGATGGTGACTCTTGGGGGAGGCCAAAGACGAGAAGCAAATTTCTTTCCCCAGAAATGATAACGGCAGTAATCAGGCTATGATATTTCCACTGCTGGAACACAAACCTCCTGCCTGTAAGAATGAGTGAGTCACCACACGGTGGCTATCCTTGGCTCCTTGGTGGTATGATGATTCACCACACGGAAACCAGTACGTAGATCTACCTAAAGTTAAATGCACTCAAAGAGCACGTTTCTTCTACAATAGTTAAATAAGTACCTTCATTTTTTCTTCCATCAATTCGCACCAAGCGTTTCCAATCGTCTTTTATAATGCGCACAGCAAAGGAGTGGAACTCTCTGCCTGCGTCTGTGTTTCCGAACACATTCAACCCTGATCTCTTTAAAGTTGAGAGTGAACAGGCTACTTCTGGACATTCCATCGTCGACTTTGTCTCTGTCACCTGCGACCTAGACTAGAGTCAAGAGCATAAATCCATCTGACAATAAAAAAATATTTTATTAACACCGTGATTTTTGTCGTTCCACCCAATGCAGGATGTTAATATTTGTAATAAATGTTCCAGTGATATCAATAGTGCACAAATCCTGGGCAATCCAATTCAGTAGCATGACTGATATAAACATAGCCTTAGGCTCGCGAATCCATAGAAAGGCTTCATTAGTTCTGCGCTAATTTAGGGCTGCCGCCGCACAAAAATTTCGAATATGGCAAAAAAAAGGGCATGTATTTAATGCAGCAACTAAGTAAAATGAATATAGGTTTTAAAAAGAAATAGAGTGGGTACCATATATAATGGGTTGGCAGCTAATAAGGAGTGTCGTAATAAGTAAAAGGTAGCATATTAATATTTCAGTTATAAGCTCCGTTTTAATTTAAACTAGCATCAAGTTTTTCTTTTGGGAACTGAATTAATATCTAAGCGAAAACTTAATGATGAAAATAAAATAGAAAATGGGCATTCATAAATAATACACATCAGATTCTATTTAAAATTGTTTGTATGAAGAATAAATATAAACTAGCTTATATTATACATATGTATATTGTGTGACTTTTAATAGCTTTAAATAAACTCTAAAATGACATGAAGAAAAAATATTTTGCGGCTTTTATTTTTCAAAATTATCTTAAAAACTATGAAAACTCAACGAATGCATAATTATGAAAGATGAATCATGTTCCCTAAATGTTCCTTTGTTTCGTACCTGTCAAACATTTGTAAGTAAGGATTCACGTGTATCAGCAGACCATAAACATGTCAAAGAATTTCTGGGGCTGGAATTGTGAGTGAAGACTTACAAAGTACCAGGATATCAGAACCATAATTATTTAACATCAAGCTATCACCCTTAGGAGACGAAAGAAAGAACACTGAGCCAGAAAGAATAAATGGCGCAGGCAGGTGAAACCGCGGGATACAGCTAAGAAGTATTTTTAGCTTTAAGTTTTCTGTTTTAAAAATTATTTCACCAATAGAAAGCTACATTTCACCTGCGACTTTCTTTTATATTATATAGAACTTCATTCATACCCCTAAATATTGTTTTTATTTTATATGGCAAAACAACGTTTACTGGGTCAGCTAGGCAGTGCACCCGCACGCACCCCGCCACCCCGCACTACACTCGTATCCAACTATCGCACCTTCCGCTGTTTTCATGAAATTATGATCAAAAAATATTAATAATTAACTCTTATTCCTTTTTATTGTACTCGTTTTAACATTTAGAGCTGCCCGCAAAGCGAAGCCTGAAAGTGGGTTTTTAGACGGCACGGAATAGTTGGTAATATATTATCTTTGCCACCCTACTAACATTATTAGTCGCCAAGTCATTATATATAGCTCCTCGCCTAATATTTCAATTGACTGGTATAGTTTATTTGCTACCTAAACGCAGCTGCTAGTTTTTAGTTTTTATAAAACCCTTAAGTTTGAACCTTACATAATATAATAGTCCCGAAAATATTTAATCGCTGGCAAGTTATTTTATTTGTTGCTAACATTTAGTCGACTTTTAAGTTATTAGTCACTCGGAAAATAATAAGCTAAAAAAAAGTAATTGGTTAGTTGGTTGGTTGGTATTGGTTGGTGGGTTGGTTGGTTGGTATTGGTTGGTTAGTTGGTTGGTTGGTATTGGTTAGTTGGTATTGGTTGGATTTTGGTTTGGTTGGTGGTTGGCTTGTTTGGGATTCTCGAAAACTTTTAGGTACATAGGTAGTAACGGTCGAAGAAAGGAATAAATATAAGTCATCTAAATAAAAGGCTATCTACTTATTTTAACTTGCTTTTAGCAATGAAAACATAATTTAAGTACTTACCAGACATTCATTAATAGTATCATAAAATAATTTGTGTTTAAGTTTATTATTTGTTAACATGTCAGTGTAACAATAAAAACTTTTTCTTTCTTTCATATTTATTGTAAAATATCTATTAATACGAGTAGTTAGCTGAAGATATGTAGTCCTTTAGGAAAATGTAGATTATTTCATGACTCATTCCTATATTTACCTATAACGAAGTTTGAACTTAGTGTGATATGAAAATATATAAAACCACACTGAAAATCATTAATGATAAGTAAATATGATAATCCTAGTGTTATCACCCGCCATTGCCGTGAATTTCTATACATAGGGCAATCCAAAAGCCGGTCATTAAGGATGTGCCTACTTTTACCATCTTAAAAAAAAACAGGTGTTGGTTCGGTTTTAATGAAGCCTATATCTGGAAAAGTATAGTTTTTCTGGAATCCAGACAGTAAAGCTTGAATACGGTAATATCATTTTAATTAAATTTAAAAGAACGGAAACGGAACGGGAACGGAGTTAAATATATTTTTTACGTTTGACTTAATATCATAAAGTCAAACGTAAAAAATATAATTCCATAGTCAATAGTCAGATAGAATATAAAACACTAATATCAGTAATCCCACTAAGTGTAGTGGGATTATCATTATTTTAGCACAGACAATTAAACATATAAGCAGAGATAATAAGAATAGAGTTCTAATTTAATTCAATAAGCTCCCACAATAACATAAAACTTATCTAATTAGAAAGCGGAACACTTAATCATATTAATGGATAAAAATAAACACATAATTTATTAGGGAAATTTCCCTAGCACCAGCCATTTTCCCACAAGTTTAATAATTATGAATACAATAGAAAAATGGCACGAATATTGTTATAAGATGCCACAGAAATTGATGTTTGGGAAAACTTTATTTATAGAGAAATGAGATACAATTTATTGTTGAAGTTCTTAATTAAACCTTAACAACTGAAGACGTTTGAAGTTCTAATTAAGTGTAAACAAAACAAGTCTTCTTAATTAAGTGTAAACAAAATAATTTATTTGTTTACATGTAGTTAAATGCCAAAATATATGAACCAGGTAGGACGCTTAATAGTCAGCTACTCAATAACAAAGCTTTTACACCTTGACCTTATTAGTGTAATGATGTTGACTTCACATAAAAGAAGTCTTGCCTTTTTTTCTTGAATACTGCATAATCTTCCGCGGCGCGCGGCGCCTGCGCTGTAATTTGACAACATTAAAAAAAATGTCACTTTGATGTTACGGTACCTAATAAAGAACTACCTCGAAAGCACCGCCATCATTTTACCGTGTTCATCATAACAAGGATCTAACATTATGAAAACAATCCATCACATGCTGGGCTCGATACCTTATCGGACTTATCAGCCGATAGCCGGCCATATCTCGCCGTGGCCAGTACAAAGATAGTTCGCCACCCAATCCAATGTTTTCCAAAGAAATGGTAAGTTATCATTAATAAATAATGAGATTAATCAGCTTATTACACCCACACTTAGTGCTAATCAACTGTCCGAAATGGTTGTGTTCAAAAGTGCCGTGAAGTGAAGTGTAAATGAATAAAAATGTCTTACACTGTGACTTTCATAGGATTTGTTGTGTTCCTATACATTCTAGCAGCCATTAGTTTGGTGAGTTACGTAAATATGCGCTTGCGCTTGTATTTTGGTTAAAAAGTTAAATGTTGTGATTTTTTCGATAGGTAATTTGATAGATTAATTTGATTATCATAAAAGTGGCTAAATGTGATTGATAGAAATCCGGAAAGACTTGAGTGGTTTGTTAATGGTTTCCAATATCTGTAATTATTCTTATGTAAACAAATCGTGAATTTCGGGCAACCTTTTAACTAAACCTATATTTATTTAAAATAAATTAAATTCTACTGCAGCAGTTTGCCAACCCTACGCCATTCGGTTGACTCCACTCGATTCTCAACAGCGCAGTACGAACCAGCGCCCGTGTGAACCAGACCTTTTTTTAGAAAACTGTCGCGTCTCTTCCCAATCTCTTAACAAAGCGGAATAAAGTTCAATTTCGTGTAACACCTCTTGAAAATGTACAATTTCTTCAGTTCCATTGTGAGCTACTTTCCCGAAGCGAACGGCGAGGTTTGAGGTTTTTTCATCCGATTGTCAGTTGTTATGAATTCATGCTTGTATTGTTGCTCCACTGCCTCAGATACGGCTGAGCGAGCGATGTTCAAATTTTCCGAGCTAGTTTATCGCTATGTTTCATCTAGGTGATTAACTGTTAGACGTTTCCTGTGTAAATCTTGAAAGTGAGGAGAAATGTCGGGCGCACAGTGTGAATTTCAGTTTCTCTTGCATACCGCGGTCGAAAGCCTAAATTTTACTCGTTATTGTCACGATTTGGCGGTAGTTAAATGTTTTTGGAGTTACTGGAAGAGAGAACCATACTGATCGTTCTTTGCGAGCAGGAGTGTAGTGGAGTCTCAAGGAAATCCAGGAGGTTCTCCCAACCAATCCGCCAAGCATTTCCAACTGTGGTCGGGTTGCAGCCTACCCGGCGAGCGACTGACACTCTGACCTCCGTAACCCAGTAACGAGGTAACACGGTACCCCCTTGGCAAGACACCACTACTCAAAGACGTTCAAATGACAGTTGGATCCAATGGCTTAACGTCGTGTTGCCTATCCCAGTGTTTGAACACTAAAGCAGTTTACCTTTAAGTCTTCTGTCCCAGTTCAAATGATGATCTCTTTCTCCAGGTGATAGAGCGTTACCAGAACGAGAATGGTTCGGGAGGTCGCAGCAGCGGGATCCACTCGGCAAGCGCGAGCCCCACACCCTCGGAGAGGTCCTCACCCCGATCACTGCACACACCACCGCGCTCGCTTCACTCCAGACATACTAGGAATATCACTCCTCCTGTAAGTACCCTTTATATATATCACAGTTTCACCCACGTAGTTCCCGTTCCCGTACGTAGAATACGGGAATAAAATATAGCCTATGTGGCTCGTGGTTAATGTAGCTTTAGAATGGTGAAAACATTTTTAAAATCGCGAGTAGTTTTTGAGCCAAAAAAAACAAACAAACAAAGTTTTCCTCTTTATAATATTTTATAATATTAGTGTAGATGCACACCTCTAGTTTCTGCTAAAAGGCCCCAAAATTGGACTAGCGAATTGGTGAAAGGCGGAGTTTCGAATAAAATCACAAGACCGATTGATTATAGTGACGATACTAGAAGGGGAACCCGTGTGTAGTACTGGATGTATATCGGAGAAATAGTGACGACGGGTAAAAAACTGTTTCCAAATAAACTAACACACAATACTATTAAATAAATAAGTTCCTAAGCTGGCACTGGTCAAACTCGAAGAATCCACAAAGTTCCCAGATATTAAGATGGACTAACGCATGATTGTTCTGCATGTAACGGTCGTATAGTTTCTTATACGACCGATACTGATACAATAGATTTTCACGATTTTAATACTGCATGATGATATATTCTTATTTTCTAGCACCATGAAGAAGACGACGTGTCTGACTGGGAGGAGGGGGATGCGACAGACGAAGCCCTCGAGGTGCCGCGCCGCGTGCCCTTCCCGGAGTTCGGAGGTGACATAGTGCACAACACAGGTAAACATACTCGGACTAAAATGTTACAGCTATAATTTGTGAGATACCCTGAAAACCATTTTCATGGTAGGCCCGATTGTTCGCGCATCCAATCATATATTACAAATCTATGACAACGCGACAATGATTACGTTACAATAATTTCCAAGTACAATACATAGTTTGATTTTTATTTTCCAAACTTGGAAGGTCGAAGTCTTTTACATATCCTATTCAAATTAAGTCGTCTGGAAAAAATAAATAAATCAACAATCAGACTTAACAGCTTAGTTATCAAACATAATCAGCAGATAGAAAAGCATCGAGCTGATGTTAACAACCTCATTCTAGATAACTTTCGCTATCAGCTTATACGTTGTTAAGCAAAAATTAATTTCGAAGGTCATACACCAACAACTATTCTGCCCACGTTCCAGATAATGAGGACAGAGAGTTCGACGAAGTTTCCAGTAGCGACCTGCAGGCAGTCGACGGTACTTGGGAAGAAAACTGGCTTTTCCAGAAAAAGAAAATCAAAACAATACAGTCTGTGCCAGTTCCCATGCTAGTTCCTAACTCCAACACTGAGTACCGAGCTCTCATCGGCGACAGAGATGCTGACGACACCACAGATCTATCAGACAACGCAAGCGATTCAGAAGAACAAGCTGAATACAAGAGTGACATGAAGAAAGTTCTTGACTCCAAACACGTCATTGGTGGCATACCTAAAGTAGAAGAAAATGACTTCGAACCAGACAGCCTCACCATTGTTGATGGAGTTGACGAATTTGACAAACTTGTCGAGAAAATAGACGATGACGAAACAGTAGACGCAATCATTAACGAAATTAATGACAACAACGTAACTATTGTTGAAACTATCAATGAAAACGCGACAGACCAAGTGGATGGTGGCAAGTTACTGGTCTGTATTGAGAGTGGACCTTTAACAAAAGCAGAATTCACGGTGAAAGAAGAAATACACAGGACACTGTTGAACGGAAATACAGAAGAATTTATGGATGAATTGTGTGCTAAAACTAATGGCGACATATTATACAATGGACATGCAAATGAATTGCATAGTGTTGATAGTTTCACAAGTAACAAAGGTCAGTATGAAATTGTATAATATTCGTCAGTATCAAATAACTGTTCCTAAAATAAATGATAACAATAGGAAGTATTCAATTATGCAAACGTATCGCAAAATTTACAAAGTTTAATCGGATTTCCAAATATGGATTAAGACAAGCATTAACTCGACTTTGATTATAATCGATTACACCAAAGATATTCAATATGCATAATGATATAAGTGCTAAAAATAAAACAGTTAAATTATGGAATGACAATATTGCAGAATCGACGAACACTCTGAGTCACCACGAACGCATGGGTGAATATGAGGAGACAGTGACATTGCCGGTTCAGAGGTACGCAGACAGTCTGCGCAGGAAACACTTCGATGATGGCCCTCATGAGTAAGTGCTGCTTATTATACCAACAAAGTTTCATCAGCTAGATGCAGGTACAAAAGTTACACCAAAACTAGAACCAACTCCCAAAATGTTGTATTTATTTAACAATTTATTTACACATATTTAACAAATATATAAGGAGGAGGAAACTGAAAAATAGGTACCTACAAAGGTGATGGTATTGATGATTTAGTCAATCTAAAGATTTTGCAGGACAGCTGAGTCACTTTCATGAGACACATTATTAGGCATTGTACAACTTATAATGCAGAAAAATGCGCCAAAACGAATTTGCATAAACTCTGAGCATAATTTATATGAACGTAGAGCGAATCTCGCAGAACAATACAATATACAAATCTTTTAGAATGACTGACAGAAAATGCACAGCCAAAAAAAAATAGCAAAAGATCGCAACGATGATACATTTATTCTTTTAATTTCACAAATCATTGACTGATAATAAACTATAATATTTCCCATTCTGTTTTCAGGATCCCAACTCGTGATACTGATCAAGGCGATGAATTGATACCAGGTGAGTGACAAGTAGCTGAAAGTATAATTTTGCTAAACATAACACAAGCCTTATCGTAATTGGTTATATGAGAATAGCGAATGCGGAACAATTACAGTAATGAGATTGCATGAGCATTAAAATCGAATGATGAAAGATTTCCAAATAGGTATTACATTTAAAAACAAATGCTTTAATATTTTTACATTGCAGGTTCAATAGCCTACAGAGAGCGTAAGAAATGGCTGAACTACGTCGAAATGCCGAACAACCCATACTCTCCCGAGGCCATTCAGAAAAGGCTATCAGCAAAGAGTGCATCGTCTCTCTTTGACATGTTCACAGCCAAAAAGGAATCAGAAGATGACAAAATTGAAATAAACGAACCAGATGAAGGAGTGAGCGAAACAAAAGATCTTCCAGTTAAAGATATTCAACACAATAAATTAAGTTTAACTATGAGTAATGATAGTATTAATAGTATTGATAGAACAACTAAAAGTCCGTCGCCTAGAATATTGAAAGATGTGATGGCTGAGGAAATTCCACAGTATAAACGGTGAGTTACTTCAAATCTGAGCTGAAGAGAAAGAGAATACAAAATCGCTATCATTTATATTTTTGTTTTTGGAACAAAAAACATATGCATTCAATATGCATTCATAAAAATAGTTAAACCAACGCCCAGTTCGTGGTGAGAGGGTAGTACGTTCCAGATCAGAAAAGTTTATGTTAAACATAAAAAATGAAATAAGAAAAAAAAACAAAGACGATAAAGTTACGGGATTAGTATAGTGCAGTTTAAGTGTGACTGTGTGTGTGTGTGTGTGGGTACGAAGGTGTATTAGCGTGTGTAAAAATATGAACAGAATATAATTTTGCACGATTATTTCATTTTCAGGTACGGACGCGATTATTATATAAGAGAAGCGAAGACGTCGAGCGGCGGTCGTAAAAAGATAAGCATGGACGAGGCGAGCTCGGTGTCGTCCGTGTCGATGACGATGAACAAATCCACCAGTTTAGACAATTTCGACGCAGAGTTCGGGTCGCCTGTAAGTGCCAGCAGTTCGTTGAGCGACCTCGAGGCCTCCGCCCTACATCACAACATCGTCCGCAACGTCCTCAGCCCTAGGAACGCCAGCCCCAACTTCGCCATAAACCCCATTTTCGAAAATCCCGATAGACAAAACGATAACGCTGACGAAAATCATGCGACAGACGAACGTTATGTCGGTCAAAATGCCAACGTAAGACAACAATGTAGAACTGTGTGCGACGGTGACGGTTATGTGGAAAACGAGGATATAGTTAGACTTAAAATACCGAAAAATCCCGAGATTACCGAAGACCTTTTCGAGACGTACACCCATGTTAGGCGGAGCAACACGCTGCGCAGCGAGGACCTGTGCGTCCGCGCTAAGCGACGGCCGAACCTCAATTTTACGTTCGGTGGCAGCCTCAGGTTAAGCAAAGGCTTTCGTACCGATATCTGGTGATAGCAACCTCTAGTACCGACATCTCTCGTAGTCTAATACACCCTCCGCTCTCAACGGCACTCCCACTGACCATCATCTCTCAACATGTGAATCTCTTACTGTGTACGATACATACATAGCTTCCGGACGAACCCGACTTAGCATACGATAGCATAGGTTACTGACATCACGGTCACTTTCCATAAAATATGGTGACAGAACTCTTTCTCATTACTAAATCGAGCATAGATCTAAAATATCTTCGTTTGACACACAGTAATTGCCTGTTGTGTGTAAAGTTGGCATGTTTTTGTTGGATTTAAAGAGGCTGACTAACAGCACTGTGCACTATTAATACAAAAGTTACCTACTTAGTACTGCACTTATAGATATTTGTTCTTCTTATTAAAATTTTCAGTACTACAGTAATCCTCAAAGACGTTAGTGGTGAGTGTGAGATTTTGGCAAACGAAATTTTGACTAACCACATCCGAATGCTTGCCACTTCAACTAACGACTCTATAAATATTAATTCTACTACCTCGACTACTAACTCATTCGCAAAGACTTCACACAAGTTCATTTCATCCAATGCAATTTTTACCGTGGTCATATCTTCAATTTTATTTTCAGCACCCTAAACTTATTTAAACTCAATAACGTTGCACGTTTTAACGCTTACTAGGTCACCTTTGGTATAAAACATATTAATAACTAATTAACCCCAATAACTAGTTAATTTACTAACATTAACATATATTGCACCAGTAGAAACTATTAGTTATTCCATAGTAGCTGTACAAAATCAAGCAATGGAGTATTTTAACTGTAAAAATTCTGGAGGAATAAACAAACTTCTATTTAAAAATGCAACTAATTACATTATGATAATGATATCAACATTTTCAGGGATTACTTATAAACCAATTCAACAAGATAGCAACTAACCAACACTATACAAAATTCGCAAACAAAGAGGACATGGCATCGCTAACAACGACCATAAACAACAAAGACGAAATTATGATTGAGTATGAGGATGAGGACGCTAGCGAACAAACGCTATTCGTCGCCCAGCCCGTATACGTTGATGACGACATAGACAAACAGTTCGATGAAATCTTAGTAACAGCATACAAAAACGTACCAACAGAACCCCCACCACCAATACCAATAACAGAAGCAGAAAATGACGAAAGACCCGAAGAACCTCTCAAATCACCCCTCAGCGTGGACACATCTTACATAAGCACTAGCAGTTTAGAAGACTCCATCAAAATCTACAACGTGCAAACAGGAGAGATTATTAAATGTAAGCCTGATAACGTATCACTAAGTTATGAGACTGACACGAACGACAACATCGATATTGTTGATAAGAGCATCTCGGAACCTGATACAGTTAGTTACACAAATGACGTGCACGAAGCCACTACTGTGCAAGAAGTTAATAACGTTTCTAAATTAGAGTTGATTGAATCTGATGATATTCTGCAGAAACTGCCCAAAGTGAGGGAGCTGGCAAAGAAATTTGTCAGTATGGAGAATATAGAAGAACCGATTAAGGTATGTGGTTTGATAAAATGTGTTTTTGTGAATATGAGTCATTGTTTGCCGAAACTAGGCGAGGTGGTGATAACAACGGGTTAGTTTTCCGATTACGAGTTTTTAATTACAAGTTCAGTGGAAATGGTTCAAATATAAAGACAACGCCTACATTCCCTGATGGGTGACAAGAGGTGTAAGGATACTGTCACATTTAATGTAATGTTTCTGTACAGCCAAGCCTATTACCATCAACCTGGTAAAGAGTCCATTACACGAGCAACTAACGTTTCTTTTTTTTAAATTTAGTTGTACATTTTAATTCACATTTTAACATCACATACAATTCAGAAGATCACAGATAGTCAGAATTGTACTAAATCTTTAAACTTCCACAACATTACAATTTAAAAGTTCTTTATGAAGATGTGTCAAACAAATGACATATCATACATAGGTAGAAGGATATACCCAAAGTGTTGTGTAAGACCGAACTTTATGTCACCAGCATGGTAACGAAAACCAATCTCAAACAATTGTTATTTCTATTCCAGCCAATCCAACCGTACGTTGGTCGGCGGAAGAGCAAAGAGAACATCCTCTCAGAGCCAAAATCAGAGAAGAACAAACACATCTACATGCACAGCCTCACAGCCAGAAGCATCTCCAAAGAGTTCCGGGAAGAGCTCAAACTCTCCATGTCCACGCCACTAACAGTCCCGGGAGGATCCAAGGAAATCCCCGAGGGCATTGAGGAGGTCTCCAAAGAATCTAGCAGGCCAGGAAGTCCACTACCAGAACCTGGCACCATCAAAACGAAGCTAGCCTTCTTCGAAAGTCTCAAGTCCAAATTCAGTAATAAGTGAAATGTTAAGTTGAAAAGCGATGCCATAGACACAAATTAATATAGGATTTTTGTTCTGAACAAATTTTATATTAAGGAAGAAAACCAAATTGTAAAAGTTCAAATATGGTCAAGATTCACTCTGCTATCGCTTTTCAGTGTAACAAAACTTCACTCAGAATAAAAACAAGTGTCTCACCAGCCGAAATTACAGGACGTAAATTCAGCGTGCTTAAAGTTAGTTGCGAAAATTACGTGACGTAATTTCAGCCTATAATTTGCAGTCGCCGAATTTCCGTTGCGTATTTTCGGCTGATGCGTCATTTTAGACTAACTTAGTCATCAGTCTCTTAGAACCCGTATTTTCACGTAGCAAGAGATATTAGCATGATTTTCAAGTTCATTGTGTGCTGTCTATCGCAGTACTTTAACTACAACTTGTTTGTGTCGTACTAAACAAGTAATGTAGTTAAAACACTAACCGAGGGCAGGATTGATTCCTTTTAGTTTACAGTTTTAAACACTAGTGCATAATAACTAATAACGGTCACATTATTTAAATAATTTAAGTGGTAGGTTTCGGTGTAAATATTAAGTGCCATTTTGTAATCAATATTTTCCATTTATTTAAGTAAATTCGATGTTTTGTTGAGGAAGAAATGTGCTCATGTTTTATGATTTTATTTTATCTCAGTTTTTTGTCTTACGAGATCGCAGCAGGGCATTATTTATATTCTTATTTATTAATTTGAAGGTTTTAAATTTCCTGGCCTATAATTGGTAACCTGGAGAGTTTAATAATAATAATTTGCACAGTATTTTATAATTAACACCTAAAACATGAGACCATTTTTTGGAAAAAAAAAAAACAAAATTCATCTGTGCCTCTTATGTAAGTACCTAAGTAGAAAAACTTAAAAAAAGAAACACATTTCTTCACCAAGATCACTTCATAAAAAATTTAGCTAATGCCAAAGTTGTAAATAAATAATATAACTGGGTATATGTATATTGTATAGAGGTTGTGTATTATTGTATAATGTATAAATGTAGCCATGTCATAAGATGTGCAATAAGTTATATTAGGGGACCACTGTTCTATTGTGATAGCCGGTTTGTGAAACTTATTCAAACGCCGAGATATTTAATATGATTGGATATTGGATAAGGGTGGCATAGAATAAAAAATTAACGTAATATACATGGTTTTTTTATTTATCTATATTATAATTTATTATAACGACGTAAAGTTTGTGAGGTTGTGAGTTTGTGACGTTGTAAAGGGTAATCTCTGGATCTACTAAAACGATTTTCAAAATTATTTCATCTATAGAAAGCTATGTACGTTATTGTGGAGTGTCATAAGCTATATTTTATCCCCGTATCGCCACGGGAACGGGAACAACGCAGGTGAAACCGCGAGGCGCTGCTAGTCTATACTAATACTTACTAATATTATAAGGAGGAAAGATTTGATTGTTTGTTTGTTTGCATTGAATAGGCTCCGAAAGTACTGAACCGATTTGAAAAATTCTTTCACTGTTGGGAAGCTACACTATCCCCGGATGACATAGGCTATATTTTATCCCCATAGTACCACGGGAACGAGACTACGCGGGTGAAACCGCGCGGCGCTGCTAGCTTTTATCATATACAGAGGAAAGATTTGATGGTTTGTTTGCATTGAGTAGGCGCCGAAACTACTGAACCGATTTGAAAAATTCTTTCACTGTTGGGAAGCTACACTATCCCCGGATGACATAGGCTATATTATCCCCGTATTCCCACGGGAACCCAACTACGCGGATGAAACCGCGGGGTGCTGCTAGTTTTTATTATACAGAGGAAAAATTTGATTGTTCGTTTGTTTGCATTGAATAGGCTCCGAAACTGATGAACCGATTAGGATAATTCTTTTACTGTTGGGAAGCTACACTATCCGTATTCCCACGGGAACGGAAAATACGGATGAAACCGCGGGGCGCTGTTAGTTTTTTTATAGATATAGCAAGGAAGCTCGTGGCTAACTAATCTCAACCACACGGGTCGATCTTTAAGGTTAAGCAACGCTTTCCGAGGTTGGTCTGTGGATGGGTGACCATCTTAGCATACCGAGACTACCTACTCCGTCCCTCGGAAAGCGCACTAAGCCATTGCTCCCGGCTGTCATTTGTAGATCCTTAGCAGCCGTTATGGATTGTCAGAAGCCAGAAAATCTAACCCCAGTCTTGCCAAGAAGTACCGTGTTGCCAAGTCAATGGGTTGTGGGCAGCCGCTCCACGTAAAATACTGGTATTCAGTTGTATTCGGTTTTACTGGAAGCCGACCCTAATATAGTTAGGAAAAGGCTAGGCAGATGAGGTGTTAAATATAGCGACAAAAATACTTACACATACGACATTATTATATTATATATAATATATAATTAAAAAACCACTCACTGATCTAGTGATTGACATAATTGTTCTCCCACTTGCCGTGCTAGGAGGGGAAAACTTTTTATGGGGTTGTATAGAAGGTGTCGGGGTGAGTATGGGAAAAATCTTAAACTACCCCTTTTCAACCCCCTTCTTTCAACCCCATTGCTTATCTAAGAAACCTGACGTCGAAGAGAAAAATGGTTTTCGGGGTTGTATAGAGGGTGTCTGGGTGAGTAAAAAACGAAAAAAAAATTACCCCTTTTCAACCCCCTTTTTACAACCCCTTTGCGTATCTCAGAAATCTGACATTTTAGAGAAAAATGGTCTTCAGGGTTGTATAGAGGGTATCTGGATGAGTACATGGCCAATAAAAAATTCAACCCTATTCAACCCTTTTCAACCCCCTTGTTGCAACCCCTTGGCATATCTCAGAAACCTGACATTGTAGAGAAAAATGGTTTTCGGGGTTGTATAGAGGGTGTTTGGATGAGAAGAAATACTAAAAAGACACCGCGGGTTGCTTGCAACTCGCGCCCCCGAGCGAAATACTAGTTATATTATATATAATTAAATAACCACTCACTCACTCACTGATTGACATAATTGTTCTCCCACTTCCCGTGCCAGGAGGGAAAAACTTTTTATGGGGTTGTATAGAAGGTGTCGGGGTGAGTATGGGAAAAATCTGAAACTACCCCTTTTCAACCCCCTTCTTTCAACCCCATTGCTTATCTCGGAAACCTGACGTCGAAGAGATAAATGGTTTTCGGGGTTGTATAGAGGGTGTTTGGATGAGTATAAATCGAAAAAAAAAATACCCCTTTTCAACCCCTTTTTACAACCCCTTTGCGTATCTCAGAAATCTGACATTTTAGAGAAAAATGGTTTTCGGGGTTGTATAGAGGGTATCTGGGTGAGTATATGGCCAATAAAAAAATCAACCCTATTCAACCCGTTTCAACCCCCTACTTTCAACCCCTTTGCGTATCTCAGAAACCTGACGTTGTAGAGAAAAATGGTCTTCGGGGTTGTATAGAGGGTATCTGGGTGAGTAAAACTACTAAAAAGACAACGCGAGTTGCTCGCAACTCGCGCCCCCAAGCGAAATACTAGTTTAAAGGTACAAATGAATTGATTATAAAAGTAGGTAATACAATTAGAAATAAAAGAAAAATATTCAACCACCTTCAAAAGGAAGGAATGCTTTTGTTTCTGCTGCATATACCTGTTTATTTTCGGAAAGTTTGCTATTTTTGGTGTTACTTTTACTGAGGTAGTATTTTTGCAAACATCATAACAACAAAATTATTAAACAAACCAAGAAAACTGTATATTGTCATATTATATATAATTATAATAAACATTATAATTATATAATTCTTACTCAGTAAGCTAGCACCATTATTTTCAACATGTCACTGTTATACTTAATCATAAATTCTCATACAACGGAATAAACGCAAAACCTTGTTTTACTCATCATTATGGACTAATTTTACTTTGAGAGCAAACCCGAATTTAACAATGAAAAACCTATAAAACGACAAAATATAGATAGGTACTTCCAAAGAGTGACCGCGGCCCTGGAATGCAAAGGGCACTAGAAGGAACACGGATGGGATTTAGTCAGTAAGAGTCTGACACTCCCTTCTGCTCCGCCCAGAGCGGTAGAAGTCATTTGATGATTTACCACCCATAAAAAAGGTACTTGTAACATTCGCGTAAGTACCTAAGTTTTTCATAATGATGCGTAAAATGTGGTAGTTGACTAAAAAAGTCGAATAAATCCGTCAGTTAGATTTCCAAAAGATACTGGACACGTATTTTTTCTTTTTTCACGTAAATAAAAAACAAAGACGATACAGCGCGTTGAATACTCGTGTGACGTCACTACTCGCTACAATTTTTACCACGACATAACGTCACAAGCCACTCCTCAAGCTTGATACTTTTTATTTTTGTCATTTTATAGATTAATTGATAAAGCAAAAAATACGTGTCCAATATTTTTCGATAATCTAACTAACGGACTAAATAGAATTATTATTTTTTTATTCAGGAAACATCGATATTACTCCTTTTCAGATTTTGCATTTATTTTGTTACATACTGTATGCCTATGTGTATAGGATAATTAACAAAAATAATTAAACTCAATAATAAATCCCCAGGGTCTTATGAAAAGGGATACTTTCCATCTCATCAGCATACTTCCTTCTATAACACCATAGATAATAGTCTATGAGACTAGAGTTGGGTATCTCTGCCTTCTGACCCGCCAGCTTATCTTCTATTCTCTTCTTGAGGAGCTCTACGGCGTGGATGGAGCAGCCGCGGATCTCCACTTCTTCTTCTGAACCACTTGGGAGGAGAACATCTGGAATTACGAAACCTGGTGTCAAAGTTATCAATGAACGCCAACAGTACATTTAGGTCATCTTCATCAATCATCAACAGCCTGTTGCAGTCCACTGCTGGACATATGCCTCTCCAATTGCACGCCACTTAGATCTATTTTCGGCTTCTCGCATCCAGTTTCTGCCAGCCGTCCTGCGCAAATCGTCACTCCACCGTGCCTGAGGACGTCCTACACTACGTTTGCCGAGACGCTGTCTCCACTCTAGAACTCGTTTACCCCAACGGTTGTCGGTTCTACGACCAACATGGCCAGCCCACTGCCACTTCAGCTTACTAATCCGGTGAGCTATATACGTTTAGGTAATAGGGAAAACCTTTTCTGAGAAACAATGACAGTCAAAAATTGAGTTAGTCATCAATTTTCATAAAGGCAACAGAAAACTTATCTATACTTCTATAGAGGAAAGATTTGTATTTATATATTTTTGTAATAACGAATAAACTCAAAAACAAGTGGACCGATTTCAAAAATTCTTTCGCCATTAGAAAGCGACATTTACCCTGAATAACATAGGCTATATTTTATCCCCATATTCCCACGGGAACGGGATCTACGCGGGTAAAACCGTGGGGCGCTGCTAGTTTTTTTTTTTTATAAATAGAAAACACAGATGATAATAAGATATGGGAGAGAAATTATGATAACAATTCATAAGAATATTACGGTTAGCAGGTCAGTTATAAGTGGCATTTAAGTTACTTGAAGATGCACCAAAAATATTTCCAAAGAGAGCTTACTGCGAGTTTTGATAACGTACTCGATCGCGTTATCGCAAACGGTTTTCTTTAATACGAGAATTCGGAATCTTGTTTTTAAAAAATAAACAATTAATTAGACTGGAAACAGAGTATATTCATTTAAAGAACATGGAACAGGAATTATTTGACAAATAGAAATATATAGGACCTTCGACCCGTACCGAGTATCAAACCGAGCTGGCGTGCAAACCAGATGACCATAGTGTCTAAGTCACTAAATGCTGACTAGGCAAGTCTGGATATTGGTCAGCCGTTCTACTAACATTAGCAAGGTATAACAGGCCTAGGTCCTGTGCTTCTCACGTCAAGTGAACCGAGGTGACGAGGGGCGTAGACAGTGAGCGACTTCGAATAAGCCCTACAGCTTCAGGCTTCGTCCCATTAGAAAGCGATTACCACGTGAATACGCGATCGTCGCGTTAATTTGTTCCGAAAAATCTGTAAGCAACCTCTGTCGTCACTACATCGCGATCGAAGTTAGTTGCGTCGCGTTCTCGACTCGCCCTCTAGTTAATAAATAAAACATACACAATTATATTAAATCTCTAGTCAGAAAATGAGACAAAACACTGACCTTTCTTCAACTTATCCATCAGCTCATCACTATAACTCAAAGCACCAAAATAAACGAGCACTTGTGGTACTCTGTAATCCGCAAACATTGTCATTCTGTCTATATCCTTAAATTCTCCCCAACCCGTACCACCGAAGAAGTTCCACAAATCTGCTACGAGGATCTGTGCTCTTTTATATAGGGCCACTTTTTGCCCTTTAAATACTGCTTCATCACGGAAACACGGGAAGTTATCAACGATGATGTCAAGCAACTTTACAGCGGATTTGTTGGCTTCTTTCAAACATGTCTCAAAGGTCCCGTTGTACTTGTCTAGAAGTATGGTGCCAACTTCGTGTAGTACTGCGATGCGTTGCTCGAATAGCGGTATTGATGCTTCATTGTCACCCTTCATTATTGTGCGGAGTTGGTCTTCTGTTATCTTGGAGTAATATTCTGGATTTGTGATGTCAATTCCATTCTGAAATAAGGAAAGCACTTTTAGGAATAATATAATAATATGTGTATTATATACTCCCTGTATTGTTATGGAAAAAGTATGCAATCTTTAAAAAAAAAAAGGTGTTTAAAAAACAGCTTTTTTGTTTAAGGTTTTCCAGTAAGGCAGCGATGGATCCCAAACCCATCATGCCACTCCGTTTCGGTTACTTACACATTCTGGTAAGGACACCCACCAGAGACAAATATCATAATCTATGGACTTCACTCTATTGATGGCCATTACATGAAACAAGCCCTAAGACTATCTAAACAATAGTTATATACAGTCATAGTCATCACAACTGGCCACAGGTCTTAAAAGACATAGAGCACATACATAGAGGTGTTAATTGAAATAACAGCCGGCTTTGCAGAGCCTGCATGGAGGATGAGACAGCACATCTGCTGCTGCTAAGCTGTCACATAGACACCAATTACAGGGCTAAGTACTTCGCAAACCCAGGTACCCTCTGTGAGATAGTAATACGAAGGCATTGCTGGCCCTCCTTGGGGAGCTAGAGTGGATCGAATGACACATTTATCCCACCTGCACGCAAAATACGCGCTTAGTCGTGGAGTTGCGGAAACCAGCCCAATTTACTAATAGTAATACCTTGATAGCTCTAGCAAGTGCTGCCTCCAATGCATAATACCCAGAATGCCCATCCACAGTCCACTTCTGAGCCCCGGAGTATGACCAGAAGCAGAAGTTCAGGGCATCAGCCACAAAAACCCAGTCAGCAGCCTTCTCATGGTCTTTGTTAGGATGGATGATATCCGCACCAGTCTCCGGAATCTCTAGCTTGTCTGATATTGATAGCAGCATCTAAAAATTAACACGTTTTTTATCAAGCAAGTATTAAAATAATTCCACCACAATCCCAAAAGTGCATAATTGAAGAATTTTTAGATATTATTTGCTGTTTTTAGACAGTCTGGAACTCAAAAAGTTATGAAGAAATGTTCGGAAGTAACAGGTGTGAGGTGAGTATCATCAACTTTATTTAAAGATAAAATACTAAAACGCAGCATTATAACACTTGAAATTTGTTATCATACATAGTACATACCTCTTCACAAAGTTTTGCAAGTCCCTGTTCGTGAATTTTAACATGTTGCGCATTTTTAGCAATAAATTCGCCGGACTCCGCTGGCTGTAATACTCCTTCACGAACCATTTTAGCAACGAAATGATAATCTTTTAAATCTTTTCACTAATTGGTCCTGTTGTGTCAATGTTTATAATTATATTTTTTTATAAACAAATTGCGGAAAACAAAACAAACAGCCGATTAGTTAGACACTGACTTTTTTTGTACCGTTCGGTAACACACTCGCTGTATCAAATGTTATCATGTTATCATATTTATCACTGCTGATTATCATTTTATTATGGTCAGTGACATCATTAATCGTTCGTCAAATTAACGTGAACACATACCTAGCTATTTTGTGAAATTCTGCCTATGACAGCCTATGCCATGCCGTTCCAGTCAATGAGTTATTGTCATGTCACCACAGATTGTCACTAAAAGATGCCGAGAATGTTAAAGGACATTCGTTTCAGAACTTTTTTAAAAATGATTACCGTGCCCTCAGTGTTGCCAGAAGGTTACTTTTGTAACCTTTTAGGTGATTTTTGAACTGCATTGGTTACTTTTAGGTTACACTAATAAAAAGGTTACTTTTAGGTGATTTTTCGGGATTTGTAGAATTAACTTAATTTTTTACCTATAAGCAACGTGAAACGGAACGCTCGTTTTAGAATTTTTCATATTGGTAAGCTTCGTTAGCAGTAGTAGAACAAAAACCTTGAATGCATCAATTTTATTATATAGGATCAATATGAATAAATCAAGAAATGCGGGCAAGTGCTCAAATACTCACCGATGTTTATGTAAATCAATACAACTAATATTCTATTCTATCAACTTGTAATACCTTTCCAGTAAAAAAAAACCTTTTTACAAAAAATAAAACCGACTTCTAAACAAAAAAAAAAAACCAAAAAGTACAAAATAACTTCAATTTCGGAACTCGGGTGTTTTTGGTTACTTCATGTTTTTGAACACACCGACTTCCGAAATTAAAGTTACTTTGTACTTTTACACAATAAACAAACATGCGATTTCAGCTATCCCGACAGATTTGCTATCATTTATTGAAATTAACAAAAAACCGCTTGTTCGATTTCATGGGACCATTTGGGAAGTATACCCTTTCCAACAAAAAAAGAATTTTTCAAATCGGTTGGCAAGCGACGGAGTTATGCGCGAACAAACATAAAAAAAAAACATACAAACATCCGAATTGAGAACCTCCTCCTTTTTTAGAAGTCGGTTAAAAAATATGAAAGGTTATTTTTTATACAAAAAGGTTACATTTTTTTATATTTCAGGTGATTTCTGACATGACCGACTGGCAACACTGCGTGCCCTACCGTGCCATTCCTTCCAAAACTCTAAGGCGCCATTCTCATAGCCATTCTTAGATTATAATTATTCTGATATAATATAACGCATATATTTCACATTTTCAAGTAAATTTTAGACAACATCAATATAAAATGCTATCTAAACTAAGAGCGACTTGTAATTTCTCAAGTCCGTGATATATTTTTTCACTTCGTTTTAAAAAAGTTCGTTCGTAAAATTGCGTGTAAAGAAAAGGTAATGATTAACAGACTATACTACTAAACCAATGCTATAACCTCATTTTTATCATCACAAAATAAGCGCCAACAATATTTTTATTTATCAACAAATTATAATAGAAGCTATTAAAATGCCGCTTGAAGTGCAAGGAACATTTGTATCGCAGAAAATTAGTAAAATAAGATGGATAGCGGAAGATTACGTAGAAACTAAGTGTTTTTTCACCGGCAGTTGGGATGACGATGTGAACTCTGTTAAAGTTTGGACTTTCGAAAGTCCTCACGAAGAAGATGAAGTTGAATATCCTCGGCAGTTGTCTGAGTACCCTGTGGACGGTGACGTCACGGAGATAAAGTTTACAGAGAAGAACAAAATAGCTGTTTCATTGTCTAATGGAGATGTAAAGGTTCTTGAAGTCAGTGTGTATGAAAAAGAATCGCCTCTAAGAGAAGTATTCCACTGGAAGAAGCTTCACAACTACGGGTAAGTTATCCTATTGTTCCTTTTAATTTTTTTACCAACTCTGAATATAAACTTACACAATTATGGGTCAGTGCAGTGGCTTGTCTTTGAAAAGTTTGCAAACAGGCAGATAACTCGCAACTAATGTTACATAGGTACCTACATGTTGTGTAAGTAGTCAAGCAGTTATGTGTAATAAGTTTTTACAGAAATTACATAGCAAGGAAACACAGCAGTACTTATCTAAAGATTAAAAATCTACATACTTCCCCGACTGAACTCTTATTGTTCAACTTCACCTTTTCAGAGAAGAGCAATGTTCCTGTACGTCACTGGACACTTTAGAAGGTGACATAGCCACCATCGGTGAGGATGGCAATGTAAACGTCCTGAGTGGAAGACGAGGTGAAGTGATGCACAGTATCAAAGGAGCTGACAGCTGTTCCCTACATTCCGTCTGTTTTATAAAACATAATGAGGTTAGATTTTAATCTGTATTATTTTGTATGCAATCTAATTGAGTATAAATTCTTTTTGAGTAATTTTTATACTGCAAATGTGCTTGAAACTGTTTTATTGCAACTCTGTCTTGTGCTTGTCATAAAACTTGGTATCCGGAACTGGGATATGGGTGGAACAATATTTTTTTTTAGTGCCGACAACGGGTTGTTATATGTAGAGAATTAGAAATGTGACTTGTGGGCACACAAACAAATTGTGTAATTTATTTTTTGTTAAATCTCGCTTTGTTGACTTGCTAACATCTGTGAAACGTATACTCAGGTCTAGAACTTACCTTAATATAGGTATGGGCCCACAACACATTATACGTAGCAACAACTTGTATTTGCGTGCATACAAACAGATTACTGTGACTGTAAGTGTCAAAGGTTAATAGAATAATTGTACCTAGATAGGTTGGTCTACCTTAATGCTGTACCATTGTAGGGTTTTGGCTACTGAATGCCGAAACTAAAATAGATTAGAATGTACATCTATTCATCATTATCTTATAACTTACAGGTTATTACTGGAAATATAAGAGGCCACATGAAGATCTGGGACCTTAGATCGACAAACAACAAGCCAGCTGCCTCATTCCTATTAGCAGGCGACGAGCTTGCCGCCACATGCATCATCCACCACCCAACACAGCCACACATCATCCTTGCTGGCAGCGAATCGGGCTCACTCGCTGTCTGGGACTTACGTATGAACCAATTCCCTACCTCCCTTGTTAACGCACACTCCGCTGGAGTCTCCGAAATGCAGTTCCATCCTGAAAACCCACATAAGCTACTCACGAGTTCTGTATCTGGAGAGCTGTGGGATTGGAACATGGAAGCTATGACAAAAAGTTCTAAAGGACAAGACAACCAAGTGATCTGGATGCCGTTAGAGGATAAAAAGGCCATGATGGTAAACTCCTTGATACCAGTCTTACATAAACCAATAAACAGCCTCCATTGTGACAAGGGCAGGATCCTTTGTGGGGCTGATAATGAAGCTGTGTATTTGATCAAGAATTTTAAATATTAAGTTTTGCTTGGATTGAGCTTGGCTATAAAAATGTCTTTCTTTTTTGGGAAAGAATATGATGAGACAAAAGAATCTGTGCCCAAATTAAAAAAAAAAGTGAAATTCTTACATATTTTTGAAGACTGAAAATAAGTGAATAATCTATAGTGTTGTGTTCTTTTTCAAATCTGTGAGTCGTGCTTGAGGCGGTAGTACACACCACCATGAATATAATTATGCCAAATTTGAAAATGAAAACAAAATATCTAGTTTTAATTTCCGCGAATATTAGTGGGTTGCAGGTATGCACCTCCCTCCCGCCCGCTATATTATGCACATGCAAGATTACTAGGCAAATGCAAGGATTTTAAGCACATGCAGGAAGGCAATGCAAAACCCAACACCATTACCGACACGTGTTTCGCCTCTCCACGAGGCATCCTCAGGGGACGTGTTGACTCGCTGACCGTTGAGTTGCGACTGAGAATTTAGTACAAGGCACCCCCCTTTTATACACTGCCACCGTTGGTTATTTGTGTACAACTACCCACAAACATTCGCAGTAAAGGGGAAGAAACCAAATTCGTCTGGTCATTCACGAACACGAATTTGGTACAACAACAAGCTTAACAAGCGTTTCATAGAGTCCGCCGATTCACATCAGAACCCTCTCATTGTATCGGCCGCCCGGTACACTCCCTCCAAGATTAGTAGGATTCGCCGTCCACGGCACTCCCTAGTCGAACCTGACGACCCCATCACCTTACTTCAAGAGAGTAATAGGGAAACCAGCACGATTCGTAAAAACAAAAACAGACCGCGTTCCGTATTCCGGCCTCGCCGACGAGGCCCATCGCGACGCCCCAGTAACATCCCTCCCCGACTTTTGCCTTGCGTTGCGTTAAATCCCCTAAATAATAACAACTGACCCAGCCTGTCCCTTGCTGCCCCTCTCAATGACCCCGTTAAGCCGAGGCCCGTATCCCACAGGGGATGCCCTTAGCGAAGCGGTCATTTAGCTTTTAGTAGTTTTTAGCCCTGGCTGGGGGCCTTAAATTCATTTGAGGCCACCACAGGATTGTCCGGTTAAGCAGTAACCAGCCTTAGTGTGCTGAACTGCGAGTACTAAATTCTCAGTCGCAACTCAACGGTCAGCGAGTCAACACGTCCCCTGAGGATGCCTCGTGGAGAGGCGAAACACGTGTCGGTAATGGTGTTGGGTTTTGCATTGCCTTCCTGCATGTGCTTAAAATCCTTGCATTTGCCTAGTAATCTTGCATGTGCATAATATAGCGGGCGGGAGGGAGGTGCATATCTGCAACCCACTAATATTCGCGGAAATTAAAACTAGATATTTTGTTTTCATTTTCAAATTTAAATTGGATTTCCGCAAAGTAACGCCTGACTCAATCAATTTTAATTATGCCAATTTTGTCTCAAAGAAAATGTATCTTTTCTTTTTTCGAGGAAATGAAACTGCACTTGCTACTTGGTTGACTGAAAACTGAGAAAGAAACCGAGTTTTCCATCATCTTTATTTGTCAAGAATCGAAAACAATACTCTTTAAGACACGCTAGTAGTTCATTAGCTGTTTCAAGTGACCTATTCATTGGTGGGCCAATCACTTTTAATTATATAGATGAAACTAGTATTTCGCTTTGGGGCGCGAGTTGCGAGCAACTCGCGGTGTCTTTTTAGTATTTTTGACTAACAATTATTATCTCTACAATGTCAGATTTCTGAGTTACGCAAAGGGGTTGAAAGAAGGAGGTTGAAAAGGGTTGAATTTTTTTGGCCATATTTTCATCCAGATGCCCTCTATATAACCCCGAAAACCATTTTTCTCTACACTGTCAGGTTTCTGAGATATGCCAAGGGGTTGAAACAATGGGGTTGAAAAGGGTTGAATGGGGTTGAATTTTTTATTGGCCATATACTCATCCAGACACCCTCTATACAACCCCGAAGACCATTTTTCTCTTCAACGTCAGGTTTCTGAGATAAGCAATGGGATTGAAAGAAGGGGGTTGAAAAGGGGTAGTTTCAGATTTTTCCCATACTCACCCCGACACCTTCTATACAACCCCATAAAAAGTTTTCCCCTCCTAGCACGGCAAGTGGGAGAACAATTATGTCAATCACTAAATCAGTGAGTGGTTTTTTAATTATATATTATATAAAATCTGTAAGACATGTCAAGGGAGATCCATCAAAGCTCCAATATGAAATTAAAAATTTCCAAAGGTACGGTAAAACGGGGTGAATAGAAATGAAGGGATGAATAAAAACGAAACTGACTTGAATTTTCTGGTTATTTTAATATTGCTTGCAGAAATGAATTATTTGTTTTTCTAGTGGATGATTTGTGAGAAACTGTTAATATGGTATTTAAGCGAAAATCCCAATACTAGTTTCGTTTTTATTCACCCCTGCATAATCTATCCACCCCATTTTACAGTACTCAACTTTCCATTCTTTATATTGTATGTTTTCAAAGTTAAAGGTATGTAATGATAAAATTAAGTGTCTGTTCTACTTTAAGTTAAAAAATAAAACATCAATAATTAATATGCATTTTATTAAATTTTGAAAAGTAGATACACTTATAAAATAATGTTACATAATAATAATACACCAAGTCAGTCTTTGCATGCTTAGTATCGGTAAAATATATTACAAAAACCGAAGTATATAGTATTTACATGATTTATAATTAATTGTGCAACATAATATCAATGCAAGGCACCATTTCTACAACCGTTAGATTATTATACTGCCAGAAAGGTAACATCCCAGAATAATTAACGCCGTTTACTTACTGGCAACCCTCTGTTAGTATTTTGATTTTGAAGATGCCCAAATGTACCTATAAAATATTTCTGTAAATGTTATGAATCTTTCAAATCCAAATCACTAGATGGCACCAATGAGAGCAAACACAATTTTCCTTTTTCCTAGATATTATTGTTTTTTTTTTTTTTTTAACTTCTGTGATTTAAATTACATTTTGAAAGGTATGCCTGCAAAAGTTCTTGGTTGACCACTTTTCAACCTTATTACTAAAGACATAAGTGCGAGAAGTGATCCACCGGAATGGGTACATAGCTACTGCTTGACTCAGCCTCTTAATGGAATAACATTTTGATAATATCACTATAAATTAAGAAAAATGGTTGAATATTTGGCATCTTATTCACATTATTATACAAAACAATAAAATGGAGTAAAATTATTGTAGGTAAGCATAAAATAATTATCACTCATCTATAATATTGTTCAAGAATAAAATATAATAAACACAGCACAATTTGACTGAAATAATATTGGATATATTTAATTGTTCTTATTCGATATAATACTTATTGTGAGCACCATTTAATGGACGACCTATAATCCATTAAATCGGAAGCGACGCACTTGAATCCAATCGACCTTGGAACCCCTAAGTCCCTCATTTAACTGAAATGTCCATTCATTTACTCTACTAGAACTGGCGGTCAAATCAACTTTGACCTTGACAGTTTCAATGTCAAGGTCAAAATTAATGTTCACAATAGGTGAAAGCCAGTCGGAGCCGTTCCCGGGAGCCTGCCTCGCCACGCGGCGGCGCCAGTCAGGTGTGGTGCGCGCGGCGCTGCGGCGGCGGCTTGCGGTGCGCGGCTGCCAGCAGCGAGCTGGGCAGCAGCCACAGCTGCTCGCCCCAGCGCATCAGCGCCTCAGTCACGTGGCAGCTGTTCGCGGCCGTCGCCAGCTGAGTTTCGAGACTGTCTGATTGCTTGATCAGGAGACTGAAATAAAGACGATTCAAATTAGGATTGATGCCAATAATAAAAAAAAAATTGTTACAAGTTCTAACGTGATTATAAGTAGACTCTGAAATAAAAGATAAGGGCTCAGAATTGAGCCTTGTGATACTCCCGATTCTGTAATATTTCTCTACTAATTATTCTTGCAATAATAATTAATTAGGACTGGTAAAAAATAGTAGGATAAAATTAAAAATAGAAATTCTCCAAAATTTTACTCGATTTTAAAACAGTAATATTATGATCTATTTAATCAAATGGCTTAGAAAAGTCGTTGATGTATGAGATTCAGCTTATTCTGGTTTACTGCATATATTTTCACCTGGGTGGGAAGAGCGTAGGTGCAATAATCATGGCCACATTATGTTCGGTCATCTTGTTGGTGTCTTGCCTGGCGACGATCTCTCGCACCAGCCTCATCAGCTCGCGTAAAGTTGCCCGCTGTTCTGGCGGTAGCAGCAGTACCAGCAGGTTCAGTGCTCGGCCTTGTGTGGTGCCGCTTAGAGCTGGAATATATGAAGAAGTTGATAAGCTAGAAATTTTGCGAATGTTCACTATAGAATTGTCTTATAACTATCATCAGAGACGACTGACTTTCGAGAATTGTTATTTTAAAGTCGTCTGTCTCAGTAAAAATCGTGATATCCCCAATTGTTCGTTTCTCTCCTACAACACTTTAAGCAATAGAGAGAATAGGGGTTTGTTGTTCTTGGACTCTCGTCGAACCTAGTTATTTCGGCATCGTTCAAAGAAGAAACTCACCATAAGTATGATAGAAGAGCCTCATGAGCTCCTGCGTGAGCGGCGGCTGCGGCAGCGCGCGCAGCAGACGCTTGAACACGGCGCCGAGGTCGTGGCTGCTGGCGCGCGCCAGCGCCGCCTCCACGCCCGCGCGGTCTGCGTACCACTGCCGCTCGATCAGCTGGCACAGCGCCTCGATCTGCAACCAGTACAAGGCATGCTTGAAACGCTTGTCTAATATATTTCCGAGGGTGTTACTCTTCGGTGGCTGAAGCGAAATTCTTGATGCTTTTTGTGTCAGTGTCGATGGGAATTGACCACTAAGAATCAATTTATTCATTCGTGTATGAAAAATGATCCAAGTGGTGAGAAATACCTAGTGATAAATTATGTTTTATTTTTTACTGTCGATGAAATTCTTCCAAGTTAGAGAGTTAATTGTGTTGTCGTATTACCTTCTGCTTGTTGCCGGGTACTCTGAGCAGCCCCTCGTCAGCGGTGCGCTGCGCCAGTGCGGAGGCCAGGGCTCGCACTATGCTGGGCGCGCAGCTCCACGTCTCCTCCCACAGTATCATGTCCTTGCGCACCAAAGTCTCTAGAGACACGCCGAATACTGAGCCTTCTGGAAGGAGTAATACTTTCATATGAGTATGAGGAAAAGTATCAGCATTATGCATTTGATGAATTTCTGGTTGGTCTTTAGACGATACAAAGCTTTATTACATGATCGCAGAAGATCTATTCTATTTCAACTCTTTTTTATTAGCTGTTCTTGTTAGTGTCTCTCTTACGATTAATCAAAACCTGAATAGGTACTTGATGGTATACGTTAGTACGTCAATTGTGATAGTAGGCATTCATTCATTAGAGGTCTCCCAATTCTACTTCGAGAACTTGAAACAGTTATCTCAATGCTTGTAATGGTCTCATGACGAATTTGTCAGAAACATTGTTGGTCTATACAAATACCAAGTCTTTTTTTACTTCTAACGACGTCAACCCTTAGATCTTCTTACCTTCTTTCCTCTTCTTCTTGGGCGACTTTCTCTTCTGGAAAGGCAGCGAGTAGCGGTCAAAGAGCGCGGTGAGCTCGAGCCATAGCAGAGGCGGGAGGCGCTTCAGCTGCGGCTCGCCGATGCTCTCGATGTCCACTGTGCTGTCCTCCTCAGGCCAGTCCTTGAGAGGAGATATTATTTCGTTAGGAGATGGTTAAATTCTCTTTGATAAAAACTGTTTGTTTGTGCTGTATCAGCCCCAGCCTTTCGCGACCTATAAAATCTGACTTCGTTAAGGAACTGTTAGTGTTTTGTGTATGTTCATGACCGTAGAGTACCTAAGACAATTTCTGTCTGCTCGCTTTTCTAAATCTTTCTTTTGACGCTATTTAAATTCAATCTCTATATCTTGAGTTTGAAGGATATTGAAATACGTACAGTCGGTGATAGCAATTAACTGACCCCCTAAAAATTAAACGAATTTGAACCTTTTGCTTGTTACGAACGATCGAACTAGAACAACGTTGGAACTGGTTCAACGTCTACGATCAATAAAATAGTTATTCGAATTTGATCTTTAATACGCAGTGTTAAGGTAGGTATGTTCTTGAATATTATTTTAACTTGTAATATAATACGTTATTTCGATCACGTTGAATATGTTTCGAGTAGTCTAGTGGTGACTGTAGCGAGCTGACAAATCGTGGTTGCGAGTTCGTAACCAGCGTAATTGACGCATTTGTTTCTGTTTTGTATATTTATTTTAAGTTATAAATAATAAATTATAACTTTAACAACAACAAAAAAAAAACGAACAGAAATAAAAAACCAAAATGGTGGTAAAAACGACTTTATTTTATAAAAAAAATATTATAAGAATAACATAAATGATATTGATGACGACACGAAGATGATAATATTTACCTGCTTACTAATAACGTTGTTAACTGCACTGAGTTTAATGTAGTGAATCAGCATGTTATAATATTTAGAAATATAGGTATGTATTTCTATTTCATAACAATAACATCACTACATTAAATATCATTGAACTAAATAAAACGGCATTATACGTTGAAGTTCTACCTGGTCTACTATATATCAATTTGTTTTATGAATAGTTATTTTAGTTATAAAATAAGGTTTTGACAAAAAACTAGGTATTCGAAATACTTCGTTACAAATTATAACAATAGTTAATTTAACACACACACTGACATACGTTAGTATTGTTTGTGACCAACACTGGTTACTCAAGTTATTCATGCTTTTAATAGCGAAGTGGAGCACCATTTTTTCTATTGCTTGTTGCAAGCGGCCCCGCATACCGCGCACCATATTCCAACAACGATCACTTCCACTTGCAGTTGAATGAGTAGGCAAAAATGGGTGTTCAATATGCCTTCTAACAATTGCTTGATGACGTTCTGACACTGGAGTATGTAACATAGTAGGTTTTGGTCCAGGACGATCTTTTTGAATATTCCCTGCCTCTTCAAAACGTCTTAGCGACAATCTGACTGTATTTCTCTGAAACAACACAATAAGCATAATTTTAGTAACGAATAGGTAAACATAATTTATCGATTAAGTTTGAAAAAATACGTTTATCAAATTAGATTATATAAATCAAATTAGACCTATAAATGATCTCAAATTAGACTCATAATGAAACACAGTTAATTGTCTATTATTCTACATTCACCGGCTTTTAAGCAGACTAACGAATTAAGGAAAAAGTATAATTATAAATGAAGCATAAAAAGAATACACTTACCGCTATATTAAGTTTCCTAGCAATCGCTTTAATACCAACATTCTCCTCATGCAAATAGATTATTTTGTATTTTAAATAATCACTCAACTGAGACATGACGATTAAACTATCAAAACTGATAACAATTAATAAAAAGGAAAAAAGCCAATTTAGTAAGGCCAGTAAAAATGTTCGCGCGTATTCACTGCTATTTGTGCATAGAATATCTTGTTCAATTTATTCTTCTACCCCATAGTCCTTATGTCATATTTATAGCAGTTTTTGTTGAATACGCATATTATTGACGTCTAACTACCCACTTATTAAAAAAGGTAAAAAGTTATAAATAAATGACCTAATACCAACCTCTTAAAGCTCAAGTTTGCGTATCAAAATTATTTATTGTTTCTGTTCATCGAGTAGTGTTAGTCTGATAAACTCATACCATATTGAATAACGTTTAATGTTATGAGCATAGGGTGTAAAATCGAGTAATTTTTAGGGGGGTCAGTTAATTGCTATCACCGACTGTACCTCCTCGTGATCGAGCATCTGTCTGTCGAGATTGAACTTGTGTTCGAAGCTGAGCGGCTGTTGACCAGACGCGGCGCTCTTAGCACGAGACACGGCCGCGTGTTTATTATTACTGTAAATTATAAATACATCATTATTGGAAGCTTTGAAGTCTTGACCTTCTTTATCATTATTGGAAGCTTTGAAATCTTGACCTGCCTCAACATCGTATGTTTGTGAATTATTTATGATGTCAATGAGTTTCATAAAGTAGACTGGCATGCGAGTGTTTAAAGGCCAAAATAAAATAAAAAAATGATTGAGATAGAATAAATCCAATTAACTTAGCAATCTGATATTTTTTCAGATCTTTTATCTATGCTGGCCTTCACTTGGTTAACCAGATTGTCAAACGGTGAAAGGGTGATTTGCTTATTAAATTTTGGATTTTTAGAATGGAAACTTACATGAATGGATCGTTGTCTTTCAGTATGGATCCATTGATTCGTTCTTTTCCTATCCTCGGTCCCTGGACTGTGCCGTATCTTTGGTAACCCAAGAGCTCGATACCCTCTGAAAATGAAAAAAGTTTGCATAAGGATGTGGCAAAAACAGATTGAAGGAGATAATAGCTCAAATAGCTGTTGTTGAATGCCTGCAGTGTATCTACCATTGTGGGCAGCGCTTAGCATCCAGGTTTTAGGTCTACTAGGAGCTCTATGAATTAAAAAATAATATATAGGAAGATAATTACACTGATCTATGTAGCGTGTTTTTGGACAGCCTCATTTAGAAGGCGTTTTAGCATGGATGGTAAGTAGGTACCTACCTATTTCTGGTAAAATTATGTGTGTAGTGGTAAAAGAATGTCGCCTACTAACCGGTATTACTCGCAATATCAGCCCAATGCAAGTCGTTAGGCTTGAAGAGTTCGTGCATGGGCAGCGGCGGGGAGTGCGGCGTGCCCGGCGGCGTCAGGCGCGTGCGCCGCCCCGACGTCGGCGCCGACGGTGTGCGCGCTAGCGGCGCGTGCGCACCCACTACGGGGTAGCTGTCGCTGTTACAGGAGGAACCCAGTCAGATCAGATGGCACAAGGAATAACGGTTGGAGGACGTTGCACACAAAAAAAAAACACAATATGAAAGAAATAATAAAGTCTATTTCCACCAATCATGACGCATACCATAAAAAAAATTAAATTAATGAGTTGGAGATGGGTACAAGAGCTAGTGATGATGTCACTAGACCTCTTAGACTCAAATGGAGATGACCCGAGGGTTCTGTCATGAAGATACATTGCTGCCACTCATGTCTGATCTCGCTGACAAATGAGTTGTTTGTAGCTTACCTATTAGATTGGATTATACAGGCCAAATCCAACAGTTGATTCTGCCTGAAGATATTTATCTAAAGATGCCTACACTGACAACCGTTTTCAATTTATTCAAAAGCATTTAATCTCTTCTGGGTTTACGGTGCTCAAAAGCGACATAAGGACTTTGAAGCTAAAATGATCATCCATTTGTTAACACTACAATTGGTATATCCTAGACCAAATAAGGCACTTTATAATAGTGGTAAATACTCACACGAAACCATTCTGATTCCAGTCTTGGCAAGAAGTGCCGTGTTACCCAGTTAATGGGTCGTGGATGCCTGTTAGCAGCCGCTCCACATAAAATACTAGTATTTAGCAGAATCCGGTTTGACTGGAAGCCGAACCTAGTATAGTTGGGAAAAGGCTAGGCAGATGATGAGATACTCACACGAAATCCGGCGGTGTAGCAGCATCGGCCCACTCAGCCGGCGGGCTGCCGGACCCGCCGCTCGGCAGAGAATCCAATGAGTCGGGAGTCGCACTGCGCGACCGCGGTTCACTACCACTTGAGTTCTGAGGACAAGAGACGAACAGGTCACATCTGATACACAAGCTAGTAGAGCATTCCATGTTAAACAAATAGTTGTAGACGAAAAAAGTGCGGAAGAATTGGCTATGGTAAAAAATGTCGCAACACGTGGTTTAGATATGGCCGTATAATTTATTCTAAGCAAAAATATATTTATCTTGAAGGGTTTTGTTGCTTAGAACTATTCTTAGAGCGTATTATCGTAGTAACTATTTAGTAATCTGTGGTATTATTCAAGTAAAGTAACCCCCCCCCCTCTCCCTTCATTATGATGCCCCAAGAGCCCAAGACGCGCCTACCCATAACGCTTGCAAGCGATCGATCACCGCCTCTAAAATAAAAATAGCACAGTGACAAATAGACTACGAAGCACATTTCCGTGTCTAATCCTGTTCGAATGATTAATATCTGTTTGAACAGAAGCTCGTCTCTTTAGAAAGGAGAAGATCCTAAAAATCGCTAGAAATCAGTCCATCAGTACCCATGATTTAGAATATTTTGTGAAAAAAACCATTTTCGAGTGGAAAATGTAAAATGGAACTGACGTGCAATTTGAAATGCCTGGGTCGTCCAGGAATGATTTGCTGTAGGTACACTGATGATTATTATGATGAATACCCTTTTCTCTAATCGATCACTATATGACCTAGAATTCTAAAACCAATAATCCTGTAAAACCACTTTAAAAGACAATTATTCATCGATCACTTCGATGAATAATATTCATCGATCACTTTGATGAATAATTGTCGGTTGCACTAATACAATAGTCAAGTGCATACCTATCTACCAACCAATTAAGGTCAAATCTTAACTCTTAAATTTAAAACACAAAATACTGTGTTTGTTGTTAAACACACGTCATTACTACCTTAATTAATAAAATATCATATTTGTTATATACCAATATCGTTAGCTGATCTGGGTCCTGGGTCCAACGTCTATTAGGTAAATAATCGCTGGATGGCGGAAATATTACGTTCATTGTGTGTCAGTGATGCTAACAGATCTCGTCTTGTGTTTTATAGAAAACAGGTACCACTTAGGTAGAAAGCACGTGGTGAATATGTGTGGGAATCGAGCTTGATGTGTCAATTGTTTTTTTTTTTTTAATTTTTCATGTGCGAGACAGTGTAAGTACTTATAAACTTTTTGCTCAATGAATATTGATGTATTTTTTTTAGCAGTATTGTCTTGTCTGGGGAAACAGTAGTTCCTACTTAAGGTTTGCGTTTCTTACTTTGAAAATAGATTACTTGAGCGTTGAGGACCTTATTGTAGTCCTGGCATGTCTTTCTGACTGAACAGAAGAAAAGGAAACATTAGCATTTTTTGTAAAAAAAAAAATACGGAACATTCCACTGTTACCTATGTTGTATGTTATACAATAAGAAAGGTTGCTCACTTCTAATTTTATTTTCCTATTCATTTAAACAAGTTAAATGACGAATATGATTATAATGAGTGGATTCTACATTATTTGGCAAGCGAATAATGAGGTCTGCCCACTTGAATAGATCTAACGTATGGCAACAATGAGTCAAAGCCAGGATATTATTGCTATAAGTAAGCTAGTGTAACACAAATCGGTGTAAACATACGCTAATCAGTGATTAGTTTTACTTTTGTTTACAATTTGAAACGGATGTTAATGAAAGTAAATTGATTACCTCAGTGTACAGTCGGTGATAGCAATTAACTGACCCCCCTAAAAATTACTCGATTTTACACCCTATGCTCATAACATTAAACGTTATTCAATATGTATGAGTTTATCAGACTAACACTACTCGATGAACAGAAACAATAAATAATTTTGATACGCAAACTTGAGCTTTAAGAGGTTGGTATTAGGTCATTTATTTATAACTTTTTACCTATTTTAATAAGTGGGTAGTTAGACGTCAATATGCGTATTCAACAAAAACTGCTATAGATATGACATAAGGAATATGAGGTAGAAGAATAAATTGAACAAGATATTCTATGCACAAATAGCATTGAACACGCGAAAAAATTTTAACTTGCCTTACTAAATTGGCTTTTTTCCTTTTATTAATTGTTATTAGTTTTGTTAGTTTAATCGTCATGTCCAAGTTGAGTTGAGTGATTATTTAAAATACAAAATAATCTATTTGCATGAGGAGAATGTTGGTATTAAAGCGATTGCTAGGAAACTTAATATAGCGGTAAGTAAGTATATTCTTTTTATGCTTCATTTATAATTATACTTTTTCCTTAATTCGTTAGTTTGCTTAAAAGCCGGTGAATATAGAATAATAGACAATTAACTGTGTTTCATTATGAGTCTAATTTGAGATCATTTATAGGTCTAATTTGATTTATATAATCTAATTTGATAAACTTATTTTTTCAAACTTAATCGATAAATTATGTTTACCTATTCGTTACTAAAATTATGCTTATTGTGTTGTTTCAGAGAAATACAGTCAGATTATCGCTAAGACATTTTGAAGAGGCAGGGAATATTCAAAAAGATCGTCCTGGACCAAAACCTACTATGTTACATACTCTGTGTCAGAACGTCATCAAGCAATTGTTCGAAGGCATACTGAACACCCATTTTTGCCTACTCATTCAACTGCAAGTGGAAGTGATTGTTGTTGGAATATGGTGCGCGGTATGCGGGACCGCTTGCAACAAGTAATAGAAAAAATGGTGCTCCACTTCGCTATTAAAAGCATGAATAACTTGAGTAACCAGTGTTGGTCACAAACAATACTTACGTATGTCAGTGTGTGTGTTAAATTAACTATTGTTATAATTTGTAACGAAGTATTTCGAATACCTAGTTTTTTGTCAAAACCTTATTTTATAACTAAAATAACTATTCATAAAACAAATTGATATATAGTAGACCAGGTAGAACTTCAACGTATAATGCCGTTTTATTTACTTAAATGATATTTAATGTGGTGATGTTATTGTTATGAAATAGAAATACATACCTATATTTCTAAATATTATAACATGCTGATTCACTAAATTAAACTCAGTGCAGTTAACAACGTTATTAGTAAGCAGGTAAATATTATCATCTTCGTGTCGTCATCAATATCATTTATGTTATTCTTATAATATTTTTTTTATAAAATAAAATCGTTTTTACCACCATTTTGGTTTTTTACTTCTGTTCGTTTTTTTTTGTTGTTGCTAAAGTTGTTATTTATTATTTATAACTTAAAATGAATATACAAAATAGAAACAAACGCGTCAATTACGCTGGTTACGAACTTACAAACACGATTTGTCAGCTCACTACAGTCACCACTAGACCACTTGAAACATATTCAAAGTGATCGAAATTACGTATTTATATTACAAGTTAAAATAATATTCAAGAACATACCTACCTTAACACTGCGTATTAAAGATCAAATTCGAATAACTATTTTATTGATCGTAAACGTTGAACCAGTTTCAACGTTGTTCTAGTTCGATAAGCTTACTGCTAACAAGCAAAAGGTTCAAATTCGTTTAATTTTTAGGGGGTCAGTTAATTGCTATCACCGACTGTACCAAGTCTAACAATCAATAAGAATGAATTACCTAAAGTTAAATTCCTTACTCACGCCTTTAGAGAATATCTTTCATATTTTAAAACCATAAACACGGTTTTGACAACAATAACCAATCTAGTTTTTTTATAGATAGGAAATCATCAATTGACGCTCAGCCCAAAGCCACTTTGGGCTGAGCGGAAGGGAGTTTCAGACTCTTACTGACTAAAACCCATCCGTGTTCCTCCTCACTAGGAGGGACTACACTACATTTGCGTTCCAAGGCCGCGGTGACTCTTTCGAACAAATTCTGCAACAACCTACCTATGTATTTTACCTAAAACATACATACATAAGTAAGTAGACAAGTATAGGACAGGCACTAAGCAAAAACTTAGAACTGATTCCAAAATAATATAGGAAGCAGAACTTTTTTTATAATTTCACAACACAGCAAAGAGGCTTCATCTTCATCTACGCTTGTCTTTGAAAAACTCTCTTCCACCGTATGTTCTTAAAGAAAACCAATCACTTCCCACAATCGATTGCCTGCAAGCACACGAGCAGTTTCTTGTTTTTGCCCCTGTTATGCACTGTGTTTTGTTTTGCACCATTTTGTCCCGTGTCTCCCAGATGCGCGTGCGCCTGCCACGGAGAGATGAACTGTGCGAACCATGCATTGTTCGACAATTACGCTGTTACCGGTTGTAAGATACAATTGCTATTGATTGCCGAGTTATTAGATGACAGTTTTTGTGGGAGAATTTTCACTGACGGTTACTATAAAGAAAATTTATTTCCCAGTAGCTGTGGGTGAGGTAAGTTTGCATGCATGAAACCTCAAGGTTTGAGAGCAAGCAGTGAAATAGTTCTGGCTGATTTTGAAGCATTATTCATATTGATTGTTTATTTTGTGAAATGTCAGATTTGGTAATATTGTGTCTGGGCGTTGTTATATCATTGAAATCCCTTCGAACCGGTCCTTAGTGCTCCATAACTCCCATAATACCTGATCATCGTCATCATTTTAGCCACCCTCCCCGACTTTTGCCTAACGAGCCAGCCTGCGCCGCTGAGCCATTAGCGTTAAATCCCCTAAATAATATCAACCTGACCCAGCCTGTCCCTTGCTGCCCTCCCTCAATGACCCCGCTAAGCCGAGGCCCGTGTCCCACAGGGGATGCCCTTAGCAAGCGGTCATTTAGTTTTTAAGTAATTTTAAGCCCTGGCTGGGGGCCTTAAATTCCTTTGACACAACAGGATTGATCGGTAAAGCAGTAACCAGCCTTAGTGTGCTGAACTGCGAGTGACCCTTACAAAAAAAAAAAAATTGCCAAAGCCGTTCACTTCCGTACTTAGGCCTCTTTCATCTCTCATCCAGCAGTTCCGCGAAGCTTTCACGCTTCAACAAGACCAGTAGGTAGGCGTTGTGGTTGTGGAAGTTGTTATAAAAAACTGGTTTCTGCGTAATGCCGATGTTAGAGGCTCGATATGTCTTCGTACACAAAGTCAAGCCAAAATGTAGAACAACGACCGTAATAACCAGCATAGCATAAAAGTGCAGTTACTATGTAATAGCCATAAAACTCGTAACGTTACGAATTTCTCTTCCATATATAGTTTAGAAACCTCATAACCTTGCTGGGTGCAACCACTATGAGCACCGTTAAGCAGTAACGTAAATAAGCACATTTATGTTCCCAGATCATAATCAGCCTTTTAATGTTCCCACTGCTGGGAGCCTGGGACACAGGCCTCCTCTCTAGGATATAGGCCGTAATCCACCACGCGGGCCCAGTGCGGGTTGGTGAATGTCACATGTCTTCGAATTATCGGTTCTAGGACATTCCGGTTTCCTCACGATATTTTCCTTCACCGTTTTGAGAGCAGTGGTGATGAAATTAATTACACAAAGTAATGCGCCTGGCTGGGTTTGAACCTGCGACTTATAATTCGTAAATCGGGGCCGTTACCACTCGGCCACCACTGCTCCCAGATTATGACATAAATTATTTTAAACTGTGACACTTTTTAATGACACAACTTTAAAGAAATAAAAAATCTATCAAAACTCAACATTCCCATGCTTAAAGAGACAATTGTCCCTTCTTAAATTCAAGAGTTTAGTTAAAAAGAGAAACTTGTCATTACGTATTGTTTGTCCACATATTACACAATCGTTGGTGAAAGCTCCTAAATTAATGACTGGCTACTTTTTAGAAGAATTTCAATGTAATTTCTACTTATTAATGATTACTGTATCATTCATTATGTAATATGCCATTTATGTAATACTTACTTTGAAGTTCATTGACTTTTCCTTCAATTCGTGATTCTTTTTAATGTCGTCATCTTTTCATTTCTTTATCTATTATGATAATATTGAAATCGGATAGGTACTATCGTTTTAATCTTATTAGTGTTAAATTATGCCGATTTTATCGTTAGGTAATAATGTTAGTCAATCATCATCTGCGTAGCCTTTTCCCAACTATATTGGGGTCGGCTTCCAGTCATACCGGATTCAGCTGAATACCAGTATTTAACATGGAGCGGCTGGCTACCAGACCTCCACAACCCATTAACTGGCGAACACGGTACTTCTTGGCAAGACTGGTGTCAGATTTTCTGGCTTCTGGCAATCCGTAATAATGTTCATCGATATTGAATAAAAATAAAAGACTGTCTTTGCGAATGAATATAGCTGCGTCAGTAGGTATATTTTTTACGCTGACTTTTTTATGTTATACAAAAACAGACCTTTTTACAATAAACAGACAAGTAGTTATACAAATTAATAAATTTAAAGGAGGTACCTACGTAGGTACTAGCTGTTCCGAAGTTGAACAGCATTTCCCATCAAGGTCACTAACCGCCCATGCCGTCGCAACGTCTAGTAAGAACACAGTCTTGGGCAACCAACCTTAATTAAAGCCAACCAGCGATTAGATATCAATCAACCTGTCACGACGGATACACAAGTAGCGGATATTGCGGAAGCGACATCTATCGACAATCCCATAGCATTAAACATGGGCATGTATGTCAGCGGTGCACCTGAAACCGGTCAGAATCAAGTCGAACCGTGCACCGCAGTTACGGAGGCAAGCGATAAATATTGATAAGGCAATCTCTGCAAGAAACCTATGGCTATATTAGGAAGCAGCGAGATATTGACTGAGGCAAGTTTATTTAGATATTAGATAGTAATGTGGAAGCTGTGGTAGATATTTCTTGGAAACGGAAGTGATAGCTTGCGTTTCAGAGGCGTAAATGGTTTCTAATAATTTAATTTAAATTGTCGCTTCTCAATAAGTTGTCTACTTTATCTTTTCTACATATTTGGTGTGGATTTAAATCTACCAAAAGGTGACTAAAATGCATAATATTCGAAACAGTCACGTTTTTTAATACCAATTCAGAAAGTGGCAGAGGAATACTTCAAGAAATTGTTTTTTTTTATGATGCGCACATCAAAGGAATGGAACTCTTTGACTCTTCAAAGTTCTCTTCTTACACCTCTTTATAAGGAGACGAAAAGGATAAGTTTAATTATAACGATGATTCAATATTTGCGAAGACTTTATCACCAAGAACGAACACAACAAATGCCAATATAATTGATGTCGCCAAGGTGAATGACATAATCCTTAGTATACTTAATCTAAACATGAATGTACTTGGAAATAACTGTTGCAACAGACGACAAGCATGTTAGAATAACAATATAATATTATAGGCGACGGGAATGAGAATCAGTTTACCGTGAAACTATTCATATGCAATGCAACTGATAATATCAAAGGGCTTATTGTTACTAGGACTTTCCAACAGGAAGGTGAGAAATGCCCTTATAGGAATACCAAAGTATTTGACAATTACAAAACTGAACCTATGGTAGCAAGGCATAAGGATTTTCTAGTAACTGTTCAAGATTTTATGGTGAGACTGTAATAAAGATTCTGATTTCCAATCTTAGCAAGAAGTGTGGAATTTTATAGAACGCTACATTGTAAAACAGTATTATCTACTATCTAGTTTTCTATTAGAAACTCATGTTATCAACGCTTGCTGATGTGGAAGTTAAACAGGCAAAGAAAAATACATGATGTTACACTACAGAAAAAAGGGTGAAGAACATAAATCAAACATATACCCAACACATCAAACAAACAAACTCCATAACAGCTTTGAACACAGAATCATCTGTAAGGCCTTGGCACCCAAACCGGAAAACAGAACAGAATAAATTAAGCAGCAAGAACATGATTCGACCGATATTAGGTGCGTGCTTGAGCCATGATCCGTGAAGCATTATGCTCAGTAAACACACAATCTTTACAGGCCATTAGAACATTAGGCTGCTAGTTTTACCTTGGACATAAACACAGTAGAAAACAATAAACGATCGGAGTTTCCTGCACGCTCATGTTGATTGAGTCTAGCCAAATTCGGTGCTCAATGATTTACGCGTAATTGGATGTAGATAATAAGCGTGGAGCATTATGTTTTTATGAGATGAAGAATAAATTGTAGATTGAAAAAAATGTTAAGTAATTTTGGGAGGAAATGCTTGGTGGCTTCGCAAAAAAAGAAAATGGGAATAACGAAGGTAATTGTTGCAATAGTTCAATAGACTGTGATTAAGCTAACATAAACTTAGCTAAAGAATAGGGGTATCAATATCTAATCTTGCGGGTTTATAACAGTTTATTAGTGTTGTTCATAGAACTGAACAACACTAATAAACTGTTTATTAGTGTTAACAATTTGCATAAACATAAAGATATTCAAAGTAGGTATCTAGTTGACGATCAATCTACAATCGCATTTATTTGTCCCACTTTATGCATTGTTAGTAAACAATGAGTAAAAGTAGAACAAATTGATTCGTCAGTATCGATTAATGACGATAGCAAACTGACCTAGCTATAGATAAAATTTAACTAACCACAAAACTGTATCTACTTATTGCGCACTAAAACGTTAATATTTAAAAAACAATAGAAAAGCTTTTAATGTCAGAATCACGAATACTGATTTAATTGGATAGTTAAAAAGAGTTACGACAGAGTAGACAAATAGATTCCAATAGATAGATAAATTAAATAAAATCGTGTGCCCTAAATCTAAAATGTCCATTAGTAAACGTGATTTTGGAACAGTAATACATTAGTTATCGAAAAAGATATTTACTTAGATAACTGTCCAAACGTTGTGAGGAGCGATTATGTTGATAAAACGATTAATAGAACTTATGGCGCAACTCGAGAAGAAACAGTCACACCTCAAACTAAAAATAGTGTAAACATTGATAAAGGAAATAATCACCTACTGAAGGAAATCCAAAGCGAAACAGATTTTAACGAACTTGAGAAAAGTTAAGATGAAAAACATTTAGATAAACAAGAGAAGTAAAGAGACAAATATAATCGTCTAGTCTTATCGATAAGCTACTAACACTTATTTTTATCTTTAGGGAATTTTAATCCTTTATCACATGACACTGGTAATCTCTTGTTTAGGTTCAGCGTGACCAAGTACTCTCTTATTTATCTTGCACATGTATCTCGAGAGACTAACGATGAAGAACTTCAAAACAAAAACAAGTGCATCTCTACTCTAAATCAGCATAAACATGTTATTGGACTGTTTGAAGAAAACAACAATGAAGTTAAAAATAAACTGTATGAAAAAATATAGACTTTGTTTTGCGTCGTCCTTTCTAGGTCAACTTGTCAAATATCAATAAATAGTCTCACCCTTTTAGGCTTTTCAGACCTTACCCAACTTTCCAAAATGACGTCACCCGGGTCACTCACACTGAACTAATCACAAATATTTACCAGAGCCTCGATATAGGAGCGCACTAACGCCAGCCCCTTACAGTTCACCACTTTCTCGCAAACCTTAACCCGCATCGTGTCGCAGATCATGTTCACTGCGCATGTGCTGATTCGATGAGCGCACTGCACCACACACTAACTCCACTACGGTAGAATTCACGCACTGCAGTTTGGAAACCAGCGGACGCAACGCAACGCGTCCGCCACACCGCACTTAACACTGCTATCGCTTGTGTAATTAACATTACCGTATAACTAGATAGATATGAATTTTGCGTAATTGCGACAGTTTTACTGGCGCCTGCACGTCGAAATTTTGCAGCATGCTTTGATTTTCACACGTTCTTGTGCCTGCTTTCACTGTCTGCCGGAGGCAATTGAGAGACGGGAAATTACTATAATAATCAACATTGCGAATTACATTTATAAATTGCCATTGCCAATTTATTTACAAGAAACTTACCGCCACATCAAAACTTGGGTTCAAGGGAAAGAATTTTGAATCCAGCCACAAACCTCTCATTATAAATGTTTTGACTATAAGCACTGCATCCAAAACACACTAATTGCTTCAAATTGATTTAAGCTAAGTAAACATAATTTACAACAACACATAAAGTACATACAAGTAAACTCACAATTATCTTTGAAAGCAAATGGTTTACAAACACGAGTGAACACGCGTCAACAACTCGCATGTTTCAAACTAAACAGGTAGCTATCCCCGAAAACCTTAATTACATGCTTATCTAACGAGCCATTGATAATGGTTGTGGCCTGTCCCTAATATGCAGTGTTCAAAGTAGTTTAAAACATATTTCAATGCGCACGTCACTGAAGTAATGGTTTCTTGTTAACAGTTGCATGATCGAGAGCGCGTGATTCGATGGAGCGAATATCATTCTAGATTCCGAAATTCACTTTTTTGCGTGCGAAGTTTCACAAAGCATTTTTGGGATGGCGAGATTAATAATTGCGTTGTTATTAAATTTCGCTAGCCTGCGAACATTTGTTGTTTTATCACCTCTAGTATTAAAACAACCGGATTATGAGGCCTAGGGCATTGTAATTTGAAAGGTTCCGATGATTAGTTTTGCGAGAGCCGTGAACTGATATTTACTTAATCCAAGCAATTCGTCAAATGCAGATAAATATTTGTCAACAGAATTCTCTGTCACGTGTAAAGAGATAAAAGTTTCAAATAAAACAATATATTCAAAAGCCACCGAAACATATTTACGACAAAACAATTTGAACAAAAGCTAAAAAGCAAATAAAGACAGAACAGGATAGCCCACTGACCGAATGTTTAACAACACAAAAGTACAACCACAGCCAGAAACAGTAGAACCCCATGAACAGATGACAGCAGACAATGACTTTGCTTTTACTTTAACGATTAACCCACTGCGCGGGAAACTAAATGTAATGGCTGCCAATAGTTGTCGGCAAACCACAAACGATTGGTAATCAGGTGGATATAGGCTTGGAAAGTGCCAGAAGAATTATAAGAACACTTCATATTGACAATTTTCTTACATTCATTCGTTCAAATGCGAGTTTTCTCGAGATATCTTCATTGAGCGCAGTGGAGTGGAATGGTCATTAGAAATGGCAGTGATCGTTGATGATCTGGGATTTCTGATAGATACATTGGAATGAAAGGAGATAATGCATCTGTTCATGATATAAATTATTGTAATAGTGTTGGTAATTCATTTGTTAAATAGACCGAATCAAATAGCCTTGTGAAAATTACCATTAAAACTTACAATACTAGATACTGCTAATATTATAATAGATCGTAGAGCCGAATTTAAACTTATTTCAATCAGCTATTTCGAAGAAAAATGCAGTAAACACTCCAAAAACGTATACATAGCGTGATGAGTCTATTTACTCAGTAATTCCATTTTGTATACTAATCGACGCAGATTCTTTGTGGTGGCCGATAATGTTTCGATCAGTGATTCATTGATGTTCAAAGAAGTTCTTTGGTTTTTCGATATAGCAAACAATACTTGAATAGGTGATTCAATTATTCTATCTTTTGTTAATACTTTTAATGCAGTTTATTTGTTTGGGGTGGCTCATCAACTTTTTTTTTACGTTTCAAATAAGTAGGATGTTTAAACGAAACAATCTTGTTCGATCCGGCCCGTCCCTAAGTGCTCCCCCCTCCCCCAGCGACGCCCTAAGCTGAGGTCCGTACCAGAGCTTTTGTTCAGCCACATCTAATTTGAGAAATATCCAAAAGAAACAAACTAAAAATACCTATGAATACATAATACAATATTCAAAAGCCACTCACCTCCAAATCCCTAAAAACGTCCCGGATGTCTGGCTTCCTCGCTCTGGAAGCGGCTCGCTTTCTCCTCACGGTCCTGTTCAGTCTCCTGACGCGCCTGCGCACTGCAGCGGCCTGTTCTCGGGGCAGAGGCCTGACGGCTTCACCCAGCTGGGCCTCGGTTACCTCCAGACCCGCTTGGAACGGAGCCGCCAACGAGCCGAGCCCGGCCGCTTGTAGCCATTCGGTTTCCAATTCGCCTTCTGTTTGGACAAAGAGATGAGAATGGTTAATAAGGGTTAAAATGGCATGTACCTACGAGATTTAAAAAAAAGAATATTTTGTTGACACGAAATTCCAGCCAGGAAGTGGCTTTGCGTTTGCGTTTTTAATCTAGGTCTTATTTTAATAATAAGCATATATTTAAAAGAAAAAGGGTTCTCTGTGTTTTATGCTAGAATGTTTGGTTTTCACAGGAAGTCTTTGAAATAATATATCTTGTACCGGTGTTTGTACAGGTAAAAGATTTTTCAAAGAGTTCCTGCACCAAGCTAGTTTAGTCCCGCAGGAATATTTGAATAAAATACTTATTTTGCAGAATTTGAGGCTATCAAAATTTTGGCGACTCATTTAACAATGAATCGCCAAAATTTTGATGGCCTCTCTGCAATTAAGCCTAATTCTAGTCACAGAATCATGCGAATCTCATTTTCACAAGATTTTTTGTTAGTTTCATGCAAAATGAACTAAAAAAATCTCTTAAAGGCGTACTTATTGCTTAGTCAGACACAAATTGCGATCGCCTCATAAGTTTTTGTTCAAACCAAAGTCTTCCGCAAAGTTTTTTTGCTGAAACTTAGATCATGTAGGTACCATTAATTGGAGGAAATGTAAAGTACATTCTGGAGCAAATTTAATTGAAAAATAATGTATCTATCTTCCGATCAGGTTTCCGAAAATAGTCTAGGTTTTACTTTCGATAAAATTAAATGATTGATTTTCGGTTTTTTTTCCTTTTCTGTTCATTAAATAATGCCAGAACAAAGCTGTTCCTCTGCTGTCGATGACTGTACTCGATTTTTTCAAGGACGATCCATAATAAAAGGTTGCTAGTTTAAAAAAAACAAGGTCAAAGAACTTATTTGCACGTTCCTACTATTAATGTAATGGTAACACCATGACCATAGAATCTGAATCAAATAATAGAGGAAGCGATGAATCTATTGTTTATGCACGATTTAAAATAAAAAGAAGATAAGGTAGGTAGCTAATGAACTGGTATTTTTTGTAAATCAGGAAATATCAGAACACGGTTCAGAGATTTTCGATGCAAACAATTATTATAATGTGAAAAAGTCGTCGAACTTGAAAATTATTTGAGTTTGTTTGGTTTAGCGCGCTAATCTTAGGAACGACTGGGTCGAACTTAAACAATAGTTTAGTGTTAGATAATAATATCCCATTTATTGAGGAAGGCTGGGATAGGCTCTATAACATCACGCTACGATAAATAGGAGCAGAGCATCAATGAAAAATGTTACAAAAACGGTTTTTTCAACCGATTTCCAAAAAATGAGGAGGTTCTCAATTTGACTGAATTTTTTTGTGTGTTACCTCATAACTTTGTACTGGGTGTACCGATTTTGAAGATTCTTTTTATATTCGAAAGCGGAATAATTTCGGAAGTCAGTGTTCAAAAAACGAAAACGCAACCACAAACACCGAGTTCCGAAATTAAAGATATTATGTACTTTTTGGTTTTTTGTGTAGAAGTCGGTTGTATTTTTTGTAAAAAGTTGATTTTCCCTCTCTTATTTGACGCAGACAAAGTTGCACAGATCAGCTAGTTGTACTTAGTAATAATAGAGATGGTGACTTTGCTAACTTCACGACGATATAAACTTAGTTGACTAACTTCATAGTCTAACTTTTCATGAACATATTTGTCGACTTAAAAAGCGTAATAAATTTAAAGAAAAATCCCTGTTGCAATTCAAGCCAAATACAATTCCATCCATTGCACTCCACCATTCATCCATTTTTCATCCTGACGTTTTCCTAGTGTTTTTTTATTATGATTTAACGTTAAATTGTTGAACCAACTTAGATAAAGTTTGGTAGCTTAGACGGGCCTCTGGTAACGGAAGCCCGATCACAAATGAGGGACTTCCGAAGTGTGGTGTCATTGTTAAAGTTAGTAGTTATAATAATAATATGTACGTTACCATCAAGTTAACTGATGCTCGCGACAGGATGCTTACATTTACGCTCCGGTCCTAAATATAGTTTGTCCGTCCGTCTGCCCGTCTGAGTCAGCGCTTAGCGCCACCGCTAACAGAATTGTGAGAGCTTTTTGTATCATTTGTTGTGGGTGACTTATTGCAAGTTTAAGGACAATGCTACGATGTTTGAGTTTCCAAATGAAAAGCAATACTAATTTTGTGAGTTATAGAGAAATTGCAAATTATTTTGCGTTTTAATTTTGCGCAATATACGCATAAGCCCTTGCTGGGGGCCTTTAATTCATTTGTGGCCACCACAGGATTGTTCGGTTAAGCAGTAACCAGCCTTAGTGTGCTGATCTGCGAATGGTCACGTCAAAAAGAAAAAAAAATACGCATAAAAAACGCATGTAGCTATCTAAGTAGCGTTATTTATTTTTAACTTAGCGATAGAAGAACATAAATGTGCATTCAATATCTTATCGACTTGTTTGAAAAGAGACGGTTGATATAATTTGCCCTATAAATAAATTTTATCTACTATATATAGAGAAAAATACAATGGATTATCATTGTCATCACTGATACCAACGCAAAATAATTGCGTTTCATTAACGTTCTCGTTCTACGTCAAAATTAAATTTGAATATTCAAACATCGAAGCATTCACCTTAAAGATTAAAAGCAGATCTCACAACACTCACAAAGGGAATAGCCGATGCAGTGCAGAACTTGTTTGAATTACTAAGTCGTTCTGAAGGATTTATCGAATGTTGCCTTTGCCTCAAAATAGTTAGCAATGTGCTAAGTGTTGACGTGAATTAAGTGGGGATGCTGAGTTTGTTAGTCATCAGAGGTCAGAGAATGCACTTACTGCATTTACAAGACATGAAATACAAATCTGGGTACGTAAAACAAGATAAGATGGTATGGAGATGACGGTATTAGCTTGATTCTTTCATTAAAGACTCAATTCCTTTCAGCCTTTTCCTAACTTTAATTGTGTCGGTACAATCTAACTGGATACAGCTGATCAGACCAATATTTAAGCTGGAGCGACTGCTTATGTGACCTCCAAAACCCTCTCTAAATAAATGAACTACTCTGCCCTAGACTGGGATTCTCTGCAGTGGGAAATTCCTGGCTTGTAATAAGTGTACCTCCCTATTATATAAAAAAGACTATGCACAATATTATAGGCAAGGTACGAGACGTCCGCAAACTAAACTTGAGTCTGAAACAAAACACTACATTCCAACTGATTCCTAATGCACACATATATAGGTCCATTGTAAATCTATCATACACATTCAAGTACAGTCGATAAAAAAATGGGAACAACATCGTATTTAGTAAATAGGTACCCTCGGAAACATATTATAATCATGTCGAAGCAGCTCATCTAAACACAACTGTCAATAAAAAAGACGTCTGTCTTTTGTTTTAGAATTTGAATTGATTTTGTTATGTTTTATGGTTATATTTGAAGTATCAATGACCTGAAACTTTGTAACCGTATCGACACAATGCGCAAGGTTTTTCATACAAATACATAGGACAGCAAGTTGTTTGTTTATTCAATAAGCGTAAGCATAGCATAATCAGACTTAGCGTTCGCACTGCTGGGACACAGGCCTCCTCTCTAGGAGAGGGAATGGGCCGTAATCCACCACGCGGGCCCAGTGCGGGTTGGTGAATGTCATATGTCTTTGAATTTTTGGTTCTAGGACATGCCGGTTTCCTCACGATGTTTTCCTTCACCGTTTTGAGAGCAGTGGTGATGAAATTAATTACACAAAGTTCATTCAAAAAGTTTATTTAGTTAATAATTGCGATTTATTTTAGTTGATATGTCTTTAGTGAAATAGTATCACTAAAACCTGAAACAGTTTATTTGAAAAGAGTTATTTTTTTACTACTTTGAGTTTCCTCTGGCCAAACAAAGAACAGAGCTATTAAATTAACTATTTACAATTTAATTAGGTACAAACTGATCTGACCGGAACACACACAGTTTGTTTAGAGATTACAACGTTTAATTATAAACATTTTCATTTAATCACTAGTCTGGGAGACCACACACACAAACGACTGTTTTAGATACAAATTAACTTTTTCTAGTTAAGAGCGTGTATGCTACGCTGTATGGTATTTCATAAAAATTTTCAAGTCAGTATTTTGAGAAATAACTAAACCGATTTTAATGAAACTTCACACATAACAAAAAATTAGTTAAAACATTTTCGAAATGTCTTATTTAAAAAAAAAAAGATAACTGGAAATTTATGTTTGTATGGATAATTTAAAATGGGTAACACTATTTATCGAAAATGTTTTCAATTAGTTATTTCGGAAAATAATGACTTGAAAATTCGTATAAAATGCCGTTCGGCGTATACGCTCTTAATATAAAATAAAGCTATCTTTGTGAACACTGGCATGATATTAACGTCGAAAAAAAGGCAATTATTGTTTTTAAGGAGCATTCGAATCGCAGTAGGTAAATAAGTATTTAATGAAATATTTAGTTATCAAAACACTCACCTATGACATATTTGGCTTGGAACCGACATAACGCACCCATAACACACATGGATCACAACACGAATGACAAAACTAAAACTAAACACAATTTCACCGGAATACTAACAATTAAACAAATTCTTCCCTATTAACGGAATCGGGGACAACACTGAATCAACTGCAGTTCACGTACATTCTACCACGCAATAATAGTTGCCAAAACGAAGATAACGCATAATTTTTTACGTGCAGACTTGTGTGCGTGGGTGTACGTGACGTCACAGGTGAATCGTCTTACGTAGAACGAGTATCGATAGTCAGTCAGTCTGCTCCGGTGAACGATTGAATTAGTCACTTTGTACCGCATTATGACTTCATGAATGAATATCGTGAAAGTACCTAGTCATTTATTTTGCAAAATATTTTTGTTACGTAACTGAAGAGTTATATGTACATTAACGTAACTTATCTTTTGGTTCAAGTGTTTTTCTTGAAGGGATCAGATGTAATCGTGATGGAGTTTCCAATTCTGTGTTGAGAGGTTTAATCATAAATATTACGAAATTATTGATCTAAATTTCATAGCAAATCAAAATTGCATTTCATTATTTCCATGCGTTTTTTTTACATGTCAGTACAGCACTTTCGCATATCATAATCAGCCTTTTAACGTTCCCACTGCTGGGACTCAGGCCTCCTCTCTAGGAGAGGGAACGGACCGTAAGTAATCCACCACACGGGCCCAGTGCGGGTTGGTGAATGTCACATGTCTTCGAATTTTTGGTTCTAGGACATGCCGGTTTCCTCACGATGTTTTCCTTCACCGTTTTGAGAGCAGTGGTGAAGAAATGAATTACACAAAGTAATGCGCCTGAATGGGTTTGAACCTGCGACCTACGATTCGTAAGTCGGGGCTTTTACCACTCGGCCACCACTGCTCTGCTCTTTCGCATATACCTAATTAATAAAAATAAACAATAAATGGATCGAGATAAAATATAATAAATACGTAGCTTCTTTAAATAATAATGAATGAGGTGAATCACGTAATTAGATAACATTCAATGCAATCTCTTTTAAATTATGTTTTACTACTTGAACCAACAGATAAAGGTACGAAAACGTTTCATAGATAGTAAATATGTTATCTCTTTCCAATTTCCCTTCATTAAAAAAGACAAAAGGCAGAGGAAATAGTATTTTACAAGTGCATGCCAAATGCATCCGTTTGCACAGATTTATTGTAGGTAATCGTATGTATTCCATACCGACTCTGTCCAAAAACAAACAACACAAAATATTATTTTCATTTCACTGGCATATGCAGAGGAAAATATATAATTTTTCTACTCTCCATCCAAAAGATTTAGGCAATTAATTAATTAAATGCAGACTAAAACATTATCAGACATAATCTTTATCTAACGTTCAGTGTCGCAACTTTAGTGTTGACCAATGAACATCACAATCGCGCGCGCAATTTGACACATGTCATAATAACTGTCAAAAATGACGTGACGTCAAAAAAAAATTGCACACGTTGCACGAATGACGTCGACGTCGGGCGTCGCGGCGCGGCTAACTGCGTGTGCGCCGACGATCCCGGATTATTATGGTCATGTATTTATAGATCGGATCGAAACGGGATAAAGTTCAATTAGTTCAGTGAATGGACCGAGACTGAATTTTAAGGAGTTATTTAGAGTGAAGATTTTGTATTCCTTTGGTGTCTAGACAAAATGACATTCTTCTACAAACGATAGCGACTGTCGAAAAGCTGTTGGGATATTGACCAGTTGACATTTCATAAGCGCATATTTATCCCATTTTGAACTTAGAATAATTTATCAGTTGTCTAAGTAAGTATAGGTACTTTTATCAACGCCTTTGAAAAAGCAATGACTGTGTGAATTACTTTCATTTTCATCGTGTTTTCGCGGAAGTTTGCAAAGCAATTTTTACTTGTGATTCAGAGCTTATCTTCTGCAACCAACAAAGCAGCAACATAGAAGGTCTTTTGAGCCACATTAATTTGGTTAGATTATTTGGATGATAGACGTCATGCCTACCTGTTGATTGATTCTATTATGATATAATTAGCATTCCCAATTATTATTCTGTGGCGTTAATGCCCAATTATTTATGAATTGATTGAGTGATCAATTATAAAGCAATGAATGGCTGCTCTTCAAGAAAATTCTGTCTTTTTCCGGCGTAACATTCTAAATTGTTTGTTGTTGTTCTTTGCTACGTAAGAGATCATTCGTATGGAATCTCTAATTTGAAATAGAAGCTTATTTTTTGCACACAGTTGGTCATCTGAGCGTCTAAAAGACATTTACTTCATTTAAGGGCTAAGTAATATTTATACAAAAATGAAAAAAAATACTAAACATAATTCACCGCTTTCTATAAACACGTATATCCTAATCTTAATTAATATTAATAAAATTATAAATAAAAAAGTGAGTTTGTTTTTTTAGATTTTGATGAATTTTGGAAGAGATAGACGGGACCCTGTAGGCGGTGATAGGCTTTTTTTTTGCAAAAATATAACTTAATTAGCTAATTGCATAATATAGCACAGACACTTTTTATTTTTCTAGATGGGAAATCATCAAATGAAGACTTCACCCGCTCTGGGCGGAGCGGAAGGGAGTATCAGACTCTTATTGACTAAACCCACCCGTGTTCCTCCTAGTGCCCTTTGCATTCCAGGACCGCGGTGACTCTTTTGAACAAATTCCGCAAACCTAGCAGGCACTGACCCTACGGGGTAGCACAGATACTTCAGCTTTGCCATTCGGAACAGTCACGCAACTGACTTCATCCGTTAAAACTTTTTCCCGAAGTCGAATCACCGTTTATCCCGAATGCACTTCTCCCGACCTCCAAATAGTCACGGACGGGCACTAAAGTATTTGTGTCAACGCACTAGCAGCGTCTAGACGGTTTATATTTACACGCGGATTCACTCGCACGTCACACGCTACTTAGTCATTGCCTGGTTAAGTAGTAACCAGCCTTAATGTGCTGAACTGCGAGTTGTCATGTCAAAAAAAAAGCACGTCACACGCTACTTAGCGAGGTGTCATAACGCCAGTTTTAATGTTTGGTAGAAGTGGGCACTGAAGAAAGGACCGCTTATATTTATTTATGGGAGAACATTGATGTTACTTCAAAGTTGTCCTATTGGGAAATATAAACACTAGTCCAAAAAAGTGCCTTCTAAAGTTAGGAAGGAACACTGTCTGTGAACAATATCGGTGTATTAGTTTGGTAGTAAAATTATGGTGGAAGTGACACTGAACAAACAACACTCACCACCACTGTCAGAGTCATAGAAACTTCTACGCCGATATCTTAACAACACCACCATTTTCTTAAATAATCACAAAACAAATCAAACTCAATAAATAGTCGAATAATCACGACACCGCACATCGATGCACCCGTCACTAAAACAAGATCTAAACTAAACAGAAAAATACAAAATTCGAACTAAGAAGTCTCGGTGACCATAGATAAGCCAAAAGGGCCCAATCACTAATGAGGTTAAAGTATTTAGAGATTGTATGCCCGCAAACAATGGAGATTAAGAAGCATTAGTACCTAATTATTTCTGCAAGTAAATAACTGTAGCAATTGGGAATAATGGGATTAATTTCTTGTGATTTGTTAATTGCATTATTTTTGACACTTCGAAAATTAAAATACATAGATATAATTTAGGATGGTCTAAGCAAACCGAACCGTAGAGCGGATTTTATAAAGTCAAAGGAAATTGAAGCGTCTGTTAAATAGTTAAATATCATATTAGGCCGGCGGCAATGGTTGTCCGTGAAAAACCGAACGGGTGAATTTGTCTGCTATACAGATATGACATCTCATTAATTAAAAAAAGGTTTAATTTACCTCAACACCGCTAAACCATATATACCTAGCTGCCATTTCTATTGTCTTTTGAAGATGTTGATTCGATACAATAGGGTATTTTACTGTAAAAATCTAATTAGTCCGCCTGATAGATTTACAAAAAGTATTGGACACGTATTTTTTCTTTTTTCACGTAAACAAAACATGAAGACGATACAGTGCGTTGAAAACTCACGTGACGTCACGTCGCTGGTAAAAATTGTAGCAACGTAGTGACGTCACGTGAGTTTTCGAGATGATGAGGTATATAACTGGTGTAGCTTCTATGGTGTAGGTTTCAAAAGTTTCAATATCCTTATAAAAATACAACCGACTTTTACACAAAAAATCAAAAAAGCGCAAAATAACTTTAAATTTCGGAACTCGGTGTTTGTGGTTGCTTTTTCGTTTTTTGAACACCGACTTCCGAAATCAAAGTTATTTTGAGCTTTTTTGATTTTTTGTGTAAAAGTCGGTTGTATTTTTTTGTAAAAAGTTTTTTATTTTTCACTTTTTAGTTGTACCTACACCCCCTCCCCTCCCCCACCTAAACGAACCAATCACATTGGTGTAAAAAAACTGCAGAGTAAACTAAGAGGTCGTCAATGTAGACAATTTATAGATATTTCTTAGATTTTTCGAAAACCGCTTGGTTGATTTCGATAAAATTTTCATGGGACCATTTGGGAAGTATACCTACCCTTTCCAACAAAAAAAGAATTTTTCAAATCGGTTGACAAGCGACGGAGTTATGCGCGAACAAACATTAAAAAAAAAAACATACAAACATCCGAATTGAGAACCTCCTCCTTTTTTAGAAGTCGGTTAAAAATGGTAACCAAAACATTTTTACCAAGAAAGAATACACGTCAGTGCAGAATAATAGAGATTCTGATATTTGTCATACATTGCCATAAAAAATTATGATACGTTGATAGAAATAATCCAATTATTATGATAATGACTCACTTAATAGGAGCAGATACGCGTTGTACAACTGCATATTGGGTGCCCATTAATTTCATTAATAAATTTGATAAAAATCAACCACTTTTTCCACGACGGAGTGTCACTAAATATTCTTTCGAACTGCTGTATTTTTTTTTATTTTTCTGCGCAGAAAGGCTGATAAAGGATGAAAGATAAGTCGTATATTGGTGTCGGATTTAAATATAGATATAATCTATGTAGTAACAAGTCTAGATTCTGTATCTGTGGCATGTGGAATATTATTATCTTTTTGCGCATTTACGTAGGTCCTTGAAGTGGTTATTGACTAAATTTTATGTTGAAAATATTCCTTTTGTCTATAAATAGAATTATCTTATTTTTTCACTTTGATGCAATAATTGGTATTTAGTCTCTATTACCTACCTACTGCAAAGTAGAAGAGTTTTGATTTTAATTTAGTGAATACAGAAGAGACTGAAATCATTTTAATTTGTAGTTTATTACAAATATATATTTATTATAAATTACTATAGGAAGAATAAATAAGAAAGCATCAGTTTGATTAACTTCTTAAACTTAACTAATGAATGGCGTTAATATTTAAAGTTTTAGTAAGTATTTTTAATGAAAGAGGGTTTTCCCTGTTCTCCAGTAAGAGATTTGTGATATCAAGTAGCAGATAAAACATGTTAATAAATCAATAAAACCCACACGTAGGTTTGTTTGGATTAGATACGTCGATTTATTATTTATCACTTGACAAGACAAGACAATTTACCAATGGACAAGATAAAGACAATTTCCATCATGGCTGACTGGCATTAATAAGTCTATAATCTATGCGCAAAATACTAATGATGTAGGAAGCTAAAAAATCTTTCAGATTCGACACATGCTTGTTAACTGAGAGCATTTATTACTATTTAAATAACGAGGAAGTAAATTCCATACTGCCTGTGAGGAATATTAAATAAAGTGCTTGTAGGCAGTATTATGTCATTCAGACATGTGGAGAATGTCAGTAAAGAGGTGCAGTTATAAATGAGTAGGCAGAATAAATTGTTGTCTTGTCCACTAAACGAGATTTCTTAAATAAAATTGCGCTAGTAATTGGATAGTGCAAATGTAGCAAAAAATTGATTTAATTTTGAAGCAAAAACTTACAAGAATCGAGTGTACCTTCTATAATTATTTTTAAACACGTAGCTCAAAAATGGACGGTGCACTATCGAATCAAAATAAATATACCACGATCACAATAGAGAACACTGTCATTCAAAATAACAAAAACGGCACAATAAAATAAGGATGTACCGTTACAAATGCGGCCAAATAAATTCGCCCACACTACGATCGGGGATAGTATGTTAAGTACATGAGCACTACCTGACGAGAATCAATTACGATTACGGATCGCGGACTCGATTTCGCTTACCGATTCAAATGATCCACTTTTTATTGAGATGACATTCGGATTAAGGACACCACGGCACCTACCTACGAAGCTTTGCTAGAGAAAATATTCTTTAAATGAGAAAAGCATGTTAATTGGCAAAAAAACTTAAGTGGTGCTGTGATACGCGCGAATCTGTGTAATTAAAAGATAATAATATGGCTGCCCACTGTACTTTAATAGATCATACATCTAAGTAGTAGGTATTCAACATGCCAGCGTCCGACTTTTAAACAGTGGTCGTTTTAGATTAGCATCGTTCTTGATTTCTTGTTAAGGCCTACTTACTGCTGTCTTTAAGCTTATCATTCTTGAGACAGCACTTATTATTCCACGCATACAGTGATATTCTTGAATAGTCGCCGCATAATATTATAAAAAAGTATGATGCCCGTCGACATTTAGTTGCGTGCCGCGGCGCAGGCGCATGCGAGCATACCAACGCGTTGTCGGTTGCTAGGCAACGGATGGCACAGTCTGGAATATGATTTTAATGAATGTTATTAAATACTATTAAACATGATTACTACTTTCTAGGCGGCTGAAAACCATTAGTTGATTTTCTTAATTTAAATAGTTAATCAATATCATATAGCAGTATTCGTGAATTTCTTTTATATCCATTTTTGCGACAGCATAACTAATCAAACATCTATCAAGCCGTATCCTAGAATCAATCCCATTTTGAAATCACATTGCTATCGCTATCACCGCATATTAGCTCAAGATAATAACAATCAATAAAAATAAAAATGCCTTATTTCGCTAATATCAAAAGATCTGCTAATAAAATCTATAAAAATTCTTTTTGATAAAGTAAACCTGTAATTAATCCCTTTAATGATACGTCGCGCGACTTTATATCTTTATATTATACAGCGTCTTGCGGTTGCACCTGCGTAGTTCCCGGTCCCGTGGGAATATGGGGATAAAATATAGCCCGTCACCCAAGGATAGTGTAACTTCCCAACAGTGAAAGAATTTTTCAAATCGGTTCAGTAGTTTCGGAGCCTATTCAATGCAAACAAACAAGAATCAAATCTTTCCCCTTTATAACACTAGTATAGACTAGCTTATGCCCGCGACTTCGTTCGCGTGCAGTTCCATACAAAATATTAACCCCTTTTTCATCCCCTTAGGGGACGAATTTTCAAAAATCCTTTCTTAGCGTATGCCTACGTCAGCCCGATCCGTTCAGTGGTTTGGGCTGTGCGTTGATAGATCACTATGTCAGTCAGTCAGTCCCTTTTGAGTTATATATATTTAGATTATAATACGAAAGAAGCATGTGACTTTAATATGATATCTGATGAGGATGACTCCAGAATATTTCAATATTCATAGGCTTTTATCTGTGCCTGCCATCTTTTTTCTTGTCATGAACGTAGTTGCGCCATATCTCTTGTACTAAAACTATGAATATATGAGCATTTGAGCACGATTAACATTTTTAGCGTAGCCGCGAATTACTTGGTTTTTGGCATACCATTCTTTATTTTGATATTTTTATGTACAGAGCGTCTTTTTTTATTCCTTTTCGTTCTTATTCGTAAATTATAAAACGAAGACTTAATTTTGGTCCACACACCCAGTTGTTACCTTATTTACAGTTGCATCAACATGATAATCCAGCTATCATTTTTAGTTCAGATAGTATCAAATGCACTTAACAAATCTTATTACTCGAAATGGAATATAAATCGTAAATGCTAAGTGAAAATGTCTAGTTACTTTCTAGCATGACTAACTGAGCATTCCACAGACGATACGTCATTAGAATGAGCATCTCAATTTCTAAAACCACCAGGATTTAGCTTAATTCAAACACAGAGAAAATTAAGCAAAGACATGAACATCCTTCCTCCCTTATCCCGATGCATTTAGTGTCAATAAAACACTAGGAAGGGGTGACGAGCCGCCGTTTTAAAGGACTGTTTTTTTTACAAAAGGAAGCATGCTCTTAGCCTAATTAGATATCGACCTGATCCAGCCTGTCCCATGTTGCCCTCCCCAAATGACGCCGTTAATTTTTTTTTTTTGTGTAACAATGACCCATTACATACATATATACCTTACAGACTATCATACATATTTACACTATTTTACACGAAGTGTCGGCGTCGTGTTGCACTGCGTGGTGTCACGTAGCCTTCCACAGAATCGTTGATACACGACACCCTTCGGCCAGAACTCTTCCTTGAGGAAGGTCTCAATATGATGAGTCGGAACTCGCACCACGAACGACTTGAAATTCGAGCTATGGCGCGGCTCCAACTTCTCTACCCTTAAGGTCTAGCTGGTCTTCGTTCGAACATACTCCACGATTTAAAGCCGAGCCTCCTGCCCCACAAGGGATGCCCTCAGTGAGCGGTCATTTAGCTTGTAAGTTAGTTTTTAGCCCTAGCTGGGGTCCTTAAATTCATTTGAGACCACCACAGGTTAGTCCAGTTAAGCAGTAACCAGCCTTAGTGTGCTGAATTGCGAATAGTCCCGTCTAAAAAAAATGTCTAATTGTATATGATTCTTGACTTGGACTATTTATCTTTTCTGTGCAAGATCTTTTTTCTCTTCCATGTCTTTTTATTTGCCGTCATTTAAATTGTAACTTCCTTTCTATCTTTTCATTTCTTTACTCAAAGGAAGCAAGGCAATACAACAATAAATTCTTCCCACAGCTGTCACACTTCGAGTCCCAAGAGGATCTCAACTACAGCTCGCACCCACCAATTAAAGTCCACAAATATGTAAACAACGCCGGGTAGTGATAGCTAGCTCGTGCTTTTATAGCTATCGCTTCCCACGCCCATGTGAATACTTGCGAAGCGTGACGACTCTTACCTTTACTTCCTGAAGGAGAAGACAGCCACAAAAACTATTTGCTAACAGACGTGGGAAAATATTGTTAAATAGACTGCTTCGAATGAAATTTTTAATTCTTTAACATCAGTAGCATCTTTTATTCAGTGAGTAAGAAGGACGCATTTTCGGAAAATCGCTATTTGAGTCAAGTAGGTACTATATTGAAGTTGTAAATAGCGTACAATCTTGTTTCACTTCGGTAGTCATATCTTTCGCTCCATAATACTTCCGTATCAACTAATTCACCCCTTTGCAATTTCTCCTCTTGCTCCAGATTTCTAATGATCTCTTTGATATAAATGATGCGAGCATATCTTTCCATATCGTGCTGCAAAAAGCGGTAAAATCTACCAACTTCAACGGATCCAGAACTGTCGAGCTGTCATTCCAACATCTGTTTATACGGCAAATCTTTAACAGATAATACTTTCGAGCACTTTTTTGCTGCCAAATGCTCATCTCGCGAGTTTCCCAAGCAAAACCAAAGAAAGTAATGCGTTGTTTTCATTATCGAACAATGGCAGCGGAGACAATGCGCATGCAGTCCCCGCTCCCATGTGAAAGTGCTTGTCTGTTTGTATGTCACCTCGTCCGTTTCCAAGACCGCTGAGAAATTGTCCGCTACGAGTAGGTATCTATAAACAGCGCACTATAAATCATCCATGTTTTGACGGAAGATTTAACCAATTTATTATCCACTTATCAATATTGATCCGTGCAAAGATTTGCTTCTGCGCAAATATTTTGCTGCATAAATTCGCAGATTGAATCTTGACGGATGGAGTTGTTATATCGATTAATTATTTCTTAGAAACTATAAAGCAATCAAGTTGACATTATGCAGCAGAAATAACTGCTAATTATAGAGTGAGTGAGTATGAAACAGGTATCCAACTTAAAATTGTTTTCTACAAAAATGTCCTCTTAATTTTTTCCTCAAGTGTATGCTGATAGTTTATAATAATCTGTAATTTGTGGTATCCTGTGAAGGGCAGTGGTTATACGGCTCTTTGCTTCTGGGAAGCTATTAGCCCATAATTGATAGTTTGATTCGCTATTAAATTCACTTAGTTACTCGCCCGACGATATTGTTAACAGTTCTGATTGGCTCGTGTAGTAATTGATTGTTTGTTTGTTTTGTGTTGCTACTAGTTCGCTATTCTTTTGTGTTAGGTGTGATTGATTGAATACTGACATTACTACTGTTTCTCATAACTGACATTACCTAAAGCAATAATAACACTGATCATAATGTGCATTGTGTTTTCAAAAAACACTACACATAATAAGAAATGGTAGGCTATGTACCTATCCGGCCAGGGTTGCAGAGTTCATTCGGGAGAGTCACCGCGGCCCTAGAACGCAAACGGAACTAGGAGGAACACGGATGGGTTTTAATCAGAGTCTGACACTCCCTTCCATTTCGCCCAGAGCGGAAGAAGTCATAAAATTTGATGATTTGAAAAAAGGTTATGTACCTAACGAGTGATACTTTATAAAGAAAACAAACCTATAAAAAATATACATACATCAAAAGGAATTCCTACTTAGTTTACCTTTTTACATTTATCTAATTTAGCATACCATAAACGTAAGCGACAATCGTCCAAGACCAATTACTTATGCATAAATTAAATTACACAAAAAACTGCTGTAGAACACTGACACCGAATCGGTCGATGACATCATTCTGAAATAACTTTAATATTACTAATTACTACTGTTCCAAAAAAAAACTTAATTGCAAAAAAATATCTAATACAACTCAACAATTCAGAAATAAGTGGAGCAAAATGTTGCAGAGCTCACACAACAAATAAAGGATGATTTCTGACTGAAATTACCTCCTACGCTGATATGATATGCATGAAGGCTGACCATGTAGGTGGCGACCATTTGCTGTCAAAGAACAATGGCGAAATTTTAGCTGACTTGAATTTAAGCGTCTAAAAGTGACTCATATACGACGGAAGTTCCATTATTTTTCTATATTTTTTCAAAGTATCGCATTTACTAGATCAAGCCGGAGAAAAAAGATATTTTAAATGAAAAGTTATTTGACTTTTTGATTACCGTGTAGTGTTGCCATTTTATATTTATCCTGCCAAGTGACAGTAAGTACAGCATTATTTAATTGTAATCAGTTTTATTTTTTTTATTACGGAGTAAGTGAATAATTAAACGGAGTAACAATATAGTTTATTTTTAAGTGTAAGTGTTCCTTGCAGGGAGGTCAAAACACTGTGATGTAAAAATAAATAAATTGCTTTTAATGACTGGCAAAAAGACTAGTATCCCGAATCTAAAAAAAATAGTTTGATTACTCTGACGATTGTTGTTGGTTGAGTTGATACCATATTCAATCAGTGCTCTTTTTTGTTTTTTTCTCGTATTTTTTTTAATTTTCGTTTGTACGGACTGCATATTATGGACTGTGATATGCCCCTGTGTGACCCTGTGCGTGTTTAAGGACTCCGGACTCGCGATACTTTCCCTGTGACATTGAGCTTTTTCTATTCTGGACGTCGACCTTGCCTTATTTTTTTGGATTAATTATCAGTTAACTAGTTGTTTGCTAGATACCGCCAGATGGAAGGTCGTAGAGCAAACCGACACGAATCCTGTGTATCATCTGAATGATATTCCTGGCCGGAGAGGAATCAGTAAACATTGCTGTTATTGTTTAGTTCGTCGTCGCACAGTAGGATGTTACGCTCATGTAATGACGCTAGTCTGGTATTTAGGATGGGCCTGACATCGGCAAAATATTACCACACTCACAGAATTTCTGGATGAAATAATTGTAAGAGGATGAAGAACAAAAATATAGATGTAAAAATTAAACTTGTTTTATTGGTTCTTATCAACTCGATATTTCTACACACATTCTAAGATTTTATAAATACCTGCTAAGCGTGCGAAAACTTAGCAAGTAATTATTAAATCCCAGAATGTTAGATAAATTATTGCTTCAATACCTAAAACCAGGGTTTTTCAACCTGTGGGTCGCGACCCCCAGGGGGGTCGCGTAGCCTCTCCAGGGGGGTCGCGAAGCTTTTATAGTGGAGTTGCTAAAGGTTGGGAAAGCTACAGCAGTAAAAAAGAAACAATAACATTGATAAAGATTTATTAGAAAAATGTTAACTAAAAGACATACTTAATGATTTGTATGAACAAAAAATAATAATAACTTCTGAGATCTTTTCCATCGTAATCATTTATCTATCATTAAACAAAAAATTGAAATAAACGTATGAGGACACACAAGACATGTGACATTCACCAACCCGCACTGGGCCCGCGTGCTGGATTACGGCTCATTCCCTCTCCTAGAGAGGAGGCCTGTGTCCCAGCAGTGGGAACATTAAAAGGCTGATTATGTTATGTACATATGTATGTATGAGGACCGTTAATGCGAAGGTTGCGCTTGTTTTTCATTCACCAATTTTTCCCATCGTCAACTCGCACAAGTACGAGGTGGCAAATGGAATTAAACACTTCAAAGCTTATGTTGTTAATTCTGGATACTCGGATTTCCTTCTTAACCAAAAGGTATCCAAATTGACCGATTTAAATTCCAACTCCAGCATTTCCGGCATATAAATCAAGCAATTTTTCTTTGAGCTTAGCTGTCAAATTTGCCTCATTTATACATGCAACTAAAAATGGATTTAAGATCCACCTTTGCCCAGTATTCCTCGATATCTCTTGCAGTGAGAAATAACGACACAGTTCTTCTTAACTTTTCCAACACCATTATCATACCAGGTATAAATTCCTTGATGTTTATCTCACACCCGACTTCTTCAATGAAAGACTGTGTCGCAGAAAATGAATCTAAGTTGGATTGATTCAGAGACAATAAGCACAAGTCTATTTTTTTTTACAAAGCCATTTTTGTAAAAAAAATTAAACTAAAAATTTAACAGCACTGCCAAAGACAAAATAGAGTTTTGTCTTTGGCAGTGCTGACATTTTCATCCCGCCCTTGAAGACTTTTGTTCAATATATTTAAATGCTCAAATAAGTCAGAAAGAAAAGCCAATTTCAAACGGCGACAACGGGGCGACCGGCATCGAAAACGCATTCGATGTAAAAAAATATTAATTATGTATTTATCGAACCGTAATTCTTAAAATAAGTAAATGTATTAAATAAGTAAATGTATTGGATTCAATATTAGTTAAAAAAAAACAAAGGGCAGGGTCGCGACATATTTCTTCATACTAAAAGGGCCGTGGTACGAAAAAGGTTGAAAAACCCTGCCTAAAACAATGCTCTCGGCGACTGGCTGCCTCAAACCAGTTTTACAATATATAATTTTTAGATACCTATGATTATAACGTGAAACGACGACTTGTAAAGTGTATTTGATCGTCTCGGGGGCCCTTTACCTACCAAGTTACCATAGACATAACCTACAAAAGTTCATGCCTGAATATCTATTTTTCTCGGCCTTCCTGAACCAAAATTCTTGCATATACTAGTTCAGAAGGTGAAGCTTAGTTAAACAAGATATTTTTCATTTAAAGACGTAAAAATTTCACCTCAGCTAAAACAATGTATGGGCGGCTGCCATTGTCCTTTGGACAATTACTATAATTTGCATAAACTAGGTCAGCTCGAAGCACCCAGGACATGAGTAATGGCAATTGTTAAAATAATGAGCAATGATAAACACGAATTAGGAAACTAGGCTACACACCTACTCCATTATCCGATTGTAACAAATGAATTTCAGTTGAAATATGAATTGAATCAAAGAATCAAGATTGATATTGATGGCACAGTTGAACTTCACCCAACCATTTGAATCAAAGATAATAAATTAGAATGAGAAACATGGGCCACACACAGCACAGTCCTAATAAAACAAACTGACCAGGAAATTCAAATAATAGCAGTATAAAGGCAAAACCTAATAAAACGGACACACTGAATTATAGACAGGTAGACACAACAATAGACTGAACGACCGTACAAAACAAGAAGTAATGAATTGCAACGGTCTTGAACTAAAAACAATTGCTTTATACTTAAAATTGGCATTGATATGTTCCGCTGTTGGTGTCTTTAAGTCTTTCATAGATTAGCAACGGATTCTGAATTTTGAGAATATGGCAACTGTCTACAGCAACTACTTATCTGTTTGTTGTTCTTTCCTCTTTATTCATCATTATCAACGCCATTGTCATGATGTACCTATTCATAATTAGTTGGGGTCAAATGTGATTTTAATTGAAAATAGCGGCTGCGGCATTGACCTGGGATCGAGAGGTCGTGACTTCGTAAGCGTAGACTTTGGCTTCAGTTATTAAAGTATTGATATGTGCAGAACTATCTAGAAAGGCTTCATAATTAGATTTGAGAAATAATGTCTCATTGTCTCACCTGACACTCTATGTATCAGTTTCTTCTCTATTGTCCGATTTTGTTTTGCCTCTTCTTTTTAAATTTAGAATTTCCTTTATCACGTCATCACGTGTCTCAAATTAGAATGAAAACAAGATAAATTCAAGACCTTATGCAATTTTATCTATAACCAAGCACTACGATATAAAACGATAAATATTCAGAGCAGAGTGATAAAAACGGTGATGATCTAATTTATATGAATGATAGTATAGGAAATTGGGACAATGACACGGGTAGATTGCATCTGTTTCGTACCAATCATACTACTGATAATGATGAGGACGGCCTTAAAGACTCGATCTTTAGTGATGTCATGTTTTAATGTGTGACAATGAGTAGTGTGACGCTTTAGTATATCGCAGATGAGCAAGGTTGAATTTTGTAGGAAATAATGTAGAAAACGACTTTATTTGGCGTTGTTTGCGTTATGGTTTAGAAATAATCGAAGTTTTAGCCGTAATATTCACTGAGAAAATTGGTGTTACTGCTTCACTAGCAAATTCTCACGTTTTTTAGTTATTTTGAGTGCAATTTGGAAAACTTATATTTGAAAAGAGTAACTATGGAGTTTCTTATCCGTTCTTCTCCATAAGAATCTACTTATTGCGAATGGACTACTAGACTTACAATAATATTTTTATTTTCAAACTGTTTTGACGTTCAAAAGAGCCTTTCTATGGTCTAGTTGAAATTAATAAATTGTCTTTTACTTTGACTTTACAAATCAAACCATTAAAATGCATGATTGATTTTTAGTTGTCAAGCCTCCCGATCAAACAGGTTGTCATGCTGGTATGCAAAGTTGTAATCACAATTGAAATCAAACCATTGAATAGCCTCGAACGTTCGTTCATCCTTCATAGCTCAGTACAGATTCGTATCTACGCGAGCTCATTTAACTTGCAGATGACGGGCCGTCAAACAATACGAACAAAATTCGATAAAAAATCGAGTATCAGTGACGATGAACTTGTTTCGAGATGAAAGATAGTAATGTGATGTAGATGCCTGGCGATCGCTATGCAGAATTGCGTAGTCGAAACAAAATACTTATGATAATCAGTTGGAACAGGATCTGAAGTCACAAGCTTGGTATTGGCCAAAATGGTGACGAACAAATGGATATTGGCTTTGTGAAACAACTAGAGGAGATTTCTAAAGAATTGTTGAACGTTTCTTTACAAGTCCAATCCCATTTAAAATAATTCAAACAGCAATCGAAAACAGTGCAAGATCTCGTAGAATACAAATCCCAATATTGGAACCAGTGTTGGTCGATGTTGAAACAAAGTTCAAACATTTTAGAAGTGTAGGTATCATGAAACATTACGTCACCGTCGAATACAAATTCGTGCCTTGTCGCCACACCCGAGGGCAACGTTGGACAAACTTTATTTGCTTAGATTGCGAAGGAATTTTACTTCCAAAGCGTCAAACTCGCCAAACTAATATAAACTTCTCTTTTATTGTGATTTTCTATTCTTTGTTTAACACAGGTGGTGACAAACAGTGATTTTTATAGAAATACAGCTGTAATATCAGAATGTCTTTGGCTGCTTAAATAATGTTTGACACTGATTATGAAATTATAATAAAAACGAATAAAAGTTCAATTTCATTAACTATCTGAATGTTTAAATGAATGACAGTTAGCGGGCTACCAAACCTACTATTGTTAGTAGGGGCAAACTTTAAGATTTAAATTGTTGCTTATGATTTTGTAAATAGAATAAGTAGAAATTGTGATTTTGAGATATTCCGTAAATACATCTCTATCAAAAACAATATTAATTTAAAAAACAATACAAAATTATTGTCAAATCTATACTAATATTATAAAGCTGAAGAGTTTGTTTGTTTGTTTGAACGCGCTAATCTCAGGAACTACTGGTTCGAATAGAAAAAATCTTTTTGGGTTGAAAACCATTTATCGAGGAAGGCTTTAGGCTATATATCATCACGCTTAAGCCAATAGGAGCGGAGCACTCATGAAAAATGTGACACAAACGAAGTTGTGCGGACAGCTAGTGACAACTAAAGGCGCAAAAAACCCGCTATCTAACTATGAGTTAACCATAAAAACAATGTTGCCAATCAGAATAATTAGATTTTGATTGGAATTTGAACCCATAAGCAATCAACGGAAGGGAGATATCAACAATCGACATCATATTGTAAAGACTAGCACCGTTATTACCGACCACAACCGTTGCCCGCATAAAATATACCTACCAAGGTACAGCAAAAACTAGTTTCTTTTGCCGATCGAAACGAAATAAGTAAAAAAAATGACGGAAGAATATTAAATTAGGAATCAATTTATATTATTATGTGTGGCAATCATACTATTGTCAATTAAAAATTAAAACGATATTTATTGAAGGTGAACGAACTGCGAAATATTTTTTTCAAAGAAACTCTAGGAAGTGTTGTGTGCGGAAGGTGTCAGGAAAACAATAAAATAGTAAGAAAAATTAACAAATGCATGATTAATTGTGCATACATTTGAAATTAAAAACTTCGATGGCATATTCTTTATTTTATAAAACGGATAAATAAAAAGGAAATAATAAAATGACCTGTTTTTGTTTACACTTGACAACAAACGTAGTTTTTTATACTTAACGACCACATTGACGACAGTAGCGCCACGCTTCTTGGCACTATCAGAGGTTTTTTTAATGAATGAGTTTATTTGACGAAGTGGGAGTAAAAATAAAACACTGCGTAAATAAAAAGACAAAAATAGCGCCAGTGTGACGTAAATAAACTCTAGAGAACGCTATGCTTATGATTCGAATTTCAAATGTGGAAGCAATGTTCTTTTTTCTTTTTCGTGGCTGGAATATTATTTTTTTACCGAATAGTTTTTTTAAGAAGCCGCACGGGTCTATCTTCAAGGTTAAGCAACGCTTGCCGAGATCATTCTGTAGATGGGTGACCATCTTAAAATACCAAGCTCCTCCGTGCCTCAGAAAGCAAGTTAAGCTGTTGGTCCCAGCTGTCATTTTGTAGATATTTTTCTGTCGTTGCAGATTATCAGCTGCCCTACCATGACGTCTTAAATCCATCATGATTCTTGTGTCAGAGAGAGACGGAGTTACACAAGACGAATAGCACTATCCCTTTCCCTCACACACATCATGATGGATTTTAGACGTCATGGTATGGCTGCTGAAGCCAGAAAATCTAACCACAGTCTTGCCAAGTAGCCATTATCCAGTTCATGGGCTGTGCAGGTCTGGTAGGTAGCCGCTCCACGTAAAATACTGGTACTCTGCTTTATCCAGTTTGACTGGAAGCAGATCCAAATAAAGTTGGGAAAAGACTAGACACTTATATTACCTAGATCATTTAAATGAGTAATAGAAATAAATACCTAATTGTGGTAAGTTTAAAATATTTCGCCTTGAATCCGTAAATAGTTAGGTACTTACCTATATATTATTTATCACGAGGCGAATACGAATTTTCCTTAAAAACGCGAGCGTAAAAAGTGGCCTCAAAAAAATAACATTTTATTCTTCTACAAAAACTAATTTGCACAGCATCCTACGCATTTACCGCCTAATTAAGAATATTGGGTCACAACCATAGCCTATAGCGATCTTGCATATACCAACTTAATTAAAATTAAGGTCGCTTTATTTCAAGACCAAGTTAAACTATTTTCATAAGTAATTGAATTTCATAAGTGGTCCAAGACCAATTAGATATTTCGTTTGTATGAAAAAATACAAGTCATTGGTTTGAATGTCGCAACCAGGCCGTGGGTAACTAATTAGATCAAGTTAATCAAATGTTTTATTACGGCAATATCTAATCTGCTTTAATAAACAACTTAAGAAAAGAATTTTATGATCTCATTTGTAGGTACGAAAAACCCTGCCCGGACTTAGCCCAAGTTTCATAAACATAGACATAACATATTTTGTATTTTATTTATTTGTTGTACACCTACCACAGTGTTGTTTTTTTAACCCAAAGGTTGACTGGTAGAGAATGCCTTGTTGCATTAAGTCCGCGCATGTACCACTATTGTACATAACTATAAATAAATAAACGAAAAATTGTATATAAACTAAATAAGCGCTCTTCTCTTCATATAAAAATTGGAAATGTAAATTTCCAATCAATCTATAAATACTATATATATGTTACCGGAAAATTAAAAACGCCGTAAGATTGTAAAATAGCGCGTGAAATTGTAAATAAAAATATTTTAATGAGACAAGTACATATCGGAAACTATTGAATTTGTAAAAAAAATATTGTATACAAAACCATTTTTTCATTATATACATATATCTAGAAATTATAACCTAAAAGAGATTTACATATTACAATGTTACGGAGTCTGCAATTTTTCGGTGACATTATAAAACTATTCCTTAACGACTGACTGTGTGACTGCCTAGCCTTTTCCCAACTATATTGGGGACGGCTTCTAGACAAGCCGGATTTAGCTGAATACCAGTATTTCACGTGGAGCGGCTGCCTATCAGACCTCCACAACACGGTACTTCTTAGCAAGACTGGTGTCAGATTTTCTGGCGTCTGACAATCCGTAACGACTGCCAAAGATCTACAAATGACAGCCGGGAGCAACGGCTTAACGTGCTTTTCGAGGCACGAAGAAGTCTCGTTATGTTGTGTCACCCATCTACAGACCAACCTTGGCAAGCGTTGTAATGCACAACCGAAACTACTGGTGAAATTTGGCATGTAAATTCCTTGGGGAGTACCAGTATAAGGGAGAGATTTCCCAAAATTCTTACGGGAACGGGAAATACGCGTACGAAATCGCGGGCAAAAGCTGGTCTATACAAATATTATAAAGAGGAAAGTTTTTTTTTTATTTGAACCGAATATTCTCCGAAACTACTAGACCGATTTCAACCATTTTTTCACGCGTTGAAAACTACATTATCAGCGAGTAACATAGGCTACATTTTATCCACATATTCCCACGGGAACGGGAACCACGCGAGTGAAACCGCGGGGTGCTGCTAGTAAAACATATAATAAGAGTTACTTACAAAGCAAACAGTAATTTCAATCTTACATAACACCGCGCAACTACCATGAGGTTTTTTTAAACTTCACTTTTACCATAATCCGTGAAGTAATCATGTAAACACGTATATATACTCATACGTGAACATAAATTAATTATAATGAGACGTTCCTTATGTAACAGAAGGAAGGAAATACTTTATGTAAGCCGTGACTTTGACGTGAAATGTAACTGCGAATTGGTAATTTGTCACGTTTCGTTTTGGTAGAGTTGAACATGTTTTTTTTGTTCAGGTGCATTTTGAAGGCTGATAACATTCTACTAGCTGACCCGCGCGACTTCGTTTGTGTCACATTTTTCATGACTGCTCCGCTCCTATTGGTCTTAGCGTGATGATATATAGCCTATAGTATGCCTCGATAAATTGGCTATCTAACACTGAAACTAATTTTTAAATCGGGCTAGTAGTTCCTGAGATTAAGCAAACAAACAAACTCTTCAGCTTTATATACATATAAGTATAGATTGGCAATTTTTCTAGCTAAAATCTTACTTTCACAGACATAACTACGAGATACGCTTACTAAAACCACTTTTTATAAATGAAATCTTACATTTTCTGATTCGAATCGTTACTTCACGAATCATCTAGCTTTTTTGAATTTTGAATTCATCACCTACGGGGGGCGAAAGTTTTTTAGAAATTCTTTTTTTTACCTGTGGGCTAGTTACATTTTAAACAAATTATGGAATCTCTATATTGGATATTACACACTTAGTTTTTGTCATTCCCTTATTTATTTATTTTTTTGTTACTTCCGAGTGTGCTACATACGCTGTGGTATTTATCAATTTATTAAATTTCGCATAGGTCATTTGACCTTTTTGGCCTCGCACAGTTTAAATTTAATATTAAGTTTTTATTATGATTTTGTTTGTTTTGTGCGACTCCTAAATAAACATTTTTCTTTCTTTCTTCTTTCTTTTTTTTCTTTCTTTCTACAAAAATATGTGCTAAATAAATATTATTATTTTCAATATTATAAAGCGAAAATATTTTTTTGATTTGTTTGTGCCGAATAAGCTCCGAAACTACTGGGCCGATTTTATACACTTTTTCACCGATGAAACAAAGGCTATACTTAACCCCGTATTCCCGTGGGAACGGGAAATACGCAGGCGAAACCGCAAGGCGTTATAATATATATTGATAGCCTACTTAGTTATTACAAAATAAAAAGGTTACAATTATGACTTACGCAATTTCATTCATAGAAGTTTTCTACTTTTTAATAAATAATATCTCTATACAAACGGCCATCAAAATTTCAGTAAAATAGACTCTATTCAATAGCGTTTACTGGACTTATTTCGATGCAAAATATTTAAAGTGTGATATGTAGTTATTTATTACATGAATCGAATCATATGAGGTCCAACCTGTAATTTTCCTTTCACTGTTTGCAATTGATCTGCAGTTGATTTAACTATTCTATAGAACTTTCTATTCAATACTCTAAGAGTCTACGTGCACCTCTCTCCACGTAAATACTCTAATAAAAACTTTATTATGAAATTTTAATAGTATCACTAACGACACGAGAATTATATATATATATAATTCTCGTGTCACAATGTTAGTTACCATACTCCTCCGAAACGGCTTGACCGATTTTTATGAAATTTTATATGCATATTCAGTAGGTCTGAGGATCGGCCAACATCTATTTTTCAAATCAAATCAAATCAATCTTTTCATCCCCCTAAATGTTAAGGGTGGTCCACACCTAATTTTTTATTTTATTTTATGTGGCAAAACGACGTTTGCTGGGTCAGCTAGTATACATCAATGAAACTCGTATCTTACCGATTTCCCTTTGATTTTCCTCACAATGTTGTGAAGAAAATTCAGAGAAATATAGTAAACGTACATTATGTAGCATCAATATTCCAAAAACTATAACTCATTAATTTTATAATTACTACCATAAAATATTGTTACACGTGTTTCAACTGAATGTCACGGAAAATATTAATCAAACAATATTTAAACGTAACACGAGATCTCATTTTAAAACATACCTACTTCATTTAGTAATGAAGCTAGTCACTCTATTTTCTATTTAATCTATTTTACTAATATTATAATGCTGAAGAAATTGTTTCACAGTCTAAGTCAAATTCAATCCATTTATTTCAACTAGATCACTAAACGTGAAAACAGTTGGAAAATATTTTTTTTATTGTCAGATGGATATGCTCTTGACTCTAGTCTAGGTCGCAGGTGACAGAGACAATAGGGTTGCGGAATTTGTTCGAAAGAGTCACCGCGGCCCTGGAACGCAAAGGGCACAAGCAGGAACACGGGTGGGTTTTAGTCAGTAAAAGTCTGACACTCCCTTCCGCTCCGCCCAGAGCGGGAGAAGTAATTTGATGATTTCCCATCCAAAAAAAAAAAAAAAAAAAGGTGACAGAGACAAATTCGACGATGGAATGAGCTTACCCAGAAGAAGCCTGTTCGCTCTAACTTTGAAGAGATCAAGATTGAATGCGTTCGGAAACACACACACTTAGAGTGACACTAGTTGCCCATTCGCAAAAAGTAGATTCTTATGGAGTTGTTTGTTTGGTTGACCGCGCTAATCTCTAGAATGGATCCTGTTTTTCCTGTCTTTCCTATCGAGGAAGGCTATATAACTTCACGCTACGACCAAACAGAGCGGATGAATGATAAATTAGGGTTATTTTTATACTTTCTTTTCTTATGAAACTCAGACATGTAGCGCGGGTCTGCTAGTAATTAATACCAAAAGCCAATAATAGAGTATAATTATGTGTCTTCATCATTTTATTTACAAACTACTCCTAGACCATGAAGATGATACTGATAGATTATAAATAGACTCTGACCAAACTAATTCATATCCCACTAAAAATACATTTAATGAACATCGCAACTGAATGAAAAGAACATCTAATAAACAATAAGAAACTGAATTCAGGAGCTATAGCGAACATAACAATTGATGGCAATAGCGTCACAAACATATATAATTATTGTAAAATTGCACAGTCGGCACAGTGGTTGAGCGATTGGCTGCTGCGCTGCGTGCCGCGGGTTCGATTCCCATACGGAACAAATGTTTGTATGGCCTACAGATAGCTGTTCCGGGTCTGGGTGTCTTGTGTTTGTGAGTATTCATGTTTGTAAATGCACCCACGATACAGGAGTAAATCTTAGAGTGGGGCAACGTTTAAAAAAAAATAATTAAGAAGTCTAGGCTAAAGCTTGCCTTAACGGAAATAACAGTTAAGACCCTGATAGGTATTTCTAATCAATTAAATTCCGATTAAAACTCAGTTATTATAGGGTATTACAAAAACAATAAAGTGTAATTTTCTCACTGAACGTGACAAATTCTGCCTTGATAAAGGTCGAGGTTCTTTCCGCTAAGCGATTCAGCCTATACAGGAACAATGAGTAAAGTTTTAATTATTCATAAGTGCTGCCTTTGAACACCATCGAACTTCCCGTACCTACATACGGTACTATTGGGATATACTTATTATTATCTAATAGCACTTAGCAGTGCCCCGCGGTTTCACCCGCGTAGATCCCGTTCCCTTGGAAATATGGGGATGAAATTATAGTAGAGTATAAGAAATTATAGCTGACCCGGCAAACGTCGTTTTGCCACATAAAATAAAATAAAAAATTTAGGAGTGTACCACCCTTAACATTTAGGGGGATGAAAAATTGATGTTGTCCGATTCGCCACCTTAGCCGATATGCACGTTAAGATTCACGAAAATCGATCGAGCCGTTACGGAGCAGTTCAATCACAAATACCGTGACACGAGAATTTTATCATCACGCTGTGGAGGGCAGCCTAGGAAGAAGTGACGACCTAGACACCTTCTGCTAGGGCTGGTTCGAGTTGGCTCGAGAACAGCATACCTGAAATGATTTGGGAAAGGCCTATGCAGTACAGACAGGAAAAGAAAGAGGTAATTTATTCATTACGAAAAGACCTTGCAGCGTCTACAAATACTTACTTTGTCTTAATCGCATTCATGTCTCGATCGAAGCATTCATGATTTCAACACACTTGGAAAAATATATGAAAACTAGCAGCGCACCGCGGTTTCACCTGCATAAGTTTCGATCCCGTGTGAATATCGGGGTAAAAAATATCCTATATGTTACTCCTGGTTATAACCATCTGCGTGCCAAATTTCATCCAAATCCGTTCAGTACTTTTTGCGTGAAAGAAAAACAAATATCCATCCATAGTTACAAACTTTCACGTTTATAATATTAGTAGGATATAGAAAATACATAGACTGGCACCTCGAAAATAACACTGTTACACGTCGATATAAACCACTACCTAACAAGCATTAGACAAAATCTATGCAAACCCATAGAAACATTACCATTCGCAACGCGCCATAAACTACCGCGAACAGTAAAACATAATAGACACTTGTATAAATTGAAGTGACAGTAAATCTAACGTTCCGTATCACATTATAGGACATGAAATCCAAGGTGATTGGGTTCCCTTGTATATTCATATTACACTCGTAAAATAACTGCTAAGAACAAGGCCTGTTTTCGGGATGGGATGGGGAGGGGACTAAAACCCACACGAGTTCCTCCTAGTGTCCTTGCGTTTCAGGCCCTCGGTGAGTTTTTCGATTAAATTCCGCAACCCTAGCAGGCACTGACCCTATAGGGCCCCGACTTTGCTGACAGCCCTTTGAGCCCGTCGTCTCAGGCCTGGTTATCGGATGGCGAGCCACCCATAGCTCGCCATCCGGAGTCCCGCGCTAAGACCAAGGCCTCCAATCGATAAAATGCTATTGAAGGTCCTTAATAGAACTACATATCTGTTTCCTAATAGCCATAACATGAGAATCTTTTATTTAGAGTCAAAAAGATACTTCAAAACAAGCGTGCTCCATTGTCGATCACACTTGATCGCTGACAATGAGGTAGGAGAGTCAAACGAAAGCCTATCAATAAAAAACCTACAAATTACTTGGTCTCATATTCTCCCAAGTTGCTTTTAAAATAACAAACAAAAAATCGGTCAAAAACTGCCTGCTGGGCCTCAAGTCTGCTATTACAATAGTGTCAGAATGGTCTATCATTAGTTTCATAATTGTTGGCTTTGACAAGTTTGGTAATCTACTAGTATAAAAGTGTCATTATGACTTTCCAATGGTCAACCACTGACACTCCATTGAAAGAAATGGCATAAAATGGTAATCTCGTACATAATGACAACTGAATAACAGACGTATAACGGTAATCAGATCAGTGACCTACCATTAGAACGTCCTTGTGCAGCCATTGCTTTCAATAGCTCGGTTATCAAAAAGTATTACGAGATCATTTGACCGACCAATGATCGACGATTATGAATTTAGCAGATTACGAACTTTCAGCAAAATGACAATGGGATTGTGTTGGAATGGCTTTATAAAAATAGCAGACTTGGAGCCCTGGTAACCCAGTAATTCACCAACGGAAGTTTTATTTCCCACTAACTGGAGCATGCAGTATAAAAGCACGAGATAATCATAAAGATTGGATTCACGTAATTTTGATCGATAGCATCTGTTATTACAAAGTCCTTTTCTCTAGACATGTTATTATTTGGTATAGGAAAAAGCAATCATTGCATCATCATAAAACTTTGATTGATAAGGTAAATACATATTAAATCAATTACACCGAGATAAATAATAACTCTTTCCTGAATTTCATCAAGCAATTCGTTTTCTAACTTTGTTTGGGTTGGCTTCCAGCTTATTAGAATGCAGCTAAATATCCACCCACCCGTATTTTTCAAGGACAGCTCTATCTGACCAAAACTATCTAATATTTATTATACTACTTACACAGATACTGATTTCCAGACCTCTATGGAATTTTATCTGTGCAACAAACCAATGCAGACAAAATGTCGGTGTGATCTTTTTTTAAAATTAGAGTTCTGGGCAGGGCCGTCTTAACCCATGCAGGGGCCCCTGGGCACGCCTGAGTCCGGGGCTCTTTTGGAAAATTGAAAATCGGCCCAGAGAGTGTCGGTGCACACATAACCATCCCAAGCAGCAAAATTATCCTATAGTGCAGATGATATAGGCCTCCAGCACTTATAATATTCTCTTAACGGTTCTAGTATTTACTACCACGCCTATAATAGCCAGCATGGAGTAAGTTGGGCCTTATAGTATTTTTGATCTTATACATTAACTTATAATCACTTATAGGTAGAAATTAAGGGTGCAATATAAGTTTGGGTGACCTATAAAAGTATCGCGAGGGTGTAAATGCACTCAAGAGTAGATAAACTGGTAAGCTACACTTATAACTGCTAACAAGAAGCTTTATAGAACTACTATAAATAAAGTACGCCAATAAGAGTGACAAATAGAACTAAACAAACCGGAAACTATTTGCATTTATTACCTAGTTTTATAATGGTTTATAAATTCACTTTATGGAACAATTATAAGTAATATGGAGCGGTTTTATAGTGGTATCAACTAAAATTGTTATAATCTTAACACGATTATAAAGGTTTAATTTAATATACTTAGTATCCAAAACTATATCCGTGGTGTCCTGTACAAGAATACATTGGTTTTTACTATTATTAAGGTTTTTAAAGCTCGGAAATCCCTTTTAGTCAAAAAGCGATCGACGTCCAGAAACATTACCATTTTCAATGCTGACACCTAAACCAAAGAACTAAAATAAGGCACGTATCTAATAGCAATATAAAAGAACCGTCCGGTTATAGAAATATTTGCGGAACTCTAATTCCAAACAATATGGCCAAGCAATGGTTCTGATGTTTACCATTATTAAACAAAGTAAGCCTATAACGGTTTGTTAATGTATTTGGGAAAACCAACTTTGTCAAAATGGCGACTTTTCGCTGTATGTCTTACTGAAACTAACATTATTTTAAAATTTAACTTAATGAAAACGCAAATTTCAAGGGGCGCGTCAAAATTTTGATTAAAAACTTATTATACTTCACAGAAAATATACGTGCGCCATGCTGTGCTCATTCAAACACATTATACATCTTGATTTATTGTTAACTAACACTCTACTCATAATTTATATTCTAGATAATATTTATTAGAAATGGATATGTTTTAATCTTTACAAATGTGCGCAGTAACATTTACCAATTCACATCACTTTGTATGAGCTTGTAAGAGATTCACTGTGTACGTTATTGTCGTATTTGGTTCCATTAAGCGCTGATAGTTAGCTTCGCGGGAGCAAATAGTTCTACGTAGTCCAACTATAAGGTCGTTACTGTCGTGTTTGGTTCCATTATGAGCTGATAGTTAGCTTTGCGGGCGCAAATAGTTTTACGTAGTCCAACTATGAGGTTGTTATTGGTAAAAGTGGTATTCACCAATTCTACTATAGACATTTAATTAGGTAAAATACGCCTATAAATTGGGCCCTTTTCCGTGGTTATAATTGCTTACTATTCCGTTATAGTCCTATGAAATGGTGGTTCCAGGACAATTACTAGACCACATTTTGCTGCTTGGGTGCACGTTCCCGTACTACCCAGTGAAGATTTCATCTTGCAACCGAGTTCGAAAATGTTTACATCTTGTCTGGGATAGGTTTAACAGAAGTTAGTGAGAATCTAGTGCACGGTTAGATTTGGTTGAATCTTAAGAACAACCTATAATATAATTTGGGGGCCCCCAATTAGGCGGGGCCCTGGGCACGTGCCCCTTGTACCCTTATGGTAAAGACGGAACTGGTTCGTGGTCTGTCTTTGTACAGACAAAAGTCTATATCGTTTACACCCACTAAAAGAAATTCATGGTTTAGTCCAAGTAAATAAAAAAGTAAAAAGCAAAATACCTACTCCTAAAAAACCCAGCTAATTACTACCTGACCTCACCTTGTACAAATCTTTTTAATCCTGTCGCTAAGGAATGCTTGATACTAAGATAATAATTGTAAACATACAGTCCTTGATACTGTTTCTAATTAGACCAGATAATACTGTGAATAGGATTACACACTATCGACTATTAGTCGAATACTTCAGATTAGATACAATAGAGTTGTAAACTAATCGAATTTAAGTTGTGCTGCTTGAAATGCTTGAATTTAGTTTATATTCTTTATTCTGTTTATATTACGTTAAGCCGTTGGTCTCGGCTGTCATTTGGAGATCTTTGGCAGCCGTTACGGATTGTCAGAAGCCAGAAAATCTGACACCAGTCTTGCCAAGAAGTATCGTGTTCCCCAGTTAATGGGTTGTGAAGGTCTGGTAGGCAGCCGCTTCACGTAAAATACTGGTATGCAGCTGAATCCAGCATGACTGGGAGCCGACCCCAATGTAATTGGGAAAAGGCTAGGCAGATGATGATTCTGTTTATATACTTAGGAACTTTGCTAATAGCAACCAAAGAATCTACGGATTGTATTCAATTCTAATTAGACTTTAAAACTATGGGTTTCCCCTTTACCCCCCATCACCACGTTAAAGGTATGAATGACTTCAGTCAGAAACAGGTAAGACCTTTTTAGGGTTTTCTCGACTAGCGGTCCAAAATCGATTACAGTGCAAGCCCTCATCATTCAGATGACCACACAAATTAACCACAGTACACAAACACTAATGATATTCAAACAAATCGCGGTCTCGACCTTGTGAGGCAAACCCGTCGGGCAGCGTATCATCGGATCGGCGCAAACGCAGTCCCGTTAGCAACAATCTCATTCGATATAACGGGTGCTGTCGCCCGATTGGCTGTTGGCGTTGAACCTGCGCACTTGCACGCTAGAGTAAACACTTCGATGTTGACTGCAATTGAAGAAGTTTGTCACGGATGTATGGATATCGGATGAACCGTGAATGAACCGCAGTTCTGAATGTGATTGAAAACAGCTTTGTTATAATTGTAAAGCATTCGCTATGAATGGCTATGATGATTACGCGCTTAGTCCGGAAAATCGGATTACAGGTAACAATAAGCGGATTACAATTAAATTTATTATGTAAACAACCCGATTAAATGTTTTTAGAACCACACAAAAAATTGAGACGTTCGATTTATCAAACGGATGGAATAACTTAGATTCGGGACACCGTTAATAAACAAAGAATACAACTATCTTTTTACACAAGTCAACGAAACATTTCTAGTGACATTCTGCACGATCATAATTCATACGTCGCGAATTGCAAATGCACACAGTCACTTGAGATCCTCCGTTATTAGGTTGTCAGGTACCAATAGTTCGAGTGGTCTTGGCTGAATACCCTCTTGTCAATGAAGGCGCCCACGCTTCCAATACTTGAACCAGTGAATAAAGAGAGCATAGAAAGGCGACCAGAAATAAAGAAAACTGACATGAAACGGCTTCGCCATTGAAAACAAGATTAACGACAGCAGTGGAAGAATGCAACGAAGAAACGATGAAAAACTAGAGACTAATTCAATCGTACCTTCTGCATGTCTTTTTATATTCTGTGTCCATAACTGTAAGCCTAGAAGCCTGTACTATCAACATAAGCCGCGGTACTAATATCATCGTTTATGTATGCTATGCAGCTATCCTATACTAGTTTTCCTGCCTAGTTTGTCATACTGACCCATTTGCCATAGATTTTTGCTTCGTGCATAATTATGAGCTGATTTCTAATGTTTTTACTTTTACTTACCATCCTTGGTCACGTAAACATAACATTAAAACATAACAAGGAAATACTTCAGTAGCCACTGGAATCTCACGGTTAATCAACTATTTTACAACAGTACAGGAAAGAGGGCGAGCAGTTAAGTGCAAAAAACGAGCGAAACCAATTTTCTCAGCAGGTTTCTTGGAACTTTAGCTAAATGAAACTATTTGCGTTTTGTTAAATAAATATCTCATAGGCTTGTGTTAACATCTTTAGACTTGTCAAAGGCTTTTGTAGCGTCTAGTGTTCGTCTTAATTTATCTTCGGCAGGTTTCTCTCTGTGATCCTAAGTGCAATGTCCGCTTGATACGACATTATCTGCCTTGTCATCCTTTGTGGGGCTCGTAATAGTTAATTCAGCTTTATCTTTTGATGCACTTGTATTCATTACATCAATTTAGACGCTCAAAAGGATTACATCATTGATAATTTTATAAGAATCATTCTTCGTTAAGAAATAGTTTAATGTTTCTTTAAATTAAGAATAACCGCTAATTGAAAATAAGATTACGATGTTACTAAAAATGGATCTAGTTTTCATGCATAATAATCATAAAAGTAAAAGTTTTGAGAGTAAAAGGCAATTTTGCGAGTTGTACCATCAAATTCGTTTGGAGGTCTTGACGAGTCGACTATCAAGTGCGTATGTATGTAGATTAATAACCTTCGAGCTGATTTGCAATTCCAGATGTGCGGCTGCGACTTCAGAACTTAAACTTGAGAAAGGAAGGTTACGTGGAGCTTTAGCAGGTTGAGAAATTGCGATGGCAGCATTGGTTTCGAAGCGTCCGGTTTTCTCAACAAAACCTGTTGTTAATATGGAATGCAGGCCCAGCGCTGACGTACGAAAGTTCCGATTAAACACCGGCGTGTGTAATGTCGATTGCTTTCTTACAACCAATTAATCGATTCTATCTGAGTGCGCCGAGATTGTAGATTTCACAACAGATTTATTGGGTAATCTCGATTTACGGCTAGCGTGCCGAGCAACGGATGATATTTACGAGGATATAAATAACGATATATTCTGAGTGGAATATGATGATGAGAAAAGTGTTGGAGGTGTGAATGATGGTGAGTAGCCTGTAATTGTCAACGGTTAGACGTGGTACTGTTTGCGAAGCGTTATAATAAATCCGCTAGCTGAGCGTCCGTGTGCGATACATATTTGATATATTGCTGTAGGTAAGCCAAGCTGACTGGTTGCTGTAGAAATCATTATTTATTCAATACCATAGGAGTGCTAGTTAGCTTAGTGATTTTGTACGGTATTAATACAAAGAAGGCTAAACAAATCTATATATATAGATGCTAGAACCGCTAGAACAAACAATTTAATCAAGCAAAAGCTCACAGACAGTCAACAGTAAGTTAAGCAAGTAGCTGTTTCTATGAATACAAATTGATATGAAGCAATGAATGAAACGAAATCGTTTCTCCAATTCAATTCCGTTGAAGCAAATACAAAAGTGGTGGGTACAATCGGTCCCTTCAATTCAATGCTGGCACTTGATTGCCATTACTTCACAGAAGTTTTGGCGCTCACGACTTCATTAGTTCATTGGCCTCAAGAATACTTCGACTGAGCTTTGAGTAACCTATTCGAACATATACATATAAACATTAGTGTTGAAATTAAGGCTTCTGAAATTCTCCTTGGCAATATATGTATGTATATCTGTGGTAAAACGCTGGAGATAAAATCTTTGAACACACTTATTTTGGAAATGAGATGTAAAACTAAAGCAAAATATATTCCATTTCATCAATGAATTTATATTTTCTCAATATTTCATTCAACGCATCTATTTATTGCTATGCTTGTTACGAGTTGACCTAATTTCTTTGAGTGGGGTGTCGTAGTCATAGTGTTGTAAATAAACATTTATAGGTGTGGTGGTTTTAATAGTCATGTCTTGTTCTTTATCTCAAACTAGCCTATTGCAGATCGACTAAAAATGGCAAATATCTAAAATTTGTAATAATCCAAACGTAGAATAATAAACTACCAAAGAAGAAGATCAAGAAATAGTTACATGAGAGTATAGAGCACAAATCAAAACCAAAAAGCAGAATGGACTTGATGTTATGGTATGAGCTAAAGGGGCGGTAAAAAGGAAGAGACCAGGACAGGTCGACCAATAAGAAAGACCTGATAACTCAACACTGATTAACTGATATGATTATATAACAGAATTTCTAATGAAGAAATCTCTGAACACACTACAGGAGAAGAAACTAATTATGCTACAAAACAGTTTAAATAAAGTAGCATACAGCGAATGTAGGTACCTTCCTCACTCTAAAATATAATAATAAAGAGTTTACGGTTGTGGGTAGCGGTTGCATGTGAAAATGGAGAAACGGGCTCAGAAAAAGTGAACGAAATGCATTCGTTACGGTTTAGACGGTTATTGATACCGATACCGGTGTTTTGGATGAAATATTCAGTGTTATGCCCTTTACATCTAGTTTTCTAGTAATAAATCGGATTTAACGTCTTAACTTCACTTACTCTTTTTGTTTCTGGTTGTTATTGTGCTATTGCAAAAAAAAATTGAAAAGGAAGCTGTCAGTCCTTAACGATAGGTGAAATGACGCACTTAATTTTCATTTTGACATTATTATTCACAGATTTTTCATGACCGCACGTACTGTTCCTCTTTTGTTTTTGCGACAGCCATGTTTTTTTTTTAATATTTCAACAACAACACTTTCTAGAAAATCTAAGATGACAGTTTACTTAGAACAAGACTATATTCATAATAGGGAAGGTGCAATTACAGAATTCATGAACATTTTGTTATTGAAATGATAAAATAGCATAAAAGAAGGGCCACAACGCAATGTTTTTATTGTAGTTAATATTGATTTTTAACAACTATTACGAATTAATATAACGTGAGACGGAACGTAAATATCAGCGTCAAGTGACGTCACTGGTGTTATTAGGCAGAAGTGACTTCATCATTCGTTTTCGCGGGAAAAGAAAAACAGTCAGTTTATAATCGCAATTTTGGCAATACATTAAAGCGTCGTATTAATTTTTGTATGGTCTATTTTACACGGAATTCTTTTCAATGAAAGCAAGATGAAAATATTGCATGTTCCTTATTCTATATCATTAAATTGGCACGAAGTTGACAAACGATCTGTTCGTTAGTTGCAAACCTATGGTCGCCATGTTAGCAAGCCGGAGCTAGCACTGACATATTTAGATTATTTCGCAGATGCTAACTGACAGAATCGTGATAATATGCACTTAAGTTTGTTGAATTAAATGCGCTAGTGAACATCTAATAAATAACAGGGAATTCAAACTTATCTTCAACGAAGCATGCATTTTGATATGAAATAGTTTGATTGACAAAGGAGGATGTGGACCTTTTCTGTCTATTTAAAATCTAATAAGTGATTTTTATTTTGCGTATTAGTTATTTGATGGTAAATATAAAAGTATTGATTTAGTCTGGACTTTAAAAGAGACTTTGACCTCTGAGTTTGTTTCAGTGTTTCTTCTCAGGGTAGTCGGCTAGGAAACACCGGCTTCATCTTGCTTAAAATGACCAAAAATATTTTATGTGTAAAAGTGTTATCTTTAACACACACAAAATAACTATCATTAATCAGTCTAAATAAAGAGATGATTAAATAAATACTCTAAATTATGCATGATTTTTGAGTAAAAATTTAAGGAATGTTACAAATCCCGCGAAGACAAGTTGAAGATCACATGTACTTCCGACGCGTACGCGAATCGTGATGGATAGGTACGATTTATTCACGATTCACTGAAAATTTCACATGCACTCTATAGTGTGTTCAGAAAGAAAACACGAGTAAGAATAAAAGACCTTTTTTTCGGGATGGGAAATCATCAAATGACTTCTCCCGCTCTGGGCGGAGCGAAAGGGAGAGTCAGACTCTTATCGACTAAAACCCACCCGTGAACTTTCTAGTGCCCTTTGCGTTCCAGGGCCGCGGTGACTCTTTCGAACAAATTCCACCAATCATTATCAATTTCACTTCTTATGATACACATAGAATACTGTATCAAAACAGGTCATTGCCCAATAGGAGATCAATTACAGGCCAAGGCTGGCAAAGCAAGCATAATTATTTAAAAAAAAAAATTAAAAAAAACACGCCTGTCAAGCAAGATAATAATCTTTTCATTGCAGTCGGGGGACGGTTCCTTTGAATTGTTCTTTACAGGTCCCCCGACCCCGGATAACGCTTCTAACGATTAGCTACGATAAGCCGTTAAGAAGTTATGATGGAATAAAGAAACTCAAAAACCTTACATGAACCCTGAAAACATAAAGTTTTTGGGCAGTCGTGTAACAACAAGTAATAAACTTAAAACAACACAACAGCACTTAACAGGAACAAACACCAGCTGAGCAGGTAAATAATAAAGGAACTGCGTTGTTTATATTCCGAGAATTTGTTTAGCAATGCGTCTATATATTTTAGTTCAGCTATAAACTCTGCTTAATTCGCATAATGACGCAGAAATGTTAATGTTATGTGTCGTTTTGTTTATACTTTGTCACGAACTTGGATTTTAAGGTGTGCTTAATGTGGCAATAATTTATTATCATCAATATTATTTAATACGCCATACAAGACAAATATCTTTGAAGATTGTTTTTTTTTTCTTAAATTCCCTTTTCTTATTCTTTTTTTTCTGGATGGGAAATCATCATACTTCAAGGAGTGTCTAGTCAGACACTCCTTATCTAAAACCCACCCCTTCGCGTTCCAGGGCCGCGGTGACTCTTTCGAAAAAAATCCGCAACCCTAGCAGGCACTCAAATATTCTTTGCTGTGTGAGTTATCCTGGAGATAACATTTCACATGATCATGATGCTTGAAAAACATTTAAAAAACCGAACTGTAGCCGAGACGTAAAAGTAGACTTCTTGTATAGGGAACGTGCACGGCGTAGACTATGCCATCTAGTGTTGCAAATCTGAAACTTTTACGTTGTAAATATTCGACCTGTGTTGCCATCTATACTTCCTGCACCCTCCGTTTAGGGGAACGTGCACGAAGTAGACTGTGCCATCTAGCGTTACAAATTTGAAACTTATTATATACGTAAAATTAACTTGACATTGACGCGTCTGTGTTGCCACCTATAGTTTCTGCACGTTCCCTATAATGACTTGATGAGGGGACAAAAGGTAGGACCACTGAACAATGTACACTTGATTGCTTTTTAACGATAAAATGGCAAACGTCTCTACGTCAAATAACAATGATCGAATTTACATACATTTATAAAAATATCCTTATCATCAGTCTTTTTTACGCGATGATGACACCTTACGAAGTTTTTAGAAGAGATTTATCGCTACGAAAAATAACTGGTATTCACAAGTTAGGCAGCATTGAATTTCAATACAAGGATCCATTGACATGTCAGCTGAACGAATGACATTTAAACGGCCTTGGCAATAATTTCGTATCGGGCGAATCCGTTCTGTTTACTTTGGTTGGGCTGCTAACCTTATGTGAAATGTCGTAATACAGTTCATATTGCAACAATCCTCGTCACTTGATCAAGGAAATAACGAAATATAATTTCTCATCAATCTTCTAGAACAAATTGAAAAGGATTTTACAAAAAAAAATTGAAAACTTTTTATATTGGTTTATTTTAATTCTTCCTTTCAAAGAACCTTTAGGCGGTCAGCAATAAAAAATACGGATTATTGCGAGAAAACAAGTTTTTATTCTTATAAAAGAGACGAAAAAGTACAGACTACCTACATAGATATCACAAATTTGGGCATACAAAACATTCAATTTCAAGATTGGCAACGAGACGCTGATTTTTTTTTCTCTATCTAATGTCAAAATTAAAGTGGCCCGTTTTTCATTTGTAATAAGAACTGGGAAAAAAGAACAGAGCCTATTTTATACCATTTGTAATTCAACCGAACAATACTTCCATTGTGGTTCTGAATGGGAAAATTAAAATTCCTCAAGCAAAACTTTGTGACGAAGGCCGCTCATATGAACTAGAACATGTCAAGGCTTCTTTATGCAAGATTGGTACTTGTATGGTACTTTTAAAACTATAAATACAACAAAAATTGGGTTTGTCAGGCTTTGATTAATTTAAATTGCGATGCAAATGCGTTTTATGACAGGATCCATGATGATCCAGGTAAAAACCACGCAAAAAAGTTTGCACATGGGTCGTGCCAAAATCATACATTATCCTTTTATTTCTTACTAGCAGCACGCCGCGGTTTCACCCGCGTAGTTCCCGTTGGAACACAGGAATAAAATATAGCCCATATCAGCCCCCTGGCTGACATAGTGTAGCTTCCCAACAGTGAAATAATTTTTCAAATCGGTTCAGTAGTTTCGGAGTCTATTCAATGCAAACAAACAATCAAATCTTTGGTCAGTGGGTCGTCTTAGGTTTCCTATTTATAATAGACTAGCAGGCCCCGCGGTTTCACCTGCGTAATTTCCGTTCCCGTGGGAATACGGAGATAAAATATAGCCTATGCTACTCAAGGTGAATGTAGGTTTCTAATGGTGAAAGAATTTTTGAAATCGGTCCAGTAGTTTTTGAGTTTATTCGTTACATACAAAAATACAAATCTTTCCTCTTTATAATATTAGTGTAGATATAGATAGATAAATTTCACATTAAAATAAACGTGACAGTGAGAATTTTAAACATGCATGAGCAAACAAAAAATAAATCAATTATCAAAAATATTAAAACAAGCGGTGACCTCAGCGGCGTCCATCTTGAAATCCCGTGTTTAATTGCAAATATAATTAACGCTCATATGAATGCTATTAAGGCAAAGAGCGAAGTACCGCGACCTTGGGATCTATTTAATATTGCTGGTTAATTGCGCAAACAACGCCTAGAGCAAACATCCAAATTGAGAGACTGTCAAACCAGTAATGATATCTTAAACTTGTGTTTGACCACGGCATTCTTTTATTGTGCCTCTGTAGGATTTGCATAAAGATTAATGTTTGTGATGTCTTTAAAATATTGCGTAGGTACTGTGTTTGATTTATACCTATTCATGGTACCCAGAGAGCAGTGGTGGCCGAGTGGTAACGGCCCCAACTTACGAATCGTAGGTCGCTGGTCAAACCCAGCCAGGCGCATTACTTTGTGTAATTTATTTCATCACCTCTGCTCTCAAAACGGTGAAGGAAAACATCGTGAGGAAACAGGCATGTCCTAAACCAAAAATTCGAAGATATGTGACATTCTTCAACCCGCACTGGGCCGGCGTGCTGGATTACGGCACATTCTCTCTCCTAGAAAGAAGGCCTGTGTCCCAGCAGTGGGAACATTAAAAGGCTGATTATGCTATGATACCCATAGGTTTTCTAGTACATACATGTACTTGTATATAGATAGTTGACACTTCGCGTGACCCAAGGGCTGGCTTTTACTTCGGACAGAGGATAACAACGTGGCAATGACGTCAGTCTTTTGGGTTCACTTCCAGTCGATAGCGATGCGGACGAATTTTTTAATGCCATATTGTATTTAGGATTATTTTAATTTTAAGTGTAGGATATATAGTATATAGTTAGATTTATCATCTTTTGTAGTAATTTTTGTACTCTAAATTAAGTGTCACATGTACTTTTTTGTCGAATAAATTTATTATTATTATTATTGTTAGATTTAAAGGTTAACTAAAATTGGTTGTATTTTAGATCCACGACCACAGCATCAAGGGGTAAAATATTTTGAAGTTAACGATCTGAGAGACTAGAGAAAACGCTATTTTAAAAATTTGGTTAAGTTAATATGTAAATTAAAAAACCATGATCAAATGATAACTGTGGAAATAAAATGTTTGCCAAGCGAACGATAGGTACCGCTTATCGTTTCTTGGTTGTGTAACTAGCACTGGATATAAATACAGGTAAATATAATTAACCGATTTATGTGCAATGTAGGTAAGCATGAGTATATAATTATTGATTGCAAGATGAAAGCAAATATCGCTGACGCTTCCATATTTACGCAGTTGAGATGTTGAATGTTTTGCTTTTTAAGCTGTCAGTCAATCTGTTAAAAAGACCCTGTCAGTGGCTTATGATTTAAACATCAAACAATATTTCTCACGTAGGTACACAACTAATAAAACATCTCTATTTTCAACGCTAATCCTAATTTCAGTGTATTAGTAATCTGTAATAGAGCTCTAAAATGTCAATCCTTTTTTTTTGGATGGGAAATGTTCAAATGATTTCTCCCGCTCTGGGTGAATCGGAAGGGAGTGTCAGACTCTTAGGGAAGGTTCATATCTGACGGAACATGCGTCATGTGCGTTTCTATACATTTGCCTGTTCTGGCGTTACGCGACCGATAATACGCGACGCATGTTCCGTCAGATATGAACCTTCCCTTACTGACTAAACCCCCACCCGTGTTCCTCCTAGTTCCCTTTGCGTTCCAGGACCGCGGTGACTCTTTCGACAAATTTCCGCAACCAAAATGTCGATCTTTCAGATGGCTCTCTTATTACGTGGATGGAGCTGTTCTAGTGGCATATTGTTAGAAATGTTTCTAATGTTGTCAAGGACTGCAGCAGAATCTTCTATTCTAGTAATCCTACTTTCTACAATTTGCAAAAAAAAGGAAACGAAATAAAAAACAGAACTGATTTAAATTATGCCACAGTATTTCTTATCGAAATTCATTCTGCCGCCCGTTACAAATGGAATTCCACGCTTTGGTAATGAAAGAAAAACTTCAATATCAAGTCCTTATCTTCTAAACAAATTGAAATAACCGATACTGGTCGTTTGAGGCAATCGGTTGCGATTTCTACATGAAGCTAGTGGGCGACGAACATGACAATTTTAATAGGAATAATGTTGTTCGTAGCTATTTGTGCCAAGCTGTCAGTTTCTTCAAAAGGAATTGATAAATTACCGTTTGGTGCTAGTTTACACAAATATTTATGGATACTAGATATCGTACAGTTAGTAAAAGGGTTTAATATGTTATTCAAAATCAATATAATATTTTTATATACGCAGGCACAGACATATACGTAATACAAGACGCAGGCAATGTTGTTAAGTGCGTATTGACAACATTTCCAAGTTCTATCTTTTTTTTTCCATCCATCTACTCAGTTGGGCGATATAAAACTGATATTCATCATGAATAGCCTAATTGGATAAAAGGAAATCATAGTCAGAAGCTATCTCAAACTCAGACAAGTACACATTAATTTTATATATCGCGTACTGTTGCACCGACCGAGAGACCGCAATTTGTCTCAAAAATAATCCCTTTTTACTGCGAAAGGAAACACACAGAGTACGGAATCGCTACTATGCAGCTTTATAAACAAACATGGCTGCGAAAGGCTCACTCTCCCTCTCACTCACAATTCTGTCTTGGACGCCATTCAAAACCGTCAATATTTTCATCCGCTTTCTTTACGAAGGAGAACTTTCCGTTCATGGATTTATGCTTGTCGCCCCGTCAGTGCTTCAATTGAGTAGTAGTACTCGTAAAAGGTAAAACGCTTAGTAGGTACATATAGAAAGTGTCATCGATGCTGGCTCTACCAGCTGCCGCCGAAGCGGTCTTCTTTATAATCGTCATCAGTAGCCTCATTTATACCACTGCTAGGCATAGGCCTACAAAGTGGGGCCCTCACTCCTGTATCAACCGCATCTAGATTCTACCCTCGATAGCAATTAATTTTCCCGTCTCTCCAAGGATCAGTGGCCGTATTACGAAGTGCCAATGCCATCATGATTCGTGTGAGGGAAAGAGATAGTGCTATTCGTCTTGTGTAACTCCGTCTCTCTCTGACACAGAAATCATGATGGATTTAAGACGTCATAATAGGTCGCCTGGAAGACAAAGCGATGTCTTAAGGCGATACCCCGACCAAAACCTTTCGATAGTGCGTTTTTCTTTGCTATTCAAAGACTATTAACTCATTAGTTATGAAAAATAATCTACATGTAAAAGCACAGTATTAATGTTCGATGTCTTGTCATCATATTCCACGTTCTAATTTGTTTTTTATGTGTTATAAATAAATTTAAAATTTACTTTTAAAAAATGACTAAAATTGTTGATTTTATGCATTTGTTGCTAAATGCAACGCTGTAATCATTTGAGGATTACACTAATAGAAGAATCTATATTATACACGTTTTATTTAATTTCAAAAGATCGCTTATCTTTTTTAATCAAAATAATTCCAAAAATTGTGTGAATTCTATGATAAAAGCGCGTGCAGGTTGCGGGCGGCAAAGAGGGAACGAATGCTCAAGGTTATTTGGTCAGGGAAACACCTTAAGACTTTACGGCAGACTGCCTTAACTTGGTATAGTACAGACTTATGCCTAGACGGAACTAAACTGCATTCATAAAAAATACTCTATATTAAAGGTAACACAAAATGGCCGTTATATAAAAAACAAAAGCCTACCTTCATAAACGTTGTCATCATCGTCGTGTGCGGCACAGATCTGTCTGCAGAGGTCCTCGTATTCCGCCCAGTAGGCGGCCAGCGCGCTGGGGTCCGGCGCGCGCGCAGGCAGAGGCAGCGCCATGCGGACCTCCGGGGACTCCTGAGGAAGAGGCATACTGTTTGTTAGATGAGGTGTTAGCTTAGAAAGCTTTTGAATGTAAGTTCTGAGATGAAACTCTTAATACGGTGATTGATTTATTCTTTGTTTGGGCATCAAGATCATCGCTGACAGGTATAAAAGGCACTTTTTCTTATTTCTTTTAGGTAAATATTACAGAGCGGTACTCGGTGCTACGATCTTTACATATTGCTTTTTGTTTCGTTTACGTTAGTACGTACATCTTTTAAAGGTGACATTATAAATAATGCTATGTATCTCCAATCTCGAAAATCGATGTCTTAGGAGCGTGTACACGGACGGCATTTCATACAAATTTTCAAGTCACTATTTTGCGAAATGACTGAACCGATTTTAATGAAACTTCACACATACGTATAATCAGCATTCATAGGTCTAAAAAGTTAGTCAAAAACATTTTCGAAATGTCTGATTTTAAAGAAGATAACTGGAAATTTATGTTTGCATGGAAAATTTAAAATGGGTCTAATTTAGGTAAATATAACACTATTTTTCGAAACAAAATTAACCTAACTTTTTAGACCTATGTATCCTGCTTATTTGTTCAAAGTTTCATTAAAATCGGTTTAGCCATTTCGGAAAATGACTTGAAAATTTGTATGAAATGCCGTACGGCGTATATGCTCTTAAATCTTTATGGCAAACTGTCTTAACTTGGTATAGTACCTACAGACTTATGCCTAGACGGAACTAAACTGCATTCATAAAAAAAATAACCTCAAGCAGTTACATAAAGTTTTAATAAATTGTGTTTCTGTCAGAATTATTAATAGGTCCTTGTACTCCTCACAAAGACAAAACGATTCTGTTCTAGCTCATAAATTGTAACAACCTCTTGTTTTTTCTGCTCATTGTACATTAATCTACGAATAGTCTATCTTTAATCTACTGTATCTAACAGTTCTTGGTCTTACATCATCCTTCACAAAAGATCAACATGTCTTAGAACCAGTCCGCCCAAAATCAACATAATCCCAAGACAAACAATGATTAAATCAGAATTAATGAGAACTATTCTGTAAAGGACAATGATATTCGTCACAAGCCAACAATGTAATATGAACTGTGAGCAATCTGAGCACTTTGCGAAACGATTGACCAACTCACTGCAGAATAAGGTGTAGACAATGACATTACAACATCGCATTGTACGCATCTAAATAATATCGTAATTCGTAATCGAGCAAACTGGAATTAAAGCTTAATTATGAATCGAGATGTTGATGATAAAATATTGCTGTAAAAGTCAGCCAAAACACAGAAGGCCAGCATCGCAGTTTTGAAGTCCATTTACGAATTATACCACTAAGTGAGCTAACATTGAATTAATTTGAATATGATTGTAATATATCGAAATAATAAGTATAGATTATTGGTGCCTTATAAGTTAAAACATTAAAAGCGTCTATAAGAGCATCTGCGAATTGGTTCAGGCCCCTCGTACGCCTCTAAACTTGACTTAATTTAACCTTTATATTTTGAATTGTTTTATAGTTTCTTTTGCATTGTCAACATAGAAGCAACAAAGATAATGTAACCAAGATTTTTTAATATAAAGAACACAATTTAAAAGAGTGTCCGTGGAGTCTCTTGCACATTCTTCTCCAAAGTGATCTACACTTTCGAACGTGCAAATAGCTTCATTTTTTTTATTGACTGACATTGACAGTTCAAATCTTTCTCTAAATGAATCTTGAATCTAAAGGCCCAGAACCTCAGGGTGCCGAAATATGTCCCAGTCCTGAGTCCGAGTTAATAATGTTCACCAGAGGTAATGCTGAAGTGAATTTTGAACATGTTTATTCTTCTATTAAATAGGTACTGTCACATTTTCTCTACTGAACAGAGCAATTTAAAAAAAGGAACCTACGCAGTTAGTCTGTAGCGACACGGGTTAAAAAATACACTTTTGCCACTGGCTACTGCAATATCAGTCTGACTTCTGATAACAGTATCAAGTCTTTTATACAGGAAAACGTAACGAGACTGTCGCATACCGACTCGAAGGCTGGATAATAACTACAGTTGTAGGTACTTTATTGTAGACGTATAATGATCCGACATATTATATTCAGCTTCCTTTTCTTTTTCCTGGACTTGCAAAAGTAATAAGGAAAATTTAGCATATTTTTCAACTTGACTGCAATAAAGCTAAGTGCTGTCTATAAATTTTAATGCAGGTAGTCAAACAAGTTGTGGAATTTGTTCGAAAGAGTCACCGCGGCCCTGGAACGCAAAGGGCACTAGAAGGATCACGAGTGGGTTTTTGTCAGTAAGAGTGTGACACTCGCTTCCGATCCGCCCAGAGCGGGAGAAGTAATTTGATGATTTCCCATTAAAAAAAAGTAGTCAAACAACATAATAAATATTTTCTGAATTAAAAAATGGCTGCTACAGTTTTTCTACATGTCATTTTGATTAGGGATAACCCCAAATTAGAAGTCGGACGTCATGAGGTAAGTCGTTGTCAGTCTGTCATTGAGATTCCCACAGAAGATTGCGATACTAATGAAGATAAAAGAGAGGTAAAGGTAAATAACGAGATGAACGGGGCTATATGAAGACGAATTGACGAAATTAATGAGGCAACCTCAAGAACAGGATAGTTACCAGCAGCATCTAGTAATACTGAAATCCGATCCCAAAACAAAAGGCTAGCTGATTATAATGATGTTAATAATACTAGGAACAACGCAACAGATCAAGACTCAAATAAACATAGCTCTCCTCTCCATAGGTCAGCTACTAAAACTTCCACAAGGTGCAAGAGCCCAAAACACAATTAGTCGTTTGTAACATTAATTAATGAAACACGTCCAAAGGGCTAGGTTAATAAGCTACACCAAGTAGATGACGACAATCATGAGAACAATTAAAACTTTAAAACGGTCATCAAATAACTCGATGTTGACGAGTGACGTCATGCATTTGGACAGATATTAAGAGGAATTTGAAGTAATCTCACTGCATTGCGATGAAGTAAGTGTCCTAGATGACAAAGTAAATAATGGTTAAGTTAGACTAAAAGAATTTCAAGAAAGATAAGTCTTTGTTGAGCAATTGATTGAGTAGAATACTCTTTAAAATATACACCATATAAGTTACAGAAAAGATAGATAAAGAAAATATTACAAAGGGTGGTACAGTTTCGACGGCGGCGACCTCTCGCGTCCAGCCCTGGTTCAATCCATGGTCTGGAGTGAGGAGGCATGGGAAGCGGCCACCTCCATCTGCGAAGCAGTAATGCTGTAATGCTAGCGAAGGAGGAGGTGGACCGCGTGCGAGAGAGGGAAACCTCACGCTCCAGCCGCCGCAACAGAAGAAGACAATGCCTGCTAGGGTTGCGGAATTTGTTCGAAAGAGTCAACGCGGCCCTAGAACGTAAAGGGCACAAGAAGGATCACTCCCTTTCACTTCGCACAGAGCGGGAGAAGTCATTACAGAAGGAATAAAGAAACTCACAAACATAAATGAACCCTGAAATCATAACACTCCCGTTTTTGGGCAGTCGTGTAAAATATAGACTATTTAAAAAAAAAACCATGTGGCACTCGGGGACTGCCGAAGTAAAGCTATTGCATAGCATTTTTTATCAACTTATGCAATTATATATTTAGTAGGTACTCTGCGTCATTGTGATATGGTCTCGATTCGTTCACCTGGGTTACTGTACTAATGTAAATCACATACGTTTCACTTAACTTTGTCCCACCGATTGTTTCCGAACGCAGACGTTCGGGTCGGCTCGGTGACGGCGACATAATAGCTCAGTAACGAAGCGACCATTTTAAAAAGGCGGGGCCTAATCGAATGACGTAGCGGTGTTAGGTTATTTTCGTTACGGAATTTCTGGATTCGGTTGCCACGCTCAAGGCCCGCGATAGAAACTATTCAATAGCTTAAAAAAAATTAAAGTCCCAAAAATGTTAGTCAGAAACATATGCCACATATGTTGGATGATTACCAACACACAGGTGTGAAGGAAACTAATTCAGCTAATGACGCCTAATCACCCAACAAATATTCAAATAAACCTTCTGAGTACAGACTCGACCTTGCCTTATCGTATATTTGCTAACAGCCCACGTCAGCTGATAATGAATTTACGTGAGGATTCAATGGTGTAGCATATATTGTTTGCGGGCCTTTGTGTTTTAGACCAAGATAAGAGCAGGGGCGGAAGTGGTACCACGATTTATGTGGTTACAGAACTTCCGAGTTTCCGTTAAGCGACGACTATTTGAGAAAGCAACACTTTACAAAAACCAGTTGAGTAGAAGAAAATACATTTACTAATGTTAATCTTAATAAGCAGGAAATAATACTCCAAATTACTTTTAAGGGCTGCTACGGTTGCGAAATTTGTTCGAAAGAGTCACCGCGAGTCTGGAACGCAAAGGGCACAAGAAGGATCACGGGTGGGTTTTAGTCAGTAAGAGTCTGACACTACCTTCCGCTCCGCCCAGAGCTGGAGAAGTCATTTGATGATTTGTTTAAAGTATTCATATTTAAAATAGGTATGTATAATAACACCGCCACTTATCCATTGTCAAGCGTTTAAGATTGTCACATACATAATATCTTTTGTTAGGTTTTTCATGTAGACAATGCACTGCCAATAGTCACATCACCCAATTGTTTATATCAACTACTCTATATTATTAATATCTCTCTATCTCTGTAACATATCCACAATGGTTACGTAACACGGCAAATTCTACTAATTTGTACAACATACGCATTAAAATTGATTTTAACCAGAAAACAACATGCTAGCCACCTGTCTTGAATCAAGACCAATTATTATCAATTCAAATCGTATTATTTTTTGCCTCTCAGTTACAATGAAACCGTTACGTCATAGAGACTGTAATTCGCTTTAGTTCTCAAGTAATTAACTCGCCCAAACTAGTTGGAGGTCGGTATCATACAAAGCAGTCCTTACATAAGCTCAATTTATTCCATTAACAGAGATATCCTAAGAGAACATGATAAGTCGTTGGAACCTCACACACTAAAATATTTAAGTAAGTATGTGCCAACCATAATAAAATCATTTGACAACCTAACTTATATTTGTAAACTAGCTGACCCGCGCAAGTTTGAGTCACATTTTTCATGACTGCTCCGCTCCTATTGGTCTTAGCGTGATGACCCCCTATCACCTTCGCCGATATATTCGGCTATCTAACACAGATAGATTTTTTCAAATCGGATCAGTAGTTCCTGAGATTAGCGCGTTCAAACAAACAGACAACTCTTCAGCTTTATATATTAGTATAGAGTATAGAAAGATAGAGAAATGTATTTGTTTCGCTTTCACGCCGCTGATTTCAAAGTTCATCAAAATCGCTGAACCGATTTTGATGAACTTTGAAGTCTGGTAACGGTTATAGGCTACTTTTTGTGAAGAATCTGAAGCGAGGAAGCTGCTGGCTTTGATAAGTTTGACACTACATATATTGTTGACCTAACATTGGGAATGAATATGACACCGGGAAACTGCTAATTATCGCGCGAATTTGTAAACTCGGTTATATTGGAAACTATTGAATTTGCATGGGATTTATTGTTTACAAAACGATTTCTTCATAATTTATCGAGAAATTATAATCTAATAAAGATTTATTACAATCTTGCGGAGGTCGCAATTTTTCGATAACAAATATAACTTTTGACAGATTTTTGTTTTTGATATCTCGAAATCTGTTTGCACTGGTCTGGAGTACGCTGAAAGGACCGATACTCTAAATAAGAGAGACCATCAGCTGTCAACATGGGCTTTGTAGTTAACCGGTCCCTCACCCCTACGGTCTATTTTTTTTTCTAGAGCCTTTTAAATGAGTTCTTATTCTCTCTGCTCAACGTGGCATCTTACGAAAGATCGCATGGTTATGAATGTTTCCTCCACGGCCCACATACGAAGAGACAATGACAGTAGCCACCGGCATCCTGCGCACGCGTCGTTTCCGGAGCGCCCACCGCCGCGGTAATTTGTATTTATGTTATGGAAGTGATTAGGACATTATAAAAATGCCTGCGCAGTTTGAGAAATGCCCAATATGAGACGGCAGTGAATGCCCACGCGTTATTTATAATGCATATCAGCTATGGGGCAGAGTAGTTAAAACCAGGTTTAATTACTGTTGTTTTTATTGTAAATGTAGAACCAATGTTTAAAATATTTCCTTTCTTAGGTATTCTGCTGACCTATTATTACTTAATAAAAACTTAAATTAACTGGACTTTACCATATCAATAATCAGACTCATCATTTATAGCTTTAAAGACCGTTCACAGAATAGGGGGAACCGTGTGACGAAAATATATGAAATATTTAATTTTATGAATTCTAAATTCAAAAAAAAATCAATTTGTTTCAAAACATTCTAACCTCAACGACGGAGCCCCACTGCGCGGGGCGACATTCTGACTGCCGGATTTAAAGGAAACTAACATATCGGTACTTAGTTCGCTCGCTTCGCTCGCTTACTCTCGCTCCCGTCATACCATTCGAACCTAACCTATCCTTGCCGGAGTGCCCTAAACTCCCTGACTGTGTCCTATGTTCCTCTACTACGCTAGGCAAATCATTAAATGCTATTGAACCAAGTCATTTGGCTAGCTATCCCAGAAAAGGCCAAGATGTCACTTAGGTCGCTGTTTAAATCGTTCGCCGTTCTCCCCGCACCCCGTAAAATGTACGTGTGTATTATAAAAATGCCCTAAAAACACATACCAATATTCATCAATGTGATAAATAAGGATGTTATAATTATAATTATTTACTTCAGCCTAAGTTGCTTTGCCCCAATTTATGACTTGGTCCATAAAAGTGGTGGCCGAGTGGAAACGGCCCTGACTTTCGAATTGTAGGTCGCGAGTTCAAACCCAGCCAGGCGCATTACTTTGTGTAATTAATTTCATCACCACTGCTCTCACAACGGCATGTCCTGAACCAAACATTCGAAGACATGTGACATTCATCAACCCGCACTGGGCCCGCGTGGTGGATTACGGCCCATTCCCTCTCCTAGAGAGGAGGCCTGTGTCCCAGCAGTGGGAACTTTTAAAGGCTGATTATGCTTATGCCATAAAATGTACCTATATTATTGTCACAGCTACAGTGAGCTACGCATTTAGAACAGGTGACTGTTAGCTGACAACTATTAAATTTATTTATTGGTACATAATAAAGTGTTTTCCTCGTAGGCTATAAGGAAAATGTTAAGTTACAAAGTTACCAAGACAACAGTAAAGCAAGACAAATATGTGTGTCATTGTTTCAATATTGGGTAGGTACTGTAAAATGTGCTTCAAGAAAAAAAAACAGTCAATTATTAGATATTTTACCTTGAATTACCACATGTGTCGAATAAATTACCAAATGACGTAAGATGTTACAGACAAAGATCAAGATTATTTAACCTATATTTTAGTGTTTTTTTTTAAGAACTAAATTCAAAAATATCTTTGAGTAGTAAAGTCCTATTGACGATAAACGACATTGGGAATGTAGATAAAGAATTCAAGATACTCTTACCGATTTTGAAAATACAGTTAATGGTTAGAGCTATAAAGGAAATCCTCTCATCCAATTTCCTATAGCACAAAAACCCACAAAGTACCATTCTATGATTATTCCGACAAGGTTATTCGGTACCGTCGAAATATTAATGACATGACAATCCTTGGAAGTTTCGAAGAAGATGATTAAGTAAGAATTGTTGTAAACTCACAACAAAAATAATGAATATAGCAATTGTGAATCTTTGACATGAATATACAGACGATGAAAATGACACCAAATATTCTTACGCTAACAGTAATGTTGAACAGCATTGAATACATAATAATATAAAACGAATGTCGCAAGACTGCATACATAAAGCAATGAAGATCAACAGAAAACATTGTCGGATCATTTACACAACACACAAATAATTTGTCGTGTATTAAGTAAGTCGGATCGAGGTCGATATACGCGAGATAAAGCACCGGACGCTTAAATATAATCCATTAAAATCAAATTTACAGTCGCATAAATTTCGTAAAGCAGAGACAAAGCCAAGTATCTCAGGTATGTCGTCCGGTTTCCGGAACATGCAAAAATATACAGAGAACGTGTGTCAGATGAATCAGGTGATTATAAAACCACAAACGCTTCGATTCTCATTAATATGCAAGCTTTAATGGACCATACAAATTAGCAAACGAAACAGGATTTTTTACTAGATTACATCGATGTTTGTAAGAAAGTTAATGTCATGAATGAAATAGCAGATAGTTAATATTCGTTAATAAATAATTTAAGTTTTTCTAAGACTCTGTAATTATCGTTGAAACTGACCTTAAACTTGATTATCTCACGAAACTTGACCAAGAATCTCACAGATATAAATTATACTATGTCTAAAAGGGTGATCCATCACGCACCTGTATGCCCATATCACACTGACATAGTCATTATAATCATGTGACCAATTACGGCCCTGTGGACGTGCGTGTCTGAAGATCATTAAATGTTGACTTTGAAACACCTGAATAATTCCACGAATAACATTCAACTTGATATATTTGAACTTTAATACTGTTAGATACAACTGATTTGGCAGGGCACCTCTAGCTATCAAGGCATGTAAATTTCGCGAATTCTATAAAAGACCATCGATGTTTACATAATTTAGCATATTTGAATGGAATTTCTGCGTGATCGTTAAGTTTATAGTATCGCCAGCTTAAGGATAATAAAGATATCGAGTATCATGAATGATGAAAGGTTTAAAAATAAAGCTATCGTATTCTTGAGAACACTCGCGGGACGAATGATTGTTGTCACGAGATCCGTCTGTGAGGTTCAAGTTTTGTGCAACATGATGTCATCAATGCAGTCAGTCTTGTGCGTCAGTAGAGTAGCATCGATCTTGTATCTTTGTTCTTCGGACTTTTATGTACCAGCTCACTTGTATGACGCTGAAAGTGTTCTCTTTCATCTTTTGTACAATCATATTACATATCGACCGCACCCAACGTTCTTCCTTATGTATTAATCAATACAAGTTAAAATTGTGACCTATTTTATTTTTGTATAAAGGTATAAATATCGCTCTTAGAAATGTTTTCTCCAGTATCAACTTATCCGGTAGTTTGGGAGGCCCGGAGCCCTGTAACACAAGTTTTCCTAGTTCAGGCTCCAATCTCCACAACATCAATGTTATAACACCAATAGATGCAAGCATGTACTGTATTTTAGAAATTAGTTTTATTGCATTATGTGTGGAGCAAGAAAAATAAACGATACTATTATATCAAACTTGTTCTATGTCTTTCTTTGCAGATTTTTGTACTTTTTCTTTTAATCATCATTTCATCCTCTTCCGAAGAACTGACAGTCTACTATGTAAAGCCATTTGTTATAAAACCATCTCAAAAAACCTTACGGACTTTCTATTCTGATTTCTTCGAATATATTCTCTTCTATTTGTTTTGCGCTGTGTTTGGTCATCAATACTAAGAATTAGACGTAACGTAAAGGCTATTGGAATGTTTTGAAACTTAGATCTGTATCTATGTATATATGCTTGCTTGGAAAGATTCAAATTTATCTCTTTGTCCGTTCATACTATGATATTATTATTAATGCAAATAAATTCTGTCAATGTGTCAGTTTGTTACCTCTAAACTGCTGGATTTGGATGAAGCTAGGCACAAGGGTGGACCATGCTGCTGAACAGGACATGCGGTACTTTTCATGTTAGTAGTTTAGCCTTCGGATAATTTTCGACTACCACGCGAGCGAGCGGCAGAGAAGCTACTATCGTTTTAAAGGTAAAAGTTTATAAGTTCGAAGACCGTCGTTACTCATCGACTAATAACGGATGTGTAGGAATTGGAATTTTTATATTCTTGATACTTGACTCGGAATGTGAGTGATGATGTCACCTTCCTGTAAGCGACGATGAAGATACGATGCGTTTTGTTTGAGTGCATTTTTATTAACATGTTTATTTTTAATAGCAAACTAATAAACATTACGTGAGTTAGCAAGCTCGTGGTGACGAGTTGGTATTTATAGGACTTAGTTGGCTGTAGAAGCAACAAAGAAGTTTTAATTAAAATTTGAAAATTAAAACTAGATATATTATTTTCATTTTCAAATTTAAAATGGATTTCTGCAAAGTAACGCCTGACTCAATCAATTTTTTTTTTTTTTTAATTAAAAGTTTTGGTGTATGGTATTAATGCCTAATCCCAAATTTTCTTAAATTTGACAAATCGTTGAGCTCCTTAAAATTCTAAGTTTGAGTTACACGATTACTGACAAACGCTTGCACTGTATGGACAGGTCTACTCAAATCTGTGTGGTGCTTTCTTCAAAAAAACACATAAAAAATCAACCTATGTAGGTTGATTTTTTATGTGTTTTTGGTTCTCATATGATTTGACCATTACAATTGCATGGAAGCTCTGCTATGCGGGTTGGTGAATGTCACATGTCTTCGAATTTTTGGTTCTAGAACATGCCGGTTTCCTCACGATTTCAGTGGTGATGAAATTAATTACACAAAGTAATGCGCCTCACTGGGTTTGTACCCGCGACTTACAATTGCTAAGTCGGGGCCGTTAACACTTGGCCACCACTGCTCTCAAGAAAGGAAGAAAATGCATTTATTAGCAAACTTTAAAACTAATAACCAGTTCACTGCAGCCCCCGAAACTGGTAATGTATCGAGTGAAATTACTGTATCATCTATGTTTATCCACAAATGATTAACATTAAGTGTAGTTTACAACAAGTGTAGTCGACGAATAGCGCTAATAAAGAAGATGAGTTCAAAATTGACAAATCAATTACTGCATAAGTTAATGACATCTCAGAATTGTGACATTTCAAAATTCAACTTTGGGTAGTTAGAATAATATTATTTGTTCCCACGATCGAGTTCCACAACCTGAAGATTGATACTGTATGGTACTCGTGGATTATGACGAAAATACACAAGCATTAGATCAGAAGCTAATGGAACCTAGAAAGAGCTATGTACAATTTTAGTATTTTACTACACCAAACACGTACATTTAAGGCAAAAAGTCATAGCGTGACAGACACAGTTATACAAGTTCTGCTCTATATATCTGCATCCACTTGTGACATTTGCATTCAAAACGTCGTCAATTAATCGCAGCGACTGCCGACATAATTGTTGCCTGGTTGCACAATAATGATTCGTTGTGCCATCAACAAACCACTGATAACAATAAATTGATAATTTCATAGGATGTGCTGTTTTTTTATCACACTTTTCTGTTATATGTGGGCCCCAAGTCTGCTATTTTTATAAATTCCACACCCAACAATCCCATTGTAATTTTGCTTAAAGTACGTAATCTGCTAAATTCAAAATGGTCGATCATTGGTCGGTCAATGGTCTCGTAATACTTTTTGATAACCGAGCTATTAAAAGCAATGACTGCACAATGACGTTCTAATGACAGGTCCCTGATCATAGGAACTGTCAAAATGTTAGCACATTACTGCATAAGTTTGTCATTCATTTGTCATTATGTACGAGATTACCATTCTATGCCATTTCTTTCAATGGAGTGTCAGTGGTTGACCATTGCAAAGTCATAGTGACGCTTTTATATTAGCAGATTACCAAACTTGTCAAAATCAAACATTATGAAATCAATGATGGACCATTCTGACACTATTGTAATAGCAGACTTGGGGCCCAGTACCATTGTTTTTATTTAACGGAGACGCACTTATTACAATTAATTCATCTGGTGATACTGGCAGCCCCGTACAACTTAGTTGAATACCCTTTAATATAATCAAGACAATTCTGAATTTCATTTAAAACCTCGTTCTGTTCTCTTTCGTTCAGCACTTTGCCAGTCTTGTGCCAAGGTCGAGGATCTAGCTCATGACCAAGCCCATGAAGAAGTGAAAACATAAATTCTTTGTTTACTTGTAAAACTTCATAAAAAATCTATCTAAATATATATAACTCAAAAGTGACTGACTGACATAGTGATCTATCAACGCACAGCCCAAACCACTGAACGGATCGGGCTGAAATTTGGCATGCAGGTAGATGTTATGACGTAGGCATCCGCTAAGAAAGGATTTTGATTAATTCTTCCCCCAAGGGGATAAAATAGGGGATGAAAGTTTGTATGAAATTTTAACAATTTAAAACCGATCGGGTTGAGAGTTTCAAAATCGGGGGTAAAGTAACTATTCCACGCAGACGAAGTCGCGGGCAGAAGCTAGTTATAATATAAATCACTTGGAACATCTCTACATAAAGGATAGGTAACAATTACAATTCAAAGTATATCGATGTGAAACTAAAGCTTATCTACACTTAAATTAGAAAGATTTGAATTTCTTATGTATGTTTGAAAAATAAACTCAAAAAGTACTGTGCCGATTACAACAATTCTTTCACCATTAGAAAGCTACATTCGCCCTGAGTAACATAGGCTATATTTTATCCCCATATTCCCAAGGGAACGGGTAAAACCGCGGGGCGATGCTAGTCTTGAATATACCAAGAATCAACAAGAGAATAGGTGAGTATAATATGAATTAACTGAGTGAATGACACATTTACATTATGTCACGTCACTTATCCAAGCATATTGTATAATAGCGGTAACTCAGAAACTAACTAATTAGCGGCAATAAGAGCTGAAAGCAATCCTTTTAATTACGAATAACCTGAAAACATTCACCTGCTGCCAAATTATATATTTCGACATAGGAAATAATTAATTTTAGTTGGAATAAAAATACTCGTAGGATTTATGAAGAAATAGCTCAAACGGAAATCATCAAAATAAGGTATGATTTAGCGCAGCACCTGTATATTTTCTATTTAGCGCTACAGTAAAAGTTGAATATATTCATTCATGCTAATTGATCATAACTATTAATCAAAACCGATCTGCAAGCGTAACCTTCAAACACACTTTTATGCAATCGGAATAAACGAAACTATAACACCAGAGCAGACAAATGCAGAGCCAGTAACTGCTAGCGTTACAGAATTTCTGGAACGCAAAGGGCATTAGGAGGAACACGGGTTTTAGTCAGTAAGAGTCTGATACTCCCTTCCACTCCACCCAGACCGGAAGCCCAGATCCAGAGAAAAAATTAGCAGACAAATGCAAAAACATAACAGTTACAAATTACGTAAAACTACAAAAGGAAATAAAGTAATTAAATTAAATCTTACAAGATTGATTAAATTACTGTACGAGAGTCTAGCAAATTAGCAAGATAACATGGACATGAAACTAAGTTTATGTAATTAAAATTGGGATTAATCAAAATTAACTACCAGATTATGTTAATGAATTTAAGTAACAGACAGATTCTGTTGCATCATTCTGCCAGATCAAAACTTTCTGCTAAATTTAATATTTAAAAGCATTCTTTAAAACAATTAAAATGATTCATGGTTTGGCGTTTACGAAATCTAGTCCAGTCTTAAGAAAAAATGTTACGCTGGAAGAATTTTAGAAGAGCTTTATGTATTATGGTAAAGCTTATAATTATGTCATAAATACATGTCTCAGTGGCATATTATACTTTTAAGGGTATACAAAGAATGTTTTATATCACTAGCAGCAGCCCACGGTTTCACCCGCATAGTTCCCTTTATCGTGGGAATATGGGGATAAAATATAGCCTATGTCACCCGGGGATAGTGCAGCTTCCAAACAGTGAAAGAATTTTTCAAATCAGTTCAGTAGTTTCGGAGCCTATTCAATACAAACAAATAAATCTTTCCTCTTTATAATAGTAGTATAGATAAATCTAACTAGACTGAAAAGTAGAAAAAGGAAGGGCCAAAAACGTTTCTTACTAAAGATAACACTGCAGACATTTAACAGCCGATAAAAATATAAATAAAGATCTTGATCGCTGAGTATCAACACCCAAAATAGAGGCTGATAAGCCAAATTTGTTTTCTACATAAGTCCTCGTCAATCTCTTCAATGTCACCGAGTAATGGTCAAGTTATCTTGATTCAAGACGTTAGAGATTAACGTCGTCCTTCCTTACTCAACGTGTCAGTCCTTGTCACTACCATATCTAAAGATTCTACAAATACTACAGATAATAGCTGGATTAAACACGAAAACAAGAGTTCCTATAAGACTGCCTGTATCTATAGAGATAAAGTTAAGGCTGTGATTCCTGCATTAGTAAATAAAGCTTAGGTACATATTGCAGCAAGAATTTGGTTTGGAGCAAGGTTTTTTTTTTCTTGTAGGATTGAAGTACCTACTATACGTAGGTTTTGTTTTTGGAATATCTTTTGAAAGTTAATTTTAAAATTTCGTAATGTTTACAAGGTTCGATTTCAAAATCATTCACATCCTACTACTGACCGTTCAGAGGAAGGCATTCAATGTCACAAAATACTCATTAGCACGAATATCTACCCAAACAGTCATTATTGTGCAACTTCACGATGTAAGATTATTATCAGTGTAACTTTATAAAGCAAAAAATATTTAGGGGCAAGTAAGCAAACAGGACATAGTCGATACGCTTTTCATTAACTTAATGGCAACAAGTATTTCCCTCATGCCTGCAAACCATACGTAGAACAAAACAACTAAATTACGAATCTAAATATCACATTCGATTAACAAAGTAGGTATTGTTCTTGCAATCATCGATTGAATTAACCTTTTTATTATATGGCAGAATATGACCTTTACGTATCCTAAGTTGCTTAAACGTTTGACACTCGTCTATAAAGTTGCTGACAGCTGTATACTCACCTAAATGCGACTCGATAGACAGTAGTGACGTCATGATAAGCAAGTTTTCTTTTTCTGTTGTAGATGTATCCAAAACTATGGTGTATCAGATATAAGGCGATGCGCCAAAGTGGAGGCTAGGAATCTATCTAGACGCAATGATGGCCGATAAATTATATAAGTTAGGTGCTTTGACAGAATGGTGGCCAAAGTTGAACCAACGAAACCAAGCCGTCTAAAAGTGCGTTGGGCATCATTGAAAAGTATGATTTATGAAAGGAGAGGCACCCCAGTAATCAATGACTCAGACTACGAGAGAAAACAAAATTCTACAAAACCAACAAACAATACAAACCTTAAACATATTGTTTTACAACTATCTGTATCGAATTCAATCATAATTCTCGATGATAGGGAATCGATTGTTGCAATCGATGCTACAAGTTACAACCGTATCGTAGCGTAAGAAATAGACGAGCGAGAACTATTGCAATCAAGTACGGACATTGGAGTTTGAACACGGTTTTAAAATATTATTATAGTGATCGTAAGTATCATAATCGTATAATATTCCTGCATAATTATGTCGTACTTTACTTAGGGTCGGCGACACCCCTTCTCCCTCCCCATTCCATTCTCCCTTGTTAACTGTCATGCTATCATTCGCTCCTATGGACGGCGAGCGTTGGGTGGCTCGTCGTCTGATAACAACCAGGCCCGGGTTGATGGCGACTTATGTTCCACGCACGCCTCAAAAAGATGTCAGCATAAAAGACGGAACGCAAGGGCCAGTGCCTGCCAGGTTTGTGGGCCTTTGAGTTTTAGACCAATATAAGAGCAGGCACGGAAGTGGATGACGCAATTTATGTGGTTACAGTTCCGAGTTTCGACAAGCGACTACCATTTGAGAAAGCAACAAAAACCAGTGGAATAGAAGAAAATAAATGTATGTTAATCTTAATAAGAAGGAATACATATAATACTCCAAATTACTTTCAAGGGTTCCCACACAAAACCACGATGCGAACCTGCGAACTACGAACCTGCGATACGATGCCGCATCGCAGGCAGATATTTACGATGCGATGCGAATTTGTCGGTTTTATGTGGGTTCCCTAAGGGCTGCTAGGGTTGCGGAATTATTTCAAAAAGTCACCGCGGCCCTGGAATGCAAAATGCATTTGGCCGATCATGGATGAGTTTTAATCGGTAAGAGTTTGACACTCCCTTCTACTCCGGTCAGAGTGGAACAAGTCATTTGATAGATTCCCATCCATAAAACAATCACTCCTCCCTTCCTCTAACATGTCTTTCCCACACAATCCACAACTTCATGACCTGGCCTGTAAAATCATAATTACAGAAGTTTCCAAACTTAAATGCGGTCAGGAATCAGGACCGATGCTGGCAGGTAAGTGCGAGCTCGAATAAAATCCTTTCTACAGTACCGTGTCACATTCCTCGAGTTACTTTCAAAAGGTTTCTTCGCATGCCAACTGCATTACGTTGTATTGTCCTCTTTCCTTCATCGTTTACCAATAAAATCGTGAATATAGTCTTAAACATCGTTTTATAAGGACTGAGAAGCCATACGAAACCCGGTTTCCTCTGGAATGTTGTCATATTAATTGCTGCTATTTTTAGATCAGTTAGATATAAATTTATCATACATGCAAAATATCTACTACTAGCAGCGCACCGCGGTTTCACCCGCTTTGTTCCCGTTCCCGTGGCAATACGGGGATAAAATAACGTAGCTTTCTATTCGTGAAATAATTTTGAAAATCGATTCAGTAGATCCAGAGATTACCCCTTACAACGTCACATACTCACAACCTCACAAACGTTACCTCTTTATAATATTAGTATAGATTTACTGGATAAGTAAATACTACTACCAGTTCTTGTCACTACAAGAAACAACCAGCAATCGACTTGGCAAAGAAAGTTAGGCGGTAATTAACAGGGCACGACCGATAAAGGGCACAGTCTGAGTCGTCAGTTGCGCTTGCGACACTTCGCAGTCTATTTGTCGGAGAACAATCAGCCGGTGACGCAAGGTGCGCGTGCTCAATCGCTTCGTCTGCTATCACTCAGATAAGGGGCGTACACCTTAGTGACTACAGACCTCAAGTTACGTATGCAGAAGTATTGTGTTGACAAAATAAAGCTTGTACTGCTTTGCTTAGATTTTCGCATTATATTATACTCAAGCTTTTGGAAAGCTAAGAGAAATCACCACCACACATTTTATTTAATAGTTGCGGAATTTGTTCGAAAGAGTCACCGCGGCCGTGGAACGCATTAGGAGGAACACGGATGGGTTTTAATCAGTAAGAATCTGGAACTCCCTTCCAAAGCGGAAGAAGACATTTAACGATTTCCCAACCTTAACAAAAAAATCTCTAATAATTTCGCTGAGAGTCCTGATGGTGCCATTACAGAACAAAAACATAATCCAAAACGAAAAACAAAACTAATTATTGAAACGGGGTTCACTAGAAGAAAAACATAAAGGAATGTAATGTTGAACCCAAAGATAAATAGATAAAGGCAAAATGTTAATGATCATCAAAATGTATTAGTTGCCAACAAGGCAATCGCCAAAATATCTAGAACTGGGCAAACCTCTCTGCATCGACAACCGTTACTCCGAAACGTATCAGAATTTGCGTCACAAGATTGCGTCAATAATATCTGATACCATATATTGCTATATAATTTCGCGCGTAATACGTATAATGGCCGGTAAAACTAAGATATTACATTATTTACAAGCAATTTCAGCGGTGGAGTGGATCGGACCGCGGATCATTTTGCGGTGGGTATGCAATATCTAATGCTCGGACCAAATTGCTATGTGTCGTTTATCGGAACTCCTTTGGTGGAGCTTAGGCACGTACGTTAAACTTCATATTGTAGGCAGTGTGGTTTTGCTGTAACTGAATGGGAGCAGAATCTTGGATAAGATTTGTTTTCAGAAAAGAGCTCTTTCTTAGAATCCAAAATGTAAGACGATACTACGACTATAATTTTCGCATTTAAAACAAAGACGTTGCCCCACACTAGGAGGATTTTCTGTATCGTGGGCGGTGGTGGGTGTGTGGTACACACACACTCAGTCAGACCCGGAACAACTAGGCCAGACAAATATTTACTTGATGCGTTAATCGAACCCGTGACACACAGCGTAGCAGCCAATCGCTCAACCACTGCGCCAACAGTGTCGTCAATAGGAGTCGATGATGGTAAAACAACTTGGCCAAATCATGAAATCATGTCTAAAGCTTAAATACTAAAACTTCAAAGTTAGTCCACCCAAAGAAGCAACCACGTTAAGGTGCAGTAGCAAGCAGCAATGAAAACTCATAGTATGTAAAATCAATAATAATCGTGCTTCTACAGTTTAAGAGCGTTAAAATTTAATTGCAACCTTTTCAACTTTCGTCAATGACTGAACGTGCTGACTGAGAAGGTCAATATTTACTGGCTGTTAGGGAACGTATTTATTGCGTATTATGGTCGATACAATATTTCAGATTAGAACATCGTTGATAATGAAATTATATATGTTTAGAAAGAGGACTGAAATGACGACTAATAGAGACGTATGGAATAAATAGATGACAGGGATGTTGTACCAGCTCCAAATAAATCAAAATAAGAGGAAGAGAATAATGAGCATGATTTCAACGATATAAACTAAATAACATCCTTGTATTCAACAGGTGGTGGTTTAAATAATCCATTTGAATATAATCCGTAAGATATTACCATATCTTTGTTTGCAAATCTATCATATCAGACCACCTGATATCCTAATTAGTAGTGTGCACGGAAGTATGTTTATCGATTTACAGATAAACTAAGATGCATGTGTTATTTCGTTTTACATTTTAACATTTTGCTCATCATCATCTGCCTAGCCTTTTCCCAACTATATTGGGGTTGGCTCCCAGTCATACTGGATTCAGTCGAATACCTGTATTTTACGTGGAGCGGCTGCCTACCAGACCTCCACAACCCATTAACTGGGTAACACTTTACTTCTATTTTGCAGGAAGTCTACGTGTTTCATAATTTATTTCTCTTGTAATTTCGGGAATAATTTTTGTTTTCTTGGTAACCTCTTGCAATTTCAGTAAACAAATTTTGTATAATCCCGAAGGGTGTGGTAACGCAATCAGAAAGGAAGACATGAAAGCAACAAAGACAACTCCCCAAAAATCTTCCTTCGTAGCAGAACCGAAGGAATTCAAACCGCAGCATTTAAACCTACTATTGGTGAAAAATCAACAAGGAATCTGGAAATTGTACCATTTCAATCGCAACACATAATCAACGACAGAGTCCAAGAGAGATCCCCCAACTTTCTACGACAGTCAACCAGTTTTAATTAAGTAAACTGATAGCATCTGCTGTACCTACTTGCCATAAACATGCTGGAATGCTTTAATCATGTTAAATACTTAGTTTATGTTTTACAAGAAGATAAAAAATAAGAAATGGGATAGTATCATCTTAATTCCGAATGGATCGAGTTTATTTGTTTGTTTAATTAATGTCCACATTTATATCACACGAATTATTTGACCATTATAACGTGGTAGAATCAAAAGCCATTGCAGATATTACTTATAAATCAAAGTCTTCGTCTAGTTTATCTGTTGAGTAGCTTTATTTAGGATTATTGGCAGGTTCTTATGGAAAATATATACCTTTATTTATATTAATTAATATATAGGAAAGATTCATTTGTTTGTTTGTGCCGAATAAGCTCCGAAAGTACTGAACCGATTTCAACCATTTTTCACTAGTGAAGAGCTACATTATCAGCGAAAAATAAAGGCTATATTTTATTTTTTGTATTCTCACAGGAATGGGAATATTTAAGTTCGTGCTGTCTGTCAGCTGAAGTAATGCCTAATGCTTAGTAACGCCTGATTCAAAATGAGTTTTTAACCGACTTCTAAAAAGGAGGAGGTTCTCAATTCGGATGTTTGTATTTTTTTTATTTTTTTCGCGCATAACTCCGTCGCTTGCCAACCGATTTGAAATAATCTGGGAGTGAACCACTAAAAAGTGAAAAAAAAAACTTTTTACTCGCTGTTTTTGGTTGCTTTTTTGTTTTTTAACACACCGACTTCCGAAATTAAAGTTATTTTGTACTTTTTGTGACAAAAGTCGGTTGTATTTTTTGCAAAAAGTTTTTTTATTAGTCTTCAGTTTTAATCGTGATATTTTGTTCCGTAATGTATCTATTATAAGTTAGACACTAAAGCGACAGCCAGGAAGACAAACACATATAATACAATCCTCGTGATGATGTTTACTACAGGTTTGATTGATCGGGTGACGTCATCATCAAGCACCACATTGTCGACTCCAAACGTGCTCTTAATGACAACATCATCAATAATCATGTCATTGTCAAGACTATTGATTCTGTTATCTCGCTATCGTGTGGCAACAATGCTTTGCCATAAGTAGTCATAATAATATTACAAAGTTTTATTTTCAAGATACGCACATAAATAAAGCTAACAAAATAAACTAAACTTACAACAAACTCATCATCATCTGCCTAGCCTTTTCCCAACTATATTGGGGTCGACTTCCAGTCATACCGGATTCAGCTGAATACCAGTATTTAACGTGGAGCGGCTGCCTACCAGAGCTCCACAACCCAATAACTGGGGAACACGGTACTTCTTGGCAAGACTGGTGTCAGATTTTCTGGCTTCTGACAATCCGTAACGACTGCCAAAGATCTACAAATGACAACCGGGACCAACGGCGCTTAGCGTGCTTTCCTAGGCACGGAGGAACCTTGGTATGTTAAGATGATCACCCATCCACAGACCAACCTTGGCAAGCGTTGCTTAACCTTGAAGATCGATCTGTGCGGCTGTTATTCTTTAGCCACAAAATTTACAATAAACTAAAATCTAAATAATATTTGATGTTCTACGTGATTTTGTTAATTTTGTACCTTACATAATTTTTAATTTGGTAAATGTAAGTATATTTTTCTGGGTTTCGAACTAACTTGGAGATCTACAATTTGCAAACTGTAAGTACATATGTGTACTTTCAGAATGAACGATTCCAAGAGATTTTAAAGACACTGATCTGATTCAATCGAAGTCAATGAGAGTTAGTTTCCTCTATATTATAGAACTTCCTTTATTTCCTCTATATTATAAAATTTATCAGAATGACTTCGAGAGATCATAGACTATTAAATTTTGATGCGTAAAATAGTGTTCCGAATGTTCAGTTGACAATTTATCGAGAGTTTACAATCTCTCAAGATATTTTATAATCTTACGGAGTTTGTCATTTTCCGATGACAAACACTACCTTTTTATATGTAGAATACGAACATATACCTAGTTACTGTTAGCACAATTATTAATCAGTGCTCTACTGAGTCTTTCTGGCATCCGTTTCAGACTAAATATTTATTAAAATAGCATCAATTTAAAACCACAAACCATACATAATATTTTGAATGATTGACTGTTAGTTACAGTCTAATTAACAGTTTAACAAAAACACTTGTGTTTATACAAATATACCAAGAATAAAATGACTGATGTGGGTTGTTATATTTAAATGATATTATAATTTGATATTTTGTACTGATAACCTACTCTGGTTCTTGATTTTAGTTTTTGTTTTAAAATATTAATTATTTATATGACTTAATATGTTACTTATTTATATGACTTTTTTGGGGTAATATATACAGATGACTAGGTATGGTCATGTAAAAAGGAGGGATGAAACACATGTAACTAAAAGGGTTATGAATATAAATGTGGATGGATGGAAAGGGAGAGGTAAGCCAAAGAAAGGATGGATGGATTGTGTGAGGAGGATATGAAAGAAAGAGGAGTTAGTTATAGCGTGACGGCTGACAGGACAGAATGGAAGAAAAAACATGTTGCACCGACCACAAGTAACATGGGATAAGGGCAGGAAGGTGATGATGATATATAGATGACTAGAAAATTGATATTCATCTTGATGAGTGTTTAAATTGAAAACGGGACGATCGGGCTGTAATCATTGTTGCGGTATTTGTTCGAAAGAGTCACCGCGGTCAACCGATGGTCAACCGTTTAAAGAGCACTAGGAGGAACACGAGTAGTTTTTAGTCAGTAAGAGTCTGACACTCCCTTCCGCTCCGCCCAGAGCGGGAGAAGTCATTTGACGATTTCCCATGCAGAAGAAAAAGGCTGTACTCATCTAAACACATCAAAAGTATCTAGGGATCAACATATATTTTTGCAATAACTTTTCTCCTGATTGATATTAATTAAAATTTTCTTTAAGGATTCATCAAATAAAGTGTTTTCGTTTGTCACAGTAACGATAAACCAAGTCACCTTTGCATTAATAAAGAAATTTGCCATTTTCCTAATAAAGGGATTTTTGACATTTGAACCACTAACATTAAAGTTCGAAAAAAAGACTGAAATAACAGTTTTCTTTAAAATTTTATTGGGTAACTTAAACAATTAATAATCCGTGTTTCTACCGCGAACACTAACAACACAAGAACATCGGTTTGGCATACTCAAAATGAGTTCATCCAAATCACGCTGTGGAATGGCCGCCCATGTTCGTTGCAACAACAAAAAAAGGTCTTCTTGCGACTGGATACCCTCCATATTCGGCAGAGCTCTTCGCTTACCTTGGCTGAGCGCCATGGAGGACGGTATCGCTGCACCACACGGAGACAAGACCGATACATTCAAATCTTAACTCGAAGAGCTCCAACAATAACCGCCATGATGTTAGCCGTGAGGCTTCATCACTCTTCAGGGAACTTAATTAGCGACCAAACAGTCAGAAACCGCTTGCATGAAGTGAACCTTCATTCCCGAAGACCGCTACGGGTACCACCTATAGCAATGCACAATCGTAGGATTCGATATCAATGGGCTCTTGAACACAGAAATTGGGCAGAAGAACAATGGCGTTTCGTGTGCTTTTCTGATGAGTCTCGTTTTGGTATGAGACCGGATACAAGACGTATACGACACTGGAGAACCCCTGGACGCCAACAGCGATTAAAATCCTGCCAGGAAGTCCATCCTTATAGTGGTGGAACCATCATAGTATGGGCGGGTATTTGGATCGGCGGAAGAACTGAGTTGATTTGGATCAGAGGCAACCTCAACGCTCAAATTTATGCTGAGACGATTGTATCAGACGTCATCGTTCCTCTACAAGTGCAAATCGGTCCCTTATTTCAGTTAATGCATGATAATGCACGACCGCACACCGCAAGAGTTGTAAGACAGACTCTCGCCGCAGCTAACATCAATGTCCTGCCCTGGCCTGCTCAGTCGCCAGACTTGAACCCGATTGAGCATGCATGGGATATGCTACAGAGAAGAGCTCTGCCGAATATGGAGGGTATCCAGTCGCAAGAAGACCTTTTTTTGTTGTTGCAACGAACATGGGCGGCCATTCCACAGCGTGATTTGGATGAACTCATTTTGAGTATGCCAAACCGATGTTCTTGTGTTGTTAGTGTTCGCGGTAGAAACACGGATTATTAATTGTTTAAGTTACCCAATAAAATTTTAAAGAAAACTGTTATTTCAGTCTTTTTTTCGAACTTTAATGTTAGTGGTTCAAATGTCAAAAATCCCTTTATTAGGAAAATGGCAAATTTCTTTATTAATGCAAAGGTGACTTGGTTTATCGTTACTGTGACAAACGAAAACACTTTATTTGATGAATCCTTAAAGAAAATTTTAATTAATATCAATCAGGAGGAAAGTTATTGCAAAAATATATGTTGATCCCTAGATACTTTTGATGTGTTTATACTACTATTATAAAGAGGAAAGATTTGTTTGTTTGTTTGTATTGAATAGGCTCCGAAACTACTAAACCGATTTGAAAAATGATTTCACTGTTAGGAATATCTATCTATCTATCCCCGGGTGACATAGGCTATATTTTATCCCCATATTCACGGGAACGGGAACTATGCGGGTGAAACCGCGGGCTGCTGCTAGTTACATATAAAAACATCGTACTTCTTACAACACGTTTTCAAATCCTTTGGTCACACATTTCACAAACCGTCTAAGACCGGCACTATCATAAATTATTTAAATGAAGTAACTAAGTCTCACCAAAGTTTACGACTTTGAACACTAACTCGGCTGCCATTAAATCTTTTTACGAGTCGACACAAAGCCACTACGTGTTTCTAATCCAAATAAAAATTGAACCGATTTAATTGTTGCCTTTCCAATAGTGACCTGCCATACAATCTGCTGTATCGACCTTACTGGCAAGATATACGAACAAAATTGGCATTGAATTGTTTTCCCTAGCTAACTATACACAATTCTAGAAGTTTGTGAAAATGAACTGCCAATCTCTGATGTTAACGTGAAAACTACGGATAAGCGAGCGTGAAGTGAACTGCCGCGTGAAGTGACCGGCCATTACACCTCTAAGGCTGCTGAATCTTCAAATGATTTTTTCCGCTCTGGGTCGAGCGGAAAGAAGTGACTCTTGCTGATTAAAACCTATCCGTGTTCCTTGAAATGGCCTTTATGATCCAGAGCTGCGGTAAATCTTTCGAACAAATTCCGCAACCCTAGCAGGCACTGACCCTATGGGGCCCCGTCTTCTTTGCTGACGGCTCTTTGAGGCGCGCGTGGAACACGACGTGCCGTCGACCCGGGCCTGGTTACTATCGGACGGCGAGCCACCTATAGCTCGCCGTGCACAGGCCAGCGCCTACGGTGGCCGGGAATAGCCCTGCGTTTCCCGACGCCCGGGGAGTCTTCTTCTGTTGCGGCGGCTGGAGCGTGAGGTTTCTCTCTCCCGCACGCGGTCCGCCTCCTCCCTTACTAGCATTACTGCTTCGCAGAAGAAGGCGACCGCTTCCCGTGCCTCTTCGCTCCGGACCATACATTGAACCAGGGCCGGACGCGAGAGGTATGCGATCCAGGGCTGCGGTGAATCTTTCTAACATATTCTGCAACTTTGGCAGGCACTGCATCTTAGCGGGCCTCGACTACTATGATGACATCTCTTTGAGGCGCTCGTGAACACGACACGTCATCAAACCGGGCCTGGTTGTTATCGAACGGCGAGCCACTCAATGCTCGCTGGCTGAGAACCGCCCTGCGAATCTAGTGTCATGAGACCTTTTTTTCTGGATGGGAAATCATCAAATGACTTCTCCCGCTCTGGGCGGAGCGGAAGGGAGTGTCAGACTCTTACTGACTAAAACCCACCCGTTATCCTTCTTGTGCTCTTTGCGTTCCAGGGCCGCGGTGACTCTTTCGAATAAATTCCGCAACCCTAGCAGTGCCATAAGACCTAAAGGTATGAATTGACAGCTTCTATCTCAATTCACCTAAGAATTCACGGTGAGATATCTACAGCATAGAATCGCTACATTTTAGCGCAATTTTTGCTGAGAGAAAAAGTTTTGATTCAGAAAGAAGAAGAAACCAGAATTTGGACTTTATTAAAGTATTGTTCCCTTTTTGTAAAAGTTTTATGCAGTCGTTAATGCAATAGAATAAATAGCTATTTAATAGCCAGGAAACAGTCACGTAACATCAATTCAGTTGATAAGAATTCTAGTGATTGCACACATTCGCATGCATTCATTGTTATAATGAGATGAAAATAATAAGCTAACATACATTTTGTTATTGGATAAGTGTGAAATTTTAACTGTGGACAACAAGGTTGTAATCAAATGCTAACCGAACATGAGCGAAGCGAGAATCAGCACGACGCATTTTATCCTATATAAGCCATAAAAATAAACAGAATCAATAAAGAAGACCTTACATTTCCAATTAACTCAATAGTCAGTAAAATAAACAAACAAACAAGCGCAGTCAAGGATGCGAATCTTATAATGAAAATACCTGTTAATTATAAGACCGCCATGCGTAAGATAGACGAGAAAGCGAAGAACAAAGCAAACCATTCCGACGAGAAGAATCCATCATGTCCAACAAATGTAATTGAAGCACACTAATGAAATACCTATCACTCGTAAGAGAGAAAACTAAACGACGTTAGGAACACGATAATTAATGTGGCGATACGTTCTTCCATTACTGGACTAGTGACAGTTAGCACGCAACGCTAAAAATAAGCGAAGAAATAGGTGAATGGCACAAATGTCCAACCGGAGAGAACAGCAAAAACTAAACGAATGAAAAACTCAAGTAAATGTTCAAGATTAAAACAAACTGGCATAATTGTATGCAGGAAAGCGTCAGTCTTTCATTACACAGCTTTAAAGAAACTATTTTAGAAACGGTTTGGAGTTGGACCCAATTATATTTTAGACCTGGCTGGTTTGGATGTAGCACTAATTTAGTGCTTTATTCAAACCTAGCCAGGTTCTATTAGTTTTCTTGGTACCATTAGTGGCACTAAATTTCAGAATACTAATAAAATACGAAAAAAAAACTATTAAAAGTAATCAGCTTTTGAAGCAATGGAAATGTAAGAGTCAGTAGAAAAACATCTATAAAATAAAATCTAAAAGAATGAAATAAGAGTACTTATGGCTACATTATATCTAAAATTCATAACCTATCGAAGATATACTAAAAGTCAAAGCAAAATAACCAATGAAGTTAAACTTGATAATAATCAACAGTTAAAGACAGCAATCAGGAAGGCGATGGTAGTATAAAATTACTAAAAGTTCAAGTTTACGAGTTAACTTTAATGAGTAGTGTAAAAAGTGCCTCATGAATAGGTCAACCGATGCCCTTTACAATGACCGATACAAAAACATTACACACTGCCTGTAAATAAATAACATGTTCTCATAAGTGCTCACAGTATTCAATAATGATATACTCGATATAAAACCACAAAGAAAAGAATTCAACTTAATAGTCCTTCAGCATGATATAGACAGCTGATTCGATAAAATTGTTACTGTGTATAAAATTGTAGATAGCTTACAATATGTAGAACCGAACCATGACCAATTGGTTGAAGTTCATGCTTTTAATGGCAAGCGAGTGTTATGAACTTGTGAATGAAGTTTTAAGCCAGACGATACCAAAGATAATGATGGATTACCATTCAAGTCTATCAATGAATGTTATTAAGCTTTATGAAACTTATCTGCAGATATACATGATCTTAACTAGGGTTCCAATATTGCGTTGTTTTATAAATATTTTACGAGTATATTATCAGTGAAGCCCGTACACGAATGTGAACGAGTTATCGTGTGAAACAACACAACTGACTAAAGCAATTAGGTGTTACTATCGTCACCGTCATCTGATAAATGTTACGATAATATCAGATTATCTGGAGTTGCAAATTAATTGATAAACACAACGTGAACTACATTATGTTTAATTGTTACCAAATTGTTCAAATTATAATTGAACATTTGTTCAACGGTATTATGCAATTTAGATCACAATCGCTTTGTACAAATGAACATGTCGCTACAGATGATAACGGTGACAATTAGCAGTTTATATTAATTAGCTAATGAATCATGCAAAATGGCACTAACCAACTTCAACATGTGTAATCCGTAGAAAGAGCCGATTACGCGAAATGGTGGTACATACGAAAGCTTAATAAAACAGTTCTAATTGAACCATCAAGCGTCCACAGCACACACACTCACTTTTACCAAACTAATTATCGCCGGGGACCATTCGAAACGCGAGACGAGAGTTTGTTTTTATGTTCCGCCACGCGTCGGTCAGGTAGCTGTTTACAACAACCGATACACTTGTTCACAACACCATTCAATTCGTTATTCGAAAATAATAAAACAATTCGTTTACTTTTATTGTTACCGACTTTTCAAATCACACCTCGAAAAGAATTAAAAAAAACTTTAGTACAGTGAGAACGAAACGCGACGGGCGATAATGTCGGCGGTTCGCGCGGCACTGGCGAGAAATCGAGAATGAATCGAGTAGGCTCGGGTCGTACCTCTCGCTCCGACATACAGCCTCAGCACTGGCTGCCCCCCAGAATGTTTTCTGTTGCGACCTCACGCGCACCCGATCTTTTTTTGTTGTTCCAGGTGGATTTCGAATAGTTATAATCCAAAGAGTCGAAAAACAAGCAACATGCAAGTCTTGCTCCTAAAGACTACTTCCTCCTACAGGTATCATAAAATTCATAAACAATGGCTGTAATGATTAGCAAGATAAATGAGCAAATACTAGGTTACCAATAACAATGGAAATGTCTCAGTTGAAACAAAAGCATATTAAAATGATAACAACTATCGTAGAGTGAGTGAGAACTATTAACATAAAACAAATGAAGGAGATAGATATTATAACACTTGAATTGACAATGAATCACGATTTTAATGGAAACATGTAATATAGACAAATGGTGATCGTGTCTGATGATTTGTTATTAAAGTTGTGGCTGAAGTAATGTTTAAGACTGATTCAAAAGACAGACAAGGTTGTGTTTCTTGCGGCTGTCTTTTTCGTGAGAAAACAAGCATTGTTCGCGACTGAAGAAAGACAATACGTCCTCACCTAGCTAAAGACCTTTTCAATATCTCACGTCTCTTTTTGTGGCTTGACATACAAGCAATAACTTAATTGTGTTCTATATTTTCATCTTTTGTTTTAATGGCTTGCAAGGTGCATGTTTTCTGGTTACGGAAAATTTGAAAGATTCACCGCGGACCTGAAACGCAAAGGGCATTTGCAGGAACACGGGTGGGTTTTAGTCTATAGGTAGTAGTCATGTTTGATGATTTAGCATCCAGAAGAAAAAGTTCATTTTCTAATTCTGTACTTAATTATTTTTTAAATGTATTTTGGGTGATATGGAGTATTTCTGGAAACATATTTGACTGTCTTTTAAAAATAGCACATGTAAAATACAATGAACTCATTGTTTTGTTTGTCTTTACCTATTATTATAGCAACATTCGTAGTCTATGCATTCATTCTTTGATCCTCGGTATCACATGCCTATACCACGACTAATGATTTCCAAAAACGGGTAATGTTAATTTTCAAATAACTTCTCCAACGTATAAACATATATAAATAGTGTCTATGGTTGACTACATTATCTCTGCAATCAATTTTATCAATTTATTCATAGAGTTTATCAATTTCATACTATGTTACTCCTTTTCTGATCCAGAGGTACTTCTTATCTTCGGATTGTTGGATAGTTTTTCTCTTGCAGTTTGTGTTCGATTTAAATTTCACAAATTATTAATAAATTCTAACATGTTTTACATTAAATCACTGACGACTTAATTAGCCACTGGGTGTAAAAGCATATTTTAAAACGCAACGCAGCTGAAAAATAAATGCATTCTCTAAGGGGGTATCCTAAATAGAGTATAAAAGTTTCTATGAAATTCCTTCATTTTGCCAGATGGGAAATCCCATTGGACACATGGCTCATATATGCATAAAATTGTTGAAGCATCAATCAAAACCATAATCGTTGAACGGTCGAGCATTCAGTTAATATGCGCTGAACGGTAAATGTAAAAATAATGTTAAAAGTTAATGACGCAACTTCAGTTGGGTTTGCCACAGAGATAATAAGGCAAAATGTAATAAAGCATCATATTTTAAGAATTTTTCTAAAATGCGGTATTAAAATTAGAATCACATACACATAACGTTAACCTACAAATTGGAAGTTCAAATTGTAAGATCCAAATACTTTCTAAAGCCCCTCAATTTCAGTGACTTTTTTACACTAAATCCTTCCAAAAGTCTAAACTTTCAAGCAAAAATCGTCAGGCATCAGCATCACAAATGTGCCAGATGTTTCAAAAGTAAACCAAAACAATTTAAATTTTCCACGGCTGTCAATCCTGCTAAGATATCAGATGCTACCAACATGACACAATCGAAGCTATTTTGGGCCCAAACCGGAATATTGTTTTGTTTATTCTAATCTAATATGGAAATGTTCCCGAAGATAACAAATCAAATCATATGGTCGAGGTCAAATCAGAACTTCTAGAAGCGACACACGTTGTTATCACTCTATGAAAGATGAATGAAATTCACGGCTGGCTTTCAAAACTGAACATTACAAATATTTTAGAAACTGATTGGAAAGGCGTTATCATTAGGCATGTTTCCTGAGAAACAAAAATATGATTCTATTTAGTCCGTCAGTTAGATTATCAAATAATATTGGACACGTATTTTTTGCTTTATCAAATCTATAAAAATTGACAAAGATAAAAAGCTTCAAAGATCATGAGTGGGGGCTTGTGACGTCACAGTGTGGTAAAAAACGTAGCACGAAGTGACGTCACACGAGTTTTCAACGCACTGTATCGTTTACGTTATTTGTTTACGTGAAAAAAGAAAAAATACGTGTCCAATATTTTTTGGAAATCTATCTGACGGACTTATTAGATTTTTTATTCAACTACCCTATTGTTCACACTGGCTTTATTTTAAAAATATCATGCAATAAATGATTACACATCAGTGCATGTACAAGGAAGTTGTACAACAAATTAACTAATCTAATTATATGTAAAATATTAAGAGGTTGAAATAGACTGACTTAAGACAAAAATATTCTATTACTATGGACCATGAACGTTAAGAGACTTAATGAAAGGCCATTAAGGGAGATTTTCATGAAAATAGGCTTGCAAATTGCCAAACTGTCAAAGTGGAAATCAATTTCATCACTACAGCTATTAATAACCTAGCAGATCCTCGCGAATGGAGAACAAATGGATGTACTGTGTGAAACATGACATAACCAAAATGGTGGTTACCTTGGATATGTAGGAGAAGATATACAAATACATTGGGATATAGTGTTGTGGTTGATGAGAATGAGACCGAACGCGAAGTCGAAATCTCGAATTGATTTCAACTACGCGATTCGGGACGACAAAGACGATCCTTTCTTAGACTAAGTTTTCTTTTTTGTAGTGTACTTACTTGTTTGTAATCTTTAAATAAATAAATAGACGTACTGCTATGCTAGTATTTCAAAAGTCTTGTTATTTTGCGGCAAATATTTCAAACTAGCTTCTGTCCGCGACTTCGTCCCCGTGGAATCCCCGATTTTAAAACATTCTTTATCGCTGCTCCGCTCCTATTGGCTTCAGCGTGATGATATATAGCCTAAAGCCTTCCTCGATAAATTGTCTATTCAACCCAAAAGAATTTTTCAATTCGAACCAGTATTTCCTGAGATTAGCGCGTTCAAACAAACAAAATCTTCAGCTTTATAATATTAGTATAGATTAACCCCGTTAGGTTTTGAGTTCCTGTTGGAAACTATCACTCACTTAGTACCTATACTACCACCTTCTCAAGAGGAAGGTGCTGTTTGTCATCAGTTATCTCGCTAAACCAATATGTAGTTAAAGTTATCTTAGGACAACGATAACGAGGTAGATTGTGCAATATCGTCGCGATGTTAAAACCCCGCTTTACTGCTGTTATTTCCGGTATAAAGAATATGGTAATATTTGTAGATATTTAGATAATATTGGGCACTTAAGTTTGCCATTGACAGCGATTTTAATTTCGCGAATTTGTTAGTCTAGTTGTTTAATCATATTTAGTAGTAAGTTTTGGTAACCTGTACATTATAAAGACGAAAGATTTAAGCTACACTATCCCCGCGTGACATAGGCTATATTTAATCTCCATATTCCCACGGGAACGGGAACTATGCGGGTGAAACGGCAGGGCGCTGCTAGTAATATATAAAATACTAGCTGACCCGAAAAAATTAGGGGTGGACCACCCTTAACATATGGGGGAAGAAAAATAGATGTTTATTTTTATTTTTTATTTATTTATGCAATCTTACCTACAACTACCATTACAGATCAGCGATCCAATGCGACAGTGTGTCCTTACATATGAAACCTTAATAACCATCCTAAGAAGTTATATAATCCTATATCTAAATAACATATTACATGTAATGTAATGTAATATGTAATGTTGTCCGATTCGCCAGCCTAGCCAATATGCACGCTAAGATTTACGAAAATCGATCGAGCCGTTTAGGAGGAGTTCAACCACAAACACCGTGACACGAGAATTTTATAAATAAGATTGATTGAACAATTAAAATAAGAGTGGGTGCTGTACAAAAGGAAGGCGATTCCGTTCAGATTTTTGCTTTTTTACATGACATCATCGCATCGTCTGCCTTCTTCCTTAAAATGGCATAACAGACCCCACAATAAAGAATATGCGTTGACGGCATGATTCACTTACACTGTACACCTTTATTTGGTGATCGGCTGCATTTTGACAAAGCAAGTGACGATATTAACCTAACAGTACTTTCAGGAGACAGAATAAATGCGCGGGCCTGCGGATGGCGAGCTATGGGTGGCTCGCCGTCCGATAGCAACCAGGTCCGGGTCGACGGCGCGTCGTGTTCCACGCGCGCCTCAAAGTGCTGTCAGCAAAGAAGACGGGGCCCCATAGGGTCAGTGCCTGCTAGGATTGCGGGATTTGTTCGAAAGAGTCACCGCGGTCCTGGAACGCAAAGGATACAAGAAGGATCACGGGTGGGTTTTAGTCCCTTCCGCTCCGCCCAGAGCGGGAGAAGTCGTTTGATGATTTCCCATCCAGAAAAAAAAATGAGACAGAATAATTAAATATTGAATTGTCCTGCTATTACAATAATCACGCACGGTAATGCAACTCACCAACAATTCGAGATAGCAAACAATTTCAATCGATTTTAATTATATGCTCGATTTGGCGAATGGTTCCAGTAGCGATGGTCGAAGTGTACGTGTCAGCGACCGCAGTTCGGCCAGCTTTTTGTTCAGTCGAGGCATTAAACCTCGGTGTTGTACTGTAATTGATTCTGGGAACAAACAAGACGAGTTATGGAGCCATTAGAGCGGCGTGGCTCTCTCATACCTGACGGTTCTTTGATATTTTCCGCTTACGGCGTTTAAGATATGGTATGTTGGTAGAGCCGTGGGCGTACCTAGGTTCTGGCCTAGGGGAGTTAGATTTTTATGGTCAGATCGTTGGCGGCTGTTTTTTCATACACACTATATAAAAAAACCTACATGAAACGTTAGGTATATGTAGTGTGGCAAAAAGCCGCGAATGATCCTGCTTTATAGGTAGTTAATTAAGTAAGGGTAAATTTGACTATACATTTTTATTGAATTAAATTTTTTAATTCGGTTATTTTTTACGGAAATTGCTTTGTGCATTTTGCCAATGTCTACTGCGCGGTTTGTTCAAAAGTTAGCACATAAGGCCCCGTTTACTCTTTGATTAGTGTTTAGGCGAGTTCTTACATTTAATGCGAGATTCCCCCCCCCCCCCCCCCCGGGTACGCCCATGGGTAGAGCTAGATTACTTTCCTTTCTTTACATAAACTTGGTCGAAGATCTGAAAGGAATTAAATTGTTGCTTCTAGTTTGTGCATAGGACGCCGTTCCAGCCAGTCGTTTTCAGAATATAGACACATTTTTGACAATACGCTACAGTCATAGTGCAAACCTACTATGAATAATTTTTGATTGTTGATCCTTTAGACTTTAAAAACATCCGCTGTTCGTATAGCCTCAAAAGCATTGATGAAGTCTGAAAATCAACCTCAGTTGAACTCGGTGTTCCTGTAAGACGAGCATTGTGAACGCGTCCGGGAAACAAAAACTAGCCAGCGCATCCGCCGATTGACGCTAATGTTTGGGCAACACTTGCCATAAAAGTTTTAAAACATTACCACTTCACACTGTAATGACGTTTCGCGTTTCCTTTGTAATTTCCACTTTTTTGTAAATGTTTAAAAATCTATTCATTGCATGATCAATATTTAGTGTTGAAGGAATTTTGCGGCTTCATGTTGATAGTGCTATGGTATCATTGCATCAACATGGTGCCTTATATCCACAATACATTCCAATGATGAACGTCATAGAAGTTCATAGAGAAACCATCGCATTAATCGCAGCAACTACTCTGTTTCGAACAAGGAACCTTATTAATTGGTACAATAACAAAATCACATTGAATTACTACTTCACTAATTCCTGTAGAATATGGTTGATTTCTGCAGCGGACCAAGCATAGTTCCTTGTGGCACTCTAATTCGGGACATAGCAGAGCTCGGAAAAAAATTCTACTAAATAATTGTCTCTGGGTCTACATCGATTTACATGCCATAGTATAAAGATTTGAAGCCAAGTAAGTTTATAGTTATGTGAGACAAAAAGCTTAACTCCAAAAACATTAAGATTTCCATTCAAAAACAATTTATGTACAAAGGTTATTTTGTGTTATTTTTCTACAATAGTTATGCAAGGTGACAAAGAATTGAAAAAGTGAAAACAGTTTAGGTGTCGTATAATTTGTGTCACTATTCAAGATTTATCGCAGAACTTTATGATTACTATGGTAAGATTTTAATACTAAACATCCTTCATAGCTGTTTGATATTTGATTCTTTTCATTGCGTTGAAAACGTCACGGAAACATTTTTGTATTTTATTTTCGTAGCGTTTTAACCTCACTGAATCATTCTTAGTCATCTTTTCCGCTAAGTTATCCTTATATTTGGGTGTTTAGGTAACTTCACCTTCGTCAGGTAGTACGTAACATTTAATTTCGAAAACGTCATCACTGCTGTTATGCTTTGAAGTTCACAAAACCGTTTATTTTGTTGCAACAGGACTAAAGCGAAATCTCTGATCAATAAATCACCTTTAACACACGACGTAAGCACTCAATACCCATTGTGAAAACGATCGCAAAACAATAACATTGACGTCTATAATTTCCTCTAATTGATTCAATTGTCTGGCTTCACACTGTGGCTTAGACAGTATAAATATAAAAATAATCTGTGTATCTAACCCAACATCTTTATTGCTATTACAACAAGAACTATATTACCTTGTCGAAGAGATTTGTAAGTGCAAAGAAATCATTGTCAATTTTAAATAGATGGGTGATAAAAAAACGTTAAATAAACTACAATTTCTTGGTCAAAATAAAGGAAATTTGAATAACGGCATTTTATTTTCACTATCCATCATTCCGTCATTATGGTTTGATCTAGATTATGATGAGCTTGATTTCACTCCTAACAGTGTCTGGAGAATGTATCGAATTAATAGCAATCATGCTGCCAAATTCTAGAACATCAACTTTTGATGATCATTATAATTGATTACCTAGACATCATTACGCTGTTGTTGTTTATTTTTGTGTATTGAAATTATGATCGTTATGTAGTGTTAGTACAAGAATGCTTGTTGATTGGTACAATGGAAATTACTGCAATACGCTTACTATACAATCCAGACAATGGATTGTTGACAGCATTGTGCCTTCAACATCCCATTTTAAACACTCAAGAAACTAGTCATTCTACTAAACTCTATTGCTATGATACTATCGCCCATTTTGTTACTATGGTTGGCAAAGCGCGTCTTCTGTCCATACATCTATTATGAATGTCTCATTAGTCACATTCTTCTGTGCCACATCTTTCGCTCAATCTATCAATTGTTTCTTTGGTCGTTCCCTTTTTTATGGATGGGAAATCATTAAATAACTTCTTCCGCTCTGGGCTGAGTAGAAGGGAGTGTCAGATTCCTACTGACTAAAACCTATCCGTCTTCCCCCTTTGCATTCCAGGGCCGCGGTGACGCTTTTGGACAAATTTCGCAACCATGTCAGATTGGTCTTCCTCTGCTCTTATGACGATCTGCATTAATATCCAAATACTGACATTTTGTTTTAAAAAATCAGAAGACTAAACAGCCCTTTTTTTTGTTTCTGGATGTGAAATCATCAAATAAATTTTCCCGCTCTGGGCGGAGCAGAAGGGAGTTTCAGACCCTTACTGACTAAACCCCACCCGTGATCCTCCGCTCCGTAACCTTCGCAGGCACTGATCCAATGGGGTCTTATTTGCTGACATCTCTTTACACTAAACAGACGCAGTGTTGTCTTTAACTTAGGTATGTAAAATCATAAAATACCAGATGAAAAGTGATAGCAGAAAAGTGAAATTGAATGCGAGTACAATTCACCAATTTGCATATTGCATGTTTTGTGCGGATTCTTTGTGAGATCATCGCATGGAACCAGTGCCTCTATACCAGTCCTCAGTGGCTTACCTTGTAACAATATGTGTATAACAGGATATGGGTGTTCGGTTACTTGCTCGGTAACTACGATTGTTTTACGGATATTGTTGTATCTTCGCGGCTTATGTTTACAGATCACGAGAGTAATGACCGATTCCTATTGCGTATCAACCATTTCTGACAATCGGAACAGCAAAGATGTGATTTTTTCTTTCGTTTCAAGATCGTTGACCAGGCTCAGTTCTAAAAGCAACACATTATTGAGGGAATGTTAAAATATCATACGTACAAGTAATTTATAAACGAGCAGTGACGGCTGGGTGGTAACGGCCCCGACTTACGAATAGTAGGTCGCGGGTTCAAACCCAGCCAGACGCATTAGGTACTTGTAATTAATTTCATCACCACTGCTCTCAAAACGGTGAAGGAAAACATCGTGAGGAAACCGGCATGTCCTAGAACCAAAAACTCGAAGACATGTCACTTGCACTAGCCCGCACTAGGCCCGGGTCATGGTTTACGGCCCATTCCCTCTCCTAGAGAGGAGGCCTGTGTATCAGCAGTGGGAACGTTAAAAGGCTGACTATGCTATGCTTATGCTTATGAGTAATAAATTGCTATCCAATACAAGATCTCTTTCAGAGCACTACATTATAGTAATTTCAAGCTGCGTGAGCGACAGCCGCTGATTGATTGTCACGCCACCCCTTTCGTTGGTCGGTATCGCTATCGTCGCAGACAACGCGAGCATTTCATAGCATGTTGTCTCGGACATATAACATTTTATTGTACATAAAAAAAAAAACAAATACTTCAGTATGAAAACTACATTCTTCGTCATTATCGCGTTTGACAGTGCCGTAAAACATATTTCTCATTTAATAAATCCAGCCGCTGCAACGCTTTCTGACCAGATGCTTAATATAAATCAAGGTTACGCTTCAAGCGATAGTGCTGTCAAGACAAACTTGCTCGTTATAGCTAAACATTTTTCTTTTAATTAACAATTTCTCCTGTGTGTCATTGCGCTTCGTTACGTGCTATGTTAGCTATGCAGATAGCGACAAAGTTGTAAAATTATACAGCATTGCAGCAGCTAAAAAAATTCAACATACAACGACTTTACCGGATGAATACGTTAATTGTGGGTCTATAGAGGATATGAAGAAAATGAATCTTGCTCTGAGAAACAAGGACAAACTTGTAAGTGAACCTCGCTATCGTTCTCCATAACATATCATCAACTAACAGTCAAAATATCGAAATCCATAATTTAAAATATCTCGCTTCACCATTATCAGAGGCCGTCATAACTACAGAGTTTTGCAACGACAACTATGCAAGAACGTACAAAATGCTGCCGACATAATTAGCCATTACTTAACCAATAATTACGTATACAAAAAGAAAGAAAAAAGGAACCAAACAGTAAAGAAACTGTAAAAGTCGCAAAAGATGATGAATGCCTATCACATACCGGAGCAGTTACTGCCTTAAGTATTGCGTGGCCTGACATAACCGACCTACAGAGCATAGCACTCAGTCTTCAAGTTCTAAACTAGTATAACAAGTAGAAAATATTCATGATTCGCTAATTTACATGCTACTACGTGATGTAATATTAATGTGGGGAGCTAATTTTAACATATTAAAAACGGAACAAATACTGTTTTGTCATCTATACATATAATAAAATCGTAAACTAGCCGTGTCTGCATATTGAACCTTTTTTTTTTTAAATAATTGAGAAACGTTAGGAAACAGACATAGGACACAATAATGCAATTTTTGTGCTGGTTTGTAGTGGTCATTCATTGAAATACGAAATTAAGAATCAACTTGATTTACCAGTTTCTTTGTTTAAATATTGCAAGCGTTCGTTCGTTCTTTTATGTTTGATTTTTTTATGTTTATTCGAGGTAGCAGGAGATATGTAGGCTTTTCTTAATTCTCGTTTTTTTTGTATTTCTTACTTCAGAGGGGTATTAGGTTTTGCAAGGTGTTTACTGTACGTAATATTTTTCTGACACCCGCGCGAACGAAGTCGCGGGCGTGTGCTAGTAATTTAATAATTCAGTGGAAAAGATGATTGAACCGACATTGCCCGAAAAGGAAAACGTAAGTAAGCACAAACGTACAATTCTCATAACCATGTTATAAGTGGGTCATTGGAAATTTCAGCACTTTGGTATGTTATGCTTATGTTATTATAACAGATAAAGAACAGTTAGTTAAATTTTTGGTCTCTTTTTTTTATATTAACGTGTTCGTTAATCAGTAGGGCCTCCTACAAACTTCTCGATACATGTCTCTGTTTGACGCTACTCCAAGTTGTTCCAGCAACATGTCTAATGTCTACAACCCTGCGTCTTTGGCCGATTTTTTAAGATCAGTGGTTCAATTCCAACTATTTTGCTGTGTAAGTTCGTCCATAATACAATCAAGTATTACGAAAGCACTATAGGGGGGATTTTTGAAGACATGTGGGATGGAGGATCAGAGAGGTGATTAAGTCAGCAATAATTATTAATTTACTTTTCAGATTTTCCGCAAAATTTAGTCGATTTTGATTTGAACACCTGGCAACCCGCCGCGGTCTTAGCCACTTGGGTATTATCGCCCAAATTGCGAACCGCTATGAGTTAATTTTTCTACACACTATAAATTCCTTATTTAAACATAGACTTGTTACATGCTACTTCATGGACCAATAAGGAAATCAGAATAGATTCAAAAATACTTATATAAATTTCGTAAGCATAGGAGTTGGTTTACTTTTGCTAATGAGGGAGAGTGAGCAGTCGAAAATGACAAAAAAATTGCTTAGGTAATACTTGAACGGACCCTTATCGAGAGGCATGGCTTTAAGGACTATTTTTTATAATATTTAAGGGCCGTAACAATTTTATTAATCTCTTTCAAAGTACAATATAACTTCATCAGAGCGGGCTTCATCATTCTGAAAAATTGACATGTAGCAACTATCAACAGCTTTTAAATTATGATGTCACACATCATTTTTTAAATTAATTTATTAACACCGGTCTACCGTTCCGATCACCACATTCCTTTATTAACGGCGTATGAACAGAGAATATAAGTTTACGTAACTATATTACGCATGAGAACATTATGCACCATACTGTGTTTACGGCAAATGTGAAAATGTGACGAGAACGGTGTCCCCCAGGGTACTACATTATGTCCTAATTTGTTTCTAGTCTTGAGTCCAGTTTCATAGATTGGAATTATATAAGCATATGGTTTTTGCTTTGCTAGTTTTTTGTGGCTGTCATACTAGAGAATGTTAATTTCAACAAGATTGACTTTGAGACACTAAAAATGAGATCCAACATTGAGATGACAGATGCATAAGAAAGTATCTCTACTTTCTTATGCATCTGTCATCTCAATGTGCTATTGCACTTGCAACTGCATTGCATTTCCTTTTATCTGTTTGCTATGTGTTTAAATTAGTCCTTAAATAAATAAGCATAGCGCTTATAGTCATAAGACTCTAAGCGCTATGCTTACACACACACTGCACCACCATAAAAAAGTGGAAGGAAGTGTAACACCTTAATGGTGTTAAGTAAACTTCTGTAATGACTCGCCTTGACCTCGGGCAGCGGCAGTGCGCGGTGCGGCGCTTGCGCAAAGTTCACGACCGCGAACAATGCAGCTTCGATTTATTACGAGTATTGCTGACTTGTGAGTGAGCCAGTTTTTCTCACGTCCGTTGGTGAGTTTTTAACCGATTTTTTAAATGGACGGTGGTCATGGAGCATTGTTTGGTCTATTGTTTCGAGTAGAATGCAATTTGAATGAAATGTTATGGCTCCAAGGGGGTTTAGTTCTTGAAGCGAAAACTTTATTTAACCCACTGACCAGAATATAAGATAAAATTTCTCACTTAATAACTATACTGTTTCTAGAAAAATACAGGAGGAAATCATCAAAACATTATTTTAAATCTATCAAATGACATCTGCGAAATGCGGTAAATTTATTAAGATCACCAACATCTGCTTAACCTTTTCCCAACTACATATATTGTGATCACCTCCCAGGCAAACCGAATTTAGCCGAATACTATTTTATTAAACACCATATTATGTATTATGTAATTTACTCTTAGGCACTTTTTTTCTGGATGGGAAATCATCAAATGACCTCTCCAGCTCTGGGCGGAGTGGAAGGTAGTGTCAGACTCTTACTGAATAAAACCCACCCGTGATCATCCTAGTGCCCGCCGCGTTCCAGGGCCGCGATATGGTACGAATTCAAAAACCCATACCTAAGTACTTACAGTATCAGTTTTTATACTCCGCCAAGATGTGAGGCTGCTGCTGCGGCGAAGTGCCTTGCTCATTGTGGAGTTGTCCTGAAACAAACACGAGAACAATAAATATATGTTTAAAAAGTACTATCTCACAGCTTAGATTACATAAACTGATGACATGTTGGCGACCTAGCTATCAGTGTACGGTTCTACAACTTATCGGATATTTTGGCCTAGCCAAGTAGTGGAATTTAGGGCTCAGGGAACTTAGGGCTTCCCGACATGGATACCTACGTTAGATTCGAATGGTAGGATGGGAGCTACTGTGAGCGAGCGAAGCGAGCGACCTTAACTCCCGGCACGCCATTCATGTATTTTTTCTAAACCCTGCAGACAGAAATAGGAGCCCTGCGCAGAGAAACTTCAGTTAGAATGTTGAAATTATAATACTTCTCGTTTCGTTACTTGCTATTCTACAATTGCTCGGAACGAGTTCGAAAGATTCGAAGTCGTTCCGAGCTCATCAAAATTTGATAGTCTATAAAATTTTGATGAGCAAAAACGTGTTCCAAATGTTGAGTTGTCAATTTATCGAGAGTTTACAATCTCTCAAGATATTTTATAATCTTACAGATTTTGCCAGTTTTCGGTGACATATCTATGCATCTCATCAGTTCATCAATATCTCTACTACTATTTATTAACTTTCGAGGTATACGGATAGATATAAGATATAGGATAGAAGTAAAAATCCTTCATCGTGGCATGAAAGTATCCACGCACGCACACGAGGCGGGTGTTGTATCAGGGCCACCCCTGATACAACACCCGCCTCGTCGGAGGATGCTCTCTTTTCAAAAGGGACTTTACATCCTGTTCCATATAACATCTCTATATATCAATAAGTACCGTATTTTTGTACAGTTGTTTGTATTTTTACTTGGCTAGAAGTCTTGTTGTTTATTTGTTGTGCTTCAGGGCGTGATACTAACACACAAAACCATGATTAAACGAATAAGGAACTCAATAAAGATTACGAGATACCCCGCGCACGATTAATATTGATGATCTCTGAACCAGATTTCTCTGAATTAGATTATACGGAAGAGTCAACTTGACATCGTGTTTTGGAACACGAACGACATGTTATAAAGCATCACGTTTGTTATTTATAATGATTAGGTGGAAGAATACGTAATAATGTTGATAATTGAGGATAAAATCCGGGGTGCATCCAAGGACTTTTTGAAAAACACACTAGATATTTTTTCCAGCCTGTTGTATCCACTGCCGGCCAAATGATCAGGGTTGCCTCGATACTGCAGCGTACAGGGATGTTTGCTGAAGCCCACGTGGACCGTTTCCATACGGTGATGCGGAAGCGGTGCGCATCCTTGGTCGGGTGCGGGGCAGCGCCAACAGCATCCTATCTATGATAGCTAGCAGGCGTGATTGTGAGTTTGTGAACCACTGCTGCAGGGTTTCGGCTGGGCCTGTCACCTGGCAGCAGTGATGTCACGATCTGATTGTCTTTTTATTTATGTCCTTGTGTTTTACTAATATAGTATTTAAGCACGTTGTTACTAACACCTATGAGTCTTGTTGTTCGAAATAAATTAAAATTAAATTTAATTAAATTCTTCCTTCCATTCCTCCTGGCTTCGGGCAACGTGGACCAATCCTGTCGGTAAGCCAGTGCCGCCATCTTGTATTCTATCAATATACCACTTTATTCCCACATTGATCGATCATTGAATCTGCTTCGTCAACTGAAGCATTCTCTTCTTAATTTGATAATGAAGAATGATGTTGCCACTGAGTAATAAAGCGCAATCGAGAGAACATAATAATAAGCTTACAGACGGAAGCGGTAGTAAACATGACATGTTTGGGGATCATCACGAGCTCACGCCTCATAATGACAAGGTTACTGATAAGTGTGCCTCATTACTTCGGATGATTATTTTAACTCATTATTTGCCTAGCTTTTTCCCAACTATATTGGGGTCGGATGTCTTTCCCAACTATATTGGGGTCGGACGGAAGCCGGATTCAGCTGAATACCAGTATTTTACGTGAAGCGGCTCCTCCACTACCCATTAACTTGGGAACACGGTACTTCCCAACAGTGAAATAATTTTTCAAATCGGTTCAGTGGTTTCGGAGCCTATTCAATACAAACATACAATCAAATCTTTCATCTTTGTAATATTAGTACATATGATCACGTGACATTACGACAGCGTTTGTCACCCCCATTTTTTTTTCACGTTTTGACAAAAGCCTTTGTCACGCTATCGTTAACAGAATGTCATTTCTCTAAAGCCTATGATCAGTCCCTAATATTTTGTCATTTCGACAGTCATATTCGCTAATATGCAGAATGGTGCCTTGTTTAGAGCCTCAGGTTTTTGCAGTACTAAAATTTTCATGGGATAATATTTAATACGTCCTAATGCTCGTTACGCATATGTGATACGGGCAGAATATGTGACACGGGCACACGGGCACGCGGCCGCTAACGTTAACGTTAAGTAATATGGTGGACCTCTGCGCTCTGCGCCGAATGCTAAATTCGTGAAAGTGTCGTGAAAGCGCGCGGATGATGCGCGTGAGCCGGCGCCGGCGCAGCGATGGCTGCGCTAGGGCTGCCAACGTATACGAATAATTCGAATGTATGTGTCTGTTTGTAATATCAAAATTTACTAAATACTAAAGATTATTACAAACCTATACCTGTTACAAAAACACATTTTTCTACATTTTTGACAGAATAAAAAAAAACAGACACACAGGTCTGTCTTTTTATTCCGTATCTCCGAAACGGCTGGACCGATTTTGACGGGCCTTCGCTGGCAAACAGCTGGTATTATAACGAGTAACTCAGCTTTTGAGAAAATGGATAAGGGGTCCGTGAAAGCTTGATTTGGAAGTTAGTTTTGTAATTTATTTTGCAGATGTGGTGGCTTGTCATACATTTACTGTCAACGTAATATTTAAATAAAGGACTGGGATGAAGTTTCAAAAATGCTTCGATAGTGCTCGGTTTTGGAAAGGATCTCTTATGGGACATTTAAATACTTAAAGGTATATTATTTAATGCATGTCAGCCAATACATTTGAGATCCAGTAGATATCCAATAACTACTGTGTTTGTATGGTGGATTACGGCCGAGTCTCTCTCGTCACACGTCCCAACAAAAAGAAAATGATAAAATCCTAGAAAATAATCGAATGTATTGAAAACAACTACATATTTATCTTGATATCGTTATTTGACTGAATATTTTATACTAAAAAAATCTATTGTTTTGGGAGTACAAACAATGAATGAGATTTCAAATTGATATTTCATGTTTTGATCGTTGAGATTACAGCGGGCTACGTGTTAGAGATCAAGTAGGTATTGGCTTGTGCGTTTTTATCTCAACGATATCTAAGCTGGTTCCTAAACTAATCGATCAAAGTCGATTCAGAGTTTTGCGACTCAAAAATGTTATGCTTACGACATTCGCTAATATGCAAAAGATTTAGAAACACTATCATTCACTATTTATTAAAAAGGCTTTCCTAAAAAAACCCACTTGCAACTGGTAGGAAGATTTTAATCTAGTTACTACAAAACCATTGATCCAACCAATCGTATTACGATTACAAAACCACAGACAGTTGAATAAATTACCACTTTTTCGTTGAAATTCGGAAAAAAAACTACACTGCTACGTACTCAGCAAAACCTGACTTTTTTGCCAGTCTGAACTGTCCCAGTTTTGAGTAAAAGCCTCCCCCCATTCCTTCCATATCGCTTTTTTGAGCTTCTTCACGCCAATTCACAAAGAAGCCAAAACTTGTCATGCAACACTAAGATAGTAATAGATTTAAAAAGGGAATGTTTGCCAACCCTAGTATGATCTAAAATAAAGAAGCCAAAACATGTACATGCAGCACTAAAATATTAGAATAAAAAAATGAATGTTTGACAACCCTAGTATGATCTAAAATAAAGAAGCCAAAACATGTACATGCAGCACTAAAATATTAGAATAAAAAAATGAATGTTTTCCAACCCTAGTATGATCTAAAATAAAGAAGCCAAAACATGTACATGCAGCACTAAAATATTAGAATAAAAAAATGAATGTTTGACAACCCTAGTATGATCTAAAATAAAGAAGCCAAAACATGTACATGCAGCACTAAAATATTAGAATAAAAAAATGAATGTTTGACAACCCTAGTATGATCTAAAATAAAGAAGCCAAAACATGTACATGCAGCACTAAAATATTAGAATCAAAAAATGAATGTTTGACAACCCTAGTATGATCTCGGGCGGCGCGCAAAAGTCTCGCGGCTCGCAAACGAAAGACTGGATAATTATATCGTTTATTAGCACAGCTATTAGACCACTGAAAGCGCCTGTTTATGACGATTCTCATAATATGTTGCCAACACAACACTACTAAAAAAAAAGTATCCTATGCATTGCTCTTACGATACTTAATAAGTTACCCATTAGTCTAAAAGAGCAACCGATAAGGATATTTAAAAAACGGCTCACTGAATTATTGGTTCAAAAATGTTATTAGGTATGCGGTAAATGATTTTTTAAACGATAAATCATTTATGATATTTTATTATTTTGGAGCTTTGAGGATGTAATCCAAATATTTATATGCGTAGCATAAGTGATTGTTTTCTTAACTATTAAATAACGATCAATCTTTTGAATGTAAGATTATGTGCGCTATCAATTCGGGTTTCGGTATTACTCGCTCACGAGTATTTATCCATTAGTAGACCACACGCAGGACGGCATTCCGCTCCCGACGCCCGCCCGCGACGGACGTGCCGCTCCCCGCTGCTCTCCCGTTATCGTGCTCAGTGTCGTGTGTGTTCGTTTCGTCACGCTCCAGTCGTGACGTCACCTGTGGTCGCCGACTACAACTTTGATCCGAAGCCGCCTTTTTCAAGGCAGTGGACGACTTCTTGTTTCTGTTTTGGAGGTCGTTGAAACGTAGTGCCCCTTCAGGGAAAATCCACAGTTTCGTGGTCCTTGGTGGGATACCTCACGGTGCCAACGAAGCCAAGGGGTGTTGACCCGATACACCGGCCCAAGCCCCTTCAGGGCTAAGTCAAATCGGAAGGGCTTTGGTACGCGGCCTTGGGGGCTTCCCTAGTCGCTGCCATCTGTCTAACCCCGCTCTCTTCCAGCAATCACCCGGTGTGGTTGGGTGTCTCAACCCCTTCACACCGGACCGGTCTTCTGACCCTAGGGCCCCACTGCACAATAAGATCGGCAGTGGGTTTACAAGCTTAGGGCACACAAAAATAGGCACTCACCTCCCTGTCTACACCCGACAGGGAGGGTACACATCCCCGGGATATCCCACCCGGGGAGTTAGGTAGTAGGACGCACAGGGAGTTGAAACCACGCTTCTCCTTGATGCTCAGTAGGAACTAGAATCCCCCCTGACTTCCCCCCCCCCCGTACTTTCCACCATGACGGAAGCTAGCATACTAGCGTTCGTCAAGGAGACAGTACTGAAGGACCCCGAACTCACTGCCAAATATGGCAATCTGATAGCAGAGGTGCTCTGCAGGGATCAGGACCTGGTTGCCAAATTTGGCAGCGAACTTGCCCGCATACAGCAAGAAGGTCAGGTCCCTGAGAGCCCTCTCTCCCCGCCGCCTACTGAAAAGCAGGCATCTAAGAACTGGGTACCCAAACAGGTACCCAGCACCAAAAACCCTGCCCCAGCCCCCACGACTTCCGCGAAACCGGCTGTTGTCCTCAAAACAACAGTCGGCGCCGCTACCGGGAACCAGAGCCCCACTGAATCCCGTGCATCCTCCCCAGAGGAAATGGATATTGCCGCGCCCTCTGAGTCATCTGATTCCTCTTGCCGCCCGGCTGCGTCTTATGCGGCAAGTCTGGCCACACGGCCAACTACCGTGGCTGCCCAAAAGCGCCCAAACCCACCGCCCCCAAGCTAGCCAAGCGCGCAAGCGATCGCCAGCAGAGGGAATGTCCTCAACTGGTAGGAAAAACTACCATAGCCCTCAGTCCACAACGCCCCAGCCCATGGAGCGCTCTCAATCACCAGGCCCACTTTCCGGCCTTGAGGACCAGCGCTCCTGCCCCCAAAACCACAGAGGCCCCTAAGGCCACCCCTACCACCCAGCCCACCAAGACCATCCCGGCCCTCATGGACGTAGCGCTCCCACGCCCCCCCTTGACAGAGGCAACCCGGGCCACAGCCCCAGCCCCTGCCCCTGCCTCAGCGCAAGCCGCCACTATTCCAGCTGGTGATGTGTTCAAAAACATAATTTTGGTCACATACCAAGCTTTTTACTCCCCCCGCGCCCTAGCCATGGCCGAGGCGCTTCAAAACTGCAGAGGTGACCACTCAGCAGTTTTCCGTGAGTTCGGTGACGTAGTTCACCACGTCCAAATCTACACAACCCTTACCCACCCATAGTGGATAAGTCCAGAGTAACGTGTAGGTTCAAACCGACAGCCCTCCGGATAGGGTTTTTCAATGCCAATGGCCTTAGAGCCCAACGTGATGAGATCGCCTTGTTCCTCCGCGACCATCACCTAGACATCTTATTAATACAAGAGACCTTCCTAAAGCCTACCCATCGGGACCCCAAAATTGCCAACTATCGCATGGTTCGCAATGATAGGACCCGCTGCCACTTAGGAGGTACCCTTATTTACTATAAATCGTCCCTATACTGCATTCCTATGGACCCTCCCTCCCTTGAAAAGTTTGAGGTCTCAGTCTGTCGGCTAGGTATGACAGGACACCAACCCGTCACGATCATCTCAGCCTATGTCCCACCCAACAACTCCGTGGACACTCCCGCTATGAAAGATGACCTGACTAAACTTCTTGGCCTGAGCGACTCCGTCATACTGGCGGGGGACCTCAACGCCAAACATCCTTCCTGGAACAGTCACACGACCAACCCGAGAGGCAAGGTAGTGTTCGAACTGTGCAGCGTCCTGAATTTCGATGTCATCGCTCCAATGCATCCCACCCACTACCCGCACTCACCTTCCCACTCCCCCGATGTACTTGACATCGCCCTCCTCAAAAATGTCAACCTTCGGTTACATTCTGTGGAGACGCATGACGAGTTAAACTCGGACCATAGACCCGTGATCCTGGAGCTTGCTCCTAGATCAGGGCCGATGGACCCTACCCAGCCTCCTCCCACCCGAATGACCACTGACTGGCGCCAAGTAAGCGAAAAGCTGAAGGCTATCACGTCACCCCATCTCGACCAGATCCCCGACCTAATCGAGTCTGTCGCAGACACGACAGCCGCGATCAATTCACTCACGGATCACGTGCAATCTGTCCTGAACGAATGTTCTAAGGAGTCTCCGGTGGTGAGTGATCACCACTGGAAACTCCCGGACGAGGTACGTGAACTCGTGACTGAAAAGAACGCGGCTGTCCGTGCCTACAGCGCCTTTCCCTGCGAAGCCAACAAGGTTCACATGCGCTACTTACAGCGTAAAGTAAGTAACAGCATCGCTGAACTGCGTGAAAGTCGCTGGGATAAGTTGCTGGGCGACCTCGAACCTACCCATCAGGCATTCTGGGAACTTCAGAGGAAACTACGCGCCTCTGAGGTTGCCTCGATGCCTCCGCTCACGCGTCCCGACAACACCGTCGCCTTCGATGACGAGGACAAAGCCGAATGCCTGGCTGACAGTCTAGAGTCCCAATGCTCCCCCAGCTCCCAACCAGTAGACAAGGCTCATCTCGATATGGTGAATGCCGAAGTCGAACGTAGAGCCTCTCTCCCACCAGTAGAGGACCCCGATGATCCCCTCCCCCCCGTCACACCTGATGAGGTGAAGGAGATCATCGGCCGTCTCAAACCCAGAAAAGCCCCGGGCTCCGATGGAATCACCAACAAAGTGGTTCGTCTCTTCCCGGCTACTCTGATCATGTTAATGACCGCCATCTTCAATGGCGCTCTGTCCAACAACATGTTCCCACAGACGTGGAAAGAGGCTACCGTCATCGGTATCCCCAAACCTGGAAAACCCAAGTCCTCCCCGTCCAGCTATCGTCCCATCAGTCTGCTCAAAGTCCTAGGTAAGATCTACGAGAGGCTTATTCATAAGCGTCTCAAGGATTTTGTCGAAGCCAAGAGCCTCCTCCCCAATGAGCAGTTTGGTTTTAGATCAAACCACTCTTGCGTCCAACAGGTCTACCGTATCGTTGAACATATCAGCGCCAAATACCAGCGCGGTCTCGTTACGGGAGCCCTGTTCTTCGATATAGCGAAAGCTTTCGACAAGGTCTGGCACAACGGGCTGATATACAAGCTATACCAGCTCGGTGTGCCGGATCGTCTCGTGCTCATCTTACGAGATTATCTGTCGAACCGCACCTTTCAGTACCGAATCGAAGGTGCACTTTCGTCCCCACATCCCATTCGCGCCGGAGTACCCCAAGGCGGTGTTCTCTCCCCCCTAGTGTTCTCGCTATTTACTAGCGATATCCCCACTAGCTCTAAGACACAGCTAGCTCTGTTCGCTGACGACACGGCGATATATTGCTCCGGCAATAGCGAGAAGGCAATAGCCGGCCACCTCCAGAGATCCGCAAACGCACTAGGCGCTTGGTTCCGGAAATGGAGAGTGGAAGTCAACCCAGAGAAGAGTCAGGCGATCTTGTTTTACAAGCCCAAGACTCGTCTCTTCCCCCCCCGTCCCAGTCCGATCACGTTATTTGGCAAGCCGATCCCCTGGGTTGAGAAAGCTAAATATCTAGGCGTGATCCTCGATCGAAAGCTTACCTTCAGAGAGCACATTAAGACGGTGCGCAATCGTGCCGCATTCGCTCTCAGTAGGCTTCATTACATGCTGAACGCACGCAGGAAGTTATCCCTGAAAGGCAAACTACGCATTTTCACCACGTGCATACGTCCAATAATGACTTACGCGTGTGTAGCCTTCGCACACGCTAAGCCCCGCCAAATCCATAGGTTGCAGGTCATCCAAAACCGTTTTCTCCGAAAGGCTACGGGAGCCCCGTGGTACGTTAGAAATGAGCGTCTCCATGTCGACCTCCGTATCCCCACCATCAAACAATTCATGAAACGTATTTCCAAGCGTTTCATAGAATCCGCTGAAAAGCACCAAAACCCCCTTATCGTATCGGCCACCCGATACACCCCCTCCCAGATCAGCAAGATCCGCCGACCGCGGCATACCCTTGTCGAGCCCGATGACCCCATCACCCTGACCCAAGAGAGTAGTAGGGAAACCAGCACTCTTAGGAAAAATAAACCCAGAACGCGTTCCGTATTCCGACCTCGCCGACGAGGTCCATCGCGACGCCCCCGTCAAAACCCTCCCCGACTTTTGCCTAACGAGCCAGCCCGCGCTGCTGAGCCATTAGCCTGTCCCTTGCTGCCCCCCCTCAATGACCCCGCTAAGCCGAGGCCCGTGTCCCACAGGGGATGCCCTTAGCGAGCGGCCATTTAGTTTTTAAGTAGTTTTAAGCCCCGGCTGGGGGCCTTAGAATCTAAGGCAACCACGGGATTGCCCGGTTGAGCAGTAACCAGCCTCAATGTGCTGAACTGCGAGTAGTCCATTCAAAAAAAAAAAAAAAAAAAAAAAAAAAAAAAAAAAAAAAAAAAAAAAAACACGCAGGACCTTCCCCCATTCCAAACTTTTCAGTGCTAATATAGACTTTTAGGGTGTATTTAATCTGTCGAGATTTTTTGTTTTCTAATTGTTTGGCAATTTCCTTTGGTGAGTTGTTTAGAATGCTTGGTAGAGCCTGCTGTAATCCAGAGAGATTTTTTATGCAGACTGTTTTATACTTTAATAGCAGACGCCATTATCAGTGCCTGTAAATGGCGTAATTACTGCAATCAGGCCCGAGTAATAAACTATTACTTTCATTTCAGTTTCAATTCAATGTGTCTGCGTTTTGTATTCGTTTTTAAGCTTACTTTCTATGGCAATTATTTTCAATATACTATAGGACTTAGACCAGAGAGAGACCTCACTATTTGCGGAATTTGTTTGAAAGAGTCATCGCGACCCTGGAGCGGAAAGAGCATTAGGAGGATTGCAGATGAGGATTTAGTTAGTAAGAGTTTGACACTCCCTTCCGCTTCGCCCAGAATGGAAGAAGTTATTTAATGATTTCCTATTCATAAAAAAAGGAGAAGACCGAAGAAATGATGGATGGATTGAGTGAAATATGTAGCTAGGAAGGGGATGACTAATGATTTATATTCGCAATAGATGTATGGGCAGTAGACGCGCTGTGCCAACCAAAATTACAAAATGTGCTAGATCTACTACAGTAGATCTCACTCGGCTCTCTTCGCGGCACTGTCAAACTTTCATGAGAGCAGTGGTGGCCAAGTGGTAACGGCCAAGACTTACGAATTGTAGGTCGCAGATTCAAACCCACCCAGGCACGTCGAACATAGGCACCTTGTTCGACGATACTACTTTCCGCCTCGCTGCTTCCCTTCGTTTAGGCGCTTCTTGTTGCTCTCCTCATCGCTGTCACTGTGGCGAAGCTGTCAACAGCCTCGGGCACCACGGCCTGTCATGCAGCCGTAGTGCGGGTCGCATAGCACGGCACGCAAACATCAACGACATTATCCGACGTGCTCTTGTTGCCGTCGGCGTTCCTGCCGTATTAGAACCCAATGGCCTGGCACGCGACGATGGCAAGCGACCGGACGGTATGTCTTTATTTCCATGGAAGATGGGTAGGCCTTTAGTGTGGGACGCTACTTGTGTCGATACTCTTGCGCCATCCCATCTTCCTAACTCGTCGTGTTGTGCTGGTGCTACAGCTGCGGCTGCTGAGAACCTCAAACGGCGGAAATATAATAACCTAGTCGGCAATTATATGTTTGAGCCGTTTGGGGTTGAAACTCTCGGACCGTGGGGTCCGAGTGCTCATGCGTTATTTAAAGAACTTGCTAAACGTTTGGTTGACACTTCGCGTGACCCAAGGGCTGGATTTTACTTCGGTCAAAGGATAAGCATTGCCATACAACGTGGCAATGCCGCCAGTCTATTGGGTTCACTTCCAGTCGATAGCGATGCGGACGAGTTTTTTGATGCCATTTTGTAGTTAGGAGAATTTTAGTTTATTTTTAGGTTAAGTGTATATATAACTAATATTATAAAGAATAAATGCAGTCCCAGGCACATTACTTTGTGTAATTTATTTTATCACCACTACTCTCAAAACGGTGAAGGAAAACATCGTGAGAAAACCGGCATGTCCTAGAACCATAAATTCGAAGACATGTGATATTCACCAACCCGCACTAGGCCCGCGTGGTCGATTGCGGCCCATTCCCTCTCCTAGAGAGGAGGCCTGTGTCCCAGCAGTGGGAACGTTAAAAGGCTGATTATGAAACTCTCATGTCTATTGATGATTTAATAGTACTGATTCATAGAAGGCAGGAAATTCAAGAAAGTTCCAAGAAATATGAAGTATTATTGAGTCATAAGTTACGTAAGAAACTTAGCGATAATATAATCAAAGATGGCAGCTGAATCTACGTACATAAAACGTTTAGGGAAAGCCAGATATATAAGAAAGATTTCCATGATGATTAGATAGATATATAGATAAATAAAACATTTATTCAGCGCAAGAGCAGAGGATACACCAAAACAAAATCACATGAATCATACACTAGAAATTATTAATACTAAGATAACACATTACATTTAAATACAACAAAAATAGCACTAAAACAAATTATTGTAGGCATCAAATACAGTGTAAGACATAATCTATCTATACCAGTGATATATATCACCGGATACGCAAACGCCCTAATATTGTAAAATATTGCGTGAAATTTTAAACTGATTTTTCTCATAAAGAAACAACTAAATCGGAAAATATTGAATTTGGACGGCATTTATTATATTGAAAATGATCCTTTCAAAATATACCGAAAATTATATTCAAATAAAGAAATTACACAATCTTACAGAGTTTGTATTAATTCTCTATTATATTATTTATACTAATCTATACTAATATTATAAAGCTGAAGAGTTTGTTTGTTTGTTTGTTTGAACGCGCTAATCTCAGGACCTACTGGTTCGAATTGAAAAATTGTTTTTGGGTTGTATAGACCATTTATCGAGGAAGGCTTTAGGCTATATATCATCACGCTTAAGCCAATAGGAGCGGAGCAGCGATAAAGAATGTTTTAAAATCGGAGATTCCACGGGGACGAAGTCGCGGACAGAAGCTAGTAATATTATAAAGCTGAAGAGTTTGCATGTTTGGTTGGTTTAACGTGCTAATCTCAGGAACTACTGGTTCGAATTTCAAAATGATTTTAGTGATAACTTTCACTTAATATCGCATGAGTACTCTCTTTCAAAATCTTATTTGATCGATCTAGAAGTTTTTAAAGATAAAGATAAAGATACATTTATTGCGCTTATTTTTTTTCTTCTTATATTCTAACACCGGATTTGTATCTACCGGTTAATTTACTTCGACTGCGACCAACCGAAATCTTTAACAAATCATAACTACTCACATGTCTCTTCAAACGTGCGCCCGCGCAGGAAACGCGACGGACGGGACGCGTCGTCGGCGCCCTCTCTATCCACACGACATTAGTTTTAGACCACATTACGCCCAGTGATTTACTGTCGCTCCCTTCAAAGGAGAACACGAAGAAGGGAGCTTGTTTTATTTCAGTGACACAAACTGTTTGTTGTTTAGAAAAAGCAACAAAAACAAACATCCATTGTTAAAATTTAGTGTGTTAAGATTCAAAACAGTTTTGCATAATGTTAATTTCGCGCTTGTATTTTTATATGTATTCTTAGTCTTGCATGTCAATATTACGTTTGTCTTCATTTTAATTGCATAGTAATTAATGATAAATGGAAGCGCGGAGACTCCTAATACAAGCAATTCCTTGCTTAAAAGGAGATCTCCAATATTATGTAGCTAAATGCCCTTTGTAATTGAAATAAACTTTTTATATTTATATTTTTTTTTTATATAAAATTGTGGCGTAGAGTAAAATTTTCGGCACCATAGTTCACAATTTCTCGGAACGAGACGAACAAATTTTTAACTACAGAATAGTAAAGATGCAATTACAGAATTCATGAACATTTTGTTATTGAAATGATAAAATAGCATAAAAGAAGGGCCACTGCAATATTTTTATCGTAGTTATTATTGATTTTTAACAACTTTTCCGAATTAATATAACGTGAAAAGGAACGTAAACAATCAGCGTCTAGTGACGTCACTGGTGTTATGACAACGAAAAGACGAACTTAAATTTTAATACAGGACAGTTCATGATCTCTGGCAGACAGGAGTGACTTCATCATTCGTTGTCGCGGGAAAAGAAAAACAGTCAGTTTATAATCGCAATTTTGGCAAGCGCATTAATTTTTGTATGGTCTATTTTACACGGGATTCTTTTAAATGAAAGCAAGATGAAAATATTTTGATTTGTGGATGAAATGTTCAGTTGTCAATTTATCGATAGTTTATAATCTCTAAAGATATTTTAAAACCGTGCGGAGCTTGCAACTATTCGATGACATAATTATAATATGTATTATATTTTCGTTTTAGAGTTCCGAAAATCGAAATCCGAAGACGTACGAACGGCCTTCGACATCAGAAAACGAATTATGGAACTAAAATGGAGTTAGGCAGGACCAGCAAGCGTGGTGAAAGCAATTGAAGAAGTAAGTAAGTTAAAAACGTAAAGTAAGTTAAAAACGTTGGTCATCTGGCGGCGCGATGGGAAGACACATTGTTATCATAGCGAATCTAGATGAAGCAGGAGAGAGTGGGGTTTGGCACAACAACATTCACGATGGACTAACTGAATGAATCCATGTCAAGTGGAGACCCAGACCTAAGACCCAGACCTAAGACCCAGACCTAAGACCCAGACCTAAGACCCAGACCTAAGACCCAGACCTAAGACCCAGACATAAGACCCAGACGTAAGACCCAGACCTAAGATCCAGACCTAAGACCCAGACCTAAGACCCAGACCTAAGACCCAAACCTAAGACCCAGACCTAAGACCCAGACCTAAGACCCAGACCTAAGACCCAGACCTAAGACCCAGACCTAAGACCCAGACCTAAGACCCAGACCTAAGACCCAGACCTAAGACCCAGACCTAAGACCCAGGCCTAAGACCCAGGCCTAAGACCCAGACCTAAGACCCGGACCTTAGACCCGGACCTAAGACCCAGACCTAAGACCCAGACCTAAGACCCAGACCTAAGACCCGGACCTAAGACCCAGATCTAAGACCCAGACCTAAGACCCAGACCTAAGACCCAGACCTAAGACCCAGACCTAAGACCCAGACCTAAGACCCAGACCTAGTGACATGGACCTCAACATTCAAGAGCATGGACAACAAGCTATAGAGACCAGAACTTAATATTGAACCTCCTTGTATGGTAACTTATGATAACATTTCTGAGGTGCGCGCAAAAAATGTCTTAGATACATTATTGATTAAACTGCATGGTGACATAGAACTGGAAGTGCCAAGTGGTACTACTATTCAACAGTGTAATAGGGATGTTGCCTTAGTAAAAAATATATGATTATTTTTAGTCCGTCAATTAGATTATAGAAAAATATTGGACACGTATTTTTTCCTTTATCAAATCTATAAAAACTGACGAAGATACAAAGCTCAGGAGTGGGAGCGTGTGACGTCACTGCCCGGTAAAAATTGTAGCGAGTAGTGACGTCACACGAGTTTTCAACGCACTGTATCGTCTTCATTTTTTGTTTATGTGAAAAAAAAAAATACGTGTCCAATATTTTTTGGAAATCTATCTGACGGACTAATCGGATTTTTTAGTCAACTACCCTATTCTGTACACGTCTCACCGTGTAAGCTTTGGCGAAGTAAACACGAAGTGAGCAGTCCATCCAGACAAACAAGATGGAATGCCAGCGGGCGTACCATGAGGTGTTAAAACGTGAGTCTTCCGAGCGAGAAAGAGGGATAGAGTTATACACCATATATAGCTCCATCCCTTTTTCTCGCTCGGAAGACTCACGTTTTAAGACGTCATGGTACGCCCGCAGTTCACTGAAGTTGGAGACCGTGTGAGACCGTGTATACTTAACAAACGTTGGTAGAATTGACCGGCAGTTGTTTTAAAATATTTCTGATTAGAGATTTGCTGTCTGTTTCGGAAATATACGTAGTGTACTAGCAGCGCCCCACGATTTACCATCGTAGTTCCCGCCCCCGTGTATTTAATGTCTCGCCTTGTGATACACGTTTGGCAACCATAGGTAAGACAAGTTAAATTGTGTTCTTGTCACAAGTAGCAACATCTGGCTAAAATCTTGATATAACGCTATAGAAAGATAGCTCATGCCGATTGGAATACGGGGGGTGAATTGCCCAAGCAAAAAAAATACACGGCAAACCTGAGAACGGTAGTGCAATGTGCTGGTTTTTTATTTTATATATTTTTTCTCAACAACGTAAGTACTTCTCTACCTTGGCAAAAAAAATCATTGATTTCTACCCTCTAATATACCAAAAAAAATAATTACAAAGTGTTATTTTATCATCACGGTGGCCTGTCCTGAACCCAACTCCGCTCATAAAATACCTTCCCCTGCCAATACATTCATAATATGGATTTAAATCGATTTTCTTATCATTAAATTATAATATATTCGATCAAATAAAACTATTTTCGTTTGTTTATCTTCTTTCTCATAGATTTGACAGGCAGTCAACTTTTGTCTGGAAAAAAGTTATCATTTCAGAGGACAGTAAGTTTTAGTAGAATAGCCATGTCAACATTGCGTTGTTACGCCCCTCTCACTTTTCCTCACTTCGGATCAGCCCGGCTCAAGCTCTCGGCGCGAACGCACCGGTCCCAAAGCTTGCGGTTTTTCCGCCAAAAAAGTAAGTTTATCATTTCAGTAACAAGGGGACAAAAATAGTTTCATTTCGGTGACTGTTATAACTCGTGCTAGATTCGTTTAATTTGTTTCAAAATTGTGTATTAAATTCGCCGTAAGTACTGTTTTGTTTGAGTAGTGTTCATATTTTTTTAATAATTTTATTTCGGAGTTAAATGTAGAACTAACCTCTATTTTATCATCTCAGTGTTATCATTTCAGTGGATTCGGTGGACTGTTATACCAATTACAGTCCACCGGAATGAAATGTATCTCCGAAATGATAAAACCATAAAGTTTTAGAGATCCTTGTACCAAATACAAAATCATAGTTTTGTAATGTAAGTGTAGATTAGATTATTCGGGTGTATTTGTTGTGTAATATTTGTGTTTAAGATATAATAATATACACATATTTCTATGTAGCTAGTATATGTACATATATATTGGGTTGGTAGGAAAGTAATGAGCGTTGCAAATAAACAAAACAATTTTAAATTATATTTTTAATTTACAATTACATGTCTTTATAATAGGCACCGTTGTTATCTACAACCCATTTCCAGCGATTAGGTAAAGCATGGATACCCTCAGCGGAAAAACTTGGGAGCCGTGAGGTAAAAAAGCTTTCGAGGAAATCTGTTAACTGTGCTCTATCATCAAATTTTTTGTCCTGTATATGATTACTGAGAGAGCGTAACAAATGAAAATCCGTTGGCGCTAGATCGGGAGAGTAAGGTGGATGTGACAGTAGCTCCCATTCAAAATCCAATAGCTTCTGACGAACGACTTTGGCTATGTGCGGCCGAGCTTTGTCGTGAAGGAAGTATATCTTTGAGTGTTCACGGCGCTTTTTATTGATTTCTGTACGGAGTTGGTCAAGCTGCTGTTCGGGGTTATGAACATTATGGATAATGATTTTCGGACAAACAATTTTATGAGAAGAAATGGAGTACCATTAATGGCATAACTTACAAATGCAGCCATCATATTAATCAGAAACTTTAAGCTTTCTTATCGCGCTTCGTTCACTCTTTTGAAAATATATCAAGTATTAGTATTAGTTCAGAAACAAACAAAAATATTTATTTATGGTTACCAGCATTTACGCTAAAGTTTTCCAACATTTTCACACAACAACAACCAGAAAAATTAATACTAATAAATATTACAATAATATCATTCTTTGAGGTTATTGTAACCTCAAAGAATGATATATGTAATACTAACTGTAATATCTATATATTAATGATGATATTAAAATAACTGTCTACTGTCCTGTCTCAGTGTTTATCTAAAATTTGTGGAAATCAAACCTAACAAAGTACGGAACCCTGGCTGCCCGGCACGGTTGTTCTTAGCTGTATCATTTCGGTGGATTTATTTCATTCCGGTGCACAGTTTATCATTTCGGTGGTCATTTTTATCATTTCAGTAGACACTTTTCATTTCAGTGGACTCTTAAAAATTCATCCTTAAATATTTATGTAAGTTTTGATGAAATTTGATGTCCACTCACGCACAATGTTATAAAATAGGCTAAAGTTTTATTTGTCACTAAAAATATGTAGATAGCATTGAAATAAAAAAATCCCACCGAAATGACAAATAAAAATCTCTTGTTGAAATTCACCCGGGGATAAAATATGGCCTATGTTACTCGCTGATAAAGTAGCTTTCCATTTGTTAAAAAATGATTAAAAACTGATCAGTAATTTCAGAGCTTATCCAGTACGAAAAAAATATTCTATCCTATAATATTAGAATAGATTTTAATCTGCAGTGCTATTCTATAAACATCTCACTTTGAAAATTTAAGTAAAGTGAGCAGTCTGTCCATAGCTATACTCTGTTGAAATGATAGTACACTTCACATTCATTCCACCTAAGTTTCCACTGTGACATTTGAACAGAATGGACTGACTGATTGTAACCAATATCATAAAAGTACGCCAATAAACGTAGTCAAAAGACTTATTCCATGATTTGCTAAAGAACAATTCTAACTACCTAGTATTTTATAGCAGCCATAGGAGACCTTTTTTTTGGATGGGAAATCATCAAATGACTTCTCCCGCTCTGGGCGGAGCGGAAGGGAGTGTCAGACTTTTACTGACTAAAACCCACCCGTGATCCTTCTTGTGCCCTTTGCGTTCCAGGGCCGCGGTGACTTTTTCGAACTAATTCCGCAACCCTAGCAGGCACTGACCCTATGGGACCCCGTCTACGTTGCTGACGGTTCTTTGAGGCGCGCGTGGAACATGACGCGCCTTCAGCCATAGGAGATCTGAAGACAACGTCGTTTACTCTATCTTTAATAGAAAAAAAAAACATAGTTTTTAGATACATTATTTTGAATAGGATAGATGATAATGTACTCAACTTTCTGTTAAATAAATTATTATTATTATTCCATTTATTCATTATATTTACATATTAGTTACATTTTTAAATATTTTTATAAAAAAATTTAAAAAAAAAACATTTAAAAATATAAAAAATAGTAGCCCACCGGTATCGGGAACAGGGTCCAAGCTACCGGTGGTCAGGGCTCCCGAGAGAGGAACCTCCTCACTATACGCGCCGTGTCCAGGAGTACTGCTTTCTGGATCAAGCCCTTGATCCAGCTGCCCAACGAGAGCCTCTTGAGATGTTGGTCGAGGCTCTTGGCAATTATGCCATTGGCCGTCACGACTATCGGCACAATGACTGCTGTGTTCACATTCCACATGTCGACAACCTCGCGAGCCAAGTCAAGATACTTCAATTGTTTATCTTTCTCAGCCTTCACGAGGTTCTCGTCATGAGGGACTGCTATATCAACAATCATTGCGCGACGCTCTAGTCGGTCTATCACCACTATGTCAGGCTTATTGGCAACAATAGTCCTGTCAGTGATGATAGACCGGTCCCAATACAATGTGCAATTGCCATTTTCGAGAACTGGGTCGGGCACATACCTATAGTACGGTACTTCCGATTCCACAAGATTGTATTTAAGGGCAAGTTGCTGATGGATAATCCTGGCTACGAGGTTGTGCCTGTGCAAATAGTCTCCGTTAGCCAGACTAGAACAACCGGAAATAATGTGACGGATGGATTCCCCCGGCCGGTGACATGCCCGACATATGTCAACGGTACCGTCCTTCACAATGTATTTCCGGTAGTTGTTCGTCATCATAACTTCGTCTGTAATCGCACAGATAAAACCTTCGGTTTCCCCAAAGAGGTCACCAAAACGCAGCCAGGCCACGGACGCTAGAAAGTTATTATTATTATTATTACCTAGCATAGTCTAAACAAATGCACATCACGCATGACTTCAAAGAATAAGTAAATCGTACAGTTATTAGTCCTCATAAAACGTCAAAATACAGTTTTGCGACACGTTTGCGAAAAAAACCGATTTAGACGCAGATAAAATCATTGTTTTGCTGCTATTCAGATCAGTAGGACATAATGACAAAACTGAGCTTCTTGAACTACTAAGCACAGTGAACACACAAAAACTGAATATTAAACGCAATGAATTTCTCGTAATGACCTCGCCTTCGTAACGGCCAAGTCTATGTGCCAAGTTTAATAACCTACATACTTGTTCATTTGTATGTAATGCTATGTCACTCACTGCCACTGCTTACAGTTTTTCACATACTTATAATAGAGCCTTATAAACTGTTCTTAATGACAAACAGTTGGTTTTTACCGAAATAAATATGACTATTATGAGAATTGCTAACGGAATGGACATTAAATACTTGCATGGGAAAACTATACGTAGAAGATATCCAGCTTCCAATTATTATTTTTTTGTACGATTTTGTTTGTAGGATCCACTATGGCAGGGATGGCGAACCAACGGCACGCGTGCCACTGGTGGCACGCTACAAAATAATTCGGGCACGCCAAATGAATGAATGTCTCAAGATCAGCTTTACTTATGCTTAAATTAAGAAATCAACAAGAGAAAAATGTGGTAAATGATATCTATTGCCGATTATATAATTTAAAGCAAGATTCGTTATTGGCACGCCACGGCCAAATCAATATACATTTTTACAAAAAATGGCACGATCGCCTATAAAGGTTCGCCATCCCTGCACTATGGGATTGTGCAAGTTTAATCATACTATCTCGCATGTATTTAAAATACGAAATACTAATAATTTTTAAGTCGTGTATTTCATCATTTGCTTAGCCTTTTCCCAACTATACTGGGGTCGGCTCCCAGTCAAACCGGATTCAGCTGAATACCAGTATTTTACATGGAGTGGCTACCTACCAGACCTCCACAACCCACTAACTGGATAACACGGTACTTCTTGGCAAGACTGAGATGTACTGGCTTCGGACAAACCGTAACGACTGCCAAGGGTCTACAAATGACAGCCGGGACCAACAGCTTAGCGTGCTTTCCGAGGCACGGAGGAAACTCGGTATGTTAAGATGGTCACCCATCTAGAGACCAACCTTGGCAAGCGTTGCTTAACCTTGAATATGTGGCTTTAGCCACGAGCTCCTCAAACTTTTAAGTCGTGTATTTGAAATATAAAATACAACATTTTTTAATTATTATATTTAAAATACGAATTATAAAATACAATCAGACGTCAGGCTAGGTTAGCTAATTTGCATTAATAAGATTGCTTAATGTTTTTATGTTCAAATATAGTTTGAAGCCTAAGTATTTGAAAAACTAACTTGAAAACGCCTCAGCGTCAGGACGGAAAGACTAATTTCAAAATAGCTCAGCGTCAAGTATTTGAAATACCAATAACAAATTACACTTTTAAGAAGTAGTTTACCAATACCAAATACGTAATGTATTTTATTTACAACTAATTAAAATACTGCACAACCCTGATAGTCATCATCATTTTGATTCAGCCGAAAGCCTGACGCAGGTCTTCTAGAAGCGCCTTCTGCCTCTAGAAACATCATCCATCGACAATCATCAAAACATAGACTAAACTTTTCTATGCTAAAAATAGGTGCCTCCATTATTGGGAAAAAGGAAAGAAAAGCCCTCATGTAGAAGGAAGTAAACTATACAAACTGGCCGTCTTTATACACTAGCCTTTGACCGACCAATCACAATCAAGCTGCAGCACGTAACAGCGCCTATTGTGCCTAACGAGTAACTTCATTACGTCACACGTCACACATAATAAGTCAGCAGTATTCAGGAGACGTTTACTCTCTTAGGTAATAATAGGTAGATAGCATTTCGGAAATGCGCTTGCGTCGCTTCGGCAATCATCGGCTATTGTCGGCAGTTAGGAAGTGTTTATAGATGCACGATCCGTATCGAACGGACGATGAGTGGATGAGACACTTTCTCTGACAGGGTTGACACTTTGGACTTGGAGATGTGTCTTTTGTTAAAGGATGTTGACCTACGCTACACAAGGAATTTGCAAAGTCAGCAAAAAGAGTATTCAAAGCAACTGATATCAGGAATGCTGAATTTGTTCGAAATTCCGCATTCCTAGTATCTTATCGTATTCGTTTCAGTCAGTAAGAGTTGACACTCCCTTCCACTTTGCGCAGAGCGAAGGAAGTTATTTGATGATTTTTGATTTGTAAAAAAAGAGTAACTGGTAATTTAGTCCGTTCCTTGAAATGTGTTTTACTAGAGCTGATTTACAAAGATTTAGACCCTGAAGTCTTGCAAGAAAGCAACTACTCAAATACCAGTCATCTTGTATAGGTTCATAATTAAAAAATGGAAAAACTAGGAAGACCCAAAACTTTGAGAGCCACTAAGCCAATCATCCCAATGCTTCTCCTTCAACCCATTCGTTACTTTACCATTTTGCCAAAGTACAACTTTACCAAAATTGCCAACCCTGCCAAAATAAAATGTCAACTGCACTTAACAGTACGCTGATGTTTGCCAAAACAATTATGACCATCATGCCAGCATCGTTTGCCTCAATTCGGAATACTTCGGTCGTTTCCGTGGCACTTCGTATTCTGCTGCAGTTTCGGAACTTCTCTGTTACGTGGATACTTGACATGTCTCGAAGAATATCACTCCATGTTCCGATTTTATATGTGCTTGAGTAACGGTTTTAATGTTTTTAAAGGCAATAACTGGCCCCAAGTCTGCTATTTTTATAAATTTGTCATTCCAACACGATCCCATTGTCATTTGGATAAAAGTTAGTAATCTACTAAATTCATAATGGTCGATCGTTGGTCGGTCAATGGTCTCGTAATAATTGTTAATAACCGAGCTATTAAAAGAAATGACTGCACAATGGCGTTCTAATGATAGGTCACTGATCAAAGAAACTGTCAACATTTTAGCAGACTACCGCATACGTCTGTCATTCATTAGTCATTATGTACGAGATTACCATTTTATGCCATTTCTTTCAATGGCGTGTCAGTGGTTGACCATTGGAAAGTCATAATGACGCTTTTATATTAGTAGATTACCAAACTTGTCAAAATCCACCATTATGAGATCAATGATAGACCATTCTGACACTATTGTAATAGCAGACTTGGGGCCCTGTGTTATTACGTCTTGCTGATGTATTGTTTTCGATTTTTGTGAAAGTGATGAGGAAAATGTGAAGTATTTTGACTCCGCATGTTTCGAAGTAGCTAGGCAAGAGAAGGAAGTCCCTCTACGCGCTGGGATGACGATATTAAAAAAGTCGCTGGAATGACGAAATTAAAAAAATCGCTGAGATGACGAAATTTAAAAAAAATCGCTGAGATGACGAAATTTAAAAAATAGCTGGGATGACGAAATTAAAAAAAAATCGCTGGGATGACGAAAATACAAAAAAATAGCTGGGATGACGAAATTAAAAAAATCGCTGGCCCGAACTGGTGGCACACAGCACAGGACAGAGATAGGTAAAGATATTTGGAGGAGGCTTTTATCCAATCTGGGGCCCTCAATAATTAGCTAAATAGCATTTATAAACGCTATTATCTAGATATAAGTAATTAACATACTATGAAAAGTAAAATAGTAGTTTGAAAACATAAACATTCTAAAGTATCTAAGGAAAGTTAAAAAACAGTTATAAACATAAACATTTTACAACTGTTTTTTAACTTTCTTTCTCGCATATAAGAAAAAAAAAACCTTTTTTAATTTTATTATGTTTCGAAGTGGCCTGATACTTACAACTTCTTGCAGCTTTCGAAGTTGTATAACAAATCCTCCTGCCTTACCCCATTCCGGGTGAATATTATCTTCTTCAAAACCGATACCATCTTTATTGGCCATCAACAGTAGGTAGGTGTGCGAGAGATGAGATGTCCAGAAAGAGGGATCTTTCTGGACATCTCATCTCTCGCACATACCTATAATGGTAGGTGTACAAATATCTACCAGAGTTGCGGAATTTGTTCGAAACAGTCACCGCGGCCCTAGAACGCAAAGGGCATTAGGAGGAATACGGATGGGTTTTAGTCAGTAAGAGTCTGTCACTCCCTTCCGCTCCACGCACAGCGCAAGTCATTTTGATGATTTGCCATCCATAAAGAAAGTGTACCAATATACCCACCATTATTGGTTGAAACAGAATCTTCGTTTAGTCTTCTATTACATTATTTTCAGTCATTAATCATTATACATTGCATCAGCATTGCCATTCAACGTGGCAATGCGGCCAGAGTTCTGGACACTTTTTCCGTTGACAGCGATTTGGACGAATTTTTTTCATTGAAGACGAATGCCCTATGAGTCTTTTCTCCTTTTTACTCCGCTTACAAATATATATTTTCTTTATTATATCTTGTTTAGTTGTATTTTGTAAATATTAAGATTATTTTTATAAGTGCCATAAATTAGTTGAATAAAAATTATACATTTGTTCGTACCTATTGAATGATGACCGTAAAGACCAAGGTCGACTCAGCGGATTTTAAACCTAACTTATCTCAGATGACGTCACAACCGGTTATAATCTCATGAGATCGAACACGTGCTGTCCATCACAACAGTTTAATTGATTGAATCTTTTCTCACAGCTCCATGAAACCGTGACTTCTTATTGTTCGCCCTGATTCAATCGACCGGTCCTTAGGGCTGTCTCAATGTTGCAATTTTTCAATATTTTACAGGTATTTTACTTTTTATCTTGACAAAGCCTTCGTTTGGTCTTTTGTGTTTTCAGTTATCCATAGTAAAAGTAAAGTAAGTGTCTTTTGCACCAATCATTGCATAATAAGCATAGTCAGCCTTTTTACGTTCCCACTGCTGGGACACAGGCCTCGACTCTCTAGGAGAGGGAATGGGCCGTAATCCAACACGCGGGCCCAGTGCGGGTTGCTGAATGTCACATGTTTTCGGATTTTTGGTTCTAGGACATGCCGGTTTCCTCACGATGTTTTCCTTCATATTTATGTTTCATTATGTTTTGAGAGCAGTGGTGATGAAAAAATTACACGAAGTAACGCGCCTGGCTGGGTTTGAACTCGCGACCTACAATTCGTAAGTCGGGGCCGTTACCACTTGACCAATCATTTAATCAGCCAAAATTAATGCCACAGGGTTGAGTGCTCCCAAATAAAGAAAGGATAAGGAAACGATGTTAATGTAATTTAATTAGTGGAAATAAATCCTATCCATTTTACTAGACTCTATCAGGTAGACCGTAATGTGGAAGTGGAAGGTTTCCGTTCGTGTTTGTCATTTGTCCTCCTAATCTCCCGTAAGTGCTTCCAGTAGATATAAAGCGATCTACTTTTGCGTCAAAATATTCTGCATTATTTATACTTAACTATAACATTATCAATGCGAAAGTGACTATGTTCCGCTTTCACGCCAATATCGTCGAAACGATTTCGATGAAATTTTGGGCAATAATAGATGGGACCCAGGAAACAGTTAAAGAGCAGCGGTGGCCGAGTGGTAACGGCTCCGACTTACGAATTGTAGGTCGCGGGTTCAAACCCAGCCAGGCGCATTACTTTGTGTAATTAATTTCTTCACCACTGCTCTCAAAACGGTGAAGGAAAACATCGCCATCGTGAGGAAACCGGCATGTCCTAGAACCAAAAATTCGAAGACATGTGACATTCACCAACCCGTACTGGGCCCGCGTGGTGGATTACGGCCCATTCCCTCTCCTGGAGAGGAGGCCTGTGTCCCAGCAGTGGGAACGTTAAAAGGCTGATTATGTTATGTAAACAGTTAAAGGCTGCTGAGTCGAGCGATGCCATTAAAAATTAAGTTATTTAATAATGCTGCAATGTTGATTTCTGTTCGCGTCAGCCCTGCTACTGTTTCTGAATAATAGTGATTTTGTTCCATCGATTTAGTCCGTAAATTGCCGTAATCTCTCTGGGCTGGCATAAATGGAGAAACGGAAACCATGTGCTTTATGAATTGGACAACGAAATTGGGAATATGAGCGGTTTTTAAAAAGGGAATGTATGGAGAAGTTTTCAAGTGAATCTTTTTAGTTACTTGGCCATAGCATTCGCCAAATATAATCAGCCTTTTAATGTTCCCACTGCTGGGACACAGGCATCTTCTATAGGAGAGAGATTGGGCCGTAATCCACCACGCGGGCCCAGTGCGGGTTGGTGAATGTCACATGTCGTCGAATTTTTGGTTCTACGACATGCCGGTTTCCTCACGATGTTTTCCTTCACCGTTTTGAGAGCAGTGGTGATGAAATTAATTACACAAAGTAATGCACCTGACTGGTCTTGAACCCGCGCCCTACAATTCGTAAGTCTGGGCCGTATTCGCCAAATAACTAAAAAGATTCCGTCCACTGTCTTTTTTGTTACTTGTAACTGTTGCTACCGTGTTACCTCTGTGATGAATAAATACTTTTTTCATTCATTTTCGAGATAATTTAGTCGTTTCTTTGGGACTCGTCCTTATTGGGGCCGTCAAAAGGGAATAATTTGGTGCGCTTGTTCCAGCGTTATAACAGCGAAATTAGTTTTTTTGTTACGTTTTCACGCTGAAATCGCCGAGACGATTTTGAGGAATTTCGGTACCTTGATAGATACATGACCAGACCTTAGATAAAGGTTGTATGTTTGAAAACTAAAATAGGACTTTATAATGACCATAACCAAAAAGGTTATAGTGTACTGGATCAAGATAGGACTATCATTATTATTCCATTTATTTATTTACTGTACACATATTACATTTTTATATATTTCTATAAAAAAAAATATGTATAAAAAATAGTAACCCACCGGTATCGGAAACAGGGTCCAAGCTACCGGTGATCAGGGCTCCCGAGATAGAAACCTCCTAACAATGCGAGCCGTGTCCAGAAGTACTGCTCTCTGGATCAAGCCCTTGATCCAGCTGCCCAACGAGAGCCTCTTAAGAATGCTTAAGATGTTGGTCGAGGCTCTTGGCAATTATGCCATTGGCCGTCACGACTATCGGCACAATGACTGCTGTGTTCACATGTTGATGCATTACAAACAAAGTCATTTATTATTAAAAAGTATATGTTTTACAAAGTTGCCTTAAAAAGGTGCTGACTTAATTAGCGATCTTAGCCTCTCAATCTTATCTAGATGGATGTTATCAGCAGACCTACTCCGGATTCACTACCTTCCGAGAGTCGACCTTGAAACCCACATTCACGCATAAAGGAATTAATTCCCTTGTAAAACTCGATGCTGATCACAATCGATTTCATTTGACATTCGAATGTAAATTATCGATTATGGGCAATGTGCGATGTTGAATAATGAAAAGTTACTTTGTAAAGGCTGATTTATTTATGTGTAACATCTTTTCTCTCGCTTTCCTGCAATCCTTGTGAGTGATTTCGTGAAATGGAACGGAAGTAGTAACAAGAAGCGCGGGCTATTTGATTTGACCAATGAGCGCGCGCGGTGGTGGTTGGCTGTCAAATGGGACCATTGGTCTGAAATTAAAAAAGAAAACTATTTGAAAAGAATTGCATTACTCTAAGTGTAATTTAAATCAAATACATTTTTCATTTCGAATTATTCTTCGTAACGAGAAATCAGTTCAAGTAACATAAGTAGGTACCTCAACATATTTTTGTCAGGATATACTTTAGTATTAATGTTGTTTGTTTCCATTGTGAGATGTAAGATGTTACACATCATAATTATGCGACTATTGTAAGAGTCGCTCGATTTTTTTTTTATTATTGAAAAGGTTCGCGATTGACCACATTCTTACCTGATGAAGAGCGATTATGTGGATGATGGAGCACGCTTGCTTTGAAGTAACTTGTTATCTCTTAAATTCAATTCAATTCAAAGCATTTATTTCAATTAAACTCTTTACAGGCACTTTTGAACTGTCAAGTGGAAAGAGGTGAAGCTATATGCACGTTCTAAAGCGTAGATCTCTATGGAGAAGAACGTGCAAGAAACTCCACGGACACTCTTTTCAATCATCTTAATTTAAAAATCACTTTTAGCAAGGTTGTAGCTATTGGGAAACAGTGATGCAGGAAATAGGGTAGTTGAATAAAAAAATCCAATTAATCCGACAGATAGAGATCCAAATAATATTCGACATGGATCTTTTCTTTTCTCACGTCAATAAAAAACGAAGACGAGAAAGTGCGTTGAATGCTCGTGTGACGTCACTACATGCTCCAATTTTTAATGGTATATGTGACGTCACAAGCCCCCACTACTGATCTTTGATGCTTTTTATCTTCGTCAGTTTTTTATAGATTTGATAAAGCAAAAAATACGTGTCCAATATATATCATATTTTTTACTGAGGAAACATTCCTATTGCCAATACGTTTTGTAGGAATGGTTAAAAGTTAGCAATAAAATTATTTAATTCTTATGAACTAATACGGAATAAGATGCCGTATCTGCGTCATAACTGGCTACGTGCCGATAGGACGGAAATTAAAAGCAACTTTGTTACTACTAACACTGAAGATAATTAAGCATTTGCAATTGCAACAGCTTACAGCCGATTCAAAGTGTTTATCGAAAAAGAAACTGTTGACTTATTATCATAATATTATATTTTACATGTATTTTAAAATGATCATTATTTATAGAATAGAATACTCTTTATTATGTAACTTGCACACCATGGGTACAAGTTATATAAAATATATCTATGTAGATGAAGAAAACATTACATAGGGTGACACAATGGGCGGCTTTATCGCTGAAAACCTTTTTGTTTGTAACATTTTTCAAGGTAAATAACTCGGTCAATTTTTTATAAAGAGATTTCAGCAAATAAGACGAGGTCCCGTAGGGTCGGTGCCTGCTAGGGTTGCGGAATTTGTTCGAAAGACCGCGGCCCTGGAACGCAAAGGGCATTAGATGGAACACGGATGGGTTTTAGTCAGAAGGACTCTGACTCTCCCTTCCGCTCCGCCCAGAGCGGAAGAAGTCATTTGATGATTCCCAATATCACGCGATATTTTACAATCTTACGACGTTTGTAATTTTAATAAATTTGTCGCAAATTAAGGGTATGATCTAGATATCTATGTACCAAATTTCATCCAAATCCATTCAGACGTTCTGGCGTAATTGAGTAACAAACATACATACACTCCAACTTTCGCATACGTATACTAATATTTATAAAGCTGAAGAGTTTGTTTGTTTGCTTGAACGCGCTAATCTCAGGAACTACTGCTTCGATTTGAAAAATTATATAGCCCATTTATCAAGGAAGGCTATAAGGCAATATATCTTCACGCTAAATAAACCAATAGGAGCGGTGCACCAATGAAGAATGTTTCAAAATCGGGGGGTTAGTAACGAATGTTTAAAAATTCCACGCGGACGAAGCCGCGGGCAGAAGCTAGTTAATAATAATATTAGTAAGATTCATATTTGTGTTAAGGTTTGACCTCCCAAAATTAATTATTACAGTAGTTGTTATGTTATAGGTACTTATTCTCTTTAGAATATACCTATATCAACGCTGACGAAAATATTAGTATTTACATACAGCTGGGTACACAAACATTAGTCATTATTTACATCAGTCTGTATGAGTAACTCATGGCTACTCACAAGTGAATGGGCTCGTGTCTGCTACCGTTAACTTACATTAAAAAATACATGCGCCACAGACAATGAAACAATAGTTCATATTGTTTATGGACATTGCATTTCGACACGGATTCGTAATTTCTTGTACCTAGATATTTTATCTGATTAAGATTCTGATAAGTTAATGTCTATAAACATTATTAAACTAGTTGATTTTTCCCAAAGTGGATCATAATACTGTATCTTGAGAAGCCTGTAGCAGTTTTAGGACATTTAAATACTGGTATTCATCTGCATCCTGTCTGACTTGACGCTGACCCCAGCATTGGGCAAAGGCTAGTCAGACGATGATAATAAGACGCTTTGAATAAACCCCTCAACGGTAATATTACCATAGAGCCAGCTAACCGCATACGCGAGCCATTGTTTATGGTCAAGCAAATGTAAAGTATGACACATGACATTTGACAGTTCCGCATAGTCTGCACATAAAATAGTGATGTGCTATCTAGTTGCCGGGAAGCCGAAGATTCACACGGATAAACATAACATTTAAAAGCCAGATAACGTAGCTACACGTCAGTGGTGACATAACCATTATAAACTGGATTTTTTTCTATTAAAACTTCTGTAACTAAGCCATCTCAAGGCTTACAATCAAATTGGAACAAGTCACGTGAGATCAAACTGACACTGACAATCTTGTCTTTTTATTTTACTGATGAAATATTAAGAGCAAATGCACCAATAAAACAGAACCTACAATGGACATTATTTAACTTGATTTAGGGGCTCTTCCCAAGCACTGTTGTGGTCTTCTCTCTTTTATTTATTAAGTTTATTCAAAATTATTATAATTTGGATAAACCTTTTTACTATAAAGTATTATTTGTAAGTGTACTAGCTTTTACTTGGCACTGCTCGCCCCATCCTACTTTTTACTTTGCTTTTTAATAGATTTTCGCAAAAAAATATAATCCAGAAAAATAAAAGACTATTCGGTCCCATCTATCTCTGTACCAAAATGCATCAAAATCAGTTCAGCAATTTAGGTTTGAAAGCGTAACAAACCCATTTTAGCATTTATAATATTAGTTTCGATTAGTGTGGATTGTTCTTAATAAGAGGAAGAATTATTAAACCGGAAAATTAGGCCGAGGCCAAATAGACAGACACAGGTATTTACTATTCATATCGCTGTTCCATCACTAGGACAGTGACATAAACATCGCGCATGCGCTTCTCGTCCAAGCATTAGCTTTTCAAATGTCATGCTCTGCCATTTATAGGGTTTTGTAATTCGGCACACGAACTAGGAAGCATGCCGAGAACGTTGCATAAACTTGTTAAATATAGGTAATGTAGGAACGATATGGTACATTGCCCTTTAGATAATTCGATTCGATGTTTAAAGGTTCTAAAGTCCGCATGTACAGGCCTTTAAGATCACTCAATTGATTATCTATCTGTCCGTCTATTTTTTTTTAATGGGAATCAGACCCAGCCTGTCCCTTGCTGCCCCCCTCAATGACCCCGTTAAGCCAAGGCCCGTGTCCCACAGGGGATACCCTTAGCGAAGCGGTCATTTAGCTTGTAAGAGAGTAGTTTTTAGCCCTGGCTGGGGGCCTTACATTCATCTGAGGCCACCACAGGATAGTCCGGCTAAGCAATAACTAGCCTTAGTGTGCCGAACTGCGAGAGATCATATTAAAAAAAATAATCTAAGGAGCTAATTTTAAAGGAACATGCACTTTCTTGTGGTCTAATCGAGAATATGGTCATATTTATTGCTCTAAAATACGGACTTAGTCCAAGAGAAAACCTAATTCAAAGTTATAACAAACCCCGCTACCAATATACGAAAACAAATTTAAACCCCGGAAGCGCGCAGAAAATATATAATTAGCGGTCGACCGAAATCGGATGCGTTCCGTTTTACGTTGCGTAACCGATTGTTATCTGTTACATCATAAGATGAGCAGTGTGTGAACCAGGATTGAGAAGTTACGTTCCAATCTGCACAGAAGCCGGCTATTGTTATGTGGATGTATCTATTGTATGTTCGGTTTGAGAATGTTTATAATATTGAATAGTTTCATGCTTGTCATCACAAAAGTTTTGGGATATTATATTCGTATAAGTTCACATAATAAGTTTTAATGTACCTTTTGTGTTCATTTCCGTTTTGCTGACCCACATATTATATATTTTATAAAGAAAAATGTCGCAAGCCAGTGCTTCTTAAGAGTATTTACTTAATTACATCTCAGGATATTACATAAAAACTTGAAAGAATTCTTTGAAATTTAAAAAATCGGAAACCCTCAAAAAAAAATACTACTCTCGCTTAGAGTTCCAATATTCTATTTTTGAACACTCATACTACAGCAGTCAACACTTTAAAAGATACAAAATAAAAAATAGGCTGAACGCCTTTCTTTACCAGAAAACTAAATGCTAGATCATTTAAGTGGAGGAGTTAGACCGCGTGAGAGACATGGAAACCTCACGCCCCAGCCGCCGCAACAGAAGCAGACGCCCTGAGCACAGTAGAATATTTTTACTTGCGTCGGGAAACGCAGGGCGATTGTCGGCCACCGTAGGCGCGGGCCTGCGGATGGCGAGCTATGGGTGGCTCGCCATCCGATAACAAGTAGGTCCGGGTCGACGGCACGTCGTGTTCCACGCGCGCCTTAAAGAGATGTGAGCTCTCAAAGACTCCATAGGGTCAGTCACCGCGGCCCTAGAACGCAAAGGGCACTAGGGGCAATACGAGTGGGTTTTAGTCAGTAAGAGTCCGACACTCCCTTCCGCTCCGCCCCGAGACGAAAAAGTCATTTGATGATTTCCCATCCAAAAAAAGGTTATTTTAGTGAAAGCCAACATTATTACGTCGTCATCATTAATAAATATACATATTATAAAAACGAATATCTAATCTTTATCAACAACGGCCTTCCCAATGACCTACGTTACGTCACATCCTATTACCGTAACGGATGCGTTCAATAAAATGCTAAATTTATTCCATTTTTTTTAATTTTGATAGAGAACTAGCGGCCTGCCCCGGCTTCGCACGAGTGGACATTTATTTATTTTTATATTTCTGTTACAGACCCAGGGCTAATGGAGCATAATAATGGTGAAAGATTTTTTAAATTAGTCCAGTAATTTTTGAGTTTACGCATTACAAACGTTTTTCCAAATCTTTGCTGTTTATAATATTAGTGTAGACTAGTGTCAGACCGCGGCTCCGCCCGCGTGTATGTCGAAATTATCCCAAGGGAACATACTCCCATGATATAAAGTATGTCCTTTCTTCTATTCCAATACTTGGTCTTCAAGTTGGCCAGTTTTATCAAAATCCGTTCAGCAATACGATTCTGTAAACATCTCACCGTGAAAACTTATTTATAACCACGTACCAAAAATAACGAGCGAGCAATCTTTGGGAAGACTTAAAAAGTACCTTAAAAATGTCATTAATATGCAACTGATTGTTAAAAAATGTTTGCATGCCATGAAGCAGAATGTACGAGTATAAGGAACCAAAATTATATTATAATAATATGTAACACCTAATTGTATAGATTATTTTTTTATTTGAACTTTTATTATTTATTTTAAGTGTTTGTACTACAATATGGCATCAAAAAATTCGTCCGCATCGTTATCGACTGGAAGTGAACAAAAGACTGACGTCATTGCCACGTTGTATGGCAATGCTTATCCTCTGTCCGAAGTAAAAGCCAACCCTTGTGTCACGCGAAGTGTCAACTAAACGTTTAGCAAGTTCTTTAAATAACGCATGAGGCACTAGATCCAAGATGAAGATTCAAAACATTTATTTCAAATAAAACATTTACAGGCACTTTTGAATTGTCAAAATTAAATAAATATACCTACTTACCTAGTTAATAAATAGACCTAAAAATTGGATATTGTAATAAGCTGTTACGCTTTAAGATGTTGACAGAATAAACAGTTTGATACTTAAAGAGGTAACAAACAGACGGACAGATGGATTTACTTTCGTATTTATAATATCAGTATAGATTGAATTATTTATTGAATACATATACTAATTCGGGCTTGATTTAATTTATATTAAAAAGATGAATTTAAAACGAATTATAATCTCTAGATTTGGTAATCATAATGTTCTTATGAGATAACTTTAAATTCTTGCAAATTTTAGCATACATTTTGCGAATGTTTTTCGCATCGAACAATAGAAAGTTTAACAAACAAACTATAAATAGAAAATAACGTGGAAGGTAGCTAACAGTCTTTAACTGTTCTAATCATATTCTCTGCAAGAAAAAGCAACAAGCTGCTAAGTAGGTTCGGTTCAAAGGACTTAATCTATACTAATATTATAAAGCTGAAGAGTTTGTTTGTTTGTTTGAACGCGCTAATCTCAGGAACTCCTGGTTCGAATTGAAAATTTTTCGTTTTTTGCACACCGACTTTCGAAATTGTAAAAAGTTTGATTTTATTTTTCACTTTTTAGTGCGCACGAGGTAACGCACACAAAAAAAAATACAGTCGACTCTCTCGATCGAATTGATACCTCCTTCTTTTTTGGAAGTCATGAATAGACCGGCCTATCTCAGGGACCGACACTTAAATCTAATATTTGTAACCGAAACTAACGGATAATCCAAAAGAAAAAAACATATCGAAACCGTTACAAATCCGGTAAATTATTTCTATATCCGTATCTGTATCCAGAATCGAAATCTCATATCCATAACATCCCTCAATCATCAATCATCAACAGCCTGTTGCAGTCCACTGCTGGACATAGGCCTCTCCAATTGCACGCCACTTAGATATATTTTCGGCTTCTCGCATCCAGTTTCTGCCAGCCGTCCTGCGCAAATCGTCACTCCACCGTGCCTGAGGACGTCCTACACTACGTTTGCCGAGACGCGGTCTCCACTCTAGAACTCGACAGTTATTCACGGTTAAATAAGACCGCCTATGGATGCTATTTAGAATCACCCAAACCACCGTGCCTGAGGACGTCCTACACTACGTTTGCTGAGACGTCCCTAACATGTACCTAGTTACAATCCCTAATATGTAGTTATGTATCGAAGTAAACTCAAATCAACACGGAAAAGTACCCAATTAACATGTTCCTAAATTACCACCACCAATGTTATTAATGATACAATAACACAAACAAACGATCATCACTGTTAAGGTCAAGCAGTAAAAAGCGCATTTACAACTATAGTGAACTGTATGGTGAACTGTGTCAATGCCTGCCTGGCATATTGACGACCTAATGGCATCAGCGTGCGCGCACCATTTGCCGCGATGCACGCCAATTTATCATCTAACGTGCTACATCATTATCATTACACTTATAGACTTCTTTGAACGTTTAAAAATGCAGGCTTTTAAAGGGAAGGACGCTAATATTTGGATTTACAAATAATCACCTGCATAGTTTCCGTTCCCGTAGGAATATGGGGATGAAATACATATAGCGTTTATCACCCGGGGATAGTGTAGCTTCCCAACAGTGAAAGAACTTTTCAAATCGGTTCAGTGGTTTCGTAGCTTATTCAATACAAACAAACAATCATCTATCCGATATCCTGAGTCTACCCTACTTGACTGAAGTGACACTGACATTGTGTTTTTACTATTAGAACTGGATCCATTGTAATGATTGCACGGAATACTGCTTTTTAACTTTAAAATCATACAAGTTTTTACTTGCTAGGAGTATAGACGGTAGGGGATTGAACCCGCTAGAACAATCATAATTCGTAGACACGAAGAGAAATGACACAATTGGAAAGTCACAGGAAAAAAAACGCAATTTCGTTTACTTGGATAACATATTTTTAACTGATTTTGATGAAATGCCTGTGTGTGACCAATCGGAAAGCATATCCTTTCACATAAAAAAAAGAAAATTTCAAATCGTTTCATAAATGACGGAGTTATGAGATAACAAAAATAAAAAAAAAGAATTGAGAACCGTTTTTTGAAGTCGATTAAAAATATAGGAACAACAAAAGAAAAAAGTCCAACATTCCAACACTTTACTCTTTGTATTTCCTATTAGAAGTTTTAATATGCGGTCAGACCATTAGACCATAAGTAAAGGAATCTCAACATCCAGCATTATAGCAGTACAGTCACCGACACTCCGTAATGACAGAAAAAATTGCATCCGTCCGCCGTTTCCTAAGCCGTCAGCCTTATATGGGGTTTATTTGCACCTGCTGGTGTTGCTTCTCGAGAGAATTGGCAAGCTTGGAAGTGTGAACATATTATTACGAACATGTCATTGTTCATTACTGTTTTTAGGGTTCCGAAAGGAAAAAACGGAACCCTTATAGGATCACTTTGTCCGTCCGTCCGTCCGTCTGTCCGTCTGTCTGTCAAGACCCTTTTCTCAGGAACGCGTGGAGGTATCATACTGGAATTTATATCAAATACTCAGGTCTGTGACAAAATCAAACTTCTAAGCTAACGCAATCATAAGTTACCGCTGTTTATGCCCCAAATTTTCGACACTCGCAATGGAATCAAAACCTACAAGGAACCCCGTGAACTCAGAATCTTAAATTTTGTATGAAGCAACGTCTTACAGCACAGATAAAGGACAAACTGCGAAAATCGTAAATTTTTACATGTACACGTTTCTAATTGTACTCGATTGTCGATTGTGATGGGTGAACTTTTACTTTTATATACCTACAGGTTTGTACAGAACCCTCGGTGCGCGAGTCCAGCTCGCACTTGACCGATCTTTTTAAGTACCGTGTGTATTTGTTGTACACCTGTCACAAACCACCCAAAGTGAGACCCCAAAGTTTAGATAGTCTTTTAAGCTCAAAGGTCGTTGGCCTTGCTGTATTGAGACCGCCCATGTACCTGTACTGTACATAAAGTTTAAATTAATAGACTGTGTTTGCTGTATGGTAATCACATCCATGTTCCGAGTTATATTCTCTACTCGACTTACCCTAACTCCCCCTTCGTCAATCATATTGATAATTATAATTCTATTCGAATTAACGTCCTTGACTAGAGGAGCTTTTACGTTGTCATGGCGACTGAGTCGAATGGTGTGTGGAATTCCTTCAAAGAACATAGGTATTAGAAATTGTAACTTGTCAAATAGAAAGGACAGTCCACATCGTATTCAAGTATCTCTCCATGCGCCATAAATGGACAAGGAAGCGCCACAGGTAATTACTTATTCCATTTAGTAGCCAGAAAGCGTCAAAGTAAAGAAGATGATACTTTATATTCTCATGAATGTCAAACGTCAAACAAACAGACACGCATCAATAATTTCTGAAGGTCCGACCATAAGGGAGTACAACGTGTGTACCATACGATATGCTATGCTAAACAAAGATGAGTCAGACGTGTACAATTTTGTGGCACATATAACATTTGCAGTCAGAGATAATAAACATATGTATGCGCGTCAATACTAATGTTAGGGTTTTTTAATTTCAATTTTATTAATCGATTTATTTAATGGATATTCGTATTTATTATAGCTTTCATTTTAATATTTTACACTGGCAACTTATCTTATGGTCACTCCGTGATTGGTTTACGAAATTGGCGGCAACCATTCACAGAGCCCGTTTCTTCCCGCTGAAAAGTGGATGAGCTAACAGAACGTTTTGGCGCGTTTTTTGGGTTTTTGGTAGCACTCGAAGTGATAGGTGGTTAAATAGGCAAGAGTTATTGGATCATCTACTAATAAATAAGTATCGAGTCCTAAATGTTGGTTCAAGAAAATTATAAGACAATTTTGTATAATACTTGTATCATTCATTCAACTATATCCTGTTCCCGTTGGTGTTATTTACACTAATATGTCCACAAATATGCAGATTGTGATTAACAGCACAATGACAGGAAAATTCCAGTAACGAGAATCGACGGAAATTTGAATGAAACACAAGCCGAAATGTTTGAATGATAGCAAAGCAGTGTGGGTTGTTGATTTTTCATACGTCTTTAATGAGAACAAAAGAATTGTGGGTAATGAATGTTGAATTATATCGGAAAGTAAGTTTTGAAGATCATTGACTGTCGTTACGGTCGAAGTCAGAAGCCGGAAAATCTGACACAAGTCTTGCCAAGGGGGTATTGTGTTAACCAGTTACTAGCAGCGCCCCGCGGTTTCACCCGCGTAGTTCCCGTTCCCGTAAGAATACGGGGATAAAATATAGCCTATATTACTCAGGGTGAATGTAGCTTTCCAATGGTGAAAGAATTTTTGAAACCGGTCCAGTAGTTTTTGAGTTTATTCGTTACATACAAAAATACAAATCTTTCCTCTTTATAATATTAGTATAGATTGGGTTAGGTGGTGACGCAAGATAGGCAGTCGCTATGTTAAATACTGGTACTCAGTTAAATCCGGTTGGACTGGAAGCCACCCCAAATATAATTGGGAAAAATCTTTGCAGACTGAATTCCATACATGTTGAAGGGTTTCGAAGTATAGCGGCTGCGACGGTAAGTCGAAATAAACAAAGATACCAGACAGCTTTGTACGTATACAAAGGAAACTTTCCTAGCACTAGCATAACTTTACTCCTGGATAATATTACTTGAAACAAAGAATCCAACTTTACATTTGAAGCAAGTAACCGAACCATCCTGCCAGTACTTTATGCAGTGCCACAGATGTATCTTGTGACTATTTGTTACTCGCTGCACGACCTCTTGTTTATACACGAACATTTACATAACAATTTAGCACATTATCGACGTCACTTGCACGACTTAAGACCTGAGGAGTCGACACGTGACGAGGAAAATCCTTTGAACGATATCTTTGTTAAGATTTGTACTTATTTGTTACTTGATCGGGACAAAGTGGCGTGTTCATGCTCATACTGTGTTGTCTGAACAATTCAACAATCTATTCAGCAAGCTCATCAATTGAAATCAAAATCAAACTTGCCACGACAATTTGGCAGTTATCGTGGCTGTTCCAGCCGTTGCCTTTAATGTTGATTTCAAGTAACATTTTAAGTAAAATATCATGATGATAGACGAGTAGCAACTACGGGTCATTAACACCCTTCACAAATCCAGCGAAAAATTTCGACTACCATTGTTACTACAGTTACACTAGTTGAAAACATTTTCGATAAATAGTGTTAAGGTTAAATTAGACCCATTTCAAATTTTCCATACAAACATTTCCAGTTATCTTTTTTTAAATAAGATATTTCGAAAATGTTCTTAACTAACTTTTTAGACCAATTTATCCTGTTTATATGTGTGAAGTTTCATTAAAATAAGTTCAGTCATACGGCGTACACGCTCTTAAATGTAGAAATCCTACTGTTTTTTTAGGGTCAGGCTCGCCACGCTATTCCTATACCACTACAACTCATACGAGACAGAATCAGCGGACCACCAGAAAACGCGAAGTCAATGAATCGAAAACGAAACTAATCAGAACAGACCGGACCGGAGTCAGAACAAACATAATTCCCACTAAAATACAAGTGAGTATCGATATCAAACAGAATTCCCACCAGAATTCCCACTAAAATACAAGTGAGTGTCGATATCAAACATAATTCCCACTAAAATACAACCCAAGTAGCACATTAGCGATGAATTAGGTCATAAATAAGCTACATTACAGTCTACAGCTTTTATACAGCTGTACTAAAGGATAGGGTGAGTCTTTAGACTGTATTAAGGAAAGATTATACACTATTAAACAGCATAGCTGACTAATGACTTGATAGTGGCGAAAAAGTATACTGAAAACATTTAAGTAGAATTTTAAAATGATCTAGTCCAGCTTTTGGCTGTTTGAGATACTACTAGCTGGTCTAGAAGCCCAAAGCTTGTTAACGGCTGGTTAATACGTAAAGTTCACCTCTCTTGTAATGCTGCGGGCTGCATTAAAGCATCGAATAATGCCACTGGCTTTTAATTGGTATACACTAATTCTATTGTAATTCTACTTCAACGAGCTTGTTAATGGCTGGTTAAAAGTGTATAAGGAATTTCTACAAATGCTGTTAGATTTATAAGAGAATAATTAAACACCCTGAGTTGTAAATTGGAATAGGAGTACTCCATCCTAATGCCAATGCATAAAGTGTAGCTGACAGTTATTATACAGCTTTCAGCGTTATTTAAGAGTAAATCTAGATTATTGGTGTTTAAATTACGTCAAATTTGATTTATTTTTGCATAACGTGCGAAGCGATTTCAAGAGCTATACTACGTATGTTTTAATAATACACTTTAAATAAAAAAATAAAAGTGGAGTAAAAAGAAAACTGTTAAAAGAATACGCTGAAGCTTCTATGGACGAATTGCAAAGGAGTAGTACTGATGCAGTTGATGTTTACAAGCCAGTGTCATTTACGCATAGGGTTCCGCACAAATAGATTTGTGTGCCTATCCTTTTGAAAATTAATTGCATTTGATTAAAATGATGTTGCGAAGAGGTAGCACACCACTTTCGCAGGTAGCAAAAAGACTCGGTGAATGTTGTGCTAGGTACTGATCGAAAGGAGGTGCTTTTCATGACCAAGGATAATAAAAGATTCCCCAAAATTAATTTTCAAAATTTAGCAAAGATACAATCTTATTAAGGATGATAAGAAAAATAAAAAATCATTTTATAAATTTGTAAATACTGTTTTTTAATGAATATGAAACATAATTTGTGAAAATACAACATAATTACGAATGCCATTATGAAAAATGAAATGCTTCCAACCACTTTTCTTCTCCTTCTCTATAATCTTTCGTTTCCTTTTTCAACGGTTTTGATTATTTTAAACGGCATTATTATTCCTGAAAACAATAATTAATTAATTAACAATCATAATATAATACGAAAAGGGAAAAGCAAAATATTTTTCGGTTGTTTTGACGAAATGACATGGATAGCGCTGTTCTAAACTAAATTAAAAAAAGAGAAGGATGCGCAAAATTACCTAACTACTGGGCTTGCAAGGGTATTTCGAAAGCCAAACAATGTACATATTGAAATGGTTTTCTGTCGAGATTTCTTTATCCCTGAAAAGCTACTGTATGCTCTATATTTATACCAGTACACAGCAAGAAAGATAATTAAAATCCTTTCTCCAGCCATTATAATGCTAGAAGCTGGTACATTGACTTGGTAACACCACTGTACAGCAAATAACTTTTTAAAAGAATTTCTGGAGAATTTGTACTGGATAACAAATTAACGCCATTTTAGCATTACAGAAACGATTTGTTATTAAATATCCAAATGATTTCTTATAATTTTTAAGGATATTTGATAGCTTTTAATTCAAACAATATATTTTCCACTTATTTCCTAATATAATACATTAAGTTCCAAAGCAATAATTTGAGTGATAAATCTATTAAGTATTCGTACACCATTTAATCTTGTGAAATATTTTCGTTAAAGCGATATTATTCTGATGGCGCGTGAAATATTTGATGTAATTACCTATACACATTAACAGTAAAGTGGTACTCGCAACTCAATTTACATACAGGACACTCAAAACCAACGTGAAAACTATTAAAAATATCTTACCTTAAATAATAGTCCGCCCGCGCACTTTAACAAACAATAAATGTCATCTGTCACAAAACAAAATTAAATAAAAAAGTATTTTTGTTTGGTTATTTATACTTTAATAAAAGCTATTGCCAAGCCTCAAAACATCTAAAAGCTGTTGAAGAGAATTAAAGTAGCTGAATCTTAGGCTGCAATGGCTGTTGTATAGCAGTATAAGCCATTGTACAGGCCTCGTACAGCTGTTTCAATGATTATACCACCGTTAACCAGTCACTGTAATGCTCAAGGCTGGTTAATTTGGGGCCCAAATTAGAATTACAAGGGCTGTGTAGTTAGCTACACAGCCCTTAAGCAGGTAACTAAAGCAGCCTTGAGTGTCACAAAATTCTATAATCAAGTCACTATGCGGCTGTCATGTGCTACTTGGGAAGTGACTGTCGATATCAAACATAATTCCCACTAAAATACAAGTGAGTGTCGATATCAAACATGATCTCACAACTCCATGCGGCCACTGCCTCTCATCCCAGCTCCACGCCACCGGAGCAACCAGTCATTACCGGCATACAATTTATCATTGTAATCAGAGCATCACAACGATTCCACTAAAACTGCACCTAATGTACACTTAAGTTGCGTAAATTATTTTACAACTTTATATTTACCGTGTACTCCATCTATTCTAAACCATATTTACACACAGATAAGTGTTCCACGTGCAGAGATAACTGCATGATGAATGTACTTATTACGTTAACAACTGGTCGTGACAATTCGTACGGTGTTACCCCCCGTTAAAATCCAAACTACATAAATATGTAACTCGTAAAATAGTTTTCACAAAGCTTGTATAACATTACTTAATTGCATGTTACTTTCTGTGAAGATACCTCAAATATTTTGATTAGGTGCGAAAATATGTTCGTCTTAATTTTAATTAGTGATATAGTATTTTTCTAAACACATGTGTACCTAATTAGGAACGCTAGAATTATGTCCTTTCTAAAAATATTGCACAAGAAGTCATATTTAATCTGAATATAGCTCGTTGCACTGCTTCCGATTCTAATCAGAGAAAGTTAACAGAGAAGACAATGTATTATGAAACAATGTTTTATAAAGATGAACATAGAACAGTGTACTTGGGGAGACACATTTTCCCGTCATAGCTACGAGTAAAAGCAACTAGTATATACAACTGTAACTATCTGAAAGGACGGTCCTCTTGCTAGAAGGAAGACGGAAGAATGAACGGAATTTATAATGTGAATGAAAATATTGTAGGCACTAAGACTCGTAGATTCTTTCCTATTCCAATCCCCGTTTTTGTTATATGTTGACTGGAATTCATTATCTTTTCATACTTACAATATATATAATACTATAAGTATGTAAACTTTGTAAAATCAATAATTATTTAAAACTCTTTCTGTTTCTTATCCATAGGAATATATCTGTGTCGCGTGAAATTAAATATGTATTTAAATACATATTTAATTTCACGCGACACAGATTTACGGTTAACGGTTAATGTTTTACGGCTAACACCTTGAAATCTTAAGATTTCAAGGTGTTAGCCGTAAACCATTAATTTGACTTCCGCAAATAACCGATCTTCAGATCCATTCCAAACAACACACATTTTTTTAAACTCACGGAAAGCAGTCACTCATCACACATTCACATAAAACTCCAGCCACGCATAATGCATTACGCAAGTGAGATGTCTTCGAGATAGTCCCTCCGAACGAACATGTAGGTGACATCATACCGATGCCATCTATGTACCACATATGGCACATACAGGCCGTAGCATTAATATTAATACTGCATGATCATAATCGAGGATCAATTATTACGTATTTTGATTATCGATTAACATATTAAAGTATAGAAGCCCTATACCTGTCCACCCACTGTCATTGTTGACAGGAAAATATGAAGGATTGATAGGGCTAATTAATCTGATGCTACTAACATTATACATGATCACGCTAATATGGTGGCCAAAAGAAGCAAAAACGGCCGTAAGGACGCATTAACATCTGCAAACAACTCGCATGCAAGTTAAATTACATTGCGGGGGTGTTAACTCGGTAGCCCGCAATGTCAAAATTCAAAAGTCATTTATTCAAACTAGGCTGAGAGACAGTACTTTTTGAACGTCAAATTTTACATAAAGACAGTCCCCCAAAACGCCCACCCGTCACCACTTCCTAGTGTTTTAGCTGGGAAGAAGAAATGGCGCAACAAACTCCCCAGCAACACATCTGTCTATTGCGTTTTAAGAACTTGAATTTATACAATAGTATGCAAAGTCATTAAAATGACAAAGTTACAAAAAATAAAATTTTATCCAACATGGAAATCATAAATCAATTCAAAATTGCTGTAAAGCAACAAGCATGCAAGCTGGTTGCACACGGAAACATAGCCTAACACTGTACGTACAAAATATAACATTACGCGTGTACTTACCTACTTTTAACCGAAAAAGAGGAAGTTCAAAGTCGACTGTAATTTTTTTGTGTGTAAGTTCCCCTCATTACTATTTACTGAGTGTACCGAATTTGATGATTCTTTTTATATTCGAAAGCTGGTGCTTGTCGAAAATTATGATTATGATTGTAGATGTTTTGTGACAAACAACGAGCAGTGGTCCATATTAGTCACAATAACCTGGAACTCACGGAAAAAATTGCCAATCAGACAGATAAACTCACAAATCGTAATAAAAACTCCTGACCAAATTATAATACAATGTGACATGCTGCGTCAGAAATCTCTTAAAAGTCTTAAGATGAATATAAACACGCTGTAAATGACGCCATGTTATATTGAATAGAACATGTTTCTAGTTCATTGGCTCAATGTTTTGATAGCATTCAGCTGAGACCGATGTTACCAAGTAACATACGGGCGTCACTGTTACAAGCATGATTGATTTGATTACAAACGTGTTTGACTGAAAACGCTCTTAGATTCTTCGTTGAAATTTTGTAAATGATACCTAACCTATGTAAGAAAGATACAATTAAAGGTTCTTAAGACCCAAAACTGGAGGATAAAGGAATAACTAAGGAAGAAGGAGTGTCACCAACGGTTGGTAGATACAACAAAGTAACCATTCAGTGGATCAAGGGACACAGCGAATCCCGAGGCAACGATGCAGCGGACGAACTCGCCAGAAGGGGTTCGAGTATGGCAGCGATGGGTCCCGAACCCATTGTGCCACTCCCTTTCGGTTACCTACGCACTTTGGTAAGGAAACGCACCAGAGACAAGCATCACAATCTATTGGCTAACCATGGTGAGTGTAGACAGGCCAAAGAGGCACTTCCCTCTATTGTCGTCCGTTTCACAAAACAAGCCCTTAGACTGTCCAAACAGCAGTTATGTACAGTCACAGCTGTCACGACTGGCCACGGGTCTTTTAATAAACACCTCTATGTCATAGGAGTCACTGACAGCCCGCTCTGCAGAACCTGCATGGAGGAGGATGAGACAGCAGCACATCTGCTTCTAAGCTGCCCCGTAGTCGCCGATTACAGGGCTAAGTACTTCGGAAACCCAGGTACCCTCTGTGAGATTGTTAGTAACACGAAGGCGTTGCTGGCCTTCCTTGGGGAGCTGGGGTGGATCGAATGACACATTTGTCCCACCAGCACACAAACGCGCTTAGTCGTGGAGTTGCGGAAACCGGCCCGATTACTAATACTAAGGAAGAAGGAGGAATCATGAGGACTGAAAATAATGCAAAATTAATGAGTACCCAGAATATGTCCGGCGATATGACGGCAGACCCAGGCGAAGAAGATGGTATAAATTTGACGCATATCTCGATGCTATTGACAGGATTGGTTCACACATGCCCAAAATGAGAAGAATGGAAGGAAGAAAGGTAGGCATTTGCACTGCAATGAGAAAAACAGGCTGAAAATCTACACTAATATTTAAATTAAAGAGGAAATATTTTTTTTTTATGTTTGTTTGTTTGCATTAAATAGAATCCGAAACTCCTTGACCGATTTGAAAAATTATTTCACTGTTGAGAAGCTACACTATCTCCGGTGAACATAGGCTATAATATATCCCCATATTCCCACGGGAACGGGAACTACACGGGTAAAATGTTGCGGTGCTAGCAATAAATAAAATAAATATCTGATAAGCAGATATCTACTTACCTAATAAACGGTTCCTACAAAGATTTAATTAATAGGATTGTACTTAGATTTCGTATTTTTTTTTCATTGTTATAAGTAACAGAAAGGCATTCTTAAATGACACATAAAGATGTAAACCAAATAACTTCCACAAAAGACAGTCTATTCATAACATACAAAGCAATATAACTTGACAAACGTTCAGCTCCTACATTTGCAAATGAAATACCATAATAAATAATTGTAGCATACCTAGCAATCCAGACATAGATGTATGATCATTCTAATCTAACGAGGACTTGATGCAAATACATAATATAGAATAAACAAAACGTGTGTGGAATTAACGAGCGTTTTTCCGCACGAGTAGCATTTTTCCGCGACTTTACAGCACGCACCGAGATTATTTATGGAATAAAAATTACAGAAAGAATGATGAATCGACTCTGTCATTACACAAAAAAAAACATACACAAGCAACATTACTCTAAACTGATTCGCTGATTCTAAATTCTGCTAGCTACCTTGCAGATATCGCTGTCAGTTATAAATCCGCGTTGTACTCATAGAATTAAGTTGTGTAAAGAGTTTTGTAACTAACTTTAGTGCATAATAAAATATAATTCTATCTATGGAAACAATGAACTATCTACTAATTAGTATAACTAATAATAATTAGCTTTATGTATTGTAAAATGATGTAGAAATGACGTTTAATACTGAGTCAGTATTAAACGTCATTTCTACATCATTAATTCGTCGTCAGTATTACTGACGCCGAATTCAGAAGTATGAAAGAAGAAGGCATGTTTAAAGGAATTATGAAAAACTTGATGATAAACTGTCCTATAGCACTAAGCGATAAAACAACGTTCCATCAATTAAAAAAAACTGTAAACGGAACAGAAACTATTTCCATAGACTACCTCCCACAAACAAACAATCAATTTTACCTCTTCATAACATTAGCTGTTAAGACTTAAGATATGCAAGGACGCCCAAGTACTAGGACACCAGATAGCAAGCATGCATGGCGGCCATCTTGACTTGCTGCGTCACACACCAACCTTGGAATATGTTAAGGATAACTCCATAATTGTTTGTGAGACGCACTGGACGAGTTTATTGTCTATCAAGTTATGTTGTATCTAGACAAACAAGTTATCTAACGTTATGCCTACGTAATAGAGTTATGTAATTAAATGCATTCTTCTCCCTTAAGAAGCAAATTCTTCCTCTTTGTCATTTAAGAGTATATGGTGGAAGAATGTGTGGTCTGTCTCTAAAAGAGTTCTCTTTTGGTTTGGGTAGTTTTACGACTTCTTTAATTATTTTACTTAATTTCTGTTGAGCTAGAAGCAAATCATTCCACATTCACCACATTCGTAGAACAATTACTTTAAAAAAATATCGTCACCTCGTTGCAGTTGTAGCTTTGTCGCGTCTTGCCTATCTCCGGGAGCCTTAATGCAACAATAAAAAAGTATTATGTTCAATCAATAACAAAGGCAATCAAACATTAGACACAGTTCACACACTAGTGTCCTCTAACTCACATTTACGTATGTTTTCAATGTTGGAGCTCTACTTTTAGAGGCTTTATACGTGTTTGTCATTGCAATAGCCCAGTTACAAAACATATTTGACGAAGAAAACTATATTGGCTTTGTTTGAGGATAAAGAATCATTCATATAAGTAGTATTCTTCATAAGTAAGTCACACTGAAGTTTGAGGAGAAAAAAGACAGAACCGGCAATCGCCGTTCGAAGGTAATGATCAAAAAAAAATTTGTTTTTTTTTTTCACTTTTTTGTAGTACAAACCTAAACGTACCAGTCACATTGGTGTAAGTAAACAATAAACAAACATGCGATTTCAGCAATCCCGAACGACTTGCTATCATTTATTGAAGAGTTCCGTTTCCTATCATCTCTGTTCTTCATACCATCATAAACAATTTTATTTTTTCATTTTACATCGACAAGAGGGAATGAGAACATCATCAATGTAAACTAAGCCACGCATTATTAGGGATAACTCAAATACTAGTAGCCAGTTCTTAATTACATTTAAATGGGACCACACGACAAGCACCAGCTTTTTGTAAATTGAGAACCTCCCCTTTTTTTGGAAATCGGTTGAAAATAACAAAAGAACACAGTAGTACAGAAAAAAACCGGTTTGATAAGGTTCTACGTAGAAATCTCTGTTTTACTCAAACAACGCGTAACTTTCTAGCTAACGCGCGTTGACGCAATTTTTAAGTGTCTATTATGACTTGAGTGGAATTGTTTCACAAGATAGTGGAATAGGGATGTTCCTGATTTAAAAAATATGATTCTAATTACTCCGTCAGTTAGATTATAGAAAAATATTGGACACGTATTTTTTCCTTTACCAAATCAATAATAACTGACGAAGATAAAAAGCATCAAAGATCAGGAGTGGGAGCGTGTGACGTCACTGCCGGGTAAAAATTGTAGCGAGTAGTGACGTTACACGAGTTGTCAACGCACTGTATCGTCTTCATTTTTTGGTTATGTGAAAAAATACGTCTCCAATATTTTTGGAAATTTATCTGACGGACTAATCAGATTTTTTTAGTTAACTACCCTATTATAGAAGAAATATTCCTACTAAAGTTTGCTTTGTACCAGAAAAATATATCTTTCTCACTGTGAGCACGAGCAGGATTGATTCCTGCTGAAAATATACGAATGAGGGTGTTCTGCAATGACGAGCAACAGGTGGCAGCACTGAGGCGCCAGATCCTGACACCTGTCAAAACGGTAATGTTTTCTGACATTTGTTACATTGACATCAACGTCATGTTTAACTCAAAGTCGCTTTTTCAAGGAAGAGGGCCTGCTGCCTATGGGGCGCCAACGGGTTGCGTAAATTTTCCTGAAAACCCTCATCGCCTACTGGATGTTGTTTTTTTTTAAACTTTATTCATGACCATGGATACAATGTCTTTCAGCCGTAATCATAAAAACATACTACAAGTTCATAATGGGTTCTACACTGGATGTTGATCTTGATTTGGGTGACAAACATTACCCACATTTCCCGCTACCCCGCTCACGTTAAAGTAGCCTATAATCGTTTCCAGAGCCACATATTATCTCTGTTCATCATCGTCGGTTCTCAATTGAGGCTTGAAAACGTAAAGAATAAACGGCTGGAGTCATCATTCGTGATTATATTGCCCCGGGGCATCTCTAGCCTTCGCCTATGTTGATTCTGGCTTTCAAAATTTACTGTGGCTAGAAATAGTGTGGCCAGCTTCTTCATAAAAAAAACAAAACGGTTAAAAAAATGCACATTCAAGGATTTTGGTATTAAGGCATAATTCACCGGTAGAGCATTTTGTTAATAATAGTACTGATGATTTTGTATGCTACAAATCGCGTCATCTCCTTAACAGCTGAGTCGCTTTCGATGTTTTCTTCATCTGCGCCATTAGGGGCCCGCCTGTGACGTCACACGTGGGCAAATAGAAGCTTGATAGCGATAAGATAAGGGGTGATTAGTCCCTCACAATAATCATTATCTACCACTATCGAAATGTCAATAACCGTGTACGCGAGCGGTAAGTAATCTGTGTTTATGTTGATATTTTTTACGCTGTAATGGAACTAGTAGGTATTTAATGGTATGATATCAGATTAATTCACTTCTTTGTGTTTATAAGGTTCTATTTTTAGCATGTATTCTTTATTATATTTTTGACTAGCTTCAGCCCGCGACTTCGTCCGCGTGGAATATTTACTAAACCCTCGATTTTGAAACATTCTTAATTGGTGCTCCGCTCCTATATATAGCCTTCCTCGATAATTGGGCAATCCAACACTGAAATAATTTTTCAAATCGGACCAGTAGTTCCTAAGATTAGCTCGTTCAAGCAATCAAACAAACAAACTCTTCAGCTTATATATTACTAGCTTCTACCCGCGACTTCGTCCGCGTGGAATAGTTATTAAACATTCTTAATTGGTGCTCCGCTCCTATCGATTTTAGCGCATTTTATTTATAGTCGTAGCGATATTAGCGCGTTCAAGCAAACAAACCAACTCTTCAGCTTTATATATTAGTATAGATAGGTCAATTAACAAGGCATGATGGTGATAAGTGGAGTAAGGAGGTGTTGGCAGACGTTAGTGTCGGTCTTCAGTACACTACGTGAGTTTTAGTCAGTAGGTAAGAGTCTGACACTCCCTTCCGCTCCGCCCAGAGCGGAAGAATTCATTTGCTGATTTTTTTTTTCTTGATTTGATCTCGACAGGTGTGCAAAAACATCACACAAGACCGAAAAATTGCGACCAGCTTGGATGCAGATGGTGACGCCCTATGGGATATGGCTGACGTGACGTGATTTACACTTATGTATAATATTATCTATATCTTTACAATCTACATATATCTATATAATATTACTAGCAATGCCCCGCGGTTTCACCCGCGTAGTTCCCGTTCCCGTGGGAATACGGGGATAAAATATAGCCTATGTTACTCAGTGTGAAAATAGCTTTCTAATGGTGAAAGAATTTTTGAAATCGGTCCAGTCGTTTTTGAGATTATTCGTTACTGTATACAAAAATATAAAACAAAAAACAAATCTTTCCTCTTTATAATATTAGTATAGATATAGATAAAGAGGAAAGATTTGATTGTTTTGTTTGTTTGTTTGCATTGAATAGGCTCCGAAACTACTTGACCGATTTGAAAAATTCTTTCACTGTTGGGAAACTAGCTACACTATCTCCGGTGAACATAGGCTATATTATTATATCGCTACGCGGGTGAAACCGCCGGGCGCTGCTAGTTTAATATAAATATAAATAAAGTCCTTTTTCAAAATTATAAAAAAAAATGTAAGGCCTCCAACAAAGTGGAACGATGACCTCATGACGGCCGCGGGAATCCGCATAATGAAATACATACAGGGTTATGGGTGCCCTATGTCCAGCAATGGAAGTTTCTCAGCTGAAATAACGAAGAAAATACGTATACATAGTAGTCTTTGGAAAATACAAAAGAAAATCGTACTACCTTCAGCCTTACTCTCCAGGACGCCAACCACAGACACAGATCCAGTTTTAACACTTTTAAATCTTTAACACACATTTAACAAAGAAAATCTAGTCATAACTTAGTATCAACTTGAACTTAGATAGCAAGTCTCACTACTGTAATGACACACGACTTAGAATCTACGTGATCAATTCAATATAACGCAATTGTACGCTTAAAGTTATGTTATACATATCAAGTAGTTGTGTACATTCAGACGTGGGTGCGGTGGAGCTGTGCTTTGTCGCTTGGGTTCCGTTGAGGAACTTAATAAGGTACTAGCTTCTGCTCGCGACTTCGTCCGCGTGGAATAGTTACTACCCCCGATTTTGAAACTCTCAGCCCGATCGGTTTAAAATTGATAAAGTTTCATACAAGCTTTTATCCCCTATTTTATCCCCTTGGGGGTTTAATCTAATCCTTTCTTAGCGGATGCCTACGTCATAACATCTACCTGCATGCCAAAGCCCGATCCGTTCAGTGGTTTGGGCTGTGCGTTGATAGATCACTATGTCAGTCAGTCAGTCACTTTTGAGTTATATATATTTAGATAAGGTAAGTTAATATAGCCTCTCAAGTCAGTAAGTACTGATTTACGGAATTTGTTCGTAATCTCTTCAAAGTTAGAGTGAACAGGCTTCTTCTGGGTAAGCTCATTCCATCGTAGACTTTGTCTCTGTTGCCTGTGACCTAGACTAGAGTCAAGAGCAAATCCATTTCACAATTAAAAAAAAAGAATTAGATACCGCGGCCCTGAAAAGTAAAGGGCATTTTTTTAAAATAACGTTGCCCCGCACTAATATTTTCTCCTGTGTTGTGGGTGCATTTACAAACATACAATCGCACATACACAAACAGCCAGACCCGGAACAACTTTCTGTAGGTCATACAAATATTTTGTTCCGTGCGGGAATCGAAGCCACGACACGTAGCGCAGCAGCCACTGCGCCAACCGTGTCGTCATTTGAAGGAACATGGATGGGTTTTAGTCAGCAAGAGTCTGAGACTCCCCACACTCCACTCAGAGCTGATGAAGTCATTTGATGATTACCCTAATGCCCTTTGCGTTCCAGGGCCGCGGTGACTCTTTCGAACAATCGCGGGTCGCTACATAATGAAGGTCCAATTAATGGTGGATCGGAATTGCAATGTTAGGTAAGCAAACCACATTGCAATACCAAACCACCATTACTTGCACCTTGAAAATAAAATGTTGTGTGTACAATGTGTTATTTGTAAGCAATTTATTTGTAGGTACTGTAATTGTATGGGAAATCTTATTAATGTTGGCTAAATGAAAACGTTATATTTTAATAAATTATTATTTTATTACCTAAGTAGTTACTATATATATAGGTGTGGAATTCCGTTCCTTCCGATCTTAACCGGAAGAAATCAGATATCAACTCTTACTGGGATATAAAGGGGTCTTTTGATTTGTTTTGTTCCAACATGAAAAAATCTAAAAAACAAAGTTTGCAGAAAGGCGTTTTCGGTATTCAAAACGGGTTTTCACTTTTTACAGTAACGGAAATAGAATTATAGGGCGAATTTACTTATAATTCAATCAATACCAATCAAAATACTATGTCACATGTAATTGAACGTATCGAATCTAAAGACGTAACCGAATCACACTTGACCGTTATTTTTTTGCGTAGGAGGTAAGCGAATTATCATGTTTCAACTGTGAGCCTCATTCCTATTGTCTCTGCTATGTGTCATAGCTCTATGGCTCTATGGATAATAATAGTAATTTAATAAACCGTAAAACAAGTTATGTGTGTATTGTCTAGGGCAGACTGGGTCAAATCGCAGGGCACGGTTGTAACAATCGACTTGAGGAATGTGTTTACATTTAACACAATATTAATCATTCAATTTCTTGTTAATACACCTATTTCAGAATAGATTGATTTATGCTTATATGTCAGACAGATTGTAAACAACATTCACTTGTGCATATTTTAACCGACTTCCAAAATGGAGGAGTTTCTCAAGTCGATTGTATTTTTTTGTGTATTACCTCATAACTTTGTACTAGGTGTACCGATTTTGATGATTCTTTTTTTTTATTTTTTATTTTTTATTTATTTACAAACATACATACAGCTATCATTACAGTTACCCAATGCGATAGTGTAGAAAAAACAAGAACTTAAAAATAAGAATCGATACAATTCAAATAATTACAACAACATCAATACAATAAATTAGCCAATTTAATACCCATAACACAAAATGTGTAAAGTAATTTTTGTGAATTCGCCCAGTGAACAAGTGAGTATATCTATCTTGTCGGCAACTAGATTTAGTGTGCGCAATGTCCGCGTGAGCGGGACCCTGGCCATTAGCTTGGTGCGACCGCGAGGCAGCGCGAACAAGTCGGGCCGTCTACGACGCCGCACGTACCCATCGGGCACACACAAACCTATCTCCTGCAACACACCCGGATTATTTGTGTTACCCCGAAACACTCCAAGGATATATGTAGCCAACGCTAGATCCCTTCTCGTCTCCAACCTGTTGTATCCCACCATGCCTAAAACAAACAAGGTTGGATACATCAAGGGATACAGGGGGTATACCCCATACAGTCTGAGATACATGTAACGCGTATATTTATTTTGTATACGCTCCAACATAAGAGTATATTTCGCCTCATGTGGGGCCCATATAGCTGCATTACTCTCCAACTGACTCCTAATCAACGCGTCGTACAATGCTGCGATGGCCTTGACATTCGTGAACGCTGCAGCTCTGCGAAGCACGAATCCTAGCCGTTTGTATGCCTTTTTACAAACGTTCACGATATGCTCCCGGAATCCCAATTGCGCATTCATACGAACGCCCAGGTCCCGCACTACATCCTCTCTTTTCATAATTGCGTCTTCCAGTTTGTAACTGAAATGAAGTGGTATTTTTGCACGGCTGAATGTCATAATGCAACATTTCGAAACATTGAACTGCAGCTTGTTTTTCCGACTCCATTCAACTACACGATCAATGTCCTGCTGAAGGCGACAAAAGTCTTGTTCGTTTTCGATGGCTAGGAGCAACTTGAGGTCGTCGTCCGCAAATAGTAGACACCTGGCATCACGTACCACATCAGGTAGGTCATTGATCATAATGATGAATTGTAATGGCCCCACATTGCTGCCTTGACTTACGCCCGACCTAGTGAAATAAGGTTCAGACTGACAACCACTGAACTCAACGTATTGTTGTCTGTTCCTCATATAGCTCGCAAAGAAGTGGAGCAATTTTGGTGTGCAGCCAACCCTCGCCAACTTCGATAGTAAGATATCATTATCCACCAGATCAAATGCCTTCTTAAAATCAAAGTAGGCGGCGTCTACCTGCACCCCTGCATCGATATGAGGAACCAGGTACGTCATGGCGTTTAGAAGATTACTGGTTGTACTCCGCGCAGGTCGGAAACCTATATATATTCGACAGCTGGTGCTTGTCGTATGGTTTATTGAAATCTGACGACTATTATTTGAGTTATCGCTTATAATGCGTGGCTTCGACTACATTGATGATGTTCTCATTCACTCTTGCCGATGTAAAATGAAAAAATAAAATTGTATACGATGGTTTGGAAGAGCATCTCAGCATTTCAAGGTAGTCCTTTTATAGAATGGTGAAGATCAGATGAAGAACAGAGATAGGAAACGGAACTCTTTATAAATGATAGAAAATCTTTCGGGATTGCTGAAATCGCATGTTTGTTTATTGTTTACACCAATTGGGTGTATCAATAAGTGAAAAATAAAAAACTTTTTACATAAAAAGCAACTGAATTCTAAACAAAAAAGCATAAAATAACTTTAATTTGGGAAGTCGGTGTTCAAAAAACGAAGAAACAAATTGACGTTTCGTTGGACACAATACATGTATTGTGTCAATCGAAACGTCAATCTCGCAAGTACTTACAGTCGAATTTGTGGGATACATTTAAAGATCTATCTAACTGGCCCACTATTGTTCTCGTATCGACACGTGCCAGTCGTGCCACACAAAATTGCTCACGCCGCAGATACATCAATCAATCATCAAATCACTTGATCAATCAATCAACTTCCAGTCGTGTGCTGAATATGGCGTCTATTTAGGTACGCACAGTGCCCAGGCGCATGTAGTTGAGTCATAGCACAGTTTTCCGCCTTCATTGTCTTGGCCGATGAGTCATTGATAGCAGACATTTTCCTCACATACCTAACTGTGTACCTTTTTTTTACTGGATGGAAAATCATCATATGACTTCTCCCGCTCTGGGTGGAGCGGAAGGGAGTGTCAGACTCTTACTGACTAAAACCCACCCGTGATCCTTCCTGTGTTCTTTACGTTCCAGTACCGCGGTGACTCTTTCGAACAAATTCCGCAACCCTAGCAGGCACTGGCCCGGGCCTGGTTGCTGTCGGACAACAAGCCACCCATAGCTCGCCATCCGCAGGCCCGCACCTACGGTGGCCTGGAATCACCCTGCGTTTCCCGACGCCCGTGGCGTCTTCTTCTGTTGCAGCAGCTGGAGCGTGAGGTTTCGCTCTCCCGCACGCGGTCCGTCTCCTTCTTTGCCAGAATTATTGCTTCGCAGAAGGAGGCGACCGCGTCCCATGCCTCTTCGCTCCAGACCATGGCTTGAACCAGGGCCGGACGCGAGAGGTCGCCGCCGCCGATCGCCTCTACGAGGACACGGCGTTGCTCGGCCCAAGCAGGGCAGACCTCCACCGTATGCTCCACCGTGTCTTCCGAACCTATTAACAATGCCTCCCGAACATCAATTCGCGCGCAAACAAGCCTATTAAAACACATAAAAAGAAAAAACTTACATTCCACGGGTCCACTTCGCACTTTAACATTTTTCACAAAAACAGCTTTAAGAAAATACGAAAACTAACTCTTTCACCGAACGCACAATAGTCGACTACGAGATAAACATGAGAGGAAATGTTTTCAGATATAAGGTGAGATAATATTATCAAGTTACAGAACAATATCATGAAAACTGTATCCCAATGTCATTGTGAAAGATAAAATAAGATGATATTATTATATTATAAACTGTTATTACTTGGGTTTTTTTGTTTCAATATAATGAATGTTATGAAAATATGAGTGCATACTACAGGTAAGTTCCAAACATTACGTGTTAATCAGTAGCTGTCCGGACCAACGTTGTTCGACGTTAACAACACAAAAATAACGTTTACATTTTCCTGAATTTTCTGATGTTCTAGGAAAGTTTTCAAACAAATGATAATAATGATTTATTTCATAATAAGATTGCAAAGATTCAAGTACACTTAGGAGTCGAATTACAAGTGTGGGGGCCACATCGCTGTCATACGGAAAATGGTCCCAGAAGACCGACAGCATATTCATGTTATATAGATATGTATGTACATTTATGCCACTGGATAATTGCGAACTTCATCAGACTGTAATAAATCTTTATTAGATCATAATTTCTCTATATATTTAAAAAGCATCGTTTTGTATACAATAATTCCTATGTAAATTAAATTTCAGTTTCCAATATAAGATGTTTTATTAAGAAAAAAATGTTTTACGCGATATTTTATAATTACAGTTTTAGCAATTTTCCGACGACATATGAATATGATGAATGGCAAGGCGTACCTAATAAAAGAATTCGATATATGTATATGTAGCATAGATATAATAAACAAGGAGATATGCCCTGTAGCCGAAAATGTATCGGAACCTGTGTCTCCTGTTTTGCCCTACCACCCGGCAACTATTACGAATGCAGTTCAGTAAAAGCAATAGATACGCAGTCGCGCACACACCCGCATTTTTGAAATCGGACTGTACTACACAATCAATTATAAACCTTATCTTAATAAATACAGCGTATATTTACAGTACACCGTGCAACTTACACAAAAACAACGGTGGGTATCGTTGTGCTGTGCAAAAGCAATTTATTTTACATATACGCTAGTGATTGACTAAATCGGAAAGTTATCGATTCTGGAATTTATTACACACGCCATGTTGCCCATGTATTAACAAAGAAATAGCATGAATATGTTGACTAATTTTAAGCAAAGGTCACTAATATATTATCTTAAACATGCCGATTACTATAATGCATTCGAAACTTTATCGAAAGTAAAATACAATTATTACCATAAAAAGTAAGGAAGTAGCACGAGGATAAGGCATAAATACGATAATTCAAAGCCAAAAACACTTGAACGATTATTTACCAAAAATTTAATGAAATCTAAGAAAGTTTGGTACACTTTTGTAATATTTCATTCAACAATCGACATTGTTGTAGACAGTGTATCTGCACAACTACATCACTAACTCGCGGCAAGAACCAGCAGCCGTACTATGCGATACATCGGCTTGCTAAAGTATCGTTTTGTGATTTTTACATTGCTCATCCAGTCACTTAGCGACAAACTTAGGTAGTGGTTAAGGAGCAGTGTATTCATTGTAATATGTTATTGTCGCTGTGACATTTGAAAACAAAAATAACAGAGTATAAGCAAGAAATATTTTACGATTTGTTGTTTTTCATGATTTTAAAGACAAATATAGTAAAATACTTGTATTTTGATATGGTAAGTGATTCCATAATTAACAAAGTTTTGGTTTAGGCTTCGGTTTTTACAAGAAAACACTGAACAACACGGCATTCTTATATCTTACCACGCTCACGGTCGGAAGCGCAATAGTTCGCGGATTCGACCATTGCGTAAGACATGCTCGCCCAGACCATGTCGCGTGGACACCGACACGCGCCCTTGCCACTTCTCCTGTATTTTATATTTCTATGGTATGTAGAAACTTTTTTTTCTTGGTATGAAATGACTTCTCCCGCTCTGGGCGAAGCGGAAAGGAGTGTCAGACTTTTACTGACTAAAACCCACCCGTGATCCCTATTGTGCCCTTTACGTTCCAGGGCGCCGTGATCCCTATTGTGCCCTTTACGTTCCAGGGCGCCGTGATCCCTATTGTGCCCTTTACGTTCCAGGGCGCCGTGATCCCTATTGTGCCCTTTACGTTCCAGGGCGCCGTGAGTCTTTCGAACAATACCGCGACATTCTAACAAATTCCACAAAAAAAAAATGTATAAAATAATTACGTAAGTATGTTGTTTTTTTTTCATATTATTAACAAATAATTATTTAAACTAACAAAAAGCCCTGTAAATATTATCCAAACTTTAATAAAAATTAAAAATAAATTACATTTGAGTAAGAACATCCGACTTTCCTGCAACAGACAAGACACACATACGATTTGACAAAAACAGCATAGATAAATAAAACTCTTATTTACTTAAGCTGACATCAAACTAAGGCTTTAAACGTCGGAGGGTGCTGAGATGGAGTGCCAGTAATGGTCCCATTTCGGCCTCCTCCAGAGACAAGTCGGCCGCTGTGCTATCGCGCAGTGGCTGATGCCTGGGGCGGTGAGCGTGGGTGGCTCGCCGTCCGATACCAGGCTGAGTCGACGACGCGTTGTGTTCCACGCGCGCCTCAAGGAGCCGTCAGTACCGAGGACGGGGCCCCATAGGGTCGGTGCCTGCTAGGGTTGCGGAATTTGTTCGAAAGAGTTACCGCGGCCCTGGAACGCATAGGGCACAAGAAGGATCACGGGTGGGTTTTAGTCAGTAAAAGTCTGACACTCCCTACCGCTCCACCCAGGGCGGGAGGGGTCATTTGATGATTTCCCATACAAAAAAAAAAGGCTTTAAACGTCAGTCGAGAGACAAGTGAAACTTCATGCTATTAGTCTAAGTTCGCCACAAGATCGAGCTTCCGTGGACGTCCCAGCAACCAGTGGTAAGTGCTACCATTTGTTACGGAAACGCCTCGTAAGTAGTTAGTTAGAAGTCTGCAGCAAAAAACAGGAACTGGTTATAATTACCAGTAACTGGGGAATTATATAAGTATATGTGCCGGAAGATGTCTGCTGGGACATATGCGGAGCGGGTCTGTGATCGACAAGTGATGTTCGAACTTAGAAGTAACTGTGTGTGAATAGGGATGTTTCCTAATTCAACAAATATGATTCTAATTAGTCCGTCAGTTAGATTATACAAAAATATTAGTCCGTCAGTTAGATTATACAAAAATATTGGACACGTATTATTTCCTTTATCAAATCTATAAAAACTGACGAAGATAAAAAGCAGATCAGGAGTGGGAGCGTGTGACGTCACTGCCCGGTAAAAATTGTAGCGGGTAGTGGCGTCACACGAGTTTTCAACGCACTGTATCGTCTTCATTTTTTGTTTATGTGAAAAAATACGTGTCCAATATTTTTTGGAAACCTATCTGACGGACTAATCAGATTTTTTTAGTTAACTACCCTATTCCTGTGCCCTATTTGACAAGAAAAAAAAGGATAATTTCGGGAATATAAAGACACTTATGGCACAAGGCACAGTGCGTTAGTATAGCTCTGATCATCGCTGAAGATTCGAGAGAAATCCCTACGATGAACTGCCAATGATGTAGATACCCTTTCACAGAAACTATAAAAAAGGCATGCCTACGTCCGTAGGTAAACAATTTACTTCATTTAACTGCATGCTACTCCATTTATCCAGTCGTAACAGACTGGACAGTCTGACATAACAAACTAGTTGGACATCAGAAGCACCGCTACCATATCTTTCACATCTTAGTATGTGATGGATGGGTTGTAAACAGGGATGTTAAGGATGTGAAATAGATCTGGGTTCGGATAAAGAAATATTACATATTCCACCGGTTTCGGATACAGTTTCGAATATGAAATCATTTCGGATCATTCGTTACTCGGATAGTTTCGGTAACGAACATTAGATTTTTCAAGAAAATGTAAAAATAAAACACGAAAAATTGTTATCTTAGAGTGTCGGCTCGGCCGGGCAGAGAAACTTGTCATAATGTCAAATCATCCGAAACTCGGATTCGCTTACGGTTACGGATATTCGTTTACTTCGGAGATCCGATAGTTTCGGTTACTGAGCTCCTTCACATCCCTAATCGTAAATGCGCAAACTGACCGTAGATGTAATCTATTAGTAAGGGGTTGATGATGAAGCGGTACATTGGCACATAAGGAAGAGCATTTTGTAGTTAAATTAATATTATTTGCTTTATGACTGTGGAGTGTTAGTGTTTATTTGCAGCACATAGATTTTTATTTCTGGTAGTTAAAGAGTACCGCATTTGTAACCATAGACACAGATGATATAATACTACAGTCCATAAAGCTAGCAATATTATTGAAAACAGTCAATCTAAGTTTCTCTTCTATCTTTTAACACAGAAAAATTTAACGAAGATAAGTGTTTATTTATTATTTATTAAAACTTTATGCACTAGTCAAAAATCTTTACAAGGCGGACTTAATGCCATAGGCATTTTCTACCAGTAGTCCTTAGGGTAGTGCAGAGACAACATGGCAGGTGCAACTTAAAAGAAAGACAAACAGACAGGGAAAAAATACAATCATATATACATAGATACAAATAAATTAACAACGGTATTGAGGGAAACGGAACCAACAAATTACCGCCTGTGATGATTCTACCAACTTCTTGCGAATGTGCTCACGTGCCTTCACCTTAAAGAACAACCGACTGGTTGCCGTCCTGATGTTCAGAGGGGGCGCATTCCACAGGAAGATAGCCTAAACAAAAAGAAAAGAGGAGCGGCCTAATCCGGAACGTGAGAAGTGTTAAGGTCATAGCTCACTTACACGACTCTGCTCCATCACCGCTCCTACTCAACACCGCCCTAAACTAAAACGACTGCTGCCGGTCCACTCGTTGACAGCTAGCAGACAGCTGTTCAGTCTACCGACTGAGCGGCGCCGGCGGCAGTCAGCGCGTGGACACCGGTTAGTATGTCCTGTGGCGTGGACACCGCACCGGCCGCTCGTCTACTACGTGTGGCCACCGAGGCGTCAACTACCGAGCAGTCTGATGGCGGGAAGCTTGCTGACATCGAGCTGTCTGCTAATTTATATTGTCAATATAAACTTTATCGCAAGGCCACGACTTAAAGCTCATATTTGAATTATATTTTATAAGTCGGGTGGTAGCAGTCGTGTAAGTAGGACCTTTAATCTAAGATCTTGGTTACCGTTAAGCTTTTTTATAAAACCCCAGCTTCTTAATGATTCTTCAATAACCAGTAAGATTGGCTTCTCGATCACAACTGGTAGAACTTAAGTGGCATAAGCCCTTCGATCAACCAACCATAAATTAGCCTTGTGTAACCTACTCCAAATAAACACCGCTGTAGCAACACCTGAAACCGGTCACACGGCGTAGGTAAAGCGACATCTATTACCAGCTATCAGAAGACTTAGTGCTTTTTAAGGCGTTTCCCTGACCAAATAACCTTGTCGCCCGCACTCTGCGAACGCCCTTTTAACATAGAATTCACACAATTTTTGGAATTATTTTAATTAAAAAAGATAAGCGATCTTTTGATCTTTTGAAATTAAATAAAACGTGTATAATATAGATTTTTATTTCTCATAACTAATGAGTTAATAGTCTCTGAATAGCGAAGAAAAACGCACTATCGCAAGGTTTTGGTCGGGGTATCGCCTTAACGCACTCGATCTCGCTAACGTAAACTTCCGTTTATGTCAAAGTCTCTGGAAACAAAAAAGGTTTTCCGTTTACTGTTTCAATAAAAATTGACGTTTAAGCTAACGAAGTCAAGAGCGGTACAAAACTCGCACTAAAAAATGCAACATGACTTATAAATGTATTAATTTTAAGAAAATACGTAAAGTTATGATTATTTCAATATTATATTTTAAGCGCCAACTTAGCACGTAAGTACATGCTAAAAGAGTTTACGTTCAGGATAATACAAAAAAAAAAAAGAAAAATGAAGTCCCATTTCATTTAATGTCTTCATAATCCGAATCAATCTATTTTTAATTTTTGGCTGTTTAAGCAAAACAGTCCTCTGTCTAAGTCATAGGGGCCCCATTATTCGGTGCCCGGGGCCTCAATTAGAAAAAATAACTCTAAACAAGAAAAACCTAAATTTAAAAAAAAACCTAGTTTGCAGGACGCTATTATATTCTACTAGCTTCTGTCCGCGAATTCGTCCCCGTGGAATCCCCGATTTTAAAACATTATTTATCGCTGCTCTGCTCCTATTGGCTTAAGCGTGATGATATATAATGGCCTAAAGCCTTCCTCGATAAATGGTGTATTCAACCCAAAAAGAATTTTTCAATTCGAACCAGTAGTTCCTGAGATTAGCGCGTTCAAACAAACAAACTCTTCAGCTTTATAATATTAGTATAGATTGGCTGAATAACTGGCAAGCTATTCAGCCTATGGAATATAACAGCGTCCTAAAGGGGTCCTATTAATTTCAATTGAACCTGCTCGACACACTTGGCGTCCAGTCCACATGCTAATCTCAGAGACACCGCCTGCATTCCAACTACTGCAGTGTAACGGCACTATACGCAATTATCGGAGGACCAGTTTCGAAATATTGTGAGTGCAACAGACACAGCAGTGATGGTGTTAGAACATTGAGTTGCTGACTGCACATGGACTGTAAAAGTGTACATGGAGTTTCTTGTTCGTTGTTCTCCATGAGAATTTACCTTTGCAAATGGACACTACAGTCGTTTTATTGGTACTGTAAATGCTGACATTCATAAATGCTTATTTATTTATTTATGTACACACAAGATACTTTAAAAAAAGAAAATTTTGTACAAAATCAAGAGCACAAAGGTACTGCATTCAATAGAAATTTCTACCAGCAGACCTGCGACAGAAGAGTGGGATAAGAAACGTAGACACAGTGTGTAAAGAGACAGCGAAGGAAACTTAAAATAGACTATAGTAACTTAACTAAAACATATTATCAACTATTTATACATACAAATCAAATTAAAATAAACATACAAACAAATATACACAAATAAATATACCTAAATATATACTTCTATATAATTATGGCTTTATGGTCTAATTGAAATAAAGGTTTCTGATTATATGACAGCATTCCGGGCGTGATTTAGTATAGCTGACCCAACAGGCGTATTCTCGTTAAAATGACTCGCAATTGTTACTTAATTAAGATAATATTTATGAAATTTTCAAACACTTCGCTTTAATATATCTACGTTTTTCATTTTTCATTTAGTCTCTGGGCTTCATCCGCCTCGACAGTAATGACAAAGTTTACCCATTCGCATAAAAATCTATCTACTATTGTAAAACACGTGAACAAATAGACACAAATCTTCTCAACTTTCCTTAGGTACCTACTTCTAATCTGCTAATATTAGTTTTAAATATTGGTGATCCTTTTCTCATCCTCATTCAATGATCATGTTCGTTTGAGATTCTTAAGACTGCTTCTTTGTTAAGTTCTTTTTAGTTAAGATTTTATAAAGATACTAGCTGCTGCCCGAGACTTCGTCCCCGTAGAATCCCCGATTTTAAAACATTCTTTATCGCTGCTCCGCTCCTATTTACTTAAGCGTGATGATATATAGCCTAAAGCCTTCCTCGATAAATGGTCTATTCAAGAGTTTAATTTTGTTCTCTTTTATTTTGTTTATTTTTGTTTTTTGTAGGAAGTATAAGTGGCAGCACAGGTCAAATATTTACAAAGTAAAAGTTTCAGATTTGCAACACTAGATGGCATAGTCTACGCTGTGCACGTTCCCTATACCGGCTGTGCGCTAACGTTACCAAGTCTCTATGGACTTAGTCCATAACAGAACACTCCATGCAACGATATTTTGAAACTGGTCCTCGTATTGTGTCGCTAATTGTAACATATTTTATAAGCAAAGTCCACACGTGGTTCGAATATGTTTAGTAAATGTGTGACAAATAAATTATTTAAATAGCCATGTCCAATTCACAATTCGAGCCTGTATATTATAAGGCTTGGCCAGATCCGGTAGAATTGGACACGTGTGCGGTTCAATAATTTATTTAGGTAGGTATCTAATTATTGAGTTTACCTATTGTTGTTAAATTTTGTGGGAACCGATTCAATGTGTTTTCAAAAGTTTCAGATTCAGTATAGACCTATTCATTAAATGTAGGTCATCAACCAAACACATGACACCATTGAACATTTGGCACACGAAAAACAATCGCTAGGAAAAACCGTAACCATCCATTGATTTTTACAGCTTTTCCCGATTGTGTTGATTGTGTTTCGCGTGATTGTGTTTCGCGTTGTTTGTTATGGTATACCTACCTAAGTTAGGGTTGCCAACTTTTTTAGTACAAATAACGTACCTATTAATTAATTGGACAGGAAAAAAAGTATTGGGAAGTAAAAAAAGTATCTTTCAGCATATTTTTAGTACTTACATCACAATTTTTTTTATATAGTTTTCCTTGGAAAGCGTTTATGACAGTTTATTATTTGTTGGTAGTCGATAATCCGATTAATCAAATTAATACTTCCAGGGATTACCTACAAACAAATAAATACATGCTTTAAAAAAATCCCCTTTATAATATTAGTTTAGATTTTCTTTGGATCTCTATTACTCTTACTAACTCCGAATATATCCCATCTTTCTGCCACCGCCACTGTTGATTCTGGCATTCATTACCTACTAGCAGTGGTTGGGAAAACTATGGCGGGATTTTCATAAAAAAACATATAGATACGTTAAACAAATGCGCTTGATAGTCGGTCACGGAATCGGAACACCGTTTATAAAGTTACTATCACTCTAAGAACAACCAAACAAGGAAAACGATACACTTACCTACTTAAGAGCGTATACGCCAAACGGCATTTCATAAAAACATTCTAATCGTTATTTTCCGAAATGACTGAACCGATTTTAATGAATAAAATAGGTCTAAAAAGTTATTTGAAAACATTTTCGATAAATAGTGTTACAGTTAAAATTAGACCCATTTTAAATTTTCCATACAAACATATTTTTTTTTTTTAAACGTTGCCCCACACCAATTCCAAACCAACCAACCAATCACCAATTCACCAATTTCACCAATTTCCAATTATCTTTATTTAAATACGACATTTTGAAAATATTTTGACTAACTTTTTAGACCTATGTATCCTGCTTATATGCGTGAAGTTTCATTAAAATCGGTTCAGTCATTTCGCAAAATAGTGACTTGAAAATTTGTATGAAATGCCATACGGCGTAGGTACACGCTCTTAGGTAGGAAGTCATTTTATTCTCAACTACTCGCCGACACCTTTATCTTTTATCAAATTCTAAGTTAACTACATTGCAAATATACTTCAATTAATGAATACCTCGTGAAGTTGTAATAGACAACCATTTACTGACGTCATGTCGGTACCTATTTATGTTTCTAACATTATGTGGTTTCTTATTAATTGTGTGTCTGTGGTGAAAGGCACTATTAAAATGGTCAACTTTTATTCCCCTGCTAGATCTGCAGTTTATGAAATTATCTAGGTGCCTAGATAGCCTTCTGTCTCCTAAAGTTGGCCATTTCTTCGGTCAAAGAATCAACATTGCCATTCACCATGGCAATACTGCCAATTTTTTACTTTTCCCATTGACAAATGAGAAATTGTTTGATGCCCAATGAATTCTTTTCCTTCCCCTTTTTTAAACTGTCGCGTACATCTACACTTACACCAATATTATAAAGAAGAAAGATTTTTTTGTTTGTTTGTTTGCATTGAATAGGCTCCGAAACTACTTGACCGATTTGAAAAATTATTTCACTGTTGTGTTGGGAAGGCTCTACACCAGCTCCGGTGAACATAGGCTATATTTTATCCCCATATTCCCACGGGAACGGGAACTACGCGGGTGAAACCGCGGGGCGCTGCTAGTCATTAATAATTGTTATCAAAAATTAACCATTCGTAAAGATGAATTATTTAAGTTATTATTACTAGATAAAGATTAATAAAGTATAGGTAATTATGGAATATGAAACAAACGGTAACATACTCGTATATTCTGAACCACTCAAAAAGTTCTCTTTTTCCAAGCGAATCTTGATCAAAGCAGTGACCAAAGTCTTGCTTTGCGATAACACATAACCTACCTATTAGAAAATACTAAGCACAATTTTAGTCTTTTCTGCGGCCTAATTGTGTAATAATGTTTCGGCAAAAGTACTGCGATTCCTTTGCGATCCCTTTGCCTACGATTTCTGAATTGTGTAATGCAACTAATGCACCTTATGTGTCAAATTACCTTTTTTTGCGCATTTAGGTGGTATTCAGCTGATTCCGGGTTAGGTGGTATTAAACTGGAAGTCGACCCCAATATAGTTGGGAAAAGACTAGGCAGCTGATCAGATGCATTACAAAATTTGGAAGACCTTATTTCATGCGAAACGCAGGTAAAAAAATCGCAGTGCCTTTGCCGAAACACAATTAGGCCACTGGTCAACTAGTCAGCTACCTTAGATAGACCTACTTCTTGGTCAGTGCAAAGAGGTTTTGCTTGTAATCAGGTTGATAAGCAAATCAACCTAGTAGCCAGCATGTCTCCCACAACCATGGAGCGATGGCCAGCCATGCAAATGAGCGCGATTACTGAACAGGTAGCTGTAACCGAACTGGCGACCTTGTCGGCTACGTTCAGGACTAAGAAGAATGGACGTGACATAGTGTTTAATGGGGTCATATTGTTACCATAGAAAGGTTCCTACTTGCATTTTGTTCCGGGAGTGTATCCGTGGCATCATAGGACCTATCAGAATATTAGCGCTTTTTTTTTCTGGATGGGAAAACATCAAATGACTTCTCCCGCTTTGGGCGGAGTGGGAGAGTCAGACTCTTACTGACTAAAACCCACCCGTGATCCTTCTTGTACCCTTTACGTTCCAGGGTCGCGGTGACTCTTTCGAACAAATATCGCAATCCTAGCAGGCACTGACCGTATGGGGCCCCGTCTTCGTTGCTGACAGCTCTTTGAGGCGCGCGTGGAACACGACGCGCCGTCGACTCGGGCCTGGTTGCTATCGGACGGCGAGCCACCCATAGCTCGCGGTCCGTAGACCCGCGACTACGGTGACCGGGAATCGCCCTGCGTTTCCCGATGCCCGGGGCGTCTTCTTCTGTTGCGGCGGCTGGAGCGCAAGCTTTCCCTCTTCCGCACGCGTTCCGCCTTAGTCCTCCTTCGCTTTCGCATTACTTCGCATTACTGCGTCGCAGAAGGAGGTGAAAATATTAGCGCTGTAATACTTTTGAAGTGAAAACTTGTTAAGCCGCGTTGGGCACTTCTTGGTAGGCACACAAAGAGAAGACAAATTTTAACACTTAAAGTTCTAAGTTTTCACTTCTATCGGCAGTCAGTATAACTGCCAATTTTTTTTTTTATCGCACCATTTGTTGAGATAGGGACCTTTTTGGCCTCTGACTGACAAAACTGATACTGTTCGAATTTGTTAACTAATCACTACTATTAGTTTTAATATCTTCTTTTGTCTGTCTTGTGCGTGTCCCAAATACCTAGTAATTTATAAATTAGTAGTAATTTTTTTCTTTCTTTCAATTGGTTAATCCAGTGCTGAATTATGGAGTTCTACATGGCATCGGCTTTACTGACCCTCTAATGCGCAAAGCCAGTATTTTGTTTGATTATTAATCATTTAAGGTATTCTTTTGCGAGCACCTCGAGATAGCTCTTGCGCTAGGTCTCTCCAGCGTTAGATTTAAATTTAAAAAAGCAACGGCTAATTCTATTTGTAACTAACAATAAATCGATACCTACTAAACTTAACAATTTTTTTTTGTTTTTTTTTTCATCTATCCTATCTTTTCTGTAACTTATATACAGTACCTTTTCCTACATAATATAGAGTAAATACTCTATTTTATTAGGTATATTCCATAGATAACGTATCGCAATTGCAAAGCTTTTACTACATCATGCTTCACGCCTCATACTTAGGAACTCTACTGTATAGACACCTCAAACCTACTTAATTATTCTGCCTAAGCACTTAACGCATCCAAAACAACAAACAAATGAAAGTTGCCACTACAAAAAAAAAAAACACGTCTACAAAGCAAGGTACAACATACCTACGGCTGCCGCATCCAATGTATAACTTCGCATGAATGGACGGAAAGTCGCGCGACCACGTCCCTGCGCGCGCGCAAGCTTCCGCGTCGACGCACGCGCCACTTCCCATATGGAGGAGCACGGAAGTCGTTCCACTGATGGATGGCAGTACTTGCTCCCCTTTCTGGCTTGGCAAGTACTAGTGATAGCTGTAGAAAGGGACTCGCGCCTTTTAGGCGAGCTCGTTGATGGTGGTTGAAGGCTTTTATTTGTTCGGCGAAAGGACCATAGTCCTTTGTAGCTTTCTGTGGAAGATAGCTGTAATTGTCAACCAAGAGTGTTATGGCTCGCCGTCCGATAGCAACCAGGCCCGGGTCGACGGCGCGTCGTGTTCCACGCGCGCCTCAAAGAGTTGTCAGCATAGAAGACAGGGCCCCATAGGGTCAGTGCCTGCTAGGGTTGCGGAATTTGTTCGAAAGAGTCACCGCGGCCCTGGAACGCAAAGGGCACAAGAAGGATCACGGGTTGGTTTTAGTCAGTAAGAGTCTGACACTCCCGCTCCGCCCAGAGTGGGAGAAGTCATTGAATGATTTCCCACTCAGAAAAAAAAGGGTGTTATGGATATGAAATTTCGGATCTGAATATGGATATAGAAATAGAAATATGTACCTATTTCGGATTATCCGTTAGTTTCGGTTACGTATTGTACATAAGATTTTTAAGAAATTGTAAAAGTAAAACACAAATATAAAACTAAAATTGACGCTTGCGGCGAGTGAGCACTCAACCCAAGCCAAAAAACCTGTCATGTAAATCATACTGACTCGGATCCTATCCAAAATTATACGAAACTATTTATATTAGTTTCGGCTACGGTTATGGAGCTCCTTCACATATAAACAAAAGAATAGTGTTGGAAACTTTAGCGCCAAAACCCTACGCGTTCCGCTATAAGCACATTTCAGGCAAAAGGGTACTACTGCTGAACATAGGCCCAGTGGCGTAGCTAGCACGGGTGACACCCGGTACGGATATACATGGTGCCACCCCATAAATGAAGCAAATTATAGGTTGCAACATTAATTCTGTTGACGGCAGTCGCAACTCATTCTTTGGCTTAAACATGAATCGTTATTTGCCGTAAAATAAAAGCAATCTCAAGTAGGTATTACTTAGTCAAATTGCAGATTGAAATGACGTTATCTGCCGCAAGAGAAATGGACCATAAAATCAAAGATAGTTATTCACACGAGGTCTCGTCTATCATACGGTCGTTACATGTTACCGAGGCGAGACAGAGTAACCTGTCACATATGTGTCGGTACTTTCCATTTCATTTCGTGGCCGGCCAGTGAAAGCGGCAGGTGCTTGACCTTTGTCGAACCCATCTGGAGCCATTGATGAGCGATCGACTTGCGACACTCCCGCAGATGGGGACAGAAGACCCGTGGAGAGAACACGAGCATTCAAAAAAGGAATTCATTTTGAAATTTAAAAAAGGAATTCATTTTGAAAATTAAAAAAGGAATTCATTTTGCAAAGAGAAAAAAATAGGTAACCGTTAAATTCGCGGATAAAATTATCACGGACGTCGTTCAATAACGGTGGTCTATTTGAACATCTCAACGAAGATTATAGGGTACTAGTCTGTGCGCAAACACAGGTTCACTCTGTGTCCCTTAACTCTCATAATCCAATGAGACGGCAGTCCGTCACGACCGGGGAAAGATGAAGCGCAGGACTAACGACTTCAGGAAAAGACGCCCTGGACGTCGGGAGTCACAGGGCGATTCCCGGCTATCGTAGGCGCGGGCCTGCGGATGGCGAGCGACGGGTGGCTCGCATTCCGATAACAATCAGTGATCCACACACGCCTCAAAGAGATGTCAGCAAAGAATATAGGGCCTCATAGGGTCAGTGCTTGCTAGGGTTGCGGAATTTGTTCGTAAGAGTCACCACAGCCCTGGAACGCAAAGGGCAGGAGGAACACATGCGGGTTTTAATCAGTAATAGTTTGACACTCTCTTCCGCTCCGCCCAGACCGTAACAAGTCATTTGATGATTTCGCATCCATAAAAAAGGGCAATCGACTTTAATTTCAAAGTTCAACATAACATGTTCGCTTTGTATTTTCTACCACGCTGTGTTCCCTTTAAAATAATATAACATTTGAGTCAAAACGTTTTTCAAAACATTTAACATACGAGGGCCTATAAAGTGGGATTTCTTCAAGATCTTATACAGTGACTTCGCACTGCTATGCAATTGTGTTGTGTTGTAACAAGCGACCGTCAATGGAAGATGTGAAGTAATGGTCGATTGAAACATAATTATAGGCTTGTCTTCAACTGTATCATTAAAAGATGGGAGACATTGGCTCTTGGTTTACATAACTTCTGTAATGGCATCTACAATAAGACCGTTAGTTATGCGCGTCGGCAAAGGTTCAGTCAAGAGAATTTGTTTGGAAAGTACAAAGTTTGGGGTTTGTGACAACGAGTTACTATGTGTACAAAGACAGATGTACACCTTGTTCCATCACTTCAACAGTAACGGAGAGATCAACCACCGGACCAACGGCTTAACAGGACCGTGTCCGAAGCGTGGTACATCAAGAGCGTAAAAATATCGGAGTGTACATTTTATATGAACTCGTTCACGTCCGCTCAGGCCACGCGTGTCAGGCCACGGTCCGTCCACGTCACCGGCACGGTCATGACACATGTATGTGTCACCTAACGAGCATTCCGAGCACAGGACGCCACAACATGCACCAACGTCCAAACACCGGGGTGTCAATGAGAAATTCGTTACGGAAAACCAGATTGGCCGGACGAACCCAAGAACTTACAATCGACAGTCGCGTTTGCGACCGCGAGACCAGCGGAACACGACTTCAATAAAATTTAAGTTAGGACATTTATCTACATCTACACTAATATTATATAGAGGAAAGATTCGATTGATTTTTTTGTTTGTTTGTTTGCACTGAAGAATACTACTTGACAGATTTGAAAAATTCTTTCACTGTTGGGTAGCTTCATTGACGACACGGTTGGCGCAGTGGTTGAGCGATTGGCTGCTGCGCTACGTATCGTGGGTTCGATTCCCGCACGGAACAAATATTTGTATAGTATGGCCTACAGATAGTTGTTCCGGGTCTGGCTGTTTGTGTATGTGAGATTGTATGTTTGTAAACGCACCCACGGAACACAGGAGAAATTCGAAGTGTGGATTATTCAATATTTTTGTTTTCAATTCTATTAAAATTATTAATTAGACCTACTTTGAGAATGATGTGCATGACTGTAAGCGACTTGTTTACACAGGATTCTCTTGTAAACGTTTTTATAAAATAATGTTCTGTAAACAAGGTGTGCCTATCTATAACTATACTAATATTATAAAGAGGAAAGATTTATATTTTTGTATGTAACGAATAAACTCAAAAACTACTGAAACGATTTCAAAAATTCTTTCACCATTAGAAAGCTACATTCACCCTGAGTAACACAAGCTATATTTTATCCCCGTATTCTCACGGGAACGGGAACTACGCGGGTAAAACCGCGAGCCGCTGCTAGTGTTAAATAAATAAATAAAACAACACGTTACAATTTTAAGTAATATTATTTATTGGTGTATACGACATGATAACAGATTCATAACCCCTGTTACCTACTGGTTTTGCATCGAATCAAATAGTTAAAACAAAACAGCAATCAGTTTGCTAACAAATATTCGACGAGCACAAATCTCTGGTACAAAATATAAAAATCAAGTATTCTTTTGAATACACATCAATAGAATAGGGTAGTTGACTAAAAAAATCTAATTAGTCCGTCGGATAGATTTCCAAAAAATATTGGACACGTATTTTTTCTTTTTTCACGTAAACAAAAAATGAAGACGATAGTGCGTTGAAAACTCGTATGACGTCACTACTCGCTACAATTTTTACCGGGCAGTGACGTCACACGCTCCCACTCCTGATCTTTGATGCTTTGTATCTTCGTCAGTTTTTATAGATTTGATAAAGGAAAAAATACGTGTCCAATATTTTTCTATAATCTAACTGACGGACTAAACATAATCATGTATTTTTTTACTCAGGAAACATCCCTATTCGACCACAGTATTTACGTACAAGTATAAAGATAAAAAGCTCTACTTTTTTGATGAAAGAATTTTCATCTTCTTCATTGATTACGAAAAACGGTTAAACCCTTGCCTTATATAGTAAGGACAGGGCGTACTGCAGCCCTACCATGACGTCTTAAATCCATCATGTTTGCTGTGTCAGAGAGAGACGGAGTTACACAAGACCATAGATATAATAAACAAGGAGATATGCCCTGTAGCCGAAAATGTATCGGAACCTGTGTCTCCTGTTTTGCCCTACCACCCGGCAACTACTACGCATGCAGTTCAGTAAAAGCAATAGATACGCAGTCGCGCACACACCCGCATTTCTAAAATCGGACTGTACTACACAATCAATTATAAACCTTATCCTAATAAACACAGCGTATATTTACAGTACACCGTGCAACTTACACAAAAACAACGGTGAGTATCGTTGTGCTGTGCAAAAGCAATTTATTTTACATATACGCTAGTGATTGACTAATCGGAAAGTTATCGATTCTGGCATTTATTACACACACTATGCTGCCCATGTATAACAAATAATTTTAAGCAAAGGTCACTAATATATTATCTTAAACATGCCGATTACTATAATGCATTCGAAACTTTATCGAAAGTAAAATACAATTACCATAAAAAGTAAGGAAGTAGCACGAGGATAAGGCATAAATACGATAATTCAAAGCCAAAAACACTTGAACGATTATTTACCAAAAATTTAATGAAATCTAAGAAAGTTTGGTACACTTTTGTAATATTTCATTCAACAATCGACATTGTTGTCGACAGTGTATCTGCACAATTACATCACTAACTCGCGGCAAGAAGCAGCGGCCGTACTATGCGATACATCGGCTTGCTAAAGTATCGTTTTGTGATTTTTACATTGCTCATCCAGTCACTTAGCGACAAACTTAGGTAGTGGTTAAGGAGCAGTGTATTCATTGTAATATGTTATTGTCGCTGTGACATTTGAAAACAAAAATAACATAGTATAAGCAAGAAATATTTTACGATTTGTTGTTTTTCATGATTTTAAAGACAAATATAGTGAAATACTTGTATTTTGATATGGTAAGTGATTCCATAATTAACAAAGTTTTGGTTTAGGCTTCGGTTTTTACAAGAAAACACTGAACAACACGGCATTCTTATATCTTATCACGCTCACGGTCGGAAGCGCACTAGTTCGCGGATTCGACCATTGCGTAAGACATGCTCGCCCAGACCATGTCGCGTGGACACCGACACGCCCCCTTGCCACTTCTCCTGTATTTTATATTTCTATGCACAAGACGAATAGCACTATCCCTTTCACTCACACACATCATGATGGATTTAAGACGTCATGGTAGGGCTACTGAACGTTTTTCTGACACCACAAATTGGCCCGTCTAAACCGAAGGGAACCCGCCACGTGTTCGGCTATCTTCGGGAGCGATCGTGTCCGCGAGACATATGTAAATGTCGTGTTTCTTGTATGGTCAAAGAGTAAACGTTCGGACGGCCCTGTGTTTACTATTTCAATTAAACAATAAAAAGTTCAGATGTACTGAAGTTCCTGCAAGGGTTGCGGAATTGTTCGAAAGAGACACCGCGGCCCTGGAACGCGGCGGGCACTAGGAGGAACACGGATGGGTTTTAGTTAGTACGAGTCTGACACTCTGAACAGGAGGAGTCATTTGATGAATTCCTATGCCCAAAAAGAAAATCCAAAAGTTTTTAGGCATATATTGCTTCTGCAAGATAATAATTGGGATAGAATACCACGTAGTACTGAGCAACATCTCAGTATTATGATACCAACAGTCAATATCATAATGTAGAAGTACATAATGCTGTAGTATACTTTTTCATCATGACATATTTTTTTACAAAACTTGGCTTGTGTTAAGAGGCCTATCACAAAATAACGTTTTTTTGTTCGTTCGAGAACCGATGCGTCAATTACGTCTAACTAAAGTTTTACATAACATACTGACTAGCTTTTATCTGCGACTTCGTACGCGCATGTCCAGTTTTTTTAGTTCCCGTAGTGATTTCGGGTAATTCTCTCTTAGTGCTCCTCTACAGTCCCCAAGGAACCTATGAACAAGCCAAAGGAGATGGAAAATGGTGGGCCCAAATGTAATGAGTTGAGGTATGATCTAAAAAAATTGACATATTTTTTTATCTTACTATGTGAAAAATCAGCTCAATTCTGAATCTGGAAGCAGAGAAATAAGAAAAAGATAGGTTTCGTGAGATTTCCGATTGACCAATCGATTACACAATTACAAAAAAAAAATCTCAAAACAATTAAATGCACTACATGCAATACAAGTACATTTTATTACAGTCATATTAAACAATGAAATATCAATTAATGACTTATAAACTGATAAAATGATTATTGATTTGATATCGATATGATATCAAATGAATCTTGCATTTTTTGTCTATGTCACTGGCATGACAGCTGACTGACATTGACACTAGACAATAATTGCCGGCTGCACACTCGTGTTTTCCGATGTGTTTTGAGTGTTTTCCCGATTATTATTCATTTTCAGCGACCACTGCTTAGTTTTTTATGGATTCTGACCCTGCCTACCTTGTACGACACTTGCTTTCACTCTGGACACCGAAGATTGCTCACACGTTTGACATGGAATTGTTATTTTGGATTGGATATTGTTGAAAATATGGATCGCTGTGTGAATTGTGGGATAGCAACTACCCGCTGCAATGCACTAGGCCGACGACCCCTAAATGATGACACAATTTTCAATCATGTGTTAGATAAAGATTGTAACATAACCTTACTTTTACTAAACCCACCGTATTAACTCGGCACTCAGATTGTCAAAACTTACAGAATTTTCAGAGAGGGACTGACAGGTCTAAATCTATTAATTCATACCATTTTCATCTCTTTACATTTGGGCCCAAGATTGTATGTAATCGTTTCCGTCTCCTTTCAGCTTCCTACGACCAGTAGTTTCGGCTGTGCGTTGTCTGTCAGTCACTCAGTAGCGGAGTGGTTATATATACAAGGTTGTTCCAGAAGTGCGTAGTCATATTTACGGGTGGGGTTTAGTACCTGCTATACAGTATCTACAGAAACAATAGATATAATTTTTATTTAATCTTTTCAAATTAACGGGGTCGAAAACAGACTAAAAAGCTCTAAAAAAATCATCAAGCAGTCTATCACAGTTAGTAGCGTTTATTTTAGCTCAATCTTAGATTCGAAGCCAGTAACTGCCAAGTTGTTGTGTTTTATTTTTTTAAATTTATTCGTTAATTGTAGTAGAGTTTTTTTTTAAATGGTCAATTATTTTTTAAGTATTTTTTCGTTACTGTATAACAGATACAGAACACCAAATATTACCAACATTAAATATGACCACACACTTCGGTAAAGGTTTAGTATCGTTTGGCAGGAATTCGGGGGGAGAGGGGGAGGGGAGGGAGGGTGACACTTCCCCCATGGCACCAGTCCCGTAAAAAGGCAACGCACCGACTCCACACTTCTGGAACACCTGTTTATTATTCATTAAATTTAAAAACAAAAACCTAATTAACATTTTGTTTCTATCCTAGAAAAAAAAAGATAAAACTTCCGTTCCTACATACATAATTATATCAAAAACCCGAGGGCATTATGAATTAAACCAATACTTAAGAAATATTATTTTATATTTATCATTTCTGTTGCTTCATACAGTAGCACAATTTACAAGCTCGAAAAAGTTCGTTCGAACATTTTAGGAAACACTTACTTCAGAATTTTTGCTTCACATAAGTGGCAAAAAAAACCGCTAATAACAAGACCGCTATGAACAATAACTTAACGTGTTCTCATCCATTAAATAAGTTAAAGTTGTTGAAATAATTCATTTTCTCTGAATAATTACATCAATAGTCGGCCATTTCATTTAAAAAATCACGGTCGCAATGGAATAGGCCTCTTAACGTCCATTTGAATCGTACTAAACTATTGCACCGGTTATATTATATCCCTCCTGCACATCTAATTACTAACATCAGTTGTGTTTTACATAAAAATAATAAAAACACCTACTCCATACAGTCAATTGACCTAAATACCATCATCTTTGATCTACCTCTCCAGAGCAAAAAAAAATAAATAAGGAACGTGCATGGCAAAGACTATAGGGAACGTGCATGGCGTAGACTATGTCATCTAGTGTTGCAAATCTGAAAATTTTAATATTGAAATTTTTAACTTTAGTATGATACGGGAAAGCGAATGATAATAAAATTGCAATGCTTGAAAAAGGGCTGCTAAGTCATAAGTACTAACATAACATAACATCAACATTGTACACTTAGTTCGCAATAAACGTTTTGACTTTGACTTTGACCTGTGCTGCCACCGCCATATACTTCCTGCACCCTCCGTTTAGGGGAACATGCACGAAGTAGACTGTGCCACCTAGCGTTGCAACTTTGAAACTTATCAGTAAAATCTACTTGAAATTGACGTGTCTGTGCTGCCACATATAGTTTCTGCACGTTCCCTATGCCACTTATTATTAGGTTACAAATTCTTTTTTTTAGGAGGTGTCGACTTCTTAACCGAACTTTAATTTAAATAGTAAAGCTTGTTGTTGAGCTTGTTGCCCTGGCTGGGGGCCTTAAATTCATTTGAGGCCACCACAGGACTGTCCGGTTAAGCAGTAACCAACCTTAGTGTGCTGAAATGCGAGTGGTCCAACCAAAAAAGAAAAAGCCATAGCTTGTTAAAAACTAAGGACTCCACACTCGCGGGCACCGCCTGTGGGGTTACAGAACGGGCTGGTGAAGACAAGGATGATAATTGGTAACTTAGTACAAAGGATAATTGAAATAAGTAAACAAGGATTATTTAAGAGCGAATTTAAGACTACAGGCTCAGCGGCGCGGGCTGGCTCCAGCAAGGGTCGCGGCGAATGTAGCAAACTTTGATCTTTTTCCGAAAAAATACTTGAAATTAACGCATCTGTGCTGCCACCTATAGTTCCTGCACGCTCCCTATACTAAGTTTAATCTCAAAATTTTAAACTCAGATATTACGTCCCGAGTTGCAGTACACCAGCTCGGGACGAACCTCTTTCCTTGTCTAAGCACTGTCTGTGACCGAATGTATGGAGTAGAGCATACGGCGGCAGCTCCCCGCGGCACTAGGCGCAGGCGCAGCGTGCGGCGCCCTAGCTGCGGTTGTACCGGTTGCCCCAGCCGCGCCGGTGATCGTCTTTGTACTCATCCATTTTATTCTGTCTCGCTCTTTCTTCAGGGTCGTCTTCTTCGACCAGACGTTCCTGTAAAGAAAGACCAAGTTTTACACATAAAGAAGGTATTTACAACTTTCTGTTCCCTTTATATTAATAGCTACAAGATCAAGCAAAAATCAGATGGGGTCATCTGATTTCTACTCGGTTTGGACTCTAATTCGAGGCCGATATATGTCCGTGCCTCGGAAAGCACGTTAAGCCGTTGGTCTCGGCTGTCATTTGTAGATCTTTGGCAGTCGTTACGGGTTGTCAGAAGCCAGAAAATCTGACACCAGTCTTGCCAAGAAGTACCGTGTAGTTAAAGGGTTGTGGAGGTCTGGTAGGCAGCCGCTTCACGTAAAATACTGGTATCCAGCTGAATCCGGCTTTTCTGGGAGCCGACCCCAATAAAGTTGGGAAAAGGCTAGGCAGATGATGATGATCTGTCCTGTTATGCTCTCCAGAAATATTCCAAACTTATAAGGCACTCCCGAAAGATGTACATCCAAAACCAGACCTGTCAGGAACTCATAAAATTAATCTTATAAATAAAAACGAAGTATTAAATGAAGGTTTACCTTTCGTATTCTCTCCTCTTCGTCTGCGTCGTTCTCAGTGTTCTGTATTGTGGTGTGGGGTATGTTTGTGGTGCCCGGGAAGCTGTGGACGAGAAAATAAAAATCATTGTAGATAGAGTTCAGAATACTAAAACAACTCCTAGGATTTCGCCCAAAAACTGCGCAAATCTCGCGTATCTATACTCATGATCATCAATGATCATCAAAAGTAATTTATTCGAACTTTTCTTGCTTCCTGAATGACTTATAAATTAGCTTAGAACAGTATAAGCAAAACCAGCACATGTAAACAGGTTGTTTTATTTTATTTATTTATCTTATTAAGCTATTGCATAGCTTCTATCGCGGGCCTTGAGCGTGGCAACCGAATCCAGAAATTCCGTAACGAAAATTACCTAACACCGCTACGTCATTCGATTAGGCCCCGCCTTTTTAAAATGGTCGCTTCGTTACTGAGCTATTATGTCGCCGACACCGAGCCGACCCGAACGTCTGCGTTCGGAAACAATCGGTGGGACAAAGTTAAGTGAAACGTACGTGATTTACATTAGTACAGTAACCCAGGTAAACGAATCGAGACCATATCACAATGACGCAGAGTACTAAATATATAATTGCATAAGTTGATAAAAAATGCTATGCAATGGCTTTACCGCGGCAGTCCTCGAGTGCCACATGTATTTTTTTATTTTATCTAAGGACAACCAACAAAGCATACACCAAAATATACATGTAAGGATCACCAAATTTTATACATGTTATAGTTTTGGCAGCTAATATCGGCGAAAGCGCTTTTAATCTCGAATTTCTTCCGTGCTTTACGCAAGCGATTGCAAATTTAGCTCTGCTTAATTTTTTTGCACATCTATTCCGAAAAGGCAGAGTTCCCATACACTCACATGCCATCCCGGACCCGCTGGTCGTAGAATTCCTCGACGGTGAGCGCGGGTATGGCGGGGTAGCCCAGCCCGAACACCGCCTTCTGCGCGGCGTCGCGCGCGATGATGACGGGCTTCAGCGGCACGTGCGGACGAGCTTCCTTCGGCTTGGGCGCTGCAACAGATCTAGCCGTCAGTGTCACTCATAGGAATATTACATAATGTGATGACTTATAAGTATAGGGAACGTGCACAGCGTAGACTATGCCATCTAGTGTTGCAAATCTGAAACTTTTACGTTGTAAATATTTGACCTGTGCTGCCAGTTGCCACCTATACTTCCTGCACTCTCCGTTTAGAAGAACGTGCACGAAGTAGGCTATGCCATCTAGCGTTGAAAATTTGAAACTTATAAGTTAAATATACTTGACATTGACGTGTCTATGCTGCCGCCTATAGTTTCTGCACGTTCCCTATAGTGCGTTTCACGAAAGAATTCCCTTCGTCGTATTGTTGGCTGCCCTGTCTGTCTTAACGTCAAAGAATGGAGATGGCTATCAGTGCTGCCAATAAAAATTTCTCGATTCCCGGCGTCAGTGTTGTCAATTCGCCGAAATTCCCCGCTTGTTTTTGATTGATTCCCCACATTTTCCCCGAATTCATATTTTTGGAATAAAAACACTGTTTTATTCAAAATTTGTTTAATACTATAAAATTTATTATAAAGCTATGAATTGTTCTGAATTCCTGTGCAGTAACTTGTTTATTTTATTAAAAAATAGTTTTACAGTTTCCAAAAGAAAAAACAAAATTATAAGGTAATTGGTAAAAGTAACGGTAAGTAAGTATTGTTAAAAATATAGCAACACTGATTTTCCGAAATGCCAACATTACGGCGAAGGGAATTCTTTCATGAAACGCACTTTAGTTTACTTTTTGACTTGAACAAAAATGGCAGTTGAGAGCATGTCATGCTCACTCAAATGTCTCGCTGATGGTAGCGTGTGTTGGATCATTCAGTTTCCTTCAAAATGGTTGATTTGAATGGTGCCGATACATGCGTCATGTTCGTGAACGGGCGCCGTCAGTCGCGACTGGTCAGTTCTTAACTGCCACTGACTTATTATAATCTTTATATTTTGAATTGTTTTAGTTTCCTTTTTTCTTTGCATTATCCCTACTTATAGAAGCAACAAAGATAAAGTAACCATGGCAAGATTTAAAAGAGTAACCATGGAGTTTCTTGCACGTTCTTCTACATAGTGATCTACGCTTCCGAACGTGTAAATATCTTAATGATTTTGACTGGCCAACCTTGACAATTCAAAAGTGGCAGTAAATTGTTTATTTGAAATAAATGCATTTTAAGACCTTTTCAGATATTTATGATTGTACTCCAAAACTGTAACACAGCTCTTTTACGGTGCTCCCTCACCTGCCATGTATAATTTCAGATTAAATTTTGAAGATTCTCCTGTAACTAATTTAGCTACAGGAGAATGTTCAATGTAACGAAATAATTGTTCTGCTTATCAGAAAATTAATTCGACTTTGTTTATTCATGTAAAAACACAGAAGAAACGTTATTGAAGTCACGAATTATTTCTAAATCAGCGAACTACTAGCGCGTTGTTGTTATATGATGTATCAAAATGTTATAGATAGTAGTGGTGGCCGAGTGGTAACGGGTTCAAACTCAGCCAGGCGCATTACTTTGTGTAATTAATATCATCACCACTGCTCTCAAAACGGTGAAGGAAAACATCGTGAGGAAACCGGTATGTCCTAGAACCAAAAACTCGAAGGCATGTGACATTCACCAACCCGCACTGGGCCCGCGTGGTGGATTACGGCCCATTCCCTCTCCTAGACAGGAGGCCTGTGTCCCAGCAGTGGGAACGTTCAAAGGCTGATTATGCTAGATAGGTTGCAGTAGATATAAATTTTGGTGGGTTAAAGCCACTGCCTTAACTCTCCTTAGTTATGTAGCACATTTGCTCTTTTCAGACGATTGATTGGGATTCGTATTAGAAGAAGCATGCTTGTCAATAAGTTGGCATGGAGTTTTAATATTATGATTATTAATGTGATAAACTAAGTTTTGTTTGGATGTTTAGGGCATTTTCGATATAGTTACGTCTTTTTCACAAAAACTGCTTCCGCGTTCCTCCTAATGCGTTCCAAGGCTGCGATAACTCTTTCGAACAAACTCCTGCTCCCTAGCAGGCACTGACCCTATGGGGCCCCGTCTTCTTTGCTGATAACTCTTTGAGGCGCGCGTGGAACATGACGCGTCATCGAACTGGGCCTGGATGTTATCGGACGGCGAGCCACCCATAGCTCGCCATCGTCAGGCCCGCGATGTCCAGGATACATGATTTTTACTTGCACCTATTTATCACTACACTCCCTTATGACTTTAGCAGTTAACCCATTCTCCAAAAACCTTCAAAATACAATTATCATATCTACTTACATATTTAATTTATCTTGTTAAAACTCGATGCAGGTTCCAGAACAATTTAGTGAGGTTTCAAGGAAGGTTCGTCATAGTTTGGCATCTTGATTGGAGTGAGATGGTCCTGGTTTACCAGAATTACTTTGGGTACATACATAACTATGTGTCAGACAAAACCAACAAGAAAAGGATCTGTCTCTGTTTTACCCGACTGCACCAAAAGGAGTTATATAAGAATAAATAATCAGCCTTTTAACATTCCCACTACTGGGACACAGGCCTCCTCTTTAGGAGAGGGAATGGGCCGTAATCAAGCACGCGGGCCCAGTGCGGGTTGCTGAATGTCACATGTCTTCGAATTTTTGGTTCTAGGACATGCCGGTTTCCTCACGTTTTCCAACACCGTTTCGAGAGCAGTGTTGATGGAATTAAATACACAAATTAATGCGACTGTCTAGATTAGAACCCGCGACCTACAACTCTTTAAGTCGGGGTCATTACCACTCGACCACCACTACTCTCGGAAGGAGTTATGTTTTGAATCATTTTTGTGAACAGAATCTGTTTATGCTGTTTGTTCAGGCTGATCTTGGCCTGTCCAAGTCATCTATCACGAAAATGTATCTATGATTCACATAAATTGAAGAAATTTTTCACATTCCACAAACATGTCTAATTCTGGCTAATAGTTTCTTGGTCATTGATGTTATTTGACTGTTTCCAAACAGCAAACCACTATTTTAGTTGGAACTCAAAACAGATTTAAATTCCAAACTACATTCGAGTCAGAAGATAATTGTAAAAGTTATCTTTGGAAGTAAAAATTCGATTACAAAAATAATCTTCTAATAAAACGCGCAACTTCGTCTGTCACATTATTCATGACTGCTCTGCTCTTGTTAGCCTTAGCGAGATGATATACGCCTATAGCCTCCCTCAATAAATGGGCTATCTAACACTTAATTTTTTTTTTCAAATCGGACCCGTAGTTCCTGAGATTAGCGCGTTCAAGCAAACAAACTCTTCAGCTTTATATATTAGTATAGAAGTATAGATAAAAGTCCATATAGAATGGACCATTAGAACGAATCCACTGAAAAAAAACTAGGCACAGATTAAACAACGTAAACTTTATGCATACCTGAAGCATTTTTAGTCATATAGTCGAGAATAGACTTCTCCTGCTCAATACTGTTGAGTTCCTCAAACGATTGGTTGACGTAACTCTGCAACAGCTTTAGGAAGTACGCTCTCTTCGTCTCATCGTCTGATGAGGATTCCATGGCCTTTGATAGAATGCTGAGCTCTTCCTTCAGTTCTTGCATCTCCTTGAACCTTCGGATCTTAGCTTCTCTAGTCATTACCTGGAATTTTGTAGGAACTTAAATATTTTTTTCTGTCTTTTTTTTTAGGTCAGTGGTGGCCGAGTGGTAACGGCCCCGACTTACGAATTGTAAGTCACGGGTTCAAAGCCAGCCAGGCGCATTACTTTGTGTGATTAATTTCATCAGCACTGCTCTCAAAACGGTGAAGGAAAACATCGTGAGGAAACCGGCATGTCCTAGAACCAAAAATTCGAAGACATGTGAAATTCAGCAACCCGCACTGGGCCCGCGTGGTGGATTACGGCCCATTCCCTCTCCTAGAGAGGAGGCCTGTGTCCCAGCAGCGGGAACGTTAAAAGGTTGATTATGAAAGTATTTTTTTCTATGGGGGTTAGGATGGTTCCTGTGTCTAGATGATAGTTTTCTTAATACTATTATAAATGCGAAAGTTTGGATGGATGATTGTTACGCCAGAATGGCTGAACGTATCTGGATGAAATTTGCCACAGAGATAGATTATAGTCTAAATTAGCACATAGGCATGTTACCCCAAGAATACGTTCCCTTGGGATTATTTCTGACGTTCACGGTCACGGGGGCGACGCGCTGGCAGAAACAAGTGGCTACTTTGAATTTGGTTTGAAAGAAAAAGGGACGCCACATATTATTATTATATTTGCAATGGCATCTGTAGGCACTCGTTGACATATAGAGTGGACGAAGATAGAAAGAAAAATAGTTAAGATAATGTTCCGAGGCCATACACACCCATATAAGGAACTCCATTAAAATGAATCCCATCCCAATAGATACAGAATTGGATCGATTTTGTAAAAAAAAAGCGTTTACGCTATCCAATTTTTAGGAAATCATCTGCCTAGGCTTTTCCAACTATAAAATTGATTGAGTCAGGCGTTACTTTGCGGAAATCCATTTTAAATTTGAAAATGAAAACAATATATCTAGTTTTAATTTCCGCGAATATTAGTGGGTTGCAGGTATGCACCTCCCTCCCGCCCGCTATATTATGCACATGCAAGATTACTGGGCAAATGCAAGGATTTTAAGCACATGCAGGAAGGCAATGCAAAACCCCACACCATTACCGACACGTGTTTCGCCTCTCCACGAGGCATCCTCAGGGGACGTGTTGACTCGCTGACCGTTGAGTAGCGACTGAGCATTTACTCGTAGCAGTCGCTGCACCCCCGTAGGGGGGCGCGGCGAGCGGTCACAGGGCTTTTAAACCCTCTGCCCGCGGGGGCACTCCGGGGTGCGTAACAACGCACCCGTAGTTGGGTTGCCGATATAGGCGGTAGATGATGGCGTGCGCCTGCGGGTGCTACGCAGCTGCGCACGCCTAGGTGTAGCTGTATTTGTATACTGCAGGTGCGCCGCGACGCTGTCCCACAGCGTCGCCTCTTCACGGCACCCCGGCGGTCAGTCCCCGCCAGGTGAGACCCCCGGTTACCCGAGGGAGGCCCAGCGAGAACGACCTGCGACAGAGGCGCCGACTTTGTTGGCTCACCTGCAGCAAGTGAGTGGCCCCCGCCCTCCCCGTTTCCAGATCGAGCCGGTTACGGTTTGGACTGCGAGGCCGTATCATGTATGTGTGGGGGCCATGAAGTGTGAGTCCTGCCACCCAGTGCATCTGCACCGAATAGTGAGCCCGCGCTAACGTATTCGGTGCGTGAGTCCACGTGCATGTGTAGAGATGATTGTATGGTCGGGCGCAGCTTGCCTATATTAACTTAGAACAAGCCGCGCGCCGAGGTGTGAGTAGGGTGTAGAGTATTATTGTGTGGGCAAGTCGCGTGTTGCCTGGTACGACTTACCCAGGCGTCAAATCCGGTGCGACGGAGCCGCAGCCGTCCGCTACCAGGTCGCGGGGCAGCCGCCTCGCGTCAGGCGGGCGCGCGTGCCAGGGCGCTAGGTGCTTGACGTGTGGCCAAGCAGATGCGTCGGCACGCGCGAACATGGCCCTCGCGAGGCGCTGCACGAACTGGTCCAGGCCCTCAATCCCGAGGTCCCGCTGGATGACGCTATTCCTCACGATGTAAGGGGCGTCGAGGATGGTCCGCAGCGCAAGGTGTTGCTGCGCGCGGAGAGTCACCCGGCTCCTCTCACTCGTGAGAGCGTACCAGGCGGGGGCGGCGTACGTCAACACTGGGCGAATGTACGTCTTGTACACGCCCAGTTTGACGCGCACCGGGAGTCGGGACGAGAGCACTGGCCAGAGCAGGTTGCGGGCGATCCTGCCCTGCGCGGCGACCTGGCGGACGTGCGGCCCCATCGTGAGTCGGCGGTCGATGGTCACACCCAGGTACTTGGCCCGGGGCGACCACTCGACGTCGACTCCTTGGAGCTTCAGTCGTGGTGGGAGGTGCGATTGTCCTGTGATAATCGCCTGCGTCTTACTCACGTTAACTGACAGCCGCCACTTGGCGAGCCAGTCTGGCAGCAGATCGAGGACGCGCTGCATCCTGACGGCCGCGTACTTCGCGTTCATCGAAGTGGTAATGTACGCGGCGTCGTCGGCGTACAGCGCAAGTGTCGAGTCTGGCGTGGTGGGGATGTCGTCCGTGTAGCGTGAGTAACACGCCGGCGACAGGCAGCTGCCCTGCGGCACGCCCGCCCTAATGGGGCGGGGGGCGGACAGCGCTCCTTCGACCACCACTCTGAAGCTCCTGTGGGACAGAAAGGACGAGACCACTCTGACTACGCGACGGGGCGTGTCGGACGTGGCCAACTTATATAGAAGGCCGTCGTGCCACACGCGGTCGAAGGCCTTCTCCATGTCGAGGAATACTGCAACTGCGTACTCCTTCTTGTTCATCGTCGCTGACAGCAGGTGCAGTACCCTCGACAGCTGGAGCGTCGTGCTATGTTCTGCCCGGAACCCGAACTGTTCCGGTCGTGGGGCGATATGCGGTGTTAGATGTCGCAGCAGGAGCGTCTCGAACACCTTGGAGACGGTCGGCAGCAGCGTGATCGGCCGATAGCTCTCCGGCTTCAGTGTGTTTTTCCCCGCCTTGGGCAGCATAATAACGCGCCCCTCTTTCCAGGACGCAGGAAAGGCCCCCGTGCGCAGTATCCCGGTGTACAGGCGCGCCAGCGCCGCGACCATTCGGTACGGCAGGTGGCGCAGCGCTGTATTCGAGATACCGTCAGCCCCAGGGGCCTTTTTGGGCTTCGTTTTGAGGATGGCGCGTCGCACTGCGCCCGGCGGGAAAAACACTGGGTCCTCCTCGGGAGCTATCGGCGTGGCGAAGTACTCCCCAAGGTGTTGCTCGACTGCCGCGACATGCTGGTGCTCGACAGTCGGGTTCGGGCAAAACTGACGCTCCAGGTGCTCGGCGAAGACCTCCGCGCGGTCCTCCGCTACGTACCTGAGAGCCCCGTCGCTATTCAGGAGAGGGCGCACCGGAGCTGGGGTGTTGGACACTGCCCGGCATAATTTGTGTATGGAGGGCCAGTCGCCCTCCGCGTCCTCTATTCTTTCCTCCCAGCTCGCGGCGGCCAGGGCCTGTAACTCGGCCTTGACTTTGTCCGCAAGACGGTTCAGCTGGTTTTTGAGTGTTGGGCAGCGAGTCTGTTGCCACTGCTTGCGTAGGCGCCTCTTCTCTGTGACCATTGCACGTAACCTAGGCGGTAGGGGCGGCTGTAGCACTCTCCCCTCCGCTGGTGTTGTGATGGTCGCCTCTTCCAGGGCGCGCTTCACGCAAGCAGTGATCTCGTCTGCCAGTGAATCCACGTCTGCGGCGTCACTCACAGGCCGAGTTGGCGTTGTGGTCTCGATCCTTTCTGTAAATAAATTCCAGTTTATGGATCGACGTGGCGCTGGCGGCTTCACTCGGGTCGGCACACCCGATAGGACGACGAGCACTGGCTGGTGGTCCGATTGCAGCTCGTCGTCAATCACCTGCTGCGTGATCTGGTGATTTAGCCCTCGGTGTACTACGATGTCCAGAACGTCCGGCATGTAGATGGCTTGATCCGGGTAGTGTGTGGGCGTCTCTGGTCCGGACACCGAGTACCCGAAGGCCTCCGCGTCCGCAAAGAGTCGTCCCCCATCGATGTTGGTGCTGGCAGAGTTCCACGCCGGGCTCTTGCAATTAAGGTCACCGGCGAGGATCGTGGGCCTCTCGTTCTGTAAAACCGCCCTGATCTCCCGGCAGTCCAGACTTGTTCCGGGCGGTTTGTAAGCTGCATAGATGTTGAGGTCCTCGCCGGCCACGTGCACCTGTACGCCCAGCGCGTACATCGTGCACAGCGACTGTGCGGGGAGTTCTTGATGGACGACTCTTCGCTTCACCAAAACCACCAGACCACGGTATCGGTAGTTTAGTGCCGACCTTTCGTCCTGTCGATAAACGAGGAAACCTGGGAACCTGATCTTGTCCTCAGGTCCCAGGTGCGTCTCGTTTATTAGCGCCACGTCGATGTTCTGTTCACGCAGGAGATGGCGGAGGGGCGCGACTTTCCCTTTTAGGCCGCGGGCATTCCAATGAATGATCCTCAGCGGCCTAGCCATGGTAGAGCGTTAATAATTCAGCTAGGCCGTCGAGGATCACCTGCTCCGCGTCTTGCCCCTGTCTGATGGCCTTTATTAAGTCCATCAGCAGCTTGATCGCGCAGGCTGTGAATTCCTTTTTCTGTGTTTCCGCACCGGCAACTGTGGCGGCGCTGGCGGCTTCTTCTTTGTTTTTGGTGGTGCGCCTCTGCGCTGTGCCGGCGCGGAGGCTGGCACTCTTCTCAACATCTCTGTTTTCCTTCTCGGTTTCCTTGTCCTGCACAGCCTGCGCAGTCAGCTGAGCAGGGGCTGCCTGGGTTTGTTGTTTGGCGACCTCTTCCTTGGCCTTGTCGGTCGCAGTTGCGGGCGGGGGGGGGGGGGGTCCGCCTTCTTCTTCTTTCTTCTGCCCCCCCTTCTGCGCCTCCTCCGCCCTGAGGGAGCTCCGCGTTCTGGGGGCCCGTTTGCAGCCGCCATCAGCGACGCACCCTGGGTCCCTTCCTGCGCCAACTGACCGTCTTGTCTTGTGGCGTTACTTGTGTGCGCCGTGATGGCGACAGTGCCCGCCCGTTTCTGTCTTGTCTCCCTTTCAAAGACGGGGCACCTGACGCTACACGCTGGATGTTCCCCACCACAATTCACGCACTTGGGTGGGTCGTCGCGCGAGCGTGGGCAGTCCTTTGCGAAGTGCCCCTCTCCGCATCGCACGCAGGCGATCGGGCGGTGGCACTGGTGCGACGAGTGCCGGAACTTCTGGCACCTGTGGCACTGCGCGGGCCCCCGTTTTGCACGCCATGCCTCTATCTTGACGCCCCGCATGTTCATGAACACGGAGACGTCATAGATCGAGCGCGCGTCCGCTGTGCGCTGGAGCACGGCGTGAAAAACACAGCCGGGTCGTCCCTGGCGCGCCTTGATATGGCGCACATACTCCGGCTGGAACCCGAGTGCGCGGAGCTCCTCTTCTATGTCACCGGGGTCTGTGTCCGCCGGCAGTCCTCGGATGGCCACCTTCATCTTCTTGTCAGCTGGCAGCGAATATGCAAACCAGCTGACGTTCTCCTCCTTCTCTAACTGCGTGAGGTAGCTTTGTACCACCCTATATTCGCCCTCCGTTTCCGGTGAGAAGCGTACTCCGGCCCCGTATGGGCGGGCGTTGGGGGGGCGGCCTAGCTTGGCGGCAAGGGCCTTAAAATGTTTGGCCCAGTTAGGCAGCCGCTCCACCACTAAGGGTGGGAAACGAGGGCGTTTAGCCTTGGCCGGTTTGGTGTTGGTGTTGGCCCCCCCTTCGGAGGGGGCGGTGTCCGGTTCGGGTGTCGCACCTCGGGAAATATTTAGGGTGGTACTCACGCGAGTCCTGGCTGCTGGCTTGGGGGCGCGTTGCTCTGCAGTCGATGTTGACGGCTGGGCGGCGGCGGGTTGTTCCTCTGGATGCTGCGGCGGAGACTCGAGGCAACAGCGCTTGGCTTCCTCCTCGTCCTCGCTGTCCGTGCTCCTTCGTCTGCGTTGCGGCCTGCTGTCCAGCTGGAACCCTTCGTGTTCTAGCGACGGCGAGGCCGGCGTGAGAGCCTCCTGCTCCACTGACGTCAACGACATGCTCGAGCCCGCTCGTGATGAGCAGGCCGACAACATCGCCGGCGAGTCGCAGGCGGAGGCGCGGAGCGGTGCAGGTGAGGCTGGTGACGGCGGTGTTTGCAGCACTGCGGCACGATTCACTCGCGGGTCGCGGGAGGACGCTCGGTCGGTAAACACTACCGAACTCGCCAACGGGAGGCGAGGAGCGGTCGGCGCGGCGACGCGTTGCGGCATCGGTGCCGCAGTGGTGAGTACGTGCGCGGTCGTGGTGGGCGCGCGTGGCGGCGCATGGGCCACGGTCGACGTCGTAGTCGCGGCCACGTGCGCATAGGTGTGCACGGGGGGGTGCGCGGTATGCGCGGGGGCGGGCGGTTGCGCGCGGGTGTGCGCGGGGGGGTGCGCGGGGGGCGCGGGGGGAACGAACCCTTTCTTTCTGCTTTTTACTAATTAAACTGTCAATGGTAGACAGTCTGACCTATATGGGCCCCATTTCAGATAGAATTAGTAATTTACTTAGAAAAAACAACGTTTATGTAGCGTTCAGAACGGACCAGAATATACGCCGTATTTGTAACGGAAAAGATATTTTAGAAAATAGTAAAAAGTCTGGGGTGTATAGGCTGGTCTGTGATGAATGCAACGGGGTGTATGTGGGTCAGACGGGCCGAAACTTTGACATAAGGTATGGGGAACATGTTGCCGCGTATAGAAATGGCCATTCGGACAAATCGAATTTCGCGAAACATCTAATTGATACCGGCCATTCTTTGCGCGACAACAATAGTTTTAATATACTACATATTTGTGATAAGGGTTTCCGGCTGTGTGTTTTAGAACAATTAGAGATTTTTAAACATAGTAATAATAATAATTTTGCACTGTTGAATGACCAGACGAATTTGGTTTCTTCCCCTTTACTGCGAATGTTTGTGGGTAGTTGTACACAAATAACCAACGGTGGCAGTATATAAAAGGGGGGTGCCTTGTACTAAATGCTCAGTCGCTACTCAACGGTCAGCGAGTCAACACGTCCCCTGAGGATGCCTCGTGGAGAGGCGAAACACGTGTCGGTAATGGTGTGGGGTTTTGCATTGCCTTCCTGCATGTGCTTAAAATCCTTGCATTTGCCCAGTAATCTTGCATGTGCATAATATAGCGGGCGGGAGGGAGGTGCATACCTGCAACCCACTAATATTCGCGGAAATTAAAACTAGATATATTGTTTTCATTTTCAAATTTAAAATGGATTTCCGCAAAGTAACGCCTGACTCAATCAATTTTATTAAGTCAGCAAGTACAGCTGAACAGGCACGGTTATACATTAAGCTGACCAAGCTTCACCGCATGGCAGGTCAAAACGTTTGGTTCAATCAACAGTGCAAACGTTTGAAAGTAATCCCACATTATATTAATATTAGCACCAACACACACAGCCGGGCAAGTGGATTTGCTTTACTTAAAGCAAAACAAATTTGGTTGAATGAGGAATGTCGGCACTGGTTTTCGGTTAGAGATAATATCAAACTTCACCTCAAGGTATTGTACACCGAGTTAACTTTCAAATTACATAATGTGGAGTTTGATATTTTAGATAACAAGGCTAGGGATTTGGCGTCTCGGTTAGCTCACGAAAAATATTTAACCCAGGTTAGGAAGTTGGAGAGATTATCTGGTGAGGGTCGGTACAATCAGCCATGTAATTCAAATAATATATCACATACATTTTACCCTCGCGTTTTAAATTATACTAATACACAGTTTCCCCCCGAAGAAATGTCTTTGTTAGAGAAAGGTTTAAAATACAATATTAAACCCCGACTTTCCCAGGAATCTCTTCAAACTTTGGTGGTGGACACCGAGATAGCTTGTTTCAAAGGAAAACAGGATGATGTCGTTAAACATCAAGTGGCAACTCACATTAAGAGAGTTTTCACGTCCCCTCCCAATCAAAATTTAACCGAAATTCACCTTTATCGGTCAATTCAGCACCGTATTAGGCAGAATGATTTAATATTAACAAAGGCTGATAAGGGAAATTCTGTCGTCATTTTGGAAAAAACTGCCTATACTCAAAAAGTTAACGACATCATCCTGGGGGAGGATTTTGAACGTCTTGGTGCGGATCCTACAAGGAAGTTTGCCCTCGAGATAAAGGATGCCATTAAAAACACGTCATACATATCAAAAGACCAATTAAAAAACCTTGTTCCTATGAATCCGAGGGCTCCTTTGTTGTATGGTCTACCCAAGACCCATAAAGATAACATGCCTGTACGTCCAGTTGTTTCTTACATTGGTGCCCCAGCGTACAATTTAGCTAAACGTCTCAACACTTTGTTGAGAAGTAGAACTTCTTTTAATCCCAAATATAGTTTGAAGAACAGCTTAGATTTAATTGAAAAAGTAAAAAATATCCAAATTCCTTCCAATGCAAAGTTGTTATCCTTAGACGTTGACAGCTTATTCACGAATGTTCCAATCGATGATTGTCTACGTATTCTGGGTATCCAATTTGAGAAGCAACGGTTACATCCTGGGGAAATTGCGGATTTACTTAACCTCACTAGTATTTGCATGAAACAAAATTATTTTTGATTTAATAACCAATATTATATTCAAAAGGAAGGGTTGGCTATGGGGTCGCCTTTAAGTCCACTAATGGCGGAGGTTTTTATGGATAACTTTGAATGTAAACATATAATGAACGAACCTAATATTCTGTTTTATTTTAGATATGTAGATGACATAATTATCTGCTGGAATGGTACCGTTCGACAAATAGACCTTTTTGTTAAAAAACTAAATAAAACTCACCCAAAAATTAAATTTAAATTAGAATTAGAGTCCCAAAACTCCCTTAACTTTTTGGATTTAACTATCACAAAACACAATAGTGACTTAGATTTCCAAATTTATCGAAAGCCGACACACACTGACACGACAATACCAGCCTCTTCTTGTCACCCTCTTCAACATAAATTAGCCGCCTTCCGCAGCTATATTCATAGATTATTTGCCCTCCCCCTTTCAGCAGAGAATTATGTAAAAGAACTTAATATTATTTACCAGATCGCAATTTCTAACGGTTACTCAAAGTCAATGGTAGACAGTTTAATTAGTAAAAAGCAGAAAGAAAGGGTTCGTTCACTATTATATGCATGTCCGCGTACTAATATTAATAGATATGTGGCCAGTCTGACCTATATGGGCCCCATTTCAGATAGAATTAGTAATTTACTTAGAAAAAACAACGTTTATGTAGCGTTCAGAACGGACCAGAATATACGCCGTATTTGTAACGGAAAAGATATTTTAGAAAATAGTAAAAAGTCTGGGGTGTATAGGCTGGTCTGTGATGAATGCAACGGGGTGTATGTGGGTCAGACGGGCCGAAACTTTGACATAAGGTATGGGGAACATGTTGCCGCGTATAGAAATGGCCATTCGGACAAATCGAATTTCGCGAAACATCTAATTGATACCGGCCATTCTTTGCGCGACAACAATAGTTTTAATATACTACATATTTGTGATAAGGGTTTCCGGCTGTGTGTTTTAGAACAATTAGAGATTTTTAAACATAGTAATAATAATAATTTTGCACTGTTGAATGACCAGACGAATTTGGTTTCTTCCCCTTTACTGCGAATGTTTGTGGGTAGTTGTACACAAATAACCAACGGTGGCAGTGTATAAAAGGGGGGTGCCTTGTACTAAATGCTCAGTCGCTACTCAACGGTCAGCGAGTCAACACGTCCCCTGAGGATGCCTCGTGGAGAGGCGAAACACGTGTTGGTAATGGTGTGGGGTTTTGCATTGCCTTCCTGCATGTGCTTAAAATCCTTGCATTTGCCCAGTAATCTTGCATGTGCATAATATAGCGGGCGGGAGGGAGGTGCATACCTGCAACCCACTAATATTCGCGGAAATTAAAACTAGATATATATTGTTTTCATTTTCAAATTTTTTCCAACTATATTGGGGTCGGCTTCCAGTCATACCGGATTCAGCTGAATACCAGTATTTAACGTGGAGCGTCTGCTTACCAGACCTCCACAACCCATTAACTGGGGAACACGGTACTTCTTCGCAAGACTGGTGTCAGATTTTCTGGCTTCTGACAATCCGTAACGACTGCCAAGATCTCCAAATGTCTGTCGGGACCAACGGCTTAACGTGCTTTCCGAGGCACGGAGAAGTCCCGTTATGTTAAGATGCTCACCCATCCAGAGACTAACCTCGGCAAGCCTTGCTTAACCTCGAAGATCGACCCGTGCGGCTGTTATAATTTAGCCAGCTCCACCAATTTTTAGGAAATATAATAAGGAAATCCGAAGCTGTAATTTTATTAAAGCGCTTATTGCACTTTCCAATTTTCAGGAAATCTAATTAGCAAACTTACCAAAGAGGCAATCTTAGCTTGTTCAGTTTGTACTTTCTCTATGGTATTTGAGTCAGTGTTTGTCTGTGGCACCTCAAGGTCTGTGACACCATAGTCTTTGCACCTCTGCAGGAAGTCTCTGAAACAGTTATGATTCTATGTATATTTTTACTGTGTAAAAATTAGCATCTGGGTTATACCTACACAGTTGCCAATAGGGAATTTGAAAATAATCTGATGATGAATGAATACTTTTGAAGAATTCTCTATCCTTTTCAAGCAAAACATCGTTTGTGAACAAGATGGCGCGAATTCACTATGACGTGGCTTGCAAGTGATTTGCGCATTTATTTTTTTTTGTTTTGTCGAGATAATTTTTAAACTTTTGTTTTTCAATACTTTTCTTTGTCCGAGTCTTTTCTCGGTCATTTCTCTAGGTTCTAAGAAATTAAATAAACAGAATCCAGTAATTATGCTAGTTAGGTTCTCCAAAAAAAAAAGATGAATCATTAGCCTACTTGAAATAAATCTCAGCAACAGTGACAATTTCCAACCGTCTCGGATTGCACAACTTTAGAGTGAGACTGCCGAGCAGCGCCGGTAGCAGGAGGTACTGCAGGGTCTCTGTGGGCAACTCGTCCAAGCTCTCGTTCTTACTGAACATCCCAGTCATGGAGACGAGGTTTGTGGCCTTTTCGAATTTTGCTATTGCTGATTTAACACTCAACTGTAATGAAGGAAAAGAAAATCTATTTTTAAACGAACAGAATATATTGCACATCAAAAATTATATAAGTCAAGACAGTCCCTTGAAATGCCTATAAATGTGAGGTCTACCTATGTGGGTTACCTTTCAGTCTCATAGAAACAGCTGAATGCTAGTTTGTTACATGGAGTGAATGCCTTTCTTACTTTAATTCTGGGCAAGACTGGTCACAGATTTTCTGACCTCGGACACTCTCTGAATGTGAAAGATCTAAAAATCTATACTTATATTATAAAAACGAATGATTTTTTGGTTGTCTGTTTGCACCAAATAAGCTACGAAAGTTCTGGAACGATTTTAACCATTTTTTAACCAATGGAAAGCTACATTATCAGCTAGTAACATAGGCTATATTTTATCCATAAAAATGAAAATAATGTAAACAGAATAACATTGCAGTATTCTTGTAAGCCAGAATCTTTTCTTGAAAGCCAGATTTTTTTAGGGCAGTGGATGATCCCTCGTCATCCACACATCAACTTCGCCCACTGCTGATCATAGGCCTCTCTTTTCTTGTGCTAATCCCCACGTTTCTGTGCCAGCCTCATCCAAGCTCTACCCACTGTAGTAACAATGACGTCTGCTAATTTTGATAACGGATGACCCACCTATAATGATTAGGCAAACAAATTACTTATCAATAAAAGTTACACTGTCATGGATGTGAGTGTGTGTCTGTTATCTGGGTGTAAATATTAAATCATTTTGTTTATAGTCCAAAAACAAACATTAAAATGATAAAGCATTTACTCATATATTGTGAAAATGATAATCCAATAACTAATGAAATTCTGAAGTTAAGAAACCTTTCTTTACGATAGCGGAGTTGTTTTGTCAGCTGGTTGACGCTTTGACAACAACAGAAGATTTGATCTACTGAGCATCTAGAACTTTCTAGATATTTCCATTATTAAACATCAATTTTAAGTCCCGCGTAAAAGAAAGCTCGTCAAGTTTCTCGTTTTATTGTGTTCCTAACACAATAAAACGAGAAACTTGAGGAGCTTTAACAGTAAACAGGATTAAAATGAAACGAAAGAAACTCGCCTGTACAGCGTTGCTGTTTGTAGGCTCGCTGCCTTTTTCTATGCTGTCAAATATCTTCATAGCATCTTCGAATATCTTCTTCAAAGGCTCCTCGTCTGTGGACTGACCAGCATCAGATAGGCTTTTATTAGTAGTCATTTTTTTTCTAGAGTAATGTTCTTTTGCAAGTGTTTCGCCGTACGCCGCAAAACTTGTTTTTTAAGTGACAGTTCATTTGACATTGACTAGACAATGACACTTCTTTGACATTTAAAAAAATGTTGCTAGTTTTAAGAATTATATTTTTTACTTATTAGTCCCAAAAATATGAAGAAAAACGTTGTGTAGGAATAAAATATATGTAATAAATAATGGCAAACAAGCAGGCAGCCCACATGAGTAAAATAAATAATAACAAAATATTGCGTAAGTCTAGGTCTTTACGATTACAGACTTTCAAAGCTTGCTTGGTATTTTAAATGTGAAATTTTGCTATTTCTACAATTTTCTTAGTACCTACAGAAAGACAGGAAAAATCTCCACCATCTCTAAATAACCAGTATTATGGGCCCATGACTACACAGCTTAAATCTGACTGGGCTGGACTTATCTGCTGTATCCCAAGTAGCACTTTAGCGATGAATTAGGTCATAAATAAGCTACATTACAGTCTACAGCTTTTATACAGCTGTACTAAAGGATAGGGTGAGTCTTTAGACTGTATTAAGGAAAGATTATACACTATTAAACAGCATAGCTGACTAATGACTTGATAGTGGCGAAAAAGTATACTAAAAACATTTAAGTAGAATTTTAAAATGCTCTAGTCCAGCTTTTGGCTGTTTGAGATACTACTAGCTGGTCTAGAAGCCCAAAGCTTGTTAACGGCTGGTTAATACGTAAAATTCACCTCTCTTGTAATGCTGCGGGCTGCATTAAAACATTGAATAATGCCACTAGCTTTTAATTGGTATACACTAATTCTATTGTAATTCTACTTCAACGAGCTTGTTAATGGCTGGTTAAAAGTGTATAAGGAATTTCTACAAATGCTGTTAGATTTATAAGAGAATAATTAAACACCCTGAGTTGTAAATTGGAATAGGAGTACTCCATCCTAATGCCAATGCATAAAGTGTAGCTGACAGTTATTATACAGCTTTCAGCGTTATTTAAGAGTAAATCTAGATTATTGGTGTTTAAATTACGTCAAATTTGATTTATTTTTGCATAATGTGCGAAGCGATTTCAAGAGCTATACTACGTATGTTTTAATAATACACTTTAAATAAAAAATGAAAAGTGGAGTAAAAAGAAAACTGTTAAAAGAATACGCTGAAGCTTCTATGGACGAATTGCAAAGGAGCAGTACTGATGCAGTTGATGTTTACAAGCCAGTGTCATTTACGCATAGGGTTCCGCACAAATAGATTTGTGTGCCTATCCTTTTGAAAATAAATTGCATTTGATTAAAATGATGTTGCGAAGAGGTAGCACACCACTTTCGCAGGTAGCAAAAAGACTCAGTGAATGTTGTGCTAGGTACTGATCGAAAGGAGGTGCTTTTCATGACCAAGGATAATAAAAGTTTCCCCAAAATTTATTTTCAAAATTTAGCAAAGATACAATCTTATTAAGGATGATAAGAAAAATAAAAAATCATTGTATAAATTTGTAAATACTGTTTTTTAATCAATATGAAACATAATTTGTGAAAATACATAAATACAATAACATAATTACGAATGCCATTATGAAAAATGAAATGCTCCCAACCACTTTTCTTCTCCTTCTCTATAATCTTTCGTTTCCTTTTTCAACGGTTTTGATTATTTTAAACGGCATTATTATTCCTGAAAACAATAATTAACTAATTAACAATCATAATATAATACGAAAAGGGAAAAGCAAAATATGTTTCGGTTGTTTTGACGAAATGACATGGATAGCGCTGTTCTAAACTAAATTAAAAAAAGAGAAGGATGCGCAAAATTACCTAACTACTGGGCTTGCAAGGGTATTTCGAAAGCCAAACAATGTACATATTGAAATGGTTTTCTGTCGAGATTTCTTTATCCCTGAAAAGCTACTGTATGCTCTATATTTATACCAGTACACAGTAAGAAAGATAATTAAAATCCTTTCTCCAGCCATTATAATGCTAGAAGCTGGTACATTGACTTGGTAACACCACTGTACAGCAAATAACTTTTTAAAAGAATTTCTGGAGAATTTGTACTGGATAACAAATTAACGCCATTTTAGCAGTACAGAAACGATTTGTTATTAAATATCCAAATGATTTCTTATAGTTTTTAAGGATATTTGATAGCTTTTAATTCAAACAATATATTTTCCACTTATTTCCTAATAGAATACATTAAGTTCGAAAGCAATAATTTGAGTGATAAATCTATTAAGTATTCGTACACCATTTAATCTTGTGAAATATTTTCGTTAAAGCGATATTATTCTGATGGCGCGTGAAATATTTGATGTAATTACCTATACACATTAACAGTAAAGTGGTACTCGCAACTCAATTTACATACAGGACACTTAAAACCAACGTGAAAACTATTAAAAATATCTTACCTTAAATAATAGTCCGCCCGCGCACTTTAACAAACAATAAATGTCATCTGTCACAAAATACACAAAAGAAAATTAAATAAAAAAGTATTTTTGTTTGGTTATTTATACTTTAATAAAAGCTATTGCCAAGCCTCAAAACATCTAAAAGCTGTTGAAGAGAATTAAAGTAGCTGAATCTTAGGCTGCAATGGCTGTTGTATAGCAGTATAAGCCATTGTACAGGCCTCGTACAGCTGTTTCAATGATTATACCACCGTTAACCAGTCACTGTAATGCTCAAGGCTGCTTAATTTGGGGCCCAAATTAGAATTACAAGGGCTGTGTAGTTAGCTACACAGCCCTTAAGCAGGTAACTAAAGCAGCCTTGAGTGTCACAAAATTCTATAATCAAGTCACTATGCGGCTGTCATGTGCTACTTGGGATGTCCATCGAGTGGGGGGCCAACAAAATGGATGCCCTGAAATCATGAGACGACGCTGCGGCAGACCACAAAGGAAATTGCAGGAAGACTTGGATGTCTTCCCTAGGCATTGGCAGGATGTGGAACAATATCTGGTGAGGTCGCGGGCAGCTGATAGATGCGAAACGTTCAGGACCGGTTGTTGTGGCAACACTTAGGGAGGCCTATGTCCAGTAGGTAGTGGACGTCTTTCGGATGATATGATGATGATGGAACAAAATCGGGAACAATGGAAGAAGTGGAGGGCGTCCTAGGCTAACATACTCGCAATAACGCAACAATACATAGGAATCCTCTAAGTAAGAGGGCTCACAGCATGAGAGAAACTTTTGTCCCACTGTTAATATGACCTCCTTCGGTTCCCCCTTGTACCTAGGCCATTAACTGTGAGTACTGGTAGAAACTCTAACACTTTTAAAAATTAGAAGGTACAGAGAGGAGGACTTTAATTAGTGGAAAAATTATAGTCTAATATTGTGTAATACCACTGCTAAAAAATAATTGCAACTTTAGTGTTTTTTTTTATTTAAAGCAGCAAGCGCTGTTGGTTGTTTCTATATAAAAATTGCCAATAATACAATTATTATCTAGTTATGCAAATAAATCGTTATTACGTCATCAGAGTACCGATTGAACTCAACAAGCCTACGTAATGTCGTCTTACGTTTGAAGTTATTGCAATGTTTACCACAAAATGCATCAAATTGAAACCCGGCTTCAGTTATTAACTCACGCTTATTCAACAACTTGCTGACATAACACCTAACATTGTTTGTGCTTTTGATTAGAAATAGTAGGTAAACCTAGGACCCAAGTAAATTTGTATAAATCACTAAGAAGCTCTAGGTCTACTGTTGTCATAATATCAATAAGGGTCGCTGAATATCAACAGGTATACATATAACTGAACTACTTTTTCTTGGAAGTTAATTACAAATATTTGCTCGTAACACGTCATACGAAAGGTCAGTGGTAAATTAGTGGTGTGCCATGCCGGAGGAAAAAATACGAAATAATGTAGGTACTACGCCTTACATAATAGTTATAGCAATGTGCATTAATTAAAAGTCACAGATCAGCTAAGATTATTAACTACGAGCAGCACTAGTCTAGTCTTGGAGATAGATACCTAACTTTCTTGCAGTGCTGATGTAGGTACTTTTTCTATTGCTACTATCTACTCGGTACTCTTTGGATGCTTTGAAGTACCTAGACCGAAGATTCGAAGTCTTAATGCCAGTGGGTTTTACATAATGTTATACGAAACATCAACAGCTGTTTTAGAATTACATGAGCATATAAACGTTTAAGGGAGGCTCCTGGATTCTTAAGGATATAGTCATAATAGGATTCATAAAGGTTCATTTACGCACCGTGTACGCATATTATGTAGGTACTCAAAATCTGTTATCCATATTTGGGATTATTGAATGATCGATGACAACTGTAGATGGGGCCTCGATATGTCGATTAATATACCACGAGATACGATACGATACAACACTGGGCGGTTAAGTATAACAGCCAGTATAGCCTCATCAGTACCTATGTTCAGTTGAGAGCCGGTGGTCGACAAGCGAGCACGTTGCACAGCAGCACATGTAAGTTATTGTCTACGCACCGGCACGGAAACACAGTGTGACCTCGGCACATAACAATCGACCACTCAGGGACGTGTGTCTGTGTTGTTTTCATTTTTAAATCATGTGTATGGCCAGTTTCAATTCTGTGTAAAACATGTTCTTTTTTTCAATTTATCAACGCATCTATTATTTTTATTGTCGGTACATGTATTCGCACCTAGCCTTTTAAGTAATTACCTACTGTAAGTGAATGGTGATTATGGTGAATGTGTTTTAGAAGTAGCTTCAGTGGTACCTCAGTATCTTATCATTAACACAGAAGCCCTTATTCATACGTCATGAACTGTGTTTTATTGTGCAATGCGTACGTACGGTGCTTGGACACTTCGTCATCATTGTTTTGTTTACTTCATAGAGTTCACGGCACTTCCTGAATAGGCAGATAACTATGACGAAATTGCATTATAATCATTTCGCATGATTGTAGGTATGCCCTTAATTGGACCTTTTACTTACAAGTAAAATGGTGTAGATTATGTAGGTAGGTATCCATTAGTCTGCTTTGTCAGCATCTGCAGAATGTGGGCCTCCTGATTTAAAAAAATATGATTATAATTATTCCATCCGATTCAGTTAGATTATCGAAAAATGTTGGACACATATTTTTGGTTCAGCAAATACATATATAAAAAATTAATTCCTTCTCTTTATTATGTATGCCATAATCTGAGACGACCCACTGACACAATCGGCTTAGTAAAAATATTCTGGACAAACATTATGACTCCACACTCTTAAACTAGGCCAGTTCATATTCTTCTTGATCCTATTAGATCTTGCCACAGTAGGCAAATGTACCCTACTTACTGACCTTTTTAATACAACTCAAGGGGCAGTTTATTACATTAACAGTAGTCAATAAGTACCATCATACATACCTGTGTAAAGTAAGTAATTCTTCAGCGGTTACACTCACTTGTTATTACATGAGTCATTTCATTAAGTCATGCTCATGACTGTCGGTAGTGATGGGTCGTTGACGGCTTTTCCGTTAACGCAACGTTAACGTTGATTTACGTTTGTCAACTGGATAGTCAACTAGTTAATTCGTCAACTAGTTAACTCACTACTAATATCAACTTGCAATGCAAACCGTTAATTCGTAAAAAGGTCCTTCAAAACTATCCTTAAAATAAATATTTTGTTTTTTAACTTAAATTAAATCAACTCTGCAACACGTTAGAATTTAAATTGTATGACATGGCCGTCGCTCGCAATCTATATCTAAAGTTATTTTCAACTTCAGTTTTTTAATTTGCTCAATTAGTTGCGTTTGCGTTAACGATTATTGAACGAGACGCACTAGTCAAATTCATAAACGTCGTTGACGAATTCAACTAGTTGATTCATAAACAGTTAACGTTTAATACGTTGACGGAGATTAACGTTTGATTCAACTAGTTCGTTAATTCAACGCTCATCCCTACGTGTCGTGTCTTCGTCCACGTCGTTTCGTTACCAACGTTATATTACTTGGCTAACTTACCTCCCTTTGCATAATCAACAGCATCAAAAGTTGACAAAATGTTCAAGAGGTTATTGAACCAAACAGTCGAACACCCAAATTTTGTACCTACTTCGTAATCTGATTAAACAGAGCAGGTATTGTCGACACACATTCCATATAGTGTCAGTGAAGAGCTCTATACCTACTGAATTTGCCTTTGTCTCCTTTCTTGCTCAACATGCACAATTACCTGTAGGTACCTTCCTGGATTTAAACGAAGCTAACGATAGAGCAGATCTAGACTGCTTTAAAAAGTAGCTAAATAAAATTGGAGTAATATCGACGCAAAAAGAAAAATTAATAAGCACTGACAATAATAATAAAGTACGTTTTCTCAAGCGTCTCTACCTCTAAGCCTGCCCAAGGACAGTGCCGGATTAAGTAAGCCACCGCGGGCCCCGCAGCAAATTTTACTAAAGGGCCCCCTAAACCTAAAACCTTCTTATAATGAAAAAGAAAATAACAAATTAAAACTACTTTGATTTGTAGAAGTTTTTATTAGAAGTTTTCACGGTGGTTTATTAACTATTATCTGACGGGATGATGAAGACTTTTGCAAAATAATTATGTATTAATAATGAAATAAGTATAGGCGATCTAATAGATTAATACAATTTATTGTTTCCGCGATATTTACTTTACACTTACATTTTTTTTTTACACTTTTGCATGCGTTTGAACCAGTTTTTAAAACATTTATTCCACTCCGAAGTGGGGGTAGTCAAAATGGCCGAATTCTATGCGTCAACAGCTTCTTCGCGTAAGCTGAAACGTTGACCACGAAGACTGCTTAATTTTGGGGAACGTAAAAAAATCGTTAGGGCTCAAGTCAAGGGCTGTAAGGCACACAGAAAATCAATGGCGGCTGCGAACGATGAATTTTAGTTTAGTTTTAGTTTACCCTTATTTTTAGGATTTCAAACAAAATCTGCTTAAGGCGATTGCAACATCGTTAAATTCATCTTTAGCACTAGAGAATATAATCGTTTCTCTCATTTCTCTCATACACTCTTCCACCAACTGAACAAGTGTCATTCGTGATTGTAATATAGATTTGCTGTTATTACTGCGGGCTATTGTTACATTTTATCCACTAATTGAAACAATTTTGTTGTTCAATTAACTGACACTAATCACTCCAGTCCGCTAAAACGGCCATTACGACAATTACCTACGAATCATCAATCGACATCACAAACCAACATTTTAGATACCTACAGATTAGGTATATAGTTATCGACTCATGAGCTCATTGCAATGAAAGCAAAGCAATGGAACTTTTTCGTCGACAAAATTATGTAGCAATATTAATATATCAGGGCCATCGATCAATTTATAAAGAAGAGTAACTATGACTAAACTCGTGACCTAAGAGCATTGTGTCGTTTCTGGAAAATTCTGGCGGGAAACACGACGCGCCGGCGCGGGCAGGATGCTGGTCATTACAGAGTTGTTATTGTCCCGACAGTCCTATACTATACTTACACAATCTTTATTTTAATTCCCGTTACGCCTTAAAGAACCCCGCCACGAAACCAATTACAAAATCGAATCTTAACATCCGGAATAGATTAGTAGATAGGTGTACTTTTCTTCCTAAATAAAACGTTTTCCCTATCCTCAATCAATGGAGTGATATCTCATAGATTAACAGTAACTCATTTCGCTGGACCCATGCATCATTATCGACTGTATTAATCGTTAACAGAACGATAACAATAATAATTTCTTTCATGAGGCAACTGTCCATCAGTCACAAATGGTTCACATCGTGGACAGTTGATACTGATTCACGTGTGAGTGCGCCGTACGATGCTCATTATCATTAATCAGCTTGTAAACGATAACTCATCCGTTAATATCTAACAAAGACGCTTCTGTTCCAGATATTATAATGGCTACCCAAGCTTGAAGTAATCTTCTTCTCAAATCAAAATGGCTCGCAGCACGGTACTAGCTTTCTACCTGATCGCAACTGGTTTGACTTACGGTTTCAATGGAGATAGTTTCGAGTTGGAATGTCCGGACGAATGTGACTGCCACTACTTCAGGATCAATTGGGTGACGGACTGCTCAGAGAGCAATCTCACCGAGGTGCCCTACGACGAGCTCAGCCTCAGCGTCTACATCCTGGACCTGAACGGCAACAACATCACAAGTCTGAAGCCCTTCCCAGGGGATATTAAGATGAGAAGACTTCAAATAGCCAACAATCGCCTGACGAGGGTAGATAAAGAGGCTTTCAAGGGATTAGAATATCTGATAGACGTCGATTTATCAGGAAATAACATCAGCTACGTAGACCCCGAAGCATTTCTGTAAGTACCTTGTCAAAATACTCGTTATTAAGAATGTTTTCTATTGTAAATTGATTCTGTAAAACAATACCGCCATTTTTATTTGTAATCAAATTACAGAGTTGACAGTTGCGATGAAAATCATCCAAAACAAAACACAATCAGTGCGCGCTTAGGGCGCTTTCAATTTAGACGTTTCGTGTCGGACCGCTGCCGCACGTTTACCGTGCCGCTGGTTATATCCCGCTGCCGGGCCGCTGCAGTACGGTAGCGGTCCGGCACCAAACGCCTAAATTGAAAGCGTATTTGACTGCCGTGCGTTTGTATCCTAGTGATGTGACATCAGTCAAGCCATGGACTCTATTCTGTATTTGGATTTGTATTAATTACTTACTACAAAAAAAAGTTATGGATATTTTCTTATTATTATTACATTTCAGATGATATTTCTACATAATATTATATTATTTTAAATTATTATGTAGAAATATCATCTGTAAAAAGATCGCTATACATGGAAGCATCAGAATCTCCACTTAAATTAGAGGCGGATGAGATTGCTCTAAGTTCATCCGATGCGGACTGAACCTGACTGTTTGTCAATGTCTGTGTCTGAGATCCTGGAGATTGATTTGAACTTTATAATAATAATAAATTATCGCACTATTCAACACTGAAATGAACACGTGATGTTTGCGCGGTTGCCGTCCTGTTGTCGAGCGTACGCGGTACCGGTGCCGCACTGTTGCCGCACCGCGCGTTTTGTATGGAAAAATACGATCGTCCGTGCGCTGTACGACTAACGCACCGCTTCGGCACCGCAGCAGGCCGTTAAGAAACGCATAAATTGAAAGCGCCCTTAGGGCGCTTTCAATTTAGACGGTTGGTGCCGGACTGCTGCCGCACGGTTGTTACGACCATGAGCTGTACTGCTGCCGGACGACAGCAGTACGGCGTAAATCGTCTTATTTGAAGAGATACGCGGCTGCAGTCCGATCGAATTTTAGTGATTTCCATCGAAACCCAACTTTAGTCGGTGCGATGGACTCTGACGAGGAAGTGTAATTGTTAGTTCTCTTGCTTCGGCAGAAACATAAACGACGCCGTACTAGGGCGTCGCCAATGTTTTCTTTAAAATATAAAACTGGTGATTTTTATACACTTTACCCTAGATTAAAAGAAAGCTCAGCTGATTTTTTGAACTATTTTAGAATGTCTAGAGAATGTTTCTATGAATTATATCACTTTGTTAAAAATGGAATACAACGTCAAGAAACTAAATTCAAAAATACATTTACAAAATCTTCTGTATTTAAATCATCCATAATTAGGTAGGTATGCACGAAAACGTCTAAGAAACACGATGCGTTCACAGCACTAGCGAACAACGACTGAGACAGGTTGTTGCCGTTCCGCCAACGGACGTGCGCCGCACTGCTGTCGCACGACTTTGCGTCGAGACATTTTGTATGAAAAATCATAACCGCCCGTGCGCAGTACGATACCCGGACTGCAGCAGTCCGGCACCAATCGTCTAAATTGAAAGCGCCCTTATTTCGTTTAACCGCTGGCCATTCATCTTGCTTATGAAATAACGTCTTTCAAAACAAAAAGGACAAAATTTACAAGAATTGATTGCTTATTTGTAAATTGTAATCATTTGCGGACTTTCTATCGCAAACACAAGAATGATAATTTACCGCAGTTTTTATATCTTCACGCTCAGTTTCCTTTGTGGTTTAACAAATATCATCCAACCGGTGACAACTAGCATTGCCAGCTACAGCTTATTTGTGGTCGGGTTTAGCTTCTATTAATCTTTAATCATTCAAAATATCCAAAGCAAACGTAGATTGTAATTTGCTCAGTTAATTGATGAATGAATCGACGTGACATAATTGCTGCGCCTCCTTTATTTTTTAACACTTGCATCATTACCAAATATGAATACTTTAGATAGAGCAACAAATGAGTAATCATTGTACAACACACCTTCATTTGTTTACGCCAGGCACACAGTAATTTTCTCACGAGCGGCCATTGTTTGCGGGACGAATCTGACATTCGTACGAGTACACAATACGTGCTGATGACAAAATTGTTCAAATTGCTCTTAAACTGGTTACGGTACCAGAAGCGAGAGCAATTGCCGCCAACTCTGATGCCAATATTGGATAATAGTCACACAACGAATGCAAATTGGATTGGCTAGATCGCCGTTTCCATGCATACGCTCATTACCTATTGGCTTGACAAAGGACCCAGTTACCTTCAGACACCAATTTATTGGCCCCAACACGTGTACAATGTTTTGTTGGCTTATGCCGTAGTGCACACGCACTTGTGATTCACTGAAGACTTGTTTATTAACTTGTCGCACTGCATGCGAATACCGAGAGCGAGTACGTGACGCATCGTTAGTTAGTCAGAGCCCTTTTCAAGTTGTTCTTGGTTCAAGGGTGGATTGTTTATTGGACTTCCCGTTGTCATTATGTTTTTTTTTGTTCCAAACATAATCAAATCATTTGTTTTCTGTTTCAGGGACTCTCGTGGATTACTGAACGTGGAGCTACAAGACAATCCATTGACTACCGTTGAAGGACCGTTTCTGGCTTCCTCTACACTGCAATACTTGGACATCAGTTTCTGCAATTTGTCATCAATCAACCCACAGTTTTTCGATAACATCACAACGCTGACGACTCTGGATCTTTCAGGCAATCCTCTTAAAGCACTAGATGCTGGCATGTTCGATGTCCTGACTAGCCTGGAAACGCTAAAACTTAACGATTGCAAGCTCACGTCTATATCTGAAAACACATTCTCTTCTGCAATAAACATCAAGTATCTAGAGCTATCCGGTAACCAATTGACCAACACGGACTGGCCCGAGGTCCTCGGGAAGTTGCTCAGACTAGAGTACTTGAACTTGAGGAAATCTGGTCTCACTTCCCTCTCAGAAGATACGTTCTCAAATTGCACCAATTTGGTCACACTCAATTTAGCTGACAACGAATTACGTGAGCTGGATGTCGCAGCCACATTGGGCAACAGCGTCACTCACTTGGAATTATTGGATTTGTCCAACTGTAATATTCAGGGCCCAATATCTGGCGAAACCTTCACAAATGCGACTAGATTGAAAACTTTGTATCTATCCGGAAATCCGTTAGTTGCAGCAGACTTGCAAGCGGCATTAGAGCCTATACCTAAACTAGAGAGATTATTCTTGAGTCACTGCGGCCTCAGGGACCTGCCAGACAACTTTAATGTTTTCGATCACCTGCTCGAGCTAGATATATCTCACAATCCACTTGAGAATGTTTTCACCAAACTTTTGGCCCCTCTAGAAAAGCTGGAATACCTAAATATGGGATACAGTAATCTTTCCTACGTTGGACCAGACACTTTTGCCAAGATGACTTCAATGAAGAGGCTTGTACTGTCTGGAAATGACCTTTTATCACTAGAAGCAGGACTATTTGGAAATTTGACGCAATTAACCACGATTGAACTGGAGTTCTGTGGACTGAAGAGACCTCTGAACGGATTGGCTTTCTTCAAAAACTTAACTTATATGGACTTACGAGAGATTCGCCTCGGTGGCAACCCCTTGGTGATTCCACCGTCGGGGCCTATTTTCCCGAAGCAATTATCACAAGTATCAATCCTCGATCTAAGTAACTGCAATATATCATCACTGAACGTAGATGCGTTCAAGAATACTGAAAATATCACTGACCTCAATCTTGGAGGAAATCGTATAAGATCTGCGATGGAAAGTTTGGCATTCTTAGAGAGATTACATCATTTGGAGAAGTTAAACCTTGGCAGCAATAATCTGACAACCATCGATCCTGAGGTATTCACCAACAATCCTAAGTTACATTCTCTCAACCTACTCGACAACCCGTTCGTGTGCGACTGTAAGATCGCTGAGATGTGGGATTGGGCGAACATGATAAAAGGAGACTTGGATGTTCTGGTCGGAGCCAAGAGCGCTGAGAAAGACATTGTGGTGAAAGGAAACAAGAAGAAGAAGAACCTGTACTGTCACTACAATGAAACGCAACTCCGCAACATGACCACAATGGTCAACAAGACAGTGCCGGGCAGAAGGCCTTTCGCAAAACCGAGGGAGTTCACATTCGCCAATAGAACATGGGCGAAATACGTGAGGGAGTCAGGTTGCGAGCCGGTCGTCAAAATTCTTCGACCAGTGGCTTTGGTTGGCGAAAAATATGATTACCAAAGTAATCAACTTTCAACTGGTGTGACGATTGTAGCTGTGATGGCTATGAGTCTAGGAGTCGCGACGGTTCTCATGACTATCAAGCTGTTCAGGAGAAAGAACGTGATCGAAGCGGACACAGAGACGAACAGAAAGGTCAGATAGCAGCTGAATTAGGCCACTGAGTCCGTGTATGCCACCGAGCATTTAGTCTTTTAGAATTATATTATAATTTATTTTTGTACTCTCATCTGTAATGTTATAATAGTCTCTCTAGAGGTAAAAAGTTCAAGTAATATTTCGAATTTATATGATCACTTATTTATGTTATGTTACTAGTCACATAGTTTCGATTGAGGTTATGATTCTCAGGCGGTTTGTCAAGTTATAGCTTATTACCTCTCAGTATTGAATAAATAAAAAACAAATGCCTACCTGATAATGCCATACAATTTCCTTCATTGATTCTTGTGTTATTAGATGGCTAATAGAAACGAGAGCCGTGTATTAAAAAGATTCTTCAGAAAGTATATTCGTTTTATTGAAATCGAACACATCATAAATTCAAAATGCACAACCAAGATGGTCTGACATATTATAACTGATCCTTCGAGCCGGATCCACCCGATCTACTTTACATATAGCATAATCAGCCTTTCAATGTTCCCACTGCTGGAACACAGGCCTCCTCTCTAGGAGAGGGAATGGGCCGTAATCCACCACGCGGGCCCAGTGCGGGTTGGTGAATGTCACATGTCTTCGAATTTCTAGGACATGCCGGTTTCCTCACGATGTTTTCCTTCACCGCTTTGAGAGCAGTGGTGATGAAGTTAATAAAATTGCACAAAGTAATGCGCCTGTCTGGGTTTGAACCCGCGACCTACAATTCGTAAGTCGGGGCCGTTACCACTCGGCCACTACTGCTCTCTTCTACTTCTACTTTACATATAACAGATCAATAACTTTAAATCATATTAATTGCTACTGTTATTGGTATTGCAAAGATGAGATTCGATGGGCGGATTGTGCGAGGAGCGATCTGATGGAAAAGAGAGTCAATGATAGCATATCGGTTGACGGCACAGAATAGAGGAAAAAAATAGTGTTGCGCCGATCCAAGTAAAATGGGATAAGGACAAGAAGATGATGATTTATTGGTGGTAATAACATGCCTAAAGGTTCATCATACCCCTGTGCTCTGAATGTTTAAGTAATTATTTGGACTTGTGAAATTTCTTTCTATGGGATGTGTAAAGTTTTCACTATTTATTATTTTTCTTCTTTGAGTGCCATCTTCTATCGAAGGTTGGCGACCATCATGGCAATTTGGACCCTCGACACAGCAGCTCTAAATAGGGAACGTGTGCGTTTGTTGTACCATTGGCGCAGATTTTTAAGCCAAGATGTTCTTCTACTTCCTGGATTATTTATTATTACTAAATCCCAATTCAAATCAATTTCCACCTGCATAATTAATTCTAATACTTATTGATGGATTGAAATATTCGTTTCAGTAGTAAAACCACTCACTATCTGTGTCCAAAACAATCGTTTTGCCTATTTCTTCACATCTAAGCGTCTGCAACCTGTCAGCGTTTAATCGAATGTTGCTCAACAGATAACTCAAGGTACTTGAATCAGTTTTTTTTTCTAAGTTTTCGAAATATTTTGTTTTTAATGAAACGAGACATGGCGATATCGGTAGTGCCTTTATTTCGATCTTTAATGCCAATTAGGTATACCGAGGAAAATGCTACAAATTACTAAAAGAATATTTCACAATATATTTTTTTCGTTTCTAAAGTCCGCAAGATATAGGAGTCTGATATTAATTAAAATTGAATAAATATCTTCTATTAAGAATTTTTTTCTGCCAGTCTAACAATTTTCAATGGAATGAAAATTCAAAAACAGAACGCAGCTCATCATACTGCGGATAATGCACACATTATTGGCACGTGCGATTCTCGGCACCGTGTACTTGCACTTGGCGATAAAAAAAGTGTTCTCGCGTGCCTTTCCTATCACACGTATCGCGTGATCATTGCAGCGGTTCCAATCGAGGAAATCAATGCAGGACCGATAGTCTGATGCTCTGTAACAACCGGACGCGGAAGGAACTAGGATTCAGGAATGATTTTTATGTTCATCAATTATTATGATTATGACCGACTGATCTATTTCAACCATCGTAGCTGTGTTTAGTATTGCTGAAACAATGCATTTCCTCAGAGTTATCGACTTATAGTCACCGAATCCGATTAGCATGCTAAATTGAACTAGAGAACTTTTTGCTTTCTCCACGGTTACTGATTTAATAGTCTATTGCAATGTAGCTTTTTTTATTATTTACCGATGGACAACAACTGTCGCAAAAACTAGCGATCGTCACGTAATATATTGGTAGATAGCGAAAGTTTAAATTACGTAACAATAAATAGTTCAAGTTGCTGTTACAGAACTTTTTATATGGTTCAACTCTTCTTAATCTCAGATAAAACCAGAGTTCAAATATTTTAACAATTTATTAATTTACTATTATAACAACTTAATAATACAACACAATAAATACTTAAGTCTTATCAGCTAGCCGGCGCCCCAGCAGCTGTGCTAGTTTTCTTAATGTACCAGTTTTCTTTGTAAACTTTCTTCCTCATGCCCGGCTTTTCACTTTCGGGTCTATGGTTGCTTGCCATTGCGGCTAGCTCACTATCGAGTAGCTTTGGTATAGATATCGGCTCAAAACCGTACTGGAACTGTGGCTCTACGAAGTTTGTCTTACTTTTGTACCTCTGGTAAGGTCTCGATGCGAAAGCTGAGTTATCGCGCGGCGCTCCTTTGGAGTAATCATACTCATATAATTGTTGTTTAGGTTTGGGGTGACCGTAATATGACTTTCCCTTTTCTTCTTTCTTTGAGGGAAAACCAAAAGTAGGCGCAACCGAGTACTTGGCGAATTTTGGTTTCTGTTTCTTCTTGTCGTCCTCGTATTCGTCGGGCACATAGTAGTCAGGCTTCTGTTGCTTGTACAACTTGTAGTAGCCCAGCTTATTCTGATAGCGATCGAGTAAACTTTCTGGCTTGCTAATTGAGTAATCCGTGTAGTAGTCTTCCTTCATTTTGTCCCTCGAATCTTTATAGCTTGAGCGCGCTTCTTTAGGGAATTCATCGCCTTCTTCCTGGTATTGTTGAAAGGGAGTTTGTTCGATGTTATACTCGACATGATCGGGCGGAACTCCGTAACTTTCGGGATCAAATATGTCTTTTTCCGCGGCATCTAAGGCCTCTTTGCTGTAGGCAGGAAAACCGACTGCGGCATTTTTATACGCCTTCTCAAAATCTTCTTCATTGTTTTCTTCCCTGTCGAGCACTTCCTCTTTCATTTGTTCTTGGTGCATGTGCCTTTCATCCGGAGCTTCCTCGTGAATTATAATGCGTTTTGATTTCTCATGAACATGTGTTGGCGGCGCGCTGTGCGATTCAGAATGTAGAGGCGCATAATGGTGATGAGATTGTTGAGGCTGTGAATGATGTGCGTGTTTATGCGGAGACGAGTGTTGATGCCGGTGCTGCGCGTGGAACTGTTCGTCTCGCTGGGGATTCTGCTCATGATCCTCAGATCTTCCATGACCCTGAGACTTTGCGTGATGCACGTGCTGACTGGGATCAACCTTTATTTGAGCATTGGCGAGTAGACGTATATCTTCTTCGTATTCTTTTGTTATGGGTTCAAAATCGTAATGTATAGGTTGTTGCGTCGGGGCGGAATAATATTTCGTTGGGTCAGCATGCGATGACTCATCGTGATGTCCGTGATAGTGACCTTGCTCTTTATCAGCCGGTGCATGATGTCCATGACTGGGCCCATGGTGATGACCTCGTCCATTATGGGCTGGCTCGTGATGTTCTTCAGAAGATTTAGGATGTTCTTTATAGTTGTGATGATATCCTGGATCGCCATCTTCCGAATCATGAGAATGTTTATGACTTTCGGTGTCACTATGGGGCTCACTGTTGTGCACATGTTCTTCTCTATGTTGTTCCTGCGGTTTAAAATTATATACGAGGTGTTGTGGACCGTTGCCATTACTATGGTAATGAACTTCCTTTATTTTGACTGGCTCCTTTGACGAGCGCGTAAAACTGTAAGTAACAGGGTCCTTCTCGGTTTTAGTTCCATAGCTATAATGCACCGGTTCTGACTGAGTCTCCTTGTTGTAACTTATTGCTTTTTCTTTGTACGTTTCTTTATGGCCAGGCATATTAATTTCATACACAATTTCTGGAACATCATCGAGCGTCTCCTGGTGCGGTCCAATATTTTTCTTAGGGGCATCGTTCTTCTTTGCATGTTTATTTGAATGTGTTGGTTTCTTCTCTTTCTTTCTGTGTGTTTGCTTTTGTGGCTTTTCACTGATGTTTCCACTGTCATATGACATTGTTTTTTGAACGACAAACTCCTTATGGTAATTTTTTACGCCGTCTACATCAGCCTGTGGTAATTTCTGGTATGTAGCCTGATTAATTCTAGGCAAAAAATGTTGCACTTGAGGCACGAAAGGGTTGGCAAACGTCAAAGGTTCAAGAAGAGTTAAGTCTAATAAAGGGAGAGGTTCACTTTTCACTTTCACTACAGATGTCTTTCCGTTGAAATCGTTTACGTAAGTGACAGTCGTCTGTTTCGCAGGAGCTGATTGTGATTGAGCTTTATCGTTGTGAGTGTCATGAGAATTACCTCCTTGGTGTTTAGGGGCCTCTTCCACACGTTCATACGAATGTTCTACATGAACGATTTGAGGCGCTTCTTGTAACCTTTGATTGTTGTTAGCTTCTCCATGGGCCTCGTGAGATTTTACTTGTTGACGATGTGACTTCGGTCCGTCATGCTCCATCTCGCCGTGAGCCCCGTGAGGTATTTCTTGGATGCGCTGGAACTTCGCTTCACCGTGAGGCACAGGAGATGATTCGTGTCCATTTTGGAATTTGGGTTTACCAACAATTATTTGAGGTAACTCTTGCTGCCGTTGGAATTTAGGTTCATTTTTAATATTGCTGTACTGCTCATGCGACTGTGTATTGGAGAACACTGCTTTATTGTTTGTTGATTGTTGCTGGGCTTGCGGAGCTCTAAAACCGAAACTTTGAACATTTGAAGAGGGCGCCAAACTTTGAACATTCTGCGCGTACACTAAGTGTCCGAAACTGGGAAACTGATTTAGAGGAGTTGGGGCTGGACTTTGTAGAGCTGGGACTCGGAAGGGTGCACCGTAAAACACTTGCGGAGCCGTCTGCTTGAATTGGAAGTTGGGTGAGGCGGCGACCAGGGGCTGAGCCAAATGTTCTGGTAGTTTCGGTTGAAGCGACACATACTGCTGCGGCAATGCAGCCTTGTACGGAGCTTGCTGAGGAGCTTCAAAGTATCTGTTCCCGTAGGAATCCATCAAGTATGTGTTAACGATTTGATTCGCTGGCTTCTGCTTCACGGGAGCGACTTGCGAAGCCGCGGTCTTGGGCGCAGCGATGAACTGCGGCAACTGGAACGAGTAGGACGCGTAGGGCGCCGCGCTGGCGTACACTCCTAGAGGCACGTTGCGGTACAGGCGCGGGGCACTCGCGACACTCTCATTGTCTTTGACTGCTGCACTATGTGTGGCAGACCCTTTATCACCAAGCGCTTGGCTTATCGTCAGCCAGCATAAGACCGTTAATACCGCCTGCGAACAAATAGAAACACATTAAAATATCATAAAATGGATAATGATAGAACAAAGTCATCGTCAGACTGATTAAGTGCAATTAATTAGTTAGAATCAATTTACCTTTCTCCCCATGTTGATGGACGTCGTGTCGAGACGGCGGGAGAGGCACTGCGGCGGCGCGGCTCCCTCCGTACGCTTATATCGCAACGTGCGCAAGCGCAACAGACGAAAGACGCTCGTCTTTTTGCTAGTGCCAATCTATTTTACTCCGTTTTAGCTACAGACTACCATTATATCACTTTAACATTCAATAGTTCCAAATAAAATAAGCCGAATTGGTATTATTCGTTTACATTTAATTGGAAATGGAAAATAAGTAAAATACACCAGTGTCCGGATACGTAACATAATTATAAACTAATGTTACACGACCATCAACAATAGATTTGGGAGTCGCCTTGTTACGTCAGCGGCGAGTGAGTGTTAGGTTTGTTGTAATAGGTCCCGTTCAGTTGCTGAGTGACAATTTCTGAGATGAAGTCGCCATAGCGCAGAATTCGCAATAGATAAAGGGCGTCGGCACAGACTAATTGTCACGCTCGAAACAGGTGTTAAATTAGTGCAACAACAGCGCAACGAAATGTCACAACGGATCAAATATAGATATCAAGCAATTAATCGAATTTACGAGTAAAATGGGTAATTGTATTCGGTTATTAGACGGATTGATTGTGCTTTGAGGTAGCGATGGAGGAACGAAAACCCGATGGACAGATTGTGTGAAAAAAGTTATGGCAAAAAATATGTGGGTACGATATAGGTAACAGTAATACTTAGAAATGTTTGGAAGACTATGTATCTTCTGTCAGCAGACACGTCCCTCATGAGCGAAGTAATCGAAAGTCAAAAAAATCCCATAAGTAACATTCCCCGGATAGAAAGTTGCCTATGTCTTGTTCCAGGATATGGTCAACCCGTGTATCAAGATTCGTCCAAATTCTCTGAGCAGCCGCTAAGACGAGAAACGAGGCAGACAAACAAAAATAGAGTTACGAATTTATAATGATAGTATGGATGTAGCGTTGCCAGGCGTCCAGATAAAGCCGGACACCGTCAGGCTTTTTGGTTGAGTGTCCGGCCAAATTAGACGGCGTCCGGCCTGTTCGGATATTTGATAGATTTTATAAATTTGAGAATTTTATCGCTCACGTTATGTGTCGCTTCCTACGTAGAGTGCGTACTCATACCTACTATTACAATGATTGAAATGAATATTGATTGATTAATAATAATGACGACTGGCTCACTCAATTTTATTATTGTTTCATTAGAATTTAAGAAGATTTTATGGTAAATGATAAATAAAATACCTTTGTTCGGTTATACTAAGACTATAAAATGCCGCCCTTTTTGCCCAAATGTCCGGCCAAACTGGCTGGTTTGTCCGGCTTTTCTGGCAACCCTATATGGATGGAGTTCAGCGTAGCATGCTGAACACGAATAAATTGTGATAGGGGCAAGAAACACTTACCCATTTCCCGGTTCATATGCGACTATTTATATTGTGACACACAGTGTTTACTTTCCTAACCCACTAGCTTTCATCAGTGCCTGGTCACGGTCAACGCGTAGGGAGCCCAGGCACTGGAAACCCAGTGAAAGTCCACGTATCAGCGAGCTAGTCCGCGGTCATGCGTGAGCGTATATCGAATTCACGGCCAACTGATATGGGTATCGAGCGGTAAAGTCACTCAGAGTTCATTGATGAGGAGGTAGGTAGGTAATTGGTTACCTAAAATGCAATGCTCTGTTGGCGCTTCAAAAAAAAAAGTAAAAAATTGAAATTGCAAAAAAAGAACACGATAGCGGGACACATTTCAGATCGTCACGATGCGCCAAAAGTTCCCCATACCATAGATTCGCTCATCCCTCAACGAAGCGCTTTACAATGCCAAGAATAGGCAAAGTTGGCAAAACATCGTCAAGAAAATAACTTCACTTCGAGGAATCTCAACCCCTCAGTATTCAATGAGAAATACGACGAAAGGCATGCGTGATCAATATATAGGTACAAATATACAGTGGTGGTCATATAATTTTATTAAGAACGATTTGTAGTAGGTACCAGAATTTTTTTAACATAATGTAGGTAGGTACTTTTATGTTCCTTCTCAAAAGTAATTAAGTAATTTTGTTATAAAATAACTATATGGATATAGTAAACGTGATTAAAAGTAAATATTAAAATCACTTACTATTTACTTACCTTACTTTATTATCGACAGTCACAATTTCAAATATGCAGTATTAAAGCTGGACAAATCATTAAGAACGATTCTTAAATATATGACCAGCACTGTACAACTCTTTCGTAAGTAGGTTTCTTGGGGACTTGGGGAGTGTTGTGTAGCATTTTCTGAAATTCCTGCGGGAGAAGAGTTATTTGAAGATTTCCCAACCATAAAAAGTATTTGTGTGTATACGTATTATGTAAGCATAGTGATGCTCTGTGAACCGAAGTTTCTCGACATTTTCGCTGCTTTCTGACTAACTGTTTGCCACTTATTTATCATATAAACATCTAAACTTACTATGTATTATTAGTAGAAAGGACTTTCGCTACCCACAATCCCCTGAGATACGTGAAGATATTTATTAGCTAACATTACAGCGTCGGTTAATGCAACGGTTACGAAGTGCGACCACAAATTGTAGGTCGGTAGGTAAAACAAGCCGCAAAGTTTTCATATTCTTGTTTGCGTAGGGTACGTTCCTGGATTTGTTAATTCAGTGGGTAACCATTTTTGCTTATCTACACAGAGGAACCAAGTAGGTAATTTAACTATCTAGATGAAACATGTTCACCAAAATTATAAACCCAAAAAATCATGGCAGAGTCCATCAACAAGTGGCGTTGTAAAAGATATCTACTAGAAAAAGGTAGGTACATCATTGTTCATGCTGGGTCAAAAAGAGGTTTTGTGCCAGACGCACTCTTATTGTTTAGCACTAAATCAAAAATGGCGGCCTACCACCATGACATGATCTCTCAAAAACTTTTTTTATACCAAATTCTTATACCCAATTTACATGAGCCAAGCATAATTGTTATGAATAAAGCAAGTTGTCACACAGTAGGTACAAATAAATAAGCCTTACAGGAAATAATATAGAATTTGAAAGCATTGTACAAAGGCTGAATTAGGTACTTTGTCTAGTACGAAAACACAAACCAGAAGCAATTATAATGAAGCTGATAAACTTCTTGAACATCCTGCATGGTTATGAGTTACTTAGATTGATCCCTTACCACTGTGACCTAAATGCTATAAAGCTCATTTGTTGTCTTGTGAATCGAAAAATTGCAAGTAGAAATATAACACGTGGAAAAAATCTTATGGGAATGCTTTGAGTGTGTTACTCCAGAAGATTGGAAGAAAAAATACTGATCATGTTATCCATGTAGAAAATGCTTACAAAGACCGAGACAAAATTTCAGATGAAGCATTAGATCGGTTCATCATAAATGTATGTGACGATAGCAGTGATTCGGATGCTTCTGTAGAAATTGAATTCCGTGGCGCGACCGGGCTGTGCCCCGGCCGGGACACGTCCACCGACTAGGGATGAGCGTTGAATCAACGAACTAGTTGAATCAACCGTTAATCTCCGTCAACGTATTAAACGTTAACCGTTTATGAATCAACTAGTTGAATTCGTCAACGACGTTTATAAATTTAACTCGTGCGTCTCGTTGAATAATCGTCAACGTTTATGAATCAACTAGTTGAATTCGTCAACGACGTTTATTTTAACTCGTGCGTCTCGTTCAATAATCGTCAACGTTTATGAATCAACTAGTTGAATTCGTCAACGACGTTTATAAATTTAACTCGTGCGTCTCGTTCAATAATTATTGTTAACCCATACGTTTTCAACTTTAGTTTTTTAATTTGCTTAGTTATAGTTACTAAGCAAATTAAAAAACTAAAGTTGAAAATAACGTTAAAGATTGCGAGCGCCGGACATTTCATCCAATTTGAACTTTAAATATCGTGTTGCAGAGTTGATTTTAGAAATACTTATTTTAAGGACCGTTTAACGAATGAACGGTTTACGTTGCAAGTTGACATTTGTAGTATACTCGTTGACGAATTTAACTAGTTGATTAACCAGTTGACAAACGCAAATCAACGTTAACGTTTCGTTAACGGAAAAACCGTCAACGACCCATCACTACCACCGACCGTACGCCGGCTGGGGCAGTCATTCATGCAGTTGATCTGCTAAATAGCGCCATCTATTTTCACCATCCACAAACTTTCGACCTACACAACATACATAACTAGCTATAGATACTACGATATTGTAAGACTTCTTTACTAATTTACTTGTTTTCGATGTTGGCAAAGTTTTACAGAATTTTGTAATTTTTTTCTGTATTAACATTACCACAGTAAAACTTTATCAAATATCAAACAAATAAGTAAGAAAGCATCAATTTCAAAAGGTTAGTGGGTACCTACATTTAGAAAAAAAAAGAACATCTCAACTCAATGCACACCACAGAGTACTTTTATATCATGATAGACACAAATCACAAGGTAACAGCACAGACGAACCGCCTGGTTCGCAAAAAAGAAAAACGATTGCACTAGAATCGCGAAGAAACTAACAGTTCAACTCGCACAATATCTTCGGAAAATTCTTTCACTTCGCTATGGAGGAGAGGGCTCAACTCGAAGTGGACCAGCGGAATTAATTTCACGACGAAAAACAAAAACATGGGACGAAAACTACAAACATGCACAAACGCAAGGAGCAGTTATGACAATCAATCATTCACTGTGTTGCTAAAGTCATAATTACGCGGCTTGTTATACAATACACAAAAACTTACAAATACATTTTTAAATGAAATGAAAATTTACTTTATTTTTTAGTCACTCGTTGACGTGGGCGTGACATTAAATAACGAATAGTTTACGGATGTTAATAACAGATGTCGCATTTTGGAAAACGAACCCAAATCTGTCATTATATTTATATGGAATTTATGTTATTGATTGATTGTCCCGTCCTACCCCTGATTAAGCCGTTAGCCGGTTAGCGTCTTCATCTACGACCGATGACCGAGTGATATTCCTTTGTATACTAACATACCTTTAACATACCAAAATGGCAGCGGAAATTGAAAAACGCAAACGCTCGGTAAACTTTGGTGAGGATGAAAAAATGAGATTTCTTCGCATTATGCAGGAAAAAGGGCAACTGATAATAACAAAAGTAAATTCGCACGACTTACAATCGAATCGTTTGAAAGAAGACGCTTGGACAGAGGTAACGAATGCCGTTAATGCATCCCGGACTACTGGCAGTGTCTTAAGGTAAAAATTTACCGTTTTCATAATCCCAACAAATTCGTAGTTCCTAGGTAACACACCATTTTCATACAAAAACAAATTGTAACACACAATTTTCTGGTTCAGGAATAAGGATAATCTCAAAAAATTATGGCAGAAAATGAAAACAGAAGTGAAATCCTACAACAACACTAATGGAGCTAGTGAAGGACCATCAAAGAAGATAGATGATCCTATTCTTCAATTTGTAGCAGAGCTAATTGGCCATGGAAGTTCAGTTGATGGATCACCTGGCTCAGGAGTAGAGCCAGCTAATGACTGTGACACTAAAGAATTGCGTAAGTAAATCATTATTATTGCAACAGCTGCTTCACCATTTGTCATTTATTTCTATAGCCTAACTTCCTAAGCTATATGTATACCACCCTTTTAAAATTCATCATCTTCTTTATTACTGTTGGTTTTTATATCTGCCATCAGTCTTCATAGACTATAATCTGATGAGTCCCCAGATCAATGTCTTTTAGAATAATTTCTCCAGCAAAGTAAGCTACTCATCTCTGCTACATAGCTACCATTCTGTTATGCAGCCTCGTCATGCCATGCCTGTTAAGATGGTTTAGATAATTTGATCACTAGTTCATTTGGGTGTCAAGACAGTCACAATCTGTTGTTTAATTAATTTGATGGTTATTATTTAATTCTAGCTGTTAAAGAACAACCAGATCAAGAAAAAAGTAATTTAAAAAGACGCTGGCCCACTGAAAACAATGGTGAGGAGTCAAACGATGAATCCGCAAAATCTTCTAAGAATTCAGAAGAGGACAGTTTAACATATCAAAGAATCAAATACGAACTCGATAAATGGGCATTCATGGAATTAAAAAAGCAGCAATTGATTGAAGAACATGCTATAAAAATAAAGGAAGGAAACTTGAGAATAGAAATATTAGAGACTGTATTGAAGAAAATAAAAGGTGGGTAATGATATTTTTAGAAGTATATTGTGAAAAAAAAAAAGATCTCAGGCAAGGGCTGGAAATCTGCCTTCCACACTTCATATTGATAATGAGACCTTGATTAACTTGGCTAAAAAGTTTTTTATCAGCAGCCGTGCTCCACAAATTGATATTGGGGAATGTGGAGTCTATTTACTAGGCAACATCAGTTAAAATCGTCTGAATCAGATGACTGTGTGGTTGCCATGAGACTGATTGTCTCAAAAAGCATACCTCAGTTATCTAATATAAATTAAATTATTGTTACAGATGAGAGACCAGTGGACTCCGAACTACTGAAGATAGTTTCATACATGTAATTGAAACAATTTTTTAAGATTATAATTTGATTACTAAATCTTATTAAGTTTGTTAAGTACAACACAAGGGAACACGAGGACAACTTTGGCCCTCATATAGGCTACTTTGTCTATAAAATGCTTTTTTCACTTAGCTATAAAAGAATAAGTGTGATAGTTTGCAAGATTCCTAAAAAATTAAACCGACTAAAAAACTGTAATTTATTTAATTAAAAGCTAAAAAGTAAGATTTTTCTTTTACAAAATCTAAAGTAAATATTCCAACAAATTTTAAAGTAAGTGCCAGCCTTAATTAAAATTCTAGAAATTGTTTCGGCTCTAACATAGAACACCATATAATATTTTTTTTTTTTCATTATTCTCCATGCTCAGACATTGGCCTGTTACAAATTGTATTCTATGAATATGATAAAATGTTTCACTTTTTTACTTATTAATTATTAAATTAAAGTTTTTCAGCCTGTTTAATTTTTTAAATAACTTTCTTAGCTCTTAATTTTTTTTTTAATTTCATTTGTGATTAAACTAATTACTTAAAAAGAATAAGTATTAATTAATTTATCCCTCTATCATTATGACTGAATGACTTCGAGATATTATATACCTACTATCAATTCCTGATGCGTAAAAAAGTATTCCAAATGTTCAGTTGACAATTAATAGAAAATTGAGAATCTCAAGGTATTTTATAATCTAACGCATTTTACAATTATCTGTAATTGTAAAATGCGTTATGTATGCGTAATGCGTGTTTTTTTTTTAACCCGCACTCAAAAACAGTGGTGTTATAAGTTTGACATCGATGAATGCGTGTGTGTCTATCTGTGGCATCGTACTTCTCACCGATTTCAATCCGGTTTTTTTTTTTTTCATTAGAAAGCAGGTTTCTTGCGATGGTTCTTAGCTGTTTGGTTAATATCGGTCCAGCAGTCTTAAGAGTATCAGCTCTACCAAAATGATGTTGGTGGCGTATGATTAGGTACTCGATTAAGAGCTTCACGTGTGCCTGTGTGTATAATCGCTAAATTACAATTAATTGATAACTTCGACCTGATGCTGCAACCAGAATGGTCTCTAGAGAACCCGACTCTTCGAAAACTCACAGCAGACACAGAGGCGCGCCGACCCAATACAGCGCGGCAGCGCCTATGTGCGGATCCTATGAAGCGCCTATTTTTTCACGAATTTTCATGTTTCTACTTATACGTTGCTATTTGTTTGTACTTATATGTTTTAACTATTATAACTAGGCCATCTTTTGGCCCGAGGCCTTCTGGGTCGCCACTAGCGGGTGGCGCAGGACACAGGACCAAGACGGAAAAAGGTCCAGCACCTGGTTCTCCGCTGGCACGGACTGGCTTTGTTCGTGCTTGCGCTCCTCTTGAGGCGGCCCCTGTGAGCCCGGCCAGATCTGCTCGGAGCTTCTGTTCTCCTTTCGGAGAAGCTCCGTAGAAGCGGCAGCCAAGTGGGTGATCTCCTCCCGCGTTTGGACGTTGCGTCCCACGGAGGCCCGCGCTAGGTAGCTCCACTGATGCAAATATGGAGCGCGGCCTCCACAGCCTCAATAAACCCGGCCATCAGAGCCGCCAGGGATGTCCGAGTCTTCGCCAGAAGACCCAGAGAGACTAGCACTGGGACTACTCGCTCCGAGGTGTCGCCCCTCCTCAGCTCGCTGAGTAGAATAGATACTGAGTAGCCTCCTGGGAGGCGAGCCGCCTCCCCTTGCCTCCTCGGCCATTACCACGCCTGCTGATAAGACCTTCCGGGCTGAGGCCAGCTCGCCCTCAGAGGACGACTCCTGGTCGTCCTCCGGTCTGGGACGGTCGGCCCTCGAAGGACGCTGATCCGCGGGAGCCTACTCAGCTCGTGTTGCCACTAGCAACACGAGCTGTTGCCGGTGCCACAAACGTTGCCCCCCTCTCCCCAAAATACGCGGGGGGAGCATGGCGGATTCTCCAGCTGCTGTGCAGCTGATACCGCCCTGGTGTAATACTATTGCGTCTGTCATCATCTGCCTAGCCTTTTCCCAACTATATTAAGAGGAGCTCGTGGCTAAAAACTAATAGCCGCACGGGTCTGCAAGGTTAAGCAATGCTTACCAAGGTTGGCATATGGATGGGTGACTATCTTAACATACTGAATTTCCTCCGTGTCTCGGAAAGAACGCTAAGCCGTTGACCCCGGCTGTCATTTGCAGATCTTTGGCAGTCGTTACGGATTATCAGAAGCCAGTACCTAAATCTGACTCCAGTCTTGCCAAGTACCGTGTTACCCAGTTAACGGGTTGTGGTGGTCTGGTAGGCAGCTGCTCCACGTAAATACTGGTATTCATCTGAATCCGGTTTGACTGGGAGCCAACCCCAATATATGTATGTATTTGGGAAAAAGCTAGGCAGATGATTGGGGTCGGTTCCCAGACAAGCCGGAAACTGGTATCCACCGCCTTCTGCATTCCAATACCAGGAGTACCAAAGGTGTAATTAAAAATAATTAAAACATTAAATAGTTTATTTATATTCATAATATTTACATAGAAAACATATTTAGGAAATTAAAAGATTACTGCTAACGTAACTTAAGCTAAGTAATTTAAAGTAATCTTAGGTATAAAAGTTAAATAATTACTCTATAAAAAAGTGATGGATCAGGAACCATTGTCCCATATAGTCATGCCCCTACTTAGAATGTGATATATTATAATGCGTTCTGTGTTGTGCTTAACGAAAAGTTACGGTGTTCTAAGGATTTTAGGGATATTATAAGTCAGTGAATAGACATTAGGAAAATTTACACTTTTCTCTGTTATTAATGCTGCTGTTTGAAGAGCTCACAGTAAGGACCTTTTTCCATCACAAAATGCATCAGACAAACCCGACCCTTCAAGACCCTTCAAGGTCAGCACAGAGACCTTCAAAATACATGAATATAATATTTGCAGTCCAATATCGACTGTTATCCCTCACGCACTGTTTTGAACCCTATAGTTACGGTATTTGAAAATGAGAATATTGCTCAAGCGAGACATCTAGATCATTAATAAAAATAATTATATTCTGTCTGCGCCGACCCTTATACACTGCAGACATTCACAAAGAACAGTCTCCGTACTTTAGAATACCGTGCGTCGTCTGAAGCGCAAAAAAAAAAAGATTTAACACACACGCAAAGTAGTTACTGTAACTTTAATTCTACATATTGTAGACAATACATGAACATTTAATAATAATAGATGTCAAACGGTATTATTAAAAAAATATATAATTAAAATTGTAAGTTACAAAGTCGTTTTATTTAGTAATATTTGAGTTATATTTTTAGAGATTCATTACAATAGGGTATTTTACTGAAAAAATCGAATTAATCCATCATATAAATTTACAAAAAATATCTGATACGTATTTTTTATTTTTTCACGTAAACAAAAAATGAAGACGATACAGTGCGTTGAAAACTCACATGACGTCACTACGCGCTACATTTTTTACTAGCTGCGAGACGCTGCCAACCCATGATGTGCTCTTTATTATTTTACGATTTGACATGACAAAAAATTCGTGTAAAATATTATTTAATATCCAACTGACGGATTAAATAGAATTATGATTTTTATATCCAGTACTTTAACAACTTATATCTGTTTTTTTTTAATAATTATTTCACGTTTTCTTTTAGCGTTTTAATTCATTGTGGCTTATATAAGTAGGTAATAGTAAGTCTAAGTATTTAGTGGTTTATAATTATTTTTATTTGCTATTGCAATTTATTACATTCAATGTCCGATTTATTAGAAATTTACAGTCCAGTTTTATTTCACTTTGCTATGAATTAAATTAATGTCACAATTTAATTACTTATTCAATGTCCTTCAGGCCCCACAAACATCCAGTTGCCTTAAAAAAGAAGTAGCTGTGGCCACCATATTGCTACCTACTACAAAATCAGAATTCGGGATTAATATAAAAAAATTAAAATCAACTTACACTTTAAAGCCTATTTTAATAAAAAGTCACATGAAATTCAACTTCAAATACACAACGCTAGAGTCGACACTTAACTGGCGGCGATAGATTGAAATGATCTCAAATATTAATTCAAGTAGGTATTATTATCAAATCGTCAGGCAGTATAAAAGATCAGCCATTTTCTTATAGCAAAATGTCTGATGGCGTTAATACAACAATATTAGGAGTAAACATAGTCTTTCATCAAAGATGGGTAAAACAATGTGTAAACGTATCAGTAAATAAAGTATATTATTGTTACCGGCACGTAAGTTGGCTAAATATCTTTTTAGTGGAAGAAGTTTGTGCATGTAAAAATGTATGATATTGTCTTCCCCCACAACAAAATCTTTGGCCAACTTAGCCGGTAACTATAACAAGAATTATACTCATTCAATGACGACAGTCCAATAAAAAAGTTTTAAGAGGAATAAAGAGAACAAAACTAGCATAAAACAAAAAAATAACGACGATATGAGGGCGAATATCCTTAACCTAAACAAAGCACGGTTCACTCAACTGCGCAGCTCTTGGCATTTGTGATAAACTACCAAGTATCAGAGAGCCAGGGAACGTAGCCCCATACTAAGTGTGTATACCAACACCTCAGATGCACTACACTACACCAGAACTAAGATCTTCTCAAATGGAGAGAGATCATCAAAAACGAAGGTTACGTGACACCACGCAGCGCAACACGACGCCTACACTTCGTGTTCAATAGTGTATTTTTGTAGTTTTTATAAATATGTCTAATAGTCTGTAAGGTAATAAGGGTAATGTTATGGGTCTTTGTTACCTGAAATAAATCATATATTATTATTATTTTATTTAAAAACTGTAGTCGGCCGCATGCCGACGCTCTACAGTGAGCAAACGCCAGGAGGAGGAATAAAATGTATGTCTCAGCAACACAAAACGGCAAAAAACTCAAAAGCGCATCAATAAGGTACGCGACAAACGACGGAACATGCTTCGCGAACTTTTGAGTTCATTATCTACACAAATCAAATGTCAAAAACAAATACGAAGCACCGGCTGACTTCACACGAATACAAACACAAGTCACACGTACGGCTATAGCTAAAAACTGTCCGTATATACTTATATTCTTTCAACAATCGCTCTTAAAAACACCAAGTACTTTGGGCGAATTTTTTCGCAGCGAACTATTCTCAGATATAAGAAAGAATCCATAGTGGCTTATGATTCCATGACATTGGATTTCCGCTGTTAAATTTTTGCTGGAAATAATCCCAGCAAAGGTAAGAATCTTTTTTACACTGGCAGCGGGCTCAAAATATTACACAATCAGTAAATCACATACCACAGAACTGTTGTCACATCACACTCCTAACCGGTTGAAAACGTTCCTAGTAACGGTCAGATTGTTTGTGTTCTTGTCTCCTAGCCTAGCCTTAACTCCGTTGTTGGCAGTCTCGGGCATAGACAACCTCCTTTCAGGTTTGTTGAACACTGGCGTGAACTTCTGAACTGTTTTCTGGACAGTTTTGATCACGGTTTTCGGAGCTGGTACCTTCTGAAGGGCCTCTATTTCTTTGTACTGAACGTGACTTGAGAACTTCACAGACTTTGGAACTGCTAATTTTGTCTTAACACTGACCGGGGTTTCGTCAGCTCTCATAGTTCCTACAGCTATCTTCCTGCCACTATTCTTAGACGTGGTGACTGTGAATACTTTCTTAGAGATGTCTGGCATGCTCTTGAGGATTCCTTCATATTTGAGAGCGTCTTTGTCCATTGGAATTGACAGGTCATCTTCCTGGTGGGCGGACTTGGACCCGAGGCGCGCGTAGATCGGTTTGACTGAGACCTTGGTTGACGCTGTTGAGACCTTCACGGGTTCTGAGCTGCCTAGCCTGGCAAACACTGTTTTGGATGGACCTGGAATAAAGAAAAAATATAACATCAGTTTTATAATGTGATAACGTCGTATAAATCGATGAACGCTGGCTATACGCACGAAAAAGTGTCAAGTTCCGCCTGAGAGGCACGATTTGCCTGAGCGTTCGGCTTGTGACGTTATCACGGAAAATTATTTCGGTTTAAGAACAACTTTATTTCTCATAAAGAATTGCATACATAATTCACTTACTGAGAAACAATATCTAAAACTAAGCTTAATCATTAGAGCGCACAGAGGCACCTACATATATAAAATAACAAAACAAAATAGCTAACTAATGATTATCGTCAGTAAAACGACAATTTTTTTGTTCTTCAGCTAGGGATGACTAAAACTTGGCTGAAAGTGACATAAACAGACATTATACCTTCTTTGACGGCTGGCTTCTGCTGTGACGCCGCGAATCGTATGAGGCGAGACTTCTTCATGCTGACGTCATCACTGCCAGACAATAAAAAAATATTGTTTACATGGCGAAACGATAAGGGTTCCTTGTTGACCACTCGCACACTAAGGCTGGTTACTGCTCAACCGAACCATCTTGTGTTGTCCTCAAATGAATTTAAGGCCCCCAGCCAGGGCTGAAAAACTACTTAAAAGCTAAATGACCGCTTCGCTATTTTAAGGGTCATTGAGGGCCCTCCCTCAATGACCCTTAAAATAGCGAAGCGGAAGGCTGGCTCTGGTTATTATTATTTGGGGGGTTTAACGCTAATGGCTCAGCGGCGCGGGCTGGCTCGTTAAGCAAAGTCGGGGAGGGATATTACTGGGGCGCCGCGCCGGGCCTCGTCGGCGAAGCCGGTATACAGAACGCGGGTTGTTTTTGTTCTTTCGAAGTGTGCCTTCCCTACAGCTTTCCTGAATCAGGGTGATGGGGTCATCGGGTTCAACCAAGGAGTGCCGTGATTGGCGAATCTTGCAGACGCATCGGGCAGACGATGTGATAAGAAGCTTTTGCATGGGAGATCATTAAAGCTATTTTGGGGAGCGGAAGGGAGTGTCACATTCTTACTGACTAAAACTCACCAGTGTTCTTTCAAATACCGGTAGCGTTACAGAACCGCGGCAACTGTACCTAGTTTAGCTTCAAATGCACTACTAATTCTTATGTTTCATAACTTACGCAGTTTCAAGAGATTTCCTCTTCAGTTGAGACGTGGGGCTGGTGGACTCCACTTGTGGGTTGCGCGTGTAGTGCTCCAATATACGACTGGCGGCTGTACAACAAATGAGGTAGGTACGTGAGGCACAAGACAAACAAAACTGTGAAACTATCTTAAATGAACATAATGAAAATAATCACTGGCGAAAACCTTTATTCCTAGCGTTCGTAGTTTAATTCATACGGAAATAGCATAATCAGCCTTTTTAATGTTCCCACTGCTGGGCCACAGGCCTCCTCTCCAGAAGAGGGAATGGGCCATAATCCAACACGCGCCAACGTGCGGGTTGGTGAATGTCACATGTCTTCGAATATCGAAATATACGTATGAACTAAAGGAACACTATTTTTTTTACGTATTCTAAAACATTATTTTAATACCTACATAACATACAATATTCAAGTGTTTATTTACCCACGTCCATGTGTCACTGCAGGGTGCCAACTGAAAACCAGAGCTAGGCGCCGACGCTCAGCAAACGCTGAGATGGTAACCCTTTCGGTATGTTCAGCGCAATGTTGCTGTACCGTTACATTGTTATATTCTCCTTTTTTTTATTGCTTTTGTTGCTGTTGTAATTCTCAAGGTACTAGGTACTCAAGGACTTACGAGACGACGGCTGCGACACGGTGGTGCGTCCAGTGACAGCGGCGACCGGCACCTTGGCAGCGACAGGCGCGGCCGAGCTGAGCACCCGGTCGCGAGCGGTGCTCTCGTGCACTTGCTTTGCATGTCTGCAATCAATGTCCACGTCGACTACAATTAATTAATTTTTTGCACTCGGAATTGATTCTTCTACAACGTGTTGTTTTGCATCCTCGTCAAATTCACAGACGTAATTATGCTAATGATTCTCGACCCAAATCAACAATAAAATGAGTAGGTATTTTTTTAATTTATTTTTGCTATTTACGGAAATCCGTGTGAACAAGACGTATTTAAATGCGGCCCGTCTGTTCCTAGCCTTATAACTGCGCTTTCACACACACAAACAAACGCAAACAATACATCGATCATTCGAAAAATTCGTAGGTACCTAATCCCCCGCGCACGGCCGCACGCGCCTACCGCGTAGCCGCGCCTCCCCCTGCCCCGCGGCGCGGCCCCTGATCCAACAACACAACAGTTTCTTTGATTTCGCCGCCGTGTGCGCGCGTTTTGCGAATTCCTTTCTCGGTACATCGTTCAGACGTAGGTACAAAGTGCAAGATGACGGACAATTATTCCAATGTCGAGTTGGTAGAGATGGTCCGCCTTTATGCCATCAGTGGAGACAGCCTACGTGGAGCCATCCAGATGTTCACGGAAATGTTTCCCGATCGGGAACCCCCATCACAGAGCGTCATGCTGGCTGCTACGCAGAGACTACGGGATCATCGGCAGTTTGACGTACCCCGGCATGCTCAAGCACGCAGCAGCGTAGGCTTGCCTGTCGCCTTGCAGGAAGACATCCTGGAATACTTCCAGCGAGAACCACGGGCAAGCACGCGGGAGGCTGGTGACCGCTTTGGAGTGCACCACACCACAGTGTGGTGCCTACTGAAGCGTGAAAGGTTTCTTGACTACTGGATCGGTCGCGGAGGACCTGTGGCCTCTTAACTTTTATTTTGTGAGGAGACGTTAAAAAGTTAGTTAAAAAGTGACAAGTGTAACAAAATTACGTGCAAGGATAATTAGTGCTTTCGACTCTTTAAAAACGAAGGTGTTAGTTTTACGTAGGCTGAAAGAAAACCGGCTACATTGTGGTCGACTTTGCCAAGAGTGTGGTGATGGAAACTGAACAATACCTCCGGGTAACATAAGTAGGTAGGTAATTTATTTATTTGTTCATTTTGTAAATACGTTATTAGCTTAATCAATTTTATTACCTACTGTAAATAAGTCGATTTCAGATTTTTAAGTGAATCAATACCTAATACCTAAGATTCGAAAGTATCACCACATACTTGCACTTAACTAGCACATCTTTCCATTTCCATCAAACGTAGAAAACATTTTTTGACTTAGTAGGTACCTAAATCGGTATACCAACTAAGGTAGGTATTATTGCCGGTCTTAAGCCCGTTAATTAGGAAGGAAAATTTCAAATCAACCAATTTAATCCACAAATAAAAACAAAATCATGACGAAAACTTTAAGTTGACGGATAGCAATAAAGCAAAACTAACATTTTAATAATCATCTGATAACAGGTCATTGAACTTTTCTTTGGCGTACTAAGTAGTAGGTATTACTGTCATTAGTAAGATTTCCGTATTCCAATCATGCTTAAAAATGAGTTAATTATCAAGCGAAATTTATGACAATAAAGTAGATGATTTCCGAAATAAAATTAGGTAAAATTATTGCTACTGGTCGCCGTAGGTCATCGCACGATCGCACACGTAGGTACCTACGCGCGCGCGCTAGCATTTCGTAGGTAAGACGTCGACACTCACGCACACAGCTGCATTGTCGCTGTGTGCGTAGGCGCCTGATTCTGTGGTATTCGGGATTTTATTCTGAAATACTGTTAAATTTCAATAACAAAAAAAAGCAGCGCTTATTGGTTATTGACCGGTACCGTTCTTTCAATTGATTATTTATGTATTTTATGACAACCTCCTGAAATTTGACGAGGATGCAAAACAACACGTTGTATAGCCAGTTAGACCACGCACAACGGATTGAATGCGGAAAACGGAATCCCTACTCCAAAGGCCTTTATAGCAGTCATGTTTAAAGCAACATGTAGAAATGATTAAAATAATAAAAAAAGATATAGCAACTGAGCAAATAATTCATTCAGCGTTACGGTTGATGACTTGAGCTTCATTTATCTTGACGTCACATTTAATAAAAAACTCTTTGTAAAACTAACCAATTTCAACAGCAACACTTGCATATTCTATAACTAAAGAACAATCAATTTTTACAAAAATGCCCAAAATAAGGTGTGCTATGGTTTCATGTATGTATTGTATATGTTTGTGAGTTTCTTTAATCCACCATAACTAAATGGCTTAACCCATAACAATGTATCTGATATCGGAACTCGGTGTTTTTGGTTGCTTTTTTGTGGTTGAACACACCGACTTCCGAAATTAAAGTTATTTTATACTTTTTGGTTTTTTTGTTCAGACGTCGGTTTTATTTTTTGTAAAAAGTTTTTTTTTTAATTGATTTTTCTCAGATTAAAATAACAATTTAAGTTTATAAAAAATATATTCTCACCTCAATATAGCAATAACATCTCCCATCCTCGAGATACCCATATCCCGTAAGTATTCCTTATTAAGATCCAAAAGCATGTCATTCTGTATGCGGTTCTCAGTGAATGTGAGTGCATATGTTGCGGACACGTCAGATGGTATGCCCGCTGCAGTGAAGAAGCTCACCCACATGCCTAGAATATATAAATAAAATATAGACATTAGACACACACAGCACACAAGAATAAGATCAAAAATGTAATAGATGTATTAGATTTATTAGTAATAGATGCACTCATCTATAGCCAAAGGTTAAAGTGGAAATGGGCTGGCCATATAGCAGGTCTTAAAGATCATAGATGGACAAAAACAGTTAGGTTATAGAAAGACACACTGGGTAAATGCTATAGAGGAAGACCATTCACTAGATGGAAAAATTATATAAAAAAAGAGCTGGTCCACAATGGCAACAAATAGCCCAAGACCGAGAGAAATGGAAAGCTTTGTTTTTAATATTTAAATCAATTGCCTACCCACTAAATAGATGTGTAATATTCATAAAAAAAAGTTATATATTTAGATAAGTTAGACTACATAGATATAATTCTCTTTATTTTATTTTTCTATTGTTAATTAAGTCTAAAGGTAGATACTATATTCTAAGTTAATCTGGAAATAAAAGGCTTTTTTTATTTTATTATAGACATTATGTACATTCGTTTCAGCCCTGCAGTTTTGTTAGGCAATTGTAAGAATTAAAAAAAAAAACATGTCATTTAAAAATATTTGTAATGTCTGCCACATATTTGCAAATAAAAAAACTTACTACTAAGGAGCACTAGTAAATTTTTGGTGCAGGACACATTCCACCACTCTAAGACAGCGTGCAAATATTTAGATATCAAATCATCATCATTAACACAGAACACACTGCAACACTTTGATCTAGAATGGAATCATGATGAAAATTACACATTCTAGTATGTTATCAAGTCAAGTAATTCATAAGCTGTTATTCTCTATCTTACTGTTAACTGTTATTAAAAATCATCAAAGAATCCATCAATGAAGAGCAATTATTGTAAAATATATCATTACTAAATGTAATAAATACCTATTATATCCACAAATGAAAACCCTTAGAATTATAGAATTATTGTACACCAAAAATCAGAATTGAGATGATTTAAGTTTTATTGTTTTCACTTCATTATATATCGACAGCCCCTACGTACATAAAGACATGTCAAAACCCGAGGTTTACAGGAGAGCATAATTAATGTTCAAACCGCTCTAGAAATAATTTTTATTCTATTTGTAAATGAAGTTTAATAAATAATATTATAAAAAAACTGCAAATGGAAAATCCATAGCCAATAAGCAAAAAAAGAAGCCATTTTTGACAATGCTATGTATGTAGGGGCCGTTAAGGTAAAGGTTTAGTATCGTTTGGCAGGATTTGCGGGGGGAGATGGGGAGGGGAGGGGAGAGGGGGGTGACCCTTCCCCCATGGCACCACTCCCGTAAAAAGGCAACGCACCGTTTCCGAGAAAATCGAATTTTAGTAACCTAACCTCAAAACACTTAAAGTGGCTTAAAAAGCGTGTCGGAGCCCCGCTTCGCGGGGCTCAAGGGTTTAAAAAAAAATAACCACGAAGGAGTGGCGGAGTCTGCTCGCTCGCTTCGCTCGCTCACTAGACTCCGCCACTCCTTCTAACCTAACCTGTCCGAGTCGGGGTGCCCCATGTCCCGACCTCGCTTCGGTCGCTCTTGCATCCTAAATTCTTCTTGTAACACTAGTAAACTGCCTTTTGCACATACATACAATTTGGTATAAACACATCACATTAATTAAAGTTATTTATTTTATCCAAAATTTATCACTTTGATTAATTCTTCAAAAGGATCACTTTTATTTCTTTCTACCAAGTTTGAAAAAGGTCACAATAATACTTCAAAACAAACAGAGAACATTCACGCAACTCTGGAAGAAACAGAACATAAACGGAATGTTGACATAGACACATGATTGAAATGTCTTTTTTTACGTTCCGTTTTACCGATTTTGCACGATATTTACACCACAGACACTATGTTGTGACAGATTTGGTTGTCAAACACCCATTTTAACGTTCCGTTTTCCGCGTATTCAATTTGAGGTTAGTAACTTATTTTGTTAATTTCTCGATAAATATGCGTTACCTTTTAATAAGAGTGTAGCGTTATAATCAGGGACTCCAGCTCTTCCAGATTCAATCGATTTTACACCCCAACTCCTGCCAAACGATACTAGACCCGACCCCCGTTAATATGAAAGGCAGCCTAATTTATAAAATTAAAAATAAAATCTAGAGTTATGTGTGTGTGTTTATTCAACTCTAACCATTCAGTTCAACTTAACCAATTTCAGGCACTTTTGAAATGTAGAGGAGCTGATTCAGTTAGTCACAAAGTAGAACATTTTTGCAGTTAGTTCATTTGAAATAACTGCAAAAAGGTTATATTTTCTTAAAAGATATAAAGCTTTCTGACTTTATATTACAATATATATAATAAATAAACAACATTTGTGGATTTTGAGGTACTTCTCTCCTAAACATAGGTCATTAAACTTTTTTAAATTAAAATGTATGATATCAATGTAAATTATTTCATAATCTAGTATTTGAGGATGAACTACAATACTGAACTGACTTTCAAATGAATTTCTTATTCAAGTAGTGTATTTAAAGTTTAACACACAAATTAATGTAACAATGAGTGCCTACCGATAATTGAAAGATTTTTTTAAATAGCATGAGTATGTTCAATAATCATAATAATTAGATTTTTACAAAAATACTACTTCTGCCAAAATACCACGACTTCACGGAGGTATAACCTTGGAGCATATTTTTGGAATGTACTAAAGCTAAATTTAATAGCTATACGAGATTTAATTTGATTTCATAACACATGAGACTTACCAGTTAAATTTGAATCCATTTTCAGGGAGGCTGCGCACATTACATAAAAATTAAATATCAAATTACTGAATTTCGCGACACACAAACAGGCTAGCTAAACAAAAACCATAGATACTATAGACTTTTTGACATTTTATAATTTTTTTTTTTTTTTTTTAATTTAATGACCTGGTAACAAAGACCTTTAGGTCAAGTCTTTTTTTGTTGCACTGATTTGCACTTCTTCACTTGCAGCTTTGCAGTACTTTGGTTGGAATTTGCACTTTATTTTAAATGGATTTTATAGTATTTTTGATATATTTGTATATTGGTTTGTAGCTGTTTTTGTCTTTTAATAACTGTTCAAGTGGCGGCGGGCGGGATTCAAAATCACATTTAACTTTCACTTCACTTAATTCAATAGCTAACACTAGTCTGTCAAGTAAGAAATTCTGACATGAGAAAATGAGATGTTCTACAGTTCCTTCAGTATTTTCACAAAACGGACATATATTGTTTGAAATAATATTCAATCTTGCAAGGTGTGACGGTGCAGTATTATGGCCAAAGCGCAGCCTGTTTATCGTGGTGATAAAATCTCGGCTTGCATCCTCCTTCAGTTTATCGTACCAAGGTTTAATAGGTAATCTTTCTTGAATGCTTCCATACCACTTTCCTTTCGTATCTTGATCTTTTTTCCATATTTCATACCACAACTCATAAATGTTTTCATTAATGCTTTGTAAGAAATCAGTCATAGGGATGTCCATTGTATTTTTAACATCAACAGAATTATAACCCTCATATGCGGCTTTATCAGCCATTTCATTGCCAGTGATACCACTGTGAGAGGGTACCCACAGGAAGGCAATTTGTATATGTTCAAGATGATATTGGTAAATTATTTGTTTAATGAAATAAAGAATAAAGTTAGACTTAAATGTTACTGTAAGGCTACTTAAGGCCTTTATCATGCTTAAAGAATCAGAAACAATTAAAAATTATTTACAGTTACTTATTTCACGTATACATAGTAATGCCTGATACACCGCATATGCCTCCGCTGTAAATATAGAACAAGATTTATGCAGAACAAAGCTTTGAGAGAATTTTCTGTGTGGATCATACAATGCTGCATGAACATAATCACTACTCTTGCTACCATCAGTGTATAAAGTATAATAACTATTGTTTTGTTCTAAAAATTGTAGCATATCTAAATTGTTATTAATTGTATTTTCAAACACTTTTACAGGATGTGAAATACATTGATATGTGAAGGAGTAACATGGCCATGGAAATTGTTTTCTAATATTGGAACAGCTATTGTCTATTTCAAGTAAGATGTTGGACAACATTGGGGAAATACCATTCAACATATCAACTTTTGTCTGTGTCTGAAAATTTCTGTGAGTAGAAGGTAATATTTTATTTATTATCTCTCTGTTATTTGATGATATTAATTTGAGAGAATATCTTTGTGCAAGTAATAGCCTTCTCAAACTTAAGGGCATGATTTTAGTCTCCACTTCCATGGCCCTTATGGGAGTGGAGCACATTGCGCCAGATATTATTCTCAAAGCCCTATTCTGCATTATATCTAATTTATTTACATGTGTACTGTACATATAAGCTAGTGAGCTATAATCAAAATGGCTTCTAACAATTGCTTTGTACAATAATGATAATGTTTTGGGGTCTGCCCCCCATGATACACCAGCAAGACATTTCATTAAATTTAAACCTTTTAGGGCGCTTTTGGAAATGTGCCTAATATGTGTTTCAAAAGTCAATTTTTGATCTATTATTATGCCCAAAAATTTCTTACTATTTACTCTAGGAATAATTTCACTGTTGTAAGTAACATTAGTTGTGGAGCTATCATTGCCAAAAATCATTACACTGCTTTTAGATGGGTTGATTTTTAGGTGTAGTAAATCATTATAATATATAAATAATTGATTTAAAGCTATGTTCACATTGTCAATTGCCACTTCTAAATTATAGCTGCTGCTGTATATAACAATATCATCAGCAAATTGCAGAATATTTACATCAGTATTATTTACAAATTTACAAATTTCACATGTGTAAATATTATACAGCAAAGGAGACAGTGTAGCACCCTGCATTGTACCTCTTGAAGCAGATTTTGGTCCAAATAGTTTATTGTTATGTCTTACATATAGTGTCCTGTTATTCAAAAAGTTAAAAATCCATTTACATAACTGACCAGGAATACCTAATCTTGACATAATTTGGACAAGTATAGCAGGATCTACACTATCGAAAGCACCTTGAACATCTAAGAAAGTACAAACTGTGTGTAATTTTTTATTCTTTGCATTTTTCAGGTCAGAGATGAGAGAAGTAAAACTATCTGCACAGCTGCGGCCACGACGAAAACCATACTGAACATGTGGAATGATACCATTGGATTCAACATACCAATCAAGACGAAATTTAATCATGTTTTCAAAAATTTTACCTAGACAAGATGATAATGAAATTGGTCGATAGGAACTAGGAAGTTGCGGAGGTTTCTCTGGCTTGAGTATTGGAACAACACATTGTGTTTTCCAAGATTGCGGGATAGATTTAGTATACCAAAGCAGATTAAGAACGTTAAGAAATATCTTTTGGGCCGATTCGTCTAAATTTTTAATCAATATATAAGGGTAGTCATCCAAACCAGGAGTTGTATTTCGTCTACCTTGCAGAGCCATTGTAAATTCGCGCCATGAGAAGGAATCTAATAAAAATTTTGAATTTCGATTATCATTGTTTAAATCAAAAAGGTTTTTTATATTATCAGAATCAGTTAAATTTGTGTTATCACATAATTTATCTAAAATGGAATAATGAACTCATCTCTATATGATTTATTGCCAGGTCTTATACCTTTGAACATCTTTATAAGATTCCAGATCTTACTTATTGGAGTAGTTCTATTAAAACTATTACATAAGTTGTTCCATCCAACTTTTTTCTGTTCTGAGATGGTTCTTTTTTTCTGTGCATCTTTTCTCTTGTAATTTAAATAGGTTTCGAAACTAGGCTCACTTCTATATAGTTTCAATGCATCGTAGGAAGCAACAACGCTTTTTTCACAAATTTCATTCCACCAAGGAGCTGGGGGTCTGCTTTTAAAGTTGTTCAATTTAGTTAGCTTTGGGATTGTTAATTCTTTTAGAGTATCTAATCGAAAACAGAAATCATTATAAGTTAGAATAGGATCATGTAGTTTAAGAGTCAAATCATTAAATATTGTTTTAGAAACTTTTTTGAATGTCTCCCAATCCGCTTTTTTATACAAAAACTTATCAACTGGAGGACTAATGTCATATCTATCTATGAGTAATGAAATTTCTGTTATAGTTGGGTAGTGATAACTTCCCATGGTATCATCATGCACAGACCACTCACACAATGATGCAAGACTAGAACTTATGAAGCTAACATCAATGGCAGAAGGATTTTGTCCTGGCCGATTGACAGTTGTATAACTGCCGTCATTTAAAATACATAGGTCTAAGTCATCGATTATATTATACAAATCCTGACCTCGACTCTTAGTTGATAGACATCCAAATGCAATGTGGTGGGCGTTAAAATCACCACTAATAAATATAGGTTTAGGAAGATCTTTAATTATGTCGTGCAATCTATGAATTCGTATGTGCGCACTAGTTGGTGGGCAGTATACACAGAGCACAGTTAAACTGCCGCGTACCGTGCATACGGATAAAGCTACTGTTTGAATATTTTCATAAAATTGCGTATTTATTATATTATATTTAAGATATGGTCTGATTAGTATTGCTACTCCGTTATGAGCGTTACTCGAATTTTTGTTATAAATATTGTATCCAGGTATCCTAAAATTGTTATCTTTAAACCATGTTTCGTTAAGTAAGCAAATATCAATATTTTGTTTATTTAAGAATTGTAACAATAAGGGTTTTTTACTATTAGCACTCTGAATATTATACTGAGCAATACGTAGTTTAGATAGAGAAGAATTTGGATCCATTACTTAAGATTTTTAATTAATGTAGCTTTAATACTTTTTAAAGTAGTAGGTGTATTATCTCCCTTATTACCCAATTCTACCAACGTCTGTACTAGGGCCATAAGTACATCGTTGTTGTCAATAATTTTATTTTTGATGTCTTCACTAGGTAAGACATCATTTGATTTATTTACATCATTCACAGATTTATTTACATATGTAGTATTCTTATTTACAGAGGTATGTACAGGCTTATTTACAGATTTATTTACAATATTATGTACAGGCTGCATTCTTGGCGGCGCTAGCGGAGGGAATTCTGTAGTGTCATTTATTTTCTTGGTCAGGGTAGCACTTGCATAAGTAATTTTCGTTTTCTTTTCAATTATTTTCTTCATTTTAATCGGACATAATTTTGAAATTGCTAGATGGGGCCCACTGCAGTTTACACAACAGACCTCATTTGGTTTGTCACATTCCTTATATAAGTGCTCACCTCCACAAATAGAACATCTTTGCTTGCTATTACAAATTCTTGCTGAGTGGTTAAATTTAAAACATCTAAAACATTGTTGTAAAGGGGGAACATATTCGAAAACCCTATAAGAAAATAAGTCATATTGTATACTGTCTGGCAGTATATTGGAAAGAAAAGTGATGCTTACTGTTTGCAGTGGGACACGTTCTTGGCCAACTTTTTTAGTGAATCTTCTTACTGCGATAATTTCATAAATTGATGATAATTTTGTATATAATTCTTTATTTGAGATGTTTGAAGGAACAAATCGTATGATGCCAGTTTTTTCAATCTGTGCAGCTGGTATAAATGCTCTCATGTTGTGCTTTGTTAAGAAATTAGTATTATTAATAAAATTATTAGCTGTATTGTACTGTTTAAATATAATAGCTATTTTATTAGCGTTTACTCTTTGAATTGCCGTCACACCTTTTATTTCATTGGAAAAAATATGATTCAAATAAATTGGGCTCTTGTTGCCGATTCTATCCTTGCCGTTTGCTTCAATAAATACCTTAAACTCTGTGTTATTACAGTTTTCGGGATAAAGTCTTTTATAATTTGGCTTGAGGTAAGGCATAAAAGGGTTCATACGCTCACCGCCGCCGCCTTCGCCACAGTCCATTTCCTTCATTTCGTTTGTTTCCTCAGCCCGAGGACGTTTATGAGGGGCGGGCGGGTTATCCCCGCCCCCCTCGTTACCCACCATTTCGGCGAGCTACCGTATATAATTTAACAGCTTTTTAGTCACTTTAAACCCAAAAATCCTCCGAAAACAATTAAAAGGAATTTTGAAAGAAAATTTCAAACCGCGCTTTTTCGAAGTTCCCCGACATTTTATAACCAACCATGAAGCACACTAGAGCTACTACTGCTTTCATCCCTTTTATGGTTTAGTATGACCGGTTATTATCAATTGACCGTAAATGAAACTAACCTATGAGAAATAAAAATACAAAATAAAAGTACTCAACAACGGTAACGCCATTCGCTCACGCAAGTCAGCGTATATACACACCTACACACTTGTATATATATATAGACATGGACTGATAAACACATTATTACCCCCCATCACGCAGGTGAGTTAAAAAACTACGATAGGTCTCATATCTAATAATAAGTACGCTCGGTTACTCTAGCTCTATCTTATCGTTCGAACCTAACCTATCTGTGTCGGGGAGCCCTAAGTTCCCTGTGCCATATGTGCCACTACCTACTTGGCCAGGCCAGAAAATAGAAAAAAAAAACAGATAAATTGTAGAACCATGTACTGATAGGTCGTCAAAATGTAGGTAGTCAGGTCACAAAAAAAGTTGTGGGTTCACAATATCTCGAAATGACTTCAAGAGATTATTGACTACCAAATTCTAATGCGTAAAAAAGTACTCCAAATGTTCAGTTGACAATTTATCGAGAGTTTCCAATCTCTCAAGATATTTTATAATCTTACGCATTTTACTATTATCCAGTGACATGTACATTCAATAAAAAAAGAAGAACGACGGCGCCGACGCTCCGACGCGGTTATTCCCCCTTCTCTTAGATTAGATAATAAATAGAACAAATGCGTAGCTAGCGTTCAATTATTTCCCTTGCCCAAAGTCGACGACGCTCGGAGCTTTCCACTAATTTGCCAGTCAACTATCAAAGTATACAACGGTAGTTGTTCTAGCGAAATAATTGAACGTACCCTTGACTGGCTGTCACACGCCTCCCCAGTGACTTTATTTTGACGTTTTGTTCGTTTCAAACGTAGTCGGCAATTTTTGGCGCTTGTTGGCGCAGTTAAAACAATTCAATTCACAATGGAACCTGATACTGATTTGATGGAAGATGGAGAAGAGGATATGGATGGCTCCATCGTCAACATACATGTTCGCAATTTTTTTTGTCATGACAATTTGGAAGTGAATCTAAACAAAAATGTTAATTTTATTGTTGGTCGCAACGGGAGTGGTAAAAGTGCAATTTTGACTGCTTTAGTTGTCGGTTTAGGTGGAAGAGCGTCTGCTACAAACCGAGGAAGTAATCTACGTTGTAAGTAACAAGTTCTTTTTCGTACTCTTCTGATATGTTACTTGGGGTTGGCACAAAATGTACCTTAATAGTGTAATATAACTCCGCCTCTTAGACGATGTCTTCCCCTTATTGATGCACTCCAACTTCCGATAATCTTAAGCTTCTGTGTAACAATGTTCAATGTATGCTTCACTTTACATTTCTGGACACATGTTGCCGACGATCCCCACAGAAATTATAACAACACAAACATTGGAATGCTTTCATTTTGTACAAATTATGGGCAAGTCATATCATGAATTCGTTTTTCAGCATTTATAAAGAAGGGTGCCAACTCTGCAACCATTGAGATAAAAATCAAGAACAGCAGTCCGAAGGCCTACAAACATAATATTTATGGTGACTACATCACTATTGTGAGACATATCAATGCTTCAGGTGGATCCAGTTACAAAGTCAAAACAGCTTCTGGTATGTATTTCTCTAGTTGAATAATGATTATTTTCCAACATCCTTCCTTATCAGAAATCTAAGACCCAATGTGAATTAAGTGATGAGGTACTTGAAACAGTGAACTCAACAGATTTTTTTGGAAGAAAGAGAGAAAGAAAGAAAAATGTTTATTTGGGACTCGCACAAAACAAACAAAATAGTAAACAAAATAATAAAATAAAACTACTAGAGAAATAAATTAACAAAAGATGTAGATTTCAATTGTAAAGGTTCCCATCTAAGCATATGATGAGATTTAAAAAAAATAAAACAAAAAAATAACTGTTGATTCCAAACTATAATGGGGCTCACATATAGCAAGTTTTTCGGGAAGGCTCAGCTCTGCTGCATACGCTGTCAGGAAAGTGAGACAGTATACTAACGTTGAGACAGCTCGGTTAGTCTATTTTAGTTATTTCCATAGCATTATGTCCTACGGTATTCTATCGTGAGGATAACCTGCTGATATACAAAATATATTTGTCCTACAAAAACGTGCTGTGCGAGCAATATATCAGCTAGAGCCTAGAGTTTCAATAAGAGAACTTTTTAAAGAAATTGGAATTCTCACAGTAGCATCTCAATTCATTTTTGCAAACATTCTATATATTAGGCAAAATATACATTTATACTGCATCTAAAAAGTGCTGGCTGTCAGCATTGTTTGAATAAATGACTTTTTATTTGATTGTAAATAGGCTTTAATCTCTATGTATTTGTTATTGTAAAAATCGCATGACATGCTGTAATAGTATTATTATACTGCTTTATATGAGTAATAGAATTACGAGTACATATTATGTATAAGCAAATCAGATAACATCATCATTGTTGATTTGGACTCCCAGGCTATAGATTTATATACTTGTTCACATCCCCTTAGCTGTTTTTAGGTTCTGTACCCAGAGGATAAACAGGACCATATTACTAGACTCCACTGTCCATACGGTTGTCTGTCTGTCACCAGGTTGTATCTCGTGAACTGTGATAGACAGTTGAAATTTTCATGTATATGATGATGTATTTCTGTTGCTGCTAAAACAACAAATACTAAAAACAAAAAAATATATAATTAAATGGTCCCATACAACAAACTTGATTTTTTTGTCATTTTAGAGATAATGGTATGGAAACTTTTGTGTTTGATTCCTACTCGCACATAGGCATTTCTTTTTTCATTTAATTCTGTATTTCTCTTAATAACCTCTGCATAATTTAACTTTTAATTAATCAATTTGAACATAATTATAATACATATAGTGTAGTTGTAATCAACTAATGAATAATGAGGAAATCGCACAGTTACTCTTTTTACATTAGAAACATGCCTTGAAAAGATCGCTTTTAGTGATAAGGCTGCCTGTTGTGTCACCCTATGTAATGTTTTCTTTATCTATATTTTCTGTTAATTATATGGTGTACATAATAAAGAACATGGGCCTAGGGGGAGGCAAGTCAGACTTTTTAAGTTAGATCTTCCGCGATTGTTTCGTCCACACTACACAAAGACACCTACATGAAACATTAGGTAAACAGCCACAAATAATCCTGCTTTATAGGTAGTTAAATTATACATAAAAGTAAATTTGAATATGCATTTTCTTATTTTATTTAAATTATTTCATTCGTTTTTTTTTTTTGACGCTGTTTATTCAAAAGTTAGCACACATTTTTCAACACACAGTTTACACAAAGTTCGTAAATTTTCTGCAAGATTTCCAGGGGGGGCAGCCGTCCTCCCCTGCCCCCCCCCCCGCTCGGTACGCCCATGATAAAGAATATTCTATTCTATGTAATCAATGAAATAATGCCAGCTTCATAATCTATTTATAATTTATCTTTAAGTATTTATTGCGATGAAGTGGTGGAAATGTATAATAAAATGCTTCGTATCACAAGGGTTCTCTACTTTATCAGAGGAGTAAGCCACAACAGATCTGGCATTTTAACCTACCTACAAATATACCTTGAAAAGATTGCTTTAAGCGATGAGGCCACCCATTGTGTCACCCTATGTAATGTTTTCTTCATCTATATTTTCTGTAACTTATATGGTGTACTTAATAAAGAGTATTCTATTCTATTCTCTGTGATCTCTGTACTTTTTGTGTGTACGACATAGCGGGTTCAACTGCATTATAATCATCACATGTTGCAAATATGCGACAGACAGAAAAAGATGTATTGTATTTTACATTATTTAGTTAATATGTATAAAGATACTAGCACTTCGCCTGTGACTTTGTCTGCGTGAATTTCGATCTGACTCTTACAAACTTCCTTCACTTGTTTCTAAAGAACCTACCTAGAACCAACTGCCCGATTTACAACTTGAATAATGAAGATATTCCCAAGGAATAAGATTTTACAATAAAACTTCCACCCCATATTTCACCCCTTTGCGGAGGGAATCTCCGGAATTTTTTTCTTAGCGGGTGTCTACTTACTTATAAACTACCTCTGTGCCAAATAGGGATGTTTCCTGAGGAATAAAAAACATGATTCTATTTAGTCCGTCAGTTAGATTATCGAAAAAAATCAAAAAAGTGCAAAATAACTTTAATTTCGGAACTCGGTGTTTGTGGTTGCTTTTTCGTTTTTTGAACACCGACTTCCGAAATTAAAGTTATTTTGCACTTTTTTGATTTTTTGTGTAGAAGTCGGTTGTATTTTTTTGTAAAAAGTTTTTTATTTTTCACTTTTTAGTGGTACCTACACCCCCCCCCCTCCCCCCACCTAAACGAACCAATCACATTGGTGTAAAAAAAAGCACTGCTCCTTTGCAGAGTACACTAAGAGGTCGTCAATGTAGACAATGTAGATATTTTTTTTAGATTTTTGAAAACCGCTTGGTTGATTTCGATAAAATTTTCATGGGACCATTTGGGAAGTATACCCTTTCCAACAAAAAAAGAATTTTTCAAATCGGTTCACAAGCGACGGAGTTATGCGCGAACAAACAATAAAAAAATAAAATAAAAAAAACATACAAACATCCGAATTGAGAACCTCCTCCTTTTTTAGAAGTCGGTTAAAAAATATTGGACACTTATTTTTTGCTTTATCAAATCTATACATTGACGAAGATAAAAAGCTTCAAAGATCATGAGTGTGGGCTTGTGACGTCACGGTGCGTTAAAATTCGTAGCACGAAGTGACATCACACGAGTTTTCAACGCACTGTATCATCTTCGTTTTTTGTTTACGTGAAAAAAGAAAAAATACATGCCCAATATTTTTTGTAAATCTATCTGACGCGTGACGGCCTTATTAGATTTTTTTTAGTCAACTACCCTATTTGACCTATTTCAACATTAAACGTCAAGCAGTTTTCGATAGTTCGTAATGAGTGAGTCAGTGACCTTTTGCTTTTATATTATTTACTAGCTTCTGCCAGCGACTTCGTCCGCGTGGAATAGTTACTTTACCCCCGATTTTGAAACTCTCAGCCCGATCGGTTTAAAATTGACAAAAGATAGACATGCTGTTTCGGGATGTTTTTTAGATAATTTTATGTAGATGACTTCTTCCGTTTTCCCAAAAATTTTCCTTCACTGCTCTGCTCCTATTGATTGTAGCGTGATGAAAAGTATACTATAACCTGCCCAGGAGTATGAAGAATAATTGCACCAAGTTTCGTTAAAATCGGTCGAGTAGTTTTTGTTTCTATAAAGAACATACAGACAGACAGACAGACAGACAGAAAGACAGACAGACAGACAAAAATTTTACTGATTGCATTTTTGGCACCAGTATCGATCACTAATCACCCCCTGATAGTTATTTTGAAAATATATTCCTTGTACAGAATTGACCTCTCTACAGATTTATTATAAGTATAGATTTATTTTATATTTAGACTTAATGCCTCAAGGCATTCTCTACCAGTCAACCTATGGGTTAAAACGACAAAACTATGGTAGGTGGTAGGTATAATAAAAAAAATATAATTATATCCATAACTAGCTTCTGTCCGCGACTTCGTCCCCGTGGAATCCCCGATTTTAAAACATTCTTTATCGCTGCTCCGCTCCTATTGGCTTAAGCGTGATGATAAATAGCCTAAAGCCTTCCTCGATAAATGGTCTATTCAACCCAAAAAGAATTTTTCAATTCGAACCAGTAGTTCCTGAGATTAGCGCGTTCAAACAAACAAACTCTTCAGCTTTATAATATTAGTTTAGATTCACAATCAAGTCCTGTTGAAACTCAGGGTGAGGGTTGCTGCCTACTCTTCCCATCTGTTCTTCTGGGTTCGGTTGTACTCAACTAAAATGTTTATTGTACTGGCAGAATGACGTTTAATTTTACTGAACAGCGGGCGTACCATGACGTCTTAAAACGTGAGTCTTCCGAGCGAGAAAAAGGGATGGAGCTATATAGGTTGTATAACTCTATCCCTCTTTCTCGCTGGGAAGACTCACGTTTTAACACCTCATGGTACGCCCGCAGGTTCAATTCGTATTTCGGATCAAAAATGAAGAAGAGATAAAAATATAGTTTTTCTTGGTTGTGTATATGGCGGACGACATATTTTATTTATCCCGTGAAGTTGGTGGGTGACGCTCTGCGATGATTGGCCGGCACGCTAGAAAGTGGCGTGCAGTGGTTCGAGTGAGGGTAGGCCAGAGAAAATGTCAAAATAAATTTTAAAAAATAACCACATTATTCAGGGTTGATTTTTAATGAAATGAGTTTTTTTTTTAATAGCCTATTAAAAAAAAAAAAAGAAAACGCCACATTTCAACCCTGAATAATGTGGCGTGTTTTTTGGACATTTTCTCTGGCCTACCCTAACTCGAACCACTGCAGGCCACGGCTAGACGCTGATTGGTCGATGTCACTCACGAGCACTTCATTAGCGGCAACGTCACCATTCCTCTTCATGCCGAAAAATGGCGCAGGCGGTAACAAGTTCCTAGGCCAAGATACAAGCATGCACACAATAACTATAACAATAAAATTTCAGGTGAAATCCATTCAACAAAGTCCGAGGAAGTGCATGCCATAGCCCTGGCACATAACATACACGTGGACAACCCTATCTCGGTACTGAACCAGGATGACGCTAGAAGTTTTCACGCTTCCGATGCTAAGAAAAAATATGCCTTGTTTCGTAAGGCCACTAATTTGGATAAGACAAACGAAAATTATAATGTGACTATTGAGAATTGTAACAGAGCTGAATCAATATATAAAAGAAAAAAAGAGGTAAGTTATTATTATATTTTAAGTTGTGGGTGCAGGACGTGCCTTATCTTTTACGCCGTGTAAGTACTGATGTGACCTCGCCAAGCGGATTTTGTACTTACCAAACCACCATACCAACCACCACCACCACCACCACCACCATTGTAAGAACTTTTGTAACCATATTTATCTGCAAATAAATGTTTGACCTTTGAACGGGAGATCAGGGCCTCAAGTCTGCTATTACAATAGTGTCAGAATGGTCTATCATTGATTTCAAAATGGTTGTTTTTTACAAGTTTGGTAATCTACTAATATAAAAGCGTCACAATGACTTTCCAGTGGTCATCCACTGACACTCCAATGATGAAGACGAATGCAATAATCGGTAATCTGCTAGAATTTTGACAGTTCCTTTGATCAGTGACCTACCATTAGAACGGCATTGTGCAGTCATTGCTTTTAATAGCTCGGTTATCAAAAAGTATTACAAAACCATTGCCGACCAATGATCGACCATTACGAATTTAGCAGATTACGAACTTTTAACAAAATGACAATGGGATCGTGTTGGAATGACAAATTTATAAAAATAGCAGGCTTGGGCCCCAGGAGGCACGGTAGTGCCCCGGCCAAGACAAGCCAAAGGAAGCGGGGCGCTATGTACATTTTCTCGAAGGATCTCTTCGTATTTTCGAACCTTTATAGTTTCGGGTTTCACAACACTAGAGAAATCGTAGCAAAAGATGTAGTTGGGGTATTTATCAAACACTCACTCTGTGATATTGTCGCTATCATATAACAACAAAACAGTAAATATTCCAGGCTTGTAAAGACTTAGAAGAAGAGTACAAAAAATGGAAAACTAGCCACGAACAACTGCGATCGCACGATCAGATCAAAGAGCGGCAGAAGGCGCTACAGAACGAATACTATTGGAGTGAGATAGCGGAATTAGAGCGAGAGGCGAATAAGATCCAAGAGCAGTATGACAAACAGAAGGCCAAGATGGACAAACTTAGAGACAAGCTCAGTAAGATGGAACAGAACTATGGCAGCAATACCAGCGCGATTGAGTAAGTCGAATATGTATATATAACGCAGACACCGTTGGCGCAGTGGTTGAGCGTTCGGCCACTGCGCTGCGGGTCGCGGGTTCGATCCCCGCCCGGAACAAATGTTTGTATGGCCTACAGATATTTGTTCCGGGTCTGGGTGTCTTGTGTATGTGAGTTTACATGTTCGTCAACGCACCCGCGATACAGGAGTAAATCCTAGTGTGGGGCAAAGAAAAAAAAAGCAAAAAAAAAAAAAAAAAAAACATATTTTCTCTTATCTACATAAACATATTTTCTCTATATTTATAGCCCAGGGAAATCACAACGTAAATTAACTTCGCAATAATACTTTTTTGCCTTGACTGTGTAGCTGTAGGTGTATAGACAGGGGAGTATGTCAAAATTCCACAAAAAGAAATCTTCCAAACTAGTTTTCCATTCTGTGATTTTTTATTTTTTTTCATTCGCAGATACTATGTGCGCAATAAACAATATTAACTATTTTTTTGATAATTATATATATTTTCAATATTAATTATAACCAATAAAACACGACTTTCAAATATATAATAACATAAGTATGGCTGTGTATTGGATTTATCTTGGCAACTGTTTTCAAAACTTTATATAACTCTGTTGTCAGCATGACAAATACTTTTTTTTTTTTAATTATCCTGTTAAAACCCGACTCCGAACAGCTTAGTGCAGCATACGAGTATATTATAAAATTGTTGGTTTTAATGGTTTTGCATACAGCATGCAAAGTCATTTTGACGACATATGCCAAATTTTCTTTTATTTTTTATAATTTAATTAAATTCAAGTATGTACCTGCCCTACAGTAGAAAATAATTATATTTTCTTTTCATAGGGAACGTGCACAGCGTAGACTATGCCATCTAGTGTTGCAAATCTGAAACTTTTATGTTGTAAATATTTGAGTTGTGCTGCCATCTATACTTCTTGCAGAACGTAGGGTACGTTTAGCGGAACGTGCACGAAGTAGACTGTGATATCTAGCGTTGCAAATTTGAAACTTATAAGTAAAATAATAGACATTGACGCATCTGTGCTGCCACCTATTAATAGTTTCTGCACGTTCCCTATACGGGGGTCGCACTGGAAGTTTTCAGAATAGTCCACGAAGAAAAGCAGTCGATGAAAAGTTTAGAAGAAGGAACTCTTTAGGAATCTGTAGTGTATTGAATTCATATGGCATTTGTTTTAATAAATTGGCGGCAATTTAAAATAAATATACAAAATTGATTATATATAGTCCACCCAAGCAGTCAGATTATCTATACTAATACTATAAAGAGGTAACGTTTGTGACGTTGTGAGGAGTAATCTCTGGATCTACTGAACCATCATCTGCCTAGCCTTTTCCCAACTAAATTGGGGTCGGCTCCCAGTCAAGCCGGATTCAGCTGAATACCAGTATTTTACGTGAAGCGGCTGCCTACCAGACCTCCACAACCCATTAACTGGAGAACACGGTACTTCTTGGCAAGACTGGTGTCAGATTTCTGGATCTACTGAACCGATTTTCAAAATTATTTCACCAATAGTAAGATACGTTATTGTGGAGTGTCATTGTATCCCTGTATTGCCACGGGAATGGGAACAACGCGGGTGAAACCGCGGGGCGCTGCTAGTCGAAAAATATGGACACGTATTTTTGCTTTATCAAATCTATAAAAAATGACGAAGATAAAAAGCATCAAAGATATGTGTGAAAAGTGACATTACGTCGTTGCTTTAATCGATGTAGACTGATCGTTCGCCGTTTCTCACTCCTGATTATTCACCATTCATAAGCATAATCAGCCTTGTTGGTAAATGTTCCCACTGTTGGGACACAGGCCTCCTCTTTAGGAGAGAGAATGGGCCGTAATCCAGCACGCGGGCCCAGTGCGGGTTGGTGAATGTCACATGTCTTCGATTTTTTGGTTCTAGGACATGCCGGTTTCCTCACGATGTTTTCATTCACCAATCGTCTTTATTAATTTTCTGATTGTTCCGCTGTTGAGAAGAGATTTGATGGAAACATATTTTCCTTTTCCCCTATATATATATTAACTAAACAATATTTATAGCGAGCTGCGACAGACCCTCGATGAGAAGACTTTACAGAAGACGGCGTTAGAACAAGAGCTCCGCGAACTGGAAACAGAGGTGAACAGCGTACATGCAACGTGGAGAAGCTCTCAAAATACCGCCAGCAAAATAACCGAATCGCTCAACAGGGAAAAGAGGAAGATAGTGGATCTGGAGAGAGAGATACAGAATATTGGGTAAGTTGAGTAACAGTGAACACTTTACATTCAAAATGGTGGAGCTCAATAAGATAGTTCACCAATTCGCTTCATAGAGAGATCATACAGAATATTATGTAAAACTTTCTGTTGCGTGCTACATGGACGGGGAGACATATTTACAAATTTAGCGTGTAACAGTTTTAGCGTGTATAGCTTCTCCGTAATGCCACTGACTGTATCTATTTGTATTGATTATCAGATATCGTATTTTGATCTCTATTTGTTTAATTGAAATCACATTATTTATTTTAACATTATATTGGTTAATGTCTCAGTATGGATATATATTAGTTCTAGTTATAAAATCTATAATCTTGGCATCGCAAGAATCTGCCGTGACGTGCGAAGTCGTTACAAAGATTTCAGCAAAGCAATCATCCGTATTGGCAACAGAGGATTGCGCTAATATAGTGTGGTCTGTGAGGGCGCTCCTTGATCACTACAAGCTATGACTACACAAGCATTCGTTCCGTTAGGTCTGGTGCCGCGGAGTCTCGCCGCGCAGATCTAGAAGCGCGGGCGGCGCACGCTCAGTCGGCGGCCGAAGCGGTGCGCGCGCGCTACGCCACGGCGCAGCACGAGGCCGAGCAGGCGCGTGACAACGTGGCGCACAAGCAGGCCCAGGCCGAGCAGCTCAACAAGCACGCGCAGCATCAGCGCGGGAAACTCAGTATGTATCCTAACCACGGCGCCGTCATCTCAATCAGTTCAGTGATCGAATTAGTTTAGGCGCCAAGGGTAACAAATAAACTAATTTTCGCATTTATAATATTGTTACGAGATTTGGGTTCGTGACAATAAAACAGCCGATTAAATAACCAAAAATGACACTTTAATTACACAACACTAATAACTTTAAACACAATCGCTCTATTAATCACTTTAGTTCGCAGTTGAAGATCGCTCTCGAAGTTTTAAACTTGTATCGCTAATCCAATACTAATGCGGTCGGTGTATGCCTTATATAGAGCGCCGGTTAGATCCTTCCATCGTAGAAAGAAAGATCTAGAAAGTTACATAGAAAAGTCTCAAATGTTCTTGACTCTACTAGTTCTATTCGATACCAGATGACGCTAGTGGTAACTAACTGTGGCGCACAACACAATAAAAAAATATCAAGTTAGGATTTTTGTTTAATAGATCAACTGAAGCAGACATTACGTGAGCTCGAGTCGCGCGGCAATAACTCTTTAGCGGTGTACGGAAACGACATGGTTGAGCTATGCCAGCAAATCAACGCCGCCTTCGCCAAGAAACAGTTCACGCAGAAGCCCAAAGGTCCAATCGGTACGTATGTCATGGATCTGCAAACAAATACAAGACGGAAGGTAATCTATAACGCTAGCAAGCCGCTGGCTCTAGTTATATGTTCCTGGAAATATACTCATCTAACTACACTTAAATTTGCTCAGATCTGGTCCTCAAGTCTGCTATAACAATAGGGAACGTGCAGAAACTATAGGTGGCAGCACAGAAGCATCAATATATTAATATACTATAATATATTTTACTTATAAGTTTCAAATTTGCAACGCTAGATGGCGCAGTATACTTCGTGCACGTTCCCCTAAACGACGGGTGCAGGAAGTATGGGTGGCAGCACAGGTAAAATATTTACAACGTAAAAGTTTCAGATTTGCAACACTAGATGGCATAGTCTACGCTGTGCACGTTTTCTATAGTGTCAGAATGGTCTATCATTGATTTCATAATTGTTGGTTTTGACAAGGTTGGTAATCTACTAATATAAATGCGTCATTATGACTATGGGCTACCACTGTCATTGTGCAGTAATTGCTTTTAATAGCTTGGTTATCAAAAAGTATTACGGGACCATTGACCGACCAATGATCGACCATTATGAATTTAGCAGATCACGAATTTCTAGCAATAAAAATTGTGACGAATTTATAAAAATAGCAGACTTGGGGCCCAAATCTATTAAATAGGCGATGCGTCAGATATTGTTCTAAAACACGATATAGCTCAAGAACATGTTCCATCCGATCTGGGTTCCGTTTCTAGGTTATTTTGGTCGAAGTTTTATAAATTAGCTTTTGTTGTATTATCAATCAACTTGTATTTTATCATGTCATGCATGTCATCAACCTATTAAATTACCTAATTCATAAAGTCCACCCTTGTATCCTTTCATGACGCATAAAGTTTAATAAATACATAATTATCAGGTGCTTATCTAAAAGTAAAGGAGAAGAAATGGGGCGGCGCGCTGGAACACATCATTGGTGGAAACATCCAGGCCTTCTGTGTCAACACGCCCGAAGACTCGAGGAAACTCTTCCAGTTGATGAACCAAGTGAGTATGGCGATGTTTCCTGAGTCAAAAATAAGATTCTATTTAATCCGTCAGTTAGATTATCGAAAAATATCGGACATGTATGTTTTCCTTTATCAAATCTATAAAAATTTACGAATATAAAAAGCCCCCACTTCTGATCATCAAAGATCAGAAGTGGGGCTTTTTATCTTCGTAAATTTGGAGTACACGAGTATTCAACGCACTGTATCGTCTTCGTTTTTTATTTACGTGAAAAAAGAAAAAATACGTGTCTAATAGTTTTTGGAAATCTATCTGACACTATTATTTTAGTCAACTACTCTATTGCATGAAAATGTACAGTCAGTCCGTTCAACAGTAATGAGTTTTCATTTATGTCGAAGCATTAACGACGATTTACGCAGATAAAGTGTAACCATTGATGTACGGTTGAATATAGCCAGTGGTTAACATTCACGCATATGCGGTAACCTGTCAGGCATGCGAGATTTTTAACTTCAGGGTCTCAGAAATAACTTGGATTAAAAAACTTGAATTTTATTATATGTATCACTACATAGTATAAAACAAAGTCGCTTCCCGTTGTCTGTTTGTCCTTATTTATGCTTAGATCTTTTTAACTAACGGATTTTAATAGATAGAGTGATTCAAAAAGAAGGTTTGTATATATCGTACATGCATAACATAGTACAGAAACACTGATAATTTTAGAGGTTTCTATTGTGATGTTGTAAATAAACATATTTTGTTTGCGCTTACATTGCAAACACCGACTCAACCCTACGAGATAGACCAAAATAATGTACTACAGTATTGTACACCTTAAAAAGGTCTACAAATAAAAAAAAAAACTTTTTACTTTTATTATTCCATACTTTATGTGTTTTTGTTTAGAAGTCTGGTGTATTTTTTTGTAAAAACGTTATTTTTCACCTTTTAGCGGTGACATAGACAAACGTCACACAACACAGCGTACGTGTTATAAACTGGTGTAAACAATAAACAAACACGCGATTACAGCAATCTCGGAAGATTTTCTATCATTTATTGAAGAGTTCCGTTTCCTATCTCTGTTCTTCAGCAGATCTTCACCAAACTAGATAGGGACTACCTCAAAATACTAGGATGCTCTTCTAAACCATTTTATACTGTTTGTTTTTTCATTTTACATCGACAATGACAGAATGAGAACGTCATAAATAGTCTAAGCCACACATTATTAGGGATAACTCAAATACTAGTCGTCATAAATCACAAATTTAAATGGGACCGCATGGCAAGCACCAGTTTTCGAATATAAAAATAATCATCAAAATCGGTACATTCAGTAAAAAGTTGGAGGTAAAACAAAAAAAAAACAGCTGACTTCAGAACCTCCCCCTTATGGAAGTCGGTTAAAAAGAAGCATTGCACACGTGCGAAGCCGGGGCGGGTCGCTAGTAGATTATAAATTAAGCATACGTTGACCAAGAGTTTAATTAAAATAAATGCGTATAAAAAGAAAAACTTCAACTAAAACGAATAATTTAAACATTCTACCTACCCTGACCCATGTTCAAATTCCAGCCTTAATGTTAAAACCTGATTTTCCTACTGTTAGCCGTCAATTATATTTCACAGAATAAGGGAAGGTTCATATCTGACGGAACAGACAGAACAGACAAATGTATTTTCTATACATTTGCCTGTTCTGGCGTTACGCGATGGATAATTTACGCGACGCATGTTCCGTCAGATATGAACCTTCCCTAACAGTTTACTGACGTTAGAGATCAGTTCTGAATAAGTAAGCAACTTAAACGCCTCAGGTATACGGGTCCCGACCAAAGCCGAGCGTGACGTGCAGCAAGTTCCTGCCGCGCGCGCACGACGTGCGCTCGACGCGCGTGCGCGCCGGCGCGCACCTGTCGGCGCTGGACTCGCTGGACGTCAGCGACCCCGTGGTCGCCAACTTCCTCATCGACAACGTCGCCATGGAGAGGGTGCTGCTCGTTCCTGATCACGGTACGTTTTCTGTTAGGTACTTGTAACGTGCCAACTATATGCCGTGCACTCGAATAATCACGTTCTTACTGTGTTATTTTCTTAAAATCGATCTCTACATCATTCCTCCCGCTCTCTACTTTACAGTTTATCTCTGAATCAGCTACGTATATTTTTGATTGAATATCAATTTTTTTTTCGCTCGTGGCTACATTATAACAGCCGCACGGGTCGATCTTCTAGGTTAAGCAACGCTTGCCGAGGTTGGTCTGTGGATAGGTGATCATATTAACATAACGAGACTTCTCCGTGCCTCGGAAAGCACGTTAAGCCGTTGGTCCCGGCTGTCATTTGGAGATCTTTGGCAGTCGTTACAGATTGTCATAAGCCAGAAAATCTGACACTAGTCTTGCCAAGAAGTACCGTGTTCCCCAGTTAATGGGTTGTGGAGCTCTGGTAGGCAGCCGCTTCACGTAAAATACTGATAATCAGCTGAATCCGGCTTGACTGGGAGCCGTCCCCAATGTAGTTGGGAAAAGGCTAGGCAGATGATGATGATCAATTTTTTTTACACAAACTAATGCGCCTGGCAGGGTTTGAACCCGCGACCTACAATAAGCTCTAAAAACGGTGAAGGAAAACATCGTGAGGAAACCGGCATGTCCTAGAACCAAAAATTCGAAGACATGTGACATTCACCAACCCGCACTGGGCCAGCGTGGTAGATTACGGCCCATTCCCTCTCCTAGAGATTAGGGCTGTGTCCCAGCAGTGGGAATATTAAAAGGCTGATCATGCTTATGCTATCAGTTTTTTTTTACGTCCTTGGCTGACTATGGAGTAGAATTGATTTTAATTAAGTTCACCATCACCATTCCTAACTCAACTGTGGTGCAGAGGACGCGGTGCGCCTCTCGGACAACGAACAGAACGTGCCCAGGAACTGCGCCAGGATAGTGACGCTGGACTCCACGGAGTACCACCCCGCACCCAACTACCGCAGCTACGGTGGCGCCGCCAGGAACAGTCGCTTTCTGCATCTCAGCACTGCCGAGAGGAAAAAGTAAGTGGAAATTATGTACTGTCATATTGTAAAATTCCAATTATATACAGTGTGAAATTTTAATGGTTGTTTTCCCGAAGCGAAATGAGTTTGTATCGGTAATACAATCGATTTATATATATAAAAAATATTAGACTCCATAAATGGCAGATTAACAATTGTGATAAACAAAACTCGAAAGCGACTTGAACCAACAGTAGTGCATCGCGCGATATGTAGGTACGCGGCGCGGCGGTACGTGCGTCTCATGTAGGTATCTACCTACTTTATGTCTAGTGCACTACTATTGATTCTCGCTCTTTCGAGTTAATGAACACTTTTTTTAATGATTTGAAAAAAAAACACATTTATTTTTTTAGTTTAACTTTGTATTTCGATAGTACTACTGATGGGTAATCGTCCTGCCGCGGGAAAACAACCATTAAGATTTCACACTGTATTTAAAAAAATCTTTGTGATAAGTTTTATCCACAGACAACTCTGATAAATTTAAAAGGTTAGAATACAACTTTGCTAACAAAAAATATGTTTTTATATAACCTTTTTGAGTACATCACAAGTTTGAATTTGAAAATCCTAGGTTTTAGTTAACGTTGACAAAACATAAACAACTTACTATTTTAATTGAAAAGTAGGTTACACATTTTTATATTAATTTAATAGATACAATGCAGAAAATGTCTCATTAAGATCATGAAATTATGGCACTTTTAAATACAAATCAAAATCCTTTCAAGTGGCTGCTACAATGTTACGCGTTCCATGGGCGAACTGCTCGTAAATGTTCGTCACTTAACGGGGCACCGAGCTTTTTATCCACAAAAACGCGATTTTATAACGGTTGTTTGAAGTAGTAAACAAATAAATTAAAATCTAAGGAAATAAATTGGTATTATTGGCCATATATACTAGGCAGTATACACGATGGAAACACGATTTGATAAAGTTAGCTCGATAGAATAAATTCACAAAGTTATCTCTAAAAAACACAACAAACGCTTAGTACGGCGTGAATACTTCGCGAAAGGTCATCAGTTTTTTAATAATGACTAAACTACATGTTTTATAGAACGTATACACTTTACATTTTCAAAATATGTATTTGTTTAACAATAAGAAGGAAATACCTAAATTCGCGCGAATTTTTCCCATTATAAGCAGAGCCGCCGCGCCGCCCTCCTGTCCGCTTTAGTCCGCCGTCGGCCATCGGACGGGGAGCTTGTGTCGCTTGCGCTCACGCGCGGATTTAATAACGTAACGAAGAAAATTGTATGAAAATGAATTGTAGCGTATTTGAAATGGGGAACAAAGTAAAGAAATCAAGACAGAGAAGGGGTTGGCGAAAAACCAATGCTAAATAAACGCTTGCATGAAGAAATGAATTAGGGTAAGGCCACCAAAATTGTCAAATATAATATCACAAAAGTAACACAACAGATTTTCTGTTACCGTTACACAAATGTAACCCAAAAGTAACACATCTTTTGCGTAAAGGTGGTTTCATAATGGTTAAATAAATAACCTTAAATAATACAAGATATTTTTTTGCTGTAGTAGTAATGAAATACGATTTTTAAACGATATACTTACCTTAAATTGTAATAATGAACTCAAATAAAAACATGACACAAATCTGTCATACAGCATTTTTATTTATTTAAGTTTTATGTACACACAATTTACTAAAAATAAACTTTTTACAAAAAATAAAACCGACTTCTAAACAAAAAAACCAAAAAGTATAAAATATCTTTAACTTCGGAACTCGGTGTTTTTGGTTGCTTTTTTGTTGTTGAACACACCGATTTCCGAAATGAAAGTTATTTTATACTTTTTGGTTTTTTTGTTTAGAAGTCGGTTTTATTTTTTGTAAAAAAGTTAATTTATTTTTCACTTTTTAGTGGTTCACTCCCAGCTAAACATACCCATCACAGCGTACGTGGTATAAATTGGTGTAAACAATAAACAAACATGCGATTTCAGCTATCCCGACAGATTTGCTATCATTTATTGAAATTAACAAAAAAACCGCTTGTTCGATTTCGATAAAAAATTTATGGGACCATTTGGGAAGTATACCTTTTCCAACAAAAAAAGAATTTTCCAAATCGGTTGGCAAGCGACGGAGTTATGCGCGAACAAACATTAAAAAAAAATACAAACACCCGAATTGAGAACCTCCTCCTTTTTTAGAAGTCGGTTAAAAATAGAAAATTTTGTACAGAAACCAAGAGCACAAAGATACTGCTTATTTCAATAGAAATTTCTTCCAGCAGAAAAGCTATTGCTTTTGATCTTGATATTTTTCAGGATTCGTTATTTTTAACTTTTCAATTTTTCAATCTTTCAATTTTCAAGGTAAATTTCATGGAAGACCGATTACAAAATTTATCAAACTCTAGAATTGCAAGTCCAGAAACTAATTAATTTTAAGGAATAAGTGTTACTTTCATCCCAAACCAGATTTGTTGATAATTATAGAAATTATAATTACATCAAATGTTCTGCTTTATTGTAGGATGCCAATTACACCGAAACAAAATTGTTGTCTTCCAGCAGAGATTCACTAAAAATAATTATATACTAACCGTTGGTATCGTACATAACAATTTTGTTGGCTTCTTTATTCCCGAAAAAGTCTTGCCATAACGAACAAAGTTCTTACCGTGTAACTTCATTATCAGAAATTCAATAGAATCTGCCTGCAAAAACATACTTCGACTTTTAATTCTATTCTTGACACTTGACAGTTCAAAGAAAAATAATGTTACGTGTTTTGAAGACAAGTTATTAAAAGTCGCATGGTCCTCATATAACGTATTGTGTATGTCAGAGGTTCATTTAATGTTAGTCTGGCGGCTTTAGTTCTTTATGTGGCCTACCCAAATGTCTTTACTTTGGCATTGTTCGTCAAATCGTTGAGCTCCTTAAAGTTATAAATTTGAGCTACATGATAACTGACAAATGCTTGCACTGTTTGGACAGGTCCACTCAAATCTCAAACGCCGGAGTACCCCAAGGCGGTGTCCTCTCCCCTCTGGTGTTCTCGCTATTTAGTACCGATATTCCCACTAGTACTAAGACACAGCTAGCTCTAATTGCTAACGACATGGCGATCTATTGCTCCGGCAATAGCGAGAAGGCAATAGCCGGCCACCTCCAGAGATCCGCAAACGCACTAGGCGATTGGTTCCGGAAGTGGAGACTGGAAGTCAACCCAGAGAAGAGTCAGGCGATCTTGTTTTACAAGCCCCAGACTCGTCTCTTCCCACCACGTCCCAGCCCAATCACGTTATTTGGCAAGCCGATCCCTTGGGTGGAGCAAGCCAAATATCTAGGTGGGATCCCCTACTGAAAGCTTACTTTCGGAGAGCACATAAAGACGGTACGCAGTCGTGCCGTTTTCGCTCTCGGTAGGCTTCATTACATCCTGAATGCACGCAGCAAGCTATACCTGAAATGCAAACTACGCATTTTCACCACGTGCATACGCCCGATAATGACTTATGCGTGTATAGCCTTCGCACACGCTAAGCCTCACCAGATCCATAAGTTGCAGGTTATCCAAAATCGGTTTCTTCGAAAGGTTACGGAGCCCCGTGATACGTTAGGAATGAGCGACTCCATGTCGACCTCCACATCCCCACCATCAAACAGTTCATGAAACGTTTTTCAAAGCGTTTCATAGAGTCCGCTGAAAAGCACCAGAACCCCCTTATCGTATCGGCTACCAGATACACGCCCTCCCAGATCAGCAAGATCCGCCGACCGCGGCATACCCTTGTTGAGCCCGATGACCCCATCACCCAGAACCAAGAGAGTAGTAGGGAAACCAGTACTCTTAGGAAAAACAAACACAGACCGCGTTCCGCGTATACCGGCCTCGCCGACGAGGTACATCGCGACGCCCCCGTCAAAACCCTCTTTTGCCTAACGAGCCAGCCTGCGCCGCTGAGCCATTACCGTTAAATCACCAAAATAATATCAACCTGACCCAGCCTGTCCCTTGCTGCCCTCCCTCAATGACCCTGCTAAGCCGAGGCCCGTGTCCCACAGGGGATGCCCTTAGCGAGAGGTCATTTAGGTTTTAAGTAGTTTTTAGCCCTGGCTGGGGGCCTTAAATTCATTTGAGACCACCACAGGATTTATCGGTTACGCAGTAACCAGCCTTAGTGTGCTGAACTGTGAGTGATGATACCGAGAGCTTTTTTCAAAAAAAAAAGCTCTCGGGATCATCGAAACATTGGACATCGTACGAACAACATATGCATAGAAACTCGCGTTTCGTATCGTTGAGTTGTATAGGTACCTACAGTGTGTGATTCGCAAGTGTGACTGACTTGTTCGTGAATTGCAATCTGATTTGAACTGCAAACCGTTTTAATATTACGGTATAACCAACACTACCCTTATTACGCCCATACTACTAATTAAAATATGCCTGATGCTAACGAGAGACAGACATACCTTCTCCGACAAGTACATTTGTGAAGTTAATTGAATATAGTTTATTCTTACACCAACTCAAATAGCTGTTTTTTATTAAAATCTGTCAAATTAACCGTCAAGTTACTGAATGGATAAAAGTCGAACCTTACGTACTAACGAAAGTAGTTTTTACTGAATCTACTTTGATGAATAAATAATTTGAAATTGAAAATAAAAGGTCGACTACTGGGATTTTTACCCTATTTATATAGCCGATAAGTTATTATACGCGCGGCGCGCGGTCGGCGCTGCTCTCTTGCCGGTGTGCCTCACGCACACATAAACGGAGCGCATAGAATACCTAAAATCGATTAGCGCTAGAAACTCGGTGCGCCCTCTCGTACCATCTCATAAAACTCGCGGTCACGAAACAATACGAACATAGAACGCGTTCACGGAAAGCGATAAGACGCGACATCACGGACGCTGCGCGTGCTATGACTCACTGTCGGGCACCCTCTAACACCGTCGTGTGCGCCAGTCTTGTTATTATGACGAATATACTATTTTTTATGTTTAAATATTCTATTCGTCATAATAACAATATGGACACTGTCCATATTTCGCTGATTTAAAGCCGGACAAAAATATTTAAAGAAAAAAATGTTTGAACAAATTATGGAAACGTGTTCTATTACTGATTTGGAACCACCATATTTTTTGTGCACTGCTTAGAAATAATCCTGTATGCATCGTTTGCTATAAATAAATGTATGTTTATGTTATTCGTGTATCACTATCACTACATAGTATAAAACAAAGTCGCTTTCTCTGTCCCTATATCCCTATGTATGCTTAAATCTTTAAAACTACGAAACGGATTTTGATGCGGTTTTTATTAATAGATAGAGTGATTCAACAGGAAGGTTTATATATATAACTAGCAGCGCCCCGCGGTTTTACCCGCGTAGTTCCCGATCCCGTGGGAATATGGGGATAAAATATAACCTATGTTACTCAGGGTGAATGTAGCGTTCTAATAGTGAAAGAACTTTTGAAAACGTCCAGTAGTTTTTGAGTTTATTCGTTACATACAAAATTATAAAAATACAAATCTTTCCTCTTTATAATATTAATAAAGATACATGCATATTTAAGTAGAGAAAACATTAGTATCTACATTGTATCCGTGCGAAGCCGGGGCCGGTCGCTACTATTTTTAGATATAAGTTAGCGGCTGTTTCTGAACATACTTGTCTCAACAGGCAAGTGTTAGCCGAAATAAAAGAAGCGGAAACGACACTCGCAGAAATAGAAGCGAAAGTGGAAGAGTTGAACCAAGAGGCTAGTCAAGCGCGCTCGGTGGAGCGCTCGGCCTCTCGAGCGCTTCAAGCGCTGCTGTCCGAGCGCCACCAGAAGGATGAAGCGGCGCGCGTCGCCGCTGCAGCGCTGGATCAGCAGCAAGCACCGCAGCATGCTGTTCTGGTAAGGATCTTACTACTAACTAATATTATGAATGTCTTTCTAGCTGTAACAGTTCAATATGATTTTTACATAGATATCGTTTATTGGTCAGGAGGAGGAGGAGCTCGTGGCTAAAGAATAACAGCCGCACAGGTCGATCTTCAAGGTTAAGCAACGCTTGCCAAGGTTGGTCTGTGGATGGGTGACCATCTTAACATACCGAGTTTCGTCCGTGCCTCGGAAAGCACGTTAAGCCGTTGGTCCCGGCTGTCATTTGGAGATCTTTGGTAGTCGTTACGGATTGTCAGAAGCTCGAAAATCTGACACCAGTCTTGACCCAAATAATCGTAACACAACTTCAGGAATAACAGTGTATAAGAAATATTATGCTTAGTAAATTTTGGCAGGTATTTTACATCTACAGCATGAAGGAGTTTTTATGTTCAGTGAATTTATGGTTATAGTTCGCTTGTAAAGTTTTAAATCTGACACCAGTCTTGCCAAGAAGTACCCCAGTTAATGGGTTGTGGAGGTCTGGTAGGCAGCCGCTCCACGTTAAATACTGGTATTCAGCTGAATCCGGTATGACTGGAAGCCGATCCCAATATAGTTGGGAAAAGGCTAGGCAGATGTGATGTATTGGTCAGCGAGTTAGTGCTTCATTCCGAAGTATTTCATGGTTCTTTAGGAATATACAGACAACCGGAACATAGTCTCGGGTGAAAGCTAAATAAACCATAATATAAACCCAGATCTTACTGAAACTATTATGCATAAAGACTCTGACATACCTTTAATTTTTCAGTTTTTATTTTTATTCAGCCAATGGGGTTAAACTCATATTCGCTGGTCCAATACTACGGCTACGGAGCTCAGTGATTAATTATTATTATACACTAGCTGCTGTCCGCGACTTCGTCCCCGTGGAATCCCCGATTTTAAAACATTCTTTATCGCTGCTCCGCTCCTATTGGCTTAAGCGTGATGATATATAGCCTAAAGCCTTCCTCGATAAATGGTCTATTCAAAGAATTTTTCAATTCGAACCAGTAGTTCCTGAGATTAGCGCGTTCAAACAAACAAACTCTTCAGCTTTATAATATTAAGTATAGATATGTTAAATTGGCAGCGCCCCGCAGTTTCACCCACTTAGTTCCCGTTTTTGTGGGAATACGGAGATAAAATATAGCCTGTTACTTTGCTGATGATATAGTTTTCCATTGGTGAAAGAAGGGTGAAAATCGGTCCAGTATTTTCGGAGCTTATTTGGTACAAACAAATAAAAAAATCTTTCATATTTGTAATATTTATGTAAAACTAGCAGCGCCCTGCGGTTTCACCCGCATAAGTTTCGATCCCGTGGGACTATCGGGGTAAAAATTATCCTATATGTTAATCCTGGTTATAAACCATCTGTGTGCCAAATTTATCCAAATCCGTTCAGTAGTTTTTGCGTGAAAAAGTAACAAACATCCATCCATACATACTTACAAACTTTCGCGTTTATAATATTAGTAGGATTATGTAAAATAAACGTTGCCCCTTCATTGAGGTGAGAAAGTGATCAAACGCGAACTGGTCAATAATAATAAAATGGGGTGCACTCACTATTTTTTTTTAAATTAATTCCCAATTATAAGCGTAAGATAACCCTAGGACCCCAAAAGGCAAATTGATTCACCATAATTTATCAAAAAACGGAAACCGGTGTTTAAAAAGTATATTCCCTCAGGTGGAGGAGTTAGATATATCCAAAGAAAAGATGGCCACGCTGCAGAAGCAGCTGGACGAGCTGACGAGCAAGGAGGCGGCGTACCGACAGAAGCTGGACGTGTATGATGCCAGCATGAGGAAGAGTAAGCAGGAGCTGGCGGAGCTGAAGACCTCCTGCAGGAGCTTGAGGGTAAGCAAGAGGCGAGCCATTTTGGTTTAGTTAACCAACGCTATAGAAGCCTCCCCTTTTTTTACGGGGGATATCCTCGGCTTATTCCACAAATCCCCCCTGAAAATCCCCCTTAGGGGGGATAAGTGGAATCACTCTCATACTCATGGATATCCTCCACCCTGGGGCGGGTGGAGAGGTCTGTCGGACTCTTACTGACTAAAACCACCCCGGTGTTCCATCTCTCACCTACGCCGGGGGTCGCGGGAACGTATACCACATCCGTAATCCCCGGCTGGTGCCGCCTCGTGTCTGCGGAGGGAGTGAGGTGTTTGACTCCCCCCGCGACGTCAAAGAGGGGCGCACGGGAACACCACGCGCCGCCACCTCGGCTCCGGGTGAATGGGGGGCGACAGACGTATTGAAGCCTCCCCTAATTCATCCGGTGCGTAGTTCAAGTACAGGATGTCTAGTAGAACTTGAGTACCAAACATTTTTTTACTGATTTAGGTTATAAAGAGGCAAAAATCAGTGACATCAGTAATAGGGTAGCTGACTAAAAAAATCGAATAAGTCCGTCAGATAGATTTCCAAAAACTATTGGATACATATTTTCATCAAAAAACGAAGACGATACAGTGCGTTGAAAATTCGTGTGACGTCACTACGTACTACGATTTTTATCACGCCGTGACGTCACAAGCCCCCACTCCTGATCTTTGACGCTTTTTATCTTCCTTAATTTTTATTGAAATGATAAAGCACAAAATACGTGTCCAATATTTTTCGATAATTTAACTACCGAACTAAATATTATCATATTTTCTTTACTCAGGAAACATCCCTATTCTTTTAAACTGTTTGAAGTTTAATTGCCGACAATCCCCCACACAAACACAAAAATTTTGAACCGGCGAGGTATAAAGGCTTGGCATTATATTGTAAACTTGTTATCTGTCATTCAGGAAGAAATAGACCAGGAGCAACTGAAGCTAGACCAAGGCGTGACAGAGCGCAAGGCGCACGAGCAACGTCTTCGAGAAGACAGCATCAAGATGACTCAGGTGGAAGCCATACTCGAGGACAAGCATGCCGTCATCCGGAAGAAGATCGAGGAGGCTGAGCAACTCTGTCCTAGGGTGCAGAAACCCAGGTAAGGGAAGAACATCAGCTGATCCCGTGGATACACACCACACACTATGTGCGCTTATTTTAAATTATTGATATGAAAACTTTTTTGTTCGTTAATATTACAAACCGCTACCCATCACATCTGTGAAGTCTCATTATAAGTTGCATATTTCGAGCTGCGCATAATGTGGCCAAGATATTCAAGTTTTCGCCTCTTGACAGCGTTAAGAACTTTGTGTATAGGCCCGTGTATGACGTAATACGTTCCACAGAGACAGGGCGATAGTAACGAACGAGCTGAAGAAGATCCAGCTGAAGCTGAGCTCGATCCGCAGCGACGGGCTGTCGGCGGACGAGGTGGCGCAGCGCCTGCGCGCCGCCGAGCACCAGTACCTGCACACGCGCAACCAGCTCCAGCGCCTCGGAGAACTTATCGAACAGGTCAGGAAACTACTGGTTTTTTAAGGCTCCCGTTTGGCCACTATTCAACCAGGGCCTCAAGTCTGCTATTTTTATAAATTTTTCATTCCAACACGATCCCATTGTCATTTTGCTAAAAGTTTGTAATCTGCTAAATTCATAATGGTCGGTCAATGGTCTCGTAATACTTTTTTGGTAACTGAACTATTAAAAGAAATGACTGCACAAGGACGTTCTAATCAAAGGTAAGGTAGGTCACTCATCAAAGGAACTGTCATTCATTTTTCATTATGTAAGAGATTAGCTTTCTATGCCATTTCTTTCGATGGAGTGTCATAGTCATAGTGACGCTTTTATATTGGTAGATTACCAAACTTGTCAAAATCAACCATTATGAAATCAACGATAGACCATTCTGACACAATTGTATTAGCAGACTTGGAGCCCTGATGGTAAGCGATCATCTCCTAGAAGTAACTTGTTTAATAAAAAACTTTTTTTGATGTGTAACATCTTCTCTCCCGATCAATCTGTGGGAGTGATTTAGAGAAATGGGACGGAAGTGTGTAACGGGAAGCCGGGGAAGCGCGCGCTATTTGATTTGACCAATGAGCGCGCGCTATTTGATTTGACCAATGAGCGCGCGCTATTTGATTTGACCAATGAGCGCGCGCTATTTGATTTGACCAATGAGCGCGCGCTATTTGATTTGACCAATGAGCGCGCGCTATTTGATTTGACCAATGAGCGCGCGCTATTTGATTTGACCTATGAGCGCGCGCTGTCGTGCAGTTGGCCGTCAAATGCGACCATACTTTGGTCTGAAATAAAAAATAAAAAAACTGTTTAAAAAGAATTGCATTACTCCAAGCGTAATTTAAATCTAATACATTTTTCATTTCGAATACCTCAATATATTTTTATAAGAATCTATATACTTTAGTATTAATATTGTTTGTTTCCAAGGTGAGATGTGAAATGTTACACATCATAAATGCGACTACTGTAAGGCTCGCTCCCATTTTTTATAATCTTCACGGTTTTTTTGTCCAAATTGCGGGGACATTGAAAGAATTGAGGGCCTATTTAAAAAAAAATTGTACTTCTGTGCTCACAAACAAACTCTTAGCAGAGTAAATGTTTTATTCTTTTAACGGCATACCTTTTTCACAGACGAAGATCGTGACACAGAAGCACTTGAATCATCTGTACCATCTACAGACCATGATCGCAAGAAAAGTAGAAATCAGCTTCCAATCTGTGCTGCGTCTCAGAGGATACTCGGTAAGATATCATTTACTAGTTCCACACGATGTAATAAGTCTGATATTATGTTAAACGGTGTTCATTTGGGATCACACTTCAACATGACACTGTCCTATGAATCGGTCTCACTTTTTCTCAACTGTTGTAAACTTGTAATAATGTCGTTGCGTTTTCAGTCTCGTGGACTTTAAACCTCCACGATGACTGAAAACTCCTTAATTTCATTGTACTAAAAAGAAAATGTATCTATTTTCAAAAATATTTTGAATTTCGTTTTTTCATTGACTGCGCAGATTTTTGGACATATTATAAATTTTCAATAGTTACCAGTGTGATCATATTTTATAATATTATGTAACAGTATTAGAAACCTGGGATTCTTTTATCTTAACTATGAAATAATAAACAATCAAGTCACTAATCCAAGTTTTATTATTCAACTACTACCATCCTATACACTGTAGACGAGTTGGGAGGTAGGACAACCTCTTATCTTGTAACCCAGCGTCACAAACTGTTCACTAAGTGTGGTGTGACGTCCCCTAGGGCCGCATGGATATAAACCACGGCGCGGGCTGCCTGGAGATCCAGTGCTCGGGGCGCGAGAGCAGCGCCAAGCGCGTGGCGGCCAGCACGTCGTCGCTGTCGGGCGGCGAGCGCTCCTACTCCACCGTGGCCTTCATCATGGCGCTGTGGGACTGCGTCGAGCTGCCCTTCTGCTTCATGGACGAGTTCGATGTCTTTATGGTACACTGCTTTGTCTTCACTGCATTTATTCGCTGCTTTTCACACCCAGTAGGTTTAATGTAACTAGACAAAATAAAAAACGCCGCTGCCTCGTTGACACGCCATTTATGATATTTGAATTATGTTTTTAGATGAAAGAAAGAGAAAGATAAAAATTGAAGTGATAGACGGACAGACAGAAAGGGTTCTGTTTATCCATACAGAGGTTCGGAACTCTAAAAATGTAGAGAATAAAGTATTTCCGAATATGATTTTTGTGTTTTGGTTCCGGTAATTTCATAATTAAGCCCAAAATAAATGATAACCCTTTAGGAAAAATCCCAGGGCTTCGAGACACGAGAACCAAATCCTGGGCAGAGGGAACTTAAGTATCTGTTTTTAAGTGTATATAACGTGTACCTATATAAAACTACTAGCAGCGCCCCGCGGTTTCACTCGCGTAAGTTTCGATCCCGTGGGAATACGGGGATAAAATATAGCCTATGTTACTCAGGGTGAATGCAGCTTTATAACGGTGAAAGATTTTTTGAAATCAGTCCAGTAGTTTTTGAATTTATTCGTTACATACAAAAATACAAATCTTTCCTCTTTATAATCTAAATATATATTACACAAACAAAAGTGATTGACTGACATAGTGATCTATCAACTCACAGCCCAAACCACTGAACGGATCGGGCTGAAATTTGGCATGCAGGTAGATGTTATGACGTAGGCATTCGCTAAGAAAGGATTTTGATTAATTCTACCCCCAAGGGGATAAAATAGGGGATGAAAGTTTGTATGAAACTTTGTCAATTTGTAACCGATCCGGCTGAGAGTTTCAAAATCAGGGGCAAAGTAACTATTCCACGCGCGGGCAGAGGCTAGTATTAGTATAGATAGATAGGCTTTCCAAGAAGAGATATTTACCCAAACCCCCGACCGTGCAGGACGACGTGAACCGTAAGATAGTGATGGAGCTGCTGATCGACCACGCGCTCGGCAACACGAGCCGCCAGTTCGTGTTCCTCACGCCGCAGGACACCTCCGCGGTCAGCGCCGGGGCCAACATCAGCATACACCGGTGAGCTTATTAAAAAACATTCACGGCACTAAATTTACGACACGGTTGGCGCAGTGGTTCAGCGTCCGGCTGCTGCGCTGCGTGTCGCGGGTTCGATCCCCGCACCGAACAAATGTTTGTATGGCCTACTACACGATCCATAGATATAATAAACAAGGAGATATGCCCTGTAGCCGAAAATGTATCGGAACCTGTGTCTCCTGTTTTGCCCTACAACCCGGCAACTACTACGAATGCAGTTCAGTAAAAGCAATAGATACGCAGTCGCGCACACACCCGCATTTTTGAAATCGGACTGTACTACACAATCAATTATAAACCTTATCCTAATAAACACAGCGTATATTTACAGTACACCGTGCAACTTACTCACACAAAAACAACGCTGGGTATCGTTGTGCTGTGCAAAAGCAATTTATTTTACATATACGCTAGTGATTGACTTATCGATTCTGGCATTTATTACACACGCCATGCTGCCCATGTATAACAAATAAATAGCATGAGTATGTTGACTATTTTAAGCAAAGGTCACTAATATATTATCTTAAACATGCCGATTACTATAATGCATTCGAAACTTTATCGAAAGTAAAATACAATTACCATAAAAAGTAAGGAAGTAGCACGAGGATAAGGCATACATACGATAATTCAAAGCCAAAAACACTTGAACGATTATTTACCAAAAATTTATTGCAATCTAAGAAAGTTTGGTAAACTTTTGTAATATTTCATTCAACAATCGACATTGTTGTCGACAGTGTATCTGCACAATTACATCACTAACTCGCGGCAAGAAGCAGCGGCCGTACTATGCGATACATCGGCTTGCTAAAGTATCGTTTTGTGATTTTTACATTGCTCATCCAGTCACTTAGCGACAAACTTAGGTAGTGGTTAAGGAGCAGTGTATTCATTGTAATATGTTATTGTCGCTGTGACATTTGAAAACAAAAATAACATAGTATAAGCAAGAAATATTTTACGATTTGTTGTTTTTCATGATTTTAAAGACAAATATAGTAAAATACTTGTATTTTGATATGGTAAGTGATTCCATAATTAACAAAGTTTTGGTTTATGCTTCGGTTTTTACAAGAAAACACTGAACAACACGGCATTCTTATATCTTATCACGCTCACGGTCGTAAGCGCACTAGTTCGCGGATTCGACCATTGCGTAAGACATGCTCGCCCAGAGCATGTCGCGAGGACACCGACACGCCCCCTTGCCACTTCTCCTGTATTTTATATTTCTATGACACGATCCCATTGTCATTTTGTTAAAAGTTCTTAATCTGCTAAATTCATAATGGTCGATCATTGGTCGGCCAATGGTCTCGTAATACTTTTTGATAACCGAGATATTAAAAGAAATGACTGTAAAACGACGTTCTAATGGTAGGTCACTGATCAAAAGAACTCTCAAAATTTTAGAAGATTGATTAGTCGTTCATTTGTCATTATGTACGAGATTACCATTCTTTCAATGGAGTGTCAGTGGTTGACCATTGGAAAGTCATAATGACGCTTTTATATTAGTAGATTACGAAACTTGTCAAAATCGACCATTATAGCAGACTTGGGGCCCTGTTCATTAACTTAGCAGAAAAAAATGAAGCCGTTTTAATATTTATAACGTTATAATAGAACGTTGTTGTTTTAACGTTGTTTAATTATAACGTTATAATTTTTTGTTACGCCACACGTTCAATGTTTCAAGCGGAACTCAGGGTAAACGCACACTTGCGAAGAATTTGAATAAATACAATCTTCTGAATTTTGTTTCAGAATGGCAGATCCACGGCCGTAATACGTATTCACGTAATAATTTTATAAGTTATCCAAAGGAGATTATTTTATCATGTGATTGTTACTTGTGTTGTACCTTGTCGATGCTACATGTTACATCGTTAAATCTTTTTATACTATTGTGTAAGTGAGAATACTTAAAAAAATGTATTGAAAATAAAAATATTTTCAAATAAATAATCAACACCTTTTATTTAATACAAGCGACCTACTCCGGCTTCGCACACCATTTTAAAACTGTGTTCTAACTTCGCCCATTGTCCATTTAATAGCAATCCTAAAAAATGTTATTTTCAGCTAATAATATTTATATAAAAGTTTACTCATTCAAAGAAGTTTTATTTAATGAGTAAATATTATTTATATAAAAGATTACTCATTTAAAAAAAGTTTTATTAAATGAGTAACATAATGGGTAAATAAGTATAAAAATATGTTTAGGTATTTACCCAACTGCGTAACGCCAGCTTCGACACATAATCTTCAAAGCTTTTGGTCATCAAGCCGTTGACCGTAACGACAATTGGCACAATAAAAGCCGAGTTGCACATGTCGACCTCGTGTGCTAAATCGAGATACTGGATTTGTTTCTCTTTCAAGAGGTTCTCGTCATGAGGGATGGTAATACGGATTATCATTGTGCTAATCTAATCGGTATATCACCACTATATCAGGCGTATTATCCAGAATAGTCCTGTTAGTGATGATAGACTGATTCCAGTACAAAGTGACATGGTCATTTTCGAAAACTGGATTGGGCACATACTTGTAATACGGTACCTCAGAATCCACAAGTTAGTATTTTAAAGCAAGTTGCTGATGGATAATCCTGACCACTTGGTTATGCCTGTGCAAGTACTCACCGTTAGCCAGGCGAGAATAACCAAAGATAATACTCTGATGGGCTCACCCGGACGGGGGCATGCCCGACACACGTCAACCGTCCCGTCCTTCATAATATGCCTCCGGTAATTCATCAATATAACTTCGACCATAATCGCACAGACAAAACGTTCAGTTTCCCCGAAGAGTTCGCCGAAACGTAGCCAAGATACAAAGACGGGGAAGCCTACGTCAGGCCCATGAAGAGCTCGATATAAGCTCCCGTGAAGCGTCTTTGCCTGTCCATACCTCCCTGGAATCATCTGTAGTACTTATACATATTATTTTTATTAGCTAAACATTTTTTGAATTTTAAATTTTCATTCACTTTAACCGAAATCTTTTCGATTTCACGTTTTTAACGCCCTAGGTACTCCACTATATTGGCTAGAGTAGAAATCTCACCGGACATTGGCACAAGGTAATTGACGAAATCCTTTGTCTAGAATTCTAGATTTGGAACCGAACTAGATGTTGTTTTTTTTCGTAATTATATTTCGTTTAAATCTTTCATTTTTTAACATTTCTTCAAAAAACAATTTTTTTTTTAATACGTATGAAAATAGTAACCCGGTTCCGGGAACAGGGTTTGAGCTACCCGACGGTCAGGGCTCCAGAGAGAGCGACCTCCTAACAATGCGAGCCGTCCAGAAGTACCTACCGGTTTCTGAATCAAGCCCTTGATTCAGCTGTCCAACAAGAGTCTCCGGATGTGTTCTTCCAGGCTCGTCGTGACTATTAAACCATTGGCTGACATGACTATCGGTACAATTATTTCTGAGTTTAGAGATATTTGTTTTTTTTTATCTATCTTGGATTTGACGAGGTTCTCTTCGTGTGGAGCAAGTTGCTGATGGATAATCTTGGCTACAACGCAATGCCTATACAAGTTCTCTCCGTTAGCTAGACGAGATCAACCAGAGAATATAATGTGGCCAATTAATTATATCGGACGGTGACATGCACGACATATATTGAACATGCGTCCTTCACAATAAAACTTCGGTAGTTATTCGTTTTGATAACTTCGTCTATATTGCACAGACAAAACCTTCGGTTTCTCCAAAAAGATCAAAAGATTTCCTCTGCAATCGTATGTCTCCTCTCCTCTATGCATAGCGTAGAATAGAACGGAAAAGCAACAAATTAATTTTATTTATGACGTTGACACTTTTGACAAGTTGAATGTCAAAATAAAATAAAACCAGAAAAATAGTCGGCTTTTTCTCTGTTTTTCATTCACTTCTTCTTACTCAAATATGTTTCAAATCTAATGTTATCTACAGTTAGACACTTGTCTAGTAGTTTGTTTTCAGCAGCTAGTGTAAAACTCGTAAATCGAGGTAAGTCGAACTTCGATCCATAGCAATGCTCGTATTTTTTCATACACAAATAACCTCTTGTGCCTAAAAATGATTTTGCTTGTATTCTTGTTTTTAGTTCCAAATATCGTCGTGTGTGACTACAGTAGAAAGATGTCGACATCTTTAGAAGATATACCTAAGGTAGACATAGATCCCTCTGGTGTATTTAAATACATATTGCTGAATGTGTATGACAAATCAAAAGAAAATGTTGAACCGGTCATTATCGTTCGTGGCTACAAGCATTGCAACTACCATTCAGATATTTATGATGAGGTAAGAATTGTATGTGTAATTGTTGTATTCTAGTATAATTGTTCTGAATTCCATTCTCATACAGTTAATATTGGCATAACCAAGGGGTTGACCTGAATCAATCACATGATGAAGAAGGAGACTTATGGACTGACATCTGCAAGAATTTATTTTATTATTATGTACCTAAAACGAACAGCAATCTACACCAGTGCCTTAAGTCTCGACATTGATAGCGATTTGGTCATTTGTAACGAATGATGTGCAAAGTTCGGTACAAATATCAGAAATTTGACATTTGCTAGCAATGTCGTTTGCTAGCTTTGAAAGTGGAGACTACCAAGTATTGGTAGGTATTTGCAAATCATTAGGACTTTTAAACTGAATTTGGTTGGAAGGGGATTAAACTATATTGAGAATTCAGGCCCAGGTAATTCATTAATCCTAAATATATGTGTAATCAATTTAAGCATTCATTTATGTTGAAATTTCAGGTGCAAGAAAGACTTCAACCACTAGACTGTGAACCCCTTGGAGGGGGTAGAATTTCTCATGATGCTGAAAATAAAAAGATTCACATCTATGGTTATTCTCAGGGCTATGGCAAGGCAGACCACGAGCTTACTGCCAAATTAATCAAGAAAACCTTTCCAGGCTACGGCATCACTGTCAGTGATGAAGGATATTAAATTTCTTAGATACTTACCTACTGTGTTTGTTTAATACAAAATACTGATTATTATGCTTTACAGCTGTGAAATAAACAAGTTTGAATAAAAAGGTAACTTTTTTAAATGTTAGTATGTTTAAATAATTGTCTTCCTTAGTGTAAAATCATTACTCGATTTTAAATGGATTTGTTGTAAATTTGATCAAAATCTTGTTTAGTACTTACACGTATTTTTTTTTTCTTTCATGGAAACGAAAAATGCTGTACCTATAGCAAAAAACACATGCATGTCCAATATTTTTCGACAATCTAACTGACGGACTACGTAGGATCATATTACTCATCAACATCTCTATTTGATATTTGTGTTGAAAAGTTATGATCGCCTCAATCAAATACAGGCTCTTACCCCGTTCAGGTACATTGTAGTCAGTGTAATTATATAGTCCATCCAAATTGTGAACCTTTTGGTTTTTCTGCGTTTTTAGGAATGTACCTACCTACTTAATTACCTACTTCGTCGTAGGCATGGGCAAAAAATATCGATATTTTTCCATACAATTATCGATATATATCGTCGATATTTTTAGTCGCGATATATCGATATTTAATTTTTAGTTTAGACTATCGAATTCGTATCAAATTCGATATTTTTTTACGCAATTTTGGTTGCGTTTTTAATGTTATTACAATAGATTATCCTTGCATGCTCCTCGCGTATTGCTAACTTAAAAAATCTCGCCACAATCGTTATTAAATGCAATATAGCAATTTAAGACTACTGGTAGCGTGCACGAAAATACAAATTCTATTAAACTATCAGTGTAAGACGAATATGACCTTGAATTAACACGCAACTAACAATTTTCGGATGTTTTTTTCAACAAATCATTCACAAAAATTAAAAATATATTTAAGCTCAAGATAAAAAATACTATTTTCTTCTATTGTTTATTACGAAGTTTGATAGCTTTGGGAAAATGTATGAAAAATCCTTTGATTATATAATGTCTAGATGGAGCGTCGCCCTACTGTCAAAGCAAAGAAAACGAGGCAACAATTTCAAACATTGTGCGTGCGGACGGTGTTTTACACTATGCGTCTTTGTCTCTGTGTGCGTGAATAATGATACCAGCTACTAGAATTCTCCCATAGATCACATATTTAAAAAAATAAGATAAGTTTAGTTGTATGTATGTAGTATTATTCAGTTTTAGTAGTGTCTGTTTTTCTCTTTTTTAAATAAATAAAATATACAATTTAATTAGAGTTGTGTGTGTGAATGTTGTATTAAATCAGCTAAGTTAATCAAATTAGAATAATAAACTTTTTAGGCAGTTTATATAGATTGAATCTATGATTTAATACTATTAATCAGTACCAGATATTAATCTTTACCAAAATGAGGACAAAAAGACGGTACAGCAATACAGCATTAAAACTTTATGGCGGCTCGGAACATGAGGCGAGTCGCTGTGCAGTAACAAATTCGAGTGTCAGCGGGGGTGAGGGATGCGGTACTGCGCAGGGAGCAGCGCACTTCAGAGCCGTCATAAAGATTGAATTGGAGTATACCAAGTAAATTATTTACCGAGCTAATAATAATTTTTACTTGGCATCGGCTTCAAAAGCATAATTATAAAGAAAGACTTAATAAATTAATCTTATTAAAATTACTCTTAGCATTTTTTAAATCGGTTTATTGAACCCAATGCAAAAATAATCATTAAAATTGGGTCATAAACAAAAAAGTTATTCGCCAAAATTATATTATTATAAAAAAGTCAAAGTATAGACGAATTAAAAAAACTCCACCTTTTTATAAATCGATAAATAAACTACGTCAACTAAATTATATAAACGTTACCATAAACCAACGAATATACCCACAAAAAAAATATGTTAAGTTGGGAGAATAAAAAAAGAAACTGGCAACACTGAAAATGGCGTAATTTGGTAATCATAAAAACAATAAATAAATACGTAGTTTTCTAGTTACTTAGCGATGATAGGTGATGTATTTGGTACTTTTTACCCTTAATTTATAATTCCGTCGCAGTTTAATAACACATACCGTCATTTTATCGCTGTTTTTTGTTTATTACTCAGCGCGCGTAATACGTAGTGACACTAAAGCGGCACGATCGGCACTAATCGGCGGGTAAGTACTTATAGGCCAACAGTTGGCTGATATTTTTTGACACGTTTCTGCGCTATTGATGCTCTATCTAGACATTATATAATCAAAGGAAAAATCATGCGAAAACTGACGATAAATCGATATTTTTCACTCGATAATTATCGATAGTGTTTAAAAATATCGATACGATAAATATCGATATATTTTTTTCACTTGCCCATCCATCATCTACTTCGTCGTACTCAGCGTCATAAGTTCATAACATTGAGATAGGAAAATATGGAGACGCTGCGTTATTCTATACATACATTAATTTGCTTATACAAATATGAGTGAAATATGATTCAGAACTTGAAATATCGTTATGTCTCATTCTTTCTAGTGAGATAATCCTATTTGACAAAAGAGACAACTGTATTTAAGTTGTTGCTAATTATGGCAACATTTTGTCGTGATGTAGAGACAGTTGTAGGTAAGTGCCGTTGCAGCCATATTAAGCGACAAATTCATGGTAGTTACGCTGTCAAGTGGTTGTTTACTTTCTTTATTATTGTGATTATTCATTCGTTTGTTTACATAATGGAATAGTGTTGTACCGTTGCCGACTTGCGGTAATACGAAACTAGTTCCTCCGCTGGAACGATATCGGTATATTCTGTGATGTTAACATAAATAATCCTGCGTCTTATTCGGTCCGAGTGACCTAGCTAGGTCCGGCCTGTGATTCACACTTCACATACATATTTTACGTAAACCTAAAGAAAACATTGAAAAAGCTAATTATTTCTAAAAGAGTAATCATGGAGTTTCTTGCCGGCACTTCTCCATAGGAATCTGCTTATTGGAACCGTGCAGCTTATGATGTTTTATGTTTGTTTTAGTTACATATTAGCAGCTCTAACCAAAATGATTTAAAAATACTTTAATTTTTATAGGTTTCCTAAAAATGAAGGCTTAAAGAAAAATGGTTTGAGGCTAAGGGTCGTAGGGTGATGTTAAATAGCCTATAGCTATCTTGGCTACCCGTAGCAAAAATAGTTTTAATGGCTTTTTTTGCGCGGTACCCTAATTATTTCTCTAAAATAAAAAAAGCCTCAGTTACTCCTTGTAACATATCTGCCAGTAAAAATCCCGTCAAAATTTGTACAGCTATTTCAGAGATTAGCCGGGACAAACTCTTCAATTTTATTTATTTGTATAGATAGCAGAAGGTAAGATAACCTACTCATCTTTTTCTGTTACTATTACAACGGATTTTAACTAAGTACATAATATTAGGTGTGATCCAAACGTGATAAACTAGTGGAATTCGTGGTTAGTATCGATACTCGTTGTAGTAACACCTTGACTGACTCAACCCTAGCAATGGCAGCCATTTTATGCGACAATATGAGTTGTAGGTATGCACCCTTTTTTGTAGGTATTTCCAGTCCATCCATACTTTTATAGGTCAATGCGTCATAATCATGTCAATGTCAAATGAATGAAATGTCATCATATCAATTTGGCATTTTGGCAATTTGCAAAGAAGTTCTGTCTGTGATGTTGTTGCGTGTTTTTTATAGGTATTACTGAAAAATGGCAAATTTTACTACAGATGGCAAATTATGCATTGAGCGTGAACTAGAAATTGTTACTGCTGAAAATCAGTTCAATGACTTGGTAACACGGTTTGATATAAGCGAAACATGTCGATGGATAACCGACAATAACTTCCAAAAGGTAAACACTACCTTCGCATCTTTGCTAAGCGCATATTTATTATTGTTTTAACATCCACGTCTTCAAACAGGTTTGCCTTCAATTTCCTGATGAACTACTTAGTGTGAGTCCGAAAATTTACGAGGAAATCAAAAAGAGAGTCGATGTTGACCTGTACATTCTCGGCGACACTTCATATGCAAGGTAGCATAATAAAATTATTCAACTTTAGTCTTTTTATTATGATGCTAATACTATTCATTAAAATAATAGCTTGAGAGTGTACCTTGAATTTTGGAATGGTATGTGTCAATGTCTGAGTCAAACAAATATTTAAAAAGTTCTTTCATAACATACCTTTGTCTCTGTTGCAGTTGTTGTGTGGACTCGGTTGCTGCAATGCATGTGCAAGGAAATGCTATAGTACACTATGGCCACTCGTGCTTCTCAAAGACAAACATACCGGTGTTCACTGTACTGCCCAAAGGACACCTCAATGTGGAGGAAACTATGAAGTCTCTATATGACAAGTTTAACTGTGATGGAAATGTCAAACTATGCCTCTTTTATGATGCTGAGTTTGAACATTGCAAAGGTGAGAATAACTTAGAATTTTAAATTTTAAAATTCAATAAATACCTCCGCTTGCAGGAATTCATCCCAACAGGTTAAATTATTTGTTAGCCACTCAGCAAGTTCATGGAATTCACCTGAATACTGTGTCAAATATCTCACTAGTCAAAATAAAAAGTTATGTGTACACAAATAATAATTTTTTAAATTATTTCTTCCAGATTTAATTTCAACCCACTGGTTTCAAAACTACCCACACAGCTATATCTCATATGTGGAAATTGAAGAGAAACCCAACAGGTTTCTTGGTAGAGTTATAAGGAACAAAGAAGGGGAAGACTTTCCTCTAGAAGTGCTGAAGGACTGCATCTGTGTCCATATTGGGGCAAGAGGCCAAACACTGTTTAATTACACTATTTCAATAGCAGGTAAAATTAAAAGTATTTTTATGGATATCATCACCTCTATGACACCCTCAATGTAGTAGACCATTGACAACTTCTATTTGTTTAATTTTTTTTTATTTATTTAGAAATATTATATTGTTCCGGGTATGTTATTCTGATTTATTTATCCACAGCATCAGAATGGTATTGGCTGGACCCAAACACTAGTAAAGTGGAGCATTTAGAAGAAACTGTTTGGTTCAAACGCCGAAGGTTCCTAGTGGAAAAGTGCAAGGATGCTAATGTGGTCGGCATTTTGGTTTGCAAGCTAGCTGGAGACCAGACTAAGGACATCATCAGTAGGATGAAGCAGCTGTGTAAAGTGAATGGGAAGAAGAGCTACATTGTATCCGTGGGCAAGCCCAATGTTCCTAAGCTAGCTAACTTTCCTGAAGTAAGTATATTTTCTTGGCTGTTTTAAGCTTTACTATCCTTGTGTGTAAAAAAAATACTGCAAAATTGGGATATTTGTGATCTTGTTATATAAATATGTGGTCTATTTATAGGGTGTTGATTTTCAACATTTTATCCTTTATTTTTAATAATCTTGCCTGATCTCAGTATAACCTAGTCTATCACACCATACCCGCTTGACATTTAGTTTTGGGTATTCTATGTGTAGGGGAGATTCAATGCGAGCTGTGGGCACACAAACAAATATTGTTTCAACCCATATGCTGAGTGGGCACATTTTGTGTGTTCTTTTTATACATGCAAATGTACAGACTGACTTATTTCTTATGACACTATCTACCAGTTAACATACCTTCATTTTCGGTCTTTTAATATTTATTTCCTTTAACAGATTGACATATATGTAATGATAGCATGCCCAGAAAATGACCTGTATAGCGCCAGAGACTTCTATAAACCTATTGTTTACCCATACGAATTGGAGGTAGCTCTGAACTCTAACAGAGAGCCATACTTCACGACACATGTCACCGACTATGACCAGCTGCTACCTGGGCGGCGCCACCACTGTGACATAGACCATGTCAAGGAGACCACAGATGTCAGTCTCATCACAGGGAAGATTAGAGAAACTAAAGTAGACACACATGGGGGAAGCAGCACTGACCTGGTGGAAAAGCAAAACTGGGCCTTAGATACCATAGGACAAAACCTCCAAGACAGATCCTGGAAAGGTCTAGAACAAAAACTGGGCGAAACAGAAGTGAAGAAAGCCGAGGAGGGTCGCAAGGGAATAGCTATACAGTACAGTGATGAACCAGAATGAATTTAGAATTATTTATTTTCGTATTTACAATGCCTTTGTTATTCTAGTACAAATCACTTGTCCTACCAAGACTGCATTTTACAAATAAATTAACAAGCATTTTAAAAACACATTTGTTTCCTTTACAAAAACCATTGAGATTGAATTACCGAAATAATCAAATCATAGTTTTTTTTACAAAATGTTAGATCAACTGCTGCAAATAGTTAATTTAAAAAATGCAGATTTTGTTTCAATCCATAAATATCACGAAAAGGTTGTATGAAATTAATTTACATGAACATGCACTGTTGAGCACTAAATTATAAAAGAGATTTAAAAAAGGCTTTGATTTATCAGGAAACATATTTAGGAGCTGTACCAGAATGAAACAAACATTTCCAAGCATTCATAGGCAGTTGTTCCTATTAGTTCGTAAAGTAGACTATACATAATCAGACTGTTCACACCTTCATGTTCAGTGGGTTCTGCGGAGACTTCAGCCATTCTTTCCTTAGCATCTGTTTGAGCTGTGACAACCTCAAGGATGGGTTCTCAGCCTTAAGTATAGGTAGGTTTGTCTCTTCGAATGCTGTATATGCTGCCTTGAGGCGTTTTTCTGGATGCCTGTCCAGATCTGATTTATCACTGGAAATATAATAAATCCTTTATCCTCAAGTTACAAGACTCATAGTGTTAGTAAATGATGAAAATAGTTCTGCTGCTGCATGTAAAAGTAAGAAGTTGTTGGAAGATTAATTTGCACACTCCATTTGTAAGTTAAACCTTGTTACCTACATGTACTTCTAATTAGTGGCATATTTCTATCACTAGCTTTGTCTTTTTAAACCAACTCCAAAAAAGGAGGTTTCTAAAATACCTATGGCAGATACAGTGTTTAGTTTGAGTCATTGACAATTAGGGAGGTATCCAGTAGTTGGTTGAGCAAAATTTTTGTCAAATCAACACAAACAGAGGAATCAATTTTCTTAAGCATTGCAAGTAAATACCCAAGTATAGAGATAGCTTCATCCACAGTCTGGGCCACCTCTCCCTCCAGTTGGATCCTGTTGAGATTCTCCACCAGTACTGGCTCATCCACGACAACTTTAGAAGGCTGTAACATAAGATAATACCAATGATGAATACTGTTTCATAGCGTAAGTTGCGTGTCTGTTGATATCTTAGTAGTGTTTGAATTATAACAAGAATGGGTAAAGTTTGGGTGAAATTTGGAAATAAAAAGTTATTAGTCGTCATGAAAGCCATATTATTTTAATTTAAAAATCAGTTAATTTTTTTAAAATACTTTTTCTTTTTTTGAAATTGTGGTAGTTTTTGGCACCGTGGACAAACTGAAAATTCCTACATCTTCCTTATGTCGAAATACTGATTTACGAGCAACATGGAATGTTGACGACATGTACAGGTCTAACACTGCTTGCATAAACATGGTCCATTATTGGTCCAATTGTTTGTTTGTTTGATCAATTATCAACAAAAATGAATTGAAGCACTTGTATCAAATTCAAGGATAAAAAAGCTAGATAAGTGGGTGCCACACAAACAAAGCAACAAACAGCTAGACTTGCTTTGTAACTTAGTTAATGCTTTGAAGGCGTGCAAAGCTCTACTGAATCAGCATAGAATCGAGGAAATTCTAAATTTGTTACCTGCAGTGAAAAGTGGTACATTTGGGGGTAACCAATCATTCATTTGTTTACCACCTTATGCTAACTTAATCTACATCATCTTTAGTAATGCCTTTTGTAAATGTTGTATACTGCAGCTAGCTTACCACAGGTTTGACAGCTTCAGGCTTTATAGTTTTCTCCTTCATCTTCTCAATCTGTGCTCGAGTGATCTTTGGAGGAGGGGGAGCTGCCTTTGGAGCAGCCTTCAGGGATTCCATCTCTTTTTCTAGTAAAGCCTTTGCCTCAGCTTTCTTCTGAAGCTGTTCTAAGCGCTTCTTCTCCTGGTCTTCCTGTTAAGTAAAAAATATTTGTTTTGAAGTGTGCATATTATAGGAAGGCTGATTATGTATTGTGTAGTGTTGATGTTGATAAAAATTTTGAATACGAGAGCTTTTATGCCAATTTTTCCTAGTAGGCGGTAAGATTCAAGATCTCAAGTAATTTTTCTGCACGTGTTTTAAAATATTCTAGAATAAAAATGTTCTACAACTAACCTTTTTTTGTTGTTTTTTCTTAAGTTTATCGTCGTTGTCCTCCCACTCCGCATCTTCCATCATTTTCTTTACCTTATTTTCTTTTTCTTGCTTCTCATTCTCTTTTCGCTGTCGCGCAGCAACAGCTTTGCTATTTTCGCCTGCGAATTTCTTCGGCATTTTTGTCTCAGTGTAAAGTTTAGAAAAAAATTATTGGAAAGAAGTAAGCAGATTATTTTTGTAGGATAGTAAATTTCATTACTATAATCCAGTATGAAATTTTCGTGAAATTTGGCAGACTCAACTGGAAAATTTTAACAGCTGTCAAAATGACAGCAATTTTTTCAACCTGATGTGTAGGCTATAAGTTGGTTATAAGTCTTTTGACCATATTGCCTACAAAGTCATACTTTACGTCAAAAGGGCAAAGTTTGTTTATAAACAAAATGACGCTGATATAAATATCAGCGTCATTTATATTTTTTTCATATTTTTTGTAATGCGACTGGTAAGTGAATAAATGACGCTGATATAAATATCAGCGTCATTTATTCACTTACCAGTCGCATTACAAAAAATATTCGACTAAATGACAATGCACCACCTCTAGTGCCATCAGTGCCATGTATGTCATCAATCTGTCAAGGAAAGGAAGGAAAGGAAATGTCACAGAGAGAGAATAGTGTTAATTTGCGTTATTATTATTTCCTTGGTATCTTTATAATTCAGTTGTGAAACAGATTAATAGTTTTATACCACAATTAAAAGCATTTCCCATAAGTAGAATAACTATGGCTTTAGTCGCTTACGGAAACAGTGACTCGAGTGATTATGAAGACGAGGTCGAGGAAGATGCACCCGTTGTACTGTTAAACAACAAAGCAGAAAGTAAACATGGTACGCATTTCATATAAACGTGTGATACTTACATATACTTAACTATTTAATATGATGTCGCTGATCTTAATTTAATAATAATATTAGGTCTTGCGTGACTGCACATACACACAACAGCTGATCTGCCCTTCATGTTCTTACTAAATATAGTTATCATAATTGAGTTCCAGAGCCAACTGTACAAAATCCAATAACAATAAAAACTGAAGAACAAGAGGAGCCACAGGAGAATGGTGCTAGTCTGTTTAATTTCTTACCACAGCCGTCTTGTAAGAAACCAGCTGTTATTGAAGAAGATGATGAGTTTCTACACAAGAAGGAGACAAGTGCTGTGAAACCAAAAGCCAGGATCACAGTGCCCTCACTGAGTGATGTATGAACTCAATATCTCTAATCTAATTCATGAATTATACCATAATTTACTAATATTTTTCAAAATTATTTTGCAGTTCAAAGATGTGAATAACATCACACCTAATGTCAAACCAAGAGCACCTTCTGATGTAAGTAAAGAAAATCACTATAATTGCAATTAAATAATAACATTCATATTAATTAATATAAAAAGGAGGGATGAAACACATGTAACTAAAAGGGATATGAATGTGGATGGATAGAAAGGGAGAGGTAGGCCAAAGAAACGATGGATGGATTGTGTGAGGAGTGATATGAAAAAAAAAGGAGTTAGTGATAGCGTGACGGCTGACAGGACAGAATGGAAGAAAAAAACATGTTGCGCCGAACCCAAGTAACATGGGATAAGGGCAGGAAGATGATGATTAATTAATAAGTTATATTTCTTTACAATTTACAGAAAAAATCCGGCTTATTAAGCATGTTACCACAACCGAGAAATGGAGTCAAATCCACAACAAAGTCCTTAATACCACATGTGCTAACAAAGAAACCTACTGCTCCAGTCAAAAAGATTTCTTTATCAACTGTAAAAAAACCTAAGGTGGAACCAGGATTAGTCAATGAATATTCAGATGATAGTGATAATGATGAAGTTGAAAATGATTTCTTCTCAATACACAAGCCTGTGGACAAATTTGAAGACGTAAACATACCTTTAGATATAGCACAAAATTCTAAGATACAAGCAAAAGATGAACGTAAAGGTATCCAGTCATTCTTCAAGAAGGAGGAAGATTTTGACCGGGGGCAGCTGGAACATAACTCTGATGGTCAAAGTATGGAGGAGCAGGGTGAGGCCAGCTCTGGTTATATTGGCTTTGGAGCGGAAAGTTCTAATGATATTGAACTTGATGATGAAGCAGTAAGTACCACTAGTTGATTTATAGTTTCTGTCCATACATAGCACTTCTATTTTCAATGCAAAATATTTGTCTGCACCAGTTTGAAAGCTATCTGATTTAGCATAATATTGTCCCATTGATATGTTAAGGCTGGAATTATATTGTATCACTATAAAGTATGCTTACTACTAGTACCTGCTTTATGTAGTTAGTTATCCTGTGTTGGTTTCTTATATTCAACATTGAGTTAGTGATAGAAATGATCTATTACAATAATTTCACACTTATTTCCTGCAAATAATATTCACACTCGCATTTCTACTCAGATTATGAAGCTAGTTGGCGCGCGCGGCAAACGGAAACGCGAGGAGATTCAGATCGTAAATGTGAACCAGGCAGAGGTATTGGCCAATGCAAGGGAAATGCTGATGAAGGGGCTCATGGATGACACCACTCAGCGCGTGTCTGCCAGTAAGAAGAAAGGCAATGAGCCCACCACCCAACAGCGGAGGAAGCACCAGATTACATACCTTGCTTATCAGGTTTGTCACTATATTGTATTCTAATACACAATAAGTTTTTTCCGTTACCTGAACACGTAACTTACATAATATTTTGATATATGTTCTCTATATTGGCGGAGCATAAACGCATCAGTGTACCCCCCATGGGAAGCTACAAGTTCAGTATATTGTATTTCCTGGTGGGAGTGACGGCTGCCATGGATCACACATAATGGTAAAACATCAGGAATAGGCACCAAAATAAAATAGAGAGATAAAAAGTTAACCACAATAGAAGATCAAGTGGGTTGTAGCTTACAAACTGTTAATTTTCAGATAATTCTTAAATAAAAAAACTTTATTTACAGGCCAAAGCAAATGAAGCGGAACTGCAGAACCAATGGGCCAACAACAGAATGTCAAAGAGACAAACTCAAGCCAAGTATGGCTTCTAGCAGAAGACTGCCAAGACAAAACTGTCTGTTTTTAGGTTTCATTGTAAATAATAATCAAATTTTCTTTAAAATAATAAATATGTTTAAGTTACATTATAGTATTTTATTTGTACACAAAGACTATTGGACTAATTAAGACTAAGAAGGTTTGTTGATTACAATCTTCTGGCTTTCCTTGGCCGAGGAGGGTTCCATGAGACATGTGTGTTATCTGTGATGGAAACTATTTGTAAGCCACCCATCTGTAACCCTTTTACTGCTGCCTGTAACCAAGAGATTTTTATTAATGAGAGAATTATGCGAATTGCTAATTATTGTGGGAGTATCCATCTTTCTAGTTATATCACCCATGACTAGAAAAGTGGACACTATTGGAAATCAACAGAGCTATGTATGTATGAAAGATGTCTCCTAAAAGTTGATATGACCCAAAATAAATTGTGATATGGGCAGGTGGGTGCTGATGGCAAGTTATGGTAAAAATATAAATGCAGAATTAATGAATACTTTTTTCTACTTTAGAAAGCCTCAGCATATGGGTCAACCGTCAAACAATAATTTGTTTGCGTGCCTACAACTAGCATACGAATTGTCGCAACATATACACCTGCGCCTCAAGTCTGCTATTACAATAGTCTCAGAATGGTCTATCATTGATCTCATAATGGTTCATTTTTACAAGTTTGGTAATGCACTAATAAAATAGCATCACTATGACTTTCCAGTGGTCAACCACTGACACTCCATTGAAAGAAATGGCATAGAATGGTAATCTCGTACATAATGACGAATGACATAGGTACATATGCAGTAGTCTGCTAAAATTTTGACAGTTCCTTTGATCAGTGACCTACCATTAGAACGTCAATGTGCAGTCATTGCTTTTAATAGCTCGGTTATAAAAAAAGTATTGCATGACCATTGACTGACCAATGATCGACCATTATAAATTTAGCAGATTACAAACTTTTAGCAAAATGACAATGGGATTGTGTTGGAATGACGAATTTTTAAAAATAGCAGACTTGGGGCCCTGTTGTGTGATTGACACATATGCTGAGTTTTGGGCACTGAAAGTATAAATAATGTATCTTACCAATCTTCCAGGTCCCAATCCTTGCACCCTTACTCTGATAGTTTTAAAACCTCTGTCAAGCGCTTTCTGCAATGAATAAATATTTATCATAAAATCTAGTCAAACAATACAGTCCAAATGTCTCTGTATGTATGATCACTAAAACTTACAGTAGCTATCGCAATGGCAGTAGTCTGGGCGGCTATATTTGTTCCTTTCTTAGTATTCTTGAAGCCCTCCATCCCACATGATCTGATGACCTTCACAGTGCCACCAGCATCCGTCATGGTAAATATAGTGTTGTTGTGGGTCACTCGGATGTTGCAGATGGGCAGATCTTTGTATAAAGTGCCATCAAATAACAAATTGTCTGAATCCAAGGTCGGGAATAAGTTTTGTTTTCTAGAACAAAATTGATGTGTGATAATAGGAAAATGATATATGAGAGATTAAATTTTACTTTAATGACTAGTAATGTAATATATATATACATACTTTAGGCTGCTTTACTTTTGCCTTGAACATTTGTAGAAGTTTAAATACTCATAGGTAGGCAATGTGTAAAAAAGATAATATTAAGTACAACATTTTTCAATTGTCAAGTATGTTTGAGAGAAAATGTAAAAAAACTCAGGATTTTTTATTGAAAATTAGACTTTTTCTGTGGACTTTTGATTATTTCATCTGGTAGCCCTACTATCATAATATGTATTGTCCTAAAAGTAGTATAAAATTGCAATTATATTGTGAATGCCGTTTACTAGTTTTTTATTTACATGCCTGTGTTTTTTACATTACATGCAAGTTTATATGAACCTTACAGGTAGGTATCCTAACTAATACTATAAATACGTATTTACGCATTCACTCCTAAATCGCTCATCTGATTTTAATGAACTTTAGTATAGAGATAGATAGGAATGTGGAGACAGGTATCTATAGGATACTAATTTACAAAAAGAAAAGTTGTATGCAGACAAAAGTGTTACATATTGCATTTATATGGTTCAGAATTATAATATACTCACGCTTTTAGTACAGAATCGAGATCAACAATCTTTTCTCCTTGAACACCTTCGTCATCTTGCGGTATTCTCTTGTGATCAAACTTGTCTGATGCCTGTGGCGCAGACGTCTGGAACAATCGCGACACTCTCGTCACAGGAATCCGCAGGGTACTCCTTATTGCACTCAGCATGTTGTTGTGCTACTTTTATTTAATTTTAAGGTAAAAATTGTGTTTATTGTATTCGCGACCTAACCTAAAATATTTGACAGAATGACACTGACAGTTACGTATTATTGTTCCGTTTTGAGTTTAATGATACAAACGTCTTTAGCGCAATATCGAAACGTTCCCGTGAGAGTCGCGCGAAGCGGCATTGTTTTTTTATTTCAAGCCAAGCGATAAATGTTTCTTTCATTATTTTTGTCACTAGCAGCTCCCAATCCCGTAGGGATACAGAGATGAAAATACCTGCTATCTAATCGCTGATAATTTAGAGTTCTGTCCGTGCATAGACGACCATCCATTACAACAGAGACTCCTCCGTGCTTGGGAAAGCACGTTTAGCCGTTGGTCCCGGCTGTGAAGGTCATACAGGCGGACGCTCCATGTAAAGTGGTAACTGCTACTTAGCTGAATCCGGTTACACTGGAAGCCGACCCTTATTGAACATACTTGGGAAAAGGCTAGGCAGATTGATGAGCAGACTATTATTTTCTATTAGATTTTTTAACATTGCTATGACAATGGTTAATGACAAACTTATTATGTACTTAATACCTTAATGGTTGCTTATTATTGGGAGCCCACTTAAAAATTAACACTAATTAATAGGTATTTCATTCAAATAAAACCAACACAGCCCTATAACCATAATTTAATAAATATACATAATATAGATACTGATTGGAATATGTAAAATACAACATTTATTTGGATAACATATTTTTGCAGTAGGCAACGGATTGCGAGAATCCTCTAAGAGCTGCGGGGACGCCCATAGACATGAGCTGCAGATGTCCAGCCTCCGCGCAGTAGTTCGCCCGCAGGAGCTCGTGGGTGGCCCACTGCACGGAGTACTGGCTGGCTGCGCCCTCCTCGCCGGCGGCCTCCTTGCTGATGATGTAGTTGATGAAAAAAGAGTACAGCGGGCTGCCGACCAGTTTTACGAACATGTTGTTGTCAAGCAACTCTTTGATCAACTCTTCATCCATTTCTTGCTTCTGCAGGTTCTCCTGAAACAAGTTTCAAAGCATAATGATCCTATGTTGTTCCCACTAATGACCCAGGCCGCAGGCGGCAGTAGGTCACCGTAATCCAATATGTGGGCCCAGCGCGGGTTTGAAACATTTTTAATATCTGATTGCGTGCGTTGATGATGATGATTGGTTGCGGAATTTGTTCGAAAGAGTCACCGCGGCCCTGGAAAGCGGCGGGCACTAGGAGGATCACGGGTGGGTTTTAGTCAGTAACAGTCTGACACACTCACTTCCGCCGCGCCCAGAGCACAAAAAGTCATTAGACGATTTCAATTTACAACCTATTTGTGAAATTAATATAATTTATAATCAGGAGATGACGGTAAGCTATTTCGTACCTTATGCTGAAGCACTAAGTTCAATATATCGTCTTTGGAATGTTCGCACTTGCTCAGGAGCAGAACCCAGATAGCATTGACCACAGATTCAGCCGCCACGTTATCAGTGAGCCATTTCACTTCCTGAAAGCAAAATAAAACTTAAAGTTATAAATAATCATAGGTTTACTTTGCTTCATACAGTTAGCATAAACATAATAATAAGCATAATCAGCCTTTTAATGTTCCCACTGCTGAGACTCAGGCCTCTTCTCTAGGAGAGGGAATGGGCTGTAATCCACCACGCGGGCCCAGTGCGGGTTGCTGAATGTCATATGTCTTCGAATTTTTGGTTCTAGGACATGCCGGTTTCCTCACGATGTTTTCCTTCACCGTTTTGAGAGCAGTGGTGATGAAATTATTTACACAAAGTAATGCGCCTGGCTGGGTTTGAACTCGCGACTTACAATTCGTAAGGGCCGCTGCCACTCGGCCACCACTGCTCTCTTACCGTTAGGCTGAGAGACAAAGACGTACAAACAAATAAATATGTTAGAGTTGAAATAAAATCAAAATTAGACACGTAAAAAGACTTATCGCAGCCTTCATTGCCTAGTTCATGAATTTACAGTTTTTTTTCAACATCCACAAAGCTGATATTCGTTTGCCGTAATCAATAAAACAAGTTACTTCTTCAGCAAGCACTGGTCGCCGGAGCAGTAACTTGATGAGGACCAAGTTCTCCTTCTGGTCAGTCGGGCTGTTCAGCAAGCAGCTCAGGTACTCAGCGTGCAGGCTCTTCGAATCACTGCAGAGTAAAATGAAGAACATAAGTTTTAATAAAAGTAGCAAACGTATATATATGAACTAGCAACGCCCCGCGGTCTCACCCGCGTAGTTCCCTTTCCCGTGGGAATATGGAGATAAAATATAGCATATGTTACTCGCTGATAATGTAGCTTTGCATTGGTGAAAAAATGTTTAAAATCGGTCCAGTAATTTCGGAACTTATTCGATACAAATAAACAAACAAAAAAATCCGGGTGTATGCCTCGGTGTGGACTTCACGAGTCCACAACCGCCATGCATCATGTCTCAATTAACTTCGAGTCTATATCGAAATAGACCGAAACTACGGAACTTCTGGTTTGAGAGTCAAATCACACCGAGGCGACCAGATACAACAGCCCAAAATAAACCCTCGGGCAGATGTCCACCGTCGGATCCTCCCTTTTCAATGGAGGACTTTACACAAATAATAAATTATTGAATATAAGAAAGTAACTGATATTTATTGTATAGTTGTGAAATTTAAAAGTGTATCGTTCAATTTCGACAGTACCTAAAAGATTTGCACGCCAAGAGAAATGGCAGACATGTTGTGAGCCACTTTTATTAAAGATCTTGCATGCATGTATTATTTTAATTCTGTATGTATACACATGTTTAATAAAAAAAAATAAAAAAAAAATCTTTTTTTTTGCATTCCTCTGTAATAGCAAATATTAATATATAAAAGTTGGTGACCTGTTCCTAGTGGCGGGCCAGCAGTTGAGCACATCGACGAGCGCCTTCTTGCGCTGCCAAGTGTCGGATAGTTCTAAAAACTTGGAGAACGCTTCCCGCCTGCCTTCTTCGGTTAAAAGCGTCTCTTCTAGAAAAGAGGTCATTATAAAATTACATTACATTTATGTCAGAGTAAGAAATAACTTAAAAATACAACTTTTTTTTTTATGTGCACACTAAGGCTGGTTACTGCTCAACCGGACAATCCTGGGAGAGCCTCAAATGAATTTAAGACCCCAGCCAGGGCTAAAAACTTAAAAACTAAATGACCGCTTCGCTAAGGGTATCCCCTGTGGGATACGGGCCTCGGCTTAACGGGGTGATTGAGAGAGGGACAGGCTGGGTCTGGTTATTATTATTTAGGGGAAAGATAAAGATACCAGTAGAATATTCTTGCAAGTGATGGGTTGAATGATGAGTGAGAAAATAAAAGAATTTTTTAAAATAACTTAATGAGTTATAAGGGTTCAATGTTGACAATTATTTTACTCTATGGTTGACAATTAGATTAAATTACATACATACTTTTCATGTTGATGTGTTTTTATTACAAACAAATAAAAGATGTGTAATTTGAAACCGACTTTATGGTTACGCGCCGCACGCCGGTGCGTAACGAAGCGAGACGCACTGAACTATCCTACCAGCCGTGCGGTCGAGTTAACGTGGGTTACGATGTACCTACTGATCACTGAAATTATCAGATCCAAAATAGACTTTTTTTTTAAGTTTAGGTCATCTGCAGTTATTGGAAGAGTAATTCCAATTTTCCCTTCATACCTTCATGGTCTTAGAAACCCATGACATTACAAAGTTACAAAACAAACAAAACTATTAAATACGGAGGCTCATAATCAATTAAAGTATGGTACTTTTAAAATATAATAAAATTAAAATAGACATTATCTAATTAATGCATAAAGCATAGGTGCTTGAAGCCGTGAACAAGCAGTCTTTGAGTGTTTGCTAACATGGTCTTTTCATTAAGGACCTTGGGATTGCGGATCCCATGAGCGAGCACCTTCACCACTTAATATAACGGTAAAACGGGGTGAATAGAAATGCAGGGGTGAATAAAAACGAAACTTTGACTTGAATTTTCTCGTTATTTAAATATTGCTTGCAGAAATGAAAAACTCCAATTTTTGAAACAATTATTTGTTTTTCTAGTGGATGGTTTATGAGAAACTGTTAAAATGATATTTAAGCAAAAGACCCAATTAAAGTTTTGTTTTTATTCACCCCTGCATTTCTATCCACCCCGTTCTACTGTACTCGCACCATCTCATAAATTCGCGGTTACTAAGCGGACTTTCCGCGGCAAAGCGGTAACACGCTACCCCACGATGTCCAGCTGTCGCGCACCAGCCTGCCTCGCACTGCCGGTGTGGCGCGCCATTGGCATTATTAATAGATAGATGGTGTCCATATTTTGCTGATTTACAAACGGATAAAAAAAATGTATTGAAAAAATAATGTACATTTGTGTTCTATTACTGATATGGAACCACCAATTATTTTTTGTGCACTGCATAAAAATATTCCTGTAGAATGCAAATTCCCTATTCACAATAGGGGTGTTTCCTGAGTAAAAAATATATGATTATGTTTAGTCCGTCAGTTAGATTATAGAAAAATATTGGACACGTATTTTTTCCTTTATCAAATCTATAAAAACTGACGAAGATACAAAGCATCAAAGATCAGGAGTGGGGGCTTGTGACGTTACGGCTCGCTAAAAATTGTAGCGAGTAGTGACGTCACACGAGTTTTCAACGCTCTGTATCGGCTTCATTTTTTGTTTACGTGAAAAAAGAAAAAATACGTGTCCAATATTTTTTGGAAATCTATCTGACGGACTAATTAGATTTTTTTAGTCAACTACCCTATTCAACATTGAACTACCCGCATTTTATTGAGAATGTTGAAGATAAAGCAGGAGAAGGTTATCTGAGAGGCTCAGACAGCGTGCCGTGCAGGGTACTGACCCGTGAGGTCCTGGGCGTGGCTGCAGACGGGCCACTCGCTGCGGAACAGCTGCGCAGAGAACTGCGCCACCTTGAGGAGGTCGGCGCCGTGCTGCAGGCGCGCGCGGCTGAGCGACAGCAGGCCGATCTGCTTGTGCGGCGCCAGCGCGAACTCGCTCGCCTTCTGCATCACTCTCTCCAGCAGCTCCTCCGGGAACTTGATGCCTTCCTTGTTGTATGACGTCAGCCGGCTCACTAGGGTTTCCATGTCGCTGGGAAATTAAATAATACTATGCTTTAAAACTGTTCCTCTCTATACGAGAAGATTGGGACCATGCACTTGCTTCTGATGTTTTATTATTTCTTTCTTCTAGTGCCCATGTCATATAGTAATATGACACAAAATATTTTTAAATTGAATATTTATTGTTACTTTCGAGCTCTAAAACTGTAAAAATCCTGCAAACGACAACATCACCGACAGTGGGGCTTTCATTATAATAAATAGCCTTTTGTTTCAATAACTGGCATTACACAACAAATTTCAATATCTGTATCAGACCAGAAAAGTTGAACTTCTTCCAGGTGTTTCTTTTCTTCGCTTTTTTCATTCCTAAAATAATTTTCTACTACGTTTTCTACTCAGCTCCTCTTCCGTCAAAGAGGAGCTGAATAGAAAACGTCCAAAAGGAGCTAGTGGAAAAATAATAACAGCTGCACTAATCGAACATCGAGGTTAAGCAACACTTGGCAAGGTCGGTCCGTGGATGGATCTACATACTGAAACTTTTACAGGTCTGAGACAGCATGCTAAGCCTTTGCTCTCAGATTTAATTTAAAGATCTTTGACCGTCGTTACTGATGCTCAGTAATTCGTTACTGATGCTCGGAAATGGATACTCCAGTCTTACCAAGGGATATAGTGGTTACCAGTTACAAAGTTGTGGATGTCAAATGCAGGTACTCAGCTAGCGCCCTGTATATAGTTGGGTATAGGCTAGACAAGCAGATCTCTTCTGTTCAAGGTTCTATTTAACGGTCTCCGCCTTTCTTATTGCTTGGCCTTTTTTTTGGATGGTAAATCATCAAATGACTTGCGGAAGGGACTATCAGTTCCTTACTGACTAAAACCCACCCGTGATCCTTCTTGTGCCCTTTGCGTTCCAGAGCCGCGCTGACTCTTTCGAACAGATTCCGCAACCCTAGCAGGCACTGACCCTATGGGGTCCCGTCTTCGTTGCTGACACTCTGTGAGGCGCGCGTGGAACACTCGGCGCCGTCGACTCGGGCCTGGTTGCTATCTGTCGGCGAGCCACCCATAGCTCGCCACCCGCAGGCCCGCACAGCAGGTGGCCGACAATCGCCCTGCGTTTCCCGACGCCCGGGGCGTCTTCTTCTGTTGCGGCGGCTGGGGGCGTGAGTTTCCCTCTCTCGCTCCGGACCATGGATTGAAACAGGGCCGGACGCGAGAGGTCGCCGCCGCCGATCGCCTCGACGAGGACACGGCGGTGCTCCGCCCGCGCAGGACAGACCTCCACCGTATGCTCCCCCGTGTCCTCCGGGCGATCCACACAGTGTTGACACCCAGACGTGTCCTCCCGCTGGATATTGCTTGGCCCTGGCCACTAAGTTCTGGGTGCTATATCTGACTGGCACTGTCACTCACCTGGCAGTATTGAGGTGGTGTTCCAGGATGTGCTGCAGCACCAGCGGCACCTCGGCGTCCACGTGCAGGCACTGCAGCAGCGTCGTCAGCGTCGACAGCTTCATGTCACAGGCCATTATGAGCCGGCTGATGCACGACACCAGCGTGTTCGTGTCGCCGTGGCTTTTCTCTATGTCTCTGTGAAGCACGATAAAAGTTTGAACATGATGATCCCCTGACAACAAAAACATTTGGTATGATGCAAGTGGACCAATTTTGCCACTGACATTTCGGCTCCATAAGGCGTTGGAGGGTTGACGCTGCGCTGTTTTACACACAAATCTATTGTCAGAGGACAGAATGCGAGCGTAACGGATAAGGGGCCAGACAGACGAAGGGGTTGAGGGGGGAGTTGCGCTACGTTGTTTGTTTTACATTGTCGTTCAAACATCCTGATACGTCGGAGACCGATGCTGCATCGGCGAAGAGCGGTGCTTTGCGTTGCATCACCACATTTGTTCGCATAGCATTAGGCATCGCTATATAATAAAAAGCAATGAAGCAGAAGTAGAACTTACGGCCAGATGTGGTCCCTGCGCACGCCGGTGTTGTGGATGAGGCCCTGTATGGTGCCGGAGTGGAAGTTGTCCAGGAAGCGCGCCCAGCGCGTCAGCTCCTGCCCCACGCCCGCCCACGTCGCCTCACTGCCCATACAACCACATACATACATACATCTCACGTTGTACGCTTACGTCACTGAACATGTACATACGGCAATCCACACAAAAAAGATGTAATGACAGTTCACTTTCGTGCTCACTCAACTCAAGGTTACAAGGTCAGATGTTGACACAATAGACCGGCTGATCCATCGATAATACTTTTTACTCAATAGGGAACGTGCACGGCGTAGACTATGCCATCTAGTGTTGCAAATCTGAAACTTTTACGTTGTAAATATTTGACCTGTGCTGCCACCTATATTTCCTGCACCCTTCGTTTAGGCTCCCCTAACGCACGAAGTAGACTATGCCATCTAACGTTGCAAATTAGAAGCTTATAAGTAAAATATACTTGGCATTGACGCGTCTGTGCTGCGACCTATAGTTTCTGCACGTGTCCTATATAAAGGCGGAGGAAAACGTGAGCCGCCAAGGAATAAAAGGATATAATAATATAAGGAAGGCTGTTGACATTCATGGGACAGACTTTGGATTACTAATGAGAAATTCGAGGACTGCCTGACCCATATATCAAAACCTGGACCTCACGATCATAAAAGCTCCTTATATGAGGATTTATAAATGACAAAAAAAAAAACCTATAAAAACCTTATGAAATAATTTTGCATAAACCAAAAATTATTTCTTAACTGGAATAGTATAAGGGGATTAATGTTCTATTTACAGAGCAGCTGATCTTACTTCTTGTTGAACTTGAAGTCGTTCTCCTGTTCTTGCTGGCAGTAGTCCACGGCTTGCATTATCATCAGGTTGCGGGTTCCAGCCGGTACCCTGTACCAAACACATGACAACATAATATACCTACATACATGTCGACTACATTAGAAACGATCCATCGATATAAAATTAAAGTTTATAGGTTTGACGAATACACCAATATTAAAAATAAATGGACTGTGATTATTTAGCAGCTAGCTTTAATCCTTTCTTAAATAAGCAGCTGTAACAGTGCACAAAGTGTAACCATAAGGGTTTTCTTTTTATCTACCATTTTGGTACGGAAGCCTAACAATGATTCATAGTAGGTACTGTAAGCTGCATTACAAAGATGATCGACGAATTTGATACGTTTAACGGTTGGAGATCGCACACTTGCATTTATCATACTATTTATCTGAATGTATCTTGGACAGATATAGGCATATTTTAAAATAGGGCTACATACTACCCTAATAACTCAGGTAATAATAACTGCTGGGCGTTACAAAAAAACGGAACAAACGTGCAATTCGAAACTTTCGCCTTACAAATTGCAAAAGTCATTTATTTCAACTAGACTGAGAGCCAGCACTCTTTGAAGGTCAAATTTTACATACAGCCAGTCTCTCAAAACGCCTACCAGTTCCTACATACTACCGTTTGGGGAACGTGCCGGTCGCGGACAGAATAGAGCAGAAGACTTTTTATTATGTAGCTACACCACATAAGTTATATAGTTACAGAAAATATAAATGATGAAAACATTAGGTACATAGGATGACACAATGGCAGGCCTTATCTCTAAAAGCGATCTTTTTAAGAAAAACCTGTCACCAACAGTACCATCTAGTGACGCTAATTCGAAACTTTTACCGTATAAGACTTGACTTTGACGTTTCTGTGCTGCCACCTATAGTTAGTGCTATTTCACCGTTCAAATGGAAACTTTTACCGTATAAGAAATGACTTTGACGTTTCTGTGCTGCCATCTATAGTTCGCGCAATTTCACCGTTTCAGACGGCCTTCTTACCGTTCTATAGCCGTGTCGCTGAAGCAGGTGTCGGCGACGAACTGCACGAGCTCGTGTTTGGACAACTTGTTGAAGTAACTGGCGCACTGCCGGTACTGCTGCATCCACTTCTTGTTGCTCGCGTTGGTGGGAACCTGCGTAGTTACAATAGGGTAGTTGCCTAAAAAAATCTAATTAGTCCGTAAGATAGACTTCCCAAAAATGTTGGACACGTATTTTTTATTTTTTCACGTAAACAAAAAACGAAGACGATATAGTGCGTTGAAAACTCGTGTGACGTCACTCCGTGCCACGATTTTTACCACGCCCTGATGTCACAAGCCCCCACTCATGATCTTTGAAGCTTTTTATCTTCGTCAATTTTTAGAGATTTCATAAAGCAAAAAATACGGGTCCAATATTTTTCGATAATCTAACTGACGGACTAAATAGAATCATATTTTTATTCCTCTGGAAACAACCCTTTTATTGGCACGGGACAAATTTAACTACAGTGATATTAAAGGGTTTTCAATAGCGAAAATCTTTGAAAGGTTCGGGATTTATCAAGATGATTCGCAGCAATGCATACATGCGTCGAAAACCGCGTTAAATTAATTCAAGTGTACTATTAAAACGGCAGTTCGATTCGTCAAAGGTTTCGTTTGTTACGAGAAACTTATGGGCAGCATAATCGTCTTAAGAGTTTATGTGTTTGTAAACAAGCCCGCGGTTTTGTACCACTGTAGAAATTTCTACTGTACCGTGATACAGGAGAAATTTCTACAGTGTGATGGGAAAACGGAATAGATTATAATATGGGTTGGATTATATTATGATTTATTTTAATATTTAGCGAAGACTCACGCTGAAGAAGTACTTGGTGAGCCATTTGGTGTAGAGCGTGTTGACTGGCACGGGCACGCGGAAGGCGGGCGGCAGCGTGCGCAGGAACTTGCTGAGCATGCCCGCGTTGTCCGGCCGCATGATGGCCAGCACGTGCGCCGTCAGCTGCTCGGCGGTCGGCGCGGCCAGCAGCAGCTTGTAGTCTAGCTCTGGTACCACAACGTATATTTAAGCTTTGGTCTCTCTTCTGTCCTTTATAGATCTACTAGGGACCCGCCCCGGCTTCGCACGGGTGCAATGCTGATACTAAATCTCTACTATATTATGCTTGTATTATACATAATTATAAACCTTCTTTTTAAATAATTTGGTGTGCGTCATGCTTGGCGCAAATAAACAGTTTTTCTTTCTTTCTTTCTTCTTCTTCTTTCTTAAATAAATCTATCTCCGCATCAAAATCCGTTGCGTAGTTTTAAAGATTTAAGCATACATAGGGACAGACAGCGGGAAGCGACTTTGTTTTATACTATGTAGTGATGTCAGAAAATCAACCACCAGTCTCGTGTACTGTGTTACTGGGTTACGAAGGTCTGATAGCCAGTCGCTCCACGTAAAAAACTGCTATTCAGCTATACCGTCCGAAGGAAACCGACCTCGATATTGTTGGAAGAGACAGATGATGGTCTCTTGTTCGGAACGGATAACGTTGCGGTAGGCATGAATACTAATAATACTGTGAATAACGTCTAAGTCGTCGGCATCAGGCAACTACTAGTTGTCTGACGTTTTGTTGAACTTTGCTCTCAGTTCTCAAGGCTACGCCAAATAGGTGGTGGTGGTGGTGGACACACTAAGTTATTGTTTTAAATGAATTCACCTTGTTTTTGGTCATACATGGGGGGAATCTGTTTGCATAGATCAATAAAAATATAGACTGTACCATCACAAGAAAGTGTACAGATCATAAAAAAATGGTTGTCTGTAAATCAACCGGCCGATCATACCTCTATATCGCTAGTTCTGCGCTCTCGTTTGCAGGCTCGGCTCAGGCGGAACGTGACACTTTCTTTCGTTAGTTACTTAGTAGTGAATTAATTCTTTCTTTTTTACAAAAAAATCATGGCTTGGCAGGAATAACGATTAGGAATAGTATAAGTAAAAAAAACTGACGAAATTCCGACGCGGGTGTTTCAGAATCATATCCTGGACCCATAGTATCCGTTTGTGCGTCGATGCAGTTACTCAGCGTGTAAGGGATTACACGCTGTATAGAGTGGCGGATCAGCGAGAAGTTATTATATTCGAACAGTAACAGGAATTTACCTGACGAAGCTGCCTTAGCTTTCTTGAGCAGTTTGATGTGTTCAGCCGAAGTGAGGGCGCCGACGGGTGCCTTCTCGTCCACGGTCTTGAGGAGCGCGAAGAAGTTGATGAGCGCGTTGTGCTCCGTGCCTTTCAGCTGCGGCCACAGTGCCTCCTTTATACTGCAAGTGGAATAGTTCGTTTGTGTGAGCTCGGGCTGAGGTGCTGGCGGTGAGCTGCAGCCACACGTCAGATCAGGTGAGGTCAGGAGTAGTATCATAGTTACGTGGCGTGCGCGGCTGGTGTGAGCTCGGGCGGCGGCGCCGGCAGCGCGGGCGGGCTGGCGGTGAGCTGCAGCCACACGTCAGATCAGGTGAGGTCAGGAGTAGTATCATAGTTACGTGGCGTGCGCGGCTGGTGTGAGCTCGGGCGGCGGCGCCGGCAGCGCGGGCGGGCTGGCGGTGAGCTGCAGCCACACGTCAGATCAGGTGAGGTCAGGAGTAGTATCATAGTTACGTGGCGTGCGCGGCTGGTGTGAGCTCGGGCGGCGGCGCCGGCAGCGCGGGCGGGCTGGCGGTGAGCTGCAGCCACACGTCAGATCAGGTGAGGTCAGGAGTAGTATCATAGTTACGTGGCGTGCGCGGCTGGTGTGAGCTCGGGCGGCGGCGCCGGCAGCGCGGGCGGGCTGGCGGTGAGCTGCAGCCACACGTCAGATCAGGTGAGGTCAGGAGTAGTATCATAGTTACGTGGCGTGCGCGGCTGGTGTGAGCTCGGGCGGCGGCGCCGGCAGCGCGGGCGGGCTGGCGGTGAGCTGCAGCCACACGTCAGATCAGGTGAGGTCAGGAGTAGTATCATAGTTACGTGGCGTGCGCGGCTGGTGTGAGCTCGGGCGGCGGCGCCGGCAGCGCGGGCGGGCTGGCGGTGAGCTGCAGCCACACGTCAGATCAGGTGAGGTCAGGAGTAGTATCATAGTTACGTGGCGTGCGCGGCTGGTGTGAGCTCGGGCGGCGGCGCCGGCAGCGCGGGCGGGCTGGCGGTGAGCTGCAGCCACACGTCAGATCAGGTGAGGTCAGGAGTAGTATCATAGTTACGTGGCGTGCGCGGCTGGTGTGAGCTCGGGCGGCGGCGCCGGCAGCGCGGGCGGGCTGGCGGTGAGCTGCAGCCACACGTCAGATCAGGTGAGGTCAGGAGTAGTATCATAGTTACGTGGCGTGCGCGGCTGGTGTGAGCTCGGGCGGCGGCGCCGGCAGCGCGGGCGGGCTGGCGGTGAGCTGCAGCCACACGTCAGATCAGGTGAGGTCAGGAGTAGTATCATAGTTACGTGGCGTGCGCGGCTGGTGTGAGCTCGGGCGGCGGCGCCGGCAGCGCGGGCGGGCTGGCGGTGAGCTGCAGCCACACGTCAGATCAGGTGAGGTCAGGAGTAGTATCATAGTTACGTGGCGTGCGCGGCTGGTGTGAGCTCGGGCGGCGGCGCCGGCAGCGCGGGCGGGCTGGCGGTGAGCGCGGCGGCGGCGTGCTGCAGCCACACGTCCAGCGCGCTCATGTCGTACTTCTGCGCCAGCGCTACCGCACGCTCCACGTGCTCCTTCTCGGGTGACCTGCAAACCACATATTTCATCAAAACGGTTCAAGAAAAAATCATACAAGCACTCAGTTCCTACCAGCAGCGGATCCAGGATGCATGCTGAGGTTGGGTTTTAAGTAAACACAAAAAAAAAGCATAAAGAATTTCGTGGTCGTCACTCCACAACTTTTCGGTCACACCGACCATCTGTTCTGCGAGCAATGTTACCTGTCCACTGCCACTTCAGTTTTATGCCACCCGGCATAGCCCTAAGGACACACACACACAACCACCCATGGCGGGGACCCCCCGTCATTGGTGGTTGTGTGCAGCTCATAAGATGGACTCAGTCCAAGAACGAAAACGTCATGCGTGCAGATTACGGGTCAACAGACGGGGGAACTAACCTCACTGCGTACCATATTAAAATGTTATATTTGTTCCAGGACCTAGAAACAACCTTGAACGTTTATGGCCCAACCTTTTTCGGATCAGGTGCGGTCTTCCAACGTAACCACAGGTTGGACGATGCCGCACTTGATTGACTGCGATCAGAGGTACTGAGTAACCTTATCATCTCGACCCCGTCACAAACCGTGGTTCAGACGCCAGCCCATGGCGCAATCACACCGCGGCTCAATAACGGTAGTGATTATGTAGATGATGATGATGGGTTGTCTCGGTCAGTGCAACGATAAGCTGAGGAGCGCAATGGAGGATGCGCTTCGCGAGTACAGATCAACTCCGACCGAACTTATGCCCCGATTACCAGGAAGACACATGTACAAAAAGAATAGGGCGCTGGTGTGTGATAGGACTCTTAAAGGGTATCTGTGACGTAGTTTTGTTCGCAGATGATACCTCTCTTATTTAAAGAGATAGGATTGACAAGATTTCGGTAACGGCGCTCTGTTTTTAAATGCCAAGAAAACGAAATGTATAAAGTTTGCTTTACCAATGTTAGAAATTTAGGACCCAATGTTATTTTAAGCGACGAGGTACTTGAAACTGTGGACTTGAGAATTTACTGGTAATAACTATCGACTCCAAACTACATTGGGGCCCACATATATCAAGCTTATCGGAAAAGCTCAGCTCTGCCGCATACGCTGTCCGGAAAGTGAGACAGTACACTGACGTTGAGACAGCTAGGTTAGTCTATTTTAGGTATTTCTATAGCGTTATGTCCTACGGTATTCTATTGTGGGGAAAAGCTGCTGATATAAAAAATATATTTGTCTTACAAAAACGCGCTGTGCGAGCAATATATCAGCTAGGGACAAGAGTTTCATAAAGAGATTTTTTTTAAATATTGGATTTGTCACAGTAGCATCTCAATTCATTTTTGCAAACTTTTTATATATTAGGCAAATATACATTTATACTGTAAAACGAGCGACATCTACAACTTTAACCACAGAAACAAGCACAAGCTATGTACATGCTTCTTCCTACCGACTTCGTAAGGTCCATGACTCATTTGTGGGGCTCGGTATCCGCTTTTACAACAAATTTCCACTTTTGATGACGTTGACTGAATCTACTCTTTTTTTAATTGATTTCCTCTCCTTCTCATCAAACATATATATTATAATCTCTCTCTTCTTTGTTGTACCTATTAGTACTATAGTAGTGTTATTTCGGGCGCACCGTCCTCATATATAATCAATCAATTGATTATTAAACTTATATTACTTTACTTTAATAATCAATTGTTCAGTTTCTTGTCTTTTCTTCTCTGCTTTTTCAGAATGGACAACTAGATACTATCATATTTTATTTTCGGGAATCGAACCCGCACGGAATACCTTAATACTGAAAAGATGCTTCATGTCAGTAAATGTACAGATCGCAGTATTGATAAGAAAAAAAGGCTTAACGTTCATTGCAGTCCTGAATCTCGAATGGATTCGGATTTCTCAATATTGAGCCAATTTTAAAACTATTCTTCAAATTTTGCAAAAAACAACTGAATTAGTTATTATCATTCGAAATAAAACTATCTTACAATGACAAGCTGAAAATTATCTCCTTCAGATAACATTTGTTAATTTCGACTCACCGCCCACAGCCGAAATAGCTCAGTTGGGAGAGCGTTAGACTGAAGATCTAAAGGTCCCTGGTTCAATCCCTGGTTTCGGCAGAATCCTTTTTGCTTATAAAAAATCAATAAAACATTATTTGACTGCAGTTCTAACGTTATTATTTCGTATTCAAGTGATACATTTCTCATTCTTTTTTTCTGGTCGGCGGTAGTAACAACGTTCTCTATGTGAGATTTATTTTATTTTACAGTTTTAGGAAAACTTACAGCTAACAATTTCTTACGCTTGTGAGTGACAAAATAAGGCCAGTTAAAAGTTTTCACAGATAGAAGAGAGCATAAGAACAAACACAAGTCAAAATTTGTTTGAAACGATGAACGATGAGCTTTGGGCTGGTTCAGGAGTATTTTATTGCCCAACGTAAGATGATCATTAATATAGATCCTGTTTGTTATGCCTTGCAGACCTAGATGAGAAGCTTTTAGTGTTTTGTGCTTTTTCTCCGCAGAAATATTTTTATGAAGTCATCAGTCAAGATCACTACGCATTGTAATTCGGGCTATGTAGTTAATCTGCTCCTTGGGTATATGACATCCAATAACATCGCCGATTTTAGCCATGATTAAGAATAAGTTTGCATCGTTAGTTATTGGCACTCTCTTGACTTCGATGTTGTTCATCCTGGGCCTCAAGTCTTCTATTTTTATAAATGTGTCATTCCAACACGATCCCATTGTCATTTTGCTAAAAGTTCGTAATCTGCTAAATTCATAATGGTCGATTATTATTCGGTCAATGGTCTCGTAATACTTTTTGATAACCGAGCTATTGAAAGCAATGACTGCACAATGACGTTCTAATGGTAGGTTACTGATCAAAGGAACTGTCAAAATGTTAACAGCCGCATATGTACGTCTGTCATTCATATGTCATTATGTACGAGATTACCATTCTATGCCATTTCTTTCAATGGAGTGTCAGTGGTTGACCATTGGAAAGTCATAGTGATGCTTTTATATTAGCAGATTACCAAACTTGTCAAAATCAACAATTATGAAATTAATGATAGACCATTCTGACACTATTGTAATAGCAGACTTGGGGCCCTGGACCTCTGTTCAATCTCACTTTGACGAAGCTCTAACTAGCTATGCGGTCTTGCAACTTTGAGATGTCATCTTTGGTCTTCTTCATTGACTCAATTTCATGCTCTAGAGTTGATACTTTGCAGGTCAGCTCATCCATTTTGTCACTAACAAACTATAGTGACGATTTCACCTCTGAGAATTCAGCTTTTAATGTTTTAAGCTCCATAAGTTCGTATTCCATCCATAATTACCAAATTCTAAAAACACCCAACAAATTTTTGCAAAATGAAAACATCAGAATGACAGTGCTCTGAAAAAATATAGACTCAAAGTATTATAACATCTTTTCAGCAGTTCAAAAAAACAAAGTTATTTCCAAAATAGTAATTTACCATGTAAGAATAGTGTTATACAAGATGTTTTGCATCCTCGTCAAATTTTAGGTTGTCATAAAAGACATAAATAATTAAAAACACAAGGGAACATAATTTTCGTTGCATGGAATATTACAACTAATATTGTAGGTATATTTTCGGGGTGCTGATTTCACATCTGAAGTCAGATTTTATGTATTAGCTTTAGTTTTTGAGAAAGAAATCTTGATTTTCAAGAAAAAAATAATTTAATTACCAAAATACGTCTGAAAAACATCCACTACATATCTCAAAACTTTCTTTTATAAGATTTTCTTGCTTGACTTGGTTCACTAGGGCTGTTTTTAATGCTCCAACAGTAGTTCGCCATCATGTTGACATTCCAATAACCCTAGTAGGTACCCCACTTTCATAGTCCGAATATCTTGATGGAACTGGTCCAAATGGCTATGGAGGATGTGTACCTTAATGCTCATATTATCTTTCTGATCCCTAGAAACTAATGGTTCAGTTATCACATTTAATTGTTCCGGAACTATAGCTTGCCTGGGGGGCATATAATTTCTAACCCAGTGCTCAGACTTAGCTCTGCTGTCCCACAGACAAATAAAACAAGGATATTTTGTATAGCCTTCTTGTTGTCCCAGAAGAAAATTCACCATTTTTAAATCAACACATATCAGCCACTGGTGTTCGTTGTGCTTGACTCTATTCATAACAGAAGGTACAGTAGTAATCACCCGTTACCGTACACACGTTTTACGAACTCCGACACACTTAGAATACAAACTTTAAATGTATATTCACCACATATATTACGGAAAAAGATCATATTTACGGATATTTCGCGACATGGACATGGTAAAACTATAAACTTTTTAAATAAACTGCTCGGTTTTATGAAAATTAAGTGTAACTAGCACGAAAATAGGGTCAATAGCAGTATCTTAAAAACTAGAGCTGTTAGAGAATAATTGCTGGTAGATTTGAAATCAGCGACCTCGAATTGGTAAACAACAGTCATAAAATTCACATGCAACAAAAAAAGTCTCAATTTGTTCCCTTATGTAATCAATTGAAATAAAGGTACCGGTCAAGCGCAGTTATAGGGCTAATTAGGTATGAGACTATACTTTTTTTCACATGGAATGAAAACGACTTTACCATAATAAGCATAAAACATAACTTCCTTCAGATAATATTAGTTAATTTCAAGCTGAAACATACAGCCGAAATAGCTCAGTTGGGAGAGCGTTAGACTGAAGATCTAAAGGTCCCTGGTTCAATCCCTGGTTTCGGCAGATTTCTTTTTGCTTATAAAAAATCGATAAAACATTATTTTACTGAGGTTCTAATATTATTATTTTATATTCAAGTGAATCTTTTTTTTAGGTGTTTTGTTTACTGGTTTTGAGTGACAATTAGCGCTCTCGATGTGACGTAATTTACCGCTCGCACCTCTGTTAATACTTGTATAGTACATACCTAGTTATAGCCTTATTCCTGCCTGCTCGTTATAGCCTGTCTCATATACAAATACCATAATTACACATTGTAGTTTTATGAGTAAGTGACATTCGAGCTTACGTTGGTAAGCCGACGAAGACGACTACGACGATAATACTACGAAAATCAATCTTACTGCCTTGACATAAAAGCTAAGTCACTGTCCAATATCATTAGCAGATTCTATATTCAAAAACTCAATAGAAAACTAATATGCTTATCAATATAGCATACTACAGTTTATAAAAATATGAATAAGTTTGGTTATTTTTATAATTCAGTATTTAATCTAACTAAATAAAATGCTAAATCGGGACATACTTACATATTTATACAGTCAACGTTCCCAGCAACCATATTCATGATTTGGATTGTCTAAGGCGTTGCTTTGAGCAAGTTTGTAGCGTGAAAGTCTGCCTAGCCTTTTCCCCAACTACATATATTGGGGTCGGCTCCCAGTCAAACCATATTCAGCTGAATACCAATATAATACGTGGAGCGGCTGCCTACCAGACCTCCACAACCCATCAACTGGGTACATATAACATGGCACTTCTTCACAAGACTGGTGTTAGATTTTCTGCCAAAGATCTCCGAATGACAGTCGGGACTGATGGCTTAACGTGCTTTCCGGTGCACGGAGGAGTCTCGGTATGTTAAGATGGTCGACCACCCACAGTCCTGCTTCAGGAAGTCTTGCTTAACCTTGACGACCGACTCGTGCGGCTTATAAACTCTAGACACGAGTGATATATATTTAATTTCAGACTTCGAAATAATAATTATCAAATAATGGAACATATAAGTAGCTCTATGTAATGAAAAATACAAAGTTCCAATTCCTTTGAAACTCATACTTCTACTGGTGCTTTCTAACACAAATAGTTACTTGAAAACTGACCGTTCACATGACTTGAGGGCTGGGCTTTTCTTCGGTCAAAAGATCAGTATTGCCATTCAACATGGCAATTCTGCCAGAGTTCTGGGCATTTTCTCATTAACAGCGATGCAAATGAACTTTTTGATGGCCATTGCTTTTTTTTAACGCGTTTGTACAGAATTTAATTAATTTATTGTTTATTAGCATTTACCGTCTGTACATAAATATATTTTATCGATAGACGTATACTTAAAAAATCAGCATAGAATATAATACTTTGGCCTTGGGGTATTTTGGCTTAAAGTTTGAACCAATAGAAACACAGTAAACAGACAGGCAGTGTCACCTGGCCACTCTGTAGATGATCTCCCTGCGGTACTCGTCGTCGGCGTTGAACAGCAGCCCGTTGACGCTGTAGCCCATCGCCCGCAGCGCGTCCACCTCGCCCATGCCCGTCAGCCGCTCGATGCAGGCGCGGATCAGCTGCCACAGCTGCTCCGGCGCCCGCCCGCGCTCCAACGTGGCTCGGGCCATCTGGGGCACAGGTTATACATGATGTTACAGTACTGACTGCGCTGACGGCCGTGTCCGTGTTGTACACACACACTCACCTCCGCAGGTTTAGTGAAGTACGCGTTGTCCCGCAGCTCGGCGGCGTTGCACTTGACGAGCGTGGCGTACAGCGCGCAGCTGACGGCCGTGTTGTACACACACACTCACCTCCGCAGGTTTAGTGAAGTACGCGTTGTCCCGCAGCTCGGCGGCGTTGCACTTGACGAGCGTGGCGTACAGCGCGCAGCTGACGGCCGTGTTGTACACACACACTCACCTCCGCAGGTTTAGTGAAGTACGCGTTGTCCCGCAGCTCGGCGGCGTTGCACTTGACGAGCGCGGCGTACAGCGCGCAGCTGACGGCCGTGTTGTACATACACACTCACCTCCGCAGGTTTAGTGAAGTACGCGTTGTCCCGCAGCTCGGCGGCGTTGCACTTGACGAGCGTGGCGTACAGCGCGCAGCTGACGGCCGTGTTGTACACACACACTCACCTCCGCAGGTTTAGTGAAGTACGCGTTGTCCCGCAGCTCGGCGGCGTTGCACTTGACGAGCGTGGCGTACAGCGCGCAGCTGACGGCCGTGTTGTACATACACACTCACCTCCGCAGGTTTAGTGAAGTACGCGTTGTCCCGCAGCTCGGCGGCGTTGCACTTGACGAGCGTGGCGTACAGCGCGCAGCTGACGGCCGTGTCCGTGTTGTTGGTGGCGATCAGGCGTTTTGTGTGTGCGGGCTCTAGTGTGGTGCGGAGTAAGCAGGACACACTTAGAGGTGTGTCCTTGTAGAGAATTTCTTCGGCGCATTTTTGAACAACTGAAAAAAGACAAAAGCAAGATGACACTCTTTAACACTCGATTTAAGGACAGTCTAATTGTTACTCTGAAACAAAACGTATGAAGATACGTCTTTTATCGCCATTTCGGTGGATCCTGCACTTGAATCATTTACGATAGCTATGATCTGGGAGGTTTTCCTATGACGTCACGAATAGCATCACCGAGCGCTTCAGATGAGATGGGGGTCAGTGTTGAGACAGCCAAAAGGAGCAGCCATAAATCGAAGGTACCTTCAGTCTCCAGCTCGCAGGTGACGCCGTCCTCCAGACAGTTCTGTATGTAGAACCACTTGAGCACGTTCTGGCCGACGGTGGCGGGCCCGTCGATGGCGTCGGGCAGCGAGAAGCGGTCGTAGCGGTAGTAGCTGTTCGACACGCTGTACTCCGGGTACAGCGAGTGGTAGAACTCCTGGCAGTGCGCCGTGCGCTCCGAAGCTTCGGTACTACACGACTTACTGTCGCTACACAAACAAAACGATTTCTTGGAATATAGTTCTTGGAATATAGTAGAACTTTTAAACATCTTGTGCGTATCTATTTGACCTTAAAATGATAAATGATATTTATTTTGTAAGTAGGTTAAAAATAACACTTTTACACGTCAAATATTTCTGGTCATTTTAAGCTGGATGAAGCCGGTGTTTCCTAGCCGACTATCCTGAGAAGAAATGCTGAAACAAACTCAGAGGTCAAAGTCTCTTTTAAAGATTTATTTATGAAATAGATCTACTGGGACAGAAACGACAAAGTAAGGACTAGTTTAAAACGCACAATGTGTGAACAAGTTTTTTTTTTTTGGTTTCCTTGCACCTTTAATCGATTTACATTTTCAAAATGAAATTGTTTGAAAGAGCTACCGCGGCCCTGGAACGCAAAGGTCATTTGGAAGAAAAAAAAAAAGTTTTAATCAGTAAGAATCTGACACTCCCTTCCGTACCGCCCAGAGCGGGAGGAGTCATTTGATGATTTACCATGCAAAAAAGATGGCTTAACTCTCTATTATTTCTATTTAATGTATGGACTATGTCTGAATTAAATAAATAATAATAATTATTAAGTTACTTTAAAAAATGAAGCCTAATAGCTGATAGTTTACATACCTGAGAGTGAATTTATTCTGGAATGTGTCGAGTAGATAGTTGAAGAGCGGTATTTTCATTTCAGATGGAGTGGGAACCAAGTCTTTCTTCTCTACCATAGGCTATAAAATGACGAGAAAAAAGTTTTTTATGCAACGGAAATCACAATGAAACCCCCAATCAAGCAACTCGAAATTATAGTAGCGCAGATATACAAGTGTAGCATTTTGTGTTATACAATTTAGCAAGTCAAGTTCAACAAAGAGCTTTAAATATTTTTGTAACGTACTGTTGTGACCGCGTCAGCAAATTCGTCGTCAGTGGACGGCCACCGCTCACTTAGGGTACCGTAACTGTTCTCTTTGAGCGTCACGCCCATCTGTTGCAGACTCTCTAGTTCTAAGCCCATTCTGAAAAGATTTTAGGATTCATTTACAACTACTTGAAGAGGAAGAGAGTGTATGCTCTAAAATGGGTGAATTATATGATTACGTTACGAGAGCTTCTCGTTTGTATAAAGTTTCTTAGGTCAAAAAAATTATGTGACAAAATAACTGACAAGGCAGAAGCGAAATGAATGAATGCAGAAGTAATGCTGCGCCGATCTCAAATAAATTGGAATAAGTGCTGGAAGAGGATAATCACTATGGAGCGTTTAAGAGTTATTATTATTATCGTTATAAATTAAGACTGATGTTTTTAAACAGGGCAATATCAGGGGGTCCGTTTTCACAACGTTTGCGAGCAGTGGCGCGGCCGGCGCGTGGCGCAGAGTGGCGAGGCGCCGGGCAGCTCCACGCAGCGCGCAGTGACACACGTGCTGTAATGTGTCCTACCTAGCTCGCAGTATATCCTCAATGTTCTCGGGCTCAGTGAATGTGACGGCGGCGGCGTACAGCTGGCGCCGCGTGGCGGTGTCGGCGTGCGCGTGTGCTATGTGCGCCACGTGCGCGAGCAGTGGCGCGGCCGGCGCGTGGCGCAGGGTGGCGAGGCGCCGGGCAGCTCCACGCAGCGCGCAGTGACACACGTGCTGTAATGTGTCCTACCTAGCTCGCAGTATATCCTCAATGTTCTCGGGCTCAGTGAATGTGACGGCGGCGGCGTACAGCTGGCGCCGCGTGGCGGTGTCGGCGTGCGCGTGTGCTATGTGCGCCACGTGCGCGAGCAGTGGCGCGGCCGGCGCGTGGCGCAGAGTGGCGAGGCGCCGGGCAGCTCCACGCAGCGCGCAGTGACACACGTGCTGTAATGTGTCCTACCTAGCTCGCAGTATATCCTCAATGTTCTCGGGCTCAGTGAATGTGACGGCGGCGGCGTACAGCTGGCGCCGCGTGGCGGTGTCGGCGTGCGCGTGTGCTATGTGCGCCACGTGCGCGAGCAGTGGCGCGGCCGGCGCGTGGCGCAGAGTGGCGAGGCGCCGGGCAGCTCCACGCAGCGCGCAGTGACACACGTGCTGTAATGTGTCCTACCTAGCTCGCAGTATATCCTCAATGTTCTCGGGCTCAGTGAATGTGACGGCGGCGGCGTACAGCTGGCGCCGCGTGGCGGTGTCGGCGTGCGCGTGTGCTATGTGCGCCACGTGCGCGAGCAGTGGCGCGGCCGGCGCGTGGCGCAGAGTGGCGAGGCGCCGGGCAGCTCCACGCAGCGCGCAGTGACACACGTGCTGTAATGTGTCCTACCTAGCTCGCAGTATATCCTCAATGTTCTCGGGCTCAGTGAATGTGACGGCGGCGGCGTACAGCTGGCGCCGCGTGGCGGTGTCGGCGTGCGCGTGTGCTATGTGCGCCACGTGCGCGAGCAGTGGCGCGGCCGGCGCGTGGCGCAGAGTGGCGAGGCGCCGGGCAGCTCCACGCAGCGCGCAGTGACACACGTGCTGTAATGTGTCCTACCTAGCTCGCAGTATATCCTCAATGTTCTCGGGCTCAGTGAATGTGACGGCGGCGGCGTACAGCTGGCGCCGCGTGGCGGTGTCGGCGTGCGCGTGTGCTATGTGCGCCACGTGCGCGAGCAGTGGCGCGGCCGGCGCGTGGCGCAGGGTGGCGAGGCGCCGGGCAGCTCCACGCAGCGCGCAGTGACACACGTGCTGTAATGTGTCCTACCTAGCTCGCAGTATATCCTCAATGTTCTCGGGCTCAGTGAATGTGACGGCGGCGGCGTACAGCTGGCGCCGCGTGGCGGTGTCGGCGTGCGCGTGTGCTATGTGCGCCACGTGCGCGAGCAGTGGCGCGGCCGGCGCGTGGCGCAGGGTGGCGAGGCGCCGGGCAGCTCCACGCAGCGCGCAGTGACACACGTGCTGTAATGTGTCCTACCTAGCTCGCAGTATATCCTCAATGTTCTCGGGCTCAGTGAATGTGACGGCGGCGGCGTACAGCTGGCGCCGCGTGGCGGTGTCGGCGTGCGCGTGTGCTATGTGCGCCACGTGCGCGAGCAGTGGCGCGGCCGGCGCGTGGCGCAGGGTGGCGAGGCGCCGGGCAGCTCCACGCAGCGCGCAGTGACACACGTGCTGTAATGTGTCCTACCTAGCTCGCAGTATATCCTCAATGTTCTCGGGCTCAGTGAATGTGACGGCGGCGGCGTACAGCTGGCGCCGCGTGGCGGTGTCGGCGTGCGCGTGTGCTATGTGCGCCACGTGCGCGAGCAGTGGCGCGGCCGGCGCGTGGCGCAGGGTGGCGAGGCGCCGGGCAGCTCCACGCAGCGCGCAGTGACACACGTGCTGTAATGTGTCCTACCTAGCTCGCAGTATATCCTCAATGTTCTCGGGCTCAGTGAATGTGACGGCGGCGGCGTACAGCTGGCGCCGCGTGGCGGTGTCGGCGTGCGCGTGTGCTATGTGCGCCACGTGCGCGAGCAGTGGCGCGGCCGGCGCGTGGCGCAGGGTGGCGAGGCGCCGGGACAGCTCTACGGCCGCGGTGCAGCCCTGCCCGGCGCCCGCCTCGCCCGCTTTGGCCGCGTAGTTGCCCGCGAGTTGGAGGACCTGGCCCTCTCTAACAAAGAACCGTTTTAATATTTAGTTTCCTTACTCAAGAAGAGCCATAAAACCCTTGTAGCGTATAATAAGAGAAAGAAATAAGACCACAACAAATAAATATCATAATCTTATGAATACAATCAGCATAAACAGTTCAATATTATTTGGCAAACATGAAAACATTAAAAACCGGCCAAGCACGAGGCGGATTAACGTGCAAAAAGTTCTACGAGATGTTTTATGACAGTTTTTCATCGAATTTATTAAATAAATATACAGTATTCCCTTCCATTTTATTATTCTAGTAGTTTTGCCCGCGTCTTCGTACGCGCCGGTCCCGTCAAAATAAAATTTTAACAATAACTCAGGGTTATCAATTTTGTTATTGAGATTTCGATCTAACGATGGTAGCAGATGGTACTTTAAACAGAATCCAAGATAATCGGTTGTCTGGTATGGAATCTTTTGATGGAAGCAGATATATTTTATGAACCGTCTTTGTATGTTTTCCACGCGATCAATGTATTTATGATAACGTGGATTCTATATCTGGGACGCATACTCCAGCTCACCTCTTACAAATGTGCAATACAATATCTAGTGTTTTAGCATCAGTAAAACACTTAGAGAGACGTATTATAAATCCAAGCAGTTTAGAAGATTTTTTGACAGTAATATCGATGTGCGTGTCAAAAAGTAACTTACTGTCTAAATGGACGCCCAAATCCCGAATAGTATCGCACCTTGGCAAGATCTGGCCCACCAGTATAAGTAGTGGCTAAAATTGCACTAGTGTAAGTGATCACCGAACACTTGGATGGGTTGAGATCAAGTTTGTTTGCCCGACAATACTCTTCAAACCGATTCAAGTCGGCCTGAAGTGCTAGTCTATCTTCGAGCGTTGCAATAGCGGCAAAGATTTTCATGTCATCAGCAAAGCATAATAGTTTTTATGAATGGAGGCACTGATCGATGTCGTTCACATAGATTACAAATAACAATGGACCGAGTAATGAACCCTGAGGCACTCCGCTGGGCACTTTTACCCAACAAGACATATAATTATTGAGTACTACTGCTTGAGACTTGTTATCAATGTAAGAAGAGAACCACCTCAAGAGGTCCCCACGGATGCCTATGTAGTTAAGCTTTTCAATTAGGGTATCGTGGTCAATCCGGTCAAATGCCTTGCTGTAATCTGTGTAAACAACATCGATCTGCTTACCATTATCCATAGCATCCGTAATGAAATCATTAAATAAAACTGCTTGGAAAACAAAAATTGAGATAGGTAGAGCCAGCACCTTTAGTTGGATCCAAGTTATGGAATAAATCGGTCACAACACCAACATTTAAATTTATGTGACAGATATCAGATGAAGTTCTGTTAGTATCAAAAGGCAAAAGAAGATGTGGACTGGGATTATTAGATGAAGTGGGATTGAGGTAAGCCGACCTGAAATAAGAATAAAAGCCTCTATCCCTATAATTTAATGTACATATATTATGTATTAGGTATAGTATTAGAGTTGTAGCGATTATTAACAAAGCTCCAAAAGTGTTTAGGGTTAGCTTTAATAAATGTTTCATAGTAAGATGACATTTATAATAACAAGCTTCCATAGTCTTGACACTGTCACGCAAATATTTAAAACTTACTTCTTAAATTAAATACTTAATATATAAAAATATTTTTCCAAAGCCAACTGGTAGTTCCAGAGATAAGCTCGTTCAAACAAACTCTTTTTATTATATTAGAAGTATAGACATCGCATAATACAAATCGATAAACTTTTTATGTATTCTAATATTTCGGAACTCGGTGCTTTTGGTTGCTTTTTTGTTGTTGAACACATCGACTTCCGAAATTAAAGTTATTTTATACTTTTTGGTTTTTTTGTTTAGAAGTCGGTTTTATTTTTTGTAAAAAGTTTTTTTATTTTTCACTTTTTAGTGGTACCTACACCCCCTCCCCTCCTCCACCTAAACGAACCAATCACATTGGTGTAAAAAAAAAACGTACTGCTCCTTTGCAGAGTAAACTAAGAGGTCGTCAATGTAGACAATGTAGATATTTTTTTTTTGATTTTTGTTGATTTTTCGAAAACCGCTGGGTTGATTTCGATAAAATTTTCATGGGACCATTTGGGAAGTATACCCTTTCCAACAAAAAAAGATTTTTTCAAATCGGTTGACGAGCGACGGAGTTATGCGCGAACAAACAATAAAAAATAAAAAAACATACAAACATCCGAATTGAGAACCTCCTCCTTTTTTAGATGTCGGTTAAAAAAGTGACCCCATTCTCAAATTGTATTTATTTCATTTGATACCTACGTTTTATAAGATATTCATGTTTGGGCAAAATATCAACTCAATCATTTCAGACGACTTCGAGCAAATCAGCTGGGACAGACGAAAAGACAGACACACGAGTGATCCTATAATGGTTCTTTCATTCGGACATAAAATGCAAACGCATCCTTTTTAAAATGGCGGAACAACATCATCAACATATTAATGTGTAAAGGACTGATCGCCTTATTTTGGAGCGATTTTTTAAATGGTGTTTTTGATTATAAAGCAGTGTATACAATAAACTGCACATAGTCTATATATGTAAAAGCAAAATACCACTAGCTGATTAATTACGAAATCTCAGAAACTTACAAATTTAAAATTTCGTTAGGTTCCTTATAGGGTGTAGACATTCGCTAAGAACAGATTTTATGAACGGATTTTTGAGTTTCAACTCCACCCCTAAGGGGGAAAACGGAGGTGGAAATTGTTTGTACTAAATCTGCGCAGACGAAGTCACGGGCGCGTACTAGTTAGGTAATAAAACACCTGCGGCTCGGCTTATAAACTCACATTCATATTTTTAAGAACCTTTCTTATGCTACAGTATCATAAACTACAATTTAAGGCGAGCAATTTCACATGAAACGCCACTTTCTATAAAACAGACAGATATTGCTGAAAAGCAAAATAAAATATACATCGTATTTAACCAGAAAGTGCGTGCGTTCCATGTAAACTACAGCGCATGAGATGAATAGAAGCATAAAGTACATGGGCGTACCCAAGGGGGGGTGGTAAGCAGCTGCTCCCCGTGGTATTCTTGGACAAAATGTATAAATTCGCCTCATCACTAATCAAAGTGTACGGGTCCTTATGTGCAAAGTTTTGAATAAACCACGCAAAATGCACGGTGCATATGCCGTAAAAAAAACCGCGCAGTGAGCAACCGCTACAGTCGCCAACCGCCGCTGCGGCGAGGATGGCGGACAAAGATTACTATTTTTTTAATATATTAACTAGCTATGTATAAAGCAAGATCATTTGTGGCTATTTGCCCCACACACTACACTACATATGTAGCTAATGTTTCATGTAGGTCTGTGTGTAGTGCTAGTGTGTATGACAAAATAGCCGTGGACGATCTGACTTACCCCTCGCTAGGCCAAAAGCTGGGTACGCCCATGATAATGTATGAACTGGTATATAGTACGAGTATTTATCCTGACCTGTCGTACTTATCGCACTGATGCATCAGAATATAGGGCTGTGAAAAAGACGGATGAAAATGGATGGCATGTAGCCAAGATAAGAATATTGGATGCATGTGTGGAGTAAGGAGGATAAATAAAGTGACGGAAAAGTTGAAACGGAACCATTTGTCTTTGTATGATCATGTGAAGAGGAGGGATAAAACCCATATAATAGAGATGTTTCCTGAGGAAAAAAATATGAATCTATTTAGTCCGTCCGTTAGATTATCGGAAAATATTGGACCCGTAATTTTTGCTTTTCGAATCTATACAGATTAACGAAGATAAAAAGCATAAAAAAAGGAGTGGGGGCTTGTGACGTCACGGTGTGCTTCAAATTGGACCACGTAGTGACGTTGTCAACGCACTGTCGTCTTCGTTTTTTATTTACGTGTCCAATATTTTTTGGTAATCTGTCTGACGGACTAATTAGATTTTTTAGTCAACTACCCTATTAAAAGGATTATGAATATAAATGTGGATGTAGGCCAAAAAACAGATGGATTGTGTGAGAAGTGATATGAAAGAAAAGGGAGTTAGTGATTGCGTGACGGCTGACAGGACAGAACGGAAGAAAAAAAACGTGTTGCGCCGACCACAAGTAACATGGAATGAGGGCAGGAAGATGATTTATTCTCCGTTGATGTGTTTGACGAATGGCATACCAATACAAAGATAAACAAATAAAGAAGCTAGTACCTGGTTAATTCGTCGTTGCCAGCGATCCTCAACAAGGCTGCCAACTTGAGCAGTTTGTGGCTAGACAAATACGCGTTCGGTTCCAACGTAAGACACGCTTCAATAAGTGAAATCCTGTCTTCACAAATACGAACTGAAACGTGAATGTTAATTTTAGTCACAAATCTTTGGTTGTAGTACAACATTATACAGGGTGATGATTTTGTCGCCTACGGTATTCGACGGGATGATTTTGCCCAATTGCTGATTTGCACTATGAAAGCTGTTGTTCTGTAGTGAAATCGCTACATAGTATAAAACAAAGTCGCTTCCCTCTGTCTGTCCCTATGTATACTTACACTACCGGTCAAAAGTTTGACACCACTATTAAAAAATCAAGAAAACAAATAAAAGTCAACATATTTAAAACTTTATGAAAAACAGGTTTCATTTTCATGTGTCAAAATTAAAAAAATACATAAGGTCTTGCGAATACAATGTTCTAAAGAAAACAATATTTTGAAAACATTTACTACTAACAAAAGTTTTTTATTAGTGGTCTCAAACTTTTGACCGGCAGTGTAGATCTTTAAAACTACGCAACGGATTTTGATGCGGTTTTTTTAATAGGTAGGGCACTAGAAGGATCACGGGTGGGTTTTAGTCAGTAAGAGTCTGACACTCCCTTCCGCTCCGCCCAGAGCGGGAGAAGTCATTCGAAGATTTCCCTTCCAAAAAAAAAAACGTGAAAAAACTAAACGCAAATTTAAAAAAAAATTGTGAATATGACGCAAAACTTCCCAACTAACATAAATCTTTGAAATTCTTTTATTTATTTTTTTTGTATGCCTCATGCTTCGCGCAAATAAACTCTGTTTTTCTTTCTTTCTTTTTTCTTTCGCCCCTTTGTCTATTGCGGACGACTAAATCACCACCTTGTATGACGATGTTGTTTCTTGTTATTTTTACCTTGTACGGGAACAACACCAACATTAAAAGCATGTAGTATTGGCAATGCATTGATCAAATCCAATTCCTGTTGGATTTCTATGTTATCGTCTTTCATGATTTGCAAACAGCATCTGAAACACGATGCACGCAGCATTATTTGAAAATATGTGTTAAACAGTTTTAATATCCAAAAAATGTGAAGCTAAGCCAGAAAATGTATGCACTTCCGCAATAGTCGTTTTTCCGAAGCATATGCATGTCGCAACAGATAATTGTGTGTGCGGTTAATTCAGTTTTCTACTGCCGCGCTTTATAATACCTTTTCATTTAGGTATTAAGCACTGTAACTTTTGTATGAAGTTTTCTTTCTATCCGTCGTGCATTACATACATATGCATGCATTACATACATATGTATGTAATGCATATAAAATGTGTTTTTTTTTGTACTTTTACTATATGATACTTTTACTGTGGGACCAAACCCGCGATAGCGAAAAAAAAACAGTTCTCAGTACATTTTGTCAAGTTATGCTCACAGAAAAGTATGGGTGGGTCAAGTTTTTTGAGAGTCGGAATTTCTGTATCGGTCCCATAGTGAAAGTTGTTCATAATGATGAGTACAAAGACCCCTTAAGAGATATTGCGTTTATTCTGATACACGTTGTATAGAGTTAACTATAATATTTGGATTCAATTATTGTCGTAGTACAAACTAGGTATTATTTATTTCCATGACGACGAACAGATCGAAATAAAAAATAAACTAAACGCGTTAATTTCCGAAGATTTCCGATGATTGCCGAAGCGCATACTCAGCTCGAAGAATCTCGTCTCTCTGTCTTACTTGGCCAGCTCTAATCCCGGGTCGACGAGACTGTTGGCGGAGTTGAAGTACTCCTGCGCGGCGGCCATGACGAGCCCCACGCTGGTGTAGTAGCTGACCTGCGTGGTGCTGCGGCGCTGGTCCGCCGACACCGTCAGCACCTCGCTGGCCAGCTTGATGCTGGGCGCGTCGCCTGACGTCAGCAGCGCCAGAGCGTAGATCTGGCCAATGGAATTTTGTTATCAATCGAAACTGCTTCCGACCATTACACAGAACTGACTTCTGCCAGCAGCTGGCCCACGTGACAGTCGATAACTACCCAAAGGAACATACTCCCTAGCTAGATATAGTATGATATCGTTGCGCGCTACAATTAAGCAAGGGAAGATAGCGGCATTCGTTACCACTAGCGCCATCTAGTATCGAGTAGCAGAACTAGTAGGGTCCTAGTACCTTTGATACTTTTCTCTGCTAGAACCTTCTAAAATTCTCAACAACTACTCATTCGCGAACGATATGTACGCGAACTTTCTAGATCTATCTACATTGGAAGATCCTGGAATTACCTGACGCCCTATATCCCCATGTGTAGACCACGATCGATGTAGTATTGGATTTGTGATACAACGATTAGCTTCGAAAGAAATCTTAAACTGCGATCAGTAGTGCAATTTTGTTTTATAATTAGTGTTGAAAGTTGTAATTAGTGTTGTTTAACTAAAGTGTCTATTTTGATTATTCAATCGGCTGTTTTATTATTACGAATCCTAAGCTCGTAACAAAATTCTATGCAAATCCATTCAGCAGTTAAAACGTGAAGAGTTAACAAACAGATAGACAGATTTGCTTTGGCATTAACAATATTAAGTACGACGTTTGTGAATAAACCTGGTAAATACTACTGAGTATTCAGAGCGAATTTACAGGCAGCCGAAGTATGCGAAAAGGGGCTTTATGCATTAGCAAGGAGCGATATCAGAATACCAGGTACCGATATTACATGCATGGGAAATGTATTGCAGGAAAAATATTAAAAGCGACTCTCATTTAGAATTTGATGAAGTCACAATTTTTTTTTTAAATTTATTTAATGAATGATCAAAATCTTGACTTCTCATACCTTGTATTTGGCCTATTGCAGTCGGTAGTGGGTTCTTGATTGCTGCAAAATTAGTGCCCCTTATTCTTATCTAGCTAAAAGTATACAGAATTAGTAGCCGATCTTCGTATCTAGCTAATAAAGGTATTTTCAACCGATTTCCAAAAAATGAGGAGATTCTGAATTCGCCTGTATTTTTTTTTGTTTGATTTACATCATAACTTTGTAATGGGTGTACCGATTTTGATGATTCTTTATATATTCGAAAGCTGGTGCTTGTCGTGTGGGATTTAATTTGATTGAGATGTGATGATTAATATTTGAGTTATCCCTAATAATGAGTGGCTTCGTCTACATTGATGATGTTCTCATTCCCTATTGTCGATATAAAATAAAATTGTGTACAATGGTTTGGTATTTCAACGTGGTCCCTTTCTAGTTAGGTGAAAATCTGATAAAGAACAGAGATAGGAAAAAGAACTCTTCAATAAATGATAGCAAATCTGTCCGGATAGCTGAAATCGCATGTTTGTTTACTGTTAACACCAATTTATACCACTTACGCTGTGATGGGTATTTTTAGCATTAGAAGTACAAAATAACTTTAATTTCGCAAGTCGGTGTTCAAAAAACGAAATAGCAACCAAGAACACGGAGTTCCGAAATTAAAGTTATTTTATACATTTTTTTTTAAGTTTTTCCCCCACCTCATAACATTTATCTTTTGTGATACATCCGAACAACGTAGCTTGTAGTTCGAGTAAATCCTTCAGTAACTTCTCCCAATCTTGTGGCGTCGGCTTCTCTTCCCTGAAACAACGGTTTATACTTGATTAATGAAAGTTATCAAAGCAAGAGTTAACGTGCAATGAGAAACCCCCTGTACAAAGTTATCAAAGTAAGCTAATAGAAAAAATAAAATAAGTAAGTGTACTTCCGCTTTTGCACCTGAAAGTTCTCATCCATATATTTTTTTCTGGATGGGAAATCATCAAATGACTTCTCCCGCTCTGGGCGGGGCGGAAGAAAGTGTCAGACTCTTACTGACTAAAACCCACCCGTGATGCTTCCAGTACCCTTCCGTTCCAGGGCCGCGGTGACTCTTTCGAACAAATTCCGCAACCCTAGCAGGCACTGACTCGCACCATCTCATAAAACTCGCGGTCACTCACTCGCAACATCTCATAAAACTCGCGGTCACTCACTCGCACCATCTCATAAAACTCGCGGTCACTCACTCGCAACATCTCATAAAACCCGCGGTCACTCACTCGCAACATCTCATAAAACTCGCGGTCACTCACTCGCACCATCTCATAAAACTCGCGGTCACTCACTCGCAACATCTCATAAAACTCGCGGTCACTCACTCGCAACATCTCATAAAACCCGCGGTCACTCACTCGCAACATCTCATAAAACTCGCGGTCACTCACTCGCACCATCTCATAAAACTCGCGGTCACTCACTCGCAACATCTCATAAAACTCGCGGTCACTCACTCGCACCATCTCATAAAACTCGCGGTCACTCACTCGCACCATCTCATAAAACTCGCGGTCACTCACTCGCAACATCTCATAAAACCCGCGGTCACTCACTCACAACATCTCATAAAACTGGTGGTCACTAAACGATACGAACATAGAACGCGGTCACAACAATATGTGACGTCACGGTAGCTGCGTGCGATGACCAACTGTCTCACACCGCGCTGTGCTCCAGCCGGCGGGCGCCACGCTGTCGTTATAATAATAATAATAATAATAATAAATCTTTATTTCAGACAAAAGTCCATACCTGATACACTTATGGTTTCAAAATGTGCGCACGAATAAAAGCTTTTAAAATACTTGAGTCCTGCTTATCACCAATGACCTGTAGAATGCCGTTACTGCTACTCCTGACTCTGCTTAGTAGCGATACGAGCCGCTTGCGCAAGATGGCATGGAAGCCATCTACCCTAGCCTCTGCAAACATACCAGAGGCACTACAAAAGCGGGGTAGCCCTAACAGCATCCTAAATCCATTGTTATATTGGACACGTAGGGCACCGAGCGACCTCAGCGAATACCTGAACCACAGGCTGCACGTGTAGAAGGTCTGACAGTAGGTTCTAAATAGTGTGGTCTTAACTTGGTCACTACAACGCGCAAACCTGCGTGCCAGCATATTACTTCTGACCGCCAATGCCCTACGTTCCCTTTCGATATCAACTTGGTCATCAAGGCCCTCGGTAACGTAGTGACCTAGGTATTTGAACTGTAGTACCCGCTTAAGCTCAGTACCATTCAGCTTAATCGCTGGTACATAAGATGGGCATTTACCGGAGGCCTTGAAAACCATGTACTCGCTCTTCTTACAATTATATTTCAAGCCATGGTTATGGCTGTATTCCTCACAAATGGCTAGCAACTGCCTCATTGCGCTTACAGTTGGGGTCAGCAGCACCATGTCGTCAGCGTAACTAAAGTTGTTCATACATACGTTGTCGATCCAGCAACCTACTCTAGTGCTGCTGAGCCCAACTATAAGCTCATTCACGTACAAGTTGAAGAGCTTGGGAGAACTCAAGCCACCTTGTCTCACCCCGCACTCCAACCTGTACGTGTTGGAGAAGCTGTTCGCCCATCTGACATAATTCTCCTGGTTTTGGTACCAGAAATGAAAAATCCGTTGCACCTGTGTAGGCACGCCAGTTCTTCTGAGTTTCTCCCATAATACGTCATATGACACAAGGTCGAATGCTTTGGATAGGTCAAGAAAGCATGCATACACAGGCGTACTTCTTTCCGTATAGTACTGAACAGTATGCTTGAGACTCAGAATTGCGCTTTCAGTAGAAAGTCCAGCGCGAAAACCGAACTGAGCGTCATGGATTCTAAGGTGTTTATCTAGTTCTGAGTCAAGCACACTGTCCAACACCTTAGCTACCACTGTTGCCAAGGAAATTGGCCGGTAGTTATTCTTGTCTGACAAGTCGCCCGTTTTGTTTTTAACAATCGGCACAACAACTGTTGTGTAGGCAGGTACGAGTGATTCAGACATAAAGTGAAGAACATCGCGAGCACACGTGGCAGATGGACGCCAGCGTACTTCAAATGCTCGATACTGAGTCCATCATGACCCGGTGACTTGCCCCTGGACATCCTACTCACAATTTGACGCACTTGTTTGGCTGACACATTATACAAGTCACCAGTCATGGTAGACCCAAGATCTCCAGATGACGGACCTAGTGGTGACTTCATTGCAAAGTGTTCTCTAAACAGTTCAGCTATATCCCTGTTATCACTCGCACCGTCCACACTCACAGGGAGACCAGTCTTATGATTAAGGTTATTAGTTGCTTTCCAAAACTCACTAAAATTCTTTGAGGCTCGACATTCAGAAATTATATCCATTTTTAACTGTTCTTTATTATTTTGACACCATTTTAATCTATCTTTAAATACTTTACGACTCGCACACATATCTTCATATATTGAACCAAATCGTGGTCTATCCTGAGCAACCCAGTGTAAAAACTTACTCCTGGCCTCCCTGTGTGCTTCACATACGTGCTTATTCCAACCTGTAACTTGTCTTTTCTTCCTATGTGTGCGTAACTGAGAGTCACAAGTGTTGATACGAGTAGCACAGTCTGTTAGTGCCGTTATTATATCCTTATATATTTTATCTAAACAATAATTATGTTTCTCACGATTACATATATTATAACTACATTGCCTTAATTCAACCGGAAAATCTATTAACTTAAGTTTACTATTGCACATTTTAGTATATTTTTTTGGCAAATGGTCCGACCAACACGTATCATATTTTATAAATATATTTTTAATAGTTTGTCTAGCAGAATGACTAGTGACACAGTGATCGAGCCATCTCACACAACCATGAGCATCGCTAATGAATGTATAATTATTTGATACACTTCCTAGTATATCCATATCTACACAAGTCCATTGTTGATCCCTACACAAGTTAATTAGCTCATTACCGAACAACTCGCCCGGATGTGCATTAAAGTCCCCTAACACATAAACAGCTTCTATTGAATAATTATCAACTATAGCACATACCTCGCCAAAACATGCCGTAAAGTCTTCCAAATTGTCCATGGCGTTAGTTGGCATATAAACACTAAAAACTAAAAAAGCACGGTTATTCAAAGACACTTTTATTGCACTGATACGCGGATTCTTGCAATTTATAACAGTCACTTCTTTGAATAAACTTTTCCGCCACAATATTGCCACACCTCCGTAAGGTCGTCCTCTCAAAACGCCGTCTGAAATATCCATGGCTGACGTGCCGGTGTACGCAAAATCCTGATCAATAGTACCCAGTAGTGGAATATCATACTGGAATAACCACGTCTCCTGTAAGGCTATGATGTCCGCGGAGCAACACAATTTTCTGACATAATCAATAGATCTTTTAATTGACTTACAGTTGAAACTGACAAATTTAGAAATAATCTTCGTATTAGTTTGTAAATCCATTACTTATTATTCTGTTGCAATTCACTTATCTTGTTATTACGGCTGTCAGTAGGGCTAGCTTTATTAATGTAAACAAAGCGCCTAAATGACACACCTTCTGGCCATAGGCTATCATTTAAAAACATTGCGATCTTGTGTTGTGGTACAAAGATTTTAAAGGCATTATAATTTCTTTCCTTTTTCATCATAATTTTCTTGATCGATACTGACGTCTGTGTCTTGGATAATATGTAATCGGCAATATCGCTATCGGTCACCTCCCTAGCAACACGAGAAATAAATAACGGAATATTTATTTCCGCGGCTTTAAATTTCGTTTCGGATTCCGTTGCAGCTTTCCCTTTACTTCCTGCAAACCTGTATCTTGGCTTTTTTCTATGTACAATTGTCCATTCATTCTTTTCTCCTTTATCTGGTTGTACTTTTCCGCTATCTAGCCGCTATTTTCCGCTAAGTCTAATATTCTAAGAGTCTAATATTTTTTATATATATAAATCGATTGTATTACCGATACAAACTCATTTCGCTTCGGGAAAACAACCATTAAAATTTCACACTGTATAAAAAAAGTGAGTTACCCCAAGGCGAGCGTCCTGGACATCTTGGTGAGCAGGTTAGCGACGGCTTGCGGCTGGTCCTGCATGTCTTTGAGGCTGCGCGGCGGCACGCGCACGCCGCGCCACGCCAGGCGGCTGCTGGCCGACACCAGCCGCTCCACCTCGCGCACGCGCCGCACCAGCTCGCTGCTGCTGATACTGCCGTCGCTGCCGACGACAGCAACGAAATTCGGTATACCAACAGTCACCAAACATTTTATGCTGACACTTTACTTGGCCAAATATTCGCATCACTTATTATGGTTTTTATTAGCAACATTTTGCATTGAATAAGTGACGCAAACATTTGGCCAAATACGTCTAGTGCCATCATAGACCATAGAGCCATAAAAAAAATTACAGTAGGATGAAACCCATCAGAAAAGGAGTGGAATATGATAAAAATGAAAGGAAAAATAAATTACATTCAATCCGAGTTCGGGAAGTGGGAGGGGGTGAGTTTTTAAGGGTTAAAAATGGTTTATCTCTATTTCCGGCAAAACTACAACTTCTCACTCCCTCCCACTTCCCAAACTCGGATCGACCATAAATTATTTTTCCTTTCATTTTTATCATATTTCCCTCCTTTTCTAATGGGTTTCATCTTACTGTAATTTTATTTCATATTTTAACTTTTTTGAAGGCCTCGGCCCTGGTCTATCATTACAAGCAATGCGGCCTTTTCCCCAAAGGTTTGACAGAAGTGAAACTATGGTACACTCACATTACGGGGGCCAGCCTGCTGCCATCAACTGTTCCCGAATCCAGACTACTAGATGCTGCTGAGAAATTCCTTTACAAACAACACCAAGAATATTTATTAATAACGTCATATTTATTTCAAATACATACTCGTATACTATAAATCATTGTACAATACTTGGCGCTCTTCAAATGACACCTTAAAAGTTTACCATTCAGTACGCGTTTCATGCTTTTGTAGCGACATCTATGGCGTCACATAAGAACTAATCCTGCATCGCGCAATCAAAGTTCTCCGCGCGATTAGAACATATACGACAGCCCGAAATCATCTATCGGGCAGTTGCCCACCAGACATAACAACCCGTCTGGCCGGAGGATCCTCCCTTTTCAACGAAGGTTTGCGGGACTTTACTCTCTGTTCCGCATACCTCCAAACTTTTATAGATGGAAGATCCTGATACGCCCATATCAGCGTATCGTTTTTCAAGGATGTTCAAAACTTTTACCGGGCTAATTTAACCCTGGCAAAACACAATCTACTAAAATTTCAAATATGTTGCCAGTGTTTTGAGGGATACTTATGTAACTTGTGTCAATGGTTTATCATGAAGATGTTATCATTTCACGAAGATGTTATCTGGCTTTACGGCTCCTACTGAAGTCCTAATACGGGTCAGCCAAAGTTCGTTTCCAAATGAAGAACTTACCTGTCCTTCAGCAATGTGTCGAGCAGGTCACAAGCCTTGTCAAGCTGCTCGGTGCCAGTGTGGGCGTAAAGACAACGCTCCACCAAATCCAGGTGCGTTCGAACGTTCAGTTCGTACTCGGTTGGCGATTGTAGCACCTTTGTGTGAGGAAATATGATGTTTTATCAAAGATGTACTCAAAGCGACCAAGGGTTAACTGAAAGGCAGTACTACGGTTCGGTACGGCATACATTTTAGTTTTTTCCATTGTTATTGATAGGCTCGAGCTTGACCACAATCTTGCCTGATGGAATGCGATGATGAGATCGGCGAAGTAAACTTTTCACTAGTGATTAAAAAACCCCAAGTTGTAGCGATCAAGTATTCCGGAAAGGACTTACATTCCTTAGCTTTAAGCACACTGGAAATATTCTCAAATCGATTTGATTTTTGTCTAAATGAATGCATGCGTAGGACGTGCACCATGTACCGGTGGCGCATCCCCGTACGTCTTGTACTTCGATGATGGAACGGGCCACGCAGAATAGGTTATTTGAATAAAACAACCTAATTAGTCGCTCAGATAGATTTACAAACAATATTAGTAAAAAAAATTGAACGCGCAACCGCAAAACCGCGAGCAGAAGCTAGTTTATAAATAATAGTTCGAAATTCAAACACAAATAATTAGTTATAGAGACAGAACTTACGAGTAATATCGCGGACAGGTCTTCAATACTGATGTGCTCGAGGTAGTTGATGAGCCCGTCGAGGCACGTCTCGTTACGCTTCGGCAGTTTCTCGCAACGTCTCAGGAACGGAACCAAGTACTGCTTCAGATCTGATACGAACGTGACCGGGGTGGACTGCAAATGTTACATTTTTCTTTTATTATTTACTTCTTCTTGAACAAAAGTAGCCCGATTAGGCAGGTTTCGATAGCCAGTAAACTTTTATGTTACATACTTCTTTGTTTTCAAGCTTCTTCGTATTACACAACTGAATATACGAACATCAATAAGTAATATAATCCTCCAGCTAAATTTTGGTCACAGGGGCCAATCTCAATGGTTATTAGCCAAGAACGTAGGAGATGTTATAGTACAGTCGGTGATAGCAATTAGCTGACCCCCCTAAAAATTACTCGATTTTACACCCTACGCTCATAACATTAAACGTTATTCAATATGTATGAGTCTATCAGACTAACACTACTCGTTGAACAGAAACAATAAATAATTTTGATACGCAAACTTGAGCTTTAAGAGGTTGGTATTAGGTCATTTATTTATAACTGTTCACCTATTTTAATAAGTGGGTAGTTAGACGACATTAGGAATATGGGGTAGAAGAATAAATTGAACAAGATATTCTATGCACAAATAGCAGTGAATATGAGGGAACATTTTTACTTTGCCTTACTATATTGTAAAAAATCCACGCTTTTTTCCTTTTTATTAATTGTTATCAGTTTTGATAGTTTAATCGTCATGTCCAAGTTGAGTTGAATGATTATTTAAAATACAAAATAATCTATTTGCATGAGGAGAATGTTGGTATTAAAGCGATTGCTACGAAACTTAATATAGCGGTAAGTGTAGTGCTTCATTTATAATTATAGTTATTCCTTAATTCGTTAGTTGGCTTAAAAGCCGGTGAATGAAGAATAATAGAAAATTAACTATGTTTCATTATGAGTCTAATTTGAGATCATTTATAGGTCTAATTTGATTTATATTATCTAAATTGATAAACGTATTTTTGCAAACTTAATCGATAAATTATGTTTACCTATTCATTACTAAAATTATGCATATTGTGTTGTTTTAGAGAAATTCAGTCAGATTGTGGCTAAAACGTTTGGCGTGTGGTTTTAATATTCAAAAAGATCGTCCTGGACCAAAACCATTCATGAGAGGAAGTGATTTTTGTTGGATATGGTGCGCGGTATGCGGGACCGCTTGCAACAAGTAATAGAAAAAAATGGTGCTCCACTTCGCTATTAAAAGCATATTATAAATGACTTGAGTAACCAGTGTTGGTCACAAACAATACTAACGTATGTCAGTGTGTGTGTTAAATTAACTATTGTTATAATTTCTAACGAAGTATTTCGAATACCTAGTTTTTTGTCAAAACCTTATAACTAAAATAACTACTCACAAAACAAATTGATATATAGTAGGTAGAACTTCAACGTATAATGTCGTTTTATTTAGTTAAATGATATTTAATGTGGTGATGTTATTGTTATGAAATAGAAATACATACCTATATTTCTAAATATTATAACATGCTGATTCACTACATTAAACTCAGTGCATTTAACAACGTTATTAGTAAAATAGTAAGTAGGTAAATATTATCATCTTCGTGTCGTCATCAATATCATTTATGTTATTCTTATAATATTTTTTTTAATAAAATATAATCGTTTTTACCATCATTTTGGTTTTTTTTTATATCTGCTCGTTTTTTTTTTTGTTGCTAATATTATAATTTATTATTTATAACTTAAAATAAATTTACAAAACAGAAACAAACGCGTGCATCACGCTGGTTACGAACTCACAACCTTGATTTGTCAGCTCACTGCAGTCACCACTAGACCACTCGAAACATATTTAACGTGAGCGAAATTACGTATTATATTACAAGTTAAAATAATATTCAAGATCATACCTACCTTAACACTGCGTGTTAAAGATCAAATTCGAATAACTATTTTATTGATCGTAGACGTTGAACCAGTTGTCTTACTGCTAACAAGCAAAAGGTTCAAATTCGTTTAATTTTTAGGGGGTCAGGTAATTGCTATCACCGACTGTACACAAGTGTGGCCGCAAACACAAATGCACCCTCTATTACTTTACTCTCATAGTTTGATGGATGAAAGAAAGAAAATCTTTTTTTCGGCCCGGGTGATATCAGGGTGGTACCAACGGCCTTACGTGCTTTACCTTAACTATCAAACTGGGATGTAACTAAGAAATTCCTAAAGGCAAAACACAATTCAAATTTTGCGCCAGAACTGGAAATTAAACCCATAACACTCAGCAGTTGCAAAAATTACCCTAAAATAAAAGAAAACTCACCCGACTCATAAGCATACAGCTGGTTTCCAGAGTGGACATCTTCTGCACCTGATCCAAGGTGACGCCCTCTATGTTGAGATCATAGGTGAAGACGTCTAGCGTGAGCAGGTGGAACATGACGTCGTCGAGCCCCTCCACGCCGCCGCCGATGGTGGCCAGCGTCACCAGCGTGACGGCGTGCGACACCAGCCCGCTGCGCTCCTCGATCTCCCGCGCGCGCTTGTCGTACCACTTCACGATGTCGTCCGTAGCGGACGGAATGGCGCCCGCTGTTTCCAGCTCGGGTGTCGTGTCTTCCGACCAGTTTGAGCTCCAAATTGATCTGGTAAAACGAAAGAGTATTTTTGGGATAAATAAGATCCCCACGGGTCGATTTTCAAGTTTATACAGCGTTTGCTTCGGTCGATCTGATGATGGGTGACCATTTTAACATATGGAAGTGCTTCCATAACTCAGAAAGGTGTAATTTGTAGATATTTGACAGTATTGCCGGGTAGTAAAATAACAAGATATCGGACACAAGTCTTGCCAAGGGGTAACGTGTTACCCAGTTACTGGGTTGTGGAGGTCAAATAAGCAGTCATATTCTGTATCCAGTTACGAATGGGGTATGACCCCAACATAGTCGGGTAAGGGTTTCCCAAATTGGAAAATTGAGCAAAGAGCAGCCTATGATTTTTTTATTGTTTTATAGTGCCTTGTTGGGCCTTGGAATATATGTGTAATGGCAAACTCCGTAGGATTATAAATTATCTATCTCTAGATAAATTGTCAACTGAACATTTGGAACACATTTTTACGCATCAAAATTTGATGGTCTATAATCTCTCGAAGTCATTAGATTAAGATTCCAGGATAAAAGTTATTGGCATATTATGTATTCACACCTGCCAATAAATTTCGTTAAAGTGTCCAAATAGTTTCTGATATTATTCAATCCCAAATTGCTAATACGGCAATGGTATTGGTATTATGTTCTCTAGCATAACTATCATTTATTTTGCACTAGTAAAAACACTGTACAAAAGCGGCCTTAGGCATTTTCTACCAGTCGACCTTGGGGTGGTGCAAGGGTGGATAGCGAGCTATGGGTGGCTCGCCGTCCGATAGCAACCAGGCGCGAGTCGACGGCGCCGAGTGTTCCACGCGCGCCTCACAGAGTGTCAGCAAAGAACACGGGGACCTCATAGGGTCAGTGCCTGCTAGGGTGCAGGAATTTGTTCGAAGGAGTCACCGCGCAAAGGGCACTAAGAGGATCACGGGTAGGTTTTAGTCAGTCGAGTCTGACACTCCCTTCCGCTCCACTCAGAGCGCGCGAAGTCATTTGATTATTTCCCATCCAGAAAAAAAAACAAACATGTGGACCTGAAATCAAACACATAAACAATGCTTTTACATACCTAAAGTCCTCCTTCCTACACCAGTCATCCTCGGGCAGGCACGGCGGCACTTTAACAGGGGACTTCTTATCGAACCACTTAAAGGGATGCCTGGTGGGCAGCAGGTGCTGGTACTCCAGCGGGTTGATGGTCTCGGGCAGCTTGTCCAGCACGGCCAGCTGCATGGCCGTGGTCTTGATGTGCGGCCACAGGCACGTGAGGGCCTCTATGCGACCTTCTTTGGCGATCTCTATGGCACTGTGCACTATGCTGTTACTGCGCAGGCGATCGTACTCGTCTTTTATGTACGTGGATTTCTCGCATTTCAGGATGGACTGGAAATATAATGTTTAAGCATATACATTTACATTTAAAGTGATCTTAATTTCTGTAGAATTTATTACGGTACGCGGCCGTGAATATGGCAGTACGAGTTCAAAGTCTGGGTTACTAGAACGCTGTCTTTAACTAAAAGTTGTAACAGTACATCAGACCCTTTCTAAAACTTAATTTATATTTGCAGTCGTGCGATCGTGTGACAAAGTTTTGTTTATTAATATCACACATTAAACTTAAAAACAGAAGCTGATTATGAAAGTACCTAGGTGCTGAGATGCAACAAGGCGCTCTACTTCTACTTAGAATAGAATAGAAAACATTTATTCGGCACAGACACAAACTAAGTAACAGAAATAATAGTAGGTACCAGCGGCGGCCTTTACCGTCGCGAGGCTACGGGCGGTCGATATTTGCGATTCTCCGGGCAAAAGACCTTTGTGAGGCCCTATTTTTTTTATGAAATTAATAAATAGGTATTTCTGAATTTTAGGGACTTTACTTAATATATTTTTGTTTTAAAAATCACAGTAGACTAAGAAATTTTCAAATGAGAAATCTGCGAAGCAGAAAAAGCTCATCTTGGGTCATTTCCCTCTCTTCTCACTCACATCAAATCGTTTTATTAGTATTTTGAAATTGGGTAGCGCGAGGCCCCTGACAGAGCGAGGCCCCGGACGGTTGCAGCTCGCCACCCCCTAAGGCCGCCACTGGTAGGTACAGAATTCCCTCTCAACATTTGCTATGCATCAGACACCCAGCGGATTTAGCGCTAGGAGTATTCGCTGTATTTCGGGATTGTGAGAACATTACCTCATACAGTTTGAGTCTCTCTTTGTAGAACAACATGACATGGCGACATCTCAACAGTTCACTCGTGTACGCGTTTAGGTGTTCCAGCAGTATGTCTTCCGGATCAATCAGCGGGTCGATTTGTTCTTTGTTTATTTCTGAACGGAAAAAAGAACATACATTTAGAATATAAATATTCGATGTCAACATATATTTATGATAGATATATAAAGAAGAGACAATAGGATTCAATACACGTAATTGAAATATCTATCTTGTGGTTGCGGAATTTGTTCGAAAAGGTCACCCGGCGGGCACTAGGAGGATCACGGGTGGGTTTTAGTCAGTAAGAGTCTGACACTCCCTTCTCCGCCCAGAGCGGGAGAAGTCATTTGATGATTTCCCATCCAAAAAAAAATATCCATCATAAGGGTAGTTTTAGTTTTCGGCCAATAGCATTAACGTCCAATATTATATAAACTTTCTTTTTTTTAATGTAAACATTGTAATATGCACTCGTAGGTCTTACTACTTGTAACACATTGACAGAAGAAAAGTTGAACGACCCACGTGTTGTGTAATGCATGTATTAATAACATTTTATGTTTTCCTATTGTTGGGAACAATACTTGCAACCGAACAGCTTAGCACTTTGCCTAAGCACAATTTTATAAATCTAACTAACTGACCGGGCAAAGGTCGTTTTGCCACATAAAAATAAAATTAGGGGTGGACCACCCTTAACATTTAGGGGGATGAAAAATAGATGTTGTCCGATTCGCCACCCTAGCCGATGTGCACGCTAAGATTCACGAAAATCGGTCGAGCCGTTTCGGAGGAGTTGAACCACAAACACCGTGACACGAGAATCTAAATATATATATGTAACACAAAAGTGACTGACTGACTGACATAGTGATCTATCAACGCATAGCCCAAACCACTGAACGGATCGGGCTGAAATTTGGCATGCAGGTAGATGTTATGACGTAGGCATCCGCTAAGAAAGGATTTTGATTAATTCTATCCCCAGGGGGATAAAATAGGGGATGAAAGTTTGTATGAAACTTTGTCAATTTCAAACCGATCGGGCTGAGAGTTACAAAATCGGGGGTAAAGTAAATATTCCACGCGGACGAAGTCGCGGGCAGAAGCTAGTTTTATATATAAGAAGTACTACGAGTAATAACAAAGTAAACCAAATCGAGTTCAGTAATATAAACAAAAAAACAAATAATTAACATAATCGTTGTTACCGTCCATAATAGTTTGGTCGGTGAGTTGGAGCCCGAACTGCAGCAGCTCCTTCGCGGCCGGCAGCGTCTCGGGCAGGCGGTCCACGCACTGGTGCACCGTCCAGATCTTCTTCGACACTTTGCTCTACAACCATAACATTAACCACAGTTCCCAAGCTAAAGATATCAAAAGTTTCGTTTACTGAGTTCAATTTATCAAATACTGAACCAGATATTAAGAACAGACAATATTATGGAATACTAGAATATCTGTGTGGTATACAGTTGCAGGCAGTAATTTATGGCTAGTTTAGTAAAAGATGATTCAAAGTTTTTGTTAAAAAAAAGCTAAATGAAGAACTCAGGAAGTTATTATCAATTTTGTGTAGTTACTATTACATATTTCTAGATAGTTTTGATATACCAAATATTTATTATTTATTTATTTAATTTTGCAGACTAAAAACAATCTTGAATATCATGTGTATATCTTCTTAGTTACGTTTTACGACCAGTTACAACGATTTGACTAAGTAAACAGATTATAATAGATTACAGAAAAAAAAAAACATTTATATTAAATATATTATTATTATTTTCATTTTTTTGTCTGCTGCAAGACTTTAGTAAGTAAGACCTCTGGTATCGGATACTTACCAAGTACTTCTGTATGGCGTCAGTGGAGACCGGGTTCTTGCGCCACTGCTGCTGGTACACCAGGTCGCTGTCCAGCCCGAACGTGTCCGCCAGCGCCAGCGCCTCGCCGTACTGCCCGCTCTCGATCTACAACAATACGAACAGCACACACCAATATGAGGAAATTGAGTAATCTAGTGTCTTCCAGCGACTTCACCCGCGTGAATACGAGTATAGGAAACTATCTCAATGGAACACACACCCGGGATAAAGTATTATGTGATATTGCTATTCCAGACTATAATCTATATCTGTGCTTTATCCAGCGTGGATGAGTAAAGAACATACGTCCATCAATCCACATTTCTCATAAATAATAGTACATAGTAAGATAGATTACAGTTTATTAACAGTCTTTATGAGTAATCCGAGGCAAGAAAGTCTTGTATCGGGTTGGAAATCCTCATGGATGTCCTCCGTCCTGAGGTGGACGGAGGGGTCTATCAGACTAACTAAAACCACCTCGTGTTCCCTCGCACACTTGCTCTGGGGGCTACGGGAACACTTCACCCATCTTCAGCACAGCCCCCGACTGGGGCCGCCTGGTCAAGCTGGGGGAGAGAGGAGTTCAACTCCCCCCACGGCGTCTAAGAGGGTCGCGCGTGGAACTATAACTGCCACCACCTCATATTTATATCTTTATTTGCATTCCATAATGTCTGATGATCTTACAATGTGCTTAAAGCTAAGTACAATTATGGACCCTGTAGGGCACAGCAAAAAGTATAAAATTACTGGTCGAAATATAAACCTCGGTTTCATATAATGGAGGGTGGCAGAGTTGCCCTTGTTCGCCGTCCCTGGACCTATTTAGTGGGACCAGAAGTGGGTATAATCTGCCCTCCGCTTACGCCCAGTGTAGACTTTAAGCCAACCCCAATGTATTTTGAAGTAGGCTAGGTAGACTGAACCCCGCGTATCATTTGACCGATGAGTCATCGTGCCGACGCGCACTTAAAACGTAATCACTCCGGATGTATAACGACTATTTAGACACATGAAACGGTCTCGGGTTGTTGAATGATGTGGCTATGAACTACAATGTAAACAAGATTCTTATAAGAGCTCGAAATATAAACATTTACTATTGATATGTGAGAACTCGCCGAAAATGCTGATTATGTTGGTTTCTGAGATAACTTTTCGACCAATTTACATGAAATGTTGCATTTTTGCCATAAAACGATAAGTACTCTTAGAATAAAGTAAAATATCAACCTATGTCCACACTTGTCTTACATTTCACAGAAAAAACGTAAATATCTACTTTTCAAGTGGTTTCGAGCGTCACACTTGTTTTCGTGACTTCACATGTGTTTTTAGAAATGTTGTCAGCTATATTTCTTCTTTCTGTTTGTTACCATAGATTAAAAATATTATACACCATAGAGTTCAATCGTTAAAATAAGGGGGGCTTAGGGGCTCAGGAGGTTGGCGCACTCGATATTGATGCAACTAACTCTCTGAATAAACACAAACACAGACCTTCCTGGAGAACAGCTCGGTGGGGGTGGTACTCTTCAGGCCGAGCAGGCGGTACACTCTTGACACTACAGTGATGCGCCGCGGCTTCGGCTGGAAAGTCTCAATGTCCGTGATGGCGTACAACACTGTCTTTATTAGTTCCCTGGCTAGCTCAAACATCGTGTCTTCTGTGTCAGATTCTACTCTTACTACCTCCATCTGGAAGAAAAAAAACATTGAATGTGGAATATTACTGGTATTTAAAATACAGGAATGTTTTTATTCAGTGCATAAACTTTGATGAAATAAACTTAAATGAAACGGCCACCACTGCTTACTAAAATCACAAATAACGTGTGTCAAATAAGTACGACATTGTAATTTTATGAACGTATCGTATTTTATGGGAACGTAAATTTTACATTTATACCAAAAAGTGTAGACGCTAAATGATACTTATGGTGAGATTGACTCACACTCTCATCGCTTCGTGACTTCTTAGCCGGCAGCACGTTGCTCTCACATTCCAGCACCATGAACGTTCCACTGTGAGCGCACGTAATCTGTCAACGGAAGACATAAACCACTTTATTTGACCACCAAAATGACCACCACCACCCGAGGTTGACTGAACTGCCTAGGGCCTGTAGCCCACCATTGTACTTTTGTGCATTAACTATAAATAAGTAAATAATAACAATAATGCCCCCTAACTAGGAGCTCGTGGCTAAAGAATAACAGCCACACAGGTCAATCTTCAAGGTTAAGCAACGCTTGCCAAGGTTGGTCTGTGCATGGGTGACCATCTTAACATACAGAGTTTCCTCCGTGCCTCGAAAAGCACGTTAAGCCTTTGGTCCCGACCGTCATTTGTAGATCTTTGGCAGTCGTTACGGATTGTCAGAAGCCTGAAAATCTGACACCAGTCTTGCCAAGAAGTACCGTGTTCCCCAGTTATTGGTTGTGGAAGTTTGGTAGGCAGTCGCTCCACGTTAAATACTCGTATTCAGCTGAATCCGGTATGACTGGAAGCCGACCCCAATATAGTTGGGAAAAGGCTAGGCAGATGATGCATGTCCTCTAACTGTAGATGCTATACACACCTGTGGTGATCCCTGGAAGAACTCGGGCTTCTTCCCAAGTATATTAGCCATGGTTTCAATATCGCAAATGGTGACTGCACCGCTGAATCGCGATACTATAATCTCCTGCAAATAGCATCACTATCAATAAAAACATATTTGATTTTTTAATAAGAATTTTGACTTAAAAATACATATCATGCAGATATGGTCGCCGACTTCGAATTCTAGCATCACTTTATTTATTTGAAGAAGTCTGGCCATCATTTTATTTTTTTTTTATTTTCCGTCCCACAGCAATTTATGTACATACATTAATAAAAAGATAAGAAGAAGGAAACAGAAAAATATGTACAAAGGTGATGCTTATTTCTATAGAAATCTCTTCCAGCATACCTGCGATAGGAGAGTCAAGTAAAAAGAGATGTAGACATTGTGTGTAAAAGTTTTAAGTAGGAGAAATGAATAAATACAGTTTCAATATAACTTACAATCCATAATTATCATACTAATACATACAAAATAATATAAAAAGATAAATAATAATACAAACTTATATGCAACTGAGATGGGATGATGATAACTAAAATTGTTTTAACAAAAAAAAACACAACTCTTTGAAAATTCATTTTGACCAACCTCATTGCTCCACCAGTTAATATCAGCCGGATAGAACACAGTCAGATCCTTCTTCCCTGGTTTCTCGTCCCCAGCCAGAGGGTTCCTGAGGTCGTGATGCGGCTGCGTGTTCAGTGGCCAGCGCTGCTCCAGCTTGAGGAGTGGCAGGCGCCACACGGACACGTCGCCGTTGCAGTGCACGCACACGAGCTTCGTGCCGTCGGGAGAGAGCTCCATTTGGACTATGAACGCCTGGTACATAAACAATGTTCAGGTTTCTTTTCGGGTACTTCGATAGGCCTTTTTTTGGATGTGAAATCATCAAAATTTCTTCCAAAATGACTTCTCCCGCTCTGGGCGGAGCGGAAGGGAGTGTCAGACTCTTACTGACTAAAACCCACCCGTGATCCTTCTTGTGCCCTTAGCGTTCCAGGGCCGCGGTGACTCTTTCGAACAAATTCCGCAACCCTAGGATTCTGCAACCCTAGACTTAGATAGGTCTAAGACAAGGGCTTGGGGAAAAATCTGAATGATCGTCAGCATGTTTCTCCAGTAATTCCACACGTTTTTATTTAAAAGCTTCAAACTGGAGGAGTTCTTTAATTGTAAATGTTCACTTTCGAGTTATGAATATGAACACATGTTTGTAAACTCGGTCTATTGTTTGTCCAATTATGTTATAGACCCGAGACACAGCCCTGTATACGGCATCTTACTTGTGAATGAAACGTTCACCTCAACGGTAATTACGAGTACATTAACCAATCATCACTACATAAACATAGTATAAAACAAAGTCGCTATCCGCCGTCTGTCCCTATGTATGCTCAGATCTTTAAAACCACGCAACGGATTTTGATGCGGTTTTTTTTAATAGATAGACTGATTCTTAAGGAAGGTTTATATGTATAATATATCCATATTATAGTAGAGGAAACATAAGTATCTACATTGCATCCGTGCGAAGCCGGGGCGGGTCGCTAGTTAAATCTATACTAATATTATAAAGCTGAAGAGTTTGTTTGTTTGTTTGAACGCGCTAATCTCAGGAACTACTGGTCCGATTTGAAAAAATCTTTCTGTGTTAGATAGCCCATTTATCGAGTAAGGCTATAGGCTATATATCATCACGCTAAGACGAATAGGAGCGGAGCAGTCATGAAAAATGTGACACAAACGAAGTTGTGCGGACATAATAATATAATGTTAGTAAACTCACCGCATTATTCTTGTATCCGAAGGGCACGTAGAGCTTGAACCGCTCGGTGGCGTACGCGTCGGCGTCGTCCGACACCACGGACAGTTTGTAGTACGGCTCCTCGTTCAGGATGCGCCACGCTGTGATGCCGGCGCTTTGCGACGAGTTCGGCTCCTACGAAAACAATAATAAAACTTCAAAACTCTAATCTTCTGCCGTCATAAGAAAAATGCTGCTTTCAGGATGCTGTTGCGGCTACCGCGGCGTTGTAGTGCATCAGGTATGTTTACTGAGGCTCGCACGGATGGCTTTCACGCTTTCATGCGTAACAAAGCGGCTTTCCTACTACAACGCTTGCGCAACACTAGTAACAGCATCCTGAAAATGATTGTTGGCAGACCGGACTGTCCCACCCAAAGACACTGGGTGAAGATAGCTATAGGTAAATAAATAAATTAAGAACTAATCATACTAACACAAAATTTAAGAAAAATCTGTTACTAACGCACTACCAATATATAGACTGTTCATGGGCTGAAATAAATATATTTTATCTTATTTATTTTAAACAAGGACGTATCTACACCAGACGGAGTAACTGGCTGATTTCCGACATTAACAAGATAACTTCATCAAATGACTCCTTCTGATATGGGCGTGGGTAGACCGTAGAATGTAATACGATTGTGTAGCTTTAGCCATGGGAAATCATCAAATGACTTCTTCCACTCTGAGCTGAGCGAAAGGGAGTGTTAGGCTCTCAGTAACTGGCGGCGACCTCTCGCGTCCGGCCCTGCTGCAATGCTAGCGAAGGAGGAGGCGGAACGCATGCGAGAGAGGGAAACGTCACGCCCCAGCCGCCGCAACAGAAGACGCCCCGGGCGTCGGGAAACGTAGGGCGATTGTCGGCCACCGAAGGCGCGGGCCTGCGGTCAGCAACGTAGACGGGGCCCCATAGGGTCAGTGCCTGCTAGTGTTGCGGAATTTGTTCAAAAGAGTCACCGCGGCCCTGGAACGCAAAGAGCACAAGAAGGATCACGGGTGGGTTTTAGTCAGTAAGAGCCTGACACTCCCTTCTGCTCCGCCCAGAGCGGGAGAAGTCATTTGATGATTTCCCATACAGAAAAAAAAAGGCTCTTAGTAACTAAAATCCACCCGTGTCCCTCCTAATGCCCTTTGCATTCCAGGGCCACGGTAACAAGGTCGATAAATAGTTTACTACTCGGTTTTGTATCGATACTTATGACGGCAGTCTTGTTTTTTAAATCTTAGTTGTAAAAGCATACCGCCTCATTGTGCAAAGGCAAATATGAAACCAATGTTGTGACAACATTTAGAATTTTGACAAAGCAGGGCAAACCAGATCCACACCAGAAGGAAGGCAAAGACATCAACGTAGTTTATATATCCAACGTCTCAACAATAATCTCCATGGTTGAACAGATAAGGAGTAATTTTATTACTATACTGTCCCACTGCAGAGCAAAGGCTTCCCTCCCCTCCTCTCAATTCCTCCGGTCGGTCGTCTTTCATTGGCATACTATACAAGAGAGTAAAAAATTCATCTTCGGAAATATAAATTAACCAAAAAGGACGGAAACTGAGCCAAAAGATTATACTCTAAATCTTTGGGTCCAATGCCAAATTCTTGCTGCTCTATCGGTATGAAGCCAGGTCTTCGTTACATGCTCAGAATTTACTGGTCCGAGACATAGAGCTGTTGGATAAAAGACGACGTTCGGCTGCTGCGCTACGTTTCGCGGGTTCGATCCCCGTACGGAACAAATGTTTGTATGGCCTACAGATAATTGTTCCGGGTCTTGTGTATGTGAGTTTTCATGTTTGTAAACACCCACGATACAGGAGTAAATCTTAGTGTGGGGTGATGTTTATTAAAAAAAAAAAAAAAGCCACGAGAGCCCGATTGACCACCAGACCAAACGTCGCCAGTGGTCAAGATCTCCAGAGGGATTTCGATAACATTCCAAAACAGGCTACGGAATGGAATCCTCAAGGCATAAGGAAGTGTGGCTGTCCTCATAAAACCTAGCGACGCAACTTGACTTCAAACAAGGTGAATCGTGAAGCTCTAACTAAGGACTAATGTGTTTGCCTCTGCCCCAGCTAGGTGACATAAGATATCAAAAGCTTGTAGCTACTCCACCAATTCGCACCAAGCGTTTTCACTCGTCTTTTATAATGCGCACAGCAAAGGAGTGGAACTCTCTGCCTGCGTCTGTGTTTCCGAACGCATTCAACCCTAATCTCTTCAAAGTTAGAGTGAACAGGCTTCTTCTGGGTAAGCTCATTCCATCGTAGACTTTATCTCTGTTATCTGTGACCTAGACTAGAGTCAAGAGCAAAAGCATTTCACAATAAAAAAATGCCACAATCAAATAGTAAAAACTTGCTGCGTCACTTACTTTAGCAGATCCCCGGGGCACCCCGGCGACGTACAACGTGGCGTGTGGCTCGCAGTACTTGATGGCGGCCACTCCGCCCGCGAACCGGAACGTGTGGTGCAGCTTGCAGCCGTCCGTCTGCGACACCAGGTAGCCGCGCAGCTTGCCGTCGTACGTCACTACTAGCACCTCCCAGTTCCTGTTCACGATTTGATCAATGAGGTCCATAAATCTACTTATTTCTCTCTATCTCATTACATTGGCCAGCAATGCTATTCTGTAAGAACTCACTCCAGTTCTCACTTCTGATTCTGCGGTGAAAACTGTATGTGGTATTCTGTAACTTGATGAAAACTACACTAGCGCCTCTAAGTGAGAACATAGGTGAAGCGAACTACTTTTAAGTGAAAAGTTATTTAACTTGACAGTCAGAATATCAAATACTTTTCACTTCAGGTGAGTTACGAAGTGTAATCGAAAATGAGATATGAATCGAATTCGCACGTGAGTTCTTACAGAATAGCACTGCTGATTCCAGGTCCAATATAATTGTTTGATATTATATTCAACAACTTTATCTGGTTATACTGACTATAGTTTTACTAAATTCATTTATTTCATGCATTTATTTATTTAAAATTTGTGTACAATAGTAATATATGGGCGGACTTAAGACAACAAGGCATTCTCTACCAGTCAAACTTAAGGTTAAAAAGACATCACTATGGACACTATGGTAGGTGCACAACAAATAAGTCTAGTGGTTAGTGGCCCTGACTGCTAAGCCGGAGGTCGTGGGTTCGATTCCCACCCAGGACAAACTTTGAGTGATGAGCATGGTTGTTTGTTCTGTGTCTGGGTGTGATTTATCTATAATATGTATGTATTTATAAATTATATAAGTATGTATATCAGTTGTCTGGTTACCATAACACAAGCTCTGCTTAGCTTGGGATCAGATAGCCGTGTGTGAGTTGTCCCAAGATATAAAGATATAAAAAAAAAAAAAAATTGGACATGACAACGTATTATAAATCGATGAATGCCGGCTTCACACACGAAAGTGTCACATTCCGCCTGAGCCGAGCGTACAAGCGAGAGCGCGGAACAAGCGACAGAGAGGCACGATTGGCCTAAACGTTCGGCTTGTGACGTATGCAATTTCCCATCAATGTTTTCTTACGATTTTATCACGTAAAATTATCGATCCTAAACCGACTTTACATACAATCAATTTTTTTTCAATTATCTATACTTTTGATCATCAAAACTTTTGAAGACTTAGAAATCTTACCATTTTGTATCTTTGACCCTTAGCGGCATAAATATAATATCAGCGACAGCATGAGTGTTGTCTGTGCATTCTAATCCACCTGGTCTTGAGCAATCCTGTAAAAGAACAATAATAGAGTAAGATCTCGGATCTCCTAGGGCTGAATTTTAACTATAATAATATTATAAAGAGGAAAGATTTGATTGTATTGAATAGACTCTGAAACTACTGAACTGATTTGATAAATTCTTTCACTGTTAGGAAGCTACACTAGCCCCAAGTGACACTGACACAGGATATATTTTATCTCCATATTCCCATGGGAACGGTAACTATATTATATATGTATGTTCAAAAGACTGGCCCTTTAAAACATCACACTGTGAATAGTAAAAATAGGGATGAGAGGCCTTTGCTCTGCAGTAGAATGATCAAAGAAACAAGTCCTCTTCTAATCTATACTTTATACTCTATTATTTATTTACAAGCAAACAAACTGCGCTAATCTCAGGAACTACTGGTCTGATTTGAAAAATTCTTTCAGTGTTAGATAGCCCATTTTTTTTTTTTTAGGAAAGCTATAGGCTGTGGAGCAGTCATGAAAAATGACAAAAGAAGTTGTGTGGGTCAGCTGGTGTCATCATAAGTCTTACTACTCACAATAGGAATGTTGAAAAGGCTGGATGCAGTGAGGTCGAAGAAGCTGACGACTCCATTCCCATAGGCTAACACCACAAATGAGCAATCTGGACTCCACACCAACTTGCGCCATTGAGGATAGGCATCACGGCTCACTAAAGTGCATTTAGATAATTATAATCACAATCTTATTAATATAAATACATAGATTAAATTTCAATGATTATATTGCACTGGCAGACCAGCTGAAATATAACAAAGATTTCAAAAACAAACCAATCACAATGTCAACAAACAGATGTCAATATTTGTTACCTGTTGTTCTAGCAGCAATTGTGGCATATTCTGATCGCTTAGTTCTGATCTCAAGTATATTGTCAGTCAACACAGCAATCACTTTGCCCTCATCTCCTAGAGCGATGTGCCACTTTTGTTGTTTTTCCAAATGACTGAACAAAATGAAAACAATTATTACATGTAGAATAATATTTTTAACAAATTACGTATATTCGTAGCGCTTACGTTGATACACCGTCGATAAGACTCTTTTTTGGCCCCAGGAAGTTCACCCATCGCCAAATAGCTGATATATTTTCCGGTAGAATAATATCCGACTTTTGCTGAAAAAAGGCCACAGTTTATTTTTATTTTTTTTTATTATTGTTTGTATAGTAGTGAGGACAGTCTATTACTTTATTTGTTATTCCTTAGTTAGTAATTTTATAATACTGCCTCAAAAGTCTAAATAATGAAGAGCGTTTGTGTTTATAAAACAAAATTATGTTCTCACTTACTATGTATTCTGGTTCCGGCTTCCATTCTGAAAATACATATAATTCATGTAGAATAGATTTCTTTTCTTCCATTTTCGACAGATATACTCTTTCACAAATTTATCACATTAAAATGCACTTTTGCACTTACACTGCAGGAGCAAATCGATCGACCAATACAAAATTACAAACCAAACGTCAAAGTACCTATCGACCGTATGTTTTTGACAGTAGGCAGACAACCGAGCACTTTCTGCGTAAACCGTAACTAGTGTGTGATTAATTTGACATATAAATAGGTGTTGCTTTTCCAAAATTATTTACCTAAGCCACCGGAAAATTGCACACTCCGTAAGATTGTATAAATCTTTATTATTTTTTGGTTTCATAATATTATAAGCGACTGAACACATCTTATAAGTTATGGGCACTCAGACCCAGCGATCCGAAAATAAAAGTACGTTCTCCGCAGCCACAGCGGCAGCGCCCACACAGCACGAAAAGCTAGGAAAATGAGATGATGGATGGTGCAAGCACAAGTAGCATCCCACACTGATTGGTCTACCCATCCCTAGTATATAAATAGTAGTCCATGACCCATCCTCTATGGTAATAATCACACCGTCCCATTGAGATAGGAATAAAGGTCAATGCATCGTCCGGTCGCCTGCCATTGTCACGTGAACACATACATTGATTTAGCTATCTATCAAAATATATTCATAATTTTCTAATAATTTTAATGAAATACCGGTATCAAAAACAATGTAACTACAATAAAAATCTGTCGAGATATTTTTATTTGTTTGAAACTGTGAAACTGTAGTATGTCATTTCTGCACGAAACAGATTACATAGATGTCTTTCAAAGTTTCAATAGGTACTTTCCATTGAGGTTAGGTCAATGGTACTTTCAATCAAATTATAAATGTCATGTCAATTGTCAACTGACCGATGTCAATGTCAAGTCATGGCATGAAACCTGCGCATGAAACTATTTTTCACAGCCTACAATAATTTACAACATAAACTATTTTTATTGCGACTTGAGCAAAAACTACTTAATAATTGCTAGCTTAAATCATGGATTTGCTCAGCGAAGTGTATTCTAAGGTAACACCTAGAATTTTTGAGAAACTATGTTCATTATTTTTGTAAACAAGGCAAGCAAGGTTTTATCTCAGTTTTATATGCTATATTTGACAATTTCAGAGTGCAGATACAAATGAAGAGAGTTTACATTTCTGGGAGAAATATTTAGAAAGTCTGAAGAGTTTAGATTTAAGTATATACAGCGATAAATTAAAAGTGCCCACTCTCGTCCCCATCGGAAGCAGAATATCTTTCAGGGGACAGCTCAAACATACGAACGAAGTAACTGTGTCTCTTGGCGCTAATTATTTCGTCAAATGTTCGGTAACACAAGCTGAGGTATTACGACAACACAGAATCAAAGGTAATACGAATTTCAAAAGTACATAACAAGTAATTACTTAACTATTAACAAACAACTAATTAAATTAAAAGTTAAACAATAATTTAGTTGCTATTGAAACTGACCTTTGGCTCAGAAACAAGTAGTACAAAGAAATACTACAAATGGCAGCAATTTGTAATGTTTAATATTTTCAGATGCTGAATCTAAAATTGATATTTTAAAAAAGGAAAAGAAGTATTTAGAAAATCAGATGTCATTTACTCAAAGAGCTTTTTATGACAATCAGGGAAAGGAAATAATTGAGGATTATAATGAAGAAGATGACAAAGCATGGAGGCAAGCACATCGTGAAAATGTAAAACAATATTATAAACAAAATAAAGGCAAAGAAAAAAAGCCTCAAACGGAAGGTGTTACAGATGAAGAATTGTGGAACAGACTGGAAGAATTAGAGCTTCAAGAGGAGTTGGCAAATGAATTGTCCAATTTACAAGATGATAACATTGATATCCAACATATAGATAGAGATATTTCCAGTGTACAACAAACTAATAACCAATATGAAAATATAAGGAATCTAAACTTCGCAAGAGAGGAATTGTCCAATGTACAAGATGATAGCATTGGTGAAGAACATGAATTCAACAACATTCCAAATGTTGCACGAGAGATAGATGAACTAGAATTATACATTGAAAAGGAAAATGAAAAAGAAAGAAGACTACTTCAAGAAAAATCCGACAGTGAAAAAGAAAAAATAGTTACTTTCAATGAAACTAAAAGCCCAGGGAAAACATCTAAGTCAGACAAACTACAGCAAGTGATAGATAAACAGAATGAACTTGAAGAATTATTGATTAAAGTGAAAAACAGAGCAAGGGCTGAAACTAAAAATAAATCAGATCTAGAGTCAAGGTTAGATGAACTTGAACAGCTTGATGAACTTGAAGACGAAATGGACAGGTAAGATATAAGTACATTGGTAATGAATTAAATCCATATCATATACTCTTGCAGATATTGTAATTCGATTTTTAATGGTATTATTTTCAGGTTAGAAGACATCATCGAAAGTGAAGCTGTTGAACAAGAAGAAGATGAACACACAAATGAAACAGAACCTAAGCTACAAAGGAGAGTGTCATTCATTGATGAGGATGACAGCAACACTTTAGAGATTACCTTCAAGCACAGTCCTGTCGACTCTAACAACGAACCGTACAATCCAACTGAAGGCATACAGAAACCAAGTGATATCTATGATGCTCATTCTAAACTTTTTGGAAATGGAACCACATCCATTCTCAAAAAGTCAAAATATGAAGCAGTGGCTAACAAGTCTGATACAAAGGCCTCTGAAGAAAAAGTTGTAAAATTTTGTACCCAAGAAAAAGAGGAACCTGAACCAGAAACTATTGTGATAAAAGATGTTGTGGAGAAAGTCACTCAAGAAGAACCTAAGGTGTTAAGCCAAGCAAGGCCTACAAGTTTATTTAAGAAAAAACAGATGCAAAATAAATCATAAGACTACTAGGAATCTGATCTTTATAATATGTGTATAACACAGGTTGATTACTAGCACGGGGCTCGGGGCTTGCCCTGCCCTCCACTATAACGAGCCTAAGCTATGTGCCAAAATGATGTTGTGAAAGAATACATACTCAACATTCTTGATTCTTTGAGTTCTTGAATAAATATTCACTGTAAACTATGTTTCATTTCTCCTAGCTTTTGACAAGCAATGTTTTCAGAGTGTAAATCGCGCGCGCATTCAGTATCACCATCTCTTTCGCGGCTTGCCGGCTGCCGCGAGACTTCTGTAGTGGTAGAATCAAAGAGTATAGTAATATTGGGTAGAATGCCGATTTTGTATATAAACAATACTCCTTTTGTATAGTAATATTGGGTAGATTGCCCATTTTGTATATAAACAATACTCCTATTTAGCACTTGCTACAGTCGGCAAAAAAAAGTTAATTCCCATGTCGTAGATACTGGGTCCCTTTGGGAATAGCTAAGCCACAGGTGGTGAAAAAAAATTCAACAAACTTCAGATTTACGCTCAGACAAAAGCTGAGAGCATTTTTTTTTATCTTCAATTGTAAAACAGGTGCTTTTGTATTGCATGTATTTTTAGTACAAGAGCTATTTTCCCACGAAACAGCCTACGTCATTACGTCGTATCTTGACACTTGATTGAATGACAGATCTTCATAAACTATTTTTGAGGTTATGTTGTGATCGCTTGTGGATTTTATAATCGTTAAGAGTATCAAAGAAAATATATTGATTTCTTTCTAACACTTTCAAAATGCTGTCACGTAGTTGGAGGCATCTCTGTCGACGATATTCGCAAGCTGTTACTTTTAGAACCAATGAGAACTCGCCCGTAAGTTTACCGTATATACCAATTTATTATATCAATTTAAATACAATATCAAGGGCCTATTTATAATAATAACACCTTCTGTTACAGGCCCAACACAATGAAAAGCAAGAAGGTTTGTTCTACACTATGAATCCAGAACTGTGCAAACAGCTCTTTGCTCACGGTGGGTTCCCAAAAAGTTTCATGCAACAGACCAAGACATTCACGGAAACAGCCATAATGGTGCGCCAGCCAGCTCTGGACGTCATGAACTGTATAAGAGCTAGTGATATGGACAAGCCATGCATTAGATATGTTCTTTGTATCCTTTTTAACTTATCTACACTGATGTCTATGTAATCTTCCCATAGCTAAGACCTAGGCTCCTCTCTGTAAATCTGTTAAGAGGATCTAAAGCTGGCAGAATGATAAGAGTAGTTGTCTGTTCACTGACTCTTTTAGGCTCCCTATCTGCCACAAGCACACACCTGCTATGTATTTTACTAGTATTTAATGTGTCATGTTTGGTAATTATAACTAACTCAACTTTTCAGGGATATTGGGCTTAATTATCCAATAGCTAACTAAAAGTTAATAATAAAAGTTTAAAGTTTTTTTTTTAATCAAGTTTCCTTAGCATCATATCAGATGGTGAGAAAGGCACAGGCAAGTCAATAACAATGGCCCATCTCCTGCATTATGTCCATGAGGAAGGCTATCTCATTGTACACATACCTTGGGGTGAGTTATTTAAACAAACTTCAAAATCTTTCTACATAAGAAACAGTAATAATCATTAAAATTACTCAATAAATAGTTTGTAGGTATTTGGCGCAATGATAAAATTGTTATGTACATCACTGAAGATAAATTAATTGTTGAGTAAGAAGGGCAACTTATGCAAACTATATTTTACAAACAAACTCAATGCAGTGAGATTTCATAAATAAAAGACACACTCATAAAAATAATTGCCTCTAAGAAATTTATTTCCACCACATTTTGCAGTGTCAGAATGGTTAAGGCGTGTGCCACGCCACAAGGAGATGTCCAACTCGCAGACACACGAGGGCTTCGTGGACCTGCCGCTCGACGCCGCCGCCTGGCTCATACACTTCAAGAGCCAGAACCAGACACTGCTCAAATCTGGTGATGTGAGTACTTCTTATATTTTCATTTGAACAGAAGATGACTAAAGCTTGAAAAAAACTTATTAAAACCAATGTAGCTGGTCTGATCAGTGTAAATGCAAATATCAGTCAACTCCAAAAATCACGAAATGTTTTTTGTTTTTTACAAAAATGTTGCCCCACACTAGGAATTTCTCCTTGGTCGTGGGTGCACTTCCAAACATAAAATCTCACATACACAAACAACCAGACCCAGGATAACTGTCTAATCTGTAGGCCATACAAATATTTGTTACGTGCGGTAATCGAACCCACGGCACGTAGCGCAGCAGCCAATAGCTCAACTACTGCGCCAACCGTGTCGTTGATGAATTCAACCGACATTTGGCGCCCATCACACAGTAGGTTTTGCACTAGCTTATGAAAGCTATTCAATTGCCACTTCAACAATCATCATCATCATCGAAGCCAAAAGACGCCCACTGCTGTCCGTTGCCTCCCCAAGCGACGCCTATCCACCGGTCGTGTGTACCATCCAGCAGATGCCGGCGGCCTTTACCAGGATTCAATTGACACTTGGATCGAATCATGGACGTATATATTAGGTGGGTGTTTGCGGGGCCCGGACGCCCCGGCTGGGGGCCTTAGAATCTAAGGCAACCACGGGATTGCCCGGTTGAGCAGTAACCAGCCTCAATGTGCTGAACTGCGAGTAGTCCATTCAAAAAAAAAAAAAAAAAAAAAAAAAAAAAAAAAAAAAAAAAGCGGGGCCCGGACAGTTAGCATATAATCCATGCCTACCTTCACTTGTACACTAAAATTATAAAGAGGAAAGATTTGTATTTTTGTGTGTGTGTTCGTTTGTAATGAATAAAGTCAAAAACTACAGTGCCGATTTCAAAAATTCTTTCACCATTAGAAAGCTACATTCACCCTGAGTAACATAGGCTATATTTTATCCCCGTATTGCCACGGGAACGGGGGCGCCCGCAAAAGTGACGGGCGCTGCTAGTAATATATATTTTTACAAGTACCTACTTACGATTAAAATTTTGCGTGAAATTCTGGCAAAAACTACCAGGCCTGTACAATTTTGGACACTCGCCCCCCCCCCCCCCCCCTCGTGCGAAAGCTATAGGTAGCTATGCTCGTGAATGAAAGTTGAATAATGAATTTGTCATCAGTTGACAGTCTCCAAAGAGTACGTGTGGAGCAAGCGCGAGAAGACGGAGGCGGGCGCTCCGCTGTCCGCGCTGGTGGAGCACGGCATCAACCGCGTCAAGTACGCCTGTGACGTCATCGACGCGCTTGTCGACGAGGTCAAGATACTATCCACTAACAAACAGTAAGTTGTAAAGTAGTATATCGCCTAGTTTTTAGAACAATTTGCTATTGGCTGTTGAAAACTCATTCAATCATTCTATTTACAATAATTTTCGTACGAGAAACTGGTCTTAACTGGTCCCCTCATCACAATAGCTTAAAGAAGTCCACTGCTGGACACTGGCCTCCCCGCATTACGACATCAACCAAGGTTTGAATCTAGCATCTTACTGGCTAACCTTACCTTCATTAAGTTGTGGTTGATCCCTCTTAGTTTAGCGTCAGAATTGAGTTACCTATTTTTTTGTCAACTTTACTACATGTTTTAAAAATATTGAAGGTATTACTAACTGACCAAATTATTTTCAAATTTCAGATGCAAAACATTTGTGGCGATCGACGGTTTCAACAGTTTCTTCTACCCAATGACGCGACTCAACACCCCAACGAAAAAGAAAGTCAAGCCTGAAGAAGTCACCCTAACTACCTCATTTTTGAAACTCACTAATAACGACTGGGTAAGTTTATTAGTATTCATATGAAAAAAAAAACGTGTAAATGAGATGCTGTGTAACATCATTAATTTATCATTGTTGTTTTGACAGAAAAATGGCGCCATAGTAGTTACAGCTGATCAGTTAGCAGTTCCTGATGATCATCAAGAAAGTTACCTCCCAAGATACTTATTGTACAAAAAGGTAGCATACAATAGTACTACCTCCATAATGGAAACTAAAAAACATAAAAACTACTGGCCACTCTTGCTGCAAAAATTGTTGAATGCCATTAAACTTTTCTTTTTTATTTAACTTTTTCTGTGTGAAAGTGTGGCTATATTGCTAACTTTTTCAACCTGCCTGTAACTTTATTTAGTTTAGATATCCATTCTCCATTCTAAAAGGTATAATAATGGTGCTCATCTCCAGGAAAGGCAAAAATCTGAACCCTTTAAATAATTAGTTTTTTTTTTCTACAGGGCTTTGAGCATTTAGACCCATTTGTGCCAATAGAGGTAGGCAGATACAACGAAAAGGAGTTCCTATGCTGTGTCGAATACTACAGGGACCGGCTATGGTTGAGAGGGCCTCGGGAGATTGAGTCCGAGCTGAAGTACACCAGTGCATGCAACCCCTACAGGTTTATGGAACAGTGTGCACCTTTGTAAATTAGGTTTATTTGTATTGTAATATAATGTAGTTGGTATCCATTTGTTTTATTTCTAATAGTTAAGCACATAAATTCTCATAATACAGATAAAACATCATTAATAGATTTTCTCAAAAATAAACATAAGACTGATTTAATAATTTATTTGCTGAACATAATATCTACAAATTTAGCGCTTACAACCAGAACCTAAACATTATAACCGACAATGTGGCGTTTTCCGATGCACTCTCCAACATAGAACCAGAAGATGACCTCAGCACCCACCAGGGCGTTCAGGGAGGCCTGCTTGACAGTCTGGTTCTTCCACGCACCAGTCTTAGCGCTTGTCAGCAGTTTGGCGATGCCAGCCTTGATCTGTGGGATCTCGCTTAGTTTAGGAGGAGCCAGCTCCACTCGCGCATACTTCATAAAGATATTGAATTTGGGGCGAGCTGCTGTGAGTGCCGCTGAAAAATGTACATTTAATTAATTAAAACTATTGAATGGTGATAAGTGACAGCGTCTACAGTTCGTACAGTGTACAACTATATAATATGCGATACGTGTGAAATGGTGTAACCAAGTCGAAAAAAATATTTTATTTTCGTTAATATCAACCTAACCTTCAATCTGATTTTTAAACCAGAATTACATAATATCTGAAGTGAACAAAACAGATCTTGCAGGAAATTTTATCTATACTTATAAGTTAACTTCAAGGTACTTACAGTTAAGAAGAGAAGGGATCTTAGCGACTGCACCTGCCATTTTGCTAATTAATCAAAACAATTGCCGTACAATCGAAAAATTTAACTTCGGAATGGTAATGGAAGTAACCGAACTGTCAAGATGCCATTTGACGTTTTGTTAGAGATGTCGCCTTTTTATCATGTGGTTTTAGCATTGAGGTAGGAATAATAAGGAGACGCTGCGTTATTCTATACATACATTTGCTTATACAAATATGAGTGAAATATGATTCAGAACTTGAAATATCGTTATGTCTCTTTCTTTCTTGTGAGATAATCCTATTTGATAAAAGAGACAACTATATTTAAGTTGTTGCTAATTATGGCAACATTTTGTCGTGATGTAGAGACAGTTGTAGGTAAGTGCCGTTGCAGCCATATTAAGCGTCAAAATGGCGACAAATTCATGGTAGTTACGCTGTCAAATGGTTGTTTACTTTTTTTATTATTGTGATTTGCGAGAAAACTACGAGTAATTTTACTTTTAAAACTGAATGTAAATGTTGGAAAACATAAATCCAACATGCCTGTGTGTTGTGTTGTGAAGTGTGGTGCAAGAAACAGTCAAAATCAACCTCAATTGTGTTTGCACAGGTTAGTAGTCGGTTTTCATGCATTATTACACACAATAATACACATTCGGTGATACTATTGTAACGCAATCATGAATTTATGGCTAAAGTATTGATATTTGGATTCATTTCCACATAACAGGCCTTTTTATTATATTTGTTTATTCATCCGTTTGTTTACATAATGAAATAGTGTTGTACCGTTGCCGACTTGCGGTAATACGAAACTAGTTCCTCCGCTGGAACGATATCGGTATATTCTGTGATGTTAACATAAATAATCCTGCGTCTTATTCGGTCCGAGTGACCTAGCTAGGTCCGGCCTGTGATTCACACTTCACACCAAAATCAAAATATTTTACGTAAATCTGAAGAAAACATTGAAAAAGCTAATTATCTCTAAAAGAGTAATCATGGAGTTTCTTGCCGGCACTTCTCCATAGGAAACAGCTAATTGGAACCGTGCACCTAGCTTATAATGTTTTATGTTTGTTTTAGTTACATATTAGCATCTCTAACCAAAATGATTTAAAAATACTTTAATTTTTATAGGTTTCCTAAAAATGAAGGCTTACAGAAAAAATGGTTAGAGGCTAAGGGTCGTGGGGTGATGTTAAATAGCCTATAGCCATACTGGCTACCAAAAGTAAAAATAATTTTAATGCTTTTTTTTGCGCGGTACCCTAATTATTTCTCTAAAATAAAAGTAGCCTTAGTTACTCCTTGTAACATATCTGCCTGTAAAAATCCCGTCAATATTTGTACAGCTATTTCAGAGATTAGCCGGGATAAACACTTCAATTTCATTTATTTGTATAGATAGCAGAAGGTAAGATAACCTACTCATCTTTTTCTGTTACTATTACAACGGATTTTAATTAAGTTCATAATATGAGCTATGATCCAAACGTGATAAATTAGTGGAACTCGTAACTAGTATCGATACTCGTTGTAGTAACACCTTGATTGACTCAACCCTAGCAATGGCAGCCATTTTATGTTTTGTAGGTATGCACCCTTTTTTCGTAGGTATTTCTCGTCCATACTTTTATAGGTCAATGGGTTTTAGTCACATAATTATTATGAAAACCGAACATGCGTCAATCGTTTTTTCAAAGGAATCAAATTATTATTCGTGATAGTATGAGCTGTTCTTGAAAATTGGGAATTGTTTCATAAAAGTACATCTAACGAATACCAAAAAACTTGCTACTTGATTATTTGTATTGGTAACACTCTTATTGTGCTCAGCTATGCTACGTCGATGATTTTCTGTCAAACGTGTTTGTCAAGTGGAACCGGCGATCGAAGCATTTAATAGAAAATTAGCTAAATACATATAGAAAATAAGATTGTGAATATAGAATCAGAGTGATCTCTGATTTATTAGGCTATAGAAATGTATTTCCATGGTATGTTTCTACTCTTTCATACAATAACACTATCATTAGCGTGGCACCCGAAATTGCTATTTTCCTTGTATTTGATTAATATTTCTCGTCGTTAAGAAATGTATACAGCATTTTCGGCATAATAGTAAGGTTGTAGTTGCGTTAGATATATTTTAAAAGGCTTCCTAGCTTTAAAAATCTTAGGGACACGTCATTGTTACCCAGGCGTCGCCGGCCTTACTAATTTGCTGTACAGGTTATACTTATCAAAATATCTACTACATGAACATTATTTAAAAGATGGAAAATAAAGAACTAAAATATCTTGCTGTGGCGACAATCCTTGTATCTGATAAGAAAATCCCATAATAATGCAATCAAGATTTTAACACCTGCAATAAAAACACAATAACAATATGTAATGACACTTAATGATCTTTTCAGCATTATTCCTGTTATTACTAAGTGCACTTTCACTGAGCAATGGTAACACTCTGCAAGGCACAATAGACCTCAAGCGGCTACAGACTATCTTACAGGAAAATGTGAAGAGCAAAGACATAACTGCCTTATACTACTCCGTTAAGGGTCTGGCAGAGTTAAATGCTGACATTCCTAATATTTGTGAGGTGAGTTAGTGAAGAGATCAGATACCTATCAATTTAAATCAAACATAATTGATTTGAAGATATTTGTTAAGGAAGAATTTGAATGAGAACCAGCTTACAAATACGTCTGTATTGATTTTATACTAAGAATAAATATATTGAAATGATAGTAACATAAAAAACTATTTACAGCACATCAAAAGCATCAAGTATGATACCAAGAACATCGAGCAAGTGTTCCAACTAGCCAACGCTGCGGCCATAACCAGCTGCCTCAACTCCTTAAAGCCAGAGGTCCTGTCACCAGCCACCCAAGTACTGGACAAGAAAGACTCCACAATCTCTGACATATACCATGCAGTATACACTTTGAAGGCATTCGGCAAAGGCAGCGTATATGACAAGGAAGATGCTTTGAAGAATCTTATTCAGTTGTTGAAGAAAGATGACTCTCCTGCAAAGTGAGTACTTGTTAATAGCTAGTTGGATCAGCTGTTGCAGTCTTTAAGGCTGTTATTTCTTGGGATTGTTTGAAAGAATAGAATAGAATACACTTTATTATGTGCACCATACAGTGGCATGCAGTGGTTCAAGTTAGGGTAGGCCAAAGAAAATGTCCAAATAAATTTAAAAAAATAACCACATTATTCAGGGTTGATTTTTAATGAAAAGAGATTTTCTTTTGTTTTTTAAATAGCCTATTAAAAAAAAATCAAAGCAAAAAAGAACTCCACATTTCAACCCTGAATAATGTGGTGCGTTTTTTTTTAAACATTTTTAACCGACTTCTAAAAAAGGAGGAGGTTCTCAATTCGGATGTTTGTATTTTTTTTTTTTATGTTTGTTCGCGCATAACTCCGTCGCTTGTCAACCGATTTGAAAAATTCTTTTTTTGTTGGAAAGGGTATACTTCCCAAATGGTCCCATGAAAATTTCGAAATCGACCAAGCGGTTTTCGAAATATCTAAAAAAAATATCTACATTGTCTACATTGACGACCTCTTAGTTTACTCTGCAAAGGAGCAGTGCGTTTTTTTTACACCAATGTGATTGGTTCGTTTAGGTGGGGGGAGGGGAGGGGATGTAGGTACCACTGAAAAGTGAAAAATAAAAAACTTTTTACAAAAAAATACAACAGACTTTTACACAAAAAATCAAAAAAGTGCAAAATAACTTTAATTTCGGAAGTCGGTGTTCAAAAAACGAAAAAGCAACCACCAACACCCGAGTTCCGAAATTAAAGTTATTTTGCACTTTTTTGATTTTTTGTGTAAAAGTCGGTTGTATTTTTTTGTAAAAAGTTTTTTTTTCTGGCCTACCCTAACTCGAACCACTGCACGCCACTGGCACCATATAAGTAAAGAGTTATCATGGTCCAGGAACGCAAAGGGCAATTGAAGGTAAATGGATGGGTTTTAGTCATTTAGAGTCAGTCACTTCTTCCCGCCCTGGCCAGAGGGAAGGAGTAGTTATTTGATGAATTCCCATCCTTAAAAACAGCTTTTATTTACTGGTAGATTCAGATAGCTATTGGATGGTAATACAATAATATTGTAATGATTATTCAATCATGATAAGAGATCTGCCTGATAAGAGATCTACCATCATTGTGTTTGGTCTATTTTAGTTATTTTCATAGCATTATGTCGTACGGTATTCTGCTGTGGGGTCGGGCTGCTGATATGGAATCTATATTTATTTTGCAAAAGCGTGCTATCAGAGCCATTTATAAGCTTGGTCGCCGCGATTTTCTTAGGGAACTTTTTAAAAAGATTAATATTATGACAGTCCCTTGTCAATTCATATATGAAAATATTATGTATGTGAGTAAAAATCGACATCTCTTTAGCAAAATTAGTGATAGACATAATTTTAATACTAGAAATAGAAATAAATTAGATCAACCATTATATAGATTAGCTAAAGTACGTACATCTTTCATGGGGTACAGTGTTAAATGTTACAACAAAATACCTTGTGACATATTAGAATTAAATGAAAAGAAATTTAAAACCCATGTTAAAAGCACGCTTTGTAAACAAGCATACTACAAGCTAGATGATTATATTCAAGATAAGAATGCTTGGAAACATGCTGGTCATGCTCCATAGGACAATATTGGGTGTAGTAGACAAAGCCAAACTTGTCGGCCTGTATGTGTGATCCTTCTGCTATGTATACAGGTGTAGTTACTGATCTTTTATAGTTAATTTAACACACACTGATTCATTGTTGGTAATTGTATAAAACAAGGATTAAAAAAAATTGTAAATATGTGAGTACTATGTCCCTGACTAGCAAATTTATTAATTTTACCTCTGCTGTTGTTTCTTTGTTGTACCTGTTAATAGTATAGTACTTAGTTTTATTCGGGTGCATCATCCTCACATATAACCAATTGGCTAATGTATACAAAATATTGTAAAACTTATACATATTTGAAAAGAGTAACTATGGAGTTTCTTGTCCGTTCTTCTCCATAAGAATCTACTTTTTGCGAATGGACAACTAGAGTCACTATAATATTTTTATTTTCAAATGTTTTGACGTTCAAAAGTGCCGTTAATGGTCTAGTTGAAATAAATGAATTGACTTTGACTTTGTGTACTTAAGGCTCATTTGTATTCAGAAATTTGACAGTTTAAACCAAAATAATTTTGCTGATTTTATCTGTGGCTCATATACATATACCTACATAATTTAAATATGATCCATTAGAATATTACAAATAAGAGATAAATTATGATTGTCTAATAATCAGACCCAGCCTGTCCCTGGCTGCCCTTCCTCAATGATGAAGTTAAGCTAAGCCCCATATCCTTAGCGAGCAGTCATTTAAATTGTAATAGTAGTTATTAACCCTGACTGGGGGCCTTAAATTCATTTGAGGCCACCACAGGAAAGTGTTTGAGGAGTGACTAGCCTTAGTGTGCTGAAATGCGAGAGGTCCATTCAAAAAAAAAACATACCTAATATTATCTTATCCTCAAAAATCGAGAATATCGTCGGCTTACTGCAAGAACTCATTAAGTGACTACACAAAACTGAGAAATAATTTAATAACTTTAGATTGCGCGTTTTAAAACTACCACAATTATGATTTTATAAGGCATCTAATTTAATCATAAATCTTTGTTATCTGAAAACAAATGATAATAATAAATAAGTTGGTAATAAGATGATTTCTCAAAGATTTGTATTGTCACTTAATGAGTTCTTGCAGTAAGCCGACGATATAAAAGGTACAGTTATACCACGCATTTTATGTTTTTAATTTTTCAGTACTGATTTTGACCTATTGTTTCCAGCTACGGCTACGTATTCGCGCTGTGCGAGCACATGGGCTGCGGCGCGTGGACGGCGTCGCACGCGGAGGGCGTGCTGCTGGCCGCCGACGAGAGCGACTCCAAGGCGCTGCACTTCGAGGGAGGCCTGCCCGTCACCGCCAACCTGCTTACTAGTATTCATAGGTCAGATTTTCATTGTCTTTGTTTTCTTAAGCACTAAAGGGGGGCGGGGGGTCTTTGGTTTGCTTATTTTTGATAACATAGGGGATGGGGGGATCAGAGAGGTGATTACGTCAGCAATATTTCATTTGACATAATATGGGATCTGGGATTATCATATGGCCCGGTGCGGTCTTACCCACTGGGTTATCATTGCCTGAACCATAGAGAATGTAACCACTAGAGAGCGTATAGGATGATTTCTTCTAAGCACACGACTCACTACTGCGGGCCGGGGAACGAGGAAGAATGCGCGACTGCAATTGGTCAGTTCAAGGCCAAGTTGCGTAGGTATGCCTATCGTTAGGGTTGCACTACTTCATTAGGGGAAAATAATCGATATCGATAAAATGGATTTTAACATTATGAAAAATACTCAATTAAAATCATAGAAACAATATTTAATCAAAATCAATCAATTACAAAAATAAACAGACGTATCCTGTTATTATTGATTTTTAAAATGAATTATTTTGGTATATGTTTTTTTAATCAAAGTTTTAGGGTCCTTGTTCTTTGTAAAAAAGATAAACGAGCGTCTACATATTTCTGAATTATGCATCTTGCTTATTATACATTATATATAATTATATTATTAAATTATATCCAATCAGAAATTTTAAAACCGATCTAAAAAAATAATAAAATAACCGGTCGGGGACAGAGAGATACAAATAAATCGAAAAACAAAGAAACTTGCATAAAAAATACTGACGAACTGAAACTCCTCCTTTTTTGAAATCGGTTAAAAGTACAGGAGGCTTACTCTTGAAATCAATCCCAATCTCGATCGCATTCCAATCCGATTCAGTTTCAATTTCAATCTTAAGAAAAATGGTACTCTTGAACGAAATCGATATTGAGATTGAAATCGACTGCATGCTCGACTACAACGATTGACATGGGGTGGCCATACAAATGAAATCGTTAATTACCAAATTTAAAAGTATTGAATACCTCGTTAAATCTACAAATAAATTGGTTCTGATATTTATTTTAGCATACATTATCATTTAAGTGTTCTTTTCTTGCATTTATATGTATTTTAACACTAAATCCTAAGGCAGCAATGGCTCTATCATTGGTGTCATTGACTACGTTACCTCCATTAAAAAAAAAAGACCCGCGCATTTGTCATCCACTTGAAAACCTTATAATAGGTTCCTACATTAAGAAAAAATGTGAATTAAGTGTTGTGATAAACAAAAGTAACGCAGCGATGTTATCTAAAAGTTTTCAAGTGTTTAGTTTGGAATGTATTATAGTGCGTTTTTATGCACAAGTTCAAGTTAATTGTAAGTAGGTAATTCAACCGAGGAGGGCGAAAATATCAAGGTAAGGCCACAATTCTATTTATTATATAGTGATTCCTTTAAGTTTTAATATAAATAAAACACTTTTGCTTAATACAAACATTCATTATTCTTACAGGATGACTAGGCCAACACATCAACAGCTGGAGAGTCTTGTAGATATCCTGGTACAAAACCCCCGAATCGCTAAGGGGCTTTTGCGCACTGCTCATGGTAAGCAGCAGACTAAGAGAAAATGGGACGAGATAGTAATATCATTAAATGCACGAGGCGGTGCTCAGAAAGATGGTAAAGGCTGGGCTAAGGTGCTGTCTACACAATAATATTCATATGAAAAGAGTTAAAATAATTGGTGCATTAATTTCCTTTTTAGTATTGGGCTGACAAACAATTTGCACTTAAGAGGACTTGTGCTCAGCATGCATAGTCAATGAGGCGAGGTAGTGGGCCTGCTGAGAATTTACGTGCATTAACACCCATCAAGCAACGCCTAGAAACGGTCTTCCCAACTCAAGATTTTTTAACAGATGTAGATGAATTGGAGTCTTGTGCTTCACCCGTCCAAAATGTGGAGATAGGCAGTAACTAACCTTATATTAATTTAAACTATTATTACTTTAGGGTTTAAGTTAGGTATTAGTGAAGTTATATTGAGTTGTTTAGTAAACAATAAAAGAGAGTAAAAGTCTTGCTCACATAATGTATTTAATTATTCATACTAATAGGATGTGTAAAAAAAAAGATTAATAAACAAAATGAATTTCAATGAATTTATCTTTCAATTAAATACCTACAATAATTCTTATTCAAAAATGTGTTCATAAATAACAAAATAAATATCAATGAAGATGCCGAGCTGTCCACAGTTCATGTACAAGCTGTGCACGGGCCTCTCGACCCCTGTGCAGCTCAACGGAGGAAGAACCTCGATTCACCTCTAGCTCACTCTGGGCCAGTTGAGTATCTCCCATGGGTGGAGCGGCACTCTCAATATCATCCAGACCCAATCGAGCTTTGTTACAAATGTTGTGTAAAACACAGCAAGCATTTATAATTTTAGCAGCTGTGTCTGGATGATAATGAAGAACTCTATGGCCCAGAAGACATCTCCATCTATTTTTTAAAATCCCAATTGTGCGTTCCACAGTATTGCGAGCCACACAATGCAGATTTGTGTAGTATTCTTCAGCTGAGCCTGGCGGTGCATCCACTATTGGGGTCATCATATATTCCCTTTGAGGATAACCGGAATCACCTATAATTAAATTAAAATGACTTAGTAATAATTATACATGTATACAACATACATAGCAATAAAGTCATTTGTAATTTGAACAACTGTATGAAATGTTTACCAAGTAAAAAAACTCTTTCTCCTGCATTTATTAGATTTATTAAGTGATCCCTGACAGGATGTTGGTTCCAAACAAAAGTATCATGTGAAGCTCCGCCAAAAGAAGAATCTACACTCATTATATTGAGATCTGCATCACATATCTGTAAAAGAAATACTTTTTATAGAAAGTTACAGTTATTATAATAGTTAATAAATACACAAATATCCAACTTTACTCACAATTAAAACATTTCTTGAATGGTAACCTTTTCTGTTATAAAACCGCTCTTCATTTTCTGAGGGTCTTACAATAGCCACATGCGTACCATCAATACATCCTACTACTGCAGGAATTTTAAATGTTTCATAAAACCTGAAATTAATTTAACAATAGCATATAAATCTTAACAAATTAGGTGAAAATAAACATATCAAAATTATTGAATTATATAGTGCTATTTATGGTGAAAAGAAGAACCTATATATTTAATTACTTCAGGTTTAATTAAAATTACCTATGCTTAATTAAGTCTCGTTGTCGGCGAGTTTGTGGAAACTTAAGCCATTTATTCAAAATATCATTGGAATTAAGACCATCTGTAACTTCTCTTATTGCTCTCGAAACGGATTGTTGAGACATCATTGTACCCTGCGTCCCACCTATCAATCTTTGGTAGCTGCCTGTGGCGTAAAATGAAAGAGCCACTAAAACCTGGAGAGTAAAATTAGTATTATTTGCCTTTTAAATACCATGTGAAATTGTATTGAAAAATACCATGTGAAAATGGATTGTTAGTTTACAAACCTTGTATCTTCTTGGAATGTCACTACGGCGAGTTGGCTGAGGCATCAAAGGTTCTAAATCCTTATAAATCACTTCGAAAAGCTCCTTATCTACTCGGTAATTTTTCCTAAATTCTTCGTCAGTCATGGCAAACGCGTTGTCTGCATATCGCGCCATTCGTCTCAAATTCCGCCTTTGTCTCATATCTAACTTATGAGAATTGTCCAAAATATCGCAAATTAGTTCGATACGTGCCATTATTCACAGTAAAAACTTCACAAATCAGTCACAATAATAAACTCGATCCCGAAAAAGTAGACTTTTTGAAATCGTATAACTTTGACACATAAACGATTTCAAACTCGATATGTCAACGTCAAAATCTCGTCAAGAGTACCGAAAAAGTGCATTCGTTCGAGTAAAGTCGGTTTCATTTAGTTAAAAAAAAATCCACCAAATCCGATTCCAATTGAGCGCTAGTGTAGCATTCAAGAGTGCCAAAATGACAAGTTCTCGATCCCAAATTCCAATTCTAATGAGATCGAGTGTCGAGAGTACAGATTAGGTATTTTATCACAGTATGTGAATAGAATAAAAACAAATAGTTTTTTCGATATCGACTTTCAGCTAGCTATTATTGACACCACTATTTTTCTCGATAAAAATACAAAGAGAAAAAAAGGGATAGAAGCATTAGAATTGTCTAATGAAAGAACGAGACGTTTCCAAAAGACATCAACGCGGAACTCAACAGTGTACTCGTTTACCCCAAACACCATTTTAAATAGACCCCTACGGTGACTCATAATCTGATTAAATCAAACATAATTTTCGTTCGCTTTAATTATCGATGAAAAGTTATGTCATCCTTTTTGTATCTAGATGTCTTGGAATGCTTCCCGCACCATTTCACCGCACATGAAGGCATTTGGATACGATAAAATTGCATAAAAAGTTATCAAAATTTGTATTAATCTAGCGTGCGCACAGGTCTGACACTTGGGCACAACTAAAATGGTTACTCTGACCGTAGCCTATTTATAGGCGACAAAACACTAATAGTTTTCGAGCGTCGGGGCACTGTATGCGCAGTCAAGTGGTTATATTGTCTTTGGCCTGAACGAACCACAATAAGTTAATTTCGCTATCTATACTTATAATAAATCTGTAGAGAGGTCAATTCTGTACAGGGAATATATTTTCAAAATAACTATCAGGGGGTGATTAGTGATCGATACTGGTGCCAAAAATGCAATCAGTAAAATTTTTGTCTGTCTGTCTGTCTGTATGTTCTTTATAGAAACAAAAACTACTCGACCGATTTTAACGAAACTTGGTGCAATTATTCTTGATACTCCTGGGCAGGTTATAGTATACTTTTCATCACGCTACAATCAATAGGAGCAGAGCAGTGAAGGGAAATGTTGGGAAAACGGGAGAAGTTACTCCATTTTTTAAGCTTCCGTCGCGTGTGTAGCCTTAATGGTTAAAAATACATAGAAATCATGTATGACGGAAATATTCTACATAAAATTATCTAAAAAATATCCCATGACAGCATATGTCTATCTTTTATGGTTGACTCACAATAACACGTGTAACTCCCGATAGCTTAGCAGTTCGGAGCTTTCTGATTATATTTGTTTACTCTTACGTTTATAATACTCTCACTCATCATTAGTAGTTATTTTATTAATTAGTTATACGTAGTTATAGGTATTTATTTTTAAGTGAAGTAGGTATAGGTTATTATAATATAATTTAGCACAGGCATTTCAGCTTTACTTTCATTTCTTTTTTTGTTGTAAGTTGTACATATTTCACAAACACATAGTGATCTATCAATGCACAGCCCAAACCACTGAACGGATCGGGCTGTTTGGCATGCAGGTAGATGTTATGACGTAGGCATCCGCTAAGAAAGGATTTTGATTAATTCTACCCCCAAGGGGATAAAATAGGGGATGAACGTTTGTATGAAACTCTGTCAATTTTAAACCGATCGGGCTGAGAGTTTCAAAATCGGGGGTAAAGTAACTATTCCACGCGGACGAAGTCGCTGGCAGAAGCTAGTAGACTATAAATTCCTTATTTCTAAACTTGTTAACTGCTGCTTCATGAACCAATAAGGAAACCTAAAAAATTTTACGTAAGCATGGAGGGGGGAGGGAGGTAAGAGCTTTGCTTACTTTTGCTGACGGGGGGAGGGGGCGGTCAAAAATGTTACAAATCCTGGCTTACGTAATATTTGAACGGCCCCATAGTATAACCGGGAGGTCTATTTATCTATCTGTGTCAGAGTATAGACTAACGGCCGAACCCAATAACCGATCTATCACAAACTGGAGATAGAAAAACAAATGAAACAACAGAAAACTTATATAATTTTTCTGTTGTTTCATTTGTTTTTCTATCTCCAGTATGTGATAGATCGGTTATTGGTTTCGGCCTTTATAGAGGTATGCGCAAGAGGGGGTAAAGTCTCGCAAATCTCCATAGAAAACGGAGGAGCCACCAACCTGAGGGTTGTTGTGTTTGGTGGGGAACTGTTGATATTCTAAATCTGTTGTTTATTTTAAAATCGCACGAAAACTTGGTATGGGATTTGGTTCACATAGTTCGTTGCTGTCGATACAGATGATGCTACTTTATTGTGGCGATATAGATTCCGCTGAAGGCAGCGGCGGCTTTTACCGTCGCGAGGCCACGGACGGTAGATATATGCGAGGCCCCGGGCGAAAGATCTTTGTAAGGCCCTTGTTCTTTTTTAAATGAAGAAGTAGATATTTCTGGATTAATGGGAATGCCCTTAATATTAAAATTTTAAATAAAATCGAATAATGCTAAGATATTTTCAAATGAAAAAATTGCAAAGCAGAAAGTCCATCTTGTTTCACTTCTCTCTTATCGAATCTAACTTACTATTGAAAAAATTCATGAATAAAATGAAGTTTTTCAATAGTAAAAAAGATTTGATCAAACATCAGAAACGTTTTCTAAAATGTAAGGTACATTTTTGAAAACGGGTTACGCGAAGCCTCTGACATAGCAAGGCCCCGGGCGGTTGCTCTGCACCCCCTCTAACAGAGCAAGGCCCCGGGCGGTTGCTCTGCACCCCCTCTAACAGAGCAAGGCCCCAGGCGGTTGCCCTGCTCGCGCTATCGCCGCCACTGGCTGCAGGGGTTTGGTATCCGCACCTAGACCTAGTGGTCTATAAGTTAACAGTGATTAGATTATTCCTAGGCGAGCGTGTCCCAGCGTCAACCACATCATCGCTTTCCAGCAGGTGACATTGTGTTCCGATCAATACAAGCGTTTAAACAAAGACCCTGTTTTTGATTAATAGATTCTAAATTCAATTTGTTTATTAATAATTCATCTAAACAAATTCCAGTAAGTTATAGTGTCGAGATTTTTAAATATAAAAATTCAGCTCTGTACCTATTTTCTTAAGAGCCCTCTCTCATTTCGGAATTTAGAGGCGTTACGAAAGATATTTTACGCACCGAGCGCACGGCGGGATGCGCGAGCGCTACTTTCTTTTATGCCTCTCGCTCGTTCTCGCTCGCACTATGATACCGTGAATACGGCGACTAAACGATCTTGATCTTTCGACGGACGTAAAACATTTTTGCGGTTTTAATAATACGCCTCTTAAACCCATTTTAACACACTGACGAATCATGAGTGACCTTAAACCCCTTTACCAAAGGCTGCATAGTATACTTGTAAACTTAGAACCATGAAGTTGTACAATTCATGCCCTGGTCAGATTTTTAATGGATCTGCCCTTCGAGAAAATCTGTTTAAAATCTAGAATCATCCTATCTCTATCGGGGAATACGTACGTGATATTAATAGGGATGTTTCCTGAGTAAAACTTATATGATTATGTTTAGTCCGTCAGTTAGATTATAGAAAAATATTGGACACGTATTTTTTCCTTTATCAAATTTGAAGATCAGGAGTGGGGGCTTGTGACGTCACGGCTCGGTAAAAATTGTAGCGAGTAGTGACGTCACACGAGTTTTCAACGCACTGTATCGTCTTCATTTTTTGTAAAAAAAATACGTGTCCAATATTTTTTGGAAATCTATCTCACAGACTAATTAGATTTTTTTAGTCAACTACCCTATTGTATCATACAGGACCTACAAGAGCCTGAAGAAGCCGTCTCCCCTGAGCGAGGAGCAGCGCCACAAGTTCGCGGAGTACCTGCTGTCGCGCCGCTCCGTCAACACGCCCAAGGGAGCCTGCCTGCTCATCGAAGCCGCCACCGCACTCGCTGATGATGTGGTGAGGGCAACTACCAACTAAGAGCTGGTTCACATTAGGTCGGACCGACAGTTTTACCGGGCCGACACACGTGTCGGATCCATATTGGCGTATGTATTTCAATAGCGCCGTTCACATATGGGCGACCCGACTATACTATCGGAGCCGACACTTTTACCGGACGTTCAGCCACGATTTCTGTCGGGTCGGCGGAATTTTGGCGTACTGGCAAGTATCCGTTCACATTTGTCGGCGCGAAACGGCGGAGCCAGCCGCCCGCCACCCTTCCACCCGCTCATTTCCCTCTTCCGGCACTCGCGCGAGCAGTTTCGTCGACGTGTATGAAGGTAAAACACGTTTAAATATGGATGGCGAAATAAATACGAAACTTTTCGTCGTCCATCGTATACAAAAGTCAACTTTTGTGACGATCCGGGCAGTAAAACGACCGTACCGTCAGTGGTGTTCACATTAGGTCGGCTCGGCAGCGTCTAGTGTGAACAGCTACAACCGACAGCCGGTCGACAGTAAACTGTCGGTCCGATCTAATGTGAACCAGCTCTAACTTGCTCTATTCAGAGATATTAGAGATTTTTAAACTGTGTATTTTTAAACTCTGTCTTGCTTGAGATTGTTATTGTGAGACAGTGTTAGGTTTTACACATAACACAATCAACGAGCTTACTCGCGTCCAGCTTTAATAACATGTAACACCAGTCTTTGTGCCAGATTGAATACCTTCAATCAAGTCACAGTTGGTGTTAGCGAATTTCGTCTCGCATCAATAGCTTCGCATCGAAATATAATACAGTCGACTCTCGTTAATTCGAAACTCGAGGAACTCTTAAAATATTACGAAATATCGAGTGTTTGAAATATCAAATGGTTTTAAATTGAGAGAAAATAAATAAAACTACTAATTATTAAGTGTTGCTGTTGATCAATTAGCTATTATTTAATTTCATTAACTGCTATTGTTTAACAATACCAAAAGTTTAAAGGTAGAATTGATTAATCTTTCGAAAGAACGAAAGAAGAATATCTCATGTACGATGATACAAGTTTGAACTTGTCTCAAAATTTCATTAGCATTTCTGTCTCTTTGTGTCTGCAACTTTGAATTATTGAGTATTTGATGCCGATGAGTTCGAATTAACGCGTGATTTTGTTATGTAGCAATGATTTTTTCGTTCGAATTACCAAGTGCATAAAAATGTATTGATTTACTTCGAAATATAAAGAGATTTTGTAGAGAACTCGTGATAACTTTGAACTATAGAGAGGTTCGAATTATCGCAGGTTTGAATTAACGAGAGTCGAGTATGTTGGTCAACATGACACAGTAAACGTTTGGTCCACAGCCTTCCCCCATCAGCATCACAATCAAAGGCAAGAAGTACATCACCTCCGAATCGGACAGCATAGAGTTCTCAATCACGGACCTGGTGGGTCGGCCGGTCAAGTTCCTGAAGGCCGAGGAGGTGGTCGCGCAGTCCGGCACGCGCCTGGCCGATGACGTCGTCGTCCTGTCCAAGCAGCCCCTCACGCAGAAACCCAACGAGCCCACAACCTTCGTCCTAAACCTTAGCAAGATTAAGGCTCAATATGGCTTGTACAAGATCGCCTTGAGCGCTGCTTCTAAGACGACTAATGTGAACGTGGCAGTGCTGGGTGAGATCCAAGTCAGCAGTGTGGAGGTCGGCATCGGTGATGTGGATGGCACGACCAGTCCTAAGGTTACGACTGTCACGTACCCCAATAAGCTGACTGAGAAGCTCCAGGCTGATCATTTGCAGAAGTAAGTAAAGACAAACTCTTTTTTTAAATCATAAATATCCTAAAACAGCCGTAGTTAATATTAAGTTACAGTATAACTACCTAATTAGGCGACCAACTTCCGAATGAAACCATTTTGACAACAGGATTTTTTATTTTTTATTTTTATTTATGATTCACAAAACTGATGTACAATCGTGCATACTTAAAATTAATACTTTGTTTACAAAACAAATGACTGACACCTACTAGATGGGAATACTGCATGCATATTTAAAGCTAAACATATTATTATCTTATTGCTTAAATTAAAATATAACATAAATATTTAACTTAACTTTTACAAAAAATTAAATTAATATAATATAAAATATTTGAAAATTAAAAATGAAAAACTTATTTAACAAACAAAAAGTTAAGTAATGCGATTATTTAAAACTATACTGCAGTTATTTTATCTTGACCTTGAGTGCATACCTAACTGAGGCCAAAGAACCAGTAAAGAGATCCACATCAGTACGAACGGAGTTGGCTAATGTAAACATCCTACGTAGCGGTGAATTCTGACCTGTGATAGTCCTTCTGTGTGGTAAAATAAAGGTTTTTCTATTTATCAATCGGCTCCCAATACGCGGAATACAGAAGTCTATTTTTTCTAAAAGTTCTGGAGAATCTATTAAACCATTCATTACCTTATACAAAAACATAACATCTAATACTTTTCTACGCGAACTTAGTGACGACATTTTATAAAAACACAATCTAGAATTATAAGAGTTTAGAACTCGACACTTAATTTCAGAGTAGCTAAGGTGATAAAGAAACTTTTTTTGGACCCTCTCTATCCTATCAGAATGTACCTGGTAGAAGGGATTCCAAACAGGACTACAATACTCTAATATACTTCGAATGAGGCTATTATAAATACAGATAGTAAGTTTAGGTTCTTTGAAAATTTTCATTTCCCTCACTACGAATCCAGACAACTTCGAGGCTTTACTAATAATTTGGTCAATTTGAGTTCTGAAATCCAATTTACTGTCCATTATTACTCCCAGGTCTCTAACATGTTTAACTTCTTCCAATGGGACATCATCAATTAAGTAAGATACCTGACATTGTTGTTTTTTCCTGCTAAAGTTAATAAAATAGCATTTAGAATTATTCAAAGACATTTTGTTTAGTACACACCAATTGTAAATATTATTTAAATCTAGCTGAAGTTTTGTCTTATCTGATTCAGAGCATACAGTTCGATATATTTTTAAATCATCGGCAAAAAGTTTGAATTTTGAATGTGCTATATTATCTCCCAAATCATTTATAAATACTAAAAAGAACAGTGGGCCAAGGTGAGAACCTTGAGGTACTCCTGTTGGTATTAAGTATGGCCTAGATTTAAAACCCTTGAGATATACTAGTTGCGATCGGTTTTTTAGATAGGATTCGCACCAACGCAGCAATGATCCATGAATTCCCATAGCCTCCAATTTAGCGAGCAGTAAATCATGATTAACCAAATCGAATGCCTTTCTAAAGTCTGTGTAAATTGAGTGTACCTCTCTACCATTGTCTAATGCATCTGCAATATAGGTGACGTATTCAACTAGGTTAGATGTCGTAGACTTTTTTGGGCGAAAGCCGGATGCAAATAGGATGCAAATATTTGGAGCAGAGCGATGATTCCTGAAGATAGTAGGCTATGTAACTCCTTGGCACAGATCATTTCATCAACAGCCTGTTGCAGTCCACTGCTGGACATAGGCCTCTCCAATTGCACGCCACTTAGATCTATTTTCAGATCATCTCAATGTAAAGAAATAAAACCGAAATCGTTTTCTATTTTTGAAATCGGTTAAGTATAGGTATGTTTGATCTCTTGCTGCGTGAATGTACCGAAAACACACAATGTGGGTGGGGACTGTGTACCGGAAGGCTGTCGAGGCTACGAGGCGTTGGAAGACCCCAAGGTGGACTGATGACCAGAGGCCTAATTGTGTAACATGTTTCTAACAAGAAAATTACGTTTACCGAATTGAATTAGGTGCATTACATTATTCGCAAGTCGTTAGTTTTAGCGAATCGTAGGCAAGGTATTGCAGTGCCTTTGCCGAAAAACGTCACACAATGGGAAATATACATGGAATTTTATTTTGTTTGCAAAATAAAATATCTATTTAAATTTTATTTTGTTTGCAAAATAAAATACCTATTTAAATATCTCTACTAAACAATTATGAAATAATTTTTAAAATATGAAGCTTCAAAGTTGTCAATTAGAAAGAGAAGTTCAATACGAACTCTGACGTCAAAATTCATGATGCCTATACAGCTGCCATAGGAAACAGCGGTTTCGCGAGAGGCACAGATATATTTGTTTAAAATAGTTATATTTCGTTTATTTTTCCGTCAATTTTGATTATATTTTCACTGTAAGTTAGCATTATATTTTTGGATATTTCTAGATGTTAAGATTTTTTTCACGTATATTCCCTATTAGGTCGCTGGTGAATTCTGCCGTAACTTATGCAGTTCAGCAGTGGGCTCTTTCGGCTAAATTGATTATCAAAATATTCGTGGACATATCGTCACATCCACGGCAAACTTACGAATCTGCAGTTTTAGGGAAATCGTTAATTTAGATGAAAAACTACGTTACGTAAGACAAACCGGGGCAAAAATACTTACATATTTCTGTCTCTGACGTGACGTGGTGACTTACACACATAGTAAACTTATCAAATTCATTTAAGGTGTTTTATCGTACCTAATAGAATTTATAAAATTGAAATGCTCCCCCGTAAATGCATTTTTGGTAGATTCATAAGTTTGTAGTGGATGTGACGATATCCTCAGATTTTAACGGAAAGCTTTTGTGGTGTAGAGTGACGCTCAAGTTCAGCGTGCGCGACAAGTACAACAAGCCGGTGCTGGTGCAGCAAGCGTTCGTGCGCGTGGGCAGCGCCGCCGGCGACCACGAGACTATCTTCGTGGCCGAGCCCGACAACACCAAGGCCTACAAAGTTGATCTTGTGAGTATTCAACTGTAGCAACACTGAACTAGTTTAAGAGTTACCGCGGTCCTGGAACGCAAAGGGCGTTGAAGGGACACGGGTTGTTTTTAGACGTAAGTAAGCTCTACTTGCGTAAACTAGAGTTATACAATACTATCTAAATACTATCTATATATGCACCTAACTACCTAATTAACAACACACACACACACACATAAACACACACAGACTACCTCCCACAACACTACCTACTTGCCGAATTTTATATCCTGACATTGTAACTCGGGGTGGAGACCTGTGGCCGTATGACGAAGTGCCAATGCTATCATGATTCGTGTGAAGGAAAGAGATAGTGCTATTCGTCTTGTGTAACTCCGTCTCTCTCTGACACAGAAATCATGATGGATTTAAGATGTCATAATAGGTCGCCAGGTGCGAACACAGGTTATTACCCTCGCTTAGGCACCAGTCTCCCGCAATATTGCAATATATTCAATTATTATAACCTAACAATATATCCATGTTATCCGTAAATATTGCGGTGAGAAAATAAATGATTTTGTTTATATTTATTTAGAGTTGTCCTCTAACTCAAATTAAAAAAATAAATAAAAACAATAATTTCACATAATAGTTTTAACCCATATAAAACTAACTCGATCTTAAAAACGACTCTGGTTGGTGCAATTGTGCCTAAGAGTCTGACTCTCCCTTTAAGTCTGCCCAGAGGGGTAGAATTCATTTGCTGATGTCCAATCCAAAAAATAAAATAAAACAATAAGTTTTCGGATGCTTAGTGTAGTTGGAGGAGCTCATGACTAATAAATAACAAAAGCTGGTCCATCTTCAATATTAAGCAACGCCCTGGAACGTAAAGGGCATTACAAGAAGAAGAACACGAGTGGGTTTTAAATTTTAATCAGTAAGAGTTTGACACTCCTTTCCGCTCCGCCCAGAGCGAGAGAAGTCATTTGGTGATTTCCCACCCAGAAAAAAAAAGTTGGCCACGCTTATAGCGGTATCATTAAGTCCTCAATAGTGAAGGTGTAAGGGCATTTAAGACACTCCATCGGTGGCATGGTCTGCAAGTTCTGTTCTGTGTGGGGGAGGGAAATTGAAATTATATGTTTTCCTACTCCTGCGCTGTTCTTTTCCAATTAATTTTTATACGAGATTCGTCTAGCTTCAGTGACTCTGCGTTTTCCGAAGATGATTCTGGCTTTTAGTAGCAGTGGTTGGGTGTAAAGTGGCGGGCAAAAAAAAGCACAGTATATTTGTACAAGTGACCGTGTTCTGTCAGAACGTGGGCGGCATCGCCAAGCACCTGCAGTTCGCGTCGGGCGCGTACTCGCTGAGCGTGTACCTGGGCGACAGCGCCGTGTCCAACCCCGTCGCCTGGCCCGTCGGCGACGTGCTCTTCAACTTCGGCAAGGACGCTAATGCTGTCGGTGAGTTTGTTTTTGTTTTTGTTAGCCATGGTACACAAGAGTTTGTTCCACTGCTGGGCAAAAGCAATGGCACAGGCCTCAATTTTCTCCTACCAAATCTCTCTGTCTTGAGCGATATTTGGCCATACCTGCCCCGCAAACATGATGAGAAGTCGCAAGTCCCGTCCCATTTAGTGATAAGGCTAGACTGTGTGAGCACGGGTACCTGTATATATCACAGTTTCAAACACCCGTACGTGTACGATGTAGTGTCGTTCTATGATTTGAGGTTTACATGCGTGACATGTAATTAAGGATTTTAATATCAGTATCGTCTTCTCAAATTCAACCAATGTGTTCCCACAGGAAGGCCAGTAACGAGCACGGCGCTGCCGTACCGCGGGCCGCTGCCGGAGATCGCGCACATCTTCCGGTCGCCCGAGGCGCGGCCGGCGCGCGTGGTGTCGGACGTGTTCGCGTGCGCCTGCGCCGCGCCGCTGCTGCTGCTGCTGCTGCTGTGGGCCAGGCTCGGACTCAACTTCAGCAACTTCCCCCTCACGCTTAGCGCGCTGCTGTTCCACTTGGCTCTGGGAGGTAAGGAAAATCTTATTAACAGTTCGAGTTTTCATCAAAAACAGGCCCGTGATCTCTATGAGTATTTTTCACTATTCCTCGTAATTTCTGTACTGGCCATCCATGCCCACTTGAAAAATTAACACTGCACTCGTATTATTTATTATATCAAAGTGATCATCAGCCACCGACACCTATTATGTTGCGTTCAATCACACAAGCGTTGTAGTCGTGCATTCACAACAACAAAAATTAAAATTTAATGCTTTTCATCTTTAAATTCAATTTTTTAATCGAGCTGGGAGCTACATAGGTTTCATTTAATCTGATCATTGGCTACCGACTAATTGAACATGATAAAAAATATGCATAATTCATCACTTGTAATTGTTTGTTGTAAATATGCATAATTCATCACTTGTAATTGTTTGTTGTTCATGTTCCAATTTCTAAATCTGGCAGGCACAGTAGATAATCGACACATCGTCTTGTGCGACATCGCCACATGCTTTTCTCACCGAATGAAATGGCAAGTCGATAATTTAAGAGTGGTTAAACTAAGTAGCGTATCCTGGTTGTTTGCTGCAGGTTCGCTGGGGCTGTACGGCGTGCTGTGGCTGCAGCTGTCGATGTTCGACACGGTGCGCTACCTGCTGCCGCTGGGCGCGCTCACGTTCCTGTCGGGCCACCGCCTGCTGCGCCGCCTCGCCAGCGACAAGCTCGCGCGCTAGCCGCCCGGCGCCCGCATCGCATGCTCCTACACAACTAGAACCTCATTCTATTTGCACAAGTCTGTTAAAAAAATAAAAGCCTATTATGGCCTGTAGCGTGCATTGATGAAGGAATTTTGTAATGCGTTATGTTGCTGCCTGTCCTAACCGGCATTAGCCTTTACATTATTAAAACTAAGATAGGAATGCAAGTCCCGTTTGCTGTGAATGATTGGACTTTTTCTGTTCCTGTATAGGATTGTGTCCTACTAATGAACTAGATCATTTCTGTAATTGAGTCAACTTACTCATTTCACTTTTCCAGAGAAGTTAACCATAATACATCTCATTAAAGTTTCAATTTTAATGAATACCTAACAGTTACTGTCAACTTTTCAAATTCAAGTTTGCAACTTGCACACTTGTTTTATTTTACTAGAATATAATTTATAAAGTTGTTGTTATTGCATTTTTCCACTAACTTTTAACACATTGTGATTGTCAACAATTATTGTAAATACGATCTCCACAATTTTCACATCTCATTGAAGTGCAAAGTTAAATAAAAGAGGTCTCGTTGTATTTTCTGGTTTCTGAATACTTATTCATTACCAATAATGCAATATGAGTGGTTGGGAAAATATTGTGACTTATTTCATCTTCTCTGAGGTCATATAGGACTCTACGGAATACATGCAATTATTTTATATTAAGATTTCGTAGAGCTCCTACAGAGCCCCAACAAATACCTACTGTAATTATAATTTTACATAATAAAAGTAATGTGATTCGTTATTTTTCTTTTTTCATATCATTAAAGTCCACTTTCCAATAATTTAAGAATCTTCTATCCATAGGGTCTAGTCCTTGCATAGTAGCAAAATTATGTGGTGGCAGGGGTGGGAATCAAATAACCTGCGCAGCGCGAATACTTAATACCTATACGAAAGCATTGGGCCACACATTCACTAGGTATATTTGCTAATAACTTTTAAATCATCATAAGTCATATCTCCATTTCATTTGGTCGTATCTTGTAAGAATAAATGGGAGCAAAATCGGGACAGAATCAGGTTCCGTAACGAAGGTACCCTAGAAACGAGAAACTAGATGTTGCAACTGGAGAAGAATTGTAAAGGATATAAAAACAGCGAAATTAGAAGAGGCCTTTGCCAATGAGCACACCGAACTGCGGAACATTATTTATCTATCTATCATTTATATTATTTACCTATCTATCACAATATTATAAATCGATGTCTTATTAATAAAAAAATAGTTTATTATTTAACGCGATATAATACGATATTATTATGCATATTTGAAAACTATAATTTCAATTTCGAGGATGTTAGATTTCAGACACTATATTTTGTCTAGTGTAGTCACCACAACACCCATTACACACCGTCGACGCGCGTTAAACGCAATAAAATCAGTTTGAAAACGCAATTAGCACAAACGTCAGCACGGCGTCCCTCCGTGTGCACAGCCTGCTTCATTTGCACTAATAGTTAAAAACGAATAAAATACCGTTTGTCATTAAAACTTTATTAGCAAAAAATATATCTAACACACTTACCATATATAAAGCAAGAAAGCATTCACTAACATTTCAAAGTAAATGCGTTCATTATTATTATCTATCACAGAATAAATCATCTTGAAATGATTCCATTTTACTATAAAATATATTATTGTTTAGGAAATTATTCTAGTTCATTAGAAGCTAAGTCATTAAAACTATTTGCATAAAGGTACACACATTGCAAATAAGTAGCTTGTCTTACTTAATTAGAAGGAACCTCTTCTTCACGCATAATTTATCGTCAAAAACACAATTCAAATTAATCAAGTTGTACAGACAATAATGAACATAATGTCAGTCCAGGTAATTGTATTACCGGCTCCACCGGTATCAGTACCACATTCTCCAAACATCCACTTTGTTACTTTTGATTGGAATTGATAATACTGTCAGTCACTGAGACTATTGCTTTGTCTGTATGTTTTCAGTTTAGTTTATTTCAGTCTAAAACTCGGCATCAAGCGTGAACACATTGTCCATCTGGTTGGCCATGACTCCCCATTTCTGGTACTCACTAACTTTCTTCTCAAAGAAGTTGGTCTTGCCTTCCAATGAGATGAGATTCATGAAGTCGAATGGGTTCTTTGTATTGTAGTGCTGTTGAAAAAAGAAATACATTTTAGTTGGAAACTTTTGAAACAAAGATAAAATATAAATTGTCTACTTTTTAGGCAAATATGAAATGAGGTAAGCTAGAATGCTAACTTGTTTTTGGTTAGCTGATTAACTCATATCAGTGCCACAATTGTCCAAAAACATACTGATATTTGATGACCTGAATTTCCTGGTAAAATAAATTATTATTTATCATTTGTGTTGCCTGACCTTTCCTAATTAGGACCATGCTGTCTATTGTAACGTGACTATTTTCTCATTATGACCCACATGACTGAAGGGTGTGGAAGTATTAGCCCTGGTCAAATTTGCCTCAATAGATTTCCTGACCCCACCATTTACCTTTTCTCCAATAAGTTCCATGAGCAGCCTGTCGGCAACAAACTCGATGTAGTTGGACATCAATTCGCAGTTCATGCCAAGTAGTCTGACAGGCAGTGCATCTGTGAGGAACTCTTGCTCGATAACCACAGCATCCTTGATGATGTTGAGTACGCGCTCCTTGCTCGGTTTCTGTACCAAGTGCCGGAACATCAGGCACGCGAAGTCAGTGTGGAGACCCTGTGGAAAATTAGGTAGGTACATGTTAAATCATGTCATCAAAAAGGTCGCAATGACTGCTACTAGTTATGGAAATTAATTAAATTCCCTGTGATGATGATGAGCTTATTTAGTCAAACATCACAATATATTTTATCATAAATAAAAGTTGCTTCTCTCTTTTCAACAACTTCCAAAAAAGGAGGAGGTTCTCAATTTGACTGCATTTTTTTTTTATATGTTAACCTCATTGCTCATCAAATAGAGGTTCAATGAATAACAACTTATAGTGCAGTTAACTTAATGAGGAGAGAGTTTATACATTTAATGGTTTAAATAATATTAACCATTAATAAACATGTTTTAACTAAGTTTTGAGCTAGGCCTTATCATAATACTGGTTTTGCCTAATCATTTTAATGGTTATACAAAACCCTATAAAATACTACACTCCATGGAATGAATTGCTACAAAGATAATAAAGCAAAAGTAATCAATTTTGCAATAAGCATAGGTGCACATAAACAAATAGCACTTATGTGAGATTGTTATCAAAGACTTTTTAAGTTCATGCTAGTATTTTCAGATAAGGGACTGCGTGAGGAACTACACTGAAGATAACAGGAGTCTGCTGATAATAGCTTACTGATACTGAAAGCTGTTTGTATTGATGATATAATTTACTGGCAGAGCTTATAAAAATGAATGGTATAAGTACATCAAGTATTTAGCAAAACCCTGATAAATGTATACTTAGTATGATTAAAATACAAACCTCGTCCCTAGAAATCAGCTCATTACTGAAAGTCAATCCAGGCATCAAGCCACGCTTCTTCATCCAGAAGATAGAGGCAAAACTGCCAGAGAAAAAGATGCCTTCAACAGCAGCAAACGCTATGATGCGCTCAGCGAATGTAGCCGACTTGCTCGCGATCCACTGCAGGGCCCAGTCAGCCTTCTTCTTCACACAGGGTAGGGTTTCAATAGCATTGAACAGGAAGTCTCTGTATAAGGATAATGATTGTCATGATTAGAACGGAAAACTTTTAATTGAATGCATTTTATGAGTACGAGTCATGGTATTCTAATGCCTACTTGTTTTGTTCCTAATAAAAAATTTTGCTTGTTATTACTATTATATGAACATAATAAGTATGTATGTTGCATGAATACTTCTCTGATGCAAAGTAAACTTCCATTTAAACTATTATAAGTAAATTTTCAATGAAGGCATGATGGCCATATACTTTTACACAACTAAGTCTAGGTAGTTAGAAATAAGTAATCACATGCATTTAATTAGGCTCAACTCAACGGTCAGCGAGTCAACACGTCCCCTGAGGATGCCTCGTGGAGAGGCGAAACACGTGTCGGTAATGGTGTTGGGTTTTGCATTGCCTTCCTGCATGTGCTTAAAATCCTTGCATTTGCCCAGTAATCTTGCATGTGCATAATATAGCGGGCGGGAGGGAGGTGCATACCTGCAACCCACTAATATTCGCGGAAATTAAAACTAGATATATTGTTTTCATTTTCAAATTTAAAATGGATTTCCGCAAAGTAACGCCTGACTCAATCAATTTTTTTTTTTTAATTTTTTTTTTAGGCTCAACTTACCTCTCCTTAGGATCCCTTATGTATGTGTCAATGAGCAAAGAGTACATCTCAGAGTGTACATTCTCCATAGCTATCTGGAAGCCATAGAAGCATCTTGCTTCAGTCACTTGCACCTCCTGGGAGAAGCGTTCCACCAGGTTCTCATTGACAATGCCGTCTGAGGCAGCAAAGAAGGCCAGCACATGTTTGATGAAGTGCCTCTCACTGTCTTTGAGGTTCTCCCAGTCTGATAAATCCTGTATACAACAATTTAATGCAAGGTGAGTCAATTGAATGCCTGCTTGTGTACAAAACATTGCAACATGTTTTGAGTATGTAGCAATAACATAATTTTATAGGTTTCATTTCATAATCTACATGAGTTATCTAGTGCCTGCGAAAAGGCGTAGGTAGTTTCAATTATTGTGACAAAACGAAAAAAATGTTTTGTTCTTCATTTATACGGTTTAGAGAAACCATTGCAGAATATAATGCTAGATAGAAACAACAGAAAAATAACACGACTGTTATTGCGCCATAATTTGGTACCTACCTACTTCCTGTTGTCCGCGGGGGGTGGTGGTCATGCGTGACCCAGAGTGTAACGACCAAAAGCGGGCCGATAAACAGGGAGCTTTATCTCGGACTCTGGGATATAAATGATCTCCAATTGACTTCATAAAATATTGTAGAATACTGAACTAAACCAATAAAAAACCACGAGACGTAAACAAATACGTACCTTGGATAGATCCACTTCCTCGACGGTCCAAAACGAAGCCTCGGCCTTCTTATACATGTCCCAGATATCGGGGTACTGTATCGGAAATATGACGAAGCGACGCGGGTTGTCGCGCAGAAGGGGCTCCTTTTGTGGGTCAAATTCTGCCACTTCCATGTTCTTTGCCTCAACCTCCATACTTTCTCCACTCATGTTGTCATTGCGTTCAGCCAAAACATTGTTTTTACCTCCGTTCTGCAAAGCAAACAATGGTTAGGTTCAGGTTCTGACATGTTGCAATCTAATAATAACATAGTAGGTAAGTATGTGCAGAGTAACTAACCTTCAAATACGCTGTCATATCGTTGTCGTACTGATTTTCCTTGTTAAAAACTGGAGCCATTATGATTTGTTTAATTGAAATTATAGAAATATGGGTCAACTTTCAGCTACGGTCAGCACAGACTCAGACAAGTTCACAGATGCGAATGGCGCGAATGAACGTACCGCTCAGCTGCCGCTTTTTTGAGTACGCACAATTTCCCTCCAATGTTGAGACTAGTCAATGATTGGTTTTGTTCCGAAGTCCACTATTAAATCCAAACAAAACTTTGGAAACACTTCAACATTAAAATATCAACACATATAGTACTGTTGTAACATGAAGATTAAGTTAATTATTACTGTAAAATATACAATTCTAGCATTGGATATATACTCTGGAATCGAAAATTGAAATTATGAGTTTGGCAGCTGCAGTTACACGTCTTCAATAAGAGCTTCGGAACCATCATATGTTGACAAGTTCATTGACCAGTAAGAAAACAGCAAATAGAAAAGAGCGGTATTTGCTTTGGATTAGTTTCTTTTATTTTATTCGATCGTAAAAATCTAATATAATCGTTATATAAGTTGTATGATATTTTGACGTACTATTAAGTGTATTTAACTATAAACATTAATGTATCTCTATATGAGAAAAAGCAATAAACACGCGTATATCGGGTTTCGCGCCTAAATTAAACTATTTATTTAATTTTTTCAATTGGTTGTCGAGTTAACCAATCAAACGCCTGGGAAAAAGTTGCGTTCAATTTAACCGGTTCGTACCGGGTGGAACTAATTGTAGATTGATGAGATCAGCTTCGACTAGCACCTCGTCTGCGACTTCTTCCAAGAGGATTTTCGTTTTTCTTCTGATTCCTAAAATTTAGTTAGTCGGGCAGATTGCTTAAACCAAAACATTTTCCATACTTCGAGCAATTTTATTTATACCTTTTGTAAGGAAAGGTCCGATTTTGATAATTCAGTTCAATTGTAATTAACATGTTGATATTTAACCTTGATTATGAGACCATTTAAATGGATAGGTTTAAATAGATATACTTATAGAACAAAAGATACCAAAATCACCACTATTCCATTCCATAATTTGATTGAATAATTTGAACACTAAACGGTAATTGTGTATAATAATATATATATTATACACAATTACCGTTTACCGCCCTCACCTCTCTAAATCGGTCTCTAACCGTCCTATTCTAACTGCAATTATTATACACTAGTACACTACCCTGTTTGTTTCCTAAATTGGCTTCCTAAAAATTATATAGTGTAATAAGCCGTATTAAAAAAAAAGCATTAGTCTCTGGTTTAAAACCGGTGTGTCATTCATGTCATGTCAGTGTCATGTCATTCCGGGAAAATAATAGCAATAGCCTCTAAAAAATACGCTTTTGTAATTTGTGAAATTGTAAAATAAATAAATAGGAAAGTTTAGCAATTATGTCGGATAACGATGATGATTATATGTGCGAGGAGGAGGAAGATTATGGCTTGGTATGTATTGTAAACTCACATAATACATATTTTATTTCATACTGTTATTGTGTGTGACGTTTATCGAGTATCTCCGAAATTCCTAGCTTTTAACCTTGTTCTTTTAAGACTTATGCTACTAGCATATTATACAGTTTTACTTACATTTATGCCGTTGTCACATTATCCTACCATGCGGTTCGTAAAATTATAAGGATGCAGAAATCTTTTCGTTAGAGCTTGTACCTATCAGTTTTAGTTGGATCAGGTGAATATCTTGCCTTTATACTGATGTGAAAACATTTGAATTGTGTATTTTGTCTAGGAATACTCGGAAGACAGTAATTCAGAACCAGATGTTGATTTGGAGAATCAGTACTATAATAGCAAAGCATTGAAGGAGGATGAGCCCCAGGCAGCTCTCACTAGTTTCCAAAAAGTCCTCGAGCTTGAGGGAGGAGACAAGGGTGAATGGGGCTTCAAGGCACTCAAGCAAATGATCAAAATTAATTTTAAATTGGTAAGTTTTCACCACAATAAAATTTCTATGCAACAAAATAAAAAGTTTGAGATGCCATGATACATACATGGCATCTCAAACTTTTTATTTTGTTTTTGTAGTGTCATTTTCTTTAAGAAAGTAAAAGTATGAGTTCCGTAAATTCTGCAGCATGCAAAAACCTTGTAAATCATATTCATTCATTCCATACCTAATCCATTGAGTCAGTTTTAACAACTTTAGATGTTGAAAACATTTATCCTGCAAAAACAAATCTTTTAATATTGTTCTCAGTTTTACTATGTTATTTTTAATTAAGTCAAATCTATACTAATATTATAAAGCTGAAGAGTGTTTGTTTGTTTGAACGCGCTAATCTCAGTAACTACTGGTTCGAATTGAAAAATTCTTTTTGGGTTGAATAGACCATTTATCGAGGAAGGCTTTAGGCTATATATCATCACGCTTAAGCCAATAGGAGCGGAGCAGCGATAAAGAATGTTTTAAAATCGGGTATTCCACGGGGACGAAGTCGCGGGCAGCAGCTAGTAATAAAATAAAAATATTGGATTGCAGGGCAACTTCACAGAAATGATGTCTAGGTACAAACAGCTGCTGACGTACATCAAGAGTGCAGTCACTAGAAACCACTCGGAGAAGTCCATCAACTCCATCCTGGATTACATCTCTACTTCTAGAAATGTAAGTGTCACAATAGTTTACTTTAGAATAAAGACACAGGAAAAGTGATGATCAGTTTGTTTAATGGTTAGTGTCAGCTGGCCTCTTTTTACACCTGGGCAAAGACTTCTCCCACTGACTTTCAAAATGATCAACCCAGGGTTAGTGGACCACTGGTTGTTGTTTTTATCCATTTTGTCCTAAATCTTTTACAGGGGCTTTCATTATCAAGTTACTTCTCCCGCTCTGGGCGGAGCGGAAGGGAGTGTCAGACTCTTACTGACTAAAGCCCACCCGTGATCCTTCTTGTGCCCTTTGCGTTCCAGGGCTGCGGTGACTCTTTCGAACAAATTCCGCAACCCTAGCAGGCACTGACCCTATCAGGCCCCGTCTTTTTTGCTGACGGCTGTTTGAGGCGCGCGTGGAACACGACGCGCCGTCGACTCGGGCCTGGTTGCTATCGGACGGCGAGCCACCCATAGCTCACCGTCCGCAGGCTCGCGCCTACGGAGGCCGGGAATCGCCCTGCGTTTCCAGACGCCCGATGACTGTATTGGGCTTTATATAGTGACTAATTCCACCCACAGCTTATAGGAAAAAAAAAACAAAATTCTTTAGTATCATGCTGAATATTTGTTTACAAATGTCATCCTGCTCATTTTAACAAAGTAATTGATTGATTTTGAGACAATTGATTTGTTTTCATAAATATATTATGTATATAAAAGTGCTCCTTGCAGATGGAGTTGTTACAAGACTTCTACGAAACTACACTAGAGGCTCTGAAGGATGCCAAGAACGACAGGCTATGGTTCAAGACAAACACGAAGCTAGGGAAACTGTACTACGATAGAGGAGATTTTAATAAACTTGCCAAGATACTGAAGCAACTGCACCAGAGCTGCCAGGTGAGTTTGTGTACCAAAATTAGCATCTCTGGGTTCCGATGATTTATTAACATCCAACTTTTTGTAGCACTCAAACCTTGTTTTTTTAATATTTTTTTATAAGTTATGTAGCATGGCTTCAGAAAGCACAAGCGACACATATCCAAGCAGGTCGCACCAGTGAAAATAAAATCCCGCCCTTAACAATCGCCAACCTTCTAACGCCATGTTACTGTAAGCCTACACGCTATACTAAAATTAAATTGATAAATTTGCCATTTAGCACTCTTCAAGCACTTGCAAGGGGTCAAAAAGGGTATAATATGTTGTAGCAATTGTGCACCCTGTTAACTATCTGTTGCCTATAATATAGATATTTCCACTACAGACTGATGAAGGCGAGGATGATCTGAAGAAGGGCACGCAGCTGCTCGAGATATATGCGCTGGAGATCCAGATGTATACAGCCCAGAAGAACAATAAGAAGCTGAAGGCTCTGTACGAACAGTCCTTGCATATCAAGTCTGCCATACCACATCCACTTATTATGGGTGTTATCAGAGGTAAAAATAATTTATTAATAGTAGTTTCTCATTTTCTAGATCATAAAGAGAATATTTTGTACAGCAACTGTACTGTTTACCTACTTGAAGACACACTAATGCTTTAAACCCGTTGGCCGCCTGCAGTACTCTTGTTCCCTATTAAGTTCCGCGTTGCACATACATACGTAAAAAAACTAGGCACCCGACGGGTCAATAATTCTAAATTTGATTTAAAAAAAAAACTTAATTTTTATTTAATTAATACCTGCTTGAGTATTCTTTTCCAAACCATTATAGCTACAGTGACCGGAAGTGGTCTGTGCGTTACATTGCGATGCATAAGGGTTTTATGTTGCCAAGAACAGCCACAGTGAAACAATTGTTAATGATTGGGGTTGGTCCAGTTAGTCATTATCTTCATTTTTTATAGTCTTTTTTCACCCAGTATCGCCCACTGCAGGGTTCTTCCCATTCATGTTATGCTTCCCTGTTCTACCAGATACTCAAATTAATTTAAAGTAACGCTTAATTGTTACAGAATGCGGCGGTAAAATGCACTTACGCGAGGGTGAGTTCGAGAAGGCTCATACGGACTTTTTCGAAGCGTTCAAGAATTACGACGAGTCGGGCAGTCCGAGACGGACGACGTGCTTGAAATACCTCGTCTTAGCTAATATGTGAGTGTTGTTACTTATCCAAAAACTTCTTAGCATAAGCATAAACATAATCAGCCTTTTAATGTTCCCACTGCTGGGACACAGGCCTCTCTAGGAGAGGGAATGGGCCGTAATCCACCACGCGGGCCCAGTGCGGGGTGGTGAATGTCACATGTCTTCAAATTTTTGATTTCCTCACGATGTTTTCCTTCACCGTTTTGAGAGCAGTGGTGATGAAATTAATTACACAAAGTAGTGCGCCTGGCTGGGTTTGAACCCGCGACCTACGATTCGCAAGTCGGGGCCGTTACAACTCGCCCACCACTGCTCTCTAAAAAAACTTCTTATGATGACCTAAATAGATAATTTTTATATGAAACAAAAACAAGTAATAATACGTTCTCATTTTCCACAGGCTTATGAAATCTGGCATCAATCCTTTCGACTCCCAAGAAGCCAAACCGTACAAGAACGACCCAGAGATCCTAGCCATGACGAACCTCGTAATGGCGTACCAAAATAACGACATTAACGAATTCGAGTCCATTCTCAAACATAACAGGAACAATATCATGGACGACCCCTTCATTAGAGAGCACATAGAGGACCTGCTGAGGAACATCAGGACCCAAGTACTGATCAAACTGATCGGCCCATACACTAGAATCCATATACCGTTTATATCTAAGGAACTCAATATTGATGAGAAAGAAGTGGAAAATCTACTGGTCACCTGTATTTTAGACAAGTAAGTAGAAGTTGGCACTTTATTTATTTAAATTTCATTACTACTGCTCTCATAGAAATATAAAATACAAGAGAATTGGAAAGGTGGTGGGTGTCTGCGCGACATGGTCTGAGCGACCATGTCATAGGCAAATGGTCGAATCCGTGAACTAGTGCGCTTCCGACCGTGAGCATGACAAGATATAAGAATGCCATGTCGTTCAGTGCAACTGCAAGATAAAGGTGTATTCACAGTGGTGTTAAATTCAAACGTTCGAAGCACTGCCTTCAACTGTCATTGTGAACTTGACTTTGTAATTTGAAAGATTTGATTGGTCAGGGGGGCTAGGCCGACGGACAATGATGACTCACTGCATTCTTAACGCGAACGAACTGTAGGGAACGTATACAGCGTAGACTATGCCATCTAGTGTTGCAAATCTGAGACTTTTACGTTGTAAATATTTGACCTGTGCTGCCATCTATACTTCCTGCACCCTTCGTTTCGGGGAACGTGCACAAAGTAGATTGTGCCATCTAGCGTTGTAAATTTGAAACTTATAAGTAAAAAAATACTTGACATTGTCGCGTCTGTGCTGCCACCTACAGTTTCTGCACGTTCCCTATAATCTTGTTCGCCTGTCCCTGTACTTAGTATGATATGATTCGGTGTTGTTGCAGCACAATCAGCGGGCGCATCGACCAGGTGAACTCTGTGCTGGAGCTGCAGTCGCACGCGCTGGGCGCGGCGCGGTACGGCGCGCTCGACAAGTGGACGGCGCAGCTCGCGTGCCTGCACCTCGCGCTCGCCAACAAGATGGCGTAGTGCGCACGCGCCGCCCGCTCCCGTAGCCGCCACTGACTTGTTAGCTTTACATGCTCAACTTACTCGCACCGGTTACGAGCGCACTCAGGTTCGCGGACGACTTTTATACAAGGTTTAATTGGAATAACTGAATTGCACCCATAATTTGATTTTGAACAACTTTTGTGAGCACGTATTTCCAACCCCTAAAGAAGTTTTCAGCTATATCAATTACTCCTTGTAGTCGGGCAGTGTGTATAGAATAAGGACGCGGCCATTGTGGCGCGAGGTGGAGCGTGCGAGCTTGTCTGTCATGTATTCATAGGGTGTTATGTAAACAGAACGCAGCGCACGCTTCTACTCGTGTGTTGCTACAGTGGCGGCACACCGCGGCGCCGCTGATCCACACGACGCCAGTGTAAACGCACCGACACATCTCCCGCCAATGAACGTTCAGTAACAACGTAGTGTGCTAAGGTTGCTGCGCGTGCGCAACACGTCCAGTTGTTCGTGCTTATAGATCACTTGCAATACCGACCACACCTATGTATGTACAGTTCACAAGACGCGAGGACGCTCGCTTCATCCGTCACCAGTTTCTGTGAACAATCGTGCACAATTCGGAAGTTGATCACGTCCACTGCAATATATTGTATTAGAAACTAAAAAGGTGTCTAACCAATTGGATATTAAGTTGTAAAATAGTATTTTTGCTTTATTTTAAAGATTCTTACACTAAAGCAGATGGTTCAATGGAATTGCTCTCCTTAAGCTGCTGAATGCAATTAAATATAGATAGATTATCGGCTATTATTCTTGGTCAGTTTTCGAGTAATTCTATATATATATATTAATACATAGATGTGGTTATAATAAGTATGTTTATAAATAATTAAGATCAGTTTGGTTCGTCCCAAGTAGTGCCAGAGCCAGGTTGAATTGAAGTGATTTTGTGTGAAAAACTTTTATGACAAATGAACTCGGGAGATATGTGTCTGCTGTTATAGCTTTCAAACCCGGCTATGCCTTTAGTTCCCGATATTGAAACTTAGCTCAACGCCAATAGAAGTTAACATAGAGACTTGGTTTAATTTTGTACTGTTTTGTAAGTGCTCGATGCACTGATGCAATGGTGAAACTTTTAGCGAGCAGTTTATTTTTCAAAATGAACGACCGTCAGGAGTTGGAATCGGATATGTGATATTGTATATGGTTGCGTGTAGTGATAGTTATTTGTGAATAATGTAATATTTCTCCACAAATTATAAAAGACATCGTTCGGAGGCTCGACATGACCTTGCTTGTAATTATTGGGAACAATCTCGGCAGAACAACTACTGATGAACGCGCCTCAATTCAGTGCAGTGTGTTATGCTAATACACAGTTTCAAGTAATTGCACGTCTTTTATTTCGTAGTACCTACTAGCAGCGCCGCGCGGTTCCCGTTTCCTTGGGAATACGAGGATAAAATATAGCCTATGCTACTCGCTGATAACGTAGCTTTCTATTGGTAGTTTGTCCATTCCAGTAGTTTCGGAGCTTATTCGGTACAAATAAAAAACTTTCTTCTCTATAATATTAGTATAGATGAACAAGTACGGAATCCTTCGTGGGCGACTACGAGGTCGCAATTGACCGGTTTTTTTGAACCCCAAGGATCAGAATGCATTGTCACCTGTGCTGTGACTGATATTTTCACCTGGATGGTCCAATATTGGGTGGCAACAGAAAATAAAACAATTTACATAGTAATAGGTAAATATTTATAATAATAAAATTGGTATATAACTACATTAAATGGACGGATCGGTATATCACAGGTTAGTTCTATACATTTCCATTAGTACGTATACATTCGTTACAAACATGTTATCAATAGGAATTAATACTTCACAACGATCGTCATCAGTTACAATAATTGTTTTGAAGATAAACACATTAAATGGCACGAGAGATTAATATTAGTCAAACGACTTTGACCAAAAATGTTCAAATCAAATCAAAAATGTGTATTTGTCAGAATATGGTACAAAAGATTGCAATTTTGGTTCCAGCATATCCTGCCATACTAAGGCGTACAAATATTTCTAAGTGATTTGATCTACACATAAACATACAAAACATTCGTGTTCATTAGTTCATTTCACTTGACCTCACAAGAAGTTTTGAAGAGAAATAAGTTTGTATCAATAACAGACTGTTAAATTAGATAATTTTATTAATCTTATAATTACGGCAGTGTAAACTTTTTTGTTTAAGTACTTTTTGTCAGTATAAATTAATTTAGTTTTTGAAGACAGTATGACAGTCTTTAGTTTTTAAAGATTTATGAAAGTAGTCTAAACTGAATCGCTTCGCGTACGGCTTATTCGTTAACGAAGGAGCCATTGATATAAACGTTTTGCTAGTTATGCTTTACAATGCTCTGCTTTTCAACAAGATGCGTCGTAACAACTGATAAGTATAAAATCTACCTTTTAAACTAACTCTCTTCTTAACATTAAGGAATGTTTAACATAAACAGTATAAGGAGGGCTAGTCAAAAAGCCCATGTTCCACGTTTTTAAGTTTACAAAAAAAAAAAAACTATTTAATGCAGTGCTACATTGTTGAGCTAAATACCTCCAGACAAGATTTGGTTTTCATCTAACGGCAGTTTCAGCACTGCTAAAACATCCTAGTTTCCTGAGCCTGGCTCATAGAGTGTTATTTGAGTTTTAGGGACGCAGACGTATTTCCAGCGCGAAAATGATAATATTAATACAGAATAAGCCCTGTAAGCTTTACTTTTTTTTCAATAATACGAGCTAATATTCAGTGTCTAGTAATGTGCAATGTTAGCTCTGCAAGAACACTTAAATTTTAGGAGGACCGCAGTAAGTACAGTGCGACAATTTATAACAGCATAATTAAGAAAAAGAGATGGAGCTATACAGGCCGTATACTGATATGCTAGCTCCATCTCTTTCTCCAGAATACGATCTAGGTTTAACTTGTGCAATTTTGTAATAGGCATGGGCAAAAAATATCGATATATCGAAATATCGATATTTTTCCATACAATTATAGATATATATCGTCGATATTTTTAGTCGCGATATATCGATATTCAATTTTTAGTTTAAACTATCGAATTCGTATCAAATTCGATATTTTTTTTAACTTAATTTTGGTTGCGTGACAACAATACGCGAGGAGCATGCAAGGATAATCTATCCTTGCATGCTCCTCGCGTATTGTTAACTTAAAAAATCTCGCCACAATCGTTATTAAATGCATATAGCAATTTAAGACTACTGGTAGCGTGCACGAAAATACAAATTCTATTAAACTATCAGTGTAAGACGAATATGACCTTCAATTAACAGGCATCTAACAATTTTCGTTTTTTTTTTTAACAAATAGATCACAAAACTTAAAAATATATTTAGGCTCGAGCATTAATAAAAAATACTATTTTCTTCTATTGTTTATTACGAAGTTTGATTGCTTTGGGAATATGTATGAATAATCATGCGAAAACTGACGATATATCGATATTTTTCACTCGATAATTATCGATAGTGTTTAAAAATATTATTACGATATATATCGATATATTTTTTTTCACTTGCCCATCCCTATTTTGTAAAACATTCTAAAATAGACATTGTAAAAAATACGTAGGTATTCCTGCTAGGTCGCGGTCGTTAGCTAAATGATAAGTCAGTTCGTGAGTAAGTCCGCGTGTCAGTGCGGCGGCTTGTCGTGCAGCCAGGCGCGGAAGATGGGCAGCGTGCTGGGGTAGTGCGTGGGCGGCTGCGGCTCGTCCGGCTCCTCGCGGAACGGGTACGTGCCGATCAGGATGGGCAGCTGCAGTTTCACTTCCTTCTCTAAACTCTTCGGCTCGATTATGAACTGGAAACAAATGTGTATCTATAGAGAACTACTAAGGACTGGCTTCAATTACTACACAACGAACATTGTGACATCTAGTTTAAATAAGTACAGAACTTGATATTTATATTTCTGTGCTATCTATAGCTTTTACACGCTCCGTTTAGGGAACGTGTGGGGTGGAGGCTATGCCAGCTAATGTTGTTTATGCTTTTTTTTACGAGTGGCCTCTCGCATTTGAACCTCAAGCCTCCAGCCAGGAATTATAAAAAACTTACAAGTGACTACGTGCTAAGGGTAACCCCTATGGCGTATGGACTTCGGCTTAGGGTATTTCTTGGGGGAGCAGCTTGAGACGGGCTGGATCGAATAAAGAACATTATTTAGGAGCGAATTTAAGACAATAGATCAGTGGCGCGGGCCGGCTCGAGCAAGGGTCAAGAATGTCAAGATGTGATAAGCGGGTTACGGTAACTGACAGCAAGGTCGAAGTAACGCTTGGTACCTAATGCGTTTAATGAATGGTGGGCAATTTTACATGTATTTAAGGTCTACATGTAGTCTCATTGCGGACATAGAAGGGGGTTCTGTGATAATGCGGAGTAAACAGTTTTGGTGCGTCTGCATCCAGTGGAGGTGACGAGGTTTTGCGTGTGCAACGATAGAACAAGCGTACGGCATGATGGGATGGATGACCGCGGCAAAGAGCCGCCATTTGCACCTGAGTGACAGTTTGTTGCTGGGGGTCAGGAGGAAGTGAAGCCTTCCTAGAGCGAAGGCGGCGCGCGATCCAGGCATGCCTTACGTGCTCAGCGAAGGTGAACTGACTGTCCAGTATGACCCCCAAGTATTTGGCTCTCTGCTTCCAAGGGATTGGCTTGCTTGGCTCTTATTGGGGTTAACCTCGATTCTCCATTTCCTGAACCATCTACTTAAGATATTTGCAGAAGTTTGGAGAATGCGAGCCATAGAGTCAGGGTCGCGACCGGTACAGTAAATGGCCGTGTCGTTGGCGAAAAGTGCCAACTGGGTCTTTTTACTTTTGGGGATATAAACTCTTGCTCGGATGGGGTGAGAGTGCACCCTCAATGCGATAGGGAAAGGCGCGGATCGAAAAAAAGTCTCGCAAGATGAACAGGAGACGTATTGGCGCTGTGTCAACCTTTGTCGAACGCTTTCGCTATATAGGAGCACAAATAGCCCGTCATCGAGCGCCCGTCACGCTGGAAGTCAGCGCTTATGTGATCGACGATGCGGTGGAGTAGTTGGATGCGCGAATGTCCGGTTCGAAAACCAAACTGCTCGTCGGGGATAAGTCTTTCATTCGAAATAAACTTGACCCGTTTGTAAATAAGCCTCTCGTAGATTTTACCCAGAACGTTGAGTAGACTGATGGGACGGTAGCTGGCCGATTACGATGACCAGCGGGCGAACCATGAGGTGTTAAAATGTGAGTCTTCCGAGCGAGAAAAAGGGATGGAGCTATATAGGGTGTATAACTCTATCCCTCTTTCTCCCTCGGAAGACTCACGTTTTAACACCTCATGGTACGCCCGCTGTTTCCATGCGTCGGAGAATATGTTGTTGAAGAGCGCCATTGAAGATGGCAGTGACTAACACTATGAGTTAGGTGGAGAAGAGTTTAAACACCTTGTTGGTGATGCATCGGAGCCAGGGGCTTTTCTAGGCTGAAGCCTTTTGATGATTCACCTCATCTGGAGTGACGGGGCAGAGGATAATCAGGATCTTAGACTGGTGGGAGGGAAGCTCTACGTTCAACTTCTGCATCCAATATATCGAGGTGAGCTTGGTCGACTGGTTGGGAGCTGGGAGAGCATTGGGACTCGCTAGCCTATCGTTGTAAAAACGGAACTCTCACTATTTAAATACTCGACGTTGACAATGGCCACAGATTGGCCCCGAGATATTCATTTAGGGAGATATAGGCCCTCTAAATGAATATCCAATTTTGTATATATGGTGAATTTATCCACATTATCAATTCAGTCGAAAAAAGGTGAAATCCTAGTATAATATATAATAATAGCTAGTGTCGCTCGCTACACACACACACATACACAGCGAGTTGCGCCACACGTCGCTCTCGTCTTGTGTATATAGCTAGTGTCGCTCGCTACACGCACACGCACAAGTGTCAGTACTCACAAACACGTCGTACTGCACGGAGATGAGGTGGCAGCCGCGCAGGTTGGTGGGCGGCAGCGGCGGCACGTACAGCAGCGAGTTGCGCCACACGTCGCTGTCGTCTTGTGTATATAGCTAGTGTCGCTCGCTACACGCACACGCACACGCACAAGTGTCAGTACTCACAAACACGTCGTACTGCACGGAGATGAGGTGGCAGCCGCGCAGGTTGGTGGGCGGCAGCGGCGGCACGTACAGCAGCGAGTTGCGCCACACGTCGCTCTCGTCTTGTGTATATAGCTAGTGTCGCTCGCTACACGCACACGCACACGCACAAGTGTCAGTACTCACAAACACGTCGTACTGCACGGAGATGAGGTGGCAGCCGCGCAGGTTGGTGGGCGGCAGCGGCGGCACGTACAGCAGCGAGTTGCGCCACACGTCGCTCTCGTCTTGTGTATATAGCTAGTGTCGCTCGCTACACGCACACGCACACGCACAAGTGTCAGTACTCACAAACACGTCGTACTGCACGGAGATGAGGTGGCAGCCGCGCAGGTTGGTGGGCGGCAGCGGCGGCACGTACAGCAGCGAGTTGCGCCACACGTCGCTCTCGTCTTGTGTATATAGCTAGTGTCGCTCGCTACACGCACAAGTGTCAGTACTCACAAACACGTCGTACTGCACGGAGATGAGGTGGCAGCCGCGCAGGTTGGTGGGCGGCAGCGGCGGCACGTACAGCAGCGAGTTGCGCCACACGTCGCTCTCGTCTTGTGTATATAGCTAGTGTCGCTCGCTACACGCACACGCACACGCACAAGTGTCAGTACTCACAAACACGTCGTACTGCACGGAGATGAGGTGGCAGCCGCGCAGGTTGGTGGGCGGCAGCGGCGGCACGTACAGCAGCGAGTTGCGCCACACGTCGCTCTCGTCTTGTGTATATAGCTAGTGTCGCTCGCTACACGCACACGCACACGCACACGCACAAGTGTCAGTACTCACAAACACGTCGTACTGCACGGAGATGAGGTGGCAGCCGCGCAGGTTGGTGGGCGGCAGCGGCGGCACGTACAGCAGCGAGTTGCGCCACACGTCGCTCTCGTCTTGTGTATATAGCTAGTGTCGCTCGCTACACGCACACGCACACGCACAAGTGTCAGTACTCACAAACACGTCGTACTGCACGGAGATGAGGTGGCAGCCGCGCAGGTTGGTGGGCGGCAGCGGCGGCACGTACAGCAGCGAGTTGCGCCACACGTCGCTCTCGTCTTGTGTATATAGCTAGTGTCGCTCGCTACACGCACACGCACACGCACACGCACAAGTGTCAGTACTCACAAACACGTCGTACTGCACGGAGATGAGGTGGCAGCCGCGCAGGTTGGTGGGCGGCAGCGGCGGCACGTACAGCAGCGAGTTGCGCCACACGTCGCTCTCGTCTTGTGTATATAGCTAGTGTCGCTCGCTACACGCACACGCACACGCACAAGTGTCAGTACTCACAAACACGTCGTACTGCACGGAGATGAGGTGGCAGCCGCGCAGGTTGGTGGGCGGCAGCGGCGGCACGTACAGCAGCGAGTTGCGCCACACGTCGCTCTCGTCTTGTGTATATAGCTAGTGTCGCTCGCTACACGCACACGCACACGCACAAGTGTCAGTACTCACAAACACGTCGTACTGCACGGAGATGAGGTGGCAGCCGCGCAGGTTGGTGGGCGGCAGCGGCGGCACGTACAGCAGCGAGTTGCGCCACACGTCGCTCTCGTCTTGTGTATATAGCTAGTGTCGCTCGCTACACGCACACGCACACGCACAAGTGTCAGTACTCACAAACACGTCGTACTGCACGGAGATGAGGTGGCAGCCGCGCAGGTTGGTGGGCGGCAGCGGCGGCACGTACAGCAGCGAGTTGCGCCACACGTCGCTCTCGTCTTGTGTATATAGCTAGTGTCGCTCGCTACACGCACACGCACACGCACACGCACAAGTGTCAGTACTCACAAACACGTCGTACTGCACGGAGATGAGGTGGCAGCCGCGCAGGTTGGTGGGCGGCAGCGGCGGCACGTACAGCAGCGAGTTGCGCCACACGTCGCTCTCGTCTTGTGTATATAGCTAGTGTCGCTCGCTACACGCACACGCACACGCACAAGTGTCAGTACTCACAAACACGTCGTACTGCACGGAGATGAGGTGGCAGCCGCGCAGGTTGGTGGGCGGCAGCGGCGGCACGTACAGCAGCGAGTTGCGCCACACGTCGCTCTCGTCTTGTGTATATAGCTAGTGTCGCTCGCTACACGCACACGCACACGCACACGCACAAGTGTCAGTACTCACAAACACGTCGTACTGCACGGAGATGAGGTGGCAGCCGCGCAGGTTGGTGGGCGGCAGCGGCGGCACGTACAGCAGCGAGTTGCGCCACACGTCGCTCTCGTCTTGTGTATATAGCTAGTGTCGCTCGCTACACGCACAAGTGTCAGTACTCACAAACACGTCGTACTGCTCGGAGATGAGGTGGCAGCCGCGCAGGTTGGTGGGCGGCAGCGGCGGCACGTACAGCAGCGAGTTGCGCCACACGTCGCTCTCGTCTTGTGTATATAGCTAGTGTCGCTCGCTACACGCACACGCACAAGTGTCAGTACTCACAAACACGTCGTACTGCACGGAGATGAGGTGGCAGCCGCGCAGGTTGGTGGGCGGCAGCGGCGGCACGTACAGCAGCGAGTTGCGCCACACGTCGCTCTCGTCTTGTGTATATAGCTAGTGTCGCTCGCTACACGCACACGCACACGCACAAGTGTCAGTACTCACAAACACGTCGTACTGCACGGAGATGAGGTGGCAGCCGCGCAGGTTGGTGGGCGGCAGCGGCGGCACGTACAGCAGCGAGTTGCGCCACACGTCGCTCTCGTCTTGTGTATATAGCTAGTGTCGCTCGCTACACGCACACGCACACGCACAAGTGTCAGTACTCACAAACACGTCGTACTGCACGGAGATGAGGTGGCAGCCGCGCAGGTTGGTGGGCGGCAGCGGCGGCACGTACAGCAGCGAGTTGCGCCACACGTCGCTCTCGTCTTGTGTATATAGCTAGTGTCGCTCGCTACACGCACACGCACACGCACAAGTGTCAGTACTCACAAACACGTCGTACTGCACGGAGATGAGGTGGCAGCCGCGCAGGTTGGTGGGCGGCAGCGGCGGCACGTACAGCAGCGAGTTGCGCCACACGTCGCTCTCGTCTTGTGTATATAGCTAGTGTCGCTCGCTACACGCACACGCACACGCACAAGTGTCAGTACTCACAAACACGTCGTACTGCACGGAGATGAGGTGGCAGCCGCGCAGGTTGGTGGGCGGCAGCGGCGGCACGTACAGCAGCGAGTTGCGCCACACGTCGCTCTCGTCTTGTGTATATAGCTAGTGTCGCTCGCTACACGCACACGCACACGCACACGCACAAGTGTCAGTACTCACAAACACGTCGTACTGCACGGAGATGAGGTGGCAGCCGCGCAGGTTGGTGGGCGGCAGCGGCGGCACGTACAGCAGCGAGTTGCGCCACACGTCGCTCTCGTCTTGTGTATATAGCTAGTGTCGCTCGCTACACGCACACGCACACGCACAAGTGTCAGTACTCACAAACACGTCGTACTGCACGGAGATGAGGTGGCAGCCGCGCAGGTTGGTGGGCGGCAGCGGCGGCACGTACAGCAGCGAGTTGCGCCACACGTCGCTCTCGTCTTGTGTATATAGCTAGTGTCGCTCGCTACACGCACACGCACACGCACAAGTGTCAGTACTCACAAACACGTCGTACTGCACGGAGATGAGGTGGCAGCCGCGCAGGTTGGTGGGCGGCAGCGGCGGCACGTACAGCAGCGAGTTGCGCCACACGTCGCTCTCGTCTTGTGTATATAGCTAGTGTCGCTCGCTACACGCACACGCACACGCACAAGTGTCAGTACTCACAAACACGTCGTACTGCACGGAGATGAGGTGGCAGCCGCGCAGGTTGGTGGGCGGCAGCGGCGGCACGTACAGCAGCGAGTTGCGCCACACGTCGCTCTCGTCTTGTGTATATAGCTAGTGTCGCTCGCTACACGCACACGCACACGCACAAGTGTCAGTACTCACAAACACGTCGTACTGCACGGAGATGAGGTGGCAGCCGCGCAGGTTGGTGGGCGGCAGCGGCGGCACGTACAGCAGCGAGTTGCGCCACACGTCGCTCTCGTCTTGTGTATATAGCTAGTGTCGCTCGCTACACGCACACGCACACGCACAAGTGTCAGTACTCACAAACACGTCGTACTGCACGGAGATGAGGTGGCAGCCGCGCAGGTTGGTGGGCGGCAGCGGCGGCACGTACAGCAGCGAGTTGCGCCACACGTCGCTCTCGTCTTGTGTATATAGCTAGTGTCGCTCGCTACACGCACAAGTGTCAGTACTCACAAACACGTCGTACTGCTCGGAGATGAGGTGGCAGCCGCGCAGGTTGGTGGGCGGCAGCGGCGGCACGTACAGCAGCGAGTTGCGCCACACGTCGCTCTCGTCTTGTGTATATAGCTAGTGTCGCTCGCTACACGCACACGCACAAGTGTCAGTACTCACAAACACGTCGTACTGCACGGAGATGAGGTGGCAGCCGCGCAGGTTGGTGGGCGGCAGCGGCGGCACGTACAGCAGCGAGTTGCGCCACACGTCGCTCTCGTCTTGTGTATATAGCTAGTGTCGCTCGCTACACGCACACGCACACGCACAAGTGTCAGTACTCACAAACACGTCGTACTGCACGGAGATGAGGTGGCAGCCGCGCAGGTTGGTGGGCGGCAGCGGCGGCACGTACAGCAGCGAGTTGCGCCACACGTCGCTCTCGTCTTGTGTATATAGCTAGTGTCGCTCGCTACACGCACACGCACACGCACAAGTGTCAGTACTCACAAACACGTCGTACTGCACGGAGATGAGGTGGCAGCCGCGCAGGTTGGTGGGCGGCAGCGGCGGCACGTACAGCAGCGAGTTGCGCCACACGTCGCTCTCGTCTTGTGTATATAGCTAGTGTCGCTCGCTACACGCACACGCACACGCACAAGTGTCAGTACTCACAAACACGTCGTACTGCACGGAGATGAGGTGGCAGCCGCGCAGGTTGGTGGGCGGCAGCGGCGGCACGTACAGCAGCGAGTTGCGCCACACGTCGCTGTCGTCTTGTGTATATAGCTAGTGTCGCTCGCTACACGCACACGCACACGCACACGCACAAGTGTCAGTACTCACAAACACGTCGTACTGCACGGAGATGAGGTGGCAGCCGCGCAGGTTGGTGGGCGGCAGCGGCGGCACGTACAGCAGCGAGTTGCGCCACACGTCGCTCTCGTCTTGTGTATATAGCTAGTGTCGCTCGCTACACGCACACGCACACGCACAAGTGTCAGTACTCACAAACACGTCGTACTGCACGGAGATGAGGTGGCAGCCGCGCAGGTTGGTGGGCGGCAGCGGCGGCACGTACAGCAGCGAGTTGCGCCACACGTCGCTCTCGTCTTGTGTATATAGCTAGTGTCGCTCGCTACACGCACACGCACACGCACACGCACAAGTGTCAGTACTCACAAACACGTCGTACTGCACGGAGATGAGGTGGCAGCCGCGCAGGTTGGTGGGCGGCAGCGGCGGCACGTACAGCAGCGAGTTGCGCCACACGTCGCTCTCGTCTTGTGTATATAGCTAGTGTCGCTCGCTACACGCACACGCACACGCACACGCACAAGTGTCAGTACTCACAAACACGTCGTACTGCACGGAGATGAGGTGGCAGCCGCGCAGGTTGGTGGGCGGCAGCGGCGGCACGTACAGCAGCGAGTTGCGCCACACGTCGCTCTCGTCTTGTGTATATAGCTAGTGTCGCTCGCTACACGCACACGCACACGCACAAGTGTCAGTACTCACAAACACGTCGTACTGCACGGAGATGAGGTGGCAGCCGCGCAGGTTGGTGGGCGGCAGCGGCGGCACGTACAGCAGCGAGTTGCGCCACACGTCGCTCTCGTCTTGTGTATATAGCTAGTGTCGCTCGCTACACGCACACGCACAAGTGTCAGTACTCACAAACACGTCGTACTGCACGGAGATGAGGTGGCAGCCGCGCAGGTTGGTGGGCGGCAGCGGCGGCACGTACAGCAGCGAGTTGCGCCACACGTCGCTCTCGTCTTGTGTATATAGCTAGTGTCGCTCGCTACACGCACACGCACACGCACAAGTGTCAGTACTCACAAACACGTCGTACTGCACGGAGATGAGGTGGCAGCCGCGCAGGTTGGTGGGCGGCAGCGGCGGCACGTACAGCAGCGAGTTGCGCCACACGTCGCTCTCGTCTTGTGTATATAGCTAGTGTCGCTCGCTACACGCACACGCACACGCACAAGTGTCAGTACCAGGGGGGGTCAAGTCTCTAAGAAGCAAATGCAAACGCTGGGCAAAAGAAACGAAACAGAGACAACGATATACGCTAGACAGAGAAATCACTATTGGTGCTTTGCTTGACCAGATTAGAACATTTCTACCATATTAGTAGAATTATTTTGTTATAATATGGTGACTAATGACCCCATTTCTAAACAAAATCATTATTTATTATATGTATAAAATTCATGTGCTGAGCACATCTGTTACTCCTTTTTTATTATTATAAAAAAATAGTTTTTTAGAAGGATTTAATACTTTTACTCTGGCAACAACGCCTGAAAACAAACAAATATGGTGGCTCATCGGACGCGGTATACGTCGTATTTAATGTTTTTCTAATGGTTTTTCTAACATCATAACATGTGCCTGAGGATTCTTACGAGATAGAGACTCATTTTTTTTGTTTTTAAGTTTGTGCTTCTGTGTTTTTGTTTTGTGTGCGTGCTGGACACTTACGAGATAGACTCATTTTCATTGTTTGTTATTTTTTGTGCCTTGCCTGAACAATTTTACGAGAAAAAGACTCATTTCCCTTATTTTGTGAACGTGTGTCTGTGCATTAATTGTTAAAATGTCACGCAATCTATTACTATACTCTATGTGTCACGCCATACACGCTATGAACTCAGAAGAAGATGTGCTAAGTGTAACATCACTGCAACAGAAGATAGAAACTTGAGTTTCCACAGATTTCCTCTACCTGGTAGACATACAATGCTAAAGTAAGTAATTAAACTATTCTCAATTTTGATTACTTTCTCCCTGACCTTACCTACCTAGTACTTTACCTAAAATTTACAATGAAACAAATGTCAACTTTATCTTAGAGTCCCGGACCATCAATGTTTTGTTGACAATTACATTAATTTATGTAACATTCTACATTTTTCAAATATTTGAAAAGTGATCACTGTAATACTGAAGCAGTCACAATTAGTTAAAATCTAGTTCAAAATGCATAGATGAAGTAGTTAAAAGTTAAACTATGATCAAAGTGTAGTATTAGATAAAAATCTTTTTTCAATAATTTCAGGGCACGTGTATGGGCTGAATACTGTTCTGAACTGGTCAACTGAGAAATCACTAAGAGACTTGCATTCACAACACAAGATGTTATGCAGTAAGCACTTTGATGACTCCTCATTTACTAGCAGTGCTAGAATAAGATTGAACAATTACGCCATCCCAATTGGAACACAGGACTTAATGGTTAAGTTTCGCCAGGAACAATGTGCAACCACAAGTGAAAGTGAACAAGATACTAATATCTCGGTTGATAAACCTCAAGTAAGTTAACATTTATTACTATATTACTCATCTCTGAATTTCATAAAATGGTTTTCATAAGCAACTTTAAGAATATGACATTTGAAACATCCTGATAATTTAAATGTAAAAACTGATCATCACCTTGGCTCACAAAAATCTTATTGTAATTTTTAGGTGCTAGTAACAATGGAAACTTCATTACCTGTTCAGGAGCCAACCGTAGCCAAACCAACTACATCTTCACCTGTTCAGGTGCCAACCATAGCCAACCCTACTACATCTTCACCTGTTCAACTGCCAACTTTAAGTAAACCAACTACTGATAGCCAGAAGGTTTGTAGTATACCAATTTTCACTCCCATTAAACAATAAATGAACAATAAAACCTGTGATTTACTTATTGATACATTTCATATTTCCAGATGCCAAAGACCAAAGGGATTTTGAGGGAGCTGGATTTAAGCAAGTCAGTAGACTTGACCCCTAAAAAACTCAAACTTTACAAAAAATGTAGGAGAAATTTGAGTGAAATTATGAGACTAAGAAAAAAAATTAAGAAACAACCACATACCTTCTTCAAACAATTAACTACAGATAGAAATGTGAAAAGTCTCATAGATAAAAATATATCAGGGCCATTTGCATTATTGTTGCAAAGTCAACTTCAAAATACTCCCAGAAAACTGACTGGACGGAGGTGGAGTATAGATGACAAAGTTATGGCTTTAAGCATCTACAAAAGGTCTACTGGCTGCTATAGACTGCTGAGGCGACCAAGCGAAGGTACATTAAAAGCCTTACTAAACAAAATACCGATGAAATGCGGTATAAATAGGCAAATTTTCGAAACAATTAAAGGAATTACCGGTAATCGGGAACCAGAAGAAAATCTGTGCATCTTGGCATTCGACGAAATGTCTATTCGAAAAAATTTACAATGTAATGGTAAACAAGACATTATTGATGGCTATCAAGATCATGGGAATCAAGGTAGAACTATGGAGCCAGCCACACATGCATTGCTTTTTATGGCTATTGGAATCAGAAAGAATTGGAAGCAACCTTTAGCTTTCTACTTTTCTGGTGACTGTGTTACAGCTGATAGATTATCTGTTCTTATAAAAGAAGTAAGTATATAATATAATTACTTAAGAAAAAAATTAAACCATTACAAGTATACTTAAAATATTTATGTTATATAAATATATTTTTTGTATTTACAGGTGCTTGATGCAAGCTTCCAAGCTGGGTTGAATGTTGCTGCTACTGTATCAGATAACTTTGGTGTGAACATCAAAGCATTAAACTCTCTCGGTTCCTCGGTAGCTCAACCGTATTTTGACTTTAAAGGCCATGAAATTGTCACAATTATGGACCCACCTCACCTTATCAAATGCTTCAGAAATAATTTGCTGAAGTACAACATCAAATGCCCTCAAGTATTGCAAAATGATGGAAAGTCTATGCCAGGTAATTTAAATATTTCCTAAGCCTAAGCTGATAGTTGGGCTAGTGAAGAAAATTCTGTGTTGAGAGTGTGATTGTGTGAGGAAATAGCTTTGGAGTAATTCGTATTTTAATACTGAAATGCATGGGTTATATTTATATATTATCATGTTTATTATTACAGGTATAGCCAAGTGGAGCCACATAAAAGAATTCTACGAAATAGACAATAAAAATCCAAATTTTGTTTTTGCACCTGGTTTAACCGAGCAGCATATTGAACCTAACTTCAAACAGAAGATGAAGGTCAGCTTAGCTTGCCAAGTATTCAGCCACTCAGTCACTGCAGGAATACTTGCGAAGGTTGCAAACAGTAAGTTGTGATAAACATGTAATATTAAAATAACTTTTTTTTTTTGTAATTATCAATCTAGTTGATTGCATCAGTTTTGTGGCGCTTAATTTGTATGATTAGTTACTACCTTGGCATACTCAAAAAAATAAATAATAATCTAGTTGATTGATAATTACAGAAAACATCCCAACTTATTAGAGTTTATAGAGATAAATTATGAATTTTAACTGAAATTGCCTTACTTTGCCTTCAGTTTCATTTAATTTTCTATCACCTTTCACAACGAAATAACAAATAAGTGTTTTCTTTTCAGATGAACTTCCACAAGAAGCAACGACGACAGCCATGCTGATAGAAAAAATAGACCAGCTGTTCGACGCCCTAAATGGCGATACGCCTGATCGGAAAAGGGGAAAAATATTCCTGACAAATTTTACGCGAAGAAGTCCACATATAAATTATTTTGAAGAAATGAGAACCATGTTCCAGAAACTTGAATTTATTGGGGCCAAATGCAAGCCGCCTTCACATGAAGGTTTTGTAAGAACTTTAAATGCAGTTGAGCGTCTATTCCTAAAGTTAGAAAAACATTATAACATAGAAAGTTTATCAACTCGCGCAGACTCAACCAAGACCCATTAGAAAACTGTTTTGGTTGCATCCGCAGCAATTGTGGATGCAACCCAAACCCAAACACCCTACAATTTGTTGCAGCTCTCAAAACCTCCATCATAAACAATTTATTGCATAGTAGTAAAAATAGGAACTGCAAAGAAGATAATAATGTCATATTAGATGATTTAAAATCTTTTTTAACTCAAGATAACCCTAACAAAGAAACTAATGTAGCTGTAGAAACATTTGATGTAACAGAAGGTGTAGAATTATCTAATACTGTAATACCTCAGTGTTCTGGTGAACTGCAAGCTTGTGCATATGTATGTGGTTTTATGATAAAAAAATTAGGACCCATTTGCCATCAGTGCAAAATCACATTGCTTGCAGACCAGAACACTGAGGTAAGTCATTTATTCACAAGTTTTAAAGAATACAATTCTATGCGCAACAGTCTACATTATGTTAATATTTTTTTTACTGAGACAGTGGAGATAGCTGCAACAATTGTTAATAAATTTTTAGATGAGCATGGGTGTAAAACGAAAATAAAAAGTGAACTTATAGAAATTTTAAAGAGAAAATTAAATTTCGAATGGTTGCTTAGTTGTAATGATCATTATGATAAAAATAAAATGCATATAATAATTTCAACCATATGTATATGCCTAAAACGACACTGTATTTTAAAAAATAGACTGTTTATCGACGAAGCTTCGAGAAAAGCCATGAATCGAAAAATAAAAATTTTGAAAAACGCTTACAACTTCGTTTTATTTCAAATATTTTTCCATAAAAATGTATGTATCAGGAAAACAAACCGAAAATCTGGTATTTTCAATTTAAATACCGGATTTTCGCTTTGTTTTCATGATACATCGCCAGAAAATAAAATAAAAAAATAAATCATCAGTTTTAAAATCTGGCGCGAAAAGTAGTTCCACGGATCAAATACTGGCGCGCTAGTGTCGCAAGCTGTTGGCATATTTTTTGTATGAAGTCTTCGTTCTTCACGTTAGGGTATATATGTTCTGTGGTCAGTACTCACAAACACGTCGTACTGCACGGAGATGAGGTGGCAGCCGCGCAGGTTGGTGGGCGGCAGCGGCGGCACGTACAGCAGCGAGTTGCGCCACACGTCGCTCTCGTCTTGTGTATATAGCTAGTGTCGCTCGCTACACGCACACGCACACGCACAAGTGTCAGTACTCACAAACACGTCGTACTGCACGGAGATGAGGTGGCAGCCGCGCAGGTTGGTGGGCGGCAGCGGCGGCACGTACAGCAGCGAGTTGCGCCACACGTCGCTCTCGTCTTGTGTATATAGCTAGTGTCGCTCGCTACACGCACACGCACACGCACAAGTGTCAGTACTCACAAACACGTCGTACTGCACGGAGATGAGGTGGCAGCCGCGCAGGTTGGTGGGCGGCAGCGGCGGCACGTACAGCAGCGAGTTGCGCCACACGTCGCTCTCGTCTTGTGTATATAGCTAGTGTCGCTCGCTACACGCACACGCACACGCACAAGTGTCAGTACTCACAAACACGTCGTACTGCACGGAGATGAGGTGGCAGCCGCGCAGGTTGGTGGGCGGCAGCGGCGGCACGTACAGCAGCGAGTTGCGCCACACGTCGCTCTCGTCTTGTGTATATAGCTAGTGTCGCTCGCTACACGCACACGCACACGCACAAGTGTCAGTACTCACAAACACGTCGTACTGCACGGAGATGAGGTGGCAGCCGCGCAGGTTGGTGGGCGGCAGCGGCGGCACGTACAGCAGCGAGTTGCGCCACACGTCGCTCTCGTCTTGTGTATATAGCTAGTGTCGCTCGCTACACGCACACGCACACGCACAAGTGTCAGTACTCACAAACACGTCGTACTGCACGGAGATGAGGTGGCAGCCGCGCAGGTTGGTGGGCGGCAGCGGCGGCACGTACAGCAGCGAGTTGCGCCACACGTCGCTCTCGTCTTGTGTATATAGCTAGTGTCGCTCGCTACACGCACACGCACACGCACAAGTGTCAGTACTCACAAACACGTCGTACTGCACGGAGATGAGGTGGCAGCCGCGCAGGTTGGTGGGCGGCAGCGGCGGCACGTACAGCAGCGAGTTGCGCCACACGTCGCTCTCGTCTTGTGTATATAGCTAGTGTCGCTCGCTACACGCACACGCACACGCACAAGTGTCAGTACTCACAAACACGTCGTACTGCACGGAGATGAGGTGGCAGCCGCGCAGGTTGGTGGGCGGCAGCGGCGGCACGTACAGCAGCGAGTTGCGCCACACGTCGCTCTCGTCTTGTGTATATAGCTAGTGTCGCTCGCTACACGCACACGCACACGCACAAGTGTCAGTACTCACAAACACGTCGTACTGCACGGAGATGAGGTGGCAGCCGCGCAGGTTGGTGGGCGGCAGCGGCGGCACGTACAGCAGCGAGTTGCGCCACACGTCGCTCTCGTCTTGTGTATATAGCTAGTGTCGCTCGCTACACGCACACGCACACGCACAAGTGTCAGTACTCACAAACACGTCGTACTGCACGGAGATGAGGTGGCAGCCGCGCAGGTTGGTGGGCGGCAGCGGCGGCACGTACAGCAGCGAGTTGCGCCACACGTCGCTCTCGTCTTGTGTATATAGCTAGTGTCGCTCGCTACACGCACACGCACACGCACAAGTGTCAGTACTCACAAACACGTCGTACTGCACGGAGATGAGGTGGCAGCCGCGCAGGTTGGTGGGCGGCAGCGGCGGCACGTACAGCAGCGAGTTGCGCCACACGTCGCTCTCGTCTTGTGTATATAGCTAGTGTCGCTCGCTACACGCACACGCACACGCACACGCACAAGTGTCAGTACTCACAAACACGTCGTACTGCACGGAGATGAGGTGGCAGCCGCGCAGGTTGGTGGGCGGCAGCGGCGGCACGTACAGCAGCGAGTTGCGCCACACGTCGCTCTCGTCTTGTGTATATAGCTAGTGTCGCTCGCTACACGCACACGCACACGCACAAGTGTCAGTACTCACAAACACGTCGTACTGCACGGAGATGAGGTGGCAGCCGCGCAGGTTGGTGGGCGGCAGCGGCGGCACGTACAGCAGCGAGTTGCGCCACACGTCGCTCTCGTCTTGTGTATATAGCTAGTGTCGCTCGCTACACGCACACGCACACGCACAAGTGTCAGTACTCACAAACACGTCGTACTGCACGGAGATGAGGTGGCAGCCGCGCAGGTTGGTGGGCGGCAGCGGCGGCACGTACAGCAGCGAGTTGCGCCACACGTCGCTCTCGTCTTGTGTATATAGCTAGTGTCGCTCGCTACACGCACACGCACACGCACAAGTGTCAGTACTCACAAACACGTCGTACTGCACGGAGATGAGGTGGCAGCCGCGCAGGTTGGTGGGCGGCAGCGGCGGCACGTACAGCAGCGAGTTGCGCCACACGTCGCTCTCGTCTTGTGTATATAGCTAGTGTCGCTCGCTACACGCACACGCACACGCACAAGTGTCAGTACTCACAAACACGTCGTACTGCACGGAGATGAGGTGGCAGCCGCGCAGGTTGGTGGGCGGCAGCGGCGGCACGTACAGCAGCGAGTTGCGCCACACGTCGCTCTCGTCTTGTGTATATAGCTAGTGTCGCTCGCTACACGCACACGCACACGCACAAGTGTCAGTACTCACAAACACGTCGTACTGCACGGAGATGAGGTGGCAGCCGCGCAGGTTGGTGGGCGGCAGCGGCGGCACGTACAGCAGCGAGTTGCGCCACACGTCGCTCTCGTCTTGTGTATATAGCTAGTGTCGCTCGCTACACGCACACGCACACGCACAAGTGTCAGTACTCACAAACACGTCGTACTGCACGGAGATGAGGTGGCAGCCGCGCAGGTTGGTGGGCGGCAGCGGCGGCACGTACAGCAGCGAGTTGCGCCACACGTCGCTCTCGTCTTGTGTATATAGCTAGTGTCGCTCGCTACACGCACACGCACACGCACAAGTGTCAGTACTCACAAACACGTCGTACTGCACGGAGATGAGGTGGCAGCCGCGCAGGTTGGTGGGCGGCAGCGGCGGCACGTACAGCAGCGAGTTGCGCCACACGTCGCTCTCGTCTTGTGTATATAGCTAGTGTCGCTCGCTACACGCACACGCACACGCACAAGTGTCAGTACTCACAAACACGTCGTACTGCACGGAGATGAGGTGGCAGCCGCGCAGGTTGGTGGGCGGCAGCGGCGGCACGTACAGCAGCGAGTTGCGCCACACGTCGCTCTCGCCTGGCCGCGTCTTGCCGTGCGAGAGGGACGCTAGCTCGCGGACTTCTTTAGCTGCGATCTTGCCGTGCGCCGAGTATTGGATTGTCTGGAAAGATTACCGAGACTGTTATAAAATCTGAAAACAGTACGAAATGAAGGTAACAAGTAACAAAAACTAAGGTAACCCTTCAAAATGTTCACAGTTCTGCAGTTCTTTTCAAACTAAGTGCCTACGTTTGGAAGATGTGGCACAACTAAGGGACACATAATGGTGGACAATTCCTTATATTTACGATTTTTTTATCAAGTTTTCCGTAACTGCCAGGGCTGCAGAATTTGTTCGAAAGAGTCACCGCGGGCCTAGAGGGAGCATTTAGAGGATTTAGTCAGTAAGAGTCTGATACTCCCTTCCGTTACACAAAGCGGAAAAAAATCATTTGAAGATCCATCCCTAAAAAAACTACTCAGTAAAAAGCCAAGAGGAAACATACGAGGCCAGTTCTCAAACATACCTGTATTTAAAACATCATCAATTAGTACATCTTATATCCTTGTCCAAAAACGCTTGGAAACTTCGTGTTTGCAATAACCATTATAGCTCAACTCTAGCACATTCGCTGTAGACTTTTATTTATATTGACGTAAGGTTTAAACTATGATAACTGACATGCTCTAATGGAATAAACGAACTCCTGTAGTTACAAAATAAACGATAATAAAAGGATGAACATGGACAAAAAAAATGTTGAAAAAAGGCGAATATTGAACTCTGACCGATAGGTCACGATCGTGACTTTAAATTATAACTCCTTAATGTAACGCGAGCCAGTTTCTGTGCAAAAACATTCAGCCATAAAAAGCGAACAAAGAAAATATCGATGCATCGTGATTTGCCGAAGCGAAAAAACGTGAAAGTCTGCAGACTTACAAGTGTTTTGCATCTGCATTTTATTTTTGTATTATTTATTCATGCATTATTGATTCATTGTACATTAATACTTGACTGCGGGCTGTAGGTAGGTGTTATGTGTAATATTATAAGTTACCATCAGATATGATACGCATACAAATCCACACTATCTTTTTCTATATTACGTCGCCTGTGGCCAACAATAGGGTAAAATTTTGTCAGTGAAAGAATTTGCGAAATCGAATTAGTACTCCCATAGATTACTTTCAACAAACTATTCGTATTTAGATTTAAATTTTGGCTTGTTAGCGCCTTATTGCCTTAGATGTACACCATTGGAAAGACCTTTTAACAAGACCCTTTATAGCAAACACAGTTTTTGCCAATTATCAAGTCCGAAAGAAATAGGTAACTAATTGGGAACTCTTTCTACTGGTGTACCTTATAGCTAATCGCCACCGAACAGAACCCATAATTTAAGTGCCCAATAATTTCCGCTGTGGGCTTTTGACCTCAATGCCAACAGCATCGCGATACTCGAAGACCACAGAGGGTGGCCGAAAAATGGAAATCGTGCAATAAACACTAATAGCCCTGGCTATTAGGGGCATACGCTGGCAGAGTATGCTGCTTGGGAGGAGCTGCGCCATGACTTCATCTCTATGGTAGTCAGTGACCTCTCGCTGCCGGTCGTAGTCCGTTCTATGGCCGGTGGCGAGGAGTCTTGGGACGCAATGGTCTGCTTTTGGGAAACAGTTATCGCGCCGAAGAAGGCCGCAGAAAGGGGAGGGAGATATCGACCTTTCTCCCGGCCCGCAACAGGCGCACCGGGCATCGCAGAATCATACGTTGCCCTTTTCCGGCCCCCCTAACTGGGCTCACGAGCGGCGAACTTGAGGATGTCCGTCGCCCACTCGCCCCCAATTCACCCGGACCCGAGGCCGCGTGGTGTTCCCGTGCACCCCTCTTTGACGTCTCAGTGGGAGTCGAAACATCTCACTGGCCAGCAGACGCGAGCTGGCACCAGCCGGTGATTACCAAAGTCGCGTATATTCCCGCGATCCCCGGCGTAGGTGGGAGATGGAACACCGGGGTTACTTTAGTCAGTAACAGTCTGACAGACCACTACACTCACCCCAGGGTGGAGGATACCCATGAGGATCTCTCCCCGTAAAAAAGTAATCTATTTTTTCGGACTTCAAATGAACAAATTCTTTTTTTTTTTAATAAAGCACACAAACACCAGTTTGATAATAGTTTTTTTTTAATTTTTTCATCTATCATCATCATTACATCAGCAAAATATGGATACTGTCTATTTGACATAATAACAAGTTGGCCATCAGACGCACACGGCGCTGTCAGAGCGGGGGTAAGGGCAGCGGGCGGCAGGGAGGTGCCGGACAGTTTTTAATCGTACGCGCAGCTGTCGTGTTGTCGTATTGCTTTACCGCTGGAACCCCGTTTACAAGATTTATGAGATGGTGCGAGTGTATTTATTAAATGGTGAAAATGTACAAGCATCTCACAGAATGTCCTTGTATGCGAGCCTTTAGCACACGGGAAATTGGAATTCAGTGATCAGTACATCTTTACCCACGTAAATTTCTTCTTCCTACACGACTTGATATGAATGTGGTGCTTCTTGCATGACTTGGTCAGTTGTTCCTCGCTACCTGCACGGCTGATAGGAGGGTAGTTTAGCGCGTTTTGGTTCAAAGTTCAGTCAGTTTCAAATTAAAGATATTTAGTTGTAAAATGAAAAATACTCCCATACTTAAAAACCAAAACCAAAACTCTTTTATGTTTAGTTTGTCAAAGTTCGTGAAATGAATAAAAAATATTTTTTTATGTTATGGTCGGTCAAAATTCTTATCTTCGTTTCTCCACTCCAAAGGGACTTATAAGCAGATATGTTACTAGCAAATATTCTATTTACTCAAAAGTTGATCTAACGGTGGGTATCAAATAACTATAGGGTGTTCAAAATTACTTCAGATCGTTAATTCCGAACGAACTAAAAATCGTTCAGGAATTCTAGTTTAATTTGTATGAATGTCCATTCTGTGACAAAAATTCGTTCTTTCTTTCATGTTTCTTCTCTAAAAGTGAAGAGTAGCAAACGTTCTTCTAGAAGAACTCCTACGCATCGCTACGTATATTTCTGCCATATAAGTCAGCTGAGGTCCTGCCATCACGTAACGTACACATTTCCCTTAAAGACCCATTAGTTTCGAAGTAAATTGGCTGTGCCAGATAGCCAGGCGGCAGGAAAGTCACTATAGTTCGTTGATGGATGACATCGATGCCCTGAAAATAATGGAGGCAGCATCCATTCTTACCTTCCATTTTATGAATACCCATTTTCGTATTTTTCTAATACACAGGATTTTAAAGACCACAAATATAAAGTATACCTCTGTGAGCGCGGCCCTGGTCGCCTTGACTGTGGTGCGCGAGTTGTTGACGAGCGTGGCCGTCAGCATGATGCTCTCGCCGGGCACGTAGGCGCCGCGGTCCAGCGACACGCCGCACGTCACCGTGCCGCCGCCCACGCAGCCCACGCCCAGCCGGTGCTCCACGCTGCACTCGAACTGTTGCTGTCTCCGACAAATTGTGCTTTCATCAATGATCAGCTCGATGGATAAATGTAGGCAACAAGTCATCAAGCCTGCGGATGGCGAGCTATGGGTGGCTCGCCGTCCGGTAACAACCAGGCCCGGGTCGACGACGCATCGTGTTCCATGCGCGCCTCAAAGAGCTGTCAGCAAAGAACACGGGGCCCCATAGGGTCAGTGCCTGTCACCGCGGCCCTGGAACGCAAAGGGCATTAGAAGGATTACGGGTGGGTTTTAGTCAGTAAGAGTCTGACACTCGCTTCCGCTCCGCCCAGAGCGGGAGAAGTCATTTGATGATTTCCCATCCAGAAAAAAAAGGTCATCCATAACTTTGTATTACCTACATTGGTTGGACGTGAATGAACAAAATGTTGGCCATCGGTTATCCCAAATTAATGTATGTGATATCGGAAGATCAAATTGCATAGGTAGGCCTGACCTTGACAGCTGGTTCTTATAGTTCAAACTACTGCCCGTGGCGATATCAATCAATTTACGTAACGGAGCGTGCAGCGCGATGCATTACTTGCATGGACGTGTTCTAACGCGCTTCACTGCACGACTGCACGTATCTACTCACCGTGACAGAGAATACGTACAATACTGAGTTTGATGTTATTATTAGTTCTGCTCTTTAGATATATACTAGGTAATGAACGTCAGGACTCGAGGCAGTATACATTTTATTGTTCGTACCTATTTTTTATTTATAAGCAGCTGTTACTTCTATTATCTATGTCCATTAAGTCCATCAGACTTGTTTTCTTTTATTTGGACTTTTTATCACAGCTAGCTGTACTTATACCAAAAAAGGATTGACGGGGGAAGGGGGAATTGGTTGCGAGTCTGCGGACGGTGAACTATGGGTGGCTCGTGGGCCGTCCGGTAGCAACTAGGCCCGGATCGACGGCGCGTCGTGTTCCACGCGCGCCTCTAAGAGCTGTCAGCAAAGAAGACAGGGCCCCATTGGGTCAGTGGGGTCAGTGCCTGCTAGGGTTGCGGAGTTTGTTTAAAAGAGTCACCGCGGCCTGGGAACGCAAAGGGTACCACTAGAAGGATCACGGGTGGGTTTTAGTCAGTAAGAGTCTGACACTCCCTTCCGCTCCGCCCAAAGCGAGAAAAGTCATTTGATGAATTCCTATCCAGAAAAAAAGGGAGGTTCTGTTTCAAAGAGTCAACGCGGCGGGCATTAGGAGGAACACGGGTAGGTTTTAATCATTAAAAATGTCTCCCCCTTCCGCTACGCCCAGAGAGTAATTCGAATATTTCCAATCCTAAAAAAGGGGTCAGCATAACAGCAGCCAGCAAATAAATAAAAGCACTCACCGACAAAACCGGCGGCTCCAAATTAAGGTCGATCGGGTTCATGACAATGAAGACTTGTTGGTTCTTGTGGGTGAGTCCGTTGGGTTCCCTCAGCGCTGCCTTGCAGTAGTACTGGACCCAGCCGTGCGTGCCCAGGAATGTGGACGGCAGACCCATGGGCAGGCCAAGCTTGAATGGGAAGCTGTGTATGCCGGGCGACAGGACTGACGTGCTGTGGCCTGGCAAGTTTACTGGTTATTACACTTGAGTTTTGTACTATAATACTATAAAGCCCTGCTTTCCAGGGCCGCGGTTTCTAACAATTCCGCAACCTTAATTTCTTCTCAATTAAAGAACTTATCTACCAATGCAACATACCGTCCTACATCTACAGGGTTATTTGTAAAACACCAACAACCTCTTAATGGGTCATTGTACTCATCATTATGAACAACTTTTACTATGGGACCAAACATCAGCTGTTCCCTACATTTTGATTACTTATATGTACGAACATAAATGTAGGGAACAGCTGTTTTTTTTTCAGGTTTGGTTCCATAGTAAAAGTTGTTCATAATGATGAGTATAATGACCTCTTAAGAGGTTTTTGGTGTTTTACAAATAACCCTGTAGATGTAGGATGGTAAGTTGCATGGTAGATAAGTTCTTTAAATGGTAAGAAATGAAGGTTGCGGAATTGTTAGAAACCGCGGCCCTGGAAAGCAGGGCTTTTGAAAGAACATGGGTGGGTTTTAGTCAGTAAGAATCTTGACACTCCCTCCCGCTGCCGCGAAGTCATTCGGTGATCTAAACTAATATTATAAAGATTAGATTTTTGTTTGTATGTTGCAGTTTAACTCAAAAACTACATGACCGATTTAAAAAATTCTGTAACTGTGCTTATGGACCTGAAATATTCTTCATGTGGATTCTCATTTTAGTGCTGGTTTCCTTACATCGAGAATAGTGTGGAACTGCTATATTCATCTCATGACGCCGTTAGAATTTATCAGTCACACCTATGAAACACGTTGTCATGTTGTCACAAAACAAGCCCTAAGACTGTACCAACAACAGTTACGTACAGTCACAGCTGTCACGACTGGCCACGGGCCTTTTAATAAACACCTCTATGTCATAGGAGTCACTGACAGCCCGCTCTGCAGAGCCTGCATGGAGGAGGATGAGACAGCAGCACATCTGCTTTTAAGCTGCCCCGTAGTCGCCGATTACAGGGCTAAGTACTTCGGAAACCTAGGTACCCTCTGTGAGATTGTTAGCAACACGAAGGAGTTGCTGGCCTTCCTTGGGGAGCTGGGGTGGATCCAATGACACATTTGTCCCACCTGCACGCAAAATACGCGCTTAGTCGTGGAGTTGCGGAAACCAGCCCGATTACTAATACTAATAAATGTATGTTACAATTTAACTCAAAAACTACATGACCGATTTTAAAAATTCTTTAACTGTGCTAGTCCATATGGACCTGAAATATTCTTCATGTGGATTCTCACTTTAGTGCTGGATTCCTTACATCGAGAATAGTGTGGAATTGCTATACCTACTCTTCTCATGACGCCTTTAGAATTCATCAGTACACACCTATGAACATACTGACATAACCTTTATGTTTGCCAGTCTATAAATGAAAGTAAACATTTGAACTCTCTTCAAGGTTTTTTATGCTCATTGGACAAACATCCTCATGCTTTATTTTACTCAGACAAATAAAATATTTGAATAATTCATTAATCAACACACATCACCAATTTATTATGTTCATTTATTATGCTGTAAACATCAGCCACCAGTGGCATGCAGTGGTTTGAGTTAGGGTAGGCCAGAGAAAATGTCCAAATAAATAATAAAAAAACCACATTATTCAGGGTTGATTGTTAATGAAACAAGTTTTTTTTTAATTGCCTATTTAAAAAAAGAAGACACCACATTTCAACCCTGAATAATATGGTGTTTTTTTTTGGACATTATTTTCTGGCCTACCCAACTCAAACCACTGCACGCCACTGTCAGCCACTGCAGCAAGGTGTTAATCACACGGCAGGGCTGGCTGCACTACAGTGTGTCGTGTGTCCTGAAGGTTAAATAAATTTACCCACACTTTAAATGACTTTTTTGTTGGCTGTCAGTCACAAATTACGGCAAGACAAGGTATGTGCAAACTAGTGCAAGATAATACATGCAAATTGTCTTGAAGTGCACAATTTCCAGTGAAGACCACTGCCATATTCAATACACAGGCTTCAAGACAAGCTCATTAATGTTTTTTACTTGAGGAGTTTATTGGAGCTTGCTGGGGAGTTTGTTGCGCCACTTCTTCCCGGCTAAAACACTAGGAAGTGGTGACGGGTGGGCATTTTGGGGGACTGTCTTTATGTAAAATTTGACATTCAAAAAGTGCTGTTTCTCAGCCTAGTTTGAATAAATGACTTTTGATATAACTAGCCCATAGCAAATGTCATTTAGGTACCTACTTATTAGTTAATCTCTGTAAAAAGTATTTCATCCAAAATAACTCCGAAGCTGAAAACATTAATATTTTGGGACCTAAAGTTTTCTATAAATACCTGGTTCTCCAAGCAGTCTCATCCTGAAGTCTATGTAATTCTCTTTGTCAAAGAGTCTCTCATGTCTGCCAGATCCCACTCGCACCACTCCCTCACCAATAACATGGAAGTGCAGACCTAAAACATTGCCATCAAATTTAAGGTTTTTTGTCAAAATCAGTAGGATATGTAGAGAAGCCAATAAACAGAAAAAATCTGAAGATATAAATTTCAGAAAAGAATAAACCACACTTGTGATACTGAAAATATATTATTAAAATGGAAAGTGACCTAAATGAAGTTTTATTTACACATCTGTGTTAGCCTTTATTGCAAAATGCTAAACAATAGTCACATAATAATTGTTGTAATAACAATGAGCTTACCTAACACAGGTGTGTCATCTTGCAGTTCCATTAGAACTTTCCCAGACAAGAACTGACCAGGAAAATATAACAATGATGTGTTATCAAACACTATGAGGAACTTGAGTAGTTTTCGCGGCATCTTGACTGCTTGCTCTCCAGCTCAGCGCTCAATTCACTTTTGGATTACCTAATACCTGCATTATGGATTACAGAAAAAGAATAAGTTAAAAAGTGTATAAACAATAAGAAATAATAAACTCATATAGTGTATAAATAATAATAATAAAAAAACTCGATTGACATCTTTGCAGAGGCTATTAATTTTTCTTTAGGGCAGCGTAACATATTCATTATATAAGTTAAACTCGGAAATATATTGTCATAAGTATTCAAAACTTTTTCGCACATTACTCAGTGAGCACTTTGTTGTATTAGTATCAGTTGGGAAGATTTGAGAACCTTGTGGCTATGAAAGTTACGCCTACGACGAGTCGACAATATCTCATTAAACTTCTGACATCGTAGGCTGTGTACAACAAAGTTGAGAAATATATGTTAATCGAAGGCCATCAACTATGACCACGACTCATACCTTGAACAATTTTAAATTGTGATTATGAATGAAATCCACATTGAAATTAATCGAAAAGCACTGTTTTAATGATTTGACAACTTCCTTTAATTTTTAAAACCCTTTTATTTGGCAAAGTTATTCAAAATCGAATTATAATTCACGAACTTTTTATGGGAACTTATAACTTTGACATTTCGTTGAGAATAGATTTCTAAGTTTAAGTTATGTTGCGTTCAGTAATTCACTATTTACGATCATCTCAGATGATAGAACTTCCCCAGCCAAATAAACCATTCATCAAATGAGAAATATGAAGTTTTTTTGCTGAATGTTTCAATTTGCTAATATTAAAATATTTTTTTATAATTTCTTCAATTAAAAAAAAATGATTTTTTTTTCCGTCTTTATTTTTACAAAACAGAAATGAACGCAACCAATAAAAAGTAAGTCTGTCCTCACTGTTTTTATACATTTTTGTGATTGGTGGTTTGGTTATGTCCAATATCTAACCAACATTGTCCATTGTGAACCAATTAAAATCTAGTGCACTACTGTCAATAAATTATTACTGAAACGGAAAACGAACTTTCTTGGTAATGGGCGACAGCGGCTCATGGATGGGTTTGTTTATGTTGTTTTGAAAATACGATAGTCTTTAGGGTTAATTTGAGGTTTTACAGTAATAAAGAAAATAATCCAAAATGCCCAGTGAAATGATAACATTACAGCTCGGCCAATGTGGCAATCAAAGTGAGTAATATTACCAAAAATGTTCGGTTATTTTAAATTTTGTTTCGGTAATAACAATTAATTTTAATTTAAAACAGTTGGTTTCGAGTTCTGGAAGCAGTTGTGCATAGAACATGGGATATCTCCTGAGGGGATACTCGAGGAGTACGCTTCGGCGGGGTCGGATAGAAAGGATGTCTTCTTTTACCAAGCTGATGATGATCATTACATTCCTCGAGCGGTCTTGCTGGATTTGGAGCCTCGTGTTATACACACTATCATGAACTCACCGTATGCAAAAGTATGGGATTCCTTTACGTAATGTTTACAAAACAAGCATGACATCATCTAGATTTGTATGACCAACACCTAATTATTTGGCTTTACAAGCAGTTAGTGATTTTATTATGTTATTTTAGTACATAGAAACCATAAAGTAGCAATAAATAATATGAATATCATTATAGAAACGATACATTTTGTTCTTTTGTTTATTTCTCTTCTCTTGTTGTTTATCTTTGTTCCTCCCTACTAAGTAAAACATAAAACTTTTCAGCTATACAATCCAGAAAATGTTTACTTGTCCAAGCACGGTGGTGGTGCTGGTAACAACTGGGCCTCAGGATATGCCCAAGGAGAGAAGCTAAACGAAGAAGTATTTGATATTATCAACAGAGAGGCAGATGGCAGTGATAACTTAGAGGTATGTAATATCCATTTAAGTATTGTTCAAAATGTATAACGAAGCTTACGACTGTGATCACCATTTGTTAACCAGAACAGTAAAACTTGTAAGAACATTAAGAACATTATTCTATAAAAAGACCTGAAATGTACCATGTTCTCATTCTAATAAAATATTCTTATTCATGAATGGAAAAATACATATTAAAAAAATGGGGATAGTTTCATTTGTAATTTGTTAATCTATACTAATATTATAAAGCTGAAGAGTTTGTTTGTTTGAACGCGCTAATATCAGGAACTACTGGTTTGAATTGAAAAATTCTTTTTGGGTTGAATAGACCATTTATCGAGGAAGGCTTTAGGCTATATATCATCACGCTTAAGCCAATAGGAGCGGAGCAGCGATAAAGAATGTTTTAAAATCGGGGATTCCACGGGGACGAAGTCGCGGACAGAAGCTAGTGAGACTATAAAATGCAGCTATCAGATTCAAGATTCAAGATTCAAAGCATTTATTTCAATTAAACCCTTTACAGGCACTTTTGAATTGTCAAGTCGAAAGAGGTGAAGCTATCTGCACGTTCCAAAGCGTAGATCTCTATGGAGAAGAACGTGCAAGAAACTCCACGGACACTCTTTTAAATCATGTTCTGTATTACATAACCTTGGTTACATCCTTGGTCGCTTCTATATGTGAGGACAATGCAAAGAAAAAAAAATAGAAAACTATAAAAACAATTCAAAGTATAAAGATTAAAACAAGTCAGTGGCAGTTAAGAGGTGACCAGTCTCAACCGACGGCGCCCGTTCACGAACATGACGCGTGTATTGGCACCATTTAGCTCAACCATTTTGAAGGGAACCGAATGATCCAACACACACGCCACCATCAGCGAAACATTTGAGCGAGCATGACATGCTCTCAACTGCCATTTTAGTTCAAGTCACAAGGTAAACTATAACCTATAACATGTAAATGGCTCCATGGTACTCACATTTACAATATTTGAAAATAAAATGCTTCTACATTATACAAAACTATGGTTTACAAAAACCAAGCAACTACAAGTAAAAAAAAAAAAAGAGAAATTATTTATCATCAAACTAATATTATATAAAAAAAAAGAATAAATAAATGAGATAAAAAAAGGCGAGAATCTCTTCCAAATATAAATCCTAACTTGTTTATCCAAGTGGTTGAGGCTGTGGAGCAGGACCGGCATTTAGCCAAGCATTATTATCTTCAATGTAATCCCCCAACTTATAATATGCTTGCCTGCATAATGTGCGTTTAATACAAGTTTTAAATTTCGTTTCATTCAGTTCTAATATATGGGGAGGAATTTTATTATAACATTTTAAACAATACCCCATGAAAGATGTGGCTACTTGAGCTAGTCTGAAACCTGGTTGAACTAATTGATCCCTATTTCTAGTAGCATAATTATGTCTGTCGCCTCGCTTACTAAAGAGATGTAGATTTTTTCTAACGTACATAATGTTTTCATAGATATATTGACAAGGTACCGTCATGATGTTAATTTCCTTAAACAGTTCCCGTAGAGAATCACGCCGGCGGAGATTGTAAATGGCTTTGATGGCTCTTTTCTGCAGAATAAAAATTGACTCGATGTCTGCAGCCCGTCCCCATAACAAGATACCGTAAGACATTATACTATGAAAGTAACTGAAATAGACTAGTCTCGCGGTATCAACATCAGTAAATTGGCGGATTTTCCTAACAGCATATGCTGCTGAGCTTAGTCGTCCTGCAAGAGATGCTAAATGAGGACCCCATTGTAGCCTTGAGTCAAGCGTAATCCCCAGGAAAACCGTTTTATCGACGAACTCTAGTTTTTCCCTGTTCAACACTATATCACAATCACTACTTTTGACATTAGGTAAAGCAAATCTTATGCACTTCGTTTTTTTCCCATTTAAAACCAAATTATTAGCAGTGAACCAATTTTGTACCTGCAAAAGGGCGTTATTTACGATGTCAAGATTATTACTACGTCTATTTATTTTAAAAATCAAAGAAGTGTCGTCAGCAAACAAGACCATGTTTAGCTTGTTTTGCAATAAATGGGGTAAATCATTTATATAAACTAAAAATAAAAAAGGACCCAAAATTGAGCCCTGTGGAACGCCCATTTTCACGTTTAAGCCCGATGAATTAACACCGTTTATTTGCACTACTTGCTGTCTATCATTCAAATAAGATTTAACAAGGCTTAAAGCTGTTTTGCCCAGTCCGTAGTGCCCAAGTTTCAGGAGTAATGTTTCGTGATCCACACAATCAAACGCCTTAGATAGGTCGCAGAAGATGCCTATGGCATCTTGTGCCTCTTCCCACGCATTAAATATATGCTTCAGTAAGGTGACACCAGCGTCAGTAGTACAACGTCCTCTGGTGAAACCATACTGTTTATCATGCAAGATGTTATTCGTGTTAAAATGATAAAGCATTTGATTTAGCATCACTTTTTCAAATACCTTGCTGAACACTGGCAACACGGATACTGGTCTATAATTATTTGTGTCTGTACTGTCCCCGTTTTTAAAAAGTGGTATTACTTTACTGAATTTCATTAGGTCCGGAAAGACTCCTTGATCCACACACAAATTAAATATTAAAGCTAAGAAAGTGGCTACAGTCTCAATAATTATCTATCAATCTCAGAAATTAAAGAAGAAGAAGAAGACATGGATGCCTTGGCATAAATAGCCCAATTTGGCTATCTTCTTTTTCGTTGTTCACTGAATGTTGAAAATCGTGACCACTTATGACACATCCAAGGTACAGTAAGTTCTTGATCAAAAGATTACAATAAGTATGCAACTACATCAATAGGGTAGTTGACTAAAAACATCTAAATAGTCTGTCACATAGATTTCCAAAAAATATTGGACAGGTTTATTTTTTTATTCATGGAAACAAAAAAAGAAGACAATACAGTGTGTTGAAAACTCGTGTGACGCTTCGTGATACGATTTTTACCACGACATGACTACAGCTCATCACTTTTTTCTTTGTCAATTTTTATAGATTTAATAAAGCAAAAAATACTTGTCCAATATTTTTTGATAATCTAACTGGCGGACTAAATATGATCATATTTTTATTCCTCAGGAAACATCCCTATTTTCCAGTCCATATGACTGGAAAATAGGGATGTTTCCTGAGGGTTGTTGATATTTCCAAAAGGTTGAAATGTTACCCCAAAATTAGTAAATCTACCCTTATCCAAACTAATTGTTTGTTGGAAACAGGGTTGAGCTCTATGGAGTGGCTTCTGCTATCACTAAATCATAGTATAAAACAAAGTCGCTTTCTCTGTACCTATGTATGCTTAAATCTTTAAAACTACGCAACGGATTTTGTTGCGTTTTTTTTAATAGATAGAGTGATTGAAGAGGAAGGTTTATATGTATAACTAGCTGCTGCCCGCGACTTCGTCCCCGTGGAATCCCCCATTTTAAAACATTCTTTATCGCTGCTCCGCTCCTTTTGGCTTAAACGTGATGATATATAGCCTAAAGCCTTCCTCGATAAATGGTCTATTCAACCCAAAAAGAATTTTTCAATTCGAACCAGTAGTTCCTGAGATTAGCGCGTTCAAACAAACAAACAAACAAACAAACTCTTCAGCTTTATAATATTAGTATAGATATATGCATATTATAGAAGAGGAAACATAAGTATCTACATTGCACCCGTGCGAAGCCGGGGCGGGTCGCTAGTTAGTAAATAATAGGCATATTTGATTGATAAAAGTACTTAATTTTTATCATCAAAAATGTGCATCTATTTGGGAAGAATGGGATCTTAAGTTGTGTTTCCTGCCACAGGGGTTTGTGCTGTGCCACTCAATAGCTGGAGGAACCGGGTCAGGCATGGGCTCCTATATCCTTGAGCATCTATCAGACAGGTTTCCCAAGAAACTGGTGCAGACATACAGTGTGTTCCCAAACTTGGATGAAATCAGGTAAGCTCTTCGAGCGACAGTTCTTTTTACCTAATTTCCTTGAACAAGTATAGTATATGTATAAAGCCTATCTTATCTTTTTTTTTCTATTCATTTTATCATAAAAAAAAAACAGTTCTATTTATTGTTATTTTTTAACCTTTTCACCGCCACGCCATATCGGTATTCCTATGCCCTGTACGCCAAGCCCGAAAATCTTAATTAAATACCTACAAAAAAATAGGGATTTCAACATTATATCGATACCCATTATTATTATTTTTTTTATCAATACTTGCCAGATAAATGGTCGATCATTAATATGTTAAAAAGAACATTCCAATATTAAATATTTTACAACGTTCCACTCAAGTAGTTCCGAAGTTGTTAATAACATAAAAACAATGATTAAGACACACAACAGTTAAAATGAAAATAACTCTAGGTACAGCACTATTCTCAGTACTGATGTACCTCACTGTCGGGAATAGCCGACATTGGCGCCGTCGACGAGTCTTTTATAAGACATCGTCGCATGTACATTAGAGTTGTACCATAGTGTCATACAGTTTATCGATGTTAGTATCTAATTAAATTCAAAGGATAATTTTGTATTGTTACTATTAGAGATTATTAGAAATAATTTTGTATTGTTACTATTTGATTCTTACAAGACTGATTAGCATAATGCAAATAAACAATTTTCAATTTTTTTTAAGTTAGGTTCGACAAGTAGGAACATGTTTGCCGGCAAACTCGCGTCGAAGCTCATGCGTGATACAATAGGGATTTATTACTTGTTATTGTAGGTAATATTGTAAGTCAACATAAAATATTATTATTAGGTATGCTCATTTTGTAAAAGTTTGTTAAATTAAATAAATTGTAGACATCTATGGTGTTTCATTTCATTTGTTAGTAACTACAAATGCATATTTATGTAAACTATTCATAATTGTTTCTGATTTATGAAACACGGTAGATTCACACCGAAGTGGCAGCGCAGCGGCCGGCACTTTTACTGTTAAACGATTTTAAGCTTTATCTCGACTAGGAAATGCGCAGTATCGCTTGAAAATTCAAAAAGGCATGCGGCTCCGCGAGACCTTGAGAGTTCACAGGCGATACTGCGCATTTTGCAGTTGAGGTAAAGCTTAAAATCGTTTGCTAGTAACAGTGCCGGCCATTTGGTTTGAATTGTGCCATAAGCTAATTTTAATTTGTGGGTAAAAATTGATTGTGGGTAAAAATTGTTTTCGTAATTTCTCAAGCTCAGTTGAATATGATTATATAGGTACCCTTACAAAATGTAAGCGAGTAGGCGAAATAAGAGAGCACTCTTTAGAATATAATAACCAATTAAGTATGTACATACTTACATGTAAAGCAAAACATAACTTTAAATTAAAATTAACTTACCTCTAAATCATCTTCATCTAAAGATTCAGAAAACTCATCGTCTTCAGTACCTTCCAAGATACGTAATAATTGTTCAGTGGTAAATACTTCTTGTTGTTCCATATTTCCCGCACTAAAATTCACTTTATACGCTTACGACGTCACGAGTCAGTCGACTTCTGCCGACAATGGCGCAGAGGGGACTGCTTATCGAGAGCTTGCTAGGGATGCGCATGATTGGCGATAAGGGAATATCGAAAATGTATTTACGCAACTATGTTTCAGTTTTTAATATAGTAAAACTACTTTTTTCTCAGTGCTTACAATCGTTTATATTTTGTTAGAACAATAAAAACTGTAATGACAAATATTACAATACCTTAAGTTACCTAAATTAATTTAAGAATATAATATACGTCAACATGATACTACATCACTAGCAGTCGGCTCTGCACGACATTGGCGTCATGGGACTTACTTTTTTAACCATAAATTATTTTACTTTTTATCATCAAATATTTAAATGAGGAATATGCATTTTTGTTTACTGTATGCAACTAAATAATGTTTAGACATTCAGCTTTCAAGGTGTATCAATAAAATACATAAAAGTAATGATTTAATAGGTTTATTTTGTATTTTTCTGCGACCTGTTTTTTGTCGAGTATAGCCGTCGTTGGCGCACAGGGCACGCTTGCTCATGTCGGCTATAGCCGACATTGGCGTTCAAAAGGTTAATAAATACTTTAAATTGTACAAAAAGAAAAATATATAAAGAAAATCTACTACCTACATATTCGGTTTTGGTAAGAGCAAAAGAATTAAGTTGTACTATACACAAATTGGTATGTATTTACTGCTCAAGTGGCTTTATGCATCTACACTAATATTATAAAGAGGAAAGATTTGATTGTTTTTTTGTTTGCATTGAATAGGCTCCGAAACTACTTGACTGATTTGAAAAATTCTTACACTGTTTGGAAGCTACACTATATCAACATAGGCTATATTATATCCCTATATTCCCACGGGAGCGGGAACTACGCGGGTGAAACCGCGGGGCGATGCTAGTAGGTAGTATAAAGTAAGTCATAACAGTATGCAGTCACGCGATGCGCGGTCATCGACTATCCATTTACGGCCATTACAATGTCACGGTCTTTAGCTATTTGTTACTTCGAGCACGGGCCATTAAAAATAGTTTAGGTGTGACCTGTACTACTCTTTAGAAGATAGAGAGGTATTTAATCTATACTTCTATACGGGAAGTCTACTGTTACTCGATAAACCGGTAGTAGAATAGAGAGTGTATGTAAGTATTTAATCTATACTTCTGTACTTATATTATAAAGATGAAAGATTTGTTTGTTTGTAGGTACCGAATAAGCTTCGAAACTACTCGACCGATTTTAATAATTTTTTCACCAATCCAATTTGGAAACAGTCTGTATTTTATCCCCGGTCGTCCCACAGTTAGAGCAGTGGTGGCCGAGTGGTAACGGCCCCGACTTACGAATTGTAGGTCGCGGGTTCAAACCCAGCCAGGCCTATTACTTTGTGTAATTAATTTCATCACCACTGCTCTCAAAACGGTGAAGGAAAACATCGTGAGGAAACCGGCATGTCCTAGAACCAAAAAATTCGAAGACATGTGACACACACCAACCCGCACTGGGCCCGCGTGGTGGATTACGGCCCATTCCTTCTCCTAGAGAGGAGGCCTGTGTCCCAGCAGAGAGAACATTAAAAGGCTATGCTTATGCTTCCCACAGTAACGGGAACTACGCGGGTGAAAACGCGGGGTGCTGCTACTGGAATATAATTATTCGTTTAGTTTAAGGCTAAGATAGACCAACTTCAGAGCCGTGGGTCAATAGGTCCTTAACACTGTTCTCGTAGACTCGGGTGCGAGTTTATTGGGGACGCGCATCGATTAATATATGCGTCCCGAACTCCTGACGATATTACGACTGACAATGACTTCAAACGGGACAATGCCGAGTCGTCGTAGCGATGTCTGGATAGTCCATCTCTGGATCTTGATAAGTCAATTTGGTTGCTTGATGGTCAAATAATTCAACTTCAGATCTGATTGTAACTTTACTACTTCGTTTAGAGATTAGTCTCGTCACACAATGAATATCTATCTACTATTTGTCGAGGCTTTAGTTCGATCAAAAACATAAATTATGCCAAATACAACTGAAAAAAAAACCCGCTTGTTTCCGACATTTCGTCCAGTTATGCGAACAAAAATATACTGAAAAGCGTAAATCAATAATGTCTTTGTTTAAAACGTAATGGCGGGAAAAATGTTGGATAGCGATGAAAAATATCGATATTTTGTTCAATAGTTATGCTGTGTGTCGTTTTGCATAGTGACGTAGTGGTCCAGCCGTACAACTCGCTGCTCACGCTGAAGCGCTTGACGGAGAGCGCTGACTGCGTGATGGTGCTGGACAACACGGCGCTGAACCGCATCGCCAGCGACCGCCTGCACATACAGAACCCGTCGTTCGCGCAGATCAACACGCTGGTCTCCACCATCATGAGTGCCAGTACCGCTACGCTTAGGTAAAGTATCTTTTAAAAATTTAGGTTTCAAAACACAGAAAATACTTTAAACATAATATATAAAATATAACTTTTACATTTAAATTTTCTTATTTATTTATAATTAATTTGATGACATTTGTGTTTGTTGTTTCAATTGTTTTCTTTCCTTAATTTATTCAAATCTATTTATCACACTATTATATCACATTATTATTTATCGTACACTACACATTTACATGTACGTATGTAACTATGATGTATCTATTTACCTGTATATTTAACACCTTACAAACTGATTTACACCCGTACACTTCAACGTTAGGTTCAGTTGAAAACCAGCGTCACGCTGCTCCTAGTTATCTGGCATTTTGCTGAACTGGACCTATTTGGCGCAGCCGCGGGTCACACAATGTTATTGTTTTAAAATTAAGTTTCCTGTTATTTGTGTCTACATTTTGTGTATCTGTATGTGCCAAATAAATGTATTTTCTTTCTTTCTTTCTATGTATATGCTCAAGATCCCCCCTTCACCCCCCTCTACTTTTCGAAAATTTCTTTCCTGGATCTGTATGCTTGCCTAATAATGCCTATCTATACTAATATTATAAAGCTGAAGAGTTTGTTTGTTTGTTTGTTTGTTTGAACGCGCTAATCTCAGGAAGTACTGGTTCGAATTGAAAAAATATTTTTGGTTTGAATAGACCATTTATCGAGGAAGGCTTTAGGCTATATATCATCACGCTTAAGCCAATAGGAGCGGAGCAGCGATAAAGAATGTTTTAAAATCGGGGATTCCACGGGGACGAAGTCGCAGGCAGCAGCTAGTTGCTTAATAATAATGAAGTACCTGCGTGGTGTGCCAGGTATCCGTCGTACATGAACAACGACCTGATCAGTCTGGTGGCGCCGCTCATACCGACGCCGAGGCTGCACTTCCTCATGACGGGCTACACGCCGCTCACGGCCGACCACGAACTGAATACCGTGAGTTACTAGCACAGTTCTACTTTCACTAGAATACTCGTATGTATGGAGGATGGAAGAGACTTTGATCGGAGTTTATTTCGGTGTTACTTCTCAGGGTAGTCAGCTAGAACCTCTCTAGCTTTATAATCTATACTAAATCTATACTAATATGTAAATGTGAATGTAAGTTTGTTTGTTACGCTTTCACGCGAAAACTACTCAACCGATCATCATGAAACTTGATACACATATTCTTAGAGGTACCTATTAGAAGTAACATAGGATACTTTTTATCCCGGGATTATGTTCCCTTGGGATAATTTCCGACATTCACGCGAGCGAAACTGCGGGCAGCTGCTAGTAATATATAAACCTGAAGAGTTTCTTTGCTTGAACGCGCTAAACTCAGGAACTACAGGTCCGATTCAGTGTTAAATAGCCCATTTATCGAGGAAGGCTATAATCACGTTATGATCCAATAGGAGCGGAGCAATCATGAAAAATGTGACACAAACGAAATTGCGCAGGTCAGCTAGTGACCATAATTATATGTATACTGACTTGTAAAATTGTTATTTTCAACCTACTCACAAAATAAATAGCATAACATGAGCAAAAACTCAATAGGGAACGTGCACGCACTATGCCATCTAGTATTGCAAATCTGAAACTTTTACGTTGTAATATATTCAAACCGTGCTGCACCCTCCATTTAGGCCCTAAATGGAGGGTGCAGCACGGGTTGAATATAATAAAAATATTAAGTTTATCTAATAAAATCGATCCACAAAATCGAAAGATATTGAATTTATAAGTTTAGTAAGAAACTTCATACTGTACGCAAGACGTAAAAAGTACTAAACCAGTATAGATTTGTTTTATCCATAACTTTGCGTTACTCTGAGTACAACTCTTTTTCGTCGTTTTTGTTTCGTCGCAATCGGTTAAAAATGCACGAATTATAGAGAAAAAATAAAATGCATGAAAATAATGCCAAAACATATTGTTATTTCTTTCACTTCTAATAATTTAATTTTGCTACCTAAACTACCCGAGATCTATTCCAGCCTATTATCTTACTTTTAGATAATAGGCTGGAATAGATCTCGGGTCTGCGGATGGCGAGCTATGAGTGGCTCGCCGTCCAATAACCAGGCCCGGGTCGAAGGCGGGCGGGTCGTGTTACACGCGCGCCTCAAAGAGCTGTCAGCAACGAAGACAAGGCCCCAGAGGGTCACTGTCTGCTAGTGTTGCGGAATTTCTTCGAAAGAGTCACCGCGGCCCTGGAACGCAAAGGGCACCCGGAGGAACCCCACCCGTGTTCCTCCTAGTGTTTTATTAAATAAGATTTAGTCTGACACTCTCGTCATTTGATGATTTCTCATCCAGAAAACAAAAAGGCTGGGATAGATTTAAGCTCACGTACACACAGCTAGTTTTTTAATAAGACGCTTTCTACAGGCACCGAAAATTCGAAAAACGACAGTACTCGACGTGATGCAAAGGCTGCTCCAACCAAAGAACATGATGGTCTCACTCAGTCCAGACCGAACAAACCAACACTGCTACATATCTATATTGAACATCATACAGGTGAGTTGTGTACTATTTTCATTTCATTCAAATTTACTTTTGTCAAGATTATTTGCTGAATATAAGCCCTACAAAGATTTCGTCAATCTGTCAGCCACACACAATGTGGTTTTGTCATGAAAATACCATATTTTTTCTGACTGATACTATCGTTCGTTTACTCTATTATAGTTTTTTTTTTTTATTACGAGTCTACGATCTGTCACCCCGGGACGATGACACGTTGTGTTCATTCATCAACCATGCGATGCGCGGCTCAAAGATGTGTCGTGTTAGCAAGTCTCGTATACTAGACGGGGCCAGCTAGAGTCAGTCCCTGCTAGGGGATATTTAAAGTAATTGTTCGGAAGAGTTCGGCCCTGGAACGCAAACGGCATTTGTAGGAACACGGTTTTAGTCAGTAAGAGTCAAACACATCCTTCAAGAGTCATTAGATGATTTCCCATCCTAAAAAATAATGCTGATTAGCTGGCAGACCAGTTTTTATTTAATTTACTTATATACTTGAATTTTCAGGGCGAAGTAGACCCATCGCAAGTCCACAAGTCGCTGCAGCGCATCCGCGAGCGCAAGCTGGCGTCGTTCATCCCGTGGGGCCCCGCGTCCATCCAGGTGGCGCTGTCGCGGCGCTCGCCCTACGTGCACGCCTCGCACAAGGTGTCGGGCCTGCTGCTCGCCAACCACACTAACATATCATCAGTAAGTCAACAAGTCGCTGCAGCGCAAGCTGGCGTCGTTCATCCCGTGGGGCCCCGCGTCCATCCAGGTGGCGCTGTCGCGGCGCTCGCCCTACGTGCACGCCTCGCACAAGGTGTCGGGCCTGCTGCTCGCCAACCACACTAACATATCATCAGTAAGTCAAACAAAACCAGTCTTGCACAATGCTCGTTTTCACCTACACTGGATGACACGCTGAAATTTAAATTAATGCAAAAATAATAGACGCATCAATTTCAAGTATATTTTACTTATAAGTTTCAAATTTGCAACGCTAGATGGCACAGTCTACTTCGTGCACGTTCCCCTCAACGGAGGGTGCAGGAAATATAGGTGGCAGCACAGGTCAAATATTTACTACGTAAGAGTTTCAGATTTACAACACTAGATGGCATAGTCTACGCCGTGCACGTTCCCTATATAGTGCGCTGTTGTTTTTCGCCGAAGTTGAATGAGAATTTGCGCATTGCCTAGCGTTGGTAAAATCACACATAAAACTACCTGGTGTCACTGGATCCGAAGTGGTAGCAAAAAGGAGGAAAGGATGGAGTTATGAGGAGGAAGGGAGCTCCTATTAGTTCACATACTTACATAATTTCTGTGTGCAGTTGTTCGACAGATGCCTGCAACAGTTCGACAAGCTGCGCAAGCGCGAGGCGTTCTTGGAGGTGTTCCGCAAGGAGCCGATGTTCAAGGACTCGCTGGAGGAGTTCGACGAGTCTCGCGGCGTGGTCGACGACCTCGTGCAGGAGTACCAGGCCGCCGCCACGCCAGACTACGTGCATTGGAATCCAGGTATCATCGACTTGCTTATTCATTTATCTTTTAAGTCACTATGTTTGTATATGCCACCGGATAATTCCAAACGCCGGAAGATTGTAAAATATCCTTTGAAGTTCTAAGCTACTTTTTCTTTATAGAGGATATATTAGAAACTATTGAATTTGGGTGGGATTTATTTTGTACAAAACGATTTTTTATATTGAGAAATTCTAATACAATTTTCCTGTGACACAATTATACGTCGCTTACATTCGTCAAAACGAGGCAAATCCAGCGCGTGGTGGAAAAGTTAATGAAAATCGACGAGTTGCGTTTCGCATCCCGCACGGGATTTTTCTCAATTTGAAGAGTTATTTACAAATAAGATCAGCCTTAATTAAGTTTGATTTTTCTGTATTTCAGAGAGCAGTCAAATATAACGTTCATGACAACATGAAGATGGGAAATAAATATGTTAACAGGACAGGATCGACGCGCTGTAAAAGGGATTCCAAAGGAGACGTCGGACGATGTTACGATGAAGGACCCTCAGCTGTTAATTTAAGTTTTTGTTTTAACAAGTGCCATTTATTATTGTATTCTTTAATCTCATTTTGTTAACATTGTTTACTCGAATAATTATGTTAAGACGTTACGCCCTTACCCAAAACACGCACAGTCTGAATAAAAATAAAACGCTTTCTTTTTACCAAGAATTTATTTAATATTTAATAGTAGCTATCTTTTCAACATTCCCTTACGGCCGAACCCAATAACCGATCTATCACAAACTGGAGATAGAAAAACAAATGAAACAACAGAAAAATCAAGAAAAATTATGTAGGTTTTCTGTTGTTTCATTTGTTTTTCTATCTCCAGTATGTGATAGATAGTTTATTGGTTTCGGCCGTTAATCGTTATCATACACATATCACCCTCGTGAACGTTATCCATGTGGTTTGTACGTCCCGGTCCGGCTATTGCCACGCAATACAGAATGCATAACTATCTATTTTATAGACGAACATCGATATTACGTGAGTTAAAGTTAAATGACTGTCGAAGACAATTACACCGTGTATGAGTTTAGGCGCATTCTAGGAGCTTAGCAGTGAAAGCATTCACTTTACATCCAATAACTATGAAATTTCTAGGCTCCCAAAATGTACTAAACATATTATAGATTATAAAAATTGCACAAATGAGCTACATTTATAAAAATAAAACCCTTGCACGAATGGCTTCTATGCTCATATTTTGTTTTTAGAGCACTAGAGAGCAGATCTCAAGTTCATTGCCTTATTTTAATCCTTATTCATGTACTTTATATACCCTCTTTCTTATTTACTCAGTACTATGGCATATACATATACAGATTTTCTACTGCCATCACATTGAAAGATTATGGGATACACGATTTGTGTGGATACAGAGATACACCATGATTAACGTTTATTTCTAAGCTATCACATGGATTATATATTTTTCCTCATATTACCTGACGCATACTATGTACATTACTGGTGGTTGGATAGTGACGGAAATAGATGCTACACTAATGATGACTAAAATCACGGAATACACTGGATTCGATTAACATACCATTCTACTACAAATATCAATAAATTATTCGTTTAAAACTATTTGTAACCAGTTGTGCAGCGCCTGATGTGGGCTGTTTCCGTCAGAAGTATCACTGGAAGTTTTTGTAACTGATTACAGCTGCTGTTTCTAATGCCGCCTGGTTTTAAACCAATCTGTCCGAAGCGCGCAGCTTCTCCAGACAAGATTTCGATTGCTCTATCTGTTGCCGTTAAGTAAATTAGCTGACATTTAATCTTAACTAAATATACCAATAACTAATGTGTATGATCACTGTGCTCATCACTTGTACTACTAAAATAACAGCATGTGACTTCATGTAGGACAATGGCGCATGCTAACAATGGTGTGTATAAATGCACAAGGCTAGACATTGCGAGGAATTTCAATCTCAATTGAACATCTGAACATCGCTGGATGAAAACAAACTATAAATCGTGACATGCTGAAGTGAGTGCAGCTAAGTAAGGCATTCAGGCAATATGTCTCGACATGACCCCATGATTACCATGTTAACGAACCCAAACTGATAGAACCTACAGTCTATGGCTAATGATGCAACATAGAAATATAGAAGAGTGTAATGAGAACATAATTTGAACGTCTCCATGACACACAACACAACACTAACCTAATTATTATACATCAATATAACAGTATTGTTCTTATAAAAGTTTTGTTTAAATTTTAATGCAAACTACGAATCACAATGTCGATATTAAACCACCAAGGTGCTAAGAAAAATGTTACGTGATCAGAAATGATACAATGCATCAATGTTGTAAGTGAACATTTATAAAATTAAAGCAAAGCGTAAGTCCACGCCTTACTAGCAAAATAAAAATGTGCCCAAAAAAAAAACAATGATACTTTCTACAATTCATTATAGAGAAAATAGGAAAATGTATGAGATTGAGAAGCAATTTAATTCAAAGATCAAATGATGTCTCAATACATCTTGATTTTATTCTCTCTTATGGGGCTTTAGGCCTCACTAGGGAAAAAAGATTGTGATAGGTAATGTTAGAACGGATATTCATGGACTATGTGGCTATATTTTAACAATAATTACGAAAACAGTAGACATAGAACAAATGGATACTCTTTGCCTAGTGAAGCCACACCCCTAATGATTGTAGAACAGGACATTGTTTAGGCCTTCTGGAATATTAGTTAGTGACACGGCCTAATGTCAACAACGGGCATCGTGGGCTAGGAGGTCTGGCTGGGCGCCTGGAACTTCGGCTGGATGATGGACGTCTTGCGCAGCGGCACGGTCTCGGGCGTGGGGATGGCGTCGCCCGTGGGCAGCTTGGCGGGCGCAGCAGGCGCCTTGAACGGCGCAGACAGGTTGCTCGGCCGCTGCTTCGCCATTTGGTAGTCGCCGGAATCGAAGAACTTTTGCTGTAATAAAAATTAACATTTAATGTTTATGTAATGTTGGTTGTTATGGCTGTTATGAGTTTTTGAATTTAAAAGAAGACATCACAAATGAGGGTGACACGGTCATTCTAATTAAATTTGAACCAGAGATCAGTTAAAAAAATCTATACAAAAAGCTAAGTACGAGTTCAACACGCGCACAAAGGGTTCCTTACCTACAAAAAAAACATGTTTGTTGTATGGGAGAGTCCCCCTTAAATATTAATTTTATTTTAATTTAATCATTTATTTATCACAAAGTATTGCAAGCCATCACTGCCATTAGTCCAATAGCTTTTCACAGAATTATGTCTGACAGCACTTGCTGACAGACATAATTCTTCATATTTCAGAACTCACGTGCGAATTCGATTCATATCTCATTTTCGATTACACTTCGTAACTCAACTGAAGTGAAAAGTATTTGATATTCTGACTGTCAAGTTAAGTTCGCTTCACCTATGTTCTCACTTAGTGGCGCTAGTGCAGTTTTCATCAAGTTACAGAATACCAAATACAGTTTTCACCGCAGAATCAGAAGTGAGAACTGGAGTGAGTTCTTAATAGCATTGCAGGTCAGCTCTAATAATAAATCATCTTTATCAAATCAATGTTCTACTTCTACATCAAATGGAATGAGCATTAATAATGTAACTTGACTGGACCAGATATTGCAGTTACTTACCCCCTTCGCTAGCCTCTTCTGCAGGAAAGCCGAGTGTCCCCCGGGTCCTCGTCCCAGCATTGCATTTGGGAACTTTGCCTTCAATTTTGCTTCTTCCAACTTCTCCAACTCTTTTGGCTGTAAAAATATCATGTAGTGAAGTAGTTTAGTTATCACGTCAAAATATTGTGGTTTGTGCCACTTTGTGACGGTAAACAGTGAAAGTAAGCTTCTGAAAGTTAAATCTCAAAGATTCAAAAAATAGTTTCGAGTTTATCGGATACATACATTGTTTTAGCCTGTGATTAAGTGGAGAAATTCTATTAATTTGTACTATGATGAAAGAAATATTGTTTGCTTGTGACTATGAAATTTTTTGTGAGTAGGTAAAAAAAATCTTATCACAAGAAAATAATATTTCTTAAATATCTTTGGTTCAAAACCATTCATAGATTCCTATTTTCCGTCTGATGGCTCTTTATGGATATATTAATATGATGTTTTATTGTTTATATTTTTGCTCAGGAGAATAAAAACACTGTTTACTAATTCTGCACAAAACCATTGGCATGCATGTTATAGGTTAGAGTAAATAAGGTAAATAGCCCACTGCATAGAATAAATCATTCCATATTATGAATAGAAGGCGATTCAAGTAGGATAGTTTTTGATACTCAGTCAGTGTCATTTTCTTCTAAACGATGATGATTTTAATTTATCTTATCTTATCATACATCTTATAATGAAAGATTGCGCCATGTAGTTTTGTTTCAATAATCTTACTACATTTTACCTACAAAATAAACGGATCACTAAAGAAATGGTAAAAATAAAAGAATACTTACATCCTTCGGCGGCTCAGGTTGGTCAGGTGAATCACTCATTTTTACAACTGCGAAAAGGAGGTACTCAGATAATTATGATGGCACATTATTGCATCTAGAACATACGCTAGTTGGCTAGTTCATTTAACCAACGGGTTATCAGAAATGCATCTAACCTACTAGATTTAGTTAGGTTCTTTTAACGAAATTGTTTTGTTTACCCTTCTAATTTAAAAACAAAACCAGATAACAATTTGCCGAAATAGAAACGGATCAGTTTCAGTTCGGAACCTTGTGTAAACCTAAGCAACCAGTTATCCTATTTATTTATTATATAGTACAATTAACTTAAAAAACACATGGTTCACTGCAAAAACAATAAATTGGTACGGTAGGTAATTCAATAACGTTCGGTCAAAGGAAAGTTGTTTACCTTGATATTGATCTTCAAATCAACAGTTAATTAGTGATTACAAGACTCCAATGCAAATGCAGTAATTACAATGAAAATTCACTGGCGCAATAGATTATTAGATGAAAATCAACAACAAATCGCAATTTCTCGTGATTTTCGTAACGTAAAAATGGCGTTTTAGGCATGGGCAAAAAATATCGATATATCGAAATATCGATATTTTTCCATACAATTATCGATATATATCGTCGATATTTTTAGTCGCGATATATCGATATTTAATTTTTAGTTTAGACTATCGAATTCGTATCAAATTCGATATTTTTTTTATACAATTTTGGTTGCGTTTTTAATGTTATTACAATAGATTATCCTTGCATGCTCCTCGCGTATTGTTCACTTAAAAAATCTCGCCATAATCGTTATTAAATGCAATATAGCAATTTAAGACTACTGGTAGCGTGCACGAAAATACAAATTGTATTAAACTGTCAGTGTAAGACGAATATGACCTTGAATTAACACGCAACTAACAATTTTCAGTTTTTTTTTTCATCAAATCAATCACAAAACTTAAAAATATATTTAGAATCGAGCATTAATAAAAAATACTATTTTCTTCTATTGTTTATTACGAAGTTTGATTGCTTTGGGAATATGTATAAATAATCATGCGAAAACTGGCGATATATCGATATATCGATATTTTTCACTCGATAATTATCGATAGTGTATAAAAATATCGATACGATAAATATCGATATATTTTTTTCACTTGCCCATCCCTATGGCGTTTTCAAAAAATGTTACCATAACTGTTAATAATGTTACCATAACATAGCATACAAAATATTTCTTGCTTTAGTGAGATTTTTATACAATAATATTTAGTCATAATGTTTAGGTTTTTGTACAATAAAATATAATAGTTACGAAACATAAAAAAACTACTATAATTATAAAATGAAACATAAATCTCTTTTACGTATACTTACAATAAGTGTACTCTACTAAGTACTAAGTTGTACTCTATTGATGGCAATGACTGAAATGCTTTAGCATTTCAGTCATTGCACAATGAAGAATGTTAACTAATTTTGATTATTAGCACTCCATATTCTCTGTCAAAAATAAAAAATACTAGTGAAAGAATTACTTCGATACGTCAATTAGTTTCCGATTTAGAAGTAAAACAAGTTGCAACTCCACGACGCGGGCTGCCGGTGACGGTGTGACGTCATCGTACAACACGCTCAGTCTGGCTCACTCAGTCCGCTCGCGGTCGCGCGCCTTTACTGTCGAAACTATACCTAAATACTTTTTAAAATGTCCAATCCAAATACTAGGAAATCATGTGTTGTGCCTAACTGTAAAAATACAACTACCTATTCGCCGGAAAAGTTGTTTTTTCTCCTCGCTTCGACGATGTAGTCACATTAAAAATGCTATAGTATGTTTACAGCCATCTCTGCTGGCAGTACAATCTTCGCAGGTTACATTTAAAACTTATTGATCCTTTTCATTGCATTCTAAACTGCAATGATAAGGTGTGGTACGTACGCGGTGTTCTGGCGTGATTCTACATTTAAACATACATACATCACCTACTCTTTTTACTTCAACATAACCAATAGAATCATCGCCATAGCTCTCTTGCCGATCTGAAATAAGTATCAAATAAAAATAAATGGCCTTACGTATTTTGTTAGTAAAAAAATTACAAATAAAAAAAAAAGGTTTAGTACATCTGTAACGTTCAATCCACTACATCTACATCCTAAGTACCTATCCTACTTCCTACTAATATTATAAATGCGAAAGTTTGTGATCTTTCACGCAAAAACTACTGAACGGATCTGGACAAAGTCTGGAATAACACGTAGGCTACTTTTAATCCTGGGAAAATGTACAGTTCCCGAGGGAAACGGGGGCGAAGCTGCTGGCGGAAGCTAGTTTGCAATAATTCAAATTTACTAAGAAGAGCGGAACCTACTTTTATATACATACGTACCTACCTATAGCTACAAAACTATAATACATATTTGTTGTCTTTTAGCGTAAAATTTAATCGTAGGTAGGTACTTCAACTATTTGAATTGCATTCTTCCAGTACGATATTAGTTGGGTATTTTGTTTTAACAAAAAACAATTTAGAACAGATAAACTATTAAGCTTAAGTAGTAGCAAGGAAAGTTTACTTAAGTAGGTATTTTTGCATTTTATTCATTTTAATAAAACAATAATAAATTTTTATTCATTTTTATTCCTCGAATTTCGGCGGCAACGGAATCACTATTTGTTGATAAATAATGCGCAACCATTAATCCATCTATTTTAGTTATCCGATTGCCCTTTTTCGAATCCTTCATCCATTTATTAATCGAATAATATTTACTATTATTAGACTATTAACGTAATACGCGGACGAAAACACAACAAAATACTGCGCAAGCTATTACACCCACTATAACCGCTGGCCACTGCATACGAAGCGGGCCGCGGCCCGCGAGGCGCGTTGTAACATGACGTCATAGGCGTCACGTGACTGTAAGCGGGTCTCGATATTTTTCGAAATTTTGAATGCCTATAAAATCAAAACTACTAGGTATTTTTGACTACAACAAAAACTAGTGTATTTGTATACATACAGGCTTTACTGAGACAAAATTTCACGCGATTTGGCATACGTAGTAACATTCTTCATTATTTAAAACAAAAAATACAATAATTAATAAATACAATTTAAAAAAAATATCCTTAGCCGTCGAAACAAAAAAGCAAGGCGTTTGTAAGTTTTTACTTACATACGCTTTACTTTTTTTACAACTTTTTACACTGACTTCCGAAATTAAAATTATTTTACTGACGGAAGATTTATGGGGATTGTCTATCAAAGTTTGTACCTCAATTATTGAGACTGTAGCCCCTTTCTTAGCTTTAATATTTAATTTGTGGGTGAATCAAGGAGTCTTTCCGGACCTAATGAAATTCAGTAAACAGTAAAGTAATACCACTTTTTAAAAACGGGGACACAATAATTATAGACCAGTATCCGTGTTGCCAGTCTTCAGCAAGGTATTTGAAAAAGTGATGCTAAATCAAATGCTTTATCATTTTAACACGAATATCATCTTACATGATAAACAGTATGGTTTCACCAGAGGACGTTGTACTACTGACGCTGGTGTCACTTTACTGAAGCATATATTTAATGCGTGGGAAGAGGCACAAGATACCATAGGCATCTTCTGCGACCTATCTAAGGCGTTTGATTGTGTGGATCACGAAACATTACTCCTGAAACTTAGGCACTACGGACTGGGCAAAACAGCTTTAAGCCTTGTTAAATCTTATTTGAATGATAGACAGCAAGTAGTGTAAATTAACGGTGTTAATTCACCGGGATTAAACGTGAAAATGGGCGTTCCACTGGGGTCAATTTTGGGTCCTTTTTTATTTTTAGTTTATATAAATGATTTACCCCATTTATTGCAAAACAAGCTAAACATGGTCTTGTTTGCTGATGACACTTCTTTGATTTTTAAAATAAATAGACGTAGTAAAAATATTTTGCCGACATGGTGAAATGGCGTCGGTATTATTTGTGGAAAACAATAACCGATGCAATCTATACATAAATCGACTCGCCATGTCTGTAAATTAAATATTTTTGCAAAAACTAAGAAACGTTAGAAAAAAGACTGAACACAACATTGCAATTTTTGTCTGTTTCTCTAGGCGTTCGTGGAAGCATCACGCAAAAAGGATTCGAAAGATTGATTCTTAAAAAATATTTACTACTATCCCGAGATTTATCTAGCATTTATTTCATCAAAATCAACCCATAAAATCAAAAGATAGGTACTTATTTAAATTTTGAGTTTAGTAAGAAACTTCATAGAGCGCTGAGCGTCGCATTGACGAATCCCCGCCCGCATCACGTACATAACTGCTTAACACACCCATCCAAATCGTGACCTCACTAACAGCTGCTTAACTCCACCCATGCTTTTCGTAACCTTGCCATCAGTTGCTTAACACACCCATCCAAATCGTGACGTCCTAACAGCTTCTTAACTCCTCCCATCCAAATCGTAACCTCATGCACAGCTGCTTAACCCCTTCGATCCAAATCGCAACCTCAATACCAGCTACATAACCCCACCAATCCAAATCGCGACCTCACCAATAGTTTCCTAACACACCCATCCAAGTCGTGACCTCACTAACAGCTACTTAACCCCTCCCATCCAAATAGTAACCTCATTCGCAGCTGCTTAACCCCTCTGATCCAAATCGCAACCTTAATAGCAGCTACTTAACCCCACCCATCTAAATCGCGACCTCTACAATAGTTGCTTAATATACCCATCCAAATCGTGACCTCACTAACAGCTGCTTAACCCCACCCACCCAAACCGCGACCTCACTATTAGTTGCTTAACCCCACCCATCCTTTTCGCAACCTTGCCAACAGTTGCATAACACACCCATCCAAATCGTAACCTCACTAACAACTGCTTAATCCCACCCGTCCAAACCGTGACCTCATTCACAGCTGCTTAACCCCTCCGATCCAAATCCCAACCTCATTAGCAGCTACTTAACCCCACCCATCCAAATCGCGACCTCACCAATAGTTGCTTAACACACCCATCCAAATCGTGACCTCACTAACAGCTGCTTAACCCCTCCCATCGAAATCGTAACCTCATTCACAGCTGCTTAACCCCTCCCATCTAAACCGCGACCTCACTAACAGCTGTTTAAGCCCACCCATCCAAGTCGTGACCGCACTATTAGTTGCTTAACTCCACCCATCCTTTTCACAACCTTGCCAACAGTTGCTTAACACACCCATCCAAATTGTGACCTCACTAACAGCTGCTTAACCCCACCCATCCAAATCGTAACCTCATTCACAGCTGCTTAACCCCTCCGATCCAAATCGCAACCTCAATAACAGCTATTTAACCCCACCCATCCAAATCGCGATCTCACCAATAGTTGCTTAACACACTCATCCAAATCGTGACCTCACTATGAGCCGCTTAACCCCACCCATCCAAACCGCGACCTCACTATTAGTTGCTTAACTCCACCCATCCTTTTCGCAATCATGCCAACAGTTGCTTAACACAGTCACACCCATCCAAATCATGACCTCTTTAACAATTGCTTAACTCTACCCATCCTTTTCGCAACCTTGCCAACACTTGCTTAACACACCCATCCAAATCATGACCTCTCTAACAATTGTTTATCCCCACCCATCCAAATCATAACCTCATTCACAGCTGCTTAACCCCTCCGATCCAAATCGCAACCTCAATAACAGCTACTTAACCCCACCCATCCAAATCGCGACCTCACCAATAGTTGCTTAACACACCCATCCAAGTCATGACCTCACTAATAGTTGCTTAATCCCACCCATCCAAACCGTGACCTCACTATTAGTTGCTTAACTCCATCCATCCTTTTCGCAACCTTGCCAATAGTTGCTTAACACACCAATCCAAATCGTGACCTCACTAACAGCTGCTTAACCCCTTCCATCCAAATAGTGACACAAAAATACAAACATCCGAATTGAGAACCTCCTCCTTTTTTAGAAGTCGGTTAAAAAGTGTTGATACAACTTTTCGTATGATTTTTTTCCGTCTAGCCCCCATTCACAACGCGCGATAAGGAACTTCGTTCCAAAAAATAACTGGCATGTTTGTTTGGGCATTTGTAAAAGAGACCGAGTTTTACATGTAGGTCAGTAAATTTCGCGGGCTTGCGGATGGTGAGCCGTCGGATAACAACCAAGCCCGGGTTGACGGCGCGTCGTCTTGCACGCGCGCCTCAAAGACATGTCAGCAAAGAAGACGGGACCAAAAATACATTTTAAAAATAACTGGTAGTAGTCCACTGGTAACGGGAACAAGGTCGGTGTCAGGTGGTCAAGGCTCCTGAGAGGGGAACCTTCTAAATATATGAGCCCACTTTCTGGATCATGCTCTTGATCCAGTTGCCCAACGAGTAGCCTCATGAGATGTTGGTCGAAGCTCTTGGCAACTGACGACACGGTTGGCGCAGTGGTTGAGCGATGGGCTGCTGCGCTACTCGTGGGTACGATTCCCACATGGAACAAATATTTGTATGACCTACAGGTAGTTGTTCCGGGTCTGGCTGTTTGTGTATGTGAGATTGTATGTTTCTGTTTGTAAACGCACCAACGACACAGGAGAAATTCCTAGTGTTTTTATAAAACACAACGCTTTTATAAAAAAAAAATTACGCAGTTGTCACGTTTTCGAAGGGACGACACGGATTAAAAAAACCAACTAAAATGCTGACAAGATGTCGGGCACGTAACTAAAACAAACACCCAACACTTTCGGATTCGTCGCTCAGCTCCACCCCCGAATTACATTCGAAAGCTGGTGCTTGTCGTGTGGTCAACATCAATTTTCATTGTGCGGCGCGCTAATCAGTCTATCATCACAATGTCCAACAATAGTCCTATCAGCATTAAAAGACTGATGCCAGTACAACGTGACATGGTCATTTAAGAGGTGTGCGTTACGATTGCTACGCCAAGTTATCCAAACAGAAAAAAACTTCGCCAGTAAAATTGTCGGAATTTGTCAAAATTTGAAAGGAACACACCAAATATTTGTCAAAGTAGAATGAAAGAAGTTATAAGGGTTTTAAGTTGGCCGCGCCAACGTAACGTGGAAGATTGCGCAGCCATGGAGATCTCAGCAACTACATACTTGGGTTAGAGATCTATTTTTTTTTTGTCAATTGAAGACTGAATTTGTCAATTACGAAATAAGAATTATCAGCTCTAGATAAATACTTTAAAAAATATTCACCATATATGTTGTGGCCGCGCAATTGTACACTTGCAGTTTCTTCATTGTCGATTATTTTTAACCGACTTCAAAAAAAGGAGGAGGTTCTCAATTCGTCTGGTCTGTATTTATATTTCTTTAAGTATGTTTACCGATATTTCCGGTTATAGACGGATTTAAAAAAAAAAATGTTTGTTGGAAACAGTTCACTTCCGTGGTGGTCCTGTTTTCATCATGTCAGGATCTGATGATGGGATCCAGGAGAAATCGAGGGCAACCACCAAGAATTATACGCTCGTGTGGTGCTTTTGTTACGTAATAATCATGTCTTACTCAGGTAAATATGCTTCAGAGTGTCAACATCTGATGCTGCTGTGCTGATGATGAAGCTACAGAACTCCTTAACGGTTAGGAGTTGGGAGACAATACCGCAATTGGTCGATGGAAAATATTTAGTAATATGTAGGGCTAACGTGTAGCTTGTGAGGTATGGTTGAATCAACATCTGATGCTGCTGTGCTGATGATGAAGTTACAGAACTCCTTAACGGTTAGGAGTTGGGGAACAGTAGGTACTGCAATTGGTCGATGGAAACTAGGTAGTAGTATGTAGGGCTAACGTGATACTTGTAAGGGTAGGTACTAAGTAGTACCCACCCTTACAAGTATCACCTAAGTAGGTGGGGGGTGGGGTTGGGGTGTACCAGTAAAAAGTAAAAAATAAACAGAAAAGAACATCTAAAATAAATTTTATTTCGGAAGCCGGTGTTCAAATACGAAGAAACAACCAAAAAAAGAACGGAGTTCCGAAATTAGTTATTTTATACTTTTTTGTTTAGAAGTCGGTTGCTTTTTTGTGAATGAAAAAAAGTGAAAACTTCTTTAGCATCGTTGTGATTTAAAAGTTTATGATACGAAAAAGTGACTATGTTCAGGTCGCTGCCAAGCTCTGTATACCTCTCATCGCTCGAACATGCGATTCTGCGAGTACCGGTCAACCCGCTTCGGCCGCCTCTCGCCAAAAAATGGATTCAAAGATGACCTGAATCTGTTGATTGACATAGTGAAACAAGGCTCGGGATAATTCGCGAGACTTCCTTAATTATTATATTGATCTGTTTCGAGACTCTGTGGCTTCTTCCATAATGGGACTTTTTAGAAGCCGCAGTCTCGAAACAAAGATTTTTGGAGGATGAGTACGGCACAGGCGCCGCGGCGGCGTCCTCACCTTCCGCCTGTCGCTGTACTCCTCACCGGACATGGATGTAGCGGGGTTACCTGTTTCGGTTTCCGCGGGTGGACACAGAAAAACCATTTAAAAAATCGGCCAAGTGTTGGGACTCACGTGCAAAAGGTTCCAAATATTTTTTTAATACGTTACTTTATAATCCTGAACTTCGTATATGTTTTCCTGTAATCTATAGATACCTCTAGATATACAGCGTGAAACCTTAATGGTTGTTTTCCCGCGGCAGGACGATTACCCATCAGTAGTACTATCGAAACACAAAGTTAAACTAAAAAAAATAAATGTTTTTTTTTTTTCAAATCATTAAAAAAGTGTTCATAAACTCGAAAGAGCGAGAATCAATAGTAGTGCACTAGACATAAAGTAGGTAGATACCTACATGAGACGCACGTACCGCCGCGTACCTACATATCGCGCGATGCACTACTGTTGGTTCAAGTCGCTTTCGAATTTTGTTTATCACAATTGTTAATCTGCCATTTATGGAGTCTAATATTTTTTATATATATAAATCGATTGTATTACCGATACAAACTTATTTCGCTTCGGGAAAACAACCATTAAAATTTCACACTGTATATTATTATACCTCTGTATTTTAATTGATTTCGGATATACCTATCTTTTTTTTTTGGATGGGAAATCATCAAATGACTTCTCCCGCTCTGAGCGAAGCGGAAGGGAGTGTCAGACTCTTACTGACTAAAACCCACCCGTGATCTTACTTTCGGATACGGATATACGTAAGAGGAGAAAGGGCGTAATTTATAATTTTTCTTTAATAACTTCGTTGTAGCTTTTTTTAATTATAAAAGAGGTTACCCAAAAAAAGACGGTTAGTAATTATAAACCGTTTTTTTTGGGTAACGTCTTTCTGCGAAGCAGTAAGTAATGCTAGCGAAACAAGAGGCAGAAGCGCGGGAGAGGGAAACCTCACGCCCCAACCGCCACGACAGAAGACACCCCGGGTATCGGGAAACGCAGGGCGATTCCCAGCCACCGCAGGCGCAGGCCTGCGGACGGCGAGCTATGGGTGGTTCGCCGTCCGATGACAACCACGCCCGGGTAGACGGCGCGTGTTCCACGCTCGCCTCAGAGATGTGAGCAAAGAAGACGGGGCCCCATAGGGTCAGTGCCTGCTAACGTTGCGTAATTTGTTCGAAAGAGTCACCACGGCCCTGAAACGCCAAGGGCACTAGAAGGAACACGGGTGGGTTTTAGTCAGACACTCCCATCCACTCCGCCCAGAGCGAGGGAAGTCATTCGAAGATATAGCATCCAGAAAAATAGTTTAAACGGGTTTTCCAGAAATACGTACGGATATATGTACGGATGATTTTGCGACTAGGTACGCGCATTTTCCGTTTTTTCAATTCCCGTATAGCCTTCATGAATGATGATATTATATAAAAAAAGAATTTTCCAAATGTGACTGGTAGTTCCAGAGATTCGCGCACACTTACGAATAATTTTTAAATGCAGTCTTTCTCAATTTTGTTACAGAATGACAGGCCCACGCCTGTAAGCATTGTATGTGTTATTCAAAAGTTTTTGTATTTTATCATAATGTTACATTGTTAATTCTTTTTATATTACTCGTACTTTATAAATGGCAATACTTTTTTTTTAATCATTAAGGATAAATAAAAAGATTTTCAAATAAATAATCAACACCATTTAATTAATACTATGTCGCCGTGAATTGACTGTACATACAAAAATGTGATTGATGCAGTTATTGCACAAATGACATCCGATTTGTATTATCCATGACATGAGATCACATGCTATGAAATCCGGGATACAATATTGTCGTTCCATTTACAATTAGGTACTTTTTTATATTAACTTCAATAAATTGATATAAAAATAACTTACAGCTAGAAATTCTATTCATTTTCTACTAAGAATATAATTTTAAATTATTTTAATATAAAGTAACAAATCTAAGTCTTATTTATAAGGCCAGCATCGCCTTAGCGGATAAGCGTAATCGTTCAACTTAATTCTACATTGAATTTTACTAAAAACGAACAATACCCGGTTCTATTGGAGTTAGGTACACTGTACAGTAATTATGTTATTATTATTAATAAAAAATACAATAAATCCATAAAATATGGTGAATACGATTTGTACAACAGATAAATATTTCTTTCGTCGTCTTGTCGTTGAGTGAAATGGAAAGATTCAGATGTTAGATGAACAGTGGTGTCTTGGGTTGTTTATACTTCTTGCAAATAAATCATAAGTCTAAATAGAGAATGTCAAATAGAACCTATTGAACACACAAACTTGATGAAATTCTTATGTCTATGGATGTAATTTATTAATTTGTTAACACTACATACTTGATCTCACAATCACATAGAAATGTTAAAATAATTATAGTTGGTATCACTCAATGGTCCGTTTGACAAAAAAAAAAGGAAACCAGCAAAGTGAGCCCACTGCAGAGATGCAAGACATAAAACATAGGGAGGGTGACATTTAAGCATGTAGAGTATCTAATATTGTAGTGTATTGTATAAACCAAAATAACGGAAAGTTACAATAACAAGGGCTTAAGGATAAAAAAGCAATTTCTGTCAAAAGTGCTCAGTAAATAGCTTACTTTTTTTAGTCATATTCAGTTGTTATGCTTTGCAAGGATAATTATTTTAAACACATTAGCACGAGTTACTTTCAACACACTTAGAATGAGCGAACATAACAATTTACGTAAAGCATTGTTACTTACTTAATACCTAAGAATATGCTGTATAGTTGTTGCGTCAAAACGCCGTAAGATTTTAAATATCGCGAGAGATTGTAAATATTTTTTCATCGGTTACGGATATATTTAAATTGGATGGGATTTATTCTATACAAAACGATTTATTCATAACAAATCGAGAAATTATAATCTAATAAAGATTTCTTACAATCTGTGAAGTCAAGTAAAGCGAAGTACATGCATTTAGTTCATTGGATAGTGCTCTAAGTCATAATTTCATAAGACAATCGCATGTGATGCTCCTTCATTTCTAAGTGTGCTGAAACAACCCTTAGGAACTGTACAAAACATGTTCCAATCTGGTAGCAGTCTTTGGTTAAAATAAGCCGCGAAACATATTTTCACTATAATTATAAGAATTTTATATCAATTTAAAAAATCAGTTGACTCAAAGCTCTAGTTATCAGTCTCGTGAACGTTTTGCGTTCATTTATCATCAATTAGAAAATAAATTATAATATTCATCAATTTATACACAAAATGTCGAGAAAATCAACGACTAAGCATACATCTATTCACTAGTAAGAAATGGGAGCAGTTTATTAAAGATTATAATTTTAATATAAATTATTGACATTTGATTTGGGTGCCCAAGAATATAAATAGGATATAAAAGAGAAAATGATTGTTTGGTAACTTAACTACCTTAACTGTGTGAGCAATGCACGATCAAACGGCCATTTTACAAACGTAAATATATATTCGTTATGCAAACTAGTCATTGGGTGGTGAACTAAATTAGTTAAAGATACAGAATATAGTGTTGATTGAAAAAATGATTCATTGCAATGCATTCTTATTTTTATGTATACAAAAATTATTATATTATGCATCCACAATGATTATTTCTTGTGGTTTTCTAAGTTATAGTTGATCTATACAAGTAGCCGCTTCCTGCTGACATGGAAACAGCCTTAGATAAAGTCGACATTACAAGAATTGAGAGAACACAACCTTGTTTATAAATATAATAATTGCATTAAAATTAATACGGTGGAACGTTTCTACTTAAACATGGTGTTAGTGACAACATAAATTGTATGGAATGTTTAAGCAGTATGAACTGGCCTACTCCCAGTGTTAATCCAAAACCATCGATATATTATAAATTTTCATAGGAACAATATACTATTTACAGTTTTATTTGTTGTATGCACAACGTTTTTTTTTGAGCTATTAAAACCGTATTGGAATATACAGATAGTCCTATGTAATAAATAAGATATTAAAGGTAAATATGAAACCTTCCTATTATTCTATTACATAGCAGATATCTTAATATGCCAGTACCATTTTGTTTAGCTATTTTTATTATGTTTTATAATGACTTAAATACTTATAACAAAACGGTACCAGTTTATCTGGTTCCCCTAAACGTAGATCTGTACCTTGAAATTATTTTTATCCTTCAGTTCTTGAAGTGTCTATTTTAAGGAAAACAAGGCAAGCCATTTGCACCTTTAATATCCTTTGCAGATCTGGTTTTTGTAACACTTTTTTAACAAATATTTTACTCAAATAGATAAGCCTATTGATCTCTCAATTGAAGTATTAGTGTAAAGCACACTGCAGTCGCGTCATTAGTGCCTAGTAATGTTAATAAGCGGCTATCATGCGCACACGCGTTAGAAACTCAATTATTAGTAAAAACTAAATGCTCAATTGAGAGTTTCCATTACAAATCGGCTCCTTGTAAGTTGCGACTCTAAAGCAGTCAATAAATATGTTAAGAAAATGTCTATCAGTAGAGTTTCTACATAAATCCATTTGTTTGTTAGAATAAAGTCCGTAACCTATATTCTTGGTGGTCCACATGTGATGACAATGTGTAATAGATAAAGTTATTCATATTTTATCTACTTCTTATGTACTTATGCGCGACGTTTATTCGCATTCCCCGATGTCAAATTTAGTAGTAAGTAACTAAACAATGCAAATAAATATTAGTTTTACACTTCATCACAATAAAAATATGACATTTAATATTTGACTTGATAGTCCGTTTTTTTTTTTGTAAAAAGCTGCATATTACAACAATAGCAGGATAAATGTACAACTCTTGATCTTATCCAAAAGTCAAGTTTAGTATCTTTTAGAGTGAGAATAGACTTATTGTAATGCATCAATCTATTTACCTAAACGGACGTAACAAATTTTCGCGCTCAAGGCAAACAACAGTACATATATAAAAAAAATCAGGAGCTCCTTGGCTCAACATTGGATGACATGAAATTGTATCAAATCAATAGAGTATTAAAGGAGTGCTCTTAAACAAGCTAGCGTCCGTATCGGAACATAACAACAACAACACACGTTAATGTAAAGTGTGGTCAGTGCGCGGAGAGGCGGCGCGCGGCGGGCGTGGCGGCGCGCGGCGTCTTGGGGCTCTTGTGGTCCGACTGCGGCGGCGTCGGCGGGAACACGTGCGCGCTCGCCTGCGACGTCGACGCCGCCGGCTCCGACTGGCTCGGCGGCTGCTGCTCCTCCATAAGCTGGTACACTTTATCCTGCCACGCGAAATACTGTGTTATTTGTTTGAGTCGATATCATCATTGACGAACGGGTCGATCGTCTAGGTTAAGCAACACTTGCCGAGGTTGGTGACCATCTTAACATAACGAGACCTCTCCGTGCCTCGGAAAGCACGTTAAGCCGTTGGTCCCGGCTGTCATTTGGAGATCTTTGGCAGTCGTTACATGTCAGAAGCCAGAAAAATCTGACCCCAGTCTTGCCAAGAAGTACCGTGTTCCCCAGTTAATGGGTTGTGGAGGTCTGGTAGTTAGCCGCTTCACGTAAAATACTGGTATTCAGCTGAATCTAGCATGACTGGGAGCCGACCCCAATATAGTTGGGAAAAGGCTAGGCAGATGATGATCATCATTGACGAACCAGTCATTTGATAAATTATCCAGACAAGAAAAGTATTCTAGATAACGAATTCGTAATGCACAATAAGTCTTGTCGGAAACATAATAGCGTAACGTGAAGATATGTGACTCCATTAACTTCCGGTAGTTAGTATTTTCAGAACTGTTCAGAAAATTATTTATCGTTATAAATCTTATATGTAAAATTCTCGTGTCACGGTGTTTGTGGTTGAACTCCTCCGAAACGGCTCGACCGATTTTCATGAATCTTAAGGTGTGTCCAAACACAACGAAGTGCGCGGCAGCTACGCGCGGCATTCGCGGGATACAAATTTGCCGCGCGACTAGTTTAGACCTTCTGCGCGGCAGTGCTGCGCGGCATGTCCGACACACGCCGCGCTCTGAAAGCGGCCGTGTGTGTTATAGCTCTACTTATTATTCGTAAATTACGTAGAAGAAGGAATAGAAGAATGTTTATTAAAAAAAGGCAGTGTTGGATGCGACTAATCTATCAACAGAGGATAAACAATCTGGAAGTGATCTATTACGAAATCAACTACCGAACGCCACAGTTTTTAAGATTATTAGGGCGCTGTGACGAAGTCCCGTATCTACCTCAATTTGATACATCAATGATTCTATCTATATATATATATATATATATATATTAAGACTAGCTGACCCGCGCAACTTCGTCTGTGTCACATAAGAGAGAAAAAAAAACCGTTTTTGTAACATTTTCCATTGATGCTCCGCTCCTATGTATCATAGCGTGATGTTATATAGCCTATCCCAGCCTTCATCAATAAAAGAGCTATCCAACACTAAAAAAAAATTAAAACTCAACCGGACAATCCAGGGGAAGTCGGCGCGTGAGCGCCTTCGCCTTTTTATAGCTGCAGCGGATGGCCGTTTCACGCGTTAAATAAAAATCAACCGTATAGACATATTTGCGCGTCGAGATTAGGAAATTTTATTTCATCTATATCTTGTGTGTTTATAAACCGAAATCCGAAATCAATCCGAATCCAAAAAAAAACCAAGATAAAGAATAAAAAAATGGTTGTTGTGCCTCACTCGACATATATAGGTAGAGTGTGTCGCGGCCTTTTTTGTAGATATTAAAAGATCTTTTATGATTCTATCTTTTATAGTTTAGGCAGCGTACGCAAAATAAGTAACTTTTCTGGTTGATTTTTTACACCTTGTGTCCGCAAAACCCAAATATCTTACGGAACCCTATTTATTTGCAAAATAAAATTTAGCCTATGTTACTCGTGGATAATGTAGCTTTCGATTGGTGAAAGATTTTTTTAAATCGGTCCAGTAGTTTTTGAGCTTATTCATTACAAACAAACAAACAAAGTTTTCCTCTTTATAATATTGGTGTAGATAAAAGACGACCGTCCACACACAACCACCGGCGAACGAACACTTACACCGTTCGCGGCGTTCACCGCTCGCGGCAGGAAGCTCGCGGCTGCCACGCGCGGCAGTCGTCCAATCATAGCCGCGGCAAGCCGCGCGCGGCAGCCGCGCTCGAATGCCGCGTTGTATTTGGACACACCTTTAGCGTGCATATCGGCTAGGTTGGCGAATCGGACAACATCTATTTTTTAACCCCCCTAAATGTTAAGGGTGGTAAACCGCTTTTTTTTATTTGGCAAAACGACGTTTGCCGGGTTAGCTTAGTATCTGATAACAAAGTCGTAATGAACAGGCAAGTACGAGAGAAGTACATATGTTGACCTATTTAGAACCCATCTAGTTGGCCCTGTCCCTTGGACACATGAATACATCAACGACTTATATAAAAGACGTTACTTGGAATAATGTAGCATAGTATGCAGCCTGAATGAATCATATTGCTAGTCTATCACCCATGCGGGATCAGCATTTGAAGTGAAGTGGGTGCTTGGACAAGTGCTGTCATGCGGCAGTACTCACAAACATGTCGAGGGTGACGTTGTGCGACTGGATGCGGTGGCTCTCGTCCAGGTTGACGTCCGGGCAGATGAGGTCGAGCCCGGCGGCGCGCTGCACGAACTCGCCGTCGCCGTTGCGCACCACGCACACGGCGCCGGCCTGCCGCACCACGCGCACGCTGGGCGCCAGCCACCGCCAGCACGGCTCCAGCGCCTCCCAGCTGTAACCTGCACCACACCGATCTCTATGACCTTTCCTGCATACTATATTATAGCTACAATTAATCGCTTCAAAGGGACTAAACATGCAATTTTTATGTCTCTATTTGTTCGATCTATTGTTTACTGGTAAAGGTCAAATAATAAATAACGTTATATTTTTACAGCCGAAGTGACAAACTGTTGAATCACACGCGACCCACGCGCGCAAACAAAAAGAATGCTATTTACGTAATATCTTGCGACCTTCCTCATAATAAAATGTACTGAACTCACCTGATACCCTAATGGCTAGTTCTTTGGTGAAGGCGTGCGCCATCGCCGCGGCAGCGACGGCGCTGTACGGGAACAGGTTCACGTCCACATGTAACACTGCTAAGTCTATCAATTGTCCACATATCACAAATTCTAGCGACGAGTACTGCGGGAACACGAACGTGTATCCCCTGAGCGCGTTCGCGCCCACGTCACTTTCGCCGAGCAGCCTGCGCTTGGCGCTCCTGCCTTCGCTGGCCAGCTGCATGTACACGTTGAGCCAGCTGTTGATGGTGATGGGCGTGATGCTCCACGACAGTATCTTGAGGATCAGAAGCTCCTCCAGAAGTATCTCGTCAGTGGTGCACGCGCCGTCTGTGACGTACGCGAACTCTCCGATCTTAGGTGGATATACTTCTTCGACTTTCGCCGCTATGAACAGACATGTGATACCTGCAAGAAAAAATAATAACGAGAGTATGAACAGCAGTTCTTAAAGGGGTTCTGTAGTTTTATTATGCGTAAGAGGTAAGGTGTTGTACGCTTTACCTATGAGCTGCAACCGGCCCTTCTGCACGTCTTCGGTGTTGGATAGATAACGGTCCACATAGTCCACTGTGAGATGAAATGTTTCTCTGTGGAGTTTGTAAACTTCACATACCTGTTGAAAGAAAGGGTAAAAAATGTAGAGGGACAAACGAAATTTGGGCCTGGTTTTAAAGGGTAAAACGGGACCCTATTACTAAGAGTCCGCTGTCCGTCCGTCTGTCACCAGGCTGTGTCTCATGAACCGCGATATTTAGACATTTGAAATATTCACAGATGATGTATTTCTGTTACCGCTATAACAACAAATACTAAAAAAACAGAATAAAATAAATATTTAAGGGGGCTCCTATACAACAAACGTGATCTTTATGCTCGATATTGATAACAGCAACAGGTAGACGCTTGAAATATTCACTGAATATTTAGTTACATAAATTCTTTAAAAATAAATATTAGGTTGGGGAAAAAGTCTTATCGCATTATAGTATGTATGAACTTGTAATAAAATCTCTTTGGCTACTCGTATACTATTTGTATCTGGCTGGTTTTGGTATCATTGAAAGTTTAAATTTTAAAGAACATAATTCCAAATTCAAATTAGGAAAATGTATGATTTTCATTTGTTTTCGTATCGTTAAGATGAGTGAATCTAATGATGAAATTCGATACAATTTAAAATTTTACTACAAAAAAGGTAAAAATGCAACGCAAGCCGCGATAAAAAAATTGCGTTGTTTACGACTAGTGCAGTATATGTGAGACTAGCACAAATTAGGTTAAAATCCGGAATTTTTTATGTCAAAGGTGTACGTCGCACTGGTCGGTACGGATAAAATGGATGCCATTTTTTAAAAAGTGGAGCAATATTGGTATATCAGTAGTTACGTCGTAGCTGAAGAACTAGGAAATGACCACAAAACAGTTTTGGCGCATTTGAAAAAAAAACTGGGTACACAAAAAAGCTCGATATTTGGGTACCTCACGAGCTCACTGAAAGAAACCTAATGAGCCGTGTACTCATTTGTGATTCTTTATTACGACGTAATGAAACCGAACCATTTTTGAGGAAGCTGATAACTGGTGATGAAAAGTGGATCACGTATGACGAGAACGTGCGAAAAAGATCGTGGTCACAGGCCGGTTAGGCTTCACAGACTGTGGCGAAACCCGGGTTAACTCGCGACAAGGTCGTGCTGTGTGTGGTGGGATTGGAAGGGCATTATTCATTATGAGCTGTTACCACCAGGCAGGACCATCATTTCTGAACTCTACTGAGAACAACTGATGAGATTAAAGCAAGAATTTGAGAGAAAGCGGCCGGAATTACTCAACAGAAGGGGTGTGGTTTTTCATCATGATAACGCTAGAGCTCACATATCTTTAGCCACTCAGCAAAAATTAAGAGAGTTTGGCTGGGAGGTGTTAATGCATCCGCCGTATAGTCCTGACCTTGCACCTTCAGATTTCCACCTGTTTCGGTCTCTTAAGAATTCTTTAGGCAGTGTCAGGTTAACGTCACGAGAGGACTGCCAAAACCACTTGTCGCGGTATTTTGATCAGAAGTACCAAAATTTCTATAGCAATGGGATCATGTCCCTACCTACAAGATGGCAAAAAGTTATCGAACAAAATGATACTTACATACTTTAAAATGTAAATAAACTATATTAAAAAATGTTTTGAATTGTCTTAAAAAACGCGAAAAAACTTTTTCCCTAACGTATTAATAACGTCAATAACTAGGTAACGCGCTATAGGGACCGTGCACGGCGTAGACTATGCCATCTAGTGTTGCAAATCTGAAACTTTTACGTTGTAAATGTTTGACGTGTGCTGTCACCTATACTTCCTGCACCCTCCGTTTAAGGGAACAAGCACGAAGTAGACTGTGCCATTTAGCGTTGCAAATTTGAAACTTATAAGTAAAATACACTTGACACGCCTGTGCTGCCACCTATAGTTTCTGCACGTTCCCTATATCTCTCAACAATGTATGTGACTATCGTATAAAGCTTATTGTTGTCCATCCTCTTTCATTGTATGTATCTCGCTGGGGTTATCTGCCCGGACACTCCCGGACGTCTTAACGGCTAAAGCGAGATTAATTTCGGCTAAGACATAAATTAGGTAAATTGCCCACTTCACTACGTTCCTGTTTCTATGAAATGACGCATCTCTGGAGAAGCTTTCATATTAATTTAAATGAGTTTTAATTGGTATTTAAGAGCTATATTTAAGCTAGTGTTTCATTGTTATTGTACCAAGCCCTAGAATAATAACTGCTGTGGCATTGTGGTCTGAATGCTGGACCTAAAAAAACAGCCATTACACTTCCCATTAATGTATAATAAACAAATTATGTAATCGAACTTGTTGCACCTCGCTTGTTAACTTAACGCGTGTGTTCAAATCAATAAACGGAGGCCCCGCACATGTTCGTAAAGTCCTAAACAGTACTCGAACGACTTGAGCGGTTCAGTTATCGTACAAAAAAACTTGCACATTGATATTCTTAGAAATCCGGTACAACTGAATGGGATAAGGTTCTTTTTATGTCGCCAAATGTTACTTCAGTCACAATAAACAACTTTTATGGATAGACTACGCTGTCTACGAAACTTTATGTATGTAATAATTTTGCTTGTACATTATTAATAAGTAACTAACCTTTACAGACAGACGTATGACCTCATAAATTATGTTATGCAAATCCCTGTTACCAACGCCGGAAATGCAAGGATACGCGATAATAATGTGATACTATTATATCTACTATTAGCGCATACGATTGAGGAAAACCCGCCCGAAATACGCACATGAAGCGTCTAATCGAGAGGCAGACGAGACGCACGCAAAAAGTTTGTTACCACAAAGTTAAATGTACTGTTATATGCCTAAAGTTCCGCACCGATCGACGCTTCACGCTGAATGGGACGTTACCGAAAAAAATAACTGTTCCATTGAGTATCTAATGTTGTGTGATATACCTTAATGTACGGCCTGGTGTAACAGGTTTTAGGGTATTTTACATTAGAATTCGTTCCAGTTATATTCTACACCTAAAATTCCTTTGTAAGAAGATTCATCATCTGCCTGCCTAGCCTTTTCCCAACTATATTGGGGTCGGCTTTCCAGTCAAACCGTATTCAGCTGAATACCAGTATTTTACGAGGACCGGCTGACTACCAGACCTGTGGAGGTCTGGTAGTCAGCCGCTCCACAACCCATTAACTGGGTAACACGGTACTTCTTGGCAAGACTAGAGTCAGATTTACTGGCTTCTGACAACCCGTAACGACTGCCAAAGATCTACAAATGACAGCCGGGACGAACGGCTTAACGTGCTTTCCGAGGCGCGGAGGAAACTTGGTATGTTAAGATGGTCAGCCCATCCACAGACCAACCTTGGCAAGCGTTACTTAACTTTGAAGATCGACCCATGCGGCTGTTATAATTTAACCACGAGGTCCTCTTTTGTATGAAGATTAAGATGAATAATTAACATATCGCGTAGGTCGTAGCCCTAGTCCTGACATTAACCTATGACCAACTTTAATTAGTTAAGTTCTCGACATATTTGAATAACTCCACTCCCCTCCGGAGACCGAAGATCGATCGTAGAGGCATCAATGGCGCCACCAACTCGAATGTTCAGCAGAAGATAAAAAACCGGTCAAGTGCGAGTCGGACGCGTGCACGAAGGGTTCAGTACCATTATCTATAAAAACGGCAAAAATATCACGTTTGCTGTATGGGAGCCAGCCCCCTAAATATTTATTGTATTCTGTTATATTTGTTGTTATAGCGGCAACAGAAATACATTATTTATGAAAATGATAACTGTCTAACTGTCACAGTTCATGAGATATAGCCTGGTGACAGACAGACGGACTGATGAACAGCGGAGTCTTGGAATAGGGTCCGTCCCGTTTTATACTTTGTATACGGAACCTTAAAAATCATAAAATTTTTACAAATAAAAAGGCGTGCAGTTGGTGCAATCCAATTATATTGATGTCTGTCTTATCTTAATAAAATCGAGAGATTGCAGTTGTTGTTTTGTCAAGTAATAATTAATGCAATGTCAGCGATAGCGCATCGTAATGGTCGTAACGTATTAGGAATCATATCTGTGCCACTGGCTTAATTGATGCTAAGTAAAGGGATTGAGAATATCAAGCACTAGCTGCTGCCCGCGACTTCGTCCCCGTGGAATCCCCGATTTTAAAACATTCTTTATCGCTGCTCCGCTCCTATTGGCTTAAGCGTGATGATATATAGCCTAAAGCCTTCCTCAATAAATGGTCTATTCAACCCAAAAAGAATTTTTCAATTCGAACCAGTAGTTCCTGAGATTAGCGCGTTCAAACAAACAAACAAACTAACTCTTCAGCTTTATAATATTAGTATAGATTACGGAAGTAAAATGACCTTGCAAGTGGAATTGTGTAATTGCAAAACATCTGAATATCCGATTTCTTACGTGGACAACTGCCATCTTAAACGATGGGGACTTTAGACCGTGTCAAACAGTAATCTAGCCATAGCATCAATAAAGGAACCGATCGTGCGATAGCCAATGAGGTCAACGGTTTTTCAAATCGGCGGGAAAGCTGCCAGGACGTAAAAAGGCAGCCTAGCCTTTTGGCCAATCGTATAGGCCCACTATCCTCCCATCGACAGAACTATACAAAATTAATATAAAGAAGTATTTAATCTTTGAAACCTTATCATATACATGCGTACAATAGAAGTGTCCCACTTTCACAACAAATTAAATTAGTACCTGCGTTGAACTGGCACATAAATAGTACGCGTCTTATCTTAAAAGAAGCAAAGCTTCGCGGTTACTGTAACGTTTAAGTTCCATTGCGTAGGAAACAATGTGCAATGATTTGTATAAGTTATCGTTACTTTTGCAAATACGCTAATAGGATAACCACAAGAGTCCAGAACGAAATTTCTAGAATATGGTCTAATTCGTCTTATATTTTATAGCCTGCAATACGAAAAGCACGTTTTCTAAATCTTTGCAATATTTTCCGTGAAGGTCATTCGCAAAGCCTGGGGCCGTATTATGACCTCTTAAAACCATCATGTTTTCGGTGTGAAAAAGAAACGGAGCTATACAGGACGAATAGCACTATCCTTTTCTCACACAGAAAACATGATGGTTTTAAGATGTCATAATACGGCCCCTGAAATTAATCGCCAAATGACTGAGTGAACGGACAAGCGCATTTCATAGCATTTGGAAGAATAACCGAACTAAAAACGTTTGTCTCATACCATGGGGTCAATGCCACTTATCGGCATCCCATCTGCTGCGATAACGGCCTTGAAAGAAGCATTTAGACCTTCTAATGACCTAGCATAAAAACACTTAAAATTCTAATCCTTGAAAACCTATTCAATTGTGCTTGAATATAAAGGGAAAAACGCTGAAAGTAGCATCTTCAAATCGCGTTGGTTAAGAGGTCAATGAACACGACAAAATAGGGGTCAATGACCCCCATAGCTTATTACTTTCATACATGTGTAAATGATAAGTTTTCTTACCTCAACCTGTTCAAAAATCACTGCAATGCTGCATGGAAATAAGATAGACAACTTTAGGATCTAATCATGCACAAGTTTTTATATTGTCAACCATTAGCTAAACTGTTTAGCTGATGGCTCACACATTATACAAAAAGCTTTTTGTATAAATTACATTATGTGCTAATGTTGTTTGTCTCAGAACTAATAGTCTGGCAGTAGATTGAACAACAGCTTTATCAAAAATCCTCAGTGCTCTTCCATTTTTAATCCTATAGGAACTAATGTTCTTATCCCAAAAGATCCTATAAGATAATAACACATACATTATACAGAAATGCTTGGCACTGAATTTGCAAATCCCCTAATCTATTTATAGCCCACATTCTCTTACAGTGTCTATGGTTTTATCAATGTCTACTTGTAATCATTTCAAGTCATTCATGAATGACTGAAATTAATGTAAAAATATATCTTACCTCATTCAGCCAGTCTAGAAGAATAGCTCTCATCCTAGGTTGTAGATTAGGGTGATTGTCAAACATATTAGGGTTCTTCTTATTACTAGATCTGGCGTCACAGTCACACATGCTGTTCCACACATCTGCTGGGTCCGCCCAGGACAGGCCAGGAAGTGGGCACTTCCGTTTGGGCAATATGGGGCATGGTATCTTACTAGTGCTGAAATGAAAGATCAAACTTACCACACATTTCACTGTTTAACAGATCTGAAGGTTATTGTAGGATACACTGCAGTATGTTGTAATAGTCTATTTATTATGCACATAGGCATGTTCACTATCTCTTTAGGAAGGTCAATTTATTATTGGGTACCTTTTTGCAGCTTAGGTCTTGTAGATAATAACTATGATCAGTATAGAAGCTACCACAAGAATATTGTAGTTAGGTAAATGAAACAGGTTTGCTTACAGCATATCATTTTATGTAGAGTACTAAGCTAGACAGAATCTCATTTTCCGATTGACTTGCAAATTCATTTTGGCCTGAATTGCTAAGTAAGATTCGCAACCTACATTGGAATGTGTTAAGGTATGTATAAAAGTAAGTGGAGACATACCTGGGTCTCTTATTGGAGTGTGGTGTGGACTCGCCTCTGGCCACATTCTCTAAGGGGCTCAGCACACAATTAGGAAGGTCAGATATACTTGGTGGGCTTAAAAAACTATCAGGGTTGTAATCAATGTCTGTATAAACGCTTCTTGGCTGGTCTACTGGCCCATACTGAGAGCCCTCATCATCACTGGAGCAGGATGATGATTCCACTACTACATTGTGTGCTGGCTGGTCACTTAGTTCCTCTTCTAATATCGATGAGATCTTCACCGGTGGCATATTCTCTAACTACAACATGACAAGGAAAGTTACACTCCAAATTTTCATCAATATTTAATGGGAAAACGAAATGATACAAACCTCATCGTCAGTGGAATTTCTTTTTCTTTTCAAGGTCAAACGTTTGTCACTGGCTTCACAGAAGGAACTGTAAATAAGTGTAGAAGACTGTAAGTAAACAAACCCCAACCATCAAGGTCAGTATTGGGTGTAGGAGCAACAACACTGCACTTACCCAGTTTGTGCCATTGTAGTTGGACTATATCAACTGGCACTCTATCTCCACAGCCTACAACCAAACCACCAATTAGTACATTTGTCGATTTTGCTGTTATCGGTCATCAAAACTTGGATTTAGCGGCCTAAAATTACCGCATGTCATGTTCAACTTGTAAATAGGGTTATGTCACTTGACAACCGTAATTGAGGGCATAATTCCAAATTTATCATAAAACGCATGCATTCTATTTTAACAACGAGCTGTCTAGAATATCATTTACACCGTTATAATAAAATATTTCGCCGTAAAACACCCTCTGTAGGCGGAGGATCCCGCAGCGTGCCCCCTGCTGATTGGCGGGAGAAATTTTTTCAGAGGCTGTTTTTGGGTGGTAAATTACAAGAAATTCGCGTATTAAAGTGTTTTACATTCACTAGAATACATCAGCTTTGAATTGGGATGATGAAAAGATAGAAATACATGAATCAGCTGCGGTAAAAAATGCCACGAATCCGTCACAATCGCGCGCGAAATTCTCCCGTCAGCGCCATTAGACACGTCGCAAGCTTGGGTTTCTCGGCACATCCACTTATGGAAATTGATAAAAATAGCATGCGGACAATACAATATCATCAGATTACTAATGTATTATAGAAATATTATGATTTAAACCGAAATGAATCCTTGTTATTCGACATAACCGTTGACAATATAATTGGCTTGGCTTATCGCCCACCAAAGGTTTATAACCTAATTATGCCTACTAGCTAATGATTTCTTTCCAAATATTTTACTGGGCATGATATTCCATATCATTAAGAAAAGAAATACGAATCCAAAACATACCTGGTCATTCACAAATTATTCCAAATAACACAAAACGTACTTTGCTCATGAACTAGATATGATGTACGAACTTTCAACACATTTATCAAGGATTACACTGTATTTCGGTCACATATACGACTATATTCACTGAATATGAGTAAAAACGATACAATTTCTGTATTTCTTAATTTTACATGATACTTTTCAGCTTTTCACGGCTCGATAACGCCCGGCTTTCCGCGCGAAAATGTCGCGGTAAAACTTCGGTACTCAGCGGGTTGACTAAGAGCTAACTTCATGTTTGTTTCTTCTGAAAACGAAACGTCAGTATTTTCATGCAATCCATTTCATGAAGAAAATGTGCGTCTTTTGTGTGAAGAAATAAAAATCAATGCGATTTTGTAAAAGCATAATTATATCTCAACCAAAGTTTTAGTTTATTAGTATGACACTAAAGATAAAAAATTTAATGAAACAGTTGCAAGGCAGCAAAATAGTATACTGAAGTTTTCATAACTATTATTTTGGCTAATTAGTAAAATGCTTTCTTTGAAAAAATGTTGAAATAAACAAAATTGAATGAAATGGTGTGAGAAAACACAATAAAAGTTAAAATCTTGTGTGTAATGTTGAGTAGAACGGAACTTCACATGAAAACCAACGCTTCTTTTCTATTGGTTGATGTATGCATCCATCTTCCCAGTGCTACCACCATAATAAACTATTTGTTTGTCCTTGTTGTTGGCATCCAAATAAAAGCTAAATTCACGTTGTATCTCAGCTGGGCGCCAGCTGATAGAAAATTGAGCGAGAAAAGTCAATAAAGGTGCGCTATTTCGGTATTGATAACGTGGCGATACGATGACATATTTATGTATTATGTGAACGGCAGGTGAATTTCTAGTGAATATCGGTCATAGAAACGATATGGCAGTTCAAAATATAGCAGTGAAGTTATGTGGTGTGCTGCAAGCGCAGGGTGAAGAAGGTAACATCAAATCAACACGGCTTATTAACATCATACGAGTCCGTGTAACCTAATATTATTATGAAATAACAAAGACTTACATGAGCCTTCATTTGAAATATCCAAGGCTACGTCAACCTCTTTCTATCCACTTATATTGTAAAGTCGCTGTGCAATAAATTACGCAGTAATCATGTTAGGCAGCCGTAAAATTCTTCGAAGCTGGTTAAGTATTCTGTTTTAATTGTATTTACAGAGGTAACGGCGCGAGAATGGCGTCTTTTAGGCCAGGAACAGGATGGGTCGCAAGTCTTGAGCTGGGTGTCAGATAAAGATGGGAAAGAGGTCCTGAACATCGGATCTTATACCAATAAAAACAAGATATTGATCACTATACACACATTTGACGAGAAGTTGAATATTATTCAAGCATCAGTGAATGCTACACACACTCTGCTAGTTTACATTGTAAAAAAACACATGAGTGAAGGTACTGAAGTAAAGGATCCATTTTACTGTCCATACTTAATATGCCTACTGCCTGAGAGTGACAGGACCCCTGAGCCAGTGGAGGAGCCTTCTTCTAAGCAAATCATGGTTCAATATGTCTATGGAAAAAGCACTAAATACAGTCCCGGGATAAGGAATGATAGATTCTTGCTTTTCAAGCATTTGGAGTGTGAGTATAATGAATGTTACTAGATCACCCACTTTGTTATATGTGACTTTGTTGAAACTTATAGGCATTTTGAGAGGCAACTATGTTTATGTAATTGTAATGGGTAAAATTCATAGAAAAATGTAAAACACTTCTTTCATATCTTCCCTTAGCAAACAACACTGCTTAAGTCGGTTTTGCCAGTTATTTAACAAAATTTTAAAATGGTGTCACCGATCAAACTGACATATACTATACTTGGCAATCAACCAAACCTAGGCAAAACTTAAATAGTTGTCACAGCAGCCCCCAGTTCAGTGGTTACACTAAATGAATCGGTTTTATCATTCTCATGTGAAAATATTCAAAATGACTTCAGCGGTGTTATTAGATTCACTGTCTCATAATGCATAGCGTTGTACTTTATATATTGTAATATTTTTTTTATTGTTAGTTTAATTGAGATGGAAGAATTGTGTTTGGCTTTCGATGGTAAAGTTTTTATTATTATTTTATTTATCTATGGTAAAATTATATGCCTAATTTTCATTGGTTTTGTGATTGGCACCCAGTATTAAACCTGATGCTATTTATTTTAAAAATAAACCAAGTAATCCTTATATCATAAAATCAATCATGGTTTTGTTCCAGTGCCAAGTCTGGCAGTAGGCCAACACGTCACTAGGTTAATAAAATTGCAATAAAAACAATATATTGTACCTGCGGTGCAACACTGTCACTTTTGCAAAAACTCTTTCCTCTCACTGTAACTATACTATATCAGTGACATTATTGCGTCAAGTGCAGAAGTACTTCAGGTCACTTATGTTATATTCAGTAAGCATAGCATATAAACTGGCGGCGTGATATAAACTACGGCGTGGGACTGGGCCGTAATCCACCACGCGGGCCCAGTGCGGGTTGGTGAACGTCACATTTCATAAAAGTTTTGGTTCTATGACATGCAGGTTTCCTCACGCTATTTTCCTTTACCGTATTGTGAGCAGTGGTGATAAAAATAATTTACACAAAGTAATTGCGTCTGGCTGGGTTAGAACCCGCGAACATCAATTCGTAAGTCGGGGCCGGTACCGTTGGCCACTACTGCACACTTTACATTCAGTTAATTTTTCGAAATATTGCAAAAGCACCACTGTTGCGCTGGAGGTGCTATATGTAGTTAACCTTATCCAATTAATTTATAGGCATCAAAATCTACCGCACCCCTATGTTCCTCAATGAATGTGACGATGGCACTGACAAGTGGGGGTTTGATGGCATTTATCCTGAACCTGAGAAAATTGTAAAAGTGTTTTCATGGGCGCAGTGGGACTGTGTCAATCAGGTAAGCCAATTACACAGTTTTAAAATACATTCTAGTATATGAAATAAGTAACTTTATAGATTTATAATGCTCCCTATAAAAAACTTATAACTAACAATTTGCAAAAAAACATACTGGACAGTTTTACTAAACTTATTTAGGTTTCGAGAACAGAATTCTCTCATTTTTATAGCTCAGTCAGCCAAATTGATAAATACCATTTACATAAGTCATTTTAAATCTGAGTGCAATTACAGCAAAATCTGGTTCAAACCACAAATTTATTGAAGATGCAGAGTATGGATTTTTTTCAAGAATGTGCAAGCTGTTTAGTAAAATAGAAGAGATATGCTGAATTGGCTTGCTCTGCATTGCGTCACTAATTTGCTCTAATAACGTTTTTTTAGTTTGAAATCAAGTGGTTTATTTCATGTTTATCACAGAAGTAAAACCACAGATGAAATATTTCGGTGTATTATTAAAAAGCACAGTGGCCACGTCCCGGAATCGAACTCACGACGACACGTTTATCATTGCATTACAATCTAAACCGCAAACCGCGAAGCTATCGCGACTTCCTTTAGGCCTGTGAAATTATCTAATTACAATCATTCAAATGAAGAGTATTAAATTATCAAATAAATGCTATTTTTGCCGTCGAGCCTAGATCTGTTTTCACTGTCTCATCATGTAGCGGTAGCTCTGGTATACCGACTATTAATGTGCTACTAACCTACCATCAGATATACCTAATTTTGTGTCTTTTAAAATTAGACCGACAAAACTGTAGTCAGGGAGCTAGGGATCATTTTTAACTATCATAGTAGGTACCTATTTTTTTTGGCACATTTTTCATAGAATATTGTCTATTTTCATTTTTATTAAGTTAGCCCTGATATAGTTAATGTTTTCTATCAGCTTGTTTGTATTAGACATTATAGTAATCTCTGGAACATATTTTAGGTAGAATATTTGTTTAGTTTAATTTTAAGACAACATTGTTTATGCTTAATATAGGTACTTCTGTTTGTTTTCTATAAATAATAATGTGTTATTTTTTCATTTGTACTGTGCCCTATAGTTCTATTCTACCTATTTACTGTAACTATCAAAATAATCTATAGTTGTGCATAGATATTTTGTAAAAATTGAATGGCTTTTCATTCATCTTGATCCTTAAAAGTTTTGTTCTACTACCCAAAGCTAAGTGCCAAGGTGTAAGTAGGTGGGTAGTGGTGGTGGTGGTAGGTGGTAGTAGGTGTAGGTGGTTCTCCAGACTTTTGTGCCAGGTTCCCTGGTCCATCATCTTACCCACTTCCTAACTAGCTCATATTATTTTCCGTTTGTTTAGGTGTTGTACTACATCCACTATCGTCAGCCGACGCAGAGTTTTGCCGAAGGTGAGGAGGTGAAATCGCCGTCGGAAATGACGCCCACGTTATCCGCTTTGCAGTTTCACGCTGACCTGCCTCATGAGACCGTTGTATGTATTCTATTGTATACCTACTATCTTTATTATATCACTGTCGGCCGACCGCGGCTTCGCTAGCGTTAATATAGATTTTCACAAATAAAGTAGCATATAATCGTCTCTAGTGTCCCATCTATCTCTGTACAAGAATTTATCAAAATCGGTTTAGCGATTTAGGCATGTAAGTGTAACACAAAAACTATTTGGGCATTTATAATATTAGTTAGGATTAGACCAGTGATCTACCAAAGCGGGAAGATTTTTCGGCTCATCTTGAATATTGACGAATTGTTACATTTGGGATTTTTAACTAATTAACAAATATTCAATTCAAAAAGTTTTCTGATATACTTACTGTTCGCATGTACGAGTTAACTATAAATATATTTACATTTCACAACCAAAACAAAACAGCTAGGTATCTAATATAATATCCAAACAATAGACTAAAAATTAATTTATCAATATGTGTCTCCATTTTCTACTTTATAGATGTGAGAATTACTTATTAGCAATCAATCAATCTATAGTAATATTATAAAGAGAACAGATTTGATTGTTTTTTTGCATTGAATAGGCTCCGAAACTACTGAACCTATTCGAAAAATTCTTTAACTGTTGAGGAGCTACACTATCCCCGGGTGACATAGGCTATATGTTATCCCCGTGTTCCCACGGGATCTGGAAATATGCGGGTGAAACCGCGGTGTGCTGCTGGTATAATATAAAACCCCTCCGTTACTGAGTGACTGACAGACAACGCACATCCGAAAATACTGGTGGTATAAAGCTGAAATTTGGCATGTAACTTCTTGCCTTCCAAAATTCCTACGGGAACGGGAAAACATCGAGATATGCGCGAACGAAGTCCCAGGCAAAAGTTTATTTTATTTTACAGTTTTAGGACAACTTACAGCTCTCAATTTCTTACGCTTGTGAGTAAGAAAATAAGGCCAATTAAAAGTTTTCACAGATAGAAGAGAGCATACAAACAAAAATAGGAATATTTGAGGCGGTAGACAAGTCCAAAATTTAGTTGTAAATAAAATGTTATAGGTACTAAACTACCACATCCAGCTGCAAAATGACCAAGTAAATAGGTATTAAAAAAAAGTGTACATTTACTTCAGTAACATGTACTCAGTTGCACAATGGTAGCAACTTTCGCCTATTAATAATACGGTTCTGCGCAATCTAGTCTAAATTCGTACACATTCATAAATATGCTACTCGGTGGGCCCGAACGTGTATTATTTTTACAAAATACTATTTATAGACTAACTGTCGTCGAACACTTGAAATAACTCAAACCTGAATGAATGCCAATGGAAATTAAACCAAGCCATTTGCTACGAAATTAAGATTAATAAAACAATTGTATTGTACTTTGGTATTTAATTCCGGACGTTTCTTTTAGTATGCGCATCGTTAACTATGCAAATTATCGAGTAGCAAGAGAGTTGATGTGAACTTCTTTCGATAGCGTTATATCTTAAAAAGCCGAGGGCCGACTATGCTTAGGTATATTTAACGTTGGTACGCTAATTGGAAGCTAAGTAGGTACTTAGTTTCCAGTTAGCATCCAATATTAGATATCTATCCATTTGAAATACTGAGTAAAAGACTTTTTGAGTGATTACGACACAAACAAATTGCGTATTCTTTGGGCGCAATTTAATTATTACTAAAGGTTTTACTGTATGTTTGGAAGTTTTGTGATACAGTAATCGGAATAAAGTATACTTCAAAGCATAAGCATAATCAGCCTTTTGACGTTCCCACTGCTGGGACACAGGCCTCCTCTCTAGGAGAGGGAATGGGCCGTAATCCACCACGCGGGCCCAGTGCGGGTTGGTGAATGTCACATGTCTTCGAATTTTTGGTTCTAGGACATGCCGGTTTCCTCACGATGTTTTCCTTCACCGTTTTGAGAGCAGTGGTGATGATATTAATTACACAGACTAATGCGCCTAACTGGGTTTGAACCCGCGACCTACAATTCGTAAGTCGGGGCCATTGCCACTCGGCCATCACTGCTATATACTTTACTTTACAAAATTGGTTAATAAATATTTTAACTAGTTCAATCTAGTCGAAAACAACAATGTTTAGAACGTTGAAGGCCCTTCACAATCTACGGAGAGGTACTTAATATGCAGTACTTATCTGAGAGAAGTGGCGGAATTAGAATAATCTAAGTACCAGTTAACAGAAGAATTTGCAACTTGCTGCTGACGTTTCATGCATTGTTGTTTGTATCTCAGCTGAACATTCCGTTGAGCTTGCCGCACGTGTCGAGCTCAGGCGAAGGCGCCGCTTGCGGGGCGTACGAGGACGATCCCATACCTCTGCGAGTGCACGACTGCAGCCTCGACCTGCAGATCGTCTGTGATCAGAAAGGAGTCTTGTGTATCTGCCATCATTATCTCTATAAAGTAAGTAGAAAACCATATGGTTTGATTGCTCCACGTCGATTTTTTGATGGAAATATGATCTGTTTGGTCTCACATCAACATTTTGGTCTATTCGCACAGCGGTAGGTCTTGTCTCTATTAAAAAGGGTCGTGATTCACTGAGCGGACTCAGCCTTAGTTGGTCAGTGTCTTTTGTTTTATTTTCTTTTTTGTTCAAGCCGAAAATATATTGGCGTCCGTCTATAGGTCCGAAACGATTAAGGCTGGACTCACTTCAAAGCTTCCATCTAACACTCATCATTTGTAGTTGAAGTAGTATATAGATTCTTTTGATGAAAATGAGCACAGCTGGAGCAGGGTTGTGTTAAAAGAGGCACACAGACAGAACTTCTCGTCATCTAGAAAAAGTTGATCATAATGATGAGTACAATTACCCCTGTTGAGGGTATCGCGTTTATTGTGTTACACTTTGTAGAATTTTTATTCCTTCCTCAGCCCCTGGATGACTCTACCACCTCGTTGGTGCTAGAAGACAGCGCTGACCTGAAGGACTCTGGTGTGAACTTCGCGTACTCTATAACGCTGCTGCAGCACGGTTGTGTGGTGCATAGCGTGGTGCCTGACCTGCCGTGGTCGCTCGCCAAGTCGCTGAGACCTTCCTACACGCTTTACGCTGGTAAGATATCAGATTTATCGTCTTACTCGGATTTATTTTTTGTTTATGAAGACTTTTTCGTTCATGATTTCGTCTATCCTTCAGTCTTATTTAATTTTACCGATTGAAGGTGTGCGAAATTTCAAATTATTCACAGGTTTTTGTTTTTCAGAACTGATGGTCATTAATGTTGTTTCCATTAAGCTCGCGATTTTGTCCATTCTTGATATAACAAAAGACCTTGCCAAACGAACGTTACATTCTCTAATAAAAATAAATCGACCATTTTCATCTCAATTTTTTTTTCAGACAACCATCTCTTAGTAAACATTCCGATGCTCTACACCCAAATGATTGACATCAGTCTTTACCATGAGCCGTGTTGTCACATCGTGATTCCCATGGACGAGTGTGACAGCGGGCCCAGCCTGGCCCCGGTGCTAGGCTGGGGGCCCCATGCCATGGTCGACTTGAACACCCTCGATGTGGTCACCATGACGGTGCCAGACAAAGACCTGACGGCCACCTTCAAAAGTAACACGGCAATTGAGAATAAGCTGGCAATACTGCATTATTTGATACAGCATGACGGGAATATGGACTTAGCTGAAGAGGTAAGTCGATTTGATAAATTTTAAATATTGATTTTGGGTTTCGGGAGTGATTCGTTATCTAGAGAGCCACCTGTAACATGTATTAATTTGAAACTCATTAAAATTAAGACACTTCGATGAAATCAAAGTATTTAATCAAGTCAATAATTGTATCTACTCACACAAAAATATTAGGTAGGTATTCGTTTATTCAGTATGGTTTATATATTATTCTACATATCTTTGCCTAAATAAATATATTTCGCATTTTTTTTTTCAAAATTGCACCTGTTACTATTCATTTATATCATCCAAAGGTTGACTGCTAATTAGTATCTAAGACATTTTCTCGAGTCCGCATCTATACTAAATAAAATAAGGTAGATAATTATTTTGTTTCAATATAAATTCAAGATAAAAAAGATAATCAAACACAGACTCCTATACTAAAAAGCGTCGAAGTCAAGTATTTCTAACGTAAATTTTTTTTTTTACGTTACCTTTTGCATAACAGACATGGGCAGAAAATCTTAATTTTACATCATAACGTTGCGTCTTTATTTCTCAAAGAGTCCGGTAGAAAAAAAAAACAACTTATTCTAAATTCTACATTAAAATTGCTTACAGTACTAATAGTAATAATAAAGTTCTTTTACAAAGGCGAGCCTAACTCAAGGTTGACTTTTCGCCCAGCAAAAACCTTGTCGTAATATTTCAGCTGATATCATGGATGTGCCTGAACCAGCGCGACGGCTTCGGCGCGTTTCAGCGCGTGATGCAGGAGTACCTCGTGGGCACCACGTACGCGGTCACGCGCCGCTCACTGCCCGCGTCCGCGCTCAACTTGATGAAGATGCTGCCATTCACACAGCATCTCAAGTTTGCTGATGTTAAGGTCACACTTTTGAATAAATGCTAACTACCCACCCCGTCTTCGTACGGGTAAAAGAATATATACTTCGGCAGAAGGATTACTTCAGAGTCAGTGCGCATTTTTCTTTCATGCAATCAGTATCGTTAATAGCACTATACCAATATTATAAAGAGGAAAGATTTAATTGTTTGTTTGTATTGAATAGGCCTCCAAACTACTGAACGGATTTGAAAAATTCTTTTACTGTTGAGAAGCTACACTATTCCCGGGTGACATAGGCTATATTTTATCCCCATATTCCCACGGGAACGGGAACTAAGCGACTGAACCCGCGGGGCGCTGATAGTCTTTTATATGAACGTGTAAGCTTAAATGTAATGAACATGGTTGCGGAATTTGTTCGAAAGAGTCACCGCGGCCCTGGAACGTAAAGGGCACAAGCAGGATCACGGGTGGGTTTTAGTCAGTAAAAGTCTGACACTCCCTTCCGCTCCACCCAGAGCGGGAGATGTCATTTGATGATTTCCCATCCAGAAAAAAAAGGTGTAATGAACATGAAGTCTGCTGTGAAGCCATACAAACAAAATGGAATGACAGTTCACTTAATGCTCAATCTACCTAAGTCCACTCGGTGAGACGGTGAATAGACCGGCTGTGCCTTCACACATCAAGTTGTCGCTGTAGGTGCGCGACATGTGCGTGTCGGTGAGCCAGGAGAAGCTGTGGAACAGCTCGGTGGTGGTGCTGGCGCCGCGGCAGCGCGTGTGCCAGTTCGCGGAGGACGTGTGGACGCGCCTGTGGGTGGCGCTCAACGACCAGCCGCAGAAGAGGCTGCAGCCGCAGGCCGTCATCGAAAAGCTTCGCGTTAGCTTGCACTGTTATCAGGTATTTCGTTATTCTATGTGAATTCTTCCGGGTTTTATAGGCGGGTCAGATATTTAGAATGCATCAAAACACCGGAGTTGTTACGCAGTGGGTCGTCGAGCAACTCAGAAGAAACACTGGCGTTCGTGACGAATTAAAGGCGTTGATGACGGATTGGTGGGAGAAAACGACAAACCGGGAAGAGTCAATATTTAGGTGTGTTGATAAAAAACTCAATGTTGCCCAAATGATGGTTAATGGGTATAAGGATTGTGCGATGCCAGAAATATCTAGAATGTCTTATCGACGCGTAATATTTGCATGTCCCCATAGCCATCATACTGGTCCCAAGAAACTTATTGTTCTGGAGGAACAATTTCACAAAGTCCTTTGGCATCAAGGGTGTTTGTAAGCAGTTGTTCCTCCGCAGCCCGAGGCCCTGTCCCGCTGCAGCACGCCGCTGTCCCCGGGCGCTCCGCCCCCGCCCCTGAGCGCTCCACAGCGCCGCTCCTCCATCGGCAGCGGTCAGGACTTGCTGCCATTCTTCGAGCTCGACGTCTGTACCGCCAGCAAGCAAGAGCATATTATTGCTGCGGTGAGTCCAAGTTCTATAGACCAGCAGTGCGATTCTGTAAACAGTTCAACGTGTAAACTTAGGTGAAGTCCCGTGAAGTAAACACGAAGTGAACTGTAAATTCATACAAACAATATTGGATGATAGTTCACTTTCTGCTCAATCCATCAAAGTTTACACGGTGGGATGTAAACAGAATATACCGACTGATACAGCTCACCTTGTAAACTAATACTTACTAATTTACTGATAGAAATAATGAAGCTTAGGATTTCACAGAAATATGCATGACTAAAGAATACCTACATGGGCAGGTCAGGTCGACTTGCAAATCTGTTAGACCTGAATAAAATTTTTACCATTTCGCCAGTGATAGTCGGAATGATCACTACTGATGCTATCATCAGTAGTGATCATTCCGACTGAATCTGATCACGTTAACAACTTAGTCCTATGACTAAGTTGTTAACGTGATCAGATTCAGTCAGCCAGGCTGTTTTAATCAAAATGTACTATTAAATCTCTTATAATAATCTACCTATCCAGATCGAAACTCTTAACCAACATAGTAATTTCTGATGTAAAGTATGCAAATAAGAAATAATACAAAATTCGTTGTACCTAGACAAAATCTGAGTACAGTTAGAAGTAGGTAGCTGTGTCTTTATAAATCTTAACCTGCATTGATTTCTGACGCAATATGCAAATAACAAATGATACAGAATTGCTCGTGCCTACCTATAGAAGGTGTGCAGGAACTATAGGTGGCAGCACAGAAGTGTCAATGTCAAGTCATTCATTTGCCTAGCCTTTTCCCAACTATATTGGGGTCGGCTCCCAGTCATGCCGGATTCAGCTGAATACCAGTATTTAACGTGGAGCGGCTGCCTACCAGACCTACACAACCCATTAACTGTGGAACACGAGACACGAGAAGTGTCAATGTCAAGTATTAATACGGAAAAAGTTCTGAATTTTCAACAATAGATGGCAGTTTTAACCGCGCACTTTCCCTAAGCAGTGAAAAGTATGCCTTCATTAATTTCAACTTGCATTAAATTAACGTTTATACGCATGCAAATAAAAAATAATATTCTAATACAAAATCTGTCGTAACTACGTATGTCTTTATGAATATGAACGTGCATTGATTTGTCGTGTATACGCATGACACTAACCCGCATGGCGCACATGCGCGCGTGGCGACAGAACCTGCGCGAGGTGAGCGTGCACCTGATGCGCGGCGGCGCGCGCGTGGAGAGCGGCGTGCACGCGGTGGGCACGCGCTGGGCGGCGGCGCAGCTGGACGCGGCGCGCGCGCTGTGCCGCGCCCTCGCGCGCCCGCTCGCCGCCACGCCGCACCACAACCAGCAGCGCGGCTTCACCTTTATGTATGATCACCACGACGCATACTGCATTATGTTTTGGGTTTTTGTGTTGCGTCTCTGTATTTTTTTGGCTTCAGTCGGTTTTTTCCGTACTTATTGGTGATATTGGCATTGAAAAATAAATAATAATGAGGTAAAGTCGAGCTAACTTTGACTGTAACTCATTAAACAGGAGACTCTGTTCAACAGGAACATATGACACTGTGTTTACTGGCCCAAAGTAACCCGACTTTACAGTAGGTACTAGAATTGGCCCGCGGCTTCGCTTGCATTAAAATAGCCATCGCCGGGAGGACCGATCTATAATTTATTGTACCAGAATTTATCAAAATTGCTTCGGAGATTTAAGCGTGAAAGCGTAGTAAAAAAACTTTCACATTTATAATATTAGTTAGAAATATGTTGACAACGAAAAAGCAACAATATTATTACTGTCAGCGAAAGTTTGAGAAGGACGCTACTAGGTATTTTTTTTTTTTTCGATGTCTACTGAGCTTGCAGTGGTGAACTTTACCAAATAGTTGTAAAAGTTTAGTATCGAAACAGTCTCAATAAGTATGGAAAAACAGTTTTAGATTGTTGTATTCGTCACTTGGTTTCATTTGGTTGTGTTGGTTTTCTTTGTTTTGCGTTATTTTTTCTAGTGGTTATTGGCTAAGCTGTTGGCGTCACTAGATTACAAGGATTTTAAAGCACCTAACGACACGGAGTCCATTAAACATACCATTGTTTGTTTTTTTCCAATTTAACTAACCTTCATCCACTCGAAACATTACAGCTACGAGATTCATAACTTAACTTTCCTCAATTGTTTATGTTGTGTTCTACGTGATAAATGATTTTTATTTTATAAATAGGTTGTTTGGATTGTATAAATAGGTGTTTCACCAACTCCGGATAAGATGTTACAATACAATTGTAACATCAATAATCATCAATATTGTTTGTTTACAATTATTACCTATTTAAATAATTTTGTTTTTATACAAGTCCAATAAAATATGTCCTTTTCTAAACTATGTATGTTGGGATCAGCTTCCAGTCAAACAGGATTACGCTGAATACCAGTATTTTACATGGAGCGACTTATCTAACCTCCACAACCCAGTAACTGGGTAAAATGATATTCGTTTCCAAGATTGGTGTTAGATTTTCTGGCTTCTGACAGCCCGTGAAGACTTCGAAATATGTTCAATTGAGAGCCGCCGAGACCTTAGCGTTGTTTTCGAGGTATGGAGGAAACTCTGTAAGTCTGTATGTCATAGGTGGTCACCATCCTCCGGTCGACCCTTCAAGCATAGCATACCTCGAAGTATTTATTTGTATTTTAATGTCCTTTCATTGGCTTTGTTCTTCGAGTTGTTGAGCTCCTTATTGGTTCTAAGTTGAGCTACTTGACAGTCGACTCTGACCAAGGCTTGCACTGTCTGGACAGTTCCACTCAAAACTGTGTGGTTCCTTCTTAAAAAGACCATTTCAGACACTGATCTGCATGGTCCTCATATAACGTATTGTGAATATGAGGACCATGTAGATTGCTATGTCCGGGGTTCATTTCATGTTAGTCTGGTGGTTTGAGTACTTTATGTGGCCTATTCAAACGTCCTTACTTTGGTATTGTTCGTCAAATTGTTGAGCTCCTTAAAGTTCTAAGTTTGAGCTACACGATAACTGACAAATGCTTGCACTGTTTGGACAGGTCCACTCAAATCTGTGTGGTACTCTCCTCGACCACTTCAGACACCAACCTACATGGTTCTCATATGATTTGACCAATTGTATGGACTTCAAAAGAGACCTTGACCTCTAAGTTTGTTTCGGTGTTTCTTCTCAGGGTAGTCAGCTAGGAGACTCCGGCCTCATCTAGTTTATAACGGGCAAAAAAGATTGACGTGTAAAAGTGTTTTTTACAACCTATTTACAAAATAAATATCATTTATGAATTCATGTTATTGTCCATATCCTTGATTTTTAATAAAATGTACAATAGGTTAGTGCGTCCGGAGACACGAAATGAGCCACGAATCTTGTAATAGAAAAATCATAAAAAAAGCACAACAACATGATCATTTTTCATTATAAAACTAATGCTAATTATGATTATTTTCAGCGATGAGATGGACCCGACACACGCATTCATAGTATTTAAAGTTCTGGAGCAGTACTACTTGGCTACCGACTCGATCGCCTTCCCCCTGCCTCAGGGGTTCAGTTCATTCTTCACGTACCTCGGGTACCGCACGCTGCCGTTCCATTCGTTCGTTCAATACGTTCACCGCAACGTATTCGAGTTGCAGATTGATGTCATGAAAGCTATCATTGCATGTAAGTGACTGTATTTGTTTAAAAAAACTTTTTTTAGAAGGAAATTATTTTAATTCTTTGTTTTAATAAAATATGTAAATTAAAAAATATGTCACTTAAAAAAAATACTGAAGATAACTTTATAATAATGTGCACTGACTCCCCGACTATGTCGTATTTTTTTTATTGGATATGGTTACAAAATTACGTAAGAACTCAATGGCAAGTCTAAGTAAGGATTAAAAGTTTCAAACCCCGCGGGACCGTTATAAAACATTTTTTTTTTTGGATTTTTTTGTTTATGAATTCATGGCGTGTTATTCCCTTACAAAATAAGATCTTAAAAATAACAGGTGTTCAATCAGTACATTTTTTCTCGCAAATCTCAATCATATTTTCGTGGATGAAGGCTATGGCCAAAAATTATGATATTATTATTATGATTTCAGCAATCCCGCGAGATTTGCTATCATTTACAGAAGAGTTGTCCATCTCCGAAGTTCCTCGCCAGATCTTCACCAAATTGAAATGGAACCACACCGAAAAATAATCTTCCAAAAAAAAAACCATTTCATATTAATCCAAATTGGTTGACACTTGGAGTAGGAAAATAAACAAACATACAAACATAATATACATTGTACTCATCATTATGAACAACTGTTTTGTCTCATAGTAAACTATGGGACAAAACCAGAAATCGCGAAAAAAAAAACAGCTGTTCCTTACATTTATGTTCATAATATAACTCATCAAAATGTAGGGGACAGCTGATTTTTTTCGCGATTCAGATTTGTTCACATACCTAGTAAAAGTTGTTCATAATGATGAGTACAATGAGCTGTTTGACAAATAACCCTGAATATATTTAAAATAACTTTTTTTTTTCTCTTTTTGGTGGTTAGGTGTATACCTAACCACCAAATGGTTACGTGATGGTCTACGTTTTGCTATGGGGTATAGGTATCTATACCCCATAGCAAAACGTAGACCATCACGTGTTATAAACAGACATGCAATTTCAGCAATCCCGGAAGGTTTGCTATCAATTATTGAACAGTTCCGTTTCCCATCTCCGAAGTTCTTCATCAGATCTTCACCAAACCAAACTCGAAAGGGACCACCTCAAAATACTAAGATGTTCTTCCAACCCATCGTATAACTAAAATTTCGAAACTCTTCGAAGAGTAGAAGAGCCGTAAAGGAAGTCTTCGAAGAGTAGGTATTCGAACGTGATTAATGTCAAGTTCAATGACATTTTGCGGGATTAGATTCCCTAGATATTTCGTATCTTTCACATAATCAGCCTTTTAACGTTCCCACTGCTGGGACACAGGCCTCCTCTCTAGGAGAGGGAATGGGCCGTAATCCAGCACGCGGGCCCAGTGCGGGTTGGTGAATGTCACGTGTCTTCGAATTTTTGGTTCTAGGACATGCCGGTTTCCTCACGATGTTTTCCTTCACCGTTTTGAGAGCAGTGGTGATGAAATGAATTACACAAAGTAATGCGCCTGGCTGGGTTTGAACCCGCGACTTACAATTTGTAAGTCGGGGGCCGTTACCACTCGGCCACCACTGCTCTTTAGCTATTTTTCTCACTCTTTATATATTTTTAACCATTTCCAGCCAAAGACGACGACAACAAAACAACGGTGAACAACAAGCTGCGGCTCATACAGCTGGTGGGCGAGGGCCGGGCGCGGCGCGCGCTGGCGGGCTGGCCGCACCGCGCGGCGCTGCTGCTGCGCGCGCGCGACCACGCGCACTCGCTGCTGAGCGGCGGCGCCGCCTCGCACCACGAGGCCAGCCGGCACAGGCCCGTCAAGGACACTGGTTAGTACTGTACTACGCGTAGCCAGATCAATTTGCAATCATGTGCATTGACTTTTCCCTAATACCTACCTCTTCAAATGACTCGACCGGCCAGAGTTAACTAGAAAATGTAAACAATCGCGATACTTTCATAGATTTCCATTCTTAATCAAATTTTTTGTTTCTCGTTAACCATAATCCGAAAGAGTTACCGCGGCCCAGGAACGCGGCGGACACTAGGAGGAAGACGGAAGGGTTTTAGTCAGTAAGAGTCTAACACTTCCTTCCGCTCCGCCCAGAGCAGAAGAAGTCTTTTGATGATTTCAAATCGAAAAAAATACGAAGAAGGTATATCTGTTAAGAACCTACATGTTGTTAAAGTTCTGATGACAGTTAACTTGTCTAACTATTATCCGATTTTCCATCTAGGGTTGGCTCCGGTCTAAGCAACTCCTCTACAGCCAATAGAAGTAACTTGAAATTTTACAAACATTTTCAATTTGAATAGCTTATTTAAAAAAAATGATATTATTACTACTAATTAATCATTTTTATAGTTAGTGTTGATATTCATCTAGTTGAATTAATTATCTGTGCATTATATTCAAAGCTTTCAACATTACACTTCAGGCATAGCAGCACTACCTTCCGGGGAGCGCCTGTCTCCACTAGACACATTCCTGGACTTGCTGACAGCGAAGGCCAGCCTCAACGAATTGGATTTCAACCTCATCATTGAAGCAACATTGGCCTCGGTACAGCAAGACTCTGCCTCTTAAGTGAGGGTTTTCAGGAAAATTCAGTTTATTCCACTTAGCAATTTTAAATTTTTGAAGTAAATGACGTCGATTTAACTTGTGTAGGAAAGCGCAAGCGGTTTGACAGGACCTGACACCTCAGTGCTGCCATCTGGTGTACACTATGTCAGAATACCCTTTTTTTTTTGACGTGACCACTCGGAGTTCAGCACATTAAGGCTGGTTACTGCTTAACCGGGCAATCCTGGGCTTAAAACTACTTAAAAACTAAATGACCGCTCGCTAAGGGCATCCCCTGTGGGATACGGGCCTCAGCTTAACGGGGTCATTGAGGGGGGGCAGCAAGGGACAGGCTGGGTCTAGTTATTATTAGGGGATTTAACGCTAATGGCTTAGCAGCACGGGCTGGCTCGTTAGGCAAAAGTCGGGGTGAGAACAGAAAACCCTCATTGTACCCCCGTATATGTAACGTTGCTTAGTCGAATTTTAGTGTAAGAATCAACCAAAGAGCAAGGTATTTACCAAAAAGTTACTATATAGGATAGTTATACGACTGCCCCAACACTAGCTGATAAATACTCTCATATAGCTTTGTCTCGGTGTACTTTTTGAAATATAATTTCTTTATATTTAGCTTCAGTTGGTATTACTATGGTTAAGGATTTATTTATTTTATCATGAATAATAGGGTTTTAAAATGAGGTGTTAAAAAATCAATTGCAAGAATTTCGTGTACATGATTGGTGTCATCTAAACATCGTGTCCCAAAAATATTTATTTTTGGCTAAATTATTTTTATGTGCACAGTACTGAAACTACTTTGAGATGGATTGTTATAATTATGTTTAATTAATTCATAATTCATTTTTATTTGTTTTCAACCCCATAATTTTTTTGCAGTTGTCTTTTTAAGGTCTTATATTTGAAAATAAGCTTCAGATGTATTTATACAGACTGCAACTGTCCTCTTAAAGGGCAACGGTCTTTTCTCATACAATAATTTATTTATACGCAAGGTATTTATTTTTAGCTTAATATATTTAATAGGGTGTGTGAAATCATTGTTTTGCCAACCATACATAGCCAAATAGATACCAAACATTTTATTGTTGTAGTGATTTTTTTTCGGTGTTTTTGTAGTGATATTTTGACATTCCACTATTTCTTAATTTACTTAGTTGTAAGCTCATGTAACCAAAGTGAAAGCACAAATATAATAATTGTGAAAAAAAATCACCTAATAGTCTCTCGATGTGAAATTTTCTAGTGCAATATTTATTGATGATTCGTATTGAAATAAAGTATTAACATGATTTTGTGTTATTATTTATTTATTAACTAATTAAATCCTAGGAATAAAAGACTTGGCACACAACGAAAACATCACGCGCAATCGGCGAACGTTTGAAGAACGTTTCCGAAAAAATCACAAAGCTTGCAACACTATATCGTAGTTGCAGCTTGTATACATAGAATCTGACCCAATAGCAGCTCGAAACACTTCGCGGGTCAAGAGCGAACTTCACAGACGTAATTAAGTGTGAATCGTTTCATAACTGAGTTTGAAAATCGTCGTGTGCACAGGTAATATTAATTGTAGAATGGATTGTAAGTGACCCAGTGAGCTCTCTTCTGATCTTTATCAGTTCTATGTGATGTAAATAATGATTTGTACACTTCACTAGTCTGTGGGTCCTTGGCGACACTGTAATCCTTCTTCGTTTTCTTGTAGGATGGGTCCTGAGCCAGTTCTGTGGGGTGAACGCGTTTTGATGATCCAAAATGCCCTCTCGCCTGCTTGTTAGGATTGTACTTTGGTAAGGATAACGGTATCGTCTCAACTTCTTTCTTCACAGCGTTGGTTGTGCTTGGTCCTGCTTCTGGCTCTTCCTTTACTCCATTTTCTGGTTTAATCTCCTCTGTATTCGTCACTTCCGCAGATGTGGATGCCACAGGTGTGGCTGGTTCAATTTTGACTTCAACCTTTTCAGTTTTGTCTGCCTTTGATTTCTTACTACTTTTTCTGCTAGCAACACGCACGGCCATCTTTTCTCTTAACTTTTCGATGTCCTCATCTGTACCGTTGAGTACTACAACGTCGTTATCTACGAATGGCTGCTGGCACTGCGGGCAAAAGTTATAGTTTACTAATAAATCAAGTAAAATCGATATAAATTCTAATCTAAGTTGACATTAGTTGAAGAAATGGGAACAAGTTTATCTCGGGTGGCATGGTATCCTAATTTCTCAGCGTGTTGACCTGTTTGGTCATAACTAGCATGACCTCAGATGGTAATAAATCATTCATGAATAGGGATCCCTATTTATAAAGCAGTGATAAAGGTCAACAATAATAATCAAAGTAGTTTGGCATTCAATAAAGTTTTGAAGTTTACAGTTGAAGTAATAATGTTTATGTTTTCTAAAGCTATGGCCACACTACAGTGTTATGGCAATAATTATGGCCATAATTTTACACAGTCAATCAATATGGCTCATGACGGTAGGCAAAAGCTTCAGTGGCGGACTTTTCACCCACACTTCAGTTTGTTCAGTATGCAACATGAGCCAGATGAAAACCTACGCGACAACTGACATGGAGTGGTCAAATTAAAAGGTGACCAAGTTTTTGGAAGCATTTCAATCGGAACCAAGTAAGTGGGAAGGCGGGCAGAAGAATCCAAAAAAAATCCATGCCTAAAACTGTAGTGTTTCACTTCATGTAGTAATTTAACGCAATATTTGCATGTCATAATTATTGCTTTAAACAAGCAGTATACGGTAAGGAAGTGTGGCCCCATAAATCAGATCATCATCATTCACATCTCCCACCACATTGGGGTCAGTTTCAAGTTTAACAGATTCAGGTATATACAAACCAGCTTACCAATATATTATAATACCAACCAGCACTGGATGTGGAATATGGCCCATTCCCTCTCCTAGAGAGAGGGCCTGTGTCCCAGTAGTGGGAATGTTAAAGGCTGATTATGCTATGCTTATGCTTACCAATATACAGCAACTGCTTATCTATAGCCAAGCAATTAAAAAAAAAAACAAAGCTATGAATTGCTTACCATGTGACAAAGGTTCTGTTTCACTTCCTTGAGGGCCCTCTCAGCAAGCACACATCCACAGCTCCACAGGAACACGAAGCGAAACTTGCCCGACATCTCCAGGCCACTGATGGGGCAGATGTAGGGAGCATTGCCCTCGCCAACGTTGCCCTCTGTGTGGTCAGCAGCAGTGTATGCAGGGTTCTTGACGAGATTCAAGTCTTTGATGTCCTGTGAATTTGAAGGATTATGATTTTGTTTTTATAAAATTTAAAATGCAACTTTTAATGGTCTAGAAAACTATAGTCAATAGGTAGGTCCTAATTTAATACCCAGCATATGCTAGGCAGGCTACATGGTTGTCTATGGTAGCCATGAGTCCTCATGTGACTACAACTTACAAAACAGAATTTTGTAGCAGTCTTCGCTACTGGTCTCCAATGACGATACACGCGCGCGTTCATCAACAGTGTCACCTACTGGAGACTTAAATATATTCAGTTTATACAGTCCACTACTATCATTTAAAGTCCTTAGATAGGTCCCTAACAGTTCTAAAAAAACATTAAAACTAGTAAACCGAGAAAGTAGGTACTGATAGTAATAGTTATATAGTCTATGATTTTAAGGGATCATGTTTAAAAAATATGGTTAGTTTGGTCCCATTTGCAATTGAGTCCAACTCGAATTTGGCCTGTTTTTTGACAGTCTAATTTGGACAAACGAATAACATACCTAATGAATCTAAGTTAATGACTACATTGTACAAAAGGCTTGGTCGGTGTCTCTTTAAAACACCGGCCTAGGCCATTTTGCTAAAAATTACCAGAAATATTGGACATGTAAATGTAAAAGTTTTACAAAACAAATATAATTTATCATTGAATACAATATAATAACATGATTAAAATCACAGGGCTTTACAATAATTATTTCAATAATAACCATACCTTGAGATTTTTGATGTGGTTGATGGACTCTGGCTTGGTTTCTTTGTCAAGCAAGGACTCGAGGACGGAGCTCTTACTATACAGCCTGCCGAGGCCACACGCCACTACGGGCGCCTGTAGCGGTTGCTGTGATAAAGCGCAATTGCGCCACTTAAAAGATCGCTCAGCATCTTTATCTTTCTACGAAAAAATAACAAAATTAATACACTGAAACAGAAATGTTTGTCGTTAGTTAAACGATATAAGAATTCCAAAGATATTTACCTGTTCTGGCTTCTTTTTCATGCGCACAAGTTCATCCCGACGTGGGATAGTACCTCCATCGCAACCCATAGTGGAATATATAGAATTATTATGTAGAAACCAAATTAATTAAGTGTTTGTAAATTAGCAAGATGTCCCTATCGCGATGGTGTTCAGAATATTTTTCCCGTTATGACAGACGGTGACTGACAGTGTCAAGCAAGACTTCTATTGAAATCTATTTCCGGTTAGTAACCATGAACAAAAGTTGAATATTCTCGGTGCTTCTGATCAATACCAACAAAAACGACTGACTGATTGTATAGGGTCCATTAAAACTTGGACAACTGATTGCTGGACGAACTGTCACTGTCAGTATCACATGGCCGTAGAAAGTTTGTCTTTTTCATCGGAGTTATAAATTAAGTAATTATTAATTATTGATATAAACATCTTGGGATTTATTTGAATACAATGCCTGATATTAAAATGGACAGAGTGCCAGAAAATGGTTCGGATTGCGAAGACAGCTCACAGGTCGCGTCTGATGCCGACAATATTTCGAATCTAGGTGATGGGACAAAAAAGAAGAAGACTAGAAAGCGCGGGATCGTATATTTGTCCACTATCCCTCCGTACATGAATGTGGCTAAGATACGTGAAATATTCAGTGAATTCGGTGAAGTAGGAAGGATATATTTGCAGCCGAGTGCCAGTAAGTTTTCGAGGTTATATTGTTGTTTATTATTGACAAAATATTGTCTATTCGTTATTACAATGCATAGTGTCCAGCAGTCGTAATAATAGTAGCCTTTGCTGTGTGTCATGAAACAGCTGAACATAATTTAAAACCATCTTTTACAGAGCCAGGAGAAAAACGCAAGCGGGTACCAAATCAATTTACAGAAGGTTGGGTAGAATTCCAGAAGAAAAAAGTGGCTAAAATGGTAGCAGCCAAACTAAACAATACCAAGATTGGTACTAGAAAGAAATCACGATACTATGATATGATATGGAATGTCAAATACATCCCGAGGTTCAAGTGGATCCATTTGAGTGAGCGACTGGCATATGAAAGGGCTGCCCTCAAACAGAGGTTACGGGCTGAGATATCACAGGCTAAGAAGGAGGCTCACTACCTACAGACTAATGTGGAAAAGAGTAAGAAAATGAAGAAAAAGAAAGCAATGGAATCAGTTGAATAAAATTATTTTTTAAGTTGATTTCTGAGTTTTATTTTTCTACTTGTGCCTATACGTTATGTCAACTAACTTCTAAAATATAATTAACTAACTGGTGTTCAGTGAGGCCCAATATTTCTATTATTTTTGACTGAAGTCTACTCTTCCACTGATTATTTCTTCCACCCGCATTCTTTGCTTCGAGTTGAGAGGGTCTGGCGTCAACTTCTGCACGTACCGCCGCGGAGGTATTTTGTGTGAGAGGATTCCTTGTGAGAACTCTCGGTGTACTCTCACACCATCCAAGGCATTTGACTGCAGTTTCTCGAAGCTGTGTAGTTCCATCATAAATTGTTTGCGTTGAGCTGCTTTGGCGTAGTGATAGCGGTGGCGGCAAACTACTCTGCTAAAATTCAATTGTTATTATAGGTAAATTTATAATATGAGCAAGGTCTCACACCATTCACTAGTACACTGACACTGGTAATTTCCTTTTGTTTCTCATACTTACTATGCCAATGCTAAAGTAGAATAGGCAGGATGTATGCTGACATCGGATCGCGCCAACTCTGGAAAGCCAGGGTACAGGGGAACGCGCCTCTTTTTCTCTGGACGTTTCTCCTTGTTTTGGGTTTGAAATTGACGTGACATGGCAACTAATTCCTTGTAAAGTCGTGATAACAATAATTTGTTATTTGGAAGCGCTATGCAGCGATTAAATCGTTGGCGCTAAGGCATTGTCGCGTTGGTAACTAAAATCAACTTGAACCAGCTGTTTGGTCAATAAAATATTAGCTGTCAAAGTGACTGCAGTTGTAAATAAACAAAATAAGGTTGTACTGTAAATAATGGGTATTTATTTTCTGATAAGGTTGTATATGATTGAGGTACATGAGTATGATTTATTTATTACAAACTACTATCTAGATAAGTATGAGTGTCATATTTAACCTAATTAATTATGTAGATTATTGTTCACAAAAGGTAATAATATGCTAGTGATGTTTAACGGATTATTTCTTGACAGACTGACATAAAATTAAATTAAAATAAGGACACTCAAATTTGGGTAATAACCAACATAAGCAGTACTCAGTACCATATATTTGAGCAATACTGGTTTTTTAAGGAAAGAACTGAAAAACTTAATACCCAAATAATTTCAAGTTAAAAACAAAAATAATAATATATTGAAAATGCCAAATAAATCACAAAATATAAATTAATAACGGTTTATTGATACAGCATTAATATTAAATCTACTCCACGGCCGAATGCAACCTTTGAGGTCAGTATTGCTTGGTGACGACATGAATATTTATCTATAACGATTATTTACACAATCAATTTGTTAAGATGAGGCCGCGACAGCTGCTACTCTGCTCTTGCACACACAGTCATTGAACTCATTCACTAGCACTGAACACAGAAGTGATTTGTCGGGGTTTGAATCGTAGCATTTAAGGACCTGGAATTACAAAAAAAAGAATTGTAATTTCATGGCACATTATCAGTAACATTTATAAATAAATAATTAATATTAATCAACTGTATATTCTTGTTTGCAACAATGGTAAATAAAAAAAACAGTAAATTCACCAATTAAGATAACATGACTTTTATACTAGGTAAGACTGGAGTCAGATTTTCTGACTTTTTCTGACAAATGTAACATTGCCTTAACTTATCACATTTATATTGAGACAAGAAATAATAATATTATTCCAATTGAAAAATTACTTCTGAATATAAGCGAAACTGACAATATTTGATTTTATCATTTTAATTAGAGATAATTCGAATCCTTTGCCACCAATTCAAGTAAAATTCGTAATTTTAGCTTTGTGTATTGAAACTTTGACCATTTGTACTAAAAAGCCCCTAACTAACTACGGGTTGCAATATAAATTAAACTTCTAAATGTGATATTATGAAATAACAAAAACTTACTTTACAGTATTTATCACATAATTACAAACAATTTGAAGAGTATTTTGTATTTATTTACCTTCGCTTTCTCCTCTTGGCATGGTGACAGTTTCGATGCAACTTTGTCTCCCTGAACCATATTAAATAACTCATTTGCTTCCTTCAATGTCTTTTGGTATTCCAAATGCATTCCGCTGTTTATCTTGTCGTGTGCTCTCTTCAGGCTTTCAATGCGATGTGCCCAGTAAGCTTCTTCAGCTGCGTACTCATGCTGGCGTCTATGTTCGTACGCTGGTGGTGTGTATGGTTGCACAGGAGCTCTGGATTCAGCTTGCTGAAAGTGTTGATAAAATAAAAAGTTAGTATATTTTAATGATGGTAGTTTTTTTTTTCTTATTATAGGAAACAGCAAAAAGAATACTGTAGTGCTAAAGATTAAGAAATATATTTAGGTATGCAAAGTAGAGATGTTATGTAGCTCTATTTTATAATATAGGTGGTTTTTATAGATGGTTATACTATAAAAAATGGTAGCAACTTTAGGGGACAGCGACTGAATATAGCTATGTTGACACCTATCAACTGCTTCTCAGAAACAACTCAGTTAACCTATAATAGTTATGTTTTATTAATGAACTTGAAATGCTCACAAATAAGTCGATGAAGCAAAAAAATCACGTGAAATTTAATTGTGGATTTTTATAACAACAACACCCTTTTATTATGTCCTAACAAGCAATGACATTGATCAAAATTATGTAATGTAACATCATATTTACTTTTGAGGTGAGCTGAGCTTGTATCCGATCTAAAGCCTCTTGGGACACTTGGATTGCATTTTCATTATCCACAGTTACTTTTCGTGTGCTTTGAGAACCTCCCATATTTATAAAAGTGTACTATCCAAATAATTTTATCGGCAAATCACGTCAAAAAGACATTTTTTGACAGTACCAGACATAATATCAACCAAAGACTAGAGAAAGCAGTAGTTCAAGAAACAGTCTGTTGTCATTTCATTGATCCGTTGTTTATGGTCCAAGAACTTAGAGTAGATAGTCCCCAATGTTGATGTAAAATAAATAATAATATTATTTGCTTACATAGGTATTCAGAATTACTAATAGAATAATAAAACCGTTGTGGTATGTATGATAGATTGATGATTTGATTGCATTGCAAAAATCGTTTTCTTTTGGTAATAAAATGCCGCAGCAACAGATGGCGTTAGTTGTGCCAAGTAAAGAATCAAGTAATTGTTTATTTAGTTGGTCCAGTCTTTTGTCTTGGTGTTATTTAGTAGCATTATCTCGCTCTGACCATGTGTGTCGGTTTATAATTACCTGTACTGTCACAGATACTTAATATGTAAACTTAACACTTTTATAGACATTTATACTCCCGAAAAATCTATCCTATGTTCTATTCCAGAATATGGTCTACTAGCCTTTTTATTTTGTAATTAGATTAGATTTATTAATGAGAATACATGACTAGAGATGAGGAGCCTATTCTTTTCGCTTAATAAGTATGTGGCTATCTGAAGGGGCAGATCCACTTCAGTCTCTAAAATTACTAGTAACGATTGTAGCCGATGTCTACTGATGAAGCTGTACTGTATCTAGCACTTCTTTTTATCGAATTCAGTACCTACTTATTGACTTTTTAGGTTCTGTCTGCTCGCTGCGGATTTTACACCCGATTAACAAAACATAATTTTTAACTCGACAAAATTAAAACAATTAAAAGTCACATTATTTTAGCTAAATACTTAAACAGAAAGTGTGTTAATTTGCATTGTTTTTCTTTTTACCATGCCTCTTGACCTACCAGTCACCATGCTGAGTGCTAACTTAAAAACCAATAAACAATTACCAACATGAAATTGAAATAAAGCAATTAAAAATCTATTGACCACAAATGATCGAGAACATTTTGGCGAAGGAAGCGCGTGAGTGGCGTGGGGTGGGGGCGGCACAAAAACTGACCACAATGGGGACCGGTCAGGCCGGTTGCAGCCTCCGCCGCTATCATCCAGCCTCCGACGTACTTTCTTCTGTCTGATCGGTACGCGATACGGCTCGCCGCGTTCTTAGGCTTTTTTTGTTACTACGAACTACCTACGATTTGTTTTGTTTGCTTTATGCTAACATCAAACATGCCTTAATTCCATGAAGGTTTAGGCATTTGTGCAGTAGGTAGTGTTACCTATATATGTCGATTTTGAAAGTTACTAATTTTCAAGATCTATAATATTGTAGGAGTAGTAATTGCCATTATCTGGGTACAAAACAAAGAGCGGGCTGATCTTTCATTAAAAATGAGATGAATCGTTATTAATATGGGTATTTATTGGTATATCACCGTAGACTTACATTACAGAATTAGTATAATAACTAGCTTCTGCCCGCGACTTCGTCTTAGCGATTCTTTGTGATATTGATTCGTTTGTGGGAGAAGTGGTGGGAGGCGCCCGACGTTGTTGCAATATGAACAGAAAACGACACTTATAAGTATTGTTCTTGCCCTGGCACCAAGACTATATTTTACATTTTTGATATTATTTTTATTCGGGATATCTTTCTTTGACCACATTTAAAGCAAATTTATTGATCGATACCTACCTAAACTGGAACCTACATTCATAATAATTCTCCTATTAATTAACACCAATAGGCACAGACGCAAAAACAAGATAAAAAAAATAAGGTACCAAATCCTCTTTTTTCAACCGCAAACCTGATCGCGTCTGTCGGCCGTGTTGAGCCGTGTCTCGCGCCGCTCGACGCTAGGTCCTACAGCGTCGCCCGCGCCGTTAATCCGGACTTTAAACAACATGTTCTATAAATCAGTGTAACGTACACAGCTGTCACACATGGACAATTAATTACCGTACATTGTCTATGGAAATGCCCACGTTCTGTCACAAGTAAGGGGCGAATTCGAGAATTTAAAAGTTTATGATACCTACTCCTGAATGGGAGGCTATCTTGTTAAATATTCCTTACGAATATCCTATTGCTAATAAGATAGGCATGCTGAATTCCGTTTAATATTCCATTTTCAGGAGTGGGTTTGTCTGATTAATAATTCATTTTTTTCAATAAAAATAATAATATGCTGTATTGCTACTTACTTAGGTTTCGAAAATAATAAACAAAAACAACAACAAGACAAGATAGGGGTAAAATCGTTACCTACTAGCGCTTTTTATCGAAGCAAGAGCCACGAAGCTTATCTTTTAATACAGACATCCTGGCATGTCCCAGAAACATACTGATCTGTCTGTACAGGCGCAATTCCTAACATGGCGTAGGCACCGACCAATCTCATTCGTATCAAACGTTTCATACATCTAGACTAGTTCGCTTCCAGTTTTATCTTATCTCATTTGCTTGCAGTCCTTAGTTCATAATTACGTTTATAATAAAACGGGGTGTAAGGGGCAGGTGTGCCGTCGTTCAGGACGACAAGCTGACATACAGCTTAATTGCAATTTATGTAGCTGGAGGAACCGTGTGATACCTCCCAGGCTTTGAGTAAAGTACACGCTAGTAAACGCTAGGGAAAATGTGTGAGCTTTGATTAACAAACACTGAACGGAAGGCTTTGTGTGAATTATAAGCTTGTTTATGAAAAGCTTCACTTCTGTGATGGGAATATATGGGGGTAACTAAAAGTAGGATTCTGAGTAAGCAAAAAATAGTTTAATAATACAGAAACTGTATAAAACAACTCATTTGTATTACTGAAGTACCCAATAGGCCATAGGTTACGCGCGCCGACCTGATAGATTCCCGCGCATTTACATACGTTATCTTGTATGATTTTACTGTTTTTACAAACGGGGTAAATAGGAATACAGGGGTGAATCGAAACAAAACTTTGAAGGAGATTTTTACGTTATTTCAATCTTGCTTAGCATTTATGGGGTCCAATTTGATTGAATACTTATAATTTAAAAAAAAAACAGTTAATTTCTTAGAAAACCACCAATATTATGATATTAGTGTGAAATACCTTATCGAACTATTAACTCCGTTTGATCATACAAAGGTACCGTTGTAAAAAAAACACAGCTATCTCAACAGAATTTTCAACAAAACACGATTTATTTGTACGAGATAGGTACCTATCCCTATTATTATCAAAGGCTAACTTTAAAGATACATTTAAATAATGTCAAAAATAACATCTGCACAATATATCAAAGCTAAATGATACAGCTAATTTGACGTGGAATTCTTTGTGGCCGTTCGATCACCCTATTCTGTTGGGAATCGATTCTTTACAATATATTTATGATATTATGGAGTCTGTCGTCTAATAACATTCGATTTTCTACCTGCACGACTTTATCCTGTCAGTGGTCGCATCTTCTCGCCCGGGGTTAAAAAAGATTTACTAATAAACACGGCAAACTTTTGTAGCGTTTTGTACTTAATATAAAATGGAAATAAGGTTCAAATTCGGTTGACCTAAAAATACTATTTGTCCAAAAATAACCAGTCATTGAAAGCATCGAAGGGTCCGCTGTTAGACACAGGTGCTTGCTTGATAAAAAAAGGCAAAAAATCTTTTGAAAAAGAGGTCCCAATCCGGCAATTAATGGATTACGTATAAAATAAGGCGCGTAAATGGAACCATAAAGATTGTAAAGTCTTTCGCACCAGGGGTGGACAACTTCGGCATTATTATATTAGAATATAATTTAAGTGTATTTTTGAAATGTCAAAATAACAACTTTTTACATGCTTTTAACTAATAAATGTATGCAAAAATAAAAATAAAACAATTTTTATTTTTTTATCTGTCGCTCTGTTTGTTTCGACTAGGTAGATTTTTAATTATAAGTTTAGTTATAAGACATGTAATGTAGAAAAAGAATCTGAAAAATGTCGAGAAGGGTAGACTAAGACCAAAGCTACGACGGAAGGATTGTGTGAAAGACGAAAAAGAGAGAAGAAGAAGCGTCGTTTCTAAATATATTGTGTTTTTTTTTTCGCAGCAAGAGATGCCATATTAAACAAAAAGTACTTAGGTACAAAGCATTGAATGTTGGTCTAGGTTAATGTCCAAGACATTACTTCACAGCGGCAATGGTTCAAAAGATACCAATAATAGTTAAAATCACCAACATTTCGTCTTAGTCCATTCTTAGCAGAAACATAAATAAAATTAGTTGACACTTCTAAAAGCTAAGTCGCCATAACTTATACCTGGCAATGCATGGTCTCGTAAAATCGCAATATTAAAGAAAACTTGTACTCTTCAAATGGTGAGGTAAATATTCTCGATATTAACAGCTATTGTATTCGTAAGGAGGTTTAAATTATGCCATGTATTGGGTACCTCTGACATTTAGATGCGCAAGCGTTGACCAGAGAGCTAATGAACGCTGGGACTTGGCTGTGTTGCTATAGAATTTGAGGAAGGGTTATTTGGTATATAGGACGGTTGATATTTATGGCAAACATGATTGGAGTTTACATGAGTTGTGATAAGATTATGGTAGTATTATTATTTTCTAAACAGAGGTCTTTTTATATAATTATATTGTGTGTAATTTTGAGTTCTGTTTCTGCAGCCCTACCATGACGTCTTAAATCGATCATGATTCCTGTGTCAGAGAGAAACGGAGTTACACAAGACGAATAGCACTATCCCTTTCCCTCACACTGAATCATGATAGCATTGGCACTTCGTAGTACGGCCACTGGTCTGTAACTAAACTAGGTTTCATACCTAAATGTTTTTAACAGAATGTACATTTTTAAGTTTGTTCTGAAAAAGTTTTATTTCTGCATTTTTATCTCTGGCTTCGATACTGGCTGGTCGGTCTTTAAAAAATTTTGAAGATAATAATTATGCTCATTAAAACGGACCTCCGCGCACCACCGACGACGCCGTAGAAGTCACGAAAATTTGCGAAAATAACTGCGTCTGTCGGTTTTTTTGTATTGCTTTCACACTTTGAAGTCTAAACTGCTATCACAATTTTAACGAATTCTGGCGCCTACAGGTAGACCTTCAGGTAGATTTAGCCTTGGAAAATGACATGCTATACTTTTTATCTCGGGAATACGAACTTTTGGGGTTATTTCCGATATCAGCGAGCGAAGCCGCTAACAGAAGCTAGTGAAACAAAAATGGTGTTTTAGTCAGACCTGAAGGCCTATTCTCGTACTTAAAAGCTTAATAAAACATGTTGCAGAATCATCTCAACGTCGGAAAGTCAATGTCAAAATGTATGGAAATAGGAAGTGTTTTGGCTGTGCGTGACAGCGAGTAGAACGCTTCTTAAAACAAAAAAAACAGAATGACTCCTCTGATATCGACTGTACATAACTCTGATATCGACTGTACATAAAATAAATATATTCTAACATAATAGATACCTACTATTAAAAGCGGTGTATATCTTTAAGAGTTTGGACGTGCACTTAGTTATAAGACACGATAAGTCGGTACATATCGGTCCCGCGGGTCCTCACACAATTTATAGCGAGAGAACGAGGACGGAGGTATGGGCCATCTCCTCTCATTTATCAAATGCCGCGCTTCTGTGTTAGCTGTTCTGGGGGAGCGGCCATACAATATGGAATAGCTTGTCGTGAGACGAATTTCTAGGAAGTATTTTTTAAAGAGGTTTTTGGATAAATCTCGCAGAGATATAAATAGCAATAAAATAACACTTAAACTCAAAAGAACGAGCTTAATTCGGCTTATTTAATTAAAAAAAAGTTCGTTAAAAAACGAACTAGTTTCCGGCCGCGACTTCGTCTGCATGGATTTCAGAATTAAAATACCTAATCTTAAGGTTGAATACTTGATAATAGTTGTATCCTGGTGGTTCGTGCAATTTTCCTCTTTGTAAGAACCTTCCTCGGACATTAATGATGGTTAAAAAACAACCGAATTAGTTCAGTCTTTCTCAAGTTTTGCGTTGAGCAACACATTAAACCATTAATTTTTTGTAGAACACTTTTGCATATTCAAAAATTAAGTGTCAAGAGCCAGGTTCTCTTACTATTTTTACTCTGTAACCTGTGAGTGTGAGTTCAAACCTATAGCAATTGAAAATATTACGTGGAGCGACAAATTTTACAGTAACTGGGTACTTCTTGGTAAGACTACTGTCAGATTTTCTGACTTCTGACAATCCGTAACAACTTCCAAAGATCTACAAAAATTATAGCCGGGACCAACGGCTTAAAACTTACTCTGCGAGGCAAGGAGGACTCTCGGTATGTTAGGTCATCCGCAGACCGACCTCAACAAGTGTTGCTTAACGTTGAAGATCAACCCATATGGCCGTTATTATTTAGCCACGACGAGCTTCTTACTAACACTGACATAAGTGCAGAATTTTACGAAAGAGTCACCTTGTCCCTGCAACGCAAAGGGCACTAGAAGGAACTCGGGGTTTAGTCAGTAAAAGTCCTGACACTCCCTTCCGCTCCGCCCAGAGCGGGAGATTTGATGATTTCTCATCTAGAAAAAAAAAGCGTAACATATAATATGGCCGATCCCTCAAAGTATAAGTTACTGGCAGCAAAGATAGCTTTCTATCTTCCAGCGCCGCATGCATTTATGTCGCTTATCAAGCGCTCGCACATCGCTTTAATTTGTTTCAACTAATTGATCCGCACTTTTGTTTATCCCTATCTATGGCGACTTTCTTGGCATAAATTATGGCTACTGTTATTTAGAGTGCTATGTAAAGAGAAGAAAATAAATGTGTCTCATCGATACGGCTGGCTGATAAATAAAATAAGGTAGTTCTTTGCTTGATATATTGCATGTAATACTAATAATACAGAATCCTATCCATGATTTTGATTAAACTGGTATGTTCCGAGTAAGAAACTTGAATTGTTTATGTCACCGGGAAATGGCAAAATTCGTCAGATTATAAAATACTAGCTGCTGCCCGCAACTTCGCCCGCGTGAATGTCGGAAATTATCCCAAGGGAACATAATCCCAGGATACAAAGTATCCTATGTTACTTCTAGTACCTCCCAGAATATGTGTACAAAGTTTCATGATGATTCGTCAAGTAGTTTTTGTGTGAAAGCGTAACAAACATCCACGCATTCACATTTATAATATAAGTAAGGATCTTGAGAGATTGTAAACTCTCGATAAATTGTCAACTGAACATTTAGAACACTTTTTTACGCATCAGAATTTGATATCTATAATCTCTCGAAGTCATTCATACTAATTGTACACTTGTATACTTGATTCCCATATCCCACTAACCCAAAACTATAGAAGCCTCATAATTATATACCTTGTAATCGTCTTAATTATGTGAAGCGCAATGTGCGGTTAGCTCGCGATTAGTTTGCGGTCGCCGACTCGCTCCGAGAACGCTGTAATCACACGATTTTATTACTAAAACAACTGCTCTTTGCATTTGTTTTTTTTTGTGAAATTCTATACTTCGCTCAAGGAAAATGGAAAATTCAGGATAAGTCTTAGGCATATCTTTGTTTGCCTGCTGGGGTCGCAGAATTTGTTTGAAAGAGTCACCGCGGCCCTGAAACGCAAAGGGGACAAGAAGGATCACGGGTGGGTTTTAGTCCGTAAGAGTCTGACACTCCCTTCCGCTCCGCCCACAGCGGGAGAAGTCATTTGATGATTTCCTATCCAAAAAAAGGCATATCTTTGTTTGAACGAATTTTATTCACCATGCATGATCAATTATTATCTTGTGTTCCATCAATGCCAAACAATATTCTGAAGTGATAGTTAAATCTTAACTTGATACATTTCTACTTTGACTTCGTCACACTTTCCAGAAAGCAGCAAATGGTATAATTACTCGTTGACAGTTATTACAAAAGGCATGCAAAATTATTTCATGAATTTTCCTTTACGTTCCTCATACCATACACCCTTACTATCTTTAAAGTTCCTATTGTAATTGTTTATGGTGTACAATAAATTTAAAAAAAACTGTTCGTTTTCGATACCATAAGCTTAGAATCCAAAATGACTATGACCGAACGTGTTCGTACCTTATAATTGCCAGACGAGTGAGTATCCCCGCGCTAAGACCCAACGTATGCAAATTGAAGACCTTCTGACCCCACAAGCTAACCCTACATATTTCTTCACCCTGTCAGAAGTATAAAATATAAACAAACAAACATAAAAAAGGTGTTTCTCAGATAATTATCTAGAGAAACATGTGAGTCTGTAATTACATTAGGCCGGCGGATAATGTGTAAGGGCATAAACAGATTCAGCGATTATGCGTTCTTACGAGAAATCGCATGAATAATATGTATGGGGCATGTGTCGGGGAGTTTTATGAACAACACAGTAAGTCTCCTTTGTTCTTTGAGAATTTTAATGTGTGTAACTTTCGCGGAATCTCTTTGAGCTATGCTGCGCTGGCCGCTCGTTGTTTAAGACTTAACGCTTTGTGGGGTGGAAATGTTACGACTTATTACAAACAGGCTTTCTACTTTCATAATTCTTTTTTAATTGGCTTAGGGTGGTGAGGCGGCTTTTATTTGTAAGGTTTCCATTAGGACTTGGCGATGTATTTCGAATGGTCTGTTCATAAATAAAATAAAAATAAGTAATGATTTCAATATATAAAACAGTAAAAAAACACCATCTTTTGACTATTTTTAGTTAGTTTTTTATTTGAGTGTATAATTAGTAATACGTAGTTAGTTATAATAATAAATGATATCGTATGTCAAATAATATACTGCATCGTCTTACCAAAGAAATGTAAATAGTAAAAACATTAAAAAATAGTATCCCACTGACATCGGGAACAAGGTCCAAGCGCCAGGGTTGCGTAATTAATTCGAAAGGGTCACCGCGGCTCTGGAACGCAAAAGGTATTAGGAGGAACACGGATGGGTTTTAGTTAGTAAGAGCCTGACACTTCCTTCTGCCCAGAGTGACAGGAGTGATCAATTGATGATATCTCATCGAAAAAAAAACCTGGACTGTGGTCAGGGAGCCATTTTACACTACGAGCCGTGTCTAGAAAATACTTTTATACTTTTATTTTTCTATCTCAAGTCTCAACTGTGTCAAATAATTAATATTATTCTTTCTTTCAATAACAACAGTAAAAAAAATTGTTAATTTGCATGCAACACGATTTTGCGATCATTTATAATAGGGATGTTTCCTGATTAAAAAAATATGATTCTAATTAGTCCGTCAGTTAGATTATAGAAAAATATTGGACATGTATTTTTTCCTTTATCAAATCTATAAAAACTGACGAAGATAAAAAGCATCAAATATCAGGAGTGGGAGCGTGTGACGTCACTTCCCGGTAAAAATGGTAGCGGGTAGAGACGTCACACGAGTTTTCAACGCCCTGTATCGTCTTCATTTTTTGTTTATGTGAAAAAAGAAAAAATACGTCTCCAATATTTTTTGGAAAATTATCTGACGGACTAATCAGATTTTTTTAGTTAACTACCCTATTCTAGAAACAATTTCGTCTCGTCGCGCCCGTCTGTGGGGGCCTTAAAGGCGAAGGGTATGCGCGCGACATCGTATGACCTGTAGCCCCAGCAGCTTAATCAGGTTTATAATGAATGTTATTTCTAATTACATAAAATATCCTGCTTGCTTCGTGGACAGTAATTGTGGCTATTAATAGAACCGTTTATAATGTGTGATATGTAAATTATTTGTCTGCAGTTGAATAAACTTTGTCGTGTGAGAGGGTTTTTAGAATTTTTATCGATTTTGAAATAACTTTTATTAAGAAGTGTTTATAGAGGACTTCAAAGGAAGTCTCAGAGGCGTAATGGATGACATGTTATAATCTATTTAGGAAATTTAAATAAGTAAATGATATCTGTTTCTATTTATGTGAAGGCCCTATCAGAACATCATTGCTGTGGTAAATATCAATTTATTAATGATCGCAGCATATGCTGAGATAGGGACCTTTTTTGGCCTGACACAGTTTAAATTTAATATTAAGCTTTTAATAATGTTTTTTTTTTATTTGTTTTGTGCGAGTCCTAAATAAAAAAAATCTTTTTTTCTTTCTTTATTATTATAATTTTGTGTGTTTCATTAGGAATATAGCTAAAATTTGGTGGGTTTTATATCAAGCGACACAGACGTGTGGTCGAGATAAGTTGACCTGATTAGGTCAACTTATCCCGACCACACATCTGTGTGCGCACCCGTTCAGTACATAATAATAATACAAACTTTAGTATGGCTGGTAAGGTGTACGGGCTCGCTGAAGATTCAAGAATTGGAGGGAGGCCCTGCGCGGGAGTTGATGCACATCTGGAACAAAGACTTAAAATAAAACCGGCCAAGTGCGGGTCGGACCACGCATAGTGAAGGGGTCCGTAATTCACTGTTAAAATCTCATATCTCTAAAAGTATATTATTATATAGCTACTATTATATAGCTGTAATGTTCAAACTAATTTTCGTGGGTAGTGTCTGTGATGTTTTTAGAATTTTCAACTTCATAATTTAAAAGTCTGAGCGGGGACTCATTTTTTACGAATTTGGAAGCACATATTTCAAAAACCGTAGCCTTAAATAAAAAACTTTCTTAAAAATCTGCATTTTGAAAGAGCTATCCAATTATACCCCACACGATTATGTTTGTTGGAATTTATTTTTTCATCCTTCAGTTACATGTATGGAGTGCCACCCCTAAAATATTTTTTTCCATAATATTACAGCATTGAATAGCGGTTAGTAGGTTGCACCTTCCTACCAATTTTCATTTATGTAGCTTTAATAGTCTCCGAATAAAACGGCTGTGACATACGGACGAACAGACAGATAGACATGACGAATCCATAAGGGTTCCCCTTTTTGCCATTTGGTTACGGAGCCCTAAAAATACAAAACATTTCTCAAGACATCCCCCTAATTAGACGAAGTCTCTCGCGTGCCCGAATGTAAGGCCTTTATAAAGCTAGACTGTCTGATTCCATAGGTTTTTGGTAGAAATTCAGGAAACAGGGAATTCTAGTGTTCAAGAAATTTGTTAAATCTATCATCTAATAATTTAATGTATTTTCACACATCTCGAGACTTGAGAGGGGAGAAAGCAGATGAGGACCAGAAGTCAACTCGCAGAGGCACCATAAACTTTATTATTGGAAACTATTATTATTGGTCTACCTCATCGCAGATGACGCATACAATTTGGTGTGTTGGTGCCCTCTCTAGAGTACGAGGTATGTACCTACGACAGACAAACAGACTGGAGTGCTGAGCTAACAACAGTGACTCAGTACAAATCGGTACTGTCCCTTCCGGTGGACACTGTTTGCCCATCTACGACTGGAATGTACTTTTAGTTTGCTTATAAAGGAGAAGGTGACTGTTTGGTCCCTTGCAATTGGGTAGTTGCCTAAAAAAATCTAATTAGTCCGTAAGATAGACTTTCCAAAAATATTGGACACGTATTTTTTATTTTTTCACGTAAACAAGAAACGAAGACGATATAGTGAGTTGAAAACTCGTGTGACGTCACTTCGTGCGACGATTTTTACCACGCCGGCGCCGTAATGTCACAAGCCCCCACTCATGATCTTTGAAGCCTTTTTATCTTCGTCAATTTTTAGAGATTTTATAAAGCAAAAAACACGTGTCTAATATTTTTCTTTAATAGTTTGCTTATAAAGGAGAAAGTGACTGTTTTGTTTTCGTCTCTTGCAATTGTAGTTATGTATGATTCGATTTTCAAATAACGCATTACCCCGCCGTACACGTTATGATGCCGTACATAGTTTTATCTTGTCTTCTGTGGTCGTATACGTAAAAAACTCACACCAAAGGGTGCGAGTTTTTTACGTGTACGTTCGCGTCATTTTTTCCGCAATAACGTAAATGTGACATTGAAACTGGATAGCCACCGGCCGTCTGGTGAAAATCTCAAAGCCCTTTTTTACAACAGGTACCTATATAGCTGTTGTAAAACAGGGCTTTGCGATTTAGGTATTTAAATAAAGCTAAAGTAAATTTTATCAAAAACTCAGATTAAAAATAAATGGAATTAAAAACCAATCTATTTACAACAATAACGATTACTAAGTCAATTAGACTGCTAGTTTAAGCAGTAGTATATAAATTGTTTAAGAGCGTGTATGGCATTTCATACAAGTTTTCAAGTCACTATTTTGCGAAATGACTGAACCGATTTTAATGAAACTTTACACATATAAGCAGGATACATATGTCTAAAAAGTTTGTTAAAAACATTTTCCAAATATCTTATTTAAAAAATATAACTGGAAATTTATGTGTGTATGGAAAATCTAAAATGGGTCTAATTTAACTGTAACTCTATTTAACGAAAATATTTTCAACTAACTTTTTATATGTGTTTGTGTTAAAAGTCACATCAAGATTGTTTATCTTTATTTAAATAACTAAACAAAACGACTATAGACAAATCGCGTGGGTGATCAAAATATATTTTTTAATACTTTTCTTCGGAGACACTGGGCGTAGGTATTTTACAATAATTAAAGAGAAAACTGCGGGAATTGTTGCGTCCTACTCATTAGTAATTTAACGGATACAGGTGTGTCAACTTGGTGAGTACTTGTTACAGAGTATAAAGTGTATGTTTCTGGTAATTTCGATAAATTAAAAGTATGGGTTTTAAAATGTCAAGTGCAGTCGTTTACCGACTCAAAACGATGGTGGTCATGGCATAGTAGGTAAGTGTGATGTAGTCGTTTCTACATTTTTAAAGTTTGATTTACACTAGAATCTATTTGAAGATAAAATAACTATACATTTAATTAAGTATTCGCTTCGGACACAACAGCTTCCTGTAGTCCATTTAGGTGGTAAATATATCTTATAACTTGTGTTAATAATGCACAACCAATAATAATCAAGGCTTGATCCAGAAAGCGGTACTTCTGGACACGGCTCGCATTGTTAGGTTCCTCTATCTGAAGCCCTGACCGCCGGTAGCTTGAACCCTGTTCCCGATACCGGTGGGCTACTATTTTTTTATATTTTTAAATGTTTATTTTTAAAAGAAATATTTAAAAATGTAATGAATATGATTTTAAAATGAATAAACGAAATAATCAATATACATAGAACTCTTCCGTTACTGAGTGATTGAAAGACAACGCAGTCAAAACTAGTGCTCGTAGAAAGCTGAAATTTGGCATGTAGCTTCCTTAGGGACTGTAGAGATACACTAGGAGATTTTCCAGAAATTCCTAAGGGAACGTGAAAAGTCATTTAGGATTAATCCAAACAGGTTTTTGTGAGTTCTCTTTTGATGATTTCATTTGTGTCACTCATAACTGTACAGCAGTCTACTTCTAAAATATGTAGACTGGTCAGTACAGTCTACAAGATAATGGTAAAACCAATATAAGTTGGCCTCACATTCTATTGAAACTCAGTAGTAAGTTAGGCCAGCTCTGGGTAACGAGGGACGATGTGACGTCAACTGTACCATATACCATATTCACGCCCGGTACTGTACTATATTTACATATTAAATTGACCGTACAATAAGTTCAGTAAAAATTGACTTGTGTAGTGTTTAATAACAACTTGAGTTAAGTCCGTGACTTGCGCAAACGCAGCAAGCGCGTTGATGTCTTTTGTATGCAGTCACGCATTCATCACTAACACTATTTTGTTAGATGATTTTTAGTAAAATATTTTTTTGTTATGGTGTTTTGCTATTCTAGGTAATTTAAAAAGTCTTTTGTTAGTTTATATGTAAAATGAATATAAAATAGGTTATTTTTAGAAAATGTTTTTTAGGAAGGTAAAGTTGCCTGTGTGTGCGTGTGCGCATCGAACTCGTTGATGTCTTTTGTATCAAACTGTGTGACTCCTTAAATATGTACTGAACCACAGATTTTTATAACAAGTCAAGATCCCTAATCATGAATTCGGAAAAAAATGACATCGATAAAAGAATTATCGACGTTTTTTCTCTATCGATGAGCGCGGTGTCTTCGAATCCGGATCAAAGAATCATTTCGACGTAAAGGTTGGTTAGAATCCACGTCACTGTGTAGGTAACAAATCAAGCTTTTATTTTAGATGGTCTTTACCCAGAACACAAATAAGGACACAGGTGAGGTCCGGAAGCTCTAGTTTCAGGCCAGGTGGAGTCCCACTTGACTATTCCCAGAATCTGTCTGAGTGCTAAAGAAAATTCAATGTTATTTAAAACATGGTCAGACTCTTGCAAAATTTTTCATTAATTCAAATGTATGGCAAATCCTTATATTTTAATGGGAAGATGAGTTTGTTTGTTACGCTCTCACGCCAAATCGCCGAACTGATTTAGATGAGTTTTGGCTAGTTTTTTCCGAAAATCTATATTAACACGAGGGATGTCGCAGGCAAAAGCTAGTCTACATTACTACACAAATATTATAAAGATGAAAGATTTAAATGTTTGTTTAGGATCTAAAACTACTGCACTGATATTTAAAAAAAGACACTTAAGAGTACAACGCTTTACTATCACTGAGTAAAACAGGCTTTATTTTGTTTTCAGAAAGCGGACGAAGCTGCGTTCCAAAGGTAGATAAAAACTAGTTGCATATAAATCACAGAAGTCGGCTTACTTTGAAAGTAACTAATTATTTATGTGTACTGCAATACTGCAAATGATGTCAGTTCACACGATTTGCGTCAAGTTTTCGTGTCTCGTGCCGTCTTCGAAGTTGATTGCAAAATTGGAAATATAATATATCATGTTAAGAGCATATTGAGAGGACACGATAAAGGAGAGGTTATTTATTTCTTTGGCAATATCTTTAAGAGTTTTTTTTTTCTTGTTTGGCGGTATTACTAGTGTAGGACTTGTGGAATGGCAGCGAAGGGGTGGATTCGTTGATGAAATTAGGGCGTTTTCAACAAGACTCCAAGTATAATAACGATGGTATATTATGAACCTTTACAAAAAAATAACAAATTGAGCTTTCACACACAACTGCGACGACCGGTGTCGTCGACTAACTCGAGAGTAACTGGTCTGCGAATGCGAATGGTGGGGCGCACCTGGCCCCGCGCACCCCGCGCACCTTGCGTGTGTCGCTTCCAGCGCTTATCTGACACTAGCTGCTGCCCGCGACTTCGTCCCCGTGGAATCCCCGATTTTAAAACATTCTTTATCGCTGCTCCGCTCCTATTGGCTCAAGCGTGATGATATATAGCCTAAAGCCTTCCTCGATAAATGGTCTATTCAACCCAAAAAGAATTTTTCAATTCGAACCAGTAGTTCCTGAGATTAGCGCGTTCAAACAAACAAACAAACAAACTCTTCAGCTTTATAATATTAGTATAGATAAATAAATGATTTTAATCGTAGTGATATTGTAGTTCTTAGGCGGAACTATCAAGTAAGAAGTATTACTTGCTATATCACTACAAAGTGGCTTAACTTCCATTTAATAGCACGCACACTTGCCTGTCATATTATGGACTCATATTCTCACAGCTCGTTCCATGCATTTTCCGCAAAACTATACAACACTCCTCTGTGTATGTATAATGTGTAAACAAACGCATTTTCTTTAAAGAATGTAGCTGTAAAACATTCCAGACGTTTCCCCAAAGCTACCAGGCGCCCAGAGCTGACACAAAGTGTCAAAAAGCGAGTTCAACGTGTTTTCAATTAGAAAAGTTTGCACATAAAGTTGATGTACGAGCAAGGCGGTGAGCGTGTGTATCAAATTGGCGCGGTTCGCGGGTCATTGTCCAGATAATCTAGCCGTCTAGCTACCTACCAATAATAACCATTTTCTTTCCAACATTCAAGTGCTTAACTGATGTTTTTGACCCACAGTTTTTGTTCTTTGCATAAAAACTTGAGTCAATAACGATTAATTGCTCAACTGTCAGAAGAAAATCATTAATCAATTAAAAATTAAAATCTTAGAACGCATTTTGCATGAATGAACACTATTGAGAATAATTTAGTGTGACGTACAACCGATGCTTTGGAAATCAGTTGTTTATCAATCAGCGTATTTTTGCAAAATCATCATTTGTATCTTCAAAGACTTATTTATTTAGTGAATCTAAGCAAAACTTCGAAATCGTATACATATTTTCAACAACATAATGATGGGAAATCATCAAATGACTTCTCCCGCTCTGGGTTTAGCAGAAGGAGTATCAGATTCTTACTGACTAAAACATATCCGTGTCTCTCTGACAACTGAATAATGATGCCACTGGTACGTCGTAGTAGCCTCATATTAGTAGCGTTGCATTATCGTAGTAGCCGGCTTAAAATAAAAGGGGACCACATATGGCAAGGTATAGTTAAGTTGGAAACGCGGGCCTGCGGATGGCTTGCTATGAGAATCAAAGAGATGTCAGCAAAGAAGACGGGCCCCATAGGTTCAGTTATTAGAATTAAATGAAAGAAAATTTAAAACTTTTATTAAAACCACCCTTTGTAAACAAGCATATTACAAATTAGAAGATTACATTCAGGATAAGAATGCTTGGAAACATGCTGGTCTTGCTCCATAGGGCAATCAAGGGTGTAGACAAAATCAAACTGGTTGATAATTTATGAGTGAATTATATTTATGAATGCATTTTTTTGTCTTGTACTTTTTTTTTTTCTTTTTATTATTTCAATATTTGTAAATATGTGAGTACCATGGGCATGAGATATTTAGAAGTTTACCTCTGCTGGTAATACTTTGTTCTATAACTAGTATACTTGGTGCATCGTCCTCACATATATGAAGTATTTATTGTATTACCAAATATTGTAAAACATTGATTTGAAAAGAGTAACTATGGAGTTTCTTGTCCGTTCTTCTCCATAAGAATCTACCTTTGCGAATGGACGCTAGAGTCACGCTAGAGTCACTTAATTTATGATATTTTTTATTGATGACGTTCAAAAGTGCCGTTAATGGCCTAATTGAAATAAACGTTTTGAGTTTGAGTTTGAGTTTGAGTTCAGTGCCTGCTAGGGTTGCGGACTTTGTTCGAAAGAGCCACCGCGGCCCTGGAACGCAAAGGGCACTAGGAAGAACATGGGTGGGTTTTAGTCAGTAAGAATCTGACACTCCCTTTTGCTTCGCCCGGAGTGGGAGAAGTAATTTGATGAATTCCCATCCAGAAAAACAGTATAGTTAATTTTGACAAGGATCGAAAAAGATATTCTTGTCATATAAAATAAGAACGAACTTTGATTGCCACCCTTGTTTTCTATGTTAAAATCCTCTTCAAACGAATCAAAGAACATAATATGTAAATCATCTCGGGCGGCTCGAATCTCCTCGATAGGTGTCGAGAGTTTGTATGGGAACCTCCTTAGAAATCCTCCAGATGAAACAGGTCATCAAGGTATTCATAGACTTGGCCAGGCGAGCGATCTGTCTCACAGTATGTGGCTCGAGCTAACGATCCCATTGCTCGCAGATATTGCTCGGATATAGCTCATCTTGTTACAGAGCTGCGAAGATGAATGGACGCAATTGTAAGGAACAATATCTATACGAGTACTAATATTATAAAGAGGTAACGTTTGTGAGTTTGTGACGTTGTAGTCTCTGGATCTTCTGAACCGATTTTCGAAATTATTTCACCAATAGAAAGCTACATTATTGTGGAGTGTCATAGGCTATATTTTATCCCCGTATTGCCACGGGAACGGGAACAACGCGGGTGAAACCGCGGGGCGCTGCTAGTCGTTGATAAGAAAGTTATCGTTGCTTGTGTACTAGCTGTAGACGCGACTCTGTCTGCGTTGAAGTGGAAAAACTACTTAAATTTGTTTTTTTTTTAGAATGGACTAGTCGCAGTTCAGCACACTGGTTACTGATTGGTTACTGGCTGGTTACTGCTCAACCGGACTGTCCTGTGGTGGCCTCAAATGAAATTAAGGCCTTTAAACGGACTTTAAAAAAAATACCTAAAATTTGTTATTCATAAAGAACTGCTTTTATAGGTGTTGCTAAGGTACAATGAGAGTCTTCGAATCATATAGAATTTGAGAAGAAAAGTTGTTGAAATGAATAATAATAACTAATCTTTATATAAAAGCGAAATACCACTCACTGATTAATCACGAAATATCAGAAACTATAACACCTACAAACTTAAAATTTGGCAGGTTCATTATAGGGTGTACCCATTCGCGCAAGGCAGAGGTGACACAGATAAAGTCGACGATGGAATGAGCTTACCTAGAAGAAGCCTGTTCACTCTAACTATAAAGAAATTAGGCAAGCCTAGAAAATATAACATGAATTTCTGACTACATTAAACAGTTAACCAAAATCCAACAAGCTCTATAGTAGTCGGTTTAAACACACTCGGACTGAATCGTATTAGTTTCAGTACTTAGCCACCAGCTTTGTCTTACTCTAAATTCCAATTCAGCTCACATTGGAATGCTATTTCCGAACAAACTTAGTCAAATACTAGACTTAGTTGGAAACAGATTTGCGTTTAAACTAATTTGTTTCATAATGACTATTAACGAGCACGGTTTAGGTACGATTTTAGTGTGGGAATCGTTCGAGTTTTCTTGCCTTAAAACTTTGGTTTTATCACTGGGATGAACAAGTTTCTGGTTGTACGTAAGGATGGCTTAAAATGTATGTCGTGCTAGCCTATTAATGTAATCAGTGTTTTAATGGTTTTTAATCACTCCCGCCACAGCTGTACGGCTGTCGAAGAAATTTGGATTAGGAAGTAGTGAATTTTTATCCCGATAATACGTTTTCTTGGGATAATTTTGGACATCCTATAATACGTTTTCATGGTATATAACGATATCCTAGCAGGCGAAATTGATGGCGAATCTAGTTTTCTATATTATTAACTTGAATGTGTCTCCACAAATTTTAATCAAAACGAAAAAAAAAATCAATTCAATTCATTTATGCCTATAGCTAAATACATATTTAATAATCATTATTCATGCAATCCATATTTAAATAATTACAAATCCAAGTTAAATTACAATCAAAATAATAATAATAAGAATAACACCTTAGGAGGCTCTCGTTAGGCAGCTGGATCAAGGGCTTGATCCAGAAAGCGGTACTTCTGGACACGGCTCGCATTGTTAGGAGGTTCCTCTCTCTGGAGCCCTGACCGCCGCCGGTAGCTTGGACCCTGTTCCCGATACCGGTGGGCTACTATTTTTTATATTTTTAAATGTTTTATTATTTTTTATTTAAATATTTAAAAATGTAATTAATAAGATTTTAAAATGAATACACGAATAAGAATAATACAAAATAATAAAAAAAAACATAAAAATTAATGTCAAGTCAATTCAAAATACAATAATATTTCCATTCAAGGTCAATACAATTTATAATTAATATGGTAAGATGCATTTAATTCCATTATACCAATTACACACACTTTTGAATTGTCAAAGTTCGTTATTCAAAGAGATGCAAGCTACTTGCACATCATCTACTATTTAAGTGTTTTCTATAGTTATAGTTTAATATATATTACGAAAATCTCCAAAACCATGAAAGGACTTTTCACATTTAGCAAAGTTAAATGACTGAATTATGTGATATTTATAGTAAGCGATTATGAAACAGTCATTATTCACTCACGACCTCTTTAATAGTTATAGGTTGCTTAATAGTTATGTTAAAATAATATATGGATACTCATAAAATATTATAGAATCCTATTTCAGATTATAGTGAAAATAGATAGGAATTGTGTTGAACTAGCTTCTGTCAGCGGGTTTTTCCGTGTTTACAGTCAAAAATGATCCAACATACTTTTGGTATAAAAAGTGCCCTAATTTTAAACATCTTTATTCAGGACTTGGTCTTGTTTTACTGGTCTTGCATTGTTGTTGGTTGTCTTAACATAACGAGACTTCTTCGTGCCTTGGAAAGCATGTTAAGCCGTTGGTCCCGGCTGTCATTTGGAGATCTTTGACAGTCGTTACGGATTGTCAGAAGCCAGAAAATCTGAAACCAGTCTTGCCAAGAAGTACCGTGTTCCCCAGTTAATGGGTTGTGGAGGTCTAGTAGGCAGCCGCTCCACGTAAAATACTGGTATTTCAGCAGAATTCGGCTTGTCTGGCAGCCGACTCCAATAAAGTTGGGAAAAGGCTAGGCAGAAGAAGATTCAGGACTTGGTCTACCCGTGGGCCAAGTTCTATCGAAGTTCTTTGAATTTTTTAGATGTGAAGAGGTAATAATGATATATAGTGCATCATAAGTCTACTACTAATTTGTGGTCTCCAGTAGTTTCAATTAAATCCTACTAATCTTACTAATATTATAAACGCGATAGTTTGTCAGTATGGATATATATTTGTTACTCTTTCACGCAAAAACTACTGAACGAGTTTGGATAAAATTTGTTACACAGGTGGTTTTTAACCAGGATTAACATATAGGATTTTTAGTCCGATATTCCCACGGGATCCAAACTTATGTGGGTGAAACCGCGGGGCGCTGCTAGTATTATAAACGCGAAAGTTTATAAGTTTGGATGGATGGATGTTTGTTACGCTTTCACGTAAAAAGTACTGAATGGATCTTGATGAAATTTGGCACAGAGGTAAATTATAGTGTGGAATAACACATAGGATACTTTTTATCCCAAGAGTTTGTTCGCTTGGGATAGTTTTCGACATTTCCGAGGGCGGAGCTACGGGCGACAGCTAGTCATGAATAAAGGAAGGAGAAGTAACTTTTATTTTAGTATAATAATATTTAATATAAAAAATATATAAAGACAGATAGACATAGTTACTTTCGCATTTCATTTTGGTATAGCATTGGTATGGATTGATATTGATAAGTTTATAGATGATATTATTATCGACCTAAATAAACAAAAAAGTGCATCAAACTAGAATTAATGTTAGTGTCATTATCACAATAGTGCTATAAACTTATTCATAAACAATTTCCAATAAACGAAACATAAAAAGTGCAAAAAAGTGTATAATCAAAACAAAGACAAAGTGTTGAAGATTGCAAAACATTCCAATTACATGAGTCATTCTTAACCGTCTTCGTCTATTTAAATATTACATCCGAGCATTGGGATGCAAAATTTCACATCAAGTCATTAGATTCAGATGGTTCAATGGCGTAAAGCGTGGCGTCTTAACGCTGAGCAAGTGAACTCAAGTTCGTACCCCAGCAAAGAGGAACCTTTTTGTGATTTCTAAAATTCCATATTTCTACAATAAGATAACGTCCACCGTTCAGTTCTCTGCCAACAATTCACTAAGTACATAAAATCATAACAGAGGGCACCACGAGAACTTTGAATAAAAATGGACTTCGACAATAATAATATAACTTACCGTAATAAACCCAGTAGAACGAGCTCCTTAACTGACCTGTCTACAATGACAACAAATAATAGCGAGAAAACTATATTGGATGCAACAATGATGAGTATCCCGGATAGCTTCCACGACACCACTGACGAAACCCGTGAGTTAGCAAATGAAATTAAATCACTGAAACAACAACTACTTAGCGCACATCAAGAAATTGACAATTTAAACATAGAAAACTTGCGCCTTAAAACAGATTTACAAAACATGATTACGACTGTTAACACCTACAAAAAAATATGCTCAACGCCTGAAAAAAAAAGTACAGCACCAACACGCATAAGTAAAGCATCACGCCAAGTTAATTCACCAAATGACCTAAACACTAGGCGTGAATCTCCAATCATTATACCTGACTACGCGACCCAGAAACACAATAAAGGAACACAAACTGCTAATAGTTGTAATCTGACATCACATAAAGGCAAAGAGTCAGCTGTTCCTGTACCACCAACCAATCCTGTAAAACCAAAAACTGTAGTATCGAACTCTAAAGAAAGGAATAAACTATGCATCTTAAGTAGTAACAAATATAACAGATCTTTGCCTTCCATAGAGGAAGCCTTCTCCGAATACTTCGACTACTGTCATTACATAATGCCTAACAGTACCATAAAACAATTATTAAGTGGTATTGAGGAAAGATTAAAGAAGTTCACGCTAAACGACTACTGCCTATTTTTTATTGGAGAAAATCATATAATTTCAAATGAAAACAAGTACATTAACGTAATAAACTTAATAAATGAGACCCTTCGTAAAATTACGCACACCAACGTAGTGGTCTGTCTTCCCACGTATAAGACAGGAGCACTTATGTATAACTTTAAAGTCGAGATGTTTAACAACCTCCTTTATCTAGACAATCAAAACCACAAATATGCATATATCTTCGACAGCAACCGTTCTCTAACACATGAGATGTTCTCTTACACTACGGGCAGAATCAATAAATATGGAATTAAAAATATATATGACAACATTATGAGTAATATTCAGATTGATTTAGACTTATACTGTGAGACAAATAGACTGACGAATAGCAACAACAGGCAAAAATGTGACGTGATTTTAACGACACCCATTGATGACGAACTCAATTCAAGCCTGAAAGAAAACCCTAACTTTTTTCGTTTATAACAGTATACATATCCTTCACCAAAATATTGCTGGACTCTTGAATAAAAGCGATGCGCTTACTGTGTACTTGGAGGAAATGGAAAATAGTAAAAGACAAATCGATACTATATGCATTACCGAACATTTTATGACACCTGAACAAGAAGGACTTCTAAAAATAGCAAACTACAGCCTAGCAACAAGTTTCTCCAGACATAATAGAAGAGGTGGCGCGTGCATTTTGGCCAGGTGTGGTCACAAGTATAAAATGTTAAACTTAGCTAAATATTCTGTAATCAACGTAATTGAATGCTGCGCAATAGAATTGACAGAACATAAAATAATTATCGTATGTATATATAGGGTGCCCCAATCAAATTTGGATATATTTTTCGAAAATTTAAATAATATTTTGCACTATCTGTGTTTAAAATTGAATAATAAGAAGGTAATATTATGTGGGGACTTTAATATCAACTTAATGAAAAGAAATAAACAAACTTTAGACTTCGAATGTACATTGTTAAATTATAATCTAAAATTACAATTTTCTCAACCCACTAGGTTAAGCAGTGGGACCTGCTTGGACAATATAGCACATAATGTAAAAGGTTGTAAAGGAGAAATTATAGAATTGGGCCTGTCTGATCATGCCGCGCAACTTTTGAAATGTCCTGTTAAGAAGACATGTGTCTTAAAACGTTGGAAAATAAAAAGACGGAATTATTGTCAAGATAATGTAGAAAAATTCAGAAATTGCATTGAAAGTCTGAGTTTTTCGGACATATATACCACTAGTGACGTCAATATGGCCTACACCCTCTTTTTTGACCTATTTAAATGTTTTTACGACCTTTGCTTTCCTTATGAAATAATAACAAAGTCGATAACTCAGAAAGCTAAATGGATCACTAAAGGAATAAGACAGTGTAGTAAAAGGAAACGGCATCTACTATGGCAATATAGAAAAAATCCTACTCCAAGCAATAAAAATTCGTTCAAGACATATTCTGCAAGGTTTAAAAGAGCTATAACTTTAACTCAAAGATCACGAAATAACTACTTCATCAAGACATCCCAAAATAAATCTAAAGCAGCATGGACCATAATTAACAACTCTAAAACCTGCTTCCCTAAAGAACCAATAACACAGATTCAAACAGGGACAGAGACAGTCACAAACCCAATAAAAATAGCTCAGGCTTTCAACAAGTTTTACATTAACCAAGTTTCTGAACCAAAAAATAAAACCATACCAAAAGTTAATATTCACACAAATACGTCAAACTCTCTGTATATGGAGCCGACTACACCTCAAGATATAAATAACCACATTAAGTCACTTAGAAATACAAATAGCGTTGGTTATGACGGAATATGTACTAAAGTTATTAAAGAAATATCACAACACATAGCTCCACATCTCAGTCACATAATTAATATGAGTATTTCTAACGGAATCTTCCCCGAAAAATTAAAAACGTCAGTGATTATACCATTGTATAAAAAAAATGATAAACAAATTATATCAAATTACAGACCTATCGCATTGATACCGGTCTTTTCAAAAATATTTGAGAAGGTCATTTATAAGTCCTTATACAACTACCTAGAAAAATCAAATATATTAGTAGAGCAACAAAAGGGATTTCGTAAGCAGAAGACTATAAATATGGCCATACATGACCTGCTTCTCCCCATTTTATCAAATGTAGATAAGAGAAATCCTGTGTGTGCGATTTTTACAGATTTAACTAAGGCTTTTGATTATGTACATTATCCAATACTAATAAATAAACTTGAAAAATATGGTATCAGGGGAAATATACTTGATCTCATTCGATCTTACTTGACGGATAGAAGCCAATTTGTGGAAATTACACAAGTATGCTCAAAGAGCGGTTATGAGAAAAGATATCGTTCTGAAAGCGAGATAATTAAATACGGCGTTCCTCAGGGTACCGTGCTAGGGCCCCCGTTTTTTTTGCTTTACATTAATGACCTTCCAGAGCAAATAAACCACCCCATGGTACTATTCGCCGATGACAGCACTGTAGTGATTAAGTGTGACAATCCCGATACATATGAAAATGAAGTAAATATGACATTGCATAGAATGATATCATGGTTTGACAGCAATAATCTAAAAATAAACTTAGAAAAAACTAAAATAATGCATTTTTATCAAAGGATCCCAAACGAGATTCTTGACGTTAACTACTCGGGGATAAAAATTGAACCAACTACAGTTGTTAAATTTCTAGGTATTAAGATTGACAACAATTTGACTTGGAGAATCCAAACAGACGAAATATGTAAAAGACTGAATAAATTTGCTTATGTTCTCTATAAATTATCAAAAATAGTGAGCTTAGAATCTGTACTAGCAGCCTATCACGGCTATGTTGCATCAGCTCTCAGATATGGAGTAATATACTGGGGCAATTCAGTAGATAGAGAACTCGTATTCAGAGCCCAAAAAAGATGTGTCAGAGCTATGTGTGGCCTAAAAAGCACAGACAGTTGCCAACCGTTCTTCACACGTCTAAAAATTCTTACCTTTCCATCCTTATACATATACGAAATAAATGTGTTTGTTAAATCTAACATCACATTATATAAAATAGCTACTAAAAGCTACTACAGGAAATTACGTGATAAAAATAAATCAGAACTCGAAGTAACCAATGGAAAAACTGCACTAATGAATAAGAGCACCTTCTGTATGGCCCAAAAAATTTTTAATAAATTACCTGAGAAAATAAAAACGCTAAATTTGGACAATTTCAAAAAAGTACTATTAAGACTGTTGATAAATAAATGTTATTACTCAATAAAAGATTACATGGACGACAATTCTATAATTACTGCTTCAGAAAATTGCACAACACCTGACTTATTTTGATTATATTGAATTTTTAATTGACATTAACATTAATATGACATGTAACTCTCTGACATTTATAAAATATATATATATATTTATACTCAATTTTTTTAGTGATGTAATTAAGCATGTGCCAATTAATATTGACTTTCGTAATTACTACTAAAACAAAAAATTGCACATTACTTGATTTATTTTGATTATACTGAATTTTTATTTGACATTAGGATTAATATGACATGTAACTCTTTGATATTTATTAAAACCGATTCTATTTGATTTGTATTGTTAAGCATGTGCTATTTAATATTGACTTCTATAATTACCTACTGCTTCAGAAAACTGTACATCGATTTTGATTGATTTTGATTATCTTGAATTTTTATTTGACATTAGCATTAATGTGATATGTAACTCTTTGGCATTTATTCCAATCATATCCACCTAGAATTGAATTTATTAATGATGTGAAATTGAAACAATTATAGAAGCTGAATGTGTGTTAAAAATTTACTGTTTCAGTTAAATACATATTTGTACGCCTCTGGGCAAAACATAGAGGATCTACCTGTCCTTAACACCGCACACTTTGTTGTAACTTGACCTATGTTTACAAATAAAATATTCTTATTCTTATTCTTATTCTTCTTATATTATTTATGTTCAAGTGGGAGTTTATTGCAGCTTACTGCAGCTTTGGCGCAAAATTGAGACTCAACTTTTACGATTTCGCAGTACTTTGCACGTGGGGATGCATTATTTCTTATGTGTCTGGGTGTACGTGGAGTCTCTGTTACTGTCTGCTAATATTATCTCTCATGCATTTTCTTCATCATTTATCGATAGTTTCTGACATTTATTCGAAGTAAAATACCTACTATATTCTAAGACATTTGCGGAATTTGTTCGAAACAGTCACCGCGGCCCTGGAACGCAAAGGGCACTAGGAGGAACACGGGTGGGTTTTAGTCAGTAAGAGTCTGACACTCCCTTCCGGTCCGCCCGGAGCGGGTGATGATTTCCCATCCAGAAAAATAAACGTCTCCCAACTGGACATCATTGACATTAATTTGACAGTTTTATGAAACTTGTCATTTTTTAAATTAATCGACGGTTTTTTGTTGAGTTATTGGAACTGAATCGAGTGGCGGTCCTTCAAACTGCTTTCAAATTTTTATTATTTATTTATTAGATCTCCGGTTTACCATAAACTCTGTCAGTCTTAACGCCACTCATTAAAAAAACCTTTTTTAACTTGTTTTGTGACCGATGTTCGATTTTATTCTCTGGAAGTCGAGAAATGTGATGTGTGAAGAAAGACATCATTTTAATTTATTTTAAGGTCAAGAGCACTAAAAATGTTGGTTCAATTTTAGTGCTCTTTTATTATTTAATAATAACTACTCCCAAACATCCTCTTATCACAACCAAACCATTGGGTGCCGACATTTCACAAAACACTTTATTTGCCTCGAATTAATCCTTTCCGTGGTTTCGCTGCCGTTGAGAAAAAAACGACACCGATCGGCTGAGAAATACCGCGATAACCGAGACGCTGGTAAACTAAAAATCACCCAAAACTAAACCTTACTGTCAACATCTTAAGTTGTATATACTTCTTTATAATGTGTTGTATGTATATGTGTGTATTGTAACATGTAACGTCTGCGGGGCGAGGGGCGAGGGGGCATGGGGCACAGGAATGCGGTCTTCTGAGATACCCTATAGGCTATATACTATTGATAGATGTACGTTTTATATAGGTGCGGGGGACTCTGCAGACTGTGGACTGAATTATGATTATGGGTTATGGAATTCGAATTTGATGTATACATTGGATGGGGGATAGTAAATCCTACTAATATTATAAACGCGAAAGTTTGTAAGTATGGATGGATGTTTGTTACTCTTTCACGCAAAAACTACTTAACGGATTTGGATAAAATGTGGTTTATAACCAGGATTAATATATAGGATATGATTGAGATTTTTACGCCGATATTCCCACGGGATCGAAACTTATGCGGGTGAAACCGCGGGGCACTGCTAATTGATTATATGCTGATTATGGCAGACAGCGTGAAGTTTTCGTGTTGTTTTCCTTATTCATATTTGGTTTTTTTATTTTTTTTAAGTGTAGATAAGAATTTTTGAAGTTGGTTCCACCGACAATTTAGAATCGTGTCATACTAATGGTTTTAAGCCTCTTTGCTTGTGATTTTTTATTTATTTTATCACAATTTATTAACCTACTCTACTGTTATGCCATGTGTCCTTATTATTTTCGAAAGCCGATGGTACTAATTAACTAAATAAGAGTTATGTCAGAAAGTTTCCAATCTATGACACAGCTTTTATGGAGGCCATCTAATTTATACTTAAATATATAATTTCAGTGGATATATACTTCCATACTGGAATTATTAATACAACAAAGATAATTCTGTTTTTTACTTATTTCTGTCGTAAACATCGACTGGACGAATCAGGATGAAACTTTGGGTATTTTCTATACACGTCTCTACCAAACTCACACATACAGAAAATCAAACAAAGAAAAAAAGTGTCCATTATATTTGTCCAAGTCCCAAGTTTACACACGCGAACTGTCCACCCAAGTAGTAAAAGAAAGCCTGCGGCGTCCACTGGGTGGTTTTTTGGCCGGCCGGCCCATTTCGAGGGGTCAACGACCCGCTTGAAACAATTGCCCAGCGTAATTTATGTCTTGAGAATATTTTTAATGATGCCTCTGCGTTGAGAGTTGATGTGTTGTACTTGTGTCGCAAATTTCTGTTTCATCTTTTTGTGGTAGGTTTATTTGTGTTGGGCATTGTGGGATGTTTAAGACAGCGTTTTATTCTAGTTTAATGTTTTTTTTAACGATAGTTTTTCACCCATATCTTTTCGCGATTATTGCGGAGGAATGGAATTGCATCGCAGACTTATTTTCCTGCCCGCTTTGTCCCAAAACCAGCACCCAAAGAGAGATAATATATGCACAGTTACAATATAAACGATGCCGTTGAAATGGCGAAGCATTTGACCAAAAATATTTTAACCGACACGAAGAATAAGTAAGAATCTACCAGGCAGATTTATAAACCGAGTCAAACAGTATACTATAGTAGAAAAGGTGTCAAACCACACCTGGCTTAGCCAAGTCTGAAAAACGGATTCACTGATTTCAAATTTATTTATACTCAAGTAAAAACTTGCATAAAGTTTATCTAGAAACAAATTGGCGTTTTCATTTCACTGTAAAATTCCAATACGATACGTTTTGAACTTTCTTTTTAAGCCACAATTCTACACGCAAATATCCATACAGCCTACGGTTCAAATATTCCAAAAAGTAAAAAAAAAATAGTCTAAGTTATGCATGACGTCACAGGGCAGGTCTGCGTCGTGACTGAACGGCGGGAGGCTTCTGCGCGGCTATCGCGGATCGCATTCACGAAATATCTAGCCTTCGCTTAACTAGCCACGAACTTCTGTCTATAAACCTAAAAAAGATTGATTTGATACACCTAATAAGGGGCTGATGAGTTTAATTTGGATGTAAAGTAGATTTGAATGTTATTCATTTGTTTGTTTATTTTAATTTGATTTGTATGTATAAATAATTGATAATATGTTTTAGTTAAGTTAGTATAGTCTATTTTATGTTTCCTTCTTTGTCTCTTTACACACTGTGTCTACGTTTCTTATCCTACTCTACAGTCGTAGGTCTCCTGGAAGAATTTCTATTTAAATAAGCAGTACCTTTGTGCTCTTGATTTTGTACAAAATTTTCTTTTTTTAAGTTTTTTGTCTGTAGGTACGTGAATAAATAAATGTTTACTTTAATGTTAGGTCTAAATTGCGCTTGGGAAAATAAGGAGACATGTTGATTTTTTTGTCGAAAAATTTTTCGTTTCAAAATAGTCTACGAAACATTTTTCGAAACGCACACCCTTAAAAGGAGTGAACTGAATGAATTTCACGAGTCTACATATGAGGGGGGAGATTTAATAGGTACTACATATAATTTATGTATATATTTTGTGTGTTTTACAAAACTTGTCATGTAGGGGAATTAGAGCTGTTTTTGAAACGTTGCGACCGCGACGAGATTGTAGAATTGCCCTCATGTTGGAAAAGTACAAATGCATTTATGACCAAACACTAGAATTAAAACAAATTCATGATACAAAGTTACCTTTTGCCTTATCGTAACACTTTACCGTCAGTTTTAACGAGTTTTATCAGCGTTATAAAAATACCTTGAAACGAAGTTGTTCTAAACCTGATTGCTTGAGTGTTAAGACTTGAGTCCGATGACTCACGTCATCAGAAAAGTAGGCATTCAATTGTTTATTTGATTCAAACGACTGTTGAGGAATGATGTCACGCAGGTGAGATAATGTTAGGTATACTTGTTACAGCGGCAGAGGCCTGAGAGCAAAGTGTCTTTTAATGCTGAATTGATTTATTAATTCTTAGTAGACCTGCTAAGTGGTATATGTTTGAAATAATTACCAGTAAGCCCCAGTTTTGAAGTGTCCTTGTGGGCAACATCTCAGTAAAGTTTAAATACTTAAAAATCGTTTGTCCTGACTGGATTTTTGGAAATTTCAACTTTCAATAAGGGGGCAACTTTCAATAGGGGGATAAAGGGTTGCGAAATACGTTCGAAGGAATCGCCGCAGCCGTGGAACGCGGCGGGCATTAAGAGGAACGATGGGTCAGTAAGAGTCTGACACTCCCTTCCGCTCCGCTTAGAACGGAAAAGTCATTAGATGATTTCCCATACGCAAAAGGGGGGGGGGGGAAGTTGTATGAAACTCTTTGGTATTTGTAACAGTTTTGAGCAGTAGTGATAAACGGGAAACGTTTGTGAGTATAACTGGCAGCCGTGTAAAGTCGGGTGAGCCGCTAGTATACATAGACAATGTTAATGACAGGTTTTCGCTTAGAACATATCTATCGCAAATAAACGTCTGCATTGCCTGGGTATCTCATCATCTGACTGGCCTTTTTCCCAACTGTAATGGGGTTGGCTTCCAGTCAAACTGGATTCAACTGAATACCAGTATTATACGTGGAGCGGCTGCCTACCAGACCCCCACAACCCATTAACTGGATATCACGGTACTTCTTTGCAAGACTTGTGTCTGATTTTCTGGCTTCTGACAATCCGTAACGACTGCGAATGATCTCCAAATGATAGCCGGGACCAACGACTTATCGTGCTTTCCAAGGCACGGAGCAGTCTCGGTATATTAAGATGGTCACCCATCCACAGACCAACCTCGAAAAGCATTGATTAACCTTGAAGATCGACCTATGCGGCAGTTACAATTTAGCCACGGGCTCACCTGCCTGGGTTTCTCATACTTCAGCAATATTTCGGTCATGAGTAAAAGCAAGTTGGGGAAGTGTTTTGTATTGCTCTGTAGGATTTAAACAGTCTGGTTAATTTTATCTTAGCTATGTTGTGGTCGGCTTGGATGCTTAATGGGTGCAACTAGATACCAGGATTTTTTATGGAATGTGCCTTCTAAGGTCAACTAACAAACCAACAAATTAAAGAATTGTTAAACACAGTCCGCGATACCAAGCTGACAAACTATTCAACAGTTTGTAATTAAACATGAAAAGCATTGTTAACACTAGCTCTTTTAAAAGTCAATTGTTTTTTTTTTTCTACTGGTTAAGTGTCTCTATGATGTTGATGAACTGTAAATTTTAATCCACGGATGATGTTTAGGTATTATTGTATTTATTATTTTTAATAATTATTGATAAAATTGACATATTAACTTTACTATAATGCTGTTGACGAAATCTTAATTTTATTGATACTCAAATGTACTAAAATGTTATATAATATATATATATTTACTGTATTTCATTATTTTTCCCACGACGGAACGGAGACAGTGTATGCGTTTGGGGTGAGAGGATGTTTTTAACTTCTAACCTAAGTAGGCAAGACGTTAAACCTACTTAGTACTATTTTATAATAAGATGATTTTAATGTTGTGTTTTGTGTAAATTCAAGTGCAAATTATGCGGTGAATGTGGGGATAAAATATAGCCTATATTACTCGCTGACAATTTAGCTTTCCATTGGTGAAAAAATGGCTAAAATCGGTCAAGTAGTTTCGGATTCGGAGCCTATTCAATACAAACAAAAAATCAAATCTTTCATCTTTATAATATTACTAGCAGCTCCCCGCGGTTTCACCCGCGTAGTTCCCGTTCCCATGGGAATACGGGGATAAAATATAGCCTATGTTACTCAAGGTGTATGTAGCTTTCTAGAGGTGAAAGAATTTTTGAAATCGGTTGAGTAGTTTTCACGTGAAAGCGTACCAAACAAACTTACATTCACATTTATATATTAGTAGGGATTAGTATAGATGAATAAATTACTATGAATATGAAAAACCTAGGACTTAGGCTTAGGCATGGGTCTTATAGCATTTTCTCTTGGTAAGTCCTAGGTTAACGAGTTAATGAGTATTTTTGAATGTATTTCTTCTAGTACATAGTGCCTTCACAAAACTGGCACTGACTTGTGTTAATGACATGCATATAGCGACATATGTACAGTCTGTTCAACAATAAAAAATACGCGTTTTTTATGTTTAAATTTTGGCTTAATCAAATTGAACAAGTTCTAACGTGTAGTACGTGTTACACGCTATTACGCAATAATTATTTTGTCTCAGTTTAACGTCAGTTGTTACGTCGAGTGCACGTTGTTCCAGATGAGCGTTGTGTACGCCAAACGTTACGAAGCGGTTTTTCTCTGCACGCACTCGCGAGGACCGAAATTGTCCTACGCAGCGGCTGCTAAAGTAATTAAAAAATCTAAGTACTTCGTGCAAAAATGGGTGGAATGTTTTAAGAAGACGAAAACCGTAGATGATTTGCCAGGACGCGGTAAAACGCGATCGACCACAACAAGGCAAGACCAGGCGATCGTCAAACTTTTTAAGGGTACTCCCACTTTACCGCTACGTGCGGCGAGGATTAAATTAATGGAAAAGGGTATACATGTCAGCTTAAATACTATAAGACAACGTTTGAATGAAGCTGGTATCAAATATCGTAGTACGAGGCTAAAACCTCTACTCTCGGAATCTCACATGGAACAACGCATGACATGGGCCGTCGAAAACATCCATCGTGACTTCTCCAACGTTGTCTTTTCTGATGAAACGGCATTCTGGGTATGGGCTCCTGTGAAACGAGCTTGGTCTACTGCCGGTGGTCGTTTGCTTCAGCGCACTGTTAAATACCCATTAAAAATTAATGTGTGGGGATGCTTTAATCAACGCGGATTTGGATGTATGGAACTCTTTACAGACAATCTCAATGCGGAAAAAATGATAAAAATTTATCAGCGTGGTCTCCTAAGATCGGTAAAAAAGTGGTTCGGTGCCAAAAACGAGAAGTGGATCTTGCAAGAAGACAACGACCCAAAACATCGCAGTTCCCTGTGTAGAGAGTGGAAAGCGAAAAACGGCATAGAGACAATGGAGTGGCCTTCACATTCTCCAGATGCTAATCCAATAGAAAATGTTTGGAGTTATATGAAGAGAAGGCTTGCTGGAACACGCGTTTTCACTCTCGTCCAACTGTCGCGTCGTATCAAGAAGATTTGGCGTGCTTTTCCCGTTCATTATGCTGAAGCGCTGGTCGAGAGTATGCCGAGGAGATGTCAAGCAATTCTTGATAATAACGGGGACTGGACACCTTATTAATTTATTGCGCAATAGAGCTGAGAGCGTACTTTCATGTAAAATTAAAATTGGTAAAATATATAAAAACTTAAAAAAAATAAATGCGTATTTTTTTTTATTAAACAGACTGTATTTCTTAGGGAATTTTCTATTGCTTAAGATTTTTGCTTCTCGAACGGGTTCCGTACAATATCGCCCAAGAAGACGCTCAACATCTAACTTTTCATCGCACACATTTGTCAGTTTGTCTAAATAGTTCACACTGACTGTTTGACCATGTCTACATACAAGATATTTTTATGCTGTGTCCGTTTCCCATGCCAAATAAAAACTAACTCTTTTTGTAGGTACCGTTAGAGTTGAAATTGTTTTGTGTGGTTTTCTCGTGGTATAAGTATGGTTTACTGGATACTAAGTTTTGTTGGTTTTGTTATTACACAAGACTGAAAGTTGTTATCTCTTTCGTTATAGTGGTTTAATTCTGTTATTTTGTACTAATAGATCAATTAACTATATATTTTATGTACATTCTTTATAAGACTATCTTTCAGGGTCTGGTCTAAACTATTATTTTTATATTTTACAGTTTCGAGCGAACTGAAGAGCCCGTGGCTAAAGACTAACAACCGCACGGGTCAATGTTCAAGGTTAAGCAACGCTTGCCAAGGTTGGTCTGTAGATGGGTGACCATCTTAACATACCGATTTTCTTCCGTGCCTCGGAAAGCACGTTAAGCAGTTGGTCCCAGCTGTCATTTGTAGATCTTTGGCAGTCATTACGGATTGTCAGAAGCCAGAAAATCTGACACCAGCTTGCCAAGAAATACCGTGTGTTACCCAGTTAATGGGTTGTGGAGGTCTGGTATGCAGCCGCTCCACGTAAAATACTGGTACCCAGCTGAATCCGGTTTGGCTGGGAGCCGACTCCAATATAGTTGGGAAAAGGCTAGGCAGATGATGAGTTTCGAAATAATTGATTCATTCTGTTCTTATTTTGGCGATTTTTTCAACTTAAGCTCGTGATTATCTTGTAGGCTGTAGGAGTAGGTTTCTCACTATGCGAAATATAAAAGATCCAATATTTCGCAATATTATATTTTCCAATATTTTCCTATTAAAAATCTTAAAGTTTCAACTTTACGTTAATCGCTATACTATAGACAATAGATACATATCTATACTAATATTATAAAGAGGAAAGATTTGTGTTTTTGTATGTAACGAATAAACTCAAAAACAACTCGACCGATTTCAAAATTTCTTTCACCATTAGAAAGCTACATTCACCCTGAGTAACATAGGCTATATTTTATCCCCATATTCCCATGGAAACGGGAACTACGCGGGTCAAACCGCGGCGCGCTGCTAGTATTAGATAAAGAATAGATATATACTAGACAATAGATATACTAAGTATAGACAATAGTTAGTTAAGAGATGAATGCTAGCAGTGAGCCTAAAACCGACAAAACAGTACAGTACAAGTACTCTTTTACAAAAGCCTAAGCTTTTACGAGGCGGCAATTCTAAAGGTGAGACCACACAACACAACAGACGTCACTCTTGCTCCCATTTAAGGTGTAAAACCCGTGACAATGGATTCACGCAAACGTTCCTTGTCGAGCCACAAACTCGTCGTGTGACCGCAAAACAAATGTGTAACAAACAACCAGACAAGAGGGAATCGTGAACGCCGCTCAACGCTAAAACCAGCATGTGTGTTCTCGCCTTAAATTAAATAGAATCCAAGTGCGAACAGGATTGCTCGGTTCTTGTTATTCGTGCTCGAATTATACGGATTATCTCGATTAGGGTTGCCAAGGATAACGTAGTATGCTGACTAGAATAATCTTGCATGATTAGAAAAAAGCGCACCACTGTGATTTTTTATTACAATAGTTTTTTGTAGACTGGCTTAAAGCTTGATGCCAAGGTAACATATAACATAGCCACCTCAGCAAGCCTTCGGATGGGTAATCACAGCCGACCCATAAGCCTAGCTCTGTCACTGGGTTTTTGATAAGTACTTACATTCTGAAAAGACAAAGGAATTCTTTCACAACATAATAAGTATTATTAAGAGTTAACACGAATTGTGGAAAAGTGGACCTAGAATCCACTAACCTGTATTGCTTCTGCAGCTGTAAAAGTAGGACAAAATCGACAGTTTTATCCGACTCGTCTAACATCGAGCGATCTGTCAGCCCTATCTCGAAGTATCACGTTATCGCGCGCACACTCGCGGTATAAATGTTCTCGTCTCACGGCGATACGGGACAACTACACTCCACTATAAATTACTCCGTGTAAGTGTAGATAGACCTTAAATCGTCGCTGTAAATCTGAATGTCGGCCTTACATGGTGTTTCTTCGCAGTGCAAATTGGGTACTTTCTAGAGCCTTGGGTTATAGACGCCTTAAATGAGGGTTCGGGCTGGTGCGTTTTATTATGATAACGAAAATATTTGGGTTTCTGTCTTATGTACAGGCTGCGATTTCGAGCTTTACTGCCTAATCCTGCAAAATCGGCTGATGTAAAAGCGCGAGCTATAAACTCAGGATATGGCCTAAAGTCCCAAGACTTTATGCACAGGCTGCGTATATAACCTACCCTACTCTTTCTAAATTGACTGATAAGCGCCTTTTGGGCACAAAGTTTAATACATGTACATATTTAGGACGTGACTCGAAATAGTGTACAATTTTATTCCGAACTGCTTAGGTTTTTTACTTTTTCATGACGGGTATCTAATTAGTATTTTTTAAGGGTTTTCAACCAATGAAGGTGGAATGTAGGTAGACAGAGTAGTGAAGTCACGGCCAGATGTCGCTTATATCGCTCGTCTTCAGCAAGATTTATACAAAAAATATCTGAACTTCCACAGTTAAGAAAAAGGGAATCGAACTGCATTTATGTTGATCGCAATAAAACAGCCCTCCCACGTAAAAGTATTTACCGAATGGCTCCAGTTATTTTCAATTAAATTCCACGTCAATATGTTTAAAATGAAACTGAAACAATTTTTAATTCATAAATCTTACTACTCCACAACTGAGTTTATGGAGGACACAACTGACATTTACCTTATAGAATAAGTTCCCGTCCCATAGGAATATGGGGATAAAATATAGCCTATGTTACTCAGGGTGAAAGTAGCTTTCTAATGGTGAAAGAATTTTTGAAATCGGTCCAATAGTTTATTCGTCACATACAAAAACACAACTCTTTCCTCTTTATAATATTAGTATAGATTACATTATTTATATTATAGATTATTAATTTACTATTGTTTTGACATTGGTAATTGTGTATTTATGTATTGTTAGTATGTAAGTAATTCAATTATTTTATTTTAAATGTGTGTCTGTTGTTTCGACACCACCAATATTATTGTTATTTGTACACTCTCGAGTAAAATGTAGCGAACTGACCATTTTAATATAACATCCTATTGTATTGAAACCTACATTTTACGAATCAAGTCGATTTGATTTGATTTGACAAGCACTTTTATTTAGCTATAATTCAAAACCCATTCATATCTTATTACCTTCGCATTCAGCCCCAACTGTCCGAGGTTTCGTTTTATCACTTAATAACACTTTGGGAGGCGCAGCGTCGGGGGCGAACCAGCCTGCGTCATGCCGACTAATTGATGACTCGAGCCTTCGGGAACCATCGGGAACCGATCGAGTAACCAATCGGTATTCAAGGATCGTACTGTGGGCTGTTTTATATTAGGTATGATAAATGCTGTGATTTTGTAAATAAATGATTTTTAGTTACACTTTTGAAGAGCTATTCTTTTTTTAAGTATTCTTTTGTCCAGGAAGGAGAAGAACATCTTGGCTTAAAAATCTGCGCCAATGGTACACCAAAAGCACACGTTCCCTATTTAGAGCTGCTGTGTCGAGGGTCCAAATTGCCATGATGGTCGCCAACCTTCGATAGAAGATGGCACTCAAAGAAGAAGAATAATATTTACCTAAACACCAGCCATCATATGACAATGTTTGTGTTTATGTTGTTGATTTGCCATATATAAATAAAATACATTACATAGACATTCTCTTTACATACAACTGTCTAAATCATACTTGCATAAATCAAGTATATAAAGGTCTTTCATAGCTTAAATGTATGGTCCGTGACAGAGGTCTCCATTGACTAATGAGATATGCAAGGTTCTGTGTCGGGGTCAAAGGTCAGGATATGGCAGTAAGATCATTCAATATACGACATATGCATATGCAGTGAACGCTGGTAACTTTATGTGTAGCATATTGAATGCCTTCTCTGGATATTACAAAGTTATTCTTTAATTCTTTATTGTACGCCATAGCAAAATTTATATTTTATAGTGCAGAAAAGTTCAGCAAAACTTTGAGTGATAGAGAGAGATCATAATAGAAGGTTAGGATCCAGTGCACATTAAAATGTTGCGTTTTTATTATTTTGTTTTGAATGCAAGATATATTTTAGAATATTAATTGGAGATTAGACATTTTTTTTTTTGGATATGATATCATCAAATGACTTCTCCCGCTCTGGGCGCAACGAAAAGGAGTGTCAGACTTTTGCTGGCAAAAACTCATTCGTGTTCCTCCAAATGCCACGTCCGCTTTGACTCTTTCATTAGTATGGAAGCACATATCAACGTAGTTGGGAGAAGGCTTGGCAGGCAGACTGATTGATTTTCACAGAAACAACAGACACTCAAAAACATGTCTTGCAGTCGCAGTAAGTATAATAGGATTTACCTAAAAAAAAAACTATACGTTTTTTAATTTCCAAAAGATATTGGACACCGACTTTTTCGCGTTAATGAAAAAATGAAGATGACACAGTGTGTTGAGAAGTTGCGTGACGTGATGACGTCAGATTTAAGTGCAATTTTTACTAAAATGTGACGTCACCAACTCTTGAACTTTGCGCGTTATATTTACCAATTACTTCGTGTCCAGTATTTTTTGAAAATCTAACGGATGAACTAAATAAAATTATTTTAAGTTTTTTTATCTAGGAATATGCCATATTCCTTCATTTCTTGTCCCATAACACTTCTGTCCGGCTAGATAATTTCTCACATAGTAAGAGTTCATAACAGACACTTTTAAAATGCAAGTACCTACTGGTATTTATATACCAGTAGGTACTTGCATTTTAAAAGTGTGGGTTAATAGGAATCGAGCACGCCATTACGTCATTACGCGCAGTTCAGACAAACGAGCCACTTAAGCTGTAAGTTGGTTCGTTTCAATTAGTGTCGACCCTAGACAAGTGACTTGAACGAGGAGTATAAAGAAATGGAGACCTAAGTTGGGCCGTTACGGAGTTGTTCGAAAGAGTTACCGCGGCCCTGGAACGCAAAGGGCGTTTAGAGGAACATGTCTGAACGACGCTCTGAACTGAAAGAATGAGTCTCACACTGCCTTCCGTTCCTCCCAGAGAGACAGAGAGGGATCACTTGATGATTTCTCATAAAAAAAAGAAATCTGGGTCACCTCAGAAAGAGCGTCTTGTAGGTAGAGAAAACTCTAGGAAAAGAGTACTAGGAGTTCTAGAAAGGGCTTTTTTTATTGAAACCTTTTTCATCAACCTGTGCACGGTGGAGTCATGGGCATTAAATGGTCAATGGGTCATGCTGCGTGCTCGCTCGTTTACTTTACATATGACCACCGTTCCTTCATCATTACATTTGTAAACTCATATTTCTCTCGAGATTTTTAAGATAAATTACTTTAAATCGAGAAAACAAGAAAGTTTGAATTGACAAGCATACTTCCGGGTCATCACTAATGTATCACTGACCTATGGAATATGTCTCATCTGGAGATTAGAGTAGCTCAACAATGGTTCACGAATTAATTAGAAGATTACTTCTAAGTAAGTGGTTAAAATTCATGACCGCTGAACTGATTATTGTTCTACATCCATGACCGATTATTGTTCTTTCGAGATTTGAAGATTAGCTAAAAGCAAACAACCTTCAACAAAGTCGTACAGAGTCAGGCATGACAGGGCGGCGATTTTGTAGGATAGCACTCCATTCGTTACTTTATAAAGTTTATAGTTATTACAAATTGTGCGTTTATAGTTGGTATTCGGGTTGTAAAGAAATGATTAAATGGTAAAATATTTGTTAGGTAAGTTGTTTAAAATGTTGCCGACTTGAGAAAAGTAATTGAGAAATAAATTGCACTACCATTAAAAGACTAATAATAATACTTTTTCATACATTGTTTAAAAATATAATTTTAGGTATGTTTTATTCAAATTTATTTATTTTGGGACAACTAGATCCACCGGTTAGTATACAAAAAACTTAGAAACTATTGTTATTACCTACTTAAATACAATAACAAAGGACAACACTCATGGACATCACAAATCACAAATGCCTCTGTGCTGAGACACCCCGCCCCGTCCAGATAACCAACAGGGAGATACCTCCCTAAAATATCACTAGTCGATCGAAATGCCTCAACACAGGCGCACGCACATCTTCAATCAATAAAAGGAATATTACATTTTCATTAATAATACTGTTTTTTTTTTTTAAACAATAGGGTATTTTACTGTAAAAATCCAATTAGTCCGTCTGATAGATTTACAAAAAATATTGGACACGTATTTTTTCTTTTTTCACGTAAACAAAAAATGAAGACGATACAGTGCGTTGAAAACTCACGTGACGTCACTACGTTGCTACAATTTTTACCAGCGACGTGACGTCACGTGAGTTTACGTGTCCAATATTTTTTGTAAATCTATCAGACGGACTAATTAGATTTTTACAGTAAAATACCCTATTACGTCAAACTATTTCCAATGCCAAACATTGAAACTTCAGGCAGGATCAATACTGACCGCCAGAAAATCGCCGAGTGAACACAGGACGACTAGTTCTAGAGTAATGATTTAATTGCCTTGGAATCTGAAACTTAACACATAAGGAAATATCAGCGGGGGAATGTAAAAATAATATCCACTTCTCAATATCAAGACCATATCTTCCATATCAGAAAATATCGATATCAAGCAGGAGACAGAACAAAGCTAGGCAAATACTTACTATTGGGGAAAGCCTAGTTTCCCAGCACCACAGATAAAAAATAATAGTAATCGAGAACTTACAGCTACCTGTGCCATATCAAGATCCAGTTTTGAGATCAATTCCCACCTCAGAGATAACGGTTGTCGATCACCAGTCTTCGCGATGTCAAACTCCTCATTAAATTCAGCGCATTAGTAAGTAATTGCAATAATCGATTTAATCGTTCCATCGCAACAATGTATCGATAAACTCGAACCTTATTTAGTAAGAAACATGCTTCGCTCGTAAGGTATGATAAATATTGATTAAAGTCGATGTTAGTGGCTTTCTGCAAATGTGAAACTAATTTTGTAAAGCAGTTGATGGCGAAAAAGCAATGTGGTTTGTAGGTTTTAGGAAATAAGGTTTAGGTTATAGAGTTGATATGTTGCTAACTAAGCAACCAACTTATTATTTTGCCTTAGCAACCTTTCAAGACATTAGCTAACGATATGCGAGAAGGATGACTGGATGAGGGTTGACTGGTAGAGAATGCCTTGTTGCATTAAGTCCGCCCATGTACCACTATTGTACATAAAGTTCAAATAAATAAATAAGGATGCTTCAGGCTAGGGCGACGAACTTTGTAGGGCGGTAGAAGCTGGTTGCTAGTTGCTGAGAATTAAGATGAAAGACTTGTGATTGAGACGCTTATGTCCTGCAATGTATGATGCTGTTGTTGATGATGCTAATAGGAGCAAGATTAATATCTCGTGAAATATTTACTAACCTAAACCTAGCTTCATGGAGCATCAGTCTGTCTGGTATATCGCTGAAATGGACCTTTTTTGTGCAGCCGTGAGTTACTTAGTTTTTGGCATTACCTACTTATCGTCGTTTTTGTTAAATACCGCGAGTATTTTTCATGTATCTTCTAGATAAATATTACCTAGGTATTCTTTCTTTTAACTGACCAAATCCAGTAGACTCACCAGTACGCCCTGTGTGCATCTATGTTTCCTGATAGTTAAAACCCTAGTCTTTAAGTCAGGAGTGGAAGGTTGACTTCTAGGCTAGTCCAGAGTAGACCAGAGTAGTGGACATTGTTCGAAAGAGTCACCGCGGCCCTAGATTGCAAAAGGCATTTTAAAGAACGCTGATGGGTTTTAGTCAGTAAGATTCTGAAACTCCTTGTGGCTCCGCTCGGAGCAGAGAAGTCATTTGATGATTTCCCATAATTTATAAAAAAAAAACAAAAAAGGTTAGCGTGTTCCATAGTCAATCTCATCATCACATTCCATCAGATGCCATTGGTGTAAACCTAGTAATAAAAATCCCCGATCAATCAGCGCAGTCTTTTGTTTATGGCTTTCAGCTAATAGCTCTTTAACTTTATAATATAGTCCAAAGTGCAAAGATGATTACTTATTTGAAATGCACAACTCGTACTAAAATGCAGATCTTACTCGGAATTAAAAACTTATGGAACTTCTTTCAGTGGTTAATTGCGCTTTCCGTTTCTCCTTCAGCGTAATTTTCATTCTGTTATTATCCTTAATTACAGAATTTTTACTATTTCTGATGTACTGGTAAAATGTATTTAAAAATCGGTCATTATCCGAGACACGAAAACTATTACTTTGCAACTTAGACGCATTCTGTGCCAGAAAACACAAACATATCTATATACAGACTTCTAGACACAATACAAAGTAAATGAGCCTTTATTACCAAACGATAAAGCTCAGAATAACACCATTATGTCTAATGAAGCAGACGGATTTCTCGCTGACGCGAGCGATGATAAATTAATGCATGATAAATGAATTTATAGTTCCACAGACAAAGAATGGGCAATTTATTATGTCTGGAAACCAGGTCGATATTATTTTACGAAATCATATTAATATTGTTCAAATTATTTTATTATTTTGAATGGAACTCGCCGTGTTGTGTGTGTGGAGAAATTGTAAGTTTCTAGAACGTTTCTATGCACGTATGAGATTTGGATAGAGACTGGTAATTGAGGAATGTACTTGTAGGTGTGATCTATTTGGGTCTGCGGACGGCGAGCTATGGGTGGCTCGCCGTCCGATAACAACCAGACCCTAGTCGACGGCGCGCCGTGTTCCACGCGCGCCTCAAAGAGCCGACAGCAACGAAGACGGGCCCCATAGGGTCAGTGCCTGCTAGGTTTGCGGAATTTGTTCGAAAGAGTCACCGCGGCCCTGGAACGCAAAGGGCAATAGAAGGATCACGGGTGGGTTTTAGTCAGTAAGAGTCTGACACTCCCTTCCGCTCCGCCTAGAGCGGGAGAAATCATTTGATGACTTCCCATCCAAAAAAAAGGTGTGATCTATTTCATAGAGAGATTCCTGCATGACTCGGAAAGCTCGTTAATTTAACGTTCTTTTGGAGTCTCTACAGGCAGTTAGAAAACCTGACGACCGTTCTTATATTCTCCCCATGTAGAAATGCTAGTGGATATAAAATATCCAATGATATTGTCTTCAGTCAAGGGAATCTTAAATAATCTAAATAATTGTAAACGTTTTGGGAACACATTCATAGTACGTACAGTTAAGGAGTGGAATTCCCTGCCAGAGTCTGTGTTTCCTGATAACTACAACCTGTGAGTCTTTAAGTCAAGAGTGAATAGGTTACTTCTAGACAAGCGTGCTTCATCTTCGACCACATCATCGCTTACCATGAGATAGTGGTCAAACGCTTAACTACCAATACAAAAAAAAAATGTGTTGAGTGTTAATTTTTCATTTATAAACGGTTTAGCTTGTTAGTCTAGAAGCTGTCCCCAAAATTAATTGGGAAAGCATAGGCAGGTCGAGTGATTAATATCATTAAATTAATGAATACTATCAATAAATCAATTGTCCGATTTTTCTGGTTGCAGTTCAGTAGACAATGTAAAAAGACAATCACTAGAATGGGGATTGCGTAGGCGATTTTTAACAAAGCTTCGACCTGGTTAAACAGAGGAAAGAAAATCAATGGACCATAGAAATGATAAAGAATGGCGATCCCTTCTGATACTTGCTACATAAAGACTCCTTATTATTCGTTACTTCGAGAATAAGTTTACAAGTCGCGATTTTAATCCCGAACTTATCGTCTAGTCGATAATAAATGCTGATATACTGTGAGTATGACACAATGGCTCTTATAAATAATATGCTTGGGTATAAATAGATATTCAATGAGAGCGTACAACAATAAATAGCGTTTGGCAGCCGTGGCGCGCTGCTATCTAGGCCTCCGCCGGAATAGATGTCAGCGGTACCTTACTTTGTGGTAGGGCTGCTGCTGTGTTGCCTGAAGGTTGGAGATATCAGAGTACATATCTTCGTTTCCTTAAAATGCTACCAGGGCCCTTCTTAATTAAACCGTCAGTCGAAAGGAGGTTAAATTTAATTTCATATATTTTATGCTTTGATAATCTGTAGATACATACATACATATTTTAATATGAAAATAACAGCATTTTTACAAAATACATAAGAAAGTACATACGATGCTTAGCATTTTTGTGTACCTGTCAGTTTATTTCGGGTAATATCTGAAACCACTGGTCTGAATTTGATAGAACTTTTTCACAGGACACGACAGGATTCCCTCTTTTAGAGAGGAGGCCTGTGGCCCAGCAGTGGGAATTTTAAAAGGCTGATTATACTATTTATGCTACAGACTGAACTGATAATGAAGCTGACACAAAACAAAAGCATCTCAACAGCCCTACAGAACAATGGTAGTCCAACGCAACGGGGCAGCATTGAGCAGTGAATAGACTCGATATTGTATGGAGTGCAACCAGTGTCAGCCATTGTGACTCGTTTCAATTAGACGGCTTGTATCAATTTAGATTGCTGATTAGATTAGTTGCATGTCCTTATTTATTGGTTAGCTGAAATTAGTATAGGTAATCATGGTTATTGCGTAAATTGGAGGGTATTTTGGGGGACTGCCTTTATATAAAACTAGCAACGCGATTTCACCCGTGTAGATCTCGTTCCCGTGGGAATACGGGGATAAAATTAAGCTTATGTTACTCGCTGATAATGTAGCTTTCTTTTGGTGAACACATGGTTAAAATCTATCAGAAGTTTTGGAGCTTATTTGGTTCAAACAAACAAACTAAAAAAATCTTTCCCCTTTATGAAATTACTAGCTGCTGCCCGCAGCTTCGCTCGCGTGAATGTCAGAAATTATCCCAAGGGAACATAATCCCGGGAATTAATAATTTCCCAAAAAAGTATCCTATGTTACTTCTAATACCTCCAAGAATATGTGTACAAAGTTTCATGATGATCGGTTGAGTAGTTTTCGCGTGAAAGCGTAACAAACAAACTTAAATTCACATTTATACACCCCTAGTTTTTAATTAGTACAAAAAAGAACAGGGCTCTGTCCGTACCCGTTACTGATCATATTTGTGTAGTCAAAAGTAAAAAAATAAAAACTTAATATTGTCCACGGATTTTTTTAATAATTGGTAAATTCATAAAAGAATCAATATTCATAACAATTACTACTAGAAAATACTACGCACAGTGTTTTTCCATTTGAATCGTCATTTATTCATTCATAAATCAATAACCTGTACAATATTTTTATAAGTTGAATGGCATTTTATGATATAAAAAACGCTAATAACTTTTCTGTTTATGAACATAATTGTTTGAGACTTTTCTTAAACAATAACAAGACCTTTTCTAATAAGCCCTTAAAGTATTTGTACTAATTAAAAACTAGGGGTGTATATTAGTACTAGCTGACCCAGCAAACGTTGTTTTGCCATATATAAAAAAAATGAAAAAAAGATTTTCCCGCTTTTCTGTTGAAATTTTTCCTAAATTTTCTTTGCTATAAACCTCACGGAGCCCGAGACCTTTCCAACGAATGCAAAACCGTGGAAATCGGTTCGTGCGTTCTGGAGTTATAGCGTCAGGAAGGAAAACCCGACTTATTTTTATATAGTAGATAGATATAGATTAGCATTGAATGACATCCATAGTCTGAATCCCAGCTTTATTTTAATGGATGACTTTTGATCTTGTGCTTCACTAATTTATTTAGAAAAAAAAGGTAGTAAGCTGATGTAAAAAGACGAGGAGATTTTCTGAATAATCAATCCTATATTAATTTTGAATCTCGTGACGTGAGAGGACTTAGAACCCTTATTAAAGCTGTGCCAAAATTCAACTGCAGAACAAATAAACGCATAATCTAAACTTAAAATAGTTATCATTTTACGCCGACTAACAACAATAATGAGTTCAAAAGTTAGTTCGGAAATTCGGATAGTTTTGAGGCTAGCATGCGCAAGAGAACGGCATCCTTGATGCATAGGATACGTGGAGGCTCCAATAGCATCCTGAAGGTAATTGCTGAGAAACATGACTGTCCTTTCCTGATGCACTGGTCCCGCAGGCATGCCTGCGGGCCTGGTGCTGAGGGAAAATATATGAATTAAGGGGGATGATATTTAACTGCTGGAACCCAGGCCTCTGAGGTGCTACCGCTGCCATGTGGGCAACCACACGGGAGCTATGTGCCCCTCGGAGGTGGACCGCAGCGGACTTTGTTTCCGCTGTGGTCAGCCCGGTCATCGGGCCGGCTCGTGTGTAGCCACGCCGCACTGCAGTGCATGTGCGGCTGCTGGCAAGCCGGCCGAGCACTGGGCTGGGGGAAGGGCCTGCGCGCCATCCGCCCCGACCAAGGGCAAGAGGTCCGCCGCCGCCGCCGCCTCTGCCGCCGCCGCGGCTTCCGTCGCCGCTTCTGCCGTTACTGCTGTGGGTGCTGCGACTCCTGGTTCTCGGGAGGGGGCCCAGATGGAGTGCCAGTAATGGTCCCATCGTGGCCTCCTCCAGAGACAAGTCGGCCGCTGTGCTATTGCGCAGTGGCTGATGCCTGGGGACGGTGAGCGTGGGTGGCTCGCCGTCCGATACCAGGCTGAGTCGACGACGCGTTGTGCTTCACGCGCGCCTCAAGGAGCCGTCAGCACCAGAGACGGGGCCCCATAGGGTCGGTGCCTGCTAGGGTTGCGGAATTTGTTCGAAAGAGTTACCGCGGCCCTGGAACGCAAAGGGCACATGGAGGAGCACGGGTGGGTTTTAGTCAGTAAAAGTCTGACACTCCCTACCGCTCCACCCAGGGCGGGAGGGGTCATTTGATGATTTCCCATCCAAAAAAAAAAAAAAAAAAAGGGGGATGATATTTTTAGTTTAATTTATTTTATTTTATTCATTTGGTACTAACATAGTTGTATAAGTATTTCTGTTACTAACACATTATGGATTTTCAATGTCCGAAATAAAGTATTATTATTAAAAGTAAACTTTTCATGAAAGTTTTAATTATATTCCACGGTTAAAAACATGTAAACACAGCACGTTACAATGGATTGTTAACCACATAAGCTCTTAATCGTTCAATGTTCTCTAAAATCACGTACAGTGGTCTATGCCAACCGTTAAAGTGGAATTCGTAGCACTATCACGCTGTTTTAGAGCTCAGTGAGCTAAGCAGAGATGTAGTCGCTTATCTATATATTTTGGATATAGCTATGTTTGTCAGACACCCACACCCAAGAGAGTAGTAGGGAAACCAGCACTCTTAGGAAAAACAAACACAGACCGCGTTCTGTATACCGGCCTCGCCGATGAGGTCCATCGCGACGCCCCCGTCAAAACCCTCCCCGACTTTTGCCTAACGAGCCAGCCCGCGCTGCTGAGCCATTAGCGTTAAATCCCCAAAATAATATCAATCTGACCCAGCCTGTCCCTTGCTGCCCTCCCTCAATGACCCCGCTAAGCCGAGGCCCGTGTCCCACAGGGGATGCCCGTAGCGATCGGTCTTTTTAGTAGTTTTAAGCCCTGGCTGGGGGCCTTAAATTCATTTGAGGCCACCACAGGAAGATTCGGTTAAGCAGTAACCAGCCTTAGTGTGCTGAACTGCGAGTGGTCCTATAAAAAAAAAATGTTTGTCAGAAATAACCCCATTTGTTTCCTCGAATATCGGACATTATATTACGTAATCGCCGATAAATAGTAAAATTCGTGTTCAGCCAGCTAAGACAGCGCTCCTGTATAAAAGCGTTGTATGCAGAGCGCCAATAAATTTATAATAATATCCCAAACTGTGTTAAAAAATTAAATACTGACCAGTTTAAGAAAACATTAAAAATACAGATAGAACAAGCTTACTATAATGTGAATGAATTTCTAAATAACAAAACGCTTTAAATGTGTTGTTGTTTTTCGCATGACTACTTTACCAGATTTTAAAATTTAATTACAGTTTTTGCAAATAAATAAATCTAAATTTGAATATACTAATATTATAAAGAGGAAAGATTTTTTTCTTTCTTGGTTTGTGCCGAATAAGTTCCGAAACTATTTTTGACCGATTTTTACCATTTTTGTGCAACCAGTGGAAAACTACGTCATTAGCGAGTAACATGGGCTATATTTTATCCCCGTAATAGCACGGAAACGTGAACTATGCGGGTGAAACCGTGGGGCGCTGCTAGTGACATACAAAAGTAAAAGGTCTAAAGGAGCGGGGCGCTGTGGGATCAAATACGGTCGAATGCCTCGGCGCCTTTCATGTGGGTCCTTACTGTTAATTTGGGCTTTCCGGAGTTCAAATGATCGGGAATAGTCCTAAGCCTAAAAAGTAAGCCTAAAAATTTCATTTCACCGGCTCCCAAGTTTCATTGACATTCGTTCAGCTTTTAAGACGCGAAGAGGTAACAAACAAACAGACAGACAGAGTTAATTTCAAATTTACAATGTTAGTATGGATGTAGGCTCGAGGCTAAATAATATCAGCAGCACGGGTCGATCTTCAAGGTCAAGCAACGTATCTGTGGATGGGTGACCATCTTAACATATCGAGATACCTCCGTACCTTAAGCCGTTGGTCCCGGCTGTCATTTGCAGCTATTTGGCGGTCGTTATGGATTGTCAGAAGTCCGAAAATCTCACACCAGTCTTGCCGAGAAGTATCGTGTTACACAGCTAATGGGTTATGGAGGTCTGGTAGGCAGCCGCTCCACATAAAACACTGGAATTCAGCTGAATCTGGTTGTACTGGGAGCCGTCCCCAATATAGTTGTGAAAAGCCTAGGCAGATAATAACAATAATAATAGATTTATTCAGCCATTAAACATACTACGTATACATAATAAAATTCATAGAATACTGGTTTATAGATTTCAAAATTTAAAATAACAAAAGCAGGTAGGTGTTGCAACCAGCACCCTTTTTTTTTTTTCTGGATGGGAAATCATCAAATGACTTCTCCCGCTCTGGGCGGAGCGGAAGGGAGTGTCAGACTCTTACTGACTAAAACCCACCCGTGATCCTTCTTGTGCCCTTTGCGTTCCAGGGCTGCGGTGACTCTTTCGAACAAATTCCGCAACCCTAGCAGGCACTGACCCTATGGGGCCCCGTCTACGTTGCTGACGGCTCTTTGAGGAGCGCGTGGAACACGACGCGCCGTCGACTCGGGCCTGGTTGCTATCGGACGGCGAGCCACCCATAGCTCGCCATCCGCAGGCCCGCGCCTACGGTGGCCGGGAATCGCCCTGCGTTTCCCGACGCCCGGGGCGTCTTCTTCTGTTGCGGCGGCTGGGGCGCGAGGTTTCCCTCTCACGCACACGTTCCGCCTCCTCCTTCGCTAGCATTACTGCTTCGCAGAAGGAGGCGACCGCTTCCCATGCCTCCTCGCTCCGGACCATGGCTTGAACCAGGGCCGGACGCGAGAGGTTGCCGCCGCCTCTCGCCTCGACGGGGACACGGCGGTGCTCCACCCAAGCAGGGCAGACCTCCACCGTATGCTCCACCGTGTCCTCCGGGCGATCCACGCAGTGATGACACCCGGATGTGTCCTCCTGCTGGATCCGACACAGGTACCTCCCGAAACAGCCGTGTCCGGTAAGCACCTGCGTCAGGCGGAAGGTGAGGACGCCGTGACGTCTCTCCAGCCACGCCTCAAAGAGGGGACTTATCGCCGCAATAGTGGCGTGCCCAAACCAGCACCCTTGCTAAGTTAATAAATAACTTGTTTTAAGGGTAGTGGTACGAGCCCATACATAATATTTTTACATAATAGTTAATTGCAGGAAGAGTCGAAAGAGTCACCGCGGTCCTGAAACGCAAAGGGCACTAAGAGGATCACGGGTGGGTTTTAGTCAGTAAGAGTCTGACACTCCCTTCCGCTCCGCCCAGAGCGGGAGAAGTCATTTGATGATATGCTATCCGGAAAAAATAAAAGGTTGAGCAAGTGTTTGTAAAATGGATAGTATGGATGTTTCCTACTTTTAAATAGGCCTCAGTCGCCTCATTCACTCGGTACCACGTCGTGCTAAACGCCTAGGTTTTTAAGCTCGGTCTTAAGCCTCCAGACAGTGAGAGCGTCGGAATCCGCTCACAAGCTTTTATGAGACGTTAAGACAAAAGACTGACATTGTAATAAAAGTAAGTGTGCTAGATTTCTATTGTCTATGTCTGGAGTGGTATTGGGTATTAACTTTTTTCGGTCGCACGAATAAATGAAAAAGTTGATTTGACGGATGCAGTGGCTCAGTGATAATTTCTGCTTCTTTTTTATAAAGTTAGTACTTCAGGTAGGAACAGTCAAATAAAAATGTCCATACCACCATTAAATAAAAATATCAACAGTACATTTGCTATGAAAATGAACAAAGAATTTTCCGAGCAGGTGACAATGATTTAAAAAAAATATCTCGCACCAATTGCCTTGTCAAAACCTCCTTACTTGATACTGGCAACTGGCAACTTTTGTCCCGACTCCTGAATCATTAATTGGCAACACAGGAGGCAAGTACAAAGCCATGTCAACGGATTAGCGCGCCGACTGGTGCCCTACTAACTTCAAGTGGGCGTCATTGTTCGCCTGTCGTCTTGTTATACCCAATATTACCTATAGTAGTAAAGTATTGTTTAGGCAATTGTTTGGCGAAATACTTTGGTGAGTCAAATTCAATTCGTTAACTTCAACTACACCATTAAAGGCACTTTTGAACGTCAAGTTACAGTTTGAACTTTGACTGTAGGTACTTGCGAACTACGATATTTAGAATAACCAGAATTAAAAGGACTACATTAAAAATACAAGCTTCTGACCGCTGATTTTTCGGGAAGGTTCCCTCCCCGACTTTTGCCTAAGGAGCCAGCTAGCGCCGCTGAGCCACTAGCGATATATACCCTAAATAATATCAACCTGACCCAGCCTATCCCTTGCTGCCCTCCCCAAATGACGCCGCTTAGCCGAGGCCCGTGTCCCACAGGGTACGCCCTTAGCGAGCGGTTATTTAGCTTGCAAGTTTAGTTTTAGCCCTGGCCTTAAATATATTTGACGCCACCACAGGATAATCCGCTTAAGCAGTAACCAGCCTTACTGTGCTGAATAGAGAGAGGTCCCGTAAAAAAAATCGAGAAGGTATGAAAGTTCCTCATGCCCCATTCGTGTGCCAACTTTCATCCAAATCTCGTCTTAACGTGAAGGTGTACTTAATGGGCAGAGAGTTACCTTCGCAACTGTCATATAATATGTATGTATTTTTTTCCTGGGTGGGAAATCATCAAATGACTTCACTCGCTCTGGGTGGAGCGGAAGGGAGTGTCAGACTCTTACTGACTGAAACCCACTCGTGTTCTTCTGCGCGCCACACAGGCCGCGGTGACTCTTTCGAACAAATTCCGCAACCCTAGCAGGCACCGACCCAGCTATCCTATATTAAGTATAGATTACGGTGTCGGCGAGACTGAGTACTTAAGGTATCGCCATTCTGAGTGGCCATTTTAATGCTCAAAAGCTAATCAAACGAACTAACGACGATGACTTTTACCTTCAGTCCAAGTGGAATGATGGACAGCAAATCGTTGGGTTGAACCAAAAGACGATCATACAATTTGAATAATGGAACGCCATTAACGTTACTCTGTAAGTGGATTGATTTGCGAAAGGCGTATTGCATAGATAATTCCCGTCAGGAAATGGGAATGGTGGTTGAATTGCCAATTGATGTTCAATCTCGGCGGCAGATCACTCAATTACAGAAATCATTCTCTTGTGAAATGCATTGGAATTAAGAAAGTCTCTGATGGAAAAGACTCCATTTAAATATTTTTTTTATTGACGTTATTTCACAAAGCTCGTGGCTAGTTAAGGCGTTTCCCTGACCAAATAACCTTGAGCATTCGTTCCCTTTGCCGCCCGCATCCTGCGCACGTACTTTTATCATAGAATTCACACTTTTTCTTTTTCAATTCACAATTTTTGGAATTATTTTGATTGAAAAAGATAAGCGATCTTTTGAAAAGAAATAAAACGTGTATAATATAGATTTTTAAATTATCTATCCATTCGTGTAATCCTCAAATGATTAGAGCGTTGCATTTAGTAACAGATGCATAAAATCAACAATATTAGTCATTTTTTAAAAGTATATTTTAAATTTATTTTTAACACATTAAAACAAATCAGAACGTGGAATATGATGATAAGGCATTGAACATTAATAATGTGCTTTTACATGGAGATTATTTCTCATAACTAATGAGTTAAAAGTCTCTGAATAGCGAAGAAAAACGCACTATCGCAAGGTTTTGGTCGGGGTATCGCCTTAAGCAACGGTGGCTGAGGTCGGTCCGAAGATTGGTGGCTTAACATGCCGAGATTCCTCCGTGTCTCAGCAAGTACGTTTACTGCTGATCACGGCTGTCATTTTGTTGATCGATGGCGGTCGTTACCGGTAGTCAGAAACCAAAATCTGACACCAGTCTGGTTAAAGGGTATCGTGTTATCCACTTACTGATTTATCTTGTCTTGTCTATCTTATTAATCAGTAAGTTGTATTTGTTACACAACAATCACGATAAAATAATATAAACATCTAGTCTACTATTATAAAAGCAATAATTTTCAAATTACGTTCTATTTTTCTGTATAAAAAGAATATGCTATGTTTTATTATTACTTATTCTTATATATTATACTCCGCGCTCTTTGGGTAATAATAATTACTAATGGGTAATAAGTAATTATTATTACCTAAAGAGCACGGAGGCCTCGGCGACCGTTGCTGTAGACGCTAATGTCAACACTTCTCATTCAAACCAAGCGTGGACATATCAGTATATCTATATACTAGCAGCGCCCCGCGGTTTCACCCGCGTAGTTCCCGTTCCCGTGGGTATATCGGGATAAAATATAGCCTATGTCATCCGAGGATAGTCTAGCTTCCTAACAGTGAAATATTTTTTTTAATCGGTTCAGTAGTTTCGGAGCCTATTCTATACAAACAAACAATCAAATCTTTCCTCTTTATAATATTAGTACATAAGTTATAATAATAATGGAACAGGCCGATGTTGGCCGTACATTGAAAATGTTGAAAAAAAGTTGTATATAGGGTGGGTGGCTCTATTATTACAATAGAAGACAAAATAAGAGTTTTCAGAATGTTTGTCATCTTTCTGTCTGTATGTTTGTACGCGGATCACGCAAAAACTACTGCATAGATTTGAACGCAGTTTTCAGTGCATTCTGCTAGATGCCTAACTTAAAATATAGGCTACATTTTATCACTTAGAAATACTAGATTCTAAGTACCACGCGTACAAGTCGCAGGCAAAAGCTAGTACTCAATGTGAACTGACGGATCCTGACAGTTCTGAATATGCTCGTGACAGCCGAAACTGAGCTCAATGGGACTTGTGGAGGCACACATAATTACAATATTATGGGTACCTCCACAAGTCCCACTGAGCACAGTTTCGGCTACGCGGCAGTCCTCTGTCGGTCAATTCTTTAAAAAAACTCACGGTGATAAATCATTAGCTCTGTCCAATTAATGCTTCGGATTAACCTCTCACTTCACCTAATTTGTCACAGAGATATTGTTACATAATAGCACTACAATGAGGGTTTTCTGAAATGACGAGCACCAGGTGGCAGCACTGAGGCGCCAGGTCCTGTGACACCTGTCAAAAGGGTAATGTTTTCTGACATTTGTTATATTGACATCAACGTCATGTTTAACTCAAAATCGTTTTTTCAAGGAAGAGGACCTCTCGCCTATGTGGCGCCATCTAGTTGCGTAAATTTTGCTGAAAACCCTCATTCTTTGTACCAGTCACTAAATTCTAAATTATTATAAACACAACAAGTTTATAACATTTTGAATAGACAATTTCAAAATAATCAGTGCCATTCAAATTTGATAGTTTACAATATAATCTAGTATTATCCTGACGAAATAAATGTTGTGATAAGCGATTATTATATCAATACGCGAATTATCAGAAGCTTAAGTTGTTTGCAAAACTCTGCTGACATTCGCTTGTTATCCTAGCAGTGATTTGGTTTTGTTTAATTACCATCTTGGCTTTTGATAGGTAAGTTTGCGTCAGTTTGCAATAACTCTGTCATTTCGTAATAAATATGTTCGTAAATCACTAAATTCATAAGTCTGTATCGTGGGATATTTGCTAATTAATCGTTTTAACTGAAGTTGACTTTAACTGCTCACATTAAACCTTTAACGGCTTTTTCTTCGAAATCAAAAATTAAACTCCAAATTTTCTGTTCCCGATAGAGTGGCGTTCATTTTGAATATAAATGCACTAATTCGGTTGAGGCACCCACGCCGTTTTGTTTTTATTTTGTCAAGAATACTTTATGATGGGATTATTACAGCTTTGATAACACGTTATGAATATGTAAATAGCTATTTAACTTCTTAAGTTTTTTATTATCAATTTGCTGTGGTTAGTTGTGATATTCTTAGTGGTAAAGCATGTATGATGTAGCCTAATTTAATTATAGCCATTGTAGAACCTAACTGCACGGTCACTGTTTGCCTAAAGCAAATACAAATTCCAAAGTCTAAGATGAACATTAATATTTTTAATGGTAAAATGGGCGATAGGACGAAGAAAATGGTCTGAATAAATAATAACAGTCAATGACATACAATATAACCACAAAAATGAATATGACCTCATGCTGAATACACACTTAATCATAAAAAATATTCTGAATTTAAAAACGTAGTAAACATGCCTATGACACTTCACCCAACAAAAACACAATACACCCTAAAGCAAAACGGATCTATTCTCAAGCCCCAGCCTAATAATACCCAACGCTAACCAGTAAGTAATAATATCGAATTCTCAAATCACTCGATAAGAATCTCGATCAAAAACTATATATCGGAATAATAAGCGAGGATCGCCGGGCGTCCCGTACAAATGTGTGATTCTATAGCCGTTCGCTCGCGGCGTCGACTCAGGATTCGGTCAGACCGGTTGATCGGGTTCTATCCGACCGAAGCCAGTTTTTTCGCAACACCATTCTTCCTGGCTCCCAAACCCTGTTCTCTCACGATTTCGATATGTTCTGTCTGTACGTGTATGTAGGTTGGTTGGTTTTCGGTTGTTTAAATGGCGGGAACTTTTGGAGGAGAGTTAGTGTGGTTTTGGGGAGTGTTTGAGTTTCTGTTAGGTGATGTTGTAGATTTATACACAGCTCTTTCTGTTGTCTCTTTGTGTTGTTGGTATAATCTTTTCGATAAGCTTTTCTTCAATACTTTAAAATTGCTCCAAGGAGCTCTTAACACTATCACATTGCACTATTCGCTTTTCTCCCCACCTTGATTATCAGTTTATACCGGAAAAGGGAACGGCCAAGAATTTGCGAAGGGATTGATGTTGCGAAACCCATATTCTTTAGGTTTCTATTAAAGATTCGAGGCTAAATTTACAACAAAGGTCCCGTAGATGATTCAGATTCATTTGCCTTATCTTTACATTTCGTAAACATAAGTGTATACTTAATTTAAATGATGATAAGATCATTTTCTTAGTTGTGTTATATCTGGCTTAGCAACGTGGGTTTTCAGACTGGTCAGTATCCATATAAGCCAGGTGGTGCTCCTATTTACTCTAACTCTGCAAAAGGACGAAAGAGCTGATTAGTGAGGTACCCTGGGTATTCAAACTGTGTATCTTTTTTATAGGGATGGGAAATCATTAAATGTGGAGTAGGAGTGTCAAACTCTTGCTGACTAAAACCGTGTTCATCCTAATTCCCCTTGCGTTCTAGGACCGCGTGACTCTTTCCGCTCCACACAAAGTGGAAGAAGTCATTTATAGTATTTTTAAAACAAAGGTCAACTATTAGAGAATGCCTTGCTGCATTAAGTCAGCCCATGTACCACTACTGTACAAAAAGTATAAATAAATTTGATGATTTACCATCCATAAAATAAAAAGGTTCCTTTACTCTCATAGCTTAGTTTAATGGCAGGGCAATCCGGAAGCACCGGGATGAGATCAGGTACTACTACAAAAATACCCTTTTTTGCCCGTCCTGAGAATCGAACCAAGGTCCACAAGCTCATCAGTCCTGTAGTGACCACAAATCAGGAGGTAACGAGTTTAAAAATGACGCCTTAAGCTCAACAACCATATTTTGAGATGCTTGAACTTCTTAACCGCTATTGTGAACTGTACAGTAAATACCTGTCGATGTCCAATATATACATACATAGGTACTCTATGTTTGTATGTAGGTACATGTAGTGTAAAAAAACAGCAACTCCGAATCTTGCGCAGAGCGTTGACTCCGCAGATGAACCATTTAGACGTGCTTGTGTACTGTGTATACTCGAACGAGTTCTGCGTGCGTTTTCGTTGATATACGACACGATTTTTTAAAATTAATTAATTGATTTATATGGTACTTCAACGACTTACTCACTAAAACATACAAAAAAAATAGCACACAGTTTTAGGCATAGTGAGATCGTCACTTACAGAAGTACACAGCACTCTCAATATAATAAAGGGTTAAGTAAGATAGCATTCTAGAATTAAATCGAAAAAATTGGATAACAAATTGGCCGTGTGCATTCAGCAGGTAAAAACAAAACAAAACATGAGGGGGCCTTTGCCCGGGAGAGTGACAGTTGAGGCTGATAAAAAAACAGTTCTCACTCATGACATAGCAGGTGTAAAAAAAAACAAAGAACATATTTTCAGCTGAATACCAGTATTTCACGTGGAACTGCTGCCTACTATACATCCACGATTCGTTAACTAGGTAACGCGATATACTTCTTGGCAAGACTGGAGTCAGATTTTCTGGCTTCTGACAATTCGTAACGACTGTCAAAGATCTACAAATTACAGCCGGGACCAACGGCTTAACGTGTTATCCGAGGTGTAGAGAATCTCGATTTGTTAAGATGGTCACCCATCAACAGACCGGCCTCGGAAAGCTGTGCTTAACCTTGAAGATCGACCCGTGCGGCTGTTATTATTTAGCCTATGGTACGGTAAGGTAAAGGTTTTTATCACTTCAGGATGTTAAAGAAAATTTGCATCGTTGTAGGAATTATAAGAAATCAAAAAGGTCAGTGATAGCGTGCCAGTTGACAGGAAGGTATGGAGAAAGAAAACGCTAACCAACATGATATGGAAACAGGTTCTGAATATCAGGATTTCCTAACTTCTGCAGGGAAACTCTCATCTGCTTCTTGTTGGATAAGGTTTTTTCAAGTAGTGTCGATTTTATCCTTCATTGCCTCTATTTATAAATCAAATGCAAAAAACAAAAATAACTTTCGTTTACCTTTATTGTATAATCATCACTAATTGCAGGAATTCAGGATTCATGGAAATAGTTTTGAGCAAATACACTTGCTTCGAGCGTCTTATTTAATAAACTGCCAACTTCAACGAGATTAACATCCAAACTCATTAAAATCCTATAGATCCCGTCACATTTAATTTAGTACACTAATCAGCACTGATAGACTCTTCTTGGTTATAAAAATTGCGACGAAAATAGTAAAACAAAAATGTTTGTCCAATAAACGCGCCAACGGACAAGCGCGCGCGCAGACACACACACACGCGCGCCTATAGCCACGCCCACATGCGCAAGCGCTCGGTCACGAACGAGCCCGAGATTATACGAAGATTGTCTTCTCGTCTAGTCTCGCTATATACTAGGAGTACATATACCAAGTACCTATTGTCTGAGGCGATGACTAGCAGATACCAAGTATATGATTTATAAAAGAAAAAAATATTGAAAGGTAGGTAGGTATAATGGTTCCGAGAAGTTAGGTTTTATGAGTCAATATGAGAATAAAACCGAGACTGACGATCCTCTCGTCTTTTATAGCGATGCTGTTTTTAAAGTTATTGGAAAACTACTTTGTTGCGCGGATTTTCTTTGTAATTTAAAATTTCTCTTAGCAACTACGTGATTCGGTTTGGCTTTTAATTTTGTAAGAGAATTATTATCATAGAAAAAGCAGATACGGAGTACGGAGGAGGAAAATTAATACGTTAATACGTACTTTGTTTTTGCTGTCATCAAACTCTTTTTCACTAACTAGGGCAGCGATTCCAACATTTTTATTGCCGAGAGTATTTAGCGCTGGCCTCAGTATACATACAAATTGCCAATCATCTGGAGCACCTATTAAGTTCTCAGCATCACTAACTAAGTTCGATTCGGTACAAAAACCAGTCTTTGTTTCCGGTGGTCCGAACAAATACGAGTATTTTACTCGAAGGCGGTTGTAAAGCTTGGCACACACGGTCAAGGTGGTATGGCATATATCATAGCTCTGATCTGTATTTGAGATATAATATAATATGGGTTATCTCGTCAAAATCTATGTTCGTGGTTAGTGTTTGGAAACTTATTGAAATAATAATGATGAAAATGCTTTTTTTTTTTCATAAAATCGTAGAGTCTACTCTTCACCAAGTTTTTATCTTCTTTAGCGGTGGCGTTATAAGAACGGTTACGCACTGCATCCGATCCGAATCCGTTAAAATACGTTCCGTCTTAGTCATAAAACTATTAGTTTGGTAGTTTACGAACTAGATCCGACTTCCGTCATCCGTGAGTATCCGATTCGGAAGAAATATTGACGGATCGAGGTAGCCGTAGCACTCTTTGTATGAATGCTTTCGCATTATCTCGGCTTCAAATCGGACTGTGCTCGACTCGACAGCGCGGCGGGGCGCGGGGTGGAATTGGATCAGAGATTGAATTAGTGCGTAAGCAATTTACCAATTCGGTTCAAGATTGTAACATTCGTATATTCGGATTCAGATTGGATGCAATACACGACCGATATCTGTCAATTAACTTTAACAAAGCATTATCTACATTATTAGTATCTTTGCATCTTTCAAGATTCATATCTTGACTGTGTGTTCTGTGCTTAAAAAACGCCTTACTTCCATATAATAGTATGGCGTAGTATATGTTGTTAGTATGCATGTTTTAAGGAGTAGTATACGTTGACACAGCGTATGCTATACAGGTTGATTCAAAAGTACGTGGCCATATTCAAGGGTGACGCGGCGACGGGAGGACAACGGGTGGGTTTTAATCAGTAAGAGTCTGACAATACCTTCCACTCCACCCAGAGCCGAGAGATCTTAAGTTATTTAAGTACAGTGACAGATTACAGATTATCAGTTTATAAATCTGAAGTCCAATTATTACTGCACACAGTGCTAAATGTCTAATATGCTTCATTAGTGACAGTTAAGGTTAAATATTAGTTAAATGTTAGGTTGTTATTACACTTTATACAAAGCATTTCTAAGTTGGTTAAAACTGCTTAAAAACAAGTCTACCTTAGAGCTTATTGCATTATATTGACTGCATATTCTGGACAATGGACCTTATCGTTACCGTAAATTAATATCCATTCCATGTTCATTGTGTTCTAATATGAATATATCAACTTGCCGTCCCCAAGTTCTTATCTACACATAACTGTAATGCGTTTCCAACAAGACACATACGACTTTGTTGTAAAATTGTCGAGTAAGCATATGAGAAAAGTACTAAAATAAATATTCTTCTTGAGAGCGATTACTTCGAATAATATTAATTCAACAAAGTGTTTACAACAAAGTTTTACTACAATAGCATGTACTTTACCTAATAGGTATGCATAAGTTGCGAAGGTCTTTGGTTAAAATATCAAATCTCTGTTTATTGTATCAGAATCCAGAATGGACACACAGGTAGTGGTGGTAAATATTAATACATACAAAAAATTATGAAGCTCGTCGGCTTCAGCAATGATTTAAAGAAGTAAGAGAGAGCATGAGTTTTAAACTGTACGAGTATGCTTTGTTCATCATCATCATCATCATATCGGTCAAAAGATACCCACTACTGGACATAGGCCACCCCCAAGCGTCACCACAACAACCGGTGCTGTGCGTCTCGCATCCATCGGCTACCCGGAACCCTCACCAGGGCATCAGTCTACCTTGAGGGAGACCTTCCAACGCGGCGTCTTCCGGTACGCGGTCGCCACTCCAGAACTTTTCGGCTCCATCGACCACATCTGTTCTGCGAGCAATGTGCCCTGCCCACTGCCACTTCAGTTTGGCGATCTTTTGGGCTGTGTCAGTAACTTTTTTTTTCTGGATGGTTAATTATAATCATCAAATGACGTCTCCCAGGGCAGAGCGGAAGGGAGGGTCAGACTCTTACTGACTAAAACCCACCCGTGGTCCTTCTTCCCTTGCGTTCTAGGGCCGCGGTGACTCTTTCGAACAAATTCCGCAACCCTAACAGGCACTGACCCTATGGGGCCCCGTCTTCCTTGATTCTTTGAGGCGCGCGTGGAACACGATGCGCCGTCGACTCGGGCCTGGTTGCTATCGGACGGCGGCGGCGAGTGGCTACGGCATACGGTCCCGCGGACGGCATAGCTTGCCGTCCGCGGGACCGTATGTCAGTAAACTTGGTTCTATTCTTGGTTATGCTTTTTTATTTGACCACTCAAGCCCAATTTACAAACAATAAAGTAATTTCTTTCTTAATTGATGCAACTACTTTTAACTTCCATACCTTGGTTTACCAAATGTGACTCGTAAGGAAAAATACACTGCAAAGTTTGCTCATAAGGAAAACGGCTACCAAGTAACATATCGTAATATCTAAGAAATTTCGACTCATTTATGATCAAGCCGTAGATGTATTAATGAATATTGTTTGTTAAAACCATTTAGTAAAGTTATGAAAGTGTTAATAACTGTAACTAATGATGTGTTCAAGTTATTGCGAAGATGGAGAGGAATATACATAACTCAGTAGTTTGCGGTTTATTTATGATCATATTGAAAACTTGCTCATTGAAAACGTTTTTGTTAAAAATGTAATATAGGTTCATTGATTTATTTGGTTTGTTTCCCTTTTTAAAGGCCCACAAAAACATTTTGGCGATTGGGCAGTTGAGGTAGACGACAATTTAAACCTCCAATTCTGATATCCCTTTATTAAATATTGCCCTTCTTTTGTATTAGTTTTTGAAGTGGAATTAGTGTTTGCTCTACAATCCGTGAATCATTAATCCATCAATGGTGGTGTAGCAGAAGTAATCTGATATTATTTGGCATCAAGGTCAACAACCACATCCACAACACACAACAACACACACACAACATAAGCAACAACACACACACACACAACACAACATATATATTTGACTAGCAGCGCCCCGCGGTTTTACCCGCGTAGTTCCTGTTCCCGTGGGAATATGGGGATAAAATAGCCTATGTTACTCAGGGTGAATGTAGCTTTCTAAAAGTGTAAGAATTTTTGAAATCGGTCCAGTAGTTTTTGAGTTTATTCGTTACATAAAAAATACAAATCGTTGCTCTTTATAATTATTATTATTATTTTTTATATTATATATAATTAAAAACCACTGATTGACTGACTGATTGACATAATTGTTCTCCCACTTGCCGTGCTAGGAGGGGAAAACTTTTTATATGGTTGTATAGAAGGTGTCGGGGTGAGTATGGGAAAAATCTGAAACTACCCCTTTTCAACCCCCTTCTTTCAACCCCATTGCTTATCTCGGCAACCTGACGTCGAAGAGAAAAATGGTTTTCGGGGTTGTATAGAGGGTGTTTGGATGAGTAGAAAACGAAAAAAAAACTACCCCTTTTCAACCCCCTTTTTACAACCCCTTTGCGTATCTCAGAAATCTGACATTTTAGAGAAAAATGGTTTTCGGGGTTGTATAGAGGGTGTTTGGATGAGTATATGGCCAATAAAAAATTCAACCCTATTCAACCCTTTTCAACCCCCTACTTTCAACCCCTTTGCGTATCTCAGAAACTTGACATTGTAGAGAAAAATGGTCTTCGGGGTTGTATAGAGGGTGTCTTGGTGAAAATATGGCCAAAAAAAATTCAACCCTTTTCAACCCCCTTGTTTCAACCCCTTGGCATATCTCGGAAACCTGACATTGTGGAGAAAAATGCTTTTCGGGGTTGTATAGAAGGTGTCTGGATGAGTATATGGCCACTAAAAAATTCAACCCTATTCAATCCTTTTCAACCCCCTACTTTCAACCCCTTTGCGTAACTCAGAAACCTGACATTGTAGAGAAAAATGGTTTTCGGGGTTGTATAGAGGGCATCTGGATGAGTATATGGCCGATAAAAAATCAACCCTTTTCAACCCCCTTCTTTCAACCCCTTTGCGTATCTCAGAAACCTGACATTGTAGAGAAAAATGGTTTTCGGGGTTGTATAGAGGGTATCTGGGTGAGTATATGGCCGATAAAAAATCAACCCTTTTCAACCCCCTACTTTCAACCCCTTTGTTGTTAGTCAAAAAATATTAAAAAGACACCGCGGGTTGCTTGCAACTCGCGCCCCCAAGCGAAATACTAGTTATATTATATATAATTAAATAACCACTCACTCACTCACTGACTGATTGACATGATTGTTCTCCCACTTGCCGTGCTAGGAGGGGAAAACTTTTTATGGGGTTGTATAGAAGGTGTCGGGGTGAGTATGGGAAAAATCTGAAACTACCCCTTTTCAACCCCCTTCTTTCAACCCCATTGCTTATCTCGGAAACCTGACGTCGAAGAGAAAAATGGTTTTCGGGGTTGTATAGAGGGTATTTGGATGAGTAGAAAACGAAAAAAAAATTACCCCTTTTCAACCCCTTTTTACAACCCCTTTGCGTATCTCAGAAATCTGACATTTTAGAGAAAAATGGTTTTCGGGGTTGTATAGAGGGTATCTGGGTGAGTATATGGCCAATAAAAAAATCAACCCTATTCAACCCTTTTCAACCCCCTTGTTTCAACCCCTTTGCGTATCTCAGAAACCTGTCATTCTAGAGAAAAATGGTTTTCGGGGTTGTATAGAGGGTGTCTAGATGAGTATATAGCCAGTAAAAATTCAACCCTATTCAACCCTTTTCAACCCCCTTCTTTCAACCCCTTTGCGTATCTCAGAAACCTGACATTGTAGAGAAAAATGGTCTTCGGGGTTGCATAGAAGGTGTCTGGATGAGTATATGGCCACTAAAAAATTCAACCCTATTCAATCCTTTTCAACCCCCTACTTTCAACCCCTTGGCATATCTCAGAAACCTGACATTGTAGAGAAAAATGGTTTTCGGGGTTGTATAGAGGGTGTTTGGATGAGAAAAAATACTAAAAAGACACCGCGGGTTGCTTGCAACTCGCGCCCCCAAGCGAAATACTAGTTATATTATATATAATTAAAAAACCACTGACTGATTGACTGATTGATTGACTGATTGACATAATTGTTCTCCCACTTCCCGTGCTAGGAGGGGAAAACTTTTTATGGGGTTGTATAGAATGTATCGGGGTGAGTATGGGAAAAATCTGAAACTACCCCTTTTCAACCCCCTTCTTTCAACCCCATTGCTTATCTCAGAAACCTGACGTCGAAGAGAAAAATGGTTTTCGGAGTTGTATAGAGGGTGTTTGGATGAGTAGAAAACGAAAAAAAAAACTACCCCTTTTCAACCCACTTTTTACAACCCCTTTGCTTAGAAAACAAAAACTCTCGACAAATTAAAAACATCTTAAAAGTCTTTTTTACCACTGATAAGTTTAGAATGGGGGAAGGGCCTGCGTGTGTGTCTACTGACGGCCAAATACCTGTGAGCGAGTAACAAATTAACCTAAACCGGTAGCGCACATAATCTTATATTAAAAAGATTGAGCGTTACTATCATGTAAGTAGTTATAAATGCATGTTGTTGAAATAAAAAGTTTCAAATTTTTTTTTTTTTTTTTTTTTTTTTTTTGCGTATCTCAGAAATCTGACATTTTAGAGAAAAATGGTTTTCGGGGTTGTATAGAAGGTATCTGGGTTTGTATATGGCCAATAAAAAATCAACCCTTTTCAACCCCCTTCTTTCAACCCCTTTGCGTATCTCAGAAATCTGGCATAGTAGAGAAAAATAGTTTTCGAGGTTGTATAAAGGGTATTTAGATGAGTATATGGCTAATAAAAATTCAACCCTTTTCAACCCCCTACTTTCAACCCCTTTGTTGTTAGTCAAAAAATACTAAAAAGACACCGCGGGTTGCTTGCAACTCGCGCCCCCAAGCGAAATACTAGTTATATTATATACTAGCAGCGCCTCGCGGTTTCACCCGCGTAGTTCCCGTTCCCGTGGGAATATGGGGATAAAATATAGCCTATAGCCTTCCTCGATAAATGGGCTATCTAACACGGAAATTTTTTTTTAAATCGGACCAGTAGTTCCTGAGATTAGCGCGTTCAAACAAACAAACAAACAAACAAACTCTTCAGCTTTATAATATTAGTATAGATAATTAAATAACCACTCACTCACTCACTGATTGACATAATTGTTCTCCCACTTGCCGTGCTAGGAGGGGAAAACTTTTTATGGGGTTGTATAGAAGGTGTCGGGGTGAGTATGGGAAAAATCTGAAACTATCCCTTTTCAACCCCCTTCTTTCAACCCCATTGCTTATCTCAGAAACCTGACGTCAAAGAGAAAAATGGTTTTCGGGGTTGTATAGAGGGTGTTTGTATGAGTAGAAAACGAAAAAAAAAACTACCCCTTTTCAACCCCCTTTTTACAACCCCTCCGCGTATCTCAGAAATCTGACATTTTAGAGAAAAATGGTTTTCGGGGTTGTATGGAGGGTCTCTGGATGAGTATATGGCCAATAAAAAATCAACCCTTTTCAACCCCCTTCTTTCAACCCCTTTGCGTATCTCAGAAATCTGACATTTAAGAGCAAAATGGTTTTCGGGGTTATATAGAGGGTATCTGGATGAGTATATGGCCAATAAAAAATTCAACCCTATTCAACCCTTTTCAACCCCCTTGTTTCAACCCCTTGGCATATCTCAGAAACCTGACATTGTAGAGAAAAATGGTTTTCGCGGTTGTATAGAGGGTATCTGGGTGAGTATACGAACGATAAAAAATCAACCCTTTTCAACCCCCTTCTTTCAACCCCTTTGCGTATCTCAGAAACTTGACATTGAAGAGAAAAATGGTTTTCGGGGTTATATAGAGGGTATTTGGGGGAGTATATGGCCAATAAAAAATTCAACCCTTTTCAACCCCCTACTTTCAACCCCTTTGCGTATCTCAGAAACTTGACATTGAAGAGAAAAATGGTTTTCGGGGTTGTATAGAGGGTATCTGGATGAGTATATGGGCAATAAAAAATTCAACCCTATTCAACCCTTTTCAACCCCCTTGTTTCAACCCCTTGGCATATCTCAGAAACCTGACACAAATTAATATTTTCACAGGGAAATAATAATTGTTAGTCAAAAAATACTAAAAAGACACCGCGGGTTGCTTGCAACTCGCGCCCCCAAGCGAAATACTAGTTATATTATATATAATTAAAAAACCACTGACTGATTGACTGATTGATTGACTGATTGACATAATTGTTCTCCCACTTGCCGTACTAGGAGGGGAAAACTTTATATGGGGTTGTATAGAAGGTGTCGGGGTGAGTATGGGAAAAATCTGAAACTACCCCTTTTCAACCCCCTTCTTTCAACCCCATTGCTTATCTCAGAAACCTGACGGCAAAGAGAAAAATGGTTTTCGGGGTTGTATAGAGGGGGTCTGGCTGAGTATAAAACGAAAAAAAAATTACCCCTTTTCAACCCCCTTTTTACAACCCCTTTGCGTATCTCAGAAATATGACATTTTAGAGAAAAATGGTCTTCGGGGTTGTATAGAGAGTATCTAGATGAGCATATGGCCAATAAAAAATTCAACCCTTTTCAACCCCCTACTTTCAACCCCTTTGCGTATCTCAGAAATCTGACATTTTAGAGAAAAATGGTCTTCGGGGTTGTATAGAGGGTATCTGGATGAGTATATGGCCAATAAAAAATTCAACCCTTTTCAACCCCCTTCTTTCAACCCCTTGGCATATCTCAGAAACCTGACATTGTAGAGAAAAATGATTTTCGGGGTTGTATAGAGGGTGTTTGGATGAGAAAATGACGATTAAAAAATTCAACCCTTTTCAACCCCCTTCTTTCAACCCCTTTGCGTAACTCAGAAATCTGACATTGTAGAGATAATAATTGTTACTAAAAAGACACCGCGGGTTGCTTGCAACTCGCGCCCCCAAGCGAAATACTAGTTATATTATATATAATTAAATAACCACTCACTCACTCACTTTCAACCCTCTTGTTTCAACCCCTTGGCATATCTCAGAAACCTGACATTGTAGAGAAAAATGGTTTTCGGGGTTGTATAGAGGGTATCTGGGTGAGTATACGAACGATAAAAAATCAACCCTTTTCAACCCCCTTCTTTCAACCCCTTTGCGTATCTCAGAAACTTGACATTGAAGAGAAAAATGGTTTTCGGGGTTGTATAGAGGGTATTTGGGTGAGTATATGGCCAATAAAAAATTCAACCCTTTTCAACCCTTTTCAACCCCCTACTTTCAACCCCTTTGCGTATCTCAGAAACTTGACATTGAAGAGAAAAATGGTTTTCGGGGTTGTATAGAGGGTATCTGGATGAGTATATGGGCAATAAAAAATTCAACCCTATTCAACCCTTTTCAACCCCCTTGTTTCAACCCCTTGGCATATCTCAGAAACCTGACACAAATTAATATTTTCACAGGGAAATAATAATTGTTAGTCAAAAAATACTAAAAAGACACCGCGGGTTGCTTGCAACTCGCGCCCCCAAGCGTAATACTAGTTATATTATATATAATTAAAAAACCACTGACTGATTGACTGATTGATTGACTGATTGACATAATTGTTCTCCCACTTGCCGTGCTAGGAGGGGAAAACTTTATATGGGGTTGTATAGAAGGTGTCGGGGTGAGTATGGGAAAAATCTGAAACTACCCCTTTTCAACCCCCTTCTTTCAACCCCATTGCTTATCTCAGAAACCTGACGGCAAAGAGAAAAATGGTTTTCGGGGTTGTATAGAGGGGGTCTGGCTGAGTATAAAACGAAAAAAAAATTACCCCTTTTCAACCCCCTTTTTACAACCCCTTTGCGTATCTCAGAAATATGACATTTTAGAGAAAAATGGTCTTCGGGGTTGTATAGAGAGTATCTAGATGAGCATATGGCCAATAAAAAATTCAACCCTTTTCAACCCCCTACTTTCAACCCCTTTGCGTATCTCAGAAATCTGACAATTTAGAGAAAAATGGTTTTCGGGGTTGTATAGAGGGTATCTGGATGAGTATATAACCAGTAAAAAATTCAACCCTATTCAACCCTTTTCAACCCCCTTGTTTCAACCCCTTTGCGTATCTCAGAAACCTGACATTCTAGAGAAAAATGGTTTTCGGGGTTGTGTAGAGGGTGTCTGGATGAGTATATAACCAGTAAAAAATTCAACCCTATTCAACCCTTTTCAACCCCCTTGTTTCAACCCCTTGGTATATCTCGGAAACCTGACATTGTAGAGAAAAATGGTTTTCGGGGTTGTATAGAAGGTGTCTGGATGAGTATATGGCCAATAAAAAATTCAACCCTATTCAACCCTTTTCAACCCCCTACTTTCAACCCTTTGGCATATCTCAGAAACCTGACATTGTAGAGAAAAATGGTTTTCGGGGTTGTATAGAGGGTATCTGGGTGAGTATATGGCCAATAAAAAATCAACCCTTTTCAACCCCCTTCTTTCAACCCCTTTGCGTATCTCAGAAATCTGAAATAGTAGAGAAAAATAGTTTTCGAGTTTGTATAAAGGGTATTTAGATGAGTATATGGCCAATAAAAATTCAACCCTTTTCATCCCCCTTCTTTCAACCCCTTTGTTGTTAGTCAAAAAATACTAAAAAGACACCGCGAGTTGCCTTTGTTGTTAGTCAAAAAATACTAAAAAGACACCGCGAGTTGCTCGCAACTCGCGCCCCCAAGCGAAATACTAGTATTAGTATATATTTCTTGCACGTTCTTCTCCATAGAGATCTACGCTTTGGACTCACCGACCTTGATAGATCAAAAATACCTGTAAATGATTCAATTGAAATAAATGCTTAAAGTTTGAGTTTGAATCAATAGTGCGACTTGTCAAGTTTGTTACACATCACTTTGAATCTTTGTGCTTAAAAACTAAAAAAAACAACCGACTGCTAAACAAAAAAAGTATAAAATAACTTTAATTTCGGAACTCATTTTGAACACTGACTTCCGAAATTCAAGTTATTTTATACGTTTTCTGTTTAGAAGTCGGTTTTTTTTTCACTTTTTAGTGGTTTAGGTGGTTTAGGTTTAGTGGTTTAGGTTCACTAAACGAACCAATCACACTGGTGTAAAAAATAAACAAACATGCGATTTCAACAATCCCGAAAGATTTCCTATCATTTATTAAAGAGTTCCGTTTCCTATTTCTGTTCTTAATCAGATTTTCACTAAACTAGAAAGGGACCACCTTGAAATACTAAGATGCTCCTCCAAACCATCATATTCAATTTTATTTTTTTTTCATTTTACGTCGACAAGATCGAATCGTATCATCAATGTACCCTAAGCCACGCATTATTAGGGATAACTCAAATACTAGTCATCAGATCTCAATTTAAACGGGACCACAACAAGCACCAGCTTTCGGATACAAAAATAATCATCAAAATCGGGACACCCAGTACAAATATATGAGATATCAAACACAAAAATAATGCAGTCGAATTGAGAACCTCCTCCTTTTTTGGAAGTAGGTTAAAAACAAACCCGTACATTGTGTTTCGAGCGTGTAGGTCAATTAGATTTCACCTGGAATGGTTCGAGTAGCCACGGCTGGTACGGTGTGTCCTTTTATTTTGCGAACTTGGCTGGCATACTGCCGTTTGTCTAGATTTTCTTTTATTCTAGCTGTACCCATCAGCTCTAGTAGTACAGACAGAAACTTTAAAATTAAATGTTAATTTACTAAGTACTCGTATATTACCTATTTTGTAATTGCTTTCAGAAACATAAATAATGTTACTATCTTTAAGACCTTCATTAGTGGTTCTTATTGAAATTAATATTCTACTGACGCCGTGTTTCTTAAGTTAAATGTAAGTGCTTCGCCAAGTTATATCTGGTAGTTAACAATTAACTTCAGCTGCAGTTTCCTACTTGCACATGTTGGTAATAACTATACGAAATTACTGGGTTAATAATTTCTCCTCAAGTACCTAGTGCTAAGTTTTATTACCAGGCTTAGAGAATGGATAGAAATTTTAATTAATAATTATAATTCATCGTTCCGTATATATGTCACCGTTTAATGAAAAGGATAGGCAGCCAATTAAATGGCTGATTAAGCCAGTTCGTTGCGACATATTATATGTACCTACATATATCTGTCACTGGAAAATTGCAGACTTCGTGTTAGTGACCTGTCTAGGGACTTAAAATGATAGCAGTGGGCTGTATAAAACTGAATATAGTGACGTCAGCCGAAGATAGTCGAAGACGCCCGAACTCTTTGTAACAGTGCAATAAATCTTTCATAGATTATAATTTCTCGATATATTATCTATACCAATATTATAAAGGGGATAGATTATGTTGTTTGTTTGCATCGAATAGGCTTCGAAACTACTGAACCGATTTGAAAAATACTTTCACTGTTGGTAAGCTACACCCGGGTGCCATAGAATATATTTTATCCCCGTATTCCCACGGGAACGGGAGGCGCGCGGGTGAAACTGCGGGGCTCATCCAAATTCAATAGTTTGCAATCTGTCCGTGTATTGTTGTGTGCGATATTTTACATACTGTGACATATAAATACTAAACTAACTGAACCCTAAAATATAGCGACAAAAAATTCGTCCGCATCGCTGTCCAAAAGACTAGCGTCACTGCCACGTTGTATGGCAATCCTTATCCTCCTCTGCTCATTGTAAAAGCCAGTCTTTGGGTCACGTGATGATAAATGATATTGGTAGAATTAACTAAAATGAATTTACACAAATATGGTGCCAAAAATGGAGGAAGCCATTTCCCCAGCATTAAAAGGGACAGCAACACAAAAGATCGTTCCTAGTCCCTCATCAATTTCATCATCAACATCATCAACAGCCTGTTGCAGTCCACTGCTGGACATAGGCCTCTCCAATTGCACGCCACTTAGATCTATTTTCGGCTTCTCGCATCCAGTTTCTGCCAGCCGCCCTGCGCAAATCGTCACTCCACCGTGCCTGAGGACGTCCTACACTACGTTTGCCGAGACGCGGTCTCCACTCTAAAACTCGTTTACCCCAACGGTTGTCGGTTCTACGACTAATATGGCCAGCCCACTGCCACTTCAGCTTACTAATCCGGTGGGCTATATCAATTACCTTGCTTCTCTGACGGATCACCTCATTTCTGATGCGATCCCTCAGAGACATACCGAGCATAGCCCTTTCCATAGCCTGCTGAGCGACTTTGAGCTTATGGACCATACGAGCCGTCAGTGTCCACGTTTCGGCTCCGTATGCCATGACGGGTAGGACGCACTGATTGAAGACTTTCGTCTTTAGGCACTGTGGGATCGACGATGTAAAGACTCGACGTATCTTCCCAAATGCTGCCCAACCCAACTGAATTCTTCTGTTCACCTCGCCCTCAAAGCATCAACTTCACCATGATGACAATCCCAAATAACCCAGCCATCCAAAGCTGGGTAATTTTTTATTCATGGGAAGTCTTCAAATGACTTCTTACACTCTGGGTGGAGCGGAAGGAAGTGTCAGACTCCTACTGACTAAACCCCATCCGTGATCCTCCTAATGCCTTTTGTATTTCAAGACCGATGGGGCTATCGAACAAATTTCGTAACCTGCGCTGGGTAGGCACTAGCCTTACCGTCTTCGACAGAGCTGGGTATAGGCCTTCTAGATTTTCCCCATCTGGGTCAGGTGTTTCGAAACTCTATAAAACAACACAATTTTGTACGGCCCTGGTTTCTTTGGCCTAAGCTGGGTCACCATTTGATCAAAGCCATCTTCATCACACGTTTAGCCATCCCATCACCTAGATCCCATCCGTACTAAATTAAGACCATGGAGTAACTATGGGGTTTCTTCTCAGTTCTTCTTCATAAGATCCTTCAAATGGACAACTAGAGTCACTTATTTTTTTAACTGTAAGTGTTGACGTTAAAAGGTGACTTGTAATGGTCTTATCTGTACATCAATACATATAAATAAAACTGGAGCGTCTGTTTGTACTATTGAAATAACCGCTTTTTACTACATGCATATATATACGGTACATATACCAAAATAACATTTTTTACTATTTTTGTCTGTCTGTTTGTTCCGACTAATCTCTGAAATGGCTGGACCGATTCTGACGGGACAGAATTTGTAAAAAAAAATTGAATTTTATTGGCAGGTAGCTGATGTAATACGGAGTAACTTAGGCTACATTTATTTTAGAAACATTCTTTTGTTTTAGAAAAATAAAGTAATGTTGCAATGTCCAAGTACTGTCCAGTACCGCGCGCAGCTCACGCGCATGCCACCACTGTGCCGTCACGTTGGGCACCCACCACTTCTCCCACCAACGAATCGATATCACAAAGAATCGGGGCGTTAGTAACTATTCCACGCGGACGAAGTCGCGGGCAGAAGCTAGTTTAAACATATGGATCTAACTTTGACATTGAGCTGCTATCCCGTTACAAAGACCAGCTAGCAAAATCTAGTTCCTAAAAATACCTGAACCAGTTTTCTATTGATTCTCACAAGTATGGATCGAGAGGAAGCAGCTGTACCTTACCTGCTTGTTAGTTTTTATCCCTTGTTTAATAATGGTGTAATTATTGCACTAGTGCTATATTGCTATTTAACGGGGCATTAGGACAGCGCCGCAAAACTTGTATTTTTGTACGTGAGTTGACTCCTTGGGTGCTTCGTAAATATAAATAGAGGGATTGATTTTTTTGGTACACTTAATTTGTGTCTATAATAAGTACCTAGTAGCTACTTTTGTTAAAACTTCTTATGAATGTGCTTATTTAGGGATGTTACAAAAGAGACTTTGACTTCTGAATTTTCCGTTTTTGTCTTCTCTAGAAAGCACCGGTCTAATTTAGATTAATTTGACAAAAAAGTCGTGTATAAGAGTTATTCTTATTACTTTATCAGTTAAGGATATGCACAATAAATATCATTTATCACAGCATTTCTTACTAGAGTTCGAACCACTAGTGGAATTACCGGATCTTCTATCGGAACTTTATTTTTAATTTTCTCAATGTATTTGAGAGCAAATAGAATTTCCGTAAATATGATCGTGGTACTAACGGGCTCCAGCCTCCCCCCCCCCCCCCCCTAAAACCTTGATTTCTTTGGCAGTCTACAACCTATCGAAGTGATTGAGAAATTTGGGAAAAATATTCCAAGGAGGCTTGTTAAGCAAACTAGTTGCGGAATTTGTTCGAAAGAGTTACCGCGGCCCTGGAACGCATAGGGCACAAGAAGGATCACGGGTGGGTTTTAGTCAGTAAAAGTCTGACATAAACATTCCCTACCGCTCCACCCAGGGCGGGAGGGGTCATTTGATGATTTCCCATCCAAAAAAAAAAAGCAAACTAAACTTTTATATTCTGTTAGCACAAGCCATCCTCCCCCTCCGACAATCCTGGATCCGCCCCTGATGCACAGAACAGCAAAACAGTTACCAACCAACCTGCACTAAACCACACACAATTCACTTCACTTCACTTAACAAACGGCATGTAATTAATTAAATCATGTACCTTAACAAATACTTAGCACTAACCGAAGCTTAATAACTAACCTGCACAATTAAGATTAACCGTTTAATGATACAAATGAATCATTCACCCTATTTGTGTAAAGTACGACACGAGTTAAAAGCTCCATCGGCTAGATCATCTGGTCACTTCTGAGTACGAACATTTAAGTATTAACTACAATAAATAAACTTTACATCTTACTACATATAATCTGCCTAGCCTTTTCCCAACTATATTGGGGTCGGCTCCCAGTCAAGCCGGATTCAGCTGAATACCAGTATTTTACGTGAAGCGGCTGCTTACCAGACCTCCACAACCCATTAACTGGGGAACACGGTACTTCTTGGCAAGACTGGTGTCAGATTTTCTGGCTACTGACAATCCGTAACGACTGCCAAAGATCTACAAATGACAGCCGGGACCAACGGCTTAACGTGCTTTCCGAGGCACGGAGGAGAGGCACGTTAGGTTAAGATGGTCACCCATCCACAGACCAACCTCGGCAAGCGTTCCTAACCTAGAAGATCGACCCGTGCAGCTGTTATAATTTAACCACGAGCTCCTCAAATCTAACTACATATATACACTTAAAATTAAAATAAACTAAACGCTATCGACTGGAAGTGAACCCAAAAGACTGGCGGCATTGCCACGTTGTATGGCAATGATTATTCTCTGTATGACGTAAAAGCCAGCCCTTGGGTCATGCGAAGTGTCAACTAAACGTTTAGCAAGTTCTTTAAATAACGCTTGAGCACTCGGACCCCACGGTCCAAGAGTTTCAACCCCAAACGGCTCGAACATATAATTGCCGACTATATTCCCGCCGTTTGAGGTTCTCAGCTACCGCACGCACGCAATCGGATCAGTCCAACATCAACTGTTGGGCAGTAGCTACCAGGCATAATATCCTGGATGAAGGATCCCCCCTTTTCAATGGATGTTTTCAGGATTTTTCACTTAGTTTTGTGCTCCATATTATTCTATATACTCAATGCAAAACGGACGTGTCGGTCGCTTCCAAGTTATGCGGTCTTTTGTGGACCACTCGGTGCATGCTGTATCCACCAGCCTAATAGTATCTGACCATATTGCGCGTTTTTCTTTCACAATAAGCCAGATAATCCTTCTTGCATTAGCAGCAATACCCTATAGTGCTTCCACTAGTGCTGGGACACTCTTTTTTGTACTGCCTTAGTCAGTAATCCGCTAATCAGGTACCGTGAGGGTGGATATACAAGTCCGGAGTAATTATTACCAGGCTATGGTAAACCAGCTATCATTATCTACTCAAAAATGTTACGGATTGATATGCGCTGCCAAAATGTCACACGGTTGAACCCAAAAATTTCAAATACAGAATAGCTATCGCTGATAGAATATCATTTTATCGAGAGGGTCAGTTTTGGTCGATCGATAAAACACATTATGAAACCTCTATGTTCTGTCGTGTTAAAGCCATATAATTAAGGAATCTGTTCGTGGAACTGGCCAGCTTGTTTCACAGCATAAGGTGCAGGCACGGCTAGAATGAAGGTAATTTATTAGGTATCAGTGGTTTTAATTACCATTTTTGTGGGTGGTTACGGTATTGCTAGAATTAATGATAGCGAATCTACTTCGTGCATTTTTCAAGATAAATCAACAATAATGTAGCTTTGCATAAGTAAACATTTAGTAATTTTTAATCTCACATTTTAGTTTTTTTTAGAAAACCAAATGAGCATTTAGCATAATCAGCCTTTTAACGACCCCACTGCTGGGACACAGGCCTCCTCTCTAGGAGAGGGAATGGGCCGTAATCCACCACGCGGGCCCAGTGCGGGTTGGTGAATGTCATATCTCTTCGAATTTCTGGTTCTAGGACAGGCCGGCTTCCTCACGATGTTTTCCTTCACCGTTTTGAGAGTAGTAGTGATGAAATTACTTATTTATTACAAAAATTAATACCTCTGGCTGGGTTTGAACCCGCGACCTACAATTCGTAAGTCGGGGCCACCACTGCTCCTCTGATGAATGAGCATTTATTTTTCCACAAAATCAAAGTGCATACATATTTTTTAATTTCTGAAAATTCTTTTGGGACTTTTGGTATATGTCAAATTATGAAAGCTAATCCATTCATCAGATCTTCACTAATTTTGAATATATCATCGTTATCGTCACCGCCCCTATTTATACAGTGCCAGTAGTGTACGCCTATGTAGCTCAAATTGGTTTATTTTTGTAGTGTTCCAGATTTAGGTCTTATTTACACTTGGTTTTTCTCTTCGTCTCTAATATTCTTAATATCAATGTTATATATTCCAATATAGATGTTATATTGTTTGAATTATACGTGTCTGCGCTGTTGGTATGCTTATTCTAAATAAATAATACCGTAAAATACGAAAGTGAGTTTAATTTAAAATTGTCCTAAAATGCTGATGAATTGTTGCAGAGAAAGATTCACGATCGCGAACGAATCCGAGGGCATCAATAACAAATCCAAGCTCATACATAAAATTCAATTCTTCGAACAAATTACAAACAAAAAAGCATCTAACGCATTATATGACCGTGAGATAAAGCGCGACCTATTGAACTTTACCGCCGGACTTAAGCTTAAACCACGAGAACCCATAATTATGGGTTGAAGGGTTAACAGGGATGTTAGTAATGCAACAGTCCACAGAATACTTAGGTACAGTCGATGGAAGAGAATAGTTTGCAGGCGCTAGTTTGAAACCTCGAGCGTTTGCTGAGTTAGGATGTTTACATAGTTAGGATGACTGTTATATATTGCTGGGAGGTTTTTGGAATCACATCTTTTACTAACCTAGAAAATTAGGGAGGGTTAGGCTTTAATTGTAATAATAATGATATTTGTAATGGTGATGACATGTTAATTGATGTAATGATAATGGAATGACATTTGTAAAAGTAATGACATGATATATGTATAATCTTATGAAACTGATCTATATTTTCCTTTTAATACAAACATATATTTTTAATAGCTGATGATTTAAGAATTTTTGATAGTAATTTATAAATTGATCTAAATAAGTGTAATAATAGTGATATAAATAATTTTAAATGTTTGCATGCCGATTGGTAAAATGTGGTTGGGCCGCTGGGCTAAATGTAATCTTAAGAACTATTATGACCCATATTTGCAAAATAAAATTATATTCTTAAAATTTTCACTCGCAAAAAGGTCTCATACTCAGCTTTAATTTAATTAATGACTTGATTTTGGTTTCGATTTGACGGCACGGCACTCGCAAAAATCGGCTGCATCGTGCGTGAATACATAAATATTCCTTGTTGGCATAGTAAACTCTTTTTTTGACTGTACATTGAATTGAAAAGCTTTTAAATATTCACATTTATCAAAAGTTGTAAGATTCATAGATACTCGTCCGTCTTAGAAACCACAAGTATATGTTTAAATAGCTTTGGGCGAAAATTATAATGGCGTCAGGTCCACAGATTGAATTATTTATGTCTTAATTAAGATGTTGAAGTAATCACTGACTGATTAATGAGCGAGAACAGGTAAATATGTCAATTAAAAGGAAGTGAAAATGCGAAATTATCGATACTGCTTTAGTACATTTACAAATGTAATTTATCTGCCATTATATTTCGTAATGGTTTAAGTATTTAGCAAAAAGCATGTGATTTTAATCACAGACTTGATTTATTACTGCATTTCGACTGCTAATTGGATTCGAAACTTGTTGTTTCACTACTATTGCTTTGTCTCGACTTCGTATAATTAGTTCTCCAAGATCTAGGTTTTAAATTTACACGATGTTTGTGGACGATAAAAGATGTTGATGTCTTCAGTTTAATTTATTTTCAAGATTTTTATGTCTTTAGATTTAAGGGGTTTTAAGGGGAATAAGTTAACTGAATATTTATTTTTATTATTATTCCGTTTAATCCTCCTTATATACCTATAAATTACATTGTTTTAATATTTCTTAAAAACAACATTAAAAAAAAAAAACATTTAAAAATATAAATAAAATAATAGTCCGCCGGTGTCAGGAGCAGGGTCCAAACTACCGGTGGTTAGGGCTCCAGAGAAAGGAAGCTCCTCAAAATATGAGCCGTATCGTGAGGATTATTTATTATTATTATGACATTACTAAATATACATTAAAATAAAAAAAAAACACTTAACTAACAAAAAATAAAACTAGTAAAAAAATGGCGTTGAAAAATTCCTCCACATCGCTGGCCACTGGTAATGTACCCAAAAGGCTGGCAGCATTACCACGCTGTATGGCAATGCTTATCCTTTGTTAAAAGCCAGCCCTTGGGTAATGCGAAGTGTCAACTAAACGTCTTGACAAATCTTTAAATAAACTATGAGCACTCGGACCCCACGGCTCAATAGTTTCAACCCCAAACGGTTCGAACATATAACTACCAATAAGGTTATTGTATTTCCGCCGCTTGAGGTTCTCCGCAGCCGCAGCGGCAGCGCCAGCACAGCACGATGAGCTAGGAAGATGAAGTTAGTTGTTGTAAAAGTTAACTTGTATTCAAATATTAATTTTGTAATCATTGGTACATCTGACATCTAATCTTGATTAAGTTTGTGGCGAATGTTTGGTTCTAGAAATAAAATAAATAAATATTTTCAATTCAATTCAAAGAATACTTCTGTCTGTCTATTCACGCGATGTTAGCCGCAAATTTTCCCTTAGTAACGCGTGTCAACACCTACTGAACTATACAATACTCATAAGGTCATAAAAAATAAAAATAAATTGCCATAAAATAAAATAAATAATCTTTATTTCAAGTAACATGACTCAACTGCGTTAGTAACAATTATTTCTTATCCCTATGTTAGTGTTCTTATTATAATAACTTATCCTAAAGCAATAAATATAATAGATATGATATGAGTCGCTACCACACGCCTACCACCGAGGTGGACAGCTATCACCGAAAACAGATTTTCCAGATATATTAAGTTATTTTTTTTAATACAAAATAGCATCCATAGGGCCCGTTCTCATTTTGAATAAGCGTTCAAATTCAATTCTTAATCATAGTACAAAACTAGTAGTAGAAGGCAAATTGGAAAGTCTGATTTTGACAGTTTGATACTGCATGCCCTTCTGATTGTTACCTCGATCCACATACGAGAGACCACGAAGTTTCAAACGCACCGCATAGTTCTGTAAGTGCGTCCAGATTGATTCGTTATCACATGGAACGTCCCGCGGTCCGCAGCCCCGGACAGGTACGCGATGTTCCGACCACATTAATTGACAGCTGAATCGGTACGGGCCTCGAATTAATCGAACTTCGTTTTGAATTATTTATAGGATGCATTGCGCGAGTGGCCGCGGGGTAGGCGGGAGGTGAGGTGGAGAGGGGGCGCGGCAACAGGTCCGCATTGTGTCGGGATGCAGGGGATGAGGACCAGACTAGGGTTGGCGCGAAAGAGTTATAAATTTAAAAAGTAATTGAGCTGGGTTTATCACTTATATTTTCCCATTCAGCGATATAATATAGTTTTCTGTCAGTGAAAGAACTGCATCGTCTTCTCAAGATTTTCAACAAATAACCTCTCCGTAGTATTAGATTTAAACGTCCCTCAGTGGCATTTTAATAAGCATATTGGCCTACCTTTGTTTTTTCTCCTAATATGTGATGAAGTGGAAGGAAGTTAGAATAGTTTATTCCTTATCTATTTTTTTTTCTGATTAGTTTTTTAGAATCGAAGATAGTAGAATCGTATGTTATGGTGTTATTTTATATTCCGTTCAACCAGTACATAAGAACCTGTGGCAGTATTACGAAGTGCCAATGCTATCATGATTCGGGTGAGGGAAAGAGATAGTGCTATTCGTCTTGTGTAACTCCGTCTCTCTCTGACACAGAAATCATTATGGATTTAAGACGTCATAATAGGTCGCCTGGATAGCTTGAGCTACGAGTAACTCTTACCGTATTGTGCAAATAACTGTACACTCGTTAGTTTGTCTATGACAAAGGTTTTATGTGATATTGATGGCACAAGGAAACGTACTGATGATTCCTCGGACTTAGCCATTGATTGCTAAGGAATGAGGTTTATTATTCAACTGTTAGCTTTCAATAATGAATCCCCGTTATCGGAAATGATGAAGTAGATAGTTCTAGAAGGTGTCTCAATTTTTCAAGAAAGGACTACTAGGTAAGTATCGTACTAATATTTTTAAAAGTGTGTTTATTTGTTTCATCAAATCACGCCGATTTACGCTTCAACGGTTGGTATGGAATTCGACACTCGGATAGACCATGTCTTGGAAAAACACTGTAACTTTGGATGTTTCATGTATGTAGAACTTTCCAGATATATTGAGTTATTTTTTTAAATACAAAATAGCATCCACAAGATCAGTTCTCATTTTTTGAATAAGCGTTCAAATTCAATTCTTAATCATGATATTGCGTATTGAATTTGAATAAAGAACTCGGTGACAAATGTTAAAAACTATTGTGTCTATGGTAATAGAAATCACGCCAATTTACACCTCAACGGTTGAACGGATTTTTACACTTGGGAGGAACATGTTCAGGATTGGAAACATTTTTTTATTTCAGTAGTTAAATTCGCGTATGATCATTTCTGTCTATAATGCAGGCGAAGTCACTGTCAGAAGCTAAGCAGATAATTTATACTAACATCTTTAACCAGGGTTTCATAAATCTTGGGTCCGGGTTCAAAAGTATCGTTCTAGCTGCAGCGACGGTTCTGGGCCGCGGTCAATTATACTATAGACTGAATTAACATTCTGAGCAGTAAACTGTTCAAGCAATTTAATAACAAACAGGCGGATCAGTCTAACTGATGTTAGCGTTCAAATTATTTTCTAGGTTACCAAGATGGACTAGTTTTGATGGAGGTTGGGAGATTCAGTTTGCCGCTTCTCTGTCTTAATTTAGTTGGGAGATTCAATTTGTTTAACTTACCAAGAAGATGATTTTGGTCCTGTTCTGTTTAATAGCTGCATTCAAAATGAGCGGGTTTTATTTCCAAGATATTGCATTAGATGTGGTACACCAAAATTGACTGTGGAAGAATTATGTGTTCTAACGTTTCCTTTTAAAACATTTTCATAAAATTATCAGTGACACATATTATTATTATCTACTTTATGTTTAACCAATAATTGTAATAGAAAACAACTTTCCTTCTTCTAAGGCGCGACTGTATTTCAGAACATTGCAAACTTGGTCTACAATCTTCCACCATATAGATTTTTCCCTTATTCAGTTTTGGCTAACAATTGCAGTTGATGTTTGTAGTTAGTTGGTGTTTGAGTGAGTGAGTTACTTTTATTAGTTTCAATCAATGTAAACTTTTAATTTAATTCAATTTTGTCGCCACCCCTAGGCGGCTGGTGCGGGGGTGTAGGTGCGCGGGCGCGGGCGGCGCGGCAGGAATGCACGCTCTTGTTCGTTTTGGGAGCGTCTGCGCAGGTAGGCGCGCGCCTCCCCCGCCGCGCAGCCCCCGTTGCTATGCGCATACTCGACTGACGAAGCTTCTAGAATTCGTGCTGGAAAGGGTTAAGTTTTTCGGTGGATTTAAAATGAGAAAAGTGTATTATATGTTTATTTATGAAAATGTTGAATTGAGAATTAAAATACTGAAGTAATTATAACTTATGAAAAACTAGTTTCAGCCCGCGTGTTTTAACGCATAATCTATCTTATTCCACTCGGATAGCTTAGATCTATCTCGGACATTTTTTTTTAAATCGGTTCTCTCTTCTTCTTCTATTTATAATATTCAGGGTAAAGCGAAGATTTTTTAGAATCCCAGAAAGACTAAAATCATCGAAAACTATTTGGACTGATTTTATCCTTTGAGCCGGATTACTGATCTGCACCCGAACTATAGTAAAAACGAATGTAAACGTTGATTGAGTTAAATATTAAATAATTAATCTGGTTTTATAGCAATTATGAGTAGGTAACCTATTCAAAATAACACGAGCCAAATAGGTATTAGGTCTCACTGTTCTTTTAAGATTTATCAAAACTAAAAAGAAGTGTTCTATAGGTAAGTCATCTACTCATTAAAACTCAATGATATACCTGTGTTGTCCCACGTAGGCGTTCGTCAGTCGGGTATACACCGGCGGAGCCCTTCAATATTTTTTACTCGTTTACTCGTCCGGAGGTCATTCGAGTAGTAAAAGTAAAGTATTGAGTCAAAATAAAACCGCTCCAACGGCCCATGGGAGCTGAATCCAGGTCATAAATGGTGCGCCCACGAAAACTGCACGTGACTTAATTAATTGACGTTTTTTTATGCAATCGTATTGAAAAGTCTCTAATAATAAGGCGTGACTTTTTTTTCTGGATGGGAAATCATCAAATGACTTCTCCCACTCTGGTCGGAGCGGAAGGGAGTGTCAGACTCGTACTGACTAAAACCCACCCGTGATCTTTCTAGTGCCCGCCGCGTTTTAGGACCGCGGTGACTCTTTCGAACAAATTCCGCAACCATAAGGCGTGCACCTGTGTTCCTCCTAGTGCCCTTTGCGTTTCTGGGCCAACCCAACCCCAACCCAACCTGGAGTTCGCGGACAGTGGTGGTTGGAAAGAACTAAAATATGGTCGGCGAGAGATTTTAAATATCAAACTTACGAACTGAAAAGTAACATTGACGCAAACTGATTTTAAGTTTGTATCAGGTATTTTCTTTAAATTTTTGAATTTTTGATGAGTAACATCTTTCCGCTCGCTTTCCTGCAATCTTTGGGAGTGATAATGGAGTGAAATGGAACGGAAGTGTGTAACAGGAATTCGGGGAAGCACGGACTATTTAATTTTGATCTGACCAAATGAGCGCGCGCGGTGGCAGAGTTGATCTCGAGAGTGTATCTCTTTTTTTTTAGGATATACTTGTTTTACTATTAATTTTGTTTATTTCCCAATTTTTACACATGATATGCGAATACTGTGAGGCTCGCTCGTTTTTTTTTGTACATTTATACAGAAACATTTTAAGATTAAAAAAAATAGAAAACAAAAAGGTCCTAAATCAAAATAAGGCTGGGAACTACTGCTTTAGTATGATCAGAATGTTTTTAAGCAGTCCTCAAACAAAAAAACATCGTGAGGAAACCGGCATGTCCTAGGATCAAAAATTCGAAGACATGTGATATTCAGCAACCCGCACTGGGCCCGCGTGGTATATTACGGCCCATTCCCTTTCCTAGAGAGGAGGCCTGTGTCCCAGCAGTGGGAACATTCAAAAGGCTGATTATCCTTATGCTTATGCAGTCCTGAAACGTATTGATAGTGGGCGTGCAAGAAGATTATGTGTTTGTCATACATTCTCAGATGGTAAAGAGATAAAAACGCAGTCTGGGCTTAAAGAGTCAGTTAGCTGTTGTATTTTGGAAGGTTTTCATACCTATTTGAGTGCAGTACGTGGGCTTATATTTTGGAACTGAATTAAACGTGTCGTAACTCTGAGAATTAACGAGTCTCGTGAGTAAAAACTCAAAAATAGTTTTATAATCTGAATCCATACTCTTCATATCTATCTATACAAATATATTAAAGCTGAAGTGTTTGTTTGTTCGAGCAAGTTAATCTTTGGAACTATCAGTAAATCATGAGAAAGGCTTATAAGCTACACGGAAACGAGGTTTGCGCGACCAAGTCATAGGTAAAAGCTAGTGCTTTACAATAAATATGCGAAAGTAAACCTGTCTGTGTGTCAGTATTTCTGTCTGTTACCTCCAGGGCCGCTGCTAGCTGTTTGATCGCCCGCGTGCAATACCGATTATACCGCCTTTTTTTTTTGGATGGGAAATCATGAGTGGAAGGGAGTGTCAGACCCTTACTGACTACCCACCCGTGATCCTTCTTGTGCCCTTTGCGTTCCAGGGCCGCGGTGACTCTTTCGAACAAATTCCGCAACCCTAGCAAGCACTGACCCTATGGGGCCCCGTCTGCGTTGCTGACGGCTCTTTGAGGCGCGCGTGGAACACGACGCGCCGTCGACTCGGCCTGGTTGCTACCGGACGGCGAGCCACCCATAGCTCGCCATCCGCAGGCACGCGCCTACGGTGGCTGGGAAACGCCCAGCGTTTCCCGGCGCCCGGGGCGTCTTCTTCTGTTTCGGCGAAAGGTTTCGCCTCCTTCTTCGCTAGCATTACTGCTTCGCAGAAAGAGGTGACCGCTTCCCATGCCTCCTCGCTTTGGACCATGTATTGAAAGTGAGCCGGAAGCGAGAGGTCGATCGCCTTGACGAGGACACAGCGTTGCTCCGTCCAAGCAGGGCAGACCTCCTCCGTATGTTCCCTCATGTCCTCCAGACGATCACGCGGCCGAGTCCGGGTGTCAACACTGTAGTGTTGACACCAGGACGTGTCCTCCCGTGGATTCCAAAACAGGTACCTCCCGAAACACCCGTGTCCGGTGAGTACCGGTGCTAGGAACGCCGTGGCTCCTCTCCAACTACTCCTCAAAGAGGGGACTTATCGCCACAATGGTGGCATGCTCAACAAGTACCTACCTAACCTACCAACTGAGAAATAAGCTCAGAGTTTTCATAGAACACGACTATGGATACTTGTATTGAATTTGAGTCCAAACGGTGGCGGGCGGTTCCTGCGGTACCTGCTGACGGATAAGATAGCACCTTCGGTTTTTTTTTCAATGCGATGATATTTCTTATGCTGTAGGTGGGGTTGCTATTATATTATGACTATGACTTTGAAAATTACGTAATGAGTCGCTCGATTTGCCGCCCCCTTGGACGTGCCGCCCGTGTGCAGTGCACGCCTTGCACGCCCGCTTACGGCGGGCCTGGTTACCTCTTTACGTCTTAACGGCTCAACGGATTTGGATGAAACTTCGAATACGGTTAGACCTGCCCTAGATTAGGACATACGATACTTTTAACCCGAAAGAGGACATCCTCTTGGGATAAATTCCGACTTCTACGCAGGCGAAGCAACGGGAAAAAGCTAGTAAGAAGAGTAAAAATTAAAACAAAATCCAGCGATATACACACGCCTTGTGGCACATCTAAAAATATACATTTTAATTAAACTCGCGATCAGATAACTTAGAAAACACGGTAGGCAATTTACCTAGTCTGTATTTAAATAAACATTAATTAAATGTTATAATTAGTATGATTATCAGACACAAATAGCAATTAAGGTTGCAGCTACTTAATTAACGAAAAGGTTTTACTTTCTTTAAAGGCAAGTTGTGGTCATGTACTACAAGAGATCTGCGGTTTGACCACGGCTACGGTCCACCAGAGTCTGTCTATACCGCGTCTTGTCTATTGTCTTCTATTTTATTTGGTAATTTGTGGTCAGTTAATGTTTTGTGGTCGATGAGCGTCGAAGTAATGATAATATGTGGTTGGTATGTAATGCTGCTGAAATACTGGGTTTTTTATTGAGACCGTTACTGTTAGTAAAGATAGTCCTGTTAGTATTTAAATGGTTTACAAGACTTTCTATTTTCAACTCAATACTGCTCATATTCAATGTGACCGCACTTTAGTTCAGACCACGTAATATTCTGTCATAACTCAACACTTCTCATTTCTATAATTCAACTAACGCCGTACAAATATATTTGTGGTCGAGACGCATTTCAACTGTGGTCGTGGTCACGCTATAAAAATTGTTTTGAAGTCCACAATACAGTGGATTTCATCAAAAGTGGGACGCATGAATCTGTGAAATCCGATTACGGGTTGTTAAGAAACTTTTAACCTAATCGCTTTATATTATACGTATGTTTATTAAGGATTATACTCATTTGTATTTAAATAACATGTGTTTGGGAGCTATTTATGTTACCAGTAACCTGTTTGTAACCGTTTGAGTGTTTTATAAAATGTTTATAGTAGCGAAAGATCGAGCTAATTAACGATTTAGTTCGTTGGAAGTAGTAAAGGTGCGTGACTTTGCTATTAAGAGATAAAATATAATAATTGGTTTTCGATATCAGCTATAAAAAAATTGATAAAGAGATCTGTGGCCGTACCACGAATTGCAAAAGCTATCATGATTCAGTGTGAGGGAAAAGGATAGTGCTACTCGTCTTGTGTAACTCCGTCTCTCTCTGACACAGGAATCATGATGGATTTAAGACGTCATGGTAGGGCTGCTGAGATTCACTCTACTCAAGGTCAATTCTCTTACTTAAAAATCGACCAAGTACGTTGGTCTTTCGCAGTTTAGGGTTCCGTAGTCCAATTGCTGATACTAGCCAAGCCTTCTTAGCTATGAAAGTTTTCCTTTTAAATTCATTATATACTAGCTGCTGCACGCGGCTCCGCTCGCGTGAATGTCGAGTACTGTCCCAAGGGAACATACTTTCGGAAAAAAATATCCTATGCGTATTTTCAGACTATGATCTATTTTTGTGGCAAATTTTATCAAGATTCATTCTGTAGTTTTGGTATGCAAGAGTAACATACAATTTTTCGCGTTTATAATAATTAATATTAGTAAGGATTTATTTACAACTCCAATAAAAACCGTTCAGTTGGTAGAGTAGGGGGACATGCACAAAAAATACCACATTAAAGCTTATTATTTCGTAAAAGGATTATATTATATTTAAACAACATATGCAACGACATCCCACAATATGGGATAAACGATTAAAATAAAAACATCTTCAATTTACCCTAATGAATTTAATTTAAATGCTGCGTGATTAACATGTATACCCACACCAAATTCCAACTTTCTAGTGCTAAGCGTCTCTGAAGTAAATCACGGACAGACAAACTAACGTGGCGAAACTTTAAGGTTTCCTTGTTGACTACGGAACCCTAAAAAGGGTTCAAATTCTGGTCGCAAGATCATTTCAGTGTTGCGGAATTTGTTCGAAAGAGTCACCGCGGCCCTGGAACGCAAAGGGCACAAAAAGGATCACGGGTGGGTTTTAGTCAGTAAGAGTCTGACACTCCCTTCCGCTCCGCCCAGAGCGGGAGAAGTCATTTGATGATTTCCCATACAAAAAAAAAAGATCGTCTCAGTGACATCAACGTCAAAACTTGTTTAAATGTAGGGAATCTACAGGTGGTTGCAAAAGGTTCGAATGTCCTTTAAAATGCGGGAATTACCTTTAAATGTCTGAATGTAAGGTACTCGTAGGTTTGCTAACGACCACACGACTAGTTTAAACAAAGTACGCTTGACAATAGGCGGGCACACGCGGGGCTTAGGAGAAATTCCTGCACGTTGGAATGGACCATCTTTGAAATACTTTTAACGTTTAGTGCTAGTGCTAAGTGCGAACTTCAAACCACTACAATGGGAATCTCGTAAAACATTGTACTACAGAGTTGCCAGAAATGTGTAGTTGTATAGCAAAAAATATAATATATGTAGGTATATGATCGCGTTCCTTACAAAGATTATCGTTAAAGGAGAAGTTCAAGCATTTGAAATTGAAATTTGTACTGTAATAACACTCTGTGGTCCTCCGAGGCGGCTTTTTAAATAAAATGTTCGGGATTAATTGAAGGGACTTTATTCGTGTGCCTCGTTTTGTAGTCTTGTTTATTTTTCCTTTGAATTGATTCCTTGGATCCGTTTCTTGTTTGAATATATTTAGTCTTCGGCTTTATATTTGTAATAAGATTACACGCCGCAAACTGGGAGTGTTTGAAGTGGGATTACAGTGAGGAGCAAGTTTCGAACATAAAGTTAAACAGTTTCGAGTTAGTAAATAGAATTTGATAAAAGCAAACGTGTAAATGTAGTTTCTGTTAAGACTTGTATCTGTAGCTTGTACAAACTTAAATACATAATTAATGGATTCATGAAAGTGGAATTAGAGATTCTGTTTATTTAGTAGATGGAAAGCAAAAACAGAAGGAAAGTGTAATTACTCAGTAAAATTGGCTTCAAATCTCCGTCAAACGACCGTATACAATTGAAAAGCTGAGGAGCTCTCTTGTTGGTTCTATTATTTTCAAGTGTTATGGGTTTCAGGGCAGGCCATAGCCTGCCCTGAAACCCATGTAATAACCCCATGTAAGAACCCCATTGTAATAGCAGACTTGGGGCCCAGGCATTATGATGCCTGGGCCCCAAGTCTGCTATTACAATAGGACCTACCATTAGAACGTCACTGTGCAGTCATTGCTTTTAATAGCTCGGTTATCAAAAAGTATTACGAGACCATTGACCGACCACTGATCAACCATTTTGAATTTAGCGGATTACGAATTTTTAGCAAAATGACAATGGAATCGTGTTGGAATGACAAATTTATAAAAATAGCAGACTTGGGGCCCTTGATGAAGGCAGCATATGAGCGTGTCGATTGGTATAGAAAAACAGTGGTCTATGCCCGGCAGTGGATGAAGGCGGGCTGTGGATGATGGATGATGATGAATTAAAAATTCGTGCTGGCCCCTTATTGACTACACCTGCTTGCATTTTCTGGTAACACACGATATTGATACAATAATTAGATATTGATACAATCGCACGTCGGCTGCTCTGATTGTCTAAATCACTTTTGAATAGCATTCAAATCCTTCCAGAAACTTAGCGTAAGTCTGTTTAGGCGACGCATTCTAAAATGGCGACGTGAAAGTGTGAGTGGTGCCATAAATCTCTGGACCCGAGAGTGTAACGAGCTGGGGTCACGCACTCGACTCGCACGTGACAAATGTTCCGTGTCACAACTGGCTCTGTAGGAGGTAACCCTATTATACGGAATTTAGGGTTGAAGTCTTCGTCATTTAAGTATGTTCCCTTTAAATTTTCGTAAAATAAGTAATTTCAAGTCAAGTTTGCAAGTGACAAGTTGTTATTTAAGTATTGTTTGCTTTATCAAATCAACGAAAATTTACTTAGATAAAAAGCAACAAAGATCTGGAGTGGGGATTTTAACCTCACGTCCGCGTCGTGGTAAAATGTGTAGCGCAATGTGGCGTCACATGAGTTTTCATCGCACTGTATCGTCTTCATTTTTTGTTTATGACAAAAACAAAAAAAAAAAACTTGTCCAAAATTTTTCGATAATATAACTGACGCAACGTACTAAATGGAATCATATTTAATTTTACGCAGGAATCATCCGTATAAGACTAGAAAAAAAAATGTTTTTAGTCGACTACCCTAATTTGTTGCAGGTTCCAGAATTTTGCAGAATAAGAGCTAAACTTGAAGTGCTGCTGACCCTTAAAATAAGTCCTCTTTGCCAATTGACAACAAATTACATCTCTCTTTATTTATAAGCTAAAATTATTTTGACTTATACCTTTTGTTTATTACCTATGTAGACCTTCAACATTATAATTTTCTATACTAAACATCTCGACACATAAATAGGCAATAAAGAGTAAAAGCCGCTTCATGACGCATTTTCAATAAAAACTACAGAAAGACGTGTCGTAAAATTTGAAAAACCGTCCATTAATTGCAGCAAATCATTAGTTTAGCAAAACGTACGGAACATAATAAATATTAATGCTAAAAGTATAGTAAAGTGAGTTGAATTGTTGGTAGCGCCACAGTTACGATCATTAATTTTGCTTTGCTCTGAAAGCGCACTGAGAACTCACTAACTTGCTGTTCTCCATTTTTATAGCATTATTTAATTTGTATTATTTTACTAATAAGGAGTAATAGATGGGCTAACACTTTTTTAATTTATTTTGTAGTTCTAATTTTAAGTTAACGTGCTGTGCAAGACTTAAAAATGAATAAAGCCTTGTTAATTCCTTAATTTTTTTTTTGATTTGATGCCTAATACGATTCGAGAATAGAAATTACAATAATTAAGAAATCAACACGAATTAAAATTAATAACATATAAAAAAAACATAATCACATTTATAAAAGACCTCTCTACAGAGTAAAGAACTATGAGTTAATCGCTAATTATACAATACAATACAATACAATATCTTTATTTTCTCTCTTCACAAAGGTTCACATAGTTAAATATAAATATAATTCCTAGTTCTTTTAACCAAAATTCATAATACAAGTATGATCCTTTGCGAGAGACTGGCGTCCATACTAGGATACCCTGTGTGACGGACAATTAATTCCTTAGTTAGTGTTATGTGAATTGAAGCATCTGCATCGGTGGCATTCATGAAATCCCTCAAAGTACAAGCGTGTGAGCGCTTGGGGCACTTCAACGTGTGGCTCACGTTCTGAGCACCGTACTTGTCCAGTCTTCAACAATGTTTTGTTATGAGGTCGGTCTTAAGCATTAGCCGAAACAAGTTTAAATATTCTTATTGCAGGGATATTAGGCCTTCTCTCCCTCTGAAAGCAATTAGGCCTTAATCCATTTCCTTAGTGAGACTTGTCTTCGAATTTTGTTTTAGGACAGTTTTCATCACGATGTTATCCAGCAATAGTGATTAATTTTTTTATAATTTCCAACATTTTATCTAAATATCAAGCAAAGTTTCTGTCTGTGTTCAAACTAATGATATGCAACTAAGTCGCGGACCAAAACTGCCTTAAGAACTTTTCAGTACTGTTCATCAAATATACAACTGGCTTTCAAAACGGTGAAGGAAAACATCGTGAAGAAACCGGCATGTCCTAGAACCAAGAATTCGAAGACATGTGACATTCACCAACCCGCACTGGGCCCGCGTGGTGGATTACGGCCCATTCCCTCTCCTAGAGAGGAGGCCTGTGTCCCAACAGTGGGAACATTAAAAGGCTGATTATGCTTAATGCTTATGCTATATATGCTTAATATACAACTGGCTCCAGCAACTTTGCAGCGTAGGAAAGAAACCCAAGCGCATTTTAAAAATGCATGCCCAATATTTGACAGCCCAAATGTCGCGGTGGCCAAGTGTTTACTTTCGATCCCCAGGATCGCCAGTTCGATTCCCACACATGGACAAATGTTTGCCACGTCAACCAATATTGGTTTTGGACCTGATTGTCTGTCCACACAGGTTGCTCTGCGATCTTGCGTTTACAGTAAGCAGTTTTTTGTATTTTTTTGGGTTACTGATAATATCAGTAACCCAAAAAAAAAAATACAAAAAACTCCACCATATTATGGTGGACAGTGGCACTGGGTTTTGCTGGGTAGATCTGTTACGACCGACCGACCGGGAATTATGTTCAACTTGTGAGAGAAAAAAAAAGTAGTCATGTGGTGGTTACATGGTACATAGAAGAATACAATCACACATAAAAAATACAGCACAAAAGAAAATTAATATGTGTATTTTTAATAGTAGCAGAGAACACCAAGCAGATTATAAGTGTGTCAGGTATCTCCAATTTTTTTCTTTCTAGGAAATGTCGATTTTTTCACGATGTTTGATTTGGATATTTTGAAAACAGTGGTGACAATACAAGTAACAATAAGTTAAGCAGTTAACAATAATTGCAATGTATTAGTTCATTGTTACATAAATACGATTGTAATATGATTATAATATCTGTAACTGTAAAAAATATGCTTTTTGATATATGTATTTGTTCATCCAGCGGCATTTATTGCCGATATTCTTTTTAGTAAATATGTCGATAATGTAGTGGGCTGCAATACTGTAAACGATTGTTTGAATCGTCTTGTTTTTTGTTAATATTTGTATTGTAGCTGTTTATTGTCCCATACAATAAAATAAAATATATTAAAACTAATTAATATTATTCTTCTTCTTTGAGTGCCATCTTCTATCGAAGGTTGGCGACCATCATGGCAATTTGGACCCTCGACACAGCAGCTCTAAATATGGAACGTGTGCTTTTGTTGTATCATTGGCGCAGATTTCGCCGATAGTTAATATTAGTATCTTGTGGACGGCTCCAAACTATGTAGAACCTGTATCTTGAGGTCCTGAGTTGTGATTGCACTAAAATATAAATTAAAACTATGGGCAAAAGTGGACATGTCTTGAGTCGGTTCAAGGTAACAACCAAATAGGTCCCATTAAATGCCAAAAGTCATCGCGGGAGACTAAGGCGAAGATATCAGAACCAGCTGACTCCTACAGAAAAGATTGATCCGAACTAACAAAGGATAGAGTTGTGTGGACAAGGGATTTTTGCCCAGCAGTGGGAAAAATAGGCTAGAGACTAGGAAGGATGAGAATTAAGGTATGGCGTTGATTAGATAAAGAATAAATGAGACCATCACCTTAATACTCATGGATGAGTATGCGTTAAAACTTGTGTATTTCCCTAGTTCTATATTCCTAGTTCCATTTTAGTATCTAGTCTATTTTGTGCCCACTGCTGGGTAAAGGCGGTAGACCACACAACTTTATCCTTCGTTAGTCCGGGCCATTTTTTTCTGTAGCAGACGGGCTAGTTTCCTCCAGTCGTTATGGGTTGTCAGATGCCAGAAAATCTGACACCAGTCTTGCCAAGAAGTACCGTGTTCCCCAGTTTATGGGTTGTGGAGGTCTAGTAGGCAGCCGCTTCACGTAAAATAGTAGTATTCAGCTGAATCCGGCATGACTGGGAGCCGACTTCTATATAGTTGGGAAAAGGCTAGGCAGATGATGAGTCGGACTGGTTCCGCCATCTTTGCCTTAGTCTAGTAATGTATGTAAAAGCGGGCTGGTTTCCGCAACTCCACGACTAAGCGCGTATTTTGCGTGCAGGTGGGACAAATGTGTCATTCGATCCACCCCAGCTCCCCTAGGAAGGCCAGCAAGGCCTTGGTGTTGCTAACTATCTCGCAGAGGGTACCTGGGTTTCCGAAGTACTTAGCCCTGTAATCTGCGACTACCGGGCAGCTCAGAAGCAGATGTGCTGCTGTCTCATCCTCCTCCATGCAGGCTCTGCAGAGCGGGCTGTCAGTGACTCCTAAGACATAGAGGTGTTTGTTAAAAGACCCGTGGCCAGTTGTAACGGCTGTGACTGTACGTAACTGTTGTTTGGTCAGTCTTAGGGCTTGTTTCGTGAAGCGGCCGTTGATAGAGGGAAGTGCCTCTTTGGCCTGCCTGCACTCACCATGGTTCGCCCATAGGTCGTGATGTTTGTCTCTAGTACGCTTCCTTACCAGATTGCGTAGATACCCGAATGGTAGTGGTACGATGGGATCGGGTCCCATCGCTACCATACTCGAGCCCCTTCTAGCGAGTTCGTCCGCAGCGTCGTTGCCTCGGGATTCGCTGTGTCCCTTGATCCATTGTATGGTTACCTTGTTGTAACTACCAACCTGGTTCAGACGTTGGTGACACTCGAGGATCAGTCCAGAATTAACCGTGTGGCTGTTCAGAGCTTGCAGGACGGCCATGCTGTCCGAAAGTATGCGTATTGAGTGGTCCTTAACTTCCCTGTTCAGGATGGCTGAGGCGGCCAGGGAAATGCCCATGCACTCAGCTTGAAAAACTGTGTTATGGACCCCCAATGGTGTGGCTATGTGAATGTTGAGGTCCTCCGAGAAGACTCCCGCACCCGTGCCAGTACCTGTTTTTGATCCATCCGTGAAGATCCGCAGCTCAGCGGGGCTTAGCCCCTCGCAGCGGTGGTCCTCATGCAATTGGATTTTGTATTTTTTGTCAAAAATAAATTGCTTGGGTACCCGATCATTAATTGCTTTTGTTAAGGGTAGTTCTTTGTTGATCTCCTCGAGTAGAGTGGTGTGTAGTGTTCCTCTCTTACCCCAGAGATTCAATGTTTTAAGGCGGACTGCTGCCATTGTCGCTTCCTGTTGTATAAATAGGTGTAGCGGGGGGAGTCCCAGTATGGCTTCCAGTGCCGCAGTAGGAGTAGTCCTCATGCAGCCCGTAGTCGCCATGCAGGCCAGCCTTTGCATGTGTTGTAGTTTATTTACGGCTGTGACTAGCTTTGTGCGGGTCCACCACACAACGGCCCCATAGGTGATCATGGGCCGAATTACTGCGCTGTATAGCCATAGTATAATTTTGGGGGATAGGCCCCACTTCTTACCTATCATTTTCTTGCATTGCCAGAAGGTAATGCATGCCCTGTTTAGTTTATAGTCTAGATGATTGCTCCAGTTTAGCTTGCTGTCTAGGATAACTCCTAGGTACTTAACCTCGTTCGACAACTGGAGTTCTGTATTAAAGAGCTTAGGTAGGCGGTAGTGGCCTAGTGCTCGCTTTTGTGTAAACATAACTAGTTCAGTTTTAGTGGGGTTCACTGACAGGTCATATTCTCCACACCATCTCTGCCTTAGTCTATTGTAATGCCTTCTCACATTTAATGGAACCTATTTTTTATATTTCTCGTTTGACATACAGCAGACATGTATAATATAAATAAACATAGCTGCAAAATATAAATAAATAACATAGACTACAATTTAATGAATGAAACATAGTTGAAGGCCTGAACAAAACAAACAAGTCGACGAGCCTCATTACGTTCACATTGTAATTAAGTTTATCGTTTTATTAAGCCGTACGTTACTCAAGAGGTCTATAAGTAGATTAATAAAAGTGAGCAGTTGTTTGCAGCGCACTTGACTTTTATTTATTGGTTTATGTTTTTCGTAAGGCAAGTAGAGTATTTTTATTTCATTTAAAAATACGAGATCGTGACTAAATAATAATAGCTGCAAGGGTCGAACTTCAAGGTTAAGGTACGCTTGTCAAGGCCGGCGTGTGGATGGGTGAGCATTAACGATAGCGAGTTTCGTAAAACCACGCGCTTTTTAAAGGTTTTTGCTGTAATCTATAAGGGAAGAATATCTTTCAGCAATAATGCCCAAGGTTCAGTAGTTTCGACGTTTTGAGAGACGCTTATCGGCGACTTTACTGAGCATTCATCATCATCTGCCTAGCCTTTTTCCCAACTATATTGGAGTCGGCTTCCAGTCATACCGGATTCAGCTGAATACTGTATGTAATTGAATAAAGTATTTAACGTGGAGCGGCTGCCTACCAAACCTCCACAACCCAATAGCTGGGGAACACGGTACTTCTTGGCAGGACTGGTGTCAGATTTTCTGGCTTTTAACAATCGGTAACGACTGCCTAAGATCTACAAACACACTGGGACCAAAGGCTTAACGTGCTTTCCGAGGCACGGAGGAAACTCGGTATGTTAAGATGGTCACCCATCCACAGACCAACCTTGGCAAGTGTTGCTTAACCTTGAAGATGGACTCTGTGCGGCTGTTATTCTTTAGCCACGAGCTCACACACATTACTGAGCATTCAATGGTGATAAATTTTATGAATCAATCTAGTAGCAAATATGCTGTCACAGGTGGATACACAGACAAACGCATAGAGAATGTAACCACAAACGAGTGGTCCTATATGAGTACCGTTTTTCATGCGAACGTACCGAACCCTAAAAGTTACAGCCTGATCAAGACGTAGGTGCCTAACAAAGTAAAAGAAGTTATCATAAACTGTCAGCTTTGTAAATAGTTTTCAAAATCGATTCCTATTTAAAATAATATAAATTATTTAGAAAATAAAACTATACAGCTATAATATAGAAAAAAAATGAATGTACAAATGGAGTAAAAAAAGATTCTCCACATCGCTGTCAACGGGAAAAGTGCCAAGAACACTGGCCGCCAGCTTATTTAAAATTGGAAGTAAATGTATGTAGTTAATTCCAATTTTTAAAATTCATAAAGCGTTTTCTGCTGAGTAATTAAATAAGTTTACATTATTTTACTAAACTTTTTAGTGAGTAAGTAATAAAAAAGCAACAGGTATAATGCTTTCAGTTCCTGTTCAAATCAATTCTTTAATAAAAAGTATTTATAACACTAAATTAACGTCACGAAATGGAACGAAAAAATACATTTCGTCACGTTTTTTTTTGTCTTTGATCACTACAACGTTGAAAAGACATCAACGCGACAACAGTTCTTTTTTCTAAAAGATAAGTTTTATCTAAAAGATGAGTGTTTTTCCGCAGTTGAAATTTTATGTAAGATCCAGTTTTCAATTCAATATTCTGAAAGTATAAGAAGAAGTGAACCTTGCTACTGCTAGAGTTGAGGACAATTTTTTTTATACTATATTTTAGTTTGTTGTAAGTTTAGTTTATTTGTTAGTTTTATTTAGCTGAAATAAATGAATTTGGAAAATTACCTGGGCCTCAAGTCTGCTATTACAATAGTGTCAGAATGGTCTATCATTGATTTCATAATGGTTGATTTTTACAAGTTTGGTAATCTACTAATATATAGGCGTCACTATGACTTTCCAGTGGTCAACCACTGACACTCCATTGAAAGCAATGGCATAGAATGGTAATCTCGTACATAATGACAAATGAATGACAGACGTATGCGGTAATCTGCTAACATTTTGACAGTTCCTTTGATCAGTGATCTACCATTAGAAAGTTATTGTGCATTCATTGCTTTTAATAGCTCGGTTATCAAAAAGTATTACGAGACCATTGACAGACCAATGATCGACCATTATGACTTTAGCAGATTACGAACTTTTAGCAAAATGACAATGGGATCGTGTTGGAATGACCAATTTATAAAAATAGCAGACTTAGGCCCCTGGTTACTTAACTACTCTAGAATATGTGTGATACCCGGTCATTTACAATCTCAAAATTTTAATTTATTATCCGGTGTCCATACAAACGCAAAACTCGTATAAATCACAGTTTTAATGATACATGTTCTTAGAATATTGGATTCTCTATCAGTGTCTGTGTTTCCTGATAGCTGTAACTTGGGAGTTTTTTAGTAAATCAAAATCAAAAGTCATTTATTCAAACTAGGCTGAGAGACGGCACTTTTTGAGGGTTAAATTTTACATAAAGACAGTCCCCCAAAACGCCCACCCGTCACCACTTCCTAGTGTAATATTAAAGCTTACCATACGAATAATTAAAGCTCACCAAACGTGAGCCTATAAATAATAAAAAACTAGTAGTTTTAAATACGACATGTACGCTACAAAATCACAATTGCCAGGAACATAATACAATTTCAATGATGACTCACCATTTTTTAAACAGCAACTAATCAATCACCAATATATATATATAAAAGTCTAGCATGATTGAGGAACTGAGTGACTGGCAGACAACGAACAGCCGAAACTACTGGTCGTAGGAAGCTGAAATTTGGCATGTAGGTTCCTTGGGAAGTAAAGGAAAGCACTAAGGATAATTTAGGTTTTCCCAAAATTCGTTATGGGAATGGGAAAACCGGGATATCCGCGTACGAAGTCGTGAGCAAAAACTACTCTAAAAATAACAACAAAATTTAACTAAAGGTAGACGAACAAAACAGTTATGAATATTGACTTTAAAAATTATAAAAACCAGCCAAGTACGAGTTGGACTAGCGCATGAAGGGTTCCGTACCATTTATCTATAAAACGGTAAGAATATCACGTTTACTGTATGGGAACCCTCCTTAATTATTTGTCTTATTTTAATTAAATGATTTATTTTTAAAGTGAATATATACCTAATTATTCTGTGACTCTTTCAAGCGTCAAAAAAAAATACATTTGTTGTATCGAAGCCCCCTTAAATATTAATTTTATTCCGTTTTTAGTATTTGTTGTTACAGCGGCAACAAAAATACATCATATTATTATGTGAAAATTTCAAATGTCTAACTATCATGCTTCATGAGATACAGCCTTGTGACAGACGGACAGTCATACAGACGGATGGACAGCGTAGTCTTAGTAATAGATTCCCGTTTCACACATTCGGTACGGAACCCTAAAAATGAAAGAAAGTGTCGAACAATCAAATCAATGACTCGGCATCTAGATCAAGGAGATAACGCTGTACAAATAAGATTGAAAATGTCACGTTTCTCTCATACTCAGAATGTCAGACTGTATTTATTGAGCCAGTAAAAAGATTGGTGGCCGCGAATAAAAATATGTTATAAGATTAAAAATAAATTGTTACGCCAGTTATCGTTATTCAAGTATACTTTGCTTTATTTGGCTTTAGAAAGCGTCGGTCCTTGCGTATTTTAAGTAGTATTTACATAATGTATCATGAAGGCGTGGCTAAATAATGATTGTGGTGTCAATGTCCGTGGAGTTTCTTGCACGTTCGTCTTTATAGCGATCTACCCTTTCGAACGTACAAATAGCTTCATGTTTTTGACTGACCGATCTTGAAAATTCAAAAGTGCCTGTAAATGGTTTATTTGAAATAAATTCTTTGAAGCTTGAATCTTGACAGGGTCGATTGTACGAATGGCAATTATTGTTGAGACGTATGAGTGCATCTCGTTAATTAATAAAATAGGCTTAAATCTTAAAGATTTTTATAGTGGTTTTTCCTTATTGTATTGTATATAACATAAGCATAATCAGCCCTTTAATGTACTGCTGGGACACAGGCCTCCTCTCTAGGAGAGGGAATGGGCCGTAATCCACCACGCGGGCCCAGTACAGGTTGGTGATCCACTTAGTCTTTATATTTGTATAGTAAAAAATATTTATGAATAATACAGACACTAGATAGGAACACGTCAACATACCTATTCGACTCAGACTATTAAAATATACCAGACGTACCCCAAAGCGAAACGATTCAATACCCACATGAAACTGCGTTAACGATTTATGCGTGTGTCTCGTTCAATAAATAATATAAAATTACGTCCCATTAAAATCGTATAAATTGCTTAAATTCCCCGAAGTGTATGAACTGGCGGGGCAGTAAACACTAGTTGTGAAATATGATTGGTCGCTCGTAAAGTACTGAATTGAAATTACTAACAGCGCAGACGAACGGACAGACACTGCTTATATATGTGCATAATACTAGCTGGTCGCCGTAGACTTACATATATAAACTCACTAGCGACCCGCCCCGGCTTCGCACGGGTGCAATGTAGATACTAATGTTTCCTCTACTATAGTCTGTATGTATTATACATATAAACTTTCCTCTTCAATCACTCTATCTATTAAAAAAAAACCGCATCAAAATCCGTTGCGTAGTTTTAAAGATTTAAGCATACATAGGGATAGGGATAGACAGAGAAAGCGGCTTTGTTTTATACTATGTAGTGATTTAATCCCGTTCGATGATTTGTATGGAAATTTGAATCGCTTTTTTTTCTGGATTGTAAGTCATCAAATGACTTCTCTCAGGTAGTGTAAGACTTACTGACTAAAACCCACCCGTGTTCCTCCTAGTGCCTTTTGCGTGAATTTTGAATCTCTTGGATATTTATAAGACACTTTAAACCACGTTTGAACCCGTTGGGGGTTGCATCTCGAAAAATCCTTACTACGTTAAAAAACCTTTTATAGTTTCAAAGATGGATCAGAAGATGAAGAGGCAGGAATATTCTTAGTGGTAAAGTTCTAAGTTATTTAAAGATGGTGATGAACATAACAGTAGATCCCAGGCTGGTTAAAATCATGATAGATTAATGATGTAACTTTTTCAAAGACACAAAAAAATCATAAGCTGTTTTATTTTTTTAAATCAAGTTATCATTCATCACCATTTCTGAGCTCGAATTAAAAGTCAGACAGAGGAGTGAAGGCCCTATTCTTTACTATATGTAGTAAGCTTTGTATGTATGTGTGTGTATACGTCGGCGTGCGAAAAGGTAACCTTGGTACATAAATATGTGTACGCTCGGGTCGCCGCGGGCGGGGCCGGTTTTAGAGATCCGTACTTATTTTCTTGAGGTCCATTTTGTGAGAGAGGTTATTAGTACAGTAAATTTTGATCTTTATGTTATAGATATTTTAAGGTAGGGTAGAGGTGTCGACTGCAATCAAATCGACAACATAGTGGACATCCCGCATAAACGAAAAATCATTTTGGGGGTACTTTCTTCTTCTCTACAGTCTAAGGAATGTAATTACCTGTCGCTGTCTGTGTTTCCTAATAGGTATCTATGATCTGGTTGTCTTAAAGTCAAAAGTTACTTCTGGGCAAACGTGGTCCATCGTTGGCCATAACATTGCTCGTCGTCAGGTGAGATATGTATTGGGCAAAAGAATTCAATGCCTGAAACCAATTCTTGATGGATTTGAAAAAATAATAATGTTATTTAATAGAGTCTCATACTCAAACTGTATTCCAAAGTTAAGCGTCGTATCCACTATTATATATATTTGTTTATTATTTGTATATTATATATATATATATTATATTTGTATATTATTTGTAATTCCTTCCCAAAAAAATCTATTTAGTATTTTATTTATTTGTTGTACACCTGCCAGTGTTTTCTTTTTAACCCAATGGTTGCATGGCATGGTGGTTTAAATAAATAACATTGACATAATGACTTCAGTTACTCGTCGCCGTTCAACATGATGAGCAAAATTTTGCCTAGTGGATAAGAGGGATCTTTTTTATGAAACGTACGGAACTTTCATACACTTACCAACTATTCTTGACACAATTCCTCGTAAATTTTTTGTTCAGTTTTTTTCTGCGGTCCAATGGAGGCGATGCTGTTACTGATATATCTATCTTTTGCCGCGTGATTGTTCAGCTCTAACCTTTTTATGGCGGGGTAGAAACTGCCAATTATGAGAGGAAATGTCAACTGTACGGGAGGCAGCGTTGAAGATACCGATCGGTAGACGCGTTTATGCTGTGAAATATTATTGAATTCGTTCTGTTTTACTTGGCATTCAGTTTTTAGGGTTCCGTAGCCAAATAGCAAAAAAGGAACCCTTATGGATTCGTCATGTCTGTCTGTCTGTCCGTCCGTATGTCACAGCCATTTTACTCGGAGACTATTAAAGCTACATAAATGAAAATCGGTAGGTAGGTGCAACCTGTTAACCACTATTCAATAATGCTGTAATATTATGGAAAAAAATTATTAGAAATTATTAGCTTATATATACTTTTTAGAGATATGACAGATTAACAGTGAACTACGGAACCCTTCACCAAGCGTGGTCCGACACGCACTTGGCCGGTTTTTTTTATTATTTCGTTGAAAAGATCAAAGCTGAGTCGAGTTTTTTACAGGTCAATATAGTTTTTTTAGGACGAACACAAGTAGATAAGCAGAGAATTTATCCGTAAGGGAAGCGTGGCTAATAAGGCAAGTACATAACTATCTATTCTTCCCTTATCTACCCAAAAGCCAAAAACCTGTAGGCATTTATCTGATGTTTGACCTAAACTGGACCTAAAACTTTTTGGTCTTTTAACTTTTAGAAAAAGGAAAGTACTATGACCTTTTGACCTTGGACTCGGGTCAAAATTACCACATTCAAGCAATTTGTAGGATGGCCAACATTTCTTCGTAAACAAATAACATGAGCTCGTTCTTACTTCATCCGTACGTTTACGTTCCATTCAATTTGTACAAGACTTGATGTATTCCAGTAACAGCGATGTACAATATTCCAGTAACAGCGATGTACAATATTCCAGTAACAGCGATGTACAATATCCGCTGCAGTTTTTGTGACTCGTTAACGAGCGATGGAGATGAATGGTCAATGCTGGCGTGTAGTGGTGTATAGTGGCGCTAGTGGCCCCGACTGGTTTCTTGAACCACGCTCATATTGATGTGATAAAGATAAATGAGGGAACGGGTTTGTGGCATATACGAGTCTACGATAATCTATACTAATATTATAAAGAGGTAACTTTTGTGAGTTTGTGACGTTGTAAGGGTAATAATTTCACCAATAGAAAGCCAACACAAACACCAATATTGTGGAGTGCATATTTTATCCCCGTATTGCCACGGGAACAGGAACAACGCGGGTGAAACCGCGAGGCACTGTTAGTATTATATACGAGTAGAGGAAGTGAGTTCATTTGACGGTTCTTTTTGACTGTAGTAAATGGGCAATAACTATTTGAGGGAAAAAACATAAAATCGCCGCATAAAATACAGTTAGGCTCATAAACTTCCTGAAATCCTGAATCCGGACTACTAATGAAATTTGAGATGTAATAACGCTTTTTTGGCCCAGGAATCGAATCCAGGACCTCATAATCAGCAGAATCGTTTGCGTAATTAGAGAAGCATGTATAGAATATTCTATTATAACAGCGTAGAATAGTCAGCATGTCCGATTGTTTTGACACAGGCCTCTCCTTTGAGAGAGTTGGTGGGTTATCCGACGGGTTTTACATAATAAATAAAATTAAAATAAAGGGCGTTACATATTTTGAGTTATGAAAGTGTCCAAACATTCCTCAAAAAAAAAAAAACGATTTGTACAACAATTACAAAAATATATGCAATACATGTGATAAAACTTTTTTATTTCCAAAACTGGCCTTTTTAATCCTGACCAAAATTAATGTTTATTTTTAATTTAAGAATATATAATTGTAAATATATTTAAATGAGAGCAATTCTACAGGATTATGTGTCACTTGGATATTAACTACATAATCCTACCTCGGAGGACCGGACAAGTGTTTCTGCGAAAAGTGATGCATTCTATTTGAAACTGCACAACGTATGTAAATTATGCCTTTACTTGACCCCTCAGCGAGAATATTAACTCAGAATTACACCTTATGGAAAATACAAAGTAGAGTATCAAGACTGCGCATCATCTTTATCTAAGATTTAAGTGGTTTTGTACATTAGTTGTACAGGAAATTATACTCTAATCTTTTGAAATAAACGGCTGGAACTTTTCTTAAACGAGTTATTTAAATGAAACTATGTACCAAGGCTCTACTTTCATATTTGACACAATTTTTTAAATATGTCGTCACTGGTTCTCCCTATATCGGCAGGTCTAAACTTAATACATTAATTGTATTTTTTAAGTGCGCCCATCGTTAGTTAAAAGAATTACTCGTATATTTAACCGACTTCAAGAAAGGTGGAGGTGAGACGATATTGCAACATGAATTTGAACGTTTTTAAGTACGAGAATTGGCCTTCTGGTATACATTGAAGCTAGCTACACTTTACCCGGATTCCATTATTGATGGGTACTAAACAATTTTTATGTTTATGCCATGAAACTACCTCACTGACTGACAGAAAAGCTTTTATGTATACGCGTTATATGCGCTCTTAAAATCGGAAAAACCATTTAATATGGAACGGTGAAAGGCTTCTTACAATTCTTATATCGGTATCCAAGGACCATTGAGGAGCCCCAAGTCTGCTATTTTTATACATTTTTCATTCCAACACGATCCCATTGTCATTTTGCTAAAAGTTCGTAATCTGCTATTCATAATGGTCGATCATTGGTCTGTCAATGGTATCGTCATACTTTTTGATAATCGAGCTATTAAAAGCAATGACTGCACAACGACGTTCTAAAGATAGGTCAACTATCAAAAAATTTTAGCAGATTACCGCATACGTCTGTTATTCTTTTTTCATTATGTACGAGATTACCATTCTATGTCATTTCTTTCAATGAAGTGTCAGTGGTTGACCATTGGAAAGTCATAGTGACGCTTTTACATCAGTAGATTACCAAATTTGTCAAACTCAACCATTATGAAATCAATGACAGACCATTCTGACACTATTGTAATAGCAGACTTGAGGCCCTGATAAGTGATTCTGCGAAGATGACGCGTATAACCGCACATAGTATGGCTGACCTTTGGGCGAGAGGTCAACCATGAATGTTCAGGGTATAGTTGATGTAATGCCGTTATCTGAGCCGAAGCTAAGCGGAAATACCCGAAGTCATGATGATGAATAGGTGAGACTGTTATTGGTGATTGTTATTTATCGTCTTCTAGGCCAGAATATATTCCAGTTTCGATTGTAAACGTTGTCCCTATAGCTCACATAACGAATGAACAATAGTGCATGCCAACGTTTGGTGCAAAATGCAGAAAAGTGATTGTTAAGATAAAATTGAATTGGTGATACCTCCAAAACTTGCAAACAATTGAAGACTAAACAAGACTACAGCCAAAACGATAGTACTACCTTTACTGTCAAAACATCTTTTATGACTATACGGAACTAACAATTTCTTCAGAAAAATAATTAGGTATTACCATGTCCAAAAAAAAAAGGTATTACCATGTCTAGGTCTAAGCCAAGAGTGATCGTCCGTTTGACAAAATCCCTTAACTACTTTCTGGACTTTGTTTAAGAAGAACAGAAAGTGTACTTCTGTTCTTCAAAGACAGTATGGTCGTTTAACCGTGACTCCACTGTTTCGACGCATTTTTGTTAGTCTCCAAAGTCGATGCTAAGTTTTGAGAGTTGTAGCGGATTGTGCCACCAGCTTGTAACAATAAAAAGCTATCTATGTACACAGGTGCAAAGCATTGCTGGTTCCTATTCTACCAATGAACAATTCTATTAATCATGAGATCACAGCACATAGTGAATACAGACCCGTTACCTGAGCCGGAACTTGTCGGTGATTGTCGACGGTTGGGGGTGGTCCTCACTATGATGTATTGGTTAAACTGCTGGCTGGTATCGATAAAATAACTGCGTCTTTTTTTAGGTCAGTAATTTAGAACAACAGGTCGCAATTAATTCCATTGTACTTTTTTTTTATTTGGAATGTTTTTAGGAAAGACCTGTGCTAATTGCGTGTTGTTCGAGAAACATTATTTTTTCTGATTTTCAATGTATTATGAATGAATGTCAATCTGACCACTTTTCACACATGGATGAGGTTCAAAAGGTTGTGGTTTTTTTTCCAAAAGTGGCCTTTTTAATCCCGATAAAAATAATTGTGTATATTTTTAATGACAGTAGTTCTATAAGATGATGTGTCACTTGGATGCCTAAATGGAGTCTAATGAATATATATATGTGCGAGTTAAACAGGCTATTTCCAATCAAAGATGGAAGGATGCTAGAAATATGTACATCAACAATACAAGAAACATTTAAAGCTATTTAAATTACTCTCAAGTATTTCATCAAAATTCACAGACTGTTCAACCATCAACGAATATTCTATCAATTTGGAATGTAAAACGCGTCTGCGCAAGTATTCAATTTATTCCAATTTAAAGCTAATTTTGTTAACGGCTATTTTAAATTGAACCACCTGGCTGCCCGAAGGCGGTACTATAGTAATTGCTACCGACTTCGTTCGGTGCGAACTTTGAGAATCAATTAAGGGGCCTGGTATTGGGGCCAATAGGATATCGATGCGATCTTTTCATTGCAGTCCGCTGACTGCGGTTCCTATGAATTAATCCTTTACTACTAAGTTCTTTTATTTTAGTATTTTTTATTTTTGTTTTATTAGGATCTCCAATAAAGAATACACCTTACATGCTATTTTATAAAGGACAATAACAACATTCAATGTGCTCCCTCAATTATAGGAGACCACATCATGCAAAGTTACATTTCAAATTTTATAGTGTTATTAAAGTTGATGATAAGATTAAGATTAAAAAGATAAGCTTTCTCTCTATACTTACAGACAGACAAAAATAGCAAACAATACGTTACTAGGCAGGTAGTTAAACACTTACATTTACATGTCATTTTTTGACAGATTTCTGACAGAGATGCGATAGCGACGGTTGCTTTAAATGAATAGACTTGCCTTCAGTGTTTGGTTTGGTCTCACTTTTGGCCCAATTAACGGGCTTTTGTACAACATGGCCTCCCGGAAATTATGAAACTACTTTTGAAGATGCTGAGTGTCACAGATTATATAGCAGGACCATTGGAATCATTGGCACTACTAAGATTAATCAAAATATACTGGTCCCCAAGTACATTGATTACATTAGAAGTTTAAAAAAAAGTAGACAACTGATGTTCGATGGAACTTTGACATCTAGAGTTTTGACAGTTGTCAGAATTAAGTTGAATAATTATTCATTATGTCATACCTAAATCTTTGCTAAGTGCAAGTGCATGCTTAAGAAGCACTTACAGTGAACACGAGTAAAGAAAGAAAAATGTTTATTTGGGTCTCGCACAAAACAAACAAAAACTAAAAACAAAATAAAACTACTAGAAAAAAACACAAGTACATATATATACTAATAAATAAAGCTGGACAGTTTGTTTGTCTCCTTTTACGCGCTATCTCAGGAATTACTGACCCGATTTGAAAAAAAAATTCAGTGTTAGCTAGCCCATTCACGTCATATTACATTCATTTATGTTAATACGATTTGTGGACCAATTACATTAACACATACAGTAAACATAACACAATCATAAAAAAGACAACAAAAAGATAGAACAAAAATATACATATTTATATCATCACGCTAAGACCAATAGGAGCGGACCACCAATGAAGAATGTTTTAAAGTCGGGAGGTTAGTGACTATTCCACGCGGACGAAGTCGCGGGCAGAGGCTAGTGTGTAGATTTGGTAGGCAAAGTAACTAAACGTCATTTTTAACTAAGAATGCTTATTGAAACGATCTAGACAAATTGACGTTCTATTAGCAACAACGATTGATAAAAAGTTTAAATATAGGATTGACATGCGCCACCACGTGTGCATGCGTTATCATGTAGACAATCGCAAACACTTTCGATTTGTGATAGTCGTTAACGTTATTATAATGTTACTAGTTGCCGCCCGCGGCTCCGCCTGCGCGAATGTTGAAAAATATCCCAAGGGAACTTACTCCCGGGAGAAAAAGTATCCTATGTATAAGTATCTAGACTATAATCTACCTCTGTGTCAAATTTTGCGTGAAAGACTAACAAACATCCATCCATCCATCTATTTTTCTTCTTTAGCAATACCTACCTACATACTTTTCTATTAGACTTCGATAGTTGCAAAAATAGCTTGTCTCTTACATATTTGATCATAATCTGCGTAGCCTTTTCCCAACTATATAAAATACAGGTATTCCGCTGAATCCGGTTTGAATAAACCGGATTCAGCGGAATGCCATTATTTTACCTGGGACGGCTGTCTAACCAGACCTCCACAACCCATTAACTGGGTAACACGATACTTTTTGTCGAGACTGGTGTCAGATTTTCTGACTTCTGACAATCCGTAATGACCGCCAAAGATCTAAAAATGACAGCCGTGACCAACGGATTAACGGATTAATATCAGAGGAATCTCGACATGGGACGGTCACCCATCAACAGATCAACCTCGGCAAGCGTTGCTTAACCTTGAAATCGTTCCTTACGGCTGTAATCATTTAGCCTATTAGATATTTAAAGATAAAATGAACATCTAGTTCTAACCTCAATCTGTCTTTTAAAACGGTATGCACGTCAGCAGTAATCGATTTGCGTGGTTCCCACCTCAATATGGAAATATTCTAGACCAAAAGACTTGATACATTCGCGAATAAATCACTTAGGCAAAGTAACGTAATCATAGATGTTAACTGCTATTTGACAGCTAATAACTGTCAAATTTAACGCATTATTTTTGACATATTGTTCGTTTCTATGTATATTTTTGGTGTTTGTGACTATGTATGTGGTTTTATAAGATATTATCTATTTAATGGAGCCATAGTTTTGAAATTAAATGTAGTTTTAGGCATTGTAAATCATCATATGATTTCTCCTGCTCTGGGCGGAGCGGAAGGGAGTGTCAGACTCTTACTGACTAAAACCCACCCGTGATCCTACTTGTGCCCTTTGCGTTCCAGGGCCGTGGTAACTGTTTCAAACAAACTTCGCAACAATAGGTGTTTTAAGCTTCAAAAAAGTCAAAGATCTCCATCGGAAACCGGAACTCAGTAAAAATTTTCTTTGTGTGGTTTTGGACAAAAAAAAATTTTGTGTATTACCAGCTTTTATCAACCGAATGGGCTCGCCCGGGAGGAAGTCGGAAATTATCAAAAGGAAACGGGATATAGGATAAATTTTATCTGGGGCGTACTCCACATAAAAGACATCTCATTTTCTAATCCTGGGTTAACCTTGCAAATGGTTTTATACAAATTCCTTCAGTCATTGAGACGTGATTGATTTACAAGTTTATTTAATTATCAAGTTTTAAGTATAACAGGTCTTTACCTTTACATTACAGGAAGACCTAAAAGAAATCTATACTAATATTATAAAGCTGAAGAGTTTGTTTGTTTGTTTGAACGCGCTAATCTCAGGAACTACTGGTTCGAATTGAAAAATTCTTTTTGGGTTGAATAGACCATTTATCGAGGAAGGCTTTAGTCTATATAACATCACGCTTAAGCCAATAGGAGCGGAGCAGCGATAAATAATGTTTTAAAATCGGGGATTCCACGGGGACGAAGTCGCGGGCAGCAGCTAGTCTATGATAAAATTGATTGAGTCAGGCGTTACTTTGCGGAAATCCATTTTAAATTTGAAAATGAAAATAATATATCTAGTTTTAATTTTCGCTGACCGTTGAGTTGCAACTAAACGGTCAGCGAGTCAACACGTCCCCTGAGGATGCCTCGTGGAGAGGCGAAACACGTGTCGGTATTGGTGTTGGGTTTTGCTTTGCCTTCCTGCATGTGCATAAAATCCTTGCATTTGCCTTGTAATCTTGCATGTGCATAATATAGCGGGCGGGAGGGAGGTGCATACCTGCAACCCACTAATATTCGCGGAAATTAAAACTAGATATATTATTTTCATTTTCAAATTTAGAAATCTATGATTTTAAAGTAAAATGTTAAAAATAACAGAGTTAGAGAGTGGGAACCAGAGGACGGGCGTCGTCCTCAAGGAGGCCTAAGAATCGCTGGCGTGATGACTTGGAAGCGTTCATGACGGTTTGCCCGGAGAGGACAACACAGCGGGAAGAGTGGAAGGCTATGGGGGAGACCGTTGCCCAGCAGCGGGACAACATAACTTGAATATAAAATTATAAAAATATATTATTCTTTGGAAACCCCTTGCGTGCGGGTACGACTTGCACTTGGCCTGTTATTTATTAGTGGGAGGGTTCAGTTTGACTTCAATCTCTCTTGATTGTGAGCGACGATGTCTTATAGAATCACAAGTTTTAGCTATCAGGAAAACACATTTCGACAGGGAATTCCACTCGTCTCATCCTATAAATAAAGCTTTACACTCTTTCCTGAAAACATCATAATCAGCCTCTTTGATGTTCCCACTGCTGGGACTCAGGCCTCCTCTCTAGGAGAGGGAATGGGCCGTAATCCACCACGCGGGCCCAAGTGCGGGTTGGTGAATATCACATGTCTTCGAATCTTTGGTTCTAGGACATGCCGGTTTTCTTCACGATGTTTTCCTTCATCGTTTAGACAGCAGTGGTGATAAAATAAATTACACCAAGTAATGCCGCCTGGCAGGGACTGAACCCGCGACTTACGATTCGTAAGTCGGGGCCGAAAATCATACGATAAATTAAACTTGAATGCTAATAATACACACAAATAATTGAATTACAAAAACAATTGAACGCACTTTGGATTAAGAACAATGGCATTCATAGCTTGGAACTACTACTCGTGCAGTAATAATAATAAATTATTTCAATGCATACGTAAATTACGTTTTGAAGACACATTAAGTTAAACGAATGTACTATAAACTTAACTCTTAGGCCTGAGATATTGTGAGAGGTGCATATTTGAGGCTAAGCTAGTCTGAAGTCATTGTATGCCGTATTTGAGCAATAAACAAAGGATATCTTAATTTAATTTGCATTAAACGGCTAAAGCTTACATTTAAGTTATATTTAGACTCCATTATGTGCGTTCCATTGGTGGTGCCTACATAACTAGGATAAACGGATGCTTGTCTACGCGTTTTGTTATGTCTGCGTTGTTGTAGAACACATCTTTCAGAATGACGTGATTTTGAATTTGGAATAATCGTCGTTTTTTCTTTCTGGTAATCTTTATGGATTGGGATTTTTTTTTCCATTTTTGACGTCATATGAATAAATAGTCTTACTTCATCATATGATAAGAAAGACGCTTTTAAAAAAATAAGTTACGATTACTCGTAGGTTCAATGACCATTAAACATCGTTAGTCCGAAACTTCTCAGTAAAATTTTAAGTGTATTTCAATAAAAAGTGTAATGCAGTCAAAAAGAAGTTAAAACACAACATTGATTGATTAACTAGTTCTACGTTTTTATTATAGGTCATAAAAAATAAAGCTAAGGACGTCTAGACGGTACTAACTATAAAACTGATTGAGAATGCGCTTAGAAAATAACGTTTTATTCGTCCGGCTAACAAATTTTATTGAAATTTCTAATAGGGAATGGTAAAGGGGATTTGTCGTTAGTACTTAGAAGTTGGGGCTCCGAAAGTAGCGATGAGAATGTGGATTACAGGAGGTATCTTGTCTGGCGTTGCGAATTTTGTTCGCAATAGTCACCGCGGCCCTGGAACGCAAAGGGCACTAGAAGGATCACGGGTGGGTTTTAGTCAGTAAGAGTCTGACGTCATTTGATGATTTCCCATCCAGAAAAAAAGGAGGTATCTTGTTGAACTTATTCTCATTGCACTGCCTAGAATATGAAAAGGAACATTTGAAGTTTCTCTCTTACAAAAAAATACTTGTAGCATCATTGAGCTGAATTAACATCTAGGTACCATTGGCATACATTTCAAGGGAAAGTGGTAAGCCAAAATTGTTACATTATACTATTACAATAGTGGCTGGCGGACGTTTTAGTGGACTGTCTGTGTCTAATTTAATTAAGACTTATGATCTTAAATGGGATCATCTTAAAAAAAGGCCTGACTTTTGTTTTTTTTTTGGCTATTTCAGTGTTGCTATAGTTTCTGTGTATTCAGAAGCAATTGACACCCCTTTAAATTCCCAATGAAAAGTCACTCTAATTGACAAAGAAACCCGCTCGTTTCAAGGCCCGATTCTCAAGATAGCCTTTGTATCGGTCCTCGAATGTTTATAAAGTAAGATTTAAATGCAACAAGAACGAATTGCTATTGTTCAAGAGATAAGCCGTTACGGAGGCGGTCTAACTGTCTCGGCGATAAGCTGAGATTTAGATAATACGCAGCGAGTATTGTGGGATCACAAGAGAACTAATACGGAGCATGAAACGTTCATTTAGGTACTATCGTTGTTTCGTTTTAGCAAGGAAATAGCGATCAATTTATTTCTCTATGTCGTTGCCAATTTCATTAATTTTTTATTTTTAAAGTACGAGAAATTATGATCATCTCGGAGCCGGAGCCGGAGCCGGCGTCGGAACCGATACCACTCGGCCACCACTGCTGTGGCCAGCAGTGGTGGCCGAGTGGTATCGGCTCCGACTTACGAATCGTAGGTCGCGAGTTCACACCCGGTCAGGTGCATTACTTTGTGTAATTATTTTCATCATCACTGCTTTCAAAACGGTGAAGGAAAACATCGTTAGGAAACCGGCATGTCCTAGAACCAAAAATTCGAAGACATGTGACATAACTCAACCCGCACTGGGCCCGCGTGGTGGATTACGGCCCATTCTCTCTCCTAGAGAAGAGGCCTGTGCCCCAGCAGTGGGAACGTTAAAAGGCTGATTATGATTATGCTATATTATATTTTTTCTGGAGCACCACGGAGGGGTTTTATTCAGAAAGAATCTGAAATTCCCTTCAGCTCCACCCACAGCGGAACAAGTCATTCGATGGTTTCCTGTTCTTAAAAAAAGTAACAAATCTTGTGATGTAGCTTATAAAAAGATTGAAGAAGAAGAAGTGTTGACACAAGTGTGTTTATAAATTCATGAACGCGCGCCCCGCACTTGTTTACCCCAGAGAAATTTGACGAATTACTTTATAAAGTATGTTTATTAAGTAAACATTAAGGTGCGTCTCCACCAATGAAAACTTGACAACATTTGGGTTGTATACATGTGTTGGTGATAAAAGTATGGGGAATAGGGTAGTTAACTAAAAAAATCTAATTAGTCAGTCGGATAGATTTCCAAAAAATATTGGACACATATTTTTTATTTTTTCACGTAAAAAAAATGAAGATGATGATCGCTACAATTTTTACCGAGCCGTGACGTCACAAGCCCCCACTCCTGATCTTTGATGCTTTGTATCTCCGTCAGTTTTTATAGATTTGATAAAGGAAAAAATTCGTGTACAATATTTTTCTAGAATCTAACTGACGGACTAAACATAATCATGTTTTTTTTACTCAGGAAACATCCCTATTAGGTACTTTGTGATAGCAACAAAAATTGAAAACAAATTACGGGAATCATGTTTCCATTTTTGGCGGAAAACGTTAAAAGAAAGCATTTGTTGACGATTTGCGTACAAAATAAGAAATACTGCGGCTTGGCAGCCGCAGTATTTCAGCAGTATAATACTGGCACTACTACTACTTCGAAGACATATTGCCAACAATACTACTGATGGAGGCAGCTAGTTGTCAACAGAAATGTTTCTCAAATTGTTGACAGTTGCTCCGGTTCACAACGGAAATAAAAGTTGCTGATTTTCCGGAGAGTTGTAAACAGTTGAGAAGTGGAACCGCCCCTTAAGAAATGTAAAATATGAGCAGACTGGCTTGTTTACTGGTTGCTGCTTATGTGTTCCTGGTTTTATTTCCCTTCAGCTATGATAATTCGAAACTTTTCCAGTAAATTAAAAAAAAAACGCGTATGGTATATGGTAATGGATTTTTTCAATTCGAGCCTGAGATTAGCGAGTTCAACCAAACAAAAAAACTCTTCAGCTTTATAATATTAGTATAGAAAAGTTGTCTACCTTTTAAGTTTTTGGGAATAACTCAACAATATGCTGTGGTGTTATTTTTATGCATTTTATTTTTCTCAATAGATGGCGCTGCTTCTGGTAATGGAAACGAATTTCTTCTAGAACTATTTTTTAATTCATATCTTTTTATAGAGTGAACCGACTGCGACGAAACAAAAACTAAATTGTACTCAGATTTGAAAATGAAAACAATATATCTAGTTTTAATTTCCGCGAATATTAGTGGGTTGCAGGTATGCACCTCCCTCCCGCCCGCTATATTATGCACATGCAAGATTACTGGGCAAATGCAAAGATTTTAAGCACATGCAGGAAGGCAATGCAAAACCCAACACCATTACCGACACGTGTTTCGCCTCTCCACGAGGCATCTCGACGGTCAGCGAGTCAACACGTCCCCTGAGGATGCCTCGTGGAGAGGCGAAACACGTGTCGGTAATGGTGTTGGGTTTTGCATTGCCTTCCTGCATGTGCTTAAAATCCTTGCATTTGCCCAGTGATCTTGCATGTGCATAATATAGCGGGCAGGAGGGAGGTGCATACCTGCAACCCACTAATATTCGCGGAAATTAAAACTAGATATATTGTTTTCATTTTCAAATTTAAAATGGATTTCCGCAAAGTAACGCCTGACTCAATCAATTTTTTTTTTTTTTTTAATTGTACTCAGAGTTAAAAAAAAATCTATATTGTTTTTTTTTTAATTTTTAAGTGATACGGGCAGGACTGATTCACTGCTCTTTATAAGGTTTCTAACTAAATTTATAAATTCAATATCTTTTGATTTTGTGAGCCGATTTTGACATAAATAAAACTTCATAAATAAATATTAAATTATTATTAAATTAAATTATAAATAAGTAATAATCGCTAAATAAAACTTAAGATATTTTTAGGTACCTAGATTTCAAATCTGATCAGTGGTTTTTGCTTGATGTTTCCACAAATATACATACAAAAAGAAAAAAATTCAAAAATTGCATTTTTGTATTCTTCCTAACGTTTCTCTTTTGTTTTGACGCAAAAATATTCAATGTAATATTTTATGAAGACTGTTTCGGCTTTCGGCCAAAGCTGAATCTAAACCAGCTCTTTGAAATCATGTCAGTGTAGTCAAAAATCCATAGTCACAATAATTCCCTTTAATTTTAGGTTATTGCAACACCTCCCTTCTTGCATACCTCTCTATTAGACGCCATTTCAGTAATCAGCACCCTTCTAGACATATAATTTAATTCAGTACTCAGACCAACGACGACGCAAGTCTGAGACCAATTTCGGTCCAGATTACGATCTCAGTCCATACCTTTAGTGCTTGTCTAACTAATAATCCAGATACATAAAGCATTGTTAACGCGACGATAACTAACCTTCATAAAACTGCTTTATTTATGTCAGTATTCAAAATGGTATCGAGTAACAACGTAGTAAAAATGTTTATTGTTCGGATTAGATGTCCCTGTCATGAATATCAGTTGATATTATAGGAGCTGCCTGTAAATATATCAGGTGGTCACAAGACTAGACTCAAGATACATTCCCTGCTATAAAAGTGCACGCATTTCGGCTTTGTCTTGGGGCGAAAACGCTGCTGCATTTTGTTTTTATTTTACGAAGACTGCTACATCTGAATCGGAATTAATAAACTACTAAGAATGTGGTTCGACTAGATGTTGTCATCATCCAAAGCCTCATTTTACCCTTTCCTGAGCATAGGCCTCTCTTTTCTAGTACTAATCCCCGCGTTCCTCTGTCAGCCTCATCCAAGCTCTAATTTTTTCTGGATGTGAATGTCAGACTCTTACTGACTAAACCCACCCGTGTTCGTCCAAGTCTCTATGTACTTGTACAACTCTCAGCCTGTACACTGTCTCCTGCGTGTGCAAATCACACCTATTACAATGACCGGTTACAGACTTCAGACATTGTGTAATTTTGGCTGACTTTAAAATGTCTGTTGATCTAGTTCCTAGAAATTGGAGTTCTATGAAAGTGGATATATTTAGTGCCTGACCATATTAACCTTCCATATTATATTTTTAAAATAAAAAAAAATGTTCTTTTTGATCTTCACTCCTACGCTGGACGAAGGCCACCCCTAAATTGTTTCATGAATCCTTTTCCTGGGCCACCGTAAACTTAAAAAATAATAATACAAACGTTGTCAATATGCTATTATATCATTCCAATATGCAACATAAAGTGGAAAGGACATTTATCGTACTTATATTACGAAAGAGATAAGATCTTGAGTAGGTATACTCATGAAGTTGCGGAATTTGTTCGAAAGAGTCACCGCGGCCCTGCAACTCAAAGGGTATTAGGAGGAACACGGGTGGGTTTTAGTCAGTTAGAGTCTGACACCCTTCCGCTCCACCCAGAGCGTGAGAAGGCATTTGATGATTTCCCATCAAGAAAAAAAAATATAGTCATGAAAGTTTATCGTCCTAGTTAGCATTCAATAAGTATGAAAGCCGAAACCAGAAATTGAGTCGAACACAAGTAAGTGTCGTAAATCGGCAGTCTGTAGTTACTGCCACGTTTATTGGTTATCGAACATAAAGTTTTCCAGAAATTTCTCTTTTAATGTTTTCTATTTATGTGGTTTGAATTAGTAGATAATATTAACGGAACGAAGCTTTTGTTTGGTTCATCTCGTCTTTGGGAATATACATATGTTTTCACTTCTATGATTTTTAGTGGAAATGTCAGACAAAAAGATATTACAAAGGTTTTGCTCGACGTGGTTGGTATTCCCATACCAACGACGTCGAACAATTTACAAACTAAGATTAGAGTGCAAATCCAAAAAATATATTGTATTTAAAGTAATATACATACATACGTACTGGTAGAGATGGGACACCGAAACCATAAAAACCAATATCTAAACTTTAAACAAAAAAAATATACAAAACATGTCGTCAAGCTCTGGCCTTATCTAGGCCTAGAACTACATCATCTGCCTAGCCTTTTCCCAACTATATTGGGGTCGGCTTCCAGTCATACCGGATTTAGCTAAATACCAGTATTTAACGTGGAGCGGCTGCCTACCAGACTCCACAACCCAATAACTGTGGAACACGGTACTTCTTGGCAAGACTAGTGTCATATTTTCTGGCCTTTGACAATCCGTAACGACTGCCAAAGATCTACAAATGACAGCCGGGACCAACGGCTTAACGTGCTTAACGTGCAACTCGGTATGTTAAGATGGTCACCCATCCACAGACCAACCTTGGCAAGCGTTGCTTAACCTTGATGATCGATCTGTGCAGCTGTTATTCTTTAGCCACGAGCTCCTCTGTTTTGTAGAACTACATTTGTTATTATATTAATAATATGCTTTAGAGAATAACGAAATCGTTTGATGTTATTTCACGTCTTCAGTTATCAAAGCGATGTTCCCTTTATGTCTCGAATTTGAGTTAGGCTCGACAGATGTATGTTCCGTTATAATAATAACGATTTGATATTTTCGCTTTTGTTAACACTCGTGGTAGGAAGTTTGCCGTGTGAAGTAGTTATCGCACGACGCTTTTGTTGTGTGACATTTTGCTGTTTGAGCAAAATGTGCACTATGTGCTTTGGTATCTTTAGTTAGAAATGAGGCACGAACAAAAGTCTTTAGGTGTGGAACTTTGCGAATATGTCTCGGTTTCTGGATTGAGTACTTAGCAGTGGCGTGCAGTGGTTCGAGTTAGGGTAGGCCAAAGAAAATAACCAAATAAATTTAAAAAAATAACCATATTATTCAGGGTTGATTTTTAATGAAATGAGTTTTTTTTTAAATTGCCTTTTTTGGCCTACCCTAACTCGAACCACTGCACGCCACTGGTACTTAGAGTTAAGAACGTAGATATGAAACCCTATTTTAGCGTCAGTTTTTGTCGTGTTTTCAGGCTTTAGCAGATTTTGACTAATACTTAAGTTCATATAACTGGCTACTGGTAATGTACCCAAAGGTCTGGCAGCATTGCCACGCTGTATGGCAATGCTTATGCTTTGTCCAAGGTAAAAGCCGACCCTTGGGTTACGCGAACTATCAACTAAACTTGACAAATCTTATATCAATCATATGGCAAGTTGATTTAAGTGTGTATAGTTAGTTACAATAAATTTTAGAACGCATTAAAAGATGGTCCGATGCCATAAAGAGGGCAGTTGGTGGCAGCATGTACAGAGTGGTCTGCGCTTCAGAGGACCGCGTGGCTTGGAAACGCGTTGTGTGTGGTCGCGATCAGCATTGAGGGAACGACGAAGAAGAAGAAAATAAATATGTATGTGTATATTTTATACTGCAACATTACATTCTTATAGAAAGTTATCATAAACAAACTGAAAGGAAAAAAAATACAGTGAAATCCGTTTATTATGACGCCGCTTATAATGAAAACAGAGCTAATTCTTTTAAAAAAAAGTGCGGATATAATGACTTCGTTTATTGACATATCGCTTATTATGACCTATTTTTCAGAAATTATGTTTGGTCATTTCTTTAATCAAACATAATTGGGGACGTGATACCGAATTTGTTCCTCACTTTGTTTTGATTGATCTACGACTATCAATATACATTTATTTAACATTTTTTGTTTATCTCCTTATTACAAAAAAATACCTAACAAAGATGGGAATTAGCTTAGTTCCTAAGATTACGCTTTTTATGATGTCCGCTTAATATGACGTATTTTTCACTTCCCTTCGATGTCATTATAAGCGGATTCAACTGTATTTGTGACGCTCGAATCTATCAGACACGATTAACACTTAGGAAAAACTTTTATACTTGGTCCTGTCTGAAATATAAGACTGAAAGCACTAAGCGAGTTGACTGACAAGAAACCTAATATTTATTATATTTTCAATAACCTTCAGGCAACGTCTCTGGTAGTTAATATTGGCATAACTTTTCCGGTAAATTATGTTTTATTTTTTTTATTATGTTTATACTATACCGAACGCCAGATAAATGTGCAATAAGGGTCATTAACCCACCTACATTTATTGACAACCTTAATTCTTAAAACAGAAATAATGAATTAATGCTGTATTGAATCGACATCCATCGTGATCCTTTATATTTACTAGTTATGGAAAATGATTCTTTTTTTTTGTCCATGTACCTACGAAGAGATATCAAGGAAAGGGCAATGACCTTTATTGCACATTTATCTGGCGTTCGGTATACACTCTAGTATGTGAGTGAGGTGAAAAGTTCTCGCAAGCGGTTGGTACTGTTGAAGATGAGTCCTGGGTACGCATCCCGGGGCGGCAAAAGTATTATTGAGCTTTTCCGACTTTCATTCAAAACGAGTTTGAATATATAATGCTGAAATGAGTGTGTATAGGTAGATCGTTGCCGTATCCTAAAAATTAAAAGCTTATTTCCATGGTATATGCGTCACCCAGTTAATGGGTTGTGGAGGTCTGGTAGGCAGCCGCTCCACGTAAAATACTGGTATTCAGCTGAGCCCGGTGTGACTGGAAACCGATCCCAATATAGTTGGGAAAAAAGTAAGTAGATGAGAATGATGTGTTTGAAGTAGTAACATCGAAATAAAACAGAAAACAAACTTGCTTACGTCACTACCAGCATATATCGCCAAGCAAAGTCAGTAAAATCGTATAATACTACACATTAAATTGTAACACACAAACAGCCATTTAATTCGACTCACAAGCATGCCATGCAAAGTTCATTCACCTTATGAATTCACAGAAATCTTCTTATCACATCGCTGGGAATAACGATAACTATAAAATAAATGGGGACCTAAACTTATGTTGCAGAGAAATAAACTGTTCTTTATGAGTTCCTAATAGGTATTTAGGTACTTTTAGAGATTTCCCATGAAAACTCTTAAAACTAATTTCGGTTTAAACTGTTCGACACGTTTGCATCACTCTTAAAACATTGGCAGTCAATAATTACCCTCAATTATTTTTATGGGCCATAAAAAGTATGCTTCGTCATTCGATTGATTGGAGATAAAATTGTGGTTTTAAAATGCTGGCCTGTTGGGTTTCTGCTACTCAAATTCGAATTACGAACCAATTTTTTAAACAGCGACTTTTTTGACAGATGGCGACTGAGATGCGCATGAGAACGCATTTCAGTCACCATCTGTCAAATAAGTCTCTGTCAAAAATTCCCATATGTTTTTTTTTAATTTGCGTATTTGTAGTTTATTGGTGTTTAGACCAGCGGTTCTTAATCTTTTTGGCTGTCGACAAAATGTTTTAAATTATACGTGAAGTCCGCGACCCTAAAGTTTTTTATATCTTCCAGTCATAATTAAATAATAGGATTAACCATAAGACCGTGGTTTCCCAAAAGAGATATCGTTATAAAATTTGAATAAAACAACGTTTTTAGATCCACGGAGGTTCGAAAATCATGCTTCACACAAAATTAAATAAGTAATTGCAAATGGTAACAGAGCCTTTTCAGCTACATTGTTAAGAATAGGCACTCGAAGTCCTTACTTCGAGTGCACAAAACCGCGATAGTCGCAGAAAACAGTCAGCATGACTCTGACTTTTGATCGACTTTGTCGTGTTTTTTTCAGTTTCCGTTTAGTTGGAAAGCGCTTTTCTGAAGCTTGTTGTCTCTTCACCAGTAACAATGCGTTTCATAATGTTTGGTCGAAATTGACTCGTCCTAGCATATCTTCAGCGACTCTTATGCCATTGAGCTTTTGGACACAATTCAGGTCTTTTGGGATTAGCCGAGCGGCAACAAGTCGATTCATCGTAAACCTTCTATAACATTTTCAGTGGCTCCAAAAAGGAATTTCCATTGGCGACATAAAATTTAAGACAAACTCTTTGTTCGATGTTTTTGTCCATTATAAAATTCACAATACACACTAGATATGATATAATAGCACTATATAATTTATACCTTGATACAAAATTAATTTAATTGTAAAAACTAATACTTGAAAAGTTCTCTTAACTTCCGTCAGGTTGTCGTTGATATTACACTTTCTAAATAACAGATGTAAATCAAAATAGAAAACAGAGACCAATATGTAACTATATTGAGCAAAAAAGTTGTTTTTTTTTTTTTAATAAAGATATTATGTTATGTTACGTAGTTGTGCCGATTTAACAACAAATTGAATTTGGAACTATAAAAAAAGCATCCATTCCCAATACTTATTTGACTGATTGTTCTTTGAAAACTATTACTTCCTTTTGTTGCTGACTGTACCTACATAATATTGAACGTAATGATGTTCTTATGTATGTATATAATTTAGTATATTCGTGTGACCGTGTGACTTACTGTAAAAGCATATGTAAATTATGTGTGTTTGCCAATATCGGGTTATTGTACTATTATACTATAATAATCTGTGAAGTAGTTTTCATCTCGAGTCAAGTATGATTCATCTAGTTTGATTGATACTTTTTATTTAGTAAAATTTCTCATTAAATTGGGGTAAGGTTACAGTAAATTTGCATAGTGTGGTCGCAAGTGTGCGTTCTTGGGTTTTTTCCCCAAAAAGTTTTGTTGGGATCGAAATACATAAGGAGGAGGTATTTGTTATTTTAGTCTGAAGAGAAAATTAAGTACTAAATTTATACGTATACACTTTTCTAGCAGTAAAGCTCTGGTGAAGAAGTACTTACATAAAGTAAATAATCCAGCATGTGAATCCATTGCGGAATTTGTTCGAGGGAGTCACCGTGGTCCTGGAACACAAAGGGCACTAGAAGGATCACGGGTGGGTTTTAGTCAGTAAGAGTCTGACACTCCCTTCCGCTCCGCCCAGAGTGGAACAGTCATCTGATGATTTCCCATCCTTAAAAAAGCATGTGATTCTAAGTACCTACAGTTGATTCAAAACACAAAAAATAAGTGCAATAAACTCAGCAACTTGTGGTTAGTTTGATTCAACAATAGACGCATAATGAACGTGAGAGTTGTTCCTATTTTATTGATTTAACGTCATTGTAACACGTCATTGTTACCGACTCATTAAAAATAATTGTAATTAGCATGATTTGAATACGAGATTGCGGTAAGAATAAAGAAATAATTAAGAATTTACAGAATTTTCTGAACTTTTTGCGGAAAATTAACGCAGTTCAGCTTAGTCTAATGGATTTTGAATGTGTAAAAGTATATATAAGTATGTAAATATCAAATTGGGATGCGATTTTAATCTATACTAATATTATAAAGCTGAAGAGTTTGTTTATTTGTTTGTTTGTTTGAACGCGCTAATCTCAGGAACTACTGGTTCGAATTGAAAAATTCTTTTTGGGTTGAATAGACCATTTATCGAGGAAGGCTTTAGGCTATGTATCATCACGCTTAAGCCAATAGGAGCGGAGCAGCGATACAGAATGTTTTAAAATCGGGGATTCTACGGGGACGAAGTCGCGGGCAGCAGCTAGTTGAATTATAAATGCCAAATTGAGCAAGTGGAACTTCATTCAATAGGGTAGTTAACTAAAATAATCTGATTATTCTGTCAGATAGATTTCCAAAAAATATTGGAGACGTATTTTTCTTTTATCACATAAACAAAAAATTAAGACAATACAGTGCGTTGAAAACTCGTGTGACGTCACTACTCGCTACAATTTTTACCGGGTAGTGACGTCACCTGTTCCCACTCCTGACCTTTGATGCTCTTTATCTTCGTCAGTTTTTATAGATTTGCATACGTGTCCAATATTTTTCTATAATCTTACTGACGGACTAAACATAATCATATATTTTTTACTCAGGCAAAATCTCTATTGTCTAACATAGCCATAGCTTTCCTACTTATTCGCTTTCAAATTATTACGCCGTATTTAAAGCAAAACAAAAAGGTACCACGAAATAAACATATTTGAAAAATAGAAGCTAACTACTTACTATCTAGGTACGTGCCAGTACTGGTTCAGTAGACACGCGCGTGCAAGCGGCTCGCCCACGCGCCGTGAGACAAGCTGGCTCACATTCAGGGATGACACTGACTGATATTTTTATGTTTTTTGTTTGTAATGAAGATGGTTAAATATTGTTTTGGAGGATGAGGCGTTTTGACAGTGCAAAATGTAGTCACAAATTTCTTGAATTGAGCTTTAAACGATTTATTTAGTAATAAAATATTATTAACGTTCTAATCTTATTGTAAAATTATGAACACCGTGCCCTGACTTAGTCAGTTGTCCAAGCCCTTGGGTTTAGAAAGAAAATCAGAGATTCCATTAATTATAATTGTAACCTCTTAATTCATTCTTAATGAATGGTTTTTTTCTGTATTTTTTTTTTGTTTTTTTTTTTTTTTACCTGTAAGCATGTGGACTAGTTCTGAAATAAATTAATGTATTATTATTATTTCTCAAAAGTGTAGCAACAGCAAGGATTACATGGTAGAAGTACTTAATTCTAGGTAAATATGTGTACCAATATCATGCATGTACATTATATAATAATAATGCAGCAGCGTTAGTGGTGGTAAAGTGTGGTTTATTAAGGGTATTGACTTTATCTTCTAAACTAAGCCAGGCCTGTATCTCAGTAGATAGCACTACTAGTTACAAGGCTTGTAAAATTATTATTCCCAAAGCAACGAAGATATATTGGTTATGTTATTACATGTTACACCTGAATTTAATAAAAAAAATAGTTCAAAACAAATATCACTTAGACATTTCGCCAGCCCTAATACCACGTCATAATACATTTATCTAGCCTAGTTCTATAGATATTGTCACATCCGGGATTACACCCTGTATACCTGGAATGTTAGCCGTTAATCTAGTCTTGTGGTCGTTTCGTACGAGGAAAAGCCTCTATATTCATAACTAGATACTTCGTTCTGATTTTATTATTCCAATGAATATTTAAATGAGAATTTAATATTGTTTATGACTTGTTTTATTAGTTAGAGAAGTTCGTAGCTAAGGAATAGCAGCCGGGTCGATCTTTGAGGTTAGTGTTTAGATGAGTTCTTTAGGTGGCCTACCCAAATGTCCTTACTTTGGTATTGTTCGTCAAGTCGTTGGGCTTAATAAAGTTCTAAGTTTTGAGCTACACGATAACTGACAAATGTTTGCACTGTCTGGACAGGTCCACTCAAATCTGTGTGGTACTTTCCTTAAAATACCACTTCAGACATCAACCTACATGGTTCTCATATGATTTGACCAGTACAATTGTATGGACTTCAAAAGATACTGATCTCTGAGTTTGTTTCGGCGTTTCTTCTCAGGGTTGTCAGCTAGGAAACACCGACTTCATCTAGTTTATAACGAACAAAAAGACTGACGTGTAAAGGTGTTATTTACAACCTACTTACAAAATAAATATCATTTATCAGATGAGTGGCAGTGAAAGTCACATTACATCGAGGGTGATCTTCGAAAGCTTGTTAAGTCGGGTTATTGTAAACTCGCCATTATGAAAATTTGTCACAAGTAAAAATTATAGTAAACTCGCCACAGTCTTTGTCTCACGAAAACTTGCCACAGCTTTAAAAATACCGATAGCAAACGAAGTAGTAGTGTTTAATAATTGTCGGTACATTCAAAACAAGTTTGACGTACTTTCCTGTGCCGGGTTTACTATACCTGTTGGGAATTATTTTGTCATTGTGGAAACCAATATTTTTAAATGTGCTGAATTTTCGTTGTAGTGAGTTTACAATAACCCGTTAAGTCTTTGTTACTTATCCTGGCTGTCATTCGATGATGTTTAACGGTCATTATTGTGGCAGAAATCTCACACTACTTTTGCCAAAATGTATCGTGTTTCCCAGCTGTTACCTACTGAGGAGGTCCAAGTATAGTCATTTAAATCATGTACTCAGTTGCATGCAGTTATTCCAAGAGCCGATCCGAAGATAGTTGGGACAAGGGCAGGCAACAAACAGAACATTGGCTGTTATGTCATTTTAGTTTGAACATTTAGACAAAATTGAACTGCTCGGTTTAAAAAAAAGAAGAAAAAAAAACAGAATATTCATAAAGTTAATACACGTTATGAATGTCTTTTTTTTTGTTAACTCTCACACTGTTCCATTATTATTAAAGACATGAGTACCATGTTCTTAATTAGTAAATGAATAAGTTTACTTCTGCTGGTGTTACATTGTTATTATAACTAGTGTAGGTACTCTAGGTGCATCGTCCTCGCGTATATTAAATAAAATCTAGTATTTGAAAAGTGTAATATGTAGTTTGTTGTCCGTTGTTCTCCATAAAAATCTACCTTTGCTAATGAACGCTTTATTACTTTAACACTTTATTATTTTAACTGTAAATGATGACGTTTAAAAGTGCCGTTTAATGGCCTAATTGAAATTTATAAACGTTTTTGACTTTGACCTTATATTTAATGACTAATGACTTAAAAGACTAATCGAGTGTCTGCTTGTTGGTCCGTTTGTTACAGCCACTTTTATAAATAAGCAGGAATGCTTCAATGAAAATAACTAGATCTTTCCCAATCAGAATTTTTCAAAATGGATCCTACTTGGTCAAGTTTGCTGCGGTTTCAAGAATCATGGCAATTATGAATTTTTTCACAAATGTTTTCCGAACCGCAAAAGGTACGTTGGCTGTTAAATACCACATTTATTTACCGTTCACTAGCATAACTGTTAACGAGCAATCAATAAATGTATTGAAGTTTGCCGAAATCACTACAATCATTCTCATAATGACCATTAAATTTTATTCATTGCTGCGTTACTTCTCAAGATGCGTACCCAAGTTTGAAGTAAACTGTCAATGGATAGCCAACTGAAACCAACATGAATATTGGGCCAACATTCTGTATAATTTTATTAACTAATCCAATTTTAGTGAGGTCGATGACTCACTGTTGGCCCCATAATGACGCATAATATTATTTTGTTGTAGGCACAATACTTTTCAGACAAAACTTTTTTACAAAAAAGTAAAAACGGATTCTAAACGAAAAAATACGCAAAAATATAAAATAAATATTCGGAAGTCGATGTTTTTGTTTGTTTTTTGAACACAGTCACACATCTAAACGTACTGCGATTTCAGTATCTAATCCCGAAAGATTTACTATCATTTATTGAAGAATTCCGTTTCCTATCTCCGAAGTTTTTTTTATCAAATCTTCACTAAACTAGAAAGGGACCACCTCGAATTACAACGATGCCCTTCCAAACCATCGTACACATTTCCATTTTACATCACAAGTGAGAATGAGAACATCATCAATGTACTCGAAGCCACGCATTATTAGGGTAACTCAAATACTCGTCAGCAGATCTAAATCAATTATCATTTTAAAGGGACCACATGAAAAGCACCAGTTTTAGAATATAAAAAGAATCACCAAAATCGGTATAGTCAGTAAAAAGCTTTGAGGTAACACACACAAAAAAATAACGTGTACCTAAACGTCGTCCTTTTTTGGAAGTAGGTTAAAAAGGGTATTTAGCTGACTGATTATAAAAGTCTAATTACAGTGGTTATAGGTATAAGTCACCAGTTCACGATGGTATACATTTTTTCCGCAATCCGATTTCTTGTAAATCGATGACTGTCCTCCGTTTCAGTGACTTTCCATTACCGGGTAATGTGTTGCAAGCCTTGAGTCATGAACATAATAAGATATCAAACATTGAGACATAGTTTTATTATTGTCCGGTTAAGCAGTAACCAGCCTTAGTGTGCTGAACTGCGAGTGGTCCATTCCAAAAAAAAAAACAAAAAAAAAAAAAAACATAGTTTTATTATCTATGATGCATACAAAAAGGTTACATTAAATCTGAGGGTCAGAAGACGAGGCCAGTGCCTGCTAGGGTTGCGGAATTTGTTCATAAAAGTCACCGGGGCCCTGGAACGCAAAGGAGGAACACGGGTGGGTTTTCGTAAGTAAGAGTCTGACACTCCCTTCCGCTCCACCCACAGCGGAAGAAGTCATTTGATGATCAATTCTACAATTTTTTTTCCAAGTAATAACGTTTGTATTGGCATCTGAGTCCCAATCTGCTAAAACAACTCGACTTTCTTTGAAAACCATTGAAAAAAAAAATTGCTCTCTGATTATCCCATCGATTATCTGAATACTATCAAGAAATATAACTGATAGCTAGATTTTTTAAAATTTTGATTTAAAGATTATCGAGGTATAATTTATGGTGGGTTTCATTTACTTAGAAGACTAATGATAATACAAAGATCCTCTATGATGAAACGGTACAGAGGGGTTCCTCACCTAAGTACCCCTTTTTTCTGCATGGGAAATCATCAAATGATTTCTTCCGCTCTGGGTGGAGCGGAAGAGAGTATCAGACTCTTACTGACTAAAACCCACCCGTAATCCTTCATGTGCCCTTTACGTTCCAGGGCCGCGGTGACTCTTTCGAACAAATTCCGCAACCCTAGACCTACGTTCCCCTCAAGTTTTTTCTCTGTACCGACCTAAAAGAGTTCAGTGATGTAGGGACTTTATTTGGTCTCATGAAGGCCATGCGTGGGCGACTACTCCAAACACAGTTGCCTAAAACATGGCTCTTTATTACCTACGAGCGTAACTTGATACAGAATCACCGATTTTATTGTGTTCGGGTGTCCCGCGAACCTCTCATCGGCCGCTACAGACCGTTTATACGTTACGACATTCTTTTCGAAAAGATGCATAACAATATCGTATGGTTTATCACTACATAGTATAAAACAAAGTCGCTTCCCGCTGTCTGTCCCTATGTATGCTTAGATCTTTAAAACCACGCAACGCATTTTGATGCGGTTTTTTTTAATAGATATAATGATCCAAGAGGAAGGTTTATATGTATAAAACATGTATAATTATGTACATGTATATTAGTGATTTAGTATCAGCATTGCACCCGTGTGAAGCCGGGGCGGGTCGCTAGTAATATATATTATTGAAACCACATGTTCATGAATGCACCCGGAAAGCTGCAGTCCGCGAAGAATGGCGCCGTATGACCAAGCTCATCGCTCGATGTGACTTGTCGTGATGACCACGACCACTCTGAAAATAGTGTATCGACTAAGAAGATGATACAATATATAAATTCAATCTTTCGTCTCAGTCTATTCAGTTGGAGCTTAATGATGAATAGCTTAGATTTTGGGGACGCTTTTTGAAGCCGTAGTTTGGTTATGGTGAAAATTATAGACATACTTGCTGGCTGACTTGAAATGGTATCTTCTTATGGTGCCTGAACAATTTTCTCTACAGGCAATGGTTGGTGCAGGGGTAGAGAGCTTGTGGCTGACCATTGGCGAGGCGAGGACCTCCTTCTGATATTGTAGACTCTAATCGGAGATCCGTCGGGGCATTATCGCTGGTTTCGAGGGAAACTTGGACCATGGGCGCTTACGGATGTGATCGCAGCCCTTTTCCCGGTTCAAGTGGAGCACACTCCACCGCCCGGCTCTGCCCACAGCCGCATATCCTGAAGAGAACGCCAGCGTCCTAGATGTGACACAAGTGATATGATGCGGCTCCGGGCGAAGAATACTTCTCCGGGGCCCGATGAGATTCACGGCTGCTTGTGGCCCTCGTTCTGGTGGAGCTGGAGCCCCAACTGACTTTACTCAGCGTGTCGGGAGCAGGGTCAGTTTCCCACGTGCTACTCGAATGTGACATTTAGCTGATATGCGTTTTTATATCTTATATGATTTAGTTTAAGGCACAAAACGAGTTTTAAAAAAATATGTCGCTTACGATAAGTAAGCTGTAAGGGCTACAAATATTCCTAACTGTTTCATGGATGTCTAAAAAAGTAATACAGTTCGAGGCACATAAGCGAAGCAAGATAGCCAGAATATCGTACCATATAAACGGGTCGTCGTACGTCATCTAAGCTCCGCCGCCTACGTCGAACGGTAATAGTCAGACAATAGATTCGAACCGGATCTGGCTGATCCTGGCCGGTTCTCGCTGATCCAAGCTGGTTTTCGAATAAATAAATAAAAAAAATGTTTATGGACACAAACATTTTAGCAATTGGTATTTAAGTATGCAGTCTTTAAAATATTTATTACAATACTAGTTACAATATAAATTTACTGATCCTGATTCCCAAACTAGGCCAGGAGCCTGTATCTTGCGACTGTTCGTACATACGGTCGTTGTTTATACTTAAGCTAATTAACGCTATTAATTTGAATTAGTGTTTAGGTATACTATATGAATATACCCATTACAATGAGTACTGTGCTTCCCTCAGATTTCAATGTTCTCTTGATTATAGCTAGGTATTGTAGTCTAGAGCTTGATTGATAGATCTACATTCTGATGGAGTTCTGCAACAAAAAAGATCGTCAGACTCCAAATAGCTCCAATCTGCCTAGTCTATTTCTAAGTATGAAGCACTCAAATTCCAGTTTAACCTACTAAGAACCAGTAGTTTACATGGAGCGACATCAGAACCCAGTAACTGTGTAAAACGGTTCTTTAAAACATTTAAAGGGCAAATTAAAGAAAAAGTTACTAAAAAGCAGAGAATTATACATCACTCAGGCTGTTGCCAACCAGTTTGAAGATTAACAATATTACAACATAGTTTAATATTTGTTATAAACCTCGTGAGACATTATTATTTACTTAAGTAGGCTTAGTGGTACGAACTTTGACCCCGGAGGCTATTGGAGCCTGCCTTGTGAGTGCCGAGCCACCCACGCAGCGTACAAACGGTTGAAACTACTGGAAAATCGCCCTGCCTTATACGATTTATTGCTTACATTAAGGTTTTGAAGACATAAATGGGTTACCATTTTCCTATACCTACCTGGTGAGTACCAGCTGTTGGGAATTTTTAACGTATCTTGTCTCATCTTCCGAGGTTAAGCAAGTTTGCCGAGTTGGTCCGTGGATGGGTGACCGTCCATTACATAGGCACCAAGACTGCTCCGTACCTTGAAAAGCACGCTAAGCAGTTGGTCCCGAGATGATTGCTATTGTTATGTATTTTTGTTGGAAGGTAAGCTAGGCTAGAGGCTTTTTATAGCTTGAACTATCTTTTTTTAAGGATGTGTAATATTTGAAGTTTGGATCAGCGGGCGTACCATGACGTCTTAAAACGTGAGTATTCCGAGTGAGAAAAAGGGATGGAGCTATATAGGTTGTATAACTCTATCCCTCTTTCTCGCTCGGAAGACTCACGTTTTAACACCTTATGGTACGCCAACAGGTACTCCAACGCTTAACTTTACGGGAAATACAAGCTTGATGTTGTGCGATATTTGGTGTTGATTGGTTGGTTTTGGTGTTCTTTCTACTGTTGAGTATTTGTCACACGCCAATTACCACATCATTTTTAATTAAAACTTCATTCACGTTCGATTCAACAAAAAAAAAAAAAACAGAACAATTGAATACGAAACGGTTATTGATAAAATACAAAACCGTTCCAATAAAGGATCACATCCCACGTAACATGCAAAACGGATGATCAGCAATCACCCTAAGGGTCTGACTGACGATCAAGCAAACTGTCACACCCAGACAGCGACAAACGACACGACATCCTAGTTCTGTCGCGCGCGTGCATGCTGATGTGGTAAATTGATCGTCTGTGTCAGACCTAACTTGGATAAGTTATTCATATGTACATATATGAGAACGCAACGCACCCGATTTGCTTGCAATTTGACTGAGACTGCGCAGAAATGCAGGGTAACTGGGTATTGATGCGGAATTGGTTCGAACGAGTTATCGCGGCCCTGGAACGCAAAGGGAGGAACACGGATGGATTTTAGTCAGGAAGAGTGTGACACTCCCTTGCGATTCCCCGAAAAGAAGTAATTTGATGATTTCCCATTCATAAAAAAGAGTATTTAACTGGGTTTTATTTTTGTAATTTAATTGAATCATTGACATTTGACATGTGACATTCACCAACCCGCACTGGGCCCGCGTGGTGGATTACGGCCCATTTCATCTCATAGAGAGGAGGCCTGTGTCCCAGCAGTGGGAACGTTGAAAGGCTCATGAAGTTTTTTCGTTGGCTGGTCTCCTATAGTAGGAAAATCAAGTATTTTGAGTCTGAAATTATCCCAAGGGAACATATGTATTTGAAGACTTCTCGGGAAAAAATCTTCCTCAAGTATTATCAATTGATTAATGTATACAAAATAATATTGTAAAACTTATATTTGAAAAGTGTAACTATGAAGTTTCTTGTCCGTTCTTTTCCATAAGAATCTAATTTTTGCGAATGGACACAGACAGAGTTGCTTTTATGTCTATGAGTATACATAGTATGGATGAGTGTACTGAAGCTTTTCTCAAAACCAGTTTCAATGATATAGCATCTAAACTAACATTCTCTAATGTTACTGGTTTCCTGTTTTTCTAATCTACTAATGTTGGTACTTAGTTTTTTTTTGTCCGAACAAAAAATGTTCTCCTTCCATTTAATAGTTTGAAAGATAAATTATGATGTTGATACATCGTTTAGTTACCGTAATAATTACGCAGTATAATAATTTATTATAATAACAGACCTGTATTAATTTGACAATAATAGCTGAAGTTAATTAGAAATGCAAACAGACACAAAAAATGTGATTTCTGTGATACTGCAGACAGTATTTTTTTTATATAAATAATTATTTGTTATTATTATTAAATGCACGCACAGAAAATTCAAACGCCTATCTATTACGGTTCCTTTTACTTTTAAAATAAAAACGTTGCCCCACTCTAAGAATTTATCCTGTGTCGTGGGTGCGTTTACAAACATATCCAGACCTGGAAATCTGTAAGCCAAACAAATATTCGTTATGTACGGGAATCGACCCTATGACATGCAGCGCAGCAGCCTATTGCTCAACCACTGCGCCAACCGTGCCGTCAAAGATACGGTGCGCAATGGTTCATAAGATCCATTGCGCATTGTATTTTTATATATATATTTTTATAGATATTATACCTTATGAAACATAGACAGACGGACGAACAGAGAGCATTCTCAGTAATAGGGTTCAGTAGGGAACGCGGAAAATAAAATAGTTTGTTTTGTGTATCATTTAAAACAAAATACACTAAAATATCACGACGAATAAAGTTCCCAAGATCCGCAATACACGTTTACAGAACTAAACCCATTCCTATATTTCTGAATTAATCCAAGTGCACATTTTAACTGAAGTTCATTACAATGATAAAATAGAAAATGCACTTAAAGCACTAGACTAGAAAATATTAATGTGTCGGCTCTAGATTTACGTCAATTAGAAAGGTACACCCACATAAAGATGGGAGTACACTGCCGCTGCAGTGCTTAGGTTTGCGGTTTAATGTGTTTGGGGCTGTTGTACACGAGTTGGTCTCGATTGGGGTCGGTAGTGTAGCTTCAAGTTGTGTTCACGCAAGATACCGTTGGTTTTACACATCTGCGAGTTATGTATTTATCTAGATCATAAAATAAATAGTTACTAAATATAGACTGAGACTATTAAGTTTGTTTCTGTATTTCTTCGTAAAATTCGGGTAAGAAACACTGAACACATCGAATATTAAAAATACATATTCCATTCTGATAACACTTATCATTTAAACATTATCAAACAACAAGATCATGGCCAGTGTGCTAGATATTTAAGCTAGATTCATAAGCTACGGTAAAATTCAAAAGAAAAAAAAAGTTTCGTTGGCTGTCGTTTAATCGTATTTAATTGTGTGTGTGTGTGTGTGTGCTGACGTGGTGGGGAAAATCCAAGATTTAATCGAAGTCCTGCAGTGTAGCCCAACTCTTAGGTATTGTAGTGAGTCACGGTCCCAGCCCACCTACACTCTAGGATGTGGCGCTATTGTATTCAGAACATGAATCGTAGGTATCGCAGCTATTTCGTGAAAGCGTTGAATGCAAACTTATTTATAAACGCCGTAAAATCGCCATATTTTATAAAAGATAGTGCTTATTGTAAAGAATGGCGCGAGCTTGAAGCCCTCCCGGAGATAAATAGACGCCGTAGTTCTTGGGCCCAGCGGGGTATTGTATGTGCCAAGTGTTTGTGGGTAGGGTTACCATGGGTTACCATATTATGACAGGCGTTTGGCATATTTGATAGACGTTTTCAAGTTTAAAAAGGCGAGGGGTCGGGATTGGTCTGTGATAGGCAAGTTTAAAAATATCAATTTGAATTAAAAAGAAAATTAAAGACTGATTATGACTATACCTTTATATAGTCACAATCAGTCTACGAATACTGTTTTCACAATTCTGCCTGTGAAGGAAGTATGCTGTATTCAATAGCGCGGGCCCAGGGGACAACAAAAGCTGAGTAATAAATGATTAGCAACTCTTAACATCTATTCATTAATGGTATAGACTTAGTCGCTAGAGTTTTTTTGTTGGAGTTGGATTTTAATTAGTAATAAACAGGCATCTCTCGATAAAAATAAGATTACTCTCCGCAGAGAAAAATATTTGAAATAAATACCAAAATATATGTGAATTAAAAAAAAAACAAAGTTATGTAGTATATTATAGTAATAGGTATGTATTAAAAAGAACTTGTCAAATGATGTTGTCATTTTTTGTGTGTGACACTAACAGTGACCATTATGAAAATAATAAAATAATCAGCTGTTCAGCACAGTCATGTTCGAAAACAGGATTAATTTTTACGATATCAGAGTAGATCATTAACATTTTCACCTAATACCCTTCTTTTTGGATGGAAAATCATTAAATGACTTCCCCAAGAGAGTGTCAGACTCTTACTGACTAAAACCCACCCGTGATCCTTCTTGTGCCCTTTGCGTTCCAGGGCCGCTGTGACTCTTTCGAACAAATTCCGCAACCCTAGCAGGCACTGACCCTATGGGGCCCCGTCTTCTTTGCTGACGGCTCTTTGATCATTACTATACCGCATTACTTACAAACGGGCATAATCAGAAGGCTTTAAGGTACCCATAGGACAATGGAGAGGGTAAAGCTGGGAGTTTCCTTGCGCGATAGAATCAGGAATGATGATATCCGCAAGAGAACCAAGGTTATCGACATAGCCCGACAAATCTCCAAAATGAAGTTGCAGTGTCAGGGCATATTGCTCGCAGAACAAATGGTCGACGGTGCCGAAGAGTTCTGGAGTCACGACCTTGTACCGGAAGACGCAGCGTTAGAAAACCTCCCACAAGGTGGACCGATGACATGGTGAAGGTCACGGGTAGTTGATGGATGCGAGACGCACAGGACCGGTTGTTGTAGCGGCACTTGGGGAAGCCTATGTGGAGCAGTGGACGTCTTTCCGCATATGATGAATTACATACGCCTACTCTCGTTCCACGACTCTCGGTCCATAACTGCCAAGGACGCGAAGGACCAATCTTTGTTAAAAGGGTTCAGGTCATTCTGTCATCTGCGTTCTATGCCCGCGATAACGCTTGTGATGATGAAGGACCCACTATGTGGTGAGTTTGTCCAGCGTCCATAAAAATTGTCCAAGAATAACAAGTCACGCTGTATATGGTAACCCTATTTGCATGTGCGCCGTAATCTTGGCCGTTGTTGAACTTTTTGCAGGCTGTAGAACAAGGGTAGCCTTGATTGTAAGATGGCCGCTTTTCATTGTTCTTTTTTTAAAAGTGGTTGCAGAATGAATATGTTGATGAGAGTTAACGATTTGTTTTTCAGTTTGTGTTGTTACTGTGCGATTTAAATTGGAATAGAACGTTAATGAATTTGAATGGGGCTGTTTTGACTTCGTATTGAGATGTCAGTATCCTATATCACTTATGTATATCTGCAGATCAAATAGGAATAGTTGATAGTAGTCGAAAGTGGTGACGGACCTCACGTTTTGGAGGCCAGCCGTGCTATTCTGAAAAGTTTATTTGCGAAATCACTTCTGAATCCGCAGTGAAATCATGTGAAACTAAAGTTTCGTATTCTTAAATGACCAATTCGACACTGATCAATTCGACACTGGCGCCGTCAAGTGATAATCGAAATGAGAATGAACTAAAACGAGTGAGAATTTTGACGTTTGTCTATACAAATAAATCTGTTACACATTTTAATTTAGTGAGTTGATGTAAATCATAACAAGACACAAATCTGCGTCTACTACCATAGAACAATGTCACTTGGGTTCTTGGAACTCACTTCCATAGAGTCTCACTTCACTTGGCCTTGATCTTGACATGTGAATACCGAAACTTGTACAGGCGAGATGAGAAGCGAAGTGAGTGTGACTTTCGAGATGATTTGCGAGATGGCTTTCGAAGTGATTTACCATATTTTACAGAATAGCACTAATGTCCTTGCTGCTTTTTCAGTTCACGTTCAAATAGTGCTCGGACGCTTAGCACTAGGCCGTTTGAATAAAATATGTAATTATATTGAATTCTACAAAGTTAAATTGTAATTGGTTTATCTCATATATATTCCTAGCGGTTGAGATGCAAGCTGAAATATAGGCTCTTGCCAAGTTTGGCTTGATCAGCTCCAAATGCACCATTTGCATAGTGATAACTTTTATTTAAAAGTTGAATCTGTGTACCCTTTTTTTTAAAGACAGTGGTTAATTTTTTCCTTTTTTATCTCTGACTCCGAACTATATTATATTCTACCAAAATGTCAAAACATGCCATAAATGTTAACGATCTTTTTATTTTGATTGCTTACTAATACCGGTCTGTTTATGGCACACTAGCAGCGCCCCGCGGTCTCACGCGCGTAGTTCCCGTTCCCGTGGGAGTACGGGGATAAAATATATCCTATGTTACTCAAGATGAACGTAGCTTTCTAATGGTGAAAGATTATTTGAAATCGGTCCAGTAGTTTTTGAGTTTATTCGTTACATACAAAAATACAAATCTTTCCTCTTTATAATATTAGTATAGATATAGATTGTAGGAATCTCTTCTCCAATCTCATAGAGGGAATGCTCAAGTAGTCTCGAAAAACTATTGTCAAGAACACAAATTCTTCAAACTACGACGGAATTGGAAGTTTGGGAGGCAAGTAGGGACACTTGGGGTACCAATTTGTTTCAAAGTGTTGGCTGAATTCCTCTGCATTTCTTATTTTTCTAACAAGCATTTTGTTAGAAAAATAAGGAATGCAGAGAAATCGGTTGATGACAGTCTTGAATATGAATTTGGAGTGCTATAAGGTAAAGGAAACGGAAAGAATTCATAGTCAATTAATTGGCTCACAGTAATAAGGTTCTATGTTATCTGCAATAGGGTATTTTACTGTAAAAATCTAATTAGTCCGTCTGATAGATTTACAAAAAATATTCGACACGTATTTTTTCTTTTTTCACGTCAACAAAAAATGAAGACGATACAGTGCGTTGAAAACTCACGTGACGTCACGTCGCTGGTAAAAATTGTAGCAACGTAGTGACGTCACGTGAGTTTTCAACGCACTGTACCGTCTTCATTTTTTGTTGACGTGAAAAAAGAAAAAATACGTGTCGAATATTTTTTGTAAATCTATCAGACGGACTAATTAGATTTTTACAGTAAAATACCCTATTTTAGTTCTTACTGAGTTAAGAACCTAACAAGTTCTGAGTGTTTCTAAACACTGTAGCATTCTTAAATAGGAACCATATTATAGTGACTAAAGATTTGTTTGTAAATTTTTTCATTTATACTCGCATTTTCTTGCAGAAATTACACCAAAGGCGCATAAATGACTTCAGAATCTGCTGCTTTCCAAAATTATACGAACTGGTGGACAACTTATGAACTTCACTCTTGGTAAGACAATGTATTATTATAAGACAAATTATTATATTCATGTAACATTCAATTTCCTGCACAATAATTTAAATCGACAAACAATATTTTGTAACTGTAATTTCAAAATATAACTGTCATTTTGTCAATGACAGCAGAACGAAAATATAACTTAGAGAGACAAAGTAGATAGATATTTCCTGCCTGGAAACGAGGTAAAACGGGCAGCATAATAAGTTATTCGCAAACGGTACCAATTTGTTGGACAAGTTACGGCTAAGTTAGACTTAAGCAACTTTACTTAGTATCATGTGCCAAGTTAATACATGCAGCCATTTTAATACTTGGATCACGATTATTTGACAAACAAACAAATGATTCAATTAGTCTAATTCCGAGATCATGTAAGTAATTAGTTTATGTTCAAAACACACCCTCGCAGTGACTTTATAATAAGGATAGTTTTAATACTTGTTTTCACTGACTCTGTGGACCGATTAATTAATTATTTTTGGTTCATATTCTCCCACAGCTGTGCAAAGATTTTTTACATGATCTTTCAACGTTTTCAAGAGCAGTGGTGGCCAAGTGGTAACGGCCAAAACCCAAACCCAGCCAGTCGCATTACTTTGTGTATTTAATTTCATGACCACTGCTCTCAAAACGGTGAAGGAAAACATCGTGAGGAAACCGGCATGCCCTAGAACCAAAAATTCGAAGACATTGTGACATTCACCAACCCGCACTGGGCCCGCGTGGTGGATTACGGCCCATTCCCTCTCCTAGAGAGGAGGCCTGTGCCCCAGCAGTGGGAACGTTAAAAGGCTGATAATGCTTTCAACGTTCTTTGTATTTGGTCTTCTCTGACCAAACCCTCAGGAACAAGGTCAAATCGTCACATCGGCTTGTCTTTGGCATCAAGCCAATAAGTCTATTACAATAAGTCTATGATAAATTAAACCACCAATATCGGTAAAAATAAACTATGATTTGGAAAACATTATTTTCTTAGAACTTCTCCCTGACTGGATTTATCAGGACAAATACGAGATTGTCTGAACTAACTGAAAGTTTGGGGTAATGAACGTGCAAAACCAAAGAAACCGGGGTAAATCTATACTAATATCTATACTAATATTATAAAGCTGAAGAGTTTGTTTGTTTGAACGCGCTAATCTCAGGAACTACTGGTTCGAATTGAAAAATTCTTTTTGGGTTGAATAGACCATTTATCGAGGAAGGCTTTAGGCTATATATCATCACGCTTAAGCCAATAGGAGCGGAGCAGCGATAAAGAATGTTTTAAAATCGGGGATTCCACGGGGACGAAGTCGCGGGCAGCAGCTAGTAATATTATAAAGCTGAAGAGTTTGTTTGTTTGTTTGTTTGTTTGAACGCGCTAATCTCAGGAACTACTGGTCTGATTTGAAAAAATCTTTCAGTGTTAGATAGCCCATTTATCAAGGAAGGCTATAGGCTATATTTTATCCCCATATTCCCACGGGAACGGGAACTACGCGGGTGAAACCGCGAGGCGCTGCTAGTTCATTATAAACTTGTCAACAAATGACATTATCAACTAGATTAAGTAATATTTACGCACATAACATATAGTTTAAATAATGTAAGGCACGGGTAATTTGATATAAAGATTTATGTTCCGGTACAGTTGCGGCCAGAAGTCATTGTTACGCACACTGGTACAGTTGTGTGCAGGTGTAATTGTGGACGCACACGTCTCTGTAGCAAAGGGGGAAGACACATGAGTATTTTTTGTCGAAGACTTTTTTCGAAAATTCAATAAAAAAAAAAACTGTTTTTTTTTTCAAATGTTGCGTAATAAAAGAATGTTACATTTACTTTTTGAATGTGCGACTCCATTTGTTTTTTTTTTGTTATTGTAGCACTGAATATTGAAATTCATAGCATGAAAATATTGTTAGCCGTAATTGTTTAATTAGTTAATTGGATCGAGGAATAAAAAAGCATAAATGGGATTGCCAACAGCACCAATTAACGTAATGGTGAAACTAGAAAAGTAATCAGAAGTGAAAATTTTGTACTTAGTGTAATTCTAATTATCGTGTGGATAACATTTGAAGGGTCTACTGCTATAGTGATAAATGTACTTGTTACATCGTTTTGAGATAATTGCGTTTTTAAATGTATTCGTTGGTAAAACGAAAGTCGTGTTTAAAGATATGAACATACTCGTACCTAATACATTTTTGTGTTACAGCACATGGGATCCTCTGGCGTAACAAAAGCAACCAAATACGCATATACCAGGCAAAGATATATTTTTAAGTTTGGAACTAAACTTACAAACTTAAAAAGGAGCTAGCTATTCAATCGGAAAAAACAAGAATAACACAATAGAAGAAAATTATATAGGTATATAATTTTCTTCTATTAGGTAATCTTGTCAAACTCACACTATCACTTTAACAAAACCATTTTTTACATTCTAAGTTTCTCATGCTACTCTTTTGTCGAATTTCCGTAGGAAGAAATTGCTTTGGAAATAAGCAACTAGTTGATCTTCTTCTACGTTTGCGGAATTCGTAAGAAAGATTCACCGCAGCGGAGGAACACGTATGAGTTTTGACAGTCAGAGTCTGACTGTCTGACACTCTCTTTTGCTCTGCCCAGAGCAGAAGGGAGAAGAAGTCGTTTGATGATTTCCCATCCATTAAAACAAATAAACTTTGAGGTACTTCTCTCTGTATATGATTTTCTCCTATAAGTGTTTTTGGTGGACATTGTATATCTATACTAATATTATGAAGAGGAAAGATTTGAATTTTTGTACATAACGAATAAACTCAAAAACTATTAAACCGATTTCAAGAATTCTTTCACCATTAGAAAGCTACATTTACCCTGAGTAACATAGGCTATATTTAATCCCCGTATTCCCACGGCAACGGGAACTACGCGGGTAAAACCGCGGCACGGATTGCTGCTAGTGTATAAATAAATAAATAAAACTTACGTCGAATAATCACGCCAGTGTGCACACAACGTTATGCGCAAGCGCTCATTACAGGCCTACGGAGTATCCCACGACTTAAACAGCAATTTGTTCTCGAATTTCTGTGCGCATTGTTTTAGGGTATTGCTTCTTTGTATTTAATATTATGAGTGTTGTTAACTCGTTTTTGTTATCGACTTTTATTAGTGTAATACTTTTTTAAATTAATGAAACAGCTAATTAAATACACAAAACATCTATAATTGCTAGCTAGACTACCCTTACTTAAATAGGTTGTCCAATTAGTCCATCTAATAGATTAAAAAAAAATATTAACATGTTTTTTTTCTATTTTCACGTAAACAAAAAAATAAGACTAGTGGACGAGTAATAAACATCCATTCATCCATACTACCACATCTATAATATTAGAGGGATAGGATGATATATAATTTAGAAGTTAGATAACTCCTCATCTGCCTAGCCTTTTCCCAACTACATTGAGGTCGGCTCCCAGTCAAGCCGGATTCAGCTGAATACCAATATTTTACGTGAAGTGGCTGCCTACCAGACCTCCACAACCCATTAACTGGGGAACACTGCACTTCTTGGCAAGACTGGTGTCAGATTTTCTGGCTTCTGACAATCCGTAACGACTGCCAAAGATCTCCAAATGACAGCCGGGACCAACGGCTTACCGTGCTTTCCGAGGCACGGAGAAGTCTCGTTATGTTAAGATGGTCACCCATCCACAGACCAACCTCGGCAAGCATTGCTTAACCTAGAAGATCGACCCGTGCGGCTGTAATAATTAAGCCACGAGCTCCTCCAAAAGAAAAAGAAAGAAGAAGAAGTTAGATAACTAGCTCATTTAAAAGGTTAAGCTAATGGTTCCGTATTGCAAATGAAATGAAAGTTCTTCTGTCTGGTTCTCAAGTCAAGTTAGTTGTAGAGAGCATATCCAATAGTTCAATTCGTGGTGAAAAAGTATTCTTTCCCATTCCCTAGTCCCACTTCATTCCATATCCCCCTTCTTTTGTTTTACTCTACCGACCAACCGTACCCTAGAAATCTTTTTCTCATAGGCGTAACCCTAAAAACTCGTACCAAATCTTACTGCTCACCACCCAAAGCAGAGCAAGTGTAGCGCGTCGAGTTTGTTACGCCATACCCGCCTCCCGTGACGAAGATAATCAACCTTCTCAAGTTACCATCATCACTTTGAAACAATACGAAAAAATAACCACTCAAATAATGCTTTTACAGGTGATAATGCTCTGAGCAGATAGGGATAGCTCAGGGATCTGTGTTACCGACTGTACTCATGCGTGGACGTTGCGTAAGAATAATTAAGATTTTGATAGTAAGGAGTCAATGTGTGTAACTGAAGTTTAAAAAAAAATATATATCAGTCATCAAAGTGTTTGCTTGGGTCAACATAATTATAACCTTCGAGGTAATGTTAAATAACCGTTGCAGATGATTCGTTTTCTTTTGTAAATGTTAAGATTTTTATCTAAGAATAAGAATAGTTAAAAAAAAAACATATAGCAGAGTGATAATTTTATTATGCAATAAAAAAGAAAATGGGAGCAGGCAAATGGGTATCGAACATTTAAATTAGTATAATAAAAATTAAATGTTCGATGTCAAAATATGTCTATTGATTTTGAACGTGTAATAAAAAACTCATAAATATTTGTAACCAATATCTTTTCAACCAATCGGCTAAGTCAGCAGAGTCGATCATAAAAAATAACCTAAAAATGTAAACAAAAGAATATTAACATCTTCATTTCATACTTTGAATCTGCATAACCAAATAGTTTGCTTAACATAGTGTGAACACAGCTTTACACGCATTAAATCAATTAAATGTGCAAACACAATGAATACAAACACAATAATTCCTAGAAAATAGTTAAATAATCCTTTTGTCGCGTCTCAAATGTCTGTTAATAGGTATTTTTAGAAGCACACCGCTTTATGATTTATTGTGAGCCAGCTTGGCTTGTGGTGACCTTCGGGCTTAGACGAAATGTTTGTAGCCCGGTTACTCGAGACACGACGTGGATACCATGTCAAAGAGCCGTGGAATTGGCAGAAGTCTCACTCTTTAAAATACAAGAGAAACGTTACCATTCTTTTGCCCGCATATATTTTTTTTTGGGGTTATCGCAACATGTCTTCTATACTTTTCTATTGTTGTCACTCGATAGCTATATCATCATTTACATAGTTCGTTCGTCGTTTATTTGGTCTTTTCATATACTTAAAGCTACCAAAAATCATGCTTAAAGCTTGTAAGTGTCATTTCTAGGCGGAACCATTTATCTCTCACACCACAATAAGTAAACATATCATAATCAGCCTTTTAACGTTCCCACTGCTGGGACACAGGCCTCCTCTCTAGGAGAGGGAATGGGCCGTAATCCACCACGCGGGCCCAGTGCGGGTTGGTGAATGTCACATGTCTTCGAATTTTTTGGTTCTAGGACATGCCGGTTTCCTCACGATGTTTTCCTTCACCGTTTTGAGAGCAGTGGTGAAGAAATGAATTACACAAAGTAATGCGCCTGGCTGGGTTTGAACCCGCGACCTACGATTCGTAAGTCGGGGCCGTTACCACTCGGCCACCACTGCTCCTCCCACAATAAGTAAACAGCATGAATTAGCTGCGTGTTGTTGCTTATTTTTATTTATCCCTGGCCTACAATGGACGCATAAAAATCTGCTGACTTATTCCATATATATAAGGCGTTAAGTTGCAAGAAATTAAGTTGTTTAGAATAACAAATAAAAATTAAATTAATAAGGTATGCAATGTTTTCACTACGCACAACCCTACCCCACAGTACAGCGCACATAACAATATTTTGGAGTGTGAATAAATGACATCGATCTTTTTTTTTGGGGTCCTGTGTTTCGATGTTACCGCTACACAAAATTCATGCAGTTGATTTTATAACACCTTATTTCGCTTTCACGTGATTTTATAAGCCACACCTAAGTTTTCGTTCATAGAGAGCATAAAAGAGACACAATAAAGACGTTTGAAAGTTAGCCTTTTGTAACTCTATGTTACATTGTTCCGATTACGTCGATAACGTGTTCCAAGCAAAGTTGATTGGGAACATGCGCGCCAAGCGTGATTGTGGCAGTGGACCAAACTGCTACGCATAGCCAGTCTAAAGGGCTTTTTTTAAGGAATTGATCAAATGGCTTGTCCCGTTCTCGGTGGAGCGGAAGGGAGTTTCAGACTCTTACTGACTAAAAGGAGAAGAAGAAGGGAATTTGGAGGAACACGGATGGGCGTGTTCCTCCAAATTCCCTTCGCGTTCCAGGACCGCGGTGTCTTTTTCGAACGAATTCAGGAAAGTCTAAGGGGCCCGTAACCCTTTAGACTTTGTAGAATTAGACTGAGTAAGACCAAAATCAGTTTTGAAGGCATCGTAGTAGCACAACCAGTCTAACAAACTGGTTGCTGAAGGATTTATAGGTGATTAATTAAATTAATTTTACTACGTAAAAAGTTTATGTACCTATCAGCACATAAAGTTTTATTATTATGTAGTAGGATTTACATTTTTTAATTATTAAAAGGTTCCGGTTTGACCATAATCTGACCTGATGGAAAGCTATGATGTGGTCGTCGTGGAGCAGCCTTGCCTGAAACCTATTCTCTCTTGATTTAAAGATCTCCAGGTTGTAGCAAGGTGTAATTGTATCTGATCCGGATCCGAGGTGACGGCGCGTGGTGTTCCCATGCGCCCTTCTTTGATGTGGCAGGGGAACCAAACACCTCAATCCCTCCGCTGACCCGAGGTGGCCCACAGAGGCGGGCTGGCACCAGCCGGGTATTACGGAAGTCGCATAAATGTTCCCGCGATCCCCGGCGTAGGTGGGTGACGGAACACCAGGGTGGTTTTAGTCAGTAAGAGTCTGACAGACCCCTCCGCTCGCCCCAGGGTGGAGGACATTCATGAGGATTCGCCCCCGTAAAAAAGGGTGTAATTGTATCTGCGTTGAAGATTGATTAAGTGCTCCCCTCCCGTAGCCCCCGGTACAAATGTGTGAGGGAACACGAAGTGGCTCTAGTCAGTAGGAGTCTGACAGACCCCTCCGCCCACCCCAGGACGGAGCATATCCATGAGGATTTCCACCTAGTTACCAAAGAAAGGGGTGGAATTATATGTTTTTTATTTTCGTGCTATTTATAAAATCATGTTTTGATAAACACAATTAAGCTATGACTTTCTCATGTTGAATACCGGATTTCTTGTATAATCGATATTAATATTCCTAGTATCTTGATAAAAGCTGAATATATAAAGCTGATCAATACTTTTGGAAGTGTTATTTGTCCCTATAAAAGAATAGTTAGTTATAGTTCTATGGAAGAATCGACCAAAAGAGTTTTCTTTGTTTGGTACATCCTACAATCAGTACTAGCAACATTCTGACGAAAAGTTACGCATTCGTTCACGTAACTTTTTGTAAGCGAGTGTAGCATTAATACAGCGTGTTCCAGATTTCCTTGAATATTACCACGCACTTCTACAACACACTGTATAAATGCTACACTCGTTTACAAAAAGTGAATTGATGTTGGGTAGTTGACATACATTAAGGACAAAATAGCAAAACAAAAAGAAAGTGAGAACGGAAAAACCTACTAAAAAGTTTTGAAGTTATGATTTTTTAAGCAACGTGTTATAGTTGGTGGCACCTACTTTAGTTCAGTCACAGATTTGATGACATCAACTGTATAAAACTGCTTCAAAAGTGAAATAATTTGGAACATAAAGTTCCAAATGAATTCAATTTTTAAGCAGATTGAATTCATAAAAGCATGTTTCGAAAAAAAAAAGTATTTTTTGTTTGTTATGCTCTTGTTTCCTTAGTCTATGTCAGTTAGTCCCAATATCACCCTCAAATAATGACCGCGCACTTATAGAACACACTGTGTGTCCCACGTAGTCCAATTACTAGTAGTAGAAAATAAACTGTAAAAGACTATTCAGACGACATTTTCCAAAAGAGTTACTAACAACACCAGACGAATCGACTCCAAACTGCTTTAACAAAGACCTAAAATGTTTTTCTTAACGCATATTTTCATCCAATTTTTTGCCTTAAACACGAACACAAACTATGGTACGTTAAAACTCGGCGTCTTTGTGTAACGGCCGCGGTGGCCTTCGGCGTCCGTGACTGGTCGCCGGCGAACTGCAACGGGTCAACGATACCAGGAGCGAAGGAAACTAGACGGGCTAGACGCTGATGACGTCACCTAGCTGGTATTCAGCTTGAGGAAGTTCGGTGGGAACGTTTGGTTAGTAATTATAAGTGTTGGTTAGGTATTAAATTATGTGAGACTGGCGAAAATGGTCACGAAGCGGGGTGCGAGGCCTACGTTCCATGCCCATTTTGCGTGTCGTATACGGCTCCATATGTGCATTAGAACATTCTCCACAGCAGTTTGTATCTGGATGTTAAAAAGCATCCATAAATGGAATAAAAATATTTCTGTATAACATTATGTGATTTTGTAAAATGTTGTTTATCTACGACGTTGTTATAAAAGTATTATATGTATTACTAGCTGTCCGCACAACTTCGTTTGTGTCACATTTTTCATGACTGCTCCGCTCCTATTGGTCTTAGCGTGATGATATATAGCCTATCTAACACTATATATAGGGCTATCTAACACTGAAAGATTTTTTCAAATCGGACCAGTAGTTCCTGAGATTAGCGCGTTCAAACAAACAAAAAAACTCGTCAGCTTTATAATATTAGTATAGATAAAAGTATTTTTTTTTATCTAACAATAAGTAAAACAAACAATGTCTTCATCCTCTCTCTTACTTAATCTTTGCTGTGCCCGACAGGGTCCATAACTGTGACTACTATTTACTTCCCTACCAACTATACATAATGTAACTTATGGTACGCAATAAAGAATTGAGAAATTGTACCTACAATTTACTACACTAGCTTTTCGGTTTACTAGCGAGAACCTCTAAACATATCCCAAAGGAACAAGCTCCAGGGATAAAAATTCTAAATCCTAATCCAGGATATGGTCTACCCACTCGCCAAGTTTCATCCAAATCCGTTTAGCTGGTAAGACGTGAAAACTTAACAGAGATACATACAGACAGACAGTGCTACTCGTAAATTCGAATTAATAATATTTGCATGATCCAAAATCGATTCGCTAATAGTGTTATTTGTTGACGATCAGCTGATCATCTCAATATTTTGTGCCAGTACAGTGAAATCCGTTTATTATGACGCCGCTTATATTGAACAGCCGCTTAATATGAAGTAAAACAGAGCTCATTTTGGTTTTCATATTAAATTCTTAAAAAAAATTGCGGATATAATGACTTCGTTTATTGACATATCGCTTATTATGACCTATTTTTCAGAAATTATGTTTAGTGATCACTATAACCAAACATAATTGGGGACATGATACCAAATTTGTTTCTTTGTTTTGATTGATCTACGACTATAAACACACAATTTCTTGTTTATCTCCTTATTACACAAAATACCTAACAAAGATGGGAATTCGTTTAGTTCCTAAGATTACGTTTTTTATGACGTCCGCTTAGTATAACGTATTTTTCACTTCCCTTCGATGTCATTATAAACGGATCCAACTGTATTTTTACTTTTAATTTGGCACCTCTCAATAAAAAAACGTTTCCTTCAAATATCTCTTTGAACTCCACAGAGAGCTCAAAAAGTCGCCTCTGTCTGGCCAGTACGTGCGACAATTCGTTCACTTACCGGCATTTGACCTCTTTGTTGTAGAATTCAGCACGCAATGCGATTTGTGCCGCTCTACAGACCGAAATTTGAGCTCACAGTCAAAATATACACGTTATTCGTAGGTCCGGCATAACTTGGTCCTTTAGCTCTTACTACAGTGATGGTGGTAGGGGTTTTTCAAGAGTGGAAGGTCAATGTTTTTGGTCATATACTACTGTAGTGTAGTAATTGAATGTTTGGTGTAATTATGATAAGATTAGGATTGTTTTGGAACCTGTTCATTGAGTGCTGTGTGTACCTAGTTTCTATTGTAGGTAATTTTTTTTATTGTAATGTTTCTCTCAGTTACAGTAATCATATTTGTAAATTTATATCCCTACTAGCTTATGCCCGCGACTTCGTTCGCGTGGAGTTCCATACAAAATGTTAACCCCTTTTTCATCCCCTTAGGGGACGAATTTTCAAAAATCCTTTCTTAGCGTATGCTTACGTCATAATATCTACCTGCATGCCAAATTTCAGCCCGATCCGTTCAGTGGTTTGGGCTGTGCGTTGATAGATCACTATGTCAGTCAGTCAGTCCCTTTTGAGTTATATATATTTAGATGCTTTTTAAACATATTTTTTACTGAACATTTTTTTTTAATTCTGTAAAAAAAGTAACTGTATTTTGTTACATTACAATCAGAATTGATTAAAAATAAAGATGATGCAAGTTACTATGTTGAAACAATAAAATTCTGTACGTTTCACAATTCAAACTAAAAACCCACACGTTGCTTAATCAATGAAGTTATAGATAAAATTTCAGCAGTATTTGTAATTAAAATAGAGCTATTAACAGAGGTAATTACCGTACTTGTCTCATACAACTCTGAGGCTGTCAGCCGCCGCTTTAGTTTATGAAACAGAACGTATGACTCGATTAGTTATTACTTAAGCCAGGGGGTGAGCAGTGGTGGCCGAGTGGCAACGGCCCCGACTCACGAATTGTAGGTCGCGGGCCCAAACCCAGCCAGGCGCATTACTTTGTGTAATTAATTTCATCACCACTGCTCTCAAAACGGTGAAGGAAAACATCGAGAGGTAACCGGCATGTCATAGAACCAAAAATTCGAAGACATGTGACATTCACCAACCGTCTTAAAGACCAGATTAATCGAACATACAGCCAGGAAAAGACTAAAGTTGTGGTCGCAATATTTGGTAGAAATATTCGCTTTGATATTGGAATAGGAGCATAACCAGCTACTGTAACAGCATAAACGCAATACCTCTCAGTGGCCACTCATCATCTGTCTAGCCTTTTCCCAACTATATTGAGGTCGGCTCCCAGACAAGCCGGATTTAGCTGAATGCCAGTATTTTACATGGAGCGGCTGCCTACCATGATGAGTACAATGACCTCTTAAGAGGTTGTTGGTGTTTTACAAATAACCCTGTATATATATAAAATAGTCTACATACTAATATCAATCATATCTTCAAACCATGGTCCACCTTAGTCAGTGACACGTAAACATCGAGAACCAAATTCCGTAATAACATTGAAAATCACTTGCACGAAATACTGCGTACATTTCGAAGTGTGAATACACTTCGCATTAGTATGTGTATATAATGTTGAACACGACAAAACCCCTTACAAGGTCTCCTTAATCCCATCCCAGGTGGTATTCAGCGTAAGTGTGAAAGAATTTATCGTATTTCCGAATAAGCCCATTCAGACTTCGATAATTTCCTTTAGGGGCACGTTTCTTAAGGCTACATCTTACCAATTAGCACTCAAAGAATTATTGGTACTTTAGGCCGTATACAGCGACAGTTGGCTTGTCCGCTGTCCCCACGAGCGTGCCAAAGATATCTATGGCTTATTTTATCATTAGATATTATATTGCAAGTTGATTTTCTGTTTTTTATTGATAGTAGCTTTTTTTCTGGACGAGAAATCATCGAATGACGTCTCCCGCTCTGGGTGGAGCGGCAGAGAGTGTCAGACTAAAACCCATCCGTGTTCTTCCTAGTGCCATTTGCGTTCCAGGGCAGCGGTAACTCTATCGAACAAATTTCACAACCCTAACAGGCACTGACCCTATGGGGCCCCGTCTTCATTGCTGGCATCTCTCTGAAGCGCGCGTGGAACACGACGCGCGTCGAACTGGGATATTGACAGTACTAAAAATTATTTATTTTGCGTTATGGATTACGTGCATCGCTTCTACTTTAAAAGTAGGTGTCTGCAAGCTGTCGTTTCCTCGAATGTGGGATTTAAATCAAAGATTTTATTGCTGCGGACAACAAAATACGTTTGTTAGTCATCAGATGTCATAAGGCCCCACTTATGGATTAATTTATTTGCATAAAAACATAAATGCGGTCAGTGTAATACGTTCGTTGATATAATCCAATCCAATATTATCAATTTGAGGTTTATTGTTCATATCTTGTGTATTTTATCACAGTAGGTAGGTATACTAAATGAATGATACATTCGAATCTGATGTGTCTTTTTGTGGTGCTTCAAGTTCTTGCAGTTATAATTGTAAGCTGGTTAACTTGCTGTTGAAAACTAATTCTTCATAAGTAGATATAGCCAATCTATATCTACTAATATTATAAAGAGGAAAGATTTGATTGTTTGTTTGTATTGAATAGGCTTTTAAACTACTGAACCGATATCAAAAATTCTTACACTACCCCCGGTGATTTAGGATATATTTTATCCCCGTATTCCCACGAGAACGGGCACAACGCGGGTGAAACGGCGGGGCGCTTCTGTTTTGAATAAATCTGTAATTCCATTTGAATCATTTCCATGAAGAAAACTTATATATCTAAACTAAAATTGACAATGGCATACAAGCTCATGTTACGGCCTCGGTCACTTTTTCAGAATCGAGCTAATTCAAAGTACATACTGTAGTATGTAGTGTATGTGTACCTACTGTATATTGATCATTAAAAAAAAAACCTAAATAACCAACAGCTTAACCTTTATGGATTTGAAATGAATAAATGTCTTCTCCTGCTCTGAGCGAAGCGGAAGGGAGTGTCAGACTCTTACTGACTAAAACCTACTCGTGTTCCTTCTAGTGCCCTTTGCGTTCCAGGGCCGCGGTGACTCTTTGGAACAAATTCCGCAAGCCTCGCAAAATAGCTTAACCTATTCATCATCTGCCTAGCCTTTTCCCAACTATATTGGGGTCGGCTCCCAGACAAGCGGGATTCAGCTAAATACCAATATTTTACGTAGAGCGGCTGCCTACCAGACCTCCACAACCCATTAACTGGGGAACACGGTACTTCTTGGCAAGACTGGTGTCAGATTTTCTGGCTTCTGACAATCCGTAACGACTGCCAAAGATCTCCAAATGACAGCCAGGACCAACGGCTCTCAGGGGCCACTGTACCCATATTGAACAACTTTCATAATGGACCCCATTATGAAAGTTGTTCAATATGGGTACAATGAAATCGTGAAAAAAAAACTGCTTTTCAGTACATTTTGTCGATTTATGCGAACACAAATGTATAGGGCAGTCGATTTTTTTTCGCGACTTCAGTATTGGTTCCATATTTAAATTTGCCAGCCGGGACCAACGGCTTAACGTGCTTTCCGAGGCACGGAGGAAACTCGGTATGTTAAGATGGTCACAAGGTAGCTTAGCTTACTATCACAGACAATCTAAGTACAACCAATAAATTATGAATGTTAGGTAGGTATGACCCGGTCTCGCGTGCCAAGCTACCATGACCTGTATCGAGCCAGTTTTAGCTAGCTACATTAATTAGAGAACATGCCCTAAGGAGTGGCTACTGCCTAGATCTTAGAGTGTGTCTACACGATGCAGACTTTTGTCTTTTTTGTCTTGTCTTTGCATTCATCTTTTATTTAATCTTTAATTAACACTCCGACATTTTTATGCGTTGCTTTGTTGATCATATAAAATTTTATAGCAGTTTATCGTGTGTATGGTCTATTACGTTAGGTCCAGATGGTATAGAAAAGAAAAGTATGAAAGAAAAAGAGTCTATTTGCGCCAAGCATGATCAATATTTTGACGACACGGTTGGCGCAGTGGTTGAGCGTTCGGCTGCTGCGCTAGTGTGGGGCAAAGTATTTTTTAAAATATATATATATAAAAAAATAACAAAATATAAAAAAAAATATACAACTTGGAAAGATATGTATAAAATTTGAGCAAAACGGCCATCACTCAGTGTAATGCTGGGACTAATGTACGAGACAGAGCCATAGCGCTGGTTCAGCGACAACTGGCGTTTTAAAAAGCAGCATAAAAAGTAATTAAAACGGAAAAATAAACTAAAACAAAAATTGATGTATGGGTGGAAATAATCTATACTAATATTATAAAGCTGAAGAGTTTGTTTGTTTGGTTGTTTGTTTGTTTGTTTGTTTGTTTGAACGCGTTAATCTCAGGAACTACTGGTTCGAATTGAAAAATTCTTTTTGGGTTGAATAGACCATTTATCGAGGAAGGCTTTAGGCTATATATCATCACGCTTAAGCCAATAGGAGCGGAGCAGCGATAAAGAATGTTTTAAAATCGGGGATTCCACGGGGACGAAGTCGCGGGCAGCAGCTAGTAATAAATAAAGAAGATGGCACCAAACTGTTGCGCAGACCTTGAAACGTGGACGTAATATTATCTAGTCTAAATAAAAAAATGTAGGCAAAAGTGCCGAAAGAATATTTGTGCGAACTTTTCATTACTTCAGATTTTGATTTTTCGGTGCTAAATATTTTTAAGTTATCAGTTTGTTCATTCACTAGCAGCGCCCCGCGGATTCAACGGCAAATTTCCCGTTCCCGTGAGAAAATATAGCCTATGTTATCCAGAGATAGTGTAGCTTCCCAACAATGAAAGAATTTTTCAAATCGGTTCAGTAGTTTCGGAGCCTATTCAATACAAACAAACAGTCAAATCTTTCCTCTACTAACTACCACTAATTTTATAATATTAGTATAGATTTATGAATCAGTGTTTTGGCTCCGATAAATACTAGACTATTCTACAATACCGAAATTTGACTGCAGAACCACTGCAGTCAAATTTCGGTTGTTTGTTGCACAGACAAAAATTAAATAGCAGTTTATGAAAATCAATCGTGTGGACCCACCATTAGGCGGAAAGTTTAGCGCAAAGTTTATAGGAGAAAGGTAGTAAAATTAGTGTTCATTCATACTGTAATAGCTTCTTAATGATTGCTTAAAGAGGTATATAGTAATTGTTACGGTTTACGGTTTTAGCTGATTGGTTTCTGTTTAAACGGAGCCAATTACGCAGCGATATAGCGAGTCAGTTTGGTGGGATCTGGTCAGGATATCTTCGCATCTTTAGATATCTGAAAAGTAGGGGTCTTTTTATGGATGCAAAATCATCAAATGACTACTTCCGCTCTGGGTGGAACGGAAGGGTGTGTCAGACTCTTACTGACGAAAACTCTACACTCAATGCCTCCTAACGTAACCCTGGCAGGCGCTATCCCTAGCGGGCCCCGTCTTCTATGCTGTCATTTCTTCGAGGCACTCGTGAAATATAACGTGCCTCGTGGTTATCAGACGACAAGCCACACAACGCTCACCGCCCGTAATCCTGATGTGAGCCCCTTCTAATGTTATTTCGGGTCCCAATACTGGCCTGTTCAGAGAACCATGAAAACACAAACAAAGCCCAATAGTCGGATCCTTTCAATAACCTAGGTGTGTATACTGCGAGATTGAAGGCGCTTGAATGGCTTCTTTGTCTTCATTGCCATGGCGCTTTTCTGTTGGATGCTAATGGTTGATTATTGTTATCAGGAGTGGCATTGGTTGGTAATATTTAGACTGGTCTGTCCCAAAACAAAAGAAAAACACAAGTTCCAGCTCACTATGAACTATCATCATAATCATCATCAACAGCCTGTGGCAATCCACTGCTGGACATAGGCCTCTCCAATTACAAGCTATTAGATCTATTTTCGGCTTCTCGCATCCAGTTTTTGCCAGCCGTCCTGCGCAAATCGTCACTCCACCGTGCCTGAGGACGTCCTACACTACGTTTGCCGGGACGCTGTCTCCACTCTAGAACTCGTTTACCCCAACGGTTGTCGGTTCTACGACTAATATGGCCAGCACACTGCCACTTCAGCTTACTACTCCGGTGGGCTATATCGATGACCTTGCTTCTCTAACGGATCACCTCATTTCGGATGCGATCCCTCAGAGACACACCGAGCATAGCCCTTTCCATAGCCCGCTGAGCGACTTTGAGCTTATGGACCATACGAGCCGTCAGTGTCCACGTTTCGGCTCCGTATGCCATGACGGGTAGGACGCACTGAACTATGACAACCTCAAAATGGTTTACTGCCTCGTGAAAAACCAGTCAGTTAATTTCATCAATCCAATGTTGGAATTAACCACATAAACAAGACGAATAGTGGCATCAAGTAAGCACATTGATACACGCATAGATTGGAAGTCGTGACGTCACGAAGGCTTCCATCAGATACACTGTCTGTGATACGAGCTAAAAGATTTATAGAAGTTTCTAGCTGCATTATAACTTAAACCTGATTAGCGGTTCACATCTGATTAGCGGTGATTGGCTATTAAAAGTCAGGTTTAATTGACAGTAATTCCTAAGTTCAGTGGAATGTACTAGGCGAATAAAACAAGCTTTAGGAACAATTTCATCTTAACTATCAATAAAACAAACAGTCATTAATGAACGGCTTTCTCGAATTCCATTTCAAGACGACGTGAATGAAATAACTATTCCTATAACTTAATTAAATTGCTTTGCTTGTATTATTTTCATATATTGGCTTGTGAGGAGAAGTAAATAATGATTTATATTCCGTTTAGTTATCTTTTTAACTTATTTTATTATGTATTATACTAGCAGCGCCCAACGGTTTCACCCGCGTTGTTTCCGTTCCCGTGGCAATATGGGGATAAAATATAGCCTATGTTATTCAAGGTGAATGTAGCTTTCTAATGGTGAAATCGGCACAGTAGTTTTTGAGTTTATTTATTACAAACATATACACCCACACACAAAAATACAAATCTTTCCTCTTTATAATATTAGTGTAGAAGTGTAGATTGATAAAAAAATACATGATTTTTTATTGTTGTAAATATTAAAGCGGTAGCCGGTATCGGGGTTTCAGAGAGAGGTACTTTCTAAGAACACGAGCTGGGTTCAAAAGTATCGCTTTTTGAATCGAGTCCTTGATACAGCTACCTACCGTGATGGTCGTCGCTCCTGGTTATGTCGCCATTGAATAAAAGAACTGTAGATACAATGATTGCCGTATCCACATACTATATACGGCAAATCTCGAGAACTTCTCGTGAGCCAAGTTAATTGATTTACTTAAAAACTATAAGTTGATATTAGTATTTCCAAGACCTGCAAATAATGATTCAACTCAAACAGTATAAAACGGAATCGGAACAATTACAGCAAAAACTTTTGCAAAACTTCAACCGAATAATATATCTCCAGTCAAATTAGCACAGATACGAAGCCTCCACTAAGATAAGACAAAGCAAGCAATTTGCCTAAACAGATAACTAATTAAGGATACATATCAGTATAGCATTTCAATAACGATGTTGTTTCTGCAGTAATACGCACGCACGGAGAAATGTCGCAGAGAAATCGGAGCCCCGCCTTGGAGATAGGCCATTCGTTCGCGACGTTGAATTTGCATGCAACGCAAAGATTATTTAGCGGAAAGGATACTTTTTTCTGCAACTCGGTCTCAATAAAAACATTTTCTTGTTCTTATGGTAATAACAACAATGGATCTTGAGAACACTCCTCTACTTTTTATTAACCGACTTCTAAAAAAGGAGGAGGTTCTCAATCCGGATGTTTGTATTTTTTTTTATGTTTGTTCGCGCATAACTCCGTCGCTTGCCAACCGATTTGAAAAAATATTTTTTTGTTGTAAAGGGTATACTTCCCAAATGGTCCCATGAAAATTTGATCGAAATCGAACAAGCGGTTTTTTGTTAATTTCAATAAATGATAGCAAATCTGTCGGGATAGCTGAAATGGCTTGTTTGTTTATTAAACCAATTTATACTACGTATGCTGTGATGGTTATGTTTAGCTGGGAGTGAACTATGTACTAAAAAGTGAAAAATAAAAAACTTTTTACAAAAAATATATCAGAAGTCGGTGTGTTCAAAAACAAAAAAGCAACCAAAAACACCGAGTTCCGAAATTAAAGTTATTTTGTAAAGTTTTTTGTTTTGTATTGGGACAAACTAGTCTAAATATTAGCGACTAATGCTACTCCTGAAAACCAGAACCAACCAACAGAAAAGCGCCGTGGTAATGAAGCTCGACGGCTCTCAGAGAAGCCTAAAGGTCACGGGTCTTAGAAAAGATTAGCAGAGGAGTAAAAGAAAGTTTATAAGACACCTAGGCATGTTGTTTGGTAGACCTCTATCAGTAATTGAAAGGATCCGGCAATTGGGTCTCAAAGTGGCCCTTTACAAGTCCAAACCCATGTGCTTTCATGGTACTGAGAACAGACCCCCATCAGGACCCAAAATAACGGTAGGAGCGGTTCACATCGTCATCATCCTCGACAGTCGGTGGAACTTTATCGAGCATTTCTGACGTTTGGCTCCCAAACTGAACTGGGGCGGGCTGGGGTTGCCTATAAGCGAAGGGGTCCCACGCATTAAATACTTTGCATCAACATTAAGATTTAAACACGATTTTGCGTATTGTCTGGTTTAGCTGGTAACGTTTTCCCCGAGTCAAAGAACTTAGTGGGTCATTGTAATTGTATCCAGGTTTCAATATCCAGAACACCTTACAGCGGGTGTACCATGAGGTGTTAAAACGTGAATATTCCAAGCGAGAAAGAGGAATAAAGTTATACACCCTATATAGCTCCATCCCTTTTTCTCGTTTCTCACATTAACTCACGTTTTAAGACGTCATGGTACGCCCGCTGGTAGTTTGTTCGAAAGTGTCACCGCGGCACTGGAACGCAAAGAACATAATGAGTAACACGGATGGTTTCAGTCAGTAAGAGTCTGACTCCATTCCGCTCCACCCTGAGCGAAAGAAGTCATTTGATGATTTCCCATCCACAAAACAAGGTATCCACAAAACCATGAGCAGTCCCATCTTTAAATCCCATTGCTCTATGGCAACACGTTCTTCAGAACTGCATAATGAGTTGCATCGGGCCGCGAATCACGTGCTCTGCCATTAAAGGCGACGCCAGACAAGCTTCGACCATTATACAACACATATTGTAAGTGACCATTTTGTTTTAATATCCAGTTTCACGATTTGGAAATGTTGAGAGAATTTCTCGGAATTTATTTCGTATTTTTTCGATGCCTATTGGGAGTGGTATGTAAGTGCGCACGAGTCGAGTGCGTGGTGTCATTGGATGATGTTGAAACCATTAAGTGATTATTTTATAATAGACTGGCTTTTAACCATGGCTGCAATACTATCCCATAGTATTTCTTTCAGAAATAAATCCTGAGATAGTGTAGGTAATTTATATGTATGTCTATAAATACTTTTAAAACAGAACATACAATTTGTATAGAAAACTTAAGATTTTGTTGGGATCCTCTTTGCAATCAAATCAATAAGCAATGCAATAGGCTATAGACATAAATGAAGCTAAAGGGTGTCCCAAAATTTACGCCAATTTTTATTTAACTAGAAAACACAGTTTACAAAAATAATATTATTAAATACACAGGAAAGGTTTTTATTACGTACATATGTAATAATAGCACATCAGGCAAATACGTACTCTTACTCACTATTATATGGATTTTTTTCGTGACCATTATGCATAAATAATATAAATATAGCTGAATTTCGTTGATTCAGCATTGAATCTCCTCCTTCAATACATAAGTGTTTGTGGGCTTGCTTGCATGCTTGATTTCAAATAATTCCAATAATAGAAATTGTGTTTCAAATCACATGACCTAGGGAGTCAATTCTGATCATCGAAATGATAGATTTTCTGAACCACTTGACCACCTAAAATATTGATATTTTAACATAGTTTAAGATAACATTTTACTAAGTATGGTCTTTTTATAACGTCGTCAGCAAAACTGTTGCTCTCTGGAGTGATACTCCATTTTTACTGTGTGTAAATTATCAACTTATATATTTTTGGGGTTGCCAAAACTTTACCGCACAAATGGTGGCAAATTTAAATCTTGCGTAAATTTTGAGATACACTTTTGTTACGAAAAAAACAGGAAATCGTGTCGACGAACTAAACTTAACTATTTTTTTTTTCTGGATGGGAAATCATCAAATGACATCTCTCGCTCTGGGCGCAGCGGAAGTGTCAGACTTTTACTGACTAAAACCCACCCGTGATCCTTTTCGAACAAATTCCGCAACCCTAGCAGGCACTGACCCTATGGGACCACGTCTTCTTTGCTGACAGCTCTTTGAGGCCCGTGGAACACGATGCGCCGTCAACTCGGGCCTGGTTGCTATCGGACGGCGACGTCCGCGACCCGCCGTCCGCAGGCCCGAACTAATGTAAACTTAACTTTTAGTTTTTTGTAAAGTTCACTAAATACCGCGTTTGCAATTTATTAGTGTCAAGACATGCGATAAGACCAAGTTTTTATTCTTACACAGCATATAGTATTCGCATCAAATACAGATCCATCTTTAAAATATCCTAATATGGTATCTAGATTAATACTCCCACTCTACGTTAAGGAAGTGTACCGATTTAAAAACTAACCATTATATGTTATCTGCCCACACTAAAACGTATATGGTATGTTCTTGCTACGATTTTCGTCAGGAAAAAATGGCAGTCCGTACGTATTGGTGTTATCTAGCATCATTTACAATTTGTAGGAGGTTGTGTTGTTACGAATATTATGTACACAGTCTTTTATTTTTATAGATAATTGAGGCGCTTGTGGCTAGTCGGTTGTGAAGGTTAAGCAACGCTTGCCGAGGTTGGTCTGCAGATGGGTGACCATATTAACATACCGAGACTCCTCCGCGCCTCAGAAAGCCGTTTGTCCCTGCTATAATTGTAGACGTTTGGCAGTCGTTAAGGATTGTCAAAAGCCAGAAAATGTGACACCAGTCTTGTAAAGAAGTACCGTGTTACCTAATTACTGGGTTTTGGAGGTCGGATGGATTTCTAGATTAAGCTGAATTTGGTTTGAAGCCCAAATATAGTTGGGAAATGGATAGGCAGATGATGCGGTACAATCGACTGTATTTGTTCTCAAATAAGTAAGCATACTAATTAAAGGAGCTGACAACATTACCTAGGTACTAATAAACTTTGTATAATACATTTCATCTACCCCTTTCATCCACACAGGCTGGTTACACCATAAGCGATCAAACTGCAATAATTGGAACACATTATAAGCTGGGACACATGAGTCAACGAGTCATTAATGTGAAGCGGTGAGGTAACAACTTGTTAGAACTGCTTACTTACCTACCATGTGGCAATACCGCCGCCAGTACATATCACCACTTACCTACTAGTGTTGAGATAACGACGTCCAGTGTGTTACACACTTTATGTGCCCAGTTTATAATGCTGGTTAGGTGATGTGTGTCATCGGCCTAGACGTGGTTACTGGAAATCGAATTGAAAAGGGGAATGAGGATGTTTTTCCTTATGTGGGTAGTCGAAGAGTCAAATGTGAATCAGTAAATATGAAACGCAAGTTAATTTTACCATCGCCAATACGTCAATGCTGGCTGCTTGGTTGATGTTACCTCTCAGTGAGGGGATATGCCATTCGAAATATTTATCTCCTTATACCTCTAGTCCTCTACCTACCTCTCATGCAAAATTACTAATATTACAAACGTGAAAGTTTTTATGTATGGATGTTTGTTACTCTTTTACGCAAAAACTCCTGAATGGATCTTGATGAAATTTGGCACAGATATAGATCATAGTCAGGAATAACACAAAGGATACTTTTTATCCCGGGATTATATTCCCTTGGGATAATTTCCGACATTCACCCGGGCGAAGCCGCGCGCAGCAGCCAGTGCAAAATAAAGGAGGTCCTTTCTCTGATATTATCCTTCTCATTTCCATGCAAATCCAAAAAGCTAAAACAGTTTCTTAAAATAATCTTTAATATGATCAAGAATAAATTGGATCGACACAAAATTATTATTTCCTGTAATTAACATGGAAATTAATACAACTATCAAGCCAAACACCAGTAAAATACCTAGATTTATGATATAACAGTAGAAATAGGTAGGAAAATAAAATAGAATGTCACTATATAAAGTTACCGGCTTCATTATAGTTTGATATGAACTTAATATCGATATAATTTGTAAAATACTAGCTGCTGTCCGCAGCTTCGCCCACGTGAATGTCGGAAATTATCCCAAGGAAACATAATCCCGGGATAAAAAGTATCCCATGTTACTTCTAATACCTCCAAGAATTTGTGTACAAAGTTTCATGATGATCGGTTGAGTACTTTTCGCGTGAATGCGTAACAAACAAACTTACATTCACATTTATATATTAGTATAGATATAGATAGATATTCTTCATGTGTTTTTTCATAGAATTATGTTGGCTTCGAAAAAAGATTTTAATTGATTTGAGTTGTTATATCTTCACATTAAATTTCTCAGTGAAGTCGCAAGTCGCATTTTTTCTTTTTTTGGTAACTGTGCCGATGTGGTCTATTTTGCCAGCATCAAGCGGGGATGGCTGCAGCAGCAGTAGAGTGAGCCATCGAACTTTGCAGTCTGAGGCTTTGTGGTAGATTTATAATGTTCAGCTAAAACTAAGGTCAAGGTTAAAACAGCTTTCAACGATCTCCAATACAATACATAATACATACATACAATATCTTTATTTTCTCTCTTCACAAAGGTTCACATAGTTATAAATAAAATTCTTACTTCTTTTAACCAAAATTCATAATACAAGTATGATCCTTTGCGAGAGCCTGGCGTCCATACTGTGTGACGGATCCCCAGGCTCTCACCTCGAATTACATGTAGTTAACATACACTAGCTAATGTGAATACTAATACAAATAATTTATTGCAGAAGGGAAAAGCAGATATATATAACAAAAATTAAAATTACGAATTGTGAAGTGTAATGTGTGGGAAGTAAAGTGTCTGTGAAGTGTGTCGGTGATGTGATTAGATGATGTATGAAAGTGAAGTGTGTGAGGAAAGGTAACATTATGTTATGTGCGTAAAGGGTCAAGTCATACATACAGTCTAATACATAATTGATACATATTACGAGGGTACCAGAAGTAACTGTTCTGTCGTTTCATAATCTAATTTTTGCAACCAGGTTGAGACCTTAGTTTTGCAATGCTTAATTGTTAGCGAATAAATTGACAAACTTCTATTAATTTTGTTATACAAATATTTTGCAAGAAAACCGAAATGCCGACGGGAGAAGGCGGTGTTATACTGAGTTGTGGGACAAACTACGTGTTTACGTCGCTTTCCATCAAAAAGACTAGGATCATAGGGAAGAGAAGAATGCCTGCGTAATATGGTATTCAAAATAAACAGTTGTCGTACAGTTAATACTCTAGTTCGCTCATAGAGGTCTTTTGTGGGCTATAAGAAAGGCAAGAAATTACTGACCTTTAAAATGGCTCTTTGGGACCGTTCAATCCGAAGCATTGATGTTTTTGTTGCACCACCCCATACCGTTATGCAGTAAGAGATCAGCGATTGGCACAACGCAAAATATACTGTTCTCATAACGCCAGTGTCCGCTACATGACGAAGATTTTTGAAAACAAATATTAATTTTCGGATTCTAGAGGAAAGAGCATCTATGTGTTAGTGAAAACTGAGAGTGCTATCTAGAATGACTCCCAAGTACTTAATTGATCCAATGAAAGAAAGAAAAATGTTTATTTGGGTCTCGCACAAAACAAACAAAAAATAAAAAAAACTAAATAAAACTCCTTATAGAAAAATTAATTAACAAATGCTGTAACGACCAAAAAGCGAGCCAAAAAGGTTCCTATCTCAGCATATGCTGCGATATTTAAAGATAATATGTATCACAGCGCTGGTATTCTGATAGGCCCTGTACAGATTCAAAGCATTCATGTTCCTGATATGCTATGCCAAACAATCTGACTGTTCCAGACTTAATCGTTCCTTTCGAAAATCCTCGACGGCTTATGCCGATTTTCATGATTTTTATGGAGAGCAGTGGTGGCCGAGTGGTAACGGCCCCGACTTACGAATTGTAGATCGCGGGTTCAAACCTAGCCAGGCGCATTACTTTGTGTAATTAATGTCATCACCACTGCTCTCAAAACGGTGAAGGAAAACATCGTGAGGAAACCGGCATTTCCTAGAACCAAAAAATCGAAGACATGTGCCATTCACAAACGCGCACTGGGCCCGCGTGCTAGATTACGGCCCATTCCCTCTCTTAGAGAGGAGGCCTGTGTCCCAGCAGTGGGAACATTAAAAGGCTGATTATGTATGTGTGTTATGCCGATTTTCTACCACTTCACCATTATATTGGGTGTACACAGAACAGACACCATACGCTGCGTAAATGCCGCTCTTTGTCTTTACAGCAAGAAAAACATATCACCAAAACTTCGATCTGCGATGATGCTACCTTATTTCCCTAAAAGGTTTGAACATACGTTTTCTTTCCCCAAAAATTCTAAAAGGAAATCTTCTGTTGAAACTATAAGGAAAACTTAAGTGGTTTACTGAACTGTTTAACGTAAAGTTATGGTGCGTTCTCGTCCGAATGCTCGATTAACTGGAGTGTGGGCAGGTGATAAGTTATGTCTCAGTATTAAGGTCAGGTACATGTACCCTAAAACGTGGACTATTTACTTCTCCCAAAATACCCACAAAGGCTTATTGTTGACAGATTTCAATTTAAGGCGTTTCCCTGACCAAATAACCTTGAGCATTCGTTCCCTTTGCCGCCCGTATCCTGCGCACGTCCTTTTATCATAGAATTCACACCATTTTTGGAATTATTTTGATTAAAAAATATAAGCGATCTTTTGAAATAAAATAAAACGTGTATAATATAGATTTTTAAATTATCTATCCATTAATGTAATCCTCAAAGCATTAGAGCGTTGCATTTAGAAACAGATGTATAAAATCAACAATTTTAGTCATTTTTATAAAAGTAGATTTTAAATTTATTTGTAACACACAAAAAAAAATTAGAACGTGGAATGATAAGATATCGACATTAATACTGTGCTTTTACATGTAGACTATTTCTCATAACTAATGAGTTAATAGTCTCTGAATAGCGAAGAAAAACGCACTATCGCAAGGTTTTGGTCGAGGTATCGCCTTTAATGTTTAGTTGTGTTTGTACTAGCTTTTGCCCGCGGCTTCGCTCGCGTTGAAGCAGCTATGACCATCACCGGGGTCTCAAGTAATTCTATACAAAATTTCATCAAAATCGTAACAAACAAGGAAACAAACGAATTTTCGCATTTATGATATTTGAAGTTAGGATAAGGATGCATCAAATGGATGAGGAAATCGATAAAATTTGTAAACTTGGGTTTCACTTGTGTTTTCCTTGGTGATAAGCTTAAGAAACCGGTTGTTATAAAAGTTTGAATCACTTAATACCGAGAAATTAATATTAATCGATGATATGGTTCTGCAAAAGCCTGTCGCAAAAAAATAGTCAGTCAGTACCAAAAGCCGAATAATTGACCACAAATCTAGGCATGCAGCTAAAGCTAGTGTCACTGCCCCACACAGTTGACGCATCTAACTAAATACATAACTGAAACCCAACACAAATACAACATGTTCACACACACGCACACACACACACAACATAGCGAAACATACCTACAACACGCGCCATCTTGAAAACCAGTTCGAAAAAGAACGTTAGCTGCAACAAAAATTCAAATTCAAATCGAACGTTATTCGCACTTGCCGAAACGCATGACCTTCTCTCAAATGCTGTGATACTGACGGGGTTGATGAACTTTGTTGATGCAGATGCGTTGCCGTTCACATGTAGCGTTACAACCTCCCACGTGAGAGGATGGTAAGTGATGAGAAGAGGCGGGAGCGGGGAGGAAAGCTGAAGCGATTTTCAATTTCGAATGAACGGATTGTCTTCTTAGCAGACCAGTTAAAATGCTGCAGTTGGATGCTTAACAGTTTCAAATAGCAGTATAGAACAGGCTTTTGCACAGTAGTGGTGGACTTACTAAATCTATGGTCTCTCGATTTCTGTGATACTTGTTGCAATCTCACCATATCGACCAACCAGCTCAGCAAATTGCGCTCGGAAATTCTAATCCTAAGATAAAAATCATATTTGTAAGGGTGTCATATCAAGGGACGCTACGAATCTAACAAATGTGAAATAGAAATGGAAATGACACACCCTGCAATCTTTTATTAAACTGTTTAGTCTATTAAAGGACGAGTACTTATATTGATATTTTTTTTGCTGAACGGTATGTGGTATATTTGGCGAACCAGTTACTGGGTTATTGTGGTCAGATTGGCAGTCACTCCTTGTAAATCCTGGTTCTCAGTTGCATACGATTAAAATAGAAGTCAACCCCAATATAGTTTGAAAATGGTTAGGCAGATTGTTTTTTCCTAAATGGTACGTTCACTTCACTTCGGTGCATCTTATCACTTAGACCACACGCCCATAAGAAATCCGCCTACACGAGTGGCTCTCGAACTAAATCCGAGGTGATTTGAGAAGTTTTTGTTGTATTTAAATTGGGTGCGGCGTATGAGTTCGCTCGCCAATACGTGAGTTCAATGCTGGCGTCTTTTTGTTCGGCCGAATGTGTATTTTTTTACACGATTAGAAAAAGGACGGTTTGAAGTGTGGCATGATTTCGCGAATATCCTTTGTTTGAGTGAACTGTACCTGATAGGTATGTTTTGTGTGACTTTGGGAATTCATGGAGCGTTTAAGAGGCGTTGTGTGCCTGATTTGTCACTGAATCCGACCAATCACAATATTTAACGTGTTTATCATGTTAGAGGCACGACGTGGATCTGCTTATATGCTGGATTTTCATTTTTCTTCCTAGTTTTCAGTAATCATATTTGTCTTTATTAGCATAGTACCTTTTTTTTTTTTGGATGGGAAATCATCAAATGACTTCTCCCGCTCTGGGCGGAGCGGAAGGGAGTGTCAGACTCTTACTGACTAAAACCCACCCGTGTTCCTGCTTGTGCCCTTTGTGTTCCAGGGCCGCGGTGACTCTTTCGAACAAATTCCGCAACCCTAGCAGGCACTGACCCTATGGGGCCCCGTCTTCTTTGCTGACGGCTCTTTGAGGCGCGCGTGGAACACGACGCGCCGTCGACTCGGGCCTGGTTGCTATCGGACGGCGAGCCACCCATAGCTCGCCATCCGCAGGCCCGCGCCTACGGTGGCCGGGAATCGCTCTGCGTTTCCCGACGCCCGGGGCGTCTTCTCCTGTTGCGGCGGCTGGAGCGAGGAGCTTCCCTCTCTCGCACGCGCTCCGCCTCCTCCTTCGCTAGCATTACTGCTTCGCAGAAGGAGGCGACGGCCTCCCATGCCTCCTCACTCCCGACCATGGCTTGAACCAGGGCCGGACGCGAGAGGTCGCCGCCGCCGATCGCCTCGACGAGGACACGGCGGTGCTCCGCCCAGGCAGGGCAGACCTCCACCGTGTGCTCCACCGTGTCCTCCGGGCGATCCACACAGTGATGACACCCGGACGTGTCCTCCCGCTGGATCCGACACAGGTACCTCCCGAAACAGCCGTGTCCGGTGAGCACCTGCGTCAGGCGGAAGGTGAGGACGCCGTGGCGTCTCTCTAACCACTCCTCAAAGAGGGGACTTATCGCCGCAATGGCGGCGTGCCCAGCGCTGGGTTGCAGCAGTCGCTGCCTCCATACCTCCGTGAGATCCCGCCGGAACTCCGTCCGCTGCGCAGCAATCTGCCGCGGCAGCAGAGTTTCGCCCCGGCGTAGCGCCTCTCGCCTCAAGATCCCACGGCAGCAATCCGGCAAGGAGGTTCGCCGCCTCGCCGGAGACCGTGCGGTATCCCCGGATCAGCCGGATGGCCATGACCCTCTGGGCCGAGACCAGGTGGCGCGCTGGCAGTCGCCTCAGCGACAGCGCCCACACCGGGGCCCCGTAAAGGGCCATGGACCGCACGATCCCCGCGTACAGTCTCCGGCAGGAGGCGTTTGGACCCCCCAGGTTGGGCAAGAGCCGCTTGAGGGCAGCCCTGGCCCGCCCCAGTTTAGGAGCCAAACGGCGGAAGTGCTCCGCGAAGTTCCACCGGCTGTCGAGGACGAGACCCAAGTAGCTCATCGTCGAGCCGACGCCGATGCAAACCCCTCCCACCGTTATCTGGGATCCCGATGGTGGCCGGTTCCGAGGGCCGTGAAAACACATGGCCTCGGACTTGTGTAGGGCCACCTCGAGACCCAGTTGCCGGATCCTCCCAACGGCTGCTGCGACCCCGCGTGTCATCAGGTCGACCGCCGCCTGGTGCGACCCCCCCTGCGCCAGAACCAGCGTGTCGTCAGCGTAGCAAACAACACTGACGCCGCAAGGGAGGTCGCCGCGCAGTACCCAGTCGTAACCGATGTCCCACAGGAGCGGCCCCAGAACCGAACCCTGTGGAACACCGCACGACATCTCTCGCCGATTCCACTCTCCCCGGTGACCGGGGTAGATGACGGCTCTATCCGTCAGGTAGTCCTCGACCACGCGACAGAGGTAGGTTGGCACTCGGTGATACCGGAGTGCCTCCCCGATGCAACTCCAAGGCAGGGTGTTGAACGCGTTGGCGATGTCAAGAGACACCGCCACCACCACCCCGCCCCGGGAAATCGCCTCCCCCGTCGTGAGGGCTCTCACGCGCATGATGGCGTCCACCGTCGAGCGCCCCGCGCGGAAACCAAACTGGTTCTCCGCCAGATCCGGCCCAACTCTCACCAAGTGCTTGACGAGGCGGTTTGCAATGACTCTTTCAAAGAGCTTGCCCACCTCGTCGAGCAGCACGATGGGCCGGAATGCGGACGGAGAGTCCGCAGGGCGCCCATTAGCATAGTACCTGCTATACAATATAAGTAATAGAATAGAAAACATATGACAACACAACACAACAGCAACAAACTGCTAACACTCGTACTGTAGTTAAAGAATTTTAGTTTAAGTTATCATTTGTATGTAACATTCGACGACATGTGACAGCCAGGCGCATTACTTTGTGTAATTAATTACATCACCACTGCTCTCAAAACGGTGAAGGAAACCGGCATGTCCTAGAACCAAAAATTCGAAGACATGTGACATTCACCAACCCGCACTGGGCCCGCGTGCTGGATTACGGCCCATTCTCTCTCTTAGAGAGGAGGCCTGTAGTAGTAGTGAGAACACTAAAAAGGCTGATTATGCTTATGCTATTTGTATGTAAATACTGTTTTCTTTTTCATATCTGCAGAACTCATGGCCTGCAGATTAATGGCAGTACTTTCGTATTTTTTTCAAGACCAATCACATTATAATCTCATTCAAATCTGTCTTTTTTAATTTTCAGCCAACATTAAAGTTTTCTCAAATTGATTGCCGCTGATACGAGAGTGCGAATTGAATGAAACGTCCTTTCTGATCGCAGATACTTAATTAAGGCTCTAAAACAAGAGCTTAGACTACTAAAACTAAACATTCTAAGGTTTCACGGCGCCATTAACTTCCTACGTGTGGTAGCGATTAAATTCTTAGAGCTCTATCCCGATATATGATGCCATAAAATCGTGTAAGAGGATATTGGTGATTAATTTAGGTCCGCGGCATCTAGAGCTGTGGTGGCCAAAGTGGTAACGGCCCCGACTTACGAAGTTTAGGTCGCGGGCTCAAACCCAGCCAGGCACATTACTTTGTGTAATTAATTTCGTCACCACTGCTCTCAAAACGGTGAAGGAAAACAGCGTGAGGAAACCAGCACATTCACCAACCCGCTGGACCCACGTGGCGGATTATAGCCTATTAACTCTCCTAGAGACTGAAGAGACCTGTGTCCCAGCAGTGGGAACATTAAAAGGCTGATTATGCAAATCAAGATCCTGTATTACATGTGCTCGCTTTGGTTCTCCAGTTAATTCTGACCTATACCGTCCTTTAGCAAACAACACCGCTCAAGAAATTTTGAATAACTTTGTTTAAGACCGAAAAAAACGATTAATTTAGAGTAACCAATGTACCCAGTACATTGGTTACTCTAAATTAATCGTTTTTTTCGCGCTGCTGTGATAACAATTTAAGTTTAGCCTAAGTTTGGTTGATCACCAAGTATAGTTTAATATGTCAGTTCGATCGGTGACAAAGAGTTCTATCCACTACTTTCAAATTTTGTGAAATAACTGGCAAAAACTACTTGAACGATATTGACTGATAAGGATTTGAGTATGTTTCTTTGCATATTCATCACTATCATCGTCATCAGCCGAAAGACGTCCTCTGCTGGGCATAGGCCTCTCCCAAGTGTTGCCACAACAACCAGTCCTATGCGTCTCTAAACCCGCGACCCTCACGAGGTTATCGGTCCACCGTATAGGAGGCCTTTCAATGCTGCGTCTTCTGGTACGTGGCCGCCACTCCAGAACTTTCCAATCTATTCTGCGAGCAATGTGTCCCGTCACTGCCACTTCAGTTTGGCGATCCTTCGGGCTATGTCGGTAAACTTGGTTCTCTTGCGGATATCATCATTCTTGATTCGATCACGCAAGAAAACTCCAAACATGCCCTCTCCATTGTCCTTTGGGTGACTTTAAGCCTTTTGATGAAGCCCATTGTTTGCATATAGTAATTCTGTAGGAAAAAAACTAAAGAGGTCTGGAAAAGTATGCTGGAGACACTTGGCAGCTGTGGGACGGAATAAGTTTGAAAATTTTGCATCATAATTCCTCATAACCTTCTTTTTTTGCTATTGATAGGCACGCGATTGACCACTATCTCACCTGATGCGATGGTAAGCAATGATGTGGTCGAAGATGGAGCAGGCTTGTCTAGAAGTGACCTATTCACTCTTGACTTAAAGATTCCCACGTTGTAGTTATCAGGAAACGCACTCTGGCAACTTATAGCTATTTGTGTATCTGAGGACTAATTCTCGTATATTAAGAGCGTTCATATTCATCTTTTTCATTGCAACGCTATTTCCCTTCATTGTGACATTGGTTGTCAATGAGATGACATTGAGACGTGAATTTGAACTTTTTAAAGTACGCGTACTTCAAGTTTAGAGTGAATATGTTACTTCTTGTTTTCGTGCACCATCGTCGACCAAATTATGGTTACCATCATGCGACACAGCGTTCTTCCAAAAATAAAAAATAAAATTTACCGTCCGTCCAAAGACACATTGTTATTGTTACCGATTAGTGGCATCATGTTTGGATGCTGTCTCAGATTAATTTGATATAAAACAACTGAAATCTTGATCTCACACACAACTTCCAAAAAGATTTCAAGCTTATCTCAGCCAAAAACAACACAGCTCTTTCAGATAAGTGAAACAAAATATTGCCAAGACGAACCCTCAATCGGCTGAAACATGACAAGTTCTATATCGGAAAAAAGTTATTGTTGTTGTCTCTAGCGGATAAAACTAGCCATGAGTACTGGCCGGTGGGAATACAACCCGAGATTGGATTCAGAACGAGCAAACATTACAAACAACGGTTCTTTCTATTTCCTCCACTGCCCGATACAATCTTTTTTTTTTTTTTTTTTTTTAATTTATTGACCTGGTAACAAGGACCTTTAGGTCACCGATACAATCTCGACTTTAAGGACATTTTTTTTTACGTGGCTTCCCGGTTTTTAACACGCTAAGGTAGAAACCAGTGTTTAACCAGACTATGCTTTGATGATATTTTGCAGAACGAACCTCTTTTACCGGCTTTTTTAAGGTTCCGTAGTAAAATAAGGAACCGTTTATATTGTTATCTTTTCGCCATATTTCAAAGACGAAAAATATCTCCAAGATTAGTAGCATCAATAGTCTTATTGTAGCCTAAGTGCATTTGTAACTTTGTAATCTTATAATAAAGTTTGCTACTTATTTTTTGTCTTGATTTACGGAACGGGAAACTACGGAACCTTATTTGTGGCTCGAAATTCACTTTGCTATTTTTTTTCCTTCTCGAATACAATCGCGAGGTGAAATTTTCGCATTCTTCGTTGGCCGGTTGTAAAATAGTGATGACGTCACGATGCAACGGATTTTTACATAAATTCGAATTTCGAACCGATGTGATTTCGAATGCGATTATTGTACGTTGTTTCTCGGAAATGTTTGAAATATTTTACCGTTTAATAAATTCTATTTTCGCTGCGTTTATTATTTGTGAGCGAATGTTTTCAAATCTTTTGTTTAGTAAGAAGTAGGTTTTGAATTTAAAATAAATAGAAAATAATGTTATATTACTGATTTTGTAGAGAACATACAAACTGATTAAAAAGATAATAATGACACTGCTTTAAATTATGAACACACGAGGATGAACACGTATGAAGGCAACACTACTAAAATTCTGACAGTTGGAAAAAGTGACCATTTTTTTTTAAATATGTCTGCCCTTTAATTTGTAAGTCATTATGCTCGTTTTCAACTTAATATTATTCCTCTGCCGGATGTTTTTCTTTCAGCTCTGATGCATTGGTAAATCCAGCAGCGCGCTTTTATTTTGGCATCCATTCAAATGGATTGGATTGATTAATATGAACCAGGATTTTTGTAAAACTTGCTTTATAAGAGTATGCATGAAGTTTCTCCCTATAGGTCTAGGCTGATGAATGGCGTAGGATGTTCATCTTTATGACTGACCGACTTCTGCCTTTAAATGGTTTAATCGAAAGTTTTGTTTTGATTAGTTGTCAAATTGTTTCAGTAAACGGACAATAGGTTCACTGGTCACATCTTTACGTTTTTCAATTATATATTCAATTTTTATAAAGGATGGGCAATCATCCTTAAGAAAGTGGAAGGGGTGGAAGTATGTGTCAGACTTTTACTGATTAAAATTCAACAGTGTTCTTACGATTGTGTTTTGCGTTAATAGGGATGTTTCCTGAGTAAAAAAAAGATTATATTTAGTCCGTCACTTAGAACATCTAAAAATATTGGTCATGCGTTTTTTGTTTTATAAAATGCATAATAATTTACGAAGATAAAAATCAAAGTTTCGGAGTGGCGGCTTGTGACGTCACGTCGTTGTAAAAATTGTAGCACGTAGTGGAGTCACACGAGTTTTCAACGCACTGTTCATCTTCGATTTTTGTTTATATGAAAAAAGAAAAAATAGTTGTCTAATATTTTTTTGAACTCTATCTGACGGACGAATTACATTTTTCTTAGTCAACTACTCTATTGTGTTCCATGGCCGCGTATACTCTTTACTGACAGAAATCTTATATTTCTCATATTCTGTCATATAAATAGACGTTGAACTACTGTAAGTAGCTACACTGTGACATAGCAGAGATTTTTCCGCTCCAAATAAGCACTTTACGACAGCTTACATAACTGTTACAAAACAGATGTTTCTCATACAATGGGCGAGCGACGTCGCGCGATGTTATATGTATGTAGTCTGTGTTGACACGTCTTCATTGTTTCTGTAGGTAAAGGTCGAGAGGGATTCTCATAGAGTTGACCTTTTAGACTACACTTTCTAGATCCACGTGGGTGTGAAATGGACTTTATAATTTTGTTTTTAGAAAAGGGACCTTACGCGACTGTAATAGGCATCACTTTTCTGAAAAATCTGACAGATCTAGTGGAGCTGGTTTTGAAAATGGAATGTTAGAACTTTTTGTGAGTCAGTTGGCTTTGCATCTATCGACATCATAATTTTAGCCGAAATACATCCACAGCCGAACATAGCCCTCAGGTGTCACCACGGACAGCAACCAGGCGCGTATAGTGTTCCACGCGCGCCTCAAAGAGCCGTTAGCAACGAAGACGGGGCCCCATAGGGTCAGTGCCTGCTAGGGTTGCAGAATTTGTTCGAAAGAGTCACCGCGGCCCTGGAACGCAAAGGGCACTAGAAGGATCACGGGTGGAAAAAAAAAGGTGTCACCACGGACACCGCAACTCTGGAACGCAAAGGTCACTAGAAGGATCACGGGTGGGTTTTAGTCAGTAAGAGTCTGACACTCCCTTCCGCTCCGCCCGGAGCGGGAGAAGTTATTTGATGATTTCCAATCCAGATAAAAAAAAGTTGGCGCCATGAACTGATCCTGTACGTCTTGCATCCATGACTGGATGGACGGATTCTTGCGATTCCCATTGGATACTATATAGGTTTTTGAGATACAGCAGGTACATAGCAGTTCTACCGTGTTGTCCTTGAAGATTTTGATGGCACACCACGGAAGATACTCTAGGATGGCTTTTGTGCGTGAAAGACGTAATACACAAGTGACTCGCACAAAATGCAAGCCTGCATGTCTAATACGACCTTAAAAGACCTCTCATCAACAAGACTTCCTACTCAAACATTCAAAGTTATTACGTCATAATTCGGCGTTCGACATTCAAATCTCCGAACGGCAAACCGAATCTACCTCCACAATCGCGAGAAAGTTCAAAACAAATACGTAGGCCAGTCGTGCCAATAGGATCGGATAGATGAGTCATGTGTCACGGCGGAGTCACGGAGTTAGCCGAGTCGTCACGAACGCGACCCGACTCCCCCGCCCTCTATTGTCTGTGTAGAAAGTCGGAATGAAACGTAGAACACTGGTGTAATGCTGTTTCTGATGTGGTAAAGTTCGGTTTTGTTACAAAAGTTGGCTTTGTTTCAATCGGTCGTTTTAATGCGGTGGGTGGCAGTTTTTCGTTGATGCATCGTGGTTAAACTTTGGCTTTTGAATTGGTTAATCCGAAAAAAAAGGCATACGCATAGTGCGTATGCCTTTTTTTTCGGATGGAACATTATTAAATTACTTCTCCCGCTCTGGACGGCGGATGGGAGTATCAGACTTATTGACTAAAACCCACCCGTGTTCCTTCTAGTGCCCTTTGCGTTTCAGGGCCGGGATGACTCTTTCGAACAAATTCCGCAGTAGGGTTGCGGAATTTGTACAGGCATTGACCCTATGGGGCCCCGTCTTCTTTGCTTGAAGTCGCACTTCAGGCTCGTTGTTTCATCGCTTGGGGAGGCCGTATTTCAGCTGAAATGACTATTCTGCAAAACTAAAATAGGGTTGTTTCCTGAGGAATAAAAATATGATTCTATTTTTAGTCCGTCAGTTAGATTATCGAAAAATATTGCACACGTATTTTTTGCTTCATCAAATTTATTAAAATTGACGAAGGTAGAAAGCTTCAAAGATCTTGAGTGGGGCTTGTGACGTCATGGCGTGGTAAAAATCGTAGCACGAAGTGACGTCGCGCGAGTTTTCGAGGCACTGTATAGATCGTTTTTTGTTTACGTGAAAAAAGGACAAATACCTGTTCAAATATTTTTTGGAAATCTATCTGACGGACTAGAGCTTTTAGTCAACAACCATATTGTATGTAGGTACCACAAACTCAGATTTTTCCTCTAGCAAGACCTATATACAAAACGGACGACCGCTCCAGGCGATATGTTACGTCACACCGTAGAAATATGCGCAGCTTCTGAGCTACATCGAATATGAAAAATATGTTTTCGAAGAAAACACGAAAACAAAATGTATCAATGCTTACCTAGCACCGGAAAATCGTATTAGATATCGTGATTGGGTTATTTATAACTCTGTTGGGTAGAAGAGCGTGGTTTCTGTAGTGTGAGTATGTTTATGTGAATTGCTTGTTCTATTAAAGAGGTTTTTATATGTACCTATAGGGTTGGCAGGCAGTGAGGAGCTCGTGGCTAAAGAATAACACCTGCACAGATCGATCTTCAAGGTTAAGCAACGCTTGCCAAGGTTGGTCTGTGGATGGGTGACCATCTAACATACTGAGTTTCCTCCGTGCCTCGGAAAGCACGTTAAGCCGTTGGTCCCGGCTGTCATTTGTAGATCTTTGGCAGTCGTTACGGATTGTCAGAAGCCAGAAAATCTGACACCAGTCTTCCCAAGGAGTACCGTGTTCCCCAGTTATTGGATTGTGGAGGTCTGGTAGGCACTGCTCCACGTTAAATACTGGTATTCAGCTGAATCCGGTATGACTGGAAGCCGACCCCAATATAGTTGGGAAAAGGCTAGGCAGATGATGAGGGTTGGTAGTCAGTCGGTCGATTCTGTATAATCTCACTACAGGGTGAAATTGAATAGATGCGACATATTTAAATATACAATAATACGTGTTGTCAAGAAAATTTAGAACATACCAAATGTAAAATTAATGAACTTTTATCACCGCTATGAATGGCAACGCGAGTACTCCACAACGATCATTGAGCACTGCGATTAGTTGGACGAGATTTTTTGATACTTTAATTTTTCTTATTTATTTTGCATATTAATTATTTTTCTGGAATACCGATAATTCGTACTTAAATAAAGATATTAACATCGATGGATCATTTTAAAACGCCAACCACGTAACTTTTTTTAACGATTTAGATTGTAGAAAAAACAGTTTATAAATACTATGTTACTGTAACTGAAGCTCCCATTTCATTTTGTCGCATCTATTCAAAGTCATCCTGTATATAAATTTAGATGAACTGCTAAGTATTGAAAACAACACATCAAACTCACTTCAGATAAGTTCTCACGGAAAAATTGCTGCAGAATAGCTTATATTATTATTAACTAGCAGCGCCCCGCGGTTTCACCCGTATAGTTCCCGTTCCCATAGGAATTCGGGGATAAAATAGCCTATGTTACTCAGGGTGAATGTAGCTTTCTAATGGTGAAAGAATTTTTGAAATCGGTCCAGTAGTTTTTGAGTTTATTCGTTACATACAAAAATATAAATCTTTCCTCTTTATAATATTAGTATAGATAGTCTCGCGTTTTGCTGCGGTATCACCTGGCGGAAGCAATGACGTGGTCGAGGGAGGAGTATGCTTACTTAGATGTAACCAATTCACTCTTGACTTAAAGACAATCTGGGGCCTAAGTCTGCTAATTTTATAAATTTGTCATTCCAACACGATCCCATTGTCATTTTGCTAAAAGTTCGTGATCTGCTAAATTCATAATGGTCGATCATTGGTCGGTCAATGATCTCGTTATACTTTTTGATAACCGAGCTATTAAAAGCAATAACTGCACAATGACGTTTTAATGGTAGGTCACTGATTAAAGGAACTGTCAAAATTTTAGCAGACTACCGCATACGTCTGTGATTCATTTGTCGTTATGTACGAGATTACCATTCTATGTATATATATTCCATTTCTTCCAATGGAGTGTCAGTGGTTGACCACTGGAAAGTCATAGTGACGCTTTTTTATTAGTAGATTATCAAACTTGTAAACCATTATGAGATCAATGTTAGACCATTCTGACACTATTGTAATAGCAGACCCAGGGCCCAGGTCGTATTAGCTATCATCATCAATCACAGAATCCTGTAGAGAATTCCATACTTTAGCTATACGCACAATGGAAATATTCCCAAAACCTTTTGTACGTTTGGGTGGCTGCAAACAAAAGCAGGTCAAAACTAAACATTCACTTCTAGCAAATTACGACATTAACAAATACATACCTATTAGAAAATTGAAAAAGGAACTTAGTAAAAAGAAAAAGTAGTTACAATTACTAGAAAACTTTAATACTTACGAGCAACTTAGCATTTAATACAGACGTATAAGAGAAACTAAAGGAAACGGGTTTATAATGGTGTACTCTCAGTGCCTTATTAAGTAGAATAAGTACCACGTAGAACTTTAAATGCCAGATCAGAGGGAAGTGTGAGGTCGGCATAGCACTACATGTAGTGCCGATAAGGACAATATAATTTCACATTGCAAACGGCCATAGACATAAGGCCCTCTGCAGATAAATGATAAATGATAAATGATAAATGATATTTATTTTGTAAGTAGGTTAAACATAACACTTTTACACGTCAAATATTTCTGGTCATTTTAAGCTAGATGAAGCCGGTGTTTCCTAGCCGACTACCCTGAGAAGAAACACCGAAACAAACTCAGAGGTCAAAGTCTCTTTTAAAGTCCATACAATCCGTACTGGTCAAGTCATACGAGAACCATGTAGGTTAATGTCTGAGGTAGCCTTTTGAGGAAAGTGCCACACAGATTTGAGTGGACCTGTCCAGACAGTGCAAGCATTTGTCAGATACCGTGTAGCTCAAACTTAGAACTTCAAGGAGCTCAACGATTTGACGAACAATACCAAAGTAAGGACATTTGGGTAGGCCGCAATAATTACTCAAACTGCCAGACAAACTGAAATAAAACCCTAATATGGTGATCTACATAGTCCTCACATTCACAATATGTTATATGAGAACCATGCAGATCAGTGTCTGAAATGGTCTTTTGAAGAAAGAACCACACAGATTTAAGTGGGCCTGTCCATTCAGTGCAAGCTTTTGTCAGTAGTCGAGTAGCTCAACTTAGGAAACAATAAGGAGCTCAACGACCCGACGAACAATACCAAAGAAGGGACATTTGGGTAGGCCACAAAAGTACTTAAACTGTCAGACGTCGTCGTTATATATACTTTAAAAAAGGAATGAAATAGAAAATAATACCCATATAGTCCTCATATTCACAAAAATAAATTAAGTAAAAATATAATACTTTACAAAGTAAGTATACATGTCAAACATAATAAATAAAAAAAAATAAAAAATATTACTTTAACAAGTAAATATTCATGTCACAATAATAAAATAATACTTCATAAAGTAAACATTCATGTCAAAATTGCACAAACAGGAGAATATAAAATGTCAAATCTAAAATTGAGAAAAGTATCAATAGATAAAAGTAATATTAGGCCATGTGCATCGTTGAAGCAGCTCAATCCCAAGCCTTTTGGTCTTCAATATAGTCTTTAACTGTGTAAAAAGCTTTCTGGCATAGCTTACGTTTTACCATCAATTTGAATTTATTAATACTAAGGTCTTGGATGTAGGAAGGGAGTTTATTATAAAAACGTATACATTGACATCTAAATGAACCACCTATTTTCTTGAGCCTAGTTTTAGGAATGACAAAATTATTTTTGTTCCTAGTATTCACGTTATGGATATCACTGTATCTTTTAAATAGATTAATATTTTTATGTGCATACAAAAGATTCTCATAAATATACTGAGAAGGCACAGTCATTATATTAATCTCTTTAAATTTTTCTCTGAGGGACTGTCTAGGACTTAATTTGTAAATTGCACGGATAGCTCTTTTTTGTAACACAAATACTGTCTGAATATCAGCGGCATTTCCCCACAACAAAATGCCGTATGACATCACACTATGAAAATAACCAAAGTATACTAAACGTGCTGTCTCTGAATCTGTTAAGCCACGTATTTTTCTGACGGCATATGCTGCAGAGCTAAGTTTTTTGGACAATTTATCTATATGGGGGCCCCACTGTAGCTTCGCATCCAAAGTTATGCCTAAGAACAGTGTGCTATCTTCGGGTTTTAGCTCTTCCCCCTTTATTAACATGAGATGCCAACTTTATTTGAAGCAACTACCAACTTTAAAAAAAAACCGGAAAAGGTTGCCAGTTACTTTTTTTTTAAACGTTTCTCCTCACTAGGAATTTCTCCTGTGTCGTGGGTGCGTTTATTCCATATCTACGGGTTATTTAATAATTTCAATACGACAGTGTCATTCTACCACGATTCTATTACGAGACCACTGACCCGACCTGATCATGAATTTCGCAGATTGCGAACTTTTAACAAAATGACAATGGGATCGTGTGAATTTATAGGAAATAGTAGACTTGGGGCCCAGTAGTGGACGTTTTGCAGTTGAAATAATGATGATGTTGATGGAAACCAGTACACAAGTAGTAAGATATAAACTGTATGACAGTAGATGGTTACGGCAAATTGAATTTGATGTTGTCAACGAGAGCAGCTACCGAAAACTATTGTCGATAGCCAAAACTTGCAGCCAAATTGCGATGTCTGGGCTATTGTCATAACCAAAATCGTTTAGTTGGCACTGTCATACAATGGTCGGCCACTTCATAAAATGGTCACCTCAAACCTAACCTAAGTCACATAATGAAATGGCGAATTATACGATACAGCGAGAAAACATCACAAACAACCAGTTTCCAAAACTGGGTGACCAAAATTCTTCCCGTGTGTGCAGAGCCTTAGTTTTGTTCGCAGTTGCTAGGAATATACCATCATAAATAGCAATAAGATAATCATTGAGATATTGTATCGTAAACGGTGAACAGTAGTTTGCTATAAGTTTGTTTAATCTTGAACTAAACATATACGAGCAACTACCAATTTATAGTCAGGAATTTTCTGCAGTTGATTTTGTTGTGCAAATCTTTTAGAATCAGCACGATTGTGTCCAAATTGATTTCGAATATGATTCTGAATAGCGCCGCGTAAAGTTAAAAAGGTAATAAAACGATGAAGAAATCAGCTTTGATTTAAAATAGACCTGAAGATAAAGTGTCTTAAAACAGGGAAGATTTTGAAAAAATATTGGATTATCAAACGCTGCAAAAAAAAAACAAACCGCACATGAAGGGATCCCTACCATTATCTATAAAAACGGCAACAGCAAAATCATGTCACTTGTATGGCACCCCCACTTAAATATTTTTTAAAATTTTAATATAATTATTTATTTTTTATGAGAATAATGACGATAAATATTCTGTGAATATTTCAAGAGTCTACCTGTTGTCGCAATATCGAGCAAAATAAAATCACGTTTGCTGTATGGGGGCCCCCTTAAATATTTATTTTATTCTATTATTATAGCGGCAACATAAATACATCATCTGTGAAATATCAACCGTCTAACTATCACGAGTCATGAGATACAGCTTTGTGACAGACGGACGTCTGTCTGTCCGTCTGTCACAAAGCTGTACCTGTGGGATGGACAGTGAAGTCTTAGTAATAGGTTCCGTTTTACCCTTTTAAGTACGAAACCCTAAAAATGTGGTCCCAACATTTTGAAGATTTTGTCAGACGTTTTCGCTGATAGAAAGTAACTTAGTCTATCACCCAATAATTGTTCCATAAGCGATTTATGTTTGCATGCATTGGCAAAGAAACGAGTTTATTTTTGACGATTTTATAACTTTAGATATATCCATCTTGTAAACATAAAAAAAGATGAAACTACATCTAGTCAATATGAAACGTGTTTGTCTACATATTGTAGGTACGACAAGCAGGTGAAACAGCAATCTTTTTTCTTTTTTATCTTTTATTGTAGCGTGGAAACCGCGCCTGTAATTATGACCAATAAATATAAGCGTCAATACATCCCTATCAATCGAAGAGATCAAATAAATATTGTGAGAAGTCTATTCATTTGTATGATGTTTTATTTGTTACAAATTAATTGATTTTTAATTGCATTGTACTACTATGTGTTGCATGGGCTGTGTTAAATCAAAAGTTTGTCGAAATATCTGGAGATTTGTTTAGAAAAACCAATGTACCTACGACACGGTGGGCGCAGTGGTTGAGCGATTGGCTGCAGCGCTACGTGTCGTGGGTTCGATTCCCGCACGGGACAAATATTTGTATGGCCTACAGATAGTTTTTCCGGGTCTGGCTGTTTGTGTATGTGAGATTGTATGTTTGTAAAAAACCACGCTACAGGAGAAATACCTAGGGCGGGGCAACATATTTCTCAAAAAAAAAAAGTATATATAAATATAGAGATTGGTTCTTTTCTTGTGATATTACCAAAAAGGTTGTCGCATCGCAAGCTTTGCAGTAGTGTCTCTTTTTGCGAGGAATACTGCTACTAATTTGACAGCACCATATATTTTTCTCGAGTTCTAGGCTACCTAGTGACCGCGACCATTACGCGTAAGAAGATACTTTTTTTTTTTTTGGATGTGAAGTCATCAAATGACCCCTCCCGCCCTGGGTGGAGCGGTAGGGAGTGTCAGACTTTTACTGACTAAAACCCACCCGTGATCCTTCTTGTGCCCTATGCGTTCCAGGGCCGCGGTAACTCTTTCGAAAAAAATCCGCAACCCTAAGAAGATACTTACGTATACCGTTTGTGGTTGAACCAGTTATGATAATTTTTGGTCAAATTCTTATCTAAAATAACTATAGAAATTTCCTAATGAATATGTAAGCGAAATTTCTCGAAATTCCTTTGCTTGATTAAACAAACTGCTAACTACACATAAAACTACTAGAACTAAAGTACTACTACTACTAAAACTAAAACTAAACTAGTAGAACTAAATATAAAAGCGCAGATTTTCTAACGGTAAAATAATAATCATTTTACATTCTCATTTTACTTCACTCCTAAATACTTTTCTCACTACGTTACCTCTTGAGACTCGATCTCTCAAGATTTAAATCGTTGAATACATCTCATAGATGCATAGATCCATAAATTAGAGAAACTGGTTGTCGCGTCTTAGGATAACGCCCATGCCTGGTTGCTAGGTGCTCCTACGATAAAACTTGAAACGCAGTAACCGGTTCAAGTTTTTTAATAAAAATCGTAAGTATTTTTACTATTATGCTTGCTATAAAAGAAACGACAGTTTAGGGGATTTTCCATTTATCTGTTTGTTATATAAAGGATGTTGAAGTTCGTTATTTTAGTTACTCTTTTAACTGGTTATTTTGCGAAATCCTAATAAATAATATCATAAACGCGAAAGTGAGTTTGTTTGTTACGCTTCTACGCTTAAAACGATGAACCGATTTTGATGAATTTTAGTACAGAGATAGATAGGACTTTGGTTATAGGTTACGTTTTTTTTTTTGTGAAACTATATAAACGCGAATGAAGGCACAACCAAAATTTTGATTTAAGCGTAAAAACGATTCAATCGAAGAATTGATTTTGATGAATTTTGGTACAGAGAGATGGGACTTTGGTTGTAGGTTACATTTTTTGCGAAAATCTATATAAACGCGAATGAAGGCACATCCGAAACTAGTCGGTACTAAATTGTGTTGGTAAATGAGATCCTTTCTAACCATTTATAAGTCGAACAAGATAAGTAAATAAATTAACGAAAGCAATATAATGTGAATTGGTATTTAGAATAATTTGCAGATGCAGTACATTATTTATATTTACTACAACCTACATTCGTCTATTTTCTAATCAACAGTCCAGAGGAGAAATTCTGCGATTCTTACGGCGGACCACATGATACACTATTACTTTTTATTTATTTCATATATACACTAGCTGCTGCCCGCGGCTTCGTCCCCGTGGAATCCCCGATTTTAAAACATTCATTATCGCTGCTCCGCCCCTATTGGCTTAAGCGTGATGATATATAGCCTAAAGCCTTCCTCGATAAATGGTCTATTCAACCCAACAAGAATTTTTCAATTCGAACCAGTAGTTCCTGAGATTAGCGCGTTCAAACAAACAAACAAACTCTTCAGCTTTATAATATTAAAGTATAGATTAGTTTGTATCTATTTATTTTATTTCTATTTATATATTATTTCATTTTAGTAGGTATGTGTTCTGTGAGTGTATTCGTGGCATCACAGCGTTTTTACTATTTTTTTTTTAAATATCGCAGCATATGCTGAGATAGGGACCTTTTTTTGGCCTAGCACAGATTAAAATTAATAATAAGCTTATTTTTTTATTTATGCGAGTTCTAAATAAACATTTTTCTTTCTTTCTAAACAGACTTCCATAAACTTCAACTGAGTTTTTTTTGTGCAACCAAGCACTGCGGAAAAATTCCGGTGTGGTTGAAAATCGGCTTGTACTTACGTATTAATGAAAAATCAGAGAAAAATCAAAATCAACGTGTTGAAAAGTCTGCACAAACATTTTGCCGATATATTCGTGTCATTTTATTATTCAGAATATTTGTAAATACAAAAGTATATTAGTACTAGTAAAGTACATAACCAACCCGCACTGGGCCCGCGTGATGGATTACGGCCCATTCCCTCTCCCAGAGAGGAGGCCTGTGTCCCAGCAGTGGGGACTTTAAAAGGCTGATTATGCTATTATACAAAAGTATGTACACTGTGAACCCACCATTACATTACAGCCACACATTTAGCACTGACTACTTTACCACCTACGTAATTATATCTGTAATTATTTGAGTAGGTGGACATGAGTGGAAGCAAAGCTACTAAGTAGTACGTAAAACAGGATTTATATACTTAAGTACTCACCACGTGATGCGGAATTTGTTTGAAAGAGTCACCGCGGTCCTGGAACGTAAAGAGAATTTGGAGGAACACGGGTGGGTTAATAACCGACTTCCAAAAAAGGAGGAGGTTCTCAATTCGACTGTATTTTTTTTTGTGTGTTAAACTTTGTACTGATTGTACCGATTTTGATGATTCTTTTATATTCTAAATTTGATTGAGATCTGGCTACTAGTATTTGAGTTATCCCTAATAATGTGTCTACGTTGATTATATTCTCATTCCCTCTAGTCGATGTAAAATGAAGAAATAAAATTTTTACGATGATGACGATGATGTTTGGAAGAGCATCTGAGTATCTTTTTTTTGGGAATTTAGATGGGGGGGGGTACCACTAAAAAGTTAAAATTGTTGTGTAGGTATATTTTTTTAAAGTTTTTATAGTAAGTAAGAGTCTCACACTCCCTTCCGCTTCGCCCAGGGAGGGGGAAGTTAATTGATGATTTCCCATCAATAAAAAATGGTGGAACGTCCAGAAGTACCGCTTTCTGGATCAAGCCTTCGATCCAGCTGCCTAACGAGAGTCTCCTAAGGTATTATTATTATTATTTTATTTTAATAACCTAATAATTTGGACAATTAATTGCCTAAGAACATTATCAGTACTTCGTAAATCAGTTTTGGTGTCACAAAGCGTCGATCAAAGTTTGCACGGAAAATATGGATTAACATTTTCTTCAAACTAACTCACAAAAAAACCAGACTCGAGCTTAACCGACGTCACAAAGATCTATTATGTGTTTCGGCCCCAGTCAACGACCTCAAAATTGAAGTTTAAATACAACCTGTTTATAAGAGCATGGTCTTGTAAATCAATCGGCTTTCCGGCCCCGCTGCTTGTCAAGTGTGTTTTGACTATGATGGATTGACGTAGAGATAAAAAAAAAACTTGAAATTGAAGTAGAACGGAGGTTTGGTACTTAGGTTGTTGGTACTGTTAGTCGTTTTTGGTGTGTTGGTCGCCAACGTTGGTAAATGGGTTGGTGATCGCTGAATAGTGGACTGACTTGGTGTTTGTATGAGTTATCCTTCCATTTTGGAAGTGACAGAAAGGATTATAACAGTAATAGAATTTACAGCAGCAGCGCCCCGCGGTTTCACCCGCGTAGTTCCCGTTCTCGTGGCAATATATAAAATATAGCCTATGTCACCCGGGATAGTGTAGCTTCCTAACAGTGAAATATTTTTTCAAATCGGTTCAGCAGTTTCGGAGTCTATTCAATACAAAAAAAAAAAAAAAACAAATCTTTCCTCTTTTTCTCTCTATTATTAGTATAGATACTGTATTAGCCCAATCTTATTCTACCGCCAATATTTCCCCTGAACGACCTTAACTAAAGTGCAGTCGATTTAATTGAAATAAACAGTTTGACTTTGACATTGAATTATCAATGGAATTCTTATCAATATTATTTGTAAGCACAATGACATGGTCAAATCACTACTATTTTGTTATCATAACCATACACCTAGTTATTCCTTCAATGTATACTTGTTATCCAGTAACTTAAAACATTTTTTCTTTCTTTATTACTCGTGTTGGTAGTTACCAACACGAGTAATAAAGAAAGAAAAAATGTTTATTTGCGACTCGCACAAAATAAAGAACAAAAAATAAAGTAAGTCATTAGATACTAATACTATAGCAAGGTTCAGCACGTGCCGCGATATTAAAAAAAATCTCTGCTATTCTGATAGGGCTAATGGTATTTGCGTAATAGATACAATTAATTTATTAAATTCAAAGGGTACCTTCAATATCATAGCAAGGCCGCAATCGCCGTAACTCAATAAACTCATGGGAATTCACAAGAACTAACTGTTTTGCATGTGGTGACAATTACCACAGCAAATAAAAGAGTATATTAACAACAGAGAACTCACTTCGTACGATGCGCTACAATCAAGGACAGGATGCAAAGTTAAGGTTTACTGTTAGAAAATGGGAATGAAGTCCATCTTTGTACAATGCTTTTTACTAGTGCAAATGGTTTATTAAAAATATAAATACATAAGTAATGTATTCCAGTAAAATATCTCTAAGAAATAGGGAGTCAAAGCGTGATTATTTGGATTTAATTTTTTCAAACTCTTTCGTCTCCAATTCTACTATACATTCTACTATACTATTCTGCTATACAGCGGTGCTTGTTACTTTTAATAAATTTCTATACGAACAGCTGTACTGGTACCAGCGCCGATGTTTGGATATTTACATACCGATTGAAACCTATAGTTTCCTATATTATTATTTTATAACAAGTAACAAATGATTACCTAAAACCTAGGTGCATTAAATATAACGCATCGAGATTGTGCGAAGCTTGATCTCTGTAGGATATCCACTCTATGTCACCGCGCAATATTCCATATACATAGGTTTAAAACGGATACTGCTGACGTGAAAACTCTTGTACTGAGAATTTTCCTCGTCCGTGACGAGATTCTATAAATAAGTATGATTTTTATCGGTGAGACGGCAACGTACCGACGTAGAATACGATGCGTTATGGCAAAACATGCTTAGTTTCAAATAACTCGGCAGTGTTTGAATAGGGATGTTTCCTGAGGAATAAAAGTATAAGTCCGTCAGTTAGATTATCGAAAAATATTGGACACGTATTTTTTGCGTTATCAAATCTATAAAAATTGACGAAGATAAAAAGCTTCAAAAATCATGAGTAGGGGCTTGTGACGTCACGGCGGCGTGATAAAAATTGTAGCATGAAGTGACGTCTCACGAGTTTTCAACGCACTGTATCGTCTTCGTTTTTTGTTTATGTGTAAAAAGAAAAAATAAACGTGACCAATATTTTTTGGAAATCTATCTGATGGACTTATTAGATTTTTTTTAGTCAACTACAATGTTGTGGTAGTTGACTAATGGTATTTGAACTTCAACTTGACAATGTTTGCAACGGACGCCATTTTTGTTAGGTTCTTTTATGCTCCAGGGTGCAGACGTTAAAAAGTAAAACAGCCAATAAAATTAAGGCTAGTTGGCAAGGTTTGAGTGAAACTGTGGACTTTCACGATGAAATTTCGCAAGGTATCTGGACTTTATCTGAAAACCGCTATAAGACTGAAAAGTCTTACCTTATATGAGGTCGACATTCAATTTATCATACTTCAAAGACAGAGCAGTGGTGGGCAAGGGGTAACGGCCCCGACTTACGAATTGTAGGTCGCGGGTTCAAATCCAGCCAGGCGCATTACTTTGTGTAATTAATTACATCACCACTGCTCTCAAAACGGTGAAGGAAAACATCGTGAGGAAACCGTCATGTCCTAGAACCAAAAATTCGAAGACATGTGACATTCACCAACCCGCACTGGGCCCGCGTGGTGGATTACGGCCCATTCCCTCTTCTAGAGAGGAGGCCTGTGTCCCAACAGTGGGAACATTAAAAGGCTGACTAAGGACTTCAAAGTCACTAGAGAAAAAATGTATTCCCTAAAAAAGAGGACATTATACGTAAGACAAAGTTTGGAAAAACAAAGACATTACAAAACAGAATTCATACTGGAAACTCCAAAACTACGCACAGTCATGAGGAATGCATTAATTTCCATCGTTAGTAAGTAAACACAATACCAAAGCACTAGTGTTTCCCACAAGATTAGAGGTGCTTATTAATGTCCGCACGCTAACTGATTCGGGTGCGCTGGCCCAAAGCATTATGCTGTCAGAGGTGGTTAGAATTGAGATAAAACAATTCACATTTGCTGTGTGGTCTGTTCTAGTAAAGGTTCTATTTATACTATATCATAAAGAGGTAAATTTTGTGAGTTTGTGAGGTTTTAATCATCCATCTTATAAATGAAAAAAACAGTTCTTTTTAACCTATATGATGGATAATATTTACATATTTTATCTTTCTGTAAATTGGTAAGTATTATCAGTATAATACTTACCATAAGCATTTGCATAATCAGCCTTTTAACATTCCCACTACTGGGACACAGGCCTCCACTCTAGGAGAGGGAATGGGCCACGTGTGTAATGGGTAATCCAGCACGCGGGCCCAGTGCGGGTTGGTGAATGTCACATGTCTTCGAATTTTTGGTTCTAGGACATGCCGGTTTCCTCACGATGTTTTCCTTCACCGTTTTGAGAGCAGTGGTGATGAAATAAATTACACAAAGTAATGCGCCTGGCTGGGTTTGAACCCGCGACCTACAATTCGTAAGTCGGTAATACTTACCATTTTACAGTTATAAAACGATAACATTTTTGTAGTTGCAGTTAAATTTAATTTGTGTTGATTTGAAGTTAGTAGCAAAACTTATAACAACCTTTTTTTTGGATGGGAAGTCATCAAATGACTTCTCCCGCTCTGGGCGGAGCGGAAGGGAGTGTCAGACTCTTACTGACTAAAACCCACCCGTGATCGTTCTTGTGTCATTTGCGTTCCAGGGCCGCGGTGACTCTTTCGAACAAATTCCGCAACCCTTGCAGGCACTGACCCTATGGGGCCCCGTCTTCTTTGCTGACGGCTCTTTTACAACTACCTACACTATACATTTTCTTTCTCAATATCTGCGGCAAATTGAAAGGCGCGAAGCTGACTTCGTCTGACTTCGGCCATAATCGGCAAGGTTCGTGATAATTCGTGAGCCGCGGGCAGACGGTGTGGCTAATCAGGAATCGTGGGTGCTTGACCGGATAAGTCTGTTATAAACTGATAGGTGTTTGAGATTTGGTGAAAAAATATGTACTTTGCTGTACTTGTTTGAGCCGGTTTTTTTAGATGAGTGAATTTTGTGGGTATGCTATTTATTAAATATTACTAAAACAATGTCCAGGTGTGATTTTGGGTTATGATGCGAGCCCCTCAAAAGTGAAGATTTTTTAATATAATACAAATAACGTAGTAACAGATAGCAGTTAGAAATGTTAATTTAAAAGCAATAAATTTTAAAACCTGCTCCAAACAGGTCCAGATTGACGTAATGCCAGACAGCTAAAAGTTGTCCGACGCTGGTTTTCAACTGAGCCTTACGTTGATGAAATATGAAACACATCTTTTATACAATCAAATTCCTCTTTGCACATGAGATTGGGTGACTAAATGACATGAGTTTTTCATTCTTCGATTCCTCCGCGTCGAAACATCTCAACGATCATCTTTCAAAGACTTGTTTTAAAACTAGAACTAATCTTCCAGCTCACAGTAAAATAGTGTACACATCCGCTTAAAAGAAACAATAACGATTTTCTACTGAACTCTCCGATTAGCAACAAGAACTCGCCCTTAAAAGGTACACTTTGTGGTGACATTCCACCGTTTATCTTGGCGGCTCCTAGCTGGCTGAGGAATTTACATCGATTGCGGATACCTACTGTTTGTATGGACGCGCGAACTACCAAGTACTTGGACGTACTTGTGAGTGATGTGGAGACTTGTGTCTGGCCGAATTTTTGGCTTCGGCTTTGGTCAACTTCGGCCGAAAGTATCTTTTTCACACAGTCCTTAAACTTTGGTCAAAATGTGTGGAAGTTCTGGAGAGGGCGATCGAAGAGGTGATGTATGCAGTGTGTTATTAATTTTGAAATATTGTAAGGTAGTTTTAATAATCATTCCGTTTAGTTGTTCATATACGAAGGAAAGAAAAAAAGCTGTTTTACTTGTTTTTACCAGGTTTTTCCCTATAACCGTCTCGGGGTCAGGATTCCATCAATCTCTGTACCAAAATTCCTCAAAATCAGTTCAGCGATTTAGGTGTGAAAGGGGGTACATGGGGGGATTTATAATATTAGTGAGGATTCACGTTTGACCAATTTAAACTTTGGCATCGACCGAAGGCTGTGGCGAGAACCGAATATTCTTCGGCTTCGGGTCAAATTGACATAAGGTCGGACACTAGTGAACACCGTCTGGGATATTATTAGACGGTTCCTATTCTGGGCTCCTGATTGGTTGTAACGGCAGTTATTAAGTTAATTGGTTTTTAAGGGTCGGATTGATTGGGTAATAGCGTTAACGGGTGACTGAGGTATTGTAACAATCATGGCAAAGATAAATGCTGCAAGATCTATGAGAGTGAATTATCACTATTAAAGTGAAGTAAAAGTGAAGTGAAGTATTTCCATGGAAGATGGGTACTTTTATCGATACTCTTGCGTCATCTCATCTTCCTAGCTCATCGTGCTGTTCTGGCACTGCCGCTGCGGCTGCGGAGAATCTCAAGCGGCGAAAATATAATATCCTTGATAGTAGTTAAATTTTCGAGCCGTTTTTGGGGTTGAAACTCTCGGGTCGTGGGGTCCGTGCTCATAACTTATTTCATCACATTTAGTTGTCAGTTCAGAAATCAAGACGCTTAGTTGTCAGTTCGCGTGACCCAAGGGTTGGCTTTTACCTTGGACATAGGCCTTTTGGATATATTAGCAGTGGCCAGCGATGCGGAGGAATATTTGGACTCCATTCTTTAGTCAATTTGAGTTTTAGTTAGTAAAGGGTTTTATATTTCAGTGTATATGTCCCCCACCCCTCGTGAGACTGATCCGCACTTGGATACGTTACCAGTGGCAAGCGATGCAGAGTAATTTGTCCGATGCCATCATTTGACTATTTTTATTTTTAGTTAGTTGATGAGAAATAAATGTTAAATTATATTTATTTTGTAAGTAGGTTAACCATCACACTTTTACACGTCCAATATTTCTGGTCATTTTAAGCTAGATGAAGCCGGTGTTTCCTAGCCGAATACCCTGAGAAGAAACACCGAAACAAACTCAGAGGTCAAAGTCTCTTTTAAAGTCCATACAATCCGTACTGGTCAAATCATATGAGAACCATGTAGGTTAATGTCGGAGGTAGCCTTTTGAGGAAAGTACCACACAGATTTAAGTGGACCTGTCCAGACGGTGCAAGCATTTGTCAGTTAACGTGTAGCTCAAACTTAGAACTTTAAGGAGCTCAACGGTTTGACGAACAATACCAAAGTAAGGACATTTTTATTGAAGTAGGTATATATAATAGTTAGTTATAATATTCGAGAAATTGATCTTTTAATCTTGATAAACTGTTCCACGAAATGAATCCACGACACAGTGTGTTTAAAATCGTAAATATCTGGTTTGTATTTGTTGGTTGTATTGATTTCTCTCATTGCTTTTTTTAAGTGGGGCATATATTGAACACGTTTTATGAAGCTGTTCACTTTTGAATCGAAAAAAGAACTCTGCAAACAATTGAGAACTCAAAGTCAATGGAACTCCAGTCTTGTAGACAGTCGATACTGCTACGAATCAATCGAAATACGCCCGATTCACATTGATTAGCATTGAGTGCTTAACGAAACATTTAAAATGCACGGAAATTAGAAATATTCTATTCCACGTTCGTACTCCTTTCGCCTTAATTGCGTTGGCGCCACGCAGTAATTAAACGAGAATTTTCAAACCGACATCCGTCAAGTGGACCTAGATACGACACTCCAACTATTTTAAGACACAACTCGTTCGTAACTGGTTCCTCAGTACAAATAAGTTTTTTTTAAAACCTCAAAATAAACCAACGCACGTTTCTCGGTGAATGGCAAGTATGCAAGTAATTTCATACCAACGGAGAAATAGTAAACTCGACGTAAAATTCAGCCGCTAACCTTGAACGAGGTGCCAACTGGCGCGAACTTGTTGCAATGGTAATCATAACTCTGCTGGTTTAGAAAACCGGTTATTTCAGTGCCGTGAGACCGCCTGAAGAGGTTGGACGTAATTTATACAAAATTAGTGCATGAAATTGTGTTCGGAGCGCGTTCGCGAAATAACTGCGGCCCAAACCGGTCCTGTGTTCGAAGAAAGCCGCCATTGTGGGGCGGCCATTACGAAAATTCTGCCATGTTTGTTTCGCGGCACAAAAACGCGGCAAAAGTGAACGATCTGTCTAGTCGCGGTTAGAGACGTCATGTCGGATTCAAAATTCAAATTCGAACAGATGATTCGGGATGGTTCGTCAGAGTTCGTCTGTCGACGTGAATATCTTGTGGTTACATGTCAGAGGCGTTGGCGATGGATTAGGCTGGTGACACAGTGGATACGAACAGCGAAACGCTGGAGCATATAAAACTTGATGAGGTACACTTCTACAGCAATGACTTATGAGTAACCGCTAATGACCAGAAACTTTTTTTACCCTTTAAACTATTGTGTAAATAATACGAATCTTATGATGCATATTTGAATGTAACGAGCTTTTCTGCACGTTGAAAGGTGGGGAGACCTTAATCTGTTAGTAAACCCTAACTCAATGGTATATAATGTAACACACTTAGGTCAGATATACCAGGCTTTATCATAGTGGAGAGGAACGCTGGCGGCAATTTGAATAACCTCTTTTAAGATTATTATTTTAAGTTCTTAGTTCTTAAAGTCCTTTTGAAGTTGATATTTGAGTTCCGATTCTTATATAATCGAAATCTATAAGACTAATGATGTCCAATTATTTTTACTGTCTTTCGTAAGGCTTGATTCAAAATAAAATCCAACTTGAAATAAAAACACAATTGTGCCCTTTCATCTTTTGTAGTTTGTCATCGTTTCGCCTAAATTCAGTCAAAACAAAGTCCACGTCTTTGTCATTGGTTTCCCGCGCCGCGACCGCCTGTGTCGTGCGTCGGGGTCATCGTGAGCTGACGTCACCAGACTCGCTGGACCAATGGGGGCGCCGGGGCGCTGGGGCGCGGGGCGCGCGGGACGGGGCGCAGCGCTCGCGGCCAGTCGCGGCCCTCCGCCGCCCAGTGAGAGCCGCACGCGCACCAGTGAACCTCATACCTCATGAGTACCGCATACCGCATACCGCAGGCTACACGATCGGACAGGAGAAAACCGAGGTTTTACATCAGACCTTCAGGGAGCCTCCTGCGTGCGGTATCAAAAGGCCTTTTAGACAGGCATTAGGCTTGAAAAAGGCCTTCTTAGACGGGCGTCAGGTACTTTTCGTTGTACCGCCAGGTTTGCGATCGTGCGGTTTTTCGTAGCTCCGGATTCACGGATCAACATTCGGATCCCTGGTAAGTTCTTTTTCAGTTTTCTCTTTTAAGTTAATAAAAATACCCGGGACCGGTTTACTAAGCACTCGTAGGTTGGTCGGCGAGCGCGAATTCCTCGTCAGCCGCCATTCGTTAATCTTTGTGATCAGACTACCGCCTATTTTGTAATTAGTACAAGTAATTTCCTGCATACTTTAATGAACAAATGGGTTTATGTAATGTATTATGATGAATAAGATACGAATTTTATGTTTCCTGGTTTTTAATTTTGTCGGAAAATTTATTTTTATCAGATTTTACTTCGCGGCTTTCTTTTTTGTACTTTCCTTTTACAAGATATTAATGTAGAAATGTTAGGAGACGAATTATTAAAACTCCAACCCGAGAAAACGTTTTTTCTCGACACACTCAATTGAAATGTTAAAATCACATCTCGGAGCGGTGAACCGTGTTTTATTCAAATCTAATTCTAAGACGTAGGTATAAGACTAAGTGGTACAACATATGTGGGTTTTTTGTGAGGCATTTACATCCGGGTTCGACGTCTGCTCCGCCCACCGCAGGCCTTGACCGCCGCGAACCCGCCACGACTCGGGCACGACATGCCCAAGACACGAGCACGACACGACACGACATGACTTTTGTAAGACATGAACTTCGATAGTTTAGATTTTTGGCAGCATATTTTTTTTCTTTCAAGAACTGCAGACAGCTTGTTCAAATTAAACGATGTACCAATGTTCTGTTAGTTACGCCTCTTGAATAACTTTAAGTGGGAAATAAAAATGTTTTTAACGTTAATGGATCCCACGCTTGAAATAATTAAGTAGCATCTATGTACATATTTGATTTAAAAACCCGTTAAAGCTCAAATAAATATTACTCGGCAGCATGAAATGTATAATAACTCACAATTTATGTTAAAAAATTGTAAAACACCTAATCTGTTCGATGTGAATAAATGAATTAATCTATTCATGAATTAATAAAGATGACGTGAACGCGTTGATGTCTTTTCTACTGGGCGGGGCGGGGCGGCTTGATTATCATTCAAATTATAATACACCGACTTAATAATACTAAACTTATGTTTTAAAGAATATTTATGCATAGGAAACTGATAAAAAATCTTAGATATCTTTATCCTTAGATCTTAGAATAAATAATATAGGAAAATTATTGACAGGTGACCAAAATTTTAAGTTAAGGAACTTATGAATAGGTAAAACGATTACTATTATTCATGAATAATAATGTTAGCTGGTTTAATAGAAAGGATGTAATAAAATGCGTGGTCTAGTTGCGAAAGGTTTTTGGCACCGCGCCAACAGGAATAGCGAGCGATGTCTGACAGTGTGGAAATGTCAAATTAACATTTTCTTGTAATTTTAACTTAGAAGTTAAAAGCTTTAAGTTGGGAAATTAGTTGTTAGTAAATGGAGATAAATACTATGTTACTCATACTTTTATACTTTAAAACTTGAATATTCGGGAGTTACTTAGTAAATACTTGCAATTTTCAGCAGAACTACCGATTCACTCAACGTATCGCCGAAATTAAATAAAAAGCCACAAATTATACAAATGAAACAAAATTAATAACTACCCTAGAACATAGTTAAGATTTAAGCCGAAATTATTATGGGAATCAATATTATTAATAACACTTAGTGAAACACCAAAAGCCTTTTCGCCTGAAAATATTAAATATCTACCTTTGAGCTTTTATCTTTGAACTACTCACTTTGATTATATTCACAAAATTATATTCGATGTTCGAGTAAATTTTAATATAATTCTAGGTAAAGAAATAAACAAAGCTTTTGTGATAGCAATTTTCAAGATTAAATAAGGTGTTGAATATACAGTACTTAGATGGTTACATTTATTAAACAGTACTTCAGAATTTGTGTTTGAGAGTTTATGAATATGTTTGTACGAGTAAACGCACCCAGGAGAGTTACAGGAGAAATTACTAGTGTGGAAAAGATGGAAAAACTATAAGAATTTATTCCTTACAGTCAAAGTTATTTATTTATAATTTTCCTGGTTTTTTTTTTAATATACATACTTCATAAGTTCGCTTTCTTTTGCCTTGGGGGCTATTCTTTATGTCAAGAGTGAACAGGTTATTTATTTCTAAGCAAGAGTGTTCCATGGTCGACCCACATTATAATTTTCCATGACGTCAGATAGTGATGAAACGCGTACCTATCAGTGATTATAAAGCTGAAATTGTTAGCAGATTGTATAATTTTTTACATTACTACATAGTATAAAACAAAGTCACTTCCCGCTGTCTGTATGTCCCTATGTATGCTTAGATCTTTAAAACTACGCAATAGATTTTCATGCATATTTTTTTAATAGATAGAGTGATCCAAGAAGAAGGTTTATATGTATAATAAGCAGAGATTTAGTATCAGCATTGCACCCGTGCGAAGCCGGGGCGGGTCGCTAATCTATACTGATATTATAAAGCGGAAAGATTTGATTGTTTGTTTTGAATAGGCTCCGGAACCACTGAACCGATTTGAATAATTCTTTCACTGTTGGGAAGCTACACTATCTCCGGGTGACATGGGCTATATATTATCCCTATATTCCCTCGGGAACGGAAACTATGCTGGTGAAACCGCGGGGCGCTGCTAGTATACTATTATAAATATAGAATTTCCAATTCCACTATCCAAATAACTTTAATCAAATTCTTCAACGAATATCTTACGAAATAAATAAGGCATGTACCTTTATGTATCTCTTGAAGTATATAATGTGAAATTGATGATGTTTGAGCGTGTCGACACACTTCACTTACAAATATATTGCGTTTTAAAATTGCCCAACGTTTATTAAGGCAGGTTTCCACTTATGTACTGCCGCCGCCGAAACGGGGACAGACTTGGAAACTAATTGTCTGTAATTGCTTAAAAGATTTTGATCTTGCGTCAGTGGGATGTGTTTTTTAATGTTTTTAAGATATGTGATGGACTTGATGTGCGAATTTCTTGACTGAGGTAGTCAAAAATCATAGCAATATCAACCTTCATTGCTATGATTTTAATTATCTTAGTCAAAGCTTCAGCCATAGTTAATAGAATACGTTTTGTAACAGACAGACAACGCATTTACATTTATTACAGACTATCATCGTCTCGCGGTTTCACCCTGTAGTTCTCGTTCCCGTGGGAATATGGGGATTTATTATCGCCTATGTTCACCGGAGATAGTGTAGCTTCACAACAGTGAAAGAATTTTTCAAATCAGTCAAGTAGTTTCGGAGCCTATTCGAAGCAAACAAACAAACAAAAAAACAATCAAATCTTTCCTCTTTATAATATTAGTGTTGAAAACGGGGTTAGGTTAAGTATGTCTAATAACATCAAATATCATCACTTAGGGTTCAAATCGGAGTTTAAAATGGTAAATGAAGAAAATCTTAATTTCATTTGGCAAGACGTGTTCTATCTCGATAGGTATTCAACTCTCAATGTGTCCACAGCTTAGTCGGCCAGTCTTACGTCATTTCCATCTAAAGACCGATGAAAAAGCTCATGCTACTCAAATTTTAATACCCATTAGCGTTTTTTACAACCACATTCTATAACCAAGTTATAACTCAGTGCAATACCCTTTGCTGTAACAAGCTCATCAGTACAAATTAACACACTGAAATCGATTAGCGTTCAACTAACTCGTTCTTTCATCAATAAAAGCGTTGAAAGGTTTTTTTTTACGAAGAAAATTCTTCGCTTACTCATTGTTCGTACTAATAATATTCCTTGAGCGGTCGACGCTCGCTGAGGTAGAATTCAAATACCTATTTACATAGTCAGCGACCGTGAATGTATGTAAGTATCATTCACAAGTGACTAGCGTGTGAATCCGCTTGGCTGAGAATGCGGGGGAACATTTCAAGTATTCTGTGTTGGTTTCTGGTCAGCGGGCGTACCATGAGGTGTTAAAACGTGAGTCTTCCAAGCGAGAAAGAGGGATAGAGTTATACACCCTATATAGCTCCATCCCATTTTCTCGCTCGGAAGACTCACGTTTTAAGACGTCATGGTACGCCCGCAGGACTTTTGATAGAATTGTGTTTTGATCGTTTTTTCTTTAAGATTTTGTAACTATACTATGTGTTTGGGAAAAGATATGCGTTTAGTGGTGTTGTAGAGTGCAATATTCATTTTACACAACTGTATCACAATTATTTTTTACCTTCAGGACTGAAAAATTTAGAAAAAAAGCCATCCAGGATTTTATATTTCATGTTTTTGAGTCGGAAAACAATATTTATGAACGTTCTAGAAACATACATAAATCTTTCAGGTCAGTCATGATTCTGATTGAATCGTAGCAAAGTTAAGAACAGTTTTTATGGCTTGTTCGTTAGTCTTTGAAAAGAAAGATAGTTCCGATGCTTTTCTTTGGTCTTCGTTTTGTAGTCAACATTGTATATTTCAATAGTTTCTCGCGTATAGCTAACTATATTATGATAGTCGAAAACATAGTCAGGCCGTTGAATTTCCTGTGAAAATTAATAGTTTTGTTATGGTCGTGTGCATGTGAAGGCTAATTCTTAGTTATTAGTGAATGCGTAGGTACATATTCATGGTTAACAAACTTTACAGCAGAGTTTAATGACCGTTATATACGAAGCATTCATTTTAATTTTATGTGGTTTTCACGGGTATTTTGTTTTGATGCAGTGAAGATTTTACGCCCTTTGAAAGTTCAAGACTTTGTTTGGCATAGACGTTTCTTGGTTTGCCGCCAACTGAGGAATAAGCTGTTATTTTCCTTATAAATATATGGTTGTCCTTGGTTTTAGGTCAAGAAGATAACTGTTAGTCTTTTGTTTTCTCAAAACAAACTTTGTGTTCAAGTAAGGTGCTTCCTTTTTCTGGTGATTCTCGATAATTGAGATGTAAAACTGTATGTCTTCAAATTTGTTGTCTTTTTTTTCAATTTATATGTAACTTTAGGCATTTTTGCTATGCTATTCGTACACTAATTTCGCTTGATGCAAAGCGAAGCAGCGGTAAAAATTCACAGTAACCGTGAGTTCCTGGCTCAAATTGCGAATATCCAGACCAAAGGAACAAATTATATTGCAGGCAAGATGTCTACCATCTTAAGCAATATTGATATACGGCATCCAGTTAGTCTGAAATCCGATCTCAACGGAGTTAGGAAAAGGCTCAGACATCGGCGATGATGACTAACTATTAGTGTTGCAATGTCGCAGTGTGACAGCGTCGTTAACCGAGTTTCGCAATTTAATCTCTGCTCGATTCCTCTCTAATGTCCCGCATTCATCTCAATGTTTTGTGTGTATTAACTTTTCCTTTGTTTGACGGAAAATGCCGAATGGTGGCGAATGGAGCCGAACGATATGCGTGTAGATTAATTAAGGTGTGTTGTGCTTTCATGGTATTTTTTAGTTTCTATTTTGATTATTATGTCTTTTCCATATATTTTTTTCTTATAAAGAAAAGGTGTCGTTTCATATCTGTGTATATTCATATAATTAAGATTACAAAACTATAGTTTTGTGAAAATGCCGAATGGTGGTGAATGGAGCCGAGCGATATTTGTGCGGATTGATTAAGGTTTTGTTGCACTTTCATGGTGTTTTTTATAGTTTCTTAGATTTTGATTATTATTTGTTTTTCATATTTTTTTTCTCATAAAGAAAAGGTGAGATTTCTAAAGTTTTGTAATCTTCATTAAATATTCTTACACTTAATTGTCCAAAATCGCATTTTTTTTTATTATGAGCTTGATTTGACGTGCAGAACCATCTTCTTACAGTATTTAAAAAAAAATTACCTGACCTCGGTTTTCGTAAACCAAACTTCCTTTTAAAACCAGAAACGGTTGTCAGGAAACATCTTACTTTATACTACATCTAAAGTTCCTTGACTCGTACCTATTATAACTAAATTACCTGCTATTCACAATCTCCGAACACTCAGACAACGGGCCGTACATCATTATATTTCACACTCCTATTGTTTCTACAATATTTACTTCGCGCCACTTAAGCCATTCTGTCTCTCTGTACATAACAGTATTTTCGTCTGTACCTGGGTATAAGTCATTTGGGACATGGAGTAGAAAAAAATGGAAGGCGCAGTTCTTTTTTTAAATTTGAACTTCTGTGGCTTTGCAACTGGCCACTTCAAGTGTTCATGTAGCTCATACTTTAGCGACTAATAATAATTACTTTTTTTCTGTTACGATACCCATCCAGTGCCACTGGCCATCTATTAGTTAAGATATTGAAGTTTTCAGTATAATGTCGGTGTCAGTGCCTATTTACATGACGTTATTAAGATACTAGGCTTAACATGGACAGTCATGGCACAACCGCCTCAGCGTATGCACGGCTGTAAGGAGATATTCCCTACTGTTTTTAAAATAAAGTTTAATTTGCAATAGCAAATATTTGATCAAACAAGCCAAGTGAAGTGTCATTGCGTCAGTGTCCGCCATATTTGTTTTATCACTCAAATGTGGAAGCTTGTAAGTTTGTTACCCCCAGTGATACTTCTGTTTATTCTTATTTCGTGTTTCAAACGTTTCACATTTACATAGTCAGTGACCGTGAATTTCTCGTGTGAAAAGACTAAAGCGCCGGAGCGTGTAGTGTTCTTCTGTAGTTGATGTCCAAATTAAATTAGAACGTACTGCTGTTTTTTTGAGGAGATCTTGTGCTCGATAAGTTTCGTGATGTAAATCTGTTTTTGTTTGTGTGAATTCAGTGTTATTTCGAATGGTGTGATTTTGTGGGCTTATTGACTAATATTAGAAATTTTTGAGGAAAAGCGAATCGGTTTCGGAATCAATTTATGAGTTTTGCCCCATGGAGTTTTTAGTCTCGCGAATTCATGACGCAAATCTCAAATACACATGCATTCATACTCGGAAAAACCAGTGCCAAGCGGAAAATATCTTCATAAAACACTCGTTAAAATATCAAAAGGCAGTGTCATAAAATGCCACCACACAACATTATTCGCTAAACTTCTACGAAAAACATATTAGCATGTTATTTTATCCAAATTTATCCTGTCAGTGTGACTTCGTGTTCCTTATAGCCAGAAGGCTCATTGGTAGTGCAGGCACGGACAGACCGCGGGCAAGCTCGATATAGACATATCTACTTCATCGTAGGTACCTACTTGTTGCTGAGTGCGACACTGATTTTGTATCTAACTGTACCGAAAAAAAAAAGAGTTGGTTTTCATAGAAACACGATGAAGAGTGAAAAAGTTAGGTGTCACTGCTCTTTTCTGAAACGATGTAGTCTAATTAAAAGTCATTTATTCAAACTAGGCTGAGAGACAGCACTTTTTGAACGTCAAATTTTACATAAAGACAGTCCCCCAAAACGCCCACCCGTCACCACTTCCTAGTGTTTTAGCTGGGAAGAAGTGGTGCAACAAACTCCCCAGCAAAAAGCAAGATGGCCAATTTATATATATTTTTACATTTGCTTATAAAGTCAGATATCGAAAATATATTTTTTGTTAAAGTCAGTTTCTAGACGTATGTACTAATATTATAAAGAGGAAAGATTTGATTGTTTTTTTTTGTTTGTTTGCATTGAATAGGCTCCGAAACTACTTGACCGATTTGAAAAATTCTTTCACTGTTGAGAAGCTACACTCTCCGGTGAACATAAGCTATATTATAATCCCATATTCCGCGGGGCGATGCGATAGTAGGTATTTCATATTTCATAAATGGATGATTTTGAAAATAAAAGTTTATAAATTGCGGAAGACTCAAAAAATATCCTAAGTATCTTTAAGGCACTTCTTTCAATTATGCAGAATGGTCGCTAAAGTCATAAAGAAAACAGACACAAATAAATAACTACCACGTTTTATTGGTGCTTCAGAGAAAACCAATAGCACTCGAAGAAGTTAATTCACTTCTTCCTAGAATTACCGCTTGTACCATAAAAATCTTTAAACTTCACCAGTACTTGGAGTACTCACTAAATTTAAACAAAGAAAAACAATTAAAACCCCGTGAGCCTCTTGAAGAGTTTGAGTGAGATAATAATACTCTTTCTCGAAGAATAATAGGCGGCTCATAATTTATTTTGGTGTTTGTAAAGAAGTTTTGCTATAAAGTAAGTGCGATATTTCTTTGTGAACCAAGAGTAAACACGGTCGGTCAAGTGTGTATTAAAAATTTTAACTAGAGATACGCCCGATATAGCTGTGTTTCTAGACATTTCTAAATTCATAAATTTAATAAGGTTACTAAATAAGAATGTGCTATTTTAAATAACACAAAAATTATGACAGTAAACGGTTTCTATCATGTACTTTTATGCAAGACTAGTAGCGCCCCGCGGTTTCACCCGCGTTTTTCCGTTCCCGTGATAATACGGGGATAAAATATAGCCTATGACACTCCACAATAACGTAAATTTCTATTGGTGAAATTATTTTGAAAATCTGTTCAGTAGATCCAGAGATTACCCCAATAACGCCACAAAGTTGTTTCAATTTTATTGCACAATGAATGGCTCATTACAGCATGTAGTTTATTTTTAAATAATTTAATTGGGTAGCTTATATTTTTCATAACATATTTACTATAAAAAAATCAAACAAAGTTATAGATAGAGGTCATGATAACATTTTTACAATTTATCAAATGATATATCGATTGTTATCTAGCTAGATAAAAAACATTGGTTACACACTAAATATTGGTCTATATAAATATTCGTTCCACGAACAAAATCAGTTTTTTTTTTTAAGTAAACTCATAAAAACTTGTGAGTATGGCCACCTGTAACGCCAATTTTTTTTTGTTGAAACTTGTCGTAACGTTGTCCGGTATCCCAGTAATCCATTATTGAATCGATTCTAATTGGTGAGAATCGATACAATAAATTTAAAGGCAAGTAATGGCAAAGGGCTTGCTCAGTTTGTTAGGACAATTTGGCTTAACATGAACATTAAGTATAATATTTAATGACTAGGGTTTTTAATAGTTTATACCTAAAAGAAATGAATTATAGTAATAAAGTTGCAGGAGAGTGTAAAAATAGTTCATATTTAGCATGTCTATTGCTAAAACTTGTCGCTGAAAAAGTTACAATTATGAGTGTTTATTTTCCAAAATAAATCATTTGCCTTTTTAATCATGATATTATCTTATTTTGAATCCGGTAGTAACATATCCTAAGGTCATTTAAATGGAAAAAGTAAAACTAATATTTTTAATCCGAATGGTAAATTAATAAAATATCATCTAAAAAATGGGCAGGCGGCCTAATATTATTTTCATGCCTTGCCCAGCATAAGTGCCATATTGTGGTCATAACGTGAGCACAGCAACCCACCGTTCTTCGCCCTACAAGGCAATTGCAACAATATTGAGTAATTGCTTCTCTGCCTTGCAGATTATATTAATTATAATATACCTGTACGAAATATACTTTTCGGCTTATGTGCCTGCTTTGAATTTTTCCTCGTAATAGAGTGCAATTGCCAGATAAGGGTAAACCTTCAAGGTTTCTCGTTTAACAAAACAGCGCCAGGGTCATCGTCATGAGCAGATTCAGTATCCAAGGGTAAAGCCGGGTCGTCAATTGAAGTGGTATCAGAGTCCATTATAACTATAACAAAAACCAAAAACTTCGCAAAAATAACTGAAACAACATTCACAATACACTTCATAAATAATATTTTCATTTCGTTGTCTAGATTTGTCATTATTGACAGTTAGTAGTGTTGCCAGGTAATAAAAAAAAATCGATTTGACAACGATCAAACCAATACTATAATCGGATATAAAATGATTTGATGGCCTAAAACGACGAGTGTTTTGTTTGTTTTTAATGTAATTAAAGGAACATAAGTATAAAACGTTTGAAAAAAAACTTGATAACAGATTTTAAAGAAAATACATACTTTTTACTCAGTTTTAGCAATCGATTATTATCTTTAATAATCGATTGAAATCACAATTATTATTAATGTGGCCACACAGAATCGGTCGCCAACCATAAAATGGCGACGCTTTTTAAACTCAATCGGCTTAAATACTTATTAAACGACTTGTTTTTATATTTAACTTCCTGCAACGAGAATCAAAAAAAATATTCATTTTAGTTTTAATTATATTTTTTCGTAAAAATACTACAACTTGTCCACGTTAAGCCAATAATGAGCAATACCCTTTCTCTATTTAGCTTGGGTGGTAACGATACGTGAAACCGATTACGGAAACTATTGTTTTAGACTCGAGTGGGTGGATCGATTGCAATGGTCGTGGGAACGCTAATCGATTCACCAAAATTAGATTCAGTGATTTTGTTATTTGCATTTTGATACTTCGGATTCGTTACTTGGAAGAGAAGAAGCTACTTATATATATATCATGGGATTTTTGAATTTAAAGGAGTTATGAGTAATACACAACAAGTATTCATAATGGATATTCGGATAGCATAAAGTAGTTATAATAAATATCTGTTGACATTTTCAAATGCTTCAGCAGGGTCTTTTGTTGTCTAGAATGAATTAATCAAGTTTTTCTTAATAATAATATCTGGGGAAAAACGTGATGAAATTTAATCAGGACGCTACGTACCTAATATTTATTAAAACAAATTAAAAAGCGTTCCAGACAGAAGTCATACAAAGGGGTTGAGGAAATCAAAACTTTTTCAAAGTTCCGTTCCGGTGCTGCCAAGAATTTTTATAGCTTCTTATACCCCTCTCCTTTTACGAGTTTGTTTGACCACACTCAACCGGCAAGCCAGTCTTGTTTTAAATTTATTTTCAACCGCAATAAAGAATCTGAGGATACCATTTCCAAACTCATCATCAGTTCAATTTTCGAAGCAAGACAAACGACACGAAACCAGACTCGTTAATTTAAGCAAATAGCCCTACATAATGATCAAGTTACAGTACAAAACCAACAAATCGTAACAAATCCCAAAAGTCGGTTACGACCAATTAATTCGGCGACCGGACCGGATCGCAGGTACCTTTTATCTTTCCCTTCGAGCAGGTAAGTGTTCGGTCACCTGTCGTTTCAGAACTCTTCGCATTGTTTTCTTTGCTCCTGCGTCGGCTTGAGGGACATACGGTGCGGGGGACGCGGGAGATTTTTGTACATTGGTCAGTCTTGTGCAGCCACCTGTACGGTATACACGGTTCTCCCAGTGTGCAGACGTAGTGTTATTGTTCGCAGCTGTCCTTTTGAAGGTAATTTTTTTCTTGTATCTGTTCAATGTGTGAGATTCGAGGTTATTGTAAGGAGTTTTTGTGTTATTGATGATTTTATGACGATGTATGTTGTGCTGTGTCTCTTTGTATGGTCTTTTGTGTAATGTGCCGTTGAATGGTCGACTGATACTTGAAAGGAACCGTCCGATTTGTTCAGTGATTTATTGGCTGGTGCCTGTTCTGTTGTAGTTTTGATGTTCTTTGATTGAACTGTCAGAGATACGTACTGACATGGCATGGTGGTTACACTTACCGCCTTCATCGTTATATTCTCAAAATTTATCCAATTTAAGTGAACTAAACTCAGATTTTTACCATTTAAGTACGACACTAATTTCACTGAATCTAAAACATCCAGCCAAACGTGCAATTTCCAAAATCACATCACTACTTTCTAAGGCAAATTACACACAAAACTACTCGTCCCAACAACACAAACTGCTGGTACTTTTCCACACGGTGGTTTACGCAAGTCACGCAATTCTGTTAGCAACGACTTTTTTCTTGATGGTGTGTTCACGGCCTTATTTGGCACCGTCCACCTGTTCTCGCTTTACTTATTGCTCTGAAACACCTGGATATGTACTGTTATGTGTCTGCAGTGTCTACTTTTGCTGGTTTAAAGATTTAATGTCTTCTTAATATGTCTATAATGTAAATAGTAATTTCCGATTCGTCGTTTTGTTCTGTATCTTTCTGAATGTTTTCTATCACAAAATTTAATTTATAACACTTTAGGTACGCCATATTAAATACGTTTTGTACATTTTCCACAAAAATAAGGTCTTCGTCTTGACAATGTGATTAGGTTGAAACACTATCATCGGGATTTAGCATTTTTTTGATGTTAGTGTTATTTTAACAATATTATAGCAATATAGCAAGACTAGGTTAAATCACCAGTGCCGCACTAAGCGCAAGTAAAAGAAAGCAAAAAAACCTTCCGCTCATTAATACATTGAAAGCGAGCTATAAAAAGAAACGCTTACACGTTCAAACCATTTAATAACTCGCCACAGCGGCTGATCACAGAAGAAGAAAAAGCGCAGATGTTTGACTATTATGTTAATGTTGAATTTGTAATTACTTGTAATTGTGTGCGCCAATGCGGTGCGGGTTTTAGCGCCAATAACGAGTATGAATGAACGAATCGATTATGGAATGATGAATGGAAGAGTTGGGTTCAAAAGCAAGCGAATCGCGATTTTGTGTCAAGTTTTTGACAATAGACATACATTGAATATTCACGTCATATTCAAGATATACCAACAATATTCGTATAAATCAAATTCTATTCAGCAAACACTATCACTATACATTAAAAAGCCTTAGTAAAACCCATTCATAAACTCGAACGCCATATAACACCTCATAATCGCAAGATATTAAACGTCCAAGAGCAAAATAGCCTGGAATGGCCACAGGCGTTTCACGAAGACGGCCGGTTATGGGGACCAATGAAAGAGTAGATAGAAAAGCCTCGGGATGGTTATTATAAGACGGAAGTGCTATATCTTTATCTCCAGTGACAGGTATTATTGCGGCCCCGGGCCTGATTCTGCTTAATGTTTTAGCTTTTCATGTTGGCGGCCATTTCATTTCTTTTGTTCGTTGTATCGTGAGTTTTGTTCGTGGTGTTTTATTTGATCTCTTTGTAACATTTATCTATGGTTGGTTGCAAAAACTACTTTAACTTTTAAAGTTATTTTCAGCTAAGGTCTTTAAGTCATCGCCTTTTGTCAACCATTTCCATTTTGTTTTCAAAATTAACAGTTTATTATTCAAATAACATCCCATTTAGCCGAGATCGTCTCAAAATAGGTACAATCCCTTCAATTCGGACCGATGTTTCAAGCTAAAAGTTCCCTTTGAAATAAAATGTAAACAGCAAAATAATAACTTGTCGTTCAACAGTCGCTCTCATTGTGCTGCACTGCAGGTATTAAAATATGAACCTTTGTGGCGTTCCTGGAACCACTATTTACAACCACAAAGTTACGAAATGTCATTTTATTTTATTTCATTTTGACGACTGCTTTTCGTGGAAATGAAAGGTGAACGTTGCTTTGAATAAAACGATGTTTTTAGAGAGCAAATATTAAACAGGTACATACTCTATACAGGATGTAAAAATAAAATTTTACCAGACAGTTTATAAGCTGATCAAAAAGTATGGGAGGTGCATTCCATACTTACGACGGCCCCGACTTACGAATTGTAAGTCGCGGGTTCAAATCTAGCCAGGCGCATTACTTTGTGTAATATTTCATTACCACTGCTCTCAAACGGTGAAGGAAAACATCGAGAGGAAACTGGCATGTCCTAGAACCTAAAATTCGAAGACATGTGACTTTCATCAACCCGTACTGGGCCCGCGTGGTGGATTACGGCCCATTCCCTCTCCTAGAGAGGAGGCCTGTGTCCCAGCAGTGGGAACATTAAAAGGCTGATTATGCTTATGCAAAAGTATGGGAGGTGTACTTTTTGGGAATTTACTTTGGCTTCCTTGAAGAAAGTTGTACCTTATCGATTGCATAGCCTGTTTATACAGTATTTATTTTTTTCGAGTACAAAGTGATATTTTTTTTATCTCATGGAACTATGCATCTCGTACTACGTAATACTACAGTAAAAAAGAAATGTTATATTTATGACAGTTCAGTCACTTCAAGTCATTGACTTAGACTCGATTATAAATTACGTTTGACATTTCAAACAATGCGTCACGCATATCCGTACGTGTTTCAAATCTCTATCACGCTCGACAGTGTGAACCACGCCTAACATCGTAATCAATGCAAACGCCCGTTTTCTATTATAATGTTACCATAATATTATTAATTCAACCGGGTACGCGTTTACTACGAATTTTACAATCGGGAATACGAAATGAGTGGGTTCATTTCGTTCGAAATTTAAAAGTTTTACGTGAGAATTTTCTTCAATTGTATGTAAGTTGTACCTATTTTTTTGCTTTACCACAAAATCGAGTGATGATTTTTTTTTAAAGAAATCTCTGCTTTAAATATATTCCCGACCAGATTTCAGGCCATTTATAATAATAAAAAACAGATTGACGTAGACTTATTCGTAAAATACCCACCGTGTATCCAAGAGTGGTTTTATGTGTATGTGGGCCAGGACCATCAATCATAGTCCGCATTCTGTCAGAACTTTTTAGAACTTTAGTATTTAGTAAACGTTATAAATATTAATTTAGCTAGGCGGAGCTGAGTTTCTATTTTTTGGATTAGGATGACGCCGCTTGTCTTTTGTTTTAGAGAAAATGTTTGTCTTCTCTTTGTGCTGGGGAAGCATTTTGTTATTTTCGCAATTTGACACCTTATAAACATTATTTTAGGGGTTAAATAAAATTTCAATTGTCAGTATTGTACGCCGCAACAACGTTAAATGCTATAGTTTTGAATATACTTATAAATAATTATTTATTTTTCTTTCATAAAATTTTCATGCGACATTGTAAATTATGTTTGTAATTAAAATATTTTTAAGTTTTTTATTCAATTGAAAAACTGATCGTAGTTTGAAGTATTTCAGCCGGGCACAATGAATTTGGGTAAAAAGTTATAAATGCAATGGAACAAAATGAATGAAAACATTTGCAAATAATATATTTTGATTAGATACCGTAAATTTAATTTAAAAAGGTTCAAAATCTTGAAAAAGGGCAGAAATATTATATTTTTATCTAAGTGTTCAACATAAAACTGAAAACGTTAATAATAAATTGAAGTGCACTTATTGTAACCAAAGCTTTGAACCCATATCTATCACAAATTGTCTGATTAATCCAAGCAGAATAATTTAAAAAGTATTGCCTCAAAGGCACAAAAGTACTTGATTTGATCAAGAAAATCATATATGAGTTAGACAGAAATCTAGCCACAAGTCTAAGGCCCTGTCCATCTCATTGTAACTCAATTTATTTCGACCCTCAAATGGCGCCGATCAAAGAATGAACGAACGAATGAATTTAATTTAGTTCGTTCTTTTGATCTCCCGCCAACGATGCGAGGGAAGTGTTTTCGTTGTAATCAACTTTTTTATTGGAAAATAATTGTGTTCGATTTTATTGCTTCGTAAGTGGCTTTATCGGATAATTTTGTACTGTAACGTCAAAAATAAAATAAAAGAAGACAAGATGAATAGAGGTTTTGGAACATTAAATTGACTGTTGATTGATGTCTTGGCTAAAATACTGGACTTTAAACCGCGTGACTGTATCAAATTCAAAAAAGGTTCTGTATTCGTTGTACATACATACTTTTTTAGAATTCACAATTCGTACTCTTGTCGTTTTTCTGTCTCACAAAACCAATAATTTCAAGCGTGTTAGGGTGTCTATGTGGCGGCGAAACTCTTGTTAAATCCAGAGAGTTTTTCGCAAAAATTTTAGTGCAGATCTGTCTGCGAACATAGACATGGCTGCCACAACCGGTCTGATAGCTTCGCGGATTGAATAAGCCATTACTAAAGTTTCTACAGCAATTACTAGTGCCCTTAAATGGTCTGGTCTGGTCGGCCGCATAAAATTTATATTGCACAGATGCTAGGCCCGAATCGGACAGTTATTTCTTTAGTGTACACCGGTCTTGTGCGTCGTGCTTTTGCTGATTGTTTTTTAGACTTTTTACGACTTCATAGAAAAAAATACGAAATGGTTATTTGACATCCATGAGTTAAGGAAAGGTCTTTTTGCCTTCAGGACCGAATTTCTCCTGTTGCAAAACTATTTCTAAATTATTTCGAAAACAATCTTAGTATTTACAATTCTGTAGCGGACATGTATCTCACAGTCGCAACCTACGCAGAGGTCGATGGCTTGCAGCCAGCGCGTATCTAAGCACTATAACCTACTTTCTACTCGGAAAGCTGACTTTAAATAAGCTGATCAGTTGGCCAGTTATAAAAAAATATAAAATTCTAAATTTAAAACTCTGGCAGTCGATGGTAGATGTTACACTTAGAAGAATGGACTGAGTAATACACTCACCAAAAGGATCGTAGAAAAAGGCGGAGCAACTGTACGGCTAATACCTACTTTAGTAAGTCTCTCTTTTATGTAAGTTGTAATTACAAAGGTAACCATGAAAGCCTGAGACGTGGTTTGGCTTGAAAGCCTGTGACGTGGTTTGGCTTGAAAGCCTGTGATGTGGTTTGGCTTGAAAGCCTGTGACGGGGTTTGGCTTGAAAGCCTGTGACGTGGTCCGGCTTGAAATCTAGAAAACAAGTATTAGCTACACGATCGCTTTCTCTCATACACTTCCGTTCAAATAACTCAAAGACCTGCTTGGTTAAAAAAGCATCAGTCCATTCTCTATGGCTATGACAGAAGTCCATTCCAGAAATATGACCATTGGTATTGCAAGTCACGTGTGCACAGGCGGATTGTCGTCGCCATGATTCGGTCTGCCTCGGTCGTGACCACTCTCCTATCTTGATATGCTCGGCTAACTATGTCGCTCGTTTCCCTGAACTGGACTGAATTTCGAACGTGAACTGTCGCCATGTCGTAAAAATGCGCGAGTGTGCACTCACCTTTAATTTAGTGTTTCGGATTTTTGAATATTCTATCTATTTAGAATTTTATATGGATTGGTTTGAAGAAGTCGTCCATATTTTCAATTGTATGTATAATTTTATTTTAGAATATGTGTACATAATGTAGGTGAGAAAAAATTACTAATAGCTACCTCACGATGTATAGGTAGAATAAGATACAACACTTATAAACAATATTGTGCTAATGTTTCCTCTACATGTATCGGGCTATTAAAGTACCATCACTGGTATAGAGAGTGAACACATGAATGAATATTATCACGTGCGTATATACCTACATATATATGTTAAAGACTTTATAATTGAATTCGAAGTATGTTAACTGCTGTTTCGAGTGCAAATCATAAATCTTCTACAAAAAACGATAAAATAGTAGCAAAGATTGAGCAAAAAAGAAAAGAAATAAACTACTAACCCTCTCTCTCTCTGACTGTCTGTATCATAGTTTAAGATTTTCTAGAATTTTCCGGCTGACTTAGCTTATGATTTATTTACCTGTAAAAGCTGTTCTAATCTGATGCGCTTAGTTAAAAAGAAAATTTAATTGTTAGGGTTCTACTAAGACTCCGCTGTCCGTTCGTCTGTCTGTCTGTCCGTCTGTCACCAGGCTGTATCTCATGAACCGTGATAGTTGACAGCTGTTATTGTCAACTATCGCTATAATAACAAAAAACAGAATTAAATAAATATTTAAGGTGGCTCCCATACAAAAAAGGATTTTTTTGCTCGATATTGATTACGGCAACATGTACATGCTTGAAATATTGACAGAATATTTCGTAAATACTTAGTAGACGTAAAATAAAACAAATATTTAAGGTGGGCTCCCATACAACAAACGTGATTTTTCCGTTTTTATAAATAATGGTACGGAACTCTTTGTGCGCGAGTACGTTTCGCACTTGGCTGGTTTACTCTTTAATTTAAATTGAAGGGGTTGAAGAAAGAATCGAAGGCGCAATAGTGAGATATAATAGGTCGGTTTTAAAGAAAAGATTACCTGTCTCTCGTAAAACAAGGCTCAATCTAAAATGAGTCAACGACGACCCGGATTTTCTACAAACAGGCTTGTAATATCTTTCATAGAACCTGCGTCAGCCGTTAGTTGCTCACCACGGTCATATCATAACCTAGCATATGCTAATGTTCTTAGTGATAAAATAATGATGACAAAGACCTTAAACTAGTTGAGATCCGCGTCACTAAAGGCCGTGGGTAGATGGCTAGATCTTCGTATCTATAAGGAAGTTTTTATATTTTGTTAAATGGCGTTCAAATTCAAGTCGTAATATCATCATAAAATTAATTTACGGAACTTGTCAAAATTTAGGGATATCAGAGTTCCAATTTTAAACAAAATTCGTGAGAGTACAAAATGGCGGGTGTACCTTAACTAATCGAATCATTCCATTTACCATAAAAATGTACCTAAAATAGAGGTACTTAATAGTACATTTAAGTACTTCTGTTTAACAACAATTGTACCCTCATATTGATTGATCACACACCCGCCATATTGACAAAATGGCAGGTGTTTGCATTCGCATTCGCATCTCCTCAAATTGGGGCTTTTTGTCAGTGACTGCGACGTGAATATACATGCTCCTTAAAGTACTAGAAGTCCCCAGTTCAGACTTTGTCAAAGCAGTTTCTTTTACATTAAATTTCAATTAAAAATGTCATCATAAATTGACTGTTAGATTGGGCATCGTTGCAAGACTTTTAAGTAGGGAGATGCTTATAAAAATTAAACACAGGATACATTCATAACGTGATCTGTGTATTTACATTTTCTAAAATTAAACTGAATTTATTATTGACTAGCAGTGCCCCGCGGTTTCACCTGCGTAGTTTCCGTTCCCGTGGGAATCCGGGAAAAAAATCCTTTTTTACTCAGGGTAAATGTAGCTTACTAATGGTGAAAGAATTTTTGAAATCGGTCCAGTAGTTTTTGAGTTTATTCGATACATACAAAAATACAAATCTTTCCTCTTTATAATATTAGTATAGATTAATTTTAAATTACAGCAATTGTATCACGCAATCGGACGACGTTTCGATTTCAAATTCATCCTAGGTGGTCTTCTAAGAACCCATGACAACAAAGCATAAAAAACGCGCATTAATACTAAAACTAGCCTAAATACGTTCAAAGCGAGTCACATTAGTACTAAACACGTTTCCCATCACGTCTTCACAAGGCAATTCTGAAGAGGAACGACAAAAACGCGTATATACACGAGAAACACATATGAATGCTAATGTCTGTCTGCCAATACCGAATTCAAATCATGTGTTTTTAACACAATTCACGCGTACCGAAGGACGATATGCGTAACGGCCAATCACAGGCATGACTGTTCGAATTTGGAATAAACGAAGGTAAATAGCGGCCATCTTTAAAACGTTTTGATTTTAGAACGATTATGTACAGGTGTACTGGTTTTGATGACGGTATTCTTTTTATCATTGTCCTTTAATAAGGACATATTGTTTTATAATATAGAATGGGTTGCTCTTTGTTTTGATTTAGGTATTAGTTTGTGGATACTCACGTGATTTATGCAAAAAAGTAGACATTCAAATTAGATAGGTATTGTTAAAGTGGAAATTAAAATAAACTGTTTTTTAGAAAAAATATTATGCAACATTGGTATGGCGTTTGTTCATACCAGTTCTATTTATTTATACTTGTAGCTCAAAAAACATAAGAACATTTTTCGGTGTCAGTATCCATTACTCTTCCAAACCCTTCCGAACTGAAACATCTGAACGAAAACCACGCAATGGTCAACAAAACCTTTATTATTTCTCGTAAAACGTAGTATGCAGATGTATTTAGCACGGAATTTACTATAAACAGAGACAAGGTCGTTAATGGCCGTTGGCTCGTCAGAATGACCTTCGGAGAGGCGACGATTCCTTGGCGTGACTTCGTGTCTCAAGACTTTTACCTTTTTCGTCGCATTATGTCATTTATCACGTGGTCACGACTTAGGTCGGTCGTCGGGACAAAAAACGTCTTGTTTTATTGTATGGTCATGGTACCTACCTAGTTGGTACACGGGATCTACAGATTCTGATTTGTAGAATCTAGTACCGACTGTTTTACGATTTTGGTGCATGAATATGGTCGTGAAACTTCATTTGAAAGAAAACTCGTTTATTTGACACACAGAGATACACACATTACAGGTGCATTGACAAGGAAACTTAATTTAAATTCAAAAACATTGTGTGCCCCATGGCTGCGCCAATTCATACGGTATCAAGTCATATTATGAGTACCTACCTACATAACCCTAAGAACGCAAATTGAAAATATTAATCAAAAACGATATTGCCGTTAAATCGAAGCAGAAATCATTTACTGTAATAAAATTTTTCTATTCAAATCAAAAGGATGGAAAGAAAATTCATCAATGACAAATTATTAAAATATTCTAGGCCGTTTTCGTTTGCCCTCGGACTATCAAAATCAGGTTGACCTCTTATGAACCATCAAATCTACTATTAAAGACAGGACATTAAAGCTCAAGATACGCTAGCGGGTATTCACAGTACTTATGTTAGCCTATCTAAATAATTCTGCAAAGTATAGATATGGTATTTGACGTTCTTTATTCAAATCGTTTGCACTAGTACTGGCCACTGGGTTGAGGTATTTTTTTTCGTTAACTTTTTTGTGGCCATGATCGAATGATGTGCGGTTTGGCAGTTAACATAATCTATGGTAGTCCTACCTGCTGTCAGATGTTTTTTTTTTAGTTCCCTTTGGTTTAAATAGTAGGGACAAAGGGTTTTATAGGTACACAAAGGTATATTCAGCGAGAAAGATAATAATCCTCAGGTAGTGGTCTTCCCGGCAAAATAATATACCTACATATAATAGTCAGTTCTTATATTATAGCACAAAAGTTGTTCCAAAAAAGAAATAGGATTCTTTAAAAAAAAAAAAAAAAAACTGTTCATTTTGATTGTATAGAAAAGAGAGAAAATACGTTATTTTGGCATATATGTACATTAGATACACATTATGTAGGAAGAAAAACTAAGGAGATACATTAAGTCCCCTTAGCTTTAAATAAATCCATTAATAAGAACTTTGTTACAAGACACATGGCATCTATGGGTTTGAGCTGAATAGGATGCAGAGAGCTCTTTGTTACAAAGATAAATAAATATTTACAGCCTCATTATAGCATCCACCACGGAGGCTTTAAAAATAATAGGAATGATTGATACAAATATTTTTATTTAATGAGGCGTGTGTTTGAGTATTACAATATTGATAAGGCAGAACACAAGAAATATTAAAGATCAAAATTCTATTCATCATTTCATTTTATTTCCTGTCACAATCGACAGCTCAGGACTTGGGAAATTACACAACCAATTTATTAAGGAAAAATAATCTTTAATTTATTAACATCAGAATACAAACAGATGGCCTTCTTTTTATTCCGACATTGTACAAAGCAAGTACATACCTATGAGGGTTCAAAAGTTCAAATCGGTTTTTTGCTGCAAACCATCGTTAGAGACTAAAGTTTCTTCCCATTCGTAAATTGGACTTCCAAGTTTGAACAGCATTCTTTTTTTTTAATGCGGTGTCTAATAAAATACTGGCGATTCTGTATTCTGTCTGGAGTTTGTTTTTTTTTTTATTGGGACATGGGCGTGAGTAAGGCGCGTTCGTGCAGCCTAACTTTTAAAGTCAGTAAATATTGGTATTTTTGTTAATATTGCTGTTTTTGTTTGTTGAAAGAAATAGGGCAATACTTGTGAGAGAATAAATAAAAAATGTTCTGACTTTTATGTTTAAAAATATTAGAATGCCGCTAATATGAATTTTGTATGTAATTTCAGGTCATTGGAAGTGATCGAGACAACTCATCGTGAAGAAAGAAATATGGCTGTGGAGACTTCAGAGAAGAACTATCAAATTACTTGAAAACTTCAGAAAGAAATTCGAGAACACAGAATAGAAAACCAGAAGAATGAAAGAAGAAGAGAAAAGCTAATAAACGAAGAAAGAAGAAAGTAGATAGGTTAATTATCTTTGGTTATCTAGCTGTATGAGTTTTGTTGACATCATAAAGCTAGGTTACCGGAGTTAAGTGCCATCTACGTCAACGATACGACCCCGATACGTGAAGAAGACGATTCTATGAAGACTTGAAAATGTTTGCTCTTTTGGCTTGAAAATAATTTTGGTCTTTGATTGGACTTGATATTTTTGTTCTTTTGAACATTTTTTTTTGTATTTTTTTCTAGGTAAGTACAGTTTTCTTTGCAGTTTACAATGCATATCTTATGGAAGTCTATAAATAAAAGCTTTGAATACTGTATTGTAAATTATGTGTAAGTATATAACTGGCAATATATTTCGTATACTGGCCGTAATTAATTAAGTTACCACAACATTTTTTTTTTAATGTGTTAATTTGGAGTACGACACTTTTCATTTTGAATAGTGAACGTTCCTTATATGAATTTACCAGTGTGGTCATGATTTCTGAAGCCGGTCAAAAACATCTAAGGCATCCGAAAGGATTTGATTCCATCGCGCTTATAAAAAAAATCTTAATCGCCTTTAATCTCCAAGAGAAAAAAGCTCAGATTTAAATAATAGGTATGCTTCTGTAAAAAGGTCTGGTTCAAGGAAAATTGGCAGATCAGGTATCTTAGATCTCTTCGGCGAAACCTCCAAAAACTTAATTAAGTCACAAGTTCGTTTTAGACCTGCTCATTATAATGATAATCTAGATTTAACTTTTTTATTATTTGAGATGGGATGCTCTTGAATTTGTCTAGGTCAGAGGTGACACAGAAAAAGTCGATGATAGAATCAGCTTACCCAGAGGTAGATTGGATCCTGGTAACTATCGTGGCCTCCATTTATTGTGAAAATCTTTATCAACGCGAGCAAAACCGCGGGTAAAAGCTAGAGATTGCATAGCTACGTACTACTGGTCCGGATTAAAAATAATCGTTCCGTTTTAGGTAGATCATTTATCGAGGAAGGCTTTAGGCTATATATCATCACGCTAAGACCAATAGGAGCGGAGCAGTCACGCAAAATGTGACAACAAACGAAGTTGCGCGGGTCTACTATTACTATTATATATACACTATACTATTACTATTACTGATATTGTTTACAATCAATTAATTCATATGTAACTGCTTAGTTCCAATGTCTCTAAAAAATATAAAATGTATGTTTGTTGTTGTATGTGTGTGTATATGTTTTTATAAATGTTTTCCTGTTATTATTACAAGGTGTAAAATAAAGTATATAATAAATAAATATACAAATATTTTCAAGCAGACGCTAGACGGTTTAAATCTCTATTTTAGATAATAATAAATGAACGGCACTATAATAATTAACAATCTAATTTGAATACAATATTCAAACATTAGGTAATTAAAATGTTCAGCTATTCAGTATTGGAGAAACATCACTTTCTTCCATAAGTTTCGAAGTGACGTTTGAGTGTCTAGTATCATCGTGTGACGTCACCACGTGTCATAATTTTTATCACGATGACGTGACGTAACAAGCTCCCACTACTGATCTTTGATGCTTGTCAAATTTTATTGAAAAAATACGTGTCCTATATTTTTCGATAATCTAATAGAAGGACTAAATATATTTTTTTTAACGTATGAATCATTCCTATTGTCTTAAGGTTTAATTCCGCTATGGGGCCTCTTTATAATTCTATAGTAATGAAAGGACCTATATGGAATTGAATTTATATGTTTGTTGTATTCAGGGTTTTGACTTAGATATGCCTAAGTGTTTTTAAATGTGCCATTAATTGTGTCACGCTCGTTCTCCTGAATGGGTAAATAAGTGGTAAAAACATTTATTTTAATTTAATCCTTCAAATGCGATCTAATGCGTTAGCAGGCGATAAAGCATGACTTTTATTATTAGTTATGGAAGTATTTTTCTAAAACGCGAACCTCATTCTGAGTGAGTTCATAAAACTTTTAATGCTTTAACTATAACGTGGATCGTTATTAGGTTATAATTTTTCAAAATATTATGCTCGTTTTGTAAATCCAAATTCAATAGTTTCAAATATTGGATATCTATTATTAGGAAAAAATAGTCAACAATTTCACGCGATATTTTACAATTTTACGGCGGTTGCAATTTTCCAATAACATGTGTGTGTATAACTAACTGACCCACAACTTCCATTCCTTCGATAAATGGGCTATCTAACACTGAAATAATTTTTCAAATCGGACAAGTAGTTCCAGAGATTAGCGTATTCAATCAAACAAAGTCTTCACCTTTATATATTAGTATAGATAATGTATATAGTGAAAATTGTGACGTTTTCTTTTAAATAAAGGTAGGTTAGTAACAAAAAAAAAAGAAACAATCATATATGCGCTTTTCTAGAGACCCACAGTCCCATGTGACAATTACGTCAAAATGTTTCAACTTTCTTTTTTAATATAGCTTGGTTTTTTAAATAAACTACAGTTAAAAGGGCCTAAATCCCTTCAGGGCCTTTTAATTTTATTATTAGGTAGAGTTTTTTACAAAATTACCCTTTTATTAGAAGATAATGAAGACACGGACGTGGGCAATGAAAGATCGGTCGTTTTTCACGATTGTATGAAATGGAAATGAAAAGATTGCTCTAATTTATATGGTGCCACTTTTTAAATTAATTTAACACACGTTATTATTATTTAATAAACTTTGCCCACTAGGATTTACTCCTGTATCGTGGGTGCGTTCACAAACATGAAAACTTACATACACAAGACACCCAGACCCGGAACAAATATCTGTAGGCCATAAAAACATTTGTTCCGTGCAGGGATCAAACCCGCGACACGTAGCGCAGCAACCGAACGCTCAACCACTGCGCCAGCCGTGTCGTCAATAAACAGTTATGTAAGTAGTGGTAAAATGGTAAAAAATGTCTAAAACATTTTTTGCCATTTTACCATTTTTTACATTGAATTCATTTCAATTTAGACTTTATTGCATGCATAGGATGCACGTGGTTTAAAAGACTTTCTCTACGAGTTGACTAATTTAAAATTGAATAGGTCAATAACATTTACTTCGATTCTTTGTTCGATATCACAATCAGAATATTATGAGTTTACGATACGAACTTTTTCTATAACCTCTTAGACTTGTCAAACGGGGTCCGAAGAATTTATCTTAGTTTTTATTAGGCAGAATGCTTAAGTGCAATTCTGTATACTCTGTGGCAAGCTTTAGTTTGTTTCTGACAGCTCAGGATTAATGGTTAACGTCACAAATCCATTAGCAAATAAGATTTTATTCGCCCAACGGTCTTATTAAACTAATTGCCTAAGTTTTTTACGAAAAAAATTCTAGTGTATCTTGTGGAATGACAAACAACTACCGGATTTGTTTTATTTTCTTGTTATGAGAACATTAGCGAAATCACTTTATCTTTTATGTAGATATTAGGGGAAGTTGTACGAAAACAGGTTAATCAACATATTTCGTGCAAAACATTTTGTCATTGTTATGGAAACATTTTGTCATAGGTAGGTACAAAAACTAACCTAACATTTTTGGCACTTATATTTGGTTTTCAAAATTAGTTCTCTTTGGTTTTCCGATACCTCAGATTGGGTATTATATATATATTTATTTTTCATTCTTAAAAACGCGCCAGTGATTCTATCTGTCAGGTTGTCTGTTACCTTTTTCACTTAAAAAAGTAGAAGAGAAAGTTCTGGAATAATACATAGGAAACGTTTCCATCGCGGAAGTATTAAATGGGATAATTTTATACTTTTACGACTTGCAGAAGCTATTTTGTACGTTCTTTAATGATCTGTAGATAATATTTAAAGCAGTTTAATGGTTGGCTACTTCCCATTATGCCACATTACCGATTGGCAAAAAAAAAAAATCTTCACCGACGCCACCTTGTATTCAGTTGTTTTTAAAACTTTTAACACGTTGTCCAATCGGGAATGTGACATAATGGGAAGTAGCCTAATGTTTTCCCTTTCGCAGACAACCATTACATGGAGGAACTTTCTCGGAGCAAAATATCCGCAACATCCTGGTCCTGATTCCCGAGGTAGTTTATGTTGGCAAAACAATAACTGTATATTTTCATTTATCACCGTATTTTAAAGTGAGTTTTATCTATACTAATATTGTAAATAGGAAAGATTTGTGTTTTTTTATATTTTTGTATGTAAAGAATAAACTCAAAAACTACTAGACCAATTTCAAAAATAGGGTAGTTGACTAAAAAAATCTAATTAGTCCGTCAGATAGATTTCCAAAAAATATTGGACACGTATTTTTTCTTTTTTCACGTAAACAAAAAATTAAGCCGATACAGATCGTTGAAAACTCGTGTGACGTCACTACTCGCTACAATTTTTACCGAGCCGTAACGTCACAAGCCCCCACTCCAGATCTTTGATGCTTTGTATCTTCGTCAGTTTTTATAGATTTGACTAGCTGCTGCCCGCGACTTCGTCCCCGTAGAATCCCCGATTTTAAAACATTCTTTATCGCTGCTTCGCTCCTATTGGCTTAAGCGTGATAATATATAGCCTAAAGCCTTCCTCGATAAATGGTCTATTCAACCCAAAAATAATTTTTCAATTCGAACCAGTAGTTCCTGAGATTAGCGCGTTCAAACAAACAAACAAACTCTTCAGCTTTATAATATTAGTATAAAAAAAGGAAAAAATACGTGTCCAATATTTTTCTATAATCTAACTGACGGACTAAACATAATCATATATTTTTTACTCAGGAAACATCCCTATTCTTTCACCATTTGAATGCTACATTAATCCTGAGTAACATAAGCTATATTTTATCCCCATATTCCCACTGGAACGGGAACTACGCGGGTGAAACCGCGGGGCGCTGCTAGTTTAGTTATAATTATTAAATGTTTCGTTTAGTCCGTTTTTACAATTAGTACCTACGTCGTCTAAGTTCGATCGCTTTTTGTGTTTTTTGTTTATGTATTTATTTATTGAATGTTTATTAATAGTACTATAAGTTTCAAGTTCTTGTACTGTGTCGTGTATTATCTTATTGTATCTGTTTCTATGTCTTCGGTATTTTTTGTGATGTCAGTTGAATGTTGATTTCACAAAATGCGAGTCTGGTTTTCCTAGTAGAGCTTTATATATCTTAACTTCTAAACAAAGTTTATACATAGAAGTAAAATTATCTGTTTATTATATTTTTGTATAGTGCCCACCCGATCACGACGAATCTTCCACTGATTAACGAGAGTTATGATATCGGCTGGTTTTTGTCTCGAAAAAATAAAAAGAACAAAAAACTAATCTTTTAAATAAAATACACAGCATCTTATTCAAAATAAATTATTAACAACGTAGCCACGTTGCTTCCGAGTTCAAGTTTCCTCCACCTGCAAACTAACAGGCTAACAAACGTTGTAAATATATTTCGTAGTACATTTTCTCCTTATTATATCTCGGCTGGTACAAGATGCTGGTTTAAGCTGCAGCCCGCAGCTCCACCCGCGTCAAAGTTGAAAAAGAATCCCGGGGGAACAAACTCTCCTTCCTTTTTTTCTGGAAGGGAAATCTTCAAATGACTTCTCCCGCTCTGAGCGGAGCGGAAGAGAGTGTCAGACTTTTACTGACTAAAACCCACCCGTGATCCTTCTTGTGCCCTTTGCGTTCCTGGGCCACGGTGACTCTTTCGAACGAAATCCGTAACCCTAGCAGGCACTGACCCTATGGGGCCCCGTCTTCGTTGCTGACGGCTATTTGGGGCGCGCGTGGAAGACTACGCGCCGTCGACTCGGGCCTGGTTGCTGTCGGACGGCAAGCCACCCATAGCTCGCCATCCGCAGGCCCGAAGTATCATATGTCCTAATCCAGGCAATTGGAACGCAAAGGGCACTAGGAGGAACACGGATGGGTTTTACTTAGTCAGTAAGAGACTGACACTACCTTCTGTTCTACCCAGAGCGGGAGAAGTAATTTGATGATTTCCCATGCAAAAAAGGCTATGATCATGCCAAGTTAATTGAAAATTTCAAAAAAATCATGAACGTGAATGGGTGACAAACAAACCCACTTTCACATTTATGTATTTTATTAAGTTAGGATTTGCTCGAACAAACCTTACACTTTTTTTTGCAGAGATGCTTTGCTTTTAATTTTTAATGCTATGTTGGCTATTTATGATCCCAGGAGGTGTTGGAGTAAATTTATATTATATCTCTTTGTTACTACTCGGCTGGAAATTAAATAGAGTACCTACCTACTGAGTATTTTAATCCGAAGTGAGGGTAAAGCGGTCTTTAATTTTCAAATGTTATCGTTATACTGCATATTATATACTAGCTGCTGCCCGCGACTTCGTCCCCGTGGAATCCCCGATTTTAAAACATTCTTTATCGCTGCGCCGCTCCTATTGGCTTAAGCGTGATGATATATAGCCTAAAGCCTTCCTCGATAAATGGTCTATTCAACCCAAAAAGAAGTTTTCAATTCGAACCAGTAGTTCCTGAGATTAGCGCGTTCAAACAAACAAACAAACAAACTCTTCAGCTTTATAATATTAGTATAGATGACACCGGAAAATTGTCAATCCGTCAGATTGTAATAATTTTTATAAGATTACTAGCCGAGATATAACATAGAAGCCGCGGTGCGATACCGCGGTTTCACCCACGTAGTTCCCGTTCCCGTCTGTATATGGGGGTATAATATAGCCTATGTTCACCAAATATAGTGTAGCTTCCCAACAGTGAAAGAATTTCTAAAATCGGTCAAGTAGTTTCGGAGCCTATTCAGTGCAAACAAAAATACAATCAAATCTTTCCTCTTTATAATATTAGTGTAGATAATTTTTCAACATATTATGATAAAATCGTTTTGTTTAGTTTAAATTCCGTAAAATATCTCCGTATCTTATTAACAAAAAATAGTTTACAATTTTACGCGTTATTTTACAATCTTGCGAAGTTTGCAGCTTTCCAGTGACTGTATATGTAGGACCAAGTTATAATAGTTCGTCTCTTATATTACTTAGTTATAATCTTATATTTTGTCGTTAATTAGTATCTGTGCATTAAATTACGTGTAAATTGGCTTATTTTCTGCGAAGTTTATTATTTTAAAGTATATCTATTTCAGTTAAATGGGGAATCGAATTGCAGCCATTGGTCTGCACACTCTTGCAGCCTAATTGAGAAATACGAGTACAAAAATTGACATAATGGGACGCATATGCTTTACTTTTGACATTTCAACCGTATTATTAGCGTGTTTTACGTTTTCGAACGGACGATTTTTGAAAAAAAAATAAGCTATGTATCTAGAATAATATTTACTTTTGAATTATGTTGCGATTTCATTAGTTACACAGTTAGAGTTTTAATTATGACAGCTTCTTTTTTTCTGGATGGGAAATCATCAAATGACTTCTTCCGCTCTGGGTGGGGTGGAAGGGAGTGTCGAGAGTCTTACTTACTAAAACCCATCCGTGTTCCTCCTAGTGCCCATTTGCGTTCCAGGGCCGCAGTTGCGAAAATCTAAATAGAAGCTATATTGCGAGACCTTTCCGCACAGAATAATATTATTTAATTGCAACCTCCTTCAGCAAAGTGTATTCCTCAAGGAACATCCGAACTAACTTCAGCACCTGTTAAAAACAGCATCACGTAATAAACAAGTCCAGTCATACGAGTTAGTTCCCGCTCTCGCCGTTCCATATTTATAGAGGGCGCTGGGGAGCGGCGAGCTGAAATATTGCACTTCCCTTATTACGTTGAAAACTGTAGTGGAATCGGAAAATATTTTCTGAGAGGATTTTAATATGAGTGTTACTAGTTTTTTATTTTTCTAGCTTTCTAGTTTATTAATTGAATGAAACGGTAAAGTAAATTAGTTTTATGTACCCAAAACAAGTAGCTTTGCAAACATCCTACTAATAGTATAAACGCGAATGTTTGTAAATATGGATGGATGTTTGTTACTCTTTCACGCAAAAACTACTGAACGGATTTGGATGAAATTTGGCACACAGATGGTTGAAAAGATCGCTTTCAGCGATAAGGCCGCCCATTGTGTCACCCTATGTAATGTTTTCTTCATCTATATTTTCTGTAACTATATTACAGTGGTTTTCTTCATCTATATTTTCTGTAACTATAAATTATGGTGTACATAATAAAGGGTATTCTATTCTAACATATAGGATTTTTACCCCGATATTACCACGGGATCGAAACTTCTGCGGGTGAAACCGCGGGGCGCTGCTAGTACTAGATAAACGTAGGTACTCATCATCTGCCTAGCCTTTACACAACTATATTGGGGTGGACTCCCAGTCAAACCGGATTCAGCTGAATACTAGTATTTTACGTGGCGCGGGCTGCCTACCAGATCTCCATAACCCATCAACCTAATCAATCCAAACCGGGTACTTCTTCGCAAGAATGATGTCAGATTTATGGCTTTTTATATGACAATCCATCACGAACTAGATGAGCGTACTACCGGGATTAAAAGTATCTTATCTCCAAACTAAAGTAATGGTCTACCTGTGTGTTATATTCCGTCATAATCTGTTCAGCCGTTCAGGCGTGATTTATTCACTTAAGTACATAAAAAGCGACCCATTTTATAAATTTTGCCCGCGGTTTTGATCGTTATAACCGTCCCTAGAGTCTGGTTACAGTGTTAGATGGGAATCTAACTTTGTACCAAAATTTATCAAAATCTGTTCGGCGATTTGGATGTGAAAGCTTAACAAAACAACTCACTTTTGAATTTATATTATTACTAGCTTCTGCCAGCGACTTCGTCCGCGTGGAATAGTTACTTTACTCCCGATTTTGAAACTCTCAGCCCGATCGGTTTAAAATTGACAAAGTTTCATACAAACGTTCATCCCCTATTTTATCCCCTTGGTTAGAATTAATCAAAATCCTTTCTTAGCTGATTCTATGCAACTTTAACCATTAAGGCTACACACGCGACGGAAGCTTAAAAAATGGAGTAACTTCTCCCGTTTTCCCAACATTTTCCTTCACTGCTCTGCCCCTATTGATTGTAGCGTGATGAAAAGTATACTATAACCTGCACAGGAGTATGAAGAATAATTGCACCAAGTTTCGTTAAAATCGGTTGAGTAGTTTTTGTTTCTATAAAGAACATACAGACAGACAGACAGACAGACAAAAATTTTACTGATTTGATTTTTACTGATTTTGATTGACATTTTTGGCACCAGTATCGATCACTAATCACCCCCTGATAGTTAATTTGAAAATATATTCCTTGTACAGAATTGACCTCTCTACAGATTTATTATAAGTATAGATAGAAGATTGCATTGATAGTGTTGTGCAAGAAATATTATAATTTAATAAGTTACTCACCTGCATAGATCCCGTTCCCGTGGGAATACGGGGATACAATAAAGCTGTAATGTAGTGCCATTACATTATCAGTCATTACATTATGTAGCTATCCATTGGTAAAAAAATAGTTATAACCGGTTCAGTTGTTTCGGAGTTTAAATAAGCGAAAAACGTCACTCAAAATTTATTAAGTCACACGTTGCAAAAACAATTCTGTATCATCGTCATTTAAATTGTGTAACCATATTTTTAACTTTTTTGTATTCATATATTTTTTTTTTATCTTAAATATAATATATTAATTTATTGATTTTATTGTATAAAAAGGCTGAGCGTTTTCTATATTTTCAGCTGGCAAATACTGTTTTAGTGGTGGGAACGTTTACAATCTGGTATTTATTTCTTTTTGCTAGAATTATTGGATCATATGGTACCTCATTGTGTAAACTAGTAAAGATTACGTTTGCTAAGTAATTGGAAGCATGTAGTTGTTTTATGTTAAAAATAGGATAAGAGCTACAAGAAACATCACTGGATATAACACTCATTTAGAGATTGTTATCGGCTGCCGGGAATTTTGCGGGAAAATCGCGAAGAAAATTCTGGATTCGCCTCATGAATTTTTATCGTTTCAGTCGTAGGAAATTGAAGCACCGGGATGCAGGTATATGTACAAGTACTAGAATTTTGTTGAAAATTATTTGAGAAAACTTGTGTACCGTGTAAAAATTGTTTCAAAAGAGTAGAAATGGAATAAGGTGGTGGTGATGAATTACATATATGTGTTTGGACTATTTTAACTGACTTCCAAAAAGGATGAGGTTCTCAGTTCGACTGTATTTTTGTTTGTGTGTGTTATTTCATTACTTTGTACTGGGTGTCTCGATTTTGATGATTATTTTTATATTCGAAAGCTGACTGTCGTGTGGTCCCATTTAAATTTGATTGAAATCTGACGATTAGTATTTGAGTTATCGCTGGTAGTGCGAGGCTTCGACTACATTGAAGATGTTCTCATTCACTCTTGCCGATGTAAAATGAAAAATGGGAACATACGATTCACACATATTTTATTGCCTGCAGATAGTTGTTCCAGATCTGGCTGTGTGTGTATGTGAGGTTGTCTGTTTGTAAACGCACCCACGACACAGGAGATATTTCTAGTGTGAGGCAACGTATATGTTAAAAGAAAAACATAATAAGTACAGAGGAAACTGATCAGAGTTTTGTTCATAATGACGTTTTAATGGTAGGTCACTGATCAAAGGAACTGTCACAATTTTTAGTAGAAATTCTTACAAATTAAAAATAAAGATTTGGTGGTTTGACCGCATTGATTACGATCTTTATAAAACGACTATATTTTTTATGATTTAATTACTAATGTATAGTTTGCAGATGTTTCCTGTACTTGTAGTAAAATACGATATTACTGCCAAAATTTATAGTTCTAGGTCAACGGAATGTACCCTATAAATTTTCATTCCCTTGAGAGTGTCGAAATACCCGTTTTTTGCGGCATACACAGCCGTATCTTTTATTTACGTTATCTAAGGGAATGTAGACCTCAAATTATGGTTTTAATTTTAACTTGATACCTCCGAGTGTTCACGTGATAAAGGGTATTGACAGACAGACAGACAGCCAACAAAGTGATTCCATTAGGGTTCCATTTTTCATTTTGAAGTACGGAACCCTAATAACATGATATCGAATACGGTAATCGAGTCGAATCTGTCGATCGATCGGAATCGACTTGAATTTTATGCAATACCTAATTTACGAATATACCAACTCGTCCATACATATTATGTAGGTGTGACGTAAATATTCACCTACTGTGGTCATTGAATCGACACATATTGTTGACGCCATAAACGTCAATCTAATAATTTCCGCAAACCCGCATTTCGAAATTATAAAAAATCTCGCTAGGCTGACATTTGCCCCACCTTTTTCCCCCGCACACCGCATGTCCTACCTTGTATAAAAACCACTGGCACATCCACGCCAGCCCCTTTTTCCGACAAGAACCACCGCGGCGACAACTCGCCACAGCACGGGGGGCCCCCCCGGACCGTCATCCTAGCAGAACCGCTGATTCCACGTGGACCATCGCCAGAGCCAGGAGCCGCTGTATTCCGAGGTCAGTCCTATTCCACTCCAGTTTTCCTTACCTGGTGATGTCAGCCCGCGAGACGCGTTAAACCGCAACCGCTTTCAAATCCACCCATATAATTTTTTTACACTAAATATAATTCTCTCCACATATAATGCACATAGTTAAGTAGGTACTATGTAGGATCTATGTATGTGTGAGTATTTTATGGTTGACACCCTAGCATATGTAATATTCCATTTTCTTTAATATTAGTAACGGTTTTTTTAATCAAATAGCTCAAATAATCGTTGTATCTTATAGCACGGCATATCTATACTCTATAATAATAATAATAATTATAAATTTTTTCACGTCCGATTTAAATACATTTTATATTACAATATATCCACATAAACATTAAAAATGACAGTAATAAAGGGAAAACCAATCACGAAAATCAAACCATTTGTAACAGATACATGTATGTATGCCATGAAATAATATTGGAAACGAAAACACATCAATGTTGACAAGAGCCGCAGCTCGACGAGCACGCCTACCACCTCCGGCCTCGTCGCTCAGCTCCGCCTCGCCGCCGCCGGAACCCAGCCCCACCGTGAGTGCTGCGACACCGGCCGTGGCAGTCGCGTCGAGCTCGAGCGACGAGTACTTCTCGCCGCCGACGTCACCACCACCAGCGCGTTGACGAAGAGGACGCCGGCCGCCGGACGGCTTAGGACCTCGAGGCCCACCGGCCTCTGATAGGGTCCCAGCTCCCGGCGGAAGTGTGCAGCGCATGCGATGGACGCAAACCATCAACGAAAACGTCATGCGCTCATACTATGGGGCTACAGAGGGGGGAAATAACCTGACTGCGTACCGTGGTCGGATGCTCTCTCTGTTTCAGGTGCTTGAGCCAGCTGTCAACGTTTCGGCCCAACGACTGTCGGATCAGGTGCGCGTTATCCTACGTAACCGTATGTTGGATGACAGTGTGCTTGATCGCCTCCGAATGGAAATATGTAGCAGCCATGTCATTACTCCCTCGCCGCAGACTGTGGCTCAACCACAGTTAATCCAAATCCCCAGCCACGCTGACGAGGAGAGTGATGACAGGGTTACGAACGTAAGTACCCAGTGCAATGAAGAATTGAGGAGTGCTTTGGAGAGTGCGATTCGGGAATTTCGCTACGTGTCGCCCGAGCTTAGACCACGCATACCTCGTTTGCCCATGCATAACAAAAATAGGGCGCTGGTGGCTGCTCTGGATTCGCAGTTGTCAAACTATTTTGATAACTGCGAAGACCTCACTGATGCACACTCGATAATGTACTGCGCGGCTGTAGCGGCATGTCGTGTAGCTCATGTCAAAATGCCCAATGACAGAGTTACACGACCGAAACCAGCCATACCTGCCTGGCAGTGCAGAATCGAGCGTCGCATCGGTGGGGCCAGAGCGCTAATTGGCAAACTAATCTGCTTCAGGGAGGGCAACACTCGCCCAAGAGTGATGCGCTTTGTGAGACGTGCGTTTTCGAGGACTGAAATTAGTCCCCTAGACTATCTGTCTCGTGTCACAGAGCGCATCGACTTCCTGAAGCAGAAGGTGTATGCATGGGCAAACCGTATCCGTAGGTATAAGCGACGGGTTGAGCGATACACCCAGAATCGCACATTCCGAAGTAATGAAAGGTGGGTATATAAGGCTTGGGAGCGACCGGACCAAGATGTGACTGACACGCGCCCGCCGGATGATGACGCCATGTGTTCGTTCTGGCGCAACATTTGGTCGGCGCCTGTCAGTCATACCGAAGGTGATTGGATCCGGGAGGTCGAACGAGCATGCGATCCATTACCAGATATGGGGGCTATCATAATCAGCCCCCAAGATGTAGCCCGTGCAGTCCGTCCGTTACCTAACTGGAAATCCCCAGGGCCGGACGGACTGCACAACTTTTGGATAAAATGGTTACATAGTTCGCATGCTTGTTTGGCATCTCGGTACCAAGAGTCCTTGGAGTCCGGTTCACTACCCGAGTTTCTTATGACAGGCATTACCCACCTGCTCCACAAGTCTGGTAGCACCGCGGAACCCAAAAATTATAGACCGATCACATGTCTACCAACGGTCTATAAGGTTCTTACATCTATTTTGAGAGATAAAATTAATCAACATATTAACAGCAACAACATCATGTCTGCCTCTCAAAATGGATGTAGGAACGGGTCCCGTGGTACAAAGGAGCTACTCCTCATTGATATAGCCATTAGCCAACAGGTTCGGCGTTCCCGAAAAGATCTGTCGACATGTTGGATAGACTATAAGAAGGCCTATGACTCTGTGCCCCATACATGGCTCTTGAGGGTGCTAGAATTGTATAAAATAGATGCAACACTACGCACCTTCCTGATGTCGTGTATGGGGCATTGGAGGACAGTCCTTCGCTATCCAGGATGTCGACATGTCCAGGGGGATAGCGAACCGATAAGGATCGAGCGGGGTATATTTCAGGGCGATAGTTTGAGTCCTCTTTGGTTTTGCCTAGCCTTGAATCCTCTAAGCACACTGTTGGGGAATTCAGGGCTAGGTTATCGGTTGAAAAGAGGTGGTCAGGTTATATCTCACCTCCTTTACATGGATGATTTGAAACTCTTTGCCCCCACTAATCTGCAACTGATGGAGCTACTGAAGGTAACTGAAACTTTTAGTAACGCCATCAGGATGGAGTTTGGTGTGGACAAATGTGCGATCATGCATGTAAAGCGTGGAGAGATTATGGAATCCGTGGGAACGCAACTCTCGGATTCCATAAACCTGAGATGCCTCTCTTCAACTGAAACTTACAAGTATTTGGGTATGTCGGAAGCGTTAGGTATCAATGTTACTGACATGAAGCAATCGTTGAAGGAGCGCTTCTTTGGCCGCCTGAAGAAGGTACTCAATAGCCTTCTATCGGGCGGAAACAAGGTGCGCGCCTTCAACGGTTGGGTCATGCCGGTATTGATGTACTCTTTCGGCGTACTCAAATGGACTCAAACGGAACTTGACGCCCTGGATAGGCGGGTCCGAACACTGCTAACTACATATCGAATGCATCACCCACGGTCGTCGGTAATGAGACTGTATATCCCGCGAAAGTGTGGAGGTCGAGGCTTTTTAAATGCTAAGACTCTCCACAATCGCGAGATATGCAGTCTCAGGGAATATTTCCTAGCTGCCGAAGTGGGTATGCATCGAGATGTAGTGGCAGTGGACAAGGGACTAACCCCGCTCTCCTTGGCAAATGAGAACTGGCGCAAACCTGCGGTGCTTGACACTAACGATCGCAGGGCAGTATGGCAGAGTAAGGAACTTCACGGACGCTTTTTCCGGGCTCTACATGGGCCCGACGTAGATCAATTAGCGTCCGTAGCCTGGCTACGCTTTGGTGATCTCTTTGGAGAAACCGAAGGTTTTGTCTGTGCAATTATGGACGAAGTTATCATGACGAACAACTACCGGAGATTTATTGTGAAGGACGGTACGGTTGACATATGTCGGGCATGTCACCGTCCGGGAGAATCAATACGCCACATTGTCTCTGGGTGTTCTCGTCTTGCTAACGGAGAGTACTTGCATAGGCACAACCTCGTAGCCAGGATTATCCACCAGCAACTTGCTCTAAAATACTCACTTGTGAATTCGGAGGTGCCGTACTACAGGTATGTGCCCGACCCAGTTCTCGATAGTGGCAATATCACATTGTACTGGGATCGGTCCATCATCACTGACAGGACTATTGTTGCCAATAAACCTGATATAGTGGTGGTGGACCGAATCGAGAGGCGTACAATGATTGTAGACATAACCGTCCCGCATGACGAGAACCTCGTGAAAGCCGAGAAAGATAAGCAAATTAAATATCTTGACTTGGCTCGCGAGGTTGTCGACATGTGGGATGTGGATTCAGCAATCATTGTACCGATAGTCGTGTCAGCCAATGGCCTAATAGCCAAGAGCCTCGACCAACACCTTAGGAGGCTCTCGTTAGGCAGCTGGATCAAGGGCTTGATCCAGAAAGCGGTACTTCTGGACACGGCTCGCATTGTTAGGAGGTTCCTCTCTCTGGAGCCCTGACCGCCGGTAGCTTGGACCCTGTTCCCGATACCGGTGGGCTACTATTTTTTATATTTTTAAATGTTTTTTTTTATTTTTTATTTAAATATTTAAAAATGTAATCAATAAGATTTAAAAATGAATACACGAATAATAATAATAATAATAGCCTTTATTTAACAATCTTACAAGTATGTACACAAATAAATGATTTTGATTTGATTTGATTTACACATTATATTTCAATTATTAAACTAACTAGACACCGGTTGTGCAAAGATTGTCTTGCTTTCCAGCATAGGCCTCCCCTAAAGCTTGCCACAGAGTGCGATCGTGCGTTTTTCTTCTCCACATTTTGCCTGCTGTCCTTTTAATGTCGTCCTCCCACCTACGACGTTGTCTCCCTTTCCTTCTTTTATAATTCCTTGGGCACCATTCGGTTACTTCCTTAGCCAATTTATCTTTTTTAGTCCTCATCATATGACCTGTCCATTTCCACTTCAATTTTTTAATAAAATACGACACATCAGTCACCCCCGTTCGTTTACGAATTGTTATTAATTTTATTTTATCTCGTAGTTTAATATTGAGCATGCTTCTTTCGATGTTATGCTGACAAGTCTCTAGCTGACGTAAATTGTGTTCTGTTAAACTCCAAGTTTGACAGCCGTATGTCATAACGGGCAGAATACACGAATCAAATATTTTCTTTTTGAACTGAAGTGGTACGTGGGGATTTTTCATTATTTCCTTGAGGGACCAGTATCTTTTCCAAGCTAAATTGATTCTGTTGCTAATTTCTTTAGTTGTCAGGTCCTTCGGAGATATTATTTGTCCAAGATATGTGTATTCGTCAACATATTCTATATTTGTACCATTTATTATAATAGGAATTTTTTCATCATTTGTCATTAATTTTGTTTTCGAGGTGTTCATTGTCAGTCCAACCCTTCCGCTCTCATATACCAGTTGCTCAAGCATTTTTTGTAAGTATGAAGCGTTGTATGAGATAAGTATCAAATCATCTGCGAATCTGAGGTGGTTTAGCTGAGCACCATTGATATTAAGTCCATATTTACTCCATTCGAGACGTCTAAATACAGATTCCAGCACAGCTGAGAAGAGTTTGGGTGACAGCGGGTCCCCTTGTCTAACCCCCTTTTTTATAGGAAAATATTCGCCCACTCTTTCTGTTCGTATTCTAGCTTTTGTATTCGAGTATATGTTTTTGATAATACGTATGTATTTTTCATTAACTCCTTGTGTTTGCAACGCTTCCCATATATTTGCGTGAGTGAGTGAATCGAACGCTTTGTTATAATCTACGAATGCCAGGTAATAAGTAATTCCATATTCATTACTTTTCTGGATAACGTGTTTTATGGTGTGAATATGATCGAGTGTTGAGAAGTCACTTCTAAATCCAGCTTGCTCTTTTGGTTGATTTTCATCCAAGATCTTTGTTAGACGATCTAGTAGTATTTTCGAAAATATTTTGTAAATGTTGGACATCAGGCTGATGGGTCTGTAATTAGCGATATCATGTTTCTTTCCTTTTTTATGTAGAAGTACTATAGTCGACGTAGTCCATTGGTGAGGTATGTATTCTGTATGTAAGATTTCATTTAATAGCTGTGTGATAATGTTTGATGTTTTAACAGATGTACCTATTAGGAGTTCATTCGATATTCTGTCTTCTCCCGGTGCTTTTCCTCTTTTCTGAGAGTTGATGGCTTTCATGACTTCGTCTCGCATAATGTTTGGGATGTCATTTTCCTTTCTGTTCTCACTGACGACTTTATTGTTTGGCTCGATCAGTGATCCCTTATCGCTATATAGATCTTGGTAGTAATCAGTAGCGATTTTCAGTATTTCAATTCTGTCTGTCTGGTTCCGCTTACTTTTTCTGTTTGTCATATTTCCGATCCAATCCCAATTTTCTCTCAATTGTTGCCATGCCTTTTTTGTACCACCAGATTTTTCTATACAATTATTGATTGTTTCTGTTCTTGTAAACTGTCTATGTTTCCTTATTTGCAGATTTATATCTTTACTTAGCTTTACTATTTCTTGTCTATTAATTTTCCTGTCTTGTAATAAGGTCTGTCTTTGTTCGATTAGACTTCTGGCTTTTGGTCCTAGTTTGTCTTTTGTTTGTTTGTTTTTAACGATTATATTTTCTAATTCTAGTAGTTCGTGTTCTAGTGCGTTATATTTTTCTTGAATATTATTATAATTATGTACCTTTTTCAAATTGTTTTCCAAAGAATTGAGAATATTTGCAGGAATTGGCAAAGGTATTGGCTTTTTCGATTGTTGAATGTTTTTTCTTGATGTTTTTGGTTCTACTGAATATAATTGTCCTCTAACCATTCTATGGTCGGTATTGTAGTTGAGTTGGTTGACGACCTCTACGTTGGAGAATATATTTAATTTGTTAGTAATTATATAATCTATTTCGTTCTTTGTCTTTCCATCAGGTGACATCCATGTCCATTTTCTATTCTGTTTTCTTTTATAGTAGCTATTTGTGATGTGTAGGTTGTTTTCTAAAGCAAAGCTTACCAGTCTTTGTCCGTTGTCGTTCCTTTTTCCAGTAGTATATGGGCCTAGTATTTTGTCTTCGTTTCTTTTTCTCTTTCCGATTTGACCATTGAAGTCTCCGATGATGATTGTTGTTTTGTTCAAATCTGACATGATGTTGTTTAATTTGTTGTAAAAATCGTTCTTTATTCCTTCTTTGGCGATTTCGGTTGGAGCATATACCTGGACAATTGACATTGGTTGCTTGTAACCTGGGAGCCTAATATTAAGTACGGCAATTCTGTCAGATATTCCTCGAAATTCTATTATATTGTTTCTAAGGTATTTTTTAATAATGAACCCTACTCCATACAACCCAGCTGTTTCATTTTTGTAGTAAAATATGTAGTTTTCGTGTTCTTCAACTTTCTCTTCCGCTCTTCGTATTTCGCTCAATCCTATAATATCCCAATTTACCGTTTCTAGTGATTGTTCAAGTTCCAATAAGGATTCACTAGACTTAAGAGATCTTGTGTTCAGCGTAGCTATATTTAATTTGGTCCTGTGTCTGCTGGATTGCGTTTTCTTCCAGTTATCATTATCAAACTCAAGCTCCAGCTCAAGCTTTTGGGGGGTATGGTCTATCACCCCGCGGTGACCAACCGTATTGGGGATCTGGTTGCGTTTTATTAGTTTGCCATTATCGTTGTATTCAATTTTCGCGATTCCGGTGTCTAGAAATTCCTATGCCTTATTTTGTTGCGTATGTTTTTCCGATAGTGAAAAAGATCGGGATCTCATATATGCAAATGCGTCGGTTTTGTGCAATTTGGATGGGGCTATAATAATTTTTCCCTCTGTGGGGCGTGGTGGTGTTTGTACATTATTAGGTGACATAGAAGACTCCCTTTTTCTTTTTTCCGTTTCTGATTTTTCTTTCACGATGAGATTATTATTCTTAATGAAAGCTATGTTTCCACGTTCTTTTTCTTGTTTTAATTGCTGTTGTAGATTTTTCCGGGCTTCTATTGTTTCCTTCGAAAAATCTTCAGTTATGTAAGTTTCCTGTGGCATATGTTTTTTATTTTTGAAAATTTCATTTTTCTTGAGTTGTGACGTAAGTGTTATCAGTATAGGTCTAGTTTTGCCGTCTTGTTTTTGGCCTAATCTGTGGTATTTATTTATTTCAATTTTTTCTATCTTTATATTTATATTCGCCAGAATAGTTTTAATCATGGTAAATAGTTCTTCATAAGATTTTTCAGTTTCTTTAATTCCGTGCATCAATATATTGTTTTTTCTGTTCATGTCTTCTAAACGCTTTATTTTTCTATTTAATGTTTCCACTTCTCCTTTTAAAACTTTATTTTCTTCTATTACTGGTTGTATTTTATCAACTATAGTTTGCATTAATTTATCAGTTATATTTTGAGTTATTATTGTTGTTTGTTTCTCTAATTCCATTTTCATTAATTGAAATAATTTAATCATATCCTCTGACCTGCCTGAAGTATCCATCATGCAGTAGTAGTTTAACGATCTGAGTTGCGTTACACGAAACGAAACGTGATAGTTGTGTCCGTTATGTTGGTAGATTTTAAAATTTTTGTGATGGCAACACTCTTGTGTAGATGTCAATGTCACTGTAGATTATGACAACTTTGACAATGTCACTATATATACTTTGACAACTTTGACGTTACTTTTTTTATCTATACTCTATACTAATTTATAAAGCTGAAGAGATTGTTTGTTTGTTTGCTTGAACGAGCTAATCTCAGGAACTGCTGGTCCGATTTGAAAAAATCTTCGTGTGTTAGATAGCCTATTTATTGAGGAAGGCTATAGGCTATATCATCACGCTAATAGGACCGAACCACAAATAAAGAATGTTTCAAAGTCGGGGGTTAGTAACGAATTAGTTTTCTTTAATAAAAAACCATTTTGAATGATCTGCAAAAAATACGTTTTCAGTAAAGTCGTGTACAAAGTGCTCCTTTAATTTAAATTAAATAAAACTTTACTTAACGCAAACAACGTGAAGCTGCTCCGTGACGCACGAAAATCCTCTGGATCCCTCCTATATATCCTACAACGTAAGACAGACTAGTTTTTCGTGTAAATCCTTGTAACGTATCTTGTGCATTATAAATTTATAATTCAAATATACCTAGTCGCACGAAGTAAAAATTAACATGTTCAATGCTTAGGCTAAAAATAAAGAGTTCAAAAATCAGAATTTGCTACATATTGGGCTATATATGGTTTTACAAGCTCTGTCTTGCTACATTGAAGTTTATTTATCATTTGATCAACGTCTTCTCAATTTCAAGACACCATGAGTTTTTGTTTAGCAGATACTCGTAACAAGCGGCGCGGGCCTGCGGGCGCTAGAGTTGGGTGGCTCGCCGCATGGTATCAAACAGACCTGGGTCGACGGCGCGGTGTGTTCCACGCGCGCCTCAGAGAGATGTCAGCATAGAAGACGGGGCCCCATAGGGTCAGTGCCTGCTAGGGTTACGGAATTCATTCGAGAGATTCGCTGCGGCCGTGGAACGCAAAGCGCAATAAGAGGAACACGGTTGGGTTTTAGTCAGTAAGAGTCTGACACTCTCTTTCGTTCCGCCCAGAGCGGGAGAAGTCGGTTGATGATTTGCCATCAATAAAAAAGGTACCTACACCAGTGATAAAAGCTAAACAACCTGTTATTCTGCCAGAGGATAACAACTATCCATCAAATAAATAAATAACTTCTATACGATTTAAAGATACGCAACGTAATAACGTCAGCAAAAGCAATTTAGGATCATTCGTAGGTAGGTATTACCCGTACTTACGTATTTACTTGAAAAATGAAAACGCAGGAAAATTATAATATTCACATAAAAATGTATCAAGTGCCAACCTTAAATACGTCACAGTAGGATCCGAACACTAAAAATAAATTCAATAGATAGCTTACAGTTCGCGATATTTACCCAATCTGTTCGTTCTCGGGTGGATTCGGCTGTTCGAAACTAGTTCTCGAATAGATTCCTCTTTTATTATTATTAAAAGGGGCTAATCTAATGTCAGTTTTTGTATGTTTGTATAATAGAAGATAGAGATAGTAATAGTCGTGCGAAGTGTTCGCTTAGAGAAGTGACATTTTCGTATCAAATTTTATGGCCAGGTCAAGCACTGGATAGGAGTGGGTTCCAGAGTGGTCTTTCAAGAGGTAACGGGGCCCCTTTTTATGTGCTGATGGTAATCACCGGGGTGGTTTTAGTGAGGTAAAAATCCCACACTCCCAAAGTCCAGGCGCCTTATGAAGGTTTCTCCCCTGAATGTAAAAAAAGGTTATTATATCCTTTTTTTTTTTTTTTGATGGGAAATCATCAAATGACTTCTCCCGCTCTGGGCGGAGGGGAAGGGAGTGTCAGACTCTTACTGACTAAAACCCACCCGTGTTCCTTCTTGTGCCCTTTGCGTTCCAGGGCCGCGGTGACTCTTTCGAACAAATTCCGCAACCCTAGCAGACACTGACCCTATGGGGCCCCGTCTTCTTTGCTGACGGCTCTTTGAGGCGCGCGTGGAACACGACGCGCCGTCGACTCGGGCCTGGTTGCTATCGGACGGCGAGCCACCCATAGCTCGCCATCCGCAGGCCCGCGCCTACGGTGGCCGGGAATCGCCCTGCGTTTCCCGACGCCCGGGGCGTCTCCTCCTGTTGCGGCGGCTGGAGCGAGGGGCTTCCCTCTCTCGCACGCGCTCCGCCTCCTCCTTCGCTAGCATTACTGCTTCGCAGAAGGAGGCGACCGCCTCCCATGCCTCCTCACTCCCGACCATGGCTTGAACCAGGGCCGGACGCGAGAGGTCGCCGCCGCCGATCGCCTCGACGAGGACACGGCGGTGCTCCGCCCAGGCAGGGCAGACCTCCACCGTGTGCTCCACCGTGTCCTCCGGGCGATCCACACAGTGATGACACCCGGACGTGTCCTCCCGCTGGATCCGACACAGGTAACTCCCGAAACAGGCGTGTCCGGTGAGCACCTGCGTCAGGCGGAAGGTGAGGACGCCGTGGCGTCTCTCTAACCACTCCTCAAAGAGGGGACTTATCGCCGCAATGGCGGCGTGCCCAGCGCTGGGTTGCAGCAGTCGCTGTCTCCATACCTCCTATATCCTCATATATCCTGAAGATAATTTTCAGGTAGCCTAGCTTACCGATATAGCGCGAGGAATCGCCGAACTTAAGCAGCAGTAGGCAGGGCACATTTATCGCAGTATACAAAGTCGATGGGGTCGAAAAGTTCTGTAGAAACGACCGCGTACAGGAAGACAAAACGTTCGTCTGAAAGGTGGATCGGTGACCTGATGAAAGCTTCGAGAATCCGCTGGATGTAAGACCAGCAGTGGACGTGGATGACAGTAGGTAATGTTATGCATTTATTCTACTAGAATTTTTTATGGTTGCTAAATCATCAAATGAATTCTCTCGCTCTGGGCGGAGCGGAAGGGATTATCAGACTCATACTGACTAAAACTCACCCGTGATCCTCCTAATGCCCTTTGCGTTTCAGGGCTGCGGTGACTCTTTCGAATGAATTTTGCAACTTTTCTACTAGCCCAAAACATACTTAAACAGTACAATGTTTCTTTGCAAATGTTTTGCACTATATAAATGAGAAAGTTTGAACGAAATAGCTGAGAAAGTTGGTATAAAAAAGGAAAGAACCTTTCAATCTAATTTATAGCAATAAATATTCAAAAACAAATGCTTAAAATACAAGTAAAAAAATTAGTTGTTGAGCTGCAATCTTGCTAACTAATAGGACAATGTCTATGGCGGCTGCTTAGTTCTCTGCAAGCTGTTTACTTGCACCAAACAAATACAAAGGCGTTGAAAATTAATGTTTCTTGTTACCGCGACTATTTATTATTTTCAACAATCACAGCTGAGTACTGTTGTTTTAAGAAAGATTAAGTTTTTTTTTGTTGCTGCGTTGTTACGTTGGATTTGTAAGCAACTTATAACATTGCACAAAAAAAAATCTGCATGTATTAGGAATCACTTTACTACTAATAACTAATTTAATGAAAACTTAAACTGCTATATTGTCTTTATTATTGTCCCCAATATTATCACGTTTCTTACTGTCTCTACTAAGGCGAATACACTTCGTTCTTTTGTTTATTTGGTAACACACACGTTCACGAACACTAAACACTAACTCGAACGGATTTGTTCTTTTTAGCCTTCTACACATCAAAATTTAAAATCAAATCCATTATCCATAAGTAAAAGCAAATAGAGCCACGTTCCTTGAGATCGTATTACTGCGAGCATCGAGAACTTGCATGATGCATGAGCTCTGCAGACGCCAAATTTTATTACTGTCGTATGTATGGAACAAGGATGCAGTGTCTGCGTAGTTCTGAGATTATACGGCCCGAGATTGAGTTGGTAATACACTTATCTAGTATGGCTAATTTGTTGAACTGTTTTTTATGGATCATATTTCTTTCTTTGAACATAGTGTAAGTACTATTAACACTATTGTTAAAAAAATCTAGTTTAAGTTATCGATAGATCAATCAGAGAGGAAATTCGGAGTTTGGCTACTGAATATAGAGAGCGATTAATTCGTCATCCTAACGATCTCGCTCGCTAAGGAGCTCGTGGCTAAATTATAACAGCCGCACGGGTCGATCTTCTAGGTTAAGCAACGCTTGCCGAGGTTGGTCTGTGGATCTTAACATAACGAGACTTCTCCATGCCTCGAAAAGCACGTTAAGCCGTTGGTCCCGGCTGTCATTTGTAGATCTTTGGCAGTCGTTACGGATTGTCAGAAGCCAGAAAATCTGACACCAGTCTTGCCAAGATGTACCGTGTTCCCCAGTTAATGGGTTGTGGAGGTCTGGTAGGCAGCCGCTTCACGTAAAATACTTGTATTCAGCTGAATCCGGCTTGACCGGGAGCCGACCCCAATGTAGTTGGGAAAAGGCTAGGCAGGCAGGCCTGACGATCTCGCTCGCCAGCTCGTCACGGATGTGAGAAGACTAAAACGTCATCATATCCTAGAGCTAGAGGACCGGCAGTAGCTCTGGGCAGCAGATGAGTAGATTCTTCTATTGGGAGGGTACTCCGCATGACAGCACCACAGAACAGATTTGCACATTGCCCTAAGGCCGATTGCAAAATAGACAGTTAAACTTGCCTTGTCAGGTAGTTTGTTCGAATGACTCATCCTTACTAATATTATTAATGTGATTCACGCAAAAACTACTTGACGAATCATCATGAAACTTTGTACGCATATTCTTGGAAGTATTAGAAGTAACATAGGATACTAGGGATAATTTCCGACATTCACGCAGGCGAAGCTGCGGGCAGCAGCTAGTATCATATAACTGAATTTTCTCTAACCGATTGAGCAAATACTTTTACATAAAAAATAATTTATACATAGTCACCGTTTTGTCCAACAATGTAACTACTTTTAACAAAGGATTACGGTCCACTAAATTATTTATTTATACATGACTAGCATGTCTTAATCCTGGTTATAAACCATCTGTGAGCCTAAATTAACCCAAATCTGTTCAGTAGTTTTTGCGTGAAAGAGTAACAAACATCCATCCGTACTTACAAACTTTCGCGTTTATAATATTTATAGTAGGATATATAGTAGGACTATACAGTCATATAGATATTCAAGGGCTTATAGGTAGCATCAAAGAGTATAGTAATATAAGCACACACACAAATACAACAATAGCTTATTATTTGACTAACAGCTGCTATTTCAGTATGATAACGCCAATCAGCTAGCTGCTAAAAAAATGTGCCCATAACCTGAAATAACTGTTTTTTTTTATTAATAATTCATATTTAATTCCTATAGCTAGAGCATAATTAGATGTCCTCTTGTAATATGGCTTTTAATGGATGGAAAATCATCAATTTCCTTCTTTGTCTCTGACTCTTACTGACTAAAACCCACCCGTGTTTCTCCTAGTACCCTTTTCATTCCATGGCCGCGGTGACTCTTTCGAACAAATCTGCAACCCTAGCAGGCACCGACCTTATAAGGCCCCGTCTTCTCTCGTAATATACTTGTATTCACGTTTTAATATATTTTCTACAAGACCATTTTCCTTCAAGTTTTACTTCTTACCAATATCCTATTTTCAATCTAGACCAGTGTGTACCGGCGGCGACATCTCCCGCACAATTCAATTTAGAAAGGATTTGTCTATTATACCGACGTAAAGTAAAATCTTTTACGTTAAAGTCTTAGTAAATATTTGTTTGGGATAGATCTTTTACGTTGCTTTTGGTAGTGACTGAAATAGAATTAATTTGTTCCTATTTTTAAAGATGTTTTGAAATATTGCTCAGCTTCGAACGTGATATTGTAAGCTTTTTCAGAAAACCTCTTATATCCGCTTTTGCATCTTTCAGTAATCCCACAGTTCTTAGGAGCTCGTGGCTAAATTGGATATTTTACTAGATATACCAATCATGATTCTATTCGACGCCTTTACGATTTATAATCGCAAAGAATTGTACTGTCTCTTTGGAAAATTGATAAGAGGAAACTCTATGGACTGTGACAGTGGTGACGTGCCTTTATGTAAAATTTGACATTCAAAAAGTGCTTTCTCTCAGCCTATTTTGAATAAATGACTTTTGATTTTGTTTTTGTGGGCTAATTTCTGAAAGGTGTTTTACTTCTTAAAGAAACATAAATCTATTAATAGTTCGTCCATTGGATTTTCAAAAAATATTGGACACGTATTTATAGTCATTAAAAAAAAATAATTAAAGTGCATCAAAGTTCTAGAGCGGGGGCTAGTGACGTCACGACGCTATCGCTAGTAAAAATTGTAGCACGTAGTGACGTCACGCGAGTTTTCAACACACCGTATCGTATTCATTGTTTGTTTACGTAAAAAAAAATACGTGTCACCCGCGTAGTTCCCGTTCCCGTGGGAATACGGGGATAAAATATAGCCTATGTTACTCAGGGTAAAGTAGCTTTCTAATGGTGAAAGAATTTTTGGAATCGGTCCAGTTTGTTCGTGAGTTTATTCGTTACATACAAAAATACAAATCATTCCTTTTTATAATATTAGTATAGATATAGATAACTTCTATTGAAAACAAACCAATAACACAAAGCGTTTTGATTTAGGACATTTTGAGATGAAATAATATTATTACGAGTATTGTCTATTTCTTTGACGAAGAGGTTTGCATGTCTGATGAACTTAGTTACAAGGACTTGAAATATCCTAAGACATTTCTAGTTGAGCGGTCCATTTTTGTGAAAATAAATGTGGAATTTTGAGACCCACTGTGTGGGCCCACAATGTCTCGTTTTGTATTCAAGGAGATTTTTTTTAAGTTATTTTTTAATAATTTTATATCTGATGGGGGCGATTAGGTATATTGGGGACTTAAACCTACCGATTCTGGTACAGATTTTACAGTGCTGATAACACAAATATTGTACAAGATATAAGCCAAAAAGAAAATTGGTTATTTTTGGCAGCGAAATAATCTTCCCTAAATCTTGGTAGTCAGCTAAAATTACCCTTCTCAAATCGTTTAGGGTACCAAGATCATCCTACCACGCAAATTGGGGATCAAGCGTCGTTCGTAACTTTGTAAGTGTTGGTGACTTTTATCTGTTAACACTTGAGCTGACCGGATAATTAGGAACTTCGTGCATTGTCGGCAATCTTCGGAAGACGAAGTTTCTTTAGTTGATATATTTTCTGAGTTTAGTTCGACAGGATTAAGTTTTGTTTTGGAACCCTAAATTAATATTTTGCTTTGAGCTCCAAAATCTCACTGAATTTATCAACTGAAAATATTAATTCTTTGATCAGAAATTTACTGAAAAAGGCTACTCATGAGGACTTTATGGATCCCAGGACCTGGGTCCCAGGTAAATTCCGGCTTCATCTAGCTTAAAATGACAAGAAATATTGGACGTGTAAAAGTGTTAGGTACCTATGTTTAACCTACTTACAAAATAAATATCATTTATCATTATCATTTATCATTACCTGGGACCCAGAGCCATCCTTCTTAGGTCCAGTACTACGTAAGGCTTTCTTTTTGTAAACATACCACAAATTCTGTAATGTTGTTCTGGTAAACTTGGCCGTCTTTACTTTGCGCATTAACTAATGTTAATACAAAACATTTTGCTCGTTTATTTGTGCGTAGAAAGTAATATCTATATATTCAGAGCGAAGGTGGATGTGAGCATCATAGCTCATGACGTTCTGTAGTACACCTTTAGGAGTACGGGTGAGTTTACGTAAATATGCATTATATTCTTTTACCGATATAGTCTTCACTACCGCTAAGTAAGGCTACCTTTTACCCCGGAAAGTGTACGGTTCCTGCGAGATTGGCTACGCAAACATGGGTTTGTTTGAGAAGTCAATCTCGAAAAGGTTGCTAGATTATATTTTGAGTAAGGCGAATTTTAGGATTAAATGAAAAAAATTAGTTCGAAGATAACAGCTAAAACTGCAATGTTAACAAACATATATATAATATCATTTTGGAAAAGAGCTGATACTTTTACACTGCTGGACCGATATTAACTAAACACAGTTAAGAACCACCGCGAGGTAACTGGCTTTCAAAAGAAAAACCGCATCGAAATCGGTCCATGCGTTTGAGAGATATGATGCCACAGACAGACACACACGCAGGCAGACAGACATCGACGTCAAATTTATAAAAAAGAAAAGAAAGAAAAATAGTTTATTCCACACATTGAATATAGACACACAGAGGTATGGCTACTTCCCGTTATGTCACATTCCCGATTGGACAACATGTCACAAGTTTTAAAAACAACTAAACGCTAGTGGCGTGTGGTCAAGATTTTGATCTTCATACATCCTTTCTCGTTTTGTCACCCTTTTTTTAAACTAGTTCTTTGTATGGTACAGTCCACTACAAAAGTTACCAAGTCCTTTTTGGCGCTCTTTTTATCACCCGATTTTCCCAGTGCCCAAGTACCCAATGTACTTTCCAAACAAAAGGTTGACCAAACGGGAAAGAATATAGGCATTTTCAAATGTTGACGAATCGGGAATGAATGTATGAAAATCAAAATCTTGACCAAATGCAACTTGTGTTCAGTTGTTTTTAAAACTTTTGACATGTTGTCGTATCGGGAATGTGACATAACGGGAAGTAGCCAGAGGTATAGGTAGATACAAATAAACAAACAAAGATAAAAAACAAAAAAAATGGGAACACACGTCTTTTTGCATCGGGCGTTAAAAAAGAGTGATCTACTCACTGAAACGTACTGTGAAAGACTGCAATGTTCACCGTTTGCCAATTTGGGAGCGCCACTCTTGAAGTTTTGTTCTAATTAAGATAGAGAGGGGGTGACAACCCCCTCTCTATCTTACCTTCCATCATAGTCTTTGTACGAACGGCGGCGCTATGCTTTTTCCTATTTTTTAGATTTCCAATTAGTACAGTACCGATACGATATCTCAATTTCGTCGGCGTCCGGTTCAAGTGCACTCGATACAAACAGGACGAGCGCCTGAAGTAAATTTTGCTGCAACGTAATCCAGCGCCTGCAGGTTTGTTGATAGCAATGTTACATTTTAATGGCCGAGCGTTCCCTTGGACTTTTATCGTGTATAAATATGTTCTGTGAAACAGAGGATAGGGAAAGACTATTTTCTTGATTGTAGGAATTTATTTGGTAAATTGCAATCAAACAGAGTTTCGGCTTAGGCTAGGTTCTAGATCAGGAATGCCTCACATATTTTTTTTTATTTTTTTTGACATGACAACTCGCAGTTCAGCACATTAAGGCTGGTTACTGCTTAACCGGGCAATCCTGTGGTTGCCTTAGATTCTAAGGCCCCCAGCCAGGGCTTAAAACTACTTAAAACTAAATGACCGCTCGCTATGGGCATCCCCTGTGGGATACGGGCCTCGGCTTAGCGGGGTCATTGAGGGGGGGCAGCAAGGGACAGGCTGGATCAGTTATTATTATTTAGGGGATTTAACGCTAATGGCTCAGCGGCGCGGGCTGGCTCGTTAGGCAAAAGTCGGGGAGGGATGTTAGGGGGGCGTCGTGATGGGCCTCGTCGGCGAGGCCGGAATACGGAACGCGGTCTGTATTTGTTTTTTCTAATCGTACTGGTTTCCCTATTACTCTCTTGAAGTAAGGTGATGGGGTGGCCGCACATAATGCGCTGCGCGACATTTTTATAAGTTTACCCCCTACTCTGAATCGAGGAGGGGATCGCCGCTCGGTAACGCCCATCGCGTGAGCTCTACCCGCGGACATTGCGTGCTAGTCAATTGACTTCCTCTTTGCTGTGGCTACCGTGGCGTACTTGGTTGTCATGGCTGTGGCTTTGGCTTTGGCTGAACCCAGACGACACGGCACGGCATAGCATGGTTTTGGCATGGCTGGCAATCGGGTGACTGTTACATCTGTCAACGTTATTTTTCATCATTTAAGATGATCTTCTTAATTAATGACAAGTTCAGTAAAAAACGTTTTTCAAAAATATTGTATACAAGTGCTCCGCGATTTTACCCGCGTAGTTCCCGTTCCCGTGGGAATATGGGGATAAAATATAGCCTATGTTACTCAGGGTGAATATAGCTTTCTAATGGTGAAAGAATTTTTGAAATCGGTCCAGTAGTTTTTGTGTTTATTCGTTACATACAAAAATACTAATCTTTCTTCTTTTAAAATGCGAGTACAATAAGACTGGTTTAACTAACACATCGTAATTCAAAGGTGCCTGCAGCTTTCTGCATTGCAACAACACTCCGACGTAATAAAGTGCTCGGCAATCTATCGTTTCAGTTTCTGTATGCTGGAGTTGGCAGGCGATAGTTAGACCACAAGTAGTCGCTCATATCTTTGAATAGTGCTGCAAGTCCTTTTATAGGGTTCCGTACCCAAAGGGTAAAACGGGACCCTATTACTAAGACTCCGCTGTCCGTCCGTCTGTCAGTAGACTATATCTCATGAACCGTGATAGTTAGACAGTTGTAATTTTCACAGGTGTATTTCTGTTGCCGTTATAACAACAAATACCAAAAAAACAGAATAAAATCAATATTTAAGACGGCTACCACACAACAAACGCCCGAATCGCATTTGGCCGGTTTTTGTGTTATTCTTGTATTTATCGACTGAAAATATGGGCGGTATGGTAGACAGATTTACTCATAGATAAAATTAATACCTACTCAATAAGCAATACCAATGAAAACGTTACACTTTAATGACATGATCAGCCGGATTTTGTAAATATCTCATCGTGAGAATTTAGCTAAAGTTAGCTTGAAGTGAATTGTCATTCCGCCTTCATTCAATAGATTCACAGCCCATTTCAAAGAAAAGAAAAGGATGAAAGAAAGGTAGAAAGAAAGAAAGAAAGTAAGAAAGAAAGAAAGAAAGAAAGAAAGAAAGAAAGAAAGGAATAATATAAATTATTTAGCACATACATGAAACACGCACAGTGCATTTATTTCAAAAACGGCATGAAAAAAAAATTAGTGTGTCTCACGGCTGCACTAAAAAGGTGCAGCCGTTAGAAGTGAGTTACACTCACGGTGAGTAGTTGTTGTTTCATAGTTTTAGGTAACCAGTCTTCCAAGCCATTCGAATCCACATCTTCACGTTTATTGTTTCCATTTTTCGCAATAATTTTATAGGTAACTAGCTGACCCAGCAAACGTTGTTTTGCCATACTTATATAAAAAAATGAAAAAATATTTTCCCGCTTTTCTGTTGAAATTTTTCCTGAATTTTCTTTGTTATAAACCTCACGGAGCCCGAGACCTTTCCAACGAATGCAAAACCGTGGAAATCGGTTCGTGCGTTCTGGAGTTATAGCGTCAGGAAGGAAAACCCGACTTATTTTTATATAGTAGAAATTTATCGCTGATAATATGATTTAATCAAACCACGTCCAAAATGAATTGACGGCATGAATGACATAACAACGTGCTTGTCCTGTCAACAAAACTTCAAAAAAGTTTCTGTGAAAAAAGTTTCTATTGAATTCATTTATTACAAAAAATGTGACAAATGAGGAACCGCTCGACCGATTTTGTGCAAACTTCACATAAACCATCTACTAAATATGCCGACCAAATCCTAAGCATTTGGTTTGGATAGGTGAGCCCGTTCTTGAGTTATGGAATTACAACGAAAAGTGGCATTGATTTTTATATATATAGATAACCGGAGTTTATCCTTGGGTGCATTTTGTAGTGCACTTAGGTATGTTATCATGACATACATTTACGTACCATTTAAAGAGGCTCGGCTAGACTCTGTGAGTTGTTCCAAAGGTCCGGAATTCCAGGGTCCTAAGATATGGGAAAGGTAAAATAAAACATAGCTAAAAACATACCTAATATAAATTAAAACCTTTAATTCCTCAAAAGGGCCAACTATTTGTCAATACCTACTGTATTGTTCCACTGAGTTACTACGAGTACAAAAGTGGAGGTCCAAAAATGTTTGTATCATAGCTATAATGTATTTCATACAAATACAAAAAACAGATATTTATGGTCGACGTCGGGTCTAAAAACAGTACCAGGACGTGCCACAATAGGGTATTTTACTGTAAAAATCTAATTAGTCCGTCTGATAGATGTACAAAAATTCGCTGGTAAAAATTGTAGCAACGAAGTGACGTCACGTGAGTTTTCAACGCACTGTATCGTCTTCATTTTTCGTTTACGTGAAAAAAGAAAAAATACGTGTCCAATATTTTTTGTACATCTATCAGACGGACTAATTAGATTTTTACAGTAAAATACCCTATTACTTGAAGCACAACAATATTTAAAACGGAACCGCAAGATATTTTTGTTTCATTTCATCTAAATGGCTTCGTTTAGAATTCAGATCGCACCAAAAAAAAAGAATGAATAAAAAATCAAGGCATTCTTTTTTAAAGTTCATTCTTGCTGAAGTATTCACAATTTCAGAGTTCGTTATAAAGCTTTTGTCTGGCTTTGGTTGCGGCTATGCAATTCAATCAAAACATTATTCTAGCTTTGCAGCGACTTCGCTTGGTGCTCTACTCCATAAGACCAATGCATTTTTTCCGTTATAAAAATAATCCTATGGCACTTAGAGAGAGAGTAGCTTTCTAGCAGATAGGTAAATATTTTGCAAAATAAAACAGTTAAGAATACAGCTGAAAGCACCTATTCATTGCTCAAGGTTTTTTTTGTAACTAGTTGCCTCCCGCAGCCCCGCCTGCGTTTTATTAGTATCTCCTCCCTTTATAACTCCATAGCTGCCGCCCGCGGTTCTGTCCGCTTGAATGTCGAAAATATCCGAAGGGAACATACTCCAATGTGTTATTCCAGACTACAGCCTGCCTCTGTACAAAATTTCATAAAGATCCATTCAGTAGTTTTAGCGTGAAAGCGTACCAAACGTAAATATGTACAAACTTTCGAGTTTATAATATTAGTAAGGAATAATATTAAAAGGTATTAGTCCGATATAACTACTGCAAAATTTCATCAAGATCCTTTTGGAGTGTACGTGTTCAGTAGTTTTGGTATGAAAGAGTAACAAACAAGCTCACAATTTTTTTACACGACTGTCCAAAAAAAGGAGTTTTATGTTTCGGGGTTCATGTATGTAGACATGGGAAGCGGTCGCCTCCTTCTGCGAAGCAGTAATGCTAGCGTAGAAGGAGGCGGAACGGAGTGTCAGACTCTTACTGACTAAAACACATTCGTGTTACTCCTAATGGCCATTGCATTCCAGGGCCGCGGTAACTCTCTTGAACAAATTCCGCAAATCGAGCAGGCAGTAGCTCTAGCGGGTCCCGTCTTCTATGCTGACAGCTCTTTAAGGCGCTCGTGGACCACAACGCGCCGTCGACCCGGGTCTGGTTGTTATCGGACGGCGAGCCACCAAACACTCGCCATCTCCCTCTGACTCCCGGCGTGAGGTTTGCCTCTTCCTCAGGTGTTCCTCCTCCTCCTTCGCTAAAATTTCAGCTTCGTAGAAGGAGATGACTGCTTCCCATGCCCCTTGACCCCGGACCATGGATTGAACCAGGGCCAGAAGCGAGAGGTCGCCGCCACGATCGCCCCGGCGCGGCGGTGCTTCGCTAAAGCAGGACAGACCTCCACCGTATGCCCCATCGTGTCCTCCGGGCGATACGCACAGTGGTTACACCCGGGCGAGTCCTCCCGCCGAATCCGAAACGTAGCTCCCGGAACATCTGTGACTGGTGAGTACCTGCGTCAAGTGGAAGGTGGGGATGCCGTGGCATCTCTCCTACCACTCTTCAAAGAGGGACTTATCGCCACAATAGTGGCTTGCCCGAGCGTCCGTGTTTGGGAAAAAAATTACATTAGGGTAATTTTGATATAACGAGTATTATAACGGCTATTTTAGCCCCTAAAGAACCATTTAACCTTTCAGGTACACCTGTATAATTACCTCAGAAGCAATGATTAACGTTTTTTTATGAAAGCCGCCGAAAGCTCTTGTATACCGCCGCTTATATAATTAACTTATTACAAAGTAATTTGCCGCCGCGTCGTCTCATCTAATTAATTCGCCCGATTATGGGAGCGCGTTGTTATAAATAAATGTTTCCTTTATGAGCAAAATTATGTTTGGTTTGGTCCATTTTCATCTTGTTTAAAAAAACTCAGATTTTCGAAAAGGATATGAAGGTTAGCTCAGTGGAAAACTGTTCATATCATGTAACATTAAATAAACAGTTAACCAAAACGTATAAATCTATCAATGTTACTTACAAATTGTAGGTCGCGGATTCAAACCCAGCCAGGTGCATTACTTTGTGTAATTAATTTCATCACCACTGCTCTCAAAACGGTGAAGGAAAACATTGTGAGGAAACTGGCATGTCCTAGAACCAAAAATTCGATGACATGTGACATTCACCAACCCGCACTGGGCCCGCGTGGTGGATTACGGCCCACTCTCTCTCCTAGAGAGGAGGCCGGTGTCCCAGCGGTGGGAACATTAAAAGGCTGATTATGCTTATGCTATCAATATTCAATATTTTGGTAGTATTCAAGTTTGGAGGATAGTTAAGGAAAATGATTAACTGACTTCTGCGGTAGATATATACGACACAGTGTAATTGAGGATTTGTTATAGTAAAAGACAATGATAATTCAACTGTGGGGAGATATCCCAATGCTCAATAACCATAAGATATATTACGTTGCAAAGAGCTTTTCTTGAAGAACATATGCTAGTTATTTTTGTTACGCTAATAGGATAGTTGACACCAAAAACTAATTAGTCCATCAGATATATTTACAAAAAATATTGGACACGTATTTTTTCTGTATTCACATAAACAAATAACAAAGACTGGAAACTCATGTGACGTCACTACATGCTACAATTTTTACAATGGCGTGACGTGATAAGCTCGTGGGAGCTTCTTATCTTTGATGCTTTATGTCTTCGTCAACTTTTATAGATTTGAAAAAGAAAAAAATAATATTAATAATAGAATTTGTAGCGTCCTTACAGCCATAAGATATTCACAATTGGAAAGAGATTTTAACAAGATCTTTTACTATTAACTTAGCTATAGCCAATTATAAGTCCGTTTGAAGTTAATGACCGAAATAGGCAACTAATTGAATACCGAAGTTGCGGTTCTGCGGCCCCCAACAGCTATAAGCTTAACCAATACAAAAAGATTCTCAAGAAGAATCTTTCCTACTACAAAGCATTTTGCTATGTTTTGTTCGTTAGAAGTTGGTCACCTTTGTGGGTTATCCATGGGTTATCTAAAACATGACATTAAAATATTTTAAAAAAAGAAACAAACAAATGTCTTTAGCAAGTATTGCATTTTTTTAGATAGATAAAATTAATTTTAATTGCCGTGTGTCGTAAAACGCACTGTGTTGTTTTTTTTTTTGGAATGTTGTTAGAATGCAATAATCTACAACGCAGCGTGGGGTTGTATAAATTCTGAAAAACGATAAATATACCTTTTCTGTTAGTGCACTTATAGTATCGTGTTCAAACGCCATAAAAAGGGAAGCATGTTAATAAAAATGCTTTACGCGACAAAGAATTATTGAATCGAAGAATTTTTTTTTCAAACGGTTTTATGAGTTAATTATACGTGGTCGTGTAGATATAGTAGTGTTCTCAGATGTGTTATGCAAAAAAATACGATAGTTTAGCGATAATACCTCCCCCGATTGTAACACTAAAATAACAATTACGAATGCGTTCCGCCTCCTCCTTCGCATTACTGATTTGCAGACGGAGGTGACCGCTTCTCATGCCTCCTCGCTCCGGACCATAGATTGAAACAGGGCCGGCCGCCGAGAACACAGCGTTACTCCGCCCAAGCAGGGCTTGCCTCCACCGTATCTAATCTTCGCCTAAATTGAGTTCCAAACTCTGTGGCGTCTGTCAATAAATAGTGCGCCAGTCGATTGCACTCCACGTTGACTTGACGAGGGCGCGACGAAGGCTCGACGCTAGTAAATTGAGTTCTGAAGCGTTTTGTACACTGATCAACTATAGAGTTTGTATGTGTGAGCGCTTTCTACCGTTTTTATTTGCAGTTAAGATTAGGAAGCCGGAAATCTTTTTAGGTTTTCTGCATTTAAAATGATCTATTAATACATAACTACTTTCTGTTTAACGTCTTGTTTGAGTTTGTGACGTTGTAAGGGGTAATCTCAGGATCTACTGAACCGATTTTTTTAAATTATTTTCTAAGAGCTCGAGCCGATCAGTTACAGGAACAGATGTACCCCAGAGTTAGGTCGAAATGACTCTTTTAGCGGTAAAAAGACAGACTTGTAAAATTGATTGAGTCGAGTTGCTCAGTCGCAACTCAACGGTCAGCGAGTCAACACGTCCCCTGAGGATGCCTCGTGGAGAGGCGAAACACGTGTCGCTAATGGTGTTGGGTTTTGCTTTGCCTTCCTGCATGTGCATAAAATCCTTGCATTTGCCTTGTAATCTTGCATGTGCATAATATAGCGGGCGGGAGGGAGGTGCATACCTGCAACCCACTAATATTCGCGGGAATTAAAACTAGATATATTATTTTGCATTTTCAAATTTAAGACAGACTTGTGTTTTAGAGCCGTTAAAAGAGACCAAATTGTCATCACCCAAATGGGAGATAAAACTTGTGGTCAAATTTGTCCGCTTTACCATGGCCTCTCTCAAGGAACGAACTTTATATACTCCACAATAACGTAGCATTCTATTGGTGAAATAATTTTAAAAATCAGTGCAATAGATCCAGAGATTACCCCTAACAACATCACAAACGTTACCTCTTTATAATACACATTAGTATAGATTATATTTAAAACTACATATGTATATCTATGACATATTAAAAATGTCTTAGTTCTAAAACATTATGCGAGTATCTTGTGTTAGTTCTTCCCGGTTTATCTTATTAAACCGTTGATCCGAAGAAACTGGATGGAAAAGCTTTTAAACTTCAACATATATATAAATACATACGTCTATTGTAGAAACTGCTAAACTAGCTAACTGATAAGTACGGTAGGTACCAGTATGTTGGTGACGTACTCGTATAGCGATTAAGGAGATATGAACTTGGCCAGAAAATGTCACATAATTCTGGCTTCTGGCTTCTAGTTTAACTTAATTCAACTGAAAACCAGCATTTCAGTGGAATCTATCTGACCTGTAACGGGGTATCACGGTGCGTCTTGGCAAGACTGGTATCATTTTTTCACAGTGTTGAATATTACTTTATGTGTAATTAAAAATATCAAAACAATTTTTTTTTTTTCATTTAGTATAATAAGATGTAACACACAAATATATACACAGTCTTAATAATAAAAAAGAAATAAAAAAAATCGCATCTTTTCGCTACGCCGTAGCACGTAGCTCGTAGCAGGCGTAGCAAAAAAAAAAAATTGCTCCGCCGCGACAGTGCATCACTGCCGTGACCAGGATTCAAACCTGGGTTACTACGGCCACAACGTAGGGTCCTAACCACTAGACGATCACGGCTACCGGAGCTGGTGACTGTGCAGTCGAAATATAAGAGTTTATCTCGTTTAAACTGGAGTACTTTCACTTGTAATTACCCACGGTTTGCGCAAGAGATGAAATGTAACAACTCGCGTATACAAAGACAGACTTCGGTAACATTTGTTCTCCATTGACGGTTCACTACCAGCTTTGACTGATGGCTTGTGAACAAATGGAGTGATGGACATTTGAAATGGTCGGTAAAGTTATGTTGTAATCAAATATATAATAAATATTTTAATAAAATGAGTAACTGGCTGACAAAAAATTAATATTAATCTGTTTTATAAATGTGTAACACACTATTTTTACAAAATTCGGGTTGTTACGTTTAGCAAGTTCTTTAAATAACGCATGAACACTCAGACCCCACGGTCCAAGAGTTTCAACCCCAAACGGCTCAAAAATATTTTGTCCAACTAGGCAATATGCTTCAAGAAAAATACTTCATGCGTGTAAAAAAAAAATATTTTTTATACAATCACGGCCAAAATTAATGCTAAAGCTAAAAATATCTTTGTTTTAAATTATTATGCGACAATCTTGTCTGCGTTAGTTCTTCCCGGTTTATCTTGTTCAACCGTTAATCCGAGAAAAGTGGATGGAAAAGCTTTTAAACTTCAACACTATTACGTTTGTTTTAGAAAATCTGATAAGTACGTGTATTGCTATACGACAGTATAGCATCCGTGACAGCGATGAAGACGGCCTGAAAATGTGACGTCGTTCTTATGAACTTCGTGATTATGAAGATCATTTTTATGTAGAAAATTATGCCTCAAAATATAAATATCAGAACACTCGCAGTAAACTTTTTTTTTGTTGATATAAATAAATAAACACACACAAAAATATATTCCAAAATATCACATCTTTCCACTACGCCGTAGCACGTAGTTCGTAGCTCGTAGCATGCGTAGCAAAATTAATTGCCCCGCCGTGACAGTGCATCACTGCCGTGACCAGGATTCGAACCTGGGTTACTACGGCCACAACGTAGGGTCCTAACCACTAGACGATCACGGCTACCGGAGCTGGTGACTGTGGCAGCAAAATATAAGACTTTATCTCGTTTAAACTGGAGTACTTTCACTTACAATTTACTACGGATTGTAAGAGACGTAGTGTAGTGACTCGTGTATACAACGAGCAAATTTAGGTGATATTCGCTAATCATTGTCAGTTTACATACAGATCACAAATATGCAATTTTTTACTTTATTGTCTGAATATGTGTATGTTTGTGGGAGCATGCTGTGCTGATACAGCAGCATCAAATGTTGACACCCAGACCTGAAGCATGTACCTGTGTAAGACATGATTATTACGTAACAAAAGCACCACACGAGCATAAAATTTTCGGTGGTTGCCCTCGATTTCTCCTGGATCCCATCATCAGATCCTGACCTGGTCAAAATGGGACCACCTCTCATTATTTTTTTTTTTTAAATCTGTCTATAATTGACGGAAATATCGTTGAACATACATAAAAAATAATACGTACAGACGAATTTAGAACCTCTTCCTTTTTTTGAAGTCGGTTAAAAAAAGTTTTCGGGTTCCGTAGTAAGAATAGGAAACTCATAGTTTCGCCATATACCTACAATCCTACATGCATATATCCGCCCATCTGCTCTTTTACTCTATTTTTAGGCTATTGATGGTACAAATCTGTAATTTGGCATGGTTACAGATACAAATCACGTCGACAAAGTTGTAAAATAAAATCTGACAAGTCTTTTTTTCATGTTTTCTTTGATCCATCGTGTAGGCTTAAAATAATAGGGTTTACCATAAACCATTTTTCGAGAGAATAGAATAGAATACTCGTGTTGATGTGTTTATGAAATTTGTATTAAGTTTTAAATTGGTGTTTTTTGTTTGAATTTCGCGTTTTGATTCGAGGTGCCAAGAGATACCTGATTTGATCGGCATTTGAAAACGAAAGAATACAGACAGTGCCCTGCATTACCCTATTTCTATTATATTCTTAATTCTCAGAGGGTCACTATTTTTTCATTCCGTCATCCGCGCGAACGAAGTCGCGGACAGCTAGTACAAAAAAAATTGAGATATAAAAAATATATTAATCAGGAATCTGGTCCTTTTATCCGAAGTTCCCAATTCGGGTAAAAATGTGTCAAGGAAATAACATAAGAATAAGAAAATCTTTAACAATAGCTACAAAAAGGAAACGTGCCTCCCCATTGGTACTCGGCTACTGTACGATATATTGCTTTAGTACAGTCAACAGAAGAAGGTATTTTACTGAAAAAATCTAAGTACTCAGCATGATAAAGATGCGTCTCAGTATGTTAAAGATGGTCTCAAATCCAAGGATCAGCCTTTTTTTTTACGGGCGGAAATCCTCATGGATGTCCTCCGCCCTGGGGCGGGCGGAGGGGTCTGTCAGACTCTTACTGACTAAAACCACCCCGGTGTTACGTCTCTCACCTATGCCGGGGATCGCGGGAACGTATACCACATCCGTAATCTCCGGCTGGTGCCGGCCCGCCTCTGCGGGCCACCTCGTGTCTGCGGAGGGAGTGAGGTGTTTGACACCCTCCGCGACGTCAGAGAGGGGCGCACGGGAACACCACGCGCCGCCACCTCAGGTCCGTATGAACCGATCAAAAAATCTTTCACCATTAGAAAGCTACATTCGCCTTGATTAACACAGGCTATATTTTGTCCCCGTATTGCCACGGGAACGGGAACAACGCGAGTGAAACCGCGGGGCGCTGCTAGTTAGATAATAAAAAGTTTAAATTTATTAAAGATTATTATTTTAACAAATGTTCACAAAAATGCTACTAATTGGCAGTTTTTCTCAAACACTGAAAGGAGGGGGCGCCACAATCAAAGTTTTGCCCCGGTTCGAAAAAATCGTAGATCCGGGGCTAACCTGTACAGGCAAAAACAACTGGCCATAGCTCTATGAACATGATTTGTATTAGAAGCACAACAGTTTTCAATCTAAGACACAACGGGTAATGTCAAAATACCCAGCACACAATATTTATGTCTTACTTGTTCCCTTTGGCATCTTTTCCATGACCGATCCCAGGGGAATTATTTAGCCACATCCTCAAAAAATGTAGCCTTTGATTTTGATCAATTAAATATTTTCGTAACTAGATTAATTTAAGGGATTATCTATACTAATTTATAAAACTGAAGAAGCAAGCAAACACACAAACAAAAAATTGTTTGTTTGTCTGTGTGTTTGCTTGCTTGCTTGAACGCGCTAATCTCGGGAAATTCGAGTCCGTTTTGAAAAAATCTTTGTGTGTTACATAGTCCATTTATTTAGGAAGGCCACAGGCTATATATCATCACGCTAAGACCAATAGGAGCGGAGCACCTATGAACTATGTTGCAAAAACGGGGTTATCTCTCTCTTATGTGACGCAGACGAAGTTGCGCGGTTCAGCTCCTCCAAAAAACTTTACTCCTTTATAGGACTGTTGATAAAATATCGACATATCGAACTATCGATATTATTACTTAGAAATATCGATATTTATTACTAATACTTTTTTGGACGGATATTGAAATGTAGAATTGTAGATATCTATCATTAGATATAGTTTTATTTTTTCTCGCCACTTATTATTAAAATTACAACAACATCCTAAACTTAATATACTGTATTTACATTTTATTATGATTTTCCTATTTTAGTTCATTTATTTGTATACTATTCTAAAACGTAATGTAATTTTCTAAGTATAAAAAATACTATAACCAGATAGCTACTATATATTCTAGTTCTACTAACATTATCAACTCTATCTACCATACCCAATTTTGTTGTTACTTGTCACTCTCTGCGTTAACAGCTTTAGCATATCTAGTTCTACGTTTAAATTATTTTTTAAAACAAAGCCGATAACATAAAATCGAAAAAAATATCGATAGGTATATCAAAATATCGATATTTGTTTTCGATATATCAAACTCCGATGTTGATATATTTAAAAATATCGATGTATTCGATATTGTAAAAAATAATTGTCCTACCCCTTTATAATTATTAGCGTCGAGCAAACAACGTTACAAGCTCCCAGTTCACTTATCTCCCGTGTGGACTGTACCAAGAAATTGAATAGGGTACGAGGTCGAACATTTAAATTGATGGCAACGATAAGGTCGGCCAATATTTGATCAAGTGATTGGTAATGTAACAAACATTGTGATTTAAGCCCGGGCGTGCTTCTATCTATGTAATTGAAGATATATGGGGCATGTTTACAAGGGTTGGCTGGGGTTGGGCGCAAACATGGCATTAAGTGGACATGTAAATGAACTTGAAGGTCAAATGGCAATTGTCCAATAACTAGACCCTTATTTATTTGGTTTTAAGTTTCACTTTTTATTTAAGTATTTACTTTATTTGGTACTTCAACAATGAGTACACAATACAAGAAAGTATTCTAGACTTAAGTTTAAGTGCCTCGTCACTTAAAGAAGAGCGCTACACTTTACGCATAAACCGCAATGGAAATAATGAAAAATTACAGTGAATAATTTAAAAACTAGAAATAAGGAGGATTTACAGTAACAGTTTTAACAACAATTTTATCTTCTATCGGTAAAAACGATGTTGTCTAACAACGTTGTCAAAATATTACTGATTAGCTTTTGAAAGTGGTTTCTCCTGCGTGGAAACTGGAAATTATTCTTCGGGAACGTACTCCTGGGAGAAGAATAATAAAATCCTGTATCATATTCCAGAGCGTAGTCAACCTATGTGCAAAGTTTCAAAAGAATCCGTTCAGTCGCCAGGACGGGAAAAAGTAAAAAATAAGAAACACGCCTGCCTTGTCAAAAAGTGAATTAAAAATGTGATTTAAAAAAAATAAGATGGATAATAATCTTTTCATTGCAGTCGGGGGACCTGTAAAGAACTATTTATTGGTTAATCACCCCTCAACTGCAATAGGTTTTACTGTCTTGTTTATTTTTAATGATATTATACGCAGTCTAATTTTCATGAAAACCAAAAAAATATTTTAGTTTACCTATGAACCATGGCTCCCACGTTTTATTTTCAATATTATAATTTAATGGATAGCTCAACGCTTCTAACGATACCACTTACATTGATACCGGTAAAGCCATTTAGATGTTATGGTGGAATAAAGAAACTCACAAACATGAACGCATACATACATACATGAACCCAGAAAGCATAATATTCCTTTTTTGGGCAGTCGCGCAAAAAGAAGAACAATATATAATAAATGAGCTAAATGGTGCCGATACATGCGTCATGTTCGTGAATGGGCGCCGTCAGTTGGGGCTGATGATCTCTTAACTGCCACTGACTTGTTGTGTCTTTATATTTTGAATAGTTTTCTGTTTTCTTTGCATTGTCCTCAAATAAAGAAGAAACAAGGATAATGTAAACAAGATGTTTGCTATACAGAATATGAAAAGAGAGTCCGTGGAGCTTCTTACACGTTATTCTCCATAGTGATCTACAGTTTCGGATGTGCAAATAGCTTCATGTTTTTGACTGACCGACGTCGACAATTCAAATGGTTTATTTGAAACTGGCAACGCCCCGCAGTTTCACCCGCGTAGTCCCGTTCCCGTGGGAAAATGGGGATATAATATAGCCTATGTTCACCAGAAAAAGTGTAACTTCCCAACAATGATTTTTTTTTTCAAATCGGTCAAGTAGTTTCGAAGCCTATTCAATGCAAACAAACAAAATAACAATCTAATCTCTCCTCTTTATAATATTAGTGAAAAATTCTTTGAATCTGGAATCTTGAATAGAGACAGAAGAGAAGTGTATTTAATTTGGTATGCACGTCTATTAGGGACATATTTAAGGACTTAATGTCAGCCGAAGGTGGACGAAAACGCCCGAACATATCAGTTCTGTGACAATAAACACTTTTTTCTCTTTCTTTTATTTCAGACGCACAGCACTTCCTTCGTTCTTATAATTAGTATGGAACTATTGACATGGTAACGATTGTATTCCAGTCGTGTTAAAAAAAGAAACAATCAATTTCATTTGAATTTCTGTATACTAATTTGAAAAATTTGCATATTTTTGTCCGACCATAATCTCGTCAGTACTTAATTAATTTCAACCACCATAATTGCAAACCGGATTTTTATTTAAAAGTAATTAGGGACGCATAATTATACACGGAGTAATTTATTATCCCTCAGGATCGAATCCTAATTGAAACGGATATTAATCTCTCGGAAACCCAGCATGCATATTCATTTCTAAATAAAAAAACATTAAAATGTAAAAAAGAATATGCTCCGCCGCGACAGTGTTATCACTGCCGTGACCAGGATTCGAACCTGGGTTACTACGGCCACAACGTAGGGTCCTAACCACTAGACGATCACGGCTACCGGAGCTGGTGATTGTGAAGCCGAATTTCTCGCTCGATCTGCTCAAAACTCGTTGGAATTGGATCACTTTCACTATCGATTGGGTTTGTTGCGACATCTCTTGAGTAATGTTCATTCAACCATTGTTGTGGTACATTGTAGCGGCAATCGATCAATGGATAAGTAGTTGGTTAAACTAGTGAGGATTCATGAGGTCAAATTCCACGTGTTACACTGCTGAAGAAAAGAGAAGAATAACTATGGAGTTTCTTGTCCGTTCTTCTCCAAAAGAATGTATATATTGCGGAGGGGGCACCTTTTTTTTGATAGGAAATCATCAAATGACTTCTGCCGCTCTGGGCGGAGCGGAAGAGAGTATCAGACTCTTACTGACTAAAACCCGCCCGTGATCCTTCTTGTACCCTTTGCGTTCCAGGGCCGCGGTAACTCTTTCAAACAAATTCCGCAACCCTAGCAGGCGCTGTCCTTAAAGGCGCGTGGAACACGATGCGCCGTCGACTCTGGCCTGGTTGCTATCGGACGGCGAGCCACCCATAGCTTGCCATCCGCAGGCCCGCGCCTACGGTGCGGTAATCGCCCTGCCTTTCCCGACTACTGGGGCGTCTTCTGTTGGCTTGGCGGCTGGAGCGAGAGGTTTCCCTCTCTCACGCGTTCCGCCTCCTCCTTCGCTAGCATTACTGCTTCTCAGAAGGAGGTGACCGCTTCCCATGCCTCCTCACTCCGGACCATGGCTTGAACCAGGGCCGGACCCGAGAGGTCGCCGCCGCCGATCGCCTCGACGAGGACACGGCAGTGCTCCGCCCAAGCAGGGCAGACCTCCACCGTATGCTCCACCATGTCCTCCGGGCGGCCGAAACAGGTACCTCCCGAAACAGCCGTATCACGTTAGCCCTACATACTACTACCTAGTTTCCATCGTACAATTGCAGTAGTGTCCCCTAACTCTTAACCGTTAAGGAGTTCTGTAGCTTCACCATCAGCACAGCAGCTTCAGATCTTGATTCAAGCATACCTCACAAGCAACACGTTAGCCTTACATACTACTAAATAGTTTCCTTCGACCAATTGCAGTACTGCCTCCGAACTCTGAACCGTTAAAGAATAGGGTATTTTACTGTAAAAATCTAATTAGTCCGTCTGATAGATTTACAAAAAATATTGGACACGTATTTTTTCTTTTTTCACGAAAACAGAATAGGGTATTATGAGCAAAAAATGAAGACGATACAGTGCGTTAAAAACTCACGTGACGTCACTACGTTGCTACAACTTTTACCAGCGACGTGACGTCCCGTGTCCCGTATTATGTAGCTTCATCATCAGCACAGCAGCATCAGATGTTGAAACCCTGAAGCACGTACCTGAGTAAGACATGATTATTACATAACAAAAGCACCACACGAGCATATAATTTTCGGTGGTTGCCCTCGATTTCTCCTGGATCCCATCATCAGATCCTGACCTGGTGAAAATGGGACCACCACAAAAGTGAACTCTATCCAACAAAAAAATATTTTTAGAAATATCTACTAACTATATAATATAGACTAATTGAGAACCTCCTCCTTTTTTTGAAGTCGGTTAAAAAGTAAAACACTTAAAAAAGAAAAGAAATGGTCCGCTAACTTTTCATTAGCCCTTCGGATACGGAATATCGTACAAATGATAACTGCAATAGGGAACATGCAATATTTTCATCTTGCTTTCATTTAAAAGAATTCCGTGTAAAATAGACCAAACAAAAATTAAAAAATTAATACGCTTTAATGTATTACCAAAATTGCGATTATAAACTGACTGTTTTTCTTTTCCCGCGAAAACTAATGATGAAGCCACTCCTGTCTGCCAGAGATCATGAACTGTCATGTATTAAAATTTAAGTTCGTCTTTTTGTTATCATAACACCAGTGACGTCACTAGAGGCTGATTGTTTACGTTCCGTTTCACGTTGTATTAATTTGTAATAGTTGATAAAGATCAATATTAACTACAATAAAAACATTACAGTGGCCCTTCTTTTATGCTATTTTATCATTTCAATAACAAAATGTTCATGAATTCTGTAATTGCATCTTCCCTATTCTGTTTTCGTGAGTCCTTGCTTGCAGTCACTATCCAGAGACAATTCAGCTAGCCAGACAGTGACGTCACACACCGGCGATACCACCTCTTTTATGAACATACGGCACCGATGTTTACTGCCAACATAACGGCACCAATACCTTTACGACGCTGTCTGCTAATTACCTACCCTCGTGAATCCAGTACGTACTGGCGACAGCAAGTTAATAGAAACATGTAAGATTTGTTTTGATAGTATAATAATAATAATAATAACACTTTTATTCCGGACAAAATCCATAGGGTTTAGTCACAATTTACTTTACAAACATTCACAATAAGATTAGACATTGGAACAAAATTGTTTACAGTCCGTTCAACCGCTTTTTACTTCTATTCCGTATAAGGATGGCATTAAAAGCAAAACCTGATTATAATACCAACTGTTTACTGCAGCTACCATGTGTCAAGCCGCCAACGCAATAGAAAACAAAATCGGTTGAACGGACTGTAAAAAAGATGTATTTCAATGTCTAATCTTATCGTGAATGGGGTATAGTGTTAGTAGGTACAGACATATAAAAATAAACATACAGCTACACTTTAGCGTGGAGCTGCATCCACCTCTGCATCATCGGAGAATCCCACCGATCTGCGAACACACTGAGTATAGTGTTGGTGCTAGCTCATTATCTTCCAGACCGAAGTTTGCACACAGTGCAATCCTAATATAGATTAACCTAGAGCGCAGGAGATTTTATATTAAACAAGTGTGTGCGACAAGACAGGAGTACCTAATCTTCTTCAGTCCCGTACTCCAATGGGTTGACTATTAAACACGACCGGCGAAAGATAAAAGAAGAAGAAACGAAAGAAAGTAAAGAATATAGCACACAGAAAAAAGAATCCAGAAAGGAATACAGTTTAAGTAGTCCAATTCCTACGCTATTTCAACCGCTATTTAACCTCTTGAATATGCTACCCCTTATTTTTTTTTTTGGATGGGAAATCGTCAAATGACTTCTCCCGTTCTGGGCGAAGCGGGAGGGAGTGTCAGACTCTTACTGACTAAAACCCACTCGTGATCCTTTTTGTGCCCTTTGCGTTCCAGGGCCGCGGTGACTCTTTCGAACAAATTCCGCAACCCTAGCAGGCACTGACCCTATGGGGCCCCGTCTTCTTTGCTGACGGCTCTTTGAGGCACACGTGGAACACGACGCGCCGTCGACTCGGGCCTGGTTGCTATCGGACGGCGAGCAACCCATAGCTCGCCATCCGTAGGCCCGTGCCTACGGTGGCCGGAAATCGCCCTGCGTTTCCCGACGCCCGGGGCGAATTCTTCTGTTGCGGCGGCTGAGGCGTGAGGTTTCCCTCCCTCGCACCACCCACCATTCTTCATAAAGTTTAAATAAATAACTAACTACACGTTTATTCCGCCAGAAATTACGCACATAAAACACAATCTTAAAAGAAAATAACTTATCAACTAAAACTAAAAGCTGTGCCAGGACCGGATATCAACAACCACGAGAGTCTGGTCACACCACAGACAAAACAGAACACAGGTTACCGTTTGTATAAGTCGGGTTCAAACCTAGCCAGGCGCATTACTTTTTGTAATTAATTTCATCATCACTGCTCTCAAAATGGTGAAGGAAAACATCTTGAGGAAACCAGCATGTCCTAGAACCAAAAACCCCAAGACATGTGACATTCACCAACACGCACTGGGCCCGCGTGGTATGTAGATTACGGCCCATTCCCTCTCCTAAAGAGGAGGCTAATTGTGCTGTGGGATTAGGCACTGACAGACTGTCACAGCATAAAAACAAACAATGTAAGTAAAAGTAGACAGTTAACAACTACTTGAAAATATACTTAAAGCTAGTTTGTGCGTTGCATCCGAGCAAGAATCGGTCGTTGTTCAACATAATATGCCGCGATTCTGGACAAAACCAACAATCAACGGCGCTGATTTTCGGCAGACCAACGGCTTCGCGTTCTAAAGCATAAGTGTATCATCTTGCAAACAACAGACTGAGAATTTTCTAATGGCTCACTCCGTCCGTGCAAGTAATTGTGCCCAGGACCACGAGACCTAATAGGCTTTCAAAAGGCCAGTTTATACTGGTTTAATCACCACTGGCGCGAGGCCTACTATACCTTTTGCCCCCATAGCCACAAACGCAGTTATTTGCAGCCGTAAACCTGCATCGTTAAAACGCACTAAACGTTCGGAACCTCGGGAGTGTTAGTGGATGTTTTATAAGGGATTTCTAATGGCTTGCTGCTCGTTGATGTATGTAGCTGAAACTATGGTGTACACTTTAAATGGCGATTTTTAAGGGATGGTAGTTAAGTAAGTTTTTTTTTATGGTAAGAGTAGGTTTTTAAAGGGGATACGGACATTGGATATGTCGACCTGATTGATATTATGATATTCCTTTGTTTTATTTAGTACTAGCAGCGCCCCGCGGTTTCACCCGCATATGTTTCGATCCCGTGGGAATATCGGGGTAAAAATTATTCTTTATGTTAATCCAGGTTATAGACCACCTGCCTGCCAATTTTTGCGTGAAAGAGACATTCATCCATCCTTCCATACTTACAAACTTTCGCGTTTATAATATTAGTAGGATTTCATCGAACATAATGACATACAACGAAATACTCTTCTAAACAGAAGTCAGGGCTATGCTATTTTTTTTTTACATTCTTATTAAAGAGGTCTAATATTTGATGTGCCTAAACCTTCCGAACATTTATGTAAAGACCAAATGTAGGTACATCCTGTACATCCTTGTGTTTTGTTTCTTTATTCGTGTAACTTGTCAGTTTGTAAACTAGTGTGCATGAAAAACATTGTAACAAAAACCAATAATCTATAAATACATAATAGGTAATTTCTTTTTGTTTCTAGGTGTTTTTCGTGGAGAATATATTTTATTAATTAAATGACTCCTTGTGTCAGTGTCAGAATCTTACAGACTAAAACCCATCCATGGTCCTCCTAATGCCCTTTGCGTACCTACGAGGGGCGCGGTGGCTCTTTCTAAAAATCCGCAACTTAATAAACCCCTTACCTACATATGTATGATGTTACTGAAGAAGCTCGTGGCTAAATTATAATAGCTGCACGGGTCGATCTTCGAGGTTAAGCAACGCTTGCCGAGGTTGGTCTGTGGATGGGTGACCATCTTAACATAACGAGACTTTTTCGTGCCTCGGAAAACACGTTAAGCCTTTGGTCCCGGATGCCATTTAGCGATCTTTGGCAGTGGTTACAGATTGTCAGAAGCCAGAAAATCTGACAACAGTCTTGCCAAGAAGTACCGTGTTACCCAGTTAATGGGCTGTGGAGGTCTGGTAGGTAGTCGCTCCACGTAAAATACTGGCATCCGGTTTGTCTGGGAGCCGACCCCAATAAAGTTAGGAAAAGGCTAGGCAGATGATGGTGACCTACATATTATGATGTTACATACAATAAGGTTTATGATACGCAACCCTTGTTGTGCGATTTTAAATCTTGGCTGGCTTTTTCAGGCCTTGTCTAACTTGGCAGTGACATCTTACGCGCAAGTAATTTTAACATACTCAGCCTTTTAATGTTGCCATTGCTGGGACTCAGGCCTCCTCTCTAGGAAAGGGAATGGGCCGTAATTCACCACGCGGGCCCAGTGCGGGTTGGTGAATGTCACATGTCTTGGAGTTTTTGGTTCTAGGACATGCCGGTTACCTCACGATGTTTTCCTTCACTGTTTTGAGAGCTATCTTAACATTTTGCACAAATCAGTCAAACGGAAAAAAGTAGAATTAAAAATCATTTAAATTAGAGAGGTACCAACAAGAAAGACTGATTGTTTACGTATAAAGGTGGTGCATTGACCGACCAAAAATCTCGGATAGCATCATAAGTATCAGAATGACAGTAACTATTTCTTTATAGTTATGTATCTGGGAAAAAAGGACCAAATATTTAGGTCAGAGGCCGGCAACATATATATACTTTGGTAACTTTTTATGGCTTATTTACTACGGGACAACGTTAAACGACGGTCGAGATTTAATATTCTTTCTTTGTAGAGGTCAAAATGAAGTTGCTCCATACATCCATTCAAATATTACAATAAAGAACCGGCCAAGAGCGTGTCGGACCACGCATAGCGAAGGGTTCCGCAGTTCACTGTTAAAATCTCATATGTCTAAAAGTATATAAGCTGTAATGTTCAAACCAATTTTCGTTGGTAGTGTCTGTAAAGTTCTATTTGCTCAATTTTTTTTTTGAATTTTCAACTTCGTATTTTAAAAGTTAGAGAGGGGGACACATTTTATACTAATTCGGAAGCACATATCACAAAAATTAATGCCTTAAATAAAAGACTTTCTTAGAAACTTGTATTTAATTTTGAAAGAGCTATCCAATGATATCCAACACGATAATGTTCGTTGGAATTTATTTTTTCATCCCTCAGTTACATGTATAGAGTGCCACCCCTCGTCGAACAAAAAACAGTAGACTTGTGGCCCAGATTTGGATGCAACAGGTACACAGGTAGACAATGTGCTGGCCCTAGTAATATAATTTTATCCCAAAAGCATGTTTGCTTAAGATGATTTCCGATAGATTTAGATGCTAATATGACAGACATATGACTCAACTTCTTAGTCTGCTATTTGCACTTGTCTATTTTCCGTCGTATTTGTCACGAATAGAAGTTAGATTAGTTATAAATTTCTGTAGCATTATAATATAATTAATGATCCTAATCAAAAGATAAGGTGATTGCAGACATGCACACATATTTAGATATTATATATAGCTAATAACGACACTATTAATAAGATGTCGTAATGTTTCAAATAATATCTGAAATAATCGTAATCGTCGCATAAAGTCAAAGTCAAAACGTTTATTTCAATTAGTCCATTAAACGGCACTTTTGAACGTCATCATTAAAATTTATCATAATTAAGTGACACTAGCGTCCATTCGCAAATGTAGATTCTTATGGAGAAGAACGGACAAGAAACTCCATAGTTACTCTTTTCAAATAAATGTTTTACAATGTTTGGTATACAAAAAAACACTTCATATATGTGAGGACGATCCAGATGCACCAAGTATACTAGACTATACTACATATTTGATTGAGAAACACTGTAAAAATCTCTAAAAAAAGATCTGCTCCGCCGCGACAGTGCATCACTGCCGTGACCAGGATTCGAACCTGGGTTACTACGGCCACAACGTAGGGTCCTAACCACTAGACGATCACGGCTACCGGAGCTGGTGACTGTGACAGCAAAATATAAGATTGCATTAAGAACTGGAGCACTTTCTCTGTCGATTCAATTTGTCACGGTATGCGCAAGAGGCGCAAAAAACTCGTTTACGGAATAACAGTTACTTTAAAGATAAAATAATAATAATTAAAAACAGGCCCAAGGCATGTACTTTAAGTTGCGGAATTTGTTCGAAAGATTAACCGCGGCCCTGCGATTAACGTAAAGGACACTAGAAGGATCACGGATGGGTTTTAGTTAGTAAGAGTCTGACTCTCCCTTCCGCTCCGCCCAGAGCAGGAGAAGTCATTTGATGATTTCCCATTCAGAAAAAAAAGTCATGTGCTGTAGATACATAATATATATTTAAGTAATCAAGATGTTACATAAGTTTAATTAAGAAAACATTAGCATTAGTTGCGGCTTCGGTCGTGTTCTGTTTTAGCCTAAAAACGACTTCGAGGTCCCATTTACGCGTGGCAGTGTTACGGAATTTGTTTTATAGATTCACCGCGGCCTGGAACGCAAAGGGCATTTGGAAGAATACATATGGGTTTTAGTTATTAAGAGTCTGACACAGTCACCCTCCGCTCCGCTCAGAACGGAAGAAGTCATGTGATGATATCCCATCCATAAAAAATGTATGAGTAAACGCTAGGCCCCTTTTTTACCTAAAACACGACTTACCTACAGTTCTTTCTTTAGTAAGAAATTGGAATTTATGCTGGCGTGTCGGATGTCACGACATGCCAACATGAATGACATCATCCGTCGACCTCTTGTTACTGCAGAGGTACCAGCTGTTTTACAGCCGAATGACTTGAAGCGTGGTGATGGGAAGAGGCCAGACGGGATGACCATAACGCATTGGAGGGTGGGTAGGCCTTTGGTGTGGGATGTAACATATGTTGACACCCTTGATCCATCTCCCTTCTTAGCACGGTGAGTTGTGCTGGGGTGTCTGCTGCAGGTGCAGAAAATCTCAAACGGCAGAAATACAACAACCTTAAAAAAAAAAAAAATTGATTGAGTCAGGCGTTACTTTGCGCAAATCCATTTTAATTTTGTAAATGCAAATAATATATCTAGTTTTCATTTCCGCGAATATTAGTGGGTTGCAGGTATGCACCTCCCTCCCGCCCGCTATATTATGCACATGCAAGATTACAAGGCAAATGCAAGGATTTTATGCACATGCAGGAAGGTGAATGGTGTTGGGTTTTGATTTGCCTTCCTGCATGTGCATAAAATCCTTGCATTTGCCTTGTAATCTTGCTACTCCACTAATATTCGCGGAAATTAAAACTAGATATATTATTTTTATTTACAACAACCTTATTGGGAATTATGTATCTGAGCCGTTTGGGGTTGAAACACTAGAACCATGGGGTCCGAGTACTCATCGAGTTTTTCGTGAAATCAGCAAGCAATTAGTCGACTCTTTACGTGTCCAGAAGTCTGGCCTTTTTTCGACCGACGAATCAGCATTGCCATTCAATGTGGCAATGCCACCAGTATTTTGGGTAATTTTCCCGTTGACAGCGATGTAGACGAATTTTTAGATACCCTATCAGTTCTTCCTCTACCCTTTTTATCCGGCTTTTACATATTTTTTATTTGCTTGTATATACTATCTAATAAATTAAAATATTAATTCAATTGAAGCATCAGTTCGTATCTGATAGAGTCAAGCTCATTTTACGACCAACGGTCAATAGGTCCATAGTGCTGACTGAAGGCATTGTATTTTTAACCGGCTTCAAAACAGGAGGAGGTTCTTAAGTCGACTGTATTTTTTTTGGGTCACCTCATAACTTTTTAATGGATGTACCGATTTTGATGATTATTTTGAAATTCAAAAGCTGGTGCTTCTCATGTATTTCCATTTAAATTTCAGTGAGATCTGACGACTGGTGTTTGAGTTAACCCTAATAATGTGTGGCTTCGACTACATTAATGATGTTCTTATTTTTTTCGGTTTTAGTTTTAGTTTAGTGAAGATCTGATGAAGAACTTCGCAGGTAAGAAACGGATCTCTTCAATTAATGATAGCAACTATACCGTGATTACTGAAATCGTGTGTCTGTTTATTGTTTACATCAGTTTATAACACTCTGTGATGGGGTACATTTAGCTGTGGGGTAACACTACTAAAAGTGAAAAATTACTTTTTTATACTAAAATACAACCAAGTCCTAAATAAAAAAAAACACACACATAAAAATATAAAATGTCTTTAATTTCGGAAGGCGGTGGTCGGTTAGACTCTCCACTGCTAGGAACGTGTGTTTGTTTTTTTTTTTTGTTTTTAACACTAGGAATTTCTCCTGTATCGTGGGTGCGTTTACAAACATATAAGTTCACATAAACAAACAGCCAGACCCGGAACAACTATCTGTAGGTCATACAAATATTTGTTCCGTGCCGGAATTGAACCCGCGGCACGCAGCGCACCAGTCAATCGCTCAACCACTAAGTACGCCAACCGTGTCGTCACGTCGTGTGTGATCGGACGTTGATGATAACACAAAACGCTATCAACAAAAGGCAGCTTGAGGATAATAAGGACACAGCCGGATGGAGGTATCACCTTTGCCTATAAAAATAAGGGTTTCATAAAAGTATCTCCAGTTTTTTACTGGTCTGTAACACTTCCATTGTGTCTCATATTCAAGCTCTATACAGATCTCTCATAATTTCGATACTCGTAAATTTTTACAGCAGCCTTTTCTGTACCTTTTTCTTAAACCTTTTTGTAGGCTTTTATTGTAAACCTTGTCACGCCTTGAACAAACTATGTACTTATTATCGACTCTCAACAGTATTATCCGAAGTTTTTGCTGTTACACACTGAAAGACTTGATATTACCTGCAAAATTGGAGGTTGGTCGTTCAAACTGGATACTTGAGTTATCGAAGGTTTGGACGAAAATGTTCATGCGATTTTGGTCCGTGTATTCAGACATGCTGAAGCGAAAATAGCGTGTGTTAACGTAAGGTAGGTGCTGTACTTATTAGCATCCCTACGTGAGAAATGGAGGGCACCTGGACAATGTACTTTTTTGAAATTTATTATGTTGTGATCATGTAGATTTGTAATAAGTATGGTGTAATATTTAGAGTCTTCTATGTGATATATACATATATATATCTGCTTATGATAATAATATATTAATCATTTTTGAAGAGGTGCCGAATCCCAAATTTTGCCAAGAGAATGCAATATTTTATCTTATTATTGGTCAAACAATCAGATAGATATTTTTTTTAATGACGACAAAGTGCTTCAGTCATTTGCTTTGATTGCTCACTCACTATTCTGCCATCCCTTTTGTGAATTTTTTTGAAGGTTTGCTATTCCTCTTTTAGATATAATTTATTAATATTATAGAGCTGATGGGTTTGTTTGTTAGTTTAGTTGAACGCGATAATTTCATGTACCTACCTTCTGGTTCGAATAAAAAAAAAATTTAGTGTTGGATAGCCCACTTATGAGGCTATATAACATGACGCTAAGACCAAAAGGAGCGGAGGTTTAATGAAAAATGTGACGCACATGAAATTGCGCTGATCAGTTTTATAAATTTACTAGCAGCGCCCCGCGGTTTCACCCACCTTGTTCCTCTTCCCGTGGTAATACGGGAATAAAATCCAAGCCTATGACACTCCAAAATAACGTAGCTTTCTATTGGTGAAATAATTTTTAAAATCGGTTCAGTTGATCCAGAGATTACCCCTTACAACGTCACAAACTCTCAACCTCAAAACGTTAGGTAGGTACCTCTTTGTAATATTAGTATAGATAATGCACTTTTAATGCTCTTCCAGGTTGTATCTGGTGCCGATTGGGTGTGTCTACCTCATAGGCTCCAGCTCGGTTGCAAGACTCATAGGGCCCCGCTGCACATTAAGATTGGCAGCGGGCTTACAAGCTTAGGGCTCACCGTAGGCACACACCTCCCTGCAACACCCAGCAGGCTTGCTCCGAAATCGGACGAATACGTAAGCAGCTGTTTGTGAAAAACGTATATAGGTGTATAGGTATCTATCATCTACATAATATACAACAGTGAATAGCTGTAAGCGTAGAATATATAATTGCATAAGTTGATAAAAAATGCTATGCAATAGCTTTACCGCGGCAGTCCCCGAGTGCCACATGTATTTTTTGAAATGTTTGATTAAAAAACCGTCCGTCATATTGAATCAAATTGAATATTACAAACTATTCTATAGGTTAACTTGTGAAAAATGCTGTTGGTTCAGTGGGGTCAGCTAGTTAAGCATATTTGTTGATTTGGCAGAAACCTAATCGAACCTAATCAAACCGCTGACAAGACTCACAATTATCATTAAAAAAAACTTAAGAAAATTTACGCTGTAGCAAACAAACTTTTATCCACTCTACGATTTTTGCTGCTCTAGGCAGTTAACTAATGATCTAACAGTGTCATCATCTGCCTAGCCTTTTTCCTACTATATTGGGGTCGGCTTCCAGTCATACCGGATTCAGCTGAATACTATTATTTAACGTGGAGCAGCTGCCTACCAGACCTCTACAACCCAATAACTGGGGAACACGGTACTTCTTGGCAAAACTGGTGTCACATTTTCTGGCTTCTGAAAATCCGTAACGACTGCCAAAGATCTACAAATGACAGTTGGGACCAACGGCTTAACGTGCTTTCCGAGGCACGGAGGAAACTCGGTATGTTAAGATGGTCACCCATCCACAGACCAACCTTGGCAAGCGTTGCTTACCTTGACGATCGACCCGTGCGGCTGTTATTCTTTAGCCACGAGCTCCTCGTAACGATCGTCGTAGCGATCTAACAGTGTATAAAAACGATTTCAATCTTGAAACTACATTACTATTGCCCTGAGGTGCGAGTGAAAACATAGATTGTTATGTTAATTTAAAAACTGCAAAGAGAACTCTTTAGAACATAATGAAATCTCGCAAGTTTTTAAAGCGCCATCAAGGACCTCTTATTTAAACGACGATGCGGTTAGTTTGTACCCGACTTCAAAAAAAGTAGGAAGTTCTCAATTCTAGTTTTTTTTTTTCAGAGATATCTTTGCCAACTTTCTGCCAGTTTTGATAGACCTTTTTGTTTGGAAGAGAATTTTCCCGAGGTATGTCAAAGTTGGTGTTGAAAAACGAAAAAACAAAACTAGAAACACTGCACTTATTTTAGTTCAACCACAGATGTTTTGTAATTACTGCATAAGACTGCTTAAACAGTGAATCGTTTGGTACATTTTAGTCGTTTTTTTGTAGTCTGGTTTTTTGGTACTAGTATGTTTCGGTACAAGTCTACTTTTTATTGCAGAGCATGTCTGCCTCTCTCTCCCTGCCTTATCTGAAAACATAAACAGTTTTTCTTTCTTAGAAACATTTAAAATACGAAGACAGATTCACAACACTCTTGATAGATTTGTATCTATCTATCATTTATCTTTGCAGTTTTTAAATTAACATAGCAATCTATGTTTTCACTATTTTCAGCATTGTTGCTGCTCTCATTTTGTTTATATTAACAGATAAGTGAACTCCGAAAAGAAGCTTCTATTGAACTAACCATGTTTGTATGTACACATGTACTCATAGATCTTTTAAGCTATTGCATAGCTTCTATCGCGGGCCTTGAGCGTGGCAACCGAATCCAGAAATTCCGTAACGAAAATAACCTAACACCGCTACATCATTCGATTAGGCTCCGCCTTTTTAAAATGATCGCTTCGTTACTGAGCTATTATGTCGCCGTCACCGAGCCGACCCGAACGTCTGCGTTCGGAAACAATCGGTGGGACAAAGTTAAGTTGCCAGGATTGGAGTTCGGAATTTGTTTGAAAGAGTCACCGCGGCCCTGGAACGAAAAGAGTATAAGAGCGTATACACCAAACGGCATTCCATACAAAACTTTCAAGTCGTTATTTTCCGAAATGACTTAGCCGATTTTAATGAAACTTTACACATATAAGCAGGATAAATAAGTCTAAAAAATTAGTTGAAAACATTTTCGATGAATGGTGTTACAGTTAAAATAGACCCATTTAAAATTTTCCATACAAACATAAATTTCCAGTTGTCTTTTTTTAAATAAGATATTTCGAAAATATTTTTAACTAACTTGTTAGACCTATGTATCCTGCCTATATGTGTGAAGTTTAATTAAGATTGGTTTAGTCATTTCGCAAAATAGTGACTTGAAAATTTGTATGAAATGCCATACGGCGTACACGCTCATAAGAGGAACACGGATGGGCTTTAGTCAGTAACAATCTCCGCTCCGCCTAGAGCGGAAGAATTCATTTGGAATCCTTAAAAAAGAAGGATTTTTCCTGAAGTCGCGGATGTAAACCATACGTCAAGCGTCTCATAAATATCATCAATATTCACAAAATTGTCTATTATTTTGTCTGACATTATTACACTTCGCTCCCTTATTACAGTGTATGTAACATATTAGTTTTGTCACAAACGTTCTTTAAAAGGAACAAGGAGTAATTTGTTACAAAGGGCACAATTTGGAAGAAAAGTTGAGTGTCGTCTGTTAACAACATAAGGTTTATTATTTCTCTTGAAAAATGTTGTGCATTCTTTCAAAATTAGGAGCAGTAAATGATAAATGATATTTATATTGTAAGTAGGTTAAACATCACACTTTTATACGTCAAATATTTCTGGTCATTTTAAGCTAGATGAAGCTGGTGTTTCCTAGCCGACTACCCTGAGACGAAACACCGAAACAAACTCAGAGGTCAAAGTCTCTTTTAAAGTCCATACAATCCGTACTGGTCAAGTCATATGAGAACCATCAGTTGTGGACTTGTGGCCTAATCAAAGTCAAATAATGTATTTCAACTAGACCATTAACAGGAACTTTTGAATGTCAAAACAGTTTGAAAATGAAAAATTATTGTGTCTCGAACTAATTGTCCATTCGCAAAGAGTAGATTATTATGGAGAAGAACGGACCAAAAACTCCATAGTTACTCTTTACAAACATAATTTTTCATTTCTAGGCATATACTGCCCATGCCAGGTCTGGAAGAGATTGCGGAATGCGATAAGGCCGGCCGTTGTATATGTTTTAATGTTAAGTCTCCTTTTTGTGTTACTTTTAGTGTACAATAAAGTAAATTAAAGCAGTGGAGGCCGAGTGGCAACGGCCCCAACTTACGAATAGGGGTGTTTCCTGAGTAAAAAATATATGATTATGTCTAGTCCGTCAGTTAGATTATAGAAAAATATTGGCCACGTATTTTTTTCTTTATCAAATCTATAAAAACTGACGAAGATACAAAGCATCAAAGATCAGGAGTCGGCTTGTTACGTCATGGCTCGGTAAAAATTATAGCGAGTAGTGACGTCACACGAGTTTTCAACGCACTGCGCACTGTATCGTCTTCATTTATTGTTTACGTGAAAAAAGAAAAAATACATGTCCAATATTTTTTGAAAATCTATCCAACGGACTAATTAGATTTTTTTAGTTAATTACCCTATTGTAAGTCGCGGGTTCAAACCCAGCCAGGTGTATTACTTTGTGTAATTAATTTCATCACCACTGCTCTCAAAACGGTGAAGGAAAACATCGTGAGGAAACTGGCATGTTCTAGAACCAAAAATTCGACGACATGTGACATTTACCAACCCGCACGGCCCATTCCCTTTCCTAGAGAGGAGCCCTGTGTCCCAGCATTGGGAACATTAAAAGGCTGCATGCATTATAATATGCAATCTCAACTGCATTTTCCTGGCTCCTGCACAAATCCTCCTATTCATTCATATCTTCTCTCGCCACACGATATATTTACATAAGTACACTGTAAGTATATATATGTAGGTATACCGCAGGTCGGAGCAATTTCTCGGCTGATAGGGCGTCCGCATCCCGTGTACACTGCGGTTGCTAATCCTGTACGCTGCACGTCCGTGCCGCGGTATCTGACCTCAATTTGTGACATTCACGTCATTTTCGCTGGATGAATTTTGCTTTTATATTATATATATTTTCTTTGTCTCATGGTGGGTCTACATATCGTCGGCGTCAGTGCAGTACCTTGTAAATGCAGAAACGTTTTTTTCACCGAATGACATTCAAAATTTTTATTGTAAAATAAAAACCAGAAGTACCTACTTTTTACGTTATAACCTGAATAATTTTATAGCGATGGCACAAGTCTCAATTTTAGTTGCAAATTAAATGATTATGTTAATCAAACTTAAATAGGTCTGCTGTAATAAAAAAAAAAAAAACGTTGTAAATTTGAAAATGAAAACAAAATATCTAGTTTTAATTTCCGCGAATATTAGTGGGTTGCAGGTATACACCTCCCTCCCGCCCGCTATATTATGCACATGCAAGATTACTGGGCGTGTTGACTCGCTGACCGTCGCAACTCAACGGTCAGCGAGTCAACACGTCCCCTGAGGATGCCTCGTGGAGAGGCGAAACACGTGTCGGTAATGGTGTTGGGTTTTGCATTGCCTTCCTGCATGTGCTTAAAATCCTTGCATTTGCCCAGTAATCTTGCATGTGCATAATATAGCGGGCGGGAGGGAGGTGTATACCTGCAACCCACTAATATTCGCGGAAATTAAAACTAGATATTTTGTTTTCATTTTCAAATTTAAAATGGATTTCCGCAAAGTAACGCCTGACTCAATCAATTATAAAAAACGTTGTATTCACAAGGTCCTGTACTGACGCTGACGATATTACGATATAGACTTCCATACAGATTTCCATAAACTCCTGTAGAAGTTGTTCTTTGCAACAAAACAATGCAGAAAAATATAGGTGTGACAGAATTTTTTATACTGAATTCATAGACCATAAACTGATATTATAAATTGTTTGTTTGTAGAAGGTTATTTCATCTTATTTCTGTTTGTGATGGGAAATCATCAAATGACTTCTTTCGCTCTGGGCAGAGCAGAAGGAAGTGTTGACTCTTACTGACTGACCCATCTGTGTTCCTCCTTTGCTTTCCAGGGCCGCGGTAACTCTTTCGAACAAATTCCACAACTCTAACAAAAGTTATCTCATTTAAGCACAGTGTTATAGCCCGCAGTTCCTCGACTGCTAGGATGTTCGCATCCGTGTACACTGCGGTTGCTAATCCTGAACAAGCACGTCCGTGCCGCAGTATTTGACCTCAATTTGTAACATTCACGTCATTTTAGCTGGATGAATTTTGCTGGTGTTGTAATCATGATGTTTAATAAAGCCATGATATGAATAAATTAAATGAATTGTTTTTTTTTATATATTTGTAAATTTCACCGGGAAATTGCAAAATCGATAAGATTAAAATTATATAAGATATGTAAGATTTATATATAGACTTTATAAGATTACTAGCTTGTGCCCGACGAAACATTCTTCATTGATGCTGCGCTCCTGTTAATCTTAGCGTGATGATATATCCTTCCTATAGCCTTCCTCGATAAATGAGCTGTCTAACACTGAAAGAATTTTTCAGATCGGAGTTTCCGGTTCCTGATATTAACTAAACTCTTCAGCTTTTTTTTTCATAAAAGTCCCATAAAAATACAATTACACGCGATAATTCACAATGTTACGGCGTTTGCAATTTTCCGTTGACACATAAAATCTTTAACTGGATAGTTAATTATCCGATCATCCGAAATTTCTTGCCACCCTAAGTATCTATATCTCTAAAATTATAAAAAAAAAACTTAATTAAAACACTGCAGTTATGTTTTGACAAACTCACTTACAAGGTTTCAACAAACTCATTGACCTCCACTCCGAAAAACTATTGGATACATAATAGCAAAACCCTTTCATATGAATAATTTATGAGATTTTACGTACACACGTAAAACTAAAGTTTCTCAGGAAGCCAACCAAATAATATAAGACAAAGAAAAGCCTTGATCGAATTCAAGGCGAGTTCACGAACCCTTCGTACTAATTTGAATGAACTATGTGTTTACTCACAAAGGGACCGATTTCAATGGGAATCACAAATCTTGGCTCGCGAGGGATCATTTGCACATCTATTGGCGCCTATCTCCTAATTGCATACAACGCTATGATTGTTAGTCACAAACCTCTGTCATTTGCCCTTAAAATATGTATCTATTTATTATTTTCTTTAGCATGATAAGCATAATCAACCTTTTGATTTTCCCACTGCTGGGACTCAGGCCTTCTCTCTAGGTGAGGGAATGGGCCGTAATCCACCACGCGGGCCGAGTGCGGGTTGGTGAATGTCACATGTCTTAGAATTTTTGGTTCTAGGACAAGCCGGTTTCCTCACGATGTTTTCCTTCGCCGTTATGTCAGTTTATTGAAGAAGTTGATTGAATTCTCAAGTCATAGTGAAAAAAAATTTACTCTCGACTGTAGATGGTAATAGTTTATATCACTTCATTTACATTCGGTTAGAATTTAACAGCCCTTTTACGTGCAAAAGGAGCCCCAGACAAATTGACATACTCTCAGGAATGACGTCAACATTCCAAAACATTTGGGATTGTAAATATCAATCTCATACATTTGGACCTTTTAGCAATCGTTTTCCCAAATGGAATATTTTTCTGGGGCCTATAGTATTCTCTGTATGACTGGAGCAAACATTCCATGTCTTTACTAGCTGACGCCCGCAGTTCCGCCCGCGTTAATATTGAAAAGTATTCCAAGTGAACATACCTCCAGGATAAAAAAATATCCTATGTATAATTTCATTCTATAATCTACCTCTTAGCAAAATTTCATCCATATCCGTTCAGCTGTTCTGACGTGATGGAGACACAAACGTATCGCAATTATAATATTAAATTAAATTAAAGATCCTTTTATGCCATGATATTAATCCAAAGGTGCAACTGACTTATGAACTACTGAAGAACCCAAGCTCTATATAAGCACCATAAACAAGAAAAACATATAACATTTTTCCTTTATCATCTGAGTCACAACAGAGACAAAAGTTAATTAAAAAGGAGTCTCCTCCATTTTTCTCTAGCTATCTGAACCTGCAGAGCTCGTTTTTGACGACACAATAAGAATATCTCGTAAGCAAAAGGTTAATTTAATCAATGAAGCGAGTATTTAATTATGATTTTTTTATTCATGCAACGCTCGGCTATTGATTCTCGCGTAGATACTTAAATGATTTATGAGATCTAAATTAGTTGATTGTTTTGTGAATCTAACAGACATGACCGGTTCCTGAATTATGAATTTGATGCTAAGAAAAGGAGGAGACAGTAAGAAGAAAATATAATACACAATTTTTCTTCATCACGTAGAGGAAACGCGTAATAAGTAAGGTACTAAGTAAGGTACTCGTATACTTCGCTGCTGTACATTTTTTTATTTAAAACAAAAAACGTTGTCCCACACTAGGATTTACTCCTGGATCGTGGGTGCGTTCACAAATACATAAACTCACATACACAAGACACCCAGACCCGAGACAATTATTTGTAGGCCGTACAAACATTTGTTCCGTCCGGGATCGAACCCGCGACACGTAGCGCAACAGCTGGGCCTCAAGTCTACTATTACAATAGTGTCAGAATGGTCCATCATTGATTTCATAATGGTTGATTTTGACAAGTTTGTTATTCTATTAATATAAAAGCGTCACTATGACTTTCCAATGGTCAACCACTGACTCTCCATTGAAAGAATTGGCATGGAATGGTAATCTCGTACTAGTCGTACATAATGACAAATGAATGACAAACGTATGCGGTAATCTGCTAAAAATTTGACAGTTCCTTTGATCAGTGACCTACCATTAGAACGTCATTGCTTTTAATTGAATAGCTCGGTTATCAAAAAGTATTACGAGACCATTGACCGACCAATGATCGACCATTATGAATTTAGCAGATTACGAACTTTTAGCAAATGACAGTGGGATCGTGTTGGAATGACAATTTTATGAAAATAGCAGACTTGGGGCCCTGAACGCTCAACCACTGCACCAATCGTGGCGTCCAATTTAGTTTGCCAATTTTTTTTTATTGTGTTACATCATTGTTAATTGCGCCTCCCACCTACACCCCGCCAGCTAGCCCGGATAAGTTCAAGCCTATATATATTACATATTCCTAATCATCAGCAAAGAGAGTTTTCTATAATGACCAGTGGGCGTACCATGAGATGTTAAAACGTGAGTCTTCCGAGCGACAAAGAGGGATAGAGTTATACACCCTATACAGCTCCATCCCTTTTTCTCGCTCGGAAGACTCACGTTTTAAGACGTCATGGTACGCCCGCTGTTTCTGTATGTACTGGCCCAGGCAGCAGTCAATGATGATTTTGTCGTCAACTTCACAGTTAAGTTTTCAAAGAAGCGAGTTAGGAAAGCACCAAATTATATTCTCTAGTTTAATCCCTAGTTTAGGATACCTAATTGTTTAAGATCCACAGAAATGGAATTTGATGACGATCACGTAGGCGAAGGAGCTGGGAAAAGCTATCGTATCACACATCACACACACAATAAGTAACTAAAACATTGGACAGTTCCTAACATAGTAGTTGAGACTTTGTCAAATTCTACTTCAGCCAACTAAACGGGTTAACTCCAATTACTCAATAGGGTATTTTACTGAAAAAATGTAATTAGTCTATCTGATAGATTTCTAAAATTATTATAATATTGGACACGTATTTTTTCACGAAAACAGAAAATTAAGACGATACAGTGCGTTGAAAACTCGCGTAACTTCACTACGTGCTACAATTTTTACCAGCGACGTGACGTCACCAGCCCCCCACTCCTGAACTTTGATGCGCTTTATCTTCATTTTTTTATTACGGTGTGAAATTACAAAAAAAAAATACGTTTCCAATATTTTTTTTTTAAATCTATCGGACGTACTAAATATAATTATGATTTTTATGTGTAGTAAAATACCCACTTCAGAAATTAGCCCACAAATCCAAAATCAAATGTCATTTATTCAAACTAGGCTGAGAGACAGCACTTTTTGAATGTCAAATTTTACATAAAGGCACGTCACCACTGTCACAGTCCAAAGAGTTTCCTCCTAGCAAATTTTCCAAAGAGACTGAACAATTCTTTGCGAGTATAAATCGTAAAGGCGTCGAAGTGTATGTCTGTTATCGCTATCATAAATAAAACGTTCCAACTAATGGCATAAAGGATTCTTTATTTCCTTCCCTTTGTCGTAAACTGCTATTGAAGTTTTTCCTACGTTAGATATTTTATTTTTATGTAGTGCTTTAAATAAGCTGGCGTGATGTTTGAATTGATATGAAAATGGTTAAATATTCATACCGTCTTGTAACATTCTTCTTCTTCTTTTACTGTTTTGATAAATTATATTTAATTTGTAACTATGTTTAAATAAGTCTGTATGGTGTATGGTGTTTCTTCTAGCTTAGAAGAAACATTGAAACAAAGTCAGACGTCTAAGTCTATTTTAAAGCCCAAAAAATTATTAGTAATAAACACATAGTATGATCTTAATCATCAACAGCCTGTTGCACTCCACTGCTGGACACAGGCCTCTCCAATTCGGTGAGCGTGGGTGGCTCGCCGTCCGATAGCAACCAGGCCGAGTCGACGACGCGTTGTGTTCCACGCGCGCCTCAAGGAGCCGTCAGCATCGGGCCCCATAGGATCGGTGCCTGCTAGGGTTGCGGAATTTATTCGAAAGAGTCACCGCGGCCCTGGAACGCAAAGGGCACAAGAAGGATCACGGGTGGGTTTTAGTCAGTAGAAGTCTGACACTCCCTTCCGCTCCGCCCAGAGCGGGAGGAGTCATTTGATGATTTCCCATCCAAAAAAAAGGCCTCTCCAATTGCACGTCACTTAAGATCTATTTTCGGCTTTTCGCATCCAGTTTCTGCCAGTCGTCCTGCGCAAATCGTCGTCAATCGTCGTAATCGTCGTCGTCGATCTTAATATACTCTCAAATCTAACCCGGTTAATATCTAAAATAAGGTTATGATGAAAGCACTACTTAGAACCTGAGGAGCTAGACAAAGCGCCATTCTATTAGCAAAGGCGATTTTTGAAATATTAAAATTGCGCGTGACAGTTCAGACTGCGTTTGTCAGTCCAATACATTTTTGACGTTTTGATAATTGCCTTTGCCACGATACCGCTGACAGTATGTCACATGTCCAAAGACTTTGAAAAGGGCATTTAGAAACCCAGAACTGACTTTTCGGGCAAAAGTTTTTTTTTTCCAATTATAACACGTAAAAATGCGACCTGCCAGGGTTGCGGATTTTTCCGAAAGAGTCACCGCGGCACTAGAACGCAAAGAGTATTAGGAGGAACACGGGTGAGTTTTAGTCAGTAAGGGTCTGTCACTCCCACGGTACCCAGACTGGAAGCAGTTATTTGATGATTTCTCGTTCCTAAAAAAAAATAAGGTACGTAAATGCGAAGCTGCGTATGCGAAATTATAGTCTACATATCTCGCGAATGTGACATTCCACAAAAACTGCGAATATGGCATGACAATGACTTTTGTCAGCACATTTCACAGGTAATAAGGCATCGGGGTCATCATCACATGATAAATTCGCTCCACCCGTCACTTATCAATTTTATCATTTACTCGTATCAGTCTTTCGCGTGTGATTTCGTCCTCATTGATATCAAACTTTCTTATTTCTGAAGAAATCTATACTAATATTATAAAGCTGAAGAGTTTGTTTGTTTGTTTGTTTGAACGCGCTAGATAAGATAAGATAAGATAAGATAAGTCTTTATTTGCTTTAAACATGGTATAAAGTTGTTACAGTCAGGTATTAATCTATAGTCCACATGTTTAGCTATTTGTTTCAATTGCATGCAAAATTATAATTATTAGTTTATGAGTATTCAATCAATTCAATTCAATGTCATAATATGTATTAAGTCAATATAATAGTTTTATCTCAGCTTTATCCATAATCACAAAAGTCCAGAAAGTTAGTTTGTGGTTAAAAAAATCTTTAAGGTCGTAAAACATATGTTCTTTTAGCCATTTCAATAGTCTGTTTTTAAATGAGTTTATATTATATAACAATTTTATTTCTATTGGAATTTTGTTATAAATTCGAATACACATGACTAAGAAACTTTTTGCATACTTAGCCGATTTAGGAGTATCCTGCAGTGCAAGTCTGCATGGATCTCTATTTCGAGAGTTCATTTGATAGGCTTTTTTGAACAATCCCTTATTATTGTAAACATAATTACAGATTTCGTAAATGTATAGTGACGGAAGTGGTAATATACCCAGCTTTTTAAAGAAAAGCTTACATGACTCATCAGGACGGATACCACAAATGGCTCTGATGCATTTCTTTTGCGCAATAAATGCTCTGTGCCTATCCGTGCTGTTACCCCAAAACATAAGTCCATATCGTAAGAGAGATTCTATATAGGCGTGATATGTTGTAATTGCTGTTTTCTTGTTGGTAATATTCTTTATTTGTCTGAGAGCATAAACAAACTTGTTAATCCTTCCGCACAAGTTATCTAGTTGTTCTTTCCAATTCAAATCTTGATCTATGAGTACTCCTAAAAATTTAGTTTGTTGAACTTCTTTTAGCCTGTTGATATTTAGTTTAATATTGTATTTAGTGTGTTTAGATTTATTGAACTGCATATAATTAGATTTATCTAGATTAATTTTTAATTTATACGTTTGTAACCATTTTATAACGTCGTCAATAGTATTATTAATGTCCACTTCATGATCAGATTTAGTTTTATACTTTTTATCAGATGTCACGATAATCGAGATATCATCGGCAAATAGTACACATTTATGATTAGTCACTAGCGGTAAGTCGTTTATGTATATTAGAAACAATAAGGGTCCTAATATACTTCCTTGGGGGACGCCGCAATGTTTAATTCTATAGTCAGATGAATACGAGGTTAATAAATTTTCATTTACTCTATTAATAACAACGTATTGTTTTCGGTTGCTTAAGTAAGACGCGATCCATTGCAGTGCTAGACCTCTTATTCCACTTTTTTCTAATTTTCTCAATAATATATTATGTGCTACAAAGTCGAAAGCTTGTGAGAGGTCAAAGAATAGACCTGTCGTTAAGTAATTTTTATTTAGGAAATCATGGATATGCCTTAAGAGATTAGCAATTGCTAGTGTGGTTGACTTGTTCTTTTGAAACCCATACTGTTCTTTTGTTATGATGTTGTATTTGCTACAGTAGTCGGAAAGTCTCTTGTGCATACATTTTTCAAATAATTTAGATAATATGGGTATAAGGGTTATTGGGCGATAATTTTTAACATCACTTTTAACGTTCTTTTTGTACAGAGGTTTAACGACGGATAATTTTAGAGCATCGGGAAAAGTTCCTGATGAAAATGAAAAATTAATTAAATACGTCAATATAGGAATTAGTTCTGCACTGCAACTTTTAATTACTTTTGTACTAATTCCATCGTAACCCTCTGAGTTAGTGTTATTTAAAGCTATTATCTCTTTTTTTATCTCATCTTCAGTCATAGGGCTAAGAAATATGGAATTGGGTATAGTCAGGGTTGTATTAGGCACGTCATTATCATATAAGTTATTAAATGTCATAGTGTTAGTCGAATCAATAAAATAATCATTAAAAGCATTTGCTATGTCAGAGGGATTAGTCAGTATTCTCTTATCTAATTCTAATCGTGAAATGTCGTTATCACATTTTGTATTTCCGATTTCACGGTTAATGACTGACCACGTTGCTCTGCATTTGTTTTGACTATTGTTAATGTAATTAATGTTTGTATTTATTTTGGATCTAAATATACATTTTTTCAGTATTGATGAATATTTTTTATAATTTAGTTTGCACGTTAGGGTTTTATTTTTATAATAAAGATACCGTAACCCTCGTTTAGTTTTGCAACTTTTTCTGAGACCCCTGCTTATCCATTTTTGTTTATTAGAATTACAGTTGTTTATTTTAATCTTAATCTTTGGGAAACATAAGTTATACAATAAACATAAAAAATCGTGAAATTTATTGAATGCATTATTTAAATCAGGTTCAAGATGTACTTCTGACCACGTTAAACTTGCAAGGTATTTTTTAAATTTCCTTATATTTTCACTACAATAGTCTTTTTTATAAATAAAGTATGATTTAGTCTTAAAGCCTTGTTCTTTAACCGGGAAATCCAAGAGTTGAGCTGTGTCGTGGTCCGATAAATATAGGGGTAAAACCTCAGTAGAAGACTGATTTATGTTACTCAGTATGTGGTCTATACAAGAATCCTTACGTGTGGGAACTTTAACGTGCATCTGCAAATTATAGTTATTACATAGATCCTTTAAGTAATTTGTGATTTTTCCTTGTTTAAAGGTATTTATATTGAAATCACCGGCAATAACTATCTTTGTACTTGACCCATATTTTATAACCGTTTCGCACATGAGTTGATCAAGTTTGTCCAAAAATATGTTAGGATTAGACTTAGGAGTTCTATAAAGACATACAATTATTAATTTGTGCAATGGAACTTCAATACCACAGGCTTCAAATGTTTTTTGTTTTGAGTAGTTTTTAATGTGGGAAAGCTCTTTATAAATAATATCCTGTTTAGCGAGGATACAGGTCCCCCCTCTCTGTGTGTCTCTACTAAATGCTGCTGCTACGACGTAGTTATTCATTTTTAAATATTTCTCATTTCCAGCACGCATAAATGTTTCAGACAAACATAATATGTCTGGTTCTTTATTTATGTCTCGTAACTCTAACAATGTTAGTTCCAAAATTTCCTTTTTTGATAGAATACTAGCGATATTTTGGTGTAAAATTTTAAAAGTTTTAGGTTTTCTTATTACAGTGTTGTTGTTCAAGAAAAAACTGTTTATGATCTATAGCTTTAAAATAGTATGGAATGGTACCTTTTTTTGTGCGAGTAGAATTACAAATATTAGGACCACTTGAGGCATGCCGTTCCGTTTGATGACGTGTAAAATAATAAGGGATTGTACCTTTCGAAGGTAATACATGTTTTTTATCAGGTTTTACACAGTTAGTTTGATTACGCAGTATTATTTTCTTCAATGCTTTAACATTTAAGTACTTTTTATCGTAATCGTAACAGTCAATAGTATAGTTTATAGATTTACACGTATTGTCTACTTTGTATTCACAATCAATGTATTTGCAACAATTGTATTCGCCGCAAATATTACGTATAGTCTGCTTTAAATCATTTATATTTATGTACTTATTCTTTAATGGGCTCAAAACGATTACATAGTTATTACTGAATATGTCGAGAAATTGGCGTAATTGCACAGACAAAATTTTTGTATCATAGTCATTTTCACCTACACAAATGATAAGTTTATCGCTACTTGATGTTACAATATTTTGACAATTCTTAATTATGTCACTAGTAAGCGCGTGTGGTTTTGTTTCTGCCATCACAGTATATTTCAGGAACTAACAGCTAATCTCAGGAACTACTGGTCCGATTTGAAAAAATCTTTCAGTGTTAGATAGCCCATTTATCGAGGAAGGCTATATATCATCACGCTAAGACCAATAGGAGCGGAGCAGCGATAAAGAATGTTTTAAAATCGGGGATTCCACGGGGACGAAGTCGCTGGCAGCAGCTAGTATTTGATATCTGCGGAGAGGAGTAGATCTTTTTTGATAGACTTCAAAAATATCTATGTTTTCCTTCTTCATAGTTTGGAGATACCAGAAAACATTCTGATCATAGAGATATTCAACAATTTCGTATTTATGATATTTTTAAGCTTAAAGCTGTGACACATTTGTCTGACGCCACATTTGCGCGGCCATCATAATCTTCACACATATGTATTATCTTTTATTTCGACGTGGCATGTGTATATAACTTTTTAATATCACATACGTCCATCAAACGGCTATAATCGGTCATTCATCGGAGGTCGTTCAGACTAGTAAAATGCTGAGCAAGCGTCTTTTGGGACGAATTTAAAGGGATAACATGGGATAATCAGGTTTCAACTTGCGTCTGATTTGAAAAGGTACTTATTGAATTTGTTGTGCAGTGCTATGGCAATTGTTTTATCTATAGTTATAAAATTGTTTGTCTTGACCACAGCCAAAATCGCTTGGTCTAGAAAGCTGACATTTTTAATAAACTTTTTTTATTTATTTATTTTATTTATGTCCCTTTCAACTGTCGTTACAGGTGGTATACCTAATGCAATGGCACGGTCTTAAAATTAACTTATTTATAATAAAATAATAAGCAAGTAAACTATGAAAAACCTAAAAATAGTACTACCTACTTTACTTATTTAATAATTACAACTTCTTCTTTTTTGTTGTAAGTAAAGGATTATTGGGAGGGGCAAGGAACAGATGGGACCCGGACGAAGTCGAAGGCATCAGCTAGTATTATATAATCTGTTACAAAATCTTCTTTAGCGGAATTAGCGATTGCTTCAATTTAATTCTGTAGTTGCGTACTTACGCCAGATCACAGACAATATTGGTTATTGATAAAAGTGAGTCATGTGATCTCCAGATCTTTGAGTTTGGGGCGGTTCCCATATTTTTAGGGAGCGTTCGCAAAAACACACCTACACTTTTAAGGAACGTTCGCAAAACACCTCTATATTTTTAAGGAGCGCTCGCAAAAAACACCTCTACATTTTATGAAGCGTTCGAAATACACCTCTACAATTTTAAGGAGCTTTCGTAAAACACCTCTGCATTTTAAGAAGCGTTCGCAGTCCAATCTTATTCATAAAATATTAAGTAGTGCATGAACAGAAGCACGAATCGATTCGGCAGGTCTTGACAACTTAGTAGATAAGTCTACAAGGTTGCGGAATTTTTTCGAAAGAGCCACCGTGGCCCTGGAAGGCAAAGGGTAAGTCAAAGTCAAAGTCAATTCATTTACTTCAACTAGACCATTAACGGCACTTTTGAACGTCAAAACATTTGAAAATAAAAATATTATAGTGACTCTAGTTGTCCATTCGCAAAAAGTAGATTCTTATGGAGAAGAACGGACAAGAAACTCCATAGTTACTCTTTTCAAATATGTATAAGTTTTACAATATTTTGTATACATTAGCCAATTGGTTATATGTGAGGACGATGCACCCGAATAAAACTCTAAACTGGAAACTAAGTACTATACTATTAACAGGTACAACAAAGAAACAACAGCAGAGGTAAAATTAATAAATTTGCTAGTCAGGGACATAGTACTCACATATTTACAATTTTTTTAATCCTTGTTTTATACAATTACCAACAATGAATCAGTATGTGTTAAATTAACTATAAAAGATCAGTAACTACACCTGTATACATAGCAGATCTAGATCACACATACAGACCGACAAGTTTGGCTTTGTCTACTACACCCAATATTGTCCTATGGAGCATTATGGGTATTAGGAGGAACACGGGTGGGTTCTAGCCATTAAGAGTCTGACACTCCCTTCCGCTCCGCCCAGAGCGGAAGAAGTCATTTGATGATGTCTACGAGTCGAGGCCACGAGCTATGGCGTAACACTACTGGCGAATGCTATTGATAACCCCTATATTTCAACCGACTTCAAAAAAAGGAGGTTATATAGAACACAGCTGCTTTTCTCAAGTTCTTACTTGGTAAATAAGTTTGAAACTGGATATCAGTTTACACGTCACGAATCTTCAGTGGTTTTTGAGTGTCTAAAATGTTTGGACGTTTCAAATAAGCTTAATTAAAACTTGGACGAAGTAATTATACCAGGCAGGTACGAAGCTTATTAAAATGTTAAAACTTTCGTTCGTACCTGTTTTGTTAATATCTTTGTGTAAACGAAAACGGTTTAGGTATAATGAGCTCTAGAGAAAGTGACGTTCCATCAGCACAGCTATAATGATTACAAGTAGTCCAAAATGCATGCAGATTTGATATGTGACATTTCGGTAGTGTGCGAAATGTCACTTGCGGAACTGACACGTTGTTACTTAATTCAAATTGAAATATATAAATAACTAGCTGACCCAGCAAACGTTGTTTTGCCATGTATAAAAAAAAGAAAAAAGATTTTCCCGCTTTTCTGTTGAAGTTTTTCCTGAATTTTCTTTGTTATAAACCTCACGGAGCCCGAGACCTTTCCAACGAATGCAAAACCGTGGAAATCGGTTCGTGCGTTCTGGAGTTATAGCGTCAGGAAGGAAATCCCGACTTATTTTTATATAGTAGATATAAAATACATAAATAAAATATAATATACTAATAAATATCAAATAGCTATATAGTTGAGAAAGGAGCGGAAAAAGTATATTGATAAGTGATGCTCCTTCACCATTTACGAGTATGTGGTCCAAAAGGTTGAACTTTGATATTTTTGGATAGTTCAGCAAAATACGTAAGAATTTTTTTTTTCTATAATTGAATTCACCAGTTTTTCTGTCTCCACTTTATATAATTCTTTTATTAGTCGTGCCAATTGTTCTATGAAATTTAACGTAAAAAAAAAAATCGTTTCTTCGGAAACTATTTGCAACGCTTATTTGCGTTATTTGCTAACAGAATGTCACCTGGCCTATTCTTGGACTATCAGCTAATTCTACACACCAAATTCTTCATTTAAAAAATTAACACTATCATACTACGTTGCAAAAACAAGTCCTTTGTTCTCTTTTACGTAACAACAGTGCAATATATTTGGCAGTAGTCAGTCCCCTGCCATACGCATTATACTGCACAGTCGCTCAGCTAAGTTTGGCACTAAACCAAAGACAATGCTGAGTAGTAATGTTGTTTGGAACATTCCTACCTAAACTGGTAACGTATGGTAATGTTATGGGCTAAGTTTTATACTAAGGTTTTGTTTAGAGACAGGTCCCATGCCCGATGGAACATCAAAAACGCACGAACACGAATATCTTTGAAAAGTTTTATCCCGTAAACCCCTTTGGGGGACTACTGTTCTAAAATACATAATCAGTGCTAAATACATCTGTTACTTAAGTCGCCCGGAGGACAAGAGGGAGCATACGGTGAAGGTCTGCTCTGCTTGGGTGGAGCAACGCTGTGTTCTTGTGGAGGCGATCGGCGGCGATGACCTCTCGCTTCTGGCCTTGGTTCAATCCATGGTCCGGAGCGAGGAGGCATGGGAAGCGGTCACCTCCTTCTGCGAAGCAGTAATGCTTGCGAAGAATAGGGAAACCTGACATCCCAGCCGCCGCAACAGATGAAGACGCCGCGGGAGTCGGGAGTCGCAGGGCGATTCCCGGCCACCGTAGGCGCGGGCCTGCGGATGGATAGGTGGCTTGCCGTCCGATAACAACGGACCTGGGTCGACGGTGCGTCACTTTCCATGCGCGCCCTAAAGGTATGCCAGCAAAGAAGACGGGGCCATAGGGCCAGTGCCTGCTCGGGTTGCAGAATTTGTTCGAAAGTGTCAACGCGGTCCTGGAACGCAAAGGGAGGAACACGGGTGGGTTTTAGGCAGTAAGAGACTAACACTCCCTCCCACTCCGTCCAGAGCGGACTAAGTCATTTGATGATTTCATTCACCCTAAGTCATTTGAACTTGAGACCACTGAAGTCATCCACATAACCGAAGAAAGTCACCATGATCTGATTGTAAACATACAACGTAAGGCTTTTTAAAGGATCTTTTCTTATCAAATTATTACCACTATTTTTTATCAACAACATGATTTTTCAAAGCAATTTCTTTCAGCCCAACCAAACCTATGAAAATATTAAAAACAGACCGATCAGTCAGTGTACAAGTTGACTTTACTTTTCAAATAGCTATCTACGTTTTACACAAAAGCAGGCTTTCCAAACAAATCATAAAAATAAAACCAGACTGAAGGGTTAGTACAACACTAGTATATACGCAATGGGCCAGCCACCCATCACTGTTTATGTATATTATAGCTCTTAGGCCAGACGCGGTTAAAGTTTTATGGTCTGGAAAATACGTAGGCTTCGTATACATAATGTATTGTCACGCACATCCCTTTACTTACAAAAATAACTATGGCTTAAAGCTATATACCTAGCTGTATACCTAGAAGTTTGACGCCCAGTAAACGCTGAGATGGTAACTCTTTCAGTACGGGCACGTTCAGAACAATTTTACTGTATCTTTTGCTACGTTTTTTTTATTTTTTTATAACGTGTTTGTTTGGTGTTTGTGTGTCGAATAAATGTTTTATATTATATTTTATTTAAATTATTTTTTAAAATAAATCCACTGCGACGGTCACAGGATGAGTTAGTGTATTTGTAATAGGCTCTGATTAAAATCTTCTAGTACTCAATTATGTATTTTTGATTCTGATTGATTTGAATCAATTTTTTCACTAACTTGAAGACTTAAAAGCTGTCTGATTTTTTTTATAATTCATTCAACCTACAATTCTTGAATTTATTGCTTGCTCAATTGCTTATAAGGGGCCCAATTTTAGCGATTATTTGCATTTTAATTAAAATTCCAGAAACCGTCAAGAAACATCCATACCTCCATCCTTAATCCATTCTGTAATAAACATTGCAAAGGTAAATGTAACTGTGACCGTTTGCCTGTCAGTCTATTTGTTGCCTCTTCCCGTCTTAACGGCTGAACGGAGTTGGTTGAAACTTGGCACACGAGTAGACCATGTGATGAAAACTTGGGATAGGTTACTACTGGGTACTTTTTATCCCAAGAATATTTTCCCTCAGCATAATTTTCAAGTAACACGCGAGTCCAGTTGCTGGAAGAAGATACTTGATTAATAATTAAAACTTTGAAAGCAGCAGCTCAGTCTTAATTGAATCATCTAATGAGGCTATTAGACAAAGAGATATGAATGTATAATAGACTAGCTGCTGCCCGCGACTTCGTCCCCGTGGAATCCCCGATTTTAAAACATTCTTTATCGCTGCTCCGCTCCTATTGGCTTACGCGTGATGATATATAGCCTAAAGCCTTCCTCGATAAATGTTCTATTCAACCCAAAAAGAATTTTTCAATTCGAACCAGTAGTTCCTGAGATTAGCGCGTTCAAACAAACAAACAAACAAACTCTTCAGCTTTATAATATTAGTATAGATTAGTATAGATAACAATTGACTAATACAATTATGATTTCACGTGACCAGAGGGCTGATCTTTCCTTTTGTCAACGAATCAGCATTGCCATTCAACGTGGCAATGCGGCCAGTGTTCTGAGCACTTTTCCCATTGACAGCGATGTGGATGAATTTTTCGATGCCCTATGAGTTCTTCCCCCTTTCCCCCTTTTTACTCCGCTTTACATTTATATATATATTTTATATTAACATATGGTAATGTTATGGGCTAAGTTTTATACTTATTTATAATAAGGTTTTGTTTAGAGATAGGTCCCATGCCCGATGGAACATTAAAAACGCACGAACACGAATATCTTTGAAAAGTTTTATCCCATAAACCCCTTTGCGGGACTAATGTTCTAAAATACTTAATCAGTGCTAAATACATCTGTTAGTTAAGTCGCCCGGAGGACACGAGGGAGCATACGGTGGACATCTGCTCTGCTTGGGTGGAGCAACGCCGTGTCCTCATGGAGGCGATCGGTGGCGGCAACTTCTCGCATGCGGCCCTGGTTCGATCCATGGTCCGGAGCGAGAAGGCATGGGAAGCGGTCACCTCCTTTTGCGAAGCAGTAATGCTAGCGAGGAAAAGGGAAACCTGACATTCCAGCCGCCGCAACAGATGAAGACGCCCCGGGAGTCGGGAGTCGCAGGGCGATTCCCGGCCACCGTAGGCGCGGGCCTGCGGATGGTGAGCGATAGGTGGTTCGCCGTCCGATAACAACAGACCTGGATCAACGGCGCGTCACTTTCCACGCGCGCCTCAAAGGTATATCAGCAAAGATATACCGGGGCTCCATATTGTCAGTGCCTGCTAGGGTTGCAGGATTTGTTCGTAAGTGTCACCGCGGTCCTGGAACGCGAAGGGACGAACACGAGTGGGTTTTAGTCAGTAAGAGACTAACACTCCCTCCCACTCCGTCCAGAGCGGTCTCAAGTTTGCGACATCATCAAATGACTTATTCATTTGATGATTTTGCAAACTTAAGGCCAAAGAAGTCATCCACATAACCGAAGAAAGTCACTATGCTCTGATTGTAAACATACAACGCAAGGCTTTATAAAGGATCTTTTCTTATCAAATTATTACTATTTTTTAAGCATATGTTATCTACAACATGATTTGTGAAAGCGATTTCTTTCAGCCCAACCAAACCTATGAAATTATTAAAAACAGACCGATCAGTCAGTGTACAAGTTGACTTTACTTTTCAAATAGCTATCTACGTTTTACACAAAAGCAGACTTTCCAAACAAATCATAAAAATAAAACCAGACTGAAGGGTTAGTACAACACTAGTATATATACGCAGTGGGCCAGCCACCCATCACTGTTTATGTATATTATAGCTCTTAGGCCAGACGCGGTTAAAGTTTTATGGTCTGGAAAATGCGCAGGCTTCGTATACATAATGTATTGTCACGCACATCCCTTTAGTTCTACAAACAATAACTATGGCTTAAAGCTATATATACCTAGGAGTTCGACGCCCAGTAAACGCTGAGATGGTAACTCTTTCGGTACGCACGTTCAGAGCAATTTTACTGTATCTTTGCTACTTTTTTTTTTACAACGTGTTTGGTGTGCGATTGTGTGTCGAATAAGTGTTTTATATTCTACTAGCTTCTGCTCGCGACTTCGTCCGCGTGGAATAGTTACTTTACCCCCGATTTTGAAACTTTGAGCCCGATCGGTTTATAATTGATTAAGTTTCATAAAAACTTTCATCCCCTATTTTATCCCCTAGAGGGCAGAATTAATCAATATCCTTTCTTAGCGGATGCCTACGTCATAACATCTACCTGCATGCCAAACAGCCCGATCAGTGGTTTGGGCTGTGCGTTGATAGATCACTATGTCAGTCAGTCAATCACTTTTGAGTTATATATATTTAAATTTTATTTACATTAATTTTTAAAATAAATTGCACTGCGACGGTTACAGAATGAGTTAGGGTATTTGTAATAGGCTCTGATTAAAATCTTCTAGTACTCAATTATGTATTTTTGATTCTGATTGATTCGAATCAATTTTTTCGCTAACTTGAAGACTTAAAGCTCACAATGTCTGTTTTTTTTATAATTCATTCAACTTACTATTCTTGAATTTATTGCTTGCTCAATTGCTTATAGGGGGCCCAATTTTAGCGATTATTTCCATTTTAATCAAAATGTCAGAAACCGTCAAGAAATATCCATACCTCCATCCTTCATCCATTCTGTAATAAACATTGTAAAGGTAAATGTAACTCTGGCCGTTTGCCTGTCAGTCTATTTGTTGCCTCTTCCGCCTTAACGGCTGAACGGAGTTGATTGAAACTTGGCACACGAGTAGACCATGCGATGAAAACGTAGGATAGGTTACTACTGGGTACTTTTTATCCCAAGAATATTTTCCCTCGGCATAATTTTCAAGTAACACGCGGGCCCAACTGCTGGAAGAAGATACTTGTTTAATAATTAAAACTTTGAAAGCAGCAGCTCAGTATTAATTGAATCATCTAATGAGGATGTTAGATAAAGAGATATGAATGTATAATAGATAACAATTGACTAATACAATTATGATTTTACGTGACCTGATGATGAGAGGGCTGATCTTTTCTATGGTCAACGAATCAGCATTGCCATTCAACGTGGCAATGCGGCCAGTGTTCTGGGCACTTTTCCCATTGACAGCGATGTGGATGAATTTTTTTATGCCCTATGAGTTCTTCCCCCTTTCCCCCTTTTAACTCCACTTTACATTTATACATATTTTATATTAACTTGTATATTACGGAGGTATATATTTCATATTGTCGTCAGACAATCCTTCTGCTAATCTAAATTTAATGAATCTTGATCTAATTATGTATAAGTACCGGGAACGCAAATTTCAAGTTTGAAGATAAAACCACAAGAAATATGTATGCAGAAGGTGTACTCCTTTAAAAACAATAACATTTATAGCAAAATGTCAAAACGACATAGCTTTATTTTATCTCTTCTCAAAACACTCGTACAATCCAAAGAACAGAATAGAATAAAGTACAGAAGACATTTATTCGACACAAACAAAAGTCAACACAAGAACAAAATCGTGTCGAAGAAATGTTTTCTATTCTCATCACTATTACATTTATCACATCACAATTGAAAAACAAATAGGTTAATTTAATATATTAGTTTTCTTTTTTAACCGACATCTAAAAAGGAGGAGGTTCTCAATTCGGATGTTTGTATGTTTTTTTTTTTTAATGTTTGTACGCGCATAACTCCGTCGCTTGTCAACCGATTTGAAAAATTCTTTTTTTGTTGGAAAGGGTATACTTTCCAAATGTTCCCATCGGTTTTCGAAAAATCAACAAGAATCTAAAAAAAAATATCTACATTGTCTACATTGACGACCTCTTAGTTTACTCTGCAAAGGAGCAGTACTTTTTTTTTACATCAATGTGATTGGTTCGTTTAGGTGGGGCAGGGGAGGGTGTAGGTATCACTAAAAAGTGAAAAATAAAAAAAACTTTTTACAAAAAATAAAACCGACTTCTAAACAAAAAAACCAAAAAGTACCTATAAAATAACTTTAATTTCGGAAGTCGGTGTGTTCAACAACAAAAAAGCAACCAAAAACACTGAGTTCCGAAATTAAAGTTATTTTATACTTTTTGGTTTTCTTGTTTAGAAGTCGGTTTTATTTTTTGTAAAAAGTTTTTTTTTGTTCATTTTTGTATTACATCAATGAGAATTTCTCACATCCGTGTAAAATGACACAATACTGCAAAAAAAAATTAAATAGCATTTGGTTTTCTGTTTACCTTCTTATGACTAAAATAGACATAACTAAGTTCAGTTTTTAAAGCCCGCAAGAAATTTCTAGAAATTCGTTCTTGGCGGGTAATGGTCATTCGTTACAAAAAGTGTGTAAATTAATCGTTACTTAGGTACATATATCATGTGTTTCTAAATGTTTCTTAGGTAGTGTAAATTAAATCCAAACTACTTCTGCAATGATTCCTGAAAAAAAAAATCCGCACAGTCACGATGAGACAAGCCCCAAAAGGGTTAAAACGGGTGCACTTCCAAATCTTTCAATTCGCGATAAAGGTTTATTATATTTATTTTTTTTCACTTTTCTATGGGACTTTAAATTACCAACTAAGTACAGCAAAATAGTGATGATTTCCCATCCAAAAAATCAAAAAATGCTGACAAAGTGACATTCTATTAGCAATAGCGATAGAATGGAATGAATTGGGATAGATTAACAAGCGCTCTCAAAATACCGCGGGGCCAATCCCTTATGTTTTGACTTTTTCCTAGATAAAATGTAATTCTAGCTAGGATTTGATCTCTGTACTTAGTCCTAGTATTGATATTTTCCTTACTACGACTATCGCTATATCTGATGAAATGCCACTTGTTGCAGACAATATTTTCCTTATAACAAATCCAAATAAGACTTCTTATCTGTCTGTATATTGTAATCAAACTGATTAGATCGTTTAGAGTTTCGATGCGATGAGATAAGATTCCCCTGATAAAGTTAAACGAATTCTTACGCGCCATTCACTTCTTAATTAGAGTCGTGTGTTAGTTTGATGGAGCTAATCTCCGAAATAGTTAGACCGTTTTCAAGCTTGCTTAATTGATAGGTGTTCGCTCGTGTGTTGTTTTATTAGTTTATTGGCTGGTGTTAAGGGCTTAATTAATAAACTTGAACACAATTAATCTACCTGGCCTAATCTCAACAGTTTGAGGTCGGCTTCTTGTCTATTATTTACATGGAGCGAGTTCCTATCTGACTTCCGCAACCCAGTAACTGGGTTATGCTATATAACTATGGCAAGACTGGTGTCAGATTTCCTGACTTCTGATTATCCGGAACGACTGTTAAGGACCTATACATAATAGCTGGGAGAAATTCTTAAAATGCTTTTCGAGGCACGGAGATATTTCCGTATGTTAAGTCACTCATCTACGGACGGACTTCGGAAATATGGAAGGATTATTGAAAAATGATCCCTTAAATATATGGCAGTTTGTCATATTTGTCGATGGGATTCCATTTGGTACTAACACTATCCTTTCTAGGCAAGTTAAGTAGATGTCTACAACTATTCAGGCTTGTTGCGGAATTTGTTAGAAAGAGTCACCGCGGCCCCGAAACGCAAAGGGCATTAAGAGGAACACGGATGGGTTTTAATGGTATTTGCCGTCCATAAACAAAACCCAGGCATGTGTCAGCATTTGTGGTGCAAAATTACATGTGTTAGAATATTAGTAGGCTCTAAAATTAATAATTGAAACGGACTGGGTAATACAGATATCCAAAATGCAAACAGATTAAAGTGATGGCTGTTTTACGCGAAAGTGACTCGTATCTAACTTGCGTAAACTTTTGTTTTTTTTTTTGTATGCGTCATGCTTGGTGCTAATAAATTCTTTCATTCTATCTTCTCCTATCTAAAGATAAATCATCATCTGCCTTTTCACAACTACATATATTGGGGTCGGCTCACAGACAAGCCGGATTCAGCTGAATAACAGTATTTTACGAGGAGCTGCTGCCTACCAGACCTCCATAACTCATTAACTGGGGAACATGGTACTTCTTGGCAAGACTGGTGTCAGATTTTCTGGTTTCTGACAATCCGTAACGACTGCCAAAGATCTCCAAATGACAGCCGGCACCAACGGTTTAACGTGCTTTCCGAGGCACGGAGAAGTCTCGTTATGTTAAGATGGTCACCCATCCACAGACCAACCTCGGCAAGCTTCCCGACCCGTGCGGATGTTATAATTTAACCAATCGCACGCTTTCTTAAGGTAAATCTTATCATAAAAACTGAAATCATTTTTAGAAAGACAACCAGTTCGAAAACTAATCACTTGCTTATATACAGTTGATTGTATTCCAATGATATACATAATAGTTCTTGACTTGATTTCATAATTTCTAGAAATTAAACACTATTATTTTGTGAAGTTCTCGAAAAAGTGGTTTTCACGCGTTCTTATTTTTACTTTCTTCAAATAAATGCTTAAATTAAGCAGGGAAGTATTATCTTACTTCAAGTACCTAATGCATTTATTGCGTAACTACTTCATTTCGAATAATAGTTATTGTTGTCACATGATAATTTTACCTTCAAATATATCTGCATCGTGCGCTTAAGGGCACCATGTTACTAATATTTTTTTGTTTATTTATGTGTCCTCCAGAAAAAAAAAACAAAATGGCGGCCGAGTAGCTATACCACAAAGGTTCTATCCCCCTTAATCATGTCCTTGGTTTTAAATCCATTGCCCATTTTTCTCTAAATTCTGAGCAAAGATGGAAGCAAAAGAGATGACCAAAGAACTCTGAAGTGGAACAAACGGCCAACCACTAAGCCCTTTGATGGGCCGACCATCGTGGTAGGTAATCCTTCACTCACCATTGATTCTAACGATGTACTCTGGCTATAAGCTGGCTATAAACTAAAGTGTTATCACTTTAGTTTAATGTCTTCCTTATTGGTTAGTTTATATTCACGGTAAAAAATGCAGGTTTAAAAATGTTTCTCAAGAAATTGCCAAGGGATTCATATTATTCATATTCATAAGCATAATAAAAGCATAGCATAATCAGCCTTTTAATGTTCTCTCTGCTGGAACACAGGCCTCCTCTCTAGGAGAGGGAATGGGTCGTAATCCACCACGCGGGCCCAGTGTGGGTTGGTGAATGTCACATGTCTTCGAATTTTTGGCTCTAGGACACGCCGGTTTCCTCACGATGTTTTTCTTCACCGTTTTGAGAGCAGTGGTGTTGAAATTAATTACCCAAAGTAATGCGCCTGGCTGGGTTTGAACCCGCGACTTACAATTCGTATGTCGGGGCCGTTATCACTCGGCCACCACTGCTCTCGTTATATAGATAGGTTTTCGTCGTCCGGATATTTTTTTGAAGCCGTTTTCTTTCTTGTTCATATTTTTTCGATTTAGTATATTATTTTAATCAATTATTTAAAATACATATGATGCTCTTGAGTAAATAATTGCATACCTACCCTCACGTCTGTGTTCCCCTAGGTTGGGTTAGGAAGAGACGTACCTATTGCACACTGAAAAAAAAGGGTATCAAAAGGAGGGAACACAAATCCAAATTTCGGGAAAAACCAAGAAACTAAACCTCCCACTATGCCCGAACCTTATATGTTACAGTAGCGCTAACGACCACACAACTATCGAGGTAGTCAAGAATATAATAGAATGTTCTAAAATGAATAATTCGTTGAGTATTCCTTTTTTCATTGATTTAGTTCTCGTTATTTCGACTCCAGTGATTAAAAAGTCGATAAAAGCCGTCGATAGTCGATCCTGCTTTAAAAAAATATCCAGTGGACAGAATTGTTAACTGAATAAACCATGTAAAATCTTTATAAAAATTCGCCATGTATTCACGTAGTAAAGCCAAAATCCAAAAACAATCATCAAAAATTTACGAAACAGTTCCATAAGAGAAAGCTTTAAAAATATGGAAAACAAATCCTGTAGATTTATTAAAGCAATCCGTTTAGTAAAAACAATTTTAACATTGTCTGTTAAAATTGTTTTTACAGCTTTGAATACAGTAATGTATGAAAAATACCCGAGTTTCCCGATTCAAATCCTCAATTGATTCCACGCTCCAAAGTAACAATGAAAAAAGTTGAAATAATTTCAAAACAAATCGGTAGTACAGCGTTCTTTCATAGGAATATTGATATGCGTGGGCCGTTATACTTTTCTACAAACCTCTCTGAATGTAACAATTTTACTTTAAATAATTAAAAAGAAGAAAAAATGCATAATTATAGTAAGTAATTTATTGAATTAGAGAAACCTATTATCGTAAAAATAATGACAGACTGTAGCAAGTCGCCTCTTCTTCAGTAGGTAACGTGCAATTGTTTTCCAGAATCTGCAAATTGTCTCTCGAAGTAAAATGGTCCTTGTATTTCAGTACGAACTGGCGGAGCTTTCAAAGCTTTCAGTTGAGCTTTCAGCGAGTCAGTGTAAGCGCGCCACCCGCGCAGAACACACGCCGCGCCGCATCGAGCCGCGCGGCAAAACGACAACAAAAACACCTCGTACTTTTCGTATCAACAAACCGACATCATAAAAAATTCATTCTTAGTGAAAAAAAAAAAAAATTGACTGTTCCTTTTTTGACTTTTCGACGCGGTGGTGATTTTGAGTTTTCTTTTCTTTGAGTTGTCAACTTTTTGTTAGAGATGTGAGGGATTTGCAAATAGTAGTTTTTAATTTTTAGTCGATTGATTTAATTTGTGTAGAAAAGAGTGTTACTTTATCTGTTTGTATTAAAGATATAAGTGTTATGGAAAAGTGGGTTCGGGAGAAGAGCGGATTAAACCAGCTGACCAGCGGCAATTCTCAGTTTGTTTTGTTCGGTAAGTTATTTTAAAATTATACCAAGAGTCGAATATTTTCAGAACACAAGCTTCCAGTTATCTTATCCTGATACGCATCCACTTGATGGATGATTAGATTATATGCATCGATTTGGCATTAGCAACGGTAGTGCGTCGACAGATTGATAAAATTACTTTTCAGTGTTTTCACCGACGTTTCACAATGACTCAGCCTCTCAAACATTAGGTACTCTTAGATATTTTAGATCAGCGAGAACCATTGTTCTAAACTTAACACTGGTTTACATTTTCGACTTTAACATCAACAAACACTGTTTACTAAACCAATGTGTTCCATATTCAAACATTCGAGTATTTTGACACAAACGTATCATTTAGTGCCAGTAACTGTTATCGGTGAATATGGCTTGTGATTTATATTTGAATTCAGAACGCCAATTTTCATACTAGTAAAGCATTCAAATTGAAGACAAAATAATATCATTATCACTTATCAAAATGTAGGGATTTTACTAGTGTCTTAAAATATACATACATACAAGGATTGCTCCTACGAATTAAATATTATAATTTCAATCTATTCTTACCAAATGATGTATCGAATGTGTATTTTCAATTGATTAAATAACTCCCCAGATATCTGATTAACTGATTTATAATTATCATAGTCCAGAGAACTGGAAATTATTTTTAGGACAGTATTTTTTTTTGTCTATTATCATTTCTGGATAAAGTTTTATTTTTAAAGCTGTATAAATCATTGAAATTATTTAGTGTCGCTTCGTAGTTATCGACTTTTTTAATCACTCGAGAACCTTGTGCTTAACGAACTATTCATTTTGGAACATTCTGTGATAATTTTGATTACCTCAATAGTTGAGTGGTCGTCAGGGCTACTGTAGAATATGAGGTGCTGGGTTCAATTTTGCAGATTTGGACATAGTGGTAGGTTTATGTGGTTGGTTTTTCCATGAAATTTACTTATGCATACGAGGATTGCTCCTACGAATTCAAAACAATTTGAATCCATTCTCACAAACTAATATATATATATATATAGGAAATTTCCCTAGATCTAATTAAGTGATTTGTAAGTATCATTCTACAGAAAACAAACTTTTCAGGCATTTTTTTTTAATTTTGACAGCGTTTTATTATTGTCTTTTTCTTCTTTCATGTGAAAATAAACTTTTTTTCTTTTCGCCTGTGCTTTGTATGTAGGGGTTATTGTCTTCCTACAAAAAACGAGAAGTACTCAAAAAGCATTGCATCAGTCCATTTCCCTTGATATCACTTTTTCAATTTATTTATTTATTTCGAGCAACAAGACTCATAGGTGTTAGTAACAATGCACTTAAAACTATATTAGTAATACACAAGGACATAAATAAAAAGACAATCAGATCGTGACATCACTGCTGCCAGGTGACAGGCCCAGCCGAAACCCTTTTCTTTTTTTTAAAACCCACCCGTGTTCCTGCTTGTGCCCTTTGCGTTCCAGGGCCGCGGTGACTCTTTCGAACAAATTCCGCAACCCTAGCAGGCACTGACCCTATGGGGCCCCGTCTTCATTGCTGACGGCTCTTTGAGGCGCGCGTGGAACACGACGCGCCGTCGACTCGGGCCTGGTTGCTATCGGACGGCGAGCCACCCATAGCTCGCCAGCCCAGCCGAAACCCTGCAGCAGTGGTTCACAAACTCACAGTCAAGTCTGCTAGCTATCATAGATAGGATGCTGTGAACAACGAAGCGCTTGCAATTGTTTTGTGGAAGTGCTCATCATCTTCATTACTCAACGTACCTAAGTTTCCTTTAAAAAAATTCTAGCTAGGTAGAAAGTGTATTTGTAATTATATGTTATACCACTTTATAGTCATTTCCCAATTTATTTTACAAGTCAATCATATCAAAGCAGTAAGAAAAATCGAGACATTATGAATGAACAATACAAGATAATATTGGAGTGTTAATCACAAAAATAAATAAAATTAACCTCTTCCATTAAAAATAAATATGTCAATGTCTTGTTTTTTAAACGATTATTTTTCTGGCTAGAGTATTGTTCGGAAGACTCACCGCGGTCCTGGAATGCAAAGGGCATTACGAGGATCACGGGTGGGTTTTAGTCAGTAAGAGTCTGACACTCCCTTCCGCTCCGCTCAGAGCGAAAAAAAGTTATTTGATGATTTCCCATCCTTATTTATAATCATCTACGAAATACAATATTAATTTATCAGGTGAGATTACGAATCTTGGCTAGTGTAATTTGTATTAAACAGGCCCTTATAAAATGAGTGTCAATGGAATTTGAAGTTTATCTAGTATGACCTAGCGTTTGTTGTCCCAAAATAAGATAATTATGTATCTTGAATACAAATATACCAATTTAGTTAAATTATTTGGAAAGGGTACGGTTATTTGCGCCTAAATCAAACCACCATCACCGCATTTAATTAAATTCTGAGGATCCTAAGCGTTTTGAGATCCAATAGAATTTGGTCAAGCCTCAAGGATAATGTTTGAATGAAGGTTTCGTGACGAGAAATAATGAAGGCGTAGCTAGCATCCGTTGTGTTGATTATTTTCCAATATTGATCAGTGTCTTATGTAACTATTTAGATTTATAATAAAGTTTATCCTATTTAGCAGTACAGGCTGAGGGGTGACAACTGAATCTGTTGATGAAACTAATTTGGGCAAAGAAAAATTCATTACATTTTGTCACGTAACATTTGGTATTCTACTAGCAGCGCTCAGCGGTTTCACTCGCGTATTTCCCGTTCTCGTGGGAATACGGGGATAAAATATAGCCTATGTTACTCAGGGTGATTGTAGCTTTCTACCTAATAGTTAAAGAATTTTTGAAATCGGTCCAGTAGTTTTTGAGTTTATTCGTTACATACAAAAATAACAAATACAAATCCTTCTTCTTCCTCTTTATAATATTAGTATAGATAAATAAAATTATTCCCGTTTGTTCCATCAACAAAACTAGAGGGATGATCGGGAAGAAGATAAGGAATTCTCGTTTGTCACCCGAGGGGGAATAAGTCGATGGGACGAACGGGAGTAAACGCTTCCGCTCCGCTCAGAGCGGGAGAAGTCATATTATTGTGATGAATACCCATCCAGAAAAAAAGGTGACCAGAAAGTGTACAAATGTATAAGAAAACAACTATTTATACATCACTATACTCGCATTTAAAAGCGACCACCACAGTAGAAATTAATCAGGACAATTTGTATTCATATCCCGTCGTCGAACAATGCCTTCTTCATTAACTTTTACTATCTTTGTCTCTGTACAAGTTTTACTTAGATTCAGTGTATTTTACCATACTTGTTCTATTTGGTAGAAATAACTGGAAGTGAGTATTTAATAAAATTGACAGGCGATACACAAATGATAAATAATGGGAAACAAGTTGATAATCGCTTAGAATTTTCAATAACGAGCTTTCGAAAATCCTATAAATATTATAAAAGCGAAAGTTTGTAAGTATGGATGGATGGACGGATGTTTGTTACTCTTTCACGCGAAAACTACTGATCTGATTTGGATGAAATTTGGCACACAGATCGTTTATAATCAGGATTAACGTATAAGAATTTTTACCCCGATCTCAAACGATCTGCACTAAGTAGCATAATTTACTCATTGTTGTGATAAAAAGAACAATTTCCATCAACAACTAGTGATGGAGGATCATCATAGGTTTTAATACCTACAGCAAACTTTGATTCAATAAATATTATTATGTAGTCAGTCAAGTCTAACCTATTCTGAGACGGTTTGTGGGGGTGATGCACGAGTGAGTTTTGTCCGCTTGTGCGCCATCCACACGAAGCGAATTAAAAAATAATAAATCTTCTATACTTATAATAAATCTGTAGAGAGGTCAATTCTGTACAAGGAATATATTTTCAAAATAACTATCAGGGGGTGATTAGTGATCGATACTGGTGCCAAAAATGCAATCAGTAAAATTTTTGTCTGTCTGTCTGTCTTTCTGTCTGTCTGTCTGTCTGTCTGTATGTTCTTTATAGAAACAAAAACTACTCGACCGATTTTAACGAAACTTGGTGCAATTATTCTTCACACTCCTGGGCAGGTTATAGTATACTTTTCATCACGCTACAATCAATAGGAGCAGAGCAGTGAAGGAAAATGTTGGGAAAACGGGAGAAGTTACTCCATTTTTTAAGCTTCCGTCGCGTGTGTAGCCTTAATGGTTAAAGTTACATAGAAATCATGTATTACGGAAATGTTCTACATAAAATTATCTAAAAAATATCCCGAAACAGCATGTCTATCTTTTGTCAATTTTAAACCGATCGGGCTGAGAGTTTCAAAATCGGGGGTAAAGTAACTATTCCACGCGGACGAAGTCGCTGGCAGAAGCTAGTATAAAATAATACTTTGTACTACTAACATTAGATATAAGACATTTACTAACACAGTGGATCTTGATGTCCGACAAATAAAAAATTTATTTATTTAAAATTTAAGAGCCTTTTTTAGGGGAAATCATCAAATGACTCCTACCGCTCCGGGCGGAGCGGAATGGAGTGTCAGATGCTTACTGATTAACATCAATCAGTTTTCCTCTAAATGCCCTTTGCGTTCCAGTGCCGCAGTGATTTTGAATAATTCCGCAATCCTGGAAGTTTATTAGTCTACAAGAGTTTTGGAAAGTCAGTTACAGCATACATACTTTACTGAAAAAACTCTCAAGTTGTCCCGAGTCGGTATCGAAGTATGTAACCAGCTGGTGTCTTGTATATTAGGCGGACATAAAGTTTACCTTTATCTATACTAATATTATAAAGCTGAAGAGTTTGTTTGTTTGTTTGTTTGAACGCGCTAATCTCAGGAACTACTGGGCCGATTTGAAAAAATCTTTCAGTGTTAGATAGCCCATTTATCGAGGAAGGCTATAGGCTATATATCATCACGCTAAGACCAATAGGAGCGGAGCAGCGATAAATAATGTTTTAAAATCGGGGATTCCACGGGGACGAAGTCGCGGGCAGCAGCTAGTAATGGATAATATTTCACGAAAAAATATGAAACAACTTTTTTCCTAATACTGTTCTTCATGAACTCGTTTTACTTCTTAAACTCATTGTGATATTGTATTACATATGAATTTCACTACGGAAAGGAGTCTCAGGAAGAATCGCCGTGGACACGCAACAATTTCACCGATAAGTCCTATCTTTGAGGAGTGGTTAGAGAGAATCCACGGCGTCCTCACCTTCCACCTGAGGCAGGTACCTCCCGAAACAGCCGTGTCTGGCGAGCAACGGACACGGCTGTTTCGGGAGGTACCTTTTTCAGATTTAGCGGGAGGATACGTCCGGGTGTCAGCACTGTGTGGACTGCCCGGAGGACATGGTGGAGTATACGGTGGAGATCTTCTTCTCGCCCTGCTTGGACGGAGTAACGCTGTGTTGAAAAATAAGGAAGAATCACCGAATCCTTTACTGATGTCGCGAAAATCTTGGCGAGCACTCAAAGCAAATGGGCCTAACATTTGAACGGCGCAAACATGTTATAACTACCTAGCGCTGTATGAGATTTTCTGCATACGCAGCCGTTGCTCCAGTCAAGCCTGCACTGCCAGGTTTGCTGAATTTGTTTGAAAAAGTCACCGCGACCCTGGAACGCATAGAACATTTGGAGGAACACTGATGGGTTGAAGTCAGACGGAAACAGACACTCCCTTCCTCTGATGATTGTATATATTTAAAGAAAAGCACAACTTGCAGACGTTTAGTTGACTCTTTACCTCACCCACCTTCTGCAGTCAGTTTTCTGGGCACTTTTCCCATGGACAGCAATATAGAAGATTTTTTATGCCTATTTTCTTTTCCTCTTCGTTTTTGTTGTTATTTTTCTCATTTATTTATATATGCTTAGCGTTTTAAAATTATGTTTACTGTATTTCTTCCGATGGTTATGTGTGAGTTCTAACACTAGTTTCTAAGTTATTTTGTTTGTATCAAATCTTGTAAAAATCTCGAGAGACCGAAAACTGAACATTTGGAACACGTTTTTACGCATCAGAATTTGATGTCTACAATCTCGCCAAGTCATTCCGATAAATCGTGAATCGACATAAACTGACGACATGTTGGCGAGAAATCAGAGTGCGATTTTACAATTTATCGGATTTTGTGGCCTAGTTAAGTAGGGGAATATAGGGAACAGGGAACTTGGAGATCGGTTTACAATCTCTCAGATATTTTATAATCCTACGCATTTTACAATTATCCGGCGACATACACAAACCAATTAACGTTTATTTCAACTAATGTACGACTTACTGTTTTTTCGTCAACACTTTGATGTAAATAAAACTTCTAATGAACAATCTCCCACAGACACATACCTAAAACAAAAGCTCTAACAAGTAGACCAAAAGCACCCCAGATTATATTCAATCAATTACAGAACCCGAAAGGGTTCAAAGCAAATAATATAATAAAGAGGTCCAAGCATCCTTAAACTGAAGGGCTCAATTAAAAGGGTTGAAATCCTTTCGAGTCGTTATTTTTGTTCGAGTCATGGCAACACTGATGACGTATCTACCGGCTAAACCTTAGGCGCGCGGCGGACGGGCAATTTTGATCACTAATAGCGGTAACTCGCAATTAGATGACACGGTTGGCGCAGTGGTTGAGCGTTCGGCTGTTGCACTACATGTCGCGGGTTCGATCCTCACACGGAACAAATGTGTGTATGGCCTAAAAATAATTGTTCCGTGTCTGGGTGTCTTGTGTATGTGAGTTTACATGTTTGTGAACGCACCCACGATACAGCAGTAAAACCTAGTGTGGGGCAACGTTTATTAAAAAAAAAAAGATATTTATCGTGACTTTCATACAAGAAAACCACACCGATATAGCTAGCCAATCTGTGATTTTCAGTAGTTCACAGCAGTTTTCTGTCTCCAACAATAACGAATTCCAGTGCCGCATCTAGTAACTGTCAAAGTTGTACCATTTTAAATGTCAAGTTGCTGGTTATCACAACTGGCAACCTCTACGCGTCAGGTTACTTCACTCCCTCCCAGTCCCCGTCAGCAACCAGCGCTAGTCTTGCACGATGTCAATCGCGGCAACCGTGAACTGAACCTTTCTTGTTGCAATAGGGTATTTGACCAAAAATATATAATTATTCCGATGGTCCGTTAGATAGATTTCCAAAATATAATAGTCACATATTTTAGCTTTGTCAAATTTATTAAAATTAAGGAAGGTAAAAAGCATAAAAGATTAGGAGTGGGGTATTGTGACGTCACGACGTGGTAAAAATTGTAGTGAGAAGTGACGTCACACAGTACAGTGAGTAGGTATTAAACGTACTGTATCGTCTTCGTTTTTATTTAAATGAGAAAAGTACTTGTCCAATATACTTTGGAAATCTATCTTACGGACTAGTTAGATTTTGTTAGTCACATACCCTATTGGCAATAGCCATCAATAAACAAGAAGGGTGTTTGACGCCCAGCAAACGTTGAGATGGTAACCCCATCGGTATGGGCTTACTTAGAGTAATTTTACTGAAACATTATGCTTCCATTTTACTGTGTGTTATTTGCTGTACTATTGTGTCTGTGTCAAATAAATGCTTTATATTCTATTCAATAACTTTTTCAACGTTAACAGTTGCGTCAGCTAAAGTTGCTCATTCAGATCCACAATGCCGTTTAAATGGTGTATAAATATTTGTCATGTCTGCCGTATGTCTTGTGATGTCATCCATCTTACCGGTTGTGCGTAAAAGGTTTATTTTTACTACTCATTCTGTTCGTAGGAAAATGAATGTTCGGCCGTGTATTTTGGAGAAACTGACAAGTATAAAATTGTTATTAGCTAAAATAAATCTAATGTACTCTTGTTGGCGTCTGGAAGCATTTTCATTTTAAAACTACAAAAAAACCTATCACATCATGAATTTTCGAAACCGAGTTCAGTTTAATTGAACCTACACAAATAGTTTCAACTAGCTTCTGCCAGCGACTTCGTCCGCGTGGAATAGTTACTTTACCCCCGATTTTGAAACTCTCAGCCCGATCGGTTTAAAATTGACAAAGTTTCATACAAACGTTCATCCCCTATTTTATCCCCTTGGGGGTAGAATTAATCAAAATCCTTTCTTAGCGGATGCCTACGTCATAACATCTACCTGCATGCCAAATTTCAGCCCGATCCGTTCAGTGGTTAGGGCTGTGCATTGATAGATCACTATGTGTGTGTGAAATATGTACAACTTACAACAAAAAAAGAAATGAAAGTAAAGCTAAAATGCCTGTGCAAAATTAAATTATAATAACCTATACCTACTTCACTTAAAAATAAATACCTATAACTACGTATAACTAATTAATAAAATAACTACTAATTAATAAAAGTATCTAGGTACGCTTTTACCTACTTAATACTAAAAAAACAGAACATAAATTAGCCAAAACTAACCTATCGGTATCTAAAAATCTATGCTCCTACTTCTACTACTACTTCACCTCAAAAGAAATAAAATTGAAACTATTAATAATTTGTAATTTGAACGAATATTTAAACATTACGAAAATAACTAATAAGTACCTATTTCATAAAATAGCAACAAAAGTTACACAAAAATAATCACAATATCATCTTACAGCATGATTCAGTATTAAAGCGCGACGGCGCGATGGCTTATTATTGTATTCATGTATAAGTTTGGTGTTTCTATACCGATTTCTATGATTCTTTTTTTATTGAATAGGTAATAATGTTAACTTTTTTTAATTAGGGATGAGTGAGAGTATTATAAACGTAAGAGTAAACAAATATAATCAGAAAGCTCCGAACTGCTAAGCTATCGGGAGTTACACGTGTTATTGTGAGTCAACCATAAGAGATAGACATATACTGTTGTGGGATATTTTTTAGATAATTTTATGTAGAACATTTCCGTGATACATGATTTCTATGTAACTTTAACCATTAAGGCTACACACGCGACGGAAGCTTAAAAAATGGAGTAACTTCTCCCGTTTTCCCAACATTTCCCTTCACTGCTCTGCTCCTATTGATTGTAGCGTGATGAAAAGTATCCTATAACCTGCCCAGGAGTATGAAGAATAATTGCACCAAGTTTCATTAAAATGGATTGAGTAGTTTTTGTTTCTATAAAGAACATACAGACAGACAGACAGACAGACAGACAGACAAAAATTTTACTGATTGCATTTTTGGCACCAGTATCGATCACTAATCACCCCCTGATAGTTATTTTGAAAATATATTCTCTGTACAGAATTGACCTCTCTACAGATTTATTATAAGTATAGATTAAACTAAACTTATTCTTGAATAAATTAAGTTTTAAGTCTTCATCGTAAATTCACTCACTTCTAATTTTGTCACTGCAGTTCAAAAGCACTTCAGCTATCTGATTTTTTATCTTTCTTTATATAATCTCTCGCTATCTTTGAGAGGCTTTTTAATACTGAGATACTAAAGTTTAGCTATGTTATGTTGGATTTCTTTTCTGGATAGGAAATCTTAAAACGAATTCTTCCGCTCTGGGCGGAGCAGAAGGGAGTGTCAGACTCTTACTGACTAAAACTCACCTACGCGTTCCAGGGCCGCAGTTTTCCGCAGTATTCTTTCAAACTAATTCTGGAATAAAGCAAGAATGGCGTCAGATGTTCTGACTTCTGACTTATTGTAACGGTTGTCAAAGATCTACAATTGTAGTTCGTATTCGTATATTTTATTATTACTTAGCAAAGGCTTTGTATTCTAGTGGTGTACGAAGTTTTAAATAATGAAAGTCGCGGTTCGTAAAGGTCTAGTCAGATTCTGCAGTGTGTAGTCATAACGTTTCATATAGCTCAACTAGCTTTTCCCCGCGACTCGTCCGCGTGGAGTTCGGTTATATCGTAGCGTAACGTTCGGTTATTCTTAGCGGATGCCTACGTCATTACAACTACCTGTATGCCAAATTTCAGCGAAATCCGTTCAGTAGTTTTGGCTGTGCGTTGATAGATGAGTCAGTCAGGTTTACCTTTTATATATATTAGCATACTAAAGTTTGCATCCCAGAAACCCTTGAGAAGGTACACCTGCAATGACTGACGTCACACGAACGACCACTTTCGACATGCTCTCGACTATACGCACCATAATTACCAGTGATCGAAAAAGGTGAGCTAAAATATCTAAAGTTCAACAAAAAACAGAGACAAAGTGGATAAGTCTTACGAAAACATATTTTTGGGGTCATTGCTTGAGTGCAACTAAAATTAATAATGTGAAATAACTATCGATTACATTTCCTGTGACGGTTTAAAAAAAAAGAGTATGCACGTTTATTATTGTTTAAAAAAAAAAAGGTAATCTCCTTATCTTCTTTTGAACGATGTGACGACGCTTACGATTCGAAACAGCAAGTTTTGGCTATTCTGTAAAATGCAAACACAAAATTAGGGAATTTTCTCGTTGTTTTTGAATTCGGTTTAAAAAGAAAATAAATTAAATTAGTTAACTGTATTAATAACATTAATATTAAATTTACTTAAGTGATGTCCCGAAACTCTGAACATATGTATATTCCAAAAAAAAGATTAGTCTCAAGGAAGTCTCCACTTTTTTTTTCTCTGTTCTTTGAACTTTAGTTGTATTAGCTCTACCTATTCCGATCACTGATAATTACCCACTAAACATAAACGTTTTTAATTCAAAACAGGTTCCTTCGTTTACTGCGACCCACAGTTCTATTTGCCCCCCAAGCTATAAAAGGCTCACTAAGTAATCATTTAGCTCTCACAGTACAATAGGTAAAGTTTGTTGTGAACCCATTCATAGCTTTATAAGACATTTATTTGGGCCATAATGAACTGTTGGAAAGATGGATTACAAGTTACTAAAATATTTTGATGATCCATCAAGCGAAAATGAGCATTATGTTCATTGAATCTTTTAAATTACTTTTGATTTTGTGTTTTAAGTCTGTTTATTGGTGAAATTCATGATTTTAAGGTTCTGTAACTGTTGCGGAATTTGTTCGAAGGAGTCGTCGGCCCTGGAACGCAAAGGGTATGAGGAGGAACACGGATTGGTTTTAGTCAATAAGAGTCTGACAGTCCCTTCCGTTCCGCCCAGAGCGGAAGAAATGCATTTGATGTTTTTCCATCCATAAGAAAAGGTTCTGTACTTGAAGGGTAATCAAACGAACCCTATTATAGGTATGGGATTCATTGGGTTACCCTTCGGGTAACAGGTTGCCTTTCAGGCGGCCTCAACAGTCCTTCCGTCCGTCTGTCTGTTAACGGTGTGTTTCACATGGGGATCCCTTCTTTTCGCATAATGTTTTTTGTCCTAATATACTTCGGCATAACGATTTTGGCACAATTTGTTTTGCCATAATAATACTTTGGCATAATTTTTTTAGGCATACATTTTATGTTGGCATAATCATGTGAAAGACTAATTTGTTTTGGCATAAATTTGATTCGCATAACGTTAGTAGGCCTAATGACTATTAGCATAACGTTAGTAGGCCTAAAGACTTTTAGCATAACAATCAAATAATATTGTTGGTTAAAAAATTAATATGCTGTGCAACAAAAGTTAGTCACAGAACCGAATTGCTGCAAAACCGACTTCACGTAGTCTTGTTTGTCCTACCCCTAGAGTGTTATTTAAAATCGCGTAGGCGCGTGGGGCCGCCGGAGGGCCGCAGCGCCGGAGCCGTCACAGCCTGCTGCATGCTGCTTGCTTGCTTGCTTGCATGCTTGCTTGCATGTTGCATGCTTGCTTGTATGCTGCATGCTTGCTTGCATGCTGCATGCTTGCTTGCATGCTGCATGCTTGCTTGCATGCTGCATGCTCGCTTGCATGCTGTATGCTTGCAATGCTTGCTTCCTACAGCGAAAAAATACTCACAAAATTGTTCAATACGTTATAATATATTAATATTTTATATATTACCTGATTCAAGAGATATGGCTTTTCTCCAATCGTCGAAATAAATTGGTATATCTATGCTTAACTTTTATGCTTTAGGATATTATGCTTAAAAAGTTATGCTTTAGAACTTTATGCTTAAAAAAGTTATGCTTTAGAACTTTATGCTTAATAAGTTTATGCTTTAAAATATTATGCCTAATCATTATTATGGTTACAGACATAATGCTTAAAAAAATTATGCATGAGCTGTTATGCGTAATTATATTATGCGAAAAAATAATTATGCCAAACAACATTATGCTAAGTTATATTAGGTCTTAAAATTTTATGCTAATGGATAGGGAACCGTTTCACATGAACCGTATTTGGTGAACAGTCGAAATTTTCGTAGAGTCTGTTCTCATTGTCGCTATAACAACAAACATACAAAATAAATGTTTGACAAATTTAGGTATAGGTGTAAGTAAAGCCTCCTTTAATTAAACTTTTATATTAGATACAATAATCGTGCACTAACGTTTGTTTGCGGAACCCTTCGTGCATGAGTCTAACTAACGTTCTTGGCCGGTTTAATCTTCTTTGTTAGTAATCTGTATCTGTCGAAACTTGTCGTGAAACTTGGAATTGATTATTATGAATTGTGACAGGTAGCCAATAATACCTAGATTTCTAATATTCTTTACGAAAAATTTAGTGTGAAGTTTGTCAGTCTCACCGGAAGTCTCTGCGGGAGGATACGCCCTGGTATCAACACTGTGTGTATCGCCCGGAGGACATGGTGGAGCATACGGTGGAGATCCGCCCCGCTTGGGCAGAGCAACGCCGTGTCCTCGTCAAGGCAATCGGCGGCGGCGACCTATCGCTTCCGGCCCTGGTTCAATCCATGGTCCGGAGCGAGGAGGCATGGGAAGCGGTTAGCTCCTTCTGCGAGGTAATACTGCTTTTGAAGGAGGAGGCAGAACGCGCGTGGGAAAGGGAAACCTCACGCCCCAGTCTGCCTGCCTGCCGCAACAGAAGAAGACTCTTAGGGCGTCCGGAAACGCAGGGCGATTCCCGGCCACCGTAGGTGCGGGCTTGCGGATGGTGAGCTATAGGTGGCCCGCCGACCGATAACAACCAGACCCGGGTCGTCAGCGCGTCATGTTCCATGCGCGCCTTAAAGAGATGTCAGCAAAGAACACGGGGCCCCATCGGGCCAGTGCCTGCTAGGGTTGCGGAATTTGTTTGAGAGTCACCGCGGCCCTGGAACGCAAAGGGCACTAAGAGAAACACGGGTGGGTTTTAGTCAGTAAGAGTCGGATACTCCCTACCGCTTCTCCCAGAGCTGAAGAAGTCATTTGATGATTTTCCCATCCAGAAAAATAAACATACAAATGTGCATTGTTGCTAACACTGTGAGTCTTGTTGCTCGAATTAAATGATTTAATAAATCATTTTCGAACGTAAGAGAACCGCGAATAGCTTAACAGATCTAGGAATTTACAGGTATAAACAGATTTTCTTACGGACGATTGTCGGTCGTGACGTAAGCGTTCCATTCGTGCATCACAACAGGTATATGACGCATTCGTCTTGAAAATGTGTGGGAGTTGTTACGTCTTACTAAACACGTTGCGTTTATTTATTGATTGAATTTCCAGCATTAAGTATTTAAAATGGACGGCATTGCAATTCGAGAACGTTTGTTGAAATTGCGAAATGCTTTGTTGAGTTACAAATTCGTCCTAAAACAACGTTGTGTTTCATCATTTTCAAATTAAAAAAATATTGTTTAATATTACGCGCGCGAAGCTGCTGGCGGAATTTTGTTTTTCCTTAGTTTTATATTCAAAGTTTACCAGACAAAAATACTTCTACATTTCGTGTAAAGTTATTTCCCGAGATTTTAAAACGTGTGTTCTTTGGACTTCCTGGACTTTATAGAATAAAATAGAATAGAATACTCTTTATTATGTACACCATATAACTTACAGAAAATGTAGATGAAGAAAACATTACATAGGGTGACACAATGTCGGCCTTATCGCTAAAAGCGATCTTTTCAAGGCAACCTTTGGATGGATTTAAAGAGAAAAGGAAATACAGTACTGTAGGTGGTCTTAAGTGTACTAATTATATATAAAATAAATAAATAAATATATACAATAATAATTTTGAAACAAATGCATATAATCCAAATAAAATCGATTAAAGAGAGAGGTAGTGATTTTTGACCATTGTTTTAAAAATGGACAAAGATTGAGCACGCCTTACCGATACGGGCAAGGCATTCCATAACCGCACCGCTTGAACCGTAAAAGATTTGTCATAAAAACTGGTGGAATGTATCGGCAGCTCTAGTCTCAAGTTTTCCGATGACCTCAGATATCTATTATGTGTGTCATGAAAGAACTTGAAACGTTCTTTAAGATAAGAGGAGGTTGTGGGATTGAACATAATACTGTAGAGCAGAAACAGAATGTTAGAATCTTCTTTACATCCAAATAAAACAGAGAATTTTTTGTTACACGTCATTGCAATTTAAGAGTGTTTGCTGAACGAATGCTAGTGCTATTAAACAGTCAGCTGTCTAAATATTTCCGGATTTAGTTGTTAATTTGTATAAAAAAAAGAAAATGGTTTATTCCGCAATTTTTAGAGGCACATGGGACATTAAATATTACAATCTAGGTACAAATAAATAAACAAAGATAAAAAAAATAATATTGGGATAAAATTAAAAATTAATTTAATCTAATTAATTTATCATGAAAATAATGAATTTTAATTTGTTCTGTTACGTAATTTAGATTCTTACTTCCTCCATCATCAAGTTACATGTCTTCGAATTTTTGGTTCTAGGATATGCCGGTTTCCTCACGATGTTTTCCTTCACCGTTTTGAGAGCAGTGGTGATGAAATTAATTACAAAAAGTATAATGCGCCTGACTGAGTTTGAACCCGCGACCTACAATTCGTAAGTTAGGGCTATTACCACTCGACCACTACTGCTCCCGTATTATTATTATTTACAGTCACTAAACTATGAAAAAGGATATGTTATCCGGCCTTTTTCACAATTGGTTACGGCTAAATTAGCTGGTCTCTGCGGCTTTCCAGTTTTAAGACCTGGCAATCCTATACGGTTACTCTTATAAGCTGTGACTTATAAGCACAGCAGTAACCTTTAAGTTCCACCTTTGGTTCAGTTATTATTTAGCAACGAGCTCCTCAAATCAATTCTTCCTTGAATGATAAATTATATTAATTTTGTAAATATAAACACTTAAACTAAAAATAAACTAAAATCCTCATCTACAAAATGGCATAAAAAAAACTCGTCCGTATCGCTATCGACTGGGAGTGAACCCAATAGACTGGCGGCATTGCCACGTTGTATGGCAATGCTTATTCTGTCCGAAGTAAAAGCCAGCCCTTGGGTCACGCGAAGTGTCAACTAAACGTTTAGCAAGTTCTTTAAATAACGTATGAGCACTTGGACCCGATGAGTTATTTTGTAAATTGATTAAAAATAACATTTAATTTAATCTTTTTGGTCAGTTTGAGTTGATGTGTATAAAACAGTGCAATGTTTTAATTCAAGTCAATAATTACAATCAGGCCAATTCCAAGGTTTTTTGTCCTCAATACTGTCTATCACTTTGTTTAAAAGCTTTTTGACATATATCTTACGGTTTATAAATAATTTGTAATTAAAAAACATAAAGGTACATTAAAATAACGTAAAATTGATCAAAAACTGTTCGTTAGAAATTGTAGATTCAACTTAGCTTACCACACGAGACACTTTACCATTTCTCAAACCTATTTCCACATTTGAGTAAAAACACTGCCAGCTTTTGTTGTGGTATAAAATGCACACAACTGAAATTCCCACTTAGTCTAAGCCCAACATGGTATGTACACAAACTAAATTGTTCTTCTATGCATTTAAAAATGTTTTCAGTGCTTGTTTTTCTAAATGAAAAAACAAACAGACTACGAAACCATTTTTACACAGGTACGTGACACATTAACAGAATGTTTTAATTTTGCTTTGTTCTCGATGTTTTTTTAATATATTTTCTCTTGTGCGTGAATGTTATTTATGAATTTCAGAAAGGGCGTTCGGTCTTATTTAAAACTTCATATTAAAATTTGGTACTTATCATGGAAATTGCCGTTGGCTAATTTTTAATTTGTATTTTTAGTTAACTCAAAACGAAACCACAGTATCGTGGGTCAACCTTGTTTATCTGGCTGGGAAATCATCAAATGGCTTCTTCCGATCTGGGTGGAGCGAAAGGGAGTGAAAGATCTTACTGACTAAAACCCACCCGTGTTCCTCCTAGTGCCCTTTGCGCTCCTGGGCCGCGGTGACTTTTTCGAACTAATTCCGCAATGCTAGCAGGCATTGGCCCTAGCGATCCCCATCTTCTATAATGACATCTTTTTGAGGCGCGCGTGGAACAGGACGCGCCTTCGACCCGGGACTGGTTGTTTTTGAACGGTGAGCCAGCCAACGCTCGTCATCCCGCAACCTAAAAATCGTAAGTCGGGGCATTACCACTCGGCCACCACTGCTCCCGTATGTACCTACATAGAAAAGGATATGTTATCCGGCCTTTTTCACAATTTATTACGGCTAAATCAGCTGGTCTCTGTGGCTTTCCAGTTTTAAAACCTAGCAATCCTATACGGTTATTCTTATAAGCTGCGACTTATAAGCACAGCAGTAACCTTTAAGTTCGCAAACCAGTACACCAAGGCCTTTAGAAAATGCATTTACTTATAGTTCTGTTTCTTGTGTGTTTTCTAATCTGTTTATGAAATTCGCCTATTCGCATTAATTCTAAAGTTTCAAATGTGTAATAAAAGAAAATAACTCAAACATTACTGCGCAAAGCTCTTAAACCATTTGAAATTATCTCGTAAACAATTTAAAATTCTCTGTGAAGCCATTTATCACAGCCGTTAATAACACCTTATCTTTGTTTATGTGCAATACTTAAACATTTAGGCACGGAGACAATTTATGTATTTACTTTAAAAGCTTAAATCGTTGAACGGCGTACAACTCTAACAAAACTTTGACTAATATGATTTAGGCGTATTTTATAGAGATTCATTATAAATAAACTTTTTACAAATAAATTATTTACTTAAAAAAAAATATACCAACTTCTAAACAAAAAAAAAACACACACACAAATAGTATAAAATAACTTTAATTTCGGAACTCGGTCTTTTTGGTTGTTTCTTCTTTTTTTGAACACTGACTTCCGAAATGAAAGTTATTTTATACTATTTGTGTTTTTTTTGTTTAGAAGTTGTTTTTTTTTTGTAAAAAGTTTTTTAATTTTTCAGTTTTTAATTGTATAAATTGGTGAAAAACAATAAACAAACGCGATTTCAGCAATCCCGAAATATTTGCTATCATTTATTGAAGAGTTCCGTTTCCTATCTCTGTTCTTCATCAGATCTTCACCAAACAAGAAAGAAAGAGCATCTTAGTATTTCAAGGTGGTCCCACCTTGAAATACTAAGATGCTCTTTCAAACCATCGTATACAATTTTATTTTTCATTTTACGTCGACTTAAGTGAATGAGAACATCATCAATGTAGTCGAAGCCAAGCATTATTAGGGATAACTCAAATACTAGACCACATGACAAGCACGAGCTATCGAACATAAAAGAATCAACAAAATCGGGACACCCAGTACAAAGTTATGAGTCATCAGTCAGTCAGTCAGTCAAATTGAGAACCTCCTCCTTTTTTAGAATTTGGTTAAAAATAGGTAGAATTGAATAGTATAGAATGAAAGGGGCTTAACTCGCAGTTCCAGTTACTTATAATTTTGTTATAAACCGAACGTAAAAAACATCCTCTAAAACCCAGTGATGAAAAAGATTCCCAAATATAATTGAGAAAGGGATAGCTTATACATAGGTCTCGGGATTTTTATTTTTACTTACCCAACACTTTTTTTAAGATTTAGTTTTTACCGAAAATTGCTAATTTTTAAGTTAGGTCCCTTTCATTCCAAGGGTGCGATGTGGTTAAGTAAGTAGAAGTTTGACAGATACCTCCGTCTCCCCCAAGACGGAAGACATTCATGAGGACAAGACACTCATAAAAAAGCACGTGAACCTATAACTAACTGTGTAGCACGTCCACTTAATCGTAGCGCGACATTTGCTACGACATTTCGTAGCTAGAGCGCTACGTAAGTGCTACGAGCCTAGTCTGGCAGTTCATACAACGTTGCTTGACACTTACAACCTTGTATTAAAGTATACCCCATTCACGGTAAGATTAGACATTGAAATACGTCTTTTTTACAGTCCGTTCAACAGATTTTGACTTCTATTTCGTTGGTGGCATGACACATGTTAGCTGCAGTAAACAGTTGGTATTATAATCAGGTATTAGCTTTTAATGGCATCCTTATGCCTACGGAATAGAAGTAAAAATTGGACTGTAAACAATTTTGTTCCAATGTCTAATCGTATTGTGAATGGAGTATAGTATTTAAGGAAATAAAATTGTTTGTTTTTAAAGGATAATCACTAAAAGTACTGTAGTGTAAAAATAAAAATAAGTCATCCTGAAAACTTAGGTGAAGTAATAATGAGGTCAAAGGTCAATTTGATCAAGATTGAATGACAGTGCACTAAAAGCAAACTCCATGTAAGCTTATACTGTAGTGTGTTTACAGACCAGACTGAGTAAGTTTAATACTGACTAGCTGACCCTCGTAACTTCGTCTGTGTCACATTTAAGAGAGAGAAAAAGAAACTCGATTTTGCATAATTTTTCATTGACGCTCCGACCCTATTGGTCGATAAATGAGCTGTCCAACATTTTTATTTATTTATTTAAACTTTATGTACCATAGTGGTACATGGGCGGACTTAATGCAACAAGGCATTAAGTCAAATGCAACAAATCATCGTTTGTAGTAGTAGTGAACTACTACAAAGATCTGTGATGTTCAAACCAATGTCCGTGACCAAGAAGTATGTGACGTGTGTGTGCTCAATTGTTTTTAGAATTCTCAACATTATAGTTTAAAAGTTAAAGGGGGGACACATTTTTTACGAATTCGGAAGCACATTTCTCAAAAATTATTGCCTTAAATAAAAAAAACTTTTTAGTAACCTCTATTTAATTTTGAAAGAGTTATCCAATGAAAAACCACACGATTATGTTTGTTGGAATTTATTTTTTCATCTCTCCGTTACATGTATGGAGTGCCATGCCTAAAATTATTTCCTCCATAATATTACAGCATTATTGAATAGTTAGTAGAATAGTAATTTACTAATGTTCATTTATGTAGCATTAGTAGTCTCTGAGTAAAACGGCTGTGACATACGGACAGATAGGCAGACAGACAATGACGAATCCATAAGGGTTATGTTTTTGCCATTGACTACGGAACCCTAAAAATATAGCAGACATCTTGGCCAGAAAGTATCAACCTCTTAAATCGTATCAGAACTAGCGCAATTCATTTCTGGCACAGTCTCCTTAGAAAAAGGAAAATGCACGGAAATCTATGTCATTTCTCAACATGTCCCCTTTGTTTTCCAGTCGCATCGTTTTAAAACTTTTGTCTGAAAAAAAAAGTATTTTCCCGTCTTAAGAAAATAGTGGTACTTTGTTTTCTAGACAAAGTGCCATTCTATAAGCGAATGCAGCTGTAGAAATGTCAGAATATTGAAGGCGTGACATTCTGATAGCGTTTGTCAAAAAATGTTACGTTTTGAAAATCACCTTCGCCTGCTGACGGAATATCATTAGCGCGTCTAAGGGAAAGAGGGTAAATAGGTTTAATGAAGTAAATTGGAAAAAAAACATTACATACAACGTGTTGTTTTGCATCCTCGTCAAATTCACGGACGTAATTATGCTAATGATTCTCGACCCAAATCAACAATAAAATGAGTAGGTATTTTTTAAATTTATTTTTGCTATTTACGGAAATCCGTGTGAACAAGACGTATTTAAATGCGGCCCGTCTGTTCCTAGCCTTATAACTGCGCTTTCACACACACAAACAAACGCAAACAATACATCGATCATTCGACAAATTCGTAGGTACCTAATCCCCCGCGCACGGCCGCACGCGCCTACCGCCTATCCGCGCCTCCTCCCGCCCCGCGGCGCGGCCCCTGATCCAACAGCAAAACAGTTTATTTATTTGATGTCGCCGCCGCGCGCCGTGTACGCGCGTTTTGCGAATTCCTTTCTCGGTACATCGTTGAGACGTAGTAGGTACAAAGTGCAAGATGACGGACAATTATTCCAATGTCGAGTTGGTAGAGATGGTCCGCCTTTATGCCATCAGTGGAGACAGCCTACGTGGAGCCATCCGGATGTTCACAGAAATGTTTCCCGATCGGGAACCCCCATCATCACAGAGCGTCATGCTGGCTGCTACGCAGAGACTACGGGATCATCGGCAGTTTGATGCTCAAGAACGCGGCAGCGTAGGCCTGCCTGTCGCCTTGCAGGAAGACATCCTGGAATACTTCCAGCGAGAACCACGGGCAAGCACGCGGGAGGCTGGTGACCGCTTTGGAGTGCACCACACCACAGTGTGGCGCCTACTGAAGCGTGAAAGGTTTCTTGACTACTGGATCGGTCGCGGAGGACCTGTGGCCTCTTAACTTTTATTTTGTAAGAAGTTAAAAAGTTAGTTTAGACGTAAAAAGTGACAAGTGTAACAAAATTACGTGCAAGGATAATTAGTGCTTTCGACTCTTTAAAAACGAAGGTGTTAGTTTTACGTAGGCTGAAAGAAAACCAGCTACATTGTGATCGACTGTGCCAAGAGTGTGGTGATGGAAACTGAACAATACCTCCGGGTAACATAAGTAGGTAGGTAATTTATTTATTTGTTCATTTTGTAAATACGTTATTAGCTTAATCAATTTTATTACCTACTGGAAATAAGTCGATTTCAGATTTTTAAGTGAATCAATAATACCTAAGATTGGAAAGTATCACTACATACTTACACTTAACTAGCACATCTTTCCATTTCCATCAAACGTGGAAAACATTTTTTGACTTAGTAGGTACCTAGATCGGTATACCAACTAAGGTAGGTATTATTGCCCGTCCTAAGCGCGTTAAGTAAGAAGGAAAATTTCAAATCAACCAATTTAATCCACAAATAAAAACAAAATCATTACGAAAACTTTAAGTTGACGGATAGCAATAAAGCAAATAACATTGGCGCACTAAGTAGTATTACTGTCATTAGTAAGATTTCCGTATTCCAATGATGCTTAAAAATGAGTTAATTATCAAGCGAAATTTATGACAATAAAGTAGATGATTTCCGAAATAAAATTAGGTAAAATTATTGCTACTGGTCGCCGTAGGTCATCGCACGATCGCACCCGTAGGTACGCGCTAGCATTTCGTAGGTAAGACGTCGACACTCACGCACACAGCTGCATTGTCGCTGTGTGCGTAGGCGCCTGATTCTGTGGTATTCGGGATTTTATTCTGAAATACTGTTAAATTTCAATAACAAAAAAAAGCAGCGCTTATTGGTTATTGACCGGTACCGTACTTTCAATTGATTATTTATGTATTTTATGACAACCTCCTGAAATTTGACGAGGATGCAAAACAACACGTTGTATAAGAGAGCACAACTGTACAACAACCTGCCAAACGACATCAAAGAATGTAATAAATTAGTCATTTATAAAACTAAATTAAACCACATATTGTAAGTACCTACTGTACCTATGGCAATTAATAGATATTATTGTAAACTGAGAGTAGTGGTGGCCCAGTGTTAACGACCTTGACCTACGAATTGTAGGTCGCGGGTTAGAACCCAGCTAGGTGCATTACTTTGTGTAATTAATTTCATCACCCCTGCTCTCAAAACGGTGAAGGAAAACATCGTGAGGAAGCCGGCATGTCCTAGAACCAAAAATTCGAAGACATGTGACATTCACCAACCCGCACTGGGCGCGTGGTGGATTACGGCCCATTCTCTCTCCTAGAGAGGAGGCCTGTGTCCCAGCAATAGGAACATTAAAAAGGTTGATTATGCTTATTATATTCTAAACTAGACCAATAAATAAGTGTATTTGAGTCAATGTATAAATCTCATTTTAAAGAACTATGTTGTTCTAAAAATAAATCTCTTTAAACCTAAATCAATTTTTGTCTTCCATTTTGTGGTAGTTCACGATGGAAATTAACTTGGTTAGTTTGTGAATTGATTATCTATACTCGTAATAAATACCTTGATGTATTTGATTGTTAATATTGACATTCGAAGTGCCTCTTATTGTACACGTTTCTAAATAATGTGACGATGGTAGCCTCCTTGGTTGCAGGTTACTGGCAGACAAGTTTGTCGATAGAATGTTGGAAGTGTCAGGCAAAAGAATAAAGAGTATTTTCAAATATAGAATACAGAAAATATGCTTGGTCTTATATGAAAAAACATGCAGTAGCGCTTTGATAAGGCAGATGCCGTAAATAAGTATGAAATTAAATCCAAATCCGTTTTTTATTCATTAGAATAATAAATAACACTAGGGGCGAGGTTACAACGTATTAATGAATTTGACTCCCGTGCCTCGGACAACACATAAAGCCTGAGTGGGCTACAGTCCAGCAACACCAAAAAGAAATCAGGCGCAGCTGATTTCTTTTTGGTGTTGCTGGACTGTAATCGCATCGGAATATGACAATAGAAGTATAACATGTATTGTCAGATTAATAGATCTTTGCATACACACTTGATGAGTATAATATTATTCTTCTAGGTTAATCTCTGTTGAGATTTGGCCACTGAAATTCGGTTGGGAGGATATTTATTTTATTTAAGACTAGCAGTGCACCGCGGTTTTATCCGTGCAGTTCCCGTTCCCATGGGAATATGGGAATAAAATATAGCCTATGTTACTCAAGGTGAATGTAGCTTTCTAATGGTGAAAGAATATTTGAAATCGGTCCAGTAGTTTTTGAGTTTATTCGTAACATACAAAAATACAAATCTTTCCTCTTTACAATATTAGTATATAAAGGCACCTCTCACATTTTCTTGGAATCCCTAATCAAGATTTTAGTTGAATAAGCAGCGTATGCAGTAATAGCAAAAGTTAAATAAATACAAAGTTCACTTCACAGACATTCCTCTTAATTTCATTTGCATGCACTCTGTAAAATGAATATTCTGAGAAATATCTTCCCACTCAACCTCCTCTTGAAAATCAATGGTATAACGCTTTCAGAGCAACTCCAAATATATAAAATATTACGCAATTTGAAATGACTTCTAATATGCAGGGGTGGATTCAAATTCGGATTACTTGTTCGAGACGATTCTCAAATAAATTACCAACTATCAGCGCCCCGCGGTTTCACTCGCGTAGTTCCCGTTCCCGTAGGGAGGAGCTCGTGGCTAAATTATAACAGCCGCACGGGTCGATCGTCTAGGTTAAGCAACGCTTGCCGAGGTTGGTCTGTAGATGGGTGACCATCTTAACATAACGAGACTTCTCCGTGCCTCGGAAAGCACGTTGAGCCGTTGGTCGCGGCTGTCATTTGGAGATCTTTGGCAGTCGTAACGGATTGTCAGAAGCCAGAAAATTTCACACCAGCCTTGCCAAGAAGTACCGTGTTCCCCAGTTAATGGGTTGTGGAGGTCTGGTAGGCAGCCGCTTCACGTAAAATACTGGTATTCACCTGAATCCGGCATGACTGGGAGCCGACCCGATATAGTTGGGAAAAGGCTAGGCAGATGATGAGTTCCCGTTCCCGTAGGAATACGGGGATAAAATATAGCCTATGTTACTCAAGGTGAATGTAGCTTTCTAATGGTGAAAGAATTTTTGAAATCGGCGCTGTTGTTTTTGAGTTTATTCGTTACATACGAAAATACAAATCTTTCCTCTTTATAATAATAGATGAGATGAGATGAGATGAGCATAATATTAAACTTAGTCGGCATTTCTCAGTGTGCAGAGACACAATATAATTTATATTTTATCTTTAATCCCGTCCATTTAAATTAAATTAAATTCATTAAATTAAATTCATTAAATTCGAATCATCAATGAAACCGTTGCTATGACTCCCAAACTCCCAAACGCCAGAGAACTTCCAATTTTCTTTTTTTATTTACTATATTGACACATTGGTAGAATGAATGCAACAAGGCATTCTTTATCAGTCAGTTTTCAAATACTCAAACAGAAGAAATCTGAGAGGCCTCATATACTACGAAAAACACATAGAAACATAACTACAATAAGCATAATAGCCAGCGTCCCACACTCCGAAACTATGCTAAACCCAGTCGATCGTGACAAACGAGCATGCCATGAAATGAATTCGTAATTGCAAGCTTTTACGTGGTCATCCATCAGTGAAACTGTTGGTAAACACTACTTTTCCGGTATTCTGGAGGCCTGGTAACAATTGATTTATAGGCGAACTAGCAGCGCCCCGCGGTTTCACCCGCGTAGTTCCCGTTCCCGTAGGAATACGGGGATAAAATATAGCCTGTTACTTAGGGTGAATGTAGCTTTCTAATGGTGAAAGAATTTTTGAAATTGGTCCAGTAGTTTTTGAGTTTATTCGTTACATACAAACATAAAAATCTTTCCTCTTTATAATATTAGTAAAGAAGTATACCTAGATATAGATGAGGCACGTTTTAAAGCTGAGAAAAAGAAAAGTTGCCGGAGCAAATATACATAGTCTTAAAAAGTTTGCTGAAATTCTTTATCTTTGCGAAGCTTGGATTTATGAATAAAGATAAATAATAATAATAATTCTTATTGTTTTCTCATATTCACCAACACAGAACAAAGTCATTGAAAAACACTTGATAGGGACTGGTGTCTCTTGTAGTTAAAACCTGTATTATAGATCACCATGCTTACTCTCCATCAGACAGCTGACTTATCACTAATTACTGTATTAAAGCAACATGCAGGTGGTAATATCAATAACTAGCAGCACCCCGCGGTTTTACCCGCGTAGTTCCCGTTCCCGTGGGAATGTGGGGATAAAATATAGCCTATGTTACTCGTGGATAATGTAACTTTCGAATGGTGAAAGAATTTTTAAAATCGGTCCAGTAGTTTTTGAGCCTATTCATTACAACCAAAAAAAACAAACAAACAAAGTTTTCATAATATTATAATATTAGTGTAGATAACGAAGATGAAAAGAAAGAAAAACCTTGAAAATGGGGCGGTTAATAGGCTACTTTAAGGTTCTAGGGTTGCGGAATTTGTTCGAAAGAGTCACCGCGGCCCTGGAACGCAAAGGGCACAAGAAGGATCACGGATGGATTTTAGTCAGTAGTAAGAGTCTGACACTCCCTTCCGCTCCGCCCAGAGCGGGAGAAGTCATTTGATGATTTCCTATCCAAAAAAAGGCTACTTTATGGCGAGCCAAACTGCGGTTAAAACACTGGTTGTTTATAAATTCACTAGCAGCACCCCGCGGTTTCACCCTCATAGGTGCCGTTTCCGTAGGAACACGGGGATAAAATATAGTCTATGTTACCTAACTTAAGGATAGTGTAGCTTCCAAGAGTGAAAGATTTTATTAAATCGGTCCATAAGTGTCGGAGCCTATTCAAAGCAAACAATCAAATCTCTCCTCTTTATAATATTAGTATAGATTAAAATTATTGTTATTTAGACATACATCTTATTTGGAAAACCGTCTACAGTCTAAATCAGAACTATTTACAAACAAAACACAGCAAGCGAAATTGAACCATAAACAAAGTAGACATCAGACCTGCTAAAACCGTCTCCCATATTTCGTTTATGTTCGACAATTCAGCCGTAACATACTCCAGCTTGTATATACCCTCCTCATATTCACTACCTACCTAGTCACGTTACCATTGTTTCAAGTTACATTATTAAGACCTTCCTATCACAACGAGCGACCCCTCACACGACCTAGTGTGTTGTTAATTAGTAAAACGATAATGTCCGCATCAGCAAACCCTGATTAATGGGTATGTGTCACAATATAGTCCTGAAAAGTAGAACCAGTGTGAACAAAACTGACTAATTAGTAAAATGTACACGAGAGAGTGTAGAGATTGCTTTGTGCGATAAGACCGACCATTGTACACTTGTTTTTATAAATGTTTTTCCTGTCTTTATTACAAGGTGTACAATAAAGTATATAATAAATAATACACGGTACTTGGCCCTTATGCTTTGCATTGGATAGTATCTATTAATTTTTAAGTTTGTGTATTATTTGATACTGAATTTTTTGCGATGCTTTCTTTGCGTGTGGTGTCTAAGTAGTTTGTGAAAGAATATTTTACTTTCTACCTGTAACTCTTCAGCCTTTAAAGCAAGAAATGGCGTCTTCTGGACTTGTTTGTTTTATCGTAGACCTCAACAATGGGTTTCCATCGAAGTCAAGAATAGGATTATAGTAATATCACTATTAACAATAATAAAAACTGCCAAGTGCGAGTTGCTTTCACACACAAGGGGTTCCAAACAATGAACTGTAAAAAAACGTTTCGTCTAATAATTTTTATTTGTTACTATAGCGGCAATACACACTCTGTGGAAATTATAACTGTCTACTTTTTAAGGAGACCTTTCAAGAGCCCGCTGGCAGAGAGACAGACGGACGGAAATCGAAGGCTTAGTAACAGCATAGGCTCAGTGCCTGCTAAGGTTGTGGAATTTATTTGAAAGAGTCACCGCGGCCCTGAAACGCAAAGGGCTCTAGAAGGATCATGGCTCGGTTTTAGTCAGTAAGAGTATGACACTCCCTTCCGCTCCGCCCAGAGCGGGAGAAACCCGGGAAAAAGATGGGAAATCATCAAATGTCTTCTTTTGATGATTTCCCATCTAGAAAAAAAAGGGGCCCGGTGGCTTTTGGGTACAAAACCCATATATAACAAATTCCATATAATATATATATCTTAACCTCTTCTTAATCCTTCCATACATGGCGCTTAAAAAGTTGTCTTGCGATTGTAAACATTGCAAAACACAGTGAAACTTCTGTAGGTTTCTTCCTGGTTCTATCCATGTTGAATTCAGTACGCGTGACTTAATCCTTAGTTACGCCCACACGTTAATACCACGGTGATAATGAGTTATCATGCTTGCCAGAATGGATGAGAATAGTTTGGCCAAATTATGGCGTTTTCGCACAAAACTTCATGAAAACAATGTCAAGGAGTTCTTGAATAGGAAGATTTGAATTGAAAAACGGTTTAGTTTAACAAAGTTTAATCATGTGGGTGGTTAATATACTTTACTATTATGTAACTAGCTTGTTCCTATGGCTTCGTTCCAGTGGCTCTTCGCACAAAAAAAAACCGTGCACTTTTTCGAGAAAAAATAGCTCTTAGCTTTGGTGCAGTAGTGACGGGCGGTCGTTTTGTTGGACTGTTTTTTTTTTTTAAATAAACTGCTGCCACTCAGCCTTTTTTTTTTGGATGGGAAATCATCAAATGACCCCTCCCGCCCTGGGTGGAGCGGTAGGGAGTGTCAGACTCTTACTGACTAAAACCCACCCGTGCTCCTCTTGTGCTCTTTGCGTTCCAGGGCCGCGGTAACTCTTTCGAACATATTCCGCAACGCTGCCACTCAGCCTTATTTTAATGTCTTTAAGAGAAATCCTCGTAATCATATCAATACTTGTATTGTTGTTACTAATCATGCGGCCAAGTCATAGCCACTAAGACCAGAAAGCCATCGTCGATGCAAATACTATCGACATTTTACTGATTCATCATCATCTGCCTAGCCTTTATCCCAACTATATTGGGGTCGGCTCGGGGATAAGCCGGATACAATTGAATACCAGTATTTTACGTGAAGCGGCTGCCTACCAGACCTCCACAACCCATTAACTAGAGAACACGGTACTTCTTGGCAAGACTGGTGTCAGATTTTCTGGCTTCTGACAATCCGTAACAACTGCCAAAGATCTCCAAATGACAGCCGGGAACAACGGCTTAACGTGATTTCCGAGGCACGGAGAAGTTTCGTTTTGTTAAGATGGTCATCCACAGACCAACCTCGGCAAGCGTTGCTTAACCTCGAAGATCGACCCGTGTGGCTGTGCACGAGCTCCTGACATTTTACTGCTTATTGATGTTAATTATATTTATTTTATAAATTTAGTAAAAAAATAGTGAATGCTTCTTGTTTCACAATCAAACGGGTGTTCTTGTTCATATCATAAGGGTAGGAAAAACGTGAATCGAACCCAATGTTAATCTACCTATACCCCATTCACAATAAGATTAGACATTGAAATAAATCTTTTTTACAGTCCGTTCAACCGATTTTGACTTCTATTGCGTTGGTGGCATGACAAATGGCAGCTGCAATAAACAGTTGGTATTATAATCACGTTTTTGCTTTTAATGCAACCCTTATGCCTAATGGAATAGAAGTAAACATCGGTTGAACGGACTGTAAAAAATGTCTAATCTTATTGTGAATGGAGTATAGACTGTTCCTATAATGGGGTAGGCTTCTAGTTCAACCAGATGCAGATAAACATAAGCTAAACTGTGTTCTGTTTTGTCTGTGGTGTGACCAAAGCCGTATAGTTTTATTTGATAAGTTATTTTTTTTAAGATTGTGTATTTTTTTTAAGTTTTGTGCGGCATTTCTGGCGGAATAAACGAGTTTTCTTTCTATAAGTATTTGGATTTCTATTTGTATTTATTTTAGGTAGAATCGAACCCAAAAACACCGATAAATAAATACTCATACATCAACTTCCAGAAAAAAACAAAAGAACTTTACGGGTTCAAGAACACAAAAGTATCTATCTAATAAAGTAGCTTTTCACTCAATATTGAAATGTTACGGAGACAGTCGGTACAGTGACATATAACCTAGTTTTCTCGCAAGTCGTGTCGCTTCACTCTCCGGAGAGGTAGATGACAGAAAAGGATTGTATCTGCGAAATGTGTCTATTACAGTTTCTTAGTTTGAAAATAGAATAGATATGAAACAAAAGCAATTCACAAAGAACGACTTGCGATATTTCTAAAGACAATTTGCGTATTTTAAAGGAGCTGATAGACCTTCGCCGCTTCTAAATTCATCGAATTGAACAACGAGCAGAGCCGAGCATAGAGCCGAATACCGCTACGAACATTTTCACGATCATTCTTGCAAACGATCTAGTAAATGCTCGTGAAAAACTGTATTCTTCTTGAAGATGTCACACAACGATGACAAAATTGCTCGGCTCGGCAAAAAGCTTATAGCAAATTTAGTGTCGTTCGCTAGAATGCTCGGTAGAAAACGGCCCTTTTTATTTTAAACAAAAGAACATTTACTAGCATGGTCATTGGTCATTATAGTCTATCAGCGGCTTATGGGAGCGTTCGCATTAAAATCGGTAAAAAATACAACCGCCATCTAAATAAATAAAAAATTTATCTCTTTCTAGTTGTAAACAAATTAGACATGCTATTTCAACAATCCCGGAAGATTTGCTATCATCCGAAGAGTTCCGTTACCTAGCTCCAAAATTCTTCTATCAGATCTTATATGTATATATCAGACCTTCACCAAACTAGAAAGGGACTACCTTGAAATACTATAATGCTCTTCTAAACCATTGTTTTTTTTTTTCATTTTACATCTATAAGTGAAAATGTGAACCTCATTTCTATTAGGGATAACTCAAATACTATTCATCAGTCTAATTGGCCGTTAACACATGACTAGCACCAACAGTACACCCAGTGAAAAGTTATGAGGAGGTGGTAACACAAAAAAGAAGTCGAATTGAGATCCTCATCCTTTTTTTGAGGTCGGTGTAAAATAGTAGAATTTGTCCTATGGTTTTGGTTGTCTATAACTTATTTTTTTTTAATATATCCTTATTTACCAATAAGGAAGTAAAACTTTCGAATTAATTCATTATATAAATACGCGCTTAGTCGTGGAGTTGCGGAAACCAGCCCGATTCACATATACATATAAATATATGAGGCCTGTTTAAAAGCTGCTTGATATTCCGTAGGTACCTTCAGCTTCTCAGAGACACCGAGCCATTATATTTAGGTAATGGATTAGCAAACCCGCCTCCTGTACCTGAATAGTGTATTGTTACTAACCAAACTGACACATTTGATCGAGTGGTTCAAGTGCCGCACATAAGGGTGACCGTAATTGGGCCATCCATGTAGTTATGACTATAATATAAAGTTACATTGATCGAGAAGTAGAGGAGGAGGCGTAGCTTTCGGCAAAATAATATAATTTATTAAAAAATTGTCAAATAACAAAAATATATACATACATTTATTATGGTGGTGGTAAATTAACTTTTTTTTAAACTTTGCCCCACCCTAGGAATTTTTCCTATATCATGGATGCGTTAATAAACATCCAAACTCATAAACACAAACAGCCAGACTGGTGGAGGGAATGATCTGTAGGCCATACAAATAGGGTCCAATTGGTAACTTTATTTTTTTAAGGTGGTTAAAAACTTTAGTTTTATTCGGGGATACAACTTACTAAGCCTTGTGTCCTATGCGATTTCCTACTGGAAAAAAAACGAACGTGCATACAAATTATCATGCCAGAACTTTTGTACACTATTGATACGTTTCTTCATATTTGAAACAGACCGGGAACTAAAAAAAACTTGTGAAATGGAAGAGCATTGCCTATAAGACATAGATATGTCATATAAACATTATGATTTTATAAGATTATAGTACCAGATTTTGCCCGTGACTTTGTACATGCCCGTATATTCCGTTCCCATAGGAGTTTTGGAGAATCTTCTCTTAGTGCTCCATGCATTCCCCAAGAAACGTACATGCCAAATTTCAATGACACAAGAGTTTATATATATTTATATTGATTTCACCAAATTTCTAACTCTCGCATGTCACTTCAAACTTGTGGACTCAAAACTTGCTTCAGTTGCAATGCTACAATACGTTTTTCGTACCGATACAGACTGACTGAAGTGATACTTACTACACGAGACTTGTGATAAAGTGAGGCAACATAAGGATCAAAAGCGTGGCTGGTCAAGTAAAGTACACAAGATTACCTTCTTCAGTTTCCCGATCATTTCAAAGTAAGTACCCTTGAAAATGATCCGGGGTCCAAAGGCATGATACTCTATTTAACAAACTCCTTAAACGCCAAACGATAAACGCATCGGCATACCCCCACACCAGTTGCGAAATTTGTTCGAAACAATCACAGCGGCCCTGGAACGCAAAGAGGTTTAGGAAGAACATGGATTGGTTTTAGTCAGTAAGAGTCTGACGCTCACTTTGACTTCCCCCAGAGCGGAGAAAGTAATTTGATGATTTTTAATCAATAAAATATAACCCACCACACTAAGTCAAAAACTCACCGTATTTTGTCACATATTTGTGCCAATGGTGTGTAGGGTAAGCTTTCGTGTATCACATATACATTTAAGTATGTATATGCCAATGTAATTCAAAAGTTTTATACAAATTCTAAACTCAATGTCAGTCATCAAGACACAACCAATTTTTATAAAAAAAAAAAAAAAACTCGTAAGTAGGTAGCGATGGCGTTTAGACAATGCTTTTAAAATCATCCGGAGGGGATGAAGTTTAAAAACATTTTGAAGTGGTCAAACAGTTTTATATGAAACTTCGGATCCCTATCGGATACAGCATGTAAACGACGAAAAAAAAACCACGCGTACAATCTTAGTATTACAAAATAATACCTTATTAAATTAAAAATTCTTTTGACAGCAAAGTAAAAGGAATATCAGCGTCAGAAATAAATTGAAATGCAGTACACACTGCACAGCGGTCGCGGTCTATACCACTACCATTGAGATGGTGTATTGAATTATAAGTACAACAATATTTAAGAGAGAAATCCACTCATTTTTGTGCACAGAGCGGTTCATATTTGTAGAGATTATAGCTAAGTATTTATGTGTGTGTGTGTGTGGGGGGGGTGTGTGTGTATGTGTGGGGGGGTGTGTGTGTATGTGTGGGGGGGTGTGTGTGTGTGTGTGTTGAGACGAAAATGTTTTAGCAATTTCGGTGCCCAGAACTACGCACCTACGCACAATTTTTTTTCGTATGCACACAACTCTCATCCGAGTCGTCGCTACATAATTATAAGGACGATTTTTGTGCACACGAATAATTTATTGTCCGATCCATATGCTGAGTTCTGGGCACCAAAAGTGTTAAGTATGTTTAAGCTATGAATCACCGGATAATTGCCGACTCTTGTAAATTATAAAATAACCTTTATATTTACTGTCGCCGAATCTTTTAGTGGATTAAGAACCATCCATTATAACCCAACCCGTCTGCCATGTCTAGATCTTTAACAGTCGCTATGGGTTCTCGAGAACGCGAAAGCACGACAACCCATCTTACCAACTGGTATCGTATTGCCCCGTACCGGTAAAATGGGGTCACATGAAACAAAACTTTGACTAAGATTTTCACTTTAGTGCCATACAGTTGGTTACAAAAAAGGATCACTCTTTTAAATTTTTATTTATTTCCAAATTTGAAATTGAATTATCCATAAATATTGCAAACTATGTTTAAATTAAGTTAAAATAACCTAAAGTGCTGAAGTGATACTACATGGTACTTGTGATAAAGATGAGGCAAATCAAAGATCAAAGCAAGTACCTACCCTTGAAAATGATCCGGAATCTAAAGATATTAGCATGATACTCAATCTAATAAACTTTTTGAACGCTAGAGGATAAATGTTGCAAATAAAATTTGAATATAGTAAAAATCCTTACTTATATTATAAATGTGAAAGCGTGGATGTTTGTTACGCTTTCACGCAAAAACTACTTGACGAATCATCATGAAAATTTGTACATATATTTTGGGAGGTACTAGAAGTAACATAGGATACTTTTTATCCCGGGATTATGTTCCCTTGGTATAATTTCCGACATTCACGCGGGCGAAACTGCGGGCAGCAGCTAGTACTCTATAAATCTTTGTTTCTATACACCCCGTTTTACAAAAAGTAACTGAACTTCGAGCTCAAATACGCGGTGAATATTTCTAACGAATTCCTCGATTTGGAAACGGCTAGAACAGAAGAATGATTTCATCGTAAATGAATGTAACTTATGAATATTTATCCTGTAAAAGGCAAGCCAACGTGCCCGTAATTATTTATTACTTTCCTGCTTAATTATCTCTGTCAAAAAAAAACTCCATGAAATATTACTTTACCCAAACAGCTGAAATACACTCGCTAAATTAAAAATTATCTCGAGCATAATTAAAATAAAATAACCTCATTTAAATTGAATTTCTTCATAGAGATTAATAGGGGTGGCGGTGAAAGAGTAATTAAAAAACGATTTCTAAGATAATGGGAAAATGAAGCGTACCTTGTTTTACAGCAAAATTTAGTATAATTTTTCCGCTGGTTACTGTCGATTCATTTCTGTATTAGGTTTCAACGAACTTGTTTTGTCTAAATGAGGCTTTTCAGGGAAAAATTAAGGCCTGTATAGTATTTCTTCTTATAGAAACTATCAGTGATCAGCTTATTCCCAGAATTTTAAAGTATTAATCTGGTTTCTTTAACGATGTTTACACTAATAATAATCTCAGAAAACTGTTTTATAATTATAATAAGTGCGAGTACTACTAAAATATAAATTTAACTTCCTTAAATAATAAAAAAAAAAAAATAGAAAAATAGATAGAAAATTCAGGGGTGAATATAGACGAAACTGAGTGGAATTCTCACGTTATTTAAATATTTTTTGCAGAAATGACGAACTCCAATTATTTAGTTCTTTTTTTAATTATTACTTTACTATAAATATGTTATTTAACTGAAAAAATAAGTTTCACTTTTATTCATGCCTGTATATTCTATCCACGCCGTTTTACCTGAAAGAAAATCCTCTAAGTAAACAGCTCTTCAACATAAGATAACCCAAAAATGTCACCACTCCAGGGACCACAAAATGTTGCGCGCCCCGACACGAGACCATTACCTCTGCAATTTTGTTCTCTATGGAACCTAATCTGCTTCGTTACTGGCAATTTTATTTGAATTTAATTTTCAGTAAAACAATGTGCGGGTAAGTACTTACATTGCTCGGTAGAGTATAAGTAATGGCTGACTTATGATGAGGTATTTTAGTTTGTAATATAATATAAGGCTGGATATATTATGTACTTACAGTAGGTTTTAGAAGCTTTCTTAGTACTTAGTTTGAGTTCAGTATAATAGAGTACCAAGTATTTCACCTGAAGGTGGACTATTGTTGTGTTCAAATAAGTTATTTTAACAGCTTTAGAAGTCTATTTCATGATAAATTACCAACACGACACATTTTACATAAATTTCTCGATTTACTAGCTCAATCACGTTTGTAATACGCACAGCAAAGGAATGAAACTCTCTGCCTGCGTCTGTATTTCCTAACGCATTGAACCCTGATCTCTTCAAAGTTTGAGTGAACAGGCTTCTTCTGGGTAAGCTCATTCCATCGTCGATTTTGTCTCTGTCACCTGTGACCTAGACTAGAATAAAGAGCAAATCCATTACTCAATAAAAAAAGAATGCCTCATTAACATTACTTTCAGTGGTTGGCAAGGAAAATAATCTGAGTTATGGACCGTAATTTATTTTTTATTTAGTTACCTTCTACATAAAGTTGGGTCAGTTCAACCAAATCACGGCATTTTTCCTATCGGTAGATGTATTTAACTAAATACATCACGGTATCTTTGTCAGAAAAAATATAACGTGCGGTTTGCGGGCGAGGAGTTTAAAATAAATGAACGTCTTACCAATGATTTCACGAAATTACGTACATTACGTTCCAGCAAGCACGTGGGACGAGCTCCATGGCCGTCCACTTAGTCTCACTGTATTAATCTTCAAGTTTTACCTGAGTTCCTCAAATCAATATCGTCTTTTCTTGATCGATCCTCGAGACTGTACATTTTCTTAGTTGTTCCGGGTCTGGCTGTTTGTGTATGTGAGATTGTATGTTTGTAAACGCACCCACGACACAGGAGAAATTCCTAGTGTTGGATAACGTTTAAAAAAAAACGCGGCAAGCTCAGTACTATCCGTCACGTTGATATCCGTCAGATTCGTTCTAAATTTAAATCTCAAATATTCGTTCCAAAACCAATTCTTTAGAGGCGTTAACCAGTGAACTCAAATAAAACATGGAAGCATTACTTCAAGGGATCTAAGCGCGAATAGTGACCCAAAAATCCAAACAAACTCACACATCGAAATCTCGTCACTGATTCGCCGAACCACACCAACAACATTATTGCTAATACGATGCACAGTTAAAAATCGACCTTATTTCCCAAGTTTTTGGGTTTAAAATTACCATGTAACGAATAGGCCGTGTAACTAAACACGTGAGCGGCGCAATCGGTAAGCTCCGCCTACCGCGGCGCAATGTGCTTTGGGTCATTTTTTGAGTTAGGAATGCTTCCATGTTTTATTTGCGTTCACTGGCGTTAACATATTATATTTAACTTTACACCTACCGCTCCGAAAGATTGACAAAAATAAAAACATATTTATGACTTTTTACGTCTGACAAAGCTCCGGTACCAACTTCGAATATCATCTTAAACAATAACAATATAAAACGTATTTTTATGTTCGAATCACGGTCTCTAAACCCATAACTTTCAGCAGTTAACTCCAGTACTGACCTCTGCGGAGGTCACTCGATAATGCTTTTCTTTATGACATGAATAACTAACATATTAAAGAATCTTACCTGACCTCACAGACCATAAATTAGAGTTACGGTGACAAGGAAAATAATTGAGTTAGTTCACAAAAGAAAAACCCATTTTCATCGTATTTACTTTCGAACTTTTCCCAGATTTTCATTGTAAGCGGAAAATCCTTCATTCTTATGTGTAACCACGAGCGTTTGAAGCAAACTAATTTTCTTGACATACCGAGTATATTTGATCAAATATATAAAATGTACAGTCTTATTTCTTAACTCATAACTTTTACTGAGTCTACCGATTTTGATTATTCTTTTTGTTGTATTCGAAAGCTGGTAATGTGGCCCCATTTAAATTTGATTGAGATCTGACGACTAGTATTTGAGTTTTCTCTAATAATGTGTGGCCTCGAATACGTTTATGATGCTCTCATTCTGTTATTGTCGATTTAATACGAAAGAACAAAACCTCATACGTTGATTTGGAAAAACATCTTAGTATTTCAATGTGGTCCCTTTCTAGTTTGCTGAAGAGAAGTCAAGACACATTTTCTGGATTGAAAATCATCAAATGACTTCTCCCGCTCTGCGGCGGAGCGGAGGGGAATGTCAGACTCTTACTGACTAAAACCCACCCGTAATCTTTCTAGTGCCCTTTGCGTTTCAGAGCCACGGTGACTTCTTTCTTCGAACAAATTCCGCAACCCTAACAGGCGCCGTCTATATTGACGACAATTTTTGCTTTCTACTATCGAGAATATGAGTTTTGGTGAGGTTAACAGCGTCTCTATTATTTAAGCTTTTACGGACGTGTTATTAAAATATATTCGTTCCGTTCAACTATTTCTTTATCTGAAAGTAAATTCTACAACATTTAAAGCAACGCTCGCATTTACATCTCAGTCATCTGCCAAAAAAGTCTCAATTTCCGTACATTTTTAACAGACTGCGTCTTAGGGTTGGTAAAAATGTTGCGGAATTTGTTCGAAAGAGTTACCGCGGCCCTGGAACGCAAAGGGCACAAGAGGAACACGGGTGGGTTTTAGTCAGTAAGAGTCTGACACTCCCTACCGCTCCACCCAGGGCGGGAGGGGTCATTATTTTGATGATTTCCCATCCAAAAAAAAAGGGTTGGTAAAAATGGCGTTCAGTATGTAGCAACCCTATTCTTGTACCACACAAAGCGGATGTAAGTTCTCGACACAAACCTCTTGCACTGTTCTTTAGTCAAGCTGCAAGACTTCTTGACTTTAACTCTTGAAAGCCAGTTCAGAAAGAAGGTCAAGATGGGCCAATAGACTGGCTAGAAGCTTCTAATAGACACTCTATAGAAAGCTTAACAATGTGAAAGATTGCATACTATACATTATAGAAAAGACAAATAATTAAAACAAATCTGTACATATAAATAAAATTGGAGCGTCTCTGTTTGTAATATTCAAATAACCGCTATTTACTACAACATAAAATTTTTCACAGTTTTTGTCTGTCTGTCTGTTTGTTCCGGCTAATCTCTGAAATAGCTGGACCGATTTTAGGGCGATTTTTTAGCAGGTAGCTGATGTTATAAGCAGTAACTTAGGCTACTTTTATTTTAGAAAAAATCTTTTATTTTAGAAAAATAAAGTAATGTTGCAATGTCCAAGTACTGTCCAGTACCGCGCGCAGCTCACGTACATGCCACCACTGTGCCGTCACGTCGGGCGCCTCCCACCACTTCTCCCACCAACGAATCAATATCACAAAGAATCGAGGGGTTAGTAACTTTTCCACGCGGACGAAGTCGCGGGCAGAAGCTAGTTAAAAATACGCCTGCCATGTCAAAAAGTGAACTAAAATATTAAAAACAAGATAGATAATAATCTTTTCAATGCAATCGGGGACCTGTAAAGAACTATTTAAAGGAACCGTACCCCGTGTCTGAACAGATATCCATCACCATTTATCCGTGACACCAATAATCTGTAACAGATGTTTACAAACGACTTGTGGGACATCCTCAAATTCAGCAGTGATTAATATTCCTAATTAAGCCTTCGGAGAGAGAATACGGTTCGTTAGGTCGGCAATATGGGGAAATCAAGAATGTTAGCAGGCAATCGAATAACTTATGAGGATAAATAGGTTACTGAAGATGTAGCCTGTTAAGTACAGTGTGTTGTATATCTGTTTTTAGTGACAGTAATCAACACTTAAATGAATTAAGACTTAAGAGCGTATACGCCAAACGGCATTTCATACAAATTTTCTAGTCGTTATTTTCCGAAATGAATGAACCGATTTTAATGAAACTTCACACATATAAGCAGGATACATAGGTCTAAAAAGTTAGTTGAAAACATTTTCGATAAATAGTGTTACAGTTAAATTAGACCCATTTTAAATGTCCATACAAACATAAATTGCCAGTTATATTTTTTTTAAATAAGACATTTTGAAAACGTTTTTTAGACCTATGTATCCTGCTTATTTGTGTGAAGTTTCATAGAAATCGTTTCATTCATTTTGCAAAATAGTGACATGAAAATTTGTATGAAATGCCACTCACACAACTTCGCATTTATAATTAAGAGTGTATACACCACACACTCTTAATTATAAATGCGAAGGTGACTCTTTGTATTTGTTGGTTTAGTACGATTACACGGCTTAACCGATTTTTTTTTAATTTTCCGATGGATATGCTCTTGGCTCTAGTCTAGGTCGCAGGTGACAGAGATAAAGTCGATGATGGAATGAGCTTACCCAGAAGAAGCCTGTTCACTCTTTGAAGAGATCAGTGTTGATTAAACCAATTTTGATGAATTTTGGTCTCCACCAAAATTCGAATCGATTCAGTAGTCAAAGGTCCAATATATCTCCATATATCCTTCCTTCCTCCTTCCTTTATTTCCTCCTTTGACTAGGGTACTATACCTTTTTATTCCGGAAGTATTTTCTTGGGATAGATCAAGACTTTACTGACTTTCCTTTTTACAGTTGCTAGAAGCTAGTGCCTTAAAATAGTAGTATAAAAAATTAAATAGAAAGAAAAAAGAAGAAAAGAAAAGAAAGAAAATAAATTTATTTGGCACATACAGATACACATAATGTAGACACAAATAAAAGGAAACTTTAAATTTAAGTTTCCTTTTATTTGTACAATAACAATGTGTGACCCGCGGCTGCGCCAAATAGCTGTTGGATTTGGCTCGAGATTTTTAATATTGTTTTCTAATCTTTGTGATTTTATGCTCCATTATATATTTATATTTTCAAGCTTGTTATTTTTGGAATTAAGTGCCTTATCGGACGGAAGACTAGGCGGATGGAGGCTAGTCGAAAAAAGTGCCAGATTTTTTTTGTACCGGAACCGATAGCAAGAACGCTATTGGCTATACCAAGTCATAGGTGCGTGAAACTAGTTATTACTACGATTGGATGTACATTTACAGATGGAGAATGTACTAATGAAGGAATTAGATGAATTGAAAGATGTACAATATTAATATGTTTATTTTCACAACTCGAAAAAATACATTAATTACGAAATTTCATACCATTTCTTAAATTAAAGACGAAAGAAACTTCGTTCCAACCGAATATTCCACTACATTCGCAGTTTTATATAATTTAAAGCAACATTAGCTTGGTTTTATCAACTGTTTTACATTTTTACAAAAGAAATAAAAACACCAAAAAAAAAAATGCTCACCCCGTTTGAACGAATCCAACAATAGACCTTCGTTAGCGAGCTGTATATTTTTATATTTTCACGACAAAAAGTGTTACAAGGAAAAAAATAAAAAGACTAGGAGTGCCTCTGTAATCGGATATAAACCACTCAGTAAAACTTCCTTTTACCTGAAAATAATATACTGAAACACTTTTATATTCGTCAAAAAGAAATATACGACCGTTCTATCAAATCCTTTGGCACATTCAGGAACTGTGACCGCAACTGGGACATTCACCCTTTTCCTAATTTGATTCTCTCTTTATTCCTTTAGGGTAAAGAGCCCAAACATCAGCTCACCTCAAAAAAAAAAAGTTTATTTAACAGTAGCATAGTAAACATTGTTGTGGTTGCAATTTTAATGAAGAAATGCGGCTTGTTAGTGAACTTTATTATTTAAGCCATTTTGTTTATTTTAGTGAGCTTTATTATTCAGAGAGCCCTAAGGAACTCACAAGTATTTCACAAAAATAATGTATTCAATTTATGTAAAATTAGTTCAACATATGATCTGAATTTACACAAAATGATACGATTATATTATGATCTCAATAATTTCAAACAGTGTTTATATGACAGTGTAGATACTACATTTTTTTTTTATTATTGGGAGATGGATTCGCTCATAACTCTAGTCTAGGTCACAGGTGACAGAGAAAAAATCGACGATGGAATGAGCTTACCCAGAAGAAGCCTGTTCACTCTAACTTTGAAGATATTAGGGTCGAATGCGTTCGGAAACACAGACGCAGGCAGAGAGTTCCACAAAACGCAAAACTTCGTTTGTGTCAAATTTTTCATGACTGCTCCTACCTATTGGTCTTAGCGTGATATATAGCCTTCCTCGATAAATGGGCTATCTAACACTGAAATAATTTTTCAAATCGGACCAGTAGTTCCTAAGATTAGCACGTTCAATCAAGCAAACAAACTCTTCTTATACATACATACTCGTATATTGTATAAATATTCATTTTAATTCTATTCCGACTCAAATTAAATATTTTACACAATTATTTAAAATTAGAAAACCGATGTTGTAATCGAGTATTATTGTTGATTGTTACGACGAACGTACCTATTTAAGTCTTAGATAATAATTTTAATAAATAAGTAGCCATAACTATAAATGTTTATTTCACCGTTAAGAAAATCCAGTAAATATTTTACGAGTGCGCAGTGCGTCAGTACAGTTCTTTAGCTATATCCCTAGTGTTCTCTTTACCTATATAACATGAATGGAGGTGCTTCTAACGAAAAATTTCGCCTAGGAAAGTATCGCCACCATACTTATGGGCTTTTAAATCTAACGGCACCCCGCGGTTTCACCCGCATATTTTCCGTTCCCGTAGGAATACGGGGATAAAATGTAGCCTATGTATGTCACACTCAAATAATGTGCCTTTCTATTAGTAAAAGAATTTTCAAAATTGACTAATCGGCCCCTACAATCTCACAACCTCACAAACTTGACCTCTTTATAATTTTATTAGTATGGAAATATTATAGATCTAGTGAACAAAAAAAATATATAACCCCCACAATAAGTCCCCATTTGATAGTTTTGAAAATGATTTTATCCAAAAAAAATTCTAGTTTTTGTCACTAAAGTGACTTCTGAAATTTATTTATTCACTAGCATCGCCCCGCGGTTTCACCCGCGTAGTTCCCGTTTCCGTGGGAATATGGGGATATAATATAGCCTTTGTTCACCGGAGATAGTGTAGCTTCCCAACAGTGAAAGAATTTTTCAAATCGGTCAAGTAGTTTCGGAGCCTATTCAATGCGAACAAACAAAAAAATAATTAAATCTTTCCTCTTTATAATATTAGTGTAGACAAAAGTTCATGTGTACAAAATATTAACAGAATCAATCTAGTAGGTTCGGAAAAAAATGGCTATGACAGACGCAGTTATCTTATAGGGGTTCCGATTTTTACGAATGTTCGGAACGGTTAAAAGATTGGCAAACGCTTTCAAAATCCTTTTGTTCATAAATTCCTTCAGTAAAGACTGCTCTGTTTAAACTAGACCACATAGGGCAACTAGAACGTGGAAAAATAAAGAGAAACGTCGTGTTTATTCAATAAATTAAATTGCTGAGCAGAGCAGAGAATATATTGAAATGACTTGATATTTTATACAGTTACGTCTGATTGAAGTAAGTAAACACACTGTACAGTACCCGGCGTGGAAATGGCATATCCAGTTGGAAAATACGGTCTCACAGCTACTCTTAATATACAAGTAAATGTGATACTGTTAATTTCAAAGTACTGGAGAAATAAACAAAACCATTTAGTATGGAAAAAACCCCGAAATCAAAAGACATTTATTTATTTAATATTTCAGAGGTAATATTTATACTGACGGCATACCGACTTTAGTTCAATTTCAGAATAGTTTTTCTTTTCTGAGAGCGAATAAAATATTCAACCCCTGAAGAAACACTTCCAATGCATTAATTAGTAACCGAGTGTTTTGCTTAGTTGCCTTTAATTTATACATAATTATATAAAATTCTCGTGTCAAAATGTTAGTTACCATACTCCTCCGAAACGGCTTGATCAATTTTTATGAAATTTTATATGCGTATTAAGTAGGTCTGAGAATCGGTTAACATCTATTTTTCATCCCCATAAATGTTAAGGGTGGTCCAACCCAAATTTTTTTTTAGACATTTTTTTTGTTTTTATTTTTTATGATACAGCATATAAAAATATATACAACCCTAAATTGACAGCCCTCTACGATAACCCTAAATATATATTTTTTATTTTATATGGCAAAACAACGTTTGCTGGGTCAGCGTACCATATAAGGTAGGTATAAAACTTTTTCGCCAATAAAACACTCCGTAAAAGATATCACCGTGAGGAATGAAAATAACTCAGTTATAAAAGATACCTAGTTGTTTCACTGGAATGTTATTTTTCCATTTGCCGCTGTTGGTTTTATCTTGGCAGAGATACAATAACGGATATCAGGATGTATTTATTATACGTCGTGTATGTTACTGAAGATCTTTGCCAGTCGTTATGGATTGTCAGAAGCCAGAAAATCTGACACCAGTCTTGCCAAGAGGTACCGTGTTCTCCAGTTATTGCGTTGTGGATTGTGGAGGTCTGGTAGGCAGCCGCTCCCCGTTAAATACTGGTATTCAGCTGAATCCGGTATGACTGGAAGCCGACCCTAAAATAGTTGGGAAAAGGCTAGGCAGATGATGATGATATTACAGAAAAAACGTTATACTACGTTGATGAAGAAATGTGAGCCAAATGTGAAAATGGTGTAACTATGAGTTATGCGTACAGAAATATAAGGGGCAGTTGATTTTAGGCTCCATAGTAAAAGTTGTTCATAGTGGCGAGTACAATGACCTCTTTTAAGGTATTGCGTTGATTCTGATAAACGTTATATAGATAGGTGTTAAAGGTTGGTGTTTCCGAACGCATTCAACCTTGATCTCTTCAAAGTTAGAGTGAACAGGCTTCTTCTGGGTAAGCTCATTCCATCGTCGACTTTGTCTCTGTCCCCTTTCTTTTGTATGGGAAATCATCGAATGACTTCTTCCAATCTGAGCGGAGCGGAGTGTCTGACCCTTACTGACTAAAACCCACCCGTGATCCTTCTTGTGCCCTTTGTGTTCCAGGGCCGCGGTGACTCTTTCAAACATATTCCGCAACCCTAGCAGGCACTGACCCTATGGGGCCCCGTCTTCATTGCTGACGGCTCTTTGAGGCGCGCGTGAAACACGACGCGCCATCGACTCGGGCCGGGTTGCTATCGGACGGCGAGCCACCAATAGCTCGCCATCCGCAGGCCCGCGCCTACGGTGACCGGGAATCGCCCTGCGTTTCCCGACGCCCGGGGTTGTCTCTATAACCTGCGACCTAGACTAGAGTCAAGAGCATAATTATCCATCTGACAATAAAAAAAAAATATAGCACATCATCAAAGGTGTAATTTAGGGACCTCTTTTTCATTTCATACAGCAAGGATCCAGGTTCCAAAATTTAAATATATGGGATTACCTATACTTACGTACCGAAATTACAAACTTAACACTCGGAATTAAAATCAGGCGTTATCGCATTCCGCGATCTATTCCAGGCTCCAGCATTTTATTCTCTCTACCACCGCATAACTTCTAGACTTTTCTAGAAACGCTAACGATGTACTAGTTTCGTTAAGATGCGAGTATATCCACGGGCTAGAGCTGGTATTACAAGCTAGATACGAATCCAGTCCATAATTGTGTTTCTTGTTAACTAGTTCTTTGTAAGTTTCTGTGCACAATAACATAACTTCTTTTCTTTTTTACCGACTTTCAAAAAAGGGAGAGGTTCTCAAGTCGACTGTATTTTTTTTGTGTGTGTTTCCTCATAACTTTTTACTGGGTGTAACGATTCTGATGATTATTATTTTTTTAATTCGAAAGTTGGTGCTTCTCGTGTGGTCCCAAATTTGATTGAGATCTCGCGATTAGTATTTGATATATCCCTAGTAATGCGTGGTTTCGACCACGTTGATGATGTCCTCATTCCCTCTTGTCGATGCATAAAATGAAACAATAAAATACCACTAAAAAGTGAAAAATAAAATTATAACTTTGTACAAAAAAAAAATACAACCGACTTCTACCGAGTTTCGAAATTAAAGTTATTTTATACTTTTTTTGTTTTTTTTAGAAGTCGTTTGTATTTTTTATAAAAAGTTTTTTTTACGTACTTGCAATTACTACTGACAATCTGAGGGAAGCAGTTCAACGTGTAATATGTACAAGCGGCCAATTCTGTCAGCATCTCATCTTGTAAACGTCGCGCGTCGGTACAGTGAGCATGAAATGAACAGCCATCATTCCATTTTGTTTGTATGGTTTGACAGCAGACGTCATGTTCATTTCGGCTGACTTTTCACGGTGAGAGGTTCACAAATCACAATATCGTACTGCAGAAGTAGGTTTTCGTGGTACTTGCAACATCATTTGTTGTATCTGTTCATAAAGATTTATTTTTGTTTAATAGATGTTTTTTGCATCATACCTATCAGTCGAAAGCTGGACAAAGGCATCCCCCAAGTATCGCCACAGCGACCGTTCCTATGCATCCAACCATCTCGCATCCATCGGCTACCTGCGACCGTTGCTTAAAAAATTGTAGAATTGGCCCTGAGATAAAGAAAAACTGGAACAGTATGACAATATTTAAAAAAAAGTCCAAATAAAGGAAATGCTATTAACCTCACCAAAACTCATATTCCCGAGAGTAGATAGCGAAAAATCTCATCAAGGTGTCGCCACAACAACCAGTCCTGTGCATCTCGCATCCACCGGCTACCCGCGACCCTCTCCAGGTCATCGATCCACCTTGTGGGAGACCTTCCAACGCTACGTCTGTCCGGTACGCGGTCGCCACTCCAGAACTTCTCGGCCCCACCACCCGTCTGTTCTGCGAGCAATGCCCAGTCCACTGCCACTTTACTGCTTTCTTTTTGCGTATATCGACTTAATTTATTCCATCTGTTGCAAAAAAATTGCCTAAACGAGAGGATAGACGAAGTGACATCCTTGGAGTACTGATGTATAAACAATGAATCATTTATGTAAATACTGTTGAGCAATAATCCTACTAATATTATAAACGCGAATGTTTGTTAGTATGGATGGATGGATGGATGTTTGTTACTCTTTCACGTAAAAAGTACTGAATGGATCTTGATGAAATTTGACACAGAGGTAGATTTTAGTCTGGAATAACACATAGAGTACTTTTTATCCCGAGAGTATGTTCCCTTGGGATAATTATCGACATTCACGCGGGCGGAGCTGCGGGCGACAGCTAGTTTTATAAAAACCTAAAATCTATGGGATGGACATGCAATTAAATCCCAAATATTTTGGTCCTTTGACCATGATGACTGATAATCGGATTCAATAATAGTTTGACACATTTGTCTAGCAATCGCCCGCTGCTAGGTACAAGTCACTCGTTGTTTAAATTATCTTTAAATCCATATACCATTCTCATTTAAACCCGACATTACAACACAAAATAACCCAGAACTTCACCCCTAGCGATTATAAATCACGAAAACGTCCAGACTCGATTAGACTTTTATTACTCCTCGGAGACTAAATAGGAAGTTAGTCGGTTCTCTACATACGAACCGGGCACTGATTATGCAACGGGGGCATAACATTTACGGGTCACTTCGCAACACTATCCTCCAAACCACAACAGGGGACTTTATACTTAATCTTTTGAACTGCAGAGTTGGTTTTTGTTTGTGATTTGATAAGTTCTTCTAAGACAATTTGTCCAGTCATACGGTTGGCTCTTGGGAATTTGCCATTTAGTACGCAATGCGTCTTTTCGAGAGCCAACATTTCGGGTTGAATGGTACAATTTAGTAGATGAGTGTACCTACTCATAATGGTCATGTTTACATTGATGTTATTGAGGGGGCACCGCAAATTTGGGTTTGAAACATGTAATGTGTGTCCTCATGTGGTTTGTAAAGAGTGACTTTAAAGTCATTGCAGATATTTTATTAAATTAAAGTTTCCGTGAACACAAACATCTTTCACTATCCCGTGAAAAAAAGCAGAAGTAATACATATAAATTTCTGTATACAGTTGAAAAATGCGGGAAAGAGGATAGTTAAAAGTTTCGTTTATTATTTTTTCTTCTAAGTTAATCTTAGGCTAGCCACACACAATAATATTGCCAATGCAAGATTGACAAAAATCTTCATCAATATATGGCACACTATGCAATATTATTGGCAATTTTCCTTGGTACAATGTGACTCAGTCGCTCCGCAGCTAGAATTATGTGCGGTCGTATAATATAATGGTTAGAAAGAAAATATGCGGCGTATTGAGTATTGCATTAATTTTATCAACTAAAAAAGGCAACCAAGAACGAGGTGATGGATTAAGGGCTGGATGAGAAAAAAATAAATGAACTTCGAGTTACAGAAGAAAATGATTTAAAAAATTATATGAGAGTGAGAGATAGCAGCTTCCGTAGGGAATTCAATTTTTTCTTTACGTCTTCTCTCGTGCTATTTGCTTTGATTTTTTTATAAATAGCGATCAACTTATCAATTGTATTATTTTTCTTAACTTTATCGCGATATACTTCGCAGGATGTATTCCATAATATTATGGATAAGTTTCCCACGGAGTGCTATTATCAATACTATTTTCGCTATGAATACTGTTGTCATCCTCCATTTTGAACAAAAAATACAAATGTCCGCCAGCCTTGAAATCTTTCCCTCAACTAAAATATTGCCGCGCACCCGTACACAGCAATATTATTGACAATACCCCTGCCTCCCCCCGATATTGGCGTGACAAAATCAGAATTTCTGGATATCCACAATAATATTGAACAATACCGCAATACAGGCCGCACGCATACAATATTATTGAAAATACGTACTTTATTGTCAATATTATTGTGTGTGCGGCTAGCCTAAAATATGTATCGAGCATTTTCTGGGAAGCATCGTATGCGACAATTTCCATTTTTACACTTGTCGCTTACTATGAGATATCCTAGAAAGGCTCACTATTTTTTTTCTGGGACTATTCCGTCAGACTATTTCCAACCACTGCAACTCCTGTAATCCAGTATTTGCAGCGGTTCTAGAGGCGCAATGCATTAAGTTTTACTTTACACTGCAAAACATGCATGCATATTAGAAAAATTAAAAAAAAAACTGAAATTGCCGGTAGGTACATGGACCAAGTCTGGAGTTCTTTTTATGAAAATAGTTCTTTGCCTTTCAGACGTACAATAAAAGATACACTGTCTATTATAATGGTCGAAGATACAATATTTATAGGCCAGTGATAATGTATTTTTCCTATAAATTACGTTGATATTGTACCAGTACCACGCACGTTCATTAGTGGTGTTTAGTATTCCGGTCCGTACGCGGACCGAATGCCGTATTCCTATTCTAAGCATTCCTTTTTTAATTAATAGGGGAGTGAGGATAACCAAGTTTTCGCTACCGCATAGTTTTCTATTTATTGGTTATTTTTGTTTTTATTTGAGATGGGTTTACTCATGACATCGTCTTCTGACCTAGGTTACAGGTGACCGAGACAATGTCGACACTGGATTGAGCTTACCCAGAAGAAGCCTGTGTACTCTAACTTTCTGAAGAATTAGGTTGAATGCGTTCTGAATCACAGACGCAGGCAGAGAGTTCCGGACAAGCCACTATTGAGACCTATGACCTATTGAAATCCTACTGTGGGGCAACTTTTTTTTTTAATAAAAAATAAGTCACCTCTTTGAGGTGTGGTCTTTGAGGAGTCCTAGGGTTGCGGAATTTGTTCGAAAGAGTCACCGCGGCCCTAAAACGCAAAGCGCACTACAAGGATCACGGGTGGGTTTTAGTCAGTAACAGACACTCCCTAACACTTCTTTCCATTTCACCCAGAGCAGGAGAAGTCATTTGATGATTTTCCATCCAGAAAAAAAAGGTGTGCTTGGAGCATTCCGTCTGACGCAGGTACTCTACTACAGATACACAGGTACCAGACATGAATGGATGTTTCGGGAGGTACTTGTTTCTAATTCGGCGGGAGTATACGTTCGGGTGTCAACACTATGTAGATCGCCCGGAGGCCACAAGGTAGCATACGGTGGAGATCTGCAATGTTTGTGCAGTGTTCCTCGTCAAAGTGATCAGCGGCTATGCCCCATCCGCTGCAAAAGAAGAAGACGCCCTGAGCGATTCGCAGACACTGAAGGCACGAGCATACGGATGGCGAGCAATAAGTGGGTCGTCGTCCGATAGCAACTAGGCCCGCATCAACGGCACGTCGTGGTCCATACTCGCCTCAAAGAGATGTCAGCAAAGAAGACGAGGCCCCATAGAGTCATGCAGTGCCTGCTAGGGTTGCAGAATTTGTTTAAAAGAGTCACAGAAGCCTCGGAACGCAAAGGGAATTAGGAGGAACACGGCGGGTTTTAGTCAGTCTGACAAGACCCTGACACTCCCTTCCGCTCCGCCCAGAGCGGGAGCAGTCATTTGATGATTTCCCATCCAGAAAAAAAAGGTAGAGAGTTCCACTCTTTTGCTATGCACATTATATTATACGTTTGGAAACACTTAGTGTATGCAGTTTTAACTATGTAGGTTCTCTGAGACCCGAATAGGAAATACTTTCACTGAGGTAATGTTAGGATTGTGATTTTCTGAAAACTAGCGCTATACTTTGATTCGCACACGAGCCCCTGAAACTAATAAATATTTAGGAAGTTAAATTTTAATAATTCCGACTGTATAATTTTCAAAATCGAGGAACAATAAAGATAAGCTGTTTAATTACCGCTCAAAGCGAAATCGTTATTCGTTTTTAAAAACCAGGATTTTATAATATCAAATTCCATCCCGAAATATCCAGATCCACGTCATTATTATCAGATTGTTGAGATTAATTAATCTTTTATAATGACGTCAGAAGGCGGAAGTGTTTGATCAAGTTAAAAGCGTATAATTATTAAAGATTATCTTTTGTATTCAAGCGTTAATTTAGCGATGCCTTAATGATTGAGTTTTGTGTTTCATTTTTAATTAATCACTAGGATAGAGACTTTCTTAGACGACGAGGTCCAAAGTCAAAGTCAAAGTCAATTCATTAAGGGCTTATAATCTCACGTCGTGCTAAAATTGTAACGAGTAGTGACACGAGTATTCAACGCACTGATGTATCGTCTTGGTTTTTTATTTACGTGAATAATATCATAATTTTTGGAAATCATTTGACGGACTAATAAGATTTCTTTAGTCACATTTTAAAATCTTTTTGACAATGATATTCTTGAACAACCAAGAATCGTTCACAGAACATACAGGCCTCCTCTCTAGGAGAGGGAATGGGCCGTAATCCACCACGCTTGCCCAGTGTGGGTTGGCGAATGTCACATGTCTTCGAATTTTTGGTTCTAGGACATGCCGGATTCCTCACTGTTGTTGATATTTTCCTTCACCGTTTTGAGAGCAGTGGTGTTGAAATAAATTACTCAAAGTAATACGCCTAGCCGGGTTTGAACCCGTGACCTATAATTCGTCAACCACTGCTCCTTATTCCATCCTTATGGAGTATGAGTAATCCTTAAAGAGTAAGTAAAGAGTTACTATAGAGTTTCTTGTCCTACTTCGCCATAATAATGTACTCTATGCGAATAGACAACTATAGTCTCTATAATATTTTTTTCCAAACTGTTGCGACGTTCAAAAGACCCTTTTAATGGTCTAGTTGAACTTAATGAATTGAATTTGACTTTCACATAAAAAGAGTACCCTTCAGCTTTAGTAAGTATCAGAAAAGGCCTTCAAATCAGACGCATTAGTAAAGAATATACTTACTATATAAACCACCTTTTATCCTGGCCTTTATCGAAAATCTCAAGACCCCAGGCGTACGTAACATAGACACAAGACTAATAGATTAAACATACCGTAACGTCAACTACATACGAATCTAATCCATCTTGTACACTGACAAATACGAGTCCTTTAATACATACAAGTACATAGTACAGAACATTAATAATGTGTGTCTAGAAAATTGTCTGTCTCATTTTTCAAGACATTTATTCGCAGTTCCTAAGTAGGGTTTGTAGCAGTTCATTTTGAAAAGGTATCAGGAGCAGGTTTTATGGAAAACTAGATTTTTTCAGCGCAAAAAGGCGATACTTATTCCATGTGAACATACTTTTTTTTTAAGATGGATAATTATTCCAATGCCTTCTTCCGCTGTGGGCGAAGGGAAAGGGATTGTCAGACTCTTGCTGATTAAAACCTATCCGTGTTAATTCAAGTGCCACTTGCGATCCAGGGACGCGAAGAATCTTTAAAAAAAATCGCAATTGTGGCTGGCACTGACCATAGCAGGGCCTTGTCTGCTATACTGACATCTCTTTGAGACGCTCGTAGAACACAATGCGCTGTCGACCCGGGCATGTTTGTATGGTGTGTTATATCTGGTCCGCAGACCCGAGCCTACGGTGGCCGGGAATCGTCATGACTCCCTTCACCCGGGACGTCTTCTTTTGTTGCGGAGGCTGAAGCGTGAGGTTGACCACACGCTCAGATGAACCACCTCCTTCTTCTCAAGTGAGAGTTATGACACCCGGACGTGCCCTCCCGCCGGATCCGAAACAGGTAGCTCCCGAAACAACCATGACCGATGAGTACTTGCGTCAGACGGAATGTGAGGGCGCCGTAGCGCCTCTTGGACACGCCGTAGCGCCACTCCTGAAAAAAGAGAACTTATTGTCACAATGGTGGAGAGCCCAATCTGAACACACTACCAGTAAAAATTGGTCAACTCGAGTGTCAAGTTCCATCTGTCCAGCCTTTGAGACGTAGTCGATATACGTTTACTAAGATTTTTTAAAAGATGTCATCAATGAAATTACTTTTCTAAAGAAGTAAGACTTTAGCAACGCTTCATTTAAAACCAATCCCACTAAAATAGTTTTTAAAACAAATGAAAAGGCTAAAGTTGTTCAAAGAAAATCTTAGAATAAAACATTTATTAAGAAAACGATTTAAAAAGCATAAAAATTCAATTTCCTCTCACCTTTGCCTTTCACGACGGAGCGCTCCAACAACTTGGTATTTAAATTTTAATAGGACTCAAAGTTTTTTTTTTTAGCAAGGCAAAGAAGTTTGCTTCATAACTAGTTACTAATAGATCTTTACTTATGTAATTGTAGATTTCATTAACGGTATTTTCAGGTTTAATAATATCTCTGGATTCGCTGGATTGATTAGTGTCAAAACAGCATTGAAACATCATCTCGGAAGAATAAAAAAGCTACATACATAAGTTAGTGCCACACGAACAAAGCGACCAACAGCGAAGCTTGCATTACACTACTGAATAAGCACAGAAGCGAGGGAATTCTAAATCAAATTATCTTGCAATGAAAAGTGGATCCTGTACGACAATCGTAAGTGTTTGTCTCAGTAGGTGAACCCGGGTGCAGTCCCCAATTAGTGGGCCCTACTTTTTTTAAATTTAAGTCAATATTTTAGGTGGGAATAAATACAATACCCAAGAGGCTGTACTAAACGCTTTCGCTGACTACAACAATTCCCATCCGGCAGACTTTTACAGTAAAAGGAAAAACAAACTGCCACCAAAATGTCAAAATTGTATAGAGAATTTGGGTCAGTACTTTTATAACATATAATTTTTTTTTAATATCTTCAATTTCATAGACTTAATTTTCGGAAGTTTGCCGAGTCTTTTTTGAAGCTGACTATTTTTTCTGGATGGGTAATCATCAAATGACTTCTCCCGCTCTGAGGCGGAGCGGAAGGGAGTGTCAGACTCTTAATGACTAAAACCTACCCGTGATTCTTCATGTGCCCTTTGCGTTCCAGGGCCGCGGTGACTCTTTCGAAAAAATTCCGCAACCCTAGGACTAATTGATACCTTTGCTAGACAATTTTATTACAAACTGTTTTGCACTTAATTTTGAATTCGATGATAATATATAAATATCATGATATCCTGCCGTTTACTAATTAAGTAAATGACCGTATTAAATATGCAAGTAATATAATACGACACATAAAGTACAACGGAAGTTGTACACTCATTACGTTGTGGAGCAGACGAACTTCACAAGCTTATATTGCAACTAGCAGCGCCCTGCGGTTTCACCCACGTAGTTCCCGTTGCTGTGGGAATACGGGGATAAAATATAGCCTATGTTACCCAAGGTGAATGTGGCTTTCTAATGGTGAAAGAATTTTTGAAATCGGTCCAGTGGTTTTTGAGTTTATTTGTTACATATGTACAAAATATGAAAATACAAAAATATAAATCTTTCCTCTTTATAATATTAGTATAGGAGGATTTGCCTTCAAAAAGAGTATTAGGCAATTGCCTCACCTTTCTACATCTGATGTATCGGTATAGAGGCTTTCTTTTTTCCTGGATGGGAAATCATCAAATGATTTCTCCCCGTTCTGGGCGGAACGGAAGGGAGTGTGGCTTACTGACACCCGTGTTCCTCCAAGTGCCTTTGCATTCCAGGGTCGCGGTGACTCTTTCGAACAAATTCTGGAAGCCATATCTTGACTGGCAAAACGTAGAACTTCTACCTCTTTACAGCAAACTGAGTTATGATGAGTACTGACGTCATCATTCCTCAATACCAAGTATCATTTCATCTTGTATTTGTATCGGACCGTCGAACGCCAATGCATCAGTATTTAGAACCCACCAAAAACATAAATGTAAAAAAGGAGAGCCAAGTTCAATACAAAAATTATGCTTGGCTGTGGGCTTCGCCGCAAAAAGAATGAAGATCCGAATGAGTGCCAAGTTCTATGCAAAATCGAAAAATGTATTTATATTTATATTCATAAGTCATTTTATAAAGTTGATCAACATTTTGATTCTGATAAAACTTGCCAAGTCAAATTTAACTTACTTTAAGATCTCACATTTTTAAATAACAGCAATTGTTATAGGTATTCAATAAAGTTAAGTATGTTCATTTGCTTGAACTTGGCTTGACACGCTGCCGTGTGTCTAGATACATACATATTATACGTCGACGTGAGGCTGATTTAGAACAGAACTGTTACTGTTAGCATCGAGACGAGATGATACTCGTTATATTGTAAGAGTTAGTAGTTTTGAGACGAATTATTGTGGCATCACCACGTTTTTAGACGCATGTAAATAAGCGAAACACATTCTGAAATATATGCGTCAACTTGCCATTACCACACTATTGCAATATACACCCACGTAGTTCCCGTTCCAGTGGGAATACGGGGATAAAATATAGCCATTGTTACTCGCTGATAATGTAGCTTTTCTTTTGTGAAAAAAGGCTTTAAAAAGCGATCTAATAGTTTCGGAGCTTATTCGATGATTTAAGGAACCCTAAGAGAACTTGGTATGCAGTAAGATCTCGCTTCTTTTATCAACAAAGACGTTATAAACATTATGATTTAGAGAGATACTATGAACTGTTGAACATCATTATATAAGACGCATTGTCGCGCCATACCTATTTTGGGTAAAGGTAAACAACTCCGCTTTGTCAAATTAAAGTTAAAACCACAACTAATCTCAAGTTCGTCTGTAGGAGCTTTCAGACGTATTCCACACGTAATTTGGAAGACATACTAAGTATCGTAAAGGATCAAAAACTCTTTCTAGTGCCCGTTGCGTTGCATGACGCGCCGTCGACCCGGGCCTGGTTGCTATCCGATGGCGAGCCATCCATAGGCGCGGGCCTGTGGATGTCGCCATCCACAGGCCCGCGCCCACGGTGGCCGGGAATCGCCCTGCGTTTCCCGACGCCCGGGGCGTCTTCTTTTATTACGGCGGCTGGAGCGTGAGTTTTCCCTCTCCCGCAAGCGGTCTGCCTCCTCCTTCGCTAGCATTACTGCTTCGCAGAAAGAGGCGACCGCTTCCCATGCCTCCTCGCTCTGAGGTCGCCGCCGCCGATCCCTTCGACGATAACACGGCGTTGCTCCGCCCAAGCAGGGCATACCTCCACCGTACTCTACAAAGTGTCAGATTTTCAGGTTTCTGACAATAAGTATTGACAGTCAAATATCTACAAATGACACCCGGGACTAACGGCTCAACGTGATTTACGAGGCATGGAGGATTCTTGGTGTGTTAAAGTTAAAATGGTCACCTATCCATAGACCAACCTCGGTAACAGTTGCTGAATCTTGAAAATCGACACGAGCGTCTTTTATTTACGTTGCAAAATAGTTTGTGTGTAATTTGTACGCAATCGCAACGAAATAAAACCAACACTTACTAATTAGTTAATGTTACAAAGTTCGTTATGAAAATAAAACAGTTAACAGTTTAGTAGAGGAAGCCAATTACCTAATGGCATGTTTACTTTACAAACAAAATGTTTGAGTAAGCTTTTAGCTGCAAGTAAAAGTCTGAAGAAGTGAAACAAATATACATTTAGCTGCTGCAATACTCTGAGTAGGTAATTACTGTGTTGCTATTGGTTTTTCAGAAATTCAGAGTTACTCATTGAAGAAAAATTCAACGTTCAACGTGGCAATGCGGCCAGTGTTCTGGGCACTTTTCCCGTTGACATCGATGTGGACGAATTTTTCGATGCCCTATGAGTTCTTCCCCCTTCCCCCCTTTTTACTCCGCTTGTACATTTATATATATTTTTATTAACGTGTGTTCGGGCTTCAGCTCTGCTGCGTGCGTGTGTGTGGAGACAGGACTGAGGTTCTTCAATGATGTAGTCGACACCGTATTATTTTAAACTTCAGTTTATTGCAAACATTTAATTTTACAAAAAATAGAACGTGCTCGCGATGCGATGGCAAAATTGTTATATTCAAAAAAAGGATTTTGAAAAGATATGGCAGTGGTGCGTAGGTCGGCGGTGATTGGTCGGCGGCATCCATGCTCGACCAATCGCTGCGTTGCAGAGTTTGCAAGTAATTAAGGGGCTGCGTGTATTGCGTATCTTAAGGCGAAGCCTGAACAACGTGTATACATTATCTTTTAAGTTCTTATGTAAATAAAACTATACAAAGTGGTTTCTCAAAAAAAAAATGAAAAAAATATACACAAAGATACAGAAAAAATAATCTATTTCTAGATGGCAAAGAGAAAAAAAGTTATTCTTGTACATATGTACATTTTCTTATCTGTTCATTCTGCTATAATTATGTATATTTCTTAGCACTATGAAGTAACTACGCCCGTATGTGTCAGGAACACGGCTACGCTACAATGATGGGGTTCTCAATGTGAACATACTACCGGTCTAAAAATGCGTCTACTCGAGTGTCAAGTTCCATCTGTTCAGTCTTTGAGAAGTAATCGATACACGTTTATTTAATTAACGTTATACCTACTAAGATTTTTTTAAAGATGTCATCAATGAAATTATTTTTCTAAAGAAATAAAACTTTAGTAACGCTTCATTTAAAACCAATCCCATTTTTAATGAAGTTCGCACTAAAATAGTTTTTAAAACAAATGAAAAGGCTAAAATTGTTCAAAGAAAATCTTAGAATAAAACATTTTTCGATTTAAAAAGCATAAAAATTCTATTTCCTCTCACCTTTGCCTTTCACGACGGAGCGCTTCAACAACTACTTAGGTAAGTATTTAAATTTTAATAGGACTCGAAAGATTTTTTTTTAAAAGGCAAAGAAGTTTGCTTCATAACTAGTTACTTATAGATCTTAACCTATGTAATTGGAGATTAAATTACCAATATTTTCAGGTTTAATGATCTCTGGATTCCCTAGACTGGTTAATGTAAAAAACATTGAAACACTAGCGTCATCTCGGAAGGATAAAAAAGCTACATAAGTGAGTGCCAGACAAACCAAGCGACCAACAGCGAAGCATGCATTACACTACTGAATCTAAGGGGATCTGAGGGAATTCTTAATCAAATTATCTTGCAATGAAAAGTGGATCCTATACCCCCCCCTGGTCCCTGTTTGTCTCAGTAGGTGAACCCGGGTGCAGTCCCCAATTAGTGGGCCCTACTTTTTTCAAATTTAAGACAATATTTTAGGTGGAAACAAAAATAAAACCCAAGATGCGCTACTAAATGCTTTCGCTAACTTCATCGATTCCCATCCAGCAGACTTCTACAGTAAAAGGAAAAACAAACTGCCATCAAAATGTCAAAATTATATAGAGAATTTGGGTTAGTGCTTGTATAACATTTCTTTTTTTTTCATAGATATCTTCAATTTCATAAACTTAAATTTCGGAAGTTTGCCGAGTCTTTTTTGAAGCTGAGTAATTGATACTTTTTTTAGACAACGCAACCCTAGAGCCATATCTTGACTGGCAAAACGTAGAACTTCTACCTCTTTACAGCAACACGTTCAGTTATGATGAAAACTGACGTCATCATTCCTCAATAGCAAGTATCATTTCATCTTGTATTTGTATCGGACCGTCGAACGCCAATGCATCAGTATTTAGAACCCACCAAAAACATAAATGTAAAAAAAGAGAGCCAAGTTCAATACAAAAATTATGCTTGGCTGTGGGCTTCGCCGCAAAAAGCATGGAGATCTAAATGAGTGCCAAGTTCTATGCAAAATCGAAAAATGTATTCATATTTATATTCATAAGTCATTTTATAAAGTGGGTCAACATTTTAATTTTGATAAAACTTGCCAAGTCAAATTTAACCTACTTTAAGATCTGACATTTTTAAATAACAGCAATTGTTATAGGTATCCAATAAAGTTAAGTATGTTCCTTTGCTTGAACTTGGCTTAACACGCTGCCGCGTGTCTAGATATGTACATACATATACGTCGACGTGAGGCTGATTTAGAACAGAACTGTTACTGTTGGCATCCAGACGAGATGATACTCGTTATATTGCACCGCATTAAGAGTTACTAGTCTCGAGACGAATTATTGTGGCATCACCACGTTTTTAGACGCATGTAAATAAGTGAAACAAATTCTGAAATATGTGTATGTGTCCACTTGCCATTACCACACTATTGCAATATACACCCACGTAGTTCCCGTTCCAGTGGGAATAAGGGTATAAAATATAGCCATTGTTATTCGCTGATAATGTAGCTTTTCTTTTGTGAAAAAAGGCTTTAAAAAGTGGTCTAATAGTTTCGGAGCTTATTCGATGATTTAAGGAACCCTAAGAGAACTTGGTATGCAGTAAGATCTCACTTCTTTTATTAACAAAGACGTTATAAAAATTATGATTTAGAGAGATATTATGAACTGTTGAACATCATTATATAAGACGCGTTGTCGCGCCATACCTATTTTGGGTAAAGGTAAACAGCCTCCGCTTTGTCAAATTAAAGTTAAAACCACAACTAATCTCAAGTTCGTCTGTAGGAGCTTTCAGACGTATCTCACACGTACTTTGGAAGACTATAATGTATCGTAAAGGATGAAAAACTCTTTCTAGTACCCTTTGCGTTTCAGGGCCGCATTGACTCTTTCGAACAAATTCTGCAACACTGACCCTATGGGGCCCCGTGTTCTTTGCTGACAGCTCTTTGAGGCGCGCGTGGAACACGCCGCGCCGTCAACCCGGGCCTGGTTGCTATCGGACGGCGAGCCACCCATGGCTCGCGGTCAGCAGGCCCGCGCAGCAGGTGGCCGGGAATCGCCCTGCATTTCCCGACACCCGGGGCGTCTTCTTCTGTAGCGGCAGCTGGAGCGTGAAGTTTCCCTCTCCCACACGCGGTCTGCCTCCTCCTTCGTTAGCTTTCTTCGCAGAAAGAGGCGACCGCTTCCCATGCCTCCTCGCTCTGGACCATGGATTGACCCAAGGCCGGGCGCGAGAGGTCGCCGCCGCCGATCGCCTCGACGAGGACACGGCGTTGCTCCGCCCAAGCAGGGCAGACCTCCACCGTATGCACAAAGTGTCAAATTTTCAGGTTTCTGACAAAACGTATTGACAGTCAAATATCTACAAATGACACCCGGAACTAACGGCTCAACGTGATTTACGAGGCTTGGAGGATTCTCGGTAAAAGTTGCTGAATCTTGAAAATGGACGCGTGCGTCTTTAGTATTTACGTTACAAAATAGATTGTGTGTAATTTGCACGTAGTCGCAATAAAATAAAACCAGCACTTACTAATTAGTTAATGTTACAAAGTTCGTTATGAAAATAAAACGGTTAGCAGTTTAGTAGAGGAAGCCAATTACCTAATGGCATGTTTACTTTACAACAAAATGTTTGAGTAAGCTTTTAGCTACAAGTAAAAGTCTGAAGAAGTGAAACAAATAATTTAGCTGCTGCAATACTCTGAGTTGGTAATTACTGTGTTACTATTGGTTTTTCAGAAATTCAGAGTTACTAATTGAAGAAAAATTCAACGTTCTGTGCACTTTTCCCGTTGACATCGATGTGGACGAATTTTTCGATGCCTTATGAGTTCTTCCCCCTTCCCCCCTTTTTACTCCGCTTGTACATTTATATATATTTTTTATTAACGTGTATGCATTATTTCTTAAGCTTGTATGTAAATAAAACTCAACTAAGTGGTTTCTCAAAAAAATGAAGAAAATATACAAATGATATTCTTATCTTCACCTTGTCATAATCATCCACAGATTTACCCACAACTGGACATATTCCTTTTCTTTCTTGTGCCAATCCCAATACTACTGTGTCAGCCACATACAAGCTCTACCCATATAGCAGCAATGTTGTCTGCCCATCCCGCTGCCGGACGACTCACACTTCTTCTTCTAGTCTGTGGACGCGACTCGGTCACCGCCTTACGCCAGGTATCCTGCCCAGCTCTATTTCAGTTCGAATCTCGACGTATGGAACAAGGTCTATTAGCCGTATGCCAAGCATGGAACACTCTATGGCCCTCGCCGCCACTCGTCAAATAATCATCCTTTATTCCGGCAATCAATATTCAATATCTTATATCGAGAAAACTATGCTAAAAGAAAACTCAATGTGCCCCACACTATGTACAGTTTTACTTACTTATGGACTATTCCGCGGGTTTGCCTGCGGTCATGTCCCACTGACAGGTCTGTCTTACCTCTGTTCAACGGCTGAAAGTCACAAATAGACATGGTGTCAGATGCCACGACGATGCCTAACCACCATCATTCCAATAAGAGAGAAAGATGGAGTTCTAGATCGTGAAAAACGACTATTTACCAAAATGTTCAATGTCATAGATACACAAAGATACAGAAAAAATAATCTATTTTTAGATAGCAAAGAGAAAATATTCTTGTATTGCTATTCTTGTACATAGGTACATTTTCTTATTCTGTTTATTCTGCTACATATATGTATATTTCTTAGCACTATGAAGTAACTACGCCTGTATCTGTCATGAACACGACTACGCTCTCCAGTGCCAGCGATTGGAGATAATATCGGGTAGAATTCACGGCCAGTTACCCTCAACTCAATGCTGGCAACATTGGAAATGGGAACTTGGTTTTCCGAAGGTGATACCGCCTGTACGTACAATACTATAAGAAATTCCATTCTAGTAGTGCCCCGCGGTTTCACCCGCATAAGTTTCGATCCCGTGGGAATATCGGGGTAAAAATCGTTTATGTTAATCCTGGTTATAAGCCATATGTGTGCCAAATTTCATTCATATCCGTTCAGTAGCTTTTGCGTGAAAGAATAACAAACATCCGTCCATCCATACTTACAAACTTTCGCGTTTATAATATTATGTAGTAGGATTTAGACATAGTAGTTATTTTATAGGGAGTGAGAAGCTTAAATAAAAACGAATGAATTGTTGGACGATTCAAACTATAAATGAAAGAAAATGGAGTCACTAATAGTAGTCGGTTGATAAGATAGAATAAAAGATATGAACGTGTTGCGCAAATGGGTCAGGAAAGTAATTAAATAAAATATGTTTTCTTAAAGAATTTTTCAACCAGTTTTCTGGTTTACAACAGATGCTGATTATTTTATTCCGGAAGATGGAAATACAGTAGGTACTCGTTTTAACAGACCTCCAAAAAAGAAGGAGGTCTCAGGTCGACTGTATTTATTTTTGTGTGCGTTACCTTTTCTTTTTACTGCATGTACCGATTTTGATGATTCTTTTTATATTCGAATGCTTGTGCTTGTCATGTATTTCCCTTTAAATTTGAGTGAGATCTGACGACTAGTATTTGAGTTACCATAGTAATGCGTGGCTTCGACTACATTGATGATGTTCTCATTCTCACTTGTCGATGTAAAATGAAAAAAAAAGCTCTATACGATGATTTGGAGGAGCATATCTTAGTATTTCGAGGTGGTCCCTTTCTAGTTTTGTGAATATCAGATGGAGAACGGAGAAAGGAAACGGAACTCTTCGATAAATGATAGCAAATCTTCCGGGATTGCTTAAATCGCATGTCTGTTTATATTTACACAAGTTTATTACAAGTACGCTGTGATGGACCGTACGTTTAGCTAACACAAAAATTATGAAATAATTTTAATTTCGGAAGTTGGTGTTTTTGGTTGCTTATTCGTTTATGGAACACCAACTTCGAAAATTAAAATTATTTTATACTTTTTGTGTTCTTTTCACTCTTTTTCACTTTCACTGGCATACCATAATTTACTCTTCCAATAGGCCCTAACCTAGGCCTCTAACATCATGAAGTCTTCACCATTAAATGTAACACACGCATTGTACAAATGTTGCTTACGTTCTTACGTTCCTACTTCCCACTGGAACTGTTAAACTTCCGGATTAAAAGGTCTGTGGCACGCAGTAACAGTGTTTTCATAATCGTAAGCATGCCTCATATTACAAACAATCACTTACCTAATTATACTTGTTTATAATATTCGTTAAAAATGTAATTGAGATCCCTGAACCGTAAATGAAAAGCCCATTTTCAGCAAAATATGTTTATTGGCTGATATCGTTGAGAGGAATCAATTTCGATAGATCGCTAAGAAAATTGAAAAATAATATTTCTTATCATAATATTTGCAATAAAGTGTCGTGTCGACTTATCTTATATAATCCAAAAACATAGGTTGGAATTTGGGTGGGCGTGAACGCAATCTATGCTAATATGTAAAGCTGAAGAGTTTGTTTGCTTGAACACGCTAATCTCAGGAACTACTGGTCCGATTTGAAAGAATATTTCAGCGTTAGATAGCCCATTTATTGAGGAAGGCTATAGGATATAAATGCTAAGCTCAATAGGAGCAAAGAACCAATAAAGAATGTTTAATAACTATTCCACGCGGACAAAGTCGCGTGCAGAAGTTAGTCTTATATATTTTGAGTGTATAAACATTGAATGTGTAGGGGCGCTGACGCATTAGTTTAGTATTCCTCGTACGCGCAGCGCTCGCCGGGCACAGTTCGCCCGAAACCGCCTTCCACTATACACGCGCTCGCAACCTAACCTTGTAACAGTTTCATATAGTAAATACTTATATTCCGAATTTACATCTATTATTTATCTCCGTACACACTTCCCCAAGAACACTCCAAAAAATGTATAAATTTGAAAAAATCTATTTTAGATATTTTATGAGCTTTCCGATTAGATACACAACACTGCTAAACACATTCTCTGTCGTTAAACCATTTTAATTGTTCCTTTGCATTTGATCTAATTAACACTCATTCCTTTCTGATGGTTACTTTACAGTCTTGTAAAAATGTATAATAAAATAAAACTTTATGATTTCTTTTTATGGTTTCATTTGAAATATTGGAAAAGTTTATTTTAAAACTAAATCGAAGAAGAAGATATTATAGATAGAAAATCGTAACACGAATCGTTAATTTAATAAATACTTCAGTTATAATGTTTTCGTTTAATCGTTTTTTATAGACGGGCAATCATTAAATAACTTCTTCCGCTCTGGGTGGAGCGGAATATCCTTTCCCCTCATACGGTCTGCCTCCTCCTTCGCTAACATTACTGCTTCGCAGAAGGAGGTGACCGCTTCCCATGCCTCTTCGCTCCAGACTTGATTGAACCAGGTCCAGAAACGAGAAGTCGCTGCCGTCGATCGCCTCGACGACGACACGGCGTTCCTCCACCCAAGCAGGGTAGACCTCCACCTTATGCTCCACCGTGTCCGCCGGGCGATCCACATAGTGATGACACCCGGGCGTGTTCTCCCGTTGAATCCGACACAGGTACCTCCCGAAACAGCCGTGTCCGGTGAGCACCTGCGTCAGGCGGAAGGAAACGATGCCGTGGTACCCCTCCTAGCAAAAGAAAGCTGACCAAGCTTACAAAAAGATAACAATAACCTTGATATCTTTTAAAGTACTTAGAGTGAACAACCGATTAAGTACTTTATTAAAACCTACAGCAGAAGTAATAGTCTAAACCTAAACTTCTAAACAGCCAAATAACTGCTCCAGTACACCATAATCGCACAATAACCAACACGGAATAACAATAGTCATAACATTTAACGACGTTTAAACGATCGCGTACAGCTCAAATTGCCTTCCCGTGTGTTTTCATGCAGATGTTAATATAAATGTCTGGATGACGGTTCCCGTGTGGCTGGCTATTCGTGCTTAGATTAAACGTTGCGAAAGTTTGGAGATTTTTAAATATATTTGACTAGCAGCGCCCCGCGGTTTCACCCGCGTTTTTCCCGTTCCCGTGGCAATACGGGGATAAAATAGCCTATGATACTACACACAGTAACGTAGCTTTCTATTGATGAAATAATTTAGAAAATCGGTTCAGTAGATCCAGAGATTACCCCTCACAACGTCACAACTTCACAAACTCACAAACGTTACCTCTTTATAAAATTAGTCGAACTTAGGGCGGTGCAGACACAGAACATGGCTGGAACATTTAATGGAAATACAAACATAATAAATACGTACTTAGTACATACAAACAAATAAACATAAATTTACATTAGATTAGATTTCGATTTTCGTAGAAATTGTTCTCAAATTCTCTACAGACTTGCTATTCATGAAAATAATAAACGTACTAACTCTATTTTGTGTAACATTTTAGCGAGCATATTCATTAAGTCTCAGTGTGAATACCTTTGTATGACGTCACTTAATTTTACTCTATAAAGGAATATCGAAGTACTTGACTATTTATGTTTATACTTTTACCTGACTTCGACTGACAAAAGCAGACTGTAGGTCGGGAACTTGGGACGCGGTCGCCTCCTTCTGCGAAGCAATAATGCTGGCGAAGGAGGAGTCGGACCACGAGCGGAAGAGGAAAACCTCACGTTCCAGCCGCCGCAACAAAAGAAGACGCCCCGGGCGTCGGGAAACGCAAGGCGATTTCCGGCCACCGTAGGCGCGGGATTGCGGATGGCGAGCTATGCGATCGCCGTCCGATAGCAATCAGGCCGGAATCGACGGCGCGTCGTGTTCCACGCTTGCCTCATAGAGCTGTCAGCAAAGAAGACGGGATCCCATAGGGTCAGTGCCTGCTAGGGTTGCGGAATTTGTTCGAAACAGTCACCGCGGCCCTGGAACGCAAAGGCCACAAGAAGGATACCAGGTGGGTTTTAGTCAGTAACAGTCTGACACTCCCTTCCGCTCCGCCCAGAGCGGGAAAAGTCATTTGATGATTTCCCATCACAAAAAAAAGTCGGAATAAGCTAGGTCACACCATGACTCATCAACATTTTTGTGACCATTTGCGCAAAGCGAGAGGATGAACTTCGGATTTCAGATTTTCCATTCTTCAGCCTCATTTCCCTGTTCAAATATTCAGCTTACCATGAAAAATTCATTTTCATCTTTTCAATTTGATGTTTAGGTTGAAAACCAGTGGCATTTGTTTTTAAAAACAGAAAATTTTACTTTCTCTCGAACAGAATGTTTAATCAGAGGGCGAGGTTGTACAAAAGAAACGAGAACGAGCTTATAAAATATTTTTGATGTGACTACAGGCTATGTAAATGAATGCTTGGAACGTTGTTGTAAAAATTCGAGCAGCTAATGTATACTGAGATCAAATAAGCCTTAGTTATCTATGCCCCGTGAGACTGCTTGGTCTTAGGGGCTGGCTACACTAGTCTATAATAATATAAAGAGGAAAGATTTGATTGAAAGTTTGTTTGTTTGCATTGAATAGAAATTACTGAACCGATTTGAAAAATTCTTTCTCCGTTGTGAAACTAATGTAGCTTCACAAGAAGAAATGAAGAATCTGCGGGAATAGTGTAGCAATACGGGGATCAAATACAGCCTGTGTCACCCGGGTGACATAGGCTAATGTCAAAATATAAATCATAATGTCAAAATATAAGTCGAAATCTATACTTATAATAAATCTGTAGAGAGGTCAATTCTGTACAGGGAATATATTTTCAAAATAACTATCAGGGGGTGATTAGTGATCGATACTGGTGCCAAAAATGCAATCAGTAAATTTTTTGTCTGTCTGTCTGTCTGTCTGTCTGTCTGTCTGTCTGTATGTTCTTTATAGAAACAAAAACTACTCGACCGATTTTAACGAAACTTGGTGCAATTATTCTTCATACTCCTGCGCAGGTTATAGTATACTTTTCATCACGCTACAATCAATAGGAGCAGAGCAGTGAAGGAAAATGTTGGGAAAACGGGAGAAGATACTCCATTTATTAAGCTTCCGTCGCGTGTGTAGCCTTAATGGTTAAAGTTACATAGAAATCATGTATGACGGAAATGTTCTACATAAAAATATCTAAAAAATATCCCACAACAGCATATGTCTATCTTTTATGGTTGACTCACAATAACACGTGTAACTCCCGATAGCTTAGCAGTTCGGAGCTTTCTGATTATATTTGTTTATATCTTACGTTTATAATACTCTCACTCATCCCTAATTAAGAAAAGTTAACATTATTACCTATTCAATAAAAAAAGAATCATAGAAATCGGTATGGAAACACCAAACTTATATGTACATGAATACGCCATCCCGCCGTCGCGCTTTAATACTGAATCATGCTGTAAGATGTTATTGTGATTATTTTTGTGTAACTTTTGTTGTTATTTTATAAAATAGGTACTTATTAGTTATTTTGGTAATGTTTAAATATTCGTTCAAATTACAAATTATTAATAGTTTCTATTTTATTTCTTTTTAGGTGAAGTAGTAGTGGAAGTAGGAGCATAGATTTTTAGATACCGATAGGTTAGTTTTGGCTAATTTATGTTCTGTTTTTTTAGTATTAAGTAGGTAAAAGCGTAGATACTTTTATTAATTAGTAGTTATTTTATTAATTAGTTATACGTAGTTATATGTATTTATTTTTAAGTGAAGTAGGTATAGGTTATTATAATATAATTTTGCACAGGCATTTCAGCTTTACTTTCATTTCTTTTTTTGTTGTAAGTTGTATATATGTATTTCACACACACATAGTGATCTATCAACGCACAGCCCAAACCACTGAACGGATCGGGCTGAAATTTGGCATGCAGGTAGATGTTATGACGTAAGCATCCGCTAAGAAAGGATTTTGATTAATTCTACCCCCAAGGGGATAAAATAGGGGATGAACGTTTGTATGAAAAAACAACTTTGTCAATTTTAAACCGATCGGGCTGAGAGTTTCAAAATCGGGGATAAAGTAACTATTCCACGCGGACGAAGTCGCTGGCAGAAGCTAGTGTCAAAATAAAATAGGAACATAGGTAAAAGGAAGAGGAAATTGAGATGTCCGTCTCAATTTCCTTCACTTTAAGTGGAATTGGTTTGAAATATAATATCGGGTTTTAATTCTAGACTTATGCTACTTATGGAATAATGCATTATTATCATTAGTTTCATTTTACTATAAGCTATTCTAGAATTAGGCTGTTTAGTCCATGGCAAACCAATAAAATCTGCCCAACTTAGAATATATTATCGCCGCAAAAAATTGAAAACGCCGTAAGATTGTAAAAAATCGCGTGGTAAACTAGTTTTTCCTAATAAGACACGGATACATCGGAAACTATCGAATTTGGATGGACACAACGATTTTTTCATAATAAATCAAGAAACTATAATCTAACCAAGATATATCACAATCTCAGAAGGTTTGCAATTTTCTGGTAACATGTATACCTACCTGATTGGGAAAAACCATGTAGATATGTTGAACAATTATATGTTGGGTTTAGTTTCGTGTAACCAGAGGCAGATGAATACCAGTATTTGACATGGTATGACTGACTGACTGACCCCCATAACCCAGTATCTGGTACACGTAAATTATTAATTCGTCTATGACTGATCGTTCCTTACAAATGTGAACCAGCCCTTAACACGGACGCCATAATACCAAAATTTACATTTCTCTTGTTGTTTTTGTCCAGAATAAATAAACGACTAATCCACTGTGAATTCATATTTAAACTTTTATGACAACGCCTCATAAAAGTTTAGTTATCATGAATTGACAGTAGATTTTATTCGACGAAAAATCTTTTTTCACTTTTACTTTTTTATGGCAGAGTTGGCATTGCGATTGTTAAGAATATAAGGAACAAGTTGTTCAACAAGTTAAGCAAGACACTATTAAAGCTAAATTAAATGTAAATTGGTAGGTAGGTGCAACCTGTTAACCGCTATTCAACAATGCTGTAATATTATGGAAAAAAAAATATTAGGGGTGGCACTCCATACATGTAACTGAGGGATGAAAAAATAAATTCCAACAAACATAATCGTGTGGGGCATCATTGGATAGCTCTTTCATAATTAAATAGAGGTTTTTAAAACGTTTTTTATTTCAGCCAATAGTTTTTGAGTTATGTGCTTCCGAATTCGTAAAAAATGTGTCCCTCCTCTAACTTTTACACTATAAAGTTGAAAAATTCTAAAAAAAATTGAGAAAATAGAACTTCACAGACACTTCCAACGAAAATTGGTTTGAACATCACAGCTTATATACATATAGTGAATTACGGAATCCTTCACAATGCGTGGTCCGACACGCACTTGGCTGTTTTTTTTGTGTATTACCTCATAATTTTTTACTAGGTGCACCAATTTTGATGATTCTTTTTGTATGTGGATCTATTTAAATTTTGAACTTCAATAATGCGTATTTACAGAATTGGCTTCGAATACATTGATGAAGACATAATGATGATGCCAGTACCATGTGCTTATTCAAAAAATTAATTAGTTTACCTCTGTTGGTAATACTTGGTTCAATAAATAGTAGATATACTTGGTGCATCGTCCTCACATACAAAGTTGATACGACAGAGGGGCTTTCCTTTAAACTGCATATACTAGGTACCATTTACAAGCTCTGTACCAAAAATCAATTAAATAGGAGCAGTAGTTTAGTCGCAAATGATTTTTTAAGTTTTTGCCCCATGTATGTATATTAATATATGCGGTACATACACCAAAATACTCTCTTTTTACAATTTTTGTCTGTCTGTTTGTTCCGGCTAATCTCTGAAATGACTGAACCGACTTTGACTAGACTTTTATTGACAGGTAGCTGATGTATTAAGGAGTAACTTAGTCTACTTTTATTTTAGAAAAATAAAGTAATGTTGTAATGTCCAAGTACTGTCCAGTACCGCGCGCAGATGCCACCACTGTGCCGTCACTTCGGGCGCCTCCCACCAACGAATCAATATCACAAAGAATCGGGGGGTTAGTAACTATTCCACGCGGACGAAGTCGCGGACAGAAGCCAGTTATGAATATAATAATCACTGTAGTTAGCTTTTTCTTGGTGATTGCTTCATGCTTGTTACGCCTCTTGCTCATGACGTGTCGTAATAAAATAAACTAGAGTGAAAGTAATCTGGTTTGAACGCAATGTGATTTTGTATTTCGATGGCACAGTCACCAGCTCCGGTAGCCGTGATCGTCTAGTGGTTAGGACCCTACGTTGTGGCCGTAGTAACCCAGGTTCGAATCCTGGTCACGGCAGTGATACACTGTCGCGGCGGAGCATATATTTTGCGTGGTTTTATGGTAAAGAGGAAAATTGTACTTTTATATCGCTGTTACTTTAAAATGCTTGATTTATACATTTCTCTTTTATCTTTATTTTAATTTGAAAATGCAGTGTATCTGCAGTGAAAAGTAAAAGAAAAATACTATCTGAATTTAAAGTTAGTGTTTTTTATTTAACTTTTTAACCGTCACAGCAGATTGTCGTTCTTTTGTTTTTCTTGAAAATCATTTTAGAACAAGGCTTGAAGAACAATAGAGTGGAAATAGTTGGCATCGCGGGTATTTCTCTAAAATTAAATGTCACTTCAGACCGCTCTTGTGTTTGTATATTTTTTTGCTTTTCATGCAAAAACAAAAGCTGATGCGAATTTAACACGCGGGCTAATGTTTCTGCTAGTAGGTAATATCTATACTACTAATTATACATAATATAATACATCTATCCTAATATTATAAAGAGGTAACGTTTGTGAGTTTGTGACGTTGTAAGGGGTAATCTCTGGATCTGCTGAACCGATTTTCAAAATTATTTCACCAATAGAAAGCTACGTTATTGTAAAGTTTCATAGGCTATATAATATATTTTATCCTCGTATTGCCACGGGAACGACAACAACGCAGGTGAAACCGCGGGGCTCTGCTAGTAATATAATAAAGCTTCAGAGTTTGTTTGTTTAGTTGAACACGCTTATTTCAGGAAGTACTGGTTTTAATTGATAAAATATTTTAATGTTTGGTAGCTAATTTATCTAAGAAGGATATAGGCGCGCTATAACCAATTTGAGAAGATCATTAATCATTTTCTTCTGCGTCACGTAGGAGGGAGAAAAAACCGTTTTTGCAACATTTTTTAATGAAAAAAGTTGCGCGGGTAAACTAGTTATTCAATAGGGGAGTGTAATTTATATAAAAAGTATCCCGATTAGTGCGCCTGAACTATGAAAAATTGACAGTTATAGGGACTGCCAATAGAAGTGAAATCTTAGAACTTTTAGTATTAGAATTTGAAATTTCATAACGTTTTAATTAAACAATAGAATGATCAAAGTAACTTATCTGTAAGTGAACTTCGATCATAGAAGCGACGTTTATCTGTCAGTGCTGCCATAGTGGGCAGGGTGGCATTTACAAACTTATTTTTAAATTTGGTAATTTTGACCTAATTCTTTAAACGCGTGTTTGTTGATACGAAATTACGTAGACTACATAATATTCTCAGACGAGGCGTTAATAAGTATAATATTAAACAAAAACACTATTTCAACAATGCACAGTATAATAAACATTGAATTTTTCACTAAATTCATTCAATTTCTCTTATATGCATTAGTCATGCGTTTCCCTATCAAGAAGTGTCCAACGCGGCTAAAGAAGTTTTCACTTCTACATACAACACTTCTCTCTAGGTTTCTTGCATCAGGAAATATGTTAGACATTATTATCTTTTTGCCTCTTGTACATGCAATTAGTATAAAGAGGAAAGATTTGTATTTTTGTAACGAATAAAGTCAAAAACTACTGGAACTACTCTTTCCCCATTAGAAAGGTACATTCACCTTGAGTGACATAGGCTGTATTTTATCCCCAGATTCCTACGGGAACGGGACCTACGCGGGCAAAACCGTGGGGGGCTGCTAGTCAATAATAAGTAGATATTCAATAAAATTCAAAATTACTACCTTTTACTATTGAAAATATACAAAACGGTACATATACATAAATAGACATAATTCATAGTAAAGAAAAAATAACATTACGATTATATGTATTTTGTACTGTTGCATAGACAGCAAAATCCTAACAGAATTTTATGTGATGACAATCTTATATCAACACTAGCTGCTGCCCGCGACTTCGTCCCCGTGGAATCCCCGATTTTAAAACATTTTTTATCGCTGCTCCGCTCCTATTGGCTTAAGCGTGATGATATATAGCCTAAAGCCTTCTTCGATAAATGGTCTATTCAACCCAAAAAGATTTTTTCAATTCGAACCAGTAGTTCCTGAGATTAGCGCGTTCAAACAAACAAACAAACAAACTCTTCAGCTTTATAATATTAGTATAGATTACTAATACCTCGGTAAAAAGTCATCGATCTCTTATCGTCACACGATACGACCTTTACGAAAAGCCAGTGGTATCTTATCACATGACCCGTCAAATCTATTATCTAACCTTCGTTATCCGGTCACTGATCACCCACATCCTACAGGTACCTTTTGAAATGGGTGGTAGCTAAAGGTACAATCAAACAAAGAGATGGGTATGTTTACAGACAGCTTTCTTGCAATAGGCATGATCATCATCATATTCATTATATCAGCCGAAAGACGTCCACTGCTGGACATAAGCCATCCCCAAGGTCTCACCACAACAACCGGTCCTGTGCGTCTCACATCCATCAAAATGCAAGAGCTTTCATTTTTCGTTAACGAGACAATTTTTTTTTTTTTTTTTTTTTTTTTTTTTTTTTTTTTTATATTTTATTATTATTTTGTTATTGTATTATTTTTAGTAATTATTCGACACAGTAAGGAAGCAATTCTTAGACATATCATCACAAGACAGGCGCCACTCAAACCAGCAGCTATGTAGTAATGATATCAGAATCTTCATAACAAAATAAACGGGTGGAACAACATGCAACGCTAGCAGATACATTTGACACATACATATGTGTGCCACATGCTGCACCGACAAATAGATTTGTATCTATGGATGTATGTCACCGAAAAATTGCAAGAAGATTGTAATAAATCTTTATTAGATTATGTCTTCTCGAGATATTATGAAAAAAACGTTTCTTGTATAGTAATTCCCATCCACATTCAAAAGTTTCCAATCTAAAAAATAGTTAACAATTTCACGCACCGGAAAATTGCAAATGCCGTTAGATTCTAAAACATTCTAACGGAATTTGCGATTTTCCGGTGACATGTATACCAATCTCTTTTTCCTTTGCATAGAGATGAAGATGGTGTGTTCTGTCGAAATTTGTTAACCTTTTCTTAAATGAATCCTACCGGGTCACCACACACGTGTTACGCTAGATCGTAATTGATTTCGAGATAATTGTTTGATTCGATTTTGTGTGTTGTTGTTATTATAACGTATCTTGATCAGATATCAGTCATCAGGTTTATGATTTAGTTACATTTCTGTGGCAGTAGATTCTGAAAAACTGTTTCTTTGAAAACTATTGGAGGTATTGCAAATACGCATATTTAAATACCGTAAAGTCGCATTTCTTTGGCCCAACAATTTTAACCAATAGGAATACAGAAAAAACAGTTTGCTGTATTCCTATTGGTTAACAAGTCAGGGCCAAAGTTGCCCTCCAGGGCCTAAGTTACGCGACTTTTTTGTACATCGGTGGGTAAGACTATTTTATGGATAAAGACAGTAAAAAAACTTCTTAAATCATAATTCTATATCGAATTTCTTGAGTGAAATAGAAGTCTCGGTATGGTATCATGGACCCATTTGACCACCTTTAAGATATTCCGTGAGGTTGTTATTACCTAAGTATGTCTATATTTAAGGACGGACCGTAGTCCTGATGAACTCTTTCACTCACGTCCATGTCTGGGCCGTGTAACGGTCGTGAACGAGTTCATATACACCCCTAGTTTTTAATTAGTACAAATACTTTAAGGGCTTATTAAAAAAGGTCTTGTTATTATTTAAGAAAAGTCTCAAAAAATCATGTTCATAAACAGCAAAGTTAATAGCGCTTTTTTATATCCCAAAACGTCACTTAACTTATGAAAATATTGTACAGGCTATTGATTTATGAATGAATAAATGACGATTAAAATGGAAAAACACTGCGTGTAGTATTTTCTAGTAGCAATTGTTATGAATGTTGATTCTAATATGAATTTACCAGTTCTGAAAAAAACTCCGTTGACAATTTTAAGATTTTATTTTTTACTTTTGTCCACACAAATATGATCAGTAACGGGTATGGATAGAGCCCTACGTTTTTTTGTCCTAATTAAAAACTAGGGTTGTATAATATGTACCTACGCAACAATTTTTTTTAAGCTCTTGTCAGACTACGATTCGTCCACGTCCACAGCATAGCCCTGATATGTGTGGATCAGCCTTAACACACTTTGATTATTCAGTTCCAAAAAACTTTTTACAAAAAATAAAACCGACTTCTAAACAAAAAAACCAAAAAGTATAAAATAACTTTAATTTCGGAACTCGGTGTTTTTGGTTGCTTTTTTGTTGTTGAACACACCGACTTCCGAAATTAAAGTTATTTTATACTTTTTGGTTTTTTTGTTTAGAAGTCGGTTTTATTTTTTGTAAAAAGTTTTTTTTTTTATTTTTCACTTTTTAGTGGTACCTACACCCCCTCCCCTCCCCCACCTAAACGAACCAATCACATTGGTGTAAAAAAAACGTACTGCAGAGTAAACTAAGAGGTCGTCAATGTAGACAAAGTAGATATTTTTTTTTAGATTTTTGTTGATTTTTCGAAAACCGCTTGGTTGATTTCGATAAAATTTTCATGGGACCATTTGGGAAGTATACCCTTTCCAACAAAAAAAGAATTTTTCAAATCGGTTGACAAGCGACGGAGTTATGCGCGAACAAACATTAAAAATAAAAAAAATAAAAAACATACAAACATCCGAATTGAGAACCTCCTCCTTTTTAGAAGTCGGTTAAAAATACCAAATATTTATGACTTCATATGAAGCAAAGTTCCAGACTTTGTACAAATTGAACGACAGAAACTTTGTTTCAGATTCGGCTCGCCTACCAACTTGTGTACTAATTAAAATAACTTTTCATGAGCGAAATCTTGTGTTAGAAGTAAGTTACTTGTAACGCCTAATTAACTAACTTTATGTAATAAAAGTCACGATAAAACTGAGCTAAGCTAAATGCTTGGAGTTTAAATCAAATATGTGGTTCATGAAAACCGCTTTCATGTATGTATTGTTAGGGTTTAGTAATTTGCATTTGTATTCTAACTAAATTGAAACGCAAAAAGACTAGTTTCCGGGCCAGTAACTATTTGATTCGAATATTTTGTACTGGCGACATTTTAGTTTGTTGTCGTTGAATGCTTCTTGGCTAATCAATCAGAGGCCAGCACAATGTCATCATTGTGTGGTCGATGACATTAAATCGTTAACCAATCACATTACTCAATTTTACCGCGCAAATGGTCAAAAACGCGGGAGGCGGGAAAAGGTCGGAAAATCATGCTCACTTGAACTGTTGAACGAGAAGGTCGGAGATAAGAAATAAAGTTGTGTCATCATCACGTTTTTTTATATGGAGCCCCCTTAAGTATTTATTTTGTCTATTTTTAGTGTTGTTATAGCGGCAACAAAAATACATCATCTGTGAAAATTTCAACTTTCTATCACAGTTCATGAGATACAGTCTAGAGATAGACGAACAGACAGACGAGTGGACAGGGGAGTCTTAATAATAGGGTCCCGTTATACCCTTTGACCACGGAACCCTAAAAACTAACGTCGAATATTTGCCGGACGCCTAGTATACAGGGACCGAGCGAGCTTTTCATTCAATTCATTCGTTCCCTGATTGGCAAACAACTATGATTAATTGAATCAGAAGTTTTCCAATCAATCGACTCGGCATTTATAGTGTCGTTTTACTTTTATTGAACTGGGTTCCTTATGTTTGTTTGTTATTTTTGCTTCGTTAGTGATGGTGTAAAATTGTTTGAGTAGACTCAAGGATTCATGTTTTTCATATTGAGTGTTGCTGAGATCGTATTGCGACTTGAATTTGAAAGTTTTTTGAGTAGGTACCGACGAAAACTAGTAAGAGAGCTTGCTGAATCAAATTGAGAGCTCTAGACTGAATAGGTTTTCAATACTGTTTTCACAAAGAACTGTGAACTGCGTGTTTAGTTCTTAAACAAAGAACAGTTTCTTTGTTTAAAAGCTAGAAGATATCTACGGTTTGTCTCTTTGATGAAAATAGTTCGTTGTCTCGATTTGGTCAGATCTGCGGGCGTACCATGACGTCTTAAAACGTGAGTCTTCTGAGCGAGAAAAAGGGATGGAGCTATATAGGGTGTATAACTCTGTCCCTCTTTCTCGCTCGGAAGACTCACGCCCGCTGGTCTTCATACAGACCGAGACGTTGTTAGTCATTTGTCTTTGACAGACAAAACAAATGACCAATGAGGAGCTCGTGGCTTAACAATAATATAAGCACACAACAATAACGGGTCGATCTCCAAGGTTAAGCAATGCTTGCCAAGGTCGGTCTGTCGATGGGTGACCATCATAACATACGAATTTCCTCCGTGCCTCGTAAAGCACGCTCAGCCGTTCGCCGTGGCTGTAATTTGTAGATCTTTGGCAGTCGTTCCGGAATCTGACATCAGTCTTGCGAAAGAATACCGTGTGATCTAATAAATGGGTTGTGTAGGTCTGGTAGGCAGCCGCTCCACGTAAAATACTGGTATTCAGCTGAGTCCGGTATGACTGGAAGCCGACTCCAATATAGTTGGGAAAGGGCTAGGCTGATGATGGTTATTTTTTTTGACGATCGCTCAGTCATGATCATTGACTTATGATTATCAATAAAGGAATGTTTGTGAGTAAACCTGGATTTGTAGTTCTATTCGACCATTCGAGTTCATAAGAAGAGATGATCTCTCAACAGTTAAATCATTTTCACAACACAGCAATTTACGCCATATTCAAATCACACGGATCCCAAATAACAGTTGGCTAAAATGAAACTCAGTCAGTCGTTACGGCAATTGTATAAATAAAAAAAAAAAAAAAAAAAAAAGCCTTTATTTGACCTTCATTACAAAAAGTTTTTTTTTCTTAGGTGCTATGTTATTTTACTTAGATATTACTTAGGTATATCTAGATAATTGAATGTTTATATTTATAAGTCTGTTATTTAACTTTCCATATACTTTAGAATGTTTGTTTTCAAAAATGCTATTTTACTTTTCTTAGTTATGTATGTTAATTACTTAATATTACTTATATCTAGATAGTAGTATTTATAATTAATGCTAATTTAGCTAATTATTGAGGTCCCCAGATTGGGTAAAGGCCTCCTCCAAATATCTCCACCTATCTCTGTCTTGTGCTGTTTGCCACCAGTATGGGCCAGCGATTTTTTTAATTTCGTCATCCCAGCGCGTAGATGGTCTTCCTTTCCTTCTCTTGCCCAGCGGTCCTCTCCATATGGTGGTTGTGTATGTCCATCTTTTATCAGTGAGCCTCGCTACGTGACCGGCCCATCTCCATTTTGCTTTTAATGCGAAGCTCAAAGCGTCAATAGCTTTTGTTGTTGCTCTTATTTTCGTGTGCCTGATCTTATCTATTTTTTTAACTTTGAGCATGCTTCTCTCCGTTCCCGCTGACAGGTTGTAGTTGTAATTTTGTGCCTGGCTTTTGAGGTAAATTTCCATGTCTGACACCCATATGTCATGCAAGGTAGTAGACTCGAGTTCATAGTCCTAGTTTTCAGTTCTATGGGTATGTTGCTTTTAAAAATTTCTTTCAAACTTCAGTATTTGTTCCATGTTTGCTGAATTCTTCTGTCGATCTCTAGTTCGTTGTTTTCTTTCCCAAAGCTGATGGTTTTTCCTAGGTAAATGTATTTATCTCTGTATTCTAATGGGTTTTCATTAATTTTAATTTGGTTTTTGTAGCTATTAGTCAGTATCATGGTCTTAGATAGATTCCGACTTCGGCGCTAGCAGACTGTAAATCCTTAATCATGACCTGCAGTTGTGAGCTAGACTCAGATAATAAAACTATGTCATCAGCGAAACGTAGATGACTTAGAAAGGCTTCATGTATGAAGATTCCGCGTTTACTCCAGCCTAGTTTGCTGATAACGCTTTCGAGTAGAGTTATAAATATTAATGGTGATAAAGGGTCGCCTTGTCTCACGCCTCTCATTATGGGGAAGCTCGGGCCAAGTGATTCTAACTTTATTCTGCCTATGTTGTTAAAGTATATGTTTCTGATAATGTTTATATACACTTCGCTTACTCCCTGATCTTTCAAGCTTCGCCAAACACTGTCGTGGGATACCGTGTCGAATGCCTTCTGGTAATCTATGAAGCCGAGGTATAGTGATCTCTGATGTTCCCGATACTTCTCTACAATTTGCTCTAATGTGTGTATATGATCCACCGTAGAGAAACCCTTTCTGAAACCGGCCTGCTCTACAGATTGTTTTGCTTCAATAACGGGGCTGATTCTTAAGTTTATGATGGAAGAGAAAAGCTTGTACAGTGTTGGAAGTAGGCTAATGGGTCTATAGTTACCTATATCTTTTGGGTCTCCTTTTTTGTATATTAAAATAATATTAGATACGGACCATTGCGTAGGCGTTTCAAGTGTTTGAAGTATTAAATTGAATAGCTCGGTCAGCGGAGTTGCTAGTATATGATAGGCGTACTTTAAAGCTTCATTTGGTATATTGTCTGAGCCGGGTGATTTTTCCGATTTTAGTCTTTTTATTCCTTCTATAATTTCTACTTCAGTGACTCTTTCGATGTTCTCTTCATTATTAATATCTGTACAAGAGCGGACAAGAAAGTTTTCAGTTGTGTTTATTGTACTCTTTTGAGTTGTGGTGGTTTCTTTTTTGTAGCTGTATAGGTCTTTGTAAAAATCGGTTGCTGTATTGATGACGTCTTTTCTTTTGTTTAGGTCTTTTCCAGAATTCCTTAATCCTTCTATCCAGGTCTTGCTTATACGGAGTTCTTTGAAGGCTCTCTTTGTACTTCCGGTTAGGTTGAGATATTTTTCCATAGTATGCTGTCTGTACTTTGCATAATCGTTTCTTATATATTTATTTACAAGCTTGTAGAGCGCGGAGAGTTCATTTTTCAATGCTCGTGATTTGTTTTTGGTTTTTTGTAATTCTTTTCTTCGTTTTAAAAGCGATGCTGTTCGTTCCGATAACCACTTGTGTCGTTTGTGTTCTTTTTTTGTTGCTTGCACTGACCTTAAACTCGTGGTAATTACATTTGTAATGAAGTCATAGTAGGTTTGTACTGAGCTGTATTTGTGGCAAGCATCATCATGGTTAGATATAAGTTTCGATAGTGTTTCCCTGTACGTTGAGATTTCTTCATCATATCTTAATTGACTAGTTAGTTGGTTTGTGTATTTTACTCTACATTTATTGCTTGTACTTATATTAATTTTTGCTCTAATTATTCTATGGTCTGAATTGTAGTTTAGATTTAGTGTTCCAATATCTTGAAACATGTTTGGTAGGTTTGATAATATATAATCTATTTCGTTTTTAGTTTTTCCGTCTGGAGATTTCCACGTCCATCTTTTGTTGGGCTTCTTCTTAAAACATGTATTCATTATATTTAGTTTGTGCTCCAAAGCGAAGTCCACTAATCTCTGGCCTCTTTCATTCCTGGTTCCGTGTCCGAATCGTTTTGTCACTAAATATTCCTCTTTCTTTGGAGATCCGACCTTCGCATTGAAATCTCCCATCAATATGATGTTTTTATGTGCAGAATCTAGAGCTGTGTCTATAGATCTATAAAATTCTTCTATTTCGACTTTCTGCAATGACTTACGGCAATTGTAACGGTTCCAAATAAAATAAAAAATGCACTTTTTATTGAGACCGTAAGTAAACAGATTCAAATTATATATTCATTAGCAGCCTCCCGCGATTTTACCCACGTAGTTCCGGTTCCCGTGAGAATATGAGGTATTCCATGAAGCACACCCAAACGAAGCACACCCAGACGAAGATCGAACGAACGAAGTCGATCGGACGAAGTCTGGGTGTGCTTCGTTTGGGTGTGCTTCATGGAATACCTCGAGAATATGGGAATAAAATATAGCTTATGTTATTCAAGGTGAATGTAGCTGACTAATGGTGAAAGAATTTTTGAAATCGGTCTAATATTTTCGATTTCTTTTATTAGAGTTTATAAACAAAAACACAAACCTTTCCTCTTTATAATATTATAGTAAATATATATTTTTTTGTTATATGTTCGTGTTTGGTTCACAGAAAATTACATGTGTACCAAATTTAAATTAAATCGGTCTAGTAGATTCGGAAAAAATCGGCTCTGGCAGACGGACAGACAGACAGGCAACTGAGTGATCCTTTAAGGGTTCCGTTTTTTCATATAGAGGTTCGGATCTCTAAAAATGCATTTACCGCAAGTAAAAACAGATCTTATGCAAAAACAAGTTTAATCGACAGTGAGAGTGGTCCCGTTTTATTGCATTTCGTTTTGAACTGATCGGTATTTTTTGTGCAACAGTCACCAGCTCCGATAGCCGTGATCGTCTAGTGGTTAGGACCCTACGTTGTGGCCGTAGTAACCCAGGTTCGAATCCTGGTCACGACAGTGATGCACTGTCGCGGCGGAGTTTATCTTTTTATATTTCGCCTGAAATTCTATGAACAAGTACAATATTTCTGGACTCTAGAAAACAGAGCAAATTACACACGAAAGAGAAACTCAAAACTTCAATCCACATAGATTGATAAACTATGTATTTTGAATCGAGTAGATAAAACTCACAGCAATACCAACAATAGAGCAATTCAACGAACTTTTAAGCAACGTTTGCATTCCCATGTCAGTCGTAATTCGATCAAAAACGTACCTATGGTTCTTTTTTTGACAGATTGCGACTGACAGTGACAGCCAACGTTGAACATTAGTGCCACACTACAAAAAAAAAAGTTGACGTATTCACTTGCGAACTCCATTTAAACAAAACACTACTCGCTTTGGATTTAGGTAGGTACTCGTGCAGTTGTATGCAGTTGTCTATTGTTTTTACAGTCGTGTCAGTGGAAAGAAGAACACTTTAACTTGCAGATAATGTCTAGTGTAAGCAGCTGTTTTTATTCTAATCAAGGTATGTTTTGCATGGGAAGACCGTTGAATATAATACGAGTATAATAGCTTTAGGCATGGGAAATCATCAAACTTCTCCCGCTCTGAGTGGAGTAGAAGGGAGTGTCCTAGGTACTCTTACTGACTAAAACCCACCCATGGTTGCCTTTGTGTGTGCCCTTTGCGTTCCAGGGCCGCGGTGACTCTTTCGAACAAACCCCTGCATTGTAGCAGGCACTGACCCTATGGAGCCCCGTCTTCTTTGCTGACATCTGTTTGAGGCGCGCGTGGAACACGATGCGCCGTCAATCTGGGCCTGGTTAAATTATTATTGGACGGCGAGCCACCCATAGCTCGCCATCCGCAGGATCATAGCTTTACTCTTGCTGCTGTGAATTGGTATAAATCAGTAAAGACTCATACAAGATTATATAGGATATATTCCTATTAATTGAATTACTTTTACATCCTAACTAATACAAAAAAGCGTGTTAATGAACGCGAATGTTAATTCGCTTGGTTACGCCTAAACCACTAAACCGATTTTTCAAATTCTTTCACTGATGGTAAACTACATGATCTGCGAGTAACTTAGGCTATATGTTATCCCCGTATTATAACGGGAACGGGAGAGTGAAACCGCGAGACACTACTAGTACTTAATAAAAAAACTTTTTAACAAAAAAATACAACCGACTTTTACACAAAAAATCAAAAAAGTGCAAAATAACTTTAATTTCGGAACTCGGTGTTTGTGGTTGCTTTTTCGTTTTTTGAACACCGACTTCCGAAATTAAAGTTATTTTGCACTTTTTTTCATGGGACCATTTGGGAAGTATACCCTTTCTAACAAAAAAAGAATTTTTCAAATCGGTTCACAAGCGACGGAGTTATGCGCGAACAAACAATAAAAAAAAAAAAAACATACAAACATCCGAATTGAGAACCTCCTCCTTTTTTAGAAGTCGGTTAAAAACCGCTCATGACTTGGCAGCCCCCTACTTCTGTATGTAATCATAAGAATAGAATTCTATATTTGCACGATTCTTTTTTGAACAATTTGAACAGCAGATAGAATAACTACCTGCCAGTCAACATATACAACGTCTGCACAAAGTAACTATACCAGCATTATTGACCCATTGTAAATAAAAACCTATTCACCGTTTTCAAATGAACTAACAACCTGACCCAGTCTGTCTTTTGCTGCCCTCCCTCAATGACCCTGCGAGCCGAGGCCTGCAGTGTCCCACAGGGGATGCCCTTAGAGAGCGTTCATTTAGCTGGTAAGCTTATTTTTTTTCTTAATTTTGTGAACACATGTTACAAAGATGTTAAGTTTATATATATATAAAATGTTTGGTTCATCCTATGTTCCGCCGCTAGGCATACAAAATAGTGTCGCTTATGTTAATACTATCAAAATTAATTATATTAAAGTACAAAATCTCATAAAAATCAATGTCAGCAAATGAAATGAATACAATCAAACACAATAAAATAAAATACAATGTCATTACAATTGTCAAAATTATTAAAAATAAATTAAAACTATATTCTTACCAAACTCTCTGAATAATACCATGTCGCAAAAATCACAATTGTCAAATTTAAAATAAATTGTATGCTAATAAATTGCAGCTTAGTCTTTAGCACTGGCTGGGGCCCTTAAATTCATTAGAGGCCACCACAGGAATATCCGGTTAAGCAGTACCCAGCCTTAGAGCGCTGAACTGCGAGGGGTCCACGTAAAAAAAAAAACAAATGAACAAACGATCCTCCGTGCATCAGTATGCACGTTAAGCCGTAAGTCCCGGCTGTCATTTATAAAACTTAGGCAGTTGTATGCGGATAGTCAAAAGACAGAAAATCTGATACAAGTCTTTCCATGGGGTTTCGTGTTACCCAGTAACTGGGTCGTGGAGATCCAATGAGCAGACACTCTGTGAAATAATGATATTCAACTGCATGCCTGACTAGAAGCGTATGCCGACATAGTTGGCAAAAGGCTAGGCAGATTGTTGGTGCACTAAGCATATATTCAACTTATTTAATGTATTTCTGTTGTTTATAAAATTATAACTCTAACATTTCCTGCCCACATGCAAGCGATGTCTAAATTATTATGTGTATAAAATGTATAACATAGAAAATGCAAAAAAGACGATTTATCTTAGACAATAATTATATTATGAATACCATCAATCTGACTTCAAATTTGCCCACAAACATAACATAACAGCACGTCATGTAGTTTTAGCGTACAAAAAATATTAGCCCGCTTTATCATAAATTCGAAACAAACAGAACAAAACTTAGTGTAAAGCTGAATTTCAAAAGCACATTTTACCTTGGAATACCCACGAGTGTATTCCAGGCATGAAACAAAAGACTGCCGCTTTGAAGTTTGTCCCCCCGAGTCCACTTGTTGGTTGAAGCTGTCTATTGTTTTCCACAACTGAATTAGTTGTTATTCTGTGTTAAACATTTTACAATATACGAGCTTTGTTTAGGTAATAGGTTACTGAAATCATGAATAAAAGTGTATTGTTGTAGTTTAAACTTTAGTGTTTAGAATGTCATTCTAGAAAAGGATGAAATGAGGTTTTTTTTAAAGCAATAGGGTAGAAAGGATTTCTCTACGCTTATGTAGTGTAAGCATTGGTGATGTATTCACCTTCAGATTCATGATAACGTTATTAATTACGGTACCGAAAAGACTCGCATTTAAAAGTGATAAATAATTATATCACCAAAAGAAATTCTCCGCCGCGACAGTGTATCACTGCCGTGACCAGGATTCGAACCTGGGTTACTACGGCCACAACGTAGGGTCCTAACCACTAGACGATCACGGCTACCGGAGCTGGTAACTGTAATGACGAATTGACAGTTCAATTTTAAAGAAATGTAGCAACCTTTACCAATTGTATAGGCATTTAGTCTCTTGCGCAAACTGTGACAAATTGCAAAGTGAAAGTACTCCAGTTAAACGAGATAAAATCTTATATTTTGGTTGCAGTTACATCAGCTCCGATAGCCGTGATCGTCTAGTGGTTAGGACCCTACGTTGTGGCCGTAGTAACCCAGGTTCGAATCCTGGTCACGGCAGTGATACACTGTCACGGCGGAGCATATTCTTTTGAATTTTAATATTTTTATTTTATTATTGAATATCCATGCGAGAGATTAATTTCCGTTTCATTGAAAAATAGGACTCTAAAAAGTCATAACATAGCCTATTACAGCCCACAGCTGAATATAGGTCTCTACTCAAGGTGGTTGTCAAATCTTGGTAATCTGCGGAATTTATTCGAAAGAGTCACCGCGGCCCTGGAACGCAAAGGGCACAAGAAGGATCACGGGCAGGTTTTAGTCAGTAAGAGTCTGACACTCCCTTCCGCTCCGCCCAGAGCGAGAGAAGGCATTTCATGATTTCCCATCGAGAAAAAAAATCTTGGTAATCTGTAATCCACATCCAGTCTGTTCCAAGCACACAACCCACAACGCCCAGTCTACTGCCTTTCGCAACCAGTTTGCTCATGCCACCTTTTAGGGTCCATACATTACCCAAATAATCCTATTATATTTCATTAATAATTCCGGCGGATCCACTCATTAAAAAGATTCACCAAATTGGATCACCGCTGCAGTGAACTGATAATGAATTCAGTTACCTATTACCTGAGCAAAGTCCTCATGTTATCTACACTAATATTATAAAGAGGTAAGACCGTTTTTTTGCTTGCTTGTTTGTTTGTTTGCATTGAATAGGCGCCGAAACCTTCGACAGATTTGAAAAATTCTTTCACTGTTGGGAAGCTACACTATCTCTGGTGAACATAGGTTATATTACATCCCCATATTCCCACGGGAACGGGAACTCAACGGGTGAAACCGCGGGGCGATACTAGTTGTAAAATATGAAACAGAAAATCCACTAACACGATTGTAAATAACAATGAACAACTTCAACCAACAAGTGGGCGCCCGGAGACAAACTTCCAAGCGGTAGTCTTTTGTTTCATACCGGAATACACACGGGGCTTTGTCGACGTAAAAGGTGCTTTGATATTCAGCTGTTCAATACATTTTTCACGTTCCAATTCATGACAATGCAGGTTACTTTTTTTGAGCAAAGTCAATTCATTTTTTATTTCTACGAAGCCATTAATAGACACTTTTTATCGTCATAACAGTTCAGTTTTGTGTCCATTTGCAAAAAGTAGATTCTTAAGCAGAAGAACAGACAAGAAACTCCATGGGTAGTCACAGGTCTCACATAGAAATCTTCGTCACTGTTCGGCAACGGTCGTATTCCCCGAGCGTCGAAAGACGTATGTATATAGAGTGGTTAAGTGAATTTTCTTCATGCATAATTTAGTAGAATTATGTGTTTTGATTCGGGTGTTTCCTGGAATACGTCAATTAGCGAAGATCTGCATGCGCATTATTAATTTGTGAATATTTTTTTCAAATATACCTAAGTTTTATTTTGTACTAGCGACCCGCCCCGGCTTCGCCCGGATGCAATGCTGATACTAAATCACTATTATATTATGCATGTATTGTACATATAAACCTTCCTCATTAATTACTCTATGATTATATATGAATGAATATTTAGATCTTTAAAACTGATTTCAAAATCAGTTTTAAAGATCTAAACATACATAGAGACAGTCAGGCAGCGGGAAGCGGCATTTTTATATTATGTAGTGATAAGTAACCGGATAATGGCCTAGCTCTATTAGTTTAAGAGAACGAAAAGTTTAAAAAAATATTATTATCAGTATCAGGTCATATTTCAAGGTCACGCAATGACAGTAAGAGATCGGCAGTCAAAAACTACATAAATAGTAATGTAAATCAGTGACGTACATACATACATAACAATATGATATTATTCATTACGTTTGGCTTTGCGGGCACATTCTTAATGCTTAATCTGCTATACCGTTTTGAACAGGCTTGGGAGCGGCGTCCGCCCAGCTGGTGACGGAAATAGGCTGTTGAATGATCCCGGATTATAGTTTACCAGCAGCGCCCCGCGGTTTCACCCGCGTTGTTCCCGTTCCCGTGGCAATACGGGGATAAAATATAGCCTATGACACTCCACAATAACGTAGCTTTCAATTGGTGAGATAATTTTGAAAATCGGTTCAGTAGATCCAGAGATTACCCCTTACATCGTCACAAACTCACAAACGTGACCTCTTTATATACGACGTCACAAACTCACAACCTCACATACTCACAAACGTTACCACTTCATAATATTATTTAGATGAGTGGCCTCTCGCAGTTCAATCTTGGAGGTTGTCAACTGCACAACTGGACTTGTAAATAGTGCTATGAATATTGTTTAACCAATCAAATTTATTATTAGATTATATCTGTGTGGTAGATCCTCCACCTACGTATAATAATTTCATGTAGTTTAATTAACCTTTTTTCACATTCCCAGAATAAGGCAATTTCAATAGGTTTTCTCGTCTTCCCGTTCTACAAAAAAGTTATTAAGTGAAAAAGTTATTAATATAATAATTATTTTTCTTTTTTTAATCAAATACAAAAGATATGCTCCGCCGCGACAGTGCATCACTGCCGTGACCAGGATTCGAACCTGGGTTACTACGGCCACAACGTAGGGTCCTAACCACTAGACGATCACGGCTACCGGAGCTGGTGACTGTATTGTAGAATTGTTTGTTAATTTTTAAAGAAATGCTGCAATATTTACCAATTGTACAGTACAGGCATGTCGTTTTTGCGCAATCCGTAGTAAATTGTAAGTGAAAGTACTCCAGTTTAAACGAGATAAAGTCTTATATTTCGACTGCACCGTCACCAGCTCCGGTAGCCGTGATCGTCTAGTGGTTAGGACCCTACGTTGTGGCCGTAGTAACCCAGGTTCGAATCCTGGTCACGGCAGTGATGCACTGTCGCGGTGGAGCAATTGTTTTGCAACATCTTTGCCTTTATTAAAGAAGTTAAAAAGGCTCGCTTTTTTATTAAGTGAGTGAGAACAACTATACCTACTGGAGTAGAAGGTTCAATCGAAACGATTAAAAGAACTAGAGTTAAATAAATGAAATAGACTCATTTCTTCCAAATAATTTAGTCTTAATTAATTAACGTGAGTGAGTGAGCAGTGGTGGCCGAGTGGTAACGGCCCCGATTTACGAATTGTAGGTCGCGGGTTCAAACCCAGCCAGGCGTATCACTTTTTGTAATTTATTTAATTACCACTGCTCACAAAACGGTGAAGGAAAACATCATGAGGATACCGGCATGTCCTAGAACCGAAAATTCGAAGACATGTGACATTCACCAACCCGCACTGGGCCCGCGTGGTGGATTAGGGCCCATTCCCTCTCCTAGAGAGGAGGCCTGTTTCCCAGCAGTGGGAACGATAAAAGGTTGATTATGCTTATGCTTCCAAATAAAACGTAACCAATTAAACAGCAATACACACGTCTTCACCTTTTGTCCTTGAATCTTAAATAGGAAAAGAAAAATAAAGTCAAGAAGATTGTGTTTTCATTGCGAATTCTCAACTCGCGTTGTTATTAAGTGGTAACAAAGTGTAATTTGATTGATTACCGTATGATTAGATTAGGACCAGTTGGAGTTGGCTGGCCGCAATAAGATTATCTAAACATTGGACCTACGTCTTATCTTATTAGTGGCTGTACTGATAATATTGTTGAGGGAGAATATACGGTCTAATTAAATTAGGTCATTTGGGTAGGCCGCAAAAGTACTTAAACTGCCAGACGTCGTCGTTATATATACTTTAAAGAAGGATAGAAAAAAGAAAATAATACCCATATAGTCCTCATATTCACAAAAATAAATTAAGTAAAAATATAATACTTTACAAAGTAAATATTCATGTCAAACATAATAAATAAAATAAAAAATATTACTTTAACAAGTAAATATTCATGTCACAATCTTTATTTATTTATTTAAAACTTTATGCACATGTGTATACAGTTGCGAATTTAATGTCAAAGGTATTCTCTAACAGTGAACCTTTAGATGATGCAAAGACAAATAATTGTGGGTACAATATCAGGATGAATCTGCCATAAACCGAAACAAAAACGTTTCATTTATCTATTTAATTAACAACAGACATTCAAAATAGTTAAAATCCAATAATGTTCTTACAAACTAAATATATATTAAATTAAATAAACAGCATACGTTTTCACCTTTTCTCCTTGAATCATATACCAAAAGAAAAATAAAATGATGGAGAATTCTCAAGAGGCTGTCTGTTGTTATTAAGTGTTAACAAAGTGTAATTTGATTGATCACAGTATGATTCGATTAGGGCCACTTGGTATGTTGGCTGGCCGCAATAAGATTATCTAAACAATGGACCTAGGTTTAATCTTATTAGTGGCTGTACTGAAATTATTGTTGGGGGAGAAAATACGGTCTAATTAAATTAAGTCGAGTCGAAATGGACATATATAAATCTAGTGATGGTATTGAAAATAAAACTGCTCAAGTGTGGGTCGGTCTCATGCGGGGCTACCATAGCCATATCATTTAAATTATTACAACTTACTATATATACACTAGAATAAAAATAAAATCCTTTACTAACTAAAACTCAGAATTGTCTATAGAATGGTGTCGAAAAATTCCTTCGCATCGCTGGCCATTGGTAATGTACCCAAAACGCTGGCAGCATTGTCACGTTGAATGATAATGCTTATCCTTTGTCCAAGGTAAAAGCCTGCAGCCTGTGGGTCACGCGAGGTGTCAACTAAACCTCTTTACAGATCTAGGATCTAGGATCGGAAAGATCTAGATACAAAAGTTAGTGACAGAACCCAATCGCTGCAAAACCGACTCCTCGTCGCCTTTTCTGCCCTACCCCCAGACTGTAATTTAAAATCGCGTAGGCGCGTAGGGGCGAGGCGGCCTGCTGAACTGTACCACAATATATTGAATTCTTAACCAACAATATTATTTCATTGTTACAGAAACTATAGCAAAATGGTTTGATCAGAGTTATGTATGGGGCACTGTAAGTTCACCACCGCAATTTCCACCCAAAATGTTCTGGAGTACCTACATATCAATTAAAAAGGAAAATATACCTAGAACACAAAATACACGCTAATAGTCATTAGGTCCAGTTACGTTATGAGAATTAAATTGATGCCATAACAAATAAGCCTTCAAGATAATTATGCCAAAATAAACTGTATGCCAAAAAAATATTATAATGGCAAAACAAATTCTGTGGCTCCTGTGATAAGTGATACAAGTCAAAAAACGTCATTTTACAGGACAGCAAAAACAAGATTTTAAAAAATCTAGTTCGTTAATTAAGTGGGCTTGGTAAAATATCAGTGCACTCTTTTGTAGAACAAAACATTTTCTTTCTCTATATAATTTAGATTTTTTGATAGATATTTAATTTTGGAAGTAATTCATGAAAAACCTGCGACTTGTAACTTTTACTTAGTTTTTATGTGCTTAAATTAAGTTATTAATGATACTTGTACAGTTATATTACGTTGCACCAAGCTTGCACCAATAAATTGTCTCACCTCCGATTACCCCCTCGAACCCCCGCCACCTGCACTTGTATCACTTAGCACATTTATTATTTTGTACCATGTTTTTACAATTGGTTGGAATTTTAGATACAACTAAATTTATATCTGTTTACACATAAAAACAGATTTGTAGTGTAGAATGATTTAAGTCAAGTTGTATCACTTTTCACAAAAAAGAGCGTACCTTACATTCAGATTTGTAGATACATGTCGATTTGTATCCTAGAGGCATATCGAAAGAATTAGTTTAAAGGGATATTACTCTAGTCACATCAAAATTCACGATAAATGAACTGAAAAATAAAATGTAAAGTTAAATACAATAGCATTTAAATGACGAAGCACGAAAAATTGTGTGTTAAGTGACCGGTTTTGGGGTTACATCTTGACAAATTCGTAAAATCGATTGTAACGAATTTTTTGCCGAAATCCCTATAGTAGTATCACTTTGCACAAAATTATCTCCGAAACTATAGCAGATAGAAGAACGTGAGTTAGACCAAAAAAGACGTATTTTTTTTTTTGATAATTCTCATGTGAAAATCACAAAAAGGGTACAACTCGAGTTATATCACTTATCACAGGAGGCACAGAATTATACCCAAATCATTATGCCAAAATATATTAGGAAAAAGAATATTGTGCGAAAAGAAGGGATCCCTTTTTTTATATGTTACTTTTCACATTATTTGATGGAAACCTTCCGAAGAGCATCTAGCAAAAGATTAAAAATTGGTAAAAATACGTACAACTTTGCATCAGCGCAAATTTGCATAAATTATCCAACATTAACACCCAAAATCATAATGAATTCATGTTCCATATTCACGTATGAAAATCATCGGTTAATCCGCAAAGGCGTCGTGTTAAATATTCAATATATGTACCTATTCATTATCATGAGGGTACAATGGCGGCTAAACACGGAGTGAATCCTTGTTAATAACATTTAAAATTAACATACCAAAGCTACATGTTTGAGTTTATTAGTAAATAGTTCATATTTCTGCATATTGTGACGATGGTAACCTCCTTGGCTTGGGTCGCTGGCAGGCGAGTTTGTTGATAGAACTTTGGAAGTGACCCGACACTGGCATAAAGATATAACTAGTGCCACACTAAAAAAAAAAACTTTGGAAGTGACTGGCAAAACAATAAAGTGTATTTTGAATTATGAATGCAAAAAATATGCTTTGTTTTATATTATAGTCATGAAGTAGCGCTCTTTAAAGGCAGATGTCGTTATTAATACGTACGGAGTTATATTATATCTCTAACTGAGTTTTATTTGTAATAATAATAAGCATTATAAGTAGAAATATTTTTTTTTACTGATTTTATTTCAATATTTAATGTTAATCAAAAATATTTAAGATTTGGTTTTCACCATGATTGATAATTTACTGATTTGATTTTTTTTTATTAATTAATAATAAATACATGTAAATAATAATAATTGTGATGTTTGCATGCCGATTGGTAAAATATGACTGAACTTTGATTTATGTAAAAACCGTTGTACCCATATTTACAAATAAAATTCTATTAAATTCTATTATATTCATTGGCCGGAATAGGTAGATTGATTTTATGTACTCGTATCACGAACTGTCATAGAAATCATAATATGGATAAACCTTTTTCCCGGGATTTAATTTCAGTACTTACGGGATTTAATTAAATATTTTTGAATGTATGGATTTTTAAACCACTACACACTCGTATAAAATAAATGTCTTTTTAAAAAGCTAATAAAACATTTTACCAAAATGGCGGGAATAACTATAACTCTTCATTTTTTAAATGAACGCGGGTGAAGCCGCAGTCAATAGCGAGTGCTGATTTGTCATCATCCTTCAAATTCTACATGCTCCTAACAATTTTGAAAATCCGGAAAAACTTTAACATCCCGGACTCTTGGAGGCATGTTCGTATATCTACGTTTCAGGTTATTGACCCCAAATCAATCTACCTATTCCGGTCACTGATAGTAATCAATACTAGGGGCGAGGTTCCCTGGTGTTATATTATAAAAAGATGTTTTCCCATAAGTTCGAAGAGAGAAACATCAATCAAACGTCTAGTTTTCTACATTACATAGCATAGTACCTGGAGTAAATACAAACAGGCCTTCGATGTGGATTTTCACGTTATTTCAATATCGATTGCAACATTTATGGTCATTAATTCAAAATCTTTATAAGATTTAAAAAGATACTGCAGTTAAATTCCCAATAACCGGTTCGGTAGGGTAGTAGTTACCTTCCGCTCACGCAAAATCTCTCGCGAAATTAATAGATCGAGCAAATTCTAATGGCAGGTGCGGTAAATCCGTATTTACTTGAATATTTACCGGTATGAAGTGACTCGGCAAAGCTTACCGTTTATTTAGGGGGCTTAAATGTGACGTCATCACGCCTGAAAGGTTTTGAAAAAGGCTCAAATTGACGATCGCTTGAAAATATACATTTTCTAAATCACACTTGATTGTCGTCTTGTTAGGATTTGCAAAATGGCTTTTGGAAATGTGATTTTACTTTACTTTTTGTTGGTTTCTTTGATGAGATTGTGCCTTTCAATGTATTTTTCACCAAAATTTTATGTTTGATTTTAGTTATAATACTGCTTTGAGAAAGCAAACAAGGTAAATAGACTCAATTAATAACATTTTTCCTTAGTGTCAAACAGCGCACCTAAAACACACAGCTCGGTCTGTATTTAAAAGTTAAAAATGGAACCTATTAGCAGATTCGAAATTCAAATACTCTATATATTTTTTTTCTAAAAAAATAATTAAGTGTTGTAATTTTTCTTTAGAAAATAAACAGCAACAATATCTTTATTTCCCAACTGTTTTTCGAAAATGTTGTTAACTTTTTATAGTGATGTATGTATCTTGCGTATGTGTATTTACCAAATAAATGTTATCATAATCATTTATTTAATGGTACTTGCATAAGGTCTTAAAATGAGTCAGTAGTATCATCTCATTCTGCCAATACATTAGACACGATTATATTAGAAACTATTGAATTTGGATGGGATTTATTATATTACTAGCTGCTGCCCGCGACTTCGTCCCCGTGGAATCCCCGATTTAAAAACATTCTTTATCGCTGCTCCGCTCCTATTGGCTTAAGCGTGATGATATATAGCCTAAAGCCTTCTTCGATAAATGGTCTATTCAACCCAAAAAGAATTTTTCAATTCGAACCAGTAGTTCCTGAGATTAGCACGTTCAAACAAACAAACAAACAAACAAACAAACAAACAAACTCTTCAGCTTTATAATATTAGTATAGATTTTATGGAACCATAATAAAAGAAAACATAAAACATGAACAGGACATAGAATTTTATATTTTTATTACATCAGCGATGGCTCTTCTGCCCGAGGCTCAACAGAATATGTTCGAGAGTAATAAATATAATATAGGATATTAATAAAGCTTTTTATACGAGTGCATAAAGCAGGACATTTACGAAACACGTTCACTTGAATACGTAAAAGTAAAATTATTATATTTTTATTTTTATTTAAGCTAGCCTGAAATATCCCACTGCTGGGCCAATGACTCCCTCCACTCTTTGCATTGTGCCCGATTTTGTGTCACATCTTGTCAATTTCTAAGGAAGATATTATCCAAGTCTTCCGGTCATCTCCTTAATGTTTGCTGCTGCCCCGTCTCGCGATATCACAGCACCGATTTTGTGTTGTCGATGGAAATAAGACACACATGTCCAGCCCAGTCCCATTTAAGCTGAGCCTTCTGAGTCATGTCAACGACCTGTGTTTTGAAACGAAGTTCAGTAAAAGCAAAACTAATTTGTTTCATTGAAATCTTACGTATACTTCGACTATAACTTAATACTTCGACACCGTTGGAACTTCGAAATGATGATTCAAGAACAACACGCGCTCTTATCAAAATATCCTGCAGTAGATTTTGTGGAATATGATACTTAGCAAAAAATCTTTCTACTTTTTAAATGATCCTGTTTTGTTCGTAATATTGTAGATGAATCAAGAACCGCTTATGTCACATAAAAACCCAAAACTAAAGCAGAATTGGATACATTTCATAAATGTCTTAACAGAATATTTAGCTAAAAAGGTCTTAGACATTCTTATTATTATATTAACACTTGTAACTAACAAACTGTATCTAAAATACATCGCACTCAAAATTGACTCAATTAAGAACATCTGCAATGCAGCTCTGGATGGTGTCTAAGCTGGCAGATCACGAAATCGGTCTATCGATATCGGATCTAAGACCACGATACGCTAACGATAAAATTGTATCGTTTCTCGATGAATCTTATTAATTTGAATTCACATTTATGGTAAATCGATTCATTTTGAGATCTTTTCTTGGATTATCCACTAATACATGAAATTACTCTTTCCTCTCTGGGTGGAGCGGAAGGGAGTGTCAGACTCTTACTGACTAAAACCCAACCCTGGTACTCCTAATGCCCTTTGCGTTCCAGGGTCGTGTTGATTCTTTCGAACGAATTCCGCAACTCTGGCAGGCCATCCATGCCTTGGGATGTACGTTTAGGAGGTTTTAATTCGAAGAAATTGGACAACAGTTGTGTAGTAAATGATAATCTGATAAATAGTCCCTCTACGAGGAACGATTTTCATAGCAAACAGGGGTACTATCATCGATGGTTTAGTTTGCTTTTCAATGCAGACAAGAGGTAAATTCTCGCTGCGCTAAAGGAAGGTCATCTATCTAAGGATTGGCCCCAAGTGCAGCTTAATCTCGAAGATCAATCGCCTCCCCTTACCGACTACTATACGAGCCAAGTTCGAGTCGGTCTTACGCGCAAAGGGTTTCGAACGAATCACATACGTTTTTCTGTAAAAAGTAAAGTATGTATTACTGATAGGTACTAATTTATCTTCGTTTATCATACGGTCATTTGGAACCCTTATTTTTGGACATAATAACACCTTATATATTGGACATTTGGAATATCCCACGAGTACTTACTGTCGGGATCAAATGTCTTAAATAATGATCATGACAGTAAGTTTAAAGTTCTAATCACAAACATCATCATCTTTGATATGTATTAAAAATAAAGACAGAGATACGTGCAAGTTTTCGTATTTATTATATTCGTAGAAGCAGGGCTATTAGTCACACCAGTAATGTGCCTACAGTTATCAATTAAGCAATCTCAATATCGAATCAATTACACCCGCAATCGAGTCCTAAATAAAGCCTCTGCAGTGCAATCGCAGGTGATACTGTATCGGTTACTGTGATTACCGATACTGGGTACCGATACCAATACCAATACCAAGTAAATACCGGTCGGTAGTTTAATCAACGCTTCGGCGTAAGATAATCCGGCAGCGCCGGCAATTGCAACAGTAATTAATACTGCTGTGAATTTATTAAGAGAGTACGGTACCTTACTTTTAAGGAACTCGGTTTTATAATATACATATATATTTTAATTTTCACTTATATGGCAGAATAGATTCCCGTCAGATAGATTTCCAAAAAATATTGGACACATATTTTTTCTTTTTTCACGAAAACAAAAAACGAAGCTTACGAAGTAGACGCTTGAAATGCTCACAGAGTTTTGTATTGCTGCAATCGCTCATTTTTTTTTTAAATTACCATACAAAGAATTTACTCGATTTTAACGACGTATAGTGGATTATAATATTGGCAATGGTACGGAACCCTTCATACGTGAGTCCAACTCGCACTTGGCCGATTTTTTTAAAAGAAAAATATCTACCATACATTACGTGCCTACAATATTAAAAAAACAAGTCATATTTTCGAAACAGATATTATGCCAAAGTTAATAACACGAAGATAACGTTATATTCATCTATGACAGCAATTTAAATTACCAGTACGAAGCGTGAACAATTTTCATTTTCACGAAAATAATTCCCAATAGTATCGAGAATACGGCCCTGTTCAGTGTTCACCTCGCTTAATATTCTTGTCACTTCAGATAGGTGATGGATAAGCTCGACAAAATAACTTATTACAATGTCAGCGTTATGTTTATATTTTATCGAAGACAGAAAATCAATTTGTTTTTTTTTTGTATTTATCATCAGAATTTGATTTGTCTACAAAATAAACAGCGTCCGTTTTTTTCATGTCTCAAAACATGTACCTACCTCTTTACATACATGTGTGGATTGTACAGTCGATCGCACATCAGACATAGTAGGTAGTAGATTTAACATTTATGTAGTTAGGTAAAGCTACTAGCACTTTCTTGCACCAATGACAACGGTGAGTTCATCTCTTGATCCATAATTTTCAACAATGGACTGTAAAATTGATTAACATACTCGTATAATTTATCTACAAAACTCGATTGCCGTGTGTCACAGAAAAAAAAATCTCTAAAATGACTGGTGTTTTTTTTTTTCTTTAGTTCGTAATATGAAAAATAAAAATGCTCATACCGCCGCGCGGCGGGCCGACCGACCGGGCAAAGCTCGCTAGGGTCGCCAGTAAAATAATATATGCCCCATTTTTTATACCCATACTCAACGAATGTGATACAAAATAAATAAAACACCCAGGATGACATTCGAACCCAAATTGATTATCCCAATATCATATTATAGGGGCGGAAATTAAATGGCAGACGTAGCGGTAGCGATTGGTCGTCGACACCGTGACCTCTCTTCATACGTAGAAAGGGATGAGGTGGAGGCCATATAGCGGAGACGAAGCGGGGGAGAGGTGCAGACTTTGAATTTCACGGATGCAAAGGTAATGGAAGCTCTGCCAGAGGCGGAATTTGTCCATAAAATCACCGCGGCCCTGGAACGCAAACGGCATTAGAGGAAATATGGGTGGGGATGAGTAAGTAAGAGGACAAGTGGAAGGGAGTACTCGTATATCTGACACTAGCTTCTGTCCGCGACTTCGTCCCCGTGGAATCCCCGATTTTAAAACATTCTTTGTCGCTGCTCCGCTCCTATTAGCTTAAGCGTGATGATATATTATTATAGCCTAAAGCCTTCCTCGATAAATGGTCTATTCAACCCAAAAAGAATTTTTCAATTCGAACCAGTAGTTCCTGAGATTAGCGCGTTCAAACAAACAAACAAACTCTTCAGCTTTATAATATTAGTATAGATTCCCTTCCGCTCCGCCAAAGAAGTCATTTGGTGATTTCACATCCAAAAAAATCTCACCGCTAGGCCATCCATCATCTGGCACACACTTTGTGGAGACTTGTCCATCAGTCACGCGGCATGCAGCTGACGAGATCCACGCAAAGCCTGGTAGCCTTTTTTTCTACAGCTATGAAACCCGTTTCTACTAAAACTGGATATACATTGTCTCCCAATATTAATTTTATGTTTTTATATCTATGCGTATCGAAGATTTACAACCACATTAAACAAAACACACAAACAAACAAAACATATAAACAGGTGGTATCATCCTCCATATATCAAATATCGTGTGTTGTATCTGCCAATCTCATTAGTACGGGGGTTTATTGTCTTCCATTTTACGATTTTGAACACAAATGGTTTTATTATGTTGTTTCATGTTGATGCAGTGCAACTATGTATGTATGTCATACATAAAAGTAGGTACCTATGTTTTGACTTACCCCTAATTTGAAACTTATTTCTGTCTGAAAGGTTTCAAGGAATTTTACATGAATGGGATGACGGGAGTCAAAGAGAGAGAGAGACAAGAGGATTATAATTTTTCGGTGACATATACATTGCTAGAGGCTATTTTTTAGTATTTTTTCCAAAAATAGCCCAATAGTAATTCCCTTTGAGTCCTTTAACTTTCCACACAGTAAAAATATGATGCTATTTAGTCCGTCAGTTATCGAAAAATGCTGGACACGTATTTTTTACTTTATCAAATCTATAAAAATTGACGAAGATAAAAAGCTTCAAAGATCATGAGAGGGGGATTATGACGTCACGGCGTGGTAAAAATCGTAGCACAAAGTGACGTCACACGAATTTTCAACGCACTTTATCGCCTTCGTTTTTTGTTTTCGTGAAAAAAGAAAAAATACGTGTCCAGCATTTTTCGATAACTGACGGACTAAATAGCATCATATTTTTACTGTGTGGAAAGTTAAAGGACTCAAAGGGAATTACTATTGGGCTATTTTTGGAAAAAATACTAAAAAATAGCCTCTAGCAATGTATATGTCACCGAAAAATTATAATCCTCTTGTCTCTCTCTCTCTTTGACTCCCGTCATCCCATTCATGTAAAATTCCTTGAAACCTTTCAGACAGAAATAAGTTTCAAATTAGGGGTAAGTCAAAACATAGGTACCTACTTTTATGTATGACATACATACATAGTTGCACTGCATCAACATGAAACAACATAATAAAACCATTTGTGTTCAAAATCGTAAAATGGAAGACAATAAACCCCCGTACTAATGAGATTGGCAGATACAACACACGATATTTGATATATGGAGGATGATACCACCTGTTTATATGTTTTGTTTGTTTGTGTGTTTTGTTTAATGTGGTTGTAAATCTTCGATACGCATAGATATAAAAACATAAAATTAATATTGGGAGACAATGTATATCCAGTTTTAGTAGAAACGGGTTTCATAGCTGTAGAAAAAAAGGCTACCAGGCTTTGCGTGGATCTCGTCAGCTGCATGCCGCGTGACTGATGGACAAGTCTCCACAAAGTGTGTGCCAGATGATGGATGGCCTAGCGGTGAGATTTTTTTGGATGTGAAATCACCAAATGACTTCTTTGGCGGAGCGGAAGGGAATCTATACTAATATTATAAAGCTGAAGAGTTTGTTTGTTTGTTTGAACGCGCTAATCTCAGGAACTACTGGTTCGAATTGAAAAATTCTTTTTGGGTTGAATAGACCATTTATCGAGGAAGGCTTTAGGCTATAATAATATATCATCACGCTTAAGCTAATAGGAGCGGAGCAGCGACAAAGAATGTTTTAAAATCGGGGATTCCACGGGGACGAAGTCGCGGACAGAAGCTAGTGTCAGATATACGAGTACTCCCTTCCACTTGTCCTCTTACTTACTCATCCCCACCCATATTTCCTCTAATGCCGTTTGCGTTCCAGGGCCGCGGTGATTTTATGGACAAATTCCGCCTCTGGCAGAGCTTCCATTACCTTTGCATCCGTGAAATTCAAAGTCTGCACCTCTCCCCCGCTTCGTCTCCGCTATATGGCCTCCACCTCATCCCTTTCTACGTATGAAGAGAGGTCACGGTGTCGACGACCAATCGCTACCGCTACGTCTGCCATTTAATTTCCGCCCCTATAATATGATATTGGGATAATCAATTTGGGTTCGAATGTCATCCTGGGTGTTTTATTTATTTTGTATCACATTCGTTGAGTATGGGTATAAAAAATGGGGCATATATTATTTTACTGGCGACCCTAGCGAGCTTTGCCCGGTCGGTCGGCCCGCCGCGCGGTGGTATGAGCATTTTTATTTTTCATATTACGAACTAAAGAAAAAAAAAACACCAGTCATTTTAGAGATTTTTTTTTCTGTGACACACGGCAATCGAGTTTTGTAGATAAATTATACGAGTATGTTAATCAATTTTACAGTCCATTGTTGAAAATTATGGATCAAGAGATGAACTCACCGTTGTCATTGGTGCAAGAAAGTGCTAGTAGCTTTACCTAACTACATAAATGTTAAATCTACTACCTACTATGTCTGATGTGCGATCGACTGTACAATCCACACATGTATGTAAAGAGGTAGGTACATGTTTTGAGACATGAAAAAAACGGACGCTGTTTATTTTGTAGACAAATCAAATTCTGATGATAAATACAAAAAAAAAAACAAATTGATTTTCTGTCTTCGATAAAATATAAACATAACGCTGACATTGTAATAAGTTATTTTGTCGAGCTTATCCATCACCTATCTGAAGTGACAAGAATATTAAGCGAGGTGAACACTGAACAGGGCCGTATTCTCGATACTATTGGGAATTATTTTCGTGAAAATGAAAATTGTTCACGCTTCGTACTGGTAATTTAAATTGCTGTCATAGATGAATATAACGTTATCTTCGTGTTATTAACTTTGGCATAATATCTGTTTCGAAAATATGACTTGTTTTTTTAATATTGTAGGCACGTAATGTATGGTAGATATTTTTCTTTTAAAAAAATCGGCCAAGTGCGAGTTGGACTCACGTATGAAGGGTTCCGTACCATTGCCAATATTATAATCCACTATACGTCGTTAAAATCGAGTAAATTCTTTGTATGGTAATTTAAAAAAAAAATGAGCGATTGCAGCAATACAAAACTCTGTGAGCATTTCAAGCGTCTACCTTTTTTATTTCTTAATTTGATGATTTCCATCAAATGACTTCGGCCGCTCTAGGCGGAGCGGTAGGAAGTGTCGGGGTAAAATGATACCTTTTGGCAAGACTGGTGAAAGATTTTTTCGACTACCCGTAACAACTGTAAACTATCTACCTACATTTGACATCCGAGACCTATAGCTTAACTTACTCAGCACTATCCAAAGACTACAATATATAACTATCGCTGTTTTGACATAGCAGGTTATTCCCAAACTGTCATTCTTAAATAAGTACATTTTAGGGCCACATCCACAATTTTGACAACAGTCACATTCGCAACTCGGTCGCCACCTATCAAGATGAAGGGAAAGTACACGTGCTTTTGATAGATTGCGACTGATATGTTGTGTTCTGTTTTCTCTACCAGAGACTCGTGGTAGTTGAAGCCCGGTCCTGACTCAAATTGACAATGAAACAGGTTTTATGTAGTTTTAGTTAGTGATGTTTTTGGAATAAAAAGGCAGAACTTTTATAACGAACACTAGTCGTTCATTCTCATCTGAGTTACGTACATACAACATATACAACAGAGAATGTAATTTATCAACATTGACTAATGAATGACACATTCGTTCTTTGCATTGCAGCCAACAAAAAATATTGCCATATCAATAACAATTACTGGATAAGTTTTTTCTTCTTTCGTCATTTCTGAATGCTTTCTGAATCTTTTTTTCTAGATGCGAATGCGCTCGTTGCTTAAAAAGCACGATTGGCTGTCTGAAGTATTTCTGCCTATCAAAAGTTCGGCCCTGTGCTTCATCGAGAACGGGAACCTTAATTCCTGCTCCATCACGCCATTCGATGTTTATCTAATCGTGAGAACGTGCCGAGAGCCCGTGAGCGGTGATGGAGGGGCTTTTGTAATTAGGATTATTACGTGTTAAGTAATTAAATAATATCCTTTTTGGCTTTATAAGGGGGATGATTAAACAATGTCTTTATAAGGTCTTTAGCTTGGTTATTGAGTAGTATGGCCGGGTTAAGTCCGATGGAGTAAAAGTCTCCTTGAAAGGGGGTAAAGCTTTTGTATTTCTTTAAAATCATAGAAAGAAAGAAAAAGCGTTTATTCATGCTCGTTTTTAACGCGAGAGAAAATTAAAAATAAGTTATCTGCCATAGATTACAATCCAAAACACAGAAAGTAATTGTAACACGACAGCCTGTTGACAAGCTGTCATTCATACTCTTTTAAAAGAAGCCGCCCATAAAGCCGGCCGCATGGACCAAAGAGTTTCAATACTTGACTAGCACCATAGACTACTATTTATATACTAGAGACTAGCACTATTGCGTTGCATTGGCAGTTGGGTTCTGCCACTTGTATTCTGAATACCAGTGTATTCAGTGGCATTAGGTGACACTGGAAGCTGAACTTGACATATTTGAGAAAAGGCTAGGCAGACTGATAAATTGTGTTCTAAACTCGCTCCTAAGAAGAATCTATTCAATCCATTAAATACAAGACAAAATATAAATACATTGCTATTGACATGCTAAGTTCGAGGAAGATTGTTGTTAATAAAAACCTAAATTCAAATATTGCATTGAACGAGCAGGGTTTCTGTAACCAGCAACTGAAAGAACTCATATTCATGCATTTTTGGGCATCAAATAAACTTGAAACCAATCGTCAAACTTATTAATCAAGAAACAATTTTCGAAGGGTCCATCACAAACGAAAGAATGTTTTCACAAATCTCCTCCAGAACTGCAACTTAAAAATACAAATAACACTCAAGTAAAACTACTTCTCTACAAAATGGTACTTAGGCATTTAGGGGTGTATTCCGAAAATTACTACCGCACGACTATTTGTCTAACAGTCGATTGCGACCGGTGTAATAACGCCAGCAAGTTAAGAGTCGTTTTCAAATAAAATACGTTTATTGCAAGCTATGAATTCTCACCGATTAAGATCTTTAAACTTGCTGAAACTTAAGCGGTTTTCCTTGGCATCATTTACAGTTAAAGTTGGTATATACATACTCGTACATAACTTCATTTTTGTGTTCAATTGAAAATTCTTAAGAAAACGATATTTTCTTACTCTTTACAGCCTTTCACAGACAGAGCAATGAGACTGGACAGAGACAATATTCGATTCGAGGAAATTCGATTTATAAAGTAAAAAAAAAACGAATATGGGCGAGTCGTACTCGAGCGCAAAGGGTTCCGAACGTATTTTTTTTACATGTTACTAAGACACTATAAACCTTTTTTTTAGGTTTTCCTTTATTTACTGGAGTTTTTGAAACTTGTTTTTTAAATTAAAAAATAAAGTGAAGACCATAAACAATAAGCCCTTTGATTTGAAATGGCACAGAGCTCAGTTTTCCACAGACATAGACACAAGCAAAGACAGTCATACACCCGAGTGATCCTACGAGGTCGTGTTTTTTTCATACGACCGGCCGGAACCCTAAGAAACAAAAAGGATCACGTGCAAGTCATACTCGAGCGCAAAGGGTTCCGCACGTATTTTTTTAACATGTTACTGTGACACTATAAACCATTTTTTTAAAGTTTTCCTCTATCAACTTGTTTACAATTTTGAAAAAATAAAGTGTAGACCTACCGTGCCTTTTTTTCCAAATTCTTCCACAAACATAGAAACACGCAAATACATATACACGAGTGATCCTAAAAGTTTCGTCTTTTTCATACGAACGGTCGGAACCCTAAAAAACAAAAAAGGACCACGATTTCAGGCAAAACAAAAGCCTGCTCTAAATGAATAAATAGCAATTCTAACAATTTCATGTTTACGAGAGCCCCTGTTCACGTTTAAAACTCGTCGTATCCTTGGGGCATTATTAAAAAACTTGTACAGACAAAAGTTCTACATTTGAACTTAAACAGTCCTTCTAAATTTTCGATTTCCGATTTCAATATTAAGGTCCTTCTAACCTTGGCTCAAAATAATACAACTCATGTTCAGAGTTAGCTGCTAAACAGGGACAAATAATAAATATTTCACACATCAGGAACTCGTAACTAAAGAATAACAGCCACACGGGTCAATCTTCAAGGTTAAGTAACGCTTGCCGCGGTCAGTCTGTGGATGGGGGCATCTTAACATATCAAGTTTCCTCCGTGATAAATCTTTGGCAGTCGTTACGGATTGTCAGAAGCCAGAAAATCTAACACAAGTGGTACCCAGTTAATTGGTTGTGGAGGTCTGGTAGGCAGCCGCTCTATGTAAAATACTTACCAGTATTTTCTCAGCTGAATCTAGTTTATTTGGGAAAAGGCTAGGCAAATGAATGGACCCGGGTTAGCAACTAACTTGGTACTAAAAGATATATATAGATTAGTTTATGAGACAGTAGTCGAAAGCAATTTGAATTGTTTTTTTTTTAGTGATCATATTCACTTTTCAATCGACTTCCAAAAAAAGAGGAGGTTCTCAATTCGATTCAGATTCGTACTGACTAAAACCCATCCGTGGTTGTAATGCCCTTTGCGTTCCATAGCCGCGGTAACTCTTTGTGATGTTCACTTTATTCTTCTTTTTTTTTAATCTTCGCTACATAGTATAAAACAAAGTCGCTTTCCCTGTCCCTATATCCCTATGTATGCTTAAATCTTTAAAACTACGCGACGGATTTTGATGCGGATTTTTTAATAGATAGAGTGATTCAAGAGGAAGGTTTATATGTTTAATACATATTATAGTAGAGAAAACATTAGTATCTACATTGCATCCGTGCGAAGCCGCGGCGGGTCGCTAGTTCAAAATAAAGTGAATATTAGTACCCGGTGTTCTAAAAGTTAATGTCATAAATACATACAGTAGGTACCATGTGCAAAAGGCCTTATATAAAACAAATTGTTAAGAAACTCCCAACTGCGACAGTAACTCGAACTCCACTTGCCTTCTAATGAAAATGGACTAATGAAATCTCCCTGAACAGTCGGATTCTCCCAATACTGAAGTTTTTTCTCTGGATTCGTTGTTTAATTAATTTCATCCTTAATTAGATCAAAGAGTAAATAGCTATTTGATCATGTTGCCCCGTAATCTTCAACTTTTCTTAACAGCGCATTGTTGAGAAAAGTTGAAGATTGCGGGGAAAATTTCTAACGTGTTTTCTGTTTTAATGTAAATATACGATAAAGCAAAAAAACGATAAAGTGAGCAGTGGTGGCCAAGTGGTAACGGCCCCGACTTACGAATTGTATGTCGCGGGTTCAAACCCAGCCAGGTGCATTACTTTTTGTAATTAATTGCATCACCACTGCTCTCAAAACGGTGAAGGAAAACATCGTGAGGAAACCGGCATGTCCTAGAACCAAAAATTCGAAGACATGTGACATTCACCAACCCGCACTGGGCCCGCGTGGTGGATTACGGTCCATTCCCTCTCCTAGAGAGGAGGCCTGTGTCCCAGCAGTGGGAACGTTAAAAGGCTGATTATGGTATACGATAAAGAAAAATAGGGTAAACCCCAAAATGTAAAGAGTTGTCAAAAGCGCATTCTTTACTTACATAACTATATTTGGTTGGTTTTCTCCCATCAGTTGATCAAATTTGAGGGGATTTTGTTGCGCCACGTCTTTTTCCCTGCTAAAACACTAGGAAGTGGTGACGGGCGTTTTGGGGGAAATTTGACGTTCAAAAAGTGCTGGCTCTCAGCCTAGTTTAAATAAATTACTTTTGATTTTGGAACATTACGTGACACACTCAACAAGACAACTCTTTCGATTTTCTCATACAGAGTTTTTCGCCTTAAGTAATGATGCAAGTTCTAATGATATTTACCTTGCTATACTAAAATTACAGTCTACTGAAATTATGATACTAAAACCCATCTGCAACCAAAAACAATTAGCTGAAACTATGTAAAATCCAGTTTAAAAACCGCAAACTATCTCTATTTATGAGGGGCTTAAACACAGACTGGTCGCCCCGCTGAACCGTAATTTTGAACGACCACACGAACATAATGTATTAAGGACCGAGGCCACGTTAGTTACAATGTTCGGCTTTACGATTTTCAATGTGGTATTGGCCTTATTCGCTACTAGCTTCTGCCCGCGACTTCGTCCGCGTGGAATAGTTACTTTACCCCCGATTTTGAAACTCTCAGCCCGATCGGTTTAAAATTGACAAAGTTTCATACAAATGTTCATCCCCTATTTTATCCCCTTGGGGGTAGAATTAATCAAAATCCTTTCTTAGCGGATGCCAACGTCATAATATTTACCTGCATGCCAAATTTCAGCCCGATCCGTTCAATGGTTTGGGCTGTACATTGATAGATCACTATGTGTGTGTGAAATATGTACAACTTACAACAAAAAAAGAAATGAAAGTAAAGCTGAAATGCCTGTGCAAAATTATATTATAATAACCTATACCAACTTCACTTAAAAATAAATACCTATAAGTACTTATAACTAATTAATAAAATAACTACTAATTAATAAAAGTATCTATGGTTTTACCTACTTAATACTAAAAAAACAGAACATAAATAAGCCAAAACTAACCTATCGGTATCTAATAATCTATGCTCCTACTTCTACTACTACTTCACTTAAAAAGAAATAAAATTGCAACGATTAATAATTTGTAATTTGAACGAATATTTAAACACTACCAAAATAACTAATAAGTACCTATTTTATAAAATAAGAACAAAATAAATTCGAATAAACTATTTAAAGACTAAAAACTTTTTACAAAAAATAAAACCGACTTCTAAACAAAAAAACCAAAAAGTGTAAAATAACTTTAATTTCGGAATTCGGTGTTTTTGGTTGCTTTTTTGCTGTTGAACACACCGACTTCCGAAATTAAAGTTATTTTACACTTTTTGGTTTTTTTGTTTAGAAGTCGGTTTTATTTTTTGTAAAAAGTTTTTTTATTTTTCACTTTTTAGTGGTACCTACACCCCCTCCCCTCCCCCACCTAAACGAACCAATCACATTGGTGTAAAAAAAACGTACTGCTCCTTTGCAGAGTAAACTAAGAGGTCGTCAATGTAGACAATGTAGATATTTATTTTTAGATTTTTGTTGATTTTTCGAAAACCGCTTGGTTGATTTCGATAAAATTTTTAATTTCGATTCATGGGATCATTTGGGAAGTATACCCTTTCCAACAAAAAAAGAATTTTTCAAATCGGTTGACAAGCGACGGAGTTATGCGCGAACAAACATAAAAAAAAAACATACAAACATCCGAATTGAGAACCTCCTCCTTTTTTAGAAGTCGGTTAAAAAGTCGCGCTGATAAGCACGGTTTGTTAATACCATCAATCATTGTCTGTCAATAAGGTCGAACGCTCTGAACGCATCAACAGCCAAATATTGAATGACGCTCGCGCGTTTTTGTTTAATGTGACCACTCGCAGTTCAGCACACTAAGGCTGGTTACTGCTTAACCGGGCAATCCTGTGGTGGCCTCAAATGAATTTAAGGCCCCCAGCCACGGACCTCCCACTTTTTATACCCTACCGCCGCGACCCGCGTCGAGCGCGGCAACCGTTACACAAAAATAATCCTTACAGCATGATTCAGTATTAAAGCGCGACGGCGCGATGGCTTATTAATTATTGTTTTCATGTATAAGTTTGGTGTTTCTATACCAATATCTATGATTCTTTTTTTATTGAATAGGTAATAAGAAAGAAGAAAAAAAGAAACTGTTTATTTGCACCAAGCATGACGCACACCAAAGAATTTAAAAATAAAGCTTAAAACTAAAACAAAAATAATAGTTAAAAGTTGGGAAGGTATGCGTCACATTTGCGCAAAACGGCTGTCGCTCAGCATAATGCTGGGACTCTTGTACGAGACAGAGTCGAAGCGCTGATTTTCAGCGACAGCCGGCACCGACAAAATAATGTTAACTTTTTTTTTATTAGGGATGAGTGAGAGTATTATAAACGTAAGAGTAAACAAATATAATCAGAAAGCTCCGAACTGCTAAGCTATCGGGAGTTACACGTGTTATTGTGAGTCAACCATAAAAGATAGACATATGCTGTTGTGGGATATTTTTTAGATAATTTTATGTAGAACATTTTCGTCATACATGATTTCTATGTAACTTTAACCATTAAGGCTACACACGCGACGGAAGCTTAAAAAATGGAGTAACTTCTCCCGTTTTCCCAACATTTCCCTTCACTGCTCTGCTCCTATTGATTGTAGCGTGATGAAAAGTATACTATAACCTGCCCAGGAGTATGAAGAATAATTCCACCAAGTTTCGTTAAAATCCGTCGAGTAGTTTTTGTTTCTATAAAGAACATACAGACAGACAGACAGACACCAGCATCGGTCACTAATCATCCCCTGATAGTTATTTTGAAAATATATTCCCTGTACAGAATTGACCTCTCTACAGATTTATTATAAGTATAGATTATAAAATGAATACTGTATTCAATTGATGTTAACTGTGCATTGAATTGTTAATTTGAAGTTTTATAGTTATCTCTTTCTATATACGCATAGGTGAGCTATGGTGGCCGAGTGGTAACGGCTTAGACTTACAAATTGTAGGTCGCGTTGCATTATTTCGTCGCATTACTTTATGTAATTTATTTCATCACCACTGCTCTCAAAACAGTGAAAAGAAACCGGCATGTCCTAGAAGCAAAAATTCGAAGCCAGCGTGGTGGATTACGGCCCATTCCCTCTCCTAGAGAGGAGGCCTGTGTCCCAGCAGTGGGAACAATAAAACTTTTTACAAAAAATTAAACCGACTTCTAAAAAAAAAAACAAAATGTACAAAATAACTTTAATTTCGGAACTCGGTGTTTTTGGTTGCTTCATGTTTTTGAACACGTTTTTTTATTTTTCCCTTTTTAGTGGTTCACTCCCAGCTAAACATACCCATCACAGCGTACATGTTATAAATTGGTGTAAACAATAAACAAACATGCGATTTCAGCTTTGCTATCATCAAACACAGATTTGCTATCATTTATTGAAATTAACAAAAAACCGCTTGTTCGATTTCGATAAAATTTTCATGGGACCATTTGGAAAGTATACCCTTTCCAACAAAAAAAGAATTTTTCAAATCGGTTGGCAAGCGACGGAGTTATGCGCGAATAATCATTAAAAAAAAATACAAAAAAGGCTGATTGTGTAGGAGCCCACTGTCTTGGATCTCACTACGTGCCCGCAAGGGGACGTGACGAGCAGTCATGGGCACCCCCAGCCCACCCTTCAGCTCGTAAAGACGGGCTCGTCCTTGTGTCGTTTCTAAGAAAAACAATGACTTCTTCGGGTGTGCGCCTGCCGAAAAAGTGATGACAACGCTCACCCGCAGGGGCTCAGGTCTGTTTCATTAAAATCTTACCCTGAGAAATTTTACAAATTGCGCTGTTGATTCCGAGCATTTTCCGGTCAGTGCTAGTTACCAAACTCACTGTGGAAAGTGAGGAAACTTCTTGAAGTGCTAGACAGAATGCACAATTCAATTTTACCTAGCTTTTACGGTCTTTTTTTTACAAAATAAACCGGTACATCTCAATTTCTCGTCATCACAAGAGCAACCCTACACAGCAATATTTTGAATCTCGAACTGAGTCTCTGTTCATTTGTTTTGAATTGTGTTAATTTTTCTTTGCTCAACGACTCGACTCAGTTCATTTGTTTTGAATTGTGTTAATTTGCCTTTGCTTCGTTCTACACTTGTAAGTAACCAGTATTCTCTATCCTTAATAAGGACAAGTACAAACAACCTGAAGGATCAAGCAACAATACGAATGACGTCACTCAATGCGTGAGGTGAAAACACTCTGAGTCGAGAGAGGGTCGGTCTATTCATACCCTTACAGAATGAATGTTATACTTCTGAGTGAAGTACGTAACAATTGATGCTAGATATAGGTCAGTCTGTAATCAAAGAGGAGGGACAATAGGCCGAGTAATGAAAAAGGGAGAAAAATGGTTTTCTTGGTTCTGTCTCTTTCTTAATTAATGTCTTCTAGTTAATAAAGCCGGGGTTAGGCGAAAATGTAGGCTTGGCAACTGTTGATAAGACGAATGGCCGACAAATATTGTGGCTACACTAATATTATAAATATATATATATATTATATACTATACTATACTAATATTATAAAGCTGAAGAGTTTGTTTGTTTGTTTGAACGCGCTAATCTCAGAAACTACTGGTCCGATTTGAAAAAATATTTCAGTGTTAGATAGCCCATTTATCGAGGAAGGCTATATATCATCACGCTAAGACCAATAGGAGCGGAGCAGTCATGAAAAATGTGACACAAACGAAGTTGTGCGGACAGCTAGTTTTTGATATATCCTTATGTAACAACCTGTTTACTCGTACATTTATTACTTAGGTACTCAACAAAATAAGTTAAACTTTAGATCAGACATCGGATTTAAAAGAATGTTATCTATACATATTCTATACTAATATTATAAAGAGGTAACGTTTGTGAGTTTGTGACGTTGTAAGGGGTAATTTCTGGATCTACTGAACCGATTTTCAAAATTATTTCACCAATAGAAAGCTACGTTATTGTGGAGTGCTATAGTCTATATTTTATCCCCGTAATGCCACGGGATCGGGAACAACGCTGGTGAAACCGGTGCTGCTAGTATGAAATAAAATCGTAGACTCACGCTATCTATACATTGAGTATTTTTGCATAAAAATACCAGAGAAACGTTAGAAAAAACAAATAGAACACAAAAATGCAGTTTTTGAAATTTTGTCTGTTTATCTGTATGTTTGTTAGAGCTTCACGCAAGAACCATTAATTGGATTCGAAATATAGACACATAGTGATAGACCAGACATATTGAGTGTTATCTGGAGTATTATGAACCCTTTATTTCATAAAACAAACGACGCACAAAATCAAAAGATATTGAATTTCTAAGTTTAGTAAGAAACTTCAAACGTCACGTAACAAGTACAATACCAATGTAAATTTGTTTTATACATAAGAAATTATATTATATAAGAATATATGTATAACATCACGATACGTTGCAAAAACGGTTTCTTTTTTTCTGTGTCTTATGTGATGCAGACTTCTTTAATATAAGTCTACCCATAACAACTGTCAAAATGTATAATTACTCATTGTTACAACCGAGAACAATTGTTTACGGTGCTTTTCAAGATACGGATAAGACTCGGTAATCGACAAGCGTTACACAAACTTGAAGATCAATCGGCTGTTATTACTTAGACACGTCAAAACAACAATAAAACGACAATAATAAGTCTATAACCCAAAAACAGTGGCACGTGACATGTTAAAATGAAGCTATGTATATTGTCTCTCGTTCGAATTGGAACGAACACGTTCACAAGCGGTTCGTGAATGAAACTCGGAACAATAAACGTAATTGTCAAACTGTTGCCATCAATTGTAGTGTTACATCTCTTCAGACTAACGAGCTCGTTCTGATTATGTTCTGTAGCTAAAGTGTCAGTGTCACTATAATTATCTATCTTCTATACTTATAATAAATCTGTAGAGAGATCAATTCTGTACAAGGAATATATTTTCAAAATAACTATCAGGGGGTGATTAGTGATCGATACTGGTGCCAAAAATGCAATCAGTAAAATTTTTGTCTGTCTGTCTGTCTGTCTGTCTGTATGTTCTTTATAGAAACAAAAACTACTCGACCGATTTTAACGAAACTTGGTGCAATTATTCTTCATACTCCTGGGCAGGTTATAGTATACTTTTCATCACGCTACAATCAATAGGAGCAGAGCAGTGAAGGAAAATGTTGGGAAAACGGGAGAAGTTACTCCATTTTTTAAGCTTTGCACAGCCCAACCACTGAACGGATCGGGCTGAAATTTGGCATGCAGGTAGATGTTATGACGTAGGCATCCGCTAAGAAAGGATTTTGATTAATTCTACCCCCAAGGGGATAAAATAGGGGATGAACGTTTGTATGAAACTTTGTCAATTTTAAACCGATCGGGCTGAGAGTTTCAAAATCGGGGGTAAAGTAACTATTCCACGCGGACGAAGTCGCTGGCAGAAGCTAGTATTAAATAAAGTGGTAAATTTTGTTGGATCTACTGAAGCGATTTTGAAAATTCTTTTACCAATAGAAAGCCACATTATTTGTTTGTGTCATAGACTATATTTTATCCTCGTATTCCCACGGGAACGGGAATAATGTGGATGAAACTGCGGCGCAGTGCTAGTAACTACATATAAAAAACATTACATTATTTATAACTGCTCGTGATCCTGTCAGCCGTGTCTGTCTGTATGTCTGTACGCAATAAACTCAAAAACCATCAAACGGATTTTCGCAGCATTCCCGTTTGAGCACCGTTTTAAGAGCACTAATGCTTGCACCCCAAGTGTTCCTTTTATATTTGGAGCTATTAGTAGGTGCTCTAAAAACGGTGCTCAAACGAGAGTACTTCGGATTTTCATGATTTTCACAAATGGACGAATGCGTTCATGAGGAAGTTTTGAGTATGTTATAATTCATAATGGTTTCGTGTGAATTGGCTGAGAAATTACGATATTTGTTCAGTCAAGGTTTCGAAGTAAACCAATTACCTTAATACGGGATTCTATGAAATCATTGGTTGATGAAAAGCTTACACAAGTTTTGACGACTTAGTAAAGAGAAAAAACTACATATGAAAAGTAATTCAGAAACAAATTAAAAAGAATTTACATTTCCAAGTACCCATTTTTCTGTTTCCTTCTTCTTATCGTTTTATTAAATGTGTGTACATAAGTTGTTAAAAATGAATGAATTAGATCAAGGTTTCTGTTATTCTTTTCGAAAAACAGGTATTTCTTTAATGTTCAGGCACTTTTCCTCCCCCTATTTAGTGGGAAGTGGATTTGTGTGTTTGAACATTTTTTATTGCAAAATACAAGGTGTGAATATTTTTTAAGGCAATCTTCAAAAATATTCACACCTTGTATTTTGCAATAAAAAATGTTCAAACATCTACGAAAATGTTTCAGGTTGTTTTAAAATAATACCATTAACTTTCAAGATAAACTGTTCAACGTTTTGCTGTTATGTTTTGGAGTCTTATCTTGGAGGTGGTTAGGTTAAAATTTGCTTGAGGTTTTATTTTTAAAAGGAAGGCTGTAAGTAAGTAAGTAGACGCCATTTCCCACAATACACGGTACAGGGGTGGACAAAATTGCCTCCGAAAGTGATTTACAGCTTAACAAACGAAGAAGGGATGAGCGTGAAATGCTTAATAAATGGACTCTATCACATTGGAGAAAGGTTTAATTTCAACTGTAAGTAGGAAGGTTCGCAAGTAACATTTCTCAAAGTTTGCTTTAATTAACTGGCCAGAAATAAACAGCGAAAAATATTGTTTTGAGTTTTAAAACTCAATATAACTTAGTGAAGAGGGGTAAGCTTTTTGTTGACTGTATTTAGGTTTTAAACAAAAAACTAAACAGGATTTTTCTGGATTCGGAAAGGTGTCGATAGACTTCTAATTCAAAACAATGTAAAAAGAATGTAAAAATGAATTAATTGTTTAATCGATATACACATACATATATAAATCTCTTCCGTTAGTGAGTGACTGATAAACAACGACCAGGCTGGTCGTAGATAGCTGAAATTTGGCATGTAGCTTGCCTACACTCAGTAGGGAAGCACTACGAGAGAATTTCCCGTATTCCCACGGGAACTACGTGGGTGAAACCATGGGGCACTGCTAGTATAATATATATATAACTGCTAGTATAATACACGTAGGACTGTAATTTCCGCACAAGTATCTAAACATGAAGCATACGAGCATCTATACTAATATATAATAATATATATAAGAGTTTGTTTGCTTTAACGCGCTAATCTCAGGAACTACTGGTCCGATTTGAAAAACTTTTTCAGTGTTAGATAGCCCACTTATTGAGAAATGCTATGGGCTATATGTTATTACGCTAAAACCAATAGGAGCGGAGCAGTCATGAGAAAATGTGTCACAAACGAAGTTGCGCGGCTCAGTTAGCAATATTATAAAAAGGAAAGATATGTATGTTTGTTTGCAAAGAATAATAAAACCTACCAAACCAATTTGAGAGATTCTTTCAACTTTAGAATGCTACATAATCCCCCAGTAACACAGGCTATATTAAAATAAATAAAGATCCACCCGTGCGTAGCCGGGACCAGCCGCTAGTATTTCATATTAAGTTCTGATTCTACAATTACAATATTCTCTGATTGAAAACTACACTTTCTTTGTAAAACTACTGTTATTTGATAAACAACATTTTCTCCCAGAACGGTTCGAACACTAGTAGACAATTAGGTACTTCATACAATTTTAATTTAACATCTACAGTAGGTACATAACTTATTTGCTATCTTCATAGTTACCAGTTAGTACATGATATAAAGTTCATGTACTTGTCAGAAGAGCTCAATAGAGTAATTTATTAGCGCTCGAGTTCATGAAAGTCTTCGTCGGTACAAGTAATGACGGATCGCCCTACGCAGGGTTGTCAAAAATGTGCAATATAGATATTATTCTGTTGTCATAATCATAATCAGCCTTTTAACGTTCCCATTGCTGGGACACAGGCCTCCTCTCTAGGAGAATGGGCCGTAATCCACCACGCGGGCCCAGTGCGAGTTAGTGAATATCACATGTCGAATTTTTGGTTCTAGGACATGCCGGTTTCCTCACGATGTTTTCTTTCACCGTTTTGAAAGCAGTGGCGATGAAATTAATTACACAATCTAATGCGCCTGGCTTTGTTTGAACCCGCGACCTACAATTCGTAATTCGGGGCCGTTACCACTCGGCCACCACTGCTCTGTTGTACATATCAGTTTTTATATGTCGTAAAGTTTCGATGACCTCGATTTAACAAGCTTTCTTATAAAAATGTTTTTAAGACACTACATCCCTTAGACATTACTTATTTTCATAATGATAAAGACAACATAAAAAAAAACTTAGACCCTTTTTTATGGATGCGAAATAATCAAATCGCGTCTTCCGCGCGGTGTCACTGACTCTGGCAGAGCCACCATCAGGGATTTTCATTTTGAAAACACAAAAAAATTGTCGCTAATTAGTCGAAATTTGTCGCCAAATATCAGAATTTGTCGGTCACTGGTTCAAAAGATATAAGGGTTTATAGGTGGCCGATCTGGAGAGAGTCTCCCCAGCAGGGCCACATTTATATCTCAAAAACTAGGGCACCTAGCAAATATCTCTTTTCTCCCATAATTTGTCGCCAATTAGTCGGAATCAGTCGCCAAATATCAGAGTTTGTCGGTCACTGGTTCAAAAGATACAAGGGTTTATAGGTGGCCGATCTGGAGAGAGTCTCCCCAGCAGGGCCACATTTATATCTCAAAAACTAGGACACCTAGCGAAGATGTGTTTTCTCCCATATTTTGTCGCCAATTAGTCGCAATTTGTCGCCAAGTCACAGATTTAATCGGATCTTAATTTAGGAGATATAATGAGTTCAATTAGTAAGGTATAGTCCAAGAGCTAGGTCGAAGAGTTCACGAAAAATACCAAGAAAAAAATATTTCTATTAATATGTGTAATATACTTCTAGTTTTATCGGTCTAAAGTCTTTAGAAATGTCCGAGAGAGATAAATTCTCAATTTAATTCATGTTTTTATGTTTTAAATTACTAGGTTAGAGTGGCTTAAACTTCTTTGAAAACATTAAACCTTGCTCTTGGTCTATTTGGTGAGAGATGTACAGTCGCATGCAACTGTTTTACCACTTTACAATGTTAAGCTCTAATTAACTTTAGAATAATAAATAAATGTCGTACCTTTAGTAAAATGTTTAAAATACTTAAACGTTGAAAAAGTATTGTCAATTGTAATCAAATTTTATTATATAAAAATGAATTTCCATAAAGTTCGTTTGATGTGTGTTGTGTTGGTGTGTATTTTGAGGTGATTGCGAGTGTTGTGTTGTGGGTATGGACGGGTTGAGTTTTTATTTTATCTTAATTGAGGTTAGAATAATAAAACTTCTGTTGTCGAAATTTAAAATGATTTATTACCTTAAAATTATTGTACTTTCAGAAAATGTTACAAATAGGTATTTGTAACATTTATAAGTAGGTACTTATTCATTATTATTAACAGATACAGTTACAGTAAAAAAAACAGATACAGTAAAAAAAAATCCTTTAGAGCAAGTTTGTTTGTTTACCTATTTTTTTTTAAGTAGCTACTTTGAGCGGCGGGCGCGAACGCCGACGCGCCGCACCCGTGACGTACAGCAGGTGACACCCTCGTTATATCTCGCTCGTTTCCCCGTTTTTGTATTTTCGGAATACCTAGAGATAACAACACTCGAGTTCGTAACTATTCATAATAAGTTCCACTTTAATTAAACTGGCTGACTTCAACTTACGTGACGGGCAACTCGTTCGAAGCAGCTCATCTGTACACGCGCATCTATCTCTTTCTTACTTACCGTAAATGAAACGGAGCGCAGCGATCTATCTGCCAGCGACTAAGTGGTAAGTGCACATTGTGTTAGATAAACAATTACATAATTATATGAATTGTAGATTTGTTTATAGGTAATGAATACAGCTTTCCTATGGTGGGTTGAAATTATAGAATAAGTTTACATTTATTTAATTCGAAACAAACATTCCTCCATAAGACGTCATAGATACTGTCTAGAAACTACATAAAGTATTTTGTATTCGCTTGTACCACTGTATGGGGAAATTGAATTCTTTAATATCTTTTTAATTACACACCGACTAAATCTGTAACTTTGCGACAAATTGCGACTAATTGGCGACAAAATATGGGAGAAAACACATCTTCGCTAGGTGTCCTAGTTTTTGAGATATAAATGTGGCCCTGCTGGGGAGACTCTCTCCAGATCGGCCACCTATAAACTCTTGTATCTTTTGAACCAGTGACCGACAAACTCTGATATTTGGCGACTGATTCCGACTAATTGGCGACAAATTATGGGAGAAAAGAGATATTTGCTAGGTGCCCTAGTTTTTGAGATATAAATGTGGCCCTGCTGGGGAGACTCTCTCCAGATCGGCCACCTATAAACCCTTATATCTTTTGAACCAGTGACCGACAAATTCTGATATTTGGCGACAAATTTCGACTAATTAGCGACAATTTTTTTGTGTTTTCAAAATGAAAATCCCTGATGGTGGCTCTGCCAGAGTCAGTGACACTTCCGCGCGCAGAAGAGAGTGTCAGCCTCTTACTGACTAAAACCCACCCGTGATCCTTCTAAGGCTCTTTGCGTTCCAGGGCCGCGGTGACTCTTTCGAACAAATTCCCTGCGTGAGCTCCCACAGGTAATTTGATAGTGGGGTTAGATTGTTCTCAATGTATGAAAATATTTATTCCAAAAGTTTATATGACGGCCAATTTAATACGCTTGGGGATTTATTTTTTCTAAGTAATAGGGGTGATTATCTATTCTATTGTACCTAAATAGGTACACTCACATGTTTTATTTAAAGCCATGTTATTTTATTTCGAAAACATTGAGACTCTTTCTCAATACGCTTTAATATTTATCTTCTTAGTACCTAATCCACTGCTAAGTAATCCTCAATACGAAAACTAAGTATACAAATAATAGGGTTTTTACCAACAACAATGTTAAAAAAATATATATATTTATCTCCAAAAGTTTCGTCGTAGAATTAGCTTCTCAACTCTAAAGATACACAACTTATATTGAATGTGAGAAAGACGCTTAAATAAGATTAAATTTTTATAGCTTTTCCGAAGTTTTAGTGTACCTGTAAAAATTGGTTTTTGCTTTGAAGTTCTCGCTCACGATAGTTTTTTTTTAAAAAAAAAAAAAAAAGCTAAGCTCAGCAAGTAATGAAGTAGGTAGGGGTAACTTTATTTTTATTCATAGTTTTCTATCGTCCAATTTTAAGGTGCATACTTATGTGACTTTATTATACGTTGAAAAACTTTCATTTAATTAAAATTTCATAGACGTCTTGTGCAGAGAATTGCATTTTATGTCTCAAATGAGAAAATATATAAGTTCTACTTAGTTAATGCAAGGTATTTAACGGACTTTTTCCATCATAAGGCAAGATTAATTTTATTCAAGTAGACGGACAAAAGAAAGAAAAATGCACATTTAAGTTTATCAAAAATTTTCGAATCTCTGGATTTTTTTTCTGTATCTCAGAACCTTACTTAAGATATTCCGAATAATAATGAAAAAACATTGTTACTTTTTAATTAGGTACCTATTTAAATAATTACAAGGTTTAGACCTTAATACAAGATTAATAAGTTTATGTTGTATGACAAAATGTCCTTTATTTTGTAGCCATAAGGTTCATCAGAGGTAAAATAACAGAGCGGATAGTAAATGCTATTCAAACATTACTTTCCCAGCACAGACATAATATCAAAAAAGTCACTCTCAAATAAAATCCAGGCAATCAAACTAATACTGTTCTGACTGAAGTTGTCAAAACACTTTTATTTGATGTACGCTCCACGACAGAAGTTGTTTCGACTTTGTATTGAACTGTACCAACAAAAAAAGAATATTTTTTTGTTGGTACAGTTCACGTGAGCGCTTCGAACGTGAGCGGCCATTTTTTCAAACACGTGTAATTCATACACGCCATTGAACAAACACAAACTTGTTAAATTCCTATGCCATTTTCACTGCCGTCTCGATCAAGAAGGTTGGCTGTCACCAAAGACTACAATGTCACTTATATCTCACCAACATCACCCCGCAGTTTCACCCGCGTAGTTCCCGTTCCCGTGGGATATATAAGAAAAATTGTACAATCACTTTCAAGATTTTTCTTATCTTAGTACGTATGTTGTTTTTGAGAATCCTCTGTAGATCTGTGGTTCCGCAATAAAAGTAAATCAGTCATCTAAATTATATTAATTATTTTTTATTTTATTTTTTTATTTTATTCAGTAGGTATATTTAATAACACAAAAACCTTAACATTTATAATCCTCCTTCCTTTCACCTGCACAAAGGACCAGCTCTAAAACGTCAACTTTCCTGGTCCTACAAGCCGCATAATCTCATTGCGTAACGTGTAAAACAAACATTAATTAAACCTCCGCGGTGATGTGAATCATATTACTCGGGAATAGGGCTTGCTCCTGGTATTTCTCGGTTCTGAAAATACCGGGAGATCCCGGAACTGGCGTATACCAGTCCCGTTCCGTAGTTATGCTCGGTAATTACGGTTCCAACGAAGAATCTGAGTTGCTTTCTGACATAATAAGAATCGTGTAAGCGAGCTGGCAACATTGAGTCGCTATACGCTTTGACTTAATTAATTTGGGTTCTGTATTAGTAAAGCTTAAAATCAAAGTGAAGAAAAACTGATTAATTTGCTTTGTCTTTTGCCTGCATTTCTCAAATACAATTTTGATTTCATAAATAAATAGTTTTTTTCTTTAACAACTAGCTGCTGCCCGCGACTTCGTCCCCGTGGAATCCCCGATTTTAAAACATTCTTTATCGCTGCTCCGCTCCTATTGGCTTAAGCGTGATGATATATAGCCTAAATCCTTCCTCGATAAATGGTCTATTCAACCCAAAAAGATTTTTTCGATTCGAACCAGTAGTTCCTGAGATTAGCGCGTTCAAACAAACAAACAAACAAACAAACTCTTCAGCTTTATAATATTAGTATAGATATAATTGTTATGTAAATTATTTATGATGTGTGCTATCCTGGAAAAAACAATTCGATCCTCGAGTTATGCTAACCAAAATTAAACAAACGGGAGCGGGACTCGGGAATATTCGCGATGACAGCCGAGAACTCCCGAGCCTAGTCTTTGGGCCGCCCGTGATAAATTGTGCTTTTAGCCTTGGAGACACAAACTTTGTATATTACATGTGTTATTAGTCTTGGTCTTTATCCTTCGCCTTTTGTTGTATTTTGATGGCACTGCTTAGGGAACTTCTTCGTACATTTATTAACTTATGATGTTATTGTCCTTTCGTTTTTTTTTTTTATTATTATTTTTTAGTAATTTCAAAGTCAATATTATTTATTATAAAATTGATTGAGTCAGGCGTTACTTTGCGGAAATCCATTTTAAATTTGAAAATGAAAATAATATATCTAGTTTTAATTTCCGCGAATATTAGGGAGGTGCATACCTGCAACCCACTAATATTCGCGGAAATTAAAACTAGATATATTATTTTCATTTTCAAATTATTTATTATGTCATATACCTAGTAATGTACTCGTAAATAAATTAATATTAAAATACTTATGCGCCTAAAATTAAACGCAAGTCAATTGCTGCCATTCGCAGGCTTTTGACAATTTGTCTCATGAATGTTATAAAAATTTACCACCCAGTAATTGAGGTGTACCTAAGTATTACAAAGAAACGTAATACATATCTATACTTCTATACTAATATTATAAAAAGGAAAGATTTGTATTATTGTATGTGTAACGAATAAACTCAAAAACTACTGAACCGATTTAAAAAATATATTTATACATTAGAAAACTAAATTCACCTTGAGTAATATAAGCTATATTTTATCCCCATATTCCCACGGGAACGGAAACTACGTGGGTGAAACCGCGGGGTGCTGCTAGTAGGAAATAAACACGTACAATCACCATCATCATATCAGCCGAAAGACATCCACTGCTGGACATAGACCTCTCCCAAGTATCACCACAACAACCGACCCTCACCAGGACCCCAATTCCGCTATTTTTCTAACTTCGTCATTCCAACACGATCCCATTGTCATTTTGCTAAAAGTTCGTAATCTAAATTCATAATAGTCGACCATTGGTCGGTCAATGGTCTCGTAATACTTTTTGATAATCGAGCTATTAAAAGCAATGACTGCACAGTGACGTTCTAGTGGTAGGTCACTGATCAAAGGAACAGTCAAAATTTTAGCAGATTACCGCATACGTCTGTCATTCATTTGTCATTATGTACGAGATTACCATTCTATGTTATTTCTTTCAATGGAGTGTCAGTGGTTGACCATTGGAAAGTCATAATGACGCTTTTATACAAAACTTGTCAAAATCAACCATTATGAAATCAATGATGCTGACACTATTGTAATAGCAGACTCGGGGCCCTGGTCATCGATGCACCATGTGGAAGGCCTTCCACACAACACACCCACACATGCCCAATAAGAAATATCTAAACATATCTTAGAATATCTACTGAATATTGAACCCCAATTCCTACGAGCAAGGAATCCGTCGTGTAAAAGGTAGATACTTTGTGACAAGCGCTGTCACAGATTTGAATAGGCCCCACCGTCACGCCCCGATAGCTAAGATGTATTGGATCTGGAGTTGAAAGGTACCTGCGAAAGTATACACGTGTCTATTGAAAGAAAATGTAAATGTATTTGTACTGCTAACGCGATGATATAGATTATTCGCTTTTTAGAGCAGAAAATTACATACGAGCTTCAAGCAGTTATAAAAAGGACAACAAAGGGCTACTATGACACTTCAATGCCATCATTATTGTGTTGTGTTAAAGGGATAATGCTTTGTGTCTTGCATAGCTCTGCTCCTTCTCAAATCGGAAAGTTGATGGTTTCGAAGTATTAAGCCTTAGAATTGATAGGAACAAACAGTAGACCGCTGGAAGACTGAAGTATAGGACGTTCGATTTGGCAGGGCTTTTGGAAGCACTGTATCCAACAGTACGACTTTTGACTGACATCGTATTAAGGGTAAAACTTCCTGCATACATTTTTTTTTAATTATTATTATTACCAATTTAACAGGACAAATTACATACAGTCATAAATATATATCTTCATTCTAAGTATTACGAGCCTGAACTAGGAAATCCTGTGTTTCAGGCGAGAAGATCTAAAATAATTTAAAATTAACAAATAATCAAAAGGATTCTATAGTACAATGCAAATGTGTAAAAAATCTATGATATAGACAATTAAAACCTTAACTTCTAGATTCCTAACTAAACTAGGTCAAAAAATGTATAAATTGTATAGTTTCTTAAATAATAAGGTACTTAAACTAGGTCAAGAATTGTATAAAAACAAAATCACCTTAGCACAATCAGTAAATTCTCTGTATCATCATAGGACATTTAGTTTATAACTCGTCTAATTTTGAAGCGAAATTAAAATGGCATCTCCTGGGTATGTGCGTTCCACAGATTTATCCATCGCATTCCATTCCCACTAGACTGATCATATCATAGTCCTGATAATTGACTGGCAGGTTCTGCGATGCAGAAATTTGTTTGCATCTCAAATCTTAATAGATTTGCTGTACATAAATGAGAAAATGATGTGGTGTTCAAACGAACTAGAACTGATACCTAATTTATCTTAGACTAGCTGCTGCCCGCAGCTTCGCCCGCGTGAATGTCGGAAATTATCCCAAGGGAACATAGTCCCGGGATAAAAAGTATCTTATGTTACTTGATACTTCTAGTACCTACTCCCAGAATATGTGTACAAAGTTTCATGATGTTTCGTCAAGTAGTTTTTGCGTGAAAGCGTAACAAACATCCAAGCTTTCACATTTATAATATTAGTAAGGATAGTATTATGGAATAGAATAGAATACATTTTTTTACTTGATGGGAAATCATCAAGTGACTTCTCCCGCTCAGGGCGGAGCGCAAGGGACTGTCAGACTCTTACTGAATAAAACCCACCCGTGTTCCTCCTAGTGTCCTTTGCGTTCCAGGGCCGCGGTGAGTCTTTCGAACAAATTTCGCAACCCTAACAGAGAATAGAATAGTTATACTCTTAATTATGTAAACTATAATTATAAGTTTACGAACATTACACAGAGTGTCATAATAGGTGGCCTTATTACTAAAAAAGAAGGGTATACCCACACAAAGATACATAAACCATAAGATAGGGTATTAAAATGTGATATGGAAATATTACTTACTGCATATGGCGAGTAATGGTTATGCAAACGAAGCAATCTCACTCATTATGTTTGGCGTCCGTTCATTGGGTATGCATTCTGAATTAGAAATCTAGTGTTTGTGCAGTTCTACAGAGTTTTGTATGTAATTAAGTAAATGCTGAAAAACCCCTGTTTACTTTATTTATTGCAGTTTGTATAGCTCTACAGAGTTTTATATGTAATTAAATAAATGCTGAAAGATCCTTTTTGACATTATATATAATATATTGCAGTAGGATATAAGTGGTCCTTTGGGACTCTTACCCTTCTTCATAAATCTTTACGTTGCAAATTCAACGTTTGGTTAACTTCAGTATGACCTTCCTGTCTCGTGCTAGGAAATCCCTCAAATTCCATGCACGATATCGTCTCAGCGGAGATCAGTGTCAAAATATGCCTCGATATTTTATGACAGATTGCTGCGGTTAAAAAATCAGTGAGAATTTCTTGATGATAATGAATTCAATTAAAAACTGTTGTTAATCTTAATAATAAAATTTTAGACACGCCGTGTATGTTATTTGAGTATTTTTACATAAAAATAACTGACAAACTTTAGGCAAATGACATAGAACACAAAAATGCAAATTTTGTCTGTTTATCTGTTTGTTTGTATGTTTGTGGGAGCATCACGCAAGAACCACTGATTGAATTGTAAACCTAGATACATAAACATATTGAGTGTTATCCGAAGTTTTATCCAACTCTTATTTCATTAAAATCGACTCACAAAATCAAAAGATATTGAATTTTTAAATTTAGTAAGAAACTTCATAGAGTACCTACTAATTGTCGCGCTGACTGAGACCCGCACACTTCACATAAAAAGTACGAAACCAATATAAATTTGTTTCATAAATAATAAATTATAGTATATATAAGGCTATACAGGTTTATTTGTAAAACACCAAAAACCTCTTAAGAGGTCATTGTACTCATCATTATGAACAAATTTTATTATGGGACCAAACCTGAATTCGCGAAAAAAATGCTGTTCCCTACATTTATGGTCGTATAACTGATCAAAATGTAGGGAGAGGATGACTTTCTTTTTTTATTTAGATTATATTAAATTTTAAATATACCCTGATTTACTACGCAATTTGTACTTATCCAAAGTAATGATGAATACAAACAAGCTAGTTGACATATCGAACGAACGTTTGATATCCAATGAGCGGAAACCAAGTCCAACGGTTGAAATGGAAACCATGACCATAGAGCAGCGAGTCGCTTCAGCGGCCTGTGTTAAAAACTGCATGGACAAAATCTGTAATATAGAACTAAGTAAATAAATATTGTGTAACCAACTGATCCGCACAACTTCGTCTGATTCCCATAAGAAAGAGAAAAAAAAAATACACCGTTTTCGCAACATTTTTCATTCATGCTCCCCACCTGTTCGTAGTAGCGCGATGTTATATAGCTTATAGCCTTCCTCGATAGATGGGCTATCCGAACACTAAACGATTTTTTCGACCTAGTAGTTCCTGAGATTAGCGCGTTCAACCAAACAAACAAAATTTTCAGCTTATTAATATTATATATTAGTAAAGATTGACAAAACAGCTAAGACTTATTTGTATCAGACTTTTCTAGAATTTTGGATAATTTCTTGGCATGGCTGTCACTTGGCGTGCACTGCATACGCGGTTGCATGACGTCAGTCAGACGTCTAAATGTAACGTATACTAATTTGTAATGTATTCTAAACGAGCCGGTGGGTGACTGATGGTTTTGACAGCTTAAATTTGTATTCAGTGCACACCGAGTGGGCACAAATCTATAGGTATACTAATATAATAATGTTGTTGTAAGTGTTTGTTTGCTTGAAAGCGCTAATCTAAGGAACTTCGGGTCCGATTTGTAAATATCTTTCAGTGTTAGATAGCCCATTTATCAAGGAATGCTATAGGCTATATATCATCACGCTAAGACCAATAGGAGCGGAACACCAATGAAGAATGTTTCAAAATTAGGGGATTAGTAGATAACTGTTCCACGCGGACGAAGTAGCGGGCAGAAGCTAGTGTAAAAGAAGGAAAAAATAAATAAAAAGAGTTATTATGAGCCAAGTATTCCAGGCATTCTAAAAAAAATAAAAATAAAGAAATAACCGATTAAGTTCAACAAAGATCCGCGTAAAGCATCTTTAGTCCCCCGAGAGAAGATTCTGTGCTCTATGGCGACTACCTTCACAAAATATCGTGTAATTAGTGCAATTTTTTGGAAGAAAAATTGAATATAACGCATTAATATTGAATCTTTAATAAAGATTAATGCTTAAATAATTGACTAAAACGGATGTAATGTTAATAAAAGTCAGCTCCATTACATATCATTTGTGAAATGACCCGATCACGAGTAGATTTTCTCATCTATTCACCGGTTTTCCGATCAGGGACCTCTTTTTGTTCCGTGACAAAGGCTAAGATTATTCTGTAGCCCGCCAGCATTCAATTCACTTCCGATCAGCTTATTTTGCATCATTCATCTTGCATCAAGGTTACGGATCAAACCTTACCGTTCGAGAATGAAAGTCATTTAGGATAACATTAACGTTTCAGAGGCCGCAATTCATGTATTATTTGGGAAAATTCGCAGTCACATACTAATTTCAATAACAAATATTAATTTCCTAACATTTTAACACGTCTTTGGCTATAATTACTTTTAAGGACGCGTATTCCTTCAGTTTTCAGACTTTTTCTGGGTGGGTAATCATCAAATGACTTTTCCCGATCTGGGCGGAGCTAAAGGCAGTGTCAAACTCTTGCCAGACTGAACAAAACCCACCTGTGTTCCTCCTAGTGCTCTTTGCGTTCCAGGGCCGTGGTGACTCTTGCGAACAAATTCCGCTACAGCCTTCAGGGGCTCAGTTACGAGGGCGACACTGAAAGTTTTTAGAATTGGCCACTTGCAAACGATATAGTAAAAATGTAAGTTCAAATTTTGAAAATGGAACTCTTTGTCAATATTATTGTGTATTTATTTTCTTTTTTTTTACGATTTGGCGGCAAATTGAAAATTACCTGTGTCATGTCAGCATGAATTTAACGAGAGATTTTTTTTTTACCATTCATTTCATTGACCATGCCAGTGCTTCAAGAGTGATTCATCGTTCGTTCATTCTCGAACAGAGAGCGTGTTGAGGTGCTCAAAGTACACCATTTAGCACCTCAACACGCTCTCTGTAGAATTCTAAACTAATATTATAATTACGTGAAATTGTTTTTTTTTGGAGCCACACTGATTACGTAATCCTCAATTATTAAAAGCTACATTATCACTGAGTAACATAGGCTTCATCACAGAAAAATCCACGGTTCCTCTTGAATAGTCCATGAGAGCGAAACCGCGGGAATACAATAGTTCTTGATAAGACCTTACTTAATCTACTTATTATCCTAACATTCATAAATCGAGCACAGTCATGCTCTACGTCACTGTTTTTTCTATAAGACGAAATAGTAGTTTTATCGTCAAACTCTAGCAATTTGAATTATTAACAGAATTGCAACAGCTATTCCGCTAAAAACTCACATTATACCTGTATCTACTAATAACGCAGTATTTTGCATCATGATACCGTGAGGCGTGTTTAATGTAAACACAAAGAGCATCGGCCATTCATCAAATGTGTGGCTGCTAGTGACGGATAGTGGGGGGTGGGGTAGCCGAATACATAGTGGCGATGGAGCTCACGCGTGTTATTGTTTTAATAATAATGTATTGGAACGCGTTGTCACTAGTAGGTAATTTGAATTTACCATAGAGCACGGAGACGCCTAAAGCATAGTATAAACAGGGGAAGTAGGTTATCTTCATACAAATGCACCGCGCGCGGCTTGTATGTGTGCGCCATAGTATCTATGCGTCGACGCACGCACACTTTAAAAAGTCTCGACCCGTTTCTCAGTGCGCCAATCGGGGCTAACACTGCACGAGGTTCGCGCGTCACCGCTAAATAAATAAAAAATGTCTGACAGTCGCAGAAGAACGTATTGCTGTGTGTTTGGGTGTCTCAATAATTCATCGATTCCAGAATTATCTCTGTTCAGATTACCTAATGAACAGGAAAGGTAAGCTAGTCACTTATTCTAGCATATAATTTTTACTTGATGATGAGATACCTACTTACTTATTTTTATTAGTTTTCTATCACACAGAGAAAGAAGGTAGGTAGGCCTAATTTCCTACTAGAATATATTAGGTAGGTACTTTTGATCTATCAATTGATTTGCCGCTATTGCTTTGTTTACGTTTAGTTATGCCGATTTCTCAGTATTGTAGGTATAGTAACTAAGTAGATAAGTACTTACAGTTGTAAAATCAAACCATTGTTGAACTTTATTGACTAATGATCAATGAATTAGTTATACAGAGATGTGTTAAAGTGACAACCCTAAGACAGTAGGCAATTATATCGCGAATTAGGCCGGAGATAACCTACTTCCCCTCTTTATACTATGCCTAAAGCGTGCTACGTGTCATTGGTTCTACAACACAATGTAGGAATAATGACTTTAAAAAAAGAACGAGATTCTCAAATTGTCTGAACTTTTTTTTGTACTTTTTTTATCGATATTTTTGCCAATTACGAAACGATTTCGATGATTCGTTCTTTTTTTGAAATAGCATTTTTTTTTTATAAATGGACCAACTTATTTCAATTTGGTGAATATCTCATAACTTTGGAGATAGGCAACGGAACTCTTCAATAAATTATAGCAAATCTTCCGGGTTTGCTGAAATAGCAAGTCTGTTGATTGTTTACACCAGTTCATAACATTATATCACGTACGCTATGTGAAGGGATACGCATAACTTTACTGTTTATGAACCGGCCTTGATGATTCTGTTTGTATTGAGTTTAGTTAAATATATTGTACCTATTTGCATTTGACGTTGAACTTCAAAAATAAACTATTTACCTCCTCAACTTAAAATCTAGTAAAGTGAGATATTATAAGGTTTATTCCAATCCGAAACTATTAGCTAGTCTAGACTTGATCTACGAAGGCACACAAAGTAACTATTTAACGATAAAAAAGTGCAACGAATCGCTATGGGAATAATGTCAATTTAGCAAAAACTGTTTTAAAACCGACTGCCAAAATAAAAAAATTGGTTGTAAAGTCGTTTTTTTCATAACAAAACATTGATGAAATGATCGTGCCTCTCACTCGCTCGTGCACCGCTCTCTCTCCTATCGTAACGTTACAATGAGTCATCCTTTTTCGTGCGTGCATCCGGCCTTCATCAATTTATTAGACGGTCTCACGTCAAAAAGTTTTCGCAAAAGAAAAAAAAACAGATACCTATTTACGTTTAGGTACTCTCTATTCAGGAATTATGCTTGTAAGCCTAGCAATTAACGTATAATAAAAATATAATCGTGAACTCGTTCCCATAGAACCCACGCAACTGATTTCACTGTTCCGCTTGAAATAGTGCCAAAACAGGAATGGGTGGCTTTTAGACAACATTTAAAGAAATAATCTCCACATCGCTAAACTTTATTACGTTTAAATAAAAAATGAGATTGAACTTGAAAATTGATTCTTACATTTTCATTGTGAGTAGGTACAACTAACGAGAGGAATTCTCAGCCAAAATCTGCGTTTCCTAATAGCAACAAAGTTACAAGCTCTTAGCTTAGTCAAAAATGAATAATTACAGATGTAGGTTACTTTGCCCAACACTTTTTCCGCGCCAAATTGATTTAATTGATTAATTGATAACCTCATAAAATAGATTTTCTTGAATTGCCGCTGCATGCTTGAAAACTGGTCTATTTGGTGGGTTCTGGTGTATTTTTCAAGTTTATCACATTTTAGAGAAAAGTAGCATTTTATTGAATAGGTGTCAGATTGTGTGGATTTATCCACAAACCATTTATTTAAACCGAGCGAAATTTGCATTCGATACAGAGCATACGAACGTAAAGTGCGTTTAACAATAATTAATTTTGTTACAAAGACGAAATAGAGTGACAATTTGAATTGGTTCAGTATTCAATCAATCAATTAAAATTGTTGTTTATTTGTTTCAGTGCCACATTACTATTTGATGTGGAAAATTGTGGCAGTCGAAATAGTCTCGTCAGCATTGTAAATTATATTATTTTTTCCGGGATCCAATGATTTTATATAAGCCATCAATTACTGCCGCAGAAATCATCTTGATGCGAAAAACACAGAGCCTGGGAGGCCTCCATTTTTAACTTAAAAAGCGTTCCAACGGGTCGCAATACCATCTCAGCAACAATCAATGTCAACAAATGGTCAAAATTTGTCGAAATTAGAGATGTTTTGACAAATTGCGAAAGTTCCCTAATAAATCTTAATTCTTTCTTGTAAATCATTGCAACTTATATGTATGTACCTATGTATATGTCATAGGAAATTGGCAAATTCCATAAGATTATTAAATATCTTGAGAGATTATAAACTCTCGTTAAATTGAATTGATTGATTGTAAGAAAGTGTTCCAAATGTTCAGTTGAACATTTGGAACACTTTCTTACGCATCAAAATTTGAAAGTTTTATAATATCTCGAAGTCATTCCGACAAAAAAAAAACTGACTTCTAAACAAAATAAGTATAAAAAAATATTCAATTTATAAATAACTTCATTTTGTAAAAAGTTTTTTTTTAGTTTTTCAGCTTTCGAATACAAAAAGAATCATCAAAGTCGGGACACCCAGAACAAAGTTATGAGGTAACACACACAAACAAAACACAGTCGTGTTGAGAACCTCCTCCTTTTTTGGAAGTCGGTTAAATAGCAAGTAACGAAGCGTGAAGTATTACAATTTCAACATTCTAAACGACGATGGAGGCCCGCTGCGCGGTGCTCTTATTTCCGTCATTTGTAGATCTTTGGCAGTCGTTACGGATTGTCAAAAGCCGGAAAATGTGACTCAAGTCTTACCAAAAAGTACGTGATACCCAGTTAATGGGTTGTGTTGGTCTGGTAGGCAGCAGCTCCACGTAAAATACCGATATTCAGCTGAATCTGGTTTGACTGGAAGCTGACCCGAATATAGTTGGGATAGCTATTATACTAGGCTAGGCAGATGATGAATAATAGATAATGGATCAGTTGCATCATGTGTTTTAATTAATTACATCTTATATTCCATTCCATCTCATATTCACATCTTTATTCATATGCTCCGTTCTTTCTGGCACAACCAACACTTCCTTTCTTAAATATTAATACTTAATTTTCAGAAAATCTGAAATTATTTCAGCTGAAAATTAAGCGGCCACGTGCAAAGAATTTGTACGAAAAAGTATTTCTTTTTACTGCCCGACCTCGTTGTTGTGTGTTAAATATTTAAAACTACTAACGCAAATTACACTTTGTTCTGTATTAAGTAACCGCCGGTTTCAAGGTGGCTTTTTTACGTTTACTTGATTTCATATCAACTTTTGATATGAAAGTCATACTGGCATGAAACAGTCATGGTGATGCCGTAGAGTTACATTTATGAAAGGGCCTGCGGACGGCGAGCGTTGAGTGGCTCGCCCTCCGATAACAACCAGGTCCGGGTGGACAGCGCGTTGTATTCAACGGGCGGCTCAAAGAGATGTTAGCATAGAATACGGGGTAAGCTAGGGCGAGTGCCTGCCAGGGTTTCGGAATTTATTTGAAAGATTCACCGCGGCCCTGGAACGCTGAATATGTAAAACTAGTTACTATCCGCGGCTCCACCCGGGTGAAAATATACAATTAAAGGAACATATCCTAGGATAATATGTAACCTATGTCATACATGGCCTATTGCAGAGCATAGTCTACCCGCTTGCAAAGTTTCATCTTAATCCGCTCTACTGTTCAGACGTGGAGAGGTAACAAACTCACTATGGCATTCCTACATTTATAGTTAGCAGAGCCCCGCGGTTTCACCCGCATAGTTCCATTACCGTGCGAATACGGGGATAAAATATAGCCAATGTTACTCATGAATGTAGCTTTCTAATGGGGAAAGAATTTTTGAAGACGGCACAGTAGTTTTTGAGTTTATTCATTACAAACATACATACACACACAAACAAAAATCTATAACAACAGCGAATAAACAAAGTTATGACTGAAAACTCTAGTAAATGCAAAATTCCGCTGCACACTTCAATGTAAAGCACACATTTTAAAGCAAACCAAACTTAAAAGACAAGATGCTGTAATACGTTTTCAGTTCCTATTCGTTTTATTACGAACTTTACTTGAAGTTGATAAACTTGATGCAAAACGATGCATACGTGTGTTCAAACTTGAAGTCAGAGCTCTACTATGGCCCCTTTAAACGAGGAGCTCGTGGCTAAATTGTGACAGCCGCACGGGGCAATCTTCAAGGCTAAGCAACGCTTGCCGAGGTTGGTCTGTGGATGGGTGACCATCTTAACTTACCGAGACTCCCCATGCCTCGTAAAGCACGTCGATCTATTGATCGCGGCTGTCATTTGGAGATTTTGGCAGTCGTTACGGATTGTCACAAGCCAGAAAAGCTGACACCAGTCTTGCATGAAGTACCATGTTACCCAGTTAATGGATTGTGGAAGTCTGGTAGTCTCCACTCCATGTATAATACTGGTATTCAGCTGAATCCAGTTTGACTGGGAGCCGAGCCCAATATAGTTGGGAAAGCAAGGCAAATCATGACTATGACGTCTTAAAACCATTATGAACCGATGTGGAAGGGAAACGGAGCTATAAAAGCAAAAGTCAAAAAAGTCAAAACGTTTATTTCAATTAGGCCATTAACGGCACTTTTGAACGTCATCAATAAAATTTATCATAATTAAGTGACTCTGGCGTCCATTCGCAAAGGTAGATTCTTATGGAGAAGAACGGACAAGAAACTCCATAGTTACTCTTTTCAAATAAATGTTTTACAATATTTGGTAATACATAAAATACTTCATATATGTGAGGACGGGGAGGAGGAGGAGGAAGCAGTATCGCTATTCTTTGTGTAGACTTTTCTCTAGTAAGTATGCCTGTAAACTCAGGAATACATTATATACCAGATATATCAGTGATCGCAAGCGTTACTGCTGAGCATGAGGTCCACGCGTTTGGATTACAGGGTTGAGAGAAATTGGGTTTAAAATTAAACTTCAGGAATTTCGCAGTAGCAGCTTGAAGTTCAGAAGTAGTGTGATTTATGGCATCGACAAATGATACTGGAGCACTGGGCCAATGAGTTGGTCGATGTTAATTTATTATTTTGTTGTATGTGTGTATTTTACTTTTATGTGTGTTATATATGTGAGTGCCTCTCAGATACGTCATCACCATACATTCGGTTACTGTGAACAGATTGCGCAACCCAACTTGAGGCATCCAATAAAACTAACCAGCAAATTCGGCGCGGGGCCTTTCGTCACATACATACATCGGTCATTAGGACACCCACTAGTCACTATTAAGAACTAATTGTAATTACTTTATTAAATTCATTTAGTGGAAATTTTGGTGTTTTTTGGACTCCTCCGCTGCCCACATAGAAATATAAAATACAGGAGAAGTGGCAAGGGGGCGTGTCGTCGTCCACGCGACATGGTCTGGGCGAGCATGTCTTACGCAATGGTCGAATCCGCGAACTAGTGCGCTTCCGACCGTGAGCGTGATAAGATATAAGAATGCCGTGTTGTTCAGTGTTTTCTTGTAAAAACCGAAGCCTAAACCAAAACTTTGTTAATTATGGAATCACTTACCATATCAAAATACAAGTATTTTACTATATTTGTCTTTAAAATCATGAAAAACAACAAATCGTAAAATATTTCTTGCTTATACTATGTTATTTTTGTTTTCAAATGTCAAAGCGACAATAACATATTACAATGAATACACTGCTCCTTAACCACTACCTAAGTTTGTCGCTAAGTGACTGGATGAGCAATGTAAAAATCACAAAACGATACTTTAGCAAGCCGATGTATCGCATAGTACGGCCGCTGCTTCTTGCCGCGAGTTAGTGATGTAATTGTGCAGATACACTGTCGACAACAATGTCGATTGTTGAATGAAATATTACAAAAGTGTACCAAACTTTCTTAGATTTCATTAAATTTTTGGTAAATAATCGTTCAAGTGTTTTTGGCTTTGAATTATCGTATTTATGCCTTATCCTCGTGCTACTTCCTTACTTTTTATGGTAATTGTATTTTACTTTCGATAAAGTTTCGAATGCATTATAGTAATCGGCATGTTTAAGATAATATATTAGTGACCTTTGCTTAAAATTATTTGTTATACATGGGCAGCATAGTGTGTGTAATAAATGCCAGAATCGATAACTTTCCGATTTAGTCAATCACTAGCGTATATCTATACTTATAATAAATCTGTAGAGAGGTCAATTCTGTACAGTGAATATATTTTCAAAATAACTATCAGGGGGTGATTAGTGATCGATACTGGTGCCAAAAAAGCAATCAGTAAAATTTTTGTCTGTCTGTCTGTCTGTCTGTCTGTCTGTCTGTATGTTCTTTATAGAAACAAAAACTACTCGACCGATTTTAACGAAACTTGGTGCAATTATTCTTCATACTCCTGGGCAGGTTATAGTATACTTTTCATCACGCTACAATCAATAGGAGCAGAGCAGTGAAGGGAAATGTTGGGAAAACGGGAGAAGTTACTCCATTTTTTAAGCTTCCGTCGCGTGTATAGCCTTAATGGTTAAAGTTACATAGAAATCATGTATTACGGAAATGTTTACATAAAATTATCTAAAAAATATCCCACAACAGCATATGTCTATCTTTTATGGTTGACTCACAATAACACGTGTAACTCCCGATAGCTTAGCAGTTCTTAAATTAATGTTTAAATATTCGTTCAAATTACAAATTATTAACAGTTTCAATTTTATTTCTTTTTAGTTGAAGTAGTAGTAGAAGTAGGAGCATAGATTTTTAGATACCGATAGGTTAGTTTTGGCTAATTTATGTTCTGTTTTTTTAGTATTAAGTAGGTAAAAGCGTAGATACTTTTATTAATTAGTAGTTATTTTATTAATTAGTTATACGTAGTTATAGGTATTTATTTTTAAGTGAAGTAGGTATAGGTTATTATAATATAATTTTGCACAGGCATTTCAGCTTTACTTTCATTTCTTTTTTTGTTGTAAGTTTTACATATTTCACACACACACATAGTGATCTATCAATGCACAGCCCAAACCACTGAACGGATCGGGCTGAAATTTGGCATGCAGGTAGATGTTATGACGTAGGCATCCGCTAAGAAAGGATTTTGATTAATTCTACCCCCAAGGGGATAAAATAGGGGATGAACGTTTGTATGAAACTTTGTCAATTTTAAACCGATCGGGCTGAGAGTTTCAAAATCGGGGGTAAAGTAGCTATTCCACGCGGACGAAGTCGCTGGCAGAAGCTAGTGTAAAATAAATTGCTTTTGCACAGCACAACGATACCCACCGTTGTTTTTGTGTGAGTAAGTTGCACGGTGTACTGTAAATATACGCTCTGTTTATTAGGATAAGGTTTATAATTGATTGTGTAGTACAGTCCGATTTTAGAAATGCGGGTGTGTGCGCGACTGCGTATCTATTGCTTTTACTGAACTGCATGCGTAGTAGTTGCCGGGTGGTAGGGCAAAACAGGAGACACAGGTTCCGATACATTTTCGGCTACAGGGCATATCTCCTTGTTTATTATATCTATGGCTGCCCATCAATGTCTTGTGTTTCATATATTATCATGAACATTAGTTGAGAGATTTATTATTTTATTTGTATTTATATGTTTCTTTTTAGTAGGTATGTATTCCCTGAGTGTATCCGTAGCATCACAGCCCTATCAGAACACCAGCGTTGTGGTATTTATCTATTAATTAAATATCGCAGCATATGCTGAGATAGGGACCTTTTTTGACCTCGCACATTTTAAAATTCATATTAAGCTTTTAATTAAGTTTTTTTTTTTTTAAATTAAATTGCTTGTTTGTGCGAGTCCTAAATAAACATTATTCTTTCTTTCTTTTCTTTATTTATCCCCGGAGCCAGGGTTGCGGAATTCGTTCGAAAGAGTCATCGCGGCCCTGGAGCGTAGAGGGCATTAGGATAAACACAGATGGGTTTTAGCCAGTAAGAGTATGACACTCCCTTATTCCGCTCCGCCCAGAGCGGAAGAATTCATTTGATGATTTCCAATACTTAAAAAACCCCTTTTTTAAATGAACTACTCGCAGTTCAGCACACTAAGGCTGGTTACTGCTTAACCAGGCAATCCTGTGGTGGCAAATGAATTTAAGGCCCCCAGCCAGGGCTAAAAACTACTTAAAATCTAAATGACCGCTCGCTAAGGGCATCCCCTGTGGGACACGGGTCTCGGCTTAGCGGGGTCATTGAGGGAAGGCAGCAAGGGACAGGCTGGGTCAGGTTGATATTATTTAGGGGATTTAACGCTAATGGCTCAGCGGCGCGGGCTGGCTCGTCAGGCAAAAGTCGGGGAGGACGCCGGTCGCCATTGTCCTATTGGAGTATACACAATATGGGCCAGAGAGAATGTGCACTGTATTAAACCACCACCACTGTATTACTGAACTTGCATACTTGGTAGTTTTCAAAGATACTGACCACCACGACACAAATTCGGATGAAGCAATAACATAATTATGCATCATAGTTGTTTGTCACGATATCATACAAGACAATATACCATTGGGTAACTTTTTGTAGCATGTATTCCTGGCTGAATGCAAGACTTTTCTGAGCCGCGTGTAAGAAAGTACCAAACAACAAGAAAGAAGAAAGAAAGAAAAGAAAAGAAAAATATATTTATTCGGCACATACAGATACACACAATATAATATACACAAAAAAGGACACTTAATTTTAGACAGTAACATTGCGTGACCCGCGGCTGCGCCAAATGGGTCCAGTTCAGCAAAATGCCAGACAACTAGGAGCTGCCTGACGCTGGTTTTCAACTGAACCTAACGTTGAAGTGTACGGATGTAAATCAGTTATGTATGATGTTAAATATACAGGTAAATAGATACATACATATATGTAGATATGTAGTGAGCGATAAATAATAAATTACATGCCTTGTGGTACATAGGTATGTGTAAATAAAAAATAAAACGAAAGAAAACAAATGAAACAACAAATAAATAAATAAATAAATATTTCTTCAAATTATTTGTATAGAAAAAATAAATGTAAACCACTCTAAAAACGAACAAAAGAATTTTTGAACTTAGTTGTAGCAAGAAAACGAAATTGTAGGTAACACCCCGTTGCTAGTTGTCACGACTTTTGTTACGTAACCGTGTTACGAGTTGTAACTAAATTGTTTTTACAGCAACATTGAAGGAAAACTTCTTGAAGATGTTTCGTGTTTCTTTTGTTTTTGACCTGCAGCACACGGTATCAGTTGCAAATGGTAATTTAACATAGAAAACTAGCTCTTATTTCCCCGTACCGTTAGGTTTAGAACCCATTGTATTTCATACCAGCTGTCCGCACAACTTCGTTAGTGTCACATTTTTCATGACTGCTCCGCTCCTATTGGTCTTAGCGTGATGATATATAGCCTATAGCCTTCCTCGATAAATGGACTATCTAACACTGAAAGATTTTTTCAAATCGGACCAGTAGTTCCTGAGATTAGCGCGTTCAAACAAACAAACAAACAAACTCTTCAGCTTTATAATATTAGTATAGATAAGTGCTTTGTTTCAATTATTTTAATGTTGTGTGCGTTTTTTTTATCTCAGTAAAGAGGTACAACCCACGAGGAGCTCGTGGCTAAAGAATTACAACCGCGCAGGTCGATCTTCAAGGTTAAGCAACGCTTGCCAAGGTTGGTCTGTGGATGGGCGACCGTCTTAACATACCGAGTTTCCTCCGTGCCTCGGAAAGCACGTTAAGCCGTTGGTCCCGGCTGTCATTTGTAGATCTTTGACAGTCGTTATGGATTGTCAGAAGCCAGAAAATCTAACACCAGTCTTGCCAAGAAGTACCATGTTCTCCAGTTATTGGGTTGTGTAGACCTGGTAGGCAGCCGCTCCACGTTAAATACGGGTATTCAGCTGAATCCGGTTTGACTGGAAGCCGACCCCAATATAGTGGGTCGGCTTCCAGTCAAACCCATCCAACCCAACTGGGCTGAAAGGAAAATTGAACATAACTACATCGATTCCCATCGTCTTTCCCTCTGTACATTTCGATCGTTTAAAATACGCGGCGGATTTTAATGTAGTTTTCATCATCATTTAGACAATTTTCTCCGAAGCGTTTATTTGTACTTGTGTGTGTATTGTACTTGTTGATTTGTGTGTGCCCGCCTGTCTCGAACTCAAAACGTCTTGATTAATTTAAATATTCCAATTATTATCTTCTATACTAATATTATAAAAAGGAAAGATTTGTATTTTTGTATGTAACGAATAAACTCAAAAACTACTAGATCGATTTCAAAAATTATTTCACCATTAGAGAGCTACATTCACTTTGAGTAAAAATAGGCTATATTTTATCCCCGTATTCCCACGGGAACCGGTACTACGCGGGTGAAACCGCGGGGTGCTGCTAGTTGCAAATATTTACATATTATCCGAAACATGAATCATCTTATTAGCCTGTTTAAAGCGACACAGAACTAATAGAAAACTAGTTTTCAATTCAATCAAGTTTAACTACAGATTAGAAGGTACTTATTCAGTACTAAGGATGCTATTCCATCAAGGATGTTCGAGGTAGCGAGGTATAATCAGCCTTTTAATGTTCCCACTGCTGGGACACAGGCCTCCTCTCTAGGAGAGGGGATGTAATCCACCACGCGGGCCCAGTGCGGGTTGGTGAATCTCACATGTCTTCGAATTTTTGGTTCTAGGACATGCCGGTTTCCTCACGATATATCCCTTCACCGTTTTGAGAGCAGTGGTGATGAAATAAATTACACAAAGTAATGCGCCTGGCACGATTAGAACCCGCGAACTACTATTCGCAAGTCGGCCATCGCGAGGTGCTCCCACGGAAGCGAGGCGACGCGCGAGAAAGAAATCCAGCCTTAGCGTATCTCTCGTTGAAAAGCGCTGTCAGAGCGTTAACAGTCCAGTGTACCCAATCTGGTACACGTGTCACGGTCCTGCCAAATCTGTGTATCTTATGCGGTACACGAACTGAAATTAAATCTATGGCGCACAGCCGTCCTCCTGACACAGAGCTTTCGTTCGCAATAGTGAAATTACTTGTGTTATTGCTGAGGGAACTGTTAGCGTATTAAATACAAAAAAGGAATGTTTGAGCGAGGGATGCGGGCGAAGAGTTAGTGCGAGGAATATGTGCGACGGACGCAAGCGAGCAATGAGTGTGCTCGTGCACATCTCCTCAACTTCGCACCCCTCAGCTACCACGGTTTCACAGCGTCTGCGTCGCATCGCAGACTGCCCATCAACCCATATCTTTTCTCTCTGTTATTTATATGGTTTACTAGCTTCTGCCCGCGACTTCGTCCGCGTGGAATAGTTACTTTACCCCCGATTTTGAAACTCTCAGCCCGATCGGTTAAAATTTACAAAGTTTCATACAAACTTTCATCTCCTATTTTATCCCCTTGGGGGTAGAATTAATCAAAATCCTTTCTTAGCGGATACGGTCTACGTCATAACATCTACCTGCATGCCAAATTTCAGCCGGATCCGTTCAGTGGTTTGGGCTGTGCGTTGATAGATCACCATGTCAGTCAGTCAGTCACTTTTGAGTTATATATATTTAGACATTATAAACAGCACTCCATTATATTTTATTCCTCGTATAACCTCGCTCGATTCGGTAGACATAGTCACACATTTGCACAGCGAAGCAACGCATCCTCGCACCGCCTAGCTACCTAGCACATCTCTAGTTGACAAGCACCTTTACTCTCAGGTAATCGTGAAAAAAATCTCGCGTGAAAAAGAGTATTATTATTTTTTCTATTCTATTCTCTTGATAATTGATCATTTTAGGTAAAAAGAGAGTGTTAACATACATACAAACATTTTAAGTTCTACACTTACACATAACATATTATACATATTTTTAAATTGTTTTTTTTTTTTAAATATATTTGTATGTATTTCCTGTGCATGTTATGAGGTATACAATAAATCATGTATTAATAATATCTACATATTACAGTTTTAATTAAAATAAACTAAATTCAATTCATTAGGTACTTTTTCATTTTAACATTTCATTGAAAATTTAAATACATATTTGCGTCGGTATTTAAACAAAATTATTAACAAAAAAATATTTTTTTTTTGTTATAACTTCAGCCATATAGGCGTTAAACAGACATAATTATTCCTTTGTTATTATATTCATAAAGCGAATTAGTAAACCTAAATTATACGTAAACATAGCCATCATAGTATCCTCATCGAACTTATGCATTAAAACACAAAGAATAACTCATTAAATACTCAAATATAAATTCATAATTCACGTTTATTCAAATAATGTCAGGTCTATTGGTTTCAATTTTAACTGAAGCGGACCGGGACATCAATCAAAAGTTTCCCATTTAACTTTATCGCTAATTTCAAGGAACATTCCTCGTAGAACAAATACAAGGATTTTCGAGTTGAACGAGTTTCTTTTGGGTAGTTTAACGTCATCATCAAATTCTATTTTCGAATAGCCTGTTTCGTTCTCTTTGCTTTTTGAGTCGTTGATTAATTAAGTATTAGTTTTTCGATTAGAGACAGTGAACGAAAATAAAACAGTTCATTGAACTGAAAGCAAATTCTCGTACTTCATAGGTATCGCTGAAATGGACCTTTTTAGTGCAGACTTGAGACACACTTAGTTTTTAGTATACTTATATATATACCGTGGGTGTATTTATCTACTTATTTACCTAATTATGTACAAAGTCAAAGTCAATTCATTTATTTCAACTAGATCGTTAAAAGGCAGTTTTGAACGTGAAAAATTTTAGAAAATAAAAATATTATACCTATTGACTCTAGCTGTCGATTCGAATAAAGTAGATTCTTATGGAGATGAACGGACAAGAAACTCCATACATGCAATATACTCCATACATGTAAAAAATTAGTCAGATAACACAATTATGCGGCAAACATTTTCCAAAGAACTTTCCCACACTAGATTTTCAAAGAAAATCACAAGAATTCCCAAAGTTTTATGACTTTCGTGATGTCACTCTCGCGTAGGGTGACTAGGCGGTCGGGTCATCATCGTAGATTCTGGGTTTCAGAGCCTCTAGTCAAGTCTAGTCTAGTAAGTTATCAAGTTAAAGAACGAGCCTATTTTGCAAATGAGGAAAATGGATACGTACTTAGGTACGTTTTGTAGAAGTAGATACTTACAATTACAACATACATAATTATATGCTTACGCCGGAATAAAGATTAAAAATTTTGAAAGAACCCTTATATTTTCACTGGTTGATAATAATTTGGCATTATTTTTACGTCATTATTTTACTGATTGAATTATACTACCGATGTCAGTTCAATGCTACTTTGGCAAAATATAGGCTTCTTTGTGTTAGGTAGGGAATGTAAGCAGATATTTTCATTATTACGGAAATGCAAGGAGGTGGTAACATTTGGCACTCATCGATACTGTCACTTTCTATCAAAGAAGTACTTTTACGAATTCTGATCGTGCCTTCTTCCAAAATACACTTAAAAAAACAGAACTGTCTGTCTCTCTGTGTTGTGTGTGTGTGTCTATGTGTGTCTGTCTGCGCGTGTGAGGGTGTGTGTGTGTGTGTCTGTCTGTGTTGTGTGTGTCTGTCCTGTCTGTGTCTGTTTTATCTTTTTCTTTTGTTTTTATTATGTACCGTACGAACTAAATACATATTATTATTTCTTTCTTTTCTTTTTTCTTTTATATTATATTAGACCATGGTGACCCTACAAAATATCCGAGGGTTGATGTCACATCAGCCACTTTCGATGCGCGTGACGTCACTGGACGAGACATCGTCGAAACCTTTTCAATGTTCCTGAAAGTGCAGAGTATTGTCTCTGTCTGTTCCAATGGTTCTTAAATTCTGATACAGGGTTTTATAGTATCGACATACAGACGTAGAATATCATCGAGTGGTTGAGCTATTTTTGAACGTGCTCATCCAGGTTACGACTGCGTTCATTAGCTGTCAAATAGACAAAGCGAATATACATATGTATATCAACAATAGCGTCCAAAATGTACTTTCCTTTCCAACTGTTTGACAATAATTAGGTACTGTTGGAAAAATATCGTTCTTACCAAGTCTGGAGTTCTATTAAGCAGTTCATCCTCTTATCCTCTACGGAATCAAAAATTTGAAATACTTATAATTAGGTTATTAATTATTTTCATGTTAATAATTGCTTTAATATCACGAAAAACGCTTGATAGCCAGCGGGGTCCCAATTCTTTAATCTTTTCTTTATCTTAATATTTTGAATTTATACAGAAAATTTATGCTATAGGTAATTAATTCTAAAAAATAAAACATTTTTCAGCTTGGGCATTTTTAGGAGGGCAAAGAAGCTGTAATACTTTTGAAAAAGAACAGAAAGAAAAACAGTTTAATTCCTCCAAAGTCAAACAGACGCACATGAAATTATTACAACATAGGTACAATTAAAACAAAACAAAGATAGTAAAAAGGAGAAAAAAATAAATAAAAGATAAAAAGCGCGTTTGGAAACAGACCCAATCTCCATTTCAAACATCTTTAGGTAGTAATTTTGCCAGAAAATAACATTATAAAATAGGTATGAACAATAGCATTTTGCAACAGCAATAGATTTCTGTCTAGAAACTCTTTATGTGATTCATTCACAGGAAATTGTAGACAGCTTTTATGACTTACCTACAGCGCCATTTTAAGGTCTAGCCATAAAGCGCTGCTGCCAAATGAATTGTTGCTCGCGGAAAGACGCCAAATGTCTGACTGCTGCAATAGGGTAGTTGACTAAAAAAATCGAATTAGTCCGTCAGATAGATTTCCAAAAAATATTGGACACGTATTTTTTCTTTTTTCACGTAAACAAAAAATGAAGCCGATACAGAGCGTTGAAAACTCGTGTGACGTCACTACTCGCTACAATTTTTAGCGAGCCGTAACGTCACAAGCCCCCACTCCTGATCTTTGATGCTTTGTATCTTCGTCAGTTTTTATAGATTTGATAAAGGAAAAAATACGTGTCCAATATTTTTCTATAGTCTAACTGACGGACTAAACATAATCATATATTTTTTACTCAGGAAACATCCCTATTAGGCTACGACTTGCCAAACTGCTTTGTTGCAATTAATGAACAAGTTGCCAACAGTACTTTATAATACCCTAGTACGCAGCAATCTTGAGTATGCAAGCTGTGTATGGAACCCTTTTTATGCAGTCCACTCACAACGACTGGAAAGCATACAACGAGCCTTTACGAGGCACCTTGCTTACTATGCCAAGGGGTTTTCACACAGAAAACCTTACACTGAGCGTTTGAAGAAATTTAAAATGATTACCCTTCGCGATCGTAGACGTCTTTTAGATTTATGCTTTCTCCATAAAGTAATTAATGGAAATATTCAATGCAGTTGCCTCTTGCAGAACATTTCTTTGACAGTTCCAAGAACTTACCCACGGGCCAAAAAAATTAAAAAGGTTTTTGACACCTCATGTGTCAAAAGCAACCTGGGCTTACAGTCTCCCATAATAAGAATGTGCAATGAATACAATAATGTCGTCATGAACATGCCTGAATTAGACATATTCAATGACAAGCTACCGCGGTTTCGGAAAAAGATCACACTATCCTTGCCAGGTCATTGTTAGTGTCTTGTTGAACTTATTTTATATATATTTTTAAATTATTTCAATTCAATTCAATTTAACTACTGACATTTTATTAACCCAGTTTTAATTTTAATTAATTGACATTGTTACTATTTAAATTTTAATGATTTCTACATGTTTTAATAATTTCTTTTAAAATTACTATTAGGAATAAAGATAAAATACAATGTTTTATAATGAGTTTATGTTTTAAATTAGATATATATTAAAAAAAAAAAAAAAAAAAAACTTGTTATTTCAAGGCAGCACTTTTGTTGTAATGAGCGCTATGTACGCCTTAATTGTCATGTGCATTAGTTATTTTTCTGTTATTAAGTTTGTTTTAATTTGTGCAATGTATATGATGTGGCTGTACTTAAATTTAAATAAATAAATAAATAAGTACTAAAACTTCAATGTATCCAAGGTTGCAGAATTAGTTTGTAAGTCACCGCACCCCTTGAATGCAAAGAACAGTAAGAGGAACATGGATGAGTTTTGGTCAGTAAGAGTCTGACACTCCTTCCGCTCAGCCCAAAACGAAAGAAGACATTTGATGATTTCCCATCGATAAAAAAACGCAAGAACATGGTAATCTAGCACCTTTTATGAAAAAAAGAAAATTAGTTTTTTAAAAACTGTTAGTTTTGATAAATTATTTACCTACATATTCTCAGGCATGGTACATAAGTGGACCTAACTCCACGAGGCATTCTTTCTAGTCTTCTTTTCAGTTAAAAGGATACCATTGAGATAGGTGTACAAAACAAACCCCAAAGGAAAGAAAAGGAAGCAAAGGTAATTCATTGTGCTCAAAAAGACATTAAAAACAAAAAATACAAGCAATGATATTTAATTAATGTCTAAACGAAATACGTCATCACTACATAGTATAAAACAAAGTCGCTTTCTCTGTCCCTATATCCCTCCCTATATATGCTTAAATCTTTAAAACTACACAACGGAATTTGATGCAGTTTTTTAATAGATAGAGTGATTCAAGAGGAAGGTTTATATGTATAATATATGCATATTATAGCAAAGAAAACATTAGTATCTACATTGCATCCGTGCGAAGCCGGGGCGTATCGCTAGTGTAGTAGTGTTGTAACTACAAAAACCAAAACACACCGATGATACACAATATAAAATATATCTGCCATTTTTATGTCGCAAACTGGCAACCCAACAACGGTATAAGCCTATCACAATTTACGATTGACATCATGAAAATCTCTGCTTTCACACAAATGCGGGGGATTGCCAGTTCGTTCTTTGGATTATGGAAATTTTGAAACAGAACAGGCATCAATATTCTACATGTCGGCATCAATTTTTGTCGATGTTGCGAAATATGTTTTGGCTAAAAAGATTTTATTTTTTTACTGTATCTTGATTTTCGAGGTTTTGGTTGGGTACAAAATATAGTCTAGTTAGTCTTTATATTTTTAACTAGCTTCTGCCAGCGACTTCGTCCGCGTGGAATAGTTACTTTACCCCCGATTTTGAAACTCTCAGCCCAATCGCTTTAAAATTGACAAAGTTTCATAAAAACGTTCATCCCCTTAATAATGTTAACTTTTTTTAATCAGGGTTGAGTGAGAGTATTATAAACGTAAGAGTAAACAAATATAATCAGAAAGCTCCGAACTGCTAAGCTATCGGGAGTTACACGTGTTATTGTGAGTCAACCATAAAAGATAGACATATGCTGTAGTAGGATATTTTTTAGATAATTTTATGTAAAATATTTCCGTAATACATGATTTCTATGTAACTTTAACCATTAAGGCTACACACGCGACGGAAGCTTAAAAAATGGAGTAACTTCTCCCGTTTTCCCAACATTTTCCTTCACTGCTCTGCTCCTATTGATTGTAGCGTGATGAAAAGTATACTATAACCTGCCCAGGAGTATGAAGAATAATTGTACCAAGTTTCGTTAAAATCGGTCGAGTAGTTTTTGTTTCTATAAAGAACATACAGACAGACAGACAGACAGACAGACAAAAATTTTACTGATTGCATTTTTGGCACCAGTATCGATCACTAATCACCCCCTGATAGTTATTTTGAAAATATATTCCTTGTACAGAATTGACCTCTCTACAGATTTATTATAAGTATAGATAAACTTCATATTAAATGTAAGTACATGAGAACTTATGATGGAATATTAAACGCAGCGTCTTTGATTTAACTATCTTTGGTAATATTATAATGTAGATAACATAGGTCTGATCAAGGGGCATAACCCAATAATTGGGTTGGAATGTTCAGATAAATATAAGTACATCAACATAGCATGAAAAAGTTAGGGAGATGCTGAGGTAGGTATTAAATACCCAAAACTAAAAAAATCTCTCATAAGGTTTGTAGTAGCTATAGTTTATACAGATAAACAGATAAGTACATAGGTAATTAAACTTTAGGAATAGTTGTGTGCATGTTATAGAAAAAACGAAAGGGTATGTATGTTAAGTGTGTTGTGTGTTATAAGTGTGTAGTGTTAATGAATTGAGTGTTGTGAGATAGTGAGTGTTGTGATATGTTTATGTATCATGATTGTATTTTTACACGACTGCCCAAAAAAAGAAGTGTTATGTTTTCAGAGTTCATGTGTGTATGTAAGTATGTATGTTTGTGCGTATTTGTTTCCACAGTTTAGAGCGTCGGTATTAATATAATACACGATGTTTATTTGTCTTCCGCGGCACCCACTGACCTGGCTCGGATTACTCGAGTCTTATAATAATTTGGTTCACCTCATTAAGGATAGATTAGGTAATTTATTAACCACTTTGGCACTTTTATTGGGTGGGGCTTTCCTGATCAATGGATTAAATTATGTGTCAACTGTTTTCAAGGTTTTAAATATATTAAGTATTTTTTATTTTATTTATTTGTCCTTCAAAATTAACCCAATCTTCATTTATATACGTCTTGCGTCCGTGTTTGCGTCACAGAAGTTTATATGCATGACAGGTGGACAGAATGACATACACACGCGTGACCTATAAGTATCCCGTTTTACATTAGACGTACCGTACGGAACCGTAAAAAAACAATTTGTCCATAGTTATGTTTTTCAGCGGAATTCCAGCAACTTCCAATTTCCCTCAAAGCCACAGTTCAATGCGTCGGTAATTGTTTATTCTCGATGCTCATTTGTCTTCCGCGGTACTTACCTGGCCCGGATGACTCGGGTCTGATAAATATTTTGTTCAACCTTATTAAGTGTAGGTTAGCGTTATTTATTGGTACTTCTACATTGGTACTTTATTGTGTGGGCATTCCTGATCAATGCTGCATTCTCGGTTTAGAATATATGTATATTACTTTTAAGTAGATGAAGTTTTAGGGAACTCTCGTATTTTTTGTCCATAGTCACGATCAACAGTATATAAGTAGTTTTTGTTTATCTAAATACAGAACCAGGTCTTCGGCTCATATGGAAATTCACTCTTGGTTTTATACATATCTATTTAACTACAATATAAATACTTTTCTATTATAGGTACCACTCATATTTAATTGTTATCGTGTTTTTTTATTGCTGTGTTTGTGACTGCTAACCTACTAAATTAATATGTACATACACAACAAAATATTACTTACGTTAGAAATTACACTAGCGTTTACTTCTACAAAAAAAAAATCTAGCGCACCTCTTTTCTAAACGAACTAAAAAGTTCCTAGCTCAGCGCTGTAATGTTGGCAACGCATTTGTACCAACATAATCTTCGACCATCTCTCGCTTAACAACTTGAGATGAACTCACGTACGCTCTCAGCACACGTCTCCATTTCGATGTAATTATATTCCTCTGTAAAACCGATTTCAAATTCTTCAAGTATTATTATTCAAACCAGATCGAGTATTATTCAAACCAGATCTATATATTAATTCTGCTAGCCTGTATTATATAAAGTTCCCTTCAGCAGGCAATATTTTGTAATGCCTAGGTACTTTACCAGATTCCTGTCTAGGCAGCGAGAAGCAACTACAAAAGCATATACGTTAATATCTGATTTCCAAACCTCACCCTTAAAAGCATCCTTACAAAAGAAAGATATTGCGAAAAATAAATCCAAAAAGATCGTATTTAATTAGCCCTTTTAATACCCAAATAACCATCATCCTGATTGTTAATCTACAAAGGAGACAAATTCATTAACTTCAAACTAATTAGCAATACTCTCATCAAAATATTAATGAGCGAGTCCAATTAACTCCGTCGCTCAGTTGTTCATTTAATTTACTTTTAATTTGTTCTTAATTATGAGCAAATAAATTTGTTGTACACTAACAAAGCTGTAATTTTATTTAAGGCCATAGTAATTAAAATCTGTTGCTTCATGGGTATGTATGTATATAAGTTTCTGTACAAAAATATCAATTTATCTAATAACTAGCAACGCGACACGGTTTCACCCGCGTAGTTCCCGTTCCAGTGGGAATACGGGGATAAAATATAGCCTAGGTTACTCAGGGTGAATGTAGCTTTCTAATAGTGAAAGAATTCTATTTTTAAACTCCAAATTGAGTTCACAATGGTGTACAATAAAGAGTATTTCCATTCCATTCTATCCAGGAAAACCAGAATCTAAAACTGTTTTAAGGTACGGGCCCCAATTCTGCTATTTTTATAAAAATGTCATTCCAACGCGATTCCATTGTCATCTTGTTAAAAGTTGGTAATCTGCTGCATCATGTACGAGATTACCATTCTACGCCATTTCTTTCAATGGAGTGTCAGTAGTTGACCATTGGAAAATTTAAGTGACGCTTTTATATTAGTAGATTACCAAACTTGTAAAAATCAACCATTATGAAATCAATGATAGACCATTCTGACACTATTGTAACAGCAGATTTGAGGCCCTGAAACTTTGTTCCTAGTTGCAATTCGCATATTCGCTCACTGCACAAATATTAGTTCACAGACATATATGCTGTTTACCGCCACTAGTGTGAGAACGGAAGGCTGAAACAACGTTACATTGTTTTGTTTTCACATCTAAACCAACAAGCGAAATAGGAATTGAATTGTTCCATTTCAATTGCAACGGATGGATAGTATAGCACAGTGGCAATGGTTAAGATCAGTGTAAAACCCAGTTTCTGGAATGAAAATCATCGTAAATATACTTTCTATAATTTATTTTATAACTAGCAGCGCATCCCGTTCCCGTGGGAATACGGGGATAAAATATAGCCTATGTTACTCAAGGTGAAGTAGCTTTCTAGTGGTGAAAGAATTTTTGAAATCTGTTGAGTAGTTTTCGCGTGAAAGCGTAACAAACAAACTTACATTCACATTTATATATTAGTAGGGATAGGAATAATAATAAATAATAAGTAGAAAACCTCGAAAAAGCTGAGAAAGAGAAACAAATGAAGTATCTTGACTTAGCACTCGAGGTTGTCGACATGTGGAATGTGGACTCAGCTGTCATTGTTCCGATGGTCGTTACGGCCAATGGCCTGATGGCCAAAAGCTTCGACGACCACCTGTCGAAGCTGGCGTTACGCAGTTGGGTAAAGGGCATGATAAAGAAGACTTCTTTCCACTGGAGCCCTAACCACCGGTAGCTTGGAACCTTTTTCTTTGTTTATGGATGGGAAATCATCAAATGATTTCTCCCGCTCTGGGCGGCGCGAGAGGGAGTGTCAGACTCTTACTGACTAAAACCCACCCGTGATCCTTCTTGTGCTTGTTGCGTTCCAGGGCCGCGGTGACTCTTGCGAAAAAATTCCGCAACCCTAGCAGGCACTGACCCTATGGGGCCCCGTCTTCTTTGCTGACGGCTCTTTGAGGCGCGCGTGGAACACGACGCGCCGTCGAGCCCGGGCTTGGTTGCTATCGGATGGCGCTCGCCATCCAAAGCAACCAAGCCCACACACATGGCTCACCATCCGCAAGCCCGCGAGGCAAGGCGACCTTACAAATCTCCAAAACATTAGAGAAAGACTTTTTGAATTCTCAAGCCTCCAAACAAATGAAGGTACAACATTATTATAATCGCATCCAATCAACTCCCCCAACAATATTAATTTACTTGGAACACAAACTTAATACATAATTGTTTGCTAACGCAATTACGACAGCAATTACGTGGTACACTGACGACGGCAGAGAAAGTGCTCCACTTTGAATAACCCGACTGAATTAAGAAGCCGAGTGATTGTTACAAAAATAAATAGGAAAGTAAACTTTCAAATTTTATAGCGTAATATCAGAGTGGCAAAATGATCGCGATATTTATAATTGTTATCACCAGCTCCGGTAGCCGTGATCGTCTAGTGGTTAGGACCCTACGTTGTGGCCGTAGTAACCCAGGTTCGAATCCTGGTCACGGCAGTGATGCACTGTCGCGGCGGAACAATTTTTTTTAAATTTTAGGCAAAATTTTTAAAAACGTGAAAAAGAAACTGAAATAAGCAACCAGAACCAGAGATACCCTTTTTTTCTGGATGGGAAATCTTTAAATGACTTCTCCCACTCTGAGCGAAGCGGAAGGGAGTGTCAGACTCTTACTGACTAAAACCCACCCGTGATCCTTCTAATATCCTTTGCGTTTCAGAACCGCGGTGGCGGAACAAATTCTGCAACCATATATACCTTACCCTTGCTTACGTTTTATGGCAAATATTTTTTTTTATGCAGCCTGTAATGATGACTTTGACTGTGACTTTGATGTCGTATTCATTTCCCGAGTCAACTCAAACCAGCCCCTGCAGTAGACATCTCGTATGGGGTCCTAGGCCTTGCCTCGGCAGCATCTTTATCCTCAAAGAACCCGCTCTGTGGAGCCTATTATGCAGTGGTCACCATAGAAGCGGTTGACGTGACTCACCTTATCCCATTTCAGCCTGACATCCTTTCTAACGTTTATGACCCCTAGTTTTTAGGGCAGCGTGGCATTTCTAATTTGGGCCGTTTTTTCTCCTCCCAGAATGCTACGCTCCGTTTTTATAAATTATATTTAAACTTTATGTACAATACTGATACATGGCCAACCCCAAGGCGGCTAAATGTAAACCATACATTATTTAATACGTGTATGTATTTACCTTATATTGCGTGGGAATACGTACAGTTGACCTAAACGAGCACACAAAGGTTAACAGTATAATGAATAATAAAAACACAAATACATAACATGATTTTATCCGAAACTCGAAAATTCTGAACTCATTGCTTTAACAAAAAAATACTTCACGTACGTGGGTAGTTTGATATTTACCCTTCTGACGTCAACGTGTCAAAAGAGCAGATAAAGTAGTCGACTTGTTGAGAACTGTCTGCAGCAGATTGTTTGTGTTAACACCTGGACTAAGGTTCGCCCACTTTACTGAATTTAGTTTAGACAAGTACCTTTGTACCGCGAAAATAAACTATAGGGTAGTTGATTTAAATAAAATAGTCAGACGGGTTTCCAAAAATAACGACGCGTAGGTTTTCTTAAAACGGCAACTAAAAAGCGAAGACGACACAGTGCGTTGAATCCTCGTATGACGTCACTACTCGTTACAATTTTTACCACGAAGTGACGTGACAAGCCCCCACTCCTGATGACCTTCGTCAATTTTTATATTTATATAATTTGTCTCCAATATTTTTTCGATAATCTAACTGACGCGGACGGTCTAAATATAATCATATTTATTACTAGCTGCTGCCCGCGACTTCGTCCCCGTGGAATCCCCGATTTTAAAACATTCTTTATCGCTGCTCCGCTCCTATTGGCTTAAGCGTGATGATATATAGCCTAAAGCCTTCCTCGATAAATGGTCTATTCAACCCAAAAAGAATTTTTCAATTCGAACCAGTAGTTTCTGAGATTAGCGCGTTCAAACAAACAAACAAACAAACAAAAGTATAGATTCAGCAATCTTAACCCTATTGATTTTGTTTTGTTTTCTTTTTTTAAATCAGATTTAAGAATCAAAGAACTCTATTTCTTCTAAAATACTTTGACAACCCTACCTGGGCCAGCCGGTAATACAATTTTCGTTGCATTGAAGGATTCCATTTATTTCTACAGCGCGGCAGTTAGATTCTGCAAATAGATTTTAAACTGCATACATCTAAATCTAACCCCATTTATGTATTGTTCTTTTTATATGTGTTGGTTTGTTTTATATCTGTCGGTCTATTCTGTCAATATCTCAATAGAAACTTAGATAAATAGGTAAGTGGGCCATGGTTGCATAATTTGTTCGAAAGAGTCACTGCGGCCTTGCAACGCAAAGGGCATTAGGAGGAACACGGGTGGGTTTTAGTTAGTAAAAGTCTGACACTCCCTTCCGCTCCGCCCAGAGCGGGAGAAGTAGTTCGATGATTTCTCATCCACAATATAGGCAAGAGGAGTAAACTTGAAGTGTGATAACCACCTGGATACCTCGCTTCATAGTCACTAAACCAAATTTCAGAGTGGTGATTACAGAATCACACAAAAAATTATTTTTTATGTGATTCTGTAATCGCCTCTCCGCACACACCTCTCACCGTTATAGATAACAAAGTTTAAAATATTGCCAAACAAAAATGCAAGACAATTTAAATAACCAGCAGCAGCATTGAAATTGTATCTCAGATTCTCAATATGGCCGCATATTCAGGGACGGATCTCTCAATAAGGCCGCATATTCAGGGGCGGATCCAGGATTGTCATTCGAAGGGGGCTTGACACCACATAGGATGGGTTTTAGCAACGTAAACACTAAAAAAACACATAACATTTGATTTTTCTTCTTTGCTTACGTAAATATAATATATTAATGACTTCGTTAGTTTGTAGACTACCAAAGAACTCCTTAGCCCATAGATCCGCCAAAATGCCTCTTGAATATAAAATGTCCCTGGCATTATCCTGTAGTCACTTTTAAGCAGGTTGGTGACAGATCTTGTGCAGAGTGAATATCAATGACAGGGGAGAAGTTTCGGGGAGAAGTTTCATTAAACAATTCACGAAAAAAGTGTAAAGAAGCTTTTGACAGCGTCCTCGATCGCGTGGTTTTCTAAAATTGTCACGAATGCTTTTACGATACTTTTTTCTATGTAGATAATATAATCATAGTGTAACGTTAATTAAACTCTTATTACCATATAAAACTTACATAGTATAAAACAAAGTCGCTTTCTCTATCCCTCTATCCCTATGTATGCTTAAATCTTTAAAACTACGCAACGGATTTTGATGCGGTTTTTTTAATAGTTAGAGTGATTGAAGAGAAAGGTTTATATGTATAATACATGCATATTATAGTAGAGGAAACATTAGTATCTACATTGCACCCGTGCGAAGCCGGGGCAGGTCGCTAGTATTCTAATAAATGCAAAGATCATGGTCTAACTCTTTGTCAATTTTAATTAAAAACCGTTCAACCATTAATGCTTGATACATTTTCATACTATTTTTAACTATCTACTTTCCATTGGTGAAAATGGAGCTTATTCTGTATAAAGAAACAGAAAATCTCTCTTCTTTATCTTATACAATTTACCCTATGTTACTCGTGGATAATGTAGCTTTCGAACGGTGAAAGAATTTTTAAAATCGGTCCAGTAGTTTTTGAGCCTATTCATTACAAACAAACAAACAAACAAAGATTTCCTCTTTATAATATTAGTGTAGATATAAAATTCTCGTGTCACAATGTTAGTTACCATACTCCTCCGAAACGACTTGATCGATTTTTATGAAAATGCATATTTAGTAGGTCTGAGAATCGGCTACTATCTATTTTTCATAATCCTAATTTTTGTTTTTTTTTTTTATTTTATTTTTTATATACATATATGATAAAACAACGTTTGCTGGGACAGTTAGTATTAGTATAGAATAGTTGACTAAAGTAAAATACTAGTACTCACTACTCTACCGCATCCCTTTAGACTGGAAGCAAGACCCCAATAATCTCAACTTAGTTGGGAAGCGGCTAGACAGGCAGAGACTAGCTAAGTCTATATACTGAAGTCTATAAGAAATAGGTACATGAAGATAGAACGATGTCAACAAAAAACGAACCCTCGTTCTGAAAACTCAACATAATTGTATCAAGGCGTCATTCAATTGTAATAATGTCTGCGGGGATGTTTTATTATTTCGTTTATTGTCGACTAACGTGGGGTGGACTAGTTATAGTCGTGTTTTTATTAGGCAGTAACCTATTTGTAGTGATGTAAATGGTAGGTAACTTAGATGATTTAACATATAGGTACGTAGTAAGATAAATTGGCTACGAAAGGCCGGTATGGGAATATTTATTCCTCATTGGATAGATCAAATTATAGCTCGTTATGGGAATATTTATTCCTCATTGGATAGATCAAATTATTACAAAGATTTTATTATGAAGATTGTATTTTGGACAAACAAAAGCAGCAAGCTAAAAAATGTCATCTCTTTCTGGTTTGACTGTAGTGAAGCTTTCCTTTTAGATGTTTAGATAAAAAAAAACTGGGTATTTTTTAAAGTAGCTTATATGCTATTGTTACAGTTCTCAAAGATGCTGCGTGATGTACAGTAATACAAGCGATGCGGAGCGGGATGCGGCGGAGGAGACGACGCTCGCAGCGCTCGTGGCGCTCTACGTGCTCGTGTCTGTCATAGGTATTATAGGTAAGTGTGTGTAGTACAGCCACGAATTGCTGATGTACAGTAACAAAAGCGAGGCGGAGCGGGATGCGGCGGAGGAGACGACACTCGCAGCGCTCGTGGCGCTCTACGTGCTCGTGTCTGTCATAGGTATTATAGGTGAGTGTGTGTAGTACAGCCACGACTTGCTGATGTACAGTAACAGAAGCAATGCGGAGCAGGATGCGGTGGAGGAGATAACGCTCGTAGCGCTCGTGGCGCTCTACGTGCTCGTGTCTGTCATAGGTATTATAGGTGAGTGTGTGTAGTACAGCCACGACTTGCTGATGTACAGTAACAGAAGCGATGCGGAGCGGGATGCAGTGGAGGAGATGAGGCTCGTAGCGCTCGTGGCGCTCTACGTGCTCCTGTCTGTCATAGGTATTATAGGTGAGTGTGTGTAGTACAGCCACGACTTGCTGATATACAGTGACAAAAGCGATGCGGAGCGGGATGCGGTGGAGGAGATGACGCTCGCAGCGCTCGTGGCGCTCTACGTGCTCGTGTCTGTCATAGGTATTATAGGTGAGTGTGTGTAGTACAGCCACGACTTGCTGATGTACAGTAACAGAAGCGATGCGGAGCGGGATGCGGTGGAGGAGACGACGCTCGCAGCGCTCGTGGCGCTCTACGTGCTCGTGTCTATCAGGTATTATAGATAAGTGGATGTAATACGGCCATGACTGCCTGATGTACATACAGCAACATAGGGTGAAGCGATGAAGGTGGCTATTCAGATGAGCACAAACAGATACGTACGGAAATACATGCTGCATTGGGTTGCCATGTTCAAGTTTTAACAATAAATAATGTATACGGTTCTCTATTGTATTACCTAACTTTTTTATCCATAATTTAAAGAGCCATAACTTTTTTTGTCCTAATCATCATTTGTCCGAATGATAACTTACCCGAACTTAATATCACCTAATGTCTCATGCCATAAAATTAAAATCTCTAAATATAATATGTCCTAAACCCGTTTGTCATAAATATTACAATCAATAATATACAAAATATATAAAACCGTTTTCAATAAAAGTTATAGTCCTAAATTCAAATTACAAATAAACAAATAATATTCTTAGAACGTATTACAAAGCAATTGCTATGAGCTTCTCTCATTTGTTATAATTAAAAATATTTGATGATGCATTATATTTTTTTATTATATATTACGTAAATAAATATATTACATGTACTTAATAAAGCAGTTAGATAGTGGTAGTTGATTGTGAACATTTGTGGTTTTTATAAGCAAGCAAGCATGCAGCATGCAAGGAGTCATGCAGCATGCAAGCAAGCATGCAGCATGCAAACAAGCAAGCAGCATGCAAGCAAGCATGCAGCATGCAAACAAGCAAGCAGCATGCAAGCAAGCAGCATGAAAGCAAGCAGCATGCAAGCAAGCACGCAACATGCAGCAGGCATGGTTTCTGTCACGGCTCCGGCGCTGCGGGGCTCCGGCGGTCCCACGCGAGTTTATCGTCGCAGATGGGTTTAACGCTCACCACCGCGGCGAGTGTTACAACCACCTGCTCCTCAACTCATGGGCCGCCTCGCCCCTCCGCGCCTACACGATTTTAAATTACACTCTAGGGGTAGGGCAGACAAGACTACGTGGAGTCGGATTTACAGCGATTCGTTTCTGTCACTAAAACCTATTTATTATAAATGAACATTCGGAATAATACACATTATTCAACACAATACTTAGGACATATGACTTTAGGGCATCTAAAATTAGGAGATTGAATTATTATAGTACTCGATATTATGACAGAATACTTTTAGAACTAAAGATAATTATGCTAACCAAAATTTCGGGGTTTTGAACATTATGGTTATTGTAGTTTATAGTAAACGTGTTATGGATAATGATTTTCGGACAAACAATTTTATGAGAAGTAAGGGAGTACCAATGTATACTTATGTATAATAATTTAAATTAATATTAGTATGCCACCTACTGTGGCAGGACACAGAGACCCGCTACCCTGTAATTATTCCATCCATTTTTCACTTATGTACACAAATAAACGTATTTGATTTGAGTGGATCGGGTCCTTAAACAAAATTATCTAAAACAGAAATGAAAAACTATAAAATAAAATATAATCTCTTGTCCTCTTTTTTTGTACTTTTTATGAGGAGCTCGTGGCTAAATTATATCAGCCGCACGCGATCTTCGAGGTTAAGCAACGCTTGCCGAGGTTGGTCTGTGGATGGGTGACCATCATAACATAACGAGACTTCTCCGTGCCTCGGAAAGCACGTTAAGCCGTTGGTCCTGGCTGTCATTTGAAAATCTTTGTCAGTCGTTACGGATTGTCAGAAGCCAGAAAGGACAATGGCAGGCTTGTATGAGAATTTTGTACCGCTAATAATATTTCGTGTTTTGGGAAGTTTTTTGTTTTAATTGGAAAAATTCCTAGATTTTTAGAACTTGGGACGTAGAAGTTATAACCACTTTTATTTTTAAGGTTATATTGGTACTAGTGTTACATATGAGTACACTAGCAGCGCCTCGCGGTTTCACCCGCGTAGTTCCCGTTCCCGTCGGAATATGGGAATAAAATATAGCCTATAGCCTTCCTCGATAAATGGGCTATCTAACACTGAAAGATTTTTTCAAATCGGACCAGTAGTTCCTGAGATTAGCGCGTTCAAACAAACAAACAAACAAACAAACAAACAAACAAACAAACTCTTCAGCTTTATAATATTAGTATAGATAATCATTGTTTTGGTGATAATGTTCTAGATTGCTTGCCGCTATTTTTGTAGTGTTTTAATAACCAATAAGTATGAAGATTGAGATGAGGATCGTACCTACTCAGTTGGGGTGCATTAGGAAATACCTACCTATGATGTCCAGCAGCGAACTGCAACAGTTTGACAATAGGGTAGTTGACTAAAAAAATCTAATTAGTCCGTCGGATAGATTTCCAAAAAATATTGGACACGTATTTTTTCTTTTTTCACGTAAACAAAAAATGAAGCCGATACAGAGCGTTGAAAACTCGTGTGACGTCACTACTCGCTACAATTTTTACCGAGCCGTAACGTCACAAGCCCCCACTCCTGGTCTTTGATGCTTTGTATCTTCGTCAGTTTTTATAGATTTGATAAAGGAAAAAATACGTGTCCAATATTTTTCTATAATCTAACTGACGGACTAAACATAATCATATGTTTTTTACTCAGGAAACATCCCTATTATGAAGTTATGATGGGTCGTCGATTGTAGATAAACTAAACAATAGGTGTTTTGTTTTTGTAAGCATTATTTTATTTCATTTTACTTTCAATTAATTTATTCTTAGTATTACTTCATGTAAAAAGGGGGCAGGTCGGCGGCCCCTCTCTCTCACTCATCACACGTGAGCAGCATCCCATTGTTCTTAAATAATAATAATAATTCGCTTAATTACTCAGACTCACAAACCACAATCCAAAACAACAGCAAATAATTGAACTCAATGACAGATTTTTTTTTACCTGTCAATAAATAATTACCATTTGAACAAAAAACATTGATGACATTAATCATTACTATAGTTAAATCGTAAACTATTATGATTTTATGCAACGATTATGCGTTCATAGGTATAATATGTAAGTGTTTAATCATATTTAATGTTATTTCTGTTTCTAAATAATTAATTATCATTTCGATATTGGTGTTATTTTTCATTGGCAACTTCTAAAAACATAACTGCGTTTAGTTTACGATTGTTTTATGTTTAGTTATTAATTTTTTTTAATTTATATTATCAATTAATCCGAAGTTCTAAAAATAGTACACATACGTGAAAATGAATGGCTTAATTGCCTTAATAAGTGGTATAAATTCTATAACAGAACATCAAAAAAAGTTTGGTGTACCAGATCTGCCATTCTCCTTTGACACCAGTCTTGCCAAGAAGTACCGTGTTACCCATTTAATTGTTTGTTGGAGGTCTGGTAGGCAGCCACTCCACGTAAAATACTGGTATTCAGCTAAATCCGGCTTGTCTGGGAGCCGACCCCAATATAGTTGGGAAAAAGCTAGGCAGATGATGACTCTTTTTATGTACACCATATAAGTTGCAAAAATATTGATGAAAAAAACATTACGTAAATAGTTGATCTTAGCCCTAAAAGTGATCTTTAAAATATTTGTCTTATATACTGAATCATTTCTACACACCCACAGGCAATGTGAGCTTAATGGCAGCGCTGGCGTCAGGCGGCGCGTCCAGACTGCGCACGCCACAGATGCTGAGCGCATGTGCGGCTGACTTCCTGGTTTGTGCAGCCAGCGCGCCGCTCGCAGCCACGCGAGCCGCCAGGGCGGACGAGCTGCCCTGTCACGTCACTTATTATATTGAGGTATTTTTTTTTATTTGTACCTATATTTCCACGAAGCTATGTGTAACGCACACATAGCATTTTTTTCCATGGTAATAAAACATGATTTATTTATTTATTAAAGGCAAACCAACAGCTTCTGTATACAGCATTACATATAGCAAAAGCATCAGACTAACGGCCGAACCCAATAACCGATCTATCACATACTGGAGATAGAAAAACAAACGAAACAACAGAAATATTATTTAGGTTTTCTGTTGTTTCATTTGTTTTTCTATCTCCAGTATGTGATAGATCGGTTATTGGGTTCGGCCGTTATACAGTCGCCAATAATAGGTCGACCAACATTCAAGTGAGCAAAATAACACTGGCTTATTACTAGCTATTGATAAAATAACGGGAAAAAGACTGTGAGGCGAGCTCAACTTAGATTCCAAAAGGCCAATAATCATTCAAATTATCATTCACTAGCTGCTGCCCGCGACTTCGTCCCCGTGGAATCCCCGATTTTAAAACATTATTTATCGCTGCTCCGCTCCTATTGGCTTAAGCGTGATGATATATAGCCTTAAGCCTTCCTCGATAAATGGTCTATTCAACCCAAAAAGAATTCTTCAATTCGAACCAGTAGTTCCTGAGATAAGCGCGTTCAACGAACAAACAAACTCTTCAGCTTTATAATATTAGTATAGATATAATAATATATTATAAATTCATTGTGTAAACAATTGTTGGCTGACCTAAACTAAATAAATAATTTTTTTTTGAAGTTAAAAGCATTCAAATAATAGTTGCAATGTCTTCTCAGCGACAAACAATCGCAAAAATTAGTCAAAATGTAGGACAATTACAGATGTTTTGGTTCTAAAGGGTGGTCGTATTTGGCGAATGCTTTCCCTAAAAATACTAGAATAAAGACGTTTAATTAGTAAAAAATATATGATTCTATTTAGTCCGTCTGTTAGATTATAGAAAAAAAATGACGAAGGAAAAGAGATTTGCGTGAATAAATCCAATATTTTTTGAAAATCTATGTGACGGACTAATTAGGTTTTTTCAGTCAAATACCATATTACCCCTTAAGCTACATACCAGAAATACCGGATCAAAATCCCAATAAGTCCATACGCACTCTGCCCCACTAACTTGAGGTGTGAAAACGTAGGATTATGTTTGTGTAGTCGTAACTCTAAAACCAATATTAGAAAAAAATACAAAACTGGCAATCGCGGAAGATCGGATATTATGGAGCAACTAGCTTCTGCTCGCGACTTCGTCCGCGTGGAACAGTTACTTTACCCCCGAATTTGAAACTCTCAGCCCGATCGGTTTAAAATTGACTAAGTTTCATTCAAACTTTCATCCCCTATTTTATCCCCTTGGGGGTAGAATTAATCAAAATCCTTTCTTAGCAAATGCCTACGTCATAACATCTACCTGCATGCCAAATTTCAGCTCGATCCGTTCAGTGGTTTGGGCTGTGCGTTGATAGATCACTATGTCAGTCAGTCAGTCCCTTTTGAGTTATATATATTTAGATTTGATGGAAGCTGGTCAACATTGTTGTGTGTTTTTGTTATATTGATACATAGTTATTTAATTGCCCCACAGTCGTTCCCAGTGGCAGCCAGCACTCTATCGCTGGTAGCGATCGCCGCAGACCGCTGTGGTGCGGTGCGGCGCGGCGGCACATCGCTGTGTGCTCGCCCGCATCTAGCAGTTGTGGCTGTGTGGATCATGGCGCTGTTACTGAGTAAGACAACTGAAATTAATAGGATTTTGTCAGTCCAGTCATCATCTGCCTAGCCTTTTCCCAACTATATTGGGGTCGGCTCCCAGCTAAGCCGGATTCAGCTGCATACCAGTATTTTGCTAAAAGTTTCGTAGGAAAACCAATGTAAATAGGCAATTCTGTAGGCTATTTCGGTATTATGGCAGAAAAAATTGAACAAATGGATGAGTACAGTACATAGCCTAAAAATTACGAAACCTGAGATTACCTGGCAAGCCGATGTCCAGCTGATGGGATAGAAAGGTTCTGAAGCGGCAACCACGAACCAAAATTCTCAGCGTTAGTAAGCCTCCCTCATGATGCACCAATGATGCAGGTGATGATGGCGGGAATCAGAGCAAGAGGAGGCCTTCATTGTAACAGTGGAGCAGTACTTGGAAGAGGCCTTTATGCAGCAGTCCAATAATAATGATGTCTAAACGTCCAAGCCTAATCTAAGAAAATAATATGGCCAACTAAACACCTACAAAAAAACTACAAATCCTCACACCGCCATAAAAAAGCAATTTCACGGTCATGCCTGTAAATTACAGTATCCAAAATGGCTTCCTAAAATCAACGAAAGGGCTGTTGTAATCCCGCAGTAAATATTTTTATTACGTCGTTTTACTACCATTATTTGAAATTCATGAATGCCTAAATAGAATCCTTTTATGTTTTTATCAGCTTCCTGTTCATTAGTTAAATGTAGGTATCTTCTCCTTATTGTGTAATATTGTCTATCCCATTAACTGTATTAACCAGGAACTCTTGCTTTTTTATACACTTTTGTCTATTTTTTGAAAAATGTTACCAGGACAAGCCTTCTCGAAATTTTTTTTTAAATGAAAGAGAAAATTTAAGACAAAAAGTCTTAAATTTTCTCTTTCATTTTAAAAATATTTTCTTTGGACATTCTAAGAGTATTTTCTTTGGACATTCTAAGAGTATTTTCTTTGGTCATTCTAAGAGTACCTATTTTCTTTGGACATTCTAAGAGTATTTTCTTTGGACATTCTAAGAGTATTTTCCCTTTCCCAGGTGCAGCAGCATTCACAACGACGTGCGTGTCATGTCCGCCCCTCGCCGCGGCACACGCGCTACTAACCTACTGCTTCCCTGTTATGGCCGTCGCTAAGTGTCACTGGGCCGTGCGCGTGAAGCTCACTGCCCTCTCCCTCACCGCGAGGGCAGCGCACGGCGAGCTGCCGCTCCCCGTGCCGCTCATGAGGAGACCCACACACGTCATCATCGTCGCGGGCGTGGGGCCCAGAGAACGCCGCGACGCCGTCGACGTTGGTGACGTCAGAAGAAAGAAGCTCCAGCCGAGCCTCCTTGGACCACAGCCTCAGACCTCGACGCTGAGGTCCCGGCGGCGGCTGGGCAATGTCCTCATGGGCATCGCGGCGATATTCGCCGTGTGCTGGTGTCCGCACGCCGCTATAGTGATAGCGAGTGCGTTCGACCTGCACGTGCCGTTCCTGCTGGCGCACTTTGCACTGCTGCTCGGCTACGCGCACTCGGCGCTGAACGCCGTGGCGTACTGGGTGCTGAACCGGCACGCGCTGACGTCGGCGTGCGCGGCGTGGCGGCTGCCACAGCTGCGCGTGCGCGAGGAGCGGCCGTCGTCCACCAACGAGGCCGCGCTGGGAGCCTTCCACCCGCGCCTCGCCCGCCCCGCGCCCTCTCCCCGCCCTCCCCCCTCAAGCTTCCTCTATTGATGTCCGTCTATCTTCTAAGCTTTGTCAATCTGTGATCCCTGTTTCTCAGTGCCTCGTATAGTGTAAGGCGCCCAGCCGGGACGCCGCTCGTTTCGTCGTTATAAACGTGGTTGTTTGAGATTTTATGGAGAATAATATCCGTGAAGCAATAAAGTGTATGAAACACTTACAGTCGTTTTATTGTGGACGTAAACGATTGTTGACGTGTCGTTTCCTTGGCGGAATGGCTGTGATTTATCCTTGGGACAGATCCCTTGTTTATGTGACGTGCGAGTTCTTTTAAGGCAATAAAAGGTACTTTTTAGATTTACAGTTGACGAGTTGAGGAAACTACTAAGTTTGGAATTTTACGAGGAACGCGTCTGTCGTAAAAAATGCTTATGTGATGGTGTACCTTCAAACGTGAAAATGAAATTCGTTATGGTGGTAATCTAACAAACTTACTATTTGCTCTAAAAATACAACATAGCACACCACACATCAAGGACTATTAAAAGGCCCCTATATCCCCATTACAAAGTTTCAGCATGGTGCCGCATTCCAACCGGGAACTGCGCCGCCGGGACATATTACTGAACTTGGACGTTGAACGTTGCGCGACAGGGACCAATGTCAACCGTTTTGTGGGATGGGGTCTTAAAATGTAAACAGTTAGAGGTTAGATGGTTACAGAGATTTGCTAGTTAGTGGTTAGACCCGAATGCGACACAATAATGAACTTAAACTCGAAACAAACGAATGTATAAGTGAGGCATTCCTTTAATTAGGTCGGTTCATGGTTGCTGTTCATTAACCATCATATTTCTTATGTATGACATTGACAGAGATCAGAAAAATTGGCTGCCTGTAAAGTCGGTTTGCGGACTTCAGTTTAATATGGCAACTTCATAAAAAAACATTGATGAAATGATCGTGCCTCTCGCTCGCTCGTGCAGCGCACTCGCTCGGATCGTAACGTTACAATGATTCATCCTTTTTAGTGCGTGCAGCCGGCGGTCATCGATTTATTAGACGTTGTCACGTCAAAATCTGTTTCATTACTATTTGGAAATTACTATGTTCATATAGTACCTACCTTAAAAATTAGAATCATTACTTTAAAGAAACACGCTTTCGATTTTATGCAAGGTACAAGTGCATACCTCATATCAGCGCCAATAGTCACAAAAGCGAACAACGAAAAGGCTGGAAAGCAGACTCTTCAAAGCTTAGAACTGCAGTGTTTTATTTTCACACATAAATCCATAAAGTGAGAGTTCCAGCAGTACTCAATGTGTGGCATTAAGTCGTTTTGGCAGCGTGTAGCCACAAGCTAAAAGTGTGTCAGCAAGAGCTTTTGCTAAGTCGAGTGGACCCTGCATAAACCGAACTCAACGCTTAGAAACGTTTTGATGTAACAACAAGTTACAAGGTAGGGAAAATACCGCATAAAAGGGAAAATCATGCACTCTAGTCAAATAAACAGACCTATACCCATATATGGAGCAGTGGTGGCCGAGTGGTAACGGCCCCGACTTACGAATTGTAGGTCGCGGGTTCAAACCCAGCCAGGCGCATTACTTTGTGTAATTAATTTCATCACCACTGCTCTCAAAACGGTGAAGGAAAACATCGTGAGGAAACCGGCAGTCCTAGAACCACAAATTCGAAGACATGTGACATTCACCAACACGCACTGGGCCCGCGTGGTGGATTACGGCCATATGGGTATACATAATAACATACATAATCAGCCTTTTAACGTTCCCACTGCTGGGGACACGGACCTCCTCTCTAGGAGAGGGAATGGGCCGTATCCACCACGCGGGCCCAGTGCGGGTTGGTGAATGTCACATGTCTTCGAATTTTTGGTTTTGAGAGCAGTAGTGATGAAATTAATTTTACAAGGTAACGCCCCTGGTTGGGTTTGAACCCACGACCTACAATTCATAAGTCGGAGCCGTTACCACTCGGCCACCACTGCTGGCATTCAAATTCGTGTTTTATTAATTAGAATAATAAGTAGTACTAGGCGCGAAGTTCCGTGGTGTTGCAATACTACTGTCAACTTGACCGGCCTTAAAACTGAAGAAATTAGAAAAACATTATTTCCACTGTTCTGCTTATAAAGCAGGAGACAGAACAGTGTTAGATCTATACGCACCAAGGAACAATATAGCTGGGTAAAGCCCAGTTGCCACAGCAGAACGAATTAAAAATTAACACTAATATTGATGAGTTCTAAATTGATCGAGACCATTGAAAGATCGATATGACAAAATCGCTTGAATGCTTGAGGATGCTGTTGGAACTGGCGCTGACAATGAATATATCTAATGAAGTTGGATAGTTCATCACAAACGACGTTTCAGTTTCTAAGATGAACCCATCTTAGAAACTGCATTATTCTTTTATTTCTGAAGCAATTTAAAACTGTATATAGATTGGAATCTAGACCGTAGATTGAAAAGAAAAAAAAACTGTGGCCATTGAAACTTTTTACTCGAACAAATTGGAATGGTTCGTTGAGTCGAGTCGAATTGAATCCTCTCCGCAAGGCAATTCATTTGCATTTTGATATCAAACAAAAATATCGGGATTGCATCCTTTTTAAACTTGTGTACTTGAAAGAATTGAAAAATCTTTCACTGGATTTGATCGCATTTAATTGGGTCTCTTGGATTGCACTAAACTAAATGGATTTTAGAGATTCTCGTATTTTTAAGGAACGTTCGCATTCAATACTGTCAAAAACACCTCTATTTTTCCTAGATTTTGACATGTTTTATGACATTTATTGTCATTGAGATATTGTGACTTGAATTTGAACACTTTTCAAGTACGGTACGAGAATTGGCTTTCAGAATTAGATCCTGAAATATCCTAACAACTTAAATGTTTACCGTATAACTTAATTATGCCATAAACTTATTAAGCTTATCCTTATTAAGATGGGCACATAACACAGACATTATATCCTCATTAAAGATGAACATTTTCGAGGAAAACATGCTCCAAGTTTATACCAAAACAAAAGGATCCATAAGATTGAGCAGTTTCCATATACCGTATACGTAAAGCACAGTCCAAATAAGAGTGGAAAGCATTTAATTAGCAAAATATTAAAGACGTAATGTAATATGCACGGACGTTGTGGCCAAAATGGTTCCGTATTTATTAAACCCTCATAACAAAATAACACAATTATATAAAGCGAAATTAGCAAACATAATCAACGGACCGTTTTGTGACGTCATATACGTATTATTATTGCCGACAATTCCAGCCAGGAATTACAATGATATGGACCAGAAAGCTTTTTTCTGAATTTAAATAATAAAATAAAAACTCTTCTTTTGTTTTCCGAGATTTATACGGCCAGTATTTCATCAACAACGGACCGTTGTGTAACTTCATATTGTTGTTGCCAAAAAGTTCCAGCCGGGAGTTTAGAATGGTTTGAATAGAAAGCGTTGTTCTGAATTTAAATATTTGACGACATGGTTAGCGCAGTGGTTGAGTGCGATTAGCTGCTGCTCTGCGTGTCGCAGGTTCGATACTTGCTCCAAGTCTAGTTGTATGTATGTTTATGTGAGTCTATATGTTTGTTACCGCAACCATTCAGGAAAAAGTCCTAGTGTTCAGGCTACGTATATTTTTTTAAAAATAACTTTTATGTATTGAGGTTTTTACGGCCTGTATAGGGAATGTTCGTATAGGCAACTCTCGCGAGATCTCGGCCTTTTATAGCGAGATTGATCTCGGACGAAAAAAGGGTGAGATCTCGCGAGTTTAACAAAATTGCACTCCAGTATAAGAACGTCTTATTCGAAACACGCGGACCGACTCTGATGTTTATATGTATATGCATAAAAGTCTATTGAAAAAAAAACGTAAAAATAAATGTTTGTCTTTTAATACTTAGCATACTCATGGTTTTAATTATTATTTTCCTAATTTATTCAAATATTATGATTAGTTGCAAAAAAAAACATACAAAACTGCCAATCTCGCGAGATCTTGGAATTGGCGAGATCTCGCAGTATTGTTATTCATAAACTCGCGGGATCTCGCTTGAGCTCCAATCTCGCGAGATTTGCATTCCCTAAGCCTGTATCTATTTGGATTGCCAATCAATTTATTATTTTGATCTCTTTATATTAGATTTTGAAAAAAAAATATGTGACAGTGAAATGCTTCTTTTCTTGCTCAAACATTCAATCAAGTAATATCGTTGTCATTAAGTGATACTCGTACATTCCAAGTATTATATTCTAAACTAGCTGCTGCCCGCGACTTCGTCCCCGTGGAATCCCCGATTTGAAAACATTCTTTATCGCTGCTCCGCTCCTATTGGTCTTAGCGTGATGATATATAGCCTATAGCCTTCCTCGATAAATGGGCTATCTAACACTGAAAGATTTTTTCAAATCGGACCAGTAGTTCATGAGATTAGCGCGTTCAAACAAACAAACAAACTCTTCAGCTTTATAATATTAGTATAGATATTGCTACCCCGAAGGTCTTTACGAGCTGCCACGGTCCTGGGAGGACTTCGGGAATGCCTTCGACCTTGCCAATCAGTGAAATAGTAAAAACTAAAAATTAAAGTATAGTATATTTATTTACTAATTCAGACTCCTAGGGGTGACCGCAAACAGCAACAATAAGCCATGACTTAGTACTACAAACTGATTTAAATATCTACACATACATATTTCAATATTATAATCTGAATCTATCATACAAAAAACAACAACAAAGATAAACGCTTCTGTTATATAATTCCAACAATAAAATAAAAGCCATCAGCATTTTCCTACAAAATATAATTGTTTGTATCAGAATCCAATTAATTTGACTCTCAAATGCATTCCATTTAATTGTATCACGGACAACGTGACGGCTGCAAACGAATCTTAATTTATTTACGTTATTATTAATTTAATTAAGGAATTCGTCACGTATGTGTACCGTGTAATGAAAATTGGATCAAAATGTGAAGGACAAAAGGAATATTGTTTATTACGGGATCATGGAACAAAAAACATCAATTCTGTTGGACTTTTTAACAAAAAACATCAATTCTGTTGGACTTTTTCATCTCTCCATCATCGGCCTGTTTTTAAATGATAAATGATATTTATTTTTTGTAAGTAGGGTAAACACAGCACTTTTACACGTCCAATATTTCTGGTCATTTTAAGCTAGATGAAGCCGGTGCCGGTGTTTTCTAGCCAACTACCGTGAGAAGAAACACTGAAACAAACTCAGAGGTCAATGTTTCTTTTAAAGTCCATACAATCCATACTTGTCAAATCATATGAGAACCATGTAGGTTAATGTCTGAGGTGGCCTTTTGAGGAAAGTGCCATACAGATTTGAGTGGACCTGTCCAGATGTAAATATTCATGTCTGAATAATAAAAGAATACTTAATAACGTAAACATTTATGTGACAATAATAAAAGAATACTTTTAAATTGGGATGGGAATTCATCGAATAACCTCTTCCGCTCTGGATGGAGCGGAAGGGAGTGTCAAACGCTTACTAACTAAACCCCACCTGTATTCTTACTAATGCCCTTTGCGTTCCAAGGCCGCGGTAACTCTTTCAAACAAATTCCGCAACCCTGACAGGTCTATCATAGGCCTAAATGTACACTGAAGGTTACACACTATTTATGTGGGACAAACCTTCCTCTATTACCACTGCAGTACCTTAGAGTCAAAATCAGCAGTGGAAATCACCAGACAACACCCCAAGTCAATGAAGCCCAACGAATCCCGTAGAAACGATTAAATTGTCTTGGATACCGCATAGCAATGAATCAGAAGATAACAGCGGATAGTAAGAAAAACACTATCTCTCCTTCTCAAAGAGGAGGCAGAACAGATCTTGGTGAATATGTACCATTCTTTTGTGTATTTTAAGGATGGGAAATCATCAAACGACTTCTTTCACTCTGGGCAGAGCAGAAGGGAGTGTCAGTCGCTTACTGACTAAAACATATCTGTGTGCTTCCTTTGCGGTCCAGGGCCGCAGTGACTCTTTCAAACAAATTCCGCAACCCTTGTAGGCACTCGCCCTAGCGGTCAAGATAGGGACCATACTCTCGATTTTAAGCAACTGTCATCATTTGTCAGCCAGGATGATAAGATTCTCGCTTCAATCTCAAGTCTTATGAAGTATTATTTTCTACGTAAATGATGCTCTCTAAAAATCATCTCAACTGTTGCCATTAATTTCCACTACAAAATAAGCAAGATTTCTTGTGGTAAGACTATCTTTAAACTGAGTGAAATTCCTCAGCAGGATTAAATATTTTAGTCAATGCAGTTCATACAAAACAAAAGCAGTGAGCTACTGCTACGCCATTCTGTGAGTTATGGATTTTCGTAGCATGTAGGTGCATCTTCGTAGATTCGTAGAGCTTAGATCTACGGCGTAGCAGTGCTACACATGTGGATGTAACCATCTATGACTAACACATTACGACGTTTGCAACCGTCTTGTTTACGAATAATCATGAATTTTTAAATAACTAGCATCGCCCCGCGGTATTACCCGCGTAGTTCTCGTTCCCGTCGGAATATGGGGATAAAATTTAACCTATGTTACTAAGGTTGAATGTAGCTTTCTAACGGTGAAAGAATTTTTGAAATAGGTACAGTAGTTTTTGAGTTTATTCATTACAAACATACACACACACACACACACAGAAATACAAATCTTTCCTCTTTATAATATAAGTGTAGATAAAATTTTTAAACAGACTTAATATATCAAAAACTGGGCAGTTCTGGAAATATTACATACATACGGGTCGAATTGATAACCTCCTTTTTTGAAGTCGGTTAAAAATGGGAAATACTTTTGTTATTTTTAGCGTTTTATCTGTTTAAAAAAGAAGAAACAAAATGAGCTATATTGTCTTTCTTCTTTTCTAAATAGCTAAAACGCTAAACATTAATATCTACCAAACTTATTCTTTACAGCTTATCCCGAGGTCGTCAGCCCAGATAAATAAGCTTAGAGTATCAGTTCTTTGTTTGTTTTATAGTTTTGGCAATACCTATACCCTACCGCATCACAAACTAATACTTTAATGTTTTGACTCGCCAAAATTCAATCAACCAGGCCAAATCGAATACATGCCTACGCATATATACATAAAACCCCTCATTACGCCGATACCATTAGACCGAATACCACAAAAGAACATAATACATAAATACTGAAGCCAAATTCCGCAATAAGGGCCAAGTCACTGAACTCAGTCCTTCGACAAGCGAGTCGTCGACAAACGAAATCGTTCGATAACTTCTCGAATGATGCGGTGAGCGGTAAAACCGAATGACCTACTGGTGAGCGAAGACATTCGTTCATTCAAATGAATTTTGGAGTTACTATGGGTTGTCGATGTGTTCTCGTTTGATGTTAGATAAAATTCATCAAGTCGTATTCTCGATGTAAACCTCTTTCGAACAAAAAAGTATTATCAAATACCGGGTAAAGGATCATGGGAAATCACCAAATGACTTCTCCCGCTCTGGGTGGAGCGGTGTCAGCCTCTTACTGACTAAAACCCACCCGTGATCCTTCTTGTGCCCTTTGCGTTCCAGGGTCGCGTTGTTGTTCCAGGGTCGCGTTGTATGTTACTTTTGCCCTAACTCGTTAACCAATAGGAACAAGTACACTGTTTTTCTGTATTCCTACTGGTTAAAAGTTAGGACCAAAGTAGTACTCCAGAGCTAAAGTAACTCATCGTTACGGTACGTCTATATAAGACGTTGTTACGGCAGAGCAATAATATACAGTATGTTAACTAACAGAGGGCGTTCCCGTTAACCCGCAATAGTATAGCATCTATGTATATATGATAAAAAAAATATATTACCATTCAAAAACAAAATGTTTTTATTTTATTTTTTTCACTAAAAATGTTAAATTGATACTTTAAAGAAACACTCTGTATACGCGTACTTGCCGGTTTGGGCATTGCTACTACGAGTAGGTACTATTCCGCGCTACTATTTTGATTTTAAACAGGATTTTTCGAATTTATTGCCATTTTTTTTAATTCGGATTATTTTATGCTTATTTTTCTATTCTGATATTTTTATTTTAATCTATTAATGATATAGATTAACGAATTTAAGGGGACGCCCTCTGTTATTTAACATACTGTATAGTACAAAAAAAGAAACGATTTTTAACAGCGACCATCACAAATCCACACTCCGTACTTTCTTACTGATATAATAAAAAGAAATTTACTGTACGCACCAACATTTTCTCCGACATCCACGCGAACGTAGTCCTCTTTACTAGTACATATTTTAAAGCTGAAGAGTTTGTTTAGTTGCGCGCTAATCTTAGGAACTACTGGGTCGAATTTTAAAATTATTTAAGTGCTGGACTGTTTACTGAGGAAGGCTGGGATAGGCTATTCAAAATTCAAAATTCAAAGCATTTATTTCAATTAAACCCTTTACAGGCACTTTTGAATTGTCAAGTCGAAAAAGGTGAAGCTATCTGCACGTTCCAAAGCGTAGATCTCTATGGAGAAGAACGTGCAAGAAACTCCACGGACACTCTTTTAAATCATGCTCTGTATTACATAACCTTGGTTATATAACATCACGCTACGATACATAGGGGCGGAGTATTAATCTAAAACTGTTTTTTTGTAACTCTGCTCTCGGGCTCTCTTATGTGACGCAGACGAAGTTGCGCGAGTCAGCTAGTCATAAATACGAATGTAACTCTTTCTATTTATCACCTCTTCAAGCCGTAACTGATTTGGTAATCGTGTAACCTTAGTAGTTCCCTAAGTCTGTGCTCAAGTGTCGAAGTAACCGCTAATCTCATTCACGAGGGACTTCACGTCACCTGGCCCTGCTTTTCTGGTGATTTCTAGGTCAAGTGCTCAATTCTCATTGTAATCAAAGTAACTCTCGAACTGCCAGGGATTTGTTCGAAAGAGTCACCGCGGCCACGGATTCCAGGCCACCGTAGGCGCGGGAGTGCGAGCGTTGGGTAGCTCGCCGTCCGATAATAACCAGGCCCAGGTCGACAGCGTGTCGTGTTCTACCTGCTTCCAAAGAGATGTCAGCATAGAAGACGGGCTCTTCAAGGACAGTGCTTTCAAGGGTTGCGGAATTTGTTCGAAAGAGTTACCACGGCCTTGGAGCGCAAAGGCCATTAGGAGACGGATGGGTTTTAGTTAGTAAGAGTCTGACACTCCCATCCGCTCCACCCAGAGCGGGAGAAGTCATTTCATGATTTCGCGTACTTAAAAAAACAAAAAACTGTGGTAACTAACACAGAAGAACATCTTGTGAAGTATGGAAGACGCCTGTTGGGTTTGGAATTAAAAGAATAACAATTTTTGCTTGCAGCTTTTGCTCGCTTTAATTATTAAATTTTGTAACAGCAAATTCTATGTAATACAAAACAAAGTTCGAATTCCCTTGCAAAAAACACAACTTCGAATTGTTAATTCAGGAATGTTGGGAGACAGTTGGACAGACACAACGAAACGATATCATGAGGTGCACAAAAAGTGTGCAAAAAAATCGACTGCCCCATACATTTCTGTGCACATAACTCGACAAAACAACTGAATAGCTGATATTTTTTTCGTGATTTCTGTTTTGGTCCCACATAACCCCTTAAGAGTTATTACGTTTATTTTTTTACACGTCGTATAATGACAGTTCAGTTGGAAGCTCGAACACAGTTTCGTCCGAAAACGCCAGACTTTTTTCTGAAAAAAAAAAATAAAACAATTTAGAAACTATAACTAAGTAAATCCCGGTTCGTGTAACTCGCAGCTCTACGCAGCTTACAAACGCCAGGTTAATGAATTGAGTCACGTTCTATAAACCTTACTTTATTTTTACCTAAAGGGAACTCATTTAACGCAAACAAATTAAAAATAAATACTTTTCTTTCCTTTGGCTCATCTCATAGGAAGGTGCACTTTTTATGAATAAAAAAAATGTTATTTATATTATAGTGTAATATTATAACGAGGTTTTTTTTTTGTTTGATTATACGGAATCAACTCTGAAACTACTGAACTGATTTGAACTATTTTTTCACAAATGAAGAGCTACATTGTCAGCAAGTAACATTTCATCTCCATATTCTCCCGGGAACAAAACTACGCAGGTGAAACTGCGGGGAGCTACTAGTGTAGTCTATAATGCCACTCGGCGACAGTGTGGCGTCACGTAGAGCCTTTTAGTTTGGTATAAGAGCGTGTCAAACCCGACTTCAGTTCCAAACTTTGACAGGTTTTCAGACAAAAGTTGATAAAAATTCAAATTCAGACTTCACGGGTTAGTGAAAGAACTTTTGAATAAATCAGTAGGTACCTACTTCCAAAGTTAACCTTCCATGAACAAACAAACAAAACAAGAAATAAATAAATATAATGAACAATACAACTTTATTTTCATCAGAAGTTTAGATTACATCGAGATGCAATTTTAAACTCCAAAATAAAAATTTCCAACACGGGAATCGATCCCAGAACTTCGCTCAATATCCGTGTTCGCAACTACTAAACGAGAGACAGACGATGGTGTTCATATTATGTCGTAAAAGACTTAATATCACCTCAAGCATTGCAAATTGACGTAAATAATGTTTGGTTACTTTGCGCAATCAACCGTTAAGATTGTGAAAGTACTCCCGTTTATGCGCTTGCTGCTCGCTTATTTCGGTGCCACAGTCACCAGCTCCGGTAGCCGTGATCGTCTAGTGGTTAGGACCCTACGTTGTGGCCGTAGTAACCCAGGTTCGAATCCTGGTCACGGCAGTGATGTACTGTCGCGGCGGAGCAATTGTTTTGTTTTACTGAAAATATGTGTGTATTTGGCACCGTAAATATAAGTATTAATAATCCATCAAACATAGAGATTTTTCTCAGAGAAAAGCCGCCCCTTTGTTTTACAAAATATACGACCTTCTTTCTACCCCAGCCTTCTCGTAAATATTTAAGTTTGTGAAGATGTTTGTCGCCTTTCGCGCAAAAAACTTCTTAACGAATTTGAATGGGCACATACATATATATTTATACATAGTTTGGAACCGGGATTAATACATGGAATACTCTTTATCCAGGAAGCATGTTCGCTTGAGAATATCTCAATTATATTCTTGTCTGCCTAACGAGTAGCTGTGGTGGCCGACTGGTAACGGCCCCGACTTACGAATTGTAGGTCGGGGGTTCAAACCCAGTCAGGCGCATTACTTTGTATCATTAATTTCATCACTACTGCTCTCAAAACGGTGAAGGAAAACATCGTGAGGAAACCGGCATGTCCTAGAACTAAAATTCATGTGACATTCACCAACCCGCACTGGGCCCGCGTGGTGGATTACGGCCCATTCCCTCTCCTAGAGAGGAGGCCTGTGTCCCAGCAGCCTTTTAACGTTCCCAACGTTAAAAAGCTGATTATGCTTATGCTTACGCTAACGAGTAGTAAATAATTACGAAAGTCAATTAATTCTTCCATTATAATATACCATCTGTTACTTATATCCTTAGATAAAAATAAAACATATATTATGAGTTTCATAATAACATTTATGAAACTGTATTTGTTAGACCCAATATAATTAAGTATGTACCTATCTTTTTGTCTACGAACTCTGGAAAAATTCTATAATGATGAAGAGACCTCTTTAAATGAGACGTCAAAGAACGTTCTTTATACCATTTACATTCTAATATTATTTCATCAAAGAAATAAAGAAAATATGTCGCCTCATTTTCGTTTCTTTTCAGAAATCTGTACTACAATATAACATAACAAAGAGGAAAGATTTTTTGTTAAACACACTCACAACAAATATTGTAAAACATTTATTTGAAAAGAGTAACTATGGAGTTTCTTGTCCGTTCTTCTCCATAAGAATCTTACTTTGCGAATGGACGCTAGAGTCACTTAATTATGATGAATTTTAATGATGACGTTCAAAAGTGCCGTTTAATGGTCTAATTGAAATAAACGCTTTGACTTTGACTTTGTTTGTACCGCATAAGCTCCGAAACTACAGGACCGATTTTAACCATTTTTCCCCCATCAGAGAGCTATATATTATCCCCGTATTTCCACGGAAACGGACACTTATTACCCCAGACTTAAAATCCCAGAAAAAGAATCCATAAAAAGTCAGAAATTATTCTAATCAATTTTAACGCAGGCAAATCCGCACTGAAGCGAGTATTTAGAAAAAAACGTCGTTGTTTTATTGCAAAAGTAAGACAATCTACTCGTAAATATAATTTACATGTATCATGTAAAGTATAGGAGTTTCGAACTTTGCTGCAAAGTTATAATTATATGGAAATCTTGTATTAAACGATACTGAAGTATCGAGGAGACTTATAATGGTTTGAATATTAAAAAGTAGGAAGGGGAATCGAATACTTGGGCAACTTTAAATTCAATGCATTTTAAGAGGATGAAAAGCAGATGTCTTATTTATTTATTTATTTATGTAATTGCAACGGTAACAAAATATAAACCAATTACAGCAATTACAGTAATTCAAATTAACTTAAGATTAGGTATAACTATGACATAATGAAAACACTACAATAAAATCACTTCCTCAAATCTCTCTCACAGTACTTCTGACATGCCAATAAAATCTTCGTCCATTCATCCGCAAACAGGTCAATTGTTGAATTAGAGTCCAAGAGATCATTAAGTGCAGCCAGAGTGCGAGGTATTGGGGACTTAGCACGAGCTACAGTGCGACAAAGAGGCACAGCAAATAGTCTGTGCTTTCTGCTCCGGCAGTAATTGTCCGGGACAAAGAAGCGAGCCAGCAAAGCTAGCAGATCAGGTGCGTCAATAACACCACGGAGCGTCTTGCAGGCTATTGTGAGCTGATCACGTGCTCGCCTTACCTCTAACGAGTTATATCCGAGGCAACCCAGCAGGAACTTGGTCGGATAGAGGTAAGGGTAGTAGCCATGTATACGCTTGTACAGGAACCTAAGGAACGTTTTTTGAACTTTTTCCAATAAAAGCGCGTAACTGCCTTCGTGCGGATTCCACACGCAAGAACTAAATTCTAATTTGCTACGCACAAGCGCGTTGAATAATATTTTAATTGCGTGAGCGGAGCGAAAATCACGGCAATTACGCAGGACAAAACCTAACCTTTGGTAGGATTGTTTAGCTACCGTAGCCATGTGGTCGTGAAAGGTAAGCTTTCGGTCGAACGCGACTCCCAGGTCTTTCATGGCTGTTGTTTTTGTGATAGCGTTATTATTTAAATTGTATTCAAAATTCACTGGGTTTCGCATTCGACCGAAAGTCATAGCGAAGCATTTAGATGCGTTAAAGTCCATTTTATTGTCAACGCTCCACTTATATAACGCATCTATGTCTCGCTGTAGTTCCAAACAGTCACTTTCGGAGCTTACTTCTAGATACAATTTCAAATCGTCGGCATATAAGAGACATCTTGCATGACGGAGAATTTGAGGGAGATCATTAATCATAATTAAAAATAATAAAGGTCCCAAAATTGAGCCTTGACTCACACCAGAACGCGTGTGATAGGCACCAGACTCGTACATGCCGAGCCTAACGAACTGCTGGCGATCGCGTAGATAGTCTGCGAAGAAACGGAGAAGGGACGGTGAGAATCCAAGTTTGCTAAGTTTCATTAGCAGCGTGTCATTATTAACCCTATCAAACGCCTTCCGGAAGTCGAAGTAAAGTACATCTACCTGACGTCCGCGGTCCAAACTGGATGAGATATAATCAACTAGAGTCAGGATATTAGTATCAACTGATCTCTTTTTTCTAAAACCGTGCTGCTCATTACATAAATACTTGTTTATTTGCTCGTAGATAGCATTGTGGAGGATGATCTCGAAGATCTTCGCTGGGGAAGACAAAATTGCAATAGGGCGATAATCTTCGACAGAACTTCTGCTTCTGCTTATCTTATTTGCAATAGACCAACAAATCACGAAAAACCTTAGCCCCCCTAGCCAATTTGATAATCTGCAAATCGTTAACGCCAGTCGAAAATGAATCAAATGTATGGCAATGAAATCATCTCAACGTTAAGTCACGTGGTTAGAACAAACGAATAGAAAATTCGTAGCCAAGTTCACATCGTTCGAAATGATAGAATGAATTGTTATCGTTTCTACAATATTCAACGCTACATCCATTTTTAAAATATTTAAACTTAATGGTTAAAGCATTTAAACAGAGTTTTTTTAAACCTGTTAGACGTTTGTAGGAACGCTCGCCATAGACTAAAGAATAGGTCGTTTTTCATTCAAGACATTGTAGAACGAGCGGCCGACTCAGGCGCGTCAACATGGCTACCAACTTATCGTTTTCTACAGTTGCTGACACCGAGGCGTTACCGATTGGAGAACAGAATTCGACACGAAACGTTTGTAACTTGGCTAGGGGGGCAGGCCAGTTATGGAAGTATGTATACGAACATGGTGGAAAGTACAGCCTCCTCCAATGGAAAGAGAGGACCGTCCGACCAGACGGGTGTTGGAACTGGTGGGCAATTTTACGATAGTTATCTTTGGCCTGTTGTATCTATACTAATACATAAAGCTGAAGAGTTTGTTTGCTTGAACGCGCTAATCTCAGGAAATACGGAATACGGATACGAAAAATTTAACAGATTAATTTCAGTGTTAGATAGCCCATTTATCGAGGAAGGCTATAGGCTATATATCATCACGCTTAGACCAATAGGAGCGGAGAACCAACGAAGAATGTTGCAACAACGGGGATATTTTTGTCTCTCTCTCTCTAATATTAGGCATTGCGCGGGTCGGCTAGTGTGTTCATATCAGGTGGATAACTTTGATGGCACGTTGTATTTGTGTGATGTCGGGTCTTTTTTGTAGTTCGTAGCGGCAAGTGAACTGTCAACTTCGTAGCGGCATCTAAACTGTCATGTGAACTATCAACTTCGGAGCGGCATGTAAACTTTCAACTTCGTAGCGGAATCCAAATTGTCATGTAAACTTTCAACTTCGTAGCGGGATCCAAACTGTCATATAAACTATCTACTTCATAGCGGCATCTAAACTGTCATGTAAACTGTCAACTTCGTAGCGGCATCTAAACTGTCATGTAAACTGTCAACTTCGTAGTGGCATCCAAACTGTCATGTAAACTGTCAATTTCGTAGCGGGATCCAAACTGTCAGGTAAACTTTCAACTTCGTAGCGGGATCCAAATTGTCATGTAAACTTTCAACTTCGTAGCGGGATCCAAACTGTCATATAAACTATCTACTTCATAGCGGCATCTAAACTGTCATGTAAACTGTCAACTTCGTAGCGGCATCTAAACTGTCATGTGAACTATCAACTTCGGAGCGGCATGTAAACTTTCAACTTCGTAGCGGGATCCAAATTGTCATGTAAACTTTCAACTTCGTAGTGGGATCCAAACTGTCATATAAACTATCTATTTCATAGCGGCATCTAAACTGTCAACTTCGTAGTGGCATCCAAACTGTCATGTAAACTGTCAATTTCGTAGCGGGATCCAAACTGTCAGGTAAACTTTCAACTTCGTAGCGGGATCCAAGCTGTCATGTAAACTGTCGACTTCGTAGCGGCATGTAAGCTGTCATGTAAACCGTTGACTTCGTAGCGCTATCTAAACTGTCACCTTCATAGCGGCATCTAAACTGTCACCTTCGTAGCGGCACCTAAACTGTCATGTGGGTATAAATTAAAACATTACAGTTTATGTGATGCACGCTCTATTCCGCTATGCGTAAAGTCTAAAAATAAAGATTATACACCAAAATTGTGACACAAGATTTACAATACTTAAATTGTGCGGGTACTTTGACGGTCATTTCACTCACAGTGATACCAGATACCAAGATACTACTTCACATCAGTTTGGAGGATTGTTTTAATGCGCAAAGTGTACAATAGCTCGACTCTCTCATTATCCCCAATATCACGGTACAAGGTGCGCGTATGATCGAGCCACATGCTACAAACATCAACACAGTTCGACAATCACAATACATACAACATGTGTATTATTTATGTATACTGTAAACCATTTCCCTTAAACAACTTACCTAAACGTAGGTACCTAATTAATTTGCAGCATTTTGATTACTCTACTAAACAGGTCTATTCTATATATCCTTTTTTAAGTTTTAAAGTGCGGTCCAATTCCCAGCTACGGTAATCCCATTTACTGAGTCCGTCATCAGGAACAGGATCCATTCACTCACTAGCTGAATAGTGAGCCTTGGTCTATGGAGAGGTCTCAAATGAACACTCAGAGAACAAAGTCTCTTTTATAGTCCATACAATCCGTACTGGTCAAGTCATATGAGAACCATGTAGTTTATAGTCTGATGTGGCCTTTTGAGGATTATGAATGATTGAGATGAAAAAAGGCAAAAAGAGATGCTACTTGCCTTTATCTTAAGACTCATCTTTAGCTATATCATCTTTCTCATGATGCATCATTTTGAAAAATTGATGCATCAATTTTTAGTATATCTACACTAATATTATAAAGAGGAAAACTTTGTTTGTTTGGTTGTAATGAATAGGCTCAAAAACTACTGGACCGATTTTAAAAAACTTTCACTTTTATCCCCGTATTCTCACGGGAACGGGAACTACGCGGGTAAACCCGCGGGGCGCTGCTAGTTTACAATAAAGTTAGTCCCTAACGATACAGACAACACACAACACGAATTCTATTTTCATCTCTATCTAACTCTACACGACAAGTCGTTTTCAAAACAAGTCTAAAACCCTCAGGATGACAGAGACACCGTTTGTTCCAACTCTCTGCTCTTGTTTTGTATACAATTACATGGTACATTACCTACATTACATTCGCTTCAGGCAATAAACTGCCCTACATTTTCTATAAACCAACAGAATATAAAATACTGTTTGTTGTTGCCATTCACTTTTTATCGCGGCTTTCTATATAATCAGGATTATATAGTGACAGAATTTAAGTGAGCTAGCTCCGGTAGCCGTGATCGTCTAGTGGTTAGGACCCTACGTTTTGGCCGTAGTAGCCCAGGTTCGAATCCTGGTCACGGCAGTGATACACTGTCGCGGCGGAGCAATTGTTTTGTTTTACTGAAAATATGTGTACATTTAGCACATATAGACATACGCCGGAGAACAGCTGTCCCGTTGCTTTGCAAAATATGCGACCTTCTTCCTATCCTATTCGTTCCTTCACGTAAATATTCAAGTTTGTAAAGATGTTTCGCACCCTTACAATAAAAGGGACCTAACTGAAAAATTGTTTTTTTTGTAAAATAACAAATATCTCCCGAGACTTGTGTATGTACATATACGCTGTCCCTTTCTCAATAGGGATGTTTCCTGAGTTAAAAATATGTGATTTTGTTTAGTCCGTCAGTTAGATTATAGAAAAATATTGGACACGTAGTTTTTCCTTTATCAATCAAATCTATAAAAACTGACGAAGATACAAAGCATCAAAGATCAGGAGTGGGTGCTTGTGACGTCACGGGCGTGGTAAAAATTGTAGTGAGTAGAGACGTCACACGAGTTTTCAACGCGCTGTATCGTCTTTGTTTTTTGTTTACGTGAAAAAAGAAAAAATACGTATCCAATATTTTTTAGGAATCTGTCTGAAGGACTAATTAGATTTTTTTTATATTTCGGATTCTTTCTCACCACTGGGTTTTAGAGAATATCTCAGCGTTCAGTTTATAGCAAAATTACAAGTAACTGGAATTTTGAGTTAAGCTTCTATCATTCTGAGGGTGCGGTTTGTTATCCTTTGCGCCAAAATCTCCTTAACAGGTTTGGGTGGGCAAACTTAGTTGAAACATATCAAACACTGTAGATCTCCCATAATATTTGTTAAACATTTAAGCCTACATTATTTATAAGCTTGTCATCACGTCGTGTTTTGTGGTTATAAAAAAATAACCTCATTCATTACTTCTTTTTTTAGCGAGTAATCAACAAAAGCTGCAAGTAAACCGTCAATTGTCAGCGAATATAGAAAAAAACCGGTCTTTATGTACTTCAGCTCTTACATACCGACTCTTGCGCAAACCGTGACCAAATCACAAGTAACAGTACTCCAATTTAAACGATATACTCTTGCATTTTGGCACTACAGTCACCAGCTCCGGTAGCCGTGATCGTCTAGTGGTTAGGACCCTACGTTGTGGCCGTAGTAACCCAGGTTCGAATCCTGGTCACGGCAGTGATGCACTGTCGCGGCGGAGCACATTTTTATTGCTTCTGAAAAACTATTCAACACAAAGATGAGACGACTCTTATTAATGTCAACTCATCTCCCAAATCTCTTAGTAAGGACCCAATTAAAGAAAGAGTTCTTTCTCTATTTTTTCGGCATTTATTTATCTTTTCACATACGAAACAATCAAAAGAAATAAAAACTACAGATTAAAAAGCACAAAGTTGCTACTTAATTAAATTGTTTTTTTTTTTCAGCAGAATCGTGACTGTTGAATTAGAGATGTAGACATAGTATTAATAAATAAATTAGGAAATTTAAAATAATCTAGAATAACTATGGAATTTTGAGAAATATTTGATCATCTTCATTATCTGCCTAGCCTGTTCCCAGCTTCCAGTCAAACCGGATTCAGCTGAAATACCAGTTTTTTAGGTGGAGCGGCTGCCTACCAGACCTACACAACCCATAAATTGGGTAACACGGTACTTCTTGGCAAGACTTGAGTCAGATATTCTGGCTTCTGACAAATCGTAACGACTGTCAAAGATCTACAAATGACAGCCGGGACCAACGGCTTAGCGTGCTTTCTGAGGCTCGGAAGAGTCTCGGTATGTCAAGATGGTCACCCATCCAAAGTCTGACCTTAGCAAGCGTTGCTTAACCTTAGAGATCGACCCGTGCAGCTGTTATTATTTAGCCACGAGTTCCTTCTTGGTAATGCGTGGTACGTTATTTCTTGCTGTTAAACTGCCTGTCAATGTCTCCATTTCATTCATTTCCAAAATCAATACACAAATCCTCAAACCATATTAATATTAAAGACAAAAACACAATACAAACAAATAAGACTATTCAATCTTCAATCAGTATTACTTAAACCATAGTTTAATACAATAGGTTTATCTCGATCGGAACTTCAAAGTGCATCTCAATTATAAGTTTAACTGAATGAAAACATCCTTTACTTAGAACAGTGATTACTTCCCGAGGTTCGGAACCACTGTGCTGCTCAGAAGACTAAAAGCAGTAACTCAATAAAAGCAGGTTTCGTGACAAACAGATTATATTAAAAAGAAAATCCGTCACGTCACGACATACATTACCTATATAAAACTCTTCCGTTAGGTACTGATAACCGAGTGACTGACAGACAACGCACAGCCAAAACTACTGGTTGTACAAAGCTGAAATTTGGCACATATATACAGCTTCCCTGCACTCCGTAGGGGAGCACTAATTTAAAAAATCTATACTAAAATAAATCTGTAAAGAGGTCAATTCTGTACAGGGAATATGTTTTCAAAATAACTATCAGGGGGTGATTAGTGATCGATACTGGTGCCAAAAATCAATCAGTAAAATTTTTGTCTGTCTGTCTGTCTGTCTGTATGTTCTTTATAGAAACAAAAACTACTCGACCGATTTTAACGAAACTTGGTGCAATTATTCTTCATACTCCTGGGCAGGTTAAAGTATAATTTTCATCACGCTACAATCAATAGGAGCAGAGCAGTGAAGAGAAATGTTGGGGAAACGGGAGAAGTTACTGCATTTTTTAAGCTTCCGTCGCGTGTGTAGCCTTAATGGTTAAAATTACATAGAAATCATGTATGACGGAAATGTTCTACATAAAATTATCTAAAAAATATCCTACAACAGCATATTTATGTCTATCTTTTATGGTTGACTCACAATAACACGTATAACTCCCGATAGCTTAGCAGTTCGGAGCTTTCTGATTATATTTGTTTACTCTTACGTTTATAATACTCTCACTCATCCCTAATTAAAAAAAGTTAATATTATTACCTATTCAATAAAAAAAGAATCAAAGAAATCGGTATAGAAACACCAAACTTATACATGAATACAGTAATATGCCATCGCGCCGTCGCGTTTTAAAACTGAATCATTCTTTAAGATGTAGGTAATTGTGATTATTTTTGTGTAACTTTTGTTGCTATTTTATAAAATAGGTACTTATTAGTTATTTTGGTAATGTTTAAATATTCGTTCAAATTACAAATTATGAATAGTTTCAATTTTATTTCTTTTTAGGTGAAGTAGTAGTAGAAGTAGGAGCATAGATTTTTAGATACCGATAGGTTAGTTTTGGCTAATTTATGTTCTGTTTTTTTAGTATTAAGTAGGTAAAAGCGTAGATACTTTTATTAATTAGTAGTTATTTTATTAATTAGTTATACGTAGTTATAGGTATTTATTTTTAAGTGAAGTAGGTATAGGTTATTATAATATAATTTTGCACAGGCATTTCAGCTTTACTTTCATTTCTTTTTTTGTTGTAAGTTGTACATATTTAACACACACACAGTGATCTATCAACGCACAGCCCAAACCACTGAACGGATCAGGCTGAAATTTGACAAGCAGGTAGATGTTATGACGTAGGCATCCGATAAGAAAGGATTTTGATTAATTCTACCCCCAAGGGGATAAAATAGGGGATGAACGTTTGTATGAAACTTTGTCAATTTTAAACCGATCGGGCTGAGAGTTTCAAAATCGGGCTTAAAGTAACTATTTCACGCGGACGAAGTCGCTGGCAGAAACTAGTAAAAAATAAAATAAAAAAGGATTTCCCGAAATTCTTACGGGAAGGGGTAAAAATATGCGCGTAAAAACACAACATATTTGCGTAAAAACACAACACATGCGCGTACGCAGTTATGGGCAAGCCCACGACTTCGTACGCGCATATATTGTGTTTTTTTAAATAAAACGACGAGGCTAGTGCCGTATATTTAAATAAAACGAGGGACCGCCCGCGGCTTCGCCCTTGCGGATGGTTAATAAAAAATATTTCAAGTAATTCTCCAAGTCTTAGGCTATTTTTGTTTTGATAAATTTCATGTCGTTAAACATGAAATTTCTTGTCACATGTAATTTATGTAGCGTTTAGCGGCTTAGGCGTAAAAACGTTACAACGAAGCTTAGTTTCTTTCTTTCTTTCTGACCATTTCTTACACAAGTAAGTAAGTATTTTTCTTCCTAATATTGTCTGTCTATCGCATAATTGACACACACATAATTAAACACAATTCTTGAAAATTCAGAGATACCGCTTTTTGGCTACCGACAGCAGTAGGTATATTATATAGTATAACTAGAAACTGTGGAACACAGATCTAACCATACGCCCGATTATGACCTATGCGTGTGCTACCTTTGCGCACACTAAGTCGTACCGGATCCATAGGTTGCAAGTAATCCAAAACCGATTTCTGTGGAAGGAAGGCCACGGGTGCCCCGTGGTTCGTTAGAAACGATCGACTCCATGTCGACCTCCGCATTCCAACTATTAAACAATTCATGAAGCGCCTTAACAAGCGTTTCATTGAGTCCGCCGAATCCCATCAGAACCCTCTCATTGTATCGGCCGCCCGGTACACTCCCTCCAAGATTAGTAGGATTCGCCGTCCACGGCACTCCCTAGTCGAACCCGACGACCCCATCACCTTACTTCAAGAGAGTAATAGGGAAACCAGTACGATTAGAAAAAACAAAAACAGACCGCGTTCCGTATTCCGGCCTCGCCGACGAGGCCCATCGCGACGCCCCAGTAACATCCCTCCCCGACTTTTGCCTAACGAGCCAGCCCGCGCCGCTGAGCCATTAGCGTTAAATCCCCTAAATAATAATAATTGACCCAGCCTGTCCCTTGCTGCCCCTCTCAATGACCCCGTTAAGCCGAGGCCCGTATCCCACAGGGGATGCCCTTAGCGAAGCGGTCATTTAGCTTTTTAGTAGTTTTTAGCCCTGGCTGGGGGCCTTAAATTCATTTGAGGCCACCACAGGATTGTCCGGTTGAGCAGTAACCAGCCTTAGTGTGCTGAACTGCGAGTGGTCCATTCCAAAAAAAAAAAAAAAAAAAAAAACAGATCTAACCCGTGTTCCACAGTTTCTAGTTGTACTTAGTTTAAACTGGTTAATACCAGTTTCTTAATTGGATTTGAATAGGATTTCGTTACGCGAGCAGAATTTCAAGAAGTGTTAGATTAAGTGTGACGAAGCCATATGAAAATTGCCAGCCAAATCCGAGGTATGTGTCGAAGCGAAATGGATTATATTAGTCGTTAACTGAGATTAGAGCGGTGACTCATTTATACAGTGTGGACAATACTAGAGAAATATGGCCATAATAGGGATCGCGCAGCCTAAGAAAGGGGCGGGGCTTGAGCTTCGACGCGAGTTTGCCGGGATCTATGAATGGCGATAGAAAAGGAAAAGTACTGCGCGTAGTATTTTGTAGTAGCAATGGTTATGAATGATTGATTAAATTATGAATTTACCAACTATGACAAAATTTCGTGGACAATTTTGGCATTTCGTTTTTTTTACTTTTGACTACACAAATATGATCAGTAACGGGTACAGATAGAGCCCCATTTTTTTTTGTACTAATTAAAAAATAGTAGTGTATAATGCAAATTTTGATAATCTTTAGCCCCTGCACAATGCAAACGAACGTAAACGCGCAAATTAAGTTAGCTACAATCGGAGAGTTCATAAAAATAACTTTATTTAACTGACAGAGTCACAGTGAAGATAATAAAGTCTAAAGATACAAGGTACTTATAGCTAAATTATGCTCAGATGATAATATTTCATCCGTACTGTTAAGAAGTGACTTTCCATGCCAGAGTCTATTTTCATAAAAGGAGGAATTTCTTTATGAAGTTTTAAAGCATCAATGCACCTGTAATTTTACGAACGACGCTGTTTCGCCGAATAATTGCTAAGTGTAGTAGATTATCTTCCTGAAAACCCCTTCTCCTAGCCCATCTTTTTTTACTGAGCAACATTACCCGGTAACTGACAAGTAAGGTAGCAATGTAAAATTATAAATTGTATTCGGCTGCAAACAGTCAGACACGAAGCAGACCTTCAATTTTAACGTTTTGGACTCATGCTGCACGTTTTCTGTGAACGTGAAGTGAAGAAGAAAACGTGTGGCATGAAAACGAAGAAGAAGAAAAAGTCAAAGAAGGAAGAAGAAGGAAAAAGGAGGAGGAAGGGGGAGGAAGAAGGAGAAGTCTCGAAGAAGTGTGATGTCTCGAAAAAAGTATTCAGCAGCATTTTAGGTATACATATATAGCAGGACAGCAACATTCCGACACATCATCGGCCAAGCCTTTTCCCTACTATATTGGCGTCGGCTTCCAGTCATAACGGATTCAGCTGAACACCAGTATTTAACGTGGACCACCTACCAGACCTCCACAACCCAATAACTGCGGAACACGGTACTTCTTGGCAAGACTGGTGTCAGATTTTCTGGCTTCTGACAATCCGTAACGACTGCCAAAGATCTATAAATGACAGCCGGGACCAAGGGCTTAACGTGCTTTCCGAGGCACGGAGGAAACTCGGTATGTTAAGTTGGTCACCCATCCACAGACCAACCTCGGCAAGCGTTGCTTAACCTTGAAGATCAAACTGTGCGGCTGTTATTCTTTAGCCACGAGCTCCTCCAGCAGCAGTCCGATACAAACCGTCCAAATTGAAAGTGTATCGGATTGCAAAGCGGTCGGTGAGTCTGAGTGATGTATTTCAATCAAGTCACTCAGACGAAGAAACAGTACTGTCAATAATGTTTCTTCATTTGCGACCTTGCGCCCTGCTGTCGTGCGTACACGGTACCGCCGCTGCACTGCGCACTTGTTGCGTAACTTGTATCTAATACATCGACTAACCGTGCGCAATACGACACCCGCACCGCTGTAACACCGTAGCAGTCTGAAACGAAATGTTCTAAATTGTGTATCGATTATAAGGTTCTTTGTCCAAAATTAATTCGGATACCTAAAACTTGCAGAACAAGACCTACTAAGACACTACTGTCATCATATACATCATAGATCGTCTTAACCTATATAGCTGTAAAAACTATTACCAAAACATAAGAACGCATTGAAATCGTAAAACCAAACCCCAAATTTAAAACAAAACACGTTCTACATCTGAGAAAATTACAAATCTGAAACAAAAGACAACACGTATTCCACAATCGAATAAACGCCACAATAAATATTCTATTATTGTGATTACTTAGCAAAATACTTGGTATTCGGGACAGGTTTTTACTCCCTTTCTGAATTGGAACGGTAACAAAAAGGACGATAGCAAAGTCTACAACTTGTTCAATGATGTGTTTACTTTGCTGACCATACGTAGAACTGTGAAAAGGATTGCCAAAAGTTTGGTAGTGTTCTAGAGTTAGAAACACCGCAGGTCAGAGGTATTTATTTTTATTTTATTTATTTGGCTCACCAACAATTGGATACGCACATACAAGATTATCAGAGACAACATATTAACTTATAGACTAGTGTACCAATTCCTTACAGGTAAGCACAACATGCATTACATTATTGTTGAGTGATACTAAAAACTAAATGAGTACAGAGTTTCTCACCTTACATGATATGACCAATAGCATTAAAAAAAGCAATGAATAAACACAAAATAAAACACAAAGTAAAAATAACATACAACCTTAAAACTAAGATTATTTTACAAGTATTAGTGTTAGTATATTTTTTTAAGTATTGAGGCTCAAGTATCATTTTATTACATTGGAACTGGAGTAGTGATTTAAGGTTGGGGATCTAAACTAGAAACAAATGAACGACTTTGCTTACAAAGCGATGTGTTAATAACAGTATACTTCACAGAGCTACCCTGTACGGCAACGCTATACAGAGCACAAGAGAGTAATCTATTTCCTCCAGTTTCATATATTATCTGTCACAGAAATAACCTACTACATTTCGAAACACCAAACAGAAAGGGTCCAGCAATCTAGTTCAAAACTCACTGACCCGCATCGAGAACACTTCAACATCCATCAACGCCTCCACACAATTGCGCATTCATCAAACTACTAACAAGTCCTTTAATGGACTATAAAGTGCGTCTAACAACCACTAGATTGTCACTACAACTTAAACAGGACGTCCCGAATCACTTCGGGCGCTCGACCACAGAGTCAGGAAGTCTACTTGACTTACGAGTTTGGAAAATAAACAGACTAACTGCTCCTAACCGGTTTACACTGGATAATGTTCATATATTTTAGACTAAGGGATCTTTGTTTTTTGCGGAATTTATTTGAAAGAGTCACTGCGGCCCTGGGCACTAGGAGGAACACGGGTGGGTTTTAGTCAGTAAGAGTCTGACACTCCCTTCCGCTCCGCCAAGAGCGGGAGAAATCATTTGATGATTTCCCATCCAAAAAAAAAGGTATCTTAGTTTGTTGCGGAATTTATTCAGAAGTGTCACCGCGGCCCTGGAACGCAAAGGGCACAAGAAGGATCACGGGTGGGTTTTAGTCAGTAAGTCTGACATTCCCTTCCGCTCCGCCCAGAGCGGGAGAAATCATTTGAAGATTTCCCATCCAGAAAAAAAATCTTAGTTTGATTAATTTATAAGTTTCAGCGGTTTTCAGTGCAAACATCTCACCGTGAAAACTAAGGCAGGGTCAGCTAGTAATAAACTGTAATTCTCTACTATTGCTTTTACAAGTTGATAGCAAACTTCATATAGGTACATTTCACCTTTCCTCGGCGATAAGCATTACAAATACTGCTGTTATCGTTCATGCGAACTTAATCAAAGTCATAATGAAGTGACTAGTGTCGACTCGCAAAGGTAGATTCTTATGGAGTTGAACGGACAAGAAACTCCATAGTTACTCTTTTCAAATAATGTTTTACAATATTTGGTATACAAAAAAAAAATACGGTGCAACAAGTATACCTACCAGTTATAGAACCAAGTCTTATCAGCAGAGGTAAACTTATTCTTTTCTAAATAAAAACGTAAAATTAAAAGACTCACAAAAAAGTACATTCACAAAGTTAATCCAATTATAAATCATCCAGTTTGATTTTGTCTACACACTTGATTGCCCTATGGAGCAAGACCAGCAGGTTTCCAAGTATTCCTATCCTGAATATAATCTTCTAATTTGTAATAGGCTTGTTTATAAAGCGCACTTTTAACAGAAAAATTAAATCTTCATTCATTTAATTCTGTGGCGTAGTTTCTCGTACCTAGTCAATATGAATGAAGGATTGCATCATTACCAAGAATCAGCTGCGCGATAAATCATTTTGAGCAAACTACCTAAAAAGTCATATTTCATGAGGTAACACTATTATACCTATTAAACTGAGAATCACTCCACAAATGCGATAATAATATGACGCAATTGAATTAATGGATGGCTTTGAGTCATCCGCTAATTAGCGTGTGGTGTAGACGAAAAATCTCGTGATCGTCTGTCTGTGGTCTCTCTCAAAGGTTTGACAACCAAACCAAAAAATCAATAGAAGTTGACGAAGTTAAAAAGCATATAAAATTCAGGAGTGGGGGCTCTGACGTCACGTCGTGGTAAAAAGTGTACTCAAATGTGACGTCACACGAGTTTTAAACGTATTGTATCGTTTTTTTTGTTCACGTGATAAAAGATAAAATAGGTACGTGTCCAATATTTTTCGATAACGTAACTAACGGACTAATTAGATTTTGAAGTAGTTCTAACTACAAAACTAGGAAATACTTTATTTAATTACGATACAAAATGGCGGCTAGTGATATTCACAGAGTAGAGCAAGAGAACAACAATTTGACATTAGAAAGACAGCCCATATCAGTTGAGGAGAAGGCGCAATATTTAGATACATATACAACAGATTTTTTAGTCATCTGCCCTATTGTTTGAAGGTTGGGTTAGTGTAAAGGTAACCTTACTTGCCTTGTCTTATCTTGCCTCAAGATATTTCATAACTAGTCAGTTATATTAAAATTAAATTCAATTCCAAACATTCACGAAGTAATATCACATTTTAAAAGTGAGATTTGCGGTCGTTTCCAACGTGGCAGGTTTATGAAAACGTCGACTACCTAGTTAGAGTCAAGATATGCGAGATATTGCGGGTTTGCAGCTATGTACCGTCTTAGAAATACGACCTCTGAAATTCAATAAGCGACAGGTACTTTAGAGTGGAAAGCTCAATACTTAATTGCATTCCATCATTTGTAACAGTTGGTTGTTAAAAACATCGAATTTATGGACCCTGTCGGGAACAGCAAAGTTATTTTTTATAGGAGGGACGATGAAGGCGTTTTTTGTTAAGAAAACATTAGGTACTAGGTGCTTCATGGAACTGAATCTCGTTGGTGATCAATGGGGGACAAATTTAACAATTGGTTTCAAGGGCGCACCCCGGGGGGGGGGGGGGGGTCAGGGGAGGGCAGCTGAAAAATCTAATTTTACCCAACTGCCTCAAAAGGATAGCGTATTTCGAGTATGTCTGTTTGTACGTCTATTTCTTTCGCACGGCCCTATTCTTAACAGCTTAGTAAATTATAACTAATGAGGATCATAACATTCGTCTGAGGTGCCAAAGCGATCCAAGCGGGGATCTTGCGGGCCAGGGATCTGGCTCGCAAAGAGCTGCTGGAGTCTCTGGACGGGGACCCGTGGGGAAGACCCTACAAAATGGTGCGGAACAAACTCCGCACCTGGGCCCCCCCGTTGACGCAGAGTCTCCGGCCCCAGCTGGTGGAGGAAGTGGTGAGCGCTCTGTTCCCTACGCGAGGGGACCATGCTCCCCCGCCTATGGCTCCGCTACCCGTGGTGCCCGATGCGGACCACACCGACGACGGTAACGACGACGACGATACTCCGGAGGTGACCGAGGTAGACCTGAGAGCGGCGGTTAACAGGCTGAAGGCCAAAAATACCGCCCCAGGACCCGATGGCTTACCTGGGAAAGCCTGGGTCCTGGCCTCGGAGGCTCTCGGGCCTCGACTACGTGGGCTCCTAAGCGCATGCTTGGAGAGGGGCCAGTTCCCACGTCGCTGGAAGACGGGGAAACTGGTCCTCATTGCGAAGCCAGGGCGCCCTGCGGACTCTCCGTCCGCATACCGGCCCATCGTGCTGCTTGACGAGGTGGGCAAGCTCTTTGAAAGAGTCATTGCAAACCGCCTCGTCAAGCACTTGGTGAGAGTTGGGCCGGATCTGGCGGAGAACCAATTTGGTTTCCGCGCGGGGCGCTCGACGGTGGACGCCATCATGCGCGTGAGAGCCCTCACGACGGGGGAGGCGATTTCCCGGGGCGGGGTGGTGGTGGCGGTGTCTCTTGACATCGCCAACGCGTTCAACACCCTGCCTTGGAGTTGCATCGGGGAGGCACTCCGGTATCACCGAGTGCCAACCTACCTCTGTCGCGTGGTCGAAGACTACCTGACGGATAGAGCCGTCATCTACCCCGGTCACCGGGGAGAGTGGAATCGGCGAGAGATGTCGTGCGGTGTTCCACAGGGTTCGGTTCTGGGGCCGCTCCTGTGGGACATCGGTTACGACTGGGTGCTGCGCGGCGACCTCCCTTGCGGCGTCAGTGTTGTTTGCTACGCTGACGACACGCTGGTTCTGGCGCAGGGGGGGTCGCACCAGGCGGCGGTCGACCTGATGACACGCGGGGTCGCAGCAGTCGTTGGGAGGATCCGGCAACTGGGTCTCGAGGTGGCCCTACACAAGTCCGAGGCTATGTGTTTTCACGGCCCTCGGAACCGGCCACCATCGGGATCCCAGATAACGGTGGGAGGGGTTTGCATCGGCGTCGGGTCGACGATGAGCTACTTGGGTCTCGTCCTCGACAGCCGGTGGAACTTCGCGGAGCACTTCCGCCGTTTGGCTCCCAAACTGGGGCGGGCCGGGGCTGCCCTCAAGCGGCTCTTGCCCAACCTAGGGGGACCAAACGCCTCCTGCCGGAGGCTGTACGCGGGGATCGTGCGGTCCATGGCCCTTTACGGGGCCCCGGTGTGGGCGCTGTCGCTGAGGCGACTGCCAGCGCGCCACCTGGTCTCGGCCCAGAGGGTCATGGCCATCCGGCTGATCCGGGGATACCGCACGGTCTCCGGCGAGGCGGCGAACCTCCTTGCCGGATTGCTGCCGTGGGATCTAGAGGCGAGAGCCCTCGCGCACGTCTACGCGTTGCGCGTGGAGGCGCTAAGCCGGGGTGAAACTCTGCTGCCGCGGCAAATTGCTGCGCAGCGGACGGAGCTCCGGCGGGATCTCACGGAGGTGTGGAGACAGCGACTGCTGCAACCCAGCGCTGGGCACGCCGCCATTGCGGCGGTAAGTCCCCTCTTTGAGGAGTGGCTGGAGAGACGCCACGGCGTCCTCACCTTCCGCCTGACGCAGGTGCTCACCGGACACGGCTGTTTCGGGAGGTACCTGTGTCGGATCCAGCGGGAGGACACGTCCGGGTGTCATCACTGTGTGGATCGCCCGGAGGACACGGTGGAGCATACGGTGGAGGCCTGCCCTGCTTGGGCGGAGCAACGCCGTGTCCTCGTGGAGGCGATCGGCGGCGGCGACCTCTCGCAGCCGGCCCTGGTTCAAGCCATGGTCCGGAGCGAGGAGGCATGGGAAGCGGTCGCCTCCTTCTGCGAAGCAGTAATGCTAGCGAAGGAGGAGGCGGAGCGCGTGCGAGAGAGGGAAGCCCCTCGCTCCAGCCGCCGCAGCAACAGGAGAAGACGCCCCGGGCGTCGGGAAACGCAGGGCGATTCCCGGCCACCGTAGGCGCGGGCCTGCGGATGGCGAGCTATGGGTGGCTCGCCGTCCGATAGCAACCAGGCCCGAGTCGACGGCGCGTCGTGTTCCACGCGCGCCTCAAAGAGCCGTCAGCAAAGAAGACGGGGCCCCATAGGGTCAGTGCCTGCTAGGGTTGCGGAATTTGTTCGAAAGAGTCACCGCAGCCCTGGAACGCAAAGGGCACAAGCAGGAACACGGGTGGGTTTTAGTCAGTAAGAGTCTGACACTCCCTTCCGCTCCGCCCAGAGCGGGAGAAGTCATTTGATGATTTCCCATCCAAAAAAAAAAAAAAAAAAAAAAGGTGCCAAAGCGATACAGGCTATATAAACTTTGTCAATAAAACAAAATGGCGGCCAACGTTCGAGAAGTGTAGTCATACTTTTTCGTGACATTCATGTGGGATATCAATACCAAAGGTTCAAAGATATAATTCCAAACAAACACACTAAAATGTTGTAAATAAAGGAAATAAATTAATTTTCTGTCAATAAACCAGACTGTTTCAATCATTCTAATGCAGTTAACATTAAATCAGATTTAACAGAATTAATCGCGATCGGATTTCTTTATTCTGTTGCCAATACTTGACACCACAAGGCATTACTTTCGTCACCAAAAGCTTTAAAAAACGCTTCATCTTAAAAATTGGACCACAAAAATTCGTCGAGCGCCATATCATATTCGAAATTTAAAATGAATATAATTTGCTACACCACTTTGTATATAAACAATCGCAGCACGCATCAAGTGTGATATAAATAAATAAATATATTTTATTGATAACCTATTATCAGTAAAATGTGGAAGGTCGTGGCTATAGCCCTGTTATCAGCACTGTGTCATATCTATGCGCGTGAGTACATACGTATCGTATTGATTCATCCATATCATTCATTTTTATACACTAGCTTTTGCTAGCGACACCCTACAAACATTTCATGTATTTTCCCGATTCTCATAGGAATTTCATAAAATCCTCTCTTAGTGCTTCCCCTACACTCCCCAAGGAACCTACGTGCTAAATTTCAGCTTACCAAGACTTTTATGCTTACAGTTCTTAACTAAGTTTCGCCTGGCCGTCGGCTGTCAGTCACTCAGTACCTAACGGAAAAGTTTTGTAATATATGTTGATTGATTGCTTTAGGTACCAGGGGGTCAGAGAATGCAAGGTCCTGAAATATTACGTCACTAGCGACCCGCCCCGGTTTCGCACGGGTGCAATGCTGATACTAAATCTCTACTTTAATATGCATGTATTATACATTACACACCGTCCTCTTGAATCACTCTATGTAAGAAAAAAAACGTATCAAAATCCGTTGCGTAGTTTTAAAGATGTAAGCATACACAAGGACATACAGACAGCGACGACTTTGTTTTATTAAAAAATTAGTACCATCTTACATACCGCAAAACTGCATGCTCAGTATCGTCAGGAATTCATCTGCTTACTATAACGTTTACAGCAATTTAACTTTTGATCCTTTTCATTAATTAATTATAGCAATGACTTTGAGTATTCGTCAAACTATTATTTAGCCTGAAAACCTGTCAAACTCCGGTATTGAAGTAGGGTTTAACGCGTTCATGACTTCGAATTCTCAATAGGGTATTTTACTGTAAAAATCTAATTAGTCCGTCTGATAGATTTACAAAAAATATTGGACACGTATTTTTTCTTTTTTCACGTAAACAAAAAATGAAGACGATATAGTGCGTTGAAAACTCACGTAACGTCACGTCGCTGGTAAAAATTGTAGCAACGTAGTGACGTCACGTGAGTTTTCAACGCACTATATCGTCTTCATTTTTTGTTTACGTGAAAAAAGAAAATACGTGTCCAATATTTTTTGTAAATCTATCAGACGGACTAATTAGATTTTTATAGTAAAATACCCTATTCTAACAGCATCTGCACTAGATTGAAATCATCCTGACTTATGTGCCTACCATCAGCCCTCATATTTGCTGAAGCTTTGGCTCAAACCATATCATTAGCTTAAAAGCAGAATGAAAAAAAAAACGCTAACAATTATTTGAAACAGTTGAGTAACAATGAACAAAAATATATGAATATGAAACAAAAACCAACCATTTAGGTGCGTGCCACAGCTGTGCCAAAAAGGTTCATCTCGCAGTAACGCCATAAATTATAATCATGGAAATACTGATATTCTGGTATACCTAGCTGGACTGGGAGTTGACTCCAATATGAACCCTATGTACACATACCTACATATTATGGTAAATATTGTCTAATGATGAGAAAGAATTATGGACCCTGTCGAGCACAGCAACATTTCAATGAACTAGTAGAGATAAAGGTTACTAAATAAGAATTTCAATTATTTCCTAACTATCTCTTACGCACAATAGTAAGTTATTTTACTAACAATAGGGATGTTTCCTCTAGGGTTGCGGAATTTGCTCGAAAGAGTCACCGCGGCCCTGGAACGCAAAGAACACAAGAAGGATCACGGTTGGGTTTTAATCAGTAAGAGTCTGACACTCCCGCGAATGACTTCTCCCGCTCCGCTCATAGCGGGAGAAGTCATTTGATGATACCCCATCCAAAAAAAGGGATGTTTCCTGGGTAATATTTCTATTTAGTCAGTTAGATTATATCTAACAATACCTAATGTATCAAAGATGTGGATCAGAGTTGAGGTTTGTGTCGTCACGCCGCGTCGTGTTAAAAATTGTAGCACGTAGTGACTTCACACGAGTTTTCAACGGACTGTTTTCAACGTCTTTTTTTCTTACGTCAAAAGAGAAAACACAGACAGATCTCACGGACTAATTAGTTACTTTTAATCAACTACCCTATTCATTCATCATTGCTTAATTCTCATTACATTACCTTGAATATTATACAAACCAAATAACCCCATCTGCCCCTAGTTAAAGCCTTAAAACATCTGAATCATTCACCCTCGTTATTCCCTCGCCCTCCGTGAAGGCTGAATGGCACAACCTTGAACTTACCACGTCACCGTGACACATAACTATTTATCAAAATCTGCGGGAGCTAGGAAATGGACATACGGATGTTTGTAGGGTTCCATTGTCAGACAGGGAACCCTCGCAATGATTTATTCTTTATTCGTATTTTTTTCCTTACCTATCCTACAGTAACTGTACATTTTTTCAATGTGATAAAATATAGGCTATGGCTCTCTGCGTTATCGTTAGTGTGATTTCCGTGAGCTGAATGATGGCCGTTATGCGCAAATGAGACGTATATTTTCCCAATCTATTTAAATCAGTAAAGTTTTTTTTCAATCAGCGCACGTATTTTTGTACTTAGATCAGTAGGTATTTGAAGACTTTATTTCAAAAACCACCTTTGTCAAAAATTTCATGATATGAATTAGTTACGCCATCTTGTAGAGGAATTCGTAAGCTGTCTGATTATATTTCTTCAAAAAGAATTTTAGTCATAATATATTTGCTTTTATTCGTTGTACCGGTTCCTCATAAACAATCTTTGTCAACGTGGTTTCGGCAAAAAGCGGTATGTCAAATATAAATATTTGAAAAAATGTATATATTTCTAAATGTCCAAAACATGCAAAATGATAGCTAATAATCATAATTTTATTATTAATAGCAAGCATAATATAAAAAGTTAAATATGACGTTGTTAAAAAGTTTTTTTACTCTACTGTAAAACTAAATAATTTGACTGAGGTGTTTTTTTTTTAAATAATGTCTTCTTTTGCAAAAGCTACTTTCAACAAACATATAGCTCTTTCTAATAAGTTTTAGCATTTAAACTCTTTATTTTCCAGAGATAATCTCTATGTTTGTGTCTCAAATATAAAAAACATAATCAATGACTAGGTACTTATTCTGAAGTCGTTTGAAATTCTACAAAAAAAAAACCTTTTGTTTCAAAAAGTCTACATAGTTCATCATAGTTCTGATCAGAGTTCATTGAAAAACGCGTGTAGGTACTTTGCAAAACGCGCCTCAAACGCGGTACCTTTTCAGAATTAATGCAAAAAAAAAACACGTTAGTTTTTATAATATTTCATGGAAAAAAACTATATCAAACGAATTCTTTGTTTTACGGGTCCTTGTTAATTTTACCCGTGCTCAATAAGCTTAATTTAATATGAAAAATGTACGAATATTTTTATTTCCCAGAGTTTTTTTAAGAGTTCGCTTTTAGCCCGCAGCTTCCGGGTTCACTTTGAAAAAATATGAAAGGAAAAATAAAAATCAGCCCTAAACGATAATTTAATGATAACAATTTTATTCGGCTCTGGGATAGACATGTAAAATTTAATAAATGTTTATATTTTACGTGAAGCCCGACAGTGAATTTTAATCAAATAAAAAAAAAAACGTGAAAGCACGTGAGCACATTCGCAAGAAATTGGTAGAATCATCACAGCGTTAATTCGTAGGATTCGTTTTTCTCAATGCCGTTGTTAATTTTATTTGTATGTATGTATGTATATATGATTGTATTTTTCCCTCTCTGTTTGTCTTTATTTTATGTTGCACCTGCCATGTTGTCTCTGCACTACCCTAAGGTCGACTGGTAGAAAATGCCTATGGCATTAAGTCCGCCTTTGTACAGTTTTCTTTACTAGTGCATAAAGTTTTAATAAATAAATTTAAAAAAAACAAAACCGACCAAGTGCAAGTCGAATTCACGCACGAAGGGTTCCGTACCATTATCTATAAAAAACGGCAAAATCATCAAGTTTTTTGTACATTTATTTTATTTTAATTTAATAACTAAATATTCTGTGTATATTCCAAGCGTATACCTTTTGCCGTTTTCAATATCGAGCAAAAAATCACGATTGTTTTGTGGGAACCTTTTTATATACTGATTTGTATACATATTTATTTTATTCTGTTTTTTTTAGTATTGGTTGTTATAGTGGCAACAAAAATACATCATCTGTGAAAATTTCAACTGTCACGGTTCATGAGATACAGTCTGGTGACAGACGAACAGATAGATGGAAGGATGGACGGAGTCTTATTGTTCCTGACGTCACATATCGGACCACCGCCGCTACGTACGCCCCTTTCGAACACTCGCTCGCCGACACTTTTCGCGTGCGCACACGGTCATCGTTATCAATTAATAGGGTCCCGTTTTACCCTTTGGGTATCCTAGAAAGGGGTTTTCCAATTCTAAAGATAGATACTTTTTACTATTTCGCTGAATCATTCGTTTTCTCCTCTTACCTACTTGTTTTGCGATCAATTTAAAATCATAATTATTTATTTTGTTTTTATACATGTTTTAAAAATAAGTTCGCGAATTTATTCGTGTTGTTGGTTAATAATACTTAGTAGTTACTTTAGGTTACCTGTACATACTATAAGATATTGATTGTATGAATAAATTATTTATGATCTCATACATATTATAAAACTATTTAGCATACAGATTCTCCTAATCGATCGATAGTTTTTCAATTTATCCCTATTTTCATTGCTCACGCGTGAACAGCTGGATCGATTTTGCAAATTCTTATTTTGTTACTGTCAGAAGACAGTTCTTATGAAAGATAATTTAAAAAAAAATACATTCTTGCGTAGCCGAGATAGGCCACTAATATTTTTTTTTATAAATAAGGGCCATCATTAAAACAAAAATAACAATCTAGAAAAGAAAATTAAAATCACGAAGATTGAAATAGGTTTTTGGGACGACAGGTGTGGCTTCCACAGAGAAGTAGTACCAAAGACAAATGAATATTAATGTTTTGGGCAGCAGTAGTAATAAATAGCCACACTTAATTATTTGACATTTACCTAACTTATTTTGACTTCCTATAGTAATCGAATAATGCAATCCTTTATGTATTTAATCTGTAGTTTAGTACGAGTAAGCTCTTAATTTGCATGTAAAAATTGTAATTAATTATTTTTGTATGCCTATAATAGGCTGATCATAGCGCACATTACCCTAAAACATGTCCAACCACTGTACCTATGTATCACAAATAAAATATTTCTGATTTCTGATTTCTGATTAAATAAAACCTAAATTTATGAGAGTAGCTTTGTTAGACTATTTCAGAAAGTAGATAATATGTGTATTCATTTTCTTTAGTAATTTAAAATCATTTAGATTTAGATAATTATCTATGTTTTCCCACAATTTACAGATTCCTCCTATAAATATCACATTAAACATTTATTTACACCTATAAACCTTTTCATTATTTGTATATATCATGAAGGTGTCAACCTAAAAATAACTCTATGAACGAAGTCATAAGGTACAGTTTGTATTACTACAACAGTGACGCAAATATTTTGACGAAAAAGTTTGAGCATCGATTCCAAAAGCACCAAGGCTTGTACCCAAGATATCCCTATTATATTTGGAGCTATTAGCATAAGTGCTCAAACGGGAATACTTTGACAATTAAGCTATTTCAAATACCAGCATCAAAAGTAAGAGCGAGCAAGCATCTTAGGATTAGTTTTTCCATCGTAAATCTTATTCAAAGCTTTGCGTCCGGGGATCGAGGCCCAGAGGGTATACTCGATCACATTAACATAATATAAACTTTTTCTTATATGAAATCGTATGGAAAAAGAGGTGATATGTTACTATCACCAGACAACGCTTATTCGGTTTTAGTACCTACAAATTGACATTTACTTTAACGCAATCAAAGTACAGTTAAAGAAGTATTCCTCGAAGCGCTACCATTTTGAGGCGCACCTTTTTTATTCCTCGGAGCGCGAGGAATAAAAAAGGAACGCCTCATTACGTGCGCCTCAAAATAGTAGCGCTTCGAGGAATACCTCCAGTTAAAATCTCGCACAAAAGCTACAGACCGGGCCATAATAAAATACCTAATAAGCAATATATGAAGCAAATAAAACCATTAATAACTTCATCTCTAAATACACACTTTGCAACCTACTTCCTCCTATCATTAATCTATATTTCTGCACTGCAGTGGACCACAGGCTGTGTCAAGAAACGCCGAAGGAAAAGCATTGTCTGATAGAGTACAGCGTACGAGATCGATGGCCCCACCAAGTGAGGTAAGGAGCGTTGCATCGTACCAGTTACTAGCACACTTACTAGTGTAGGAATAAGAATAGGGCCAGTTAAAAATATGACGTCAAAATTAATTGAGAATTTTAAGCAGGTGAGTTGCTTGAATACTTAAAAATATTCATGGGGGTGCAAGAAAGTGTCCGAATTCTTTGAAGTCCGTATTGTATATGTATATAGTTAATAACCACGTTGGATCTAGAAGATTAAGATAACCATACACGGAAAGCTAAGCTACATTAGCTTAGCTTTCCGTGTATGGTTATCTTAACCAAACATGTTTACATAAATTAAGCATATTTGGTTGGGTATAACTAATAAAATTTAAATAAGTACGCAAGATAAATAAAAGTTTGTAAAACTCACTTTCAGATCAAAATATCTACTGCCTCTTCCGAGAGTTCTCTCGACAGCACTTTATTTTATTTTGAAGGGATATTTGTTGCGCGCTAGTGATAAGTTACGACACCAATCTGTGTAAAGCCCCGTCGACATGAGAACGCCGCCCATTAAAGTCGTACTCAAAATAATCCTATAGTCGTAAACAATGTTTCGCTTCGCATTTCAGTATTTCGCGAAAACAATGAAAAATGAAAAATGAAATGAAATGTCATGATCCGTTTTTATAACCGTCTTCCAATATAATTTTTACTGAAGATAGGTTTTTACATAATAGTATCTTTCCATATGTACGTACATATACATAAGTTCAAAATTAAATTAATGTGAGAGTATCTAAAGGATCTTAGATTTGGAGTGACTGGAGCCAGTGAACTTTGGTGGTCAAGTTATGATTGCGTATTTAGCAAGTGTACTCAGCTCAGTAAACGCAGCACAATAGCAATCGATATAGTAGATATTTGCATTTGAAATATTGCCAGCATATTGCAGTATCTTTATTTACGATCAGATCCTGTGTGGCACGTACACGTACACGTAGTTTTCATGTACCATTGTCAACAAAACCGGTCGTTGGCTTTCCAATTTCTCGAAACAGTCCATCCATTGCATAGTGTTTGCTTATTGTAGTACGGGTAAGGCTAGGCTGTGTTTGAATATTGAAACTGAAACGTTTCCGTGGTTAATTCATCATCCACGATTTTTATATTGCTAAACTTTTAGTAATTCTTTGTTTCGTCTAAACACGATAACAATGAAGAGGGTAAATTTTCATAGACTCTTCTCCATCTGCCTAAAAGAGTTAATGAAGTAGAAAGTGAATCTCTTTTTAACCGACTTCAAAAAAGGAGGAGGTTCTCAATTGGACTGATTTTTTTTCTATTTCGCCCAAAAATTAAAACGTACACACAACACAAATCGGCTGACAATTCAATCGATTGGTATTTTTTTTTTTTTGGTATATCATTTTAGCAGACTGGTCTCATTTCAATTTGGTGAAGATCTGATGAAGAACATCGAAGACAGGCAACGGAACTCTTCAATAATTAATAGCAAATCTTCCGGGATGGCTGAAATCGCATGTCCGTTTATTGTTTACACGAGTTTATAACATAACATCATGTCGGTACGGTGTGTGTTAAGTAGATGTGTACTATACAACCATGTTTTTGGGGTTATCTATTAAGACATAACATTTGGTAATGGTATGTGTCCAATATGAGTCCAGTAGAAATAATTTAGTAAGATTCCTGAATTTAAACAGGGCCCTGAGTCTGCTATTACAATAATGTCAGAATGGTCTATCATTGCTTTCATAATGGTTGATTTTTACAAGTTAGGTAATCTACTAATATAAAAGCGTCACTATGAATTTCCAATGGTCAACCACTGACACTGCACTGAAAGAAATGGCAAAGACTGGTATTCTAGTACATAATGACAAATGAATGACAGACCTATGCAGTAATCAGCTAAAATTTTGACAGTTCCTTTGATCAGTGACCTACCATTAGAACGTCATTGTTCAGTCATTGCTTTTAATAGCTCGGTTATCAAAAAGTATTACGAGACCATTGACCGACCAATGATCGACCATTACGAATTTAGCAGATTACGGACTTTTAGCAAAATGATAATGGGATCGTGTTGGAATGACGAATTTATAAAAATAGCAAACTTAGGGCCCAGAACTGATGTGCATGTTTCATACAATTCTACCCCAACCAAAGGGCAACGATGCGAAGGGTTTGTTCAAATTTACGGCCCACGTTTTGTGATAATACAATTGTTTAGGATACGATGGGACTGATATACGCAATGCGTAAAAGCCCCAATAAATAAATAAAGAAAAAAAAACTTCGTTGTTTTTTATATGAACCGGTCTTGATGATTATTTTTGCGTTGCGGTTAAATATAGGTATTGAATTTCCATTGGATGTTAAGCTTCAAAGATAAACTAGTGACTTTACTTTTGATTAAAAGTTTTCCTAAACTTTTTAATCAATAAAACTTAGTAAATTGAGATATTAGAGTAGGGCATCGTTAATCCGGACACGCGCTTGTTCGGTGATCGCTGTAATTAAGCCAGGCAATGGGGTTCGCGGGGAAGGGGAGGTGTAGGTGCGGGCTTTTGAAATGAATGGGGAAAATTATAAACAGAAGAGAATTACACACTTTTTCAAGAAGAGTTAAGTAACTTACTGTTTTTCTTACATGGTTTTAATTTTGAACATGTACATTTTTGTCTTTAGGCTGTAATTTAAAAATTGACTAAAGGAACTAAGGTTAAACATATGTTTTATTACCATTAAATATGGCATACAATAATCCGGACGCCTCGATAATCCGGAAAAGGTCTTGTTTTTGCCTCTCCGGATAAACAAGGCCTTACTGTATTAGGTTTATGTCAATCCCAAAACAAAATAGATAGATCTGGACTTGAACTACGAAAGCACATAATTTAATTCCTTTACGGTACCTAAATAGCTCAACCACTCACCACTCAAAAACTCAAAATAAAATTATTTATTACCGAAAAGTACAACCGATATCAAAATAAAGACACAAAAATGTATAAAGTTACTTTATTCTCGGAAGCCGTCTGTGTAAAAAAAACGAAGTAACAACCAAAATCACCGACTTCTGAAATTAAAGTTATTTTATACTTTGTCTTCGTTTGTTCTTTGGTTTTGTAAAAAGTTTTTATTGGAATAGTTCTTCTTCGCACAAAAGGTTCTGGTATTTGTCTGGCATACCTACCCTCAAGCTTGATGGAGCGAAAACCTTCTCAGGGTGGATGGTAGGAGCTGGATCATATTAACGGAGCAACATAGGGAACAGTGGGAGAGACCTACGTTCAGCAATAAACATGGATGACTTCTCTTCTGGGTGGTTCTTAAGAAATTCCAGGTAGAAAAACCAGAAAAACCCAATACAAACTTTGCCGATCCGGGAATCAAGTTGTAGCGCTTGTCACCACTCGACCTACAAGGCAGTATGGTCATCAATAACATCATCAGATAGAGAGAGTGATATTTCCTGAGTAAAAAATATATGATTATGTTTAGTCCGTCAGTTAGATTATAGAAAAATATTGGACACGTATTTTTTCCTTTATCAAATTTATAAAAACTGACGAAGATACAAAGATCAGGAGCGGGGGCTTGTGACGTCACGGCACGGTAAAAATTGTAGTGAGTAGTGACGTCACACGAGTTTTCAACGCACTGTATCGTCTTCATTTTTTGTTTACGTGAAAAAAGAAAAAATACGTGTCCGAAAAATTTCGAAAAAGTGTGAAATTTATCCGACGGACTAATTAGATTTTTTTAGTTAACTAGGTACCTTATTGTTAGGGTTCAAAACCAGCCAGGGGTGCATTGCTTTGTGTAATTAATTTCATCACCACTGCTCTCAAAACGGTGAAAGAAAACATCGTGAGGAAACCGAAATGTCCTAGAATCAAAAATTCGAAGACACGTGATATTCACCAACCCACACTGGGCCCGCGTGGAGGATTACGGCCCATTCCCTCTCCTAGAGAGAAAGCCTGTATTCCAGCAGTAGGAACGTTAAAAGGCTGATTATGAGTCATCAGTTACATCATAATGCATGTCATTTCCTTCAGCTGGAACTCTTAAAATGTTCAATTTTCCAGGTACGTCTTCAACTGGTATACTAAAACCTGCTATGAGATCAGATGGTCGGCTCACTGTCCCGCGGTACCGTCACCAGCTACCAGTAACAACTTCGCGTCAGAGGAAGATTGTCTCGATGAGTGTAGCGGATGGGCGTAGCTGAGGATTTTGTCCGATTATAAAGTAGTGTGTTTTATTACCAGAGTTCTTTTTTAATTTACCTAATACATAATAAACCTACCCTGATAATAACCTGGAGCAGTGGTGGCCGAGTGGTAACGGCTCCGACTTACGAATCGCGGGTTTGAACCCAGCCAGGCGCATTACTTTGTGTAATTAATTTCAACACCACTGCTCTCAAAACGGTGAAGGAAAACATCGTGAGGAAACCGGCATGTCCTAGAACCAAAAAATTCGAAGACACGTGACATTCACCAACCCGCACTGGGCCCGCGTGGTGGATTACGGCCCATTCTCTCTCCTAGAGAGAAGAGGCTTGTGTCCAACCAGTGGGAACGTTCAAAGGCTGATTATATAATAAACCTATCGCGATCGTACTGTCTTGAAATACGACTGCTATCTATGAGAGTGAACAGGCGGTAATCAACCGCGGGGGCACAGTGCAGGTTGTTCAGTCGTAATGGTCATGGCCAAAAATTGTATCAGCTTGACTTGGGAACATACAGATACAAAATCGATTTCATTTCATAATACTGATCTTCTTTATACTAAATTAGAAAGGTGCGAATTGCTCAGCAGTAGTGGAAAACAAGTTATGAAGGTTTAAAAAAGTTCGATTAATGTGTCTATATTGAGCCAGGCGTACACGGGCACATACACGCTTGTAAAAGGTCCATTTTCCATAGGTATTCGTCACTATAAAATAAAAATGTATAATGAGCGATTTCGTACTACGCAGTTTAAGATAAGAGGAGCAATGAAGTAGAGCTAGGGTACACTTTAAAATATCAACGTACGAAAACATGAATACAATTCAAAAGTAAGTGTGCCTATATAACAAAGAATTGAGTTGTGAACGATTTACTCACTAAGACTTGTAAGTAGACATGCATATCATATATTCAGGAGTGGCAGCAGTTGTGAAACACTATAGGTTTTTTTGACCGTCCATTCTTGTCTGAAATGCCAAACTTAGGTGGTAATGGACAGAGCACATTGCATGCAGAACAGATAGTCTATGTAGTCAATAGGTTCTGGAGTGGCGCCCACCCTTTAGAAAACCTCCCACAAGTGTTAGGGTTTAGTAATTTGCATGTGTATTCTAATTATATTGAAACGCCAAAATATTAGTTTCCGGGCCAGTAACTATTTGATTCGAATATTTTGTACTGGCAACATTTTAGTCTGTCAGTTGGTCGTTGAATGCTTCTGATTGGCTAATCAATCAGAGGCTAGCACACTGTCATCTGTGATTATTCGACGACATTAAATCGTTAACCAATCACATAACTCAATTTTACCGCGCAAATGGTAAAAAACACGGGAGGCGGAAAAAGGTCGAAAAAATATGCTGACTTGAACTGTTGGACGAGAAGGTCGGAAATAAGAAATAAAGTTGTGTTTCTTGTTACCTGGATTTTCTTCAGCACTTCGTCTGAAGTTTAGCCCATAATCTTTGTTATTTTATACTAGGTAGACCGATAACCTGGTGCAGGTTACTGAAATTCGATGGTTGCAATACGCACAGGATCCAGTTGACGTGACGGCACTCGATATAGGCAGCGGTGGTCGTCTTTCAACTGGAATGATGATTCGTATCAGCATCGAACATTAACACTCTTGTGTTAATGTTCTATGCTCGAACAAAAAAGTCTTCTACTTCCTTAAAGAATTCAATTGGGCCATCAATTTACAGCAATATCATGTTTTTCATCAATTTCCTAAAGTAGGTATTCTATTTTTTAACAGAGATAATAAATACTCGAACTTTTATACCAAAACTAAATATTCTTTAGATATAAGGAATACTATGTATTATTCAAGGTCTCAGTCTGATAAAAAATTGCCATTGGTCTTGAGACGGCAAGATATTACTATGACAACTTTTTTCTTTTACTTTATGGCTTTTTCTCGATATTTGTATCGACAAAAAGAAGAAGTATCAAGCCAAAGACCTTTTGTAAAATATGTATTTATGTGTATCCATTGTTTTATTTATATAGGTACCTACTTGATTTTTATTGAATATGCTTTGTCTGTATGTTGTTTGTCATTTGGCCTTTTATTTTGGAAAACGTTATGTAATGTTACGATGTTAATGTTAAAACGTAATGTTACATACCTCTAAACTCTAAATGTAGGTACATTAAAATTCTACCTTAGTGACGTTTCATTTTATTAGGAATCTTGTCAAAAGAATATCGCCAACTGCATTTTGTGTGGGCAAAGTTATGTGAGGCCGTCATAAAAAATAAAAGAGGACACCTCCATGTTGATTATGTTTAAGAAATTGCTAATGCTCTACACTTTAATATTCAAAACTTATACTATTACCTGTTCTTATCCGATTTCTGAGTAGCTAAACATTATTTAGAAGTAGGTGAGTTCTAGTCAAAATTATCACTGACTTCACAAAACTGAATATGTAACTAATAACAGCACATTTCCCGCCGAAACATCCACAAACAACGAAATTCAAAATAAGAACCTCAATAATCGGGCTACGTTCCAATTCGCATAGACTACTGGAGTCTAGAACAAACCTCCGTTGTTAGCGAAACAAAACACGAACAGACTCCAATACTTAAGTAGGGCAAAGTTTACAATGATCCGTATTCGTATATGAATATAAAATAGAGCAATCAGCATGGATAGCAGACGAGGCCGGCCGGGGCGCGGCGACTAATAGGCGGCTCGCCTAACTTTTGCTGTATTTCCCACAGAGTAGTGCAAATACAGAAGCAACGAGTGGAAGAATCATGGAAAACTTGTCTTGACGAACATAAATCTTCCACTCTAGGTTTGAGATTTTTGTTCACATTCATTTATTGTTACAGTAATTCGTAACCTGCGTGAATTACGTAATTATCTTAGGGGAACATACTCTTGGGATTATAAGTAAGTATTATTTGTCTTAATCCAGTACATGATCGACCCTTGCGCCAAATTGAAAATTTTCAGATTGATTGTCGGTGCCTGCTAGGGTTGCGGAATTTGTTCGAAAGAGTCACCGCGGCCCTGGAACGCAAAGGGCACAAGAAGGATCACGGGTGGGTTTTAGTCAGTAAAAGTCTGACACTCTCTACCGCTCCACCCAGGGCGGGAGGAGTCATTTGATGATTTCCCATCCAGAAAAAAAAGGGAGCATATTCCCGGGACACAATTTCAAGTTTCTGTTTTGATATAAAAATATTAAAAAAAGTTTAGCGTTAGAACGAGTAATGCTAAAAATCTGACAGACATACTAATAAGTAAGTTTCGTAAAAATGGTCTTCAAAACTCTATGGATATCCATATCATCATACCACCGTCGCAGCCATATTATAGGTAGTCGGATTACATTACAGCGCCGTTTCTCAATCTAGCAGGCCTTTACTGTAATACGTACAGCGTGTTATACAATGAGCAGCGACAGATACCCATATTTTTAGAATGTAATACGTATTTAGTTTCTATAAGCAAACGATAAAATTGCATTTGCGAACTGTCCTTGATACCACCAGTTTCGGATAGTGTTTAGTCGAGCGTCAGACTGCTAAAGTAACCGTTTTGTATAAACAGTCGTGTTTACCCTTTCAGCATGGCGCATGTTTACGTTCAGTTCAGCAACCCGACCAATAAATCTTTATAATTACAAGTACAGACAGACATAGCCTAAATTTATGCATGTTCGAACGACCCTGTCCTTGACACAAAGCCTCTGTCCGCCCCCTACTCTGTGCCGTCACACCCTAATCCGAATCGTGGCTTACAGCCAGTGTTTTGTCGCTGTCGCGGCAACAGGCAGCTTTTACCGGCCTTTTACCGGATTTTTACCGATATTTTTTACCGCGAGTGGAATTTTTTTCGACATGGGGAACAAAGTTGTGACTTTCACGGAACAACAGCTAGAGGATTATCAGGTAAACGGTTTGTCTGTGGCCAGTATGGATTGTGCCGGTTTTTGAACTTCTTTTTTCAAACTTTTTGGCGCGAAGTTGTGATTGTGATGTTTATTTTTTTTTCACTGAGTGTTTGCTTTGTTTACGCGAGATCAGTCTTGCTTACTTTTTGAACTAATTTTATAAATGATGCAAAGTATAACTTTATTGTTTATTTGTTTAAACAGGACTGTACATTTTTTACAAGGAAAGAAATACTTAGGTAAGATTTTAGTAAGAGGTTGTTATGTAAAGCCGATGCTAGAATTTTACTATTAGGAACACTTAATACCTATTACTAGTCGTTTCAAGGCGACTTTTTAGTATCTTATTGTTATTTTAAATCCAACATTAAAAGAAACGAATCTTTCAGAGACATGTAGGCAAACAAGTAGCTCTGAGTATACGATCAGGACCCTATATCTATTATGTATACAGTTTATAAAATAAATCTTTGAAGGACGGGGAATAAAAGGCGGGTTCTTGCTGAAAAAGTGCCCTTAAAAGACTTCCCAAATGCAAATCCAATGTTACCAACAACACAACAATGCAATGTTACCAACAAAACGTTCAATAACAAAGTTGTATTGATTTTCTGAACAAATTCAATTCAATTTAGCCACCTTGAGTTAGATAGGGACGTATTATAGATAAGTAGATACCATAGATACCATATAAATATATATATCTATGGTAGATACGTATCCAATTACTTATTTAGCAAATGGAAACGCTAACTGGTCTATATAGCACTGCACTATTCAGATATTTTTAGTTGTTAATGATGCTCATGTAGTAGTACCTATAGTAAATATTAAAAGCTATTAAAATAAGTTACAGAACGCCATTTTCAATTAAGCAAACTGATATTGTACCTACTTTTTTGGCAGATAATATATCCAGCCATCTTTTAATAGGGTATATGACTAAAAAACAAATAAGACCGTTAGACAGATTTCCAAAAAAAAAACATTGGACACGTATTTATTCTTTTTTCACGTACACAAAAAACTCGTGTGACGTTTAGTTCTACGTGCTACAATAATTATAACCACGACGTGACGCCACAAGCCCCCACTCTTTGTTTATCTTATTAAATGTTTAATGATTTGATAAAGCAAAAAAGGCGTGTCCAATAATTTACGATAATTTTAATGGGCAGACTAAAGAGAATCATATTTTTTTTCCTCCGGAATCATCGCTATTATATACTTAGATAGGGCAAATCTTAACATAGGATTGATATCTACAATCTATGTATATCAATATTATAAGAGAAAAGATTTGTTATTTTGTATGTAACAAAAAAACTCAAAAACTACTGGACCAATTTCACAAATTCTTTCACCATTAGAAAGCTACATTCACCATGAGTAACATAGGCTATGTTTTATCTCCATATTCCCACGGGAACGGGAACTACTCGGCTAAAACCGCGGGGCGCTGCTAGTTCTAAATAAAGAAGAACGGCGTTAAGCATCCCGTTCATTTATTTTACTTCTTGCATTTTGAAATATTTCACAAGTTCAACATATTGATGGACCCTAACTTACAAGTAGAAATTTCTAAAAGCGCCCACGTAAGTTCAAGAACCTTGTTAGAATATATTCGTTCTAAGCCTCCATTATTTTTAACAAGCTTCGTAAAAACAATCTTATTTATTTCCAACTAAGTGCCTAAAAATATTAATAAAAATACAAATGGCAGAATGGTATCAAACCCGAAAGCTAATTACCTACCAGGCGGACAGAAATATATAGGTACGAGACTTACATTGTGACACACTGCCATGGTCTGTGATAGCCGTGGCTTTCGTGCCGATTTAAGCTTTAAAAGAGAATTGTGATGTACATAAAAATAATTATTTTTGTTTTTTTATCACAAAAAGTCATAGAAATCTTTTAAAACGCTTGCGCAACTTCAAAAACCTTGATAATGGTAAGATAAAAAATGAAATTAAAAATAAATTGCCATTTTAAAAGAAATCATTTCTAAAATAGGAATTTGGGCAATATGTGTGTTAGCACGCTACTTACTGTGTTTCATTTTAACAAAATTACCGTTCATCAGTATAAATAATCAAACGCCATCACTTATAACAAGCTCTTTAAAAAAAAATACATACTAGCTGACCCAGCAAACGTTGTTTTGCCATATAACATTTTTAAAAAATATTTAGGTTTATTGTAGAGGGGTGAAAATTTAGGGTTGTATGTATTTTTGTATGCAGTATCATAAAAAATAAAAACAAAAAGTTTTGTCTAAAAAATATAATTTGAAAAATAGATGTTGGCCGATTCTCATACCTACTGAATATGCTTATAAAATTTTATAAAAATCGGTCGAGCCGTTTCGGAGGAGTATATTATGGTAACTAACATTGTGACACGAGAATTTTATGTATAAGATGTACAATTAAGTTGGAACTAATAAAATAAATAAAAATGTTCGAATGGTATCAAATCCGAGTGGCTAAAGTACCAGGTTGACAGAAATAGGTAAGCGGCTTAAGTTGTGACGCACTGCCATGGTATGTGAAACCCGTGGCTTTCGTCACGTGCTGATTGATTTACATACACTTTAAAGGAGAACTGTGATGTGCACCATAATTATTATTTTTATCTAAGAAAGTCACCATAATCGATGAACCTTTTAGTTACACACACACACAAAAGAGTCATCCAATTCAAAAGCTTTACTACATAATCGAATCTTCTTAGCCTCCATCACTTTGAACGAGCCCTCTAAAAAATAACAATCTTGTTTATTTCCAATTAAGTAGGGAAGCCTAAAATGTACAATAAATAAATACTTAAAAATGGCCGAATGGTATCAAATCCGAGAGGCGAGGTACCAGGCAAACAGAAATAGGTAAGAGGCTTACGTTATGACGCACTGCCATGGTCTGTGAAACTCGTGGCTTCCGTCACGTGCTGATTAATTAATCGCTTTTATTCGGTAGCTTGATTAGTACATAGTACATTGGATTAGTTGTTATGCAACAGCTGCTGCTCGTCTATATTATATATTTTACAGAGGAAAGATTTTTTGTTTGTTTTGTGTGAGGCTAGATATATTTGACGTCGTATTCCCACGGGAACGGGAACTACGCGGGTGAAACCGCGGGGCACTGCTAGTTTAACATGTATATGTGAGGATGATGCACCTAGAGTATACTAGTTATAGGAACAGAGTATTACCAGCAGAGTTAAGAGCGTGTACGCCGTACGGCATTTCATATAAATCTTCAAGTCACTATTTTGTGAAATGACTGAACCGATTTTAATGAAACTTCACACATATGTATAAGGAAGATACATAGGTCTAAAATGTTACTTAAAACATTTTCACACGAGTTTTCAACGCACTTATCATAATAATTTTTTGTTTACGTGAAAAAAAAATACGTGTCTAATATTTTTTGGAAATCTATCAGACGAACTACACAGATTTTTTTAGTCCACTACCCTATTCCGTCGCACACTCCCCAAAATGCAAACAATACTAGCAACTAGTAATGCTAGCAACTCAGCGTCGATGCTCAAGAATATGGAACTTCGATTCGACATTTATTACTCTAGAAATGGGTACAGGCGTGTAAATCTAATTATGTAGACCATAGATTTAGAGAATTTTGTAATAATAAGCCCATAGTGACTCACTGCAAGGCAAATGCCTCCCATCTTCATTTCAACCGACTTCCAAAAAAGGAGGAGATTCTCAATTCTTCTTCTTATTTTTTTCTTCTTTCTTTCTTCTTTTTTCTTTTCTTTTCTTTCTTTCAATTCGACTGTATTTTTTTTTTATTTATTCGAAAGCTGGTGCTTGTCGTTTATTGAGATTTGACGACTAGTATTTGAGTAATCCCTAATAATGTGTGGCTTAATTTACATTGACGACGTTCTCATTCCCTCTTGACGATGTAAAATGAAAAAATAAAATTGTGTACGAGGGTTTGGAAGAGCATCTTAGTATTTCAACGCGGTCCCTTTCTAGTTTGGTGAAGATCTGATGAAGAACAGAGATGATAGGAAACGGAACTCTTCAATAAATTATAGAAAATCGTTCGGAATTGCTGAAATCGCATGTTTTTTTACACCAAAGTCATTTGTACGTTTAGGTGGGGGAGGGTGTACCACTAAAAACAGAAAAATAAACAATAATTTTTTGACAAAAAATACAACTGACTTCTACACAAAAGAAAACAAAAAGTACAAAATAACTTTAATTTCGGAACTCTGTGTTTGTGGTTGCTTTTTCGTTATTAAATCGTCTCAGCCAGTCTGAGAGTACTACAGATATTCTCAGAATATCGTTGAGAAAGAAGTTGACGACACAGTTCTTACTTATTAAACAAAATATTCTTACCATAATGACAAAGGCACCCGACAAAATGAAAAATAAATCTGCCAATGTTGCAAAAACATAACATTTCAGTACTGTCCAGCTTAACGTTGTTAGGGACAAACACAGAACATAATCCCGTATATAATAATAGTTTGTATTTTGATGTTATTTTTAGGGTTGTTTACTACGTTTATATTTAGAGATTTTGCGAATAATGAGAGCATTTTAGACATAATATTGTACCAATACCTACTGAATTTGTTCGACAAACCGAACGAGACGATTGCGTTTTCCCGTGATTATTTCTTTGTATCAGGACGACATCGACACCTTACTTTAGTTATGCATCAAAATCTGCTAAGGTACTTCATCTGGTCAGTTTCCAGCCATACTAGCTGAATACCAGTCTGTGCTAATATGATAACAAGGATTTTTTTTTTACACCGTATAAGCTTCGAAGAATTCGAAGACATGTGACATTCACCAACCCGCACTGGGCTCGCGTGGTGGATTACGGCCCATTCCCTCTCCTAGAGAGGAGGCCTGTGTCCCAGCAGTGGGAACGTTAAAAGGCTGATTATAAGCTTCTAAACTAGAGGACCAAATTTAACAATTTTTTTCATCAATGGCTACATTATCTACGAGTAAAATAGACTATATTTTATCTCCGTTTTTGCATAGGAACGGTAATTAGGTACGCGCGTGAAACTGCGGGGCGCTGCTAGTATTTTAAGTATATGGAGTGACTGCAGATCTGACCTCCACAAGTCACAGTAAATGACGACGACACGACATCCCTTTCAAGCTTCTGACTACCTGCAATGACTTCCAAAAATCTCCGAATGGCAATCGGCAGCTGGGACCAATGACTTAAAGTGCTTTCTGAGGCACCCACCCACGCCTCGATATGAGCAAGCATTACAAACAGGTTTCTTTAGTATCTATACTAACATTATAAAGCTGAAGAGTTTGTTTGTTTGTTTGAACGCGCTAATCTCAGGAACTACTGGTTCGAATTGAAAAATTATTTTTGGGTTGAATAGACCATTTATCGAGGAAGGCTTTAGGCTATATATCATCACGCTTAAGCCAATAGGAGCGGAGCAGCGATAAAGAATGTTTTAAAATCGGGGATTCCACGGGGACGAAGTCGCGGGCAGCAGCTAGTTTTTTAATAAAAAAGCGGCATAAACAGGGCAACAATGATTAATACTTCTAGTTCTACTCTCATTCTTACATGGTAGAAGTCGATGTTTGGATATGTCAAATTCAAACATTCCAGTTTTGCCCCGTCACCGATACTTATCAGCACATCTTTGAAGCCGATACAAATCTGCTCTAATGCGGATACTCATAAGGCTTGGCTCTTGCGTCACCTACGCAACATATATGGCGTAAACCGTAAACTGTGGCATATTTTTAGGCACATATTTATCGGATTTATTTAATAAACGCTTTAGTATAATGTGAAATATCACGTAACAAACATAACAGCTAGTTTGCACGGAAATCTTTGCATCGAAAATATCGTATAATTGTTACGGTTTTCCTACTTTTACCGTGTTATTATGAGTCATTGCAAGGCTTGACCTTCTTCGAGCAAATGTGATTTCAGCTTTTCTGATTTGTTTGGCTGCCTGCAATGTCATTGGCCTTGCTGTTTCAGGTGTCAAAGTTCAAGCAGTTGGATTTCAATGAAATAGATGAATAATTTTGTAGGGTGTGATTCATTCTTGCATTCTATGGCAATGATACAAGACATGGCTTTTGAAAAATGTCGAGTCTGAGGGCCATTGCACTCTGACTCAACATTTTTTTGATGAGTAATAAGACAGTACGAAAACTTTTTGTATTGTATGTTGAACTTTTAATGGGGAAAAAGACAAAATAAATGCTAAATAATACTATTCAATATTGGTAAAATATAATACTGCAAAAAGACGTAAGGCCTGTGTTAGGAAAATCCAATAGTAATTTATATGAATGTCAGTTCTGTGACAATAACTACTTTTTCTTTTTTTTTCTAGTCAAAAACATCATTCTTACACATAATAACAACAATAACTTTACAAGAAAAGGCTTTTCATGAATGTTGAGTCAGGGGACGATAGTCTCAAAGTTTTGTTTGATACAAAGACTTATTTTATTGAAGAAAAAATGGGAAAATACTGTCAAACGTTTTGTGCGTCATCACTACATAATATAAAACATAGTCGCTTCCCGCCGTCTGTCCGTCCTTATGTATGCTTAGATCTTTAAAACTACGCAACGGATTTTGATGCGGGTATTTTTTTAATATACTAGAGATTTAGTATCGGCATTGCATCAAGGTCGCTAGTATAATATAATAGGGATGTTTCCTGAGGAATAAAAATATGATCCTATTTAGTCCGTCAGCTAAATTATCGAAAAATACGCGTATTTTTTGCTTTATGAAATCTCTAAAAATTGACGAATATAAAAAGCTTCAAAGATTATGAGTGGGGCTTGTGACATCACGGCGTGGTAAAAATCGTCGCACAAAGTGGCGTCACACGAATTTTCAACGCACTTATAGTCTTCGTATTTTGTCTACGTGAAAAAATAAAAAATACGTGCCCAATAATTTTGGGAAGTCTATCTTACGGAATAATTAGATTTTTTTAGGCAACTACTCTATTATTTACAGGCTTTCAATACAAAACGCAGTTATATTGAAGCTCAGAAAAGCCTGTATTTGTGGAGGCTTTTCCTCAAAAACATGAGCTAGTTTAAAAAAAAAGAAGTAACTATCAAACGAAACAGTAATAGTACCTATGATTCAGAATGGGTAAACTGAACTATTTTCCGATACTATAACCACCTTGATCAATACAAGTTCACGGTAACTACTCATTATTTATTTTTAATTAAGTAAGAACTTGTTATGTTTAGGTGTCTGTACTCGTGTTTTACTTTTGTCCTTCAATAAAGTCAAGGTCAATTTATTTTCAACAACAACAAAAACTAATAGAGTGCTCGTCAGTAAGGAATATAGGTAGATAATCTATACTAGTATATATATAAAGCTGAAGAGTTTGTTTGTTTGTTTGCTTACATGTTTGAACGCGCTAAACTCAGGAACTACTGGTCCTATTTGAATTTTTTTTTCAGGGTTAGATAGCCCATTTCCCATAAAGACTGTTTCAAAATCGGAGGGTTAGTAACAATTCCACGCGGACGATGTCGCGGGCAGAAGCTAGTAATTAATATAGACATAATATATGGATTTATAAATATAAGGCGAGCCGAGGGGAGTAGAGAAAATTTCCATAAAAATCATTCTGCCAAGCCTTCAGCTCGATATGGTTTCCAGTCCAATACCGTGATTACTGCCAAAGATCCATATATAGGAGATCCATATAATAGGTAAATAACAGCTAAAACCAACGTCTTAACAAGCTTCTCGAAGCACTGTATTATGAACTAGCAGCGCCCCGCGGTTTCACCCGCGTAGTTCCCGTTCCCGTGGGAATACGGGGATAAAATAGCCTATATTATTCAGGGTGAATGTAGCTTTCTAATGGTGAAAGAATTTTTGAAATCGGCACAGTAGTTTTTGAGTTTATTCATTACAAACATACACACACACACACACACACACAAAAATACAAATCTTTCCTCTTTATAATATGAGTATAGATATACATATAATGGAGGGACACAATGTTATTACTTATGTTTAATTATAACTTACTATTACTTTAAAGACACATAAATAAAAAACTTTAACTAGATTAAAATAAAAATATTCCAAAATGGCGTCGAAAAATTCCCCCGCATCGTTGGCAACTGGTAATGTACCCAAAAGGCTGGCAGCATTACCACGCTGTATGGCAATGCTTATACTTTGTCCAAGGTAAAAACAACTAAATAAAAACAACTGATTCGTCTTTCAAAGTAGAGCCGCATCCAACGAGAGCCGCATCCAAGTTTTCGTACCTAATATTCCATGAAAAATGAGATCTGTAATTTTGTACCACTCCAAGCCATTCCATATTTTCTCGCTACATTACATTTCGTAAGATAAGGGCACGAAAAAAAAAGACAAATGAGGACATTACTCATTTCAGAGAGTGACATAAAAACCGCGCTGGTCTCTAACAAATTAGAAATGACGGTGAAAAAAAAAATAGTTAAATACGCGACATTGACAAAGATTAATTTTGTCTGTCGCTTTTTTAAAACTCTTCAAAAAGAACAACAGACACTAACAAACATATTTTTGATAAAATAATCTGTCTCTTTTAGAAGAAAAACTGTCAGTCCAGTAAAGTATTGAACGTACTCTGAGTATCTGACTACAGAACTATGTACTAACCCAAAACTGGCACAAAGATATAACTGGTGCCACACTACAAAAAAAAACTACACACTACTTTTAGGGTTCCGCACCCAAAAGGTAAAACGCGACCCTATAACTAAGACTCCGCTATCTGTCTGTTTGTCACCAGGCTGTATCTTAGTAACCGTGATATTTAAACATTACAGTTTATTTTATATATATATTTGGAATTGGAAGTTTTCACATATCATGTATTTCTGTTGCCGCTATAGCAACAAATACTAAAAACAGAATAAAATAAATATTTAAAGGCACAGCAATTTTTTTTTTCTTGTTTGCCGTTTTTTTATATAACGGTACGGAAACCTTTCGTGCACGAGTCCGGCTCGTACTTGACCGGTTTTTTTTAAACAATTAATTTAAAAAAAAAAACAGCTAAATATTTCACTGTGACATTAGGAATTTTCTCTGCCTTTCAGTTGTCGCTAAAATATTTATTTTAATTTTCCAGAGTTTTCAAACGCTTCAGGGAAGTGAATCCAGCTCTAGTGCCTAAGAGAATGACAGAGAATCAGCCACACACCATCGTAGTGCCTTTGGAGGAGATAGAGAAGCTACCGGAACTAAAAGTAAGACCTATTTAAAGTGTTACTGAAAACCAATTAAATTGATGATGGTTTACTGAATAACCAGGTGTACTTGATATATCTAAACACACACAACATCAACACACACACACATCATCATCTACACTAATTTTATATATGAAATTCTCGTGTCACGGTGTTTGTGGTTGAACTCCTCCGAAACGGCTAGACCGATTTTCGTGAATCTTAGCGTGCATATCGGCTAGGCTGGCGAATCGGACAAAATATATTTTCACCCCCCCCCCCCCTATTTATTTTTTATTTTATGTGGCAAAACGACGTTTGCCGGGTCAGCTAGTACACTATAAAGATGAAAGATTTGAATTTTTTTTTTTTGTGTGTGTGTATGTTCGTAATTAATAAACCTTAAAACTTTATGATTGAATTTGAATGCTTTTTAAGTTCTAAAATTGGCCTTTAGGGTTAAATTCATTTCAGCTAATATGATAATGTGTGTGTTGATTGCAATTAACTCTAGAAGCACTAAGTAACCTGCCTAATTAATTATACGTGGGCTGGTTTATTCCGGTAACCGGACTCTAATATGGCCTGAAATAATCCATTTGGATTGTAGGTTATACGGAAAGCAGTAGGTAGATACTCGTATAATAAATTTGAAAATGAAAATAATATATCTAGTTTTAATTTCCGCGAATATTTGTGGGTTGCAGGTATGCACCTCCCTCCCGCCCGCTATATTATGCACATGCAAGATTACTAGGCAAATGCAAGGATTTTATGCACGTGCAGGAAGGCAAAGCAATACCCAACACCAATACCGACATGTGTTTCGCCTCTCCACGAGGCATCCTCAGGGGACGTGTTGACTCGCTAACCGTTGAGTTGCGACTGAGCCTGCTGCTCAGTCGCAACTCAACGGTCAGCGAGTTGGATTTGAAGGAAGGTACCAATTTCTACGAGCATTAACGCAAATAAAGTACCTATGTACGTCCCACATAATGGGCCTTTTTGTTTTATTTGAGATGTCTTTGTTCTTGACTTTAGTCTAGGTCAGAGGTAACAGAGATAACGTCGACGGTCGAGTGAGCTTACCCAGTAGAAGCCTGTTCACTCTAACTTTGAAGTGATTAGGGTTGAGTAGGTACAGAAACACAAACGCAGGCAGAGAGTTTCTAGGGTTGCGGAATTTGTTCGAAAGAGTCACCGCGGCCCTGGAACGCGAAGGGCACAAGAAGGATCACGGGTGGGTTTTAGTCAGTAGGAGTTTGACACTCCCTTCCGCTCCGCGCAGAGCGGGAGATGTCATTTGATGATTTGCCATCCAAAAAAAAAGGCAGAAAGTTCCACTCCTTTGCTGTGCGCGTTATAGAAGAAATGTTACATTCCGTAACTTTTTAATCTATACTTATCTATACTAATATTGAAAAGAAGTAAAGTTTGTGGGTCTCCGATTTTGAAAATTCTTTTGCCAGTAGAAAGTCACATTATTTGTGAGTATCATAGGCTATATTTTATCTCCGTATTCCCACGGGAACAACGCTGATGACGTGGGACGCTGCTATAGTAGAATAGGTAACGGAATGTAACATTGGAGAATTTGAAGCAAGGATTATGTTCAGGGATTTATTTATCATCGACCTTGAGACCAGCAGTGGGACAGTAAAGGTAAGGCGTAGGACACCACAGCTTCGTCGGGAAACGCAGGGCGATTCCCGGCCACCGTAGGCGCGGGCCTGCGGATGGTGAACTATGGGTGGTTCACCGTCCGATAGCAACCAGGCCCGAGTCGACGGCGCCGAGTATTCCACGCGCACCTCAAAGAACCGTCAGCAACGTAGACGGGGCCCCATAGGGTCAGTGCCTGCTAGGGTTGCGGAATTTTTTCGAAAGAGTCACCGCGGCCCTGGAACGCAAAGGGCACAAGAAGGATCACGGGTGGGTTTTAGTCAGTAGGAGTTTGACACTCCCTTCCGCTCCGCCCAGAGCGGGAGAAGTCATTTGATGATATCCCATCCAAAAAAAAAAGACAAGTGTAAGTTTTTGCGTTAGCTCTTACTAGGCCCCCTTCCAAAACTAACTTCATCTTATACGGTTAAAGGCATAAGTACCTATACTCCATTCACAATAAGATTAGGCGTTGGTACAAAATTGTTTACAGTCCGTTCAACCAATTTTTACTTCTATTCCGTTGGCATAAGGATGGCATTAAAAGCAAAAATGTGATTATAATACCAACTGTTTACTGCAGCTACTATGTGTCATGCTACCAACGCAATAGAAGTCAAAATCGGTTGAACGGACTGTAAACAATATGTATTTCAATGTCTAATGGGGTATTACAAATTATTCTGAAAATCATGTGAATTTGTGAAGAGTGTCCACCACGGCCTAAATTTAAAAGTTCTACCTTTCATTACGCAATCAATTTTATTTTCGTCAAGAATAACTTTGTAACTCGATTAAATGTTATAACTTTATAACAATGGTTATGACGCAGGAAAAGTAAATTTTACGCACGTCATATGTAAGAATTTGTGAAACAAAAATGTAACGAAGAACTGAAAGAAAAACTTTTTCTACGTCGACAGTCTTATCGAAGTAAAACAAATGTCTACACGTTTGTAAGAATTACAAGTAAATTCGATATTAAATTGATAGATAGTACCTATTATTCAGGATAATAAATTATTTTGACACAATCTAATTGATTGATTTTCTCTTAATATTCATCAATTTATTAATATCGAATTTTGTAAGACAGCTCTCTAAATTGAATTTGCCTTCAGTTCGCGTGACTTTTCAGGTTAAGCAATGCTTACCGAGGTCGGATTGTAGATGGGTTCCCATCTATAAACACCAACGTCTGATCTTGGCTGACATTTGAAGTCAGTAGTCGTTTCAGATTGACAGAATACCGAAAGTCGCCCCTCCCCCCCTCTGTATCCTGATCTAGAATACCCCGCGGCAAGACTGGTATCAGATTTCCTGGCTTTGAACTACAAAAAACAGCAGAAAACAATAGCTTCCTATGATGCCAAGGCGCAGAGGAATAATGTTTTAAGTCCTCGGCGAGCGTAGCTTATCCTTGATGATCGCCCGTGCGGGTATTACGAGTAATAGTTATTTGGCTCGTTGCCAAATAAATCTACATAATACTATTACTGTTTTCCGACTTAAACATAGGAAATTATTGATTACTGTGTCACCGGATAGTCTTTTATCTAACGGACGCACTGTGCACATTAGGACAATGGGCCCTGTGTATGCCAACTAATGTGGCAGGATACAGATGCCCAATTATCCTGTAATTATTATTCTATCCATTTTTTTTTTACCTGTGTGCACAAATGACCGTGTTATTGTTCTATCCATTTTTTTTTACCTGTGTTCACAAATAAACGTATTTGATAATTGTAAAATGCGTAGGTAAGATTATAAAATATCTGGAGAGATTTTAAACTCTCAATAAATTGTCAACGGAATATTTGGAATACTTTTTTACGCATCAGAATTTGAGAGTCTATAATCTCTCGAATTCATTCCGAGTAATTATGAACCGTTATAAACTGATGACATGTTGGCGAACAATTACTGTACGGTTCTATAATTTATCGGATTTTCTGGCCTAGGGAAGTAGCGGAACATAGGGCATTGGGAACTTAGGGCTCCCCGAGACGGATAGGTTAGGTTCGAATGGTATTCCATTCATGTTTTTTTTTTTTTAAACTCTTCTAGACAGCGATAGCATTGTTCTCGTTTAGAATGATGACATTTTAATACTACTTGCTTATATAAAATATTTCGGAATGACTCGGAATGACGATCAAATTTTGATGCGTAAAAAAGCGTTCCAAATGTTCAGTTCACAATTTATCTGGCAGAAACTGGATGCGAGAAGCTGAAAATAGATCTAAGTGGCGTGCAATTGGAGAGAACTATGTCCAGCAGTGGACTGCAACTGACTGTTGATGATGATGATCACAATTTATCGAAAGTTTACAATATTCCTTACAATATAGAAAGTTTATAATAGTCTTAGGAAATTTGCCATTTCCCGGTGACAGCCGTATGCGCACGACTTTGTTCAGAGTAATAATAATAAACAAAAAGTAAAAATAATACAATTTGTTTACGTGCTAGGTACAGTGCTAATTAAAACATTACCTAAAAAAAGAAACAATCTTTGAAGTGTATCATAAAATTTTATAAAACATTCATTTGTTAAAAAATAATAATAATTAAAAAATATGTAAATATGATTGCCCGTGTGGTGTGGTGTGTACCTATTCGTATTCGTAAGAGTTACGGTGTGCGTGGATATGCTAGTAGTGCTAGTGCAAGTCCTTTTTTATTTATTTGGGTTACTGGTGACTAGATTTTCTGTTTGTTCAAAGTGGAAATTCTTTTGTTTCAGGAGAATCCATTCAAGCGTCGAATATGTCAAGTGTTCTCGCACGACGGCTCCGGGAACCTCACGTTCGAAGACTTCCTCGACATGATGTCGGTCTTCAGCGAGGCAGCACCTAGAGATATAAAGGCGTGGTATGACTTAAACTATCCGAAAGACTTTTAACCTTTTATAATAAAAGAAAAATACATGTGGCACTCGGGGACTGCCGCGGTAAAGCTATTGCATAGAATTTTTTATCAACTTATGCAATCTATACTTATAATAAATCTGTAGAGAGGTCAATTCTGTACAAGGAATATATTTTCAAAATAACTATCAGGGGGTGATTAGTGATCGATACTGGTGCCAAAAATGCAATCAGTAAAATTTTTGTCTGTCTGTCTGTCTTTCTGTCTGTCTGTCTGTCTGTCTGTATGTTCTTTATAGAAACAAAAACTACTCGACCGATTTTAACGAAACTTGGTGCAATTATTCTTCATACTCCTGGGCAGGTTATAGTATACTTTTCATCACGCTACAATCAATAGGAGCAGAGCAGTGAAGGAAAATGTTGGGAAAACGGAAGAAGTTACTCCATTTTTTAAGCTTCCGTCGCGTGTGTAGCCTTAATGGTTAAAGTTACATAGAAATCATATATTACGGAAATGTTCTACATAAAATTATCTAAAAAATATCCCGAAACAGCATGTCTATCTTTTGTCAATTTTAAACCGATCGGGCTGAGAGTTTCAAAATCGGGGGTAAAGTAACTATTCCACGCGGACGAAGTTGCTGGCAGAAGCTAGTTATACATATATTTAGTACTCTGCGTCATTGTGATATGGTCTCGATTCGTTCACCTGGGTTACTGTACTAATGTAAATCACATACGTTTCACTTAACTTTGTCCCACCGATTGTTTCCGAACGCAGACGTTCGGGTCGGCTCGGTGACGGCGACATAATAGCTCAGTAACGAAGCGACCATTTTAAAAAGGCGGGGCCTAATCGAATGACGTAGCGGTGTTAGGTTATTTTCGTTACGGAATTTCTGGATTCGGTTGCCACGCTCAAGGCCCGCGATAGAAGCTATGCAATAGCTTAAAAAACGGCTTAGCGAGCCGGACTCACGCACCAATGGTTCTGTACCATTATCTTATACATAAAATTCTCGTGTGACACGAGAATTTTATGTATAAGATAATGGTACAGTGTATAAGATAATGTTAGTTACCATACTCCTCCGAAACGGCTTGACCGATTTTTATAAAGTTTAATATGCTTATTCAGTAGGTCTGAGAATCGGCTACTATCTATTTTTCATACCCCTAAATGATAAAGTGGACCCCCCACTCCTACATTATTTTTCTTTTATATGGCAAAACAACGTTTGCTGGGTCAGCTAGTTACTCGTATATACAGGATGACTTTGAATAGATGCGACAAAATGAAATGGGAGCTTCAGTTACAGTAACATAGTAATTATAAACTGTTTTTTCTACAATCTAAATCGTTAAAAAAAGTTACGTGGTTGGCGTTTTAAAATGATCCATCGATGTTAATATCTTTATTTAAGTACGAACTATCGGTATTCCAGAAAAATAATTAATATGCAAAATAAATAAGAAAAATTAAAGTATCAAAAAATCTCGTCCAACTAATCGCAGTGCTCAATGATCGTTGTGGAGTACTCGCGTTATTAAACGTTGCCATTCATAGCGGTGATAAAAGTTCATTAATTTTACATTTGGTATGTTCTAAATTTTCTTGACAACACGTATTATTGTATATTTAAATATGTCGCATCTATTCAATTTCACCCTGTATATATATAATATCCTCGTGTCACAATGTTAGTTACCATACTCCTCCGAAACGGCTTGACCGATTTTTATAATATTTTATATGCATATTCAGTACTAGTAATTCTGAGAATCGGCCAACATCTAGTTTTCATCCCCCTAAATGTTAAGGGTGGTCCACCCCTATTTTTTTTTAGACAAAATATTTTGTTTTTATTTTTTTATGATACAGTATACAAAAATACATACAACCCTAAATTTTCACCCCTCTACGATAACACTATTTTTTATATATATGGCAAAGCAACTGCAGCTAGTTATCTATAAAAACTACAAAAGAATCACGTTGCTTGTATTGGAGCACCTTTAAATATCTATTTTATTCTGTTTTTTAGTATTTGTTGCTGTAGCGCTAACAGAATTTATACATCATCTGTGTAACTATCACGGTTCATGAGATACTGCCTGGTGACAGACGGACAGACAGACAGACGGACAGCGGAGTCTTAGTAATAGGTAACGACTTTTACCCTTTGGGATGGACCCCTAACTAGCAGCGCCCCCTGGTTTCACCCGCGTATTTGCCGTTCCTGTGGGAATACGGGAATAAAATATACCATATGTTACTTGCTGAAGTCCATTGGTGAAGAAATGGTTAAAATCGATCCAGTAGCTTATTTGATACAAACAAAAAAATATTTCCTCTTTATAACTATATTATTAGTCTATGGCCAGAGTAAACTGGACCGTCACTCAATCTTATATAGATTTTCTTTTTAATATTGCACCTTATCTACAACACACAGACACACACACAGCATAGGGCACAGGTACGGTAGAGCAAAGGGTAAGGCCCAATTATCTTTCCATTTAACCGCAGTCTCTCCTGCTCTTATTCAAATTCACTCAACTATCACTTTTAAAAGATTGCTTTTATCGATAAGGTCGCCCATTGTGTCACTCCATATAACGCTTTCTTCCAAAGACCAGCTAAATGCTATAAGCATATCTCCAGCTACATAAACATCGTATAGTCACAGAGTAAATTTATGATATGGAGAACTCATTGGGAACTACATATACTTATTGCTATTTCTTCCCTCGTCCTTTGATCATATAATTAATCATGTTGTGGTCTTTTTGGTCAATGAATTTCTCAAATATTGTCTGTCAGGATTTTAATTTTTAAAACAAACACCATGTTGTGAAAGATCTAAATATATATAACTCAAAAGTGACTGACTGACTGACATAGTGATCTATCAACGCACAGCCCAAACCACTGAACGGATCGGGCTGAAATTTGGCATGCAGGTAGATGTTTTTTGTAAGAAAGGATTTTGATTAATTCTATCCCCAAGGGGATAAAATAGGGGATGAAAGTTTGTATGAAACTTTGTCAATTTTAAACCGATCGGGCTGAGAGTTTCAAAATCGGGGTAAAGTAACTATTCCACGCGGACGAAGTCGCGGGCGGAAGCTAGTTTCATTATAAATACCTAATCGTACGTAGATCGAGCTTGAAGTCTTGTATCCAAATAAACCCACCCATAGCTCACCGTCCGCAGGCCCGCGCCTTCGGGGGCCGGGAATCGCCTTGCGTTTTCCGACGCCCGGGGCGTCTTCTTCTGTAGCGGTGGCTGGAGCGTGAGGTTTCCCTCTCCCGCACGCGGTCTACCTCCTCCTTCGCTAGCATTACAGCTTCGCAGAAGGAGGTGACTGCTTCCCATGCCTCCTCGCTCCGGACCATGGATTGAACCAGGGCCGAACGCGAAAGGTCGCCGCCGCCGATAGCCTCGACGAGGACACGGCGGCGTTGCAAATAAAAAAATGAACTTGAGTTATGAAAATAAATTCCAGATGTCTAAAAATAATAAGCAATCGGGTATTTTTATACAATGAAATATATGTAAGTGCTTACTATGTTAGCAAATATTGTAGCTAACAAGATGAGACGGGGCGAGGTAGACAATACAAGGTGGGGCGAATGGATCAATTGCCCTATTTGTCCCGACTGCGCCCCACAGGTTAGTCACACTTGAAAAATATTTAAAACTAGCTGACCCGCATAACTTTGTCTGCGTCACATGAGAGAGAGAAAAAGAACGATTTTGTAATATTCTTCATTGGCGCTCTGCTCCTATTGGTCATAGCGTGATGATATATAACCTCAAGAATTTTAAAAATTGGACCGGTAGTTCATGCAAACAAACAAACTCTTCAGCTTTATATATTAGTATAGATATTTAAAATAACAAAAGAAAAACGTTTTATTTATTTAAGCTCAAGTTTTTTAAATGTAATTTGAACGCAGATCAAGTGTAAATCCTTACTAATAGGTACTAATACTAATAATATTATAAATGTGAAAGCGTGGATGTTTGTTACGCTTTCACGCAAAAATAACTTGACGAATCATCATGAAACTTTGTACACATATTCTGGGAGGTACCTACTAGAAGTAACATAGGATACTTTTTATCCCGGGATTGGGATAATTTCCGACATTCACGCGGGCGAAGCTGCGGGCAGCAGCTAGTTTTTAAATAAAAATAAAAAGTTCCAGATGAGCTTGACCTTATTTTTTAAACCGACTTCAAAAACGTTGATTTGTTTTAATAAGTTTGGCAAACATTCTCGACGATCAAACAACAAATGCCTACCATTTTCTTGTTATTTCAAAAAAGTAAAATTCTATAAAACTTCTGGTAGGAAAATCTTTATTTTTCTTCACTTTATTTCCTAATTACCTTGGTTTGCCCTTACCAAAGTTGTACCTAACTTAATTTTGCATTGTTCGCAATATTTTCATGTTTTACCCAACGATTATAAATAGAAGAAATCTACTTTTTAATGCTTTATGAATAAGCTCACGCGAAGCAGGCATTAATGTTGAGAAAAGTTCTAAAGATAATTTTCTCATAATATTATTCCGTTTCAAATAACTGGCATTATTCAAAATGGCGCATAAAGTAGAACGCTAATTTGTTCACAATATTAAAGGGTTACCCACCCATTAATCTACCTGATTAAACTCGAACGTGTGTGAGAAATTCACTATTTTAGTGCTTAGCTTATCATGAAAATAATTAGGTTTCAGAAACATTTTACCTAAGTAAAATTTTATTTAAGTACTTTCACAAGTTTTTATTTGTTTATTGCGTCACGTTAAGTAATAAAACAAACTATTAGGTACCTAATGGATCTTTTCCTTCCGTAATAATTCGTAAAATACATCGACTTCGATGAACAATTTCTTTTTTCAGGCAAATCAAAGACTTCATTTACAGGACATATTTATCACTTGGTAATCTAATTTGTTCTCAAAATATTATATTTCTCTGTCTGTTTCTTTGCTAACTTTTCTAAACCGCGCAAAGGATTTTGTTACGACTATCACCAATATACAAACAGATAAATAGGAAAGGTCTATGTATTTCAATTGCTCTTATGTAAAGCCGGGGTAGGAGTCGCTGGACTTCTAAAACATTAACATAAACTGGGCTGAGCGGAAGGGTGTGTCAGACTCTTACTGACTAAAACTCACCCGTGATCCTTCCTGTGCCCTTTGCGTTCCAGGGCCGCGGTGCATCTTTCAAAAAAATTCTTTAACACTAGCAGGTAACAACCCTACGGGGTCTCGTCTTCTTTGCTGACATCTGACTCTACATCCTCAGGTACGCCTTCCGCATCTACGATCTAGATGACGACATGTACATCGGGAGAGACGACCTCCTCGAGGCCACTAGACTCCTCACCAAAGGCGAGCTCCACCCCCAAGAGAGAGAAGAAATCGTCGCCAGCGTCCTCGACGAAGCCGACGTGGATGGGGACGGTCGACTTTCTTTCATGGACTTCGAACACGTCGTAGTCAGGGCCCCCGACTTTCTATCCACCTTCCATATCAGAGTTTGATTCTAATAAATATATTCAGAAGTTTTGAAGTTTCTCTTATGAATAATTCATTTTGTTGAGGTTATCTTTTCGTTTTGAATTTTAGGCGTTAAGCTTGTTATGAAGTTTGAAGTAAATTCGCTACTAATAATAATTTTGTTTTTATACTGACAATATTTGAAGACAAAATAATGTACTGGTGATTCGTTTCTCGGGTTTTTCCGTCTAGAATTTAAGTAAAAACCCTGGGGATTTACTATGACGTCAAACATCCTGATACGGGTGTCGTAGGGAGACGAAGCTTTATAAGATGCTTAGAAGTATCCCGTTATCACAACGGAATCATGTGAATGCACCGGTTTGTATGAAGAGGAACCTGAGGGACCTTAGAGCCTGGATTTTTCATCCCCAGTTCACAAAGCTGACTTAAAGTTAATGTGTTCCAAAAATGTCTATGTGAGAGACTGGTGCCTGATATAGGTTTTGGGAAAAAAAACCTGTGTTGCAGGTCACCAGGCCGGCTAGGAATAGCTTTAACATAGAGATGCCTTGCTAGGGTCGACGTTGAACAATATGAATAGCAGAAAACAAAAACTAAGTAAGAGTTCAACAATAGCTATGGTTAACCCAAATAATGGAAGTAGTAATAACAATAAAATATACATACCTACCTACCTATAAATCTGCAGTAGTTATTGAGTCATGTTGTGAGACGAGTTGTGAGTGAATGTTAAGAGCGTGTACGCCATAATAATATGGCATTTCATACAAATTTTCAAGTCACTATTTTGCGAAATGACTGAACCGATTTTAATGAAACTTCACACATATAAGCAGGATACATTATGTAGGTCTAAAAAGTTAGTCAAAACATTTTCGAAATGTGTTATTTAAAAAAAGATTACTGGAAATTTGTTTGTACTGAAAATTACACTATTTATCTAAAATGTTTTCATTTAACATTTTAGAACTATGTATCGTGCTTATATGTGTAAAGTTTCAATAAAATTGGTTTAGTCATTTCGGAAAATAAGGACTTGAAAATTTGTATGATATGTCGTTCGGCGTATACCCTCTTAAGGGCTCCGCCGTATTACATAATAGGTACTTTAACAAAACTGTAGAAATATGCACCACTTATCGTTTTTGTAAGCATAAGGGAATAAAAGCTCGATGTTACGTCAAATAATGTATGATTTGAAAAGGGGCAAGCAAGATGGTGGGCAAGAAATCTGCATTAAATCGAATCATTTTGGCAAACAACCAGTTTTTATCAGACAAACTTACTGAAAGCCGTGATAGACGACTGAAAGGAAATTCAACTTATGTTAGACAGCTGAACAGTTTGTAGGGTAAATAAGGGATTGCCTCTTACCTACCACCCCCTTTTCCCTACAAAAATGTGGGCAATATCGGTTTAAAGAACTTTATTCTCATTAAGACAATCGTCACTTACATGAGAACATAAAATCTTATTACTAATTATATTAAAACAGTGCGGGTAGCAGAAAAACAAAAATTATTTGATCGTTGTCAACAAAGTTAGAAGCGAGTTCACTGCATTCCTAAGATAAGGTTGTGGCGCAAGTTAAAAGATGTTGTTTTAAACCAAATAGACATAACATAGTTAAGTTAGTGTGTCATCGTTATTAATAAAAGTGAATAATTTATTTTTAAATATGTTGAGTGAAGTCGCTTCTTTTATCTCTTTTGGAAGTTTATTATAGAGCTGTGCTCCCCCATAGGTAAGGTTGTTTTTACCATAGTTCGTTCTTACTCTGGACGTCAATACCAAGTGACAAGCTCGACGAGATGAATATTTGCTTATTTCACCTTCTGTTGTGAATTTTATGTGTGAGTGAATAAGTTTGTGAATGATTTTATAGATAAGTATGCATGTGTTGTATATATAAAGTTGTTTGATGTTTAATAACTTGGTCTCTTTGTAAATAGTTTTTGACGGTGTTAAGAAGTCGTAATTGTGTAATATTTTGACTATTTTGTTCTGCAGAATTTGGATTGGTTTTAGACTAGTTTTAGATGAGTTGCCCCATACTTCAATAAGATATAATAAGTGTGGCTTAACAAGGGAGTTGTATATTAGTAGCCTAACTTTTTTTGGAATACATCTAACAATTTTATGAAGTGAGCCCACCAATGATAAAAGTTTGTTTTTAATGTGTTGAAGGTGTGGTTTCCATGTCAAATTGCTGTCAACAGTTAGTCCGAGATATTTTTCTTGATCAGTCCTTTTCAGCACTTCTCCGTTTATGCTTAGATTAGTGTAGTTAGGGATTTTTTTATTTTTTGCGCGAAATATTATATATGACGTTTTGGAAGCGTTAATAGTTAAAAGATTGCATTGGTACCAATTTTGTAGTATATTTAAATCACCTTGGGCATCTTTTATGATATCATTTATGTTATCTCCAAAATAAAATAGACATGTATCGTCTGCATAAAGAGCAAGGTGACCTTGTAAGCCTGCTTGATGTAAGTTGTTTACATATACTAGGAATAATAACGGACCCAATATTGAACCTTGTGGCACGCCGCATGTTAGGGGTTTAGACGTGCTTTGGTAAGATCCGATTTTTACAACCTGATATCGATCACTTAAATAGGAGTTTAGCATTTTATAAACGGTTCCAGTTATACCAATACTTTCCAGTTTACGTAATAGAAGTTTGTGACTAACTGTATCAAACGCCTTCTTTAGATCAACAAAGACTCCTAGTGCTATTTGTTTCTGGTCAATCTTATTTTTTATTGTAGTTATTAAGTCAATAGTTGCGCCTAGGGTGTTAGATTTAGGACGGAAGCCATATTGTTGATCGTATATGAAGTTAATTTCAGTCAAGTATTCATCTAACCTATTAAATATAATTTTTTCTAATATTTTAGATATTATTGGTAAGACTGAGACTGGACGATAATTCCCGGGACTTGACTTGGCACCAGCTTTGTAAATTGGGGTAACTTTAGCTACTTTTAAGTTTTCTGGAAAGATTCCGTCTATTAAAAGTTTATTTAGGCAAACTGTGAGATTTCGGAGAATTAGATTTTTTATGCATTTCAGTGCCTTGGTACTTATACCATCAATTCCTGTGCTTGTATTGGGATCCAAGTCGTCTATAATTTTAGATACCTCAGAAACAGTGCATGGTTTAAATTGAGATAGTTTACAATTTCCAGTGTGCTGGTTAATATTGGGTAAGATATATGCATTTGAGTTGTGTATGTGTGTACGTGGTATTTGGCTTGCCAGTTGTGTCCCTATATTTGCAAAGAAACTATTAAAGGTTTCGCATATTACAATGGGATCCGTTACTATGCTGCCATCGTCAGTCTTTAGTTTTGGGGGAGCACAACTAGGAACGAATATGAATGTAATAACCTTCTGAATAGCGTTACGTTGTATTCAATCTCCAGACCACTCTTTCATCGTATCAAATTAAAAAGGATTACGTCCAAAACCGTATACTTAGGATGTTCCTTTTATACCACAAATATATTTAATCTTTTATCCCTTTTTCTGGATGGGAAATCATCAAATGACTTCTTGCGCTCTGGGCGGAGTCCATGTATCACCCAATGCCCTTTGCGTTCTAGGGCCGCGGTGGCTCTTTTGAACTAATACCGCAATCATGGCAAGCACCAGCCCTCTATAGTACCTATAGTGAATATAAACACCCATCATGGACCATAGTCATGATAAAACAAACATTTCCATAAATATTTTAGACGAAATAAACAGGTAGGTAATGATTTTGTAAAAATAATAATAATAATGATAACAAGCTACCAAACACAATATGTATTTACATAATAAAGTATAGATTTTGGTAACATATGAAACCCCGCCTAATGACATCAAGTTTTTGGGTAAAAACATAGGGAGGAGGTAGATTAAATGGATAGTTCAGGCTCGCACAACATAATTATCTTATCGTGGTGAAATGTTTACAGAATAAACCGTCTGAACTCTAACAGATTCTGACTATTCAGGAGAGTTACCAAAAGGTACGCTTCGTATCCAAACTCGGGTCACTAAAAGCAGAATATTTGTCACTTTTTGGTAGAAAACTTCTCTAAAACTGCGAGAAGAGATGAACATCACGATGATCACGACATAAAGCTGCAACGAGATTTAGCAGATGTCATTTACGACACAAAATCTTATATTAATAAGTATAATCATGCGAAAACATGGTATTTGTGTTCAACTTTTCATAAAAATACATTCGAATTGGCTATCCAATTCTTTTCACCTACTTCAAAGCACAATTAGAAAGATCTCCCTCTCGCATAAATTCCCGATATTTGATTGGTCCCTTAATTATGCTAATTGTCAAAGCTAGATGAATATTGCCACTTAGTATTATTTAGTTAGATTTGATTGGACGAAGCAGGAATTATTCGAGACAGGCCCATCCTAATGCTTGTTAAGAAGTATAATTTATGTAGTACCTAGTAAAAGATATATAATTAGATTTATTATGATATATTTTTACTAAACTTATACAAAGTAATTTTTTCCCTTATCAAAATATAGAGCAGATAACACCATAATTTATTATGAAGATACTTTTTCTGTTTATAGTAAATATATTTATAACATTTAGTCTCGTCAAAAACAGCCTGAAGTAAATTGCAAGAAAAACAAACATTAAAACAACAATGTATCAAAAATAATAATCATAACATACACAAAAACAATCGTAAAAAATATGCTCCGCCGCGACAGTGTATCACTGCCGTGACCAGGATTCGAACCTGGGTTACTACGGCCACAACGTAGGGTCCTAACCACTAGACGATCACGGCTACCGAAGCTGATAATTACAGTGTCGAAATCTCAGACCGCATTGTATCTGCGCTTTCACTTGTACAGATTGGCTCTCTCTTTCGCTCTGACCCCATTTTATAACAAAAAATATAGAATTACAACGAAAAGAAGGCGACACCGTAATACTCGATACTACGAGTAATCAGTTTTTGCTCTTATCAGAACGTTTGTGTTTTGCCTCAAATCGATAAAATTTGTTTACGATACTACAATATTAGCATTGAAATGGGAATAGTGACGTGACGTCATAGTATTTAAATAAATAAGATTAGCATTTTTTAGTTTTTCGACGATGTGTTGTTTTTCTATTCCGTCTATTTACGTACTTTCCTTAAATCGTTTGTTATTGGCACGTATCTACAGGTATATAAGCCAAGTTAGAGCTGATTAAAAATAAACAGTAAATTTTCTAATAATTGTCTATGCGTTGGATCTTCATGACTAGTGTTTCTTGGGTGGTTCTTCGTATTTTATCGTTTTTATCATACTAAAAAATGATGACACGTGGCCCACGCGGTCGCCACGCCAGAACCTTTCGACCTCTTCGAATGATGGATGCGAGACGCACACACAGCACCGGTGAACATGACGGCACTAGAGGAAGCCTAGGTATGTCCAGCAGTCTTTGGACTCAAGTGATGATGGTGACTTTATCTCTACAGTACTGACCAATTACGAATTTTGTTAACGCACATGAGCTTACTTTTATTCTGAAAAAATGCACGGTTCGTCGAGCATAGGCCAAGAAAGTTTAAGCCAAAGCCGCGGAAAAAATCCGAAAGAAATTAAGTCATAATCCCAGAGCATGGGTCTTAGAATCCATTGGCTATAAAGGCCTCTACCAGAAAACCGCAGTACGCCAATATTACGCCGACCCGACAGAAATCGTGGCTGAACGTCCGGTAAAAGTGTCGGCTCCGATAGTTTGGTCGGGTCGTCCATATGTGAACATTGTGAACGGCGCTATTGAAATATATACGCCAATATGGATCCGACACCTGTGTCGGCCTCATAGAAATCTATGGTCGGCCCGGTAAAATTGTCGGTCCGACCTAATGTGAACCAGCTCTTATGAGCTCCAAGCTCATAATAAACAGGTAAATTGCTTCCCTAGCTCATCAATAGCCGTCAGTCAAATATAGACGACACGACGATTGGATATTAGTGGCCGATAATTGGCCTCTGCTAGTGACAGATATTCAGATTGGAACATAAGCCTATTATCGGGAACGGCTTTATACCGCCTGGGCTTTTTGTGATACTGTCGTTAAGTATACTTCAGGTGGAAATCCTTGTTGCGGAGTTTGTTCGAAATAGTCACCGCGGCACTGGAACGCAAAGGGCACAAGAAGGATCACGGTGGGTTTTAGTCAGTAAGAGTCTGACACTCCCCTCCGCTCCGCCCAGAGCGGGAGAAGTCATTTGATGATTTCCCATCCAAAAAGAAAGGTGGGAATCCTTATTAATTTTGCTTTAGTGTTAGAAAAAGGGTCGGTGAATGAGAAAAACTACAAACAGATTTAAGTTATAGTACTAATACTGAAAAATTACAGAATACCTAATGTCGTATGTGCTGCACAGCGTTTGGGTCGTTGAGGTCCCGGGCTCGATTCCCAGATCGAACTAGCTGTTGTGGTTTTTGCCATATGAATTTTTAATCCTCAGTGGTAGTCCAGACTTTGGGAATTTAGTAAATTCACTTCCAGACTTTGGGAATTTAGTAAATTCACTTCCAGACTTTGGGAATTTAGTAAATTCACTTCCAGACTTTGGTTCTTTTTTTATCCAATTTTACATTTAAAGCGAACAATTACATTGACGTGAAAATTCGCACTAAGCCGTTTTCTCTGCGATCTAAGCCGATCTCGTTTTTCCGTATATCATGTACAGCTTATACAGGGTTATTTGAAAAACACCAACAACCTCTTAAGAGGTCATTGTACTCATCATTATGAACAACTTTTACTATAGGACCAAAACTGAAATCGCGATAAAAAAAGTCAGCTGTTCCCTACATTTTAATAAGTTATACGAACATAAATGTAGGGAAGAGCTGTTTTTTTTTTTTGTTTTTCAACTCCCCCTATAATAATATATCTTCCGCATCGATTGCTGGTTTTTGCTGAGAATAGCTATGTGACCGTAAAAATGGGTATGGAGGTGATGTTACGGCTTCTAAAGTAGGTAACTTCCTCCTCCTCGATTTGAAAACGAGTGGTTACGAGGATTTATCCTCGATTCGACGATCTTGGAAATCTATCATAAGATACTTAGGCTAGACTAAGTTGTTGCGGAATTTGTTCGAAAGAGTCACCGCGGCCCTGGAACGCAAAGGGCACAAGAAGGATCACGGGTGGGTTTTAGTCAGTAAAAGTCTGACACTCCCTTCCGCTCCGCCCGATGATTTCCCATCCAAAAAAAAAGGCTAGGCTAAGTTATCGGAAGCTTGATTGGACGAAACAAAAATGAATGCAATTGGTCGCAAATGCTTCCATTTTGAAATTAGAATCGTATTCATAGAGTATCGTCGAGCAGACTCCTTTGTTGCAGTACTACTGCGCAGAAGAGGTGACCGCTTCCCATGCCCTCTCGCTCCGGACCATAGATTAAACCAGCGCTGGACGCGAGATGTCCTTGCCGCCGAAGAAATTGATCTGAAGCCCCATCTATACTGAAAGAACATGCGATTTTATAAGCAAGGTAAGCAATTGCTATGCTGAATATTGCTGAATAGTAGCTAACTCTTTCTTGGGGTTATTACCTATTTTATGCCGAAAGTCTAGAAAATCAGCATAACATATGTTTGTGGCAAATGAAACTCTTCTGGTCCAGACTTTACTAAAAAAGCTAAATTAATTGATTGGTATGTCGGCAAAAACATCAAATAAGTACTGAAGAGAGAAATTGCAAAACTAAGTTGAATCAATTATTGAAATACTTGTTCACAAAGTTGGAGGTGCCTGAATAAATAAATATCTGAAGAAATCTGGAGAACCGTCAATATAAAAATCACAGTATCCAAAAAGCAGACATTAACATCCCAAAATTGAAATGACCAAAAAGCTCGTTGTATTGTAAGAAAATAAATTATAGCATACCAGAGTAATACCCAGAGTAATACCTACCTTAAAAATGAAAAATATCTCAAGTTTCAGCAAACGCGGGGTCTGAACAGCTGTCGAAGAAATACGTGGATAGGTACCCGAAGAAAAATATCAAACTAAAATATCAAGTATATTATTTTCTCACATTTTCCACGTTATAGCGAAAAAAACTGAGCGTTTTTGTTCGCCCAATGACTTCGCCCCCTTTCTTCGCCCTTTTTTGGAGATGTTATGTGATGCGAGGCAATAGGTAGGTACATGTTGAAAAACACGGAAAAAATGTTTCAACGGTATCTACCTAAGTTTACTTACCTATATGTGGGTAGTTTATTTTATACCAAACCAAGCTCAACACTCGGCATCGGCACTGGCTTATTTTTTATGTATTGAGTGGAAACCCAGCCAAGCGCATTACTTTGTGTAGGTAATTAATTTCATGAACATAACCACGTCAAATACCTCCATGCCAAATTTCAGATTTCTACGACCAGTAGTTTCGGCAATGCGTTGTCTGTCAGTCACTCATTCAACCATTGACCTATACAAGTATGGACTGGAAATACCTACAAAAAAAAAGGGTGCATACCTATAACTCATATTGTAGCATAAAATGGCTGCCATTGCTAGGGATGTATCAATCAAGGGACATAGGTGTTACTATAACGAGTATCGATACTAAATACGAGTTTTACTAGTTATCACGTTTGAATCATACCTAATATTAAGTACCTACTTACTTAGAGTCCATTGTAATTGTAACAGAAAAAGATGATTAAGTTATCTAACCTTCTGTTATCTATACAAATAAATAAAAAGTAAGTGTCTGTTATATGGTATAAGTCTGTTTAAGACGCAGGAGTATTTATGTTAATGTTTCAGTGGCGGAACTAGTATCGGAGACTATTACGGCAAGTTGGCAACGGTACAACACTATTCCATTATAACATATATGTTTATAAACAAACGAATGAATTATCAAATATAATAAAAAGGCCTGTTACATGAAAATTAACCCAAAAATTACAATACTTTAGCCATAAATTCATGATCACGTTACAATAGTATCATCGAATGTGTATTAATGTGAGTATTAATGCATGAAAACCGGCAATTAACCTGTGCAAAGACAATTGTGACTGATTTTGATTCTTTCATGCACCACACTTCACAAAACAACACACAGGCATGTTGAGTTTCTGTTTTCCAATATTTAAATGTAGTTTTAAAAGTAAAATCCTCGTAATTTTCTCGCAAATCTCAATAATACAAAAAATAAACAACCATTTGACAGCAAAACTACTATAAGCTTGTCGCTTAGGATGGCTGCTACGGCACTTACCTACAACTGTCACTACTTCACGATAAAATGTTGCCATAATTAACAACAACTTAAAATATAGTTGTCTCTTCTATCAAATAAGATTATCTCACTAGAAAGAATGAGACATAACGATATTTCAAGTTCTGAATCATATTTCACTCATATTTGTATAAGCAAATGTATGTATAGAATAATGCGGCATCTCCATGTTTTTCCTATCTCAATGCATTCAACAGATAAGTTATAAAATTATTATGAATGTACCTATTTATTCAGACAAAAAATTCATGATCATAACAAATAAAGGTACAACGAATCGAATTCAACTGTACAACAAGTCAGAATAGTGTGAATTCTACAATTATAAATACTACTTTCTTTCATCATTGGAATTCTACTTTAGCAGTTGTTGAATGTTGAACACATACTGACATCTTGCGAATACCTTTCGAACTATTCACGTAAACTGTCACATACAAAGCTAAACTCATACTAGCCACACCAAACCACATTTTGATATCAGTGTCTTTATTTTTTTACTATGTTTTGACAAAATTTTAATGATTTTTTTCAATCAATATAAATATTTAAAATATTCATGAGTGTTCTTTTAATAAAAACCGGTGTTTTCCAGATAAATGACAAGGTAACTTGAAACGCACCCATTTCTATATTGCACGTGTTCTCTTTGGCACAAAAGTCTATATAGTCTATGCTTTAAAAACTGAAGTACCTTCGCTTTTGTAGTCGCGTTTTTAGCATTATCATGGCTAAAATGCTGTTGTAATTCGTTAATTCTTAAGACGTGCCTGGATAATCGTCGTGAACACTAAGTGTGAAAAGACAATTAGATATTTTGTACGATTATATGATTACTTGCTTTCATTTGACAAATTGCGCTAGACCGCATATTTAAAATGGCAGCCCTACCACGTAGAATAATCAAAGAGACACAGCGATTGATGCAAGAGCCGGTGCCGGGAATCAGCGCGGTGCCAAGCGAAACGAATGCTCGTTATTTTCACGTAATCGTCACTGGCCCAGAAGACTCGCCGTTCGAAGGAGGACTGTTCAAATTAGAGTTATTTCTGCCAGAGGACTATCCCATGTCAGCGCCTAAGGTTAGGTTTATAACGAAAATATACCATCCGAACATAGACCGGCTGGGTCGTATATGCTTGGACATACTGAAGGACAAGTGGAGTCCGGCGCTGCAGATCCGCACGGTACTTCTGTCGATCCAGGCGCTCCTGTCAGCGCCGAACCCCGACGACCCGCTGGCCAACGACGTGGCTGAGCTGTGGAAGGTGAACGAGAGCGAGGCGATCCGGAACGCGAAGGAGTGGACGCGGAGATACGCCATGGACAACTGAACAGTGCGCCAGCACTCACTCACCAGTGCCTCCCCGACGCGCGCCACACGAGGACGGAACTAACATATATCATGATTTTAAGAGTGCAAGTTATGTTATACACCCTAGACCGAGTAACTTGTGAAGAGACAATTGTGGATAAATTTTATTATAGGTGAGCGGCGCTCCGGCGCTGCGGGCGCTCATCGCTCAGGTTATCCTGCATTTCGTAGCCTCGCCCTTATTGTCTCGGAGCGGTCCGACAGTCCCACAGGTCATTGTTTACCCGTTCACATGTAGCTTCGTTACAATATTAGGTATGCATATTTTTTTACTATCATTATAATAGCTAATAAAACAAAAACCTGGAGACTTAAATGTATATATTTCATGGTTACAAATTTGGTTAATTTTATACAATGGATAGTGTTTACTGTCACAAAGTTGAATATCTTTGTAAGTCTTACGAACACCATCCCTTGAGTGCAAATGTTATGCTTAATAAAATGATTATATCAGTTTACTGATCACTAGTGATACTGAAAGTTTAATTTAATTCTTTTTTCTACATAGCAAAAGTGAATGCATTATAGATGTTTTAATTTTCACTTGATAAGCCACAACAGCATGATTTAACTATGAATCTTTTGTGTACTATTTTCATCTTGTATAAAAATTATCATTAAATTGTATTTATGTAAATTTTATTTGGCTTTGTGAGAAAACTTCAAAATACATAATATACAAAAGCTAACCAATATTTTATTTTCAATTACTTTTTATTTATTTATAGGTTATGTTTTCATTGATCTTTTGCTGAGTGTAGGTCTTATGTTACTTACATACTTTTCAACACTTTTTTCATTAGTTAGGCTTTTAATATGGAAAAAATATGTCCTCAATCATTAGGAAAATACACACAGATTCTATTGAGTATCTAAACAGATAACAAAAACAATTTACTTTAGTATTCCCAAATAACCTAATGGTAAATGGTAACAAGCTGGACACATCTTCCATCTGCAACTGTATATCTGACATATACTAACCTATCTTATACATCAACAACTTATTTTCAGACTTCACGGTCTCTTGAAACATTAAGTTTTTTCTTTTAGATGGTGTGATCGTTTCACAATATCTGAGCACTCGTAAAAACAAGTCTTCATGGTCAAATTTTTAAAATCTAAGAGTCATCTAATACCTGCATGTAAAAAGTAGACTAGAATTATTGCAAAAACTGTGACAGCAGTTAGAAAAATAAATCTTTGTTTGTTTTCATCATTTGATATCAGTGTTATCTTCTGTATTTATCAGGATGTTGTTTATTGTTTTGCAGTTGCACACCTGACTGAAAGGTCAATTCTTATTTGATACAAAGCCTTTGTTATTTTGTGGTCAATCAACTTTGTTTTTAGTATGCAATTAGCAAGATCATTTTTATACAAAGAAGCCATTATGCTAATAACCAGCTTGCTACTCCCAAAATGCGTTACAGAGAAGGCACTAGTATTATGGATGGGTTGCAGTTTTCAGATAAAAAGAAAATTTTGCTTGTGATGTTTCTCTACGCCAACCTTATTGACTTTAAAGATAATCATACATACCTAACTTTCTCTACTTTTTCTGTCAAACTTATAAGAAATTATGGTCAAGTTTTTGTCTGTTCTTCAAACCATGTTCTATGGTGTGCACCAATAAAGTGATAGGTACTTTACAAAATACCGTAACACTTGTTTGCTCAGCTAAGGATTGGAATTTCCTGTTGGATCCCATTTCCTCATAGTTGTAACCTGGGGGTGTTAGGACAATATGTTAAATTTTTTTTTTAACATATTGTCAGGTTATAGTTTAGGTGAATATGTTAGGATTGTTAGGTATGTACTTCTAGGTAAGTCTTCAACCACATAGTCAACTGGGAGATGGTGGTCAAACACAAGCATAGATTTAAGGAAAACTAGTTAGTTAACTATATAATTAGAACGGATTCTGCCATTTTGTGTCTATTCTAATGGGTTAATATTTAAATATAACAGACACATTTAAAACATACATGTCTGCCTCGCTGTTCCACAACGCCACTTATACAAATTGTTTCAGGTATGTATTTTCTTGGACCACCTTAAACTAGCTGATAGCCGTCACGAGGGTCTGAAGAATTGCCATCTCATTAGCCCCTTTTTCGGCCGGATTCGTCGGCGCCAACCATTGTCGAGCAGCCATCAATCCATTTAACCCTACCTATTATTACCTATCTAATTTTTTATTATTTTAAAACAAGCAGATATGGATTGATATGGTATGGTCTCGGTCATCTGCACTGAAATCTCAATAATAAGGCAAGTCACCTGTTTGTATGCAGATAGTTAGCTATCTACTTGTTTACATCTTTCTATCAAATCGTTCCATCTGCCTATCATATCACATAGCTAGTCACAGCCAAAAAACTTATTGATTTCTCGATTACCAGATGTATTAGCTACATACCTACCTTTCATCATTATTACCTACGTAAGTACCAATCAATGATTAGGTATGCACCTACTTGGTAGGTAGGTACAAAGTTTACCTTTTAGGTAAAATCTATACCTACTCCATTTTTGTAGCTTCTAGCCAGTCCTAAAACTTTAGTAAATACTAGCTTCTGCCAGCGACTTCGTCCGCGTGGAATAGTTACTTTACCCCCGATTTTGAAACTCTCAGCCCGATCGGTTTAAAATTGACAAACGTTCATCCCCTATTTTATCCCCTTGGAGGTAGAATTAATCAAAATCCTTTCTTAGCGGATGCCTACGTCATAACATCTACCTGCATGCCAAATTTCAGCCCGATGTACTTCATAATATGGCAATAGGCCTATTCACCCTGATAAAATTATAATTAAAGTACAATTTTATCAATAAAATAAAGCAAAAAAAATAATCCTGATGTAGGTTTCTTATTGAACATGCATACCTACCTAATCTGCGCAATAAGCACAACAGTGCTGCAGCAGCAGCTCCTTTATTATATCTAATACCTAATTTTAATTATTTTATTTGGTGCCCTGAAATTGTAGTTCATATTTGATATCGATAGATGGCGTAGCAACATGATTAGTGATAGTGATCATTTGTTTAGAACCAGTATTTCATTGTAGTAGTCCACAGCTCCATTTTGCTGATCTTCTGTTTCTACCGCCATCTAGGACTTGTTGAGGTATACGCGCAACTAAAACATTCCACATCGCGTTCAGGTAGATTCAAATTTAGATAGGTAATGATGAAATCGAAGCACGAGGCTCGAAGAGTCACGCAAATTCATGTGAACATGGGGTGAATGAATTTTTCCAACCATACTGTTGAAAACAGTATTACCTATGCCTAGGTACTTTTATTCGCTCGTCAATACTTTTTACTGTTCCATAAAAAAAAGTATACAAAACAATGTTTTTATGATTGCTCGTAGGTACCTATTTACCTGCTAAAATAAAATCTAAAAAAAAAATACCTGTCGAATTGAGACCTCCTCCTTTTTGAAGTCGGTTAAAAACGGATTGCTTCCATAGATATAATAAAAATGAGCTCCTTAATTATTTGAATATTAACTATGATTATACCTAAGACTTATGAATATTTTTAAAATAATAAATTGTTCAAGGATATCCAAAAAATATGTTTAATAACGTAAAAAAAACTACCTCCTGTTTACTTTTATAGAATAATGTTTATTTTATTTCTCCGAGCTTCTTGATATACTTAATTTCTCGTAGATACAAAAAGTTGGGAACCCTAGGTAAGTGAGGGTTGAGTAGGTACTGCGCAGCGAAAAACGAACTTCAGAACCGTCAAGTTTAAATCGATCTTAACTGGTACGGGTAGGCAGTGCAGGAGGACGTGAATAGTGTTAGCAGTAAAAAAACAGAATTGCGCTGAATAAAACCAGTCCAGCCAGAATCCAGCCTTATCCATTGCTGAGACTGGCCGCAACCTCAAAACCCAGATTTAAAATGAAGCCTTTGTCCAGCAGCGGACTGCGATTAGCAGAGTTGATAGCTGAGGGTCTTATGAAATGACGTCCAACAGGTGGCAGCACTGAGGCGTCAGTTCCAACATGTGTAAGTTATTGACGTATACACGTTTACATCAAAATTACGGTTTCAAAGAATAGGACTTCTCATCCAAATGGCGCCTACTGGCGGCGTGAATTTTCCTATAAACCCTCACTGGATCGTTAAACATGTGTAGGTACCTACCTACGTAAGGCCGTGGACTGGGAACTAACATTACCAGAAAACATGAGGAAAGTAAGCTAAGAACGTCGCCATGGGCACGCAAGATATTGGTAATGAATATCGTGCAATCAATAAAGACCAAAGTTTGAATTATGGCGGCTCTCGTGCCTATGTACCTACCAATTACATTTGTACATGCGAGTTGTCTGCAGGTGGTAGCACGCTTGTCTTGCTCGGTGAATAATTGATAATGCGGGCCAGTGGATATTAAAACTACAGCATCAGTTTGTTCAGTTTATTCTTAACTTTAATGCAGACTAGAATAATACTCTTAGAAATGAGAACAACAATAGTTATTTCACATGTTACAGTGTACCTACCATATACCAGCTTTCACAATAAAAGGCTATTTATTATCTGTGTTTCTCAATGTAAATAAATCTTATTCACAACAGCTAGCAATACAAAATTACATCAGACTGTACTTATTATATTTACGTTTAGTTCACAAGGGCGTGGCCAGTGTTCAGGGACCGTAGGAGTAAAAAAATTAAAACTTTTTGGGTATAATTTGAGCGAAGAAGGTATTCAGAATTCATAGATGTTTTCAACGTTGTTTGAATGTTAGCATTTATAGGTGTGTGTTGACCAATTACGATGTAGGCAGACACCCCCAGTAAAAAACACTGGCCGTAACAGCAAAGGAACCAAACTCGACAAAGAAGACATATTGTGAGGACATTAGATTCGGGGATAAATGTACTTAATCAGAAGCGGTTTATTCAAGTGTTTATATCTAAAGTGTTTACAATTAGAACTGTTAAATAATATATATATTTTTTATACATAAATAAATATTGTTTACTCGTTCTCAGAGCGCTAAGCTTAGCTAAGAACACAGGACATACATATACGTAGGTTACATAGCTATAGCGACACTATAAAATTTACAAAATATGATATATCTTTTGAGATGCTACACGAAATAATGCATTTTTTTTTATTTACTATATCCACTAGTCAATTCTTTTTTTATTCAATTTGATCACGGTGGGTCTTTGAAATTGCGCTGTGGCGCGGATGTAGGATGCGTTCACTACGATAGAGGCAAGGGCAACCAGGACCACAGCGCAGTCCGTACGACCCCCTAATCTAAGCTATACATGTTGATTCTGAACTGAATGAGATGATTTGAACTATGGTGCACGATTATTCCTTTAAAAAAATAGTTTAAACAAAAAATTAAAACTTAACGATCCTACGTCAGAGAATACAACGAACTAAAATTATGATAATGGAATGGCTAGATTGCTAACAGGCATGAACGGCGACACAGAAATAAATATGAATGTTTCCTCACGTTTTTCATCCAAAACCTACCTATTATATTTATTTCACACGCTATAATAACTTAGTACACAGACAACTTTCGAGATACAAATACAAAATATTATGTTACTCTATCAGTTTGTGAAGAAACAATCTATAAGTATGTATTTAAATATAAACAATGGCAGACATAATAAAACCACAAAAATCACCCTATATAAACTAATTGTTCCACTTAAAATTAACACGTTTCATACCAAAGAACATTTTGAAACTGAAACGCATAATATGTAATAAGTTAAAATAATATGGCAAAAATTCATGATAAAATCCTTGATTCTCAAATAAATTGTTCTTTTAGCCACGCAAAACAATACAAAATGTCATCTGAATTAAGTCTGTTAATTTATAAATATCTAAACAGATATGAGTGGGTACTGATATTCAATTTATAAATGTAATTATTAAGTGGAGTATGTATACACATTGTCATGATAATCAAAGATAACACTATGTATTTACTATTACGAGTTTTTTAAAACTTCTTTCATTCATAACATTAATGTACTTCAAGGATCTATTATCTAAACGCTCTCAGTCTGTGAAGTGTGGACTTAGTGAGCGTTTTTATTATTTATTTATGAATAAGAGTTTTTCGTTATTTTAAATACACGGTGTTTAGTAATAGAGAGATAATACAACTTATATTCTATCTTATTAGCCACGAAAGCATTGTAAGCATTGAACTCATCACATATGATTTTTGAGTATTTTTTATCAGCTAAGCTTGAGTTGGGGCCCTATCCTCGCTTTATTTATATAGTTTTTTTTAGTTGTACCTAGTAGCCGAGTCTTTTGATTTCTTTTTAAAGTACTTAAAATAAATTACACAGATTAATAATGTTATTCCCAAATAATCCACAGAAAATTAATATTTGCGAAAATCTATTCATCGACTTTATTGCTACGAGACGCAATAAAGTCGAAAATTAAGAAGCAATACGAAAAACGTAATTTAGAACTGTATGCTGATCGCATAAAGTTGAAAATCACCTAAATAGTAAAAAAATGTTGTTTTAAATGATTGGAATTTGAAGATACATTAGTTGGTTTTTCAAAATCTCTGACAATATTGTGGGCCGATCACATCTTTTCAGATTATCCCAGCTTTGGCTCATTACAGTGTCATCTTTTGGGACTTACAGATCAAAGAACTCAAGTTCACCTACCTACACAGATCTTTCACATAAGAATATATTTGTCGACATTATCAGAAGACCGGTGTTACACAGTTACACACGCTGTATTAGAGCTGGTTACAATATTCAATATAATTTTTTGGGAAGATGTATGTAACATGGGATTTTTACGGGGTATTTTTTTTTTATAAATTTTAAATACTTTATGTAAGGTTTTATTTTTCAATGAATAACCAATACTCGATCATATTATTATATAAGATATCTGAATAAAACTTACATGTGACTCAACTGATATAGTTACGGGCACGTAAGTTGTGGGAGAAGTTCGCGCACGCACAATTTCATACAATTTTACATGCGCGAACTTCCGCCAACTATAACTGTGTAACATATACAATTTATGAGAGTTAAATCAGAAATACATATTCGCTAATCATTAAAAAATAGCCCTTAATGACAACAGACTGTTAATGCTTCTATATACACAAAACACGAAATATATACAAATCGAACTTCTTGACTGCTCCTAACGACATTTGCCAGGGACAACTGATAATTGCGCAGGCGCTTAGATACCCTTAACGTGCGCAACTGAGTTTAGGTACTCCTAAACTTGCGCAACTGAGCTTAGGCACTCCTAAACTTGCACAACTGACCTTAGGCATTCCTAAACTTGCGCAATTGAGTTTGGCACTGAAGTTACGCAAATGCACATGGCATCTTTAATACCACTAATAGCATCTGTAGTAGCAATCAAGAAGTCAGATCGCAGATGAGAGTAGCAAGTATGTGTGGCGAGGCTAGGGCGGCGGAGCGGTGAGGGCGCGTATCGTAATATCGTAGTAAGCAGGCACTTGAGTCGCGGCCACGCGCGCGTTAGATGAACACCGGGTTCTCTTGCCCAGTTAGCAGCCTGAACATTGACGTCGGCATTGTTTTCATCAGGATCTGGAAAATATTAAGGTGAACCTGAAGTTTTAAACTACTTATATTACCTTATTCAATCGTAGGGTGTTTATTCATACGTAAATACGATTTTTGGTTCGACATTTGGTATCTTAACTTCCGGGAGTTAAAGCATAGCTTGGTATATTTAGATTTCGCTATGATCCCGAGTATCCTCAGGTATCGGCGACGACGCTCTGCGAGTTGATCTCGATGATGCGGTGTGTGCTGTGTGAGCTTACCTCTCCCACGCTGGTGGCGAGCAGGTTGACGATGCGCTCGTGCGGCACGGCGACGACGCTCTGCGAGTTGATCTCGATGATGCGGTGTGTGCTGTGTGAGCTTACCTCTCCCACGCTGGTGGCGAGCAGGTTGACGATGCGCTCGTGCGGCACGGCGACGACGCTCTGCGAGTTGATCTCGATGATGCGGTGTGTGCTGTGTGAGCTTACCTCTCCCACGCTGGTGGCGAGCAGGTTGACGATGCGCTCGTGCGGCACGGCGACGACGCTCTGCGAGTTGATCTCGATGATGCGGTGTGTGCTGTGTGAGCTTACCTCTCCCACGCTGGTGGCGAGCAGGTTGACGATGCGCTCGTGCGGCACGGCGACGACGCTCTGCGAGTTGATCTCGATGATGCGGTGTGTGCTGTGTGAGCTTACCTCTCCCACGCTGGTGGCGAGCAGGTTGACGATGCGCTCGTGCGGCACGGCGACGACGCTCTGCGAGTTGATCTCGATGATGCGGTGTGTGCTGTGTGAGCTTACCTCTCCCACGCTGGTGGCGAGCAGGTTGACGATGCGCTCGTGCGGCACGGCGACGACGCTCTGCGAGTTGATCTCGATGATGCGGTGTGTGCTGTGTGAGCTTACCTCTCCCACGCTGGTGGCGAGCAGGTTGACGATGCGCTCGTGCGGCACGGCGACGACGCTCTGCGAGTTGATCTCGATGATGCGGTGTGTGCTGTGTGAGCTTACCTCTCCCACGCTGGTGGCGAGCAGGTTGACGATGCGCTCGTGCGGCACGGCGACGACGCTCTGCGAGTTGATCTCGATGATGCGGTGTGTGCTGTGTGAGCTTACCTCTCCCACGCTGGTGGCGAGCAGGTTGACGATGCGCTCGTGCGGCACGGCGACGACGCTCTGCGAGTTGATCTCGATGATGCGGTGTGTGCTGTGTGAGCTTACCTCTCCCACGCTGGTGGCGAGCAGGTTGACGATGCGCTCGTGCGGCACGGCGACGACGCTCTGCGAGTTGATCTCGATGATGCGGTGTCCCACGCGCACGCCGCCGCGCTCCGCGATGCCACCGCGCAGAAGACTGCAGATCTGCAGTGGGACCAATACGTTACAGGATTAATCTTATTATGCGATATTTTCACATATGAAGACTTAGCTAAATTATGCCGAGTCTACAGAATCAGATACGTATATCACATGCTATTATGCGCTGATGAATGAATTAGTTGCCAAAGCAAATCTTCATATTTTTTGTTACTAAAACGGTTAGTTTGAAATGCTATAGCTGTGTCAGGAGGTGGCACAGCTTGGAATTATGGAAGAAGTCTTTGGATGCAATTGACATATTTTGCAACCTCTTCAAAGCTTTTCATTGCGTTGACCATAATACCGCGGTATAACGGTCGCGCGTATCTGTAAATTATGCAACTACGAAATTCATGAAAAAGCTTGATCTTGTCTTATTTATCAAATAGGTTGCAAAGAGGAAACGATGAAGAGGCGTCGTTATTAAGGGCTCTTGTTAAGATGGGAATGCCTCAGGGTTCAATTCTTAGCCCTTTTTTTCCAATTTATATTAATGACTTTACTTACATGATAGCATTTTTTCCGATGTAATTCTATGAATTATACTCTTATTTTATTCAAAATATAGTAAAGTACGGATATTATACATGACAAAGAACGATGGTTTTCTGGGACGCAGTTAATAGTTTCTTAATGCGAACAGGACTAAATATCCCACAAAACGTTTTATATATAAAATATTTATAAATAAAATTATATAAAAAAATAACTTTTTATCAAGTTGATGTTTTTTTATTGTAGTTACAGTTACCTACCCTATTCATATTTCCTCGTTACCGGGACCCTCACCCCGGGACCTCAAAACCCACTAATTGGGGAACACGGTACTTCTTAGCAAGACTGGTGTCAGATTTTCTGGCTTCTGACAATCCGTAACGACTGCCAAAGATCACCAAAACAGCCGGTACCAACGGCTTAACGTGCTTTCCGAGGCACGTAGAAATCTCGTTATGTTGAGATGCTCACCCATCCAAAGACCAACCTCGGCAAGCTTTGCTTAGCCTCGAAGATCGAGGTTAAGCTATTTTTTGCATATTACTGTGTAAATTCAAGTGCACAAAACTTAAGACAGATGTGTTGCTCGGGTTTGTTGCGCCACTTCTTCCCGCTAAAACACTAGGAAGTAGTGACGGGCGGTTTTGGGGGACTGTCTTTAGAACTTTGACGTTGATAAAATACTGACACCCAGGCGTATTTGAATAAAACACTTATTGATTTTATTTTATTGTAAAACCAAAATAAATAATTGGGCATACAAGAATTGATTCACGTCGCTGTCAGTGGCAAAAGTACCGAGAACACTGGCATCTTTGCCGCGTTGCATGGCAATTGATTAATTTTTTCGTTATCGGCAAAAACTATGTAGATGTTAGGGAAACTGTATTTTTGGTTATAATCTATGAATATAAAAAAAATCGTAGACTCGTGTCTGAACAATGAGTATTTTTACATAAGAATAACTGAGAAACGTTAGGAAAAAGACATAGAACCAACATGCAGTTTTTAATTGTATGTTTGTTTGTCTGTTTATGTCTCTATGTTTGTGGAAGCGTCACGCAAGAAATTGGACATATTAAGTGTTAGTCGGATACAAAATCAAAAGATATAAGTTTAACTATTTATCAACTTAACATTGCAGTAAACTCATAGATTCTGTTCTATTTCAATCGTTTCACTATGGACTTATATGGTGCCTGGTAATGGCACTTTTATACCATCCGAATACGATAAACGCAAAAGTTTGTATGTTACTCAATCACGTCAGAACGGCTGAACGAAAGATGATTAAATTTAGCACTGAGGTATATACATAGGTCCGGAATAAGATATATACTACTTTTTCCTGGAAGTGTTGTTCCCTTGGGATAATTTCGGACGAGGACGCAGGCGGCAGGCAGCTAGCCGGCTATAATATCACACTATTCTCAGTGTGTTCGCAGATCGGTGGGATTCTCCGATGATGCAGAGGTGGATGCAGCTCCATGCTAGAGTGTAGCTGTATGTTTATTTTTATATGTCTGTACCTACTAACACTAGTTGTAAAGTAAATTGTTACTAACCCTATGGATTTTGTCCGAAATAAAAGTTTTATTATTATTAATCGTGTATTCACTTTAAAATCTTATTAATTACATTTTTAAATAAAAATAAACATTTAAAAATATAAAAAATAGTAGCCCACCGGTATCGGGAACAGGGTCCAAGCTACCGGCGGTCAGGGCTCAAGAGAGAGGAACCTCCTAACAATGCGAGCCGTGTCCAGAAGTACCGCTTTCTGGATCAAGCCCTTGATCCAACTGCCTAACGTGAGCCTCCTAAGGTGTTGGTCGAGGCTCTTGGCTATTAGACCATTGGCTGACACGACTATCGGTACAATGATTGCTGCGTCCACTTCCCACATGTCGACAACCTCGCGAGCCAAGTCAAGATATTTGATTTGCTTATCTTTCTCGGCTTTCGCGAGGTTCTCGTCATGCGGAACGGTTAGGTCTACAATCATTGCACGCCTATCGATTCGGTCCACTATCACTATATCAGGCTTATTCGCGAGAATAGTCCTGTCAGTGATGATGGACCGATCCCAGTACAATGTGATACTGCCATTATCGAGAACTGGGTCGGGCACATACTTGTAGTACGGCACTTCCGATTCCACAAGAGAGTATTTCAGAGCAAGTTGCTGATGGATAATCCTGGCTACAAGGTTATGCCTATTATATTTATTATTATAATGAAGTGGGCTACTCACGACTCCGTTCTGCACGCTGAAGCCGAGCTGGTACTTGGTGTCGGGGCGCTTGATCTTGACCTCGACGACGGGCGCGCACGGCACCACCGTCAGCTTCACCACCGTCTGGTTCTTGGAGTTCTTGATGTACGTCTGGCACGTGGACAGCGGGAGCCCGACCAGGCTCACGCCGTTTATAGCGATTATCTGATCTCCTGTGGACGAAAAAGTAGAATTTAGTCACGTCGATCAGAATAGGATGAGAGTCGAGTGATATAGGGATCCCGTATATAAAAAGATGTCATCGCTCCAGTCTTAATTTGATCAGGAGTGGTAATACCGTGTATGATATTATTATTACATACTAGCTGACCCGCGCAGCTTTGTTTGTGTCACATTTTCCATGACTGCTTCTATTGGTCTTAGCATGATGACATTATAGCCTTCCTCGATAAATGGGTTATCTAACACTGAAAGATTTTTTCAAATAGAACCAGTATTTCCTGAGATTAGCGCGTTCAAGCAAGCAAGCAAGGAAACAAACTCTTCAGCTTGATATATTTGTATAGATTACATGACATGTCAAGGACACATGATTGATGTTACGAGGCTCTCAGGCTCAAATGTGACGTTAGCCGAATGCACACTCCAGAGTCCTCCTCGCAATGGATGCCAGAAAGATGGACGAAGTCGTCGAGACCAGTCCAAGAAAAGATCATCCTGGGCAGGTTCGAGGTAGCAGAAGAGTTTCTGGAATAACTGCGACATGCCTTTATTCAGAATAAGAACAGTAAAAGGAACGCCTTACCTATGTTAAGCTGGCCGCACCGCGCCGCAGCCCCCGCGGGCGCCAGGTTGGCGATGACGACGGTGGGCAGCATGGAGCCCCAGCCCGACTCCACCACCACCACGCCCAGGATCTCGCCCTTCGTCTTCGGCACCACCACCTGCGAACATGCAAACGACTATTTAGATATGACAGGAGTATTGATAGATGAGGTTTGGCGAAGTACAGTCAAGGCGAAATTTTGTGTCACAATGAGGTTGAATGTAAAATGTATCGTGTCTCTGAATAGGGTCTGAGATCTAGACAAAGTGACATTCTAACAATGATTGATAAACATTGTCAAATAAGCCGAAACATTTGGCGTATTGCTTATAAAAAGCGGAACTGCAATCGTCTTGTTCATTTGTAAAAACCGGAACGCATCGTCAAATGCAGAGAGGGTCCAGGAATCCAAACATTTCATAGCATATTTGCGTAATGATGGCTTTTTATTAGGGCACAATAAAAAGCCATCAACAATTGGGACTATTGCCATATCTGATGGTTAGTGGTCACTGCTGCCAAGCATTGTATTTCCACTTCCAAGCGGATAAAATGCGGAGTAAATTGAAAATACAAAGCTCATCATGTTGTCATTTTGAAAATGGAACGCATTTTTGACAGCTCAGGTGACTGAACTGTCATAGATGCGTTCCCTTTTCTTAAGAATGACTCTCTTAAGTTTTTCTCAATTTGACATGGCAACAGTTAGATTGTTCCAACCTTACTGAAATTTCAGTTTACCAGGAATTGCTGTCAAAAAAGTTATTTCCTTGACTGTACTTAGCGTGATTATTAAATAATGGCCGTACACAGCTTTAAATACAGCACAACTAGTTTCGTCAACTCTGTCGCTCATTACATTTGTATATTCCTATAAACTCAATGACTTTTACGTCCATAATTATTCTAAAAATTGTAACACGTAGTGACGTCACGCGAGTTTTCAACGCACTGTATCGTCTTCCTTTTATGTTTACGCGAAAAAAGAAAAAAAAAACGTGTCCAATATATTTCGTAAATAAACACATCAAAAGTATCTAGGGATCAACATATATTTTTGCAATAACTTTTCTCCTGATTGATATTAATTAAAATTTTCTTTAAGGATTCATCAAATAAAGTGTTTTCGTTTGTCACAGTAACGATAAACCAAGTCACCTTTGCATTAATAAAGAAATTTGCCATTTTCCTAATAAAGGGATTTTTGACATTTGAACCACTATCATTAAAGTTCGAAAAAAAGACTGAAATAACAGTTTTCTTTAAAATTTTATTGGGTAACTTAAACAATTAATAATCCGTGTTTCTACCGCGAACACTAACAACACAAGAACATCGGTTTGGCATACTCAAAATGAGTTCATCCAAATCACGCTGTGGAATGGCCGCCCATGTTCGTTGCAACAACAAAAAAAGGTCTTCTTGCGACTGGATACCCTCCATATTCGGCAGAGCTCTTCTCTGTAGCATATCCCATGCATGCTCAATCGGGTTCAAGTCTGGCGACTGAGCAGGCCAGGGCAGGACATTGATGTTAGCTGCGGCGAGAGTCTGTCTTACAACTCTTGCGGTGTGCGGTCGTGCATTATCATGCATTAACTGAAATAAGGGACCGATTTGCACTTGTAGAGGAACGATGACGTCTGATACAATCGTCTCAGCATAAATTTGAGCGTTGAGGTTGCCTCTGATCCAAATCAACTCAGTTCTTCCGCCGATCCAAATACCCGCCCATACTATGATGGTTCCACCACTATAAGGATGGACTTCCTGGCAGGATTTTAATCGCTGTTGGCGTCCAGGGGTTCTCCAGTGTCGTATACGTCTTGTATCCGGTCTCATACCAAAACGAGACTCATCAGAAAAGCACACGAAACGCCATTGTTCTTCTGCCCAATTTCTGTGTTCAAGAGCCCATTGATATCGAATCCTACGATTGTGCATTGCTATAGGTGGTACCCGTAGCGGTCTTCGGGAATGAAGGTTCACTTCATGCAAGCGGTTTCTGACTGTTTGGTCGCTAATTAAGTTCCCTGAAGAGTGATGAAGCCTCACGGCTAACATCATGGCGGTTATTGTTGGAGCTCTTCGAGTTAAGATTTGAATGTATCGGTCTTGTCTCCGTGTGGTGCAGCGATACCGTCCTCCATGGCGCTCAGCCAAGGTAAGCGAAGAGCTCTGCCGAATATGGAGGGTATCCAGTCGCAAGAAGACCTTTTTTTGTTGTTGCAACGAACATGGGCGGCCATTCCACAGCGTGATTTGGATGAACTCATTTTGAGTATGCCAAACCGATGTTCTTGTGTTGTTAGTGTTCGCGGTAGAAACACGGATTATTAATTGTTTAAGTTACCCAATAAAATTTTAAAGAAAACTGTTATTTCAGTCTTTTTTTCGAACTTTAATGTTAGTGGTTCAAATGTCAAAAATCCCTTTATTAGGAAAATGGCAAATTTCTTTATTAATGCAAAGGTGACTTGGTTTATCGTTACTGTGACAAACGAAAACACTTTATTTGATGAATCCTTAAAGAAAATTTTAATTAATATCAATCAGGAGGAAAGTTATTGCAAAAATATATGTTGATCCCTAGATACTTTTGATGTGTTTATATCTGACGGACTAATAAGATGGTTTCAATAAAATACCCTATTACTTCGGGGTTCAGAATTAAACAAGAACACTAGAGATGAGACGTATATACTGGTAGAGGTATATATACCAAGTATGTGCTTCCCAGTACATAGACCGGGTACGGACCGAAATACTGGGTAAATACCTTGAAGGTATGACGTCAGACGCATAGTACGATACGAACCGCTACCACAAGGTAGCGCCCAGTTTTATCGGTAGTTCGGTACGCCCGCGCCGAAGCAACCCGAAGCTACCCGACAGCTTACGAAGGGACCCGAAACGTCATTCGTGCTTTATGAACATTCGGTTGATTTAATTTAGTTAGACAAAATGGGTACTTATTTTTACGTGCATAGGGAACATAATAGCATAATTACATTTTTCGTCCAACAAAAAAAAAAAAAACAAAAAACCTGACAAAACTAAAAAAAATATTGCAAATTAAAATTACGATTGTAAATAAATTGATTTGAAATCTTTTAACTACGCCGGCTAGTTAGTCAGTTTAAATATAATTAATGTTATTTTGCATTAATTTATATAGAAATAACTAGAATTCATTAATAACCATCGTCATACTCTTAGCCGACAGTCCTAAGCCTGGTAAAGTAGGAAGGAAAGATTTCATATCTCATAATGCATAATTACGTATAGGTACTTGAAACATCGTACCTACATTATATTGGAGGCATACCATACTTATCGCATACGTTTACTTATCGAAATCCTACCACACCCAAATACTTAGAAGTATTTTGATACCTGGTATTTGTACCAGGTATTTAGTGATACCCATACCTTAAAGGCCGGGTATGGAGAATGGCAGGTATATCTCATCTCTAAAGAACACTTTAGTTCCATTGTAAATATTTACCTCTTTCTGCAGTTCCTTCTTAGCGAACATTTGCAGCTCGTCTCCGAATATTTCCTGGCTGTTCAGAACTTCTTGGTAGTCCATCTCCTTGACGAAGCTGTGGTCTTCTATGCCATTGGCTTTTAGGAACTCCATGTAGGCCACTTGGAACGCCTGGCCTATGGACTGGGCTATGAATTGGGCCTGAAATAAATAGCAAAATTAGTTATTGTTTTTTTTTGTAGGATGATCGAAATCACAAATATAATCTATTTATTTAAACTACAATAAAATAGTTAAGGTACGTGTTTTTTAAACATATATGTAACTAGGAAACAAAATGAATGACAACAGATATTTCGTTGTTTTTGGAGAAAACGGAGCAGTTTGGTTGTTTCTGTTGGAATAAAAACAAATGAGATACATAGATATGCCAAATCACCAATCTCTTCAGTCAAGTCGGATAATTACAAGATTATACAGTTTTCCTCAAAAGACCTTAATTAAAGATGACAGTATTTTGGCTAATAAGTTAGTAACTGTATGAAGACAGCCAGTAAGCATTGTTATCAATGTTTATTTAATTTGGACGAGATAATTATGTTGAGTTTGAGGTTAGACTTAGTTTACACATTATTTTGTTGGTATGCGTGTTTTATCTGAGTTATCGCGGCTTAAGGACTTAAGGTCCACGGTACGGTAATTCGCACGTCAGTGGCAGATAAACCAGGAAATGTAGCCCTCTTGTTCTATAGAAATTCCATACTACACTAAACCCACTTTAAGGTAAATTGTAGCCACTGGCATGCGATCGACAGTACCTACGGGATTTACACATACAGTCACGGCTAAATACATGAACTGTTTCTTACATTTATGTTCGTATAACTTATCAAAATGTAGGAGAACAGCTGATTTTATTTTCGCAATTTCAGGTTTGGTCCCATAGTAACAGTTGTTCATAATGATGAGTACAATGACCTCTTAAGAGGTTGTTGGTGTTTTACAAATAACCCTGTATATATATTCTATAAGTAGCAAAATCGATTTAAAATTGTGACTACATAATCGATTTAATAAAATATATGAACGTACCATTTTTACGTGATGTTTTGCAGATACACATTTAAACTTCAACAATATTAAGTTCGGTCAAAGTCACTTTTCAATTAGCAAACTAGTTTACGTAGTGGCTCATTACGGGCGAAACAAGTTGCTTTACTAAGCACTCAGCGTATTATGGAGATTTTCTGGTTTTCGCAAACAACTTTTAATTGACCTATGCCACAAGATGTGGGATACCTAATGATGCCTTTAAAACATTAAGTAAGGCTTCGAACATCATAGTTATAGCTTGCATGTAACTTAACTAAACTCTTCAAGTTATTTAGGCAGCTAACACAGGATTCTTGCATAAATTACTTCCTGAATTAACCATACTCAGTCGTCAAAGACCCGGTTGGCGCAGTGGTTGAGCGATTGGCTGTTGCGCTGCGTGGCGCAGATTCGATTCCCGTACAGACCAAATATTTGTTTTGGCCAACGGATAGTGGTTCCGGGTCTGGTGGTTTGTGTATGTGAGATTGTGTGTGTGAATACGCACACATGATACAGGACAAATTGCTAGTGTGGGGCAAGTTAAAAAAAAATTAAGTTAAATGTCTGTGGATGGTAAGCACACCATCCTCAACTGCTACTCGGTACTTCTATAATTCATCTATATCTAAGGCCTTACAGCATTGAATGAACCTTAGCCTGTTCAAGAATATTTCTTCACTGTAAACTGTTTTCTGCTTTTTTCCAAATGTCTAATTCCAAACGATGCCAAAATGAACTCAAGTAGAGCCACCTGCCACATAATGTATTGTTTGCTATTCTTATTTTTCTATAAGTATATTTGTTTCTACTATGTCTCTGCTGTTTAATCTGTCTTTTTAATTTAAATTAAATGAGTAGGTATAACTTAAATAATATTATACAATAATTTTAACTTGGGAGAGCTACGTTTTTGCATACCATATTGTTTTTTTGTTTGTTGTGCATGATGTGGTCTCCTATAATTGAGGGAGCGCATGGGTTTTTATTCTTGTCCTTTATAATATAACATGTAAGGCTGTATTCTTTATTGAAGTCCCTAATAAAATAAAAATAATAAACTTACTTTACTATATAAACTACTCTAAAGTCTCTTCATAAACTCATAAAGTCTACTTTTTATATTACATTATTAATTACATATATTATTTTTTTATTATATTATAAAGAGGTAAAGTTTGTGAAGGTATCTCTGGATCTATTGAACCGATTTTGAAAATTCTTTACCTATGGAAAGCCACGTTATTTGGGAATGTAACAAAGCTATACTTTATCCCTGTATTCCCACGGGAACGGGAACTACGCAGGTAACTACCGCGGAGCGCTACTAGCCATTTACATATATCTTTAAAATAAATCTATGAGATTAACATTTGCATGTACTCACCTCTTCACTCTCAAAAACATGGCAGATCATTTTCGGCGTGCGATTCAGTTTGGGCTGATCGGAGTCATTCTCATGCGGCACGAACCTTCTTCTGGCCATGAGAACCACCAGGTCTCCGATATCAGCGATATATGATATAGTCCTTAGTGCATGGTCCATCATTATCTCCTTCAGTTCCGTGTTTAAAACCATGATTTTCTCAGTGGAAATGAAGAGATCGACTTCTGTGCTTGGCTGATTCTCACCTTCTGGAGCCTGGAAATTCAAAAATGTTTATGTCATATTTGAAGTTAATGGCCGGCTTGATCTCCAGAATGTATTAAGCTTCTGATAGTTCAACTGGCATGAACATACGTGGTGTGGCGCTGATTCTGTTTCGTACAAACTGTGCTAGAACTATTGCCGTCTTGCTCACAGAAGTAAGACAAGAAAGAGGCGGAAGACGTTTAGAACTGTCAAAGTTTGAGTTTTGTTTTATGTGTCAAATTTGACAGCGAAAGTATCAGCGGTGGGCCGGTGGCTAGATCGTCCGTTCAGTTGTTTTAACTCTGGTTTTGTATCACACTGACCTTTATTCCTTTAGCCCTAAGATTGATGTCAGAGCTTTAATAATTGTGAATGCACTATACCCAGACTTAACCCAGATTAATGTATTTGACAGTTCAAATTGCATCCCTTTCTCAAAAAATCTAATTATTACGTCAGATAGATTTCCAAAAAAATACTGGACACGCAGGTATTTTTACTTTTTCAAGTAAAAAAAAGTTAGACAATACAGTGCGTTGAAAACACGTGTGACGTCACATTGCAGTACACTTTTTACCAAGACGTGACGTCACAAGCCCCCACTCGTGCACCCAAATCTCCCGTCATTTTTTATTGATTTGATAAAACAAAAAATACGGGTCCAATATTGTTTGATAATCTAACTGACGGACTAAATAGGATCATATTTTTTACTCAGGAATCATTCTTTTGTATGTCAAAGACGGCAATACAGTTTGCTTTAGTTTAGTCAATGCCAAACAGAACCAGCGCTAATGACACCAAAGCAAGCATACACAGTGATTTTACATCTGAACCTAAAACAGCAGCGAGGAACTTTTATCAATTATCTAGATTATAAGCTCAAGCTTGTCTTAGTTCGTGGTCAGAAAGTGCTTGTCACTTGACGAGACAGATAACGGGTAGTACGTCGAAAAGACGTTGTTGAAGGAATGTTTTACGATTGAATTTGAAAGATGTGATGATAATAAGGTAGACCCGGAAATCGCTGTCGCTTTTTATTGTGTGGAGCAGTGGCGGATTACTGGATGAGCAACACAAGCTTAGAACTGAAGGAGCGCGCAATTTCTGGTCAAAACAGTGTGAAACAGAAAAGGATTGGATGGAAAAACACGCTGAGGGCTGAACCCTTTTATAGTCGATAAGAAAATATTGGTGGGAAGGAAAATGAAAGAAGGAAACAGATCATGAAAGACAGCAGACACATGCTATTAATCCGCCACTGCGTCCGAGATAATTATAGTTAATTTAGAATTTAGACACTTACCAAAGCCTGATTACCCAAGACAGCGCAAAGGGAAATACGATAATGTTAGTATAATGATGTGGCAACACAGAAACACAAAATGTTTCGTTGGGGTTTTTTAAATTGACACAAATCGATAACAGTAATGATTCAAAACTCTTGGGAACCCCAATAAAACATCACACATAAACACATACCTATCCGAAATGATATTATTTAACTGGCAACACAGACAGTTGGTGTTACCAACTTCGATACTTCTTCAACTTTTAAATAATATTGTTATGAAAAATAAAGCGAAGCTTTTACCCTTAGCGTTATCTCGAAGATATGACATGTGGAGATGTTGATTTCTGTTGGATTTTCCGATGCAATTATATACGTGAGGTACGTTACGAGGTTTGCGGAACTTGTAGAGTCACCGTGGCCTTGGAACGCAAAGGGCACAAGAAGGATCACGGGTGGGTTTTAGTCAGTAAGAGTCTGACACTCCTTTCCGCTCCGCTCAGAGCGGGAGAAGTCATTTGATGATTTCCCATCCAAAAAAAAGGTTACGAGGTGCCCATATTTTTTGGACTTCATATCGGTTCGGATCAAATATCATAATTATCACGTGAAAAACCGCAGACATCGCCTTAAGCCGGAATCACATTATTTTGTTTCGTCTTGTCGTGGCGGCTTCTGACGCAATTGATTGGCTACAAACTCTTTGGCTCGTACAAATAGGTACGTTTGATTGGTGTATCCCGTGCCACGACACACCCCGACTCAGTAAATTTAACCTAGCAAGACCTTTAGCAACTTATAATGATCGATTAAAATAGCTAACCAAAGTGCCATACTAAGTATTAGCAAACGCGATTGTCGAAATTTCTATATACAAAGGATTGATCACGTGTCATCTCGACAGCGTTCGTCAAGGTCGGACATTTTTGACGTTTCGACAATCGCTTGAAAAATTCGCTACGTCGCCATTGACAGAACGTTAGGTACTTGTTTAGAACCTCAGTACGACCGTTCTATTCTGTTCTGTCAACATCTCATCGTATAAACTTAGGTGAAGCGAGTATGAAGTGAACTGTCATTCCAACTTGATTTTATGGATATTGACAGCTGACTTCACGTCCACTTCACCTAAACTTACAACTTTCTAATCTCACTGCAGTTAAGGTATGAGAGGGAAACGAGAATAACCCAATAAAAACCAACAGCCCAACCAATCAATTTTGAAATTCAATTCGAAAGAGCCTAAACAAAATATGTCAGCCAAACCACCTTGATCTTAGTGACGGCCTCCTCTACCATGTTCTTTTTGGGGCGCTTCTTGCGGCGGCGGGAGTCCTCGTCCACCTCGACCGAGCCCAGGAAGGTCAGGCGGAACACGGCGGCCGGGGCGGCGTACACGCCGGAGTACGGCCCGTCGCAGCCCCACTGTAGACGAGCCACACCGGCTAACCTCCTCGGATTCTCTCGCTAATTGTGTGGTATTCGATTTGTTTTGATTTTTTAGGATTGTTTGTGATAGGTACTTTATTAGATTTACGTTGTTCGTTTTTTGCGCTATCAGGGTTTTGTTTCCCTACATATCCTTTTGTAAACTAAGGTCCTTTTCATATTTATTTCGGTCAAGGAACTATTTAAGGAATCTATACACTCCGATGATGAATTTGAGAACTATAATGATATTCTGTAAATGCCTCACTGTAAAACTAAGATACGAACGTGTGATGACTTGAATTGAACTGATACTGCTTCTTCTCCATTTCAAGTTCACTTCACTTAAGTTTACACGGTGAGGTTTTCAGAATAGATTGGCTGAAATTGATCAGTAAATTTAAGAGCTTGGTCAAGGACTGTCTTCATTATTGTGGAATATTTTCCCTGACCATTCCTAAATGCAGTCTGAAAATGATAATCGTGTTCGGTTCCATTGGTCATATATATTAGCCGGTCTATTTTGTCAACGTACTCGTATCACCGTATAAAATTAGGTACATTGAGCATAAAGTGAACTGTCATTATATCGTTTGTATGGATTGACAGCTGACTTCACATTCACTTCACCTGATACTCTGAGAGGTTTACAGAATCGCAAAACTGTATCACTGTGATTTTATAACCAAGCTGTTGAACAATATACCAATATAAGAATTCGTATTAGGTTTTCCTTGTTTATATAGCTACCAGATTACCTACCTATTTATAGCTTTGTATATTGAACGCTTTTAACGAACTGCGATGATAAGCGTATCCTGTTTTAATTGATTTTTTGTACCGGAATTAGAATTATTATCTTCAACGGATACCTAAATTTATTTTTGAATACTTATTAACATGTAGATATGTCATTTGCTTGGTTAGTTGGATTTTGAAATAATGGATCAAACTTTGAGCGAGATCAAGTAAGTAATTGATTTTTCAATAATAAGCAGTTAAAATTAATCCAAGCACCTTTTTTAGTTTATTTTAATGTAAACACATCAAAAGTATCTAGGGATCAACATATATTTTTGCAATAACTTTCCTCCTGATTGATATTAATTAAAATTTTCTTTAAGGATTCATCAAATAAAGTGTTTTCGTTTGTCACAGTAACGATAAACCAAGTCACCTTTGCATTAATAAAGAAATTTGCCATTTTCCTAATAAAGGGATTTTTGACATTTGAACCACTAACATTAAAGTTCGAAAAAAAGACTGAAATAACAGTTTTCTTTAAAATTTTATTGGGTAACTTAAACAATTAATAATCCGTGTTTCTACCGCGAACACTAACAACACAAGAACATCGGTTTGGCATACTCAAAATGAGTTCATCCAAATCACGCTGTGGAATGGCCGCCCATGTTCGTTGCAACAACAAAAAAAGGTCTTCTTGCGACTGGATACCCTCCATATTCGGCAGAGCTCTTCTCTGTAGCATATCCCATGCATGCTCAATCGGGTTCAAGTCTGGCGACTGAGCAGGCCAGGGCAGGACATTGATGTTAGCTGCGGCGAGAGTCTGTCTTACAACTCTTGCGGTGTGCGGTCGTGCATTATCATGCATTAACTGAAATAAGGGACCGATTTGCACTTGTAGAGGAACGATGACGTCTGATACAATCGTCTCAGCATAAATTTGAGCGTTGAGGTTGCCTCTGATCCAAATCAACTCAGTTCTTCCGCCGATCCAAATACCCGCCCATACTATGATGGTTCCACCACTATAAGGATGGACTTCCTGGCAGGATTTTAATCGCTGTTGGCGTCCAGGGGTTCTCCAGTGTCGTATACGTCTTGTATCCGGTCTCATACCAAAACGAGACTCATCAGAAAAGCACACGAAACGCCATTGTTCTTCTGCCCAATTTCTGTGTTCAAGAGCCCATTGATATCGAATCCTACGATTGTGCATTGCTATAGGTGGTACCCGTAGCGGTCTTCGGGAATGAAGGTTCACTTCATGCAAGCGGTTTCTGACTGTTTGGTCGCTAATTAAGTTCCCTGAAGAGTGATGAAGCCTCACGGCTAACATCATGGCGGTTATTGTTGGAGCTCTTCGAGTTAAGATTTGAATGTATCGGTCTTGTCTCCGTGTGGTGCAGCGATACCGTCCTCCATGGCGCTCAGCCAAGGTAAGCGAAGAGCTCTGCCGAATATGGAGGGTATCCAGTCGCAAGAAGACCTTTTTTTGTTGTTGCAACGAACATGGGCGGCCATTCCACAGCGTGATTTGGATGAACTCATTTTGAGTATGCCAAACCGATGTTCTTGTGTTGTTAGTGTTCGCGGTAGAAACACGGATTATTAATTGTTTAAGTTACCCAATAAAATTTTAAAGAAAACTGTTATTTCAGTCTTTTTTTCGAACTTTAATGTTAGTGGTTCAAATGTCAAAAATTCCTTTATTAGGAAAATGGCAAATTTCTTTATTAATGCAAAGGTGACTTGGTTTATCGTTACTGTGACAAACGAAAACACTTTATTTGATGAATCCTTAAAGAAAATTTTAATTAATATCAATCAGGAGAAAAGTTATTGCAAAAATATATGTTGATCCCTAGATACTTTTGATGTGTTTATTTGAAATTGATAATTTTGAAGCACGAAACCTTTGTTTGGCTTGCTTTCCAAACGCTTTCAACGAAACCAATAGCAAAATGATGATAACTTTTCGCGGCAAAGCAAGCAAAACAACTCGAATACAAACACACAATGATTGTGAGAAGCGAGCGATCCGTCGTCGTTAGTATGAAAGCAGACCTAACGTATTAACCTTATAGATTAGAGTGGGGGTTTCTTGTGCGTAGCGCTAAGCCTTCCGCGATGTAGTGCCCATGACGTCAGGCCACCTCAGCCGGTGTGAATCGGGTATGTTACATGCTATATGTGCATATTATGAAATAGTGCATGGATAAAAAAAGCCTCCGTACCGTGACGTTGTCTCTTCAAGACGATTTTTTTGTCGAATCATGCTTAGGTCATTCGATTTTTGAATTTGTTTTTTTTTTCTAACGTAAACATAATTCGGTGTAGGTTGTAGTCGTAACTCGTAAATAGCCCGAAATCGGAACATGCCAAGGTAAAAGACTAGCACAGCACAATATGATCGCATACTTGGAGCTTACCTTACAGTGCCCTACGGGGCTCAAATGATACAAAGCATTAGCGACAAGCGGAACAGAAAGCGACAGATAAACAAACATTTTCAGAGGAGGCTAGCCGGCCAGTACGGGATCCGACAATCTTCTTGGGTCGGGTCGAGGGGTGAGGATCACACTGAAAAAAATACTCTAGTGCCATGTCAATAAGAGCTCAAACGGTTTGGCGGACAGGTCGTGGATGGCTCAATACGGTTGAAAATTAAACATACACAGGGCAAAAGTCCCGTAAACGTTCTAGCATCTAAATATTGTTTTTGTTCGTTAATATAAAGGGTATGAAGGATATCCCACTAGCATTCTCAATACACTAATCCTAATGAGCATGAAATTACATATTTACAGATGACCGTGAAAGATTAGAAGAGGAGAGTTGCGTGCAAATAGTTGGAAAGAGTTTGCGTGCCAGTATCGCTTCACGCGTCCATAGGGATGTGACACAGCGTAGCTTGTATCGATATAGTATAGCTCGACTAAAGTGATGTTGGAAGTCGATAGAATAGTGTTGTGTTTATTACTTTTTTATCGAGGTAGTTATACAATGACGACTTTTTAAAGAAAATTGATACGTTGATTTTTATGAGTATGATAATTTTACAATCTGACAAGATTTGGATAGAGACAATTTTATAAAATTACCGTGCTAATAAAAATCAAAAATGGATTTTAACGATGAAAAAAATGTTATAAAATCAGTCGCATCATTATATAACCGTCGCCTTAGCTTGCCAATTTCAAGAAGAGTGCTACAATCAGAGTGGGTTAGAAAGTGACAAGTAATTTCATGCTCGCTCTCAATAAACATCTACATATTATAAGATACAAACATTTTACATTGATACCGATTCACACGGGCAAACGGTAAGTTGCTCAACTGTGTCTTTATGAGAATGCATGGTTTAAACACTGAAGTTAGCAACCCTGACTTCTTTTTTTAAGTTGGTAACCCTGTTGTAGGGTTGGGAAAAAAATTAGTACAATATACTAGATACAATTAGTTTTTTTTTTTATTAATATACTGAAAATCAATGTTTTTCAGGGGATTCAAACGAAACGACTTTTTTTTTAATAATATTAGTGTAGAACAACTAAATGGATTAAATGGGTCTCAGAGGATCAATGATAATTTAAAACAAGAAAAAAACAGTTTTATACGATACCTTGATCCTAGACACGGCTTCTTCAGCCTGGAGCATCCTGGTGGCCTTGGTGGGCTGACCCTCGCACGCCAGCTGGGTGGATCCGAGGTATCGCGCGCGGAATAGTACTCCTTCTATGAGCACTGAACGGGTTACGTCTGCGGATCAAAGATGGCGCTGGATTTAACTAATATTACTGTCAAATTAGGAGTGGATTATTTTTAATATGTACAGTTTGAATTTTTTTTTAGTATGGTCAGTGATTTCTCGAAAACTATTGGTTTGTACTATTATTATTTGAGTGAGTTGCTTGAATTTAGGTGCCATTGAATATAAGTATCTATGATTTGTTACAATGCCACCAATATTTTACTAAAGGTAATTAAAATTGGTCCGCTTGCAGACAGAATTATCATATTAACACCGATTTCGTTGTTAATACGAGTTATGTATGAATTATTTGTTTGACTTGAAACTGGTTTGCACAAGCAGGCCAAAAGTAATTAATGGATTCCTAACCACTGTAACTCCTGAAAGTTAAAAACAACAGTGGCTACCACCAGAAAACACCCAGTCAATAAAACTCGACTACGAAATTAATCAGAAAACAACAGCGTGTCGTCAGTTTATGTCTGATCACAATTTCTCGGAATGACACCGAGAGATTATTTACTATCAAATTCTGATGCATAAAAAAGTATTCCAAATGTTCAGTTAACAATTTGTCGAGAGTTTACAATCTCTCAAGAGTTTTTCTTAGTCTTAAGAGAGTAACAGTACTTTTAACAATATTTTTCATCACACTCTGAAAACTCACCATGGACAAAATCCAAAAGCAGCATTAAAAAAAGATGAAATCGATTTAGTTGACTTTATTCAAATGCTATAATTTACAGAAATTAGTATTAATGAAACTTACCTTCCTTATTTTTGCTCTTTTTCTTACAATCTTTGTCCTGGAAAAGAAAAACAAAGGTTTTTAAATATAACATATTGAAACTTTAAAGTATGTCACAAGAATGAGGTTTTTAGCTTCTGGGGTAACATAGATTGCTACCCCAGAAGATAAAAAACCTCATAATTTTATGAAGAGTGTGAAAATAATTAACTTTGTTTTATTTTATTAAAAATAATGAAGCGGCAAAGATATTATAACCTGAGCGGTCGTCGTAAATTATTTATAAATCTAAGTGATGCTTAGTTTTTGATTAAAATCGGTGTATGTTATACAAGTTATATACAGTGTATTATTATGTTACCTATACTTGGTTTTCTGGCCGTTCGGAAAAAGCGAATGACACAGTATTTGCGGGTGTCATTAAAATTAAAATTGTTACTTTATTTTACTTCGTTTAATGCCTTATTAGGTAACCTAGGTACCTATTGTTTACAAATTATCGCTTCGGTATTCCACAGGTGATTGCGCAATCGTGACAAAATATAAAGTTTACGCCTTATTCTAGCCTTTTTACAAGCCTTAATAAAAGTAAAGCCTCTAGCTAGGTATACGACTTAAAACTAAGCGACTCCACGCTAAGAGCACTTCCTATGGGGTACGGAGTACGGACCTCGGCTTTGAGCATCGCCGAGTGAGGATCGAACACCGTAATCTAGTCTATAGACGATGTTTAATTATAAAACTTTTACTGGACGATGCTAAGGTCCGGCACCTCGCTTAAACTATTCTTAATTTAAATATTTATACTTATAAACATAAAATGATTTAATTTAATATATTTAATGAAATGAGCATGTTGAAACAGAATCAATCGTGCAGTAACCTTTCCGTTGTGCAGCGTCTCGTCGTCGCGGTTGTCGGGCGGCTCGTGCGCGTGCGGCGAGCGGGTGGCTACCACGCTGCCACCCGGCATCACCGTGCGCGACTTCGGTTTTCGCCACCCCTATGACAAGGTGATACGGTCACGTTTAGAAATGAATACGATTTAAAAAACGAACGGGAACGGTTTTTTTCTTTTTTAAAATTAAGATGTCATTCGGTTTTGTAATGAGACAGTATAAAAAGCACGGTATATAGAATTTTGGACATAAATAAAATTAACGGAAAGGATTTATTTAAATTAAGAAGGAAAGGAAATCACTCGGTTTTATATTAACAAAGTAAAAAAAATACACGGGTTACGGTTATTTTGGGTGAAAATACGAACCGAAATTCTTAAATTAAAATTCTAATAAAATTAAGTTCCGATCAATACGGTTTTTTCCGAGGGGTCACGAAAAGTGAGGTTAAAGTTTGACACAATGTTATCTTTGTCCTCGACTAAAATCTAACGCCATATTAATGTAATGTTATGTAAATAATAGGGTAAAACCGGGATAGATGTCCCAGTCGTATATGTGCCCCGATTGTAATTACTCTAGTTTAGCGGATGAATCGCATGCTATTTTATTTATGTATCGGGAGAGTTTCTAACTATCACTAAGTGGACTGTATCTGAAGGCAAAGTGCGATCAAAGGTTTTTCGGGATAGATGCTCTGTTTTTCAGCGGGTCGTCTATCCTAAATATAATTTATATGGACAAGGCAACTATCGCATATATGGGATAGATGTCCCAAAACTTAGAGGTCTGCAAAAATCGCTAATACTCAGGAAATATCAAAGATAATGGTTTTTACTTTTCATTTTGTAGATAAAAACCCAAAGTAATAACCAGTGTTGCAATTAAAATATTTTGATTTTTGCACTGGGAGATATAAAATGATTTCAAAAAGTGGGGTAATAATCATTATAAATCAACGTGTATTGTCCCAAACAAAGAACGAATTTCATCACATCTTTTCTTGCTTTATACCGTAAGTTCCCATACACAAATGACTTTCAAAAGACATTCCATTCATCATTGTTCATGTTCAAACAAATCAGTTTAGTTCCCCGTTACTGAGAACTCATCAACCTAAATACTTCTCATACAAAGTACGCGTTCGTCAGGTCAGACGATTTGACCCGAGTCAGACCCGAAGCTACTCGTGTCATTTAGATGCGCAAGCGACTAATATTTTGCACAAGTTATGAGTTTTAAATGGGGTTCTTAATTAAGGCTACGACTATTATAGTACACTAGCAGCGCTCCGCGGTTTCACCCGCGTAGTTCCCGTTCCCCTGAGAATACGGGGATAAAATATAGCCTATGTTACTCAGGGTGAATGTAGCTTTCTAATGGTGAAAGAATTTTTGAAATCGGTGCAGTAGTTTTTGATTTTATTCGTTACATACAAAAATACAAATTTTTCCTCTTTATAATATTAGTATAGATAGTTGGTAGGAATGCACCAGTCGTAGTTAAGTATGTCATTAATGAGGAAAGCGATTAAGGTAGGTAGGTATATCAGTTTTGGATTCTTAGAAAAATATTTAGTCATACGTGGAGAGGAAAATTGGAAAACTTGTTATTTAGATAAAACCCAAGATACACGTATTAGCCAGTGGCTCATGCAAGCAATGCTCATGAAACTAAAAGTCAGCATATTTCGAAGTTCATATGTGCAAAAGAGAGCAGTACGCAGAAAAGAGAAAAAAAAAAGTAGTAACTCAAATACAATTAACATTCTTATCGATATGATAGCTTTTATTAAGCTAGGCTACATCGCTACATCACATACATATGTAGGTGTCATATATTCCAGTTGCCATAAACAACCACCTTTTTTTAAATCCTGTTCCTATCAGCGACTATGAAATTAGATAGCGACTAGCCTCTAACCATAGATTTACATAACTTATCTTTGTTTGAAAACGTGTGAACGGTTATTACAATACACTATTATGTAAAGAGGTTACGTACATATGTATGTGTGGCATGGTAATAACACAATCTAGAGTATTATAAGTAAATTTTAGGAGAAATCAGTAACAAACCAGTATGGTATTCGGAACGGATGGCTTATTTTTTAATAAACGAAATGTTGTTGCTACATAATACGCCTTTTAGATGTAACATAGATTATAAAGTATTCTTCTGAACTTTGTTTTATAGTTCTTATCTACATCTATAAGTAAGTTCATCTTCTCTTTTTGATCTCAAATGCAATTAAAAAACCTGTTGACCAATAATACTTCTTTTTTTGGATGGGAATTCATCAAATGCCTTCTCCCGCTCTGAGCGGAGCGGAAGAGAGTGTCAGACTCAGATAACACCCACCCGTGTTCTTCCTTTGCATTCCAGGGCCGCGGTAGCTCTTTAGAATGAATTTCGCAACCCTAGCAGGCACTGACCCTATGGAACGCCGTCTTCTTTGCTGACAGCTCTTTGAACACGACGCGCCGTCAACCCGGGCCACTATGGGTGGGTTATAATAATTAAGATATAGCAATTTACTAAAGAGTAGGACATTCTTGGTAGTTAAGAACTATCTCTATAATCACAAACTGTCTACATTTATAATATTTGTTTCCTACTCAAGCTACAATTTGTATCACTAACAAGTTGCATGGATCTGGAGCTTTATAGACCGTGGTAGGTGACTTTGTTGCGGATTTTTTTCGTAAGCGTCACCACGGCGCTGGAACGTAAGGGGCATTAGGAAGAACACGGATGGGTTATACGTAACCCATTCGCGTTCTTCCAGTGACTGACTAAAGTCAGTAAGAGTCTGACACTCTCTTCCGGCCCATCCAGAGCGGAAGAAGTAATTTGATGATTTCCCTAGGAACTACAGATAAATAAATACTACAGAAGTCACCTGTTTTTTCTTGTTACTTGTTTTTTTAAGGATGGGAAGATAAGATGGGAAGGATGGGGTATGTAAAATAATCAATAGCTGATAATAGTGAGTAATAATAGTTAGTAGTATTGAATAATAATAGTTCCTAGTGCGAGTTTTTAACGTTCTCGTTCGCTGAATGAGCGCCGTCTGATGACAATAATGAAAACCATACTATTTGACATAAGCGAACGTTAACGTCAACGCGATCGAGTATATTAAAAATTCGCGTACTACTAAAGTATGTTAAAAAAGTTCGTACATATTACATTCCTGTGGGCTAACCCACAAGAATAGTAATGTACGAGCTTAATTATAAACTAGCGACCCGCCCCGTCTTCGCACGGGTGGAATGTAGATACTAATGTTTTTTCTACTATAATATGTATGTATTAAACATATAAACCTTACTTTTGAATCACTCTATCTATTAAAATAAACCGCATCAAAAACCGTTGCATAGTATTAAAGATCTAAGCATACATAGGGATATAGATAGGGACAGAGAAAGAGACTTTGTTTTATACTATGTAGTGATGAAACACGGTCTTGAGAATGATATCGACAATGGCATAAAACAGTTTCTTAAATAGTGTGCCTTTATTATGTTTTCATTCGTTTCGGTTTTAAACGTTGTTATATCGTGCTTATCGGTCGTGAACACACCACGAGGGGAAAGTTTAGATAGATTATTGTTACGTTATTTGCTCTAAATTAACAGCCAACGTCGAAGAGTTTTATAAAGAAACGACACGACTTCTACTCATTTCTTTTTGCTTTATCTCGTAGAGATCATTTTAGAAACTAGTTAAATTGATTGAACATTAATTATCTACACTTTTTTTATACATCTATTCTAATATTATAAAAAGGAAAGATGTTTTTGTTTGTACCGCATTAGCTCCGAAACTACTGGATCGATTTCAACCTTTTTTCATTTTTTTTTTCACCAATGGAAAGCTGCATTATGAAAGAGTAACAAAGGTTATATTGTATCGCTGTATTCCCACAGGACAACTACGCGGGTGAAACCGGGGGGCGCTGCTAGCCTTTTATGATTCTGTTTAAATCTTAGCTGGTCTTTCAATGTTAAAATAATGCTCGAAGAAACAACACCGTATGTATGAATAACAACAACCTATAAATAAAACGCGCGTTCATTCAACTAATAATACAAAATTCAACCTTTTCGTCATTCGCATCCTCGGCATTTGATTCAACGTTCGCTTCCTTTAATTCCACGTTTGACTCAACGCTAACATCATTTGACTCACTATTATGACTACTAGTTGTTTTAATATGAACTTCCTTTTCACTTAAGTTCTCGTGTGTTGTAATAACTTCACTAAGGTCTGTATTATCACTTAGTTTTTCATCAGCATTTTTATTTAAATCTTCATCATTAACACTAGAATCTATTTCATTGTCTTTATTTTGATTTAAATGTTCTTTGGCCTCATGTTCATGCTTTTTAGTTTCAGTTGTAAGTACTTCATTTCCACTAGGAGAAATTGTATCATCTTTATTTTCATTTAAACGTACTTCACTAACACTTGTCACTAAATCATTGGGTTCTAGTTCGTCTAAACGTTCATCATTTAATTTCACTTCTTCATTTAACAGTTCCGCTTTACAACTTATTTCGTTCACATTATCCACTTCATTTCCATTGCTTTCACTGCCTACCACTATAATTTCACCTTTAGTTTCATTTAGACAAGGTTGTCTTTCCTCCTCACTCATGTTTCCAAGAGGGCTATGTTCCGCGTCGTCATTTGTTTAACTGAGCGTTCGATATCCTGTTATCAGTGCAGCTGGTCATTTCACACGCGATAAAAATTCAGCGAAGCAACGCTTGCGTTTTGTTCGCGTTGCACTCGGCTACATAGACGGGCTGATACTGGCTTGCCACCGTTTTATACTAAGTAAACAGATGGAGGGACAAAGAGCAGACGGATTGGCAGACTGACACGTCTGAATACATATGTCAGTATTGATGAATGATTTGACACAGACTATTGAATGAAAAAGTGTCTTCAAAGAAATGTCATTTTCCTGCTTAAAACGAATGTACTGAATATTTATCTGGACATGATAAAAGTTTATTGCTCGATAAGATTGTAAAAAGATAGGCGTAATTTAATAATTATTTACTATGTACTTAATGGACAGATAAGTTCACGTTTGATGAATTTAACTAACCTACTTAACGGAAACTTAGCGTAAAATACTTACAAAAAATTAACTACGCATTTGTATTTTGTGGAACGACACAAAATCCTATTATTAAAGACTCAATCATACAATTATTATATTATACATAGTAATTATATATAGTATTGTAAGGGAATTGTATTGTATCTGGTGCTAACATAGCTTTCAAGTAGTGTATATAACTAACATCACATGGATCAAGGTCAGAAATATTTTACTATAGTACAAGACAAAATTTAAATCCATTCCCTCCTCTCAGAGGCTCAAATAGGCATAGTACCGATCCCCATCTTCTCTCACCTCTTAGTCCAAGAATAATAGGCGAACAAGGTCAGTGCGCGCGCGCCGCTGACTCGACTCTTGTTTATACTCACAGCTGACGATTGCGTCATGCGCATTATCGTAGGTGGTATCTGCTTGCCTAATTAATGACAGGTTGGGTCGTACTTAGTACTTGCTGCTGCATGTGCACTGTGGAGTCTGATTTTAATTAGTTGGTGGTTTGGTCGGAAACTGGTTTGGTATTTTGTCATCGGAATTATGTTGATGATGAAGATAATTTTATTGTTATTAATACATTTAATTAATAGTGTTGTTTACATCCTACCTAATATTATAAATGCCAAAAACAAGCTTGATTTTTTATTACGCTTTCGTGTTTAAATCAATTAATCGATTTTGATGAATTTCGGTAATGGAATAGATTGTACCTGGGAGACGATTACATTGCTACTTTTTGTGAAAATATATCATGAACGTGAGGAAAGCGACGAGCAAACGCTAGCCATGTAAACATAACTTACCTACTTATGTTTATGGTGTATGACTAATATTGTACTAATGGGTCAATCAGCGGTAACAACCGTCTGGCTCTTATATCTTACATGAGGAGATAAGACTTGTTTTGGTCACATTTGTACTGTTTCTTTTCAAATTAATTTATTAATCGACTAGCTGACCAGCGCAACTTTGTCTGCGTTGCAATGTTTTTGTAATATTTTTCATTGATGCTCCACTCCTGTTGGCGGTTATACAGGATGACTTTGAATAGATGCGACAAAATGAAATGGGAGCTTCAGTTACAGTAACATAGTAATTATAAACTGTTTTTTCTACAATCTAAATCGTTAAAAAAAGTTACGTGGTTGGCGTTTTAAAATGATCCATCGATGTTAATATCTTTATTTAAGTACGAATTATCGGTATTCCAGAAAAATAATTAATATGCAAAATAAATAAGAAAAATTAAAGTATCAAAAAATCTCGTCCAACTAATCGCAGTGCTCAATGATCGTTGTGGAGTACTCGCGTTATTAAACGTTGCCATTCATAGCGGTGATAAAAGTTCATTAATTTTACATTTGGTATGTTCTAAATTTTCTTGACAACACGTATTATTGTATATTTAAATATGTTGCATCTATTCAATTTCACCCTGTATAGTCTATATACATATAGCCTTTCTTGATAAATGGGCTATCCAACACTAACAGAATTTTTCAATTCGAACCATTAGTTCCTGAGATTATCGCGTTCAATCAACTAAACAAATAAACTCTTCAGCGTATTATATGAGCAATAAAAAAAGGATAATGACACATTCATTATCCTTTTTTTATTGTCACTTTACATATTAAACACAAAAAACGAAAAAATAAATCTTTGCTTTTTATAATATTAGCTTTGATAAAATAAGTAGTTGCACTATTTTTCCTGTTTTACTTTAAAACTGGAAACGAAGAGGTTTCCGACACATTTATGGTGAAGGTCAAACCTTATATGGCACAAATGGAACTCGTTCTCACATTTTAAGATGCTGCACGTTAGAGGTATGCGCCTGCGCATATGGTGTTGTTTACGATTATGATAATAAGCTGCCAAGGTCGTTTGTTGTTCTTATGCCGAGTTTTTTTTAAAATTATTATTTACTCTCGCTTCATATTTTTCGTTATTTCGATCCTCGGAAGTAAATAGCCTTGGCTTCTAGAGAAAGTTTTTTTTAAATATTTTTTATTGCTAACTTAACCGAGCAGAACTACCAATAATTCTAATAAGAACTCCGTAAGACGTGCTGCATATTAAATCATAATAGTAAAACAAAAACACTCAGACGAATTGAGAACCTTCTTTTATGATGTCACGTTTTATTTTTAACCCTCGACGCAAAAACCTAAGTTCCCTTTAAAAGTAATATTAATAAAAAAAACTCAATCTTAAAGTACCTAAGTATTTAGTAATAATAAATTCTAAAAAAAATACGTCGCGTTGAGGGACCGCGCTTACTATGAGAGCAGTGGTGGCCGAATGGTAACGACCCCGACTTACGAATTGTAGGTCACGGGTTCAAACCCAGCCAGGCACATTACTTTGTGTCATTAATTTCTTCACCACTACTCTCAAAACTATGAAGGAAAACATCGTGAGGAAACCAGCATGACCTAGAACCAAAAATTCGAAGACATGTGACATTCACCAACCCGCACTGGGCCCGCGTGGTAGATTACGGCCCATTCCCTCTCCTAGAGAGGAGGCCTGTGTCCCAGCAGTGGGAACGTTGAAAGGCTGATTATATTATGCTTATGCTAAGAAGATGGCCTTGGCTTCTAGAGAAAGATTTTTTTTGTTATTTATTATTGCTAACTTAACTGAGCCTAACTACCGATTATTCTAATAAGAACTCCGTAAATTGTACATATTAAATCATAATAGTGAAACAAAAACACTCAGAGGACTTGAGAACCTTCTTTTATGATGTCACGTTTTATTTTTAACCCCTGACGCAAAAACCTAAGTTCCTTTTAAAAAGTAAAAAAAAAACTCAATCTTCAGTACCTAAGTATGTAAAAATAATTCTAAAAAAATACGTCGCGTTGGGGTCACGCGCTGCTTAGTTAGGTAATAGACTATTTGTAATTAATTTTGTTAGATTTGGAGCGGGTCCCCCAACTCGAAGTATTTTTTTAAAGGGAACTTATACTCCATTCACAATAAGATTAGACATTGGAACAAAATTGTTTACAGTCCGTTCAACCGATTTTTACTTCTTTTCCGTAGGCATAAGGATGGCATTAAAAGCAAAAACCTGATTATAATACCAACTGTTTACTGCAGCTACCATGTGTCATGCCGCCAACGCAATAGAAGTCAAAATCGGTTGAACGGACTTTAAAAAAGATGTATTTCAATGTCTAATCTTATTGTGAATGGGGCATAGGTTTTTGTGTCGGGGTTTTTTTTAAATTTATTTTTTTATTATTTTTGTTTTTGAACATCAAGCCACTTGGACAATCATTAATTGGTCAAAGGATCACACTCTCTCCTCACTGATCTGATTTTTTTTTTTCGATTCGTTACTGAAAAATAAAATAAATAATCAAGAAAAGTACTCACTTTGTCATCGAAGAACCCTTGATCGTCTGTTCTCTGCTGGCCGAGGAGTCTATCAGTCTCAAGATCTGTGTCCGCTTCATCTGGAATAGAGGATTTAATGAAACAGTATGTCAAAGACGAACGACAAATTTTGCCGTTTTGGTATGTCTACGAAGCAAGAATATTAGCGCTTTTTAATGGGAAACTTGATGTTTTTTTCTTCAGACATAAAAAAATATTTGTAAAATATTAATAATCTTGGCTGAATTATTTGATAGTAGCAGCACCCCGCGGTTTCACCCGCATATTTTTCGATCCCGTGGGAATATCGGGGTATACAATATCCTATATATTAATCCTGGTTATAAACCATCTGAGTGCCAAATTTCATTCAAATCCGTTCAGTCTACAAACTTTCATACTCACAAACTTTCGCGTTTATAATATTAGTAGCATTCGGTATTTAATACAATAGACCTTCGTTGATTGTTCTGTTTGTTGATATTATCAAGATATATTTTTTTTTAAATAAACCTTTTTATTTCAGAATCAATTCCATATTTGTTAATAACAAACTTATAAACTACCTACTGTTAGTAGTAACATTTATTTTAAACTGCATGGCTAAGGCTCGCCGTCCTGAGGAATGTCTTCTTTACTGCGTACAGTCGTGTCCAAAGCACCAAGATCGGAGAGTCCCGTATTGAGTTACGACCAGTGAATGCAAGCATTACTAACTCAAAAAAATGACCCAAGCACATTGCGCCGCGGTAGGCGGGGCTTACCGATTGCGCCGCTCACGTGTTTAGTTACACGGCCTATTCGTTACATGGTAATTTAAACCCAAATACTTGGGAAATAAGGTAAATTTTTAACTGTGCATCGTATTAGCAAAAATGTTGTTGGTGTGGTTCGGCGAATCAGCGGCGAGGTTTCGATGTGTGAGTTTGTTTGCATTTTTGGGTCACGATTCGCGCTTAGATCCCTTGAAGTAATGCTTCCATGTTTTATTTGCGTTCACTGGTTACGACCTGTAAGTTTAATTTAAAACAGTTTCCGTTCTTACCTTCATCGCCACTCGCAGGTTTGATTTCTACTGATTCAGTGCTCTGCGCTGACGATGGCCTTTTACTGTTGATAAGAAAATCACTAACGTTAAATTTACAATTATAGAGATCAGATAATCGGATGCATATTTACCTTATCACTTACTTTATAAAATTAAAATGAAGAAGAAAATTATAAATAATGAAAGTAACGTGAATAAAAGATATAATACTGTATACACATTGGAGACTACTCAGCGTCTTATTAGCGTTAGCCAATAAGTTGCTCAAGAATTTTTACATTTCTTTACCAGTATTCCAATTTAAACTACTATCAAACTCGTCGCTTTTGCTTGCTTTTGATTGATTAAATTCAATCGAACAAGCTGTAACGTTCGCCACGTTACAGCTCGTTCGATTTAATTTAATTTTAAGCATGAACATTAATAGTAATGAAAGCTTTCAAACAAAAATAAACTGACGGAGGATATACGAGGATTGTCTCTTAAAGTTTGTACCTCACTTTACTCATACTGCAGCACCTTACTTAACTGTATTGCGTGATAAATAGCATGGTTTCACCAAAGGACGGTGTACAACTGACGCTGGTGTTACCTTGTTGAAGCACATTTAATGTGTGGGAAATGGTACAACATGCCACAGGCAGGCATATTCTGCGACCTATCTAAGGCATTTGATTGCATAAATCACGAAACATTACTCCTGAAACTTGGGCATTATGAACTGGGCAAAACAGCTTTAAGACTTATTAAATCATATTTGGATGATACACAGCAATTAATTCAAGTAAACGGTGTCAATTCCTCTGGGTTAAATGTGAAAATGGGCGTCCCTTATGGCTCGATTTTGGGTCCTTTTTATTTTATATAAATTATTTATTCCATTTATTGCAAAACAAGCTAAACACGGCCTTGTTTTCAGACGACACTTCTTTGATTTTTAAAATATATAGACATAGTAATAATCTTGACGTCGTAAATAACACCCTTCTGCAGTTCCAAAATTGGTTCACTGCATTCGTTTTTAAAAGAAAACAAAACGAAGTGCATAAGATTTGAATGTGACATAATGTTGAACAGGGAAAACCCGGAATTCGTTACTAGAAAGGTTTTCCTAGGGATTACGCTTGACTCAAGCAATGAGGTCCTCATTTAGCATCTCTTGCAGGACGGCTAAGCTCAGCAGTATATGCTGTTAGGAAAATCTCTCAACTGCCACGGTTAATTTTAATTATTTGTACTTTGAATTGTTACTTTTACTCCGGATTCCTTTATCGTGCATGTCTTTCTACATCGTTCTCACATTTAAAATGAATAATTTTAACAAGAAAAATGTATTCACAATTTTGTAACAATTTATTGATTTAAAAGAAAAAAAAAAAGTTTCTTGCACGTTCTTCTCCGTAGAGATTTACACTTTGGAAAGTGCAAATGGTTTCACCTGTTTGGATTGACCGACTTTGAAAATTCAAAAGTGAATGGTTTATTTGAAATTAATGCTGTGTTTGAGCTAGACCACAGCCTAGACTTAATTTCTGGTCAACATACTGTGGAGGAGGCTTCTTTGAATATTTTTATATTGATTGCAAATGGATATAAGAGAACCCATTTAATGCGATTTCCCGCATAAACAGCCATTTTAAGGCAGTCCCTGCAACTTGAGGCATGTTTTCGTACTCTTTTCTGACAGTAAAATTAGGGAAAACAACCAGATTTCATTGTGACAAGACAACCGTTATTTGTGTCAAATGGGGCTTATTGAATCTCAATTTACACTTAAATATTCTGATTCCGTAATAACGGGATTTTTCGAAACAAGTGCTTTCCAAGGTTTTGCTACATACGCCCTTTTTGCTTTTGGTGGGCAGTCGTTTTTTTTACTATAGAAATAGAAATAGAAATAGAAATAGTATTTATTTGCATAAAACATGGTGTACAAAGTTGTTAAAAAAAGACATTATAGAGCATACATGTTTTGCTTATATCATAGCATGCAAAAATGATTAAAAATGTTTCCCGTCAAAAAATTCTTTTATACTATAAAAATTATTGGTATTTAACCATTCATGCAAGTTTTTTTTAAACAATCTAAGGTCTAAAGTTTTAAACTCACTTGGAATTTTATTATATATATTAACACACATGGCTAGACAGCTTTTATTATATTTAGCTAGTCTTGGTAATTCATTTAATATAAGCCTATGAGGATCTCGCCGGTGCCGAGGATATACATCTTCTGCCCTTTTAAATAAGTCTTTATGCTTCTTAACAAACATGCATACTTCATAGATATAAAGAGAGGGTAGCGGTAATAAACCAAGTTCTTTAAATATTGGCCTGCAAGACTCATCAGGTTGAAGCCCATATATTGCACGAATACACTTTTTTTGTGCAACAAATACCCTATTTTTGTCAGTACTGTTACCCCACATTATGAACCCATAGCGTATTAGAGATTCAACATAAGCATGATAGGTAGTAATAGCAGTTTTAATGTTTATTATATTTTTAACTTTTCTGAGTGCGTATACGAATTTATTTATTCTTTTAGATATATCATCTACTTGTGCTTTCCAATTTATGTCCTGATCTATTATTACTCCAAGAAATTTCGTTTGTATAACTTCATTAAGTTTTGGTATGTCAAGTTTGAAATTGTATTTATTATTATTTGATTGATTAAATTGTATATAAACAGATTTATCTAAATTAATTTTTAAGTTATTCATGTCAAGCCATTCAATTAATTTGTCAATAGTATTGTTAATTTCTATTTCATGGTCGTGAATTGTATTGGTCTTTTTGTCGGATGTCACTATGATGGAAATATCGTCTGCAAATAATATACATTTATGTTGTGTTATATCTGTGATTGAATTTATATAGAGTAGGAACAATATTGGGCCCAAGATACTTCCTTGTGGGACGCCATAATTGTTGTATTTATACTCGGATGAGTAAGGTATCATAACGTTGTTTTTATCTAATTTTGAAATGATAACACATTGCTGTCGATTATTTATATATGACGATATCCATTGAAGAGCATTTCCCCTTATCCCGCTTATCTCAAGCTTTTGTAGTAATAAATCATGTGACACTAGGTCAAAAGCTTTAGTCAAATCAAAGAATAATCCTGTGGTCAGATAGCTTTTATTAATATTGGATATTATTGTTTTCATCAGAGAGAAGATAGCTAATGTAGTAGATTTGTTTTTTTGAAAGCCATATTGATCTTTATTAATAATGTCAAATTTGTTGCAAAAACTAATTAGTCTTTTGTACATGCATTTTTCTAATATTTTTGACAGAATTGGTATCAAGGTTATTGGCCGATAATTATTTATATCATCTTTTTCTCCCTTTTTAAAAAGTGGTTTGATAATAGATAATTTTAATATATTTGGGAAGGTTCCAGAAGAAAAGGATAAATTAATTAAATGTGTGAGAATTGCAACTATTTCATTAATGCATAATTTAATAATTTTAGTATTCATTTCATCGTAGCCTTCTGAATTAGTGTTAGCAAGCGATAATATTTCTGATCTGACCTCATTTTCCGATACCGGTCTAAGAAACATCGAATCTTGATATGAGTTTTTACTATAGCTATTTTTTGTCTTTGTTAATTTTGATTTGTTTGTCAAATTTATGTAATGGCTATTGAAAGCAGAAGCTATTTCTACGGGGTTTGTAAGTATTTTGTTATCAACTTTAATGCTCTCTATATTATCTTTGTAGTTTGTATTAAGTATTTCATTTTTTACAACTGTCCAAGCGGCTTTACATTTGTTTTCGCTCTTATTTATAAACTTAATGTTAGCGTTTCTTTTCGAATAGTAAATACATTTTTTCAAAAGATTTGAGTATGTTATATATTTAGTTTTATTAACTAGGTTTTTATTTTTATAGTATTTGTAGCGTAGTGTCCTTTTATTTTTGCAACTTCGTTTTAGCCCTTTGCTTATCCAGTTTTGTTTATTTTTATTACTGTTTACTTTTACTCTTATTTTTGGGAAGCAGAGACTATAGAATAGGCATATTATTTCGTGAAATTTACTGAATGCTATGTTTAAGTCATTTTCCAGGAGTATTTCTGACCATGATAAATTTTTCAAGCATTCACGAAATTTTTGAATGTATTCCATATTATAGTCTCTCTTGTAAATATAATATGTGGCTAGTTTTCGAGTTTTATGTTTTAAAGGAATACTTAGCATTTGCGCAGTGTCGTGGTCAGACAAATGAAGGGGTAGTACGGTTGCAATCGCATCTGGAAAGTTACTCAAAATATGGTCTATACAAGAAGACTTACGTGTGGGTTCGTTAATATGAATTTTCAAGTTATAGTTATTCGATAGATCTTGTAACTCGTTTGTAATATGGCCTTTTTTTAATGTGTTTATGTTAAAATCACCAGCTATAATTATACTTACTTTAAACTTGTATTTTTTGTTTATGTCGTGTAAGAGACTACCAAGTTTAGTTAGGAATTGATTAGGATCTGATGAAGGTGTTCTGTAGATACAAATAATAATACATTTGTTAGATAACAGTTCTATGCCGCATGCTTCGAACGAGTGCTGTGTGGCATATGTTTTAATAAATAGTAGTTCTTTGGAGATTAATCCTCTTTTAACTAAGATGCAGGTACCACCTCTATGTTTGTCTCTGCAGTAATTAGCAGCCATTTCGTAATCGTGAATTTTTATGTAACTCTCATAGCCTTTCTTAATAAAGGTTTCGGAGAGACATATAACGTCTGGTTCATTTTGTGATTCACGTAACTCCTGTAAAGTCAATTCTAGTATTTCTCTTTTTGACAAGACACTTGCTATATTTTGATGTAGAATTCTAAATTGATGTGACTTGGAAGTTGTTAGGTTATGGTCGAAAAAAAGTATTGTTCTTATTCGTTGTGGAAAAATAATAAGGTATAGTGCCTTTCTTTATTGTCCCCGTGGCTTTTACATGGTTTTCTGTTGGATCAGTTTTAAAGCTTGTTTGGCGACTAAAATAGTAGGGAATTGTCCCCTTACTTGGTTTGTTTATGTTAATATTCGTAAGTAACTTATGACTTGGTTTATTACCTGCTATTTGTTTTTTAAGTACGCTTAAGTTTAAATAATTTTTATCATAATCGCTACAGTCTATAAGGAAATTAATTGATTTACAAATATCAGTCAGTTTATATGTAGTGTTAACAAAATGACATGTTTTATACTTTCTACATAAGTTTTCAATATTCTTATTTAACTTTTTGACCTGAAAATAATCATTTTTAAGAACATTTAATACTAAAATCATGTTATTTTTAAACTTGTCTAATATCGTTTTGAGTTGTGACAAGATAAGTTCCATGTTGTAATCGTTCTCACCTACACAGATTACAAGTTTATCGTTTCTCTTTAGCTTCGTGTCTCCACAGCTTTTTATTATTTGGTTACTTAGTGCGTTTGGCTTTGTTTCCGCAACCACTTCATATTTTTCGTATTGGGTTTGCACTCTTGAGTGCCAAATAGCTGAGGCCAATCCAACACATTGCTGAGCGCCGTAAATTAGTATTCTTTTCCTTTCAGGTTCGCATTTTTGCTTTTCCGAGGCTGTCTGTATCTGTATCGGCGATGCTGGCGGTAATCCAGATGCTTTATTATTACAGTTCAGATACTGTTTAAGACTCTCTATTTGTTTCATAAGACTTGTAATTTCTTGATTTGCAGCTTTTAATTTTTGTTGCAAAGTTGTAATTTCTTTTTGTAGAACCAATATTTGCATGTCATTATTACAATCGGTTTTTGACGAGGAACGTACCGCAGTAACCGAAGAAGGTGTAGTGGCCAAGCTGTGCGGTAATAGGGAATGTCTCTTCTTTTTCACACTGCTGTTAGTATTATTCTCTATTTGTGATGAATAGCATAGAGACTTTAGCAATTTTATTTCTGCAGTAAACTTGTTGATTAATTTGTGTAGGTCGTTGTTTTCCAGTATTGTGTTTTCAAGTTCCTTCTGCGTACTATTAATTTCATCAGTTAACATAGAAATCGTCTCTTTCATTTCGGACATTGTTATTATGTCAGAAATTGTACCGTCTACACTCTTTGATGGTTTATTTGGTGTTATGTATGATTCATCTGACGTATCAAAATCTGTGAGTATATGGGAATCCAGGGCCTGAGACGTGCGTCGTGGGGTGAGTTGTATATCTTCAACATGTATATTCTTTGTAACACGTGGTGGTTTTGGTGATAGTGGGTTTAAAGAGATGTTCTGTTTTTTTTCTCATCGTGATGTTAGATGTTTCGTTACTTGCAGTATTTTTATTTTTAATGCACATTTTACACTTCCATCTTTTTTTTGCTTCTTTATCCATTAAACGGTAAGTTTGTTCTGGATAACCGTCGCAATTCAACTCATATCTGTTATTACATTTTGAACACAATACCGTATCTTTTATGTTAACGTTTTTTTTGCATTTGTAGCAAGTAACTAGTGCTGCCATCTTACTGTTTGAAGTAGTTGGGACATTCTTAGAAGACATTATATTTTCTGAATGAGTAAATTTAGGTACTTAGGCTATTTCGTTGGCCGAGAACTTTATTTTATAAGTAATAGTATTTTTTTAATACAAAAAGTCGTGTCTGCCTCAGTATCGAACTCACGACATCTGGTTCATCAGTCTCGGGTCTAAGCCTCTCGGACGTTACGGTATTTAGCAAATAGGTCGAATTTATGGTATGCTTACTAGAGTTTTTCCTTATTAACTTTACAAATCGTGGGTATTCAAATTTGAATGTTTATACCACAACCACAACAACCGTCACAGTTATTTTAAAACTACAATTTATGCACATTATCATGTTTAAGGACAGTAATTACAATTTTTTCCACATTTCTTTACATGTTCTTCGCACTTCAATAGTTTTTATAGATAATTAAAGTCTCACATTGATTTATTTGACAGTTCAATATAACTGTTTATGCACTATTTTGTTATGGTTTTTAGGCACTTTTCTTGATTACAACGTTTGGATAACACTTTCACTTGTGTATTAGTCTACTTTTTCTATATTTCACTATTTATTATCGGCGTATCTTCGTTAATAGTATTTTTAAACAAATAAAATATGTGGAGCTGATGTAATGCGTGACACTAGCGCCATCCCCTCTGACTACTAACGACGCGATTGACAACACTGTCACGTGATGGTAAGCAGAGCAAGCGTTCCACCATACAGCACGCTTGTCTAGAAGTAATCTATTACCTCTTGACTTGAAGATTAATGTGACATGACTTAAAAAGAAATTACTCACCGTGGGTAAACGTCGTCGTGGTGCGCATGATGATGACGTGGCGTGTGCGGCGTGTGTGGCGTGTGCGGCGTGTGTGGCACGTGCGGTGCGTGCGACACGTGCGGCGCGTGCGACACGTGCGGCGCGTGCGGCGCGGGGGAGGCGGGGCGGTGCGGCGCCGGCGCTGGCGGCGGGGGCGCTGACTCGCTGCACACTGTAGCAACAACACATCACAATCAGTTAGTTACTTTAAGTGAGACGTGAGATCATCATGAAACATTTTGAATGGCATCACGATTCCGTTGCACAATTATTGTAATGATGCTGGCGGAGATATAAAGGAATATTTTTTAAGCAATGCGCAAAAAATAGGGTGGCTACATCAGTAGTAGAACACATTTCCATGTTTGTTTTTTTTTTAACCGGTTTTAAATAGGCAAATTTTGGATACTATTTATTTGTCATAGTAACAAGCACCCGCGGGCGGCAGGGTGGCGCCCGACAGTTTTCTCATCGCACGCGCTGTGGTGACGTCGTGTCTTATCGCTTTACGCGCAAATCCCGTGTAGTTCCCGCTAATTTTATGATACGATGTGAGTGTATTACGGCCCGTTCATGATTTCGGTTTTAGCGGCAGGCGGCGCGACGGCGGGAAGCGGTGCGTTTTATACGCCACGTACCCTCAGTGGCGGCTAGCGGCAGCGGCCGAGGTGGACGTACTTAGGTAGTCAGAACGTGCTCAAAATTATGGTAGCTTCGTTTTTTAGTACCTAGGTACGTTTGTGTGTAAATGATAAATTATATTTATTTTGTAAGTAGGTTAAACATAACACTTTTACACGTCAAATATTTCTGGTCATTTTAAGCTAGATGAAGCCGGTGTTTCCTAGCCGACTACCCTGTACGTTTTTATGTTATCAATTTAAATTAAACTTACCATCATATTCCGTAAAACATTGTTTTATTTCTTCGTATTTGTGTTGGGGATGTTTTGACATCAATCGATTCATCAACCCATCACCAATAACATCGGTCGATTTAAAATTTCAGTTATAAACGCCTGGTATCCATTACCGCAACAAAATCGTCTAAAATGTTTTCGCCGCCGAGTCCGTCACACCGATCTCGCCGCTCGCCGCACCGCGCGCCGCTGCAGCGATTCGCGCGCGTTTTGGCTATAAGCGGCGACTCGTGGCGTGCTTCAAACATTGTCATATTTTTGTTCTTACCGCTCGCCGTCCCGCGCTTAGCCGCCGCTCACCGCGGCAAGGTCGTGAATGGGCCGTTATAAAGTGGTAAAAATTTACGAGCAGTTTGCAGAATGTATGCGACGGAGAGCAAACCTCGAATGCGATCCAACAGGTACCTCTACCGGTAATTCGTTCAGACTTCACAATTTACACAATGAATCTCCCACATAAAATCATATCTAATCATTTTCCTTACTTTTAATGAAGTTTTAATTTTTTTTTTAGGAAAAACAGAAAATAATTCTTTAGTTTTTAAAACGAAATAAACTCACCTAAAGGATCCAGTGAATGTAGATCAGCATCAGACAACACATGAGGGTCTGTGCTTGTTCCATTCTCCACTATCTCCTTTATTACAACTGAATGTGTCTGAAAAAAAAAGTAAACAACATTTTATTGAAATGTTATTACTATAAACAGTGGATATTATGTTTGTGAGTTCAACAGGAATCCTTTACAGCGCAGACTGTGCCATCTAGCGTTACAAATTCGAAACTTTTGCCTTTCAAACACTTGAGACTGACATTTCTGTACTATATCTACAGCGCCTGGTTGTTTCCTATAGTAGACTAGCTGTCCGCACCGTCCGTACAACTTCGTTTGTGTCACATTTTTCATGACTGCTCCGCTCCTATTGGTCTTAGCGTGATGATATATAGCCTATAGCCTTCCTCGATAAATGGGCTATCTAGCACTGAAAGATTTTTTGAAATCGGACCAGTAGTTCCTGAGATTAGCGCGTTCAAACAAACTCTTCAGCTTTATAATATTAGTACAGATTATCCACCAAGAGAGTGAAGCTGAGTCTGAGTCGACTTTATGTCACGTGCACAATAATTCCCGAGGATCACGAAAGACTAAATGCGTAAATACTGAGCAGAGAGGGCATTCAGTGTTCCGAGCAAGGCAAGTTTTATACTCTTTGCGAGATAAAATTCGTTTATTGAACTTTTTTGTACAAGGAAAAAATACGAATTAAATCATTTTCAAATTATGTGTCCATAGCCATAGGTTATCAATGATAAACCTGAGGTTATCATTAGAATTTTCCTGAATTAAATTATGACTGGTTGATAAATAACGTTATTTGATGTTTTTAAGCGTACGCCGTTGACGCAAAATAAAAAAAGAAACCATACAAACAATGGCATGTGCGGAACAAATCTGTTTGAATTTGGAATCTTATCAAAAAATTGTTGGTGCTCAGGGCGGAAGTAAACGCTTATTGGCTAATAGTAATTTCGAATTGGGAACGTGCACGGCGTAGACTATGCCATCTAGTGTTGCAAGTCTGAAACTTTTACGTTGTAAATATTTGACCTGTGCTGCCACCTATACTTCCTACAACCTCCGTTTATGAGAACGTGCACGAAGTAGACTGTGCCATCTAGCGTTGCAAATTTGAAACTTGTAAGAAAATAATAATATACTTGACATTGACGCGTCTGTGCTGCCACCTATAGTTTCTGCACGTTCCCTATCGGCCACGCATTTTTTCTTTTTTCATGTAATCTATACTAATATTATAAAGCTGAAGAGTTTGTTTGTTTGTTTGTTTGAACGCGCTAATCTCAGGAACTGCTGGTTCGAATTGAAAAATTCTTTTTGGGTTGAATAGACCATTTATCGAGGAAGGCTTTAGGCTATATATCATCACGCTTAAGCCAATAGGAGCGGAGCAGCGATAAAGAATGTTTTCAAATCGGGGATTCCACGGGGACGAAGTCGCAGGCAGCAGCTAGTAAACGATAAAGTGCATTGAAAACTCGTGTGACGTCACTATCTGCTACAATTTTTACCACGCCGTGACGGCACAAGACCCCACTTGTGCTATTTGATGCTTTTTATCTGTTTTAATGAAGCATAAAATACGTACCCAATATCTTTCGATAATCTGACGGACTAAATATAACGTTGCGCGGCAGAATTAAACAACGAAGATAGTTGCATTCGGTACTACTAGCGCCATCTAGTATCGAGTAGCAGAACTAATAAGCCAGGAACCTTCGAGATTTTTCTATGCTAGAACATTCTAGGATTCTCGGACCTTCGTCGGTCGCGACCGATATGTACGCGAACTTTCTGGAACTACTCGGCGCCCTTTAAAAGGCCGTACATGTACCGACCGAGTCAGTATTGGATTTGCGATACAAGTGATAACTTCGAGAGCGATCTTCGACTGCGAACTCAAGTGATTTGTGATTCATAATTAGTGAGTTTAAAGTGTATATTAGTGTTCTGTTATTAAAGTGTTATTTTTTGGTTATTTAATCGGCAGTTTTTATTGTCACGAACCCGAAGCTCGTAACAATAATATTGAAACGTACCTGTATCACCTGGTTGTTGTTGTCGGTGTCGGACGCGTGTCCGGACGACAGCCCGTCCTCCACCACCGGCAGGTGCGTCACCACCACGCGGTTCGTGTCCATCACCACTGCTGAAACAAGACGCACACGTTAACACCACTAACTAAAGTCAAGTTTTAGGGAAGGTTCATATCTGACGGAACATGCGTCGCGTATTATCGGTCGCGTAATGCCAGAACAGACAAATGTATAGAAAAACATTTGACCGTTCACACTCAACCGATGATACGTTAGTGCGTCGAGTGTGAACGCTCGAGTGTTTTTCTATACATTTGTCTGTTCTGGCGTTACGCGACCGATAATACGCGACGCATGTTCCGTCAGATATGAACTTTCCCTTATGAACCTACCTGTGTTCTGTCAAATGCTCTTTGCGTTACAGAGCCGCGATACTCTTTGGAACGGTTGGAATTGTAAATTCCTTGGTCCTTAGTGCTAACTGTATCACAGCGTATTCAAATTAAGCCTGTTTGGAGTTGTCATAGAAACCGAACATACCGCTTAAAGTATTTTTGGTACAAGCGCACTGGCCGGGCGGATGAAACTAATTTTGGCACAAGGTATGCGTAATTTTAAAGTAATTATTTTTACACTTGTCTTGCACAATCTTGAATCATCAGTTCACGACAACATTTATTGTGAAGTAAATAACGCTGAGGTGCAGTAAATATTAATAGCGTGCATATATAAATTTATAATATTTACAGACTTTACAAGTTGCATTTCACTTATCTGTCATCGTTATTAGATCACGCGGTAATAATACGCTTGTATTTTGCTAGCCACACAAAATCATCACCATGCATTGGCAGTCACCTCCTTCTTCTTTCAATAATGTTAGCAAAGGACCACGTGCCGTGCACCCCAGCCGCCGCAACAGAAGGAGACGCCCCGGCCGTCGGGAAACGCAGGGCGATTGTCGGCCACCTGCTGCGCGGGCCTGCGGGTGGCGAGCTATGGGTGGCTCGCCGTCCGGTAGCAACCAGGCCCGGGGCGACGGCTCGTCATACTCATATCAGCGTAAAGAATTCAGGTCGCTACAGTGCGCTAAGAACAGCATCACCTTTCATCTCCGACAGCTCGTTCTCCATGAGCATGAGCGACAGGGACCTGTCGTCGCTGGCGCTGTCGCTGGAGTCGGTGGACAGCGCGAAGGGCACGTCGGCGCGACCAGCCGCGGGTGAGCCCGAGCCGCTCCACGCCGCGCCCACGCTCAGCTCGCGCACGTTCGGGCACGCGTAAGTCCCGCCCTGTTGGCTTGTTCGCACCTTACACACACATAAAAGGTTACAAGTTTGATTTTAGGTAGTAATATATAACAAGTGTAGATACACTGGTCTTTATATACGTTTCATATTATATATTACTCAGGTTAAACTTCGCTGAAGGTAAGTAATATCATGAATAATTGAAACACTAGACTTAGTGTTAAAGTCAAAGCAAATTCATTTATTTCAACTATACTTCATTCACAATAAGATTAGACATTGGAACAAAATTGTTTACAGTCCGTTCAAGCGATTTTTACTTCTATTCCGTGTGCACAAGGATGGCATTAAAAGCAAAAACGTGATTATAATACCAACTCTTTACTGCAGCTATCATGTGTCATGCCACCAACGCAATAAGTCAAAATCGGTTGAACGGACTGTAAAAAAGATGTATTTCAATGTCTAATCTTATCGTGAATGGGGTATAGACCATTTGAACGTCAAAACAGTTTGAAAATTAAACTATTATAGTGACTCTAGTTGTCCAATCGCAAAAAGTAGATTCTTCCCAAGTCCCTTTTCCATACAAAAAGTGCCAAACATCAGCAATAATAAGTTTTGGTCAACGTTCTTTTGTATGAGCATTGAATACCTAAGTTTCACGTCGGGAAGAAAATTCGTTCAGCGTTTCAAGTTGGTGTACTGTGGCCGTACTACGAAGTGCGAATGCTATCATGATTCAGTGTAAGGGAAAGGGATGGTGCTATTCGTCTTGTGTAACTCCGTCTCTCTCTGACACAGGAATTACGATGGATTGAAGACGTCATGGTAGGGCAGCAGTTCACAAGCTGCGACTGTCATGTTGGCAGCACGGGTTACTGAAGCTTCACTCTACGTATGACGTGTCTCAGTGGCGTGCAGTGGTTCGAGTTGGGTAGGCCAGAAAATAATGTCCAAAAAAAACACACCACATTATGCAGGGTTGAAATGTGGGTTTTTAAGCTATTGCATAGCTTCTATCGCGGGCCTTGAGCGTGGCAACCGAATCCAGAAATTCCGTAACGAAAACAACCTAACACCGCTACGTCATTCGATTAGGCCCCGCCTTTTTAAAATGGTCGCTTCGTTACTAAGCTATTATGTCGCCGTCACCGAGCCGACCCGAACGTCTGCGTTCGGAAACAATCGGTGGGACAAAGTTAAGTGAAACGTATGTGATTTTCATTAGTAAAGTAACCCAGGTGAACGAATCGAGACCATATCACAATGACGCAGAGTACTAAATATATAATTGCATAAGTTGATAAAAATGCTATGCAATAGCTTTACCGCGGCAGTCCCCGAGTGCCACATGTATTATTTTTTTTAAATAAGCTATTTAAAAAAAAAACTCATTTCATTCAAAATCAACCCTGAATTGAATAATGTGGTTATTTTTTAAAATTTATTTGGACATTTTCTCTGGCCTACCCTAAGTCGAACCACTGCACGCGCCTGATCGTATCTACCGTATGTGGTGACAGATGGTGTGGAACCTACTTGCAGTCCCAAGAAGTTCGTGTGGTTGTGCGCTTGATGCGGCGAGTCCAGCGTGTCGGACACGTGCGGCCACTCCGACTCGCTGCCGCCCTCCAGGCCGTTCTCTGACGGACATTCTTGTGGCTGACGACGTAACTCGTAGTCTAGTTCCTGAAATTTTACGAATAATCATTTAATTAGGCATTATTAATAAGCATAAAAACCAAAAAAAAAAACAGAGATTTGATTACAAGTTATATTTCATGAAGCTGCATTTTTTATTTTATTTTTTTAATTATTGTATACATTTATTATTTATTATGTATGTATATAATTAGTACTCCTAAGACTACCCACAGTACTGTATTTCCTTTTCTCTTTAAAATCCATCCAAAGGTTGTCTTGAAAAGATCGCTTTTAGCGATAAGGCCGACTTTGTGTCAACTTATGACATGTTTTCTTCAGCTATATTTTCTGTTACTTATGTGGTGTACATAATAAAGAGTATTCTATTCTATTTATGAATAAGACTAAGAGAGATATAGACTGTACAACGGCAATTAAAAAAAAAGATTTTCAGAAACGAGGCTATCACTAAGCAGAGGAAAATTATTCATTGAAAATGTATGTTAATATTCAGAGAAGAGCTGTTTAAAACAAAGTTACATTACCAACAAATTGAAATTGGACCAGTCGAGAAAAACAATCTTCCAAACAAAACAAATAAAAAAATAACAAATCGGTTGACAATTGGCGAAAATATATATTTATTTATTCACTCTAGACATACAAATATCCTCTCAGGCCCAATAATGCGATATTGTAGCATACTTAAAATATAAAAAGTTCCACCAGTTCTACCATAGCAAATTCGATAAATAATAGGAAACGTGCACGGTGTAAACTATGCCATCTAGTGTTGCAAATCTGAAACTTTTACGTTGTAAATATTTGACCTGAGCGGCCACCTATACTCCCTGCACCCTCCGTTTAGGGGAACGTGCACGAAGTAGACTGTGCCATCTAGCGTTGCAAATTTGAAACTTATAAGTAAAATATACTTAACATTGACGCGTCTGTGCTGCCACCTATAGTTTCTGCACGTTCCCTATATCGCTGAACAGTCGAATTGGGAACCTCCTCCTTTTTTAGAGTCGGTTAAAATAAAAGATAATACCCACCAACAAAGCACTTCTTACCTGAAAGTTGACAATCTCATCATTCGCGATGAGGTTGTTGATCTGTGGCTGGCCAGCGTTGGTCGGACATCTGAAGAACTCCTCGAGAACCTTCCTGGTCTCCGAGAACTCGTATAAGTAGTCGAACGCTGCTGACCCCGACGGCGGGCTAATGTCCCGGCTTTCTGTTACTACCCTCTGGAATTAAGAAGGGAGAAAGATCAGAAAAAATCTCGTATACAGCGTGTTCCAGAATTGCGTGGTAATATTTGGTTGGCTGATATAGATTACAAGAAACAATAGCAAACAAATCGGCCGCTAATACTGAATGAAAAGTTCCACTTCTACTTCCTTTTTTGAATAGAATAGAAAACATTTACCTACTCGGCACAGACGCAAACAAAAAAGTAACAGAAATAATAGTAGGTACAGAATTGCACCGACCTATTTGGTGCAGCCGCGGGTCACACAATGTTATTGTTTTAAAATTAAGTTTCTTTAAGTTGCCAAATAAATGTTTTTTTTCCTGCTTTCTTTCTTTCTGTGAGGGAAATTAAAAAAGGATTTCCGGAAGAAAGTATTAGGATGGAAATTAAATTTGAAGCAGTTTTATTTGCAGTTGGCGTCATTTGTGATTGAACGAAAGTAAATGCCACTAACTGTAACAAACTTATCACGTTTTACAACTCATTAATTAATGTATGTCAACTACCCAACATAACCCTTAAATATGACCACGTACTTTTGGAACACGCTGTATTTAACAAGAGCTCTATTCGCAATTTTCACAGATCACATCTGTGAACAACACCTCTAATTTTCCTATATTATATAATTTTTTTGAAGTTTAATGTCGCTGAGATGATAAAATAGATACTAATATTAGCCTACATGCCCATTTGGTCGGTGTGGAGTGTGGATAGTAACTGTTAAATTGGCGATTCTATTTCTTGCCGTCCTGTATTGTGATGAACACTTTCAGTGCCTAGAACTCAACATATGGGTCGACAATAATTTTTTCGTGTGCAATTCGCCACAACTCGTCCGTCTTATGTAGCGACGACTCGGATGGGGGTTGTTGGCACCGAATGTGTCAATGGTTGTATTTTTAAATACTATTGTGTTAATATAATGTACCCAGTACAGTTATTGCTTGCTAAAAGAAATGTCTTTAGTTATAGGTACGTGTTCACGTACTAGAATGATTCTATTACATTATATACATTTTTGAGGGCGTAAAACAAGCTCTCTATCTACCACTACTATCACGAGTGGAGTTTTTATGAAAAGTGTAGTCAGTAAAAATATTCAAGTTCAAATTTCAAAAATGTTTTTTTTTTTTCAATTAAAATTATATTCAAAGAACTCACCTGGGGAAACCCAGGGCGCGGCGACCTCGTGGGTTTCTGCGGGCCCACTCCGTACCTCCTGGGCGAGCCCTCGTACTCGGCGATGGGCAGCTCGCCGATGACCCTGGTGAGCCTGGACTTGTCCTCGTCGCCCGAGAGCCACACGCCCGAGGGACTGGCGTCACTCAACCTCACGTCCTCCCTCGAGGGACTCGACTCACTCCCGTCACTCACTTCACTCTTACAGTTCAATACGTCACTATTATCACCGTTTTTAATATTGTCTAAAGTTCTCTTAACACTGATATCGATCTCATTGTCACTAGCTTCCGGTTCCGTCCTCAAACCTAGAGACACAGAATTCAATATCACTGAAAATAAAAGAAAGAGAAAACAATATTGTATAAATAATAATGATTATTGGAAAGGATGATCTAGGTTTTAATGGTGTTGTAAACTTTTGATAACTACTTAATTTTGTATGAATAATTTTAAAACTTGCTTATGACCATTTAAGCCCTGTATCCCTCCACCTCCGGAGAGGTTTCATTTATCTGGCTGACAGTTATCTGGTTTTGAGTTAATCTGGCTGGAGCCTATCGACCAATAGTCTATTAGGTACTGTAAAAAAAAAAAAACATAAAATTCAGAACGGAAATTGGAAAATATGATTTTGACCAACGATGACGAGCAAATAACAATTAAAATCAACACAGAAACAAAGTTAACAAAAGTTGACAACACGATAAATTATTAAATAACATATGTGTTATTAGAAGGGTGAAAGCTAAAGCGAAGATAACTTAAAGCTTAGTGAACTGTGACTTAAAATATATTCAAAATGTGAACAAGACTCTGAAAATTCTCAACTAATCATACTTAATTAATATACACCAAACATTAATGTGAATATCACAGCTGAATTTTCAAAGTGATTTACATCAAATTTTAATAAACGGCGTAGAACCAATTTACATTTAAAGCCCATTTATAGCGCGTATTTTACAGTCAGGTTGGTTGAACGCAGGCTTGATTATATCAGTTACGTTTACTAGTACCGGAAAACAAGAATGTTTAAGGGTTATAAACAATAATGACTGTTAGTGCTGATTGTTAGTAGTTCTAGTTACTGCTGTTATGTGTTAGTACATTCGGGCATGGATGTCTAAGAGCCAGATTCTCAGGCGTCGTTCTAATAGAAAGCGATCATCGCGGGGATACGCGATCCACGCGCGGGTGCGCAATTGCACATTGTTTCATGCGAATGTAAATATTTTTGCATAAAATTAAAGCTCTTGATTCGAATGGATACGCTTCACGAAAACGAAGCATAATTATTTGTCCAAAAATTGGGGGCTAGACCAGTACAAGTCAACATGCAATCTCGTATCTCGCCCTAAAATCATACATATTAAGAACTATTTCCACCTTGAAGTCGGTCGCAATCAAGCGTGCGTTCACCTTAACAATAAAAAAAATGCAGTTACCTTTCCAATCATCATTATCATCGAAAACGACGACTTCCCCGTCAGCAACCACGGCAATGGGGCTGCTCTTGGTGCTGACGTCGGTCGTCTTGTGGGGGTCCAGTATGGGGGAGCTGTTCTTGGGGATACCCATCGCGCTCTGCTCCAGTATGACGTCACGGTCACCATTCGTGTACGTCGGCGAGGTGTGGCGGGATATCATTTTCTTAGGCTCATTGTTTATTCTGTGCAAGGATATCTGGAATAGAGAACGGTTAAGTTTTATAATACACTAGCTTATGCCCGCGACTTCGTTCGCGTGGAATTCAAGAAAAAGTTGGAAAGAGTCACCGCGGCCCTGGAACGCAAAGGGCACAAGAAGGACCATGGGAGGGTTTTAGTCAGTAAGAGCCTGACTCTCCCTTCCGTTCCGCCCAGAGCGGAAGAAGTCATTTGATGATTTCCCATCCAAAATTCTTTACTCATAAAAAGAAGGTAATAGCATAATCACCACGTTTTCTGAAGTCGGTTACTCGGTTTGCGTAAAATCCTACATGAGTATTACATATATAAATTACTTTTGGTTTTGAATTTAATTTTCCCAATATGTTGGTTGATTGCATAGTCGATTAATACTAATGTAACGCAAATCCACTAATGTAGGACACAACAGCGATTTGCGTTACAACTCACAGTGGTCGCCTAATAGTTTGCCATGCCTATCTAAGGAATTAATGCCACCACTTTTAAACTGACACTACCATATTCAACAGTGAAAGTATATGGAATGGTAGCGTTGTAATTATCTGCATAGATTTTGGTACGACGCGACGTAAGCTGCGGCAGCAGGACTTTCTCGCATTTAAATATCTAAATGAATTTATCATAATCCTAACTTTATACTTTAACTAGCTGACCCACGCTACTTCCTGACTGCATCACAAAAATAGAAATAAAAAACCGTTTTCGAATCATTTTTCATTGATGCTCCGCCTTCCTCGATAAATGGGGTATCCAACGATAAAATATTACTTTTCAATTGGAACTAGTAATTCCTGAGACTACTTAGCGCATTCAACTAAACAAACTCTTCATCTACATAACATTAACTACTAGCAGTGCCTCACGGTTTTACCCACGTAGTTCCCGTTCCCGTGGGAATATGGGGATAAAATATAGCCTATGTTACTCAGGGTGAATGTAGCTTTCCAATGGTGAAAGAATTTTTGAAATCGGTCCAGTAGTTTTGAATGTATTCGTTACATACAAATCTTTCCTCTTTATAATATTAGAATATATTGATTGCAAGAGTTTGATTGTTGTATTTGTTTACGCTTTCACGCTTATATCGCCCCACAGATTTTGATGAATTTAGGTATAGAGATAGACAAGATGCTGGAGACAGTTATATTCATGTGAAACCACGGGCAAAAGTTAGTTATATTATTAAGTGGTAAGTCGTTTGTTTAAATTTCTGTTAAAGGTAATCCCTTTATTATGCTTGACTGCTGAGCGGAAGGGAGTGTCAGACTCTTACTGAATAAAACCCATCCGTATTCCTCCTAATGCCCTTTGCGATCCAGAGCCGCGGTGACTCTTTACAACAAATTCCGCAACCAAACATAATTCTTAGAAGTGTACTTCCTCTTCCTACGAAAATTATTTTGGTGTCAAAAAGCTACATTATAGCAGAGTATCGCAGGCTATTTTTAAAATGCACGATCCCTCTTGGATACCAACCGGGCGACGCCGCAAAAAATCTAGTATTTCTTATACCCAAATTAAAAAATTCTGGGAGAACTTTGAACTTACCAGCATTTTATATCCTAATTACAACGGTAATAGCACATCAGGAATCATTTTACGTCTACTTTTCACTACAAGCCGTAACGCACGAGTGTATTTTTTCACTCTACTTTCTATACAACGTGTTGTTTTGCATCCTCGTCAAATTCAAGGACGTAATAATGCTAATGATTCTCGACCCAAATCAACAATAAAATGGGTAGGTATTTTTTTTATTATTTTATCTTATTTACGGAAATCCGTAAGTGTGAACCAGCCGCGGCCCGTCTGTAACTAGCCCTATAACCGCGCTTTCACACACAAACAAACGCAAGCAATACACACACAACGTATACGCAGCGATCATTCAATAAATTCGTAGGTAATCAAAATACGCGGAGCGTGCGCGGGGTGCGGGCGCCCCCGCCCCGCGGCCCCGGTACCATCAGTTTGTTTGATGTCGCCGCGTGAGACGTAGGTACAAAGTGAAAAATCACGAACAATTATTCCAATGTCGAGTTGGTGGAGATATGGTCCGCCTGTATGCCATCAGTGGAGACGTGGAGCCATCCGGATGATCATGGAAATGTTCCCCGATCGGGAACCCCCGTCGCAGAGCGTCATGCTGGCTGCTATGCAGAGACTGCGGGATCATCGGCAGTTTGTCGTACCCCGGCATGCTCAAGCTCGCGACAGCGTTGGCCTGCCTGTCGTCTTACAGGAAGACATTCTGGAATACTTCCAGCGAGAATCACGGGCAAGCACGCGGAGGCTGGTCGATGCTTTGGAGTGCACCACACCACAGTGTGGCGCCTACTGAAGCGTGAAAGGTTTCTTGACTACTGGATCGGTTGCGGAGGACCTGTGGCCTCTTATTTTTATTTTGTGAGTAGACGTTAAAAAGTTAGTTTAGACGTAAAAAGTGACAAGTGTAACAAAATTACGTGCAAGGATATTAGTGCTTTCGACTCTTTAAAAACGAAGGTGTTAGTTTTACGTAGGCTGAAAGAAAACCAGCTACATTGTGCTCGACTATGCCAAGAGTGTGGTGATGGAAACTGAACAATACCTCCGGGTAACATAAGTAGGTAGGTAATTTATTTATTTGTTCATTTTGTAAATACGTTGTTAAATTTTATTACCTACTGTAAATAAGTCGATTTCAGATTTTTAAGTGAATCAATAATACCTAAGAGTCGAAAGTATCACCACAACTTACGCTTAACTAGCACATCTTTCCATTTCCATCAAACGTAGAAAACATTTTTTGACTTAGTAGGTACCTAGATCGGTATACCAACTAAGGTAGGTACATCATTGCCGGTCCTAAGCCCGTTAAGTACGAAGAAAATTTTCAAATCAACCAATTTAATCCACAAATAAAAACAAAATCATTACGAAAACTAAGCTGACGAAAGCAAAACTTACATTTTATTAATCATCTGATAACAGGTCATTGAACTTTTCTTTGGCGCACTGTAGGTATTACAGTCATGCATTAGTAAGATTTCCATATTGCAATGATGCTTAAAAATGAGTGAGTTATCAAGCGAAATTTATGACAATAATGTAGGTGATTTTCAAAATAAAATTAGGTAAAATTATTGCTTCTGGTCGCCGCGCGCCGTAGGTCATCGCACGGTCGGTAGCACGCGCTAGCATTTCGTAGGTAAGACGTCGACACTCACGCACACAGCTGCATTGTCGCTGTGTGCGTAGTTGGGTGATTCTGTTGTTAGGGTTTAATTTTAAAGCTATTAATTCTGAAATACTGTTAAATTTCAATAACAAAAAAAAGCAGCGCTTATTAGTTATTGACCGGTACCGTACTTTCAATTGATTATTTATGTCTTTTATGACCACCTCCTGAAATTTGACGAGGATGCAAAACAACACGTTGTATTTTAGTAAATATTTCATCAGTATAAAGATAAACACACACATCTTCGAATAAAAGTGATTTGCCGTATATGATACGATCGTTTTTGCTGAATATTTTTATCTCTTTGATAGTTATTTCGTGTCACTCTTCTAGATAATAATCAAGATAGTATTATTGTCATAGATGCAATAGAGGTTTTGATAAAACGATTAGCTATTCAAACAAATCTAATAAAGTTATGATTAGTGTACACACCCCCACAGTACAAACAAACGTACAATCTGTCTCCCTCGGTAAAGCATTATGGTGGGCGGAGTCGGCAATACAAACAACACTGATTTTGAAATAATCCTATAATTGTAAAGGCCAGCGCACACAGGCGGACGGCATAGCAGCGGTTTTTTTTAATATAGCCTATTTTACTCAGGGATAATGTAGCATACTAATGGTGATTTTTTTTTAAATCTGCCCAGTAGTTTTTGAGTGTATTCATTACAAACACACAAATCTTTTTTTACGTCATTCTGGAATTCAAGGTAACGGCACAGTTTACTAAATGGTAACGGCTTCTCAACGTGCATACATCAGTAACGTTGAGGTCACTTCTCGAAGCCCGCGCTTCTGTGTGAAACTAAGTTGGCTCTATTAGCCCGGAAAATAGAATACCTATTGTATATTGTGACTTTTCATTTATTGAAATATTTTATGGCGCTAAAGAAACGATCTTTATGAACAACTTTATCTACCTAGAGACTAAGTTAGAAATATGAAAAAAAACCACTGTTCGTAATTTCGTTTCACTGAAAATATCTAATTAGTCAGTCAGATAGATTTCCAAAAAATATTGGAAACGTATTTTTTTCTTCTTTCGCGTAATCAAAAAATGAAGACGATACAGTGCGTTGAAAATTCGCGTGATTTCACTACGTGCTCCAATTTTCACTAGCGCCGTGACGTAACCAGCCCTCACTCTAGAACTCTGATCTTTTTTTTTTACGTTTAATGACAAAAAATACATATTTTTGAAAATCCAACGGACGGACTAAATAGAATTATAAATTTTAATATATATCTAGTAAAATACCCAATTGTGTCGAATTCTCCGAATTGTTTATTATAATTGAATATACTTAATTCTTCTCAACAGCTGATTAAATTGGTTTCCAAGGCCTCAAGGATGGCAACAAATCCAAAGTTTCCCTTTATCTTGTTTCCACTGGTACTTTACTAACCGGATTAAAAAGGAGGGGGTTCCCCATTCATCTGTAAGTATGTATTTTTTTGAAGTACCTACTGGTTTAAAATCAATTTTTATCAATAAATTATGTAACATGTTATACCTAAGCGCATATGTACGTTACAGACTTTACTAGAATACGAATAATTTCAGCGTTCTAATCGCCAGTGTATTATTTGCCCGACACTGCGTACATGTCGCCACAGCGGCGCCGACTATCCGGCGACAGTCGTGTGAAAGGCAATTTATATCTACTTATTCCTTTAAAGCCTCCGCCACAGCGGGTTTAAAAGCTGTGCGGCTGAATGACGTCACTTAGAACACGCTACAGTTTTAGCTCCCTCTTTGTATGAGGAGTGTTTGGTGTTTTATGACTGTAAATGATATATGAATGTATGTGTGATTAACTTTAATGCCATTTAGTATTACCTTACTTTGGATTGAACCAAATTCTGTTATCAAAAGCCAACCTAGTCGAGCATAGGATAGAATTCGGTACCCATTTAGGAAACCCGACAAAATTGTAGCTGTTCTCTGTACTAATATTATAAAGAGGATTTTTTTTGTTGGTATCGAATAAGCTCCGCAACTACTGGATCGACTTAAGCAATTTTTTCACCATAGAAAGCTAAATTACCAGCGAGTCACATAAGCTATATTTTATCCCCGTATTCCCACGGAAACAGGAACTACGCGGGTGAAACGGCCAGGTGCTGCTAGTTTTACTCGTATATATTGACCGGGCTGTTTTATTATGAATCATCTCATCAAATTACTTCTTCCATTTCGTCCAGAGCGGAAGGACTCATTTGATGAGTTCAGGAGTGTCAGACTCTATCTAAATAAAACCCACTCCTGTTCCTCCAAATGTCATTTACGTTCTAGGGCCGCGGTAACTCTTTCTCTTTCTGTCAATGCGACTCCCGATGCCCGGGGCGTCTTTTTCTGCTGCTGTGGCTGAGGCGAAAGGTTCACCTCTCCCACAACTTTGTCGAAAGTCGTCGGGCTGCTACTAAGATATTCCAGATAGCAAAACCCAGTACCACTTTGGACGACATTGGGATCGAAAAAATTTTTATCACTAGGTCAAATGTGCTCCACGCGCCTCAAAGAGCCATCAGCAACGAAGACGGGGCCCCATAGGATCAGTGCCTGCTAGGGTTGCGGAATTTGTTCCAAAGAGTCACCGCGGCCCTGGAACGCAAAGGGCACAAGAAGGATCACGGGTGGGTTTTAGTCAGGTCAAACGTGCAAATAATTTAAAGATTGTACCTCGTTACTAAGGTTGTCGGTGGCGTAGTCCACAGTGTCCTTGGTGAGGGAGCGCACTTTGTTCCTCAGGTTGTGTTTGTGGGTGTTGTTGTGTCGCAGCTTGCGAACCGCCTTCGTCCGGCTCTGCGAGTACAGTTCTCGACCTCCAGCGATTTCTATGATCCTGATAGCAAAAGAAATAAGATTGTAAGTTGAACACCATAAATTTGCTTAAACACCTCGTATTTGAAGTTCCGATTACAAAAGGTCTACATAGAATAAGATCAGGGTTTTCGATATTTTCTGAACGTTCACCAGCTTAAGTAACACTTGTGATATTATTGCCTTGAATAAAGTACTTTCTGTTAAATCATTCAACCGAAAGACGTTCATTGGTGGACACAGGCCTTCCCCCAAGTCCTGTGTTTCTTGGATCTAGCGAAGTCCCTGATATTTTTGAAGAAATATTGCTCTCCTAATATAAATTCAACAGAAATGATTGGTTGAATTTTAAGACAAGACTTAGCAAGAACTTAGCCTAAGTTCTTGCTAAGTCTTGTCTACATTCCAGCTTCCTTTCTGTATACACAGAAAGAAAGCTGGAAACTTATAAGCGCTTACCGGCGCTTGACAGCGCTGAGCAGGTTGTTTATTAATTTTAAATGGCAGCACCCAGCGCTGACCACCGCGTGTTGAAGCTTGTCGGAACTTGTCGGCACCGTTCAGTGCTTATCGGCGCGCGTTCATATATTTTCCTGCGCGGGTTACCAGCGCTGTCAAGCGCCGGTAAGCGCTTATAAGTTTCCAGCTTTCTTTCTGTATACAACCTTAGAATGGATCATTTGAAAAGTACCTGGAGTCTCTAAGTTTATAGGTGCCTCCCTTGGAGTTGAGTATGACGAGCTGGCTCTCGTTGCCTCTCTCTTCATCAGACGAGGCGTTGTTGACGTTGTTGGCGTCACGGTCGCGACCCTCCAAGCTGGAGGTCAACCTGAAACGTTTGACGTATACCTTTAACATCTTAGCAGGGGCTTTGAAGTCACTCCAATATTAGAAAACAGAGATGAGAGGTCTACAGGAGAACAACGTGCAGTTGGATAGAGGTTCCAAAATAAATGAGAATGAAACTATTGAAGAAGAAGATAGAGGGGCAGCAAAGTCTATTTGTTTACTAAAACCAGCTGAATATGACGAGAAAAAATATAAGTGAACACTCTAATGATGCTTCTATTCTTCCCAATTCCAATAGTTGTCCAGTGAGAAAGGAACATGGTAACAACCTTTTCGAGTTCATCTTCACAAAGCACTTGTAAAATGTTAAATAAAGGGCTAATTACGTTGCCGAATCAACATCGCAAAGCCTGCGCCCCTTTCGATCCAGTTTGTGGATTTTAATGTGTTTGCCCACGTAAGATGTCGGCAATCACAGACTGTTTGTGCACGTTAAACGCTATAATTATCACTTAATGAATATCTGAGTATAACAGAGTCGTAAAGGGGTGGCTGATAGGTTCTGTGTCATAATTATCGTCACGGTGAACGACCCTGGCTGAAAATAACTTAAGTTTATTATACCGCTTTGGACGTCGCAAACAGAACGCACGGACTAGAATTTACAGAAGGACGCTGGGTTTTAAAGGAAGAAGCGCGGCCTTTTAGTTTAATACTACTGCACGAAGTAAGTTTTTATCACTTACGACACCCAAGGGAACTGAGGTGGAACAATGTGACAGAATTAAAACACTAGCGATCTCTCACAAAACAGAATTTGGAAGTGCAGTATTTGAGTCTCGTTACAAGCGTCCTGCACTCCCTAACTCCGCGGCTACCTACCTGTCTCCTTTCGCACCTACCATGTTATACACCTTAGTTTACCTGTCGTGTGCGTGCTGCATGTTCTTGGGGCGGCACTTGGGGAAGAGCCGCGTGATCCGCTCACCGACGTCGGAGCCGGGCGTGGAGTCGCCCGCGCCGTCCGCTCGGGGCGGGGCCGCGTTCATGTCGCCAGCGCCGCCGGCGTCACACCGCCACCGCCTCTACCGGCAAGAGGTGCCGCTACGTTAGTTAATAGAACTGGACTGGCTTTTGTAGCGGTTGGGAGAGTTTGTCGACCCAGAGAACATTTTCGAAAGTCCAAAGCTGAGCGGTCCTGCACTGGCATCCATCTGACTCATATTTATTGGTAGAAATATCGAGACCATTTCGAAGACTAGTAGAGACTAATTTATCTTATTCGTTTACATACCTTCGGCTGCATATCGTACATAGTATATTTATAAAATGGTTTGGAGGTGGTTTGTGTATTTACATTGAACCAAACAATAATATCTAGCGGAAAAATAATGGAGATCTAAAACACAAGTGTTTCGACACACGGGTACTATCAGATATCGCCTGGAAGACGTTTGTAGTGTAAAAAAAGCATTCAAAACAAAAGTGGGTCATCATACTATGTCATTACATATTGTATTGTAGACAGCTAGCCAGACTATATCCAGACAGCCAAGCTTCCAGGCCAAAGTTCATTGCCACATTCAGCTAACAGATAGTTATGTAGCTAAATCTAAATGTTCTTAATGTAAATTCAAAAACAGTCCAGACAACTTTTGATCTGAAATGCAAGTAATTAAATGAAGTTAGTTTTGAGCACTGGAAATAGTTGTACGCTACAAGCAAATTACATTTATTTGATTTAATGAGTTTCATCTGAATTCGAATTGCATTTGAACATACAAATTGTGTTCCTAATCATAACTTAATTTTGGATTTTACTATTTGGGAACTCAAGCCAGTAGTCAGTATACTCTGATATTTTGACTGCTGACAGCAAATTCTGTATTTAAAAGTATTTTAATTTACGTTCGTATCTTAGTCAGGTAATGTTTAAAACATATTTTTACATTGAATGTCACAGATATAATATGGCGATTTGATTATGAACGATTTTTAAATTCGAGTATTAGCCTCAAAGTATCATACATAACTTACCTAAACTGCAATAGAAAGATCTTACCTAGATAGGTACATATACTGATCTAATAACCGACCCATCATGAAAGTAATAAGAATCATATAGGTGATTTTATTAGTATTGTACTTAATTCACGACCTAATTTTCACAATGAAAAGGTGGAGTTTTCTTTGAACGAAAATCATGAATTAAGTACCAAAAAAGACATGACCTTCGTAAAACATTATTGTTAGTACGAAATACTTTTAATGCAACAGTAGTATATATTTCTGGTCCTGTGCCAACCCTTGCCAGTATATCTCGAAGTTATTTGATCGTTAGCTGTATACAATCATGTAAATCAAATGCGGACTGCCTCTTCAATTTCTTTGAGAACTATAACCTCTTTGCAACCAAGTTTATTGGTTGTAAATTTTATTCTAGGCAGTAGGCATTACTTAGGTCATACACGAACTGTGGATGTACATACAGAGGAACGTTGAGTTTAGAGTACCAACGGAAATATTTATGAAGAAAAGAATTCTAGAAGCTGTTTCCTTTGCGAGGTAAAATCTAGGTAATTTAGTTCCATTTGTAGTAATAGAATGTGAATTGTTAAGAATTAAATACGAGTGCCACGGAATATTTAGTTGATTGGGAGGAGTTTTAAATTGATTAGTAAGCTAAGCTAAAATCCTACAAATGACTAAACCATTTTCCGAAGAACTTTCCATTTTGTTTGTTAGGTGTGTGTGTGTGATTACGAACACAACACAATATAAAGTGCATCTACTACAGTAATTTTCATAACTCTAAAACAATCACCAGTCGCAAAAACAAGCTACCCTCAACTTACAGTAGAAATTGTCTCAGTAAGCACACTAACCATTACCATAAAATTATTACATACAAATTGAACTCATAAATACACTAGATTAGCTCTATTTTGCAATAACAAAACGACTCGAGCGCATTCGCGCAGCCGTTCATGTTAATCGGTTGTAGGAGCGTTTCGGGTTTATCAGTATTGCTCGACCAAGGCACCGAGGTATCGGGGCCACGGGCCAATGACGTGTTTCGGATGGCACCGACTGTAACCGCTGCCAAACTACCAGATCGATAGAACATTAGTGGTGGGGCCGCTGAAACTGCGTGGGGCGGCAAGCGGGGAGTAAGAATACAGTTTGATTGCAATGTCGCGCAAAGTCATTTTTATATACAGCATTTGACTAGATTTTTTTATAACATCTCTCAAACTCTAGAGAAAAGACAAGGCGTAGAAATAAAATATAGTTAAAATCTCAAACAATGCCAGAGATTCGAGCGATGCGAAAATCTATCATAAAATAACAGCACTAATTGCGTGTCTCACAATCACGCTGTTTTGCATGTAAAAATAGAATATTAACTACACTCTATATTTTCAGAATTTTACTTGCGAGTGCAGATTGTAGACTTTTGATAGTAGTCCAATATCCAACTACCTACCTGCAACTAGTTTAGTAGACATTTTCTGTAAAAGCAAAAACTTCATTAAACTCTTCTTAAACTTCTTCAAGTTTCTCGGCATTGAAACTTCAATTCTGCTTGGCTTTTGGGTTCGAATCTATATAGGTACGATATGCACCAGAAATTCGATTCAACTCGATGTGTTTATGAAATCTTCTAAAATTGCAATATTAACGAGATATGAGAAAATGTCACTCATAAAAACCTCACTATCCTTTCAAACATCAACCATCACACTCCAAAAAGTTGCCATAGCAAACGCGCAGTTTATAAAAACAGTACTTTGGCACAGACGCCTGATGTCTTGAGCATTCAGCAAAGATATTCTGCAGCGCTGTTTAACTCGGCGTATGCTACTTTTATATGGAATACATTCCGTCATATGAACGTAAACGAGTTCCCGCTTCTTTTATAGCCCTAGTAGGGTTGCCAGATCAAAGATCAGAGGCCGGACAGTGTGGTTAATTTGGCAGGACGTTTTTTCGCTACATTACGTGTGAATGGCACTTTACCAGACAGTCTAACACATTGGGAATACACAAAAAAAAGTATATCGGAAAAGAGACTGAATTTCAACGTAATCCCTTGGAGGTGGTAACGATAATTTTACGGAAAACTTAACTCAGATATTCAGGAATGATTCCGACAAAAAGTTCAAGCAGACTGAAGTGGGTTCTACGATAGACAACAACGGACAAAAAATACAAAAAGTTAATTCAAAAGCAGATGTTTAATATAACAACCCTACTCCCAATAAAGCTGTGTCCCGGGCGACGTGTTTCCTAAGGACGGGTTTATATACAGGCCGTTTTTATTGCGGTGGACGATACATGGACTGGCGCTGCAGAAACTTTTTTGTAGCTCCTGACATGATGTAGGAAAATCGGCTTACGTCACCCGCAGCCGTGTTTGCACACAAATACTATTTTGAATATGTTTTCCTCGCTATGCAGGTTGAGTATGTGCAGCTGTTTATTTGCCAAGAAGATGGAAAATAATCTTCCTTCCTATGGTTCCGATTGAAATAAGGTAAACACGTCTTTGATAGGAAAATCGTTTTCTTCGGTTGATAGTGACAAGACAAACTTGTTGATTCGATGTATTCAATAAATACTGTGACTTTTTCCAAATGATGTATAAATCTATTAAAATTGTGCAGAAATATTCCCATACTCAGGTACAACTAACCTAATAAAATGACAGAGTAAAACTAAATGCAAATAATAACCCTAATATTCTCGAAGAAACATTAAAAAGAGTAACTTTACGTTTGGAATACACGGAAATGGTGTCAACCTAGTTTTCGTACTTGGTAGAAATTGAATCCGCAGTAAAATAATATTAAAATGTACTTTGCAGGAAATCATATTATAAGCTACAAGAAATGCAAGGGATATAAAAGTATTTACTTATTGTATGAAGCTTGCGCTAACACAGCTGTTATTTTAAAGGAATTGTATATTTTATGAAATATTTACGATAGAGCAGCTGTAGTACATAGTGTACTTATTTATCTGAACAAGCTTACTACCATCCAATCAAGTTCACTTTGTTCCGCATTTCTAAGCAGCAATCTACGATAATTCAATATGATAGAAATCCTTCGTAGATGGCTTGTTTGTTATTATAAAGATTACAGACTATTCCTTTTCATGATTCTCGTCCCCTAAATAAAATTATGTTTTATCCTTCTCTGTAAACGTATGTTTACGTTCGGATGAAAGATTTGTTAACCCTTCGTCCCTATCTCAATATAAATGTTGTTTCCTATAGTTAATTATATTAATGTACAGTCATATCGCACAGCTTACATATTATTTAATTTTCCTGAAATCCTTCCTTTCAAAGCAAATGGAATCAAAGTAATTTACATTTGGTATATTCGAACCCTTTTAAATGGAACCTTTCGTGTCTCGGATTGAAATGAAAACTAAATTCTTAAAGAGATGATGTAACTTTGTTTTATTTTTGGTGAGAGGGTGAATGGCTGTGCCCAGTGGGCCGAATGACATGCCTTTTGGGCAAACGTCAGTACAGTTCACCAATTAGCAAGTCTCTCACGGGGCCAGCCTTATATTTAATGAATTTCGCTAAGAATGGGACACTCGAGTTCAGGCGGTAATTAAAATCCCATTTATAGAATAGGCGCGAGGGCGCCGTTCAAGTGCTCATTCATCTGTCGCTGAAACAAAAATGAATATAATAGGAGCATCCAGGAGTCAGCCAAATTCTGCGGATGGAAATTAAATCTACGACATTGTAGTATGCGATGTCTTTGCTCATTGTTTTAATAATGAGGGCCTTTAGTTCTTCACATATCAACTTGATTTTATTTTTCCTCCTTGTTTTAAAATGATGTTCTATCTACGATATATGTACGACGGCGACACAGGTGTAATTCAGAGCAATCGTCGAATGTGTCCGACATGGGTCAACAGAGGTCGAGAAGGGTAGGTACATCTCTGTGAGCCGCTGAAACACCTTTCTTTAAATAGGAAAATGGTCGTCTAAAATGAAACATTCCTGGAATCGTAAATTCGTAATATTATTTCGTGAAGGTTCAAATTTTAGGACTGAAATTCACAGTATCTTATTGCGGCAAACTATTCTATAAATACATATTATAGATGTGTCAGGCTATTTGTTTGTTAATAAATCACGCCTCAACAGCTATTTGGATGAAACTTGGATCACCTGTATAATATGCCTTGGATAAGAACAAATCACTTTTCATCTCGGCAGTATGTTCATGTGGAATAATTCGCACGGGAATCTCGCACACGGGCGAAACCGGTAGCAAAACTTGTTTTATTTATTTTGATAATGTGTTGGGAATACTTAGGAGTAAAGGGAACATGCTTGAATATTATGTATTTCCTGAGTAAACGCTATGCGTTCGCATGATGACATGTTCTTGAATAATTATTTACAAATGTCACCATTTGTAAGTAACTATTCAAGAACCAGGTTCAAAAAGGCACGTGTTACATAATGTGTCGAAAAACACGTGCCTACTAATAACACGTTCGTTCGTAACGGGAAATGCCTTTCCTTACCGAATTACTAAAGCCCCTCAGGAGGATATTTATTTTCTATCCGGCCTTTCAGTAGAGGAAATGCTGATCGCTAATAAAATAATGAAATGTGCTTTTATGGCAGAATATTGTAGTGGCTAACTAGCAGCGAGTTTAACCCTATAAAGAGTTATCCAATGGTTTCATGCTGAATTAAGAACATCTTCGTCACATTATGCAAAAATAAATTATATTAGGAAACTTTTATTTATGAAGAGTGTTTTCTTATCACTTTTAAAAATTATCGGTTATTCATTTCTCAACATAAATATAAGCCGAAATATTTAACTGCACCTTTTTCTATCGGTAGTCTTGAAAACAAAAATACTATACAAATGTCTAAACACTACTATGAGAATACAATGTTGCATCAACATTACAAGCTGCATTTATTTATGATATCATCATGCTTCGGTTATGTGCCAAGCGTAGTGAAATAACTGACCTTTCGTAACGAATCATTTGTTGTGGAAAAATAAATCAGTAGACTATGAAACTGTCTGATAAGATGATTATAACATCTTTCTAACGGTGAATCTGAAAACCGATTATAATGCACATGCTGACTCATGTAACTTCGTCTGGGTCACATAAGAGAGAGAGAGGGGGGTGAGAGAAGAGAGAGAGAGAGAGAGAAGGAGAGAGAGAGGTAGAGAGAGGGGGCAGAGAGAGAAGAGATAGAGAAGAGAGAGAGACAGAAGAGAGAGAGAGAAGAGAGAGAGACTCTTTTTTAACCATTTTTAATTGATGCTCCACTCCTATTGTTTACCTATATCGTGACGTTTACCCGTGCCTTTAGCCATCCTCGATAAACGGATTCGAATTCGAACCAGTAGTTCCTGATATTAGCGCGTTCAACCAAACAAACAAACAACACTAATACATTACACTCATATTCAAACAATTGAAATTCCAAAGTATATCCTAATCTGGAACTTATTGAAAACAAGAAACTTTACAGATTATTTGAAACTCGATCACACAAAAACGACTGAACGCATTTGTTCAAATTTCTTTTTCATCCGGGCTTCGGACCTACATAAACCAACACAATATGAAAATAGTTCAGAGCACTCCAAATCCTAAATAGAGTATGTGACTTCATAGCAATGTATTGACAAAATACGTTCCGAGGTCATGGCTGAGTTCGGAGCGGAGAGTCGACATTTAAAAGTCGTAAAGTGAAGGTCAACACTACGAAAGAGGCAGGTCGGTAGACCCTTTGTGTTGTCAACTACCCTCGCTTGGTTTATGGGAAAAAGGTTATCTAGACGAACAAGTGTTTTGTTAGTATAGTTCGCTGAAAAATCTATTGTCGTCGGTTTGGCTCCGCTTTTTCGATAGTCTAACTTGTGTTCGATTGTTCCAGTAACATTATGGAAGTGGAACACTTTGTAGCACCATCTTTACATATAATCTATACTAATATTATAAAGCTGAAGAGTTTGTTTGTTTGTTTGTTTGAACGCGCTAATCTCAGGAACTACTGGTCCGATTTGAAAAATTCTTTCAGTATTAGATAGCCCATTTATCGAGGAAGGCTATAGGCTATATATCATCACGCTAAGACCAATGGGTGCAGAGCAGTCATGAAAAATGTGACACAAACGAAGTTGCGTGGACAGCTAGTGATGAATAAAGACGCGATATAGTGCGTTAAATACGTGTGTGACATCACTACTCACTGCAATTTTTACTACGACGTGACGTCACAAGCGGGGCTTGTGTTTTGCTCCTGATCTTTCATGCTTTTTATCTTGGTGTTTTTTTTTATAGATTTGATAAAGCAAAAAACTCTTGTCCAGTATTTTTTGGAGAAGGACTAATTAGTTTTTTGTCAAATACCCTATTCAGAGAAATAGTATTGCATACTAGAGTTTTAAATTACATTGTCCTCGTTCATTTTATAAACTCTTATCCTTACTTAACTAAGTTGTTAACGACTGATGAATGCGTCGATGCTCGATGCAATGAATAAATGATGAATGATGGACAACTAATGGAATCCCTAACTAGCTTAAATGTTGCATCACACGCAACCGTTTACCATGGGATAGAACATTGATGCGTTCAAGAGGATATGAAGACCTGTCTACATAGAAAGCAGTAGTCCTGTATTTCTGGAGTCGCAGGGCTATGGTTGGCTCGCCGTCCGATAGCAACCAGGCCCGTGTTCCATGAGAGCCTCAAAGAGATGTCAGTAAAGAAGAAACCATAGTCAGTGAAATTTGTTCGAAAGAGTCACCGCGGCCCTGGAACGCCAAAGGGCTCTAGGAGGAACACGGGGGTGGGTTTTAGTCAGTAAGAGTCTGACAGCTCCACCCAGAGCGGAAAAAAGTAGTCCTGTATTGTTTCGATTCGCATCATTCACATCATTATTACATACGTCAATACTTTACATACTATTGTATTAATTCAAGTTCTTAAAACGAAACCGACAGATGTGTTGCTGGGAGTTTGTTGCGCCACCTCTTCTTACCAGCTAAAACACTAGGAAGTGCTGACGGGCGGGCTTTTTGGGGGAAATTTGGCGTTCAAAAGTGCTGGCTCTCAGCCTAGTTTGAATAAAAGACCTTTGATTTTGATCATCATCGTCTTCCTGCTCGTGACCCTTGTTACTTGGGGTCGATGCAACCAACTTTTTTATTTATTTATTTATGTACACACAATATGCTTAAAAAAAGAAAAACTTCTTTAACTTTTTTTATGATTTCCATTCCACCATGTCAAACACCAACACAATCCATCCATCATTGTTATCGTCACAGCACTATTGGCTAACTTAAGTACAGGTAATTTTAGTACCTCTGAAGTCTCTCTTTTCATCGTGTCTTCACCACCATTAAATTTTTAGGGTGCAACGTACCACTTCACTAGCCGTCGTAAAACAAGTTTTACGCCACCACAGAGTTTGTGGTAATGCATTTTCGCCAACGTGCGGTCACAAAGGGTGGAATCACTACAAAATATAGGTGGCAGAGTTGACAACCTTGTTATGTAAAATGTATGTTCCGGTATACCGTGTATCCCCGTTGTGCATGTCCCGAGTTAACGTGTAATTTTATGAGTTTTCCTCAAGAAAAGCGTGAAGGAAAAACGGCTGATATCGAGTTATGTAAATTGAAACGTGTTTTGATTTAATTCTTAAACGATTTTTGGAATAGCTTAAGGTGCGCGTTAGACTAATGAGAATTTCATGTTCACGGGCTGGGTCAAAGATTGCTTAGCACGTTATTTTTTCTTAAATCCTGTTTTATCAGGTATTTTTATTTTCTTACTTAGTTTTATCGACCACGGGCTCTTATTCATCTATACTTATAATAAATCTGTAGAGAGGTCAATTCTGTACAAGGAATATATTTTCAAAATAACTATCAGGGGGTGATTAGTGATCGATACTGGTGCCAAAAATGCAATCAGTAAAATTTTTTTCTGTCTGTCTGTCTGTCTGTCTGTCTGTCTGTATGTTCTTTATAGAAACAAAAACTACTCGACCGATTTTAACGAAACTTGGTGCAATTATTCTTCATACTCCTGGGCAGGTTATAGTATACATTTCATCACGCTACAATCAATAGGAGCAGAGCAGTGAAGGAAAATGTTGGGAAAACGGGAGAAGTTACTCCATTTTTTAAGCTTCCGTCGCGTGTGTAGCCTTAATGGTTAAAGTTACATAGAAATCATGTATGACGGAAATGTTCTACATAAAATTATCTAAAAAATATCCCGAAACAGCATATGTCTATCTTTTGTCAATTTTAAACCGATCGGGCTGAGAGTTTCAAAATCGGGGGTAAAGTAACTATTCCACGCGGACGAAGTCGCTGGCAGAAGCTAGTAAATATTATTAAAGCCAAGATATAACATTAATATAACATTGTAAATATTTGTAAACTGTCATAGAACTCAATAGACGAAATACAGTAAATATGACAATATTTATTCACAATTTAATTGCGCACTTTCTTTACACAATTTAAACAAGGGTTGTCCTTTCAAGGGAACGTAAAGGGAACGGGAAATTATAATTACTGACAAGGATGGAATTTTAAGCAAGATATCAAGTTTTTAAGACCATTCTATTTGTATATTCATATTTAATCCAATCATATTAGGTCACAGAGTTCGTTGAAAACTTTGAGGATTGAAATCATAAGAACGAATACTACTACCGGATCATCTCGAATATAACCTGTAGATACTAATATATAAAGCTGAAGAGTTTGTTTGTGTGTTTGCTTGAACGCGCTAATCTCAGGAACTACTGGTCCGATTTGAAAAATTCTTTCAGGGTTAGATAGCCCATTTACCGAGGAAGCCTATAGGCTATCATTACGTTAAGAAAAATGTGACACAAATGAAGTTGCGCGGGTCAGTTAGTACCTAATATTGGTCAATCAGCTATTATTGTTCATGTTTAAAATACTAGTGGTACGGGGTTAATAAATACCCGTATACATTACGTTCTTGTTCATGTCCACAACCAAATGTTCCGTGACTATAATTAAACGTGAGAATGCTAATGTTTTGCCCCATTAGTACAGCAAAAAGGTTTTATAGCCACGTTTCTGTAAAGAAAGGCGGATTTTCGACTCGCTGGCTGGCTAAACTGTGTCAGTAAAATTAAAAGTTTTTCCGAGAAAAGATTTCGTCCTAAAAAGTAGTTCCTTCAATTAATGTAATAAAATTCTAGGAATTTCTTAGGCAAAAGATTTTTCTTTTAAAGACTGGAGTCCCCTAATCCATTGCTACGGACTCAATTTAATTTAAAGGACTAATTAATCTCATTGCAATATAAATTCTCCAGGTCGACGTTAATCAGCTTAGTTATAAAATAATTAATGCATAAATTCATTAGAAAGCTGCTCGTAATTTAGCGACAAATAGTTCTTAAAAAAAATGTAAATAGACTCTTCTGCCCGAAAAAAAGACGAAGAAAAGATCAATGCAAATGAATTTTAAATTTCAAAACAAATCCTTACCTTTCCTCATAGTTGTGTCCTTCTCAAACCTGAAACAAAATAATTAATATTAATATTACAAAAACAATTCACAAACAAACAAACAAGGAGTTGAATAAATTATTTTCTCTCGGCTGCCATTTCGGCAAGTCCCACCAAACTTTAACGCAAGATTTCAAGCCAAAATACCAAGTTCGCTTGTAAACATATGAACTGGGAAAAATACATGAAAACTAAGTTCGTTTCTTAGTAAATATTTCACTAACATATCCTAATATTGTATCAGGAAAATGTACACTTTATGTTGCCGTCGTAGATATTTCGTTGTTAAAATAGGTAACTCGTTGTGACAGATAAATTAGGTGCCCAAAATTTTTGTGGTTGTACGGAATACATTTCCTACTACGTAAACAAAATATTCGTAAGCAATAAAAACAGAAAATTAGCCTTAATAAAAATATTATAAACCTCTTTTATCGCATGTAAATACGGAATAAATAAGAATATCATACATTATTTATGAATGAAAGTTTGCCCCAATTTTCTTTAAACGCATGCCTATGAGCGTAAAGCGAGTGCTGCGCTTTAAATTGAGATGCAAATCCAGCGTCTAGTGGCGTAGACGATATTGAAAGCGCTGAAGTGAGTGGTGAGAGGGAAATTCAGCGCTTTGTGCCTCAAGTTTGCGTTACGAGAACTTCAGTGTGACACTTCCTTTATAGAAATTCAGTTTTGGTGTATCTGGGTTAAGTTTGTGAAGGCATTTAGTAAGTATATTAAGCTGAAAACATTCCTTCGAGCTAGCAAGATAACCTTGAATACTCTGACGGAAAGATAAGACGGACTCTCTAACAATTTATGGACGACCTACTTACTTACATACCTATAAAATTCCCTAAGATGAAACTTATCTACACTAATATTATATCTATACTAATATTATAAAGCTGAAGAGTTTGTTTGTTTGTATGAACGCGCTAATCTCAGGAACTACTGGTTCGAATTGAAAAATTCTTTTTGGGTTGAATAGACCATTTATCGAGGAAGGCTTTAGGCTATAGGTATATCATCACGCTTAAGCCAATATGAGCGGAACAGCGATAAAGAATGTTTTAAAATCGGGGATTCCACGGGGACGAAGTCGCTGGCAGCAGCTAGTAACAAATATTTGTATTTTGGTATGTTTGTAACGAATACAGTAAAAAAACTACTGGACCGATTTAAAAAAATCTTTCATAATTTAAATGCTACTTTATCCCTGATTAATATAGCTTGATATTTATACAAATTAATGTGCACACGTGCGAAGCCGGGACGAGCCGCTAATTAAATATAAATTTGTAATGACGTGCCTTTTTCTTCGTGGGGCCTGGAGTTCTAAAATACAGGCTTAGGCTTAGTTTAGACTCCAGATCTCCCACGAATTACAATGTTCTGCCAACCTACGTGTCAACCTATAAATCCAATACTATGATGTAATTTGTGGAGATGAATAAACGTTTTTATTATTATTTATTATTTTTTATTATTTTTATGTAATTTATCATAACAATCACAGCGTGTGCCCCGGATGGCGAAGCCGGGTCGCTAGTTAATGTAGATACTAATGTTTTCTCTACTATAATATGCATGTATTATACATATAAACCTTCCCCTTGAATCACTCTATCTATTTAAAAAACCGCATCAAAATCAGTTGCGTAGTTTTAAAGATCTAAACATACATAGCGGCAGACAGACAGCGGGAAGCGACTTTGTTTATACTATGTAATGATGGTACAAAAGAAACCGTTCTACCGACGATATTAAGAGCGTGTACGCCGTATGGCATTTCATACAAATTTTCAAGTCACTATTTTGCGAAATGACTGAACCGATTTTAATGAAACTTCACACTTATAAGCAGAATACAGAGATCTAAAAAGTTAATCAAAACATTTTCAAAATGTCTTAGATAACTGGAAATCTATGTTTCTAATTTAACTGTAACACTATTTATCTAAAATGTTTTAACTAACTTTTTAGACCTATGTATTCTGCCTATAAGTGAGGAGTTTCATTAAAATCAGTTTAGTCATTTCGGAAAATAAGGACTTGAAAATTTGTATGAAATGCCATACGGCGTACACGCTCTTAATCATGTCACGAAAATGGAGTTATTAAAATACAAAACTATCGATACTTCAGCTATCGATATAAAGGAGATAATCGCTACTCAATTCGAAATTTACTTCAATCAGAACATTTAACTGACGAAAATTTCGATGTAACGTAATTTCAGTTTCCCGAAGTCGGGGAATTGGTTAAGTGCTACGAACCAAAAACAAAGTGATTTACTGGGGACTGAAATGTAATCTACATTTTAATAGCACCAACTATTTGTCTTCCTAGAACCGATAAAACAAATGAGCGTAGCGATGCGCCCACTTTGAGCGTATTCCGGTACTTCAATCGTTACCGTTCTTCTTCACGATCATAGATGTACCTACATAACCGTAGGTAATTTTTAACGGACTACCAAAAAATGAGGAGGTTTTCAAGGCGATTTTTTTTTGTGTGTGTTACTTCATAACTTTGTACTGGGTGTCCCGATTTCGATGATTATTTTTATATTCGAAAGCTGGAGCTTGTCATGTGGTCCATTTTGAGTTAGTAATTGAGTAATCCCTAATAATGCGTCGCTTCGACTAAATTGACAATGTTTCATTCATTTTCAAATGTCGATGTAAAATGAAAAAAAAAAAATCGAATACGATGGTTGCTGTACGAATGGTCTCTGTCTAGTTTGGTGAAGATCTGATGAAAAACAGAGATAGGAAACGGAACTCTTCAATAAAGCATTGCAAATCTTCCGAGATTGCTGAAATCGCATATCTATTTATTGTTTACACCAGTTTAGTACGCTGTGATGGGTACCTACGTTTAGCTGTTGGGTATCACCACTAAAAAGTGAAATACAACCGATTCATGCTAAGATTTTCCCCTGAAAGAACTTTGCTGTTCATAAACACAACTGTTTAGTTAATCTTAAACAGACGCCTTAAGGCCGAGTTAACCGATAAATAACAATAAAAAGGGGTAGACGTAATATCCCGTCGTGTCGTCTGCACACTGCTTTACACTTCGTAACTTCCGAGTTTGTAACTTATTGGATAAGAATTTTTTTTTTTAAATGACACTCGCAGTTCATCACACTAAGGCTGGTTACTGCTCAACCGAACAATGGATAAGAATTTGCTGTCTCCGTTCTTATAAAGCATTTGTGTGCAACACCATAGTAATGAGTACAAAGTTCTAGACGTTCGACCCACGTTGCATAATATCGGGGTGAGTACCTATCTACTATTCTGCAAAAGTTCTAGTTTTCTATTTACCATACAGAATCACTTTGAGGTGTTTTTGCAGCGTGCAGCTGAGTGGCCTGTCCAGTGGACACTCACCCACCGCCTCGTCGAACACAGCCTTGTTTTCAACATGCATGAAAATGCAGGGCGTTCCACAGTGAACGATTTTCCACCTTTTAGCGTCTGTAGAGAAACGCTGTGTAAAGGAATCACATGTTTTTTAAGGAAAAAAGAGCATGTTACATTACCGGTGATAGTTAGTTAGGGGGGGGGGGATTTAATATTTAGTTCAAATCAATAAAGGTCATTAAACTTAAATGCGAACTCCTTGTTATCCCCTGAGGATGCCTCGTGGAGAGGCGAAACACGTGTCGGTAATGGTGTTGGGTTTTGCATTGCCTTCCTGCATGTGCTTAAAATCCTTGCATTTGCCCAGTAATCTTGCATGTGCATAATATAGCGGGCGGGAGGGAGGTGCATACCTGCAACCCACTAATATTCGCGGAAATTAAAACTAGATATATTGTTTTCATTTTCAAATTTAAAATGGATTTCCGCAAAGTAACGCCTGACTCAATCAATCAAAGTGTCTTTTGTCCACAGATTCTAGCAGCGACAGCGATATCCAAAAGTCCAAGACTTGTTCGAAGCATATTTAATGAGGGTGTTCTGAAATGACGAGCACCAGGTGGCATCACTGAACCATTAGGTCTAGACATCTGTCGAAACGGTAATGTTTTCTGACATTTTTTAAATTGACATCAACGTCATGTTTAACTCAAAGTCACTTTTTCAAGGAGGAAGACCTCTCGCCTGTGTGGCTCCAAAAGATTGCGTAAATTTTCCTGAAAACCCTCATACCTTTTGGACTTCTGATCACCTATTGTCAAAAGCTATTATATTATGTAACTTAGCTGTATCGGGATAGAATTTAATTTTTAACGTTATTTTCTGTTTATTTTTAAGTTAGTTTTTTTTTTGTGCGTCATCTATGGCGGAATAAACGAGTTTTCTTTCTTCTTTCTATTTTTCCTAGCCATCAGACGTAGGGTTTCTTTATGACTTTCAGATTTCAGTCATTAATTTGTTCACTTTATAGGCAGTATTAATCATCAAATGACTATATCCGCTCTGGGCGGACCGGAAGGAGTCATTTACTCTCGAAAGATCAATTACTCTTACTGACTAAAACCCGTGTTCCTCTTAATGTCATTTGACACTTACAAGCAAATTCCGAAACTCTACAACCACCTCTCAAACTTACTAGTTACAGAAACGTTATTTAAAACTACTATTTCAAAATGTAAAAATATAAATATAATTATGTACGTATTATTCAAATGTAAAACAAAAGCATACTGGACCAAAGCACTTACACTGGACCAAATCACTTACATTTCAGCAGTGCCAGTATCCCCTATAGACTTGCCCTACCAAACGTTTCAGGAACGATTAAGCGCGTTCAACAAGCCCCACCCCACACATACTGTGGCCGTACTACGAAGTGCCAATGCTATCATGATTCAGTGAGAGGGAAAGGGATAGTGCTATTCGTCTTGTGTAACTCCGTCTCTCTCTGACACAGGAATCATGATGGATTTTAAGAGATCATGGTAGGGCTGCTGGTCGCTAACCTCCCACGCTGAGACACGTACTAATTGCATACCAAATTCAAAGCCACCCAAAACCGCTTTATTAAAACGTAATAACATTCAATAATCTTATAACGGCTTTATTAATAGTCCAAAAGCGGCTAATAATTTAATTAAAATTATGTTGAGGTTCGATTCGAGCCGGTCAATAGATTAGAAGCCAATTTTGGTTGACGAGTAGTTTTAAGCCGAGCAGACAGGTTTATATTGATGGCGCGTCTTTAGGGAATTGATCTAAAATTATAATGACAAAGATGATGATACCTACCAGTGGCGTCATTCTACTCTTTTTAAGGAATCCTCATTCGTATCGCAATTGCAATCAGTCAAAACTACCTCCAATTTCCCTACATATTAACAAGTTTAAGTCCAGTACCAACCCTTTAGGGTTAAGTACTCCAAAGGTGTCAACGGTACCCTATTAATAAGCTTCCGCTGTCAGTCTATCTTACTCTGTCAGCGGGCTGCGTGTCATTGGTACGAAACCCTTTGTTTGCGAGTCTGATTCGGACTTAGCCCGTAGTTAAGTAACAAAGAAAATAAAGAAAACACGTGTATTCCGCCCGAAACTTAAAAAAACCTGTTTTTCCGTCAAGCTATGTCAGGACAGGACATTAACTACCGCGAGTCTCTGGTCACACCACAGACAACAGACCACAGTTCAATTGTCTATGGCATGACATCCGGCATCCGGCACTGACTGGCAGTAACAACTGTACAAAATAAACAATAGAATTAGAAGTACACAATTTATAAATATTTGTAAATATATATAAATCCAATTAGTGCGTAGCATCCAAGCAAGAATTGGTCATTTCTCAGCATATGCCACGACTCTGGACATGTTCAACAATGGCACTGATTTTCAGCAACCACCGTTCAAGTAACAGGGCACGTAGAGGAATTGACTTTCTGTTTTGAAGGCTAACGGGTTATAACTGGTAGATATCGCTGTCGAATCACACCTGGCGGCAAGAGCCTTTAAGTCAGGTTTGCGGTTGATTACTTAGAAAGATGGCCGCCCTATGTAAACAATGGATGTGAAGACGGACTTTATATCAAACTTGTAAGATGCTGTTGAATATTGATTAGTTAGGATAACTCCCTTTGTTTTACGATCCACGTGGTTTTAATTAAGGTTGTAGAGGCACTTGAAAGGAAAACAGGCTCGTTTATATGGATGTCAAATGGCATATTCATTCCCACTACAATCAGCCTACCATATCGGCCTACTAATACTAAATAATTGACAACACGGTTGGCGCAGTGGTTGAGCGTTCGGCTGTTGCGCTACGTCTCGTGGGTTTGATCCACGCATGGAACAAATGTTTGTATGGCATACAGATAGTTTTTCCGGGTCTATGCGTCTAGTGTATGCGAGTTTGAATGTTTGTGAATGCACCCACGATACAGGAGTAAATCCTGGTGTGGGACAACTTTTTATTTTTTAATATTATTTGAAGATACATTTATATGTGAGTTAATATATTTAAATATTTTTGCTCACAAAGTTTGAACAGATTTTGATGAATCTAAATAGACGGGTAGATTGCGGAATTTGTTCGAAAGAGTCACCTCGGCCCTGGAACGCAAACGGCACTAGGAGGAACACGGATGTGTTTTAGTCAGTAAGAGTCTGACAGTCCCTTCCGTTACGCCCAGAGCGGAAGAAGTCATTTGATAATTCCCAATAATGTAAAAAAAAAAATTATCTTCCTGTTACGGTCCCTTCGGCCAAGACACTCACGCGAGCGATACTGCGTGCAGAATCTACTTTTTTAATAAAAACTGATAATTTTTTCAAAAGGATGGAGGAGGAAGGAGGAGGAAGGACAAAGCCACATAAAATAATATATTGTTGGTACAGAATTAAAACAACTGCTTTGAAAACAATACAACAACAGTAATCTTAATGGGCTTTAATATGGCTTTTAGAGTCACGGAAACAAAGGTAAGCGGTTAGCGATTTATTTTCCTAGAAATGTTTCTTACATGGCACGAACAAAATGGCTTATCCTGAACGATCTCGATGGCTATGGAATATGGACACAAGTGCAGGTTGTTGTAGTTATAGGCTTTAGAAACACTAAATAAATAAATCGAGTTAGTACCAGCAACTTTTTAATGCTGTAAATCTGTCCGCTTTTCTTTTCCTCTAATTAGAGAATGGCTTCGAGGAATTTCGGAATTTGGAACAACAAACCCTGTGTCATACAAGACAAAGTTCTAATTTGAGCCTTAAACTCTGACCACGTCACAACACAATTTAATTTCCGGCTCTACGACGAACTGTGGTTTGGCTTGGCTCAAGCCAGGACCTGAAATTTTAATATTCGGCCATAAAAGCCATGTCTACCTGGCACAGGACCAAATTTGTAAATGCTCCTAGTCGGAAGTGAAAATATATGGCTGTGGAAAACTTTCGTTTACCGTGAAAGCCCGTAACTTGTACCAAACGCTATTTTAATTCCCGGTAATAGTGCGGCGGTGTTCGGTAGGCCTCTCTGTTGGTTGAACCCGAGAAATTTTAATATTTCCTACTACCCGCTTTTCAGATTAGGCTCTGTTAGTGGTGGCGGTTAGTTACACACTTTATTCCTTGTTTTACACTTGTAGGCGAATTAAGGCGGGTTTTTGTCAGAATGGTATGTTTTGTAATTTTAAGTTGCAAGATACTTTTGATGAAGATACTCTTTTTCCCTGCATGTTTTGTGATTTAAAAATGTGTTTTGTGATCAAACCCTTGACTTAAATTTAAAATCTGATAGAAATATTTAAAAGTCGTTACTGAAACGTTACATGACAGTAACGCTTAAAAACATTACTTATTAAATGAATAATTAAGAACATCACGACCAAATCTTTGAGATAAACCAACTCAGAATTTGAATTTTCGATTATCTGACGACTAAACTATTCAAGTTTAATTCGTCTCACGGGAGTACGAACATTAGATGGACGGCCGTAAGTACGCGTACGAATCGATCGAACCCACGAATATGGGGACAAGGTCACAAGTCATAACAAAGAGTTCGAACCTTGACTACCTTTGGATTTATTTTGAGCGTTTACTTGGCAAAATATTAGGAGGTATTACTGATAGCTAGGTATGTGCATTTTGGCACTTACCCCTATTTTCAAAAATTTATAATCTTCAAAAATTTCTATCTCCTAAACTATACATTAGATTTCTTTTCTGTTTACTGAATCGAGTTCTCGCCTAAATTACCTAGGTTTTCCTGTGCTGTGCGCGAATTAAAAACCAACCAGGTCGCTGAAAACTCGGTTATGAAGTCACTGAGGCCCTGGAACGCAAAGGGCATAAGTGACACGGGTGGATTTTAGTCAGTAAGAGTCTGACACTCCCTTCAACTCCGCCCAGAGTGGAAGAAGTCATTTGGTGATTTCCCATTCTAAAAAAATGGTATGTGGAAAGTATGTGTTAGGACATTGTTTATTTATTAAGTGTTCATGTTCACATACTGCTTGATTAATAATATATCTGTGTCTGTTAACTCTTTTAGTTATTTCTTTGTTTTACTGTAATTGGCTTTCAACCGTTGTAAATAATGTTTTTTTAAAATTACTTCTTTCGATAACACTGCATTTTTTTAAAGTGCTACTATCATAGAAGACTCGTCAGCTTACCCTCTAGCCTTAATCTCAATTTATTTGGGAACGGCGCACCGTGTCTTTTTCTTCCATTCTTCTTTTGAACATCATCTTAGTTTTAGCCAAAAACAAACAGCGCAGTGTGTTATTTATACCCATAATATTTTTTTTGGAACGGATTTTACTCTAAGGAACAAAAATTGTCCTTAGATGCAAATAACACAAGTAAATGTAATCTACACTGATCACAGCAAGCGTTTTGATTGATTGGATCATGTTATACTTCTGCGTAATCTATTGGCTATGGGTATCAGTGAAAGTCTCTTCAGGTGGCTCTCATATTATGTGGTCAACAGATACATATTAAACTGTTATTCTCAATGGATAAACATCGAGAACTATGATTATTCCTCAGGGATTCCGCAGGGATCGGTATTGGGACCCTTGTTATTCACCATCTTCATCAATGACGTCTTTTCTTGCTTCTTTAATTCAAAAGTTCCTTTGTTTGCGGACAACATGAATATTCTGAGTGAAATCATAACTTATGAAGATGTTGAACATTTACATCATGACCTGGATAGATTCCAAGAGTATTGCCAACGATAACCAAACCAACCGCTTGGACTTAAATGTTAGGAAATGTTATACATGCACCTCCTCTGGTAAATCTAAACTTATTGTTTACGATTCAAAACTAGCCAACACTGGATGTGTTGGCTAGTTTTTAATCGTAAACAATAAGTATAGCCAGAATTACATTTTTTTTTTTTAAAAGCTTCTAAATCATTAGGTTTCATCTTGAGGATATCTGCCGATTTAAAAAAAAACATCAATACGCTCAAAATTCGTAATTGTGTTTTTGGGCACAGTCATCTCGAATACTATTCATCAGTATGGAATTAGAATTGTAAAAGTTACGTCAGTCACATTAAAGTATTTAAAAGGAATCTTCAGGTTCATTCATTCTATAAACCCAAAATCTACTATGAGCAAAATTATAATTAACTAGAACTGATGATCAAAATTAGGATGCTTGTTCCATTCTTCACTTTAAGGAATCATCGAACTCTGTATGGTTCCTCTGAGCGGTGCATTTATCGACACATGTCTTTTATGATAAGAGATAGCAGGGCATAGAACTCGATGTGTCAAAGTATTGAAGATCTTTATTTATTTTCCACTTTAGTGTTGCTAAACAAATTATGTAAAGTCTTCTTTGATGGTCGTTGAGACTTGTTCAGTTTTGTCTTGATTATCTCCGAGTGTTTATTTCATACTTTCCCTTGCCTGTGTACTGTTTCTTGTGCTACCCTCATATTGTCAATGAAAACTTTTAATTGGTCTTCTTTCACTAACCGTCAACTGTCTGTATCCTAGCTGTAAGTTTTCTTAAGGAATAAAATAAAACTTAAAAACCTTACCAGTCAGGCAGTCACCCAATAAACAATTATAAACCTTAACCTACGACGAATAACGTTTGATTTCTCTTAAAATATTGGAGGGATGGTGTCGTGACCATCTGTTATGATATTATATTGCGAGGGACAAACACGGATGTGGTTACATCGATCCGATGCGCGGTCGATCTTATGTCAAGACTGGTTAGTCATGTTTGCCGGGACATTGGCTTTATTGTTACAGCTTTATTTTTTGTTCAAGATTACCCTGCAAAAAAGGTTTGGTGAAAGATTTATTTTGGATTTCAATACAAGTGAGGTGCAATCTTTCCGATCTTTTGTGTATTCTGATTAAGTTTCAGAAATAGATAATACTCGGTTTCATATTTATGTTTTAGTATGTTAAAACGCTTATTCAGTCGTAAAAGTCATGGTCGTCTTATACTGGCAAGCAACTACTTACTTGTGTACGTAGGTACATAGTAATAATAATCTCACTGTCGTGGCGTGGTAACATGTCTTCTTCTTCCATACCTATGTCACTATTCGCCGTCATCATTATAGGGAACGTGCAGAAATTATAGGTGACAGCACAGACACGTCAATTTAAAATATATTTTACTTATAAGTTTCAAATTTGCAACGCTAGATGGATGAGGGTGCAGGAGGTATAGGTGGCAGCACAGGTCAAATATTTAGAAAGTAAAAGTTTCAGATTAGCAACACCAGATGGCATAGTCTACGCCGTGCACGTTCCCTATAGTCACCTCTACATGCTGACCATATTTCACAAATTTATCATACTTTGAGGGTGCAGGAGGTATAGGTGGCAGCACAGGTCAAATATTTAGAAAGTAAAAGTTTCAGATTAGCAACACCAGATGGCATAGTCTACGCCGTGCACGCTCCCTATAGTCACTTCCACATGCTGACCATATTTCACAATTTATCCTACTTATGTAGACACAATTTATGTACAATACACGGTATAGTCATATAATATCCTTCTGTACACCAGCTTAATTCAGATGGGGCAGTGTAAAAGCAGTTCCCATGAGAGTTGCTCAGCGGCCACAAACCTTTAGCTCCATTATATTGGGCCCACACGTACCAGTACCGTTTGTTAGTTAGTGGGTTGTGGAGGTCTGGTAGACAGCCGCTCCACGTGAAATACTTGTATTCAGCTGAATCCGGTCCGAGTGGGAGCCGAACCCAGTATAGTTGAGGAGAAGGCTAGGCAGATGATATTGGGTCCACACGACACCAACTTTTGTCTGCGCAGACTGAACTCTCAATAAACAAATTCTATCACACGAACATCGTTGCACAGACAAATTTTAGTGTGACAAGTCTGTATTCTGTGGACGGTCCATTGTGAGAAACTTATATGTAGCTGGACCACAATATTCCGCTTTTTCAACAGAAGAAACATTCTGGCATCGTTCCGAAAAAAGTGGAGATACTCCATATCGGTGTCATAAAATGTGTGCTTGTAAACAGTGTGTGCCAGGAAAACGTCGCGCGTTCAAACTGACCGCAGATATTGTGCGGTTAGTTGTGTGGCCGGCTTCTTGGTTTAACATGTGTTACAGTAAAAGCCCGAATTACGGTCATTCCAGTAAAACCTTAGATTTACCAAGTCTTGCTGGAAAAGTACAAACTACTCTGTGATAATTTCGGAATTATTAGTCAAAAGTAGACTAGTGACATGTAAATGTTAAAAGTGCTTTATTACACGGTCGTTTTTATGTTTCGAAGATTTTGCCTATTTCTGTTAAAAAGCCTTTATTAACGATTAGGTACATATCTACATACTAATTTTATAAAGAGAAAAAATTTGATTGTTTATTTCTATGGAGTAGGCTCCGAAACCACTGAACTGATTTAAATAATTTTTTCACTGTCGAGAAGCTACACTATCCCCAGGTGACAGAGTTCATAATAAACCAGAACTTTGACCAGTTAATATGACACGTTTAAGGTTCTATTGGTGCTTTTGTTCATATCAAGTCACATGTGTTGAGTGTCTATGGTGCCCACACATCTGAGGACCAAAACAACATGACTGACACCGCGATTGGCGTTGGCCACCTCCTGAACCCAACTCATGTAATTAAATATGGTACCTGACGATCGATATTCTTAGCATTATTCGGGCTTTTACAGTAACTCAAGCCTACAGGTTGGAGTTGGAGTGGGAGGAGCAGTGGTGGCCGAGTAGTAACGGCCTCGACTTACGAATCTTAGGTCACGGGTTCAAACCCAGCCAGGCGCATTACTTTGTGTAATTAATTTCATCACCACTGCTCTCAAAACGGTGAAGGAAAACATCGTGAGGAAACTGGCATAATTATCATAGAACCAAAAATTCGAAGACATGTGACATTCACCAACCCGCACTGGGCCCGCGTGGTGGATTACGGCCCCATTCGCTCTCCTAGAGAGGAGACCTGTGTCCCAGCAGTGGAAACATTAAAAGGCTGATTATTATGCCTACAGTACACAAGTACCAATGTTCGACACAACATAACATGTATTGCCAAACCATTGGCCGTGTGGCTTCGGCCGTATATTGCCTGTTAGCGGTTTCGTCCGACGGAAATTACGCGGAAGTGCATAATTTTCACCCTTGTGTGTGTGTATTGTCGTTGCTACGAGGGATGGTTGCGTTGGTTTGCGGTCGCCGCCCTGATTGTCCGGTTGACTCATGTGGGTTTGTCTTTAAAGAATTTTTAGACATGTATATGCATTGCTTTAGGCCAAGTTTAGATCGACGTAGGAGCTTGTAAGAAGTCTGAAAAGTTCACATGCGCAACGACATCAAGGAGTTCAGATATGTGTAGGTTAAAATGAAAATAATATAATTATGTTAGTAAGTATCTAAATATTTATTTAATTTTTCTCAATGTTTATACAAGAATCACAGGACCGGTAGGTTTGGAGACGCTTTGGACAAGAGTTCCCCTGTTGAACATAGGTACTGCCCAGCAGCGAACTTCTTTCGGCTTAAATGATAATATACGACTTTTGTTCATCTCAGTACACAAAGCCACTATGAACAAAAAAATAGCGCAGCAAATACGAATGGGATACCTACCGTACCGTTCATTTCAATACGGCACAGTCAGTATCACTTGCAGACCATTCTCAAAACAATTCTATTGTATCATAAAGAACAAGGCGACTAGACTGGTCTGGCTAATGAAATACCTCAGTACCTACTGGCTTTACAGAACCTACGTACATACAACGATCAATACAAGATTACAGGGCTTGTAAATTATACTAGGTCGTGTTGGATTCTTTTGTTTTTTTTTCTTTAATTCTTAGTGTTCTATATTTGAAACTTGTTTGGTAACATTATTGATTCGATTTTTAAAACAAATGTTAGGTCGGTGTCTCGTGTCAATAGGTCTGGCCTTCCGTAGTACAGAATTCCTGTATTACTATAAGTGGCTAGCAGTGCCATGCGGTGTACGATTGCCCGACGGTGCCTATTTGCGGTGTACCCTGTCAATAGGGTAGTGGACTAAAAAAAATCTGATGAGTCCGTTTGATAGATTTCCAAAAAATATTGGACACGTATTTTTTCTTTTTTCACGTAAACGATACAGTGCGTTGAAAACTCGTGGGACGTCACTACTCGCTACAATTTTTACCTGTCCGTGACGTCACACGCTCTCACTCCTAATCTTTGATGCTTTTTATCTTCGTCAGTTTTTATAGAGTTGATAAAGGTAAAATACGTATCCAATATTTTTCTATAATCTAACTGATGGACTAAACATAATCATAAATATTTTTACTCAGGCAACATCCCTATTCAGGGTGCACCGTGCGGTACCACCTCTGCTGACAGGCAAGAAATATCGCTTAGTTCGTGCCACCGTGAACGAATTATCTAATTAGGGACTTTCAGCGTGTCATTTTGACGTGATCTCTTTTACAATTATAATTAACTGAAAGCACGTGCCTACCATGAAGGAACTTACGTCAAATTTTAAATATTCCTTTGAATTTACGTCATATGCCTACACAACAAGCCTGTTAGTACGTAATAATTTCTGTCGCATTGTATCAAAAGCATGCGTGCTCCCAAGGTCTCGATCGTGGCCAATCGTGGCTCAAGAACCGCCACGATTGGCCAGCGTTCCTGTCACGCAATCCTACGCTTAACATTTCAACGCTTATCCTATACAACGGCCTTTTGATTAACTTAATTACTTGATTTTAGGATGTTTGATTTGTTCCAAGGTGCGTTTCCTTGTTTTATTTGTTTTGATGGTAAAGTTAAACGTATATTTTGATGAACGAAAACGGGATAAAAGAGGTGAAATATCAGTCATCCTCCATCCATCATGAATTGAACAATTGTCACATTGATTTTTATGTCAGGCACTCACAAGTTACTCGTTACTGCATACAAAAATCAATTCGGCCTGAAATAATCCGATCACGACCGCCCCAAACGAAAACTGGACTAATATGTAATTCACATAGCGCCAGTTGATTGGCCCGCGCAAAAAACAAAAGAAAATACAAAAAAAACCAGTAAAAAAGGCCTCACAAACACACAAGACACCTCCAACAAAAACATACAGCTGTCGGTCTCCCCCCTGTGTGCAGTTGTCCTGTGTATACAAGCCCTAATAAGAGCTGCGCTAAAAGCACTTATCTGGTTTAAAACCCTTTAAATGAAGCAATAAATGCGAGAGAATCGCTGGGAGGCACACACGCGCACTGTTTATTTACGAGGAAAACATTCGCGTGTTTGTCTTATGTCAGAGGTGTCGGCAATTGTTTTAGCAATCGGGATTTCAGAGCACAGAATTTAATTCATACACGGAATAAATATGAATGCGAAATTAGTTCGGGATCTTGTGTTGTGTGTCTATTAACTTGTCTGTATGCAAAATGGGTTGAGTGTGAAATCTTAATTCCGTTTTGTTAGTTTAGTCCCGAGCTTCAGGGTAATCTACATCGATCTATGAACTTCGGGGTCAACGACCTCATTGAACTGCATTGCCCCGTTCCACCCCGATCCCATTAACCTGGTCGTCGTGATTTGCGACCAAGTATTTTCGGTACTAGAAACTTCGGAGCTCGCTATAAAAATACGCAAATATCCGTGGCGCTTGACGACCCTCGTGGAAACGTTGATCATACCTAAATCTGTCACGTACTCCGTCGGGAACAATTTATTTTTTTTCAGCCAGAGATCGTGAACAATTTTGACAAGTTTAATGAACATCGCTTGATGATATTTGGTTCAATTAGCGAAGGCGCGTTTGAAATGTTTATGCTCGGACCGCATCGGAGGTAGGTAATTGCTGGATAAACACACAAGATTGGATAGTACGGTTAACTGCAGTTTACACACAATATTGTCTTCTATCAATTCAAGGTTTGCGGACCATCAAATCTTGAGGCTAATTGCTGAATATTATCATGTAATATTCAGTAGGTATATACGGAAAATTTACTACTGTGTAGCGTAAGTATTCAGTATACGCTTCTCTTCTCACCTAGGTATTAATGTTAATTGGAATTCGGTGTCCCAATTAACATAAGATAGCATAGTGTATCATATCCAATTATATATGAGTACCTGTGATGGAAAACGGAATCCCAAATGATCGTTTAGGCACACTTATGCTTATTCCCTCTCCACGCTAATCATGATTTTTTGCTCTTAATCGGAGACAATTAAGTGTAAGATGACTTGATGGTGATCCTAAAATTCGCACAAAAGAAGCCCTAACTTACTTAATTAGAGTCGTGAAAAAAATCAGCTATCCCCTACATTTTGATGAGTTATACGAACATAAAATGTAAGGAACAGCTGATTTTTTTTTTCGCGATTTCAGCTTTGGTCCCATAGTAAAAGTTGTTCATAATGATGAGTACAATGACCTCTTAAGAGGTTGTTGGTGTTTTACAAATAACCCTGTATAAATTATAGTTTCACCAACCATACAACACGGTATCATTTTCCAAAACACTTATGAAGCTGAAACTCTTTGTTCCTTTATTCGGTGATAAATTCTGGCATATTAATTGGGACAGCATCGCTGCTGAAGCAGGAAATCCGCGGGAAAAATTCCGCGGGAAAACACGGAAAATGGCGGCGTTGGCGTCGCGACAGATGTAATCTACCGAACACTACACCTGTTACCGACTTAATTCTTTCAAGTGTACAATGAGTTCGTTTTACTAGGTGTTTTCTTTGAAAACTGGGTCCTTTTCCTGCTAATGAAGATTACTTACGACCTATTACGTGCTCCGTTTGTTTCTTTTGTGGGGCTTTCTAAAGGTTTCTGTTTGAAAATTACGAGCGGATGACTCCTTCTCGGAAAAACAATAGTCGCTCAATGTTTCGTATAATTAATTTCATCTATTTTATTGTTAAACACACTAATATTGTCGTTTTAAAAAAATTCTTAACGATAAAGATCAGTTCTGTGACAAAAAAAAAACTTTTTCTTACTTCTTTTACGGAAGTTTTTTTTTTACCAAAGAGGTTGTTTAACAAATTCAGTACAGAAAACTGTTGTCCTAACTTAGAAACTCGGTACTCCATAAAAATAACAGATAAAATTACACATTCCAGCCTCGTTGTTGGCAGTGAGCATCGAAATGAATAGAAATGAGAGCGTCTAGTTAAAGTAGTAGCTACACGGCAACATATCTCTTTGAGGACGCAGCGAATGTTAGTTTTAAAGATTGTGGCCATGAATGGCAAGCAGCATGCAGGCTGGTGCTCACTAGCGCATAAGCTGCAACTGACTCCGCAAGATAAGCGGCAGTACGGTGTGTATTTCTCTTTAATTTCGGGTTTGTTTTTAGGGGTTATAAAAGAGAATGTTAAGTTTGGTTTCGGAATACTGCTTCTGTTCTGTTGTTATCAAAATACTGGCACTTGCAGAGAATTACCAGTCCAAAACTGATAAAAAGTATAATGAATTGTAGAAAAATAGTGGTCTGAATTAAGATCTATTCCGTGTTTGGAATTCATTTCGCTTATAGTTTTACGCAAATTTAATTTCAATAAAACTAGATACATTTGAATGTGTGCTTATCAATGATATGATTAAACGTACAAATGAAACAAATTCGTGATTTAATTAATCTACGATAAGATACAAGTTTTACTAAATACTTTGTTTTGTTTCATGTTTTAGAAAACAAAAACATCTAGAGCAGATGCCAAAAAAGCCTGCGCTAATTACCAGAAAACCTAATTAATATTTTTAATTATTACAGAACGCTGGCCAAGGATGTAAAAAAGGACTCTTTTCTCAGTCGTCAGAACCGAATTAGCATAATTTTTCTTCCTTACCTTCAGCGGAAAAATGCGTTTTTATTTGTCAACAAAGGTCAAGAACCTTAACTTTTGAAATGGAATATCACGATATTTGTCGGCGCAGCTCGTGGCTAAATAATAACAGCCGCACGGAGCGATCTTCAAGGTTAAGCAACGCTTGCCGAGGTAGGTTGGTGGATGGGTGACCATCTTAACTAAGCTGTCATTTGGAGATCCTTGGCAGTTGTTACGGATTTTCAGAAACCGGAAAATCTGACACCAGTCTTGCCAAGAAGTACCGTGTTACTTAATTTATGGGTTGTGGAGGTCTGGTAGGCAGCCGCTCCACGTAAAATTTCTGGTATTCAGCTGAATCCGGTTTGACTGGGAGCCGACCCCAATATAGTTGTGAATAAAGGATAGGCTGATGATGACATACTAAAAATCTATGATACAACAACCTTGAAGTGATTATACAGTTTACTGACCACTTCTTCGGTAGGACCGAGGAAATGGCCAGTAAAGGTTAACCCCAATAATTGGGCTTATATCTGCTGATTGTTCAAGCATAGGTAAGGTAGGTTAACCCAGTAAACGCGTATCTGTTTGTAAATAAAGAGTAGTCAATATGGTTAAATTCGTATCTCACTTTGCTGAAGCACTCTTTAAAGAATTCCCTCACCAAAAGCCGTTCAATCCGTCTCATAATATATGTGTACCACAAAAACAAACACAACACAACGGATACATTGTGCTGTGTTTGTATCTTCTTTATTATTATTTTTGGATAGGAAATCGTCAAATGACTTCTCCCGCTCTGGGCGGAGCGGGAGGGAGTGTCAGACTCTTACTGGCTAAAACCCACCCGTGATCCTTCTTGTGCCCTTTGCGTTCCAGGGCCCCGGTAACTCTTTCGAACAAATTCCGCAACGCTGTGTTTTTATCTGTGGTCTGGAACGAACTACGTTTTACATAAAAGTTGATAGAACTATATTGAAGGTAAATGCAGTAGGTATAATCCTAACAAAACAAACAAAACAGCACCCCAATCGTCTGTTAATTTTAATTTGAAAGCTAACACATGTATCGTGTACGTAATGTTCGAGGGTATGATTATAATGCAGTGCAGCAAACAGTGGCTCGGGCCAGCTTGTTGGCTCAGCGCAAACATTTTAGCAGCCCGCGGTATGAAGTCGTTACTAAGTGCAGCCGGACCCTGATTACGGATATTTCAAGTTCTTTTTTAGGTAAAAACTAGTTATTTTCCCGTGACTTCGCCGTCGTAAGAAGAGTAACTATGGAGTTTCTTGTCCGTTCTTCTCCATAAGAATCTACCTTTGCGAATGGACGCTAGAGTCACTTAATTGTGATAACTTTTAATGATGACGTTCAAAAGTGCCGTTTATTGGCGTAATTGAAATAAACGTTTTGGCTTTTGACTATTGTCGTGGCTTATCTTACAGACACATTTCGAGAATTTTCAGAATAGAATAATTCCGTTTTATACCTAACATTATTTTATAGGATGAGATAATCAGTCAAGAGTTAAGAACGTGTAATATAATTATTGAGTGTAGCGAAAGTTAATTTTCGCTATTTATTCACTCTACGCTATCGTCTCTATATAAAACTAATTTCGTTGATAAAACTGCTGCAAATTTGTAGTGATCGATTTCCACGCCTTCACAACTTCCGTGGGGTGATAAGCAAGCATGCACGGATGTATTTTGCCATTTTGCACCCACTCACCTAATATTCGTTATCGCGTTGCCTTCGATCGTTTATAAGGGTCCTGCACGTCAGAATAAAAACTCGGAAACCTTCCGAATCATAATATTCCCAATTTTCCTTGAAACGTGACCCCATAGATATTCTAAATTTATTCATGTACGTTACGTCTTGTCCGTCATGCCTGTATTTGGATCACGGAAGTTCACATGTGTACCAAAATTAAACTGTACGGTCTAGTAGATATGGAGAAAATTGGCTGTGACAGACACAGACACACGAGTGATACTAAGAAGGGTTCCGCTTAATTTTTTTTTTATTTGGAACTCATAAACGTGCCCCCGAATTTAAGAATTGTCGCTACTAGCAAAAGCTCTTTGCTTAACGGTACTATTTATAACACTCTACATTCCATAGGTATATATTGTAAAGGGCACAAACCGACACACACATAACAGACATGCATAATCTAAGTTGAATCTAAATAATTTTGTCGATTTACAATTAGATTTTTCTAAAATATTTATATTGTTAGCTCTCGTGCGATCCACGAAATCTGCTTTGCAGTTTGGCAGAAGTTATTTGAAGATCACAACACATTTAATAAAATAAATAAAAAACTTCCTCTATTGCAGAACATTTATTATTGACCCGCGCAACTTCGTCTGCGTCACATAAGAGAGAAAATAAAACAGTTCTTTCAAAATGTTTCATTGATGCCCCGCTCCTATTGGTCGTAGCGTGATGTTATATATATTATAATTTCTTATGTATAAAACAAATATACATATATTGGTTTTATACTTTTTACGTGATGCGTGCAGGGCTCAGTCAGAGTTCAATATCTTTTGATTTTGTGAGTCGATTTTATGAAATAAAGGCTAGATAAAACTCCAGATAACACTCAATATGTTTAAACATCTAAATTTCGAATAGAATCAGTGGTTCTTGCGTGATGCTCCCACAAACATAAAAACAGGCAAAAATTTAAAAACGTGCATTTTATGTTCTATGTGTTTGTTCTAACGTTTCTCAGTTATTTTTATGCCAAAATACTCTCAATGTACACAGCGAGTCTACGATTTTATTATAGGTATGTATAGACAAGATAACTAATGTCTCCTATAACCAGGCACCTACATAGCAAAAAGAAAGCCTCTTCTAACACATAAATATTCAAGTCAGTAACATTACCGTGACGCTCCAGTAGAAAAGGCAAGTTTTTGTGCCCAACTACAAGTGACTGCTGAACAAAAACTTTTCAATTATGTAAACTGCGAAAGAAGACATCTCCCGTTTGCACTACGCTTATGAATAATGCTTCTGTGTACTTAGTTTTCTTTGGTAACGAAAGGTGCTAAAAGCAAGTGAAATATTTGTTGTTTTATCTACGTAAAAGCTACTATACATAATCTTTACTAATAATATTATAACCGTGAAAGTTTGTATGTATGGATGTTTATTATTCTTTCATGCAAAACCTACTGAATAGATTTTGATGAAATTTGGCATAGAGGTAGATCATAGTCTGGAATAACACATAGGATACTTTTTATCTTAGGAGTATATTCCCTTGGGATAATTTTCATCATCACGCTGCTGGCGGAGCCGCGGCCGACAGCAAGTATTATTAGGTACATGTCAGTTTGTAATGTATGTGACTGGTAGGTACATATTTTTAAACGTGTATGTGGCGTGCTTAAATAACAAATGTTTATTATGATCGCCGTGCAAAAACATTAGCAAAGCTCTTTTAAAATCAATCACAGTTTTCAGGAGTTCAACGCGCGTAACTACGGTTATACAAGTATATTTGCACCAGAAGTTAAAAACTTATAAAAGCAAGCTAAAGAGCTTTCAACCAGCTTGCGAACCGAGCATAAGCGCTGAAATATTAGGAAGCAGTAATCTATCAAAACTTCTCACATGCTTAAACACTAACGATGCTGTGGTAAGTAAAAGAAAAGTCGGCAACACCAAAGAGTATGGAAAACTGTTCAATTATGCAGAAGGTCCACTAAGAGATGGGTGCACGTCTCCGCCCCGTTTGCGCATTCATTTATGAATAAATCCACCATTTTATTGATGCTCACATCCCTGTAAGATGTACGACTGTGTCTCGATTGTGACAATACATAGGTAGACACATATTTACATTTATTCCGTAGTCTGTACGTGGTCGCCCAGTTGCTCGCTGGAGTGTTAAAATTTTAAGGTTGTAGAGACTTGTATTCGTCCTTGTTCGAGTTCGGAACAATAAAATATCGATGTCGACTATCGGTTACAGTGATACCATTCAAGTTTTGTTCTTATGAATTGTGCCAGAGATAAATACTACAGTTACAGCCGTGAAGAGAAACAGAATGTCGTAAAGGAAAAACTGATTGTGATGAATTTTTAGAAGGCATTTAATTTGACCGCCAACATAAACATAATATAACATTTCTACGAAATTAACGTTTAATTTTCTATGAAATATTAATTCATAATAAACTCTCGAGACATTAATTGATGGAGCGTTAATTCAACTTGTTTTTAAATCCGGATAAACCTGTCTACCATCAAAATCAAATCTTAATTTCCTTTCACGATATTTTGCTCTCATATTCTCGAAACACCTTTACTTATGTATGTAACTATGTAGATAAACAAAAATCTTTGAAAGTCGAAAGCGCCGACGTATCTGAAGGATTTCTAGATATGACTGTCAATACAGTTCGAGATCTTTCCTATAAAACAAACGAATGATTTTCATTGAGTACGGAACTCTAAAAAGGCGACAAAGTGTCAATAAACTAATCTCGAATCACAGACAAAATTGTGACAGAGACAATAAAATGAACTAACGTATAAATTCGTACATAGCACTAGAAATCGCTCCAATATAAAACATAAAAGGAAATTCTTCGGAAGACGTTCTTCGCCTCGCTTTGTTTGTTCCTCTTTGTCTGTTAAAAGACACATAAGAGAATCATATTGTCCTTTTGAGCGTCACTCTCTTCATTAATAAAATACTCAAGTCTCGCTTTTGTAACAAGAATTTTTCCCTTTGAAATGTTGCAATGATTTTGTCATCTCACTTAATGGGTACAGTTGGGGGTTTCAGGAAGCAAACAAGTGGAAAAGGTTTTCTATTCATAAAGGAGACCAACATGCTGAACATTTAAAATGCGGCACGGCTGTAACAAAGGACACAAAACACAAATATTGCTAAGATTCAAATAGCTGAATTAAAGAAAATTACAAACAAAAAAATGGCAATGATAAAAATATGGTCAGCGTATTATGTAAATAAAGAAGAACATATTGCACCCGAAGAGCTTTACCTCAATTTAGGAGCAGCTAAACGGGGAACCCGTATTAATTTGCCTGAAATGGCCTAATTTACCCGAAAACATGAAACTCTCGAACTAGAGTTAGTACTAAACATTTTATGATGTAATAATGTAGAATTATATGTAGATATGAAGCCTAGTCTCGTAACCGAAGGGAGCCGAAGTCTACTTAGCTCCCATGTTCGAGGTTTTGTCGTAAAACTTAACGTTATTTACATCATAAAGTATGTATTTCGAGGAAACGAGAAGAGATTTGAACGCTCACAAGCTCAATCATAAGTGAACATTGGAGCAGGTAAAATGCGAGTGCCTCATTTGTACTGTAATTTAAAATCCTGCCTCGTTAAAATTCTGCAAGAGTACTCGTATCCCTTCACTTTCCAAATTATAAACGATTCCTTCGAAATATAACACGACGAATTTGCTAAAGGTCGGTCTCATTAGATACTCATCTACTTTCAAACTCTTCAGAATCGAATTTAACATTGTAATTTATTCTTAATAGAATATCCCTTTCAATTTCCTTTTCCCACTAAACCGACCCTTAAATTAAATCCTTCACTTCCCTAAAAATGTTAAAAGGTAGGATCGGTTTTATCCCGAATTTCAGTTGGCCAGATAGTTAACAGACGGACTTGCCCACATGGTTAATTAGCAAAGCTGCCCGAAGGTAATACAATATAAACATTTTCCCGACCATCAACGGTAGGTAATACGGTATAACATCCTAACGTAAAAGCCGAAATAAAGGAAAATGAACCAACTATGAAATTTGAGGCACAAGGACCAAATACGGGTACCGAAGCTTTGTAGTAACATAGGATTTTTTCTGCACTAATTCTGTATACACAGTTCGTTCTGAATGGCGTAGGGACTGCAAAAGAAATTTGGCTTAGCGTTAGGACCAGTCCTAAGGCACAGACTGACAATTACGTACATATATAAATATCGACTGTGAAAGCTAAGTTGTTAGTGCAGTAGTCAAAAAGCAGTTAAACGAAACTCTCAGAGCAGACAAAGAAACTTATTACGCACTAGTTTATGAGTACATTTTCCCGCAAGCAAGAAAAACAGCTCATAATAATAAGCTACACAACTGAAACAAAGGAAATAACAGTTTAGTTCTGTAAGCTAATTTTGGCAGACTTTTGTTGATAAATTAGGTTTAAACACAAAGCAGAAGGTAACTAGTACGATCTAATCACAAAATAGTTCAAATATGCAGCAATAATATAATACTGTTAGATATAATCTTAAGTCAATCAAAGGATAAATCTCTTCTTCTAATACAGGCAATCTTCAAGGACTTAGAGATTAAAATGGCCACCAAAGTAATCATCTTTCTTTTGCTTCGGTAAAGATTGCCAATTTGATTAAACCGATACCGGTTTCAAAATGAGAAAATTTTACTACACAAATGATGAAATGGGTGTTCAAAGACATTTTAAATGATATACTTGGTGAAGTGTCTGGGAACTCCATGTTATTTCCATCACACTCCGCTTTGTAAGAATTTGCTTCACATTCTTGGCAATTCATTTCATAAATTCAGCTATATCAAAATTCTAGTAAATACTTCTTCATAAATAAGAAAAGAATCGCTGTTCGCGTATCAGTTGCCCGCCGACAAATAAAGCTATTTGGCAGTGAGACGGCGTAACTTGCTACTTTAGTGCTTTGCTCGCGTCCGCAACCCCAAGAGTTTTAAACTTTACAGAACGTCACGTTTTATACTAGAGGATTTACTAGCCGCCCCACAAAGTGTGTAACTGAACGGTTTTGTGTGACAAATTGTAAAAGACAGTTGCTAACTTAAATTGAACAACTCGAGATCTTTCTTGGTCGTTTGACAACGTAATTGCACAGGCAAAAGTTATGCATTGATGATGGAGATGGGACAAAAGAGCCGTCGTTTAAACTGGTGAGTTGTGAGTTATATCATCTACATACGCCTTTGATATTCTATTCCTCTTCATGCCGAGACATCCAATTAGATACGATCTTCTTTCAAATATTTTACTTGAGTACACGCTAGAATTCTTTCTAGTTGCTACAAGAAAGAATTCTCGCGTTGTTCATTAAGGGTCGTTTACATTGGCGCTACACCCGGCCTTTCTAGACGCTGTTCGCAGTGCGAAGCGGCTGCAGATGTACCTAATTGTTGAACAGACTGTCGGCGGCACGTCTACATCGCCTTGTTTTATTGCCGAGACTAGATCCATGCAAACACAGCGAAGATTGGTGTAGCGTCATTACCGTTTGACTTGCGGAATGAGATGTGAAATTGAATTCAAATTGAATGAATCCAGGTGATTGTTTCACATGGCTGTTTGGAATGTTTAAGGTAGCATTTCACTTGTTTCCTTGGTTGTAATTTCTATGGGTAGGTAGATATTTACCCTTCGAAATATATACCTATAATTTGGTAGATACCTATATTTGAAAATAGACAGTGGCGCATCAATCATCATCAGAAATCAAACACACATCGGAATTCTAGAGTTGTACCGTAAGACTCAATTCCTATACGTGTTTTCGCTCGAACTAGTTCATGTGTTGTCCCATCTCTGTGTGTAACAAAAACCTACCTATTTAGGAATATAGAATAACATATTTTTAATTCCGGACAACGTTAATCCTAGTCATAGACCGGACACCACTACGCCGTGATGGATGTGACGTGACGAAAATGATTCATGTTGCGAGCTTCTATGAATTGCCGTTTCTGTGCCAGCAAACAAAACAAAGACGAAAGCAAAAAAGGCAAAGCACAAAAAAATAAATACAAATTCACGCTCCATTCCAATAAATCATGAGCATGTTTGCGAAATTAAAACAAGATGGAGATTTAATCATAATAACGGGCGGGTTCACGGTCCGGTCCTTGGCCTGACAGATCGCACTCCTGCACGTTAATCACTTCTTCATATCTCTGTTGTCCTAGTACCATGCCAGAGGTAAGAGACGTTAGAATGTCCTCGTAATAAAAGTTTTAATAACATTGCTTACGAATTCGTGACTTTCAAACAAATGGGCTGAAAGTTTTAAGCATTGTTGTGTGAATTATGTTTAATAATGCTTAACATTGCTTGAATGAATATTGCTAAGAGACAAAGTTTTTGGAATCGTTTGAAGTGGTTGAATTGAACACAATTTGCGGAATTGATCAGGGCGAGGATAATAAATCAATAATTAATTACGGTAAATAGATGTCCCTATACCTTATCGAATTGAACTGAAGCTAAAATTGCTAACACAATTCAATGGACTTGTTCCACAGGTCGTTGCTGTCAAGGTAAAAATAACTACAGCTAAGAATGCTATGTACAGGTAAGGAAAATACTGTTATCTGTATTCAACACGTCGCGTTAACAATCATGTCCTATTTATCCGTAAATTGCCAAGCGCCGAAATTTAACTTCAAATCTTAGAAGGTATAAGCTACCTTCATCACGTTGATATTACGTGTGACGTCATTTCGTAAACCTTAGATAATTGGAGTGAAATTATTTGCCAACCGAGATATTAATTTAAATAGATTTAACGTCGTTAGGTAGAATGTTTCAAATCCAGGCTTAAGTTGAATAGAATGTCATGTACGTAAATCAATATGGAGTTAGTTGGGCGAGCAAGCGCTCGAGTTTGAGCCGAGCGCTTAATCTCCTCATATATTATCACATGAGCATGATATTTAGGCATCCTGTTGCGATGTCACTGGCATTTTAATTGGGCCTTTGGGGGAAGCTTATTAGTCAAAGTTTATTTGACAAATAAGCTTCAAGTTAAGTTCGAGATTTAAGTTTTGGCGTTGCGTTTTTTTTAATGATTTTTTTTAATTCTCTTGCATTATTATTGTATACGCAATAGCAATTCTTCAGCAAGTTTTGTCGTTTAACCATCTTTCTTTTTTACAAGCAGTAACAATAAATTAGATAAAAAATGAAACAAACAAATTAAGGCCATTAACAGTGACGTTTATTACAGAAATTGCTTCCATAAAATTACATGAGACGGTTAAGCGCACTGCAGGATCGCTTAATTTCTATAGAGACCGACCGAGTTGGAAAAACGACCAAAATGTTCTTCTCACGATAGGTGAATACGTGGATCGATTCGGGGTGACAAATCGTCTTCAATTAGATTGGCTAATAGAGATCGATTGTTTTGTCCATCGATGTCTATTGACTGCCCATTGGCTGTGCGTTTCTTCTGTTATTTAGTCTCTTTGACCGCGGGGGTGTCGTTAATTGAGAGTTAGTGGGTCATGTTTTTCTTCTTTTATTATTTTGGGATCTGTTTCTTAGCCATTTTATCTTTTAGTCTCTGTCTATGGCTACCAAACTGTGGGCCATAGGAGCAATACATTATTGTTCTGCCCATCATAAGCTTATTTATATTTCAAATTAAACACATGATTTTAAAACTCCTTTAACATTTAAAACTACCTTTAAAACTAAGGAATTTTCGAAGGATTAAAAACAATGAAACACGAAACTTAATGTCACATTCATAATGGCTGGTATGCATCAACGACGCATAAATGTCAATTAAAATTGTTTTATTACGTCGTCGCTCATAATGAGTGAATGAAAATAAGCCGATAGGACAGACGATACAAAGAGTATGGTTGATGAAGGCGGACGGTCAGTCATGCGAAACCTTTTGAGTATGGAGGATGGCAATAAAACGAAATTATCGGTTGATGAAAAAGAGAAGCAAAAGGTAATTCAATTGGAAGCAGTGAAAATGGAAGACGACGCTCTGGCATTGTTGATTTAAAATATGATAATGTTAAAGAGTCAATATGTTGTTGACTCAAATAGAGAGAAGTTTTTTTTCCGGATGGGAAATCATCAAATGATTTCTCCCACTCTGGGCGGAGCGGAAGGGAGTGTCAGACTCTTACTGACTAAAACCCACCCGTGATCCTTCTTGTGCCCTTTGCGTTCCAGGGCCGCGGTGACTCTTTCGAACAAATTCCGCAACAAATAGACAGACCTTAAGACAACATTACTGACAGACAACGAACAAGAAGCATATTTCTAGCTTAGTAATGTAGTTCAGCCTGCTGTAATTTTTTAACTAAATATTCGTCCGTAGGCTCATTCAACGCAGAACAAAGGGAGGTTTCCCTTTGTGCTACTCCATTACTACTACACCTACAGGACAGTGTGTTAGCATCTGGTGTATGTACGTGATTAATGTTTGTATTTCTGTCTGTGTCCTTTGTGTCCTGCGGCAGGTGCCATCTGTTGTGTCCGCTAGGTCCGTAAAACATTTATGGGTCTTTTTATTAGTCAGCGGTTTAATTCGTCCTTTTAACTGTGTTTGATTTTACTAGCTTTATGGAAGACCAGCTGACCCACGCAACTTCGTCTACGTCACATAAGAGAGGGAAAAACAATAGCTTTTGCAATATTTTTCATTGATGAGCAGAAGCAGAGCATCGATGAAAAAGTATTACAGTTTTTTTTATTTTTCTCTACGTGATTTATTATATTTTTTAATTTCCTATGTATATAATAAATCTTTATTAGATTTGTAGTTTTTACGTGATATGTGCAGGACTCATTCAACTTACTACACTTAGAAATTCAATATCTTTTGATTTTGTGGTCAATTTTGATGAAATAAACGCTAAATGATAACCTCCTTTTTGAAGTCGGTTAATAAAACTTGGGATAAAACTTAATATTTTTATGTTCCTAGATTTCAAATTAGATCAGTGTTTTTTCCGTGATGTTTCCATAAACAGACATACAAACAGATAAACAAAGAACAGACAAAAAAATCAAAAATTGCATTTTTGTATTCTATGTCTTTTTCGTAACTTTTCTTTATATTTTGATGCAAAAATATTCAATTTACAGACACGGCAAGTCTACAATTTAATTATATGTATAGATTTACTTGAAAGCATTGTTGCATTAAACTTGAAGTGTCACAGCGAGGACAAAGCTAATGCATCTCGAGCATTTATTCAGTACTCTAGATAGGATTAGAGGCAAATAGACTTGTTACATTAATTCTGCGAGCGTTAAGGGTCCCAAAAAAACCTGAGGGACTCGATCATATTTAAATTATAACATGTTTCTTTCTAGAAATATCTAAGAGAATCATTGACTAGATAGTAGAAGAATAACGCCTGCCGTCATATACTATGAATACTTATATTTTATTCGCAAAGGAGTGAAGTAAAATCAATAGATTTCGTAGAAGCTTAACAATAAAATATTACTGTAATACCTGTGTTCACGAATAAAGATTGATTGATTGACCTTTTTAAATCATATTATAATGAGCAAAGAATAATTGTTCCTTTGTTTAATGTACCTACATGAAAGGTAATCTCTGGAGATTACCAAGAAGATCTTGGGATAATTAACGGTTCTGGTTCTGGTTTGGATAACATTGCAACACTTTGTGTGACTTCAAAAATCTCTAACTAATATGCCAGGGTCATGGGCTATTTAGAAAAAGTTACCGCGACCCTGGGACGCAATGAGCATTTGAAGCACTGCGGGTGGGTTTTACTAAGAGTCGAAAACCCTCCGACGGGAAACGTCATTCGGTGATTTCCCATCCACAAAAAAGCCTCTAAGCAATAATCTCGTAGGTCCTAATTACCTACAGTAAAGAGCATTCTATCAATCTATTTCCAATCCATAATTCAAAGCACACATAGTTCTAGCAAATAATCGCTTAGCGTTAACGGCCTGTCTAATGCACCCACGGCGTGATGCATCGTTCACGCGACAACAAAGCACAAACGTGATGAAGTTTTCACGCAGCTAGCACTTAATGCCACTGGATAACAAGCTTTAATAATTTATAGTTTAGGGTCTAAATTTAAGGAACAATAGGCGTAGGTGACGGCTGTTTAGATGTTTGGATGCACAATGATGGGTCGTGTTGTGTTTTGTGGGAGGCAATATTTCCTTATTATAACGCCGTGTCATAAACTAAGAATCTTGAGAAAAAAAAACAATGTGTTGTTTCGTTTTTTTTTTTAATTATTATTGATAGGCTCGCGTTTGACCTTAAAATAAACTGATGGAAAGCGACAATGTAGCATGCTTGCCTAGAAGTAAACTGTTCAGTCAAAAGACTGAGACACACAGACTAAAAATTCAAAATATGCAGAGTTGAATTAACTATTGAAGCTACTTAGGGCTGATATCGAATTAACAGTTTTTTTTTTAAAATAAAATAAATAAATTCTTAATTTGTCGGACCACAAGATCCACTGTGTTAGTAAATGTCTTAAATCTAATGTTAGTAGCACAAAGTATTATTTTCAATTTATTATTTTAGTTCGCTTCGTGTGGATGACGCACAAGCGGACAAAACTCGCTCGTGCATCACCCCCACAAACCGTCTCAGAATAGTCGAGTAGGTATATGTTGTACGTCACTGTCCTCAGAATACTGTTGTCACTGTCCCGCAGTCTTGTTATTAAGGACGAGATCTTTTTCCTGATGACCGCATAAAAGTCGTCAGTTCGATTCAACGCAAATGAATGTGTTGCCTACTGCCCTCGTTAGGCTAGTTAATTGTACGAGTTTGAATTATATTTGCTTCATTCTTCACTATGTCAGCGAAGCAGTAATGTTAGCGAAAGAGGAGGCGGACCGCGTGCGGGAGAGGCAAACCTCACGCAAGCCGCCGCAACAGAAGAAGACACCCCGGGCGTCGGGAGTCACTGGGCGATTCCTGGCCACAGAGGCGCGGGCCTGCGGATGGCGAGTCACCGCGGCCCTGGAAAGCAAAGGGCATTAGGGGGAAAACAAGTAGGTTTTATTCAGTAAGAGTCTGACACTTCTTTCTGCTCTGCCCAGAGCGGGAGAAGTCATTTGATGATTTCCCATCCATAAAAAAGGTATTGCGTCTGTGAAATTTTACCGTCTAATTTAATTTAGCCCTCTATATAAGGTATATAGGTTTTGCCGTTTATAAACACAAAGTTATTACTCCTCACAATAAAATACTTCAAGTACATGACATTCAATTACAGAGTTGCGTAGTCAACATCTGCAATTTGAATATTTATGACCAATAACCATTGTTTAGTGGGCAATGAAATGTATATATATATTTTTATAGGAAGTCTGGTAATGATATACCTACCTAGATAAGTTACCGTAGCTTGAAGTATGGAATGACTGGGACCGCAATTTTGATTTTTTGACTGCTGCACCGAACTAGATAATATTACGATATTAGTTTGTTTTCGACATTTGGAATGTTTCTTTTGGCGATAAAGGCGGTTGTGGTTATTTGACGAATAAACTTCAATATTATTTTATGATTTTTCGTTGTCATCAGTCACACAGATACACGAAGTACAACTACCAATGCATAAGTGGAGCAGTCGATTATATCGTCATAAAGGAAAAATGCTGCACAAAACAAACTGAAAATTGATTGAAGGTAATCCAATTTGAGTTTCCAGCGCAATTCCCTTTTACGGCACCAAACAGAGGATAAAATATAATTTTCAACTAAAAAATAATACAGAATGGCGTAAATTTCAGGCTTACATCACCGCATCGTACCGAGACCGCGTCAATGGGACACGCCATGAATGTTGATAAGAGGCCGCTATTCGAAATACTCGTAAAACCCGTATAAATATTCCGCTTAAAAGGCGAGGAGACGTGCAAACGCATGAACCTATGTTTACTTTACGTAACTCACCCTATTTAAAGTAAAGTAAAGCAACGCTACGTTTACCATCTCACATGTTAAATATACAAGGGTTTTTTCTCCTGAAAAATGTTAGTTTTTCAAGATAAATAATGCGGAAAAACAACCCTAACGGGGCCTTATAGTTCGTTTTCCGATGTTGATTTACGAGTGTACGTAAATAAACTCGCACCGCAGCAAAGGGTACCCCTTTTTTTTTTTTTTGGATGGGAAATCATCAAATGACCCCTCCCGCCCTGGGTGGAGCGGTAGGGAGTGTCAGACTTTTACTGACTAAAACCCACCCGTGCTCCTCCATGTGCCCTTTGCGTTCCAGGGCCGCGGCAACTCTCTCGAACAAATTCCGCAACCCTAGCAGGCACCGACCCTATGGGGCCCCATCTCTGGTGCTGACGGCTCCTTGAGGCGCGCGTGAAGCACAACGCGTCGTCGACTCAGCCTGGTATCGGACGGCGAGCCACCCACGCTCACCGTCCACAGGCATCAGCCACTGCGCAATAGCACAGCGGCCGACTCGTCTCTGGAGGAGGCCGAAATGGGACCATTACTGGCACTCCATTTCAGCCCCCTCCCGAGTACCGGGAGTCGCAGCACCCACAGCAGAAGCGGCAGAAGCGGCGACGGAAGCCGCGGCGGCGGCAGAGGCGGCGGCGGCGGCGGACCTCTTGCCCTTGGTCGGGGCGGATGGCGCGCAGGCCCTTCCCCCAGCCCAGTGCTCGGCCGGCTTGCCAACAGCCGCACATGCACTGCAGTGCGGCGTGGCCTCGCACTAGCCGGCCCGATGACCGGGCTGACCACAGCGGAAACAAAGTCCACTGCGGTCCACCTCCGAGGGGCACATAGCTCCCGTGTGGTTGCCCACATGGCAGCGGTAGCACCTCAGAGGTCTGGGTTCCAGCAGTTTTACCCGCGCAGAAACCCACCCCACCAAGAGCCTTCGACCCTCCGACACTGTTCTGGCCGCCGTCACGGGGCAGCTCACCACAAGGGTTTGCATGCCCGTGTTGTCAGGCCGGAGGGTGCCCGCCTTGACGAGCTCGGCAGAGCACCCCCCAGTCCTGGCGACGGCGGCCACAACCTCCTCCTCCGTCACGGAGTCGTCCAGGCCCACCACGCGCATGTCAATGCACTTAGTCGGCCTGGACACTCGAACCTCGTCCGCGGGGAGGACCTCCTTCAGCCTTTCGGCCAGGGCGTCCGCGAACGGGCCACTCTCCGCTCCGGCGAGCTCGAGCTTCCGGGCACCGGTCAGGGTTCTCCTGATCCCGAGGCCCCCAGTGATGCCCAGCTCCCGGAGGTTCACCGCCTCCTTCGCCCGCTTCATCAGGGCGAGGTACGTCACACCCCTCTGTTCCGCTTCCGGCTGCAGTGTTAAAACCACAGCCGCGGACTTCGGGGCGCGAAGCCTCGCCGCGATGGCGTTGGCCTTCCGCCGCTGCCTCTTGGCCTTGCTCCTGGCCGCCTTTTTGGCCTGCCGCTTTTCTCCAGCAACCTGCCACCCGGCCCCGGTGGCAGGAGGGTCCGAGGTTGGGGGTGGGGGCGGCTGCGGCGCCACTGACGCAGCAGCTTTAGCCGCTCCCCCTCCAGCCTTCCTCCTTCCCCTCTTCGCCGGGGCCGACTTGGTCGTCGCCGGCGTCGCAGGCGCCGGCGCCACAGGCGCTGGCGCGGCTTCCGCCTTGGCCTTCGCCTGGCCGGACGTTCCCGGGCCAGCAGCCACCGCGGCTGCGTACGAAGCCGCCTTCTGCTGTCCCGGGGGCCTCTGTGCCGCCGCTAACGGGGGACGCCGGACCATGTCCTCCAAAACGGAGAACTGCTTCCGGAAGGGAGCCAGCTCCTGCCGCACCAGGCTCCGCACCTGGCTCAGCACTTGGCTCCCCTCCAGCGCCGCCGGACTCAGCCCCCCCTGCGGCCCCTCAGAGGCCGCTCTGGCCATGTCAGCCAGGTCCCTCCGGAGCGACTCATTCTCCGCTATGAGTCTCTCCGTTACGGCCGCGAGGCGGGCGACCTCCGCCCGCAACTCTGTCGCCTCTTCGGACCTGCCGACGTTGGCCGCCGCCGCCGCCATAATGGAGGCTTTGGCCGCGCTAATGGCCTCCCAAATCAAAAATCAAATCAAATCAACTTTATTCGTAAATGTAGGTTTCAATACAATAGGATGTCATTTTAAACTGGTCAGTTCGCTACATTTTACTCAAGAGCATACAAATAATAATAATATTGGTGGTGTCGAAATAACAGACACACATTTAAAATAAAATAGGCAATTCAATTACTTACATACTAACAATACATAATTACACAATTATAATGTCAAAATAATATTAATAATATAATCTAAAATGTAATATTCTATAGTCTAAATGTCAGTTGTTTGTGTTTGTGTGTTTTGTTGTTGTTGTTGTTGTTGTTGTTGTTGTTGTTTGTATGTGTGTTGTGTGTGTCAGTTGTTGTTGTCTTAGAGGACTGCTTCCTCTTAAAGGCCACAGCGTGGATCGCGGCCTCCACTACCTCTTCGAACCGGGCCCTCTGCTCCTCGGCAGCGGGCGGTTCCTCTCTCGGGGACTCTTCGTCGTCAGAGTCGAGAGGGGGCGGAAGAGTAGAGGGAGCCCCACGACCGCTCCCTCCAGGGCGACGCCCCTCCTCCACCGACCTCTCGGCCCGACGGCCCGCCTCCCGGCCCCCTCCCTGCCTCACTGCCCCTGCCCCGCCTAGCGGTGGGGATTTTGCGGGCGGAGGCAAATTCGCCCTCGGAGGACGACCCCCCGGTATCCTCTCGTCTGGGCCGCTTGCGGAAGAACTTAACGTTCTCCGCAGCAGCCCCCTCTCCTCCGTTTCCAGAGCCCGCCGAGCTGACCGTTACTAGGTCTGGCGCGGAGCCGGAATCCGACTCCGCACCACCCCGGCGCTCAGGCGAACCCTCCTCTACGAAATCGTACGCCATCAGCTCCTTATAGGAAGCGGATCCGGATGACGACGATTCTGAGCCTCCTCGGCTCCTGTTGCCACTGGCAAGTGGAAGGTGTTTGTTGCCCACCCCAGAGTACGGAGGGCAGCCCGCCGAAGCGGGGTGGGATTCCCCGACTGCTGAGCAGTCGGGACCCACCTGGGGACTCATTTTGCAAAAACCTTTTTTCATCTTGTTCCTTTTTGAGGGTGCGGTCCCTTACTCCTCCGCCCTTTCTCCATCACAGGGCCTCTCCTCCCACCCGCTCACTGCCTTCACAGCCACGTCTGATGAGCAGACGCGTACCAGAAGGCAGTGAACGGGATTCCTCGCGTGTGTGTCTCTCTTGGTCTGATCCCTCACTTGCGACCTTCCGGCATGAGTGGCTCTACCGGGAAAGCTCGCAAGATCATTGGGACGCTCAAGCCCCACCACGACGACAACGTGGAGACACATTCGGTGGGGAGCAAAGGGTACCCCTGAAATGTATTTAAAACAATGACGTGAAGCGTTCTGACACGGAAGCTTTAATTTTAGATGAAAACTGAATTATTCATGTAGTTGCTTCCGCTGAGATTGTTGTCAGACCAATTATAAAATAGAGCTCGCACCGTAATTACCCCGAGGGGGAATAATATCGGTTGCACCAACTATTTTCACGAGCACCAATCTATATGCCAGACAAGAGACCTAATCCTTTTTAAAACGAATTCAAATCCAATCTCTTCAAGTTCCTTTTTCAAAATATTGAACCTAAGTTTCCGAACAAAAACTGCCTCCGCTCCCATAGCGGTAATAAAGGTGTACACGTGAACTTTTTTCTCGTTTCGTCGCGAACTTTCTAGAAAATGAGTAAGGTGAATTGATTTACGCTGGAAGTTGGACAGTTAGTAAATGAAGAAACGTCTCGTAGGAATGCAGAGGGGGCTCGAACTACTTGGGAAATTCTACATTTTCTTCCAAGATAGAGCTTTGTCACGGATTTATTTTCGATGAAAGTTTACAATGATATTTGAAATTATACGGGGTGAAACTGGAAGTTTTTGTGGAGGGGTAGGTGAGATTACAAATCCCTTATTCGCCCCAGGGAAGGCGGGTCGTAAAATGAGACGAGCCCTTGCATAGGGTTGATGGCTGCTATGTATAGTTTCGACTATCTCGCTCGTATTGGAGATTTGGGAGGAAAACTCATCCGACAAATAGCATTGTGTATATTTGTTTATTGATGACGCGCTGCCAAATCCATGTATCTATTACATAGGATAGAACATACATACTCATAGAAGTACATTACAAATAAGCAGTCGACTTTCAATGGATATTTAGCGAATTCTAAACAGCAAATAAACGTCTCCTATTCGAAACAAATACGTTCGATTTCATTTATCTTTAGGCATCTCCGCTGTAATACAATAAACTCCTTCTCTCTTTGACATAAGGCTGTCGTATTAAATCCCCTAACATTAACGTCCAATGACATCTCGTTTACTTCGCGTTAACGTACATGGCACGAATGTGATGTATTCTAAATAAAACATGCTCTTTTGATGTGATGTACTCTAAAACACGTTCTTTTGCTGTGATGTAGACTTCTACACAAAAAAAGACAAAATGTACAAAATAACATTAATTTCGGAACTCGATGTTTTTGGTTGCTTTTTCGTTTTTTGAACACCGACTTCCAAAATTAAAGTAATATTTCACTTTTTAGTGTACAACCCCCCTCCCCCCACCTAAACGTACCAATCACATTGGTTTACACAACAAACAAACATGCGGGTTCAGCAATCCCGAAAGATTTGCTATCATTTTTTTTACCGTTACCTATCATCTCTGTTCTTCATCAGATCTTCACCAAACTAGAAAGGGACCACGTTTACATCGACAAGAGGGAATGAGAACGTCGTTAATGTAAACTAAGCTACGCATTATTAGGGATAACTCAAATACTAGTCGTCAGATGTCAATCAAATTTAAATGGGAACACACGACTCAACTCTAATATAAAGAGAATCATCAAAATAGGTACACTCAATACAAAGTTATGAGGTAACGAACATAAAAAAATACATTCGAATTGAGAACCTCCTCCGTTTTGGAAGTCGGTTGAAAACACGTTATTTCGTTGTGATGCACTCGACTAGAGCATTAAAAGGCACTTTTGAACGTCACATAGTTTAAACATAAAATATTATAGTGATTTTAGCTGTGTGGTGTACAATAAAAGCGCACACTCTAAAGACAAAAACAACCGGCCAAGTGCGTGTCGGACCACGCATAGCGAAGGGTTCCGTAGTTCACTGTTAAAATCTCGTATCTCTAAAAGTATATAAGCTCTAATAATCAAACCAATTTTCGTTTGTAGTGTCTGTGAAGTTCTATTTGCTCAATTTTTTTTTCTCCAAAATTTTCATCTTCATAGTTTAAAAGTTAGAGGGACACATTCTTTACGAATTCGAAAGCACATATCTCAAAGACTATTGCCTTAAATAAAAAACTTTCTTAGAATCCTGTATTTCATTCATCTTACAAAGAGCTATTAAATGATAACCCACAAGATTATGTTTGTTGGAATTTATTTTTCATCCCTTAGTTACATGTATGGAGTGCCACCCCTAAAATTATTTTTTTCCATAATATTACAGCATTATTGAATAGCGGTTAACAGGTTGCATCTACCTACCAAGCTTTAATAGTCTCCGAGTAAAACGTCTGTGACATACGGACGGACAGACAGACAGACATGACGAATCCTTAAGGGTTCCGTTTTTTTTCATTTGGCTACGGAACTCTAAAAAACTTCGAAAAAAAAGAAAGGCCTACATAAGGGTATACCTAAAGCTGGACATAATATGACATTGATAACGGGTTCGGAAACATAGGATTACGTAGCCTTCATGTGAGACGCGGACCTGCGAATAGCGAACTATGGTTTGCTCGCCGTCCAATAACGAACAGGCCCTGGTTGAAGGTGCGTCATTTTCCACGCGCGCCTCAAAGAGATTTCAGCAAAGAAGACGGGGCCCCATAGGGTCAGAGCCTGCTAGGGTTGCGGAATTTGTTCGAAAGAGTCACCGCGGCCCTGAAATGCAAAGAGCACTAATAGGAACACGGGTGGGGGCTTTAGTCAGTAAGAGTCTGACACTCCCTTCCGTTCTGCCCAGAGCGGAAGAAGTCATTTGAGGGTTTCCCATTACCAAACACCAACTGAACAACAAAAACAACAAAAGAAATATAATGACATAAAAAAAACCAAGTCGATGATTTAAGGATTAAGAATAAAACACTAAAAATAATAATTTAAAAAACACGTATTTGCTTTATTTCATTGACTCCAGCAATTTTCGTTCTAAAATCTCACGGCATTTCATTGCGGTAATTTATAGTAGAAGTTAATCAAAGTAGTTTTTCTCCACTGTAAAATCGACGACGTTGTTTCTTAGAACAATGAATCCCTTTAAATGAATCACGTAATAAACAACGAAAAAAAACTTTGCTAGCAGACGATAGCGGAATAAAAGCAATTTATATAAGGAATATAGTCGGATTTCAGTTTTAAATCGGACTGATCTTTTCCTCGAGTTGGCGACCATTATTTACTTAGGTAAGATTTATTTTAAAGGTCTTGCGGAAAAGGTCACTTAAGTTTCGGGTAAAATAAAGAGAGGTTTTCTTTAAATCTTTTTTTTCTTTTATCGGGAACTATCGAAGTGATTGAAATATAAAAAGCTTAAACTTTACTGGTGTTAGCAACGCGTTTGTGTTGCATGGATGGTGCAAATACACTATACATACTTTTGTGACAACGAGGTGTTCCTCCTAATGCCTTTTGCGTTCCAGGGCCGCGAAGTATCTTTCGAAAAAAATACCGCAGCCAGGGTTTGTCCACCCTAGCCTAGCTATTTTTCAACAGTTTTCAGGTATCAGACATGAATTGGGCGACTGATTTAAAACAAAATCAATATCGCGGCCTAATTAATTTAAAATCATTTTTTCTGGAATGAAAATAAATACCTGGCGTAAAAGCCACATAAATTTAACGTCACAAGTCTACGTTGATTAACCCTAACTAAATATAACTTTAAGCAACGTAAAACTCGAAGTCTTAAAAAAACTTGTATTAATAACGACAAGGCTGTATAACAAAAACATTTCCATCAGAAAATACCATGATCCCAGAACGAATTTACATAAAGTAAGTTGGACGTTTGAACCACTTGGGGAACGAACTTAGCTGCGGCCTTTTTATCACTTTTTGTGTTTGAACAGATTAAAAAATATTTTTTCCGTGTTTGATTTCAAAAGAACTTCTTTAAAGTTCTGAGGCCCCTTCAAAATTGCCTTGGAGAGTATAAAAAATCCATAAAATACCATTTTCCGAGTGACAGCCGGAGGGCTAAGAAACCATGTTCCCCAGAGCATTGAAAAAAGCTGCTAGAGGGAGTTTTGGGAAGCACGAAATGGGTATATAGAAGGTGGTGGGATAACAGCTTCCGTAAAAACTAAAAGGGCAATGTGGTTGGTCAATACCGTGGTAATATGTATACTTAAGGCACGTATCCACTAGGCAACATTTGACGCACGATATGATGCACAACATGTTGTGCATCATGTTAAACAGCAGCGAGCAACTTTTTTTAGTAACATTGTCCATGTTGCGTGCCTGTTGGCAACGTGGCGTTGTGAACGTGTTGAGTGTCACGAGTTGCGCGTCAAATGTTGCCCAGTGGCTTTAGAGTTACACGAACCAACCTTAAAAGAGAAGGTGCGGCACCGACTTCCCCGTACCAGGTGATACTTAGTCTAGATATATTACGGCGTACGAAACGATCCAATGCCAAATGTTATATTTAGAAAATACATCAATAATGCAAACCGAGGAATTGCCCAACCTCCAAGTGTACGATATTATGATTAAATTTTTGGTAAAGTTAAGCTTGTGGCATTCTAATCGGGTCGCAGCCAACCACTCGATAACTGAAGGGGTGCCATCGTCTTATCTACTGTCCCGATTTCCAGATCGAGACAGCGCCCTTATAAGGGGATATTCAAAAGCACTCTCGAAATTAGGCTACATCAATAAACGCAAGAACCAATGAATACAACAGCCAATTCGCAAGTAAGTGCTGATACTTAGAGATCCCTTCATTTGCAGTCAAAATTGATACTTTAGCTGCGGAAGGCTAGTATTAGCAGTTTCCTTGTTAAAATGTTGTTTACTTCTCCCCCGAAGCCGAACGATAAACGGACGTATCGGATCAGTACCGAATTAGATTATTATCAAGAAGCGCAAGATTGTCGGGAGTCAGGCGAACGGTAAGTTCGTTTTAGAGTAGCTCGGTGAGCAACACCACGTTTAGTTCCTACATACTGCTACTAAATGCTTTGAAAGACGCTTACAGAATATAACACTGAAATTTTAAGATGGGCTAACATAAAATTCAGAAATATTCTCATATAAAGATATTTCTACGCGAGTTACTTTATGGCAGAATATATTTCAATATGCAGTAAAATAAACATCACGTTTGCAAACGTAACAATTTAGAATGTCGACGGAATTAATTCATGTTTATGTCTCACGTGGCAAATGTAAAACGAAATACAATTTTTAGTATAAAGAATGATAGAAGAACCCGTCACCCTGAAACCAGATAAAGCTTCATACAATTAACAAAATGAATACGTGATTTAAATACCAAAGTAGTGGTCGAACGAACAATGAGCCGTCGTTCGCAAATGAACAGTGAAAGCAGTCTAAACCACAAATCTCGTTGATCTCTGCCCATAGGAAATTCTCCCTTTGTAATCCCCTCCCTCCCACACTCATTATTTATTATTTTTTTATCTGACATCCGACGCTGCCCTCCTCGAGAATGGCGCGAAAACGTCGCGAGTTTCGTTCAAAATGATATTGCGGAAGAGAACTGTTATCTTTCGTTTATTTTGGGCATCTTCACGATATCAAAGAGGTTATTGCGACGAATGCAAACTTTGGGGTTTTTTTTGGAACTTCATTTAGATGAGGACTTTGCAAATGATAAAATAAGTGACGGGTATATTGAAGCTATTGCAGGAGAGATAAAATATTTCATTACGGGTGGCGCTGTAAAAGATAGTGCGCGTATTTATGTATCACGCTCCATCGTGCGTGGTGAGATCCCCAAGATTGCTCATTGTACCGGGCTATGAAACATGCTCGTGTTTAATAGTGGACGTGAGCGAGCTCATATACACATTAACAGACCTTACCACGGTGACTAACAGACAGTGTCATTTAATATGGATGACAAAACAAAAAACACTGCAGTGTAGAGCCATTCACCAAAAGTTGCCTAAAGCCAGCAACGAAGTCACGTCTCGTTTTCTATTATAGCATAGAAATCCCTTAACATTACTGTTGAGACTGGAAAACATGTTCCGTATACGAGGGAGGCGTACATTAACGGGGGATGGGGAGAAGCCCCCCAATGACGTGTTGCTTATAACCTCGCGTTTAATGTGTATAAGATGTGTCAGCGGATCTTGTTTTTCTGGAACAATTTTATCAATATTGGCGAATTCATTTGGATTGTAATGATGTTCGAGTTGCTTTTCTTTGTTTTTGGCGACTAGGCACTTTGTATTGCGTCGATCAATAGGTACGTCTCAAGTATTTTTGGTGGTTTTTGTAAATGATGTAAGTATTGCAGGTTTTTGCGTTAGTTTGCATGAGTTGTTAGTATATAAAACATGTCATTTAAGTACATACGAGTACAAACTGACTCCATTTCCCATGGAGGTAGCAAAAACTACTCTCCGCGTTTAATTCCTGATCTACTCAAAATACCTAACTATAGTTTTATGAATGCCCATATGAAACGAATGACCTACTTTCACACCAAGCCCTCTCACCATCCAGTAAATATTTACACGTAGTTCATTTAAATATTTACATCCAGCACTGGATCGACTAAGTTGATTGATAGAATAATTTCAATAATTTCCATACGGTTTCAAAATTAAAACTACGGTGCTGTATATTATGAGATCCATTGAGAATTCACAGCAATATTTCTGAATGGATTTAGGTCATTATGGCCAAAAAAAAAAAAAAAAACAAAAAAAAATTAGGCATCATCTGAACCGGCAAATTTGCTTCAGAATTTCAGATGTGAAGGTATGTAGATTTATTAGGAAGGTGTTCTTATTAATTTTCTTCATATTTTATTGAAGACTTATTGCCATCTATTCTATATGTAAATTGAGGTTTATCGTTTAATTGTCGACATTTACTACTGTAAAGTCAGGTTACATAAAAGCCGCAGTCATTGAGTTAGTAAGATAGTGTTTTTGGTACCTACCACATATTTCTGTCTACTTTTTTTTGCATAGGCTCTGCAGATGTGTGTTTTATTATACGACTGCCCAAAAAAAGGAGTGTTATGTTTTCAGGGTTCTTGTATGTATGTAAGTATGTATGTATATTTGTAAATTTCTATCCACTGTAACTTCTAAACGGCTTAACCGATATGAATGTATCGTTAGAAGCGTTGAATTATCCCGGGTAACATAGGCATAGGCATTGAACATTTTAAAAAATAAAAAGGGGGAGCCATGGTTCATAAATAACAATGAAAATAGGTATTTTGTTTTCATGAGAATTACGTTTACTGTCATCATCTAAAGCTTGCTTAGTACATAGCAAAATGGCAGGTATGTAACAAGAAGAAAAGATAATTTTCCTTTAAAATTTTAACTATCAACTTATAGCCTCATTATACACAATTTATATGATCATAAAAGCTTGTCGTCCATACTAAACTGACGTGACACTAGCTTCTCGTGTAGTGTCATCCAAACTAAACGTGTATACACAGCTCAATCGGTTGAAGATATCTGCTTTCAAATTGAGTAGCAAGATTCAACCCGAACAAACATACATACATTGAAACCTAACATACATACATTGAAACCTAACACACATCCAGATCCGGGGCAAAAGCGTGTCGTGTTCCATGCGCCTCAAAGAGATGTCAGCAAAGAAGACGGAGTGGCCCCATAGGGTCAGTGCCTGCTATTGTTGCGAAATTTGTTCGAAAGAGTCACCGCGGCCCTGGAATGCAAAGGGCACTAGGAGGAACACAGGTGGGTTTTAGTCAGTAAGAGCCTGACACTCTCTTCCGCTATGCCCAGAGCGAGAGAAAAAATTTGATATCCCATAAAAAAAATGAAAAACTTTTCAGCTGTTATTGTATATCTTAAGGTAAAAGGGGAATATTTAATACCGCTAAGCTATTACTTGAAGCACACCATAAACCTTCATTCCCAATTGGGAATTTCCCAATCTCGAAATGTAATGTCTCTCCTTTATTCCAAACGCGGTTTGCGAACAGCTATAATTGAGAGGCGAATATTTACCGTTCCGCAGTCGTATACAGTGAATTGGTATTGCTTACCTGAAACAAAACGACACAATAATTAATCAGGGCGTTTGGCAGTATTACCATTTTAATGAACTCGCTGTGCTACGATTGGATGTAATTAATATGTTTGGTAGGAACGAATTTTATTTGTCGCGGCGAGTGAATAACGTGCCTGGGTACCAGTTTCGAGGGATACGGCCGGCATGGTACCAGGTAGTTAAATATTATAATTCAAACAACACGCCCGTATTCGCCAAAAGGTTAGGCACAGGTGTATCTACTGGTGGGTTGCGGAATTTGTTCGAAACAGTCACCTCGGCCCTGGAACGCAAAGGGCACAAGAAGGATCACGGGTGGGTTTTAGTCAGTACGAGTTTGACACTTCCTTTCTGCTCCGCTCAGAGCGGGAGAGGTCATTTGATGATTTTCCATAAAAAAGGTGTATCTACTGGTGACAGGTTCCAGGTTTTATACTTTTTTATGATCAAATGACTTCTTCAATAAACTCAAAAACTGCTAGACAGATTTCAAAAATTCTTTCATCACTAGAAAGCTACATTCACCCTGAGTAACATAGGCTATATTTTATCCCCATATTCCCACGGGAACGGGAACTACGCGGGTAACACCGCGGAGCGCTGCTAGTATTTAATAATTGGCTCGAAACTCACATACCTATTTCATCAAAAATGCAAACAATAATAAGTTTCAGTGAATAAAAGTCGTAAGTGCAACGAATGAACTCGATTATCATAATTACAGGGTCGTTTAACGAGTGGTCGGATCGCGTGCTATCCAATAGAGTTTGCCGAAGTTTTAAAACTTTAATACGCTTTGCTTTATGCATTTTCTATCAACGGCCTTTGTTGTTCGTTTTGTTGGAAAGAGTCACCGCGGCCCAGGAACGCAAAGGGCACTAGGAGGAACACGGTTGGGTTTTAGCCAGTAAGAGTCTGACACTCCCTTCCGCTCCGCCTAGAGCGGGAGAAGTCATTTGATGATATTTCATCCATAAGAAAAGGTAGCTGTAGCAGCAGTAGTCATTGTACTCATCATTATGAACAACTTTTAGTATGGGACCAAACCTGAAATCGAGAAAAAAAAAACAACTGTTCCTTACATTTATGTTCGAATAACTCATCAAAATGCAGGGGACAGCTGAATTTTTTTTTCGCGAATGTGTTTTCATCATTATTTGTCAAGATATATTCTCTGAATGGTGGGATAGACTGGCCTATATCAATGCCTGAATAATAACTATCTATCAGATAATTTAGTACGGCATTCTCATGGAAAAAAGAACCGGAGCTGATGCAGAACAGGCGAAAAAGGAAAATTATAAAGTTATTGCAATATGAGCCAAGACTCTCGTCGACTTCCCAAACAGAAAAAAAACCTTTGTGGTGAAAAACTTTTCACGGAGAGTTTAAGCTGCAGTGCTTAAACTAATCGAATGGTATTATTATTAATGTTGTTATCAATCCAATAATGACCGATGAAAGAATATATTATATACACGTTAATCTGGATAGATTTTTAGAATATTTTTTTCTATCCAGGTACATAATCAATCAGAGGGTACAAACGAGACACACATCCATACAATAATGATGTACATTTTTGTGTTATCCCAATCTTTTTTGCAGAAATTTAGAAATATGAAAGGGAAACTCCCAAAGGGACATGGGACACTACAAGCTCATAAAAATAAGTAAAACAGCGCCAAGCCAGTTTTCTACTTAACCACGAAATTTTACCGCGAAACAAAACCACACAACCAATCAGTCCGGAGCGTCGGAGCGTTAATTCAACACATCCATGCGAAATTGATTAAACAAAAACACTACAGGCTTAATTGATTTTGTCGTAACAAAAACACGTGACGGTCCGGTTAAAGGAACCCCATCCATTAGTGAAATGCCGAGTCACCAACACTAATAGGGCGGAAGTCGGCACACGTTTGTGCGGATAAAGGTACAATCGAAATAGGTTGTACACTTGTACAGCCGAACTGGCTACTTGGGATACAGGTACAATTTGTGACAGATTTGCACGATTTCGAATAATAAGTGTGATCAAACTGAATCTAGTAAGCAACAGATCATCAAAATCATATTTTGCAGGTAAACCTGTAAGAATCTGACAGAATTTAATGATCGTTAAAATAGACCCTATGAGAGCCAGTTACGGTCCACAAAATCCAAATCTGTGGACATCTTGTAACTACTTCTAAAATTATGTTCTGAGTGTGCAGAGTAAAAAACCTAAATGTTTCAAGCCTATGCCACTTGCCATTAAGTTATTTCGCACAAAATAAATACCAGTATGCATTACATCCTACGAGGATTAATATTTTTCCCTATAAGCCAAAAAGTTTGTTCAACTGTACAAAACTCCGCATTGTAAGACTGGGAGTCAACGACCGTACTAACGATCGTGGTGTTACACGCAGCGGAATACACACGGACTCGAGAATTGGAGAATATGGACTGTCTTAGGTCACATTGGCAGTTGGCCGATGAAGTGCTGGTAGAGAGAAAAAATGTTCATAGGCAAAAAGTGATTTACGTGTTAACAGCAAATGGTTTTGTGAGACATAAGTGAATATACCAAAATTATGACAAAAAAAGGAAACCTATTACTAAATCAAAATAAAAGTCGAGTGTCAAAGATTCACAGGTCCCAAGAAGGTCAAGTTCTCAAACACATATAGGAAAATCTTTCAAGATTAAAATATTTTTCTCCAACAAACACGTGTTGGGCGTGAATAATGTTGGCCAAATTGTCGCTTTGACAAAATGGCGGCTGTGTATTATTTGTCCGCCGGCGGTTCTACACGTAACGCAATAATAAAGTATGGACTGCCACTGGCAGACAGCGGGGATAAGTAGTGGTCATAAAATATAATATCTACAGTTACTATTTCGACAACCAAAGAAAATTATGATGTAATTCGCGATCAACAAAAAATACACGAGACCAAAATCTATTATGTTTCTTCATCCAACACTTGTTGGGCGTCAATAAAGTTGACCAACTTGTCGCCTTAACAAAATGGCGGCTATGTATCATTTGTCCGCCGGCCGTCGCAATAGTAAAATATGGACTGCCACTGGCGCCCAACGGGGACATTATTAGTCATGAGATATAATATCTACAGTAACTATTTTGACAGCCCAAAAAAATCAAGATTTAATTATATTCGCAATCAACAAACAAGATACGACACCAAAATGTGTCATTTTTCTTCAACCAAAACTTGTTGGACGTCAATAAGGTTGGCCAACTTGTCACCTTAACAAAATGGCGACTATGTATCATTTGCCGCCGGCCGTCCTAACGCAATAATAAAGTATGGACTACCGCTGGCGCCCAGCGGGGACATTAGTAGTCGTGAGATATATATCGCTGACCCTATATCATAATAGAGAGATAAATCGAACGGTACAGGAAGGGAAACGAACAATTTTATAGGAAGGATTTATGAATACGTTTAGCGTAAATTTGAACAGCTCTTTGTCTTATCTAAACCATCTAGACACGAATATATCTTTTATTGGGAAGCTTTTTATTCAGACAAGGCATTACTTACATACAGCGCATAATAAAAACAATAGTCTCCCTTTAATATCGGAAAGCTTTGTTGCTGAAATTCCTTCATACCAATTTGCTCTTTGCCTGCTGAAAACCTCATTACTTTAGTTCAATTAAAACCTCTCGAACTGTGCCATATTATGCAGCATGGGTTCCGCACTTTAATTATAAACGAGCAGCCCCAAACAGAGCGGGTTCTCGCACGCGTTGCAACAATGACATGGCGATATACTCCAAGCCAGACTAATACAAAAGCAAGCACATGTGCCGCTAAAACAGAAGCTAGAATATTTGACTGTGCACTGTGCCTCGATATGCATTCCTTAAGGAGAGTACTCACTGGGCATATTGAGCAGTAATTGAAGAGATGTACTAACTGGCCTAAAAGTCTTTGTCACCCTAATAGGCTTAAAATTTAACATCTTGTTAAACTAAAACTGTGAACATTCTTTGGACACCAAAACTTGTTGATGTTCAGGTCAACATACGTGCTCATTCTAGCAATGTACGAGATCGTAATTGTAACATTTTAAGGTCACGATTTAGACTGTGCTTTAGTTTTTACTTTTAATACGAACATGAAGTTTTTCATATTCGTATGAAACGTTGACTTTACACAGCAAAGCCTAGTACGACATTTTTAATTGTTCACCCAAATCAGTGCAGTATTCCTGTATAATGCTCGTGACGTCATATAACGGCGTTATATATGTATGAACTATGAAGTCTTAAAACATAAAGATTCCGGCGTGGAAGGGAGACAGAGTTTTAAAAGATCCAAAGCACTATCCCTTTTTTTCTGGATGGGTAATCATCAAATGACTTCTCCCGCTCTGGGCGGAGTGGCAGGGAGTGCCAGACTCTCTGAATAAAACACACCCATGTTCCTCCTAATGCCCTTTGCGATCCAGGGCCGCAGTGACTCTTTCAACCACATATATGTAACCGCAACATAGCACTATCCCTAACAACAGAATAATCATGGCTTTGACACTTCATAGATATCTAGAATAAAAATGTCATATTTTACACAGAAACTTCCAATGAGTACGCCCCTTAATACAAAAGCAAGGATGTTTGACTGCACTATGCGCACAGCTGCCTCAATGCATTCCTTATACGCTGAACAGTTAATTAAGCATACCATGTCTTACTAACATGCTACATAATCAACTAACCTAACTAAAGTTGGCTTTCATTAGCTCCTAGGAAATAATATCTTTCTACTTACTATTTTAGGCTAGGGTTGTCTCAGAAGCAGTTTTAGATTATACAAAAGAGTTCCACGGGTCAATATTAGGCAAAATGAAGAAAGTTTTGGTAATAACAGGTCACATAAACTGTTTTTGGGTTCCCAGGATAGGATATTATAAAGAATGGTGTTATTTTCTTTATTCATTGTATAAACATATAAATTACATTTTAAATATGTATTAAAATACAAAGATACACAAATATTAAAAAATAGTAGTACCGTTATCGGGAACAGGGTCATACCTACCGGCGCGGCGGTGAGGGCTCCAAACAGAGGAACCTCTTAACATTGCGAGCCGTGTCCAGAAGTATCGCTCGCTGTATCAAGCCTCTTAAGATGTTTTTCTAGCTAGGACCTAGCTATAAGCCATTGGCTGATACGACTATCGGTACAATGATTTCCGAGTTCACATCCCATATGTCGACAACCTCGTGAGCCAAGTCAAAATATCATAGCACGCCTCTCGATTCGGTCCACCACCACTATATCAGGCTTATTGGCAACAATAGTCCTGTCAGTGATGATGGACCGATCCCAGTACAATGTGATATTGCCTTTATCGAGAATTGGGTCGGGCACATAACTATAGTACGGCACCTCCGATTCCACACGAGAGTATTTCAAAGACGGTGTTATTATGATTATATTCTTTATTGATTAGGTTCGTCAACATTGCAAACTTTATAAGATTATCTTAACACTATTCATAAATTTTCTAATGTTGCAACACTTACAGGCAACCACAACATTAACGTATTAAGTAAATGGTGTGAACGAGAAGAATAGAGAGAGAGAAGTGTAAAATAGTTTCGAACTAAATGTTTAATAAAAATACAACGTAAAATATGATTATTTAAAATTAAATAATAGTAATGTTATAAAGATGTGGAAAAAAACATACATACTTTTCTGAGATACATCTTGTATCTCAGCAAAAATAGCATCACTAAAATTTTACTACCAACAATAAAAACAAAAATAAACTTAAAGAAGACATAAAATAAAAAAGACAAACAGTATTTGAAAAAAAAAAAAAGAAAATTATGATAACTTAAAAAAAATACTATTATTATTTGCACTGGAATCAGATTTACTTAAAACCTTTTTCTTCTTGTCAATACTTTTATTCCCATTCTATATTTGAAATCTAAAGTAAAGTGCTTCAATTTAATAGAAACCCTACGCACCTGAAGTTAGCATTCATTCGACGAAATGTGTTGTAGTTGGAATTGGAATCGCACACAATAGGGATTCGTCGTCAGGGTCGGTCGTTGACCCGTAACTCCTAAAACTGTCAAAGGTGTGTCGTACCTATCTACATAATAATATAAGCATAAGTACCGACAGGTACTGACAGAGGTCTGAGGGTTGTAGTTTTTAATTCACCCACATCTGGTGTGACAGGGACCCAAGCCTTAAATATAATTGGTTTTTTTTTCCTAGATAGAAGAATTATAGCTCTATTTAGTCCATCTGATAGTTAACAAACAATCAAACATATGTACATCCTCTCACCCCAAACGCATACAATGGCTCCGTTCCGTCGAGGGTAAAAAAAATAGACACAATTTTTTGACATTTCAAATCTATATAAAGGAGCTCGTGGCTAAAGAATAACAGCCGCGCAGATCGATCTTAAAGGTTAAGCAACGCTTGCCAAGGTTGGTCTGTGGATGGCCATCTTAACATACCGAGTTTCCTCCGTGCCTCGGAAAGCACGTTAAGCAGCTGGTCCCTGCTGTCATTTGTAGATCTTTGGCAGTCGTTACGGATTGTCAGAAGCCAGAAAATCTGACACCAGTCTTGCCAAGAGTCTTGTGTTCCCCAGTTATTGGGTTGTGGAGGTCTGGTAGGCAGCCGCTCCACGTTAAAAACTGGTATTCAGCTGAATCCGGTATGACTGGAAGCCGACCCCGATATAGTTGGGAAAAGGCTAGGCAGATGATGAAAGATAAAGCGCATCAAAATTAAAGTTGCTGGTGACGTTACGTTTAAGTAAAAAATGTACTAAAATATGACATCAAACGAATTTTAACGCACTGTATCATCTTCATACTATATCACTACATAGTATAAAACAAAGTCGCTTCCCGCTGTCTGTCTGTCCCTATGTATGCTTAGATCTTTAAAGCTTCGCAACGGATTTTGGTGCGGCTTCTTTTAATAGATAGAGTGATTCAAGAGGAAGCTTTGTATGTATAATAATACGTGCATAATAAAGTAAAGATTTAGTATCAGAATTGCACCCGTGCGAAACTGGGGCGGGTCGCTAATAACATTATAAAAGGTAAAGTTAGTGAGTTTATACGGGGTAATCTCTGGGTCTCCTGAACCTATTTTGAAAATTGTTTTACCAATAGAAAGCCACATTATTTGTGTGTGTTATAGGCTACATATATTTCATCTCCGTATTGCCACGGGACTGGGAATTACGCGGGTGAAACCGCGAGGTCCTGTTAGTTTTTTAACCGACTTCTAAAAAAGGAGGAGGTTCTCAATTCGGATGTTTGTTTTTTTTTTTTTTTTTTATGTTTGTTCGCGCATAACTCCGTCGCTTGTCAACCGATTTGAAAAATTCTTTTTTTGTTGGAAAGGGTATACTTCCCAAATGGTCCCATGAAAATTTTATCGAAATCGACCAAGCGGTTTTCGAAAAATCTAAAAAAAATATCTACATTGTCTACATTGACGACCTCTTAGTTTACTCTGCAAAGGAGCAGTGCGTTTTTTTACACCAATGTGATTGGTTCGTTTAGTTGGGGGGAGGGGAGGGGATGTAGGTACCACTAAAAAGTGAAAAATAAAAAACTTTTAACAAAAAAATAAAACCGACTTTTACACAAAAAATCAAAAAGTGCAAAATAACTTTAATTTCGGAAGTCGGTGTTCAAAAAACGAAAAAGCAACCACCAACACCGAGTTCCGAAATTAAAGTTATTTTGCACTTTTTGATTTTTTGTGTAAAAGTCGGTTTTATTTTTTTGGAAAAAGTTTTTTTTACATACATGAATAACAAAAAAAAAAAAGTGTTCATAATCTTGAATATCTATTTAACTGATTAGTGAGACTTTTTCAAGGAAATACCTGTTTGAGAATGTGTTGCAACTATTCGTATTCAAATACAAAAACCTGAATAAAAACTCATTTAAACACTCCCTTTACGAACATTCCATAAACCAAACCATTAACTCCAATTAGTGATAGCATTACACACAGTTAGGCTCAAACAGTCCATTTTAATTGCACACACTTTCAAAACGGTAACTGCATTCATTCAATCATGCCCAATTAACCATTGCAAAGGAAAAATCAACAATATAAAACAAAAGGCAATATTCGTATATAGCGTCGGTTTAAAATGGGAATTTTCAAGAGCCATATTTCTCTCGAACATATTACGGGGAACGAATGGCCGGAGTGATGGTCCAAGTACCGGCAGCTATTTAAAAAATATTAGTAATGAACGAAACATTTCTTCGCACTCTTTTCCCCTGACGAAGTTAATAGGATTTCCAGCCAAGCACTTAAACAAGAGTGCTCGCTGTGTTATAGCTTTAAATGGGTTTAATTACCGAATGTTTAAGTTGTAGTAAAAAAGTATGTTTGGTTGTTTTTTTTTTTACTGATGATAAAAAAGGCTCCCTTCATCTTCTTAGCCAGTTACAGGATTGTTGGGGTCAAATAAGCAGTCGTTCCACGTAAAATACTTGTTTTCAGCTGAATCCTATTCCACTGGAAGCCGATCCCAATAGTTGACAAAGGCTAGGCAGATGACGCTGATACATGAAGTAAACTTATAAAACATTCTAACTTCAAATTCACTGTTAGGTTTTAAACGAGGAGTATATTTTATCTGATAAATATCCAAACGTCAAAACCAGAGCCAGAAGAATGGAAAGTGGTTTTAAGCAACGAATAACATGTTCCTTACCGACTAGCAAAGTTATTCTCGTGATTTTAATCAAATGAGAAACCGACGGTGAAATTAGAACGCTCTCTGATAAGTTACACGCGAACTGTTTTCGACGATACCAGAAAATATTTTTATGCACACCATTTTTTTTTCTGGGTGGGAAGTATAAAATGACTTCTCCCGCTCTGGGCGGAGCGGAAGGAAGTGTCAGACGACTCTTACTGACTAAAACGTGTTTCTCCTATAGTCTAGAACTAGACTCTTTCGAACAAAATCCGCAAACCTAGCAGGCACTGGCCCTATGGGGTCCAGTATTCTTCGCTGACATCTCCTTGAGGCGCACGTGGAACACGACGCCTGGTTGTGGTCGGACGGCGAGCCACCAATCAAAAGTGGCCGAAAATTGCCCTGCGTTTCCTGAAGGCGGGGGCGACTTTTGCGTTTGGTAGGTACCGTTTCTCTACTAATGGAGTATTTTGAACTTTGATAACTCTACACATCACCAAAGAGAGTTTCTTGATTTCGGCGAAGATATCAGTATATATTCTCTCTCTAAATCCAAGTTTCGAGAAAATTTACGGCCATGTTTAGCAAGACAAGAATTCTCGACTTTATTATTTACAGCTTGTTTAAAAAAAAAAACAAAAAGCTAACTGAATCAATACGATTGTTTTCAACGTTGTCGTTGTTTGATAAGGTTTCTCACTATCCATCAGGTTATCACTGCATACATTGTGGGAGCCAGCCGCAACAGCTGGGCTCTGAGCTACAAGGCTGTCGCTACGCCGCACACAATACCCACCTCAAGGCCAGCGTCTAAAGATGTTCCAGTTTCGTACTCATTTTACGTGTGGAAAGCTAGAATTTAAAAAGTTAAAACCCTACTTTATTTTCTCTGAAATTCTGCGTACATTTGGCAGGCTTCACCTTCAAATGAAGACGTAACCAAAACTTTTATATCTGATTGAGATGATGACTGAGATGCGTCGCTATAATGGTTTTCACGTTAAAAGGTCTAAAAAGCAGTGCTGGAGTGTGTACTTCAGCACTGCTTTTTAGATCTACAGACTATCTGGATATTGGCATTACAAACGTAAAGCCAAAATCCACAATATAGAATACCTACATAATATAGAAATACCTACATTAACAAAATATAATTGGATGAAATGTTCTTTTTACCGAGAGGATGACCAGATGGTGCCAAACGTGTCATTAGTAAGTTTATAATAAAGATATTTCTGATTTAAAGCCTAATCATACCCCTAACTAAATATTAATTTAGTGACATTTTAATTTAGTGAAACAATTTAGTATTTAATTTAATATTTTTGAATAAATTAACCTAATTTAATCTAATGGAATGATTTTATCTATTTTTAATTTGTTTTTCTGTATTATGTATTATTTTATTATGTAAATCAAGTTATATGTGCATGCTGTGGTCTCCTATAACTGAAGGACCACACGTAATTTAACCACTTTTATCACTGAAACTGATGTTATATCTGTGTATCCTTTGTTGGAGATCCAAATAAATCACTACATACATACAGTATAAAACAAAGTCGCTTTCTCCGTCCCTATATCCCTATGTATGCTTAAATCTTTAAAACTACGCAACGGATTTTGATGCGGTTTTTTTTTAATAGATAGAGTGATTGAAGGGGAACGTTTATATGTATAATACATTGCACCCGTGCGAAGCCGGGGCGGGTCGCTAGTAAATAAATAAATTGTATCTACTGCACTTGCTTTGAGGTGGACAACAAACACCATAATTCTTTTTCGCTTATCAGAGACGCGTCCGCGGAAATAATCCGGCTGTTATCTGGTCTCCCTTATGTTAACAAAAGCTTAAATTATATGGTATATTTAATATGTATTTTTAAATTTATACATTTTATTAAGTACTATATTTTTCTTATTGATTGAATTTTGAGAGCAAATTTGTTATTATCTAAAAGTTTTAAAATAGAAATTAATGATATTTATAATTTAAGCTATTTATATTTTGTACGGAAAATATGGCAAAACATGTTAAACCAACAATATTAAAGTTGTTCCCTTCCGCATTTGCATATCTATGTGTGTGTATGTTTATACAATTAAAAGCATCTTATCACCTTATCTTATTGTAAGGAAAACTGAGACTATTGCAGTGGCTAAACTATCAATATACGAAAGATGAAGTACTAAAATATAGGGTAGTTAACTAAAAAAATCTGATTAGTCCGTCAGATAGATTTCAGAAAAATATTGGACACGTATTTTTTCTTTTTTCACATAAACAAAAAATGAAGACGATACAGTGCGTTGAAAACTCGCGTGACGTCACTACTCGCTGCAATTTTTACCGGGCAGTGACGTCACACGCTCCCACTCCTGTTCTTTGATGCTTTGTATCTTCGTCAGTTTTTATAGATTTGATAAAGGAAAAAATACGTGTCAAATATTTTTCTATAATCTAACTGACGGACTAAATATAATCATATATTTTTTACTCAGGCAACATCCCTATTGTAACGTGATGTGGCAAAGTATTTGAGCCAGTACTATCTAGCTGTACCATGGGCTCGAAAAATGCTGTCAAAGCTGGGGACCCGTAAATTGCAAGGCTCGAGTCCTGACACAATTAGACGGGATTGTGGCAGACCTAGGAGATGACGACGGGACGACCTGGACAGATTCCTGGTGACCTGATGTGACGAACCACAAAAAAGAGAGAAATAGGGCAAGAAGAAATAGGAATATCGAAGCAATAGACAAAGAGAATTCTAGTTCGGTGAAGAATAACATAATATTTGCATTTCTAATAATGTCTTGACTTACTAAGAAATTAGAAATTCAAATATTAAATCAGCGGAAAACTAGGTATAACCTCGATATATCGAGGTAGAATAGTCTAGAAGTTTGGGATGTCTTTATTAGAGAAAAGAGGTCAAACATCTTTTTTTTTTCTGTCCAAAACGACTACATGGAACGTAGTTTTCATCGCTCTAGTGCTAGATGCTTAACTTAGAATATACGCTACATTTTACCACTTATAGATACAAATTATAAGTACCACGCGTGCATAGTCATAGAAAAGATATAATATATTTCATATAGCAATCAAAACCATGTGCCTAGCCAAGACATCGAACAAAACAAATGGTTCGCCATACCCAAAAAGGAAATCAAACAAGAGCAAATCACAACAGTACCTATCTACATATAAATATGGAATATACACAGACTCCGTCGGTAATTGATTTATTACATCCCCCTTTGTGTAGAGAAACACGGTGCGTCGACGAAAATTAAGTCTGTTATGCGTAGAACTATACGTACTGGATACGACATTCAACGACCTTGATCCAACAATTACTGAGTTATTTCCAGTAACGTTACGTGCGTAAATCAATTCGATTTTTGTTTGGTTGATGTAGCAAATGCGTGCTTGACAAAAACTTGGGTAATTTCGGTTATTGGTCTTTGTTTTGGGCGAACGTTTTTATATTCTGAATCGAATCAGGCTGTTTTCCAATACCTACTGGTCAGGGATGCGTAATCTGGACGGTTTGTCGCTGATTGCTAGTGTTTTTGGACAAGGGTCGATACAAATAAATGGGTTTGCCTTTGTTAGGTTTTAAAACCGAAAGCACAAAAGCTGCTACATTTTGAGAGCGAAATAGAAGCCGTTCCAATTTTGAATAAATAAGAGCCCAAATTAATAGACAGTCCAATGCCTAACTCTAAACCTTAAAACGATACGTCTATCATTATTTTTATTTCATCCAACGCAATAAAAATGCCTCATCTAGCGAACAGTTAATCATGTTCACGTCATAGGGGTCTCTCCACCCCCACATATCCCATTCATGATCTCAACAGATTACTGCTCGTGGGGGTGGATTATTTGAACTAATTATCGAATTGTCTCCGGCACGCATGATTCATCCCCCTGCAATTTTATACCAATTCGTTTTAGGGGAGCAAACGTTCGGGGAATAAAATGACTCATAGCTTTAGTGTTTTTCGATAGTTGGGTCGGAAATGTGCTGAGTTCACATCAATATCCAATGAGATTCGAATAGGATTTCCCGGAATTTCTTGGCTGATTTTCTGTTATTGCTGCATCGCAACGTAAAAAACTACGTACATTTAAAATGTATTTCATTACTTTAAACATAAAACTTAGCATGTTTCTAATGTACTAAAAATATAAAGAAAATAATTACTCAACATAATAAACTTATAACACGTGATTACTGAATAATGATCCGTCGTTAACATGCCCGCAGCATGCTGACGCCGCCACTAAATGACACGAGTGAAACAAGTGTGACCAAGTTACCTCGGCCGGTTCAAAAATATCGCCGCAGTAAGTTTTCAACGTTTCACCGCCGACGTCAACGCGCGGCCACTGCAGTGTTTTGTGAGCTGTCATTTTAGTTTTCCTTCAAGAATTTCTCCTAGACTTTTCCGCGAAAATATCACCGTAAATATGTACAACAAAAGTCATTGTACGAAGAAAGGTATTACGCGTAATGGCTTACATCAAATACAAGGGCAGTCTGAAAAGAAAAGACCTTTTTACGTAATCCTGGACGTAATTCCGTTTGAATGTACAGTCTCATTGTACATATATCTCGCTGAACTTGAAACCCTACTTAGTTACAATACATTTAAATTCCCTTGAATATGTAATCCGTTCTAATCCTAAACATTGTACGCAATATACCTTACCATTTGCTTGAATATTTTAACAATTACGAGTTCTTCTGTCGCTCATATAACATTTTATTCTTACAAACAGAAAGGTAAAGTAACAAAGACATGTCATAAAGACGTCACGGCTCGTCATCGTTTAATACATATCGATTATTCAAAACATTCCGATACGGCTACAGGAGAAAGAAAAGTTTCTAACATATGTATTTATAAGTAAAATTAAACAGAGAAAGAACAAATAAAGTTTTAAATAACTAAAGAATTCAGATAAAGCAACAAAAACAAGAAAAAACATCTATAAACAAAGGACAACCACTTGTATCTTATAAAGTATCAACTTACATCACAAACGAACGGCGACAATAAAATCCGGAGCTTATCTGACAATCACAGGTAGCCAAATAGCCAAAGCCAGTCACCACAATACGTAAATCATTGCACTATGTCAATATGTTGTTATCACTGCTACTTATCACGCTGTTAATCACACGCTATATTTCATTTACGCTATCGGCAACGCTACGAAACGTCACTGCAGGTGCGGGGTTAAGCTACACGCTACGCCAGCGCTACGGTGCTACGCGCGTAGCTCGGTGCTACGGGCAGCAGTGATGACGACTGAGGACGAAGTGCGTCGGACGGCGCGCCGATGTCTCGCGCATGCGCCCCACGCTGCGTAGCGGATGGATTCGCATAGTCGTATCATTCTCGTTTTCCGATAGGTAATGTTATAATATTCGTAAAGGAAAATAGTGTTCGGAAAAATGTAACACAATTTTCGAGAGTACTGAGGCCAAACTCGTTCAAGTAAATACCTAGTACTGCATTGCATTTTTCCGCAAGATTATTTTTCAACAAATCGGACAGCCCACTCTGTCAAAAACAATACCAAAAGTTTTCACAGATAACAATGTTCTAAAAGTACATCATTACTGCCTGGATTAGTCTGTCTCAATTTTCTTTTTCAACTTCGGTATCTTGAACTTACTTAAAAAGTTATATGATAAACTTGGCCCATATTAATATCGCTCTCGTCAGCTTTGTCGCGGGTGACGTCACTTAAGTCGCTGTCATTTTGGCCTCAGCTTACAGACATGTGGTAAGTAATTAAATTGAAACGTAACTTAATTAATGTACAATACAAGTTCAAGGGTGTTTCTCAGATACAGTCGTACATATATCTTGAATTTTAGAAGCGTCTTTACACACACGATTTGATAACTTACTCATAAGTTTTTGTCACACAAATAAACGAACGTAACTTAGTCAAAATGAGTGTTAAGGATCGCAGGTGGCGCTTTGAACTTTCTATCTTAATACTAAAGAATTTATGTAAGTTTTACAATAACCTTCCAGTAATTTTCATCCTACTATCCTACTAATATTAAAAACGCGAAATTTTGTAAGTATGGATGGATGGATGGATGAATAAATGGATGTTTGTTACTCTATCACGCACAAAAACTACTAAACGGATTTGGATGAGATCTGGCACACAGATGGTTTATAACCAAGATTACGTTATAGGATATTTTTTACTCCGATATTCCCACGGGATCGAAACCTATGCGGGTAAAACCGCGGGGCGCTGATAGTGACATATAAATCAGCCAGTTTGTCAACAAAAAAGGTATGTTTATAGTGATAATATAGTAATGTCGTGAGTCAACAGGACGGGACACCCTTTGTCACCCGTCGCGTAGGTACTCCACTCAAGCCAGATATACATGTGTATTTATTTACATAGAGTTACAAGATGTACCCAATTTTATATGTGATTGAAATGATTTCAAAACATTTTCGTATAAAGATGTGCGCGAACTCATTATTGATATATTATTTGAGTTCTTGGAGGAGCTTATGTCCAGCTACGATAAGATTACTGTATTGATTGATTTTAAAGGGTCATTGACTGTACTTAAGGTCGGACATTGGAAATCCAGTGTCCTGAGAAATGGCAGTAATACAATCGTGTATTTGGTAGAATTAAAAAATATATATATACCTAGATAAAATATATGACGCAGTAAAAATAATCTATGATTAACAGAGCGAGGAATAATTGCTTGTGACGTCACTCGCAACTCTTATTCACAAATCATACGATTTTAGTAATAGTAGTAGATTTTTCGATAATCTTCATTTAGGTAGGTACCCAGTTGTGTTGCGGAATTTGTTCGAAAGAGTCACCGTGGCCTTGGAACGCAAAGGGCACTAGGAAGAACACGGATGGGTTGTTGGGATGGGTTATAGTTTAGGTACTCAATTCTGTTACCACCTGTTACATAGTGGCATAGGTTTTGAATGTCAGTTAAATACACGCTTTTTCTGACATTACTGGCGTCAAAATACATCTCTCAATTTACAGTTACTTACACGACTGCCCAAAAAAAGAGTGTTATGTTTTCAGGGTTCATGTATGTATGTTTGTGAGTTTCTTTATTCCATCATAATTTCTTAACGACTTAACCGTTATCAATGTATGTGGTATCGTTAGAAGCGTTGAGATTTCTCGGGTAAAAATGTATGAAATAAAAAACAAATAACCAAAAAAAATTAAAAAACATGCCTGCCATGTCAAACAGTGAACTAAAAAATTAAAAACAAGATAGATAATTATCTTTTCATTGCAACCGGGGGACCTGTAAAGAACTATTCAAAGGAACCATGCCCCGACTGTTTAAAAATAAAACGATTTCACTGTACAGCTCGCAAATTACGCCACAGACCATAGTTACAGTAGTAGCAGTACAGTGTGACATCTGGCTACACACATACTCGTATATCCCCGCGCTTACACGGAATTCCGTGCGACCGCGACAGTTAAAACGTTTTTGGCGCAGGTAACAATACGTTACGGAATCCTAAACTAGATGAATGTGTGGCTATAAAAATGCTGCTACAACAACAGCGATTTTAGATAAAAAAGTAAGCGACGCGACAGGTTATACTGTGATCAATACCATGAAGCTTAGTTCGTTCGAAAACTGCCTGTATTGTTAAAAATATTTTATGGATGCGTGTTCGAAACACATGAAACGTTTCATATGTTTCAGTTTCAGTTGAAACGTATTATTTTGAGTTGAATATTACGTTTTTTGTTAGTAATACGTACATAAATATGTTTTACAGGTTTAATAAAATAGTGAAAAATAATTCGCTGTAGTTGTAACAGCAAAATTAACGAATGATTGGTCAATTAAATTGAATACTAGCAGCGCCCCGCGTTTTTCCCGTTCCCGTGGCAATACGGGGATAAAATATGAGCCTATAACACTCCAAAATAACGTAACTTTCTATTGGTGAAATCATTTTGAAAAACAGTTCAGTAGATCCAGAGATTACCCCTTACAACGTCACAAACTCACAAACGTCACCTCTTTATAATATCAGTATAGATTCGTAAACTACTTCAGTTTCTATTTTCTTCCAATGCATTTAATTATAGAAACAAACCTTTTTCTTAGGAATCTTTAGGTAAATAGACAAACAAAATCCACTCTTCAACAGCAAGAAAACTAATTCTTGCACATCTGCTCAACTTTTGGCTACCACAAACTTTCCAGACTGATTATATCGTGATTATATTTTACTAGCTGCTGCCCGCGACTTCGTCCCCGTGGAATCCTCGATTTTAAAACATTAATTATCGCTGCTCCGCTCCTATTGGGTTAAGCGTGATGATATATAGCCTAAAGCCTTCCTCGATAAATGGTATATTCAACCCAAAAAGAATTTTTCAATTCGAACCAGTAGTTCTTGAGATTAGCGCGTTCAAACAAACAAACAAACAAACTCTTCAGCTTTATAATATTAAGTATAGATAAGATCACAGATTGTTAAACTTTCTTATAAAAACAAAACTGTATCAGACTTGACTGACACAGAAATTGGCCAAAGACTTAATCTATTAATCAGCATATATCTTTATCTTCCATACTTCTCATTTTCCACCGTCTCAATAGGCAACTTCTTTGTGGCCATGACATCTTTCACCCAATTTATTTCGTCTTCCTTTTCTCCATAGCCATGCCTACATTCACAACATTTATCTAGATACTAGCTGATCCGCGCAAATTCGTCCGCGTCGCTAAAAAGAGAAAAAAATATAAGTCCAGTTTTGCAACATTTTTCATTGTTGTCCCGCTCCTGTCGGTTTTAGCGTACCTATTGATATATAGACTATAGCCTTCCTCGATAAATGAGTTATCTCACACTGAAATAATTTTGCAAATCGGATTAGAAGTTCCTGAGATTAGCGTGTTCAAGCAAACAAACAAACTCTTCAACTTTATACACAATAAAATATTAGTATAGATTGAATTTTGGTTGCCCTAACATGTTATTTATGACTCGCCAAAAGAATAACATGAGGAGCATCATCGAAATGGCATATGCTTTGCCTTTATGCATTACGGTGACAGCATGCATACTTACAGACGACGCCATATTTGAAATGTCAGATCCTACGAAACGCCCGCAACACAAGATTCAAGATTCAAGATTCAAAGCATTTATTTCAATTAAACCCTTTACAGGCACTTTTGAATTGTCAAGTCGAAAGAGGTGAAGCTATCTGCACGTTCCAAAGCGTAGATCTCTATGGAGAAGAACGTGCAAGAAACTCCACGGACACTCTTTTAAATTATGTTCTGTATTACATAACCTTGGTTACATCCTTGGTCGCTTCTATATGTGAGGACAATGCAAAAAAAAAAAAGGAAACTATAAAAACAATTCAAAGTATAAAGATTAAAACAAGTCAGTGGCAGTTAAGAGGTGACCAGTCTCAACCGACGGCGCCCGTTCACGAACATGACGCGTGTATTGGCACCATTTAGCTCAACCATTTTGAAGGGAACCGAATGATCCAACACACACGCCACCATCAGCGAAACATTTGAGCAAGCATGACATGCTCTCAACTGCCATTTTAGTTCAAGTCACAAAGTAAACTATAACTTATCACATGTAAATGGCTCCATGGTACTCACATTTACAATATTTGAAAATAAAATGCTTCTACATTATACAAAACTATGGTTTACAAAAACCAAGCAACTACAAGTAAAAAAAGAGAAATTATTAATTATCAAATTAATATTATATATAAAAAAAAAAAAGAATAAATAAATGAGACAAAAAAAATAAAAAAAAGGGCGAGCATCTCTTCCAATATAAAATCCTAAACTTGTTTATCCAAGTGGTTGAGGCTGTGGAGCAGGACCGGCACAGATACCATGATATAGAAATCAACACGAAGATTCTATAAACACTTTACTTATCAGTCCTTTGAGCCATCTGTTCTATCTCCTTGACATATCTAGGTCGTGATACAGCTTTTAATTTTCAAATGTCCTTTGTCTGTTGGATTTTTCCAGCTGTTTCCCCATAATAATGAACTGCAGTAGGTCGCAGCAGTCTTTTGAAATGTTTCATTTTGAAAGGAAAAAAGCGCTCTTCGCTATACTGCACTACGGCTTAATGAATAAAGCACTTTATGCAATGATATTTTAATCTTATTGCCTTTCAATTTCTGTTTTTAATTGCTCGAGTGGTGTCAAATATCTGATTTATGTATACACTAGCTTCTGTCCGCGACTTCGTCCGCGTGGAATAGTTACTTTAACCCCGATTTTGAAACTCTCAGCCCGATCGGTTTAAAATTGACAAAGTTTAATACAAACTTTCATCCCTTTCGACCAAATTTGATTACCATAAAAACGGTTGTAGTGAGTTAATCTTAAAAGATAGACATATACTGTCGCGGACATTTTTTTTAGATCATTTTAAGAGGAATAATTCTTTCCTACATATTTTTTTGGTATCTTGAACCGTTTTCGCAGCGCACGCAACGGAAGCCCTCAAAGATGAATAATTTTCCCCGTTTTTTCCACATTTTCCATTTTTTCTTCGCTCCTATTACTCGCAGCGTGATGTTATATAGCCTAAAGCCTTCCTCGATAAATGGTCTATTCAACCTAAAAAGAATTTTTCAATTCGAACCAGTTGTTCCTGAGATTAGCGCGTTCAAACAAACAAACAAACAAACTCTTCAGCTTTATAATATTAGTATAAAATTGATTGAGTCAGGCGTTACTTTGCGGAAATCCATTCTAAATTTGAAAATGAAAACAATATATCTAGTTTTAATTTCCGCGAATGTTTGTGGGTAGTTGTACACAAATAACCAACGGTGGCAGTGTATAAAAGGGGGGTGCCTTGTACTAAATGCTCAGTCGCAACTCAACGGTCAGCGAGTCAACACGTCCCCTGAGGATGCCTCGTGGAGAGGCGAAACACGTGTCGGTAATGGTGTTGGGTTTTGCATTGCCTTCCTGCATGTGCTTAAAATCCTTGCATTTGCCCAGTAATCTTGCATGTGCATAATATAGCGGGCGGGAGGGAGGTGCATACCTGCAACCCACTAATATTCGCGGAAATTAAAACTAGATATATTGTTTTCATTTTCAAATTTAATATTAGTATAGATAAGTTTGATCGATTAACTGGGAAAGTTATGGGGAGTCTTGTGCTCAGCAGTGGAAGAACACGCGCATTAAAAAAATTGCAGAGGTGAGGTGCACCATTTTGCCAGTTTTTTGTTTGAGACCCATTTGTTACTAGGGGGAGAAAAATGTGTATGTAGATACACAATTTTATGCATCAATCGATATATTTACCCATAAACTACTGTTACGAGGAGCTCGTGGCTAAATAAAAACAGCCGCACGGGTCGATCTTCTAGGTTAAGCAACGCTTCACGAGGTTGGTCTGTGGATGGGTGATCACCTTAACATAGCGAGACTCCTCCATGCCTCGGAAAGCACTTTAAATTGTTGGTCTCGGCTGTCATTAATTGGAGATCTTTGGCAGTCGTTACGGATTGTCAGAAGCCAGAAAATCTGAAACAGTCTTGCCAAGAAGTACCCTGTTCCCGAGTTAATGAGTTGTGGAGGTCTGGTAGGCAGCCGCTTCACGTAAAATACTGGTATTCAGCAGAATCCGGTTTGATTGGGAGCCGACCCCAATATAGTTGGGAAAAGGCCTAGGTATGGACCTACTGTTAAATATTTATCATTCGGAGCTTAACTAAAGTAACAGTGATTTTAATTTTGCCCCAAAAGACCTAAAATCTATTTTCAAGTACTGAGGCAAATCAGCTGTATGTCTGCAAACTCGTTGGACTGACCCCTTAAAAAGAAGCACGTCAAACATAAATTTCCATTTTCATTATTGAAAATACACGAAAATTCAGATGCGGTTTAATTCCCGCACAATAGGTCAACGAAAACTAATGTTTTGCGTAATTTTAATACGTTGGAAACCGCAGGCGAAAGCTAGTTGATAAAATCCGTTTTTGTGAAGATAATGACGACGAGTTATGGTCGGCCGCCGGTGTAGTGGCGTTGTACGGTTTATTTCACTTTCAGCTTTGTTTTAGTGGTCTGATTATATTTCTGGACTAGCTGCTGCCCGCGACTTCGTCCCCGTGGAATCCCCGATTTCAAAACATTCTTTATCGCTGCTCCGCTCCTATTGGCTTAAGCGTGATGATATATAGCCTAAAGCCTTCCTCGATAAATGGTCTATTCAACCCAAAAAGAATTTTTCAATTCGAACCAGTAGTTCCTGAGATTAGCGCGTTCAAACAAACAAACAAACAAACTCTTCAGCTTTATAATATTAGTATAGATTTAAAAAATGATGTGGATCTTTCAGTCGTTAAACATAGCTGTAGGTATTTTTTTTTTTGAGATTGTATTTTAATTTTGCTCTTATTAATGTAAGTTAAGTATGAAGCATATAAATGTATATTTATTTGATTAATATAATATTTTTACTATTTCTTTCATTCAGAACAGTATCTACTAGTACAGTCGGTGATAGCAATTAACTGACCCCCTAAAAATTAAACGAATTTGAACCTTTTGCTTGTTAGCAGTAAGCTTATCGAACTAGAACAACGTTGGAACTGGTTCAACGTCTACGATCAATAAAATAGTTATTCGAATTTGATCTTTAATACGCAGTGTTAAGGTAGGTATGTTCTTGAATATTATTTTAACTTGTAATATAATTCGTAATTTCGATCACATTGAATATGTTCCGAGTGGTCTAGTGGTGACTGTAGTGAGCTGACAAATCGTGTTTGTAAGTTCGTAACCAGCGTAATTGACGCGTTTGTTTCTATTTTGTATATTTATTTTAAGTTATAAATAATAAATTATAACTTTAGCAACAACAAAAAAAAAAGCGAACAGAAATAAAAAACCAAAATGGTGGTAAAAACGATTTTATTTTATAAAAAAAATATTATAAGAATAACATAAATGATATTGATGACGACACGAAGATGATAATATTTACCTGCTTACTAATAACGTTGTTAACTGCACTGAGTTTAATGTAGTGAATCAGCATGTTATAATATTTAGAAATATAGGTATGTATTTCTATTTCATAACAATAACATCACCACATTAAATATCATTTAAGTAAATAAAACGGCATTATACGTTGAAGTTCTACCTGGTCTACTATATATCAATTTGTTTTATGAATAGTTATTTTAGTTATAAAATAAGGTTTTGACAAAAAACTAGGTATTCGAAATACTTCGTTACAAATTATAACAATAGGTAATTTAACACACACACTGACATACGTTAGTATTGTTTGTGACCAACACTGGTTACTCAAGTTATTCATGCTTTTAATAGCGAAGTGGAGCACCATTTTTTCTATTACTTGTTGCAAGCGGTCCCGCATACCGCGCACCATATTCCAACAACAATCACTTCCACTTGCAGTTGAATGAGTAGGCAAAAATGGGTGTTCAGTATGCCTTCCAAAAATTGCTTGATGACGTTCTGACACAGGAGTATGTAATATAGTAAGTTTTGGTCCAGGACGATCTTTTTGAATATTCCCTGCCTCTTCAAAACGTCTTAGCGATAATCTGACTGTATTTCTCTGAAACAACACAATAAGCATAATTTTAGTAACGAATAGGTAAACATAACTTATCGATTAAGTTTGAAAAAATACGTTTATCAAATCTATACTAATATTATAAAGCTGAAGAGTTTGTTTGTTTGTTTGTTTGAACGCGCTAATCTCAGGAACTACTGGTTCGAATTGAAAAATTCTTTTTGGGTTGAATAGACCATTTATCGAGGAAGGCTTTAGGCTATATATCATCACGCTTAAGCCAATAGGAGCGGAGCAGTGATAAAGAATGTTTTAAAATCGGGGATTCCACGGGGACGAAGTCGCGGGCAGCAGCTAGTTAGATTATATAAATTTGATTTGAAACAAACAAACAAACAAACAAACTCTTCAGCTTTATAATATTAGTATTAGACCTATAAATGATCTCAAATTAGACTCATAATGAAACAGTTAATTGTCTATAATTCTACATTCACCGGCTTTTAAGCAAACTAACGAATTATAAATGAAGCATAAAAAGAATACACTTACCGCTATATTAAGTTTCCTAGCAATCGCTTTAATACCAACATTCTCCTCATGCAAATAGATTATTTTGTATTTTAAATAATCACTCAACTCAACTTGGACATGACGATTAAACTATCAAAACTGATAACAATTAATAAAAAGGAAAAAAGGCAATTTAGTAACGCAAGGTAAAAATGTTCGCGCGTATTCAATGCTATTTGTGCATAGAATATCTTGTTCAATTTATTCTTCTACCCCATATTCCTTATGTCATATCTATAGCAGTTTTTGTTGAATACGCATATTGACGTCTAACTACCCACTTATTAAAATAGGTAAAAAGTTATAAATAAATGACCTAATACCAACCTCTTAAAGCTCAAGTTTGCGTATCAAAATTATTTATTGTTTCTGTTCATCGAGTAGTGTTAGTCTGATAAACTCATACATATTGAATAACGTTTAATGTTATGAGCATAGGGTGTAAAATCGAGTAATTTTTAGGGGGGTCAGTTAATTGCTATCACCGACTGTACATACTTAAATTTCAATATAAGTTTGCGAAGTTTACTACGAAGATGAGATTTATGAAGCAGATAGTGCTAGACACACGTAATGAACGATATTTTTGAACACATATATACACACACACACATAAGAAAGCAAATAAAAAACAGCGCCAATAAGAAATTTGCTTTTACAACAGAATATCTAAAACAAGAATTTCCGGACGCAAACTCACGAGCACAAAATCCTCGTCTTAAAAACAGAACGAGACATAAACAACCCCCAACGAAACATAATCGCTAATAAGTAAGGATATTTTACGGTTTGTCATATTTCATCGAGTTTTCTGGGTTCCGTACCCTAAGGGTCTGAGCCGGACCCTCTTGTTGTGGCACCTTGGTAGATAATAATATGGCTCGCCTGAGTTAACGAAATATGTTGACTGAAAGCAATCTCACAAAATAATCTAAACTAATATTGCAAAGAGGTAACATTATTTGTATGTGTTGTGAAGGTAATCTATGTTAACTGTGATCTGATAACAGAATTCTCTGACTGTTAGAAAACTATGCTGTGGTAAGTGTGATTTTAATTTTGGAATTTAATATTATTTGCATGCTCATGCGACGGTAGAATAAAGAGTACTTTATTATATAAAAAAAGAACATGGATATGCCATTTCCAGTTGTGGTTGAGCGATTGACTGCAAGCGCAGCATGTCGCGGATTCGATTCCCGCACGGAACAAATATATATATATGGTCTACACCCTACAGATAGTTGTTCCGGGTCTGGCTGTTTGTGTATGTGAGTTTGTGTCCGTAAACGCAACCACGATAAAGGAGAAATTCCTAGTGTGGTCCATTTTTTTTATTAAAAAAAAAAACAAGTTTGCAAAGAAATAAATTATTGATATGAGTGTTAATTGTACAGGCTACTTTTTACCCCGGAAGACGCACGAGCCTTTTGAAACAGGCCACCAGAACGAAGCTGCGGAAAATTAGTGAGTAGGAACTTTCATAGTTCAAAGGTGCACATGCATAAGCATAATCAGCCTTTTTAATGTTCCCACTGCTGGGACACAGGCCTTCTCTCTAGGAGATGGAATGGGCCGTAATCCACCACGCGGGCCCAGTGCGTGTTGGTGAATGCCACATGTCTTCGAACTTTTGGTTCTAGGACATGCCGGTTTCCGCACGATGTTTTCCTTCACCGTTTTGAGTTGCAATATTTTACATTGATGCTCCGCTCCTATTGTTATTACCGATGATAGCTCGTAGACTTATTCGATATGGGCTATCTAAAACTGAAAGAATTCTTCAAATCGGACCAGTTATCCCTGAGATTAGCTCGTCCAAGCAAACAAACAAACTCTTCAACTTTATATATTATAGTATAGATAGTATTCCATCCCATCCCTAATCTTACTTATTCGACCTTTATACTGTATAATTGAAATATTAGCTACAAATTGGCAACTCAAATTTTCCGTTCTTTGTTCTCAACTTTACGGCAATGTCTGTGAGTGTACTGAAGACATAAAGAGTCGACTAAGCGAATAATCGAGTCTATCGCCGGAATCGATACAATCATTCTGGTCACGAATACGGTTCTTGAAAGTTCCGAACACGAAGTTCCGTTTCACGTGCCGTAACGGTTTTTTCAACATTATTAAAGTTTTGAATCGAATTATGGAATTCTGACGATTGTAGTGAAATGATAATTTCGATTGAACTCGGCTAGATGTCAGTTCAATCATCAGCTCAAATGTTAACGCAATTACTGAATTTCATATTAGTTCACATGCAATCATGAAACCCAATAATACGGAAAACATTTTATGTGTAATTCGATCAATTTTGGTCAAATTTGTGTTTACAGTCATTTCAACTGAATTTAAGTTTGTATTTATTCAGTTTTGTACTGACAATAATAATGGAATCCGTAGGAAAAGTAATTAGCAAAATTGCCCGTGACTGGCAAGACAGGGCATCACGTAAATAAATTAAATCACATGAGCAGATAAATACAAAACATCAATTTTTAAGTCGACTAAAACAAGTCATGTTTTCGTCAACTCTTGTTTGTACAGTATAAGTCCTCATGTCTAACAATTTTACTCGTAACAAAACTTAGATTCTATATCCATCTCTCCCAATAATTCCCGGTCCTCGTTACCATATTTGAGCAGAGCATAAAGTGAGCAAGCGAAAAATAAAGCATATTTCTTTTATCTCCCTAATTCGTATAGCCTAGGGATATCGAGTGAGCATTCGAGCAAGCGAAGCGATGAAAACTATCGCCTTAGTGTGCTCAGACGACTCGCGAGCGTCAGACGATGAAATTACACGGACTTGGAAAAGTCCTTTATATCTACGACTGTTTACAATTATATAGGTATCTAGCCGGAGTTAGGACGGTAAGCTGATTTAGTGCAGCTCAGAAAATAAATTGTTTAGAGTAAAATTTTATTGTTTGGTTTTAAGAGCAATTTCTTTAAGGATTTGTTCGGACAGGTGTGAAAGGAATCGAATGACCAACATTAAAATTTCACACATCATGAAAAAATAGAATCAATTTTATGAAAAACGATCGTCAGTATAAAACAACATAACCAAGTCACATTGCCGTTGTGAACAAAATAATGAAAAACCCGTCCTTTTTCTATTCTCACTTTCAAATTATAAAGTAATACCCAAAACCACTTAACGGCTATATTACGGCAAATTATAATAAAGACGCATCTGCAAAGTCGAACGACAATCGCGAATGCACTCATTTGCGAAATAAATTGCATTGTGTCTGTGTTTATACCCTAATTTGTTATTCATAACAGACTTCGAAACGACGATAGTAGCAGAACTTGGCGGAGGCTTGAGTAGTTGCGACTTGCGACTCGACTGTTTAGATACGAACTCTGCCAGAATAAGGAGTTTGCAGTTTGCGCTGACTATGACTTTAATTGTGTCTTAATTTATTGTATTTGTTAGTAAATAAACGGTCTGGAATATGGCTATTAATGTGGCTGAGGATGAACTTCCAAAACAATAATTTAACAGTGTGTTTACAGTTGCTATTGCGATGACGTGTTCGAGAAAAATATGAGGTTACAATGAAGCACCCTTCAAAATAATGCGTTTATTTTTCAGTGCTGCTCAGGCGCGTATAATTTTACTGAACAGCTTTTGATTGGTCGCCCTTATATTTACACACTAAACACTGCAATTCAGGTTTTCCACAGCAGTCCATACTATGAAATAGAGTAATATTCTATCAGTGATCAAAAAACATTTTTACAAAAAAATACAACCGTCTTCCAAAGAAACCCTTTTTTGTGCTTTGCATTGGGTTTTCTTTGGAAGTTGATTGTATATTTTTGTAAAAAACTTTTTATTTTTCACTTTGCACTGCCAAAAATTCCAGCCAATCTATTTCAATTTAATTGTTGATCTCCAAACTTCTTCACCTGATCATAACGAAATTTATATGGAACCATTTCGGAATAAACCCCTTTCAGACAAAATAAAAATGTAATGCCAGACATGCAAAAAAATATTATAAACACCCAAATTAACAACCGCCTCATTTTTTTGAAGTCGACATATTATGTTATTTTTTCTAGAGGCCCTTATCCTTTTATCAATTCTAATGTAACAAGTAACTTAACCAATATTATAACGTCATCCACCCCTTTCCCATCGTTCCTCGTTTTTGTATGCTAACATTAGAGATACACAACTTATCGGTTGGAGATCTAAACAGCAGTGTAAACGGAACCGCTGTCAGGCGCCGACTAGCCGCGACCTGCTGCGAACCGTTCCGATCGCGATGTTATCATCCATTGCTTCATTTGCATTTAGAAATGTGCAATACTCCTACCTACCACCAATTTATGTAACGATTCCTCTTAGATTCAGATCTTCAAAGGAGTCGATGTATCTTTGAAAGCGTTAAACATTTGCTTCGTGGGAATCGTGCAAATAGGCGACCGGCCGCCCGGGCGCCGCCGTCTTTGACCACAAACTACTGGAATAGTTAGACCCCGATTAACATAGAGAAATCATCATAAAGAGGTAAAATTGTTTGTTTGTTTATATTTATTGCTAAAGAGTAATCTAAATGTACTGATCCGATTACGAAAATTCACTGATAGAAGGACAGCTAAACTATCTTTAAATAGGGTATTTTACTGTAAAAATGTAATTAGTCCGTCTGATAGATTTACAAAAAATATTGGACACGTATATTTTCTTTTTTCACGTAAACAAAAAATGAAGACGATACAGTGCGTTGGAAACTCACGTGATTTCACTTCGCTAGTAAAAATTGTAGCAACGTAGTAACGTCACGTGAGTTTTCAACTGTATTGTATCGTCTTCATTTTTTGTTTACGTGAAAAAAGAAAAATTACGTGTCCAATACTTTTTGTAAATCTATCAGACGGACTAATTAGATTTTTACAGTAAAATACCCTATTGATTTCTGCCCCGGAAAAATCACGTCTCAATTATTTCATGGAGGACCGCGGAAAAAGGCTTCTGTGGTACAAAAGTTTCGTAGATACCTACTCCTTTTTTCGACAGGTCAAAGACCGCCTCAAGTATTTAGAAAAATAAATATAGAGGCAGGAATCGATGGCTACGGCGCCGGGCCGACGACCGCTGCAAACGCCACTGTACCGATCTTATCTAATACAATATTCATATATAAAATGGAATACTGTTTTATTTGATCGTAAATATTTAAAACATTTATTTTATAGATTCAGTTCGTATGTTGCTTGCGAGACTTTCGAGAATTTTATACGAATTTTACTCCGATAAGTACTTGGGTTGATTTATGCAAGTAAATATCTTAAGGTCCATGAATTTTAAAGTTTCTGCAAGTATATACGCAAGCAGCCAAATAACTTTAAAATTCAGAGATTTATCTAAGAGTAAAAACCGAAAAGATTCAGTCAACGAACTTTATAAATCGGCCAAGTGCAAGTCGGACCCGTGCACGAAGGGTTCCGTACCATTATCTGTAAAAACAGCAAAAAATCACGTCTGCTGTATTCCCAGCCCCCTTAAATATTTATTTTTTTCTGGTTTTTAGTTACTTATTTGTTGTTATAGCGGCAGCAGAAAAAAGCAACTATACTAAATAACTATCATGGTTCATGAGATACAGCCTGGTGACAGACGGACACACATACAGATGGACGGACAGCGGAGTCTTAGTAAGTAATGGAATTTATTTCTTTGACAATCATCAGGTCAAAAGAGCCGAAATAGCTGCAAAAATACTAGGTATGACACACCTCTATCCGTAATCTCACTCTGACATATTCTCGGTAGTGTTTGGCTTTGCTATTGTGTCGTGAGTAAACACAATAATAATAAAGGCAGCTTTGTGAGATAAACACTTCTTCACGACTATAAAAAGTAAAAGGCATGCTGAAGTGGGTAAGAAATGTAAGAATGTACATATATGGAGTCATGTTCCTGACATATTTATTAAGTGACCAATTTAGAGCTTTTATTTTTTTATAGGCAATCTGTCTATAAGAACATTTGAGTTCATAATACTCGTATATTGGATAAATCTATATATGTATAAAAGCTGGTGGTTAAGTTGAAGAACAGCACAACATATAATAATCACGCCTAATTCAAACTGAGCATCTTATATTTATCAATTAATCAAGTATCCAGCCTACAATTGACTGGTTATTGAATCAACGTTTTCAAAGTGGCAATTTTCCATCGTCAATGGATAGCGGTTCTGGCGACAGATTGGTGCAATGGTGTCATGGAGCACCTGGTTTTGTTCCCTTGTGTACCCTTCAACGGCCAAGTCACACAACATTAACTCTAATAATAAAGAAATCGCAGTAAGGAACCTTAGACTTGGCACGGCTTTGTCTAGATTTCATTGCTTTTTAGAGATAAACAAGCAGCTCCATCGAGACTTGGCTAGTTTTTTACAGAATGCTTTTGGTGGGATTAGAGATTACACGATTCGCTTGAACGCTTACGGGAATTAACACACCTTATTCGAACGCAATATTCATACTTCTAGTATTATAAATTGGAACAATTGTTTGCTCTTTGGGGATATCTTTGAAAGTGTTGTTCCGATTTCAAAAATTCTTTCACCATTAGAAAGCTACATTCACCCTGAGTAATATAGGCTATATTTTATTCCCATATTCTCACGGGAACGGGAAATACGCGGGTAAAACCGCGGGGCGCTGCTAGTGTTTAATACATTAAATAGGTATGGATGATTAACGATTCGACACCTTCTTCCAAGATTTCTCTACGAACAGATATTAGATACCCCTATTACCATGTTAAAACGAAACTATAATATCTATATTTTCAAGAAACATGTTGTTCAGTGTGGCGCTTGTAATACTTCGTTATTAGGTCATGTTAGAAGCTCGCAGCTAGATATTACTAGGCCACGTTGTGGGCCTAGACTACACAATGGATATGACGTCAGAGACGAGAGAGAGACTAGGGCAGGGATGGCGATCCAACGGCACGCGTGCCAGTGGTGGCACGCTACAAAATAATTCGGGCACGCCTAATTAATGATTGATTGTCTCAAGATCAGCTTGGTCAACAAAAAAACTTTTAACAAATTATTTTTAGGACACGTTTAAGTATATTAGAACTGAAATTAGAATTATTTAGACGAAAGTAGTTTTTGAGTTTATTCATTACATACAAAAATATAAAAATAAAAATCTTTTCTCTTTATAATATTAGTATAGATGATTGTAAATCTGTCTGTTTGAGCGTTACCTCATCACGTCATTAAGTGTTAAGGGCTAAACGGTTTTATGATGCGTGGCACAAGATATTGTGACGATGAAGCCTCCTTGGCTGCGAGTCACTGGCAGAAAAGTTTGGTTTAACAATATGGATGGAAAATCATCAAATAACTTCTTACACTATGGACAGAACGGTAGGGAGTGTCAGACTCTTGCTGACTAAAACCCATCCTTGTTCTAACGCCCTTTGCGTTCCAGGGCCGCGGTAACTTTTTCGAACCAATTCCGCAACCCTAGCAGGCACACGGAAACAAAAAACCTGGAATAAGACGAAGGATAGTTTTTATCACCAAATTTTGTTCCTTTGACTGATGATGATTTCTGACTTTCACGCGTTCAAAGTCGCTAACAGAAGCTAGCAAGCAATAAATCTTAACGATCTCGATTATTAAGGACAGCTTGAAGACTGTGATTCAGTTTTTTAATGTAAGAATGTTAATAAATGGCGATGGGTCAATGACTGCAAATGCTATACTAAAAAGCAACAACCATATATAATACTTCGTGACTTTCAGGGTAAGAAAGTATTGTGGCAGGTTACTTGACGTAAGTATTGTTTAGCGTAATGTATTACGATGTAATAACCCGTCATTATGCCACTTAGAACACTTTTTCTAGTTTTATACTTGACATAAAGGACGTTGTTAGATTGTGATATACTTTTTCTTGGCTCATATTACAATAACTTTATAATTTTCCTTTTCCGCCTTTTCTGCGTCAGTAGCGGTTCTTTTTTCATGTGAATGCCGTTCCACTTATCTGATAGACAGTTATTATTCAGACATTGATACAGGCCAGTACCTACCTCACCATTCAAGAGAATATTTCTTGACAGATAATATTATGAAAACACTTACCTGTCAATCTATTATAGCTACTACTGTAACTTTTTTATGAATGGGAGATCATCAAATGACTTCTCCCGCTCTGGGTGGCGCCGAAGGGAGTGTCAGAATCTCACTGATTAAAACTTAGCCGTGTACATCCAAATGCCTTTTGCGTTCCAGGACCGCAGTGACTCTTACGAACAAATTCCGCAACTGCTACAGCTACCTATCTGCAGTTGATCAAATGTCTCAAAGTTGACCTACAAAACGTTTTACAAATAATATTTTGTCTTTATGTTCCAGACGTTATACAAAGCGAGACCAAAACAAGACCCAGATTCTAGTCTTACTAATAAAAATAACCAATATAGACAAACAAAGTTCCAATTTCTTCTGATTAGACAGCCCGTCACACCAACACGAACCATGCCGACATTCGCCTCAACTCTAATTACTCTATGTTCGTAGCCTAATCACGCGACGTCGTGCATTAATCCAGCGTTTATTAAATAAGGTTTTTATAACGGTGTCATAGGAGGTCTTTAGATTTTGTGTAGAAGTTTTATTGTTGAGGTTTACGCGGGGTGCGGGTGAGTTTCAGGCTAATTCTTTAAATATTTTTAGTCAAGTGTAATTCACGCTCAGAAAAGGCGGTGTAGCTATATACACTATACAGCATCGGGTGGAAAAAAGGGCCAGAAAAACAGTTGTACGTACCTATATGGTTTTTTTTAGGGATGGGTATCGTTAAATGATTTCTTCCACTCTGAGCGGCTATCAATCTCTTTCTTAATCATGCATGGGTTGACTAAAACCCATCCGCGTTCCTCCTAAAACCCTTTGCGTTCCAGGGCCGCGGACTCTTCCGAACAAATTTCGCAACCCTGGTAGTGTACGTATATGCCTAATCCTTCAGGCATGTAATACAGGCATTATATTAAGTTTTGTTTGTAGTAAGGTACAAACTTTATGACGTATGGGATGCAAACCAGCAGATGGAACATCTGATAGTGCTTGATCACAGCCACTACTGGAAATCTACAACACCAGAAGAAGTTGACGACACGGTTGGCGCAGTGATTGAGCGGCTGCTGCGCAACATGTCGCGGGTTCGATCCCCGCACGGAACAAATGTTTGTATGGCCTACAGATAATTGTTCCGGGTCTGGGTGTCTTGTGTGTGTGAGTTTTCATGTTTGTGAACGCACCCACGATACAGGAGTAAATCTTAATGTGGGGCAACGTTTTTTTTTAATAAAAAAAAAATAGTAAGGCAGGTGCGATGCCTTTCCTTCCAGTGACAATAGGGTAGTTGCCTAAAAAATCGAATTAGTCGGTAAGGTAGACTTCCCAAAAATATTGGACACGTATTTTTAATTTATTCACGTAAACAAAAAACGAAGACGATATAGTGCGTCGAAAACTCGTGTGACGTCACTTCGTGCGACGATTTTTACCACGCCGTGATGTCACAAGCCCCCACTCATGATCTATGAAGCTTTTTATCTTCGTCAATTTTTAGAAAATTCATAAAGCAAAAAAACGTGTCTAATATTTTTCGATAATCTAACTGACGGACTAAATAGGATCATATTTTTATTCCTCAGGAAACATCCCTATTCTGAAGTCTCGAGTGCTCGTAATCACAACCTCACTTGTCCAGATGGTAAATAACTCAAATATAAGTTTTGATATTGAACGTTGTCATAAATTAATTAAAACTCTAGTAAACAAAAAGTATCAAGACTGATCGAAATTCCTAGTCACTATCCGGGAGCCGATCTACGATATTGTAATGAACTCAGTGATACCGTATTTCAAATTCACGGGGAAACTTTAAATTATGTCTGAAAGAATGAGCTGGGAATTTTCCACTAGAATAAGTTTCATTACCGAGTTTGGAAGAAGACTGATTCAACTAAACAGTGCTAAATAAGTATCTTAGTAAAAACTCTGAGGTATATCTGTTGTGAGACTCAAATAATATTATAAGATCTTCTTTAAAAGGATCAAAACAAGATTTCGGAGTCTTTAAAAAAGCTCAACTGTGCATCTCTTGTTCCTGTTGATATTGCAGATTTTCAGAAGCAGCGGTAACCACTTACTTAAAATCTGTAGCCTTAGTGCGAATATTTTGACGCACTTATTGCGTCAACATAAAATTCGATTTGTATTAAAACTGAATATGTCCCCTCTGGTATCGCTGACGGTTTTAGTCCAAACGATATGTTTTAAGCGAATCTTTACGTTACCGCGATCGAGTGCGTTTGAAAACTAGGCCCTCTGATAAGGTTGCGGAATTTGCTCGAAACAGTTACCATGACCCTGGAACACAAAGAACATGGGAAGGAACACGGACGGGTTTTAGTCAGTAAAGTCTCTAAGAGAACTCCCTTCCGCTCCGTCCGCCCAGAACGCGAGAAGTCATTTGATGATTTCCGATCCATAAAAAGGCTCTCTGGTCAGTCATCTTCTAGCATATTCTAGGTTTTCATGACAAAACAACATTTTCAATAAATTTGTAAAATTCATGTAATAAAATTCTGATCAAAGCACGGGATGGTACTAAAAAATACACCGTGTAATAATGCTCTGTAACGTCTAATTAGTAACCTTTATGATGCTATAAAAAATGACATTTAACCGTGAATTGACTGTTTATTTTATTTTATTTGTCCCTTGACAAATAAAATAAAATAAACATATAATGGATATTTTTGTGTATTTCTGATCGCACCTATGTACTTACATACCAATAGTTCTTCTCCATAGAGATCTACGCTTTGGAACGTGCAGATAGCTTCATCTCTTTCGTCTTGACAATTCAAAAGTGCCTGTAAAGGGTTTAATTGAAATAAATTATTTGAATTGAATTGAAATATAAATTACTTTAAGATTTCCTATTTTTTTTTATTTTTTTTATTTCTCAAACCCAGATGACAATTAATTAATTCAGTATATTCACAGCGGGACTGAAGGTTTTAAAAGCCTTAAAACAACTACGATATTATAACATTGTTTATTTTAGCTCGAAAACCAATAGACTATGCTAACACGCGAACACTTGACATTTATAATCGCTTTATAAATATCACCCGTTCTCGTCATTTTCATGTCAATGTAGTGAAAGGGCAATACACTGCAGCGCAGTTTATACGTACATCGAAAGTTTCTTAGAATGAAACCCTTGCTCGTGACACACATTTACCGAATTGCGCCCACGCCACCAAATGACCTAATGAAAATAGACTCTATGTCAACGCACTAAGGTTATGAACTTCGATTGAGATCGGACGGATTCGGTCGTTATCGTACGTGGTTCGCCCCCTTTAAGGGTACGCATAAAGCGGCACCCCACTTCATTAAGTGTTCGACGACCTGAGCGATTAACTTAGGAGATTTACTTTTATATGGACGCGAAGCCACACGTTTACACTGGCCTTATGAAATTGTTGTCGGCGCGTGTAAAAATGAATTGTTACGACAGCACTTAAGTGTTTTAGGAACATTTTTAGCCAGTTTTTATTGAAACGAAGTTTATGTTGTGGGCTGAAAAAAAAAAAAAAATTCGCTGTAAAAACAGCGAGACATTTTTTCCACCAGATTTTCTATTGTTTTGTATGATAAAATCGTATCGTGTAAAAGATATAATCAAACAATTGTATAATAAATTCCGTTCATAAACTTGGGAGTAACCATTTGCTTCTAGAAGTACGTTATCTTCACGCTCATCATCACAATTGTGCAGAAATTGTGACGGATTCATATCATAATTTAAACTAGCCATAGCCACGACTTCGTATGCGCATATTACGTTGTTTCCCGTTCCCATAGGAATTTCGGGAATTTCTGTTAGTGCTCCCCTACACTTCCCTAAGGGACCTAAGTACATGCCAAATTGACTGAGTGTTATCTGTCAGTCACTCAGTAACCGAAATATTTTTTATATATTGTTGAGTATATATAGTTCACGACACTGTCACGACTTGTTCGAGTTTTTCTATATAGGGTTATTTGTAAAACACCAACCACCTCTTAAGAGGTCATTATACTCATCAGTATGAATAACTTTTACTATGGGAACAAACCTGAAATCACGAAAATAAAATCAGCTGTTGCTTACATTTATGTTCGTAATCGTATAACTAATTAAAATGTAGGGAACAGCTGTTTTTTTTGGTCCCGTAGTAAAATTTGTTCATAAAGACGAGTACAATGACCCCTTAAGAGGTTGTTGGTGTTTTACAAATAACCCTGTATAAGAGGCTCACTAAAACAGTAATCAATAGTTTAAGTATTTCAAAGACAAAAGTGTGTTCTTATGCTTTAAAACCAACGACCATAATATCTACCGCTGACCAATGTGCGGCCACCGACGATGCCGTGGAAGTGGCTATTGCTTTGGTAAATTCAAATCTAAGATACCTACATACAGTCGTGCCAGTGACCCAGAAGACGACCCATAAAAAACTTTTTTTTTGTATTTTTTGTAAAAAGCTTTTTTATTTTTCACTTTTTAGTGGTTCACTCCCAGCTAAAAATACCCATCACAGCGTACGTGGTATATATTGGTGTAAACAATAAACAAACATGCGATTTCAGCTATCCGACAGACTTGCTATACACAGATTTGCTATAATTTATTGAAATTAACAAAAAACCGCTTGTTCGATTGATAAAATTTTCATGGGACCATTTAGGAAGTATACCCTTTCCAACAAAAAAAGATTTTTTCAAATCGGTTGGCAAGCGACGGAGTTATGCCCTAACAAACATTAAAAAAAAATACAAACTTCCGAATTGAGAACCTCCTCCTTTTTAGAAGTCGGTTAAAAACACAGGCCTCTCTCAAATTCCTAGTCCACACACATCTGTGGTCATCACACCAACCGAATGATACAAAGGCCTGAAAACGCCATAAAGTTTAACGGTTTTAATACGAAACAACAAAAACCACCTCTTCACAATTTTACTTACACCGCACCCGCCCGGTTACGAGAAAACACAAATACACCAATAAACATTTTAACGATAAGAAATGTGGATAGTAAAATATTCATAGGACGCGTTTAAAGATTTAGGAGCGGCTTAAAAGAGGCACGCAGAGGAATATATTTAGTACCATCAACCACACGTCTACGAAATTAGCCCTTACTGCTGTGAAATAAAGGCGAACTGTAACCAGGGAGGTTGGCTGTACGTTTACGCCTCTTTACAAGGTCAAAGAACCAGACAGTTTCCCCCACTGCCCGGTAGAGGTAGCTAACACTAAACCTACTTGGTAAACACGATTGGGTACCTACTAAATGGTATATATGACTGCACGTGATGGTGAAAGCGTACGAAATGCGAAAGAGTTCACAGAAATCCATCGGATCTTGGTTTGCTTACTAAGAAATAAAACACTGTGAATTTGGTATATTACTTAAGTGGTATGTAGTTTGAATAAGGGCCGATTTTGCAGTAGTCCCTTAGTATTCACCTAAGGAATAAAAATGGTGGTTTAATCAACAGACACACAGAAATTTTCTGGATGGGAAATCATCAAATGACTTCTCTCGCTCTGGACGGAGCGGAAGACAGTGTCAGACTCTTACTGACTTAAACCCACCCGTGTTTTTCCAAGGGCCTTATGCGTTCCAGGGTCGCGGTGACTCTATCGAACAAATTCCGCAACCCTAGCAAGCACTGACCCTATGATGCCCCCGTCTTCTTTTCTGACATCTCTTTGAGAACAAAATGAGTAGTAACTTAGGGGTTATGATAAAATAACTCTAGCTTCTATAAAGAAGCAGTCAACTCAAGACAAAGCTTGTACATTGCCACAATATTGCAGGTTTTTCTTTGCTCACCTAACAATTTTCAAAACTTCATTTGTCTCGTATCCAAAGGTTTTAATAACTGCGGACCACCGCGACCGTTATTAACTACTGCAGCTTTAATTTCCCAACGGGTGCGACTGCGACCATACGAGTGTTTCTTCCAAGTCTCGGCGCTAAAACTTGGGGCATTCATACACTGCATTCAAATTGCAATAACAAAACTTTTGTTTTGTCTCGAGAGGTTCACACGAGTTCTTGAGTAAGGCTGGCGATAACATAAAAAAAACTATTTTAATTTAATATTTCAAATTCTTGAAGTTTGTTTGAAAATTCTCTTTGTTGTCTGGTCTGAACATTTTAATGTTAAATTCATTTCTTTTGATAGTTTGTTAAAGATGAATGCTGAATTGACAATTTGCAACGGTTTTTCATAACATTAAAGGGTCAGGTCGACCCGAGGAAATAGGTCAGTGGGTATAATGTAGTATAATATGCAGCTATAGGCTTTGGAAGTTATTATATGTTGTCAAGTATCGCGTATTTTCAGTTAAGTCACGTTTTGAATATATAACTTATTACTCAATCCTTTTTAATAACTCCTCTTTAGGGACTGCGCCGGTTTCATATTTGCGTGTCATGTTTTCTGCTTCTATTTATGCTGCCCGAACGTCAGTAAACATTCACACGGAAAATCAAGGAACACTCTCGAGTATAGCAAAAAACTAAACGATATATCAACATCACTAGACGTTGCAGTACGATAAATAACAAAAAACCTCTTTGCAGTTCCTAATCATGGCGTGCTATGGAGCCGCAAATCACTTTTCGCTGACACAAAGGCATAGACTATGAACATTACGGAATTTAATTTGAGTGATCCTCTTTGTGTCTCTGTACCGAATAGGGGACGTAGACGGGCAACATACTTGCCCGAATCTGGGCAATATTAACTGACGTCACGACATCAGCAAGCATTTACCATAGATGGTAATGGACAGGGTAAGGTCCATCCTCTCACGAAAAAGGTCGGTGTGGCTAAGCTCTGAAGGCCTGTTGCCAGCAGTGAATGTCTTTGGCTGTGCAGCGGGCCATTTAAAAAAAACGAGTGAGTACCTACTATGTACCTTAAACTATAGTTTTTTTTGTGTATATCTGACTGGAATGTACCCTGGCGGTTGGGAGTGTCATACTCACTCAAAATTCTCTCTTATGGTGACTTCTCTTTCTCTCTGACCAGTACCAGCTTAAGAAGTCAAATGTTGAAACACATACCCATATGTGTTTCAACATTTGACTTCGTCAGCTGGTACTGGTCATCTCTCAACTGCCACATTATTTAATTATTTGTACTTTGAATTGTTCCTTTTACTCCGGATGCCTGTATCATATACGTGTTTCTACATCGTTATCACATATAGGAATAATTCCAAGAAGAACAATGTATCCACAACTTCGAAACAATTTATTGATTTAAAGAGTGTTCGTGGAGTTTCTTGCGCGTTCTTCTTGGAACGTGCAGATATTTTCACCTCTTTCAACTGGCCGACCTTGACAATGCAAAAATGTTTATATATGGTTTGAGTTTGAAAAATAATTAACTAAATTAATTCCGGCAACAGTTACCTCAATAATTGGCGATAACTGCCCGTGTCTCCGCAGTTAGGATACCCACTGAACAGGTGGCTGTCATGTCGAGATTTTCTGCGGGAGGGCGCCCACGCGCAGATCGTGCGAAACGAAAGCTACAAGTGCACGTTTGAGCGGAAACGCAATAAGTATAGTGAGAGGCGGGTTTAATATTTTGTTGCCATTGGTTTGCCGTTTGCAAGGCAATGACGTGGCGATTGTTTTTTTTTCTATATTTTTATGACGTTAATTTTTTATATTGTTATAGGTTTGACCAGGAGTGAATAATACTAAAACACTGTATAAACTATATAAACTAGCTGTGGAATTAGATGAAAATCAAACAGTAACACTTTTACAAGCAAGCAAACTGGTGTTGTAAAGATTAAGGTCTTGCCAAGTGGTTTTGTATCACCCAATTAATGAGTTGTGGAGACCAGATTGACAGTCTGGAAGCTCTGATGTAAATAGTAAAGTTCTAAGTACTTACCTTTTGAGAAATAACAGTTGGTTATACAATTTAGTTACATCTATAACAAACGGTAGTCAGATTGTAACATAGGTAACACATTTACACAAACACGCAAGCGTATCTATACGCAACTATCAGATGCCTGGGTGTTGTAATGCAACTGGCATTGTAGTCCTACCTATCAGGTTCAGTCAGAGGTCAGTGGTTGTGTATTTAATTTCATCACCACTGCTCTCAAAACGGTGAAGGAAAACATCGTGAGGAAACCGGCATGTCCTAGAACCAAAAATTCGAAGACATGTGACATTCACCAACCCGCACTGGGCCCGCGTGGTGGATTATGGCCCATTCCCTCTCCTAGAGAGGAGGCCTGGGTCCCAGCAGTGGGAACGTTAAAAGTTACTAGGATACACAGATACAAGGTATTATCAATGCTAATGTGGTGAAAAATCGGAGAAGGTACGTATAGCAAACTTGGACTATCTTACCAAGGGTCAGTTAGTTCAGGAACATACAAAAAGGAAAAAATAAATTGTACAATAAATACAACCGTGCTTCTGGTGTAGCTTCTTTCTTTTTTTTGACACCGACGATTCCAACGGTTTGTCTTTGGAAGTCGGTTGTTTTTTTTTTAAGACCACCTTTGGAAGTATTTAAATGAGAGAAGGAAAGAGGTGAGAATAATCACCATTATTCTCACGTCTTTCCTTCTCTCATTTCCTGAGTTAAAAAAAATATATATTTAGGCAGATTACAGAAAAATATTGGACACGTATTTTTTGCATTATCAAACCTATAAAAGTTGACGAAGATACAAAGCAGCAGCTCAGGAGACATCGTCGGCTTGTGACTTCACGGGGGCGCTGGGTTTTAGTCGGTAAGAGTTTGACACTCCCTTCCGCTCTGCCAAGAGAAGAAGAAGTCATTTGAACATTTCTAATCCATAAAAAAGACATAGTTGTATCACGAAGTTGATTCTTCAGCATATCGTGAAATACCGAAACCGCAAGTTATGCTCATTACGGCTCACCACTGCTCACCAATATATCAAAGCTGAACGCCATAGATTTTCCACGTTTACCAATTTCTCGTATAAAATGTATGATGATAACGCTTGAGTGGCCAATTTGATATGACAAAAGCTGCGGAACGCCCTTTGTGTCCACATTTAGATACGATAAGATATAACCACACGGCAATATCATGCAATCCAGTCACTTCGCTTCATCGTGGTTACGGCTTTTTAACCGACTTCAAAATAAGGTGGGTCTGGAATTGAACTACGAATGAAGGCAACCCACTAATTTATGGTAATAATGTCTTATGGGTTTAGCACCACTAAAAAGTGAAAAATATAAAACTTTTTTTTTAGAAGTACTTTTTTAAATGTTTTTTTAAATAAATATTACATTATTATGGTACCTCCGAAATTAAAGTACTGCTACTTCTGTATTCAATAATTTTATTTCGAAAGTTATGTTTTTGGTTGTTTTTCATTTTTAACTTGATTCAATTTTTTGACATAAGAAAAGGAATTGTGCCCTGTAATGTTATTTCTCAAGATATTTCAAGAAGAATGATATTTCGATATAAGTATTACAAATAATGACAGTAAAATTATGCAAAGCAGAGTAAGGAATTGTCTTGGCAATGACATCTGGGCATTTTCGATCAATCCTATTTTACTTGGTAGGTTACAAGAAAAACAAAAACATTCTATTGAAATCTGCAACTCAAACAGAATTCCATTAAATCGAAGTTTGATCTCAAGAAACGTTGCATTTGAAATCCGTGGTCCTTGTTTGAAGCGGAGGAGAACGACTAATGGAATTATCCGCGTGATCGCTTACAGGGAAATCATTTAGTGCCACCCCTACATTCACACGGGCGCTGCAATGAAACCGTGACGGGAATTGATAACCACATTCTGTTATCTGTGTCTGACATTGACTGCCTCCCATTGTTCGATAATTTGTTGGTAAATATGGACAATACAGGTTCGTATATCTGAGCCACAAAGGCAGGTCTTATTATCAATACTATACTAATACGTATATTATAAAGAGGAAAGATTTGTATTTTTGAATGTAACAAATAAACTCAAAAACTACTGGACCGATTTCAAAAAATCTTTCACCATTAGGAAGCTACATTCACCCTTAGTAACATATATTTGCTGTTGATTTAAAAATCAATAGGTCAATGGTGTTTCGGTGATGTTTACGAAAGCTTTTGTACGAAAGACTGTATTGGTTTTAGAGTAGGTTTGAATGAAACCGAAGAGCTTCAACGCTGATTACTTCAAGATATACTTACTTTGCTATGTAAGTCTAAATCACATACCTTTCGTGATTTTATTCAAAAATATTGCCTTCTAGCAGCTCACGCGTTTGCTTCAAATCGTGGCTGTTAAAAAAGGGTCATAATTCCTGAATTTTATTTATTTATTCACTAGCGACCCACCCCGGCTTCGCACGAGTGCAATGTTGATACTAAATCTACTATAATATGCATGTATTATACATTATACATATTAACCTTCCTCTGTAATAATCTATCTATTCACACTATATATAAAAAAACGCATCAAAATCCTTTGCGATGCTTTAAAGATCTAAGTATACATAGGGACAGATAGACAACAGGAAGCGACTTTTATACTATGTAGTGATGTGAAACAAAGTTATTTACCTTCCAGAACGACCTGTTTTCTTCGAAAAAGCGATTGTTACGGCATGCGGCAGTGTAAATTATGATAGAATTTACAAAAAGTACAAAGGAGCGATTTATGTTCTCTACTATTTATTTGTAGTAATTAATACTGTTTATGAACCTATCACGGGCCCGAGCTTTAGTCAGTCATGAACTGATGATTAACGCGTGCCATTCTATTGATTTTTATACCTCACTAGCATTTCCTTTCCTATCCGCCAGCATCAACACTGATACAACTAACTTTCATAATTGATCGTTCCAAGCACAAACTTTACCCGACTTCGTTTGCCTGGCTTTAAACTGTCTGAACTAACTGATTTCGTTTTCCAGTTTTGACTTAATTATTGTAGGCCCCTGGTCTCAACCCTTTTGACACTGATTTATTTATAGGCTATATTAAATTTCTAGCAGCGTGGCGTTAGCATGCCCCGCACGCAACACTTGGGTGGCCCAGCTCGCCAAGATGGCGTCGGCGTCGGTCGGCCGCCATATTTATTTATGAATTGAATTCTCTCCGGACGATCGCGATCCAATCTAAAAAGCGTCGAGTGTGTGGAATTTTAGCAACGTCAGAAAACAAAATGGCCGAATTCCATACGTTTGCTTTCGTAATATTGAACCCGTTTTACATTTGCCGCAACTCACGATACTTTATTACGGGGTAAGGAAATTAGGGTAAAACTCGAATAATAATTTCTAGTCTCCTTCGAAATTCGCAGTTCAATGAGTCCTGGTACAGTTCTTAGCAAATGAAACCGAATGTTAATTGGGGCGTGAACTTATAAAATAGGAATAATTTTCCACGTACAAGGAAACTTGTCTCGTATTTGGCCTTCGGAGTTAATTATTTGGAATAAGGTCATGTGTAAAATTGTGACATTAGTCGACATTTGACAGATTCTACATATGATTAGGTGCGTCCTGCGCAACCAGGTCGGTGGAGGAGGATTTGCCTTGTTCACAAAAAAAGAATATGAAGAGTAGAAACTCATTAGAATAATAAATTAACTGTTTCCCGAAAAGATCATACGGGCATTTCCCCGCGTAAGTATTCGACACAGAGCAGCTTAATTAATTAACATCATGGCGACAATATTAACGATATAAAAAGGCGGAATATTTTCAAGTCGCACCTTATTAAATTCCGTATTAGAACGATGCAATAAATTAGCGGCCGGCGAGCGTCCCGCGCTCCCACCATCGCCACTCGACGCCCGCTTAATGAAAATATATCGAGGGAAACACAGAAATCTTCTGAAAAAATCTCGAGGTAATTTTATATTGGCATATTATGAAGGAATTCTTTCAAAATGCCCCGGTGGAGGTCTTATTAAAATGCTGAGTATTGTAGTCTCTTTTTTTGTGAAAAAAAAAAAGACACGGGTGAAAAGATTTATTGAGCGTCATTTGTTTTATCGTGTTGATGATTAATCTCCGCTCAAAATACATATTTATTGCTCAAAAAGCAATTAATATTCTCTACTCAAGCTAATGAGAATATAATAATTTAGCAAAAAACATCTGAGGTTACAACCGACGACGAATATTAAAATTATAAACTGACTAGTTGCTGCCCGCAACAAAGAAGAAAATTATCACAAGAGTACACCCGAGATGAAAAGTAGTGTTTATCCTATTTAGGGACATGTTCTACCCGTATGCCAAGTTTCATCACAGTCTGTACAGCCGTTAAATACACAAAGAGGTGACAAACAAAGACATGGATTTTCTTTAAAATCTAGGATCTACTAATGAAGGCACATACTGCATTGTATGTACCTCTATATGTGCAAAATGGAAGGTTATTTCTCAAGATATACAGCCGTACGCTATTATCCTTAATGACGGAGTGATTACCGTAGATAAGGCTATCGGATGAAACACAATCATTACTCCAAGCTTGCAGAATTTATCACCTAAAGTGTTTCCACTTACATCTGCAGGGAGAAATGTTGTGGTTGTGAGTTGGTGCTTAGAGTCTAACTTACTTGCGAATAAGCGACTACACGCTCTTTTTTATCTGTAGGTAAACGTTAGCCTTCAAAAGTGTAATGATCTGATTGCAGAATTATAATTTATTAATCTAAATTAATATTCTATAAAAATATTCTATATATTATAAAATGGTCGCGTTGTTTAAAAAAGTAATGACTGGAAGCAGTGTTCCAAATACAAAAATTCTTTCAGTGATAGAAATCAACACTATTTAGCTACGGTTCCTATGCGCCATGGGAATGAATTGCATAAATAAGTTTGTACTGAATAAGGAAGCATCAGACAAATGACAGCCAGTACTAGTTTTGATTATTAATATCTATTTCAATTATAAATTTAATTTATTTTAATTATTAATGTAATTTATTTAAATAATAATTTAATTTATCTGAAAATTTTATTTCATTTTCATTCTTTTCATACATTTTAATTTATTTGCAATTATTTATTACTTAAATACTTTAATTTGATCTCCGCATGACTAACATAGTTTAAGATAATACAATACTAACAAAATATGGACTGTTAATTAATCTGTTTTTTTAATAATATATAATTATAATAAATCTGACACCAGTCTTGACAATAAGCGTGTTCCCCAACGCTTATTGGCACGACTGTTGTCAGATTTTCTGGCTTCTTACAATCCGTAACAACTGCCAAAGATCTCGAAATAACTGCCGGGACCAACGGCTTAACGTGCTTTCCAAGGCACGTGCTTTTCGAGGCACGGAGAAGTTTTGTTATGTTAAGATGGTCACCCATCCACAGACCAACCTCGGCAAGCGTTAACCTCGAAGATCGACCCATGCGGCTGTTATAATTTAGCCAATTTAAATAAACAAATCGACAAAATCTTCACATCTATTTAAATATTTTACAACAAAAATAAGACAATTCAATATCGGTATCCAAAGTCTAAAGATCTTCCACTTTCGCACACACACCGGCGACGAAGCTCCAATGACGTGGAAAACACATTTTGATCGAAACTTTTCGAGCCTTAAATGATTTTTCTGGTTCAAGAGTCACTCAAAGAGCGAACACGTTACAGACTCGTATAGCGGAATGGTGATAAGAAAGGATTTTTATGTTGCCATGGTAAGCAGTAAAGTGTTTTATTTATTTAGCTTTATTTGTTAGAGGCTATGTTATTGACGGTGACGTGTTCTTATTTGAAACCAATAATTTGAGAAACAATTTTGTTCTTTGAATACTCCATAAAATGTTACAACTTATAAGTACGTCATAAGCATAGCATAATCAGCCTTTTAACGTTCCCACTGCTGGGACACAGGCCCCCACTCTAGGAGAGGGAATAGGCCGTAATCCAACACGCGAATCAAACCGGCAACACGCAGCGCCCCACGGTTTCACCTGCGTAGTTCCCGTTCCCGTGGGAATACGGGGATAATATATAGCCTATGTTACTCACGGTGAATGTAGCTTTCTAATGGTGAAAGAATTTTTGAAATCGGTCCAGTAGCTTTTAGTTTATTCGTTACATAAAAAAAAAATCTTTCCTCTATATTATATTAGTACAGATCAAATCTTTACATTTGATGAAAGTATCATGTGTAAGCTTATATATACAGTAACACATATTTATCCAGGATTTAATTTCGGTCTCCACGATAAACCGATTTGACGTGCCTACGTGGCGTAAGAGAAAAGGGCCATAATCTCCACGCACAACAAACTGATTGGATTTAGTTAAAAGCATTCATGATTATTCATGCAGCATCTATTTACTACCTGGAACGCGAAATCTATCCGATCTTTTTACGTTTTTTGTACGTGATGAAATCACTTTTCTGCGGAAAGTAAGAGTGAACCAGTGAAAACATAAATGTGAAAATGTGAGCCAAGTTCAATATTATAATAGTATGGTTGTCAACTTCACTGATAAAACAAATGATGAGAGTTGAGATGACAAGTTCTGTAGACAACCCTGAAATTTAATTATAAGAACGTTCAGTAAATTTAAACAATATAATGTTATTTTGCCATTTAAGTTTTTAAGACTTTTTAAATTTAAGTAGAATTAGAGAATTCTATTTAAATGTAAAAAAAAAGTTTGAGTCAAAATTGATCTGGCTTTACCAAAAAATCAAATTTTTAGAATATATAACCTTACAATATAAATAGGTAGGTACTATAAATTACTTGTAACTTATAAATAGGTGATAAGCTGATTAACCAAATATAAGATGACACAAAAACAAATAATAAATACCAATACACTATTCTTATAATTGATAATTTACTGACTTTTATCCGCGGCGTCGCTCGCAATAAAGTATCCTATAACCGCTTCCAGGGTATATCTATCTCTGATAATCTGCTGATTTCTGAAATACGGAATTCAGTTAGTTATCTAGGCGATTCCGCAATTCGGAAATTTAGGTCTGAAAGCGTAACAAACAAAACTGACTTTCACATTTGAAATATTAGTTCGGATTCTATTCTCGAATTGGAACGGCATACAAAGTATGTTAAAGTTATTTTTGTTATACATGTATTGGCAAAATATGTTCAAAAGAGAAGAGCCATGTAAAAAGACTGGACTATATATACAGCGTTTTCTTCTACTAAGTTACTCGTAGCTAGCTGCCTTTTTTTTTGGATGGGAAATCATCAAATGACTTCTCCCGCTATGGGCGGAGCGGGAGGGAGTGTCAGACTCTTACTGACTAAAACCCACCCGTGATCCTTCTTGTGCCCGCCGCGTTCCATTCGAAAGAGTCACCGCGGCCCTGGAACGCAAAGGGCAAGTGAAACTTTCGAACAAATTCCGCAACGTAGCTAGCTGCCTGGATTCGTATCTTACTTATATCTTTTATACGTAAAGCAAAGCAGTACCCGTAAGTAAACAATATTCAAAGTTTCAACAGAAAGAAAAACCAATCCAAATAATCCGAGCGCATTACAAAATTGTCGGGAAGTACGCGGCGTAACAAATTTGGCGAGTTTCTAACTGTCGACGCGACGTCTGCGATTGGCTTCATTTGGAGATGTCAGGCGTCAGCTCTGCAGACTCCGAGCGATTGAAATGAAGCACTGTGTACTCACAGTTTCGCTATACAATACTACTGCGGTTTAACTACATAGAGCAGGAGAGAACAGGTGGGTCTGTGAAGTCGAAATTAGTAGGAAAATTAAGGTAAATTGACACATTATCTACTATTTATTTATTTACTAGCATCGCACCGCGGTTTCACCCGCGCAGTTCCTATTCCCGTGGGAATATTGGGATATAGCCTATGTCACCCGGGGATAGAGCAGCTTCCCAACAGTGAAAGATTTTTTCAAATCGGTTCAGTAGTTTGGGAGCCTATACAATGCAAACAAACAAAAATAACAATCAAATCTTTCCGCTTTATAATATTAGTGTAGATAACAACTTACACTACACGTAAAAGTTATAGGTTGAACATTAAAAATTACATTTTATTAATCAGTCATACTTAGTTTAAAAATGTTTAAAAACTAAACAACCGATATGGTAGACATTATAATAAAATAACAAAACATTTTTCCACTATGTCAATTTATTTATTTAAGTAAACTTTATGTACAAAATAGTGGTACATGAACAGACTTATTGCAACAAGGCATTCTCTACCAGTCAATCTTTGGGATAACCGGTAACGGTAACATTGAAATACTGTGTAAATTTTCCTTAATTTTACTACTAGCGGAAAAACCTTGCAAATATTACGTACCAACTTCTACCATCGGCTTCACCCTCGTGATGTTTCGAAATCAGCCAATAGCAACCAGGATAAAAAATAGCCTATGTGCTATTCCAGATTATAACCTATATATGTGTCAAATTTTACCCAGATCTGTTCAGCCGTTCCGGCTTAATTGAGTAACAATCATACATCCAGCCAAAACTACGCATTTAAAATAGTAGGAGATTCTAATCATTTTAAACCTGCAAATTACTCCATGGCAACAGTAAATAATGCACGTCACATAAACGGTACTTTAAGAGGCATGAATCACCAAGCTGCTTTACATAAAAATCCAATACATCTAGATTACTTGAAAAAGATTAACGACAGACGAGTGGGAACGTTTGCACGCCACTGTATCTCCAATAGGCCGAATATTACTTTAATTTAGCGTGTGATAATATGCTAATAAGTTAACATTTATTATTATACACGAACCGGGAAGTAACATTGTTATGATATGTTTAGTTTGAAACGAGTGCTCTATGCACTACGATGAATTAAGCTCTGTTTTGCGATGTTAACGTGATTACAGGATTCTTGGAGGTCATCTGTACTAATATTTTAAAGAGGAAAGATTTAATTGTTTGTTTGTTTGCATTGAATAAACTCCGAAACTACTGAACCGATTTGAAAAATTCTTTCACTGTTGGGAAGCTTTTATCCCAGTGGAACCACGCGGGTGAAACCGTGGGAGGTGCTGCTAATTAGAAATATGTAGACAGGCAATGATAGAAATGTTTTTAGAAAGTTCTAAGAAGAAACTCCCTTAATGCGCGTTTAAGAAAAAACATACAAACCAGAACACCACACAAAAATTAAAAAAGGTAATGTGCCAAAAAAACACGCAAAACTTGAAGCACAGAGGACTGAATCGAGACACCAACATTAATTGAAAAGTCAAACACAAAAGCATAAATGCTGAAAATCATGACCATTTCTGCGCAGTTACTACTAGGCATCATCAATCAAGCATTATGGCAAAACGGAGTACACAGCTCACAGCGAAGTGGCAATGCTAAAGCGAATCACTCCAAATGCGCGTGGCGTTTGATGGGCGGCCGCTAATAATGTTACCAATTGAATATCAATGCGCCAGTGCGTTGTCAGCCTTAGTGAAGTCTGTATTTTTGGAGTCATACATTTAGACACGAAGACAGAATTCTATTCAACAAAAAAAAACTCCATTCCCAAATGCATGGAAAAAAATCCGACAAATTACTCATCAGTCATAATATCATAATCCATACTATCCTATACTATATGATCCATCCATATTATATATAATTATTTTTATATTATATTAAATGATATATAATGCTAAATTAATTGTCTGTCCGTTTATACGTCTGCCTGTTTGTCACCTCTTTACATTTTAACAGCTATACGAATTCCGTTGAAATTTGGCGCACGGGTAGACCATGTAGAATAAAATAGAAAAAATTTATTCGGCATAGACACAATCATACAGAAATAATATTAGGTACAGAATTTCGCTGTGCGTGCCCGTACGGAAAGGGTTACCATCTCAGCATTTGCTGGGCGTCAGACAACCAGCGCTGATTTTCAGTTGGTACCCCGATGTGACACACGGACGAAGGTATATACATATAAACAAAATACTTAATTGAATATTTGCACTATATATGGTACTATGTAAGTAACAACGTTTTTTCCATGTCCATAAGAAACACACTCGGGATAATTTCCAACTTCCACGCGAGCAAAGCCGGTCACAGAAGCTGTAGCGAATAGCTCTAAATGACGCGTGTGGCGTTTGATGGACGCCCACTAATAAAGTTACCAATTGAATACAAATGTACGCAACTACCATTGCGTTGTCGAGCCTAGTGTGCTGTTTGCAAGTACGCGACTTATTGGGTCGACTTAATGATGATCTAATACAGGATTATTGTGACGGATTAGAGCAGTGGTGGCCGAGTGGTAACGGCCCCGACTTACGAATTGTAGGTCACGGGTCCAAACCCAGCCAGGCGCATTACTTTGTGTAATTAACTTCATCACCACTGCTCTCAAAACGGTGAAGGAAAACATCGCGGGGAAACCGGCATGTCCTAGAACCAAAAATTCGAAGACATGTGACATTCCAACAGGCCTTCTCTCCAGGAGAGAAGGCCTGCGTCCCAGCAGTGGGAACGTAAAAAGGCTGATTATGTTAAGGATTATATTTAAACTAGCTGACCCACGCAGATTGTTCTGCGTCACATAAGACAGGGAAAAATACCCTGTTTTGCAACATCAATCAATCAATAAATATAAAAGTGTTCCGTCACTGATAAGTACCTGCCTGACAACGCACAGCCGAAACTACAGTTCATAGAAAGTTGAAATTTGGCATGTAGGTTCCTTGGGGAGTGTGGGACAGCATTAAGAGAAGATTTCCTGAAATTCCTACGGGAACGGGAAAAAACACGATATGCGCTTAGGGCAAAAGCTAGTATATAAAACACAAAATCTAACACAATCCCGGACAAAACAACAAGGCTCACTAATTTTGTGTAAACAAAAACTTCCCTTCTGTAACATTATTTTCCTTTTAGTTTCGACTTACTAAGAGTACATATGTACATATTATATACTAGCAGCGCCCCGCGGTTTCACCCGCGTAGTTCCCGTTCCCGTGGGAATACGGGGATACAATATAGCTTTCTAATGGTGAAATAATTTTTGAAATCGGTCCAGTAGTTTTTGCGTTTATTCGTTACATACAAATCTTTCCCCTTTATAATATTAGTATAGACAGAAGTACAATAAAGATTCTTTTTTTATTTTATTAGTTCTAGACTCCCTTCTGCCAAACGAGAGAGCAATAGTACAATGACAGCAAGGATTATTTAATTCAATGTCTACTTCAAATCAAAGAAAATCTTCTGTCTTTTTCTCTATCTTCTTTTAACAGACAATTAAAACGTTAAAAGAAAAGCCTTCAGGATTTCCCGAGACAACATGGAAACTAATTACAACTAAGAGGGATTTGTCGAGACCTAAGTTAAACAATAGGAAGCTTACGGCCTGTTTCACCGCCTCTCGATAAGTTCCAGTTCTGTTATCTATATGTTACAGATTATTTTATACAAGATCTTTATGTAATCTTTGAAAAAATTAATATGATGCTGTAAAACAGGTTTTCTAAAATAAATAAAATTTATTTTTATTGATTTTCAGCTGGATGAAATGAGACAGGTAAAGTTCCCTACATGTTAGCCCAAACTAAATTTATTTATTTATTAAAACTTCATGAAACACAAGAGTACTCGTACAAAGACGGGCACTTTAGGCATTCTCTATCAGTCAACCAAGGACAGTGAAAAAATAACATGCCAGATGTTTTTTCACATATTTCGTCATTACAACCAATCCTAACTTTATGTCATCTACATACGCCACTCGAGTAAGCAACACGCACCGACACGACACGACATAACAATCATGGCCACTTACTGACGTGAGTTAGTGGCACTGCTTCGCGCAGACGTACTTTACATACAAATCGTAGTGACATTGTTTAGCAAACTGATTAAATTACGTTTATAGTAGATGTTCGGGGATGTATTGTAATGGATTTATGGAGAGACTACTCGCTAATATGTTATTGATATACTAAGCATGGATAACCTGCTTTAAGGAGTTACCGCGGCCCTGTAACGCAAATTGAATTTAAAGGAACACGGCTGGCTTTTAGAGTGTAAGAGTCTGACACCTCCCATTTCGTCTAGAGCGGGAGAAGTCATTTGATGATTTCACATCCGAAGAAAAAGGTATACGACCTTACCGCAGGTTACCTGAGGTCGCATAACTTTTTGTGTCGCATGCAAAGCATAAGGAAGTATTTTCAGAAATCTGCAACAACCGTATCAACACTGATAGAAATGAATTCACATTAACACCGCCACGAAATTCACTTCAAACAAGTCCTTAATCAAAATTGTATCACGAACGCAGTTCTAATTTAAACTTAACATACTTATGTGCACGGGTTTAGCATAACCTCGTGTCGTAGCCACGCCAACGCCCCACTTCGTCGCCACTTGACTAGCTACGAGTCTACGAGGCCTGCGAGGCCTGCGACCTATTTGGTGGCGTGGCTCAGCATCCATTGCGACCTAAATACCCGTTCTGATATCTGTCAGTCCCAGCTAGCGACGCATCTGCAGCGAGCAAGTCGATTTGTACGTTTACACCCCATTTGGCACTGTCTACTAGTACGAATATACAAGATGTGAAATTGCCCTGAGAACGGCATTCGTGAATATTTTTGTATGTTCTTGTTTATCTTCTTTTTTTTTTGTTGGAAACTTTGTTGAAAACTCATAATTCAACGGAGGCACTTTCACACAACAATTTAGCGGATGCTGAAAATTGTTGTTAGAAATTGGACATCAAAAACGTTGAGGAAAATTTATGGTTATTTTGGTTCACAGAACTCAAGTTGGAGTGGCATTTAAGTGTTTGTCTGGAGTTAGTTTAATTGTTGATTTCGTACACAAAATTCTTGAAATTTTAGCGTTCAAAGATTTGGATAAGCGACGTCGCCTCCGGTATTGCAACATTTCGTTCCAAACATTTTCTACAATATCTAGAACAGCATTGTACAGTAAATATTTCCAATAACTGGGTACAACTTTACTGGCACTCGGCAGGAATGTAGCTTCAATGAAGTAATCGGATAATTCAAACATTTTGACTGACATCTGCAGCACTATTAACTAGAATACATCTCTTAAATATCTATACTAATGAAGTAAAATAAAATACAAAGTTGCAATTCAAAGTCCTTACCTATAAGTACCTATTTAACAAATCTGCGCCGTAAATCGTTCACAAGTAACTTTAAATGAAGTAATTGTTGATTTAATACGAGAAAACTTATAATTGAACGATAAAGTATAGAAATAAACGTTATTAATACCCCGAAATTACTTGCTTTATTAAGTTTATTTCCCATTTAAGCCTGGCAAACTTACTTTGTAGCAAGGAAAATATAAATCCCTTAAGAAAATGTAAGTTAAAAGAGAGTTATTATTGTGAAAGAAACTGCTCATTAAAATCATATTACACAGAAATCTATACTTATAATAAATCTGTAGAGAGGTCAATTCTGTACAAGGAATATTTTTCAAAATAACTATCAGGGGGTGATTAGTGATCGATACTGGTGCCAAAAATGCAATCAGTAAAATTTTTGTCTGTCTGTCTGTCTTTCTGTCTGTCTGTCTGTCTGTCTGTCTGTCTGTATGTTCTTTATAGAAACAAAAACTACTCAACCGATTTTAACGAAACTTGGTGCAATTATTCTTCATACTCCTGGGCAGGTTATAGTATACTTTTCATCACGCTACAATCAATAGGAGCAGAGCAGTGAAGGAAAATGTTGGGAAAACGGAAGAAGTTACTCCATTTTTTAAGCTTCCGTCGCGTGTGTAGCCTTAATGGTTAAAGTTACATAGAAATCATGTATTACGGAAATGTTCTACATAAAATTATCTAAAAAATATCCCGAAACAGCATGTCTATCTTTTGTCAATTTTAAACCGATCGGGCTGAGAGTTTCAAAATCGGGGGTAAAGTAACTATTCCACGCGGACGAAGTCGCTGGCAGAAGCTAGTAAGGAAGTAATTATAAAACTGGAACACAAAATGCAGCTTCCATTAACGAAAAAATCAACATCGATGAATTAATTTCCAAATTAATTGGATACTTTAATCCAACGTTAATTTCCTGCGCGAAAAGCTCAGCAGAAATTATGCGTGGAATGTGTAAACAGATCAGGGTACAATATATTTTTAATTTCCTCGAAAATTGAAAATCCTGACAAGTCGGCCTTACAAAGGATAATTCTGTTGCCGCCACCACACCGTAAGCAAAATTTGAAAATCCAGACAAGATCTTATCAAGGATACATTGATATCGTTCAAACAAAAGCAGAAGAGGATACCTACCTACTTCCAGACGAAATATTGTAATCTATCACGAACATAATTCCGCACTAAAATTCAGCAGAAAAGTTACAAGCACAACCGTAAATGATCACGAACCACCGCACCGAAAGCAAAATTTACCGGTCCAAACCAAAGAACGCTTGCAGCAATTTCAAAAACTTTACCTAGCAACTTAATTAACCAATTTGTCTCTCAACAAGTAACATGTAAAAGCTGATGAACTTTGATTAACACGACCATTACGCAGTCGACGCAGTTTACCCGTCAGCTCGAAGGAGTATTGGCCAAGAGGATTTATGGGTTCAATACAATTTATCGACTAAGATGGGGCGCTTGGGACGGACGGGAATGTTCCGACGTGAAGACGCGGAGAAATAAAATTGTGCATCGATGGTACATGGTACTGTTTCTTCGTTGATGTCTTTATGTCTTGGTTTCCATGTTTATTCATTCAAAATATCCTAACATATTGGATCATAATTGAAAAGGAAAACAAAGCAAACGAGAAGAAATAAAGGATTAGGAAATGACTAAACAAGATTGCCGAAATCTGCCAAATCATGAGAAGGCAACTTCGCAGATACATACATATGTATGTTGCTACGAAACGAATGTTTCATGTCTGATGTTGGCAACTTCAAAAATACAGCTCTGATTTCCAGCAGGCGGAGCTTCAGTTTATTTAAACTTGCAAATGTTAGTTTTGCACTCTCAGGAAAACCTACGTCAGGTATGTAGGTACAGTTGAGTAATTAGACTGTCGGCTACGTACGGGCTTTCGTACAAACTTCCACAGGCACTTCCCGCCTGTGATAGGCTTTCATTAAAAGGTATACATTGAAAGTGGTTCCGCTTCTACTTTCAATTTCCTCTGCCTAGATTGAATTTCTTCACGCTCCTCAGGATTAATATTGCGCAGGATGTATGTAGACATAATTATGAGGGCGCCGGGGAAAGTGAAATGTCAAGGTCATGTCTTTGATCAAGCAGAAGGAAATTGAGATAGCATCCTTATACGAGACTGTAAACCCAGTGACTTGTCTCATTTAAAGTATCCTGTAGTCAAGAACACCCAACTATCTTTTACGAGAATAAAATCAAAATTCTCCAGCCAAACGTTATAAAGTACGGCGAGGGTGGAGGCGGCCAGTTTTTATCTGTTAATGCGTCAAGTTGTGAAGTGACCAGCCTGGGAGGGATTAAACTTAAATCAAATCTTTGTGGTGCCACTCCTGAGACCACTTGACGGCGAAGTAGGGTTGCCGAATGGCTTAAGGATTATTGAAAAGAGGTTTGATACTTAATTTGGTCGTAAAAGTGACGACTTCAAATGTTGAAAGGACTTTTTATTGCCATACTATGATGACCAAAACATTCGGTGGAATTTAGGTATTAGAGAACATGAACGAGATCCATCGTTTATAGAAACGGAAGTATTGATTAGCAGCAAAATTGAAACATTGTCATAACATCAATAAATTAGATAGTTCTGTTGTCCGCAAACCAATAGTGTCTCCTTTTCCGAATAGTAGGAGGATATTAGGCATTGCAATTTAATTTTCAGTTACGTTCAGAGCACCGAGCAGCCCTGTAGAGAACGTCAACAATAGCCCAGCCGGAATCCTCTTACTGCTAGAGATTTCAAGTTATCGTCAACTCCTTCGTCTGGATTGGGATGCAGTTTCGCAATGTAACTATCTTATTCACTAAAATTAGTATGCCACTGCAAAGACGGGAATCAAAGCTAACAATGTTCAAGATTTACTTATCTTAATATTCTATGTTTAATTTGTGTTAGCTGGTGAGACAACCGACAAAAAACCAAGAGAGAACTAGTGCAAGTCGGGCTCGCCCTCCAAAGGTTCTACCCTCGCCCTACAAAGGAGAAGGGGACGTCTGGGCCCAGCGGTTAACTAGTTGAAATGTGTATTTAAAAAATCATTATATTTTTCTAAGGGAAAGTACAAAGGATGGTACCACGTTTCTACCTAGAAAGCGAGAAAACTTAAATTAAGTTAATGAAACTAAATAATCGATTAAATAATGTCTGAACGACTACTAATCGATTATGAATAAATCGGCAAAATCTGAGAATATGTATGAAAATCGAGTGACAAGTGCATATCAAGCTTTCGTGGAATCGATTGATTCGATTCATAATAGTTTTTTCTACTTCTGGCAACACTTGTGCCTGACATCCGTCAGTCACTGACTGACAGATGCACTCGTTCGTTTTCTTTCGTCCTGAGTGCGCACATAGTTTCCTTGTTTTATCGTTTACCTCGGCTTTGCATATTATAACGGACTATTTGGCGGATCTTGCTACTCTAAATTACCTGACTCTCTATTTTGGACAACTGTTTACGCCTATCGATTGGATATTGACGACATGGATCGCTGTGTAAATTGTACGATTGCGACTGGTCGCAGTAACTCTATTGGTAGAAGAGTCTTGGAAGATGAGGCGATTTTATCTAAAAAGTTGGTGCCTACTGCTTCTACGTTACAGTATATTGGATGTAGAAACTTGTCTTCGACTGTAGCGACTGTCCAGGGCGCGGGAGAGCCAAACGTGTCACATCTTCGACACGTCACAAGCTCCATGCATAAAACCATTACACAACCGAAGCCATTCAAAGTATTTCGAAATTAACATAAAAACTACATTAAAATATAACCTCACTTTTACTAAAATTCATATAACTTGGTTCCTAGATAGCCAAATTTCACCAAATTTTCAGTGAGGCCTTGTTATTATATCCTCTTACAAATAAGGCTAGTTTGATTTAGTTAACACCTGAGCCCAGGAATGTATGGAGCCATTCCCTTCTCCTTTGTCGCATATTTTCCGAGCTTTAATTGTATACTTTAAGTAAAGACTATATTTTTTTCCCTTGTACTTGTAGTATAAGACGACATTACTTACCTAATTTCATAGTTCTAGATCAACGAAAAGTACTCTCCCCCCTACATTTTGATTGCCTTGAGAGTGTCGAAATATACGTTTTTTTGCGGCCCTATATTTTTTTACGTTAACTTAGAAGATTCAAGGAAATGTAGACTTAAATATATGGTTTTAATTTTAACTCGGTACCTGCACGCGTTCCCGAGATAAAGAATCTTAACAGTCAGACGGTAAGACGGTCCGACAACAAAGTGATACAATAAGGGTCCTGTTTTTTTTTTGAAGTACAGAACCCTAAAGACATTTGAAATACTAAATTTTAAAACGTTCTTAAATTTCATTGTCACACTACTTTATGCCTAGATATACATATTTAAATGTGACAAAAACATCATGAGCTTTAACGGCACCAACTCTCAGTATCCGGCCGTTAGATATCCAATATAAAAGTAAATAGAATCGTAGCTGTATTGAAAAGCTTTTCACGTTTATCAACACGCTTCGACGGTACCGCACCACGTGTAAGGTCTATTGATAGAAATTGCAACGCAAGAGTTGATGACATTAAAGCTATGAGATATGACGCACACAAAACGCAACTGGTGCATATATTACGACATCGAGAGCTTATTCCCATCCGTACACAAAACGCGGCTCCATTTGTAACCGGATTGCCGGACAACGCCACTCTGCGGTCATATTCCGGCGCCAGCGATAAAATGTCCGCGCAAATCATCAAAACGCATAGTTACTAGTGCAAATTTAATTTTGGATTCTAAAACTCGACGGATATATTTTTTTTCAGAGCTGTCACCGGCAGCCATCACTTGGTGTCTGGTTTCGCGCCAAACCGGTTAACCGGATTAAAACAACGCTTTTGTGGTTTCATCCAGGTTTGCATGACAAATATGTGTGTGTGTATGTTTTTATTCAAATTTCGTATTTATGTTCTGAGTGGGTTGGAGAGTAGAATTTTAAACAGGCGAGCAAAGGGATAAACATCCAGCGTCCCATGATATTCTGTTTTGTTTTTCATTACTTCGGGCTCAGGACCCTAATTAGGGTTAGGTATACTTTTTACATTTCAATCCATCACTTTGATAATGTTATATCAGTTGCTGTTTTATTTGCACAGAGCTTTTGAATTAGCTTTTTGACTAAGGGCACTGAACCTGCTTTATAGAAAGGAGTACGTAGCTAGTTATTTTTCGATAATTTTGGCTTCTTATGGTTCCGTAGCCAAATGGCAAAAAACGAAACCCTTATGGATTGGTCATGTCTGTCTGTCTGTCCGTCCGTATGTCACAGCCTGTCACAGTTTACTCGGAGACTATTAAAGCAACATTAATGAAAATTAATAGGTAGCTGTTTACATAAAAAAGTCCAAGAGAGTTTTCTAAAAAGCGCTCTGCGACACAAGTATCCGTATATTTATTCTTTTTTAGCGCGTAGCCCTGTAAAAACATAAAAAAAACTATAAACCTTTAGATTGTCGGTCGAACACCGTTCTACCCGGCTGCAGTAAATAAAGCCCGGTGGCTACATCCGTCTTCCCCGGGGCAGTTCGGACACATTGGCGTCCTACTAGTGCTCTCCTATATTTTAGACAAAGAGGAGGAACCTAGTATTAAAAGATAAGTCCTATAATACGTAAAGTGTTCAAACAAATGAGGAAAACTGAACTGGAGCGGAATATCGAAATAAAATGAAAATTGTGTTTTTGACACAGAAAAGTTTGAAACCCAAAACAACTGAGTTGTCAATTAAATATGAAAAAAAAAACAGTACAATACGGTACGGTACAATATATTGGATATCCGTCAATCACAGAATAAGCAATACAATTCACATCGATAACAAAAGTTTTACAGACTAAATGTCCCTACAGTAAAGTATTTCTAAAACTTGTAGAAATCTATATGTCCTAATAATATTAAGACTCGTAGACACTAGTCCCATGGCGAGGATAAAATGTATTGTCGAAAGGAACTGACTGGAACGGGACGAATTGTAAAAGGATTACTAAGACATGTATCTTTGTTTGGGGCGAAACGGAGGCGTTTGACTTAGAGAGATCGAACTATGTATATGGCCTGAGAAAATTTATTGTCAATGTTTAATTGCAAGGTTTCATTGAAAAAGGTTCCAGACAGATGTTTTTTGTTTCTATAGATGGAATGGACTCAGAGAAGTCGTAATATTATTTTGGACGGCGCAGGAGCCAAGTTTCGCTGAGGCCCTGGAATGCAAAGGGCATTAAGAGGAACACGGGTGGGTTTTGGTCAGTAAGAGTCTGACACTCCATTCCGCTACGCCCAGAGCGGTTGAAGTGATTTCATGATTTCCATACAAACAAAAAACGGCCAAGTTTTACAACACCATCGCATACATACATACATACATGGCAGGGTTTTTGAGTAGGTACATTGTATTGTATATGAATTATGCAAACAATGCAAATCTTGTCCAAAACCATACAAAACAATAAACTTAAATAATTGTTATTGCTTAAACTATGCATTCTAAATCACCAGCCAACCTTGAATACCAATAACAAGCGACGCATTACGGCTTACCATTTTAATGACACATAAATAAATAAATTAGGTACGTTCTTGCGTAAGACTTTTGAAAAGGAACGATCCAAAATTGCAGAAAAAAAATGGTGAATATGTGTATACTAGCTGCTCTGCCAGCGACTTCACCTGAGATATGTCGGATATGATCCGCAAGGTACATATTCTCGAGGTGGAAAATTAAATTCTCTTGGGAATGTTTCCGACAAACACGCGGGCGAAGCGCGACTGCTATTCCAGACTGTAGTCTATCTCTGTGCGGAATTTCTTCCAGATCCATTCAGGCATTTCGGCGTGATTAAGTAACAAACATCCATCCATCCAAACTTTCCCATTTATATTAGTAGTATGATGTTTAAGACTGTCGTCAGGTGATCATGATTCATCTTGTCGGCGGTAGTCAGAAGCCTGACGTAGAATTTGCAGGGGTACCAAAAGTTGACGACGAGTTTCACGTGTGTTACTGAGACGGCCGTGTGAGCTGATTTAGTGGTTGTGGTACAAGTGACAAACGACGAGCGATAGGGAATAAACAACTCACCGCACCGCCTGTCGCCAATGGTTGCATCCCACAGCCACAAAGCAGGTAGCTGGTCCCAGACTGTCAAAACTTGCTTACTCAGCGCTCGGTCAAGTTGTATGTCAGTTTTAATACTTTTTCGCCGAACCGGTAAAAATCTGAGTGGATAATTATGGAATAATTACCTTTTGTAAGACGTATTTTTCATACCCAAATAACAAATTAACAATATATGTTAATTCCTCCAACCTGTGTTTTTACCACCTACGCATGTTCGGTAGGTATAGCATCTAACATTCTATCAAGAGAATCAAATTCTCAACACCTACACAAACAGAGAATTTGATTCACTGTAAAAAGTACTAATTACGAAGAATGTTACTATTTTGTTGTACAATAAACCATCTTTCTACCTACAAATTACTGCAAGCTTAATAAAATAACTTTGCAGATAATAAATAAAAACAACGGTACTATAAAATCATAAATCACACGAAAACCGTCGTAATACGACGCCGCCGGTAGCAGTTTTGAATTTGGAATCGTGGGTACAAACCTGGGGAGGCGAATATCTGTCGTGTTACGAATGTGCTACGACAAGCGTATGAGCTGGCGATTTATTATATGAGACCGGCTTCAAGCAAAAAGCGGTGGAAGAAAAGATGAGCTGGAAATGTCTAGTTTGAATTGTTTATATGTAACACTACCACATTTATGAAAGAAGAAGCCCACATAGTTTTGAGTCCTATGGTACAATAGTCTATAGTAAACTCTTAGGGAATGTACATAGGTCTATAGAAACTAAATAATGACCTTTTACCATAGAAGTATCAGTAAGTACCTATAGTCACCATGGCATACGAAATACCCTAATTCGGGAAATTTTATCCACATATAACCAGAACAAACGACAGTACCCAAGAGTTTCGAAACTCATACAACCCTTCACCCACAACTTGGACCATAAAGTAAGGCTGGCGACGCATACTTATGAATTTAATAAGACTCCAGGAACAAATTACGTCAGGAACGAGTCAACTACAGGCGATAACGAGAGGAACTTTATTAAGTGTGCCGTACTGCAGATCTTCTAATCTGATTACGAAGTATTTTCATGTCACACGACACACTAGAACTTTAATTTGAAGGTATATTGTCAAAGGGGCGGTTTTCGTGTGAAACTTTGTTGGCATCGTCAACGAACGTTAGACTCGTGTTTGGTTGTGGTGTGAAACTAATTTTGTAACTAAACATACGTCGGTATTATATTTGATAAGATAATTATGTTTTGCTGAATTTAATCTCGGATCGTGCTTCATCGTACTCTGCCATGAAATCGAAGCTTTTTAATCTAGGTTTTACGTTAATCGTCACTAATTTAAATTGCTCTATACTTCTACTACACCCTCTTTAGTGGGGACCATTAATCCCAATACTGATCACTCCACAAAAATATTTTGGACATTTCTCTCGCCCAAAAGCATTAATAATATTGAAATTCAACACTCTATACAGCCGTTGGGAGCCATTAGATCTCGTTTAGTTTTAATAAGTAGACTACTTACTCTAGCTTACAGGTGCAGCTAAAAGAAACAATTAATTTTTATCTTTATGCTAAGTAAAACTAAGTTGAAGTTAATGAAGATTAAAAAGGTAAGGAGACTAGCAGCCGATGTTCCCAAGAAAAGTAGGAAAAGAAATTCAGACAGATATGGTAAGTAATGTGGCGATGGTGTTACTAGAATCCGTGAACAGTTAGCATACGTTGTTACCGATACATATTCCTATGAAGAATATTGTGTAGAGGTGGTAAAATAATATAAACGCGAAATTCGATGCTTCTGAGTTTTTAATTACCGCGTCATTTTTATACAACTTGTAAGTTACAAATAAACTTATTACAATTACAAAAAAAAATATATTTTATTAACACAAAGACTAAGATATGAACAAACGAGTTACAATAGGGATGTTTCCCTATGTATGATGTTTTTGATTATCGAAAAATATTGGACACGTATTTTTTGCTTTATCCAATCTATAAAAAATGACGAAGCTTCAAAGATCATGCGTGGGAGCTTGTGACGTCACGGCGTGGTAAAAATCCTAGCACGAAGTGACGTCACACGAGTTTTCAACGCACTGTATCGTCTTCGTTTTTTGTTTATCATTGCCAACGTAGTGGCTGCGTTTCGAAATGGCACAGGCCATTTCCCGAATGCATGTTTACTTTATTACATATTAATATACATATTCCTATGAAGCATATAGAAATGTGCAAAGTAAACCGGCACTTATTGTCAAAGGAAATGAAATTCTAAGAGAATAAGGAAACAATGTGACACTTTCATCTTCGACTCGAACTCGTGAGAATTGTTGAGACACGAGTGATATTTAATAATATTTGATGGATAAAAGGGTTTCTGACGTTTGTACTTTCAGGTTAAATGGAAACATGTAGGTAGATAGTTACTCTGGCAAAGATGAGGCATTTCAAGTAACTTAAGACTAGCTGTGAATTTTCTATGCGGTACCAATGCGCAAAACCATTTTAGACATTGGAAACGAATATGCACAAAATGAACTGCAGCAAAAATAACGTATCTATTAATACCGAGGCTGGATGGCGCGGATTTAGTTACATTTGACGTTGTCGCTTTAAACATAGTAATTAAACTAAAGTTAAATTAATAGAATTGCGTTACGAGACAAATACTTCGGTTGCTGTTTGCAAAACACCATTCCGGTGATCGTGAATTGTCCCACATTATGGATAGAATTTATAGTAGTTAGACTTGATTACAAAGTCGATTAAATATGCGAAACAACGCAGAGAACTGACGTAATGTAGGTGTTTGATACATTCAATACAATCCAGACTTCCGTACAACCAATCCAATTTAGCAATTTAGCAAAACAAGTCAATTATCTAACTTATAAAAGCATCTAAACAGTCACTACAAATGACAAATTGGAAAATTGACTTTCGAAAACAAATAAGTAGACCTTAATGTAATTAAAACCGAGCATTGTCAGAAGAGAGGACTTTCACAGTAACAATAGCTTCGTTGAATTCAAAGTTAGGAGCTTTGCGTTCAACTGGGACAATGCGTATGCGAAAAATAGTAGCAGAGGCGAATTATCTGTTACAACCAGATGCGGGAATCCGATTTTGTATCACGCTGGAACAGGCTTGGTGTTAAGCGATACAAAAAGCTGGGACAAACGAATAAAAATCAGACTGCCAGGATTTTTCGTAAAACTGGACTGGATTAAGTTTTGTAAATATACTGGGATGAAGGTTGCGCGAAATGAATTGTTATTATAAAGTAAATTAAATCGCATCAATTCATACCTACACTAATGACGCATGTAGTGGAATAATTGATTAAAGAACGGCATCTTCGCTTGTTTTACAAGTGCATAAATGAGGAGAAAAGTAGAAGAATCTGAACCCAGTCATTAAAACACACAAAAACTAAGGCCAAGGAAAATATAAAAACATCTCGAATTAACAGAGATAGACAAAAGACTTTGTCATTCAACACACGCTTTTCCTATTACTCAAAGTGATGTCTTCAAAAGTATATCCCAAGTTTTATATGGCTTACGACGAAACCCTTCATTAGAAATCTGACTCCTTTAGTGGGCCACATGAGACTTTAATGTTTCAAAGGCCACACATGAAACTGAAAATCGTCCTTGATATATTATATAATGGTGATTGCCCAAGTAATCACTGTTTAAACATGTGTTGCTTTGTGCAGTCAAAATTGTAGTCAGTAACGAAATATGTAAGGGAAAATTCACCCAATATATTTAAATTCGCCACGGGTGATTGCAATATCAACAAAATGAACCCTACAGCTTTATCAGCTGCTACGACAAATGTATCCAGCCAAAAACGATCGATAAATTAACGCAACAATCTATCTACGTTGATCGAAATGCACAAATGCGATGACCCGACACTAATAAATTTGTATCTACAACATGCGTAGGTCTTATAGGCCTAAAAGCCAACACTGAGTATGCTGAAATAAACCTTAAATGACATAATATTCGACTCGTTTTGGAGTATAGGTAGGTTTCCGTAACTGTGACTTGGTTGCGTGAAACGGATATTACCTAAATGATGTTGGGTCGGTAGCTAGGTATTGCATACAATATGTTGTAGATTATGTTGATAACAGAAGTATTATATAATGAATAAATATATAATTATGAGACTAGATATAGAGGACGAAATTCACGATGGTTCATTTGGAAACAAATCACCAACCAACATGTATCAGAATTTAATTTATATCTTCTACTTTTTAGCAAACGAAGTTCTATCTACAAACATGTTATATAAATTGGCATGAAACGGAAAAAAATCAACAGCTATTTACAAAAAGATTTGATGAAACACAAAAAAAATACAGCACAAATACGCAAAAACAGACATAATTTTCATCGGAACGTCTCTTACCTTCGTACAAATCCACCGCAGTATCAATCACTTGAAACAATCCATAAAACGTTGGCAACAAATACACAACAGTAAACAAAACCGGGGGCACACAATCACAACGTTTGAACAGCGGCTAACTGTGCTTAACCAGCCGTGCACTGTACTCAGTGCTGCCATATCGATATGCAAAACCGCTAACCGGTTTATCGTCGGGAATCGATTGAATTCCTTCGTACACTTGACAGATTCGAATGTCTTGACTGTGAATGGCAGTAGAAAAAGAGTTTGTAATAAAAACAATCGTCTGGATCGCTGCTAAATTGCGTTTCGATTCGGACAGATCAGATATGGCGAATTCGAGACAGTTGCAAAAAACGAGGAGTGGTTTGTTGTTCTTTATTTATTTTTAACATGTAACAGATACCATACAGAGCCAACCATAGAGAGCTTCGACTTTTTTTTTAAGAAAACAATTTGATAGTTCACTACTATGTATTTGAAATCCTGGAAATATTAAACATCTTATCATCACTGGTGTCGATAAAATTAAAGTAGGAACATAACGGAAATCGTGAACCAAGCAGCACTGTCTTTATTATTCTTGCGTTTAATTGAACTGATTGCATAATTAATAGTTATTAAATCGGTAACTAGTTCATAACACGATAATTTATAGCGAGCTTTAAAACGTGACCCTCAATCGAGAACCTACTTAATAGGTACTGTAGGCGTACAATATATGTATATGCATAAAAATAACTTCTGAAAAGAAATTCCTCAACAGGTCTGCTGTTTCAAATTATGGAAGAATCGATGAAGTAAGATGGAAAGCATCTCATGAAAGAAGACAATATTCAAGCTTTATATTAAAAACTTTAAAATTGAGGATCCACTCTGAAACGAAAACACCTGGGCTACTGAAAACACAAGAAAACCACCACGCTCTGCATATGCACAATGGGAATTTTTAACAAGTTCGCTTCATGTAGCCATAAAATAAAAACTTATTCAAATTAAAAACAAAAAAGAGAGAAAACAACGAAATAAAAAGTTTACAGAACAGCGGTTAAAAGGAAAATAAAAGTACTTAACAAAACGATGGTTTGGAACACAGAAACAGGGCCGCAATAATTCCAACCAGTCCTTATTGCGAAACGTAACGTTAACTTGATAGCAGATAATGCAAATTGGACTTTGATAACTAAGAAATACGCCTCGGATTGCAATTAAAACAATTGTGAATTTGTTGAGGAGCAAAAAGCGGGGGAAGTAAATGGAGGGGCCCTTGAAACAAATGACGAAAGACGGTCGTGGACAGCGCGCTCGTCCAAACTAAATTACTTTACACAATTAGCTTTTGGAAAATGTTTCGTTCAGAAATAAAGCAGTTGAAATGAATATTTTAGATTTGAACATTCCTCTTAATCCTCCGGAGTTATTGTGGGAGCATTTTCAAATCCATTTTGACTTTTTAAGAAATCCAACAAACTTATTTTAAGAAATTTAACACTACTCGTATTTTCCCGGGACTGGCCCAACAGTTCTAAATCTAACAATAAGACACAGTGATTTCTGTTCAAATCAATCAATTTGTGCAAGTATCAGTGAAATATAGCAATAAAGTCGTGCTCTTTCAGAATTATGTTAAACTCCATGCAAAACTAATCACTAAAAAATCTGAACGACGTCAAAAAATAAACGAAAAATAGAATGTAAATGTAACAAAATATAAGAACAAAAAGGCTTCGAAAGAGCGAAAATTAGATTCGAAAGCTATACACCGCGAGCGTTCGTTGTCGCTTAGACAAAACGAAGTTTGATCCTGTTTTTATTAGGACTTGAGATGCGGGGGAATCTGATCAAGGCGATATATTGACTGGATCAGACTCACTTGAATTTTTATGCTTGTTCCCGCTGCTAGGGCCGTTAGGGTCAGTGCTTGCCAGGGTTGCTTAATTTATTCGAAAGACTCACCGGGGCCCTGAAAAGGGCATAAGGAGAAACACGAATGGGTTTTAGTCAGAGTCTGATGCTCACTTACGCGCTTCGCTTATGCGGAAGGATTCATTTGATGATTACACATTAAAAAAAAAGGTACGCTGCTGGAGTTATCTTATTGTTATTAACAATAAGCTGCTAAAACGGGAATATTGCGTATGAAATATTTGTTATTCCTCGTGTTAACAACTAAGTCTTTGTTAAGTATTTGGTGGGTCCAACGCTATACTGTCGTAAAAGACAGAAAACTATATTATACATTCAAACGGATGACAAATGAAATAATAATGAAGTTATAAGTTTTACCAATGAAAACAAAATGTATCTTCGTTTTAAATTCGTTTATCGCTCAAATGGAGTTTGCAATAAGATAAATGAATGAAGTTAACTACGATAACTTTCAAATTCAGCTCGTTTAATTCCAATTGTTGGACAAGTATCAAATCGATAACATCTGAGATGGAAAAATAACAGATACTTTAAGTAAAGTTATTAATCAAAATACTTTTTATCTGTTCGTACTTGAAATAAAATATTTCTGTTTGTAACTATATTCTGTTAAAAGCAGAGCCACGGACAGAAAATGTTGTAAAAATCCTCTTTACATACTTTTCATCTTGAATATTGTCAAAACTGCACATTCCTAGTCAAAAGTATTATTATAGCATAAATTATTTGACCAGTACAATTGTATGGAATTCAAAAGAGACCTTGACCTCTGAGTTTGTTTCGGTGTTTCTTCTCAGGGTAGTCAGCTAGGAAACACCGGTCTCATCTAGCTTATAACGGCCAAAAAATATTGACGTATAAAGTGTTTTTTACAACCTGCTTTTCAAATAAAAATCATTTATCATTAAAGTTGTACGAACCTTTGGCGATACACAATTAGAGTGGGTTTAGTCACGTTTATTGGGGCCGTCAAAACTATTTGTTGACCTTTATCAATCGCACGCACATGTCAAATGTCCATTACAATATTTAATCCAATATCAAAACTTTGCTTTACCCTACGGCTTTACACAACGAACACTGTTATTCTTTTCCTGATATCCATACCCCATTCACAATAAGATTAGACTGTCTAATCTAATTTAGACATTGAAATAAATCGTTTTACAGTCTGTTCAATCGATTTTGACTTCTATTGCGTTGATGGCATGACACATGGCAGCTGCAGTAAACAGTTGGTATTACTTATACTAAAAATCGGTTGACCAGACATTTAAACAATTTTGTTTAAATGTCTAATCTTGTGTCGAATGGAGTATAGCTACATAAAACTATTACAATGGGGATATTTCCTGAGGAATAAAAATATGATTATATTTAGTCCGTCAGTTACGTTATCGAAAAATATTGGATTCGTATTTTTGCTTTATCAAATCTATAAAAAATGACGAAGATAAGAAGCTTCAAAGATCATGAGTGGGGGCTTGTGACGTCACAGCGTAGCAAAAATCGTAGCACGAAATGACGTCACACGAGTTTTCAACGCACTGTATCGTCTTCGTTTTTTTTACGTGAAAAAAGAAAAATACGTTTTCAGTATTTTTTGAAAATCTATCTGACGGACTAATTAGATATTTTTAGTCAACTACCTTATTCCCACTCTTTCTAGACAACAGCAAACATGAAAAGTAGACACAAATTGACTTAAAGGTGTTCTATTTCAGATTTTTCTTCTGAGATATCACTGGAGTGCCGACGGTTTCTTTCAGTCCATTACTGACATCTTGCCTCTATCAAGTAGCTAGGGTCCGTGATAAATGAATTTTGCATTGCAATGGCTTCATTCCTTGAAAGTGCAGCTGCGATGATATTGAATTACATTTTTCATGAACAAATTGAACGCCAATCCGAGAACTTTTCTTGTAGTAGCGAACTGAAGAGTTCAATCATGAACATGAGTAGTACGGAACTTTTTATTTTTATTTATATTTTGAATCACAAAAAGTTAATATATCGCTCATTTGCTACAAGTTCGACATATCTCATAATAGATCTTTTAGTTAATAATATAGTGGAGTTTAGAAAATTACGCTTCGATTACTGTAAAACCCTAATTTTTCTAAGCTCTATAGTAAGTGAGAAAGAGAGAGAGAGAAAGAGAGAGAGAGAGAGAGAGAGAGAGAGGGAGCAGATATTCTCCGAGAAATTACGTTTTTACAGTAAAAGGATCGCGATGTTTAAACATTCATCATATATTTGGATTTAATTATGTCGAGCTTGTAGCAAATGAGCGATATACATATCACTTAGCCTTAGTTGTTCAAAACTTTTTTCGAGAGATATCTTTATATTTGACCCAAAAAGAATAACCAATAGTTAAGCTAGCACACATGCTATAAAAATTCAACTGGCTTTAAACTAATCACAATTATCTGAACATAAACAAACCAGATGACGATCTTACTTAGCAATAAAGCTTGCTGTAAATACTGGTTATCCGTTAATTACACTTTCCGCCACAAAATCCACTCTCCACACCGTCCTCGAAGTTTATATAAGTTTTCATCAGGCTCTTTAACATCCGCTGGGAAACTCTTTCAAAGCATTGAGGTAGTTAACCGGCACTTCATAAAGTGTTAACATTTTTCCGTATTAAAAACCTGGAAACTACGGAAGAGACTTTCAGTAAAAAAAAATGTTGAAAAAGCAGCTCTCCAAGTCTTTATTTAGACGGAGGAATATTTTGCATGGGTATTTTTTTTAAACCAGCGAAGTTATTTTCGCTTGCCATTTTAAAGTAAATTGGGTTTTAGATGTAATGTCTTCGCGTACCTGTCGCGTTGGCTTCTTTATGCTTGAAAAAATATGTTCTGGAAAATTCTAGTTCACTTGAATTTTTGTTTCGGAGAATTTTAGCTATTCGCTGCAAGCACAATGGTGCCAGACGTGCCAGTATAATAGTTCTTTGGAAAAGTACTGAGTTGTAAATTCAGTTTTTGCTGTAGGTACGGGAATCATTCGACCTTTACTGTGAAAACGAAATATTGTATACACTTATGTGAATCCACTTAGGAAATGTTTGAACACATAAAAATCATTGCCATAGTAATATGGAGATAAAGAGTGCCTGCAACTCTTATTGCAATGATAAACCTCGGTCGGATGTTTAAATTGTTCATCGGTATTATACAGGGTTATTTGTAAAACACCAATAACCTCTTAAGAGGTCATTGCACATCATTATGAACAACTTTTACTATGGAACCAAACCAGAAATCGCAAAAAAAAATCAGCGCCCCGACATTTTGATGAGTTGAGAGGTTGTTGGTGTTTTACAAATAACCCTGAATTTTCATGATTTTCTTTTCTAACTATATAAATAAGGGTAAGGGAAAATATTTAAACATTTAGAAGTTTGTTTCGTTTATACCGGATAATTATTTTCTGAATTATTTAATATTCATGCATGTATTTATTTTTTGAATAAATAATATATACATGTAGTATCTAGCTCCTAACCGTTTTGTATAGTTTAAGCGACAAGACAAACCTCGGTAATTAGAAGACCATGATTATTTTTGTTACTAACATTAAATATGAAATCAGACATCAATACCTGAATAAACACACTTCTCATTAATATTAATGCTTCGAAATAATAATAATGGTTATTATAATAACCCTGGAGGTACGAAAACCGCCTTTAAAGCTACGAAATAAACGCTGTTCAAAGTATTTAAGTCAAATTATTCCTATAGAAGTGTGGTTGACCATCCGTCTGTCCGTAAACCTAATCGAAATGCGTGGGGGTGAACACAGGAGGGTGTATCTATCGTTAGTCAGCTGTCGGGGTGACTCACTCACCCCGCTACGGTTTTATTTGTTTTTATACGACGCGCCGCCAAATCCTTAGCCATTCGTATGGGCGTTATGTTACGAAATGAAGGAATACGAATTGTATTGGGAACATAAAAGTAAAAGATACGAGTGAAAAATATCGATATATCGATATATCGTCAGTTTTCGCATGATTATTCATACATATTCCCAAAGCAATCAAACTTCGTAATAAACAATAGAAGAAAATAGTATTTTTTATTAATGCTCGAGCCTAAATATATTTTTAAGTTTTGTGATTGATTTGTTGAAAATTGTTAGTTGCGTGTTAATTCAAGGTCATATTCGTCTTACACTGATAGTTTAATAGAATTTGTATTTTTGTGCACGCTACCAGTAGTCTTAAATTGCTATATTGCATTAACGATTGTGGCGAGATTTTTTAAGTTAACAATACGCGAGGAGCATGCAAGGATAATCTATTGTAATAACATTAAAAACGCAACCAAAATTGCGTAAAAAAATATCGAATTTGATACTAATTCGATAGTCTAAAGTAAAAATTAAATATCGATATATCGCGACTAAAAATATCGACGATATATATCGATAATTGTATGGAAAAATATCGATATTTCGATATATCGATATTTTTTGCCCATGCCTAATTAGACATTGAAATAAATCGTTTTACAGTCTGTTCAATCGATTTTGACTTCTATTGCGTTGATGGCATGACACATGGCAGCTGCAGTAAACAGTTGGTATTACTTATACTAAAAATCGGTTGACCAGACATTTAAACAATTTTGTTTAAATGTCTAATCTTGTGTCGAATGGAGTATAGCTACATAAAACTATTACAATGGGGATATTTCCTGAGGAATAAAAATATGATTATATTTAGTCCGTCAGTTACGTTATCGAAAAATATTGGATTCGTATTTTTGCTTTATCAAATCTATAAAAAATGACGAAGATAAGAAGCTTCAAAGATCATGAGTGGGGGCTTGTGACGTCACAGCGTAGCAAAAATCGTAGCACGAAATGACGTCACACGAGTTTTCAACGCACTGTATCGTCTTCGTTTTTTTTACGTGAAAAAAGAAAAATACGTTTTCAGTATTTTTTGAAAATCTATCTGACGGACTAATTAGATATTTTTAGTCAACTACCTTATTCCCACTCTTTCTAGACAACAGCAAACATGAAAAGTAGACACAAATTGACTTAAAGGTGTTCTATTTCAGATTTTTCTTCTGAGATATCACTGGAGTGCCGACGGTTTCTTTCAGTCCATTACTGACATCTTGCCTCTATCAAGTAGCTAGGGTCCGTGATAAATGAATTTTGCATTGCAATGGCTTCATTCCTTGAAAGTGCAGCTGCGATGATATTGAATTACATTTTTCATGAACAAATTGAACGCCAATCCGAGAACTTTTCTTGTAGTAGCGAACTGAAGAGTTCAATCAGGAACATGAGTAGTACGGAACTTTTTATTTTAGTTCTTTATTCTGAAATACAAAAAGTTAATATATCGCTCATTTGTTACAAGTTCGACATATTTCAAAATAGATTTTTTAGTTAATATTATAGTTGAGTTTACAAAATTACGCTTCGATTACTGTAAAACCCCAATTTTTATAAGATAGAGAGGGCAGATATTCTCCGAGAAATTACGTTTTTACAGTAAACGGGTCGCGAATTTTACCATATCTGTATTAATAACCAAAAAATCATAAATTTTTAAATATGTTGAGCTTGTAGCAAATGAGCGATATATCATTTAGCCTTAATTGTTCAAAACTTTTTTCGAGAGATATCTTTATAGTTGACCCAAAAATAATAACCTGAATAATTTAGCTAGCACACATGCTATAAAAATTCAACTGGCTTTAAACTAATCACAATTATCTGAACATAAACAAACCAGATGACGATCTTACTTAGCAATAAAGCTTGCTGTAAATACTGGTTATCCGTTAATTACACTTTCCGCCACAAAATCCACTCTCCACACCGTCCTCGAAGTTTATATAAGTTTTCATCAGGCTCTTTAACATCCGCTGGGAAACTCTTTCAAAGCATTGAGGTAGTTAACCGGCACTTCATAAAGTGTTAACATTTTTCCGTATTAAAAACCTGGAAACTACGGAAGAGACTTTCAGTAAAAAAAAATGTTGAAAAAGCAGCTCTCCAAGTCTTTATTTAGACGGAGGAATATTTTGCATGGGTATTTTTTTTAAACCAGCGAAGTTATTTTCGCTTGCCATTTTAAAGTAAATTGGGTTTTAGATGTAATGTCTTCGCGTACCTGTCGCGTTGGCTTCTTTATGCTTGAAAAAATATGTTCTGGAAAATTCTAGTTCACTTGAATTTTTGTTTCGGAGAATTTTAGCTATTCGCTGCAAGCACAATGGTGCCAGACGTGCCAGTATAATAGTTCTTTGGAAAAGTACTGAGTTGTAAATTCAGTTTTTGCTGTAGGTACGGGAATCATTCGACCTTTACTGTGAAAACGAAATATTGTATACACTTTTGTGAATCCACTTAGGAAATATTTGAACACATAAAAATCATTGCCATAGTAATATGGAGATAAAGAGTGCCTGCAACTCTTATTGCAATGATAAACCTCGGTCGGATGTTTAAATTGTTCATCGGTATTATACAGGGTTATTTGTAAAACACCAATAACCTCTTAAGAGGTCATTGCACATCATTATGAACAACTTTTACTATGGGACCAAACCAGAAATCGCAAAAAAAAATCAGCGCCCCGACATTTTGACGAGTTGAGAGGTTGTTGGTGTTTTACAAATAACCCTGAATTTTCATGATTTTCTTTTCTAACTATATAAATAAGGGTAAGGGAAAATATTTAAACATTTAGAAGTTTGTTTCGTTTATACCGGATACTTATTTTCTGAATTATTTAATATTCATGCATGTATTTATTTTTTGAATAAATTATATATGTAGTATCTGGCTCCTAACCGTTTTGTATAGTTTAAGCGACAAGACAAACCTCGGTAATTAGAAGACCAACATTGTTTTTGTTACTAACATTAAATATGAAATCAGACATCAATACCTGAATAAACACACTTCTCATTAATATTAATGCTTCGTAAAAGTTCAAGTTTAATTTTAGTGTCCTGTACGATCTACCCCATAATAATAACCCTGGAGGTACGAAAACCGCCTTTAAAGCTACGAAATAAACGCTGTTCAAAGTATTTAAGTCAAATTATTCCTATAGAAGTGTGGTTGAACGTCCGTCTGTCCGTAAACCTAATCGAAATGCGTGGGGGTGAACACAGGAGGGTGTATCTATCGTTAGTCAGCTGTCGGGGTGACTCACTCACCCCGCTACGGTTTTATTTGTTTTTATACGACGCGCCGCCAAATCCTTAGCCATTGGTATGGGCGTTATGTTACGAAATGAAGGAATACGAATTGTATTGGGAACATAAAAGTAAAAGATACGAGTGTTTCTGTCACACTGTAACGCTGTTATCTTTTGTTCTTCGGCGGCGATACTTTTCTCGAACGTTCAGAGTAGCTGTACCACGTTTTTCACTTGGCTAAAAGACGCATGATTTTTGAGATGCCAACGATTTATCATTGTCCTAGTTTTATAATATTGCATGATGTCACGTCGTTAGGGACCGCTGGATATAATTTATGGAACATACAATAAACAAAACTACACTACTACAGCAACAAAATAATGCTAGGTAATCATTTTCCGCTAGTGCCATTGGTTTCTTTGGTAAGACCAAAACAAAAATAGGTGCAGTCAGCGAGATGGTCTGTAATAAATATACCGCGGACGTAAAAGTGATCGCATAAACCATAAATCACAGTGGCCGAACGAAAGGAAGCAACGATATAAAGGTTACACGTGAGACAAAAGAATCGTGACAATCGCCCTCAAGAATAGGCTGATAAATGGCAAAGCCAGATATACTTAACTATAGACAGAACAATGGGGAAGGAAGGATCTATCGAAAGCAATTTCGCCCAAAAATAGCACTAAGTTGGAGTGCTCTTAAAAGGTGTCTTTAAAATTGCTAAGACGTGGCTGTTATAATGAACGGAATCGTCCCTTTTCGAGAGAGGGGGCGAATTTGGCAGACACTCCTTTTTTGCAACTCAAAGGGCAAGTGGCGAGCGAGTTTAATCTTAACTTCATTAGGGCACGACACGAATTCATTGGGGAATTCTCCGGGAATTATTTATCCCAAAAATGTAATAAAATTCTCATTTCAGCATTGTCTTGGTTTGTTTAGCGCTCGCAAACAAATTGGAATTGGGAAGATTACGATGGTTCCTGAAGCTCGAGGATTTTATTTTCGCTTTAGATTACAGTTCAAGTCTTTCATCGTTTATAGAAAATACTCGAATGATGTAACTAATCGCTAGAATCGTTATATCGATCGTCAGTAGCTCTACTTACATTATCACGTTTGTGTGCTTAAAATCTTTAACAAAATAGTCTTGTACCTTTCACTCCAAATTAAGGGCTGGCCAGTCAAGCCGCTCGTTGTACCGTTAATTTAAAAGTCTGAGATAAGGTTGCCGACACGCACGCCACGTAATTACCCCGATTCAAGTCGCCCCCACCTGACCTAAAAATTACCGCTTTATAGACGAATATTCTTTTGTAAAAATCATTTGATGGGTTCATTTTTGACGAACATTTTATAGGTGAAAATTATGTAGGTACTGTGCTATGAGGCATCTTCTTCACAACCGTAGGTAATCAAAAAATTAAACGGAACTTTCGACAGTCTAGTGTTATAAAAGGTTAATCAACTGCCCTATTGTTTACAACTTAAATTGGACACGACTTTCTTCTAAGAAATACAGGCTCTAAAACTATACTTAATCATTTAAAAGAAAATTAACTAAAAAATTAAAAACAAGATAGTGATTTCAAATCAATCTTGCTAAGCTTTAGCTTCAAGACGATTACAGTATACGTAGTCCAATTTTCATGAATTTTCATGAAATGTTTTGGTTTTTATTTATGAACTTAGCTCCCCCTGCATATTTTTAAAAATGTTCCGCTTATTATTTTTTAAAACCCGGGATAACTCAAAACTTCTAACGATACCCATATTATATTGATATCGGTTAAGCCGTTTAGAAGTTATGGTATTATTAAAGAAACTCACAAACATACATACATACTTGAACCTTGGAAACATAATCCTCCTATTTTGGGCAGTTGTATAAAAATACCTAATCGAAACATAAGAAAAAATATTAGACAAAAATCATAAGCCAAGGCAGCTGTCATAAAACAAATACATTTTGCAATAAACACGGCCTAGTAATTATCCCTTAGAACTGGGAAAAATCCCAAAACCTGTGCGGAAAAGAGCCCGTTACAAAGGGAAGGAGATAATGTAAGACAGTGCTGAAACACTCGTTACGTAGAATGCCCGGGGGAAGTATTTTTTGCCGTGAAGGTACCACTCTGAGCTAATAGACTCTCGCCTGACAAATGGAATTAGTCACACGATCCAAAGGAACATAACGCCAGGGTAAGGTAAAAGGAAATTAATTTAGATCTTTTTACAAAAAAAATACAACCGACTTCTAAACAAAAAGTACAAAATAACTTTGAAAAATTTCGGAACTCGGTGTTTTTGGTTGCTTTTTTTTTTTTGAACATATCGACTTCCAAAATTAAAGTTATTTTGTATTTTTTGTTTGTTTAGAAATCGGTTGTATTTTTTTGTAAAAAGTTTTTTTTTTTCACTTTTTAGTGGTTCACTCCCAGCACATACACATACCCATCACAGCGTACGTGGTATAAATTGGTGTAAACATGAGATTTCAGCTGTCCCGACAGATTTGCTATCATTTATTGAAATTAACAAAAATGCTCATAAAATAAAAACTACTCGACGAAACTGAACTAAATTCTTATGGGACCAAATGGCAACTATTCTTCACCGAATAAAAAAACAACAACGCAAATCGGATCCGAAAACTCGCGTAATCGCTGTACATACATTAAAAAAAACATACCTGCCGAATTGAGAACCTCCTCCTTTTTGAAGTGTGTTAAAAAATAGAAGACTAGATAATTAATTTGGATGTCATAATTTAATGTGAACTTACCTAAAGCTTGAATCAGATGAGAGAGAAAGCAAATCTGTACATGTAGGTTTGCAGAAGTACATGTACCTACAATTTGCTTTTTTGCATTTCCTTCCGCTTAATAGTAGAGGACTAAATCAACACATATACAGTGCATACTGCTTTAGTTCTGGTTACGTACGAGTATTATTTCTACTTTCTTGTTTTTTGTTTTGTTTAGGAAAACATTGCCCCATACTATGTATTTCTACAGTTTCGTAAGAGCGTTAATAAACGTACAAACCCGCATACACAAACAGCCGGTATAACTACATATTTGTAAGACATTCAAATACATGTTCCATGCAGGAATCGACCTCGCGACGCGCAGCGCAGCAGTCCGTCGCTTAACCACTGCGCCAACCGTGTCTTTAAACCAAATAGCAAAAACAGACTATAACCAAATTCCCAAATAACGCTGAAAAAACAACTGTATTAACAGAATATGAAATTGAACTTGATGTTTGTATCCTCGCATACACGTATTCAAACACAATATTCCTTTTTTTACACTCATATTTCATGCAAAAAATAATAGCGTTATAGTGCATCGTTAAAATGCGCACTTACAGTTTGACAGCGCCTAATAGCCGGGCTTTTTGTAGAATTACCAGAAAATTGTTGCCATACAGTTTTATTGTGAAGACTTTTATACACGCGATTCTATTGGTCGATATTTATTTTCAGATCTTTTTGTTTCTCGGTGCCGTTTTACCAAACAAACAATGGGATTCAGGCTTTTCAATGGGTGGTTTTAAATTGATTTTGTTCTGGACATGGCTTTGTCATTAACCTGCTCTTAAGCTATCGTGCTGGTAGCTGCCCACATTTCTTATATCTACCTATAGGATTATTTTTCCACGACCAGCCAATTGTTTTCCAGCCATCAGGTATTAATCAAAGACACAATTCATGCAAATATACGCTCCCAAAAAAAAAAACAGGAAATATGCTAAAAATTGACTGAGTCAGGCGTTAGTTTGCGGAAATCCATTTTAAATTTGAAAAAAACTTTTTACAAAAAAATACAACCGACTTTTACACAAAAAATCAAAAAAGTGCAAAATAACTTTAATTTCGGAACTCGGTGTTTGTGGTTGCTTTTTCGTTTTTTGAACACCGACTTCCGAAATTAAAGTTATTTTGCACTTTTTTGATTTTTTGTGTAAAAGTCGGTTGTATTTTTTTGTGTAAAAGTCGGTTGTATTTTTTTGTAAAAAGTTTTTTTATTTTTCACTTATTAGTGGTACCTACATCCCCTCTCCTGTACCCCACCTAAACGAACCAATCACATTGGTGTAAAAAAAACGTACTGCTCCTTTGCAGAGTAAACTAAGAGGTCGTCAATGTAGATAATGTAGATATTTTTTTTAGATTTTTCGAAAACCGCTTGGTCGATTTCGATAAAGTTTTCATGGGACCATTTGTGAAGTATACCCTTTCCAACAAAAAAATAATTTTACAAATCGGTTGACAAGCGACGGAGTAAAGCGCGAACAAACATAAAAAAAAAATACAAACATCCGAATTGAGAACCTCCTCCTTTTTTAGAAGTCGGTTAAAAATGAAAATAATATATCTAGTTTTAATTTCCGCGAATATTAGTGGGTTGCAGGTATGCACCTCCCTCCCGCCCGCTATATTATGCACATGCAAGATTACAAGGCAAATGCAAGGATTTTATGCACATGCAGGAAGGCAAAGCAAAACCCAACACCAATTAAAGCAAAGGAATTATGCTGTTCGCTTACGTGCTTCTGAAGCGAGAAAATGTAGGTACTGAACCGTAAATCTTATTTTAAATAACTACTTATTGACAAATAACTGTGTATTTAATGAAAACGTTATACATGGCAAAGCTAGATAAATCAAATACCATAACAATCGATTGCTTAGTTGCGATCAATAATCCCTGCTCCAGGCTATCTACGATAAATGGACACTTGACATAGAAAAACAGTAAAATTATTATTAATAACTATGAAAAAGCAGTAAATAAGCACTTACATCCATACAATGAAGAATTTTACTTGACGAAGTGAAGCAGGTAATCTGAAAAAGAAAGGAAGCGTTTACACATAAAGCCAAGCGAAGATGATATCAAAAGGCACTTATAGAAGAAGCATTACAGCATATAAAAGTGGTGTCTATAGATATATCATAGTGTTACAGTCAAAGAATATTGGAGCGATACCAATAGATTATAATTATCAAATATATGCTTCCTAGTACTAGTACTAGGGTTGCCACCCGTCCGGGTTTCCCCGGAATTGTCATAGTTTTGAGGTCGTCCGGGGAGTGTCCGGGCGGGGTTTTTAACGCCGTCCTGGTAAAACCCGGACATTTTTTTGTGTCAAAGGAACCTCCATTGATTGAAAATTTGAAAAACAAGTAACAAATAAAAATGAAACTTAGTTAAAAATTCATTCGTAATCGTAACCGGGATACAATCTACTCGTAAATCCGGCGCTGCAAAATATTAAAAACTTAAATTTTTGTATACGTTTAACTGTAAACTTTTTTTTTAAATTTATTTAATTTTCGGGTCTGCCCGGAAAAGAATTCAATTTCACCCAAATGTCCGGGATTTTTAAGATTTCGTCCGGCGTCGGCAATTTCAATGATGGCAGCCTTAACTAGTACTATAAGCATGTTTCATGTGTGACGCCAATAATATGCACGACGGTGGAAGCGGCTGATTCAATAAACTTGTTTAACATGATAAACAATGGCAAAAGACACAGCGTAATATAATCGAAAAACAGTAAGAGAAGCATATTACTAGAGGGTTTTCACTCAAACGCAGTTTCGTCAGAAAAATATAGATAAAGGAAGCGAAAATATTCAATGAGAGCCTTCGCTTCATATCAGCGCGAAGCAGTAAAAAGTTCCGACTCTCAATACCAACATTTATTTGGTGAAATTCAAAAGTAAGAGCACAAACGATATCTCGGCGCCGACAAACCTAAAGCGGCGGATGTTTCGCGCCTCGCAATTAAGATAGCTTTACAATGACGCCAGGTTTTGGCTGCGTTACCAAATGGACAATATGGGCTCATACAAAGGGAATATTGTCTGCGATTGTATTGTTTTTACGAAAATCTGTATCGTAATACATTCTAAATGCTTTGTAATTCAAGAACTAGATACATTCTACAGCTTTTAAAAATAATTTAATCTTGAGCTGTGTGTTACTGTCCCACTTCGGGACAAATGCCTCTTCTCATGCAAAAAGACAGCAATGCTACTTATTTTTGCCTTATTTTTGAATAGTCTTTTTTTATTGTTTAAGAAATTACATCATTACTTTGTTTCCTGAAACTCACACTAGGATTCCCTGTGTCGTGAGTTCCAGGCTCCTTCGTGCCGTTTATATATTATGATGCCTATATCCGTTACAATATTTATCAAACTAATCTACAACTAATCTGATATTTATTTTTTATTATTTCTGGGCGAAATCCTCTCCCATTCCATCCACTTCTCTCGTTTCTTCTTCTCGTCTTAAGACCGTTTGAAACCCGCTTAGTAACCAATGAAATTGAAGTACGACTCTCCTTCCATTCGAATTCGAATATTAATCACAAGCTACTACACGTGAAGCGAGCAATTTGTCAAATAAAGTCGTTATTACTTGGATTTCAAACGTCCTGGAAATCAGGCAAATTGAAATAATTTATGTAAAATTTAAATTTATGGCGCAAAATGTGTGCCGAGTTTGATGATAGTTTTACCTATGTAGGAAGATAGTTTTCTGTTTAGATATGGCACAATTTTATCTACTTGTTTTTTTGCTTTAGTGCGTTATTGCGCTGATGCTCTGATAGCTAGGTGATGTGACGGTACTTTAAATTATTTTATTATATTTTTTTAATTGCTATCTTACGGCCAAAACCAATAACCGATCTATCACATACTGGAGATAGATAAACAAATGAAACAACAGAAAACCTATATCATTTTTCTGTTGTTTCATTTGTTTATCTATCTCCAGTATGTGATAGATCGGTTATTGGGTTCGGCCGTTAGTGTATCGTCATACATAACTAGATAGCTATGCCTACTATTAGAGCAGGGCTCCAAAGTCTGCTATTACAATAGTGTCAGAATGGTCTATCATTGATTCCATAATGGTTGATTTTGACAAGTTTGGTAATCTACTAATATAAAAGCGTCATTATGACTTTCCAATGATCAACCACTGACACTCCATTGAAAGAAATGGCATAGAATGGTAATCTCGTACATAATGACAAATGAATGACAGACGTATGCGGTATAGTCTGCTAAAATTTTAATATTTCCTTTGATCAGTGACCTATCATTAGAACGTCGTTGTGCTGTCATTTCTTATAAAAGTTCGGTTATGAAAAAGTATTACGAGACCATTGGCTGACCAATGATTGACCATTATGAATTTAGCAGATTACGAACTTTTAGCAAATTGACAATGGGTGTTGGAATGACTTTATAAAAATAGTAGAATTGGGGCCCTGTACATATGTATCCTATCTGACAAATAAAAATCAATATTTTGGTATTAGCTATTGGAAATATGATCGACACAAACGGTGGCCGACCGAAAAAAAAACTATTACCAAAACATAGTCTACCTTCCACATACGTGGGCACTCCCGATGTTGAAACATCAAAACTTTGGCACTAAAGTTTCGTTTTATCTTTATTCCACGGACAGAGGGCCGTTTTACATTTCCAACGAGCGCGTTTCAATTGCCTTTCACAGTTTGTGAGCACTTTTTGTTTTTGGACTTTCAGCGCGTGACGTTTTGGGCGATCGACGTTTCATGACTTCATATCGGTAATCGATACCCTCAAAGTTGAGCGAATGCAATGGAATAAAATAATAAAGCGCGATATAATTTAAACGCACCCAAAGAACAGAGAATGAACCTTGACTAGTGGCGCCGACGTAGTTCGCTTAATGATTTCTGGTGAAGTGGTAGTTGGGTAATATAAAACTGATAAGTTGTAGGTATACGATTCTGATAGCAACGATCATCTGTGATCTATACACGTAGGTACATAATTAAAGGCCAGACCCTGTACGATAAAATAAACTACTATCATTTAAGGGCTCTGTTACCCTTAGATCTCATTCGGCCATATCCACCTATCCTTAGAGGCAATGTTAGACTGGTTTATTTAAAACATAACTTAAGGTAACCTATCCTTATAGAACCTAACCACTCTGGTTTATCTAGAAAACAAGGCAATCATTCGCAACAAAACGCATTGTTCAAAATAGAAGTTCTCCATAAAAATAAAACAAAGACCCATCGATCCAAAATACCCAAAGTAGAAACAATGTTATTGCCAAAAACATTGCAAATAGTCAACATGAGATAGGTAGACTGTACGTGAATCCAGTCCCTGACCCACTTCCATTTTAGATATGCGAACTAAAACGAACACAAAAACGCCACACCTAGCTGCCAACACAATATTTTAAAGGCAGTATTTTGCAGCGTGATTTGTAAGTCCCCAGAGCAATTTATTCTATTGAAAACGTGGGATGATTCATAATTTGAAATGGGAGTCTGTAACTATTGTGGAGCTCGAATGCTTTTCTTTCATTGCAATGTAAAATCAACATCATCGCAGCTGCTACCATTATCTCTGCCTAGACACTATTGTCAAGCCGGCACTTATAGTGTAACTAGAAGCACGTCTATCACTATTGTACTTTGAATAAGCCTTCGTTCAACAGATATCGTTATATTTTCTACTTACTAAAGGACTACAAATGGATTAGGGTGTGGACACAAAAGCTAGTGTTCTTTAATTCGAGACACGATTTATTAAGGATTATCTAGCATTTTGAGTAATAAATCATAGAAAAGCTTTTAAAAAGCACACGAAAATGAAACACAGCTAACAGAACCACAGCCAAAATTATGCCAACATAAATCAGAAAGAAAGATAGTTTTAAAACCGAATTCACGAAGATACAGTTTGGCAAATTATCCCATCTCCCTGAAGCTGAACGCTTTGGTAATTGAGATCAATCATTAACATCCTAAACCCTTTATTAAACAAAATAGTAAGCTAATAGCATTTAAAATTAATACTTTTCCAACATGGCTGGTCTGAGCGCGTAAGATAATTGCTTTAAAATGTTCCGAGCAAAGTTTTAGGTGACAGCAACGACATTCACGACTACTCTAGAGTGCTCTACCGCCGCGTTTAAATCATTTAATATTTATATTGGACTAGGGACCCTCGTAATTGGGCTCGTATATAATTGTACCTTAACAAGAAAATGGCGTTGTAGTGTTAAAAGCCTGTCAAAGTCTACCCTGTAATTTTCGACATTAGCCCCAGCACGTGAATGGTAAAGGTCAGGACATCACGAGCCGTTTTTAATCGACTTTTTCATTCATATGCTGTCCCAGACAGAGTTCGAGGCAACGCACACTGCAAGCCCGAGACAACCTAGGTTTATTTAACAGCAGATTTCTACAATTTGAAAAAGAATATTTCAGAAAGCGCTCCTAACCTATGCAGGCTCAGGCACATGCATTTATATGATGCAACTCATCCCATTTAATTAAGACTTAACAAGAGAATAACTCCATTCGTGCATCGTAATTCTTTTAAAAGCCTGAGCCTCTCATACCGCGGTTATCCGACATATCTTCGCTGTATGAATAAATGCTCGCGTGTGCGGTTTAAAACCGTTTTATAACAGCAGTACTTGCATAGCATCATAAAGACTGCGAGGTAAAGCACCCGTAAACCCTCTCGCACTACTTATGCCACAGGAATGCAATGTGTAAATGTGGACTAACTTTTAATTATCGTAAACCTGATTACGAACAACTTTTACTAAAGTTTATTACGTTTTTGGCGGATTCCCCGTTTAATTTCGGATTCCTTGGATTTGAAAGTCATATTTTCATGTCTGAAGGTGAGGTAGACGTGTTCCTACAAAAGAAATTAGGAAAAGTAGTAGTTAACGAATTTACTATTGTACTTCATCCTTGTAGCAAGATAAACTAAACTTCATAATAATGCACGTTGCATTTACTGATAATATAATAAGATGTGAACAATGAATACCTACGGTAGAATCTTTACAGAGAGCAACAAGCGCGCTTTAGTAACGCCTGTCGAACATCAAAACAGCATAAGAAATCATCCTCATTAGCCGTATCATTAAATATTCTTTACAAATCTGCAGTCACCTCTTAATTAACAGACAATCCACGTTGTGCATGTTTGTTACACACAATGAGTCAGCAAAAAGTTCAGCTAACTAACTTAATATCAATGCACCGGCTAATGCTGGATAAAACCGGTTCATTCCAGTTATGAGCGGTTTATAAGCTCCAGTATCGGATTTCAAAGAGCTCGATATGTGTGTGTGTGGTACACGGCGGTTCCCGTTTGGATTACCGCAATGTGCATTAGCGCTTTCCTATAAGTAGGTAAGTGTGGGTAGTGAAGTTAGCTGTGTTTGTAATGCTACATTGTCTTTTTGGTGGTCACAGTTTAGATAAGATGTTTCGTTTTTGTGTTCGTACAAAAAAGGAGGGTTAAATACCATGTTTTATGCAAAGTTGAGTTACAGCACCTGACCCTTCGAAATACCAACACTGGTGATAGGTACAATGTATTTTTTTAATGATAGCTGTTATTTTTACGACATGAGGATCAGACATACTAGACACACTACACTACTCGAGACGAGACAGAAATTTGCGACGTGTTTTTATTTGATAAACAATGTATTCAAATGCAATTTTGAAGAATAACGCCTATTTGAGATCTCAACTCTGTTGAGTATACAATAAATCTACACTAGTCTATACTAATATTATAAAGGAGGAAAGATTTGTATTTTTGCATGTGTGTATGTTTGTAATGAATAAACTCAAAAACTCAGCCGATTTCAAAAATTCTTTCACCTTTAGAATGCTACATTCACCCTGAGTAACAAAAGCTATATTTTATCCCCGTATTGCCACGGGAATGGGAACAACGCGGGTGAAACCGCGGAGCGCTGCTAAATAAAATAAAATAAAAATCGTTTATCTGCAAAACATGTTATAGTGGTTACAAAATGTGATTAAAGCCTCCTTTTAAGCAAGATATTAAGTTAGGAGACTCCGCTCTTTCATAACAAAACGTAGGTACATATTAATATTCCATGAATTCAAATATAATTTAATCTACGATAGGTGTGTAATTTAACAGTATTAATGTAGAGTGTAGACAAAATAACTAAGTAGTGGTTGTGCGAAGTATGAAAACAGTGTACGTGCAAACAGTACTATGTTTATGTGTGTTTCAATGTATGTACGTGTTGGAGTGTATTGTTGTATGTAATTTTGCTGCGTGATATATTTATTATGAACCAGGAACTATTTAGCACAGGGTAACGTAAGGAGGAATTTATAATTACTTATGATTACCAATGATCGGAGTAGGTAGAGCTATTTTTATTATTTGCGACATGTTTTCATAGCACGGGCCTGCCTCAGATCACGGGATTCTTTGAAATTTAAAAATATATTTGTTTAGTTTGGTAAAGATTTATGCAAGTACTTACTTGTGTACATATGTGCATATGTATATAAAACTAGATTTGCGCGCATGAAAAACATTATATATTATAATTTCTAAGCATATGTGAAACAGGTTGTAGTGGTACGGTAAGGTCAATTTTTCACATAGGTTACATAGCCTGCGGTTAGATTAATCCTTACTAATATCAAAAATGCGATAGTTAAATGTATGGAGGTTTGTTAGTCTTTCACGCACAAACTACTTGATGGAGCTTGATTTGGCACAGATGTAGATTATAGTCTGGAATAAAAAACCCTATAAAAAAATAAAAAAGCCCTATGTGTTCATAGGGCTTTTTATCCCTGTTCCCTTGGGATAATTTTCGACATTCACATGAGCGAAGCCGCGGGCGTAGCTAGTCAAATATATTGATTAAATTTTTGTTTAATTTCCCAAATGTGTACTAGGAGGTAGGTACAATAATAATATACAATTTATAAAGTTTCGCTACATTAATACAGAATAAACTTTTCTTTGAATGTGTAAAAACCTTTTAGTAATCCTTTTTTATATATAGGTACATCCCATCCCTCCATATTAGTATATGTATACATACATTTATATTTGAGGTCATTAGCCCGAATTAGCTCTACCTACGCTGATCACTGCTTATGACACACACAAGTGAGGCATCCAAAAATTAATGTTTAGACACAGTCTAGATGTAATCAAGACCAAGGACTGCGGAACTTGATCCTGTCGGGTCCTAGACATTCTGTTTGCAGTTACAATTAATATTTCTCTTTGCGTAAAGAACTTGTGTTTGCATCATAGTGTATAGGTACCCTACCAAAGCTTACATGTGTTGTGGTAACCAAAATGTTAATTTGAATAGAAACTTTCAGTTCAACAATGGCAGTTGTACAATATACCTATCTACATTGTATGTACAAATGTTGATTTTAAGACAACTTGGAGGAGCATCGGGAATAATTGAAAAAGTAGGACTTGAAGGTTTACCTTGAAATTCACTAGGTAGGTGTCCTATGAATGCCAGGATTGCAGAATTTTTTCGAAAGAGTCACCGCTGACCTAGATGTTTAAGCACTCGGAGGAACACGGATGGGCTTTAGTCAGTAAGAGCCTGACACTCCCTTCCACTGCACCCAGAGCGGAAGAAGTCATTTGATGATTTCTAATGCAAAAAGAAATCTGTCTGTCCTGTCCATGCCAGGGATGAGGAATTTGTTCGAAAGCATCACAGCGGCCTAGAGCGCACAGGGCATTACGAGGAACACGGATGGGTTTTAGTCAGTACAGTATAAGTCTGCACACTCCCTTCCACAGCTTCCGCTCCGCCCAAAGCAGAACAATTCATTTGATGATTCCCCACCCATAAAAAAGGGATCCTATCAATCCATTACTTACTGAATACAATATAAGAAGGCCTAAATATAAGGTATATCATTAGTTATTCTCCTTGAAATGGTAAAATCTTCCGTCCCACGAAAAATTTACAGAAGATAATGATGACAGAAGCAGAGTGAAAAATATGATGAACAGTCGAATACCAATTTAAACTGAATCCGTCTTTGACCTTTTTGACATTATTTACAGTATAACGACGAAAGGCAAGCTAAAAGTAATGAAGCCAAAACACCAATTTAGATAGGACTTTCTGCCTCCAAAAACATGGAAACAGGATGAAAATGACTGAAGTAATGGGCAATTATCTAGCGCTCCATAATAATTGCAATTTGTATCGTCGTCGAGCCAAATTGCTTTAAATCCCGTTATTGCAGGTCATAACGATAAAAATAATGTATCTTCTTGAATGAAAAAATAAACGAAAATAAATCTGTTTTTACGTTTATAGTGGGAACATAAATGTGTAATCAATAATCAAAAAACTAGGCTGTGAGCCAAAACTATTTGAACGTCAAATTTTACATAATGACAGTCCCCCAAAACGCCCACCCGTCACCAGTTCCTAGTGTTTAGCTGGTAAGAAGAAGTGGCTCAACAAACTCCCCCAGCAACACACCTGTCTGTTGCGTTTTAAGAACTTGAATTGTATAAAGAGCTAATGTAGAAACGAAGTGCGTTTCTCAAGCAAAGATATCTTCCACGGTTTTATCAGCATCCGTTTGGGAGCTACGATGCCACACACACACAGAAACGTCAAACTTAACAATACGAGCCGTGTCCAGAAGTACCGCTTAACGAGCGCCTTATTATAATAACATTCACATAGTTTATTTTTGCTAGTGAGCACTTGGTACATCTTTCTCTCAACACATACACATACCTGCACATAGGTACTTTAAAGAACAAATCACATTGCTATGTGTTTTACTAGTAAGTTTTTTTTTATTATACTGTGCCCGTCCTGAAACTAATGATATATGTATGTTCAAATTATAGGCGAGGACGCTGGCACCCTAAACACAAGTTAAATCTTACATAGGGTGCCAGAGTTGATCGAAAACACTTTTTCCCTTAGTTGTAATGCTGCATAGTTTTTATACGTGTTTTTGTACAACTGAAGCTTATAAAAAGAACTTTTTTTACATTCACAGGTTCATACAGTTCTGCTCATTAGCAACCGCGCAACTACGTTCTGTGTTTATAATTTATTGATTTGTTTGCTTGACCTTCATAGCAGCATCATTTACCAACCAACGGCATATTAATGTTTAACTATTTGATTGTTTTACATAACAGGGTTTCTTTCTTTCAAAAATAAACATAATTATTTTTCATTCAGAAAACAGAAGTTCATAAATTTAGTTACTAAACAATCCAATTTGTTTCACGTAGATTTCAATGGCGTTAGCAGATGTCACCACATTAGTCGAGAAGAAAGGTACACCCCACTTTACGAAGTAGCATAAACTTTTTTTTGCAACTAAACTCCCAGAAAAGTTGCAGCACTTGCAGCTCCAACTTGTTCGTAGTCTTAGCTGCACGGCTTCGTATATTTTACTAGTCCACAAACTCTTGCTAACTAAGCAGGAACACTTTCAGTAAACAATGTGCTCTTTAATTTCTAGTAAAGTTGCTAAGTGAAGGTAATACGTTACTTGCTGCAAAGTTCTGCGTGAAATATTGTTCAAAATTCGCGCCGAAGTGAAGTATCAAGGTTTGTTTTGGATGTTGCGGAATTTGTTCGCAAGAGTCACCGCGGCCCTGGAACGCAAAGGGCACTAGAAGGATCACGGGTGTGTTTTAGTCAGTAAGAGTCTGGCACTCCCTTCCGCTCCGCCCAAAGCGGGAGAAGTCATTTGATGATTTCCCATCCAGAAAAAAAAGGTTCGTTATGTAAAATTGTTTTGACTGAGCAACTAAAGGCGATGAGTGTGGTGTAAATATTGTAAGTGGCGGAAAATCGATAACCGTAGATTAGTTTTCAATATGAATTTATTATGAAGTTTGTATGTGCGTCATTAATAGCCGGGTAGATCCCGCGGATAGAAAAATACTCGTCAAGTTCAACAGGTTGGCAACCAATAGATAGCAAAGTCTTAATTCTGTTCCATCCCAAGCTCCAGAGCTTACTTAAGAGCACATTCTCAAGGAAATCATTAAGCTCCGTTACATGCTCCATCATTTACAAGCCCTAATGAGAACGTATCAAACATTATCTCAAAACGGATAATGAAAAGCGACCCCTGAGCAAAATGTATCGAGTTCCTTGCAATTTGGTAAATTAACAATTCCAAGACACGAGGCGGAACGTGTAATATCAATAACGATGATAATAAAGAAGGTAGACAGGGACCTACAAGAACCGCTCTTAAGATCGATGTTACCATGATAAGCCAACCAATAATGTTTCATAATGATGACATGATTGACATCCATGAAAGGGATTTCATAGCCAATGAATTTTCAAAACCAGTCAACACTATTAGGCTAATAAGCGCTGCAAACTTAACAAGGATCCTCAAAATGACTTAATCGCAATGCATCGTACCGTTCGTTGTGTTATCAATCGTTAATCGCCGTCTAGATATAAAACCGGTTAAAAAGAACTGTTTGAATGAGGTAATTTATTCGTACCTACATGAATTATGTAGGTAAGTGAAATCTTTAAGTTGATTTAAATAGTCTGTAATTATATTTCACTGCAACAACCTTGTCATAATTTCATGATTATAAGCAGCTGTCGGTTTCTACTTCTATAATTTAATTTGAGAGGGATGCTTAGACAGATACTCGCATAAGTCTCATCTACAAAAGCAGAGATGAAGAACCTTTATTGGTGATCGTGCCATTATAAAAATAATAATAATTCAGCAATGACGTAGAGTCAATAAAATGTGCAAAAAAAACTACATACAATTAAAGCTTTTTATTTGACTCATCACGTACAGAAATCTTAATTATGTCAGTGTTATATGTATATCTGCTATTGCTGCTAATGATCTAAATTTTAAATATTCTTTCACTAACGTGTCCAAATAATTTCGACACGTGCCACCACTGACACGCGTGCCGTAGATTCGCCATCCCTATATTAAAGCAATGACAGAACCAAAATCAAAAGTTATTGGTAGACTTTCTAAGGCACTATTGCCAAAAATTCACCAGTTAACTCATAATTTAACATTTACTATGAAATGCTACAATTGTCCCCGATTATTCTATTCTTGAACCGTTTCTATTAACTATGCTGAAAACTGTACGTTCCTCCTTCAACACGAGACGACAGTAAAATCAGCGATACTTCCAATAAAAACTGTTACTCAGTATTGAGCAAGGCTATAAATGTAAGTGCGTCTTACTTGACAAATTGGGCACAGTCGCAGTCGATGCTATCGCGCTCCAGCAAATGGACCATGAACAGTTCCTCCTCTGTTACCTGTCGAAGCAAATCACGTATCTGTGTGTCTACGTAGTGTAAGTCTGGACCCCTTGCCACTTTATTTATTGGAAGCATTGTATTCCGCCCTCAAGTTTTATGAGCTCCAACATTAATTTAATGGTAACTAATACCTACCTCGTTTATCTTTACAGCTTTTATCATATTAATAACCTTGCCGTGATAAATATTAATGGCAATCTCACAATACGAAACGAATAATGATGTAGCATTCTTTTATCGTAGGTACTACAAATTCAATGTATCAAAATTTAAATCCAATTTCGTTAGTTATACAATTTCCAATATGGCGGGCGCCATCAATCAGTCGAACGTTTCGTTATATTCAAAAATTACTCGCGAGCGATTGAATCGCGTATTCGATTCAAATACTTCGCAGTTTATCGAATAAAATGAGAGTAATCCTACGAAGTCGCGACACAATAGAGACGGGGAGGCATTCAATGTATTCAGTAAATCTTCGTATAGCGTGCGGTGTCAGATGCAAAGCGCTGTGCAGAACTGAATCGATGTTTAGCAAAAGCTGTATTCGATTATTGAAATGGGAATCGAGGATTAATACCACTGCCATTGTTGGGTTCTGTGAAAGCTGTTTGCAATGAACGGTCAACTGGTTTTCGAATAGAATAGCGGTTTTGACATGGTCTGGATATGAGAGATTACAGACTAATCACTTTTTGGTGCGTAAAAAAAGGAAGATGAAGTTTACAATCTCTCTAGATATAATACCTACAGCAGACAATTTACCATTTCGAGGTTTGTTTTGGAAATTTGATTGGAAAACTATGGCATGAAAATGATGCTGATGACCAATTTCAAAGAACAAGAAAATTTACGATGCGGATACTTTGCTAAAGAAGTTTTAACCTAGACTTCATACGTATAGATATGCTGTCTACATTGTCCATATTAGATTGAAGCTAACATGTTTGGTGTGCTGTACTTACTTACCTAACTCACTTACGAACGACAAGGTTTTGCACTCAAGAAAGAATGATTAATACGAGTTAGGCGGTCGAAATGAGAGGAATAACCCGCCCGAGCCCTCCAGAGGGGAAAAATGTATTTGTTTAAATGGCCATCTATCATACGCCCGCCCGTTTCTGTCCTTCCTTACAAATGCATTGAGTAAGGTTCAGTAAGTTCAAGTGTAGGACAATTTCATTTAGATAATCGAATTTTGCAAATGTTATTGGTACTGACACACGCGAAGTGGCCTATTAGAATAGTAAGTATTGTAAGAGGATTTAGTGTATTTGACGAAACTTTTTACTTTTACACACTAGGAAAGTACTGATTCCCATCGTTGGGCGGGAAATACTCATAGTAATTGCTTCCCTCTAGGGCAGGAAATAATTGAAAAAATAGAACGGAATTTGTTTTGGAAGTCGGCAACGATTTTTTTTTAATAATTAATAAAAAATAACGATTTAAAAAAATCGAGGTCTTGTGAGTTACCGATAGTGTGAATTAAATGCATAATTATATAGACACTAATAGACAGCCAAAATCATTACCCTCTTCTTTTGGCTTTGCCGTGGTCGGATAAAAAATACCTATTAAGCGGGACAGCCCGCGGCCTGAGGCGGTGTGTTCGATATTTAAAATTTAAATAAAAAGACTATATAATTCGGCGGGATAACTCTGTGAGCTGTACCGAAATTCATAATTAAATTGTTATAATGTTTGACTGAAAATGAATTAAAGCGATTCCGAAATGTCTTGCCATAAAAATGAAAATCTTTTGCCATAAAAAAGGGGTTCAAACATTTTTTTTATGGAAACTGACATAGCCACCAGCCGCCACATTGTTTTCTTTTTTTTCAAAATCGCTGCCCACGGTCAAACTTGCATTATCTACATAGTAGGATGGTGCTCTAAAGTTTCAAGTTGCCGCGTTATTTGGAGATAGTCGCTATGTGAGAACAATGAAAATTAATAAAAAACGCTGAATCACGTTTTTAACCGACTTCCGAAAAAGGAGTAGGTTCGCAATTCGGATGTTTGTATTTTTTTATGTAGGTATGTTCGGGCATAACTCCGTCAAATATAGACGGTTTTGCAAAATATATATTTTTTATTCAAAACGGGTTTATTCCAAAATGGTCCCATTTAAATTTCATATAGATCTGATGATGGGTTTCGGAGACAGACAACGGAACTCTTCAAAAAATGATAGCAAATCTTTCGGGATCGCTGAAATCGCATGTTTGTTTATTGCTTACACCAATGTGATTGGTACGTTTATGTTAAAAAAACTTTTTACAAAAAAATACAACCGACATCTACAAAAAAAAGAAGTCGGTGTAAAAACACAAAAAGCAACCAAAAAGACCGAGTTTCGAAATTAACGTTATTTTGTACTTTTTGTTTTTTTTTTTGTGTAGAAGCCGGTTGTATTATTTTGTAAAAAGATTTTTATATGCAGTAGATTTTAACTTTCATTCTTTCTATTTTCCACTGTCCTTCTGTTCGAAATGAAAAGTAACATTTATCACGTGTGAAAGTCTTCAATTTCTACTCGCATTATACCTACTCTAAATACCTCGTAAGAGGATCGATTCCTTTCGACCTTCGTTAACAATCTAATATGTTCTTACATTATATTCGTCGTGAAAATTGAGAAATTAAACAAATACTCATTCCAATAAATACACTTTTCATTTACAGAGGCAGCCACCGTGTTACATTCTCACAACACTTGCCGTCGAACAACCCTAAGTTCACGTAACATTACAAGTTAATATCATACTATAACGTTGAGGTTGTCTAGAGGTTGCGAAGCACAATGACAGTTGATAGCTCTTCTAAATTAAATTTAATATTCACGTACCTATCATGACGCCCTAGTCTGCAAATTACCGTAAAACAAGAAATATCAGGCACGAGTTGTGAAAACTTCACTCTTTAAATAAGCACGGCTGTAAGGTACTGGCTAGAATTTCCAAAGAGGTTGCAACGTTAGTAATTCATTGGAAAGTTCCTAGCCTCCCACAAATTGGATCAAGAAGTTATAGATTTAAGCACTAAAGCCGCAGTGGAATTGTCAACTCAGCGCACTGCATGTTAGGTGAGAAAATTTGCTATGTTCTGATTGGGCTCGATGCAATACGCAAAATTGAAGCCAACCCAGATAGTTATGGCAGGTCCATGGATTTGTTTAGAAGTAGATAGGTACTCAACTGGGTTTACTTCTAAACTTATTTCCAAAAACCCTATTTTTTTTGCCCATGAGCTAAGTGAACATTATTATAAAAATATTTAAGTGATTCAGAATATAAGCCAATAGCAGCGCCCTGCGGTTTCACCCTTGTAGTTTCCGTTCCCGTGTGAAAATGGGAATAAAATATAGCCTATGTCACCCGGGGATAGTGTAGCTTCCAAACAGTGAAATAATTTTTCAAATCGGTTCAGTAGCTTCGGAGCCTATTCAATGCATACAGTATAGATTAATAAAAAAAACTGCAATACTGAAGAAAATTTCGCTTTCGCTACCTAAGTTAAGCTCGTCAAGTCCAAGTAAGTTTCAGAGTTACCACAAATCCGCTTGTAAAGTCTACGCACATCCGGAAAATATTAAACATTTAGCCCTAAGTAGTAGTTATGTCTTAGCATGGAATATACAGTACCTTGAAGTACTGTATATTCCATGCTAAGACATAACTACAGAAATCCTCCACCGTCACACATGACGACGCAAACAAAACTGTTAACTTACGCACCCATTTGCTAAAGTATCTTAGAAAATGGGTCCTTATGTCGCTGTCAGATACAGGTCCGTGTACTTATCTAATACATTGTTAAGTTGAGAAGGAACACACTGACATATATCGTGTGAATTAAGCTTTCTGGGAAATGTGCGTGAGCGTGACAGATTGACAGATTAACCTTGACATTGAGAATAAAGAGGCGTATAACTGTTGAAAGGAAAGGTAAGATTTGCTAGGGTTGCGGGATTTGTAAGTCACCGCAGCTCTGGAACGCAAAGGGCACGAGGAGAAACACGGGTGGGTTTTAGTCAGTAAGAGTCTGACACTCCCTTCCCCTCCGCCCAGAGCGGGAGAAGTATTTGATGATCTCCCATCCAGAAAAAAGACGGAAGACGACCCCTATTGGGATCGTTTCCAGACTTTACTTACTCTTAGTTAGTTTTTTATTAATCTTTACTTAATTGGGAAAAGTTTAGGCAAAAGATGAGTACCCGAAATGTATTTCACAGGTCTAAAAAAAATGGCGATGTAAAGTCAGCGGAATTGAAAAAAAAAAACAGAAATTTGTTGCTTTTTTGTTGCTAATTAGTTGCTAAAAAATAATTGATTTGCTCCAACTGATTGCAAAAAATCGGCAATAGCGCTAACTTTTCATTAAGATAGCGTGGAAATCACTGGATGTGGACTGATCGATCAAGCGAATAGGGGTCAATTTGTTGCTAATTTGTTGCTGAAAGATGCTAAGAAGAAAGAAATTTAAAAAAATAAAAGTTGTTTTTTTTTTATTATGCCAAAATAAATATTGTCCACGCCAGCTTAACTCTCGAGTTTTCCGTAAAAAAACTATTGTAAAAATTAGTTGCTGCTCATACTACAGCTAGTTTGAGTACAGAGAGACAGCAACAAAATAAAAACCGAAAGTCAAGACAAGTTGGAGATCGGTTTACAAAAAAACCGGCCACGCTAGCTTAACTAACGATTTTTCCGCGGAAAAACTAAAGTGAAAATTTGTTGCTGCTCATGCTGCGGCTTGTTTTAGCATAGAGTCAGCAACAAAATAAAAACCGGAAGTCAAGAGAAGTTGGAGATCGGTTTACAAAAAATCTGGCCACGCTAGTTTAACTAACAATTTTTTCGTGGAAAAACTATAGTACAAATTTATTGAAAGAAAGAAAAATGTTTATTTGGGTCTCGCACAAAACAAACAAAAAATGAAATAAAACGACTAGAAAAATAAATTAACAAATGCTGTAGAATTAATTATAGAATTTTCTATCAATTTGTACCTAAATGTAATTGTGCGAGGCCAAAAAGGTTCCTATCTCAGCATATGCAGCGATATTTAAAAAAGAAAATATCACAACGCTGTTGCTGCTCATACTGCAGCTTGTTTTAGCAGAGAGAGTCAGCAATAAAATAAAAACCGGAAGTCAAGACAAGTTGGAGATCGGTATACAAAAAAACCGGCCACGCTAGCTTAACTCTAGACTTTTCCGTGGAAAAACTATAGTAAAAATTTGTTGCTGCTCATACTGAAGCTTGTTTTAGCAGAGAGTCATTTTGCTACTCATTTACATACCACTGTCTCTGTTAATTGTTTAAATTAAAATGTAATAGTGCCTACACAATTAATTAAGGCACGGCCTAGTAAGTACTAGTCTAGAATAGAAGCCCCTACATCACCGAACTTGTCATCAGAGTTTAGATGACACGTTATCGTATTCGCAATACGAGTATACAACCACTAAGGACGCAGACGCGTGTTTATTTCCTCCCGGTGAAACAATGTTCCTGCCATTGCCATTAGGTAGGAAGGTACAGTAGAGAAAAGAGATTGAATACCGGCAAAAATATTCAATGTTCATTTAATTTTTAGTGTTTCACCTTTAAAATTAAATCGGAACCAGCAACTTTCATCCAGTATATTTTTAAGGCTTTAGACACAAATAATACTTTGACGATTTGATTTATTTTTCAAAGAAGTGAAGGTTGCCTGCTAGCAGGCTGGATTTGACACTCCAGAACAAATATAGTGCGCGTGTGTGTCTGTTTTACGGATGCCAAAAATCAATCAATGGAATAAATCCTACTTTTACGATCCCTATTTAAATACACCTGTTATTCAATTCCAGTAGGTATTTAGAGCTGGGCGGCTCTTTGGAGGCCACTCACAGCCTGTTTTAAAAGAAATTGCAAAGTAGATACCTGTAGACGTACCAAATAGGTATCCACCTTTTTAGTTCGACTGTACATGAGATATGTACGTGATCACATCCCTATGAATATAAACTAGTAAGCACGCAAAACGTTCAGTATTCGGGTCGTGTACACGTTAATAAACAAGACATTTGTTTGATACGGTACACATGCAAATAAGGATACCGAATAATATTTCTTGGAATCTCTTAGGAATCTTAGGATCGAATATGAATGACGCTGTTCAGATTATGATAATTCGAAAACCATTTTTCATTTTTGTACTGTTTCAAAATTTGGATGGTATAGGTATCACTGAGATTGCGGAATTTGTCTGAAATATTCTCCGCGACCCGAACGAAACGGAACAACGGAACGGAAAAGGTATCACTGAGAGCTAATCTACTTCTCTAGGTAGGTAAACCTTCAATTATTCAGTGTCGATTTGTTGAATCAGATAATATCAAATCCGAAACGATTTTACTTTGAACTCCAAATAATCTATTCAATTTTAGATACAAGGAACATTAACTTGTTCACTGCCAATGTACAGTAAAATCCAACAATGATACGCAAGTTCTTTTCAGATTTTAGCGAGCTGTGGACTCAATCCCGCCAAAGCGTTCGTTAGTCCAGGCGTCCGTCGAAAAGGGTTAAAAAACCTGAACAATTCATTTTGGGAAGGTTGTTTTGGCGAATCTCTTTTAAACCAGCACTGCCACTCAACCGACTGAGTCCTTTTCAAAATTGCAGTTCAAAAGTAAATCAATTACGGTTTTCCTACTGAACTAAAACGAAAGGTGTGAGCATAGAAATGAGGCACGTTGGCAATCGATTACCCCGAGCCCCGAGTACTTTTTTGTAATGAAATTTAATAGCAAGTTTGCATGGAGCAAGCTTGTTGACGCTCAAGCTTTCAATACGCCTTTCCCAGAACTGCGGGGATTTGCGCTCCTAGCGTTATATGTACATTTTTTATACAATGAGTAAGTTTTCCATTTCTTTTGTCTTCTCCAAAGAGGTTTATAATGGATTTATGGTATGGAAAATTGCAATCACAGGAAGATAAGCGTAAAATATTGTCCCTTCACTAAGGCTCGGCCTCGGTAATCCCTCCTTTCAGACAGTTTGTTTTAAACAAATAACGCCTTAATAAACGTTCAAACAAAATGTTATGAATTAGGTACCCTTTGTGCCGTGAGCTTTACAATATTCGTAGATTGTTTTCTGGACGATGTTTTACAAGGTGTGTCAATTTAGAATTCATAATAGGATCTAGTTGATATTAAATTTAAAAAATATGAAGTTATTTCATCACCAGAGCGGCAATTCCCGTTTTTAAGGGTACATACCTATTTTGCATTCGCATCTCAGTTGCAATCTATCAAAAACACTTGTTACTTCGGGAATCGGCCTTCTCGTTTGTCAGTCTGTCACTAACTTATAAATTCGAAAGAGCAAGATATAAAAAATTCAAAATGATAATGTTTCGCCTATATCTTTACCTGTATGTTTATCATTTGGCAACCCTTTTTGGAGTGTCATACAATTTTGTGTAACTTTTAGATCTGAGTTTATTTAGACGTTATTTAACGTACACGCCCGCGGCATCGCCTGCTTTTGCGTTTTTCTAAACATTTACTTTGTATCAGCACTTATTTGAAGTAGTCTGGAGGAGAAATGTTAGTCCAAATTATCTTCCCCAAAGTACCTACTAAGAAAATAATTCGCAGAAACACCGACGGAAAGTTATTTTATCAAAGTTGTTGATAGGTATTCTATTCTGTTTGGTAGAGTATACTTTGAATTATGTCTGATAGCGAATCATCAAAAAATAGTAATCTATCATTCTGGAGACAACTGTCAGACATTATATCTAAGTTGGTTCAAAGCGCATAAGCGACATAAGTTGCTAACTGCGAATTTGAACAATCTCAGGTCACATGTTGTTGGAATTGTTTAGCTGAAGTCAAATACTTACAATAGCATGTGATCCATTATTTACCTTTGATCATTTTTATCTATATTTCTTACAATGCAGGTAGGTACCTATTTCACCTGATTTCCTAGTTCAATGTTGACTCGAAATCCTGTAGAGAGAAGATCATCCCGTAATCAAGTTGAAAAATCCAATACTCACAGACCGAAAGAATATTTTTCAAAAGATTCTTTATCGAGATCTGTGTCCAATTTGCAGTATCCCGCAGATTGCGAGTTTTGAAGCACATCAATGGATTTTTTCCCGTAGCCCCAGTACTAACTATCGTTGGATTTGGAAAGATCGAAAAGGAATTTGATCTGAAAAGAAAGATCGTATCTATAAGACCATCTAAAAACGTCGATGTGGCATAAGTTAAAAGACCCATATTTGTATAAGATAAATCTTGGGAAGTGAGGGTAACCAGACAAAGCTTGATGGATTTTCAATGAGTGAACTGGTTATGTACCACGGCGCATTTAGGTACTGGCATAAAGCAATCTCACCATTCAATGAAGGGAATTTATGCCATCATTCTAGCTTCAGGCTGCAGAAAACAGTTTTATTTACACCATTAACACGCTTCATCTATACACCCGCTTATCGCACGCAAGACTGCAAACAACGTTGATAATTTATACGATGAGTTCCGCTCAGATGCCGTTGTCCGGAAAACATAAAAGCTTTTAACGTCATTTCAACGTGGCCCGCGTAATTTCTGGTGCGGTTCAAACGACATTACAATGACTTCTGATACTTCATAAAAAATATTATGACTGTAAACGCAAGATGGAACGATAATATCATCCCATTAATAAGAGTTTTAAAGAACTCGCTAATAAGAAAAATAAAAAGTTTACTAACTTTTTTGTTTTGATTCATTGAAAGCGACTTAACATTTCGCCTACTTTCCTCCGGGATCTAATTAAAATCCCAATTAACTTAGTTCACTACTGAAACCTTGTTTTCAGCAAACAAAACTAGGGCAGTCCTCCAAAATAAATCTCCCATAAAAATGGCTTTTGTACAATGACGTTCAAAAACATCCGTTTAATTTAGCAGAGAACTTAAAAGCGGCTTTCACTTAGCACGCGTCAAGAGCTTCAGAACTATTAATCTTGGGGATGTTTCCCAAAACAATTTATTACTGTGGCACGTTAACCGTGGGGCCTGCAAATTGGGACGTGGAGATTAGGTGGGTCAGAAACTCAGAATATTCTAAACAAACGATCGAATACTATTATGTTAAGGACGTGAGAGGCTCGTATTGTTCTAAGGATTCCTAACAAAGGCTTGTATGAGCGACAGGTTGGGCGTAGATATGTGAGGAACTCTACCCTTGTACGGCTCCAGTTCTGCTAGTCATGTACCCGTAATTGAAGTTGTGTAATAAAACTTTTAGGCTCCATTTTCGGCAGTCACGGACTCATGGTATAGTTTGTGGTTGCACACTTCATTAAGCGTAGGTCCATGACGTCAACAGTTTTAGATTGTCTACACCCGTCTTTGGCTGGCACTGACAGGCCCATTAATAAGTAATGCACGCTAAACGTTACCAAGTTTCGCCCAGTTATCAAACAATATTACTTCAGAACTGCTAGAATTATTCTCTTGCTTCGTTAATATACTTACTAAGAAGTACATTAACACATACCTGTACCTAAAATTTTGAAATTAACGAACTAATAAATTGCGAAAACCTTGGATTAAATACACAGTACGCCGCGGGAGATGAAGAATTCGGGTAATATTATGAGCTAACTTAATTAATTTATGAGTAAAAGATTACAAGGGGCTCTGCCGTGATATTGTGAAATATTTATTTTTCTTAATACCCAAAGCGTGTACCTGCCCACTACAATTTTCTCTTGGAATTCACGGCCTTGAAGCGTTGGCCGGCGAAGCTTTACGTAATCGAACCAGAGCCTGTAACATATAAAAGCTTTCGGATTTCACTCAAACGGACATAAAGGTACGACTCGTGGAAATAAGCCGCTGCGGAAAAGATGGAATAATGTTTTAGTGGAGGTATGCTTGCCAATTTAGGACGTAACGATTATTGGAACTGTTACTTGACCGTAAAATAATAACGAGTACGGCGATATAATGGTTGCAAAACAGGTTCATTTTTCGGCATGGCCACAGAAAACGAGTTGCGTTCAAGTCTTGTATAATAACTTGGCCGATAAGAACTATAATTTTCTTAAATCAACTTATATGTCCGCGACTGCACCCAAACACATTAAATAAGGTAGGTAACTAAAATAATCTAATTAGTCTCCAACATAGATTTCCAAAAAATATTGCACAGATATTTTTTTATTTTTTCATAATCTTCTAAAATAATTTCATAATGTCGTAATCATAAATAGGAGATGATACAGTACGGAGAAAACTAGTGTGATCTCATATTTGAGCACACTTTATACATAAACCTGACGTCACAAGCCCCCACTCTTGATCTTAGATGCGTTTTATCTTCGTCAATTATTTTTAATTGCTTTGATATAGCAATAATTACGTGTCCAATATTTTTCAATAATCTAACTGACGGTCTAAACAGAATATATATTTTTTACTCAAGCAGTCATCATCAGTCAACCATCCCTATTGGCATATAGAAGGTACAGTCCCTTTATACGCAAGCTTCATACGAATATAAGAGTCAAATTATTTTGACACGAAAATAAAACGCCAACATAAGTCGCTGCCGACGGTTGAAGATTAATCAAAGGAACAGTCTTCCGGCTCATGGCGTCAGAATTAGAAACACTTTGTATCTGTTACAAAAGAAAACTTCAAAGGGGAACAGTGGAGGAATTTTTATAAACAAAATTGCTAGTTTATTAACTTGCTTACACCCTCAATGGCGCCAATCTATTGACTATTAAAGAAGCGAGAAATGAGCTGCTCTCGTAAATTGTTTTCTTCGAAGTCTTTTGTGGACTTTAGTTTCATTTAATACCTAAGGAGGTTTACAGTTTATGAATCTTCAATCCTTAACAAATTAAGTGGGTATTCTTGAAAGTATGCGGGATTTTCTGAGTACGCTATACCTATTTTCTTTACTTCAAACCTTTAGCTTCTGTTAGCAATCTAGAGCTTGGAAAGAAGGAGCAATTCAACCTTCAGCAAGCTGTTACATTTCTCGCCGTAAAAAGCTCGTTCACTTCCCTCAGAATCCTTGAAGGCTACTTAAGTTTTACTCCGACTAGAATTTCTATTGTAAAGTTGCATTTTTTAAAGTACAATCGTTTATGTTGGTAGGCCTTCAACTTTAGTCGTGTAGGTCTGAAAATTATATGTACTAGTTTACAAATGCGAAAAAACAGTGTACGTTACCCCAACAAGAAAGTATCTCCTAGTAGAACGTATAGTTGGCGCCTTATCTGCTGTAAATGTGCCCCCCACATAAAAAATGTGTGCGCCCTGTCGTTTTGAAAAAAAAAACGGAAAAACGATTCTTGCTGGGGTAACGTTTTTCTAGCAGGAAAATTCTAAACGAATGATCCCATTTTCCTAGAATCTTGACCTCTTTGCTCAACGCACATTTGCCTGTCTACAATTCTACATACAACTGTAGGTTCTTTCCAATTGTAACGTTTAAATGACAATAAACTGCGTGCAAGGCAGTTAATATATTCAGTAGCGATTTCATTTAATGGCAAATCACGTGTTTATTGACCAAATGCAATGATACTTGTGGGTATCATTAATTGTCCAATCAAAATGTACAAGTGAACATGTTTATGCTTTGGCAAACAAATTAATGCATGATTCACATCCGATTGAGCGCTTTGGACTGGCGAATACGCGCGTATCTCTGTAGGTGCGAACCATAGATATAATGTGCGAACGGTAGTGTCAGCATACTCTGGAGCGTATTCTCGATTATTCCCGCGAAGTTTTGCAGTATCTTCCGAAGCGTACCTATTGCAATTTGATCGGAGCGCATCTAGTTACATATATACATACAAGAGTAGGCTAGTATATTTCTTTCTGCTAGTAAATTTACAAATTATTGTACAATTGGCATCTGATAGAGCGCTTTGGTGTGGCGAATACGCGCGTATTTCTGTTGATGAGAACGGGCCCGAACGGCATTTTACAGTATCTTTCGACTGATAGCCGCAGCTATTTGTTCGAAATGCATTCAGTATGCGTACATGCGGCAGGCTCGTATTTCTGCATGCAAATGGTCTGAGTTAAATCATTAGACAATACGCTTTAATTTCCTATTGTACCAACTAATCAGCTTTGCATTTTTGACCTTATTCTGCAGAATAAGGTCGAACAATATTTTCCTTCTCGAGCCCTGTATCCTCGGTTGAAAACCGCAAATCAAGGTCCACATTCTTCTAGCCAAGCATGTTGTCGTTAATAATTAAAATTTCACGGGATATTGCTACAATCGGATTATACTCATATCCGTAAGAGGTTTAGTAAATCCTGCGCCCACGTTGCCACTAATAGTGTCCACGTTTATTTACTCGCCTGATGAGAGCCACAGACTAAGCCGAGGTTTTAATTACAGCGGCACGGTGCGTCCCACAGATAAAACAATGTCGTCCCGTGATCCAGGTCAGTCCACAGCTCTAATGTACTGCTCTATATTTTACGCTCGGGTATTAAATTAAAACTGTGTTCTATTTTGACCACGTTATTGTAATCGGATGTTAACTTCCAACGATAGTTTTTAAGTTTGGAGTATTCGGTAGGTCTGTTTCTTAGAGTCAAAAAAATCTTTATTTCACCGCTGCCTATCCATGATCCTTTCGTTTATAATTAAGTAGACAGGTGCTGCATGAGTTATCACAGTATGACCACCATGTTGGTAATGTGGTAAGATAGGATGTTGTTGTGCCCGCCCTACTATCGAGATCAAATGCAACCTCACTTTAATCAGAAATTCCCTTTATGGTAAACACAAATTATAGACTAAGCTCTATCTAGCTTGCAGATTAAACTCGATCAGTGTCCAAGATCGTAGCTCCTAGGCCAATGGTCGAGTAGATAAGTAGGAGGGCACGAAACAATTTGCCACCGGCTATATTGCTGTACCGACAAGTGATAAATGGAACGAAGGATTTTTAATTACGCTGCCTTTTTTTATCACGCCACTCTAGAACGCTGATGAACGCAGAAAAAACTCGAATATACCTACAATAACAAATGAGATAATCTTATTACTTATTTAAATTAAAAAGAATGTTCAAATACATCAACATTTTAGTTTCACAATTCATACTAATGAAATTTTACAAAGAACAAACATTTTGCTGTTACAGTTTTCATAACGAAGTTTCGTTGAAACTTAAATCTCGTCTTATGAAATAAGTTGCATAATCTTAGTTTAATATTTTATGAAAGCTTATATTTCATTTTATTATTCCTCACAAAACGATAATTAAAACAAACAAAGGGTTTACGCCTAGCTTCGTTAGACAGAAACTCAATAAATACTTGGAACGGATCGAGAAAACTTGTAAAGGTGGATTTATAGGAAAGAAAGCAGGCGTCCAATAAGAGTCGGGGCAGAATAATGGCCTTATTCAAATTTAACCGTGGAAAAACCGCAGTTTGGAAAACGATCTCGGCGGTCCAGCACCTGCGCTCACAGAACCTTTTTAACTTAACCTTGTGTACGGATGTTGCAATTCCCTAGAGTACGTAAAATGTACCTACCTACTTACTGTACTTTACAAAAGCAACATCTCGCCGTATTAATATGTAACACTGCTAATCCGCAGATAAGTCCGTAAACCAATTATCAAATCATTCTCACGCAGGGCATTCAGCCCCGAGTGGACTTTTAATCAATGAATTTAATTAAAAACATAAACATATCTCACTTAAGATCCAATTTAAAGCGGGACAAAATGTATATTGGCCGCAATAAAGTAACACACGACTGCAAAAAGGCCAGGAAGCCGGGACGCGGGTCCGTGCGGCTGTGTAGGCACATCCCGCACGTCCTAGCAAATTACACTGATACGCCGTGAAAAGAATTTTAATGATATTCAGAGCCGGGGCTTTATGCGCGAGGTGACTTTGATACACCGGTCTTGAGGTCCGCGGTGAATTGTTTCGCACGTGCTCTTCGAAGTACCCAGGCATGTCTCGGTAATGCAATAAGTGTATCGTACGCTATACTGCCAAAGCTTTTCGGTGTGATGTCGGGTGGTAAGAGGATTCAGAAGTTTCGCAAGATATGCGTCTACATAATATGTTGTGATGTTATCGGTAAGTCGCTCCACGCCTCAACGAATTTCGCAGTAATTATCGAACTTGTACGCATAATTGGATTGATGTCGAACATTGAATCTATTGTTACTGAATTTGAATCAAAATGTTTAGGGAATTATAATTAATTTTATGATGAAATGCAGACGAATAGTTATTGTTGTCTTTACCAACTGCTACATAATTCTATGAATATTTGAACCTTTTTAAGACGTTGGCTTTAAAAAAATAACTATGCAATAGTGTCCATTACGGACCCGCAGTTCTCTTTACCGCGTGGGTAATTTAATTTGGATCACCCCAATTCGAACTTATAGATTTGGAACAAACATATGCGAGCATTCTGAATAAGGCGATTTTTTATTCCGGAAGCAATTCTATCGCGATCTCAGCTAGCTTCTAGCGACGGCGTGCCTATTATCAGAAGAACTGTGGTAGATAGTCGGCACCATGGTACAATTTATACAACACATATCTTGAAAGGTTCCCACTTGTCTTTTTCTCAAAACATTTAGAATGTATTCAAACATATTTCTTTTGTCACGTTTATAAAATGTGTGCTCTTTGAAATTTACATCGATATAATTGGACACGGACGACTAATGAAATCCGAGTACTGCCGAATTCAATGCATAATTGAGTCGATTATTCATTTTTTCGATAAATAAGATCAAATCCACGGGTGGCGACGAAATTAACAATAAATTAGGCCCTCCTAATGTCCGCTGTCATTAGGGAGCAATTAATCAAAAAAAATCGAAATGAATGCGCCAAAAAATTACGACATTGGAATGGCGATAAACGACATTATGTGCTATCAATATTTTAACCGACTTAAAAAAAGGAGGTGACGTATTCGAACCGTAGGTTGCGGAATTTGTTAAAAAACCTAGTGCCCTTTGCGTTCCAGAGCCGTGGTGACTCGTTTGAACAAATTCCGCAACCCTGACAGGCACTGACCCTATGGGGCACCGTTTTTGCTGACAGCGCTTTGAGGCGCGTGTGGAACACGACGCGCCACCGACCCAGGCCTGATAGCTATCGGACGGCGACCTATGGGTGACGCGCCGTTTACCTGGGCCTGGTTGCAATCGGAAGCCCGGGGCGTCTTCTTCGGTGGATGGGGCGTGAGGTTTCCCTCTCCCGCACGCGGTCTACCTCTTCCTTCGCTAGCATTACTGCTTCGCAGAAGGAGGTGACCGCTTCCCATGCCTCTTTGCTCCAGACCATGGATAGAACCAGGGCCGGACGCGCCGTATCACTTCCGACGTGCTCCAATTTTATCCTAGGTTCAAAGCCATCTCTAACTTTAAACAATTATAAGGTGCCAGAAGACACAGGGACATTTGAATTCTTTTAATGTATTCATCGTTGGCAAAATTCGACCTGAAGTGAGAGAATTTATAAAAGAGGATTTTGTGTAAATGACGTAACAGTGATCAATTAATCATAAAAGAAAATGTAATTAACACAAAATAGAAGTATTTTCTTTAATCAATAGGTAGTAATTTTTATTCATTTTTAGACAAAATGGTACCTACCTATAAAATGTTGTATTATACTTATGACCAAATGAAACTGAACAACCCGCACTGGGCCCGCGTGGTGGATTACGGCCCATTCTCTCTCCTAGTGAGGAGGCCTGTACCCCTACAGTGGGAAAATTAAAAGGCTGATTATGAAACTGAACACTGTTTGACATAAAGCCTGTATTTCAAGTCTGTATTTCTTCCTAAATTCATTAATTTCTTAAATAAAAAGTAGGTAAAAAGTTAAAATATAATATTATTCACATTCAAGGTAACACGTAAATAGGTTTATTATAAAGACATATCAACAAAATTATGTACATGCCAATGTCACTTTTTTAATACTCGACTATGAAGGTCAAAAAGTGAAACTTAATAACTCTAAGGGTCTGTTTCACAATGTACCGATAAGTTCTGCACAAGCTTCGAATAAGCTATTTGTTACTTATTATTAGGATAAACACAATTGTTGCGTTTCACGACTGTCAAATAGCGTTATGTGTGACATAAAGTCCACCATAAGTTATGGATCAGACGAAGTGGCAAATAGCACATGTATCTTACACATAAGTAGTGTGTTTGACAGTTAAAATTAAATAACATTGTCTTTCTTTCTTTCGTGTTGAATAAAAACTATATATTTAAGTAAAAAACATTTGGTGTAAAGTTTACTGACATAACTATCTGTATTATCAGAAAGGAATCAGTGTGGTGTTTTGTTTAATAAACTAGGTAGACTACATAATATAACGATAATGGAGATTTTTGAGACTCTTGAAGATGAGTTTGATGAATATTTTGATAGCCTCACAATACCACGCAGAGATCCTGTGTATCGGGAAAGAATAAACTATATGGAGACATTAGACGAAACGGACTTTAGGGCGCGCTTCAGACTCACTAAGAATGCTACGATGTTAGTGTATTCAATTATTGAGAAAGCAATAACTGTGACTACAGAAAGGTAAGTTAGCAAATACCTACCTAACCTACATTTTTTATAATGGCACGCCTCCGTCTTGCTTTATATGGGATACCTTATCTAACTCAAACTATGTTTTTTTTTTTCAGGAATCGGGCTATAAGGCCGATTACTCGTCTACTGTTAACATTGAGGTTTTACGCGACGGGAAGCTTTCTCACAGTAGTAGGTGATTTCTCTGGTGTCAGCAAAGCTTCTGCTAGTCGCATTGTCTACCTGGTTTCACAAGCTATTGCACGATTGCGTCCAGAGTTTATCAAGTTTCCAACAAACACTCAAGAAATCCAGCAGGAGTTTTATAATATCGCTAAATTCCCAAGACTTATTGGTGCTATCGATTGTACCCATGTTCCTATAAAATCTCCAGGTAAATAATAAATTATATAAATACGCTGATAATATGTATATATATATACAGTAGGTATCTATATGATCAAATAAAGCTCCTGTTTTTTATAAATGCTGTTTTAATTACTTTCAGGTGGAAACAATGCAGAAGACTGGAGAAACAGGAAGTCACAATTTTCTTTTAATGTACAAACTGTAGTGAGTGCAAGGTTAAAGATCTTGGACATAGTGGCTAGATGGCCAGGAGCAGCCCATGATCAAACAATATTTAATAATTGTTTTATAAAGCAACGAGTTCAAAATGGGGAATTTGGAAACTGTATGATTGTCGGTGATAAAGGATATGAAAATACTTCATACCTACTTACACCACTACAAATTCCCACGACTCCAGCAGAACATCTGTATAATGAGTCCCAAATAAGAAGCAGAAATGTAGTGGAAAGAACCTATGGGGTTTGGAAAAATAGATTCCCCGTTTTATCAAAAAAAATTATGTTGTCTGTATCTCGGGTACAGGCCGTAATAGTGGCATGTGCAGTATTGCACAATATTGCAATAGATATGAGAGATGATCATTTTGAAGTCATCCACCCAGTAGATGATCCAGATGAACATGATGTTGTTAATCAAAATAGACTAGAAAATGTGGGGGATACAACAGTGCGAAGTAATTTAATTAATGATTATTTTGCTTCATTACTATAATAGTGATAGCCATTTTTTTCAGAATTTTGTATTCCATTATTGCAGCAAAAGAGTTAAAAATATGGTAGGTTATGATATTATAATTATGTATTCTGTGTTAAGTTAAATAAAAACAAATTATTTTTCAAGTTTATTTAACAAGGATTTTTTTTCTAATGCCCACATTTCTCTTTTGTGCTCCCTTTCTTCCTCTTCAAAGGCCCATTGCTTTTTTTTATTTATTAATTCTTCCTCCAGAATCTTCTTTTGCAAGTCTGCAATCTCCAATTTTGATTCTGCCACTCTTTCAAATGGCCTTCTCATCTTCTCAGCAGCTGCAACAAGATATTTTATTTATTTTGAATATTGGTAAAAATTACACAAGGTATTAGCAGGACATATTATTTAGGTCCCCTCTAGAGTGGAGTTTATGGCCACATATTACTACATGCTAAGACAAATCAAACCCCAGGTTTTAATAGGTTCTACCATTACATCACCAACTCCACTGTTGTACAAAGGCCTCCCTTAAGTGTCGCCACAATTAAGTTATGTTGTGTATCAATATAACTTATCTACATAGTAACATAATCTAGGCACTTTGTTTATTGTAATGCTAATATTAAAAGTACTTACATAAAGCAGGATGTTTTTTGGAGCGCAGAGATTTTGGCTTCCAATTTGTCCACTTCTCATCATTGGCAACTCTTTTGGGTGTAGTATGTTGACCTAAAATTAAAAAGAAAAAGTGAGATTATAGTGGTGTGCTTATCAACAATATTTAGCCACAACAGGAAAACTACTTACTTGTTTTTTTTCTTGAAGACTGTTCCTCATCAGAGTCTTCATTTTGTGTAGGATGATCATCAACTGAAAACCAAAAGGTAAGGGAGTTTAAAATTGATGAAAAGTTAGTTGATAGTAGTAGTTAATTTTTGTTATTAACAACTGGCAGACATATTTGAATTAACTGGGCTTTACTTTACATGTACAAAAAATAACTTACTTATGTGATGCTCTATATCTGCATCTACTGATTGGACACTTTTATTGTCTGCAACAATCTCTGTCATTTTAACATTTTGTGAACCTATGGTAAAAAGTATTTCTTGACTAGGAAGTACTGGTTGTATTTGTATAGAATCTGCAACATAAAGAAAATTTTATAAGGAAGAGAAGGAGTGGGGACAACTTTTAATGTATTCTGTTCACCATCTGGCTGAATAAGTTAATTCACTTATATACAACATACGGATTGGCTAGTCAAATTGATACACTATTACACAGCTAATAATAATTTAAAACTTAAGATCTTACCAACATGATCGGAATCAAATTCGCTTTCAATTCCATCAACAGACAATAGTATCATGTCTTTAACTTTTTCCTCTATAGGCGTCAGAGGAGGAGCAGCACTAGACCCCCCTCCTGTGCGATATGTTTCAGCACGTATTAAAGCTGACTTTTTCCTAGTAGTTCTTTTTATACCTTCGTATTTTGCTTTTAAAGTTTTAGCACTCCGAAAGTTTATACCGCTTGTGCTATTAAATAATGCTTCCAGTTTCTTCCAGCACTGTTCTTTTTCATGCCAAGTCACTGCGTCACTCTTCTTATTTTCAAAAATATTTTTATATTCAGCAACAAGTGAGGTTAGAAGCTCAACTTCTTCCCGGCTGAAGTTAACGCTTCGTTCACGTTTCGGTGTCGCCATTTTTCACTAGAGTATCTTTTCACTGTACACAAAATCTATTTATCAAGTACACTCAAATCGCATGAATAACAAAACAAAACAAACACCAACAACAAATAGTCGAAATAGCATATAAATACCACGGTATTATTGACTGATAATTGTCATTCTCAAACGACAACCTGTTTCGTTACAAGCAATATTCAATTACTATGAAATCGTTTGAATAAGTTTTTAAATAGAATATTAACCATTATGTGAATAATAACTAATTATATAAAAATATTAAAGTAAAGAAGAAACATTAAGTGTAAATTAAAATAATTTTATAGGTAGTTTGTGTTAACTTTATTTGTATGTAATGAAATGACAACGAAAAACGGAGCGTATGTATAAGGTGTTGCCACTACGCTTACATATAGATCCCAAAAAGTTATGTGCCAGATAAAATAAGTTTGTGAAACGCAAAGTTTCCTAATCAGAACTTTTATCATCCGAATAATTTATGTGTAACATAGGTATTTGGCACTTTATCCGTACATTGTGAAACAGACCCTTAGTCATGTAACAATTTATTACATAAAAAATAGTTGTATTTATGTCACAGGATAATTGCAAATACGTAAGATTATAAAGAATCTTGAGGGATTGTAAACTCTCGTAGAATTATCAACTTAACATTTGGAACAATTTTTTATGCATTAAAATTTGTCTCAGATATAATTTTTGAAGTCATTCCGAGAAATATTGGACCGAAGTAAACTGACGACATGATGGCGAACAATCAGTGTAATGGTTCTACGATTTGTTGAATTTTATTGCCTAGTCAATTAGCGGAACATAGGGCACAGGGAGCTTAGATTTTATAAACCCTGCATACAGAAATAGGGACATCAGAGTCAGAATGTTGAAATTGTGATACTTAATATTTCCTTACAGGCTATGCCTTGTGGCATAGCCTGTAAGGAAATGTTTTCCCAGAATTTTCTCAGAATGACTTAGGGAGATTATATACTATCAAGTATTGATGCTTAAAAAAGTACCTATTTGAAATGTTCAGTTGACAATTTTTCGAGACTTTATAATCTCTCAAGGTAGGTATACGTAATAATCTTAAGAGCATTGCCATTTTGCTGAGAAATCTATATTTGAACACTTTATTAAATCCGCCTAGCACCCAATAGGAATCAGTCTAGTACTTGTATGGAGCAACATTCTATCTGACTTCCTCGGCTAGGTATAGACTTTGGACAGGTTCGGCCCATCCTTCAGAATATATATATTAGTTATGAACAGTTTTTTATATAGTTATTACTGATAAATAAATTATCTACACTAATATTATAAAGAGGAATGATTTGTATTTTGTAGATTTATATTTTTATGTGTGTGTGTGTGTATGATTGTAATTAATAAACTCAAAAACTACTGTGCCGATTTCAAAGATTCTTTCAGGATTAGAAGGCTACATTCACCCTGAGTAACATAAAATGCATTTTATCCCCGTATCGCCATAGGAACTGGAACAACATGGGTGATTCCCGTTCCCATGCTAAACTGTTCCATTGTAAGTGAAGCAAGCGCTTTTCTTTAAAGCCTGTGCTAAAGTCAGGTCACAGGTATTGTATTAAAATTATCAAGCAACTTAGCCCCGTTTGCATCAGTGATTACAGGCAATTAAAACTTTCAGTGCCCAGAACTCAGCATACAGGATTGTTGGCTGTTGGTTGGATCAGGTTGAATGTTGGCTGAAAGTGTTAATAGTGTAATTGTTAAGAATGCTCAAAAAACAGTGTTTCTTTTTTAAACTGAGTGGGAATTTTGAACATCATTTGCAAGAAGCATAAAAATGATACAAGTATTAATTATATTGCAGATCAACTGATATAGAGAGATTCAAGATCTGAAGTAGACCCCAATTTAACAAGACTAGACTGATAAATAATTATTTAATGGAAAAATAATTTTCTTTACACTTGTCTTCACTTTTTGCTCTTACTTCGCTATACTTATCTTTACCTTATTGCCTGTTACCATATTAGACAAAATTGGACATGTTATCTTCAAACTATAGATAGCTAGTTGAAGCAACATTTTTTGGCTCAAATTGATTATTTTTCTACCTTCATAGTTTGTTCTTCTGGACGAAATGTTTACGAAAAATAATAGCAGAGTGTAATGTGGGATTCAAGTAAACCAATTAGCATTTCTTTATTCTTATTTGAATATGTTCAAGTCTATTTTGCGTAGGTCTGTAATAAAATAGACTTGTAGAAAGTTGCCTCTCAAGCGCAAACAATAAATGGGTCGCTATGTTTTAACAGTCTTATAATATAGATTATTCATAAGCCTAGTGAAATATTACGGAATCGTGACCGATTTAACCAATAAAACATAAGTTTTCTAATATCGATCGGCTGTTGGTGTCAGTCTGCGATAGAATTCAAGCACCGTAGAACTTACCTAACGATGTGTCGCCACACCGCACTCTATATTTTTCTTTCGATAGACAGTCCTTTATCAAGAGTTCCACTTAAAAACAACTGCACCACGCACAATTAAAATTGCCGATTTGTTTTTTTTTTTTTTGTTTTTATCTAACGCAAATCACTGAAACCAGTTGCGAAAACGAAAAAACGTCTAAGATGGCGCCACAATGCAAATATTTATATGACATTTGACTGGTTGTTGCCATTGTAAAAACTAATTTTATTGGTAGCTTTTTGTTGACTTTTTTTGTTTGTATAGGTTTACTGTTGTGTGCATAATGTGCATATAAAATTGCAAATAAGACACATTTTATCAAAAAATATCAATTTAATAAAAAAATAATATTATAAAATTCTTTGGCCTTACAGAATTTCAAAATAGACAAATAATTACTGAATAATATATCTATTTACTTAACTGCAAAGTGCAAATGTATTTTATTATCAAACACCAGATTCAGTAACATCTCAAGCTCAGCCCACAGCGAAAATAAAATGGTTGTTACTATCTATTTCAGTTGGGCAAATACATTTTTAACCGACTTCTAAAAAAGGAGGAGGTTCTCAATTCGGATGTTTGTATGTTTTTTTTTTTTTTTTTTTTTTTATTGTTTGTTCGCGCATAACTCCGTCGCTTGTCAACCGATTTGAAAAATTCTTTTTTTGTTGGAAAAGGTATACTTCCCAAATGGTCCCATGAAAATTTTATCGAAATCAACCAAGCGGTTTTCGAAAAATCTAAAAAAAATATCTACATTGCCTACATTGACGACCTCTTAGTTTACTCCGCAAAGGAGCAGTACGTTTTTTTTACACCAATGTGATTGGTTCGTTTAGGTGGGGGAGGGGAGGGGGTGTAGGTACCACTAAAAAGTGAAAAATAAAAAAACTTTTTACAAAAAATAAAACCGACTTCTAAACAAAAAAACCAAAAAGTATAAAATAACTTTAATTTCGGAAGTCGGTGTGTTCAACAACAAAAAAGCAACCAAAAACACCGAGTCCCGAAATTAAAGTTATTTTATACTTTTTGGTTTTTTTGTTTAGAAGTCGGTTTTATTTTTTGTAAAAAGTTTTTTTATATCATTATCTAATCACTAAAATGAATCCATTTCATATTAATTAAATACAAGCTGTAGAACTAAATATACGCCTACGAAAAAATTCAAACCTACCTACGTTACAACATCGTTTAAAAACTTACAACTTAAAAAAGGTCTAATAAATTGATAAGGCGTAACTTTCTAATCAGTTCTTTAGCAGAGGAACAAATCATGCTGTTCTTAAACATATGACCCTGATTTAACATCTTTTAGCTAATCTTTCTTAAATTAGGAATCCAGTATCAAGGAAGAATAAATGGTCCCAGTACCTACTTGACAGCAATCCTCCTTGGATAAAATCTCCATAAATAAAAAAGTAAAGCATCTTTCTAATGCCATGGCGAAGCCTAAAATACTTAACTAAATACCTACTCTATGCTATAATCAATGCATTATCACTGTGATCATAAGCCATATAATATACTTAGATAAAGAGAATTTGATGACGAAATGTGTCATGCAAAGTCCACTCCCGTATCTAGTAGATCCCTGATAAGCACTGTAGCTTTTCGCGGCAATATACGCAGGAGGTGACCAAGGTACAACAGATGCTTGGGTACCGATGCTTCGAAGTAGTTGCGGCGAACGCTCTCAAGGATCGACGTAGCTGCTTTCTTCGGAGTTATTGTGCCGAAGTAACTTGGTATTCTGAAAATAGATTTAAGGACTTAAATTAATAAAAAGTATTAAACGGAAATCTGTGGTCAATGATGGAAATTCTTTAGACAATCTCAGTAGTGAATTCAGAAAAGCAGTTGATATTTGAAATATAAATTTAAATTTAATGAAAACACTTTTATATTCATACATGATTAATTATAAATAATGTAGATTAAACGTTACAAATACTAAGCACTTAATGCTTTGTGATTAAATACTAAACTCTTTTTTTATCATGTACCTACCTCAGTCTTATATCTGCACTTTCATCATTAACAATAAATGGATAAATATGTGTGAGTGTCACATGGACACCATCAATCTTGTTCACTCTAAGATCCTCTGTAAGGGATTCTGCCAGTCCCTGGACAGCAAACTGTGCCACACTCAATGGCATTTGGTCCTTGATGTAACTGAGTCCTGCGACTGATGTTAAAGCCACTATGTGACCATGGTTCTTGGCCTTCATGTCAGGCAAGAAGTGGTCAATCAGCTAAAAAGAAAAAAAAGAAAGTATTAGTGACAAAAAGTATTATCATTTAAAACTGTCATATAAATATATCAAGTAAGTCGCAAAAGCAGAAAGATCGACGCTTTCGAAATGTGGGCTTGGAAGGGGACTTTTTCGTATACCATAGATTGCCATGAGAACGAATGAGTCCATACTAGTAAAACTCAGCATGTACAGAGCGGTACACAGATAACCGCAGGGCTTGGAAACGCGTCGTATGTGGTCGCGATCAGCCTCAGCATTCAGGGAACAACGTAAAAGAAAAATGCATATATTATTATGTTTTAATTAATTTTACGAAACAGTTAATACGAAAAATAAACAAAACAATAATGCATATACATAATAACCAGACAGGCCAAAGGAACAGAACAACAGGTACAAAGGTGATTTTATTATTATCTTATTGACCTTTTGACCTTTTTTATTCATTCAGAATTTAAGATTGCAAGAATACAAAAGAACATGTTATTCTACAAGAAATAAATAGTTTGTCAACAGTTCAACTTGTACTTTTATGTACTCATTTGCAAAAAAATAATTATTTTTTCGTTTTATTTTTGATCTACTACCACTTGAGTATCCCTACTTAATACTTTGCTGTAACTACTAACTACTTACCCAGAAATAAGAGGTGAGTGTAAGATCCAGAGTAACATGAATATCTTGAGGGGGCTGTGTTAGCAATGACCTCGGGCTTGGTATTCCACAGCAGTAGAAAAGCATGCTGACAAATCCTAGATCTTTCTTCAACTGAGAAGCTAAGGCCTGGACATTCTCTCGCTTAGTAATATCACAGGTGTAGCTTATGGCGGAACCACCTCTTTTCTTAATGTACTCAACAGTCTCTTCATTAGAAGAACTATTCTTGTCCACACACAGGACTATTGCTCCTAAGCTGGCTAGCTGTTTGGATATTTCACGGCCTACACCTCTTCCTGCACCAATCACCTGAAAATTTTAAAAAATAATATTATAAGTTATTAATTTCATTTTCTTTTTAACTGTTGCTAGATAAGATTTGTGTTATCACTATAATTAGAAATGCTATTATACATTCATTTAGCACAATAAAACGAAAGGTACTTATCTGAAGAATTTAAAAACAGATTCAGCTCTCTAAGGATTTAGATAAAGGAATTTACTCACCAGAACCGTTTCAAGCCTGACTGATTTCAATGGTGGGGGTCGAAGGAGTTCATAAACTGCCTGTAGAACTGCACAGATAGCATTCAGCACCACCCATCCAATATCCACCATTAGAATACATAAGGAATATGCTCTCAACAACATTTTGATTGGAAAGAAAATATTGAGGAGAATTTCCAAAATATAGTCAGTGGTTTTGGATTCCTGAAAATGTTAAATATGTATGATTTATTTAATTTTTGCTTTCGTTTATTTGATAAAACATTGACACAAAATTATTTCCATACTAATTTTCAGAGAGTCGCATGCAATCTGACTTAAGTAGGTAGACATAAAAATATCTCAGATATATATATGAATTTAATACAGATACCTGCAATTTTTTTTGTTAACAGTAACTAAGGTAATCACTTTGCACACACCTTTTCGTAATAGTCCTCGGAACTCATAGCGAAAACATGCACTATTTATCAAAAAGTCTTAATTAAAAATAGTTGTTTTTCAGTAAAAACTTGGTGCTGGCTAACTTGGTACGATAAAACTAGAATTTTGGGCTTCTTAAACAGGACACAGAGCGATAAATAGTAAAAGTGAAATGATAATGACCGGCAGTAGAATTAAATGACGAAATACAAAAAGCATTGATTTGATAGGAACTTTGAGAACTTTCTGTCACTGTCATAGTCACTGCCACTGCAGGTAAACCATTGAGGTAGGATTAATATAGGTCAATGAGGTAAACCACATGGCAGGTAAAATCGCAACTCCGCTCAAATAGTGTAATAAATAAGTAAAAAAATTAGAAAATCTCTTTTATGTACTATTGGTGCCAAAAAACTTAAAAATCTTATCTCAAGTAATGTAAATTGTTTAACTATTTATGCCTAGATGACGCTAGTGACATTGTACCTATCGTTCGTATCATATATTAAATTATGAATTCAAACGCTTATTACTCGATTGTTTGTGTTTTTGACCTAAGACATTATTTGAGCGGAGGTGCGACATGTTACCAATGCTAACTGATATGGTGCATTTACTATTAATGATTTTATCTAGAATAAATGCATTTTTGCCCATTCCGACAAATCGGTTTTCTTTTTTGATTGTAGAATTTGGATAAATAACCTTGCAACACTGTGTTCGTTTAGAAATTACTTGATAAACTCCATAAACTCGTTGTTAAATTGTTGTTAGTCGTTTCAGTTATTTTGGCAATATTCACTCATGCATATAAAGCCAAGCAAGTCAAATCCGACGACAAATCTGTTGCGGTTTGCTGGAACTAAATTGGGTTCCCCCCGGATAATAGAGAAAGTAAAATCAATATGTTAAGTTTTAGTTTATAATTGTAATAGAAAAAAGCTATAATTGTAGAATATATATACTTAATACAAATTTACAAGCGAAGTAAAAGGGGGGGAAGGGGTAAAAACTCATAGGGCATCGAAAAATTCGTCCACATCGCTGTCTACAGGAAAAGTGTCGACTAACTGCTCGCTGATTTCACGAAATACTCGATGACCACTCGGACCCCATGGCCCTAGTATTTCAACCCCAAATGGCTCAAATAAATAATTCCCAATAAGGTTGTTGTGTTTGTGCAGTTTGAGATTTTCTGTACGTGTCGCAGCCACCCCAGCACAACTCGCTGTACTAAGAAGATGGAATATCGCAATGCAAGGGTGTCGGCCAAGTTGTATCCCACACCAATTACCAGAAGAGGCCCATAGTCTTGCGCCAAGCCATTTGGTTCTAATACAGCTGGGACCCCGGATGATGTCATTAATAATGCTGACGATAGCGTACCGTCTTATCCCACCCGCGCTTCTTCTACAAGACAGGCCACATTGTTTATTTGTTTATTTAAATTGGCAGCGATGTGTCATGTGAAGCTTCGTTAGGAGCACCTAGACGCAGACATGTAGCGATCTGGAAGGTGGTGTCACCTGTGTCACTCAGCATAATACACGCATAATTATATTGGGTGATGTTAGTGCCTGTGTAGCCAAAAACCCGAATAGAACGTGAATGTTATTTCTGAACGATAGTGAGTTGTCAAAACTCAAAAGACGTCAGGAAATCTATTTGTCAAGTCAATGTTAATCAAAATAGTAATTTTGTAATTTTGCGATGCGACTACAAAATATAAGCTATAATCCCTCAACGCTGTTTCTGTATTACCAAAGGAATATATTCCGATTTTAAGATAACTATTAACAAAACAAAATTCAATCATGGCTTTCGTATACCAAGGGGATCCTGAACTAGAATCAAAGTCGAGAAAAGGTTTGTAGAATTCAACGCTCTCATAATATTTCCACATTTCTTTAGTTTATTGACTTAATGTTATTTCAGCTGCCGAGCGGATATCGGAGAACATGCACATAGTGGCTAATGAGCCTTCGCTAGCCTTATATCGTTTGCAAGAGCACGTAAGGAAAGCATTACCACCCATGGTTGAAAGAAGAGTGGAAGTGACTAAGCTACAGCACGAGTTGCAGGGAAGGTGCTATGATGTGGAGTACGCACTTAGGTAATATAAATATTTGTTATTAGGGAAATAGTGAAGAAATTGTTTTATGATAACATCAGCAATCAACATTGTTAAACATTTAAAAGGTAACCATGGATATTCTTCTCCGAAGGAAACAACCAGTTTAGATTACTAGACTAGCTTCTGACTGAAATTGAATCTGTTATACGTTTGGTTCCCCATTTACAAAAATGATGTTATCTATTTAGCTCATATCATGTCAAAATGTTAATTGTATTATTTTTCAATTCCAGTGCAGTAAAATCAATGGATGGTGCCGCAACCAGTTTCAAGAACATCCAAGAAATGTTGAAGCAGTCAATATTTTTAAAACAACAGTTAAAATATGAGGAAGCTAGGAGAAATAAAAAAGATTCTAATTCTGTTTACAAACGTCTCTCTGCTCATATTGTTCTTGACCTACCAGACCTGTCCGAGTTCTCTATGGTTAGGGAGACAACTAATAGGATTGAGAACATGATGGCTCAGGCTAGAGGCTCGTCTGCCGAGCTTCATAGGTCGCACACCACTTTGCACTAAAACAGCAACCTGTATATTATACAAACCTTAGAGCATGGAACCATCAAGCTGGTGGTGTCAAGAGAGACCAGCAATGCTATTCTGTAAGAACTCACTCCAGTTCTCACTTCTGATTCTGCGGTGAAAACTGCATTTGGTGTTCTGAACTTGATGAAAATTACACTAGCGCCACTAAGTGAGAACTAGGTGAAGCGAACTTAACTTGACAGTCAGAATATCAAATACTTTTCACTTCAGGTGAGTTACGAAGTGTAATCGAAAATGAGATATGAATCGAATTCGCATGTGAGTTCTTACAGAATAGCACTGCAGTACTGTTGGATCTTTGTTAGTGCAAGGTAGACCATAAGTTTCGCAGATCTCAGTGATATAATTGTCATAGGAAATTCAGTGGGTTTCTGAATCGAGTATCTTGAGTTAAGAACTTGTCAAACTTAGATGGAAAATATTGATTGTTTTTCAAGCTAATAAAGAGTTTGAGAAATGCTCAACTGCAATATAATACAAAACAGTAGGTACTTGGTTTTATGGAAGGTATAGACAATAATTTTGTCTTTAGCAGCAGACGAAGAGGCACCTCCATGCTCTGAGATACGTAATTATTGCATACCAGTGTGTGCTTGCTATGCCATGTAGTGCAATCTTAACCCAGCCAGATGACTGAATTTAGCTTATCTCAAGTTGTGCCACTGCAACAGTCTCCTGCTTTCCACTTCAACACTGACATATTAATGTTGTAGAAAGCACATGCCAGTTACTGCACACGGTTTTGTTTATTTTGAAACCACACAGGCAAGTATTTATCTGTGATTATTTCTTCTAAAGTAACGAAGAAGGTATTTTTTATCAGTATTACAGTTTATTAGTCCAAAGATCATAAGCCAGTTGGGTTTGTAAAAAGATGGAACTCACTCTAATATTTTTTTACAGAGGTTTGCTTGCACCACAAATCATAAAACACATAAAGTTAAATCTGCGTCATCCTTTTAAAAACGATCATTGCGTAAATATGCGATCATCGCGTACATTTGTTCGGGAACACTGGAAGGCGCCCTCTCTCGGCGCGACGACGCAGTCTGGTTTGCCGTAAAAATGAACGCGACGATTGCGTATACGCTGGTTGATCACTGATGACACCTCAAACTTTTAAAGACGCAGAAGAGGCAAACACAGTATGTTTTAATTGAGTTTAGTGCTAAATACATTCTCAGATTTATGGTGCATGTAGCTCTAAATTTTTACTATCTAGTCAAGTTTAAACTATCATAAGTATATTTAGAACAAATCATGTTTATCCGGTTGTTGAATAACGTGACGTAGGCTAAGATTATGCTATAACAATGGAAACTATCTTATCACATTGTCATTCATGATGCACTGTGCACGTAAATATGAATAGCTCTTAAATGCTCTTTATCAATAACACTATGAGAACCCCCATATTAAATCCTAAATATATTATCTTGCTTGGTTGGGGTTCAACTAACGGCACTGAATCGAGTATAAAAAACCGCGCACTTTTTTTCTCTATATTGTGTCTTGTGTCTTTAGTCACCTATATTGTGAAAACAGGTTTTGTTTCACATTTTCATTAAAACAAGCTTCAGCTTTTTCCATTATTTTCTTGCACTGTGTCATTAAAGCTTTCATTTACTAATTACTAGATGTATTAACCATTTATAAATATGGTGTCAGTCAGCATAGTATTATAATCTAAACTAACAATAGTTACTATTTAATTAATTATGTGATGGGTATCTTCTACCTGCATATTAATGTTATTTGGTTAGAAAATAAATGTGACGTCATAATATTTTGGTGTCTGTTTTTGCTAAATAAATAATTAATGCTTGCTTGGCTTTCAGGCAATCAAGACAGAATTAGTAACTCTTGAGCGTCTGATGAATGACACAACGCTAACCACGCACTCATTATGTATTCATGTTTGCTTTTTCTTGTTTATGTTGGAACAAAATGTGGATGGGTGGAGAGAGTGGCTAGAGATAGCATGGGACAAGGTAGGCAAGGTTGATGTTGTAGGTTTCACCGGAAAATAGCAAACTCCGAAAGATTATAAAATATTTTGAGAGATTGTAAACTCTCGATAAATTATCATCTGGACATTTGGAACCCTTCTATACGCATCAAAATTTGATACAAAACGGTAAATATTACAATTTCAACACTAATCAACGACGGGCTCTTTTCTGTCTACAGGGCTTAAAAATAAATAACTTGATTGGCATGACGGGAGCTAAGTTTTTCAATAGAACCTGATCTATCTGTTTCCGGGAGCTCTAATCCCCAGTGCCTTATGTTCCGCTACTTGGCAGTGCCAGAAAATCGGATAAATTCTACAATTTATCCGATTTTCTGGCACAGCCAAGTTTAGTGTTCGGTTCTACAACCGAACACTAACAGGTCGCCGACATGTTGTCAGTTTATGTCTGTTCACGATTTCTCGAAATGACTTCGATTGTTTATTATTGACTAATTCTGATGCGTAAAAAAGTAGGTTCCACATGTTCCGATATAATCTTGCGCATTTTACTGTTATCATACAGGCAATTTTTGCTGTGATTTGCCACTCCCGAATAGATGCTTTCTATTATATTCACTCATTAAACTAAAACTACAGTGAGCCAGGAGAAAGTGGAAGGTGGAAAGTTAGGCCTTTGCCCTGCAGTGAGACAACATGCTCATCCTACTATCCTATTCCTGGTAGAATACTACTTTAAATGGCGAATCAGACTGTAACACGGGCATGGGAGTTACCTAGATTTACTTTCATTGCTTGCTGTATGTAGGTACCTACCTATATGCTAACATTGTAAATAGTGTCTGGGTATGTAATATCAAACAAACTGTAATACTAACTTTTAACACATTAAATTATTATAAAATGCTTGCTTTTTGTTGCATAACATTCTAACAAACACCGCAATTCATTACATTTGCAGTAGCTACACGGATCAAAGAAGTAATTATTTAAACTGCCAGATTTATTATCATCATCCAAAATATTTTCAAGTGAGGTCAGCAGCCCTCCCATGACGTCCATCATGATGTGTGAGGGAAAGGGATAGTGCTATTCGTGTTGTGTAACTTCGTCTCTCTCTGACACAGGAATCATGATGGATTTAAGACGTCATGGTAGGGCAGCAGCGGGCGCACCATGACGTCTTAAAACGTGAATCTTCCGAGCGAGAAAAAGGGATGGAGCTATATAGGGTGTATAACTCTATCACTCATTCTCGCTCGGAAGACTCACGTTTTAACACCTCATGGTACGCCCGCAGGTCTTACTACGCCTCGGATTATGAAAAAAAAAAACACTTGTTTTTTTAATCTGCTGTTTCCTACATTTTGTCAAGGTTACAAGCAGATGGTTGTTGCATAAATCGCGTCTTCGATTAATGATCTTCGACCTATGTAATGCGTGAAAACGATTTGGGTGATAAAAAATCAAATGCAGTGGGAAGTTCCATGGTTTGGTAAAGTGGTAGTATTTAATGCATATGGTTAGTTCTGGCATTACTAGTGTTGCCGTGAAGTACCTAGTTTTCCGAAGGTTTCAATAGTTCGCGTAAACTTCGCAAGAATTGAGAAATATTCCGATTTATTCCGATATACTCCGGGCGAGAGTTGGAATTTATGAGTGCAAGATTCTTATCTTGCAGTCATAAATAATTAACAGACACTGTATTGTTATCTAATATTCTGTTGATGTTGGTGTTAGGTACCTTTTTTTTTTGATGGGATATCATCAAATGACCCTTCCCGCCCTGGGTGGAGCGGTAGGGAGTGTCAGACTTTTACTGACTAAAACCCACCCGTGCTCCTCCATGTGCCCTTTGCGTTCCAGGGCCGCGGTAACTCTTTCGAACAAATTCCGCAACCCTAGCAGGCACCGACCCTATGGGGCCCCGTCTCTGGTGCTGACGGCTCCTTGAGGCGCGCGTGAAGCACAACGCGTCGTCGACTCAGCCTGGTATCGGACGGCGAGCCACCCACGCTCACCGTCCACAGGCATCAGCCACTGCGCAATAGCACAGCGGGTGTTAGGTACCTCCTACCTAGACAATGTCAACATAAAAATACACTTTAATTAATTACAATTAGAAGTTGCTTTTGGAAAGCTAGGTAGGTACCACAGTAGGTACCTATCCTTTTTAGGTCCTACACTAACCGAGCTAAGAAAATCTAAACCTAAAAATAAAATAACATCAAGAATTAAAAATATGTTTAATTGAGCTTCTAGCTTTTAGCTTTACAACATGAATCGAAAATGTAACTTTCTTACAAGTAAAGTCGTATTCATTTGAATTACACGAATGACAAATTAGGGTCGGACTGGGCTCAAGGGGCCCGGGTGACTCCCAGTATCAACTGTCTGATAGTCAGATAACCCATGATAACATCGGAAAATAATGCTATAGGTATCATCTTACTGGCCTTTTCCCAACTAGGTATATTAAGGTCGCCTGCTAGTTACACCGGATTTATCTGGATACCAGTATTTTGCGTCGAGCGATTGTCTTTCTGATCTACAACCCAGTAACAAAGTACTTCTTGGGACGACCATCCGTAACGACCGCCAAAGATCGACCTAAAGATATACATATATGATCACAAAACAAAAATCTGCACCATATCTCGCATGTTTGATTGCTTATTAGCCATTGATGCTTATAAATTATAGAAGTATTTTGTTGTCTGGTGTAGGAAAGCTCAAAAACACTTAGTGTAGAATGCGGAAATTCTTCAACCAATCTCGGATAGGTGTGTAGGAGAATGTAGACTTCATAAGCGTGCTTGAAAATTTCTGCTCTACCCCTCGGATTGGTTTGTTTTTTTTTTCCATAGAATAAACTTTTTCAGTAATGCAGGAAAGCTCAAGCATCTAAGTGCTTGAGCTTTCCTGCAAAGCTCAAGGCCTTATATGTCTTTGAGAGAGCCCGGAGCAAGAGCGAGCTCGACAATTTTTGTACCCTGAATGACCTAACAAACAACTTCAGTAAGAACTGGACTCTCGACTACGTGGGCCCGGCCTATCCTACCTATAACCTGGCTTACAGCAAGTTCCGCAAGACAAGACCGTGGGGATCGGCTGGCAAACGTCCCGTCAATGTATAGCCGGTCCGACCCTGGAAAAAAGTAATTACTCATAATGTTAAATTAACTACATTAAAAAGGCAACATAACGAGTACTGCCCCGATTCACACTAGTTCGTCACATTAAAATAAATATCTAATTACCCTTATGAAAATCTCGACTGTCTAGCGACTACCTACCTAAGAATATTTTCAATGTGTTAAGCTTAGTAAGGTAGGTAATAAGTAATGTGCACTTGAAAACAATGAAGACAGCAAACAGTCTTGTCAATCAACCCTTAGCATAGCACAAATCAATAGATAGTAAATACCTATACTCCATTCACAATAAGATTAGATTTTTAAACAAAACTGTTTACAGTCCGTTCAACCGATTTTTACTTCTATTCCGTATGCATAAGGATGCCATTAAAAGAAAGAAACGTGATTATAATACCAACTGTTTACTGCAGCTGCCATTCGTCATGCTCATGCCAGCAACGCAATAGAAGTCAAAATCGGTTGAACGGTCTGCAAAAAAGATGTATTTCAATGTCTAATCTTATCGTGAATGGGGTATAGTTCTAATGAAATCTGAAAGGTACATTCAGCGACAAAAGTCTGTAAACTTTTAGTTTTTCTAAATCTTGACGGGAACACAAGTGAATATGAAAGAGAAGGCATATTCCCAAACGTATAGGTACTCCATCGGAGCATGAAACTGTCAGTAAAGCTTGTCACAAATTTAAGTTTTCGTGTTCGAGATATGAGTAAGCCAGTGCGTAAACGCACTTGTTCACCTAGAACTCGTCTCTCGAGCACGAAATCTTCGATTTATAACGTCAGTTGGACAAGCTTCCATAATGACGTTTTTTTGCGTGTTCTTGTTGGAGTTTGAGTTCGAGTTGAGATGGGTTTATCGTTTTGGAATATGGGCAGCCTGAGCACCTATAACTTCTTAACTACCATTATAATACATAATTCTAAAAAGCAGATTATCAATCCATATTGTAGCACTGTAGATGTTACTTGGTATTCATAAAAAGTAGTAGTGATAATCGCCTATTGTTGCTGATCGTGCTGTTAAATGCACATAATCAGTAACGCTACGTACAGTAGGTTCTACGAAAACAACCCTTACTGCTATGTAATAAATAAATAACATCACATCTTAGTAACCTCACAATACCAAAATTACTTGACGGTAAGTTCTAATGCCCCTCGATATTTTGAAATAAAAACAACTAATTAAATAAAAACTACCCTTCTTTTGGCCTTCGCCACCATCAGTTAAAAACAAAATTCAAACAAATATAAATATGTCTGTCTATGTATCTATCTATGAAACATGACAGACCAAGGAAGCTCCTTGAGCTTGGTGATATGGTACTTTCGTTCCAACGGTTTTAATGCCGTCAAGGTATCTGGATGGGGCACAATCTTTGGTTTGATCGACATGATCTTCCTCAACCAGAACCATGAGAACAGGCCTTTGGCCGGCTGGACGCCGGGCCCCTCCTCTATAATCTTATTGTAAATGTAGTCTATAGGTATCCCAGTGACTATGTACGAGTATACTTCCCGATTCTCTTCTTTAAGAGCCTCCATTTTTTCGAAAACTGCCGCGAATGTTAGGTTTGGATCCTGTATTTGAACGTTTACCAGTACCTGGAAATGAGCGCTTTTTATTGAGGATTAGTAAATTTTACATTTTTAGGCTCAATTACATGCCCGGGTCAATTACATATATGTACATGGCGTGTAGTGTTCCATACGCCTCTTAAAGAGATGTTAGCATGGTTGACGGCACCAGTGCTTCTGGAGGGTTGCGGGATTGTTCGAAGGTGTACCTAAGGTAAACCCACTCGAGTGGGTTTTAGTCAGTAAGAGTCCGACACTCCCTAATTATTAGTTATTTAATGGTTACCCATTAAATAAGTATATCCACAAAAATTACATTACCGCGAAACGGACGCGTTAATTTCGCCTCGTCACTGCACCTTTATGCTATAAACGATGTTCAATTGTGTTGTCTAGATCCCAGACTTCCCTTCTGCACGACCATGAAAACATTTTTTTTTTTAATGGATGGTAAATCGTCAAATGACTTCTTCCATTCTGGGCGGAGCGGGAAGGGAATGTCAGGCTCTTACTGACTTAAATACACCCGATTTCCTCCTAATGCCGTTTGCGTTCCAGGGCGGCGGTGACTCTTTACGTACACACCAGTGTGCGTGCTTTACCTACATACGTTGCGTTTAAACGGCAGTTGATCTCACAAACAAAAAGTTTTTCCAGCTTAGGAATACCATTTGGCTTTTCAACACGTGTTGCTTAGAGTCTGGATAAGGCCTGTCAACCCCTTTAGGAAAACATAGGCTTGATTTAATGTTATGTTAGGTTAACTCATACCAAATATGCCAATCAGTATGGTCACTTACTTCTGTGGTATCATTGATGGTAAACACAGTGAAGTACTTCTCGAACATCGTTTGAATGTTCACCTCATCCTTCAGATGTACTACCACTGTATAGCCTTTATCGCTGTAGCGAGCCACCAGATTATCCACATCATCCACGTCGAATATAATACCGTCCACTATGATGGCTAGACGGTTCGTTACTGGCATGTGACTTTCAATGCTGTGAATGAAGAAGGTCACATTATTTTTCAATGAATGATCTCAGTTTTTCATTCAAAAATAAGCGCAATTATTTCCGATTACCTGTGTAACTTTTTGCACTAAACTTTAATGATCATTAGGATCTACTGCATAATCAGCCTTTCAATGTTCCCAATGCTGGGACACAGGCCTCCTCTCTAGGAGAGGCAATGGGCCGTAATCCACCATGTGGGCCCAGTGCGGGTTGGTGAATGTCACATGTCTTCGATTTTTTGGTTCAAGGACATGCCGGTTTCCTCACGATGTTTCCCTTCACCGTTTTGAGAGCAGTGGTGATGAAGTCCTTGGTTAGGACTTGCTGAACCACGTATATCGCTGGGAAGATCCTCAAGGTGATGATGGTGGTGGATAGGCCCAATTCTAGCCGACGTGATGATAAAGCTTTAGAGTCTTCAAAGTCTTATGGTCTAATTAGATTCCTAAGCTTAAATCGTACGACGACTAAATCTGGGCAGTTCAAAGAACAGAATAAAAATCAGAACAAAGGCGAATCTGACCTGCCAGAGCACATGCAGATTGCGTGCCCTCTCTTTCTGAGCATGTTCAGTATGTAGTACATCGCTCGTCTGACGGAGAACTGCTGGTAAGCAGTGCAGTCGTCGAGGACGATGATAGGCGGCGCTCCGATCACTGCGGTCGCGAAGTGCAGTCGAGTAAGATCCTTCTTCGGAATGTCACAGATGAAGAGATCAGCTTCCGAGATAAGTTCTGGATTCAGAATGAGTTTCTGATCAGTGAAGTTCTAAAGATATGTATGTGTTGTTCTAAAGATATATTGTACCAGTTTTCAGTTAGTATTCTGATATTGTTAGGTATTTTAGAAGTTGGTTAAAGGGGCCTTGTCTCTGTCATTTTAATTCGGTTAAAAAAGTTATTTGGGGTATGCGGACTTAGTATGTCGACTTCCACGAGGAACGGGAAAAGTGACGTTATTTGACTGGAACTCTGGATCCTCAGTGATCCAACTATACCTAAAAAAACAATGCTCTAAAGTTGCACTCATGGGTAATGTTCTTGAGTTATGTAGGTCTATCCATGGATGGAACTATAGTGCAAGAGCCATTAGCCTTAGGCCTTAAGAAAGTAATGGCAAAGATAGATCTAGACTTATAAAATAGACCAGATTCTCACTCAAACGAAAGCCAAATCCATAGCTAGCGTCCATGAGGACTAATGTGATAGAATTCACCTGATGGAAGAATCATTCAGAAGTCCTAACTCATTCAGTTACCATACAATATCTTTCGTATTATTCTTTCTCTAATGTTAGTATACATTGGTCTACGCACCGAGAGCCTCAATGTGACTGGTGACTTCTTTATTAATGTGGCTCTGTGGGACTCCCCGCAACGCCGCAATCAGAGCCAGCGCCGCCCGGACGCGCATCCACGGCGGCAGCAACGCTTTGTCACAGCTGATTGAAACTTGCTGAGAGTACTGCAATGCAATTTGGATTGCTTAACCAGTTAACCACTTACTACTCTGTCAAGAAAGTACCAGGAAAAGATCAACAATACACAAAATATTAATTATTCCATTAGGGGGGAGGGGTTAGGTAAAGGGAAGGATTGTATCTGCGCTAGTCTGTTGATAACTGTTGTTTGATATGCGTAGGCATTTAATATGGCACTTTCAGTACCATAACGTCCTTGCCTCGGGCTCTAGCGTCAATCCTGCATAAGCATAGCATAATCAGCCTTTTAATGTTCCCACTGCTGGGACACAGGCATCTTCTCTAGGAGAGGGAATGGGCCGTAATCCACCACGCGGGCCCAGTGCGGGTTGGTGAATGTCATAGGACATGCCTGTTTCTTCACGATGTTTTCTTTCACCGTTTTGGGAACAGTGGTGATGACATTTATTACAAAAAGTAGTGCGCCTGGCTGGGTTAGAACCTGCGATCTACGATTCATAAGACGGGGCCGTTACCACTTGACCACCACTGCTCTCAATCTCAATGTCTCAATCCTGCCTCGGCTGAAATGAACACCCACTTGCATCAAATTGTACCTACTAAGCTACAACAGTCTTTGTTCTCACCTTATGCGGTTGCGATTTCAGTTTGTACTTGGACATGGACCACACATTGCCTGAGCAGGGTGCCTCATAACCTGCCAGAATCTCGCATAGTATACTCCGGCCGTGTCGCTTCAGGCCCGACACCGCCACCACCTCGCCCTTCCCGACGCCTAGGTATACGTTATGAAGCATGTAAACACCATCTTGTCTCTTTGTTAAGTCCGTTACTAGGAGGTACTCGCCAAACGTGTCTATTTTGCCCCCTAAAAGTTAAAGAGTCGTGTTATTGTTTTTTTATCATGCCAGAGTGTTTCGCAGCATAAGATGGGTGTTGTGGTACTTATGACTTGAATGTTTTAAATATGTTGTTAAAATATGATAATAGTAGATCATACAATATGAATTCAAGCGATAAAACAGTGGCTTATGTACGGGCATCATATTGAATCTCGCCCGTAATTGAGGGTTCCAGAATTAACCCACCTGCGAAGAGTGGAAGACACCTTTATCATTCAGCGCAATACGTCGCCAACCCAACTCAGCAAATTGTGTGGAATTTGGTTAGTATGTATTGTATTAGTTAATTTTGAGTGTGTCTAATTTGTGCTTTATTACTATTAATTAAAATATAAAAAGCAGCAGTCCACCTGTCTGGAGCACAATAGCGTGCCATATCAAGGAGTAGGCACTGCTTTATGTATCAGGCCCTTTATTCAACTGCGCAACGCCAGCTTCGACAGATGATCGTCGAAGCTTTTGGCCATCAGGCCATTGGCCGTAACGATAATCGACACAACGACAGCCGAGTCCACATTCCACGTGTCGACAGACTCGTGTGCTAAGTCGAGATACTTGATTTGTTTCTCTTTCTCAGCTTTCACGAGTTTTTCGTCATGTGGGATGGTAACATCGATTATCATTGTGTTGCGAGCTAATCAGTCTATCACCACTATGTCAGGCTTATTAGTCCGATCAGTGATGAGGAATAGACCTGGCCACTTGGTTATGCCTGTGCAAGTACTCGCCATTGGCCATATGAGAAATATTTTTTTAGTTTCCGCGAAGAGATCGCCAAAACAAGACCACAGATGCTGAGAAATCTACATCGGAAACAAAAAGAGCCCAACAGAAGCGCTCATGAAGCTCCTTTCCTTTTCGTGACTCCTTGCAGTCATCTGTAGTTATTCACAGGTTTGTGCCAGTTCTTTTTAGCTATGGACGCAGTGGATAAGGGGTTCACCACGTTGGTGAACCCCTTATCCACTGCGACCACATCTCGGTGCATATCCACATTAACTTTGAGAAAATATTCTCTGAGACTGCACATCTCGCGGTTGTGGAGAGTCTAAGCATATTTACTATCCTCGAATACTCAGATTAGCATACTCTACTTTACACACCTACTTACTGCAAGATACCTACCTAAAGCAAGGCATGGTGACTGGTCACCGAGAACGGTGCTGGTCGGCCACCGCTGCTGGATGCAAGTCAAGCTTTCAAATTTTTATACGAACGAATTGAATGTATTCTGGATAGTACGGGGCCGATCGTAACAACGTCTACTGGTCGTTAACCATGACTTATTATTTAAAAAAATATATAATCGGGTCTTAGATTATCCTATTGGGGCAACAGGCAAATACTCAAATAGAGTCACTACACGAGGTAATACACGACTGGATAGTTCTACCTCATTAAACTTAATGTGTGTAGTTTTTTAAATCTTAATGTCTCAAATCGGCTTTTCATTGGGTGTTGTATTATGTGTTGTAATTATAATACACAAAAGGTTGAAATAGACGTTGAAAGTTCATACAAATATTTCCAATGTTTTCCAACTCACTAAATCGTCGTTGTTTATGGTAAAGCTCCATTCTTTTATCGAGAACGTCCATCTTTTCCCTCATATACCCGCCAGTCATGTTCGTGGGCGTTGGTTTGTCTCTGTTAGCGACCGTGCTCGTGGCGGACGTCCACAGTCTCTGGAATAGTTTGTACTCGACACACAGCAGCAGCGTCGTGAAGAATGTCGCAGTCAAGAACATTGCTAGCATTTCCATGATAACACCCGGGTCCCGGTTAAAATAACCTTTTCTCGAGAAACATTCTTGCAATACACCGCATTTTTCTGAAAAGTTTAAATATAAATAAGCAGTTGCTAGTGACTACCAGATGAGAAATACCAGTGAAATCGGGGCTTATATTTTATACAGGTACTGGGAGGTAGAGAAGATGTACTGTGTGAGTGACTCATCATCTCCCTAGCCTTTTCCCAACTTTATTGGGCTCGACTTCCAGTGAAACCGACTGCCTAAGTGGCCTCCACAACCCAGTAACTGAGTGACACGGCACGGTGGCTATTTGAACTAAAAGGGAAGCTAATGATACTATGATGATTTATCTCTATAAATCATATTGCGCCGAAACTAACATAATTTGGTAATTTCAGCTGAAAGACGATGTCATATCGACCGGTTCTGTGCATCTCGGATCCAGCAGATAGCCGTGGCTTTCACCAGATATATGGACCACCTTGTGGATGGTCCTCCAACACAGCGTCTTCGACCCCATGGACAATCTGGTCGGCCGCTTAAGTTTGGCGTTTCGTTTGGGGCTATGTTGGTTTATCCTTGGTTCTCCTTTATACATCTTCATTTCTCATTAGATCGCGAAAGGAAAATTTGCACATAACCCTTGAGTCAGACGGCAACAAGCAATAAGTTTAAGCTTGGAGCTGTGACAATTCAAATACAAAATTCAAAAAATCATTTATTTCAATCCCTTTAAGATCATATCTTACATTACAATATTAATTAGATTACAATAAAAAAAAATTGTTAATAATACGTCTGCCTCTTGAGTCATTTGCTTGTTTGTGTTTGCTTGTCATAACATTAAACATACAACAATGGTTAATGTGCTGACAATCCAACCTGTTCCGGAGCCTGTGCCCCAGAGATGTGCACCGCTTTCGTATCGTCATGTAGAGACAGTCGACACGAGCGTCGGCGAACATCCCCGACGCGCTGCAGTGCCGGGGCAGCCCCAACAAAACCCTGAACGCATTATTATACTCATACAATGGATATCTCTGATCCGACTTACCGCAACATTTATGGAACGAGTTCACGTCACAAAGATTCCTCGATTTGAATATTTTGCATTCGTTATTGTACAGGAATATTTGTTCGATTTTGAGGTAGCCATACGCCATGTTGAACTGAGGGGACAGGGTCATGAAATCCAGGACGTAACTGAGAGTACCGCCGTAGAATATCTTTGCTAATATCGTGGTTTCACCTGTAGGGGCAGAAGACAAAGATTTGGTGCCAAGCTGCAAGTAATTTTGATTTCCTGAATAAACATTAATATGTTCTTGTAAATAAAACTGAAAAAAGCAATGTCTGTATCTACGAGAAAGTTTTAAAGCTTCAAAGTTCTTATTAGAAAGATAAATCAAACAAAAACGACGTTTTCGTGAGAGCAACAAATGTATTTGCATAAAATTGTAATACCTTGTTAGCTTTTTGACAACTAATTCTATTTTCACTGTACTGTATTCTGATTTTGTACATTTTGATCGAATATACGGGATATAAATGATATTTATTTTGTAAGTAGGTTAAACATAACACTTTTACACGTCAAATATTTCTGGTCATTTTAAGCTAGATGAAGCCGGTGTCAGGTGTATACATACTGGTTGAATAACAAATATGTTTCTCATTTATATTTCATATTAAAATTCCGCCAACCCGCAAATGAACCAATATTATTAACGAAAATAGAGAATAAGCCAAATCTTGAACACGATCTCACCGGAATTGATGAGGTCTAAGATGTTACGAGCTTAAAAGATATAGACAATTAGACATAACTTTGAAAGCGGACGGGAAACGGACAGTCCATAAATAATAATCCATGCAGCCATAAAAATATTTCCAGTTCCAGAGCCCGGAAGATCCGTAGGAAGAAAAGGAAGTTCGACACTTATAACTATAGTTATAAGTGTCGAACTTCCTTTTAATAAATGAAGTAGTCCTTTTAGTAAACGTTTCGGTTTCGGTTTAGTAAACGGGTTATAACCCGTTTACTAAAAGAATGGTCCTGACGTCGATGACGTCTTTTCGACGCATGGGTACGGTGTGCAAAAAATAATATAAAGAGTTTTCACAAAAAAATTGTTTGAAGTTACTTCAAACAAATGATTGTGAAAACTCTTATTTTTTGGCCTGTTCTCTAATTTAAAGGACCTGACGTCATCGACTTCAGGTCTATTCTTTTAGTAAACGGGTTATAGCTATTAATTTCATGACTTACCAAAAATAAGGTTGACGATGATAAAAGCTATAGCGTTAAGAGCCGTCTGCGGCCCCAAGCTAAAGATGTAGGCCTGCGGTATACAGCCTATACCGTACACAGTTAACATGACCGGGACGACTACTGCAACATGAAACGTCATAAGATAGCAAAGACGATACTTGTCTTTCCTTTTTTTTACTTTACTGCTCGGCTTTTGCGTGGAAGCCTGCGCAAGCCTGTGACCGATTAGCTCAGTGTAAAAAGATGAAGGGAACGACTGGTAGTGTACCAATTATGGGCCATCCATAAATAACGTCACACGTTAAGGGGGAGGGAGGAGGTCGACGAAGTGTGACATTGTGTGACAAGGGGGTGGGGGGGTCCTAAGTGACGTCACGTTTTAAAGTCTATTTTAATTGTGTTAAGTAAAACACTAACAAATACACGAATAAAATTGTAAAATATGTGACGTTACACTAGGGAGGTGGGGTCAAAAATCATGAAATTCGTGTGACGTAATGTATGGATGCTTATACAAGCATTTAGACTCAGTTGAAATAGGATATTCGTGGAATTACGTTACCCAAATCCATTTCAATCAATCCAGCCTTTTTCCAACTACAAATGTTAGAGCCGGCTGTATAACAGAATACTAGTCTATACTAATATTTAAAAAGATCTTTCCTGATTTGATTGTTTGTTTGTATTAAATAGGCTGCGAAACTACCCAACCTATTTGGAAAATTCTTCCACTGTTGGGAAGCTACACAATCTCTGGGTGACAGGCTATATTTCATCCCTGTCCTATAGGACACGAAATACTTGGGTAAAGACGTGGGGTGCTGCTAGTATTTTATATGAAACGACTTATTAACTGACTCCCACAACCCGCTAAATGGGTAACACGAGTGACGATATTTTGATGACATAAGTACTCCGATGTTATTTGAAGGTTTATCAATTTTATAAACGTTTTTACCGTAAGTACCCCATTACCGTAAGTTAGGTTTTTAAGAAGTCAAAAAAAAGATGGCCGGTACGCGCGATGTTTGACAGTTAGCTGACACTTGACGTTGATGACATTGACAAGCTGCGGCGCCAACAGATTACTGTCAGATTAACGAGCTTTAGATTACCCGACACGACTGTCAAAGATCTTCATAATCTAGACCAACAGTTGACCGTGTTTTCCGAAGCACGGAAGGGCTGTGTTTGTTATGTACGAATATGGTCATGTTTATTTTAAGTCAAACAATTCCTCTTATTGGTATTTTATGATCTAGGCGAGGAGTTAAATATGTTAGGTACTAACAAAGATCAACAGACAAGAATTGAGTCAGGGGTACAGTGACGAACATGTAGGAGACCATGGAGATGCACTGGACGCCGACCAGGAGCCAGTACAGCAGCAGGTCGCAGAAGTACAGCGTGAACCAGTAGCGAGACGGAGAGAAGTTTATAGCGTGTTTCTGAAAAAATCTGAAGAGTTTAGACTAAGAGGAAGTATGTATAAGGCCCGCCTGCACAAACCAGTCTTTTTTGAACTAGAGACGGCATATAAGTTTTTCAACCTCATTTTAGTAACTGACTCTTAGTTAAAAAATAACTCTGGTGTGGTGCAAGCTGGCCTCAGTGTAAACATAAATATCTGTATCCTTACCTAATATTATAAACGCGAAAGTTTGTATGTATGGCTGTATGGATGTTTGTTACTCTTTCACGCAAAAACTACTGAATGGAACTTAATGAAATTTGGAACAGTGATATATTATAGTCTGGAATAACACAAAGGATAATTTTTATCTAGGGAGTATGTTCCCTTGGGATAATTTTCGACATACACGCGGGTGGAGCCGCGGGCGGCAGCTAGTATTAGTATAAGCCCAAAACCTGAAAAGGGATCATTGCACTAATCATTATGAACAACTTTTACAATGGGACCAACCCTTTTTTATTTACCAACCCTGAAATCAAAATCGGTTCAGCAATTTAGGCATGAGACCGTAACAAACGAACAAACTCACTTTCGTATTTACAATATTTAAAGTTTGATTTAGGATAGGATTGCTCGTACCTGAACATGTCTAATAAGTCCATACTCGTGTGAGGGTACAAGAGTGAAGTGTGAATTTGTCATTATTAACAGAAACTGTATCATCAGCGGCGGAGAGGCCACCTCTTTCATCCACTAAAATCATAAAGGCTCACATTTAATGCTATATATACTTAAGAGCAGAGAAAAAATAGAAACGTATTTTTTGTCATATCAAATGGTAAAAAAGTTATAAAGATAAAGCGCATCAAAGTTCAAGAGTGGGGTCTGGTGACGTCACTCGTATTATCGTCTTCATTTTTTGTTTACGTGAAAAAAGAAATAATACATGTGTGCAATTACCACGTGGCAGAAGTGAACCCTTCAAAAATTTTGGCATCAAGATAATGAGACGACAACACAATTACAACAACATAGGTTTGTACCTATGTTGTTGTAATTGTGTTGTCGTCTCTATCGTACTTGTGTACGATATACAAGTTTGATGCTTCAGTCGCTGAACTCCTCACGACTTCATGGTAGCGTGGAGATTTGTTCATTCAATTTCATACAGTTAAAAGAGACAGATACATAAATTCATGTGTCTGTCTCTTTTTCGTTTCATAAACTTTCAAATCACAACGATGCTAAAGAAGTTTATACTTCAAAAGATACGTTTGCAATATTTTTTGGAAATCTGTCTGACGGACTAATTAGGTAACCCAAAATCTTTCGCTTTTTTCGGGGAAAATTGCCACCCAAAAAATCGAATGTCTGAGGGTAATTAAGCCGCAAAATAATTATCTGTTAACATCATATGATAGTTTTTGCGTACCGGAGACAGATCCAATACAAGGGGGTCATCGTTGATCCTTATGGATGCGTCCAAGAAGCCGCTGTAATGTCGGATCAGAGCCATGTAGACGCGTGCAAGGGACCGCGCCGCCGCGCCCTGATCGTGGTGGATCGGACTGTAAAGAGCTTGGACCTGTAACAATAAGTGGTTGCTTTTGATACCTTCTTCACTATATATCTTCACTCAAACTCAAACTCAAAACGTTTATTTCAATTAGGCCATTAACGGCACTTTTGAACGTCATCAATAAAAATTATCATAAATTAAGTGACTCTAGCGTCCATTCGCAAAGGTAGATTCTTATGAAGAAGAACGGACAAGAAACTCCATAGTAAAAAGAGTACTTACACTGTATACACTGTATAAAGAGAACCTTTGCAATACCTACTTTGTAGCCTGTTACTTGTGCCTTACGACTTCGTGCGTGCATATCCTGTTTTTCCCCGTCTTGGTTCTCACCTACAGTCCCCAAGGAACCTACATGCCAAATTTCATTGTTCTAGGACCAGTAGTATCGGCTGTGCGTGGTCTGTCAGTCACTCATCAGTAACGGAAGAGTTTTATGTATGTTTAAGCAAAGTTTTATCAAATGCTTAAGATTATAAAAAATCTTGAGAGGTTGTAAACTCTGCATAATTTGTCAAATGAAAATTTGGAATACTTTTTTACGCACCAGAATTTGATACCTAGTACCTAAATAATATCTCGGAGACATTCAATCTCGAAGCAGTCAATTAAAAAACCACAACATTTTCCACATATTAACAAACAGGTATGCTTTGACTCATCTACGAGATAGTTGTTATTCACATTTTTTATCGTTACTAACTAAAAAGCAACAGCAAAAGGGCCGAGCACCGGATGGCACACAATGGCACTGCTGCCACAAGATGCGACCTACTGTGGAGACTGCTAACGCACTGTTGTAGGCGTTCTTTTTGAGAAAAACTGTGTCCATAGTGAAGGGGTCCGCATGAATGCATACGGGCAGTCATGCCATGACGACCTGCGTAAATCTCCAAATCCAGCACCCCGACCAAAGATTGTTGAAGAACACTATGTGGTTTTGGTCCACCCGCCAGCCCGTATGTGTGGGCCTCGTCAAGACAAGTGGGCAAGGTCTTCCCCCCCTTCCCACGACGCTTCGTCCATCCGTCTTTCGCTCACCAATCTGAGACCTTGGCCCAGACTGGCGGAAGTCCAAAAGGGTTTCCACAAAGTAATGTGTTTAGTTCGTAAAGAAAGCATAGATAATTATATTCACCAGAACTTTTCCATTTGGTTCAGTAGATACGTCCATGCCGTACGCATACATGTACACGTACACTTGAGGCGAGTCTATTGCACGAGTGGTCAGGTACTCGATCAGATTCTGCAACAAAGGAGGGAAACTATCACACACACTTAGTGCAGGGTCCAGTATAAGTAACCCTACTGCGAACGAACAAAACGAAACGAACTTGCGTTTGTTACTCTTGCATCCCTCAATCGTTATATTATTTTGACAAATTTTGGTGGAAATATCGACAAATGATAAATGATTTTTTAGTAGGTTAAACATAACACTTTTACACTTTCTGGTCATTTTAAGCTAGATGAAGCCGGTGTTTCCTAGCCGAATACCCTGAGAAGAAACACCGAAACAAACTCAGAGGTCAAAGTCTCTTTTAAAGTCCATACAATCCGTACTGGTCAAATCATATGAGAACCATGTAGGTTAATGTCTGAGTTGGCCTTTTGAGGAAAGTGCCACACAGATTTGAGTGGACCTGTCCAGACAGTGCAAGCATTTGTCAGTTAACGTGTAGCTCAAACTTAGAACTTTAAGGAGCTCAACGGTTTGACGAACAATACCAAAGTAAGGACATTTGGGTAGGCCGCATAAATGAGTCAAACTGCCAGACTTACTGAAGTAAGAGACTAGTATGGGGACGGGATTCTGCAGAGGGTTATATTCTTAAACTTAAGCGAAAGGTGCAGGCAAAAGGTTGAATGGTAGATAACGCCTAGGGTGTTAAGTTCGCCTTATTACGTATGCGCATGATTTTTTTATTTATTTTGTGGTGGACTTGCTCTTGGCTCTAGTCTAGGTCACAGGTGACAGAGACAAAGTCTACGATGGAATGAGCTTACCCAGAAGACACTTAACTTTGAAGAGATTATGGTTGAATGCAATCGGATACAGTTGTAATAAATAAATAAATATTTACATACCTCGGTATATGGAAGAGCTGTATAATCCATGTTTTCTATATCTTCTGGTGTTGCGCCTGTGTCCGACATAACGTATCTGTCAATAGATATAACTGTTTTAGGTCAAATCTACGTAGCCACTTACAATCTTACGAATAAACATGAGTAGAGAAACAGGACAAGAGCCCCAAATCCCCTAATTTTTCTACCCACCCGAACGTACAGTGCAATAATAGCAAAAGCATGACAAGTTAGAACTATAATAAAATACGTTTTTAAAGTCTAAACTTTCGTGATTTACTGTACAAAGGGCAACACTGGTTTTGCTTGATTACGCTTTATAACTGTCAATCAAAAATCTACATCAGGGCCTCAAGAATCGTGCTTACTGTGATGTTGGTGCAAGACTAGCGTTGAAAAAACCTGGAAAAATTCCCGTTTCTTTCCAATTCCGTGTTTTTTTTTACAATGTTTCATTCGAAAGTTTCAAGAAATTTTGCCAGTAGTTATATATTTCAAGTTTTTTATCAATAAAACCGAAAAATATGTATATTCTGATATGAAATGGGAAACTACTCATGTTTTTTTTTTTCAAATAAAGGTACGCCTACTTATTTTAATTAACTTCTATGCATTAACTCTTTCCATATTAAAATGTTTATGCTTTATTTTTCTCTATGATTTTACCTATTTAAATGTATTTCAATTTCAACAATAACCTGTTTTATTTTTCAACTTTTCAAAATAAACCGAAACATTCGAAAGAATCCTGTTTCTTTCCAAAGGATTCCTTCTGTTAATTTTTCTATGTAACACGCGAAAAAAAACGAAAAAAAAAACACAATTAGTGTTCACAAATTGTTATTTTCTGCATTTTCAACGCTATGCATGACGCGTCTATATTTTCCCAGTTTTGAACTAAAAAATTGGTACTGAACATAAACAAACCCAGATGCGATAGAATAACTGGATTTGGAGCTGTCGGCGCGCAAAACTAAAGTAGTTGTAATCCGCAAATTCTCCACATTCAATACGTGTACCTAAAAAATAAAGGTTTTTATGAAAAGCAAGCAAATCACTAAAATTACTTTTTATTGCGATTTAACACATAGACATTCAGATGTGATATGTTCTAACCTTTGATTATATAATGTCGTTCTAACTTATTCGCATTACAAAAAAAATTAAAATAAACGAAACTAATATCAAACCATTATTATTGCAGGAACAGCTAAAAAATATTAAAAAGAAAAAAAAAAACTAGCTTGTGGCCGCAATTTGGTAAGCGTGGACATTCAGGGCTAAAAAGTATTTTATGAGTTCATCCAAGTTACACGTTTATAACCTGGATGAACTGATAAAATAATTTTCTGAACGGTGTGCCCAATTTCATAGAAATCCGTTCAGTTTTTTAAAGAGAAACCGAACCATTTATCCATCCATGTTCACAAACTTTCACGTTTATCCATACTAATCTAATTAGTCAGTCTGATTGATTTCCATTTCACTATGACGGTAGTCATCACGCAAACATTGTGCTCCCGTATTAAATTGTCTTAAAAATATGATATTGAACTATGTATTGACTAATTTACCACAAAAGTGAAGAAAACAGTGCAACTAGTGTGTGAAAGTGTTATCTGGACACAATATTCATTAAAAACGAAATAAAAACAACATTTCAATATCGTCCACATACGAACTAAAATCAGTGTCAAAATAAAAGTACAGTGTTTTTAACAGACCATAATAGTATAAATAGCTGCAATTTGTGAAGAAACTGTGCAAATAATCAATAAGTGTCTCAAAAACTAACGAAACATTTTTATAAATCGAAGTGGCAGTAGGTGGAAAAAAAATATTTGAATGTCACAGTCATCGTAACGGACCCCGTATTTTGTTATTGAGTGGTAGCTAGTTATCACTCATTTCAAGCAATAACTTAATTGTCTCCGTGGCTCATCCGATATAACGTCTACACTTGGACATCACAAGTCTCGAGTTCGAACCTCACTTTTGGCGTCCCACAGGGCAGCGTATTGGGTCCGCCGATGTTTTTAGCATATATAAATGACTTCCCAAAACACGTCGCTTTTCCTATGATTCTTTTTGCTGATGACAGCACGGTTATAGTAAGAAATAATAAAGATAGAAACTATGAATGTGACATCAAAGACGCACTTCAACAATCAATTAACTGGCTTGAACGTAATAATTTAAAATTAAATGTAAATAAAACTAAAATTATGCAATTTCGACAAAGATTGACCGTTCCTGACATAAATATATCTTTTGACGAAACCAGAATTGATGAAGTAGGACATATAAAATTTTTAGGCTTGACAATTGATTCAAAACTGACTTGGAAACAACATGCATCAATTATTATAACAAAATTAAGTAGGTTCGCCTTTGCTTTATATAAACTTAAGAAAATAGTTAATCAGGCAGCTGTTGTAGCTGCGTATTATGGGTATGTAGATTCCATATTACGTTACGGAGTAATTTTTTGGGCAAATTCCTGCGAAAAAGAGAACATTTTTAAAGCACAGAAGAGGTGCATTAGATCAATATGCAGTCTCAAATCAACCGAAAGTTGCAAACCGCATTTCAAACAACTTAAAATACTAACATTACCGTGTATTTACATTTACGAAACAGCATTGTTTGTCAAGAAAAATAGCGAACTGTTTAAGAAAGCTTCAGAGCAGCGATATAGATCGACAAGACAAGAATATCGTCATGAATTATGTCTAAGACCCTCAAAGACCGCCCTTATGCACAAAAGCATTCTCTGTATGGTCCCGAAGATATTCAACAAAATACCAAATGATGTTAAAGATCTTAACTTGACACAATTTAAACGGAGATTGAATAACTTATTGACTGAAAAATGCTATTATACCATTGACGAATTCCTTTTTGACAAATTATAGTAAACTAAATGATAATTATGTATTTATGCTTGACAATTCAAAAACCTGACATCTTAATTGTATTCAAAATGTTATTATAAAAATAGATTGTATTATACCTATTGAAATTTATGTTAATTTGTATTTAATATTGATTTTATATTCTTAAATTGCTAATAGTGTATGCCCTAATGGGTAGTTTTTTGAGTTACCATATCCTAATTATAAGACATATTGTATCACCAAAAAACACACTAATAAATACTTTGACTTTTGACTTTGACTTTGACTTCCAAAAAATATTGAACACGTATTTTTCCTTATTTTACTTTTCTTTGGTCAACGAATCAGCATTGACATTCAACGTGGCAATGCGGCCAGTGTTCTGGGAACTTTTCCCATTGACAGCGATGTGGATGAATTATTGTTACCTTTTCAATTCGTAACGCCTGAATGGAGTTAAATGCAAAGTGGCGTGTGAGTAGACCATATCCTGGATTAGTACATACACTACTTTATGTCCCAGGATTTGTTTCCTTGGGATAATTTTCGGTAAAAGGCGCTAGCAAAAGTTGTTTAATGTAAAACCAAACTTACTTCAGAAGTTTTAACTTTTGCAGGATCCATTTTTTCCAGTACAGTCGCCAGTGAATATCCTAGAAATAATCCTGAAAACACCGCTGCTAAAAACTGAAATATCAATTAGTTACATCAAATTAGTCTTTATTGTTGAACCTATAAGGGCGATGCCACATGATGCGTTGCGTTGGCGGAGCGGTAAAGCTGCGTATCCCATTTAGGCGCGACTTAATATGTGCTCATGATGGACAGGGGTCTAGAAAGACAAAGCGGGGAAGGGTGTTGCGTTCCGACGCCCGAGTATGCACAGAGCTGCACAGTTTTACTAATGGTGAATATTCTAAAAATAAAGCGACGTCGGAGTAACCTGTGCTTTGTGTTGCGATAACGCAGCTCTTGTGGCATTCAGCCAGACGAAATCATACCGACACTACAACGCAAGGCAACGGCAACGCCCGAGTGGCACCGCTCTAAAATTATTTCACACCATTTTGAATTTCTACGACTCTAACCACAGACTTGGACTCTTGGAGGATTTGACCATGAGATATTGCTTTTGAAAAATATTATTAATGTTAAAACAGTACTTTAAACTTACCGTGAAAGCAAAAGCCTTTTTTTTATGCGTGTGGAAACTGGAGAACTTCGATAAGACGTAGCTTAGATGGACATTGATACAACTAGTCTGTCGCTTCCAGTCCACATATTCTAACGTAATCATTAAAGAAAGAAAACAATTGAAAAGGCTATAAAGTCAATATACTGTGAAATGTTAAATGTTACATGATAGCCTGAGGTCAGGACCTACCAGTAAAATTTTTTAAAGCCTCATTCGACTGCATGCCGCTACTATTCTCATTGATATACTTCATAGCTCTGGAATCAGCTATTGCTCTGGAAAAAAAAAATATTTGTATCATTTATACGACGTAGGTAAGTAAGTATTACCATCGAAGACGGGGCCCCATAGGGTCAGTGGCTGCTAGGGTTGCGGAATTTGTTCGAAAGAGTCACCGCGGCCTTGGAACGCAAAGGGCACAAGAAGGATCACGGATGGGTTTTAGTCAGTAAGAGTCTGATACTCCCTTCCGCTCCGCCCGGAGCGAGAGAAGTCATTTGATGATTTCCCATCCAAAAAAAGGGAAGTATTATACATGTATTTATTTAATGAATTAATTAATACATTCTTAGCCTCTTTGGCGACATGCTAATGCAAACATGATTCCGTTGTGTGAGTGAAACGGATCTTTATGAGAAAAATAGCGCTGTTGCTTTTTCACAAAAGAATATTGATTACATTGACATGGCATACATAGTAAGGGGGCAGAGACTTTGCAATCAAGTAAATGGACTACATTAAACTTACCGTACTTAATCGTAATGTAACAAAAGAGTTATGAATATCAATGTGGATGGAGGGAGAAAAAGAGGGGAGGCCAAACAAAAGATGGATTGTGTGAGAATCTTTTCTCAAAGAAAAGGGAGTCAGTCATGCACGGCGTGACGTTTATTTAACAATAGGAAATGGAAGCAAAAACGTATTGCACCATCCCCTAGTAACACGGAACAAAGGCAAGCAGTTGATGCGGCAAGGCAAAATGTATTGGGACAATCAACAATTATAACACCTTATCTGGGCCCCGAGTCTGCTATTTTTATAAATCTGTCATTCCAACACGACCCTACTGTCAGTTTGCTAAAAGTTCGTAATCTGCTAAATTCATAATGGTCGATCAGTGGTCGGTCAATGGTCTCGTAATACCATAATGATGTTCTAATGGTAGGTCACTAATCAAAGGGAGTGTCACAATTACTGCATACGTCTGTAATTAATTGGTCATTATGTACGAGATTACCATTCTATGTCATTTCTTTCAATGGAGTGTCAGTGGTTGACCATTGGAAAGTCATAGTGACGCTTTTATATTAGTAGATTACCAAACTTGTAAAAATCAACCATTATGAAATCAATGATAGACCATTCTGACACTATTGTAATAGCAGACTTGAGGCCCTGTATACCTGCATTATTGGCAAATAAATGATTATTATTATTTACAGTTATCTTTTTTTTCTCAGCTCTTTTTTGGCTGGTTTTTACCACATTTACGGGCCAAGCCAAGTAAATGTAGCGTGTGGTGCGTTTAATGGGTTGTGTGATGAGGTCCTACTTCGTTGTCATCTATCTGCATGAATTTTCTGACAATTCTGCCTTTTGCAATGTTATGTAGAGGGTTTCTGTAAGATCTAATAGTTTTAAACTATGGAGGAGGTAATTTGGAATAACACCTGTGGTGGAGAGTACTATTGGAACTACATATACTTATTAATTATTCTTGACGCCAGATTCTCATAACTTCATCTTTGAGTTCTGCGTATTTACGTATTTTTTCAGTGATCGTCTTCTGAATGTTATGTGTATTGGGGATTGCAATATCTAGCAAATAAGTTATTTTATTTATTTTATCCTGTAATGTTATATCCGGTCTATTATAATGTATGGTTCTGTCGGTGAGAATGGCACGGTCGTAGTAGAGCTTATGTTTAGTACTTTCTAAAATGGTTTGAGGTGTATTATTATTATTATTCCCTTTATTCATTTTACTTACCTACTAATTTACATTTTTAAATATATCTTTAAAAAAATACACATAAAAAACATTTAAAAATATAAAAAAGTAGTGGTCCGCCGGTATCGGGAGCAGGGTCCAAGCTACCGGTGGTTAGGGCTCCAGAGAAAGGAACCTCCTCACAATACGCGCCGTATCGAGGAGTACTGCCTTCTGTATCAGGCCCTTTAAACAACCGTGTAACGCCAGCTTCGACAGATGGTCGTCGAAGCTTTTGGCCATTAGGCCATTGGCCGTAACAACAATCGGCAAAATGACAGTCGAGTCCACATTCTACATAGGTATCGACAACCTCGTGTGCTAACTCGAGATACTTGATTTGTTATTATTATTATTGATAAAACTTACCGTCTGGTCACCTCGTCGGTATCCGGCACACTGATAACAAACGAAGCTATTCCGTACTTATTGGAGTTAACTGTTAAATCGTTCAAGAGTACCGCTACACCCGCAGAGGGAGAGGTAGGTAGTTTCAAGATGAGCAAGGAGCCGAGATGTGCCCTCACGTGAGCTCCAGCTACTTCGACTCGTTCAAGGAGCAGTTTTTGTTGTGCTTCGGTTGCTCCACTGCTCTTAAGAGTGACACGTAGTCTGTAATCTCGACCTTGGGGACATTCAGCAAATCAAAACATATATAGGCAAAAGAACAACACAATCGCAAATAATTCTAAAGTTGTGGAGCGGCAAACACGATGGTGCCAAGTGACTATACTTTCTTTTCTTTTCTTTTTAAATTAGAAATTGCACCACACTTGCTATAGTTGCAATTTCTGGTGTATCTTGGGTACGTTTACAAACGTACAAACTAATATACACAAACAGCTAGACCCGAACATTTCTCGAGAAAGTTACTCATTAATTTTTAATTGGAGCATTTTTTTCTTTTATAATAACCTTTACCCTACCTTTGGGCCCTCCAATACATTTTGATACACGGGCCCGTCTAAGGCTACGCCACTGTCCCCAATCTTTGAAACACACGCAACAGTAAATTTTGAATGAATAGCGCGTGTGAGTATGAGGATAACTATGTTGTTTTATAAAATTGAGATTAGACTGTAGTTTACTTACCGAACCTGAAGAACATATATGCAGGCGTGCCTCCGAAGACCAGTATCTCTCTATCAAACACGAACACACGGTCTGCGTATTCAAGTTCCGTGGCCAAGGAGTGGAACGATACTATTGTTTTGTAATCTCTGTATTGCTGCAAATTGTAGCGTAATATTAGACTAACATATGAGTTTGGAGCAAGAGGATAGGTAGCGCAGACCCCAAATAAATTGAGAAAAGAATTATAGTGATGCAGCACGCCACTTAAGGCGTTTCCCTGATCAAATAACCTTGATCATTCGTTCCCTTTGCCGCCCGCATACTGCGCACGCCCTTTTATCATAGAATTCACACAATTTTTGGAATTTAAAAAAATAAGCGATCTTTTGAAATGAAATAAAACGTGTATAATATAGATTTTTAAATTGTCTATCCATTAGTGTAATCCTCAAATGATTAGAACGTTGCATTTGGCAACAGATGCATAACATCAACAATTTTAGTCATTAGAACGTGGAATGTGATCATAAGACATCGAACATTAATAATGTGCTTTTACATGTAGACTATTTCTCATAACTAATGAGTTAATAGACTCTGAATAGCGAAGAAAAACGCACTATCGCAAGGTTTTGGTCGGGGTATCGCCTTAAGGGTACATTTCACCATGCTTTCAGCTGTTGGGACTGTTGATGTCATCACTGTTGTGTAATATTGATACTGTCAGGTCTTGAATGTAGATTAGATGTTCTGATCACGATCATTTCGTTGGTGAAATTCGGCTTCACCATCATTTCCACCAAAAGATTCCTGCTGTTGATAAGTCTTCCCAGCGTCGCTACCTCGACTGGCCCTATGTGTCCCGCGTCTTCTGTTACCCTACAGCTTTTACACAACGAACACTGCTATTCTTTTCCTGATATCTATACCCCATTCACGATAAGATTAGACATTGAAATACATCTTTTTTACAGTCCGTTCAACCGATTTTGACTTCTATTGCGTTGGTGGCATGCCACATTGTAGCTGCAGTAAACAGTTGGCATTATAATCACGTTTTTGCTTTTAATGGCATCCTTATGCGTACGGAATAGAAGTAAAAATCGGTTGAACGGACTGTAAACAATTTTGTTCCAATGTCTAATCTTATTGTGAACGGAGTATAAGTGGGTGAGTGCTTCCAGTAACATTCTAATTTTCAGCCGTGCAGCAAGGAGTATTAAACAAATTAGTACTTACTGTTATTTTATCTGTGATAACATTAATGTATTGGCGTCGATCAAGAAAGTGTGGTATTACTATGACCTGGAAGTTTAATACATACATATTAGGTAGAATTAATGTTACAAAGGTATTTATTTTCGACAAAAAGTCATCAGTACTAGTGTTCGCTCTCATTAGCTACATACCCGGAAAAAGTATTGTACCGACACGAGTTTCCCCGGTAGGGTAATTTAGAAAAGTACAATCAATGGCAATGGTAGTTGACAACTGAACAGTTTTCGCTGCGTTTGACCATTTTTTTTAATCGTTGCCCCACACTAGGATTTACTCCTGTATCGTGGGTGCGCTCACAAACATGTAAACTCACATAGACCCGGAACAATTATCTGTAGGCTATACAAACATTTGTTCCGTGCGGGGATCGAACCCGCGACACGTAGCACAACAGCCAAAGGTCCAACCACTGCGCCAACCGTGTCGTCGAATTGTACAGGGGACGAATTTTTCGAACAAACGAAGCAATAAATTGCCGTTGGTCCCGTTGCGTTTGAACATCTTTGACTCACTGTTTGTGGGGGTTAGATAGGCAGTTACTCAATGTCAAAAAAATAACTCAGTTGCATCTGGTTAGACTAGAAGCCGACCCAAACAGTTGTAAAAAGGCACATTGATAAGGCACGCGATGGATTAGCAGTTCGGAGTGTTGTAGAATGTTTCGATCGATTGGGGTGCGGGTATCATCTTCAACTGTTGCTGGGGAGTTTATTGCGCCACTTCTTCCCAGCTAAAACACTAGCAAGTGGTGACGGGTGGGCGTTTTGGGGGACTGTCTTTATGTAAAATTTGACGTTCTAAAAGTGCTGTCTCTCAGCCTAGTTTGAATTAATAACTTTTGATTTGATTTGATTTGACTGTACCTATATTCTGCAACGGTACATTCTCCTATGTGAATAACCCTTTTGTTTAACTCACTTTTCCAAAATATCTTGAGCGAGATTGAACAATATTTTGTCGAGTAGTATACATCCTCGTACTCGTAAGTGTTCCTCCTAGATTCAAGATCGTTTATTGCAATCGTTTAATCCTAATGCCCTTTGCGTTCCAGGGCCGCGGTGACTCTATCGAAAATATGAGCTACCTTAGCATGTACTGGCCCTAGCGACTCTCGTATTGTATGGTGACATCTCCCTGAGGCGCGCGTGGAACTCAACGCGCCTTTTACCCGGGCTTGCGGGCGTACCATGAGGTGTTAAAACGTGAGTCTTCCGAGCGAGAAAGAGGGATAGAGTTATACACCCTATATAGCTCCATCCCTTTTCTCGCTCGGAAGATTCACGTTTTAAGACGTCATGGTACGCCCGCTGGTTGTTATCGGACGGCGAGCCAGTCAACGCTTGTGCCCGCTCCTACGGTGACTGGAAATCGCTTTGCGTTTCCCGACGCCCGGGGCGTTTTCTTCTGTTGCGGCGGCTGGGGCGTGAGATTTGCTTCTCCCCTCATACTTTCCACCTCGTCTTTCGCTAGCATTACTGCTTCGCAGAAGGAGGTGACTGCTTCCCATTGCCCCTCGCTCCGGACCGTGGATCGAAGCAGGGATGTCTACTTACTCTGGGCTCCAGTAACATGGCGATGGCCCAGCACAGCTGCGCTTTGTAATAGATGTTCAGGTTCCGAATTCGCTCGTATTTCACGGTCTCCAAGTTACATTCCCTCAACAAACGCTTGGACCTGTTGTGGATGTACTCTGATATGCTTAACTTTGCGTGGTTCCATAGGCAAATCTGGTGAATATAAGGTTTTTATTTTGGTTAAAGTGTTTCTGGTTTTAAAAAAAAGATATTGAGAATTCCAAGGGCGGGTTTCTTTTCTGGCTAAAAATAATATTGAGAATTCCAAGGGCGGGTTTCTGAATTAAATATACTTTAATAAATTTCAAGGGCGGGTTTCTTTTCTGGCTAAAAAAATTATTGAGAATTCCAAGGGTGGGTTTCTGAATTAAATATACTTTAATAAATTTCAAGGGCGGGTTTCTTTTCTGGCTAAAAAAATTATTGAGAATTCCAAGGGTGGGTTTCTGAATTAAATATACTTTAATACACAGTTTTGAAAGATATTCAGGCTAAAGAAGATTCTGTGATAAACTTGACTTCAGATTTTAGTAGTAAGTCAATTAACACAAATCCATATAAAATGAGGTTCTCTATCTGATCCTGTACTAATCAGAATAGAATACAATATAATACTCTTTATTATGTACACCATATAAGTTACAGAAAATATAGATGAAGAAAACATAACATTTGTGTTACCCCAATGGGCGGCCTTCAATCAGTTACGGAAACCAAAATTTAAAATAAATATAACCTCACTAGCTGACCCAGCAAACGTTGTTTTGCCATATAAAAAAAAAATGAAAAAAGATTTTCGCGCTTTTCTGTTGAAATTTTTCCTGAATTTTCTTTGCTATAAACCTCACGGAGCCCGAGACCTTTCCAACGAACGCAAAACCGTGGAAATCGGTTCGTGCGTTCTGGAGTTATAGCGTCAGGAAGGAAAACCCGACTTATTTTTATATAGTAGATAAGTTAAAATGTTGTCTTATAATCTTAGTACTAGAAGTGATCGAAGATAATCTTTAAAAAAATTGGACCAACCCTGCTGTAGAGGGTGAAGTGCTCCTGCACGGTGAGGTCTTCGATGAGGGTTTCCGCGCGGTGGCAGTAGCCCATCATCTGAGGAGTCGTCATCACCTTCGTGCCTGGCTGCAGTGTCTCGCCCAGCACGGTGACAGTGCCGCGGTCTGGCATCGTTAAACCTGGGAATAGGGTATTTTAGGGTATTTATATATTCAAATAGAACAATTACTCATTATGGGTTTATGGAAAAGTCACTGGGTAAGTAACTACTTAGCATGAATTGAATTTATTTAAAGTCGTGATGTACCTGATTATGATGGATCGTTAAACAAAGGGGTTTTGCCGGTTAACTCAAGTTTTTTTTCCTACCGTAACGTACCTATGTGATTCAAATTTGTTTGTTTTTTCCTTTGTCTTGATTATTTATAACACACAATAAAACCTCTTTTATAATTCAATAAGGTATTTTACTGTAAAAATCTAATTAGTGCGTCTGATAGATTTAAAAAAAAATATTGGACACGTATTTTTTCTTTTTTCACGTAAACAAAAAATGAAGACGATACAGTGCGTTGAAAACTCACGTGACGTCACTACGTTGCTACAATTTTTACCAGCGACGTTACGTCACGTGAGTTTTAACAAACATTATTACAAACAATTTGAAACGAACCGAGTTCCCCATTTGGTATGAAGCGACAGATCGCAATTTTTACATACACATACCGCCAGACCCGGTTCAACTATATGCAGGCCATACAAATATTTGTTCCGTGCGGGAATCGAACTCACGACGACACGTAGCGCAGCAGCCAATCGCTCAACCACTACGCCAACCGTGTCGTCGCATTGAGACATCATAAGGGGTGTTGCAGTTTGCATTTCCATTATTATTATTAAATATATTAAAAAATATAATTTCTTTTTCAAGAAGCTCCAAAAATATGTTTTTAAAACGTCAAAAAATTTAATACGGTTTATTTTTAAAGAATTTGGTTCATTTTCTTTCTCTAAGCTTGATATATTTTATTGCTCGTAAAAAATGTTGGGAACCATATCTTCGCGGCGCTCTCCGATTTGAATCTACTCTGCACCAAAATTTATCAATAGCGGTTCAGCGATTTATGTGTAACAAATAAACTCACTTTCGCATTTATTATATTGATTATATGATGTTTAGGTTGGTTTATAAGAAACTGGAGTTTCATTCTACCTTAATGAATGGACAACTGGTATTTAAAAAAATAAATTGTATAGGTCAGAAATTTACGTGTAACTTCACGCATATTAAATTTTATTAAAATGTATACAGATTATGTTACCCGAAACGTTTTAACAAATCTATTAATACCTCATTCATCGAAATCAGTTCAGTAAATTAGGCGCTAGAGTGGAACATATATACATAGACAGCCAAAATAGTTACCCTTCCTTTTGGCTTTGCCGTAGTAGGGTAAAAATAAGTAAATCCTGACTTTTCAAATCAAATCAATCTTTATTTGTGAACACAGGTACAAAAATATTGGTAAAAAAAATGGTGTACAAATATATTAGGCTATTATAATTATACTAGTATACTTGGTGCATCGTCCTCACATATATGAAGTATTTTTTGTATTACCAAATATTGTAAAACATTGGTTTGAAAAGAGTAACTATGGAGTTTCTTGTCCGTTCTTCTCCATAAGAATCTACCTTTGCGAATGGACGCTAGAGTCACTTAATTTATGATATTTTTTATTGATGACGTTCAAAAGTGCCGTTGATGGCCTAATTGAAATAAACGTTTTGAGTTTGAGTTTGTTAAATTCAATTTATACAAAAAAATTAAAGTGCCTTTTAATGGTATACTTGAAATAAAATATTTGACTTTGACATAAAGCCGCCCTTGTAACTTACCGGTAAGCAAGTCCTCAATGGTGTCCATCATGGTTTGTTGAACTCTCTCAGCGAACAGTACGGTGAACTCGCCTCGGAATATATCGAAAGTGATGTTACTGAGTACTGGGATTCCCATAATGTTCTGAAAAAAAAAAACTCATTTTATTTTTCACTTTTTAGTGGTAATATCCCAGCTAAAACAGCTAAACGTGCCAGTCACAGCGTGTTATAAACAGGTGTGAACAATAAACAGACATGCGATTTCAGCAATCCCGGAAGATTTCCTCCTTTATAGAAAATTCCGTTTCATATGTCCGAAGTTCTTCATCATAACTTTACCAAACTAGAAAGGGACCACTTCGAAAATAAAAGATGCTCTTCAAACCATCGTATAATACAGTAGTTTTTTTTTAAATTTTATCTCGATAAGAGGAAATAAGAACATCATCAACGTAGTCGAAGCCACGCATTATTAGGGATTAGTCGTCAAATCGCATTCAAATTTAAATGAGACCGCAAGAAAAGCACCGGCTTTCGAATAAAAAAAAAATCATCAAAATCAGAACAAAATATGAGGTAACACATAAAAAAAATACAGTCGACTTGAAAACCACCTCCTTTTTCTTGAAGTCGTTTGACAAAATAAATATTCAGTAAAAACCTACCTCCTATAGGTAATTAAAAATGTGAGTATTTGGACTCCTCGCCGTCTTAATATTTACCTTTCCCGTTTATCGTATATCTTTAGTTAGTCAAAACCGTCTCCACAACCTATTAACTGGAGATCACGGTACTTCTTGGCAAGACTGGTGTCAGATTTTCTGGCTTCTGACAATTCGTAACGACTGCCAAAGATCTATAAATGACAGCCGGGACCAACGGCTTAACGTGCTTTCCGAGGCACGGAGGACACTCGGTATGTTAAGATGGTCACCCATCCACAGACCAACCTTGGCAAGCGTTGCTTAACCTTGAAGATCGACCTGTGCGGCTGTTATTCTTTAGCCACGAGCCCCTAAAGATTATTTGTAGAATAGAAGACTTTATTTGTATCGAATGTAGGTAATACAGTTGAGGTGTTACGTAAGTCTTGGAATCCTTGTACATTTTGCCTTTCGGCACACACAATTAATTGCTATGAAAAAATCACACATGCTACACAAATAAATTCATCGTGAATAATATTTGGATTACATCTTCAAAGCTCCAAAATATCACAAAATCATTTACGGAATAATAACATTCTTTAACCAATAATTCAGTGATAGTTTAGTTTTTGATAGTATTTATTTAAGTGTATAGACGTGCCTTGCAAACATCTCGGAAGCTGATAGCCTTTGCCACTAAGTCGTCGACTTCCTGCACCTTGCCAGCCTCACTCCTCGTTGGGGGCTCCACCGGGCGTAGTGTCGCGTGATTCTGGACCATAATGAAAAGAACTTTAGCTTGATACTTAAAAAAATCTCATGATATGAGAAATCACTGAGTGAAACTTTTTTTTTAAACGTTGCCTCATACTAATCCTCGTATGTGGCAACGTAACTCTTTATAAACTTCTTATCAAAACACTTAAATATATATAAATAGTAGCTCTGGTTCACCCACGTAATTCCCGTTCCCGTGGAAATATGGGGGTTAAATATAGCCTATGTTACTTGCTGATTATGTAGCTTTCCATTGGTGCAAAAATTGTTAAAATCGGTCCAACAGATTCTTAGCTTATTCGGTACGAATAAACAAAAAAAAATCTTTACTCTTTATAATATTAATAAATAATAAAGAGAATATATGTAGAATATAGATATTAATTATTATTACGAGCCTATTGTGCCCCACTGCGGAGCAAAGGCCTTTCTTCCGTCTTCTGCACAATTCTGTTGCGTTATGTGGCCAGCTTAGCTTCAAAGTTTGATTCCGAGAAGAGGAATCGAAGGAATTGTAAATAGCAACTGTTTGTTCTTGTCGCCTTGACTGTTTTTGAGATCTCATCTCTCATCATCCTTACAGCCAGCAACCGTTCAGTGCATCTATACATTGCCATCAAAACTACGTTGTTGCCTCACCTAATTGCTGATGGCAGTTTCTGTAAATGATAAGTTATATTTGTCTATGTGACAGTTAGTTTCAATGGACTTGGAATTCTCTATGTGTTAAGTAGTTATTAACTTCCCTGTCTTTACGTACCTCAGCTTTCATGAATATGAGGGACTTCCAGGAAACTTGTCCACCGATGGCCAGTTTCTGCCCGATGGTTCTCTGCAGCATCATGAGAACGGCGAAGTACAACAAATTCATGAGGGACCACGATATCACCATGTACACTAAGGAACTGGTATTGGGTTTTGCGTCATGATCTGATTTCAAAAGGTAACAAACATGATCAGTTTTATAGGTGGTATTTAGTTATAGTTTAGGTACGGTAATACGGTAAAAATTCTCTTCATAAAGAAAAAGTCCATTAGATTACATGAGCGATGGCAGGAGGGTGTAACGAGGTGCGCTTGTACTACTTCTTTTTTTCTTGATTGGAAATCGTCAAATGACTTCTCCCGCTTTGGGCTGAGTAGAAGGGAGTGTCAGACTCTTACTGACCAAAACCCACCGGTGATCGTACTAGTGCCCCTTGCGTTCCAGGGTCGCGGTGACTCTTTCGAATACATTCCGCAACCCTAGCAGGCACTGATCCTACGGGGCTCCGTCTTCTTTGCTGACAGCTCTATAATATGAGGCGCGCGTGGAACGAGCCACCCATAGCTCGCCATCCGCAGAAAAAACGTAAAAACATATCTCATATGTTTTTTAGAGAACATTTACGAGCGAGAGGGGTAAACATTTACGAGCTTGTTTCGCTAGCTATTGTGCCCTTTTACATAAGTTTACAAGATTTCTCGCCTAAATAGACTAAGTTAATTTTATCTCTGAATGGAGTGGCAAAAGAAGCTTCTTATTCGATGCTGGGTGCTGAAGATATACTCCCCTGAAAATATTCTAACCGGTGCCCATAGAAGAGTGGGTACGTATCTAAAACTACTTGCAGAATTTGTTCGAAAGAGTCACCGCGGCCCTGGAATGCAAAGGGGATTAAAAGAAGCACGGGTGGGTTTAATCAGTAAAACTCCCTTCCGCTCCGACCAAAGCGGAAGAAGTCTTTTGATAATTTCTCATGCATAAAAAAATATATCTAAAACTAGAAATTAAATATATCTAAAACCATTAGAGCCGATTTCCTGGCTTTTCATCATTATCACTTATCATCATTATCAGAAATAAGTTTAATCTGCCATTTCATGATATAAAAAATATTAGGTTCGAAAATATTTCAAAATTTATACGAAGAACAATCCGTCAAGTTCTATTACGCGTAACACATAAACTAGACTTACGTTTAGTCTGCAGCAGGGCAAACTTGTTAAATGCATGCACTAATCCCATTGGCGGGAAGAACAGGTGAAGGAAGAAGGTCAGACCTCTATGCATGCGGTCGTACCGGTGGTGGACCAGCAGCTCAGCGAGGTACGTCTGCAGGAGGGTGAACATAGTGCTCCAGATGCAGGAGATGTAGGCTGGAAGTATTACGAGACGGATGTTAGTAAGCAATAAGTCTAATACTAAGTAGGCAGCCCAAGCAGCAAAATGTGGTCTAGTAATTGTCCTGGAACCACCATTTCATAGGACTATAAAGGAATAGTAAGCAATTATAACCACGGAAAAGGGCCCAATTTATAGGCGTATTTTACCTAATTAAATGTCTATAGTAGAATTGGTGAATACCACTTTTACCAATAACAACCTCATAGTTGGACTACGTAAAACTATTTGCGCCCGCGAAGCTAACTATCAGCACATAATGGAACCAAACACGACAGTAACGACCTTAGAGTTGGACTACGTAGAACTATTTGCTCCCGCGAAGCTAACTATCAGCGCTTAATGGAACCAAATACAACAATAATGTACACAGTGAATCTGTTACAAGCTCATACAAAGTGTTGTGAATTGGTAAATGTTACTGCGCACATTTGTAAAGATTAAAACATATCCATTTATAATAAATATTATCTAGAATATAAATTATGAGTAGAGTGTTAGTTAACAATAAATCAAGATGTATAATGTGTTTGAATGTGCACAGCATGGCGCACGTATATTTTCTGTGAAGTATAATAAGTTTTTAGTCAAAATTTTGACGCGCCCCTTGAAATTTGCGTTTTCATTAAGTTGAATTTTAAAATAATGTTAGTTTCAGAAAGACATACAACGAAAAGTCGCCATTTTGACAAAGTTGGTTTTCCCAAATACAATAACAAACCGCTATAGGCTTACTTTGTTTAATAATGGTAAATATCAGAACCATTGCTTGGCCATATTGTTTGGAATTAGAGTTCCGCAAATATTTTTATAACCGGACGGTTCTTTTATATTGCTATTAGATACGTGGCTTATTTTAGTTCTTTTGTTTAGGTGTCAACATTGAAAATGGTAATGTTTTGGACGTCGATCGCTTTTTGACTAAAAGGGATATCCGAGCTTTAAAAACCTTAATAATAGTAAAAACCAATGTATTCTTGTACAGGACACCACGGATCTAGTTTTGGATACTAAGTATATTAAATTAAACCTTTATAATCGTGTTAAGATTATAACAATTTTGGTTTATACCACTATAAAACCGCTCCATATTACTTATAATTGTTCCGTAAAGTGAATTTATAAACCATTATAAAACCGGGTAATAAATGCACATAGTTTCCGGTTTGTTTAGTTCTATTTGTCACTCTTATTGGCGTACTTTATTTATAGTAGTTCAATAAAGCTTCTTGTTAACAGTTATAACTATAGCTTACCAGTTTATCTACTCTTGAGTGCATTTACACCCTCGCGATACTTTTATAGGTCACCCAAACTTATATTGCACCCTTAATTTCTACCTATAAGTGATTATAAGTTAATGTATTAAGATCAGAAATACTATAAGGCCCAACTTACTCCATGCTGGCTATTATAAGCGTGGTAGTAAATACTAGAACCGTTAAGAGAATATTATAAGGCCTATAGCATCTGCACTATAGGATAATTTTGCTGCTTGGGAGGTATTCACCAACCCGCACTGGGCCCGCGTGGTGGATTACGGCTCATTCCCTCTCCTAGAGAGGAGGCCTGTGTCCCAGCAGTGGAAACGTTAAAAGGCTGATTATGCTAAGTAGGCAGGTAAGAGCAGTGGTGGCCGAGTGTTAACGGCCCCGACTTATAAATTGTAGGTCGCGGGCTCGAACCCAGCCAGGCGCATTACTTTGTCTAATTAATTTCATCAGCATTGATCTCAAAACGGTGAAGGAAAATATCGTGAGGAAAGCGGCATGTCCTAGAACCAAAAATTCGAAGACATGTGACATTCACCAACCTGCACTGGGCTCGCGTGGTGGATTACGGCCTATTCCCTCTCCTAGAGAGGAGGCCCGTGTCCCAGCAGTGGGGACAATAAAAAGGCTGATTATGCTTATGCTTATCTTCGGTACTACTCATGTAGCAACGGTTTCTCTATGGCGGTAGCGATGACTTTTATTAAGCGTTTTCAACATGAACATGTACTCTGGACTATTTATCTAAATGTTGGAAAATACCCTTGTATATTTTTAAAGAAACAAAGCCGTTGCGGGGTGATCTCAAAGGTATTAATAGTTAAACTTCTGGCAGTTGTTAGAATTACCGAAAACATAATTCAATGAACAAGATTAACTGCGATCATGGGGACAACCATTGCTTGTTACTATTTAAAAAATCTAGTTGATAATATAAGCAGTTCCTGAACACCAGCTCTGACTAACAGACAAAGTGAAAAGCAAAATAATTTCGAAACAGAACTGTAATATTAAAGGTTACTTGTTATCTTGATTTAGGAAAAACTTCCAAACCTTTTTTATGGAACATAGCCATCATCAAAGCTATCATGATCATAACGGACTCGTAGGCCAGCACGACGACGAGGGCCTCGATGAGATGGATCCATCTGAAGATCAGGATGAGGGTGATGGCAGCCAGCATGCAGTTGGGCAGGCAGGTGAGGTACGCGTACACCAGCCAGCCGACGTACATGGACTGGTACTCGACGTTACGCAGACGGAGAGCGCGCTATGGAGAAGAATACACGATCATGATGGCTTTATTTCTCGAATGGCTTTGTACATTGTAGATACTAACGTGATCTAGTGATTGTAACCTGTACTGCTGAGGACACAAGTCCCTCAGTGCTATTCTGTTTAAGTGAGCTTGAAGTAAACTGTAATTTTGTCCTGATTGCTGAATTGACAGCTCAGTAGCAGTAGCAATATTTCACCTTTTTTACAGTTAAAATTCCTGGGTCGGGAAAGTGTTACTGGGTTTTTTCATTTGAAATTCTCAACTTCAGGGCCGAGTCAGAGTTTTTTCCTTTTGACACAGACAACAGGCTCATCGTCTAGGACTTAAATGTAATTGGCAAATTAGAGAGAGTTAAGCTGTGGTGTAACTGTAGTACACCCATACTACAGGTACACCACAGCTTAACTCTCCGAGGAATCCAGGTGTGATTGTTATGTTTGTACAATTTAGTATCTATGGAATTTTCCCACATCCATTCTTTTGTGTTTATAGCCTGTGCCAGTATTACCAACCGCAAACATTATGAATGCAAATCATTGTTCGGAAAGGGAATGATGTGATATAGTGTTGAACAGGGAAAAACTAGAATTCGCTGATAGAACGATTTAGCCTCTCTTGCAAGACGACTAAGCTCAGCATATACCGCTAGGAAAATCCGCCAATTTACATGTTGATACCGCGAGACTAGTCTATTTCAGTTACTTTCATAGTATCATGTCTTACGGTATCTTATTATGAGGACGGGCTGCAGATATTGAGTAAATTTTTATTCTGCAGAAAAGAGCCATCAAAGCCATATACAATCTCCGCCGGTGTGATTCTCTAATGGAACTGTTTAAGGAAATGATATTATATCATGACGATTCCTTGTCAATATATCTATGAAAACGTGATGTCGTGTATGTTAGAAATAATCTACATATCTTTAGTAAACGAGGCGACAGACATAATTATGCTACTAGAAATAGGGATCAATTATTTCAACCAGGTTTCAGACTGGCTAAAGTAGCCATATCTTTCATGGGGTATTGTTTAAAATGTTACTATAGAATTAAATTATGAACTGGATGAAACGAAATTTAAATCTTGTATTAAATGCACATTATGCAGACAAGGATATTATACCCTGGGGAATCCCCCACATTGAAGGCTTGGCTAAATTCTGGTCCTACTCCACAGCCACTAGGGTGCATAAACTAACCTATTCCTCTAACATTTGAAGACATTGTAGACTCAATCCTTTTTAACGGCACATGTGTGAGTACTATGTACCTTAAACTATATTTTTTATGTATATCTGAGTGGAACATGCCCTGGCGGTTGGCAGTGTCATGCTCACTCAAAAGTCTCTCTAATGGTGGCGTATGTGTTTCATTCATCATTTGGCTCTACTCCGTCAGCTGGGACGGGTCATCTCTCAGTTGCCACGGTTTAGTTTAATTGTTTGTACTTTGAATGGTTCCTTTTACTCCGGATGCCTATATCATACATATATTTCTACATCGTTCTCACATCTATACATATAAATAAAATTGGAGCCTCTGTTTTTAATATTAAAATAACCGTTTTTAACTAGGTACATGCATATATATACGGTACATACACCAAAATAACATTTTTTACAATTTTTGTCTGTCTGTCTGTTTGTTCATCTAATCTCTGAAATGGCTGGACCGATTCTGATGGGATGGGATTTTATTGGCAGGTAACTGATGTTATAAGGAGTAACGTAGGCTACTTTTATTTTTTTTAAATAAATTAATGTTGCATGTCCAAGTACTGTCCAGTACCGCGCGCAGCTCACGTGCATGCCACCACTGTGCCATCACGTCGGGCGCCTCCCACCACTTCTCCCACCAACGAATCAATATCTCAAAGAATCGGGTGTTAGAAACTATTCCATGCCGACGAAGTCGCGGGCAGAAGCTAGTATAGAAATAATTTCAAGAAGAACAACGTGTGTAATATAATAATAAATGTTCTTCCTCTCTCCTCATTTATTTAAAGTTTTGCTGTGCCCGACAGGGTCCATAATTGTTTCTATTTCTCATATTTTACCATCTGTATGTGTACATTAAGGATTGCAATAAAAGATCTTGAATCTTGAATCCACAACTATGTAACAATTTATGGATTTAAAAGAGTGTCGGTGGAGTGTTTTGCACGTTCTTCTCCGTAGAGAACTACGCTTAGGAACGTGCAGATAGCTTCACCTCTTTCGACTGACTGACCTTAGCAATTCAAAAGTGCCTGTTAAGGGTTTAAGTGAAATAAATGCTTTCAGTTTGTGTACATTGGTTGAAATTCGGGCAGATAATGTCGGCACGTGCAAAATTGGTTTATCGATTCGGTCGGCTTCCCGGCTATACCTACCTTTATTGCTGCGAAAGAGGACAATGACATTCACATAGGTCAGTAAAAAGGTACCTTCTAAAGAGGGGCTCTATGGTCTTGAAGCCTTGTCGGCGCTCTTAGGAAATAGGTACAAAAAGCTAAATGGTCGACTCTCTTGGTAAGTCGATTCTTCTTTGTTAATTTTTCTAGTTTTTAGTTGGGACTAATTAAGTTTCATAGACTAAATAACACTTTAGTTTGACAGTACGCGGTTCCGCACAATTCATCTAAGACTGATTCAATTCATATCCTATGGTCCAACTTGTAGAAGTAAACGGAAAATCCACACAAACACCGCAGAACTGAGTATACTGTTACATAAACAGCCTTTTGTTCCGTGAATCAATTATTATTTAGTTAAACATGAGCAAGTTACTTCTATGTCAACGCGTTTTTTTTTTTCCTGTGGTTTTCCTCAAACGCTCAGACAAATTTAAGCGTGTGTTCTGCTCATGTTTAACTAAATAATAATTGATTCACGGAACAAAAGGCTATTTATGTATAGTATAATTTATATGACTACAAATACGGATATAAATTAAAAACTGAATAGGCATCTGTGTAGCAGCCAGAAGTGAATTTCAACATTTCCCAGCCAGAAGATCAAAAAGGACTCAATAGTTTTGGCTGCGCGTAAATTAATCAATAATTATTATTATTAAAAAAAAACATTGCCCCACACTAGGAATTTCTCCTGTGTCGTGGGTGCGTTTACAAACATACAATCTCACATACACAATCAGCCAGACCCGGAACAACTATCTGTAGGCCATAAAAATATTTGTTCCGTGCGGGAATCGAACCCACGACACGTAGCGCAGCAGCCAATCGCTCAACCATTGCGCCAACCGTGTCGTCGTATTTTCATTCGTTTGTTATGCTTTCACACTTCCGAACCAGTTTTGATGAATTTTGGTACAGAGATGGAACACTGGAGATAGTTAAAGGCTGAAAAAAGCTACTTTAAAATAAGCCATGATTCCTTGAAAGTCTCGAAGAGAGCAACTGAATAATTAATTGATTGTCAATTCATAGTGTTTATAATATGATTTGATTATACAATTATACATTCTTGAAATTTTTATGTCACTGTTCTCTGATAACTGTGATTATTTTGTTTTGTTTCTATTCTATTTTAATTTTATTTTTAAATTTTACCATTGTACCATTAATAGATTTTTTGTTGCTTACTGGATATTTGTAATTTCGTTGTGTTTTCTTTTTAATTTTAATATGATTATTTGTATTATTTTTTTTTTCAATATTATAATAGCTAAGTAGTAATAAGCCAGTGTTATTTTGCTCACTTGAATATTGGTCGACCTATTATTGGCGACTGTATAAGTCTGATGCTTTTGCTAATATTATTCATATGTAATGCTGTATACAGAAGCTGTTGGTTTGCCTTTAATAAATAAATAGGCTATTAACCTTAAACTTATTCATAGTTTCAGTGACGACCAGTGCCTCAGTTTCCAGGACGGGAGGCATGAGAGCTAGGGTGAAGCACATCAGGATGCCTGACAACGCTCGGACCACACTCTCTTCCCGCATCAGCGGAGACACTGGCATTGCGACCAGGCTTACCTGAAAAGAGAAAGAATAAATTGGAATGGAATCAAACATCTACATTAATGAACAGATACTAAAGATGTTAGAAAAATAATACGAATCGAAAAAAAATATATAATTAACACGCTTTTGAAGTTTGTGTTCCATTCTTTTTAACGCAAATCGTCGCCTGAACAAGTATCCAATACTTACTGGATAGCGAAAATTCACTGTAGCTTGATTTGCCAGTGACGTCAAACGCAATTAGTGTTGTCCCAGTTTATTATAGGTTTAACTTTATTATAGGTCCACAATTCCGTCGTTATATGAGATTTTTAATTTGTAGAATAGAATAGAAAAACTTTTATTCAGGACAGACACAGCACAACGGTTACAAACACACATTAAAGGAGAAGAAAAGTACAGAATGCGCCGAGCGTGCCCGAACCGAAAGGGTTACCACCTCAGCATTTGCTGGGCGTCAGATACCCAGCGCTGCTTTTCAGTTGGCACTAGTGACGCACGGACGAGGGTAAATAAAATATATACTTGAACTAAATATTGATGTTTATTTGTCGTGATGTTTGTCGCGTTGCACCTTTTCTACTTAGGAACAGTAACTAGTTTTCTCTTGTATCGGCTGTAAAGCCATGTCTTCATGATGAGCCAGATCGAGAAGCATACATTTGGTTGACTAAATGTACGGCAGTAACAAGAAATCCCTGCAGCGTAAGGTCCCGGCCCGATTTGTTTAAGGCCGGGCTAATACTTTACGATACGAGCCGTTCCAATCCGATGAGATTCTTTGAACAAGCAATCTTTCTGTAAGTGTAATCCATTATTATACAGCTTGCACTAAATTCTGAGCTCCAAGTTAACTGATTATTATCAAGAATCGGCCTGTGTCGTAAAGTGTAAACTCTGCGTTAAGCATTATGAAACAGATGACGCTTCGGTAGACATACAAAAAGGGTTAAACGTTCATAGTACACGGGCGTATCGATTTTACATTTACGTTACATTTTCCATGTACTAAACGAAAATTTCGACTATTACATCACAGCCGAAATAGCTCAGTTGGGAGAGCGTTAGACTGAAGATCTAGAGGTCCCTGGTTCGATCCCGGGTTTCGGCAACTGCCCTTTTTGCATGAGGTTATTTCACCCTTAGTCCGGATGCAGTTACAAACGTTTTTGGTAGCGCGCTGCTGCGCCTTTGCGAAACTTGCATCTGCCCAAATTAACAATTTACTCAATACCTCCTTTGTTTAATAATAATAATAACCAAGTAATTACGAGATTATTCTTTACGCGAAAAACACTAAGAGCCGAAATAGTTCAGTTGAGGTAGCGTTACCTACACTGCGGATCAAGAGAATCGCATAAGTAAAAAAGAAGATGTTTTGTTAGAGTAAGTTGTGGCCGAAGATTAGTCCTGACTTACACACCGCCGGGTGGATTTCAACCATCGCGCACTTTAATTCTCGATTATATCAAAATATTCATAACGTTAATTTGACGACACGGTTGGCGCAGTGGTTGAGCGATTGGCTGCTGCGCTACGTGTCGCGGGTTCGATCCCCACACGGAACAACTATCTGTAGGCCATACAAATAGTTGTTACGGGTCTGGCTGTTTGTGTATGTTTGTAAACGACACAGGAGAAATTCTTCGTGTGGGGCAAAAAAAAGAGCAGTGGTGGCCGAGTGGTAACGGCCCCGACTAACGAACTGTAGGTCGCGGGTTCAAAACTAGCCAGGCTCATTTCTTTGTGTAATTAATTTCATTACCACTGCACTCAAAACTGTGAAGGAAAACATCGTGAGGAAACCGGCATGTCCTAGAACCAAAAATTCAAAGACATATGACATTCACCAACCCGCACTGGGCTCGCGTGGTGGATTACGGTCCATTCCCTCTCCTAGAGAGGAGGCCTGTGTCCTAGCAGTGGGAACATTCAAGTTTTAGTGATTTTTCTGCATAGAAGATGAGCATTGTGCTTTACCCTTACAATGAAACCCACACAGCCGAAATAGCTCAGTTGGGAGAGCGTTAGACTGAAGATCTAGAGGTCCCCGGTTCGATCCCGGGTTTCGGCAACTATCCTTTTTGGCTGTACCTTAGATTTTGGCGATATTTTGCAGTAATTCAGAGTCACAGTTTTTACTATAAAGACAATGTAAATAAGTCTCTAAGACAATGTAAAGTCCAACTCAACTCGAACATGAGCACGTTATTTACAATGAAAGCTTGTGCTAGTGTCGTGAGATGAGCAAACATATGCATAGTTAACGCGCTTGCTCAGATAAAACTCATCTCTCGAGCACGCAAACTACAATTTATGACGAGTTTCGATGTAGTTGACAATCTCAGAGGTAAGTTGAAGTTTAAGTCTTAGAATATGGACCTAAATATAGGTGATTGGTAATTCAGTACGTTTCTACAAATGAGATGTTTTAGCGCTCATTTCCTACGAGTTTGACCAAGACAGCTGGGTGACCAAATTATTTTTTTTTTCAAGTTACCGAACTTGAAATGAAATCTCATATCAATAAAATAGCAGGTCCAAAAAAATCATAGCTGGAACTTTACAACGCTTTATTTCATAAGTAATGGGTAATTTTTTTATTGTAATTACTTGAGGGATTCATTAGAACATCAGATTTCAGACAAATATCCATTTACTATCCAGAGTGACAAGATTCACGCAATAAACATTTTTGATCTCGAGGTAGAAAACGCCCAAACACACTTTTAAGTTCGATTAACTGAAAAGAACCCCACTATTTGGACCCCAAGTAACCGGGGTCGAAATTGTTACATCTTTACTTTAGAACACCCCATTTGAAAGACCGAACTTAACTACTACTAACCATGTATATTTTGAAGCAACGAGTGTCGTGCAGGAATGCGAAAACTTGTAATTTTGTAGTCATCCGATCTTAATAGTTGTTTCTCTCTTCGCCATATGCATTGTGCAATTGTGTATAACCCTTTTTTTTTCTTATGGATGGGAAATCATCTAATGAATTCTCCCGCTCTGGGCGGAGCGGCAGTGTCAGACTATTATTGACTAAAACCCACCCGTGATCCTTCTCATGCCCTTTGCGTTCTAGGGCTGCTGTGACTCTTTCGAACAAATTCCTCAACCCTAGCAGGCACTGAACCTATAGGCCACTGAAAGCTCTTTGAGGTGCGCGCGGAACACGACGCGCCGTCGACCCAGGCCCGGTTCCCATCGGACGGCAAGCCACCCATAGCTCGCCATCCGCAGGTCCGCATTGTGTATAACCCTTACAGCATGGTTTAGCATAGCCGAAATAGCTCAGTTGGGAGAGCGTTAGACTGAAGATCTAGAGGTCCCCGGTTCAATCCCGGGTTTCGGCAGCCATCTTTTTTAGTACACTTCCTTAATTTTTGGAGAAAATAGTCCTTTCTATTTGCACAATCAACCCCAGAGATAAATATAATTAAGGCTGACCTGGCAGTGTGAAACAACGAGCGTCGTGTACAAAGTATACTGTAACGCGACAATTGCTTGAAAATTTGGCATCATGCGAAGTTTTATAGTTATTTGCTTTATCATAAAGTGCATTGTACATTCAGGTCCCCGGTTCAATCTCGGGTTTCGGCAGCTATGCTTTTTGAAACAATGTTCGTTCCTGGGTTACATTTCTCAAAGACGACTCATCAATACAAATCTCTTCTCGCTACTGACTAACTGGCAGACAACGTACAGCCGAAAATACTGGTCGTAGAAAGCTGAAATTTGGCGTGCAAGTTCCATGGGGAGCTTAGGTGAGCACCAAGAGGTGGGTGAGCACAAAAAACATATATCTCAATACAAAATTAGGTGCAAACATCCGATGCAAAAATCCCAATAGTTAGCCACCTTCGAATAATTAGGAGCAAAATTAAAATTCATTGAGTGTAGCATCTGAATATTTGTGGGCACGCTGACTATCGCTCGATCTAGCACCTGTGCCGATCACGTGTAGATAATGCAAACGTGTAGGATCGCACTATTGTCAACATCAGAAATGTATCTGATTATTATCTTTCTATGAATATGGTGTGTGACGATTCAATGACGTTTTCAGGGTAGAGGGGTATGCCAAGCCACCATAGTGATTTAGGCCCTGAGTGCCCACAAGTAACATCGAATGTTAACATGAGTATGTCCCACAAATAATATATTGATAAAAGAAAATTATTGAAAATACTTGGAGTTTCCAAATTATAAGGTTTTTTTAATGTGCCCTACACAAGTATTAAAAAGTTATTGAAAAATCTTCCTACATAACATATTAAAGCTAAATTGTTGTTGGTTGTCATTATCAGAATAGGAGAATCGCCAGAGTCAGTTTTCGTGGTCAAAGACGTAGATTTTAATAGCAAAATACACCCAGCGAATCACTATGATACCAAGTACCAACAAAGTAATGACATGACATTTCTAATATTGTCAAGTTGTCAACTGACAAGTTTCAGTGTTGCCATTGCACAAACAGAGTATCGATCGGTGCATTATGTAGATCATTTTAAAATCAATATAATATATTTTGTAAGTTGATTATACATCTAAATATATTAACATAAAATGCATTGGGACTTCTATAAACAAAAGGACGAATAAATAAAGTACAAATCTTTATTTGTTCCCGGTTTTTTAATTGGCAGCCTAGCAAATGTCTGTTTATATCTTAATATCGTTTCAATATTTATTTTTTACTAGCTTCTGCCAGCGACTTCGTCCGCGTGGAATAGTTACTTTACCCCCGATTTTGAAACTCTCAGCCCGATCGGTTTAAAATTGACAAAGTTTCACACAAACGTTCATCTTAAACGTTCATTATTTTATCCCCTTGGGGGTAGAATTAATCAAAATCCTTTCTTAGCGGATGTCTACGTCATAACATCTACCTGCATGCCAAATTTCAGCTCGATCCGTTCAGTGGTTTGGGCTGTGCATTGATAGATCACTATGTGATCCCGTTTTCCCAACATTTTCCTTCGCTGCTCTGCTCCTATTGATTGTAGCGTGATGAAAAGTATACTATAACCTGCCCAGGAGTATGAAGAATAATTGCACCAAGTTTCGTTAAAATCGGTCGAGTAGTTTTTGTTTCTATAAAGAACATACAGACAGACAGACAGACAGACAGACAGACAGACAAAAATTTTACTGATTGCATTTTTGGCACCAGTATCGATCACTAATCACCCCCTGATAGTTATTTTGAAAATATATTCCTTGTACAGAATTGCCCTCTCTACAGATTTATTATAAGTATAGATAGAAGATTAAAAAATGTTACCAACTTGTATCGCGTTGTAAATAGAAGAGTTAATTACGTAAAATTTACATATATTTTTTTTTTTAATAAATTACATTTCTTGGGCATCGCAAGGCCTAAACTCGGCATTCCCCTTTGGCCAGAGATCGCCAAGAATGGAGAGGTATGGAAAGAAGGCTCAACACCCAAATTGGGCTAACAACAAAAAAAGCTATGGAAGTTAGATTCGCAGGCAATCAACTCTTTCAAAGGGCTGCGGGCGTACCATGACGCCTTAAAACGTGAGTCTTCCGAGCGAGAAAAAGGGATGGAACTATATAGGGTGTATAACTCTATCCCTCTTTCTCGCTCGGAAGACTCACGTTTTAACACCTCATGGTACGCCCGCTGGTCTATTCTTTGTTCAACGAAACAGCATCTCCATTCAACGTGGCTATGCGGCCAGTGTTCTGGGCACTTTTCCCGTTGACAGCAATGTGGACGATTGTTTCGATGCCCTATGAGTTCTTCCCCTTCTCCCCTTTTTGCTCCGTTTAATAAGGGATAATGTGGCTTTAGGAAAAGCAATGTTTAAAACTGATTTTTTTACCTACATTGGCCTGATCAGGATCAAGTGTTGCCTTAGAAATAAAAAATCAAGAAAAGTAGACAAAATGATGACGATGATGTATAATGAAAATGCAGTGGGCCACAGGCATGTGTAAAATACTGCCACAATATACAGAGTGTTCTGTTTAGACCTGGATAAGCTGAAAGATTATATGTGAGCAGTTTTGTATCCACGAAACTACAGATCACTGATTTTGGAAAATCTGAGAATGTAACGTTTGGAGCCAGTGTTTGTGGTTGCTTTTTCGTTTTTTGAACAACGACTTCCGAAATTAGTTATTTTGTACTTTTTGGTTTTTTTATAGAAGTCGGTTGTATTTTATTGTAAAAAGTTTTTTTATATTTCACTTTTTAGTGGTACATCCCACCTAAACGTACCAATCACTTTGGTGTAAACAATAAACAAACATGAGCAATCCCGAACGATTTGCCATCATTTATTGAAGAGTTGAGTTCCGTTTCCTTCATCAGATTTTCACCAAACTAGAAAGGCACCACGTTGAAATACTAAGATGCTCTTCCAAACCATCGTACACAATTTTATTTTTTCATTTTACATCGACAAGAGTGAATGAGAACGTCTTTAATGTAAATTAAGCCACGCATTATTAGGGATAACTCAATAGTTGTCAGATCTCAATCAAATTTAAATGGGACCACACGACAAGCACCAGCTAATGAACATAAAAAGAATCATCAAAATCGGTACCCCCAATACAAAGTTATGAGGTAACAAACAGTCGAATTGTGAACCTCCCCTTTTTTGGAAGTTGGTTGAAAATAAGGTCGGTTTTGCTCCGTTTATGGTGCATGTTTTGACACTCGGAAGGGGATCTAGTACGTGGACCTAGAGTCAAAAAAATTGGAACGATGACAGTTCTTATAGCACAAGTAAAGGTCTTAGAATTGGGAGTTTGTAGTATCATCATATAAAAATAATTTTTAGCGATTACAAACTTATATTTTCGGTTGAAGGATTCACCGTAGCGTACATTGATGTATGGGAACAAGAACTTTTTTACCACAGCAAAAGTAAGTTTGTCCTTCAATGTTACTTGCTATATTTTTGACAGAGTAATGAGAGTGCTTTTATAGTTTATAAACTTTTGTAGATACTGTAGTTATACTGAAAAACAAAAGAAGACTTGATCTCCTCGGTGCGCATTTGTGTCGATGTTTTCTTATTGACAGGAAACTTGTTACAAAACCTTGCTTCAAGACCAGCCATTAGCGATGTGTGTTACCTAATGACTTTTTACTGAGTGTACCGATTTTGATGATTATTTTTATACTAGCTTATGCCCGCGATTTCGTTCGCGTGGAGTTCCATACAAAATGTTAACCCCTTTTTCACCCCCTTAGGGGACGAATTTTCAAAAATCCTTTCTTAGCGTATGCCTACGTCATAATATCTACCTGCATGCCAAATTTCAGCCGGATCCGTTCAGTGGTTTGGGCTGTGCGTTGATAGATCACTATGTCAGTCAGTCAGTCCCTTTTTGAGTTATATATATTTAAGATTCGAAAGCTGGTGCTTGTCGTGTGCTCCCATTGAGTGATCTGTCGACTAGTATTTGAATCCCTGATAATGCGTGGCTTCGACTACATTGATGATGTTCACATTCTCACTTGTCGATGTAAAATGAAAAAGAGGCCTATATATACGATGTTTCGGAAGAGCATCTTAGTATTTCAAGCTGGTCCCTTTCTAGTTTAGTAACCAGTACATAACAATGACTATTCATGCGTTTACTTAGTGAGAAAGAACGTATTTTTATCTCATTTGAGGAAGAAAACTGTTTTTTGTGCAATAGGGTTTTGAACGAGGATCTGTTCTCCGCACAAGTAAAGAAGAAATTAGAAGAAGTAGGTATATGCTCACTTCAAAATTTGGAATTTCTTGACTGACGTGTTCCACAATGGCCTGGCTGATGGCGAGCTGCACCGCCAGGAAGCCGGCCTGCAGGTGAGGGTTAGTAGTTCCGCGGCTCTTAGAATTCGAGCTGGACGTGTACAGAGCGCGCTCCGAGCTGCGGATGCTGAACTCCCAAACGTTTCCTTCCTGTAATATAAACGTTTTTGTTTATTAATGATGATTACAATGTCTCCTTAAAGCAGACCGCATACGTAGGTACGATTTCCCGGCGGCGACCTCTCGCGTCCGGCCCTGGTTCAAGCCATGGTCCATGGTGAGGAGGCATGGGAAGCGGTCGCCTCCTTTTGCGAAGCAGTAATGCTAGCGAAGGAGGAGGCGGAACGCGTGCGAGAGAGGGAAACCTTTCGCTCCGGCTGCCGCAACCGAAGAAGACGCCCCGGGCGTCGGGAAACGCAGGGCGATTCCCGGCCATCGTAGGCGCGGGCCTGCGGATGGCGAGCTATGGGTGGCTCGCCGTCCGATACCAACCAGGCCCGAGTCGACGGCGCGTCGTGTTCCACGCGCGCCTCAAAGAGCCGTCAGCAAAGAAGACGGGGCCCCATAGGGTCAGTGCCTGCTAGGGTTGCGGAATTTGTTCGAAAGAGTCACCGCGGCCCTGGAACGCAAAGGGCACAAAAAGGATCACGGGTGGGTTTTAGTCAGTAAGAGTCTGACACCCCTTCTGCTCCGCCCAGAGCGGGAGAAGTCGTTTGATGATTTCCCATCCAACAAAAGGTACGATTTCCCGATCAGTTTTTCCTACAAATAATTAAGATTGGGAATTCCGAGAGAATAGCGCTGTTCGATCTTCTGTTCTTCTAAACTGAACGCACGAAATGAAAGTCATGTTTTTTCCCATTCGGAAAATAGACAAACGTAGTTAGTTTTAGTTTAGTAGGTACGCTTAGTTGACATTTTGTGTGTAAGGCAAGCATTTAGTTCTCCGAGAAACCGTTTGTATGCGGCCAGCCTTAACTCCGTCGTTCCTTCGTTACAGTGTGACAGTTTGATTTTGGCGCAGCCGCGGGATACACAAAGTTATTGTTTTAAATTTAAGTTTCCTTTTATTTGTGTCTACATTATGTGTGTCTGTATGTGCCAAATAAATTTATTTTCTTTCTTGATTTTAATTATTTTATCGGTATGTAAATGTTTTCATATAAATTACCTGTTTTGCAAGGTAACTCGAGTACCTAAACATGCAAGAATTAAACATTGTAAGCTGTCGCTTTCATTTTTTCTATAAAATGTAATCAGTAAATCGGTGATCTATTGCGCCTTTTTCATTGAAAATACCTAAATAAATTCTTAATATTTGTTTGCAATGCATTTCAGTTACATTTTAAATTACCTACTGATGTAGAATTTATACAGCACCGAAGTAGAGACGAGTAGTAGTAGTTAACTCGATCAGTGGCCGTACTACGAAGTGCCAATGATATCATGATTCAGTGTGAGGGAAAGGGATATTCGTCTTGTGTAACTCTGTCTCTCTCTGACACAGGAATCATGATGGATTTAAGACATCATGGTAGGGCTGCAGTTATACAATGTTAATCAAGGTGCATTTTCCAGGTTTTGTTAGAACATTTCGAATGTTACCTCACAGCCGAAATAGCTCAGTTGGGAGAGCGTTAGACTGAAGATCTAGAGGTCCCCGGTTCGATACCGGGTTTCGGCAGCTTCTTCCCTTTTTGAATCATTTATGGGAAAGTAAACTGCCATGTTGTTAAGCAGTGTTCATTCATAACACAGATCAGACAATAAATAACGTGAAAATAGGCAACACCAAAAAATTGAGCATCCAGTTTTTCCTTAATTTTCCAATAGACCCAAACATTTTTCAAAAATTTCTTGCTCTTAAAACTTTACTCGGATAATCTCCGTATAAAGTTCTATAATAAACAAAAAAAAAAGCTAAATTAGCTCAGCCGTACTGCTGTGATGCGTTTGCTAACTTACTTCATTTAATTTGTATTTTTTTTTTTTTTTGAATGGACCACTCGCAGTTCAGCACACTGAGGCTGGTTACTGCTTAACCGGACAATTAATTTGTATTTACAGAGGAAGATGCTTATATACAAACCTTTGGTTTCCAAATAACCCATATAACGGGTCTCTTGAGTGGTACACCCTTGGATTGCTTGTGTAACAGTTCATTCAGGTCAGCCTCAGTCGGCGCGTTCCATACGCCATCTGCAACAACAATAGATGCATTTACTCAGACGGTCAAGTCATATCTATTATTATAAAGAGGAAAGATTTGTATTTGTATTTTTGTATGTAACGAATAAACTCAAAAACTACTGGACCGATTTCAAAAATTCTTTCACCATTAGAAAGCTACATTCACCCTCAGTAACATAGTCTATAGAGTCAGTGCCTACTAGGGTTGTGGAATTTGTTCGAAAGAGTCACCGCGGCCCTGGAGCGCAAAGGGCAGGTAGGTTTAGTCATTCAGAGTCTGACACTCCCTTCCGCTCCGCGCAGAGCGGGAGAAGTCATTTGATGAAAAAGCCCGTCTTTATATAAGCTAATTCCTCATCTATACTAATATTATAAATGCAAAAGTAACTCTGTCTGTCTCTTTGTTACCTCTCTTACTGACTAAAACCCATCCGTGTTCCTCCTAATGCCCTTTGCGTTCCAGGGCCGCGGTGACTCCTTTGAACAAATTCCTCAACATAGAGACCCAATGATAATGAAACAAGTTAAGCAAAGATAACATATTTCTAGCCCACTAGAAATATGTTATCTTTGCTTAACCTGTTTCATTGTCCATCTCAATATAGTGAAATCATAATAATCGTGTTTAAACATCACTTACTAATGGGCAAAAGTGCTAGAGCTCTGTTCATAATAGCTGTGACATCCCGAGAGTCATCCGGTGCGTAGCCTACTATGTTGTTTTTGTTCAGTGACGCCAGGACCTGTGACGTTTCCAGTGGCGGCTCCGGTGCAGCTTCCATGGGTACCAAGAAAACTGGCTTGGCTATGAAAATAGATATAATGAACAGTAGCAATGCGAACACTGCTTCCAGTATTATTAGACCCCATCTTCGTCTGAAATAAATAGGTTTAAAGATATTTAGTCTCAAAAAAGCGTCAGTCATTTATTTTTTATGAGAACAATGTTTACCTTATTTACATATATCTATACCTACTAATATTATAAAGAGGAAAGATTTGTATTTTTGTAATTAACGAATAAATTCAAAAATTACTGGACCGATTTCAAAAATTCTTTCACCATTAGAAAGCTACATTTACAGCTACATTTTTTATTTATTTTATTTAAGTTTCATTAAAATCGGTTCAGTCATTTCGCAAAATAGTGACTTGAAAATTTGTATGAAATGCTATACGGCGTACACGCTCTTAAGAGCTTTTTGGATAAAAATAACATAAATTTATTCTTCAAGAGAGCAGAACAAATAGCACTAGCCTACTCTATAGGATTTCTAGTCATCATCAACAGCCTGTTGCAGTTCACTGCTGGACTTAGGCCTCTCCAATTGCACGCCACTTAGATCTATTTTCGGCTTCTCGCATCCAGTTTCTGCCAGCCGTCCTGCGTAAATCGTCACTCCACAGTGCGTACTAGGGTTGTGGAATTTGTTCGAAAGAGTCACGGCGGAACGCAAAGGGCACAAGAAGGATCACGGATGGGTTTTAGTCAGTTAGAGTCTGACACTCCCTTCCGCTCCGCCCAGAGCAGGAGAAGTCGTTTGATGATTTCCCATCCAGAATAAAAAAACGTGCCTGAGGACATCTTTTTCTAGTCAAGTCGACACTAATTTCTAATTTTCGTAGTTTTTCAAGATAAGTTTGTTGGCAGCAGATACATACAAACAAGCATACGTATATGTCCTAGTAATGATGTTTCGCATGTGACCGCGCGAATCATGTTACACACATGTCTGAAGACACAATAATTGGCTTTTAATTAAGAGAAATACAATAAACAACAAATAAAACAAAGACATTTAGGCGTTAAAATTTGGCTGTGAACATAAATTTCTTTTCATAAGGAAAACAACAGGTTTTTTGTATGTTTATTAAAAAGACCTCGGAAAACCCTAGTTCCAGGATAATAATATATACGTACAGAATTACCTGAAAAACCAAACTCTATATTTATAGACTAAGTATTGTGAAAGGTTTTAGGTACTACCTACCACCTTTCTACAAAATATTGTTCTATAGCGCTCAAGATATTTGGAAAAGTGGAGAAGATAAAACTCAAAGAGACACAGAAAAAAAAAGATTATTTGGCACACGAGGAGACTAAGACCAAGTCTAATAAATAAATTTAAAAGCCATTGTATTAGGCGCCATGTTCAGGTTTCCCCATTGCCAAAAATACCTTCACTAAACGTTTATTAAATCGTTGTAAACTCTTAATCAAAGGTAAAATTAAAATGAGACTTCGCACGATGGCAACTAATGAATTTATAAAATTGATTGAGTCAGGCGTTACTTTGCGGAAATCCATTTTAAATTTGAAAATGAAAACAATATATCTAGTTTTAATTTCATATTAGTGGGTTGCAAGTATGCACCTCCCTCCCGCCCGCTATATTATGCACATGCAAGATTACTAGGCAAATGCAAGGATTTTAAGCACATGCAGGAAGGCAATGCAAAACCCAACACCAATACCGACACGTGTTTCGCCTCTCCACGAGGCATCCTCAGGGGACGTATTGACTCGCTGACCGTTGAGTTGCGACCCAACTCAACGGTCAGCGAGTTGTTTTCATCACATCTACATGAGGCCGCAAAACTTTTCCACCCGCGGATTTACCAATACCTACTGTCTTTGTAAAAAACATTTCCACATCAGAATGCTCGCATGTCTTTGAAAACGACTTCGGACTGGTTTATTAGTTTCATCGATTTTCTTTAAACTAGCTGGAATGAACTGCATAACGTTAAATATAAATAGTTATAATTTAATTTAATTAATTATTTGTTTTCTGTAGCAATTTTTCATAACAACTGTGACAGGACAGTTGTATTGACATTTGCAATGGGTATTTATTATCTATGGATGAACCCTCTTTATAAATCTCGAAAGATTGTTTAAAATAGGTTACATCCTACTATATTGAAATTAAACAAATAAATAATAGCACATACACCAGTCTCGGGAGCAAAGTCGCGGGCACACCTAGTTCTAAAATAAAATTTCTACAGCAAATGTAATTTCATAAAATACAAAACCTTTCAGATATTTTCCGTTTCGTTCATTAAAGTTTCCATTTACGTTATTTTTTATATTTCTGGCCCAATTTTAGATTGAAGCTATCCACGCACATCCAATTTTGAAACTTAAATAATAATTATCTAATAATAAAGAAAATGGGTGAAATTATACACGTAAGTTGGTATTTATTATATTAACTTTCAGCTTCCCGCTATTTTCCCGCTGTTTTATTAGCAGCCAGGTTTTATTTTTAAGGTATAATTAGGTATGGATTTATATTTTAGTTCGTATTTATTTTATTCTCAGCCGATTTCAACTATTCTGGCAGTGTCATGTCGTGAAAGTGGTACCTATAATATACTAGCAGCGCCCCGCGGTTTCATCCGCGTAGTTCCTGTTCCCGTAAGAATATGGGGATAAAATATAGCCTATGTTACCCGGAGATATTGATAGTGTAGCTTCCCAACAGTGCTAATTTTTTAAATTGATTCAGTAGTTTTGGAGCCTATTCGATACAAACAATCAATCAAATGTTTATATGTAATATTAGTATAGATACATATGTAGGTAGGTAGCTAGTTCTTATTTCATGATCGGATTGTTGAATTAATAATAATCCTGTAAGATTATTAAACATTTATTTGTAATCGGATTTCACAAAAATTAAACCGCGTTATTATTCAAAGGTTAATAAATCTATCCATGTATTTATTGATAAGTTTATTTCACAAACAAACTTACAAATTGTAGGTCGCGGGTTCAAACCCAACCAGGCGCATTACTTTGTGTAATTAATTTCATCACCACTGCTCTCAAAACGGTGAAGGGAAACATCGTGAGGAAACCGGCATGTCCTAGAACCAAAAATTCCCCGCGTGGTGGATTACGGCCCATTCCCTCTCCTAGAGAGGAGGTCTGTGTCCCAGCAGTGGGAATGTTAAAAGGCTGATTATGATTAAGTTTATTTCACAATTTATCTGGAAATTATATGGCAGGATGAAGGTATTTGCAATAAACCGGTGCTTAAATAACAGGTATTTAGGTGTGGGTGGATCCCCTTTTCCCCGCAAATATAACATACAAATATTGATTCCATAGCGACATTTAACTTGAATATCATAAAAATCATATTTCAAGCTTAATTTCAGATGAAACAGAGTCTAATTTGCTTGCTCAGAGAATCAGTTTTTGAAACCAGTACTTCTAAAACCAAAATGGTATTTATGTTCTTTAAAATAAGATTGAGAATGCAATAACTTATGAAGGTTGGAAAAATCTACTAATGAGTAAAATCAATGGCTTGTTTTTCTCACTTTTGTTCAAATTAAGCGTTTTAGTATTGAAATATAACGTGGTGTTTAACGTGTTTTTATTCAGTGGTGTACGACTAGGGCCCAATATGTCACGTCTGACTATATTATTTTGTATTTTACTTGTCATAGTTTTGACTTACTTGGAAAGAACTAATGCAGGTAATACTTTGTTCTTACATTAGTCATTTAAGTCACAATAACAAATAATACGGTTGTGAATTAGGTTTAACTAACACGTATAGATGCTTTTGGTGTTTTAGAACCGAAGTATTTGAAAAGGAACACCGAGACAAACTCAATCCGCCTTATTCCAAAACAAGGTTTTTCTTTAAACCAGGTTTAAACCATTGAGCCAGGGTTTGTAATTTGAATCTTATTCTGACATGATCAAGATTCGAAATACAAAACCGAGCTCAATGGTTTAAACCTGGTTTAAAGAAAAACCTTGTTTTGGAATAAGGCGGTTAGTCTTTATCAACTTGTGTCATACTAGCATCACCCGCGGTTTCACCCGCGTAGTTCCCGTACCCGTGGGAATATGGGGATATAATATAGCCTATGTTCACCGGAGATAGCGTAGCTGCCCAACAGTGTTTTTTTTTTAGAATTTTTCAAATCGGTCAAGTAGTTTCGGAGCCCATTCAATGCAAACAAAAAAATAATAATCAAATCTTTCCATTTTATTATAATAGTGTAGATATAGGGTAAAACCGGGATAGATGCCACACTTTTTTCATTTCATATCTTCCAGTACAAAAATCAAAACATTTTATTTGTAAAACTGTCAAATGCTTTGGTTTTTTATCTACAAATTTATGAAACGTAAAAAACATTATCTTTAACATTTACTGTGTATTAGCGATTTTTGCGGACCTCTACGTTATGGGACATCTATCCCATATATATGATAGTTGCTTAGTCAATATAAATTTCTTTTAGGATATACGACCCGCTGAGAATCGGGTGAATGATTACGACGATGATATAACTAATTGTTATAATTATAAATCTAAATAAAATAATTTTATAAGCAATGATACTTACGCGTTTAATTGTAATGCTTCTTACTTAACTCAACACGTTTAAAATCATAACGCGTTTGCAAATTTGTGTGTGTGCTTCAGTAGACAATCATTAAGTTCCACTCCTCAGCTACTTTATAACGATGCGGATTTTTTTCGAAAGAGTCACCGCGACCCTGGGACGCGAAGGGCACTAGGGGGAACACGGGTGGGTTTTAATCACAGAACAGATAAAAGTATCTGTTCTGTGGTTTTAATCAGTAAGAGTCTGACACTCCCTTCCACCCCGCCCTGAGCGGGAGAAGTCATTTGATGATTTCTCATCCAAAAAAAAAGCTACTTTATAACAGTATTTTCTTTGATTTTCAGCTACCCGCATAGCCCGGTCACCTCAATACCGAAGACCGTACGGTCTCAAACCGCCGCCCCCACCACCCCCAAGCTTTGGACCCGGCTGTGACCCCTTCGGACGCCCAGGGCGATTCGACCGGGGCCCTGAACGGGTCGAACGTGGCCCTGAACGGTTCGAACACCATAGCCAACACGGACATGGTCACAACGACCGTGGCAAGTATGACATACCACCCGGCGGTTCTATCAGTATCTCGAAGACTATTAGTATAAGCTCTGGAGGCAATGCCCAGTCTAGTGCTGGCTCGAGCGCTGGTTCCAGTGGCGGATCGGGTAGGTCGAGTGCTGGGTCCACCGCTGAGTCTAGCGCTAGTGGCAAGTAGTGTTTTGTTCTAGTGATTAGAGTGTAATACTGCTAATAAATAATGTTTTTCATGTTTTTGGTTTTATTTCCAACCCTTTCGATAGAACTGAATTGGAATAGCAATCTATCAAACCAGCCTTTTCTGTAACTGGTTAATTTTGTCAGAAAGTCTATGTTGGGCAGTAGTTGTGGACTTTTACAGGATGATATGGCATTCTATAATTTACTAAATAGTTATCATCATGACTGCACGGTGGTCATACCAAAAATTATAGATAGTTATTAATAACGCAAAGTAATAATATTTACGCTTTTTTTGTTCATACCGAATCCGTGTTCCTCCTAATGCTCTTTGCGTGCTTGAGCCGCGGTGACTCTTTCGAACAAATTCCGCGACCCGCCCCGTCTTCTATGCTGAGATCTCTTTGAGACGCGCGTGGTACTCAAGGCGCCGTCGACCCGGGCCTGCGGGCGTACCATGACGTCTTTAAACGTGAGTCTTTCGAGCGAGAAAAAGGGATGGAGCTTATAGGGTGTATAACTCTATCTTTCTTTCTCGCTCGGAAGACTCACGTTTTAAGACGTCATGGTACGCCGGCAGGTTGTTATCGGACTACAAGCCACCTATCGCTCGCAATGCGTAAGCCCACGCCTTCGGTGGCTGGGAATCGCCCTGCGACTCCCGCCACCCATGCGTAGAGTCACAAAAATTTGAATTTGGAACTCTAACATTTTTTTTTACAAGTTCCTGATGCGTAACTGCAAATTAATGAAGATTGTAATAGTTAATGGGATCTCAATCGAAGTTTCAATGCTATCCTGAGTGGGAGACCAGGCGAATTGGGAGCAGCAATGACAAATATTTCACATAAACTTTCCTGAAATATTAGTCTATGATTAATGATCACACGAGGTTTCTGTGCTTTAATTAGTTTTGCAGCAAGGGGCCATCCATAAATTATGTCATACGAATTTCATGATTTTTGACTCCCGTCCCCCTCCGTCCTTGTCACAGCTGGTCATATTTGTGAGACCCCCCTCCCTAGTGTGACGTCACATATTTTACAATTTTACATCATTTTAATTATATTTTAAGACACAATAACAATATAATCTCAAATTACCGGAACTATGAAAAAGACCACGTTTCATCTGCAAAATTCCATTGTCAAATGAAATATTTAGAAACAATATCATCGCTAGGCACGGTGCAGTAAGCGGCAATGAGAGCGAGTGGCTGACAGAACAATTTTAACTTTAAATGTTTCTACAGACAAAGTTGCATACGCTTTAGAGTTTTTCGTTAATAGTTCAAAGTTCGTGGTTTACTTAACACTTATATAATTATATTAAAATAGATTTTGAAATGTGGCGTCACGAAATTTAGATCCTCACCCACCTGTCACACAATGTCACACTTTTTCGACTCCTCCCTTCCCCCATAAAGTGTGACATAATTTATGGACGGCCCCCAATAGCAAAATTTTGAGACATCAACAATGACTTATCGTCCTTATCGAGATATTTAAACTAGCCATATGAAATTCCAATTTAGAAATGAATTAACGCTCCGTTAAAATTCTCACTTACGTTCATGTCCGTGGTTTGATGCTTCGATAAAAGTGTCGTATCGTTGTTTTGTGTATCAGTAGTTCACAAAACAATTACACGACACTTACTAGTTATTTAGATCCAATATGACTCGTCTTATAGTTTGTGTATTTGCTATATTAGTCTTAGTTAATCTAAAAAACTGTAATGCAGGTAAGTTGAACTATCATTTATTTACATTTTTAACTACACATGAAAGAATTTAAGCCAAAAAAAATCAGTAATTATTGAATTCTTTGTTATTTTGTCTTGCATAAAACATTGTAAAAGTTTTGTTTGGAATTTGTCATCGTGTTTCTATGAATTTATTTTTGATATTAAATAATTCCCCATTATTAAAAAAAAGTTAATGTAAACCCTATACAATTTTATTCACTACTTGCAGCGCGCCGTGGTTTTACTCATATAGTTCCCGTTCCCGTGGGAATATGGGGATAAAATATATGTCACTCGGGGATAGTGTAGCTTCCAAACAGTGAAATAATGTTTCAAATCGGTTCAGTAGTTTCGGAGCCTATTCAATACAAACAAACAAACAAATCTTTCCTCTTTATAATAGTAGTATAGATAAGTTCAAATCATATTTTCATTCTAATCATTCCAGCGTCCCGCGTAGCGAGATCTCCTCAATTCGGCGTCTTTGGCGTTGGAGGAGTGATAGGTGGTGGCTACGGTTATGGTGGAGGTGGCATCTTTGGACACCACCATCACGATCATAGGGGATTTGGTAGACAGTATGGTGACTACGGTTATGGTTACGGCGGCGGCTATGGGGGCGGCTACGGAGTCGGCTATGGGGGCGGCTACGGAGGCGGCTATGGGGGCGGCTACGGAGGCGGCTATGGAGGACCAGTATACGGGGGCCCCGGCTACGGCTATGGTGGCCTTAATGGCGGTTTAAGTGTTTCTAAAAGCGAGTCTATCAGTTTTGGCGCAGGGGGCGCGGCTCAATCTAGTGCGAGCTCAAATGCTGGTGGTTTTGGAAAATAATATTTGCATATTAAATTAATTAAGTGTATGTGATACTTTATGAAATTATAAGTTATTGTTTAGTGACTGGTTTTGTTTTATTTTTACGTGTCCCTCGACTAAAATCCATGTAATCCACAAGTGGAAATTGGTACTGCCACTGCCGTGCAGCTTACTATACGTAAGCTGAAACAAAAATCAGAATAAGCAGGGCCCTTATACAGTATGTTAACTAACAGAGGGCTTTTCCGCTAACCCGTAATAGTAGTAGGATGATATATCCATATATGATAAAAAAATATTACCATTCGAAAACAAAATATTTTTATTTTTTTAATATTAAAATATTCACTAAAAATGTTAAATTGATACGTTAAAAAAACACTATGTACACGCGTACTTGCCGGTTTGGGCATTGCTACTACGAGTACTATTCCGCGCCACTATTTTGATTTTAAACAGGATGTTTCAATTTTATTGTCAATTCATTCTTTTTTTAATTCGGATTATTTTATGATTATTTTTATTTAAATCTATTAATGATATAGATTAACGTGTTAAAGGGAACGCCCTCTGTTATTTAACATACTGTATTATTAAAGATCAAAGTGTTATCACTGGCTTGAAGTAGGTTATACTTATAGGGGGAAAAAAACACGCCTGCCAATTAATGAGCTGCTCAATACGTATGCTCCAACAAATGCAAGAAACAGATTTTGTTTGCATGAGATCTGTAGGTTAAGTTTTTATATTTATGAATAGATCCATCCACCTTTTTATGGGAAATTATGAAATGGCTTAATTTAAATAACCTTAGCAGGCACTGAACTTATGGGGCCCCGTCTTCTTTATTGACATCTCTTTGAGGTGCGCGTGGAACACGACGCGCCGTCGACCCGGCTCTGATTGTTATCTGATGGTGAGCCGCCCATCGCTCGCCATCTGCAAGCCCGCGCCAACGGTGGCCGGTGCCGGAACCTGCGACTCCCGACGCCCTGAGCGTCTTCTTCTGTTGCAGTGGCTGGGGAGTGAGGTTTCCTCTCCCTCACGCGATTCACTTCCTCCTTCATTACTGGGCCCCAAGTCTGCTATTTTTATAAACTTGTCATTTCAACACGATTCCATTGTCATTTTGCTAAAAGTTCGTAATCTGCTAAATTCATAATGATCGATCATTGTTCACAATGGTCTCGTAATACTTTTTGATAAACGAGCTATTACAAGCAATGACTGCACAATGACGTTCTAATGGTAGGTCACTGATCAAAGGAACTGTCAAAATTTTATCAGATTACCGCATACGTCTGTCATTCATTTGTAATTGTGTACGAGATTACCATTCTATGCCATTTCTTTCAATGGAGTGTTAGTAGTTGACCATTGGAAAGTCATAGTGACGCTTTTTAACCGACTTCTAAAACAGGAGGAGGTTCTCAATTCGGATGTTTGTATGTTTTTTTTTTTTAATTGTTTTTTCGCGCATAACTCCGTCGCTTGTCAACCGATTTGAAAAATTCTTTTTTTGTTGGAAAGGGTATACTTCCCAAATGGTCCCATGAAAATTTTATCGAAATCAACCAAGCGGTTTTCGAAAAATCAACAAAAATCTTAAAAAAATATGTACATTTTCTACATTGATGACCTCTTAGTTTACTCTGCGAAGGAGCAGTACGTTTTTTTACACCAATGTGATTGGTTCGTTTAGGTGGGGGAGGGGAGGGGGTGTAGGTACCACTAAAAAGTGAAAAATAAAAAAAACTTTTTGCAAAAAATAAAACCGACTTCTAAACAAAAAAAAAACCAAAAAGTATAAAATAACTTTAATTTCGGAAGTCGGTGTGTTCAACAACAAAAAAGCAACCAAAAACACCGAGTTCCGAAATTAAAGTTATTTTATACTTTTTGGTTTTTTTTTGTTTAGAAGTCGGTTTAATTTTTTGCAAAAAGTTTTTTTATATTTGTAGATTACCAAACTTGTAAAAATCAACCATTATGAAATCAATGACAGACCATTCTGAGACTATTGTAATAGCAGACTTGGGGCCCTGTTTCGCAGAAGGAGGTACAAATACAAAATACAAAATGGTTTATTGCATCATCAAGTTTACATTTATAATTTTTGAGTTTGGAGCTCCCCTGTAAGCCGACCGCTTCCCATGCCTCCTCGTTCCGGACTATAGATTGAACCAGGGCCGGAACCGTGAGGTCGCCGCCGCCGATCGCCTCGACAAGGACACGGCGTTGCTCCATCTAAGCAAGGCAGACCTCAACCATATGCTCCCTCTTGTCTTCCAGCTGATCTATACAGTGCTAACACCCAGCCGTGTCCTCCCGCTGGATAGGTATCACCTACAAATCAAGAATTTTGTATTTTGAGATTCTATACAACGGGCAGTTACAATGTTAGAAAAATCATAAACTTGTCTGTTTCTGGCGTGTCTCTGGGACTAACCAAATAGTAACCGGGGCTAACAAAATAGCGCTGTGCAAAACAAGACTGTCAATTAACAAGTAAGTTAGTCAGTTAGTCTAGGCTGACTAGATAAATTGTTTATTCTTGCGCAAGTCGCCTTTACTTGACGTTTGATGACACGGTTGGCGCAGTTTTGAGCGATTGACCATTGCGCTGCGTGTCGTGAGTTCGATTCCCGCACGGAGCAAGCCGCCAAAGCAGGTACCTCCTGAAACATTCATATTCGGTGACCCCTCAGAGAGGGGACTTATCGCCACAATGGTAGCGTGCCCAGCGCTGGGTTGCAACAGTCGCTGTCTCCATACCACCTATGTACCTATATGAGATCCTGCCGGAGCTCAAACCACTGCGCAGCTATTTGCCGCGGCGTAGTGCCTCCACGTGCTAAGATTCACCCCTAGAAATAATCTGGATAGGACCTATCAGAATACCAGCGTTGTGATATATATTTTTTTAATATCGCAGCATATGCTGAGATAGGAACTTTTTTGGCTTTCCACTTATAAACTAATACTGATAGATTTTGTTAATGAATTTTTTTGTCTTGTGCGAGTCCCAAATAAACATTTTTCTTTATTTTAGAAAGATTATCATTGTATCAAAAGTCGCGCGTAAATAACACAATGATCAAACATTTCACAATATTTTAGGCGTAGGAATTTCCCAAATAGAATCCTGTTTATAAAAACTTTAATAAGTGCTAAAATTCTCACATATGTTGGATTCCGTTGTTCAATGATTCCACGTAATATAAATGGCTGATTTATTTTTAAATTATTTCAGTATTCGATAAACACTCGCACATACAATTATTATTCAATATGGCTCGTCTTTTAGTTTGTGTGCTGGCCCTTCTAGTCTTAGTTATCTTTAGTGTCGATGCAGGTAATTTTATTTAGTTACAGTATTATTTTTTATATGTAGCTACTTAATTTTGTTTCAGGTTATTTAAAAATACTTTGAATAGCAATTCGATACTTTACGTTTTCCGAGAATTTTAGATATTATGCTCAATTTTTCAGTTTCCACACAAGTAGGTATAGTTTAGCAGATTATTCATTATTGTACACCAAACAACAATACAAAATCGCAAAGACTTCAATAAAAAAAATCTCAGAGTTTTGTTTGTAAAAATCTTAATTTAAAATTCGATACTATGTAAAATTTAAATCGTTGCTTTACTTTCAGCTTCGCGACAAGAAAGGTCGCCACAGTTTGGCGGCGGTGGTATTGGGATCGGTATTGGTGTCGGTGGGTTTGGCAGACCCGGTTATGGAGGCCCAAGATATGGGGGCCCTGGCTACGGAGGCCGCGGCTTTGGGGGCCACAGTAGATTCCCTGGGTCTTTTAGCGCGTCCAAGAGTTCATCCATCAGTTTTGGAAACGGTGGAGGATCTCGATCTCAATCAAGCGCTGGATCTCGTGGTTTCGGAAAATAAAACTGAATGAGAAAAGCGTTAGAACTGTTTTGTGTTTTAAATAAATTACTTTTGCGTTATGTTAAGACTGTTTGTTTTATTATAAAAGAAAAAAGGAAGAATCTCCATAACTGGCGAAATGCCCTTAATAATATAATGACAACATTATTTATTTATTAATAAATGACGGCATTGACAGTTTTGGTTTTTGTTTGTTTATGTGATTTTTCTAAGATTTCTCAGTTATTTTAATGCAACAAATATTCAATGTACAGACACGGCTAGTCTACGATTTTATTATATGTATACAGATATCCCACCAAAAACATTCTGTAAAAAACTAGCCAAGTCTCGATGGAGCTGCTTGTTTATCTCTAAAATGTAATGAAATCTAGACGAAGTCATGCCAAGTCTATGGTTCCTTACTGCGATTTCTTTATTATTATAGTTAATGTTGTGTGACTTGGCCGTTGAAGGGCGAAATGGTTCCAGTAAAGGATGGTACGGTAGTGTTTGCTTTGCGCTCGACTTGGCGGGGGCACTGCCGTGCCCCCCGATATAGATTATTTGTTTTTATAGCGGCAATTAAACTATGAAAAATTTAACGGTCTACCTATTATGGTTCATAATATACAGCCCGCTCACAGACAGACGGGCATCCGGACAGTGGAGGCTCTTAGTAATGGGACCGTTTGACTCTGGATACGGAACCCTAAAAGATTTATTAGATATTCTGCTAACTAATTTTGCACGCCCCGAATGTAAGGTTCCTATTTATAGTTATACAGCCTACTTCAAAATTATAGATATAGTTATACAATTCAAATATATGATGACAAATTATTGTGAATTTTCAAAAAAGTTTGGACCAACAAACTTTTTAGGGACACATTTATTTATTCCAAAAATGTGAATAGATTTTCAGCGGCATAAAACCTCGTTGTAGTAACAAAAAAAATGCAGTTATATACTACCTAACTTAACTGTGTAGGGATAATTTATATTATGCACGTGTATTATAATAGTTAGGTTTACGGCCCTAAGAACGATGTAATAAGGCTCACTTTACGAGCAAGGGTGTTGAGAATCAATTTAGATGACAAGTGCTAAAATTTTTATGTAAATTGGTATGTTAATATTGATCGATCTGTCCAAGCAATATAAATGGGTGTACGGGTGATATTTCATCAGTGGTCGTGAAACGTCTTAGTTATTCAAAATGGCTCGGCTTACGCTGTGTGTATTAGCTGTGTTAGTCTTAGTTAGTTTCTTCAGTGTTGATGCAGGTAAATATTGTTGTTTTTTAAACATTTCGCCATGAATTGTTTTTGCTCTGAAACGAGGTCAGTTTAGCACTCCGATCCTTTTTTTTTCTGGACGGGAAATCATCAAATGACTTCTCCCACTCTGGGCGGAGCGGAAGGGAGTGTCAGATTCTTACTGACTAAAACCCACCCGTGATCCTTCTAGTGCCCTTTACGTTCCAGGGCCGCGGTGACTCTTTCGAACAAATTCCGCAACCTTAGCAGGCACTAACCCTATGGGGCCCCGTCTTATTTGCTGACAGCTCTATGAGGCGCGCGTGGAACACGACGCGCCATTAACTCGGACCTGGTTGCTATCGGACGGCGAGCTATGGGTAGCTCGCCGTCCGCAGGCCCGCGCCTACGGTGGCCGGAAATCGCAATGCATTTCCCAACGCCCGGGGCGTCTTCTTCTGTTGCGGCGGCCGGAGCGTGAGGTTTCCCTCTCTCGCACGCGTTCCACCTCCTCCTTCGCTAGCATTACTGCTTCGCAGAAAGATGTGACCGCCTCCCATGTCTCTTCGCTCAGCATTCCGATCCTTGGCCCTAACTTCCTCCCTTTTTAAGACAGTCAAATCATAAGTAATTTATTAGAACCTGAGCGTCAGCACTCCTTGAACGTCTTAAGACTATATAAAGACAGTCCCTCAAAACACTATCCATTAATATAGTGTAGTACTTTTAAGTATAGTACTAGTGTTAAAAAATGGTTCAAACCTCATCACTTAGTCATCACTTTCTAATTTAACCTTTTTTTATGGATGGGAAATCATCAAATGACTTCTTCCGCTCTGGGCGGAGCTGAAAACAGTTTCCGACTCTTACTGACTAAAACACATCGGTCTCCCCCCTTATGCCCTTTGCGTTCCAAAGCCGTGATGACTCTTTCGAACATTCCGCAATACTGTTTTACTCGTAGCCTCTTTTTTCAGTTGGGAAATGGCTTCTCCCGCTCTGGGGGCAGTGTCAGTGTCAGACTCTTACTAACTAAAACCCACCCGTGTTCCTCCTAGTGCCCTTTGCGTTCCAGGGCCGCGGTGACTTTTCGAACAAATTCCGCAACAGGATGTCTACCATAGATCGGTGGCTCATCATCGCAGATATGTTTTGTACCCAAACGATTTGCGTTCTATCGTTTGAGTACAAAGCCCATTGTTTTGGCGGAATTAAATTATGCAAGTCCGATGCATGGTCCCCAATACTGCTTTAGCCTAGGCTCGCCTTTTTCTTTCTTGTACGCCATTATAATCTAATTGTAACAACCAAAATCATGAAGGATGGAGAAAATGGACTCATAACTTTTGTTCAATCCTGACTTAACCTATCAATCCATCGTAGTTACTCCAAACCTACTTGTCAAAACTTTCAATGAAATTTTTGTATGTTCAAGCCGTTGAAGATTCATATTGTATAAACGATAATCTTCATTGCCAAAAACATTTATTGTTCATGCTTTTTTATATTAATTTTCTCTCATTTTCAGCACCAGCACCCTTCAGACCTGGCCGGCCTGGTCCTTCATTCGGATCCAACCGCGGTCCCCAAAGCCCTGTAGCCATCAGCGTGTCCAAGAGTAAGTCTATCAGCATCAGTTCCGGTGGCGCCTCAAGATCTCAAGCTCAGTCGAGTGCTAGCTCTCAAGCTGGGGGACGCGGATAAGGCTTTGGTTATGAAATAAAGGGTTTTTGTACTGTTTATGGCGTTGTTTTATTTTATATATTCCAAAGATTCATGGTAAAGCAATCAACTCGTGATAGCTCTTCTAGGTTAGTTGAGACGGGAATATGAATTTTGCACATTTGTAATACATAATCTGTACTAATATTAAATGTGAATGTAAGTTTGTTTGTTACGCTTTCACGCGAAAACTATTCAACCGATCATCATGAAACTTTGTACACATCCTACTTTTTATCCCGAGATTATGTTCCCTTGGGATAATTTCCGACATTCACGCGGGCAAAGCTGCGAGCAACAGCTAGTTTTAAATGTTTACATTACGTGATTTTTACTCTCGGGGCTTCGCTTTCGTAGACAATGGAACCGTTAATTTTTTCAGAGATTAAAGCCCACTTGCGCTGCTCCGCTTACGGCCGAACCCAATAACCTATCTATCACATACTGGAGATAGAAAAACAAAAATTGGTAAAAATTGGTAAATTGATATAACTTCTTATAGTCTAAGATCCCAGAGTACCCAGTTCCTACGTATTCTTAGTAACAAAATTTATGGGATAGAATTCTGTCAGTATATGTTAGAACTTAGTATGTACCTATGTATGTCTTTGCGTCTCTTGCTAGTAAATTCAGTGCTGTAGCGAAGGGCTGCGTGTTGTTTTAGTACAGTGCTCATTATGAATAATTGTCGAACTTTTAGTACTTCACAAGATTTATAGAGCAAGTTAGAGGGGAAAGACGAAAGGGCGGCAAGTAGACACCTTCAGAATCGCTCTTTGAAATCATTGTTTTGCATATGGAGTACGTCAAATTTGCGCACCTCACAGAAATGTCAGCAAAGAAAAGAAGACGGGGCGGCCCCATAGGGTCAGTGCCTGCTATGGTTGCGTAGTATATTATATTATATAGTTATAGTAGTAGTAATAAAGTTTTTAAGCAGTACGTCAAATTTTACTGGCATAAATCAAAGTCATCTGCCTAGCCTTTTCCCAACTATATTGGGGTCGGCTCCCAGTCAAGCCGGATTCAGCAGAATACCAGTATTTTACGTGAAGCGGCTGCCTACCAGACCTCCACAACCCATTAACTGGGGAATACGGTACTTCTTGGCAAGACTGGTGTCAGATTTTCTGGCTTCTGACAATCCGTAACGACTGCCAAAGATCTCCAAATGACAGCCGGTACCAACGGCTTAGCGTGCTTTCCGAGGCACGGAGAAGTCTCGTTATGTTAAGATGGTCACCCATCCACAGACCAACCTCGGCAAGCGTCGCTTAACCTAGAAGATCGACCCGTGCGGCTGTTATAATTTAGCCAGGAGCTCCTCAACTGGCATAGAGCAAAGTAAACTTGCCTAATTATAATTGAGTCTGCAATATGTCGTAGCTTTTTGAATACGAATATCAGCTTACGAATTCTATTATTTAAAGCTCCCGCATGTTTGAAAGTAAGGGTTTCATCAATCTTAATGCCAAGTATTTATTTAACAATCTATGTAAACACGTTTAATAAAAAGATAAGAACAAAGAAACAGAAAAATAGGTGCAAAGGTGATGCTTGTTTCTATAGAAATCTCTTCCAGCATACCTGCGAAAGGAGAGTCTAGTAAAGATATGTAGACATTGTATGTAGAAGTATTAAGTAGGAAAAATGAAAACAATATAATTTAAATAAAACATACAATTCATAATTACCGTACTAAATAATATTAAAAGATAAATAATAATAATAAAAGATAGTGTTCTTTCACTCTTCTTTTAAAAACTGCAAGGGTTTGGCAGTCCCTAATGTCAGGCGGTAGCGAATTCTACAACCGAACCGCATGGACAGTAAAGAAATGGGAGTAAAAATCGGTAGAGTGGGGAGGGGATTTAAGGAGATTTTAATGGATTAGTTTTGTTAACAGTGGGACACACAGCCACACACACAGGTAGTCAGCGCTGAGGACACTGCCAATCTTCACGCACTGGGTGCAGTCTTCTAAGTAACTTTTGAAAAGTTTAAGCTGAATGCGAATGCTCTTATGCCCACTGTCGCAAGCTTGCGCAACAGAATAAGAATGGAAACTATGTCAAAAGTCTTGGTGAGGTACAGGAAAATTTCGACTGTATGATCTGGATGCATGAGGTCGGTTCATAGATAAGTGATCATCTATTATTACCATAAACCCTCTGTGTCTTGGAAAGTACGACTTCATGGATATAGTTAGTTGGAAATCTGACAACATGTCTCGCTAAGGTGTAACGCGTAAACCTGATAACGTTTAGACTCGAAAGCAGGTGAAATGTACCTATAGCAGACACGTTTAAGCGCAATTCCACATAGCGAACGAGTGCTATTGATTTTCGGAAACTGTAGCGTCTAAAAAAACCACCAATAAAAGTAATGTCGAGTAAAAAGCAACCAAAAAAAAACACATTTCAAGAAGTCTGCTGTTTAAAATAGACCACCAATTGCATGAGGCTTTTTGTCTTGAAAATATGAGCACACACTTTTGGAACAGCCTATATATGATTTAAGAATATGGAATGAGTAAAGTGAGAGAATCGTAATATCTATTGTTATATTGTTATTTCTCTCTAGTAAGACCTGGCGGGTTCAAAGGATTTGATGGACGTAGCACAGTGAATGAAACTCAGAAAGTGTACCAGAATTCAGATGATACAGCTCCTGTACGAGTAGCTGAACCGGTCTCTGAGAGTGTTCTGGAACCGCAAGCAGAGTTTCGTCTAATAGAAGGAGTTTTTCAAGATTTGAATGTGTATAAAACTACTTTGTAATTGAAATAAATATTATCTATACAGTTTTCGATGTATATTTATTAGTTTTCTACAAAATTACTATTGCTTTTACAGTTACCCAAGCTAACAAAAGCAGTCACAAACTAGTCATGTAGTCTTACTAGTTTTCAAAGATAGTGAAAGACGCATTTGACCAGATCATGTTATATATATATTTAGAGAAATTATAAGTCGTCTAGATTCCGCCGAATATAATACAAAGTTAACAAGTACATACATTTTAATCAATAAACTAAAAGGAATCAACAAAATTGAAACAAAATGTGGCCTTGTTTAGCATATAATTAAGACCATACAATTGCAAAACTATCAGGAGCGAAAGCAAAATTTGGTAGGTTAGACTGCTAAAACTAAGCTAGTTAGAACGAAGAACTGTTTGATATTTAACAAATACAAAGTCAACAGCATTTTTTATATATATGGACCACTTGCAGTTCAGCACACTAAGGCTGGTTACTGCTCAACCGGCTAATCCTGTGGTGGCCTCAAATGAATTTAAGGCCGCCAGGGAAATGTCAACAAAAGACACACCCACGCTAATTAAGCTAGAGAACAGAGGAAACCAACGGAAAAGCAAATGAAAATAGGAAAAAAATGTGTGTACTAGCTAACTTAGTAATAAAACAATGTGTGGTCGAAATAAACCAAATATTTGAAGATCTCATGACATAATATAGTGTAAAATCCAAATTTCGCCGATTTGGTCAAGTACTTTTGTGCAGAAGTTGTGTGCAATACAAATATTACGACGACAGTGTGAATTGTCTCACTGCTACCTTATGTGATATTTGTGTTATCAATTTGATGTTAACTATCATACGAATATACTATTCTTGGAATACGGGGAATATCACATCCTCCAGTATCACCTATATATGTTAGCAAATTGATGTGTTTACCTCAGAACAAGACTGATCCTTCGGCAAGATGGGGAAAATTACAGTTTTGGTTTTTACTCTATCGGTCTTTGCAGCTCAATGTGCTGTTATTAAAAATGAAGGTAATTGTAATTTTCTGTTCGTTTTTATTTTATTTTACTTTATTCAGAAAACCAACAGCGAAACTTTTGTTATTAAATTTCCTAATGACACTAAACTTCTTGAAAATATACGTGGACTGTCGTAATGTAAATTCTCCTCTGTTGATCAGACTTATGTGTAAAGCTCAATTTGATACTTTTTTTCCAGATGTTCACCGGCGTGTAGAACGGTCACCATGCAGTACATGCGGTGGTCCACCTGGACCTTCACCGCATCCCTTCGGTCCTCCAACACCATTCGGGCCGTTCCCCCATCGAGGATCAAGATACTTCCACACCGCTCATTGGACTGGATTAGCTGACAATGGCCAACAAAGAGGAGTGTTCACTGGAGCAGCAGCAGCTACTGGTGATGCAGCTAATCAGGCTACAGGAGAAGCATTCTCCTTGGCGTCTAGTGACACCACCGCAAATAGTGGTTCAGGACTTGAAGGCCAGTCAACTGATCCAAACGATAGACAATCATCTAAATACGCTGTAGGTGCAGGTCTTGGAGCTGAAACCTCAAACGGCTATGGCTCAGGTGGCTCTGCTTCTCATTCTTCAAGCAGTTCGAGCTCTCAATCATTCAATGCTGGTTCTCAGTCCTCTGCTGGGTCAAATGGTCAAGGCTCAGCTGGATTTGGAGGAAAGTTATCTGCTGGTTCTGACTCTCAGTCTTCTGGTGGGTTTGGCAGTCAATCTTCTTCTGGTTCGAAATCTCAATCATCCGGAGGTTATGGCGGCCACACCTCAGGAGGGTACGGCAGCCACTTCTCAGGAGGTTCTAGTGGTCAATCTACTTCCGGCTCAAAATCCCAAACTTCAGGAGGCTTTGGCGGTCAATCTTCAGGAGGGAAATACGGAGGCCAATCCTCAGGAGGTTATGGTGGCCAGTCTTCTTCCAGTGGTCAAACCATTTCCGACTCAAATTCCCACAATTCAGGAGGTCATGGTGGTCAATCTTCAGGAGGGTTCGGAGGCCAATCATCAGGCGGCTCTTCTGGAGGTCAAGAAGATTTCTCTTCTCTGGCCTACGGTACCCAATCTTCAGGCGGTTATGGTGGACAATCTTCTAAGGGCAATGAAGGCCAGGTTTCTGGTGGTTTCGGCGGTCAATCTTCCGGAGCCCAGTCGTCAAGCGGCCAGTCTTCTGGTAGTCATTCTTCCGGTGGCTATGGCAGCCACTTTGGAAGTGGAAGTGACAGACAGCCAACACACGCCGAGAAAACATTCAACCATAAAGAGACTCACGGCTCGTACCACAGTGGCAAAAATCAGGCAGCATTCAACTCACAATCAGGAAGCCAAGGCTTTGGCAATGGTAAGCAGCAATCGACAGGTAATACAGGATCCGGTATTCATGATCAATTAGAAACCCAGCATTTTGAACAAGGAAACAGCCAAAGCCAAAAAGAAGGCTCATTCGCAAGCGGTCATCAGACTGCTGGAGGAATTGGCGCTTCCAGTGGTAGTGGGGCTAGCTCTAGCTCAGGTGGTAGTGCTGGTGGCTATGGATCAGGTGGGACTGGTGGATTCGGCGCCAGTGGTTCCGGTGCATACGGGTCGGGTGGTTCTGGCTCCAGTGGATCCGGCGGGTACGGCTCGGGTTACGGCGGTGGTTATTCCGGATCTAGGGGCTCTTCTCAATCTGCTCTTAAAGGTGCACTTGAACTGGCTGGTCAGGGCTTGCAGACGGCTGGTCAACAGCCAGCAGGTTGCAGCACTTGCGGAAAGAGCAACTTCGCTTTAAGTAATGCTAAGAGCAGGAATGGAAACGCCGTTGCTCTGTCTGTAAGCGGTTAGATTATATGACATACCTGAAATTTTGGATTAAAAAAAATAATGCTTTTGATTGATGTTTCGGAGATGTACCTAATAATACTTAATTATCTTTAAGGTATTGGTATTGCAATTCCTAAGATGTTATTTATTTGTTTGCGTTTTTATGTAAATATTGTAAATGATGTTGCTACTTATTAAATAAATAATGCTTTAAATGATGGTATTTTATTTTGAAACCACTCATTCACTTAGATCACACAGATAATCAAAAGACCTTTTGCTTTCTTAAAAAGATTACCTGTATCTACAGATGTGCACATTCAACATCTACCCAAATCACAATTTTGATTTAGCTACAATGTAGATATTAAACCCCGTTTAAAACTAGAGGCCATGGGAATAAGGGGAACACCGCTGGAACTCTTTGCAGAGCGATGTACAAAATCATAGGGTTTTGGTGTTCTTCAGGGAAGCATTCTCGGCCCAACCCTATTTTTGATTATAATTATGAATAATTTATGCAATTTGAACAGTAAAAATGGCAAAATGCCATGCTTTCTTACAATATCGATAAAACTAATAAGAGTTGGAATGATATTATATGCGACTCTAATGCGTTTATCAAGATATGTTTTTTTAAGAAAATGTTTTATCATTTTTAGGTCCTCTGTACTGTACAATAGATTAAATAGAAAACTAAGTAGGTATCTATCAGTAATCAACCATAGTTATTAAAGCTGTAAAAAGACAATTGGGCAATATTTACAAAGAATCTTTTACGGAGAGAGAGCAGATCTTTTTTTCTTTCTGTAAACAAAACATGATGTGTCCTTTAATTGAAGTTTTAATTATGGCAATTGATTCAATGTTAATTTATTATTTGAAGTTTGTATAAGCACTATCAAGCCTGAAACTTGTACAACCTAGTTCAAGCATACAAGCAACTGTGTTCTTAAAAAAATGCAAGATATTTCCTTGAAAATGTACCCTTTTTTAACCCCTGACGAAGATGGGTTGTTATAAGTTTGACATGTCTGTCTGTCTGTTTGTTTGTCTATCTGTCTGTCTGTGGCTCCGTAGCTTGCGAACGGATGAAGCGATTTCAATTTAGTTTTTTTTAGTATGAAAGGTGAGTTACGGGCGAGTGTTCTTAGACATGTTAGATGAAAATCGGTTGAGCCGTTTAAAAGTTGTGGGGGTGAAAGCGGGGAAGAATAATTGAATGTCTGCAAATATACTCGAGTGGGGTCTCAAATGAAAGCGCACTGAAAGAGTATATTGATAAGTATATTGATAACCTATAAATAGTACGTATAAATTAAAAAAGCCCCGACACAAAAGCTTAAGTTCCCTTTAAAAAGTAAAAAATAATTAAAAATAAACTCAACCTTAAAGTACCAAAGTATGTATTAATGATTTAAAAAAAATATATCGCGTTGGGGGACCGCGCTGCTTAGTTAGGTTAGGTTAGGTTAGGTTCCAGTCGCATGTCGTGGGTCTCGCGGACGCCCAACGCCAGTTGGATCTGGCTCGGCGGACTCTGCATCAGCAGGAGCTTGAAGAGCGCGTTGCTGCCAAGGAGCAGCGTGCTCGTGCTGCTCGAACTAGGTCAGGGTATGGTGCGTCCCGCGTCCTGTACGCGGACCACTCCCTGGCCGAGCTTGAGCGAATGGCGGAGGAGGACGAGGAGGAGATTGTGGAGGTCGCGTCTAAGTCCTCAAACCTAAAGGGCACATTCCAAAAGGCCCTAAAATGTCGTGCTGCTAGTTTGCGCGGCATAGTCGAGGAGCTGGTCAAGAGGACAGCGACCGACGAGACGCGGCAACTGCAGGCGAAGGTCGATCGCCTGCAGTCGGAGGTCAGCCAGCTTCATCAGAAGTTGGCTGACGCCACCGCCCGGCCAGCGGTAGACCCCAGACCTGCGGTGGAAGCCCCCTCCTCCAACCTTGAGGATATAATCCGAAAGGTCGTAATGGAGGAGCGGGCGTTCACGAGAGCCTGCATCGCAGGCATAGAGGACCGGCTCTTGCCGGAACAACGCCTCCGGCCCCCGCTTGCGGCGGACAAGAGGCGTGAAGAGCCGGGGCCGTCCTCAACAGCGGCGGACAAGAGGCGTGAAGAGCCGGCGCCGTCCCCACCAGGAGACGACGCGCTTCTCCCTTCCACCACTCCGGCCAACGATGCAGGTTGGACTGAAGTGGTCAAGAAGGGGAAGGGGAAGGGCAAGGGGAAGGGCAAGGCAACGGCCGCTCCCGCCACCCCCGACGCCGCACCTCCCAGCCAGCAGTCGCAGGTAACTGGGAAGGGTAAAAGAAAACGGAGGAGGAGAAATCCCCCTCAGTCCGCAGCCGTCGTGGTGACGCTCACCGCGGAGGCTGCGGAAAGAGGGGAGACGTATGCGTCCATTTTAGTGCGGGCGCGTGCCAATGCCGATCCCACCCAACTGGGAATCGGCAAAGTTTCTTGCCGGCGGACCCAAACCGGGGCTCGGATATTCGAGTTCCCGGGTGCGGAGGGCAGTGCCAGCGCCGACCTCTTCGCAGCCAAGCTGCAGGAGGCCGTCGCGGACGTGGCCAAGGTGGCCCGACCAGTAAAGCTGGCGGCGGTGGAGGTGGCCGACCTTGACGACTCGGTCACTAAAGAGGAGGTGGTGGCCGCGGTCGCAACCATTGGCGGCTGTAGCGTCGCAGCGGTACAAGCCAGGGACATTAGACCTGGCCGCGGTGGCATGGGCACTATTCGGCTCGAGTGCCCAGTCGCCGCTGCAAAAGCCGTACTCGAAAAGGGTCGGCTCTGCGTAGGCTTCAGCTCGGGTGCAGTCCGAGCACTTGTAGACCAGCCTCTGCGCTGCTACAGGTGTTTCGGTATCGGCCACACCCGATCCCTCTGTCCGTCCCAGGTCGACAGGACGGACAGTTGCTACCGCTGCGGCAAAGTCGGCCACAAAGCCGTATCCTGCACGGCCGCCAAGCCACACTGCCTAGTGTGTGCCGCCAGTAGCCGCCCAGCAGACCACGTGATGAAGGGGAGGATGTGCAATCCCCCCGCCAAGAAGGGCAAAGCGCACGCGCCAGTCGGGCCTGCCGCTAGCACGGCTGCGGAGGAGGGGGGTGCGATGACTATTGATGGATAGAGTCGAGCATCGCATCCTCCAGGCGAACGCCAACCACTGCCGAGCTGCTCAGGATCTGCTGATGCAGACCATGGCCGAGTGGTTGGTGGACTTAGTGGTGGTCGCTGAGCCTTACTCGGTCCCTGCCAATTGGGTAGGCGATCGAGACGGCTTGGTGGCAGTGGTGTCGCGGTCTTCCACGGACTCCCCTCCCCTCTCGCTTTTAGAGAAGGGTCAGGGATACGTGGCCGCCGCGTGGGGAGATTTAGCCCTTGTGGGGGTCTATTTCTCCCCGAACCGCCCTCTCGCAGACTTTGAGAATTTTCTCGAAATCCTCACTGCCGTCGTCGGGAGGGCGGCGCCACGCCAGGTCGTGGTGCTGGGCGACCTCAACGCCAAGTCGGCGGCCTGGGGCAACCCGGCTGCCTCCTGCAACGTCCGGGGACGCGCCGTCGAGTTTTGGTCGGCGTCTTGCGGTGTGACCCTCCTCAACAGGGGGTCGGTCCACACGTGTGTGCGGCAACGCGGAGGTTCGGTGGTTGACGTGTCGTTTGCCACCCCCTTGCTAGCCGCACGCATCGTGAACTGGCGGGTGGAGACGGTGGAGACCATGTCGGACCACAGATATGTGCGGTTCGACATCTCCACCTCGAGTTCGAGCTCCCGGGGGGAGATGGCCCGCTCTGGCAGGTCTCCCTTCCCTCGGTGGGCTCTCACTCGCTTGGACCGGGAGGCAGCCAAGGAGGCGGCCTTCTTGCAGGACTGGCTGTCGCCCCCTGTTGAGGCCCTGGACGTTGACGTTGCAGCCGTGCAGCTCAGGGGATCCCTGACCGAGGTGTGCAACTCCAGCATGCCTCGGTCTCGCCGTCCCCCTCCCCGTCGTGCCGTCTATTGGTGGACGGAGGAGTTAGCGGGGCTCCGTGCCAACTGCGTGGCGGCCAGGAGGGCCTACACGCGGAGCCGACGGCGCAGCGCACGTGATCTGGCAGCCGAGGACCTCCTGTACGCCTCTTACAGAGAGGCGCAGGCGGCCCTCGGGTCGGCTATGTGCGCTGCCAGGGACGCGGCGAACGCCGAGATGCTGGAGAGTCTCGACCGGGATCCCTATGGGAGACCGTACAAGGCGGCGCGGAACAAGTTGCGCCCCCACGGTCCCCCGCTGACCGAGACCCTCGAGCCGGCCCTACTGGATGGGGTGGTTCGGTCCTTGTTTCCACGCAGGACCGAATTCACCCCACCAACGATGGATCCTCCACAGAGGGAGGTGTCACCGGACGAGGAGGTCCCTCCGGTGACGGCGGAGGAGTTAAGCGCGGGGTTGTTCAGCCTTCGCGCAAAAAAGACGGCCCCTGGACCGGACGGCGTTCCAGCACGGGTGGTAGCCATAGCTGCCGCTCAAATGGAGGACAGGTTTCGGGACCTTTTCAGCGCGTGCCTTACCGCTGGGAGGTTCCCGAAGCTTTGGAAGGAGGGGCAGCTATGCCTACTTCGCAAGGAGGGACGTCCGGTCGATTCCCCCTCGGCGTACCGGCCCATCGTTCTGCTCGATGAGGTCGGTAAATTGTTCGAGGGGATCATCGCTAGTCGGCTGAACAGCCATCTGCGGAGGGTCGGCCCGGACCTGTCGGACGCCCAATTCGGTTTCCGGCAGGGTCGGTCGACCATCGATGCGCTGGCCCTACTCAAGGGTCAGGTGAAAGGGGCGTTTGAGGCGGGGGACGGAGTGCTGGCGGTGTCGTTCGACATAGCCAACGCCTTCAACTCCGTTCCCCACTCGACGATATTGGAGGCGCTCCGGTATCATGGAGTGCCCCAATACTTGAGGGACCTGCTGGCCGACTACTTGGAGGACCGCGAGGTCCTCCTTGTAGACAAATCGGCCACTTTGAGGCGGTACGGCGCAGAGTCTGGTGTTCCACAGGGGTCGGTGCTAGGCCCTCCTTTGTGGAACATCGGATTCGATTGGCTCCTGCGGGGAGCCCTGCTCCAGGGCACGAGTGTCATCTGCTACGCGGATGACACTCTCCTCACTGCCCGGGGCAGGAACTTCAGGGAGGCGGCCTGTCTGGCTTCGGCCGGCGGGTCATTGGTCGCAGGGAGGATTCGCCGCCTGGGGTTGAAGGTGGCGCTGAACAAGACCGAAGCCGTGTTCTTCCACGGGCCTCGGCAGCGCTGCCCTCCGGATGCCCACATCGTAGTGGAGGGCACCAGGGTGAACGTACAGACCCAGATGAAGTATCTGGGTCTGGTACTTGACAGCAAGTGGCGCTTCGGCCCACATTTCAGCGGGCTGTCGACGCGCCTGCTGAAAGCCGCGGACGCGCTGTCATGGCTCCTCCCGAACCTGGGGGGGCCTGGTGCGCTATGCCGGCGCCTGTATAGTGGCATCCTGCGGAGCATGGCCCTATACGGCGCCCCCATATGGGAGGAGTCCCTACACAGGAGGGAGAACGCGACGGCGATCCGCAGGCCACAAAGGGCCATTGCACTGCGGGTTGCGAGGGCCTATCGCTCAGTAGGCTTTTCGGCGGCGTGCGCTCTGGCCAGCACCCCTCCTTGGGAGTTGGAGGCGTGGGTGCTCGCCAGAGTGTACGAATGGACGGCGCGCCGGAAAGCGCTCGGGGAGCGCCCCGTCGCGGAAGAGAGGGAGGCCGTGCGGAGGGAGGCGAGGGCCGCCATTGTTGTCCACTGGACGCAGGACCTCGCCGCCGCCACCTTTGGTCGCCGTACCCTGGACGCGCTCGGTCCGGTCCTGCAGGACTGGCTCGAGAGGCGACATGGTTTTCTGTCCTTCCGTCTGGTGCAGGTGCTGTCGGGACACGGCTGTTTTGGCTCGTGCCTGCACCGGATCGGGAGGGAGGAGACTGCGGCGTGCCACGACTGCGGCGCCGCGGAAGACAATGCGCAGCACACTCTCGAGGTGTGCCCAGCTTGGTCCGAGCGGCGCCGTAGTCTCATTGCGGAGATCGGACAGGACCTCTCGCTCCCCGGCGTGGTCAAATCCATGCTGGAGAGCGAGGAGTCCTGGGCAGCGGTCGCCTCCTTCTGCGAGGATGTCATCTCGCAAAAGGAGGCGGCGGAGCGCGCGCGTGAGGAAGACCCTCTCGCTGCGCCGCTCCGAAGACGAAGGAGAGGTCGGAGAAGAGGTCGTCTTCTCCCTCCTCCTGGTGGTGACGGGCGGGCGACCGGCACGGGGGTGCCTCCGCCCGCATTGCACTCGTCACCGCCTTCGTCCGTCATTCCCGGCCCTCTCCCTACGGGGAGGGCGTGATGGGTTGGGTGGGTGTTCGTCGGAGGAGGACTGGACGCAAAGGCTGCGCCGGTCTCCCAGTCCCCCTCCACTAAGACGATGCGGGAATGCCGCTGGGTCGTTTTAGTGGGTATACCGGGCTTAGCTCGGGGAGTCCCACATAGCCCCCGCTCCCCCGAGCGGGAGGTATGCGTAACGCATTTTTTCCCAGCGCAAAAAAAAAAAAAAAAAAAAAAAAAAAAAAAAAAAAAAAAAAAGGTTAGGTTCCAGGTGTACTGGTGGTCCGCCGAGATCTCGCAGTTGCGCATCTCGTGCGTGGAGGTGAGACGCCAGTACACCCGATACCGAAGAAGACGTCGTCGGGTCCCTGACGAAGAAGCCGCGCTGTATGAGGTGTACCGCGCGGCTAAGGAGGCTCTGTGGCTGGCCATCGGCGAGGCGAGGACGCGAGCTAGGGAGGAGATGTTGGAGACTCTAAACCGGGATCCGTGGGGGCGTCCCTATCGCTCGGTCCGGGGGAAACTCGGACCATGGGCGCCCCCGCTTACGGAGAGTCTCCAACCAGAGCTGCTGGAGGACGTGGTCGCAGCCCTCTTCCCGGCTCGAGCGGAGCACATTCCGCCGCCGATGGCTCTGCCCACAGCCGCAGAGCCCGAGGAGAACGCCAGCGTCCCAGAGGTGACACAGGCAGAGCTGAGGGCGGCCGTGATGGGGCTCCGGGCAAAGAATACTGCTCCGGGGCCGGATGGGATTCACGGCTGCGCGTTGGCCCTCGCTCTGAAGGAGCTTGAGCCCCAACTGAGAGGACTCTACACAGCGTGCCTAGAGCAGGGCCAGTTTCCCACTCAGTGGAAATCTGGTCGTCTGGTCCTGCTCAGGAAGGTGGGGCGCCCTGCGGACTCACCGTCCGCGTACCGGCCCATAGTGCTGCTGGACGAGGTGGGAAAGCTGTTCGAGCGGATAGTCGCAGCCCGCCTCGTCAGCCACTTGTGCGGAGAGGGGCCGGACCTGGCGGAATGCCAGTTCGGGTTTCGGCATGGGCGCTCCACTATCACGGCGATATCGCGTGTGAGAGTCCTGGCGGAGGAAGCGGTGTCCCGGGGTGGGGTGATGTTGGCGGTGTCCTTGGACATATCCAACGCCTTCAACACCCTGCCCTGGAGTTGTATTCGGGAGGCACTGCGCTATCATCGAGTGCCTCCCTACCTCCGCCGCGTAGTTGGGGCTTATTTAGCGGAGAGGTGTGTCACCTATCTGGGACGTGATGGCAGACACCAGCGCCCCATGTCGTGCGGCGTTCCACAGGGCTCGGTCTTGGGCCCGCCCCTGTGGAACATCGGGTACGACTGGGTGCTGAGGGGCGAGCTCCAGCCGGGAGTGGACCTGACGTGTTACGCTGACGACACGCTGGTCACTGCCCGGGGGAGCTCGTACAGGGAGGCAGCGTTGCTGGCGACGGCTGCGGTCTCACAGGTGGTGAGCCGCATACGTCGCCTCGGCTTGGAGGTGGCCCTCAACAAGTCGGAGGCCATAGCTTTTCATGGCCCCCGGCGGGCGCCGCCGCCGGGATCACACATTGTGGTCGGGGGGGTCCGAATCGCTGTCGAGTCCACCATGAAGTACCTGGGATTGGTGCTCGACAGCCGGTGGGATTTCGGCCACCACTTCCGGCGGCTGGCGCCCAAGTTGTTGGGTGCGGCTGGGGCGTTGTCAACGCTGCTTCCCAATCTGGGGGACCCGAGCACCGCCTGCAGGCGGTTGTACGTGGGGATCGTGCGATCGATGGCCCTTTACGGGGCCCCGATCTGGGCGGCTGACCTGACGGCCAGCACCATCACTGTTCTGCGGAGGCCGCAGAGGGTGATGGCCGTCAGAGTCATCAGGGGTTATCGCACGATCTCCTACGAGGCGGCTTGCGCACTGGCCGGATCTCCGCCGTGGGACCTGGAGGCGAAGGTTCTCGCGTCACTGTATCGGTGGCGCGAGGACGCGCGGGCGCGCGGCGAGCGACTGATGCAGCGACACATCGAGCTGCGTCGGTCGCAGCTGCGCGAGGTCCTGGTGGCGGAATGGCGGGACAGGCTCTCACGCCCTTCCGCCGGCCTCGTCACTATCGAGGCCATCCGGCCAGTGCTCGACCTTTGGCTCGGGAGAAGGCACGGCTCCCTGACGTTTCGTGCGACACAGGTCCTTTCGGGACATGGCTGCTTCGGGAAGTTCCTGTGTCGCATAGGCAGGGAGCCGGACGCTCGGTGTCACCACTGCGTCGACTGTCGGGAGGACACGGCGCGGCATACGCTGGCAGAGTGTGCCGCTTGGGAGGAGCCGCGCCGTGACCTCATCTCTGTGGTGGGCAGTGACCTCTCGCTACCGGCCGTAGTCCAATCTATGGTCGGCGGCGAGGAGTCCTGGGACGCGGTGGTCTCCTTCTGCGAAACAGTTATCTCGCAGAAGGAGGCTGCGGAAAGGGAAAGAGAGATCTCGACCTCTGACCCCGCCCGCAGCAGGCGCACCGGGCGTCGGAGGAGGGCGTATGCTGCCCTCTTCCGGCCCCCCTAACTGGGTCCAGGGGCGGCGGACTTGGGGACGTCTGTCGCCCCCATTCATCCGGACCCGAGGTGGCGGCGCGAGGTGTTCCCGTGCGCCCCTCTCTGAAGTCACGGAGGGTGTTTAACACCTCACTCCCTCCGTAGACGCGAGGTGGCCCGCAGAGGCGGGCCGGCACCAGCCGGGGATTGCGGATGTGGTATACGTTCCCGCGATCCCCGGCGTAGGTGAGAGATGGAACACCGGGGTGGTTTTAGTCAGTAAGAGTCTGACAGACCCCTCCGCCCGCCCCAGGGTGGAGGACATCCATGAGGATTTCCCCCCGTTAAAAAAAAAAAAAAAAAGGTTAGGTTAGGTTAGGTTCGAGTTCGAGGTTCGAGTTAGGGTAGGCCAGAGAAAATGTCCAAATCAATTTTAAAAAGGAGGCACTGCGCTATCATCGAGTGCCTCCCTACCTCCGCCGCGTCGTTGGGGCTTACTTAGCGGAGAGGAGTTTACTATCTGGGAGGTAATGGTAGACACCAGCGCCCCATGTCGTGCGGCGTTCCACAGGGTTCGGTCTTGGGCCCGTCCTTGTGGAACATCAGGTACGACGTGACCTGACGTGTTACGCTGACGACACGCTGGTCACTGCCCGGGGGAGCTCGTACAGGGAGGCAGCGTTGCTGGCGACGGCTGCAGTCTCACAGGTGGTGAGCCGCATACGTCGCCTCGGCTTGGAGGTGGCCCTCAACAAGTCGGAGGCCATAGCTTTTCATGGCCCCCGGCGGGCACCGCCGCCGGGATCACACATCGTGGTCGGGGGGGTCCGAATCGCTGTCGAGTCCACCATGAAGTACCTGGGATTGGTGCTCGACAGCCGGTGGGATTTCGGCCCCCACTTCCGGCGGCTGGCGCCCAAGTTGTTGGGTGCGGCTGGAGCGTTGTCAACGCTGCTTCCCAATCTGGGGGACCCGAGCACCGCCTGCAGGCGGTTGTACGTGGGGATCGTGCGATCGATGGCCCTTTACGGGGCCCCGATCTGGGCGGCTGACCTGACGGCCAGCACTATCACTGTTCTGCGGAGGCCGCAGAGGGTGATGGCCGTCAGAGTCATCAGGGGTTATCGCACGATCTCCTACGAGGCGGCTTGCGCACTGGCCGGATCTCCGCCGTGGGACCTGGAGGCGAAGGTTCTCGCGTCACTGTATCGGTGGCGCGAGGACGCGCGGGCGCGCGGCGAGCGACTGATGCAGCGACACATTGAGCTGCGTCGGTCGCAGCTGCGCGAGGTCCTGGTGGCGGAATGGCGGGATAGGCTTGCACGCCCTACCGCTGGCCTCGCCACTGTCGAGGCCATCCGGCCAGTGCTCGACCTTTGGCTCGGGAGAAGGCACGGCTCCCTGACGTTTCGTGCGACACAGGTCCTTTCGGGGCATGGCTGCTTCGGGAAGTTCCTGTGTCGCATAGGCAGGGAGCCGGACGCTCGGTGTCACCACTGCGTCGACTGTCGGGAGGACACGGCGCGGCATACGCTGGCAGAGTGTGCCGCTTGGGAGCAGCCGCGCCGTGACCTCATATCTGTGGTGGGCAGTGACCTCTCCCTACCGGCCGTAGTCCAATCTATGGACGGCGGCGAGGAGTCCTGGGACGCGGTGGTCTCCTTCTGCGAAACAGTTATCTCGCAGAAGGAGGCTGCGGAAAGGGAAAGAGAGATCTCGACCTCTGACCCCGCCCGCAGCAGGCGCACCGGGCGTCGGAGGAGGGCGTATGCTGCCCTCTTCCGGCCCCCCTAACTGGGTCCAGGGGCGGCGGACTTGGGGACGTCTGTCGCCCCCCATTCATCCGGACCCGAGGTGGCGGCGCGAGGTGTTCCCGTGCGCCCCTCTCTGAAGTCACGGAAGGTGTTTAACACCTCACTCCCTCCGTAGACGCGAGGTGGCCCGCAGAGGCGGGCCGGCACCAGCCGGGGATTACCGATGTCGTATAAGTTCCCGCGATCCCCGGCGTAGGTGAGAGTTGGAACACCGGGGTGGTTTTAGTCAGTAAGAGTCTGACAGACCCCTCCGCCCGCCCCAGGGCGGAGGACATCCATGAGGATTTCCCCCCGTAAAAAAAAAAAGGTTAGGTTACAAAGCAACTTTTCGAGTACGACACTAGTGTCATAGTTCACTCGGGTTGATCTTCTTGGCCAAGAAATAACACTTGCTAAGTTTGGTCCATTTCGTGACCCGTCCTCGTTTCACACAGCACGACAAGCCGTTGGTCCTGGCTGTAATTTAATTTAAAAAAAAATATATATAATATCTTGCCTCACACTAAGAATAATTTCTCCTGTATCGTGGGTGCGTTTACAAAAATATAAACTTACATAAACTACCAGCCAGACCCAGAACAACTATCTGTAGGACATGCAAATTTTGTTTGAAAAAAAAAATCAAATCTTACGGGAATAGAACCTGCGACACGCATCGCGGCAATCAATTGCTCAAGCACTGCGCCATCCGTGTCGACTTTTACAGACGTTAGCAGCAGTCACCAGTCATACCAAAGCGTATCGCACCACCAAGTAACTGGATAGCACTAGAAATACAGGAAACCGCCCCGATGCAGTTGAAAAAAGACAAAGTAGATATTATAATCAATTATCTAATTATATATGCGCTCAGAAATCCAGTTCTCGTACTCAAAAACTTCAACAAAACAACGCAATGTTTCAGCGACCATCAGTGTCAAAAACTCAAAGGTCGATCTGTGTTGTATGGCATATTATTTTAGCCACGAGCTACTTCTTTACATTTTATAAACCAAAAAAAAATGCACCAGGATATTCAGAAATCTGACCAAAGATGAGCATAATAAACCCAGAAACGGCGACAATTGATCCAAATCAACTTAATTACATCATCAAACCACATGTGAACGGAAACGTAGAACAAACAAGGTTTTGGATACATTTAGGCTAGACACAAACTATCGTACACATAATAAGAATATCTATCAGTAGTAACTGAACCTACCATCAATCACACGCTAGCAGTTAAAACTGAAAGTAAAAACAACTAACAAACTGTTACCCTTGACGTGCAGTTGACTAAACTTCGCTTGACCAGATCTGTCAGTCCGGAGTGAGCAATTACTAGGAACGTTGTTATAATCATTTACTGGCCAAATACTGATAGTGCCAATCTGTTCTTGATTGGCCGGTTTGTGTCGAGAGACGCAAGAGCAAATGTATTCGTTTGTAGTTCAACAAATTAATGGTGATACTGGTAGGTGTTTTACCGTAGTTCCTCCTCTAGCACATTATTCCACAAAAGGGTTCGAATAATTCTTGTATGGAGCCCCCGTACAAGAATTATTCAAACCCCTTCGTGGAATAGCAATCAACCGCCATTTTGAATTTTATTTAATCGTGAAATGGTAATAAGGTTGAATGACTTGAGTTTTAAAGAACATCATCAAATCGTTTAAACCGAATACGATGATACGAAACGATGTATACGAACTAAGATTGCAATATCTCAGTTTCGATTTCAGAATATCTTTCAATAGACGTCCTCGAAATACAGGTTGTCGTTCGATGAACTTCCGTAATGCTTACCATACTGCTACAATCATAGAGGGATACTTATGAAAAGAGAATAGTTTTTAGATCAATTGATAGATATTAAACAACTAATAGCCAAGGTAAATATTGAAATTTAGGTGCATAATAATTGTTAAGCAATGGGTAATTACGCATGAAAAAAGAACGTCGTCCTTAGTGATCGTACATTTTAGAAATGATAATAGCTACGAATCAAGAATTACCGTGTTACTCGATTGGTGGGTTGTGGAGGTCTGGTAGACAGCCGCTCCATGTAAAATACTGGCATTATGCTGAATCCGGTTTGACTGGGAGCCGACCCCAATATAGTAGGGAAAAAGGCCAAAGAAAATAAGATCCAAAGCAAATAAATTGGAATCATGTTGAAAAAGAAGAAATGGGAATAACAGAATTCTTCAAAACGAACTGTCAAGCTTACTTGAACGCGTGTAACCATCCTAAATCAAACACGCCACTGGGATTCACCAAAACCACATGTGTTTTCACACTGACTATCTAAGTTGTCGTAATCAATTAAAGTTAACTTGTGAAAATGAGTTTTCGTGGTATTTTTTCGAGCATTTATTTGATATTGATCTACCGAGCATATAAATATGTAATATTTAAATAAAAATGTTCATAAGAGATTGACAAAATGTGGCGAGTAGCTGTATTTTTAGTAGCAACTGCTCTGATTGAATTCGCTGCCTCTGATGTGAAACGTAAGTTAAAATAAAACTTAACTTAGAGTCTTAAGTAGATAAATTTCTTCAATTAGTTGATATGGAATCAACAGCCCTTTATAAAATAGTAGGCAACGCAAGTCTAGTGTTGCCCCTAGTAACGCAAATGTCCTTAAGCAGCTGTGACATCTTACCAGCAAATGGGATACGTGTTTGTTTACAAATCCATACATTTAAAAAATAATAAACGAATATACATATCCCAGTCATGTAGATGAATCCAAATCTAGAGTATCTCTCTCAGCAACGCCACAGTTTCTGGCAGATTATACGAAATGCAGAGTGTGATATTAAATTCATCACCACTGCTCAAAACGGTGAAGGGAAAACATCATGAGGAAACCGGCAAGTCCTAGAACCAAAAATTCAAAGACATGTGACATTCACCAACCCGCACTGGGCCTGCGTGGTGGATTACGGCCCATTCCCTCTCCTAGAGAGGAGGCTTGAGTCCCAGCAGTGGGAACATTAAAAGGCTGATTATGCTTATGCTATACGAAATGTCTTTCTTAGTTTACCTCTTCCATTCTAAAGTTCACAGTACCCGAACAGCTCCAGCATAGTAATCGTTATACTTCCAGCTACGGATGGGCTCCTAGTCCAGCGGCTAAAGCGATCCCCTAACTCCTGTGATAGCTACGAGGACTGGGGACCACGTAGACCGAGGTACTGGCCCCCTCCACTACAGCCGCCCCCTGGCCCGCCGCCATTCTGGCCACCACCGCCTGGCCCGCCACCGTATTGGGCCCGTCACCAGCACCGTGATAGGTTCGAAGAGTTAGCTGATGCTGCGTCGAGAGGAGAAGAACCTTGCTCCACGTGTGCTGGTGGAAATGGTTCTTCCTCTTCTCTTAGTAATGCTAAAAGTGAAAACGGAGACGCCATTGCAGTAGCTGTGGCTAAAGCACCTTCAAAAAAAACGTGAAGCAAATCTAGGGATGGTGGCATTAAGAATTAGGTTATAAATCCAAGTCTGTTTAGTTTTTAGTAAGGTTGTGTAAGAAAGAAATCATTTGTCTGATAGTTTGGATCATCGAATATCTCTCATAAAATGATCAAAGATGTTTTGATTTCAACGCATTAAATAAAAAGCAAAGAAATCACTTTGTTATCTAGAATGTGTTTTTATTATACGTTGATGCATCAATAAAAGCTTTCTAGATTTTTACTAAATTAGTTTTAAACTGTATATTAATGTTACTGTTATAATATTGTGAGATTTTCTATTGTCGTAAGAATTAAATATTTAAAAAATATTTGCATTTTTTTGAGAGTGTGTACGAATGGTAGCAGGAATTCTCTGTTACCATTCGTACATAATTATGTCAATATCATAATTAATGTAAATAAAAGTGACCTGCATGTTGACCTGGTGGCAATCTACATACATAAACAGAAGCTGTGAAATTCTAATTTCATTTAAATTATAAGAAATACTGTACGGAGAAAGTGGAGGAATAGTCTAGTGGTTGTCTGTCTGTCTGTCTGTGTCTGTTGTGTAGTCTTTAGCTCGTGGCTAAAGACTGACAGCCGCATGGGTCGATCTTCAAGGTTAAGCAACGTTTGCCGAGGTTGGTCTGTGGATGGGTGACCATCTTAACATACCGAGTATCCTCGGTGCCTTGGAAAGCACGCTAAGCCGTTGGTCCCGGCTGTCATTTGTAGATCTTTGGCAGTCGTTACGGATTGTCAGAAGCCAGTAAATCTGACTCCAGTCTTGCCAAGCAGTACCGTGTTTTCCAGTTAATGGGTTATGGAGGTCTGGTAGGCAGCCGCTCCACGTAAATTACTAGTATTCAGCTGAATCCGCCTGGACTTGGAGCCGACCCCAATATAGTTAGGAAAAGGCTAGGCAGATGATGACTGTACGGAGAAAGTATTTGTCTCTGTAACGTATTTGACTCACCAACAAGAATAATAGTACCGATATACCTACAATTATGATAAATGATATTTATTTTGTAAGTAGATTAAACATAACACTTTTACACGTCCAATATTTCTTGTCATTTTAAGCTAGATGAAGCCGGTGTTTCCTAGCCGACTACCCTGAGAAGAAACACCGAAACAAAATCAGAGGTCAAAGTCTCTTTTAAAGTCCATAAAATCCGTACTGGTCAAATCATATGAGAACCATGTAGGTTAATGTCTGAGGTAGCCTTTTGGGGAAAGTGATACACACAGATTTGAGTGCACCTGTCCAGACAGTGCAAGCATTTGTCAGATACCGTGTAGCTCAAACTAAGAACTTTATTATGTAAAATTGTAATTGCGCACTAAGATAATGCATGCAAAAGTTTTTACACGAGGAGCTTATAATTGTTAGAAGGTCAAGACTATATAGTATGTGCTTCCAAGGTCCAAGCATGCAGGTTTTGACCGGCGTACTCGTATATCCCATCAAATCAACCAACTCAATAATAAACAAAGTGGAGACTGCGTATGGGCAAGTGTAGTGTAGGACGCTCTGCGGCACGATGGATCGATGATTTGAAGCAACAAATATATAGACAAAAGCCTGTCCCCATCAGCGTCAGCCATGTCCTTAATAAGTGGCAATATGGGGCGAGAGCAGCAAATAATGAATCAGGCGGAACAATAGCGAATCGTCGTGTTCGTGGTGCGGTCGCTGTTGACGTTGCCTAGCAACCTCGTGAACTGACAAATGATTCGTCTTAGTCCGTTGCTGGTGGGCATTCCCCACTAGCTGATACACATCTTTCGGTAAACATCAAAGCCCCGGAAGACAAGCATGAGTAGTTAAAAAAACCAAAACTACAGGTTATACAGGTTACACATAATAAGTACAAACAATAACACATTACTGAGAACTAAAATGTCACCAAAGTACTGTATTACGTAAAATACTTCCTGAATCTGACCCCATAATAGCGTTGCCAGGCGTCCGGATAAAGCCGGACACAGTCAGGCTTTTTAACCGACTTCTAAAAAAGGAGGAGGTTCTCAATTCGGATGACGGTATTTTTTTTTAAAGTTTGTTCGCACATAACTCCGTCGCTTGTTAAACGATTTGAAAAATTCTTCTTCATTTGTTGGAAAGGGTATAGGTACTTTCCAAATGGTCCCATGAAAATTTTATCGAAATCGACCAGGCGGTTTTCGAAAAATCAACAAAAATCTAAAAAAAATATCTACATTGTCTACATTGACGACTTCTTAGTTTACTCTGCAAAGGAACAGTACGTTTTTTTACACCAATGTGATTGGTTCGTGTAGGTGGAGGGAGGGGAGGGGGTGTAGGTACCACTAAAAGTGAAAAATAAAAAACTTTTTACAAAAAATACAACCGACTTTTGTTGTCAAAAGTTTTTGGTTGAGATGACGCCGGGCCTGTTCGGATATTTGATAAGCTTTTTAAATTTGAAATTTTTTTCGCTCACCTTGTATCGCCTCTTACGTAGTGCGTACTCATACTATTGCAATTATTGCAATGAATATTGAATTATTAATAATAATGAAGACTGGCTCACTCAGTGTTATTTTTGTTTCATTAGAATTTAAGATGATTTTATGGTAAATGATAAAAAAAAATCTTTGTTCGGTTATACTAAAACTATAAAATGGCCTTTTTGCCCAAATGTCCGGCCAAATTGGCTGGTTTGTCCCGCTTTTCGGTTTTAAGACCTGGCAACCCTAAACCATAACAAGGAAACATCTTTCAAATTGCGTCCGTTATGGACATTTTTAGGTTACTGACAGCCAACCACCGTTGTTACGACACTTTCTGCCTCTTGACAACTGAACTTAGGACCTTTTACACTATAAACAATAAAATTAAAAGTTAACAAAGAGTAGCAGTAGTAGTCCGTTAGATCCACAGAGCAATGAGCACCGAGACCCGGTGGCTACGACTGACCGAATGGCTAGACACGGTAATTACGTAACTCTCGATACAAATGAAGTGTACATTAACTCATACAGTCGGACATTCAATAAGCTGCATTCAAATTATTTTTAAGCGGTTTCACTGGGATATTTAACGCTTTTTGTTTTTGATAATTTTTCTATAAACTTTTCCAGTAATACTAGATTCAGTTTCCAGTTAAACCGCACTCAGCTGATTTTTGAAAACATCAATAATTTCGTTAAAAATTTTGAGGTGTTCCACGCTTTTGAAGTTATGCTTTCTCTTCTTGTAACGCAAAACTTCATTTGCATTGGATGGCGCAAATTCACTATGAGTTATTCTTACAAACCTTTATTAGATTTTCAAACCAAGTTATTTTTTTAGTTTTTTTTGCGGTTTGTCGTATCTTTAGGAAAGATCCAGTTTTAATATTCTATTCTGACTATGCTTAGGATACGCTTGACTGTCGAAATTTGTGCGCCATTAGTGATGGCCCAGTCTGTGTCGGCGCAGGGATTCCATGCTCTATGGTTAGAATCTGATAATCTCACACATTAGTGTTATTTAAAAAAGCTCTAATAGGTAGGTAGTATTGTTAAGTGTTTTATGTTTTTCACCGTTGTAATATATTAGCTTTTTATTCGTTTTTTTTTTCAATTCCAGCAAAGACTCACTAACAAATGCATTTTATTCCTATTTGATAAATGATGGTCGCAAGTTTTCGCCCACTCTCCCAATAAAATAAAAATGTTAAATAAGTCGAATATCTAGATTTTAATTTAGATTTATTTTATGAACATTTTATTCATGTTATACATTTTTATGGTCTCAGTTAGCAGATGTTTGCTCTACGCTGTGCGGGCATAATATGAATGAATCTGCATTAATCACAAATGTAATCTGTCGTTATATTCTTTTCTCTATATCATTGAAATGCTACTTAACCGGATAATTGTAAAAAGCGTAAGTTTATAAAATATCTTGAGAGATTGTAAACTGTCGATAAATTGCCAACTGAACATTTAGAACACTTTTTACGCCACATTCATCATCATCATGTGCTTGAATAAGACATGTTTATTTAACCCTTGCAATATTTTTCTTACTTATACGCAGGCCAAGCCGATGGCGCGGGCGGAAGCTACTGTTAATAAATATCGTCTCTATAGATATAAGATAAGACAATAACGACCGTTTCATCTGTGGTTAACCGGTTTTTTCACGTTTTTGGTTCTTTTCAACCGACTTCTAGAAAAGGAGGACGTTCTCAAGTCGACTATATTTTTTTTTTGTTTTACCCATGCTAAAATGTAGCTGTATGTTTATTTTTATATGTCTCTACCTACTAACACTATTTGTAAAGTAAATTGTTACTAATCCTATGGATTTTGTCCGAAATAAAAGTTTTATAATTATGACTGGGTGTACCAATGTTGCTGATTCTTTTAATATTCGAAAGTTGGTGCTTGTCATGTGGTCTGTGTGAGATTAAAATTTGATGAAACTTTAATTTCGGAAGTTGGTGATACAAAAACGAAGTAACAACCAAACACAAGGACTTCCGGAATCAAATTTATTTTATACTTTATGTGTTTTGTTTTTTTTTTTCATTCAAGTCTTGGTTTCAGCCAAGTGAAAAATGCCGAAATCAATATGTCGACTGCGATACAGCTAGGCCTTGCGTAAACCACGCGGTTGGCAAGTAGGTACCTACATGGTCATATTTTCGGTTATTCCAAAGCTAAATTAATTAAAGATGTATCACTAATATAAACATGTAAGCCAGGGTGACATTGTGAGGAGAAACTTTTATTGCAACAGCTTTATTAGTCACCGGTCCGAGGAGTGAGTTCAAGATCATTGTGAACAAGGTTGAGGTAAGCCCTATAAGCAGAAGGTACCTAAAGTATATTAAGTTGATGGTATTTTGATACATTACAGGATAGATATGTGACAAAAAATACAACCAAGAGCAAATACAGCCAAGACGAATGTACGTAGCTTACCCTGTGAAAAAGTTATCAGATTTCATATAAAGCCAAACTCTAAAGACTGCACGCTTTAAACCTACAAGCTAAGTTTAGTCAAAACGTGTGGCTTGGCCGTTTTATTTCACACCCAATGAACGAATGCCTATGAAATCTTCGTGATGGTAGCGAAACGGCCAAGCCACACGTTTTTTGGGCTTGAACCCTTAGCCCCATTGATACGCCATTGTTTTTGACATTCGTTAGTGCTAATAAAATCGAAAGTATAAGTAATAGCTACGACATGCAAACTTTGTATGTTTAATGATTGTACTGGTGGCATTCTATCTTAAATTTTAAGTATTTAGCATCATCCAAAGCAAAGTTATGAGAGTTCAAAAAAACGACGAAGCGTTTCGAGAAAAAGTAGGTAGTTCCCTTGCGCTTCGCTTGGCTCGTCTTGGCGGGGGTACTACCGTGCCCCCAGATAGTATGCCTTAGTTCATCTCTTTTTTTTATTAGCGCCTCATAGGTCAACCTAAGGTTGTCGACTGCTTAAGGCGCTTCCCTGCATTCATTCCCTCTTTGCCGCCCGCATCCTGCACACACACTTTTATCATAGAATTCACGCAATTTTTGGAATTATTTTGATTATAAAGATAAGCGATCTTTTGAAATGAAGTAAAACGTGTATAATATAGATTTTTAAATTATCTATCCATTAGTGTAATCCTCAAATGATTAGAGCGTTGAATTTACCAACAGAAGCATAAAAACAACAATTTTAGTCATTTTTTAAAAGTAGATTTTAAGTTTATTTATAACACATAAAAACAAATTATAACGTGGAATATGATGATTATTCTATTAATAATGTGCTTTTACATGTAGATTATTTCTCATAACTAATGAGTTACTTAATAGTCTCTGAATAGCGAAGAAAAACGTACTATTGCAAGGTTTTGGTCGGGGTATCGCCTTAAACGGGCTTGCCTGTGGCGGCCTTAATATAAATATTACAGCCACTAGTCAGGACTAGTAAAAGTAGTTTTTTTTTTCAACTCGCTCTATTAAATAGCAACTTGTCAACCGTGCCTTTACAAGGAAATATAACATGCTCGTGAAGTGGTCATAAATCATAAAATTACATCGATGTAAGTTGTCCGGTATCTTATCTAATAATTTATATGTCTTAGGAAATATGTTTTAGTAAAATCCTCGTTTATTTGCTGGTCGTAAAGATGTTTTGGAAATGAAAACTAAATCAAAAGTCAATTGTTCAAAAATCAGCACTTTTCCATTGTTAAAATTCAGAAGATAATACCTTCCTGATGATTTAGCTAAGAAAAGAAATGGCCTAACAAACTCATCAATACTTCAGCCTTTTTAAGTTTGCAAATCTTGAATTTATTCAATAGCCTAATTATATATTTTACGATGCATTATTCGCTTCTAGAATTTTGCTATTTTTATTTTAAAGCTGAGATCCTTCCACTTTGAATTTATTAAACAGATACTCACACATACAACACACACACACACACACACATTTTGACAATCCGCTCGAAACCATTCTTTATTATGAGATTTGAAAAAAGAAAAGACTTTGTCTTTATCAAACTAGCCACGCAAAAAAAAAAAAACAAAAAAAAACTATGTTTGCTATGTCGATTGCTGTTCTCCACACAAACATTATAAACGCCCATAGTCGTGACGGATATTATAGAAAGGCTCATAATTTACATTTTTGCAATCAAGACAATTAAGATTAAGTCCATTTTGGCAGCTCGTATAATTTAAAAAAATAGTTTATGTGTTTTAGCAGATTACTTTTTGTGTATCAGACCAGCCCATAATAAAGTCGTTAAAATTAATGGTATAAGTATTAGAAGTTTATAATAACATCTTTGGCCAAATGAAAGTTACTTTCTTATGGTTCCTCGGTTCCTTTTTATTAGTGATTGACGGAACTGGTTACCAGTTATATTTCCTCAAAGAACATGAGGTACGTATTGTGGTGTACCCATTACCCAAAAACAACGTTGAACATTCTTGCAGGATTACACTTAACTTCGAAAACCTTTGCAAGGAGGTTGCTGGGATCAGCAGGATGAGACTGGCTAGCTAGGCACATCTTCTAAATGACATGATTTAAGGAATTTCGCTATTGCCAAATTCCTATCTCATACATTTTTGACCAGGGGCGGATCCAGGATTGTCTTTTTTGGAGGGGCTTGACCCCGCTGAAGGTGAGTTTTATCAAAGTAAACACTTAAAAAACACATAACATTTTATTTACTTAACGCTTAACAAGCCCCCTTTTTTTCTGGATGGGAAATCATCAAATGACTTCTCCCGCTCTGGGTGGAGCGGAAGGGAGTGTCAGACTCTTACTAACTAAACCCCACCTGTGATCTTTCTTGTGCCCTTTACATTCCAGGGCCGCGGTGACTCTTTCGAACAAATTCCGCAACCATAACAAGCCTCCTTGGATTGCTTTTCGTAAATGCTTTAATTACTTAGGTTATATTATACCAAAGAAATCTGGGTCTTTTGGGCTTGAAACCTTGGCCCTATTGATACGCCATTGTTTTTGAAATTCGTTATCTACATTAATATTATAAAGAGGTAACGTTTGTGAGGTTGTGAGTTTGTGACGTTGTAAGGTGATCTCTGGATCTACTGAACCGATTTTCAAAATGATTTCACCAATAGAAAGCTACGTTATTGTGGAGTGTCATAGGCTATGTTATCCCCGTATTACCACGGGAACTGGAACAACGCGGGTGAAACCGAGGGGCGCTGCTAGTTGCTAATAAATTGTAGTCACTTTGTCTACACAAGTCAAATATCAGGTTGGCAATAATGATATAATACAAAGTAATGGATTTTGATAAAAGGTAGGTTATTGAACTTTGAGCGACAAATTTACATATTTATCTGTAGGTATTCGTAATAAAAAAAAGATCTGTAAATGAGGCAAAAAACTAACCAACAGGACACAGCAGCAGCTGACGTAGAAATTCTCTCTGGCATACCGTTCATCAAGTTTTAGACCAAATACATGAAACTAACCATTTCTCTCGAATTCATATTAATTAGGAGGAAATGCTAAATATTTATAAAAACCTGTCATACAAAACGGACGCTGTTTTAACATCGTAAAATACCCAATTTCCGAGATTAGTATAAATTATCTCGTGATAAAAATATTGGGACAGCGAACATTCTATTAATAGGTACATTTATTATTAATTGGATATGGTAACATGGATATTTCTTTATGAATTAAGTTATTTGTTCTAAAAATATGAAAACACAAATTTTAGTATGCCTACCATAATTTATTTACTGACCAAAGTTTATGGATAGACAAAATCGATGAATTAATTTAATGAAAATCTTAACTGTGCAGATTTAAGAGAACAGTTAGCAAAATATATCTCACATTAGGATTAGTCGAAAAAATCGCATATCAGAATTATAAGAACATCTATAATATATGGTTATATAAAGAGTTTGTTTGTTTGTTTGTTTGCTTGCTTGCTTGAACGCGCTAATCTAAAGAACGACTCGTTCGATTTGAGAAATTCTTTCAGTGTAAGATAGCCCATTTATCGAGAAAGGTTACAGGCTATACATCATTACGCTAAGACCAATAGGAGCAGAACACCAATGAAGAATGTTTCAAAATCGGGGGGTTATTAACTATCCACGCGGACGAAGTCGCGGGCAGAAGCTAGTAGTAAATTAGCAGATTAACTACCTATTGGTGCAATCGGGATTATGCTCCCATTTTGATCATCTTTATGAGGTTCCAACCAAGTTTTTATTGGTGCAATAAAGAAATGATAAATGAAAATAAACTAAAATCCTCTTAACTACAATGTGGCATCAAAAATTCGTCCGCATCACTATCGATTGAAAGTGAACCCAAAAGACTGGCGGCATTGCCACGTTGTATGGCAATGCTTATCCTCTGTCCGAAGTAATTACAATCTTTATTAGATTGGAATTTCTCGACATTCCCAAATCCCATCCAAATTCAATAGTTACCAATATATCCGAAAATGTTTACAATTTCACGCGAAATTTTACAATCTTACGGCGTTGGTAATTTGCGGTGACATGGGTAACCAGGTAAAACCAAAATAGGTTTGAGAGATTTTCAAATCTTGACTGAAATATATCAAAAAAACCCTGTAAGTTCTGAAAAGCTAAAATTAATAAAACGTCTATTTAGCAGTGGTGGTCGAGGGGTAACGTGGGGGCCCTGACTTACGAATTGTAGGCCGCGTTTTTCGTCGAGGCGATCGGCGGCGGCGACCTCTCGCGTCCGGCCCTGGTTCGGGCCATGGTCCGGAGCGAGGAGGCATGGGAAGCGGTCGCCTCCTTCTGCGAAGCAGTAATGCTAGCGAAGGAGGAGGCGGAGCGCGTGCGAGAGAGGGAAGCCCCTCGCCCCAGCCGCCGCAACAGAAGAAGACGCCCCGGGCGTCTGGAAACGCAGGGCGATTCCCGGCCATGGATGCGGATGGCAAGCTATGGGTGGCTCGCCGTCCGATAGCAACCAGACCCAAGTCGACGGCGCGTCGTGTTCCACGCGCGCCTCTAAGAGCCGTCAGCAACGTAGACGGGGCCCCATAGGGTCAGTGCCTGCTAGGGTTGCGGAATTTGTTCGAAAGAGTCACCGCAGCCCTGGAACGCAAAGGGCACAAGAAGGATCACGGGTGGGTTTTAGTCAGTAAAAGTCTGACACTCCCTTCCGCTCCGCCCAGAGCGGGAGAAGTCATTTGATGATTTCCCATCCAGAAAAAAAAAAGGCCGCGTTTTCAAACCCAACCAGGCGCATTACTTTGTGTAATTAATTTCATCACCAATGCTCTCAACACGGTGAAGGAAAACATCGCGACGAAACCGGCATGTCCTAGAACCAAAACTCGAAGACATGTGATATTCATCGACCCGCACTGTTCCCGCGTGGTGGATTACGGCCCATTCCCTCTCCTAGAGAGGAGGCCTGTGTCCCAGCAGTGGGAACATTAAAAGACTGATTTTGCTTTGCTATTTAGTCTAGCGACTCTAGGAAGCATCAGCGAGGATTACTGCTAATTTAAATGCAAATGAACTTATAAGATAGTCAGAGTTAAAGCAAAAAGGACTTTAAATAGCATCTACATCCAACTAGAATTATATCATTGCAAACTATGGAGGTCAAACATGCGCCCACGCAAAACCTCACGACCAATTTTATGGGCAAAATATACGATTATGCGAAATTCTTAATGAACTAGGCAATACTTTATTTTATGGGCTTCCGTTTCTAAGCTATAAAGTATAACGTTTCGTTGTATTTTAAATATAAAAGAAAGAACTTTCTTAAGATAGAAAAGGAATAAGTTTATTACCTGTCAATTCTTTTATTCCAGCGTTGACAGTTTTTTATGAATTATGAAGTATTGGAGAAAAATGCCATCGGCAAACTATGATTTATACCAAACAGAATTTAGAACCTTTTTTGTTTCCACTGAACCCTAAAAATAACAGAGAATAAACCACAGAGCACTGAGAAGCTTCATCGGCCACTGACAATGTAAAAGTCATATGTCGCGGAGGCCCGGGTAGAATACCGTGAAACGGGGTGGGATTTTAACTTTAATACTATGTTAAGAGTTTCTAACAAAGCATCCATTAAAAAATATTTCATTGATTTAAAAAATTGGAGTGGAGTCATTGCTGCAAAAAATATTTTTATAACGTGAAAATTCCAAACAAAGTTTCTTTTCACCCCGTGTTTCTTTCCACCCCGTTTTACCCGTAGGTACCTAATAAACGGCACGACAGGATTAACCATCCGTAATTTTTTTAACTCCGACCAAAAGTTTGACCTGAATAGTCACTAAATTTTGGTCGGGGCAAAAATTGACACACACAAAAGATAGCTTTAGTGTGTCTATCCGTAGCTTCGTACTTAAATGTTTAAAAGATTAACCGGTTTTCATAAGTTTTTTTGTTGTTTGAAGATTATTTGATCCAAAATGTTAGTAGAAAATAGAAAATCTGTTTAGTCGTTTGTAGATTATCAAATCTCAACATGATCAACTTCCACAGGTTTTAGGTAATTCGGTACTATTTTAGTTCCATGATTTTAGTTATTTTAGTTCCATGATTGATGAACGTTTTCTCATTTAGTAAACAGCATTTGGCTTTTTTTAAATAGGGCCCAAGCAAGTCAACGAGTACCATCGCATACTTATTCATAAAATTGTCAGCAGTTATAGTTGTACCTACTAAAAATTATAGTAATGGCTTCCCTGATTCCGCGATCTGTGGTAAACACTCTATTTAAAAAAATATGTTATCTTTGTATTAGCGGTGTAGATGTACGATATAGCACCATTTGTCAGAGAAATTAAATTGTTGAACGAAAACATCCATTTATTTTGGAGATTAATTTGAGTTTTTGCGAGAAAACTGTCACTTAATTAATTACTTCTATGTAAATATGTTAATTACATTACTTTTAATGGTATAAATAAACGTTAAAGATTAATACACGTCTACTAGAACAAGGTTCTTAAGATTTTGTTTTTTTGCACTATCAGTGTTTCCCAATGAACGATCATTTCTCCTCATGTAACTGTACAATCAATCGTGGTCCGTTGAAACTGCCTTAGCTAGTAATTTAAGGCTCTGGATGTTTAAGTATAAGTTTGATGAAAACTACCAACCTGAGGGAGAATTCAACTAATTTTTCAGCAACAGTCGTTATTTCATCTCAGTCAAAAAAACCTCCAGTTCCATACATATTTGACAGATTTCGACGGACATGTGAAAAAGTCCTCTAGTAATGAGAATGAAAATACATCAACTTTAGTTACAGGAAAAAACTATGCTGTTTCCATGCAACCAACAAAAGTAGCTGTAATTTTTTAACTTGTCAATTCCAGTCATCATCACATCCTTATAAAGCACAGGAACGCATTAAAGGCGAATAAAAAACTGAATCTCACACGATCTGCGGTTCAGCAAAGCCTGATAACCTGAATACCAGTAAAAACATCTGATAGTTAAGTATCTACCTACCGGTCAAAGTTCCTTCCTTTTAACTGTACCGACTACCAAAAACATGACTTCTGGGGCTCCACCACTCGACTTAAAAACCCAGACATGGCTATAAAATTTGAGTTTGCGCAATCCGTGTATAATCACAGGGCAATAAAACACCATGCCAGTAACAACTACGTCTGTACTGCGAACTACACCGTTATTTTCTGGTATATTAATGTAAATACTACATTCTGTTGTTTTTTGAAGTGTGTATCCTGTTTCCTTTCTGTTGTCTCAAGATCTGTACTTATATTCTGTTTCCTTAGGAGGTACCGCTATGGTCGCAGTTTCTCGCCAGTTTTACCGTCTTCTTGATTATTGTTTCAGTTTTTGGATTATTGGATTTATAAAAAAATTCCCCATGTTTTATTGAATTTTCCAATGAAATGCACAATTGATAAAGAGTTTCGGCCTTACCTACTCAGAAGTTTTTAGCTGAAAGTGTTTTTTACGTACAAGGAACTAAAGTTAAAACCACAAAAGGCAATAAAAACTAAGCTAGAAAAATTGAAAAATAGAATAACTGCACATAAAAACGTCGTTCTTCGAACAAAACGGTAAAATGATACAAAAGTTCATTCGAAAAGTAAGCCATTTGTTATAACCTCCTGTTTATTTTAATCACATACATTTTAACAGGGATATCGTATTTCAATATTAGAGTTCATCTATTTCTAGATTTATAAACGCAGTCCAAGTGTGGTCCTAGTGTCATCGACCATATTGGTTTCAATCATCTGACACCCGGGGCAGTTTATCTTATCTATATCTATACTTATAATAAATCTGTAGAGAGGTCAATTCTGTACAAGGAATATATTTTCAAAATAACTATCAGGGGGTGATTAGTGATCGATACTGGTGCCAAAAATGCAATCAGTAAAATTTTTGTCTGTCTGTCTGTCTTTCTGTCTGTCTGTCTGTCTGTCTGTCTGTATGTTCTTTATAGAAACAAAAACTACTCGACCGATTTTAACGAAACTTGGTGCAATTATTCTTCATACTCCTGGGCAGGTTATAGTATACTTTTCATCACGCTACAATCAATAGGAGCAGAGCAGTGAAGGAAAATTTTTGGGAAAACGGAAGAAGTCATCTACATAAAATTATCTAAAAAACATCCCGAAACAGCATGTCTATCTTTTGTCAATTTTAAACCGATCGGGCTGAGAGTTTCAAAATCGGGGGTAAAGTAACTATTCCACGCGGACGAAGTTGCTGGCAGAAGCTAGTATATTAATATAATAGCTTATTAATTAATTGAAGAATCTACAGGTCAAGTGCGATTTATAGAAGACTTGGTAACATTAATAAATCAACATATCCTGGCTTGACACATTTGAAACTTGATCCTTACGAAAGTATAGCACAATGTTTTATTTGCATTACTAACACAGTATGTGAAAACGTGACTGATAAATAAGTAATGACAGATAGATCCTCTTTACATATAAGCAGTCACTGGACAGAATGCAATTGCAAAAGGGCTTCAACAAAAACTGAAGGTCGAACAGCAAATGGAAAGTCTTGACTTTAAATAATGAGAAGATAAACCGGATTTTTGTAATTACAACACTCGACGATAGCAAGTTCATTATCTGTTAGTTAACAATCAAGATCAAGGTCAATATCATTGTCAATTTCGTAATCACTGAGGTGCGAAAGACTTCATATCATACGTTCTTCGATTATGTTCAAAATGGTGACGTAAGATACCTTCGGAATTATTTTCTTCTGCATAAACACTTGCTTGAACCACTTTATCGACCACACACATACCCATCGTATCTAATTTGTCAATCGGCGATCAATGAAGATCATGCTTGGTACCATGATCTTCATTTTAGTCTTCCAGGACACCTTTAGGATTAAGAAAAATGGCTTCTCCGTTTAGTCGAAAACACTTCCTATCATCATTTGAATATATTACAATAAACATCTTCCGGTCTACTGATACGGTATTGTTTACAATTTTAACGACTGCCTCACTTCCGTGGGATTTTTTCCAAATAAAACCTCAATGTCTTTGGTTGCCAGCGCGTGGGGCATGACCTCCAGGCCCGACCTATAAAGATGCTGTCGCAAAAAAATAAAACACATTTTAACGGAACACACAATAAAACATGGCGAATTTGCGAGTATTGTTTTTTGCCATCGCACTTGCGGGATGCAGCCCGACCCTAGCTGAAGGTGGTAATTTTTTATCGATACTCTATAATCTTGTTTGCGGTGTCACGATCTATCGATAAAACTTGCAGTTTCGATGTTGATACCGTTAGGTAATTGCCGGTAATTGTCTCTTGTGTAGGTAATTGGGTGGTCTACTTACCTGACATTGTGGGTTTAGGTAAGATGGGTTACGGCAAATGTGTTACTTATAATTTGTTATTTTTTGTGTCAATTCGAGCAAGTTGGTTTAGATCAAAGATAAGCCGTTGATCATTATTTAAAGCTGCTTTTAATTTAATTATTTTTGCTAAATCCGGTAACCAGATTTTAGCAAGTTTTGAAAAGAAACTTCTTCAAATGTTAGTGACATACTTTCAGTTTGTGGGAGGTTCGCCTCAACCATAAATAAAGGCGTGAGTCCTACAGTCGTTTCGTACTCGTTTAATTGGATAATTTCTAAAACTCGATATCGAGCGGATGTGCAAAATGGCCACTCTTTTTATGATGCCGCATACCTGTACAACACACAAAATATTATAATTTCACATAGAAAATTAGAATATATTATACCTACTAACAATAATAAATGTCATTTACTGATCATAATAACTTTAACCATGATATTCCATTTACAGAAGCTGAAAATATCCAATCTGACAGCTTAGTTAGGGAACCTCGAACTCTGCACCAGAAGAAGTTATGTAAAAAATATGGAATCTGCGGACAACAAGGGGGTTATGGCGGCCACCAAGGGTATCAAGGATACCAGGGCTATCAAGGGTATCACGGTTATCAGGGTTATCCAAGTTATCAAGGATACCAACCACCAATAAACATTGCCATCAGTCAGTCTCAATCTTCTGCAAATGAGGGGGGAGGAGGTCACGGCAGTGGATACTTCCCCAACAACTACCAATACAATAATGGTTACCCAGCTTACCAGAAACCTGGCTACCCTCACCAAGGTTACAATCCTGGTTACCCAACCCAAGGCTACAACCAAGGATACTACAACAAGCCAGGTTTTGGAAATGGTAATGGAGCGTACAACAATCAGTTCAATGGGAACTATTACTCCGCTGCTCCCACTGGAGGTCAAGGAGGCTATGGTTTCCAAGGTCCCTTCGGTTTTAGAAACGTGCATGATGGTGTAGGGGACTACGATGATGGCTATGACTACGGTTATGGTCGATCGAGTGCCAGTGCAACGGCTGTTGCTGAAAGCAAAGCTGCATAGATATTGGAACTTAAGGAAGTGCTAGTGTGTTAAAACGAAAAGGTGTTATCGTTTAACGATTCGATATTGTTTTGTTTGTTTTATTTTTAGTCATGATTGTCGACTAATAACGGTTATGTAAACAAGTTATTTATGATTTATAGACCCCTAAATGAGTGAAATACTGTTAGAAGGTTTTGTTAATAAATTAAGGTCGAAAATTATATGCGGGTTCCGTACGAATAAAACAGATCGTATGTCATTTCTTGAAATATGTGACCAAAAATGTAGAAGTCTCTCTCCAATAAAATGTTTTTTTACCTAAAGCTTTTCTTTATTTTGATTAAAATCTTTTTGAACAATTTTGACGACGACATTATCATAATTAAGATGAGATCTAGCTCCACATAAAGGTTTATTATTGATAAATGTTTCACATCCTCTATAAAATTAGGAATTTTATGCTCATCATTTTAGATCATTTGCCTGTTTTGTGAGGTCTATGACCTAGGTGATTACTTCACAAAAAGATGCAGCTTCTAAATTATTGATTTGTGGGGCATTATTAAATTTGATTGCCATTGAGATCATGTTTACATTAAATATAACCCGTGAAACTTTATTGGGAATCACAAAGCAAGTGAAACTTTTATTATTTTGAAAATGTAAAATTATCTAAACGTCCAGACTCATCATCTGCCTTTGCCCAACTATATTAGGGTCGGCTCTCAATCAAGTCGGATTCAGCTGAATACCAGTATTTTACGAGAAGCGGCTGCCTACCAGGACTCCACTGCCCATTAACTGGGGAACACGGCATAATACTTGGCAAGACTGGTGTCAGTTTTTCTGGCTTCTGAAAATCCGTAACGACAGCCAAAAATCTCCAAATGACAGCAGGGACCAACGGTTTAATGTGCTTTCCGAGGCACGAAGAACTCTCGTTATGTTAAGATGGTCATCCATCCACAGACAAACTTCGGCAAGCGTTGCTTAAGCTCGAAGATCGACCCGTGCGGCTATTATTACAAAAGCGAAAATAGCAGTGTTTGTCTTTTATTGTTGACCTAAGAAGCTTTTCACCTGAGGAGTTAGTTCTCTTGAGATTTTCGACTTCCCCGCGGCCAATGTAACTACAGAAACTAGTTCTAAATAAATTATATTCTTATAACATAATGTGAAATTGTCCCAATGAATTAGGCTAGAAATCACTTTATGTTAGATAAAAATTCATGAATTTACAAGTTAAATGCATTTGTAGTGGTGCTGATGCTTTTTAATTTTATTGCCTGTTCATTTAAAGAGAAAAAAAAAACTTAGGGTAATTAAACTCTTTGAATCGAATCAAATGGAAAAGGATAAAGATAGCTTTCACAATGATGATGAAAACCTTTTCTTTAACCCAAAGCTATTTTAAGATTATCAGACCTGCTCTCCAAACGGATGTAAAACAAACGTTAGCGATCGTCACATAAATGTGAAGTACTTCCCGCAGGAAAATTATTTAAATAATTTTCGACTAAACAGTCTCATTTATCGAAATCGACTTCATCAAATAAAAAAACTTCATTAACATAAGACATAATTTCTTGTTGATTTCTTTATTCATTAACACAAACTGTGACATTTATGTGTTTCAAGCTAACGTTATGAACCACACGATTGAAAAGATAATTAAAATTGATATAAAGCTTTCTGTCGTCCTCTTTCAAATAAGAAAATATTTTAATTAATTAAGATTCCTTGTTTTAGTTTTTCTAAATGAAGAGACTCAATTTTATTACGGCCAATTAATCAGTTGTCTTATCAATTTAAAGATGATACTCTTACAATTTATGGTATCGGATCAGCTGTACCCGTCAAAAAATGTTTACCGTAACTCGTTAGATAAATTTTGTTTATGAGTGTCAATGGCTTTGGGTGTAGTGGTGACCCAGTCAGGTTTGCTGGTTTGAGTGGGGGGATCTCGTATATAAGCTGAGGGTTCAGTGTCACAATCATCCACAACCACCTGCAACCACCTGAGGAAAGGTCTAGACATCCTTGAAAGAGAAAACAAAGATGGCCGCCAAAATTATCGTCCTTGCTACCGTGCTTGCTGCTTGCAATGCAGTGCCCGTGTGGTACAACGGTAAGTGATGCAATAATAATTTAATTTGATCGTAAAGTAATTGACTTGCAATGACTCCTAATTACAACGACAAGCTGCAGTTTTCAGCACGCATTGAGATTCAGGAGATCTGACTCATGAATATTTCTGAAAGTTTTCAATAAACATTTTACAAATGGTAAAAAAAACGATGACATTTTAAGGTATTACTTTCACATTGATCTAATTCTAATGTTTTACCCGTTTCAGAACTCCCTGGTGTGATCATGAGAATTGGCCGCTCTCCCAGCATCTCGTACGGATTCGGCAGTGGCTTCAGCAGCAATATCGGAGGTATCTCCCACTCCACTGGCATTGGCGCCGCCTTCCAGTCTGGTGACGGCGTGGCAACGGGCTACGGCAGTGGAATCTCTGGCGATGGTTCATACGCTCGTGGTGTAGGCATCGCTAACAGCAGCCCCGTGCAGTACCACCAGCACCCTACGTACCAGCCTGCTGCCCCTCGCCCGCATTACGAGTCCTCGGTCGCCTCCGCTCAGAACTTCGGCAACTACGGCAACGCTGCCTCTTCAGCCCAGTCCTTGGGTAACAACAACTTCGGATCGGCTGTATCCTCCGCTCAGACCGGTGGCCCCGCCCGCTTCAACAGCGCTGTGTCCTCCGCCCAGAACGTTCACGGATACGGAACTGCCGTTTCCTCAGCTAACAGTGGTTACGGATCAGCGCTCTCCTCGGCTCGCAACTCTGGCTACGGATCTTCTGTGTCCTCTGCCCAGACTGCGGGTCAAGGTGGTTACGGTTCAGCCGTGTCTGCTGCTCATAACATTGGAGGATACGGCGGTAGCACCGCTCAGGTAGCCCAGCAGCGCGGCGGTGCCATCCAGCACAGCGGCGCCACTAGCATCAACGCCCCCGGTCTCCAGGCCGCCCACTCTCACGCCGTCAACACCGGATTCTACTAAAGTGTTTATCAGGATGTAAAAAGATGTTGAGACGACAAACAAACTTGTCTCAATATCTTTGGGGATCTTGTAATTATTTATTTTGTGAAAAAATCAATTAAAACCTTGATTTTTAAATCGTTTTTATTGTTTAAAAATATCCTTAATCTATTCACTAGCTCTAGTATCAAATACCAATTTATGAATTACATATAGTGTAACATACAAATAGCTTCACTATCAATTAATATTTTCCGTAGTCTGCTTTGTAGTCAAAAGTTGCGAGGCTCTTGGGCTTTTTGTCAAAAGGAATAGTTTTGTCAGAACTCCCAAAGTTTTCAGCTTTTTTGTTATTGTTATCAAAATTATCAGTGCTTTTTGCTCTGTTGTCAAAAGTAACTCCATTAACGCTTCCATACACATGGCCATTATCACTAACTGCAGTTGCACTATTTACTTGGCCATTGCCAGGAAAGTTAGGGTTATAGAAACTTTCAATATTTCGGACCCAGCCTTTGAGTCCAAAATCATTGAATCCAAAGCCCTCGGGAGCTATAGGGAATGTAAAGATTGGTAAGAATGGTCCACTGGATGCTGACGCAAAGCTTCTTCCTGCTCCTGCTAAAGCTTTGCCAGGAGCTGCAATGCTGTAGCTCGATTGCACTGCACTTTGAGGTTTTTGTGGCAAGTTGTTGAATGGACGATGTTGTTCTTCATCATTTAATTGTGTGAATCCAGATCTTGTTGCAAATTGTTGAGTAAAATATTTCTCCACATTCGGGTCGGAAGATGATATCGCCACTATTGCATCTCCGTCAGGAGTTGATTCTGAAACAAATCTATTAGTTTAGTAACTATGTAGTTCACTAGTTCATAATACATATAATTTAAAATAAAAATATTCACAGAAGAAAAAAACCAAAGGAAATCTAAAAAACGAACATCTTAAATCATTGCACGTAAAATTTAAATACATAGATCGTCATGGATTATCTGTGACTGTAACTGTCCTATTGCAGATCAAAGATATCTTCTAACATGAAGAAAATATCAAATTAATCTTAAATCAGTTCATACTTAACATATTATTATTTCCACATACATAATAGGTAGTTGAACTGTCTAAACTTACCAGTTATTCAAACAAAACTTTACGAGACAGAAACCCACGACAAATGCCAACTTTCTCACTAATAATACAAAACTCAGTCACATTCATAACTTAGGGACCAAAATAAACACTCACCTTTGAACACGACAGGAACTGCATCCACCACAGAATTTACAGCAAAAACTGACATCAAAGCCTTTAAAACAAACATAATGTCCTTTCAATACAACTGCGTACTCATAAGTAAGAATCTATAAAGGAATAATGTGCTGAGATCACAATGAACGGTTTATATACGATGCCATGGGTCGAACCAATGGTTTATTACATCCATTGTAAGGTGAATGACCCATCTTACTGTCTCAAACGAGATTTAGAAATGTTTGAAGATTAATATCTTCAGCCTGGTCTTAAATCATGCTGGCGTATAGACAATGTAGATATAGCAAATGGCGATACAAGTTCAATGGTATTAGTTGCAAGGCGGGTTTCGATCCGATGATCTGCCGGCCGATGCATTTCTATGTTCTTTAATTATATGCTGTCGTTTGGTTTAAGATATTAAATTATTGTTTCATTAATTTTGGTCCTGGTTTGTTATTTTAAAAATATGTATTTTTTTATCTTTGTAAAGCTTTCACAAGACAATTTATAGCTTCTGGTCACCATACGGTTTCTAAAGATCTTACGCAATCATTAAACAATTTACATTAAGTTCCCTCATATTCCCACTGCTCAGACTGAAAGCCGGAGCGTTCAACCGCACCATTTTGAATTTCAATTCTTATAGAAACGAAATGACTACGTGCAAATAAACAAAAAGTATTTCGTTTATTTTGTACCTATAACCTGACTGTAGATAAATCAGAATAGGAGTGTCAGGCTTTTGGCAAGTGGGAAAAAAATGTGTGAAGTATCCATAAATTATTCTATTAACTGTTCAAGTTATTTAGAACTTGACATTTTCTTGTGATCCGAGGACAGGACCAATCCTGCGTTAGTTATATTCTGGTCCTGAGCGAGGTCACTAACCCATCTTTCTCGATGACGTAATCGTCCAATAATTATTGCTTCTTTTACACAATTCAAGATACGATCCAATCAATCTAAACTATACAACGAAAGACGTGTTTACATATTGTTTTACCCAGGTACAATACCTGGGTAAAACAATATGAAACTACTTGACCGATTTGAAAAATTCTTTCACTGTTGGGAAGCTACACTACCTATCTCCGGTGAACATAGGCTATATTTTATCCCCATATTCCAACGGGAACGGGATCTACGCGGGTGAAACCGCGGGCCGCTGCTAGTTGAAAACAATCATGTTATCGTATCTTAATGAACAAACTCATTCAAAAATCAGATTTCTGCCGTTACCTACGCGTCTGATTAGCTATTGATTCGGTGCCAAACTGTCTAGTACGTTATATGGTAATTATAGATAGTAAACAAGAGCATCATTTTCAAATTCCACGTTTGGAAATAAAGGATTATCTTAATCCTCGTTCGAAAAAGTTCGAAAATTAAAAAAATAAATAATTGAAAGTAAAGAAAAGAAAGAACATCCGTTTATTCCGTCAGAAAAGACGCACCGAATCATAAACATTATAGAATAATGACTATTAAAAATAAAAACTATATCACGGCCAAGCCACGTCACGGCAAGACATTAGCTAATCCGTCGCCAGAACAGAACATACTAGGTAACGCATTAACAAACAACATGATAGAAACAGTATCTTTGATATTCATGCTCGTCCTCATCTTGATATGCCTATCCTTATTCAAAGTGAACACCACAGCACATGTCAACCTATTTCCCTGTTTTCTTCACGACTTATCAGTCGTTTTCTTACTTGATATTAAAATGATCTCTGGTCTTGTAGTCCGTGCATTCATGGTAGAATGCATCATCATGGAATGATATGGCGTATTTTATTTCAGTCATCATTACTCATATGCAGTTTATTTGCAGGGTGTTATGAATTATACGTCTTTGTGATTGATTTCTCTCGTGATGCGCATGCGCGAGCTTCTCGCTCGCGCATGCGCATCAGCAGTCGGAAATTATCAAAAACATCTCTGATTTCCCTACATTTTGACTTCTTGACATTGATCGTCGCCGAGATAGTATTGTGTATTCAATTTGAACGCTTATAGTGTATTTTTGTGAAATAAATAAAAATATACTTATTGCTGTTTTGAAGCGTGCCACTAACACGCAGTCACAGCTGTGAGTGTGCAAAATGTGGAGATTAGTTTACGAAATACTTTGTAACGGAAACTAATGGAACTACGTTGAGGAAAAGTTAAAAGCTGGCTCGCAGATGGCAATGTAGGTATGTTATATACGTAGTTCACACATAATATAAGAGATGTCGTTAGTGGTCACTAAAGAAACATATTAAAGAGGGTTTTCTGGAAAATTCACGCCACAAGTTGGCGCCACTAGCGCTAGAGGTCTTCCACGTTGATACCGCGACTAACTAGGTACTTCAATATAATGTGGACGCCCACTTAACTTATGTCGCAAAATAGATACAGGGTTTTTCTTTATTTTTTTTTAAACAAAAAATATTTATATATGTGCATACATACATGTCGTAATGGGTAAAAAGCTTTTATGGACGCCTGGTCTCTGAATTGCCACCTAATGCACATTATTTGGTAAATGAGGAAACATTAAATGTTTCAATTTCGGCTCATTAAACTATGTATATTTTCACAGATACATAAGGTAAGCTGGCTAAGTAGTTTGACATCCTACTAAATTAGATTTATTAATTTTCTTTCATCTATTTTCATAGACGGAAAAAGACGATGGGGGGTGCACTTGCAGCCCTCTGGCTTTCAATCTACTATATAAAAATAAGTCGGGTTTTCCTTCCTGACGCTGTAACTCTAGAACGCACGAACCGATATCCCCGGTTTTACATTCGTTGGAAAGGTCTCGGGTTCCGTGAGGTTTATAGCAAAGAAAATTCAGGAAAAAATTCAACAGAAAAGCGGGAAAATCTTTTTTCACAAACGAAGCCATCTGGTAGCGAAACGGAGTTCGCGGGGTTTGCTAGTAATATATAAAAAAGGTGAAGAAATAAAAAAATATATATCTAGACCATACGCATACGTACGAGTGGGACAAGTAGGCAGGGGCATATCAATGGTGAGGCAAGTAGGGCAAGATCCTCGGGCGCGAAATTTAATTAAAAAATCTAAGTTCACAAACAAATATTTCAGACTTTTATGGGGGAATCATGAAGAGAAAAACTGACGTCCTATTTTGGGTTTCTTCTAGATGTAGAACTCTGTGTGAAGAAGAATTTGGAAAATAAATGTAAAGAATATAATTTTTTTTAGAATTGCGATATCAGCTAATGGAGCGACGTTTATACGAAGAAATAATAGATGCAAGAAAAACTTCAATTTAAAGAAATTCGAAAAGTTACTTGAATTTATTGTGCAGTGTAGAGATTAAAGCCTATTTACAAATCCGCGCATTTGAACTTCCGCTTACAGTTTCAGTAGGTTGTGAGCAATATTTTAGTAAGTTTGAAAATTATATTTTAGTTTTATATCAGAAGCAGCTATGATCAGAAAAAATCTAAAAGATACGGATAAAATTATTTTCGAAAACATCATCGTTATTCTAGTGTCGCAGAAGTGCAGGGAGGTGGAAGGTCTAGGGTCGGACTAATGGCCGGCCCGACCCTGGTCACATTGGAGGTGGCATTTGCTAGCACAATCCAGAGCTCCTACTGAAATCTTACTCACGACCTACATAATATAAAGTTCAAGCAAGTTCATACAGGGAAAATTTTCGAACTCTCTTGGCTCGCTTTTGTATTTTTTTCTCTTTAAGCTCTTGAGCTTTCCTGCTTTAGTCATTTTGTTCAGTTTAATGTATACAGTCAAAAGAAAATCTACACAAATATTGGAGCTCGCTTTGCTCGCTCTTGTGTTCTTCATTCGCTCAGTTCTTGACCTTTCCTGTAAGTATCTATTTAAATGTCAGTTCTAGTCCCCTAGAGATGATAAAGAAAAGCCAAACCTAACTGAGATGCAGTACCTACACTAAGTCCTTGAATTTTCCTGCATCAGTAAAGGAAGTTACAGTATAAAAAATCAAAAGCCTATCCAAGATAGGTTGTATCTGTTATTTTTATTGAGATACTTTACGACGGGCGCAACTAGTTATAACTTGTGCCTTAGGCGATATTTTGTATTACAGGCCGCGGTAACTCTTTCGAACAAATTCCGCAACCCTAGCAGGAACCGACCCTATGGGGCCCCGTCCCTGGTGCTGACGGCTCCTTGAGACGCGCGTGGAACACAACGCGTCGTCGACTCAGCCTGGTATCGGACGGCGAGCCACCCACGCTCACCGTCCACAGGCATCAGCCACTGCGCAATTGCACAGCGGCCGACTTCTCTCTGGAGGAGGCTGCAATGGGACCATTACTGGCACTCCATTTCAGCCCCCTCCCGAGTATTACAAGCCCCTGCAAGTAGGTTTGATCCACCCCATCCACTCCTGAAGGAAAACCAGCGACGCCATAATATGGCGTCGCTGGTTTTTTTCGTAATGCTTTAAACCATCACCTTTTTACCATATTATGGTAAAAAGGTGATGGTTTAAAGCATTGAGTCTTTACAAGAAACACAAAGCTTCCCAGCACTTCGTGCAGAGAGACAGGAAGTAAATTAATCATTTCAATTGAAAAGTCAGTAGGTCCTACTTACTTATGCATCCAGTAGGCTTCTGATCTAATAAATAACAACTCGATTATTTAGCAAAGAAATACGCTCTCTAAACATGAGCTGATAACTGTACCGCCCATCTCATCCATACTGATGATACTAACAAATGAGTCTGCCACAATCTTAATGGATTAATAAGTAGACAAATGTGCTCAACAACATTCCGATAAACCGTTACCCGAGCAATATAAAAATACATAAGGCTACAAAAAAAAAAAATAGCAGATAATCTTCAAAACGGTGTAAATTTAGATTTCTTCTATAACAAATTAACCTCTAAAGTTATTACTTTCCGCCCAACTACACGGTATTTTGAAGGCAATTTTAATAAATCAGTATGGGTTCCTTTTGACTAGGACACCGTTTAAAAGTAATTAATGGAGAAACTACAGACAGGTCGTAATAGTAGTAGTTCTTTAATTACTAGTTATAATTTCACGCGGATTTATTAAAGGAAAGGAAGAGACTAGATTACATGAATCAAAAGAACGAGAGATTGGGAGTTATTGAAGAGAAATGTTAGAATGCTAAAACAAGACTAGAATATTTCCGTCACATAATAAAAATAAGAGATAAAGTTACTAGTAGGAACATAGAAAACTGACAAAAAACTAGTTGGCGCTATCTAATTAATTATTACTAATGACGAATTAAAAGCAAAGATGACTCACACACTTATGTTTTAAAGCTGAACGACTAACGAGGTATATATTCAACGATGAATAGTGCGCGCATCCAAAAGCGCTCACTAAGACAGGTCGCTCAGATGTGTCTCCGAGTTAATGGCTTCATATATTTTCTGCTTTAATTTTGTTTAAAAACATAACGGTATCCTGAATCACATTAAGCCAAAAGTAACAATGAAGATAAAAGAAAGATATGATACAGTTAATTTAAACATTTATTCCAAGATTTATAAGGTTATTGAGAAAAGACGTGCGTAGGAGGCAGGCCTCAACACAATATCATCGTATATAGCAATGATGCGGCAGAGAGAACTAGAAATGAAATTCCTAAAACTAATTAACAGCCGAGATGTAAAATTGATGTCACATATCACAAAATTATTAATATTTTTCACCACCTAGGGCACCAGTTTATAGGCAATTTTAATTAAAGGAGTGGGCAAAACGATCTGTTGATCAATCCATCAAGATATCCGTTATATTTAAGAGCTATTCCATATTAACTTTTTACGGTACTCACATTATGTTTTATGGACGTCAGACGTGATTAGCAAAGTAAATTGAATATATCAATACATAATCCAACTATAATGGTATAAAATCTTTCAGCAAATTATTATTTACAAATCATTCTAATGGTCATATTAAAACTGTTTTCGATAACCACTAGATTTTTTGTCGTCGTCGAACGAACAATCATACTCGTATTACTGTTAACTTAGATCAAGGCGGCTAAGAAGAAAAAGAAAAAATAATTGCTTCACACAATTGCTCAGCTAACCATAACTTCAAAGTATGATTACTACATTCAAGAACTATAAATGGATAATCAAAACGAAGTTTGAAAAATAATAGTAGAGAAATTATCTTTAAAAACAGATCTGTCGTAGCGTCTATATTAAGAACCGTTTGTTATGCTACAAAGTCGAAAACTTGTAATTTTACGATGAGGATATAAAGTGAGAGATCGATGTTTGTCATGCATTTCTGTTTGGTCTGCAACATGAATAAGATAGGAAGCGTGCTCGTTGTTTATATATTAGTAGTGGCCGCAACGGGAGCAGGTAACTGTAGTTTTATCCTTTTGTTTATAGAAATTAATAAAAAAATCGATAAATTCTGATCAAGATAACTTTATTGACGACTTTTTAGACATAATTAATTGTAACCTCTGAACGGAAATACATTTGAATAATTTTAGTTTAAAATGTATGATAAAATGTATGAATTCTGATATCTGATATTATACTTTTATTAAAATTAAGTGTTTCTTTTTCTAGCCGAATTTAAACCGAAGAATCAATCCAGCAGCAAAGTAGAACAGGCAAGCAAGACAAAGGGATCAGGAACACCCAGCAAAGCGCCTTCTTCGCAACATGTTTCAGCTCACGCGTCCTTCAACAATGGGATGGGCGTCGCCAGCATCGCCGGTGTAGACACCAGATATGGCAGAACATCCTCCATGTACGGCGTCAAGATCTATCCTACAGACTCCTCCATGATCAAGACTGACAGTAAAGGAAACTTCATTTTTAAATCGTCTGATGGCAAAATGCCGATGCCCATCACGATTACAAAGCAAGGCGACGGCGTATCGGGTACGATCAAGATCATGCCAGGGTCAGTATCAGTGTCGTCTTCAGCTAACTCCGGATCTGCGTCAGCGTCTGCTGGACCCAAGATCCCGGACTTCAATCCGTGGTCAAATTCGTTTATGAAGCCGATGATGCACGATTTGTTCTTCCCTGATATGTTCCCTGCGTTTCCTAGTATTTCAAACTCTGCGTATCATACAAGAATGTCAGAGCCTACGTACCATAGGATACCTGAACCGTCGTTCCCCAGGATATCACAACCATCATTCCCGAGAATATCTCAGCCGTCGTATACGAGGATACAACAGCCTTCGTTTACGCCAAGGATGCCAGACCCCTGGAAGGACATGTTCAAACACAGCCTGTCCCAACATGATGTTATCATGAGTCCTGCATGGTACTACCCGAGCTTCAACCCCTATTATAACTTCTGGTAATGCTTATGGAATAAATCGATAAAAACCCGTTTTTGATTTTATTACTAGACCTAGAACTTGAGACTTATATAGACAAAAGCTCTACGTAGATATACACTCATCCTTTTACAGTGTCAGACAGTTTATGACTATGTAACTTAACAAATTGATAAAATAAGGTATTACCCCCGTCCTGACGATTATGTACTAGCATTTACCTGACAGTAAAAGACTTTTTAAATATCAGGGGCATCGTTAGAATAAAAAAAACAATATTTATTCAAGAAAAAGCTTTTAAATCACTGTTTGGGTTCAGACACCCCAAACGTGTGCGCTGGATTGGAGGAGACACTTAGTTCAATAAAACTCCTTTAAACTGAACACTATTTATTTTTGAGCACTATTTACACTTGACTGTACCATCTTAAGACTATATTAAACGTATTAAAAATGTGAACTGAGTTTCAATTATGAAAATGCCCTACCTATATATCCTTGCACGTGGGTACAAGTAGTGCTAGGGTTGATCCTATTAATTATTTATTTTCACCAATTAGTTTTATACATGACCACGCCCCAATCGTGGTCAACCAATCAGCTTTATGTTGCTTCAGGACAGATTCATACAGGTTTCGACAGGTTTCGACCTGTCGAGTGGAGCGTGTTCGTGATCCTAACAGTAATCAAACTTAGCTATTAATCAAGGCGTGAATTACAATACTATTCAAAAACTCTTACTTAGGTAGTTGTTATACATGTGAGTAATAGCTATGAGACACATAGGATTGCTATCTATTATATACACAAGTAATAGCTATCAGATACATAGGAATGCTGTCTATTATACACATAAGTAATAGCTATCAGATACATAGGAATGCTGTCTGTTATATACACAAGTAATAGCTATCAGATACATAGGAATGCTGTCTATTATACACATAAGTAATAGCTATCAGATACATAGGAATGCTGTCTGTTATATACACAAGTAATAGCTATCAGATACATAGGAATGCTGTCTATCACTTAGGTACAGGGGCGTCCTGCACATTCCTCCCGCCGTGCGTCGTCCGCTGCTGACGTCGCAGTTGATTGAGATGGTGCAGGGTCGCTGTTCTCGATGGGCAGCACTATAACTTTCTTCACTGGACGTCGTAGAATCCCTCCCTTCGTGGTTATGTCTACTGTGCGCACGATTCCGTCGGGTCCGGGAAATGTGGCGCAGATGCGTCCTTTCATCCATGTGTTCCGTGGGAGGTTCCCATCAACGATGAGGACTAAGTCCCCGACTTTAGGAATTGTACCTTTAGTATTTGGTTCTCTGCGATTCCGTAGTTCTGGGAGGTATTCTTTGAGCCATCTTGCCCAGAATATATCTGCGAGCCTCTGGGTCGCCCGCCAACTGGCTCGGAGGTGCAGATCGCTATCATTAAATTCTCCTGGAGCTGGAATGCGACCTGAACTGCCTAGAATGAAATGGTTTGGTGTCAAGGCTTCAGGGTCTTCGGGGTTCACTGATACATGAGTGAGTGGTCTGCTGTTCACGGTGTGTTCTGCCTCGATGAGTAACGTATGAAGTACTTCCTCGCTCGGAAATCGTTCATTTAAGGTGGCGGCTAGAGCTATCTTTACTGATCTCACCATCCGTTCCCAGGCACCTCCCATGAAAGGTGCACCAGGGGGTATAAACCGCCAATCGATCATTTTCTTTGATGCTTCTTCGGCTGTAGCCGCGAAGATGGAGGCTCGTAGCTCTTTTTCGGCTCCGTGGAAATTGGTCCCGTTGTCGGACCACAGCTGCGTAGGACATCCGCGGCGTGCTACCATGCGTCGTAGTGCCATGATTGCTGAATCTGTGTTAAGTGACGTTACTAGTTCAAGATGAATGGCTCTCGTCGTGAGGCATGTAAACAAGGCGACATATCTCTTTTGATGGCTTCGTCCTGTTGTGATTATCAGCGGTCCGAAGTAGTCCAGGCCGACATAAGAAAATGGTCTTTGATGATGTGCCAGTCGACATGAAGGTAGGTTCCCTGTCCTTGGTTCTGGTGGTGACGCTGTTTTTATACGACACCGTAGGCATCTTCCTATGATCTTCTTGATGGTCGGTCGTAGACGCAGCACCCAATGCTGTTGCCTGCATTCATTCAGTGTTGTCTCAACGCCTGCGTGATGAAGTTGGCGGTGTATATGTTCGATCCATAATCGTGTTGTTGGGTGGTCACCGTCTAGTACCATGGGTTTCTTGACATGTTCCGTGACGTCTGTCATGGCAGCTATTCTGCTCTTAAGTCGAATTTCCCCTTCTTCTGTGAGTTCTATACATAATGTGTTCAAACGACTGCTTCGTGGTAAATTCCTTTTGTTTTTCAGAGCTTCTATTTCTTGTTGAAACGATTGTTCTTGTGAAGCCCGCAGTATTAAGCTCTCGGCCTTATGTAAAAGATCAGTGGTAAGAGGTATGTATTTCTTCGAAACAGCTGGGTCTCGCCTCTCCCTTATTTTGACTGGTAACGTTTGTCTGTTCTTTCTCCAATCCGGATCGGCATGGTTATTTCTTTTGGTTCTCTTGTAGTTGATTCTCTGGTTTGCTGGTTGACATATTTGCAGGAACTGTAAAACTCGTGCTGTGGCTCTCATATATCTGTCCCAGCGCGAGAATCTGCTTGCATCCGGCACAGCTTCGCTGATGGTTATATTTTTTTCTCTGACGTTCTGCAGGCTGCAGGTCTTCTCTTCTCCTGTGATTATGACAGGAGCCTTTTCGTCGGCTGGCCACGTTTCCGGAGGGCCCAAAAGGAATTCTGGGCCATTGAACCAGCGATGGTCTTGACTGTAGTCCTCTGGTACATCTCTTGTTGCGTCGTCTGCTGGATTCAGCTTGGTCGGTAGCCATCGCCATTCATTGATGGAGCTATGTTCTTCGATGGCTGCGATGCGATGAGCGACGTATGACTTGTAAGATCTAGAGCCGGTTCGGATCCACGACAGTGTGGTTCTGCTGTCGGTCCAGAATGTAGTGGACTCTGGCTTTCGTTCGTGTTCTTCTTTGACAGCTGATGCCATGCGTGCGCCAAGTACTGCGGCTTGCAGCTCCAATCGTGGGATAGAAATAAGTTTCAGTGGTGCTACCTTAGCTTTAGCTGTTATCAGGGAGATGTATACCCTTCCATCTCTGGTGACCGTTCGCCAGTACATCGTTGTCGCGTATGCAGATTCGCTCGCGTCTGTGAACACGTGCAGCTGTAGTGATACCGCAGCGCTGAAACCTGGATATGTTCGTGGAATTGAGAGGTGTTCCAATTTCTTGAGTTGGCTGATCCATTTCTTCCAGCTGTCAGCCAGGTCACTGTCTAAGGTTTCATCCCATGCTGTTCCACGACGCCAAACCTCTTGAAGTATCTGTTTAGCTCTAATAGTCACCGGTGATACAAGTCCCAAAGGGTCGAATAGGGACATTACTATTCGGAGGGCTTCTCTCTTAGTAGGCGTGTCATTTTGCAGTATGTTCGGCGGGATGCGTGCTAGGTTTAGGTTGAAGGCGAGAGAGTCTTCTGTCGGCTTCCATATTAAACCGAGGACTCGTTCCGTCTCGATACGTTCTTCTAGTTTGATTGTTTCTTTGTTCTTGGGAACTTCCCCTAGCGCTTTGAGCAGAGCGGTAGAGTTTGATGACCATTTTTTGAGTTCGAAATGTGCCTCTCGATGAATATCACGCACTGCTTGTGAGACCCTCACGGCTTCTTCTAAAGTGTCAAAACTGTTCAAATAGTCATCCATGTAATGTTTCCTCTTGATAGCTTCCACTGCTTCTGGATGTTCATGCTGGAACCTCTCGGCGTTCGTGTTTTTTACGTATATAGCTGTTGCTGGGGAGCAGGAGGCTCCGAAGATCAAGGATTTCATGCGGTATTGCTCCGGTGGTTGGCCGTCTCTTCGGTTTCCTCGCCACAAATATCGAAGAGCATCTCGGTCTTCGGGTCGCAGCTCTATTTGCAGGAACATTTCGGTGATATCGGCGGTCACGGCGATCGAGTGTTGGCGGAAGCGCATGATTACTCCTGGAAGTGACTGCAGTAGATCTGGACCAGTGAGCAGCTGGTCATTTAATGAGACTCCTCTGGTCTTGGCTGCAGCGTCGCAGACGATTCTTACTTTGTCTGGTTTCATTGGGTTCAGCACTGCGAAGTGAGGTAGGTACCATGTTCGTTGTTTTGATGTTGTGGCTGGAGCTGGTTCGGCGTATCCTTTTGATACTAAGGCTTCCATTTGTTCAGAGTACCTTCTTGTCAGTTCGGGATCTTTGTCTATCTTTTTCTCTATGTTGATGAGTCTGTTTAAAGCACTGTCATAATTGTTCGGCATCTTGATATTTTCGCTTCGCCATAATAAGGCGGTTTGATATCTTCCTTCTGGTGTTCTCTTCGTGTACTGCTGAAGGGTTCGAAGCGCCTTTTCTTCTGGATCGTTGAAAGGTTTCTTTGGGTTGATCTGTATATTGTCCATTGTGATGTATTCTTTCACCAACTCATGTAGATTATCATCTGCGTCAGCGTGTCTGATGAAGTTTACTCTGTGTCCGAGCGTTCGAGTGTGACTGCCGTGTAAGACCCAACCCAGTGGCGTTAGTGAAGCCACTGGTTGATTTTTCTTTCCTGTTCTGACTTCCGTTGAGATGAGAAGATCCCAGTTATCTTGGCCAATCAATAGTCGTGGTCTTGCTTCCTTAGTCGTAATTTCTTTGATGATGCCTCGGAGATGATCACAATCCTGAACTGCTTCTATAGGAATCCTTTGTGCTGCCAATTCTAGCTGACTGACTGTTCTTGCTCGCAGTTTTCGTTCGATTGTGTGTAGTCCTTTGATGAAGAAGCTCACTCGTCGAGATGTTACGTCGACTGTAGGTTCGCCGTCGAATGACGCTATTCGCAGTGGTTCACAGGATCCCTTTGCGCCGATCTGGTTGGCTAGGTCCTCGTCGATTAACGTCACTGTAGAGCCATCATCGAGGAGTGCGAAGGTCTCCACTGCTCCCGCCGGTCCGGAAAGGTATACTGGGATTATTTTGAGAAACGATTCCTTTGGTGTCCATGCTGAATGAACCTTCTCTTGTTCTTCTTCGGAATGTTCGATCTCTTTCTTCTTTGTATCAGTACTAGTGGCGTGTAGCAGTCTATGATGTAGATGTATACATTCATTTATATCGCACTTTCTTGGTTTACAGCTGTGTTGTTTTGATCTGAATTTGAGGCAGCGAAAACACAGGCGATGCTTCTTGGCGATATCCCATCTTTCGCTAACGTTGGCTTTCTTGAATCGTTCGCATTCCAGGATGTTATGCCCTTGATGTTCACATAAGTTGCACTTTGGTTTGGTCGTTTCCTGTGTTGCATGTACCCGTTGCTGGCGTCGCTGCGTGTTCTGTGCAGGTTGTGTAGTCGTAACAATGTTCTCAGGTAATGCATACGGACTGCATATCTCTGCTTCCATTTTGATGAATCGGGTGAATTTCAAAAGGTCAGGTTCCGTTCTGGGTTGTGCTGCAGAAAACTGGAACCTGCACTGTCTCTTCAGAGTTGGTGTGAGTTTCTCAACCATAGTCTTCGTTACTTCTGGGCTGAAGAGGTAATGTCTGCAATTGAGTGCTTGTAGAGTTCCAACTATGTTTTCCACTTTGGTAGCGAAGGTGCAAACTTCACGCGGAGATTCAGTGAGTCGTGGTAGGCTTCGTAGGCGTTCCATTTCTGCCATTGCGATTGAGTCTGGGCGTCCGAAACGTAACTCGAGTGTCTTCATGACTTCGTCAGGATCCGCGTTCACGATCAGTAAACCTTGCACTGCTTCTTTTGCTATTCCCCGAAGGCTTCTTCTTAGTCTGGACATGTTCTCCATTGCTGTAAGACGATGCGCTGTTTCACAGTAGGCAGCACGGAACGTGAGCCAATCTTGATGGGCTCCGTTAAAACTGGGTAGTTCGGTGTGCTTCATTGGCTGTTGGTACTGTGCAGCGTGCACGGCTTGTGTGATTGCAGCGGCAAGTTCCTTCATATCTGTTCTTGACTCCTGGACGTCTGTTGTTGTAGGCTGTTGTACGATACTGGTTGATGGTCGACACGGTAATATCCAGGGTGTGGAGACAGGATCTGCTGGTACTGATGTCAATCGTGACATCGTGGGTACCTGGTTCGGTTGCCATGATGCGGTGGTGTTCACTGGCGGCGGGTTCAGGTGCGGCGCGGGGTTCTGTTGCCAGGTCGCGGCGGCGATTACCGGCGGCGGGTTCAGGTGCGGCTGCGCGGGCGCGGGGTTCTGTTGCCAGGTCGCGGCGGAGTTCACTGGAGGCGGGTTCAGGTGCGGCTGCGCGGGCGCGGGGTTCTGTTGCCAGGTCGCGGCGGCGATTACCGGCGGCGGGTTCAGGTGCGGCTGCGCGGGCGCGGGGTTCTGTTGCCAGGTCGCGGCGGAGTTCACTGGAGGCGGGTTCAGGTGCGGTTGCGCGGGCGCGGGGTTCTGTTGCCAGGTCGCGGCGGCGATTACCGGCGGCGGGTTCAGGTGCGGCTGCGCGGGCGCGGGGTTCTGTTGCCAGGTCGCGGCGGAGTTCACTGGAGGCGGGTTCAGGTGCGGCTGCGCGGGCGCGGGGTTCTGTTGCCAGGTCGCGGCGGCGATTACCGGCGGCGGGTTCAGGTGCGGCTGCGCGGGCGCGGGGTTCTGTTGCCAGGTCGCGGCGGCGATTACCGGCGGCGGGTTCAGGTGCGGCTGCGCGGGCGCGGGGTTCTGTTGCCAGGTCGCGGCGGAGTTCACTGGAGGCGGGTTCAGGTGCGGCTGCGCGGGCGCGGGGTTCTGTTGCCAGGTCGCGGCGGCGATTACCGGCGGCGGGTTCAGGTGCGGCTGCGCGGGCGCGGGGTTCTGTTGCCAGGTCGCGGCGGAGTTCACTGGAGGCGGGTTCAGGTGCGGCTGCGCGGGCGCGGGGTTCTGTTCAAGTTCAACTGGCTGGTGCATGGTGTCGACTCCCGCCGGTAGGGTTGCTGAGATGCTCCAGGACTCGGCAGTGGTCACTGGGACTGCAGGTTCAATTGACTTCACATCGGCTTGAAAAGGTCTGTTCGAGATGGCGAGTAGCTGACTTGATTGCAACCATGTATTCACTCGGTGATTATTTCCAGTTTCTGAGGCGACGGAGGATAAGTCTTCATCTGTTGATTCGGCTTCGATCTCGGCGAGGCGTGCCGCGGCTAAATCTGCTAACTTTTGAGCTAGTTCTGCCTTGGCTTTGGCTAGGCGGCGTGATTTAGGCGTCTTACTTTTCTGTGACGGAGGGCTGCTGCGATGTCCACTTTTCTTATTTTCAGTCGCGGCGTTCTGTTGTGGCGCGGCATGTTTGACTGTAGACGCGGTCGCGGCGGGTGCCTCTGACGTGTTGGTTGTCGTACCTGTAGTTTCCGTAGTGCAGGTCTCTGTGGTCGTTTCTGTGGTAGTTTCAGTTTGTTCTGTCACTGTAGTTGATGCTCGTCCGTCTCTTTTCCCCGTAGACCTCGTAACTGGCATTGTTTCGTAATTAATTCTTCAATAAATTCACTGGAGTATTTTTCGATAGTGATTTTCCTCAGATCCGGCTCTCGAAGGACCAATGTTTGGGTTCAGACACCCCAAACGTGTGCGCTGGATTGGAGGAGACACTTAGTTCAATAAAACTCCTTTAAACTGAACACTATTTATTTTTGAGCACTATTTACACTTGACTGTACCATCTTAAGACTATATTAAACGTATTAAAAATGTGAACTGAGTTTCAATTATGAAAATGCCCTACCTATATATCCTTGCACGTGGGTACAAGTAGTGCTAGGGTTGATCCTATTAATTATTTATTTTCACCAATTAGTTTTATACATGACCACGCCCCAATCGTGGTCAACCAATCAGCTTTATGTTGCTTCAGGACAGATTCATACAGGTTTCGACAGGTTTCGACCTGTCGAGTGGAGCGTGTTCGTGATCCTAACAGTAATCAAACTTAGCTATTAATCAAGGCGTGAATTACAATACTATTCAAAAACTCTTACTTAGGTAGTTGTTATACATGTGAGTAATAGCTATGAGACACATAGGATTGCTATCTATTATATACACAAGTAATAGCTATCAGATACATAGGAATGCTGTCTATTATACACATAAGTAATAGCTATCAGATACATAGGAATGCTGTCTGTTATATACACAAGTAATAGCTATCAGATACATAGGAATGCTGTCTATTATACACATAAGTAATAGCTATCAGATACATAGGAATGCTGTCTGTTATATACACAAGTAATAGCTATCAGATACATAGGAATGCTGTCTATCACTTAGGTACAGGGGCGTCCTGCACAATCACATTGAGCTTATAAAACACAAACAGGATATATGACCAAATAAAACATGTAACCGCCAGATGAGGATTAATTACGACCATAAAAGATGAAATCACAACAGTAAATAATTTGGCGAGAATAATTTTAATGTAGTCACCACATAACATTGTAACTTGCTAATTATGAAAAGTGTCAGAGTCAAAAGCTTCTTTGGTAGATTTAATCTTACAAATATTATAAACGTGAAAGCTTGTATGTATGGATGTTTGTTACTCTTTCACACAAAAACTACTGAATGGATTTGGATATTTTCTTGTCCGTTCTTCTCCATAAGAATCTACCTTTGCGAATGGACGCTGGAATCACTTAATTATGATAAATTTTATTGATGACTTTCAAAAGTGCTGTTAATGGCCTAATTGAAATAAACGTTTTGTCTTTGACTTTGACTTTGATGAAATTTGGCACAGATATAGATCATAGTCTGGAATAACACATAGGACTTTTTATCCCGGGATTATGTTCCCTTGGGATAACTTCCGACATTCAGGCTAAGAACTCACGGAGCGATTTTCACCCACGACTAGTTACATACGTGCTAGTTATCTACATACATATACTAATATTATAAAGCTGAAGAGTTTGTTTGTTTGTTTGTTTGAACGCGCTAATCTCAGGAACTACTGGTTCGAATTGAAAAAATCTTTTTGGGTTGAATAGACATACCTATATATCATCACGCTTAAGCCAATAGGAGTGGAGCAGCGATAAATAATGTTTTAAAATAGGGGATTCCACGGGGACAAAGTCGCGGGCAGCAGCTAGTATCCATATAAGAGCAATGTGGACGAGTAATATCATGACAAAGGTGCAAGTAAAAATGGTTACTACCTTGTTCAATCGTATCCAAAAGAACCACAATATGGTTTATGGTTTTTTATGGATAGGAACATATAAAAAAAAGTTGAAGCCTAGTGTTGAACTGATGAAATCATAAATTCTGTGCGTGTTTTTGTAGAAACTAGGTCTATGTTTGTAATAAGAGTTATGAATTTTATGGAGCTGCCCATTTATGTTAATAAAAAGGTGGTGATTTATGTAAAAAAAATATCTTGAAGTAACTAGATTCGCTGTTTAAAGACAAAAAATAGCTTGATGACTCACCAATCACAGAAACATCGCCATCCATCGATCTCATCTTCTACAAATAATTTCGACAAATAATACTGGAGCACTGGGCCATTGAGCGTAGGTCGATTTTATTATTTTGTTGTATGTGTGTATTTTACTTTTTATTTGTTTCAGATATATTCATCTGCCTAGCCTTTTCCCAACTATATTGGGGTCGGCTCCCAGAAAAGCCGGATTCAGCTGAATACCAGTATTTTACGTGGAGCGGCTGCCTACCAGACCTCCACAACCCATTAACTGGGGAACACGGTACTTCTTGGCAAGACTGGTGTCAGATTTTCTGACCTCTGACAATCTGTAACATTAGTTTATAATATCCATTATTTTATTTGTGTTTATATATTTTATTTTAGTAGGTATGTATTTCATAAGTGTATCTGTGGCATCGCAAGTCTTATCGGAACACCAGCGCTGTGTTTTTTTTTTAATATCGTAACATAAATGTATGCTGAGATAGGGACCGTTTTTGGCTTCGCACAGTTTGAAATTATTATTTTTTGTTTTGGTTTTTGCGAGTCCTAAATAAACATTAATCTTTCTTTCTTTGTAAATATGTACTAGAGATTTTATACGTTCAGAATGAAATAACAATAAATCGAGTTTGATCTAGATTATTTATTTTTTATATATCTATAAACAGACCATTGCTCCCGAGACGCATCCGCAGAAATTATCTACGCAACAAAATGATCTCTTTTAATACAACCTGTTCAAATGATTCTATTGACTAGGTACTCGTTATTGACTCCTACGCAAATAATAAACTCATCTGCATAGTTAGTGGAATAAGGTAAGAACGCCTGTTGTTGGACATGACACTTTTAAGTTCCTAGGCTTTTGCATTTTTTCATGGAGTCCGCTAGGGTCGGTGTCTGCCAAGGTTGCGGAATTTGCTTTGCTCGAAAGAGTCACCGCGGCCCTGGAAAGCAAAGGGTATTTAGAGGAACACTAGAGCAGGAGGAGTAATTTGATGAATTCCCATCCAAAAAAAAAGGCTTTGCAATTTGAGTCTTTGTTACATTTCATACTTACAACAGAAGCAAAAGTAAGTATATAAGTCACCGGAGAATTGTAAAATTCGTAAGATTATACCTAAAATATCTTGAGAGATTGTAAACTCTCGATAAATTGGCAGTTAAACATTTGGAATACTTTTTTACGCATCGGAATGACTTCGAGAGATAGGCTATCTTTTGAGAGATGATACAAAATACTGTAATTGAATTAAATATAACTTATTTATAATTTATTGACAGTTTACGATCTCCCGAGATATTTTATAATCTAACGGAGTTTGCCATTATCCAGTGACATATATAACGTTACGTGTTTTTAGTTAGAAACTTTCATTTTTTCTTTATATAATAGGTTCCCATTTCAATTAAAGCGTTTTGTAACATCTCTGGATTTTTTTAAGAAATCGACTAAAGAATTATTGGAATGCTCGAAGAGTGTTCCAAAACGTGGTTCTTACGGCGAAAGACACAGAGCATTAATTGACCACTTTACCCAGTCATTAATAGCGATTTGATTAATGTATGACAGTTATAAGTTTTATAAGAATTCTATAAAATATATGAACATTTAATGACCAATAAATAAGGTTTTAGAAAAACTAGTTTTTATTAGATACAGGTTCTTTTATAATTTGCTAACAGTTAACACCCTGGTGATAGCCGAGAAGCCAAGAGGTCAAATACTATAAATATCAGTATTCATATGATGATGTATTGATTTTTATGTTAGGTACTTTTTTTTCTGTATCTGAAAGAGTAACCGCAGTCCTGGAACGCAAAGGGCACAAGAAGGATCACGGGTGGGATTCAGTCAATAAGAGTCGGACACTCCCTACCGCTCCGTCCAGAGCGGAAGAAGTCATTTGATGATAACATTTCCAACACAGAAAAAAAATGGGCCACCGTAGTAAATCCGATGTTAGGGAACAAAAAAAAAAAAAGTAGTCATTAGGTACGTTATGTAAAAAAATCTTAATCCAGTGATCGTCTCTGTAATAAACTCGTATGTACATAAGTAGTTTCTAGGTAAGCTATGCCATGTGCTCACTTTTAATCTATACATATAATGAAATCGTACACTTGCCGTAGCTATGCGTTGAATATTTTTGCATGAGAATAAAAAAGAAATAGTACGAAAATATGCATAATACAAAAACAACTTTTAAAAATACAATTTTTAAAATGTATGTCTCAAGATTCAAAAATTTAAAATAAACCATTTCATTCAGGTCAGTCAATAACATGAAGCTATTTGCACGTTCGAAAGCGTAGATCACTATGTAGAAGAACGCGCAAGATACTCCACGGACATTCTTTTAAATCATGTTCTGTATTACATTATCCTTGTTGTTTCTATATGTGAGGACAATGCAAAGAAAAAAGAAAGAAACTATAATACAATTCTCTATGTTTTTGTCCTTTAACACTGATCCGATTTGAAATCTAGTTACTTCAAAATATGAAGTGTTATCCCGAGTTATGCGTTTATTTCATCAAAGTCAACCCACAAAATCAAAAAATATTTAATTTCATATATATATATATATATATATATAGGTATTCTATATTATATCTTCTTTAGTTGTATTTTGTTAATATATAGTTTGCCTAGATTTTTGTAATTTTAGCCTTTTTAGATATATGATTACCACTTAAAACTGTTATGTTTTAATTTCAAGATTAGTAAGAAACCTAATAGAGTGCTAAGCGTCCCGTTGATTGAGTTTTGTAATAAACAAATATATATTTTTTTATTCATAAGAAATTATAATATATATAAGGCTATATAACATCACACTACGCCCAGTAGGACCGGAGCATCAATGAAAAATATTGGCGAAAACAGTTTGTTTTTCTCCCTCTTATGTGACACAAACGAAGTTGGGCGGGTCAGCTTGTATACAATATAATTGAAACAAGTTCTTATTAACACAGTTTAGTACTAGTTTATTGAGACAACTTTTAACTTGTATAAAGTTATGATCAGCACGCATGTATGTATGTATGTGTGTCAGGCGGCGAAATCGGTCGCAAATGAGTTGGAGATTGTGCAACCACCGTTCGTGTATGGTATATGGTGCGCATTTATTAACATAAGAATAGCGAATAGCGGTGATACCGGTTGGGCGGTCTCACTATGTGACAATATTCTGTTTATAGATCGATCGAATTTTAATCTAGACTAATTTAAATAAAAGAGATTGATACCAAAGCTATTTTTGTAGGAAAAAGTCGCTTCAAAATCAATTGCTTTGAGGTCAAACTTTTGGCAAAATGGACTGGTAGGTATTTTATTATGTGGGTTTTTTTTTTATTTCACACATTTCGTATCTAGTCGTTAGTAAAAATGATAGTTTAAGAAACTAAATAAAACACGCTTTAGTAGCAATCGAACTAAAAAGTAGAAAATATTTTTTAAGTATAGAGAGTTGTATTACTGCAATATAAAGTATAGAGAGTTTGTGTTACTGCAATATAAAATCCGAGAATCAATTAAGTATCATAATTAATTTAGAATAATATCATTAAGAAATTAACAAATATTCAAATAAAGTGAAGAAGCGTGGGGTGCTTGATATCGAATGTGAGGATCATATTATTACTTACCTACTGTTTGTAATATTAGAATTATTATAAAAATATAAGTAAGCACCCCAACATTTTTATTATTTGCCATGTTTTGTTAGAAGTTGATTTCGCAAATTTTCATAGTTTCTCTCTTTAAAATCTATCGTTTAGTACTTTTTCTTTAATCTATTGATTCTGTTTTTTTATTGGACACTAATTCATATTTTGGTTCATTTTCCTTTTAAGAATGTTAATACTGAAATAACAATGTTTGTTCTCTTTGAGTTATTCAATATTTTTTTTTTACTCAGGTAAAACCGTAGGGCGTTGCTAGTAATTAATATATCCTTCTTGTAGTGGAAGACATACGATAATTCCTCGGCTCTAAGTACACCAGTCAGTGCAGTCAGTACCTATAGATATCTCTTTTCTTACTTTCTCAATGTAAGTTTTAATTGTAAGTTTATCATCAAGAGTAAGGTCCAAATATTTCTCAGAATTTGTTTTTTTATAAAATTTGACCATATAATATAAGTTTATGTTTTTATTTTTAGAACTAAATATCAAGTCAATATTTGGTTACTTTGTATAGTTCGTATGTAGCTTCGTAGATGTCACTAAACGTCTGCTGATCAGTAAAGAGTCTTCCCAGTGTTATGCTTTCGAATATATTATAAACCAATACAATTTCTTAAACTTTTTTTACTCATTTTCTATGTATTATTTCGTTTTCATCAAATTTAATTATTCGTAATAGAAAAATTATTATGTTACTAGACCTCAGTTTTAAAGCAAGGCTGTCACCCCAAACGCCCGCCCATCACGTCAGTTTCTAGTGTTTTAATTAAGAAATGGCGTAAAAAATCCTCAAATGAAAATAATATTTGACTACTTAAAACGAGTAGGTAACTCGCTACTCTTATTAAAATGTCTCCTCTCTTAAAGACTTGGAAATCGCACCTCCACTTACAATATTATGCAATTAAAGTACCTAGTGTTATTCTGCACACTACTGCGATAAATAAAATAAAATATTTATTTTATAAATATTTTTTTTTTATCAACCTTTACTGACCGAATGCTGGGCAAAGGTCTTCGTAGCGTTTCCCGATGCCTATATTAGATATATTTTAATTTTATATTAAAATGATATAGAATAGATTTTATATGAAATCTCGTGCAATCATGGTATGCAAAAGTATGACAACTATCAGTTTACTTTAATCGTTTTAGAGCTTTCTCATCATTTTTTTAAATTCTCCACACAAGTTAACCCAAATAATATAACATTATTATTAAAATCTGTGACATAAATGGCGAACCTATTCCAATCAAACAGGCAAACATTCAACCTCCAGGCTTCTACTGAGGAAACCTAATAACACTTTACCCGACTTGGGAATCTAGCCCAAAAAGAAAGGCATCGACAGAAAAACCAAGTAGGTAACAATAGTTAAGCAGTTTTTGCCATCATAAGCATCTAAAAACCCAATAGCTTCTTAACATTCAACACAGTCAATCAATAGAGATCATAAAATCCTTAACACAGTAACAATTGCTTGACCCGTTATAGGAAAGTACCTAATAAGTCCGTTTTATGTACTCGTAAATGTCCACTTTTGAACGTGGATTTCCCTTAATGTCACTCACAAAGTACCTTGTTGCTATGACAACACAAAACAACGTCTTTTTAAGTATATTGTGTGTAAGTACCTACAAACAAATAAATAAATGAACGTGTGGTAAATTGATTATATCAACTGACGCCATTTTGATCTTAACTTAAAGCTTTTTGTTGTCCTTATCCACTATGTATTTTTTCCTCTGACTTTGCTTCTTGTCAAAATCAAATGATTTATCTCGATACAATATTGAAAAGCTCATTTTTAAAGAAAAGATTTACTTTATAAAAACAAAAGTATCTCTAAGTAGTTGTCCATTCACGAAAGTGACTTTCATAAATCAATTGCTTTTTATTATTAAAAAATATTTATTGTTAACACATTTTAAACGTTTTTATTTTATATACACTGAATTATAAACCTCATACATAAACACATAGTTTATATATATAAAAATCAAGTAAGAAATGCTTTGCTGCCCTTTGCAGTCGTAATAGGCTTGTTTCCACTAAGAATAAATCGGATGGCTTTGAGTTTCTAATGATTAACCATGATAATTAGTAAACAAAAAAACAACTTTTCTTTTAATATAACAAAAGATTAAAAATATTTTTGCAAAATAAAATCGACAAAATGAGGCGTTTAATCACGTGACATTAAACACCAATCAGAAAGCGTGACGTCACACCTCGCGAAACGCTATGTTGTTGCTATCATTTTCGCATAAAGTGAACAGGTTATTTCGCAAGCTTTCAGCAATTGTTTTTAAATTAATACAGTTCGTTATGAAAAACGGATAAACTTGGGGTACTACTTTCCTTTGGCTCATTCAAACAATCTGCGATTATTGACATCCTTCGTTTTTTCAACTATGGTAGTTCCTTATTGAATTGTAATGCATTGAATTATTACATTTTATAAAACGAAAATAATATTTTCACTTCAGTAGCTCAAACATGATTTTAGGTTTTGCTGCCTGAATTAGTGAGCAAAATGCGATTTTGCTCACTGAATAACTTTTAAATTATTTTATTTTCAGAAAGCCACGAATATCTCATTCAGCCTTGGGTTAATCATACCTACAATTCGAAACATTTACACTCTATCTCTTTCCCGCCATTAGAAAGAGAGAGAGACAATGACCAGGCGTTTCGAAGTTCCGATTTTGAATTCGACCTCAGAGACAAACACGTTCGGAATTTTAGTACTAACTAAAAAAAATTGCAAAAAGCTAATTATGTCTTTTAATGCAATTTATTGAATTTTGAACTTATTGTTGTATTAAAACGATAATAAATATATACTGCAAATAAAACTGATATTTAACTTCTAAATATTTATTTCTAGTTTCAATAATGTTACATAATATATTTTGAATAATAAAATATCATGGGTGCAATTTCCGAATACACCTCAATTTAAATAAAAGAGCTCCAGAATGGAACGTGGCTGGCGTAGAGTTGAAAAGTTAAAAAATATTAAAATAATCGTAAAATATGAGTGAAACTAGCTACGAAAACAGTATTTTAACACCGGATGAGTAAAAACAACAAGTTATTAATGCAGAATTAAGTATAAAGGTACTACTATTCCTGTTTATTATTTTAACTCGTAAAGTGTTCTCGCTGCTGAAGTGAAAAGTTATGTGCGTTACGCTAGAGCAAAGTTTTTTTCATCTCGTGCTTTTGAATCCCTCGCCACACTCAGGATTCAAAATCAGCACTCGCAGCAAAAAACGACTTTACACAAATAACTATTTAACTCAAATAAATCATAAAACACTATTCAAGTCATACAATTTTGTGTGGTATATTATGGTAGATTTTGCAAAATTCATTTCTTTTACTATACATTTATAAATAGATACATCGAGTTGTGTTTAATGCTTACATCAAAATGATCGTCACAGAAATAAATTGTGGAATCGGTTGATAAAGTAAGAGAATCTTCCCACCTTGCCATTTTTAACCACTTTCTTCGTATTTGTTTATTGTTTGGAACATATATGAATAATTTGTTTTGCGTTTTTACCGCTGTACTTGTACATTGGGGCACTATACAGTATTTATAATACGAGGAATTCATTATTTATTAAAAAAAACACAGCTGACTGTTATAAACAAAGACGACTGTTTCGCGAGATGTGACGTCATTACAGACGCCATGACAGTCTTGGCCTTTTTCACGATCAATTTCAAATTCATTTCAAAAGTCTCAAAATACTAATGTAAAAGACCTATTTTTCTTAAAATAATATATTTTTGGGGTGAAATAGATGCTAAGCTATAGTTTTAAACTAATTTCCAAATTTTGTCAACTAGCCTATTATATCATACACACCCAGTGTATGATATAATTACGATTTCATATAAAATTCATTTCTTATAATCATCTATTGCAGTAATATTTTATGATATACGAGCCACATAAGATATATTTTTATTTCATATAACATTCAGTGGATATAAAATACACTAAAAATCATGATTAAAACTTATATAATGTTCATATTTTACAAGATTTCTTTGATTTTTAAATTACGTAGTAACCAAGGCGCCTATTTCTGTCTGCAAGAGTTAAAGAAACCTAAACATGAATGTCACCCGGAAAGAATCTAATAGTGTCGGGGTGCCCTAAATTCCCGAGCTATCTCTCTCTCTCATTTTTTTTTCAGCGGTTAGATCAAATGTTAATTACACAAAATTATATTAACATCAAAATAACGTTATACTAAAAACGAACTTTACTGAAAGTGTTGTTATAACATCATAATCTGCCTAGCATTTTCCCAACTATATTGGGGTCGGCTCCCAATCAAACCGGATTCAGCTGAATATCAGCATTTAACGATGAGCGGCTGCCTACCAGACCTCCACAACCCATTAATTGGGTTACGCGGTACTTCTTGGCAAGGCCGGAGTCAGATTTACTGGCTTCTGACAATCTGTAACGACTGTCAAAGATCTACAAATGACAGCCGGGACCAACGGCTTAACGTGCTTTTCGAGGTACGGAGGAAACTCTGTATGTTAAGATGTGTAAAGTGTTGTTATAACATATGTTGTAATAAAAACTGGACGTTATATTAAGTGAAAATTACGTAAAATGTTGTTAGATGAAGTAAACGATGTGTCATTTGATAATTGAGTAAATAATCTTATACTAAATGAGCAACACCCCTTTTTAATAGGTATTTTGAGAACGGTTCCATATAACGTAAACGGTTCTGCGTTCCAGTGCAAAACTGCACTAGCCATGAATAAATATTTCAATGTAATCAGTAGGTAGCTGGTATACTTACATCATTAACTCGGCACATAAATTCAAGGCATAGGTGTATAGTATTCTAAAGTCAGTAATGCAAGAGCGTCAGAAACATAGCCCTTCCCCTCACTCGAATAGAAAAATAAACAAATGACAAACTTGTTACAGAATAACGCACTCAAGCAATGACACATCGAAGCGACGTACGCGCAGTATTCACCGCGCCTGCGCCAAGATGCGAGCCCTTCTGCTTGTCGCCCTGTTCACCATCGTGTACTTCGCTGCTGCAGCTCCAGCCAGGTCCAAACTACAGACTGGGGTCAATGGTATGTACATCTAATTTATTCAAAATATTTTCCAATAGATAAATGATCGAATATGCGTTATTGTACACCAAAATTATAGGCATAGCCCTTACAATACTGCTAATTCAGTGGGTCTAAACTTTTGGATGTAAACTCTGGAATTAGGCCTCAGTAGTAAAACTTTGAACTGTGAGTTGGCAATAGTTCAATAGCTCATGAGGCCAGCTTATACTGCTGCAGGATTTATTAGGTATTATTGATTCTTATGGGACCAGCCATTATTTTGATTACCTCGTACACAGTGTCATTTTTTTTCTAAATATAAGCTCTAGTACACAGTGTTTTATTTTATATCTTCATCAGCATTACATTTGGTAATTAGAAAGAGAATTCTTACTCGGCATCTGACGTCAAAACCGTGACTGTTTGACGAGAAGAATAGATATATTCGTTTAAAACATCTAGTTTTTCTATAAATTTTGATTCTGTTTTCACTGTACTGGTTTTTTTTTATTGATGAATTTAAATATTTTTTATGCATTTTCCCTGTTACAAAAGTTGCCAGTATTTAGCTGTCCTTACCTATGAGGACAATAAGCATGCCAGGCACGTCGTATCCCCTCGATCGTAGCGTACTGTGTTTGTTTCTTTCGATAGATTTTTGATTTTTAATTCTAGAGATCGAAGTTCCGATAAATAACGTTTAGTTGTAAACTTTGTACGTGAGAGTAAGTGATTACGTCTGTTTCTTTATTTAGTTCGGTGACTGTTCTTTTGTTTGCGAGTTTCAAGGTTAATGTAAGTAGGTAAATAGATAGGTAAAACATTCATTTGCTAGACAAATAATTGAAAAACAACTCACATTATTTTTCTTCAAAAGTGTAGCTGATTATTTTGATGTTTCTTGCCGATTCTTCTCTCCATCATTATTCCCTTGCTCTTATTTCCCATTTTATCTCTTTCGAACAAATTCCGCAATCCTGGCGGGCAACATGTGTACTACACTCGGATTCTTCTATATAAAAACTATATTTTCTAGGTCCTCGTCTTCCTTTTTCAGAACCTTGATGGCCATTCAACTCAAGAGAGCCTATAACTAAATCTATTTGATAAACAAGTTCATGAAATTACTTAGGTTCTTAGGTGCTTATGAGAACTTGTTTTGAACATGATTATGATAACGTGGTTTAATTCTGCCGGATAGGAAGTATGAGTAATAGCCGCAATCAACACATGACACTGACAAAAACGACCATGTAATAAATATGGTGTCTGACCAAATGCGATGCGGAACGTCGAAGAAGAAATTACATGATTTACGATGCTTTCATCGAAAGTTAATTTAGTTTATTACAGTTATCGAAAACAGGGTTTGATAAATTATGGTGTGAGTAAGGCCAAGGTTTTAATATAATCACGAATTGAACATATATAACGGTGGTCGCAATGTGTACAGAGTTTTTGTCAATCATTATTTTTCTTTGTCATTTGATGACGATATACAACGCGAAACAGTACAAACGCAATAAGTGCACGAAAAAAATTCTTATGAATTTACAATAGTAAATATCGGGAATTTTTTTTCGCGATTTCAATTCTGGTCCCATAGTAATAGTTGTTCATAATGATGAGTACAATGACCTCTTTTCATTTATTCTGTTACACGTTGTATATCACCGGACAATTTCAAAATTCGTAAGATTATAAAATATCTTGAGAGATTGTAAACCCTCCGTAAATTGTCAATTGAACATATGGAGTACTTATTTACGCAACAAAATGTGATCTATTGATGATCTTTCGAAGTCAAAAATTTGTGTAATAGCAAGTAACGAAACGTTATTTTTTACAATTTCAACATTCTAGCCTCGACCACAGATTTAATAGTATTGGAATTTGCAATTATCCGGTGGTATATACATGTTAAAATTAATATCTTAAGGGCAGGTCCCTTCATCATGTTCTTATGGAGCCCTAGTGTGGGGCAACGTTTTATTAAAAAAGAAAAAGAAAGAAATGTTCACTGGAGAAAGAAAGAGAGAAAAATGTTTATTTGGGGCTCGCACAACACAAACGAAAAAAAAAAGAATATTTAGTAAAAATAAATTAACAAAAGTTATAAGTAATCAGTATTTAAGGAGAAAGTAACAATAGTAATCAATTAATTAGGTGTTGTGGAGGCAGCATCGTGTTAAGTTATAATGAAAGCTTTCCTAATTTGGTAAATAATTATAAAATTTATACTTTGGCAACAATTTATAATACACTAGCTGCTGCCCGCGACTTCGTCCCCGTGGAATTCCCGATTTTAAAACATTCTTTATCGCTGCTCCGCTCCTATTGGCTTAAACGTGATGATATATAGCCTAAAGCCTTCCTCGATAAATGGTCTATTCAACCCAAAAATAACTTTTCAATTCGAACCAGTAGTTCCTGAGATTAGCACGTTCAAACAAACAAACAAACTCTTCAGCTTTATAATATTAGTATAGATGTACTAACTTGACATACTTTTTTGCAACCGTGACGGAGCGCGGCGTGTGAATTTAATGAATCTGAGATTAAAATATACAATAGAAATACATAACTTGTAGCGCCCTGCGATTTCACCCGCGGAGTTCCCGTTTCCATGGGAATACGGGGATAAATGATTTTTGATGAGTGAAACGTCAATCTTTTTTGGCCGTTATTAAAACTAGATGAGGCCGGTATTTCCTAGCTGACTACCCTGAGAAGAAACACCGAAACAAACTCAGAGGTCAAGGTCTCTTTTGAAGTCCATACAATTGTACTGGTCAAATCATATGAGAACCATGTAGGTTGGTGTCTGAAGTGGTCTTTTTAGGAAAGTACCACACAGATTTGAGTAGACCTGTCCAAACAGTGCAAGCATTTGTCAGTTATCGTGTAGCTCAAACTTAGAACTTTAAGGAGCTCAACGATTTTACGAACAATACTTACCAAAGACTGTAATATTATATTATCTGTGACCAAGGTAAGGACATTTGGGTAGGCCACATAAAGAACTCAAACCGCCAGACTAACATGAAATGAACCCCTGACATAGCGATCTACATGGTCCTCGTATTCACAATACGTTATATGAGGACCATGCAGATCAGTGTCTCAAATGGTCTTTTTATATACTCGTCAAATTAAAAAAAGAATACTGTTTTTTCCAGACGCTGATGGTCAGCCTTTCGTAGAGGAAGTAGTGGTGGAGTCCGTGCTGCAAGTTCGCTCCCCGTCCAGTCGCCAAGCTCGGACTAATACACAAACGAGTCTGCAAGATGGCGCCCGAGTCGCTGAGGCTAAGATTTATCATTAGATTGTAGAGAAAATGTATTTGAAAGACATAATAGCCAACGGGCATATACATGTATTATTCAGATGAAAATGACAAAACTTTGGAATTAAAATGTGAAGCTCAAGAATTATGGTAACATCCACAAAGCCTTGCGCTCTGATAATTTCATCTGATAAAGAAAAAACCTATTATTCGTTAGTTAGTGAAGTTTTGCGATTGTATAGCATGTTTGAAATTGTTTTCTTTTTTTTTTTGTAAAGTTCCTGTGAAATGCATTGTTAATCTGTATCACTAAAAATGAAAACTTTTATGAAAGTGAATTGCAGTGAAAGTTGATCCAAACACCGATCACGCGATCTTAACAAGTGAATATAAGTAATTAATGTACACTCGTATCTTACTTTTGTAGAAAAAAAATGCCTATCCTCCTTAATATTTTTTTAAACGTTGCCCCACACTAGGAATTTCTCCTGTATCGTGGGTGCTTTCACAAACATTCAAACTAACAACAAACTAGATTTGCGTATGATTCAGTTGACCGTGTTGCATAATGTCTGGGCGATTGAATATGAAGACAAGGCCAACTCAATCAACGCCTGACTCAATCAATGAGATAAAGTCCTCTTTCTCAGCGGGGCATAATTAGTCTTTTAATGTCCCCACTGCTGGGACACAGGCCTCCTCTCTAGGAGAGGGAATGGGCCGTAATCCACCACGCGGGCCCAGTGCGGGTTGGTGAATGTCACATGTCTTCGAATTTTTGGTTCTACTACATGCCCGGTTTCCTCACGATGTTTTCCATCACCGTTTTGAGTGAGTGGTGATGAAATTAAATAAAGAAAGTAATACGCCTGGCTGGGTTTGAACCCGCGACCTACAATTCGTAAGTCGTGGCCGTTACAACTCGGCCACCACTGCTCTTCAGAACTAAAATTAGTATGCATGAGTTAACGAATGATAGGTTATACTTATCAATAACCTGTAAAACGGCATGCTGTTAACACTGAACAGAGCAAGTTAAACTGCTCTACATTTGTTTTTATAATTTTCGAGTGACATTTTTTATTTTCTCTTTAAATTGTATCTTTTTTATGGTCACAATAAATAATAGTGGTTATTATGGACTGCTCAGCCTTTTACCAGCTATATTTGGGACATGATTTGATTAAGAAAAGGCTAGGCAGATTATTATATTCTTACTACTAACTAATATTATAAACGCGAAAATTTGTATGGATGTTTGTTACTCTTTCACGCCAAAACGAGTGAATGGATGAGGTAAATTATAGTCTGGACTAGATAAGACAGGATACTTTTTTTTATCTCGGGAGTATGTTTCTTTGGGATAATTTTCGACATCACGCGGGCCGAGCCGCGGGCAGCAGCTAGTACATTATGGTCCATGAGGAGGATGGAAGTGAGGAGAATTCAACGACTCAAACTTAATACCTACCCATATTTTTTAATGGTTCTGTGATATCTTTTCGAATTCCGTTTCCATGAATTATATTTCTTAAGTTATCTGCAAGTCACAGCAAATTACTTACAACTTAAAGTTAAGGTACTGTTAAAAATCGGGCGTCCGATAACAACCAGGCCCGAGTCGACGGCGCGTCGTGTTCCACGCGCGCCTCAAAGAGCTGTCAGCAAAGAAGACGGGGCCCCATAGGGTGAGTGCCTGCTAGGGTTGCGGAATTTGTTCGAAATAGTCACCGCGGTCCTGGAACGTAAAAGGCATTAGGAGGAACAGGGATGGGTTTTAGTAAGAGTGTAACACTTCCGTCCGCTCCGCACAGAGCGAGAGAAGTCATTTGATGATTTCCCATCCAGAATTAAAAGGTACTGTTAAAATGATCAAGACCAATAAAGGACCCTCCCCGACTTTTGCCTAACGAGCCAGCCCGCGCCGCTGAGCCATTAGCGTTAAATCCCCTAAATAATATCAACCTGACCCAGCCTGTCCCTTGCTGCCCTCCCTCATTGACCCCGCTAAGCCGAGGCCCGTGTCCTACAGGGGATGCCCTTAGCGAGCGGTCACTTAGCTTGTAAGCTTAGTTTTTAGCCCTGCCTGGGGGCTTTTAATCCATTTGAGGCCACCACAGGAAAGTCCGTTTAAGCAGTAACCAGCCTTAGAGTGCTGGACATCGAGCGGTCCAAATAAAAAAAAACAATATAGAGGAAACCATACATAGTACATACTCGTATGACAAATGAGACCAGTTTAGCCGTTGGACTATTATCAACATTATTTAACTGCTTTAGTATGATATTTACATAGCTATTTAGAGCCACATCCGGCCTACAGCCGCGGAATATATATGTACTTCATTATCACCAGATGTACGCAGTAAACAAGTGATAAACGCTTTAAAATATATGTTTTATTGTAAATATACAAATGCGTACTAAATATATGAATGGAAATTTTGGAACAGAAACTTTGTTTTATTATAATGCCCTTTTGATTAAATGTTTAATTAGTGTACGAGTTATTTAATAAACACACTGTAAGGAGGATCAGTCATTTAAGTTCCGTATTTATGGTAAATATTTATTATAATAATAATCTTTTACACACAATATAGTTACATATAAATAGCCACAAGTAATCTTAATTAAATAATTATGCTAGTATCAAACAAATAACTATGTGTATAACTAAATTATCAATATTTTAAGACTTATGGCAAATTTATTTTAAACCTAAGTACAATTATGTATAATTAGCGACTTTCCTGTTTTTTGTTTAAGAACAAATTGATGTCTGTTGCTGCCAAAATATTACTGGCCGAACACTGATAGTGAAAAGTTCCAGTTCGACGATCAAAAGCTTCATCAAAATTGATGTGTGTGCACGTTTTTGCAACCATTTCATACCCTTAAAAGAAGTTTCGAACAATGATAAAATTATGCAGAAAATGGAGCTTCTGGCATGTGGACAAGAGATATTGATATTTCTGATTCCAAAAACATTGTCGCTGTTCATCAACAATGTCCCCTGTTTTGCACTAGGCACTCGGCGCAAGTGACTGGGCCTCAAGTCTTCTGACACTCCATTGAAAGAAATGGCATACAATGGTAATCTCGTGCACAATGACATATGAATGAATGACAGACATGCAGTAACCTTCTAAAATTTTGACAGTTCCTTTGTTCAGTTGCCTACCATTAGAACGTCATTGTGCAGTCATTGCTTTTAATAGCTCGGTTATCAAACGAGTACAGTATTACGAGACCATTGACCGACCATGATCGACCATCATGAATTTAGCAGATTACGAACTTTTAGCAAAATGCCAATGGGATCGTGTTGGAATGACAAATTTATAAAAATAGCAGACTTGGGGACCACGATCGAGTAGCACGATCGATGGGGCCCCCTTTAGTTTTTGTTGGATCCCCTACCAATAACTGATAATACTAGCACTTTGCTCGCAACTTCGTCTGAGCAGATTTAGTACAAATAATTTCCACCCCTATTTTACCCCCTTAGTGTCTGTTTACTGTTGTCTAATGTCTACACCCTATAAGGAACCTACCTGCCAAATTTTAAGTTTGTAGGTGTTATAGTTTCTGAGATTGCTTGATTAAATAGTGAGTGGTATTTCACTTTTATATGAGTGATATTTCACTTTTATATGAGTGATATTTCACTTGTGGTCTTCGTAGACTACGAAGACCTCATTAGGTATGCTTTCAACAAGGCACCATCACAAACGGCCGTATCTTTTTTTTACATTAAGTAATTTAGAAGTTTGGTTTTTTCACAGCTACAAGGGACTACAGACAGTACCTATATGATTTTTATTTCAACTCGATACCTTTACGTGTTCCCGAGATAAAGATTCTTATTAGACAGACGAACGGACGGACGCATAACAAACTGATCCTATAAGGGTTTCGAGTTTACCATTTGAGATACGGTACCCTAAAAAACAAAAAATGAGTAAGATTCAATTCACACAGATGTAGACATAAATCTAACTTTTTAGAGCTACACAGACAAAACTGCCCATAATTTTCCCAATTTTACGTTGATAGTAATACAAATTAGAGCATTCTGGGATATGGCGCTGCGGATAAAGCAAACTGTATCAGAATATTAAATTAAAGAACACGTGCAGGTTTTGGTACAAATCTACCTACATATCAGATTGTTAAATATGTCACGGAATAACAGATATAAAGGTTGTACTGATGAATTGGATACATTTGCATTCAATTTGACTATAATGCAGAGCAACCGTCGTTAAATCCACTATTTAATCAGGTACCTTGCAATCTGCTGCTACTGGTTTTTAATGAACATTGAATACCTACTTACAATCCTCCCTTTGTATTTCACTAGTGCCGGCTGGGCGTCCAATTCCCAGTATCATAACTGAATAGAGGTCTAGAAACAAAGAACAGATGTATCTAACTATTCTGATATCATTATTATGGGAAAGAATTACAAATTAATTCTACTACACTACTACATCCATAACATTTTTTAAAATTACAACTAATTATTATGTATGGGAAATCATCTAAGGACTTCGTCCGCTCTGGGTGGAGCAGAAGAGAGTATCAGATTCTTACGGACTAAAACACACCCGTGTTTCTCCTAATGCCCTTTGCTTTCTAAAGCCACGGTGACTCTTTCGAACAAATTATTATCAACCATGTTTTGCACCCCGGCGCAGTCATTGTACTAGAGTCCTATCCATCCCACCAAGAGTCACCGCGGCCCTGGAACGCAAAGGGCACTAGAAGGAACACAGGTGGGTTTTAGTCAGTAAGAGTCTGACACCCCCTTCCGCTCCGCCCAGAGCGGGAGAAATCATTTTGATGATTTCCCATCCAGAAAAAAAAATGGTGCAAAACATATTAGGTACAAAAATAGTATTATTCGGCTAATTTATGTACATACGTAGGTTCTATTATATTAATATCTCTATTAATTGTTGCATCTTACGTTCTCTTCATTTAAAATATTTACAAATGATAAATGATATTTATTTTGTAAGTAGGTTAAACATAACACTTTTACACGTCAAATATTTCTGGTCATTTTAAGCTAGATGAAGCCGGTGTTTCCTAGCCGACTACCCTGAGAAGAAACACCGAAACAAACTCAGAGGTCAAAGTCTCTTTTAAAGTCCATACAATTGTACTGGTCAAATCATACGAGAACCATGTAGGTTAATGTCTGAGGTAGCCTTTTGAGGAAAGTGCCACACAGATTTGAGTGGACCTGTCCATACAGTACAAGCATTTGTCAGATACCGTGTAGCTCAAACTTAGAACTTCAAGGAGCTCAACGATTTGACGAACAATACCAAAGTAAGGACATTTGGGTAGGCCGCAAGAATTACTCATAACAACATTAGGATCTAAGCAAGTCCTGCTTCAGTTTTGAATGCTTATAAAGAAAAACTAACGACAATACAAATAAAAAACATCGTGGCGATCTTTCACACCCTGGCACAGAATGTGGTTAAGAAGATCTCCATCATCACTTATTCATAAATAACAGTAATACCTTAAACTATGTAACCAGGATCCAAGTATTGTACAAGTCAATACTACTATCGTGGTCACAGCCGTCTAACATAAAATTGGCAACAACAAGCCTGCCTGAACTATAAACCTGTCCGGAATTGTCACCTGTCCACTCCAGGAACATGTTTACGGAAACAGTTCGACCTACCTGGTTGTAGTAAACGAGGAATTTAACCGTTTCTCTAAATGTATTTTATTATTATAAACAAAGGGTTTAGAATATCAGAAACTTAAAAGATAACGTCCTAATGTAATTGAAAACTCTGAGCGTAAAAAATACAATGTAACATCCAGAGTGTGTTCCTGCCTGCGATCTGGTTGAGATAACTTGAAGAAGCGTTATAGCAACAAAGGGTAGAGAGTAAAACTCGTCTTTGGGTAAACAATGCTGTCAATGATGATGCTGACGAAGATCCCAATTTACTTAAATTTGCTGTAGCATGCTCTTAAAATCTTTTTTATCATAATAATATCGAACCGCCTCGGCTTCCGGTGGATTTTCCAAGAAGTAGACTTCTCGGACAAAAATATGTCTTTGTTTTTGGCAAGTACGAATCCATCACTGCATTTAGAATTAAGGCTTACATACCTTGTTCTAAAAATAAGTAAAACAACAACAAAAAGACAGCTAAATCGATTGAGCCGTTTTCAAGTGATCTTCCATACATGCAGACTTGTTTCTTCTATTTTGATTTAAATAGACAATAAAAGGCATATGGGTATTGTCCTGATTTTTTTATCTAGTATCACTGATCAATTTTGAAAAGAAGCACCTTAATTTAAGTCCTAAGCAAACGTTCTAATACCGAAATTGGATTTCACGAAAACAACCAAGAGCACGAAATTAATAGGACTTGGTCAATACAAAGGTAGATGAACCTAACCAACCTGACACAATGACATGCAGATTTAATTAAAAAGAATCTCCGTGATGACTAAGACAATAACTTGTTGATGTTTCTCCGATCGGAATAGAAATAGTGTGTTTAGGAGATGTATTGTTATTAGCTGTAGTAAGAAGAAGTTGTGTCGTAGTAATCGTATGCGGCGAGCGTGTGCGCGGACATCACATTGAGTTGCGCACGCGTCATGCATAATGTGCTGCCAGAATCGATCAGTATACGGTGTGTAGCTTTATAATTCCAGAACCCAACCTTGCGGATTTTGTTTGCAAAGGGCGGACGCAACGTACTGGGCACTAGGAGGACCACTAGTCAGTAGGAGTCTGACACTCCTTTCTGCTCTGCCCAGAGAGGAAGAAGACATTCGATAATTTTCCATCCAGAAAAAATAAGTTTGTATGAGAAGGAGCAGGTTTTTTATAGTCTACTAGGCGAAACCTGTAGAACAATACGACAAGAATAATCTTTTACTATACTTTCCAGATCCGTAATTGAAGATATCGACAACCCTACGTGCTTTAAGACTGTATTTCTAATGTCTCCTAGAGAAATTAAATCGATCGGTTTCTACAGTCTACTAATTTTGGCTAGGCTTTGTAGTTATCCATAATTTGGGCACGCCACCAATATGGCGGTAAGTCCCCTCTTTGAGGAGTGGCTGTTGAGGCGTTACGGCGTCCTCACCTTCCGCCAGATGCTGGTACTCATTGGACACTTTCTTCTGCGATGCATTAATGTTAGTGAAAGAGGACGCAGACCGCGCGAGGGAGAGGGAAACCTCACGCCCCAGCAGCCGCAATGTAAAAGGCGCCCCGGGCGTCGGGAGTCGCAGGGCCAATCCCGGGCATCGTAGGCGCGGTCCTGGAAATGGTGAGCTATGGATGGCCCACCGTCCGATTACAACTAGGCCCGGGTCGACATCGCGTCGTATTCCACGTACGCTTCCAAGAGATATCAGCAAAGAAGACTAGGCCCTATAGGTTCAGTGCCTGCTAGAATTGCGGAATTTGTACGAAAGAGTCACCGCGGCCCTGGAACGCAAAGGGCCACACGGGTGGGTTTAGTCAGTAAGAGTCTGACACTCCCTTCCGCTCCGCCCAGAGCGGAAGACGTCATTTGATGATATCCCATCTAGAAAAAAAAAGGTATTCATAATTGATTCCTTACTTGGATTTCTCAGATCTAAACATGTCTCTCTCTTTGTATTAGTATCTCTTTTCATAAAACGATCACCTCAAAAAGTAACACCTCTTATAAACTCGTCTGTATTGAAGCAATATTTGAATACAATCACCATTAGAGCTGAGAGGATCACCGCGCCACCGTTACAGGCCGGTCGACTGACGAGCGCACGCCGACCGCCGCTAAGCACTTGGTATGGACGCCTGTGGCCTAGCCCATGCCGCTCTACGACTTCCTAGAAAACACTAAACCAACATTACAATCCACCGCCCAAATGATTTGTTACTATGGCGAAAATACGTTTAATTAAAATTTTATTGCAATTGAGGATTTCTTGGTAATATTGAATTCTAATTCGACAAGCGGTACACTGCGGTCAAGAGATCGGTTTCAGAATTTGTAATGACGAGGTATAACAATTATTTCTTTTTAGTTTTTTTGTTGTAGGTTAATATTCTCATCAAAGTAAATGTCAATGATCCAACAATCAAGTGCCGCAGATTGCTTTAAAGTTCAATTGTAGACAATCACTGGACTGAGTGCATTGTTAATTATGGTAAATGGTTCGTTGTTTCATGTTTCTTTAGTCTTTTTTGTGGGGTTTTTCGATATCGAGATATTAAAATGAATACAATATTCCATAACTTAATTTGAATTTCATATCTCTTCATTATCAATTTCTATGCAATGAAGGATTGTTGCCTATTATCGTGCATTAGCAGGAAATCTTTGCCAATGCACCTGGCGTAGGAGAGCATATGGCCTAGCAGAATGTCGTCGATGTACCTTTATTCGGTTACTCCCCGCCCTTCACCAGGTACGAATATCAGCTCCGCTTTAGTTTCAATAGAAGTCCCCGCCCACATTATACAGAATCCCCATCCACCCCCTTTTTTTTCTGGATAAATCACCCCCTGATGCCACTGTTTCCGCAGAACTGCATTATGCGAATTGTTCCCCGGTTTCCTATAAACTCTCCGTCGACAGTCACTACCATGCAGGCACATCCTGGTTTCGTCCAGGATAGGAGTCAGATCCATTGCTCCAATCTAAGTGATCGCGAGCAAGCTGAAGCCGGACTTGTGACAATGTGTGTCCCGTGGCTGAACTTCTTTGAGCCTTCGCCTCACTGTCCACTCGCTGGCACCCTTCCCTTGAACTTCTCTCGAGATACTGCTGGACGACCACGCTGGTCAGGTGTCGAATACTAACTAATAGAGGTGACAATAAATCAGTCATCCATCTCTCACCGAAATGCATCGCTGTCACCTATATCTTGGTCTCAGCGCTAAGTTTCCAGTCCCCTGAAACTCTAGTATACCTTCGAGACATAAGACATATGAAGGTGTTGAATTATAGCTAAGACAACTCTTGCTGGATTAGTATGAAGACTTGAGCTGCTTCTTTAAGTGTGGTTCCCATTTTTTATATAGCTTTGGTGTTTCCAATGTCGTGAAACATTAGACTGATGAGTAATGACCAATTTTCATAAACGCCCATTTTTGTTAAGGATACAGGACAACCGATTAACACGATGTTCTGTTTTAAAAATGATTTGATTTTTACGTTCCATGACATAAAGTAAATAATCTTTGGTTATGATATTAAAAGAGATGGAAAGCTAACAAAATTACCTTTCAAGATATACCGCAATCCATAGTTAAAAGCATGGAAATTGTATTAAATTGTTTTGAGCAACCCGCGATTCAGTGATTCAAGTTTATTGCTCGGATTCTCTCAACATATTTCATAATGTTACGGAGTTTGCCATTTCCTGGTGACATTAACATTTTATTTATTTATTTATCTTTAGGTCCAACAACAATTATTTATACTGATTTCTCATAAGAAAAACATGGTCAAATATTAATTGACAGTGTAACAATTACTTATAGGTAAACATACATTTCGACTCATATAAAGTTAAGAGGAAATCCTATTTTGTCTTAAGAGCGTGTACGCCGTATGGCATTTCATACAAATTTTCAAGTCACTATTTTACGAAATTACTGAACCGATTTTAATGAAACTTCACAGACATAAGCAGGATACATAGGTCTAAAAAGTTAGTTAAAAACATTTTCGAAATGTCTTATTTAAAAAAAGATAAATTTATGTATGTTTGTTTGGAAAATTTAAAATGGGTTTACATTAACTGTAACACTATTTATCGAAAATGTTTTCAACTAACTTTTTAGATCCTGCTCATATGTGTGAAGTTTAATTAAAATCCGTTCAGTCATTTCGGAAAATAACGACATGAAAATTTGTATGAAATGCCGTTTGGCGTATACGCTCTTAAATTGATATCAATAGTGATGCGCAGATGCATTGTTTGGTACTTGTAAGTATGCCACCCAAGTTGATTTTTAGTTGCGACGATTCTATTTATATCGATTCTAAGAATGTTCAAATCCATTGTTTTGTTTGTTCACAAATTGAAAGGCTGATCTCCATATGTGCTGTCAAACCTAACTGATTGAATTGCATATACGATGTTTATGCAGGCAAGACAGCCTCATTGGTAATCAACCAACATTATTGGACGAAATATTTTAAAAGATTTAAGCTATAAAACCAATTAAAATGCACATGTACTTTATTTCTAGTATCTGCATAGTAAAGAAATACAATGAAATATTCATTTAATTGCCCGTTCCGCAGCTATTGTCTAAGCGACAATTTACGACTTAGCTGGACAAAGAGTACCTGAATATTTGCAGAAAAAATTCAGCAACGACCTCGCCAAGGATTTATATTCCGCCTCTATTATTTGCAGCTGTTTTTACCGAATTTATAACAACTGTGAACAATAAAAATTCTTTAAACGCACAAGGCATTTTTAATCGAGATGTATCAATGTGGTCGTAAATTAAAAAATCGTATTACGTGATTTGTTTATGTAGTGCCTTCCGTAGAGTTCCTCTCAGTACTTGTATGACGCGAGAACTATTGAAATGGAATGAGAGTAAAAACCGAAGTGGGTACCGTGTGAGTAACCGATGGATGATATAATCAGTCGTCAATAGTCGGCCGGCGCCCGGTGCGTCATAAAGCCACAATGGGAGACATTGTCGTCATACTAGCAAAATTTTAACCGAAATATGTACTGTAGAGAAAAACATCAAATGGATTTAAAAAAAAAAACAACATATATTGCTTTGCTCCCTCCGATCATGAATTGTCTGTTAGAATCTCACATATAAAACTAAACTTGGGCTGTGCAGTCTGTACATATGTATATAAAACCCTGCACAAACCATGGGCCAACCCAAAATTCATTACATCAATCAAATGCTTTTGGTCAGTTTTTAATTAGTTCAAAGTATTAAGTCTTTCAAATCAACAAAAGTAGAGATAGGACTTAAGCCTCACTAAAAACAAAAGCTACCAAAATAAGACCTAAACCCGAATCGTTTATGAAACTTGGTAGTTTTCCTATATCCAAACATATTCCAACTATAACAAATAAAAATAATGCAAACAATAAACCTGCACACACACCAGTACCTACGCAAGAGGATAAACATAACACATTCAACACCTGTGATGATCTACATGGCATCGACGAATCAAAATCAATCGAGAACTTATGAAACTTGGTTGTCTTCCTACACACAAACATATTCCAACCGTTACAAATAAAAATAATGCAAACAATAAACTTGCACACGCACCAGTACCTACGCAAGAGGATAAACATAACACATTCAACACCTGTGATGATCTACATGGCATCAATGAATCAAAATCGATCGTGAACTTAGGCACGTATTCCCTGCAAATGGACATTATGGATACAAAGAACAGGAAAATTTCATGTCTGTCCGTACATGTAGCTGCCTGACGTAGAGATGTCATCGATATGCATTCAATGGCCAGACTACAGACAGACGGCAAAGGGTGCGACGGCGACGTCATGCGAGCTTCGCAAGTTGATTGTAGTTAAAGGTGGTTACATTATTCTTATTGGCTCATTGTCTTTTCAGTTGATATGCTCGTGGAATTTTAGCCCTGGATCTAACTTCCTTAAGTAGTGAATAACACTTTTATGATGAATATAATATGAGAAAAAAACGACATTTTATTATTCAAATCTACCTTTGCAATTAAGTCATATTCTATGGATAATGTGAGAGCCATAGTTTTAAAGGAATGATTATTTATTTATTTAATTTAAGGGTCACCAACGAGTTTTACAAAATAATAAAAACATGCAGAAAAAAATAGTACAGTTAACATTATCCTATATTGCACACAATGCACACTCAATTATAAGCAACCACAGCTTGCGTATAAACCGAGCGTACACGGCTCTAATAAAAAAAAACACAATCAAAACAAAAAAAACAAGTCAAATAATAAAAGTAATGTCAAAATTAATCAAAATATGCGAATATGTCAACCCTTTAAAAAAATCATCAAAGTAGCAGTCTTTTAAAATGTAGGAAAATTAGGGATGTTTAGAATCACGTTTGTGATGCAAATGTAAACGTTCCTTATTACGCATGCGAATTGCCCTCTTTCCCCGACACAGTGACCAAAATATGAAACAGCTTTCTGAATGTTTTAATTTGGGATGACGAAGACCAGGCTTTTAAACCTCGTATGATGGTAGGTACATTAATGTTAGCCAAAAAAGCTCCAGCTTAATATTTCTAAATTCAATGCAGGGTAACGCATGAATGCAAATAAGGCCGTGATAAGAATAATCGCGTAATATACATGATGAATGTAAAACAAGGGATAGATTTGGCGCGAACTTCAACTCTGCGGCTAAAAAGATTGCCGACAATGGCCATAAATTCTGTTGACCCATAAAGGATAACCAAAAATAAATCTTACCGTATGGTGATACAACATCATTTTTATACTGCCGACAAAACGGCTAGCGGTCACTCTAGACAACTGTGACTAATCGGTTTCTTTCAACGATCACAGAAATTAACATTGAGAATATTTAGTGCTATTCTGTGAAAAAGCTCACCATTAAACTAAAGTTAGCAGTTAACCCTTAGCATTAGGAGGAATTATAGTTCCCTTCACACACACTTAAACTTTCACGGTGAAATCTTTACAGAATAGACAGACAGGTCAATTATTGAACTCAATCAAGCACTTCCATAATTTCAGACATCGATCATGACTGCCACTGATTTGTTTTAATCTTTATACTTTGAATTGTTTATGGTTTCCTTTTTTTTTGCATTGTCCTCACATATAGGAGCACCAAAGGATGTATTAAACGTAATGTAATACAGAACATGATTTAAAAGAGTGTCCGTGGAGTTTCTTGCACGTTCTTCTCCATAGAGATCTACGCTTTGGAACGTGCAGATAGCTTCACCTCTTTCGACTTGACAATTCAAAAGTGCCTGTAAAGGGTTTAATTGAAATAAATGCTTTGAGTTTGAGTTTGAGTTTGACTGGCAATCAAACTTGCAAGTAATGTAAACTAACAATGAAAAATTATTTTAATAAATCATGACGTTTTAGAGGTTACGAGGAAGTATTATGCCCTTTTTTGGATGAAATCATCCAAAAAAGGCCTCATGCCTTTCACTCTGGGCGAAGTGGAAGAGAGTGTCAAACTCTTACTGACTAAAACCAACCCATGTCACTTCCGCGGTAACTATCAGGCACTGGGCTTGTATGGCTAATTCAATTATGCTGACATCTCATTGAGGCGCGCGAAGAACACATCGCCCCGTCAACCCGGGCCTAGTCCTTATCAGACGGCGAGCCACCCACCGCTCGCCATCTGCAAACCCGCGCCTACTGTAGCCGGAACTCCTGACCCCGGGGCCTCTTATTCTATTACGGCGGCTGGGGTAAGGTTTGCCTCCCCTCTCGTAGCTCGCCCCTCCTTCACTTGCATTACCTACTGCTTCGCAGAAGAAGGCGACTGTTTCCCATGCCCCTCGCTTTGGACAATGGATTGTACTAGAGCCAGACGTGAGAGGTCGCCTCAACGAGGACACGGCGGTACTCCACATAAGCAGGAGAGACCTCCACCGTATGCTCCACCATGTCCTCTGGGCGATCCATACAATGGCGACACCCGGACCGAAACAGTTACCTCCCGACACAACCATGTCTAGTGACCTGGATCAGGCGGAAAGTAAAGACGCCATGGTGCCTCTCTAACCAATTCTTAAAAAGGAGACATATCGCCACAATAGTGGCGTACCCAAAGCAGATGCCCAGCTCGTCTGAAATGAAGAACACCTTACTAAGTGACAACGACAAGATGCTAAAACTTAAAATGCCTAACCTAAAGAGCTAAAAAGAAATTTACACTAAACTAGAACTACAAGATATTGCCGTACGTGTGGCTACTATTCTGGTAAAACCATTCATCAATTTACAATTTGCATTCACCACCCAAAGAACAACAATGTTGAACGCTTGATCGGCCCTAATCACAATACCATCAAATAAAGTAAACACAGGTCACGATCGTCTTTATCGCGACCTTAAGGAGTTATCCGAGTCACCGTCAAAACCCCTTGATGCTTATCTATTGATGAATATCTGCAAAAGTTCCTGACCCTTACCGGATCTCAGGGTACGCAACGTCCCTTTCGACTTTACGCATAACTGCTATATTATCAGCTACTGTGCATGCATCCTCGAATTCATCGGCTGATTGATTTTTAATGCTAATGGTGCTAATTTGCATTTTTATAGGCTCTGCTTAAAATAAGACTGTAATCGTTGATTGAATGTTATGAATTGTATTAGAACTGCGCTTTTATTACGTTTGGTGGGTTGGGTATTTTGTTTTTTTTTTTGGGCTTGCATAGCCTCATCGTCAAAAGCTTAGCGCTAACTATGTTAGGGTTGCCCTCCAGTCTCACCAAATGCAGTTCAATAATAGTATTTTAATTATCAATATTTTTTATGACTTTCATAATCCAGTTACTGGGTAACACTATTTGCCTTGATAAGAACGGTAGTCTGACTTTCAGGTTTTGACTACCCGTAACGACTGTCAAAGATCTACAAATAACTATTAGGACCAAAAGCTTTCTGCAGAGTTATATTTCAATCTATAAATCAAATAAAATCACTTCATGCTGACACAAACAAATACTAAAATGAGTATGTATGTATGTAGGTATATCTTTCAAATACACCAGAAAGAAAGTTAAGATTAGATTAAATAGAACAACGTTAAACAGAAGTTATATCAGATACTAGCAGCGCCCCGCGGTTTCACCCGCGTTGTTCCCGTTCACGAGGTAATACAGGGATAAAATATACAATATAACACTCCACAATAACGTAGCTTTCTATTGGTGAAATAATTTTGAAAATCGGTTCAGTAGATCCAGAGATTGCCCCTTACAACGTCACAAACTCACAACGTTACCTCTTTATAATATTAGTATAGATAACTGTAGCGGTTTTGGGAGGTCCTTGCACTGTTTCTTTAGCAACGATATCAGGCCATCTAGATGTGGCCGTATCGGCCCATCTGACAGGCGGGGCGCAGTCAGAATGTCTGCCGAGGCTTTCGATGCACTTCGCCGAACTCTTTGTAACGCAAATGTTTTTTTATCAGATTTTCTGGTGTATAGTGTGAATCTATTAACACCTATTTGGTACTGACAGAAAATTCAAAAAGAGGCATTTAAATCAGAAGCAACCTATGTTAACTAACTAGAAGATCTAATGTTCTTTTATGTGTGTGTGATAATCTAAACTTTTTTAACAGCTTTTATCCAAACTGGAGGCATTTGTAAATATGTGAGTACTATGTCCCTGACTAGCAAATTTATTAATTTTACCTCTGCTGTCATTACTTTGTTGTACCTGTTAGTAGTATAGTACCTACTTAGTTTTATTTGGGTGCATCGTTCTCACTTATAATCAATTGGTTAATGTATACAAAATATTGTAAAACTTATACATATTTGAAAATAGTAACTATGGAGTTTCTTGTCCGTTCTTCTCCATAAGAATCTACTTTTTTGCGAATGGACAACTAGAGTCACTATAATATTTTTACTTTCAAAATTTTTGACGTTCAAAAGTGCCGTTTAGTGGTCTAGTTGAAATAAATGAATTGACTTTGACATTGATAGTGATAGTTTTTATATGTCTAAAACAAACCAAACAGATTATCAACTTATTACACACCTTAGCATTAAAAATCCAAGTTTAATAACAACTTGGTCGAACAGACGTTACGGCTAACAGATGTTCAAACATGACTTGAGTCTTGTAGAGTATGAATCAGGCCGATCCGCTGGACATACTAATGTGAAGTACGCGGCGTTTCCGGCATAAATCCACCAGCATACATCTCCATACGTGCAAACAGGCAAATTTGACAGTTATGAACATTTTAACGGAATTTATGCCGTGGGCTCCGATCCTATCGACCCAAGCAGTGGACGGTGTCAGAGATAGTATCGCCGGCTTTGCTACTAGTATACTCAAATCTTTCACGTGGACGAAATACAAATATGTATGGATTTTAATATTAAGGATTTCGGACATGCGCTAAGGCTTTAGCTTCTTTTGGCACCGCGAATACGTAAAATATATTCTTGGGAAATGATTGACGTCGCAGACTTACATTTTTAGGTCCTTTTTAGCATTCGTTGCATGATATGTTTTAAAGTGCCTAATCAAATGGTTGAATAAAAGGAGGAAGGAGGTCCTACATAAGCATAAGTATAATCAGCCTTTTAACGTTCCCACTGCTGGGACACAGGCCTCTTCTCTAGGAGAGGGAATGGGCCGTAATCCACCACGCCAAATTCGAAGATATGTTACATTCAGCAACCCGAATGTCACATATATCTTCAAATTTTTGGTTCTAGGATATGCCGGTTTCCTCACAATGTTTTTCGTCACCGTTTTGAGAGCAGTGGAGATGAAATTTATTACAAAAAAATTATATAAGCCTGGCTGGGTTTGAACCCGCGACCTACAATTCGTAAGTCGGGTCGTTATCACTCGGCCACTCCCACTCCGCCCATGCTTGAAGAAATCGTTTGATGATTTCCCATCCATAAAAAAAAACAAAGCAACGTATGCTTGGGTTGGCAGATACTTCTATAATTAGCAACAATAGGTATTTATAGTTCCCAAAGGACTATATAAATACTTGCTATGATCCTTCCTTATCCTTTTAATTTCACCTCCGATTATTGTAATTAGACTAAGATTTCCAAATCATTTCAATTGCAAAAATACTGTTACTTACTGAGAAAAAATTGAACTGACTGACTTTTGAAAACGTTCAATACATTACTGCTTTAATGTATTAATACATAAATCTTCAAAAATACCTGTACACACTAAATAACATAAGGGAGGGAAAGTTCAAAAGCCACATTACATTAATGCACTACACAACATTACAATCCTTTTTTTCTTCTTTCAATTTACCGTGTGTAATTTATACGTTCGAAGTTTCCAAGAAGTAGTTAAAAACCTAGTAAACACAGCTTTACTAGCATTATAAATCTCCATGAATGAACCTTTTTGTCATTCCACGTAGGGCCGGATTTATGCAGGGCGCTCGCGATCGCAACATAATGCGCGCGCGCAGCGATCTGTGCGATTTTTCCATATTTATAGCACTTTGTGTTAACAGATTCACACGATGCGTATTTATAGTAATAAATATGTACGTGTTGTTGAAATATATATTATACTGTTCTTTAATGATGGGGGTTTTTAACTGGAGTTGCTGTAATTATTAATGGCAATCGGTTGAAATATTTGTGCCTAACAGCAAAGACAGGTGTTAAAGGTTTATCATTAAAAATCCCATTGCCCGCGTGGTGGATTACAGCCCATTCCCTCTCCTAGAGAGGAGGCCTTTGTCCCAGCAGTGTGAACGTTAAAAGACTGACTATGCTATGCTATTAAAAAGCCAGTAATTTAAAACAGTTGAGCCATTGCAAAAAGTTAGAATTCAGTTTCAATACATAAAATATCGTGGCAGTCCAAGGCAAAGTGGGCGGGACGAGGTCGATTCCTACCGAAAGAACTGACCCAACATAGCAAATGACAGACTTTTGTAGGAAACTGAGAGTGAGGACCTTTGCTAGAAGGTCATGATATGATAGGTATATAGATATTTAGAGCACGTCTAGATACAACTATACCCAAAATAAGAAAGATCCAAAGAAAACCTAATGTTTCAAATTCAAACCCATTACTACTGTAAAAGCCTGACTCACCAGATTTGCTGCAGTTCAATGCATAAAAAAGCACCAAAACAAAAAGTTCAACGGTTTACCTACCTAATAGAGACGTGTGGCGCATGAGCAGGTCCCCTCTAGGATGTCCAGTCTCCGGTAACGGTTAGAACTCTGCCGAATATTGTAAAATGGTCGAAATGTTCGAAGCTTGTACGGGTGCAAGCGCGGCCGTGTGTTGCATCCCAATTAGTCCAGACTGAATGGACTATATAACGCGAGGTCTGGCTGAGACCAGCACACACTGACTAGCAGTATAACGCACAACACCCTTTTGTCTATAAAGGGACAAAATTGTGAAGAAAATAATACGAATAATCGTAGATATGAAGTTTTTAGTATCGCTGGTGGTTTTGAGTTGCGCACTGTTCGAGGCGAGGGGATACCCCTACGCGTATTATCCTTCATACGGAAATGTTGATTCTCGTGAGTACCTTTTAAGTAATTTTCTTTTGCTTGAAGTGATTGATTAGCCCTCTAACGAGGTTTTATGGTTTCCAATAAGTATTCATAATTTTCCATTCATAACTTCGCCACGGATTAGTTGATCTAAAAGCATAATTTAACTATGATTTAAGTCTAGTAAAGTTTTTGTTAGTGGTAAGAGTTTTAATATCCTTCAATGCTGTTTAGGTTACCTATAGTTTGTTGTATTCATAGTTATTTTAGAATATTTCAAGGAGACATTGCTCAATGGCAAGGAATTGAAAAAAAAAATCTTCTTTCACAGTGTCATACGGTGATGGCAATCGCGGCGGGATGGCACTGAGTCGCTACTACAACCCCTACTATGACCAGCGCGGTGTCGGCGGTGGCATGGCCGCTTTCATGTTCCGACAGCCGGAGGCCCCGGCTTCCCCGCAGCAGTCCGGTCAGTACTACCTCCCGGACAGGCGCCGTCAAACACAGCAGGAAGCCAACTTCATCCCAGCCCAACAACCCCAACAGAACGAAGTCTACTATCCACAACAACCAGAGAACCCCGCCTTCGTTCCCACTGAGGCAACTGAACTCGCTGAACCATCAGACAAAGCCGAAGCTGTCCCAACTACCGAAAAAGCTGTTGCTGTCCCTGAACTGATTGAACCTGAAGTAGAAGAAGTACCTGAAGAGGTTCCCATACAGAAACCTAAGAAGGCGGTGAACAAGAGGAAGCAAGTAAAGAGGCCGATTGATGATGACGATGAAGATGAGTATGTTCCCAAGATGCCCGCTTCTGCCTTCTTCCCCATGTTCTTTGGATACGGTGGAGGTAGTAGAGGCGCCGGAGGACCCGGTGGTCCCACTGCCATCGCTAATGCCTATAGCACGGGTAAAGGTGGAGTAGCCACGAGCCACGCAACCGCCTACGGAAACCCCAGAATAGAAGAGAGAGTTTAAAAATACTTAAAATTATCATAAATTGTTAGAGATAAGTGTAAAGTTTATATCTTCATGTTGTAATATATTTTTATATGTAAAGAGTTAATGCGCATTTCATCACCCATACAAATAAAATTTGCCATTGAATTGTTGATCTAATTATGACCCTAAAACCTTTAGGTCCTATCATAGTAGGTATGCTAGTGGCACGTCAGATCATGTTTGTTAACTTGTCTTTATGTCACAGGCGTTATCTATACTTATAATAAATCTGTAGAGAGGTCAATTCTGTACAAGGAATATATTTTCAGGGGATGATTAGTGATCGATACTGGTGCCAAAAATGCAATCAGTAGAATTTTTGTCTGTCTGTCTGTCTGTCTGTATGTTCTTTATAGAAACAAAAACTACTCGACCGATTTTAACGAAACTTGGTGCAATTATTCTTCATACTCCTGGGCAGGTTATAGTATACTTTTCATCACGCTACAATCAATAGGAGCAGAGCAGTGAAGGAAAATGTTGGGAAAACGGGAGAAGTTACTCCATTTTTTAACCACTGAACGGATCGGGCTGAAATTTGGCATGCAGGTAGATGTTATGACGTAGGCATCCGCTAAGAAAGGATTTTGATTAATTCTACCCCCAAGGGGATAAAATAGGGGATGAACGTTTGTATGAAACTTTGTCAATTTTAAACCGATCGGGCTGAGAGTTTCAAAATCAGGGGTAAAGTAACTATTCCACGCGGACGAAGTCGCTGGCAGAAGCTAGTGTTTAAATATAATTCTATAACATCTTTGATTCTAAACTTATTATAAAAGTGTAGAAGAATACCAAAACAGTAATAAATTCGCTGATTTATCTAATGAATAACAAATGCTTGTTCCACAAATGACTCAGCTGAAAGTGTTACAAATAAGTAAGTTTTGTGATACAATTCATCAATATCAATTCTACAATAGTAACTTAATGCTTTGAGATCTAAATCTAGAATAGATCGAAATTTACTAATATGGCTTGTTATATCCCAAACAACCCCGCGACACACCAACGGCGCCCGTCATCCTCGTCGTAAAGGGTTAACCATACATACAGAGAGAAAGGATAGACCTTGAGTAGGTTTTCTTAGAAAACTTTTGAAGATTCTGTAACAAAAATTATATAGCATAGTAATCTTCCAGTTTAAAGTCCAACTTACCAATCCAAATAATCTTTGTGTCATAATTTTAGCAGGCGTTATGATAGTATTGCTAATACTTCCCTTACCTATGTTGGGTAGGTACACAAATAATGCGTAATCTAGATTAATATAACAAAGCGGAAATGTTTGTATGTTAGTAACGAATAAACTCAAAAACTACAGGACTGAGTTCAAACCTTATTTCACTATTATATATAATGCTACATTATGCCTGAGTAAGATAGGCTATATTCAAATAAATAAATGTCCAGCTCTGCAAATCCGACACACGCCACTAGTAAATCATAAGTTAAAAAAAAGAAACGTGTATAAAAAAAACATGTGAATTAGAGATTCAGTTCTTTACAAAGACATAGCGATAAACTCAGTAACAAACGTGGTGTTAAATACGGCAAAAGGAACAATCCCGTCGTTCTTTTACGTGAACGTTAAGATGTTCTTAACTCTCTGGGATCGAGTTTATAGATTGATACTCACAAAAAAATACTTTCTTTGCTATTGTTACTTGATAGGGCTATCATACACAGACACTTCTGTGGTCGATATGTTGACATAAAACCCTAGTAGGTAGACCGTTTAACAAGTAAGGCGCCATCTTGTTTTAAACTTTTGAACTGATCCGACGTGGGCCAACAGGACTGCCTCACAACTTGTGTTAGTGGAAAGCATGTATCTATATGGCAATGATTTTGACAATTGTACAATAGATGGCATTGAATAAAGTAATCCTTCTACTTCGCTGTTATGTGGTTTTGAAGTTTGTAAGGACTTGGCCATAGGTTTATATTTCAGCGCTGCAAAATAAGTTCCGTAAAAATTTGCTGCAAAGATTTTGACAAAATTGTGTGATTCTATGGTTACAGGTTCAAAATCAGGTTTGCATTATAGTGACTTTTTCAATTAAGTCTTTAAACAATACTAAAAGGTTAAAGCGTTTTTTTGTTGTTGTAGGGGAAAATCTCTAGTAATACGTACTGATTTGGTTGCAGAATAATCCTTCTCTGATAGAAAACAACATTTTCCACGAGTAATTCTATGGCTTTTAATCCTAGGTTCCTATTGGCTAAACCCACGGGAGCTCTCACAGCCAAAATCTGGTTAGTACAATGAAATAAACTTCTGAGTGAAAAAGCCGCTGTGCTTATTACTAATTGAGTTGAATTAATGTATCTTCTTCACATAAGAAGAAACATTACAACGGTACATTTGATCTGGTACGAACATTGTTGTTCTTTGTACTAATTCATTCGTGTTTCAAGATATTTACCAAGTCAAGGAATAAATAAAAAAGTAAAAAACGTTATTTGACTATTGACTAGTAGTGTTCCAATCAAGATTGACGTCAGAAAGATTAGTAACAAAAAAGCGAGAATTTCAACATATATGGAAACCTTTATTAAATCATCGATAGAATCTGAAGTATTTCTTACACGTGTCGAAAACAATATAAAAACAATGGCATTTGTACAAACAATATGTTTTTAACTTAATTCCTAGAATATTTCAACCGTTTTTTACTGTGATCTTTTTACTGGTGGCACAGAGCCATAAGCAATGGCATCGCTTGCAGCTGCACCTCCTTTTCCAGTGCTGTACGCATTAGCTACAGCCATGGGACCACCAGATCCACCCCATCCGAAGAACATAGGGAAGACAGCACCAGAAAGGAACTTATGGGCCGGGAACTCATCTTCTTCATTATCGTCTTCTTCGTCTTCTACAGGCCTTTTGACTTGCTTCTTCTTCTGCACGGTTTTTTTAGGCTTTTGCACTGGCTCTTCTTGTTCATCGATTTCAGGTTCGATTAGTTCAGGAACGATAGCTTTAACGGTAGTTGGGACAACTTCGGCTTGTTCCACGGGTACAATTAGATCAGTTGCCTCAACGGGGACTTCGGGAAGAATCTCTGGAGCTTGAGGGTAATACACTTCATTTTCTTGTGGTGGTGTGTCATTGACTTCTAGCAGGGCTTGGCGACGCCTGTCAGCTTGATGATATTGAATGGCTTGGTGATGGCTTAAAGGATAAGTCTTTTGATTGGCTTCGGGCTGCCACAGCGAGTAGGTAGTTGGTGGAGCTCTGACGGCCCGTCGGTTGGCGTAAGGACTGTAGGAGCGACTCAGTACCCTCCCACCTCGGTTGGCATCTCCGTACGACCCTGTCAAAGAAATTCTATGGCTTAAGTAACTATTATGCTAAACTTAGAACGATTAAAACTGAGACCATGTTTTTAGGACATGATTTAAAGACGATTGTATTAAACTACTAAAGTGCCATTAAAAAAAACATGGTTAAACTGACATGGCCATATTTTCTAGCAGCCGGATCCTCAAAACAGATAACACATAGTAAACACGATAACAAAATTTAACTTACAAGTGTCAACATTGCCTGAAGATGAGAAAACCGGGTACGGGTATCCCCTGGTTTCGAACAGAGAACAGCTTAAGACAACCAGCAAGATCACTAACTTCATTCTTATTTCAAATTATGTTCACTTTTTAAATGTTGCACGTATTGCTGCCGACGAGCTTCTGTTGTCAACAGCCAGAATTCGCGTTATATAGTTAATTCTATTCGGTCTCATTGGGATGCGGGGCACGGATTTTGGCCTGCACTAGTGTTTGCCTGAATAGCATTCATCAGTAAGTTATAAGCCATTTAGATCTTGTCGGCAGATGAATAAAGTGATTGATGGAAATTGGTGTCAGGAGACACCCATGATGAAATTAAATTATCTTTTTCTGACTGAAGATTCATAAGATAACCCTCCTGGTTTCTTAATTTACTTCTTAGTTTTAGTCGTCCAAATACCAGCATTTAAATGTCTTTTGGCTGCAACGATGATCATGATGTATTTTTATGTAACTGAAAACCACCGCTGTTCGCCCCTCTTATAATATAGTTCCTATCTATAGGTCTCAGATCTAGAATGTATCTCTATATCTTGCCTCATTACTCGAGCTTCTACCCTTGTTTTTCTGGATGAAAAATCATCAAATGACTCCTCCCTCTCTGGACGGAGGGGAAGGGAGTGTCAGACTCTTTCTGACTAAAACCCACCCGTGTTGCTTCTAGCTTTCTTTGAGTTTAGGTCCATGGTGACTCTTTCAAACAAATTCCGCAACCACAGTTTCTACCCTCCTACTCGGCTTTTCCTAAAATAAACCCAAACACCACGTTTCATGACCACGCGTCGAAGCAAAACAAATATTGCAATTCTTTAACGTGGGAACCACCGCAGATATTTTGATGATACTCAGCAATTAAATAAAATCCGCACATGATAATATCGTGGATCCATCGTATAATTAGTAAAAACGGGGGAACCCGTTTGTGACGCACTCCTGCGCAATTAGGAATCATAAAAGTACCGGACGTTAGAAAAACGTGAATGAAAAAAAAAATATTCAAATAGAACAATTATTTCATTATGGGTTTATGGAAAAGTCACTGGGTAAGTAACTACTTAGCATGAATTTATTTAAAGTCGTGATGTACCTGATTATGATGGATCGTTAAACAAAGGGGTTTTGCCGGTTAACTCAAGTTTTTTTTCCTACCGTAACGTACCTATGTGATTCAAATTTTTTTGTTTTTTCCTTTGTCTTGATTATTTTTGAATCATGACACACGATAAAACCCCTTTTATAAGTCAACTAGCTTCTGTCCGCGACTTCATCCGCTAGGAATAGTTACTTTACCCCGATTTTGAAACTCTCAGCCCGATCGGTTTAAAATTGACAAAGTTTCATACAAACTTTCATCCCCTATTTTATCCCCTTGGGGGTAGAATTCATCAAAATCCTTTCTTAGCGGATGCCTACGTCATAACATCTACCTGCATGCCAAATTTCAGCCGGTCCGTTCAGTGGTTTGGGCTGTGCGTTGATAGATCACTATGTCAGTCAGTCACTTTTGAGTTATATTTAGAAGATTACTCTGTTTAGCCTATTCCTAAGCAATAATGGAGTCGACTTCCGGTCTAACCGGATCCGGCTGAGTACCAGTATTTTACATAAAGCAAGTCCCTTTTTGATCTCCACAACGCAATAGATGAGTAACATGATACAATTTTCAGCATAATGATTGTCAAACATCTACAATTAATTGTAATGCTGTGATCAATGGCTTAACAATAATTCCTGTATGTGGAACATCTTACATTTTTAAGTGTTGAATGTATGATAATAATCTGCCTTTAAATGTTCCCATTGCTGGGACACAGGCCTCCTCTCTAGGAGAGGGAATGGGCCGTAATCCACTACGCGGGCCCAGTGCGGGTTGGTGAATGTCACATGTCTTCGAATTTTTGGTTTTAGGACATGCCGGTTTCCTCACGATGTTTCCCTTCACCGTTTTGAGAGCAGTGGTGATTAAATTAATTACCCAAAGTAATGCGCCTGGCTAGATTTGAACCCGCGACCAACAATTCGTAAGTCGGTTACCACTAGGCCATCACTGCTCTTCACACTTGTAGACATCCGCTAGGAATTAAAAAAAAAAAACTAAAGAAACTCCAACCCTAAGGGGGTAAAACAGGGCTGGAAATTGTTTATACTAAATCTGCGCAGACGAAGTGCTAGAATGTTATTTATATAACATTCTAGCACTTCGTTCGCGACTTCCAGTCTTCATTAGGATATTTAACACTCCAAAGAAAAGCCTCTAAAAATCATCCTGAGATTTTTTTATGTTAGACAGAAATCTCAGACCGACCAACAATCTACCAAATATTTTGAGGACAGATTCCAGTTTACATGTAACGTTTACATGTAAATGTATACATGTAGGTAATTACCATATGAGCTCATCTTTTCACATACCAATTTTAAGGCAATATCGATGGTCATAAAATATACCCTAGCCTACAAGTTGATATTGCAAGAGCAAATCATTATATCCTTCATTCATACATTGATTAATCTTCAATCCCTTTACTATTTTCGGCTTCAAACAGCTTTTATTATCATCACTATCATTGACAACGACTTCTGTCCACAGGCCTCCACAAACTGTCACCATATTGAGAGGTGCTACGCTCCTTCGAACTTCCAAACGGCCATCCAAAAGCAATCAGCGAACTTCCAAAGGGCTTGACCACCCACAAATAGTATCAAAACTTGTTGAAACACATCGTGTCCCTTTTATTAGTCATAGCCGTTAGTTATGAAACCCCGATGCGTGCCGGTCTCGCGTAACGTGACCGGTTTCTGTTTTTTATTCACAAGATATGTTCACAACAATCTTGACCTTGCCGTAACTGCGGCTGCTAGACGCGCTCGATATAATTACAAATTAATGAATATTAATGAAGGCCTAGCAGTTAATCCGATCTCCTGCTAGGGTTGCGGGATTTGTTCGAAAGAGTCACCGCGGCCCTGGAACGCAAAGGGCACAAGAAGGATCACGGGTGGGTTTTAGTCAGTAAGAGTCTGACACTCCCTTCCGCTCCGCCCATAGCAGGAGAAAACCAGACCTGTTACTGATGCATGGAAATAGTAATAGTAGTAGCATTTGACTAATTATGGCCATGTTTCTGAATCTGAGGTATGAAAATGTCACAGACGTTTTAAAACGAAGAAATCACTGGACATAACTATATTTAATTTTTTCTCAGTCGGCAATATTGAAATAAAGGGCGGACTTGCATTCAAAACCACTTGATGACGAATTGTCTTTGGCAAAAATTGTCTATGTCAGTTGTTGTCTCGTCCTTGAGACAAACTTCAGCGCGCCATACATAAAAAAACCCGGATGGTCCGGATGCACTGAAGCTCCATCGCCTGCCCGGACACGGTCTTATGTGAACGAGTTCATGTAAAATGTATGCACGATATTTTTTACCTCCTGACGTAACTGACTTAAGAGACTAGAATAAGTAGTTAGTACCTGTACCTGCTTTGATTTGGCCCAATAGAACGGTAAATCTACATATTATTGTCCTCTAATTACTAGTCCAAATACATAGAGAAAAGCACAAAGATACGTACTTCTTTTAAAAGCATTTGGTTTCCTGAGACAAAAGAATAGGAATTGTAAAACGCGTCGAAAAACTTTAAAATTTAATTTTAAAATGGACCTAATTAATGTAGTGGGTTTAAATGCGCATGACATTTCAGATTGAAGACTGCGCATGACATAAAAACAGACATACGCTGTCGTCGCTGTTAAAAAGCCACTATTGTCTCTCTTTAACATAATTATGTAATCGAAAACTGTGTGAACTGGAACTTTTAACAGTTCATTTTATATACCATCAATACAAAAAGTATTATTAATACTTTTTTGTTCGAATGTATTGTGTTAATCTCCATGTTAATGGAAAGATCATTCCGCTGTGAACTGGATCCACACGTGATGTCTTATTCAAATCAGGAAAAAATAATACACTTTTTTGTACACAAGTATTGTCATTGTTTTTAGTTGTCTAGCTCGCTAGAGTCACTTAAAAAATGATTGCGAGGAAGAAGGTACTTGTGCAATAAATCAGTATTATTATAGCGTCTGACTGACTGGTACTCATCAATCGTTTTTGCAATGTACCTATCCTAATTTTGTAAATCTTAAAATAAAACAACAATGAGTTCTGCAGAAAATAAAACGTCGGGTCACTAGGCCTGCAGATGGCGAGCTATGGGTGGTCCTATAGCAACCAGGCCCAGGTCGACGGCGCGTCGTGTTCCACGTGCGCCTCAAAGAGCTGTCAGCAAAGAAGACGGGCCCCATAAGGTCAGTGCCTGCTAGGGTTGCGGAATTTGTTCGAAAGAGTCACCGCGGCCCTGGAACGTAAAGGGCACTAGAAGGATCACGGGTGGGCTTTAGTCAGAAAGAGTCTGACACTTCCTTTAGCTGGTAGCTTTTATGCCCTCAGCACTGCGTTTTTGATACTTGTAAACCTGGATAAGTATACAGAATGACACTAATGACATGTAGAATTAATTAATTAGCCAAATAAGAACTTTATCACGTAAAATTACGTTATTGAGCAACGACAAGCGATGACGGGTAACCGTGGTATTTCCAAGTCGTGAAGCAACGCTCCACATTTTCTTTATTATTTTGCACAGGTCATTAACCTTTAGAATGACCTCCAATGTGATTAGTATGATAAAGAATTGAATAAATAAAACTTTTTTGTAACGACTTCCAAAACAGGAGGAGGAACACACAAAAAATACAGCCGACTTGATCATCAAAACTCTTACTTATGGACGGGAAATCATCAAATGACTTCTCCCGCTCTGGGCGGAGCGGAAGGGAGTGTCAGACTCTTACGGACTAAAACCCACCCGTGATCCTTCTTGTGCCCTTTGCGTTCCAGGGCCGCGGTGACTCTTTCGAACAAATTCCGCAACCCTAGCAAAGTATAATACACCTACGAGCTAACTTTGAAGTAATCAATCAATATAATATAACTTTTCCGTTACTGAGTGACTTACTGATAGACAACGCACAGTTTAAATTTCTGGTCGTAGAAAGCTGAAGTTTCGCATGTACATAGGTCCCAAATTGGGGAATGTAACTGAGCAAGAGTTGATGTCCCGAAATTCCTGCGGGAACGGGAAAAACTGAGAAGCTAATCCTAAATACATCATGCGAATACGCGATCATCGCGTTCATTTTTGCGTCAAATCTGAGGCTTTCGATAAAGTGCCATCATATTAGCGATTGCCGTTGAGGAAATGCCAAAACATGAGGAACTGATTGATTTTGAAGTTATTTTAATAAAACGCCGTCGTCACTATACCGCTAACACAATGACACTTATCTAGAGCCCGTAAAAGTTATCGCGCCGACAAGGGACGACTTCAGGTTTTGCCGTACACTAAGCAGCGATCGTGTATTAGCGCGATGACCAGTCACACCCAGTAGGTACAATGTTCTAAGGTAACACACATAAAAAGAAATAAACAGTCGACTTGAGAACTTCTAAAAAAACAGGAGATTTTTTGGAAGTCAGTTAAAAACAAAAATTAAATAGCCCGCTGATCGTAATAGCAGACAAGTTTTTTTTTTAATGATTAATAGCCTCTCGTTAGTGGCCTTTGAGGTTGACGTCTACTTAACTGAAGTTGAAACAGGCAAATCAGGGAACTTGAGAATAATATGCAGATGAATCTGTTGCATAGTACCTAAACTACGGGCTGCAAGCCTATGTTTTCGTCCCAGAGGATACGATGGAGCAGACGGTGGAGGTCTGTCCTACTTGAGCGGAGTACCGCCGTGTTCTCGTCGAGGCGATCGGCGGCGGCGAGCTCTCGCGTCCAGCCCTGGTTCAATCCATGGTCCGGAGCGAGGAGATATAGGAAGCGGTCACCTCCTTCTGCGAAGCAGTAATGCTAGCGAAGGAGGAGGCGGATCGCGTACGAGAGAGGGAAAAAGCCTCACGCTCTAGCCGCGGCAACAAAAGAAGACGCCCCGGGCGTCGGGAAACGCAGTGCGATTCCCGGCCACCGTAGGCGCGGCCTTGCGGACGGCGAGCTATGGGTGGCTTGTCGTCCGATAGCAACCAGACCCGGGTCGATGGCGCGTCGTGTTCCACGTGCACCTCAAAGAGCTGTTAGCAACGAAGACCGCCGGGGGCCCATAGGATCAGTGGCTGCTAGGGTTGCGGAGTTTGTTTGAAATAATCACCGCTGCCCTGGAACGTAAAGGGAACAAGAAGGATCACGGGTGGGTTTTAGTCAGTAAGTCTGACACTCCCTTTCGCTCCGCTCAGATCGGGAGAAGTGATTTGATGATTTCCCATTATAAGAAACATTCATTTTGTTAGTAGATATTTTGTAACGATGTGCGATAAAGATTATCTTATTATTAAACCTTACTTCGCGAGATTGTTTTTGTTGCCCAAGTAGACAAATCTAAGAATTTATTGAAGGCTAACTTTTAGTAATGTGTGCTTTATCGATTCTCAGTACCTAATTAATGCTTATTGAAAGGTTAGTAATTACCTATCTGCTTTGTTTAGAAAATTATATTTTACTAGCAGCGCCCCGCGGTTTCACCCGCATAAGTTTCGATCCCGTGGGAATATCGGGGTAAAAATTAAATCTTACATGTTAATCCTGGTTATAAACCATCTTTGTGCCAAATTTCATCCAAATCCGTTCAGTAGTTTTTGCATGAAAGAGTAACAAACATCCATCCAACCATACTTACAAACTTTCGCGTTTATAATATTAATAGGATTCCTGTGTTATTAAATAAAAGTAAGAAGGTTTACATGCGTACCTTTATATGATTATGAAATGCTGGAATAATTAATATTACACTTACATAAAGCAATTAAAGAGTTAGTTGCGGAATTTGTTTCGATAAAGTCACCGCAGCCCTGGCACGCAAAAGGCAGGAGTAACATGGATGGGTTTTAGTCAGTAAGAGTCTGACACTTTCAGAGCGGAAGATGTCATTTGATGATTTCCCATCCATAAATAAAAGAAAAAAATGGTGAAAACGTGGCCTCACTCTGGCCACAATAATTAGCAATCACCACAACTATCAAAACTTGTTTGATCATGGGTTGTTTTTACATGATCTATGTTTAAAAAACCCCAATTATTAACTCTGTAAACATTCATTAGTATTCAATTTAAACCATTCAACGATACGCGTTTAACATTCACGATTACACATATTACTGTATTTAATGATCGACATAATAATACATTTTAATCGTCATACTAAAAAGCGTAAATCCTAAGAATCTCAGTTTAATACTGCGGTGGTACCCGGATGCGGTTTATATGAAATATACTTGAGATAATCGTGACTGATTCACTATTCTTAACTTTGTATACAGAACATTCATAGGTACTTATACTCCATTCACAATAAGATTAGACATTGGAACAAAATTGTTTACAGTCCGTTCAACCGATTTTTACTTCTATTTTGTAGGCATAAGGATGGAATTAAAAGCAAAAACCTGATTATAATACCAACTGTTTATTGCAGTTACCATGTGTCATGCTACCAATGCAATAAAAATCAAAATCAGTTGAACGGAATGTAAAAAAGATGTATTTCAATGTCTAATCTTATCGTGAATGGGGTATGAATGTAAGGAGGTCGTCAAATGATTAGTATCAATTAAAAAGCAGGATTGCATTATTTATATCGACCACAGATATTACCGGTTTTATCCACATATGTCCATAATTGTTTGTCATCAATTACATTTGTTGTTATTATAAAATTGAAGCGTATGTCTGTGTAGAAACTTTACTTTTAGCATCTATGCCACTAGAATTTTAAATGATGACTATTTTCATTGTTTCTCTCTCTTTCTCTAAAGCTAAATAAAATCGAAAGCTATACTAATATTATAAAGAGGTGAAGTTTGTGAGTTTGTAACGTTGTAAAGGGTAATCTGGATCTGGATTGTTTGTATGGTGTACATAATAAAGAGTATTTATTCTATTCTAATTATTTCACCGACGATAAAAATCAAAAATAGTTTCGACTGTAAAACACACACTTAAACATTACCTAGCTTGTAAACACCAGTTTTAATGTCTATTGTCGGACAGTATGAAAGCAAACAAATTACCTAACTACTATAACAATAAATCAGTCATTCATAATCCAGTCATAGGTTTTATTTTAATTCTCATCAAAGAATGTGATAATTACGAAACGAGAGAAAAAGATAGTTGGTATGACACGATCACACTGGTGATAAAATTATACTTTCAAAACATAAACTAAAAATGTTCTGTAATAAAATACTAGACGAGAGCAAGCAAACGGAGAACACGTGTGTTAGTGATGCGTGTTTCTGTCCTCGTATTCGAAGACAAGTAATTTCTCTACAACACCATAGTCCTGAATTGCAGCTATGGTGGCCAATCTTAGCGGAGACTAGCCAACGGTCCGAAATACAGGTATTGTGGCGAACAAACACAGATACAAATTCTCTCATTGCACGATAGTACGGCCATCCGACTAAAGCAGCTTAACGGCTGGCATTCCGAAGAAAGCCAGAATACCCCAAAAACAATTTAGCTCAACTCTGACAATAAAAAAGCGGTGAGTACTCCTTTTTTTCTGAATGGGAAATCATCATATGACTTCTCCCGCTCTGAGCGGAGCGGAAGGGTGTGTCAGACTCTTACTGACTAAAACCCACGCGTGATGCTTCTAGTTTTGCGTTCCAGGGCCGCGGTGACTCTTTCGAACAAATTCCCTAGCAGGCACTGACGCACTGACCCTATGGGGCCCCTGTCTTCTTTGCTGACAGCTCTGAGGCGCGCGTGGAACACGACGCGCTGCCGACCCGGGAATAGTTGCTATCGAACGTCGAGCCACCTATAGCCGCCATCCGCAGACTTGCGCCTATAGTGGCTGGGAATTGCGTTTCCCGACGACATCCTTCGCTAGCTTTACTCCTTCGCAGATGGAGGTGACCGCTTCCCATGCCTCCTCGCTCCGGACCATGGATTCAACCACGGCCGGACACGAAGTCGCCGCCGGCGCCGTCGTTCACCTCGACGAGGACACGGTGTTGCTCCGCCCAAGCAAGGCAGACCTCCACCGTGTCCTCCGGGCGATCCCCACAGTGTTGACACCCGGACGTGTCCTCCCGCTGAATCCGAAACAGGTACCTCCCGAAACAGCCGTGTCCGGTGAGCAAGCAGAACAACGGGGCGTTTGAACTTCAGTTAGAATAATGAAGTTGCTAATTTTCAATTAGGTACAAGGGCAGTATTTACTGCCACCTACATAATCTAGTACAGGATGAGATGGCATCGCATTCTTGACCGGAAGCCATTTAGCTCGATATCGGTCAATCTTTAGCGATTGTTTTCACGAAAACCGTAAACTCTACGGTCAGCGAAAAAGCCAATGATTGTAGCTATGGGAATTGCAGATTTATTTAGCACCAGTCCTTTAAAGACTCTATGGCGATCTACTTCAAGGAAAAGCTTTCCTTTTTCAATTAAAGTGGTTGACTAATAAAAGTGAAACATTATAATATTTTACTCTATATTTTTCAGCTTTTTCTGCACCACTGCAGGGCTGATGGCCCAAAGAAAAGTTATACTCAATTATTATTAATATTTGATTCGTATTTTTAGACATTCTTACAACAAAAAAAAATATCACGAATAGGAATTGAATGCAAGTACAGCACAAACACCCTTTACCTTCAATTTACTTGTTATTTATTCAACAAATTAAGTACACACTTTTGCCAAAAAGATAAGAAGAAGGAAACAGAAAAATAGGTAAGTACAAAGGTGATGCTGGGTGGTGGTGGTGGTGTGGTGCTTCTGTTACTTCTGTAATTTTCTTCTCAACAAAGTCGCGGGATGCAGCTATCTACAGTTTAATATAAACATAGTGATCACACATATCAAGGTCGATAATGCATCTGGCGTCATCATGGGTGTAACTTTATTAAGTACAATAAAATATACTTTTCGATAAGCATCAGATTCTGAAGGTGAGAGGTGAACATGTCAAGACTTGGAATATCCCAGCCTTCATGACTTATGCATTAGGTTACTGTAAAGTATAACTCTGAAGTACAAATGTTTAAACGTTATAAGATAAAAATTTAAAAGACCGTTTTTCAAACTCTTTAAGTATCCAGTACCAATTAAGGTTTTTGTAAAACTGATGAGGTTGTACAACTACATGACAATGTTAAATGGTTCAAGTACAACTCTTTAGAACCTTTCAAGAAAAAGTCGTTGTGATGTTCATCTATGTGTTAAATTTAAATAGCTTCTGAATTACGAAAGAAACATGTCTTCTTAGAATAGATTAGAAAACATTTATTCGGCACAGACACAAACATACAAAGTAACAGAAATAATAGTAGGTACAGAATTGCACTGAGCGTGCCTATACCGAAAGGGTTACCATCTCAGAATTTGCTGGGCGTCAGACACCCAGCACTGGTTTTCAGTTGATATCCCTCAGCGACACACGGACGACGGTAAATACATATAAACAAAATACTTTATTAAATATCTGATTAAGTTCAACCAAAAAATAAAATCCGTCGCAATATAAGAGGCGTCTGTTATTCAGTCGGTACAAGCAACAGAGGGAATAACACAAGGGAAATAGCACAATGAGAGCAAAACCATAACAGTGCACGTGTGTATTGACATCGGTATTGTTACGGAGCATTCATTAATTAGTACGGAACATATTGGATTCTTATCTCCTAAATCACGGTTTTTAGTTAAAATAATGCCCTTATGCTACAGTTTTTATTTCATTATAAGTTAGGGCTTTCAGTACACCTTTGTACGAAGATTTAAAAAAATAAAACAAAGAAGTGTCCGTGTACTTGGCACAGGCCCAATGACGTTCCATTTTAACCGCAAAAGTGCATCATCAATTGTGAGCCTAATATTGTTTTATGGTTGATCCCAAAAGTTACCTACATAGTGACTGCATAGTTCAAGGATACCTAAAGACGAAGATGCCATGATATTCACTATCGCTTCTGACTAATCTCGACTCAACAAAAACGTCGGCTTTACTACATTCATAACCTGTTGTGGGAAGTATAAAGCATTATAAAAACTAATTGTTTTTCCCGTACATACGTATGTATGAGTTCCTATGAACTTTGAACACGCTCCGGCACTAAATATATAAGAGGATGCTTACTACGAAGCGTACTCAGTTATCGAAGGAATCATGAAGACGATGCGTTCTTGCATCGTCCTCTGCCTCATATTAGGCTTTAGCGATGCATACCAAGGTAATTGTCATTCATGTTTTTGTTCGGTTTTAGAACTATTATTACAGTTTTTACAGTGAATTTATGAAATAAACAATTGAAAGAGATAATGACTTTTTGAAAACATAATCAATTGAAGATTAAGATCTTTGTTATTATTTTTGCTAACGACATGTATCTTTATTTTCAGTGAGACTTGGGCGTTCGTACACGCATGAAGGAGGCGGCGGCGGTGGCGGAGGCGGCTTCGGGTATGGCGGTGGAGGCGGAGGCGGGGGCGGAGGCGGTGGAGGTTTTGGCTTCGGTGGCGGCTCAGGCCTCGCCTTTGACAGCGGCTTTGGTGGCATCCGCGATGGAGTCGGTAGTATACTCGGCAACGTCCAATCCGGCCTAACTGCCTTGGGGAAAGCTGGTGCTGGTTTTAGTGCTGGTATTGGAGGCACAGGAAATGGGAAATCAATCTACACGAAATCAGATGATGGAAAATCTGGAGGTTTTGCCTTTACTGGTACACTTGACGGTGGTAAAGGTGGATATGGCGGCGGCGGTGGATACAGTGGCGGCGGCGGTGGATACGGAGGTGGCGCTGGCTTTGGCGGAGGATCTGGAGGCGGAGGAGGCCTTGGAGGAGGAAGTGGAGGAGGCCTTGGAGGCGGCAGTGGAGGAGGCCTCGGTGGTGGAAGCGCCGGAGGCTACGGGGGTGGCTCCAGTGGTGGAAGCGCTGGAGGTTACGGCGGTGGCTCTAGTGGTGGAAAAAGCGGCGGCTCACTAGGCGGCGGTTTACTCATTGGAATTGGAAGCAGTGGCTCAAGTAGTGGTGGCCTCGGCGGAGGCAAAGGCAATGGAGCTGGTTTCGGAGGAGGAAGCGGTGGCGGCTATGGTGGAGGCCTCGGTGGAGGCAGCGGCGGCGGGTATGGAGGAAGCGGAGGCAGTGGTGGTGGAGGTGCCGGTGGCCATGGCAGTTCCGGTGCCCACGGTAGCCACGGAAATTCCGGAGGATACGGCGGCAGCGGTGGCAGTGGTGGAATTAGTGGGGGTCTGAACTTTGGCGGTGGATTAGGAGGAAGTGGAAGTGGAGGTGGCGGATACGGAGGAAGTGGGGGCGGTGGTTCTAAGGGCAGTGGCCACGGGGGCAGTGGTGGAGTAGGACACGGTGGTGGACTCGGTGGCGGAAGCGGAGGAGGAGGAGGGTTCGGCGGAGGATTTGGAGGAGGTAGCGGCGGTGGCCTCGGAGGTGGATACGGAGGAAGTTCAGGAGGTGGAGCCGGAGGTGGCTCCAGTGGTGGCCATGGAAGTAGTTCAGGCGGAGGCCACGGTTCAGGAGGAGCACATGGAGGTAGCTCTGGTGGAGTGAGTGGTGGACTTAGTTTCGGCGGCGGACTTAGTGCAAGTAGTAGCGGTGGACTTGGTGGAAGTGGATCCAGTAGTGTTAGCCACGGAGGTAGTGGCAGCGGATATAGCGGCAGTGGTGGCCGAGGAAGTGGCGGCGGCGGTGGTATCGCTGGAGGCTATGGCGGAGGCGCTGGTGGAGGCCTCGGTGGTGGCAGCGGCGGAGGCCTTGGCGGCGGTAGTGGTGGTGGACTAGGCAACGGCGGTGGCTACGGCAGCGGCAGTGGAGGTGGATATGGTGGTAACACGGGAGGAGGGCTCGGAGGAGGTAGTGGAGGAGGCCTTGGAGGAGGAAGTGGAGGTGGCCTTGGAGGCGGCAGTGGAGGAGGTCTCGGTGGTGGAAGTGCCGGAGTTTACGGAGGTGGCTCCAGTGGTGGAAGCGCTGGAGGTTACGTCGGTGGCTCTAGTGGTGGAAAAGGCGGTGGCTCACTAGGCGGCGGTTTACTCATTGGAATTGGAAGCAGTAGCTCAAGTAGTGGTGGCCTCGGCGGAGGCAAAGGCAATGGAGCTGGTTTCGGAGGAGGAAGCGGTGGCGGCTATGGTGGAGGCCTAGGTGGAGGCAGCGGCGGCGGGTATGGAGGAAGCGGAGGCAGCGGTGGTGGATATGGAAGTAGCGGAAGCTCCGGAGGTGGAAGTGGGAGCTCTGGAGGTGCAGGGGTATCCAGTTCTGGTGGCCTCTCGTTTGGAGGAGGCTTCGGAGGAACTGGTTCTGGAGGTGGACTTGGCGGAGGCTCTGGAGGTGGACTTGGCGGAGGCTCTGGAGGTGGACTTGGCGGAGGCTCTGGAGGTGGACTTGGAGGAGGGAGCGGTGGGGGTAAAGGCTACGGCGGTGCTAGCGGCGGAGGTCTGGGTGGCATAGCAGGCAGTTTTCTCGGAGGATTCGGAGCCGGATTTGGTGGTACTGGAAGTGGCGGTGGGTACGGAGGATCGTCTGGTGGCGGCGGCGGTCGTGGTAGTGGAGGCGCCGGTGGTTACGGTGGCTCATCTGGCAGTGGCGGCGGGATTGGGGGTGGAAGCGGCGGCGGACTTGGGGGTGGATACGGAGGTGGACTTGGCGGTGGACTTGGCGGTGGAAGCGGCGGAGGGTTTGGGGGTGGGCTTGGCGGCGGTGGCGGCGGTGGGTACGGTGCTACAGCTAACAGCGACGCCTCTAGCTCAGCTGGAGGTTACGGCGGCAACGGCGGCTCCAGCGGTGGTTACGGCGGCAATGGCGGCTCCAGTGGCGGTTACGGCGGTCAGTCAGGCGCATACGCATCCGCTAAAGCCTCAGCCTCAGCTAACGCGGGCGCCAGTAGCTACGGCTAATCTATATTGTTATCTCGTCTTAGTTCGAAGGACATAGTCAGGTTCTCACGGCCATATTGAATGTAATCAAAGTGATGTATGTATAATGCCTCGTAGTCAGTAAAATTATTTATAGTTATTACAATTGTTGTTTCATTTAAAACAGACCCCTTCAATAATTTAGTTTCTGTATACACCTGATAGCAATTTTTCGTAGGTCCTGTAAAAGCGTTCAAATTAAAGTCGCAAAATCTCAGTGACAAACAAAGTACCTAACAAAATTGAGTTGTTTGCGACAGCAAAACGAATGCAAACGCTTAAAAAAAATACGAGAATTGTTCTCTGTTTGCATACACAGAACTTCAAAAACAAAGTTCTTGAACATTTGCAAGCGTCAATCAATGTAATTTCAAACTTATATACATTATTTATCCAGAATCAGTGTCTGGTGGTGCAGGGGGATCCAGTTCTGGTGGAGCCTCTCGTTTGGAGGAAGCTTCGGAGGAACTGGTTCCGGTGGTGGAATTGGCGAAGGCTCTGGAGGTGGAGGAGGAATCGGTGGGGGTAAAGGCTACGGCGGTGCTAGCGGCGGAGGTCTGGGTGGCATAGCAGGCAGTTTTTATTTAGTATAGTAATTATTCATCCAGAATCAAACTATTAAACTAATTAATAAAAGGTCATAATATTGAATGCAACTGAGACCACCGACTTCGTCCTGCTTATTATATTCAATTAATAGGCATCAATCAACCTAACAAGGCCTCACTGCTATGAGATCACACAAACATAACATAAGTGTTTTATCAATGTCAATAATTTTATAATAACAGCCTCTATGAAGATTAAATACACACAAGTTACCTATTGGCTCCAAGTCAATTAATAAAATAATCTGAACACAATTCCACATTCAATCAACATTATAGGAAAATATGTAGATGTTACAGGTCTAATTGATAGAAACAATTAAAACGTTGTCCATCCGATCTATAATTAACCTTTATAATTAATGCCAGCCCTAATGTAATTTGTCCTGATGAATGGCAAATGCAAAACAAATGATATTTCAAAGGACAGATTACACACATTCATGTTTTGCAAGGTGGCAATTCTTTTGTTTTCTGTCTAGTAGGAAAACCTTCTTCTTTATGTCTAGGGATTATTTTTATCTGTGGTATGTGAATGGGCCCTGAAGAAAAGATTTCGAACGTGTGAGCCTACAAAGTTATACTTTGCAACAAAATCGCACCTATATAAAGTGAGGTGTTATATTCATACATATGTATCTATATATCTCTATATTTATACTATACTTATGTATTTGAAAGGGAAACTGATGAGTTAGGATCATTATGTTCTGCACAAGGCTTGCTTTTTAACCGACTTCCAGAAAAGGAGGAGGTTTTTATATTCGAAAGTTGGTGCTTGTCGTGTGGTCGCATTTAAATTTGATTGAGGTCTGACGACTAGTATTTGAGTTATCCCTAATAATACGTGGCTTCGACTACATTGATGTTGTTCTCATTCACTCTTGTCGATGCAAAATGAAAAAAAAAAAAATTGTTATACGATGGTTTTTAAGAGCATCTTAGTATTTCAAGGTGGTCCCTAACTAGTTGGTTGAAGATCTGATGAAGAACAGAGATGATAGGAAACGGAAGTCTTCAATAAATGAAAGCAAATCTTTCGGTATTGCTGAAATCGCATGTTTGTTTATTGTTTACGCCAATGTGATTGGAAGTGTAGTTACACCAATATGAAGGCAAAGTACTACTTTCACATTATTTAAGAATATCAGCAAGTCAATTCTGGAAAAAACACACCGGGATAGGTGAAGTGTGTACGAAGTAGGTAGATAAGCTGTTATTCCAATTGATGCTAGGTATTAAAATCTCAATTCAAACTCACCTCAAATCAGTTTTCACGGTGCGATTCATCAAAATAGTCTTGTTAGCGTACTTGCTTCTAAATAAGGATCGTATTTTTTTAAGTTCTGTAAAACTTCCTATATTACTGGTACTTACTTAACCTCTAAAGTCATCAACAAAAAATTAAGTAATCAATTCCAATGATAACTATTACAAACCAATTCCGCCTCACAAAAACCATTCGTAAACATTTTAATAATAATATCGTAATTTGTTAAAAAACATCAGTAGGACTTTGATCATTCTAAACACACGCACAATTTTACCATTGAGTTTTATTGTACAGTACAATTGTATGGACTTCAAAAGAGACTGATCTCTGAGTTTGTTTCGGTGTTTCTTCTCAGGGTAATTAGCTAGGAAACACCGGCCTCATCTAGTTTATAACGACCAAAAAGATTGACGTGTAAAAGTGTTATTTACAACCTACTTACAAAATAAATCATATCATCGTTTGACGAATGTGCTCACGTGACTTTCCTTAAATTTTCTGGATGGGAAATCATCAAATGACTTCTCCCGCTCTGAGCGGAGCGGAGGGAGCGTCAGACTCTTACTGACTAAACCCAGCTGTGATTCTTCTTGTGCCCTTTACGTTCCAGGACCGCGGTGAAGTGCAAACGTGACGTGCCAAGTGCTCACGTGCCTTTCGACTGGTTATCGTCCTGATGTTCAGAGGGAGATCGCCTGGACAAAGAAAGAGGATATCCTACTAATATAACGCGAAAATTTGTATGGATGGATGTTTGTTACTCTTTTACGGAAAAACCTACCGAACGTATTTGGATGAAATTTGGCACACAGATGGTTTATAACCAGGATTAACATATAGAATAATTTTTACCCCGATATTCCCACGGGATCGAAACGGGGTGAAACCGCAGGACGCTGCTAGTAATATAAAATCAACGCAAACGCAATCAATAATCTTTATTCCTCAATTATTATTTACATAAATAAACATCTTTATACAGTTTATTTGTATTTATTTCCGGAATGATCATTTCATCATGATGGTACAGAGGTGATACATAACTAGATGACGTAGGTAACTAGTTCATTATTATAATTATTATTAATTCAATCGCAATGAAACAGTCATGATTGCTAACTCTTGCTCGACAGTTTTTGTAAGCACAGACTAATTGACGAGGCCTCATTATATCGGGAGGTCGTCATCATAATTGATACTTGGAGTTTGTGTAATATGCATTTAAATTTGATTGAGATCTGGCGACTTGTCAATACTGGTCGCCAGATCTTACGCATTATTAGGGATATCTCAATGTTATCCCTAATAATGTGTGGCTTAGTTTACATTGACGACGTTCTCATTCCGTCTTGTCGATGTAAAACGAAAAAATAAAATTGTGTACGATAGTTTGGAAGAGCATCTTAGTATTTCAACGTGGTCCCTTTCTAGTTTGGTGAAGATCTGAAGAATAACAGAGATGATAGGAAACGGAACTCTTCAATAAATGATAGCAAATCTTTCGGGATTGCACCAATGTGATTGGTACGTTTAGGTGGGCGGGGGTGTACCACTAAAAAGTGAAAAATAAAAGACCTTTTACAAGAGTGTTTTTGGTTTCAGCCACTACGATAACTCACACTCAAATTAAAATAATTAATATTAAGTTAAGTTTTATTAAATAAAACATACAAAAAAGCAATCGAATTGAAAACCTCCTCCTTTTTTGGAAGTCAGTTAAAAACATCTCACATTTCATGATTACGTGTCATTTTTTAAATCCAATAAACTATCACAGTAAAATCAGGCGGCGTAGTTGGCTGAATAATTGGCTGCGCTGCTGCGCTACATGTTGCGGGTTCGATTGCCACTAGGAACAAACATTTACAAATATGTACATACGTAGTTGTTTCGGGTCTGGTGCTTTGCCTATGAGCATTACTTATTTGTAAACTATACAGAATGTTTTTATTTAAAACACTGTGGATAAAAATAATAAATAAAACAATGGTGAGATCCACTGTACCTCATAGGTATACAACATTATAAATATATAAAACGAAGATTTTACAGGAGAGGCAAAAATGTGCGAAGTGAAACTTTGAATGCAATTTTGACTTACATTATTATATTATATATATATATATACAATTTAAAGATATAAAAAACAAAGTCAACAGTATTTTTTACTGCCCCAACAGTGTCTTAAGCATGATTGCAAGTTGCCTGGACTGTGTTTTTGTGGGTCGTTGTTGTGCAATTACTCATGGGTTGTCGCAGCGGTGACCCACGGTTATATGTCTATGTTTTGTTAGTGTTAAGATGGAATTATTAACTCTAAGCTTTGCTTGAATTTATTACATAAAAATCACGCAAAGTTTAGAGGTAAGTAATCTTATCGTCATTTGAGGTCCTATACACGTCAGACGTTAGTAGATTTAATGTCATATACGATTGGATATTTCGTTTCATAAATGCCATAGGACTTAATGTCGTATAATACCATTATGTAGAACTGCGGCCGTACCATGACGTGTTAAAACGTGAGTCTTCCGAGTGAGAAAAAGGGATGGAGCTATATAGGGTGTATAACTCTACCCCTCTTTCTCGCTCGGAAGACTCACGTTTTAACACCTCATGGTACACCCGCTGGTTCTCGCGATTTGAATGGTGCAAGAAACATATTTTCAAAAAAAGTGGAGTTACTATTGTATACCTCTGAGGTACAGCATTGTTTACATTAATCTTTTAAAATTTTAATTACTTATAAATAAAAAATATGATTAATATGTGCCAAAGAACAATAAACTCGGTAACACCAAATGGAACTTGGTGACAGAAATTGGTTTCTTGGTAGCTAGCACTTCCTAGGAAAACCTCTATCAATGTGTTCCCAATTAAGTTTTTATTTTTTCTCTAGAAAGAAAACAACAAAGGCGGTTCTCGTAGAGCTACAAAAAAGCATCTTGAAACACGTTTGATTTTTAATTACTTTGACATTTTTCCACACCGGTGTCATTGGTCCCTGACGAAGGTAATAGCCACAGAGTACAAAGATGCCTAGACGGTCACTGCTAGCAATGCCACAAAATGTCACAACTTTAACATAAACCAAACCTGTCAATGAGTATCACCGTGATTATTCTGATAGTGACCAAAACTATTTGTCTAGCCTTTTCACAACTGTTCTATATTGGGATCGGCTTTCAGTCTAGCAGTGTGCAGCTAAATACCAGTATTTTACCCAGTAAAAGGGTAGCACAATATCTTTGGCAAGACCGAAGTTCGATTTTCTGGCGTCTGACAATCCGTAACCACAGTCGAATACCTAAAAATTAACATTCGAGAACAAAGGCTTAAGGCGCTTTCTGGGAAATTGAAGAGTAGGAATATATATTGAATGATAACCTATCTACGAACCGACCTCAGCCACCCTTACTTAAACTCGAAAAAGATTGACCACTAGCGGAAGAGTGTCACCATTGTAAAAATACGACAGCCAAATTAGCGCACATGGTGTTGGCACGAGTATTATAAATAGGCAATATGCAATATTTTCGTCTTGCTTTTATTTAAAAGTATTCGATGTAACATAGCACATAAAAAAATTAAAAAATTAATACGCTTAATGTATTGCTAAAATTGCGATTATAAACTGACCTTTTTTTCTGGCGAAAACGGACAATGACTCACTCCTGTCTGTCAGAGATCATGAACTGTCATGTACATATCAAAGATTTAAGTTCGTTTTTTTGTTGACATACACCAGTGACGTCACTAGACGCTGATGTTATACGTTCCGTTTCACGTTTTATTAATTCGTAATAGTTATTAAAAATCAATTTTAACTACAGTAAAAACATTGCAGTGACCCTTCTTATATACTATTTTGTCATTTCAATAACAATATTTTCATGAATTCTGTAATTGCATCTTCCCTATTGGTAGTGTTGTATCGACATCCTGCCAGTAGGAGTCTTCCCTGTTCTGTGGCAATAGGCAATAATTGCACGCATGACACAATGGCTTACGTGGATTAATGGATCAATTATCGACTGCACCTACTGGGCAATTATATGGTCATTAATTGATTAACGTGCATCTACTATGTATCCTAAGAAGGGCGTTATAACGATTTCATTAACACCTATTCTTACGTTGAGGTAGAAACAGAAGAGCAAACTTTTTGGGATACGGTACCCAGTAAGTAAAGGTTGGCGCCAGGTATGTATGTACCCTAGGGTTGCGGAATTTGTTCGAAAGAGTCACCGCGGTCCTGGAACGCAAAGGGCACTAGAAGGATCACGGGTGGGTTTTAGTCAGTAAGAGTCTGACACTTCCTTCCGCTCCACCCAGGATTCAGCTGAATACCAGTATTTTTACGTGAAGCGGCTGCCTACTAGACCTCCACAACCCATTAACTGGGTAACACGGTACTTGGCAAGACTGGAGTCAGATGTACTGGCTTCTGACAACCCGTAACAACTGCCAAAGATCTATAAATGACAGCCGGGACCAACGGCTTAACGTGCTTTCCGATGCACGGAGGATACTCGGTATGTTAAGATGGTCACCCATCCACAGGCCAACCTTGGCAAGCGTTGCTTAACCTTGAAGATCGACCCGTGCGGCTGTTATAATTTAACCACGAGCTGATGTTCCAACATGCTATCCCTATTAAATTGCAGAAACGTAAAAAAAACAAACAGATAAGTTTTTTTTAACGAGGCTAGTTTTTCTAGCTAGGATTTAGATATTCAGACCTGAATAGGCCTGATATATAAAGATACATGCGCATTTTTTGCCATGTTCGTCCGCGGTTTTATTCAGAGACTATTGATGCTTCGAAGCTGTTATTTGGCAAATGTTATCTGGAAAATCCTACCTACAGGTGAGGGGTATATTTTATTAGTAAATTATGCACGATAGTAGTATATTATAAAAGCTTCAAAAAGATCACCGTTAACGTTATGGGCGTGTAACTAGGGAACCCTACACTGTGAGTGGTCCAAAACGCAAATATATCGATTTTTATGTCATCCCGACGTGCACAAATCCTAAATCCTTATATAGATAGAAAACTCTTATGTATACTATAAGTTACAGAAAAACCAATTGACAACAACAATTAGTTTTTCCCCGAAGCCTGTGAAGTCAGTAGGAGGCTTTTGGTTGGACATTATTTTTAAAGTTTACGATTCATCAAATTACTTCTTCGGCTCTGGGTGAAGCGGATGGAATATTCAGACTCTTAGGGAAGGTTCATATCTGACGGAACATGTAGTCGCTTAAGGTTTGGGTCAAGGTCGCGGTCAAGTGTTTTTCTATACATTTGTCTGTTCTGGCATTACGCGACCGATAATACGCAACGCATGTTCCGTCAGATATGAACCTTCCCTTACTGACTAAAACCCATCCGTACTCCTCCTTTGCGTTCCAGAGCCGCGGTGACTCTTTCTAATAAATGTCACAACACATTTGGGTGGATATACGCTGGCCACGATAGACATACATACATACACAGGTACATATTTACTTTGCTATCCCAGCTTCAAAATCTAGCCTCATGCAATTCGAGCTTGAGTCTTCATTTTCATTCATGAACTAACATCCTTTGTAGTAAAACTGTCCTCTAAAACCACCTACAATTATTTAACCGTGCTCTGCCTGCAATTTCCCCGCAGGCGGTCTGTACTTGTATAGTCAGCTTGTGTTTTTCTCATAGTCACAATGTTATTCTCGCAACACAGCCGAACAAGAAAACCGACAGGGTTTTTAAGTTGAATTATTTATTATCTCTTTGTGGTATTTTTTTACGAAAGTAGGTACCAACGTTTTTATAAAAAGAGTTGATATATTTAATAAGTTAATCACAAACATAAACATTCATATTCCGTAATTTAGTCCCGAATTAGTCATACATACAGTGTGAAATCTTAATGGTTGTTTTCCCGCGGCAGGACGATTACCCATCAGTAGTACTATCGAAACACAAAGTTAAACTAAAAAAAAAATGTTTTTTTTTTCAAATCATTAAAAAAGTGTTCATAAACTCGAAAGAGCGAGAATCAATAGTAGTGTACTAGACATAAAGTAGGTAGATACCTACATGAGACGCACGTACCGCCGCGTACCTACATATCGTGCGATGCACTACTGTTGGTTCAAGTCGCTTTCGAGTTTTGTTTATCACAATTGTTAATCTGCCATTTATGGAGTCTAAAATTTTTTATATATATAAATCGATTGTATTACCGATACAAATTCATTTCGCTTCGGGAAAACAACCATTAAAATTTCACACTGTATATTCTATACCTAATAGCAATGCTGTTAAAGAAGTCATCTAAATAAACCTATTCAGGCGCCACAGTGACATACGTATAATGACAATGTATAAAGTAAACAAAAACAGTACCTTACAAAAAGTATATATTTATGTAAAAAGCAAAGATATGGGTTTTTAATTATGTGATAGATAACAGTACAGTAACAGATATCATTAAAAAGTGCCTAGAAAATAGTTGCGAATACGTTTAGGTGTGTTACTTGCATATGTTGTGGTCTGGCAGGCGTTTCTAGACAAGAGTCGGCTTTGTTGTGGTTTGCCTGCGTCAACGCAATTCCAGCTGATTTTCACTCGCGTAGTTCCCGTTCCCGTGGGAATATGGGCATATAATATAGCCTATGTTCACCGGAGATAGTGTAGCTTCCCAAAAGTGAAAGAATTTTTCAAATCGGTCAAATAGTTTCGGAGCCTATTATTGAATAGGCTCCGAAACTATTTGACCGAAACAAACAAAAAAACAATCAAGTCTTTCCTCTCTATAATATTAGTGTAGATGAATGCATACATAGGTACACATCTTTAAACAGCTCTAATTAATTTAATGTACGTTCATTTTGTATTTTTGTATTATGGTTATCACTTTATCAGTGTCATGTAAATTTTTAACGGCTCACCTCGTGGTCGGTCAGTGGCCAAAATTTAAATCTCCCCACGATCCGTTTCACGTTCTTGCACGATCCTTGGAAATTTTCGACATGTTCTATAGTTTACCACCGTGCTTACCTACTATATATAGGGTGGGGTGGATCGAATGGCACATTTATCCCTCCTACACACGCAAAATTCACGCTTAGTCGTGGAGTTGCGGAAACCAGGCCGTCCCCGATCTACTAATCTGCCTAGCCTTTTCCCAACTATATTGGGGTCGGCTCCCCGACAAACCGGATTCAGCTGAATAACCAGTATTTTACGTGGAGCGGCTGCCTACCAGACCTCCACAACCCATTAACTGGGTAACACAGTACTTCTTGACAAGATTGGAGTCAGATTTACTGGCTTCTGACAACCCGTAACAACTGTCAAAGATCTACAAATGACAGCCGGGACCAACGATTAACGTGCTTTCCGAGGCACAGAGAAGTCTCGTTATGTTAAGATGGTCACCCATCCACAGACCAACCTCGGCAAGCATTGCTTAATCTCGGAGACCGGCCCGTGTGGCTATTATAATTTACCCACGATAGATATAAAGGATATCTATAATAATTATATAAATTGTATATGCACATTTTTGTACACGTAGGATGTGCATATACAATTTTTGTAATTGGTGCATATTTTAAAATCTCAGTCCTTAGGTATCTAGGTGCGCATTAGTGTCTACCCAAACGTTTAAATATAAAAGTTTATATATTCTTTCAAGAGTAAAATATAAAACACAGGCTTAGTAAGGCCTTCCGCCTGACGCAGGTGCTCACCGGACACAGCGGGAGGTACCTGTGTCGGATCCAGCGGGAGGACTCGTCCGGGTGTCAACACTGTGCGGATCGCCCGGAGGACACGGTGGAGTATACGGTGGAGATCTACCCTGTTAGGGCGGAGCAACGCCGTGTACATATATATATCGACTGTCGAGCGGTTGTTATTCTTAACAAGCAAGTCCCAGTCTCCTAAACTGAAATAATTTTTCAACTCAATTAATTATATCTATAACTAGCTGTCCGCACAACTTCGTTTGTGTCACATTTTTCATAACTGCTCCGCTCCTATTGGTATTAGCGTGATGATATATAGCCTATAGCCTTCCTCAATAAATGGGCTATCTAACACTGAAAGATTTTTTCAAATCGGACCAGTAGTTCCTGAGATTAGCGCGTTCAAACAAACAAACAAACTCTTCAGCTTTATAATCTATACTAATATTATAAAGCTGAAGAGTTTGTTTGTTTGTTTGTTTGTTTGTTTGTTTGTTTGTTTGAACGCGCTAATCTCAGGAACTACTGGTTCGAATTGAAAAATTCTTTTTGGGTTGAATAGACCATTTATCGAGGAAGGCTTTAGGCTATATATCATCACGCTTAAGTCTATAGGAGCGGAGCAGCGATAAAGAATGTTTTAAAATCGGGGATTCCACGGGGACGAAGTCGCGGGCAGCAGCTAGTATTAGTATAGATGTATGTAAGTTAAATATTAGACTTAAGAAAACATGTTAAACGTTTTAGACTTGTATGTGAAACTATATAAATATTTTTTAAAGATATTAAAAAAAATAGAATTACAAAACCCTTTCATGTAAAAAGTACAAATTGACACTGACGATGATTTTCTAGAACGAAGTTGAAAACTCGAGGAGGAAAATCCGAGCGCCTAAATATAATGACACTATCAACGACAAACTGACCAGAAAGAAAATATATGTATGTATAACAGTAGCCAGAGAGAGACAGAGTTACACAAGACGAATAGCACTATCCCTTTCCCTTACACTGAATCATGATAGCATTGGCACTTCGTAGTACGCGTACGGCCACAGTTCGTGGTCCATACCAACATGTTCGACTGCGGCGTTCATCTCTTTTGATTCCTGATAAAGACAACTGTGAATGGTATCTTATCATGTTGTGTATGAAGCGACACAATTATAGGCTAACCAGACTTTGTGTCCAAGTACTGTAAATATATCTTGTTAGTACAGCTCGCATCACATTCACTTCACTTCAGCGTATGTAGAGTTTTACAGCCAGCTTATTCTGACAAAGTCACCGTGTAAACTTAGGCGTAGTGGGGGTGAAGTGACCTGTCAATCCAACTTGTTAGTACAGCTCACATCAGATTCACTTCACTTCAGCGCATGTAGAGTTTTACAGCCAGCTTATTCTGACAAAGTCACCGTGTAAACTTAGGCGTAGTGGGGCTGAAGTGACCTGTCAATCCAACTTGTTAGTACAGCTCACATCAGATTCACTTCACTTTAGCGTATGTAGAGTTTTACAGCCAGCTTATTCTGACAAAGTCACCGTGTAAACTTAGGCGTAGTGGGGGTGAAGTGACGTGCCCCCCTAGCCAAGTTACAAACGTTTCGTGTCGAATTCTATTCTCCAATCGGTAACGCCTCGGTTTTAGCAACTGTAGAAAACGATAAGTTGGTAGCCATGTTGTCGCGCCTGAGCCGGCCGCTCGTTCTACAATGTATTTAGAAAAACGACCTATTCTTTAGTCTCTGGCCATTGATCCTACAAACATCAAACAGGTTAAAATTTAAACTCTGTTTAAATGCTTTAAACATTAACTTTAAACATTTCAACAAAGGATGTAGCGTTGAACATTGTAGAAACGATAACAATTCATTCTATCATTTTGAACGATGTGAACTTGGCTACGAATTTTCTATTCGTTTGCTCTAACCACGTGCCTTATCGTTGAGACGATTTCATTCTCATACATTTGATTCGTTTTCGACTAGCGTTAACGATTGTAGATTATCAACTTGGCTAGGGGGGCTGTCAATCCAACTTGTTAGTACAGCTCACAGTCATCATAACCACTTCACCTAAATCACCTATGCTTACGTGGTAGAAGTTTACAGCCTGATTCTGACAACATCACGGTGTAAACTTAAGTGTATTCCAACTATTCCAATTTGTTTGTATGGATTGACAGCCTCAAATTCACTTCACCTAAGGTCAGGTGAGATGAATGATGATACAGAATCGCAGTACTGCAATTCTTCATAGTGTAGTGTGGTGGGAGAATGGCTGATGCTTCGTGAACACTCCATTTACTGAAGACTCCGTGATTTGCATTATTGGTGCTTCTTTTTAAAACTGACCCGTTTCCTGCTATTATAAACCACTTCAACCGGTAAAAATGCAGGCGGACTTGGGGAAAAGATAGGCCGATGGATTTTTCTTGCCGTTGAAGAATGAATCAATCCTGTTTTTTTTTTTTAATAATTCGTCTAAAAATGTCAGATTGCCGTGCCGTGCGCCAAAATAATCTAAGGGTAGGCGGGTTTCCATGTTGAGGTTTGTCAACCTTGCATTTAAAATATTCACCAACAGATTTGCCAAAATCTTTCACATCGAATTATTTTGTAGGTACTTATTAAATATTTACGATCAATTTTAACATTACTGCGAAAGATGGCCGGGAAGTTGACCTAGAAGATAAAAAAGGAATCGAAAACTTGTTTAATAACATTAAATTAAAATGGCCTGTCTGTCTGCTCTGCAATATTTTTTTGTATGTTCTACGAGGTATTTTCATTTTCTATATATTATATTCTGAAGAGCTACAGGTTCATATAAATCTATAAGTAATCGCAGTAAGAAAGAAAAGAAGACAGAAGTTCTACACGCTTACTTTACTTATAAAGTGATATGTACGTAAAATTTTAAAAAAAAAACTCAAGTAAAAAAAGAATTGGATCATTTACTTTAAAAGTAAATGATCTGCGTCTGTGTTTCCGAACGCTTTCAACCCTGATCTCTGTAAAGTTCGAGTGAACAGGCTTCTTCTGTGCATGCTCATTCCATCGTCGACTTTGTCTCTGTCACCTGCGACCTAGACTAGAGTCAAGAGCATATCCATCTGACAATAAAAAAAGTAATAATTTTATAGTTTTGAGACGAGATTACTCAAACTCAGTTATCAAAAATATTATATCTCAAATATAAAACCGTCTGCATGACAAATAGAATCAAAATTTTGAAAGAAACGATTACCAAAAAACACAGACTCAGTTTTCAAGATTCGAAAATGCTTTTCCTTCATAATATACTAAATGACAAAGTACACCCGAATGACAAAACAGGTAAATTTTTGTCTTATATTTAAACGTAGGCGTTTTCCATCGGTAACCAGTTGGAGTAGTACCCGCTGACAAGACACAATGGCACATCTTGCAGTCTCCGCAGCTTTGTTGTTCCTTGTCTGTGTCTACGCAGTTCCAGGTAAATATTAATATAATCTTTATTTATGTGTGTAAGTGCATGACTTTCTTTTCAAAAAGTCAAAAGTCAAAACGTTTATTTCAATTAGGCCATTAACGGCACTTTTGAACGTCATCAAAAAATTTATCATAATTAAGTGACTCCAGCATCCATTCGCAAAGGTAGATTCTTATGGAGAAGAACGGATAAGAAACTCCATGATTACTCTTTTCAATGTTTTATAATATTTGGTAATACAAAAAATACTTCATATATGTGAGGACGATGCACCAAGATACTATAAAATTGGGGTTTTTTTTTCCACGCATGACAAAATTGTTTTATATTTAAACACTAGCTGTCGCCCGCAGCTGCACCCGCGTGGATGGCAAAAATTATACCAAAGGAACATACTCTCGGATAAAAAAGTATCCTATGTGTTATTCCGGACTATAATCTACCTCTGTGCCAAACTTCATCAAGATCCATTCTGTCAATTTTACGTGAAAGAGTAACAAACATTTATCCATCCAACTTTCGCAGTTATAATATTAGTAGGATCCTCTGATTCCTTTCCGTCATAGTGGGAAATATGGAGAGCAATTCGGCATTACCGGTCTCCATAGCCCTCGGTCCTACGTCTGGTTAAGGTTGTCACAACAACAATGGAAAAACCCCATTAATCATTTTTGCCTGATCTGGACGTCGATCACAGTATCACTCCCTCGGCAGCCGCGCTTACGACCACCAAACCAGAGGGGCAATGACAAATCAAAATCATAACCATGTAGCATGCGGTCATCAATGAATCAGCGTATAGCCTGGGTATCCTACATTGTACTGGAGTCGAACCATCATTATAGATTCAGGCCAGGACAGGTCTATTCACAAAGTGGTGATCACGATTGTGATCGATTCATTTCAACCAATACCAAAGCGTATCGCATCAAGATACACTCCAATACCGCGCCAGAAGGTGTAGAATTAAGTAAATCATAAAATTATTTTATTCTCATCCTTTTATTCTTCACATTCTAGCACCTAAGCCAGGCAACCCAAAACTCACATTTGTAAAAGACAGCGGCCTGGGTCTTGGGGTAGCTGGAGAAAATAGCAAGGCACATGGATTGGTGGAGACAGGCAAAGTTGTGGAGACACCGGTAGAAGCACCGGTAGACACAGGTATGGTTCACTTAATATTTTTTAGGGTTCTGTACACGAAGAGTAACGAACAGATGACTAAGTTTCGTTGTCCATCCGTTCGTCTGTCACTGGGCTGTGTCTCAAGAACCGTAATAGATAGACAGTTGAAATTCACACACACAGTTAGACAGTGTGTATTTCTATTGCCGCTATAACAACGAATAATAAAAATTAAAGGAACCATAGAAGAAATTTTTTTTTCCCGTTTTATGGTACGGAACCCTTCGTGTGAGAGCCCGACTCGCACTTGAACGGTTTTATGTCTTGTGGACATCGTTAAATGAAATCCTATACGCCTAAAGGGTGGGCAGCTGTATGATTTTTATATTATATCCATCTGTTAACACACTCCGTGTCCTCGACTTCAATCGGCTTTCAGAGATTTTATACCCATTTTTAACTGACTTCCAAAAAAGGACGAGGTTCTAAAATCGACTGTAATTTTTTTGTGTTTCCTCATAACTTTTTACTGGGTGTATCGATTTTGATGATTATTTTTATATTGGAAAGCTGGTGCTTGTCGTGTGGTCCCATTTGTTGTTTTTGCGATCTTTTTGATTGCGATCTGACGACTAGTATTTGAGTTATCCCTAATAATGTAAAAGTATCAATAAATTAGCAAATTATCTTTGTTCAAGGCTTAGCACATATTATTATTTACACTAACGAATTATTTGTTTGAAACAATTTGATTAAATATAATATTATACTGAAAAATTTAAAATGGGCAGTCGGAGTACGAAGGGAAAAATTCTCATGACTGTGTACAAGTTCTATATACATATGTACATGCAAAAAGCCTTGTACACACATGTATTGGATATAGGTCTTCTATAACAGGTATCTCCAAAAAAGAATGCCTCAACTAAATACCTGTGAAACGTGTTGAATACGAAACTTCTTAGAAAAAAACAAATGCATTTAGGTAGTTATAATCTGTGCTTGTTCGTTTCAGGAAACACCGTGCCTGACGTCACTGTGTTGGACAAAGTCAACGCAGGAGCAGCATTCGCGGACGGTGGAAGCATCGCCACCGGTATTGTGAAGAACAATAAATTCAAAGACGATCCAACGAAAGGAGCCGGTTTACCTTCCCTTGGTTAGGTTATGCGACAGAACTCTAATGTTAGCCTTAGGCTCGACACAAGCCAAATTCTATCAGCGGTAGTGTCGCGAGGGCCATATCAAGAATATATAGGACTGACAAACAATATAACAATCTCGCGTAGTAAATTCCTTATATTTTGACAGTAAATGTTTGACATTTCACTGATAGAATGGCACTTTATATAGAGCTTCTTGTTAATTTAACATCTTCAATGTAAACGCTCGTTCCATCGTAAATCTGATCGCTTAACCATCAGGCGATATTAAGATCAACAGCAGAACTAACAATTATTTGTACCTAATTAAAGTGGCACTGCATTATAGTTTGGACATACACGTAATGTATGTCTCAGTTTGTCACTGCCCACGATAATTGCATTTACTGTGCCTAACATGTAAAGATACTCAATTACTAACAATAATGTAGAGAAGACGACTATTAAAATAATAAATGTTTACATAATACAATTGGATATTTTATTTAAAAAGCAGTATTTATTACCATGTAAGTAATAGTATTCTTACACAAATAGGAAAATCCTTAACAAATATTTACAAATCGTTCTTGACACCACAGATGATGAAATGCCTACCAAATAAAGAAAGAAGAATGAATCAAATCATTTATTTCAGACTGCTATAACTAACCTTAAACATTATCTACAAAAATAAATGTAAGTAAGTTACGATTTACAAAATTAGAACTAGATTACTTTCTTTTCTTTTTTTTTTTGTTCTGCTACATTCAATAGAACAATAGATTTGAAAAATAAAACAATACAATTAATCAAATTTTACTTCTGCGATCTACGTTTGTAAAATGTCATTACATCTTAATAAGATAGCTCGCAGAAGTCGACTGCACACCACATCTATTGCATTTTTTCACCAGCTATATGCAAGACAGACAGCAATATGAAATTATAATGAATGTGAATCCGACCCATATTCAATCACACCCCGGGCCTCAAAACTGCAAATACAATAATGTCAGAATGGTCTATCATTGATTTCATATTTAGGTATTGTTGATCTTGACAAGTTTGGTAATCTACCTAGGGGAAGTCCGGGAGAGTTGAACCGCTTTTTGTTTAAAGTATCGTATTTTCTTATTAATGAGGCTTAGTGATTCAATTATTATAATAAACAGTAGCTTATTTATTTAGGTGTACTTATGCATAATTACTTTTTCGATATTATAGTACTGAAATATGTTATATACATTTTAATGAAAAATGGGATATGAGTCAAGTCTCCCCACCCTTAGGGACACTTGAGCCGGGGTCTGGGGAGAGTTGAACATTGCTTTTTAAAGGGCAAAATAAAAACATTTTGCAGCTTAAATCACAAATATATTAAACATAACATTGTAAAATGAAATTATATTATAAATAAACACAGTTATTGCTCTTCTTATGAAAAGAAACTTCAACATTTTCTTTAACATTCACGCACCGTGTTTAAATTAGTTAAGAAGTCTTCAATTTTTTTTTTTATTAAAACAAGTACCGCGGGACAAGCTAGTGGCTTCAGCTGTTCTTAAACTCACTTCTGGATTTCTGTTCCATTTTTTGTTGCCAAGCACCAGGATACTTTATTGAATTCACCTCTGCGAATTGAAAAGCCAATTGCAATGCTTGCTTTCTAGTCATACCGTAGTGCATTTTGCTGCATGGTAGTAAAAATTCAACTAGGAGTTTTTCTTCAGAAACATTAAATATGTGTGGCTCTTTATACTGACTGTCTTTTTCTTAATTATTTTGTAATTTTTATTCGTTCAACTTACAGCATCTTAGTGTATTTCTATCAATTTTAAACTTAATAGATGTATTTCTTAAAGATGCACCCTCTGTTACCTCACGCATAGCGTTTCCTAATTAAGTGTGTGATGGTAAGTGTTTTTCCTTTGCATGTTGTATCGACAAGGCATTTTTCATGCAATAAACCTATGAGAGAAAATAAGACTAAACATTAAAAAAAGAAAAAAGAAACAATAAACAAACAGGACTCATGTATTAAGTGTTCTGATTTATTTTTTTTAATTTAGTCGGATAGAGTTAAATTTCTACATCTATACAACTCCAAATATCCACACACAAATACTATAGAGGGTGACATTAACCACTGAGCATGTCTCCCGCACCCGCCACGGCGCAAGTCTCCCGCATATACTACTTTGACATTAAAGTTTATTCACAGAAAAAACAATCAATCTTAGCGAAAAAACACTTAACACACATCAAACTACAATAATCAGGCAGTACAATAGTAATTACACACAATGCGTACCTCTATAAACACGGCTGCAATCTCAATACTACATAAATTAATAAAATTTACTTCGTCGTAACAAAAACACCTTTCCGAACCTGAGAGCCAAACAAATCAGCAATTTGAAAATGAAAACAATATATCTAGTTTTAATTTCCGCGAATATTAGTGGGTTGCAGGTATGCACCTCCCTCCCGCCCGCTATATTATGCACATGCAAGATTACCGGGCAAATGCAAGGATTTTAAGCACATGCAGGAAGGCAATGCAAAACCCAACACCATTACCGACACGTGTTTCGCCTCTCCACGAGGCATCCTCAGGGGACGTGTTGACTCGCTGACCGCTGAGTTGCGACTGAGAAATTAGTACAAGGCACCCCCCTTTTATACACTGCCACCGTTGGTTATTTGTGTACAACTACCCACAAACATACGCAGTAAAGGGGAAGAAACCAAATTCGTCCGGTCATTGAACAGTGCAAAATTATTATTATTACTATGTTTCAAAATCTCTAATTGTTCCAAAACACACAGCCGGAAACCCTTATCACAAACATGTAGTATATTAAAACTATTGTTGTCGCGCAATGAATGGCCGGTATCAATTAAATGTTTCGCGAAATTCGATTTGTCCGAATGGCCATTTCTATACGCGGCAACATGTTCCCCATACCTTTTTTTTTTTTTTTTTTTTCTCTTTATTGTTTTTGGGGTTTTTATCCACAAGGATACGTCAACCCCATTGTATCTTAAGACTATATATTATTCACTATACTAAGTACAATACTACTATACACTATAGGTACTAAACTAAACTACACTACACGACTACTACACATATTCATTCACAATGATTCACTACTGCTAAACTACAGAGCTGTCTCGCTATATCAGATTTAGGCAGTGACAAAATTGTTTGAATTAAACCTATATCTAATCTGTTCAGTGTATGCTTTCTTATCAAATCTTCTCTCTCTTTCTTATTTTTGACACACTCCATTAGCAAATGTTGTACGTCCTCAATTTGGTTACAAGTAGTGCAATTTGGCGATTCGACTATTTTCATCAAGAACGCAAACTTCGCCGATGGATAGTGTCCAGATCGAAGTCTTAAAGCAAGCTTAATAAATTTTCTACTTAGTTTGCCATCATCAAACCAAAGAAAACGAGGAGGCTCATGCTGTATGGTCTTATACCAAATTCCCTTTGTTTCAGATTTTTCATTAAAATATAGTTTCCAAACCTCATAACATTTAATTTTGAATTTAGGAATCAAATCTGAGTAGTCCGGTAAAAAGTCGGTCTCAGTTCCTTGTACTGCTGCTAATTTAGATACTTGATCAGCCACCTCGTTACCCTTCAGACCAATATGTGCTGGAACCCATTGCATTCTAAACTCAATGCTATTTTTATTAAATTTATTGATGATACTAATAATATCGTAGGCTATCGATGTACCTCTGATACCAGAAGCGCATCGAGCCACGTGTTGCAAAGCGCTTTTGCTATCTGAAAAGATAACAATCCTATTTAATTTTTGTTGATCTGCATATGTCATGGCTTGAAAGATAGCAATAAGTTCCAGCGTCATGATGGATACATGAGCATTTATCTTACAACCAATTTTAACATTCAAATTCTGATAGAAATACCCAACCCCTTGTCCATGTGCACTCTTCGACCCATCAGTATAAAATTTATGCCATACACTGTACTTTGAAATTAATTCATTTACAACGTTATTTAAAAGAATGTTAGGTTCAAATGATTTTTTGCTGCCCGTTACACTTTCCATATCACTTTTAATACAATCACTTAGGTCAATGGCTGATAGCCAGATTTCTAAACTAAACATTTTAAGCACATGTGATGACGAGATTTGAAGTGGTTTTATATCATTGACTGCTAAAGCAAGAAATGGTTTTTTTTTTCTCTCCCAGTATGTATTTTGGCAAAGATCACTCAAATTTGATAAAATTTCAACAGTTGTATTGCTAGACCAAGCCACACTTTTCAAAATAAATTTATATGCTAGGTATTGCCTTCTTAACAATAATGGCATTATATTTAACTCACATTCCATGACGTGAATAGGGGTACTTTTAATAAATCCTCCCACAATTCGCAGCGCTTGGTTTTGTATTTTATCCAGTCTGCTAATGTGTGCCTTGGCGCCAGAATCATAGATAAAGCTACCGTAGTCAAGCCTACTTCTTATTAATGAAATATACAGCCTGCGTAAGTGCTTAGGATGTACACCCCAAGTACTACCCGCTAACACTTTCAAGATATTAAGAAATTTAGAGCATTTATCTATAGTTTCTTTTATATGCCGTCCCCACCGTAAATTCTCGTCTAACCAGATCCCCAGATACTTTACACAATCCGATCTAACTAGCAGTTGTCCGTTCGCTTTTATAGAAGGAAAAAGTCTCCTATGGCCTCTACTAAACAGGCAGTAGCTAGATTTACGTGCAGATAAATTTAAACCTAGCTCATCAAATAAAATAATTATAAAATCAAGTGCTTGTTGGATGCGTGTTTCACAACTTTTGATGTCTTTGTCACTCGCAAACAAAACAAAATCATCTGCATACTGCGATAATAGTATATTTGGTGTTTGGTGACATATTTTGTAGGTTATTAGATTGAAAAGTAACGGGGACAGGGGGTCCCCTTGTGCAAGGCCTTTATTAGTCCATCTAGAAAGTGTAGTGTCACCTGTATCTATTTTAATATTAAGATATCTCTCGCTTAAAAAAGACCAAAGATATGTACAAATTTTTGTTCCAATATGAAGATTATCCAGAACCTTCATCGCTACATCAATAGAAACGTTGTTGTAGGCACTATCAATATCTAGGAAACAAGCTAACGTTGGAATATTTTTTGAGAACCCTATTTGAATATGTGAGATTAAACGTGTTAAAGAATCTAAGCAGGATTGGGATTTTCTAAAGCCAACTGTATGGGATGACAAAACTTTTTCCTTCTCAATATACCACTCTAGACGTCTAAATATTAACAAATGAAAAATTTTACACAGACAAGAAAGTAAGGATATAGGTCTTAACTTAGGTTCACTACTAGAAGAGGAGTTAACTTTAGGGATAGGAATTACCTGTATGTTTCGCCATTGTACAGGTATAATACCGAAGTTAAAAATATTATTAAACAATTTAAGCAAGAAATATTTAGCCGAGTCAGGTAAATGATAAATCATGGAGTAAGTTATGCCATCTTCGCCTGGAGCTGTATCCTTTTTTTTCAAACAGCTTTTAAGTTCGTGAATGGAGAAATCGACTTCTAAAGTTACATTTTTAGATTGAAATGTAGGCATCGCATTTGTAACGTAATCCGGAGTGAGTGAACATAACAACTTGCTTTGGTTTTCCAGAGAACAATACATTTTATTTTGTCTAAAACCCTTCATCCATCTCATACGACGCCAAAGATCAGAAGCTGAAGTCGCCTCATCAAGGGAATTACAGAATTTTTGCCAACTAAGGAATTTCGCTTTACGAATAAGGACTTGGGATTCTTGAGTTAGTTTCTCTAAGGTTGTCAAATTATCAGGTGTAGGGTTACCACGGAAAATGGATAAAGCTAGTCTTCGCTGTGCAACTATTTTCGATAATTGTGGGCTCCAGTACTCTTTTGGGGTAAATTTTTCAGTAGGCTTCTTGGTATATTTTATATAGGGAATATGCTCATTCACGGCAATATTAATTTGATTGACGAAAATGTCATACATATTTTGTAGTTGGTCTGGACCGTCGCGATACTCGTATATAATAATATTTTTTGCAATAGTTTCATTATATCCAGCCCAATCCGCTCTTTTAAAGTTCCGTTTTTTTCTAACACTAAAATCATTTACAATATTAATTGATATTTTAATTATCAGGTGATCACTCCCTAAATTTTCATTACAGACCTGCCACATAAATTTTATAGCTATGTCAGAAGAAGCAAAGGAAATGTCAGGCGAAGTTTGTTGTAAGTTTCCGTTGACTAACTTTAGGCGGGTGGCCGTACCATTATTAAGGGAAATAAAATCATTATCCAGTGACGAGTCCATAATTTGAGTTCCCCTAGAATCAGACTTGACTGACCAATTAGTGTGGTGGCCATTGAAGTCACCGGCAATTAATGTTTTTGCGGAAAAAGACGAAAAAAGTGTGTCCCAGTCAGCCGACTGCGTATGTACAGACGATGGGCAGTAAATAGATAGAACATATTCTAAATCTTTGCAGTTAATGAGTTTTACACATAAAACTTCAATGCCAGGATTGTTAGTTCTAAAAGGATGAATATGAGAACTTATAGAATTGTGTACTATTATTGCCACTCCCCCATACGAATCGTCCCTATCCTTTCGATAAACATTGTAGCCACTTAAATTTACCGTGGTATCGATGCTAAGCCATGTCTCACTAATAATGGCAATATGAATACTTTGTCGAGCTAATAGATCACCAAAACCAATCAACTTAGGACATAAACTTTGAGCATTCCATTGTAATATGTTTAAGTTAATTAGGCTAGGAGACCTATCCATTTACAAATTTTAATACTCGCTCAAATAATCTCCCATGCAATAATATGTTTGTCAAAAACTGCTTAAGTTCCTCTAAAATCATTTTCAAGGCCAGAATAATTTTTTGCTCAAATGTACTATCTGACATTATTAAATTTTTAATTTTGGTCCAAAATTTCTTAAACTCAAATTTACGTATCAAGTCATCATCCCGTCCACCACTTACTTCCTCATTCTGTGATTTTTCTCCTACAGTTTCCATTGGTTGTTGAACGGAATCCTGAAATTTCCCCTTTTTCTTACTACTTCTGCGTTTTGATTTGGTTTCTTGAAGAATAGTAGACATTTCACCGGAACTTTTTTCTGACTCAACTTCTAAGTTTTGATCACTGGATACCGGGTCTTGGCGTCGTATACCCATAACAAGTATGTCTCGATATGACCCATGGTCATTCTGTAGATTATTATTATATTGAGAATGGGGAGATGTTGTGGTGTGTATATTTAAATGGTCATTATTGACCTTTTCTTTTTGTTTATTTTGATAGAATAACTGTAAAGCTCTTCGATATGTTACTTGTTCTTTGCTCATGATGCTTCTTATAGACTTTTCTTTTAGATAAAATGGACAATTCTTGTTTAAAACAAAGTGATCGCCTTTACAGTTGAGACACTTATAATTTTGATTATCACAGTTAGCGTGATCGCCTCCACATTTCGGACATATTATTTTTTTAAAGGGGCAATACTTTAAGAAATGACCAAACTGCCAGCAACCATGACATTGTGTCACTGGAAACGTGTATGACTCAACTTTGAAGCGGTAGTCGTACGCGTAAATAAAGGGAGGCATGATTTTGTTGTTGAAACACACTCTTATCGACTCACTATCAACCCATTTTCCATCAAAGTTAAGTCGTTTTAATCTTTTGACAGATAGGATTTCCGCAGATGACTGGAAGATATCTCTAAGTTCATCTTCTTTAAGTTCCAGATCGACTCCTCTCACCAAACCATATGTCATGGTCAACTCTTGAGTCAATTGACAACGCAAACCTTTCTCTTTAATAGTTTGACATTCCAGTAATTTAACCGCATCTTCCTTATTTTTAAATTGTATTATTACTTTGAAAGGGGTCTTATATTTGATGCTCATAATACCCGTGATATTCTCTGACCTTAGTAATTTGGCCATAGCTATTTGCTTAGGTAAAATATCGACTGAGGTAACACACACATCATGATCAGACGAGTTTTTTTCTTCATATACCCCCATATTTCTTGCTAATTCTACTGATTCACTTCTGATCAGACGTTTCGATCTTCTCCTATTCACAGTTATAAATTCATCATCATCACTATTTTCGTCTTCCCTTTCTTTTCTCTTCACCACACTCCTACCAGTACTTTCACCGCTTGTTTTACCTCGTACATTGTCTCCTTCCATATCTTGGTGATTATTGTCACAGCTAGTCAATATCTCCATATCAGCCGTAATATTCTCACCCGCATTACATTCCATCGACATAATGACAATAACTAGTAAACAAACCGCCGGTCGGTTTCAAGGTCGGCCGGCGGCTAATGAGTTGCTCACAAATATTACCCGTATGCGTCCGTTCGAAACGAATACCGTTACCAAACTGTTCCCCATACCTTATAACTACGAATTTGGTTTCTTCCCCTTTACTGCGTATGTTTGTGGGTAGTTGTACACAAATAACCAACGGTGGCAGTGTATAAAAGGGGGGTGCCTTGTACTAATTTCTCATGATTGTCCGGTTGAGCAGTAACCAGCCTTAGTGTGCTGAACTGCGAGTGGTCCATTCCAAAAAAAAAAACTAATTTCTCAGTCGCAACTCAGCGGTCAGCGAGTCAACACGTCCCCTGAGGATGCCTCGTGGAGAGGCGAAACACGTGTCGGTAATGGTGTTGGGTTTTGCATTGCCTTCCTGCATGTGCTTAAAATCCTTGCATTTGCCCGGTAATCTTGGATGTGCATAATATAGCGGGCGGGAGGGAGGTGCATACCTGCAACCCACTAATATTCGCGGAAATTAAAACTAGATATATTGTTTTCATTTTCAAATTTAAAATGGATTTCCGCAAAGTAACGCCTGACTCAATCAATTAAATCAGCAATTGTAAAAAATGGTGACATGCTGGTTATTGGCCACCCGCGCTCTATCAGTGAGCCTATTGGCGTTTCATTAGTGCAAAATTTAAGTTGAGTTTTAAAAGGTGGTTCAACTCTCCCACCTGAGCAAGTCTCCCGGACTTCCCCTACTAATATAAAAGCGTCACTATGACTTTGTAATGGTCATGGCATAGAATGGTAATCTTGTACATAATGGCAAATGAATGACATGCGTATGCGGTACAGTAATCTGCTAAAATTTTTACAGTTCCTTTGATCAGTGACCTACCATTAGAACGTCATTGTGCAGTCATTTCTTTTAATAACTCGGTTATCAAAAAGTATTACGAGACTATTGACCAACCAATGATCGACCATTATGAATTTAGCAGATTAAGAACTTTAAGCAAAATGACAATGCGATGCCATTGTCATTTTGCTTAAAGTTCTTAATCTGCTGCTGCTGCTGTTGGAATGACAAATTTATAAAAAATAGCAGATTTGGGGCCCTGGTCCAATTTGGGGCCTCACAAATTCATCATGACAATAAACGATTTGTCGGAAGTCATCAAACATGGCTCTTGTTTATTATTTTATCCTTAAGTTACTGCTCGAGTTTAACAGTGAATCCGATTGCGAAGGAAGATATAGATATGGTAGTAGAACGGAGTCAGGACAATAAGCTTTTCTTGCGTGTCGAAATGCTCGGTGATGAGTTTCATTCGCGCGCCTGCCCCTTTAGTGCACAAGTATGTGATGGGCGCCGCGCCTATGCATGGAGTCGCTGAGGTACGGGATTAGGGGGTTGCTGTCACTCCTGTGCCCCCCTAACCAAGTAACAAACGTTTCGATTCGAATTCTGTTCTCCAATCGTTAACGCTTCGATGTCAGCAATTGTAGAAAACGATAAGTTGGTAGCCATTTTGACACGCCTGAGTCGACCGCTCGTTCTACAATGTCTTTAGAAAAACCCTATTCTTTAGTCTATGGCGAGCGTTCCTATAAACGTCAAATATGTTTTTGGCGTAATGTTTGTCGTAATGACTACTTGTTGAAATGTGCTAAAACTGTTATTTGTTTTTATGTCTCATTATAAAACTATTTCGCCATTTGTTGTTTTTTTTTTAACTTTTGTTTTGGGGGGATTTCGGGGAAGTGTTGCCAGACGACTCCGAGTATCCTTTGGGGAACTCGAGACAGTCGCCTGGCAACACTGCGTCAGACTTATAGGTACTTTTTGTGCGAGCGGAACTTTTGTCTCAGAGTTGACACTTTGTAACATAAGCAACTCTTGTTTTGGATGATTGAGGAAGAATTGGAGTAAATTTAAAATCAGTGATTAAGTTCTAATAGATAAAGAAGCGAAACAAGGTAGGTACAAATTTTGTTATGATTCGTTTATTAATATATATTTTATCACAGTGTAGATTGTAATTATAAACATTACTGTGACACGAAATGTTATTATTATATATTAACCTGCTAATGAGTGAAAGATACCATAATTAAATGAAGTGTTAATTTTATAGAATGGAATCTAGAACCCGAGCAAGTCCAGAACAGTTCGCAGCTTTATTAGAATTTATGGAAAGGCACGTAAATATTATTTATTCGTAAATATCTTCCTTTGTTACCTATTTGAAAGTCTATCATACCTCGACACTTGAAAACTGAAAACATAAACAATCGTGCGCAACATAAACTAATATGACTATTACGAAACAAAGAAAACAATTGTGTTTGATAAAAACAATTGTACTTAATCAACAGACCTTTATTTGTCTAAAATAGTTTTAAACTTTTAATTTGTTTTTTAGGCATGGCGATATAAGTAGGCCTCAGCAAGGGCCTCAAGGCAGATTAAAAGCCGACCGATTGTGGCAGGAATTGGAGGAGATTCTGAACTCCATGGGTGGAGGAGTTATAAGGCCACTAATCAAATGGAAAAAAGTAAGTAAGATTCTCACAAAAACCTTTATGAAATTTTATTTCATGATTTTCCATTATTATCATTTTAGTATTCCCCCCTACTTCATCACATCATTCAATCAGTTTATTAATTTTATACTAGAAAATGATTGATTATAACATACCTACAACAAAACAGATAAATTATTTGTTTAGGTGTGGGCAGACTGGAAAACCAAAACGAAAAAAAAAAGGCTGGCAATACGAAGAGAGGCTTCTGGTACTGGTGGTGGTCCAAGCAGCAGGCAAACTCTCACTGCTTCAGAAGAGAGGGTGTTGGGCATAATGGGTTTGTCTGCTGTCATTGGTCAAGCTGAAATTGAGGAGAAAGGCTTTGATGTTAGTTTTAGTCCTTTGCTTGTGTTGTTTGCTTATTACTGTGAAACAAGTGTAATATATCTAATTTATGTTCTTCATAATTTTCAGGCTGCACCATCAGAAGGATACTCTCTACTAGTGATGTAACGAATGTTATATTTTGGACATTCGCGAATGCGAATGCGAATATTTGCTGCCAACATTCGCGAATGCGAATGCGAATATTCAGTTTTTTATGTTGGCGGCAGGCCCATTCGTATGAAGTGTGTTTCGTTTGTTTTTGTTTCGAGAATAAGTTAATACGAACGCATCCGACTCAAGTGTCATTCCGCTCGCACCGGTGTTTTCGTAAACACAAGTGAATTTTGAGGTTACAATGTGATGCCGAGCTGATGACACGCGGGGTTGCGACAGTCATTGAGAGGATCAGGCAACTGGGTCTCGAGGTGGCCCTGGACAATTCCGAGGCCATGTGCTTTCATGGCTCTCGGAACAGGTCATTATCAAAATCCCAGATAACGGTAGGAGTTCCCATCGGCGTCGGGTCGACGATGACGTACTTGGGTGTCGTCCTCGACAGCCAGTGTAACTTTGCGGAACATTTCCGACTTTTGGCTCCCATACTGGGGCGGGCCGGGGCTGCTTTCAGGCGGCTCTTGCCCAATCTAGAGGGTCCAAACGCTTCCTGCCGGAGGCTGTATGATGCGGGGATCGTGCTGTCCATGGCCCTTTATGGGACAGCTGACAGAGATCCGGCAAGATCTCACGGAAGTATGGAGGCAGCGAATGTTGCAACCCAGCGCTGGGCCGGCCACTATTGCAGTGATAAGTCCCCTCTTTGAGGAGTGGTTGGAGAGACGCCACGGCGTCTTCACCTGCCTGACGCAGGTGCTCACTGGACACGGCTTTTTCGGGAGGTACCTGTTTCGGATTTAGCGGGAGGACACTTTCGGTTGTCAACACTATGTGGATCGCCCGGAGGACACGGTGGAGCATACGGTGGAGGTCTGCCCTGCTTGGGCAGAGCATCGCCGTGCCCTCGTCGGAGCGGCGCGCGGCGGCGGAAACCTCTCGCATGTCCGGTCTTGGTTCAATCCATGGTCCGGAGCGAAGAGGCATGGGTAGCGGTCACCTCCTTCTGCGAAGCAGCGAAGGAAGAGGCGGATCGCGTGCGGGAGAGGGAAACCTCACGCTTCAGCCACCACCATAGAAGAAGACGCCCCGGGTGCCAGGAAACGCAAGGCGGTTCCCAGCCGCCGTAGGCGTGGGTCTGCGGATGGCGAGCTATGGGTGATGGCTAGCCGTCCGACAACAATCAGGGCGAGCTATGGGTCGACGGCGCGTCGTTTTCCACGCGCACCTCAAAGAACTGTTAGCAAAGAAGACGGAGCCCCATAGGGTCAGTGCCTGCTAGGGTTGCGGAAGTTTTTCGAAAGAGTCACCGCGGCTCTGGAATGCAAAGGGCGCGAGAAGGATCACGGGTGGGTTTTTAGTCAGTAAGAGTCTGACACTCCCTTCCGCTCCGCCCAGAGCGGGAGGAGTCATTTGATGATTTCAAATATAGAAAAAAAGGTTGCAGTATGAATAGTGATTAGATAAATTCTAGTGAATTATAATTAATGGATTTTGTTTTATTAACCAAAATGTTTTTTAATATTCGCAAAATATTCGCAGTAATTTCGCGAATGCGAATGTGAATATGCAAAAATATGCGAATATCCGCGAATGCGAATATTCGTTACATCACTACTCTCTACCTCCACCAACCAGAGATACAGCTAGTCAGTCAATACCAGATTTCTAACGCAGACAAAATTATGTTGGAATTTATTCCTTCACATCCTGTACAAGGTACCGTTTTTATTATCCAATGTTTTGACCAAATAATTAATTTGGGCACTAAATCTATACTAATATTATAAAGCTGAAGAGTTTGTTTGTTTGTTTGAACGCGCTAATCTCAGGAACTACTGGTTCGAATTGAAAAATTCTTTTTGGGTTGAATAGACCATTTATCGAGGAAGGCTTTAGGCTATATATCATCACGCTTAAGCCAATAGGAGCGGAGCAGCGATAAAGAATGTTTTAAAATCGGGGATTCCACGGGGACGAAGTCGCGGGCAGCAGCTAGTAATTATAATATGGCCATAATTATTTGTTCTCAGCAACAACAACGTCTACGGCATCTTCTTGAATGCCACCTTTCTCTGGAGAACTACAAACTAATACGCAAACTCCAATCCAAATGCCGCTGCCCAGAACTGCATCCGCACCAATGCCATCAGTCGCGTCACTCCAAATGCCGCTACCCGGGACTGCGTTCGCACCGATGCCGTCAGCGGCGTCGCCTACCGCGTCCACGTCACGGGGTGTTCCGCAGCGGCAGCGGCGGCATCGTGAAAGCTCGTCGCCCGTGGTGACACCTACCATATCCACGCCGCGGCGCCGAAGGCTTCATCAAGCGCGTTCACGCCGTATTCAAACGCCCTTTGAAAGAGCCACGAGCGAATTCGTGGCTGTTGAACATCGCAGGCTGCAACTAGAGGCAGACCGCGACAAAAAATACCATGAGAGGGAAGTTGAAAGGCTTAGACTAGAGGCAAAAAGACTGGAAATAGAATCTAGAAGAATTGAAATCAAAGACAACAAAAAATTCAAATTTTAAATCGTTTGGGTGTTGCTGTCGATAATTTAATTGAAATGATACCACAATTGAGACAATCATCACTACCTTCGGCAGATATTATCCCATAATACCTATGTCTAACGACTCTAAGCTCACCCGCGCAACTTCTGCGTCACATTTTTCATGAATTCTCCTCGATAAATGCCCATTTATCGAGGAGCATTCATGAAAAATGTTGGATAGCCTTATCCACTGAAAGATTTTTTTAAACCTTCCTTCATTTTTAAGGATGGTTTAAAAAATTCTTTCAGTGTTTTTTTTTTATTACTAAATGTAGAAATATATATAAGTACACATAATTTAGCTGATTACCTGTAATATTTTACAATATTTTTTTAAAATTTTTGTGAATTGTTAATATTTGTTGTTCAAAAAAATAAAAGACTGACTACTATTTCACTTACAAAAAGTTGATTTTATAAAATATTTTTCAATTGTTAGATTAAAAGTGAATTATTGTTCATGATTTAGGTAGTAAAAGAAAATGTCTTATTCATTGTTTTATAAGTGACGGGTAACTGATTTGATTATTTAAGTTATATATAAGTTGATTTTCTGAGATATTTTATAATTCAATTGACAGATATAACTTTATATTGTTGATTTCATTTTTTTAATTAGAAGTAAATTGTTTTAGTTTGATTTGTTTTTGAAAAAAATAATAATATTAGACATATTCTGGTATAAAGAAAATCTAAAGTTTTAACAAAGTTGTAAAGATTAGCCATATTTTATAATTAAATAAGACATTTGTTAAATAAATACTTTTTTTTTATTTTAACTGAATTTTATTTCATTCAACGGTCCTATGCAATTTTGCTGACTGTAGGTACTTTAGATCCTTGAATGTATTTAGTTGAAGCAATGGTATCCTTTCGGAATAGAAAATAAACACTGGTTCAAAGAAATACCAGTTGACCGGTATTAACACAGAATAAATTATTTGTTTGCTGGAATAGCACACAAATAAATTAATCCAGTTTATTTTTCCCTTTCATTTATTTATCTATTAAACACTAATATCTAATCTACTATATTTAATTAGATTTTTTTGCAATATTAAGCAAACCCTTTGAAATGTAAGAACTGCAACCAATATTTATATACAGTACAATATTGTTTATGTAATATTGTAAGTAATAAATTTTTATGTAAAATACTTTCTAACAATACTATACCTAAAATGTATTGACGGGATTGTAAAAAATATTGAACTACTAAAAAATCTTTCCTCCTAACCTACCATGCCCACTACTACCAATTATTTTATGAAAGTTAATAAAAATAAATAAATGATAACCTTGTTTGTAATAAATGTTTTATTAATCATTTAAAATAATCTTACTACAACCTATTCAATAAACAGCTAAGCATGGCTCTTCCTTGGATTAGTTCACTTTGGCTACCTGTCTCAGTGTAATCTTGCATGATTATGTCATCCCCTTCATCATGTGCAGCAGAAAGTGCTAGTGGTGGTGGTGGCAAGCCAGCTTTCAAAGCTAAGTTGTGTAACACACAACATGCCATTATAATCTTGCTAGCTACATGAGGATGATAGTGAAGAACCCTGTCTCTATGCAAACATCTCCACCGTGCTTTGAGTAATCCAAAACAGCGCTCAATGCAGTTATGTGCTTGCACATGCTTCTGAGTGTAACGTTCTTCTCTTGTACCTTGAACTGCATTGAGAATAGGTATCATAAGCCAAGGGCGTTGGGGATATCCAGAGTCACCTGAAAATTTAGTTTAAAATTAATTAATTAATTATTCACAGGCATACTATGTTAGATCTTTTTCTTTTTGATTTAATATTAAAAACACCTACCTAATAGCCATACTTTTTCATTATTTTGATGAAGTTCACGCATATATGGCTCAACAAGACTAGAAGACCATATATGTGAGTCATGAGTAGCTCCACCAAACTTGGCATTTACATTTATAATGCGTAGATCACTATCACAAACCTGAAAATAAAACTATTATTAAGAAGTGATTTATTTAGCTTTAACATGCCATACAGTACAAATAAACATTATGTACCATTTGAACATTTAATGAATGATACCCTTTTCTATTATAGAATAAATGCTCTTCCTCGTTGGGCTTTACCAAAGCTACATGGGTACAATCTATGCACCCAATTACACCAGGCAGGCCAAATCTTCTATGGAATCTAAAACAATAATTGTTTATTTAAATATGTATATTACATTATATCATCATCTGCCAAGCCTTTTCCCAACTATATTTGAGTTGGCTTCCATTCTAACCAGATACAGCTGCATACCAGAATTTTACAAGGAGTGACTGCATGCCACAACCAAGTTACTGAGCAATATGATACTCTGCGGTCAGACAGAATGTCTGACTTTTGGACCTGTGCGGCTATTATTAATATCCTCAACTTCCTCATTGTGTAGTGTTATGCACTTAATAATTAAATATTGTTAAATTGTATGTGAAGTTCTTACTCTTGTTTAATAATTGATCTGTCTTGTCGTGTTTTTGGAAAGACAATCCATTTTGCCGTGATAGCTGAGTGGTTCAAAGCATCAACAACTTGTCTAATGCACCGACTAGCTGTACGTTGGGCAAGATTCTGAGTGACGCCATCAATTCGCTGATAGGATCCAGTGGCTAGGAAACTTAGAGCGCATAGCACCTAGGACAAAAACACAAATTGAGAAAATGAAATGAGAGTTTATCAGTCGGAATATTATGCACTTACCTTAACTTTTAAAGGAATCTCGCTGGTTCCTTTTAATGTAGTTTTCTGGCGGAGTTCTTGACAAAGGGATACGAAAGTCGATTTGTCTAATCCAAATTGCTGCACAAATAAAGTTTCCGGCATTTCGGATATTGTTTTCATGCACTTACGATATAATATGTCTCTTTTTCGGCGCCTAAGCCACACTTCTTCGTTATGAGCGCATCGTAACATATTTAAAGTATGCATTTTACAGAGTTAAATGCTAAATATTATAGTAAATTGTCCAAAATTATGATAAATTAAACACTTCTCGGGCTCAAACTTATCTTAGCAAACAAACAACAAACACCATTTAGAGGTGAGGCATAAATATTGGATTAGGTATTTTGATTAGGTAGGTATTTTTCGATACTAGTCCGTACCTAATCCAAATCGTCGAGGATTAGGTATGGCACAAATATTCGTACACAGTCTAAACAGAAGATACCTCATAAAAATATGGGGACCATTGGACTATTTTGTGATTAAAAAAAAAAAAAATACTTACAATTAAAAAAATATAAACCTGAAAATTATAAAATTCAATAAAAAAAAATTGTAAAAAGTACCTACCAATCTCAATTATTGCACAAAGTTAATCAAAGTGATTACATACGCCTTTTGTGTGAATCTACACAAGATAGTCCTAAGCCTATGAGAATGTCTAATAGACGACATTTTAAGATTCTGCGCTGGACACAACGAAAATATAACATTTAACACACAATAAAAAACGAAATATAATCCACCGTTCCACAATATATCAGAAACGGAACGTCCATACTCCATACCGAATATTTCTTACCCAATCCAAATACGATACATACAGACCTGTGAAAAAATATAGACTCAAACGTATTTTTTACTGTTTCCAGTATTCTACTACACAAATATCACTAACACATAAATAAATGTATAACGTAAAATAGGCGCGATTGATTTGTGTGCGTAGTTTTTTTCCATGCGAACTTGACGCCGGAACGCCGCTCATTGGTCGCGAGCGGGACGGATTGAACTGTGAATATTTATAAACCCAGTCGCATGCAAAACCTTTTAAATGCCAGACGTGTTTTGTGTATCGCTGTGTTCGGAAGCTAAAATCAAGACATACAATTTTATATTATTGGTATATCTATCCAGTTTGTTTTTGTGTGTGATTTAATATGCCTCGTGGTACGACATTGAGTGCAATCGAAAAACAACGAATTATTGACTTAAGAAGCTGCGGCAAAACACAAAGAGAAATAGCAGACACTATCAGTAGATCTCAGAGCGTAGTAAAAAGTTTTTTAAAGTTGGGAATCGAAAATTATGGCAAAAAGAAGCGTTCAGGACGTCCTTGTCGATTTTCCTCCACCGTAAAGCGCGCCGTTTTAAGAGAATTATCGGCTACTGGGGCATCATCCTCATCACTGGTACGAAGATATAATTTGAATTGTGATCCAAGCTTAGTAAGGAAGTGGGCAACTGAATCGAAACTCTTTAAATACCAAAAATGTCTCAGTAAACCAGTCTTGAAAACGCAACATAGAATGAATCGACTTAAGTTCGCAGAAAAATATGTAACAAAGAGTGACTTTTGGAAACATGTAATATTTAGTGATGAGAAAAAATTTTATCTTGATGGTCCTGATGGATGTAAGTATTATTGGCATGATTTGAGGTTTGATAAAAAAATTATGAGCCGACGGGTTAAAGGAGGAGGTTCAGTCATGGTCTGGGCCGGTATATATGCGCGCCAAAAAACAGAATTAGCATTTATTGATGGACGTATGACTGCTGTTCGTTATCAAGCAATGTTACATAATTACCTTCTACCCTTCATTACGCTGACTGAAGACGAAAACATAGTTTTTCAACAGGAAAATGCACCCATTCACGTAGCTGCGTCTACAAAACAGTGGTTTCAGGATTTTGGTATACAGGTATTAGAATGGCCAGCCCTTAGCCCTGACTTAAATCCGATGGAGAACGTCTGGGGGATATTAGCGAGGAAAGTGTATGATCAGGAAAAGCCAATAATAAAAAATGTTGACGAACTCAAACAAAGATTGAGATCGACATGGGCCGAAATTTCAACTAATACACTTAAAGAGTTGATTGATAGCATGCCTAAAAGATTAATAGAAGTTATAAAAAATAAGGGTACTTGGACGAAATATTGAATCAACAAGAAGTAAATATAGAGACTGAGTTTATAATTTTTCACAGTACAAATGTATAGAAGTTAGATTATTTGACATTTTAACCTTTATAACTTAAAAAATAAAAAACAATAACTACATATTTACACTTTTATTTACGTTAACTATTTACCCACGTAAACAATATTCAGAAATATCCAACTGGTTTTAAACGAAACCTTTAAATGAGTATGAGTCTATATTTTTTCACAGGTCTGTAATATCGTAACAGGCCAGCGGATGTTATGAATAAATATTCGGATTAGGTAAATGGATTAGGTATTTTTAAATACTAGGATTAGGTGGATTAGGTATCGTTTCTACCTAATCCGACCCACCATTTTTTCTTCGGTCTCGACTGTCGCTTATTGATCGTTCAAAAACATCGACATCATTTCGTTAGAGCTTGTCAAAATTTTAACTTGGCTACTATTTATACATTTTAATGTAGGTAGCGTTCAAAATTGTAGAAACGATACTTAATAATTCATTCTATCTTATTGAACGATGTGAACTTGGCTACGAATTTTCTATTCGTTTGTTCTAACCACGTGACTTAACGTTGAGATGATTTCATTCTCATACATTTGATTCGTTTTCGACTAGCGTTAACGATTGCAGATTGACAACTTGGCTAGGGGTGCTGAACTGTCGTTTCGCGATCGCTTTACAAGGACCTGTAAAACTTCGTTCATTATATTTGATGAACCCCACTCCGTTTGTGCTTGGTATGATGGGGTACTACCAACTGAGGGCACAACTAGAATTCACGCTTTTCCCGTATCTGGTTAAGTTACTTCGTAAAATTCAGCATAATCCAGGAGTACTGCAGCGCCTGAGGTTATATGTAGCATAATCAGCCTTTTAATGTCCCCACTGCTGGGACACAGGCTCTAGTAGAGGGAATGGGCCGTAATCCACCACGCGGGGCCAGTGCGGGCTGGTGCTAGAACTTTATGAGTGGAGGGGTGATGCCTGCCACTGCTGACCGTGCCAGTTGCCAAGACCAACCTTCTCGCCAAAACACCATTGACCTGCGAAATTCGGGTTATTAACGATCTTCACATCAAAATGTATATATTAACACGTCGTTTGAGATAATTATTGTAGTGATGATGATTGAGTGAATTTGCAAAAATGCTGTTGTTTTAATTTCATGTTATAGTGTAGATTAGGGTAGGCTATATTTTCTTGTTTTTATATTTAGGAAACTGAATATAGTTTTTACGTTTTCATAGATTTCGTCACCGGATAATTGTAAAATGCGTAAGATTATAAAATAACTTGAGAGATTGTAAACTCACGATAAATGGTCAACTGAACCTTTGGAATACTTTTTTATGCATCAAAATATACTTAGCCTGTAATCTCTCGAAGTAATTCCGAGAAATTGTGAACCGACATAAACTGACGACATGTTGGAGAACTATCAGTGTACGGTTCTATAATTTATCAGATTTTCTGGCCTTAACGGAAGTAGCGAAACATAGAGCACAGGGAACTTAGGCTTTGCGGAATATGTTCGAGAGAGTCACCGCGGCCCTGGAACGCAAAGGGCACAAGAAGGATCACGGCTCGGTATTAGTCAGTAAGAGTCTGACACTCCCTCCCGCTCCGCCCAGAGCGGGAGAAGTCATCTGATGATTTCCCATCCAAAGAAAAAGGGAACTTAGGGCACTCCAACACGGATAGGTTAGGTTCGAATGGTGTGATGGTAGTTCCCGTCATGCTATTCTTGTTATTTTTTTTAAACCCTGCAGACAGAAATAGTAGGTCCGCAACTGAGCTCAGTCTTCGTTTATAATGTTGAAATTGTGTGTTGTTGTTGTGTGTGTTGTGTTGTTTGATTGTTGTTGACCTACCTAACGTTTCGTTACTTGCAATTTTACAATTTCTCGGAATGTGTTCGAGAGATTTTAGACTATCAAATTTTGATCTAAATAATTGCCCGTTTTCTTACGTTGACTCAGAAGTTTGTTTTTTTAAAGTCCACGTTTTTTATAATGACACATGATACCCCCATGCGTAAATGCGTTTCAGAGACATTGATCTACTTGGTTCCTTTTTGAAAAACGGAACCAAAAAAAATAATAATTTGTCATCCGGAGCAACTGGTGCAGCCACAAGTATTTTGAGTAAACCTATAAATAAACTCCTCGTCAATTCTGATCCATAATTAGTACATAAACAACTTCTGCTCGAGCGGTTCCCCGTTTTTAACGTGAAATCTTAGCAATAGGCTATCCTATCAAACGGACACAGATGAATACCTGTGGAACGACTGTCTTTGTAACCCCCAGTAACTGGATGACATGATACCTGTGGCCGTACTACGAAGTGCCAATGCTATCATGATTCAGTGTGAGGGAAAGGGATAGTGCTATTCGTCTTGTGTAACTCCGTCTCTCTCTGACACAGGAATCATGATTGATTTAAGACGTTATGGTAGGGCTGCTGAGCAACATGTTCTCCGAGTCCAATAATTGTAAATCTAAATTCACTCAAACACACAAAAAAGTTTTCAAAATCAGTAGAGCCAGAATTGTACATAAGAATTGAATATCTCTGTATGTCGCAGCTTACTAGTTAGATCAGCTGTTTAATTAGCGGCCTAGCCTTTTCATTGAACGGCGCCGTTTAGTCAGTATTAATGACATCCAGCCAATGCGTCTAAATCGAACGGCTGATGTTTATACCGGCATTGGGTTGCTCCAAGTTCCCTTTGACCTAAGTTACCAATTCCAAATCATTATTAACAATATTGGATCAAATCATTAAACAATATCGAACCAGATCACTTGCCTAGCTGTTAAACGCTAATTAAACGGCGCTGGTCAATTAAACGGCTAGACTTCTTCTTAAACGGACGATTAATTACGCTCAACTAGCTGCGACATACATATATGATGAATTAATGAATAATTATGTACCACTTTTAAATTGTTATTCCAACGAGAAATGCCCGGACGTGGTCCTACAGAAGATAAAAAAGGAATCGTAAACTTGTTTATTAACATTAAATAAAAATTGACTGTATGATTGTGTATGCATATTTAGGAAAGATTGCATTTCCTACGAGTTAGCATGTAGCCGAAGAATAGTTCTTTAAAGATTCTAAAAGCTTTTCTTCAATTCGAGTTTCGCCCGAATAAAAATATTCTGGGTACACTGGCGGACTAAATAGATGGGCCGTTTATTAGGCACTGGGCTGGGAGACATGTGCGTCCAGACGTATGTTATTTTTATTTACATTCATTTTTTACTAACATTAGGTAGGATAAGGTAATACTAACACAATATGCATCCTGTTATCAGAATTAAAGAAGTTATTATTATTATTATATTACATTAAAAATGTATGTATCCTTACTATAGGTACTTATTAATATAATTAATGCGAAACTGAGCGTTTTTTGTTTGTTACGTTTTCACGCAAAAATCACCGAACCGGTGTCGATGAAGACGAACTCATCTTCATCGAAACAGATTCGGTGATTTTTGAAGACAGTTATAGGCTACGTTAACTCGAGCAAAGCTGCGAACAAAAGCTAGTTGGTCTTGTATTTAAACAGGTGTTTTCGATCAGCTACCAGTTGTAGTAGAATTCGTTCAGAAGGCACAATGGTACATCTTGCACGCACCGTAGTTTTGTTGTTCCTTGCTTGTGTATATACAGCGCCAGGTAAACAAAATATATTTTATTTTTTAAAGTATGCATGTTAAAAGGCGTCATTTGATATACGCAGGTGTTTAAGCATATAGGCATTGCCGTCTCTCAGCTCCATAATGGCCATGCATCAAAATCTGTCATACTTATAGCAATACTTTAATTTAAATTAGGAGCAAATATTTCCAGTGATAGAGGAATAATTTTAGGTGGAGATAGGTCACTGAAGTGTAATGTTATTTGCCCACATACGATTGCTTTTGAACTGTTCATATCATAAACTTCCCGACTGAATTTTGGTCCCGATGATAACCGCAACAGAAATTATCCAAGTACAAAGGAGATACTCTTTGATCGTTTATTCTGACACGACTGGGAGAGATCATAGTACAAATTTTACTTTTTTTTTTAATTCGCATTCGCATCTCAGTCGAAGTCTGTTAAAAAAGTATCTATTTCCTAACATTTTTGAAAGGTTACGGCTGACATGCGAAACGAACCAGCTTAAAAGTCGGTAGAATTAGCACTTAGGTGCCACCAGCTACCAAATTCCGGGCAATGCGAAAAGGAAAAAACCCAGAGATTGTTTTGTCCAAACTCAAAATCAATCCCAAGTCCCAGTCCCAGGAAAGCAGAGAGCATTAGGAGGAACACGGACAGATTTTAGTCAGTAAGAGTCTGACACTCCCTTCCGCTTCGCCCAGAGCGGAAGAAGTCATTTGATGATTTCCCTTTCATAAAATACGTACTTCCCGTCAACTCGCTTATGACAACGAAACCCGTTGGTCTCCCGAATCTAAGTAACAGTCGTCAAAAGGTTAAAGCCTTCTGGCTTTCAGCGTAACCAGATGCATGCCTGGTAAAGCCGTTGAGAACAACTGCTTACCCAAGTCTGCCTCGCTCTAAATATATGTATGTATACTGTATATCACGCAAGATGGTACCACCATAATTCTTCTTCTTTTCGAGTCAATGATGATCCTTAACAGTTTGTGTCCTGTTGGTGGCAATGTTTACAGCGGCATTAGTGTCATTCATTAATTTAGTCCTCCTTTTATTATTCATATTCCAGCACCTGAGCCGGCAAAGGCAAAATTCACATTAGCCAAGGACAGCTCTTTGGGTGTCGGGGTGGCTGGAGAGAAAAGCAAGGCCCATGGCTTGGTGGAATCAAGCAAACTAGCCGAAACACCTATCGAATCACCTGTAGATACAGGTCAGTTTGCATTATGCGTACCTAATTATTACTCTGAGTCTCCGTTTGTTTCTCTATTTACCTATACTAATATTATAAAGCTGAAGAGTTTGTTTGTTTGCTTGAACGCGCTAATCTCAGGAACTGCTGGTTAGAATTGAAAAAGTCTTTTAGTGTTGGATAGCCCATTTATCGTGGGAAGTTATTTATCATCACGCTACGACCAACAGGAGCGGAGATGACGGATCAATGAAAAATGTTGCAAAAATGGGTACTTTTTCTCTCACTTATTTCGGTCGGCTAGTTAATGATATTCATAAACGCAACTCAAAATAGGTTTTAAAGTTTATTTTCCTGGATCAATAATAATATAATATTTCACCCAGCGGACCTATTCAAGCTACACATTTATGGGCCTTGATATGATAAACAATTAACCAAAATGAACAACTAATTGTGCTCCAGTCTCAATACATTCGAAGATATCTTTGATTGATCAGAAGTAAAACGAAGCACATTTTTATTTACCCAATGGTTACGGGCATAACTTTGCACATTTTTATGTTCATAAATGAATCAGCTAAACAAGTAGCCTACACAGTACGAAGGGTAAATTCTGATGACAATGTACTTCTTGATTTCAGGAAATACTGTGCCTGATGTGACTGTTCTGGATAATGTCAACGCAGGAGTTGCCTTCGCGGCCGGCGGAGGTATCGCCACCGGTCTTGTGAAAAACAATTAATTCGAAGACAATCCTAAGAAAGGGGCTGGTTTACCTTACATTGGTTAGAAAAATAGATACTAAGAAATACTTATGGAAACTATCAATACAGTCCTATTGATAGTTTAACATCTTCGATGTAAACACTCGTTTTATCGTAGACATCATCCATCGGTTTCATACATATGTCAAGAGTAGACCTATTTAATATTTCAACACCATCATCGATAAAATTGACGATTTTACTATCCCTAACAGTTACAGTAACAATGATGTGTGAAAATAATAAAAGTTTAAAATAAGAACTATGGTTATATTATTTAAAAAGCAGCCTTTATTTATATTTAGTTAATACAACATAAATAGCAAGATACTAAACAATAATTTACAAGTATATCGCACTGTGGCTCTTGATTGGAAATCAGTCAGTCCTCTTTATCAAATAAAAAATGAATAATGTAACAGAATAAACGCAACACTTGAATGAATCATTGTACCCATACAATTATCACCAATCTCGAAAAGACTGTCCAGTACATTTTGTCAGGTTATGGGCCCAGAAATGTATGGGCCATTCAAATGTTTCGCCCGATGACATTATATGTATATGTTCGTAAATATTAAACAATGTTCTTCTATAGTCAAAGTTAAAAAATAAGACTCGATTTAAATAAAAAATCTTGTATAAAGTACATTGTTTTAAAATAAACTTTCAGACGTCTATATCAATAACTGGATTAATCTTACTGAACTAAAGATACCGAGTAAACATTAACATTTATACTAATAATAAAAAGATGAAAGATTTTTTGTTTGTACCGAATAAGCCCCGACCCCATTGGACCGATTTTAAGCATTTATTTCACCAATAGAAAGCTACTTTATCAGCAAGTAACACGTACATATATGCCTGTATTCCCACGGGAACGGGAACTATTTTACCAATAACACCATGACTTACTTGTACCTGCCTACTGCGCAAACAGTATTTAAACACAAACGCAAAGTTCAAACTTCATATCACTTACATACATAATATATTTTAAATGAAATAACAAAATCAAAATATAGAACGTTCCATATCTCACAGTTCAATTAAACCAGCAGAATGCAAAACTAAAGATTTTAGAAAACAAACTCAATCTTGATGCAGAGTTTTTGACAGGAGTGTTATTAGTTTGTGTGTCATAATTCTTGTCGTAGGGATTGGTTGGTTTTTGTCCAGGGTTCTGGAGGGGTACATCGTAATTGTTGGCGCCATTTTGGTTACTTTGTCCGCCATAGCCGCCTATATCGTTCTGTCCATTGACATATTTTCCTCCATTTTCTCCAGGAAAGCTGACATAGACTTGTCCCGGATTATAGTTGGGGTTGTACTGTCCATTGGCAGTGTTGGCTCCATGGTCTGCCCCTGGATCACCGTCACCATTGTCGTTGTCGTCCCCGTGACCAATGCTGAAGCTACCTGCAGGATAGTTGCCACCTGATATCACGCCGATGGCGATGCTCGGGTCAGTGGGAGTACCCTTCAGCCTGACGACTGACTGCTGACCTGAAAAAAATAGAGGATTGTTTTGAGTATAGAGACAGTATAAAAGAAAAACATAAATAAGAGTCTTCGAGAAACCAAAGTCCAGCAGTGCTCAGTAAGAACTCACGTGCGAATACGATTCATATCTCATTTTCGATTACACTTCGTAACTCACCTGAAGTGAAAAGTATTTGGTATTCTGACTGTCAAGTTAAATAACTTTTCACTTAAAAGTAGTTCGCTTCACCTATGTTCTCACTTAGTGGTCCTAGGGTAGTTTTCATCAAGTTACAGAAGCACTGGATTGAGTTGTTACAGAATAGCATTGCAGATTCCCATAAAGTAGGTACGTAGGTACTACATTCAAAATCACTCCTGATACGCAGCAATTTTCTATATTAAGAAAAATCAAATCGGAAACCTACTCTTCGTTTCTGTTTATCCACCTTTTTCTGCTTTAGGGTTTTTCGGAATTTGTTCGAAAGAGTCACCGCGGTCCTGTACCACAAAGAGCATTGAGACACAGATGGGTTAAGTCAGTAAGAATCTGACAAAAAAAAACACCTACATTTTGCTATGCATGGACACTAAGCTTCGGCAATAACGTCATCAACCAAGAGACACTAACTAGTAAATTCCGGTCTCGTAATGAATGCTGCGAAGTACTGACAGTGACTATAAACAAAGGAATATGATACTTAGTCACTGTTTTGGTAAACAATGACTCACAATTCCCTTGTAGGTAGGACTCGCACCTCTTTCCCTTCGGTAGTCAGGTATCAATAGTCGAAGTTATTTCATTTGATCGTAGTTTTATTAGATCACACTGCAGCTAGAATATTGACACTATTGTCAATATTCTAGCTGCAGAGTATAGGAATGGATTAAGTTGTTTACTCAACTAAGTTATGGCACTTTTATAAACATAATCTTAATATTTACAAAATAAAGCTAAACAAGATATAATATAGAATATATATATATATATATATATATGTGTGTATAAGCGGAGTAAAAATGAGAAAAGACTCATAGGGCATCGAAAAATTCGTCCACATCGCTGTCAACGGGAAAAGTGCTCAGAACACTGGCCGCATTGCCACGTTGGATGGCAATGCTAATTCGTTGACCAAAGAAAAAGCCAGCCCTCTGGTCACGTGAAAAGTTTACTAACTGCTTACTGATTTCACGAAAAAGTTGATCGTAGTTAATCGAATTCCATTATATTTGAAACTACTCTTAATTGCAAAAGTGGAAAGAAAAATTAGTTAAACCATCGTCTTCTTTATTTCCTAGCTGATTGCTAAAACCTGAAGGTCTTCAAGAATAGGTTACTTCTATTCAAGCGAGTACCATCATTAACCAGATCATAACAAAACAAAACTTCTTATTGAGAAAACTCTGAATATTCGACTTTGGGACAACCTTCCCGGAAATGAATGCTATCCCAGCTATGTGAAATCGAGCTTATCCCGTAAAAACCAAGATCCTTATGTGGGTAATAGTAGGCCAAATGGTTTTAATCGCTAATCTAAAACCGGTTTGTTCTTAATAACTAGCAAGTCATTGGGGTTTCCCTACTTTCTCGTGGAAGCAGTTGCAAGCACAGTTGGTACAGTAAATACTTATTAGTCAATTGACATTATTGCTGTTACCATGTCCAGTGAACTTACTAACTGAACCAGCATTATATCCTAATGGTCTGGATACCGTCTGGAACTTAGTTTGGTATCTGAAAGCCGTTCAATAGAGATGTTTCCTGAGGAATAAAAATCTGATTCTTTTGAAAAACAAATCGATATGCTAATGATACGTTTTTTTATACGTCAATTGCAGATTATAAATAACGTGATAGGCGTTATGTAAGTTCAAGGCCAACCACAACAATAAGAATGCAAAACAACAAACGCGATGCAGGATAAGGCTACACAAAACATGCAGTAACTGGTAAGCGGTGACAGGTTAGTCACCTCCAGACGTCAGAGAAAGCTCCTAACGACACAAACAAAACTGCAACTGTGAGAAACTGGAAAGAAGTGTTACTTTCCCAGTCTTGACTATTCAAACTAAATAAGGTAAATATTACAATGTTTATACCTGAGACCGCGTAGACATAGAGAAATAAGGTGAAACCGGCCACGGAACGCGACATTGCGAACAACACTGAGCGGTGCAAGCTAAAACAGACGGTGCGTGCCTGCTGTATTTTTTTTTTCGTTCGAAGCGACCATTCACACTGGCCGCATAGAAGCGAGCTAAATATCGAATGATTTTTGAATTTTTCTTAATTTCTGACGTGGTTTTGGAAAAAGAAGGTTTGTTATTATGAACGTGCTTTTGTTTTTATCAATATCAATGAAATAACAGTTGAACAACTCGCGTTTCAAACTCTTTGCTCTGACGCATCTATTTTGGCGATAATCCATGAAATAAACTGGGCATACTGGTACTCAAAAACTCGTGATAATGTTGTTGACAATTGAAAGCCTGTCCAAACTATCACCATACTGGAAAAAAAAATCTAAGAAACCTAAATATTTATTTTATTTTTATGGATGGGAAATCATCAAATGAATTCTTCCGCTCTGGACGGGGCAGAAGGCTGCAGAGTCAGACTCTTACTGACTAAAACCCACCCGTGATCCTTCTAGTGCCCTTTGCGCTCCAGGACCGCTGTGACTTTTTGGAACAAATTCCGTATCAAGCCTAAATACCTAGGAATGAAACGCAAAGTTTCATTTTTAACGCAAAGTTTGCACTAAAACTCAGTGGGAAAGATTCTTAAAGTGGGATGAACTTGTCACGGATGTAAAACCGTCAGGGTTTTCCAATAGGTATCGTATGAGCCACGATATTCAATTTAGTAACTAATATTAAAGGATCACCACTTAGTGACGCCATTGCCAGCTTACTGCAACACTATTTCGAGCTTCGCTATAATATCGCACTCACTGACTTATATAATAAAAAAGTAAAAAAACCTTTTTAAAAACAAGCTTTTATTTTAATGTGATAAAACGTTAAAAATATTTTTTTACTTTAAATTTAAACCTTTTACCATCTAAAGTTTATGAAGTCATTACATAATTTATATGATATAAAAGTTTGTCGATATAAAAGAATGATGTCACAAAATAAACTTGAAAAAAAAAAACTTAAACTTAAAGATATTTGAAAAATCCCGAACCAAACTGCCTCTGTGCGCGGTTAAATTGAGCTTTGAGTGAAATAAAATTTCAGCTTTTTTCAGCAAAGATATCTGCTTCAAAATCGAGTTGCTAAATTTCACCCGAACAAACATACATACATACATTGCAAGTTAAATAAAAGCTTGTAAAAAGATGGGACCAAGCTTACTAGTCAAGCCTAATGACTTCTAAAAGGAATAATAAAGCCTGGTTTTCGAAAATACCTCCATAACGAAAAAGGCATAAGTTTTGAGTTGTGATGCAGAAACTATAGAACATCATCCTCAAATATCTAAATGGTGGATTCAAATATAAAAAAAAAAAAAACTTAATAATAATATGAAGAACAAAGGTTTTATCAACAGTAAAAACGATAAGGTAACGTGATAGTAAATAAATCAGCCTGATATCATCAAACTGCATCTTCAATGGAGTGGGAATTCCAAATTCAAGGTTACAGGAGGCATAATTACTTTTTACCCAAAAGTAATTTGCATTTCTGGTTTAAAAAACGTTCGTTTAAAGACTAAAATGTTTCGATCACGTAACATTTCGGTAGGTATATCATGTCAATCATAATACTGATTGATGAGATGATGAGAGCAGTGATGGCCAAGTGGTAACGGCCCCGACTTACGAATTGTAGGTCACGGGTTCAAACTCAGCCAGGCGCATTACTTTGTGTAATTAATTTCATTACCACTGCCCTCAAAATGGTGAAGGAAAACATCGTGAGGAAACCGGTATGTCCTAGAACCAAAGATTCGAAGACATGTGACATTCACCAACCCGCACTGGGCCCGCGTGCTGGATTACGGCCCATTCTCTCTCCTAGACAGGAGGCCTGTGTCCCAGCAGTGGGAACGTTAAAAGGCAGATTATGCTATAATCCTGATTTGTCTCAGCCCTTTTATAACGTTTCATGTTTAATTGAGCCCCATTTTGCGTACGACGTTGATTATTCTGAGGTGAACTGTTACTTCACTGATGTTTTGAGAATCTATACTAATATTATAAAGCTGAAGAGTTTGTTTGTTCGTTTGTTTGTTTGTTTGTTTGTTTGTTTGAACGCGCTAATCTCAGGAACTACTGGTCCGATTTGAAAAAATCTTTCAGTGTTAGATAGCCCATTTATCGAGGAAGGCTATAGGCTATATATCATAACGCTAAGACAAATAGGAGCGGAGCAGCGATAAAGAATGTTTTAAAATCGGGGATTCCACGGGGACGAAGTCGCGGCCAGCAGCTAGTAATAAATAACAGTGGGCTATTTCTAGGAATTCGCACGTCCGGATGAAAAACGGAACCCTCATAGTACTCGTGAGTCCGTTTCGGTGTTTGGTTTGAATTTGGTATGAACCTGTGCGTGAATCCGACTTGCAATAGGCCGGTTTTGATTTTTTAAATAGTGCGTGCACGTGATCATCTTGAACGATGTTAGTGTTGTATGTCTTTAATATAATCTCAAATTTCCCCAAAACCGTCATGTTTAAAAAAGTACTATCATTCAAAGTGGCTTTACATGACTGCAATTAATACAAAACGTCAAACGATAGCAATCGTAGATCATCGCCACGATAAAAAGATACAGATGGATTCGTTTTCAGCCTTCGTTTTCATTCGGCCAACGTAGAAATAAGGACATACATTTCCAAGCTAAAAACATTATGTCCCTTCCCCAATTGCTAGGATAAGCGATTCAGTGTCGCAACAAAACCTATCAGTAACTATTGTTCCATTATCTTTTTTGTCAGATGTAAAAGTATCTAGAATAGGCGATACGAGCGTGTAACTTCCTGTTTTCGTTACCTGCCAAAACTTACAAACTACTCAAATCAACGCACTGCTAAATGGCTTCATATTTATTTCTCAAATAGCCTACAATAAGATTGGCTCAGCAATTTAAACTTCTAATAACAATAAAAAACATGAAAATGATTCTGATAATGCCAATAAACCCACCGTTATCGATGACCAAAAAACCATTCACGTTAACGATCATCGTACTTCTGTATTGGTAAAACCCTGGTTGTAACAACATATGTATGCTCGCATAATTATGTAGTATAAACTTTATAAAAGCTGGTTCGTCGCATCGCGTGTGTAGTGTTGTGTGTGGGTGTTACGATGGCGTGTCTTCTCGGTCTCGGCGCTGTGCTAGCGTTCATCTCTTTCTGGCACACGTCAGCACGTAAGTTTACAATATTTACATACTTGGCTACCTATGCGTCATTGTCTTCTGTTGTTTTGTTTTCCTGTGAAGTGCATCATGAAACAAGTTTGTTTATACTGTCAAATATATAGATAGTACTTGCGTTCTAAATGCCAGAATCTTAACTGTAGATACTTGTGTTTTGACCTTGAGAATCTTGTTGTTTTTGTTTATTGTGGATTCCGAATTTATTCGAGAGGTTATCCATAAAAACACACGGTCAATTTAAAACTATAATTTGCTTTAATGAAACATTTTGCCTTTCCAGAACACTCTGTTGGTACGGTGGTTGTCGATGATGGACGGATTGGGATTGGACTTATAACCGGTGGGAATTTCGGCCCTGGAAGCTTCAGTATTGGTGGTTCATCTAGTAGTCGTCCACAACCGTCAGTGTACGTAAATGAAGATGATAATGATGGTCAACATATCATTATACAATCGGCAACACATAATAAAGGACAGCAAGAAAATAAAGATAATTATCAACTACCGCAAAGTGGAGGTAAACAGAGTATTCAATCAGTAAATTTATTTATGTTTGTACCCATGATTTTAATAACCATTTCTTATTATATTTCTTTTATTTAGTTGAATCTATGACAACGTAACTATATGTTTAGATCAAATTATAAACAACTTCAAATAATGAGTTATCTGTAAGCAAGTACACACAATAAACATTTCAATAATTTGGTTGTATTTATTTCATTAAAGGTGGCAATACTCAACTGTATCCAGTGAAACCTCTGACAACACACGCCAACTCAGGTGGTCAAATATTAATTGGAGCAGTTATCCTAAATAACAAAAAAAGCAACAAAAACAAAAATGATAATAAGCAACCTGAACTTAATCCAGCCACATTAGAAGCTATATTTGGGAGCAACGGTGCTAATAATGGTTTTCCAAGTGAAGGGAATGGCTTTAGCAAAACTGCTGAACAAGGAAGTATTCAGATCGCTTCAATCACAGGGGGCAACTTTGAAGCAGGAACTTTGAATATTAATAACAATAATAAACCTGCAACCAACGTACTTCAGAAGGGAAGTGCTGATAAAAATCAAAATACTGGAAATACTAATTCAGGAACTGAAGCGCAATATTTTAAAGGACTTGATGCAAATAACAATGGTTCTGTCAAAGCTGGAATTAGCTCTAATCTTGGACAAACAAATTCGGGAAGCTCTGAAGAACCTTGGATATGGGAGAGATAGGTCCAAAGCGAGTTAATAAGTTTGTCATTTGTCATTTAATACTAGTTGATTTAGAACCCGCAGAGTTTTTATGTCAGTATTATTAAAAATGTTTTGTTACTATGAAGATTACTTGGGATTTTTATTTTTATCTCGCAAGAAATTGATTAGGGAGGATATGGTAATATTTAATTTATAAAAATATATTATTGTTTATGCATATACAGTCTTGCCTATATGATATATACACTAATATTATAGAGAGGAAAGATTTGATTGTTTTTTTTTTGCATTGACTAGACTCCGAAACTATTTGACCGATTCGAAAAATTGTTTCACTGTTGGGAAGCTACACTATCTCCGGTGAACATAGGCTATATTATATCCCCATATTCCCACGGGAACAGGAACTACGCGGGTGAAACCGCGGGGCGATGCACAACAATACCACATCGTCTGATTGATTTCAAAAAGGTAATGTTGAGTCACTTATAATTTACGAATGATGTCAGAAATAATGTACGTACAGTTTATACCTTGCATAATCTAACCCTCTCAGTATTAAGAAAACAGGAAGAGGGTAATGCACTGACTGTATCACCTCTACCGTTTAAAATTCCGACCAAACCAACAAATCAGACTATCGAATGAAAGGTGTTTGGATACAAACGACGAAACAAAGAGACTGATGGATCAAATTGATTCTTAATTTCTGGCACCAGCCGGAGTTTATATACAGAAGTCGCGTACGTACACGCGGTCCCCGGCGTAGGTGGAACACCGAGGTGCTTTTAGTCAGTAACAGTCAGACATACCCCCCGCCCGTTCCAGGGCAGAGGACATCCTTGAGGATTTTCGCAATAAAAAAAAGGACAAACTGTCTTGTTAGGAAGGTCGAACTTCGAGGAAGAGGTCAATTTTCAAATCGTAACTAGGGTGGGCAACGTTCAGTAAAGTCTTCGTCTGATACACTTACTGCCGTGTCTAAAGACGAAAGACCAGTTCGTATTGGCAGTGATGACTTATATGGCACTGTAACGTGGTCGCTCACTTATTTATATTATTATTCTTTCTGAATAAAAGGTACAGATGTATACGTAACTGGGAGGTGAACGGCCCTCAGCGGGCTTACCATGACGTCTTAAAACGTGAGTCTTCCGAGCGAGAAAAAGGGATGGAGCTAAATAGGGTGTATAACTCTATCCCTCTTTCTCGCTCGGAAGACTCACGTTTTAACACCTCATACTGGTACAATAAATTAAATGTTCCATTATTCACGTTAACAATTTGAATTTGATTTGATTTATGGGTTTTTTTTTAAATGCTTTTATTTTTTTTTTGTGTCCTGATTCAGTTAGACATGATCGAAGACCTTTTGGTCTCAACAATGCACACTTTGCAACCTAAAATTTAACCTAAAATGAATTACCCTGAAAGTCATCTGTTTTACGCCAAGACAGCCATTTTAGAATATTTGATTTTAAACCTGAAAACACAAACAACTGTATTTTACTTTATTCATGCACTCCACTGATACCTACAAAACTACTACTAAACACGTTACTGTTGCGTTTACTAAAAACTGTCTATTCTAGGTAAAACGAGACAATCACATCACACTCTACTACCAGACATTTCCCGCTCTGGGCAGAGCGGAAGGGAGTGTCAGACTCTTACTGACTAAAACCCACCCGTGATCCTTCTTTTGCCCTTTGCGTTCCAGGGCCGCGGTGACTCTTTCGAACAAATTCCGCAACCCCAGCAGGCACTGACCCTATGACGCCCCGTCGTATAGGGCCCCGTCTTCTTTGCTGACAGCTCTTTGAGGCGCGCGTAGAATACGACTCGCCAACGACCCGAGCCTGCCTATCGGACGGCGAGCCACCCATAGCTCGCCATCCGCAGGCCTCCGGCAATCGGTGATACCGGAGTGCCTTCATAAGGCAACTCCAGGGCAGGATGTTGAAAGCTTTACGATGTGAAGAGACACCGCCACGACCACCCCGCCCCGGGAAATCACTTCCCAAGTCGTGAGAGCTCACGCGCATGATGGCGTCCACCGGCGGGGGGCTCGCCTACGATTCGCTTTGGCCCCTTGTATGTCTTTTGAACACCAACCGACGGTTGTCTCTACATACATTACGCACATACATGCAAGGATAACCACTAAATGGTGCAAGACTCTTGCAGGATATCAAAACAAGGAAATTAGGCAATGGCTGACTCCTCCGATGTGGTTAAGATACATATGACTGTATTTATTATTATGCCCCCATATCAAAGTCCAATAAAAATACAAACATTTGCGAGTTTAAGCAAAGGGAGTCAAGACATGCAGTTCAAATTATAACGATGCAGTAAATCACAGAGGTTTTCTTAATCAATCAACGCAGTAACGAAGGTGTCATTATACCCTCAATATTATGATGTATCAATACAAGAAGTTTTTTTATTAGATCGTTATCATATTACGGGTAGGTATAAGCACATGTCAGATGATACATTCATAAAAGTAACCTGATGGTCAGTCCACACGATACAGAAGTTTGTTCGTACACTGTACAGATATCTATACAGCCTATGAAGTCTGAATATATTCTAGTATGCAAACAGATTGACAGAATTTATGTACAGAATTTTCATTACCTATAAACTAATATTTTTAACCGACTTCCAAAAAAGGAGGAGGTTCTCTAGTCGAATGTACTTTTTTTGTGTGTTCCCTCATAACTTTTTATTGTGTGTACCGATTTTGCCGATTCTTTTTATATTCGAAAGCTGGTGCTTGTCATGGGGTCCCATTTAAATTTTATCTGACGAATAGTATTTGAGTTATCCCTAATAATGCGTGGCTTCGACTACATTGATGATATTCTCATTCTCACTTGACGATGTCAAATGAAAAAGAAACTCGAAAGTCGGTGTTCAAAAAACGAAGAAACAACCAAAAACACCGACTTCCGAAATTAAAGTTATTTTACACTTTTTGCGGTTTTTTTTTTGTTTAGAAGTCGGTTGTATTTTTTGTTAAATAGGTTTTTTTTAACCACACATTTTGCTTTTATGAAAGCAGGTCAACAGAATAATTGTACAGACTTTGATCTTTGTTTTCTTACATGCATGCATACTTCGAATTGTCTACCACAACGTCGGTGTGCATTGTTTTTCTGCACAGATAAAATTCTATATACAAAGTAAAGGAAGCCTGTATCGTGTGGACCCACCTTTAGGTTAAGTGTTTAATTAGTAATGCTATTGTAACTTGACATGTCAGAAACATGATTTTCGGAAGGGAAGGGATGATATGTAATAGGAATACCTTATAAAAGCCTCTGATCTGATCGTGATATGTACACAATAATTAGCTGTACCTCGTCCAGCAGGTGTTGAGGATATGGAGTTACCTTTGATATTAGTTTCAGTATTAGTTCTTTACGGCCAAGTTTACTGTAACGTTGCCGCTGCAGGTAATTTTTTTTTCTTTATTTTGCCTTATCTTAGGGGTTTCTGACGTGATTGAGTAACGAACTTTCATCCATCCATCCATCCAAACTGTCGCATTTATAATATTAGTTTATATTGTACCTATTATTTCCTCGACTGAACAGCTCAAACTCATCCTTTGAAATCAAATCAAATAGAAAGTTACGGCGCGTTGTTTTTTTTTTTCAACTTTACTCGAGTAGAGTTGCAGAGTTTCCATCAATAGGAGTTATACTAATACATACATGAAAACATCTTTCATACATTTCTCTTTCCTCTGGTTTCGCTTAGGATAAAATTTAACATATTGTCAATTTTTTGAATAGAAACTTTGGATGCTGACATCGTAATATTTCCTTTTTTTTCAGAGAGGGAGCGCCGTTTCATAATCTTAGGTGACAGCAACATTGGGATCGCAATTTCAGTAGGAGGCAGCATCGGTTCTGGTATAATATCGAGGTCAAAATTCAAAGAAAAAAGCTTCACCACAAAAAATCGTCACGTCAGTAAACGAAGATTAAAATTCAGACACGAATATGAGTAAGAAAGGGTAGTTGACTAGAAAAATCTAATAAGTCCGTCTGATAGATTTCCAAAATATATTGGTCACGTATTTTTTCTTTTTTCAAGTAAACAAAAAACGAAGACGATATAGTGCGTTGAAAACTCGTGTGACGTCACTTCATGCTACGATTTTTAAAACGCCGTGACGTCACAAAACACAACGTCAATTTTTATAGATTTGATAAAGCAAAAAATACGTGTCCAATATTTTTCAATAATCTAACTGACGTACTAAATAGAATCATATTTTTATTCCTCAGGAAACATCTCTATTATTACATTTTTAAATGGCGTTCCTAATACCTACTTATAACTACATTCGGATAAAGCCCATGTTCAATTTTATTCAAGTTTCTGACAATCTAAGTTCCCCATCTATTTTTTTTTTCTTTACTCATCTTTTTCTCTTCCATTATTCATTTTTTAGGGTTCCGGACGTCCATAAAAAACGGAACCCTTATAGGATCACTCGTGTATCTTGGTAGTTGCCTGTCTGTCTATCCGTCTATCACATTCAATTTTCTCCGGATCTACTGGACCAATTCCGTTGAACTTTGGGATACTTACATTTGAACTGTGAACGACTTGACGTGTTACGTAAGCGGGGGGGGTCCTTTTGGGGGCCTTATTAGAAAATTAAAAAAAGGTTTCATTTTACGGATTCCAACTTTTTTTAAAAATAATTTTATTATAAATAGTTTGAGTTAGATCATTCCCTCGCCCCTAAACTAATCTACTCCGAAACCTAGAGAGCCTAAAATTAAAAATAAAGCAGTTAGTGAACTAAGTATTACTATCTGCTTTATTTTTAATTTTAGCAATACCTATACAACGTAGGTATATAGTTTCTAAGTAACATGTTACCAAAATGAGATTCTTTCGGAAACCTTTGCACGCCAGACCGACTCGCACTTGGCCAGTTTTATTTACCAAATCGTACAAATATTTCTGTCACTTGCTTGTAATAAATTCTGTCTCATTCGCCTCTGATTTTAATGTTTACCCTTCTGTTCTGTTCTGTTCTGTTTAATACACCAACATATTTTATCCAAAATGTCATCTCTGCTGTTGTTATAGAGACTACGGACCGATGTGGCTGCCTTGGTGGTCACCAACGCAACCTCCACCACCTCCGCACTATTAAAATAAAATAAAAAATTGAATACTATTTCTTTATTTATTTCACTACTAGCTTCTGCCAGCGACTTCGTCCGCGTGGAATAGTTACTTTACCCCCGATTTTGAAACTCTCAGCCCGATCGGTTTAAAATTGACAAAAGATAGACATGCTGTTTCGGGATGTTTTTTAGATAATTTTATGTAGATGACTTCTTCCGTTTTCCCAAAATTTTCCTTCACTGCTCTGCTCCTATTGATTGTAGCGTGATGAAAAGTATACTATAACCTGCCCAGGAGTATGAAGAATAATTGCACCAAGTTTCGTTAAAATCGGTCGAGTAGTTTTTGTTTCTATAAAGAACATACAGACAGACAGACAGACAGACAGACAGACAGACAGACAGACAGACAGAAAGACAGACAGACAGACAAAAATTTTACTGATTGCATTTTTGGCACCAGTATCGATCACTAATCACCCCCTGATAGTTATTTTGAAAATATATTCCTTGTACAGAATTGACCTCTCTACAGATTTATTATAAGTATAGATATGTTGCGGAATTTGTTCGAAAGAGACACCGCGGCTCTGGAACGCAAAGGGCATTAGGAGGAACACTAATGGGTTTTAGTTAGTAAGTGTCTGACACATTCCGCTCCACCCAAAGAGGAAGAAGTCATTTCCATCCTTAAAAACCGGCCAAATGCGTGTCAGACCACGCTTAGTGAAGGGTTCCGTAGTTCGCTGTTAAAATACTCTACACGATTATATTTGCTGGAATTGATTTTTTCCATAATATCACAGCACTATTGAATAGCGGTTCACCGGTTGCACATACATACATACCTACCAATTTTCATTTATTTAGCTTTAATAGTTTCCGAGTAAAACGGCTGTGACAGACAGACGGACATGACGAAAATATAAGGGTTCCGTTTTTGCCATTTGGCTACGGAACCCTAAAAAGAACTAGTTTCGTTCAAACTTAATGACTTCTATAAAGTCAGCTTTTCTCTGACCTTAGCACATCAATTTGATACCGCGCACTCGCAGTGTTCCGACTCACCATTATCTAGCTTTTATTCTATAATCTGTATAATATTTGTTTCCATGTGGACCTTAACAAATCTTACGACAATTGACTTATTGAAAACTAGCTTCTACCAGCGGCTTCACTCGCAGGAATGACCAATATTCTCCCAAGAGAATATGTTCCCGAGTTGAAAAGTAGCCTATATTCTATTCCAGACTATTTCTGTACCAAACATCCAGGGGGCCTGGACATGTAGCAATCACTCCGTGACGATTCGATTTCGAAAATCGATATTGCTTGTGCAATGTTGATCGCCTTTTGCATTAATCATAGTAGTAAGATAATGTCTAGCAGTTTGAGTACTTTTGTGGCCTATCCAAATGTCTCTGTCATTGGAATTGTTCGTCGAGTCGTTGAGCTCCATATTGGATCTAAGTTGAGCTACTCGATTACTGACCAAGGCTAGCACTGACTGGACTGGGCCACTCAAATCTGTGTGATAATTACCTCAAAATACCATTTCAGACACTGGTTTGCTTGGTCCTCACATAGCGTATTGTGAATGTGAGGACCATGGTAGGGCTTCCTTTCATGTTAGTCTGGCGGTTTGAATTCTTTATGCGGCCTAGCCAAATGTGTATTGTTCGTCAAATCGTTGAGCTGCTTAAAAAGTTCTGGTCTGAGCTACACAATAACTGAGAAATGCTTGCAATATCTGCAAATATGTGTAGTAATTTCCTCAAGAAACCACTTCAGATATCTACCTACATGGTCCTCATATGATTTGACCAGTAGAATTGTATGGACTTCAAAAGAGTCATTCACGTCTGAACTTTGTGTTATTCTTTCTTCAAATTTTTTTTTAAAACAGTTGGCTGATTTAACATTGTTTAAAATCAAGTGTTACAAGCACAAGGCCGAACAATGACATTATACGATCCTTCCAGACAGATGCGATCTATGCCTGGCAACATGGAACCGGTTGAACAGAAGTTATATATGAAATAACTCATCTGGAGTTATTTATGGGCTGAACAAAACGATGAAGCTGCACCAGTTGCTCCGGATGGCTTAGTACTTACCTAGAACCTTTTTGTTTTACTTAAACACGAGGTCTTTCTCTATGTAATTGCCATTTTATATAACGTACCATATTGAACAATGATAATTTCGGTACGACTTGAAATTAGTACCTAACTCAAATAAAGTTAATATTAAAATATATATCTTTCGAAATAAGTTTATTTATTTGTTTTTCTTTAATAATATTTGCAATAACATCTAGGCATAATCTGCAGGTTTATACAACGAGCGACGTCCGCTTGCGGCCCTAATTCAATCCATGGTCCGGAGCGAGGAGGCATGGGAAGCGGTCACCTCCTTCTGCGAAGCAGTAATGCTAGCGAAGGAGGCAGACCGCGCGTGGGAACGGGAAATCGCGCAGGACGATTCCGGCCACCGTAGGCGCGGATCTACGGATGGCGAGCTATGGGTGGCTCGAAACCAAAGAAGACGGGGCCCCATAGGGTTAGTGCCTGCTAGGGTTGCGGAATTTGTTCGAAAGAGTGATCGCGGCCCGAGTGGGTTTTAGCGCATAACCTAAACAAACTACAAAGGGTGGTGTACGCACATAACCTAAACAAACTAAAAAGGGGGCAAAGGCGATAGTTCTATAGAAGTCTCTCGCAGTCCAGCATAGCTGTTGTGACATCCCGTCCACACAATACGTTTTGGGAAAATATTAATTGTGGTGCAACAACTGAGGAGTGGAATTCCCCGCCACAGTCTGTGCTTTCCTGATAGCTACAACCTGGGAGTCTTTAAGTCAAGAGTGCATAGGCTACTTCTAGACAAGCGTGCTTCATCTTCAACCACATCATCGCTCACCATCAGGTGAGATAGCGGTCACGCGTGCCTACAAAAAAAAAACCTAGAAAAGTAGATTTGAGTGAAAAAACAATTTACTTTGAAATATCATAAGATACTATTTAAAAATATACAATCACAATTATTATAAATATACATATACATATTAGCAAAATAATGATTTTTGTTGCATTGTTAATTTCCTCATAGGCTGTTTACCCCAGGACCGGTTTGTTTGTACGTCTTGCTAGCCTTCGTTGATAAGTATAAGAAAACCGGACAATTATGAGCTTGACTGTACCACGCAGATGGTTTCGTACAACAAACTCATGTGTAGATAAATCGTTCATTTCGATAATGAAAGCTCCAAATTTACCTCTCACGAAAAGATAAGTACCCTACTGGAAATTATATAGAGATCTATGCTTTCGAACATGTATTTGCATGTTCGAAAGCATAGATCTCTATATATTTTTTTTTAATTTTCTGATGGATATGCTCTTGACTTTAATCTAGGTCGCAGGTGACAGATACAAAGTCAACGATAGAATAAGCTTACCCAGAAGAAGCCCGTTCACTCTTAACTTTGAAGAGATCAGGGTTAAATGCGTTCGGAAACACAGACGAAGGCAGAGAGTTCCACTGCTGCTGTGCGCATTACAAACGACAATTGAAACGCTTGGTGCGAATTGATGGAATAGCAACAAGGTAGGGATGGTAACCTACAGTGCGTCTAGATGTCCTATGGTAGAAGGAGGCCGGTGGGATGAGGTCGTGGAGTTCATGGGCACACTCACCGAAGTACAATCTGTAGAAGACTGACAAGCAAGCGACCTTGCGTCGATGACCCAGGCTGTGAAGCTTGGTATTCACCAGTTTTTCATCGCCAATAAGCCTTTTAGCTCTGCCTTCCACCGAGTCAAGTGCGGCAAGTTGATATTTAGCTGAACCATCCCAAAGATGGCTACAATACTCCATGCAGGACCGGACTTGTGCTTTGTAAAGCGATAAAAGCTGTCCCGGCGTGATGTATCGCTTCACTCTATATAGGATGCCCAGCTTTTTGGCCGCAGTTTGGGCTTGGTACTCAATGGTGGCGCCGAAATTAAGACTGGATGCCAAATCCAAGCCTAAGAGCTCATGCCGATCAGTTACAGGAACAGATGTACCCCGAAAAGTAGGAGTTAGGTCGAAATTACACCTTTTAGCGGTAAAAAGACACGCTTGTGTTTTGCAGGCGTTAAAAGAAACCTAATTGTCATCACCCTTACAAAACTGAAGGTCAAATTTGTCCGCTCTACCATGGCCTCTCTCAAGGAACGAACTTCATCCCCGCTGGTTTTTGCGCTAGACATCTCTCTGAAACCGTACTGTCATCTGCGTATCCAAAAATACCAAACTGAAGTAGGTCATTGATGTGCAGCAGAAAAAGAGTTGCAGAGAGAACAGACCCCTGAGGAACTCCGGCATCAATAGCCGCTCCTCTGGTCTCATGACCAGAGGAGCAATCGTCAACGACAATTCGGATCGATCGCGGAGGAAATCTGATATCCAGCTACAAAAATCAGCTGGGATGCCATAACCAGGAAGCTTGCTGAGTAGACTTGCGTGCCAGACCCTGTCAAAGGCCTTCATGTTTTTTTACATATCTTTCATATTTATGTTTTCAACTGACTGACAATTCAAACAAAAGTGCCTTTAAATGCTTTATTTGAAATAAAAGCTCTGAATCTTGAATCCTGTAAGGGTTCTGAGTATTCTTTTTTGAGGTAAGGAACCTTAACATGTAAAGGCTTGTAAAAAAAGCTCTAAAAGAATATTTATTTGTTATAAAAGCTGCTTATCGTTGAAACCGGTATTCAGTATACGGAAATATTCGAAAGTGAACGAAATGGCGCGTCTATTGACAGTTCTCCTGGTTCTAGTTCTGCTGGCTTGTGCTTTTGCGGCACCAAGTGTGACAGGTAGGCACATGTATAAACTTTAATAGAATTTATTTCACCAAATAATAATATCACAGTTTAAACTGTAACGACACACAAGGGACTGCGCATATTTTGACTTTATAGAGAATTGGAGTTTAACTTTATATACACTGGCAATTTTTAATTTTTAATGTTTTCAAGAGCATGTACGCCGTATGGCATTTCATACAAATTTTCAAGCCCTTGTTTTACGAAACAATGAAACTTTACACACATAAGCAGGACAAAAAGAACATATATTACTAGGTATTATAATTATTAAGATAGGATAAAAACTTTTTACAAAAAATACAACCGACATCTAAACAAAAAAAGTACAAAATAACTTTAATTTCGGAACTCGGCGTTTTTGGTTGCTTTTTTGTTTTTGAACACACCGACTTCCGAAATTAAAGTTATTTTTTACTTTTTTTTGTTTAGAAGTCGGTAGTATTTTTTGAAAAAAGTTTTTTTTAATTTTCACTTTTTAGTGGTTCACTCCCAGCTAAACATACCCATCACAGCGTAAGTGGTATAAATTGGTGTAAACAATAAACAAACATGCGATTTCAGCTATCCCGACAGATTTCCTATCATTTATTGAAATTAACAAAAAACCGCTTGTTCGATTTCGATAAAATTTTCATTCCAACAAAAAAAGATTTTTTCAAATCGGTTGGCAAGCGACGGAGTTATGCGCGAACAAACATAAAAAAATACAAATATCCGAATTGAGAACCTCCTCCTTTTTTAAAAGTCGGTTAAAAACAAAACAAAAACATGCTAAGTACGCATACTAAAATTATATACATGTCGAAGCGTCAACGCATATCAATCGATTTGGATCAGCGCCATCTATCTCTCACTGAAGAAACTATATAGTTTGATTTGACAGCTTACGTTTGGGAACGTCAAGTAATAACTTGGGGATGGTTAGCGTGGAGTAATGACAACACCAAGTGAATAATCGAGTCATAGTCGATTCGGAAGTATAATCGGCTATTTGACATTGACAGGTACAGACGTTGACAAGTAGGTTGAGTAACCTGTAGCTGGGGTAGGGCTGTGTGCGGCGACAGTTGAGCGCGGTCACTTTGAATCGGTCCGGCGATCTGAGTAGACATTCGTTACTCCACGCTAAACTTCCCGCGTTCCTAAATTCTTAATCGAGCCATATCTCAGGCATCCTTGATTATTTTGTATTCAGTGTGTGTTAGTAAGTAATTAAAAGTGTTAACGAAAGTTTGTGAGTGTTATTTCCGATGTCGCGACCCACTGTTGACGAACCCTCGTTATCAGAAATGGGATTGGACCACGACGGCCCACGTGTTCAAAATGAAGACGCTAGCGACGAAAAATGGATGCGTTTGTTGGAACAACAAAACCGCAATTTTCTGACGCTGATTTAAGCCATGAAAACACCTACTTCGTCGTCACATGGCTTTCGTTTACCGGATTTCGATCCTGAAAAACAAGTTGTGGATGCACGTGCTTGGGTGACGACTGCTGAGATGTGCTTGACGGACCAAGACCAACATGGCGCCCCGCTTATGGTCGCTCTAAGCCGCGCCTTGAAGGGAGGCGCTTCTACCTGGCTATCTACCGTGTCGTATCCTGGGATGACGTGGACCGATTTTAAGCGATTTTTTATTGCAAGACACGTGGCCAGCTACAGCAAGAGCTGCAAGCGGTTTCTTTTATGAAGAGAAAGCTACCTAGCGATGACCGCGATGCCCCTGAAAAGCGGTACAAAGCGCATAGTACTGTGAAGCCTCTGAAGTGTTATATTTGCGGCAAGCCGGGTCACAAATCTGTGCGCTGCTACCGCAAGGACGTGAAACAGGATACTCAAGCATCGCAGAAGCACCACAACCACAGCAATGGCAACGGGAGGGGTTCATCGACTGCGAAGTCTCATGCATCCGGGATCACCTGCTTCCACTGCCACGCGCAAGGTCACTACGCATCGAGCTGCCCACGGCGCAGTGAGAAGAGCAGCGCCGACTCCGGGTCTTCCAAGCCTGTCAATGAAAAGAGGGTTGACCTGTGCCTCCTGAACGCGCCGACTGGGACTCTACGTCACTCCGGTGAGCAATTTTCATTTCATTACGACTCTGGTGCCGAGTGTTCCTTAATTAAAGAATCTGTAGCCTGTAAACTTAAAGGAAAGCGTATTGATGAGACTGTGACTATGACTGGGATAGGACAGACTTCCATTAGCTCTACGTTACAGATTTTGGCTTTGGTAGAGATCGATGACATTAGTATTGAGATTCGTTTTCATGTATTGCCTGATCATTTTCTACGTTATGGTATTATGATTGGACGTGAGATTCTGGAACATGGTTTGACTGTTCAAATGACTACTGACCGAATTAAGATCTTTAGGTATCCTTTTATTGCTTCTTGTGAGGTAGAGCGAACTGAAATTGACTGGAGCTCTATCGATACTGACGTACCGGCGGATCGTAGAGCAGAGTTAGTATCTTGCAATCCTTCGAGAAGTCTTTCACTACAGGTATACCTACCGCGCCAGCCGACACATAACCGATGAAGATTCGTACTACCCCGCGTAAGATCGAAGCATTGACGGCTCTACCACCGCCTGAGACGGTGACACAGGTAGGTACGGCAATTTATTGGTTTGGCATCTTACTTTCGCCAGTTTGTGGCACGGTTCTCACAGGTGATGGCGCCGTTATATGCTCTGACTTCTGGGAATGGTAAGGTGACCTGGAAGCCGGAACATGAGGAAGTTAGGCAGAAGATTGTAGCCGCTCTCACAAATGAGCCTGTGCTCACGGTGTACGACCCTGATGCTGAAACTGAAGTCCACACGGATGCCAGTGCCATTGGTTACGGTGCGGTCTTACTGCAAAGAAAAGCAGGTAAGCTACATCCAGTTGCCTATTACAGTAAGCGAACGACTGACGCTGAATCGAGGTACCACTCATATGAACTTGAGACCCTCGCAGTGGTCAATGCTGTAAAGCATTTCAGGCGTTATCTCCATGGTCGCAAGTTCAGAGTAGTCACCGATTGTAATTCTCTGCAGTCCACGCGCAAGAAGTTGGACCTGACGCCGCGTGTTCACCGATGGTGGGCCTTTCTGCAAGGGTTCGATTTTGACATTGTCCATCGTGAAGGTAAGCACATGTGCCACGCTGACTTCTTCTCCAGGAACCCGTTACCGCAACCTGAAACTAAAAATAAGGTTAGTGAGAAGGTAGTACAAAAGGAGGTAAACCTCGCTGAGCTTTCACAAAATTGGCTGATGATGGAACAGCAACGGGACCCTGAAATTTTAAAGCTCTTGACTGACCTCGATAACAATGAGCTCCCTGCTGATGTTGCCAAAACTTACGAGCGACGATCTGGTGTCCTGCATCGAAAAGTGCAACGAAATGGTAAGAATCTTTGGTTACCTATTGTTCCTCGTTCATTTCGCTGGTCCGTGGTTAATAACGTCCACGAGGGATTACTGCATTTGGGATGGGAGAAAACGCTGGAAAAACTCTACGACCTCTATTGGTTCGAGAACATGTCGAAGTTTGTGAGGAAATTTGTAGAGAACTGCGTAACCTGTAAGATCTCAAAGTCACACTCAGGTAAGATCCAGGCGGAGATGCACCCAATCCCAAAGGTAGCTATACCATGGCACACACTGCACGTCGATGCTACCGGGAAGCTGAGTGGCAAAAACGACAAAAAGGAGTACGTTTTCGTTTTGATAGACGCCTTCACCAAGTTCGTTATGCTGCATCACACCCTGCACATTGATACAGCAAGCAGCATCAAAGCGCTGAAGGCTAGTGTCGCTATCTTCGGTGCTCCATCGCGCTTGATCGCTGACCAAGGACGCTGCTTTGCCAGTAAGGAGTTCAGGGAGTACTGTGCCTCAGTTAATATCAAGCTGCATTTGATCGCTACAGGTAGTTCTCGTGCCAACGGACAGGTTGAGCGAGTAATGAGCACGCTCAAAAACATGCTCACTGCTGTAGAGACAAGCAATCGTTCGTAGCAAGATGCGTTGCCCGACGTTCAGCTTGCTCTCAACTGCACTGTAAGTAGAGTCACGAAAGCTAGTCCTCTTGAGCTGCTGATTGGTAAGACTGCTAGACCCATTGATATTATGACGGCAAATGATGAAGAGCCTCAGGTTGACATCGTTGAGGTGAGGGAGATGGCTGTAGAGAACATGGAGAAAGCTTCTGCCTATGACAAGAAACGGTTTGACTCTACTAGGGCTAAGGTTCAATCATTCTCTGTAGGTGACTTTGTTTTGCTGCAAAATGAGGAGCGAAACCAGACGAAACTTGACTCGAAATACAGGGGACCGTTTAGGGTGATCGAGGTTCTTGATGGTGACCGTTATGTTTTGAAGTCCCTTTCTTCCGCCCGGACATACAAGTACGCACATGACCGACTGCGAAAAATAACCGACGTTGACATGCACGTAGGTGACGATGACGAGACTAGCCACGACGAAAATGATGACGCTGACAAGACTAGTTGAATACTAAGTAGTCAACTTAACATTTAGAGTACATGGCATAGTAAGAGTTTTCTTATAATCTGTAACGTTATAGTAAAAATAAAGTAACATGTTGAACAAACCTACTTTAAGAATTATCTTGATAAAGGCTCGAAATGATTATCTTGATGGTGTTGTGTTTGTAACCGGATGGAGGTTACATGTGGAGGTGACCGGATAGAGGTTGCCTGTTGTGTTTGTAACCGGATGGAGGTTACATGTGGTGGTGACCGGATAGAGGTTGCCTGATTGTGTTAGTGACCGGATAGAGGTTACGTGTTAAAGACCGGATGGAGGTCGATTGGTTTGATGCTTATGGCCGGATGGAGGTTATAAGTGTGATGATGAAGACCGGATGGAGGTCAGAGTATGAGCATTGTAATAGTTTAATGAGTTTCCTATTATTTGAATTGGTATGGGTGTTGTTTGACATGTCAGCTTTGAGAGAAATTGTTTGTTGGGGTTTGCATTGGAACCTGTAATTATTTTGATCAGAATACCTTTTCTACTTGGGCCAGGAATGGCCGAACGACTAGAATGAGTACTGTTCGAGAATTTTCTTTCCCTCCAGGTACTTCACACGAGGACGTGTGATTATCAGGACGGCCGTGTCGAAGCGTCAACGCATATCAATCGATTTGGATCAGCGCCATCTATCTCTCACTGAAGAAACTATATAGTTTGATTTGACAGCTTACGTTTGGGAACGTCAAGTAATAACTTGGGGATGGTTAGCGTGGAGTAATGACAACACCAAGTGAATAATCGAGTCATAGTCGATTCGGAAGTATAATCGGCTATTTGACATTGACAGGTACAGACGTTGACAAGTAGGTTGAGTAACCTGTAGCTGGGGTAGGGCTGTGTGCGGCGACAGTTGAGCGCGGTCACTTTGAATCGGTCCGGCGATCTGAGTAGACATTCGTTACTCCACGCTAAACTTCCCGCGTTCCTAAATTCTTAATCGAGCCATATCTCAGGCATCCTTGATTATTTTGTATTCAGTGTGTGTTAGTAAGTAATTAAAAGTGTTAACGAAAGTTTTGTGAGTGTTATTTCCGATGTCGCGACCCACTGTTGACGAACCCTCGTTATACATAATGTTTTTTTTTTCTGCCGCAGATATCACAGCCAGACCCAAAGGGCATGCGCAGGCGTCTGAAGGCAGTATCGGAGTAGGAAATATAAGTGGTGGCCGCTTTGGAGAGTCCAGCTTCAGCATCGGCGCCGGCGGCAAGAGCGAAGGTCAAGGGGATGCTGGCCACGGCGGCAACTACGGCACCAACTCCTACGGCGGCCCGGGAGGAGACGCTGGCAACATCAGATACTCGTAAAAAAACTTGACTGGGATCTCTTTCATTGGTGATACCTACATCAAACAACGAACATTTTTCACATAAACTGTTGTTTTATTATTCCTTTATTACTCATTGCTCAAGATGATTCATGATCCTCTGTCAATTGGAGGTAACCGACCGTTGAATAACGAATCTATACTAATATTATAAAGAGGAAAGACTTGTATTTTTGTATTTTTATATTTTTGTTTGTAACGAATAAACTCAAAAACTGCTAGACCGATTTCAAAAATTCTTTCATCATTAGAAAGCTACATTCACCCAGAGTAACATAGGCTATATTTTATCCCCATATTCCTACGGAAACGGGAACTACGGGGGTAAAAAAAAACCGCGGGGCGCTGCTAGTTAACTATAAAAGCATACCGAAACGTAACATATCCTTAATCTTTAACTGTATTGTACACCAACACAACTTAGATAGTTATACTTATAACCTATATGAACTTTATTATCAGAATCATATATTCGTAAACATAGGTGATAATTATATACAAAATCTTAAAAATTAGGCAGTGCGCTATGTTTTACCAATTGACATACAAATTATTAAGAAAAATATGTTATACTAAGTTAAATTAAAATATAAATTCTGTTATAACATGATTATGCAAGCAAGTAAAATTTCAATATTCATAATCAATTTCATTTCATGTCAAAATTTATAGTTAATTCAGAAGATTAATTTAAAAATAAAACACGGAAAAAATATTAAAAATGTCAAGTATAAGTAAAAATGTTATTATTATAAAGTTACAGATATTCGTCACTAAGAAATTCACCTAGAGTATATGTAATAACATTTTTCAAGCAGTAACCCGTTAAGCGTTTTATTTCATCGAGTATTTTTTATATCTTTGCGGTGCAATACCAAAGAAGCTTTTCCTCATAAGAGAAGTTTGACATTTCACAAGGCATAAATCATTATATTGAGCACGCATGGGTGTTTCCTTTACTGTACTGAATTTCTTGAATAAATGTGGTATCACAGCATTAATAGTTATTTATAGTTGTTTGCACTTTTTTTGATGACCGAGCAAGCGAAGGACTCTAGAATTGAATCACGAGTGCAACGAGTGATTCAAAAATTAGAATCCTGAGCGTTAGCGACGGAATCAAAAGAGCACAAGGTGAAAAATCTTTGAATTTTTTTTAAATTTATTTAACGATCGATTAATATTTGAATGAACAATCCACTTACCCCCAACTGTTAAATACTACAATGTTATTATTTGCTGGTGGCTGCAAAAGTAGATAAAAATAACGCAAACACCAACAAAAGAGCTGAAGAACAGCATAACGCGACATATTGTAAAAAAAAAAGAAAAGAAAAAAGAATACTAACCAACTTTTCATCATTTCATCTTCCTTTAAGCAATCTAAGTACAAAATTTCAAGAAAAATTACATGCTTTTTGTATTATTTCAACCTTTAACTTCCTATTACTGTATTGCGCGAGTAAATCTACTCGTCTTTAAGTCACCTGTGTCGAGCGCTGGTGATAGAGACAGCTGATTTACAATGGTTACTCCACTTGTTTATTTATTTAAACTGTATGTACAATAGTGGTACATGGGCGGACTTAATGCAACAAGGCTTCTCTACCAGTCAACCTTTGGGTAACTTGTAACACTTTTAGGACAAAATTATGATGGTGATGCTATCAGGCCGATGTTGGCCACCGCAACCGCATTCCTTATATTTTCATGGCGGTTGCGAGCCTAGATTTGAGCTGCTCTGTTATAAACTCTCGTGTAACTTGCATACCCCACTTCAGCCGAAAAACTTCAAGCGCAAAGTTAATATGTCAAAATACCATTGACGACATGGTAAATGATAGCTGTTTGTGGTCTAGCTTTCAGGTCGTTGCGCTTCAGCCGTGCTATTCTGAAAAGTTTATTTGCGAAATCACTTCTGAATCCGCAGTGAAATCATGTGAAACTAAAGAGTTTCTGCGGAACTCACAGCGGATTCAGAAGTGATTTCGCAAATAAAGTTTTCAGAATAGCACGGCTGGTCTAATTCCGACCTCCTTATATCCTCAAAGATTTAACCTGCTGCTGCATATGACGTCTCCACTCTGGCCCTTTTTGTTCCTGTTCCTCCCAAATCGCGGGGTCAATGTCTCGTCTCTTCTTGTGTTTATTTTGAACATCCTTGAAGCGTAAAACCTGTCCACCACGCTTTCGTTTTCCTTCTTGGAGTTCAGAATAGAACCCTTTGCTAGTCTCTCCTCGTGCATCCTTGAGACATGCCTAAACCATCTCAATTGATGCCTCATCGAGTAGGCATCACCGAGATAAGTACTTGACTTTTCTCAGGATGTTAGTGTTCCTAAGAAATAAGAACAAAATTTAACATGGTGTAAAGATTATTTGCAATCGATTCTGACCAAATTATTTACAGGATTTGTATACTAAAATTCAAGGTTGTATCGTATCATTTACTTTGAAAATAAAACATTTTTAGAGTCTATACTAATATTATAAAGAGGAAAGATTTGTATTTTTGTATGTACGGATAAACTCAAAAACTACTGGACCGATTTCAAAAATTCTTTCAGCATTAGAAAGCTACATTCACCCTGTGTAACATAGGCTGTATTTTATCTCCATATTCCCACGGGAACGGGAACTACGGGGGAAAAGCTGCGGGGTGCTGCTACTCGTTTATAAAGATGAATGCATTAGCTATGATGAAGGAAACGGGAAAAAACACACTATCGCATGCCTAAAATACTCATATATTAGTCATACAGTTTCGGGCACTTATGTTTTCATTATTTATTTTCTCATAGGCTGTTAACTCCTGACCGGTTTCTCAGTACACGTCGCTAGCCTTCGACGAACAGTTTAAAAAAAATGCCGAGGCTTGTACAAAAAGCTATACAAGAATATTTATTTATGGGATAGGTATAAAAGCTGCATAAGGCTGTGATCGGCATTCAGTGCACTCAACAATTTGCAAGTGAACGAAATGGCGCGGCTATTGGCAGTTCTTTTGGTTCTAGCTGTGGTGTCTTGTACTTTTTCAGCACCAAGTATTACAGGTAATCAATCTTTAATTATTTATTTTCCCGAATACAATTATTTATTCATCTTAATACATGTCAATCATCATCTAGCTTCAGTCTACTAGCTTCTTGCCTTTGACCCTGAGCACGGTGGTAAGGTTTTACGGCACTCTCGGTGATTTTGCGTTTCTTTTCCTATTCTGAGTAATGTGAATAATTAATCTTTTAAAATAACCACTACCAACATTATGAAGAGGAAAGATTTTTTTCGTTTCTTTGAATCGAATAAGCTCCGTAACAATTGGACTGATTTTAACAATTTCTTCATCAATCAAGCTACATTATCTGCGAGTACTTTATCCCCGTATTCCCACAGGAACGAGAACTACGCGGGTGAAACCGGGGGTATCAGTTTCACCCGCGCAGTATCTAGGACTGGTTCGAAACTACTAGTGTTTAGAGCTCTTGAGAGACGAATATCCTAACAATATGCACTATGTCCTTGATCATATGGCCTAATGAGACGCTCCTCATATGGTGTTCAAGGTCCTTGGTATTGATTATTATTATAGTAAGCCTGTATCGTTCCACGATTGGGTTAAGGCATTTTCTTTATTTTTCCGTTTCTGCACGGCTTTTTTTCCGTTTCAACCAACTTCATCTATACTTATAATAAATCTGTAGAGAGGTCAATTCTGTACAAGGAAGATATTTTCAAAATAACTATCAGGGGGTGATTAGTGATCGATACTGGTGCCAAAAACGCAATCAGTAAAATTTTTGTCTGTCTGTCTGTCTGTCTGTATGTTCTTTATAGAAACAAAAACTACTCGACCGATTTTAACGAAACTTGGTGAAATTATTCTTCTTACTCCTAGGCAGGTTATAGTATACTTTTCATCACGCTACAATCAATAGGAGCAGAGCAGTGAAGGGAAATGTTGGGAAAACGGGAGAAGTTACTCCATTTTTAAGCTACTGTCGCGTGTGTAGCCTTAATGGTTAAAGTTACATAGAAATCATGTATTACGGAAATGTTTTACATAAAATTATCAAAAAAAGGTCCCAAACAGCATATGTCTATATTTTATGGTTGACTCACAATAACACGTGTAACTCCCGATAGCTTTGCAGTTCGGCGCTTTCTGATTATTTGTATGAAACTTTGTCAATTTTAAACCGATCGGGCTGAGAATTTCAAAATCGGGGGTAAAGTAACTATTCCACGCGGACGAAGTCGCTGGCAGAAGCTAGTCTATACTAATATTATAAAGCTGAAGAGTTTGTTTGTTTGTTTGTTTGAACGCGCTAATCTCAGGAACTACTGGTTCGAATTGAAAAATTCGAGGAAGACTTTAGGCTATATATCATCACGCTTAAGCCAATAGGAGCGGAGCAGCGATAAAGAATGTTTTAAAATCGGGGATTCCACGGGGACGATGTCGCGGGCAGCAGCTAGTTTAAGATATTGCTAAAACTGTACATATTGTATGCAGATTTAAACATAACGTTTTCTCATACAGATCTCGCGGGCGGGTCGAAGGGGTCAGCAACGGCTTCACAAGGCAGCATCGGAGTAGGAAACATAGAAGGTGGCACCTTCGGAGAGTCCAGCTTCAGCATCGGCGCCGGCGGCAAGAGCGAAGGTCAAGGGGATGCTGGCCACGGCGGCAACCACGGCACCAACTCCTACGGCGGCCCGGGAGGCGATGCTGGCAACACTAGATACTCGTAGAATGACTTCACTGGAATCTTTTTGGTGATACCTTCATCTAGTATGAAAACTTTTTCAATATTAACTGTTGTTTTATTTTTTAACCGACTGCCCTCGTAGTAGGTATTTTTATTTTAAATTGGAGATGTTTTTATTTATTTTTTCTTAACCAAAAGCGCCTTCATCCTCTCTCCTATAAAAATAACTTTGCTGTGCCCGACAGGGTCCATAATATAATTGATTCGATTTTTGTAACAACCAACTGTTACATGTATACTCGTTCATCATGGAATGCAATAAAGTATTGAGTATTGAGGATGATTTAAAATTAGTAAAAAGAAAAAAATACACAGAAACCTTCTTTGTTATTATTTCAGCGATGGTCAAGCTCTTTGTATTTTGAAATTCGGAGGATTTTACTACTAATTTTTAAGCAACTTTCGCATTCGCATTTCGGTCGAAATCGTATATTATAATAGATATTTACTTGCAAACTTATGTCTGGATTAGCCAGTGGACTTCCATAAATTGCACAAAGACGCAACTACCAGTCGAAACTATCTGTGTTTAGAGCTCCTGAGAAAGGAATCTCCTATCAATACGCACTGTATCCATGATCCCGTGGCCCAATGGAGGTCAAAGCCCTTGTAATTAGTATTATAGTAAGCCTGTACAGTCCCATTACTCGATAAAGGCATTTTCTTCATTGTTATGCGCGGCTTCAACCAACTTTATTTTAGACTAGCTTCTGCCCGCGACTTCGTCCGCGTGAAATAGTTACTAACCTCCCGATTCTTATTGATATTGGTGGTTTATTCGTTGGTGGGAGAAGTGGTGGGAGGCACCCGAAGTGACGGAACAGTGGTGGCATGCGCGTGAGCTGCGCGCGGTACTGGACAGTACTTGGACATTGCAACATTACTTTATTCTTCTAAAATAAAAGTAGCCTAAGTTACTCTTGTAACATCAGCTACCTGCCAATAAAAGTCCCGTCAAAATCGGTTTAGCAATTTCAGAGATTAGCCGGAACCAACAGACAGACAGACAAATTTGTAAATTGTAATAAAAGTTATTTTGGTGTATGTACATACCGTATACATATTAATATATGCATGTAGTAAAAAGCGGTTATTTCAATATTACAAACAGACGCTCCAATTTTATATATATATATACTTTTTTTTTTAATTATATGACGTATAGATGTATAGATATTGCATAAGTTCCAGAAACAATCATATTTTCTTTTCTTTCTTTAACCGAACTTCAACCGAAAGTGTATTTTTTGCATGACTTCTAAGCGACAGACAAAACATATTACAGAACCCCACTCGAGCCTTACTTAAAAATATTAGTATTTACAAGGCCTTTATTTCGGGTGTCCAGGGAAAAAATCAATTTCACCCAAATGCCCGGGGCTTTTAAGATTTTATCCGGCGTTGGCAATTTCGATGATAGCAACCCTAGCTAGAAGTACATATTAACTCTTGACTTAAAGACCCCCAGATTGAAGGTGCCAGGAACAACTGCTTCTGGCAGGGAATTCCACTACTTAGCTGTGTGCACCATGACAGTATTCCCGAAACATTTTTGTTGTAGCACGCAGAAAGAAGACTGCTTAGGCATCGGCCACGGCGGCAACGTTGGTACCAACTCTTACGGTGGCCCAGGGGCCGACACTGACCACACTATACCGAACGCCAGATAAATGTACAATAACGGCATTGACCCACCTACATTTATTGACAACCTTTTTTTTTTTTTTCTGGATGGGAAATCATCAAATGAGGGGCTCCCGCCCTGGGTGGAGCGGTAGGGAGTGTCAGACTTTTACTGACTAAAACCCACCCGTGCTCCTCCATGTGCCCTTTGCGTTCCAGGGCCGCGGTAACTCTTTCGAACAAATCCCGCAACCCTAGCAGGCACCGACCCTATGGGGCCCCGTCTCTGGTGCTGACGGCTCCTTGAGGCGCGCGTGAAGCACAACGCGTCGTCGACTCAGCCTGGTATCGGACGGCGAGCCACCCACGCTCACCGTCCCCAGGCATCAGCCACTGCGCAATTGCACAGCGGCCGACTTGTCTCTGGAGGAGGCCACGATGGGACCATTACTGGCACTCCATCTCGGCCCCCTCCCGAGAACCAGGAGTCGCAGCACCCACAGCAGTAGCGGCAGAAGCGGCGACGGAAGCCGCGGCGGCGGCAGAGGCGGCGGCGGCGGCGGACCTCTTGCCCCTGGTCGGGGCGGATGGCGCGCAGGCCCTTCCCCCAGCCCAGTGCTCGGCCGGCTTGCCAACAGCCGCACATGCACTGCAGTGCGGCGTGGCCTTACACGAGCCGGCCCGATGACCGGGCTGACCACAGCGGAAACAAAGTCCGCTGCGGTCCACCTCCGAGGGGCACATAGCTCCCGTGTGGTTGCCCACATGGCAGCGGTAGCACCTCAGAGGCCTGGGTTCCAGCAGTTTTACCCGCGCAGACACCCATCCCACCAAGAGCCTTCGGCCCTCCGACACAGTTCTGGCCGCCGTCACGGGGCAGCTCACCACAAGGGTTTGCATGCCCGTGTTGTCAGGCCGGAGGGTGCCCGCCTTGACGAGCTCGGCAGAGCACCCCCCAGTCCTGGCGACGGCGGCCACAACTTCCTCCTCCGTCACGGAGTCATCCAGGCCCACTATACGCATGTCGATGCGCTTAGTCGGCCTGGACACCCGGACCTCGTCCGCGGGTAAAACCGCCCTCAGCCTTTCAGCCAGGGCGTCCGCGAACGGGCCACTCTCCGCTCCGGCGAGCTCGAGCTTCCGGGCACCGGTCAAGGTCCTCCTGACCCCGATGCCCCCGCTGATGCCCAGCTCTTGGAGGCTCACCGCCTCCTTCGCCCGCTTCAGTACGGCGAGATACGTCACGCCCCTCTGTTCCGCTTCCGGCTGCAGTGTGAGAACTACAGCCGCGGATTTCGGGGCGCGAAGCCTCGCCGCAATGGCGTTGGCCTTCCGCCGCTGCTTCTTGGCCTTGTTTTTGGCCGCCTTCTTTTGTCGCCGCTTCTCTCCGGCAACCTGCCACTCGGCCTCGGCCGCAGGAGGGTCCGAGGGTGGGGGTGGGGGCGGCCGCGGCGCCACTGGCGCAGCAGCCTCAGCCGCTCCCCCTCCAGCCTTCCTCCTGCCCCTCTTCGCCGGGGCCGACTTGGTCGTCGCCGGCGTCGCAGGCGCCGGCGTCACAGGCGCTGGCGCGGCTCCCGCCTTGGCCTTCGCCTGGCCGGACGTTCCCGGGCTGGCAGCCACGGCGGCTGCATACGAAGCCGCTTTCTGCTGGCCCGGGGGCCTCTGTGTTGCCGCCAACGGGGGACGCCGGACCATGCCCTCCAACACGGAGAATTGCTTCCGGAAGGGAGCCAGCTCCTGCCGCACCAGGCTCCGCACCTGGCTCAGCACTTGGCTCCCCTCCAGCGCCGCCGGACTCGGCCTCCCCTGTGGCTCCTCGGAGGCCGCTCGGGCCATCCCCGCCAGGTCCCTCCGGAGCGACTCATTCTCCCGAACGAGCCGCTCCGTAAGTACCGCGAGGCGGGCGACCTCCGCCCGCAACTCCGACGCCTCCTCTGAGGCAGGCCCGCCAACGTTGGCCGCCGCTGCCGCCAGGATGGAGGCTTTGGCCGCCCTGATGGCCTCCCGCTTCGAGGACTGCTTCCTCTTGAAGGCCACAGCGCGGATCGCGGCCTCCACGACCTCCGCAAACTGGGCCCTCTGCTCCTTAATAGCGGGAGGTACCTCTCCCGGGGACTCCGAGTCGTCAGAGTCGAGAGGAGGCGGACGGGTAGAGGGAGCCCTGCGACCGCTCCCTCCAGGGCGACGCCCCTCCTCCACCAACCTCTCGGCCCGACGCTCCACCTCCCGGGTAGAGGGAGCCAACCCCCTCCCTGCCTCACACCCCCTGCCCCGCCTTGCGGTGGGGATCTTCCGGGCGGAGGCGAACTCACCCTCGGAGGACGACTCCCTGTCATCCTCCCGTCTGGGCCGCTTGCGGAAGAGCTTGACGCCCTCCGCAGCAGCCCCCCTTCCTCCCTTTCTAGAGCCCGCCGAGCTAACCGTTACTAGGTCAGGGCAAGAGCCGAAATCCGACTCCGCACCTCCCCGGCGCTCAGGCGAACCCTCCGCTACAAAATCGTACGCCATCAGCTCCTTAAATGAAGCAGATCCGGATGACGGCAATTCGGAGCCTCCTCGGCTCTTGTTGCCACTGGCAAACGGAACACAATTGGTGCCCCCCCCAGAATACGATGGGGCAGACGCTCTTGCGAGCGTGTCGGATTCCCCAACGGCTGAGCCGCTGGAACCGCCCTAGGGTAGTACTATTCCCTCTTGTGTTTTCTCCATCCTTTTCCTTTTTTAAAGGGTACGGTCCCTTGCTCCTCCGCCCTTTCTCCTTCACAGGGCCTCTCCTCCCACCCACTCACTGCCTTCACAGCCACGTCTGATGAGCAGACGCGTACCAGAAGGCAGTGAGCGGGATTCCTCGCGTGTGTGTCTCTCTTGGTCTGATCCCTCACTTGCGACCTTCCGGCATGAGTGGCTCTACCGGGAAAGCTCGCAAGATCATTGGGACGCTCAAGCCCCACCACGACGACAACGTGGAGACACATTCGGTGGGGATTTATTACAACCTTAATTCTAAAAACAGAAATAATGAATTAATGCTATATTGAATCGACATCCATCGTGATCCTTTATATTTACTAGTAATGGAAAACGATTCATTTTTTTTTGTCCATGTACATACCTACGAAGAGATGTCAAGGAAAGGGCAATGACCTTTATTGCACATTTATCTGGCGTTCGGTATAGCTACGCTTAAAATATACTACTTCTACCTATGCTAACGAAACCAATTTTGTCTAGATTCTGAATAAATTGCTTTATTTTTCGATGCACACGTTTTTGAACGAAAAAAAAACGATGCACGATGTTTCCCTTTAAAGCTTATGCATGGCCCACCTTTGAACATAGAGAATAGAACTCGCCCCAAAAGTGTTTTTGTTTATGAAACCTGCATTATTCATTATACAGGGTTATTTGTAAAACACCAACAACCTCTTAAGAGGTAATTGTACTCATCATTATGAACAACTTTTACTATGGGACCGAACATGAAATCGCCAAAAAAAAATATCAGCTGTTCCTTACATTTATGTTCGTATAACTTATCAAAATGTAGGGGATAGCTGACTTTTTTCGCGATTTCAGGTTTGGTCCCGTTGTAAAAGTTCTTTTCGCTCGACGCCCAGCCGTCTTCTTCTGTTGCAATGGCTGATGCATAAGATTTATCGCTACCTAATGCGGCCTGCGTCATCCTTCGCTAGCATTACAGCTAAGCTGGAGGTAACTGCCTCCCATGCCAGGGCCAAAAGCGAGAGGTCAGTTACGGTAGAAGATAGTTTTCTGCCGTGCGCCTACAGCTAAGTGAATGCAAGCTACATGAGCCAAGTACTACGTTTCAAAACGCAGGCGCTTGAATTCGATTCTTATAAACCGTACCGCTCTATAACTTGTCCACCAGTTAATCACTGTTTGACAGATGCTGTAGAAAGTAACTGTTATAGCTGGTATATTCTGTCAACACCTTATTTTTTTTTTTTGGATGGGAAGTCATCAAATGACTTCTCTCTGGGCGAAGCGGAAGGGAGTGTCAGACTCTTACTGACTAAAACCCACCCGTCATCCTTTTTATGCCCTTTGCGTTCCAGGGCCGCGGTGACTCTTTCGAACAAATTGCGCGACCCTAGCAAGCACTGACCCTATGGGGCCCCGTCTTCGTTGCTGACAGCTCTTTGAAGCGCGTGTGGAACACGACGCGCCGTCGACCCGGGCCTGGTTGCTATGGGACGGCGAGCCACCCATAGCTCGCCATCCGCAGCCCCGCGCCTACGGTGGCCGGAAATCGCCTTCGTCTCTTCTTCTGTTGCGGCGGCTGGAGCGTGAGGTTTCCCTCTCCCGCACGCGGTCTGCCTCCTCCTTCGCTGGCATTCACTCCACCTTGTAATCTCGGTGGCGTGTATGGCGTGTACTGTCCATTCCGTCCTGTTTGTTCAGATTGTTCACTGCACTTAGGGACCGCAGAAGAGAGGTGCAGAGGGAGCTGAATGATTTCACTACCTAATAATAGTTTATCTGCGCTGTCGTTCACAGAGCTTTATGTCTATACTGATATTATTATAAAGAGGAAATATTTGATAGTTAGTTTGTATTGAATAGACTCCGACATCACTGAACCGATTTGAAAAATTTCTTTCACTGTTGGGAAGCTACACTATCCCCGGGTGACATAGGCTATATTTTATACCCATATTCCCACGGGAACGGGAACTACGCGGGTGAAACCGCGGGGCGCCTGCTAGTGTAGTATATAAATGAAAAAATAAAGTTTGGATCGGAGTTGCACTGGCCATACATTCGAATTTAGCCAGTCGGGCCCTTGCCTAAGCGGCGACGCGGTGGTTAAAATAAACCTTACAATACCAATATCACTTTACACTAATTTTTGTTGATTTTAAGTTGAGAAGGTCACTAGTTTATCATTGAAGTTCAATGTCCGATGCAAATTCAATATATTTAACTACTAGCAGCGCCCCGCGGTTTTACCCGTGTAGTTCCCGTTTTCGTGGGAATATGGGGATAAAATATAGCTTATGTTACAGGGTGAATGTAGCTTTCTAATGGTGAAAGAATTTTTGAAATCGGTCCAGTAGTTTTTAAGTTTACCTATTCGTTACATACAAAAATACAAATCTTTCCTCTTTATAATATTAGTACATATAGATAAATCCAACTCAAACAGAATCATCAAGACCGGTCCATAAACCATTAAGTTATGCCCGAATAGATAACGTCAAAAACATGGTTGACTTGTGCACATCTGCGTACCCATTCACAGCGTACCGGCGTCATGTTATGCTATAAACTGGTGTAAACAATAAACAGACATGCGATTTCAGCAATCCCAGAAGATTTGCTATCATTTATTGAAGAGTTCCGTTTCCTATCTTCGAAGTTTTCATCCGCTCGTCATCAAATGGGACCAGTCCGGCAAAATAGTCTTCCAAACACAAAAACATCCAAATCGGGCGATAATATCGCTGAACAAACAAAAAAAAAACAGTCCAATTGAGAACCTCCTCCTTTATTTTGAAGTCTGCCAAAAAAACAAAAGGCATCAATATCCACTTTGCTTTGGAATGTGACTCTTTACTTTTGTTCTGAAAAATTAACTTTTAAATTCATACGTGCGTCATGAATGCATCTACATCTATACACTATTAGACGGCAATATAATAAAAAACAACATTATCTTGATCTGATCATAAAACTTTATTAAGTACTTTACTGACTAGACTGAAGTGAATTTAGACTCTTCAGACTGATTTCATCCACTGCTCAGCTATAACGGGTACCTATAAGATTCAAAGAAATGATATCATATCCTTTTTTTTTTGGATGGGAAATCATTAAATGACTTCTCCCGCTGTGGGCAGTACGTATAAAAACAAAAATATGCAATTACATTACCTGACATAAGTCATACAGTCGACCAACCCGCACTAGGCCCGCATGGTGGATTACGGCCCATTCCCTCTCCTAGAGAGGAGGCCTGTGTCCCAGCAGTGGGAAGGTTAAAAGGCTGATTATGCATACAGTCGAGTTCTCATCGTAAGTAACTACTTGGACTAAATTACTTGGTAACTGAGACAAAAAACGTAATTTATTCACTAAAGTCACCTCAGTTATTAGGTACTTATTTCTTTTTTTACATTTTGTTAGTAAAGTAATGTTTAATTACCGCTTAATAAATGCCCTTTAATTGTTATTATGTGTTAGAGAGCTTGAAAACAATGTTTACATTGCTGTCTTTCGAGCATGAGTGACCACAGCAAGGGTAAGAGCGGTTACTGCACTCGATCCGAATCCGTGAGAAAACAGATATAAAAAAAAAACTTTTTACAAAAAAATACAACCGACTTCTAAACAAAAAAACCAAAAAGCACAGCTTCGGAACTCGGTGTTTTGGTTGCTTTTTTGTTTTTTGAACACACCGACTTCCGAAATAAATTTTTTTTTTTGTTTAGAAGACGGTTGTATTTTTTGTAAAAAGGTTTTTATATTTCGTTTTTTAGTGGTTCACTCCCAGCTAAACATACCCATCGCAGCGTACGTGGTATAAATTGGTGTAAACAATAATTAAACGTGCGATTTCAGCTATCCCGATCCCGACAGATTTGCTATCATTTATTGAAGTGTTCCGTTGTCTGTCTCCGAAACCCATCATCAGATCTGTAAATGAGACCATTTCGGAATAAACCCATTTCGAATCAAAAAGTAATTTTGCAAAACAAAATGTATTTGACGGACTTATGCCCGAACATACATAAAAAAAATACAAACATCCTCCTCCTTTTTTGGAAGTCGGTTATAAACAAAACAAACACGGCTACACTTTTCAAATCTTCACTTCAAACAAGTTTAGATGGGACTTCGTTTTCGACAAAAATCCAGAGAGAGTGTCATGACTATCCAATACACATAATCATCATCAATAACAGCCTGTTGCAGTCCACTGTTGGACATAGGCCTCTCCAATTGCACGCCACTTAGATCTATTTTCGACTTCTCGCATCCAGTTTCTGTCAGCCGTCCTGCGCAAATCGTCACTCCACCGTGCCTGAGGACGTCCTACACTACGTTTGCAGAATACACATAATACAATGTTTGTTTTGAACGAAAAAGTATTCGAGTTTAAAACATACATACGTAGACAATCCGGTGCGAGTGTTAAATGATATCACTATTGCTATGCAAACTTAGGTACCTACTTACTGCTCTATTTGTTTACATACGTTTTTGATCATCGTCGTGCTTAAGGCCCCGACCAAAACCAAGACCTTGCGTTAGTGCGTTTTTATTCACTATTCAGAGACTATTAACTCATTGGTTATGAGAAATAATCTACATGTAAAAGCACATTATTATTGTTCGATGTCTTATCATCACATTCCACGTTCTAATTTGTTTTTATGTGTTATAAATAAATTTAAAATCTACTTTAAAAAAATAAAATTATTGATTTTATGCATCTGTTGCTAAATACAACGCTCTAATCATTTGAGGATTACACGAATGGATAGATAATTTAAAAATCTATATTATACACGTTGTATTTCATTTCAAAAGATCGCTTATTTTTTTAATACCACAAATTATATGATTTCTATGATAAAAGGGCGTGCGCAGGATGCGGGCGGCAAAGGGAACGAATGCTCAAGGTTATTTGGTCAGGGAAACGCCTTAAACACTCTTATTGGCTCTAATGCTAATGATTGTTACTTAGCAAGAGGTATCTGCAAGAGGTGATACTAGAATGTTGCAGACACGCAACGTAACCTGTTCAAGCCATAACTTAAATAGCATTATATAGGGCTTGTTCGTAAAACAATCTATAAATATATACCTACTAACATACAAAGCTAAGCTTAGAATAATAAAACGGTGAAGTTAAACTCAACATCAAGACAGTCTACAGAAGGATATAAATTTCAGTATTACCCATTTTTTTATAAAATCCATTTAATGTTGATATAATATTTTATGACCGTTTTAAACTGCATTAACATTTTTTTTTCGATTTTTAGCATGCATGACCTAGTAATAGGTATCAATACTTAATATACAAAGCTGAGGACTTTGTTTGTTTGTTTGCTTGAACGCGCTAATCTCAGGAAGTACTGATCCGATTTGAAAAATTATGTATATATCATCACGCTAAGACCAATAGGAGCGGAGCACCAATGAATAATGTTTCATTTCATCAAGACTATAATTACTTTAAAGAACTACAATGCTTTGTTGAACTTACCTAAGATATAAAATCACATACCACATTGATAAAAAGAAGCAGACACATTGATAAAACACAGCCTGCGTTAAAATTAAAACCAAACAATCACACGAACAAAACATGATTAACATATACATCATGAGCTCGTACAGCAAAAGTGTATTCATACATTTCTTAGCTATTTATTTGTGATTTGAAATTGAAAACAATATATCTAGTTTTAATTTCCGCGAATATTAGTGGGTTGCGGGTATGCACCTCCCTCCCGCCCGCTATATTATGCACATGCAAGATTACAAGGCAAATGCAAGGATTTTATGCACATGCAGGAAGGCAAAGCGCAAAAAAAAAAAACACAAAAAACGCAAAATGGATTTCCGCAAAGTAACGCCTGACTCAATCAATTTTATTTATTTGTGTGTGTGTGTGTGTGTGTGATCACATGTCTATATTAAAGTCCTCTGTCTACCACCCTACAAATCTATGGTACCCACAGTTAAACCCGTACTTACCAGCCGGTCAATTCTTTCAACATCTCACTGTGAAAACTAAGAAGTGAGCTACCTATTCAGAGTTTCGTGAGAAAAGAGTTCACATTACGCCCGCTTCGCCAAAATTTACACGATGACTTTTATTCTGGCACTACACTTAGCGTATTTGGCAAAATATTACGCGTTACTTAATTAATAAAAAAAACGATTTTGATGAAACTTGCAGTATTCCCTAAGTTGAACAATATCTAGTACAACAAAAAAGAATTACTTAAATCGGACTTGTAGTTCCGGAGATATGCGAACACAAACATAAAAACATACATACATACACTTTTGAAATTAGGCACATTTGTTCAGACGCTGATATACTAGACTAACATATACGAACTGGGCAGTTCTGGAAATATTACATACATACGGGTCGAATTGATAACCTCCTTTTTTGAAGTCGGTTAAAAAACATAGCCTGAATTCATCGTGGTAATGATAGTTTTTTTTAACAAATAAGTGAGGCGTATTGTTGCGTAAATCGCCAAGTAAAGCTCCACCTTTAAACAGAACAGAGAGGCTGAGCTCACCAGTGACGCGAGCACCCAGCACCATCGTCTGCGCTCGACTGCGCCCGCGCAAAGGGAAAGAACCTCTCGTCCAGATCCCGCGGTCGATAAACCAATTCATAGAACAACAATAACAAAAATTATAATACTTCCTTATCAGTTACTGAATAAAAAAGATTTCCATGTATTAACAAGGAGATATTGGATAAAACTTGGTGTCCTATAAAAGCTATGCTATAGTTTAATACAGATCTAGTCTTGATCCGATACTCGTTTATTTATTATAAATAGAATATGATGGCTGGAGGGCATTCTAGAACGTTTTCAATGTAACTTTTCCTTGATGAGTCAAGAAATAAAATATAAAAATGTTGAATATAGTTTGGTCGGTATTTAAAACTAATTAATAAAATTGCGGAGACTGTACCTATACTTACATGGGCAGAAATAAATGTTGATAACTTCAGGTGGAAAATTAAAGAGCATATCCTTTCACAGTGACACAATATTAGTAGATATATATGTATGTAAATGTATTTATATTTGTATTTATGTATATAAATAATATAAGTAACCCTTTGAGAAATAGAGAGAGATCAGCATAGAGGGTAGGCCCTCTATGCTGATCTCTCTTTATTACTCAAAGGTTTGCTGGAAGAAAACTTAACTTTGAGTTAAGCTCGCCTTTGGACATGCAAATTACTATGTCTAATCTATACTTCTATATTAATATTCTAAAGAGGAAAGATTTTTATTTATGTATGTAACGAATAAACTCAAAAACACATGGACGGATTTCAAAAATTATTTCACCATTAGAAAGCTACATTCACCCTGAGTAACATAGGCTATTTTGTCCCCATAGGTATTCCGACGGGAACGGGAACTACGCGGGTAAAACCGCGGGGCGCTGCTAGTATAATATAAGTTCATAAGTTGTTTTGGTGTACAATAAAGAATTAAATTAATTACATAAATACACCCGAAAAAGTGTTTGTCTCTAAGCCATATCAAAACACTGCGTGAAGAACCAGACAATCTTTGTATATCTTTCCGAGTGAACCCGACCTTAACCGACCATTACCAACTCGAACGCAATATTTACTATGTACTAGTGATGTAACGAATATTCGCATTCGCATTCGCATTCGCGGATATTCGCATATTTTTGAATATTCGCATTCGCATTCGCAAAATTACTGCGAATGTTTTGCGAATATTAAAAAATAGTTGGTTAATAAAACAAAATGCATTAATCATATTTCACTCCAATTTGATTTAATCATGTTTATAACCACTATTCATGCTGTAACCTTTTTTTTCTGTATGTGAAATATCAAATGACTCGCTCTCGCTCTGGGAGGAGCGGAAGGGAGTGTCAGACTCTTACTGACTAAAACCCACCCGTGATCCTTCTCGTGCCCTTTGCGTTCCAGAACCGCGGTGACTCTTTCGCACAAATTCCGCAACCCCAGCAGACACTGACCCTATGGGGCCCGTCTTCTTTACTGACAGCTCTTTGAGGCGCGCGTGGAATACGATGCGCCGTCGACCCGGGCCTGATTGCTATCGGACGGCGAGCCACCCATAGCTCACCATCCGCAGACCCGCGCCTACGTTTGCCGGCGCCCGGGGCGTCTTTTTCTGTTGCGGTGGCTGGAGCTTGAAGTTTCCCTTTCCCACCGTAGGCTTCACCGTGTGCTCCGGGCGATCCACATAGTGTTGACACCCGTACGTGAAACAGTAGGTACCTCCCGAAACAGTCGTATACAGTGAGCACCTGCGTCATGCGGAACCGCCTGCCCCAGTTTGGGAGCCAAAAGTCGAGAGACGAGACCCAAGTACTTCATCGTCGACCCACCGCCGATGGGAACTCCACCTACCGTTATCTGGGATTCCGATAATGGCCTGTTCCGAAAGCCATGAAAGCACATGGCCTTGGACTTGTGCCGGACCACCTCGAGACCCAGTTGCCGGATCCTCTCAATGACCCCGCGTGTCATCAGCTCGTTTCACACTGTAACCTCAAATTTCACTTGTTTTGTTTATGAGAACAGCGGCGCGAGCGCAATGACACTTCAGTCGGATGAGTTCGTATTAACTAGGCTATTCTCGAAACAAAAAACGAAAACGAATGGGGCTGCCGCCAACGTAAAAAACTGAATATTCGCATTCGCATTCGCGAATGTTGGCAGCAAATATTCGCATTCGCATTCGCATTCGCGAATGTCTAAAATATGACATTCGTTACATCACTACTATGTACAGACAGGTATCCTGATCGGCTTCGCTATACAAAAACTCTCGGCCACTTCGACGTGTTAACGAATGAATTAAACATAAATATATTGTTAATAAATGGTCAAAGGGTTCCGTAATATGGAAAATGGATCGATTATATTTTTTGAGATATTTTTTCTATTAAAATACCTACGGCATCTTTAAATCTATACTAATATTATAAAGTTGAAGAGTTTGTTTGTTTGAACGCGCTAATCTCAGGAACTACTGGTTCGAATTGAAAAAATCTTTTTGGGTTGAATAGACCATTTATCGAGGAAGGCTTTAGGTTATATATCATCACGTTTAAGCCAATAGGAGCGGAGCAGCGATAAAGAATGTTTTAAAATCGGGGATTCCACGGGGACGAAGTCGCGGGCAGCAGCTAGTGAATTATAAATTGCATAATTTCGATTCTGGGGTAGTCACATTCATCCTTGCAATCTTTTGTAGATTGTAACCATTTCGCGGCCAAAATGTCTACTCCCTATATAACTTAAAACTTATGTAGGCATTATTATCTAAAACCTCCGGAATAAATACCAAAAATGATAGTAAAAGCCCTATCAAAGTTCATTGCATTTCTAAGAAGAACTAAGAGGTTATTTTAAACTAAATAGAGTATAGAATAGCACCTTCTTAGATTAACAACAAACTTCACTGAATTCTTCTGATGGAAAAAAAAATGAGATTTCTACAATTGACACATGACATAAACTTCTAACAACACTTGTGAGGTAAATAAAAAAATAATAATAATAAAAGCATCCTTCTGGCACAACATAAAATGTATTAAATAACAAACCAATAAAAAAAATAAAAATGTCAAAATCGAGTTCCAGAATTAATAAAAGCAATAAATCACCGTCAGAAGACGCTGAAAGTATTGATTACAGTGTCGAAATCCGGAAAGTGAAATCAACAAGAAGACTAAGTAAAGTGACAGCAGGTAGGTATGTCATAGTCTATGGTTACAAGTAGTTTATTTTATTTTCTACCAAATAGTTTTTAGTGGAAATCCGAACAGATACCGCAGAAAAGAGGATTTATTATATTGTTAATACCAGTCAATCACGGTTCATGAATTGAAATTCGTGAGCCAAAACTTGTTTGGTTAGGTGCTGGTAGCTTTAAAAAAAATCTTTTAACACTATATCTACAAGTTAAAATCCAAAAGCTATAAAATCTAACGATCAGCCAGCAATAATTTTGATTAGTCAACGCCTACAAACATCTCAATGCATAAAATAAGGATATTTTAATTCAGCGGAACCTTAATAAAAAATAGCGAGGCAAAAAGTGAAGAGTCTAATAAACATTTGATCGTTCGAGTCCATGACATAAGCGAAGCTGTATATAAGCTAGGTCGAGGGAGTCCGGAGCACAGATCAGCATGGCTCGTCTCGCAGTAGTCACAGCGGTGGCCCTAGGGCTTATCGCCATCACATACGCCGCGCCAGGTATTGTTTTGTTGTTATTATTCTAGTTTTGTTTTTATTTAATTACAAAAACTATTAAAGAAAATTAGCATAAATAAATTCTAATGATGTTATTAAACGGGATCCGATAAATTAGATGCAATTTGATCGCTTTGAGTTTTTCTTTAAACTTAACCTTTATACATCAAATTGAATTGAACCATTCCCACATTTCTAAAACTTTTGTTATTTGTAATTTCCAGGTGGATATGGTGGAAGTAGTCAAGGAGGTGGAGGCGGCTTATCTGGTGGCGGCGGCGGCGGTGGCGGCGGCGGCGGCGGCGGCGGTGGAAAAGCCGGCTATGGAGGTGGCATCAGCGGGGGCTACGGAGGCGGCGGTGGATTGGGTGTAGGCGGCGGCAGCGGTGGCGGCGGTGGCAGCAGCGCGAGCCTTGGAGTCAGCGGTGGATTAGGCCATGGCGGCGGCGGCGGCGCTGGATTAGGCCATGGCAGCGGTGGCGGCGCTGGATTAGGCCATGGCAGCGGCGGCGGCGCTGGATTGGGTCAAGGCGGCGCCGGCGGTGGCAGTCTAGGAGGCAGCGGCGGTGGCGGGCACAGCCACAAAGGAATTGGTTCTCTTGGAGGTGGCGGCGGCGGTATTGGCCAGGGAGGCGCCGGCGGTCATAGTGGCAGTAGCGGCGGTGGTGGCCTGAGCCACGGCGGCAGCATCGGCAGCGCCGGTTTCGGCAGCGGCAGCGGTGGCGGCAGTGGCCTCGGCAGTGGTCTCGGCAGCGGCGGCGGCGGCGGCAGTGGTCTCGGCAGCGGCGGCGGCGGCGGCAGTGGTCTCGGCAGCGGCGGCGGCGGCGGCAGTGGTTTCGGCGGCGGCAGTGGGTTCGGCAGCGGCGGCGGCAGTGGGTTCGGCGGCGGCGGCGGCGGCGGTGGCGGATACGGAGGCGGCGGCGGTGGCAGCAAGAAGCCAGGTTACGGGTAAAGACGCTAATATATCTTATACCTATTCATCATGTTTCTCTTTCGCTTATCCCTATTTATTTGGAGACGACACAACTTGTTTTCTTCTTCCATACTATGTGTAAGGTCTTTCACTAGTTGTTCTTTTAAAGTATTTTTAAGTGTTTGTCTACTTTACAAAAATTATGTAAACCCTTGTGCTTTGGAATCAAAGTATTTGTTATATTTTTATTGCAGCTGATATAACTGAGTATATTGAAGATACTATAGATCCGCAAATGTAAAACATAAAGTTTTGTCATTCACTTGACTATATTATTAATTTTGTTTTCTCTTTATTGTTTCAGACGTTAAGCTGCTACCTGAAGGCCCTGTAAAAAAATTCAAAAGCTCAATGTGATAAATCAGTTAGTTAACGTTTCGCCATACATATGTATTACTAAAAAGCAAATAAAGTTATCGTTTTTATGAAATTCAACGACTTTTAACCTTCCTATCTTTACCCTAAACAAAAATACTATAACAACAAAATGTACAAATTGTATTGTCCATTTTGTTATATCTTCATAACGATGATGTCACTAATGTTGTTGATGATTCCAATTCCAATTCTCTACTTTGGCATCATTGGCATTTAATGACTGTAACTTAAAAATAATTGCAGAAAAACAGTAAACGAAGTCTATACTAATATTATAAAGAGGAAAGATTTGTATTTTTGTATGTAACAAATAAACTTAAAAACTACTGGACCGATTTCAAAAATTCTTTCACCACTAGAAAGCTACATTCACCCTGAGTAACATATACTATATTTTATCCCCGTATTCCTACGGGAACGGGAACTACGCGGGTGAAACCGCGGGGCGCTGCTAGTAGTATATATTTATAGTTTACAAAACGAAAATTTAATTTACTTTTGCAACATTTTGTTTTATGCGCGCTAAAAACGTCTGAGTTTCTTTGTGCTAGGGTTATATTTTTATCCTGTGCGACTTTAGAATATCAGAACCAACAAAGGGCAACCCGTGTGGGGTACGGACCTCGGCTTAGGGCATTGCTGCAAGCAATTGCTGCAAAAAAGCTGCTGGGACGAGCTGGATCGAACAGGAATTATTATTTGTGCGAATTTAAGGGTCTAGATATTACCTACAGGGACAAGGGACGAAGTGGCCATTGACGGGTATGTCACGGCGTGCCTCGGCGGCAAGGCCATGAGGACGGCGGTCGAGGTTTGCGCAGAGTTCTGGTTTCTCAACGACTGTCTTGGAGGAGAGATAAATACAGTCATGCGAAGTTAATTTGTGCTAGATCAATTTTCTTTATTTTCATTCCACATGATTTTACCTTTTTTTATGGACGGGAAATCATCAAATGACTTCTCCCGCTCAGTGCGAAGCAGAATGGAGTGTTAGACTCTTACTGACTAAAACCCATACGTGATCCTCAGGGCCCTTTGCGTTCCAGGGCCGCAGTGACTCTTTTGAACAAATTTCGCAACTCTAGCAGGCACTGACCCTATGGGGCCCCGTCTTCTTTGCTGACATCTCTTTGAGGTGCGCGTGGAACTCGACGCACTGTTGACCCGGGCCTGTTTGATATCGGACGCCGAGTCACCCGTAGCTCGGCCTCGGCAAGCCCGCGCGCCAGGAAACGTCCTGCGGCTCCCGACGCCCGGGGCGCCTTCTTCTGTTGCGGCGGCTGGCTGGAGCGTGAGGTTTCATTCCATCTCCCTCACGTGGTCTACCTCCTCCTTCGCTAGCATTAGTGCTTCGCAGAAGGAGGTGACCTCTTCCCATGCCTCTTCGCGCCTCTTCACTACGGACCATCGATTGAACCGGCCGAAATCGAGAGGGCGCCGCCGTCGAACGCCCCGACGAAGACACAGAGTATACATAGCACGATACACACACATAAAAGAAAACACTACAGTCATTCAAAATATGTAGATATTTATCAGAATTATCTCTCTCTCCCTCTCTCTCTCTCCCTCTCTCTCTCTCTCTCTCCCTCTCTCCCTCTCTCTCTCCCTCTCTCTATCTCTCTCTCTCTCCCTCTCTCTCTCTCTCCCTCTCTCTCTCTCTCCCTCTCTCTATCTCTCCCTCTCTCTCTCTCCCTCTCTCTCTCTCTCTCATCTCTCGACATAGAGCGGCAGTTCGATGTTACTTGGAGCAACTTCGAGCGAAAGATAAGTCAAACATATGAGAAAACATCTTGCTTACAAAGATAATTACAAAATTCAGCAACAAAGCTCCAAACAGTACACATAATTTGTATTAAAGAACGATTGTTGTGAGAGTCATGGCAAGTAAGCTAACGATGGGGAACCACGAAACGTATAAACTTTTAGAACCTACGAAAACACAACATAGATAGCACCAAATATGTCATAATTCAATATGCATATATGTTTTCTATAACCCTGTCCAAATAATATGAAAGATTTTAAGAGATTAAAAAAAAATATAATAATAAACAATTAATACAGCCAACGACTTACCTAAATATAAAAATCTGAACAAAAATCGTCTGCACTGTTGGAATACTAACGGTAATCTACTAAAGTCAATCATTGTTTTCTCAGCTAGATTATTACTAGAACTAACACAGTTCTTTTTACCTAGTTACCTTATTTTAATTGTTACTACCAATTTAATACTTAACAAGAACAACTAAAGCCGAAATTCGAACAAATCCAACGAAATGAGAATAATTAATTTAAATGCATTACAATTTACAAGTCAATCAAAACAAAAAATCTTAAATTCTGAAACGTTTACGGTAGTCAAAGATAGATTAGATTGTTCAAAACCTTTTACTTGAAGTAAAAAAGATCATGGAAAAGAGTATATAAAGGACAGTTGGATTACAAGTGATTTTAGTCAATCGAAGAGTGTGAGAAAAGAGTATTATCTAAGACAAATTCATCAGTATCTATCAAAAGAAAGCAAGATAGGAAACCAGTCAAGATGAAGAATTTAACTCTCATTGCACTTACCATAATTGTATTGGCCGTATGTGTTTGCGGAGCGCCAGGAGGTAAGTACAACATTTCTGATCATACCTCATTATTTCTACATACTTTCGCGTTATTTTTTTCAATTTCAGTATTCCTAACTCTTAATGATAGTAATGAAAAAGCATACATAGCTTAGATCTATCCATGTGAACATATACCACTCTACATAACATCACTAATAAATAACCAAACCGAGGTCATAATACAGATATTGCCGCTTTAAACCATGCTATGATATATAGTAGAAGGATCATTAACATTAATCTGTTACATAATATACTCGTAGGATAACATAAAATCACAAGAAAATTGCATCGGAATTGAGTTCAAGGTGCAATCCTTAATTTTACAACAGAACAACGTTCTCCAGAGACAGAAGAAAACAAATTCTGCAGAAGTGTACAAATGGGTATACACCTACATTGCACCAGTTATTTCTAATCAACTTTGGTTGGTAGTTTCCCTCGTGTTTATATAGATTTTCGCATTAAAAGGGAGCAAATAAACTTCTCCAGGTGTCAATTTATCTCTGTACCAAAATTCATCAATATTATTTCAGGATTTAGTCATGAATGCGTAACAAACTAACTCACTTTCGCATTTATATTATTGGTAGGATAAGAACTTAGGAATCGGATTAGAATTCCCATGTATATTAAACCTGAACATATTTTTCAGGAGATAAAGGAGGAAACAGTAGCAAAGGCGGCAAGGGAGCCACCAAAGGCGGTGGTCAAGGTGGGGATAGTTCTGACAGCAGCAGTAGTAGCAGTGAGAGTAAAGAAGATGGCAGCAAAGGTGACAAAGGAAGCAGTGGCGGCAAAGGAGGCAACGGTAAAAGTGACAGCAAGGGCAAGGGGGGCAAAGGAGATGACAAATATAACGGCAAGGAATATGGGAAAGGATACGGTTGGGGGCGGTAAAGATGCTTTGTTAACAGTTACAAAATTAATATGGCTTTAGTTTAGATTCATGGAAACTGATTATTTATTTATGTAAACGTTTAAGTTAACTTTAAAGTTTTTATTATATTGGAAGGGCTTGATCTTGCATCGCATTATGTTATCGATAAGTTCTTCAGTTGTGCACAATTTTGTATGTTAACTATTCAATATAAATATACTTAAATTTCAATAATTCGTAATGTTTTATTTTAAAAGTGTTTGCGTTCAAATAAAAACAACGACTGTTTTCTTAATATTTTTCCTTATCAACATTAATACCTAGCCGTTCAGAATATTTTAATACTTGGAAACAAACCAGTATTTATAACTTGATACAGTTCGATCAACGCAGTCACGAAAATCGTGATTATTCCATTTACGTAATAAAATAATAATGTGCTGTCAAGTTCCTACAACATAGATCATAATTTTATTATGAGAATTCAATGACAAACGGAGAAAATGATGATGAGATTACGACTATGGCCACAGACACCGCATTCCTTGGCTCCTAACGATATTTGTGAGATCAGTTTTACTGCTCTCTTATGTGGTTTCAACCACGGCAGTAAAACTGAGCCGGTGACTTTAATATCCAATTATGACCACGTCCAAAACTCACCTGACGCCAACATTTTCTGACGGGTACACTCATAGAAATTATCTATGGGTACACTCATAGAAATATAAAATACAGGAGAAGTGGCAAGGGGGCGTGTCGGCGTCCTCGCGACATGGTCTGGGCGAGCATGTCTTACGCAATGGTCGAATCCGCGAACTAGTGCGCTTACGACCGTGAGCGTGATAAGATATAAGAATGCCGTGTTGTTCAGTGTTTTCTTGTAAAAACCGAAGCATAAACCAAAACTTTGTTAATTATGGAATCACTTACCACATCAAAATTCAAGTATTTTACTATATTTGTCTTTAAAATCATGAAAAACAACAAATCGTAAAATATTTCTTGCTTATACTATGTTATTTTTGTTTTCAAATGTCACAGCGACAATAACATATTACAATGAATACACTGCTCCTTAACCACTACCTAAGTTTGTCGCTAAGTGACTGGATGAGCAATGTAAAAATCACAAAACGATACTTTAGCAAGCCGATGTATCGCATAGTACGGCCGCTGCTTCTTGCCGCGAGTTAGTGATGTAATTGTGCAGATACACTGTCCACAACAATGTCGATTGTTGAATGAAATATTACAAAAGTGTACCAAACTTTCTTAGATTTCATTAAATTTTTGGTAAATAATCGTTCAAGTGTTTTTGGCTTTGAATTATCGTATTTATGCCTTATTCTCGTGCTACTTCCTTACTTTTTATGGTAATTGTATTTTACTTTCGATAAAGTTTCGAATGCATTATAGTAATCGGCATGTTTAAGATAATATATTAGTGACCTTTGCTTAAAATTAGTCAATAATTTCATGCTATTTATTTGTTATACATGGGCAGCATGGTGTGTGTAATAAATGCAGAATCGATAACTTACGATTTAGTCAATCACTAGCGTATATGTAAAATAAATTGCTTTTGCACAGCACAACGATACCCACCGTTGTTTTTGTGTGAGTAAGTTGTACGGTGTACGGTAAATACACGCTGTGTTTAGTAGGATAAGGTTTATAATTGATTGTGTAGTACAGTCCGATTTCAGAAATGCGGGTGTGTGTGCGACTGCGTATCTATTGCTTTTACTGAACTGCATTCGTAGTAGTTGCCGGGTGGTAGGGCAAAACAGGAGACACAGGTTCCGATACATTTTCGGTTACAGGGCATATCTCCTTGTTTATTATATCTATGGGTACACTATACCCACATTTCGCCAAACATGTTTAATTCCCATTTGAGTAATAGGGGGTGCGAACTAACTTCTGCATAGCCACTGACGATGCCATCAAAATTTCGAAGAATTCCAAGGACCAAAAAATCTGAATTAGATACCGACATACCAGTGACACGAAGAAAAATAAATTGAGGATCGAGCATGTTTTCATCTACCGGACAAAAATCCAGCAACCGGGTTCAATTTAGAAATTCGAAACGAAAAACTTAATAACACTTTGCTAGAACTGGAAATCGATCCCACGAGCTGCTTCTCAGCAGTTGTGCTAGCAACCAGAACACCAAGCAATATATCAAGAAGAACAATAATTTATTATGAACAAATTGTATGCGCATTGTTAATTTGTCTTAATCGTATGATCACGTTCTACCGGTAGATGAAGTCATAAATTATGTGAACTTGTGTTTAATACGGCAGAACTTTAATGGATAAAAGTGTTTAACTGTAACATATGAATAAAGATAAGTTCATGAATAAAGTTGTGTTTGTTTCTGAGAATACACATTTATGCTACTTTAAACGTTGATAGAGTAAATTTATCAAAATAGACAATTGTCGCGTTTCTGACAGTGATGAGTGACTGACTGTCAGATAACGCACAACTGGAACTACTGATCGAAGAAAGCTGGGCATGTAGGTAGGTACCTTGGGGGGTTAAGGGGAGCACTAAGAGAGGATTTTCCGAAATTCTAGCGGGAATGGAAAAATTACGACTAAACTACGACCGTACCAGCATCTTCAGAAAACCCAGGGTCTATTAAAATCGATACTCAGGCGTGAATAATGTGTGAAAACAGAGCCTAACTATTTGATCGCTGACTTATGCATGCGTCTGGAGTATGTTAGGGTTGTAGCAGGCTGGTGACGTTCTGTAGTTTCTGCTTTTCTTGCAAAAACACACACAGACGCGCCATTTTTTCCAATGGATTCCATGGAGGAAAAGGCGTGTGTGTGTTAGTTTAAACTCTCTTCAATTTAAATGATCACAACATGGGCACGTTCCAGTATACGATCAGTCAAAGCAAACAAGTATATGTGAAGAAATAACAATAAGCAGCTATGTATCTAATGCTAGGGTTGAGGAAATTGTTCGAAAAAGTCACCGCGGCTCTGGAACGCAATGTGCATTAGTCAGTAAGAGTCTGACATTCCCTTCCGCTCAACCCAGAGCGGAAAAGTCATTTGATGAATTCACATGAGTTTCATACAACTGCACTTAGGTTCAACTAAAAAGTTATTTGAAATTACTTTTAAATTGATAACATTGTCTCTCAAGGTGGAACAGATGAATAGCGAATCAATTCTGACACCAGCCCTACAATGACGTCTTAAATCCATCATGATTCCTGTGTCAGAGAGAGACAGAGTTATACAAGACGAATAGCACTATTCCTCCCCTTCACTCTCTTCACTTCGTAGTACGGCCACTGACTATTAAATTCTAATCGACGCTAACCAGTATATAGATGACTCTTCAGAACTCGGTAATCACACCTTTACTGCAGATGATAATTATTCTGTAGAAGTAACACATTGCAGTATGCAAAAAGGTTACCTGTACACATCAATTAAGCTCCGTTATTGACGCTTCCTATTACATTAATTCGTGTAAGTAAAATTCTTTGAATGGGCAGCAAGAAATCACAATAACAAACCTATATACGTTTTTTGGGCTCGTTAGCCCGATTCTGTTCTCTACAATCTCCCATAACAACAACATATTTAATGGCTTAAGAAAATTTGTTTGTTAAGAGGAAATACTAGGATCAATTTTTAAAATATTACATACATAATTTGGGTAAATAAGTGAAGTAAATTCAAACAGCTTCTTGGTTTATATTCCCATGAAACTTTTCTGACTTGGAATCCCCAAGAACACTTAAGGGCAGAGAAAGATAGTAACATTTGTTACTGCTTACCTATAGTAAACTTACCAGAAAACTAAACGCTCTGATCTTTCTCACTAAACCCTTTTCTGATAAAACCCTATTTTGTTGAGATAAGACCCAGTTTCATTAAAATTCCTTAAGTTTTTGGACTCGCAGGTTTGTATGAAATCAAACCAGAAAATCCAGAAAATCTGACACCGGTCTTGCCAAGAAATACCGTGCTCCCCAGTTAATGGGTTGTGGAGGTCTGGTAGGCAGCCGCTCCACGTAAAATACTGGTATTCAGCCATGTAGCTAAACGCTAAGTTACTAATTAACTTTAAGTCTCAACCAAAACCAGGTACATCTTTAGTGTTAAATTAATTTACGCTCAGTTGATTCCGAAAGGTTCTACCGAACTCTTTTTATTATGATTTCGAGTAATGATTGTTTACAGAGAAAAAAACGTCTGGAAAAAATCAAGCGAACGACCGAATAGACAAGGTCAGTGTTGCCAGCAAGTTCAAACTGGTAATGTGTTAAGTAATAATAACAAGATTATGATGGGTGATCTGAGTGGCTTGGTGGATCAATCTGCTTGATTACGCGGCCGATCGTTAAGAGTAAAGCCCACGGTCCACAAAACTCATGGGATTTGATAGCTTCAAGTCGTCCAACAATCTTTTTTTTGACGAGGAGGTTTCGTTTTGGTAAAATTGACGAACTTGGGCGATTCCCGGCCACCGTAGGCGCGAGCCTGCGGATGGCGAGCTTGCCGTCCGATAGCAACCAGGCCCGGGTCGACGGCGCGTCGTATTCCACGCGCGCCTCAAAGAGCTGTCAGCAACGAAGACGGGGTCCCATAGGGTCAGTGCCTGCTAGGGTTGCGGAATTGGTTCGAAAGAGTCACCGCGGCCCTGGAACGCAAAGGGCACAAGAAGGATCACAGGTGGGTTTTAGTCAGTAAGAGTCTGACACTCCCTTCCGCTCCGCCCAGACCGGGAGAAGTCATTTGATGATTTCCCATAAAAAAGTGTACCCTAGCGCTCTCTGGATTTTAAGCTACTTTAAGATTTTTCTTTTCGAGTCAGTAGGGACCCTTAATTGTTTTTGCTCAGTAAGTGGTTAATACTGGCGTCAGTGACATTCATTAGGTCCTCAATGGTGCCGACTCGTCACACGAGTTTTCAACGCAATGTATCGTCTTCATTTTTTGTTTATGTGAAAAAAGAAATAATACATCTTCAATATTTTTGGAAATCTATCTGACGGACTAATCAGATTTTTTTAGTTAACTACCCTATTGCACTTGGGGTACTCCAAAAAGTGGGCCATATTTTGGGCCCGGAAATATAGCTACTACTGACTACAGGCCTTGTGTTTGTACCAAATCATGAACAATATTTCTAACGTCTTCCGTGTACACAAATGGTAGCACCGCTCAATGTGGCGAAACTTTGGGAGACCTACTCCAGATGTGATCCAGAAGTGGACGTCTCGTGAGATGATGAACTATCTCTATCCAAATACCATACGACATAAGAAGCAGATATTGCACAATGTAATTGCGCCTAGCCCGTTCAATCATCGGAATACAAGACATCTTCTCTTGGGGATTCACCACATCCACCGACACAATATGGTGAATATGACAGGTATACGCACAGAACATTTTGGGAATAGTTTCATAGAACTTACAGCTAAGGAGTGGAACTCCCTCTCAGGGCCTGCGTGTCTCGATAGCTATCACCTGGGAGTGCTTAAGTCAAGAGTGAATAGGCGACTTCAAGCGCGCTCCATCATTGACCACATCACTGATTGTGGTCTAACGAAAGCCTATAAATGTTGAAAAAAAAAACAAAAAGGCAACTACATTAATAGCTGCTCTTGCTTTAAGTTTATAATAACATTATTAGCAGCAACCTTCTGTAACCAAAAAACTTCCCACAGTACATAATTAATATGTCAGATTTTTCCAGTTTCCCTCACATGATCTTCCTCTGACATTTGTAAGGTCAATACAACAACTATGGCTAATCGGCTCCTGTCCCCAAAGTCAAGGTCGATGAACATGCAATTTGTCCAAACGGAATTAAACCGTCGCGGCGCCTTTGTGCGGATGTCACAGCGTGTCACCGAAATTATGACGTTTAGACAGACCGTGACATCCGATGGACATCGGCCATCCTGTGTGGAAGAGCGAAGTATATATACCATGTGTGGGTGGCACATGGGTCAGATTCAGTGAAGTATTGGTCGATAATGGCGAAAGTGGCCTCGGTGTTCGCGTTTATGGTGCTCCTGGCCGTGGTTGTGGAAGGACGAGGTAATTCTGTAGAGCTGGATTTGTTTTTACATTTTTCTACATTTAGGAATTCTCATGTATTCCTAGAGATCCATAAGTCTATAAGTCTTTCTGACTTAAGCCACATGGTGTTCTGCAGTTACCTTTCCGCTCCCTGTGCCAGGTCAGACCCACGCCGAATATTTACCGATCTCGTTACCTTAAGCAGTTCCTCTTAAGGCTGTGTATTCAGAGGGGAACATCTTGCCAGTACCAAATAGAATTTAAAAACAACCTTCGTTGTGTTGTGTGGTCCTGAGCTAATCCAATTAGATTCCAAAATATTGATACAAGGCAGATTAAACTTCCTCGTCGAGGCGATCGGCGGTGGCGACCTCTCGCGTCCTGCCCTGGTTTAATCCAAGCGTGGAGGCGTGGGAAGCGATCACCCTTCTGCGAAGCCGTAATGCTAGCGAAGGAGGAGGTAGAACGCGTGCGGGAGAGGGAAGCCTTCGATTCCCGGCCACCGCAGGCGCGGGCCTGCGGATGAGAAATGATGATAGAGCTATCAGCAAAAAAGACGGGGCCCATAGAGTCAGTGCCTGCTAGGGTTGCGGAATTTTTTCGAAAGAATCACCGCGGCCGTGGAACCCCAAGAGCAGTAGAAGGATCACGGATGGATTTTATTCAGTAAGTCTGACAAACCCTTCCGCTCCACCCAGATCGGGAGAAGTCATTTGATGGGTTCACATCCAGAAAAAAAGGCACATTAAACTTTGTTAACCCTCACCACGGTAAAAGATATTCTAGTTTCTTTTGTGCTAATTCTAGGAAAGAATCAGCGAAGCGAAAGACAAAGAAGAAGAATTTCCATGTATTCATTTGATAACCTTATGTTCTAGGAATGCAGATGGAAGTTATTCTTTCTGTCCCCATTTATGCGCCTTACAAGACTAGAGACGTAGTAAAGTTCAAACATTATGTTTTCAGACTGGAGGTTCGAATTAGTAAGACGTGTGAAGCGTGGCTACAATCCTGGTACGTTCGGCCACGGTGATAAGTATGGAAGGAGTGATGAACACGACGGCAGTGTCAGCAAGGAGAGGCTGGGATGTAGCGAGGAGCAAGGAGGTGGCAGGTTTGTTACATACATATGTATAACACCATGCTATGGAGACAGTATTAAACATTCTATTGGGGACCCAAGGCCAAAGACAGGGAGGTAGCTACCGCCGAATCAACCGTATCAATACATAGATGGGGGGGGCGCCTGGCAACAGGGACACCGTCTCGTATGTAGTAAAAAAATCGTTTTAAAATTTATCCTTAATGGGGGCAGATGGGTAGAAGGGCCACCACGACAAATGATACAGGACGTCACGCGCAAGTTACGCCTCTGCCCAAATATAACTGTCTGAAAGTGCTGCGAAGGGCGGAGAACAATCTAGCGTAACGAAGTTTAAAAACAGTTTGTAGTTAAAACTATATTAGAAACACGATTTCAAAAAGATAGTCTCCTCCTTAGGCTAAGCTCATTGGAAGTGTTCATACATATTGCTGATGACCGGTCTTTTATTATCTGTATCCTGTAGAAGGGATCATATATCACGAGGATATCCTCACATTTGCACCAACGTCCCACCACCTCATCATCATCTTCCTGCCCTTATCGCATGTTACTTGGGGTCGGCGCAACACGTTTTTTTCTTCCATTCTGTCCTGTCAGCCGTCACGCTATCACTCCCTTTTCTCTCATATCACTCCTCACACAATTCATCCATCGTTTCTTTGGCCTACCTCTCCCTTTCCATCCATCCACATTTATATTCATAACCTTTTTAGTTTCATGTGTTCAACGTCCCACCACCTATGCAAGGATTTTAGCTGTATGGTCTAAGGCAAAGGTGACCTGCGAGCAGTAGTAAACTTGAAAGCCTCGAGTGATATTTCAAATTATTTATTTCCCGAGGTTGCGTTTCCATGGTAGGAATTTTACATTTTCTAGCCGAATAGAACTTCTAGAGATTCAAATCATTACATACCAGCACTTTTTCCTCTAAATAGTTTAGATAAGTTCACCTACGCCTTTCAGCATCATCCACAGGCCTCTCTTTTCTTGTGCCTATCCCCACGTTGCCGCGCCAGTCAGACCCAAACCAAAAACCACATAAAAACCAAATCAAAAATTTTCATTTATTGCAGTTACGGAAGCGGGAGCCACGAGCTATCTTACAACAGGGAGAACCGTCCAAGCGACCGACGTCACCGCTCCTTCAGCAAGTCATCCGCCTCCGCTTCCGCTTCCGCTGTCGCTTTCAACAAGGACCTCAAGTCAAACCTTCGAAATTAGAATGTATTTCATTTAGATTGTATGAAATGTAATGTTCAGGGGACTGAAACATATTTTTTTTCTGAATTAATTTTTTACTATCTTTTACTTAGATATTAAGGAAATTGGTTTGGTTCTAACAACATTTTTTATCTATTTATTTTGGCTTTAGATCTAGACCTATTTGTATTATGTTGACATTGAATTACCACCTAACTAAATTAGATTGTAAGATAAAATATAAGGGTAAAAACAACTTTGTTTTGATTACTATCCTGAGACGATAAACCTATTGACTCTTTGTAGGTGCTCATTATAAAGTCATAAGAAACAAAGGCTAGCAAAACCAGTATGTATGACTTGTATGCGTAATCGGCATCAATAGAAAACATCATAACAAAATAACCAGTACAGATAGATAAAGAAATAAATCATCGTCAATATATTTAAAATTCTTCCGTTACTGACGGATGAGTGTACTGGCCATAAAACTGAATTTGGCTTGCCTTGGGAAGTGCTTAGGAGCACTTTAGAGAGAATTTCCCAAAATTCCTACGGGAACGTGAAAAAAGGAATATGCGCGTACCAAGTCGCGGACCACAGCAGTAGTATATAAAAGGAACATTATACCTATCCAGAGAGACATAATTGACAATAACTTAAAACCTGAATAAATTAATCATTCAAATAGCATTTAAAAATAAGTAAAAAAATCATTCCCGTCGGATCAATACTATTGAAGACCACATACAAAAGATGAATCTATACAAATACAAAATTTTACACTTAGTAACGTCGCTGAAGTTCAAGAAAGGTCAAGGTGATTCTTATTTATAATAATACAATTATTGTTGAAGCGTAGCAACACGATGAATCCACATCGAAGCCACAACAACAAGTAACTACCATTTAATATCAATAACCATCAGTCATAAAACGAATTAAATTAAATAAGTACCTTTACTGACAGTATTTTAAAAAATCAAGAAATGGATTAAAGTAGGGATGTTAAGAAAACTCCGACTTCTAATCCAATAACTCGGAAATTCCGATTGATCAATACATCTTCGGTCGAACCATAATTCACTACTTTTGCATCTAATTAATTTTATTTAATTTGCTAAAATAATGTTATTCAAAACATGATTATTTTTATTGTCTTTTTATGTTAATAGGTTCACTATTTTTTATCAAACAGGCTGACGAAATAATCTTTGTTCTGTTTTATTTTATTAAGTCAGTTTTGTTTGTTTATTTTAAGGATGGTAAATCATCAAATGACTTCATGCGCTCAAGGAGCCACCCATCCGTGTTCCTCTTAATGCCCTTTGCGTTCCAGGGCCGTGGTTACTCTTTCCAACAAATTCCGCAACCCTGGCAGATTTATGAGGCCTGCTCTTAACACATCTCTCTTAAACCACCATCTACACCTCCAATTCCGATTACAGTTCCGACTTCAACAAACCTGAAAAATCTCGACTCCGACTTCGGTTCCGATAAAACCAAGTCCGGAACCTTGCGAAAGCTTGCCTATGGCTGTTGTATAAACGTTACCTGATAACTTTGTAGCATAATTATCTTACGTCATTCTCATTCGGTATACCTACGTAGTAGGTACAGTCAAGAAGAGACAATTTATGTAGAAAAATTGCCTAATTAAAACTAATTAATGTGGAGTAGATTGATTTTAGCTAAACCTAAATATAAGTCAACCGGCGATAGCCGCGATCTGTCAGCAAACTTTAATTTTACATCAAATACGACGTGTATTCTTTGTCACATCACTTGCCTAACTGCCTTAAATGTTTTCACGGATTCTTTGATAAATTTAATGTTACCCCAAGATTAGGGCTGCGAAATTGGCGGGGTAACGATGGTTTAGTAAGGGGGCAAGTGATTATGAAACTTAATAATGGCATTTCATACGAAAATAATATTATCCTTTCCCTATCTTCCCAAAACTATTTTTTGCTAAATATATTACTGACTAGTTGCCGCCCACGGGTCCGCCCATGTGAATGTCAAAAATTATTGCTTGAGAAAATACCCCCAAGATAAAAAGTGATTATTCCAGACTATACCTAATTTATCTCTGTGCCAAATTTCATCAAGATCCATTTAGTACCTTTTGTGTGAAAGAGTAACAAACATCCAGACACACAAACCTTAGCGATTAAAATATTAGTAAAGATTTGTTGTTCCTATACCTGCCGCAGTGTTGTTTGTTAACCCAAAGATTGACTGGAAGAGAATGTCTTGTGACATAAAATCTGCCCGTTTTGGCACAACTGTACAGACAGTTTCAATAATTATACATACACTAGCTGCTGCCCGCGACTTCGTCCCCGTGGAATCCCCGATTTTAAAACATTCTTTATCGCTGCTCCGCTCCTGTTGGCTTAAGCGTGATGATATATAGCCTAAAGCCTTCCTCGATAAATGGTCTATTCAACCCAAAAAGAATTTTTCAATTCGAACCTGAGATTAGCGCGTTCAAACAAACAAACAAAAAAACTCAAAAAAAAGCTTTATAATATTAGTATAGATTTAGAATGCGTCACCTGATTAATTTATACATAATTATATACATATTATTAGATACGTGATACGTCATTTGGTTCTTGTTTTCTTAATGTTTATTGATTTTAAGTAACAGTAGGCGTGTACCGAATGCGAGGGCAAATAGAAAAGTTAGCCCATTTGTATCGTGAAAAACGTAGGTACTGACAAATTATAAAATAATATATCTTTTTTTAGATATGATTGTTAGTGTGTTGAACAGATTTGGATGAAATTTGGCGCGGAGATAGATTATAATACACTCTGGCGAGCCACTGACAGGAAAATAGGTAAATACATAAAATCCTATGTACATGTTTTTTTAGGATACTTGTCCATGTTTGCCTATAAAAGAATATTTGAAGTAGGAACCGCGTGCATTTTTTCTGAATTGATATTTCACCGGAAGTATATTATTTCATCATCATGTCGACTGCTATGTTTCATAAACGCTGCTTTCAAAGACATACCCGAAACGTTTGAAAATGTTTACTTACGACACACCAAAAAGTAATTTATTTTTTTACTCGTCAAAGTGAATGTAGCAAAGAAATCATGTCGCAAGTACCTACCACTCAACTCTGTACTTAAAGTAAAGTAAAGTAAAGTAAAATTTTATTTGCATAGATTGTAGGTACATAAAATGAGATGTTACAATAATGTAGGTGCGTACTGTACAATCTACCTAATAAGGCATGCAAAAATGTAACTGTAATTATTAACTAAATACTAAATTTACAATAAAATTAAACAATGGAAATAAAATAACATTACAAATTAAAATCAGATTATAAATACAAGTCCTCAGAAAATCATAAAATAATATTGAATAGAAATTAGAATAAAAATGGATAAATTGAGAAAACATTAAATTATTATTCAAAATCATTGTCATTTAAAAAGTCATTTACAGAATAATAACATTTTTCAATACCTAAGTAGTAAAGTAAGTCTCTTTTTAAAATTTTGGATTGTATCATGTTTAATTATATTTGGGACCTTGTTATATATTATTGGTATGTATGTTGACGTCTGCGAATTTTTTTTCGAAAGTCACCACGCCCCTGGAACACTATGGGTATTAGGAAAACCACGAATGGGTTTTAGTCATTAAGTCTGGCACTCCTTTCCGCTACGTCCAGAGCGGAAAAACTCATTCGAACATTTCCCATCCATTCAAAAATACATATTTGGTTTCACTGAACGAATAGTGTGAAATAGAATCATCTCTATCCATGTTATTTCGAGGCCTTACCAACTTCGTCAAACACTTAAGTTATTGGTTTCACAGAACGTATACTGTAAGACGCAAAAATATCAAAAACCTTCTCTCGTCTTCGACCACTCCTGAGAATAGGCGTCTCTTAATTGCGAGCTTCGTCGAAGACCTTAATTTCTAGCAAAGTCGAACAGACTGCCTGTATTTATCATAACCATGTCAATAAATTCAATCTTATCTATATCCTTTTAAACCTAAAGCATATGAACGGTCCACTGCAATAATGATGAATACCGTTTTTGTAAAAAAATTAAGTAAGTACGTCTTTCAGCCACTGGATATCTGTAGTTAGTAATCTCGTTAACAAACTTGGCAATATTACTTTACAATCCCGATATTTTAAACGGTTCACGCTTATACTAGATAAAAGGACGGTACCTACTCAATAAAGTCCTGGTTTTTAAAAACTATAAATAACATATTTTTTAATCAGTTCTTTAATAAAGGTTGAGTAAAGAAATAAAATAATATCAATAATCAAAATGTGCTGTAACCAATAATGTATTATATTCATACCTTTAAACACGACTGTCTTTTTCCCATTAATACAATTTAAACGCAATTAAACTAGGTAACAAGGACATTTATCGTTATTGCACCCTTCATATCACATATAGGTACATTAAAAATTTTACTATAACCAAAAATTCACCTCTCCCGACTTACAACGCCTTTTTACAAATAAAGCGCCAACATGGCCGCTATAAGATTAGCAACTAAACGAAGTGACGCGCGATATTGCCCACCACGTTCCCATAAAGAAATTTTAATGTAATAAGCTTTCTTTGTGAGCTGGAAATTCAAAGGCTTTTAGTTTATTATCCCAGGTTATGAAACTACCGTTGGCGTACCGGGGCTTAAACTGTAGAAGAGGTTTGGTGTGGAATACAGGAGATAGCGGATCTTGCTTGCAATAGTTGCTAATGCTAAAGTGCGTTCTCTTTCTAACTTCAGTTCGGACCAAACTAACAAAGCTAAACATACTTGTCTTCACAGGGTTGTGGAATTTTTTTAAGGAGTTAATGAGGTCCTGTGGCCATACTACGAAGTGCCAATGCTATCATGGTTCAGTGTGAAAAAGGGATAGTGGTATTTGTCTTCTGTAACTCCGTCTCTCTCTGACACAGGAAGCATGATGGATTTAAGACGTCACGGTAGGGCTGCTGGAACGCAAATGGCATTTGGAGGAATGCGGACTGATTTTAGTAAATGAGAAGTTACGAGAGAGAGAGGAGGGGAGGAGGGGGGGGGGGTGAGAGGTTGAGAAGATGTGATGAGTCTGATATTCCCTTCCGCTTCGCCCAAAACGGAAGGACGGACGTTTGATGACATCCCAAGCATAAAAAGAAGCATTCTTGTCTTGATGTTTTAGGTATGTTCATCATCATCATATCAGCCGAAAGACGTCCACTGCTGGACATAGGGCTCCCCCAAGTGTTACCACAACAACCGATCCTGTGCGTCTCCCATCCATCGGCTACCCGCGACCCTCACCAGGTCATCGGTAGATGTGTGTGTTAGTGTATGAAAAATATAGGACGGGAACGAAAAAATAGAATTCGCTCCTTGATGAAAGTCCACCTGCCTACAAATCCGCTGCCTATGTGGTCTATTTTGTCCAAGTAAGAACAGCATAAAATGCAACTTTTAAAAAATCACTAAGTACATAGTATAAAACAAAGTCGCTTCCCGCTGTCTATTTGCTCCTATGTAGTACGCTTAGATCTTTAAAATTACGCAACGAATTTTGTTGCAGTTTTTTTTAATAGAAAGAGTGATTCAAGAGGAAGATTTATAATAAGTATTATGTATAATACATACAAGATATATCAGAGAAACACTGATAATTTTAGAGGTTTTTAACATGATGTCGTAAATAAACATTTTTTTTTTTTCATTAAAAGCTGTTGTAAAGAAATTCCGGAGTATTTTTAGTATCAGCATTGCACCCGTACAAAGCCGGGGCGGGTCACTTGTAATTATACCCATACTTACATGATTGCAATACATATGAACCCAGTGGGCATCAATGTAAATGTAAAGAGAGTCTACAAAGTATCAAATTCATGTTTTCGAAGAAACGCTTACCGCTTGTCATTTCGAGCACAAACGCAGCGATCCATGGATTTATTTTGTTCTTGTAAGTACGTGAGTAACACACTATGAGGTGGATTTTACGATTATGTATTTACTTTGTAAGCTTTATATTCTATCTAAACACTAATTTCTAAACACTAATTTCTTACAATAAAATATTAGTATTTGGTGGAACCATTTTTTGAATGCTGTACGTTTTCGTTTGTTTTATTTTCTGACTAACATTATGAGATGCGACTGCAATAATTACCTATTTTGTTACTATTGAATTGTTTTAGTTTCTAAATCATACCTACTATTATGTCTTCCAGCGAGAAATCCTTTATTAGACCTCCGAATGCTGACCTCTGAAGAAGAGTTACTAGATTAAATTTATCAAACCGTACTTTGGAAACTTTTCATAAAAGTTGTTTTCGGCGTTTTTAACTTCTAATAGGTACCTACTCAATTTAGATTTGGGTGAATTGCGCAAGCAAAAAAAATACACGGCAAACCTGAGAACGGTAGTGCAATGTGCTGGTTTTTTATTTTATATATTTTTTCTCAACAACGTAAGTACTTCTCTACCTTGGCAAAAAAAAACATTGATTTCTACCCTCTAATATACCAAAAAAAATAATTACAAAGTGATATTTTATCATCACGGTGGCCTGTCCTGAACCCAATTCCGCTCATAAAATACCTTCCCCTGCCAATAGATTCATAATATGGATTTAAATCGATTCTCTTATCATTAAATTATAATATATTCGATCAAATAAAACTATTTTTGTTTGTTTATCTTCTTTCTCATGGATTTGACAGGCAGTCAACTTTTGTCTGGAAAAAAGTTATCATTTCAGAGGACAGTAAGTTTTAGTAGATTATCCATGTCAACATTGCGTTGTCACGCCCCTCTCACCTTTCCTCACTTCGGATCAGTCCAGCTCAACCTCTCGGCGCGAACGCAGCGGTCCCAAAGCTTGCGGTTTTTCCGCCAAAAAAGTAAGTTTATCATTTCAGTAACATGGGGTCAAAAATAGTTTAATTTCGGTGACTGTAATAACTCGTGCTAGATTCGTTTAATTTGTTTCAAAATTGTGTATTAAATTCGCCGTAAGTACTATTTTGTTTGAGTATTGTTCATATTTTTTTAATAATTTTATTTCGGAGTTAAATGTAGAACTAACCTCTATTTTATCATCTCAGTGTTATCATTTCAGTGGATTCGGTGGACTGTTATACCAATTACAGTCCACCGGAATTAAATGTATCTCCGAAATGATTTAAAACCATAAAGTTTTAGAGATCCTTGTATCAAATACAAAGTCATAGTTTTATAATGTAAGTGTAGATTAGATTATTCGGGTGTATTTGTTGTGTAATATTTGTGTTTAAGATATATAATATACACATATTTCTATGTAGCTAGTACATGTATATATTGGGTTGGTAGGAAAGTAATGAGCGTTGCAAATAAACAAAACAATTTTAAATTATATTTTTAACTAGCTGCTGCCCGCGACTTCGTCCCCGTGGAATCCCCGATTTCAAAACATTCTTTATCGCTGCTCCGCTCCTATTGGCTTAAGCGTAATGATATATAGCCTAAAGCCTTCCTAAATAAATGGTCTATTCAAACCAAAAAGAATTTTTCAATTCGAACCAGTAGTTCCTGAGATTAGCGCGTTCAAACAAACAGACAAACTTTTCAGCTTTATAATATTAGTACAGATTTACAATTACTTGTCTTTATAGTAGGCACCGTTGTTATCTACAACCCATTTCCAGCGATTAGGTAAAGCATGGATACCCTCAGCGTAAAAACTTGGGAGCCGTGAGGCAAAAAAGCTTTCGAGGAAATCTGTTAACTGTGCTTTATCATCAATTTTTTTGTCCTGTATATGATTACTGAGAGAGCGAAACAAATGAAAATCCGTTAGCGCTAGATCGGGAGAGTAAGGTGGATGTGGCAGTAGCTCCCATTCAAAATCCAATAGCTTCTGACGAACGACTTTGGCTATGTGCGGCCGAGCGTTGTCGTGAAGGAAGTATATCTTTGAGTGTTCACGGCGCTTTTTGTTGATTTCTGTACGGAGTTGGTCAAGCTGATGGCAGTATATTGTCGAGTCCACGGTGATATTATTGGGTAGTAGCTCCCAGTATAAAATATAAGAGTTGGTTTAATTTTAGAAGTTTTACTTATATACCTGTAGAAACACTATTCTCGTTTAACTAAATCCCAATTTAACTAAATTATACCTAGCATTTTTCTCTTAGTGCAACGGGTACACATTATGTATTACTTATTAATGGCATAACTTACAAATGCAGCCATCATATTAATCAGAAACTTTAAGCTTTCTTATCGCGCTTCGTTCACTCTTTTGAAAATATATCAAGTAAATTAGTATTAGTTCATAAACAAACATAAATATTTATTTATGGTTACCAGCATTTACGATAAAGTTTTCCAACATTTTCACACAACAACAACCAGAAAAATTACCAAAGGTTATTTAAGTGAAGAAACAATTCATTCATATCATAATAAATATTACAATAATATCATTCTTTGAGGTTATTGTAACCTCAAAGAATGATATATGTAATACTAACTGTAATATCTATAAATTAATGATGATATTAAAATAACTGTCTACTGTCCTGTCTCAGTGTTAATCTAAAATTTGTGGAAATCAAACCTAACAAAGTACGGAACCCTGGCTGCCCGGCACGGTTGTTCTTAGCTGTATCATTTCGGTGGATTTATTTCATTTCGGTGCACAGTTTATCATTTCGGTGGTCATTTTTATCATTTCGGTAGACATTTTTCATTTCAGTGGACTCTTAAAACTTCATCCTTAAATATTTATGTAAGTTTTGATGAAATTTGGTGTCCACTCACGCACAATGTTATAAAATAGGCTAAAGTTTTATTTATCACTAAAAATATGTAGATAGCATTGAAATTAAAAAAACCCACCGAAATGACATATAAAAATCACTTGTTGAAATTTACCCATTTGTTGTCATCTAGCTGGAAAAAGGAAAACAGAAGAAGTTACTTTAAAATAATAGTAACTTACAGCAAACAATTGAAATTAAAACATTTAGTTTCTCATAAATTTTCATTATGTTCAAGTCAACCCCAAAGTAGGTCGTAGCCGGTAGCCGGGACTTTGGCAAAACAAAATCCTATTCAAGAAAAAGCGCATTTATCACATTCTCTAAATACACTGCCATCTAGAAAATACGTATTTAACTTTTTCACCGCAAGAGACCTGATTCATTGACGTCGTTATTAGTTCTTTGCGCTTTCGACAGATGGAAGTAAATACAATGTGTATTTATATTTAATATATGATTGCATCAAAACTTGTAATCAAAACGTTAATTAACCAAACAGTGTTTGATTTTTTCTTGCTCTAAAAGCAGAAATTCTAGATGGTTTAATGTTTAAGGTTTAAAAATAATGGGATACCAAAATAAATCTTACTTCTACAGAAAGCTGATAGATGGCGCCCACAACGTGTTTAGTTCTTGAATTTTGAAGAAAATTAAAAAAACTATTATTTTGGTATAAAAGAAAATAATGAGAAAACTAATTATTTCTCTCAGAGTCGCCCTTTTTTACAGTTCAAGTAGCAGCATTCTCCAATCCGCAGATACCAGTAGTCATGATAGGATAAATAGGATTCAAAATTTACCAATTCAGCGGATGCGTTTGTGGTTCAGGAGTTCCAGAACTCAGAGGCGTGCAGTGGTTCGAGTTAGGGCAGGCCGGAGAAAATGTCCAAATAAATTTTAAAAAAATAACCACATTATTCAGGGTTGATTTTTAATGAAATGAGTTTTTTTTAGTTTTTTTTTAAACAGCATATTAAAAAAATACACCACATTTCAACCCTGAATAATGTGGTGCGTTTTTTTTTTCTGGACATTTTCTCTGGCCTACCCTAACTCGAACCACTGCACGCCACTGCCAGAACTGGCTTCTGAAGAACTATAGCATAATAATTTAAAGAACGTACAACGATACTTTGTGTACTCTTGAGGAGCTCTTGGCTAAATTATAACAGCCGTTCGGATCAATCTTCGTTGTTAAACCACGTTTGCCGAAGCCGGTCCTTCGGTGACTGACCATTCATTTAATTCAAAAGTCATTTATTCAAACTAGGTTGATAGACAGAACTTTTTGAACGTCAATTTTTACATAAAGACAGTCCCCCAAAACGTCTACCCGTCACCACTTCCCAGTGTTTTAGCTGGGAAGAAGAAGTGGTGCAACAAACTCCCCAGCAACACATCTGTCTATTGCGTTTTAAGAACTTGAATTTATACTATAGTATACAAAATCATTAATACATGACAAAGGTAGAAAGAAAAAATTTCCACCATGGAAATAATAAATCAATTCACTATAAAACATTGTAAAGAATAGATAGAGTCAATAAAGTAAAAACAGATTGACCTGTATAGTCATCAAAAATAAAAAACAATATTATATGAGCTCATATAACCCTTATTACAAACCGAGACTCCTCCGAACCTCATAAAGCTCGGTCCCTGCTATCTGGAGACTTTTGAAAGTCGTTATAGGAGGTCGGTCAAGAAATCATAATAGTCTTGCCAAGAGGTGTTATTGCAAGATACTTAATTGGGTTTCGGATATCAAATACACAGGTGTTCCATGTAAAATTCTGGCATTCAACTGGAAGCCGACCCCTTATAGTTGGGAAAAAGCTAGGCAGTTTGATTGAAAATACTTTCTTTACCTATGTAACCTCAAAATCGACAGTAGGTAAGTACCCAGAGAACATGTTGATTTATTTTTGTACTTTCAAGAAGCAGGATCATTTCTAAAGTAGAAGTAGTCGGTAAATAAGTAGTTCTTCTCTACTAGAATGATACATAACATTACATTAAAGAGTCCTTATCAATATGCATCAATGTTACTATTAAGAGTGAAAGTTCTAGCATAACTATTTAGTAATCTGTGGTTCTAGTTTCTTTAAATCTTGGTCCCAGCATACCGAAAACGATACACTAAAGGCCAAACCATTACTTCAATTTTGGATCGAAAAACTATTTAGTTTTGTGTCTTTAAAGTTTATGGAGAAAAATAGAGATCTGCATATTATTAACTAAATACTTGCACAACTAAAAACAAAAAAATCATCGATCGGTCGAACAACATATAAAAAATTACCAAACTCAAAGGGGCGCAAGAGGTGCTTTGTTTATTGACAGCTCGGACTTTGAACCCTATACCTACCTAGTAAATATTAAGTATCTCTTACGCCTTCTCACAAGCGGAAGAGGCAACCTTTACAATTTTCCCACGTAGGCGAGAAAAGACAAAAACACCATCATACTATTAATTAACCAGCTTCAAATATCCGAACCCACGAATTACCTACCTACACCACAGAAGAACCAACAAGGAAATGTTCCCACCTACTTTTTTATCAAACAAACACAAGGCTAACTACTGAATCTAAATACCAAGATCTCACGACCCATGGATGCTTGAAACTCCTTCGTCGAGGCAGCTCAAATTACACTTGGTTACATCGAACACCAGTGGAGAAAGAGTCCTTCTGACCTATATCTTTTGAGTGATGGTAGACCAAGTTAAGTTGGTGCTGTGTTTTCACACGCGTATTTTAGTATGCTCAATAATCGTGATTGACGGTGTTGTATGTTTGAGATAGCATCTGAATGTCTGTTTATCTATCGTCACCCTTCATGTGTCGAGTCTTATATATCTACGTACATAAGCACTATATACCAGTAGTTACCGACTGTCAGTTTTCTATTACAAGCTTTTATGCACTCAAGTACGAGCACTTGCGAAATGACATGTAGGAAGTGTGAAGTCATGTTTTGATAACATTTTGTATGGGAACCTTTTCATTTTATGTTGGATAATAATGTTAAGCCTACTTCCTTGAAAAAAACTTTGCTTGCACACGCTAATTGTAAAAGTTGGCAATGATCTCATATCTTTTTAAAGTTTCTTTTTGACATCGTAAAATTTGGAACCATAGAGCTCTTTCTTTGCTTGGAAATGGAAAAAAAAACTGCAATAGCTTTGAGTGCATTTAAAGGGAAAAAATTAAAAAAAAATATATAAAAAGAATTGCAGGAAGCGGCTATATAACTACTTTTACATAATTTAGGACAAATGGAAAGCACCAGAAGAACGAATTTTGGCTGATATGGTGAGTATAACCTTTTTAGATCTTTTGGCCTAACGCCGGAAGCGTCGGGGATATCTATCCATAAATAGACTTGTAAAAAGGCCTTAATGGTGTTTAGTCTGCTCATTTGGGTATGTGTAGTGTAGTGCAAACTGAAATATATTATAAAACATTTTGTAGTACCTTTTGTAGTGTATACATTGTTGTTGCGGAATTTGTTCGAAAGAGTCAAAGAGGCCGTTCCAGAGGCCCTGGACCGCAAAGGGCACTAGAAGGATCACGGGTGGGTAAGAGTCTGACACTCTCTTCCGCTCCACCCAGAGCGGGACTTCATTTGATGATTTCCCATCCAGAAAAAAAAAGGTATACATAGTTCCGTGGTTGCAGAATTGTTCAAAGGACGTTAGGCCTTGGAACGTAAAGGATATCTGAAGGATCCTGTGTGTGTTTTAGTCTGTGGAAGAGGAAGAGTAAGGATAAGGATACTAACTCTCCCACTCCGCCAGAGCGGGAGAATTCATTTGATGATCTAAAAAAGGTATGCTTATTTCTTTTTATTTTGGTTTCTTATGTAAGTGGTGCCCCATAGAGGCTCTGATCCAGAAGTGTGGAAGTTTACCTACTTGTAGATGTCTAAGTGAATTAAAAATCAACAAAATATACCTGATATTTAATGTAGATCCATTCACAAACCGGTGGGAACTAATACATAACAGCATAGCCTCGAGACATAAACGAATAATTACAAAAATGATTGCGCTCATTACTTCAAACATCAGATTCAATCTCGGAACGCGTGAGAAAAGTTTTAAAGCTACGATACAGAATTGTGCTATTTAAGTAAGGTCAGTATAAGATAATGATCATTATATATAAAAAAACACCAACTTCTTCTCGTCAATGACGAATTGCGAAACTAGAATTAAGATAAAAACTATCTGGACTTGATATTTTCACGTAATTTTGCGTAATGGTCGGTTTTGGACTTTGGTTTGTATGAGGGTCATCTCTGCTATCAGCTTCTTTTATGGTATAATATACTTGTTTTTGGACTTACGGAGTTTTATCAACTGCACAACCATCATTCAGACGAAATTTGTATTATTGGGTATTCCTATACAAAGGAAATGGGACATAAAAGATACCTATTTCAAAGTTAAGCAGGCTAATTTACTAGCCTCGAGTATATCAAGTGTGTGACTCATTCAAAATGAAATTAATTTGGAACTAAGTGTATATTTAGAAATATGAGGGAATTTGCACCATCAGGACGAAAATATGTATTTTCAATGCAAGCTGTATTCAAATATTTGCAGTTCACAGCTATTAGCTTAAAGGGGCTTCCCGTCTGATAAGGAGATTATAATACAAGGGAACCTTTACTCGAATTTCTGTACATCGATCGATTTCCTTGTGAATTGCTTTTCTTGAAGCGTAAAGAAACGCTTACAAATTCACCTAAAGTAGACTGAGGGTTTGAAATCATAAATAAGGTTTCATCGCTCAAGAGAATTATTTTGATCCATGATTTAATCTGAAGTCTACAAAACATTATCGGTCACAAAAAAAAATCGATGCAACTATTTGCGTAAACCTATCCAAATCTTATTCCAGTCACAACCTTTTTGGCGGACATGACCCACCCACACAGAATGGTTCACCACTAGCACTGAGCGCGGAAACCAAACCCCCGATACACACCTAGATCTGGACGTCTTGACGTCTTTCACCGATCATCTCTGTCAAAAATTCTTCGATGCTCTTGAACAATAATTTGCGAATTGAGTTCAAAACCGTAATTTTCAAGGCCCTCCTAATGAGATACTAGACGCGAACTAACTAAGACTAGAAACCAAATCCCAAACAAAAGCCAAAACTGTTTCGTTAGTGAATCGTTTTAAAAAAATGATCTCCTCCTTTTTGTATGATATTACTTCCCGTAGATCATAAGACAGTTAATATCAATCAAAGGCGGATTAAAAAACGAAAGTAAATATAAGGATTGCTCGTAGGCAGAAGTAGTGGGTAACCTTGCTTGATAATTGATGGGACCATAAAAAGCTTAGGTGTGTCAGAATGTGAGGCTCTTGAGCGACGATGCGATGGAGTTCCGCAAGGAAAAGAGAATGGTCCTATTATGTTTAGTTGACATTTTACAAATAAATATTTGCTTTAGCTCTGACTCGTGACTTTGTTTGCCGAGTTTTATTTGTTTAATTGAAAGTTTATTTATTTCACTTTATTTTTGGCTTTTGGCACGCGCCATTGAAAGTGCTTTTACTTGCTAGGCGTTATTACGCATTTTTTTGTTGAGATTACTGTATTTATTGACTTTTAAACGCTTATAAGCGGCAACGTAGAACCAACATTCATTTTCTAAAATCAAAGTTAGTTAATATTTAAATAGTTTTCAATATAAATGAATTCTGAAGAAGAAAGAGAAGCAGACGCCTTGAAGCACTTAAGGCTGGATTATATGGGCCTGTAGGCATTACCTCCACCGGCGAATTCCCATGTTTAACACGCCGATGTTACACGATGTCCTGCCGATGACCACCGACCTCTTCACGAAATACCTACGCCTGATAGACTGAATTGGCGCATTGTTTCTTTATCTTATTGTTTAAGTTGTCATCTCAGTTGTGAATTCTAGTCTAGTTGAAACACCTTTAATAGGTATACTCCACGTTTTTCTATTCTCATAGACATGGGATTACAAAACTGTTATATAAGGTATCTAAGTCATGGTTGCGGAATTTGTTCATTGGTCACGGGTGGGTTTTAGTCAGTAAGAGTCTGACACTCCCTTCCGCCCCGCCCAGAGCGGGAGAAGTCATTTGATGATTTCCCATCCAAAAAAACTAAAAATAAGATGTCTATGAGAATAGAAAAACGTAGAGTTAAGTAATTCATCCTTAAAACTTTTCTCATCACTTATCAGTCATCAACTCATGTATACACATACAGGCTTCAATAATATTTTGCTATCTATGAAACAGTTACTGGTGATGTTGCTAGGAAAAATGCGATGTAATGTGAAATAACGACTTGCCCAGTAAGGTTAAAATGAAAAGCATTAGTTATTGATGACATGCGAATGCCTTGCACTTAGTAATGTGATATATTAAATGCAAGGACAATTACTTGGTGACTTATGTCTTGGTCATCTTTATGTTGTTCATTTTTATTCTCTTTCAAATGTAGGAGAACATAGAAATTGCTGATACTAATGGAAGAATCATGACCGTTATGGGGATAAAATATAGCCTAGGTCACACGGGGATAGTATAGCTTCCCAACAGTGAAACAATTTTTCAAATCTGTTAAATAGTTTCGGAGCATATTCAATGCAAACAAACAAACAAAAAAAGCAATCAAATCTTTCCTTTTTGTAATATTAGTGTAGATTAAGAGTAACTTTACGAAAACTTGTGTAGTAAGAACCAAAAAGACGTCCACAATATCGCATCTTCGTATTGCATGTCACAATTAAACTTTTTTCCCTGAAACAAAAAAGTACTTCAAATTTTTTATGATGCTAAATTTGTCCAGTATTACACAGGAAATCGTTACGAAGTAGATAATAATTTTGAATCAATTTAATGAGTGAAGTTGTTAACACAAAGAACACAACTTTTTATAAGACCTTTAACGTTGTCGGTAGTCTCATATCAATGACACAACACAACATTTTGGTTGCAATCCAAAATAAAAGAAAACATAAAACTCACGAATTTAATATAATATTGTATGCAGCCGTGGCAGGCACCAAACTTAGACAAATCACGACCTGACTCAGTTTGAAATCTACTTTTTTTCTCATCTCCAAATATGAAATTATTCTTTAGCCAAATACACATACGACCTTTGCGTGACTCGGCTTCATGTGTGTATGGCATTGTCGAAAAAAACTCAAGTAAAAACTCACAGGCAGACAAGAATTCTTTGTGTACGTCTAGCCGATGACCTTCGGCGGTGATGAACGACTTTTTAGCCGATAAAAAACTGTTCGGTGAATTTACCTAACTTTTTGTTAGCGCTTCTAAGAACGAACCTAAGCCTTAGTACCTAAATGCATTCTTTTCGTAATAGCTTCGATATAAAACTTGGATGCCATAATTTTGGACGATAAGAATCGAATATATTGGTTCGCGTAATTCAAATGTTTGTTTGGCCAACATCGAGATTCCTTCCTAAATTAATTGGATCTTTTCTAGGCCAGAGAAACGGTTGTCTTTTAGTTTTGTACCTATATTTAGGATTTGTGGAAGGAATTTCGAAACCCGGTTTGGTTTTCGTTTCTTTGTATCGTGCGATATTTCGATGTTAAAATATTTTCTGAACTGACAATTTAATAGAAAAGTTACTCAGGAAAAAATGGCGGTAGTTATAAGATGACTGACCTCCCTGTCAGCGTAATGACATATTTTTGTGTTTTACAACGTGTAACTGACTAATTAATGGCTTATGTCGTGTGTTCAGGGTTATACGAGGCAATAGAGGTGTGTTTAAGCAATTTATTGATGAACAACCCCATCCTTAAATCATGGAGAGTTTATATTGTTATATTAAGCCCTCTTGGTCAATGTTTACACAAAGTAGTTACACCGAAAATATCCTGAATTGCTTTTAAAAAAGAATAGTATAGCTGTACCTTTGTTATGTGTCTCTGCTAGAGTTGACAAGAGTAAAATGGTGTCCCCCATTATGGCCTAAAAGAGAACTAAAGAAAAGAGTCGAAACGGCGAAGAAGGATTTTTTTTTGAATGGACCACTCGCAGTTCAGCACACTAAAGCTGGTTACAGCTCAACCGGACAATGGCGAAGAAGGATGAATATATCTTACTATTTATAAGTAACTAGTAACGCCCGTGTAGTTAGACCGATTTCATGGGAATGCGAAGATATAGAAGACTAGCTTCTGTCCGCGACTTCGTCCCCGTGGAATCCCCGATTTTAAAACATTCTTTATCGCTGCTCCGCTCCTATTGGCTTAAGCGTGATGATATATAGCCTAAAGCCTTCCTCGATAAATGGTCTATTCAACCCAAAAAGAATTTTTCAATTCGAACCAGTAGTTCCTGAGATTAGCGCGTTCAAACAAACAAACTCTTCAGCTTTATAATATTAATAAAATATAGATAATAAATACTCAGTGACGTAGCTTTTCATTAGTGAAAAAATAGTTAAAATCTGACCGGTAGTTTCGGGTTTTATTCTGTACAAAACAAACAAACAAAAAAATCTTTCCCTCTTTATTGTATCTCTCTTTATAGATGAAACTGAAATTGAACGTAAACAACAAAACTTAGTTTATAGTGTGAATAGAATTTGCCTACAGATCCATCTTTGTTTTGATTAACCTCATCCTTGAGAGTAGCTTATAGGTAAAATGACATTTATTAACCTGACAACATAAGAGAACACCGCAAATTGATTTATTCATAATTACGTATTATGTATGCAAATGTTATCATCATATTTGATAGAAGATATTTCTAACTTATTCTTATGCATAGTCTTGGTTCAGCCTTCAGGATTTTGTTTATTAGCAATAACACTCATTGTTACTTAATTCTTTGACAGATTTTGATCTTTAAACCTGTCAATGAAAGATGTGACTTAATTAGTGTCAACGGTTGGATCAGTGATGTTATGCCATCTTTCACCTTTGTCTTACCTTCACTGGTTGCTAGGGATCATGACCCTTATTGTGAAGAAATCGACAGCTTAGGCCTTGGTATAGTATGAAGATGGATATCTTCATTCATAGTATCTACGGTCTCTTGTCTTTTTCTCGTTACACAAGAATATAGAACGTGGTCTCTATCCTCTCATCTCCCTTTTTGTTTTCGATGGGAAATCATCAAATGACTTCTCCCACTCGGGGCGGAGTGGAAGGGAGTGACAGACTCTTACTGACTAAAACCTATTCGTGTTCCTTCTAATGCCAATTGCATTCCAAGGCCGCGGTGACTCTTTCGAATAAATTCCAAAACCCTGGTTTTCAATGCCTAACTCTCATAATCGAATTAGATGACAATCCAATCTGATCGCAATATATGTATATGCATTACGTGCTTTTCGGGGTAACCCCCGTATTTCGTATCTCGAACTACCATTATGTGCTAACAGTGAGAAATTCCTAAACGAATTAGCCAATAACACATTTTCTTACCTGAAAATAGATCTAAAGGCCCAAGCAGCGATCGCGAGATCATCGGGGCAGTCAAACAGATACACTGACGAAGGCACGAAGGAAACAAAATTAAATAGGTACTTACAGACATAAGACTAAATCAAAACAGCCATCTTCCTGAGTGCAAAAATATAATTTACAGTTACAATAAATAAACTTAATTCAAAGAACAAACATAAAAATGTTAAAGCTCAACAATTATAGCAATCAATTATTATAGCAGACATTGCTATAATGATTATATGTTTTTTCTCGTTTAAGCTTAAGGGCCGCCTCGCGTTCGTGACTGATTAACTCATAAATCCGACAATGGTAAATTTAATGTGACTCCATTATAAGGTGGGTCTTATCCTTGCTTCCTACGTTGTGTTGTAGGGCTGGCTAAGCTAAATTATTCTAATTCATAGATAACATGTTACCAAATGATCGTTTTGGGAATCTCTATGCTCTCTAAGGTCTCGAATTCCCTGCCGAAGTCTTGTTTCCTGCCCCCCTAGCCAGCCCTAGCCCTAGCCCCCTAGCCCCTAGAAGTTGAATCACAACCGTTTCGCGTCGAATTTCGTTCACCAATTGGAACGCCTCGATGTCAGCAACTGTAGAAAACGATAATTTGGTAGCCATGTTGACGCGCCTGAGTCGGCCGCTCGTTCTACAATGTCTTTAGAAAAACGACCTATTCTTTAGTCTATAGCGAGCGTTCCTACAAACGTCAAACAGGTTTAAATTTTATAACCATTTAGTTTAAACATTTTTACAAAGGAAGTAGCGTTAAGCACTGTAGAAACGATAACAATTCATTCTATCATTTTGAACGATGTGAACTTGGCTACGAATTTTCTATTCGTTTGTTCTAACCACGTGACTTAACGTTAAGAAGATTTATTCCCATACATTTGATTCGTTTTCGACTAGCGTTAACGATTGCAGATTATCAACTTGGCTAGGGGGGCTGATAGCTAAAATTTAGGAGCATTTGAGCCACGGTGAACAACAAAATGAACAGGTTTATGTTTCAGGGCTTTTCTAGGCAAATGTGATCCATATCCGAGGACATGACATTGCGCTGCCCAAGTCGTGTCCTCGCCATTTTAGTCTATTTGTTGCTATAGCGGCAACAGAAATACATCATCTATGAAAACTATCAAGGTTCATGAGATACAGCCTGGTGACAGACGGACGGATGGACGGACAGCGGAGTCTTAGTAATTATAGGGTCCCATTTTACCGTTTGGGTACGCAACCCTAAAACCGCCATAGATAAAACTGAAATCAGTTACTAAATAGGAACAGCTATTATCAACTAATGTTTTTGGTTATCTAGTTGAACCTGAATCTTCTTCTCCTAATTCTTTGGATCTGAATCTTTGAATCTTTGAACTTCTCCCTCTAGTTTTCCTTATCTCTTTTGCTTCTCATCGTCTCGAAGTATTCGAACGCTTCATACTCATATTTTTATTCGTGTTTCCTTACAACATACACAAATGCAGTGCTATCAAAAACATTTATTTATTTTGAGGGAAATTTAAATAAATCAATTAGCTTTAGAGATAAAAAATGACATTCATACCTATCATTCTTCGAACATCGTAAAATAATATTTGATCGCTTGAAATGAAAGAACGACTCACCGCTAATTTCTAAGAAGGTTTTGGGACAAAGCATTTCAAGATGCGAAAACTGATATTAAACATTTTTATTGCTAAATATCACGGAATTTTTTGACTGATTTTGTTTTTCTGCATACTTGATAAAATTTAATTCATATCTCTACATTACTGATAATTTGTATCAATAATATAACCTTTGCAATTTTGTTTTTCGTCTTTTATTTTCGCACCTATTCATTTTTTTCCATAATGTTACCAGGAAAACTCATATTTAAATAAAAACATTGACGTATTAAGAAAATAGCATTCCTTTGGAATTTCCAGTTTAATTTTTAATTAATGACGTAAGTAGTCTTGAAGTGTTTCATTTTAAAATAGGTATCAATATTTTAAATAGCATTCACCTTATTACATGATGATAAACAGTCAGCGGATAGCGGATGACAAATACGTTTAAGTTTAAATATATTTTAAAACAATCATTGTATTAAATAAAAAGAACGAAATGTAATGAAACTTGTCGATACATATCCAATGAGCCCAAACACAATCCTTTCTTGTTTGGTTGAGGACTTGCTGTGGCCACATTTGAGCTGCATCATCAGACCATTCTATGGATATTATTGTATTGTTCCCAGGTTATGTTTAGTATCCTTAGTTTCAGCGCAATGAAGTTTCAATGAGTGCTTGCGTGCTGCACAAGAAAATTTTGATTTGGTACCCGATTACCAGCACAAATATTGATGAAGCTGGAAAATATAAGGCTTTTCAAAAGAAATATTAACCATCGACAAGCTAAAGAGAACAAGCTATCAAAGAAGAAGTTTGTATCACACGTTACAAATATCGTACTAGCGTTTACAGTTGCGGGATTAATTTGTTCGAAAGAGCCACCGCGGCTATGGAACGCAAAAGGAGGAATACGGATGGGTTTTAGTCAAAGTCTCACACTCCTCATTCGATGATATCCCATCCAAAAAAAAAGGTGGTGGAACTTACAACGATAACCTAAGAATACGTCACGACTCATATTTTTAAATCCGACACAATACTTTTATTACATAGGTGACAAGTTAATTTGCATAACTTAATCACAGCTGGTGAGTTAGCGAAGAAAAATTATTACGTGTTCACGAACTTCCGGGACTTGTGTGGTGAGTGATCTTATTGTGACGAATCGTAGCTCCATCATATTCTTGTTTGAATAACTATCACTAGAAAGCAGAAAAATATCATCTATATCATTGTAGATAATCTGGTGAGGGTCGTAGGTAGCCGATGGATGCGAGACGCACAGGACCGGTTGTTTTTTTTTTACACTTAGAGGAAGCCTATGTCCAGCAGTGGATGTCTTTCGACTGATATGATGATGATAATGATGATATCATTGCTCAGCAATATTTACAACTGAAAATACGACTAGGCATTCTCGACGACTTGATTTGATCTGACTTAATGAGTACTAAGTCAAGTCACATACATAGACACGATAAGTTACCCTAAATCATTACAACCAACATTTTAACATACTCACACTAAATGACACCCTGTAAATCTAAGGCTCTACATCTTGTCTACATTCCGTTAAATTTATTTTGTTTAGACTATACCATATAACTGCTGAGTTTCCCTAACTTTCGTTCTAAATTCTGTGTAGCCTTTACCGCCCAATTAGTGGAGAATGGGACATACATCGTAGTTGTTTGTTTGAGGCTAAAATAATAAAAGGTTTCGTCAACAAACAGGTCTGAAAAAGGTTGGACGGATGACCTGGGCCTCGAGTCTGCTAATAAAATAGTGTCAAAATGGTCTATCATTGATTTCATAATGGTTGGTTTTGACAAGTTTGGTAATCGACTGATACAAAACCGTCATTATGACTTTCCAATGGTCTACCAATGACACCCCATTGAAAGAAATGGCATAGAATGGTAATCTCGTACATAATGACAAATGAATGACAGACGTATGAATACGAGACGTATGAATACGGTCACTGATCAAAGGATCTGTCAAAATTTTAGCTGACTCGGTAGACAGCTAAAATTTTCAACAATTTTGACAGATCCTTTGATTACTGACCTATCATTAGAACGTCGTTGTGCAGTCATTTCTTTTAATAGATCGGTTATCAAAAATTATTACGAGACCATTGACCGACCAATGATCGACCATTACAGATTTAGCAGATTACGAACTTTTAACAAAATAACTATGGGATATCGTGTTGGCATGAAAAATTTATGAAAATAGCAGACTTGGGGCCCTGTTCAATCGCGGACGAAAATCTTTCGTCAATCGTCTTTGCCAGCCCTGCAAATTCAACTAGGTGTGAAAATGACATGTGGATTACCGCCGTACCTAATAGATACCTAACTGGCAATTAATTGGGACCTCATAACAAGCATCATCATACATATTCAGTAAATGTTGTCTGTCTGTCGGATCTATTGTTCAGCTGACACAAATTGCTTGCGTAGGCCCTCTGGAGGCATTGAGGTTGGAGGTAGCTAAATGAGAGATGCAAGGTTACTAGGTACTATCGTTGCTAGGGGCAAACAGGGACATTTTGTAGCAATTTTCCGACCCATGTATATTATGATGATTCCTTCTATTCATGGTTATTTAGAGCCATAGGTGACTTGCATGTTCAATTTTCGGCGAAAATTCCTAGCACATTGATTGTTATAGAATCATCCATGTTAGTCTATTTCTAAAAAAAATGTAAAGATTGATATGGCGTGTGTATTTAATAAGTTTTTAAATTATTTGTGTTCTCTGTTTGAGTTGGGGGTTGAGTATACCAAAACTGCTTCATAAAATTAGGTATATTAATATATTTATATTTATGTAATATAATAATATATAATATTGATCCTTTTGTTTGTAACTGTAACTGGCCGTGTGAACGGTAGAAGCGAGAGATGGCAACTGTCGGGGCGCGAAATGCAACGCCACGCGTAGAAAACGCTAGTGATGCGCGCGAGATCGACTCGACTATATTTTAGTGTTGGATTCCAACATTCTCTATGTTATTTTTTTTTTAATTCTTCTTATTTTTCTTTGTTTAATTTTTAATTTAGTCTAATGTTATTCATGTGTATTTCACTTGGTTCTTTAGTTCAATTGGACTCTCATAATATTCTGTTTTTAATTTAATATCTAATGATAATTTATAATTTTAATTGTTGGCTCTCTGCACGTTTTGGTTATAACTGTAAGTACAAAGAGTAACTGAACTAAATAAATAAATATGGTAGCTGTTTATAATTATAATGTAGGTATAGGTAGCTACTTACTTAGAAGAGAGTAAAATAGGATAAAGTAAAGAAATAATTTTGATCCGGAAAAAACCTGGCCAAGAATACACACAAAACTAAAAATAAACACAAAATAATCATCATTATTTTGTGTATTCAACATTGCATCATCTGCCTAGCCTTTTCTCAACTATATGGGGGTCGGCTTCTGGTCAAACCAGATTCCGCTGAGATGCAGGGTGATTCCTGGCCACTTTAGGCGCGGGCCTGCAGATGGCGAGCTATGGATGGCTCGCCGTCCGATAACAACCAGGCCCGAGTCGACGGTGCGTCATGTTCCACGTATGCCTCAAAGATATGTCAGCAAACAAGACGGGACCCCATAGAACCAGTGCCTGCTAGGGTTGCGGAAATTATTCTAAAGAGTTAGGCAGAAGGAACACGGATGGGTTTTAGTCAGTAAGAGTCTGACACTCCATACCACTCCGCCCAGAGCGAAAGAAGTCATTTGATGATTTTCCATCTCGAAAAAAAGGTATAACGCTCATCGCTGTTGTTTGCTTTATTAGGGTTCCGTACTTAATGGCCCTATTACTAAGCCCTCGCTGTCCGTCCATTTGTCAGCAGAACGTATCTCAAGAACCGTAATAGGTAGACAGTTGAAATTTTCACCGAGTGTGTATTTCTTTTGCGACTGTAAAATATACTAAAAAGTAAATAAATTAAAAAATGAGTAGGGGTTCCCATACAAGACATGTTTCTTTTTCAGTTTATGGTACGGAACCTTCGTGTGAGAATCCTACTCGCGCTTGGCCGGATTTATTTAAATATTGCGTATAAGAATGATGCGCTGCTTAGCTTGCTCTCATAAATCGCAAGGACATTCTTTGAGCAGAATTTCAATGACTTTATCATAAGGAAACACATATCATTAGAAAGACGTCATCTTCTAGTTTGGCTTTAATTTATGATTGATCATGACTTTAGATTAAAACTTCAACAGAAAGAAATAAATAAAAGGAAAGATAAAAATAAACACATAAGGAAAATTATAATAACTTTGTTTTATTTATTTATACTAAGTACTAACTCCTGCCCGCGTCTGCGCTTGGGTGGAAAGTCTTTAGGATCTCTAGGGAATATTCTACCGGGGTTAAAGTATTGTCTGTTCTATTAGGTCCATGGTCTACTAGTGTGCGAAGTTTTATACGAAAATGTTTACCCGCTAAGGCATGAAAAGGTTATAAACAGACAGACAGATTAATAGAATTAGAAATCGTTGAAATTGCAATACTTAACGTTTAGTTACATGATATTCTACAATTTCTCGGTATGACTTCGAGAGATTAGACTATGTTTTGATCCGTAAAAAGTGTTCAGTTGACAATTTATCGAAAGTTTACAATCTATCAAGATACTACAAAGTATGCCGTTTTCCGGTGACATATCTGTACAAAAAATCATCAAAGTACATTGAGCAGTTTAGGCATAAAAACGTAACAAATAGACAGACATGATATTTTCGAATTTATAGTATTAGTATGAATACCTAGAACAAATTAATTGCTTATTGTAATCCCACCTCTTTGAAGCAAATATACCATGAGTATACACACATTAATAGACTACGATGCAATTTTATCTTATGTTGCTATGATAAAAGGTACTTGTAATAAACAGTTAATCGATTTCTTACTACCTTGCTAACATTTTATACTTGTACAAGTACTCATATACCTAACTATACATAGAGCTTTGTCTAACTAATTAAAGATGAAAAATGCAACAGGATTGTAAAACACTTGTAAAAACTGAAGAGGCTAACTTTGGTCCCAGACTCATTTTTGTCAAAAAACTACATAGGCGCTAATTGCATTTTTGCAACATGCGCTGTTTATTATATACTGTTTTGTATATACAACCGACTTCAAAAGAAAAATCACAACAAAGTACAAAGTAACTTTAATCTTGGAAGGGGGTATTTCTGGTGTAAATTCGTTGCTTATAATGTGGTTTTTCTTTGGAAGCCGATTGAAAAAAAAAATAGAGGTTTTTAAGTTTTAAGGTACATATAATATTTTCACTTTTTAGTGCTTCCCCTCAAACAATCTAACCAGTACATATCAATCTCCAAAGTTTTATGAAATAAATATGGGACCATTTCAGTATACACTTTTTTCGAACAAAACAAGATTTTTGCTAATCCGTCCATATATGATGCAGTAATGCCCGAATATAAGTACATAAAAGAATAACCTCCTCCTTTTTTGAAGTCAGCTAAAAATGTATGTATGAAACTAACAATATTGTAAAATTTTCACCTGTCAGTTTTAGTAAATTATAATTTTGGGTTAAGCTCGCCCTTGTACCTACATAAGCTGTCATATTGTATTTAATTTTGTATTTGTATGTTGAAAACGTCCACATACAAGCCCTGATGACTGGCAGCATTGCCACATCGAATGAAGTCACACACCGACCCCAAATAAAGCAAACTAAGAGCCGAAGTAACAGCACCCGGGTTCAGGAATTTGTTCGAAAGAGTCTCCGCGGCCCTGGAACGCAAAAGGGATTAGGAGGAACACGGATGGGTTTTAGTCAGTAAGAGTCTGACACTCCTTCCGCTCCACCTGGAGCGGATAAATTTATTTCATGATTTTTCTAAACCTTAAAACAAATTAAAAAAAAAAACGGTACCGTTGTCATATAATTGATAAATAAAGCAGTGATTAAAGTTTGGTCACCATTATACAAATTTATTACAAAATAGCAACTATTCCTAATACAACTTATGTGTTCTTATAAATATTCAAAGACAACACTTTTTGATGATCCTAATTATCATAATCAAGTTTCGCTTCTCGTTCAAGGAAATTTTGTAGGAATTTTTCTCAACATTTTTCAAACATTTACCTACTAGTAGCAAGTACTTGTTCGACCTTGACCGCTAATTCGTAAGACTTATGTAAACTATTACTTTGAAAACCTGTCTTGTCTTGAGTAATGTCACGGAATGCTGTTAAAAGAGATGTTTCACAAATTATGTTAAAATTTGTTTGTAGTATTAGAGGAATTTGCAAGACATGTCATTCCTTTGATACGAGTACTTAATATTTATTTATATATAACTTAGCTTACTATAAATGCCCTTTGGGTTCCAGGGCCTCGGGAATCATCCGAACAAATTCGGCAACCCTGCCAGGTACTGACCCGGGGCCCGTCTTTAAGGCGCGCGTGGTTCACAACGCGCCATGGACACGTCCTGGTTCTTATTGGATAGCGAGCCATCCATTGTTCGCCATCCACAGGCACCTGCGGTGTCCAGAATCACCCTGCGATTCCCGAAGCCCGGGTCTTTTTCTGATGCGGTGAATGGCGCGTGAGGTTTGGCCCTCCCTCATGCGGTCCACCTCTTCTATCACTTGCATTACTGCTTCGCAGAATGAGGTGTCCGTTTCCCATGCCCCCTCACTCTGGAGCAAAGGCCGGAAGTGAGAGGTCACAGCGTCTACTTCCATAGATTAACTCCTTTATCTAAATTTAAACTCTTTGAAATATTAACTTAGAAGAGAACGTTGTTATAAGCACTTGCTGGGGCTATCAATCTAGTACATGGGGCAAGCTTTTACTCCGTTGGATATGTAGAAACTGACAGCAAGAATGATAAGAAAAATTGTTGAACAAGAAAGCATGTTTTGACGAACCCAAGTAACATAGGCCAAAGGAAGGAAGATGTTGATGATGGACCGGATTGACTGACATTGTCCGTTGGAAATAGCTACCTAAATATCCTTGTTTTACAACGCAGAAAAAAAAATTGCTTTACCGGCAGAAAATAACCATTCTCTTTGAATCCTGTTTTCAAATTCCAAGAAAGATTCATTCATTCAAAACCAAAATGCTATAGTCTAACATTTACCAGCGGCACACGTACATTTAATAATAAACGGCTCGTCACAAGCTATGGTTAGTGCGGATGATGTGAAAACCGCTCGGCGCCAAGGTCTTGAGGTAACTGCTAACCTTCCGACAGGCATTTGTGATTAGAGCCGCTAATCTACGTTTCTTAACATGATTTCGTGTTTGTGTAGTGTTTTGTTAGACTTAGGATCTTGTGCAGTTTTTTTTTTGTTAAGCTTTCGATTAGCATATTGTGATTGGTCCCTGATTATTCTTAAAGAAGGTCTGGTCTCTTTAGGAAAAAATAAAGAGTAGTACGGGGTGGTGCGGGGAAAGGATTCTTGGAAGAACTTGGGGGAGATTTTTACCCAGCAGTTGGGGATGACAAAAAACAAAAAAAAACTTTTCTCAAAAAAATACCAGCGGCTTCTAAAAAAAACACAAAGTACAAAATAATTTTAATTTCGGAAGTCGGTCCATTTGGTTCTTTCTTCGTTTTTTGAACACCGACTTCCACCACTGAAGCACCAGCTTTCAATACAAAAAGAATAGAATAGAATAGAATGGAATACTCTTTATTATGTACCATACCTATAAGTCAAAATCGGTACACCCAGTAAAAAGTTACACAGACAAAAATATATGTATATACCTATTATATAGTCGACTTGAGAACCTCCTCCTTTTTTGGAAGTCAGTTAAAAAGAAAATAAATAGGTTTATTGTAGGCCTAGAAAATTAGATTGATTATCAGTTCAATTTCTTCGACTGACGGAAACGAAGGGGTCGTTTCCGTCAGTCGTTACTTCACTGAGGTGATGGACCTGACTAAACTTCTTGATAATCTCCGTAATTTGCAGTTATTTTGACTAAAGGACTTGAAGTAAATTGACCACTAGGTTTTTCTCGGCACCAAACTGGAGGCTGGACTTCTTCCCTCTCACCATCATCATATCAGACGAAAAACGTCCACTGCTGGGCATAGGCCTCTCCCAAGTGTCACCACAGCAACTGGGCTTATGCGTCTTGCGTCCATCAGCTACCCGCGACCTTCACCAGGTCATCGTTCCACCATGCAGGCCTACGATTATACAGGGTTATTTGTAAAACACCAACAACCTCTTAAGAGGTCATTGTACTCATCATTATGAACAACTTTTACTATGAGACCAGCTGTTCCTTACATTTATGTTCGTATAACTCATCAAAATGTAGAGGACAGCTGATATTTTTTTTTTCGCGATTTCATGTTTGGTTCCATGGTAAAAGTGATAATTACAATGACCTATTAAGAGGTTGTTGGTGTTTTACAAATAACCCTGTATATTACAATGTCACTTATTTCATAAAAAATCTCGCGTGAGTTTACAGTCAGTTTTTTCTAAGGCTGAAAATAAAGGAAAGCGATTATACGATTACGAAAAAAACTTGGAGGTGTCAATCATTATGTAGTTTTTATTACAGTTTCAAAACAATCGGTTGACACTAAGGCTCCCGTCGACTGGTGCCATGCGACAATATGACAACAGCGCATCCACCAGTTTTCATTGAAATTCCTATACAAATAAAACAATTTCTATGATAAATATTTGTAAATATTTGTAGCATAGTTTCCTTACTCCCAGTTTCCTGTAACAAAAAGAATGAAAAAAATTAATCAGTGTTTTACGATAATTCTGTTCTAGGAACTCAAGTAAACTGTCGCGTTGCGCCAGTCTGTGGGAGCCTTAAGAACACAGGAAAGCTTTGTTAAAACGATTTGCAGTATTTATCACGCAGCTAACATTAATTGATAAGGCAACTAGTCTTGCAATCAATCTTCTGAATTGTTGATTGGTAGGTATTGTTTTCTTTTACCTATTTATGCAATTATGTAGTCTGTTTGTTGCATTAATGATAGGTATTCATGTTAATGACGCTTTATTTCAGGAATTCCACTCCTTAACTGCACGCACAATGAAAGTATACCCAAAATATTTTGTTCAAATGAGTGAGTTGTAATAAATTCAGTAGTCCTTAATGCCGAAGATAAACTAAGAAAGTGAAAAAGATTTGACAGTGTGGTTAAGATCGACCAAAAACCCATTGAATTATATACATGACGTAAGTTTCCTTGTATTTTAATAATTACACATCACTGTCCTTTCTATTGTCATAAGATAAGCCAACAATAAATAATATGATACCAACGAGTACATATTTTTTTATCATAATAAATATGCAAATTACTAAAACCGGACAAACCGTCCCCTCTCCCCTGTAAAGCCTCAACCAGGGTGAGATCCTTGCGCGGTTGCTGAAGCGGAAGCGAATATCAAATGTGCCCATGAAACTAGTTGCGTGCATTTTGAAGTGAGTATAGCGGGCACCTGCAGGCCTGATGTCATGGAGCAGTCTAGCTAGCGTACTGAATCGTAAGGGGGTCCAGTAACGGTGTGGCCCCCTACTGCAGGTTAAAAAAACCACTATGCTCCGTCCTAAAAGTTCTCTCAATCTAAAGGTGCGTACGCATTTGCAACGCGCTGGCAAACGGTCTTAAACACCACTTATTTCCCAACATTTTGATAAGTGATAGTAACTTTTTTTCCAGTTCGGAAATCATCTAATGACTTCTCCCGCTCTGGGCGGAGCGGAAGGGAGTATCAGACTCTTACTGACTAAAACCCACCCGTGATCCTTCTAGTGCTCTTTGCGTTCTAGGGCCGTGGTGACTCTTTCGAATAAATTCCGCTAGAAGTGATGTGGCTGTGACGATATTTCCCGATTTGAATTTGAACGATTTTTGTGTAAAAATCGTTCTGTAAAAGTTCTCAACGTGAAAACGTAGATGAAATACACCTAGCTATCAAGCCTTAGTAACAGTTGGAGTGACAGCTTTCTTCAACGAAATGTTCACGGTGAAACATTTCCAGAAATGACCGGCTGTTAAAACGCGGCAACGCGACCTCACCAGGATTGATGTTCTAGACAAAGTGCCATTCTATTAGCGATGGTGATTGTCAAAATACCAAAATAGGGGATTGGGACTCGTGACATTTCGACAGCGTTTATCAATCCCATACATAATTATTTGACATTTTGATATTCGGTTTTGCCACTCAATCGCCATGTCTCTGGTCCGCCTCTGCTCCAGTTACCGCAAGTTTAGTTTCTCTGGATGAAGCCTTAGTATATTGCTCAGTCGTCATTAGAGTATACACAAATACCCATTGTTATACATAATTACCCTAATTGCCCTTTTCTCGTGTTATAACTTTCAATGTACGGAAGCCAATGAAATAATTGTGTGCACATTTGCATGTCATTAATGCAAGTCTTTGTTACTATGATAGAAATCGAGATACAAGGTCACGTAATCACATTAATTGTAGTGTTAAGTGTTCATAGTTAGTTACTTCATTATTATGTTTTTGTTCGGTATCGAGAGTCGGAATGGAAAATGCCCTCACACATGCATCAATGATGACTCGGGTGAGGTAGGTCGGGACTGACAAAAACCAGAACGCTGTATACGACATTCAGCCACTTTTACTTTTTATTTGTTGAAGACAGATTTTCGTATCACGATGTTTGTTGCCAAGCTAGTTTGGAAGAGTTTCTACTTTTATGTTCATGTGTTTAGCAGTAATATTGAAAACAAAGTGATATATGTCAAAAAAAAAGAAAAGAAAATTATGCTAAGAAGATTAAGCACCGCAATGGTTTTGGCTATCATCACGTTGTAATAGTAAATAGTTGAATAAATACTTAACAAATAACTGTTGAAATTGAGGCATTTATCATAGATTTTAAACATGTACGTTTTTACATCAATAAAACCAGTTTATAATAGGCTCATGAGCGTTGATATTATTCAATGCTCGCCACACAATATATTGGCACATAAAATATTTTGTAATAATGTTAAAATTTATTAATGTTGCCATTTATCTTCTCATTATTCGTATTGACAGTTAAGCATAATATGTAAGAAAATGGCTTTAAGAAATTTTCGCAACAATGATTTAATTTTGAGGCATATACTTAGTTATTAAGTTGAGGATACGCAGCAGGTTATCGATTTATGAAGCAGGTTTTTAGGATTTTGTCGAACCGGATTTTCTGGTGAGAAACATTTTCTTTCTTTTATGTTAAAATGCATGATGACATAGCTGTCTTCACTCGAGACAATTTTCAATAGATTATAGTAATTTATTGAAGTTTTGCTGCCATTTTTGAGAAAACTAGTATACTGTCTGACATTTTGAATTGTTAAGTTGATATTTGATTAATTGAAAGGGAAAAGAAACATAAACATAAATGTAATATTTCCTTTAACGTCATTCGCTTATCTTTATACTAAACTAGCAGAGCCTCGCGGTTTTACCCGCATAATTCCCGGTCCCGTGGGAATATGGGGATAAAATATAGTCTATGTCACCTGGGAATAGTATAGCTTCCCAACAGTGAAAGAATTTTTCAAATCGGTCAAGTAGTTTCGGAGCCTATTCAATACAAACAAACAAAAAAACAATTAAAATATCCTCTTTATAATATTAGTGTAGATTAATAGGGTTCGAGGCAACTTTTTTTTTATCATACCTAGTTCTCCATTAGTTTTTACCATAGAAATCACCCCTTTTTTGGTTGTAGAATGACGTGTTCGAAAGAGCCACCGCGGCCCTGGAATGCAAAGGACATTAGGAGGAACACGGATGGGTTTTAGTCAGTAAGAATCTGACACTCCCTCCCGCTCCACCCAGAGCGGGAGAAGTCATTTGATGATCCTTCAACAAAAAAAGACAATTCATCCAAAATTTCTTTGGATATCCTATGACCATCTAGTATTTCTGTCGCCATCCACATACTCAAATACTTTGTGCGCACTATCTTTTCCTCATTTCTTCGCTTGATAACATGACAATCGATTAAAGAAATATTTTTCATCTCATTTGTGATCTGCTTCTAATCTAACCATATCCAACTGAGTACTGGTATTTTACACGAACTCTATCTGCCTAACTGACCTACACGACCCAGTAAATAGGTAACATCGTGCCCTTAGAAAGACTAGTGACATATTTCTTGGGTTGCAAAGAGTTGTGTGATTATTTTAACTGTACAAAAAAGTGAATTCTATACAGTATGTTAACTAACAGAGGGCGTTCCGTTAACCCGCAATAGTATAGTATCCATATATGATTAAAAAATACCATTCGAAAACAAAATGTTTTGTTTTATTTCTTTAATTAAAATATTCACTAAAAATGTTAAATTGATATGTTAAAGAAACACTCTGTACGAGTACTATTCCGCGCTACTATTTTGATTTTAAACAGGATGTTTCGAATTTATTGTCAATTGATTATTTTTTAATTCGGATTATTTTATGCTTATTTTTCTTTGCTGATATTTTTATTTTAATCTATTAATGATATAGGTTAACGAGTTTAAGGGAACGCCCTCTGTTATTTAACATACTGTATATCGATCGTCTAAACATATTGGGATTCCTCCGTGCCTCGGAAAGCACGTTAAGCCTTTGGTTGCGGATGTAATTTGTAGATCTTCAGACGTTACGGATTATCAGAAGCTAAAAAATCTGACACTAGTCTTGCCTAGAACCATGTAACCTGTTGATGGGTGTTTTGCGGGTGGGTGTTATGGGCGGTTATGGATGGGTGTGGTAGGGAGATGATGATGATCTATTATCTGTCAATTTATATTTCCAAGTAAAGCTACTTCAAGTGTTCCAGCTTAGCGTTTATTGGTCCAGAGCAAAATGCGAAGTCTAAAAAACACTTAAGTATCAACCACCCACGCTCTTCTGATTAGACCTATAACTTGCATATACAAATGATTCCACTTTAAATTGCCATTTAGTTGAAATTAGCAGGAAGATGATAAATCCTCAAATAACTACTAAATGCTCGCACAGACAAGAAATACATAATGCAACGACGAATTAAGGGAGGTCAAAGCAGCCATTCATCATTCTCTAATACTGCACGACCATTTTGTTTAGACCTCTGTGTGTACCACTTTTTATGGGTGGGAAAATCATCAAATGTCTTCTTCCACTCTAGGCGGAGCTGAACGGACTGTCAGACTCTTACTGACTAAAACCCACCCGTGTTCCTCTTAATGCCTTTTGCGTTCCTGAGCCGCGGTAACTCTTTCGAACAAATTGCGCAACCCTAGCAGGCGCCGGCTTTAATGCGCCCCATCTTCTACGCTAACATCTTTTTGAAGTGCTTGTGGAACACAATGCGTCGTCGACCCAGGCCTGGTTGTTATCGGACGGCGAGCCTCCCATCGCTCGTCATCCGCAAGCCCACGCCTATGGTGGCCGGGAATCGCCCTGCGACTCCCAACGGTCAGGGCGTCTCCATCTGTTGCGGCGGCTGAGGCGAGAGGTTTCCATTTCCCTCACGAGGTCTGCCTGATTTATAAGACATAAAGTTGTTTATGCTTTACTATAAAGATGACAGCTCCTTTCTTAAAAATGTTTAAGTAATCTTAGATTATTTATTTTTTTCAGTATGAATCCTGATGATGTGGTCGACAACTGAGCGAGCATACTTTGTGGAAGTAGCTAATTCACTCTTGACTTGGTGACCCCTACGCTGTAGCTATTGGGATTTCAGACTTCGGCTGGTAATTTCAACCCTCAGCTGTACGCACTATGAAAATATTCCCGAAGAGTTTTGTTCGTATATAATAATATGATTGATTTTGTCTTAGAAATGAGAGGTCTGAACTGACTAAAGGATGCAACAGATTAAACAACTCTCCTGAACCACCAATGATTTCTAGACTAGCGATCCTACAAGGTGCAACTTATATAAACATTTTTTCCTCGTTTATTACTATTTTTATTCGTTAAATCCGTATCAAAATCCGTTTCTTGGTTAAGATGACGCAAGGGAAACCCGCGACTTCATACGCGCAAAACCCGTTTTTCCCATTGTCGTATAGTCTTTCGCCTCATGAATGTGGCAATAATATACAAAAATAATTTTTCAAATCAGATTGTTAGTTTCAGAGATTAGCGTACAAATAAACAAACTCTTTATTTTATAAGTATAGATAAAAGAGAAGTTTTTGTTCAACCACAAGAGACTTTCTTTACTGATTCAAATTTAATTTAATGGTAATGTAACTATCATAATACTATAGTTATTATTTTATTTCGTCCAGTAACATCAAAATCATACTTCGGTGGTGAAATTTTATGATTATTTTGTGTATGTCTGAGAATACAAAGCTCAAATATATCTGGCTGGCATTTCCTGAGTCAGTTAAAAAGTATGATATTAATTATGAGCAGAAAATCTCTTCCTGTTAGAAATAATTTTATTAATTTGTTATTGCTTCCATATTAATTTTAATTGAAGCCAAAGATTTTTTTATGTTAGTACTTAAATGAAAAGGAATATAAATACCGCGTAAGTTTTTTTTTTTTCGGACGACGTTATAATAAATGAAGCAGATAGAACATTGCAATTTTATATATTTGTAAATATTTATGTAATGATTTAAACTTTTTTGGGAGAGTTATTACAAATAATATACACAATACTAATAAAATATATACATATATCCTAAAATAATAAACTTATAAATATGATATTTTATAATATTGCTTTCTAGAACATTGTATAATACTATTTTCTGCCTGCAACTTTTCCCAAGTTAACGTGGGATATTCGTCCTTCCAGGATAAAAAGCACCATATTCTATCTAAAAATACGAAAAATTACTCGTCAAGGCATGAACGTCATCAAGTCATGGAGAAAACCCAAAAAAAAAGATTTCCAGAGGCGGATCTTTGCAGCAATTAAAATAACATACCTATTTATAATTAAAAAAAAAAAAAACATTTATCATTGCCACTTATCGGAGCAGTAGTGGCCGACTTACGAATTGTAAATTACGGGTTCAAACCCAGCCAGGCGCATAACTTTGTATAATTATTATTATTTTTATTTTTTTAACATTTCCCCATACTAGGAATTTCTCCTGTGTCGTGGATGATTTTACAAACATACAATCTCACATACACAAACAGCCACCACCACTGCTCTCAAAACGGTGAAGAAAAACATCGTGAGGAAACCGAAAATTCGAAGACATGTGACTTTCACCAAACCACACTGGGCCCGCGTGGTACCATTCCCTCTCCTAGAGAGGAGACCTGAGTCCCAATAGTGGGAACATTAAAAGGCTGACTATGCTTTATTATGCTAATCCACTAATTTATAAACACGATTAAAAAAACAATCTAATCGCAATCTTTAATTATTTAAGCATAAAGGTGTCGAAGACAAATGCTTAATTTAAAAAACTAATTTAAACACAATACCTAATTCTAGTTAAGCCTAATGGATCTATTGAATCGCAATTACCTACACATAGAGATAATTACTTGAATCCAATTTAAATGTATTTTATCTGTACGGCTTATACTAAACCCGAGCATAGGCGAGCAATTACAATAAATAATGTCACTTAAAACCCAGATGAAAGCCGCTATAAGAGGAATAGTGAATTTGTCCATTACTTAGTAAGTTGGTATGTCTGTCTGCGTGTGTGAATCTCCTAACGGGCTATGGTGATATTGATGGAAACGCTTATGAAATTCTGTCGCAACATTATGGTGATTTTTTACTACGGAAATTTTCTTCTTATCTGTAGGTAATGTTTTTTAGTTCTTATAACTGACGCAATCAACTCCATGATATTTAAAGATACAAAAAAAAACAGTTCTCGATTTGCAATCATCGATTTGCGAACACCAATTCCAAGAATTACTTTACTTCATTCAACTTCCAAGAAAAAAACAAAATTTCTCCGACTCAACTTCGCGAAACTGTCACAGCGTACTAAAATACCGTACGGAGTCAGTACACCCAACTAGTTTTTTATAAAAAAAAAAAATGGCGAACGACGATCAATCGAGGTTCAAGATCAAGGCTTCCCACGGTTGGAAACACCTGTGTCCTGTGGCCGCGGTAATGCATGTACCGATGAATAATGTGCCAACTTTATCAACGTAGCTGTATTTTTGTATCTGTGGGCCGTTATCGCAAATTATTTCGTTGATTGGTTGTTCTTTGGCGGGGAATTCGAATTTTATTGATGGCTAGCAGCGCCCCGCGGTTTCACTCGCGCTGTTCCCGATCTCGTGAGAATACGGGGATATAATAGTTAAAATCGGTTCAGTAGTTTTGGAGCTTAATCAGTGCAAACAAAGAATCAAATCTTTCTTTTATAATATTTGTATAGATGAATGGGTGGGGAATTGCTAATAGATGTAACTGTGATGGTTTAATGTCATATTTCAGTGGAAGTTTTAATACTGACGGGATCGTGTTTGCTCATAATCTTATTTGGAACGTTAGAGTACGCTTACCTTAAAGTAACCTATTCAATCTTGACTTAAATACTCCCATTTTTAGTTGTTTCAGTGTAACACGAATCGGAAATAAGGATAATTCGTAAGAACATTTCTATAGCCAATGAGCAGAACAGCAATCAACAAAGGGGTCAGATCAGATTTGACTAAGCTAAATGTAGATCTCCACTAAAGCACGCAATTATACCTGATCATGATACTCCCACATCCGTGCCTGCTATGTCTTTTGTTGTGGTAATCACTAACATTTTATGGTGGCCTTGAAACTCTGATCTTGATTTCAATAAAAACTGAAAATATAAAATTGCTACAGTGATTAAAAAACAGGTAAATCCACCAGCTATACAGAAAACCTTAACTTTTATCGAAGAATCAAAATACCGAACCATTCAAAAAGCCAATCGAGAATCCGATGACCAAAAAAATACAAACGTCGCATCTGGCTCCATCGTATGACCAATAAAGGATGGGATAGCTGGCAATAGTGCAGAATTAACTGCAATTATCGGAACAGTACGGGGACCGGCCTGCCTAGCCGGTATTATAACGGTACCCGCTCTGGGATGCGGCGGAAACTGAATTGGTGTGTGGTGCAAGGGAGAGGATATAGAATTGCCAGTTACATTTGTATGTATTAAAGTTTGAATGAACATGGGACAGTTATTGACAATCGATTAAGTAATAGATAGATAGATAGAATACCTACTCTTTATTATGTACACCATACATGTTACAGAAAATATAGATGAAGAAAACATTACATAGGGTGACACAATGGGCGGCGCTATCGCTAAAAGTGATATTTTCAAGACAACCTTTGGATGGATTTTAAAGAGCAAATAGAATAGGTATGAGAAAGGTGGTGACGGTCAGAAGAACGGAAAAGCGAACAACTCATGAAATTCCAAATTTAAGTTCCTAATTGTAACAAATTAATCAAGAAAGTGAGCAGTGGTGGCCGAGTGGTAAAGGCCCCAACTTAAGAATTGTAGGTCGCTTGTTCAAACCCAGCCAGGCCCATTACGTTGTGTAATTAATTTCATTACCACTGCTCTCAAAACGGTGAAGGAAAACATCGTGAGGAAACCGGCATGTCCTAGAATAAAAAAATCGAAGACATGTGACATTCACCAACCCGCACTGGGCCCGCGTGGTGGATTATGGCCCATTCCCTCTCCTAAAGAGGAGGCCTGTGTCCCAGCAGTGGGAATATTAAAAAGGCTGATTATAATCAAGAAATCGTACGTAGGTATGCGGCTAGCTTAAAGCTCTCTTATTAAAAGTATAAAACTAAAAGCAGAACTATCACCCATCATCTCTTAACTTAGACCACAAACAAAAGCTATTGCAAAAACTAGATTTTGTCACGCAAGCGATCATTAAAGCTTTTGAACGGATATGATGGCGTTACTCGACTTTAATTGGGTTTCTTCATTTCTCCTTTTGCTGAACCGACGGCAATTTCTGTAGTAAGCAACCTTATCGATACATACATATCTCAGAATTTATCAGCACGGTTTAAAAGACGTTTGTTGAAACGGATTAAAAAAATTATAAATGTAAATTGGAACGGTTCGAATATCATAATATGGGACAACGGTAAATGGGGACGAGGTAGGTACAGTTGTTGGATTTGCATATGGACTGCGGTTATCTGGGGTTTACATTCCGTTGAACTGCCTCTTTTTAACCGACTACGGCAAAGCCAAAAGGGAGGGTAGTGGTTTTAGCTGTCTATGTATATATGTAAGTATGTTCCACTCTAGCGCCTAAACTACTGAACTGATTTTGATGATTAATAATGAAATGTTCGTGTACATAGGGTAGGCGGAGAGACGTAGGGACTACTGACTTTCATTACCTGTTACTCCCAACCACCATGACTTCAAATACTATCCATACTAAACTTAATCATTTTACGAATAAGAAAGTAACTGTCTGTCCAACTGTTTGTTACCTCTTCACCTCTTAACAGCTGAACGGATTTGGCACCTGGATAGACCATGTCTCCACAGCATAGATAAATATACTTACAACTAACATTTTGTTAAAACAGACATTTCCGTAGTATCATAATGCATTTCAAGAAGCACTTAATGCATTTAAAACCTAGGTAATAATTAGTACAATATTAAAATCAGTCCTACCTTTCATCTATACCTACCTACTGTATGTCAGTAAATAATAATTTTACTAATATGTGGAAACGTTGTTGATTATAATATGTAAACTGTATTGTATACCTAGATTTAAGACATAATGTATTATTTCTGGTTTTCACTAAGAAAAAAAACCTGGAATATAGGATGCTTCCCGGGAACGTACTCCCGGGATGTAAAGCTTGAATGTTTTCGACGTTCATGCGAGCAAAGACGCTGGTGAAAGCTAGTTGACGTATAAGGTCCAGGGCCCTGAGTCTGCTATTTATTACAATAGTGTCAGAATAGTCTATCATTGATTTCATAATAGTTGATTTTTGCATGTTCGGTAATCAACGAATATAGCGTCACTATGACTTTCCAATGGTCAACCACTGACACTCCATTGAACGAAATGGCATAGAATGGTAATCTCGTTCATGATGACAAATGACAGACAGACGTATGCAGTAATCTGCTAATATTTTGAACACCTACCATTAGAACGTCATTGTGCAGTCATTGCTTTTAATAGCTCGGTTATCAGAAAGTATTACGCGACCATTGACCGACCAATGATCGACCATTATAAAATAAAAATAAAAATCTTATATTTCAGACTGAGTCCATTTCTTGGTTAGTAATACAAAAACCTTAAAAAACTATGTTAGTACTTATTATAGTTAGTATATATTATAGTGTAGTTGTATAGTAGTTAGTATATATTATATATATTATGAATTTAGGAGATTACGATCTTTTAGCAAAATGGCAATGGGAATGACAAGTTGATATAAAAATAGCAGACTTGGGGCCTAAGAAGCTTCAATGGAAACCGCATAAATTGATTAATTTATCGCTCGTTTCTAAAAACTGAGAAATATATGAATATGGCAGAAAATGATGGTGTTTTATATTCTAGAGGTCAATTGCCTTATAAACCTAAGAAGTAAATTATTTCCTAAAACCTTGCAATTTTTAAAGAATAATTTATTTCGCTCATAAAAATTATCATGATTTAGTATTCATAGTTTTGCAATGCCAATGTCAGCAAAGTAACATAAAGTTTGAATTTTTACTAATTTTCATTATATGTATTTCACATTATACCAATTTATTTTCAATAACCAGTTATCGATCAACGTTTAAATTGCTAATCATTTTCAATATATATATATATACTTTTTTTTTTTTTTTTTTTTCTAAAAATGTTAAAAGGTAATTTTGCTAAAGCGCATAATTTTCATCTAATGTAAACGCATAAATAACTATATATGTATATATTTCTTGGTAGCCGCCAAAATTTAAACTATGTTTTACTGTCCAAATTGACATTTTTTGACGTTTATTTTCCCGCTCAGCGACTCTTTAGCTGCCGAAGAAATACTGGTATTTTTGTCTATCTAGATATTATTAATAAGGTAACCGCAAAAGATAAATGCAAGTTCAATAAATGGCTATCGGTAAGCATCCAATAAGCTTGCATTTAAACTCTTTTACTTTTTTTCATAGGCAGTGACTATTTCATCGCATCCTGTTGGGACCGTTATTTGGGCACAGATGTACGAATAATTTCTGTTAAAATCGTGTTGCGAATATAATTTAAAAAGATCTAAAATTTTCTGACTTTACAAAACGAGCTTACTGATATGCTATTATTTATAACTAGCTTCTGCCAGCGACTTCGTCCGCGTGGAATAGTTACTTTACCCCCGATTTTGAAACTCTCAGCCCGATCGGTTTAAAATTGACAAAGTTTCATACAAACGTTCATCCCCTATTTTATCCCCTTGGGGGTAGAATTAATCAAAATCCTTTCTTAGCGGATGCCAACGTCATAATATTTGCCTGCATGCCAAATTTCAGCCCGATCCGTTCAGTGGTTTGGGCTGTGCGTTGATAGATCACTGTGTGTGTGAAATATGTACAACTTACAACAAAAAAAGAAATGAAAGTAAAGCTGAAATGCCTGTGCAAAATTATATTATAATAACCTATACCTACTTCACTTAAAAATAAATACCTATAACTACGTATAACTAATTAATAAAATAACTACTAATTAATAAAAGTATCTACGCTTTTACCTACTTAATACCAAAAAACAGAACATAAATTAGCCAAAACTAACCTATCAGTATCTAAAAATCTATGCCCCTACTTCTACTACTACTTCACCTAAAAAGAAATAAAATTGAAACTATTAATAATTTGTAATTAGAACGAATATTAAACATTACCAAAATAACTAATAAGTACCTATTTTATAAAATAGCAACAAAAGTTACACAAAAATAATCACAATAACATCTTACAGCATGATTCAGTATTAAAGCGCGACGGCGCGGTGGCTTATTATTGTATTCATGTATAAGTTTGGTGTTTCTATACCGATTTCTATGATTCTTTTTTTATTGAATAGGTAATAATGTTTTTTAACTTTTTTTAATTAGGGATGAGTGAGAGTATTATAAACGTAAGAGTAAACAAATATAATCAGAAAGCTCCGAACTGCTAAGCTATCGGGAGTTACACGTGTTATTGTGAGTCAACCATAAAAGATAGACATATACTGTTGTGGGATATTTTTTAGATAATTTTATGTAGAACATTTCCGTCATACATTATTTCTATGTAACTTTAACCATTAAGGCTAAATACGTGACGGAAGCTTAAAAAGTGGAGTAACTTCTCCCGTTTTCCCAACATTTCCCTTCACTGCTCTGCTCCTATTGATTGTAGCGTGATGAAAAGTATACTATAACCTGCCCAGGAGTATGAAGAATAATTGCACCAAGTTTCGTTAAAATCGGTCAAGTAGTTTTTGTTTCTATAAAGAACATACAGACAGACAGACAGACAGACAAACAGACAGACAGACAGACAAAAATTTAACTGATTGCATTTTTGGCACCAGTATCGATCACTAATCACCCCCTGATAGTTATTTTGAAAATATATTCCCTGTACAGAATTGACCTGTCTACAGATTTATTATAAGTATAGATATAGATAACAATTTTTAATCCTTTTTTTTAACCGGTCCAATTTGTTAATGTCTTCCCAAGACAAGATTACCGGTTATATTATATCTATGCCTATATACGTGGCCGCCCCGGCTTTCCTCGGATGTATTATTTTTCCGAAAATTTTCTTCATAAGACCTTCTGAAAATAACAAACACAACAAAAAAAAGGATTATCAAAATTGGTCTAGCCGTTCACGCGTAATGTCGTGATCAAGGGAAATAGGAATAGATGTATGTAACCTATATATATATATATGTATGTACATGTTTATGTTGAGATAACGTTAACAACTTTATTGATAATTTGACGGCTCCCGTCTGTTAATTAACACGAATAAGATCACAAAATGAAAAATATGCCCAATTTTTCCCAACCATCTTGGGGAAAGCTTCCCGTGGAACTGAATGCATTTAATACCAGTATTTAACACGGAGCGACTACCTTTATGAGCTTTGCAACCCAGTAACTGGGTAAGACGGTATCTCTTGGCAAGACAGGTTTCAGATTTTCTGGCTTCAGTCAGCAGGAAGAATGACATCCAGAACGTGGCTTCATGCCCTTTCCAAGGTACGGAGAAGACTCGGTATGTATAATATATAATATAAAAACTCGGTATGTGTAATATTTTTTTCCTGGATGGGAAATCATCAAGTACCTCTCCTGCTTTGGGCGGAGTGGAAGGTAGTGTCAGACACTTACTAACTAACGCCTACCCGAGATTCTTCTAGTGCCCTTTGCATTCCAGCGCCGCGTTGACGTTTTTGAACAAATTCCGCAACCCTAGCAGGCATAGACCCTATGGGGCCCCGTCTTCTTTCCAAGTGACATCTCCTGTTCTGCGCAGAGTGGAAGGGAGTGTCAGACTCTTACTGACTAAAGTCTAGCGGAGATTCTTCTAGTGCCTTTTGCATTCCAGTGCCGCGGTGACTCTTTCGAACAAATTCCGTAACACTAGCAGGCACTGACCCTATGGGGCCCCGTCTTCTTTGCTGACAGCTCTTTGAAGCGCGCGTGGAACACGACGCGCCGTCGACCTGTGCCTGGTTGCTATCGAACGGTGAGCCAAGACCAAAAATACCACATTCAAATCCACCTACATTCACGGCCTTATCATCCCTGAAAACCAGATTGCCAAGATCTCTTCTATACGTCCTTAATTACACCACATCTCGTATCGTCCACCTGTCTACATTCTTTTATTTTTATTTTCCATTTCATGGGAAAAGTATGGAGACACCTGTTAACTAGTAAAAAATATTAAAATTAACACCACGTTTCACTACTGATGATATTTCTGTGTTAATTCGTGAGCTGCATGGGTGTTGAATTGTGCATTGTGTTTTAATCATATGTTGTTTATAGGGTTAATATTTTTTGAGATAGTTTTAACGTGCCATAAAGTTTTATTGATTCTTTGCTAACTTTACTAATATTAGACTATTTTTAATATTAAAGTGCGGTCGTTTAGAACCCCAATTAAAGATATACCTATATAAACTAATATTATAAAGAGATAACGTTTGTGAGTTTGACATTGTAAGGGGTAATCTCTGAATCTACTGAACCGATTTTCAAAATTATTCCACTAATAGAAAGCTACGTTATTGTGGAGTGTCATAGGTTATATTTTATTCCCGTATTGCCACGGAAACAGGAACAACGCGGGTGAAACCGCAAGGCGCTGCTAGTGCCTTAATATATACGCACTTGGTATTGAACTTTAAGCGCTCGCTTAACGATCACAGTCAAAAATCCAAAAGTTCAATTTCAAGTCAGTAAAATGAATCTTTGATTTTTAAAAATAACTCTAGGTTTCTCCTTGCTCCGGTTTTGGTGACGCACGTGGTATTATCCCATATATGTTTTGGTCGCCTTACCTTTCACACTAACTTTTTAAATTATATCGACCTTGACTAAAGGAATCTCCTGTGTCGTGCGTGCGTAGGTACCTACCATGCAAATCTGAAAGAAAAATCTAGAACGAATTGAGTTGCATTCGATCCTATATTTTCATTTGTTGTAAGTTTAGCTTATTTTATTTATTCGGTAATGTTGCATCTATAGTAGGTATTAAAATAAAGTAAATTTGAAATATTTTATTTCAAATGAATAATATTATACGAGCACTTTTTTGAAGTCTTACGCTTCAAGAAAACAATTAAAATTTTGTTTATAGCAAATTGCACTGTACCAATAAATTGCCCGTCCTCTATGGGTAAGAACTAAAAACCAGTGTAAAGTTCTCTTTTCAAATTAAAGTAAATATTTTAAATATGAAAATAATGTTAAAGTCAACATTATTTTCATAGTTAAAATATTTACTTTAAGTGGGAACAGTACTGACACGTAGCTCAGAAGCCATTACATCAACTGCGCCAAGCGTGCGTCATTTATCAAAAGGCGTGATACCCGCAGGGCGGAGTGTTGTATTGGGGTGAAATTTCACACATGTGCAGCTATTCCAGTAACTTTAATTGCTTCTTTATAGGAATTACATATTAATTAAAATGTTTAATGAATACCAGTATCATAATTCCCTTTACCATGTCACAATTTATTTGGGGTCGATGCAACTTATGTTTCTTCTAATTCAGTCGGTTTATTCTATCAACGTTTCACTATGTATACAGGTATTTAGCATAAAGTGAACTGTCATTTCATCATGTTTATGTTTTTTTTAAGTGCAATACTGTAAAGACTCACTTCATGGCTTATTCGTGGAAAAAACACGGTTAAGTAACCGTTTTTTTTTTCTTCTGGATTTGGAATCATCAAATGGCATCTCCCGTTCTGGGCGGAGCAGAAGGAAGTATCAGACTCTTACTGACTAAAACCCACCCGTGATCCTTCGAATAAATTCCGCAACCCTAGTAAGCACTGACCCTATGGTGCCCCGCGGTCTTCTTTGCTGACAGCTCATTGAGGCGCGCATGGAACACGACGCGCTGTCGACCCGGGCCTGGTTGCTATCGGACGGGGACCCACCCATAGCTCGCCATACGCAGGTCCAATGGTCACTTAAACTTAGTTAACACTCTCACTGTGTTAACTAAGATGAAGTCAGTGACCATGAAGTGAGTCTTTACAGAATTGCAGTGCTTTATTAGTCATCAGCTTAGTAGTCGAACCCTTGCCTGTCTTATCATTTATTACATAGTCGATCTATCGTTTCTTTGGTATTTCCCTTTTTTCATGGATCGTCATGGATTTGATGAAATCATCAAACGAAATCTTCCGCTCTGGGTGGAGTGGAAGACTGCGAGTGTTAGGCTTTTGCTTACTAAAACTCATCAATGCCCTTTGCGTTCTAAGGCCGCGGTGACTCTTTCGAACAAATTCTGCTAAATTAGCAGTTTCGTTTTTCCCTACTCTTATATTTATTCCTCGACATTCATACTCTTACTTTCCTCACGTGTGACTTTAAACACCGTTATTTATGGTTTGTTGTATGAAAACTAATATCATCAACATGCTTCCTCCTTTCCTTCCTAGCCATGATCTCAGTATTCAACACCTTTCTCGTCATACCAACTTTCACACAGTTCATCTTTCCTTGTTTTGGTCTTTCCTAATGTAGTAGATTAGGTGGTCATAAGAATTTATGGACAAGCTCGTGGCTAAAGACTAACAGCCGCACGAGTCGATCTTTAATGTTAAGCAACGCTTGCAAGGTTCGTGGTTGGGTGGTGGGTTGGTCGATTTTCCTCCGTGCCTCGGAAAGCACGTTAAGCCATTGGTCTGGGCTGTCATTTGTAGATCTTTGGCAGTCGTTACGGATTGTCAGAAGCCAGTTAATCTTACTCCAGTCTTGCCAAGAAGTACCGTGTTTTCCTGTTAATAGTTTGAAGAGGTTTGGTTGGCAGCCGCTCCACGTAAAATACTGGTATCCAGCTGAATCCGATTTGACTGGGAACCGACTTCAATGTAGTTGGGAAAAGGCTAGGCAGATGTTGAGGTGGTCATAAGAATTCACAATATCAAAACCGGGATCTTCTATCCCCAGCTTATTCCTGGGATATTTATTTTAAGGGTTTTTCGTAAAACACATTATCAATCTAGCTGTCAAGTCTCCTTTAGTTTTTTACTGCAAATAATAGTTCTCAATAATCTAAGAGATAATCTTTTTCTTCACCATCAGAAACTGTTTTTAATTAAATTGATGTATCACTATCTAGGATCGATCGATAGTGTCAGTACTTACGTTTTGTCGGCGAATGGTACAAAAGAGAATTTTATTTAAATGTATGTCAGTTATATATTGATCTTACTATGTTGCGGCTGCAAGAGTAAAAAATAACTTGCTTATAACCAAACCTTGTCTACTTTAGGAACAAGAATAATGTTTAAATAATAACAGCTTGTATCGGCAAAGTTATGACAAAGCAAGCTGAAGTTATCAACTCCACTTACAAGCCTAAATACAAAAGCTAGAAAGCATCTGTTGCTCCAAAATAAAAACATAAAACAGAAATAATATAGAAGAAGCAAGCAAAAACTAGGAACGCATCTAATAGATCAATACACGAACGAGAACAACAAAACTGACTGTAATAAAACTAAAGTTTTTCATTCACATGATAATTTTTCTTTTCCTACGCCTGTCCGCGCCTTATATGGTTGAGGTAATATACACCGGTCCAAAGGTGGTAGCGACCACGTGGTCCGACAAAGGTGTTCTAAGCTAACACTAGTTAAGAGGCCGGAGTTCATTGCTCATGCTATGATGCGCTCAATAAATAATACACCATTGGAGATCCGTAAACGGTCTTGATAAACTCTCCAACACCTGTGGTTGGAGATTATTGACCATCTGAACTTGATGCCTTTACCGGATCAAAGGTTGGTTTGGCTTTTGAAAAATTGTGGGGTTAGGTTCGACTTTATTACCATGTCTTCGTGATTAAAAAATTTCGTATCCATAGCACTGACATATTGGTGGTACTCGTATCTTGTGTACCTATGTAAAACTGAAGCCTGCAACTCCAAAGCAGATTTGTAGGAGCGCATAGGTGAAAAAGGTGCAGCATAAATTCATAACCAGAACTCAGAAGCGTGAAGAACTAATGACGTAAAACAAACCCTTTAAAACAAAAGTACAATATTTGAAAAAAAAAATATTCGTAAAAACCTAGCCACTATTGCAGTAGCCATAAAAAAATAAATATAAAGACATGGATACATCTGAAAATTGATATAAAAGCAAAACAATTCTGGTAAAGTCGTGAACACACTATAAAATGTGCGAACCCACATAAGGTGTGTTCAGATAACGACGCGTTTAGTCTGAAAGGGAGACCCGATATCGAAATGTGAAAGGACATGCTCAGATAGTTGGGACACGTTGAATGAATAAAGTGGAATATTCAAGAGCAAAAAGAGGTGGAAAGAGGTGTCAGTACCTACATAAATTACACTGGCATTAACTACGAGGTGTGCTCTCGGATTTAGGTATAATTTAAATTTAAAAAGCTCGCGCTATTTGTATATTGCGTTGCTGTATTTTAAATGGTCTGATTATGTGCCTGTTAATTCAAAATGTAGATCATGGTTTTTGTGATCAGCAGGCATAACCCTCCTTAACGATAAAGATACCAATATTACAGGATACGTTTCTACAAATGTCTCATGAAGTCATGAGAGTCGACATTCTTACCTTTCATACAAAGTTAAGAAACAAAACTCATTATCATTCGTCGTCTTTTTGGTTCAATTGGTTAAGGGAAAGAGCATTTAAAAAAATGGTTAAGGGAAAGAATTCTCTTTTCCTTAACCAATTTTTTGAGTTAGCGCATCAAGACTTCTTCTCGCATATTTCTCTATTAATCGTCATTTAAGTCCCTTTCTAGACATATCACCTTTTTCGCCATCCATTTATCGCTTCTTCAGTCCTCTCCAAATATTAAAGCAAATTATATTCACACTCAAAACTACATCAAACAAATTTTATTACTATATCATTACTACAGAACCCTATAGCATCTCGTGTTGTAGTCATATCAATTTTATTTGAAGAGTCTAGCTGACCGAAACTGCAGATGGTTAGCGCATCACATCCGGTGACATCGAAGCACGATTGACAACCTTCATTGACAGGATAAGGCTGCGATACATGTGGGTAGCGAAGCGAGAAGCGGGTAAAGTGAACATGATAAAGTGTAAAGTAAAAAGTAATTCGGTCAGTTAAATATTTTTTTTTATTTTATTACAAAACTAGCTTCTGTCCGCGACTTCGTCCCCGTGGAATCCCCGATTTTAAAACATTCTTTATCGCTGCTCCGCTCCTATTGGCTTAAGCGTGATGATATATAGCCTAAAGCCTTCCTCGATAAATGGTCTATTCAACCCAAAAAGATTTTTTCAATTCGAACCAGTAGTTCCTGAGATTAGCGCGTTCAAACAAACAAACAAACAAACTCTTCAGCTTTATAATATTAGTATAGATTATTTATGTTGTAATCGATTAGTAAAAACATAAACGTTTTAAGGTAAACGCAGTGCCGTTTTTTTTTTCTTTATACATACATTAGTCATGATAACAAATCAGCAATGATAAATTTGCAATACAGTAGGAATCATTACACAGTATAAAACAAAGTCGCTACCCGCTGTCTGTCTTTTCCCATGTATGCTTAGATCTTCAAAAATTCGCAACAAATTTTGATGCGGTTATTTTTAATAGAGTGATTCATGAATGCATAATATAGTAGAGAAAACATTAGTATCTACTTGTACATTGCACCCGTGCGAAGCCGAGGCGGGTCGCTAGTCTATACTTATAATAAATCTGTAGAGAGGTCAATTCTGTACAAGGAATATATTTTCAAAATAACTATCAGGGGGTGTTTAGTGATCGATACTGGTGCCAAAAACGCAATCAGTAAAATTTTTGTCTGTCTGTTTGTCTTTCCGTCTGTCTGTCTGTCTGTCTGTCTGTCTGTCTGTATGTTCTTTTTAGAAACAAAAACTACTCGACCGATTTTAACGAAACTTGGTGCAATTATTTTTCATACTCCTGGGCAGGTTATAGTATACTTTTCATCACGCTACAATCAATAGGAGCAGAGCAGTGAAGGAAAATGTTGGGAAAACGGGAGAAGTTACTCCATTTTTTAAGCTTTCGTCGCGTGTGTAGCCTTAATGGTTAAAGTTACATAGAAATCATGTATTACGGAAATGTTTTACATAAAATTATCTAAAAAATGTCCTAAACAGCACATGTCTATATTTTATGGTTTACTCACAATAACACGTGTAACTGTGATGACCGATAGCTTAGCAGTTCGGCGCTTTCTGATTATTTGTATGAAACTTTGTCAATTTTAAACCGATCGGGCTGAGAGTTTCAAAATCGGGGGTAAAGTAACTATTCCACGCGGACGAAGTCGCTGGCAGAAGCTAGTTAACAATAAATAAAAAGTTTATGAAGTTTAGTTTTAATTGCAGACGCCAAAAGATCGTACAGTGAACAAAACAATTGGTACTGTTGACAACAGAAAACAGTCTACAAACACAAATGTCGCTATGAACAAATCGCTCCCGCTTATCCCACGCTCCAACCCAAACACCCTTTTAACAAGCGGCTAAGCATTACAGGATTAAAACAACAGCTCGGACACTAATTACGGGGCCTAGGTGTCCTGCAACAGACCAATATGGCCAGGAACACCTGTCCACGACATCCTTAGGTACCTGTTATCACTAGACCTGTTTTTTATTTAAAAACTCTATTAGGCTATCAAGCCATTTGACTAGCGTACTACAGTAGCTGGCTGTAAATAAATATTCGTTTTATGAAAACGTTGTGTTCTTAATTTAAATTTGAAGGATGCTCTGAAATGTTGTGTGAGGTACCTTGAATTGACTTGTTCTGTAATCCTTGAAGCAGAAATGAGTGATGGTCGTTGTGTTAAAATGGAGTTTCTTTTGTTTTAATTGAAAAATAATAATATTTCAATTAAAACAAAAGAATATTATTGAAATATAATTTATTTAGTGTGCGTGACAGCAATTTATTTTACTAAAACTTAATTATAAGGTACTTCAATCAACAATACAATGTTGCAAGGACATGATGAATAATTAACAGCAGACTGACTTGGGTCTATAAGTTACCACATGGCAACAAAATCACCATAACCTCCCCAGGCGAATCATTTAAATTCACACCGTTCACAGTTGACTTTTTTCATAAAACACCTCACACGAAGTTTCAACAGTATATAAATGTAAAAAAATAACTAAAATAAATTCTCTCTTTCATCGAAGAACAACAAAATACGAATAAAAATCTCTACAACATTCATATCGGTTTTAATGATAGCTGGACTAACGTGAAACGTTGATAGGTATCGAACCCGGTTCCCTGAGATTAGTGCTGGGTACACGAAACAATAGACCACACACGACCACAAAAATGTGGTCACTTTTGATCACCTTTTTAGGTTAGGTTTGTGATGAAATCTGCGGAGAATTATATATTATAAGAATACTAATTTTCAAAATCCAATGCCCTTAAATGGAAAGACTCCTAGACAACTTTGTAAGAGGAGCTCGTGGCTAAATTATAACAGCCGCAGTTCCACTGCCGAGGTTGGCCTGTGGATGGGTGACCATCTTAACATAACGAGACTTCTCCGTGCCTCGGAAAGCATTAAGCCGTTGGTGCTGGCTGTCATTTGGAGATCTTTGACAGTCGTTACGGATTGTCAGAAGCCAGAAAATCTGACACCAGTCTTGCCAAGAAGTACTGTGTTCCCCAGTTAATAAGTTGTGGAGGTCTGGTAGGCAGCCGCTCCACGTAAAATACTGGTATTCTGCTGAATTTGGCTTGTCTGGGAGCCGACCTCAATACACTTGGGAAAAGGTTAGGCAGATGATGATGAAATGGAAAGATTCCTACGGCGTATAATAAGAAAGAAAGAAAAACAGCTTTCTTCGTGAACTGTAAGTTAAATAATACCAATCGTAGTATTGATTGGCAGAATTTTCGAACTGTTAGCTTTAAGTTTCTTAGTAATGAGCCTCAAAATAAAAATCACCGTGGCGGTTATCAAGTCATGGATTCTTCCCGTGTAACATCTTCCATCAAATATCTACGGTAAGTGGGCGTCACTCCAAAATATTGCGGCCCCATCAAATATCCATACTAGGAGCTAAGTAAGTCACCTATTTGTTGTTTGGCACTTCTTCGGGTTATGTTGGTACTCGTATACATACTTCTTATTTAATGGTATCCTAAAAAAAATGCTGAATTTAAAACTCTAACCAGTTTGACCACAACCACAAAATCCCGTCCCAGCCAGTGTGCCCAACACTAACAGAGGAACAGTTTGACATTTACTCGGAGGGTTCAACTTTTTTATTTTTAAGCGGAGAAATGATCCTGGGCTATTTCCTTCGGTCGAGAAATGCGGCCTTGGTAGGACACCGAACCTACACTCAGTGCGTACAATTTTTTCTACACGAAAATAAAACAGCACTGGGAACTCTCAATTAAAATTCGCGCACATAATGTATGGACTTACTACAGTCGTGGTGAAAATGGGTTTGTCACTTTAAGGTCTATTTTTGTTTTCATGATACAATCTGTTATTTAAATCCAGTATTTTTATTTGTTTATTCATAAGTAAATGTGCAACAGTTTTTTCATAAGGTCAGTGTCGCAGAATTAAACTCGGTTGCTAATAAAATATGACAATAACAAATAAAAAGACTTTATTGTTCTTTTTTTTAAGTAATTTTATTTACAATTTTCATTCGCTTCAATCAAGATAAAGGTAAAAGGTTTATACTATTTTGACTTTTGTTGTTAAGTAATAAAATACAGTTTTACATCCAGTAATCTCAATGCCGTAGCTTCAGAAGTTAGGTATGAACTGACGAAAGTATAATCGACTCGACTGTACATACAAAGTTATAATCATGCTGTTCTTTTTTTTTCGAGAAAATGTATGTACACATGATTCCTTTTCGATTACAAATTATGCGAAGGAAATTAAAAGCATCATTTTATCATTTAGATTGGCTAAATTGCTTGTTTCAATTTGTTAAATAGTGTTTATTCAAATTCTTTAAATTATATGAGTTGGACAGAATATATTGTAACTTAATGGACGAGAGCAAACAGGTAAACTCATAAATGTAATGTGAGCGAATATTACCATAATTATCTTTATAAACGAAAATTAGCAATCATAATTTTCTCTTATATACGTACACGGAGGAAGATAACTACTTACCTATGATGCGGCAGTTTACTTTGTGTTATTAATTTAATTAATGGATTTTAATAACAATTGATGCGCAAGCAATCCTCCTGGGCCCTAAGTCTGCTATTTTTTTTTATAAATTTGTCATTCCAACACGATCCCAGGGCCCCAAGTCTGCTTTTTTTATAAAGTTATCATTCCAACACGATTCCATGATCATTTTGCTATAAGTTCGTAATCTGCTTAAGTCATAATGGTCGATAATTGGTCTGTCAATGGTCTCGTAATATGTTGGTAATATGTTGTTGTTGGTTGGTATCGTGGTAGAATAAAATTGTCGTATTGCCATTATTATAAAACCCGTAAGTAAAAATGATTTTTGAAAAACTACAACTTTATTTGAACATTAAGTTAGTCATGCCAGCTGATTTCTTTTATATGTATATTATGTTTTTACATTCATTTGTCATTATGTACGAGATTACCATTCTATGCTTTTTCTTTCAATGGAGTGTTAGTGGTTGACCATTGGTAAGTCATAGTGACGCTTTTATATTAATAGATTACCAAACTTGTCAAAATCAACCATTATGAAATCAATGGTACACCATTCTGACACTATTGTAATAGCAGACTTGAGGCCCTGGTTGGTTCCTTAAGAAAACTCAACGTGAATATTTAGGTGAAGTACAGAATTGGCAGGTTACTCAATACTTAAAGTAATACGCTAGGAATTGACAGCCTACTTCATCTTTTTTATAGATGGGAAATCATCAAATGGCTTCTTCCACTCTGAGTGGAGCGCAAAGGAGTGTCAGACTCTTATTGACTAAAACCCATCGGTATTCTTCCTAACGCCCTTTGCGTTCCAGGGCCGCGGTGACCCTTTTATAAAAACTCCGCAACTCTGGCAGTCACTGGCTCTAGCGGGCCTCGTCTGCTATGCTGACATATCTCTGAGGTGCGCGTGAAACAGAACGCGGCGGTGACCCCGGTCTGGTTGTTATCGGACGGCCACCCTAGGCTCGCCGTCCACTACTGTGACCAGGAATCGCCCTGCGAATCCCAACGTCCGGAGCATCTTCTTCTATTGCGGCGGCTGGGGCGTGACTTGCGTCTATCTCACGCAGTCTGCCTCCTACTAGAACAACACTGCGGGTTTAAAAAGTTAGTTAACCTAAAGGTTCAAAATCGATTTTTCTTTTTTTTTTCAATATATTTAAAAAGAAAACAGCATGCCATAGCAATGACTGTGGCAATGACAACACCTACACAGCCATGACACATACAGGGCCATGTTCATAGTTCTTTTTTTACACCCACTCAAACATTTAAATAAAGTTTAAAGATTTTGGATAGAATTTATTTAAAATAGTATTATTCAAACCTAACCTATCCGTGAAGGGATCCCTAAGTTCCCTGTACCCTATGTTTCACTACTTGGCTTGGCCAGAAAATTCGATAAATTGTAGAACCGTACACTGATAGATCTCCAATATGTCGTCAGTTTATGTCGGTTCACAATATCCCGCAAAGACTTTGAAAGACTATAATCTTTCAAAGTCTTTCCTTCCTTTAATCAAATGATCAGTTGACAATTTATCGAGAATTTACACTTTCAAGATATTTTATAATCTATTAAGATTGAGATATGTTACTTAGAAAGGTGTTAAAAATCCCAGATATTTCGTAAATATGTCAAGTCGTCATATTAGCCATTTCATGAACAGTTCATTCATTTCATGAAGTTATCGACTTTTCAGGAAATATTACAGAACGTCTTGCCTACTAATATTTTAGTAGGTATCATAGTTGTGTTTGGCAAGTTTACTTGCTACAATAGTTAGACTGAAACTAGGATTACAGTTTACACAGCACCTGAAACCAATTAAATCATAAATAAGCACTTGTTAATAATAATTTTAATAATTTATTAAGTCATTACAATCGCAATAAAGGTCTCTTTTAATCAAAATAATTATGAGGCCTGATAAATACTTACCTATTTTTAAAATTGCATTCAATTTCAAATTAATTCTAATTAAATTAATTTTCATAATATGATACTAAGTTACCTATTGATGATAATTATAGTAAAAAGTTATGAAGCAATGAAAAATAGTGATCACCTTCATGTATTCAGTTATTTTTAACGACTTTATTCAACTTTTCAAATTCAATTAACGATTAAATTGAATAATTTGAATATGATGTTATAATGTAATAGTTAACAAGTCACATTTAATTGAAATAAAAACTTTTGAATGCAACATTATAGGCGATAAATTAAACTAAGTACATTTATTTAACAGTTAGATGTACCGGTATACATTACAAATATTAAAAAAAAAAAACAGCAAAGTTACATAAAAATAAACTTGACTAAAATCGAAGTGGATGACGGTGTCCTCTCCACTTTCTTTTAAATGTTAAAGTGGACAATTGTTTTCCTGTTGTAGACAAATAATGTGTGCGAAGCGGAACAAAATACATGAAAATCATCTGCTAGACACTACATCGGTACTTTTTTTTCTGGATGGGAAATCATCAAATGACTTCTCCCGCTCTGGGCGGAGCGGAAGGGAGTGTCAGACTCTTACTGACAAAAGCTCACCCTTGATCCTCCTAGTGCCTTTGCGTTTCAGGGCCGCGGTGACTCTTTCGAACAAATTCCGCAACCCTAGTAGGCCCTGACCCCGGGGCCCCGTGTTCTTTGCTGACATCTCTTTGGAGCGCGCGTGGAACACGACGAACCGTTAACCCGGGTTTGTTTGTTATCGGACGGCAAGCAACCACCCATAGCCGGCCAACCACCTACCGACCTACTCACCAACTTAACTAATGCAATAGCTGCTGATGAAATGGAAATACACGGAATAGTGATTATGTGGCTGCAGTACAATTTTATCCTGGTTCATTGTAACATAACCTTGTTTAAAACATCTGTTATCATTGGCCATTTCCTATCCTCCTATGGTAATATCAACTGAAAGATTACTTTCTGTGCTTTCATTAAGTCAGGATCATCATCATTATAAACAAAAGGTAGGTAGACACTTCATACTCTTTATAATGTCTAATAATAACATATCAACGTATATTGAAATGATTAAAGTTTTTATTTAGTGTATAATCTTATAACTAGGAAGGCCTAGGGTTGCCAGGGGCTCCAGAAAAATTGTTTAATTTTTTGCGCAAAAGTTGTATGTCAAAATTGTAAGATATTAGCCACGTGCTTTAAAAAATACAGTGGTAAAGCAGTTGTTTTTTCAGCTTTTTTGTGATACGTTTGATTTAATTTCGTTGATAAAATATAACTTCTATAGTACCTAAAAAAGCCTAGACAAGCAATTTGAGCCAGGTTTGTCAAAGTTAAAATAACTTTACCTAACTAAGCGTGCTCCATCTTCAACCACATTTTACATAGCTTACCATCAGGTGAGATCACAGAGATATATATATATATCTGTGGGTGGGATAGTGTTCAAACGCGTGCCTAATGAAAACTTACAATAAGAAAAACTACTAACTAAAGTAGTTGTTTAGTTAGACAAAAGTCAAACAATCAAATGTTTCCTCTTAATAATATTAGTATAGATATTGTAAGTCTGAATTAAATGTTTAAGTATTTTATTGTTATTAAAACCAACTCGACGTAGTCTTTTCTGCCCTGCACTTATTTTTTTCGAGATGGGAAATCATCAAATGACTGAACAAATATTGCACCCTCTCTGCCCGGAGGGCAGAGGGACTAGACGAATCGCGAGTTCAAAAAAAAATCTAGCACCGACTCGTCCATATAGCAGATATATGTACATCTAAAACCCATGTCCGGCTTTACCAGAATAACTGGCAACCTTAACTACACCATTAGCCATTTATGGAAGCGAGAATTATTTTTAAAATATCACACTTAGTTGCCTTTGATCAGTGGCGACAGCTGTCAACTAAGTTGTAACTAGACCTGCGTATGCGCAAGAAATTGAATAAATAGAAAATGTAATAGAAATATTAAAATGTTTTGGATATAATGAGCTTTGTGTGACTGTTATGAACTCATGATATAGTTTATGCTTGACATTTTGTTTCATGCTTAAAATAAAAATAGTACGTCGTTTTTTCGGTGGTACGTATTTTCTTCTTAGATACACTGAGGGGCAATATTTTAAGAGCAATACAGCATTGTCACTTTTTAAAACATAAATGCTTAAAAAGCGGAAATATTTGTCTCGCTCTCACTTATGCGTACATAATTAAAATTATGCACCGAACTCAAGACTCTAAATATAATATTTTTTAAACTAAAAGAAACTTGACATGTGCCTTCATTCCTTTTTCAAACGAGTTCCAAGTTTGAACACTTCGAGAAAAATGCAATTTTATGACCACCTGGAAAAACGTTACGATGAAGACATAATATTCATTATCTATGTAAATTATCCTCCATAGCTAATTACTAAAAAAATACTGAGCAAGGTAAACGATTAAACGTCAAATAATGGCCGCTACTATCTTTTAAAAACGACAGCTGACAAAGTTTTCCTCAGGTCATCGCAATACGAATTTAGAAGCTTTTAATAATGATTTTTTAAACAAGACTTATCGTTATCAACTTAACCAGCCAGTGAAAATTGTACTAGCAATAATTATACATAAATTTAATTGGAATACCGACACAAGACAAATAGTATAAATTGTGAGTGACATAATGTCTTTGACGTTTGTATGTGCATGTTTGTTCGCGTGTCTGTCCGTCAATTTGTCCGTTTCTTTGCTATTTGAATGGATTCTGTGCGTGTTTTGGAGTGATGGATGGAGTTTAAGAGAAAATAAGAAAGCATGTGAAATTGTGAAAGCTTTTAAATGTATTTTTATTCACTCAAACTAAGGTACCGTTAATTGACTTCTTGAAGAAAAATTGGTATAGGTAAGTAAAGTTATCTAGAGCTAGAGACCTATCAACTCTTGACATAAAGCCCCCTGGTTTTATTTATCAGAAACATATACTCCAGCACGGAGGTCCAATGCTTAGCTGTACGCAACGTGAAAATATTCCCAAAACGATTTGTGCCTATGTTTGGGATGTCAAACAAGCAAAACCAATCTTATTACGAATACGGTAGGTACATAAGAAAGCCTTATTCTGCGTTCAATGAATCATCATCATCTGCCTAGCCTTTTCCCAACTATATTGAGGTCGGCTTCCAGTCATACTGGATTCAGCTGAATACCAGTATTTAACGCGAGCGCGCCAAGCGGCTGCTTACCAGACCTCCTCAACCCAATAGCTGGGGAACACTGTACTTGGCAAGACTGGTGTCAGATTTTCTAGCTTCTGACAATTCGTAACAACTGCCAAAGATCTACAAATGACAGCCGGGACCAACGGCTCAACGTACTTTCTGAAGCACGGAGGAAACTCGGTATGTTAAGATGGTCACCCATCCACAGACCAACATTGGCAAGCGTTGCTTAACCTTGAAGATCGACTTGTGCGGCTGTTATCTTTTAGCCTCGAGCTCTGCGTTCAATGAATGATTTATTAAAATGATTAATGATTTACTAGAAGAAAACATATCTGTATCGGTTTCCCAAGCCAACTGCATTCGCATTCGTTATCATCAAAATGTGCAATATTTCTACAAACTACCAAAACTACCCTCTGTAGTTTTCCATCCATTTTCCGCAGACAAAACCGCGCACTAAACTTAGTGTCACACATACAGGTGCACTCACGTCTAAGCGAGTTAGATCTATAAATAGTTCCCCAAGCGCAGATGCGCCTAAAGATGCACCTAACTCTTGAAAGGTCACTCCTATTTACATAGCAAATATGCACATAATATACCCAACTAATATATAATCTGCTTACAGCATATTTTGCCTCTAATTAAACGTTGAATAAAATTAATCTTGATGCAATTAAGTGCATATTTATCGCTTCCTAACTTCGCGTGCGTTATGTCAAGCCAGTTTAGCTCTCGCGAATTATGTTTTAATTTTTTGCGGACAGGGTATAAATTATGATTTGCAACGTTCTTTCGTTGAAATAATAACTGATTTATTGGGTCCGGTAAATGGTGGGTCGGTGGATGGTAAAATTGTCGATGGTAATAAGCTCAGGTTGGGTTTTAGTTCTGGGATCGGTATCGGGTCTAGCCAGGTGTGGCTGAATTTCAAAGTAATAAAAGCGGCTATCATCTGTCCCATGCAAACTTAATTAGTTAGTTGAATAATAATGAGTTGTCTACGATTAAAGCAATCATTACAATTAAGGGACTTTCAACGGTTTCACTGGTAAGCTAAGAATTATTTTTATATCAAAACAAATTTTGTAAGTCTGAATTTTGTAGGTAATCCAAGCACATACATTGATCTAAATCATATCTAGCCCTGTCCTGCCTACATTAGAGATAGACTCTACTGAGTGAGATCCCGAGGGACCATCTGTGGTCCACGAAACGGGCCCAGTGCGGGTTAATGAATGTCACATGTCTTCGAATAAGCTTTACTACGTACTGCAGATTTCTACCATGTTCGTATGCTGCGTACACGAACATGCTAGAAATCTGCAGTAGGTAAGTACGTAGGAAGAAGGATTTGGGAAAGGAACTTTTTTTTTCTGTATGGGAAATCATCAAATGACTTCTTCCGCTCTGGGCGTAGTGAAAGGGAGTGTCAGACTCTTACTGACTAAAATCCACCCGTGTTCCTCCTAGTGCCCTTTGCGTTTCAGGGCTGCGCTGACTCTTTAGAATAAATTCCACAACCCTAGCAGGCACTGACCCTATGGGACCCCGTCTTCTTTGCTGACATCTCTTTGAAGCGTGCGTGGAACACGAAGCGCCGTCGACCCGGGCCTGGTTGTTACCGGACAGCGAGCCACCCATAGCTCACCATCCGCAGGCCTGTGATATATCTAACAGGTAGATACAGGGAATCAGCAAAATGGTAAGTCCATTCAAAGTTTATCCCTGCCGATTATGCCAAAGCCCTGTTCAATAAGATCACCCATTGTTTTGTACACTTATGTAATAGTCTATAATTATATATAAATTGTGGTGTGGTGAAATTGAAATATTATTAAATATTACTGTACACGATTTTTGTTATCAACGTTTGTCTGTTACTTGCTATGAGTTGTACAACAAAGTTTGTAGTAAATAAGTACAGTTAGTTTGATCTGATTAATTTAAATAATCCATTCACAAATCAACAGTTACAATCAAAAGATCTGTGCTAATATTGGAAAACTGATTAATTATACATGATAATACTACTTGATTAATTAAATCTAACTGTGGTAGACTTATTGAATCATTTAAATACTACACGAAATACATTTTGAATAGTAAATGTTTTATAAATATGCCAAGGTAAACCGAAATGTAGACCGTAAATCTGATCTTTCTAACGCACAAATTAAGAGTATTAATTGGTTTAGATACAATCAGGATTATAATTAGCTTCTAGTTGGACTTCTGGACTAAGAGATCCCATAAGTTCGTCCACTTTTGTAATTCACAGTTTACCAACAACATACAGTGATACCCGATCAGCGGTAACAATAGGGAATATACATGGAGCGTCGTCCGTTCTACGCGCGCCTCAAAGAGATGTCAGCAAAAAAGGGTCCATAGGGTCAGTGGAGGTCTGCCCTGCTTGGGCGTCAACGCCGTGTCCTCGTCGAGGCGATCGGCGTCGGCGACAACTATTCTTTGTAATTTCAAATCGTAAAAAAAAAATGAAGATAGAGCGTATCAAAGTTCAAGAGTGGGGGCTGGTGACGTCACGTTACTAGTAAAAATTGTACTACGTAGTGACGTTACGCGAGTTTTCAACGACCTCTATCGTCTTCAGTTTTTGTTAACGTGAAAGAAGAAAAAATACGCGTCCAATATTTTTTGGAAATCTATCTGACGGACTTATTAGAATTTTATGAAATGTATGGTATGTGTAGTAATGAGAAGAAAACTTTTTATGGAGTTGTATAGAAGGTGTCGGGGTGAGTATGGGAAAAATCTGAAACTACCCCTTTTCAACCCCCTTCTTTCAACCCCATTGCTTATCTCAGAAACCTGAGGTCGAAGAGAAAAATGGTTTTCGGGGTTGTATATAGGGTGTTTGGATGAGTAGAAAACGAAAAAAAAAACTACCCCTTTTCAACCCCCTTTTTACAACCCCTTTGCGTATCTCAGAAATCTGGCATTTTAGAGAAAAATGGTTTTCGGGGTTGTATAGAGGGAATATGGGTGAGTATGGCCAATAAAAAATTCAACCCTATTCAACCCTTTTCAACCCCCTACTTACAACCCCTTTGCGTATCTCAGAAACTTTACATTGAAGAGAAAAATGGTTTTCGGGGTTGTATAGAGGGTATCTGGGTGAGTATATGGCCAATAAAAAATCAACCCTTTTCAGCCCCCTTCTTTCAACCCCTTTGCGTATCTCAGGAATCTGACATAGTAGAGAAAAATAGTTTTCGAGGTTGTATAAAGGGTATTTAGATGAGTATATGGCCAATAACAATTCAACCCTTTTCAACCCCCTTCTTTCAACCCCATTGCTTATCTCGGAAACCTGACGTCGAAGAGAAAAATGGTTTTCGGGGTTGTATAGAGGGTATCTGGGTGAGTATATGGCCAATAAAAAATCAACCCATTTCAACCCCTTTGTTGTTAGTAAAAAAATACTAAAAAGACACCGCGGGTTGCTTGCAACTCGCGCCCCCAAGCGAAATACTAGTTGTTATATATTATTAATTAGTAAAGAGTAGAGTAGCTCTTTAATAACTACACCGAATTAGTTATAGAAAAAAAAACGAATTAGAACATTACGTAGGGTGACACAATAGGTAGACTCAGTGATAAAAGCGGTAAGAGACTAAGATATTTTTTTAGCCATAGAATTTGTGTCGAAACTGCAGCAAGGCTTGGAATACACCAAAAAAGATCGCAGTATATAAAAAGCTGCAACTAGCGTGGGAGGACAACCTATTACCTAATGCATTTGTTTTTCTTTTTTTTAGATGCAACAAACTCAAGGATGAAAGGACACACAAATATGGCAATGACGTTCTCATGGCTTTAAAAGGGCATGCCTTTAAACGTTTTTTGGAACAAATAAAAGGAAATGACCAGTTTTTTGATGACAAATCGTTTTACTGGTTTAAATTTGTTTACAAATAGATGTTATCGAATGCTGAACATGACATGTGTCTCATCGTCATTACTTTTATGAATGTGAAAATAAGACTCCTTTTGACCGATTTCGACCACGTCAGCTATTCTCAACGGAGACTAGCCATCGGGGCGCGATATAATTTTATAGTGCACCCTCTATTGCCCGCGACTTCGTTCGCGCATATACTGTTTTTCCCCGTTCCCGTAGGAGTTTTGATAAATCTTCTACTTTGAGCATAAGTGAGCACTATGAGAGCTTAGTGCTCACCTACATTCACAGAACCTACGTGCCAATTTCGGATTCCTAAGGCTGTGCGTTATCTGTTAGTCACTCAGTAGTAACCGAAGAGTTTTATTTATATTGATTGATTTATAAATATGTTCGGAAACACATATGCACTTCCTCTTCTATCACTCACCGATCACAACCCTAGAGAGATCTGGCGCCGAACTAACATGTTGTACTTATCGAGGCACGGGGTCTGACCCACAGTCTTCCAAACTCCGGGCTATCTCAAAGAAACTCGTTATGAAAAATTCTTATACATATGTAACACTTTTAGCCCGACTTGGGAATGAAAGCAGGGTCCCCACGCCCGCTGCCGGAGCCCGCTCGGGCCAGTGCCTACCAGAGTTTCGGAATTGTTCGAAAAAGCTACCGCGGCCCTAGGCACGCAAAAGGCATTTGAAGGAACTCGGGTGGGTTTGAGTCAGTAAGAATCTGACACTCCCTACTGCTCCTCCATTTGGGTTGGAAACACTACTTAGATGAATCTAAAACCCATCCAAAAAAATACAACCCAGCAGTCGTGCTTGTGACCGCGAGTTTAGTAGGCATCCTTTGAAAAATACCAGTTACTTGTAATCAGGTTCTGTGAGATGTAGGCAGTGTAACTATTATTTTACCACAAATACCTAAGTATAAAGGCTAACATAATAAGGCTAGCTTTTCCACGCAGTCTGCTGTATGCAAATCAGTGTTTAAATGTCACTTGTAAGATTACTTGGAAAGGGTGATGACCTAGAGCGGAGTACCTACCTGCATTATCACAAGATGAACATGTACTGTTATTAGAAGATTTTATGAATAGGTGCGAGATAGGCTAGGTAGTTTAATGATGGGAGAGGAGTTTGTGCAATCCGTACGAGGTAGGTTGGTTATAAATGTGAGGCTTGCATGATTTTTGTACATCTTAAAGGCCTGTATTTACCGAAGGGTTTGGGAAAGGAACTATTTTTATTGATGGGTACTCATCAAATTACTTCTTCCGCTCTGGGCAGCACAGAAGGAAGTGTAGACTCTGACTAACTAATACCTATTTGTGTTCCTCCTAATGCTTCTGATCCCGGGCCGTGGTGACTCTGCACTTATCCGGCAGGCACTGGGTCCATCGGACCGCGACTACTATACTGATATCTTGTTAAAACGGGCGGGGATCAGAACGCGCCATTGACCCGGGCCTGGTTGTTATCGGACGGTAAAGGCCCGGGCTTACGGTGGCCGGGAATCGCCCTGTGACTCCCGACGCCCAGGGCCTCTTCTTCAGTTGTGGTGGCTGCGGCGTGAGGATTGCCTCTCCCTCGCGTGGTCCACCTTCTCTTTTGCTTTTCGCTTTTTATGTTTTGATTCCATGTTATGCGTTGATTGCCAGAAACCGGGCACAAATCCAGACTCTGGGTTGCTCTACTACTAAGTAACTTTTTTTGACCGGGAATCGAATCCAGAACCTCATGGTCAGTAGTAGCGCTTACATCCGATAAGAGACGAACTTTTTTGACACATTACTTTGATAGTTATACAATAACCTAATAAGTACGATACGGTTGTCCTATGCCATGAATTTAAATTATGGGTATATCAAAATGGGAATCATAATACACACAACAACAAAAAAAGCTTTTCTCTTGCGAAAACATTCATCCACCACCATCAGCATACCAGGGCTTCAAGTCTGCTATTACAATAGTGTCAGAATGCACTATCATTGATTTCATAATGGTTGATTTTGACAAGTTTGGTAATTTACTAATATAAAAGCGTCACTATGACTTTCCAATGATCAACCACTGACACTCCATTGAAACAAATAGCATAGAATGGTAATCTCGTACATAATGAAAAATGAATTGACAACTTATGCGTTAATCTGCTAAAATTTTGACAGTTCCTTTGATCAGTGACCTACCTTTCGAACGTCGTTGTGCAGTCATTTCTTTTAATAGCCCGGTTATCAAAAATTATTACGAGACCATTGACAGACCAATGATCGACCATTATGAATTTAACAGATTACGAAGTTCTAGCAAAATGACAATAGGATCGTGTTGGGATGACTTTATAAAAATAGCAGACTTGGGGCCCTGTACTTGCACTATGATGTCTCTTTCGAAGAACCTGTGTGAAATAATTATCAAGCGTACTGTCTTATCATCTTGCTTTAACATATCCCTACCTAAGTTTGTTCAAAAGTTTCTCTACATTGAATACCCAAAACACCATAGCTACAAAAATAGAAAGCAACGAACCCCCTTCGTATGCTGTTCATGTAAACGCAATCTCTGAGGAGGTCCGTATACAGCTATCTGCGATCAACACCTTGTTGGCACGCCATGAGTACGTAATGCGGCGCCATTGACGTGTGTTGTGACAAAATTGACGACGGAAATGAACGACTTTTCTTTTTATGGTGAGAAGATTGGCGTTATGGTGTAGCGATTGAATGCTGGGCTACGTGTCGCGGGTTCGATTCCCGCACGGAACAAATATTTGTATCGCCTACAGATAGTTGTTCCGGGTCTGGCTGTTTGTCTTTGCAAACGTTTAAAAAAAGGAAAGAAAATAATTTATACTTTCATACTAATGTAGTGAATACTAAATACTGGTATTCAGCTGAATCCGGTATGACTGACCCAATATAGTTGGGAAAGAAAAGGCTAGGCTAGATGATGACTAATGTAGTGAATACGTCAGTAACTCGGTATGTCTGTTTGTTACTCAAACTCAAAGCAATTATTTCAATTAAAATTTTGCATGTTCCAAAGCGTAGATCTCTACGGAGAAAAACGTGCAAGAACTTCATTGACACTCTTTTAAATCAAAAATTGGTACAAAGATGTGGTTACATACCTAGTTCTTATTAAAATTATTGATATACATAAATATGTGAGAACAATGTAGAAAGCGTTCACGATAAAAGCGTGCGGAGTAAAAAAAAAAAACAATTCAAAGAACATAATTCAAATGAACCGTTGCAGTTGAGAGATGATCAGTCTCACAAAATGGCCACGTCACACGGTTACGTCTTCGACTAGGATGAAACTTTGGTAACAGATAAGCTACGCTCTGCAATTGGACAAAGGATATCTCGGATTTCTTATCCCGGGAGTATATTTTCTTGATAATAGGGAAGTTAACTAAAATAATCTAATTAGTCCGTCGGATAGATTTCCAAAAAATATAATAAAAAAAACAACAATAACAAACAAACAACAACAAACAACAACAACAACAACCAACAACAACAAAAACACACAACAACAACAACAATAACAACAACAATATTGGACACGTATTTTTTCTTTTTTCACGTAAACAAAAAATGAAGACGATACAGTGCGTTGAAAACTCGTGTTTTAATAAGCCACCACTTCTGATCTTCACGATCTTTGATGCTTTTTATCTTAGATTTGATAAAGGAAAAAATACATGTCCAATATTTTTCTATTATCTAACTGATGGACTAAACATAATCATATATTTTTTACTCAGGAAACATCCCTATTGACGACTTTCACGAAAATTAAGCCACAAACAGACGTAGTATAAATCTGAGACGAAGATTAAGTCCCAATTTCGGTAACATTTCCAAATAAATTGAATCTCAATAGGTTTAAAACAACTTAACTGACGCTTACACAAATCAATCTTGTTGTTTTATGCAATGATGTGTATTTAAACTTAAGGTAAGACAGTAAATTTAACATATTTTACAACGTGCTGTAAATCTGAGACGAAGATTGTTACATACACTTAATAAGTTGAATGTACATAAATACATACATGCAAATCGCTGACTGCTTCAGTACGTTGGTTGGTTGCATTTTCTGGATCAAAAAACTCAAACATTTGTAGGAATCTAGAACTAAATCAACATGTAGCAACGATAGTGTGATTTCCTCTTTATTATACAATTTCTCCAGTTCCTAGTCAGTAAGTGTTCTGAAGAAATAAAATCTTAAAAACTACCTAAAAAGGTAAAATGATTATATTTTCAAAGAATGTTTGCATTTGGAAAATATAAAAAAAAAATAACTCTCATTTCCCCAAATTTTAGCAAGTTTTGAGTCAATAATTATTGTCAAAAACTATTTATGAAACTATAAATGTTGTTTTATTTTAAGTATCTTCGATTATGGGCCTTTAGGAAGCAGTTAATTCCTTTAATTTACTTTAATTATATACGTATTGAAATAAAAAAAAAAAATCATCAACGAAATTCATTTGACTTTGCTTGCTTTCTATTTTGGTCGTTGTTTCACTAGGAAAAACATATTTTATACTACCTTTATCATTCCAAGCAAGTTTTAAAGACCTATTAAAAACCATAGATGTGTATCTTCTATGATTAGTGCCTACGATGTTAGAAGGCGATAATGTATAAATAACAACCTGTCTCTCCTTATATTTGATAACCTCCTCCTGTTTTGAAATCGGTTAAAAACTGTTTGCGTATGAACACAGAGGTAATAAGGACGAGTAACCGATGCTTGTAGCGGAATTCATTTGAAGGAGTCACCGCAACCCTGAAACGCAAAGGGTATTAGGAGGAACACGGTGGGTTCTAGTCAGTAAGATTCTGACACTTCCTTCCACTCCACCCAAAGCGGTTAAGGATGTCCCAACCATAATGGACGTCCAAAAAATTACTTATTATTGTTGCTGTAGACACAGTTCTAAAATATATGGGATTAATAAATGTCACACAAGTTACATACTTTCAGCTATGGACATATTTTGCCTCAGCCATTTGAAGCGATCGAAGTGTTGATGTAAGCATCAACACTTCGATCGCTTCAAATGGCTGAGGCAAAATATGTCAACAACACAACACAACCACAAACATTGCAGCCAGATACAGGTTTTCTCTAAGGAGAAAACCTGTATCTGGCTGCAATGTTTGTTGATCGGCTGAATGATACTGACAATATGACGAAAAATGTTATATCATTCGTACTACATTATTCTGAAATTTTACACTATATTCTACCTTCAGTTATTCTGTCTCGACCACTCACCCATTGACCGTTACTTTTTGCATGAACTTTGCAATCACTATGTAAGGTTCTAGCAGTTCCCCGCGGTTTCACCCGCGTTTTTCCCGTTCCTGTGGCAATACAGGGATAAAATATAGCTTATGTTACTCAGAGTGAATATAGCTTACTAGTTGTGAAGGAATTTTTGAAATCGGCACAGTAGTTTTTGAGTTTATTCATTACGAACATACACACACATACACAAAAATGCAAATCTTTTCTCTTTATAATATTAGTGTGGATAACTTATTTTGGTATTCAATAAAGAATTAAGAAAGTACTACGTGCCTATCGGAAACTAGGCCCAATCTAAAACAAACCGGCCTATCCTATTAAACTCAAAATACAATCAAATTCGTCAAAGCAAGCATTCATTGTTGTTTAGTTCACATAATTCAGTATTATCCTAACATCACAGTTACAATAGTCTGGCGATGTGTAGACAATCTTATACATAACGCTGTAGGCACGTTTAGAACAATGGGACCAAGCCTATCTAGCGTAGAGATAGAGCACGGTAATTGTAGGGCTGGCAGGGCCTTGTTAATTAATTTAAATGTTAATGATATCGGCCTTAAATATTAATGATCAGCAAAAGACAGATGTGTTGCTGGGGAGTTTGTTGCGCCACTTCTTCCCAGCTAAAACACTAGGAAGTGGTGACGCGTGGGCGTTTTGGGGGACTGTCTTTATGTAAAACTAGCTGTCCGCACAACTTCGTTTGTGTCACATTTTTCATGACTGCTCCGCTCCTATTTGTCTTAGCGTGATGATATATATGCCTTCCTCGATAAATGGGCTATCTAACACTGAAAGATTTTTTCAAATCGGACCAGTAGTTCCTGAGATTAGCGCGTTCAAACAAACAAACAAACAAACTCTTCAGCTTTATAATATTAGTATAGATTTGACGTTCAAAAAGTGCTGTCGCTCAGCCTAGTTTGAATAAATGACTTTTGATTTTGATTTTGATTTTGATCTTGTTGGTAATGAGAGGGAGCTTGTCAAAGGTGGTCCAGGGTGTCAGGCCAGGGCACGCCACTATTATGGCGATAAGTCCTCTTTGAGGAAAGGTTGGAGAGGCGCCATGGCATCTCCACCTTCCGCCTGACGCAGGCTATCCGGCCTCACCAGACACGGATGGTGGGAGAACACGACCGAGTGTCAACAATGTGTCGATCACCCGGAGGATACGAAGGAGCACGAGCGTTGGGTAACCCTCTATGCCCAGTTTGGGCGTGTCCTCTTGGAGGTGATCGGTAGCAGCGACCTCTCGCTTTCAGCCCTGGTTCAATGGTCCAGAGTGTGGAGGCATGGGAAGCGGTCATCTCCTGCGAAGACCAACATGATGCAACTGAACACTTGTATTTTAGATCGGGTGATTGTTCACCTGACCTCCATAACCCATTTGTTCGGTAACAAACCTCCTGGAAGACTGGTTGCCAGAATTTCGGGCTTCTGTCCTACGATAGATAAAGATCAATAAATGACAGGCGCGGCCAACTAGATTTTCAAGGCACGACTTCGGTTCATGAATGGGGAATGATACAGGCTGAATACGATCATGAACCTACAGAATAAAGGGTTTTCGCGTAGCAACGAGATTTTTTTTGATCCACACCTAACCTTACCATGTATTGACGATTTCAAACAAGAACATAACGTACTGCTGTAATTAGATGAGTGTCAAAGTTCTCAGTCAAATAAAAGTAAAAGCTTTATCGGGCAGTTTATCACAGAACAATCTTTCTGCAGTGAATAAGTACAAGAAAATACCTGCGACGACGTGACGGTACGGTCAATGATTATCTAGAGCGATTATGAGGCCACAGATTATAATAATATAATGTAACAAGCAGCAAGGCTAACGTCATTATTATCCTGATATAATTCCAACAAAGATACGCAAAACATAACTGGACCCAGAAGAAGCACTTGTATATTTGTTGAACTGACTTGAAAGTAGTCAAGTCACTCCAACAAAAATACCGTCACAAAAAATAATAAAAAAAAACAATGAATATGTTCTTAACCTCGTAAAGTCTCTTCATTACAAGCCTTTTTTATGGGAAATCGTCAAATGAGTTCTCCCGCTCTGGTGGGAGCGGAAGGCAATGTCGGACTCTTACTGACAACCTTCAGTACAAGCCTTTTTTTTACGGAGGAAATCCTCATAGATATCCTTCACCCTGGGGCGAACAGAGGGGTCTGTCACACTCTTAATGACTAAAACCACCCCGGTGTTCCACCTTCCATCTACGCCAGGGACCGCGGGAACGTATGCGACTTCCGTAGTCCCTGGCTGGTGCCAGCCCGCCTCTACGGGCCACCTCGGGTCAGCGGAGGGAGTGAGGTGTTTGACTCCCCCCGCGACGTCGAAGAGGGGCGCACGGGAACACCACGCGCCGCCACCTCAGGTCTAGATGAATGGACGGCGCCGACGGACGTCCCCAAGTCCCCCGCCCTTGGACTCAGTTAGGGGGTTCATTACAAACCTTAGACAAATTTGTTAGAAAACCTTACCCTCCATAGTCCATTTGGTTGAACCGCCTCAGGACTGAGTTGGATGATGTAACTAAAACCTCGCAAAATGTGGCTACCTTTATCACCAAAACAAATCTGAATCACTTTCCTGCCAGTGACACAAAGAAGTCTTAAACAGTGGGAAAAACAGGCTCGAATAAAAATAAATAATAATCTGCGAAGTAATTAACGTCTACCAGCCCTGTTTAACCAAAACTAGGTTTAATGTCGCCGGTCTACCCGCTACAAAGCAACAAACACTACACCTACAGGGCAGTGTCAATCACGACCTACCTACAGCTATAAATCTTCAGCTATCTTCCCGATCTAATTAGCATTAAATGCGACAAACACAAGTATGTACTTATTGGGTAAAATCTGATGATCGGTTGCCTTTTAAGTCCTTTAAAGGATTTTGTTGAGAGAAGTCTTGTTTGTGGAGTGAATGGAATTACGTATGTATACAGGTTGTAACGCAAAAATGTAGTCATGTTTTAAAATGGTTCAAACTCAAACTCAAACTCAAAACGTTTATTTCAATTAGGCCATTAACGGCACTTTTGAACGTCATCAATAAAAATTATCATAAATTAAGTGACTCTAGCGTCCATTCGCAAAGGTAGATTCTTATGGAGAAGAACGGACAAGAAACTCCATAGTTACTCTGTCCAGTATATCTGCAAGGAAGTTTTAGACAACTCCAAAATTTTTCCCTTTCTAATTTTGATCAGTAGTTGATAACTTGGTATGGAAAATACAAAGGCCTATACATATATTGCTTTGCGAAAGTAGTTCATCTACAAAGGTAGAAGTAGTTTTTAAATGACTATGACTATTTAAATGATATAATAATAATAATAATATATCGTTCGTTTGGATGAACAGGGTATTAACTCAAAATTTGCGATTTTTAAACTAAAATTAGATTCCTACTAAAAATCATGCGATCTTTCTAACGAACATAGTTGCATTACGTCATGACGGCAAATTGGTGGGGGTGCGGGATAGTATCATGGTAGTATCTTCCGATTCGAAAACATTTAGGTACAAGAAATTTAAATACCGATTTAAAAACTTCAAATCGCGGTCCTGAAAAATAGGGTTTTTTGAGACAATACCCTGTTCATCTAGACCAACGATATACCTATATAATGGGAGCAGCTGCCCTCTCCTGATTCCCCCCCCTATCCCCTGAATATGTCCATGGGTGTACCTACAGAACACCCAGTTTCATGTATTACATAATGTCCAATTTGACGTAGGTCGTATATTTTGCGTCGTCGGTGGTCGGATGTGAGAATGTAAGATTTCGTGGTTACGCATAAAGAGTAGACCATTGTAAACCTAAATACCTACTCGACATCTTGTTCTTCACAATTTGTTTATAAGTTACGAAATATATAATATGTATTGTTGAGTTGTAGATGAATAGCAAATCAATCGCACGTTATTATTTCAATAATATTTGTAGCTGTCATTTTGAAAAGGCCGCATTGCACGAAGTCCATAAAATAAAACATTTCAAGATTAATAGGAATGTATCGCTGTCTCGGATCATTTTTATAGGGAACTAGCAGCGCCCCGCGGTTTCACCCGCGTAGTTCCCGTTCCCGTGGGAATACGGGGATATTATAGCTATGTTGTTACTCAGGGTGAATGTAGCTTTCTAATGGTGAAAGATTTTTTGCAATCGGTTCAGTAGATTTTGAGTTTATCTGTTACATACAAAAATACAAATCTTTCCTCTTTAAAATATTGGTATAGATATGTCCCTTAAATTAATATTTTTTCGCAAAATGTGATATGCAAAAAAAAAAAAAAACAAAAAGTACCTACAAAATAATTTTAATTTCGGAACTCGAATTTTACTTTATTTTTAACTGACTTCCAAAAAAGGAGGAGGTTCTCAATTCGACTGTATTTTTTTGTTTGTGTTACCTCATAACTTTGTACTGGTGACCAGATTTTGATGATTCCTATCTCTGTTCTTCAGCAAATCTTCACCAAACTAGTAAGGGACCACCTTGAAATACTAAGATGCTCTTCCAAACCATCGTATACAATTTAATTTTTTCATTTTTCATCGACAAAAAGGAACGAGAACAACATCAATGTAGTCGAAGCCACGGATTATTAGGGATAACTCAAATACTAGTCATCAGATCTCAATAATTTGAATGGGACCACACGACAAGTAGGTACCAGCTCTCGAACATAAAAAAGATTCATCAAAATCGGTACCCCCAGTACAAAGTTATGAGGTAACACACACAACAACAAAAAAATACAGTCGAATTGAGAACCTATTCCTTTTTTTTAGATTCGGTTAATAAGTGTGAGTTTTTCCTTTTCAATATGACGCGTTAGTTTATGATATCATTCCTCTCAAACCAATTCAAGGAAAGGAAGAGCCGAACGATTATTATTGAATCAGAACTCTCGTCTTGGAAAGCATTTTAAAAATATTCATCAAAGGTAGTTTTCCCAGAATTAGACCTTACTCATTTGATCTTGGGGAAATTTCGTTCATAATCATCAATACATTACATAAGTTAATCCTGATTTATTAGTAAGTCAAAAATGGTTTATTTAACTTTTATCCTTTTTTTAGTTAAAAAAATGGAGTATAAATAAGTATCTGGAGAGTCAAAACTAAGCTGCAGCCTGTACATAAAGGAATTACCTAAAAACCGAAAAGAGCGAGTCGGTTTAGCGCGACAAGGGTTCTGATTGAATAATATAATATTTTTAATTTGTTCTAAACCACAATTTAGTTTCGGAGATAAGTTTTATAGTCAGTAAGAGTCTGACACTCCCTTCCGCTCCGTACAGAGTGGGAGAAGCATTTGATGAATTCCAATAAAAATAAAAAACATGTTGGTAAGCCATGCGGAACAATTACTTACAAAATTAATTTGAAAACAGAAAACTCAGTTTTCAACCAGAAAAGTCACTTTTCGTTTCCCAATTGCTTTCTCTCCGCATTCGGGGGTCAGAGGCTTGACAAATAGACGTTTCAATACATTTCTAAAATCAATTTTTATTAAATAATAATATAATAGATATAATCTAGTAAAAAATGATCATTAAAATTAATCTACATATTAAGAAATCAAAACATTAGTTAGTAGTAGACATGACATTCTTATTTTTGGGGACAATTATAATATTAATTGTAATTTTAATACATGTATTTAATATATTCATATAATGATAGTATTCGGTATATATTATTTATAAGTATATTTTCATATTTTGATTTGTAACACTATTGTCTATATTTATTTTTCATTTTTCCTTTCGCAGGTCTGCTGGAAGAAATTTCGTTAGAAATAAGCATTTATTTTTTACTCATAATTATATTGTTATACTGATTGTTTGTGTTTGCATAAATAATAAAATAAATTACACCATTATTTGTATGCCAATAAATATCAAAACATGTAAGATTAATTATATAATAAATGTTTGTATAAAAACCTAGTACATAGGTCATGTACTAGGTTTTTACACAAACAAAATATTTTAATACTACCTTATTCTAATACTGGCTGTGACTGACAAACACAAGAGTGATCTTGTAAGGGCTCCGTACTTCATTGCGTTGGAACCCTAAAAACACATACATACATACTTATACAAAGCTACGAGGTCGAATATGTAGACAGTCATCTGTGAAGATTAGACGCCAAACATTTCTAATCACTCAGAGCAAAATTGCCAAAGCTGACGTCATTTAGCGACAATACCTACCACAAAATATTAACAGTAGATCCACTTCCTAGCCACAAATTTACATGTTATGATTATTAAGAAAACCTAAAATAAAAATCGCAAATTCAAAATATGTTGGTATTAATTTTCCTTACGTATGGCAAAATGACACAGAACGATGACACAATGCTTCGTCAGAAACAATAGTCTGGGAGACCAGTTGTCGTTTTTAACTGGACAGCGTCATCAGCCCACAGTAGTCCACTGCTGGACATAGACATTTCCAATTCCATTTATCTCAATACTCGGCAAATCTCGTCCAGTTGCTACCAGCCAATCGCTTAGATTGTCGCTGCACCTAATTTCAAGTCAACGACGAATTGGGGCTATGGGTCTAGGGCTGAATTTGGTCTCAAAACCACCGTATTATCTCCACTCATTGCCTATGAATTGCAAAAACCTGTCCCCTTTTGCTAAATATTTCTTTAACTATAACCCTAATGTGGAACTTTAGTTCCTGTTGACCTATTGAAACACTTACAAAGCTCAATATCATCCATTGTATGATATGGTCCTTCTGTGTCCTACTTTCCTAGTACATAGTTGTCCTAATTCGCTAACCAATATGACGTAACTTCGGCCGCAGCCGAATGGGGACGGGCTTTGCGCACGCGTCGATTCTCTATTGAAATGTGTTCGAGGTTTGAGTGTTGTACATATATCATCACGCTTGTGTTCCCCAAAGAGTTAGACAGAGGTGTGTGATATGTTTGAGTATAATTTGTGTACAGCTAAGTAATGGAATTCCCTGTCGGAATCTGTGTTTCTTGATAGCTACAACCTAGGGGTATTTTAGTCAAGAGTGAATAAGGTACTTCTAGACAAGCGTGCTCAATCGTCGACCACATCGTCGCGTTCCTTCAAGTGAGATTGCAGTCAAACGAGAGCCTGAACTGCTGAAAAGCTACTACTGGGACTCTTGGCTAAAACCTCAATATCCGTTTGCCCCGGACCCCGGGTCCCGGTTTGGACCCGGGACTCAAACCAGAACCTCCAGCTGTGCAGTTATAGGGCTGTAACTAAACTAACGAGGCAGTTCGAGTGTTAAAATTACGATTTAAATTGTATTAAATCACAGGTTGCTTGAAAGGAGTTGCGTGTTTAAAGGTATTCAAAGAGATTCTGGTGAATTCTTGGTTTGTTGCGGAATTTTAGTATCGTAATCGTTACCTAGAGCAGGTGGTCACGAGTATTTAGTTGTTTTTTTAAGGATGCTGAATCATCAAATGATTTCCTCCGCTCTGAGTGGAGCGGAAGGGAGTGCCAGACTCTTACTGACTAAAACCCACACGTGTTCCTCCTAGTGCCCTTTGCGTTCCAGGGCCGCGGTGACTCTTTCGAAGCAATTCCATAACCCGGCAGAGGATTGTGATAACGGCCCCGACAGGCGCATTACTTTGTGTAATTTATTTCATCACCACTGCTCTCAAAACGGTGAATGAAAACATCGTGAGGAAACCGGCATGTCCTAGAACCAAAAATTCCCGCACTGGGCGCCCGCGTGGTGGATTATGGCCCATTCCCTCTCCTAGAGAGGAGGCCTGTGTCCTAGCAGTGGGAACATTAAAAGGCTGATTATACTTATGCTATTATGCTTATGAGCTTGGTAGTAGGAGTTTTGTAGTTAAACGAAGTCATTTAGTCAATGTAAACCACCTCTATGGTGTTGCCTGCTTTAGTCCTTAAAATCTATTTAGTAAGGAGTGTTTAGTAGCTTCTAGGTAGGAAACTAAAATACTTAAGTTCATAATATCAGGCACAAAATGCCTTTCGGCGTACATAGCAGGCTGCATCGTTTGACCAAAAAGGTGAAAATGATTCCACCAAACAACATTTTACTAAACATTCCATGCATAAATAGTTTAACCTGACCACAATAATGTTCTCTACAAACAAAAACTCTAAAGGTTAAATTGCTCAAACATCTAACAAAAAAAAAACAGCGAAAATTTATGTTTATAAAAAGTAAATTGAGAAGCATTTCTTACAGATGGGTACGTTTGAAAGTCAGTTTGTTTGTAACGGCCAAAGACCTAGGTTAATTAGAGATAGGGCGGACAAGGTTACTCTGCGAACGACGGACAAACTATAGCCACTCGTTTTTAATGTAAGATTATATGGTTATAATTTTATGGAATTGGAACTGTTGATTTTTCATTTGCATGTCACTCACTATTTTTACCTCCTCAATAAAGTCGCAAATTGCAATGAAGTAGCTCATTTTGCAAAAATATGTAAATTTTATTTATTTACGAGATTTTAGCCAAAATTGAACGTCCGCCACACATGCTCACTACAGCTTGGTGAATGTCACATGTCTTCGGTTTGTTGGTTCAAGGACATGCCGATTTCCTTTTATTAAATGTTTCTTTGTCATTTTGTTACCAGTCACAAAAAAATATACACTCTGCCAAAAAGAGGAATTCTCTTGCCAAAGTCTTGTTTCTCTACTACCTTTTTTTTGGATGGGAAATCATCAAATGAGCCCTCCCGCCCTGGGTGGAGCGGTAGGGAGTGTCAGACTCTTACTGACTAAAACCCACCCGTGATCCTTCTTGTGCCCTTTGCGTTCCAGGGCCGCGGTGACTCTTTCGAACAAATTCCGCAACCCTAGCAGGCACCGACCCTGTTTCTCTATTACCTACGTTAGACTTCAAAACGAGAGTGCAAGCCTGTCCATGATTTCAATGGTGAGCGATTGATGAGGTACGGTCGTAGACCAGTCGAGATCAGTCTTAGGGAAGGTTCATATCTGACGGAACATGCGTCGCGTATTATCGGTCGCGTAACGCCAGAACAGACAAATGTATAGAAAAACACTTGACCGTTCACACTCAACCGATGATACGTTAGTGCGTCGAGTGTGAACGGTCAAGTGTTTTTCTATACATTTGTCTGTTCTGGCGTTACGCGACCGATAATACGCGACGCATTTTCCGTCAGATATGAACCTTCCCTTACAGTGAACCGACCAGAGTACACACTACAAAACCACATGACGATTGACCACGGCGAGATTAAACGCCGTGGCTGGCAATAAATCTTGATCTCGAAGCAGCTAACCCTGCCCTTACGAGCACTATATCATTTCATTGCATTTTCCTCAATTAATCCAACACTTGTCACATAACGGCTGACAACTGTGGATCTATATCTAGGAATGTCTTCCTATGTATTGTATAGCAGTGTGATGCAGCGCGGCCTTGTACAATGATAGACTATTATTGAACGAGTTGATATGTAGATTGAGATTATCTTTTACTAGCTGTCCGCACAACTTCGTTTGTGTCACATTTTTCATTACTGCTCCGCTCCTATTGGTCTTAGCGTGATGATATATAGCCTATAGCCTGCCTCGATAAATGGGCTATCTAACACTGAAAGATTTTTTCAAATCGGACCAGTAGTTCCTGAGATTAGCGCGTTCAAACAAACAAACAAACTCTTCAGCTTTATAATATTAGTATAGATTACAGTCCGTGCCTCGAAAAGCAGGGAAAGGCATTGGTGCTGGTTATCGTTTGAAGACTTTTACTGTTGTTACCAAAGTCCAAAACCTAACGACTAGGTTTTCTAAGAGTATCGTATTGCCCAGTTAATGTGTTGTGCCGATAAAATAAGTCTAGTCACTGTATGTAATGTACTGGCTGCGTTTGATAAGACTGGGAGTCCACCAAAAAGGCTACGTAGATTGATCGTCTAGATAAATAGTTATGATCAATATATTAATACGGTGAAGGAAAACATCGTGAGGAAACCGGCATGTCCTAGAACGAAAAGTTCGAAGACATATGTGACATTCACCAACCCGCACTGGGCCCGCGTGGTGGATTACAGCCCATTCCCTCTCCTAGAGAGAGGAGGCCTGTGTCCCAGCAGTGGGAACATTAAAGGCTGATTATGTTTTATGTTTATTACTAAGCTTGTAAGCTTAGTTTTTAGCCCTGGCTGGGAGCCTTAAATAGGCCACCACAGAAAAGTCCGGTTAAGCAGTAACCAGCTTTAGAGTGCTGAATTACAAGTGTTCTATTTAAAAAATAATAGCTAGAGAGATGAGTTTTAGCTGAGCAAGCGCGTTTATGGACGCACGAAAACTTCAATTTATGACAAGCCCTACCAACAGTTTGTTGTTCTCATGGAGTTGGAGATGAAGAAACCTAAATTCCACATAACAGTAGACGATCCTGTTGCAATAACTCGGACCAATCCAGACTTCGAGCTGTTAAAGATAAATAATTAGAAGAGCCAATCGACGATTAAAGCAGTATTAAAAGCCGATTCTAAAATGAAGACCAACGACAATCACTGCAAAAGACTTTACAAATAATATTTTATCCATTCATTTCACACATCCTGATATCCAAAACTTATCAAACCATTTTTTATAACTGCACGTGTCGAAAACACGAAAGCCAAAGCAAAGAAAACAACTTCAAAGGAAAGACCGTGACGATTGCACAGACAGATAAAAAAAAAACATACCGAGCAAATAATCGTAACTATTAACAGTACCCTTCGCTCTATTTACAAATGAGGGGAAGACATGCTGACCTATATCCTGTAGAGCATAAAGACCCACTGTCCTAACACACACACACATACATAGTACACCCAACACTACTTGCGCCCACAAACTCGTCGACGTGAATCACAGTGAGCATGTTTTGTCTGTGTGCGAAGCGTTAGAAGTTGTGCGTGTGCGTGTGCGTCTTAGAATGACATGTGTGTTTCGTGTACAAACTGTGCTGTGCAGTTGTAATTATTTTTCAGTATGTTGCTGTTTGCTGTTTGGTAGTTTAAAGTCGTAATATTTTGCAATAGAATAAGCAATGTGTTAATTTTCTAAAACTAACTTCTTTGATATTGTTTTTCTCTCTCATCTTCATTCCAGATTCCTGTTAGAAATAGAAACTAAATCGATTCGAAATAATCTTATAAGAACAAATCTCAAGAATTAAATTTTACGTGCGTGCAATTGTATACACTCTCATACCTACATTATTTTGAGGACTTTCAATACGATCATTATAATTTCAAATACGAGATTTGCCTATGTAAGTTCGTCTGAACGCAAAATCAAACCTGTTTGTGCTTAACTTTGTCCACCTATCTATACAAAACTAGGTCTAATAACTGCCATTTGCATTTAAATGGTACATACAACTAAAATATACGCTATTAGTCAAAGACATGCAACATTGTATGAACTAAACTGTACAGATTTTGTAGTACGAAGCTTGCCTAGAAAATAGGTCTTTTGACCCGATGCCGCGATGTTGCAAAGTAGTAATTTATAAGAATGGTATATAAGGTACAAGCTATTTAAATCCTTGCAATTAGAGGCAATAATAACAGCCGCACGAGTCGATCTCAAAGGTTAAGCAACGCTTACCTTAATCGGCTCATGGATTCATGGGTGACCATGAATTACATATCGGGACTCCTCCTTACCTCGGAAGATACGTTTAACCGTTGGTCCCGACTGTCGTTTAAAGACGCTACAGATACAAAAGTCTGACGACAGTTTTGGTACTGATTATTTTATTTCCCAGTAGCTGGGTTGTGGAGATTTGATAGGCGGTCGTTCCATGTAAAATACTGGTACTCAGTTGCAACTGGTTGGACTGGAGCGAACCCAAAGAAAGTAAAGAAAAGGCCAGACATACTGATTAAATACTAGGTCTGACATAGCATGAACATAGTCAGCCTTTTTAATGTTCCCACAACTGGGACACAGGCCTCCTCTCTAGGAGACGGAATGGGCCGTAATCCACTACGCGGGCCCAGTGCGGGTTGGTGAATGTCACATGTCTTCGAATTTTTGGTTCTAAGACATGCCGGTTTCCTCACGATGTTTTCCTTCACCGTTTTGAGAGCAGTGTCGATGAAATTAATAACACAAAGCTGGGTTTGACAAAGAATTTTATTAATCTAAAAACTACTTTTATAATGTCGCCCTTCTAAATTCGAACGTATCAATTTCCAATTAGAAAAGAAATCTCACGTTATGATTTCCAAACATTTTATTTGCATAGATTTGCATTTGCCAATATCTATCTAAGAGTTGACATTTTAATTATAATTGTTTATTAGCACTCATTTGGGATCGGATTGGATTTCTCTTCAATGTGTCTCATTGTCAGCAACACATTTCTAAAGCCTTTAGCAATAAGAACATCACAGTAATAAAGTCCAATCCAGCAAAATTATCAAGCCTGGTTGAGCTTCACGATAACTGACAAACGCTTACACTGTCTGGACAGGTCAAATCTGTGTGACACATTCCTCAAAACACAACTTCAAACATCAACCTACATGGTTCTCATATGATTTGACCAGTACAATTGTATGGAATTCAAAAGAGGCTTTGAGAAAAATTAAGAGGTAAGTAGTATGTTTCGGTATTTTTTCTTAGGGTAGTCAGCCAAGAAACACCGACCTCATCTGGTTTATAACGATCAAATAAGATTAACGTGTAAAAGTGTTATTTCCAACCTACTTACAAAATAAATATTATTTATCATGTATAGTTATCCCTTCTTTCCTAGTAGTCTTTGAATTTTTCATCTTTGCTAATGCTAATGGTGCTCTTTCCTGCTTTGGATTACTTGATACCTTCGGCCTGAGGATTATGTTGTGCTTTAGGTGGTCATTCACCGGCCTTTTTCCTGTAAACCTTTACTTCAAAGAGCAGGATACCCCCCGGAACCCCACAAAGACCAGTGCCTGCCATGGTTGTAGAATTTTGGTACACCCCTGGCACAGAGCATTGAATTTGGAGGATGAGTTTTAGTCAGTAAGAGTCTGACACTCCCTTCCGCTCCGCCCAGAGCGGAAGAAGTCACTCGATGATTTCCCTTCCATAAAAAAGGTTCTAACCGCATGCTCACTGCAATTAAAAGAATCAAGCGACTTATCAAAGTGATGATTTTTTTGGACATAAATTAGCTATAATTAAGTTATTTTTCAGACTAAAGAAACAAGGCTCCTAAAAGCAAGTGGCAAGAATGAACATGATGAAGTTATTCTTGAAATGTGTGTGTGGGTGTGTGAATGGACTTACCAACTCTCTTAAGTACAAGCCAATTTATTTTAAGTCAGCACAGAGTGAAAAAATAAAAACCATTCTCCTTCACCAAAATAAACGTGATTTCCAGGTACAACGCCCTAGTTTAACGTTCCGTCCGTTCATACAATAAAAAGTAAAATATTCAAAGGACATGGGTTCAACGGACTGTCTCCATAATTGCAATAAAGAGCAATCGAAGATCACTCTCCTGACCTTGGAGCAGCCTTTTTCTTTACATGCCCATCCACAAAAACTTATTTATGTATTAAAATTGATTGCTATGTGAACAAAAGTTTCTTTATTTAGTTGGCGATCGTAATTTTTTTTTTTTAATGCCTACTTATGTATGTATTTGTTTTTGTGTTCAGTGTTTGGTTATGGTATGAGACAAGTGCCAAATAAACAGTTCGTTTTCTTTTTTTTTTTAATTAGTATCAGTTATTGTACACTCTTGTCTTGTCCTACAGCAGATGAGTAATTTGATTTTAGAACGGATTTTTGGTCTATTTAAAAAAAAAAGATTGTTTGGAAGCCGCCGTCTTATTTTAACTACCTTCCACTACTAATCAGTACTTCGGTGTATTTAAAGTGTTAGACCTTATGCACATATATACTCAATGGAAATTAGATGTTTTAGAGGAAAGGAAATTGCTCAAAATCATTATGTGCAGGAATAATATGCGGGTGCACTATGTTCCAAAATGGAGGTGCAAACTCCAATGCTATTCTCAATCAACAAATTCCATGTTTCTAAATCCGTGAACCGAAACGTCTTTTAAATAAACACAATACAATTCGTATAAATCATATAACATTTTTGCTAAAAATCGAAAAATTCGTTCGATTCGACTTATAGTAAACCACACGTGTTGCGCAAGATATTGTTAAACCATTGTTGTTATTATACAAAAGCATATTTTTTCAATCGTTTATAAAAACAATTCTAAACATGAGAACGCTTTTACTTTCTTCAACATTTTTTGTTGCTCCGGAGGAGTGGGGAATCGTCGCTGCTCAGTTGACTTTTATAATCTTTAACCTTCTATGAAGATCGTAATAACGATACTCCCCTTTTTTCATTGTTTATTTAGTTCCGTCTAGTCTTTTTTATTACATATGTATTTGACTAATGAATATAAGGTAAATAAAACTAAGATCCTACTGGGCGTGAACGAAGTTGACGTAATTTAAAATACAGAGTAATCCTAGTACAAATGCCATTTTTTTTTTTCATAATATAATATTTGATAATTATTTATTAAATGATATCTATATGGCTTGAATATTTATTTTTAATTACAACAGCTGATGCCATTTTTTTTTTCATAATATAATATTTGATAATTATTTATTAAATGACATCTATATGGCTTGTATATTTATTTTTAATTACAACAGTTGAAACCCAATTACAGTAGTTACAAAGATTATAGAAACAAACACGGATAATAAAAACAAAAAAAAAAACTGCCTTAATTCTGAAAAATAAATCATGGCTAAATGAGAATTAACAGCGTGTTTATCTGCATGTTAATAAATATTTAATACTATTAAAAGATCCCAAATAACTTCACTTCTCATCACTACAATTAGATAGTGTATTTCAATTATGAAGTAGGTAAATAAACAATGGTTCATTGCTTAGCAAGCGCCTTGACCATGATTAGCGTTTACAGTATTTTTGTTTTAAAATCACACTTACGTAATTTTATGACTGGTGTCCAAACTCACCTATGCCTCATAGAATATGTACTGTATGTAAAGAAAAATGCTTTTCTTAAATCGTGATCATCATTATCTACCTAGCCTTTTCCCAACTTTATTGGGGTCGCCTCCCAGGCAACCGGATTCAGCTGAATACCAGTATTGTACGTGGAGCGGCTGCCTACTAGACCTTCACAACCCATTAACTGGGTAACACGGTACTTCTTGGCAAGACTGGTGTCAGATTTACTGGCTTCTGACAATCCGTAACGACTGCCAAAAATCTCCAAATGACAGCCAGGACCAAAGGCGTCGCTTAACCTTGAAGATCGACCCGTGCGGCTATTATAATTTAGCTACAAGCTCCTCTTTTTCTTAAATCGTGATCTTTATCTAGAATCAATAATTTTCTTTAAAAAAGGTGTGGAGATGACAGTTGAAATATTTACGTTGTGTGTTAAATAGTGGATATAGATTAAACTTAAGAAATAACATCGACCTGAAATAAAGGCCTTAAATGTGTTTTCTTTCCTTGGCAGGTTTTTAGCAAATATTCCTCATATACAAATATGTATATTATTTTTATAATAATAACTGAATGGATAATTTTAAATTAAAAATTCATTTTTGTATAATTATTTAATTGATAACACACAAGTGGAAAGTTTAAATCATATAATATAACAACATTTATTTTTTTATTTCAGGTAGAAGTTATATCTTTAGTTTGTTTTGGTTTCGTTTGCTGTATCACTCGTCACTAAATATTCATTGGAAGACTAGCGTCAGACTGCATTTGTCTGGCAACATTGCTGAAATGAGCATTTTTGCGCAGCCTTTGGCACATCTTTCTTTGTTTTTTATTATTACTCTGTGCATCTACATGCACAGAACGGACTCTCATTAAATAAAAGTTTTTTCTTTCTTTCTTCGATTTTATTTTTACTATTTACAACATCGAACCGCAACGCTTCCCAACATTTACTTGAAAGCATATTGCATCGTTACCTGCACGCATTCCCACACTTCATCTCATATTCTGTCTCCTCTCCCTTTCACTTGCACTACTGTTTATATTGCCTCCTCTTTCTAACAGAACATCCACTCACGATTCGACGTCATCTTTCACTCTCACTATCGATATAGTATACGTAAAAATGTCAGATACAACTTGATTACATAGCAGAAAGAATGTAAGGGTTTTGTTAGGGATTAGGATCGAATAATGGAACAGAGTAGAATCATTCCAGTTTCAAAATCATATTTTTATTTTTAATAACGTAGCCCCAATTAGGAAAGTATCAGTGTAAAGACTTAGATTATATTCTTTGTGTTAAATGTATTTATTGTTTTCTTTTTTAGATTTTTTTTTTCTTAATTGTTATTTTCCTAATAGACAGCTTTCAACGGTACTCAAATCTAAGGTAAGTAATTAAAAAGGTATAAATACTTGTAAATGCCTCTGAAATAAATGTAAAAGTGATATTCTAAGTTTTTGTATTAAAAACATGTAAGAGGCACACTCATCTTATCACTCAGTCCATCAAATCTAATGAGCACAAAAAATATTATTAACCGACTAAATTCTTCCATATACTATGTGTGACGTAAATCCGTTCAGCTGGATGCGCGCGCGCACTTTCTTCAAAACGAGACAGCGATACTTTTTTATTTACGTGCGAAAGAGATGGGGTTAGAAAACAATGATGATTATGTTTTTCTCCCGTACAATGATACTCTGGCGTAACATCACTTTCTTTCAGTTTTTAGGAGTCCGTAATTGAATGGGTCGATTGTTATTTGTTTTGAATCTGTGTTGCGCCATTTTGGTATTTTGATGGTGGCTTTCAAGAACAGATAGGAACAAAAATGTCAATTATTTTGTTTTGTCGATAACACTACGCGTTTTGGTCCAAATTACCTTATAAAATCTTAGCATAAAAGCAAATTTTTGTTTGATTAAAAATTGGATTTAAATGTATAGCCAGATTAATAAGAGCTTACCTAAAAAAGGACACGTAATTTTATTATATGTGGGACCATTTAACTTATCAATTTCTGGATATTGTCTATCACCTACGCAAAGTATTCCATTCCATTACTGAAGATGACCCATTTCACAATCTACCAATCGATTGATTTCCCAAACTTTGCAATCAATAAAACAAATGAAGACGAGACCACTAAAACCATCTCCCCCATTCGAACTTGGCCGCTTTTTTCTGCATTGTCGTGTGCGATCCATTGACTCCAGTTAATTGGTGATAGAGTGAGAGTTTGATGTCATTGTGCATGCGCCACTTGGCCACTTTCGACTCCAATGACTGATGATCGATAGTTTTTCTCCATTTAAATTGTCATGCTTGAAATGACGCGAGTGAAAATTGTTTAGCTCCTTTGTTCTTTAGTCTGTTGATGCTTTCTATTTAATATCGAGGTTTGGTGTTGGATTAGTGTTTATTTAGTGTTTGGTTGTTTTAAGTTATTATAAAATGGATCGTTTGGAGTGATAGATATCAAATATATTAGATACTAGCAGCACCCCGCGGTTTCACCCGAGTTTTTCCCATTCCCGTGATAATACAGGGATAATATAGCCTATGACACTCCACAATAACGTAGCTTTCTATTGGTGAAATAATTTTGGAAATCAGTTCAGTAGATCCAGAGATTACCCCTTACAACGTCACAAACTCACAAACGTTACCTCTTTATAATATTAGTGCCTATAGATAAGATAGGATTTATCCACACATGAAATAGAAAGAAATGGGGATACTTTTCAAAAAAGAATTGAGACAAAGCTTACACTAAAATTATATATATACACTAAAAATTATATAGTATCTATATAATAAAAAAGTATTCTAAATGGTCACGACAATGAAATCAACGCTTGTTGCTGAATTTGCTCTTTGTCCATTGCAACCCTTTTTTATGTATGGGAAGTTATCAAATGACTTCTTCCGCGGTGGGCGAAACAGAAGGGACTATCAGACTTTTACTGACTACGAGCAAAACCCACCCGTGTTTCACCTAATACCCTTTGCGTTCCGGCCGCGGTGACTCTTTCGAACAAATTCCACAACAACCATTGCAATCGTACTTTAATTGATAAATATTGACTATTCAATGACCATTTTATCATTGGAAACATGCCATTTAGGGGTATTAAAGTTTATGCTTATAGCATTGAATTTATTGTCCTTGATTTGAAGATAGAGCTATCAACACAGCACTATCAAGGACATACATCATATAATTCATTCCAATAAATAAAAACGTTCTGACACCACATAACTAGACAGTATTTACTTTTCAAAGTTAGTTATCATAATTTACGGAAATTACAATCCAACGTTGGACACATAGAGGTTATTGTCTTGTTATTTTTATATGCAAAGTTGATTTGCACCTGTAGTAGTTTTAAATACAGCTAGATGCTAAACAGGCATGCATAATAGCTGGTATAATTACTCTTCATTCTCCCCACTTACCTTCTAAGGAAGAAGCTGTATTTACTTTGACGCTAAGAAACAGATAGAAATATATTACGATAATGTATTGGCCATATTACGGTTACCATATGCTTCTTGTACAAATACATATGCGTAGAACATCCTCAAGTCTTTCTTTACGCATGTGTGTACCCAAGGCCCAATTACGTTCTAAGATTTCAAAAGATTAAAATACACACAGATTTTTTCAATTTCTTCGCTTCGTTCACTCGATTTATAGAGCCTTTCAAACAGACAATGAACACGTACAATACCTATTTATCCGTAGACACACGTAACCTGCAATTTGAAAAAAAAAACGCGATACATTTTTTTTTTGCTTCCATTATTGCCTTACGAACGTGCTCTCAAAAAACTACTGGCCTGATCTAAATCGGAATTCTTAGGGGTCGCTTATAGAAAAAAAAAGTAGAAAGAGACAGGAGAAATCAGAATTTTTTGTTCGTCTGTCTTTCACATAACTTTCCCCAGAATACAATGGGGCCAGGTAGGCGGAGGCAAAAAAAGGACCTTCTGGTACCCTGATTGTGTGATAGTGACATTTTATATATTCGAGGTCATGATTCGAAGGATTTTTTCACCTTTTTTTTTTTGGAATAGCGTCGAGTTTTACAACTACTAACTTAGGTGTGAGTGGCCTTTGTTCCCTAATTTTTTCACGGAATTTCGTTTGGCGATTGTTTACAATGTCGCTGGCGATTCATTTCTAAAAATAGGTACACCATGAGACTAAAACGGGCGTGTTTCTGAGCTAGCTTTTACGACTGCTGAAGCACATGTTTAATGTAGGTAATTAAATATAAGGAGCTCTTGACAGCTTGCGATTTGGATTCTAATTTAGTTAGTTCAGTAGCTGAATAAGAGATGGCGCTGGCTGTGAGTGAGAACTCGTGTTTTCAATTGTGTCCTACATTTTTTTTTATTCACTTGAAAAACACACTACTAACACTAAAAAATTATCTGCCTAGCCTTTTCCTAACTGTATTGGGATCGGCTTCTAGTCAAACCAGATTCAGTTGAATACCAGTATTTTACGTGGAGCAGCGGCCTACCAGACCTCCATCATCTATTAACTGGGTAACACAGTATTTCTTGGTAAGACTGGAGTCAGATTTACTAGCATCTGACAATCCGTAATCCATCAATCCGTTTTCAGAGGCACAGAGGAGCCTTGATATATTAAGAAGGTCAGCCAACCACAGACCAACCTTGGGAAGCGTTGCTTAACCTTGGAAATCTACCCCAAGCGGCTGCTATTATTTAACCACGCACCACACACACACACATACACAATTTTAATTAAAATCTTTGATTATGTCAATTGGGGTTTACCAACATTTTCTTTTCAGTTCACTTTTCCTGACAGTCCCATCATAATATTATCTTAGTCCTACTTCTAAACAAAATACTTAGTCGCAATTCGTCAGTCCTTAATAACACTTACCTAAACTGTATTACATTGAAGACAAACGTCCTCTATCTCATCATTTAAGCAATAGAACTATTATTATTTGATTTTAGCACATTCTTGGTATATTTCTATTTATCTAAAGATATCTTCAAGGAGCGTCGCAAATATGCCGTAAGCACAACAGAACTAATAAGTCTAATGTCAAAGCAAAGGTTACATGTCCCTTATCAATTCGACCCTGAAAGATCGTCAACCTTCGCACATTCTACTTTAATGTTTGTCCACTATGTTTGTACGTTTGCGTAAATAAGAATACTCTGTTAAATATTTCTTTGATATTTTTTGCCAGAAAGTCATTCTATGAAGTGTTTCACTGTGCCATTTCCGGGTTACGAAGTACATTCTTTTTTTAGGAACCTCTTTCAAAAGACGTTGTCGGCTACTTAACCGGCCTTGCCTGTGGCGGCCTTAATATAAATATTAAAACCTCTAGCCAGGCCTCAGTTTAGGGCATAGCTGGGTGGAGGACAACTCAGGGACTGCCTGGATCGAACAAGGGCCTAAGTACTATGACTAATTTAAGACAGCTTTAAACGTCTTCAAAGACTGGCGAGATGTGACAGTGAGACAGCACTTTTAAATAGAAGCTGTTCTAAAATTGTCGCGTTACGCCTTTACTTTTAAATTTCGCAAATCAAGTAGCTATTTTAACTAGCAGCTTAAAAGTAACATCCAATGAAGTGTGTTCGCGAAAACTCCTCTCAATGAGATGGAACTTTAGTTAATTAGTTTTTCAGCGTCTTAAATTTCTTCAGATTTTGCGATTTCTTAACCAACGAGAAGGTATTTATAAATATCCAAAATAAAAAGACTCAATATCGGACAAAGGAACAAACTATCACTTGGATATAACAAAGTTCTTAGAAACGATTTCAAACTCGAGACTACCTAGATCGTAAAAAGTCCATTTGGGTGTTTATTTTTGCTGCTGTTTTTTCAAATGCTCCAAGACTTTCGGTTAGAAAGAAAAAGTATAGCTTGAAATCATAGTCGATTGCACACGAGTTAGAATCATACTACGTAATACATAATGTTCTCAATCTGAAGCATGAATATAATTAAATCCGTAGCTCATCCAGTAACATTCATAATTAAAATGTCACGATAATTTCGAAATTTCATAACAAGATCCATGCAGTATGATTTGCAAAACATGTCCTCTCTCACCGCAACTGCTTGCATCCAGCGATAAATTGCCAGCTAAACACAGATGGCCCCCTATTTGCGGAGCCTTTACAAGCTTACCACATAGAATTGCATTAAAATCCTCTAATAAACCTCGTGTAGATAACGTAGAAGTTATGAAAATGAACAAGTTGAAAGGAAAGTGTGTGCACCTCGGTTGTGACGAAACATCAACTTATGCTTGCTTTATGTGAAAGGGGATCTCGTACCGATTTGGCCTATATTGCCTTTTTTATTTTGGTTACCATTAGTCTATCTACTTAGTGATTTTAAGATCTAGATAAAAGAATGAAAAAGAAAGAAACAATCTTTATTAACAGTATGAAATGCGAGCAGAAGAGATTGTATTACATAAGTGCAGCCAAAACTTTAAAAAAGTATTTTAATCGAAGTAGTTACTGGATAATTACAGACAAGAACAAAATCAGAACTCAATCAACGTGAATAAAACGAAACATAAAAATAAACAGAATATATTTATTGAGCTAAAAATACAAATGCTAAATATAAATACGCAAGAACAGCATGGACCTAGAAGATGTGCGATGATTCACACGGTGGTCGTAATCTTTATAATCAAAGTTGGAGCTGTGACCCAAATCCGTGCAACCGCCGAGTACTTTCATTGTGAACGCTAAACTACTCTCACACTTACATAAAATACTAACACAAACCTAAAACATGCTGTAACAACGTAAAACATACAAACACTAGCGAAAATATTTCGCACACTGATGCAAATATGAATAGAGAATGTACACATTGAGGCACCAACACTAACGCGATCCGTGTCTCGATAGACGTATGCGTGAAAGACATTTGCATATATAATGAATTAGGTATATTAGGGCAAAGGAATTCTGTTTTGCTTAATTTCGAGTTCATTACATATATAACCTTATTATTATGTATATGGAACTTATCACAGAACATAATGCACACAGAGACGTACTGTACAAGACAACACATGTACATGTGTATAGTGTGAAATATTATGTGAATGTGTGACAGTAGCGTATTGTGCTTCGGCATTAGAGCGAGAAGAGATGCGTATAATGTATCATTTAAGATCTAGGACATCATTCCCGCCTTGTTCTAATTACACATGAGAATAAAGAACTGATTGATGTTGACAGCTAATACTGCTACTGAAGAAATGTAAAGAAAAAGAAAGTTCTTGGGGAAACCAAATTGTGGGTCAGTAATGAAAGACTTGATGACAAGTTATGCTATGTTGGAAAAAATAATAGCGAAAGTGAAGACCATATCATTGCAGCAAATTGTACAACACTGAGCACGATAGTGTCACAATGACGAACATCATCAAAAGACGATTAGACAAATAGAAAAATAAGCATAACAAGGCGAGTAACTTTGTCGTAAGGGTTTGTGTAATCGCATTTAGTAACGTTTTGCTAACCATCTCAACATTTTAACCGCTACAGTTAAATTCTTGTCGTTACTAATCTCGCTCCTGTGCAATTTCAGTGGAACTTACTCGACCGTGGAGCTGCAATAATTCGGAACATATTATTTTTATTACAGGCCTGTAATGTGAATTTTTATTATGCTAAATTCGAGTCATCGTACATTCAGAGCACGCTTTCTAATTTCTAATACATCGCATTTGTTACGTCAACTCAAAATATTTTCGGGTGACCTTTTAGATTCTTAGTCAGAAAGTCCTTTATATGCAGTCCATGAAGACTTAATTAAGATGTTATCAGTGATCAAGAATTAAGTCACTTTAATATCTCACAATCGACACCGGAAGCGAATCCCAAAGAAATTGATTACTTCCAACGATCATTCAAATCAGTGTCATACAGTCATAATCTCTTCACAACGGTTGCGTAAGTTGCGCTGGCGCTGCCGTGACGTAACCGAAACGAGCTCAGCGAAAGTTGCTACGGCAATTTCACTCTCCTACCTATCTTTCTCTTGAACTGCTATCTCTGTTGCACATGCTGCTTTCACATCATCGTATCTTGCTTCCACTTCGGAACATTTGCTGTCCTTATTGTTTGCATTACTCTCTGGTATATTGCTATCTCTGTTTGTATCTTCTTCACGCTTGGTGTGGACCATTTTTTCGGTTTCGCACGCGTTGGAGGCGTTGCCGCTACGTTATGAAATTGTCTTCTCATTTGTTTATTCTGCGGTTGCGCCTCAAGCGAAATGTTTTTATCCAATAAATATGTTGTTAAGTACAATCAATACACTGTAATTGACGCAATTAAATTTTGTTTAGTTTAAGGTTAGATATGAGTATATTATATAAATGTCTTTAAATGCTTTTCATACATCTTTGATTTTAGATTAGCATTCCGATATGATTTTTATGAATGATTTATTGAAGTGGATGTAATAAATTAGGTTCACTTAAATGCCGAAACTATTTCCGCATATTTAAGCCGTATTTGTTGCCTTGGAGTGTGCCCACATTCAAATTTCTAATACCGTGAGGCGGAATCCGGATGATGATTTATAATATTATTGCAAGTACTACAACAATTAGTGAGTGGTGCCTATTTGTTGAATGACTTAGAAGGGATTTTTATCTAAAGGCAATTTGCCTGTTTATCATATACTACTACTGTATATAATTCAGTACCAAAACGGAAACAAACAACTCAACAATAGAAGCGACTTTTTCAAGAATCACATATTTTCAAAATAGTCAAACCAATGTTGTCTACCTTTATACATAAACTGTACCTACTCTCAAAATTGTCCACAAATCCTATATTTCTAAACAGCCACGGAAATAGCCTGCACGGAGCCAAAAGGGCGTATATCAAGGATCGGATATTTCCATGAGATTCGGGCGATTGTGGCTGCCTCAAGGTTGGTGATGAAAGTAGCCCCGCTAGCATTCCGGCGACGGTTCACAACGCACTTTCGTCCCACAAGGCTGCCAGCTCCCAATGAACTTATAGCAGCTATGAGCGCCTGTCGTGTATGAAAATGAGAGGAAAATATTTAATATTTCGATAATTTTATTTCATGCTAAGATAATACTGAAACTAAGGACAAAGTAGAAACAAATGAAGCAGATGTGCATCAGCCTGTACATCGTTGAAAGGTTAAAGAGGGCACAGAGGTCAGGCTGGGTAGAAAATCTATTAGATTACAAATATATTCACACATGGGACTATCTTATAGACTTTTATGTTATTTATGACAAACGGGCTTACTTGGTGTAATTGCCTTATTGGATTGGACTCTGACTGATTTATATGTTTACATACATACGAACATGGGAGTAGAGCGATGCTACTAAGGATATATACAGGACAAATCCATGAATAAAATGAGAAAAGAGTTTAATTACTTATACACCTGCCTTAAATGCCTGTTTCAATGACGTCCACCAACTGAACCCTGTAGAATACATTTTTAATGAAGCCTTTAATAAGTTAAACAATTTAAAATTGATGGCTAAAAAAACGTGTCATTCTATCAGTGATAGCGATTGCCGAAAGGCCATCTTTTTTAGGATTTTTCCACGTTATATTTCTACAGTGCATTTACCCATAAACTGGCTCTTTTTTACAAGTTTTATATCAACTTTACTATCGCAACAGATTTCAAAATTGACGCTATTGGAGAAGTTATAATAGAACTTGCAAATTAGCAAGACAAAATGGATCAGACATAATGAATTGCACCACTAATTTTCCTACACCAGTCACAATTATAAATTCCGTTAACCAACTTCCACTGAATATTTACGACACAAACAGCAATCCTTTGCCTCCCAAATAGGATATATATCATCTTGGTTGAAGTAGTGGGTGAGATAAACTACAACCGCGCACCTGTTAGGCCAGCCTAGCCAATAGGTACTCAAATGGCTGGGGGCGCGTTGCGAAGCATCGATGATTGCCAGGTTACAGCTATGGATTATCTGATTCTGGTCTATGGTAACCGATGTTGTTATCTTTTGTGTTTTAATGTAAAATATCTGTTGAATAAAGTAATCGTTTGGGTTGTGAGTATTGTGGGAATTTATTGATAGTCAATTAAATCCTTTGTTGATATTAAAATACAAAGTTTATGAACAGTCTTTCGTCTTAGCTTCGTTAGCAACAAGCTCCTACGTTTGTGTAATCTATGCTGTTAAGTCACCGAAAAAACAAAAGTGAAGTGAACTTTCTTTCACCACTGAACTACATTCGAATAGCACTGTAGAAGTATACTGTTGATGTTACTAGTATTCTGTTTTGGACTTTTTTTTTCATAAGGACTCCTTATCGCTTTCGAACCAACTTAACAAACTTAGCAGCTTTTCAAAAACTGGCCACGAATGGTGTAATAACTCCAAATCTTGTTTTTTTCGTTACTCACTCATTCATCTTGCAAGCATTTCTTAGAACAGGCCAGTCTCCATTAAAACAAGATAATGCTCTAATTGAGTTTTTTTTTCACCTCGTTATTGAGACATTTTTAAATAGAGACATACTTAAGTTCTTATCCAAAAGTTTAATGTTACTACTGGTTCATTTATTACTTTGATATAAATGGAGCTAAGCTGACTTGATAACGATGATAGCCGACTATCAAGTTACCTGAAGTTTATTGCCTGTCATGTTAGTACATGAATTAGTGTTCCAAACTAGTCTAGGCTATAAACGCTCCCTTTAATAGATATTGATGAACAAATTAACAAACTTGTCACTAAAAATCCTTTGTTATTTATTTAATTAAATAACAATTTAAGCATTGGCCTACAAATTAGTGTAATCTTATGGAAATAATTCTTCAATTAATTGCTAGTAATCATATTTATCGACAACATATCAATTGTATTTGTAGGATTTGCAAAATATTCTTATTAGCTATTAAAAATCATAGAATGGCTGAATTAAAAAGTCTCTGATTTCTATAATTCTTCATTGAAAGTTATTGTTTTGTTCGTTCCATACATGCCGAGTCATGTCAAGTCTCGCAGGAACGGTCACTGTGGTGACACTTGGGGTCAAAGTCAAAGTCAAAACGTTTATTTCAATTAGACCATTAAACGGCACTTTTGAACGTCATCATTAAAATGTATCATAATTAAGTGACTCTAGCGTCCATTCGCAAAGGTAGATTCTTATGGAGAAGAACGGACAAGAAACCCCATAGTTACTTTTTTCAAATAAATGTTTTACAATATTTGGTATACAAAAAATACTTCATATATGTGAGGACGATGCACCAAGTATACTAGATATAGAACCTTAAGAGGAGGCTTATGTCCAGCACTGGACTTCTATCGGACAATTTATTTATTTATTTAATACTTTACGCACACAAATGTAAAGAGGCGGACTTAATGCCTTAGGTATTTTCTACCAGTCAACCTTTGGGTGATGCAGAGAATAATTGTAGTAGATGCAGTACGAAAAAAAACAGTAACGCGATTAATATTAAATGACTACAAAGATAATATATAAACTATACTCACAATATAGTGCTATAATATATACTCAAATTAATAAACTTAGACAATTAATAAACTTATAGGTACTGCTGATATTATTATGATGATACCATACATAGATATGCAATATGCAAAAATATATAAAAACATTCACACAACAACACAACAGTAGCAAGTAAGACTAGAAGGTGTTTTTTGTTGGTGGGAATCCGTCATGTCCCCCTATACTTTGTATAACCTTTTTTATGTATGGGAGATCTTCAAATGACTTATCCGCTCTGGGCGGTGCGGAAGGGAGTGTCAGACTCTTACTGACAAAAACTCACTCGTGTGCCTCCTAATGCATCCAGGACCGTAGAAAAATCCGCAACCCTAGCAGGCACTAACCCTATGGGGCCCCATCTTAATTCGTAGAACCTACGAATATATATGCAGTAGAATATATCGAATTTTTGACTATCCCACGTCAATAAAGCCACCTATTGAACGAAAACAAACCCACCTCACCTACAGAGAAATCATACAAAATGCCCATAAGTTTAAACCACGCACCTTTATCAATAAGCCGTCCACACACGGTGACATAACATATCATCAGTTCATCACCCACCAATATAATTGATAACTGATCGAGTGAAAGTCTCCTATAGTTTTCCTACTACTGTTGAAAAGTTCTCGTGTCGATTTTATATAATGGTCGGTATAAATTCATGAATTCGAATGTGTGAAAATAATTGGCTTGTGTCTACGTGGGAGCAATTCTATCAGAAAGCAAAAACGAAGTGGGCAAGCAAACTTTTACGGTACTGGATCCGCAGACTATTGCGGATCCAGTACCGCAATAGTGCTCTAGAATTGAGTAGTAGTAGTACTTACAAGTAAATTGATCGAAGTTTGAAGTTTAGTATTGTTATCAGATACTTTTCAAACACGAAATCGCACATTGTACCTATCCTCTAAAGAAGTACATACATACATAGTTGAAACTATGTATTAGTCCAGTCAAATTAGGGTTTTACCTCGGAATGAGACATAATAATCTGGAAACTTCATTTTGGCGTTGAACTAAATGTTGTGTCAAAACTCTCATAAAATCTCGTGTCTGCGTCATAAGTTATTGAAGGTCAAGGTCACAAAAATCGTTTTTTCGCGATTATCTCGGCTTCTTTAACTATAATGACGTTAACACTTAGTATCAACATTTTAAAGCGTAAAATTTGCAACAATTATTGTACTTACTGAACGTTTTCATGGGCGCAACCGTTTTTGAAGTAGAAGATGGAGAAGGCACAGCGCACAATCATATTGTAATATGTGGCTATCCGTTAATCTCAAAACATTATAAAATTTTACTAACATTGAATAATTTGTATTATTTATTCATTAATACATTGTATTTAATAACATTTCACGCATTTCTAATACATTTATCAAAACATATTAACCCACTTTGTTTAAAGGAATTAGTATAGCAAACGTAGGTACCAAAACGTGTTGCGGATATTGTTCGAAAGTGTCACCGCGGCCATGGAATGCAAAGGGCACTAGAAGGATCACGGGTGGGTTTTAGTCAGTATGAGTCTGACACTCCCTTCCGCTCCGCCCAGAGCGAGAGAAGTCATTTGATGATTTCCCACCCAAAATAAGGTATGTACCAAAACGTAGGTACATTGCTTCAGCTGTAAACAATTTATATTCATGAAGTACACGAACTTTGACTAATTCGCCCAAAGAATCCTTTCTTCTTGCTCTTTTGATGTAATTATCTTTAAATTATTTGCCACAGTAGTTTTTTGAATGTCATCAAGAGCAGCAAAATATAGAACGCCAAAATGAAGGTGTAGTCGAGTTTCAAGTTTATTATCTCTCATTCCGAGGTTGACCCATTTTTATGCTTATTTAAATGTACTACACATCATTCACATAAATTTCCAGCCAGTTATTTACTTAAACGAATTATTTATTAAAAAAAAAAGAAAAACAAGTCTATATTGACTAGCACAATCGAAATGTCGCATGAATTGATCATGCGACATTTCGATAGTGCCAAACATTTTAAGATTTCGATAATCATTGTCAATACTTTATTTAAAATCACAGAAGATAATAAATACCAAGGACCTCACGCATAGCATCACGCCACAGAAAAATAATCTACTATTATACTTATCAATATCGGTTATACTTCTCAATGATAATGAAAACAAATACAAGAGACCCAACACGCATTATTTCGGAAGACATGACCTATGGCACTAAACTCGCAATAAGCTGAGTCCTGATAAATTATGATAATATACATCGTAGAACTTAAAATAATTGTGTCGAATCTTAACCTATTGACTGCGAGATAATAAATATTATTATAATATAATTCTCTTGAAAACTTAAAAGAAGTGCTGATACAAAATAACACTGTAAAATTTATGAATTAAGATGCATTTTACTTTGTTAATAAAATATTTAATTCTCTTGTATCATGTAAGATTGGTACTTGCCGAGTAATAATACTTCAATTGGATGGATTAATAATTATTCTAAAACCTTCGCAGTGCTAAATTTATTATTCTACTAGCTTCTGCCAGCGACTTCGTCCGCGTGGAATACTTACTTTACCCCCGATTTTGAAACTCTCAGCCCGATCGGTTTAAAATTGACAAAAGATAGACATGCTGTTTCGGGATATTTTTTAGATAATTTTATGTAGAACATTTCCGTAATACATGATTTCTTTGTAACTTTAACCATTAAGGCTACACACGCGACGGAAGCTTAAAAAATGGAGTAATTTCTTCCGTTTTCCCAACATTTTCCTTCACTGCTCTGCTCCTATTGATTGTAGCGTGATGAAAAGTATACTATAACCTGCCCAGGAGTATGAAGAATAATTGCACCAAGTTTCGTTAAAATCGGTCGAGTAGTTTTTGTTTCTATAAAGAACATACAGACAGACAGACAGACAGAAAGACAGACAGACAGACAAAAATTTTACTGATTGCATTTTTGGCACCAGTATCGATCACTAATCACCCCCTGATAGTTATTTTGAAAATATATTCCTTGTACAGAATTGACCTCTCTACAGATTTATTATAAGTATAGATTAAACTCAAAGGATGCACTGAATATATTTAACTAAATCAAGGAGCTAACAGATTAATTAACAACACCTGGTAAATGCCTAATTATGATGCTGTTTAGATCTTGACCTGAAAAATATGGATGTTGTGAATATAATATTAGGTATATTTGTGGCAAATTTAAAACTAGGGAGATGACAACGTGTTAGAAGTTGAAGACGTATACCCTATCTGTTTAGGTAGTTAACTAAAGGTAAACAATCTTGGTATGTCTTTTTATTTGAAAATGAAAACAATATATCTAGTTTTAATTTCCGCGAATATTAGTGGGTTGCAGGTATGCACCTCCCTCCCGCCCGCTATATTATGCACATGCAAGATTACTGGGCAAATGCAAGGATTTTAAGCACATGCAGGAAGGCAATGCAAAACCCAACACCATTACCGACACGTGTTTCGCCTCTCCACGAGGCATCCTCAGGGGACGTGTTGACTCGCTGACCGTTGAGTTGCGACTGAGCATTTAGTACAAGGCACCCCCCTTTTATACACTGCCACCGTTGGTTATTTGTGTACAACTACCCACAAACATTCGCAGTAAAGGGGAAGAAACCAAATTCGTCTGGTCATTCAACAGTGCAAAATTATTATTATTACTATGTTTAAAAATCTCTAATTGTTCTAAAACACACAGCCGGAAACCCTTATCACAAATATGTAGTATATTAAAACTATTGTTGTCGCGCAAAGAATGGCCGGTATCAATTAGATGTTTCGCGAAATTCGATTTGTCCGAATGGCCATTTCTATACGCGGCAACATGTTCCCCATACCTTATGTCAAAGTTCCTGTTGAAGTGTCTGTTGTTAAGTACCTTGTGTTAAGTCGCAAAGTAACGCCTGACTCAATCAATTTTATGTCTTTTTATGTAAAAATATATTTTAAAATATGGATATTACTACTTATACAAATCATTTATCTATATATTAGAAAATCTGAAAGTATTTCATGTTGTAAAACGTATTTCACATTTTTCAAAAACATTTTTCGTTCAAAAAACATACCAAGATTGTTTACCTTTAGTTAACTACCTAAACAGATAGGGTAAAGTAGTTAAAATGAATGGGCGTCAAAAGAAAAAATCATCAAATGACTTCTCCCGCTCTGGGCGGAATGGAAGGGAGTTTCAGATTCTTACTGGCTAAAACACATCCGTGTTCCTCCAAGCGCCTTTTGCGTTCCAGGCTGCGTTGACTCTTTCTCTTCTTCTTCTTTTTTTCCCTTTTTCTTTTCTTTTTAGTGGTCTTTCGGGCAACTTGTCGTACGTGCTAATGATAGGGGTCCAGGTAAATGATACTCGAGTTTGTATTGAATTTAGGTAAAATATTTAATAAAGGTTCACAATACTGGGCTATAGATATACGGTAAATTAGGACGTGGCAAGGCGGTGGTATGTAAGCGACTGGCGAGCCCGGCGCGGGCGCTCGCGTACAGTATCAAAAATGCAATTCAGCAATCGCATCGCCAGGATCGCTACAGAATAAAATCGGCAACCCTGGCAGGCACTAGCCTTAGTGGGCCCCGTCTACTGACACCTGTTTGAGGCGCACGTGGAACGCAACGCTTCGTAGACCCAGGCCTGGTTGTTATCGGAAGGCAAGCCGCCCAACGCTCGCCATCCGACACAGTTTTATTAAGAATGCCATCAACATGCTAAGCAGAAAAATAAAGAAACTTAATTCGGTCAAGCCTCTAATAAAATTCGTTTTGGAAAGACAAGTTATCAAACTTTAGTGGCATAAAATCAGCTTTTAATGTTCCCACAAACGGGACACAGGTCCTTTCTGACTTCTACTATGTCATTGTCATCATGAATCCGTGGTAAAATATCTATACTAATATTTAATATTATAAAGAGGAAACATTTTTATTTTTGTATGTAATGAATAAACTCAAAACCTACTGGACCGATTTCAAAAACTATTTCACCATTAGAAAGCTACATTCATCCTTAGTAACATAGTCTGTACTTTATCCCCATATTCCTACGGGAACGGGAACTACGCGGGTAAAACCGTGGGGCACTGCTAGTATAATATATACGTATATAATAACACATACAACAGAAACGGAACTATGGGAAACAGTAGGCTGTAATCCACCAAGCAGGTCCATGGTGGCTTTGGTCGAAGACACACAAACTATTACCTACCCACATTACTTACAAAAAAAAAGTTAAAATATTTATTTTAATTCACCACCTTCAAACAGAGGACGAACCAAAGAATCTTCCGCACACGAAAAGAAACACAATTTATTTCTTTCCCTCATCATATAAATAAGTCGCATCACTATTTCCGTGTCATCTGGAGCAGTTTAACGCGTTTTTACTGACACATGACGGACAAAACGCGTTCAAAATGCCCTTTACAGCGTCCAATCGTATCTCATCTCGCCAATTTTGTCCCGAGTCACCTTTAAACTGACTCATTTCGGTCTCTCCGACCTTTACTTCTTATTCTTAGGTCTTAAATAACCGCCGGAAGTTCCTAATCAGGATTCCTGGGCACCCTTTTTGGTAATTTCGGATTTTTTGTATGGTCAAAAAAGTTTTGGGAATTCCGGTGCCGGATTAAATGGTCTTAATGTTGTTTTTGGTCTTTGTAAGGGATCTTAGAAAGCTCGGGTTTTATTTTGGGTCCTATTTTTAATGGCGTTCATTGATTCTTTGGAATCGATTCAGTTCAGTAAAAAGGATCTGCGTTGAGGGTTGTAATTGATTCAAGAGATATCTTGTTTTATCTTTCCCATGGGAGAAATTATTATTATGATATCTAATAACCTTTTTCAACCGATGTTTTTTCTTTGCTGCTTACTATATGCTTACTATTTGCATCAGAAGATCATTGCTGTACACAATTATTAGTAGAGTGACTTTACAAAAGAAGGGATGGAAGTAACTTTAATTTGCTTGTACTCATTAACTCGATCAACTAATTTCTTTTATTATCCATAAAATCCAAAAACTTCTTCTCAAATGAATACGCCACGGTGCGCGAATGGGTCATTAGACGTTATCATTAATTATCATAAATCGCCTGAGGTAGTTCTAAGCAAAGAGAAAGTCGTAATTCGGAAGCCCACGGCCTCTTAAACGAAAGCTTGATTACGTGGGCCCAATACTTTATAAAGATTTCAAGATAAGGTAATATTTGTAAAAATTTCTATCAAATTAAAGAAAAAGCAATTAGTAACGTACTAGAAAACATAATAAGCAGCAGCTATGATAAGCTGAAATTTAATCTACACTAATGTCACAGTATTAATATTGTAATACTGTGCTAATGTTATAAAGAGAAAAGATTTGATTGTTTTTTTGTTTGTTTGTATTGAATAGGCTCCGAAACTACTTGACCGATTTGAAAAATTCTTTCACAATTGGGAAGCTACACTATCTCCGGTGAACATAGGCATATATTATATCCCCATATTCCCACGGGAACGGGATCTACGCGGGTGAAACCTCGGGCAGATGCTAGTAGGTACAGTAATAATATCAAACTTAGTTTGTTAGCCAAACTCTTCGATCATAATTAATGATCGAAGGCCAAACTGTAATATATTTGAATCTATCATAAATTTAAAAAAAAAAACACATTTAAATCTTAAATTGGAACTTCAATTTGAGTATGTACGAACCTTCTTGTATAAGATCCAAAGCTTCTGTTCAAATAAAAAACAAAAACAAAACACAGCCGACCATATTGCGTCATGACGTAATTTCTTCGAAACTCAAATGTCACTTTGACAGACATGGAAACAAGTTTGAAAAAAGAGTGAATCAAATTATGACACATTCAAATAAAAGGAGGATACTCTGGACCCTTAATACAAATTCTAGGAAAGCGCTAACATAAATATTTCTTAGGACTTTTTCCTCTTTCAATACCTACGCATATTTTTAGTGATGTTATTTCAAGGTTAAATGTCCAAAGACACTAGAGGTCGTGGTAAATTTATGATTTTAGAAGTCATGTGCACGACTCTGCTTATGCGTTTTCATTCTATAGGTACCTACTTTATGTAGACTAGCTGACGTCTTTTTTTCTGATTTAAACTATCATAATGATAAGCTTTATAATAACAGCCATACGGGTCGATCCCCAAGGTTAAGTAACGCATGCCAAGGTCGGTTTGTGGATAGATTATCTTAACATACCGAGATTCCTCCGTGCCTCAGAAGCCAGAAAGAAGCCAGTCTCACCAAGAAGCACCATGTTGCCCGTTTAATGGGTTGTGGAGATTTGGTAGGCAGTTGCTCCACGTAAAATACTGATATTCAGCTGTATCTGGTTTGACTGGAAGCCAACCGCAATAAACTTTGGAAAAGGTTAGGCAGATTATAAAGTAGAAAATCGGCTATCAAGCACCGCAGACCGACGCAACGCGGAATTTGTTCGAAAGAGTCAGCGGGTCCGTAGAATGCAAAAGGTAATAGGTGGAACATGGGTAGGTTTTAGTCAGTAAGAGTCTGACACTCACATTTGATAATTTCCAATCTAGAAAAAAAAGACTGCAACGCAAAAAAAATGACGGTTCTTAAAATATGTCGAAGCACATAACGCACATGTCTGAGTTTTAATAAAGATTTACTTGTTATTAAAGGAATTGTATCTTTTTGTAAGGAGGTAGGCAAATATAAACCTCTTTTCACCTTCGATAGATCCGTAAGAAAGTCTAACCAGTACCCAGCCTTTTCTTTTTCCAACACGTTATTATGTATCTGAATAATCTAAATTCAAGGTGAAACAGTAAAATATAGCCGTCTGGGAAATACCTAAATTAATTTCAATGTCAGCATAAATATTAGTTCAACGGAAATCCTCGTGACTTTTTTCTAACAAAATGCTAATAGAGTTCTACGTTACTTTATATTATGCAATAAAATAACGGCTACTGTTCTATATTGCAAATATTTATAATACAATACAAAAAAACTTTTTACAAAAAAATATAACCGACTTTTCCACAAAAAATCAAAAAAGTACAAAATAACTTTAATTTCGGAATTCGGTGTATGTGGTTCCTTTTTCATTTTTTGAACACCGACTTCCGAAATTAAAGTTATTTTGTACTTTTTTGATTTTTTGTGGAAAAGTCGGTTGTATTTTTTTGTAAAAAGTTTTTTATTTTTCACTTTTTAGTGGTACCTAAACCCCCTCCCCTCCCCCCACCTAAACGAACCAATTACATTAGTGTAAAAAAAACGCACTGCTCCAATGCAGAGTAAACTAAAATGTCGTCAATGTAGCCAATGTAGATATTTTTTTTAGATTTTTGTTGATTTTTGAAAAACCGCTTGTTCGATTTCGATAAAATTTTCATGGGACCATTTGGGAAGTATACCCTTTCCAACAAAAAAAGAATTTTTCAAATCGGTTGGCAAGCGACGGAGTTATGCGCGAACAAACAATAAAAAATAAAAAAAACATACAAACATCCGAATTGAGAACCTCCTCCTTTTTTAGAAGTCGGTTAAAAATTGTAATGTACAAGGTATAAAATACTCAATATATATAATATTTATACACTTTTTTTTAATAAATCTTTAAAAAAATTGTACCCATGATTGAACATCAAATCCTAATTTTATTTAATATGACTAAAATGCGTAAGTTACTATTTTTTTGTCACGTTTTTTCGGCTAAATCACTAAGTAAAAGTGAGAAACGTATATAAGGTCGCTATCAAAATATCATAAATATTCTATACCATTTCTTGACTTTAAGGCGGAAAAAGATATGTGTGGCAAATTGTAAAGAAATGTAAATATTCATTTCCCTAATCGTTTAAAAAATTGTTTTTATTATATCGATTATATTTTAATTAATCAAGAATTTCGCATTTGCAATCAACACATGAGTCAATATCAATTATGGCGATGCAATAATTAAATATCGGAGACTTATTATTTTATATATAAATTTTATTACAGTTAATAATTCACATCGATGCAGGAAGATGTTAATTACAACTCCAATCAAACCACTTTATTCATTTCTACAAAGCGATCGTTTCCTGAGAATAAAATGTGTTATTTATCATATTAAATTGACATATTAATTTTATATTAATAAAGATGAATTTTATCACATAATTACCTATTTTATATTTACGCTTTATTGTTTCTATTTAATGGACAAATAAAGTTTTGTAAAGTTCCGTTCAGACAAACTAGCCATTATCTTATTAACAACCACGGCCACACCTTCTATTATTTTGATTTATTTTTGTTGGAATGTTATCTGGATTCAATAAATCACACTAAGTAAGTATGTTATTAAAAATAAATCATAAATATTGGTTTGCATCAAGGTGAGCACATGAAATAAATACTTTAATATTTCACTTGCCAATTGTATCTAGTTCATTAATATGTGTAATTACGTCATACATATAGTACTAAAGTAAAATTCCTTCACAAACTCCATTATTTATCATTGGATTTGGAGTGCACAAAACAAAAAAATATCTGTAAAAGCGTTTTTTTTTTTTAATTTTCGCGAGACTGACAAATAAATAGCAATTGTTTTTCATATGACATACCTACATATTTCTATTAATTTTAGACAAAGTAGTTTAAAGAAGGTAAAGGTATATTACGTAAAAACATGTGAAAAGTTCAGAAGAAAAGAGTTTCCAATACTTCCAAAGGTCACAGATTAAAAATAATCGCCCGATAAAACATTCAAGTTCATTCATTGTAAGTACTTTAAAGTCAATTAAATTTAAAAATGGAAAATCAAAATGACTAATCATATTCAATTCAAGTAGTATAAGGTTCAGATTTAAAAATAGAATATTAGCAAAATAATAAAAGATACTCGTAACACATGTGTTTTCCATCTGAACTGAACTTTATTATATTTGAATGTTGGTAATTCTTTATTATCATTACATTGACTAGTAATTAAATGGCTAACATGCTCATAATACTTTATATACATGTTTAATACTGACATCATTTAAGAAGAATTCCAAGTTGTTGACAAAATAGCATTAATAAAAATACCCATTAAAACACTTTTTTGAGATACCACGTGAAACTCCAACTTGTGTTATTTTTTGTAATGAAATGTATGAACTTTAAATGTCAAAAATTTACCACAAGTTGGGCCACAGCCCACCACAATCAATATAAATTATTGAATTTGCATTGCTCCTGGCTATTAATTACTGCCGCACAATATCGATATTCGACATTACGCGGAGCTTGCTGAGGTTACTCCTCTGTACCAAGCTGATAGTTCTGGCTGTCATTTGAAGATCTTTGACAATCGTTAGGACCGACAGAACGCAAATAATCTGACACCAGTCTTGCCATGGGGTACACATCTAGTGTTGTGGAGGCCAGAATTGCAATCAATCCATGTAAAATACTGGTAACATTCCAGCTGAACCAGGTTAGACTGGAAGCCACTTTGGAATAAAATACTCGGATCCGAATCAGATAGGGTGCGGATCTGTTGTTACTTATCGTAATAATCAGCCTATTTAGGACCTTTGTGGCGCATTCGCTGATGGTATACCATTTAACGCCGTGATCTGATCGGGCTGGCCCGTAAGTATTATAAGTCCGACCTAACTCGATTCTCAGCCAAAATACGTTGCACTGGATTGGTCATGTAAATACAGGATAAAATATAGGACAGAAGGAGCGACTATATCGAAGAATCGTTTGCTATTCAAAGTTACGTGAAACAATCGACCCCATTAATTGCGGCATTAATAGCATTTTTTTGGCTGTTAAACGTGCAAGTGAACCGGGAATTAGGACATTCAAGAAAGTGAGACTAAGGGAAGGTTCATATCTGACGGAACATGCGTCGCGTATTATCGGTCGCGTAACGCCAGAACAGACAAATGTATAGAAAAACACTTGAACGTTCACACTCGACGCACTAACGTATCATCGGTTGAGTGTATGAACCTTCCCTTAGTCAATGAGAAGCAGCACTCATTTTGAGTGTCGATTAGGTCAGTAATCAACCACATTGCCATATTATGCTTGTGTGCGATGAAAGCGTTCCATATCGGCCACGGTGCGAGAAAAACGACCAAAACAACAAGGAAGTCATCATAAAAGTGCTTCTCAATAAACAATAGATTAATCTCGGAAAAACCTGCTATTAATATCACTAGCACAATAAATAAAGGGATCTGCACTACCCACGCTTAAACACCGACCTACATGAGCATCCTCAAAGAAGTCAAAGTTCGCGTCTCAACCTTCGAGGTACCTGAGGTACCCAATCAACTATCTAACGGACTGGCATGCGAAATAAATTACATGCATTCAACATTGTTAATAAATTTACCCATGGGCGTAACTACGAATATGTTTACGAGCCATATTAGATACATAAATATGTTATGTATGTAATATATCAATTAATTATGTTAGTTGCATTTGCATACGGTGTATAATAAGTTCCAAACTATGTATATATGTGTCGGAATGTACAATGCGTATGTAGGATAAAACCAGACCAAAAAGTATGAAATAAAAAAAAAATTGGGAAGTCAGTGTTTTTGGTTGTATCTTCGTGTTTTGACACCGTGTTCCGAAATTAAATTTATTTTACTTATTCTTTTTTTTTGTGTTTTTTATTTAGAAGTCGCCTGTATTTTTTTGGAAATAGTTTTTTTATTTTTCACTTTTTAGCGGTGATACGCCACAGATAAACTTACCCCATCATAGCGTGTTATAAACTGGTGTTAACAATAAATAGACATGCGATGTCAGCAAGCAGCAGCAGTGACTATTTCGAACAAATTCCGCAACCAAAGTGTCACACCTACATTTCTTTAGTTGTAGTTGAATCTTATGCTTTGGACGCAAGCTCTCTGCCCTTTACCATCCAAATAATGGGCAATTTTACGAATAGAAAAAAAGATTTCTCATCCATAAAACAAAAATTGTGACACTTTCACACCCCCACGTAACCTGCTAGAACTACGGAGATCTAATACTTAAAACCCATCAATTAAATTATTATTAAATTCCTATTTACATACGCTATTACAATATGTCGCCGTTTATTCCCGCGTCTTTAAAAAGTTAATTAAAGGCAGGTATGTCGTTGCGTGGACCGGAACTGTCACTATTTATGTTTAAAAAAATAATAATGTGTATGGCTTTACCATTACACATGTAGTTGGTAGCGTTGGGTACTACGGCCTTAAAAAAAAAAACTGAAATTTGAAATAAGAATTTTATTTGCCGTTCAATTAAAAGCATGTAGATTCGGTCTTGCCAGCTACAAAGTATGTCTCAAAAACATTTAAAATTAATTTAAAAATACATATATTCTAAGCACACCTTTTTAATGAGTTTTCTGTGTGGTCTAAGCTCAGTATGGACTAGTACCGACCACCCGTAAATGTCATAGAATAAGCTGGTTTCATGCCAGCCTGGTTTTACCAGGTGTTCGCCACATACAGCATCCACCTGTGGACTTACTAATAAGATTACAACGCACACATTTTGAGCCTATTAGGAGAGGAATAATATTAATATGGCATTGATAACTAATACTTATATATGAAATATGTAATTAAGTTCCTATCGTAATTTGAATTTACTCCAGCTGCTAAATAAATAAGTAGATAGAATATATTTTTTTATTTTATGGCCTTGTTGCCTTATGCCAAAATGAAAAATAGAATAATAAATAACTAGAGATAACCTAAAAAAAAATTAAACCTTCGTTAGAAAATAAATGCAAGATTTAATTTTTTTTTTAATAGAAATATGAGAAAACCTGCCATTTTAAAAGTTATCACGACTTAATCAATCATTACACTATCGAGCAATAAAGTGGAATCACTTCATTGCACGCTGTTCAAAACTATTTTTAGCAATGAAATTATGGACTGTGGTATATCAACACGATTTTTAATAAATTTAACTTTGTACCTAAATTTAGGAAGTTACTGCAATACGCTCAAGTTATTGTTATACGTCTATTCGTCTAAATCAGTCTTTCCCAAAGTGGGCGATAACGCCCCCTTGTGGGCGCTGCAGGTCTCAAGGGGGGCGGTAAGAGACCCAGAAAGAAAATGGGGGCGTTGTGTAGAGGCCTGGGGGGTGATTTGTAATTTTATTTAGCTAGGAGGCCTCTTAGACAACGACTGCATGAGCTCTCGACTCTCAACAACAACTTGTGAACATCAACTAATATGAATTAAAAGATTGCTCAAACTCGGTTCTATATTTCTCTCCGCGTAGTTCATATATCTGTCCTATTTTATTGAATATAGAAAAAATTAAAATCATGTCAATGTCAATCGGTCGCTCCGTTTCGTAATGAAAGTAGACACAAACAAACAAATAAAAAGACAACGGACACACTTTCGCATTTTAATATTTATTAGTACTCGTAGATATCTATCATGTAGGAGAGCACTTAGAGAGGATTTACCGAAAATCCTACGGTAACGGAAAAAAACGAGAAATGCGCATACAAAATCATGGGTAAAAGCTAGTTTAAAAAAAAACTATATTATATCTTAATTAAATTACCAACTAAAAATTAACTCTTTTTGCGAAGCAGTTTGATAAATAAAATCCATGAAAGGCACACACACTTTGTAATCATGAATTAGCAAAATAACTAACTAATTCATTCTTTTTTAATGTTAGTTTTTCCTTCTGCTTTCAATAATTCTAATAGTAGTATTATCCAATATGATATTCGCAACTCCTTGACTTACCAAACCCAACTAAATCTTTTCACACATCTACACTATTAAAATTTAATAATGACTTAAATGTTTATTTGCATAGATAAAATTATACAAAGGAAAATTGCTTATTCCGTGCATCGTACCCACTGACCTCTGGGCGTTATTTCGCAAACCCATGGCCGGGCATGATCCCATGTTGGTGAGGTAACCCTCGACACGACAGTTGCGAAATTTTTGTCACTACACCATACCGGGATAATGGTTGATTCTTGCACTAAGTGGACAGATAAACTGCGGGATTATTATTTGTTAACATTTGAAGGGGCCACTGCAATAATGATAAAAGTCCATTTTTGTAAAAAAAAATAAGTAAGCACGTTTTCAGCGCCCGGATATCTGTAGTTTGTAATCTCATTAACAAACTTGGCAATATTACTTACAATCCCGATATTTCCCCGATAAAGCCTTCCTCGATAAATGGGCTATCTAACACTGAAACCAGCAGTTCCTGAGATTAGCGCGTTCAAGTAAACAAACAAACTCTTCAGCTTTATACATTAGTAGTAGTACAGATTCAATCATGATTTTATTAATACGTCTTGTGAGAATGTTGTCGTGAAATGGATCTATACTACCTTTAATAAATATATCTATTAGAGAAAATTCTCAGTTCATTTTCCGTTATTCCTCTCTATTTCTGAAAGTACGAAGAAATAACCGTATCAAAATTGTATACACGCGGTATTTTACTCTCATAGCTCCGTAATATTACATTAAAAATATAGACTGATTATAATTCTTTATCATAAATTTCGTCAGCATAATATTACGAAGACTCAAACTTTTCTTGACTCAAACTGAGTTAATGTGTCTAGATTTTTTTTTTTTTTGTAAAAGTTGAACTGTTTCGTTTCACAGATCAGCATAATTAAGGTACCCCAGACTTCCAAGGCTATCAAAGCTACTTAAAGTTTACTTTGCAATAGTATAAGTGCATTAGTGTGTGTTATTACATCTTAAGCAGCTCTATAACTAACAGTCAGCGAATCAAAATCAAATACTAATTTAAATACACTGAAGTTTATAACTGGCAGACAGTTAAAATATCCTTAAAAAGTACTTGACCCACAGAGTCTATGCCGTCATTCAAATACATTAATTCTTATTGGCTAATAAACTGAACTAAACTTTTTACAGTTGTCTGAAATGACACAAAACCAATCAAATCATTTGACTCGAGATTAGGTCGTTCCGCCAATACCTAAAGAACGTTAACCTCTTCTCAGTTCTCGGTCCAAGTTCTTCAGTCATCAGATACCTTTTTTTTTGGATGGAATATCATCAAATGACTTCTCCAGCTCTGGGCGGAGCGGAAGGGAGTGTCAGACTCTTACTGACTAAAACACCTGTGATCCTTCTTGTGCCTCGGTGACTTTTTCGAACAAATTCCGCAATCCTAGCAGGCACTGACCCTATGGGGCCCCGTCTTAGTTGCTGACGGCTCTTTGAGGCGCGCGTGGAACACACCGCGCCGTCGACTCGCGCCTGTTTGCTATCGGACGGCGAGCCACCCATAGCTCGCCATCCGCAGGCCCGCGCCTACGGTGGCCGGGAATCGCGCTGCGTTTCCCGACGCCGGGGCCTCTTCTTCTGTTGCGGCGGCTGGAGCGTGAGGTTTCCATCTCTCGCACGCGTTCCACCTCCTTCTTCGCGAGCATTACTGCTTCGCAGAAGGAAGTAACCACTTCCCATGCCTCCTCGCTCCGGAACATGGATTGAACCCGGGCCGGACGCAAAAGGTCGCCGCCGCCGATAGTGTCGACAAAGACACGGCGTTGCTCCGCCCAAGCAGGGCAGACCTCCACCGTATGCTCCACCGTGAGATTTAAATTCTACGATATTTTGAAGTAGGTATCATTCTGATTTAAATTAAATCCATAGAACTTCAGAAAATTACACCATAAAATGAAATCGATGAAACGGGAATAACTATGAATAAATTGAGAAAGGTGACAGACGAAACAAGATGGAGAAAAAAAACGACCAACGCTCATAATTTGGACTCGGGATTGATTTTGTTTCGATGAAATTTAAAAATAAAGAATTTATTAAATACTAGTAGCGCCTCGCGGTTTAACCCGCGTAGTTCCCGTTCCCGTGGGGATATGGGAATAAAATATAGCCTATTTTATTTAGGGTGAATATAACTTTATAATGGTGAAAGAATTTTTGAAATCGGCACAGATGTTTCTGAGTTTATTCATTACAAACATTACACACAAAAATACAAATCTTTCCTCTTTACAATATGAGTGTAGATATACATTAAAACGCTATAAGTGCTGCGTACGTATTCGACATATGTATTTACATAGTTTTTAAATGTCTTACCTAAATGGTAAATGCAAAATGTGATAAACTATTTATAGCATATTTAGTTTGTATCAGTAGTTTATGGCATGGATATATACATTTTATACTTGACTTACCAAGCATTTTTAAATTAAAAGTTTGATCACAAAATAATAATAAGAGTGAAATTAAAAATCACTCTGTATTTATCGTCACGTGCAAAGACGAGATAGAAAAATAACAGGTGAGATTTATAAATAAATGGAACGTTTATAGATTTCATGAACAAAGCGGATAGACTGTTTATATTTCATATTTTTAAATAAATTACTATAAAATACAAAACATTGTTTCCATTTTTATAAAAAAGTACTTGAATAATTTCACACGTATACAGGGAAAAAAAGCACATACGATCTATTTCGTATAAGTTTTCTCAAAACTGTGTTTTTTTTTATTTTCTTGGTATTGCCAGCACTAAGGGTCTTAATATGACGTGGCATTGCATCATAATTCTGTTGTAAAAAAGGGACTATCTCTCTTCCGACTTGTGTAGTTCCTACCACACAGTAGGACTCTCTAAATTGCGTCTAAAATTGAAATAAAATCGATTTTAAACAAAAATTTGAAACAAAATAGTGGGTAATATCCGATAATCTTTGTGGAGATTTTATTTGATTTGATTTACAGAGGTAAGTCTGCAAATGCAATTTTTAAAATAACTACCAAATTAACAAAAGACTGACTAGGTACCACAATTAACTCACACTTAATAAAAAAGTAGTTTTCCCCATTTCACGGAAAATTGCGATACCAATTAAAAACCATTTAACTCGACTACAAACGTTTAAAATAGCACAATTAGTTCAGTTTCACTTTCGTACAGTTTATTTGTTAAGATTACGTCATTCTAGTTCAGTTTAACCTTCGTGGTAAAATACGGATGAATTGTACCTAAAGAAATTGTTCTATACATTGTTTCACGTCGACCTGGATACGACTGCTCTGTTGAGGTTCTGCGTAGGCTAATTTTAATAGAGATGTTTCCTGAGTAAAAAAAATATGATTTTGTTTAGTCCGTCGGTTAGATTATCGAAAAATATTGGATATGTATTTTTTATTTTTTCAAATCTATAAAAGTTGACAAAGATATAAAGCATCAAAGATCAGGAGTGGGGGCTTGTGACGTCAAGCCGTGGTAAAAATTGTAGCACTTAGTGACGTCACACGAGTTTTCAACGCACGTTATCGTCTTCATTTATTGTTTAAGCGAAAAAAGAAAAAAAACTTGTCCAGTATTTTTGGAAATCTATCTGACGGACTAATTAGATTTTTTTAGTCAGCTACCCTATTGTAGGTATTTGAATTTCCTGCCAGGATTGCGGAATTTGTTCGAAAGAGTCACCGCGGCTCTGGAACAAAAAAGGAATATGGATTCGTTTTAGTCGGAGTCTGATACACTCCTTGCCACTTCGTCCAGAGCGTAAAAAGTCACTTGATGATTTCCCATTCACAAAAAAAAATGTTACCTACATCTTTAGAGCCTTAGAAAATTCGAGTATTTTAGAGGAACGTTCACATTCCCATTGCCGCCGCAAATATTCAAAAATGCCTCAAATCGCCCTATATTATATTGTCAACTTTTTGACATTCATTGTCACTGAGGTATTTTAGCGACTTGTGTTTGAAGTCGCAATCGCTTTCTTAGTACGAGAGTCAGTCCTCGTTTCATTTGTGTCGGTAGCACCGTAAAGTATCCTATCCTACTAATATTATAAACGCAAAAGTTTGTAAGTATGGATGGACGTTTGTTCCTCTTTCACGGAAAAACAACTGAACAGATTGTAATGAAATTTGGCACAGAGGTAGATTATAGTCTGGAATAACACATAGGATACTTCTTATCCCGGGAGTATATTCCCTTGGGATAATTTTCGAAAATCATAGGGGCGAAGCCGCGGGCGGCAGCTTGTCCTACTATCCTACTAATATTATAAACGCGAAAATTTGTAAGTATAGATGGATGTTTGTTACTCTTTCACGGAAAAACTACTGAACAGATTGTAATGAAATTTGGCACAGAGGTAGATTATAGTCTGTAATAACACATAGGATACTTTTTATCCCAAGAGTATGTTCTCTTGGGATAATTTTCGTCAATCACATGGGCGAAGCCGGGGGCGGCAGCTTGTGGTAGATATATCCATTTACACTACGTCTGCTACCCATCTGCGTTTCCCCATCTTCACTATCTACTACTTTCTGTAGGGTCCCTCTGCCCGATATTAGGAACATGTACTGTTAATATTCATAATTTACTTTCTTTTGTTTCGAATAGATACTTTCAGTTAGTTTTAGTAGAATATTGTATACTCAATACTACGGGGGAATTTCATTAATGAAGAAGAACGCCATCAGCACATCACAAACCTCGTTCATGAACTGTCTAATTCAATACTTAACAACTGACAATGATGACACTGATATGACCCAAATAATCCAGCAGCCCTACCATGACGTCTTAAATCCATCTTGATGTGTGTGAGGGAAAGGGATAATGCTATTCGTCTTGTGTAACTCCGTCTCTCTCTGACACAGGAATCATGATGGATTTAAGACGTCATGGTAGGGCAACTGAGCTCCTGAACTAGGATTAAATGGGATGATCTAGAAGCTGGTGGCATATCGCATAGCCTCATTATGAAAACGATTGTGAACAAAATCCCACTCAACAAAAACCGGCTACAAAATTCTCCATTCTTTTCCAAATCGAATTTTTACCTTCAAATCTTGACAATTAAAATAATAAAATTGTACCAAACATCAAAGTAACATCCGCGAAGTGCGTCCGATTCTGAAAGCGTTCGCAATAAACAATCTCGATCGACCCTGAGCAACGCACGTTGGCCAAGCACAAGGAACACGGAAGCGGCTCTAAAAATTCACGACGCAAATCTGACGCTAGTAATTTTCGGTGGAGTACGTGTTGAGTGTCTTCCTTGTGAGGTCTGAGACGTACCGGTGTCAGAATACGCCTGCCGGAAGATACTAGTAATTATATCGTCTCGAACGAAGATCGTGAATCTATTTTGGAGGCTGTATAAGAGAATGTTTCTTCGTTAACTTGTCTGTCAGTGTTGTGTTATGTTTTGATTTTGGTGGCCAATTAAAAGTGAAGGTGTGATGGATTGTTTTTGACCAACGTCCTTGTTTAGTAACAAACTTTCTGATTGAACTTACACGGCTTGTTGCTGTCATCAATGAATCTTTTGTGCATCTATTGTGCCGATTGTTTTTGGTACTGAAATTGCTAGTCTTGAGTTTTTAAATTGAAAATATCTTATTAATTAACTTTCGTATTGTTAACTTCGTCATCATCAACAGCCTGTTGCAGTCCACTGTTGGACATAGGCCTCTCAAATTGCACGCCACTTAGATCTATTTTCTCGCATCCAGTTTCTTAACCGCTCATTTTTGGCCATGTACTTGCCCATCCATGTGATAAATACAGTAAAAATACAAATTTTGCAACTTAAATATTGCGAATATATCTGTTATAAAAACCTCGCAAAACAAAAGATGAATTATTCAAAACTCAGTTGTTTATTGCAGTGTCTAATACTCCCGCTATATTGTGATGTGATGTTCCACCAAGTTCTAGATAAAAAACAATGGTTGTTTCGTTATCTACGATTTCAACCCTAATGCCCATTATTTGTTTCTTTCTTGGGCATTACTTGGCCAAAACTTCTTTATCAAATGGGCATTTCACAATAATTGTTAAGGCGGTACCCGGACCAAATAACCTTGAGCATTCGTTCCCTCTTCGCCGCACCCGCAAGATTTGTAGCGATTACGCTCAGATTTTATAGTAAAATCTATATATAATCAAAATTTCGAGTTAAATAAAAAATAAAACTAGCAAAATCTTTATTATTAAATTACCTATCCATTACTTTAAGTAGCAAACCAAAACAATGGTTACTTTACGAGGAGATACATGTTAAAAAAAAATATTTCTCATTTCTATCGTTTCGTTGCGACTCTATAATTAAACATAGCGACTTAAAAAAAAAACTACCATTTTGGAGTCAAGATGCTCCTAAAAACTACACAAAAAACGGCTACCGCTGCGTTTTGCACGGGGACGCGCCTTAACTTAAATAAAGGAAAATAAATGCCCCATTTAAAAATCAAAAACGAAAACGTACTCAGTGTGCCTCCGAGGAAAATCCTCGTTGCGCGTCGGGGCCTATTTTACTTGCGCGTGAGTCGTTCCAACGTCTGCGCAGTCCTTTGAATGACAAATTTCATTGGGCCTTGAACATGTAGGTACATATTTTCCTCGTGCGTGATACAAATGTAAAAATTTTAAAACCGCGTTCATTTTTTAGAATAGACTTTTCGTTGAATTTGACATTTGGATTGAATTCAATTTATAGATTTATTACGTGTTTTGGGTTTCATTAGCTCTTATCGTAGTATTTGTAGTATGTACTACACAAACAATTGGCAAGTCGCATACCTAAATAATAGTATAAAACTCTAATTTAGATATTGAGTAGGAGTTAATTGAAAATAAGTTAAATAAATAAGTAAAAAAATGAGTATATTATACGTATATTAGTATTCGTATGCCACAGATGCAGAGAGCAGATGGTTTTAATTGAAACCGGATCAATAGACGTTAACAAATAAAAAATATTAACAGTAGATACGAATGACCAGTTCGTAGAATAAAAAGGGTACAAATTCTATAAAATAAAAATACTGACTAAACCGATTATCTTTATTTTTTTTTCTACTAGTTATTTAAAAATAATCTCAATTTATCATTCAACCACCTGGCAGATATATCTTAATATACCTATTATTTATATTTTTATCCGCATTATCACTTTTCTTCCAGATCAGAGCTAAGCGGTATCGCAATTTAAGACCAGTAATTGTGACAATGTCCTGGGCTTCTCAACTAGTCTTTAGCTTTGGACTATCTCTAGCAATGGCTTTTTTGGACGGCAACCCAAAAAAGTATTTAATTTTTAGAATTATTTAGAGAAAACAAAAACATTTCACAAAAAAAAAACAATCTAATTCTAAACAAAAAAAAAATAACTTCATCAATGTAGACCAATCCACGCATTATTAGGGATAACTCAAATACTAGTCGTCAGATCTCAAATTTAAACGGGACCACACGACAAGCACTAGCTTTCGAATACAAAAAGAATCAGCAAAGTCGAGTCACCCCGTACAAAGTTACGCGGTAACACACACAAAAAAAAAACAGTCGACCTGAGAACCTCCTCCTTTTTTGGAAGTCGGTTAAATAGTATTATAAAAATAAAAAATACAACCGACTTTTACACAAAAAATCAAAAAAGTGCAAAATAACTTTAATTTCGGAACTCGGTGTTTGTGGTTGCTTTTTCGTTTTTTGAACACCGACTTCCGAAATTAAAGTTATTTTGCACTTTTTTGATTTTTGTGTAAAAGTCGGTTGTATTTTTTTGTAAAAAGTTTTTTATTTTTCACTTTTTAGTGGTACCTACATCCTCTCCCCTCACCCCACCTAAACGAACCAATCACATTGGTGTAAAAAAAACGTACTGCTCCTTTGCAGAGTAAACTAAGAGGTCGTCAATGTAGATAATGTAGATATTTTTTTTAGATTTTTCGAAAACCGCTTGGTCGATTTCGATAAAATTTTCATGGGACCATTTGGGAAGTATCCCTTTCCCCCTTTCCAACAAAAAAAGAATTTTTCAAATCGGTTGACAAACGACGGAGTTATGCGCGAACAAACATAAAAAAAAATACTAACATCCGAATTGAGAACCTCCTCCTTTTTTAGAAGTCGGTTAAAAAGTAGTATCCCCGAACAATGGCAAGTTGTTCCTTAGCTCACTTATATACAAATTGAGAAGTGCCTCACTTATGCTGTGTAGTCGTGTTTTTTTTTTTTTTGAATGGACCACTCGCAGTTCAGCACATTAAGGCTGGTTACTGCTCAACCGGAGAATCCTGTGGTGGCCTCAAATGAATTTAAGGCCCCCAGCCAGGGCTTAAAACTACTTACAAACTAAATGGCCGCTCACTAAGGGCATCCCCTGTGGGACACGGGCCTCGGCTTAGCGGGGTCATTGAGGGAGGGCAGCAAGGGACAGGCTGGGTCAGGTTGATATTATTTTGGGCTCAGCGGCGCGGGCTGGCTCGTTAGGCAAAAGTCGGGGAGGGTTTTGACGGGGGCGTCGCGATGGACCTCGTCGGCGAGGTCGGTAGGTATACGGAACGCGGTCTGTGTTTGTTTTTCCTAAGAGTGCTGGTTTCCCTACTACTCTCTTGGGTCTGGGTGTCTGACAAACATAGCTATATCCAAAATATATAGATAAGCGACTACATCTCTGCTTCCCTTACTGAGCTCTAAAACAGCGTGATAGTGCTACGAATTCCACTTTAACGGTTAGCTTTTTAGGCTCAGCGGCGCGGGCTGGCTCGTTTATAGTCAAAAGTCGGGGGAGTGTGGTCGTGACTGGATTCTTTAATATTTATATTAAGGCCATCAAAAGCAGATCCACTTTAGCATGAGACGACAATCTCAAAGGTCCCCCAAACCTTGCTCCCCAAGATCTTGCTTGCCTACTGCCAGTGCCTATACTTTTTTCCAGAAGTTCTGTACTATCAATTAAACCCAGGGCCGGCGTGAACATCAATGCGACTAGTGGGAGGACAATAACGGAGTGAGCAAACATCTGTGCCCACCTGAATACCTACCGCGGCACTAATTAATTATTGTTATTACAAAAACAATGTAGCTACACTCGATTTGCACTTGTCCTTTGATGTGGGGACATGAGTTTTAGTTAAAAATAGGATATTACATTTTGTTTACGATATTGCAGGTGACAGAGGTGTGTGGAAAGGGGAGAGAAAGGGCTTTGCACAGCAGAAGAACACAACGGGATAATGTAGTTTAGATTTAAAAAAAACCAGTCAACTGACTGTATTTAAGGTTAAGGATTGAGCGTAAATCTTTACTAATATTATAAAGCTGAAGAGTTTGTTTGTTTGTTTGTTTGAACGCGCTAATCTCAGGAACTACTGGTTCGAATTGGGTTGAATAGACCATTTATCGAGGAAGGCTTTAGGCTATATATCATCACGCTTAAGCCAATAGGAGCGGAGCAGCGATAAATAATGTTTTAAAATCGGGGATTCCACGGGGACGAAGTCGCGGGCAGCAGCTAGTTGTAAATAATAGTGATATTATGGAAAGGAAAGTTTTGCACTCAAAAAGTACGTCTGGAAACTTGAGTTTTACCGGAATTTACCTAATTACGTGTTTTTTTCTGATTGATTGGAAAAGATCATAACTCCATTATTTTCGGAAAAATCTTGCTACATGGATAAGAGCTTACACGTATATTTGAAACATTTAGACATGGCGAGACTTAAGTTTGGATTATAAATCCAAACGTCAAATGCCAGAAAATGGTCTAGACAAACTGCCATCTATCAGTAGATGATTGTTGAATACACTATCCTCTGTCTGGGCCGGTAAGGTAAAAAATCGTATGTAGGTACGGGATCAAGGTGCGTCACCAAAATGCCACGTGATTTTTAGAGATCCTTCTCGCCGCTGACAGTTCATATCGCTGATAGAATGTCATTCTGTCCCTATTTTTACAAAAAACATGGCCGCCCTACCCAAACGGTTGTAGGATAACGCCACGCTGATAGTACGTGGGCACCGATTTGATTAATTGATATAGGCTTATAGTCGCTTAATTACTTGTTCGCTTACACTAACAATGGAGTATTCAAGTGTTTATGCTAATCTGTTATTGTGCGGCTCGTTATGTTTTGTGAAGAGGATTTTCTAAGGCACCTTAGAGTCACCGCTTCCATAAATAATTTTGTTCTTGGGAAGACTTTCTATAGAGACTGCATAGAAAAAAATAGTTGTCTACTGCACAAAATATCAAACATTGCCCTTCTTTTTGCTTCACCGTATTCCTAGAACCAAAAATTCGACGACATTCACCAACCCGCACGGGGCCCGCTGGTGGATTACGGCCCATTCCCTCTCCTAGAGAGGAGGCCTTTTTTTTTTGGATGGAAAATCATCAAATGACCCCTCCCGCCCTGGGTGGAGCGGTAGGAAGTGTCAGACTTTTACTGACTAAAACCCACCCGTGCTCCTCCATGTGCCCTTTGCGTTCCAGGGCCGCGGTAACTCTTTCGAACAAATTCCACAACTAGAGAGGAGGCCTGTGTCCTAGCAGTGGGCTGATTACGCTATTGAAGAAAATTCAAAATTGACCATGATTCCCCCTTGGCTCCAAAAGTACATTCCTAAAGTCAAAGCATGCACGAGTCTGGCACGTACTTGGCTGTTTATTCTGAAGTGAGATCAATATCTTTTATTTACACTTATAGGTAACATAATACTTAATTGACGCATGAGTCAGTCAGAAAATGAGCGAGAAAGACGAAGATGGGAAGAGGGGGTACTTATGTTACCACCTACAAAATGTCGTCACATTTTGCTCACAGCAAACAAATCAATTTAATTTTTATCTTCCTATTTCAAGCGTTAGAAACAACACAAATACTTCAGCACCTACCTACATATCTAAACCGAACACCTTACTTCCTACATTTCATTGCAAACGAATAGCCCTTTCAATGGCTTAGTTTCCTTACACCGCCGCGCGCCGCCGCGCCGTGTCGTACGAATACGCCGTCCGCTAATTATCCATTGAGTCGCGATACCATCGGACAGGGCGCTATTCACACCGTGAGCGTTCACACTCGCGTTCAATTAAACGCGATAGGTACGCAACAGCCATTGTTTTTGTGGTGCAAGTTAAAGACAAAAGAGATGAGGATAATTATCTATACTTTTTAATTGTTATTATTAGCCCATAGATCCAGAGCACGATTTTTCACCTCTGCCTTCCAATTCTTAAGAAAGGCATCCAAGTCGTCCTGCCGTTTCCTTCGGTCTGTCGCGCCTTGTGTCACTGTTTCTGGGCACCAATCCAGTATTTTACGAGTCCAAAGTAAAATACTTAACAGCAAAGTAATTCTGTCCAACATTTGTCCCACATATTTCAGAGTACGATTTTTTGCCTCTGCCTTCCAATTCTTAAGGAAGACATCCAAGTCGACCCGCCATTTCCTTTGGTCTGTCGCGCCATGTGTCATTTCTTCAGGACACTAATCTAGTGTTTTACGAATCCAAAGCTTGTATACTAAACACCAAAGTATACTTTCATTGAGTTGCTGACAGCCAACAAACCCTAAACTGCTGGGTCTAGATGTGCGAGGCGCTTTTCCCCAACAACCGCACCCCCACCACGACGAGCTGTGAAGAGTTGCCACGCATCCTTGCACCACTCAGCTGGTTTTACAGCTTCGGTCCGTAAGCTAACACAGTTTTGTTGGTAATAATCAAGTCCGAAGGACCAGCAAACGAAACTGAAATGTGTCAGACATAGGAAAATTTTATTATGGCTTTTTGATAAAAATGAAAAGTTTGCTGTATGTGAAAAGTTTTTATAATAGTCGCTTTCGCTCATATCTTGAGACAGGGAACTATGAAAGCACTAGATTTTATGTTTTCCGTATCGTTCGTTAGTAGCCATTGAACAAATTGTCTGCATGCTAATAATAGACAGCGATGATTTAGAATGTGCCTTATAATTTACATAACGAACGCCAATAAAATAAATTAATTCCTATTGTTTTATATAACAAAGGATTCTTTATATAAAGAGTTTAAGTTATGTTTTGTTTGTGATAGAAACAGTACTGTATTGGTATAAGTACTCAGGCCGTCACAATTGTTCTCTTTCCACGTCGAAAGTCAATTGAAAGTTAATTTTTTTAAAGCCTCTAAATGTAGACGGAAAATTTATCAACCGTCATTGATTAATATAGTTTCATAAACTGAACTATAATAACAACGAACTAAAATATAGCACCAGAAATTCGTCCTCAACGCTGTTATTTGAAAATGTGCCCAAAAGACTGGCGGCATTGCTACGTTGTATTAGCCTCTGGCCAAAGAAAAGCCAGGTCTCGGGTCACGGAAACCAACCGTTTCGAAATTTCTTTGGAAAGGCGAAAATAAAGTTACTAAAATTACGCGGCTTGAGGTTGATTGGATGTAAAAGAACCTAAAACCGTTCTCAAAATACGTTGAGTTCATTGAGCAATATTTATTTTAAAAATACCGTAACATTAGTTAAACTACACTACTATAAGTAGATTCTAAATTCAAATTAACTATCTACAGAAAAAAATAGTAGCTATCAGTCAGTTATTGAACTTTAAAAAAAAACTGTTCAACGACGTTGATGTTTTTAAATGTTAACAAAAACCATTTATCCAAGTTTTGTTTTCAGAATATAATCCAAACATTTGTGACAACATTATCAGCACGTGGATCTCTTCAACGTCGAGTAGGTACGAAAATCATTACCCTCTTTTGCTATGCAGCAGTCGGGTAAAAAGTGACTTGTTACAACTAAGCTAACCAGACATAAGATGTCAACACAACACCAAGATATGCCAATACAATAGTGACAATAACATCGAACCAGAGCAATTTATTCGCCTTTGAATAGAAATCAAGCATCCGATCGGACAAGTTTATTACAGGCCCCAAGTGCTAACTCGTTAATTATCACTATTTATTGCATTCTACATATTAATGAAGTATAAAATCTTTAATACTTAGTGTTACACTAAAATGTTATGACATTCACGTTACTATAATGCAGTGGGAACCTGATGAACTGCGTTGTCATAGAGGGAGGGAGGCCAAGGATATTGTGGAATTTGTTCGAAGGAGTCACCGCGGTCTTGGAACGCAAAGGGCACTAGGAGGAACACGGGCGGGTTTTAGTCAGCAAGACTCTGACACTCTCTTCCGCACCGCACAAAGCGGAAGAAGTAATTTGAAAAAAAAAATAGGTGGCCAAGGCAACGCTGGCATGATGACTTACGAGGTTACAAAAGGTTGTCCGGAATGACCACCAGTAAGAGTAGAAAGGTATGGGGTAGGATATATGTATAGGTACGTAGTAGTGAAAATGGTTTAACAAAAAAAAAATGGACATGAATTAGGAAGGAGAGCTCAAAACGGTGAAGGAAACATCGTGAGGAAACCGGCATGTCCCAGAACCAAAAAGTCGAAGACATGTGACATTCACCAACCCGCACTGGGCCCGTGTGGTGGATTATGGCCCATTCCCTCTCCTAGAGAGGAGGCCTTTTTTTTTTGGATGGGAAATCATCCAATGACCCCTCCCGCCCTGGGTGGAGCGGTAGGGAGTGTCAGACTTTTACTGACTAAAACCCACCCGTGTTCCTCTTGTGCCCTTTGCGTTCCAGGGCCGCGGTAACTCTTTCGAACAAATTCCGCAACCCTAGCAGGCACCGACCCTATGGGGCCCCGTCCCTGGTGCTGACGGCTCCTTGAGACGCGCGTGGAACACAACGCGTCGTCGACTCAGCCTGGTATCGGACGGCGAGCCACCCACGCTCACCGTCCACAGGCATCAGCCACTGCGCAATAGCACGTGTCACAGCAGTGGGAACATTAAAAGGCTGATTATGCCTATGCTAGGAAGGAGCGTTTACTTCGTATTTAACAAAACTTTTTATATCATCTTAGAAAAATATATCTAGACATAAAATGGAAGATATTAGAAGAGGCTGAGAAGATAAGAAATAAAAAAACCCTTGACAAATGTCACAGCAAAAGACTAGATAAAAAAATCCATCAATGTATATAATGTGCTAGAATAAATAAAATATTATTTCACAGAAGTGGATTTACGTCAGCAGATTGGTTGGAAAAAAGCCACGAAGTATAAAATAGGAACCTGTTGGTTTATTTTACTTACAAGTTTTTGCCCGGGGATACGCTCTCGTTAAAATAACTTTAAACCGTCCAAGGTTCCATCTATCGAACTAACAAAATTCTTCAAAATCAGTTTAGCGATCTACGTGTGAAAGCGTAACATACAAACAAACTCCCTTTCGCATTTAACAAATTAAAATCCACAATTTGAAGTGAGTTTTTAAATGGCGGTGAATAGCGACGTATGGAAATCCCCCCTGAATGAACTGGAATAAGGACATGAGAATGAAGATGATTATAAATAGTTAAAGGTTAGGTGCACCCATAAACTTAAATAAACCTCAAACCTTCTTTGCCCTTAAATTGAAAGACGATGGCAAAAAAAAAACAAGAATAAAAAATACAATAATTATTTAACAACAGACAATACTCACACAAGCCTTTTTTCACACACAGCCCTTAATACAATTAATTAACATTCAGTCACTAAGTATGATTTATAATAACACGATCGCCTTAAATATATGCTGATAATATTATGACGGTTACCCTTAATTGATATACAATTTATTAATAATTGATAGAGCATGCGATTGTTACAGACTTATATCGTTTACTAGCAAAAGATTAAGTGGTTCTACGTGTTGGAACTAGAGCGGCCAATGTTGATGTACCGAGATCTTGAAATACCCGGGATCCCGCTTCATTTTCAAATCTCGTGTTTAAAGTTTTCATAGATTTGCGGGATTGGGTAAGATACTTTCTCATTTCGCTGGCAACATTTCCAGCCAAACATTCAAATCATTTAAAATAATATATTTTGGAATATAAAATGTTTATTATTTATTATTATTAGTTAGTTAAGAGGTTTTGTTTCATTGTATAATGTTGTAATAGTTAGTTATAACTATATATACACTTAAATAAAAAAACTCTTAACTAACTAAAAATAGTCAAAAGATGGCGTCGAAAGTTTCCACCGTATTGTTGGCAACTGGTATGTAACCAAAAGGCTGACAGCACTGCCACGCTGTATGGCAATGCTTATCCTTTGTCCCAGGTAAAAACTAGCCCTTGTGTTATTATTTTAAAGATTATAAAGTTAATTTATACTAATAAAAGCTACATGAACAAGGCAGACGCATATTGCATAACATACAATACGGGATCTCGCAAATTCCGAGATCAAGAGACGAATCAACTGCGGCATTGAATTCCCTATTCAAAACAATAATAAAATGTGCCACTTTAGCTATAAAATGTTTAGTCTCACAATACAGTGGCCAGAACTATTACGTACTTGAATTATGGATACTTAATACCTAATAAACTTAATTATTTGTCACGAATGTACTTAGTTAGAAGCAGTGAAGGGTTTATATTGAGTTAGTTATGAAATTAAATGATTTAACCATTTTAGTACTATTAACAGTTTTAACCCACCCAAAACATAAATGTAAAAAAGAAGATTTCAATACAAAAATATGCTTGACTGTGGGCTTCACCGCAAAAAGAATGGAGATTCAAATGAGTGCCAAGTTCTATGTAAAATCGAATGTATTTATAGGAATAAAATAACATTATGAACAAGTATTAAACTCTATTTCTTTGCTTTATTGGATACCTATAACAATTGATGTTATTTAAAAATGTGAGATCTTAAAGTATAAAATCGTTAAAAAAGAGAAGATTTTTGATCTCCAATTAAAATCGCTACTTATCTATGTCTAGGTCCCAACAAAAATAGCTAGCTTAATTTTCTTCTTACTCTGACCGTTCAGAGCAAAAACATTGCAAGGGCAAATTATATTCAATGTCTATTAACCAACAGTAGACAAAAACAAGTCATTTCTACAATAATTGAAACAAAAAGTTTAATCTATACTAATATAAAATATTATAAAGCTGGAGAGTTAGTTTGTTTGGTAGAACGTGTTAATCTCAGGAGCGACTATTATATTGATTTATTTATTTTAATTTTGGATAGCCCAAGTCGAGGAAGGCTATAGGCTATAACATCACGCTATGACCAATAGGAGCTAAGTATCAATGACAAATGTTGCGACGTTTTTTTTTCTTTCTTTTATGTGACAATATAATAAACTAGCGACCCGCCCCGGCTTCGCCCGTGTGCTATGCTGATACTAAATACACAACAGAATGTATTTATATATACAAGGTTCAGAGCTTTTTATGAAAAAAATGTGATTATTTACGACATCACATTAGAAACTTCTAAAACTATCAGTGTTTCTCTACTATATTATGCATGTATTGTACATATAAGCTGCCTTCTTCTTAAATCACGTTATCTATTAAAAAACGGCATCAAAACCCGTTGCGTAGTTTTAGAGATCTAAGCATACATAGGGATAGACAGACTTTGTTTTATTTTGAGACTTTGTTTTATACTATGTAATGACAACGGTACATAAATAAACAAAGTAGTACAGAAAGTACTGTAAATTCTTTGCTCATGAATCATTTGATGCATCTAAGATGGAACATATGTACCTATCTTAAAATGACATAATTATATCCATGCTCATCTGCCTGGCTCTTTCTCCACTAAGTAGGGGTCAAAGAGTCACCGCGGCCCTGGAATGAAAATGTCATTTCGAGAGCTTGACATTCCTTTCCACACCGCCCAGAGCGGAAGAAGGCATTTGATGATGATCCACAAAAGATGATAGTGTAAGGCCAGGCAAGTCTGTTAGATATTAATAAACCAACCTCAATGAATTACCTACTCTATTCTATTCAAGGTAATCATAGCGAAAACTTTTCCAGTAGGGTCGCGTTGCTCGCAGTAAAATAGACAACGAGGATGAAAGATTCTGGAGTGGCGGTGGGTTCCGAAAGACGACATCGTTGGAAGCATAATCATAATCAGCCTTTTAACGTTCCCACTGCTGGGACACAGGCCTCCTCTCTAGGAGAGGGAATGGGCCGTATTCCACCACGCGGGCCCAGTGCGGGTTGGCGAATGTCACATGTCTTCGAATTTTTGGTTCTAGGACATGCCGGTTTCCTCACGATGTTTTCCTTCACCGTTTTGAGAGCAGTGGTGAAGAAATTAATTACACAAAGTAATGCGCCTGGGTGGGTTTGAACCCGCGACCTACAATTCGGAAGTCGGGGCCGTTACCACTCGGCCACCACTGCTCTCAAATTCAAATTCTGCTGAATCGGGCTGAAAACCAGAATTTTGCAAGGACCGAGTATTTGTGTGAGCTCCAGCACAGTTCCGGTCCCGTTGGTAAGACTAGTTGTTTCTGGCTTTCTGATTATCAGACGTAATGACAGTCAACAAGTGACAAATGACAAATCCACGAGATTTCTGAGACTTGGAGCCGTTTCTTTATGCAATGGATAATCACTTGTTCCAGCTAAGAGCCGCCCATGCCAAGGGATACATTAAATCGCTTCGTACGGCTTTTCCAGTCTCGAGCTTACGTCAGTTCTTATTCCCCTTAACTTTGTATGATGTTTGCTTTACTCTTTGTCCGCTTCATCACTGGCTGCAAAACAGAAAAGAAAGGTTGTCCAACTCAAAGGCAACCCACCTTTCACTGATTTACATGCAATTTATGACTGGAATTTCATCAAACTTTTCATCATTTTGTTGCGTTAAAATTGCCAAATTCCAACTTTCCAGATAAGGAGAGAGTCTTGTGTAATGATTTTTCTATTATTTGTTGTGTAGTTCTTGACGATGATAACAATAAACGTGGATAGGCCTAAGAGTAGGAGGGAAAACCAAGGTAATTATGAACTTATAACAGTCCAAAGATGGTACATCTAGAAAAGGTATGGGGCTGAAATGAAGCATGATTGAAAGGTCCCTGAAAAGAAGATAAGTATATAAATACTAGCTGACCCAGCAAGCGTTGTTTTGCCATTATAAATAAAATGAAAAATGTTAGGGGTGGACAACCCTTATCACTTACGGCCGAAACCAATAACCTATCTATCACATACTGGAGATAGAAAAACAAATGAAACAACAGAAAACCTATATATTTTTTCTTCATTTTTCTGTTGTTTCATTTGTTTTTCTATCTCCAGTATGTGATAGATAGGTTATTGGGTTCGGCCGTTAGGGGTATCAAAAATAGATAGTAGCCGATTGTCAGACCTACTGAATATGCATTTAAAACTTCATAAATATCGGTCAAGCCGTTTCTGAGGAGTATGGTAACTAACATTGTAACACGATAATTTTATATATAAGACTAGCTGCTGCCCGCGACTTCGTCCCCGTGGAATCCCCGATTTTAAAACATTCTTTATCGCTGCTCCGCTCCTATTGGCTTAAGCGTGATGATATATAGCCTAAAGCCTTCCTCAATAAATGATCTATTCAACCCAAAAAGAATTTTTCAATTCGAACCAGTAGTTCCTGAGATTAGCGCGTTCAAACAAACAAACAAACAAACAAACTCTTCAGCTTTATAATATTAGTATAGATATAAATTGAGAAAGTCATAAATCACCATCTTGATTCTCTGAATCAAGATGGTGATTTATGACTAAGCTCACTTTTTTACAAATCCAATCAAATGAAGAGACAAAGCAAACTCCTGCACTAGTCAAAGTAGGTAACGGTTTGAGAAGAGGTGTCTTATTATTCTAGACCACGAAACCACTCGGAACGTCTGAGCTTTGCATAGCCCTTATGTCAAACAAGACTAACATATTGTAGTACAAACAATGTATATCGAAGCGCAAACTCGGTATGCAAATGATGTTAAAAGCCATTAATGTAAACTGCCATTTGGTGCAAGTGATGAGCAGGCGAGTTTTATGGTGCCATAATGTCTAGACAAACTGCAATAGTATATTTTAGACTAGTGAGGGATTTACACGCAATGATAAAAATATTTTCAAAATGTTGGTCTAGCTATTTTTAAGAATAAATATCATCATCATTCTCCAGTATTTTTTTACTGCACCTTACAATAGGTTGATCAAGAACTGTAACTGACAAATATGATCTGAAGAACCACAAAACTGATATGAGAAGAAGAATTGAAATCGCCGTTATAAGCAAGGTAAGTAATCAAGAGAACGCTGCTGCTCTTCTTCTAAAATTTTATCTTTTGTCTTCTTTTAAGACCTTCAAGAAAAGCGTGGTAGTACTCCATTTGTATCAAAGGCTATTCAAGAAACGTAACACCAATATTACATAATAATAATGTCAACATAAACACAATACTTATAACTAGCGCAAGCAGGAATTCTCAGCTTGGCATTCAATTGAAATAAACCAGTGTACCTACACCATTAGCATTGTCTATCAAGTATTCTTAAAATGTAGAATGAATAAATTAAACATGAATAAATACTGTTCATAACTTGTAATTATAACGGGAACAATTAATTTTAACAACAAAAAAATATGGTCGGGCGCAAAACGCCAAGTAGCTTAGTGTAATTACCTACTACGCATATTGACAACGCATAACATATGGCACATACTTGGTCCATTATGATACTACTACGAAACTCTGCAAACTAAAAGTCTAGTTTTGTCAAAAAACTATAATAACCAATGATATAGGCCCTGGTGTTACAGCAAAAGTATCTCAACTGTGTTGATATGTAGCAACATGATTGTGATATATCGCTTATTTGCTACAAGTTCGACATATCTCAAAACTGATTATTTAGTTAATAATATACTTGAGTTTACAAAATTGCGCTTCGTTTACTGTAAAACATGCATGTGGTGTTTACCTATAAGTAATTGTTACACTGTTAATTAATATTTAAGCATGTGTTTCTTAGATGTAATCAGTGTAAATAATTGTTGGTGGACCTAAATAAAAAAAAAACCGTAATTTGTCTAAGCTCTATAGTAACAGAGAGAGATAAAGAGAGAGAGAGAGAGAGAGAGAGAGAGAGAGAGCAGATATTATCTAAGAAATCACGTTTTTACAGTAAACGGACCGAAATTTTTTAACATGTCTGTATTAATAACTAAGAATCATCAATTTTGAGATAGGTCAAGCAAATGAGCGATATTTGTTCCAACTACCTTTCGTATATCTTATTCCTAGCCCTTTTCTCTTCTAATTATTTTACATGACATTGTTTTCGTTGCGGTTTTAATTGTATTTTTAATGGAACCTCCAAATATAGCGACGACTTGGTCCCTCACGGATACACTTGCAATGCTTCTTTCACCATTATCCTCATCATGGCTCATGGTACTATCCTGCTTCCCATCTTCCGCTTCCTCCTGTGGCATGTTACCACCATAGGCCCGATGGTTACAAATAGTTGGAGACAAAGCCGTAGCCTTGAGTCAATTAATTAGATTCAGTGCGTCGACATGCACAACGTATGCTGAACCTTATATTTATTGATATAAAATTCTTTTGAAGTCCGATAATTATGTTGTTGTTGCTAGTAAAGAAGATTTTTGTCCTTTTGTATTTTTCAATGTCAGTTTCCTATTTTCTGGAACTTTTCTTAATAATTCTTCACCTTCATTGTTCTTCTCACTCTTAGACTTTTAATTTATTCTCACGGTGCAGATCTTGTACTGAGATAACAATTTTTGGATTGTTCGAATTAGTTTATTCGGGATACCGATTTTTAGTCCGACACTGTGACGATTCCCAAATCCTATAAGAACGATAATAATAAAGTTAATTTTTCGAATGGAAATTATGAAACTAACTCCCAAAGAAAAATAATAGTTTAAAAAACACGCTTTTAGCACGCACTAAAAAATACAAAATGATTCGGACATTTAGTTTGATGACTCAAGAGTTTTCCCTTTGCCAAATCTTCATTAGATTGCAGGTAAACATAAACAATTTCAGTTCATGATGAACGATAAATAATTACCTATGCGAAATGGTTATAAGTAGATAATCATCTTTATTAAATATTTACTATGATTTATTATGAAAGAAAGCGTGGAGCGTTTATGTAATCTTTACTCTTTTTGGACAAAACGCTCCACGCTTTCTTTTAAATTAAATTAAATATTTAAAGATTCCAAGATTTTCTTACATACATAGATAGTTACAAGTAAAGCTAATAAAAGCGTGTCAAAAAAGATTATAACCTCACTCTGTGTACATTTGTCTCTAACATCTGGTCGAAATGTTACACAATATTTAAGTAAGAAACTTACCAAGTACAGTATGAGAAATTCTCACAAAGGAAAAATTACGTATTCCATTCAGCATAGATCGCCTAATTTTAGACGCATTATTAACGCATTGCAAGGTCTTCCTTTGTGAACAACAGAGGTCTATTGTGCCTAGGCATTAATGCGCTTGTCTAACAATTTCAAGGGAGTCATAATTAGCTAGACTGTGTGTGATTGACTTGTTCGTTAGAAACCACTATAAGAAGTTATTACTTGAATATATAACATATATAATTTAAATTAGTAATTAGTTGGAGTATTTCTTTTGTGATTGGTATTTATACTTCTTGTAAATGTGAAATAATATTCTTTATGCATGTTTATCACCGGAAAATTGTAAACACCGTAAGATAATAAATAAATGCGTATAATATCGCGAGAAATTGTAAGCTATTTTTCTTAAAGATACCTGGATTTATTGGAAGCTATTGAGTTTGAATTCTCGACAAATTTAATTAGTCCGTCAAATAGATTTCCAAAAAATATTGGACACGATTTTTTTCTTTTTTTATGTTAAAAAACGGCGATACAGTGCGTTGAATACTCGTGTGACGGCACTACGTGCTACAATTTTAACCACGGCGTGACGTCACAAGCCCCCCACTCGATGATTTTTATCTTCGTCATTTTTAATATAATTTGCTAAAGCAAAAAATACGTGTCCAATATTTTTCGATAATTTAACTTACGGACTAATTAGAATCATATTTTTTTTTACTCAGGAAACATCCCTATTACAAAAGAACTGCTTATTTCTAACAATTTTTTTTCCAGCAGACCTACGAAAGGAGAAATGTAGAAAACAGTAAGTGTGTGTCGTGTCATGTTTGTATCTAAAACATATGAAGACTTATGAGCCGTCAAAGTGAAAAGTTTTTAAATCCGGTTTTGGACATGTAAAGTTTAATAATGCCCAAATGAAGAATTTTAATGCAATAAACCAGATCACTCTAATTGAACTAGTGAACAATATCTGAGACACTCGATCGCGGCGCAAACGTATCAACTCTACAATTAAACCGTATAAATTGCTATCCCATGAATTAAACATTTATCAGAATATTAAAACTAACTCGAATGCAAAACGGAAACACTAGATCACTTCGATACGATCGACAAACCAAAACTGCACTTGCCGTTTTTGGGCGACAGGTGGCGCTTGCGACTAACTCTAATCACGTACTCACTTACAATGCACACTTACAAGCAGCACAAGCAAAAATAATCTCTATAGACAAAGTGTTAGAGGTGACCGATACATTTTTTGCTCGCAAAAATATACCAGGACTGCATAGACGTAACCTTGGACAGTCGGGGTATCGCAGCATATTAATAACGTATCATGTATGCAATCACCGTTCAGAAGACATAGGCAGCAAGGTGGAAGAAAGGGCATGGTATGTCAGCTAACCTCAAGGCCGACCACTCCGTATAAACCAGCTACATTATGTACCACGTTCTTTAGAGGAAATCGCGGCACATATTGTACATACTACACTTCCCCGCATTATAGTTAATTGCCTGCAGTGTGATGTTCTCTTAGAAGGTAAATAATGTTTAAGTACGAACCGAGGTCGCGATGCTTCTTTTCTAAAATGTCAAGGGTTTCTCTCTAATCTTCATTAAGCGTAATAGTTATTACAGACAGGTTATTTTGTTAAATCGTCTAGAATAATGATGTATATTCATGTATCATGTATAATAATAATTTTGTTGGCTTTTCTGATATATTTTGAAGTGTCAATGCCGTTAGACGGCTTCGCGTCTCGTGTCGAATTATTCAACAAAATTGACGTTATGTTGCGTGTGGGTAATGTTTTTCACAAGTAAATATTATTGACAATATTGTACCTCTATTTACTTGGCAGTAAGTACTTTGAGATTTACTACGTTGCGCAGATCTTCACATACTTGAGTTCTATCGTCATTGTAGATTACCTAATTGTTTTGCATCTTAAACTTGCAATCCTTGTTTAAAAAAATCATGATCTTATGCTATATCATTCACGTCCTTATCTTTATTGATTTAGATATATTTCTCCTTTTTATCTCTATCTCTATACATATATCAATGTTGTCTTCTTTCCTCGTCTTTTGATCTTCTACTAAACCTATCAGGAAATCAAATTGCTAAGATCTCAGCTATATTTAGAATAGCCTTCATTTTGTTACTTTTCATTGAATATCAATAAAATTATCCTTTTCAATTGAGAAATCGTTTTACGCCATTGATAACTACCGCACCTTTATCGATTCCTACCATTTAAATTTGGTATAAACTAAATTGAATTGCATTGACATTATTTCGATATTCTCGCTAGATTAAATTTAGATTTAAGTCAAATTAGGGATCTATTGACTCTTATAAATTCAAATGAAGTAACTAAAACTCGACAAGCGTATCAACGGCTAGAAGGTACCCGAGCCTTAGCTTTTTTAAATTCAGACAGTAATAAATAGTTAAATAAATGTATTATTTTAGGTAAATCACCTCAGGTGTTATATCGGTACTTGTAATTTCTAGTGCATATTAGATTATGTTGTTTCTAGTTTAAGTTTTTGATGTTATCCTGTTATTTTTCTTCTTCTTTTTCTGTGTTATTCACACCAAAGTGAAGACTTGTAATTGGCTGTCAGTGTTACTAACTATTTTTTACTCTGCTGTGTTTAGCTGTATGTCTTTCATAGTTCGTAAATTAATAAATAAAAGTATAGGCTACCATTTACGATTTAAGATATTAGAGCTTCGGCAACCAGACCTCTCACCAGCCTCGCTTACAAACTGACGCATTCTACATCAAGAAGGGATGCCATTTCCCTACCACCCCGTTCTAGCGGGTAGTGTAGCTTCCCCGCCACACAATTCCTAATCACTGCACTCCTGAAAGCGAGAATCAACAGTGACGACCACCAGATAAACGCCGAGTCAATGAAGTCCCACATAAACGGTACAATTTTTTTGCGACGGTACAAAGAGTCTTAATAACCGCAAAGAAATTTATCAGAAAAGAACAGCGAAGAGCTAGAAATAAATACACTCCGCTCTTTATCAAGCAGGAAACAGAACAAAGCTAGACTTTACAACGTTATAGACGATCTAGGCGTATTATGAGCTACTATGTGTGGAAATGACGATTTCCTTTCAAGTCACATAAATTTCAAAACCCTCTCAATAACAAAAAATATTCTCCAAGTAATCTCACATTACCTTAACTATGTAACGACCAACACATATAAGCCTTTACATAAAAACCGTGCATTGTGAAGGTAAATAACTTGTACAACAAAGTAAACGAAGTATTTTCTAACATCTATAACAGTGCGTAAATTATTTACCGTCCACATCAATTATTTGTAGTATTCAATAATTATGCTATAAATTGCTATCTTTTGCTTGCAGAATCTATAGGGAAAAACTATGCGATAGAAGTAGGTGCACTTGTTGAGCTATTTATGTGTAGTTTTATAGTAAGTAATAACCATGGTGATGTGACTTATGGGGTTTTAATGGATGATAAATCAACAAAGGAATTCTTCTCTCGGGTGGAGCGGAAGGGAATGTCAAACTCTTACTGTCTAAAATCCTTTCGAGTCCCAGAGCCGTGGTGACTCTTTCGCCCAATTCTGCAACACTTATGGGGTTAACAAAGCCAATGAATGGTCAGTATCAGTTAGTGTTTTACGGCCGAACCGACCGAACAACAGAAAAATTACATAGGTTTTCTGTTGTTTCATTTGTTTTTCTATCTCCAGGAGATAGATCGGTTATTGGTTTCGGCCGTTAGATAGTGCTCTCTTTTGTTATGTCAAAAAAATGTGTTGAAATCAGTTTTTTTCTTCTGAGAGATTTTAGATAGCGAAGGGGAATATAAACATACATACCTGCCGTATAATTCGGCATTTTTTAATTTTCAAATTCCTTAAATCAGCCTTTTTTTCTATATTTTATTATTTTTTCTGCCTCCTTTAGATCATTGTCTTACGAATTTCCTACAGAGTTAAACAAAAGTCAAAAATCAAAAATTCGTCCTGTGTCCACATCCACACCTTACATCCGCACACAGTCCGACTCCCACCCTCCCATTGATCGACAGTGTAAACAAACAATATACCACCCCACTGTACTCAAATACGATTGATTGCGACATACCAGCATTCATACAATTACGGGCCATTACATCGCTCCATATCCACAAGGCCGCCGTCGTGTGAAGTCGACGTCTGATGCGTTGGTACAGACGAGGAAAGAATTACTAAATATGTTTTCTTTGTGACAGTACTTTATGTGCGCAGTATGACAGTAAAGATTGTTGAGGCTAGACGTATGTCCGTAGTACATTAACTGTACGTAGGTACTATAGTACGTATTGGTATGTTAGTGATGGCATCAACTGTTCACATACTAATTTTGTTGCTATAATGTATAAGGGACTAACGAAGGAATTGATGTTGTATGTTAGTTGAGATTGAATACTGGCATCAACTATGTATGTTTGGTTTCATCTACTTGTCCCTGGAGATTTCGGTTCCCCTCTTGATTAGTATCAACTGTATTATTTCTTTTTATCTGATCAGTTATTTCTATATATTTTCTATATATATTTATCATACATTCCATCTCTTCTTGTAAAATAGTCGCTGCCTTCTTGGTCGTAATCATCGATGCATTCTTCAATTATAACACTCCTTCCGCAAACTACTTCAAGAATTTGAAAGAAAACCCCTGATAATCCCCTGATAAGGTCGACTGGTAGAAAATGCTTATGGCATTAAGTCCGCCTTTTGTACAGTTTTTTTACTAGTGCATAAAGTTTTAATAAATAAATAAATAAATAATCTATCGCAATTTGCCCGCAATAAAACTCAAAGCACACAGTAGCTGATTAAGTAAATAGAAGCAGTTTACCTAATACAAGAACTGCCGACTAAGAAGGACATGACCAATTTCATTTGAATGCAAGTTTTACAAACAGACAGCCTGTGGACGTTTGCAAATACAGTAAATAAATTTAATAAAAGATGTAGAGCTCCTGAGATTGACTCACAATAGATGTCTAATGACTGTAACAATTTTGAAATGTATTTACCAATATTTAGAATCTATATTAATTCATTAAAGATTTAGACCGTAATTTTCGTCATCATAATTCTCATTTCCGTGGAGCTCGTGGCTAAATTATAGCAGCCGCACGGGTCGATCTTCGTGGTTATGCAATGCTTGCCGAGGTTGGTCTGTAGATGGGTGACCATCTTAACATAAAGAGACTTCTCCGCGCCTCGGAAAGCATGTTAAGCCGTTGGTTGCGGCTGTCATTTGGAGATCTTTGGCTACGAATTGTCAGAAGCCAGAAAATCTGACACCAGTCTTGCCAAGAAATACCGTGTTCCCCAGTTAATGGGTTGTGGAGGTCTGGTAGGCAGCCGCTCTACGTAAAATACTGGTATTCAGCTGAATCCGGCTTGTCAGGGACCCGACCCCAATATAGTTGGGAAAAGGCTAGGCAGATAATGATCATTCTTATTTCCTTATTAAAATATATTTGGGTTCATCGCCGAAACATTCGTTCCATTCTTATCTAATATTCGGCATCTCAGCAGTTGCACCTTTCTTAGGCAAATCATCTTGAATAGAGTCCATCCGTACGTTCTTTAATCTCGAGAAGATTCCTTTTATGAAGTATATCTTTTATGAAGTATATCATGCTTGCACCCAGGGCATTCCGGACTATTATATTTGGAGCTATTAGCATTGATGCTCTTATAATCGGCGCTCAAACAGGAATGTTTGCCTCTTACAGCGTCTTTTTATAGACATTCACATTCATACGTAAGTTTCCTCTCGTCATTTTTGTCATCACATGCCCATTTTAGACGGCCGATTACCGCACTTTTTTTTTCTATGTTTAATTCTTTAACCACTCCTGAAAATGTATATGGATAAAGAGCAAAGAGCAGAGAGTAAACGTGCTCCATATTCATAATTTGGCTAATTTCATGTTCAGCTTTAAAATTCAGGTTTAGCGAGACACCATTCCTTTGATCCTTTCAGTATGTGTTATGTATGTATGCTTATCATACATGCATGTGAGCTATCTAATTTACATTCATGCCTACATAATGTCAACTTATGATTCTTTAGAGGGTAAGTAGAGTTACAATTACGGGCTGACGACCGACACAGAATTACAAGTTGATGATACATGTTTTGTATTAAGTCATCGATCGATTTTACTCATGATTATCTTGAAGAAAGGAATGATCAGATCTTCTGCTCCTAGCTCGAACATACAAATAGTCTATGCCTGGTTTTCGGCGTCCAAATTTTTCCTGAAGAGTTTGATGGCCCAGTGTTTAAACGCAACAATTTTATGTCGATTTTAAATATCGTGCTCAAGTTCTACTCAAAGATAAATCAATAGTGAGTTTTTAGAGGTTATTCAATAGCACAATATCATCATTTTAGCCGGAAGACATCCACTGCCGGAGAGGATCCTTCCCCAAGCTTCTCTCATCACCAGGTCATCGGTCCATCTTGACGCAGGCTTCCAACCCTGCGTTATCCGGTGCACGGTCAATCATGAACCTTTCAGCACAATTTACAGATAGACCTCTGTTATTACCGGATTAGTAAGCTGAAGTGGCAGTGGGCTGACCATATTAGTCGTAGAACCGACAACCTTTGGGGTAAACGAGTTCAGAGTGGAGACCGCGTCTCGGCAAACGTAGTGTAGGACGTCCTCAGGCACGGTGGAGTGACGATTTGCGCAGGACGGCTGGCAGCAACTGGATGCGAGAAGCCGAAAATAGATCTAAGTGGCGTGCAATTGGAGAGGCTTATGTCCAGCAGTGGACTGCAACAGGCTGTTGATGATGATGATTACCGCCAATCTGTCTCTCAACAATGTGGTGATTATTTAATTTTTCGCCTTTTCTCATGGTTGTTTATAAACAGCCATATGCGAAATGTGAACAAAAATAACCGCATAAATCTTCTGAAATAAAATATTCATTTATTCATAGATATCATATCTAAATTACTTCTCTATTCCTTAATAAGGTAATAATATAGTTATTTGACGAAAAGGTCATTGAAAAATGTATTTCTTTGTATTGTTGACTCGCTTCCGTAAAGTCTGTAGCTTAATTGTGATTATGATCATGTTTTTTGTGTGAAATTAAAACCAGATATACTACATTTTAGTATAAAAAAATGGCATTTGAAAGATTAGTCATTGCTTTGAATGTAACCTTATCTTATTCTGAAATAAAACACTTAAAACATTTCTTTATGTGCAACACAAAAAAGAAAAGTACTTTTCTTATACAAAATGCATTTTTAAAATTGCATTTTTTTCTAATTTAGTTTTACTCTAATAATATCATTTTATTTAATCTTCTATACTTATAATAAATCTGTAGAGAGGTCAATTCTGTACAAGGAATATATTTTCAAAATAACTATCAGGGGGTGATTAGTGATCGATACTGGTGCCAAAAATGCAATCAGTAAAATTTTTGTCTGTCTGTCTGTCTTTCTGTCTGTCTGTCTGTCTGTCTGTCTGTCTGTCTGTCTGTCTGTATGTTCTTTATAGAAACAAAAACTACTCGACCGATTTTAACGAAACTTGGTGCAATTATTCTTCATACTCCTGGGCAGGTTATAGTATACTTTTTATCTCGCTACAATCAATAGGAGCAGAGCAGTGAAGGAAAATGTTGGGAAAACGGAAGAAGTTACTCCATTTTTTAAGCTTCCGTCGCGTGTGTAGCCTTAATGGTTAAAGTTACATAGAAATCATGAATTACGGAAATGTTCTACATAAAATTATCTAAAAAATATCCCGAAACAGCATGTCTATCTTTTGTCAATTTTAAACCGATCGGGCTGAGAGTTTCAAAATCGGGGGTACGAAGTCGCTGAATAGTTACTTTACTATTCCACGCGGACGAAGTCGCTGGCAGAAGCTAGTTTTTAGTAAAAATTAGATCTATGCACGCTTTATCTCTCTTTGGTATTTTTTAGATTTTCGTACGTAATACCAACAGTCCTCGTTGAGATTCAACTTTCATAATGAGTATTATATTCTGCGCCAACTTACAGTAACCTATCACTTCTATACGTATGAAATAACAGGTTTGCAACTTTCGTAATATACATTTTACCACTTATAGTGTCATAATGAGAATGATATGTGCCAGTAAAGAATGTGCGGATTCATGCTTGGACCGCTCGAAGAATGAAGAAGTAAGATCTCTGGTCAGATTGAGAAAAGGTCAGCTTAACAAAAAAAAATGTGATAGGCAACTAAATAAATTAACAGAAGCTCTGTAATAAATTGACCAGAACAATGGAACGTTTTACGAATATTAAGATTTTTTTCCCTGAGATTTAAATCCCTTTGCACAGTAATTTTTCATAGTTTATGCACCCTGATACATTCGCATGCAATTAATATAGGTGCAAATTGTGGAGCTCATGTTTTTTTTTTTTTTTTCAGTAAACATTGGCGCACTCTAGGAATTTCTCCTGTATCGTGGATGCATTTACAAACAAATAAATTCACATACTCAAACAGTCAGACCCAGATACTATCTGTAGGCCATAAAATATTTGTTCCGTGTGGGAATCGAACCCACGACACGCAGCGCGACAGCTAATCGCTCAACCACTACGCCTCAACCGAGCCGTCATATTTATAGATACCAACTTAAAAACACTTTGTATTGGCAACACGCGTGTGTTTTGGAGGACTGTCTTCTGTATTTTTTTACGTTCAAAACTGGTTTTCATCCTAATGACAAATAAATGACTTATGACTGTATTGAGAAAGAGAAAGGATTTTAGTCTGACTAGCTTTTGTTTATATATTAACTAGCTGTCCGCACAACTTCGTTTGTGTCACATTTTTCATGACTGCTCCGCTCCTATTGGTCTTAGCGTGATGATATATAGCCTATAGCCTTCCTCGATAAATGGGCTATCTAACACTGAAAGATTTTTTCAAATCGGACCAGTAGTTCCTGATATTAGCGCGTTCAAACAAACAAACAAACAAACTCTTCAGCTTTATAATATTAGTATAGATGTGGAGTTTGCCACGGGCCCTAGTACAGGCAATAAGAAAACTACATAGGCTCGTATCTACTTCCACAAAAACCTAACAAACAAAAGCAAAAATATGTTCCTAAACATCGACATATTCCGTCCGACTGTACACGCACATCGCAAGTGCGTCCGCGCACTACGGAATGGAGAGGAAGGTCGGTAGATTTACAACCTTTTGTTGGGCTCCTAGATGCGTCTGACGTTTAAACAGTTTGCGGTAACATACAATAGATTGTTTATCAATAAATGTTCGAGTGTTAGTGCCAATTCTGGTAGTTTGTTCTGGGTGCGCTTTTTGCCTTGGAAATAAGGTTTTACTAGATGGCGAAAATAATTAGACACATTGTACAATTATTCCGCTAATGATCTAATAACAATATAAGAACAAGAAACATTGCTTACTCATAATTTTATGTAGGAAACTACAGTTGAAACAGCAATAATTGTATAAGTTTTGTTGATAAGTCACACAGACAGGTATGAATAACAGAAGACGACACTCGAAAAATGTATGATGTTATTTTAACAGCCGGTATTGAATTCCAGTAGTGGCTAGCGTTTCCTTCCTTTTCTTATCCTCTATTACTTGGGATTGGTGCAACAGTTCTTCGTCTTTTATCCTCCCTTACAAGCACGGCAGTGCCCCCGCCAAGTCGAGCAGAAAAGCGGCACGACCGTACCATGCTTTTCTCGAAACAATTCAAGCCATTTTCGAAACCTAAAACTTCGAACCGAAAACTTCGTTATGGATAAAACTAGAAGCCTGAATTTTCAATAACCAAGCAGGCATTATATAAACACGGTACACTTCAAATTTCATTCATTTGAGCCAGTAGTTTAATAATTATAATTAGTTAATGTTTATTTTTACATAGCAATCGCACTAAACAATTTAATATTACAAGTATAACATTCTTCAGAGATACTTTGTGTTTTCATGCGATGGCCAAGTCAATCTATTTATTTATGGTTATTATACGATTTTTTTAGGTTAACTAATTACTTAATAACTTAAAACAGAAGGTTCCTTATGTATTACATGGATCTCATAAACTTTTTACGGTAAAAGAACTGAGTTGCGAGACTTGTTTTTTTTAAGTTATGTTTTTCATGGTCCATAATTTTCTCAATATAACTCACCTCACAAAATCCAATACATCTTTTCTTTGGCTTCTCTCCACCTCTCCATCCATCCATTTCAGTAGCATGCAGCAGCAATACAAGATCCTATTATTTACACATGTAAATGCGAAGGCACTTAGGCACTTTTGTAACTATCACAAACATCCGTTTCTTGCTATGTATTACGCAGGATGAGAAGATCCGCAACAATGTAAATTACCTACTTGGCGTAATTGTTAACGAAGATAGACAGAAACATGAAGGTAGAAGATTTAATGTTCCTTCTTACCGATGTAGCATTTTACTTGGAAACTTAAACCATCAGACTCGGACATCAGACTTTTTTTGTGTCTTGTACTTTTTTTTTTCTTTTTATTATTTCAATATTTGTAAATATATGAGTACCATGGGTATGAGATATCTAGAAGTTTACCTCTGCTGGTAATACTTTGTTCTATAAATAGTATACTTGGTGCATCGTCCTCACATATTAAATGAAGTATTTTTTGTATTACCAAATATTGTAAAACATTGATTTGAAAAGAGTAACTAATAATAATGCTCACGAATAATAATAATAATAATTTATTTTCTCACCACAATATTACAAAATACACATTTGATGGCATCAAAGTCAGACAACATTTTAATATTGTGGGAGACTGGTGCCTAAACTAAGCTCTAGGCCTGTATTTCAGGACACCAGGTCTCCGCCCTTTTACAAAATTATACATTTTATTTAGTAATCTACATGTACACTGACAGATTAGAGAGTGGAAAATACTGCACAATTTCGTTAGTTAGGTTAGTAGTGTGCGGAAGTGTCTGGAAGTGTGTGTTTGTGTGAGTGTGTGCGTGTGTGCGATTGCGTGTGTATCGAGTGGTTTTGGTTTCGCGTGCAACTTGTGGGCGTGTTTACCTATGTGTGTGTGTGTGTTTTTTTTTTGCGACTTTTAGGTGTCCTTGACTGAGTGATATATTGATATAACTATGGAGAGATAACTATGGAGTTTCTTGTCCGTTCTTCTCCATAAAAATCTACCTTTGCGAATGGACGCTAGAGTCACTTAATTTATGATAATTTTTATTGATGACGTTCAAAAGTGCCGTTAATGGTTGAAATAAACGTTTTGACTTTGACTCGGAGCCTCATCAGGATTCTGGTACTATTCACAAGCAAACGGTACCACACAGAGTGGCACAATTTCAAGTCGCATTTCTACTTGCAAGATACTCGCAAATAACTTTCATGCAGACCACGATTCTTATTAGTAGATAGGGCCTCAAGTCGGCTATTTTTTAAATTCGTCATTCTAACACGATCCCAATGTCATTTTGCTAAAGTTCGTAATCTGCTAAATTCTTTGTGGTCGATCATTGGTCTTTCAATGGTCTCGTAATACTTTTTGATAAACGAGCTATTAAAAGGAATGACTGCACAATGACGTTCTAATGCTAGGTCACTGATCAAAGGAACTATCAAAATTTTAGCAAATTACCGCATACCTCTGTCATTCATTTGTCATTATTTACGAGATTACCATTCTATGCCATTTCTTTCAATGGAGTGTCAGTCGTTGACCATTGGAAAGTCATAATGACGCTTTTATATTAGTAGGTTACCAAACTTGTCAAAATCAAACATTATGAAATCAATGATATAATATTCTGACACTATTGTAATTGTGAATCTTTGACGCCCACAATTCCAGCCCCGAAAATACTGCGACATGTTTCTAGTCATAGACTTGTGAATATTGACCATTCACACACTGCATAATCAGCCTTTTAATGTTCCCACTGCTGGGACACAGGCCTCCTCTCTAGGAGAGGGAATGAGCTTAATCCACCACGCGGGCCCAGTGCAGGTTGGTGAATGTCACATGTCTACGAATTTTTGGTTCTAGGACATGCCGGTTTCCTCACGATATTTCATTCAACATTTTGAGAGCAGTGGTAATGAAATTAATTACACAAAGTAATGCGCCTGGCTGGGTTTGAACCCGCGACCTACAACTCGTAAGTCGGGGCCGTTACCACTCGGCCACCACTGCTCCACACACTGACTTACTTAGAATGTTTTTTTCTTGTTTATTTTTTGTCTTTGACGATATTTGTACGATACACGGGCCCAAAGTTTTGATGGCATCCGGCAGATATGAACTATCCTGTCTCCTTCAGTCTTGTTGCTATTTCAGCTACGTCACATTATATCTTATGTTTAAATATGTTCCCTTAACATCTCGGTTAAATAAACTCACAAATCAGTGCATTCCTCTCAACCAGTACACATCCTTTGGTAATTAGGGAGCCAGGGCCAGTTCGATACCTTTAATCATCAAGCTGTTTGCTAAGAAACTTAGCCAGAAAGAACATGCATGTCACGCACATAATTTAATTTGATAATAATTTTATTTATTTTAATTTGACGACACGGTTGGCGCAGTAGTTGAGCTTTCAGCTGCTGCGCTAAGTGTCGCGGGTTCGATCCCCGCACGGAACAAATGTTTGAATGGCCTACAGACAGTAAGTTGTTCTGGGTCTGGGTGTCTTGTGTATGTGAGTTTACATGTTTGTGAGCGCACCCACGATACAGGAGTAAATCTTAGTGTGGGGCAACGTTCAAAAAAAATAATTAAGGAAAAAAAACAAAATGGTGACGTTGTACATATTGACAAAATTATTTAATTTCAACTTAGCAATTTCCAATACCGCTGTCGCCGACATTGAACTGCTGTGACATTTGCTCGAAGAACATGTAAATATAAATAGCAATCGATGTTTCAAGGAAAAACCTACAAAAATGTATAGAAACATGCCGATTGCTTAATTATCGTTTGTTAGAGGATTGACAGTTTGTTGAATAGATTCTTATTAATATTGATAATGACGTTTTCTTCGTTAACGTATTTGCTATTGGGTCATGACCTTGTTCAATTGAGCCGAAAGACGTACGCTGGTAGGCATTGGCCTCCCCCATGAAAAATATCAAAATAAAATTTATATAAATAAATTTAAACTATTCTGTATTTTCAGCCTTATTTTTAAAAACTTTGAACAAGATGCTCAGTTCATTTGCAGATACTTTACCTATTGAAAATTTATACGAATAATAAGAATTAAGAAGCTGTTTATCAGTATTTAAACTAAGCATATCGTCACAAGCATGTTTGTCAACACATGTACTTTAGAAACAAACAAACAAACATAAAAGATCCGCAATACCAACGGTACACGATCTTCCTGAACACAAAAATGCAGCTCGGTGTCAGAAATATAAATCCAGCATTAGAAGTAAACTATAATATCCTGAGTTATAAACCACTGTACTAATAAGCTGGTAAGCTGTCATTATTAATCGATATTTATTCACATCAGGTCCCAAGAGAACATAAAAATAAATATGTAACGAGATAATAAAGCCACTAACGCTAACTGACTGGGTATACAGTTGGCAGAGATAATTGATTAAATTAAGTGTTATATGGAATATTGGTTCAATATGGTAACTTTACGCGATATGTGAATGTAGCAGTTAGATGTAAAACGAGAGTTGTGTGATTTTTCTGTCGACTTTCATTTCATATTAGCTTTTCTAAAGTCGTGAGAAATTAACCCAAGGAAACGTACCCAGCGTTTGTAGATATACTATTTCCTAATCCAAGAGAATCCTAATAAGTGTGAAATCCAAATTAGTTCAGCCTTCAAGATGTGAAAAGGTAATAAACAAATGAAAAGGTAATAAATAAACAGGCAGATTAAAAAGCATTGTTTGGCTGTCGAATCAGTCAATTTCTCCAGATATGATGTCAAAATTGGTAGCTGTAGCAATGACAACAATCATATGCAAGTGCTCATGATTCATATGATCATATGCATCCCATAATTCACTGGACACCAGAATATTCATAAGGTTCTGCAATTATTAAAATTACGGGACCGTTTTCAGATCCTACATTTTCGCTAGGCCTGAACTTTAGTTGGTTTAAAGAGTTCTTTGGCCGTCTGCCGGCAAAAGCCAATTCACCCAATGGCATCTGTCATGGACAAAATTGAATGTCTTCAAGGCTTTTTATCCTTTTCACAAAGATCTTCTTCGCATTTTAAATCATTCGCTTACTAAATTGATAAAAATCGTGTAATTAGTCATTATTCTTCTTCTATATATAAATATCAATAATTCAGTTTTTCCCTATATGACTGCAACATAATCCATATTGCACTATTACCTTATGATAATGTGGCAGCCGGCGCCACTTTACAGGCATTCTCATCACGAAATTAATTTTAATAAGATACATGCACAGGTATGTAATCCCTGACAAAAAATGATAAATGTCTATAAAGATCAGAACAGCAAGATAGCAAGCAAAGCAAAACAAGATATTGATGTAGTTCCCACAAAAGAATTTGCCAATCGTTACAGTGGCAAAGGCTACTGAGAATGTTAGGGATTGGTAAAAGTACCGAGATTATATTAAAACGGAAAAACTTCAGACGTGACGTCATTTTTATTAGAAAATTAAGCTATACTACTCAGAAGCTACTGAATAATCTCACAAAGACTCGGCTTGATAGACAAAACGTCTCATATGAACGAAAGTAGTACAAATGGGGCCACTAAAATGATCACGAATTTATTAGGCCTAGACATGGAACACGGTAAAAAAACTGGGAATCTCTCGGAAAATATAATCGTGATATCTATACCATCTGTATTCAATCTTGTTTTTCTGCCTCTTGTAACCACCACACTGTCACCGCAAACCACTTTACATAATTCTAGTTATAATCTTCCTACGCAGCTCAGGGTCAATAGGATAGGTAAAATACATCGTTCAAGCAAAAAAGACAATGCATGCGACCTTGGCAGCTAAGTCAAATTCTTCTGATGGGCCAATGTGTAGGCGACCGCAAAAACTATCCTATGACATTGCCACGTCTTGTTGCCACATAGTCCTAACTCAAATACATTCGTAAACTAGTTGGAACCTTGTTAGATTAACAACCAGCTTGAATGTTGGCTGGACAATTGCTTCAGCCCACACCTCTTAGTATTGTTGTGGGGTATAGTACAAGCGATGATGTAACTATAAAATAAATTGTCTCACGGTCCTAACATGTGACTTGTATAATTATAGTTTTATTGAAATGGGCGTGAAGTTTACTTAGATATCTCATGGTCAGGGAAATAAAAGTATACTGCTAGCTTGTATTTACGAGAGTCGTTATATCATTAAGTGCAACTTTATTAATGCCAACTGTATTGATAAAATTATTAAATCAATTTTTGCTATAGGCCATTTGATTTTGATTTGTAACACCTCTTCCCATAATTCACATTTTTTACTTCGAAAAATATATTATCATCAAAGTCTTACGCGTGTCTTTATAAACAGATACAAAGTAATTCGTAATTGAATTATGCGACAATTTTATTCAAATACATTATTTATAGATATTACTCTTAGTATCAATTCAAATGTGGTCAGCTGTAGGTAATTGATTTATAACGTTAATTCAAAGTCCAAGAACTAGAAAATTAACGTGAATTTAATTTTCAAAGCTAAAAATGTAACTAAGTCATACCTAATCATGAATTTTCCTTATTTTAACTTTTATTTTCCCCATAATTTTTGTTCATAATTTAACATGCGGTTGAATTACCACATGACAAAAGCAGTTATCCAAAATATTGGGTTATTACTTTTATTCTAAATTCCTTGAATTTGACACACTACAAAACACAGGGGGAAAGAGACATATTACAGACATCAGGAATTTCTTTTCTCTCGACTCCTCTTTACTTTCAAACTAGTATTTGCCCGTAGCTTTGATAGCATTAAAGTAGCCTACAACCGTTCCAAAGTTCTATCTATCGCAGTTTCAACATTTTTCATATTCAGTTTCTCGATTAGGATTTTGGGAATAAAAGCGTAACAAACTCACTTTTGCATTTATAATGTTAGTTCGGACAACACCTTTAAGCTATACTACCAAGACAAGTTAAATTTCAAGGTCTCCTCGCTCCATCTTCGCTTTTGTAGTAGCATCTGCCTAAAGTGGTGTAACGTAGGCGAGGAAATTTCGGCAGGTAGGTAGCCTCATATTAATTTAGCATGCAGGATCTTTTGTTGATATCATCGCGTCGGGCACCGGTGCATTCACGATCTTAAGTGCATTCGGACCTACTTCTGGTTATTTCACATTGAATATATAATCAACATCAACATTATTTTGGGATCTTTTGTAATTATATTTTTAGATGTAAAAAAGTTTATTCACTCGCTCTGGGAGTGTTTCAATTCGTGTGTAATTTTACGCTTTGTAGCTTTGTTTCCAAATCTTACAATTTCTGTTCATGATCGTCAGTAACAATTTAATGTAAATTTTGTTTGAAACAGGCAACAATTTTCTTTGTCTTGAGTTTTTCTTTTTTTCTGCCTCTGTTTTTGCTGTGTTGTAAGGATTTTATAGATGAGCATATAATTTTGAATAATTCGTATCTACTTTAACGATCTAAAACGTAATTTTTATTTCTTTGTTTAGTATTTAATACTAATTTATCTTGCAAAGCTATCTTAAATACAGTCATTTCCTTTACGTCGTTTATAAAAAAGTTAGAATCAAATGGACAAAAAATCTGTTGCACGCGTTCATTATAATCATCTTTCTCTTTAAAGAATTAATTAATCAATATGTGTATGTGCTTATAAGGTAAAACAATTAATTATTGCAGTACATATACTGTATCGTAACAATCTCGTTTGAAGTTTCCCCTTTTTGTATCCTTAACGTATCTAAATTCTTTGTATTTTTGTTTCGTATACCTAATAAAACATAATATTCGTGCTACTAATGCTTGGATAATAACTGTGGAAGTATTTTTTTACTCTCGTGTAAGGTTAGATTTTTTACTACATCAGCTAATGCAGGCATGAATGTGCTGAGAAAATCTTTTGTGTTATGTTGACTATGTTCAGTGTAGTTTTTAATACATTTTCTGAATTCTATCAATGTGAAACTTGCCTTTACACACAGTTTGATGAGGTTTCCATAGAACAAAAGAAGACCTTGTCAAATTGACAACTCACGTTGTGTAATTTGTGAATTTTCATTTCCTCGGTCCGAGGTCAAGCTTTAAATAGACATATCATGAAAATTACCCGTTCTTTTCTCGTGTATAGGTGTAATGTGAATACAATGGATGTTTTCAATTGAGATTTTATCGTTAGTGTCGTTTGCTGAGATGGAGATTTACTGATTGAGCCAACTATGTAGTTACCGTGTCTTTTTCTGTGGGTTTCTAATGAAACAACTTCAAGAATAATATCACAAATAGTGGAAGAATAATCACGTTCGATCACGCCTAATATTATGCTCCTCTTCATATACATTAGAAAATAAGATATTTCAGAGCTGAACACATAATAAAGTTGATTGAACTATTTAAATAATTTCATGAACTGAAAAATTGCTAGTAATTTACATTGCTACAGTAAATACAGTTGGGAAATACGTCGGTAGTAGATTTGCTAATTCTTTACGCTCTTCAACCAATTGATCTCATAAAGGTCTTACTCACAGTACGATATACTCGTACTACAACCGACTAAATTCTTATAACATCAGCTCATATTTTTAGGACTAGAGGATATTTGTAATAACAAAAAATCAATCAGCATATTTTTGGTCTTGCAAAAACTATAGTGTTCTCTATAGTTACAATCTGCCAATGATAGTCATTCCCGTGTCAAAATCAATCGAATTTCACGGAGTTCGCTATAATAGACCAAAAACTCGATAGCACAAAATTATTCACTTCGAAAATCTTTTGTAAGTGTATGACGAACACAGATCTACAAATATCAGACGTTGGTCGCACCTGTCATTTATAGATCTTTGACAATCGTAACGGATTGTCAGAAGCCAGAAAATCTGACACTAGTCTTGCCAAGAAGTACCGTGTTCCCCAGTTATTGGGTTGTGGAGGTCTGGTAGGTAGCTGCTCCACGTTAAATACTGGTATTTAGCTGAATCCGGTATGAATGGAAGCCGACCCCAATATAGTTGGGAAAAGGCTAGGCAGGTGATGAAGAGTATTGCTGATTGCAGCAAATGTAAACTTTACTGTAAAGTTGAAACGAAGCGGAACATTCAATCGGCAAGAAAATTTCATTGATGAGAATCATTCTATGAGCCATTTTCTACGGAAAAAAGAATAGATTGTAGTCATCTTTAAATCCTTAAACATATACAAATCGTGTTTGCGTGCAAATCACTATTAAAACATCCTTGAAAGCAAAATGTAATTTCACCGCAGTAATTAAGTGTGTAATGTAAGTAAGTGTGTAATTTCAGGCAATTTTGACCGCAGTGACAAATTTCAAAAAACCAAACAGGAAAATATTTCTAGTGGTTAGTTTTTGTCCAAGTAATTTCCCCAATTTCACAGACGGTAATTGTCATTTCCCAATTTGTTTGGTGTGGGCACAACATTATTTTGTATTCCTTTTCTATATCATATTAGTAGTCTCTCTCTTTCCCGAAATATCATCATTCACATAGTTCCATTCATTGTTTCTTTAGTCTTCCTCTACTCTTTAAGCCTCTACTATAGTAGAACCATATACTACTATAGTAGATATCTATTGTGTTCCATTTCATTCGTCAGTATTACACTCGGTAAGTATTTTCGGGCCTCTGAAGGTGCTGTCTGGTTTTTTGTTAATGTTACGTGCAGTTCTTTGTGTGAATCAAACACTCTTTAGTCTGACGCGATATTAGATGAATCATTCATGTCTTGATCTGTATTGTTTTGTTCTTTTACTATACTTTGTTCTAATAGTATATTGGTCATTCAGTATGACAAATGATTCTGGTTTTTTGTTAGCCTTATCTAATTTGATTATAAAGGGAATGTGCACTGCAATCGTGCATAGATCGTCTTTATTGCTATAAGTAATTCAATTAGTTTAATGCAGTTTATAATGCAATTAAGTTTAAAATATGTTTAAATATTTCTAATAGCCATATGCTGCTGTGCCTGCGGCTCTAGTGTCAGAAGTATTTTTTTCAAAGTCTTATTTATTTATGTTTAAGACTACAAATATAACCAAGAAGATATTTAAATAATTATTTCAAGATATTAGTTATATATACACTTAACCTAAAAATAAACTAAAAATCTCCTAACTACAAAATGGCATCAAAAAACTCGTCCGCATCGCTATCGACTGGAAGTGAACCCAATAGACTGGCGGCATTGCCACGTTGTATGGCAATGCTTATCCTTTGACCGAAGTAAAATCCAGCCCTTGGGTCACGCGAAGTGTCAACCAAACGTTTAGCAAGTTCTTTAAATAACGCATGAGCACTCGGACCCCACGGTCCGAGAGTTTCAACCCCAAACGGCTCAAACATATAATTGCCGACTAGATTATTATATTTCCGCCGTTTGAGGTTCTCAGCAGCCGCAGCTGTAGCACCAGCACAACACGACGAGTTAGGAAGATGGGATGGCGCAAGAGTATCGACACAAGTAGCGTCCCACACTAAAGGCCTACCCATCTTCCATGGAAATAAAGACATACCGTCCGGTCGCTTGCCATCGTCGCGTGCCAGGCCATTGGGTTCTAATACGGCAGGAACGCCGACGGCAACAAGAGCACGTCGGATAATGTCGTTGATGTTTGCGTGCCGTGCTATGCGACCCGCACTACGGCTGCATGACAGGCCGTGGTGCCCGAGGCTGTTGACAGCTTCGCCACAGTGACAGCGATGAGGAGAGCAACAAGAAGCGCCTAAACGAAGGGAAGCAGCGAGGCGGAAAGTAGTATCGTCGAACAAGGTGCCTATGTTCGACGACGGTAGTGCGTGAAGCCAGAGGCCCGACTCCCACTCACCCACAGCCAGCAGGCGCGCACGCTCCACAGGAGTAGCAGAAGTAGCAATAAGCTTTTTCTGAACTTCTCTGCAAAGCGGCTCATCCCACCGTCTCTGGTTTGATGGGTTGTCGGGAGGATTTGCATTCGGGCAAGCGAGTCTCCATGCATTCACGGCCTCGGAGAAGTATTATTTCAAGTAGTTAAATATCTTCTTGATTTTATTTGTAGTCTTAATAGAATTTGATTGACAAGTACATCCAAAACATCACAGTCCTTGTCAGATTAAAGTTGCGTTGTGTTAAACAGACGTCAGACTTAAAGTAAATGTATATAATAATATAATAATTTCATTTCAATATATAAAATAATAATTTCAGTATATTGTTTGGTATTGTTTTAATGTATTTCATATTATTATGTCTAATGACTGACGAAACTAATTCCTTTCGTTTCAATCCATCCTAAGGGTCTCTTTTGGAGATTGCCTTTGTGCGATAAGTCCGCTCATTGTACACTTGTTTGATAAATATTTGACCTGTGCTGTGTCCACCTTATAATATTAGTGTTTGATAAAGTATTTAATAAATAAATAAGTAATTACATGCCTGATAAGCTCGCCTCATATCAAACCGCATCTACTTATGTAGCACCGCCATCAGAGACTTAAGGCTGTGGGTGTTGATCTGTACAGTTCTGCCTCGGGGATCAGAGGCGTGACGCTTGTTATGTTTAAGGTCATTGGATACAGCGAGCGTGATCTTAATCCTTGTATACCTACATATAGTAATTACCTAATGAATGCAAAACAATGTTGCTTTGTAGTGCGAGCGAATTTTCTCACACTACTTCTAAGTATCTTAAAGTGGTAAATGAATGTTTTCAAATGTATCCTCGAAGATAACAAATACATCTACCCAGATTATAATTATGTTGGGTTGCCTTCCGATCTAACCGGATGTCCGCTGTGGATTTGTATTTGAAATCTGACATACACGAACCAGTTACTGGGTAACACTATTCCCATTGATGAGACTAAAGGTTGATTGGAAAAATGCCTAAGCCAATAAGTCCGATTTGCTAAAAAACAAAACTGAACTATCGAATACTTTAGTATCTTTAGTAGTACTTTAGTATTAGATAGTTAACTGGCTCTAGCTTGATGAAGACCTACGAATGAAAAAAAAATGGAAAAATAGCATGGGCACTAAATAATGGCCGTCGGAGCAGTGGTGGCCGTGGAGCAGTGGTGGCCGTGGAGCAGTGGTGGCCGTGGAGCAGTGGTGGCCGTGGAGCAGTGGTGGCTGAGTGGTAACGGCCCCGACTTAGGAATTGTAGGTCGCGGGTTCAAATCTAGCCAGGCGCATTACTTTGTGTAATTAATTTCATCACCGCTGCTCTCAAAAAGGTGAAGGAAAACATCGTGAGGAAACCGGCATGTCATAGAACCAAAAATTCGAAGACATGTGACATTCACCAATCGGCACTGGGCTCGCGTGGTGGATTACGGCCCATTCCCTCTCCTAGAGAGGAGGCCTGTGTCACAGCAGTGGGAGCATTAAAAGGCTGATTATGCTAAGCTTTTGCTTAATATGCTGTCGTCCTCAACATTGTAAAGTTCTTAAGATACAGTGCCTTTAAACAGGGCTATCAAAGTCGGTATAAAATCCCAGTATGCTACCAACATTGTAGTAATCCATTTCGCTGAACAAATACACTCCGCACAGAATGATAATCAGCTGATTCACCAAGAGATACTCATTCGTAAATTAACATAACATTCCATACAGTCTGTAACGGACCTTGCGAGTTTTTCGAGGGCTGGATTCAGTTTGATACGGTCCTTATGTACCTTTAAATTTAATAGATATGCATGTTCCAGAATAGATAGACTAGAAATACCTAGACATATGAAGAAAACATTGCATAGGTATTTGAATTAATGAATCTGTCTGTCTTTCTGTCTGTATGTTTGTACGCCCATCACGCAAAAACTACTGTATGGATTTGAACGCAGTTTTCACCACTTTACTGCTAGATTCCTAACTTAAAATATAGGCAACATTCAAGTAGGTACCACGCGTACAAAGTCGGGCGCTAAAACTAGTTTGAAATAACCAAGAAAATCTATCCAGGACAGGATGTCGACCGACCTAACAGCTGTTATCCGCATTTTAAATACTACATTATATATGGTGTAGCTCATTATCATCACAGTCGCGTCAACGGAAGCTCTCCAAGGACATTTACGGTAAATAAAGGCCATTCCCGACAGTCTAATGCCTTGCTTTATAGCCACGATTTGCATGGACCATCATGGCGGAAAGATCTTAAGACTTCATTCTTCCTATGAGCCGCTAACCCCCGAGTAATAATTCTTCGGGTGTAATGGTGTTCTAGCTTCTGACATAAAAGATAAATGTAGATCTATGTGAAGTGAAATATTTAGAATTTGAATCTATATATTTGTAGTTGTACAATGGTTAAAAAATAATATATTAAAGGTACTAATTGCGAATATTCTTGAAAAATTTAACCATAGGTACGTGAAAGTTTTCCGCAGAAAGAAGACGATGATTACAAATTTAAAAGCAGTCACTTGCATTCTAAATACTATATTATATGATAAAGTAGCCAGTAACCGTCACCAGGGTCCAATATAGATCACATCCTGGGGACTGTTGCGGCTACTTTGGGGAATTTTTGTTACAGAGATAGTATCTGTACCAAAAATCCTCAAAACACTGAAACCTTAACCATCATCGTCTGCTAGCCTTTTTCCAACTATATTAGGGTCGGCTCCCAGTAAATCTGGATTCAGCTGAATACCAGTATTTTACGTGAAGCGGCTGCCTACCAGACCTCCACAACCCATTAACTGGAGAACACGGTACTTCTTGGCAAGTCAGATTTTCTGGTTTCTGACAATCCGTAACGACTGCCAAAGATCTCCAAGTGACAGCCGGGACCAACGGCTTAGCGTGCTTTATGAGGCACGGAGAAGTCTCGTTATGTTAAGATTGTCACCTATCCATAGACCAACCTCGGCAAGCGTTGCTTAGCTTTGAAGATCAACCCATGCCGCTGTTATAATTTAACCAAGAGCAACTCCACCAGACACTGAAACCGTAACCAACAAACAAAAAAAATCGCTCTCGCCTTTGTAATATTAGTTAAGGACTAGCTTCAGCCCGCGACTTCGTCCGCGTGGAATAGTTACTGACCCCCCGATTCTTTGTGATATTGATTCGTTGTTGGTAGAAGTGGTGGGAGGCGCCCGAAGTGACGGCACAGTGGTGGCATGCGCGTGAGCTGTGCGCGGTACTGGACATTGCAACATTACTTTATTTTTCTAAGATAAAAGTAGCCTAAGTTACTCCTCATTACATCAGCTACCTGCCAATGTAAGTCCCGTCAAAATCTAGCCATTTCAGAGATTCATAGATTAGCCGGAAGAAACAGACAGACAGACAAAAATTTGTACCGTATATATTCATATATGCATGTAGTAAAAAGCAGTTATTTCAATATTACAAACAGACGCTCCAATTTCATTTATATGTATAGATAATTATCATTACACTTGCCTATTGTCACAATTTGCAAGAACCATCATCGCATAACAAAGGACCACATCATTTTTCCTAAAGCTGTTGTCCCCACAGGCCGTTGATTCATTCTATTACCAGGCCGTTTATTTTTAGACCAGCATTCCTACCATGCCGTTACTTGGTAATAAGATCAACCCAATTCTAATCACACACACAGTAGGTTAATGCTATGTGGGAACAGTGTAAAATGCAATAAGTAGAAATGTACGGATAGTTATGCTCAGTTATACGATCGGTCGCGTAAGGTTGCAGTTGGAGGACAAGCCGCTGATATAATACTTTACAACGAGCTAGAAATATGTTGATAGGGCATGTGATGCAGGCATAGGCCTTGTTACAGTTACGAAGGATCTTGAAATGATCAGGGAAATAATGTTACAGAGCTGTGTGGAGGAAAGAGGAAAGTTCCGCATCCTCAATTCAAATCGAAAGATCTTCCGACCAGAAGATCGTAATCTGCTAAATTCATAATGGTCGATCATTGGTCGGTCAATGGTCTCGTAATACTTTTTAATAACCGAGCTGTTAAAAGGAATGACTGCACAATGATGTTCTAATGGCAGGTTACTGATCAAAGGATCTGTCAATATTTTAGCAGACTTCCGCATATGTCTGTCATTCATTTGTCATTATGTACGAGATTACCATTCTATGCCATTTCTTTCAATGGAGTGTCAGTGATTGACCATTGGAAAGTCATAATGACGCTATTATATTAGTGGATTACCAAACTTGTCAAAATCAACCATTGTGAAATCAATGATTCAATTGATGATTCTGACACTATTGTAATAGCAGACTTGAGGCCTGATGGGAGTTGAACTGCCAGACGGATTATTTTTATAGTTCATATGTCAGTTTTATGTTGTGTGTCTTTGTCGTTCATATACATCAATTTCAATACAATGTAACCAAATTCCGCAATGCAATCGATCAGACTCCACATTAATGTTTTGTCCGAATTGGAAACCTATTGGATTCGGACGGTTGGAGATCGGTTTCGGATTGGCGTGGAAATGTTTGAGAAGTTTGAGACGTCTTTCGGTTGAAACGCCGCTGATAATGGCAAAGACGGAGATAAAGTACCTAATAAAAACTCTAAAACGCGACGACACAGTGCTATAAAAAATAAGACAAACTTTGGAACACAAAAGTCAATGACCCAATTAATATTCTTCTATGCTTATGAGAAGGAAAGTGGAACGAAATAATTATAACATGTCAAAAATAGTAATATATCTATAAAGGAAATGGCTTATCTTGTTGTTTTTAACTCGGTTCACTACGCAACCAATTATATTAATAGTGTTTTACAAAAGTAGGTATTACATACATATTAATCCATTAATTGTGACCGCAGAAACAAAATATGATAAGTTTTTGTTGAAATTTTGTGCAGTAATAAATTTGAACTCAGCGCAAGCCACTGAGGATAATATTAATAAAAAAAAAATGTTTTCGTCACAGCCGCTGCATTTAAATTTACGAAATGCGAGGAATTCATATTTTTCTTACTTTTTAATTTTAAGGAAACATTCCTTAAAATTCCTTTAAAAAGTTCCTTAAGTTAAAAACTTACTGATAAATTGTGATGTCTTCTGCTCCCATTTATTTTTTACTTATTGCTATACGATTTGTGTTTGATTCAATTTTACCTAAACAGCAAAATAACTTTCAAATTACATGTAAAAAGCAATGATAATTTAAGATAAGATAAGATACTTATTTTGTGAAACATGAGTACAGTATACAGCAATGCTATTCTGTAAGAACTCACTCCAGTTCTCACTTCTGATTCTGCGGTGAAAACTGTATTTGGTATTCTGTAACTTGATGAAAACTACACTAGCGCCACTAAGTGAGAACATAGGTGAAGCGAACTTAACTTGACAGTCAGAATATCAAATACTTTTCACTTCAGGTGAGTTACGAAGTGTAATCGAAAATGACATAATATGAATCGAATTCGCACGTGAGTTCTTAAAGAATAGCACTGCAGGTCTTAAAATTAAAATGAGGTCGCTACATGTTTTGCCATCTATAGCGTACAAAATTAGTCGTACTAGACAGATAATAGTAAAATAATAATGAAAAAATTAGTTAGTTAGTTTTTCACTTACTAAAATATCTTTTCAAGAATGTCAACAGACTACTAAAAATGCACACGGAAGGTACATTTCAGTATAATTTTACAAATAGAGTCGTCTAAGATATCTAGCACAGATTAACAACATAAAATAATCTCTCAGGCTTGTCATATCCACTCCACTTAATACATCAACAGCAATCAGAGGTCCAACTGAACTAATAATTACAAACATCGTACCAGCAACGTTCATAATTACCTGATCACCCGTGAACGCTAACTCGTAGTGTTGCTACAATGATGAAGCTTGAGAGTAGGATTATGTTATGATACTAGCGACCCGCCCCGGCTTCGCACGGGTGCAATGCTGATACTAAATCTCTACGATATTATGCATGTATTATACGTATAAACCTTCCTCTTTAATCACTTTATCTATTAAAAAAAACCGCATCAAAATACATTGCGTAGTTTTAAAGATCTACACATACAAAGGGACAGACAGTAGTTGCGGAATTTGTTCGAAAGTGTCAACGCGGCCGTGGAACGCAAATGGCACAAGCCTTCTGCTCCGCCCAGAGCGGGAGAAGTCATTTGATGATTTCCCATCCAAAAAAAAAGGGACATACAGTAACTGAGATATAGATGAGTGACGAAATAGGCAATTGATGGCAAAAGGTGTCAGTTATAGTACCCCCTTTTTTGGATGGGGACTAACATATATGTAGATGCAGTGTGATGATATAGGCAGTTGATAGCAAAAGGCGTCAGTTATATTGCCCCCTGACGAACATAACTGAAGAAATAGAAGCATGAAATATTTTTAACCCTTCAGGATAATGAAAAAATCTTTCAACTTTTTACTGCTTTTGTACGATGGATTTGATCCGGATCATTTAGTATGAAAATACAGAACGACTTAGGTAGTATGGGACCTAAGCTCTAAGTCTGCTATTTTCATAAATTTGTCAATCCAACACGATCCCACTGTCCATCGTGGTGATCCATCTGCTAAATTCATAATGGTCGATCATTGGTCGGTCAGTGGTCTAGTAATACTTTTTGATAATCTAGCTATTAAAAGCAATGACTGCACAATGATGTTCTAATGGCAGATTACTGATCAAAGGAACTGTCAAAATTTTAGCAGATTACTGCATACGTTTGTGATTAATTTGTCATTATGTACGAGATTACCATTCTATACCATTTCTTTCAATGGAGTGTCAGTGGTTGACCATTGGAAAGTCATAGTGACGCTTTTATATTAGTAGATTACAAACTTGTAAAAAGCAATCATTATGTAATCAATGATAGACCATTCTGACACTATTGTAATAGCAGACTTGAGGCCCTGTTCCGTTTGGGATCTCTTAAATGTAGTGGAAAAAAAAATGATTTTAATGTAAGTACTGAACTATTGTTTCAAATTTTCGTACTCAAAGAACCAAAAATAAACGTACAATATTTATCTACACCTACCAATAATCTTACCTATATTATTTCCGTCAAGGCGTCCACGTTTCGCAACATCAAGCCATTCAAACCTTAATTGCATGTTGAACAAACCCTACATGATCATATAAGCTTAGCAAAATCGCTGTAGTTTATTAGCAAAAGGTTTTACCTATAATTACAACGATAGAAAATAATTAAGCTGTCTTTCGGAATATATATCGAAGGTTTATAATTACAGTTTAATTACTGTGTTAGTTTGAATAACCTTTAGGTTTACAGGCAGTAATCAACATGTGCTGAACATGAAATTTTTAGTGAAGAGTATTTTTGTTCTATTTTTTATTTTCGTTTGATTTGTGTTTAGTATCATTTTAAATGGTCTTTCTAAATGTTTGATGAAGTGACTGTAAATTTTCAATTTCATGTTAAAAATTAAATGTTATTATGGCTTGTTAAATTAATTATCACAATTTGCCATGTTTTTTTTTTTTCATTCTTAATTACGAGCATATTGAACTTCTAACTACACCGATAAACAATATTAAAAAACCGGCACGTGCGGGGCGGACTCGCGCACGAAGGGTTCCGTACCATTATCTATAAAAACGGCAAAAAATCACGTTTGTTGCATTATCCCCTTAAATATTTGTGTTATTCACATTTTTGTTATAGCGGCAACAGAAATATATCATCTGTGAACATTTCAACTGTCTAACTACCACGGTTCATGAGATACAGCCTGGTGAGAGACAGACTGACAGACGGACGGACAGCGGAGTCTTAGTCCCGTTTTACCATTTGGGTACGAAACTCTAAAAAGTCATAAACGCTAACGAACGCTTTACCGATATGTATTCAATCAATACCTGCTCGCAAATAAAAAGAAAAAGCTGTCTAAAAAAAACGCAAGAACGATTTCCAATTTTGACTAACAACTACATTATTTACAGCTTAGTAAAATCTACTGCCTATTTTGCATCACAACTGGGCAGTTCTTGTAATACAATCTTTAAGGATTTTTAGTTTAAATTTCGTACTGGAAATTTATATTTATGGCGATTATCACACGGCACCGCGCGCCGCCGCGGAGGGCGGTGGCGGTAAAGCGGATTTCGTAGCGGTAACCCGCGCGGTAAGGCGGTTTACGCGCCTGTCCGCGCGGATGGATTTAACACGGTTTTGACAGTTTGATCACAAACACTAACTAGAATGGACGCTGAAGTGGTGGCAGCAATCTGGCTTTTATGGCGCAGAAAGAAAAAAATAAGAAGATATTGGGTTTTTCCATTTTTAAGAAGCAGTACTTTAAATGGTACATTCATGCTATTCTATAAAAGTTTGAGATAATACAGCAGAGCAACTTTCAATCTCCGAAATAAACTTTTTGACATCGAAATCCATTATTGAATTGCAACACGTCTTGCACCCACGATTATCCGCGCGGTTATGCGGCGCCCCGTGTGTGAGGCGCCGCGCCACCGCGCGGACGGCTTTGCGGAGGGGCGGTGGCGGTGAGAGCACCGCTCGACCGCGCGGTTTGGCGGTGTACGTGTGTTTGGCATCTACGGGTTTAGTAGAGGCCAATGTGATATGAGATCCGCTTCACCGCCTACCGCGGCGGTGCGCGGTGCCGTGTGTTAATCGCCTTAGTCAGTTCTGTGACAGTAATAATATAAGCTTTGTTTTTTTCTCCCATTTCTTTCTTTAGCTATTGCGAGTCAGTAATTTTGGGAAACTATATGAAACAGTTATTAAAACTGACGAAAATGAAACAAACAGCAATCCTACATACACCTAACTGACTATGTCCTAACAAAACTCTAATTCTAAAACGTCGCCCGTTCCATAGAGAAACTAAGTAGGCCCAAACTATTTAGTTCCTTCCAAGGTCTACAGCATTCTTCAAACATTTGTTTTAAACAATGGTTGCCTAGCAACATTTGTTTTAGCATATCGTTACGACACCACTCCTTCTTTCTGCACTTTGGCCCTATGTGGTAACAGTGACGTCCCATTTCAGTCAAGGCTCTAACTTCGACAACTAAACCCGTGGATAAAAGGATACAACCATCTACTTTAGCACGAAGAAAACTAGCCTTTTTAAGTTTTCTATTAAGGTGCACATTCGTGTAGCAATAGAACACTGATGATACTGTTACACGTCCCTACCAAGGTCCTACCGCGAGGCAGTGCACACATTTGCATAGGCGTGCTGAAAGTCTAAAGCTTACGCACATTTCTTGTGATTTCATGACTTGCGTGGAAGTGATAGAGCTCAGTTTTAAATGGACTAGTTTATATAAATAACACGTTTCACTTTTAGTAAAATACACAAAGGAACAACGATAGTATTGAAGTGTTACGCTGCTGTACGTGTAACCGCGAATGTCACGTAGTTTTAAACATAATCTACTCTTGATTTTTTATTATAAATATTATTTTTAATTTCAACCATAGGGAAAATGACATACAGTTCAATTTTCATTGGTGGTTAACTGTATCAAAAGCTTTAGTAAATTCAAAGTGACATAGAAATTACACCTTAGTACCGCAGGGCATTGTGGTCTGGACCAGAAAGTATGTGATTAAGATTATTACGTCCAAAGTGTGGGTGGTGGTACTGATTAAAGATTAAATATATTATTATTGTTCCTCGGAGCTATGACAAATAATTAGTTTTGGTTGTTAATAAATATTTATGGATTGTCGCGGCCTTTTCCATCACGGCCTGCCGGTGGAGCTATAAGCTACCGTTTAGATTAACTTGTTTCTTGACTTGGCACCGATTGGCTCAACAACTATTGAATTTGGTTGTTATTGTCGGATCCTGGTGTATTTAGGACGGTTTCAGGGCCTGTTGTGCCTAGCAGAATTATTTAGTAAGCGCGCACTACAATGTTAGCGACCTAGCTAGGTTAGTAACTCAAACTATACCTGCTAAGTAAATTTTCATTGAACACACTGGTAGATATAGCATAGAATTAGGCAAAAATGTGCCAATTTTCAGGACTTACGTCACAATGCGAGTGCAAGATTCACTCAAATCAGCACGAAGCTATTTCGAAATCACTGATCATGTCCAAAGACTTATTTAAAGCAGTCCAGTCGATCAATGATCAAAAGAAAACGCATCGGATACTTTCCCTAGCATCCGATCCCATTGATTGTGGATCATTGTGAAATACCGACAAACTAAGCGATCATGGAATAGCTTCAGTAGAGAAGCATTTCAAATATAGTAATAGAATATATGTAGATAACTTCTAAAAAAACACACTGAAAAAGGTGTGTGAAAAGGTAGCTAGCTATTATCGCTCTAGTGAAAAATCAAATCAAATCTTGAAACGTTCTTGGGGTTCCTGAAGCAAGAAAAGCTAATTCAATTGAAATCTTAATAACTATAGTTACCTAGCAGAATTATTCTTTTCGACCGAAATAATGATGATAATCAAGAAATTGGAAACTAGAATTAGCCTCTGCAATTAAAGATAAAAATCAAAATAAAAATCGCCAGACTTAAAAATAAACAAACAAAACCCGTCGAATGAAGTTAAGTTGTACAATTACCTGCGGTCGTTGTCACTGCCTCACAAAGACGAACTATTTCTGTACATTTGAATACAAACACTATTGACAGACATTCTTTTACATTAACCTTACCTGTAGATATAGTTTTTACCTAAGTATAATTTTACTTACTATAGGTTTGACCAAGGATATATGCTATTGAATTGTTGACGTGTTTTAAAGATTATCATCAATAATCAAGGTAGACAGACACAAGAAGTCTTCTTCCGTCATATCTTTTAGTCATTAGCTCAGTATTCACTTAATTTCCAACCGTATCATATTTCATGAAATGTTTCCATCGTTTTTTTGCTCTCATTAGCATAATAATCGTCAACTATTAAATTCATCCTTCCTTACGAAATGGTCCTTATTCATCTGCAACTGCTTTAGCCCAAATACCACAAGTTGTATTTTTTATAGATTACTTTTACTTTTTAGAACTACATAATAATAGGAGATAATCATTTTACGTTTCTAAAAGCCATTTGACCGTCTTATAAATAAGCGTGTTCTAAAGTCTATAAAATTAGCAGCGGGTGCAAACTTATATACATATCTACTATGTTACCTAGCTATGTACGAGTATAAGACTAGTAATAGAAGCAAGGCGGATGCGATCGAGGACGTCTGTATACACGAAAAAAGCGATGCAAAAGTGAACGGAGCATAAATGAGTATAGATCCCATTGTTCAATTATCTTTTTCACGTACCAAAAGGTCGTGAGTTGCTTGATGAGAATTAGTTCCGCTAACAGATTTTGGATTTTGGTCCTTCGAAGCAAAACTTTTGGTTTGGAAGTGGGTTTAGAAAGGAACACTAGTTTGCATTCATTTTTAATGATGACTAGATTTGGAATGATGAATTTTGTTACCTTAGCAATGAAAATGTTTTAGTTAATCTTGCTTGTTCCATATACAATGTATATCATAAGTTATGATTTCCACTTCACTTATGTGCACTATCAATATCTGTAATGGTAAATGTGTATTGGCAGCGTTCATATCAGTCTCTTACATTGACACCTGTCGATCAAACCAATCAGTATCTTATTTATGTACCAACACAATACTTTCGACAGTTTTATAGCTAAAGAAAAACTTGTTACACTATTGCTAGTACGTCCATTACAGCCTTGGAATAAACATGTCTTATACATACCATGGCATGTTAATTATTTATTACAACACCAACTTAGGACGACAAAAATTCAAGAGATTTCCGTAAGATAACATTAGCATATTTATTTGAGTTACATTTAGTCACAGCCAACGATGGTGTTCATAAAAAAAAAACCAACATAATGTGATCGAGAAAAAAGCCTGACCCAGAAACAAAACGAGATCGACAGTAAAAATGCTGTCCAAAGTATCAGTCAAGGTTCGCAGAACTTGAAAAAAAGGACCAAAATATTTGCCCACAATTCGATGATCCCTTGTGTGTCAACGAAGAAACTCCATTGTTCCTAAACATTCGTATATAATCACTTATTTGTTCGGCAAAAAAAAAGCGGTTGATCTGAAATTCTAGCAAAAACGAGGCAAAATTTCGCGTTGACATTGAACACGCGCGTTTCACGGTCTTTTTGGGCATGAGTTCATTGCAACTTATTTGCATACGAAAAGGCATAGTGACGGCTTTGACTTTGCCGGTATCTGTCTCGACTTTCGTCGAAAAAGGCAAAAGCAGATCATAAACGACGCAACTACCCAGAATTGTTTTTGCACTAATAAAAACGTAAACGCCCGTTTGTCCCACTTTTTGTCTCATGATCCAATTTTTTTTTCGAAAGCCGACGACAATGGCAGAATTATGTCGTAATGTTGTAACAATGGTCTGTTTATGTTGGTTTGTGTAGGGATCTTTGACGGCTGCCGAAGGGGGTTCGAAATAAAAAGTTATAGCACCAGTGACGTAGCTCGACTCACTTTCGATTTAAGTCTAGTAAAGAAGATCACAAAAATTGCATAAACAATATATTCTGTAGAAGTTATTACATTCATTTCACAATTTCTAGTATTTTTTATGCCATCCCGGTAGTGTTACACGCATTTTGAGCTCAGTTTTTGCGTTATGACGTCATCTTTTCAACGTTTCCTTTCACAACGTATTTGATATTACTTAATGTTTGCTATCACCTGTCTTTCTTTGGCTTATAACTTTCATAATAACGATATTTTACTTCGGTGAAATCCGCTTGTATGACCAAATACGTGTGTGCCTCCATATTGTCAATAATAAATCAATCAGCAAGGCAGAGGATATGAATAAATAACAAATAGAATTTTGATTAATAGTAGAAGCCTTGATGTGAGTTTGTATTAGCTTTGTAATAAGCACAAATTAACCTTTTGCAATAGCAATAGCTCATCACAATCATTTGTAAACACACAATTAGTCTGTTGGTCTTAGTTCTTTAGGATAATTTTAGTACTTTTGAGGCCGAAATTAACTCTTAACATGCGATTCCGTACCATAAACTAAAAAACTTTCTTATTTTTCACTTTTTAGTAGTTTTAGTAAGTTTTAAGCCCACAGCTAAACGCGTACCTGTTATAAACAATTAACAGACAGAGGGCGATTCCAGCAATCCTGGAAGATTTGCTATCATGTATTGAATAGTTCCGTTTCCTATCTCCGTTGTTCATCAAACTATATAGGGACCACCTCAAAATGCTTTTCCAAACCATAGTACGCAATTTATTCTTTCTTTTAGTTTACATCGACGAGAGAAAATGAGAATATTATCAATGTAGTCAAAACCACGCATTATTAGTGATAACTCAAGTAGTAGTCGTCAGATCTCTCTCAAATCCTCATTAAATGCAACCACATGACAAGCACCAGCTTTAGAATATAAAAAGAATCATCAAAATCAGTACAACCAGTAAAAAGTAATATTATTCTTTTTTAGAAATCGGTTAAAAAAAACACGTTTCTTCCATTAAGAAATACATACTCGGTGAAAATTTCAACTACATATCTACATATTTCAGTTTACGAGATACCGTCCGCTGACAGACAGACGGACGGACATCGGACGCTTATTGAATGAAAAAGTATAGCCTACGTCACCTTGGATAACCCTGAAAATGCCAAATTACTGCATCTATGATACACGTCTAGTGTGTACGTTATAATTTTTCATTTTCGCAATCTGTACTTTGTAGGCAAAATAAAACGCAGATTTAAGTTAAATTGATGGTGATTACGGTCATTAGACTCGGCCTTTATTTTTATAATACTTAAGTAATAATAAAACTAGCGTTGATGACCGAAAAGGTAGCAAAAGACGGACGACGAAACAATAACTTTAAATTTCAAAGGGTCCTTTGTTGCGTAATTTCAAAAATAGAATTATGCCTATGCTGTTTTTTTTTTTGTAGAAATGTGAAAGTGAGAGTTGTCGTTTGTTGTAAACTTTTATGCTTTTGCTACTTTGCTCCTTTATTTTTGTTCTTACAACTTTTATGGCACACCATTTTGGTAGCACTGTCGCTTTCTAAAAACGAAGAGTTTATTAAAAATGTTTTTGGTAGTTTTGCCGACTGTAGGGACAAAGATGGTGTTAGAGATTATTTTTAATTGCATCTCTTTTGTTTCTGTCGGCTTCCTTGTGGGATGTTTTATTCGTGAATTTTGCCTTTCATGTCATTTTATTAGAGTAAAATTGAAAAAGCGAAAGTTTTGTAACCGCTTTCTATGATGATAAAATATATGTGCACTGAAGATTCTAGTGAACGCCTTTTCAGTGCAGTTTTGGAATAGGGTAGTTTACTAGATAAATCGAATTCATCCATCACATTTCTTTTTTCATGTAAACAAATAACGAAGACGATACAGTGGGTTGAAAACTCGCGTGACGTCACTGCTTGCTACGATTTTTACCACATTGTGATATCACAAGCTCCCACTCCCGATGCTAACTATCTTTGATGATTTTTATTTTCATCAATTATTATAGATTTAACAAAGCATAAAATACTTGTCCAATGTTTTTCAATTTTCAGAAGCCAGTAAATCTTACTCCAGTCTTGCCAAGAAGTACCGTGTTACCCAGTCAGTGGGTTGTGGAGGGCTGGTAGGCAGCAGCTCCTCGCAAAATACTGATATTCAGCTGAATTCAGCTTGACTGGGAGTCGACCCCAATATAGTTGGAAAAAGGCATACACATCATCACCTGCCTGATGATGTGTATGCTTATACATAATCTTTAATCTATTGTTTTTTAGTTCCACCAGATTCTGTAGTAAATTAACCTCTTTAGCATTATGATCTTTGCTATTAAATACATTTTCTATATTGCTTTTCCTATTATCTCTTTTAGGTCACATACCATCAATTGATCATTTCCAAAGAAATCATAATTAAAATGTTTACAATTAAATTGTCATTAGTGAGTGTTGTACTTATAAAGTAAATTGGACACAAAATAAGATCGAAGACAAACGTTGACGTGACCAATTTGATTTTACTTAGTTTTTTTTTAGGATGGGATCACCAATGACTTCTTCCACTCTGGGCGGAGCGGAAGGGAGTGTCAGACTCTTACTGACTAAAATCCATCCGTGTTCCTCCTAATGCCCTTTGCGTTCCAGGACTGCGGTAACTCTTTCGAAGAATTTGCGCAACTACAATAATTGTTATATAGGATGACACAATACCTCATCGCTAAAATCGATCTTTTATCGTGAAAGTCAACCTGATCTTTGGATAAATTTTAAAGAGATAGGAAAAGACTTGTGAAAATGTTAATTTTATGTTTTCTGACAATGATTTTCTTACCAATATCTGAGATGTTAAAGATTCAGAATGTTCAAAAATTCAGATGAATTAATTTAACTCACATTCGGTGTAGGATAGAACTTACAACAAATCTATGTAGGTTATGTAGTTCGAATTGATTGTTTCCTCTAAAGAAGTCCCGGCAAGAAACTCAAACTATAATATGGAACTCTTTTAATCTGCTTCGTAAATTGAAGAGATAGGAACCTAAAGTTATTAAATTGGTCTTTTGTTTAGCATCCGAAATTAAAGAAACAACAGTACATACCACATTTTTATTTATCTTAATTAGTATAAAAGTACCATCAGTGCTTATTTGCATACAACGAAGATAACATAATTAATATGAGATTCACACGTTAACATAAATTCTATATCTACGATATTTCCATATTAATGAGACGACCATCGTCTCATTAATATGGAAATATCGTAGATATCGGTAGGTACTATTTTCCCCCTCAATTAAGGGCGACTAAGAAACAGTTTATAATGTTCTAAATCGTTATAATTTGTTGATGATACTCCCTTGTTCTATCAATTTAGCTTTGACTATTATTATCTAGACTAAAGTGTTCTTCAGATTTACCTCCGTAACTAGAAGTTTCATTAACGTTCTTAACATCGTTCATTTGTTCGTATGAAGACCCAGTGGTAGGACGAAAAATTATTGGTCCTTCCACCGAAAGAGATTGCAAGACCCTTCTTGAACAAATGACTATTTCATTCTATATCTTTTCATATTATTTATATTTCTATATGTATTCATTCATTTGTTTGGTCTGTGGAGTTCCACTGCACTACATAGTTTAAAACAAAGTCGTTGTCTCTGTCCCTATGTCCCTATGTATGCTTAAATCTTTAAAACTACGCAACGGCTTTTGATGCGGTTTTTTTTAATAGATAGAGTGATTGAAGAGGAAAGTTTATATGTATAATACATGCATATTATAGTAGAGAAAACATTAGTATCTACATTGCACCCGTGCGAAGCCGGGGCGGGTCGCTAGTTTCAAATAAAGTAGTACCTACCTAAAATTAATTTCATTTCCCCTGAGATATTTAGTTAAAACAACCTTAATACAACCAATTCACAACAGTTAATACAACCAACTACATCAAAAACATTAACAATAATAATCTAAAATCTTAATGATTCATAAAGTTACACAAAAGAGGCAAGTTAATGCCGCATTTTAAACAGATTAAATTTCGGGTCAGTATGAAAATTAAACCTGAGCCTTAGATACGCGAGATTAAGATATGAAAACGTCTTTCAATGCCGCACGTACGATCCGTCAGCTGTCAGAAGATTTATCCTTACATCAGGCCTGTAACGCTTGGTTGGATAGTGGACGAAGGTTTTAATTTAAAGGATGGTTTTGACTAAAATAAAAGATTGGTGAAAGATGGCAGAATGAGCTTCTATCGTAACGAATAGACTGGACCGTATTAATAGTGGAGACAGGTACATTTTGACGACGCGGTTGGCGCAGTGGTTGAGTTCGGCAGCTACGCTACGTGTCGCGGATTCGATCCCCGCACGGAACAAATGTTTGTATGGCCTACAGATGATTGTTCCGGGTCTGGGTGTCTTGTGTATGTGAGTCTACATGCTTGCGAAAACATGCACGATAAAGGAGTAAATCTTAGTGTGGGGCAACGTTTAAAAAAAATAAAAAATGTGTGGACAATTTGCGGAATTGGTTCGCTTTAGTCACCGCGGACCTGGAACGCAAAGGGCTTTAGGAGGAACACGAACGGGTTTTAGTGAGTAAGAGTCTGACACTAGCTTCCGCTCCGGCCCAAGCGGAAGAAGTAATTTGATGATTTCCCATCCACAAAAAAGGTATATGGACAAAACAGGCTTTGCCATGTAGGCTTTTAGTAGGAACCAGCTTTTTCCCGCGGTTTAGCTCGCGTTAATATACATTCTCGCAAAAAAGTTGACAAAAGACGTAGTCTACAACCATGTTCAGAATCCATTCTAGCTTTATCGAAACCCATTAAAATCGGTTCAGTGATTTAGACGCGAAAGCGGTACAAATAAATAATCAAAGTCATTTTTGCATTTCTATACTAATATTATGAAGAGGAAAACTTTTTTTGTTTGTTTATTTGGTTGTAATGAATAGGCTCAAAAATTACTGGACCGATTTTAAAAATTCTTTCACCATACGAAAGCTACGTTATCCACGAGTAACATAGGCTATATTTTATCTCCATATTCCCACGGGAACGGGAACTACGCGGGTAAAACTGCGGGGTGCCGCTGGTATAATATAAAATAAGATTGATTTTGAAGTTCTAGGAACATAGAGTAGGTATTTATTTGTGCAGGCAATTTCTGTAAATTGAATTTTAAACTCAGTCATGAAGTTATACTTATATTTTCCAAGAATTCTTCTAGGTTGTAATTGGTATGTAAATAAACAAACTATTACAGTCAATTAGTGCTAGAAGTTATTTATTAAATTTAAGATTAAATTATGCAGTCCAAGTTATAAATTGTAAGATAATTCAAATCAACGATCAGCACAGATCATGAGAGTGTACAATTACGCAACATAAGTTCGAAAAACATTTTACAAATCATTGGAACAACAGAGCAAGGGTACCATGAAAATTAAACCTGCTCTAGTTTTGAACAAAATATTTGAAGAATATGTCAACATTCAAAGACGATTCTCGTATTTTTTTAAGAAGCGTTCGCATTCGCATAGCTTTACTGTTATCATAAGAAAAAAGGCAGTAACAACACAAAACGAAGTAGCCAATTTCCGACATTAAGAAAGTTACTTAAGGTATGAAATTAGTTACTTCGTTTTGTGTAGATACGTCCTTTTTGCTTATGATGGCAGATCAGCAAATACGATGTTTTCCTATATTTTGCATCGATCAAAATTCTCAATGTCTTTTAAATGAAGAAAAATCATTCGTTCATTTTGGACTTTTCTTGACACTAAATCTTCTCCTCTTATTGCAAAACAATTGCTTACAACTTGTCCGTTTGACTGTACGTCTATTTCCAATATGTTAGCGTCCACCACTGTCTTCAAGTCGTCATTAGTCAGACGTCAGTCATTTGAAATGGATGCCTTATACAGAGCTGGTCGTTTATGCAAACATACATAAATATTAGATGTGACGTCATTGACACGGATAGAGAACATGGTAGTTTTCTGACTTTCTCTCGTTTTGAATTTTAACAGGAGCCTTGTACAAAGTGACATTCTATTATATTAATTACAATTAATAAGTTACATATTAATATACCAATAATAATAAATACTGCATATTCAAAATCTATTAATAATAATAATAAATAAATAATGTACTTACTACCTATTATAATACTAAATATATAATTAAATATACCAATACCAATGTACCATTTGCAAGAGAATAAGCAATACAACAAATATAAAGGTAAATAAAAATAAATGTAATTTAATACAAAAGATAAATATCGTAGGTAAGAATAGCATACACGTGTGTTAGGTATGCTAAGCATAACGAATGATAATATAAGAATAAAAAACGTTCTTCCTCTCTCCTAATTTATTTAAAGTTTTGCTGTGCCCGACAGGGTCCATAAAATGAAATAAAAAATATGAGAAATAATATTTCTCATATTTTACCATCTGTATGTGTACTGTATGGATTGCAATAAACGATCTTGAATCTTGAATCTATCAGCAATAACAACCATAATTAGTTCACACACAATATTATGAGTTTAGTATTTTGTACTAACTTATCAACGCCAGCATTTTGCAAATCCATATAAAACACAATGACATCAAGCCAAAACTAAGTAAAGATACCAAAAAAATAATCCAACTATCCTGTAGATTAACTCTCAAAACATTACTTTAACCAACATTATTATCTTAACAAACTTTTCTAAAACCTGACACTGAAATCTCGTAACAACCTAATTTTGCGTCAAACAATAGTTTCCGTCTTAACAACACAAAGACGGACAAGCGTCAGGTTTAATCCTTTCTTCCTGATCAAGCAGATGATGCGGACACTGGCGGAGATGCGGTCAGCGATGCGTCATCGTCAACCTTCTAACGAGAGCGTGTAAGTGATTGGTGCAAATTATAAGAGGTACAGTTTGTTTGAAGTAGTACATTGCCTTCTATTTCTCGTTCATCGCACTGAGATAAAATTATCAGAAGTGAGATAATAATTACAGAAGTGAGATAAAACAGAAATTGATACCGTGGATGATCCAAACCAAGATAGTAAGACGATCTAGACTGCTTCAGGAATTGAAACAATAAAGTAAATAGTATTATAGTAGTACAGTAACAGTGCCTATTAAAGACTAAAGAACATAATGAAATATGACAATAAAATTATTATAGTGAAAAACCAATTGCTAAACGATGATTCGATTTGTTATTTACTTATTAAGTACTGTGACTGGTCTACACTGTCCTCTCATACCTATGAATTCTGTAACACGTGAAAATCAATTAATTAAAATTTAAAAAAAATCAATTAAAATTAAAGAGTAATTGTGCGAGACAGGAAATAAATAACTGCAGAAAAAATAATTAGACAGTGACTCTCAGGTTTGTAATTGAATGCTGAAACACATTCTGTCTTACTTTGAGTATATATTTATTGTTCTTATTTTATCAGCTCACTTTGTCCCATAGTTGGGCTTATGCTCGACTTACAGAAGGTGACGCAGTGGAAGACCCAAGCGAAAGTTGCCAAATGAACTAGACGGCTTGAAAGATTGAACTCAACAGCGAAAATCTTTGAAAAGACGGCAGGTACTCGTACTCATCTAGGGTAGAAAAAATATGTCAAAAAAGGCAGCTATAGGAACTGCTGATAGAAGTGAAAACTTAGAAATTTTAGTATTAAAATTAGAAATTTCATAAAGTTTGGATTAAATAATAGTAAAAAAAACTACAATATTAAACAATGCACAGTATTTATTTATTTAATACTTTACGCACACAAATGTACAGAGACGGACTTAATGCCTTAGGGATTTTCTACCAGTCAACCTTTGGGTGATGCAGAGAATAATTGTGGTAGGTGCAGTACGAAAGAGAAAAAAATAAAATAAACAGTAACGCGATTAATATTAAATTACACACATTGAACTTTTCACTAATCCATTGAATTTCACTTATACGCATGAGTCATGAGTATGTCTGTGACGCGAATCCATAAGATTTTCCACTACCGAGAAGTGCCCGGCGCTGCTAAAAAAAGTTTTAACTTCAATAAAAACGCGATACCAAAACATTTTGAGCACACAAAAAACAGCACATATCAATGGGCTGAATGACCATGTTAACTTTCAAATACATAACCTCGGGCCTTCCTATGCCACTTAAACCATCAGCCGGTAGAAAATCGTGATTATAAAATAAAACTAAAGCTTTATTTGTTTCTTAATAATAAAAAGCTTTTGCCAACACTAAAATACGCACCGAAACCTTTCGCCCAGGCGCCGCAACAGAAGACGGCCGTCGGGAGTCGCAGGGTGATTCCAGGCAGACATAGACGTGGTCCTTTTTTTTTTTTTTTTTTTTTTTTCCTGGATGGGAAATCATCAAATGACCCCTCCCGCCCTGGGTGGAGCGGTAGGGAGTGTCAGACTTTTACTGACTAAAACCCACCCGTGATCCTTCTTGTGCCCTATGCGTTCCAGGGCCGCGGTAACTCTTTCGAACAAATTCCGCAACCCTAGCAGGCACCGACCCTATGGGGCCCCGTCCTCGGTGCTGACGGCTCCTTGTGACGCGCGTAGAACACAACGCGTCGTCGACTCAACCTGGTATCGGACGGCGAGCCACCCACGCTCACCGTCCCCAGGCGTCAGCCACTGCGCGATAGCACAGCGGCCGACTTGTCTCTGGAGGGGGCCGAAACGGGACCATTACTGGCACTCCATCTCAGCACCCTCCCGAGCGTTGGGAGCCGCAGCACCCGCAGCAGAAGCGGCAGTGGCGGCGACAGAAGCCGCGGCGGCGGCAGAGGCGGCGGTGGCGGCGGACCTCTTGCCCCTGGTCGGGGCGGATGGCGCGCAGGCCCTTCCCCCAGCCCAGTGCTCGGCCGGCTTACCAACAGCCGCACATGCACTGCAGTGCGGCGTGGCCTCGCAAGAGCCGGCCTTATGACCGGGCTGACCACAGCGGAAACAGAGTCCGCTGCGGTCGACCTCCGAGGGGCACATAGCTCCCGTGTGGTTGCCCACATGGCAGCGGTAGCACCTCAGAGGCCTGGGTTCCAGCAGTTTTACCCGCGCAGACACCCATCCCACCAAGAGCCTTCGGCCCTCCGACACAGTTCTGGCCGCCGTCACGGGGCAGCTCACCACAAGGGTTTGCATGCCCGTGTTGTCAGGCCGGAGGGTGCCCGCCTTGACGAGCTCGGCAGAGCACCCCCCAGTCCTGGCGACGGCGGCCACAACTTCCTCCTCCGTCACGGAGTCATCCAGGCCCACTATGCGCATGTCGATGCGCTTAGTCGGCCTGGACACCCGGACCTCGTCCGCGGGTAAGACCGCCCTCAGCCTTTCGGCCAGGGCGTCCGCGAACGGGCCACTCTCCGCTCCGGCGAGCTCGAGCTTGCGGGCACCGGTTAAGGTCCTCCTGACCCCGATGCCCCCGCTGATGCCCAGCTCTTGGAGGCTCACCGCCTCCTTCGCCCGCTTCAGTACGGCGAGATACGTCACGCCCCTCTGTTCCGCTTCCGGCTGCAGTGTGAGCACCACAGCCGCGGATTTCGGGGCGCGAAGCCTCGCCGCGATGGCATTGGCCTTCCGCCGCTGCCTCTTGGCCTTGTTCCTCCTCGCCTTCTTGGCCTGCCGCTTCTGGCCAGCAACCTGCCACTCGGCCCCGGCCGCAGGAGGGTCTGAGGGTGGGGGTGGGGGCGGCTGCGGCACTACTGGCGCCGCAGCCTTAGCCGCTCCTCCTCCAGCCTTCCTCCCACTCCTCTTCCGGGCAGACTTGGTCGTCGCCGGCGTCGCAGCCGCCGGCGCCACAGGCGCTGGCGCTGCTGCGCCCTTGGCCTTCGCCTTCGCCTGGCCGGACGTTCCCGGGCTGGCAGCCGCGGCGGCCGCGTACGAAGCCGCCTTCTGCTGTTGGCCCGGGGCCTTCTGGTTCGCCTCCACTGGGGGACGCCGGACCATGTCCTCCAGGGCAGAGAACTGCTTCCGGAAGGGAGCCAGCTCCTGCCGCACCAGGCTCCGCACCTGGCTCAGCACTTGGCTCCCCTCCATCGCCGCCGGACTCAGCCCCCCTTGCGGCTCCTCAGAGGCCGCTCTGGCCATCCCCGCCAGGTTCCTCCGGAGCGACTCATTCTCCCGAACGAGTCGCTCCGTAAGAACCGCGAGGCGGGCGACCTCCGCCCGCAGCTCAGACGCCTCTTTGGCCTCCTTTGCCCCGCCGACGTTAGCCGCCGCTGCCGCCAGGATGGAGGCTTTGGCCGCGCTGATGGCCTCCCGCTTCGAAGACTGCTTCCTCTTGAAGGCCACAGCGCGAATCGCGGCCTCCACCACCTCCTCAAATTTCTGGCCTCTCTGCTCCTCAGCAGCGGGAGGCACCTCTCCCGGGGACTCTGAGTCGTCAGAGTCGAGAGGAGGCGGAAGAGTAGAGGGAGCCCCACGACCGCTCCCTCCAGGGCGACGCCCCTCCTCCACCAACCTCCCGGCCCGACGCTCCTCCCGGGTAGAGGGAGTCAGCCCCCTCCCTGCCTCACCGCCCCTGCCCCGCCTAGCGGTGGGGATCTTGCGGGCAGAGACAAACTCCCCCTCGGAGGACGACTCCTTGTCATCCTCCCGTCTGGGCCGCTTGCGGAAGAACTTGATGTTCTCCGCAGCAGCCCCCCCTCTTCCGTCTCCGGAGCCCGCCGAGCTGACCGTTACTAGGTCATGTGCAGAGCCAGAATCTGACCCTGCACCTCCCCGGCGCTCAGGCGAACTCCCCGCATCACAATCGAACGCCATCAGCTCCTTGAAAGAAGCGGATCCGGATGACGTCGATCCTGAGCCTCCTCGGCTCTCGTTGCCACTGGCAAGTGGAAGGCGTTTGTTGCCCACCCCAGAGTACGGAGGGCAGCCCGCCGAAGCGGGGTGGGATTCCCCGACCGCTGAGCAGTCGGGACCCACCTGGGGACTCATTTTCCAAAAGCCTTTGTCCATTCTTTTCCTTTTAGAGGGTGCGGTCCCTTACTCCTGCGCCCTTTCTCCCTCACAGGGCCTCTCCTCCCACCCACTCACTGCCTTCCCAGCCACGTCTGATGAGCAGACGCGTACCAGAAGGCAGCGAGCGGGATTCCTCGCGTGTGTGTCTCTCTTGGTCTGATCCCTCACTTGCGACCTTCCGGCATGAGTGGCTCTACCGGGAAAGCTCGCAAGATCATTGGGACACTCAAGCCCCACCACGACGACAACGTGAAGACACATTCGGTGGGGATAGACGTGGTCCTGCGTTCGTCGTCCGATAAAGACCAGCTGGGCTATTCTGTAAACATCTCACCGTGAACACTGACGTGTAGTAAGTGAACTGTCACTCCATCTTTTATAATGATGATGAATGTAAGGATTCTCAGCTCATATGTTCACTTCACCTAAGCATTTTCGATGATGAACATGCAAGCTTCAAAGAGATGTCAGCATAACTGACCGACTAGAGTCAGCCCGGGTTGCGGAATTTGTTTGAAAGAGTTACCGCAGTCCTGGAACGCAAATGGCGTTTGGAGGAATACGGGTGGGCTTAAGTCAGTAAGAGTCCGGTACGCTCTTCCACTCCTCCCAGAGCGGAAGGAGCCATTTGGACCAATGGACCTTTTTAGTGCTGCCGTGACACACACAGTAGTCTACCAGCACATGTACTATTTTCTTTTTTAATTTTTCGCATTCTTTGTACCGTGTGTGTTTTCTGCACTAAATAAATTCTATTCTTTCTTTCTTTCTTTCTTTCTATTTGATAAATTCCCATGCAAAAAAGTGGTATGGAAGCGTGTAAGGTGCATAAATAGAAGTGAATTCTGCAATCTTTAATATAAACTTCCCTAAACAGAATTGAGTTCAATTTTGCAGAGCAAATGTTTCTAATCTTGAAAATGTGAGAATTTGAGAGCTTTCAATTTATAACTCTTCAGCGTTGTAATACGATTTAAAATTGAATGTCTGTTGAACTCACACAAATAAATAGACACTACTGCATGGACATTTCATATTGATGCAAGGATACATATATTTCACTATGTGCACAAAATGGCCAATTATATTTATATCATTTCCACAATTAACATAAAGTAGAGAAGCATTAAAATTTAATTATAGTAGCTCTTTGACAACATGGAGGATGATTAAGAATTCTGAGCAATAATTAAATATAGGACTTGTGAGTAGAAACGATGCATGGAGACAATTAAAATGGCGACAGCGCGACTAGAAGATATCATTAAAAGAACGCTGTTAATTTCATACAAAAATATCATGAACTTGTCCTATAAATGTATACAGTAATGATCTTGACTGTCTGTATGCACATTAATGTAAGGACCATATTTGTTTACCGTGGCCAAACTATTCTGTTGCATCTTTTTTTTTCTGGTTGTGAAATCATCAAATGACTTCTCCCGCTCTGGGCGGAGCGGAAGGGAGTCTCTTACTGACTACAACCAACCCGTGATCCTTCTAGTGCCCTTTGCGTTCCAGGGCCACAATGACTCTTTCGAACAAATTCCGCAACCATTCTGCTGCATCTAAAAGGAGCGATTGGACTGTATGTATTTGGTAAGAGCTTGATCAGTTTCACAATCTGTCAAATTCACTGGTTTTAGTTGTTGCAATATGACCTATATACGTTAGCTGGTAAACGAAAAAAGTTACCTTAACTTACTCATCTATTGTAGCCCTACATTAGCCTAACTGTTTTTGTACCCAAGAATCAGTTTTTTTATATTAAGAACAAAGCACCAATTTCCAAAAATTTAAACTCACCATGCGGTTGTTTTTCTTCTCTATTTCTTCAGTTGATCGCCAGTTGCTTTTCCATCATCATTGAAATCAATATCTTCCTCTATATGTTTTACAAAAACCCTTTTATTGTTTTCGTCATTATCTGCTTCATCATTCTTAATTACAAAACCAATCTCTCCGTCTAATTACTCCGCACTAACTACCTGACTTTCAAAATAGATCATTAAGTATAATACAGAACTGTCTCACCTCTCAACCATGTGGTAGTGATCTTGTGAGCACTTAATTACTAGGAAGGTGTTGTACACTTAATGGGTTTACTCGTAAATATAATTGGATAATCTATTGACTATCACTTTATCTACTTATGTCTGATTTTATTGTTGTTTTTCTATTGTGCTGTTCTATTTTATGGTCTTTTAATGTTGGTGAGGTGTGATGTGTACTGTTTCCTTGTTATTTTCAGAGTTAACGAAATTTTTAGAAGAAAACGTTTGTAATTAATCTGTATTGTCTTTAATGTTGGGCAAAAATGTACTTAAACATTTTTATTCTTCTGTATGTGTTACTTTCTCGGGCCTATCTACCTTAAGCTTCATAAATTTTCACGCCGGTATTTGCTAGAACATGTTCAACATCAATTTTTAGGTTCACTTTTAGCCCTATACACTAGTGTGATTTTTGTAATAGCGTTATTATTATTATTTAATATATTATATTTTTTTCCTGGATAAGAGTAAAACCGCTAAATATTACGGTCGGTTTTTATTTTCCCAGAAATGGCCTTCTATTTCATAATTTATATACTCCTCTTGTTTTCTCTACAAAGGCTTTTTACGCGCCAATATACATAATTCCTTACTGATGATTAATATAGTTAGTACTTGCGTCAAGTGCGACCACTCTAAGCCACGTGCAGACAATAATGTTCACCTACTGGGTTCATAGATCATTCTACATACGCATAATGCTATCGATGTTAGTGAGTAGAAATTATAATTGATTGCATTGGCTCTCTTGTGACCTTGCTCTGCCGGCGGTTTCTTGGCAAATACAAGGTCATTATTGTAGTCCTGGTAGTTACAAACTAGAATATAATATAGACTTCTGCAATGTATCAGGTGACAACAATCCAGGCTATTTTTTACCGACTACGGTAAAGTCAAAGGGAAAAGTAATAATTTTGCCTGTCTTTCTTCATATCATGAGCTCACTGATGACTGTAATTTAAAAAAGATGATGAACGATTTCAACAAGGAGATGGTCTGCAATATTCATGTAAGTATTTTCACTGTAAAACATCATGATACAATTTGGCAGTTCTGCTGCATTTTATTTAGACTGTACTTTATTAGAATAATATACAATATTTTTATTATGGTGTATATTTTTATGTCTGAAATAAATGAAGAAATTAAACATTGTGCTCCACAGCTGGACAGAGGCATTTCTCAAGTTTTCAAGGATCTCTTTTACCGTAATACTTTGTATAAACCTTCGTTGCATTGGTTATTGTAGTAGTTCCTGACGGAGATGATTTCTGGCAAATTAGGAATTTAATCCATTTTATATAAGAGGTGAAGTTGCACTCCAGGCAATTGACGAAGCGTCCGATGGCCATCACAAATAGTGGTCACAACAAAAACTGACGACCACGAGGTCGTCGTCGGGTCGGGGTTTAGCCTGTACTGTCCCTCGGCTGGGCCAGTACAAGCTAAAGAGCCTATACTTGTCCAACTAACGTCTAAAGCAGGGATCCCCAACTATTTTGGACAAGTGACCCCTTTCCCAAAATAAACTGTTACCTTAGACCCCCATGGCCAAATTACCTACTTTTAAGATCAACCCCCTTATTCATAATGGTATGCTAACTTAAAACTGCTGCTACAGTGTGTTATTTTTAATTCTGACGTAGGTCAATAGAAGAAGACAGAGTGAAAATTAGCAATGCTCTAAGTTAGCAGACTATTATGAATAAGGGGGCCTATCTTTAGTTTTTTCCTATTGATACAAAATACCTAGGTACTAATTATATTTAAAAAAGTATTCATTCTCAAAGAGAAAATAAAACATTCGTTGTGATGGATGAACCTGGTGACTATCTACCAATCTAGCTACATCCAGTTCAATATTGGTGAGTTGTCTGTTCCCCAATTCCTCGCAGGAATTCTTTTCCTGCGCATGTCAAACCTCAGACTGGACTACAGGTTATCATAGTAGTTCATCATTTTTGGCAATACTTAATACGTTTTATGTAATGTAGCCTGGTCATATTCAGTAGGTACGTCTGTACTCTAGGCAACTGACGTGTGTGGTGTCGTGGTCGGCATCAGCCGCGAATCGCGGTTTTAGCGGTGTTTAGCACTGATATAGTGAATGATTAATATTATGCACTAACGAATGAGTAACAGGACGTTTGCTTATCATAGTGGCTGGCATACTTCCATTAGGTACGGTACTATTTATTTTAATTATTTCCTCACTATATTTTTCAAAATATTATATTTATATATTATATTATTATATTATATTTTTCGAAATATGGATATTTTTGCTCATGCTGGCATTGCTAAGAGGATCAAAACTGACAGTGGTTGGAGACCACTAATTTCAACTACTGTTAATTTTGATTCTGTCTGAGAATAAAATATGACCATCAAAAATGTTCACTTTCATGGAATGCTGAGTCGGTTCTTGAAGCCCTTGTTCAACTGCCTAACGAAAGCCTCTTCTGGTCTTCTGACTGCTTAACTATGACCTGAGCTATTGCCTATATGGGCTCCGTAAACCGATTTTTGGCTTGGCTTGTAAGTTTAGGCTTGCTCGATCAACTAAGCTCATATTTAACTGTTTACTGAGGTGTCTACCGTGATGAGCTACTTGAAGCTGGTGCTCCGCCATTTGATCCAATTGTGTCTTCTATCTCACTGAGGAACATCCCACGTTTTGTTTTTCGATTCATCTATACTATATATAATCTATACTAATATTGTATTATAAAGAAGAAGATTTTATTGTTTTGTTTGTACCGAACCAGCTATAAAACTCATTTGCCAATTTTAACCTTTCTTTGTCAATGAAAAGCTGCATAATTAGCAAGTAACACAGACAATTTATTTCATTCTTTATATTAATAATTTCCATATTCTCACTGGAACGGGAATTAAGCGGTTGAAACCGTGGAACGCTGCTAGTGACTTATAAGCAACAAAATTTACAATATTATGATGAAAGGAAATAACAAGGGAAACGTGAACGATATCAGAATCCCTTCACATGATTCAGTCAGCAATTACAATCAAGCAAAAGGTTACAAGTCATTGGTAGCAGAACTGATTTGTCGATGATCACGATGAAAATTAACGGAGTTACGTAACTTCATGAAGTGTACAACCTTAACCTTTTGCGTCGTGATGATATCGTGGTGTGCTTGATGCTAAGTGTGAGAAGGAGGGAAGAATTTAATGTGATGGTTATCTATCACGGAACGTGTCTTGAGGCCTTAAACAAGTGGCTTTCTGGCATAGGTAGCGTAGCAAAGGCAATTGTCATAACGTTAAAAATATATGGGATTGACAAACACCGTGAAAATGTCGTATGTGATCAATCCCTTATCTTTTATATTTTCGACAATCGCGTTTGATAATATAATGGTATTTTGTCTAGAGCTTCTGATCCGGAATAAAAAATAAAGAAATTGTCCAACGTGTTGAATCGGTCGAGGTAAAGGCAGTATTTTTTTAATGATCTGATGATTTAATTTAGGTAACTGACCTGCAAAAAGCGGATACCCAGCACGGTATTGTAGTCGCAACTATGAAGAAATCACTTTAACTGCGACCGATCGCATTGACTGACTAATAACACTTAAAGCACGCTGAAGAAGAAGTAAGAGTAAGCACTTCTTCACTGACAATTTTTAGTAAAAAAAAGAGTGTTGTTTTTACTTTCAATCGCCTTTTCCGACGTTAAACACTAGTTACTTAGGTACTCTTTGCAAATAAGCTTTAATGGAAAACTCTACCAGTCTACCAACTAAATCAAAACATACAAAAACATTTATCATCCAATATACTCGTATAAGCCTATCACAGCGTGCTATATAAAGCCATGTATCATACAAGGAGTTTCCCACACCTTCAGAAATGTTCCGTGTCTATAAATTAAAGCTACGTGTTTGAAGTTTCAAAATGTATGCAAGTGGACTTGTTAGAAAGTCAACGTTGAAACGAAAGAAGCCGTAGGTTTAAAGAGATATTGTGTATTTATATATTTTGAAATAGGTACACATTATATCACAGGTTTTATTATGATACCTATATTTATCATTTTACAAATAGTAGTCTAAGTATATGCTAAAATTACTACAGGAAATATGTCGTCTTAGCCAATAGTTACGCTTAATTTCGAAGGTAAAGTTACGCTAGCTAGCTTCAGACAAAATGATAGTCTATCACGGAAAATAACTCAAAAGTCCAGTACATTAAAGGGTTGACCATGTTACATGCCAGTCATGTAGTGCAGTTGAATTCTATACATTTTGGACTGTTTACAGTATTTATCGTTGATAGAACACAGTTTTTCTATGTGGTCAAAACAAAAAAAAGGAAAAAAAAAACATAAAAGGCCAATTATTTTCTTTAATGAAAAAAAAATACGTCGATATTAATTTCACGCGCATCGAATACTGACAATTGTTAATGCATTAAATATGTATTATTGAAAACACTTTAAATAAGCGGAAAATCGAAATCTTTGGAATCCGCGAAAATTTAAGAGTAGGTACTACTTTCTAAAAATTGTTTTGCTGAAGCCTTTTTTCAAGTTATTATCACCTGATAATGATGGTGCCTGGCAAATGCACTCACGCTTTTGACACATTTTTAAAATAACATAATGTAGTTAAATATAGGTACATAACTCAGCACACCGCGGTTTCACCCGCGTTGGTCCCATTCCCGTGGAAATATGGGTATAAAATATGGCCTATGTTCCTCATTGCTTATGTATCTTTCGATTCGATTCGACAAATAAACATTCTGATTCTGATTCTGATTGGTGAAAAAATAGTTAAAACAAGCCCAGTTAGTAGTATCGAGGCTTATTCGGTATAAACAAAAGTAACTGTCCTCTTCATAATATTAGTAGAGATTTAACATATTATTTTAAGTGGCCTTATTTAACATATTATCACAATTTAGTGGTTATAACATTATCGTGGGAAGTCATTAGATCGTCTAATAACTTCGTTTTTCTTTAATTCTGGCTCATTTTAAACTCATTGAACCTCTTTCAACTGCAGATGAATGAATATAAACCAATTCCATGTTAACCAACCAGTTAAAATGGCTGAACGGGCAAATAAAAACAAGACCAAGCTCCTAAGGACATTATCATGCAAGTATGCAACAGCAGATAAATTATCAGAAATTCGTAACCAAAAGGAGGAGGAAAAGGTCAGAGAGTAAATTATCCTCTAGCGTACAAAAACAACTTAAAGGACAAAATATATTTAATTAATTAATACAGCTACCCACTATCGGTTCCTCCATGTATACCGGGAATTTTTCCAACGTAAATGATTTTCCACAAACTGAAGTATATTTTAAGTTAATAAAGGTTATTATTATGTACTTTACTATCGCAAGCTGACTCATAGCCAGTATGAGTGTTATATACTTAGTATAATATACCTATGTACGTTCGATGATTGCTCTTTTATGGTGCATTTACATGGCAAAGCGAATTAGACACGATTTATGTATAATTTAGTCAATGAGATCACGAGGAGCCAAAGGTGATTCGGCACGATCTGGTTGTCTTGTTACTTTAGTCTTTCAGTGGGCAAAGACTAGATACGCGATGGATGTCAGCCATCTTAAAATTTTAATAAAAACGAAGTATATTTTTCTCCCTGCTAGGTTTGCGGATTATTTCGAAAGAGTCACCGCGGCTTTGGAACGCAAAGGGCACAGGTAGGATCACGGGTAGGTTTTAGTCAGTAAGAGTCTGATACTCCCTTCCGCTTCACCCAGAGCGGGGGAAGTTATTTGATGATCCAGAAAAAAAGTATATTTTTCTCCACCTTTTACGCTAACCCCTTTCCATATAATTCGCCTTGATTTACACGCATCTAATGTTTGCCTAGATATTCTTTGTCAGATTTAATTTTAGAATTGTGAATGAACTACAATATTTTTTAAGATTTGACTATACTTAAATAAAAAAAAATCTTAACTAACTAAAACTAAAAATATTCAAAAGATGACGTCGAAAAATTTTTCCGCATCTCTTTTGTCTAAGGTAAAACCCAGCTTTTGGGTCCTGCGAAGTGTCAACTAAACTTCTTGACAAATAACTGTTAGTTTAGTATCAATAAAAGTCACTTTTTCATCAGCTCTCTAACACAAAAGGGTCATATTAATTCAATTAACTCCATAAACGTAACAGTTATCGAAACGGGTCATGAGGACCCATCTTTCCTGGCTGTTGTAAACTAAGATTGTTATTTATATGTCCAGCTGGTGTATTCTATCCAATCCTCACTGTGATGACCTACATGGGTGAATAAGTTGTCACGTTTGAGATTTTTTGCAAAATACTACTGCTGCTGGTCATAACGCTATATCTTTCTTGGCCAAAGATATACGTTACAAGCTGTTTTAACCAAAAGCCTATAGTTCTTCCTGCATCCGGCAGATGCAACCAACCCACTTCCATTTTAATTTACTTACTCTGAACAAACACCTGCGATTTCTATGCAAGCTCATCTATGTATAATAATGTACCAATATTATAAAGCGAAAATAACTCTGCATGTTTGTTTGTTTGTTACAATTCAACACCTAAACCGCTGAACCTATTTTGATTAATTTTGGTTGTGTGTTAAATTGGATCTTAGAGAACACCGAAAAATACTTTTAATCAGAAATTATCTTAAGTGTCCCTTGAGATAAGTTCTGAATTTTGCGGGCAAATTCACTGGTAGAAGCTTGTATTGTCTTTAAGCACGGAGATTAAAGTTCAATGCGTTACGATCAACAATAGTAAAATACTTGATCATTACATAAACATTTTCCATGAATATAATTATACGTGCGAAGGAAACTGCTTTGCGCTTGCATTCGACGTCTATATTTTGTTTCAGACATTTATGTTTATTTAAGAGCCATTATGTGTACGTATAGGATGGAATTACTAAGGTAGGTTTTGCAAATAATATTTTCTATCATGTTCTTTTACGAGTACATTTGTGTTAAGTTTGTTTTTTTTTTCGGCGAACATATATTATAATAACTTGAAAAGTGGGGTCCAACATTTCACGTGACCCAAGGGCTGGATGTTCCGTATACAATGGATAAGCTTTGCCATACAACGTGGCAATGCTGCCAGCCTTTTGGGCACATTGCCAGTGGCCAGCGATGCGGAGGAAATTTTCGACGCCATATTTTAGACTATTTTTAATGTTAGTTAGTTTTTTTTTTAACTTGAATATATGATAATAGTTATTTAGTTGTACATAAGTAGATCATAATTTATAATCAATAAACATTTTTTGCTCGGGACGAATATTATGATAATGGTAGGTACCTTACTTACATATTTTTTCGAAAATTATCATATACTTATTTAGTACTTCCTACAAAAGTTTATGCCCTTCGAACATTATTAGGTATCTATTGCTAAATACGAGCATATGCTATAAAAGGCAGACAAAATTAATATTGAAAATGGCTTCTAAAATGGACGAAAGAGGCAGCATTAGGACAAAAGTTTTCATATATTTTTGTACAATTATACCGGTATAATTATGAACACACAATTATACCTATATATTTATTGTGTGTCAAACAAAAAAGTAGTATTTCTTTCACCTGATTATCCTAGTATTTTTATCTACATATCATCATTCGTCATCATCGTCATTGAAGATGCATAAATCCACTACTTAATAAAAAATTTAATGATGACCTCAATCATACTAAATTATTGTATAATAAGTAATCCAGGATCAAACAATATTCACTAACAAATATTCTCTTATTCATGGACACAATGTAATATCAACAACAAATACAATTATTTATCCATAAACACGCGAAGTAATGTGAATATCTGATTAAGATAAATAGATGTGTACAATTTGATTGACTGGCTAGTCTTGCATAGTATATCAACGTCTGACAAATATCTCGAAGCAGATGATGAATATATTAAACTCGAAGTTATCATGACCGGCACAATGCAAAAACTATTAGATATTATTGTTATGTAATCTATACTAATATTATAAAGAGGAAAGATTTGATTGTTTGTTTGTATTGAATAGGCTCCGAAACTACTAAACCGATTTGAAAAATTCTTTCACTGTTGAGAAGCTACACTATCCCCGGGTGACATAGGTTATATTTTATTCCCATATTCCCACGGGAACGGGAACTACACGGGTGAAACCACGGGGCGCTGCTAGTGTTGAATAATTTTAATGAACTATGTAGGTATTGAAGACGGAAACGAATGAAGAAAACTTATTAATTTTATCTCTGCTGGTGTTACTTTGTTGTACCTATTAGTTGTATAGTACTTAGTGTTATTTTGGGTGCATCGTTCTCACATAATTATGTATAATCAATTGATTAATGTTTACAAAATATTGTAAAACTTATATTTGAAAAGAGTGAATATGGAGTTTCTTGTCTGTTCTTCTCCTTAAGAATCTACTTTTTGCGAATGGACAACTAGAGTCACTATAATATTGTTTTTGTCTTTTAATGGTCTAGTTGAAATAAATGAATTGAATTTGATTTTGAATGTGTAGCACCTAAATCATGCAGCAGGTAGCATTTTGAGACGGTGACATTGAGAAAAAAAAGCAATCAGTCCACTGGACAGGACTCAATAAAGTTGAAAGCCTTCTCACACCGTCCGTGGTGAATATGAGTTGGAACTTCTTCAATTGTATTAAAACTTTCGAATACTACCAAAGTCTTGAAAATTAATCAATTCTTAATACTTGGCTTTACATCAAAATGGTGGCAATCTTAGTAATTGAATTCGATTTTGACACTTTATAATAATATAACAAAAATCGATTGATGTGAGTGATTTGAATTAGAAGAATCGATTTGGCTGAGTGTCGCTATATTTGATTTTTTCTTAGAAATTTCCGCGTGAATGTACGAGAAAAGTGTCGAGCTGTTCAGCCACTTCTTTCAAACTATCAGAAATTAATGACATACGCTTAATGAAAAGATAAATTACAGCGATAAGCACTTAGTGCTGTAAAAGTTGTTTTATATTCCGTAAAAGTTGTACCGTTTCAATGAATATGTTTATTTTTATGCATATCGTATTGACGTAAATCACGATTTTATTAACTCAGTAAAAAGGTACAGTTACTCCACCAGAATGATTAATGTGGGAAATGCAAAAGAGCAGAAGTCTAAAGCACAACACCTCACATTATGCACCAATTACCCCAAGGAGGTAACCTTGCTGGGGTGTTTCCCCATCATTTCAACTAGAAGACGTCCTATGACTGAACAAAAGCGTAACTGAAGCGCCGCCACATGGAACGCACCAATGCGTTTCGCATCCAGCGATTTCCTGCAGCCTTCACCAGGTCAGCGGTCCACTTTGGTGCATCTGTTCTGTGAGAAATGGTTCCGACTCATTCCCACATAAGGTAACTATATCTAGTAACTATATATATCAGTTCTCTCCCAAGCCATTCTTATGAGGTCCACTGTGAGCGGCATCAGGCCTGGTCACAGCCATTAACCAAGCGCAATACTCGTATCAGATTCAGGTCTCAATTCCTGATTGATATCCCAGCCTGGATATCAATCAGAGTGTTTCAGACTTAGCAATCAAGCATATTTGAGTGAAAGTCAAGAGATTTGAAAAGTTTTGGTAACATTTTCCTTAAGAACAAAATGTTGACCAGTATCGAATTCACTTTATTTCTGACAGGTAAAGGTGCAGATTGAAGCTATCATTAGGACAGATTAGGTACTAAAAGGATCTGGTTTTTACACCCGATCAAATCTTAGAGCGTTTAAAATCTCAATGTCAAAAGTTGCAGTACTAAATGGAGAAATCATATGTTATTATATTGTCGTTAGGATAATAATTACCAATGAGATGGAAAGAAAATAAATTAGGATCAAAATTGTAGAGCGCATTTTAATGGCCTGATAAGATTTGAAACTAATTTTGAACAAGTACATTGTATGTCAGTTGTGGCTGCTTAGTTTACAAAAATATTTAAATGATCTCTCATTGATGTGTTTTTGACAGATTTGTTATAATGTGGCAATTAGACACAATCTTGGAGTTATTTTAGTAAATCAAAAGTTTATTTAGATGAGCTAGTAACAACAACAAATAGGCATACGTTTGATTCTAAATTATACACAAAAAAAACGAACGAAGAAGGGGTCAAAATAATCACTAGCATAAGCATAATCAGCATTTTATTGTTCCCACTGCTGTGACACAGGCCTCCTCTCTAGGAGAGGGAATGGGCCGTAATCCACCACGCGAGCCCAGTGAAGGTTGGTGAATGTCACATGTCTTCGAATTTTTGTTTCTAGGACACACCGGTTTCCTCACGGTGTTTTCCTTCACCGTTTTGAGAGCAGTGGTGATGAAGTTAATTATAAAAAGTAATGCGCCTGGCTGGTTTCACTCGCGACCTACAATTCGTAAGTTGGGGCCGTTACCACTCGGCCACCACTGCTCTCTAAAATAATCGCTAATTAATCAATTATTTACAAAATTTTTCTAACTCAATCTTAGTTTAACACAAGGTGATTTTTCATTTATAAACCCATATGACTACTTCTATTTATTTGTAATAAAACTTAGTGAACTATTAAATAGATAGTTTAAATTTTTAATCGCCATCTTTTCAAGGTAAATGTCTCATTTCGTTTCCTATCAAATTCAAAAGTTATTCTAAATTTAAAAACCGAATGTATTATTATTACCTGCCAGCATGTACAAAGGCACAGTAAGTACGTCCCTGTGACTTCTTCATAAAATGACTACTATATTCGAAATATTCTCTGAATGACTCTGTCAATAAGTACCTATCTACTTCTAACTTCACGCATAATAAAGATCCCTTGAAGGCTAAACAAAGGCTTTAATGGAGAGTCAATAAAATCTGTATTTATCACTCAATACTATGAATCGTGACCATATTAATAGATGACATAGTAAAATATGTTCGTCTCTTGAAATTACAGAATTCTTACAAGCCCTAGAAAAGAGATGTTTTGAGATACAAACAATATTTTAAAATCACATCACAACTTATATTAGATTTGGACGTTAATTTACAAAACAAAAATGCAAAAAAATGAAGACAATTCTTCAGGAATTAACTAAAACATCTAAAATCTATAAAATATTTTTAACATCAATCAGTCCAAAGCTGTATTTCTAGGTATACAGATATTTTAGCAAACATTGCGATGTTTGCTAAAATATCTCTTTTTTTTTTGGTCAAATTATAAAATCTGTTAAAAAAACTCGGAAAAATTCTTATTACACATGAACAAAAAGTGTTTGAAAACAAATAATGTTTCATAAATTAGTGTACAGATCAGATTAGTATATTCTATCCTTCTTGTTGTTGATACCACATACAGCGAAAATAGCGCCTCTACTGAAACAAAATATCTATTTGCTTTTCAGATTACACATAAACCAATAGTAATTAACTAAAATTGACCATTTGCGTAGTGTTCTTGCCTATTTATATTCCAATTTAAGCAAGAATTTCCATACCATTTTCCGACGCACTCCCTGCGACAAACTGACACCTACCTCGATAGATGGCGTTGTTCGGTCAGTCGCCATTCCTGAATCGCGCTATGGTTTCGTTACATCAACCCCTGTATAAGTCCACCTGGATTTATGAGTATTTCAATAAGTTACCGCTTGAAGATGACGCAGTGAAACTATAGTGTTACTACAGTGTTAGTGTTAGTGCGGGAAACTCCACGATTCATCGCCTCGCGTCATACGTAATGTGATGCGATAGTGTTGATGCCAACATTTTTTGCAAAAATCGTGAACTCGCTCACGATTTTTATTGGCTCTTGTTAAATAAGGTAAAACAAAAAACCGTCGAAACGTCACCGTTTTGGTGATCTACCAGAACCCTATTAGTCCGAGCGATGATCCGTTCGGGTTAAAATTAATAAAGTACATTTAGTTTTTTATTCAGTTGTATTTAAGGGAAATGAGAGTAAGGGTTGGATTTTTTATTTAACGTTGAACACGTCCTTATTACATTTTGCTTCAGCCATTATTGTTTCTTATGGTGTGTTGGTGAAATCAAAGGCTATGGTCGCAGGCAGAAGATAGTATAAGTTAATTTAGAATTAAATCATATTATTGTTGTAAATTTAAATTTGAATAAATAAGTAAAATATTTGTACAGGATCTAAGTAATTCAAACTTCCATACAGAATTAGCCAACTCATTCATGACTAAGAAAACCATACAAAACAAATTGTAGATACCTATGTAAATCGCCACGTGATCTATAGTTAGTAGTTACGTATCATTAAAGCTATAGGAAACGATCGGTGGTATATAATTGTAATATGTAAATATCTGATAAATACTTGCGGACAGTCACGGTTTAATCTCTAAGTGTTGGTGCCGCCATGAGGACTTGTGAATGTAATAATAGACCATCTTAAGATTCGTCCTTACTGACCGTGGGATCCGTAAAGATCATTGATCAGTAGTTATAGGGCTCATTAAGAGCGTATAACGCCGTGCGGCATTTCATACAAATTTTCAAGTCCTTATTTTTCGAAATTACTGAACCGATTTTAATGAAACTTTACACACATAAGCAGGATACATAGGTCTAAAACATTTTCGATAAATAGTGTTACAGTTAAATTAGACCCATTTTAAATTTTCCATACACACATAAATTACCAGTTATCTTTTTTAAATAAGAAAATGCGAGACGCACAGGACGGGTTGTTGTGGCGACATTTGGGGGAGGCCTATGTCCAACAGTGGACATCTTTCGGCTGATGATGATGATGATGGTGATTACACTTCAAAGTATGCCGCAGATCTTTTGAGCTTCACTCGTAGACATAAGAGTCTTTGGTACAGCTGCCGTAATTCTTAGTTTCTGTACATAACTTCACGCCAATGATTTTGCAGAGGTGTGTGGATCCAGCATTTTCTGGAGAATATCGATACGCCGACTGAGGATGCAGTAGGATCTCCAATTTATCTGCCCGTGGAGAAATCGGTTAATTAATTGTTGATGGTATGTCTCCTATAGTAGATAGTCTTGGATGTAGTAAAATTAAAGCATTTCTATAGGACATAACCAAATTCAAATCAAATTTTCAGTTTTAAGTTCCCACAATAGCAAGCTGTACTGTGGCTGTACTAAATCAAGCGTGAAAACTAAACCTTAAACTAATTCATGGCTACAATGAGAATGAAGTTATCGAGACCTATTGCCTCATATTGTTACAAAAAACGAGAAAGAATTTAATCGTAACATATCTACATTTTTTGTTCAATGTCTCGGTAATAGTCTAGTTGTTGCCTGCGGGTTTGCCTGTTCACTATTTCTTAGCGATTAAAAGTAATCTCAAACAATATTATAAAGAGGAAAATTTATTTGTTTTTATTTTTGTACCGAATAAGCTCCAAAACTACTGGACGGATTTTAACCATTTTTACATCAGCGAAAAGTTATACTATCCGCGAGTAACATAGTATGTTATCCCCGTATTATCGCGGGAATGGAAAATACGCGGGTGAAACCGCGAGGCGTTGCTAGTCAATTGAAAAAACAAAGCTGAGAAACTGTGATCGCAGTTAATAGCGAGAAAGAAAAGGCTGTACAAAGTTGAATTTAGTTTTGCCGACAAGCCTCACTACGACCAACCAATTCCATCATTATTCCGTTGTGAGAAAGGAATAGTGTTATTCGTCCTGTATAGTTCCGACTCGCTCTCACAACGGAATGATGACTTGGCATATCATAATACGTACGGTGTGAGCAGAACTTCGCAAAAACCAACATACAGAACCCACTTTCTTTACTTATGTGAGTGTTATTTACATTCGCAGCGTTAATAAACAAGACGTAGTCGTTCGCAATGTAAATAAGCAATGAAAAATGTGACCTACCAATCTCTTGTGACAGTGACCGACTTTAAAAATTGACAATATTTTTGAAAAACCAAAAATGACCTTTTTTTTGGATGGGAAATATCAAATGACTTCTACCGCTCTGGGCGAAGCGGAAGGGACTGTCAGACTCTTACTGACTAAAACCCACCCGTGATCCTTCTTGTGCCCTTTGCTTTCCAGGGCTTTTTTTTTCTGGATGGGAAATCATCGAATGACTTCTCCCGCTTTGGGCGGAGCGGAAGAGAGTGTCAGACTCTTACTGACTAAAACCCACCCGTGATCCTTCTTGTGCCCTTTGCGTTCCAGGGCTGCGGTGATTCTTTCGAACAAATTCCGCAACCCTAGCAGGCACTGACCCTATGAGGCCCCGTCTACGTTGCTGACGGCTCTTTAAGGCGCGCGTGGAACACGACGCGCCGTTCCAGTCCGATCACCATGTTTGGCAAGCCGATCCCTTGGGTGAAGCAAGCCAAATACTTAGGTGTAATCCTTGACCGAAAGCTTACTTTCGGTGAGCACATAAAGACGGTGCGTAATCGCGCCGCTTTCGCTCTCGGTAGGCTCCACCCCATGCTGAATGCACGCAGCAAGCTTTCCCTTAAATGCAAGTTGCGCATTTATATAACGTGTATACGCCCGATCATGACTTATGCGTGTGCTACTTTTGCGCACACTAAGTCGTACCGGATCCATAGGTTGCAAGTAATCCAAAACCGATTTCTGCGGAAGGCCACGGGTGCCCCGTGGTTCGTTAGAAACGATCGACTCCATGTCGACCTCCGCATTCCAACTATTAAACAATTCATGAAGCGCCTTAACAAGCGTTTCATTGAGTCCGCCGAATCCCATCAGAACCCTCTCATTGTATCGGCCGCCCGGTACACTCCCTCCAAGATTAGTAGGATTCGCCGTCCACGGCACTCCCTAGTCGAACCCGACGACCCCATCACCTTACTACAAGAGAGTAATAGGGAAACCAGCACGATTAGAAAAAACAAAAACAGACCGCGTTCCGTATTCCGGCCTCGCCGACGAGGCCCTTCGCGACGCCCCAGTAACATCCCTCCCCGACTTTTGCCTAACGAGCCAGCCCGTGCCGCTGAGCCATTAGCGTTAAATCCCCTAAATAATAATAATTGACCCAGCCTGTCCCTTGCTGCCCCTCTCAATGACCCCGTTAAGCCGAGGCCCGTATCCCACAGGGGATGCCCTTAGCGAAGCGGTCATTTAGCTTTTAGTAGTTTTTAGCCCTGGCTGGGGGCCTTAAATTCATTTGAGGCCACCACAGGATTGTCCGGTTGAGCAGTAACCAGCCTTAGTGTGCTGAACTGCGAGTGGTCCATTCCAAAAAAAAAAAAAAAAAAAAAAAAAAAAAAAAAAAAAAAAAAAAAAAAAAAAAAAAAACGACGCGCCGTCGACTCGGGCCTGGTTGCTATCGGACGGTGAGCCACCCATAGCTCGCCATCCGCAGGCTCGCGCCTACGGTGACCGGGAATCGCCCTGCGTTTTCCGACGCCCGGGGCGTCTTCTTCTGTTGCGGCGGCTGGGGCGTGAAGTTTCCCTCTCACTCACGCGTTCCGCCTCCTCCTTCGCTAGCATTACTGCTTCGCAGAAGGAGGCGACCGCTTCCCATGCCTCCTCGCTCCGGACAATGGCTTGAACCAGGGCCGGATGCGTTCCAGGGCTGCGGTGACTCTTTCGAACAAATTCCGCAACACCAAAAATGACCGGAAGAAACGACTGCAGTCGTTTCTTCCCTTCCGATAATCCTTCCTAACCTTCTTATGATTAGAATAGAGAATATAGAGAGAGAGAGAACTGGCCATAGATTTTTTTTTTTGTTTGGCAATTTATTTTATAAAGCCAATCAGATTCTATAATATTCATGAATACGAATATGAATACCGTTACTGTTGTATGAGAAATAACTTACTTTAATAAAAGTAATCTTCGTCTGTTTTAAATGGGGCAGCTGCCTACCACACCTCCACAATCCATTATCATGGCAAAAAAATTGTATTGGTATATGGCAAGACTGGTGCCTGATTTTCTGGCTTCTGACAATCCGTAACGTGTGTCAAAGATCTCCAAATGACAGCCAAGACCAACGGCTCAACGTGCTTTCCGAGGCACTGAGGAGTCTCGGTATGTTAAGGTGGTCACCCATCTACAGACCAACCTCGGCAAGCGTTGTTTAACTTCGAAGATCAACCGGTGCGGCCGTTATAATTTCTCAATAAGGTTATTATTGGCTCAATTTAAAGTAGACTGATTAACAAGCATAGCCTCAAAGATTTTCTCGAAACGGCGCACGCGCAACTACGAATTCGGTACTCGTTTAACCACTATTAGATACGAATAAATCAATTACAAATCGATATTAATAGAGGGAAGCATTGCAATTAAATATTTGATTGCAAATCATTGGTTAATTATAAAAAATTACGCAAGGATAAGACCCTTTCTACATGACGCAACTTTTCATTATATTTCATAGTTGTTTAATCCTGTTTTAAACGGAGAGTGTTTTTCGAGATTGCTTTACTTACAAAAGTCTAGGTAACTTGACTCATTTCGTTTTAGGTAAGTACAAAAGGTCTGTGTGTACGTGGTTTAAGGTAGGTACATAAGAAATTACACGTATACGTAAATTGTGCAATTTACAAAATATGATTTGTATTCGTGTGAAAAGAATCATGTGGTAGAATAAAATGTTGCGTTCAGGGTGAAAACAATTCCTTTTTCAACTGACTTCCAAAAAAGGAGGAGGTTCTCAATTCGGCTGTATTTATTTTTTCTAGCAACAGTTACAGTTTTTTTTTTTTAATCACGAATTATGTCAAGAAAAAAAAAAATTTTTCACCCTTTTCTATGGATGGGAAATCATCAATCTGGGCGGAGTGAAAGGCAGTACCAGACTCTTACTGACTAAAACCCATTCGTGTTCCTCCTAATGCGCGATTACTCTTTCTAAGAAACTCTGCAGCCCTGGCAGACATTGGCCTGAGCGGGCCTCGTTTTCTATGCTGACATCACTATGAAGCGCGCGTGGAACATTTCGCGCCTTCGACCCGGGCCTGATTGTTATCGGACGGCGAGCAACCCAACGCTCGCCATCTGCAGGCCCAGGGCATCTTCGCAGCAGCTGAGGCTGCCTCTCCCTCATGCGGTTCGCAGCCTTATATTACTGTTTCGCAGAAGAAGATGACTGCCTCCCATGTCCCCTCGCTTCGGACAATGGATTGAACCAGGATCGGAAGCGAGAGGTTGCCCCTGCCAATCACCTCGATGAGGAAACGGCTTTACTCCGCCCAAGTAAGGCAGACCTCCAAGAAACACCCGTGTCCGGTGATTACCTGCGTCAGGCTTGGTGAGGACACCGTAGCGCCTCGCCAACTACTCCTCAAAGACCCAGACTTATCGCTACAATGGTGGCGAGCCCAAATTGTGTTCACCTGACCGCAACATTTTACAAAGGCACATTTCTGATTTGATGCGATTTTAAATCCTAATTCTTTCAACTTTTCAAGTGAGTACCGGTTATAAACTGTAACAAACCTATGCAATTGCAGAATAATTTGTTAAATTATTCACTGATTTGGAAATTATCTTTTTGCATAATCATTTTTGGGAATTAGTAGAGGGACACTGCTAGAAGACTCTAGAAGATGATAGCTACTCGTACAAAACAGTTTTAGATATGGCATCACCAACTAAATTGATCTAAAAACTTTTTGTATGCAAAGTGATGATCGAAAGATTTTTTACTTAGACTCACAAAAGTACAAACTGAGAAAATTCTACTAAGTTTCACATCGGCTTGGTGATTAAAACCTAGCTGGTATATTTTAAGACATCAAATGCTTTGGGACATACAAAAATAGTGCTTCGAAAGCGTTTGTAACTGAAGAAAATCAGATTAAAATATTTGGTCATAGAAAGATTTTCCCTAACCCTTTATCGTGCTTTCATGCCTATCAGTCGCAAGTAAATCCATTTCTTCAATTTCGATGATCTTCAAAATTCTATGAATGATATTACGAGACAGAAAGTTACTTTGAGAAAGCCGACTGTTTGACTTTTATCCGGTGAAATGAAATGAAATCCAAACACACATAATTTTCTCAATGATATTTACAAAATACAACTAAACAAGATATAATGTAGAAAATATATATGTACAAGCGGAGTAAAAAGGAGAAAAGACAGTCTGAGACTCAGTCTTTTCTCCTTTTTATTTTCTTTGGTCAACGAATCAGCATTGCCATTCAACGTGGCAATGCAGCCAGTGTTCTGGGCACTTTTCCCATTGACAGCGATATGGACGAATTTTTCGATGCCTTATGAGTCTTCTCATTTTCTCAATAAGTATAATATAAGTCAGTACATATCAACATAATTATGTATGTGTATGTAATTATGTACTCGTATACATATATGTATTATTAGTATAGAACATTTACCAAAGGTGACACCGAGTGCCTCTTTTACAACTTCGGGGCAGGATATGACTCAATTCGTTGAGCAAAAAAACACTGGTATACACTTTCTGTTAGGTTAGGTATACATCTAGGGCTGTCAGTCGTCTTTTTCCTGATTCGTCTTGCTACAAACAACAACATACTGTTCTTCTGAAAAAAAAAAACAAGAAATAACTTGAACGTTTAAGGATCTCGAACTGTCGTTCTCGTTCTTATCAAAGGTATCCTTTCTTCGTTGATAAGACCTGATACTTTTTTAAGTTTAATAACTTACGCAAAATTCTTACAGATTGGTACTTAAAAGATGGTAAGAGGGAGTGAGGAAGCCAATTAAAGAGATGCCAATCTATCTTATATATAAAATTCTCGTGTCACGGTGTTTGTGGTTAAACTCCTCCGAAACGGCTCGACCGATTTTCGTGAATCTTAGCGTGCATATCGGCTAGGATGGCGAATCGGATAACATCTATTTTTCATTCCAAATTTGTATTTTTATTTTATATTGCAAAACAACGTTTGCCGGGTCAGCTAGTACTAATACATAAAGCTGAAGAGTTTGCTTGTTTATTTGCTTGAACGCGCTAATCTCAGAAACTACTAGTCCGATTTGAAAAATTCTATCAGTGTTAGATAGCCCATTTATCGATAAAGGCTATATATCATCATACTACGACCTATAGGAGCGGAACATGAAAAATGTGACGCAGACAAAGTTGCGCGGCTCAGCTACCTAGTATGAGACAAAATTATTAGCCGGTCTTGGAACCGGCTAATAATTTTGTCTGAGAGAAGGCTTATGCCAAGTGTCACACTGAACTGAGAGACTTTCTGTAAGTATTACAAAAAATTAGATAATACTCTTGAAAGTTCAGGAAAAGAGATTCATAGATTAATAGCTAGCAAAAATTTATCAAAACTTAACGAGTCAGACTTAACTCCTGTAACCTTGCATACAAACTGCAATACCTACTGGTGTTAATAAAATAATAAATAACAAGTTTACTAGGTTCAATTTAGAATCATATCCTCATTTCAAAATAACAAGGTGGCAGCCCTAGGTTGCTTTGTAGTGACAAAAGAAATAAAGGTCATTCCAATCATTACTTAGATACGAGTTGCTTTAGGGCACAATGAATTACGTCTTATTTAATTGCCATTAGTGTTAAGTCATTATTTCAATAGATACCTACCAAAGTACGTATTTGTTTTCTAAGAAGTAATGAAATTCAAATAGAGACAAATTAATCAGAAAAAATATCTGTGACACATATTGTGCACACACATACACACTGTGCTTTTTCAAATAGGCAGAACGTTAGAAGTTCTATCTATTTGAAAAAGCACAGTCAGGTCAAATAGCCGAAAACGGCATAAAGACAGACATCAGTTGCCACCAATAAAATTAAAATTATTTAAGAAAGATGTCTTAAGCATGTCGTTTATTATTTACCAAATAGTTGTCAAGACTTACCCGTTTAAAAAAATACTATTGAAACTATTGCTAAAATGTATTATACCATTAAGGACTATTGTAAAATATATTATACCATTAAGGACTATTTAGAAAACAAATCAATAGAAGCTGCTACTTGTAATTTAGAAAAATTGACTTCGCTGATTGTGGCAGCATTCGCAGGATATGCTGAAACAAAATGACTGTAACACCTTATCTATAATAATATTTAATATAAGAGGAAAGATTTGTATTTTTCTATGTAACGAATAATCTGAAAAACTACTGGATCGATTTCAAAAATTCTTTCACCATTAGAAAGCTACATTCACCCTGAGTAACATAGGCTATATTTTAACCCCATATTCCCATGGGAACGGGAACTACCCGGGTAAATCCGCGGGGCGCTGCTAATACACCATATTCTAGCAAATAACTATTGTTGATTTGATTTGGTGACGATTCCATATTGCGGTCGCCAACATAAGGAACAAGTCAAATCATGTTGGGAGGATAATGTGACAATCACATGTATTGTACGTGTAACGAAAAAATATAATTTAATGTGTGATGCGTATTTTTATAAGTTTCTAAAACTATCTAACGGTCTTTTAGAAATAAAAATGCTCGTGAGGCTGGAAGAGGGGAGAAGGTGTAACTTATAACCTCATGATTTACCAAGGGGACATAAAAATGATCTTAAAAATCTCACGTGATTGAAAGATGTCCCCTATAACCAGAAAAAGTAAAACAAAAACTCGTTTCTATCGACTACGGAGTCAGCTGTAATTACCAAAAACTGAAAGTCTAGATTTCATTGTATTTTCACCGTCACGACTTCGGAACTTAACTACCTACTTGTACTTAAACTGTATGTAATAACAACTGTGTAATTTATATTTCCATAATTTCAAGGTCACGGTTCGTTTCTGTGCAAGAAAGTGTCAAATTATTCACATAATTATTATCTTAGTTCAATATTGTCATTATATTTTTGGGAAAGTAGTTACACACCTGTGCAGTTTTTTTTTTGTCGCTAAATATAGATAGCATTGCTCTGCATAAGTTGTCACTTTTACAGCTGGACTAGCAACGCTCCGCGGGTTCACCCGTGTAGTTCCCGTTCCCGTGGGAATAGGGGAATAAATAAAAATTTTTTTACTTATTGATAATGAAGCTTTCCATTGAAAAAAATGGTTAGAATCCGGTCAGTAGTTTCAGAGCTTATTCGGCACAACCAAACACACAAACTAAGAATAATATAAGTACCTAATTTTCAAGACTTTTCGAAATATTCAATTTTCCAGTGAAATCAAACTTTCAAATCGTGTGAATACCGAGTTAAAAACCGAGAAACATGTACCCATTAGTACCTTTAGGACCACCTAAAAGCACAAATAATGGACACATGTTTTGTTCGCACTATAATAAATACAATACGCACACAAACGTACAAAGAACGCATTTTCTATCCATATATGCTCTGTATCTCCCAAAGATCTGCATCTTTGGGAGATACAGAGCAGAGAGAGCAAGAAAGAAACAAGAAAGTAAGAGATTAAAAATCCTGGCCTTATAGTTAGCGATGGTATATGTCACCAAGTTTATTTTATTGTACGCTTCATACTTGGCGCAAATAAACATTCTTTCAATCTTTATTGCTAGAAGAATTCAACAGTACATAACTGACACATATGTACAAATATACAAATTATACATTTCAACTCAAATTCTTTAACGGTAGTTCGGTGGGTAATTAGTTAAGGGCCTAAACACAAAGATAGGATTTAGGTATTCCCTTTTATATCTAGCAATACACTTACCGGAATTTGCATGATACAATCAACTGTAATTGACACTGTACCTACGATTCAGAGTCCGAAGTTATTTACATAGATATGAGAAGTTATAAAGAAATGTCTCAACGTAGTTTGCATTGCAAGCTTGCACTTTGTCGCCACATATTATTATGTACTTACGCACGATTGTGATCTTTTGTGCTATAAAGTAGGTAACAGGTTACTGTTGCAAATAGCGTGGTTTATAGTATAACAATCTGTCTCTATATGTATGTGTTACTATTATATATACATACGAGTATATTCAGAATGAACAGGCTTCTTCTGGGTAAGCTCATTCCATCGGCGCCGGCGACCTTTTACCTAGACTAGAGTGAGAAGAAACCTATCTAAAAAATGGACTATGTGAATTTCAGTATCTATACACAAGTAGCTATAATGTCGCATTTTTTTTGCGAATTTAAATTATTTTGATGTCGTAGAGTTCCAAACCTCTGTAAGAAAAAAAGCGGAACCCTTACAGGATCACTCGGGTGTCTGTCTGTCCGTCTGTCACAGCTGATTTTCTCCGAATCTACATGACCAGTTGAAATTTGGTACACATCTAACCTTCTATGAAAACACGGGCGCATAGCGAAAAGAATAAATTTTGAAAAAAAAAAATCGAAAGAAAAACGGTCTCACAGTTATTCTTTAAACTATTCTCGAAGATATCAAAGAAAACTGACCTTTTTTTTTACCCCCTTGTCTCCAAAACTACTGACCCTAATATTTTGAAAAAATACAGATCATAGATCTATCTTTACCGAAAGATTGAAGGAAAACCCATATGAAGGCTATATATAAATTAACCTGAAAAATTATTATTATTCGTACGGAACCTTTGCACGCGTGTCTGACTCTCACTTGGCCAGTTTTTTCAAACACTTATAAAATGTCTAAAGCAAATGCATGGTAAGGTATTTGTTGTTTCGGAGAACCAGCAAGAAACTCAACAGTTCTGTTACTCATTAAAAAATAATTTGTATGTATCTAAATGTACAATGTTTCCATATTGCAGTGTTAATGAGAGGCAAACCAGTACAAGACAAGATAACAAAGTATCAAGTAAGTAAGCTTTGTTTTAACCTCTGGTGGTAGGTTATAGTAGTGTTATTCTAAACTCCTTTCGATCTGAACCCAGGCTATTACTATGACCAAGGTATTGATGAGACAACGAAGAAACAAAAGGAAAATTTTGAATAAATACAAAAAAGGAAGTTTTTTTTCATGTTATTAACTTTAGCAACACTTTCAAAGTTATAGCTGTAATTGCTGCTCCAATTTTATATCAGTCAAATTCTTTTGTACCCAATTTGTTCAACAAGTAGGTACCTTTATGTCATAAAATCGACACCTACGCGCTTGGCTCCGGCCCAAACCCACTGATTGCCCAATAAAAGATAGTTCGAATACTTCCACTCGAACAAGTTAGCTGGTTTGACACCGGAGAGGGTCTATAGACGGGCCACTTTGTAGCCAAATTTGTCCTATAGATCAATCACAACAGGATATTAGAGACAGACACAAAAGAAATTCACCATTACACGATAATATAAATAGGATACAGAGGTATGGAAGGAGAAAGGGAAGGCCTTTACCCACCAGTGGGACACAAATTAGGCTAGAAACAACCTTATCACTACCAGAACATACGCCTCGTCGGTGAGAAAGGGATTCGGCTATAATCCACCAAACAGGAGTACCTATAGGTGGGTGGGTCGATAGATTTGAAAGAAAGAAGAAATACCATCTCAACAGTCTCAAAATGATACGATCCAAGAGATGCTTAGCAACCAAAAAAAGTAATGCATTGTTCTAGACATGTCCAGGTAAATAACTTGATGTATAAATATTTACAATATCATTGAATATTTATTCACAAATAATAAAATATCATGTGCCGTTGAGCGTAATGCTATTCAATTATTTGATTAATTAAGCAGTGCTGTTAATTGCTACTATTTAAATTTCCATATTTATTTATGTTTCAAAAAGCGAAATTAATTGATTTCACTCCGTCATTAATTTATTTATTTGCGTTCACTTTATAGATAAATGAAGTGGTCTCATTAATTAAATCTTGTTCATTTAAATGGCAACTGCCAGAGGTATGTAGTCGATGATTTTAGACGAAATAAGAGCAACATTTAAGTGGTGAGAGAGTTGCTCGTTTGCGACCCCCGTGCTGACACAAGTGAGTTAGATTTATTTGTGGTACAAATAGAACAACCTGCTAATGAGGCCCTAGTTATCCGTTACATTTGCAACAATTAATAATAAGTTTACATTTAATAGACTAGTCTTGTTGAATATTGTTACAATTCATATTGTCTCAGATTGCAATCTTTTGTACCTACTTGTAAGTATTGCGGAACCACAGTACTTAGTATTAATGTATTCTGTAGCTGCACACGACGATAAAAATGCTTTTAATCAAGTCGTGATTTTATTGCTGCGATCTTTAAGCAATTAATCTCAAATTCTATACCTACATCACCTGTTTTTATTACATCATCCAGCAAAAGTAGAACTTTGAAATATTTTCATTATTCTTTATTTGTTTTTGAATGCAAATTGTAATTGAAGAGGAAAGACTAGCGTAAAACTGCCAAGTCATTTTTCCTAGAAATTGACCAGAAAATCATTAGGCAGAGGCATGAAGCATTATCAGCACAACCTTTGACCCTTTTGAACAACAGTTTAAGGAAAATGCTATGCATCGGTAACGGTCCTGTTAGGCTATGCCATAAAAAAGGGTTTACCAAGAAAAATAACCACGGTTGATCTCATTTTAAAATTTCACAGAATAACTTCAGAATTTTTGTGCAAATTACGATGACTGCTAATAATACCATTTTAACTAAAGACACAATTGAAATTATTCAATTGTGTCTTTAGTCGCGTGAGGACTTGCTTAAGATCTATCTCATTCAAGATTCCAATCAGAAATAATTAAATTAAGGCAAGGTGGGCGCAATCACAGATTACATACATTTATAATGTGGTGTAACTTTACATAGCAATATTGATAAACAATATGAAAATGGTAGATTCCTACTAAATGACTGTAAAATTGGTACTATAAGAAGGATCATCGAAAACACTCTTTGGTAAATGGATGCTACTATAAATACGAATTAACATATTTGCTTTGATCATAAAACAGAGATGAATAATACCATCGAGATAAAAAGAAATATCTATCCACAGTTATGTTTCGAATGGATGGTATTGTAATACAAATGTAAACTGATAATTTCGTAGAAATGAGACCAAATGCCTATATAATCGCCGCAAAGATATGTAAATCTAAATCAGGTGGGTTTAACAACATAAAATCATTTTCAATAATAAACCAACTTCATGTGCAAAGGAACAAAAAACTAAAGACGTAACCGATAACACAATGATTTTTTTTTTGTTTCTAAAAGCTGACCCAAAATATTTTAGAAAAAAGAAATCACAAGTGTCCTCAATTTATTTAGGGTTGGATCATCTCTTCGTTTAAACATCTATGTAACTCACATCTAGTCACTAGCCATATATCATATTTTTCAGATGGGTATAGTTGCTTTTTATAAATAAATATAATCTCGCTATAAACAAGAATAGCAAGAGGATTGAGTGTTAACATATACTAATCTCTCTTCTCTTACATTCATTCTAGGTTTGAGGAGGAGAATGAAGTGTAACCAAAACAACACCAATAGTCCAATACTATTTTTCAAACACAACACAAATCTCTTTTCCATTTATCACTATTTGCCCCCGTGTCAATAGTAACCCAATCTTTATATCAATTCTTTGGTTTTTCGTCTTACCTCTCTCTCTTATAACCTCAATTTTTATACTACGAACTTTCTTCACAACGCGTTCTGCATACTTAGGTATTCCACAATCCACATCTTAACACTGACTCACACGATGTACCTATTCGCGAAATGGACCACGTTTTCTTCGTTAACGTCTGAGTCATCCAATTACTGCTTGTTTACTTTACCAGTCAGATGATCCAGAATCTCTCTCAAACTCTTATGAATGAACGATGACTAAAATTATTGTACACAATCTTTATATTAATGGTGGTTATTCTTAGAAGCATTGTGTGGGATTTATCTTTTCATTGTAATTTGTATGGAAAATATTCTCGTTGTAAGGATAAGTGGTCGACAGTCTACGTAATACGTTTTTCTTTTACGTCAATTTGTGAGTTGTCGACTGATTACTTACGATGTGATGTTGTTATTTCTAAAGAAGAATGACTGGGAAATATGGAATTTTAACCAAACTATGCAGATACCTACGAATATACCAAAGTGGGTGTTTATGCAGTTTATTTTGTTGTTATTATGTTGTCACTGTCTGTCGGTGCAGGATATCACGCCATAGACTAAAAATTGACTGTTTTTTTTTGTCTGTGGTGAGATCAGAGACTCGTGGTCGTTGGTGTCCGGTCCAAACACAGTTTTATTAGTTTTAGAGGATAAGTTGTTTTCTTTTAAGTTTGTCTATTTTTTTTTAGTTTTATGTTTTGTGCGTCTTTTCTGGCGGAATAAACGAGTTTTCTTTTCTTTCTTTCTTTCTTTAATTCATTAGACATATTTTTAGTTGCTGGCCATTCGCGCTAGGATGTTGCTGTAGGTACCATTTATTATTGTTAACTAACTTGTCATCGTCTTTGTAGAAGCGAATGAAATCTATCTAAAAATAACCACAAAACGAACTAACAATAAGAAGTTCAATGAACTTTCGACCACGTCACACGGACCTCGAAAAAACACTTTTACCAGTTGCTATGAACATTCACCGGAAAATAAACATGCCAATGATAAAATAATTAAACTGGAGCATTTTTCCAATTGCTGTAATTTCGAGAGTAACCTTTTTCTTAATAGTATGACTAATAGTAATGTTGTATTTCCTTATTCTATGACGTCATATTTTGTAAAAGTTGCTTAGAAAAACTTACCAAATAATGCAAGGTTTACAACTATTTATTATACCAACGAGCAATAATTTACAAGCGAAATAAATTTTGCATAGTGATTGATCTTAGTTTATATAAAAACATTATAAAAATAAGTCCTTGACACTTTAAAAAATCTTTTGTAAAGATATTTAAATATAAAAAGTTATCTTTAGCACCTAATTGAACCTTCATTGATCATTATCATCATTATCTTGCTCTTATCACAAGTTATTTGGGGTTGGAGCAACGAGTCTTCTTCTTCAATGCCATCTATTAGTTATCATCTCAGTACGCATCCCCTTTTTTCAAATATTATCTTTTAATTTCAAAATCCATCTACTGTTTCTTTCATCTTTCACTGACCTAGTCCCTAAACACTAAAATTCAAACTTTCCTCATGACTACATCCTACAAATATTATAAACGCGAAAGTTTGTAAGTATGGATGGATGGATGTTTGTTACACTTTCACGCAAAAACTACTGAAAGGATTTTGATGAAATTTGGCACACAGATGGTTTGTAACCAGGATTAACATATGGAATAATTTTTACCCCGATATTCCTACGGGATCGAAACTTATACGGGTGAAACCGCGAGGGCTGCTATTTCCATATAGCTCAACATGTTAACACAAAAATCTTTAACATAGTCTATCCATTCATCCTAAAAAAAACACAAAACGTAAAAATATATTACTGACGTATCAATGTTTATGACTGACTATTATGTACCTGAATTGTGACATTTAGTAGGTAATTTAAGTTTTAATTTTGTAATTTTTATTTTGATTTTTGTAAATTATATAAATTTGTACGCCTTACGGGTGAAACGTGTACGTACCAAAATACTGAATACTGTGACATCCTGCATGCTTGCATGTATACGCATATTTTGACAAATAAAATTATATTTATCGTTTCTTGATTAATTGATTGATGATTACATTCACAAAACGCCATCAACGCACTCCTTATTCTCATCTATTCAATAAGTACTAGAATCGTGGGCTATCTAAGTCCTGAGTGTAAACGGTTACTTGCCCAGCGGGTGGTATCAGCCACTACCCACAGGCTTGCGCAAGCGCCGACAATTTCGTTAGGTTGGCCAACCTTACCTCATTTCACGTAGATTGTGTGGCCGATGCCTTCGTTTGCTGAGAAAATATGTTGTATTTTGAACTAGGTTCGGATTTTGTATCGTATAGTTAGCAAGGTGCTATCTGCGTCGTAACTGTTTTAAAATCAATATTGTTAGGTATATTGATAGGATTCCTTTAAAGATATTTCGAAATAAAATAAGCATGAAATTTAAAGAAAAAATACTTTTAATTTTATGATGAACCCGCCCTTAACCTCGATCTCATTCTATTTGCACTAAAATCGCTGGATGAAACGTACGATGGGCCGAGATTGCCCAGAAGATATCTGTTGCCCTATGATTTCAAGGATTCACTACTTCTGCTTATTGAAAATATTGCGTCTACATTGTTAATAAATTAATTTTCACGCCCCATCCGGCGCAACATGAGAAGACGCAGAACGATCCGGCCATCGAAGGCGTGGGCCTGCGGACGGCGAGCGTTGGGTGGCCCACTGTCCAGCCAGGACCAAGTCCACGGCACTTTGTATTCCACGTACGCCTCAGTGAGATCCACAACCCAATAACAGGGTACTAACACTTCTTAGCAAGACTGGTGTCAGATTTTCTGGCTTCTAAAAATCCGTAACGACAGCCAAAAATCTACGAATGACAGCAGAAACTCAAGAAGTTAACTAACAAACTAATTAATAAAATAACAATAGTATCTAATCATTCCGAACTTGTTACATAGGTACCTAATTAATTAACAAAATACAAATAAAATATCATCATAAATTAAACTGTCAAGTTTTCTATGGTAAAGTGAAAAGAATAACATAGAAACGCTGAACACTGCCACTTCTCAGGGAAGCGGGAAGTAAAATTGTGGGTAATTTATCACTGCTGCTCGTTAGCAAGAGTTTGTCACTCATGTTGACGTAATTAACACTATTATAATCTTTCCAGTATAAAGTATGGTTTAGGTATTTATTATAATAGTTTCAGTGTCACTGGGGTTCCCATTAAGACATTTCCTTGAATCTAAAATAAACACTATCGTACTCCAGGACAAAAGCCTCCTATTCTTACCTTCCAGTTATCCAGGCTTTCTGTGATTTCGGGTCAATTCTTGAAAACGTGTCTGCTCATCCCACCACCCCTTACAGGTGTGTGATGTCAGATTTGGGATTACCATATTTTGGCCTGAGGAAATACGACCATGTCTCTCAGTTCCACATAGATCTCAAGCGGCTCCCTATCCGTCTTCGCAGGAACACTCGAATATTATGTCTCTTCTCTTCTTAGTAAGCAAATTCCATCGTGGACTTTGTCTCTGTCATCTCACCTCTGGCCCAAACTAGAACAAAAAAAATATGCTAATACTTTTCCTCCTAATGAATTGTAAATAGGTAATCATAACAGTTCTACAGGATATATAATATAAGTCAAACAAAGTACCAATATGAAATACCGAAAATACAATAGAGAATACGTAGGTACCAGTTTCCACATTCTGATTATCTTTCTACCCTACCCATATTTAGACTTGTTCAATTGCGAGACCTAAACCACAATAAAATTGACATGAAAATTATTATTTTTGGTTTTTTCAACATTTTGATACTTATCACCATTACATATTTGGTAAAATTATACACACATTGACGTATTTCAAGGAAAATTAATTAATAATTATCAAATCAATTTTATTTGTACATACCTACTCATGTACATACAGGTCATGACTAAAAATAGCTGTTTATTGAAATAATTACAATTATTACAGCTTCTACCTATTTTTGTGTACGGAAAAGAGGAAAAACCTTGTGTGCGGTCTCTACACAGTCCCCTCGTCATGTGTAAGCTATTTATTTATTTAACTCATTTATAATTTTAATATATTGAGAAATTAGTACATTAGAGGTAGTTTAAAAGTGGCGCCAGTGACGGAAAATTTGAAAGGGAACCGCTTGTCTTGGTATGGTCATGTAAGAAGGAGGGATGAAACACATGTAACTAAAAGGGTTATGAATATAAATGTGGATGGATGGAAAGGGAGAGGTAGGCCAAAGAAAAGATAGATGGATTGTGTGAGGAGTGATATGAAAGAAAAGGGAGTTAGTAATAGCGTGACGGCTGACAGGACAGAATGGAAGAAAAAAACATGTTGCGCCGACCCCAAGTAACGTGGGATAAGGGCAGGAAGATGATGATAATTTTAATTTATGGTTTTAAAAGAAACACGATTTAACTGCTCCATTATAAGTATTTTCCTATTCTTGTTTCATTTCACTGCGTACCAGTTGACTCATCATTTTTCGCCTCCTGTTTCGTCCTGTCAAACAAGTTATCAAGAACTACTTTTTTTTCATATTATTTCCTTATAGTTCATGGGCCTTGTCTTTAGCCTCTCTATTACTCCATCCATTCTTAAAATTCCTCCTTCTCTCATACTGGCTTTATTTCAAGTGTCTAGAGAATTCCGACAGATTACAGGAACCCTGAAAAAAAAAGCCAACCAAACTTTCAATGTTGTTTCTTTTTTTTTTTAAATATGGGTATCCTGAATAAGACCGCCAACAAACATCTTAATTTATTTAAAACTAGCTGCTGCCCGCGACTTCGTCCCCGTGGAATCCCCGATTTTAAAACATTCTTTATCGCTGCTCCGCTCCTATTGGCTTAAGCGTAATGATAGATAGCCTAAAGCCTTCCTCGATAAATGGGCTATCTAACACTGAAAGATTTTTTCAAATCGGACCAGTAGTTCCTGAGATTAGCGCGATCAAACAAACAAACTCTTCAGCTTTATAATATTAGTATAGATAATCCGTTTAACTCCTGAAACGGTGAAATAATTACCACGGGAAGGAATGCAAGGTAATTAACACAGGATCGGGTTTTATTTAACCTCGACCGTGACAATGGCAGGGATATCCGTCGGTATGATAACAGTAGGTATGCCAATACTAATTGCAGCTTCATTATCCCCTGTAGGAAATGTATTGAGAAAAACAAGTGACTAAAATAATGACAATATTTTAATTGGATTAGTAATTCATTTGTTTTGAATTCAGGTGAGTAGATAGCTTGAATAGGTATATACGAAACATCGGAGGAAAATCTAAAATTAAACTTATGTTATATAAAGGTCAGTCTGTCTGACATATCGCTGAAACGGCCATTTCAGCGATGTGTAGCAGTGGACTGCAACAGGCTGTTGATGATGATGATGATGATGTTGGGACAATTCACTGTTTCCTGGAATACTTCAGTACCGCCGTGCGTCATATATTACTGTTTATATTGAAAAACGGTTTCAAAGGACACAGAAGCGAAACCGTGAGTAAATACTAGTATTTTTAAAACTAATTTAATTTTTCAAATCGACAATAAAACCATGGCAATATAGATGTAGTTCGTCATAACAAGTATGGCCTTTTCAACACTATTAAAAGACGACTTTCTCAAAAGCTTATCTTATCTCTGAGACTATAACTCAAAGCTTTTAGCCTGTTATTAATAATGGCTAATATGTAACACCAAGTTCGCACCCCGGTCGATGTAAGATAACTGATGGAAATACTGATATCATATAATACTCACTTTCACGACTTCAATTCTTTACGCCGTATGGCATTTAATACCAATTTTCAAGTCACTATTTAGCGAAATGACTGAACGGATTTTAATGAAACTTCACACATATTAGCAGGATACATACATATGTAGGTCTAAAAAGTTAGTTAAACTCTTCTTATCTACTAACTCGTCTTATTTAAAAAAAGATAACTGGAAATTTATGTTTGTATGGAAGATTTAAATTGGGTCTAATTTAACTGTAACACTATATAAATAGTGTTACAGTTAAATTAGACCCATTTTAAATCTTGACCTGAAAATGTTTTAACTAATGTGAGTAAAGTTTCATTAAAATCGGTTTAGTCATTTCGAAAAATAAGGACTTGAAAATTTGTATGAAATGCTGTTCGACGTATGCGCTCTTAAGCAGCTATGAAACGAATAATTTTGAAAGTGTCCCCACTTTTCGCCGGGTTTAGACAAAGTGACATTCTATTGGCAATAAAGGTCGTTAAAAGTCAGAAATATTTAGCATTGACCACAGAAGCAATTGCCGTATTTTTAAGGACTATAATCATTCGCATCGCGAGCTGCAAAAACACCTCTAATCTACACTAATATTATAAAGAGGAAAGATTTGATTGTTTGTTTGTTTGTTTGCATTGAATAGGCTCCGAAACTCGAAAATTGATTAGAAAAATTCTTTCACTGTTGGGAAGCTACACTATCCCGGGTAACATAGGCTATATTTTATCCCCGTAGTACCACGGGAACGGGAAGTACGCGGGTGAAACCGCAGGGCGCTGCTATTAATTATTATTATTATATTATTATAATAATATGATAATTATTAGTATTAGTAAGTATCGACTAGTATAGATGTATTTGCGCCTACTATATGCAGCATCGTTTGTTTTTATTAATTATTTTAATACAGTGTTACTAAGTAACGGTAATTATTTATTTTTACAAAGTTTTCAAAGCCTATGTCTTTGTGAGAAATTTCCGCCACCATCACAAGTCTTTTAAAGCCCAACGCATCCATAATATGATATGTCATTTTCTTGCGAACACGTTCTTAGGAAAATGGTTATTAAAATTAATAGTGTGAACTTAAACGTGCAAGTATGACGAAATCGTAACACTCTCGAGTCCACAGCATATTCTAAGAAATTGATTATTTTCGTACAAAAATAGGGCATGGCAATATACGCAACGAGTAAAAATAAATAAATGAACCATCTGCCGTACTACTCGATGCACTTACGTCATTTTACATGAGGAATATGTATTGGATAAGAATTTATCTAACGGTTGGGACTGGTTTAACAATAATACCTACTAGTTAGTTAACCTTTTTTTATAGATCGGAAATCATCAAATGACTTCTTCCACTCTTACTGATTAAAACTCATCCGTGTTCCTCCTAATGCCCTTTGCGTTCCAGGGCCGCGGTATCTCTTGCGAACAAATTCCGCAGCCATGGCAGAGATTGGGCCTAGTACGCCCCGTCTTTAATGCTGACATCTCTTCGAGGCACGCATGGAACACAACGCAACGTCGATTCGGGCCTGATTGTTATCGGACGGCGAGCCACCCATCGCTTGCCGTCCTCAGACCCACGCCTACGGTGGCGGGGAATAATAATAGTCAGGAAATCCCGACGCCCGGGGTATCTTCTTGTGGGGCGTGAGGTTTGCCACTCCCTCACGTGATCTGCCTTCCTCCTTCGCTAGCGGTTGCTTCTGCTGCAAAAGGAGGTTAACACTTCCCATGCCCCCTCGCTCCTGACCATGGATTAAACCAGGTCGAAAGAGAAAACAGCGTTGCCCCGCAAAACAGGGTAGACCTCTACCTTATGTTCTACCTTATCCTACCAGTTGCTTAGCCTGCAACTTAGTTCGCCCTATAACCTAAGAGATGTAGGGCCACATATCTTTTCAGCGGCCCTGTGATTTCAGCATATCATTTTTTTTTTGTTGTTTCTGTGTACTGAGCGTGTTTCATGTAATGAGGCTAAACAAAGTTCTTGAGGATTTTTAAGGAACTGGTATTGTATTGTTGAATGTAGTGATGTTATCAAAACTGTACTACTGATGAAGGTACTCTTCAAAAATATTTTTCGAATGCTACAACTCTACAGAAGGCTAATTTTCGCACATAAAAAGAATTCAAATTCAAGTTGCAAGCTCATCTACAATTACGTCCATATTCTAAGATGTAAACTCCAACTCCATCACCAACATGAGTAAAAATTCTATGATGAAATGCGAAAAAGTCCTATGAAACTTTGTCTAATTTACGTTTTCGTACTCGAGAGATGAGGCCATTAAATGCGTAAACGCGCTTGCTCGGTTATAAAACAACTCTCAATCACGTAAACATCAATTTTTGACAAGCTTTATTGACGTTTCTGAACCTTGTTCATGTCGGAGTAGGAATTCGAGTTGATTTGGAGTTTAGGAATATTGGCCTTTTTTTCGGATTTTCGCAACCCTAGCAAGCACTGACCCTATGGGGCCCCGTCTTAGGAATATAGGCCTCAATGTCAAAAAAATATAAAAATGTGAAATGAAAACTTCTTGAAAATTCGGCAATTTGCCACAAATAAATCGCTTGAGGATTATTTAAACTCCGTACCAAACATCTTCGTTCAGGATATTCAATACAGTCTAAAACTTAAACGTATGTTAGCTGCTAATTACTGCTTTGCCTACGAATTAGACACGCCTTGCCCATTAACAGCTTTGGCGAAAATCTGACCTAAACTTGTCCCGGTCGAGAATATTGATATTATTGAGAATATAATATATATACGAACCCGCACTGGGCCAGCGTGGTGGATTACGCCCCATTCCCTCTCCTAGAGAGGAGGCCTGTGTCCCAGCAGTGGGAACATTAAGGCTGATTATGTATTGAGAATATTGTGTACCTTTTTGATGTGTATTAATATGTCTACCTTCTTATAGAATAAGTTTTCTTACTCCTGGAGATGGTGGCTCCTCGTCTCCTCCTCCTGATGGCATTCCCTACTTAATGATATCCGATACATTCGACGATGCACTATCCTTAACGATGTAAACAGCGCTACATTTTTTTTGGATGGGAAATCATCAAATGACTTCTCCCGCTCTGGGCGGAGCGGAAGGGAGTGTCAGACTGTTACTGACTAAAATCCACCCTTGTGCCCTTGCACAAGAAGGATCACGGCCCAGTAGGTGACTCTTTCGAACAAATTCCACAACAAACAGCGCTACATGTATTTGCAACCATAAATTACACATTTAGTTTATTTTTTCAAACGAAAAACTCCAATGGGAATTTCTCAGTTCCCATGATGCACATCTAATAAACATAACATTTCTTTTAATAGTGATGATTTCATAATCCTACATACTGGTCTATCGTAGCAAAGTCGCAACCTTGTGTGGTGACCACATGCTGTCGAAATAGCTCGTTTTTTGTGACATTGTACATAATGTGGGAACTAAAAGTCGGTAAGTACCTTAGGAAGTCATGCATCAACGAACTGAGGTCATATTATCTAACCGCAATTGTTAGATATCATTTGTTTGTAAAAAAAAATGCTTTATATTAATCATTTGGTATCGCCTTGGGCGAAGGAAAAGTATTAGTAAACCCTGGCATAGATTTTCGCTTTCTTGTCAGTAATATTGGTCAATTTTTGGCAAGTTTCGATGTTTTCATCACAAACAAATATTCGAGATTACTTCATACTCAATGGAAATGTTCTCTTAGTCATGATAGAATTTATAGCTGCGAATCATTTGCAATAAATACCTGAAATTAGGTACTATTCGAGTGACATTGTGGTCGTTCTGTTATGGAAATTCACGTCATTCTAAATTAGTGATTTTATTGGACACCAAACAAAGGAATAGGTTTGCTAGCAATAGGGCGACCGTTGTTACTTGCGATATTCTCATCCAAATTTGTCTGGCTCATTTAAATATCTCTTTGTTTGTAGTTATTAAACTGTAATTGAAAACTTAAGGCCGGAAGCGCTTCAATGTATGTCACATTATGGGAACTAAGATCATGACCAAACTAACAAAGGTGTTTGCCATCCAAAATGAGCTCACACTATCCTTTTATATTAGGAAGTCGGGATCAATCTGACGTGTGAAATGTTATGTTGTATTAATAATCAATAGTGTTTACAATATTGTTTATATCGGACATCTACGGTGGACTGCTTGGTTGGTCGGCAGTTTCCCACCAGAGTGTGCGATCAAACTCGACATAACAAAATAAATATTCAACAGTTTGTTACTATAAACAAAGTGCGCGCTGTTGTTCACGAGCACGGTAGCGTTGGTAAAAAAATCGTGGGATAAGGAAATTAGGGCGTATTGTCTTCGAGGAAATTCGGGATCAATCGGAAAGATTCGGAGTTGAAACATAATGTATATGCACGCTGGAAAAAAAAATACGCTGTTTTTCTACATATTCATTTATTAGTTTTTTTACGAAAATGTAATGTAATATTATTTCAAGTATTTGTACTAATAAAGGTATATTTGGTAAGGTAGATTTTAATTGGCAAATAATGAAGGCTATAAGAATTAAAATTAATTAACATGAAAAGCAATTAAATCTACAGATCTTGGTTTAAAACCAGGATTTCCTGTTTGTTACCTCTTCACAATTAGGTACATTTACTACCGTTGCTAATGGAATAACTTATATGTACACGTATTCAAATTTTCCTTATTCTGTGTTTTTCAACGGCTTATTTAATTTGCTTATTATTTTTAGTGATTCTGAAATTTGTCCTCTCAGACAAATTTACACTTGCTAACCACATAGTTTTATCAATTTAATTTAATGAGTGTTTACTTATTGTTTTAATAGAGTTTTCGACATTATATTAAATGTTTTCCTATTCTAATTTGGGTAAATTCCATTTTAATAACAAGTTGTATAAATCTACGACGAAAAGCAGGTAGTTTTACTGAGTGCGAATATATTCACATAAATATACCGGGGCAAGTTCTAATACGTCTATTTTTTTATTTATTGTTATTTTCAACACATACTACACTAAGACCACTAGAAACAATATTTGACAGCACATTTTTAGGCATTTTAATTATTATTAGTCTACACCTTTCCTGTACACACATTTTCATGATGTTTCTCACGTACGTTTATTTTTTTGAGGAAATTATATTCCACAAAAAATTAATGCGTAAAAAACCTGCTCATTTTCCCGTTCCTATATTTTTTTGCTATCGCTACAATTGCGTTGTCTACATCGCTAGCAGGGACACGTTATGTAGAACGTAAGTGATCTGTCAGTACAAGATTATTAATTATTTTTACAAGCATCCAATTGTCCTGTTCGAGCTTGTACAGTGAAATTAATTTGTAAGAAAATGTGGGACGGTCTCACACAAAGTACTTAAGTAGCATGTACATATACAATGACTTTCAATTTGATGTGAAATGTTTTTCGTGCCGTCCAAAAAATTATGAGTTCGGACCATAATTATATGTGGCAACTTTAGTTAAAAAAAAACTGGCCCAGTTCAAGTGGGCTTCGCACAAGAAGGGTTCCATAGAAAAGCCGAATAAAACCACAGTAAATTTCTAGTGTGGTGGCAAAAATATGCTACAGAAAAGTAACCGTTGCTGACGAAGTATAACTAAAATATATATTCAGCACGGAAGTGCAAAGTCCTTATCTGATACCTAGAAGACACAATCATTAGACGATTTCAGACCTTTTATTTATTAATTGAACGATAATTTAAGAACACCGCAGCCCTGGAACAAGGCCATTGAAGGAACACGGATGGGTTTTAGTAAGAATCTGACACTCCCTTTCGCTAAGCCCAGAGGCTGCGGCAGAAGTCATTTGATGATTTACCATCCATAAAATGAAATAACGATATCTAGTAAAATAAACGTGTTCCTTTTCCTGTGACATATGTTAGGGTACCGAAGACAAAGTCGTCTGTCTGTTCCACAGTTCACTTCTTCTAAGCCACGCAACGGATTTTGATAGTCTTCACTATAGAAAGAGTCATAAACGGAATAATTATGTACATAATTGCACCCGTGCAAAGCCGAACCTAGCCGAGTCTATACTAATATTATAAAGAGGTAACGTTTGTGAGTTTGTGACGTTGTAAGGGGTAATCTCTGGATCTACTGAACCGATTTTCAAAATTATTTCACCAATAGAAAGCTACGTTATTGTGGAGTGCCATGGGCTATATTTTATTCCCGTATTGCCACGGGAACAACGCGGGTGAAACCGCGGGGCGCTGCTAGTTAACTATAAATCCAAATATCCTCACGATACTTTCTTTTGAACAGCATCAATGACAAGAAAAAACTTTCCTGTTAATCCATGATGGCCGCTATCATCTCGTTCCCTTGCCCTAAATAGCACAAACAGATTAATAATAATTAACCCACAACCGCTTTCATTGTCTAATCACCGAACATTTGTTTTGTTTAACCCTACGCAGATGTTCGAGTTTAGTCTACATACCAATAAATAGGCCAGATTTGTTTATAAGGTTCAGTACGAGGAATATGCTGAATGAAATATGTGTGTGAACGGTGTCATAGTTCTCTTGGAGAATGTAGGTTGGTATGAGATGAGGTATATTGTGTAGATTTATTAATAAAATTGATTGAGTCAGGCGTTACTTTGCGGAAATCCATTTTAAATTTGAAAATGAAAATAATATATCAAGTTTTAATTTCCGCGAATATTAGTGGGTTGCAGGTATGCACTTCCCTCCCGCCCGCTTTATTATGCACATGCAAGATTACAAGGCAAATGCAAGGATTTAAGCACATGCAGGAAGGCAAAGCAAAACCCAACACCATTACCGACACGTGTTTCGCCTCTCCACGAGGCATCCTCAGGGGACGTGTTGACTCGCTGACCGTTGAGTTGCATTGAGCGGGCGGGAGGGAGGTGCATACCTGCAAACCACTAATATTCGCGGAAATTAAAACTAGATATATTATTTTCATTTTCAAATTTATATTTATTAAATTTAATGGATGTAGTCGCTTTTAATGCCCACAGAAAAAAATACAATGAAGTTGAAAATAATGGTAGAAAGTGAATGGAAGGTATTTACTTGATTCTAGACACACGAGAGAATTCAACACGTCGATACCAGAAGTATGAATTAACTTAAGGGGCATTTAACCAAAAAGCCGAAATGTTCCATATGACTGTTGGCATAGGGCACATTTATTTTAAATGCCGATATGTCTCTTACGTTAATTGAAATTTCCGGTATCGACGTGTCAATCCCCATGATACAATTATACAAAGCCTTGTTCACTATAACTATGTATCTTTTTTTTAACCGACGAAGATTTGTTGGAGATTCTCAAGTTGACTCTTATATATCACCGAATTATGCCACAATTCGTAAGATTATAAAATATCATGAGAGATTGTAAACTTTAATTAAATTTTCAAATGAAATTATCAAAATTTTCAAAAACATCAATATATGATAATCTGCATATAATCTCTTGGAGTTATTCGGAGAATTTGCTGAGTAGCAAGTAACGAAACGGTAATTACAATTTCAACACTCTAACCGACGCTGCGCGGAGCTCCTGTTTCTATCTGCAGGGTTAAAAAAAAACATGTCGGGAAGCCCTAAGTTTCCGGTGCCCTATGTTCCACTACTTGGCTAGGCCTGAAAATCCAGTGAATTATAGAACCACTAGCGACCCGCCCCGGCTTCGCATGGATGCAATGTAGATACTAATGTTTTCTCTACTATAATATGCATGTATTATACATATAAACCTTCCTTAAGAATCAGTATATCTATTTAAAAAAAAACGCATCAAAATCCGTTGCGTAGTTTTAAAGATCTAAGCATACATAGGGAGAGACGGCGGATAGCGACTTTGTTTTATACTATGTACTGATACACTGATTGTTCGCCAATATAACGTCAGTGTAGTCGGGCTTTGGCACGATACTGCGCTTAAAAACACAGATCGTTGACGTGGCTGCCCAGCTTAAATGGGACTGGGCTGGACATGTCTGCCGTATGTCCATCGAGCGGTGGGCCTATAAAACACAAAATTGGTGCCCTGACATCGCGAGACGGGGCTGCGGCAGACCACGAAGAAGATGGCGAGACGACTTGGATGTCTTCCTTGGGAATTGGCAGAATGTGGCACAGGATCAAGAACAGTGGAAAGAGTGTAGGGAGGCCTTTGCCCAGCAGTGGGACACTTCAGGCTAGCTATAATAATATAGTAATGACGGTTCAGATTTTTTTGGAATGACTTCGAGAGATTATAGACTATCAAATTCTAATGCATAAAAAAGTATTGCAAATTTTCAGTTGACAATTTATCGAGAGTTTACAATCTCTCAATATATTTTATAATCTGACGCATTTTAAAATTATCCGCTGACATAGACATATACAGTACTTATATTTTCTTACTAGCTTCTGCCAGCGACTTCGTCCGCGTGGAATAGTTACTTTACCCCCGATTTTAACATTCTCAGCCCGATCGGTTTAAAATTGACAAAGTTTCATACAAACTTTCATCCCCTATTTTATCCCCTTGGGGGTAAAATTAATCAAAATCCTTTCTTAGCGGATGCCTACGTCATAACATCTACCTGCATGCCAAATTTCAGCCCGATCCGTTCAGTGGTTTGGACTGTGCATTGATAGATCACTGTGTGTGTGAAATATGTACAACTTACAACAAAAAAAGAAATGAAAGTAAAGCTGAAATGCCTGTGCAAAATTATATTATAATAACCTATACCTACTTCACTTAAAAATAAATACCTATAACTACGTATAACTAATTAATAAAATAACTACTAATTAATAAAAGTATCTACGCTTTTACCTACTTAATACTTAAAATAACAGAACATAAATTAGCCAAAACTAACCAACCGGTATCTAAAAATCTATGCTCCTACTTCTACTACTACTTCACCTAAAAAGAAATAAAATTGAAACTATTAATAATTTGTAATTTGAACGAATATTTAAACATTACCAAAATAACTAATAAGTACCTATTTTATAAAATAGCAACAAAAGTTACACAAAAATAATCACAATAACATCTTACAGCATGATTCAGTGTTAAAGTGCGACGGCGCGATGGCTTATTATTGTATTCATGTATAAGTTTGGTGTTTCTATACCGATTTCTATGATTGTTTTTTTATTGAATAGGTAATAATGTTAACTTTTTTAAATTAGGGATGAGTGAGAGTATTATAAACGTAAGAGTAAACAAATATAATCAGAAAGCTCCGAAGTGCTAAGCTATCGGGAGTTACACGTGTTATTGTGAGTCAATCATAAAAGATAGACATATGCTGTTCCGGGATATTTTTTAGATAATTTTATGTAGAACATTTCCGTAATACATGATTTCTATGTAACTTTAACCATTAAGGCTACACACGCGACGGAAGCTTAAAAATGGAGTAACTTCTCCCGTTTTCCCAACATTTCCCTTCACTGCTCTGCTCCTATTGATTGTAGCGCGATGAAAAGTATACTATAACCTGCCCAGGAGTATGAAGAATAATTGCACCAAGTTTCGTTAAAATCGGTCGAGTAGTTTTTGTTTCTATAAAGAACATACAGACAGACAGACAGACAGACAGATAGACAGACAGACAGGCAAAAATTTTATTTATTGCATTTTTGGCACCAGTATCGATCACTAATCAACCCCTGATAGTTATTTTGAAAATATATTCCTTGTACAGAATTGACCTCTCTACAGATTTATTATAAGTATAGATATAGATAGAAGAAGATAGATAGATGTATGACCACGCATTACTTTTTACAGAGTAGTTCGATTTTTCATATTCAAAATATCTGGAATGGAAATGCATAGAGTCTAGAACACATCAGTGTAACGATCTCAACTTAGTACTTCTTTAAAGGCAACATTTTTTTCCGCCAGAGATAACTACCAAAGAGGACAAAGTTTGAGTTTGAAGTTTGAGGAAGCTATATCTCAAACACAACTAATTATTACCTCGAATAATTCAAGCTTATCAAACGGTATTTTATATTATGACCGTGATGTGGCTTTAATTTAACTTTATGTTCTAAAAACAACATAGGTACATATATTTGGAACTAATTAAATGGCAATATTGCACGTTTATAATATTTTGTGGCGCAGCGAATTCATATCGCACTAGTTTGTAGGTCATACGTCATATTTATATTTAAAAGTACCTAAAAATATTTATATATATTATATATACCATGGTTGCACAAAAACGTACCCCTTGCATCGCGCGAAGTGAAAGTCTATTTCATCCCCAAACCGGGCAAAACAGACTAGATACCACCAGCATGCAGACCAATAACACTAACATCCTTCCTACTGAAAACCCGGGAGAGGCTCTGTGACAGATACATTCAGGACGGAACCCTTTTTTTTCTTTTTCTTTTTTTTGGATGGGAAATCATCAATTGACTTCTCCCGCTCTAGGCGGAGTGGAAGGGAGTGTCAGACTCTTACTGACTAAAACCCACCCGTGTTCCTTCTTGTGCCCTTTGCGTTCCAGGGCCGCGGTGACTCTTTCGAACAAATTCCGCAACCTTAGCAGGCACTGACCCTATGGGGCCCCGTCTTCTTTGCTGACGGCTCTTTGAGGCGCGCGTGGAACACGACGCGCCGTCGACTCGGGCCTGGTTGCTATCGGACGGCGAGCCACCCATAGCTCACCATCCGCAGGCCCGCGCCTACGGTGGCCGGGAATCGCCCTGCGTTTCCCGACGCCCGGGGCGTCTTCTTCTGTTGCGGCGGCTGGGGCGTGAGGTTTCCCTCTCACGCACGCGTTCCGCCTCCTCCTTCGCTAGCATTACTGCTTCGCAGAAGGAGGCGACCGCTTCCCATGCCTCCTCGCTCCGGACCATGGCTTGAACCAGGGCCGGACGCGAGAGGTCGCCGCCGCCGATCGCCTCGACGAGGACACGGCGGTCAAGCAGGGCAGACCTCCACCGTATGCTCCACCGTGTCCTCCGGACGATCCGCACAGTGTTGACACCCGGACGAGTCCTCCCGCTGGATCCGACACAGGTAGCTCCCGAAACAGCCGTGTCCGGTGAGCACCTGCGTCAGGCAGAAGGTGAGGACGCCGTGACGTCTCTCTAGCCACGCCTCAAAGAGGGGACTTATCGCCACAATAGTGGCGTGCCCAAGGATCGATCCCTGCGCATACACTCCACAGACCACAAAGCGCATGCTTCGCGGTGAAATCAACAGAGTCTACACTGCACAGCATGGTCTCAAATATCGAATGCGCGATATATCACAAATGCTTCTCACTAAATGTCTTCATTGAAATTGAGGGCGCCTTTGACAAAACCAAGTTTCAGAGTTATCAATACAGCCCTTGGAAGGCACGCTGTGGACACGACCCTGAGCGGCTGGATTACAAACATGGTCAAGGAAAGAACAGTACAAGTCACCATAAATAATACAACAAGGGCCATCGTGGTGAAAGGTTGCCCCCAAGGGGAATTCTTCCAAAATAACCAGGCGTCTTCTGCGACTGCTGTCCGCATTGGCAGGGACCGTCGCTGCTTACTGAACAAACATTTCCACACGATAGGTATAACGGCCGGTTCTCTGTGCAGAGCATGCATGGAGGAAGAGGAAACGGTATTGCACGTACTCCTTGAGTGCGCAAGCGTCTTTAAAATACGGAGGCAAATAATGAGGACACCGAATTCGCTTACAGATATTCTGAACAAACTAGGAGGACTGATCTGCTTCTGGAAGGAGGTTGGCTCACGCATAATGGTCCAACATCAGGACCAGCGGGCCTACCATGACGTCTTAAAACGTGAGTCTTCCGAGCAAGAAAAAGGGATGGAGCTATATAGGGTGTATAACTCTATCCCTCTTTCTCGCTCGGAAGACTCACGTTTTAACATCTCATGGTACGCCCGCAGGTACGGAATACCGTACTATACCGGCTATGGAAATTTGATCCCATAATATAGATAGCTAAATTCTTTGAAAATGCCTGAGATAGACAGTCGCGATAAAGAATGCTGATGGATGCAGCATTGTATATGCACACTGCAAAAACCCGCAAGAGCATCTTATGTGGTTACGATCCTCAGCCGTGAGATACCGGTGAAGAAAAAGAAGTACCTAAGAAATATTTAGAAAATATAACATTATTTCAATCCTAATTTGGTTGTTTGGATGGCAAAATATAATCCAAACTTTTCCTTTAGTTAACATCTTAGCGGTCACCCCTTTTCTAGTCAGATCGTCTTTCAGATTGTCCAATAATTGACTTATTGACTTTCCTCATAGCCTTCACCATTCATTCTAAAAACTTTCCTAACGACATTTTCGTCATTCCTTATTCAATCCAAAAATAATCTCCAAAACATTGATCTATCTTCTTACAACAAATCTTAATACATAAACAAAACACCTGTTGTTCTCCTTATCACTACTACGATGTTTACTATACCGTATTGTACGATAAGATACGTTCCAGAGTATTGTGAAAGTACAAACAGTACATACACGTTTCACTTTTGTTCGAGAGATAAGACAATGGAACGCGATATCGAAGACTTTGACTGTTCGATAAGACTCGGTAATCTTTACGATATTTTTAATTTACCAAGATATTTTATTAATATCTGAAAGTGTTGTATCAAGATTATTTTTGCTGATAATCTAGATTTTGTTGAATATTTTTGAGTGAGTAATCTCTGTTATTTTATTTCAACGTGGAAAATTTTTGAATGATAGATAAAATAAAGCTTAGTTAGTTTTTTTTTTTATTAAGATGTGTTGGTAAACGGATTTATGTGACGCTAAATAAATGACTTAAGTCATTTATTTGGTGATACGTTACCTGAACCGTTTTAGTTGAAAAAAAAAGTCATTGTCTTTGAACGATAGATACCGTAAAACGGGGTGGATAGAAATTCAGGGATGAGTCACTCACCACTTAAATACCATATTAACAGTTCCTCACAAATCATCCTTTAGAAAAACAAATAATTGATTCAAAAATTTGAGTTTTTCATTACTGCAAACAATACTTAAATAATGAGAAGATTCAAATCAGTTTCGTTTTAATTTATCCCTGCATTTCTGTCCACCCCGTTTTACCCGGTGAGCAGATACTTAGGTAGTTTCGACGCTGACATGATGAACGAAATTATAAAATATGGTGAACTGATTTGCGCGGCAGGTCACCTATTCATTGCTGGACTGATCTAGTAAAATCCGCACTAGGAAGCCGTATATGCTTGCGCCAGAGAGTCTGCCAACAGGGAGATCGCGCGGAGAGCTTGTTTTAACCCCTTTTCTTGGATGGGAAATCATGACTTCTCCCACTCTGGGTAGAGCAGAAGGTCAGACTCTTACTGACTAAAACCCACCAGTGATCCTTCTTGTGCCCTTTGCGTTCCAGGGCCGCGGTGACTCTTTCGAATAAATTCCGCAACCCTTCGTCTTCTTCTTGAGGCGAGCGTGGAACACGATGCGCTGTCGATCCGCGCCTAGTTGCTATCGGACGGCGAGCCACCCATACCTCACCATCCGCAGACCCGCGCTTACGGTGGCCGGAAATCGCCTTGCGTTTCCCGACGCCCGAGGCGTCTTCTTCTGTTGCGGCGGCTGGAGCGTAAAGTTTCCCTCTCCCATACGCGGTCCGCCTCCTCCTTCGCCAGCATTATTGCTTCGCAGAAGGGGGCGACCGCGTCCCATGCCTCGTCGCTCCGGACTATGGATTGAACCAGGACCGGACGCGAGAATGCTTGTTTTTACCTCTACCACTGCCGTAGACGCCTCGCCATAACCACGACCGCTCAGCCAATAAGAACGAAATGCGAGATTCTGACTGATTTGGGCAACACTGAATACGTGATTTCAGTGTTTAATTATAGATACCTTCATACCTGAGTAGCTCCTCTGTTGAAATGACAAAGGATATTTTCAATCAAGGCAAATGGATTTAGGCATCAACAAATTAGGCCAATATAGGTTTTTACTTTATCAAACAAAATTACCTATTGTATAGCAACAATGTGTTTATTATTTATATGTACCCATTGAACTTAATGACCTGATTAAAATTGCTTTGTTTGTGAAATGTGGCTTTTTCCTAAACAAAATATATAGGTAGACTGCTAGTTAGGCATCCAAAAATATTGGCATTAATCAGGTGTCTGAGTAATGCAATCATTCTGGCGGAAAATCGACGTTTGAAACTGCTACATGGGGACTTAGTAGAAAAAATAAATTTTGGAAAATTCTTGTCAAATACTCTACACAATGGCTATACCCTAAGACCCTAGCTTAGTCTTTTCTTCAAAAGAAGGAAGTATGAACATACTCGTACCAGAGGAAATTTTTCATATTAAAACTTGCTTTTTTCAACAAATCTTTTAGAGTTAGTCTAGTTTTTAATCATAGTAATATAACTTGAATAACTACAATATTTATTTATTGCACTATCGTACATAAACATGGCCATTCGTATTACATAAAAAAAATATTACTTCAGAACTATTACAATTATTTTACATTAAAAATCAATCACGCAAGCGCTCTGCGCTGCTTAAACGAAACAGCAGGAGCAGGCATACATTTTCACCGCGTGGTACAAAGTGGAAATTATTTCGTCTCCTACACCGCGGCGACGATCATCTCCCTCTATCTGACGAATTTTCGATCAGGTGACGTGTCCTGCTGACGAGAGTTTAACATTTCAAGAAGTTTTCACTTCAATAACTCGAAGACAGCCGGTATAACTACTAAACTGTATGTTTTTCTTATTTAGCCACTATTATTTTCTGATATTTTCGCGGCGGGGATCAAACAAAACTTGGACATTTTTGGACACCTATTACTGTCTTAGGGAAATTCATTCGACAAGTTTTAATATCAATACAACTGAATCGTTTCTCTGGAACTCATTTAGCCTTTTTTTTTTTGAATGGGAAATCATCAAATGATCCCGCCCTGGGTGGGCGGTAGGGAGTGTCAGACTCTTACTGACTAAAACCCATCCGTGTTCCTCTTGTGCCCTTTGCGTTCCAGGGCCGCGGTAACTCTTTCGAACAAATTCCGCAACCAACTCATTTAGCCTCAATACCTCTTTTTGCTTTCGCTCATTGCTTCTTTTCTGGTGGTCGCCACTGTTGATTCTGGCTATAATGAGTTGCAGTGGGAATTGTTGTTGGGCTTTTTCCATAAATATAAATAATTGCTTTTCTGTAATCAGTAAGTAAGACAGATAGAAAGTTTTCATTGGGTTTCATTTGTTTTTAGGTCCAGTTTAATCCTTGCTGGGAAGCCGATCAGCACAATAGGATAGGGATTTGTGGATTTTGTTCGAAAGAATGACTGTGGCCCTGTAACGCAATGGACATTTGGAGGAACTCGAATGGATTTTAGTCAGTACGAGTCTGAACCAACCATTCTAAAAAAGGTTGCATGTCTTTTTCCATATATCGCTATATCCGCCGTGTCTACTACAAAAAAAAACTTTGCAACATAAAATTGCATCATATTATACTATGTTATCGAGTTTTCATTTCCGCATTAGATAATTCCGCGTCAAAAAATGTGCGACGAATATTTTTATAACATTAGGAGAGTGTGTGAGTGTTCTATCAACTTAATAATCAGCACCAAATAATTACTGTTAAAATTAATTTCTCCGTTTCAGATGTTTTCAAAAATAATATAAACTAATTTCACAATTTTACATTCCATTCTACTTTTAGGACACACATGGACTGTAAAAAGGATAACAACTAGAGCAGTAAGAGCGGTTCCGTTTATTCTGACTGGAAATGTACTGAATTCGCAGTGATGGAGTTCGGATCTAGTGCGTAACGCCTGCTAGAAGTAGTACTACGGCCATTTCGGAACGACAATTTTCGGATTCAGATCGGATGCTGATGAATTAAAAAAAACATACAGTCGATTTGAGAACCTCTTCCTTTTTTGGAAGTCGTTTAAAAACTGGCCAAGTGCGAGTCGTGTGGTCCCATTTAAATTTGATTGAGATCTGAAGACTAGTATTTGTCTTATCCCTAATAATGCGTGGGTTAGACTATATTGATGATGTTCTCATTCTATCTTGTCGATGTAAAATGAAAAACTAAAATTGTATACGATGGTTTGGAATAGCATCTTAGTATCTCAAGGAGATGAAGATCTGATGAAGAACAGAAATAAGAAACGGAACTCTTCAATAAATGATAGCAAATCTTTCGGGATTGCTGAAATCGCGTGTTTTTTTTATTGTTTACACCAATTTATACCGTACGCTGTGGTGGGTACATTTTGTACTACTAAAAAGTGAAAAATAAAAAATAAAAATTACAAAAAAAAAAACAACCGACTTCTAAACAAAAAAAAATGTATAAAATAACTTTAATTTCGGAAGTCGGTGTTCAAAAATGAAGAAACAACCAAAAACACCGAGTTCCGAACTGACCGATTTTTATAAAATTTTATATGCGTATTCAGTAGGTCTGATAATCGGCTACTATCTATTTTTCATATCCCTAAATGATAAAGCGGACCCCTAAATATATTTTTTAATTATATATGTATGACAAAACAACGTTTGCTGGGTCAGCTAATATACAATTCTAAATTAACTGATAAATGAAAAAAATATAACTGTACACAGAAAGTTCGAAATCGAATTCGAGTACCTACATAATTATGTATAACACACAACATATAACAATTTCCGAAACACTGCATCATTCCAGATGAGCTACCTCTCAATTTATCAAATTCAACTTGGGCAAAGCTGGGGCGGACCGCTAGTTTTCAAATAAATAATTTGGATCGCTAAACCGCTGTTTCTTGATAACATAACGAAGTGAAGTAGGTACATATCTAGCACATGTCTGGTGTAACAACAAAGTCGACCATGAGTCGTCCTCAAAACGCCTCCTGAGGCGCCCGAATGTAACGCCGGCAAAAAACCGCACAAAAAAATACATAAACAATAAAAAACTGCTACAAATGTATGAAATATTCAAAGATGCCCGGATTGGTTACAATGGGTGGCGCGCGAGTTTGTGAACGATAGGTAACCCGGCCATGCTAAAACGTCATTGCATTTTCCACTTCCCTATGAAATCCCATAGAATGTAGGCACATCGTAAAATAGTCATGTAACACTAGTGTAGAAAAAATGGACGGTGAGATCAGCAGTTCGACCTTGAGTATGTGCGCGGCGAACGTGCGAATTGAATTGGCCGTTGATAAATTAGTTTATCTAGTCGCAGTAAATGCATTGCAGTATGTGCATAATTATTGCTCTCCAATATACAATTACGTCAATGCTCACTGCGTACACTACATTATGGAAGCTTTTAATTCTATCGTGAATCCTTTTTTTTAACATTCTGATTTATGATATTGTACTACTGCGATATTATAGGTTGGCAACAAATTAGCTGCGCAATTATGACTTTCATAACCATATGAAACGTTCTATACTGTAATCAGTTAAATTTCCTTAAATATACATATTAATACAAGTAATACGAAATCAAATAAATAACAAAGTAGGCAAACCATGAAAGGAAAACCAAAACGCCATTATTTTCTCCTATATAAATTTTAAATTCCTAACAATTTCATGACGGAAAATCATTATGTAGGAGTATTTATTACCCAAAGAGATGTTTGCAAAGAAGACGGGGCCCCGTATGGTCAGTGCCGCCTATTAGGGTTGCGGAATTTGTTTGAAAGAGTCACCGCGGCCAAGGCCTGGTGTTAGACTCTTACTGACTAAAAGTCAGTTCGCCCAGAGCGGAAGAAGTCATTTTATGATCCCATCCAGAAAAAAAGGAGTATTTATTAAGCTGTGAAATTTTAAATATGTAGGGTACTTCAACGTGTTATTTTACATAGTAACTTCAAAGTACATAAATGGCATAAAATATTGTTACATTGTTTGTTAATGAAGAATACTGATTCTTGATTATATGCTACGACTACCTACCAACGCAACAGATTCAGGTTTGGCAACCATTTTGATAATTCAAAGGTAGCCAATATAACAGACCGAAAGGAAATTATCTAAAGGACTGTGTTTCTGGTTGCCTGGCTGGAATGGTTCACTGATCAAAATGCACTTTTATCAAGACATTATCGTGGATTGTCGGAAGTAAGGAAATCTGGCACCAGTCTTGCCAAGAAGTACCGTGTTTACTCAGCAGTAATGAATAACGCAGTACTTCTTGGCGACTTACCATTTGACCTCCACGACCCAGTAGGGTCAAGTTACTCCACGTAAAATACTGGTATCCAGCTGAATCCGGTTTGACTGGAAGCTGACCCCATTATTGGTGGGAAAAAGCAGGCTGATGATGATCAGTTGCCAATAACAATCAACCGAAGTGCATCAGTGAGAACGAAACTCGCGATAGCGTCTCGTTTCGTTTCCTGCTTTGCGAACATACATACATACAAACAAACATACATACGTACAAACCAACATAATATAGCGATTAAGTACTGCGCAAAAACACTAATTAACTGAGTATCGTGTCGGTGTTCGCTTTGCTTGAGGTACCGGTTTGGTTTAGACACTCTTGTTTTCGATTTTGATGGTATGGTATGAAGCTTTGAAAGATGAGTTGTTTTGTGTTTGTTGTGTCTTTCATGTAGAACTAAAAGGAGCCAAGGATTGGGATCGCTGTGGCCATAGGTTCGAAGGCGTTAGCTATCATGCGGATTCGCTCCTGTGCTCCTGGGATCAAAAACCGTACATTTTTCAGTATAAAAAGTAGCGGTTCTCGTAAATGATTCAGGTATACTTTAGTGCAGGGGTGTTATAGATATGCAATTCCGGATCTGGATACGAATACGGATATAGACTTAAATATACCGGTTTTGGATGCAGTTACAAAAGTATTTCGGATAATCGAGTATTTTCGGATAGTTACAGTTATTAGATTTTCATGTTTAATAGAAATAATAAATAACCATGTAAGTGACGCGCGCAGAGAGTGTCGTCCGGGCAGACAGAAAATAAAGTATCTCATTTGGACTCCGCCCCGAAATTATCTGAAAGTTTGATATCGGATTCGATTACGGTTACGGATAGTTTTTTATTTCAGCTATTAGATAGTTTCGGTTACGATTACGGAACTCCTTAATCCCTGCTTTATTGCAGCTTTCTGTCATAACTGACAGAAAGCTATCCACCTTTTTTTTCTGGATGGGAAATCATCAAACGACTTCAACTGCTCTGGGTGAAGCGAAAGGGAGTGTCAGACTCTTACTGACTAAAACCCACCAGTGATCTTTCTTGTACCCTTTGCGTTCCAGGGCAAAGGTGACTTTTTCGAACAAATTCCGCAACCCTAGCAGGCACTGACCCTATGGGGCCCCGTCTTCAGTTCACTTCCGACAAACAATTATTACTACTGAATATTACTTCTCAAAATATGACACCCAATACAAGGATTCGAGAAAATTCGACCTTTTAAATAAAACATCAGTAAGATAATAATAAACAGAATTATAAAGAAAATACTTGTTTACTCGGACAGTAGGTATTACTGCTTTTTATGATGTCGAGTAACTAATTGAGTGGAGTTATACGTACTCGTATGTATGTTTATTTTTCTATATAAAATCGCATAATAGTTGGAAACTCTCTGTTTCTCGAAAATTCCAGGATTCAAATGACCGGATTAGATTCATCATAACATAAATACAAGCAAAATTATAAGTTACTAGCTGCTGCCCGCGACTTCGTCTCCGTGGAATTCCCGATTTTAAAACATTATTTAACGCTGCTCCGCTCCTACTGGCTTAAGCGTGATGATATATAGCCTAAAGCCTTCCTCGATAAATGGTCTATTCAACCCAAAAAGAATTTTTCAATTCGAACCAGTAGTTCCTGAGATTAGCGCGTTCAAACAAACAAACTCTTCAGCTTTATAATATTAGTATAGAAGTATAGATTTTATCGTTTTATCATGTACTAGCAGCGCCCTGCAGTTTCACCGGCGTTGTTCCCGTTCCCGTGGCAATACGGGGATAAAATATAGCCTATGTCACTCAGGGTGAATGTAGCTTTCTAAAGGCGAAAGAATTTTTGGCACAGTAGTTTTTGAGTTTGTTCATTACAAACATAAAAACATATACACACACAAAAATACAAATCTTTCCTCTTTACAATATTAGTGTAGATTTTAGTATGACCAGCTAAACTACACAACATTTCAATAAGTAGGTAAACCTTCATAAGTGTGTAAACACAAAATGGAAATATATGTGTGTTATGTGAAAAGAACATATATTATCTGAGGTCAAGGCTTTGCTACAGCCACAATGTAGGTAAATCTTAACAGAAAACAGACAGTATCGTTATATCACAATATTTAAACAGACGGAACCAACAGAACGAATTGTCAAATGGTTTTAAGAAGCGATGGGATTTATTCTTTACACCGTTGGACTACGAAATGTCATCTTCTGTTCGTTTCAATGGTTAATAGGCCCGGTATATTGGCCACAACAGTTCCAGCTTCAATGAATTGGATGAAACCTGACGCCCAATTCTCGTCATTTTTAAAGTTCCATTGTAAGTATGAGAATGCACCTCTGGACAGCTAGCACTTGGCAAGGCAGAGTCTAGCTGATTTATCTTTTCAGGGTGGTGAAACTCTCACTCAAATAGCTGTTCAAGATCGCAGTCAGCTCTTCCGTAAAGCCAAATAACACACCCGCTAGGGTTAAGGAATTTGACCTAAAGAATCACCGCGGCCCTGGAACGCAAGGCATTACGAGGAACATGGATGGGTTTTAGTCAGTAACAGTCTGACACTCCGTTCTGTCCAGAGCGGAAGAAGTTATTTGATAATTTATCATCCATTAAAAAATATGGTCTGTGATAAAATTGATTGAGTCAGGCGTTACTTTGCGGAAATCCATTTTAAATTTGAAAATGAAAATAATATATCTAGTTTTAATTTCCGCGAATATTAGTGGGTTGCAGGTATGCACCTCCCTCCCGCCCGCTATATTATGCACATGCAAGATTACAAGGCAAATGCAAGGATTTTTATGCACATGCAGGAAGGCAAAGCAAAACCCAACACCAATACCGACACGTGTTTCGCCTCTCCACCAACAACTAGATATATTATTTTCATTTTCAAATGGTCTGTAATACCTATGAATGCATGTATGGACGCTTGGCAACAGTGATAGAATGATGTAGCTACATTGTAGATGAGACGGGCTTTCTAATTCGTACTGGACAGTTTTATGAGTTCTCATCATCGTTAAAAAAATAATGAACAGGCTAATTTAAGTGAAGAGGGTCAGTGTCTGCTAGGGTTGCGGAATTTGTTCGAAACAGTCCCTGGAACGCAAAGGGCACTAGAAGGAATATGGGTGGGTTTAGTCAGTAAGTGTCTGAAACTCCTTATCGCTCCGCGCAGAACGTGAGGAGTCATTTGAGGATTTCCTATCCAAAAGAAAAAAAGCTTAATTTAACTCAGCATCAGCATCTCAGTAAAAGTCGAAAACTGAAATCCTCCGAAAAATCGATAAATTGCCGATAGCCGCGACGAACATTCGCGATCCGCGAACCCGTGACAACCAGCGATTTAAATGCCGATCTCATTCCCGAAACCAATAAAATTGACTTTTATAGATCGCAAAAACATTTTCCATGTATTATAAAGTGTAACCCCGTGTCGGGTCACGTTGTAGAGAACCACGTGAGTTAGGATTATGTACAAACTCGATAATGGTTTCCTCTCAACACTTTTAAATCGTGGAACTTTCCTACAATGTGCATTTTATTCACATTTTGATATAACATATCCTGTAAGTTGAGATAAGTTAACATGATTATGGTAAACTATCCTCGTCGGAGAATTGTTAAACTTTGTGGTTTTGTTTTATGTGTTTTGTGTACCGTTTTTTTGGTTTACGCGTGTTCGGTGGTGTGAATAATCGATTGCTTTTCGGGTCGGTTGAGACATATTGGTTGATATTAGTTTTTTCACGTCTTCTGTTAAGTTTCCTGGTTTTCTGTCTGAGGAGCAGTGGTGGCCGATTGGTAACGGCCCTGATTTACGAATTGTAGGTCCCGTGTTCTAACCCAGCCAGGCGCATTACTTTGGGTGAAGTATTTCATCACCACTGCTCAAAACGGTGAAAGAAAACGTGAGGAAACCGGCATGTCCTAGAACTAGAAAATCGAAGACATGTGATATTCACCAACGCACACTGAGCCCGCGTGGTGGATTACTACCCATTCCCTCTCCTAGAGAGGTCTGTGTCCCAGCAGTGGGAACATTAAAAGGCTGATTATGCTATGCTTATGCTTAACTCTAGAAGTGTCTGTTACCTCTTCACACCATTACGGACTTGTATGGAACTAGGCATATGGGTAGGCCATTATCTGGACTAAGACATGATACTTTCTCCCGAGATTATTTACTTTTTTTCCTGGAGTATGTTACATTGAAATAATTTCCTGTGAGTCCCTTGGTATAAACTTTGACATTCACGCGGGTGAAGTCGCAGGCAACGGCTACTAATATTATATAGGACAAAGTCTGCTTGTTTAAATGTCTGTTCATCAAGATATTCCTGAATGGCTAAACAGGTTGGCATTACAGCCACCATGACCCATGACCCAACCGTAGCCTGGCTAAGAACATAGGATACCGTGAAATGTGTTTGCCGGTGGTCCGTTTTCGTGGGCAACGCAGATGCTCGTATGGGGCCATTCAAGTATTACGTAAGCCCCTTTTAGGGGGCGGGGGGTTCTTGATTTGCTTCTTTTTGATGACATGGGGGATCCGGAATGTGACGTCAGCAACATTGATTTATTTAATTTTTCAGATTTTAGTCGATTTAGTCGATTATGGTTTGAACACATGGCAATCCGGCGAGGTCTTACCCGCTGGGCTATCAACGGCCTAACAGCGAACTTCATTTTAGACTAAAAATTGATTATTTCTAGACTTATTAACTGCTGCTTCATGAATGATAAAAATAATTAACCAATAAGGAAACTATAATAGATTAAATAATACTTATAAATAATATGTTTACGTAAGCAATGGGAGGGGTGGTAAGAGCTTTGCTTACTTTTGCTGACGAGGGGGACTGACGAGGGTGGCCAAAAATATCAGAAATTCTGCTTACCTAATACTTGAACGGCCCCTTTGTAATAAATAACGGAAAAAGAAAGATTTTATAGGCTACGTTGACTTTTCTTTAATTTTCATAACTAACTACTTATACAGCCAAAATCTTCACGCCAGACAGATTTCACAATAAAAATTTATGCTGTCCTATCTTTACACGTCCTCTAAATAATCCGCTAAGCCCCGACAATTATCAAGTTCTTCTAAGTCTATTATGTATATCTTTCTAAAATCAATACAAAACAAAATCTTATCAGAATTGGACTAATTTTTTATCACAGTTCACTCGTTACTATTTTAGTTGGAAACTCACTGTCACTAATTGACTGTATGATATGCTTGTTTAGGAATGCTATATGGCAATAAATAAATACATATATGACCAAAACGTTTTATCAATTTTACAATACATATATGCCGAATATATCCGTTAATGTTTAATATTAAATTAAACATTCATTTAGGTTAAACAACGCTTGCGAAGGTTGGTCAGTGGTATGTGGCTTCGGAAAGCACTTAAAGCCGTTGGTCTTGGCTGTCATTTGTAATTTTTTGGATGCCGTGACGTGTTGACAGAAGCCAGAAAATCTGACACCAGTCTTGCCTTGAAGTACCGTGTTACCCGGCAGATAGGTTGTGGAGCTCAGGTAGGCAACCGCTCCACGTAAAGTACTGGTAATCAGCTGAGTCCGGTTTGACTGAAAGCCGACCCGAATATAGTTGGGAAAAGGCTAGGCAGATGATTGTTTAATATTAAATACTGTACGATCGCTCTCCTAGAGAGGAGGCCTTTGTCCCAGCAGTGGCAACGTTAAAAAGCTGATTATGATTTTGATGATTACTGTACGATGAAGGTAAAATGCGATAAAGTTCCCCGATGTAAGTATAAGGCTATCAAATTGTGCAAAGTGAACGAGATATTAGGTTACTCCTTCCAATTCGCTGTTTGCCAAGAATGTGCGATCTATGGTTTTCAAAGTCAAAGTCAAAGTCTAAATGCATCTTATATTTCCCAAGACAGGTACAGAGGTAACTTTTAATACATTGTTCTGTGTTTCACTACATTTAACTCGAAAAATGTGGGAACATCTAAGTTTTTTTGCGGTGTGATTATTAATTAAAATTGCTTTTTTAATCATGGTAATTTCATTCCTGAACGATTGTTAATGAATCAGTTCAAAAGCATAAAAGAAAACCTTGCAAAAAGTTATGGCTTTGATGGGTATATTCTTTCCTATATACTAACCCACGCGGACCCAGTACCTGTGTTAGTGATGTTTTGGTTCTAGGACACAGGTCTTACAGTACAAATATCAGACTGCAAATTAATATAGATAGTTTATCTCAATTACCCGATACTTTAGGTTCAAATATGTTGCACCATTAACACAGTTAAATGGTCTGATCTACTTCTGTCTTTCTGTGCTGCATCCGATCTCAATCCGAGTAGATAAATAGGGCAACACACGATCTAAGAACGAACGCTCAATTGAAATCTATCGCAGTGCACAGCTGCGCAGTACCTACGTCGATTAGTTTATAACTCATTCCCATTTCAAAGCATGGTCTTACTTTTGATTGCTGATCATCATGTATGACAACAGTTTTTTTTTTCTGGATGTGAAATCATCAAATGACTTCTCCCGCTCTGGGCGGAGCGGAAGGGAGTGTCAGACTACTAAAACCCACCCGTGATCCTTCTTGTGCCCTTTGCGTTCCAGGACCGCGGTGACTCTTTCGAACAAAGTCGCAACCCTAGCAGGCCCTATGGGCCCCGTCTTCGTTGCTGACGGCTCTTTGAGGCGCGCGAAGAACCCGACGCGCCGTCGACTCGGGCCTGGTTGCTATCGGATGGCGAGCCACCCATAGCTCGCCATCCGCAGGTCCGCGCCTACGGTGGCCAGGAATCGCCCTGCGTTTCGCTTTAGCGCCCACCGTGGACAACTCGGGGTCTGTCGGACTGGCGCTCTTGAGGTTTGGGCGGAGACGTCGAACCGGAATGACAACAGACCTGAGTTCGTAATCTTTATTACTGCTAAATTCATAATGGTCGATCACTGGTCGGTCTGGTATGGTCTCGTAATATAATCGTGGTAGAATGACATTGTCGTATTGTCATTATTATAAAACCCGTTAGAAGTGCTTTTCGAAAAACTATTACTATATTTAAACATTAAGTCATGCCAGATTTCTTTTATTATAGTAAATTTTAAAACGCCTTAACGTGCTTTTCGAGGCACGGAGGAATCTCGGTATGTTAAGATGGTTACCCATCCATAGACCGGCCTTGACAAGCGTTGCTTAACCTTGAAGATCGACCCGTGCAGCTGTTATTCTTTAGCCACGAGCTCCTCTCGTACGTAGAGGTCTAAAAACACAAAATCTGTGACAGAGATTATGGCGTCACACCAGTATTTTAGAGCCTTTAGGCGATGATCGCTTTGAACACGACGTCTTATGCGCCCAATTCAATCAAAGTATTTCCCATCATACCGGACCCGGATTCTGACCTACTAAACAAATCATCCCAATTCAGTAACAGTTCAAGTTTATCTCGTGCCGAGGCCGAAAACCGAGGACGAATAGACAAGATAGATAGTAGTACCAACACAACGAACATTACGACATCCGATGACTTATCTGTGAAGTTACTATTATTTTATAAAACCATATATTAGAAACGTGATGGAAGGTTTATAAGTAAAGAAGAGATGGAAAAAGATGCCTCATGCTGTGGAAGTGACCAGTGGAAAGTTAGTAGAGAAATATTATTATTTTTTACAAGAAAGGTGAGGCGGTGTTAAAATGTAAAAAAACCGGCCAAGTGCGTGTCGGACCACGCATAGTGAAGGGTTCCGTAATTCACTGTTAAAATTTAATATCTCTAAAAGTATATAAGCTGTGATGTTTAAATCAATTTTTGCTGAAAGTGTCTGTGAAGTTCCATTTGCTCAATTTTTTTTTCTGGAATTTCCAACTTCATAGTTGATACATATTTCAAAAACTATTGCCTTGAATAAAAAACTTTTTTTTAAAACTTGTATTTCATTTTGAAAGATTTATCCAATGATACCCCACACGTTACATGTACAGGAGTGCCACCCCTAAAATTTATTTTTTTCCTTAATATTACAGCATTATTGAATAGCGGTTAACAGGTAGCACCTACCTACCAATTTTCATTTATGTAGCTTTAATAGTCTCCGAGTAAAACGACTGACATACGGACGGACAGACAGACATGACGAATCCATAAGAGTTCCGTTATTTGCCATGTGGCTACGGAACCCTAAAAACAAAGCTTTGTAGGTCAGGCCTTTTCGATATCTTTTCTTAGTTTATAGCTAGTTGGGCTCAATTTTGTTGTTACAAAAAATCTATGTATATAGATACATGTTTGTTCCTGTTTACCGAGATTTTATGCTTACTGGTCAGTCTTACACAAACCAAGGTTTAAAAAAGGTGGAGGTGGGTTTGCTCTTGACTCTAGTCTAGGTCAGAGACGGCAGAGATAAATTCGACGATGGAATGAGCTTACCCAGAAGGAGCCTGTTCAAACAAACTTTGAAGAGATTAGGGTTCAATAAGTTCCGAAACACAAACGCAGGCAGAGAGTTCGCGTCGTGTTCCACGCGCGCCTCAAAGAGCCGTCAGCAACGTAGACGGGGCCCCATAGGGTCAGTGCCTGCTAGGGTTGCGGAATTTATTCGAAAGAGTCACCGCAGCCCTGGAACGCAAAGGGCACAAGAAGGATCGCGGGTGGGTTGACACAAATGACTTCTCCCGCTCCGCCCAGAGCGGGAGAAGTCATTTGATGATATCCCATCCAGAAAAAAAAAGGCAGAGAGTTCAACTCCTTGTTTGTGCGCATTATAAAAGAAGATTGGAAACGCTTGGTGCGAATAGTATGTACCTATATGGAATATTTGCTGTCACTGTGGTTTATGCAAAAGGTCCAGGCAGAAAAAGTGTATAATCCTTTATATTTTCCGTTTTTTGTAATAAGCTTTCTTAACATCCTAAAGTACCCAAATGAGAACTATTTTCAACTAAACTTTTTCGGAACAAATTCCACTACAATTATATCTCACCACCGCTTCTCACGAGGTCGCTATAGGCAGCCGTAACGAAATAAACCGTTTAATTGACTCGATCACGTGGCCAATGGGAAATAGTACCTATCATTTACAACAAAGCCAATTAACACTCGTAACTATATTCAAGGCAATGTGTGGATTATTCCGTAGTTTTATAAGGAACTAGTAGCGGCCCGCAACTTTAACCACGTAATTCCCGTTCCGGTGGGAATACGGGGATAAAATATAGCCTATGTCACCCGGGGACAGAGCAGCTTTCCAACAGTGAAATATTTTTTCAAATCGGTTCAGTAGTTTCGGAGCCTATTCAATACAAACAAACAATCAAATCTTTCCTCTTTATAATATTTTATAGTATAGATTCGTTGGATACTCTTTAATTTGCGTAGGTTTTCTTTTTCATTTGTTGGAAAGAGTTTATTTGGCTAAGCATGAAGTAAAATCCAAATTAATGAAAAGTTATGAGTCACATCCGTGCAAAACGTCCATTGTTCAGCGTAATGCTGTGACTGCTGTGCGAGACAGCTACAGGTTTTCAGGGTTAGTTTAATAAATAGCTAGTCAATATTTTTACCTACTCTACAGTAATTTATTTGCACTTAGGAACTTGACAAGTCTTTACATTTGGTTTGTCACCCAACTCAGAATATATTCATTTACTACGCGTCTGTGTTTGAGTCATAGAAGTATATTGAAGATACGGAACAAATTGACTGAGACAAAAGGACAGTCGGACACACGAGTGATCCTATAGATACGGTTCCGTTTTGTCATTCGGTCGTACGGAATACTAAAAACACACCATTGTCTATTTAGGTTTAAAGAGTTTTATTTCTCATAAGAACAACATAAATCGCTTAAACTGAGGTCTGTACTTTTTTACTTAAATACACTTATTTATTGCTTTTGTTTAAAATAATATCTATTAACTGACATAGGTACAGCAGCTACTTACAATATGTGATTTTAGTTTATTTTGGTGCTTATAATGTTGACGAGCTCGTGGCTAAATTATAACAGCCGCACGGGTCGATCTTCGAGGTTAAGCAACGCTTGCCGGGGTTGGTCTGTAGATGGGTGACTATCTTTTCATAACGAGACTTCTCCGTGACTCATAAAGCGCGTTAAGTCGTTGGTCCCGGCTGTCATTTCACACACACTGGCATACTACATCAAGAAGCCTGAAAATCTGACACTAGTCTTGCCAAGAAGTACTGTGTTCCCCAGTTTATGGGTTGTGGAGGTCTGGTAGGCAGCCGCTCCACGTAAAATACTGGTATTCAGCTGAATCCGGCTTGTCTGGGAATCGACCCCAATATAGTTGGGCAAAAGCTAGGCAGATGATCGTGCTTATAATGTTGATGGAACTGACGAAAGATAAGATTTTCCACAATTTCTGAAAGTATTATTATTTGAAATTATTACCAAAAACACAATAGCAGCTCCGTCCACATAATACGGTTTCCGCTTGCGTAACAGCCGAATCTGAATGATAGCCGATTCCATTCCCGCCGGGGTTATCAGTTCTGTAGACTGTAACATAATATCGAACAAATCAAGGTTGTGACACATTTTCTTTTAACTATGTTATCGTCAAGTGTTTCTCAGTACATATCATTTTGTATGTAACGCTATTTACTTTTGGCTATGTGATTATTTTTAGACATAGAATAGAATAGAATACTCTTTATTATGTACACCATATAAGTTACAGAAAATATAGATGAAGAAAACATTACATAGGGTGACACAATGGGCGGCCTTATCGCTAAAAGCGATCTTTTCAAGACAACCTTTGGATGGATTTTAAAGAGAAAAGGAAATGTAGCCAGTCTTAGGTGTACTAATTATATATACAATAAATACATAATAGAGAACCCAAATAAAAACTATTAATGTGAGAGGTAGTGATGTTTCCTTGGAGTATTTGTTTTTTCAATGTAAGGATTTTGAAGAATTTTTTTTGGCAAACAGCAGGCAAATAAATTATTTACATTATTATTTTATTTTCTTCTAATTCATTATATAATGGAATATGATTGATTCAAGTCACTTCACTTCATTTTTTTTTCTAGATTGAAATATCGTTTCATGCATTTAATTATAAGTACATATCGACTAATTGAGATTAAGTATATATGTTTATATACATATACATCAGTTTTTAATAGACTTCATTAAAAACTGCATATTTTCAAGACTTGTGATAAAAAGGATTATCTTTTATTAATAAAACAAAAACAGTCGTTAACTCTGAAAAATCATCCACAGTGAAGCAATGTCTGGTTTTATTTAGAGCGAATAACACCACTGACCTGCCTAACCTCTGACAACACAGTGTTTTCACAATTCGGTACTATGTCTAAATACAGCTGCACCTTTTCCTCTATTACCTCATTAAACACAGAAAATATAAGTGTTGCCACCCGGATAATAAATGCTTTTTTTATCCGGGAAGTTTATTTGCATGAAAGGAGATGTTTCAAAATGTATGGAGGGGGCTCCATACATTTTGAAACATCTCCTTTTTAGTATGGTGTACAAAGACCTCTTTGTATGAAACTTAGTCTTTGTACACCATACTAAAAAATGGGGAAACACAATTAAAACAGTTTTCAATCATCCAATTACTAGGTATAAATTGGCTTTGTTTGGTAGTAAAGCACAAGAATGTACACTTAAAATTGCAACACACAACAAAATCCCGTCATGACGGTAAGCTGTCATTTTGATTGATGATTGACGTTTGACATATGTATTTATTTCTGTCATATTATATCCTCAAAGAAAATCACTACGTTACCGTACGTTTTGTCTTTTGTAATATTATTTTAAGATCTAGTTGCAGTTTGTATTGTACACTAAGTATAGTTCAGTTAAGCAGACGATAACCTCATAGGTTGACCTGCGAGATGCCATAAAAAACGTTACGAAATCCAAAAAACGAAAGCGAGGTTGTTAATAATAACTCGAGAAATTTAAACATACCGAACATCAAAACACGATCGACAACGAAAGTGACTGAAGTGACAGTAGACAGTTCACGATCTATGATCAATGGTCGATCTATGGTATACTGTCATTGTTTTCTAACCACAGAGTACCTAAATTGGCGAGACGCCATATTGAAAGTCGATACAAATAATTAATAAATATCAAATGCATGATTACAAGAAACATATGCATTTAAGCAATTTATCAGTATTTATCCAGAATTCCAGGAATTTTTCTCGATTTTTCGAGGTACTGTACATATACTGGGCCAGTTTTGAAACATCTCCTTTTACCCGCTAATAATCAAGAATCACGAAACTGGCTCCTTTATAAATTGAGACGATAGTTATTACTAGACAAATAGTCATATTGGTGTCCAAATGTCATGTCTACACGTCTGAGCTGCTACGCTGCGCCTACGCTGCGTCTAAGCAGCTACGCACTACACTGCTTCTGATCTGCTACGCTACGCCTACGCGGCTACGCTGCGTCTCAGCTACTACGCTGCGTTCGAGCTGCTACGTACTGCGCTGCGTCTGACTAGCTACGCTGCGTCTACGCGGCCTATGCTACACAATTGCTGCTTTGCTACGTCTATTCTAGTTACGCTGCATCTAAGCGCCGTTTATGTGGTCTATGCTATGGCCTTTTATATGCATGACAAAAGTCTAGTGCGAAGATATTCTTAAGAGCACCTAGACAATGTAATTAAGACAACAATAACGGTTAACAATAGTCAAACATCTTTAAGTTTTGGACACGATACATTTTTCTCGGGGAGAGAACCTACTTGCACTATTTGCCTGCCGGTATCATAGATTAAATGTCATTTTATCTGGAGCCCAAGGTATTCGAACAGGCACAAAGACCACACAAACGACCGCGAACCGACAAACTAATTAACAAAACAACATCGGAGCTTATCCGCGCCAATTATAATCGTCCGAAATTAGGCCACATGCATTTGAAAGAGAGAGAATCTCTTGATAAACGACGGGGTTATCAAATTAAACTCGCTGCTCTATTTTATGTAGAAATGCGAGGAAACACCGCTTTTGAGATTAATAATAAAACACGGCTTTGTTTAAATTGAGTGCAGATAGCAAAACGATTACCTAATAGTTAATTATGGTTACTATGTTGTATGTTGCCTGTAGCGATAACTTAAATCGTTCCCATTTTCCCAGCTACCTACCAAAGATAGGCGTATATCAGATGACCAATTCAACTCATTTTTAGGGTTCCGTACGCAAGAGGTAACCAACGGAACCCTATTACTAAGGCATCTTCCCGTCTGTCTGTCAGTGGGCTGTATCTCTATTTATGTGTGTATATTTCTACAGAAGCAAAAAAAAAAACACAAGAAACGCGTTTACAGTACGTAACCCTTTATGTGAGAGTTCGAGTCGCACTTACTTAACCGGTCTTTAAGCGTTCGCAGTCAAAACCTGTCAAATCTGCCAAAATGTAGGGAAATTAGAGGTGTTTTTCTCAGAATGCGACTGACATGCGAAAGTTGCTTATAAAGTAGTAGAATAAACTATTTGAATTTTAATTTGAACAACTCTATTTATGGACAATAATGATAACACAACTCTGTGTAATATGCAATTAATATATTGGGAAGGTTAATGACCCCGCGAGGCCAAGACTGCTAATTATTTTTCCTCGTTGAGCTGGGTAAATGTTTTTTTCTGGTCTCATTAAATTGGTTGTGTTGTTCTTTAAAAAGGAAGAATCTATATATATAAAAATCAATGCCACTTTTCGTTGTAATTCCATAACTCAAGAACGGGCTCACCTATCCAAACCAAATGCTTAGGATTTGGTCGGCATATTTAGTAGATGGTTTATGTGAAGTTTGCACAAAATCGGTCGAGCGGTTCCTCATTTGTCACATTTTTTGTAATAAATGAATTCAATAGAAACTTTTTTCACAGAAACTTTTTTGAAGTTTTGTTGACAGGACAAGCACGTTGTTATGTCATTCATGCCGTCAATTCATTTTGGACGTGGTTTGATTAAATCATATTATCAGCGATAAATTTCTACTATATAAAAATAAGTCGGGTTTTCCTTCCTGACGCTATAACTCCAGAACGCACGAACCGATTTCCACGGTTTTGCATTCGTTGGAAAGGTCTCGGGCTCCGTGAGGTTTATAACAAAGAAAATTCAGGAAAAATTTCAACAGAAAAGCGGGAAAATATTTTTTTCATTTTTTTATATAAGTATGGCAAAACAACGTTTGCTGGGTCAGCTAGTTTCTATATATTTTTTGAGCATTATAAGTTATATTTTGATGACCAGCAATTTTTTAAGAGCAGTTGTGTACGTTCGCACACATCACACCTTTAGAATGAAAGGGACCCAACTTTAAAATTGCATTTTTTTGACAAATGAGGAAGAATGAAAATCTTTAAAAACTGTTGGGTAAAAAAAAAAATTGCCCGAGGCCTATGTATGTACCTATAAGCTGTCCTTTTCCCAATTACGTTATATCTTTTTCATCACTGGACTTGAGAGTATGCTTTTTACGTTCAGTTTATAGCAAAATTATAAGTACCTAACAGGAATTTTGAGTTATGTCTCTTTTATTCTGAGAATGCGATATATGGAGCATTCATTCAAATTCCATCGTGTATTTTCTTTTATAATAGAAAAGCGGCTTCTTGGTTTTTTTATTCAAGTAAAAGCACCAATTTAAGCGTTTTTGACAGAATGACTTCAATAAAAAAAAACCAGACAAATGTATGTCGAACTCACCGAGGGTTTCGTATAAATTTGTATGTATATATTATACTAGCAGCACCTCACGGTTTCACCCGCGTAGTTCCCGTTCCCGTGGGAATATGGGGATAAAATATAGCCTATGTCACCCGGGGGTAGTATAACTTCCCAACAGTGAAAGATTTTTTTAAATCGATCCAATAGTTTTTGAGTTTATTCGTTACATACAAAAATACCATTCTTTCCTCTTTATAATTTATAATATTAGTATAGATAAGGGTTCCGTTTATTCCTTTTTAGGTACTGAACTCTAAAAACACCTCTTTAATCGCATTGTCCAAAATAGCACGACTAAAAAGAAACCTTCTAGTATCTACATTCTCAACCTCTACGTGGGTACATCATCGTCAGACCACGTGCGTCGACTGATATTCAATACTTGCCTTGTGCCTGCCGACTCTAGTATTACGTAACTCAACGCCTACTTTCAATGTCGACCCGCTGAGCATTATATGCACTATTCTTTGTTTTCTTCAATAATAACAATAAATTGCACAAGTGTTCCTTTGTATAACCGAACGGACGAGAGGTACGCTGAAAATGTACACGCTATTTCAAATCGTAATGTTTGAGAAAAGATGTTAGTTTTGCATGTAACGTTTTAGGAAGTGTGTCAAACTTTTTGGTTGTACTATTGGAATGAGAAAGTAGTGGCTTATGTAAATATTTTGTTTAGCGATAAGTGTTTTCAGTAGTAGTTTTGGATGAGGTTATAAAAGGTCACTGTCAGATGGAACCATAACAAATACGGTTTGAAATAAAAACGTGACAAATAATAACCCTCATATTTTACATTCTGAAGGTATCCTCCACAAAAACTTTCAACTAATTGATAATAATGTTTTTTTCTAATGGACCTCTCGCAGGTCAGCACCCTAATGCTGGTTACTGCTTAACCAGGCAATCCTGTGGTGGCCTCAAATGAATTCGAATCTCCAAACCCAGCCAGGGCTAAAAACTACTAAAAGCTAAATGACGGCTTCGCTAAGGGACATCCTCTGTGGGAAACGGGCTTCGACTTAACGGAATCATTGAGAGGGGCAGCAAGGGACAGGCTGAGTCTAGTTATTATTATTTTGGGGATTTAACGCTAATGACTCAGCGGAGCGGACTGGCTCGTTAGGCAAAAGTCGGGGCGGGAAGTGATAATAATGTAGTTTATGATATGCATTTTATAACACCCCTCCCCCATCCGCCTTGGTGATACCTCGTGAGGTTTTTTAACCGCTGCGGTAATAGATAAAACTGTAGCGACCAATTTGTATTAATATTAATAAAAAGTAAAATGTTAGTTGGCATAAGCTCGTCAATTCAAAATAGCTATATGGTATTTTTTGGGTAAGGTTCTTACATTCGAGAATCATGAAAATATTACATGAACGTGAACTGAAAACTATCCGGCCAATGTCACACGTTTCTCCTGTGAAAGAGATTTCAATTAAGACTATTAAGACCAGTTAAGGCCTCATTAATAATCATCATCCTAATAGTCGTTACTCATAGTCACAGCTGATGACTTTCAAGGTGTAGGTTAAATAGATATTCTACTAAGGCCCGGTATCCACCAAAGCGGAGAGGAGAGGATACGAGAGGAGATGTGCCGCGAAGCTGGCAGGTTATTTCCACCAAAGCGGAGAGGAGATGCGTTGCGGAGAGAAGATGTGAGCTGTGAGAGGTCGAAAACAGTCAAGTTCTGTCTACGAAAGGAAGACGTCATGTCGTTACAAAAGTTTGCATTCAAAGCCAGTCAATCGAATGACGCTTTTGGGACGTGCGAGGCGCGCGGAGAAGGCAGCGGGGTGAGGGGTGCGCCGCCCGGCCGCCCGACTAGACACTTCTCCGCTCTGCTGCGCCGCTTGCTCGCTCGCTGCACAAAATTCTATAGAAAAAAAGACTTTTTACAAAAAATAAAACCGACTTCTAAACAAAAAAACCAAAAAGTATAAAATAACTTTAATTTCGGAACTCGGTGTTTTTGGTTGCTTTTTTGTTGTTGAACACACCGACTTCCGAAATTAAAGTTATTTTATACTTTTTGGTTTTTTTGTTTAGAAGTCGGTTTTATTTTTTGTAAAAAGTTTTTTTATTTTTCACTTTTTAGTGGTACCTACACCCCCTCCCCTCCCCCACCTAAACGAACCAATCACATTGGTCTAAAAAAAACGTACTGCTCCTTTGCGGAGTAAACTAAGAGGTCGTCAATGTAGGCAATGTAGATATTTTTTTTAGATTTTTCGAAAACCGCTTGGTTGATTTCGATAAAATTTTCATGGGACCATTTGGGAAGTATACCCTTTCCAACAAAAAAAGAATTTTTCAAATCGGTTGACAAGCGACGGAGTTATGCGCGAAAAAACAAAAAAAAAAAAAAAAAAAAACATACAAACATCCGAATTGAGAACCTCCTCCTTTTTTAGAAGTCGGTTAAAAATGAGACATCTCCTCTCCTCTCCGCTTTGGTGGATACCGGGACTAACTCCACGGAAATGCCATGCTTTTTGGATTTTGTGCGATTATGCTGCAAATTAGGTGTCTCAATGACCCAGCACAGACACGTACTGACCAAAAATAACAAAAACAGACGACCCCTGACTAAGAAGATAAGGCAAAAAAGAGCGACTAGTTGATCTCATCTATTGCCGAAAGATGTCAACTGCTATTTGGGTCTCCCCTAATAGGGATGTTTCCTGAGGAATAAAAATATGATTCTATTTAGTCCGCCAGTTACATTATCGAAAAATATTGAACACGTATTTTTCGCTTTATCAAATCTATAAAAATTGACGAAGATAAAAAGCTTCAAGATCATGGGTGGGGGCTTGTGACGTCACGCCGTGGTAAAAACCGTAACACGAAGTGACGTCACACGTGTTTTCAATGCACTGTATCGTCTTCGTTTTTTGGTTACGTGAAAAAAAGACAAAAATACGTGTCCAATATTTTTGAGAATCTATCTGACGGACTAATCAGATTTTTTTAGTCAACTACACTATTATCGCCACATCGGCCGGTCCTGCGGCTCGCATCCAGCGGTGTTTTGGGTGCACTTCGAATGCATCGTCTTCCAGTACGCAATCACCACTCTAAAACCTTCCGACCCCGTCGACTATCTATTGTTTCTATACTGCGAGCAACGGACTAAAACCTATTCAGAAAATGTGCGAGACAAAAATAATGCTGGACATGTGCACGTCTGACCGCGCACCGAGGGTTCCAGTTGAGTTTTCATTTTCTCCGAGTATACATTACCTACCTACGGAAGTTTATAAACTGTGAAAGCACTCTCATTATTCTGACAACTATTATAACAAGTTATATTGAAGGACATACTTAACTTTGTTGAAAATCTACCATACATCTACGAGTATGTATGGCAGAAACATAACATACGTCACGGTTAATTCTTTAACCAAAAATATATATGTTTGAAGTCGCAGATTTTTCTTCAAATTACCAATTTTCAGAAATGTTCCCTTAATTTGTACTGTAAGAACAACGAGAAGTATGTTTTGATTCCCCTGCGAGCGTCAAAATATGCGCAGTAATTGAAGCATAAACGACTTTATCTTTAAATTGCGTTGAAGTTTCAGATTTTTTTACTGCTCCAAGAGGACCTGATATTAATTTTAATTTCAGCTTGAATTCTTCACGCGTTCGTGAGGAAAAGGGAAGCAGACGGACAACAAAGTGATCCTATAGGGGTTCCGTTCTTGCCGACTAAGGTCGACGGAACTCTAAAAACACGTACATAAATAGGTGACTAGAGCAATAAGCATATTAACAGTTAGAGAGGCGTCGCCACAGGAAGCTAAGATAATATTTATGTAAGAGAAAAGAATATATGCACAATCAATACTTGATACAAGAGAAGAGGCAGGCCTAAGATAAGACGATTGAATTGTGCAAAAGATGATACGGCAAGGATAGATGACAACACTAAGATAACTACTGATATTTTCAACAATCATGAATCAACATGAAATGTTTGACATTTAGGTATTGATTAAAAGAATTATACTGCACATCTTCCAAAAACAATAAGTACAAATTAATATCTACAAACGGAATGAAAATAAGTTTTTATTGAATCGCTTTAGGATCGCTCATAAACTAGTGCATGTAAATTTCTAACAGTTTTACTTCTCGCCGTTACAATCAATCTGCTCGGCCTTTCTTCAGCCATATTGGGGCTGCTTCAAGTCAATCTGAGGTGCAGCTGAATGGTTGGAACTAATTATCAGACCTCCACAACCCAGTGCCAGTCAGGTAACACGGACCCTTAAGCAAGACTGGCTTCCGATAATCTATACTTTAATAAATCTGTAGAGAGGTCAATTCTGTACAGGGAATATATTTTCAAAATAACTATCAGGGGGTGATTAGTGATCGATACTGGTGCCAAAAATGCAATCAGTAAAATTTTTGTCTGTCTGTCTGTCTGTCTGTCTGTCTGTCTGTATGTTCTTTATAGAAACAAAAACTACTTGACCGATTTTAACGAAACTTGGTGCAATTATTCTTCATACTCCTGGGCAGGTTATAGTATACTTTTCATCACGCTACAATCAATAGGAGCAGAGCAGTGAAGGGAAATGTTGGGAAAACGGGAGAAGTTACTCCATTTTTTAAGCTTCCGTCGCGTGTGTAGCCTTCTTTGGGGGTCCAAGGGGATAAAATAGGGGATGAACGTTTGTATGAAACTTTGTCAATTTTAAATCGATCGGGCTGAGAGTTTCAAAATCGGGGGTAAAGTAACTATTCCACGCGGACGAAGTCGCTGGCAGAAGCTAGTCTGTAATAAACAATAATCCACTTTCCAAGGCATGAAAGAGTCCAGAAAGAATCCATGTAATGAACGGCAAAGATTGCTTTACTTTGAAAACCCACATACACAACTGCGACACATCACGATGCCAGAAAAAAAAAAACAATTCATCGTTTGAAGCCTTTTGTTCTTCGAGACAAAACTTGTTTTCAGCACTCAACGCGATAAGCTTTATAGGGGAGGTGCTTCAGATAAAAAAGGAGCTGTGATTGGTGGCAACAGTTTCCAATTATATTATTCATAGTAGGTGTGATAGGCCGTTATCGCTCACAGGAAAAGTATTCGCGGAAAAACAATGTTATCGATGTTATGCACGTGAAAATGACACCATCTTTGAAGCGTTTCACGTATACGGAGAGCTTATTAAATTCAAGGTTCAAAACAGGATTACTAATTTAAAGGATATTATATACAGTATGTTAAATAACAGAGGGCGTTCCCTTAAATTCGTTAATCTATATCATTAATAGATTAAAATAAAAATATCAGAATAGAAAAATAAGCATAAAGTAAGCCGAATTAAAAAAAAAAATGACAAAAAATTCGAAACATCCTGTTTAAAATCAAAATAGTAGCGCGGAATAGTACCTACTCGTAGTAGCAATGCCCAAACCGGCAAGTACCTACGCGTGTACAGAGTGTTTCTTTAACGTATCAATTTAACATTTTTAGTGAATATTTTAATATAAAAAAAAAAAAATGTTTTCAATGGTAATATTTTTTTATCATATATGGATGCTATACTATTGCGGGTTAACGGGAACGCCATCTATTAGTTAACATACTGTATTAAAGGATAATGTTGCTGATAATTTAAATAAATCAGTAATACAGTGTCTTAGTACCTACTATAGCAGGCAGGTTTGAATGACGTAGCTTTGTCAGGCAGTAGGTGGGTCAATTCATCTGCCGAGTCTGTTCCCAACAAAGTTCGTCTTCCAGTCTAAAAAGAGACCAGTTTTTACATTGAGCGACTGACCTCTATGAACCAGTAACTCGTTAATACGGTAGGTACCCCTTGGCAAAACTGGTAACAGGCTTTCGGGCTTCCGGCAGTGGCTAAAAATGTAGACCTGAAATATTACAAATATAAAGCGCTCTTTCGATAAAAAATCATCTAATGTTGCCCCTCTCTAGGATTTTTTCCTGTATGTGTATTAACAGCCATACATATATTTGATTCCGTGTGGAAATCGAACCCGCAAACACACAGCGCAGCAGGCAATCGCTCAATCACTGTGCCAACTATGCCGACTAGAACTACAAGAAAACCTTAAAGAGTTCCTATTGCATTACTTAAAAAAAAAAACTCAGAAACTCTGGTAGCATTGGTATCTATTAAAGTAAACAAGTTAACTCAAACACAACGCAGTCTGACGCTGAAGCTCACAAATATACATAAACAACCAGCAATTGTTAATATCTACATTTTAATTAAAACGAGTACAATTAACACTATCCTATCGTAAAGGATCTGTTACATCTGACAGTTGTCCTGTCAACGTCGGGAAATGTCACTTTGACTGCAAAAAGAAATAAGCGTTGACAACCCCTAAATGTCATGCAGCTTCATCTCAATTCAGCGATAGATAGTGTAAACCAGTTAATTCTAGATCCTTTAGTGGATAATATAATTAAATTGTGTCATTTAAATTGGACACGCTATTGAGAGAATATTTTTAAATAACTTTACACATTTAGCGCTGTATCACCTGAGAGCACAATGATAGTTTTGCATGGAATATCGATAATTTATTTGTGATACTAGTGATCTGTCACACATGGTCCAAACAAGGATCGTAGCGCTAACTGTGTATGTCACCTGGAACTTCGTGTAGGTCTAGATACAGTTCGACACAAGCTCCTTTATTTTCTAGGTGGGAAATCATCAAATGACTTCCCCCGCTCTTGGCGGAGCGGAAGGGAGTATCAGACTCTTACTGACTGCAACCCACCCATGTTCCTCCTAGAACCTTTTGCATTCCAGGGCCGCGGTGACTCTTTCGAACAAATTCTGCAACCCTAGCAGGTCGGTACAAGCTACTGACAAGCGTATATTGTGTTCAGAGGCATAACTGTTGGTGGCCGTATAAAGAAATGGTGAGATCGACTTCCATCCCTAGAACTTGGGAGTTCAGCTTCTAGGGATAAAAGTCTAATATTAATTGCAAAGAACTAAAGAAAAAAAACATTTTCATTTTAATGTACCCATCACAGTTAAGGTTGTTTAAATTTATGAAGACTGACAGCGTCTGCAAGCAATGAGTGCCTATTACATATATCATCGTCTGTTTCATAACTTCTTTCTAATTCGCTCTTATTACACCAGAAGCAGAATACTTGAGCACTCTGTGTCGCAGGAAATGAAATACGATAAAGTGGCTCAACACGAAGAGGTAATGCAATAAAAACGCACGTGCCAAAAGCAACTTCATTGACATTGCAATAAAACAAACTATCATTCAAAACCTAAACATTCTGTGACCCATATAAAATGTTACCAAATGGTAGTAACAATGAAATATCAATCATCGGCAAACGTCGTAGTGACAACAAAATAACACGAGGGCCTGGCACCAGACCAAATATTGTACAGCGAACAATCGATTTGTTTAAATGAATGTTAGTTGAAATGCTAACATTGCTAACTTGGTCGAGTCACGTAGAAAGTGAACGGAATTTATTGGCTCTGGTCTTTGACATGAGTCGGTTGAACTTTCTGTTTAGTTGCAACATTTAATTGGGTGCTTGATTGGTGGGAGTTGCGGAGATAGAATCAACAAGTCGACTTTTTGAAATTTTTGCAATTTATTATAAACTGCACAATAAGCACAGAGGAACAAATATAATAAAAACAAGCGTACAATGGTTGGGTGCGGTTTTTTTTTTTGTTTACACTGTCCCTTTTTTTGTTTTTTATGGGTGTGTACTTAATGGACTGTCGCCAAAAAAAATTTTCATCACAGGCAACCGGATGGACAGAAAGAAAATTCTAACACAAATGAAGAGATCTATCTAAAGCAAAGGGAGGTCGAAACAGAAGTTAGATGACAAAGACATGCAAAAAAACTTTTTACAAAAAAATACAACCGACTTTTACACAAAAAATCAAAAAAGTGCAAAATAACTTTAATTTCGGAACTCGGTGTTTGTCGTTGCTTTTTCGTTTTTTGAACACCGACTTCCGAAATTAAAGTTATTTTGCACTTTTTTGATTTTTTGTGTAAAAGTCGGTTGTATTTTTTTGTAAAAAGTTTTTTATTTTTCACTTTTTAGTGGTACCTACACCCCCTCCCCTCCCCCACCTAAACGAACCAATCACATTGGTGTAAAAAAAACGTACAGCTCCTTTGCAGAGTAAACTAAGAGGTCGTCAAAGTAGACAAAGTACATATTTTTTTTAGATTTTTCGAAAACCGCTTGGTTGATTTCGATAAAATTTTCATGGGACCATTTGGGAAGTATACCCTTTCCAACAAAAAAAGAATTTTTCAAATCGGTTGACAAGCGACGGAGTTATGCGCGAACAAACATAAAAAAAAAAATACAAACATCCGAATTGAGAACCTCCTCCTTTTATAGAAGTCGGTTAAAAAATGGTCCGAGTTTAACTAAGTCAGATACGATTCGATTAATCCAACAGCAGCTTACACTGCAAGAAGATAAAAAAATGAAGGCAATCTATCCAATTTTTTTAAAGTAAGTGACTATGACCAACAATTCATTAATTAAAAGATTACTCATACCAACCCATATCGATGATTAGCACTTGCCTCATCGAAAGTACTTTTACTAATCACTAACATCACACTCGCAAATTGCACTAATCAACGTCGGCAGACGTAATTACTTTCCCTTTTGCAATATTTGGGCATTTTTAAACAACTACTTTTAAAAATACATAAATATTTCTTTTTTTTTCTCATATTAAACTAATATTTTCAGCGTTAGAAAAGATTGTTAAAAATCCACAATGAAAAGGATGAATGGACTCAATATTAATGGCGACTTACTAAATCATATATGTATACTTTGCAGACGATATCAACCTTTTTTGAAGATTCCAAATAGTTCGGAGGACTTTGTGACGTCAAGTACAACAACTATCTAATGCAAGTGCGAAGGTTATCAATGAACATATAAAAAACGAAGGTGTTAATTACAAACTCAGCTAAAAAAGACATATAGATAATAATAAATGGTGGGCAGACGAAAATAAAGTATGTTACCGCATACTTACAGATATTTGTTATGTTTTCGTTTTATTAGGATCTCCAACAAAGAATACACCTTACATGCTATTTCATAAAGGACAAGAACAAAATTCCATGTGCTCCCTCAATTACAGGAGACCACATCATGCGAAGTTAAAATTAAAATTTTATAGTATTGCTAAATTTGATGATAAGATTAAAATAAAACATGGAAAAAGAAAGATGATAATAATGACGATAGTACAGTGACCTCTTAAAGGTTGTTGGTGTTTTACAAATAACCCTGTATATCATTTTGGGTCAAGTAATCTCTGCAGAAAAAAAAAGAAAATAGGTAGAAAGATATGAAACAGCTGGAAACGGTTTTGGTAGCCGATCGACGGCATGAAGGACAAGGAAACGCCTATCATAGAAATTGGGAAAATTAATAGCACATGGATCATTCCATTTTTGTCCTAGAGATACTAAAATATATAGGCACTGTACGAGCATTGGAGCAGGCCTTTATCGAAGAACAAGCTGGTAATAATAAAGTTTAAATAAAATTAATTAAGTTTAGATAAACTCAAAAAAAATATGTTTAATATACTCGTTAAACTAGAATTGTAAAATAGATAAAAGAAAATGTTAAAATTAAGTTTCAGCAATAAAGTCTTATTTTATTTATTTATTTATAATCAGCATCATCATCTGGGATTTTAATTCAAAAGTGAATAGGTTTCTCTAGGCTAGCGTTATTATCCACATCATCGTTTTCCATCTGGTGAGATTGGATAAACGGGAGCCTTTCAATCATAATAAATCATATTTCATAGTGATGTTGGTAATAAACAATGGTCTCACAATACACTCTCTTCACTTTTTCCAGTTAATTATTCTGAAGTATTCTGGCCATTATAGTTTGTATTAATAGTAAATATAATATCATAAATCTACAGAACATTATTAACAGTACATAGTGAATAACACACCTTTATTCTTTACTAGCAGCGCCCCGCGGTTTCACCGGTATAAGTTTCGATACCGTGGGAATATCGGGGTAAAAGTTATCCTATATGTTAATCCTGGTCATAAACCATCTGTGTGCCACTTTCATCTAAATCCGTTTAGTAGTTTTTGCGTGAAAGAGTATCAAACATACAAACAAACACAAACACACTTACAAACTTTCGCGTTTATAATATTAGTAGGATTATTCCTCGAGTTATCTAGTTAGCTATTTAATTCAAAATCCATCTCTGATCACATAAAATATATCAGTAGACAGCTAAGATTTGCTCCGATCAACCTTTAAACCTTATGTCGTGGAGAAAGCATCTAAGTGCTGTGTTTCTACAGTATTTCTTAAATTTCCCGTTTGCGTTAGAAAAGCGAAAGCATCGCAGGAAACTTTACAGTACCTAGCAAAACGTGTTATGGTTGAGGGAACCTCGATTCGAGGCATGGTTTATCATTGTTTTAGGTTTACAATCGAGAGCACGGGAAGTTTCATTGAAAACCTTAGGTAAGTAATTTATTTTCTAAGTTTCAAGCTAGCAGCCGAAATGACAGACGGAATTCCCAGAAACTTATTTTCGTTGAAGTAGACGAAAATTAGCAAATGACGCAGAAAAAATTTTAGAGCTCATATATGTATGTGGAACATTATTTCATTGTCAATCGTAATTCATGTACCCAAAAAACGATATTATTATGAACTCATATATTTTAGTTAGGTTATGTAGTTAGCATAAGTTAGCTTATGACGGGTCATAAGCTAACTTATTGAGAAAGATCATGATACATAATATGGCAATGTCTTGCGTTCAACACAACCAACTATTCATAATATGGTCTAAGTAGTCATTAATAGAATAGTACGCCTTCAAACAAAAGTTAAATTTAACTTTAGTTTTAAATGAGTTAAAAGGCAGGTCAAGAAAAGAAAGTGGAAGTTTATTGTAAAAACGGATACCGAGTCCCACATATAAGTCATGGACCTTACGAAGTCGGTGGGAAGGAGCATGTAGCATGTGCCTGTTTCTGGTGTTAAAGTTGTGGATTTCGGTCGTTTTACAGTATAAATGAATATTTTGCCTAATATATAATACACGTTAATACTAAACACCACGATTCACCCAAAGGCTAAACCAGGCTAAGTTTTCGTGCGGCCTCCGAGGGCGGAGGCTTTGTGTGCAGCCACTTGTGTTAATTTTCTCACGCACATTTTTTGTGCCCACGTCATGTTTGCCAAGATACTTATTGTTGAAAGAACCTCTTTTTTTAAATTCGTAAATCCTTTTTTTTTAATTCGTAAATCCTTTTTTTCTGGATGGGAAATCATCAAATGACTTCCCCGCTTTGGGCGGAGCGGAAGGGAGTGTCAAACTCTTACTGACTAAAACCCACCCGTGATCCTTCTAGTGTCCTTTGCGTTCCAGGGCCGCAGTGACTCTTTCGAATAAATTCCACAACCGTAGCAGGCATTGACCCTATAGGGTCTTCTCTCTTCTATGGGGTCCTGGGGGGTCTTCTTAGCTGAAAGCTATTATATATATAATATTGAGGTACGCGTAGAACACGACACGCGCCTGGTTGCTACCGGACGGCGAGCCACCCATAGCTCCCCGTCCGCAGGCCCGAAATTCGAAAATACTTGGTGTTATATTGCGAAAGCTTTTTTTTTTTTTGAGCCATGAAAGACTGAGTCAGTGTCAGTATCCCGATTGACAGGACATTATTGTATACCTTTTTTTTTGGTATCGGGGTGGAAATCCTCTTGAATGTCCTCTGTCTTGAGGCGGACGGAGGGATCTGTCAGACTCCTACTGACTAAAACCACCTCGTGTTCCCTCGCACACTTACGCTTGGAACTTCGGGAGGCTTAAGCAATCTTCAACACAGCCCCCGAATTATTGCATACCCTAGACTGAACTTGAGTGACATGAAACAAGGACGGGAAGAACTTGAGAAATATTCTGATATTTTTAATATAGTAGTGTAGTGTAGATGGTGTAGATAGACTGAAAAACGCAAGAATGCTAGAAAACGCAATCTACTGCGATCCCTACATAGTCCTTGTACCTAATGTAAATTAGTTATAATACGGTTACAACAGATGTTTTATTACTTTTAGAATTAGTATGTCTTAATCATTTTCGTAGAATTCAGTACCTATCAAATGCACATCCTGCTTTTGGCAGCACACTGAAATAAACAGGTAAATGTAGAAAATTAAGACTTCCCTTACAGTTTCGGTTTACATCCTGTTTTGCCGATTACCATAGGCGATAGGTATTTCCCAATTATGGGTTTTTAAGAAAAATACCATTATATTATTCAGTGCACACACTATCTATTTTCAGGGAAAAGGAATGTTAAAGGAATTTTCCCCCTCATTTTTTCCTGGATTTATTGAGAAATACAAGTGGTGTTTCCCCACGTTTTTCAATATTGGTTTTGCATTAAATATGGATTTCTACGTATTCCCACATATTGGTGATTGGTTTTCACATGGCTATATATGTCGTATTGGTTGACAGTTCTTTATTAGGACTTCCGAAATAAGAAATAAATAAATGAGTGAATGCTACCTGCATTCACTCATTTATTTATTTCTTATTACAGACAATAAGCAACACAGCAAAGAATAAGCAACAGGAAATACCTCCTATAGTTGTACCAGTAATGACGACTGTCTTAATTGTGGGGGATTGACATTATTATCCACAGGCCGACTTCGACTTCTGCTGGGCATAGGCAACTCTAACAATAGTTCCAATCCCCACGCGTTTGTGCCTTTTTTTACGGGGGGAAATCCTCATGGATGTCCTCCACCCTGGGGCGGGCGAAGGGGTCTGTCAGACTCTTACTGACTAAAACCACCCCTGCGACATCCGTAATCCCCGGCTGGTGCCAGCCCGCCTCTGTGTGCCACCTCGTGTCTGTGGAGGGAGTGAGATGTTTGACTCCCTCCGCGACGTCAGAGAGGGGCGCACGGCCGCCACCTCGGGTCCGGATGTAAATGCGGCGACAGACGTAAATGCCACCCGCATCCAACTTCCACCAGCAACGATGTCGTCTGCTCAACTCGCTGCCGGATTACCAGTATTTATTCTACCAGTTCTTGGACGCCACTCAGTCACTGCCCTACTCCTCCTGTTATCACCACGCCTTACCAGGTTTACAACTCGATTTGATTCCATAACTCGTTTTCCCATTATGAAAACTTTTGTACCTAAGTCTTCGATGTCGTAGTTTTGGGGGAGTAGCCTTATTGATTGATGTGCGCGACTGAAAAGCCACATGGTCAATCCGAAACAGACTTCTCACAACCGTCATCGCTGGTATATTTTTACTTTAGCCTTTCGTATCAAATAAAGGTTAGATTATGTGGAGGTGACGTATTTTTTCACGCGCTTTGACGTCGCGGGGGGAGGTTGACACCTCACTCCGCTAGCTTGACCAGACAGGGCCCGCAGTGGCAGATACAGCAGCCGGTGGCTATGTTGAAGATTGTTTAATTGCCTCCCGTAGCCTCCAGTGCAAATATGCGAGGGAACACGGTGGTTATAGTCAGTAGGGACCTAACAGATACCTTCAACCGTTCTAGGACAGAGGACATCCTAGAGGATTACCACACCGTTACAAAAAAAGTTTTAGATGGCTAATTACTGAAGTGGCCAACCACTACGTGAAATGGGCGATCGCTTCATGAATTGGAAAATTCTAAGTTACCTACAGCTACGAAATGCCTAAGGAAGGTAGCCCACCTAATGGAAGTGTAAGCGCCATTACCAGGCGGTTGTTTTTTATAAACATGAAGGAAATACATATTACTAACCTTTCCTAACGCAGAGTATTTACAAACTTACTGGTTTGATTCACTACGTTCGTTCGTATTGCGTAGTGTACCTAGTGGGCAGAATTCCAAGTTGTAAAAACAAAAGTACGATGTTATTGTTCAGTTTTAAAGATATGTAGCGCTATCGTAAATATTGTTGTGCTTAAATATTTCGGGGTAAGATCTTTGAGTTGCTGAAATTAGTTTTAGAAGTACGTGGGCGGAATTGAGATGATTGCATCTTACTCTGCCTATCTGTAGGGCTGTAATTTGTTAGGCATTTGCTGTGTTTGCTAGAATGCCATAAGACCAAGTATAAATTGCCTCGATTTTCTCAGCTAACAAAAATATAAAAAAATAGCTAACACTAGAAGTCTTAGGCTTTCAGTATTAGCTATTTTTTTTAATCAAAATGGAAAAGAAATCTGTGACTCTCTCTTTGCCTGATTCAAGAACGACTTTCGACCATCGAATAACACTCACGAATTTATTATTAAGATCATACTAGTCTCGATATCATTTTCAAGCGTTTATAAAAGAAAAAATTGTTGTTCATTACATTTTTATATTTTATTATAGAAATTTAAATCACCCACAAATCTTAAACCAATTACAAAGTACCTTTACTAACCTCCCTAATAAAATGTGCAACTACTGTTTCTAATGGTGATAACTTTTTTTTAAAGATGGGAAATCATAAAATGACTTCTTCCGTTGACGCTCTGGGCGGAGCGGAAGGGAGTGTCAGACTCTTACTGACTAAACCCATCCGTGGCCCTCCTCCCCTTGTGTTCTAGGGCCACGGTGACCCTTTCGAACAAGTTCTACTGATCCTTAGGGATCAGTATCCAAGGTAACATACACGTGTGCATGCGTATGCTAGAGTTCATTCGTACGTACGCACATTCCTTAAAAACACAATTATCACATAAATATGCAAGCAAAGGTAAATAAATAAATAAGTTCGTGTCGACAGACAGGCAAGTTTTATGTAGCGAGACGCGTCACACTTGAACACACTGCACTTCAACAATAAATCATGCTTTGGTTGCAAACGCCAAATTAATGCTTTTAAAGAAACATGCTGTTATAAACATCGTACATTGCAGACACTTTTTTGTACTCATTACCATTTGAACTCGTAAACATTAAGTAGTAGTGACCATTGGCCTTAAGGGCGCTACACACATAAGCGAGCCGGCACAATCGGTTCTGCAGCATTTTAGAACGACAAGGCCGATCCGTATTAAATACTACAAATTTTGTATTTTGCCGGGTAGTCCATTAAATAACAACTGAAATAATATTGTTCACAAACCCGACTGGAATAGCCGAGTGGCCGCGTTCCAGAACATTCATCGTACATAAGTACATATGTATTTTATTTTGCCGCCCGACTGTGCCGATTAATGTCGGCCCGCTTATGTGTGTAGCGCCCCTTACAATGAACGCTGCGATAGTTTTATGTTATGATTGACAAACACCGATGGTCCATAATCAATATATAAACATATATAAAACTCATCCGTTATTGAGTGACCGACAGACAACGCACAGCCGAAAACACTGGTCCCATGATTTCCAGAAATTTCTACAATAACGGGAATTAAACGAAAAATGCGCGTATACACATAGAATAGAATAGAATACTATTTATTAGTACACCATATAAGTTATAGAAAATATAGATGAAGAAAACAGTACATAGGGTCTTTACCCCTAAAGACCGACTGTTACGATCTTCGATAAGTAAATGGTTACTGCCTCAAAAAAGTGGGTGTACGGGGCGGACGTGATCGACTGGACTGTAGGGTGGCCAGGGTAGGTTATCCTATTCTTCGAAAGTGGACTGTATGGTGACAACCCACCTAGGTATAAATGATCCAGACGCGTTGACGCTCCGTCTATGAGCTACGGGCCATGAGGATGCAACCCTTAGCTGAATACTTGCTATACTTGCTGTTATTGACACAGTATATAGGGGTAGGTATAGAGGGCTTACCAATAAAGTCACAATAAAACACTATTTAACTTGTTCACTATGCACTTAGCGATTTGAAGGGTGAAATTCGCGACTATATGATTCTACATTTAGGTATAAATCCAAATTATCTTGACAATGACTACAAATTTCTTTAAGTTTCTAAGTTACTATTGTACGGCGCAACTATACCGTATCGACACCCAAAAAATCACCGTGTGTGATGAAGTTTATTAACTAAAATTTTCACTATGCTAATTCCAGATTCTAGGCTATATCTAGGCTTAGGTCTATGTGAGTAGGGGTTGTCGTACCTTTATGGATAGCCCTCGGTAGGCTCCATACAGCGGAGACGAATTCACCCCTTCATCCCCCTCCATGTAGGGGTGGGATGCCGAAAACTATACAAAACTATAGTAGGCGCGAAGCTATTACCTACTTGGGGTGAATTTACCGTAAAACTATGCTAGGAGGGCTATACAGCTATATGTATCTCTGTAGATACGACAACCCTCTACAAAACTACATATGTTTCAACCCTGTCACTCAAGGGGTTGCAACTCTATAAGCGTATATGTTTCAGGGGGATAAAAATAAACAGTTTTATTCAAACCTAAATTACGGCTCTATGCCTGCATACACTATAGACATCTATATATCCCCTGAAAGGACCTTTCAAGGCGGTTCTATTTCAGACATTTAGAAGTCTAGAATCTAGACTTGTTTTTTCGGGAAAGGAAGAGGGTAGATGCAAAGTGTTTTATTTTTGTGCATACCTTCACCAGGGCTATTTATCAAAAACCATTGACCAATCACGTACCAGCACCCTCCTGCTCTGTGATTGGTCAGTGTCGCTTTTAGCTATGCGACTACCTTTGACCTAATATTTCAAGTCTCAAATTACCAAGCCCTTTCTATTTACCTATGTATGTCTGTCTGTGTGTGTATATACCTCGATTACCTTATATACCACCGATCACCTTTATATACCTTGATTACCTTTATATACCTTCGATTACCAGGGTTACCATGTGTTTACTGTTATGTGTAAGGGATGGGATACCCTACCTAACTATATTCTATTTACTTGGAAGAAATAAAGGCTCCAAGGGCTTATATACTGCCTCTTGAGAGCAAACAACTGTAACGAATGTGTTTTATTTCAATAACAAACTATGTATCAACTATAGCTACCTATAACTATCTATACTATGCAGCTTTATCTGTTACAGCATTCTATGTGCTAACTAACAACCTATAACTACCTATACTATGTAGTCGCGGTTTTATTTATTTGCAACATTCTATGTACTACCATAGCCACCTATAACTACCTATACCATGTAGCTAAGACGCATCGTCGCGAACATCTCTCCCGCCGTGCAGTGCAGCGATGACTCGGTGCGATGACGTCGCGGCGCTGCAGAAACCCGGTGAGCGACGCCTGTAGCCACGTCGCCCGCTGCGCGGCGCCGGTGCTCGATGCCGGTGCTCGATGCAGCTGTGCAGTCGCCGGTCTGCCGCTTCCCTGCTGTGGGTCGCCTGCAGTCGCAAGGCTGTTGCGTAGGCTCTCGCAAATGTGCGAGCTGTGGGCCGGATGGCCCGCTGTCTGTGCGAGCTGCGAGTGTGCGCAGCATCGCCTGCTGCGGTGGCAAGCTGTGTAGGCAGCATTGCCTGCTGTATCGCCTGCTCAAAGCAAGGCGGTGGCGGGCCGAATATGCCCGCAATGGGGGCTAGCTGCGCCCGTGGGCGGCATCGCCCGCTATGTTGGCGAGCTGCGTGAGCAGCTTCGCCCGCTACTGCTCGCTTGATGCGAGCCGAATGCGGACCGAATATGTCCGCGGGGGTGAGCTGCGCCAGTGGGCAGCATCACTCGATATGTTGGCGAGCTGTGGGAGCATCGCCGGCTACTGCTCGCTTGATGCGAGCCGAATGCGGACCGAATATGTCCGCGGTGGGGCGAGCTGCGCCTTGCGGGCAGCGTCGCCCATCTATGGTTGGCGAGCTGTGAGAGCAGCATCGCCCGCTACTACTGCTCGCTTGATGCGAGCCGAATGCGGACCGAATATGTCCGCGGTGGGGTGAGCTGCGCCTTGCGGGCAGCATCACTCGCTATGTTGGCGAGCTGTGGGAGCATCGCCGGCTACTGCTCGCTTGATGCGAGCCGAATGCGGACCGAATATGTCCGCGGTGGGGCGAGCTGCGCCTTGCGGGCAGCGTCGCCCATCTATGGTTGGCGAGCTGTGAGAGCATCGCCGGCTACTGCTCGCTTGATGCGAGCCGAATGCGGACCGAATATGTCCGCGGTGAGGTGAGCTGCGCCTTGCGGGCAGCATCACTCGTCTATGGTTGGCGAGCTGTGTGAGCAGCATCGCCTGCTGTGTCGCCTGCACAAAGCAAGGCGGCGGCGGGCCGGATATGCCCGCAGTGGGGCGAGCTGCGCCTTGCGGGCAGCGTCGCCCATCTATCGGTTGGCGAGCTGTGTGAGCAGCATCGCCTGCTACTGCTCGCTTGATGCGAGCCGAATGCGGACCGAATATGTCCGCGGTGGGGTGAGCTGCGCCTTGCGGGCAGCGTCACCCATCTATCGGTTGGCGAGCTGTGAGAGCAGCATCGCCTGCTGTGTCGCCTGCACAAAGCAAGGCGGCGGCGGGCCGGATACGCCCGCAGTGGGGCGAGCTGCGCCTTGCGGGCAGCGTCGCCCAGCTATCGGTTGGCGAGCTGTGAGAGCAGCATCGCCTGCTACTGCTCGCTTGATGCGAGCCGAATGCGGACCGAATATGTCCGCGGTGGGGTGAGCTGCGCCTTGCGGGCAGCATCACTCGTCTATGGGTTGGCGAGCTGTGGGAGCAGCGTCGCCGTCTATTGCCCGCAAAATGCGAGCCGATTGCGGACCGAATGTGTCCGCGGAGGGGCGAGCTGCGCCTGTGGGCAGCGTCACCCGCTATGTTGGCGAGCTGTGGGAGCAGCGTCGCCGTCTATTGCCCGCAAAATGCGAGCCGATTGCGGACCAAATGTGTCCGCGGGGGGCGAGCTGTGAAGCATCACCCATCTATCTGGTTGGCGAGCTGTGAGAGCAGCATCGCCGGCTATTGCTCGCTTGACGCGAGCCGAATGCGGACCGAACATGTCCGCGGGAGGTGAGCTGCGCCGGTGGGCAGCATCACTCTCTCTCTGTCCGCTGAAAGTAAGTTGGTAGCGGGCCGGATATGCCCGCACGGGGGGCGAGCTGCGCGTGTTGGCAGCGTCACCCATCTATCTGTTGGTTGGCGGGCTATGGGAGCAGCATCGCCTGCTGTTGTCTTACTTTGGTAGTGGGACAAGTTTCTTCACTGGACGCTTTAAGGTGCCGCCGGATGTGCGCACCTCAGCTGTCCGGACCTCTCCATCAGCGCCCGGGAAAACTGCGATTATGCGGCCTCGCGGCCACGTGTTGCGAGGCAGCTGGCCGTCTGCGATGAGTACGGGATCACCCACCTGCAGATTAGGGCCACGGCTATGGGGCTCCCGCCGGTGTTGGAGCTCGGGTAGGTACTCACGTACCCAGCGGCGCCAGAACTGGTCGGCGAGTGCTTGTGAGCGCCGCCAGTGGCGCTTGCTGTCGATGTCGTGCTCTGTGAACACGCCAGGCGTCGGCAGCCGGGCTGAACCACCCAGGAGGAAGTGGTTCGGCGTGATGGACTCGTCATCGTCACTGTGAACTGAAACATGGGTTAGTGGTCGACTGTTGACCGTATATTCGGCCTCACACAACAGTGTGTGTAACACCTCTTCATGTGGGTGTTTTTCGTGAAGTATAGTCTGTAATGCTGTCTTCACACATCGGACTAGGCGCTCCCACGCGCCACCCATAAAAGGCGCTGACGGAGTGATGAAGCGCCATACTATTCCTCGGCGACTTGCCTCTTCTTTGAAGGCGTCTCGGAGCTCTTTGTCGGCACCGTGCATGTTGGTGCCGTTGTCTGAATGTATTTCTGTTGGACATCCTCTGCGTGCAGCGAAACGGCGCAGTGCTAGTATCGCGGAGTCTGCGCTGAGGCTTGCGGCGATTTCCAAGTGTACCGCTCTGGTGGTCAGGCACGTAAATAGAGCCACGTACCTCTTCTGATGCTGGCGACCGACTGTAACGGATAGCGGACCGAAATAGTCGAGTCCAGTGAATGTGAACGGCCTCTGATGGTGAGCTAGACGCGTTCTGGGGTGGTCGCCTGTAGCTGGTACTGGAGCGCACGCCTTCCTAATGCGACACGGTAAACAACGCGTCACTACCATCTTCGTTGTGGGTCTCATTCTGACGACCCAGTAATGCTGTCGGACTTCATTGATGGTCATCTCGGTTCCACTGTGTTGTAAGCTGCGGTGTGTCCAGTCTATGTAGAGCTGAGTTATACGATGGTCGCCATGTAATATGGGTGGGCGCTTGACGTCTTCTGTTATTTTGTCGATTCTATCTATACGACTTCTGAGGCGTATGACGTCATCCTTCAATTCTATTTGCAACGGTCGTAGGGCGCTGTCCTTGTCTATTTCTTCATTTCCTCGCAAACTTGTCAACTCGCGGGAAAACATCTGTTGCTGTACAGCTTGCACGAGTAACCTCTCCGCTTGTTGGAGGTATTCGGCTTCTATTGAAAAACTATATTTTGACGTCACTGGGGACGTCACTGATGCTGTAGGAGGGGGCACTGCCGTCTTTGTACGTTTCCTCCAATCCGGATCCGCTTCTATATTTTTCCTTGTTCTTTTATAGAACGTGTTTTCTTTGGGCGGCCGACATTTGGCGACGAAGCGTAGTACTGTCTCCGTCGCTCTCAACAGTCGTTCCCATTTCGAAAATCTTGCTGGATCGGGTATGACTTCTGTGAGTCTTCTATCTATATTTTCTATAGCGACTAAGGTTCGCTCCTCACCCGTCTGTTCCTCTAGTGGAGGCTTCTCTATTGGCCATGTTGTCGACTCTTCATACAGGAAGCTGGGGCCACAAAACCACTCGTGTCTCGAATCAAAGTTGTGTGGTACATCACGAGTGGCTGCGTCTGCTATATTTTTCTTAGTGGGCACCCATCGCCAGTCTTCGACTCTACTATGCTCTTCTATGGCAGCTATGCGGTGCGCGACGAACGGTTTGTAAACTCGAGCTCCTCTTCTGATCCAGGTCAGCACGGTTTTGCTGTCTGACCAGTACGTCACGGAGGCCGGCTTGACTCCGTGTTCTCGGATGACAGCTGCAGCGACGCGGGTCCCCATCACCGCGGCCTGCAGCTCGAGTCGGGGTATCGATTGGAGCTTGAGTGGCGCCACCTTTGCCTTGGCCATGACGAGGCTCACGTGAATCTTGCCATCTTCTGTAGAGATACGCCAGTACACCGCTGCGGCGTACGAAGTTTCGCTCGCGTCCGTGAAAACGTGGACTTGCGTTTCTATGGCGTCGCCATATCCTGGGTAACATCTTGGTACTGTGACTTGGGCAAGATTCTGTAGATGTTGAACCCAACTTCTCCATGCTGTGGCCAAGTCTGTGTCGAATGGCTGGTCCCAGTCGACTCCTCTTCTCCATGCTTCTTGGAGTATCTGTTTGGCGCGAATCGTTACGGGTGAGGCTAGGCCGAGTGGGTCGTATAGTGACATCACTATTTTCAGCGCCTCTCTCTTTGTGGGCACCTCCTTCTGTAATACGCCACTCGGTAATCGGGCTAGGCTCAGATTGAAACCCAGCGTATCTGCTCTTGGTCTCCATATTAGGCCAAGAATTTTTTCTGTATGGTCGCCGATGTCGACGACTTCTGTCTCTATAAGCGACGGTTCTATATTTTGTATGACGTCGATGTCATTCGATACCCATTTCTTAATTTCGAAACGAGCCTGTTGGTGTATCTTCTTCACCGCTGTTGCTATGTGTGTCGCTTCTTCAACTGTTCTATAGCTATCCAGATAATCGTCCATATAATGGTTCTTCACTATTGCTTCTACTACTTCTGGATGCTGTTCTATGTGCCGGTTCGCGTTCCAATTCTTCGCGAATATGGCCGTGCACGGTGAGCTTGCCGCGCCGAATATGATTGACGTCATTCGATACTCGTCGGGGGCTCCTTCTCTTCTATTGCCTCTCCACAAATATCGGAGGGCGTCTCTATCTTCAGGTCGTACTTTGACCTGCATGAACATTTCGGTAATGTCACCTGAAATGGCTATCGGATGTCTACGAAACCTCATCATGACGCCGGGCAGCGACTGTAACAGGTCCGGTCCTGTAAGTAGGAAGTCGTTCAGCGACATTCCATTCGATTTAGCTGCGGCGTCGTGTACTATTCGAAACTTCTCCGGCTTCATGGGATTGAAGACGTCGAAATGAGGCAGATACCAGGTTCTTCCTGGCGTGGTCTGTTTGGGCGCTTTTTCTGCGTACCCTTTTGAAAGGAGCGAGTCCATCTGTTCTATATATTTATTTCGAAGACTCGGATCTTTGTCGAGCTTCTTTTCTATAGAGATCAGCCGCTTGTGTGCTGTCCCATAACTATCGGGCATTTCAAAGTTGTTATTTTTCCATAACATAGCTGTTTCTATATGCCCATCTGTCAACTGTTTGGTATGTCTTTTCAAGATGTCTTCAGCCTGCTTCTCTGGATCAGAATCTGGACGCCGAGGATTAACTATTAGGGACTCGAGTGCGAAAAATTCACGAAGTTGCTCGTTCAGTCTGTCGTCTCTATTTTCTCTATCTTCTCTGCATGCGCTGACGTAATGCACCTGCTGACCGAGTATTCTAGTATGCGCGCCATGTAGCGTCCATCCAAGCGTTGTAAGTGACGCTATTGGCTGGTGCCTGGGGCCTCTTCTGACTTCACTGGCAAGGAGAAGGTGCCAGTTGTCTTGGCCAATCAAAATCTTGGGCGCGCCAACATCATAGACTAGCTGCTCTTTCAAGTCGATGAGATGTTTGCAATGTGTGACATCTTCTTCACGGACTGTCTGTGACGCGAGATTAAGCTTCGGTATGGTGCGCGCTCTGAACGGCACCCTATTTCTATGCTGACTCGCGAGTGTCACTGTGACTCTTTTCGAACAAGGAGTGTCGATCATGGTGTCACCGATCGCACCAATCTTCAGTGGGTCGATCTTGCCCTCGGCTCCGACTTGGTCGGCGATGTCTTCATCGATCAACGATACGGTCGATCCATCGTCGAGTAGGGCGAACGTAGATGCCTCTCCCGCCGGTCCAATGACCCGGACCGGGATGATCTTTAAATAGGCGTGATTCGACGATGATCTTGAGCTGGCGACTGTCTCCTTGGGCTCCTTTTTGACTTCGGTCTGTCTGGGCTTTTCGGCTGCCACCGCAGCAGGCTTCTTGTCGTAATGAAGTAGCCGACTGTGCGTGGCTGTACACCCCTTGACGTCACACTTCTTCGCGTTGCATTTATGCCGCTCTCTTCTTGGCTTCAGGCAACGGAAGCACAGGTTTAGATTCTTCGCAATTTCCCATCTCTTGTTACTATTGCTATTCTTGAACTTCGAGCAATCGCGTTCTATATGGCCATCCTTCTCACACAGTCGGCACTTGCTTGCTGACTTCTCTGTTGTTGTGTGAGTCCTCTGCTGCGGTGTGCGTCGGTTGGATGAGCCCTCTGTCTTGATGTTTTCAGCAGGAGCGAAAGCGCTGCAGTATCGAGCTTGTTCGGTAATGAATTCGCTAAACAGCGACAAGTCTGGCAAGGACTGGTACTTTTCTGTATATATACGGTACCACTGTACGCGTATCGAGTTCGGTAGCTTCTCTGTCAAGGTTCGCATGAGCTCGGCGTTGATCAGGTAATGATCCTTCTTCAATGCTCGCAGCGTTACTATAGCGCACCTCACTTGGCTTGCGAATGAGCAAATATCCTTTGGATTCTCACTGCATCGTGTCAGTCCTCGCAATCTATCTGTTTCGGCCTGTGCTATCGAATCTGGTCGGCCGAATTGCAGCTCGAGTTCCCTCATGATGTCATCTGGTCTTGCATGGCCGATGAGTTCTGAACTAACTGTTTCTAAAGCGCGTCCATGCAGGCTTCTTCTAAGTCTTGCTGTATTCTCGACATCGTTGAAATATTTTCGAGTTGTTTCATAAATGGCTCGAAATGACAACCATTCTGTATGCGCACCACTGAAGTTCGGTAAAGTCATAATGACCTTCGACGCCGAGGAGGAATTCTGTGACTGCTGTTCTGTTTTCTTGTCAACTAAAGATGCTATAGCAGCCGTAAGGTCCGTAACGAATGGACGTAAATTATCCTCGCTCCTATCGTCTTCTATTTTCTTCATAGGTGGTGGCTCTATCTGTTTAGCACTATCTGGATCTATGTGCGTTCGACGAGAGTCCACTATTGGTTCGAAGTCCACAGGGGGGGGGCGGTTGCTGTCGACTATCACGGATGTCCCCCTCGGCGGCGTTGGTCTCTCTCTGATCAGGAACAGGTTCAGGCGCCTCTTCCAGCCAGGAACGCACGTACTCTTCATTTGAGTTTCTATCGTCCAAATATTCTTCGTCCGACTCTTGTTCGGCTCTCTGAAGTGCTAACTGGGCAAGCTCCAACTTAATCTTTAATAAGTCTTCACGAGCCTTCTGTAATTTTCTATATGACCGCGGTGACCTGTCAATGGTCGACGGCGGACGTCTATGTTCTATACGGGCGTCACCCCGGGTAGTCATTGGCAAGACTCGGCTATCTTTTCTATTTGACGGCTTCATTGTACTATCTGAAGTCGTCTCAAAGCGGGTTCCCTTCCTTGAGGTCGATGGCATCTGTTTCTGTACTGTTGTCGGCAATGGTGCAGGTACTCGTTCTATTGCTGAAGCTTCTATCTGTTCTATTCGTTCAGCGGCAGCAGGCGGAGACACGTCTTCACTGCGCTGCTGCATCGATCGCACCGTCCCAGACGATGAAGGCGAACGCGGCGGCACCTGATGATGGATAGCAGGAACCCTCTCGGCTGGTTCCTGTATCGGAACTGTCCACGCCTCGGATGATTTGCCATGCGACCTCGTGATCGGCATTGTTGAAGTCTTCAATGAATCTTCAAAACTATTCGGTAGTCCACTGGTAAGCCTCAGGTGAAACTTCAATCCAAGTTTCCAAAAAAAAAATTTTCAAAAAATTTTCAAAATTCTTCAAAGTCCCCAATCTTCAAAAAATTTTCTAAGTTCGGATTGACTGAATCTTTTCTAAGTCCCAGACTGTTCAAAATCTTCTATGTGTGAAGTCGATCGAAATTCTCTAAGTCCAAAATTCTTCAAAAATATTCCAAGTCCCGCTTGATCAAAACTTTTCTAAGTGTCAGGTTGTTGAAAATTTTCCAAGTTCAAAAATCTTCAAAAAATTTTCCAAGTCCCGGATTGTTGAAAATTTTCTAAGTTCAAAATTCTTCAAAAAATTTTCCAAGTTCAAAATCTTCAAAAATATTCTAAGTGTCGGAACCCCTCAAAATTTTCAAAGTGTGAAGTCGTTCGAAATTTTCTAAGTTCAGCTTGATTAAATTTCTTCTATGTTGTTGCTTCACTATTTTTCAACATCAATCTGCCTAGGGGTAGTTTTCTTGAAGGGATGATTTCTTCAAGGTCCGACTTCTATTTAGCTTCTAGGGACACCCTTCGTGTCTTGAAATGTTGAAGGGTAGTTTTTTCTTCAAGGGGGTGCGACTTCACAATAGGGGTTGCGCCTTCAGGGTAGCTGCGTGGTTCTATAAATCCAACTTCCAAATAGCTAGATCAGGCTATCTTCAAAATATCCGGCTCGAAGGACCAGAAAATGTACGGGGCGGACGTGATCGACTGGACTGTAGGGTGGCCAGGGTAGGTTATCCTATTCTTCGAAAGTGGACTGTATGGTGACAACCCACCTAGGTATAAATGATCCAGACGCGTTGACGCTCCGTCTATGAGCTACGGGCCATGAGGATGCAACCCTTAGCTGAATACTTGCTATACTTGCTGTTATTGACACAGTATATAGGGGTAGGTATAGAGGGCTTACCAATAAAGTCACAATAAAACACTATTTAACTTGTTCACTATGCACTTAGCGATTTGAAGGGTGAAATTCGCGACTATATGATTCTACATTTAGGTATAAATCCAAATTATCTTGACAATGACTACAAATTTCTTTAAGTTTCTAAGTTACTATTGTACGGCGCAACTATACCGTATCGACACCCAAAAAATCACCGTGTGTGATGAAGTTTATTAACTAAAATTTTCACTATGCTAATTCCAGATTCTAGGCTATATCTAGGCTTAGGTCTATGTGAGTAGGGGTTGTCGTACCTTTATGGATAGCCCTCGGTAGGCTCCATACAGCGGAGACGAATTCACCCCTTCATCCCCCTCCATGTAGGGGTGGGATGCCGAAAACTATACAAAACTATAGTAGGCGCGAAGCTATTACCTACTTGGGGTGAATTTACCGTAAAACTATGCTAGGAGGGCTATACAGCTATATGTATCTCTGTAGATACGACAACCCTCTACAAAACTACATATGTTTCAACCCTGTCACTCAAGGGGTTGCAACTCTATAAGCGTATATGTTTCAGGGGGATAAAAATAAACAGTTTTATTCAAACCTAAATTACGGCTCTATGCCTGCATACACTATAGACATCTATATATCCCCTGAAAGGACCTTTCAAGGCGGTTCTATTTCAGACATTTAGAAGTCTAGAATCTAGACTTGTTTTTTCGGGAAAGGAAGAGGGTAGATGCAAAGTGTTTTATTTTTGTGCATACCTTCACCAGGGCTATTTATCAAAAACCATTGACCAATCACGTACCAGCACCCTCCTGCTCTGTGATTGGTCAGTGTCGCTTTTAGCTATGCGACTACCTTTGACCTAATATTTCAAGTCTCAAATTACCAAGCCCTTTCTATTTACCTATGTATGTCTGTCTGTGTGTGTATATACCTCGATTACCTTATATACCACCGATCACCTTTATATACCTTGATTACCTTTATATACCTTCGATTACCAGGGTTACCATGTGTTTACTGTTATGTGTAAGGGATGGGATACCCTACCTAACTATATTCTATTTACTTGGAAGAAATAAAGGCTCCAAGGGCTTATATACTGCCTCTTGAGAGCAAACAACTGTAACGAATGTGTTTTATTTCAATAACAAACTATGTATCAACTATAGCTACCTATAACTATCTATACTATGCAGCTTTATCTGTTACAGCATTCTATGTGCTAACTAACAACCTATAACTACCTATACTATGTAGTCGCGGTTTTATTTATTTGCAACATTCTATGTACTACCATAGCCACCTATAACTACCTATACCATGTAGCTAAGACGCATCGTCGCGAACAGTGGGAAAGAGGGATAGAATTATACATCCTATATAGCTCCATCCCATTTTCTCGCTCGGAAGACTCACGTTTTAAGACGTCATGGTACGCCGGCAGATCAGTCTCGGTTTGAAAGACTACGACATTGTAGCTATCAAAAAACGCAATACTCCAATAATGAATTCTACTCCTTAACACATTGTTGTCCAGAAATATTTAGTTTCGACCTAAATCATTTGGAACTGTTTTGATGACTTTTACACAAACATTGTTCTAAATGATTTTGGTCGAAAATAGGTGATCAAATAAGACACCATTCACAATTATTTTAAAAAGATTTTCTCTCTTAAGTGTTCCTAGAGGAAATTAAAAACTGTCAAATTAGTATTGTATCCCATTTCACTTTTGGAAGAAGTTCAAGAAAGTAATAATGCTTTGTTAATTTTGAAACGATCGTCAATTGTCTAGTCATAGACTTCTGAGAACAATGAAAGGTGAATCCGTTTTTGACATGACAATGGAGAATAAAAATACCCGCACGGCTGAAGCTGAAAATGCATGAAGTAATAAGATTCTCACTCATAAAATTCATGACTTGATTTCATTTCATTTTCAAATATTGTCTCCCACATTAAAAACAGTATCATGTGCTTCCTTTGCCTTTTATCAAGTCTGTAGTTAGAAATTCAGCTTTTTACCTGAAAATAATTTTCTGGAAAACATCGTGAAGAAACCGGCATGTCCTACACCCAAAAATTCGAAGACATGTGACATTCACCAACCCGCACTGGGCCCGCCTGGTGTATTACGGCCCATTCCCTCTCCTAGAGAGGCGGCCTGTGTCCCAGCAGTGGGAACATTAAAAAGGCTGATTATGATTATGCTTAATGTGTATGTTCTGTACTCGTATGTGCGCTAGTCTCACAAAGTGTTCCATAAAAGGCGTCTCTTATTTAAATAAAAAAAATAGCCAAAAACTCTCATGACAAACAATAAGAAAGTAACAGACACAACTGAAAAAAAAAACGGATCCTACTCACAACAGTAAAAAAGTCAACTACATTTTCTCTTATAAGTACTTATCTACTTACTGCCAATGAAAGTACGCTACCTACTTATGTACCCACACTGTTATCATATATATGTATATAGTCGTCGGCACATGTTTCAACTGATTAACCAATTTCACTCAATTTTGGAAACTGTCATTCATTAACTTTTTGGCTTAGAAAGTGAATATTTATTCGTATTTAATGGCTACCTGTCTTGACTACACATTATTTAGAAGTTTCATTGGTTGTTTGGAAATAGCGTGACTAGAGATGCACATAGTTGTTTGAACTTTTAATTAACACGATCTAGGTACAACAGGATTTGGATTCGTCAGATAGCTTATAGAACAGCCTATTAGGTAACTGCTATAATAACCAATATTGGGGACAGGAGTACAGGACGGGATGACAATAGACGATGAAAACAGAGAAAATTTCATTCATGAGTTTTCGGCTTGCAACTAAAACATAGAATAACAATCTCTTCTCACAATGAGTTAATTTTGCGCTGCGTAATACTAATAGGTAATAATAGTAGTTGAAAACCATAATTTTTCCTCTGTCCAGTAACTCGGAGTTACATACATACATAATTTGTTTATTTGTATGGAAGCTCGCAGTCGTAAGAAGTCGTAAACTCGTAATAGCTATAGCTATGTGTGTGTGTGTGTTAGTACGTTTGTGTGGTGCTCACTTCCGAATAATAACGTGTTTGTGTGAAAACTGCGTAGAATGGGATAAAACATGTTTATAGTATGTAAATTGATGTATCTATCGCTTCGTAAGTTTTCCATTCATCTATCAGTTGAATTAGAAACAGCATTTTATATGTTAAAGTTATCATCGTACGTGCGCTTGACATATACAAGATGGAGGGCCTCCGTCAAATTAGCCTAGTTTTGGTATCTCTCTCCCATTCCTCCGCACTTAATCTTATCACATAGCATATGGTATGGCACAAAACACGATGTTGTAATGCGCAAAAATACAATTTACATCACAACATTTAAACGCACGCTTCAAGTACCTCTCACGGTAGGAGCATGTACTTTCAAATCGCAATGGAAACGTGTTTGGCGCTGCTGGTGGCTGTAGCCTACGTCACGATGAGTGGCTGAGCGGCTGAGCGGCGGCTTCAGCGTCGCGACGGGACGTGGTGGCCGGGAGGAGCGCCGCGGGAGTTGCGGGAAGCGACCTTGACGCCGCACGAGGAATGAATCACGGCAGCGAAAGTGGGAGAAATGTGCCGCCGCGCCCCGCGCCGCTCACTTTTACTTTCCAGTGTGGCGCAACCGAGAGCGGCGCCGCAGCGCGCGCGCCACTCGCCCGGCGCCCGCGGCCCGCAGCGCCGTCGCGCCGAACACACCGCGCTCCTGACACCGTCCGCGACTGTGACTCTGCCCGGATTACAGTGATACTCCCAGTGCATCACAGGATTCAGTTTCAGTGATTCCCGCGGCGAAAGTAGAAACCGGGTCGCCGATAAGCGTTGTGCAAGTTGTTGCGCGCGGAACTCGCGCGCGGCCTCGCACTCTCCCGCAGGAAGCGTGTCGCAAGCGGGGAAGTGGCGCAAGCGCCGGGAAGCCGACGCGCGCGCTCCACAACACACATACCCTGGATTGCCCCGGCAACACTGGATTCTCTTCTAACATTGTCCCCTGGTAAGCATCATCGACGTATACTTGTTGCTAGGATATCATTGTGGGAATTAGAAAGTGACATTCTACTGAGAAAAGCTGTAATTAAAGGTCGAGAGACCATAATGCTCCATCCCGCGCATTTGGTTCTAAACGCCGGAGATATTAGTGAAGGGAACCGGTGTCACCAACACATTCAAAGCGCACAATTGGCGTCACCGACGACTGAACTTCGGCTCGGGTGTCGGAAACGCAACAAATAAAGAAGTGAAATATCCAAGGACAATACAACTTTCAAGTGATTTCGCGCGCGGCCGACAATAAAAACTTCGTAACGCGCCTGCGCAACCTCTCGGTCTCACTTTCGACGTCTGCGCCGAGCCTCGCTCGACGAGCCGCGCTTTCAATAACTATTACAAAACCTCCGGCATGTCGAATTTTCTTTCGAAAGTTATCGCTGCTAGAAATTTGATTTGTAAAGTAATGGACGTTTCAACACTCGGTGGCTTGGTCGGTGATGAAAATGTGAAAAGTGTGGCGAGCACATGTGGCAGAGGAAACCTTGTACTCTCCGTGACCACAACTGAGTCATTGAGTCGGAGCTATTACAAACAGCACGTTCCGAGTTACTGTCATCATTAAGGAAAACTGAAAGGAACACGGTCCAAGGCCAGTTGGATAACGAATTTTCGTTTAATATTAATAAATGGCAAGCACGGCCGGTCGTGACGGATCCAATGGTGCACGCGGATGCAGAAGATCACTGTGACCGAAACACTTTCACGCAAACAGCCGCCACATCACAACAGCCGAGCCAAATCGAAACAATAAAACGACACGATATAGACGTTATAAATGTTATAATCGTTCGTAATTGACGAAATTCATTTCACGGAATTAGTTTAGTTGCTATGCTAGCGATACGAATTTTGTATATCGCTCATCGAATACAACAGCAAAAAATGCTTTTCTATTTTCGAATCACAATTTCACACGCTTTAGAAGTCCATTACTGACACACGTGGTAGGTAGGCGCATAGACCAATATTACAATGGTAGGCGAAGAGCACACATAATTCGCACCCTTAGAATTAAAGGGACCTAACACGAAAATTGAAATTTTTGGCAAATTAGCAAGAGTTAAAATCTTTAAAAAGTGTTGGGTAAAAAAACAAATATCTCCAGAGACCTATGTATAAACTGCCCCTTTCCCAGTCATATTGCGTTGATCAATCTTTTTCATCACTGTCTTTTCAAGTATGTTTTTTACATTCATTATATAGCTAACTAGAGACCCGCAATGCTGATATTAAATCTCTACTATATTACACATGTATTATACATACATATAAACCTTTTTCTTTAATCACTCTATCTATTAAAAAAAACGTATCAAAAACCGTTGCGTAGTTTTAAAGATCTAAGCATACATAGGGACAGACAGAGCAAAGCGACTTTGTTTTATACTATGTAGTGATTATAAGTAATAGGAATTTTGAGTTAAGCCCCTTTAATTCTTAGAGTGTGAATTATGTAGTTCTCATCTGACTAAATGGGGTATGTACTGTTGAAGCAGAACATGGTACATAATAGGCTGTCTTTCACTTACATAAACCATCTTTCTACGACACGGATATTCGTAATCCTTTCTAAAAGATCTGTTAATCTATCAATACATCGTGATAAGAAAAAAGTTATGCAATTCACGCATGCTAGAAGTGCTTAAACGCTTTCATTTTGAAATGTGAACATTAGTGGGCGGGCCGCTAAATGTCAGGATTAAGATTTATGATAAATATCGTGATTAGCCAGTGACAAAAGCACAATGAATATACATAGTTAAACTTTCACCCGGCGAAATGGTGACGCGAAAGTAAGGCCGCTGTACATCGGATGATTTCATCCCGATTTCACAAATCAATGTAACGAAATTATGAGTTGAAATTCGAGGATGTGATGTATGCACGGCCCAATAAGCAACGCTTTCTGTATTCATGCTCGAAGAACACTTTAAGGTCGTAGAAAGATTTATCAAAATACCTGTTTTTGCAAGTGTAAATTTTTATCAGGAAATGGCACAGTACGATTCCGAGTTTTTTTACAGTGAATCATAAAGAGATGGTGACAAAATATGATGATACATTTTGTAGACCGTCTCACCAAGTAGACTTTGCATATATGGCGTGTGAATTTTTTGTGTTTCATCTCTATGTTGAAGCATGAACTGGCGAATGTGAACATAAAACGGTCCATGAATTAATAAGATATCAAATATTTGCCAAATACGAGTGTGAACGAGTGTGGTTTTTATCAAAGAAACTATTCAATTGTTGATATTTTACACTAATGACTGTGTTTTAGTTGAACTAGATATTTCGTAAAGCCGTGAACAGACCATTGTTTTGAAACGCATATGAAAAGGCCTGTTACAAATAGTTACTATGATAAATGAATAGTTCTGCACAACGATAGTTCACTGATAATTAATCAATAGATTCATTTATAAAAAACTCTTGTGCATGATATCATGTTTCCGTGTTTAATTAATTCAATGGCAATAAATATGTAGTAAATGTTCACATTGAGATAAACAATAGAATTATACACGACCCGGCCGATGTGGGAGCCTCTTACTTTGTTACGAAAATAAAGTTTCAATAACAAAAATTAAATTGAGAGTCGAACACAAGGAGCAATTAAGTAATTCTCACAGTAGCTGATGATGAGTTTACGTAATTTGTGTCTTTTGAAGAAATTCACTATGTTATCCAATCTGTTTAGACAATGATAGTGAGGAAATGAAAGTGGAAAGCTGTTACGAGAACGGAACGAGCGGTTTACTGTCGCATTAGCACGTTGTAAACTGTAGGAACCGCCATGTGGTCGGTCCTGGGCGATCCATATACAAATCTGCATATTCATCGATATGTTAATAATTCGTAAAAAATGACAATAAAAACAAAACCACTGGTTTTTGTTGCAAATAACCTTTATTTCGTACAGTATTATTCAAATATCAAACATTTTGTATGTAAATGTCGCGAGGACATCCGTATTGATAAAACTAGTGCTGCGGAAGGATAACTTAGATTTTGACCTAAAATCTCTGTCATTGTTTTCTAAGGTCAAAATATATCTCCATATAAGAGCTTCTTTACGAAATATTTATATATTAGAATACGGAATAGAGGTTAATGTCAGCTTCAATAGCTTCATACATTTTACTTGTATGTAGCACGATTTATGCCTGCTTTTAGAAAATCAATGAATCTATTGACATTGCAAAAGTTCTGAAAAAATTCAGCACGAAACTTAATTACTAGAAATTCTTCTTTCTTTCACTTAGTAACAGCTTTATTTGCTCAAAACAAATGTGTTTCATTAAAACCATTTGCGAACTCTGTAACGACCTACTTAACTGAATTATCTTAAACGTCTTCACCTACTGTAATTGCGCCACGGTTTTCATTTCTCAGTGACCACCCACGCTAAATACGTGTCAAATTGCTAATAGCATTATCAACTTTCATTGCATCATCGTCATCATCGGTTGTAATTATAGTGTTTGTCCAGGCGTCCAGTGCTTGGTATAACAATAAAGCTATCTGCTACGCTCATTAACTTATAACTACTCCAATATTTATGTTCGACCTGCTGTTTATCTAGTTCTGCATCCCATCGCTAGATAGAATATAAACATCTAATATGGAAGCATCGTTTAATCCGTCGGTACCGTCAAGTAGGTAACAGCAGCGTAGGCGATGGCGGTACACATTGCAACGTGCCGATTCATATCCAAGGTCTTTCCTAGTGGAAGAGAACGGAGTTTCCTGCGGCCGCCTATCTCTCGCGCACACCGACATTCGCACGTGAACGCACACGCGCCCACGTGTCGTATTCTTTGTGTTCAATCTTTCCTAGCTACCGTTGCGAAGCATCTTCTTTTTGTGCCGTCCGGTGGCGTTTGAAGTTCGAGCCTCAGAGCGCTTCATTATATAGGCGACGGGCGATGCGCGCGCTTCGCAGTTAGTGTGTCACTAGAGCCCGCGCGAGAGGTGGCCTGCAAGGACTGTACCGCGCCAACCTTTTTTTCTGTGCGTGCGATGTTTTCACTTTCGTCATTTTGACCGGCCAGTTTGGTTTGACGTCGCTCGCGCACGGACGTGCCTGGGTTCCGGCGTTGTGATATCCTGTGATCGCTGGTGCTCCGGATTGTTATTGTTTATGAAATTTATTTTGTGAAAAATATGGCTGTGATAAAGTGTTAATATGTTCGATAGTAACATTCTTTTTAATTTCTACAATGAGATTGCTAATAGAAGTGCACTACAGTTGGCAAGGTAAGGTTGTTTTGTTTGTTTACCTTAAATTTAGTAGGTATGTGGGGATGCGCATGTAGGTGTGGGCGGTGGGTAGGTAGTCACATCGGCGGTCCGGTGGGACGGTCGGCACAACCTTGGCTCTAATGAACGCACTATTCGCCGCTTCATCCGCCTCTCGCCTTCGCCTGAGCCTCGCTCGGCGAAGAGGTTAATAGGTTCACATTAGATGGTGGTTTGCGAAATCGACTGACTGAGCTCAGCGTATGAACTGCGTCCGCGCCGCTTTTCCACGGTTGGTTTCGCGCGCATTCGACACACCGAGTCGCTTAATAAATATTAGAATGCGATCATTCCCACTTTTAATAATAATGATCACGAAAATAATTGAGATAGGTACTCAATAGGTACACCATCAAATATGTGAAACTACCTAACATAAAACTGCATTCAATAGCGGAAACAAAAAAAAAAGACATTTGAGCAAAAATAAAAACACTCAAATTACCATAACACTCCTAGTTATTTAATTTTCGACCAACTAGCTAAACTAATTCAAACTAATGAAACATTAATAATTCCGTTTCCAAACAATAATTTTGGAAACTCTCATCGTTTACTGAAACACGTTAATGAATGCCAATTAATTACCTGTTAAACCGCGAATTTCACTTCTGATTGCTCGAGCATTAAATCGATTTCGGAACTGATAAATACTCGTTTCGCAATAGTAAAAGTCAATTCATTGCATTTTAACACGTAGTTACCGAATATCTTTATGGAAATCGATCATTATTGTCAGTTTTGCGTTTCCAGTAATATATCCGTCTTTGCATGTTACCACTTTAAGCGAAATTTCTTTATTAAACTTTGGTTTTTGAATTCTGTCTATTTCATCTCAACCTTGCGCAACGAAAAGCTAATCTCATTGAATAATTTGTGTTATTTTCTATTAATCGTTGTTATCATTCATTAATTACCTGTCCAAGGCTTCGAAGTAATCTCGTTGATAAAGAGTGGTATTGGATAATATTGTTTTGATTATTAAATTCGTGCGTGATCATGATCAACCAACGATCACTTCCTCAATCAACTACCTATTTTGATTAATAAATATCATAAATATAACATTGGTTCCTGGAAATTTTGTTTTCATAGCAGCAGCTATAAGTATCATGTTATTCATGTTTGATATAGAATTGATAAAAATATTTGGTTGTATAAATAACAAAACATATACTTACTCATCGCGCTTGAAAACAAAAAGTCTGCCTACAATAATATGTCACATATATGTTATGTTTTTATATATTTTATCCCGTTTGAAATACACAATGAAACTACTATAAGTTCAATACGTGATGTATCTACCATAATAGTTTTAAATATTTACTCAACAACTAAAAGTACAAAGGAAACGAAAGAATTTTTTGTAGCTTACGGATGGATTCGTAGACAGTCTGCCACTGCGCAGTTTTAAAATATTATGTAAAAAACAACTTGACCGTACCCAACATGATAACAAGTTTTTTGAACATGTCAATATCAACTGTGTGTTGTTTACAAAGACTGTAAATAGAGCTGAAGCGATGAAAATCACGCATTCCATGAAAAACAACGACCCCAATCTAAAGTTAAAACGCTAAAGTTTTCATGAAAACCATTTTTCTTCTAAATATTCTAAAGAAAACGCAAACAAAATCAAATAAATAAACATAATTTTATACTAAATAACTTAACACGAACTACTCTGAAGTTAATAGTAAACAAAATTCCATATATTGCAGCTACTGCGACTGTTATTGTTATTAACTCCAAAATTGATGAAGACAATCGTGTTGTGAAGGAAAATTACGCAATGAGAATTGATACTGGTGCTGAGAGAGAGAATTGTGTCAATGAAGCAGAAGTGTCGGCAGTTGGCACGAGTAAACAATTAAAGGGCGAGTACGAATGATCGCCCAATGCCGTTTTTCTATTTGACTTAACGAATATCACGCGTATTTATAGTGTTCCGGAATGAAACTGAAATAGACGGAATACCGTTGGATTAATCGTATCAATATAGTGTTCTAAAATAAGAAAAGGAGCCAGCCTTGTTTTGAAGATCATGTGAAAACGAACTAAGAATAACAAGACTATATTCAATAAAGTCATTAACTAACAGCTAACGGGCTTGACTTAGAAATTTCCTATCATGGTGTAGAAGCTCAACGGAATTGAATACATATTAACACAAATATTAATTATTCATAAATTATAATTTAGTTGCTGGTTCTATAAACTAGGGAATACTAATAAGTTCTAATATATCAGAAATGTCGCTTTCATATGACTTGTTTCTTTTTAACACATATCGTGTTAAATCATAATGATAGTGGCTCCTTGAACTTTTCGATGTTGATGATACACATTCAATATATATAATCAATAAATTATGACGAGTTTAACATCCAAAAATTTCGTCTTATAAATATTTTAATAAACAACAAACCTTGGTATTCAAATGTGTTATGAAACCACTACAAATTGTAGCTGTAATATTTTAAAACATGTCTATTGGCCTTCGTATTGTCTGATTAACGCGATGGTCACTTCGATAACACCCACTTTTAACAGTAAGATAAGATTTTTGATTTCTGTAACCTTTAAATTTCAATAAACTTAACCGTAATTACTATCTACTGTACTTTGGGTTCCAATTCCAAGAAGACATTATGACCTAGCTAATAAGACTGCTGTCTGATTGTCTAGCATAATTCTGTTTGTGGTATGTTCCTTACAAGATTGGTTCTAATTAGTTTCTCCAGTTAGACAAGATTCTTAACAAACTGCAGTCTCATATGTTTTCTTATCGCTACTAGAGATTCTGTGAAGTTGTTAAAATATTAAATGTTTGCAGCGTGCGCTAATAGGCGCAGGTACTTGTGTTGCGTTCGATTAGCTACAATTGTGTCATTATTTTAAATGGTACACAATCACATAATTAGTTTCGCATTGTCAAACACGATATTAATTACACGATAATATTTATTTAACGCAATATCAATTGTAACTTCCGAGTGGAACAGTCCACTTGGTTATCATTACACGTGGTTTAGAACTAGATCTTTTTCCGTCTGCAGTTTGCATAAACTAATTATGAACACGTCGAAGGGCCTCTGTTTGTTCAGTAATAATCTATTCGTTACTAATAATTGTAATATAACCACAAATGTAACTGGTGTAATTAGGTCACGCTATGATTCGATTGTAACTCCTATTTCCTGGAAATATGGCACTGGTACTATGAATTTATCACGACTATTATACAAAAGTTGCATAGCAATAGGAAAAATCTTGAATCTAATTAAAATTACCATCTGTAATTGTCTTGAATAATAACAGACGTAGGAAGTATAGAAAATAAGACAACGTAAACGTTCTTAATAAATATTAGCGGACGTTAACGCGCAAAAACTTACGGGCAGAACTGGTTGCACGAAAATATGAATTTTCAATGGAGTCATAATTAGTAAAACGCATCGTTTGTTAGCAGGCTTTGTACACGTATTTAACGTTCCAAGAAACTAGGTTTACAACGTAGAAACGCAAACATTTCTAAAATCCCAAATGCGAGAGCCGAGCTGCCCGATGCTATTTCGCAATCGGCGTTTACTCCTTGCAAAGTCGACATAAACATTTTCTCAGAACTACAAATATATTCGGCAGTTCGGAACCACTTTGATTTTCCATCTAAACACAAATGTGTCAACTTCTTTATCGTTTCATTATAATTTCTTCATAGTTCTGCGTACCATTTGACATTGAACTGAATTAAAAAGCGTTATCAGAGGGCTCGATATGTTTGTCAGTAGTGTGCGACGGTTGTGAAATACTCGTAACATTTGGACAGTAGTTATATAGAGGCTCATTAACATCTTTTCGTTTTGTTTTTAATCATTATTTAATCGAGTTTTAATGTATCCTTACTATTCGAATGTGACGGTTACTGTCCGTGTTCTTCTATTAGCACAGTTAAGAAGTTCCAATTTCCAAAAGCAAACATTCATTGCAGTCCATTCCTCAGTTTTAAATTCTACTGGCGACATTTAAAATTCTAATTTACTCTTAGGTGAACTTGAAGCATGTCGGTTCTTTTGAAAATTGAAATATTTTAGTCGAGGCCATAAATGACGCTATTTGAAATCATTATAAAACTGAGCATAATAATTAACCAAAAGCAGAAATGGTAGTTCAAAGAGATGTATTGTGTAGGACAATAAAATTTGGAATGGTCGTTGTCAAATGACTCCCAGCCCTTTCTTGTTCCCGTTCACGGTACAAATTACCGAAGGACGTTGGAACTGGGTCACTTCGGAAATAGTTTATTGTTATCGGCTAGTCTGCGCACACGCAATGCTCACACGCACGCCCAAGCCGCGTTCGATTTTCAAACGTTTACGCACACGAACGAACCCCCGACTCAATTAGGGTTCATCCTTTATAACTCTCGGATGTCCTTGTACTAGTTTGCCTTCAGAATCTTCAATATCATCGACTCATTGTTGATGTCTATGGCCGCGGTTTCAAACGGCTTCCGCTTTCGTACCAAATCGAAAACATACTTTCTTAAGGCCGACGGGTCAATAAAATTGAAAAGGTGTTGAATTTATATTTTCATAATATAATGTCACTACGAGTATTTAAGGCCAGAGTGTTTTGGTCTATTAGTTTTATTACGCAGTTACCCTTGCGTTGAATATTTAATATTTATAGTCTAACGCTTTCGACAGACCCTTGCTAGCGCGTTTTTCGCTAGTACATCGTTCACAAGGTTCTTCGTTTCCCCTACCTACCTCGACATATGCATTACTCGAACAATTTTATGGTCCTACCAATACACCAATGCATCACTTTTGTAATAACCTTTGGAACCTTGACCACGCCAATAAATTAATTATAGTCGCTTGTCACAGTTGGCAATAAAAATTCTCATCTACGCATAAACTCTGATTGTTCACAATTTTATAGGCAATTCAATAAGTGGCAAGTTGTAAAATAACTTAAAGACCTCAAGGATTCCAAACAATAACCCACACATGGCCAAGCTGCTGGAATACCGCCGCACAATGAATAATAGCTTTTCATAGATAACGCATAGACCTATCAATTTAGTCTAGCACATTCACAGGCTCAGAAATCTGCGCTCACATCCGGAGTAGGGCGTGCTGTGTGCGTGTGAGTGCACTCACACTGTCGCGAAATTTCCCACAAACCCCCACCACTAGGCGCACGCGCGCGCACACAAACAAACCCTAGAGTAAAGAGCAATAAAACTGAAGTATCGTGAACGAAAGCACACGTTTCACGCCCAACACATGTATTTTTAGCAAAATGCGAGCGTACGGGTAGGTCAGTTACTATTATGACTGAAATTTTGATAAGAGCCATAGACTATCGTAATGAAAGTTGCGTAACAGCTTTCATTATTTCTTATCTCTCCATTCATTTAGCATTGCCAGTATTGCTAATGTTATTATTTTTTTCAATTCCTTCATCAACAAGACGTATATTTCGCAGTCGCCTTATTATGCTGAAAAATTCCATCATACATACTATTATCATGTTTTTACCAAAAAAAAATCTAAATATGTACATGAAAAATTTTGGATTACCTGTGTCACTCAAGAGATTTTTTTTTTTGTAAATAGGTTCGCGGAACTTTTGGTCGCTTGTGTATGAATATTTAAATTTATTCATCTGATTAGACTAGACGTAGAAGGTTGAATAATGTTTAATGTGCTGCCATAACTTAAATGTACTGTCCGCGAGTCCACGACCGTAGAAAGTAAAACATAATAGCGTCATATGTGCTCTGAATATTAGGTACATTTTTATGAGTCAGCGATTCTACTTTGTCAACGTATGATTCAGTTGTTCCAACTACAATTTTGACGAAATACTCCGCTAATAGATCATCGTTGAATGTAGACCCTTTATAAGCTTTGTTCCTAGTAAAACTTATATATTTTGTTTTTCCTTCATTGAATTTTACTGTTGCGCATTTCTTCACATGATTCATCAATACAAAGGTCTTTTTACTTTTGCTTATCCTTGATCTAGTGCTTTGCAGCAGTCAAGATTAAATTAGAATCCGGTCCTTACCTAGGTCCCTAGTTGACAACGTTAGAAACCGTTAATAACTATCATTCTCTCTCTTTACATGAAACATTGCATGGTAATGGAAACCATAATTGAATGCGTCTTCATTTTTACAATCTATTATATTTGTGTACTAAATATTATTAACGTTACGTATCCTTGCTATAAATTTAACTTTTATAGCTTCATTGTCCCTACTTATACAAGTAATCTTCACAGTAAAAAGCCGTACCCATATTTTTATTGAATATTTTACAATCCTTTGGAATTCCTGTTGTGTGTAAGTCCATAAAATATGAATCTTTAAATCTATTAGTTGTTCCGCCGAAATCAATATTTTACATCATCTAGCTCCTAAGCTTAAATAGGATTATAACCAAAAGTTTGGTTTTAGCTGAAACAACTTGTTCAATTTTAGAAGGAAGAGTTTGAAACTATTAATCAGTTTTAACCGAAAAGACAGCAAAATTATATATTTAAGAATTTCAAAATTAAAGTTCACAAGTTTCAACTGACACACATACTAATAGAAACACCATAAGGTAAAACAAGCTACAAACAATATATAAATAACACATTTAGACCATCATTAGCTAAACACAGTAACCCTGTTAGTAATCAGCCGACTATTCTCTAAGTATTGTCGCATGTGCCACTACTCCACATAAAGTGCAAATAGTAATTTCATATTAATATAGTTTCCTCCTATTAGTTTTCCTGTACCACTATAGATAATACGGACAATTTCAACTACTATTTCCATATTATATTCACGTAATAAACACCTATAAATCCATTATACTTCACATCTGAGTATATTTTATCTTGGTCCTGCTGTTGAATTACTCAGTTTCATATTCCCTTAAAATTTGGGTAGCTCACGAAAACTGGAGTAATGATGAAATTACAAAAAAATATTATTTTCGTTTCCATCGCTCCATTTTCCAAACGTGTTCAATGTTTGCACTGGTTGCGAAAGACGATGGTTATCTCAGTAAAATTACGGCACATTTTCCCACTTGAGCAACCGTTACAGTTAGTTGATGCAAATGTAACAAAAACTGAAATTCTTTTTAGATAGTCTTATCTCTTTTCTTGTGTTCTGGGAAACAAACTTTTTAAAAGACTGTAAACGCTTATATATATCACAAAAGTGCGAAAAGATAACACTACATACATATATTGCAATTGAGATTTCATCTGCTCCTTACCTTTGCTTTGTTCCCTTCAAGTTTTCCTTGATTGACATCAATCAATCACAATTCTTCAACCAATTTATCAGAAGTGAAGTAAAAAAAATCAAACTGCAATAATTCAAGTCACAAATCCGTGGTTTTGCTTATCTTCAGCGGTAGCGTGCGTACCGCTCCGTTGATATTTGACTTCACTGATAACTGTGAAATTAGGACATAGATTGTATTGTGGTTCTCAGTTGCGTTCCGTGCTTAATCTCCGCTTACAAACTTCTTGACGTTTAAGGGTTAGTCATTCTGCGTGTGCGCAACATGTCGAGAACTTTTAAAAGTTTATCGTTTGGTTTTCTTAGTTTAGCTTTTATACTAATCGGACTGATGTTTGACTGAGACAAATGTTTTGAGAGAGGTAACTCAGGGAATTTTATTATCCATTCTTGTTTCTTTTATCTGTAACCCATTTGCTATCATTTCTTATTTAATGATTCAGAATTGTAAGATTCTAGTCACTATTAGAAATTAGTTTTTTTCAATAGGTGTATCAGCTAACATATACAAACAAATAGCGTCATCAATGGTTTTCTTAAGTGTTTTTTCTCGACTTTGTTTACTCTTTTACTCACTCGTCTGTGTTCAAAGAATCTGTGAAAAATACATAAATTATACATAGTAGAAAAGGAAAAATCTTTTTAAAAATACTTCATTATTTGCTATGTATTGTTATTATGATGACTATTAAAAATTACTATCTTTTATAGTACCAATCAAACAATAATCCGTATAAGGATACATACAAGATATAAGAATTGAATAAAGATCTTCAATTATAAAAAGATATAATTCCATAAATATGCATGATGCCAGACATAAAAGGAAATGTCTACAAGAATGGCGAATACATTCTTGAGACTTGATCCTAATAGATTCCAGGATAAGATTTGATACACTTAATAATGATTTTAAAACTGTTAAAACGATAAACGAGGTTGACGCATAAACTTCAGAATAAACGAAATTGAAAAATGATGAGACTAGCAAATAATGCAAAACAAAATGAAGCTTAAGATTACAACATAGCTAAAACGGGGCTTCTCAAAATTACCCCGAAAAATATTCACGTAACCGTGATAGACATAAAAGCAAGGAAATCAAAACTGAGTCGCTACAACAGTTACGTGGTCGCATTACGTAAAGCCTTTCGCATACTTTCTCTGACAGCAAAATTTAGCGTTCGCGGTTATGCAACTCAACGAAATGGCAGTCGACTAAATTTCATCATTTCGACTACAGAGAAGATCACGGCTCATATATGGAAGTGAGCGACGATGTGACGAAATAAGAAATGTTCCGATGTTATTTTTAAGAAAAACGTGAAGTTTTTATTCGTTTTATGTGCATTCGGACACATCTATCTGATTTACCTCGCTATTATTTACACCTCGTTCGGAAATTACGTCATCACTTAATTTAGAAACCTCTTTTCAATTGCGTTAAGTTGTCTGCATAAATTGAAAAGGTTGGACAGGCATAGAAAACTTATTCATATCAGATTAAAATTCATAACTGCTTTTATAGTCTATATAAAGAGCAATTTATTAATTAATATGCAAAACAATCAATAACAACAATAACTTCTTGGGAACAAACAGTACGTAGGTACCCAGACCGGTATTCATTATTAACCATAACCACACAAGTTGGAACAGGAAATTTTCAATTAAAAAAATCAAACATACCTGTGAATTACCATAAATTATTTTATTATAATAAAAGTTGTTGTGAGTTTAGGTTCAGTCTTGTGAACGATGCAAATGTGAGTTTTTACCTAAGACTTGAGTGAAGTAACTTTCTAAAAACTGCTCGAGTGACCTTGAAATAAAACGCTGTTACAAAACCGCGGCCGCTCGCCGGCGCTACCCCCTCCCCCCGCGTGCAGCGTGCGGCGTGCCCGCGGATCTACGCACGCTCCACCAGCACACGCGCGCGCCGCCGTGTGCGTACTCCAACACACATGCGCGCACGCACACCGATACATGCCCAAACAAACACAAACTACACGTGCAACTCATGTGTGAGTTAATCAGTTGAATGTGTAGAAAGGAGTGGTGAAAAATCTAGTCCGGTCTTACAACCTTACAACATTCTAAAGATTGGCATGTAATTCTTTGAACACGTGAACAATAGAAGGAACTTCTAACAACGCAGTGATTAATGAAATGAATCACTCGACACTCCCGATCTATTGTGCGGTCTTCGTTTGCGTCATTACATGCATGGAAAAACCAAAGAAAATAACTTACTTTTTATATTAATATTTATTCTCAAAGGTCGTAAAATTGTTCCATTCATCCATTTATGCATCTACGGCACGCTAACAAAACACACCTTAAAATTCTGTCAGTTTTGAAATCATCGAATTCCAAATATGTGTAATCCTTGAACATGGATGTGGGTCATGATCAGGTTCCGATGTGTCTCGAGCTCGACTATTAGCATAGAGTTCTGAGGCGCGCGCCGATACGTTGCGCAATACTGTTGACTTTCATCCTGAAGGTCAAGTGCCATCCTATTTCAAAACGGACCTTGGACGAGTCTGGTTTACCTCGAACCGCTTGTAGAGAACAGCCAAGTAAACGGAAGAGAATGGTGCTAATAGATATTAATCAAACAAAGAAGACGTCTTTATGTTTCGTTAGGTGTGCGCTTTCAAATATAATTGCTTGTGAATTGTGAAGACCAATCGTACAAACACTTCAAACTTTTTTGATAAGTTCTCTCGCTTTAATAATAGTTGTATTCATTCAAACTTATGTTCGGTTTGCTACAAAGCGCTCACAGATGCGAAGGTCAACTAATTTCGCGGCGTGAGAACGCCTCTATATAGACGATTTAATTCATCATAATTTGCTGTAATAACACCAGAGATATTCAAATGACTGTCGACAATCAAATCCGACCTTTTCTTAGACACGTTCTTTATAAATAGTCATCTAACTGCCGCAGTGATCGCAAAATGTCGAACACGAACTCGATTTGTTTCCGAACCAAAACAGTTGCGAAAATGTAGAAATACGCCAAAGGCGTTCGTTGATCACTGCTGCGCGACGCCATTACCCGGGAACAGAGGAAATCTTCGCCTGACTCGACGGGTGTCAATGTTTCGCAATCGCATTCCGAAACGACGTTACATTTGTACTAATAAGTGAGTATGTACATTAGAATCGTTTGCAGTAACAGTTAACAAGTATCTGGCACAAGGGATCGATCGTCAATCAAACGCAAGGTGAGAGTGTAACCGCGCAGCTATTTTAGCATCATCGAAGGTAAAACTGATTTGCGCTTTCGGCTCAAGACTCTCTCGCACAAGGGTACGATGGCATTTATAAATAAATACGTTTGTCAGTTGCCAACGACGGCAATGTTATGTTTGATTATTGATCAGTCTGCTGACCGCTGACATTCCAAATCACACCCACAGTCGTACGAGACACATCATCATCAAGCTAAAGTTTAGCCGCCGACCGATCACAAAAATAACTCATGGTTATCGGCATACGCCTAAGCACATTGACTAATAGAAGAAAAAACCGAAGCTCATTATAAAATATTTGACTGGTGAATGAAACCATCAAAATATTTAAAGCATATTATAAAACGTAAAGCCCATTTTATCATTCAAATTATCGTAATGGCAATGATCTCATTTGACTCAAGTCGACACTGATTAAAACAACTAATTTGGATAGTTCCTTGTTTTTAGAACGCAAAAGGAAATTATCTGCGATAAGCTTATCGATTGAGACGTGAATTCCTCAGTTTGTTTTCGTAAGAGTTACAAGACGTTCGGTGACAATGAGTGTGAGAACGGTGGGGAGTGCATCGATGGGGCTTAGAATGCTGAGCGAGTGGTCGGCATGAATGAACTGGCATTTGTTGTGGAGTCGCTTACATAATGTATGTGGTGCAGTCGGTGCTGGCAGCGAACATTTCGTCCGAAGGCCAGCAGCACAAAGCGCACGGCGTATCGCTGGCCACGCGCGCCCCGCGGTTTCCTGTTTGACGACTATCGACTTACATCACTATCGTTTTCTGTCATACTTCGCCCGCCTGTTAGAAGCTTGTAAAGGGGTCTGGCCTGTTGCTAAGTACCTTTGTACATACGTTTGTCATTGAAGCCGTGTACTACCGGCATTATTATTACGACTTCCCAAACTCGTAACTTAGAACTCTTCCTTATTATTAAAATATTCAAATGCCAGCATTCGTTATATCATTCCGATGCCGCATAGCGTGTTTAATTGATATATTTGCATTTCGTAAGCGATCAGCGTGAAGTGAGTGCCTCGGAGATTGTCGCAGAATTTCAACGGGTTAGAAGTGGCGTTAAAATGGATACAGACAATTTAATTTAGCCGATCATTTCAGTTACCTAAATAGAGCAGAAAACCGTTCACGAGCATGTAAATGCAGCTCATGAGATAATCTGTGATTGTGACCAAGCGGGCCGAATAGCGTCAATCGGGGTGCATCAGAGCATGCTGAGATTCAGCCTGGTTACACCATCTGGTAATTGTTGGTTACATTTTCAATATATTTCTTAGTTTTCTAACGCAAATGCGTTTTAGCAATAAGTCGATTTAAATTCAGTCTCTCATAATGTCTTCATTAGCTTTAAAATATTCATAAACATACAATTTCAATTCTGCTTTATCTATCACTACTACCTTTTTTTGTATCTTCAACTCATCACATCGAAAATCTTAAAGTGTTTTTAAGTGACTAACTTGTCCAATTCTTTTCTACGACATCTTCATGATTGTTTAGCATAACAATATTTCATTTAGAATTTCCTGCTATGACATTTCTGTGAGAGTCATCTCTTGCAAGAACAGTAATGCGATTGACCTCCATCGTGACGACACCACTGACGTCGGCATGTCTTGATCACAGCAATTTATTTATTACTTGAACTTCATAAAGATCATAGATTGTGAAATTATATCAATCAGTTTGAAACAATGAAGTGTTAATAGCAACTGTGAATACTGTTCCTACTGACACAATTTTAATATTTGTATTCAATTGCTTTGAGTTTATTTTTGATTGTTTGGTGAGAGTGTGGAAATTGTTTAAGACAACATTGTACGTTTGTGTTGTGGTTACTTGCATCATTTCGGAATTAGCTGTTGCATAATTGTTGCAAGTTTGTGTGCATCTACCACGCTTCCATTCATTGCTGGGCAACGTGTTAAATATTATTGCTTTTAATTTTAACAAGGTGGCATTAGTTTCGCTGTTAAATTTACTCGAAAACTGTTAATTTTCTTTTGTGTGACGACTTGACTTTAACGCCTTAATCATCACGTTGCTCAAGACTGGTCCTTGGAGAACACAAGTTCTAATATAAATATTTAAATGTAAATCATATTTAAACATTTCCATCAGCATCATCATTTACCGTTTTAAGAATATAATACATAGTTTGTATTGAAACAGATGATGATGATACATATGTTGACAAGCCCTTGTGACGATATATTAACTAAAATGTTGTATGAATATGTATAGTGTATATTTTGTACACATAACCACCTTAGTTTTATAGGTACTTGATGTGATATTTAAATACTTCGGGTCGTTTAGGATTTTCTTTTATAACGTGATTTTCAGTGTTTCTGTTCAAATAATCAGTTGTTTACTAAAGTATAGTCATAATATATCGAAGCCGTACAAAGATATTCAACATTTCCTCATGAGGAAAGACCACGAAATACTTTTCTAGAACCGCAAGTAGGGAAACACCCGGTGTTCCAAGACATCATTTTTATATAGAAAACTTGTGAATTGTTGTCTGTCACTTACCGAACCGAACGGGAAAATATTATTGTTTATGATGTCGATGCGCATATTTATCCGATCATTTCATTGGCGGAAAACATTCTAACGTGCAATGTCAATATCGAAATCGGGTCTTCCTTAAACAACATTTAGAATTTGAACGATAATAATGTAAATTTACACTTTAGATTCACATTAAATAACACAGCTGAGTCATTCCAAAGTAAACTAAAAACAAAATAGCCGCGGACATGTTTCGGCTGTAACGCGCTGTAACAAAAATCAGTCAATATCTTCGACATTTTTTTCAACCTTAGTGCCAGATCGTAAATTGCAAAATTATGCTTTGCAGATCAACAGAATTCATAAATCAGTTGATTTGACATAGACATTTTCGTAACTTTCAATTATTTGCCAATAGACGGCGAAAGTTGGAACTTTTTTCAATCATACGCTCCAGTAGGCCAATAGTGGTTGTCTTGTAAAGTTTCTAGGCTTGCAACAATATTTCGTAAACGTTTATTACCAGTAAACAGTCCACAGTCTCGATTGGTATAGTCAATTTATTGACTTCAAAATTTTCTCTTTCGTTATCAGGATTCGGATTTACTTTAGCGATTTCTTAACACTCTCATTTGGATATTGGTTTCTGTCTTCCTTCTTTCCTGCCATATATGTCTCTGACTTACTATACAATCTGTAAATAATCTGTAAATAATCTGACGAAATAAACAGTAGTTGTTGCGTTTGTATTTGAAGCAGAAACAAGTAAATTTTGGACTTTTCAATGTCCTTGTACCCTTTCATTAACAACAATTTGCGTACATTCTAAATACATTTCAGACTTAAACATACAATCAAAAAATGAACGTCATAAAAGATTGCATCGCTTTGATTCAGTAGATGTTGTTAGATTAGAAATAGGTGCAACATTGTAAGACTTATCAGCGCTAAAATTTATAGCTACAAATCGATCGACCGGACCAATCAATTCCCTAATAAGTTCTAAAAACCGTTCTCGTTACAGAAACACGCCATTACTTTTGTAAATCGTACTAGTTACTAATTATTTATAAGCACACATTGAGTTACAATTATGTCGTTCTATTCCTCCTTTTACAGTGACATGGCTGTCATAAAAACCATTAAGAGTGCAACAATCTAGAATCGGTACTGATCGAGTAAGATCGTAATGTGGACGACCATTCTAGGTCGGTACATGGTTAATTAGTGTAGGTAGTTATAGTTATGTAAGTCAGCCGGGCGTTTCTTTCATGAACCAACCTTGATTCTTGGACTGATTGAGATATTTTTATAGATGTTGTTGGTATTGTAAACAACAGTTGTGTTTTTCTTCCTGATTGAGACAGTTGTTTTTTATTATTCTTCTTTTTTTTTTCATGAGCGGCTTTCTTTATTTGTTTATTCAATACTAACATGTTCCGGCATCAACAGTGTTATCTTTAACTTCTTCAGCAACATCAATGGACTTTCAAGTTCTTTTCAGTGACTCTCAGGTCTTGTGATTAAACTTCTACATATATTCATTTATTGTAGGTAGCCCTAATGCCGAATGTTTTGAATGTAATCCAAAACGTTAAGATATTTCAAATACGATATATTTATAGAAATTACAATCGAAACAGCGACAGCGCACGATAATTACTGGTTACTAACCTAGCCTAACCCACTGACCTATTTCACTAACTTTTAGAACTTGCGAAAGATAAAGGCCCGATAGAGATAACTATCAACATTCTGTTCCTACATCGTAAACGCGCTACTATTTAATTTTATAATTGTTTTTATTTTTATAAAAGCATTGTTTACTCGTAAATGACACACAATTAAATACAATGTTTTGAACTACGTATATTGCTCAACCGAATTACCTTCGTTTGCTCCCAAATGAGTAAGCAAAAGGTAAAGAGATTGTGTGTATTATAAAATATCCGGAATTTTGTTTACTGAAAAGTCTTGGTGAAAGTGAGTGTTTATTCGACGAAGGTCGCTTGTAAAAGGCCATGCAAACATAAAAAAAAACGCTGACTTTATCTTTCATTCACGTTTAGATAAAGTTTCATTGCGTAAACCTATAGATCGTCAAGACATGTGGGGCCATCTGTTGGGTGATTAAGAAAGTTACTGCCAGCGCCATCTAGCGTGATCTAGAAAAGTGTTCATAGAAAAGGAAAGTGCTTGTGTTTAACAATGTAAATGTTAGAGGGCATTACACGCGAGCCTCCGGACGGCGAGCGTTGGGTGACTCGCCGTCCGATAACAACCAGGCCCGGGTTGATGGCGCATTGTGTTCCGCGCACGCCTCAAAGAGATTTCAGCATAGCAGACGTGACTCGCTAGGGCCAGTGTCTGCCAGAGTTGCGGAATTTGTTCGAAAGAGTCATCGCAGTCTTGCAGCGCAAAGGGCATTTGGAGGAGCACGAATGGGTTTTAGTCAGTAAGAGTCCGACACTCCCTTCTACTCCAGATTTTTTTTTATAAGTTAGACATTAATTCTAATAAAGTAATAAACACTATAGAATAACAATCAGCAGAAAGAGTTTATTAAAAAAACATGTTTAACTAACTTGATTTGCTGCTATAAATGCTTGAAAAATAAAAGTAACAACATAAAAATCCTTAGATTGTGGAAACTTCTTTAGATAAAAGATCGCAATCTGAGGAAGTGGCAGTAGCATACAGATATTATACTGAAACTTACAACCTGCCATAATTAGGGTTGGCAAACAAATGAAATTTAAAAGAAACCTCAAAATAAATATTATCGTCAGGATGGAATTAAACGAAAAGCACTTTTTAAACTGACAACATAATAGTCTTGTTAAACAAAAGAAAGTTACGAATATTTGAATAACAATCCATTCACAACGCAGCGTTACCTTCACGTCTATTAAATAAAATATCAAAAACAAGCCATACGAATTCGTTTACAATACCAACAAAACACTAGACAGTACTTAATAGTTTGACCTTGAATATTTAAATCAACTCAAAATGATCTCAGAATACTCACAATAAATTTCACATCTCAACTATACATCAGTATATGTTGTTCTTTTTCTTTGAGTAATGATTTTACCTACAAACAAACAGTCACGTCTCCGGTCAAGTAATTTTCCCTTAGGTGCAATGAAGCGAAAACTAATTATGTAGTGGCTATTGACAGCCTCTTTGAGTCATCGATACAATCTTGTAATCAACCCTGAAATAGATTAGATAAAAGTTTCGTGGTAAATGAATTCAATGAACTTTGAATTGAAATTAACCTTCATGAACGTATTAACCTAATTCTGGAAACGATTGATATACATAGATGTTACAAAAAATAGTCAATGACTGTTTGAAAATGAAAATGGTATATTAAGAGTTCAGGCAGAACTGACAAAGGAACATCAACGGCCATTCGGAAAGCCTTGAACCGGCTTCAGCAGGCAACCCTAGATATCGCTAATTTGATGCAAAACATGGGAACTGCATCGTTTCGACCGGCTACCCACGGACAATGGCGGGTGAGCCAGACGCGCACCGCTGGCTCCAGTCCTGAAAATAGCATTTTAGTACATCTGTATACGATTTAGATAGTCACTTTAGTACTGCCTTTAAACCCGCCCACGGCCGCCGAAGGACGTTCGACATACGCTCATGTTGAAAAGAGACATGACATGTTCTATGGACACGAAAATAATAACGACTGCATACTCGTAATTAGTGTAAAGTTTTGTCAGCTTCTTACAAGTCAGTCTAATAATAATTAAATGCATTTTAGTAATTTATGAATTGATTTAGATCAGGAACTGAAATCAGCTGATAGCGTCAACACTTGAACAACCGGTTTTGTTTCGTAGCAACCGGATTTATTTAGTTTTGTTTAAAATTAAACACATGCAAAGAGTGTGTTTTTAAAATTGAACTAACTACTAGTGAATATTTAAATAACAGTAACATTCTAAATTCAGTCACAAGCTTTGAATCAACGAAAATGAGAACAATCTTAACACGATTACCAGTTATCTAACCATCTTTAATGCTTGTTACTTTTAACTCACTGTGTTCGGTTCTAACCTTCGATTAGTTCCACATTCATTACGAATTTCGATGCACGATATCTAAGCGAGATATTTTAGCTCAGATTTTTTCAAATCCTTCTTGATCATGTTAGTTATTTATTACATTTAGCTTTAATAAAGTGGCCTTCAATTACAGTCTCATTAAAATAGACTCAGCCCACATTCATTGCCCAAGGAAATTTAGCATCACGGTCTTCAACATAATACATATCTTATTTTTTGTGGCCATGTACAGATACAAAGCACTTAATTCTCGACTGCTCGTTTCCCGCGCTCAAGGAAATGTTCAGTATTTGCCGACTTATATTTATTTTTTATCCACTTCTTAATTAAAGCCCGGAAAAGTAAATGATGGATATTTAGATAAGGTTCTGCATATACAGACAAATAATCAATCAATACATTATATGAAACTCTTCCGTTACTGAGAGACTGAACGACAGACAACGCACAGCCGAAACGACTGGTCGTAGAAAGCTGAAACTTGTAAAACATGAATTGTTCCTTGATGTAGGAGTGTAGGGGAGCAGTAGAAGAGGATTTCCCCATATTCCTGCGGGAACGGGAAAAAAACGGGATATGTAGCAACTTATGAAGTCGCGGAACTCGCGGACAAAAGCTAGTATTTTATATTTGACCGTGAAATCCCAAATATTTAAATACCACGTGTAGATTGTTGTGACGTTCGTAAGTATTGATTATTAACTCAGATGTTTGGCATATTCAGGTAGGTTCTCTAGCATCGCATGGAAATGGAATGTTTAGTATAGTAGCAAACAATTGAAAACGAAATCATTACGAAGTCGTGACATGGCGGACGATCAAGACCGTCTTGTGCGAGAACATTCCGCAGTGCGCGCACACGCTTACCTACTTGTCCCTCGTTGCACTTTTATATACCTACCACCGCAATTAAATATGACTTTTGAGCGAAACAGTGCAACAATAGATCAGCAGTTGCCGACAACAATGAGTACTGTTCCACCGCTTGTGACCCCACTGTTGCTAAACTCAGACACAATGCAAAAGAAGCGCCTGTTGATCGTCTTTTAAACGATCTTGCGCTTCTATCGCAACGCTAATAGCACGTTGCGATGCTTTATGGGGCCAAGGTCCTATTGCAACAGGCTTTCTAACACCTGCGACTAGGACTTCTGTTGCTACTTTTGGCAGTCCAAGAACACGTCAGCGGTTCACGTTCATTTAAATTCTTCTCACCTTTTAACCTTTTTAATTTGGTTGGGAAACTAGAATTGTTTAGTTAAAAGCTATTGTGATGTATCTGCATCTAAATGGTCTTTGAGAACATTTAATTTTAAAGTAGATATCTATTTCAATCTCGGGAATATTGATATTGAATCAATTGTAATCGTAAAAGTCGGCTGGCTGTAGCCATGTCTTCCTTTAAATTAGTAGTTTTCAGTCTGGCATAGAACAAGGCTAATGAACCGAGCACGTCATGGCGAGCCTCAGTTTCGGTATGATTTCACTTATTTACTGCTACACGCGTCTGATCACGAAACAATAATTGAACTCATCTTCCAATTAGATAACATTATTCATAGAAACACAACAGCAGACGAAATTGATCATTTTGTAAATCGATTTTGGTAATTGCCACGTTTTTACCGCAATCAAGTTTTGATTATAATAGCTGCACTTCCTTATGACTATGACTGACAAGAAAAACTTAGATGTAATGATTTCAAGTCTTCACACGTTAGTCAAGTACAATAGGTATTTGTTACGCCTCGAATTTCACACAATTGTAAAAACTTGGGGTGTACTATGATCGTCAAGATAGGTTTTATGATTCTAACAAGAGTTTTATTATTGTTTAGCTCTTTCAACGATATCGATGAGTTTATTTTTAAAGTTATTATCTTAAACTCTCCCACTAACGCGGCAATTGAATAGTCTTATTAGCTATTTATGTTGTGGTTCTACCTGCCCGTTACTTTCTCTTAACTCTTACTACCTTATGCAAATACTAATCGTTACAGGAAGTTTCAAGTCTAGCCAGTTTTCTAAGCTTAGAATAGTTTTAAAATTGTCTTGGACATTTATTTGAGTATCTTTAGCTATCTTTAATTGACCGTACTGTTCGACCCTTCCATTTTGAGTGGTGTTAGCACCAAGAGAATACGGTTGTATTTTGGTTTCACCTCTCAATAATTCCACAATACCTTGCGTTTGACGTTAGTAAAGTGTACGAAGATAGATTTTTTGAATACTTATGGCGTTTTTCTGTTTCAGTGCTGGAATGATGGGCGAGGGCCTGCTGACTCTGACGTACGGCAAGCACCACGCCTGCATCCTGAACGAGGTGGGGGCAGCGTGGCGTGGCGCCCGCTACTCAGATCTGGTTCTGGTCTGCGACGACGCTGTGCCGCTGGCCGCGCACAGGATCGTCATGGCAGCCGCTAGCCCACTCATCAGGTATGGACTTTAAAGGTTTAATATCAATAAAGTCAAGAATGAAAGTTGTATTAGAATTTATGTAGCTATATATATCGCTCGTCAAAATGAAATATCGAGCTGCTGATGTAACTTCAAAGGGCTTTCAAAAATTTATAATGTAATGCACTTATAATTATCACTACCAGAGCACTACACAATAGTTCTCGAATAGACCATCAGTGTAATCTAATCTTAATTATTTAATAAGGTTAATTGGTAAGCCAATCCAAGAACATACTGAAGTAACCGGTATCTTGTAGGTGTAAGGCAATGAATATACACGGAAGATACATAGGTACTGTCTTATCTGGACTTTAGACCAGGACATATGAATAAAATTACAATTACTAACCTATTATATTTTATTCAAAGTTAGGTTATTAACATGATATCTAAGTTTCTATTAACATTAAACTCACTAATTGTTTGTTTTCTAGGAAAATACTGGATGACACGCCATCAGTCGACAGTCCAGTCACGATTCACATGTCGGGCATCAGCAGCACTCTCATGAGGCATCTCCTTGTATTTTTGTACAGCGGCCAAGCCTACATAGAGGTTAGCATCCAACATGTTTTATTTATTCACTACACACTACTATATTATCATAACATTAATTAGTTTCCAACTAACGTGTCTGGCTCTGACTAAACATTTGCATTTAATTAATTTAACAAGGATATTAAAACATACTTTTTTTCTTTTCCAGTCTGGTGAAATAGATGATATGCAAGAATTATTTGAATTATTGGAAATAAAATCAGACGTTTGGAAATCAACAAAAGAACGACAACAGGCAGAAGAACGGAACCGATCTTGCGAGCGACTAAAATCAAAATCACTGAAAACAGATATCAACAGCAACGAGAGCAGTAAACACGATGCACCTTCAGGATCTTCACATTCAGAGAGTGAGCTCGTAACTCCTGGAGCGGGATACAGCAAAGACAAAGGCGATGAAAACATGAGTATAAAGAAAGAAAATATGTCAACCAGTAGTAACGATGAAAGAGAGGATGAAGAACAAGACGGAGAGAACAGAAGCAAGGAATGTGGACGACTTGTAGCACGACGAAGAAGCTCTTCAAACCCGGTCAACTTATCGTTAGCAAGAAATTCAGAAAATACAGGCAGTGAACAAGAACACGAGGACTCTCAGGACGTTGATGTGGAAACAGTTGCCGCAAAGGTAAATAAAAATATCATTAAAAATATTCATAACTATTTAGTGGAGCATTATTAAATAGATACTTATATTTTTTCCTGTTCATTCTAGAACATAGCGAGGAGAAGATCAACATCGTCGAGCCAGGAGGATCAACCACAGGAAACACACTACAGGAGACAGTTGCTAAGTGATCGGTTAGGACGAGGAATAGAAAGAGCTAAAAGGAAATCACATTACCTAGAACCACCTGAACTAGATTTACGAACTGTCAAATTAGAGGATTACGCGCATCTTAAGCCACCCGACCAAGACCTCATATCACTTGTGCAGACTTCTCCCGAAAACTACGTTGTCACGCCCCATCGAAAAAGAAGACCCGGTTTCCACAATTCACCTTCACAGAATCCTCCGTTTGTATCATTCCCCCCAAGTTACTTAGAAGAAATGGCACATCTGCGGTATACACAAGGACCCGGCAGTGCCGCCGCGGTCGCCAGCGCTCGGCTTGGAGTACTACAGCACCCGCTGAGCACGTCGGCACCGCCGTACTTACCCGAACGAAGTGTCACTCCCCCCACAGCAACGCACGAGGATGTTCTCAAATACCGACCTCCGAGTGCAGGGTCGTGGGGTCCATGGCTGTGTCAACCGCAAATGGGTGGAGACGACACGCCCGCCACGGAACACGACCAGGGATCAAGTAAACAAGCACCAGTCCGAGAGTACCGCTGTGAGTACTGCGGCAAGCAGTTCGGTATGTCGTGGAATCTCAAGACTCACTTACGAGTGCACACCGGAGAGAAGCCGTTCGCTTGTCGATTGTGCGTCGCTATGTTCAAACAGAAGGCTCACCTGCTAAAACATTTATGTTCGGTTCATCGCAATGTGATATCGTCGAGCGAGAACGACGGACGGACGAACACGCCCGGCCGGTTCAACTGCTGCTTCTGTCAGCTCACGTTCGAGGCGTTACCAGAACTCATCCGGCACCTGTCGGGACCACACAACAGTTTGCTTCTCAGCAAAAACCTACACGAATGACGCCCGCTCACGTGACGCGGGCGCTCGCGTAATTTTGGACTTTAAAACTTCTTCTCTCATTGTGAGAGTTCAATTGTGATATGTGTTTAGAAGGATATAGTGTTAAGTGTTTAGTTGTATTGTAAGACATGTGATATCGCAGAGCGATACTCATAGTGAGGCATTCGCAGGAGGTAACTGCGGGTGTGATAATAATGACTAATTAAAAAAGGAAAATCACATGTTTGCCGAATGGGTCCAAATTGTTATAATTTGTTTAAAAATTATAATCCGGGACCAACACCTTCCAAGATAGTATTTATTTGAAAGATGTATTTCATTAGGGTAAATATTATTAAAAGCCACCGACACATTAATTCCTTAAGCATAGAAAATAGACATGTTTGTCAAAGAAAAGTTGCGAAGTATCTGTAAGACCTAAAGAGATAACGTCACATAAACTACCTCCTAATTTAAATCAGTATCTTGATGAATCTACTGTGGCGTTAACATAGGTTCGTATTGACTTTATACTTAGTTACAAGTATACAGTCAATAGATCTAGTCAGAGTTGGAACATAGAATTATCACAGTTGTAAGCTATGTGATTGATACCAATTTTATTACATCAGTACTTAGGTACTTGTAGCAAATGATTGATTTCTGCTATAACATGACTTTTAATGTTATCAATAAAAACTCAGTTTACTGTATTTTCAGGGTCACTGATCCCCACTTTGTTCCAAACAATCTGACTTGACATTTCGCAGCTTTTTACGACATTTACAATCTCAATATTAGGTTTTATCATTTTATGTAACTTGTAGAAAAAAAATGTGTTCGTAATAATATAATTTATAGTATGCACATCCTTCCATTCGTTCGTGCCGATTTTTGCAATGTGGAGCACCAAAGATTTGTAAAGCAATGAAAACGTTTTGGTGTACAATTAAGAGAAATTAAAGGGACCTGAAATGATTTTGATTTTGTTAAACTTAAAGTATGTAGGTACCAATTTAATAATCTCATCTGTAGTTACTAACATTCAATTTTCTTTAACCACTTCTGTAATTCCGTTGCGAACTTTATGAAGCTTGAATATCTTCTTATTTTTGGATTAATTTACTTTAGTGTTAATACGAAGCTTACCAGGCATTATTTTCAAATGAATATTTTTTATCAACTAGTACTTTAGCTTTATTAAAAATCTTCGAAACTTATTTTCGATGTCGCTTTTTATCGAACACATTACTGTGGCCAGTTATATTAAAGCTATTATTGTAGTGAAGGCTGGATGTTCAACTTAATTAAGGCTTCTATTATACAAAGTATACAAAATTAGCGGTCGATTGTTTCGTCAGTATGATGCCAAAAGTTTTTATTCATTGTATTGTGCGCCTCGATTCTTATAAAATTGTGTTCCAATAAGCCAGTTTGATACTGTACTCAATTGAAGAATGTTTTCTGTATCTAATACTCATTTTGTACAATCCGTTTATACGTACTATTATTATTTGGAATTCCACTTATATTTCATAATGTCATTCATGCGGATACTTGTCAATGCAATTATTGTTGTTTATGTTTACTTCAATAAAACTAAAGTTACCAGCGAGTTGTTCAAAACATAGAGTAAACTATGAAATTGTCGAGTTGCTTTAATGTCTGTTTCGAACGTTACCTATTATACCTGATTTTTATCGTTTTTTCGTGTTATATTCGACGTCGATATTGACGTAATTATTAATTGGGGAACAATTTAATTTTAAGAATTGTGATTTCAAGGAATCGTTTAGGTTTATTCTATGTGATAATTGTCTGTTTTGTCTTAAGTAGGCACGTTGAGAACGCTGTCTTCCATTGCGTTTTCCATTTTAAAATCTTTAGTATTGAGACACACGGATGTGTTGAAAGCATACGTACTTACATCTTCTGAAAGAATAAATGTTTTCTTATTAAAAAGCTGTGTTCACCGGATATTGCTCACTGAACAAACACCTACACACAATAGGTATCACGGACAGTCCCCTATGCAGAGCATGCATGGAAGAGGAGGAAACGGTATCGCACGTACACCTTGAGTTCACAGGTGTAGCCGAAATACAAAGGCAAACAATAGGGCCACCGAATTCACTTACAGAAATGCTGAACATTCTGAGTGGACTGATCTACTGGCCGTCATAGCTCACGCAAAATGGTCCAATACTAGGACTAAGTGCGGAAACCAAACCCTAATAGATAGAAGCTGTATTCAGTATGTCAAATTCTGTGTACAGATTTTTTTTGGATCTACAAATGCGTCAATTAGTCCTCGTGTCTCAATGCTCTGTAAATAAAAATTAGAATTAAGTCAACGATGCATGACAAAAAATATCGTCCACAAAACCCGCTGCCTAACCTGTACGTAACTTGAACAAATTGTATTTTTATAAATATTTTCTTCGGAACCACTTGTAGTATAGGATCGTTGTGATATTATGTCGGCGAAAGTCGGAATTGCCTTAAAATATTAAATATCAATGCAAGTAGGTAACTTACTTAATACGTGATTTTAGTGTTTCTTAGATATATTCATACAAAATACGCAACTTCTCCCGAAGCCAAAAATTAACGAAATTTTAATAAAATTTAATCACATTGTGTATCTTCGTAACTCAAGCAATAATACTTTTGGGTTTTTCGTAAAATAATAGTCAAAAAACCGTAAAAATACACACACAATGTGGTTGGTATATCTAAGAAACAGTAAAAGACCGATTCGAAATATTAATTTGTAAAAACATGACGTTGTTAAGTATAAAAATGTAAATAGTTACTAGTTATAAGTTCTAATGGTAAATAAAGCTTAACTTAATCTTGTTGAACTTGAATATTGATTTTTCTCTGTTAATTGTAAATTAAAAGAAGTATTTGATAAGTTTTCACATACTTGTACAATTTTATGTAGATATTGTTTAGAAAATAACATTCTGTAAAAATGTGTTCTTACCGTAGTAAATTAAATAACGAGAATATTTTAGTTACACACTCCACTGTTGTTTATTTCATTCCAATTGACTTATATTGACTAGGAGATAATAAAAATATATTCGATACTCAGCATCCGATAATGAGCAATAAAGATTTCGAATTTATTAAAAACAATTACAGAGTAATGTATGAAACGGCCGATGGCCTGAAACTTATGGCAAACATAAACTGATGTTACTAAGTGACAGCAAATAAAACAAAACGTAATGATACAGCCTCCAATTTTTTCCATAGTACTTCAATTTATTACCAGCAAGACCCTGTACTCATTACCATGAACTTTTGTTTGTTCTGGATGGGAAATCATCAAATGACTTCTTCCGCTCTGGGCGGAGAGGAAGGGAGTGTCAGACTCTTACTGACTAAAACCCACCCGTGATCCTTCTTGTGCCCTTTACGTTCCAGGGCCGCGGTGACTCTTTCGAACAAATTCCGCAACCCTAGCAGGCACTGACCCTATGGGGCCCCGTCTTCGTTGCTGACAGCTCTTTGAGGCGCGCGTGGAAAACGACGCGCCGTCGACCCGGACCTGGTTGCTATCGGACGACAATAGCCACCCATAGTTCGCCACCCATAGTGGCCAAACCTGAGCCTATCACTAATTATTTGTATCTTTAAATTACCATGAACTTAGAGATACAAATTATTATTGATTGACTCAGGTTTGACCGCTATCTTACCTGATGGTAAGCGATAATGCAGTCGGCGATGAAGCAGGCTTACCTAGAAGTAATCATCATTTTGACTTGAAGATCTCTAGGTTTTAAATGAGGACACATAGGCTCTGCCAGGGAGTTCCACTCCTAAGCTGCACACAATATAGTATTCCCCAATATTTTCGTGCGTACCGGCCTATGATTTACAAGCTGGTTGTAGATATCAATGAAATCAGTGCCAAGCTTTCAGCGCTGTAAATCATAATTTTATAAACTGATACTAAAAGTAAAACACATGAAGATATTCCAGCAGATGATAAAATTGAAAAATCTGATAATAAACATTTGAGTTAAGATGGATACATCAACGAAAAACATAGTACACTAGTACATGCGAGTACGAGTATGTAAGACCGCGGGACTCCGATAGATGCGAGATGCATAAGACTGGTCGATGTGGTGAGTCTTGGGAGAGACTTATGTCCAGCAGTGGAAGTTTCAGCTAAAACGATGATGATGACATCACCTACTGACAGATAGTATAGCTATATCCAACATGGTAAGGCTAACAATAAATTGAGAACAAAAACAATAGGTATTCTACAGTAAATTTTCGTAAGAATCTTAATACGAAAGTAGGACTCAGGACATAATACTGAACGGAAATAAACAGATAATTATGGACAGTCTAAACTCAAGCATCAAAAGATGATGAATGTGACCTATCCTCAAAACCCTGAACTATTAGCGTCCTAAATCTCATAAGATACGATTAGACATTTGTTTACACAATGCGTTATCGATCTAGTACACAAAGGCTAAGTCCAGGCCACCTAGTGTTTAAGGAAATCTACAGATGGCGCGAATAAGAGCTACGAGTCTAAAGAAGCTATTTCTAGATTGTCTGGCTGTATCCAGTGATTACAGAAGACGAATATATTTACGCCGATAACCTGGGGAGGGTCACCCCCCTCCGGTAAAACAAAAAATAGATCTGTCATAAATTATTTGCATGTCAAGACTCAAGTGATACGATTAGCTATTGAAACCTCATTCAAACAATCACGGCTAGATAGCACCTTTGTCAATTTTTCGTATGAGTAACTGGGCCAAAATAGCATAAGGGAAGCATCTTTTAGTTCTAAAGTTGACCCAAAGGATTCATATCAACTATAGCAGAATTTGACGTCATCATGCCAGTAATTAAAATCTGAGTAATTGGTAATTTAGGATTACTGATGTCGAATATGATAATGTCACATTTTGAGTAGTGGGCGTAAAAACGTTCCATCAATAGTCACGGAAAGTGGATGTAATGACCTAGTCCCTACTAATATTATGAACGTGTAAGTTTTTATGTATAGATGTTTGTTACTCTTTCACGCAAAAACTACTGAATGGATCTTGATGGAACTTGGCAAAGAGGTAGTTTATATTATATGAAATAACACACCACCAAAAACATTTTCGTGTAAAAATGCCAAGACGAGTCTACGTAGCTTACCCTGTGAAAAAGTTATCAGATCTCGAATAAAACCGAGCTCTAAAGACTGCACACTCTAAACTTACAAGCTCCACACTACATCTTCCTCATCTAAACTACTATTATAAAGAGGAAAGATTTGTTTGTTTGTTTGTATTGAATAGGCTCCGAAACTACTGAACGTGCTGTCTCTCAGCCTAGTTTGAATAAATGACTTTTGATTTTGATTTTGAATCAGTTTAACCGTACCAGTACATAACACAAGGCCTACACATTAATTTTGATTTTACAAAAATTATGTAACAGTAACATAATCAAGGTAAAACACACACTCATAAGAAACATCCATCTAAACTGGATAACACTGAAGAAATTAAAAGGAAAGCATTCTATTGGTCCAAACAAATTGTATTACGTGAGGCCACGCGCGAGGAAGCCGTAGTTACATCGAGGTGGAGAAGCATTGCAAGTCGTGACCTAACGCTGGACAGGTGAGTTATACAGTGTTATACACACGATATTATTGCCATAGTTGTGAAAAATTATTTACACCCTATATTTACCGTCCTACTGCTAACCAGTAACCAAATGGATTTTTATACATATAGGGTGATTGATATTTAAATGTGTTCCTTGAAATGGGTTTTCTAGACTTCATTTGCAACTATTGTGAGCTGGTGATTTGGGTCCGTTTTCGAGTTATCAAAGTTTTAAATATTTTTGAAAATTTCCTCCTACCAAACTCAAACTGCAGATGGTGAGAAATCTGTTCCATTTTGGATAGTCACCTGATAATTTTAGTATAGCTCATGAACTTATTAATCCTCAAATAAAAATAACCAACTTCTTTGGAAATGAAGCGTCGTAAAGTACACGCTATGAAAATTTCTGGAAACAACTCTTAATTACTGAGGCAGTTTACTCTCAATAAATGTAAGGCACTTGACGTACAAATTACAAAATACACTTCCCTGTTTAATACGCTTTCTAAAATTGTATAATAGTACCCACTTTTAGCACATGTTGGTAAAAGAAACTCAATTGATCCCGACAAGGTAGTACCTATCAACAAATTTTGTGAGTAACGCTTGGTTATTGTAGATTTTTGAATATCAGTATGTAACGATAGCTGTTTGACTTATTGCAATAGATTTTGGTTAATCAGATCTATCACGACCAAATGCTTTTAATTATGCTAGCAAACGGTGAAAGGTTTGGCAATTTTTTATAAATTGTTAAAAGGGGGACTCATTGGTTCAAGTGCTATCTGAAAAATATTAGCTCACTATTCAGAGTGGAACAGTTTTCTTACCATTTTCAGTTTTTGGCCGTGAGGCAGCAAATTTCTAAATAATCTTAAAAACTTCGGTAACTCTAAAACCACCCAATACGGACCCCAAATTATCGGTTCAAAACAGTTGCAAAGTTCTACTTTTCCCATTTGAAGGAACGCACTTAATCAGCCTGTATATAATTATCTTGGCCCTGTCCAATTAAGCACAAATGAATCCATGTCAATGGGCAAATACCGAAATACTTGGTTAGGTACTGATGGGATTACGCATCGTTTATTTCTCAGGAATCTTAAAGGATGAGTTTCTAAAACATTAAGTATATTTAATTTTACAGTGCTAATTACCATGAGCTTTCAAGTAATAAAATATAGTGAACTGCTGCATAAGGTTTCATTTCTTATTCAACCTTTAGGGGATGAGTTTCAATACAAGAAATTTTATTCAGTGTACGTTGACGTAAAGATTTTTAGGGTGTGTGGATATGTATGACCCCAAATAAACGTAGTTAGAGTTAGATGTACAGTGTTCTACCAAGTAGGTACCTACTTAATGGTATCTACCAGTAAGTACTCGATGATAACGATAAAAAATGTAGTGTAGGCGTTTAACGTAATCAGATTATATTTTTTTCTCAATAATGAGCATAGGCATTCGACAGGCTTTAAAGCACCGCGAGGGCCTGGTTACTAGATGGACCCTCATTAACAACTGCGCGTATGAGGAGCTCGTGGTCGATCTTCGAGGTTAAGCAACGCTTGCCGTTATCGTTCTGTGGATGGGTGACAATCTTAACATAACGAGACTTCTCCGTGCTTCGGAAAGCACGTTAAGCCGTTGGTCCCGGATGGCATTTGGAGATCTTTGGCAGTCGTTACGGATTGTCAGAAGCCAGAAAATCTGACACCAGTCTTGCCAAGAAGTACCGTGTTCCCCAGTTAATGGGTTGTGGAGGTCTGGTAGGCAGCCGTTTCACGTAAAATACGGTTTTTCAGCTGAATCCGGCTTGACTGGGAGCCGACCCCGATATAGTTGGGAAAAGGCTAAGCAGATGATGATGTATGAGTTACTCATTGAAGCAAGTCGGTACCCCAAGTGCGAATTGCTTCAACTTTAGTCATTGTTCGCAGCTAAATATAGCTAGGCTTGAATTAATATCAAGTACAGTACTTACAGAAATATTTAATTTTATACTTCTCATAAAATTTACGACTCCTATAATAATAAATTGAAATGGATAGTAAAATGTACATACCTTAGGTATCTCTTACGTTGCATTACTGCAAGTTAATTTCATTATTATTTATTAATATACGAAGTACCTAATAGTTGTGTCTACGATTTGTGTTAGTGTTGGTGAAATAATTGAATCCTTGTGCTTTATATTTTTATTGCTACTCTGTTGGCGAGCCAGCAAAATTGTACCTAACTTTGAATGGTAGTTTATTTATCTAAACACATCAAAAGTATCTAGGGATCAACATATATTTTTGCAATAACTTTTCTCCTGATTGATATTAATTAAAATTTTCTTTAAGGATTCATCAAATAAAGTGTTTTCGTTTGTCACAGTAACGATAAACCAAGTCACCTTTGCATTAATAAAGAAATTTGCCATTTTCCTAATAAAGGGATTTTTGACATTTGAACCACTAACATTAAAGTTCGAAAAAAAGACTGAAATAACAGTTTTCTTTAAAATTTTATTGGGTAACTTAAACAATTAATAATCCGTGTTTCTACCGCGAACACTAACAACACAAGAACATCGGTTTGGCATACTCAAAATGAGTTCATCCAAATCACGCTGTGGAATGGCCGCCCATGTTCGTTGCAACAACAAAAAAAGGTCTTCTTGCGACTGGATACCCTCCATATTCGGCAGAGCTCTTCTCTGTAGCATATCCCATGCATGCTCAATCGGGTTCAAGTCTGGCGACTGAGCAGGCCAGGGCAGGACATTGATGTTAGCTGCGGCGAGAGTCTGTCTTACAACTCTTGCGGTGTGCGGTCGTGCATTATCATGCATTAACTGAAATAAGGGACCGATTTGCACTTGTAGAGGAACGATGACGTCTGATACAATCGTCTCAGCATAAATTTGAGCGTTGAGGTTGCCTCTGATCCAAATCAACTCAGTTCTTCCGCCGATCCAAATACCCGCCCATACTATGATGGTTCCACCACTATAAGGATGGACTTCCTGGCAGGATTTTAATCGCTGTTGGCGTCCAGGGGTTCTCCAGTGTCGTATACGTCTTGTATCCGGTCTCATACCAAAACGAGACTCATCAGAAAAGCACACGAAACGCCATTGTTCTTCTGCCCAATTTCTGTGTTCAAGAGCCCATTGATATCGAATCCTACGATTGTGCATTGCTATAGGTGGTACCCGTAGCGGTCTTCGGGAATGAAGGTTCACTTCATGCAAGCGGTTTCTGACTGTTTGGTCGCTAATTAAGTTCCCTGAAGAGTGATGAAGCCTCACGGCTAACATCATGGCGGTTATTGTTGGAGCTCTTCGAGTTAAGATTTGAATGTATCGGTCTTGTCTCCGTGTGGTGCAGCGATACCGTCCTCCATGGCGCTCAGCCAAGGTAAGCGAAGAGCTCTGCCGAATATGGAGGGTATCCAGTCGCAAGAAGACCTTTTTTTGTTGTTGCAACGAACATGGGCGGCCATTCCACAGCGTGATTTGGATGAACTCATTTTGAGTATGCCAAACCGATGTTCTTGTGTTGTTAGTGTTCGCGGTAGAAACACGGATTATTAATTGTTTAAGTTACCCAATAAAATTTTAAAGAAAACTGTTATTTCAGTCTTTTTTTCGAACTTTAATGTTAGTGGTTCAAATGTCAAAAATCCCTTTATTAGGAAAATGGCAAATTTCTTTATTAATGCAAAGGTGACTTGGTTTATCGTTACTGTGACAAACGAAAACACTTTATTTGATGAATCCTTAAAGAAAATTTTAATTAATATCAATCAGGAGAAAAGTTATTGCAAAAATATATGTTGATCCCTAGATACTTTTGATGTGTTTATTTAACACATTCAATAAAAATATAAGAAGAAGGAAACAGAAAAATAGGTACAAAGGTGATGTTTATATTAACTACAGGTACCAATAAAGCATTTTACGAGAAAATCAAACTAATTTATAGAAGGTTACAACCATAGATTTATTTCTATGGTTACAACTGTCTTATACCATGAGGTAGTATGATGTGGGAGCGAGATGTAGCTATACCAGACGCACTATCTCTTTTTAACAATGGAACTATGGTGGAATTATTTTGGCACGACGTAGGGTGGTTTGGTAGATTGTCCAATCATCCCCCTGAAAAGAAAGTTTTACAAGGAGAAGAAGCTTTTTAATTACCGTTATTAAATGACAAATTTTGGGGAATAGAATATAATAGAATACAAAAGAAGAAGAAAATAGAAAATAAATTTATTTGGCACATACAGATACACACAATGTAAATGCAAATAAAAGGACACTTAATTTAGGGACAGTTAGGTACGTTGTGTGACCCGCGGCTGCGCCAAGTAGGTCCAGTTCAGCACAATGCCAGATAACTAGTTGCTGTCCGACGCTGGTACACCAAACACAGTAGCATACACCACTTTTTTAAACGGAATTAATCTACAAGTATAATACAACAACGGCGGTATCAAATAAAAATAAAAGCGCAGGGTATATCAAATGTTGCGGAATTTGTTCGAAAGAGTCACCGCGGCCCTGGAACGCAAAGGGCACAAGAAGGATCACGGGTGGGTTTTAGTCAGTAAGAGTCTGACACTCCCTTCCGCCCCGTCCAGAGCGGGAGAAGTCATTTGATGCTTTCCCAACCAAAAAAAAAGAAAGCGTATATCAAATAAAAACAGTATCTAAAATAACTTCAACATTACAATGTAACACAGGCAACATAATTTCGTGCTGAACGTAATTTTATTCGCTGATGAACAAATAAGTCATACATTCCTGTTCTGTAATGGCTATTATTAATACTTATTTATTTTTACATAGCTCTAAACAAACATAGGTAGTCATAATTAGTACACACAAGTAAATTATAAAAACTTTTGTTAAGCTTTTCTCTTTGTTGTTGGGGGTTCCGTCGATTTTTAAAATTCATTATTATTGATAGGTTCGATTTTGGCAACAATCTCACTACATGAGAAGTAATTGTGTGGTCTACGGTGGAGCACGCTTGTTTAGAAGTAACCAATTCACTCTTGACTTAAAGACCTCCAGGTTCTAGTTTTTACTAGTTATTCCAATAAGTACAGCTACTTATAAGAAGCCTAGGCCGAGTTGAAGATTAAGAAAATGTGTATCCAGGAAAAAAATACGGACAGTTCAGTATCATATTTAGGTAGATAATTGCTTTTAATTTTTACATCCAGAAACTCATGTCTAAGAGTTTACTTTAGGCGAAAAATGTGTACAAAGCTGAAGAGTTTGTTTGTTTGCTTGAACGCGCTAATCTCAGAAACTGCTGGTCCGATGTGAAAAATCGTTCAGTGTTAGATAGCCCATTTATCGAGGAAGGCTATAGACTATTTATCCTCACACTAAGACCAATAGGAGCGGAGCAGTCATGAAAAATTTGACACAAACGAAGTTGCGTGGGTCGGCTAGTTCTTTGATATTTTTTTTTAAATCAACCCAATATTCCTCAAGTTAAAAAAAACAACTTTATTTAACTTCATCACAAAAAGGGTTTTCACGATCATTCCCCGCTTAAGGAACCCAAAAAGAACTAGCTAGGCGAGCAATTTAGTCCCACAGGTCTCGGTATAAAAATAGATAGACAAGATAGAAAATAAAAAGTTGGACTCAGAACTTGGAACCGGTTAGGGGGCAGATGGCTGGAGTCTTTTTGCTTGGTCCTGGGAACATTCTTTGTTTCTGCGATTGCTATAGGTAGGCAAGACTAATCTATACTAATATTATAAAGCTGAAGAGTTTGTTTGTTTGGTTGTTTGTTTGTTTGTTTGAACGCGCTAATCTCGGGAACTACTGGTTCGAATTGAAAAATTCTTTTTGGGTTCAATAGCTCATTTATCGAGGAAGGCTTTAGGCTATATATCATCACGCTTAAGCCAATAGGAGCGGAGCAGTGATAAAGAATGTTTTAAAATCGGGGATTCCACGGGGACGAAGTCGCGGGCAGCAGCTAGTACTGGATATTGGTAACTGTATTTGACGATATGTTTTAGTTTATTTTTATAGTCGGGGAAAATATACATAAATCTAAAAACAAGCTTAGTGTGGTCATGTCTTGTGATAAAAAAAACTATGAAATAACAGATATTTTTTTAATTACAATTCAATTTAATAGATATCCATCGATCTATGTCGATTTTTTACTCAAGGAGAAACAAACAAGAAGATAAAATGATAAATCTGGAAACAATCACGTATAAAGCCATGAATATGACCAACTCTATTCATCAAACCTTTCAAACTAATCAAACATTCCCCCCTCAGAGCTAGCCAATATTTATTTACTCCTCACTTAAAGCTAGAATTGCAAAGAAGACATCCGGCGCAGGCGCACAAAGCAAACAAAGCAACCCCATTAACGCACACTTGCGCACACGCACCACGCACGTTACCTAACAAGGATCGCTGCGAAATTCATTACAGCAGCGGCCGTCATAAATCAACCTTGACTTGTGGCTCTCAAAGTTTGCACCCTTAGGAAAAATATGAAGTCTAACAGCCAAATGTTAGGACGACTTACGGAAAGTATATTAAACTATTCTGCAGACTAGCATCATAGCGAAAACACATTTTTTTTGCAATATTTTACGCTTTACTAGACAGTTAAGGGGAAGATTTAACATGATTGAGGAAATAAATGTCTAGAAGCTAAATGTTTGCATAATAAATATTCCTGGCTGGCTCCAAAATGCTTATCCTCAGTTATATCACAAAATATGTGATACAATTGTGAGTTTATTTGTTACACTCAAACGCCTAATTTGCTGAACCAATTTTGGTATAGATATAGATATTCCACTAGAAAAAAACCGGACAAGTGCGAGTCAGACTCGCCCACCGAGGGTTCCGTACAGTCGCGTTTCGTCCGAGCTTGGATTATGTACTTTTAGTTAAATAACATCAGATAACACAGAATTGTAGTCTACAATACGATGGGTGAAGCTCTGTCCTCCTAGCTAGGCTACAACATAGCCTGTGTTTAGGAGACACAGTTTCGATCCCTTGGTACTAGTTGGCTCTGGTACGTGTTAGTTACATGTGCAGATTGGCAAGAGTGATAATAATTAACTACTACTACTAACTATGCTACTTACTAGGCGATGCAAGGGAAATCTACAAAGAGTAAATAATAAAATAAAAACAACTGTGGCATGCAATTATGTGTGTGGGTGTGTTTCGTGTCTGTGTGTAGGTGTGTTTCATGTTTCTGAATGTGTGATGAATAAAATAAAGACCATATTTTTATGATTTAATTACAAATTAATAGCTTTCACATTTTTCCGAGTACTTGCAGTATTATAATATGATATTACTTGCTAAAGTCAATACTTCTAGGTCGGTGGTGGCCAAGTGGTAACGGCCCCGACTTACGAATTGTGGGTTGCGGGTTCAAACCCGGCCAGGCGCATTACTTTGTGTAATTTATTTCATCACCACTGCTCTCAAAACGGTGAAGGAAAACATCGTGAGGAAACCGGCATGTCCTAGAACCAAAAATTCGAAGACATGTGACATTCACCAATCCGCACTGGGCCCGCGTGGTGGATTACGGCCCATTCCCTCTCCTAGAGAGGAGGCCTGTGTCCCAGCAGTGGAAACATTAAAAGGCTGATTATGCAACGGAAAGTACCCTATTTTTAATTCCCCTGGGAATGTCGGAATCAATGTTGGTTTCGGCATAAACGGACGTATCTTTTTTACGTTAATTTAGAAGTTTCATTTGCTCACAGCTTCATGGGACTGTAGACTTGTGTAGGTAATGGTTTTTCAACTCGATACTTACCTCCATGCGTTTCCGAGATAAAGGGTCTTCACAGACAGACGGACGGACAACACAGTGATCCTGTACCCTAAAAAGACTACAATATATAAAACAATTGATTTGTTCAATTTGATGATATAGGTCGATTTTGGAGAAGTTCTTTTAGCATCTTTTCTCTTACCACTTAGTAACACCTTGAGTAACACCACACTTAAAGGGTAGCTCTAACTTGAGAACCACTGCCCTAGTTCTTACTAGATAAGGTGTCCCATTAGATGCGTTTTCAAGTTTCAGACCGGTTCGGGCAGAGCTGAGAGGGTTTATAAGCGTGGTTCGGGACGTCTGACGCCATTCCCGTATCGGCTCCCGGAGCTCATCTAGTCTCCCTTCATCCCCTTGGATCCTGGTCATCGTTCTTCAGCTTCAAGATGTGGCGGCTACTGTTATTAGCTTTCGTTGCGACTGCGTCGGCGCAGATCCCCTCGCTTGGGTGGTGTCCTGATTTTCAAGTAAGTTGTTTGTTTTTCTTCATAATAAAGTACATGTTTATTTTGAATTGAACCTGCAGGTGGCAAACAAATAAATTTTGTTACTAGTCTTTGTCTTTCATTAGTTTGTTTTGTGATTCGTTGGCTTCGAGTACCTTTACAATATTTAAATTTGCTTTTGGATTAAGGACGTCATCAAATTTTATTATATATAAAATATATATTGATGCCAACTAATAAAATTTGATGATGTCCTTAAACCACAAAAAATCCAAAGATAAAATGGTTGAACATTCAAACCTACTAATTGAAATCCATTCTTCAAAATGTAAGGAACCGTTGTTCATAGTATTGTTCCAGTCGAACCCCTTGGTTTTATATCAGTACCTAGAGTATCAATATATAAACAAAAAACCATCGCATCCCTGAAACGGAAACAACAAGTTTCCTGGCTATGATACCTACCATAATAAACTCTAGAATCAATATTGGAGCTAAGGAAACTTGTTAAAATAAAATGTATGTTTAAATTTCGCGCCTTGTATAATGTATTATATTATCTGTGGTTGTGCACTACAGCGCCATTTTCTTTTTCTACATTCTTACTTTCTTAATGGTCATCGGTCTGTTCAACATATTTTTCATTTGTTGTACACACGGTTTCTTAGCAATAAATAAGTTTTATACTTACAATAGACTTAGAGATACTTAGAATAAAGATTAGCTCAAAAAATTTCATTAAAGTATGCTGTCCTTCACACCTACAGTCATAGACACTTGTTTTTTTGTTCGCATAAAGTTAAAAACAGCTTTCCCAGTAAACCCTCTAACAACATACAGAATGTAGCTAACACTCCGTTACACCTTCATTTTACCAGACACAACTATAGCAAAAACCATCCTGCGGTTGTAGCAAAAAGCACCCCATGACCTTGACCTTGGTGTATGTAACAGCCGTCACTGACCGTGGTCAACTCGTAACTGGTTGTCGGGCTACTCGCCTGGCGGTCATTGACCGGAGGATCCGCCTTACTTATAGACTTTCCTTTTCATTTATCTCACGGAGATTGTATAGTTGCGCATGATTTGTAAAAATTGTTCTGTTTTGATGAGGGTTGCGTCGTTTTGGCTAATTTTATAAATAGTAGCTTTCTAGTGGTGAAATAATTTTTTAAATCGGTCGGGTGAGTTTATTCGTTACACACAAAAATACAAACCTTTCCTCTTTATAATATTAGTATAGACATAGATTTGAAAGTAGGTCTTAGGTCGCTCATTACAGGACATTAATTTCTAATAAGAATATTAAAATAAATACCAATTATTTGTTTTACTATTGTTTAAATAAATTCTTCATTCACATACCTTTTTTTCTGGATGAGAAATCATCAAATAACTTCCACCGCTCTAGTCCGAGCGGAAGGGAGTGTCAAACTCTCACTGACTAAAAGCCGCGTTTCAGGGCTGCGATTACTCTTTCGCTCTTTCGAACAAATTTTGTAATTTCATTCGCAAACCTATCGCTATTAGATATAAAGGTTCTTAATCCCCTAGGCATTCTCTACCAGTCAGTAACAACTGGATCTGAGCAAGAGATATCATGGCAGGTGCTTAATTATGTTGTAATTAGTGAAACTGTCCACCTTTGTTTGAACCAACTCTGTATTTGTCAATGCTCTTGTTTGGCTGCTAAATTAATCAGTCCTTTGTTCCTACAGGCTATGGCCAACTTCAACATGAACCGTTTCTTGGGCACATGGTACGAGGCTGAGAGGTACTTCACAGTCACTGAGCTGGGCACCCGCTGTGTCACCACCCACTACACCGCCACTCCTGAAGGCAGGATTCTCGTCACCAATGAGATCACTAACTCTTTGTGAGTAAACTTATTATTTGTTTTCTTATTCCATGTACGTACTTGTACAACTTACCAGTGATAGTAACGGGCGATGTGCCCAAAATACTAAATCTAGATGTCATTGGCATGATCCTCGTCATCAACAAGATCACCAACTACCTGTAAATGATTAATATCTTCTGTTTGTGTTTGCACGACTTTGGAAAATATGACCGTCGAGTCGGTAGTAAGAGGCTTGTATATTATGTAAATCGAGGATTCTTTTTTGATAAAACTAAAGTGCTGTATCCGGAAAAGTGTTTATTCATAAATTTTGTAATGGTCCCTAATGTCATGGTATGTTAAAAGAGATTTTTTACAGGTTTTTTGCCGTATAAAAACTGTAACATGTACAAAAATGCTGTACCTAATATACTACACTGACAGAGCGCATGTAATCATGCTCGACATTCTCGTCAAAACATCAATTGATAATGCCGAATGCATTGAAATGTGGGTGGAGAATAGTCTGGGCGTGGGAGCCCCTCCCTCATATCAGGCGGCGCGTGCGCAGGAACGCGTGACGACCTCCTGCCAATACCTACGTATTATATCGACTACATAAGAATGTACAATGTTAAAGAAACTCGAAGGTCTTTCTGAGGGAAACCAAACTTGAAAATTAATACACTCAAGGACATGATTATGAATGATATGTCGCTTCACGGCAACAACAATCATTATTTATGTATCGATACATCTAATACTATTAGCACACTCTTTCTTTAAAATCATCATCTGTGTTTTTAGCCAGCTTCTAAAAAAGGAGGAGGTTCTCAATTCGGATGTTCGTGTGTTTTTTTTTTTTTTTTAATGTTTGTTCGCGCATAACTCCGTCGCTAGCCAACCGATTTGAAAAATTCTTTTTTTGTTGGAAAGGGTATACTTCCAAATGGTCCCATGAAAATTTTATCGAAATCGAACAAGCAGTTTTTTTGTTAATTTCATAAATAAATGATAGCAAATCTGTCGGAATAGCTGAAATCGTATGTTTGTTTATTGTTTACACCAATTTATACCACGTACGCAGTGATGGGTATATTTAGCTGGGAGTGAACCACTAAAAAGTGAAAAATAAAAAAAAACTTTTTACAAAAAATAAAACCGACTTCTAAACAAAAAAAAAACTTTTTACAAAAAAATACAACCGACTTTTCCACAAAAAATCAAAAAAGTACAAAATAACTTTAATTTCGGAACTCGGTGTTTGTGGTTCCTTTTTCATTTTTTGAACACCGACTTCCGAAATTAAAGTTATTTTGTACTTTTTTGATTTTTTGTGGAAAATTCGGTTGTATTTTTTTGTAAAAAGTTTTTTATTTTTCACTTTTTAGTGGTACCTAAACCCCCTCCCCTCCCCCCACCTAAACGAACCAATTAATTAAACTAAAAGGTCGTCAATGTAAACTTCAAAAAAATGTATTTTTTTAGATTTTTGTTGATTTTTCAAAAACCGCTTGTTCGATTTCGATAAAATTTTCATGGGACCATTTGGGAAGTATACCCTTTCCAACAAAAAAAGAATGTTTCAAATCGGTTGGCAAGCGACGGAGTTATGCGCGAACAAATAATAAAAAAAAAAAACATACAAACACCCGAATTGAGAACCTCCTCCTTTTTTAGAAGTCGGTTAAAAAACCAAAAAGTATAAAATAACTTTAATTTCGGAAGTCGGTGTGTTCAACAACAAAAAAGCAACCAAAAACACCGAGTTCTGAAATTAAAGTTATTTTATACTTTTTGTTTTTGTTTAGAAGTCGGTTTTATTTTTTGTAAAAAGTTTTTTTTAATCCAAACACACGACCACCAGCATGTTTATTTAGAACCAGCAAGCAGTCATGGCTAGCCATAACAATATTCACAGAATCAGTAGACTACTAAGTACCAAGAAATTATTTAAATAATGTGGCTCAGAATAAAAGTTATCATTTCCTATAGGACCGGCTTCAAGCGGATAATGGAAGGTCACTTGCAGAAGGTGGGCAGGGAAGGCGAGGGTCGCGTCATGGTCAAGTACTCCTCTGCTCCTCTGCCTTATGACTTCGAATACAGTATATTGGATACTGATTACGACAGTTATGCCGTTATGTGGTCTTGCAGCGGTATTGGACCTGTGCATACACGTAAGTTCATTCATCTGCATGTCGGTACAAGATTTTTTTCTATATTATTGGACAGCCTTACTATAATCAAGATTTAATTATATTATATACTAGCAGCGCCTCGCGGTTTTACCCGCGTAGCTCCCGTTCCCGAGGTAATATGGGGATAAAATATAGATGTTACTTAGGGTGAATGTAGCTTTCTAATGGTGAAAGAATTTTTAAAATCGGTCTAGTGGTTTTTGAGTTTATTCGTTACATACAAAACTATAAAGGTGAAAGAAAGCATCGTGAGGAAACCGGCATGTCCTAGAACCAAAAACATTCAACAACCCGCACTGGGCCCGCGTGGTGGATTACGACCCATTCCCTCTCCTAGAGAGGAGGCCTGTGAGCAGTGGGAACATTAAAAGGTTGATTATGCTACGAGTAACAGGATTTGAAAACAAATTAAATTTCTTTATATAAACAGAAAATATTTCATTGCATCTACATACAAAACCTTTTTTGCACATTATGTAGTTGACACGCTTGTTTAGATCGATACGATACTAGTAAGAGATAAAGCTATTAATTATGATAGAAACGACACGAATACAACTCGCTTAAACAGTGTAAATAATTGAAACATTTCTCCCCAGAAAACACTTGGCTGCTCTCTCGTGACAGGCTCCCATCTCTCGCCGTGATGCAGAACGCATACGCCGTCCTCGACAGATACAAGATCTCCAGGACTTTCTTCCTGAAGACCAACCAAGCTGACTGCACGGTGCTGCCTGAACCTGCGGCTGCCAGTGAACTGGATGCTAAGAGTGCTGACGTACCTGTCCCTGTGGATGTACCCGTTGAGAAGGCGAAGGAGGTTGAACAGCCTGTTGAGGTAAAACGGATACTGAGAAAAAACATTCTTACTGAAGCACTGTTTTCCTGACTGTTGTAATAGTGTATATGAAAATTGTTTCAAAATTAACAGGTTTTAATAAACGATATTATAACGGTTCTAAAACAACTAGTAAGTCATCGGTCTTACTTGCAGTCACTATATTAAAAAATGGTAATGTAAACCACGCTTATTCGTCAAGCGATTCACATTCGATGAACAGAATATCTAGAGTTATATATTTATTTAGTACGAGTAATAGAATAAGCTAGAGTGGCTTATCACTTGAATGGTAACACCGCCTTTTCTTTATTTAACAGAAGAAAGTCGACCCCGAAGTCAAGGTACCGGAGCCAGAAGTGAGATCCGCAGTTCCAGAGCCCACCGAAGAAGCCAAACCTATGCAAGTACCGGAACTAATCATGTCCGAATCTGAAAAGAAAGAAGAAAAGATTGAGAAAATAGAACCAGAGATTGTAATAGCAGAAACTAAAGAAGTCAAGGAAACTCCTGTGGCACAGTAGAATGAAAGAATAGTTTGAAGGGACCTTTCAAGATTGTAGATTAAACTTACTACATGTCAGCAAGCTGTTGTTCAATAGATATTTGCATTTCTAAAACGTCAATCGTCAATAGCAAATTCTAATAATTGCTGACAGATCAGACACTAATAAAGAACGGTTGTCTGATATTTTATGTATTTAAATTGTCTTTTATACAGCCTTGGGGTTCGTTAACAGTATGATGATAAGGAGGAGCCTTCAGTGGTGTCTCAAATAGGGCTACTTTACCAAATAAGTAATCAGTACCTACTCGACACGCAGCAACGCTTGCTTTGCAGCATTGCTTAGTTTTAACTCGATAGTCATTGTAATAAGCGAAGTCAGCTCTAAAATAAAATATTAAGTGAATTTTGTGGTTTGTTTTCCTATACTTGCCTTTCCTTACTTATTCTAGTGGTCCTAGATCAATTTTTTCTAGGATCCTAGTTCCTCTTTTTTAATTCAAATACATGTTTGTATCTATGATGTACATTATATGTATGTATGTGGATGACAACAGATTACGTAGTTGAATTTAAATATGAAGCTTGACGAGATGCAAAGAGTAAGTAGTTATTCAGCGAGGTACAGATTATACAGGTTCAGGAGTAGAAAATACCAATTTGCCGTGGGAAATGGCAAAAGGAACGGGTCTGATTATATTGGTCAGGCTGATACTGAGCGCCCACTCCCGGCCGCTATCCCACTACTGCCCGATGCGGGGACTTTTGGCTGCTGGGTTTCCCCCCTGGCCCGGTTCGCCCCTCCTTAGTTAACCTGCATCCCCCGAACTCCTCCGGGGGATCCATATCAACACCGGGCTTAGTGTGGACGTCCAGTCAACATGGGCCACTCAGCACCAGGACCCCCGACCTCAAACCATCCTCCGTGCCCGACCTCCGAGAAGCCGGATTACAGGAGACGCCACGCTCCCAGTCGAAGAGTAAGCCAAAATATTCAAGTACTTGTTTCAATAATGACGTGGCTTCGAATCCTGCAATGTGTCAGAAAAAAAAATCTGTAGAATTAAACCCGAAATATTTTTTAATATATTTTGCATGTTTTGCACTGAATATTTATTATTAGCGGGAATAAATGTTCCAACAAAAATAAGGGAGACCACAGCTATTCGAGCGCCACCTCTAGGCAATACAATGAACTGACATGGTATATACTTACCTAAACTTATCGCTGACGTACCCGCTCATCAGTTACATAGTTATCTAAAAGAGGGCGCTGGTGAGCAACCGGTCTCTGCACCTTCCTTGGCAATTTTCTTCTTCATATTATAATTAACTTTTTATTTAGTTTTTAATCAACTGAGTATTATAAAACTGTAATGACTGGACAACTTCGACAGTTTTTGCTATATTAACACATTTTATCAATGACTCCACAGTCTACACCAGGCTAATTAACTGAATTATATACCTATCAATTTAATAGAAACTAGTTGGTTTAATAATATAAAGGTTTATAAGTTGTTAGACATAGTCTTTTTGTAAACTAAGTAGGTATTTTACAGTCCACCAGTTCACTTAAACATTTACCGTACTTCGCTGCACTCAAATTAATATTCCTTGCTTCAACATCTACATATATTTTTATAATAATAGTATCTAAATTAACGTTCTGTGTAACAACTTCACGAAAAACTTCATCGTTTCCTTTTTCATCTAGAACCAACTCATTTATGAATTCTTGAAGGACACAACACCAACAATATTCCCCGTTTATAGTGCTTCATTAGTATTAACTTCTTTACTTTTTATTTTCCTCACAAAAAGGCATTTTAGAGCGTTGTCTGCGAATCGCCTGAAATATACTTATTGGCAACTGGTGCCTCTTTCTTATTGCACTCAAACCTCACCTTGTTAGATTTGTAGAGTACTTTCATAAACACAATATTCATAATTACTAGTTACTTAAAATAATATTTACTTTCAGCGCAGTACAGCTCTAAAGAACATTCATCTCAAATTATGCGGTCTATCTTTAACTGAACACGGAAGTTTTCGATTTCATCATCTTTATTGATGAACTACGAACTACCTTCTATCAATCAAACAAAATCTACCCAATCTACTTTTTGCTGAAATTATGGATCTAACAAAGTTATTGAGGCTTATGGGGCATTGGTCAAAGATAAATAATCTCATAATCAACCTGCCTGTCACTTTTTATACCTACTTATTATTGTAAGTATTTATCTAGCAATGAGATCACCTTGTAGAAAAAACATGTTAACCTTTTCAAACTTTAATTGAAATAGAAAGTCGTCTTGGCTTAAGTTTATTTTTCTTTAATTCTTCATCAACTATGTTAGTAGTGTGTGCGTTTAGAAAACCCACTATCATGGTTTTCTCAGTTGACAGAAATTCATCATCATCCGCCTAGCCTCTTTCCAACTATATTAGGGTCACCGCGCCGGTTCTGTCTTCCGAGATGCAGCTAAATACTTCCATATCTTTGTCCTTGTCCAAGAATTTTGGTAACAAAATCATTAAATATTTACCATATTCAACTGTTGTGTGTTCAAAATATTTTTTATCTTTGAACACTTTAATAAAATAATACGTAATCGTAAGTTTTCTTTACTTCTTTAATCGGAAAACATTAGAAAAACACTAGAACGCATACGCTACAACTTAAAAATATAAAAATTAGCGTTAAATTCGACAGTGAGTGACTAGTCTGCTGTGATTAATTGATCCTCAACCATAACACTTACGTACGCAGCGTCTCAGATGGCATGCAACGGTCAGAGTGAACGGACGTGTGTAGTGATTGTGTAACATCAGACTATTTGTTGTGATAAATAAAAAGTCAAGGTAAGGATTTATTTGCATGTGGCGGCCAAGGTTCTGCTGAGAATTTAATATCATCGTCATCCATAGTCAATCACTCTATTTTGACCATGAAAGCAAAGCAACCGAAATTATTTAACTTCTGATGTTTTTTATGTAACTTTATTTATGTTGTTTCTGATATATTCTAGTTTATAGGAATTAATAAGTTTATTATCTACTCGTCACGAAAAGTACTATAAAGCCGTACGTATGTATATATATATATATTTTTTTTTTTGCAGAAATAGACACCGGTGTTGGTACTTTGATAGTCATAAATTGTAAAATTTGTTTCAGAAATATCCCACACTTATACTTAGGTAACCAATCGGGAATCAAATAGTTACTTACGTTCAATTAACCGATTAGGTAGTTATTTAATTTTTTTCTGTACCCAAAGTATGTATCTATATCTATATATAAATAATTTTGCCAACTAAAAAGAGACGAAACCCTGGGCCCCAAATCTGCTATTTTCATAAATTTGTCATTCCATTTCCATTATCTGCTAAATTCATAATGATCAATCATTGGTCTGTCCATGGTCTCGTAATATTTTTTGATAACCGAACTATTAAAAGCAATGACTGCAAATTACATTGTAATGGTAGGTCACTGATCAAAGGAACTGTCAAAATGTTAGCAGATTACCGCATACGTCTGTCACTCATTTACATTCCATGCCATTTCTTTCAATGGAGTGTCAGTGGTTGACCATTGGAAACTCATAGTGACACTTTTATATTAAGCTTTTATATTATTAGATTACCAAACTTGTAAAAATCAACCATTATGAAATCAATGATATTTTTTCTGACACTATTGTAGATAATAGCAGACTTGAGGCTCTGAGCATGTGTTGCTGATAGCAATTTATAAGAAAGTAAACGACGAAGATGTGACCTCATACATAAATTATAACAATCTAGAATTACATTATTATGTTACAGTTTCACACTAACCGATAGACCTTGGTTTGATGTTAAAAAAGATATGTATGTGTTTTTTATAATAAGTTGAAAAATGATCATGTGAACCGAATATGATACGATAATGTAGATGGATGGAATAAACTTTATTGTTCAAACGCATAAAGAACACAAAATCATAAGTAAACAGAATATCTATGTAATAATTGTTTAATAGATAATTGAATAAGGTAACTTTTTTTCCTGGATGAGAAATCATCAAATGACTTCTCTCGCTCTGGGCGGAGTGGAATTGAGTGTCAGAGTCTTGCTGACTAAAACCCGCCCGTTTTCCTCCTAATGCCCTTTGCGTTCCAGGGCCGCGGTGACCCGTTCGAAAAAAAATCCGCAACATATAAAGTACCTATAGTCATTATTTTTCCAAAACTTGAAATTCGTAGAAAAACAAAGATTCTATCACAAGCAACTTTTGACATAGAGCTCATAACTATAATCTTGTTCTTATGTTATGTAATATGTTTGTTTGTTTTACAAAGATGAATTCATATTCAATAGTAAACAGTGATGGAGCGGAACATGTTTTCGCAACGTGCCAAAAAATTACATTTACCTAGCAAATTATTTGGCTCTTCTTAATTAATAAACTAACTTTAACAAATATGGTGTCGCACGATTCGCAGTATTCGGAGCTAAAATAACCTTAATAAGGTGCTGGAGCTGAGAAATCTTGTGTCTTGAGTCCAAAACTAAGCGAGAAGTATAGTACCTACGTACCTCCGAATTATTTCATTTGTGTCGTCCTGATTATAATTATCATTAAATCTCTAATAGTCATCAAGCTTGTTAGATTCAATAGAATATTTGTCACAGAGTTGATTGAGATCGGGATTGGTCGTAGAATTTTCTTCTCAATTATGTCTGCGGGAAATTGCGTAAAAATCTTTATTAGATTATAATTTCTCAATACAGCTTAAAAAATCGTTTTGTGTAGTATAAATGCCATCAAAACTCAATAGTTTCCAATATATCCATGTCTATGTATAGTATAGTTTCCAATTTCACGCGATATTTAATATATGTATGATCTTACTGCGTTTGCAATTTTGCAGTGACAAATGCATTGAACTAAACCGTCCAAATTTTGGAAGAAATTTCTCTACTCCACTTAATCAATAGGTACATTCAACTAGTATTCCTACATCTCTGAAAACACTTCTGCTGGCGTAAACAAATCTTCGGCTTCGTTTCGTTCTTTTTTCAAAATTTTCTTTCTATAGAACCTTCTCCTGACGATAACAAACACAACAAAAAAGAATAAGCGAAATCGGTCCAGCCGTTCATGCTGGGAGACCAAAGGAGATAAGGATTTATTTTTATATACATATATACATATATAGATTAGGTACGTTGAGTAATGGTTAAATAAATTAGGTTTACACTTTACAGAAAATTAGCAAATATATTAAGTACTAGAGATCAATGCATAAACAGCATAACCTGGCCATTTGGGGTTTTACCTTCAAACATATTAAGAGGTTTTCAAACCAATTGTTATTTTTTATTATAATAGACTTTGACATTCAGACGTAGACGAGGTTTTTTTATTCTTTTAATGAAAAAAAAAACAACAACTCTCATTCGTATGTTCGTTAAGAATAGCAGGTAATTAAAACTGCCTTGACTTGCTTATGTTAATAACATGAATAGGTACAAAAATTCTGCTAATGATTAGGGACTACCAGTTAAAAAACATTGTAGGATAACCTATGAACCCTCGAAGATTTTTTTTATGATTGAAGGGCTTGTGTTGCGGAATTTGTTGGAAAGAGTCACGGCGGCTCTGGAACGCAAATGGCATTAGGAGGAACAAGGGTGGTTTTTAGTCAGTAAGAGTCTGACACTCCCTTCTGCTCCACCCAGAGCGAAATAAATAATTTGACGATTACTCATAGTTAAAAAAGGGCTCGTCTTTAAACACTATCTCACCCGATTGCAAATAATGGTGTGGTCAATGATAACGCACGCTTGTCTTGAAGTTTCTAAACTTTAGAGTATTGACTTAGAGACCCAAGGTTTTAGCTATCAGAAAATGATGATTCCGACAGGGAAGCTCCTCGCGGGGAATCTGAAAGCTTGCAATCTTTTCAGGTTAACCCTTTATTCATTTTTTGACAGGGAAGCTCCTTAGTTCTTATTGACTTAGAGACCCAAGGTTTTAGCTATCAGAAAATGATGATTCCGACAGGGAAGCTCCTTAGTTCTTAAGCTGTACACACTAAGCACTAAGTTGTAGTTAAACATTTTGTTGTAACTACCTATCAGGAAGCGCAGACTCCGACAGGGAAGCTCCTTAGTTCTTAAGCTGTACACACTAAGCACTAAGTTGTCCTTAAACATTTTGTTGTAACTATCAGGAAGCGCAGACTCCGACAGGGAAGCTCCTTAGTTCTTAAGCTGTACACACTAAGCACTAAGTTGTCCTTAAACATTTTGTTGTAACTATCAGGAAACGCAGACTCCGACAGGGAAGCTTCTTAGTTCATTAGCTGTACACACTAAGCACTAAGTTGTCCTTAAACATTTTGTTGTAACTATCAGGGAACGCATACTCCAACAAGGAAGCTCTTTTATTAGTTCCTTAGCTGTACACACTAAGCACTTAGTTGTCCTTAAACATTTTGATGTAACTATCTGGAAACGCAGACTCCGACAGGGAAGCTCCTTAGTTCCTTAGCTGTAGACACTAAGCACTAAGTTGTCCTTAAACATTTTGTTGTAACTATCTGGAAACGCAGACTCCGACAGGGAAGCTCCTTAGTTCCTTAGCTGTAGACACTAAGCACTAAGTTGTCCTTAAACATTTTGTTGTAACTATCAGGAAACGCAGACTCTGACAGGGAAGCTCCTTAGTTCCTTAGCTGTACACAATAAGCACTAAGTTGTCCTTAAACATTTTGTTGTAACTATCAGGAAACGCAGACTCCGACAGGGAAGCTCCTTAGTTCTATAGCTGTACAGTGTACACACTAAGCACTAAGTTGTCCTTAAACATTTTGTTGTAACTATCAGGAAACGCAGACTCCGACAGGGAAGCTTCTTATATAGTTCCTTAGCTGTACACCCTAAGCACTAAGTTTTCCTTAAACATTTTGTGTGGAAGGGTGAGATGAATTGATGAATAATCACTGATCTCTTTGATAGTGTGTGTGTGTTTGTGATTTGTTGGAGTGTGTTGTTCTTTAGGCATGTTTGGTAATTCCGTCGTGCAGTGAAAGTAGGGAAATCCTCTTTCCATTGTTTACTTCCACCAGGCTTTTATCTGCACGTCGTAGAAACATTCAAGTACAATTAAAGTTCTCATATTGTTTTAGTACCAGCTATAGCAGTAAGTATTTTGGTTAAAGACTGCTTCGTTGATTAAGATTAATTCAGATGGTGGAACTACCAATACTTGAGTCCGGGTAGGTTCGATCTCCAGTTCAACCATTGTTTTTGGATATTGGCTATAGGATTGTTTGAATAGGTACTCGCATTCTACATTATGAGCCGTTAATGACAAACAACCATTTTAAACGTTTGAGTTGATTCACCTGTGTTGTACCGAAAGTTATGACAGCGTGCCCTACAGTGTATATCCGAATCAGTAATCAATAGTAATCATTTAAACATGAAAACAAAATGTAAATTTAGTACCTACCTCGGTAAATCCACAAGATTAGGTATTTTTTTTTTAAATACCCTTGAATACATTGTAATTCATGAAGTTAAGTATAGGTTAAAATAATCATAAAATAATAAATTTCTATGTGCAAAAAAAATGCATTACCCGGTTGAATGGCAGTGCTGTTGCTTTGCCGGTTGAAAGACAGCCCTTGTTATCGATTTGATTATTTCCTGTCCATGAAGATTTTACTCTAAATTACTATTAGATTGAAAACAAATAATTTTATACACACTTACACGGAACAATCGCAGTTCATTTTTTAACACCATAGGTACGTAATGTTTCGCGCAAATATCATAAGTTCATTGCCAAATTCGTATGAGTCAGTACCAGTCGGTACTAAACTGACTTGATGATAGTTAAAAAACGGCCAAGTGCGAGTCGGAATCACGCACGAAGGGTTCCGTACCAGTGATCAGGTAAACAAAAGTAGTCCTGTTTTTACCCTTTGGGTACGGGACCCTAATTAAGTATTTTGTGAATATTTCAAGTGCTTGTTACCATTTTATTCATATCGAGCAAAAACGGCATTTTTGTATGGGAGTCGCCCTCAAATATTTATTTAATTTTAATTTTATTATTTATTATTAAATAAAAAATACAACTGTGTTTTATGAGCCAAAAAGGGCAAAAAATCGCTTTTGTTGTATTGGAGCCCCCTTAAATATATATTTTAATTTGTCTTTAGTATTTGTTATAGCGGCAACAGAAATTCATAATTTGTGAAAAATTCAATAGGTTATCGCGGTTGTTGAGATACAGCCTAGTGACAGGCAGATGGACGGACAGACAGCGAAGTCTTAGTAATAGGGTCCTGTTTTTACCCTTTGGGTACGGAATCATAAAAACGTTCGGTTTAAAAAAAAATAACACTTCGGTCTATACAGGATGACTTTGAATAGATGCGACAAAATGAAATGGGAGCTTCAGTTACAGTAACATAGTAATTATAAACTGTTTTTTCTACAATCTAAATCGTTAAAAAAAGTTACGTGGTTGGCGTTTTAAAATGATCCATCGATGTTAATATCTTTATTTAAGTACGAATTATCGGTATTCCAGAAAAATAATTAATATGCAAAATAAATAAGAAAAATTAAAGTATCAAAAAATCTCGTCCAACTAATCGCAGTGCTCAATGATCGTTGTGGAGTACTCGCGTTATTAAACGTTGCCATTCATAGCGGTGATAAAAGTTCATTAATTTTACATTTGGTATGTTCTAAATTTTCTTGACAACACGTATTATTGTATATTTAAATATGTCGCATCTATTCAATTTCACCCTGTATGTTCAAAGAGGTAGATCGAAATGTTTTCTGTTTCTGATGTTTCTGATCGAATGTCTTTGAGTGGCCTCTTGCAGTTCAACCTAGGAGGTTGTCTACTGACTTGATATAAATATTAAAGCCTCCAGACACGGCTATCGAAATGTACCTGTATACAGTATGTAACTTTATAAAAAGTTTGTAACTACCGTTGCAAATATTTTGATTGAAACTTCTGGAATAAGACACCATCTTTAAAAAAAAAAAAAAAAAAAATTGATTGAGTCAGGCGTAAAATCCTTGCATTTGCCTTGTAATCTTGCATGTGCATAATAAAGCGGGCGGGAGGGAGGTGCATACCTGCAACCCACTAATATTCGCGGAAATTAAAACTAGATATATTATTTTCATTTACACCATCTTTTATTTAACGAAGAATAAGTTTACTTTACAACTCTCTTAAAACAAAAACAAAGCACCATAAACAATTGTTTTAGTTGCAAGAGCATTTTTTTAAATTAAGTTTTTTTTTGTTTGAAATTCCCATTGTTGCTACGCTAGCAGTCCACAGTAATGAGGTCAGTTTTTTTGAGCCATTATTTGACTAAACAATGGCTACATAATAAAGAACAGTCCATGTTATTCAAACTGCTGGCAAATATTTTTTTAACCAGAATACCTACATTTCCTGACCTTGCTCTAATGTAGATTATATTAATTTTAATGGCTGGACTTTGATTTCTAATCTGTCATATTTTTTGTATCATAAAGACAGCAAAAACTTTGTAGATAACGTTTTTTTAAATGTACATTCAATTCAAAAACTTGTTGAGCGCCGGGTCCATTTTCTCCAGAGCCTTAACTTGAAAGTTGAAGTATCCTCTTTCAAAGAGAACTCACAGAGAGCAAAACTTTCCACTTTATGTTATGTTACAATAATATCCATACTTGTATTCTGAAGTGTGATGATACGGTGTGCTCAATTCGATCGCAGCACACGAACGGCTCACAAATTGAGTGCATCTCACTTTGCTTTCGACGAGTTGCAAGTGCACTTTCTTAAGGGCTAAGTTACAGGATATAGCGTGTAACGTTAAATTAAACCTTTTGTTTACTATGTTATTTAAGGTTGACACAGTTCTTGTCTCCTTCAACCGTGCAATCAACCTATAAGCCGAATTTCAGTATTTCTTCCTAACCAAACTGCCTTGGTTTACAATCTAAAAACATTTGTTTGGTCTACTTCAGTTTTGTATGATATTTTCTCAGCACATGCTCCTTAAAAGTGAGTTATAATAAATTTTTCATCATTGAAAAATTGGCTTTATAAAGTCTACCATCTAGATTATGCTTGTGATTTCGTGCTAAGTTACAAATACGTCTAAGATTTGTTGCTTTCACATTCGAATGTCCAAAATCTTTTTCTTTCACACAAAAAAGAAGATACTGTCAACCGTCACACTGCCGAATTAGGCATCCTCATTTAACTAACAATGCATACTAATACCATCTTTTACAAAAGTACATCATTAGCGGAACATAAAACGCTTTCGCTCATGACCTGTCCACGCGACCATGTGCATGCGCCGACTACCGTTACTCGGTACGGTAAACCCCACGGCTAACACACTTACGGGAGACATTATTGACCCACTGCTTTTACTGTCGCACACTCGCACTATGTTTTTCAGTGTGTCCAGCATTTTTGGTCATATTACGAAGATGGAGAGGATTGACGTCATTTATCGGAAAAGAAATTGAATATTGAACTTTTATTATGTACACAACGCTTCGTGCTTTCACCCGCTTAGGCAGTTCCAATTCCCGTGGGAATAAAATATAGCATAATTTCTTACTCATTGATAACGTAGATCCATTTTACTCGTGAAAAGTTGGTTAAAATTGTTCCAGTTGTTTCGGAACTTATTCGGTACAAACAAAAAAATGTTTCCTCTTTATAATATACGTATAATAAATAGTTTGAAATTATAAAATTAACTTTAGATAGCTTTCCATTCTGTTCCGAAAACTCTTTCGAGAAACTTAAATAAATAAAAATTATTGAAGTAGGCATGATTTCTAATAGAATTTCCTAAATTGTAGGATGTGATACTGAGTCATCAGAATTTACAGGCATTAAAGCCAATTAAAATATTCAACAAAGTTCTACAATTTATTTTGTTTAAGATACAACCAAATATTTGTGAACATTGAAATCTTTTGATTTTTACATACAATAGATATTGCTTCGATTTAGATCGCCCCACTGACTGAATTGACCTTATTAATTAATCAATACTTACATTAAAGGCCTCTGTACTAACAGCCAAAATTACTGCAGTTAATTAAAATGTTAAACATAAACTTCACTGCGATGGTTAATGACCATCATCGAAGAAGTATAAAATATATAGGAGACAGGGGCGTAGCTACCGCCGTATCAATGATATGGGGCCCCCAGGCTACAGGGGCCTCGAAAACTCGAAAGTGTGTAAGCAAAAATTCCTAAAATTTTATCCACGGTATTTTTAAGATTAATATCTTCAAATCAATATTATAATGGTTTTAATTCAATTGGAGTATTTTCTGTTTCTTTTATTAAACTAGGTACCCTTCCTTTGGGCCCCCAAAACATTCTGATACAGGACCCGTCTAGCTACGCCACTGATAGGAGAAGATGGTGGTAATTTTACAAATGTCAATTATGATACTACGTATAATTTATCCATTAACCACAAATATCAAAGTTAAGTAGTGATATCGAAATTAAGGCTTTTATTACTTAATTTTAAGCGATTTGATGCTTTTAAAAAACTAATTTAGTAGTAGATCCCCGAAGTTCAATGAAATATTCAATATGCGGCTTTGCTAGCCAGTTGTATACGGTTTTCTGAAGTTTAAGTGGCAAGCATCTTGCTATTCCACGTAGCGCATCGGTAAGACTTGACAACTTGGAGTAAATCTTTTTAACATGTGGTTACCATGTCAAGTGGCTATCAAGTGTCCCCTCGTACTTTCTGTGTTAACCTTGTTTAGAATATCTCCATTTATCGACAAATGCTTGTGACTGTGAATCTTTTTGTTCTAGGCCGAAAAGGTTTTGTAGTTAGCTTAGGATATATTAATTGTCCATAGGTTGTCCCAAAACCACCGTTCCAAAGTAACTAGGTCAACTTGTGCATCTGGAATTATTGTTTCCATGGAGCAGTCAAAGTTAAAAAGACAATTGTTATCGTCATAAACCGTTATATGTCTTATATTATTGAAATACATGAGGTACAAAAGGGGCCCGACTATTGATCCTTGGGGTACACCACATTATAGAATTTAGAGCAACTAATACTATTCCCTATTTTAACAACTTGATGATTTTTTTAAGGAAGACTCCATCGTTTGAAAAAAATATTTATATTATTCCTATGGATTCCATTTTGTGTAAAAGTATATTATGAGTATGACTTACGGTAACTATATAGACTCCCAATGCTATCTATTTTTGCGTTCCACATTTCACTAAACTTGACAGTATTATATTTTTATATGATTACGGCTTGTACACTATAATTTAATTGATTTTTTTTTTTATTGAAAAAAATAATTCTGTAGAATCGTGAGACCTGTTGCATTATTATGTGTTTGGTTTCTAGTACCTTTTCTTAAGGTCAAAATAAGTGAGATATCAATTTACTCTCGTTATATTGAATCTAGTCTGCAAATATTGACCATTGGATGCAGATTCCAATCGATTTTATTTATAGATATATGTCTTATATTATTGAAATACATGAGGTACAAAAGGGGCCCGACTATTGATCCTTGGGGTACACCACATTATAGAATTTAGAGCAACTAATACTATTCCCTATTTTAACAACTTGATGATTTTTTAAGGAAGACTCCATCGTTTGAAAAAAATATTTATATTATTCCTATGGATTCCATTTTGTGTAAAAGTATATTATGAGTATGACTTACGGTAACTATATAGACTCCCAATGCTATCTATTTTTGCGTTCCACATTTCACTAAACTTGACAGTATTATATTTTTATATGATTACGGCTTGTACACTATAATTTAATTGAATTTTTTTTTTAATTGAAAAAAATAATTCTGTAGAATCGTGAGACCTGTTGCATTATTATGTGTTTGGTTTCTAGTACCTTTTCTTAAGGTTAAAATAAGTGAGATATCAATTTACTCTCGTTATATTGAATCTAGTCTGCAAATATTGACCATTGGATGCAGATTCCAATCGATTTTATTTATAGATAAACAAGGTAACCAAGAAGTATTCATATTTCTATACATGCACTTCTCTTTCGTTCTGATACTAACTAAGTATCATGTTACAACTTCCTAGATTTTTTTTTTATTTCAAATTTATTTTGACAGGTAAGTGAAGCATTTAAAAATCGCTGGCCCATACTGGTGGCAAACAGCACAAGACAGAGATAGGTGGAGATATTTGGAGGAGGCCTATACCCAATCTGGGGACCTCAATAATTAGCTAAATTAGCATTTATAAATACTACTATCTAGATATAAGTAATATTAAGTAATTAACATACATAACTAAGAAAAGTAAAATAGTATTTTTGAAAACATAAACATTCTAAAGTATCTAGGGAAAGTTAAATAACAGTTATAAATATAAACATTTTATTATCTAGATATACCTAAGTAATATCAAAGTAAAATAACATAGCACCTAAGAAAAAAAAAACTTTTTTAATGAAGGTCAAATAAAGGCTTTTTTTAATTTTTAATTTATTATTTATAAGTGAAGCATTGAACAATTTAGTTTTTTTACTTTTCGCACTTGACCTTTGCCTTGACCTTTTCCTGTTCGCGAATTCGAGTGAAAGGCAAAAAAAAAGAATAAAAAACTGCACTCAAGTAGTGAGCAGCCTAATTTCCTTTTGAAGAAAGAACGTATTTAAATTATTTTAAAATATTGTCTTCTTCCTTAAAACAAGGAATCGCATTTCCACGCACGATCGTCTCGCAATCGACCGGTTTTCTCTTTCAATATTGAACAAGGAAAACAATGGAGCGGCCGTCGAACATTTTTCTTGTCACGAAGATCATTTACATCTCTATACCTTGTTAATTAGCGTGAAATTCGTATTGTGGGCCGATGACCCCGCTTGTCGCATACATTTGAATATTATACTTGCGCTAAGGTGTCCCTATTATCTTACCTACTTTTCTTAGTTCCGCTGAACCAATGAAAATGAATTTCAGCATAAAGATATACGACCCTGAAGACCCTGAAGACTCTCGAACTCGACTCGTAGAAAATAAGCATATATGTATAGCTTATTTTTTATTTGCGAAAGTCTAATTTAACGCGAACGAAGCCGCGGGAATAAGCTAGTAGTGTTATTAAAATATATAATTAAATAATGGATTACTGTTATTAGTTAGTAAAGAAAATACGTTCTTTCTACATTAAGTTTTGAACAATAGGTAATTTACATATTTTGTTTACATTAGCACAGTTATTTTGGGTATAATTGATTATTTATTCTGGATAAGGAGGAATCAACGACATCGACAAACGAATTTTCTCAATGTCAATGACCCATTAAAAACAATGAACGGTTTTCTGAATATTGTTTTATAAAAACAACTACAATGTTTTGACTTTTAATCTATTGTAACAAACAATTATGAAAAGAATTGACAAATGTATTGTTTATCTATTTTATCTTTTCTGGTATGCAAACAAAAAGCATAGGAATGGTTAAAGCAAACTATGAGTGTTTTCGTTAAATATTAAAAATAAAGTAAGGTGTGTTGAATGATTAACGCATTTGAATTCTTATAGTTTTTGAAGGTCGCTGCGCTGTTGATTTAAAGTACATACAAACATACTTATTTATCATTCCATTTTAAAAACGCAAGTACTCAAATGTGAAGATCACGATCAAAGTTAATATCAATGCAGTAGTTTTTAATTTCAAAATAGTAACTGACTTTGAAATTAAATAAACAACGAATGCAAATCAAAAGGTCAGTTTCAATATTATTAATATTGTCGTGACTTTGAATTTAAGTAAATGAACTTTTATAAACAGCTTGGTCGTTAGGATGAGATCTTTTAGTTCCATTTGGGTAACTGCAGTTTCATTAAACGTAACTGCTGTGCCTTTTAAAGCTACTAGCAGCCACTAGCAGCGCCCGCGATTCCACCCGCGTAATTCCCGCTCCCTTGGGAATATGGGAATAAAAGATAGCCTGTGTCGCCCGGGGATAGTGTAGCTTCCCAACAGTAAAATTGTTGTTAAGTAGTTTCGGAGCCCATTCAATGCAAACAAACAATCAAATATTTCGTCTTAATAATATTAGTATATCAAAACAATAAGTACATTGACGTAGATGCACTTAATACTCAGAAAACATAATTTTGAGTCAGGCGTTACTTTGCAGAAATCCATTTTAAATTTGAAAATGAAAATAATATATCTAGTTTTAATTTCCGCGAATATTAGTGGGTTGCAGGTATGCACCTCCCTCCCGCCTGCTTTATTATGCACATGCAAGATGCATGTGCTTAAAATCCTTGCATTTGCCTTGAAATCTTGCATGTGCATAATAAAGCGGGCGGGAGGGAGGTGCATACCTGCAACCCACTAATATTCGCGGAAATTAAAACTAAGTAGATATATTATTTTCATTTTCAAACTCAGAAAACATAATAAAAATGAATACACAATAACTTTTCAACAATACATCATAACATAATGCAATAATACAAAAATAAAATTAGTCGGTTGCAAATTCCAGATGTCAGTGATAAGAGCGATAGCAGTATTCCTGTGCGGGTTCCTGTCTCTCAGGATATGCAGAGCACAGATCATCATGCCAGGGTCCTGTCCTGATATGAAGGTTATGGAAAACTTCGATGCATCTCGAGTAAGTATCCAACACTTGTAGCAATAGGGTAGTTAACTAAAACAATCTGATTAGTCCGTCGGATAGATATCCAAAAAATATTGGACACGTATTTTTTTCTTTTTTCACATAAACAAAAAATGAAGGCGTTACAGTGCGTTGAAAACTCGTGTGACATCACTACTCGCTACAATTTTACCGGGCCGTGACGTCACACGCTCACACTCCTGATCTTTGATGCTTTTTATCTTCGTTAGTTTTTATAGATTTGATAAAGGAAAAAATACGTGTAAAATATTTTTCTATAATCTAACTGATGGACTAAACATAATCATATAATTTTACTCAGGCAACATCCCTATTCATTGAGAATAGAATACTCTTTATTGTTGTACTCCATCTGAGTTCCAGAAAAGATCAATGAAGAAAACATTACATAGGGTGACACAATGAGCGGCCTTATCCCTAAAAACTATATTTTATGCATTTTTTCTAATGATTTAAAAATGAGTTTTGTGCTTTTGAAGATTCATTAGAATATCATCGTCCTCTTGTGACTTTTCGAATTGTCTTACTAAAAATCATGCGGATAGAGTCCTACTAAAAATAATTACCTATGCGAAATGGTTATAAGTAGTTAATCATCTTTAGTGAATATTTACTATGATTTATTATGAAAGAAAGCGTGGAACGTTTTATCCAAAAAGATTACATAAACGCTCCATGCTTTCTTTATCGTTCATCACGAACTGAAATTGTTTATGTTTACCTGCAATCTAATGAAGATTTGGCAAAGGGAAAACTCTTGAGTCATCAAACTAAATGTCCGAATTATTTTGTAATTTTAAGTGCGTGCTGAAAGCGTGTTTTTTAGTTTTTTAAACAATTTGTTTTATTTTTTCTTTCATGCAGCTTTTCTCACCAACCATCTTTCAGAGACAATTTTTCCGAAAACTTCTCTCTGAAAGATTTATTCAAACAGAGTCCTTATAGACATTTAAATAATTTAGTTTACTTAAAATATGTAACTACTTAATCAGTAGCTAAACTAATTATCATGTCCATTGACTCCATAAAAACGTCCACATTTTTCTTTGAACCTTTTTGAACTCTGCTCTACCCAATTTTCCAGTACTTGGGAAAATGGTACGAGGCAGAGAAGTATTTCTTCCTATTCGAGTTTGGAGGCAAGTGCATCACAGCCGACTACAGCCTGAGGGAGAATGGAGTCGTCGGCGTCGTCAACAAACAGATTAATGTACTGTAAGTATGGAAATGAAAGAAATAATAATTAGACGGTTCTAAATAAATGGTTATCTTTATTAAACAGGACAGAAAATAAAATAAAACAGTTACAGGGCTAATCGTCTGTGCCCCATTCAATTAGAAATGTCGAACGGGTCGTCTGGTTGGGCTTTGGCCCCTTTTTTTGGATGGGAAATCATCAAATGACTTCTCCCGCTCCGGGCGGAGCGGATGGGAGTGTCAGACTCTTACTGACTAAAATCCACCCGGGATCCTACTAGTGCCCTTGGCGTTCCAGGGCCCCGGTGGCTCTTTCGAACAAATTCCGCAATCCTAGCAGGCACTGATCCTATTGGGTCCCGTCTTCTATGCGACAGCTCTTTGAGGCGCGCGTAGAACACGAACCGCAGTCGACCTGGGCCTGGTTGCTATCGGACGGCAAGCCACCCATAGCTCGCCATCCGCAGTTCCGCGCCTACGGTGGCCGGGAATCGCCCTGCGTTTCCCGACGCCCGGGGCATCTTCTTCTGTTGCGGCGGCTGGAGCATGAGGATTCCCTCGCCCTGCACGTGTTCCACCTCCTCCTTCGCTAGCATTACTTGCGCTTCCCAAGTCTCCTCGCTCCGGACCATGGTTTGAACCAGAGCCGGACGCGAGAGGTCGCCGCCGGGGGGCTTTGGCCTCTCGGATGCCTACCAAAGATCCGGGAGAAAAGAGTTCTGAGACTGTAAAATGACCCGTATGAGGCCAAATAGGCCCCTATTTCTGTATTACTTGTACATTGTGGCATATGCTGCGGTATTTAAACATAAGTATTAAAAAAAGAACACGGCCGACATGTCAAAAATTGAACTAAAAAATTAAAAACCAGATAGATAATAATCTTTAGAGTAGTTCCGTACAGGTCTCCGTGGCGTTTTTTTTTATTTTTTTTTGTAATTATTTGTATTTTATGTCATACCTTTTTTGCTATGTAGATACTAAGTAAGCTTGAGACGATAATAGTATACGTAGTCGTAATTTATTTATGAACCATAGCTACCCCTTTTTATTTTGTTTAAATTTTCGTATAACCTTTGTTACCCCCGATAACTCAACGCTTCTAACGAAACTACATACATCGATATTGGTTAAGCCGTTTAGAAGTTATGGTGGAAAAAGAAACTCACACAGCTCTCGCACTAGCTATTAACAAAGACCTAGTTTTGTTCCCAGAAGAGAAATAGGAAATTAATATCAGATTTTTACTGACTAGAACTCACTCGTGTTCCTCCTAATGTGCTTTGCGTGCGGCCACGATAAATCTTTCTAACAAGTTCCGCAAAGTAAAAATACACAAACACATGTACTTTGCTCGCTAATTCTCCGAACTAAAAACTTACGTACTTGGCCCAACTCAAGGCCGCAACGAACCTGACAACATAGCAATAGAGTCAGATATATAAAAGTCATTGCCTATTACCATGAGAGAAGTGGGACTAATATATTAAGTTTACGACGAAATATAGCTTACCTCCCTTTAACTCTAAATGGCTTACTTAGGTCCTAGACGATAAGATAAAAGCGTACACAACTTTCATTAGTCTCAAATGGTGGTCTAACTTTATTTTAAACTTCGCGGTTTCACCCACGTAGTTCCCATTCCCGTGGGAACACGGGGATAAATTATAGCCTAAGTCACCTGGGGATAGTGTAGCTTCCCAACAGTGAAAGAATTGTTCAAATCGGTTCAGTAGTTTCGGAGCCTATTCAATGCAAACAAGCAATCAAATCTTTCCTCTTTATAATATTAGTATACGAGTAGATCATCCAAATCCTTTCAGATTTCTGCTGTCATGACATCGACTTGTTGACGAATGACAAATTGTAGAATGTCACCCAAAAATCATGCTACGTAAATGACTAACAAGTCAACGTTAGAGTTCATTCGGTTTACTTCCGTTTTTATGGATATTCACGTGATCTATTCAAGCCAAAACGTTAAATTCTTTTGTCCATGTTTATTTTCTTTAATGAGGTAAGTGATTATACTACCCTACTTCATTATATCTCTTGTTTTTTCCAAAAACTAAAGGCACAATCATTGTTTACCGTTAGTTTGATTCTATAACAATGACCTCTCACTTTTGAGTTCAAGTTTCACCACATTGCATTGTTAAGTTTCAAACTCAAAAATTACGGTACTTGGTGCCTGTAATGGTCATGCACTATAAGTATTATGCACTAAATTGCTCCTGTATCGTGGGTGCCTTTACAAACATATAAACTCACATAGACAAAGAGCCAGTCCCGGAACAACTATCTGCAGGCCATACAAATATTTGTTCCGTGCGTGAATCGAACCCGCGACACGCAGTGCAGTAGCCAATCGCTCAACCACTGCACCAACCGTGTTGTCTTGTTGTGTTGTTGAATTTGTCAATGTATCAGGTAGTTTATAGTAAGTAAAGGTAATCTCTCACCTTATGAGAATACAATGTCTTCATTTATTTGTGGTCGATCAAGTATTCTTCTTCACCTTTTAAGGGTTCCGTATTACAAAAGAAAAACGGCACCCTTATAGGATCAATTGATTGTCCATCTGTCTGTCAAGCAAGACCCTTTATCTCGAGTTGAAATTCGATTCCGATTTTATTTTATTTAGTTGCTTTTTAATTTCTACTCACGTTCATTTTCTACCATTTCTCTGTTTTTTTTTTCACACCTGTAAAAGCAGAATAATGTTCTGTTTTAGTTCCATTACAAAACATATAACGTAGCTTGATAATTTACCTGCTCAACGTTTTTCGTGAAAATAGTTATTAACTCCCAATTTACTAATTCAACGACCTTAGTCCGGCCTTGTGTTCGTAAACTGTACCTGAGCCAATCTGCGTAATTTAACCTATAGTAGTAATCGTTTTTAATAAGTACTACTAAAGGGTTTGTTTCATGTTATTGAATAAACCATGTCACTGCCTAATTTAACTCGTCTTCTGCCACTAATATTCCTACATGACAAATCATCATCATCATCTGCTTAGCTTTTTCCCAAATATATTGGAGTCGGCTTTCCAGTCAAACCAGCTGACTACCAGACATCCACAACCCATTAACTGGGTAACACGGTACTTCTTGGCAAGATTGGAGTCAGATTTACTGGATTCAGACAACACGTAACGACTGCCAAATATCTAAAATGACAACCGGGACCAACGGCTTAACATGTTTTAATTACAATTAGTATCTAGTATTCATTTTCCATCTAACTCCAACCTCTTATTTTTTCAGAGATCTGATCCGACTCTACCACACACACTTATGTACATTGTCCCATACACAATACGAACGATAGATCTCGCTAACCTCAAAACCTATGAAATATTTGGTCGGGCTAATGCCCTCAGTGACCTACGACTAGACCTCGAATCCGTGTCTGTTTCTCGTCCCAAATTCCAGTGTTCTGTTCTTTGTATAGCAACAATAGCCCTGTAGGTACATGAAGTGTGTACGTTCGGATTTGTGGATATGTTAGTCGTGACATAGTGTTACGTTGTATTTTTTGTACCTACCACGGGTTGGTATAAAACAGCTTCGTTTCTTGTAAGTAAAGTGGCATTTACCTGAAAACATTAGTCGTACATAATCAGGTTCCCAAGTAATTTATTTCATTGTAGTTTGTACAATTGACTTTGGCCTGCACTTGATAGGAGGACTCGTTCCTTCAATTGTATTTTGTCACTAGACTCTTCGGTCAACACTTTCTTACAATAAATCCAATTAAACAGGTTTGCATAATAAATTAGATAAAATAGTATTGTAATCAAGCTCAGATTGTTTACATTCCAAATGTCATTCCGTCGAACGTCACTGTCTGTCAGTTAGAGGCGACATCTGGTGGTTGCCGATTCACAGTTGTAGTTTTAATCGATATTTTAACATGATATTGCTAATTCTCGAAATAATATTGTACGGAACAATCCTTATTAATTTTCAGCTTTCGGTAATAAAAATCATAATAAACTAAATAACCGTAAACGGAAGTCATATCCATTTTTTTCAGTATAGACTTCTATCTGGAATGTTCGCTGTCAAATAAATCTATTTTTAGTCTGTGAATTGTCTTTAGCATAATGTAGCAAGGTCGTAGATTCTTAATTTCCCCATTTAATATTCTGAGTTAATTACCCCAATCAATATCTTGATCTTGATAGTTTTGGTATTTGAAATTACAAAGAATTTGTTTTTCGGTCTGGATCATGAAGATTCTTATTGTTTCAGCGTTTAACGTCACTCTGAACAGCTGTTAGTGATTTTCAAAAGTTAAGTGTCTTAGTGTAATATTGATCTTCTAGTCATTTTACCCGAGAAGAGGGGAGATTTTAGAAATGCTCCGTCTAGTTCCGGTTGGCCTTGGACTGCCTTGTTATAGAAGGGCGTTGGTGTTAATTGGCGTCCATTTACCCTTGAACCCGCTTAAGAGAAACTACAAATCTCATCCCATGTTTTAAAAAGGTAAGGATTTGTTCGTAATAGTGCGTGGAAGTGGTCTGTAGGCCCTCCCCTGGTTGTTATAAGGATATTGTCGTGATCCCTGGATATTTATTACAGGATTCCTAGTTGCGCAAGCACAGACAGCTTTCCAGCCAGCCGAGGATCTCGCAGTCAAGTGCTCTCTTCCCAAGCCAACCGTGAGTATTTCCTCGCTGACTATTAATCAGAGATGTGCCATAGGAAATTCACCGTGTTTTTCACAGTATTCAGTGATTGCTTAAGGAACACAAAGAACACCTGTTGTGGAGTTTATGGATGCCACGTGGGTAATCCATATTCCTATTCTCACCACTCAGGCCAATGTTTGGCCTTCTAGTTGTCCCAGCTCCATCACCTCATGGTGGTAAATTAGTTTTCCCTTTTATATTATTAGGCCTCCGTATTGTCGATTCCAGGAGAGGCACCTCGGGAGATTCGTCTCGCTGCCAGAATCTAGAGGAGCATCTGGGGCCTGGACGCGAGACCCGTTCCTCGAGTCCACAAGAAGCCTCTCACGGAGACGACTGTGCGGCTGGCGGACCCGTCAAGCGATAGCGCAGGCGGGACGGTTTTTTTTTTATTTTTATTTTCTTTTATTCCTACTTCTACTTTTGATATTTATTTTCATACGGTTCCTGTAAGAACCAATTGGTTACCTTAGTCCGGTTTTCAACAGTGGAAACCGGCCCTTATCCTATTTAAATTGAGGATCTTGGATTCGACATTCCACATTCATCTGGAAGTATATTGGACACCTCCGTCGGCTCCGGGATCTGGGACTCTTCAAGTCCCTGGCGCCCATTTATCTTTACTTAGTATCTAGTACAATAACTGGAAGGAAGGTTCTTAGTCTAACTTAATACTGAACTTGTAGAATTTAATTATCACCCTCAAACGGAACAGTACCGGTGCTTATCTCTAGCTCCCCACGACCATAGCTCCTCCTACTGAAGTTTTAGCTGGCTGGCAATAGTAGGTTTGAGTGTATTTGAATAAAATTAAGTTTCTAATTGATTATCAATATACATTGTTTACCACAGTTGTTGTGTAATTTCTTTTTCACCACCAAACCACTAGAGGATAAATTATAAAATTGTAACAGTTTTTTTTTTTTTTTTTTTTTTTTTTTTTTTTTTTTTTTTTTTTTTTTTTTTTTTTTTTTTTTTTTTTTTTTCATCATAATAATATATTTACATAAATTCTAATAATAATATAAAACTTATAATACAACAAGTGCCCTGCAGTGCGTCAGTTACCAGTAATATATGTATGTTGGCATTAATAAAACAGTATGACAAAAACACAAAGATGCAGTGCTCCAAGGCAGTCCAAGAGAGAGGGGTACTCAACAAATATATTGCAGCAATCAAGAGTAAGGGGCTAACAAAATAATACCACATGGCTTAACATCTTACATGGAAGTGAAACCACTAAAAGCATAATTAAAAAATTATGGAGAAAATGCTTAGAGCCAATGAAATTAGCTTCCTCCTGAACACACAAATGGGAACTGGGTTTCCCAACTGGATGTAGTCTATATAAAACGTAATTTTACCATATTTTGTAATTAGTCAATATTGAATAGCCCTATCATCTTTGTGTAGCTTGAGGACCAGACATAGCAGTAACTTTCTCTCCGATCTCAGTAAGCAACTGAGCTGACTTCTGTATGTTCTCAAACTGGTACCCCATGTGGACTGCTATCAGCTGCATCTTCTTCAGATTCTCTTCACTGCTCTCTATCTGATGCTCGGATGAAGCCATGTCTCTGGCTGCTTTTGACAGTAGCTCATTAGACTTAGATCCCCTTTGTATCTGGCGCGCCAAAGAGGAAATGTTATTCATATTGACTTGCACCCTTTCTGCTAAACGTTGTTTTGATTCGGCAAACAATGATCGGGCACTGCTCGACGAAGCTGAAGTCATTGCGTGGCCCAAGCGAATTTCCTTTTAGTATTACGCTGCTATTGGTGCTCAATGAAGCATTGATAACGGAATAATGTGTTTATATTTTTTACAAACATTTGGTTCACGAAACAAACGATCGCGAATGCGATGCGAACTTGGTAGGTCCGTTGCCACGGTCTAGAGCAGGATTCACATATCTTTTAGTTGTCGTGTGCTGTTTTACGAAGTACTGTTTACTGTTTCCCTTACGTAGAGCCGTTGGTAAGGCTATAGTGCAGAAACTAGAAGACGGCGTTTTCCTGGTACACGGTATACCCCGTACGGTGATAGCAGACAACGGGACGCAATTCACGGGTAATGAGATTCGTTCACTACTAGAGAAGTACAAAATTCCTCAAGTTCACTTCACACCTCGTTATTGCCCAAGCGTGAATACCGTGGAACGCTATAACCGTACCATAATGACCGCGGTATCAATACTCGTGGAGGATGATCATCGATCCTGGGATGTTAACATCTCTAAGATTCAGTTCGCTATGAACACCTCCACAAATGAAGTTACTCGTTTTACCCCGTTCTTCCTAGTACATGGCAGAGAGGCAGTTAGTAGTGGTGATGTCTTCGGCAAAGATACCGTTGGACAGCCCACGCTAGCTTGTGCTTCCCGCAGTTCATATGCAAATCAGCTAGGGGCATTGGATAGTATCTTCGATAAAGTAAAGGACGCCCTCATAAAATCACATAAACGTAGTGCTCGTTATTATAACAGTAGTAGGAGGCACGCGGAGTTTGAGGTAGGCGACACTGTGTGGAAAAAAACATATCCCCAGAGTGACGCCTCCAAGTTCTTCATGGCAAAATTAGCTCCTAAATATGAGAGATGTATAATTAGGAAAAAACTTTCACCCTTAGTGTATGAATTGGAAGGCTGTAGTTCCGGTAAAAACCTTGGCACATGGCATATCAAGGATTTGAAATCACCATGTGGCCAGGAATAATTTATTTTATTTTATTAGAATTTAAACTAACTTAAATTAGTTAGAATTAGTTGGTTAAGTAACCATTGAGGGCTGTATATGCCTTGAGGTTGCTGGTTTTTATTTTAGCATTGGTGACTGTATGTGCACGGTGCTATAATACAGGAGATTTAATATATTTTACACTGTCTTTACGGTTTGTAGTGGTACACAGGTTCCTACTGTGTTCACATTTGTAAACTGTATTTAGGAGTAGGGAAGGCGTTTATTTAAAAGTTGTTGGTAGTCTGTGGTTGTGGCAGGATTGACATCTGTGTTGGAGGTATTAATCTCCGGATGGCTGGTAAGGCAGCATAATGATAGTCCTGAGATAGGAGGCCGTAATGGCGGGCGTGTAGGCTGCATTGATGGAAAACGTTTTAGTTGGTATTTTTTTTTCAGGGGCGGAATAACCGTCAATTTCCTTTTAAGGAAGACGGTTAGCCAATTTTAATTACTTTGTAACATTTTTTTTTAATGTATATTATATGGGTACCAGCTCAGCTTAGGTATCGGTATTCTTAGTTAGAATGTGAAAGGTGGTATACGATGGTGTAGGGTGGTCTTTCCTATATAAATATAGTAGGTCAGACTAGGTAACTGGTACTTTGGGAGTTAGTTACACATTAATACTCTCTTTGAGGCTCGTCTTTTATATGTTTGTAAATAGATTAGACTTGCTCCAGGGGAAATATTATATTACACAGGTCTCATGGATAACTAAAAATAAGCCATAAAACACGGGCGGAATTGTAGACCCGACAACCAAAGCCTACTACAATGTCTCCTAATAGAGCGGTTTGTTACTCTATATTTGAAGTGTGACCGAATTCTGTGTGATTTGTGTATTTACCTACCATAACTACCTAAGTATCCAGTTTATATCAGCTTGGAGGTTGTTGTGTATTAACCGGTGCTCGACCGGCTTCCACATATAATTCTTTCTTTTTCTTTCTCAGTTAATGTTTTAAGGCATGAACGTTGTAGATTTTTGTAAGTGTGGTTGGTACTTTGGAGACTTTGACGCTGGAGGGCCAGCGTCGAGATTTGCCCTAGTTGGTCAAATCTCTGGTGGTTGGGGAGGTACTGTTACGTTGTATTTTTTGTACCTACCACGGGTTGGTATAAAACAGCTTCGTTTCTTGTAAGTAAAGTGGCATTTACCTGAAAACATTAGTCGTACATAATCAGGTTCCCAAGTAATTTATTTCATTGTAGTTTGTACAATTGACTTTGGCCTGCACTTGATAGGAGGACTCGTTCCTTCAATTGTATTTTGTCACTAGACTCTTCGGTCAACACTTTCTTACAATAAATCCAATTAAACAGGTTTGCATAATAAATTAGATAAAATAGTATTGTAATCAAGCTCAGATTGTTTACATTCCAAATGTCATTCCGTCGAACGTCACTGTCTGTCAGTTAGAGGCGACATCTGGTGGTTGCCGATTCACAGTTGTAGTTTTAATCGATATTTTAACATGATATTGCTAATTCTCGAAATAATATTGTACGGAACAATCCTTATTAATTTTCAGCTTTCGGTAATAAAAATCATAATAAACTAAATAACCGTAAACGGAAGTCATATCCATTTTTTTCAGTATAGACTTCTATCTGGAATGTTCGCTGTCAAATAAATCTATTTTTAGTCTGTGAATTGTCTTTAGCATAATGTAGCAAGGTCGTAGATTCTTAATTTCCCCATTTAATATTCTGAGTTAATTACCCCAATCAATATCTTGATCTTGATAGTTTTGGTATTTGAAATTACAAAGAATTTGTTTTTCGGTCTGGATCATGAAGATTCTTATTGTTTCAGCGTTTAACGTCACTCTGAACAGCTGTTAGTGATTTTCAAAAGTTAAGTGTCTTAGTGTAATATTGATCTTCTAGTCATTTTACCCGAGAAGAGGGGAGATTTTAGAAATGCTCCGTCTAGTTCCGGTTGGCCTTGGACTGCCTTGTTATAGAAGGGCGTTGGTGTTAATTGGCGTCCATTTACCCTTGAACCCGCTTAAGAGAAACTACAAATCTCATCCCATGTTTTAAAAAGGTAAGGATTTGTTCGTAATAGTGCGTGGAAGTGGTCTGTAGGCCCTCCCCTGGTTGTTATAAGGATATTGTCGTGATCCCTGGATATTTATTACAGGATTCCTAGTTGCGCAAGCACAGACAGCTTTCCAGCCAGCCGAGGATCTCGCAGTCAAGTGCTCTCTTCCCAAGCCAACCGTGAGTATTTCCTCGCTGACTATTAATCAGAGATGTGCCATAGGAAATTCACCGTGTTTTTCACAGTATTCAGTGATTGCTTAAGGAACACAAAGAACACCTGTTGTGGAGTTTATGGATGCCACGTGGGTAATCCATATTCCTATTCTCACCACTCAGGCCAATGTTTGGCCTTCTAGTTGTCCCAGCTCCATCACCTCATGGTGGTAAATTAGTTTTCCCTTTTATATTATTAGGCCTCCGTATTGTCGATTCCAGGAGAGGCACCTCGGGAGATTCGTCTCGCTGCCAGAATCTAGAGGAGCATCTGGGGCCTGGACGCGAGACCCGTTCCTCGAGTCCACAAGAAGCCTCTCACGGAGACGACTGTGCGGCTGGCGGACCCGTCAAGCGATAGCGCAGGCGGGACGGTTTTTTTTTTATTTTTATTTTCTTTTATTCCTACTTCTACTTTTGATATTTATTTTCATACGGTTCCTGTAAGAACCAATTGGTTACCTTAGTCCGGTTTTCAACAGTGGAAACCGGCCCTTATCCTATTTAAATTGAGGATCTTGGATTCGACATTCCACATTCATCTGGAAGTATATTGGACACCTCCGTCGGCTCCGGGATCTGGGACTCTTCAAGTCCCTGGCGCCCATTTATCTTTACTTAGTATCTAGTACAATAACTGGAAGGAAGGTTCTTAGTCTAACTTAATACTGAACTTGTAGAATTTAATTATCACCCTCAAACGGAACAGTACCGGTGCTTATCTCTAGCTCCCCACGACCATAGCTCCTCCTACTGAAGTTTTAGCTGGCTGGCAATAGTAGGTTTGAGTGTATTTGAATAAAATTAAGTTTCTAATTGATTATCAATATACATTGTTTACCACAGTTGTTGTGTAATTTCTTTTTCACCACCAAACCACTAGAGGATAAATTATAAAATTGTAACAATAGGTACATATGTACTTGTATTCTACTCTTTTATGAAAATGATTCGCTTTTTCATTGAGTTACAACGGATCTGCGTTGTAACTCTAAATATCAACCTCTTTCCTATTATTAACTTACTTCCAAAAAAGGAGGGGTTCTCAATTCGACTGTATTTTTTTTTGTTTGTGTGTTACCTCATAACTTTGTACTAAGTGTACCAATTTTGATGATTGTTTTTATATTAGGATGCTGGTGCTTGTCGTGGAATTTTATTGAGATCTGACGATTAGTATTTGAGTTAATCTTAATAATGCGTGGCTTCGTCTACATTGATGATCTTCTCATTCCCTCTTATCGATGTAAAAGGAAAAAATAAAATTGTGTACGATGGTTGCTCTTCCACATCTTAGTATTTCATGGTCCCTTTCTAGTTTGGTGAAGATCTGATGAAGAACAGATATAGGAAACGGAACTTTTTAATAAATGAAAGCAATCAGAATAGAAAATAATAAAAAACAATTCAGATAACATAGCAAATCTGTCGGGATAGCTGCAATCGCATGTTTATTTATTGTTTACACCAATTTATACCACGCACGCTGTGATGGGTATGTTTAGCTGGGAGTCAACCACTAAAAAGTGAAAAATAAAAAAACTTTTTTTGTAAAAAGGTTTTTTTATTACTATCACCATACTCATACAAGCCCTTCAAGTTTCGCGGTTAAAAAGTTCCTACAAAACAATTATTATTAATGGCATGAATATATTTGTTCCTAGTTAATTAGTCATTTCCATGGTAAGTGCATTTCCCTCAGATATCGCTCATCTACTTCTTCATATAAATATTCAATATAATTTCTTACATTTCTGTTTCCAGGTCAGGAACTCAGTCAGAGATCCAAGGTCAGGCGACTCAAGTGAGCAAATCGGACGAGGCGAAGCTGGCAGTATCCTTCCCGTCTCTCCCGGTCAACATTGAGGCTCCCTACTGGGTCATTGAGACCGATTACGACACGTACTCCGTCGTCTGGAGTTGTTATGAGTTCGGGCTGTTTCATACAGGTTAGTTTTAACTTTGTATTCATTTTGTTATTTAAGTGATGGTATTAAAATTGTAGAATTCACACTATAAGTATGTCACCTTTAGCTCAACCGTCTGCAGTATCATTTATTATTTATCGCCCTCAGCGTTTTGAACATCAAAATTATCTTCCTGCCCTTATCCCATGTTACTTGGGGTCGGCGCAAGACGTTTTTTTCTTCCATTCTGTCCTGCCAGTCATCACTCTATCACTAACTCCCTTTTCTTTCATATCACTCCTCACACGTCCATCTCTTCTTTGGCCTACCTCTCCCTTTCCGTCCATCCATATTTATAATTAATTACTTAGTGGAACTACTTAGTGGTTTTAATCGCTAAAGTTAACCCCTAACTAAACAATGGAACAGCAAAATTAACGGAAGTCAAAGTTACCAGATGGATCAAATCAAGTTTAAAGTTATTTATTCAAAAACTACGCCCGACTGTCACCATTTCCTAGTGTTTTAGCTGAGAAGAAGTGGGACAAAAATCTCCCCAGCAACACAAGTGATCGATGCTTACAAGCAAATCAAAGTAACCAATAAATTCTATTATTACAGTGAACGCATGGATTCTTACAAGGGAGAGGAATCCACCAGTTTCAGTGATGGAGAAAGCGTATTCAATATTGGACAAGAACAAGATCAGCCGAGCTTTCCTCATCAGGACGAACCAACGTGATTGCCAGGAGGCTTCCAATTGATGCAAGAGATACGAGAAAACACTTCAGATGTTAAAAAATATAGAAGAGGGGGGTTTAGGACCATACGGAAGCCTTGAGAGGCTAAAATGTTTACTGAAAAGTTATGGCTCCTGATTAATTTAATATATTGTTTTCAAAGTCCAGTTCAATTTAGGAGAAATTTGAAAAACTCGTACTTCGTGCAAAATATTTTATTTAGTTTCTAAGATGCTTATAAAACTATATAATAAGTTCCATTTCGTTATAAGCAGTCATGCATTTATTAATAAGAGTTTTAGTGTCCATTTTCATGACCTTATCATTATCACAAGGCTTAAAAAGCTTATGAAAATGGACACGCCTAAGTAAAGAAATAGTTTCTGAAACTCTAATTCCGTTGAAGTATTGAAATATTTTAAAGTAGAAATATTTATTTACTTTAAAACGTAAATTATGGCCTAATTATGACCTTGTGAGTACATTCATATTAGAGTATTCCCTCTCCTACAGAGGAGGCCTGTATCCCAGCAGTGGGAATATTAAAGGGCTGATTATGCTTATGCTATATTAGAATAATAAGTAGATAGTAGAATCATTTCATTGGAATCATGTGTACATAATCATATTGTTCTCATCAAAATAGGATTACTTCTTTTAGATTAAGAATAAAACAAATATTTCACAACAGAAAGCTATAATATCCATTATCTACAACTTAAATAAATTAAAGCCTTTACAAAAGTTGCTTACTTTTATTATTACTAAAATAATAATGCGATTAAAATTATGCGATTCGATAACGACGAACCTCTCGATCTTTCTCCCTATGCCTTAAGTTAAAAACACTATACTCCTAGCCTCCTTTCGATATGCACAACCAAGATTTAAAAAAATGCATCATCCAGCGTTATCCCACCAAAAAACATATTTTTTATCCGGTAAGTTACTGCTACTCCAAACATATGCATGTATATAACTAAAATTCAACATATCTAAGAAATCTTGACTACGCTCATGGACACTACATTCTTTGGCATGATTCTCAAAAAGACGAAAAGTTTTAACGGTCTTAGAAATGTCGATCTTGTACAATCTTGGTAAAGTTGTAAACTTTTACGTTCTTGGCAATGTTTTACAAAGTCATGGAATGTCTTAAGTTGGTGTGCTATCATCGGAGTGCCAACTTTTCCTATGTTCTCCGGTAGCTTCATCATAACTCGGCGGTGGAGGGAGATTATCACTCTTGGTCTTGGTTGGAGGTTTAGCTGGTACAGCCAGGCGGTCCTCCTCAGCCTCTTCAGGGATAGAATCGCGACGCCTTGGGTCGTATTCAGAGAGAGCCGGCTGGGATATGTTGTTCCTTTGTCCTAGTCCTAGTAGAACAAGCTTCGGTGCACTTTGTGCTTGCTGAAATATAAAAGTGAATGTGAAGAGAGTGGAAGTCGATCCAAATTAATATTGTTGCTACGGTATTTATAATTCTGTACCATTTTGGTGAGACCTACGAGATATAAAGTGATGATCTCAACTGTGTTCATTCAAGGGCAGGCAGAGACATTGCTGTAAAATTTTTAATACTTAATTTTGGCCATCTTATTTCATCATCATCTTCTGCTAAGCCTTTTCCCAACTTTATTGGGGTTGTGTCCCAGACAAGCCCGATTTAGCTGAATACCGGTATTTTACGTGGAGCGGCTGCCTACTAGACCTTCACAACCCATTAACTAAGATAACACGGTACTTTTTGGTAAGACTGTTGTCAGATTTTCTGACTTCTGACAATCCAAAGATCTCCAAATGACAGCCGGGACCATCGGCTTAACGTGCTTTCCGAGGCACGAGAAGTCTCGTTATGTTAAGGTGGTCACCCATCCACAGATCAACCTTGGCAAGCAGCTATTTTTGGCCATCTTAATTGTCACGTGAAAAAGGTAGACAAAAATTTCCATAAACTTATGTGAGAAAGCAATTAGATAAAATTATGAAGATGATTTACTATCTAGTACTTACTTACTTATTTATAACAGTGAATACCTATATCTTCTGTACTTTTTTCCTATCTTAAGCTACTACTTGTGGTATTAATCAGGGTTGTAAATTTGAAATGCTACGTCACAGAAGATAGAGTGAGCAAATAAAGGAATAACAGAGATCATACGCAAGGTTTCATACTATTTGCTATTGTATCAGCTATTTAAATAATGCCAATACATATAAAGCCTTCACATATGAAAAACTGTTAGTAAAATATTTGTTAAGAATCCCAGAAGAATGAGGTAGATGTCCTTTGTTTCTATTTTAAACTCAAGATAATACAGAAACAAAGGAATTTTTAAATTCGGCTAGAAATAAAGAAATCTAGAGATCACTCTGAAATCTGTCTTTGCCTGGAAAACTTTTGGTTCTGAGATCTGGGTGGAGAAAATACCTGTACCCAGCGACAGCGGAAGGACAGGCCACAACCTACACTAACAATAAGAATTTTATACATAATTATACTGAAATGATTCACAATTATATTGATTTTGGTATTTAAAATGCTCACCTTATAATGATTAGAAGTCCTATTACTGTTAAGACTGTTATTCGAGATGTGTCCTCTGCCATGATGATGGCTTATCTCTATGGCAGACCGGAGCATGTCAACCTTGGAAGCAGAGCCTTCGTAGTTGCTGCCTCGTCTCTGGCTGTTGCTGCCACTTCGGCTGCGACACTCGTTGATATCTCCTTGGGAGAACTGGAAAAAAATAGGGCCATTTTGTAAATGCCTCATTTTTTTAACTAAGGTACTTTGAGTATCAACGTGCAACCAGGAAACGTGATTGTCTGATAAAACTAAGAAATGATTACTTATAGAAACCTGTGTGCCATGGGTCAAAAATGCAACTATAGAAACAGAAGAGATTTGAAAAAATCAGTTAAAGTTTAACAGAGCAACAAGATACAACATAAGTCTGTTGTATGCTAATGAAGGAATCATTGAATTGAAACTCAGGATGAAACACATTACAGCTGGTTATCTAAATTTCCAGTTCGTCAAATAAGACACAACACTCACCCTTGACCGTGATCCTCTTGGCAAAGAGTGTAGAGAGCCCAGTGGATTGAACCTCGTAATCATGTGCAACCTCTCAAGAGATATCATGGTCTCCGCGTCTTTGGTCAACGGCTCCGCATTCAGCTTGTCAGCTTCTCCACTTTCTGGAAGTAGATTAGTCGATGCTATGAAATATATGTATTTGTCTGATACATCCAGATATTATTATATGTGTGAAGGTATTTTTATCATCAAAACTTGGACGCATTGGATTAACGCCTTAGCCCAAGAATTGACGTGATCACCTTTTCCGTTGTTGGCATTGAAATAAACGTACGAAGTTTTTTTTAGCAACAATGCTTATGAGAAAACGGAGCTGCTGAACAACAAGATATCGATCTTTTAAGACCCCAATTTGCTGAATTTGTTGCTTCTTGAATGATTGACACGACTGTGGCAGTTATTCAAGAAGCAACCAAAACCAATCTAATACTCATTAAATTTACCTATAGTTTCGTTATTCTCTGGTTCACAAGCATTCTGCATTCCAGTCATATTGATGTTCTTGAGCCAGAAGTAATGCAGCAAGCCATACAGAACTCCACCGAGGAAGGCGATGAGACCCATGTATCGAAAGGCTTCTCTGGTACCGAGTGTCGCTATGAGGAGGCCACCACCGAAGCTGCCACTGCCTCTTCCTGCGCAGGTGGGATGGAAAGTTAAGATAAAACCAATATTTATACAAATAATAAAATACATACATAACAAAGAAAGTAAATTATAGGCCTGTTAAACCAGAGAGTAGAGTTTGTTATGTAGGAATTATACTTGACTTGCGATTGATAAGATAGAATGCTTGAATCTAATACTTGCATGGTACAGGTATATTTCAATCTCACCTTTAACTTATGTTCACGAATGTGGTAATAAATTAAACGCATATTTCTACATCCAGAAGCACAGTAGCAGGCTTAAACGATTGTTTTCATATGACGTTAATAATGTTATCTGAATTCGAATCGTAACGAAACTTATAATTCCTTGTGTGGCTTAGATTTTTCTATATTTGTACAAAGATGAGAAGACGAACGTTTATCTTACTTCCTCCAAACACTTTTATGTTTTCTTTTAAATTATTCAGCTTAATGTAATTTCACATTGTATTTTTTTTAAATCAATATTTAACTGAATATCTTCAAAATATATTTTAGTTTAAGTTTCAAAAGTGAACATCTGTTCAATCAATAAAGCTTTGATTTAGCTTTTACTCCTCTTAAGAGCTCAAAATAAATCTTCAAACAGCCCTTTTGATTGCTGGACATAAACACTGTTAGTCAATGCCCTTCGTCACATTTTTAAGTTTGAATCCACATGGTCATAAATAAATTTTACGATCGTCATTCAGAAGTTAATTAACTAACCAAGACTGAAGTGAGCCATTCCAAGCACTCCAATTAACGTAGCTAGAAGACTCTTAGGAGCTAGCATTGCGCAGTAAGTAGCTGCTGCTACCCACATCAGATGCACGGATAAAGATTCCATTGCTTCAAACGGGAAACACCACCAAGAGTTCCTGGAAGAAAACGCACGTTCAAAAAAATCGATAAGGCTTATGATTGACGATTTAACGAATAAAATGAGAACTTTGAACGTAAACCAACCAATGAAAGATGAACTGGCTAATACAAGTGAGGAGGTAACCATGGAGATGCATATTGAAGAAGAAGACATGTTGCAGGGATAGCGGCCCCAAATAAATTAGGCCGCTATCCCAATTTATTTGCTGATATGCAAACATTATATGAAAAAGCAGCAGAATGACGAGGATATGCAAACCAAAGACGATGACATTTAAGTTTAACAAAATTGATCAGCTTGTAATATACATAAGTAAACCAGAATCTGTATCTGCAATTCTCTTTCGAGGCTAACAGCACATTACATTGATAAATTATTTATTTATGCAGACACAAATCGCTTAAAAGAGAAAATAAACACATATAGAACAGCACAACGGTGCCAACAAACTTTTTTGATTTGATTAATTTTTGAGTATTGTAGATATAAATAATGTTTTTTACCTAGAGGATAGATAGTAATTTCAAAACTGCTCAAATTTACTCAATTTCTATCTTAACAATATTCTATATCATATCCATTTTTGTTATCTTTAAAGTTTCCAGTATCTATTATTCAATCCATTGTTAGTCTGAGTTACTACATACATCAGGTAAGTGTTTGCATTAGAGCCCTCCCACACGACATCATTGTGCTCATAAACTTGGCAATGCCGTCGTAAATACATTCATCTTGAAAATGGAGTTTTAATGCCAAAGGACATATCTCGTGACTCGACGAACCAGAAACTACGTGTGTATTTTGTATTCCGTACTTACCAAGTAACAAAATTCTTCATAAATATTTAAGGATGCAGGTCAGAGAAAAGATGGATTGATTGTGTGAGGAGTGATATGAAAGAAAAACAGTCAGTGATAGTATGACAGTGTGAAAGGACAGAATGGAAGAAAAAAACGAGATACGTCGACCCTGATTAACATGGGATACGGGCAGCAAGATGAAGAAAATTAAAGTGAGATGCCTACTTAGCATCTCAATTTACTTGTAACAACTAATCATTTCTCAGTAGATAATAATTTTATTATTCTGTCAACATTTTTATTGATTGCGATGACAATTTTAATGAGGAAGCCTGAACTTGACCTGAATATAAGCTGTAATCAACTAATCACAAACAAGCGTGGTGTTAAATGCTCTTTCCTTCGTCGAAATTGATCGAAACACAATCGGGACAACAATACCTAGTGCGTCATGTTGTCACTAAGTGACGTAGCATTTTTTTTTCATGATTGAAAGGATGTCATGGATCAAAGGAAACAGGTCATCATGGTGTGTGGGATGGGATAAGAATCGGTTGTACCTGAGCACTATCGTAATTTTTCCTTCGAATAGATTACATAGCTTCAACATATTTCCGTGTACATCATTCTGACCTTTAACCATTATCAGGTTTCATGGCAATTGTAGATATATTTTGTAAAATATTGTTATTTCAGCTACAAGCCCTACACATTGGATCTTTATTTTCCTATAGCTGACGTCGTTGCGATTTTTTTTATTGTCATTCAAGTCAAGCTGTGCATTTAAAGCCTGCATTGTTACAATGTATCTAAATATGTCAGTGCCAGGGTTGCACTTATCAGATGCTTTATATTAACACTATTGTCTGTAAGACAATAAATAGATGTTTCATATATCATACATCGTTGAGGCATTGTAGTGTAAATTCACATCTGTTTCTATGACCACGTAATTAAGATGCGACAAACCGTGGTTTAACAAGAATTACTGTAATATTTTACCGATTGTAATGAAAGTCGCGTATTATATAAATTGTAATGAATATTCTATCAACGATTATAGTAATGTTATCGCGCTGAAGCTTTACAGGATAATCAGACGGTACCAGGCATAAATTAAACATACATAAACGTATAATTCACGTGTAGATTGTACAGATGAAACAAGTGAACTAACACGGAAGAGACTAGAGATACTCACTCGATAAACGAGTAGCCGACGAGTCTCGCGGCGTGGGAGAAGAACGCAACGATGATGACATTCACGTGGCCGATGCGCGCAGTGATGGCATCCGCGCCGTAGAGGAACGGGATACTGCTGAGCGTGCCCACGGTCACGGTTATTCCTGGATAAACAAGCCACTCAATATTATGATGAGGATTAGTAACATTGATTGCACTGATAAGCTCGACATTGCAACACCAGGTACAAAAATTGATCTGTCACACTCACCTAATAAGAAATTTGGTGCTCCCAATTCCTTTAAGTATATAAACAGATAAGATTCGATGAATCCCCAAAAGTTGCCTAAGGCAAACAGGAAGAATATGAAAACTATTATATGCGGCATTTTGATAATGTTAACTAAATCTCGTAGTAAATTATCGGCGGGTAGTTTGGCTCCTAGAGGCATGACAGCGACGGTTACGGCCGATATCAAAAGCAGTACATCGTACGTATAAAATGCAGCTGAATAGTCGGTGTATCCTGTAATCAACAAACCGATGTAAACATTTAGTAACACGCTATTGACATTAACGATAACAATTACAAGATGCCAACAATATACGTACCAACTTGTTTACTCCTCATATCTATTAACATGCCTGTTATGGGGGAGAATATGGCCATGCCGATACTAGAAAACAGCCTTTCTCTGCCGAAGTCACCACCATATTTTTGGATCATCGTCAAAGCGATAGGATCCATGATTGTGACTCCGGCAGACAACATGATAGTGCCCATAAATCTCAAGAAAAAATAAATATAGAATGTTTTATCGTCGCTCTCCTTATAATCCGGTGGGCACGTATCGGGGCCGCCTCTCCTGTAATATTCCAATGATAAATTTACCTTTAGATAGCCGTTTGTGTATCTTTAGATAAATATTAAGTAGTCGGTTTACAAATAATATTATAATCAAATAGTGGTATTAGTGTTAAATTAATGCCTTTTGCCACATTACCTGAAGTCACATTTTTGTACCATGCAATCTGCAGACAGTATCTCGAGACGTTGCTTTGAGAGCTTAGTCATATTATGTAACATGACGAGGCCGCCGCAGCGGAGGTCCTCTTTATCAAGTGCTGTTATGTTTATGCCTTGAGCTATTAACAGTTTTTCCCCAAACCTTGATCTGAAATCTGTTATCTGATCATCTTCGTCCTGTAAAAGTGATTCACGTTTTTTGTTTTTAGAAATAACATAATGATGCATTGCAATTTTGAATTTAATTTATTGTTCTACCACTGACGTTGCTATTAACATGGCCACCTACTGGGCCCAAACTTTCCAAGAGTCTACCATCGACTCGAAAATGAGAATATATTGCTCTTACCCGTTCCATTTCAATGCCAAGTTGTTCTTTTGGTTCTTCTAAATCATCATGCACTTCAATCAAAAAGTAAGCTGCATCATTGTAATCTTCGTCATCGGTACCATTTAAGAAACTGTAGATAAAAAAATGATTTCATCTACTTGCAATAACTACATCTCTTTCAACAACATATTCAGATGACAAATTCAGATTAGAATAACAAAGCACTATATATATTAATCATCTAAATATAACATTTTCGAGATTGAGCACAAAAAAAATACTGTGAAAAATATTTCGTTTATATTTGCCGTACAAAGCCTTTGTAATTCATAATTCTAAGGAAACTTGCCTGGAGGCTTAACAATAAACTTGATACACAGAGCTGAGAGTTACCAAGAAAGTACCGTTATGTTTGTCTGGAACTGTAGCACATTGTTATCACTGTTATTTAATGTGAGTAATAGCACCATTTACATGATTACTGTTGCGCATTTAACGTTATTAAATTCTAAGTTATTATCTAGATTACTACGGTTTGCGACTGCGCGAATAACCCCTTCAGGTACTTACTAAATTGATATAAAATTAGTACATGAGTTTAAAACTCACCTAGTGTTTGACTTTAAGTTTGGCAGTCGGACTTTATGACTAATATGGAAATCCAGGTCATCTTTGTCATCAGCTGGGTCACTGGATGGGCTCTCTGTAGGTTTCGATAATAGGCAATGATCGACGCAACGGTCCAGTACAAAATCTACTGTCTCATCCTCACCAGGACATTCCCTGCTAGGACAAGGGCTCCACCAAATCTACAAAGAAAATATTATATAGATCAAATAGTCACTGTTTTTGGTTGTGCAACAAAACACCGACTGTCCTTAAGATTTTAATTTTTTCCACCGCATCTCTGGATAAACCAAAATTACAGGTTTCGAACGGATGAACCATTACAGCATTCAAGGGTAAAGTCCAACGTGCATAAATTTAGCTTAATTCCCTTAACTAATTCAAACAAACAGGATCACAAGACACTACTAGTTAATTCGCCCTGGGGCCGGATGAGAACGATTTGCTCAAATTCTTAGGTGTATACCTACTTTGTTAGTACGTAACAAGGTCTTAAGGGGTCGATTTCGAAACAAGTATATGTACCTCTACGCTATTTGTGATCGGGTGTCGCATGACGTAAGCTGATGGCATCATCCCTGGAGTCTCTTGATGAGGTATCAGCAATAACGAGTGATGAAATGCAGCATTCAGAATTAAAGCAGTGATCACAACTGGCTTGTACTCCCCAAAACGATCCACCAGAAATCCTAGAACCATTAAAATCTCCTAAAAATACTGTAAGTACAGGCACGTTATTATTAAACATTCAAACTTACCGGTAATGGGTGGACTTAAAAAAGTGGTAAACGGCAACGCTAAATACACAAATGAAATTTCTGGCACAGTCAGTCCTATACTCTGCATGTGTATCGTCAAATACGGCAGGAGAGACGCAGTGGCCCCGTACATTACAAACAGAGTCACTTTCAGCATGATCAGGTTCGGATTGATCCGCAGCCTGACCATCAGCCGGCCGATGCACCCTAGTTCTTCGTCACTGTCCCCGTCCATCGTGGAATCGTCTTCACTGTTTTTATTCACATCAACAGACTTTGCCATCTCCGAATCACTCACATTCACATGTTCATAACGAAAGGATGTTTGTTCGTGGGCTATATCTTATCGACTGGCGCTCGATTCGGTAGCAAAGGCTGTCGGTGGTGTGACGATTATTTACATAAGGGTTCTTGACTGAGTTTTACTTTGTGGTTTACATGCGTGTTATCGGAGGCACCGGGAGAGCCAGGGAGGGTCCCGTGCTCCCGAGCGACTGCGACGCGGTCAGCTCTCGGCGGACGTCGCTCGGCACACCAATTTACAAATAATAGCAAATTACCTTCGTTTAAGAAGTGTCACGGCGATTGGTGGGGATGTTGGCTAAATCGGCTGGCGATCCGAAGACCTTGTGGGTAATGGCTGGGGTCGGGGCGCCCGCTCCTTTAGTTCCCGACACGAAGGCACACATCGCGAATTAGTGCGAACTTGTAGCAGCTCGCCATTTGTAAGTAAGTTGACTTTGATTATTATTTTAGATACCATAGAAAAATATATTCAATGGTTAAAATAATTTGATCACCGATGTCTTAAAATTGTACTGTTGTTTTTTTTTGCAAACTGTTTAAGATATATTTGTAGCGTTTCCTGATTTCTATTGCCATGTTACCTATTGTATGAGTTCGTTCGATAATCTATTCACATGTTATATTAATTTGGCGACATAAAAAAAATCCTTGGACTCTGTTTTATCAAGCGGGATATTCCAAATATTTGAAAGGAAAAACTTTCGGGAAATTGTAAGATCTATTAAGTATATATCAAGGTAAGTTTTCAGGTACTACTTACTGTTATCTGATCTATCCGTAAAATTAACCTTTAGGTACTGACGTGGGTGTCTCACAGACGGTGATAAAACAATTATGAGCCTCATTTCGACGCCTTTAAAGTTACCCCCGCGCCCTTCCCTGTAGCTTCCGGATCGAACGCGACGATTGATCACTCGAGTAATCGCAAGCGGCGCATCAACAGATTCGGCTGTGGCGCTGCGCAGTGTCTCTGAGACGTAAGGTCAGTATTAATGTTGCGGTTCTGTCAGACGTCAGGTCATTATTAGTGTGTATCTTTCTAAGTGTCTACGAGACGTCACCACATTAGTAATGATATTTTTTTTAGATGGAACAACCATGTACTTCAAAAATTGTCGCAAAAGAAGAAGAATGGTTGCTACTACTAGTGAGGACTTCGAAAATACTCCACAAATTTTGTTAGAAACGTAAATAGAGGGTGATTTTAGCGACGTTGACAATGACCAGGCAGACCCAGACTACTTCTTGCAATCTAATCACGAAACGGAATCTGAACAGTTAGAAGACAAACAAGATAAAGAGAATGAGAATCAACTACAACTTGACCGAGCAGTGTACCTCTTGTTGATGTCAACCGAACTTCAAGATCCGAAACTATGAGTCCTATATTAGTTTTATCTGGTAATCAAAAGTATTGATGAGTACAAGGGTACAACTTTTTTTTTTTTTTAATATTTTGTATTTATTAGAAAAGCAATGACTACTTAGGCAATACCACGATAAAGACAGACGTTTAATTATAAGAAATTTGCCAAAAAATAATACAAAATAATTGAATACAGCCTGATTACTAATAGTATGTTTCTAAGACAGCGAAATATTAGTTGTTTGATTAGTACATAATAAATGTTGATCTCATATGAACATGTTGTTGTTTTTAAACTTCCGTAGTAAATTAATAATAAACGGATCATATTGCAATTAAATAATGTGAATTTCAGTGAATAGTAACAACCAATTTGATTATTTAAATAACCGTCTGAGAGACGTCACGTCACCATTTATGATCTGACTAAACCACCTCAGCACTTAAAGGTTAAGCCAGTTGAAATAATAAATTAAATTACATATTATATACTTTCTGCCCTTATGAAAGCCATAGGTACGCATGGTCGGTACCTAGTAGCAAGTATGCCTAGGTAAGTACTTCGAATGATTGGTTCTTGAATGAATCTATATCACAGCACGTGATCTGAAGGTTTAGTTAGGTAGGTAAGTTTGGGTCCAATCCTGTAAAGTAAATGCATGCCGAAAGGTGTGAAACTGGTTCGATTCCCAGGTACGAATGTTACCTATTGTTTTCGATAGAGGTGTAGTTTTTTAACCAACTTCCAAAAAAGGCGGTTCTCAAGTCGACTGTATTACCTAATAATATTTTTCTTGTGTTTGTTACCTCATAACTTTTTACTGGTTGAACCGATTTTTATAATTATTTGTAAGTATATTGTTGTTTGTCATGTAGTCCCATTTATGTTTGAGATCTGATGACTAGTATTTGATTTATCCCTAATTATTATTAGGGATGTGGCGCTACGTTGATGAAGTTCTCATTCTGACTTGTCGATGTAAAATGAAAAAAATAACCGTATATGATGGTTTGTAAGAGCATCTTAGTATTACAAGGTAGTTGAAGACGAAGAACGGTGATAGGAAACAGAACTCTTTAATAAATGATAGCAAATCTTCCGGGATTGCTGAAATCGCATGTCTGTTTATTGTTTACACCAGCACACCAGTTTATAACACGTACGCTGTGATGGGTACGTTTAGCTCTAGGTTACCACTAAAAGATGAAAAATAAAAAGGCTTTTTTACAAAAAACAAAATACAACCAACTTGAAAAAAAAAACACTAAATGTATAGGTTTGATTTGCAATCGTCTCTGAATATTTTAATACGCCATCTACCAAGTAATGGAAAAGGTGTCTCGATTTCTTTCAGCGCCATCTGTTGTGGAATAGCAGTTCTGCTGCAAATCGTAATAATGTTCACTCTATTCGGAAATAATATTGCGTGTTTTGTTGATTATGTTAGTGATGTTACTAATTTTATACTACCTCCGTCGGCTATACGTAAGTATACTTATTGCATTAAAATTGTGAAAACTGTAAATGTAGATGACAGCTAGATAACCCCAATAAAAATACTTTGTAGCCAAGTAGTTTCTACTTATAAGGTTTCTTTGAAATGTTTTAGATAGCTTTGGAATGTTTTACAAAAATCTAAAAATAAAACCAAATCAATTTGCCAGTTGTGTTTCGATTCACGAAATATGGCACGTACGTTTCGTTTCAACACAAAATGACCAGAAGTTGGATTTATTTCGAATGGAACTAAAACTATTTTTTTTATTTAGACAAAGCTGATATAATAGATAATTCGGGATAATTATAGCATTACTTTTGTAATTTTATATTCATTTATTTTGAACGTTTTATCTGTCATCTATCGGCCACAAATATGAACTAATCCGAAAAACTCTAGAATGTCTATAGTCTACTGCAAATTGTCAACCATAATGCATTGCGCATAATATGGCCGCCATGTTGCTGCCGTCTGAAAGATGTTCGCAACTGTGTGTGTTTACTAATGAATTTTAAGAACTTTAATAGTTAAATTACTGTGTTTGTGAAATTGTGAGTGTACAATGATTTTCTATTTCATGTATTATTGTGATTGAAAGGTCTATCAAATGTCTCTGAAGCCAATAAACAGTGAAATTTTCTTTAGATAGTCATTCGGTTCGGACGGCATAATGGCTGACAATCTGATTCAAAAGTCACATAAAACTAGTGAGAAAAACAAGTATAACAACGTTGTTCACCGTACGACGAGTGAATCTCTTCGACTGAACGAGTCGGAGAAGGGGGTGACTCACCCGACAAGTCTGCAAGCCGCCCATAACCCAAGGAAAATATCTTCATTTCAGATCACCAGTGTGACGGTCGGCTCTCGAGTGAGCACTGATGCTGGCGAAGACTCTGCTGACGATCTTGATGAATCTCACACCGACGACATATCGAGAGTGACTGACATTGAGAATGAAACGCCTAGTTATTCCGAGGACACGTTCTCGAAAGATGATGTGTTTTACAACGCGTCGAGTGCATCATTAGGTTGCGCCCCCGTCATCCCTACCAGCTCGCAGTACGGGCTCGCGATCGTCGGCCAGGACAACGCTACCAACCAGATAGGAGGAGCAGTGCCAAATAGTAATAATACAGAAGTGTCTGACATGCATGTCAGCGTTACTAACGCCGGAACTGGCAGCATTATTAATCTCATAGGAAATGCTAAACCCCAGGAAGGTATGAAAGAAATACAAGAACATGTTAGGAATGAACGGTTTAAAGTTGTGAAAATTGAAAGCACTGAACCTTTTCGTAGAGGTCGATGGATGTGTATGGATTATCTGGATCACACCACGCAGCAGAATGCACCTATAACGTTAAACAATAACCTCGATGTGACGGAAACTAATACTCTGCAGGCTCCTGATAGTGGTGTGGTGATAAACGATAGTCAACATGATGAAATGTCTAATGATCTGACCAACAAAGGGCCTAAAGATATGCAAGGTAATGCTCCAACTGTGCAGCAACTAGAACAAACTCTTCAAAAACAATTCCCAATGGCGTCTCCGGGCCAGTCATTGACCCAACCACTCAATGCAGTGCAACAGCAGATGCAGCCCGTTTCTCAGTCAGTGTCAGTGCAGTCTCCGCCATTAGAAATACCGCAACAAATGCCAAATCCAAACCTGCAGCCTAACCAACAGCAGGTTGGACAACAGCACCCTCAGAGCATGACACACATTACTATGCAGAATGCAGCACAGAACCACCCACAGCAGACACAACAGCAGCAAGTGCAGCAGATCCCTCAAAGCTTCCCTCAACACCAGCTTCAGCAAGTCATTGCTCAGTCTCAGGGTATGGCAATGCAACAGATCCCAATGCACCAACAGATGCCGCAGCAAATGCAACAAATACCAAACCAGCAAATGCAGCAAATGGGTCAACACATGCCTCAAGCGCAAATGCCCAACATGCCGCAGATGCAGCAACAAATGCCTCAGATGCAGGCCATGCCCAATCAGGGACAGATCACTCAAGTAGCTCCTCAGCAGCCTCAGATGCAACAGATGCAAATGCAGCAAATACAAGGCCAACCAAATCCTCAAATGCATATGCAACAAGCTCAGATGCCCAATATGGGTCAGACTCACCATATGCAAGGACAGCAGGCGATGGGAGCTCAACAGGCGCAACTTCAGCATTTGCCAAGCCAAGCTCAGATACAGGCTTTGCAGAATCAACAATTACCTAATCATATTCAGCAGATGCAGATGCCCACTCAACTCACTGGCGCTAATCAACAGATGCCACAGATGCAACCTCAGATGCATCAGATGCCATCGCAGCCTCAGCAGTCAGTTGTACCAGGCATGCATCCCCAAATGCAGCAACAAGGCATGTCAGGAGTGCAGCAGCAATATAACCAAGTCAGTCAGCAGTCTAACGCTCAGTCAATGATTACTGCTACTATGCCATCTTCTCAGCAGCAGATGGTTCAACCTCAACATAATGTTCCTCAATACCATACACAGCAATCACAGATGAGCCAGCAGGGCCAAACTTTGCCACAAGAGGTGCTCACTTCTATTGTTACATCACAGCAAGGTGCAACATTACCTTCAAACCTACAACCGATGCCTTCTCAACCACAGGGCTCGACGTTGCCTGCGAATCTCCAGAGTCTTACTGGTCAGCAGCAGCCAACTACAGTGCACACTATTGCTCCTCAGCAAGGGAATGTGCCTCAAGGAAATATTCAAATGATGACTGCTGCCCCGCAGAATATGCAGATGACTCTAGACGGGAATCAGCCTAGTATGCAGATACCCGCCTCAGATCCTATATTCATGCAGCCAACGAACGTCGGTCAGCAGATTCCGGTCGCGCAGCACATGGGGCAGCAGAACCTGCTACCGCAGCAGGTGGGCGGACAGGGGCAGATGGGTGGCGTGCAGTACGTGCCCAACCAGCCGGTGGCGCAGGTGTCCATGGCGCACCAGAACATTCCGATGTCGATGCAGCCGAACATGCCGGTCGGTATGGGCGGCGGAGTCCACCCGAACGTGGTGCAGTCCCAGACCAGCATGGGTCTAGGATACGGGAACGTGGTGCCGGTGATGTCTCAGAGTAGTGTGGCGCCCGTGGAGGCGACCGTGTCGGGGACCAACTCGCCGGTGGTGTCGATGCCGGTGAGTTCGACCGCGTACGTGGCGAACACGGCGCAGCCAGGCCATGACAGTCAGGGCTTCGGTAGCCCCGTGAGTGCGGTGTCTCATGCGATTAGTGGCGCGGTGATGAGCAGTGTCAATGTGAATGCGTGTGATAGTGGTGCTCCGGACGTGTCCGCGGACACGCTGCAGGCTGGCGACACCGGCGACGGCAAGGACGAGGCGCCGGCCGCTCCGCCTCCCGAGGATGAAAGGTCAGTTTATGTTCCATACATGAACTATTCTCCATTGCAGCTAATTATACACATTTCCTGTAAAATGTTCTAACCTAATGTGTTCATATTGAATTATCATCAAAGGGTTTACCATTTGGGGAATTATCATCACTTGGTATTTTTCCTATTATTTCATTTTTGGTTGCACAGTGACTTAGAACAACCTGTAATCCATTGAACTAAGATTACATACTGCCAGCGGTTAAGGACTAGACTAGAAAGATTTCAGCCTAAATATTTTGGAAATGATATATGATTTTCTACACTTTGAATCTTGACAGTTTATTTTGTTGTTTCTTCGAGTTCTGGAAACTTTAGAATTTTTACAGTGGTTAACTATGGGTCCTTTTCCTGTTTTAACCAACATTTTAAGACAGTAAGTTCTTTTTAAAACTGTAATTTAAAAATAATTAAAATATTGTTTGTAAGTCCTGTACAGATTTTTAACTGGATAGGAAAGTGATTGTTCAATGTTTTGAATTTAAATTCATACTTGAACGGACTGAAAAAAAGCTTTTCCTGCAATTACAAAAGAACCGACTGCAGTACGGTATTAAAAACTTAGTCTTGTAATTTTAAATTTTGTAATATTCATTGAAATTCCAGATAGTTGCTAATTTAATTCTACCCTTGGTATACTAATTTAAAATTTTAAGCAGGTTTTTTTTTGTTCTTATAATGCTTTTTTACCTGTATTATATAAGTAATTAAGCTATTATTTATCAAGCATGGCAAGAATGCCATTATTTATCAGTACCATAAGAACAGACAGTCAACTAGGTACTTTGATAATTGATTTAACTCTAGACTTTAAAAGTAATTTGTTAATGTACATACTCTCATTTTAGAGCATTGTTGTTATTAAAAAAATATATATTGAGAAAAAGAGAAATTATTAATGTTTTGGAAAGGCAAGATTTTTATCAAATGTTTTTTTTCCCTACAAAACAAAGAGTACCAATACAAGGGTTATAAAAGGGTAACAACAAAAAATAGTGTTTTGGTACTTTACAGAAGTACCTCAACAATATTTTTTCACAAAACTACAGAGTGATTCAGATTTATGCAATTATGCTTCTGATCAAAATCACATGAGTCAACGAATTTAATATTCGAGTAACATTCAGGAACAGAGATCTAAATATGAGGCAGCTTATTTCTAAACGTTGAAAGCTGTTAGAATCTTAACTTAGCATCCGTGGATAGCGACAGAACTTGCATACGGCAAGTGGCGAATCCGTATCTATTTGCGAAAATAACTCATCCGTAGACAATGGTGGTTGTTTTCGTTCCTTTAGGTTGGTGCTCGCACCGTCGCCGAGCGGAATCCAACGTCCCTTTGATGCTGTTTATTTGCGCTTCGTCCTGCGAACAGCGACATAAATAGGTGGTTGACACGTACGGTGCATGGTGCGCGCCGGTATGCCGGTGACTCACGCGCAACGCACCCGATCTACTGCCTGGCTAAAAAAGCGAACGTCGTGCGGTCTTTTTTTTTCCGTCTGGCTCGATGATACGTATTCCTTTATTTGCACTAGATTTCTCGCGATCCTTTCGCTGATCCGTTTATTAATTTTCTGCATCATTCTCGCTTAACATCTTTCCTGTGTGATTGGGGTTAGTACGTAGAAATCATTACAGCTGGACTCGAAACTCGCTCGGCAACTTAAACCGCATTCCTCGAGTAACCCTGAGTTAAACCGCGAATTTATTCACAACACTAAAGACTTCCTCATGTATTCATGACACGAAGCCGCAGAGAAGTTGGTATAGGCGCCAGCGCACCGACGTCACTGGCGTCGTTGGTAATCGAGTAGGGGACCGAAGGCCGTGAAACCCGAACCTTCCATTCGCTTCTGATCGACTCACATGCACTACCATTTGAGCTTAAAACCGTTCAACTAAGTACTTCACTTAGTATGACTAAGATCTGCAGGAGACTGTACAATTAAAAGTTGTTTTGGTTTCGTAGAACATCTTAAACACATTGTTGTTTTGTTAGTACTTAAAAATAGCACTTATGTCAGCTCCCGTTATTTTATTGCTTGTAAAGATTCCTCGATTTTTTCAATGGCCCATTGTCTAAACGTACTGTTTTTGAACTCCTGTCCATTCACGGAATTGTTGGCTTGTATGGCAGCACCATGAACTGAAAATCAATCACTTTTACGATTTTATAAGACGGCAAAGTAGAATTTTACTTAAAGTCAACAGGAGTGACGAATGAGGGAGGAACGCTCTTCATTTTAGTTTATCTTGTTGTGTTGGACAGTTTGTGATTGATTCTAACTCATCTGAGAACACAGTTGGACTCGATATTGCCTTTCTGCAATTGATTAATAGGGCGTAGTAATTCCATTGTTAAATCAGGTCGTAGTATTTATTATCTCAATGTACAAGCCGTCTAATCGCGAGAACTATTGACCTTATTTTAATAGATGTAATTATTCATAATTGGCATATTTAGCCAATATGTACAAACTCCGAGGTAGGTCTTTATGAAGTTCCAATGAACATGTATCAGTTTTACAAGCCATTGATCATCTCGGAAACGCTTGCTAAACGGTATCTTTTCCTACACATTGCAAATAACGCTGTGTTTCAAAATTGTTCACATTTACTTTAGTAGAATGTTGCATGAACACTAATGAACACGTATTAAACAGAGACCAGAACAAAGATCAATTAATTAAATGTTACGTGCAAGCCAAGTAGATTTCTAACCCACTTAATAATGTAACACACTTATCTCGGGTACATTTACATTTACTTACTAGTGTGGCTGTTTCTGATAGCGATTATTTGAGTGAAAATGGAACATCTAGACCTTATTGATGAGCATGTAAGCTGGCTCCAGAACTCCAGACTTCTTGCGCGTCTGGAATGGTTAGAATATTCGCAACTGGAGATAATTTATCCGCGCGTACGTTTTCTACCTCGCGGTACAATCTATTGGCGTGCTTATATTGGTGAAAGTGGATGCACAAAATGCCGTCTTGGCTGCGATCTGCGCGCCGTACATTGTCAAATAAAACGGCCATTTGTAAAAATATGTGAGCTTGTTTTACAAGTTTAAAATTGATATGGTGCTGAAACGAGTTTGGCGATTTTATGGGTTCTCGAATTTTATTGGTATTACACGCTTTATGTCATGATGATTGATGTAATATTTTTAAATACTCTGAGCATATCTAGTTGTAATGAAACGGTTATGATATTGTTTACTTAATCCGGTACTTATGTTGATCAGAACATTTCAATATCGAAGTTTCGTAGATGAAATGGCGTGAATGCGTCATCATTGCACTAAATCAACCGCTGAATCAATTTCACGACTAGGGAACGTCATACTTACTCGTATGCGTTAACCATGTGCGATAACAATTTGTGGAGTCACCCGATCGCCATAATTTTTCCATTGGTGCATTATAGAGTAGAAATAGATAGGTTGACGCCTCATCTGCTACGTCACGGCGGCCGTATGAAGTGTTACCATTGAAAATGACTTGATAACATGTTCCATATCGCGCCGTTTGTTGTCAAACAAACAGCTGTAGCTCGGCGGTGCGTGACGATGGCGCGCCTCACAAGGACGTCCAGGGTTTGAAAAAACCCGCCGAACACCGTCTGAATCTTTATCATCCTGCGAACGCCACAAAAAAAGTAAAGATTTTTTTGCACAGCATTGAGAAACTACTCTGCGCCGATAGTGTAGTATATTACTGCGCAGTATCATGTCTTTATAACAGCCAGTTAGTATAGTACAGTAGTCTCGCGTTGTAAATAAAGTTTTGTTTATTTTAGGGATGTTACACACGAGTTCTAAGTAGTCATGAAGGCGTTCTAGGGCTAAAGTTCAAATTAAAACAATATTAGTTTCGGTAATATCGCGAGTGCAGTATAAAAACTGTATCAAACTTATGATCCTCAATAATCACACTACAATAAAGTTTGTTGACTGATAATAAACAGAGATAACATAAGAACTCAACGAACCGTACCCGTGATATGAAAACTATTAACAATTCCAAATATCGATAAGATAGTGATTTATTGCAATTAAGCTTGTAGGTACTATAAAACGGCTATAAATTTTAAAGTCGCTTTCACTTTTGCGATCGATTTGGTCTTTGTCCAACCGTAGATTGTTCAAATTATTTTAACGAATTTGCCTGCACTAGTGCATAATTATGATAGTGATCTACTTAACATAATGGATGCCACAGTTTGAATGGTTTCGTGCAAATAATAATTAAGCCAGTCAAGAGGCCGATGGACTGGTGGATCTCACGTGCATTCCTCGAATGTTTTCACGCCAGCTAATTAGCGCTGTGACCTCAGATTGAACAAAATAATTAAACAAACGATTACCAGACGATATCGTTTAATAAATCAAATATTCAAGTATTATACCGCTAAAAACTCTGCAAACTAACAAAGTACTTACGTACATTGATTCAATAACAGAAAAACCTACTAATTGAACGTGTTTAATGACGTGATTCTTTAACATAATTTAGCATTTGTCAACTGTGACAGAAGAGCGTGAAAATTGCGTTCAAACTTATCAAGTTGGTGTTAAAATTCCAATAAATCGATATCTTTGATTGTTTGCTGATAGATAAGTAATTGATTATATCGGCGATCCTTTGTTACTGAGGAGCGAGCGTATCTCACAAGTCTCGACTTAGTAAATCAACGAAGATAATGCTTCGATAAGTTCATGACAAAATGCAGGCGCCACACAAAACAAAAAACATCTTGATAGAATGCATTATAAATTCATTTGATAGGAACATCTTTATGATACGTCGTACAATATGACAGGCGCATACTTATGTTGGTTCAATAATCTGATAAAATGTGTGACTATTATAAAATATAACCGAGCCATTGGAAATGGCGAGGCGATGCGTATTGACCTCTGCACCAGTGCAATATTTCTAATTATAAACCGTTTATCGTTCTTTGTTTTCGAAATGTTATATTATTTATATAAGTAACATTTCGAAAACAAAGATATATAAACTTGACAGTGGTCGCGCCACTTTAAGTATTAAGCTTTAAATTGAAACTGACGGCATGGGGACCTTCAAGAGTAAGACCTGGAAGGCTGCTGCTGTTTGCTCAATTCGACCCACTGAACTCCAAAACGTCACTTCACTTAGAAACTGTCAGCCCAACAGCGTAGTGTTCTACCAGACTTCTTAGAAGGCAGTTGTTTATTACACTTACTATAACTAGCAATTCTCTTAGTATCAAGTTTAAACGTTTCCCATCTTGCGATGCTTTGTTAGAATTTTTTTTAGCTAGCTTCAAAGTGTGTCGTATTTTGTTCATACAATTCACAGATTCTATTCAGAATTTGTTTAAGAAATAAGAAGCGCGATATATACTAAGGCTTTATATCTAAGTGGGAAGCGTTGAAGCTTAGATTAGGTTTGTACGCCGCGTGCGGTACCAGTTCGCTATCGATACATTAATGTACATATATTGCGTTTGATAAAAGCTTCGCGGTTTGTTGACCCACATTAATAGATGTTTCTCCGATACCGCTACTCACTAAACTTTCCTTGGGTTATAAAACTGTTCAATTTGCTCCTTCCTTTATATGATTTGCTCCGAATGCAATAACTTTTTCTGGTGTTTTAATGACACATGGTAGAACCGCGTCCGCTTGCAATTGTAATTCAGGCGTCGCCAGAACGAATCGGCGGCTGCCGGCGCTTGCCGGAAACGTCCTCAGAATGGCACATTGCCAGTCATAATGAATGTAAGTATCATTCTTACAGAATTTATTGCGTTACAATTGCCATAAACTATTTATTTGCGCTTAAAATCAGTTTGACCGAGCTCTTGGTATTTGACTCGTTCCAACCCGTAGCGATGCCCTCTAGCTTCGCATTTGGAACTAATAGACGTGGGAATATATCTACTTAGCCATTGCATTTGGTGGAGGCATTTGCAATTCAAACGCAACGCTTTATTGGTTGTACGTAGCGGTGCGGCCAATGAAAATTCAAGCAATAAATTGTGTGCTAGGCGGCTAAATTACGTGGTAGTCGTTTGATACGAGGCCGTTATGAATTTATGGTGTATGCGAAGGTGTTCGGGTAGCGTTCGTTCCGCGACAGTACCTGTGTGACCCAGTGGCGCGAGGCTGCATTTGCTTTCCCGCCAAGTTCATTGGCACCGTGCGATCCCCCGCCCGCGCGCCGGTCAAGCCTAAAAACTGACACGATATTACTCATTGTAAATAGAAAGTAAGTTTCGCTATTTTGGCGAATGAATCGCTGTATGCCGAACGTGTCATGTAACAATACTATCAATAATTGAAATCTTCAGACCTCGTGTCTAGACAGAAGCTGGATCAATATTGCATAACGAGACCAAAAAAATGCCTGTAATATCACAGATTACTTAATAGATTGCCTTCCTATTTTTATGTCTGGTTTTTCGCAATCGAACATGTAGGTACTTACTTATTGATTGGTATTGTGTTATGTTTATTGTTTCATCTCTTTAGTAATAAATACCTATGTATTTTAAGTTGTGTGACAAAGTTAATTCCAACAACCGGCAGTGCCAGTCTAGCAGTTAAGCAATTAAGTTATTATTATTTCTTAATTTTTACTAAATATTTTTTTATTTAATTACTTAATAAACATTGAGTTCGCAGTAATCTAAATTCTTTAAAAATGCTTTCCCAACTATTGCTCAAGGAGAAAACATATTGAAGTAGCTATCGGTATAAATATAATTAAGTTTTGGTTCGATCCTGCAAGTGCACGCTTTTAATAATAATTGTTACTCCGTCAACAATGTTTGGAGACCACAATCGTAAGTTCCACCAACCATCACTGCAATTTTTTAACATTTTATATAATTAAATTAGCGTTACCAGTAAGCAATGTTGCTCACTGGGTATAGCCTATCTTTTTTCTTCACATCTGTGTGTATCACCCATCCAGTTGATTCATGCCACTAGGACGATGTCGTCAGCCCAACGCGTTTACGAAGGGACCTCCGCATCTTCCCGGATTTTTTTTTTTTTCACTCAAAATTACTAAATGCGTGTGGTGAAATCGCAAAAAAAAAATCAGCTTTACCCTACATTCTGATGAGTTATACCATAGAAATATATATATCTATGAGTTATACGAACATAAATTTAAGGAACAGCTGTTTTTTTTTTTGCGATTTCGGGTTTGGTCCCATAGTAAAAGTTGTTCATAATGATAAGTAAAATGACCTCTTAAGAGATTGTTGGTGTTTTACAAATAACCCTGTAAGCAGGTCATGCCCTCACAAGTCCTCAATTCCATCGCGACACACACCTAGATATACATATATGTTATCTATAAACTAAAAACGATCGCGCCTCGAACACGTAACAGGAAAATCAACAACTTACTTTCCTTGATGATTTGACAGTTCGACTTTTTTTTTTGCCGAGTCCGTAACGGAAAGTAAGCATTCGTTCTATTTTTAACTTTGATACCTATTTACCGTTACGGCGAGGCTGCCTCGATTCATCCTCATTGATAAATAAAATATAATTGAGGCTTAACGTGTGGCACGTATGTACACGGTACGTTTGTTTGTAATCGAGAAGTAGCACAGCCAATGACAAGTTAGGTTGACATATGTCATAATTTAGTCCAACCGACAGCTTAGAACGTTTGGTTTTATTTAAATGGCACGTGTTGAATCTTACTTAGAAGTGGTTAATTATTGTTTGTGAAGATTCGATTTGCAACAAAAAAATATCAAGGATGTTTTTCGATTCAGGTACCTACCTAATTTTTTTCAATGGCTTAATTCTGGTGAATTTAATAATCTAAATTTTTCGTTGTTTCAACAAAAGTTATCAGTGAGAATTCGATTATTTTGCTCATAGTACTCGTTCGATATTTCATGACTGGGCACACCTTGTTCAAATCTGAATTTAGACATGATCCGTGCTTATTTGCAATGAATGAAGATTAGCATAAAGTGCGTCGCTGTCGGATGCAGCGCGGGTGCCTATAGTCTCGTGTATACAAAATGAACATTTTAAATTCACATTTGACATGATTTTCCGCTTTTAGTGAGTGTAGTAAGGTCATGGGCAACGATTTTTAACCGACTTCTAAAAAAGGTGGAGGTTCTCAATTCGGATGTTTGTATTTTTTTTATGTTTGTTTGGGCATAACTCCGTCGCTTGCCAACCGATTTGAAAAAATCTTTTTTTGTTGGGAAGGGTATACTTCCCAAATGGTCCCATGAAAATTTTATCGAAATCGAACAAGCGGTTTTTGAAAAATCAACAAAAATCTAAAAAAAATATCTACATTGTCTACATTGACGACCTTTTAGTTTACTCTGCATTGGAGCAGTGCATTTTTTTTACACCAATGTAATTGGTTCGTTTAGGTGGGGGAGGGGAGGGGGTGTAGGTACCACTAAAAAGTGAAAAATAAAAAAACTTTTTACAAAAAAATACAACCGACTTCCACAAAAAATCAAAAAAGTACAAAATAACTTTAATTCGGAAGTCGGTGTTCAAAAAACGAAAAAGGAACCACATACACCGAGTTCCGAATTAAAGTTATTTTGTACTTTTTTGATTTTTTGTGGAAGTCGGTTGTATTTTTTTGTAAAAAGTTTTTTTTCATTGGGGAATTCCAAGTGCCTAAAAATAAATAGAGAGAGAGTAGAAAAATAAATAAAAAATATTATTTTATACGCTTGGATAAAAAACAGCATTTAGGTAGAATGTATTCTTGTCCTTGACTGTACTAGATACTAAAATTCTAGTCTATGCTTTTATGTACAATCTATAAAATAAAATAAAGTTGAAGCTGCATTGCTCAGGAAAAACAAGTTTGATTTAAAAAAAATAGTGTTGGATAGTCCATTTATCGAGGAAGGTTACAGACTACTAGCTCGTGGCTAAAGACTAACAGCCGCACGGGTCGATCTTCAAGGTTAAGCAACACTTGCCAAGGTTAGCCTGTGGATGGGTGACCATCTTCACATACCGAGTTTCCTCCGTGCCTCGGAAAGAACGCTCAGCCGTTGGTCCCGGCTGTCATTTGTAGATATTTGGCGGTCGTTACGGATTGTCAGAAGCCAGTAAATCTGACTCCAGTCTTGTCAAGAAGTATCGTGTTACCCAGTTTATGGGTTGTGGCGGTCTGGCAGGCAGCCGCTCTACGTAAAATACTGGTATTCAGCTGAATCCGGTTTGACTGGGAGCCGACCCCTATATAGTTGGGAAAAGGCTAGGCAGATGATGATATTGCAAAAACAGGGACGCAGACAAAGTTACGCAGGTCAGCTAGTTAGTGATACTTAGGATTTTAATATGCGTAATAGAAACGCTAAACAATTTACTACGGTAACTTGATGAGCTTCGGAGACTTGATGGATGGCATTATGTGTCAAGCAGCCATGATTTATTTAAAAGCTGCACTGTATGTAAATGGATACATTAGACCATAATGTATCAGTCTGTAAGAATATAAATGATTCAATCAATCTGTATTTATGATAGCTTTGTAGCTGAAGTCTCTATTGAATATCTTGCCCTTGATATTTTATTGGTAAATAAATCCAGTTTGTTTTTATTTATGTTTGAGACACTTTCCAATAGACATAACAAGTTTTAAATTAATCGAGATTATCGGTCCGTAAGCTCTACTTTTAGATGGAAGTGCTATTAAAAGAGACTATGTTCATAACACAAAATCCGACCAAGTTCGTGTCGGACCACGCATACTGAAGGGTTCCGTAGTTCAGTATTAAGAAAGTAATTATTGGAAAAATTAGGTCAAGATCTTGAATTCCTTACTGTCAAATCCTAACAGTAAAGGAGCATGTATTTTGTTTTATCTATTGGCATTTTAAGTTAAACGACAGTGGATAAGATTAATCAGACTGACATATACATGTAGTATAAAAGTCCAAAAAAAAAAGTAAAAAAATAATAATTTAGTTTACTTATATGTTCACTGTATACATAATTAACTGTACTGTACAATACTGTACAGTACTGTCTGTGTTACTGTATAATATTTAAGTTACTGTTGCGTCAAGCTGTGTTGTGCAAACCAATTTGAGCGTCTTACTGAAAATCTCATACCTCTAAAAGTATATAAGCTGTGATGTTCAAACCAATTTTCGTTGGAAGTGTCTGTGAAGTTTTATAATTTTTTTTTTAGTATTTTTAACTTAATAATTGTAAAGTTAGAGGGGGGAGGAGCATTTTTTACGAATATAGAAACACATATCTCAAAAACTATTGCATAAATAAAAAACTTTTTAGAAACCCCGATTTCATTTTGAAAGATCTATCCAATGATACCTAACGCGATTATGTTTGTTGAAAATTATTTTTTCATCCCTCGGTTACATGTATGGAATTGGAGTGCCACCCCTAAAATATTTTTTCTATAATATCACAACACTATTGAATAGCGGTTGACAGGTTGCACCTACCTACTAATTTTCATTTATGTAGCTTTAATAGACTCCTAGTAAAACGGCTGTGACATACAGACAGACGGACGGACAGACAGACGCACATGACGAAATCATAAAGGTTCCGTTTTTGCCATTAGGCCACGGAACCCTAAAAATTGTTCAGGTGTACGCAATATTGATTAGTTGTGAACTTCAATTAGTGTATCGCGGTACAGTGAGCCCTATGTTTATGTACTGAGCCCGCCCATCGATTAGTTTCAGGTTCATTTCGCAAACGAGCGTACCAAGGTCATGGTACCGCACCAGCTCGTACCACGTAAATTTCTTTGCTCTTTACTCAGTTTGTGTCGTGTCCCTATTGATATCGATTTTGTAAAAAATAGACTGACAACTTTTATTGTTATCACAATTCTGTCCACAAATGCACGCTCTCATTCCGTTACCATTCCAGCTAACAGTGACATATCTAAATATATTTTGGGTAAAGTTATTATTCGTCTTACACAAACATGTTTGGATGTATTGCAAAATGTATTCAAATATTATGTAAGTTAGCACAAAACATGTTGTTGATGACGTCAACAAAGTTTTTTGTACGAATTTCAATGGGCTGACTGTACAAGTTTGGACTTGATCCGATTTTGATCAAACATAGCCAGCCGGTCCGGATTTTATCCAACAAGCGACGCGCCAATTATCCACTTGCATATTACTTGATTTATCGGTAAAATGGACATCGTTTAACAGATTAAGATTTCAATTACGATAAAAGTGCTTCTTCTAATTCTGTCTAATGAATGCGGCACCCAGATAATTCACTTCCATTCCTGGTTTGAAATTAATTTAATAGTTGTTTCTCACGTGAGCTGAGATATCTACGATCGTACTAAAAATATCGATGTCTGGAATTTTCATCGCGGCAAGAGAATGCGATACGGTCATATGTACCATCATTGACGTTGCTGTTATAAAGCTTGCCGATCGTAAAATATTCACCTGGTCTGCTTGTAGGGTTACCAATTCATTTTTATAAGACACAAACTTTATATTTTTTTGTTTTCTATTTGAGATGGGTTTGCTTAATGTGGTGTGTTCAAATGATTTTTTAAGTCATTTAGAAAAGTCTCTTGTCTGTATTCTAAATGATTTTCGACACGGTAAATCAAGAATACTACAGACTTGTATACATTTATGGAGAACATTTTATTGTTATTCAGTACTTTTTGGGAAACAAGCATTTTGTTTTTGAAAATAATTGCACTAGTTTACACAATTTTTTTCCAAAGGTACCAGTTTAGATTGAATAAGTAATAATTACTTAACCCTATTTCAGATATAGAATAGAAAAAAATCAGGATGCCATTTTTTTAACATATTTCATATATTTATCTGGAATTTCAAAGATTTAAAACACATAAATGACATATGGAGAATAACGTTCAAGGAAATCTTTTAAGTCAATAAATTGATACAAAGTTGTGGATACATTATTCTTGTTGAAATAATTAATATATGTGAGAACGATGTAGAAAGGCACGTACGATAAAGGCATCCGGAGTAAAAGAAACAATTAAAAGTACAAATAATTAAAATATATGTAGCGAAGTAGAGTACAGTCCTCTATATTAGAGTATGACTGGCAACCCTATATGAGACTGTAGGTCAACTTTCGTTGTCTCACTGGCTACCATTTTGACTTTTCATAAATAGAAACTAATGTAATTAAGCACAAGGCGTCTCGATGTCTAGTTTATTTTTGTACTCCCAGTGTAAAATGTTTTTTTTTTTTTCTAGATACTGTTCAAGGCAGTTACTTGACCTATATTTCGGCATACGCCAGCAATTTTCTGAAGCTTTTTGCGGCTTCCAACTCGTTATATCAAAGTGACTTGTATGAGCGTGGATTTTAAATTATATATTTTCAAATACACAATTTTATGTTCGTTGGTGTTCTAGTAAAATAAAATCAGCAAATTTTGATTGCTGTTTCGCAAGGATATTGGTAAATATACTCGTTCGAATATATCAATATTGACGCAGTTGATATTTCCTCTCCTGTAATAATTTAATATCCGGTGGTACTTAATTAGTCACTTTCACCCACTTATAAGCTATTATTTAATTACTAGCTGCTGCCCGCGGATTCGCCCGCGTGAATGTAGGAAATCATCCCAAGGGAACATAATCCCGGGATAAAAAGTATCATATGTTACTTCTAGTACCTCTCAGAATATGTGTACAAAGTTTCATGATGATTCGTCGAGTAGTTTTTGCGTGAAAGCGTAACAAACATCCACGCTTTCACATTTATAATATTAGTAAGGATTTGACTAGGTACACATAATTTCAGGAATAAAAGTAAATTGATTAAATGGAACATAAAACAAAGAACCAATAGTGTCTTGATGTAGCACAGTTTATTGTTTCCGCTGTAGATTTTTACCTTATTGAAAAAATCGAAATCCCGCAAAGGAACGTGGTAAACTAAAGAAATGGAAAAACATTGAATAGGTAATCATAACAACTAGTGTTTACAACAAGCTTCTGATCGGCATACTAATAGATATTGAATCATAATTTGATGACAATTCATCAATTACCAGCAAATATATTCACTAATACATAATTACTTGTACTGCAAACAAAAATAGAATAAATTAGTTGAAACTCATTATTTTGTAGGCACAATTCTGCTTTGAATGACGTATCGGCGTCACTCCACAATTGTGTACATAAAGCAGTCTCAGCCATTCACACCAAAGCGAATTATGTACTAACACGTGTGCATAAATAAATATAAAAAAAACAAATACATATAGTCCTGTCCACCTACTAAGTTCTACAAGCAACACATTGCATTTACAACTTTGTATCAATCTTTATTAGCTTCACATACATAACTGGTTGGTGAGCGCTGTAAACAGCAATTCAATGCGAAAACTACCAAGTTAGCCTTCCTCAGTTCAAATAATATACGAATAAATACGATATAAAACTGCTGAAAACAAACATAACAATGAACACTTCGATGTAATGGCAACTTTCAAAGCGGCGCTGAAAGTCAATGCGACGTTTGACAAAGAATTTACTGCTCAAAGGCAAACTCTTCAAGATCCATATTTATTTGGAGCGAGGGCTTGCTCGAGCATCCTTCGTTTTAAAGTTTCGCACTTGTAGCCCATATGGCAACAAACATACAAGTGTGAAAATTAGCAGTAGTACGTACAACTGGAAGGGTTGATCTATGTTCTTAATAATTTTGGAAGATTCAATGGTTCTTAAACCATTTAATCTTTGAGGGTTAAAGAACGAATTAACAAAATACAAATAAGTATCCATATCCATACACATATAACTTTGTCTGACAATCCCAGAATCTCTGGTGATGCAACTAAAATAAACGAAAATGAATGAAATTACACCTTTTTTGTTAACGCTCCATTTGGGAGCTACAGTACATCTTAGGACTGGGTCATTCATCCATCACTCATCGCGTTCGTTCAGAATCAAAAAGTACAGTTAGCAAAAACTTTATTTTTAGCTGTATGAATTCTTGGAATAGTATTCGCAATATTTGTTCTCACCACTACTCTTTGTGTCTAGTGATGGCTCAAAGTCAACTGTAATTTCCTGTTCCGATTTGTAACTCGCAGTGATTTTTAATTGTCGAGTAATTTATCATGTTATTAAGTAGTTTTTATTTTGAGATTTATTTATGTTCTCAATTGCTGCATTAGTAAGCAATTAGCCAAGTTACTTCTGATGCGGTTAAAATTCTAAGCATATCTCACACTCACACGCTCTTGGTTTTTATCTATATATATATCGGGTTTTGGTTTCCGCTCTTATTCCTCATGTTGGACCATGGCGGCAGTTCTAGCCAGCCAACCGGGATCCATAAGCAGATCAGTGTGCTCTTGGTTTTATGATCAACTTAATTTGTTCGTCATCTTTATGTGCCTAGTTAAGCTGCGATTAATGTTTAATTAGAGGTATTAATGCTGTAACATTCATTCTAACATTTACAATGCTAATCAGTATTACATGTCTTCTATTAAAGGACAGGCTTTTGAACGTTTTCGGTCGACAACCCCTCCCCTCCGCACATCCAAAATTGCCACTTTCTAATAAGAATAAAGTTGAGTACTCTGCGAGTGCAAGATGACGCACATTCGGAATGCAGCCACTGCGGTGGGTAATTGCATCCGTCGCCGCTAATTATTATATCCGATGCAAAATCGCTGACATTCTTCTAATCAAACAGTGGTCATGTTCTTTTACACTAGGTTTAATTACGTCAATTTCAAGAGTATCAGATTCTACAACGTGATAACTCTTAATTTACGAGCTTCTCTTAGAAAAAACAAAAAAACATTGATTAAGGTAGTTCTCGTTGACTTTTAATGTCACTGATTCATTGAATCGTTTTACTGAACGTGTGCAATTATGTTCTTGTTAAGCTAGAGATCGCAAGGGCAGACAGGCTTTCACCGTCTTGTCTCGCGAAAATCGTGTAATTCGAAACATGATCCTATCACGTTCAGTTAAAGCAGGTATTCGCTCGCCATCTCAATTCTTCCTAACTTTCTGCTGCTGTCGCGTGGAGAAGTTATTGATTTGACACTTAATATTACATGCCGTTGTACATTATGTTCTTGTACCAAAGTTTATGGTCGTTCAATCAGGTGTGCTTCGAGCAACTGCTCCAGGTAGCGTCGACACCGCACCCCAAAGAGGATTAGCCCAATTCCGCTGACTGTCTTCTCGATGCCGTCTGACGGGTAATCCTTTTAGTGGGCATGAAAGCGGCCTCTGAGGTCGAGGCCTCCCAGTCAATCGAGCACTGTTTCATAAATACACCAGCTGTTTAAAGATCATTGTCCCAATAAGTGCAGAATTGACTGATGTATTGCTGCTCATAATTTTCATATGCTGCGGTGTGCTGTATAATTTTATAACGACTGACAACATTTTATATTCAAGAAAACTGCCATGATTATATCTCTTGAAGTTGACGAGAAATGTCGATATAATCGTGTCCCCGTTTGAGGTCAAGATGAGAATCGATTTCTGGAAGCGGAGCCTTTAGCAGGGCATTTATTGGATTTTTGAGAGATACGAGATAAATGCTTGTCCTAAATACGTCGTTCCAGTCTACGCACTCAGAATGTAAACAATTATATTAGGGTGTGCTCTAAAGAGTTGTATGACTCAGGATTACTATACACATACCGTTACTTTCGAGCGATTGAAATTCGCTGGAAGTAATTAAGCAAAATAAACATTTCACGATTGAAAACAAACATGGATAATGGATCTTTACTACCACTTGGCAGTGGCGTGCAGTGGTTCGAGTTAGGGTAGGCCAGAAAATAATGTCCAAAAAAAAACACACCACGTTATTCAGGGTTGAAATTTGGTGCCGTTTTTTTTTTGTTTTTTTTTTAAATAGGCAATTAAAAAAAATTAAAAAAAACTCATTTCATTAAAAATCAACCCTGAATAATGTGGTTATTTTTTAAAATTTATTTGGACATTTTCACTGGCCTACCCTAACTCGAACCACTGCACGCCACTGCCACTTGGGGTATGTAAAGTAGTCCATCAATTGGGAAGAAGATTGCCGCAGCCTCTGGCAATTCATTATAGACAATTCAGATGCTGATTTGATAGCCGCATGCATTTCGGTTTTAAGTCATCGTTTTCGATTTATAAAATGATATTCGATTAATGCATTGATTTTTGCTCTTTATGGCAATGTAATGTTTTCAGTTTATGTCATGTTATGAATGTTAATCGTTCAGTTCATGTCACGAATTACGACTACAACTTCATACATTTCCGAGTTCCGAGTATTCTATTCTTTTGGGATTTTTGCCAAGAATATTTAATACGCGCTACAGTTTGTAACGTATGTTCTGTGCAAATTATGTTAAATGTTTTATGTGAGTTTCCTTGCCCAGTGTCTCTTAAAAATTGAGGAAAAGAAAAATCTTGATCGTTGGTCGTAAAAGTTGAATTGTCAAATATGTAAGTTAACGGAAGTCTATCAAGTACGTTTGTTGTAAGAGGTCCTGCCTAAAGGCTTCCGGAGTTCCTCCAATGTCGTATCTGTTAAAACATTCGACGTATGCTGATATCGCGACGCTTAAAATAGCCATTATCTCGTCCGCGTTGAGGTCAGTGGGCGCTCTGTCGGCGTACGTTCGATCATTAACAACACTGATTAAAAAACCCTTTCAGTTCTGCGTAGTAGTTTTGGTTCCATCAACGTCATCTGCTATCTCTTTCACATTCTCAATGGAAATAAAGTTAACACTTAAGTTATGATTCAGTTTATACTTTCAATCTAGTTTAACTAGAGTTTTATCTTGCTGCAGTCTGTTAAAACTTTCGTTTTAATTACGTATGATCATTTTTATTGACTTTAGTTTTCTATTTTTCTATGTCATGTCACGTCTGAACAGGGCCTCAAGTATTCTATTACAATAGTGTCAGAATGGTCTATCATTGATCTCATAATGGTTAATTTTTACAAGTTTGGTAATCTAATAATATAAAAGCGTCACTATGACTTTCCAGTGGTCAACCACTGACTGTCCATTGAATATATAGAATGGTAATCTCCCACATATGAAAAATGAATGACAGACGTTTGCGGTAGTTTGCTTCTTGACAGTTCTTTTGATCAGTGACCTACCATTAGATCGTCATTGCTTTTAATAGATCGGTTATCAAAAAGTAGTACGAGACCATTGACCGACCAATGATCGATTATTATAAATTTAGCAGATTATGAACTTTTACCAAAATGACAGTGGGATTGTGTTGCTGGTAGTGTGAAAGTCAATAATAAGTATAAAGTTTTCAATTAAATAAGCTTTATTATTTGATTTTTTTGCTGTGGTTGTCTTAGCCAAGATGGCCATATAAACCAGTAAAAAGATCAATGGCTCAGACAGTTACAATTAAATAATATGTGATAACTGATAAATAACGTGGATCGGCTCATTTTGACAGGTTGGCAGCCCTGACATCTGTCACTTTACACGATTCAGTTTATTAAGTTGTCATATGTCAAACAGAATGATGAGTACACAATGCGAGAACGAACTACATTTTCTCTTTTTGATTGGCGTTGGGCTGTAAGCTTTGACATCGTATTTATGTAATCAGCATGTACGCTACCTAAAATAAGATGTTTACCGATTTCATTGGAACGATTGGTCGGTGGTGAGACATTTCATGAAAATTTCCAATTCGTTTCTGCCTCGCACAAAAACAATTGCTCGCTCAGTGCTCAATCAGCTGCATACAAATAATTTGAGCTTAAAGCAAAGCATGAAACAAAATCCAAATTACTACAATTTTTTTTTATACATACTAAAGTCTATCTATACGGTATGCATCATCATCATCCAAGATTCCTGGTGTCAATGCAACCTAATAATACTGTACCCCACCGCAGTGTCAATGTGCGTTGAACTTTAATTAGCTATTATACCTTTTTGAGCTGTTTGAAATCGTACAACGAACCCTATACAAGTAAAGGAAACGCACTTAGCGTTTTAGTGTTGTCGTAAATGTGATCACTGTGATATTAAATTCGCGACTCTGCGGCTCTTGCTGAGAAATGCAATAAATAACTTGAAGCAGACTCTCGCCCATATGCCATTAGATCATTTAGCGTGGGGCGGTCCAACCGCCTGACTTGTTTAGGATTCAACGTACTGCTGAAATGAATTACAAGAGAAGTAACAAGCCTGAAAGGAAAGAGATACGAATCACTTGGTTCAATTCCTCTGAATACACCTACCTAAGTGAATCCCAAAAATAAACAGCCCCACGCTTCCATGAAATTGGATTTCATTTTAGAGATTCTAAAATGAGCTTAAATACGGACGACGCTTGCGGTTCTGAGTATGTTTCTGAATTTAAATCGCCGTGTTAAAAATATTATTAGGTGCATGCGAATAAATTTAAATCATACAATGGAGTTTATTACTTTGAAAGACGTCTTTTTTGTAATCATTGTAACATTAGAGTGCATTGACTTTCGAACGACTTATTGAAGTACTTGCAAAATTTGCATTGCCAGCAGATTAATCTTTGCTTGTAAATCTTGTAACTGGTTTTATTGTCGCAACGTGTTGAGTGGGCCTAAGTTAGCGCACAAAAAGTGAGCACAGCTGCCCCATTATCTGAAGAAAAGATTTATTGACCCACTACCGAACTGATTGATTGCAGAAACTAAAGTTTGAAACCATTAAGCAATTTGTTATACTTTCGATTTTATATCCCATAATAATTATTTACCAAGACTGAAACTTTCTCTTTTTAGCGTTTTGGTTTTGCTTAAACGTTATGTAATGTCAAAAACGTAATTGTAGTGGTAAATAATACCAATTTAACTACAGCTATCGTAAGATCGATCTTCGTTTAACTGGTTGCCTCGCACTGCCTACCAGCTATTTATTGTGAGTCATTCGGCGCAACTGCGTAGCTAAGATTCTTATCGTTTCGTCATTAACACTAGATATAGAAAATTGATTACTTTAATTGTTAGTTAAACACTAGCTACTTTGTCACATCTGCCTGGCTAGAACTTCCTCTAGGCTTTGTTTCAACCGACGAAAATAAACCTATAAAGATAGTAAGGATAGCCTGTTTAAAGTTAAATTAACAATAAAATAGTTTTAAAAATATGAAACGTCTTTAAGTTTGAAACTAACGTTCGTCATGTCAGGTTTCATTGATGTATGTATGTACATAATTTGCCGGCAGGAACCGCTTTTAATTCGGTAGTGTAGAAAAAGTTAAGTTATAATCGTGTTTTCGTGAACGTTAACTTCGTTTTCCAACTTTGTGAGGCAATCAATGTTTGAATAGCATTTCCAATTAGCCTTTACGTGCGGCGAAACTCGTGTTCTAGGTTTGAACCTATTTTTTTTTTCATCCGATGCAGTTGAGTGGCGAAGAAAATATCTTGCCAGTAGCCATTTTGCTCTCACTATCAATCGGGTTGAATAGTAGTTTGTCTTTCTTGTGACACAAACATAGTGTAGTGCAAGATTTCATCGCGAGCCATTGATTTATGACTATAAGCGTTGAAATGCATAAATAACAAACTTACTACACGTCATATTAGATAATATCGAGCATACTGCCATTATTTGTTTCGCTACAAATACAAGTATAAACATGTATATCTGCGCTAAAATCTCGAATGCGATGTTTGATTTTTTCAACGGATTCGTGTTTAATTAGGCGCACGCTCAACCTTGTTCGCACTGAGGGCTGCGCGCGCGTCGCTCAATATTAGACAACTGCGCAGTTGTAAGGTAAATAAAATTGAGGAATATACTGGTTCTGCACTCAAAAATATAGTAAGTGTTGTCAGAATTTTAACTAACTAGTAAAAATAATCGGTATTTTATAGCATCGCCTTTTTATATTGCCCCTACTTCGGATCCCCTTCTGCATCATGATTTATGATCATATTGCACATACGATGATGTGAGAAGAGTAAGTACTAATAGAATTAACGACATTAATAATCTTTCTTTTTTTTTATCACTCAACCTACTATAATAATCTTTTAGCAGATAATTAATGCGTACTCTTACCACCTACACACTTACAAACGATTTTATATCTCCCTGTAAAACACACGCTGAGAAATTATAACCACACGTTTTTTATGGAAGTTTATTGTTGCCATATTAACGTCGACACTCAAGTTAATGAGAATTATTATTCTGTATGAGCTTGAAGCGGAGATATTAACGCTCACATAGCTCGATAAAGAAGCGCTTGAAGTGGCTTGTTTCGGTAGCGCTAACTGTTAGTCACAACTTTACTTTTGACATGTTTAAACTTGAACCATGTAAACATGCTTCCTAAATGAAATACTGAGCAAGTGCAAGTTGGACTGGCACTCAATGGGGTCCTATCGACAAAGGCTAGATGTATAAAAAATCCACACAGTAAATAGGTACTTTCATTTGATCATATGTATACCGTTCCGGTCCGTTTGATTCGGACCATAGTTGCTGTGATAATCTGAAAGACAGGCTCAGATATACGAATGTTCCTGTAAGAATGCCGTTTTTTTTTATTCCGACATACGGAACCCTAAAAAGCTTCCGTATGCAGCAGTAGCAGTAAGTAGCATGCACGCAAGCAAGACAAGCAAACTTTGCGGAAATTGGTTCGAAAAAGTCACAGCGTCTCTGTAACAGAAAGGGCATTAGCAGAAACACGAATGGGTTTTAGTCAGTAAGAGTTCTAATGATTTTACATCGTTGAAAAATTAAAAAAAAATCACAGGGACACTACAGTCTGAAATCTGGACTTACAAGTTTAATTTGCTAACGGTGTACTACAAGTTATAAGGTTTCAGCATTCCATTCAGAAGTTTGAATTTAACGCTTAATTTTCTAGTGTAACGTAAAACATTAACATTCATTACATAACCCGTTGTTTTAGTAAAGTAAATGTTTCTGAAATATTACTTTAGTTTTTGTTGTCTCTTAGTCTCTTTAGGTTTGCAGATATCATTTGTGAACGAAAGTTTCGACATTTTCTCATCCTATTACTTCGATCCGCTGAAATAAACTGGTCTCGCGCTAACTATCAAGCCTCTAGGTTACTCCAACCATAATGTGGCTTGTTTATGGTGTTAGTGCAGATACGGCCGATTTGCACCTATTATCCCATTTCCCATTGACTATAACTTCTTCTTTATTGCAAGCTTTTACATTCGAATGCAAATTAGAATTGTTAGCTGGAAGTCTTTTTATATTATTTCCAAGAATATTTAGACAATCTTATGACTTCACCTCCTTACTTGTGAACGTGAATATTGTTTTAACGTGCATTAGCTACGGTCTAATCATTTGAGACCATACATGGTATTACTGGGATAGTTCAACATTAATTAAAACTATGAAACTGCATCAATGAGAGATTTCCAAGCATTCTCCATCTACCAGTGCAATAGTAACCAATTCACTCACTTAACCTTTACGGCTGGTAAGTAATTTACTGATACTTTAGTAGTTCTCTATTCCAGTTCAACTCACCCGTAGTTTTTACGACCACGGCGAAAGAATTTTCAAGAAAGTGGTCTCTATATGACAGCTAAACGAGTTACAAGGAACCTGTTTCTCTCACTATCCATTGACCTTGGCGAGGTCGTCCCTGTCTATTCGCACTCATTCGGCAATAAAGCAGTGGCTCAATGAATTAAACCGATTAAAAAGAACCATTGGACGAATGCCAATCCGCGTCCGTATAAACAGTGCGAATTTAAAGAAAATGTCGTTACGTAACTCCAAGAGATAACAGTTTTGAAGTATTCTGCGGCTCGCGCGTCATCTAGCTCTGATATCATTGTGAAATCAAACAAGAATAAAACCTCTGCTATTTTTGTATGCTTCGGTAACAAAGGGTTGAATGAACAAAACTAGATTCTTTCGTTCTGGGTCTAACTGCTAGTCTCGTACTGAATTTTTCGGCATTGTCACGAATCTCCACCGAAGCCTAGAATGTAAAAAAGCTTTTAAATGTAATGGAAACTTTAATTAAGAATGTTGTTTACATTTGCATCTTAAAGTGCTCGAATAACACTCTAAACAAATGTAATACTACTCTTCATAATTACATACAATATTTAAAGCATGAAGCCCACCCACAAAAATGTCCCAGATCCGTATCTTGGTGTAGCACAAAAGGCCGCTTAATATTTATGTTTTGTTTGCAACACTACTTAGATTACAAAGGCACCGTGCTAAACTCGCCCAGTTAGATCTTAGAACTGTACGCACTTACTTTAGTCTCATATTTAGTCCCGGTGCGTCGACCTCCTTACTTAAAGCTGACAAAGAAAGTTCTGGAACAGTCAGCTTCCATTTCTGGAAACAGATACAATTCGCTCGCTGCGCCTACGAAAACATTGTTGTAAATCACATCTCGACTGCGACTCATCATACCATGACTAACTTTATTTATGTAAGTACGTGTTGCTAGTTGCGTTTTCAATTTATTTTATGCCCACTAACAGAACCCTGGAACTCATTCACATTGCTCTGGATATTTTAATTAAAGCATAGGGAATATGACTCCGCTAAGCTGTTCAGTGAATAGAGTGATTTGATTAATCTGCATTCATTCGCATATCATGTACAGATATCGTTTATGGTCCAATAACTCAATCACAGTGTTGAAGGGAGGAATGAATTTACAGTTTTTCAATACTTTTAATACAAAAGCTGTCACGTGCTTTTAAATAGGATGATCAAACGGCAACAGACCGTGGGTTAAACGCGTGGACCCAGTTACCCACCCGTTTACGTGTGGCATTTTTTTTTTTCAATAAAGACCTCTTGATATTTTGTTGTTACCGTCGATCCATCAGATATCATTGTATTGTGGGACTTCGAAAAGTGAACGTTATGAATCTTAATACTCGTCACCATTCAAGTCTTCGCGATTTGAATTATCAACGAGTTCAAACAGTTGAAAAGCCGTTTGAGGAGGTTGTTTCACATGTCGTGCAGTGTCTTCGTCTTTGCCATAATTATTGTGTGTATATTTGTACTGGTTGCCGGAGACAGGTGGTGTCCTGTGCTGTACATTGACTCCGCGACCTTGGCGTCCCTCGTTTCAATGGCATGCTACGGCCGTGTTATGGCATGGGCTTAAGGTTTTTTCTGTCAAGGCTAACAGCTTTATATTCGCTTGTAACGCTTCTATGGACGGTGGCATTTTGTTCTAGGCAGCTTTTTGTACGTAATTTGCATTCCTAACATTCCTTTTTCGTTAAATATAGACATCAGCGTTTTCCTCTTTAATTATTCTGAATTTACGAAACTAAATTTGTCAAGTTGCTGAACTTTCAGTTTTGCAAAGCATAGTTTCGTTTCGACGTGAATATAATGGCACTGGCTTTGCCGAATTCATTGTTTTCTTTGTGAATGCTGTATCAATGTTGGTACACTAGTCGGTAGTACATTAGCATTTTAAGACATGCGAAATTTTCCTCGAGTTGATATATGCTGGTTTGCTTTAGGTATTGCCTCCGGCTCTTTGTAACTTCACAGCTTTAAATTGTATTTTCTGACTTAACAAAGACGTCACGTCCCAGTGTCGTAGTGTTTATTTCAATGCTACATTAAATTCTTAACCTCCTGACAATGGTTCAAAAAATATTAAATTTAAATGAAAATAAGTGAATTGTCACATTTCGTTATAGTAAACGACTTAATAACAAATAAAGTTAACTAAGGCTGATAGGCCCATTGCCCCAATTGGCTGATCACGCTGTGACGTCATCGGCGTCTGCGCATCGTCTGCCGCCGCTTCCCGGAACGGTTGGCCGCAGTGCCTTCCTGCTGCTCACGCCCTCATTATTACTATGAATGAACTCTTGTATAGTTCACTATAACACTTGGACGCCGTATTCACATAAAAAATAAAAACACTTGCCCTTATTGGCTTTCGTATGCGGGACATCATCAATGTCTGTTACTTGTCTGTCATTGTCAGCACTACTGCTCTAGTAATGGTTAATAATGATGAATGGATTTCACTCTCAGAGTCAATGAACTTTTGATCTAGTTTTTGTGTGTGGGCACAAAAATGACAGTCGACAAATGCTCAAGTATTCATTATGGCTGACTAAAATCTACACGTGCTGGCTTTTTTCTAAGAGTTTGAAATGCTACACTGCTCTCCTTCTACCGTTCACCTTCTTCGAAATCAAAAGGAACAACTTGAAACTTAATTTGCAATTCTGACAATACGGCAATGCGATTCCGCAAAGATGAATAATCTCAATCATGCAAATTATTGCTTGTTATTCATCTTTCTGGTGCATTGTAGGCTTAATATGAACTTTCAAGGTTTCACATAAGAACCATTGTGCTTTGGTTTGCATATATTTTTTTTTTTGGTTTGTATATAAGACCATACTTTGAGGCCATATTTAGTATTCTTCTCGTATCCACTGGCCAGGAAGCGGTATACCGTTTACCTCACATTACGTTAGCTTATTGTGTTCATGCCTTCACTGGTGTATTGTTCAGCAAGTGATGCTTTGCATTAAAATTGAACTTGTATTGACACTTCCAGCAGTTTGAATGGATGCAATACTGAACGTAAGTAGAAACAGTCGTTGAAATCCACAAAAACAGCGCCGTGTCATGTTGCTTTGTCAATTTCGAGCGACCAAACTTTTTGGTCTTAACGGGTACTTAACGTATTTTTGGTATTACCAGTCTAGATTTTGGATCAGCAACGCAAATTTCTAATTCATTTACCTAGCTAGGTTAGTGCGATTTGGAAATGACTACAGAATTGTCATTTTCCGTTGGTTTTCCAGTCCAGACGTCTCGGAAATCAATGTAAAAGGTTGGTGTCGCAGTGCAGATACCTACCTACACCGCTTCGGTTACCAGAGAAAGTAACTCGACCTATTTTCAGCATTTACTCGTACTTCCAGACTGAACGCGAATAGTCTGCACATTAGCTCAGAAGAAAATTAAATTTCTTCGTGTGGATTTTGTCCTCTTCGTTCGTTTTTCAATCAGTTAAAAGACTTGAATTTTCTCTTATTAGAAATACTCGATGTGGTTACTACTGGAAGGTTGTACGTTCTTCAAAATCGCTACGACATTACTCTCACCGGTTCTGTTCATAATTCCGAATGAATAGTTTATTACAGCATTAATTTAGAGGCATACAGAGATCGGATCTTGCCGTCAGCCGGCGGCGATGGGCGCTGTTGTCTTCAATTAACCCAGTTCTGGTTCAACCATTGTGTGCAGTCTACCCGGTGTCTGCTTTCTTCCACTAGCCAGTAATGAGTATAAGTAATGAGAGACTTGCGGAGAAGGCTTTGTTTAGGCGTCATTTGAGAACTGTACACACATGTGCCGTAAGTAATATTACGTTCAATCCTATCGTTACATCATCGAAGTTGTGCGCAATTATCTGATCAGATGGACCATTATTTGTTTATTGATTTCACGTTCTCTTCAGCGCTATTATTTAATTTGAATCCAATCTATTCGTATTCGGTCCCGGCATCTCTTAATCGTACTAACTTGCCTCTCTTCTATTTAAGCCCTTGTTATATCTTCATTTGAAGGGATTTTTTTAAAGCGCTTCGTTGAATTTCTTCTACGATGTTTCTCTTTAAACTGTACCTGCTCACAGTTTATCATCCGTAACTCAATTTATCTTTTAATTCATAACAATTTCTGTTATAAAAATTGAATCCCCAATTAATGTTCCAATTCCCGTTTCAATTTGCTTAATTAACAAGATATAAAGAGTAAATTTTGATAATATATAAGTGTTGTTTTAAAGCTCTTTAACTGCGTACCTACTAACAAGCTTTATAATGAAAACAAGGAAGTGATTTGTGTTAGCAAAGTTCGTGTAAGTTTTCAGTTAGCTTAACAATACTTCTAGACTTCAAGTTGTTCGACCTTCGCCTTGTATTTTTTCCCCAAATGTGCTCGAACCAAAATATATTTACAAAGCTTTTTCCTCATAAGTTTAGCACGTACTTATTTCGTTTCCGTAATATTATACATAGCAAGCAACTCAATATTGACTGAAATAAAAATCTGAACTGAAGTGTTTGCGGTGCAATACAAGTACGATTAGGAAGTCGCGGTGATTTTCATAATTCTAAAACAAATAATGACATGTCAGCCGCAGCTGACTTTCTCTGAAAAGTTGAATGAACTCGAAGTAATAATTTAGCTTGCCAGTATGGATGATAGCTTGGTTACTTAGTAACACAATAGATTGTAGTTTATATTGGAAAGATAGCTGTGGGAAACCTTGTCCAAGCTTTTACAGTTTGCACCTTTCTTTTCACGATCGTTGAAGTGAGAAAGCGGCCACAAGCTAGACACCGCCCAGACATCGTAACACTAGCACGTCGGTCGTTACGTTAAATGATCCGTCACATGGTGGTTTTTACCATATACCTCTACAATGCAATAAATATCTCGTAAGGAGGCTAATTGCCAGTTACCGTGATCATAAGCAAAGTAACAATTATAAATATTTTGTTATTTTTGTACTAAACTGCTATTAATAAATATTTTGTCTTCTTAGTTTGGATTGTTCCGTCTTTCATATTTAACTTACAAATAAAAGGATCTTCGAATTGGAACATTGCCCTTGGGTGTTACATGGCCAATTCCATAATGTAGGTTAGTGTTGGTTCTGAATTCATAGAGAAAGCTTACCTGTTAGCTATTTTCTCGTTATTTCTTGACAGACAAGTGACCCATTTGGCACACAAGCAAATTTTTGCACAGTTCGTTTTATCGTTCCTTCCTTGTTATTCTTTTACGACGCAAATCACTTTTACAACTAGGTAAATCAAACACCGGAACGAAAATTAGGTTCTTCCTGAATTTCATGTTCATCAAAAACATTTTCGCATTCCTCTGTTTTAGTTTTAATTAGTGAACAAGTGGTTGTCCAGATGAACTATTAATATCATGCTGTGATGACTTGTTAAATGTGATCGCACAAATCTTCAGCGTGAGAGCTTTACTCCTCTCAGTTTTGGCATGTGACATAAGTGTGCCATCTTAATATTATTACATGCCACTGTATCTTTTATCAAAGCACCGAATTGAACAAGAGCTTAAGAACTCAGTCCAAAGATAAACCATAATAGCAATGGGAATACTGCCGCGTCTGGGATACGTATATATCACGTAACAGAACTATACGTACTACAATTTCATGCTAATATAAATATACAGTTAAACTAAAAATATATTCAGATATAAATTTTGATGTAATGTAACAAACAATCATAATAAAAATGATGATGTACTGTAATATCGGATGAAATTACCGGAAGCGCAGACGTCAGAAAACAGTGTAAGGTCGTCGGTGCGAATTGTGGGAATATAAGAAAAAATACATGACGGGCACCGCCTCCCGTGACGTGTGGCCATTTCCCACGTCCAGTTGCGTGCCGGCTGAAAAAACTTGGCAATGATAAGTTTTCTTTTTATCCTATGGCGCTCTCTGTGTCAGTGGCGTCTGAAAACGGCGCTCGCGCATCAGTGCTCAACGTTACAGCTTTATGTTCACACCTGTATTTTACTCATTGCTTTTTCTCCATAAGTTTTTTTCTATGTTTATAGTCATTTTTGTGACATTATTTTGTCTGGCTTTTGGCGAAAACATTTCCTTGAGTTACCCCACCATGTTGTTTTGAAATTCTGTATTGTTACATAGAGTTCAGTTATTTTCACCTATGTTTTTTTATCATTGTTTGTTTAGTGTCGTTTTCGAGCAATGCAGTTTCTACATATTTTCTAGATCATTGATTTTTACTAGCATTTTGAGGGTAGAAATTCTAGTTGATTGTGGAGCATATCAAAAGTACATTAGACGCCAGCTGAAGCTTTAATTGGACGCTTGTCATTTGGCACGTAGATTGGTACGATGTCCTCCTTTCGAGTTTTCATTTACAATCATCTTACTTAAATTCAATGCGAAAGAATTCTTTGCGAACATGTCATGTCATACAAACTTGTCAAAATTTCTATAGCTTAGCGTTTAATTTAGCGAAATCTCAGAGTTTATCGGTTATTTTTGGGTGTAAATATATCTTCGTTTCTATTGCTCGGTACAGTTGAAATTCGCATGTGATTCATAGCAAGAATACACTACGATTCACTGATGCAGTGATGTATTAGCGCCAGCGCCATTCACCATAATCGATCATCATCGGAACTTATAAAATCATTCTTGACTAAACCACAGGCATTACAAGAAATAGATTTTCAAAAAATCTATTTCTTGTAATTACAACTATGCAGCCTCTGTCACTTGTAAGTGGTTTTCTATGTTGTAAAACAGTTGGATGTACTGCCGGCCACACACTGGTGACCAATGCCGGCCAACTTATATGAAACTTCGTCCATTGCTCCAACCAGACATACAAGTTCTGACAATATTATCAGTACCACAGCGATGCACGTTGTACGTTGGCGATAACCGGCCAACATTTGAAGCCAAGGCTGTGCAAATATTTGCAGCTCAAGCATCAAACCAGTCTTAGAGTACTCAAGCCTAGAATTTTACAGTTTATTATGCAAAAAGCTACAGAACTGCAGTAGTAAATATTTGAAATACTCCCGTACCTTGCAGTGATTTATCTTCGCAACTTAATCATCACAAATTTTTTATTTTCCTTTTATTACTCTATTAGCCACATTGCTACACAGATAAGTGAAATACTTACGCTGATGCTTGAGGCATTTAGCATCAATCATGATTATTGAACATTCTTAGTCAAAATGGTTGAAGCTTTAAAATCAAGGCACTAACATTTTACAGATGATCTATACTGAAAAGTGCACTTCGTTAAAAATACTTGAAAGAAGCGTCAAGAATGTCCACCCACGCGGCATTATATTGTAAGCCATTGAGTTTTCTTGTAAACTATCTTAGATCTATAAATAAATATGTTTTATGACTAGACTAGACTATAGAGCACATAATGCATTCTTCTGATAGTAATAATAAGCTACATACACGAAGAAAAAGAAAGCCATTGGTTCATGTGGTTGTTTGGAAAGTGATTTGTATAAAAGAAGCATTTCATCTCATTGAAGTACAAAAGCGATAATGGTTTTCTCTGCTATCAAAAATATTTTCACGGAACCTGTAACCTACGTAATGATAAATGCTTACATTCCACACGAGGCGCACATCATGTACTATATTTCGGCGTTTTCTAGGAACTGTGTCGTAAACGATTGGCGTTAAATCAACTATACATAAACGGTGTTGCCTAAACTGTATACTCGCAGACTTGCGTGACAAACCGTGATGGTTCCTTCCGATCGCACAATGTTGCGAAAATTGCTTCCCTGAAATTAAAATTTTATATTAAACAGTTTGACTATACGTATTGGATTATATGAACTGGCACATTGATTTGTTTTGGAAATTCTTCAGTCTTCTTCGTGTCGATTGACTTATATTATATTTTGTTCAATCAGTATTGAGCAACCTGTATTGCTCTATCATTGGCCTCGTTCTAATCTTGGATGGTGCAGGTGGTTGTGCACGACGGGCAAAGAAGATGAATCCTAAAATATCCTGTGAAGTCCACCCATCACAAACGCAGTACCAGTTCGGAGCCCCGTATTGACACTGCGTTTGGGGTGGGCAAAGAATGTCCCATTTGAACAAATTATTCTTACAGTTGCCAAACTGGGTCCTCAGCCGGTTAAGAGATTTCCAGAAAATTTTAGTGATGGGTGTAATATAAACAGCCACGCGTATCCGTTGAATCATGGTGTTACTCCAAATGACTAGTGCTAATGAGAATAAACGGACACTCTGGAAACTTGAAGGGAGAAGCCGAATTGGCTCTTTTTACATATTTGAATCATCAGAAATACTTTAGCCCTGACTGGTAAATACCTAAATGATTATGCACGAATAATTCATAATGCCAAAGGAAAAGGAGAGCTATGGTACAATACAAACGATCAGACAAATAATTTCCGATGAGTGAACATTTCGAACGAACTATCTATCGAAAGATTAAAAAAAGAATAAGCAGCACTATGAGATCTCAATAAGCGTTCAGATCATTTGAGCGACCTTGATGCCCATTAACCTCAACATGTATTGGCCCAGTTATTTAACAATTATTACGGACACGATGCCTTTTTCAATTTAATCTGTGGAAGTAATCACGGTCACCTCTTAAGGGCTTTTGAATCTTCCAGTGTACACTCCTTGTGAACTTAGGAGTGCCATGAAAAATATGTATTTGTTTTATTGTGAAGTTTATTTGAAGTCTCATTTGGAAGCAGTCACAGATTATGTTACAGATAAACAGACCTAATAAATTCAATGACGTCAACGCACTAAAATTTGTTGATATGCAGCGCAATATTTGGATAGATATAGTGCATTAATTTCGTAAGAAAACATTTTGAGATCGAGTGGAGTCTTTTTGTCTCACATTAGAAAATCGATGATTTCATCAACGGGTACGTCGGTATTAACATTCCTAAAGCGTAATAAAAAATCTTCGTTTTATCGCCAGTCGTCCACAAATTATGTAATTGGTCGGAAGGTCAATATAATACCCAAGGCCGATCGTGGGTGATATGAAACCTGTTCAAGTGGTTAGCCGTTGGTCATGTGGAAGTTCTTGGAGTACTTGGTGGTCCCTTAACGTATAATTATGTTGTTGATGGATTAAAGAGGTGATACGGTCTGAAAGATAAGTGCCTCTATCAAACGACTGCTTCCAGCAACACTTCTTAAAAAATTGTCGTCCAAATTCAACAGAACAGCTCTAATTTTCCAATTTCACACGGACACAAATAGCTTATTACTTAATTTAAGTGTCGATGTGACGTAGGAAACTCATTGTATTTGGCGTTAAACCTTCATCTTTCTTCTACTTTTTGCGTGGAACATCATTCCATACTGTATCTGGAGAAGGGCGTTGTTAGCTGCGCTAAAGTTTATACTTTTGCAGCTATTCATCGTTCACTTTTGTACTCAGTCTTGTGTTATTGTTCCGAAATAAACTATTATTATTATCTGTTTTTTTTCTTTTTTTCTATAAAACCTGCTTTTATAAATACAGACTTGTTTTGATAATATATTTAGAAAATAATAATCATCAACTAGTCAAGTTGAAAGGTGGCGTTAATCACGAACATCTATAGTAAAGAACATAGGCTTGGAAAGGATATTAAAGCGGAAATCTATATCTACCTAAAATAGACTTTCCATGCAAATGGAAACTCGACATCCTATAGCTAAACTAGGGCACAAAGTTGAAAGCTTTACTAATAGCACTTTAAATTGGTGCCGCGGGATCGGTTCAACCTAAAACAGAAATTGTATTAGTAACTTAGATCCTTTTATCTATGTTAATAGTTAAATTGGAAACCCTGCTACCAATACAAATTTTGCGGCGCTACCCGAAGCCGGCTACTTTGCCAGCATCCGAAATTTAATCCTAGACAAATGTTTGAGCACCTAAAAGCATATTGATTATTCTTGCCTGACTGATAGACATATTAATTGTCGAAATGGCGCTGAGTGCCTACCTTTCAGTCTAGCCTAGGCGCGTCTTTGGGCGTGGGCGAAGCTAATTTTACTATAGTTATTGTAACTAACAATATTACTGGCACCGCTGGTGATAATGCACTATTGATATCATTAGAGCACGGTTCATTCACATTGAGCGCTGTCAGCGAAAGGCTGCGAACATTTATGTGTGTTTATGAAACTTAAACGTCATATAAATTGCATCTGTGTTCAGCTGTTTATTAAAAGTATGAGTGAGTATTTTTAATACATACATAACAATCGATGCTTGATTACTAACGGACTCTTCATTAGTTTATCACGAAATAACCAAGCGTTCATTAAAGTTTTTAATGTGTTGGAACATTCCTTGAGTATATTAACGAGTGTTATTGGTATTTAACCATTACTTTTATCTTAGTCCCGTCTTGTTCCTTGTATCTGTGTGTTATTTTAAAGTAAGGTTAGTTTTTGTTTATTTCATAGTAAGCTTATATGTTTCGAGCATGTAAAAGTTTCAGTAACGTAAGATACGGCATGTTTTCGTTTAAGCAATCCTCTTAAATGGTAAGGAGACGAAACCCGCCACCAGATGGTCAACAAGCATGTAGCAAGTCAATGAGTCACTGATTTAAATTGAAAAGTAAAGAGAAAATGTCATCGACGTGACACATGTCTGATTATTGTGATTAATTCACTACGCCGTTGTTGATATCCATTAATTTAACGACATTGTAGTGTTTACATGGAATGGTAAAATGTTACATGTGTTCCGTTTCGATATAAAAATAATTAACTCTGAATAAAAGTCTGCTGTCTATCAGAAGTATCTTCCGTGTCTGTGGTTGAATGTGACTGATAGAGCCCTCGATAAAGTTATTTTTTTTCCCAGTCACGATATCGTCCCGCAAACAACACCGCTTAAGTCGGTTTGGTCAGTTATTTCACAAATATTTGAAAGTATAACTTTTTGTCACCGATCGAACTGACATAAACTATACTTGGCGATCAACCAAACCTAGGCAAAACTTAAAAAGTTGTCACAGCAGCGCCCCAGTACATTGTTTACACTAAATTAATCGGCCTTTTCGTTCTAATGTAATGATATTCAAAATTAATTGAGCGGTGTTGTTTGCTAAGGGCCGATATGTAGTCGCCTATATCTAGAAATTCTCTATCTTTTCTTAAAGAGCAGTCGGTACTTGCCAAGTAAATCAAGAAAGTTTGGCTCTATTTGCCAAGGTTCTTGTAAAAACGGGTCCAGCTAATGTAAAGCCTTCAATTTCTGATAAACGATTTATTGAGCATTGAAAGGTCTGACTGAGAGGATATCTTGAGAATTGGCAATAAATCTAAATAATACCCTTCCTTTCGCTTGTACTTTTCTTTGTTTAGCGCCAATCCTTCCAAGTTCCAACCAAGTTCACTTTTATTTCCTTATTTATTAAGATCTTGGGTGTACTTTCCTCTGCGTTTTGAAGAATTTCTCTGTTAGTGATTCGTACATTTATTTGTGCTAATCAAAGTCAGTGTGTATAGCTATATGCCCTGACTTGATATTTCCTGAGTGTCTACCTGAAATCTATACTAGTATTATAAAGCTGAAGAGTTTGGTTGAACGCGCTAATCTCGGGAACTGCTGGTTCTAATTGAATAATTCTTTTTGTGTTGGATAGTCCATTTATCGAGGAAGGCTATAGGCAATAAAACATCACGCTACGAACCTTAGGAGCCGCGCAGCGTGTGACACCGCGGGGAACAGCTAATAAAATTTAAAATGGTATAATGTAGCAAACCTACTCCAGCTAGGTTGGTTGCGATACTCTTGCGATCTGTTTTAATCGCATCAAGCTTTATGTTATTGCCCTTATTCCGTCTCTTTAGGTACGATCCAGCTTCCATCAATATGTTATTCTATCAGATCATCGTTGTGAACAATTTTAGATCCATAGTAATAGATTTAGGACACGCTTGTCATCGAATTTGAAAAGCTCCAAGTCTAAAATGAAGCGATTGAACAAGACCAAAAACTGGACTAGAGCTAGAAACACAAATAGATTTTGTTTTGATATTCTTTATGCTGAGTTTTTAAAGGTTGACGGCCGCCAATGACTATTGACTACTACTGAGCCAGGTCAAATCACATAAAACGGACACAGCGTCCGGCATTGTGCCCGTTCAAATACTTCAAGAGAATAAAGTGTTGCAAACCATTGTACTCTGTTTACTGCGGTTGCATTGTTGAACGAAAAGATGAAGAATATTTTAGAATCTGATGAAGGACTCCTAGATATGTTTCTGAATAATGTTATTCTTATATTATCTTTCATTCTTGTATCGATCAAATATGCGTCATCTCAGATAAGTCGTAAAAGTCATCGAGACAACAACAACACTTTCGAAACTGTTTTCCGTCATCCAGGGGTGGATGGAAGGATCGGCTTCTGTAACTCCGCTCGCAAATGAATACTCAAAAGTTTCAAACAAAGCACTGTTGAAGCAGTTTCATGCAGTTAGCTGGTGGCAATTATTTTAATTCAATCACTGATTTTCGCCACCAACTGCATCAGACTTCATCGTCCTATTTATTATTAGGTGATAGAATTTAAGAAGAAGCTCGTGGCTAAAGTCAAGCAACGCTTGCCAAGGTTGGTCTGTGGATCTGTGGACTATCTTAACATACCAAGTTTTTTCCGTTTTCGAAAAGCACGTTAAGCCATTGGTCCCGGTTGTCGTTTTTTTATCTTTAGCAGTTGACACGGATTGTCAGAAGCCAGTAAATCTGACTCCAGTCTTTCCAAGAAGTACCGTGTTACCCAGTTAATGGATTGTGGAGGTCTGGCAGTTAGCCGCTCCACGTAAAATACTGGTATTCAGCTGAATCCGGTGTGACTGCAAGCCGACCCCTATATAGTTGGGAAAAGGCAGGCAGATGATGAGAAGGTAATACGGACCAACGACTAACCTGTAACATTGTATCATAGAATTGACTGGTAATTTTATCATGCTAATGCTAACATCCAATATAGTATTTTTATGTTCACAAAACCCTACTTATTGTAAGTACACTTATAAACTATTTAACTGGTCGGTGTTAATTGGCTGTTTGCTTACAACGGTCGCATACAGATGCGTAAAAAACAGCATTCTAGACATCTCGTATCCTGTTTTTCAACCTCGAGTCTCAGGAATATTAATAAAGCTCAACATTTTCTTATCGTTATTGGTATTTTGTGCTAGCCGATGCTTATTCACATGCAACCTGCTGATTATGATGTTGATCGTTGAGCTTCTGATAAAAAAAACCTCAGTGTTCACTTTATGTATCAAAGCTCTGCAGTCTCAATCTGTATCATCGTGCGAATTGATAGCAGGTGATTTGTTTCTTTAACTTAGGCGTTTTATGTATCGAGAAATGAAATCTATACCAGTTGGTCATTCAAATGTTACGTGGCACTAGATTGAGTACTCTATTATAGGTTACACGAAAGTTAGTTGCTGTGTTTTTGTGTTGCATTGACACAACCAAGCAGTCTGGTGCAATTCTCATCGGGCGCTAAGTCTTATTCCTCAGCCCTAATTAATTTAACACCTGCTACATATGCAACGTTTTCATTATGTAAATGGAAGATCTCCAATACTGATTCTGCTCTACAGGCGAACTGTGTATACGCTTCGGTTTTACGTGTGCGTAATGAAATCTGAACACACAATTTCCTACATAGATCAAATTCGCCGTGCCGAACAATGGCGCGGCCCGTGCCGAGTTGCCGACAGCCGGCACATCAACCACAGCACTATGCTAAAACGCACTAATCACAACTGACCAACTTTTCGTTTGTTGCAGGTATTATGACAGTCTACGCCGCACACCGAGACCGTGAGTCATCCGTTGATAAATGACGCCGCTGACGTATCGCAGAAAACATTGACACTATTATCATTCAATATATTAATTTAATTAAAGCAACGTAGCAAGGAAAAGAGGTTAATTGATTAAGCATTTATTAAAAAAAAACGCATTCGATTCAGATTTCGAATCGTATTAATATTTGTTCATATTAAGCACCTAAAAGGGTCAGATTATAATCTCACATTAGAACGGTTGCTGGCTGGATTTTTGTTCAGATATTAATTTATCTGTGCCTAGTCCAGCGAGCAATCTTTGTTTGTATTTATAATGGAATACTGTGTCAGAGTCTGAAGGTGACTGATTCTTTTGGGGAGTTCGTTTACTTCCGTAATGATGATGATGTCATAATGATTTTATGCGATCCATCAGTCAGGCGCTTTTTGTGTCAATTGAAATTGTATAGCGTCATCGTTCCTACTAAGGTCTCTTTCCTGTCTACTGGGCAAAAAGTATGTCATGTGATGTCTTGTTGCAATTTTTTATAACGGCACATAAGCTTTTAGATATCTGACTCACTTTGATCTATAGAAATTCGGCCCCAATCCAATTTTTGTTGAATATTTTGTGAGTATTGTTAAGAGATCACACAAGTTCTGAAATACTCCCAACGATAAATATTAGAACAGCAAAAGATCCTCTGTTGTTCAAGAAAGTTTCCAAGCTCTTTATTATTAATATATAATGAAAGAGCCCCCACCAGTATCCTAAAAAGTCTCACAGAAACTGAATAATATCTTTTTGTTAGTCATCTATCTTAATACAATATTTATGACTGTACCTTTGTGTACTTAAACGAATTTTTGGTGACACAAAAATACTATACAATAGATTGTCAAATATTCGATCTTGGTTTTTTCTCCACCTTCCACTTAGTCAGGTAAAGAGATTTTACTAGGAAATCATTCTCGTTAATACAATTTGCCCAGTACGTACGTACGTGACTTTAAGTCGATTTTCAAATCTTTATAACTCATTCAAAATATAACATATTAGAGCAATGTTTCGCTAAATTGTAGTTAGGAATACCGTAAAACGTCCGCAAAAACAGTTGGTTTTGATGGTTTTAGGAAACGACGGGTTTGACGCGTTAATGATTCACGGAATCGGTTTTAATAGGATTTTTTACGGTGATTTTTGTGTAGTTTTTAATTTGTGATAATAGTTTATAGACAAAAAGTAAAACCTGTGATGACTTCGAAGGATTCAAAATAACCGTTTTAAACCATCGGTTTGGTCTCCTTTCAAATCAGAATAACGATAATATTAATTGTACTAACAAATTCACAGGTTTTGCTTTTGTGCAACTACTTATAATGAACATTTTGTTTCCAATAAATTAGGGTTTCTTCACAGCGAGAACATTCGCAGTTTTTGTGTCATAACGCCATTCAATAGATCGACCTTTGTTTTTGTAATTTTTTCGACACCAACAATGCAACACCTGGCGTTGCAAGGTACCTGTCTATCGGGTTCGTTGGCCTTTTTGCGTTGAGCAGGGAAAATATGGATGGCGTTACGAACATTCCTAGCCATTTTAGTGCTATCTCGTTATCCTGTGCCCCGCCAAGAGAAGCCATCGTGAGCAGATCGTCCTCAGGGTTTGAAGTCCTACATGGTTTGTTGGCAAGGCTACCACGATTGGTTTTTGATTTTATTAATTTTTTTTTTTCACATCCATTCTACTTGACTTACCATCATTTTTTTTTTTACTAATTACCTTATCTTTGGAGCATTTAACGTTTCATCTACAATACCTTTTTAGATAATCACGCAAATTCTAATCTAACGAACACAGTCACTAACGTAACGTTAGTTTTGTAACACATAGCGCCATCTAGCGTTGAGTAGCGGTACCATTTAGTTATCAGTTCAGTGAGACACGAGGTGGTTATCTAGTAGGCAATAGAGCATTCTGTTCTAAGTTTTGTTCTACAATAATCTTAACACATATAATGCCGTACTAACAAATGAAGTAACTGTATTTTTTTTTTTTGTAAAATACGTCCATGGAATGTGAGGAATGTCTTAATTCACTATTTTCGTTACATTTTACATAATATAATAGTGAAATAAATAAATAAATAATGGTGGCTGCCATATATGGCTGACGCGGCGCCACTGTAATAAAATTCTCAATGGGGCCGCGTCAGTCATTTTGTCAGCCATTCGATTTCAAAAGCGCGCGAAACGAACGCCTCGCTCGCCGCCGCCGGCGCCATTTTGATTTTATAGCAGCGTGTGTTTGCCCCCCGCGCGTCATTTGTCGCTGTGCATCGAAGGAGACTGCATTAAATAGTTGTTCAGTTAGTGATTTAGCAAGTTATACGTTACCGATTTGTGATTTTCAACAAAAAATGGAAGATTTTGATGATGATTTGGACTACGAACTATCGCAATTAGATTTAACAGAGTATAATCAAGAATGTTACACATTATCGAATAGTGATGCTAAACAAGTATTTGACGTTGATCTCGATGATACAGTATCAATCGCACGGACCAAAAATCATCATCGATGGCAGATTTTATCCGACAGTGAAGATGATCAGATTCCCATGTTACCAACCTCGCGAAATACAGAAGTATGGTTCAATCCGATGGGTAAGCAACCAAGCATTATTCCATATACTGAATGTCCTGGGCTTAAGCCATTTTCATTGCGATCCATCATGAGTTCAGCTAAACCAGCAGAATTTTATTCATTGCTAGTACCTGATAGTATATTCAAGTACATAGCCGAAGAAACAAATCGCTTTGCTTTACAAACCTTGAACAAAAGTGCAACAAAATCATACCGAATGCAGAAATGGATGCCTACAGATTGCCATGAAATTAAACGGTTCTTTGGCATTTTAATTTGGATGGGGATAGTGAAACTACCCCAACTATCTTTGTACTGGAGCACTAACAAATGTTTTGAACAGCAATTTGTTAAGTCCATTATGAGCCGAAATCGATTTGAACTCATTTTGAGGATGTTGCACTTTGCCAATAATGAAATAAATCACAATAAGGACGACCGATTGTTTAAAGTTAGACATTTATTAGATATGCTGAATGCTAATTTTAAATGTCATTATACACCTAATCAAGAACTGTGTGTTGACGAAAGTCTAATTCCATTTCGTGGCCGCGTTATTTTTAGGCAATACAATAAAAATAAGCGACATAAATATGGAATAAAACTTTTTAAGCTGTGCTCAAACCCAGGATACACTGTAAAAGTGCAAGTTTATGCTGGCAAAAATTATGATAATGTGAATACTACACCGACTAATGTTGTCCTTGCCTTATGTGACGATTATCTAAATAAAGGACATACGGTTTGCACGGATAACTGGTACACCAGTTTGGATCTGGCACGAAAACTACTAGCAGGACAAACTCACCTCATAGGCACACTAAGAAAAAATAGACGAGGTTTACCTCAAACAGTTGTCCAAACCAAACTGAAGACAGGAGAATTCTCGGCTCAAGAAAATGACGACGGAATAACTATTATGAAGTGGAAAGACAAGCGAGATGTTCTGCTGCTGTCTACTAAGCACTCCGTCAGTTTCAGAAGAATAACTAAAAAAGGAAAAGAAAAAATTAAACCGAAGATTGTGGTAGATTATAATCATGCAAAATCAGCGGTTGATCTGTCAGACCAAATGACCTCTTACACGACTCCTCTTCGGAAGACAACGAAATGGCCCAAGAGATTGGCGATGGAGTTATTACTGAATACAGCGATTGTAAATTCATATATTTTATATAAATTAACAACCAAGAAGAAGCTCTCTGTCGTCCAGTTTAGAACCGCGTTGGTTGACTACCTCGTGCATACAGGAGTCCCGGATACTAGTGCCTCCGCTAGACCTAGGCGAGTAAAGCATGAATTGAAGAAAAGGCAAGGGTTGGCCTCTGCCTGTCGTAAATATTGTGTTAGGTGTTACAAAGAAAACTGTGCCCAATTTGGAAGAGTTCATGCTCGAAATAAAACCAAAAGAGTGGTAACATACTGCGAAGATTGCCCGAATGAGCCACACTATTGTATCAGCTGTTTCAATTTAGACCACAGATATGTTTGAGTTTAAACGTGTTTGAACATGATGATTGATGTAGGTTTGATTTTTTATGTTGCCAATGCCAACTTAAATATGAATAAAAGCAATTAAAACATTTACCTATAAGTTTCATTTGCAAAAAACCAACTATTTTTGTAATCACTCTTTTGTTTTCGAAACTTCCACTTACAAACTTAATATTTCTCAAAATGTAAGTAAAAGTATTGATGCCATCACTACAGTTATAATTTACCAGGCCTTGTCAGCCATACTACATACAGTTAAACATCAAAAACGTGGCTGACGACGAAAAATCGCGCTTTCAAAACAAGCATATTCCGTCAGCCACAAATGGCTGACACGGCTCAATTGGTTTGGAAAATGTCAGCCATATGTGGCTGACGAGGCATTATATGTGTTAAATTTATTATGATTTTATCAAAGATTAATGTTGCCAACAAATATATTTATTACATTCCATTTCACTGTTAAGAGATATAACGTGTCAATCGGCTTTATCCTCAAACTTGAATTTTAGACTAATTAAAAAAAAAATATAAGTGTAAAAAAAAGACTAGAATTACCTTACATATAGCTTGATTTTGTATGTGTAAAATAGTTGAGTTCAACTGACCATGATTTTTGACGACTACCGTACGAGCCCGGATAGCTCAGTCGGTAGAGCATTGGACTTTTAATCCAAGGGTCCAGGGTTCAAGTCCCTGTTCGGGCGGCTCTCTTTTTGCTTTTATGTTTTCTTTATTCGTATTTAATTTTCTTTAGTACATTAATTAATCATAAAATATTCATAGTCTGTACTTCTTTTTAATACATTTCGAAACTTTTTTCCGCCCTGTATTGGTAATCTTAGACAATCCTAGCATGACGAATTAAATTCCTAAAATGAATACGTTTGTATTGGATTGAAAAATATTACATTATAAATTTCCAACACATAATGAACTGCAGCTTGCAATTTGCGTGGATAAAAATGCTTTATTATTCAATTGAAAAATATTACATTATAATTATTGTCCAACACATAATGAACTGCAGCTTGTAATTTGCGTAAATAAAAATGCTTTATTATTCATCTTATTTTATGTATTCCGACTAGAACAAAATTTAGATTTGCATCATACTTATTTTGAAGATAAAACTTCGCACTGAAAAAAGAACGTTCTGGCACGCGCATATGAATGTTGTATACAGCGCCATCTCTGTGGACTCCAGTGGAATAAATTCACAGTTGGTCTGTTAGCACAGCAAATACGCGTCCAACTCTGTTTGCCAACTAACTGTAGTAGTAGCTACTAGATGGCGCTTTACCGCAGTATCAAATAGTTTACTACAATGCTAACAGAGGGCAGTAGTAGTTTTGAGTACGACATAAAAATTAGTCAAACTTACTCAAAATATTTCTAAAGTTATTCAGAAAATTTTAAAGGAAGAATTTTAAATAAATACACATAGATGCTCATTATTTTAGTTCGTAACCAAACAGACTTTAGTGACAAAATTAAAACACCGTTTTCTAAGTTGTACCTATAATTACAACTTTTTAAAGAAACTTGCTGATTTAATTAAGAGTACCTGTGCCTTAATGAGACCTTACACGAGTTGTTTGCTTGGACCCGTTTGTTTAAAAAATTTCAGTAAATAAACTTCAATGAGACCTTGCTCAGGTATAACAATATATTTTCATTTTTATACACATGGCGGTAATATTGGATTATCTTTATTTTTCTAAAAACAAACTGACTACTGGTTTTAGCAATTTTGTTTAAAATCCATTTATGAATAAACTTAATTGTTATAAACAATTAAAATTACAACAAAAAAAAAAATCAATTACTACCTATTAATTTTAATTAAAAAATACAATTTATACTAGGTACAGAAACATTCGGCAGTCAACAATAACAATTTTATCACTATTATGTTCAGCTGACCTTGCAACAAATGTAAACAATAAAGTTGCTAACAAACCGATTATATAATGTACACAGTTCGCAATTAACGCTATACTTTGTAATCAACGCTTATGACTACAGACTTAGCTAAGATAACCCAGCCTAACCTAGATAAATATTACATTTATTATTACCTATTATGTATTAAGACACCCGAAGAAACTAGGGTTGCCAGGCGTCCGGATAAAGCCGTAATTACGGCATTTAGGATGCGTGTGCGGCTTCTATTAGGCGTTTAATGTATTTTACCAGATTGCAGATTTTTTTTTTTTTTCATTATAACTGGATTAACACAATCCTGAGTAAAGGTGTCCGGTCTTCTCATTAAATTTCACCTAAAATTTTGGCTACATTTGCTGGTCTCTTCGGCTTTCCAGTTTTAAGACCTGGCAGCCCTAGAAGAAACACGTAATACTTACGATAAATAAGTGTTTATTGTGGGAGGCAATTAAAAATCCATTTTAATAGATACGTTCCGATATAGTGACATGATTTTCAAGTCATTTAACCGGTTTGTATATCATAATCTTGATGAAGTAATGGCTATGTCAAGTAGAAAGTTAACTACATTGATACTTTTCATTAATAATTTTAAATGTACAAATTGATGATGTCTGTGTTATTCAAATGCACTCAAGCTCCAAAAATACAATTTTACATATTTCTGGCCGGATTTCTTTTTTGTTTGTATAATGATTTCGAAAACAATAGATCGCTGTTTGCTAAAGTTTATCGAATTATTATTATTCAAAATAAATCGCTTAAATAAAGCTCTTCAGTACTTTGTACATCAAGTACTGAAAAGCTGATTTATTTTGAAAGATTCATTTTTTGCATAAAGGAACATTTTCTAAATTGATCCCTAATATCTGGATAAGTTGTAGTCGTTGATAAAATTGTTTTAGGAACCCATAAATCTAACTATCTAAGTTGTAGACAGTTCATCAAATTGATATTGTGTTTATGCGCAAGCAAATTGAAATTAATAATTTATTGAAACGTGTCAAGATCGCCAATCATCAACACCTACGATTAGCAATAAACTAAAGATCGTTTAGTGCGAAATTAAACAGCATTCGAATAAAATCCGACATTTTATCTCTGTTAAATTGTTCTGCTGAAAGATATAAACCTTATATACTGAATTGTTTTTGTGATTACTAAAGAATGATAAGTTTATGGCAAATCATAAAACATAATCAAACAGTAACGACTTATCATAAAGTATTTGTGTAAGAATTTGTCGCGGTACCTAGTATAAGTCTGATGCCCACGCTTACAAAATACATATTTGAATTATGATTACACACGCATGTAAGAAATAGTTCTAGACCTTTCAGGCACAAATAGCTTTTAGGTACCTTCTTATGTTTTCATCTTTAAAACATACAATAGAAAGCTGATGTTAAAAAGCTATCTTTTTTTTTTCATTTTATACATAAATAATCAAATTGTAACGGGGCGATGTCCTTAGGTACATCGAAGATACTGAAAAAAAAATATATCTGGGAGGGGAGTCTTTGTATGAGCAACAGAAGCTTAAACAACAGTTTTTAAAATTTCTGTCTGTATGTCTTTCTGTTGGTATGTTTGTACTCACATCATGTAAAAAGTACGGCATGGATTTGGACGCAGTTTTCACCGCTGTATTGCTAGATCTTAAAATATAGGCTACATTTTACCACTGGACATGATATTTTCCGTAGTACAAAGTCGCGGAAATAAGCTAGTATACTAATCTATACTAATATTATAAAGCTGAAGAGTTTGTTTGTTTGTTTGTTTGAACGCGCTAATCTCAGGAACTACTGGTTCGAATCCAAAAATTCTTTTTGGGTTGAATAGACCATTTATCGAGGAAGGCTTTAGGCTATATAAAATCACGCTGCGAGTAAAAGGAGCGAAGAAAAATGGAAAATGTGGAAAAAATGGGGAAAATTATTCATCTTTGACGGCGTCCGTTGCGTGCGCTGCGTAAACGGTTCAAGATACCAAAAAAATATGTAGAAAAGAATTATTCCTCTTAAAATTATATAAAAAAATGTCCGCGACAGTATATGTCTATCTTTTAAGATTAACTCACTAGAACCGTTTTTATGGTAATCAAATTTGGTCTAAAGGGATGAAAGTTTGTATTAAACTTTGTCAATTTTAAACCGATCGGGCTGAGAGTTTCAAAATCGGGGTTAAAGTAACTATTCCACGCGGACGAAGTCGCGGACAGAAGCTAGTAATATTATACAAGCAACAGAATCTCCGCCTATTTGCTTGCTACGTCTTGACGCCTAAACTGCTGCATCAATTTTGATAAACAGATTTGAAATTGAAGGACAAAGCAGCTGCCAGGTTATCTCTTCACCACCCCTGGTTGAACTTTTAAGTCCGCCTTTTGTATTTAAAAGCATGAACTCTAAATAAATATACATAGGATACTTTTTTGTTTTTATCGCGGGCAAACGTTCCCTTGGAATAAGTTTTGCGACTTTCACGAGGATGGAGCGATTGTTATCTTAAATCTATAGTTTTTAGCTTGTAGACTGGTTAGATCACGTTTTCTAAATCGTTTTCATAACACCTACACACACCACACCACATGGTTAATTGACCTTCGATCTTTAGTGACTTCATAAATATGTATCTATATGGAAATTAGTTATTATACAGGCTAATATTGTTTACGTACCTTCTATAATCTCTCGAAATATTATGTTTGGTTCGTCTATTTCTGTTCATAGAATTATTCAGAGTAGGTAACTGTTTTGAAAAGTTATGTTCTATTTTACTTCTGGCTTAAGGCTTAATTGTTATTGTACCTACTTACATCCTAAGCTACCGAGCCCCTACAGCTTAAAAGAAAGAAGACAAGTTTATTGGACACATACAGATACTTATATAGGTATCAAATACAAATAAAAGGAAACTTAATTTTAAAACAATAATATATTGTGTGCCTCGAGGCTGCACCAAACAGATCCAGTTCAGAAATTTTGGTTTTGCTGTCTAGTGACAAGTAAGTGTGTACATAATGAGAAAAAGAAAGAAAACAATTGAATTATCAAACATGTTTCAATTGTTTAAAATTACATTGTAAATGTAAAACTAAATCCACGCAAAAAACGTTCTACAACACAAACAGAAACCAATTTCGTGCGATTACCAACCCCAATAAACTGTTATCAGTGGGTGCTTCACATGGGTGTAGTTTATTTAAATGCTAACCAGGAAGGTTTGTATAATTTATCGTTCTTTTTATTAGCGAAAAATGTATAAAAATCCGTTGATGTATAAGAAATACAACGGAGGAACAGCACAGAACCAGACAGCGACTTAGTTTTATTATTATGTCGAGGGCCTTGAAACAGATGGTGTAACAAAGTTTTATTGAATATATAATTATCATTATTGAAACAAGTGAAAGTCGATATTTTAAACTGGCTTTTGAAAGATAATACTCCCGATGATTTTTCCTTCATAAGTAAATATTAAAACGTTGACGTAATTTAATGGCGTATATTTATCGGAAGTTCGGCATAATTGCATTATTAAACAAATTAGTGGAACTTTCTTCTTTTGATGATTTTGCGTTTAATACAACTACAAGTACCATATAAAGATTCTCAAAAAATTAAATGTCGTATTTAAGATAGATTCTGGAATGTGTAAGTAATATAATAATGCAAGGTTACAATGATTGCAATATTAAAGGCGTTCACTATTGGGTGCAGTTAATGCATAGGTTACAATAACAACCATAATTATGTGGTCTCAATCTGATTATTGGCAAGTAATATCAATTGTGGTTTCAATACCACCACACTTGTGTAACCTGAAATATAATGGCTTCCATAGTAATATTATTTACTTACAAAAGCCACTCCAACCGGTTCCTCTCTGCTACTTAAAAAAAAACAAATGTTGATAAAAAACGTAAACGACTGGTCACAGATATAAATAGAAATGCGAGGTAAACAACGTGCGGATGAATACCTGGTGATTTTATCGAATCCTCTGCAAAAGTTTTTACAACAAGATTTAAGTCCCATAACGGATTTCGAATGGCTGGGTAAATTATATTGCTGTTTGCACGAACAACAAAAAATGAGATTACGATCGGAATAAAACATCACCCATTGTATAATTCTTGGACCTATTTTTAATGTTATAAAAATAAAATTGAACTTTATTTTTATCACGTTAAAAATAAGTACAAGAATTACGTGCGCCGCACTAGTCACTAGGATTTTCATGAAAAAAGTAGCCTATGTAATTCCAAGTAATGCCCAGCTAATCTTGCCAGATTTTATTTCTGATACTTATAAATAGGAACGTAACACGTTACTACTTATTTAGAAGTGTTACTATTTAGGTACGTACCTATTCAGCTTGACATAACAAACATAATATAGATTTCGTAGATTAACACATTCGTGACCAAGTTATTTCTTTGTCGTGCTGAAAGGCGTTATGATAACATTAGTGTGCCAAGTTTAGACTCGATGCATAGTATTCATCTCAAACTTAGCAATTCTTATCTCTAACAACCACCTTAACCAGACAAATAAACATGTTTTTGACTTTTGGACCGTAGTCGCCATTTTATAGAGTTATTATGTTAATAACCATAAGCCCAGTTATGTTTACATTTTTTTAATTTTCCGTCAAAACAAGAGATTTTGCTTAATATTGTAATTTGTATTCATCTTCTTCGCACAGATAAAATTGAAGTCGTGAATTAATGCGAATGTTAATATATTAGGCAGGTGTTTTTTTCTAATTATGCAACAACTTTGTTTTGTATGCTTATTTTTTTGCTAATCTCCATAACTAATGTCTTTTTAAGACAAGTATCTAATTCTAAACGTACCTAATGTATTTTCGTCGTTATGACTAATGCCGTTCCTAATTGGCTAGGCATCTCCAAACTGACGTATAAAAATTAGATTTTCCTACAAGCACCGAAATGTCTCCAGCTAAAAATATTCAGGGAAAAGCTGAACATTTTACTTTGTTAAAGCGAGAGCTTCAAGTAGTTCAAGGCCAACTCGTGACCCTGACTGCTCCAGAGAACTGAGGGTGAATAATACAGCCCAGTTTTTATTGCCACTCATCGGAAAACCCGATCCCTCTTGATGAGTCCACTATCGGAAACTATTCTACATCGACACAATCAAGTAAATATGTGAAACGTGGAAAAATATTCATCGTCATTATTGTGAATTTTCTCCTATTACTGTCAGCACTCACGACCGCCGTCGATCTCGTCTAATCGACTGCGGACGACGGAAAATTACTCACGTGCCGTCTGCTTCGTGGAAACACACGCCGCAATGCGGTATAACTAGCCGATGCTGAAAAAATATACTTTTCAAAAGCTGCGTTTAAAAATACCGTTGCTTATATAGAATGCTCGATACTATTAAAATTGCGTTATGTTGCCTTCTTGATGCAAAAACAGAGTGAGAATAGTTTTAGTTTCGGACAGTCGTATTTCCTTTTCAAAATTGTACAAGACATTAATCTTGTACAATTTTGAAAAGGCAATAATACAATCAACATTATGAGAAAATCCAAACCGGTACAAACAGGAGCCAAGCCTCAATTATACGCAGAAATTGCTCATTTCAAATCCTCAATCCACACATCACATGTTTCCTGACCAAGTATCGATACGGGCTATTTCAGTAGCGTTAGTCACAAGGCAAAGGAAAGCTTCGTGCAGCCTGCTAATAAGAATGACGTCAGAAGGATTCCGTCTGATGACATCATTAAAGTTTATGACGGCTACAAGGAAGGAGAACAAGTAAATGCCAGTGATTTAGCAATGTTTGATTTTAAATGACATAATTTGGTAATGTTTGTCCTCTTTTGGATGAACAATGGATAGTCCATTATTTGTCGTTCATAACTTTATAAGGCAAAGGAAAGTTCCAAATGGGCCACGTAATCATTCAAGCTTGGCCTCATATTCGGGGATCAGTCGGGTGACATCATGAAACCTGATGACGCCTGCTACCAGGAAGGCGAATAAATACCAATGCATTAAACACAGATTGAATTCCACTTCAGATTTTTTATACATATTTAATTTGTTCCTTGTTGGTTCTATAAGACAAAGGTTCAAAATATGTTCATTCTATTAGTGCGAAGTTATCTTTGTTTTTCCTCTTTCATCTGTATTTTCCTCTCTTCTAAGCTCTTTCAAAATAGATCCCACTGTTGTAGCAAAATCACAAAGCCGATACAGTTTGGATGTAAGTTTTTGTCTTCATATCTACACGACTTAGACGCCATTTTGCTAGCCACGAAACTTTTATCTTACAAGGTTGTCTGGTGTAATAGCGTGTTTGCAGTTTCCTCTTAACGATCCAGGATACTTATTCTTTAATGAAGTTTAAAAGGAAAATGTTTTAACCATGACTTGAGAATTTAGGAGCATGTGGACTTGTGTAGCTATCTCCGTTAAGTTGTTAAAGCGGTCTGTCTTTGCTCTTAAATATTAACTTTGGTGTGTGTTCTTTATGGTATGTTGTACTCAGTAAGCGTTTTAGCTTTTAAAGGATACGTACTGAAATGTTCTTCATTTTTAATGCAATCCTCTATAAGCTCGATATATACAACTTGAAGTTAGCATTTTCAATCTGTTCTGTTGTCTTAACAGTATAAAAATGTTTTGTCAAAAGCATTTCCATCATGTAGTTATTTCCGAAATTATTTATAAGTAGTACAATGTTGAAACTCCGCCAACCTTATCTACTTGCAACTTGGCGCAATCTGCTAGGAACTGCAGTGATATCAGATTTTTTTCCAATCTTGTTGAATAAGTAATCTTCCCCGAATATTGCGGAGGAAACTTTGTATGAATTTCCCAGTGGAAATACGCTAGACGTGCATGATCCATTGCTACATGAAGTCATTCAATTTGGTTTATGATGTTTTTGTCGAAAGGTTATGGCAACGGTGGGTGATATCGCGCATTGTATACGTTTTCAATTGTTGTTTTATTACACGTCGTTTCAATGTGTGTTGTTGTTGCCAATCGATTAATTTTATGCGACACTTCATTGATTTGATGTTTCTGTTATTTAAGTACGCACTGACTTTGTCGTATTGTATATATTACATTGTTTTAATTTATTATAAATAGACTTTGTTCAATGAGTGCCAATGGTTAATTTATGTGGATTTGCTGTTTATTTATATTCTTGGAAAACCCGTATTGTTTGTTACTAGCTTCGTTTCTAATAGTTGGAAATGCATTCTAGTAACTTCTTAGCTTTTTTTATCGAAGTCTGCTTTATAAATGTTACGCTGAAAGGCTCGTACTCCGAAACACTTTGAAATACTGTTTGTAATTTACTCCGAACTCATTTCTTTTTAACTCTGTTATTTCAACCATTTTTTTTTTTTTTTTTTTTTTGGATGGGAAATCATCAAATGACTTCTCCCGCTCTGGGCGGAGCGGAAGGGAGTGTCAGACTTTTACTGACTAAAACCCACCCGTGCTCCTCCATGTGCCCTTTGCGTTCCAGGGCCGCGGCAACTCTCTCGAACAAATTCCGCAACCCTAGCAGGCACCGACCCTATGGGGCCCCGTCTCTGGTGCTGACGGCTCCTTGAGCCGCGCGTGAAGCACAACGCGTCGTCGACTCAGCCTGGTATCGGACGGCGAGCCACCCACGCTCACCGTCCACCGGCATCAGCCACTGCGCAATAGCACAGTGGCCGACTTGTCTCTGGAGGAGGCCGAAATGGGACCATTACTGGCACTCCATTTCAGCCCCCTCCCGAGTACCGGGAGTCGCAGCACCCACAGCAGAAGCGGCAGAAGCGGCGACGGAAGCCGCGGCGGCGGCAGAGGCGGCGGCGGCGGCGGACCTCTTGCCCTTGGTCGGGGCGGATGGCGCGCAGGCCCTTCCCCCAGCCCAGTGCTCGGCCGGCTTGCCAACAGCCGCACATGCACTGCAGTGCGGCGTGGCCTAGCACGAGCCGGCCCGATGACCGGGCTGACCACAGCGGAAACAAAGTCCACTGCGGTCCACCTCCGAGGGGCACATAGCTCCCGTGTGGTTGCCCACATGGCAGCGGTAGCACCTCAGAGGTCTGGGTTCCAGCAGTTTTACCCGCGCAGAAACCCACCCCACCAAGAGCCTTCGACCCTCCGACACTGTTCTGGCCGCCGCCACGGGGCAGCTCACCACAAGGGTTTGCATGCCCGTGTTGTCAGGCCGGAGGGTGCCCGCCTTGACGAGCTCGGCAGAGCACCCCCCAGTCCTGGCGACGGCGGCCACAACCTCCTCCTCCGTCACGGAGTCGTCCAGGCCCACTATGCGCATGTCAATGCACTTAGTCGGCCTGGACACTCGAACCTCGTCCGCGGGGAGGACCTCCTTCAGCCTTTCGGCCAGGGCGTCCGCGAACGGGCCACTCTCCGCTCCGGCGAGCTCGAGCTTCCGGGCACCGGTCAGGGTTCTCCTGATCCCGAGGCCCCCAGTGATGCCCAGCTCCCGGAGGTTCACCGCCTCCTTCGCCCGCTTCATCAGGGCGAGGTACGTCACACCCCTCTGTTCCGCTTCCGGCTGCAGTGTTAAAACCACAGCCGCGGACTTCGGGGCGCGAAGCCTCGCCGCGATGGCGTTGGCCTTCCGCCGCTGCCTCTTGGCCTTGCTCCTGGCCGCCTTTTTGGCCTGCCGCTTTTCTCCAGCAACCTGCCACCCGGCCCCGGTCGCAGGAGGGTCTGAGGTTGGGGGTGGGGGCGGCTGCGGCGCAACTGACGCAGCAGCTTTAGCCGCTCCCCCTCCAGCCTTCCTCCTTCCCCTCTTCGCCGGGGCCGACTTGGTCGTCGCCGGCGTCGCAGGCGCCGGCGCCACAGGCGCTGGCGCGGCTCCCGCCTTGGCCTTCGCCTGGCCGGACGTTCCCGGGCCAGCAGCCACCGCGGCTGCGTACGAAGCCGCCTTCTGCTGTCCCGGGGGCCTCTGTGCCGCCGCTAACGGGGGACGCCGGACCATGTCCTCCAAAACGGAGAACTGCTTCCGGAAGGGAGCCAGCTCCTGCCGCACCAGGCTCCGCACCTGGCTCAGCACTTGGCTCCCCTCCAGCGCCGCCGGACTCAGCCCCCCCTGCGGCCCCTCAGAGGCCGCTCTGGCCATGTCAGCCAGGTCCCTCCGGAGCGACTCATTCTCCGCTATGAGTCTCTCCGTTACGGCCGCGAGGTGGGCGACCTCCGCCCGCAACTCTGTCGCGTCTTCGGACCTGCCGACGTTGGCCGCCGCCGCCGCCATAATGGAGGCTTTGGCCGCGCTAATGGCCTCCCGCTTAGAGGACTGCTTCCTCTTAAAGGCCACAGCGCGGATCGCGGCCTCCACGACCTCCTCCAGCTTGGCCCTCTTTTCCTCAACCGTGGGACGCACCTCTCCCGGGGGCTCCGAGTCGTCGGAGTCGAGAGTAGGCGGAAGAGTAGAGGGAGCCCTACGACCGCTCCCTCCAGGGCGACGCCCCTCCTCCACCAGCCTCCCGGCCCGACTCTCCACCTCCCGGGTAGAGGGAGCCAGCCCCCTCCCTGCCTCACAGCCCCTGCCCCGCCTTGCGGTGGGGATTTTGCGGGCGGAGGCAAATTCGCCCTCGGAGGACGACCCCCCGGTATCCTCCCGTCTGGGCCGCTTGCGGAAGAACTTGCCGTTCTCCGCAGCAGCCCCCTCTCTTCCGGATCCAGAGCCCGCCGAGCTGACCGTTACTAGGTCTGGGGCGTAGCCGGAATCCGACTCCGCACCACCCCGGCGCTCAGGCGAACCCTCCTCTCCAAACTCGTACGCCATCAGCTCCTTAAAGGAGTCAGATCCGGATGACGACGATGACTCGGAGCCTCCTCGGCTCTTGTTGCCACTGGCAAGCGGAAGACGTTTGGTGCCCACCCCAGAGTACGGAGGGCAGCCCGCCGAAGCGGGGTGGGATTCCCCGACCGCTGAGCAGTCGGGACCCACCTGGGGACTCATTTTGCAAGCGTCTTTTTTCATTTTTTGTTCCTTTTAAGGGTGTGGTCCCTTTTCGCTCCGCCCCTTCTCAGGGCCCTCTCTTCTAACCTCCCCTCTCCACCTGCTCGCTGCTCTCTCAGTCACGTCTGATGATCAGACGCGTACCAGAAAGCAGCGAGCAAGCGTGCGTGTGTCTCTCTTGGTCTGATCCCTCACTTGCGACCTTCCGGCATGAGTGGCTCTACCGGGAAAGCTCGCAAGATCATTGGGACGCTCAAGCCCCACCACGACGACAACGTGGAGACACATTCGGTGGGGTGTTATTTCAACCCTTGAGACGTACTTGAGACTTTTTAAGATATTCCACACGAAATAATGTCTGAATATAAATTTCGAAGGAGCTATACTGCAACGTCTGTTTTCAACAGAATGAAATATGTAGGTACTCATAGTATGTCTTTTAAGTTATAGGACCTTATTCATATCTAACCATACGATTCGTTAAAATATGTACTGATTAGCAAATTCTTAGTTCAAAATTTGCTACAGAGTATTTGAATTCAGAATTGACTAAACAGTATTTAAACTGATTTTAAGGTTGTTTTTTTTACAAATAGTATGTCTTTTAAGTTATAGGACCTTATTCATATCTAACCATACGATTCGTTAAAATATGTACTGATTAGCAAATTCTTAGTTCAAAATTTGCTACAGAGTATTTGAATTCAGAATTGACTAAACAGTATTTAAACTGATTTTAAGGTTGTTTTTTTTACAAATGTAGCTGTTTATGTGCAACGAAGGACGAGCAATATGCCTACTGTACCATCACACGTACTAGTGAGTAGTAATCCTACTAATATTGTAAACGCGAAAGTTTGTAAGTATGGATGGATGGATGGATGGATGGATCATGGATGTTTGTTACTCTGTCACGGAAAAATACTGAACATATTGTTATGAAATTTGACACAGAGGTAGATTATAGTCTTATAATAATTTATACCTTGTCTTACCTTACCTTTACCTCCTTGGGATAATTTTCGACATTCACACGGGCAAAGCCGCGGGTGGCAGCTAGTAATACCTATATATAACATACATGCGTAAAGTTACAACAACTGTTGCAACGCGCTGGGTGTAATATTTACGCCTTTACGGGCACTTCAGCTGATACTCCGATTAGTTCGTTAATTTGTACAATAAATTGGACATTTCCCTGACAGCTCCATGTTCTGGTCGCCTTGACGTAACTCCTCGATGATGTACAGGCACTAGTACAGGTTTGGCTTGTTTGGTATCCGAACGGATTAATAGCCGTGTTATTGTACGTAGATAAATATGTTTCTAATATATATTTTTATGAGATTTTTCCTGAATATCCAGGTTATAAATAATCAGTTGTTATTACATAACAAAAGGTACAATATGCGTATGTAATGAGCATGTATCTGATCGGTCGAACATTCTTATTTAATTGCCAGTTTTCCTCACACAATAGCTTAAAACCGACTATTATTTAAAGCCAATTTTCGTAAAACTTGTAATTCTTAGAACTATTGGAAAGCCGTTAATAAGCGAATCGGCATTATGCTCAATTTTCTGTTTTAACAAACTAACTAATCAGTACAGTCAGTCACAACTGTGTTACATGCGGTGCGTTACGTGTTGAGTTACACAGTTGTTTTTCTGTCGTAACAATAATGCGTAATGTCGTAGATAAATAGCCGATTAAAATAAATATGCGTCTGAAACCGGAGTAGCGCAAGTGGAGCGCATCTGAAGCACTGACAACTGACTGCTACTCATTTTTGACGTGACTGTACGCAGTTCCTATTTTCAAAATCGTTCTGGATTACTTTGAAGAGTTTATGGTTGTGGATGTCGTAAATATATCTAGCAGTGTCTTGTAAACAACATGTTTACGTGTGTACAAATCGCGCATTTCCACATTTGCTGTTTGATCGATGTTATTGGAGTTTGAAAATGAAGGTTCGGTTTTCCTAACGCGAATTTCATTGATGTCTATGATAAGACAACATCATAGATACGTATTTATGCGACCTCTAAAATTGTAAGGTTCGTCATACACCAAAACAAAATTAAAACCTCAATTTAGAACTCATTTTATGTTCCCTTTATTCTCAAAACACCATAAAGTTGAAAATTAAAGACCTTGTATTTGTTATTCTTTAAACGAACCGACTTAAAAGATAAATATCCACTTTGGTGACACACTATATCACTCTAAAACTAATAAAGGATCAACCCCTTGACAGCTAGAATGCAACATAAAAGACATATTCTTGCTCTTTGAAACATCTACTGACCGTAAAAGGAAAAAATAATTCGAGAACTTCCTGCGACATCTCTAGGAACTGTTAATGTGGGTACGATGAAGTTTTCTTCCTCCGACTATTTTCGTTAACAACGTGTAAACGGTTTCTGTAACACTCGACGTCATTGAACAGTTTTCTGGAAACCGCTTTGTTATATTCATGAAAGTTTTCGGAAGCTCTACAGTTCTTGTTATGGAAAATATGCTTTACGTCAGTGGTATATATTTAAAAAAAAACAGTCAATATGCCAGCAACTACGTTTTACTGTATTGTTCGAAAGAGTCAACGCGGCCCTGGAACGCAAAGAACACTAGAAGGATCACGGGTGGGTTTTAGTCAGTAAGAGTGACCCTTCCACTCCGCCTAGAGCGGGAGAAGTATTTAATGATGATGATGAATGAATGATGAAGTATTTGATGAAAAAAGGGGGTCTTTGATAAGACTGATGTGCCACATTTGTATGAGTCAAAGCAAATGGTATTAGAATACAAAGGACTAGAGTAGATAATGCTATGATATCATGTGATATGTAGGGACATTTATTGTATTTAACATTACGTGATTTTATGGGCTTTCAATGTAGACAAAGCAATTAGAAAACGTGCGTAATAACTCAGAATTATCTATAAGGTTAGCAGTAACGTCTAACGACTCTACTTATATTTACTTAACCCTCCGTGCACACCTCGCTTTATCCAGAAACATAGCAAATGATAATCAAAGTCATAAGTAATCGTTAACACATAATACTCTCATTAAAACTATAAATGATATCGCAAATGACATAGAAAGCTATGTAAACATATTTGTTTATGACGCGATAAATACTGTAACTGTAGATACATACGGCTTTCTTAACGTTTAAATTCCTGCATGCGGTCACTTAAGATTTGCTGTCATTATAAAGTTATCGTTGTAAAAGCAACTTGCTCGGAAACCTATATAGAAACCATCGCTAAGTTATTGCCAATAATTTAGTTCGTTACAATCTACATAATCGTAAATTCTTTCATGTATTTTCCGTTTATGTACAAGTCTTTCATTAATTTAAATCTTTAGAAAGCTTACCTTTGGCGCAGGTCGATGTAGGCGAAAGGAAAATAAGTTTATTCCAATAAAATTGTGTAAACAAACGATTTGAATACAACTCCCGAGAGAATAGTGAAAGTAAATTGAATTCGCTTCGGATCGGTACAGCTGACGATCTTGTTTTCTCTTTGTTTTTTTTTTTTATTCTTGTTTCATTATTACCTCCAATATTTCATTCAACTCTAGGTCAGTGTTATAAGCGGAGGTGATCAAATGTTTTATGATAGCTATTACCTTCCAAGAACCGGTCACAGGCTCAATTTACTGAAGCAGATCTTATTTTAACGATGTTATTGTGACTTCGAACAGTGAAATCGCATTGGCATAAATCATCTTGCATTAAACTTTCGTCACTTCCCTGTAAGCCTAACAAAACTTACTGATCCAATTTTTTACTCACAATTACACACATACCCAGTGAATAGAACGCAAGCCCATAATAATGATACCAGTTTTCCATAATACACGGCTAGTAACACTTTACATAACAAATTGCATTGCACTTCGGTACATAGAACGAAGGCTCCTGTCCACTGGCGCGGAGGCATGCAATTGTCGTGAACTCGTGATTTACATTGTTGACTAGTAAGGCTGGACGTCCATTGCATCGCGTCTGTATGAGTTATGGCACGTCGCACGATTGATGGATAGGGTAGTTAAAAGTACGCGTAGTGAACGTAACTAGGTAAAATGGCGGCGGTTTTTGGGATCGTTTCAGCTGGGCCCCAAGTCTGCTATTTTTATAAATTCGTCATTCCAACACGATCCCATTGTCATTTTGCTAAAAGTTCGTAATCTGCTAAATTCATAATGGTCGATCATTGGTTGGTCAATGATCTCGTAATACTTTTTGATAACCGAGCTATTACTGCACAATGACGTTCTAATGGTAGGTCACTGGTCAAAGGAACTGTCAATGTTTTAGCAGATTACCGCATACATCAGTCATTCATTTGTCATTTTGTACGAGGTTAACATTCTATGCCATTTCTTTCAATGGAGTTTCAATGATTGACCATTGGAAAGTCATAATGACGCTTTTATATTAGTAGATTACCGTACTTGTCAAAATCAGCCATTATGAAATCAATGGTTGACCATTCTGACACTATTGTAATAGCAGACTTGAAGCCCTGGTATAGTTTTGCATCACGGATGTCTAACAGAACATTTCTGTGGGTAAATTTTAATGGGCAGTATCTACATGTAGTCATACTTACATAAACGATATGAAGTCATCAATAATCGCCGTGCTGCAAAGTATGAAAAACCTTGTCTCATAAGATTGTCCTCAGTCTTCATCCGAGACGTGACCTCGCTGGTGACACTAATTAGCCCACTTGCATTCTAGAAAAGTATTTAGATTCGTTCGATACATTACTTAGTTTAACTCTAGTCATTAGCTTAGTTTAGCAAACAGAGAAAGTATCCAATTCTGTTTAAGGTAATTTATTTGAAACGTTAGCTTATTTCTTACTTCCAAATATACTGAATGTTTATCCAGTTACGGAATCTCTAATTACCTAATTGCCTTTCTCTTTTTTCCGCGCTCCTTTTATGCAACAAACGTCATTTGCAGATAAGAGTAATTTATTAACGTTACGATAAAGGCAATTGACAGAACGTAGGAAATTACTTGACTGCTAGAGTACTGTAACGAGATCAAAAAAATGAAATCGATTTAATGTTTTGCATAATCGTGCCTGAAAATGAAAGAGTCTGTTCCGTTGGTTACTGTGTTAGAATTTGCAAACAGTCTGATTCATACAAGACATGTTGTTCCAGTAGCGAAGGCTTGTCTTTTATAATTGAAATTGAGTTATTTGTCTGGGAAATTACCTTGTTTATTACACATTTGCACATCAAAAACTGAAATATGTGTTCATAAAGTTAAGTGCACAATTCATCTTCTGGCCCCTTATTTAAAACCGCACAATCAAGCTTAGTTACTTCAACACAATGTAAAATTACTTCTAACTTGATAGATTTATGTTCAAGTAATCATGTACAATCTAATTATGGTCATTGTGTTGTGAAACATGAAAATAAATCTTCCGTTAATGACGATACTGTGACGTCTAGACCTCTATCCTTTGTATGAAAATTGCACATAATAAACGATCAGTTGATTTGATTTAATACCGACCGGTATTGGACATAGAATGTCGATCGCGAATGCCTGAACTGCGGTAGAACAATACTTAAACCATTGGTTGCGGGGCTCAGGCTGTGTCCTTTCAACTGTGTGTCATAATCTGCCTATTCCATCCGCTTAAGATAATAGCTTACTATTTACGCTCAGTTAATAATACCTTGATATATTGTTCAACGGAAAATTACAAGGAAATTACTGCAAATGATGTATGAAACCTTTAAGCCTTTAGACAAGAACTACTGGAGATTCAACTTAGAGACTACAATCGTATAAATGTCAGAACAGGATTATATTTATGTGCTTCACTATGGTGTTTATTATTTGTACAAATTCTTCCACTCATTCCTATTTATCAAAACAAGTCCTCGGTCTTACAAGACAGGGTGGTCTATTCTTAACAGAGACCACGCGTCGGTTAATAATAACTTTATTATTTATGCTCATCTAATAATACTTTGATTTACTATGACAGAACAGCTATTAGGAAGTCACTGTTAACGGCACAGTTCTGCTCTAAAACTATTTAATTAAACTCTTCTTCGCTCAGTTGATTGAGGAAACTGGTAGCGCCGAACTAGGATGTAAATTCCTGAGTTGGTATTTCGATCGACGATTATCTCGGGTGGAAATAGCTCACAAAACTATGCCCGGATCACATGTTTTCTGTTACAAATTCACGATGAGCAGAGTTCATTTGTCGAAGTACTTATATATCTGGATATCTCAATGTTATTGGGTCAAAACGGTTTCAGTATCAATTACTATCAAGACGGTCAGACGATGTCTGACGTTATTGTAAAGACGTATTCGCGGTTCCCGCAATGTCAAGTTGTTATTTCTTAATGGCGCCCAACAAGCATAGAGTGGACTCTATGCTGGTTGAACTGAGCAATTAGGAAAATGATCCTCATACCACCTTTGCTTCCTCGAAAGCATGTTACGTTGAACTAATCTTTTACAAACACGTACTGTTACTGTCAAATGAGATAAAAAATTATATATCACCGTCATTACCTGTCTCATGTTGCCCTAGATACCTGAAAAAACATCCGGCACGATGACGCATCATGTGGCAGCCTACGGGGTGTAATAGCTTAAATTAAAATTATATAACACCGTGTTTTATGTATGTCGGTATTATATGAGTTATGACAACCTTACTTAGTTGACCAGTCTGGCAAATTGCAATAAAGGAAAGGACTGTGCCCAAATCAATTTTCAAGTTAAGAGGTTTGCAATTACTCATTGCAATGATAATTAATTTTCAGGTGCCAAATCTAAGCATTAATCGAAAACGATGATACTCATGTATCTTCAAGGACACTCCAAAGCTTTATTACCCCCTGACCTTTGCTGGACGAAAGTTAAGCAGGCGTGTCACCAACCTATTAGGCCAGCGAATGACAATTTGACGTAACAATCGATTTCTTTTTTCAACCCTAATGCCCAGGGTACGGTAAGGTCAGTGCGAACAACCAAAATGATCTCATCGGGCTCTTTCTACCAGTGACGTCAGCACTGTGGTAAACAAGTTGGGCTTGGTAATTTTTTAATCTTTTGTTTTGATGCCTGTTTGCACGCGCTCTGCGTGTTAGATTAACCGATCCGCCGACATGAGGATTAATGGGATCGTATTTTATTTAATAGTTTATGGCACAAACAACTTACCTGGATCTTACGTCATCGCTTGTTTATTTTGACCGACCAAATGCCCAGCTGATTGGAGCGCCGACACCAGCCGGATTTTTAACCTCCTTCAAACAAACCGGATTCCTTGTAGGAAGCCAGATAAACATTGTATTATTCTAAAGAGAAAATATTCAAATCAAACCAAAAATCAAAATCAAATCATTTAATTCTTTGCAAACATGGGTATAGTACACAGGTGTTTTTATAATAGTAAGGGTCTCCATATTTTACCGTCACATGGTCATGCAAAGGTTTACAATTTCATACAAAAAATAATTAAAGTAGTAGTAGTGTAAACTTTAATAAACTAAGTTTAATCTTAGTTTCAGTCTATAAAGCAAGTTCATAACAATACAGTCTTTAAGAGCTGACTTGCTAATTTTCGCATAACAGTATTAGTGGCATGTTAAACAACTTAACCGTTGCGGCAACGTTTTGCAAGCGTCCGCTAAATTTGACGGCCGCTAAACGTTTTATTTATATGCTGATTCCGCATTGCACTGCGGGGACAGGTGAAGTTTAACTGTCGCTCATAACAATAAAACAACATTGCTCGCCGTATACGATTATGTGCTAACAGATCTGCGAGCGCCATTAACTTCAAATTGCCATGTGTGCCAATAGAACGTCTTTCCTAGAAACATGCAAACATTTTAATTGAAACTATGGAATTCGCAATCCCCTCAAGGTCGGGCATGGCTGACCATAGCCGGTTGGAATGCAAATAACGATTTCATAACAAACGTTAGATCAACAGTCTTGCTAATTGCATTGCATTTTTTGTGGGTATGCAAATCAGATATGAATTTGAGTGTGGTTTGTGTAACCTCTTCCATGCTCGTTTGAGAGTGAATGATGGACAAACATTGATGAGTGCGGCGCCAGCAAATATTGAGATATGTATTAAGTTCAATATTTGTGGCGCCAACGGAGAGTTAGAGAGCTATTTCGTGCTTACATGTTTATGTAGGCTTTCTGAAAGATATACGCACATTAGGGGCCTTCTTTCTCTTTACCCTGAATAATCCTTAGTGTTTCTCCCTGAAACACTAAGGATTATTCAGGGTAAAGAAAAGGGCTTTGCTCTAAGATTCGTTTCAAATACATAAATACGATTTTATTTATTTAAACAAAAAGCTGTCAGCTTCTTAAAAACCCGGTCAAGTGCGAGACGGACTCGCATGCAAGAGATTTCTAACGAATCTCATTTTTAACCGACTTCTAAAAAAGGAGGAGGTTCTCAATTCGGATGTTTGTATTTTTTTTTTTTTTTTTATGTTTGTTCGCGCATAACTCCGTCGTTTGCCAACCGATTTGAAAAATTCTTTTTTTGTTGGAAAGGGTATACTTCCCAAATGGTCCCATGAAAATTTTATCGAAATCGAACAAGCGGTTTTTGAAAAATCAACAAAAATCTAAAAAAAATATTTACATTGTCTACATTGACGACCTTTTAGTTTAATCTGCATTGGAGCAGTGCATTTTTTTTACACCAATGTAATTGGTTCGTTTAGGTGGGGGAGGGAGGGGGTGTAGGTACCACTAAAAAGTGAAAAATAAAAAAACTTTTTACAAAAAAATACAACCGACTTCCACAAAAAAACAAAAAAGTACAAAATAACTTTAATTCGGAAGTCGGTGTTTGTGGTTCCTTTTTCGTTTTTTGAACACCGACTTCCGAATTAAAGTTATTTTGTACTTTTTTGTTTTTTTGTGGAAGTCGGTTGTATTTTTTTGTAAAAAGTTTTTTTTATTGTATAACGTTACTTTCAAACCAAAGACTTCTTATAGGTTTTCCTGTAATGTGTAGGCAAAGAGCTATTAATTGCTTTTTTATTTCTACATTTTTGTCTCGGTAGAGTCGGGGATAATTTTTCATTTATTTTTTCTCTATGAATAGCTTCAAAATCATTTATGTTTTAATTAGGAAAAAAACCAACCATGCCCTGACAATACGTTCTTCATTTGATATTTTCGCCGGTACAGTTGTTTTTTTTTTTAAGTTACCTTATTGGCCCTCAAAAACTGAACTGTTTTTCTAATCTATAGGTAAGAAACGGAACCTTATAGGATTACTTGTTTGTCTGTCTGTCACAGCCAATTTTCTGAACAATTTATTTATTTGTGCGCCCGTGTTTGGGTTACAGAAGTTGATAGGTATGTGTACCAAACAACAGAATAGGTCCAGTAGATTCGGACTGGACCGATTCTAAATCTTCAAAATAAATAAATAAATTTTGAGTAGGTATAGAGTAAGTTTTAGGGGTCAAACTAGAACATTAAAAAACAAGTTTTTCAAACTGTAACGTGTGACATATAAAATGAAAGAGCTTATTGTGAGGGTATTTTTTCAAATACGTAGGTTTGAAGTTATTTAAGAAATTAAACGAAAAATTACCATCCCTCCCTCCTATCCCCGAAAGTATGGAAACTAAATTTAAAAAAAAATGCAAGTAACAGTTTTGAACCTTCAGGAATCAAAATAATAAAAAATGTCCCAACAACTAATAAATAATTAAAACGGGCCGGAGTCCCTCACGCACGTTGTTAACGCACCGTTGACAACACTCGGTTATTTTGGGGCGCGATCATGCAAAGTAACGCTCCAGTGCGTTGATTGACGTTTACACAAGCATATGGGACTATTCTTTTCCGTTCGGCTTACACCGACCATCAGCTTACAGGGCTATTGACTTCAATAGAATGGAAGCTCGAAACAAATGACATTCTGTCAGCGTTAGCATGGCAAAGGCGATTGTCAAAACGTCAAAAATTAATGAGATTGACTGATGCTGTCAACGCTTGCCAAGGTTGTTCTGTAGATGGGTGACCATCTTAACATACCGAGTTTCCTCCGTGCCTCGGAAAGCACGTTAAGCCGTTGGTCCCGGCTGTCATTTGTTAATCTTTGACAGTCGTTACGGTTTGTCAGAAGCCAGAAAATCTGACACCAGTCTTGCCAAGAAGTACCGTATTCCCCAGTTATTGGGTTGTGAAGGTCTGGTAGGCAACCGCTCCACGTTAAATACTGGTATTCAGCTAAATCTGGTATGACTGGAAGCCGACCCCAATATAGTTGGGAAAAAGGCTAGGCAGATGATGATGATGATGATGATGATTGACGCTGTCAGAATGTCACGTGATCAATATTTTGTAGTATTTCTGCAATCTCATTCGCTAATAGAATGACATATTTTCTAACGCCTCTGAAGTAACTGTCAGCTGATTAAGAAACGGGAGATTAAGTTTCCTTTGCTTGTTGGTACGGTTGGTACTTTGGCTTTTGTTCATTGCGATTATTGTGTGGGATTGTATTTGATTGAAATGATATTGTGTGTCTCTGATTTTGATAGGAACCTTTGATAGATTTCTGCGAAATCATAAGCACTGCCCATTAAACGGAGAACAGATAGCACTGAACATTACCTAAGTGGTTTTGTCGATTAGGAAACTTCTGTATGAAGTTTACATGATTCAGAAATAAACCAGAATGGACTATATAAACGCACAATAATTGTGTTAATAAACTTATTGCCTTATTTCGTTATCACAACTGTTTCTGCTTTACTAAAATATTCGTGATATAGCGAATGATTCACTTCAGGATGTGCCTTATCTCTCTGGGAAAATTTTAAAGCTGACTTCATGAAGTAATGTTGATAGGAATATTAATACAAATGCATGTGGTTATCTGTGTATACGTTTACGATGATTGCCTTTATAAAGAACTGTAAATCCTTGTTAAAGATCAGGACCAGTTTTCAATTAAAACTTCAAATAACTTGCATGCTTTCACAGTTCATATCCTGTTACGATGTTTTCCAAATATAAACTACAAAACAATAACAGACGGTCAATAAACTCGATTTGAAATACTAAGGGGTCAAAGTCAAAAGAAATGCGTACATACAAAATATGTTTCACAAAGATAATTTCTCATAATCATGGCGGCACACAAACGTTAATTCGCAACGTCATTATGTTGGACGTTGAACCGCTAATAGCTTCGGTTACTATGGGACCTCATAGCATCCCATCAATCATCTATTTGGCACCCGGAAGGCACGGCACTAGAAAGTTCGATGTACGGCCTTAGCGTGCGACCTTGGTTGCGGGATTTGTTCGAAAACTGGAACGCAAAGGGCATTAGGAGGAACACAGGTTGGTTTTAGTCAGTAAGAGTTGAAGGAGTCATTTGATTACAACCATACCCATCGAAGAAGAACCCTTTATAAATCTTACATTTTATTGTTTTCCTTGTTCTTATTTGTGCTGCAAATAAACAATGATGTGATTCATAAAATATTTTACTTATTAAATACGATATTTTAGTTTATTTATGAACGTGATCCGTAGGTGGACACTGAGATTTTAAATTATGTATTTGAATTCAAAACATGCCAAATAAAACAGATTTGGATACGCAGTTGGACTACGAAGATGGCAAGCTAAGAACTCAGAAATATATAATGTTAATTGATGGAGGTATTTCCAAACTCCACTACTGCAAAATTTCCACGAGATCACCTGATCAGTAGATCGCATTAAGAAGATAGGACAGGAATAATCAAATAATTGAAAATGTCATACGCTAAATTATCAAGCACTCTTGTAGAATTCACCCCTAGTAACCGTCATTCGACATAGGCGAGAGGGTCACTACCCTCGCGGTTTCACCCTCCGTGATTGTTCAAGGTTCACCGCGCGACCTTCACTGCTCCTCAGGTGTCAACTTACTAATGTCATTAGCGTCAAGTTACTGCACAAACATGCCCGGTTGCTCTCGCCACTATATTTAAACCACGTACTAACTTTGTTCCCTCTATTATTCTTCTGGCTTTTTAATTTTACGCGTATTTAATTTCATTTTCAAGTCGTATGTTTTTTGAATTCTCAGTAAACATTAACACAACTGCGTTTTCAGATTTAGTGAAGTCGTTTGGCTCAACAATTGTTTTAAATATTTGCAGCTTGTTAGATGGGTATTATGGTTTTGTAAACAAAGATCTCGGTCATCATCATAGTTTAGAAATTAGAATTGTTTGTCTATTTTTCCTGCTGTTTTTTTTTTACATTTGCTGCGTACTGCGTTTATCAAACACGTCTCCTCGGTCTCGTAACACTTTGGATTCGTCATTCGTCTAATTTTGTTGGCCGTGGGTGGTGGCCGACAATCTTTATAGTCGCCACGAGATCAATTAAACCACTTTATATATTTTTGTATTACCTAGTTGTTAAATGCGTCACAACTTCAAATAACGCTACATTCAAAATAGTTTGTCTTTGAAATACCTTGAACACAAATCTGTCATTCAAATGTTCAAGCAGCCTGTTCTCATTTATCAAATATATCAACTCTGTTTGCAATATTAACACCCTCTTAAACATTGACTGTTATATTTCCATAACATTTTCACGCCAATATATGTGTGTTGGAGTCGAGACAAATTGCGCTCTTAAATGTAGCAAGTTTTATGCGACGATTTCAGCGCATGTGAGTGGCTTTATAAATCTGGAGTCGTTTCCGAGTGGAAAACCACCGCTGACATAAGATTAAGGATTCTAATTCCTCACGATACAGCGGTATAGTGGGTTATTCCAAATTATTCCAAGGCTGCGACCCGATTCGGTTTTACCTAATAGTAATGCTCATTCCGGTTCACAGTTTTGACCAGCAATGAACAAAGAAAATTTTAAATTTTATTTTCGTTTTTACTGCAGTTATTTTTGTTGCACTTTGTTTAGCAAATAGGTATTTGTGCACTGATTAAACTATACTTTGTTGCAAACACACAGATTAAAAATTGATCCCAAACAGTCGCTTCAGTTCTACCATGTTATTAACGGTCTGTTAAGCTATCATAAAGTTTCGTTCGTCGGGGTGTGTTTCGATGTATGGCTTGGAGTCTAGACGAGCGAGTCAATAACGACGACTCGACCTTCGGACGCTAACCTTTCTTTTTGGCTGTTTCCGCTGCAACACTCGTGTGTTACAAAACAAAACCGATCCAAGATGATGCAAGTAGGATCGGGCTTATAAATTCATCACAAGTTACGAGTTCCATAAATTATACTATATTCGCTTTGAGATGGTTTCTTGTGTAAATGTCATTTATACGGAGAGCACTAATTAAACCTTTTTTACATTCGTTTGGCGGTGCTGTCTCGTTTGGCAATAAAAACTAATGGACATTAGCCGTTCTCATAGCTCCGCATGGATCTAACACATCGTTGTGAAATCACACTTTTAGATTTTACACCGCTAATAAATCGTGGCGTAACCCGGGATTGAAATAGATTTCAAAGCTTACCTCTGCTTCTCTGGAATAAGAAGTAAACATGCTAATTTTACTCTTTTTGTAAACATTTACTTAGTGAATGAACGAAATCGTTTTGATCGTTCGGCTTTTAGCATCCATTTGATAGTTTAATTTCACCATGAAGCACTTAGACAGTAAAAACATTACTGCTCTGCTGCGAATTTATTAATCGAAATACATGTATAATTTCATTAAATACGCGTCATTCAGCCGTGTGGTATTTTTCCTATGCACTAAACCTTGCTCTTGATAATTAAACATACCCATGTAACGATCGCGACGGGGTGTAAGGCCAGCCTTCCATGTTTTGTTGCACCGAACTACGGTCAAGGCGAGCTTGGCGCCAGTCCGGGGCCGCCACTAATATAAGTACACCTTCGCCCAAATGTAAATAATTGAGAAGAATCTGCAAAGTATCCGGATGCAGCCACTTCAAAAGGTGAATCGAACGACTCTCGGGATACACGTGTTTCAAGATTAGCGGTCGGAGATAGTGAAGCTGCCTCGTATGAACTAGAACCAGTTTTAGAACCGTTATGTTTCATTCACCACTGCGGTCTTTAACTGATAACAAAATTAAACTCTTCAGGCTTCGTTTACAATCCAGCTACTTGTTGGAAATAAAATCGTACAGATGAAATGACAGACGCGGCTCGACAGCTTACTCCTGAGAATGCTGTTGACGCAACATACAGCAATTTGATGTCAAAATATACTACACAAACATGTGGCATTTGCTCGAATTTAAATTCTAGTTCTAAAATATTTGATACGCCGTGTCGTCTACAATAATCTTTGATATAAATGTTTCTGTTTTTGCGTTGGCATCACGGAAATATCCCGTTTATTTTTATTCGAGGGCTTTCGTCGTTTTAAGTCTTTTTTTTTGACATGAAGGCTCATCTCGTTCGTAGATTATTATTTTTAGTAAAAAGATTTATTTGTAATGTGGCTGAGTCGTTCTTGACCGATCGTATCTTGAATATTTTAATGTTTTTGTGTTTGTTTATCTGAAGTAAGATTTTTTTGTAATGCTATTTCATATCGACTGGCGTTTCTTGAATTTGTAAAAGTCTTTTGACATTAAGAATTACAGCAGTAGATTTATTGAAACCATTTCTCTTGTGCCAAATTAAATTATTGTACAAGTAACAATAATGCTTCATGTTGGAAAATATTGGTACGCCATATATTTTGAAAATGAAGCTCTTATAGGAGAATGTGTAAAACACGGAAAACGTTGACAAAAAATATAAGTAAACATGTTTTTAATATACCTATTGGAACTTATCAGCTGTTGCGTTTTGGGTTAATGCATGTCGTTAAAGTAGATTATTTTCTATACTCAAGTTAATTAATCATAATGTTCTCATTCTAGCGCTGAGCTAGTTTGTGGCAGCTTTTATCTGTTTTGCGGTCACGAACCACAATACTTAGGTACCTATTATTGTTTGTAATTTATTCAAATGGTAACTCTTTCTCAGAATAAGGGTTATAGCAAACGTGATTCCGAAATAAAGGACAATTGTTCTCCACTATTTATCACAATTCATGGTCCATTGCGTCCACAATGAACTCACCTCAACATAAATCACCAGAATTGAACTTTATGCTTATTAGGTTTAAGTATAATTTGTTTTGTGGCGGATTAGTCCTATGCGGCTGATTGTGTCTCGCTGTTATCGTGTCGTATCGAGTGGCGCACGCGCCACAAACGACCGTTTGTATGATTTACAACGTGCTCCACTGAAAGGCACCATTGTTGGCTTAACAGCTTCGACGGCGATTACACAATCGCATCGTTTGACGCCTGTCGAAGGTTATCTCCGGCCGTGCGCCGCCGTGCTCTGAAGTTGACCGATGTTTGCAATGTTAGTGCGCTTTGATGATGGTATTTCACGTTTCTGATCTTTTGTTAGTACCACGGCTACCATTGACCGTTTGCACTGGAATTCTTGCCCTTTCCCAGGCTGCGTGAAAAATGAAGGCGTGCTTTCAAAACTTTCAGAGTTACCCAACTCAAGATTATGTACTGCTCCAATTTTTCATGTTAGGAATGACAAATAATAGCCAGCCAGCTGAGTAAAGACTAATTAGAAGCTCTGAAATGTGTTGCTGTTGAAATTGTCGCATAAATTAACTGTTATACGATCGTAAAACTTCAGTGTAATAATCTCCGTATAATATCCTCAATGTTTGCAATAATATATCGTAAGCAGAACAACAAACAAACTGGCAACAGATCCGGTCGTTCCAATTAGCGTTAATCAATTACATGGTTTCGAAGATAACTAACTGGCATGAGGTGGATGTGATGAATCATCAGGTCTGGTGATTTGCCAAACAGTTGGCACGGTGGATTCCGAAGCTACATAGGAATTTGTGTTTTTATTAATATGGGGATTAATATATCGCGATTGCGCAGTATGTGTTTTCTATTTAAACTACTGCGAAAATAGTGTCGACAGTTTGAGTTGTTATGTTTACTTATTTAAGTAACTCTTGCGTCGTTCCTTATTTACCAATGTCTTGGCTCATTGCATAAGCAATGTGGAAAATATAAAAGAACATGTCTTTTCTCTTGCATGTGAAAATGAGCACATGACCACGATTTCTTTGTCTTTCTCGTTTCTGATTGTATAATGAATAGCTTCTTGACTGACAATATTTTACATTTTATTCTTATCAGAAATTAGATTAATATCTAGAATTCTTCGTGTTCTCTTTAAAGATGCTTTTTGACTTTGTTTTATATACAGTATGCAGTATAGGTCCAAATCCAATGCAATGCTATGCTAATCCAGCTGCCCAGAAACCAATCCGTTAAAAGAACGCGGCTCATACACTAATTTTGTATAAGTTTGACCTATTTCCTAGCGCAAACCGCAGCATAACAAGTTACCACTACCTTATTATTATTTAATTACGAATTTGCACTGCACGCAATAATAAACAAAACATTATAATTAATCAACTTCCGCAGAACTCCGATAAAACATTCATTATTTTGATTGCTGACTTTAACAATATAGGTACAATGGCCTATTAATAAAAAGCACTATTAGCACTAAGAATTTTATCGCTACTAATCTAGCAAGAAATAAATACAAGCCTATATCACCCACACGATTTAAGGGCTGTATTCAACAGTAATCGTTTTTCAAGAAAGAAAGAAAAACACCGAGTTTATAGCAGGTTGGCGTGTCGACATGTTACCTGGTCGTTTGCTCGATGACTCACTAGTACCAACTACTAACGCTATCTAAGGTAATTTATGTCACATTGCGCATGCAGAAAGCCATAATGCTTAGCCAGTAATTATAGATAAAGATGAAAAAGTGAATGGCGTTATCGTTACTGTAATTCTCGTTAAGTTAGTAGCAGGACAGTATAGTACTTATGATTGTGACTGCATAGTCTGTCCAGTTCATACGAATTGTTTTCTAAGTAGAAGAAAACTTACGATACTTCATTTCAGTCAATAGTAAACAAAATCAATCTCAAGTTTAGGGACGTATTGTAATCTTGAAACAATTCTAGGATGCTAAAACTGCGTCTGCGTCTTAAGAACACATACCTAATTGAATAATTATGTCCATTTGAACAAGACACAAGGAGAAGTACTTCTGGAAGTTATAAAAGAGGATTCTCTTCATTGTTTTCAGTGCTGTTTGATAGCAGCAGGGCTATTTATTGCACGGGTTGGGGAATTTTGGAATTACATGCTGTAAAGCAAGGTATAGTTGTTAAAGCAAGCAAGCAAGCAAGCGTTGATAAAGCAACAACGAAAATGGAGCATTACAGTAGGTGCATAACCCAGCATCTCTGTTTAGGAATTATTGACTCATGTAAACATCTGATGCAATGACAAAAGAGAAGGGAATGACTCCATAGATGCCTGGGCCCAGGTGTTAACTGAATCAAAATAGCCTTATTTGTAAGAGGACATAATAACAACAACAAGGCCTTACTGAAAATTTGGTGAAATTTGGTTACATGAATTTTTAGTAAAACTTAGGTTAGGTTATAACATTGTAGTTTTTTATGTTATTTTCGAAATACTTTGAATGGCTTCGGTTGTGTAATGGTATTAGGCATGGAGCGTGTGACATGTCGACGGTCTGAAAAGTTTGGCTCTCCCGCGCCCTGGACAGTAGCTACAGTCGAAGACAAGTTTCTACATCCAATATCCTGTAACGTAGAAGCAGTAATCACCAAACCTTTTAGATAAAATCGACAATTTTTTAGATAAAATCATCTTCCAAGACTCTTCTACCAATAGAGTTACTGTGACCAGTCGCAATCGTACAATTTACACAGCGATCCATGTCGTCAATATCCAATCGATAGGCGTAAACAGTGTCCAAAATTGAGAGCCAGGTAATTTAGAGTACGTAGCAAGATCCGTCAAAAAGTCCTTTATAATATGCAAAGCCGAGAGACCTCAAGAGGTTAAACAATAAAACAGGGCAACTACGTGCGACCTCAGAACAAAAGAAAACGAACGAGTGCATCTGTCAGTTAGTGACTGACGGATGTCAGGCACAAGTGTTGCCAGAAGAAAAAAAAACACAATAAATCTTTGCCACGAAAGCTTGATATGCTCTTGTGACTCGATGTTCATACATAGTCTCAGATTTTACCGATTTGTTAAAAATCAATTAGTAGTAATTCAGACATTATTTAATCGATTATTTACTCTTATTAACTTAATTTAAGTTTTCTCGCTTTTTATATATTGTACCATATGTTGTGATTTCCTTTAGAAAAATATAACGAAGTCCCCTTCTCCTATTCTAGTTTCTCAAATAATTTTCATAAAGATCCTTTCGAGCTTCCTGTAATTTATTTTTAGGGTTCCTTACGTCATCATGTGCCTAGCCTTTTCCCAACTATACTGGGGTCGGCTTCCAGTCAAACCGGATTCAGCTGAATACCACTATTTTACGTGGAGCGCCTGCCTACCAGAGCTCCACTACCCATCAACCGGGTAACACGATATATCTTGGCAAGACTGGAGTCAGATTGACTGGCTTCTGACAATCCATAACGACTGCCAAAGATCTACAAATGACAGCCGGGACCAACGGCTTAACGTGCTTTCCGAGGCACGGAGGAAACTCGGTATGTTAATATGGTCACCCATCCACAGACCAACCTTGGCAAGCGTTGCTTAACATTGAAGATCGACCCGTGCGGCTGTTATTCTTCAGGGTTCCTTACGTACGAAAGAAAAAAAAAGGAACCCTTATAGGATCACTCGTGTGTCAGTATGTCCGTCCGTCACAGTCAATTATCTCCGAATCTACTAGACCGATTAAGTTGGAATTTTGTACACATATTAATTTCTGTGACTCAAACAAAGAGGTGTGACATTATTGGGGAAAAGGCGGAAAAAAAAATGAAAACTGCATCGTGTGACATATCAAATGGAAGGTCTTGTTGAAATGTATTTTTTTTGTAATATTAAAATAAATAAGTACCAAGTTATTCAAGAAAATAGACGAAAATTGACCTTTCCCCTTATCTCCGAAACTACTAAACCTAAAATTTTGAAGAAAAAAAAAATACAGAAATTAGTTGTCTAATTATCGATTATAGGAAAACCTATAAGAAGTTCATGATATAAAAATTATATGGTAAATCACTCAATATTGTGCGTACTAATTTACATTTGCAGGTGAAATGTGTGGGAGAACATATTTTTCAACTCCTATGTTATGTTTTGTTGAATCGGTTTGTAGATGAATATTTAATGAAAAAAATAAGCCCACAATGAGCATTCTACGGCCAATATTTTAGGAGATATTCATTTTTCAATTTAATTTCGCCCGCTGTATGACAAATAAGTAAATGCTTAGTAAGGCGTAGGCCCTTACTACGGCATTGTGAGTCATGCTTGTGAGATATGACGTTCACGTTGCTCTACTTGTTATAGATAATGGTACGGAACCCTACGTGCGCGAGTCCGACTCGCACTTAGCCGGTTTTTTTTCATATGTATGACCAGCTGGATCATTAGCAATCGGTTCATTCGTATCGATTTTTAATGACATTAATCTATTTATTTATTAACAAATTCTACTTGCATTACATACGATTTCTTTTAATTAAGAATCAAAAAGAAAACTCTTTATTATGTCATAGTTACTATAATTACTTCGTTACGGCTTCAAAGCTCTGATACTATCGTGATTTGTAACCTTAGAGCCGGCCTTGGCGCTAGCAAATAGTGAAATGCATCGACATGATGCAATGTGTCGCTACGAACAAATATTGTACTTGTATCTACAATATTTGATACGTCTGTTTTAGAATCAATTGTATGGAACTATATACTTGTTTAATTTCAGATAGGGCCTGCTTTTAAGGTCGTTGTGTCTGCTGGTAAATTTTACTATTCAAATTGTTAACAGGCTTGGCTTGGGTATGGAATAAATAGAATATTTCATATGAAATGTTGGTAATGTCCAGTTTTTTCTTGATCTCAGTCTCTGATCGTAGCACACTTTATCATACTCCAGTTACACTTAGGCATACAATCAACAAATCAAATTGTAACAGCATTTCATAACCACATTTCTCTTTCTATTTGAATTCTTATCAGTAGTAAAATGTAACTATAAATGCACAGGAAATGCAGTTTTATTATTGTTTTCATTTAACTTCTGGTCCTTGAAATATCCGAGAAATCAACGCTATCAGAATCATTATAACACTTTGCATGCATGGTAATACCGAGGTCGCATGAATGCACAACATTGACCTATGCGATAGAAACATAATCACGTCATGTGGTCATATTACTATAAAATTTGTAATCTCACACAGGAATGTGATATTATTTGCAGCGTTGTTCTATGACATTGAATAATGTTACATATCGTTTAGAGAAATTAACTCTTTCAGTTGCTATGCTCAAATGGAAACTTGGAACTCATTTCGTTAATCAGAACATCACTACTGTATCTTCTATTGATCTATCGTCTTCTAGAATTACCATGAATAAGAGATGGCTTCGTGCATGAGTCATTCATTTCCATATGAACCGAAGGAACAAAGACTAAGAACCCGCAGTAAACATATTTAGGCCTCTATTATTTTGGACGAGCGACTTCAATGCGCTTGCATTGAAGTCGCTCGTCCAAAATAATACCGACTTACTGGCGACGTGTAATAATAATAACTGTGATCTGGTGGGAGACAAAGTAGTCGTCTCAAATATAACAAAACCACTTAAAGGTTTCTAAAGCCGTCCTAAATACACGTGTTTCTGACTGGAATAGGTTGTCTTTGTCATAGGAAAATTGCAGACTCCGCAGGATATATCAGACTATTGTTTCTCGATATATTTTTATGGAATAAATTCCCATTCAAATGGTTTTAAAGTAATGTCTTATTAAGAAAAAATTGGATTTTTAAATTTCTCGCGATGTTTTGCAATCTTACGGCGTTTGCAATTTTCTGGTGACTATACAACTTATATAAAAATCAACTTCTTGCGCGTACTTGCAGCGGCGTACTTCAAAGCAAAATGAGAAAAAAAATAAAAGGTTTAGAACTGAATTAATCAACTCTAAAGAATGAATACGATACTTACACAAAAAAATACGAGATTTCAAGGCACACTTATAAATAAATTATCGAAATATCTTACGAGTAGCGACCGACCTTAGCTCCACGTACTTTAAATACTGCGTACTCAAGAACTTATTAAAATGCAATCAAGAAATATCAAATGCATCTTTACAGTTTAAATTGTGTAATCAGATTGAAACGATATTCTTTATTAAGATTATATAGTAACAGAAAAAATAAAATTCGATGTTAAATTATCTCTCGTGTTTCTGAATTATAAATAGACGTTATTTGTGGGGTTTTAAAACCTCTGCGATGTTTTATAGGTAACCAAAAAGTATCGTAAAAAATTATGCACTCAAGCAAGATCCAACGTTCAAGCAATATAATTGGTCTCACCTTAATTGACGTCAAAATGCAATTAAATAATCATACAATTTACAGCAGGATATTTATTATGCATACGTCAGTGAATTAAATTGGATTAGGTTTTGATGTATGTAGAAATAACACTTGTACCAACAGATCTATTTCAAAGCTCCTCCAAGATTTGTAATGCACTTCACATTTATTTGTACACAGTGCTGCAAAGTGTCATTTGGAAGTATAAATACGACAGACGTGGGCAGAAAACAAGCTCTTATCTAGAATTCTCATGCTCAAGCTTATATTAACCGATCGACTGAACATCTGTTGAACATGATCTCCATTCTGCATACTCTGGGAAGGCTGTTGCATCACAACGATTTTCAATATGCATATCTAGTGTACCTACTAAAATTTTCATGTGTAATCATGACGACACAATTGGGCCATTTCTATATGTCGTTCTTGGTGCTCTGAAAACATGATGTAAAATTGAATTCCAGTGGCGTGAATTTCTGAAATATCAAGAAAGTCTGGTGCAACTTGTTGTAATACAGTTGAGGGGATTCACTATAAATACTAGTTCTCAATGTACAAATCAATCCTACATCGACGCATCTTCCTCAAGCAGATTTATCATATTTGTTTGCTTAATGAGTAATCTCACTGATAAATAAACGCTCCTGTATTTACAAAGGCGTCTGTTTTCCGCTGATGTTAACAATAACAGTTTGCGATTAATTCAAACTTCCGCCAAATGTGACCCGGTGGGACCATGATGGCCGACCTTCACATTTTATGTTCATGTTAAAATTGCAATTTACGGAAATGTACGCTGTTAATGCGAAGGTGGTTCAAGACAATTTTATTATAACGCACTGTCAACGGAAATGCATAAATTGGTTTGTTTGTACAGAGAACTCACATAAATTTTAGTTTTAATTTCATTTAATGAATTAAAATGAGACTTTGTTTTCACTTCCTTGTGATTTTTGTTGATTCAGGCGAGTTCTGTAAAGGAAAGGAATGATTTTTTTTATATGATTGATAATAATAACAGAATAGTGACCGACACAAACACAATGTGGCATACTTTTTTGTTGCATCTAAACTTTCCGCAAAACAGTTAATCCTATAAAAATTGAACGAATGCTAGAGAAACCATCAATATTGGCAATACTTTACAACTTCACCCAATTTATTTAAATTGCGCAGTTTTATTTAGCTAAACTATGTTTGCAGAAAGATTAAAATCGCTGACTAGCATTAAACAAACTCCAATGGCGGCTTTCAATGAAATACTGATTAAGTTCCAATCACGATAACATCTAGCCGCATTCTCTTTGTAGTTCCAGTTTAATGCAGTATTTTTAACACTTTTTCTCTGAATTTGTTTGTATCGCACACAAGTCTTGAAAGGTTATTTAATTGCAAACACCATCGATTCCATCACGCGAACCGATCATTATCGTCTTTCTGGTAATATCTTTCCTCTATTCTACATTTCTCATTACATTTTTAATTTATCATTTATTATTTTTAGTGTTATATGTTCTAAAAATCGTATAACATGAGTCCGAGACTCGTTTTAATTATTTCCTCCAAAAATGAAAAAAAAAGAGAAAATCGTTCATTCACATTGAAACATTTGACTTCAATCATGTTTGTTGGCAAATAAATTGTGAACACGATTAAAATATAGGTTTAGTCGTTTGGTATAACTTCAAGTGATTTCAGTTCATATTATTGTAACAAAGCGCAACCTTGACAACGGCGACGCCTCGACTGCTTTGTCTGACGGTTGTGTCTTACGCATTCGGCTCATTCATACTCTAGATGCGTTTCGTACGACGTAATTCCACAGCGTTGACGCGAACGGCTCTACTAATTGCCTGTTCTCGCCCACTCATTGTTACGCGAGTGATTCTTCGACAGTTGTCTCTTGAAGCTTATCTTCTCGACTTCATGACTGGCATCAACATCGTCATTTCTATTATTCACTTCAATCACTATTACAGCTGGCTCTTGATTGTTTCTTCGCTAACCGTCTAGACAACTCTTTGTTCTCTTAGTGACGTTACTTTAATTAATTTCGATTGCAACAGATGGACACGATCCAACTAGTATTGCATCTGACACTTGGTTTTTTATCTTGATTGATGGATCTTCATCTATGAATGAGTTTTATTTGTATGATAATATTGTCACCGGCAATGTCTGTAACAGATTGCGTGCGGAATGCTTGCTTGCCAATAAATACCTGTATTATGACTGACACTCCCGTTGCCTTGCCACTAACTAAACATAACTGCTTATGTATCTTCACCCCGCTGAGAATGTTCTGCTTCGCTCGGCTGTTCGTAGTCCTTTAACAAAGTTTTCAAACATAATAGAGTAATCGAGGCAGCAAAAGTAATATTAAACTTGGCGGGATATTATCAATAGGTTCTTTTGTCTTAACAAGAACTATAATATTGTGTTATACCTAATTTAGAATAGTAACATTGTGTTAGTTAATATCGATCCTAGTATGAAATTAGCTTTGGCTTATCTGCTCCAAGGTTTCACTGAATGTTGTCTAACCTTAGTTTAGTATCATATGTTACATGTTGTGTCTTTGCGTCGAGTAATTTCGGAGGGAAGGTTGGAGCAGCTAGGTCTCGTCCGACGATAGGGCTGTGGTGACGTGGTCATGTGTCGGCAGCATCAACGGGTTGGCGCTGGCGCTGGGCGGCAGCGGTGCTGGCAGCCCTGCAACGGCGAACGACTCTCGGGACCAGACGACGACCTCATCTCGCGCGCCCTCCCCGCCGCCAAACGAGAGGCAGCAGCACTCCAGGTAGACGCGCTCCACGCTCGGAACGTTTGGCTTCTCTGGCTATGGCTGTTATTGTTGCCAATGGAATACCAGCTTTGTAATAAAAAAGAAACACAATCGATACTTCTGCAATAGTAACTTGAAAATGTTTCCTGCTTTTTGTGTTTGAGAGTTTAATTCAAAGTTAATATTCCATTGGTCAAACGTAAAGGTGTTGGTTTCGTTTCTGTACTGTAATTTTATGTGGGTCAAGGTCGTTTCCAAATTTTGGTTATACTATTAGAACGCCATACAACGTTCCTAGTATGTGTGCATGCTTGCCTGCTGAGTGTTTATTTATTTTTTGTTTTTGTTGGTGGTAGAAACCTTTCTGTGCTGTTTGTTTTGTATTTCGCCGAGTGTTTGTTTTGTAATGTTAGATAGATTTTTTTTGTGTCCTGTTCAAAGGTTAAGGAATTTTTCAGCGTCTTCGATCGAACATTCATGTCAGCAGAATATCTCATTCTACTTGCACAAAAAATGTGTTCTGTCAGAATTGCACAGCTAGTTGTCGATATCAGTAGTAAATAAAAGAACATAAATATATAATTAAAAGAGGAAATTAAGTTTAATGATCGCTCTAAACTGTGCAATGTCAAAGTCAAACACATGTTTTCCTGTCGACAACAGATGACGTCAGGACTAAATAAAACAATGATGGTCCTTGTTTATTACCTTTATACCTGAACAACTGCGCTCGATATAATGTGAGGCTATTTTTAAATTCTACTGAACGAAATTGATAAGAGGTAATGAAATGATACTTCCAGTTTTTTTAAATCTAAAATATATATTCGGCAACAGCTCTGTAAGGCAAAAAAAAGACTCGCAGAGAAGCAATGCTAATAAAATATCCTTAACAAACAAAGTGATTGATGGGAGGACGTTTGGCAGGTTTCAATTCTTTCTCATTTAGATATTTCAACAGGTAAGTCGTTAGCCTCAAGGATGGTGTCAGCAGAGTTATGAATTGGATGGAGGTAATATTATGAATTTGCCATTTGAATTCTGTTTCACAGAAAGCATAATGAGATACTATCGATGAAGCATAATGTTGGCTGAGGCACGTCTTGTTGGAGTCTCTGCTTTGAATCTTAATAACTAAAATTTGTACCGTCAATGCATAATCTAGACGTTAGGCAATTGATCAATATCAATATTGTGAAGTTCGGCGTCAAAGTCAAACTTATGCGAAATCAAATTAATGTACCTAGGTTATTACATCTTTGACAGGCATTTAAAAGTTTGAATTGACGCGAGACTTACCTATAACAACTCACCAACTTTGATCATTATTGTCCCATTGTTGAATCGTTTCTAGAACAATGCCGAAAAATGTAAGTCTATATATAGTTGAATGCTAAAATAGTAGGAAGTACAGAGCCAAATCTTGATATAGAGCACCGCCTGTTTGTGGGCGGGTCTTTGGCATTGTCACATTCATGATACTATACTGACACTGAATGGTCAGTTAGTCTGTCCAAGATAAAAATCAATGGCCACCTAGGTTTAAACTGGACATCTTCACATAAAAATGTTATCAGAGGTACAAATTTACTCGCGTCCGCCCCTGGTTCAATCCATGGTCCGAAGCAAGGAGGCATGGGAAGCGGACACCTCCTTCTGCGAAGCAGTAATGCTAGTAAAGGAGGCGGCGAATCGCGTGCGAGATAGGGAATCCTCACGCTCTAGCCGCCGCAACAGAAGACGCCCCGGGCGTCTGGAAACGCAGGGTGATTCCCGGCCACCGTATGCGCGGGCTTGCGGACGACGAGCTATGGGTGGCTTGTCGTCCGATAGCAACCAGACCCGGGTCGACGGCGCGTCGTTTTCCACACGCGTCTCAAAGAGCTGTCAGCAACGAAGATAGCGCCCAATAGGGTTAGTGTCTGCTAGGGTGGCGAAATTTGTTCGAAAGAGTCACCGCGGCCCTGGAACGTAAAGGGCACTAGAAGGATCACGGTTGGGTTTTAGTCAGTAAGAGTCTGACACTCCCTTCCGCTCCGCCCAGAGCGGGAGAAGTCATTTGATCATTTCCCATCCAGAAAAAAAAAAACACAAAAGGGCCCCGGTTCAACCTTTTTGTTTTTGGATCCCTAAAAAGCAAAACTAGCTCGAGCTACCTGTAGTGCACTTGTTCCGAATATAATTTAAGTAATGACCAAATCCGAATTGGCCCTTCAGTACTCAATTAGGGTAGTTGACTAAAAAATATAATTAGTCCGTAAGATAGATTTCCAAATAATATTGGACAATTTTTTTTTCTTTTTTCACATAAACAAAAACGAAGACGATACAGTGCGTTGAAAACTCGTGTGACGTCGCTACGTGCTACAATTTTTACTACGGCGTGACGTCACAAGCCCCCACTCCAGAACTTTGATGCTATCTTCGTCAACTTTTATAGATTTGAAAAAGCAAAAAATACGTGTCCAATATTTTTCGATAATCTAACCGACGGACTAAATAGAACAATAATAATAAAGTTATTTTTGCTCAGCACTTTGTGGAACTGATCTTTCCAATTCATTCTCAAATATTTAATGTAGCACAAGATAATTATGATTCGTTTTAGATTTTTGTTTAACACATTATCATGAGACATTACCCCTAATAGGTTAAAAGATGTTATGATGAATTCTACTTTGTATCACAAATCATCAATGCAAGAGTGAATATTAACCAATGTTAGTAAAGGCACATCAATTTGCACATTACATGCAAATCATTGAGACCATAAAGGAAACATTTGGGATTTTCGAAATAATCATTTGGCCAGCCCTAATGTCCAACCAAATATGTACGAGCATTTATATCCTTCATGTCATTAACTGCTAACGACGAGACGTTGAATAATCACGATAAATGTGCATGCCTTTCCTCCCAAGGCATCCTCATCCAAAAACTACGTGTTGATCATCTTGTAATTTAACTCATAATTTCTGAGCACCACTGCGGTGCTTACGTCATGCTCCCAGAATAGAGCGCGGTTGCTTTCAGTGTGTGGTTATTGTAGATTTTTTGCTGGCAGGTTATTGACTTGGGTATTTGGATGTCACGGCAAGGGTACCGAACACGGCTGTGCAACAAGGCACCGAATGCTCAACAAAATTTCAAGTCTGCAACATTGTACATTGTAAACAGCCGTATAAAGACTCGTAAAAATGTTTTATTTACGGTTTTAATTAAAAAGTCATGATACAGGTTTTCTATTGACGGTAAACTTGCTCGATATGAATTGATGTGCTTGAAAAGGAAGACGAGGCAGTCCTTAAAATAGTTTTCATGTTTGGGTTACAAAAATATAAATATTATGTTGATTGGGATACCTGTTTTTAACTGGCAGACGTGAAGGTCAGTATTGTTTATTTACCCAACGCGATTATAATTATGTAGGTAGGTATGGATGGGCAGGTGGAATATAAAAACAGAGAGGAATAGGTGTTTAGACAGAGGTGTGAATAATGTGAATATTTTGGAGTAGAAAAACTAAGTTATTTAGTGCTTTTTTGTGAATTTTGATAACGTTATCCGTAAACACGTAACACAATATAAAGCACAATTAGTAAACTAATTATTTCAACTTAATGTTAAAAGTTAGAGCATATTGTGATCATATTTATGTCTTTAGCAAGCATTTTATACTGAGTTGACCCGCTAGAGATACAAAAAAAAAAATACTTGAATTATTTATACTGCTGTAAGTGTTAAATTAATAGCCGAGACAGCCATAATGACTCTTGAAACTATACACTTTAAAAGGTGTTAGCAGTAAGTCACTTCAAACGTAAATAAATATTGAAATAGACAAAGTCCACTTTAAAACTATGTAGGCGAATCACATTATTTATTTGTCTAAAGTATCTGCACTTAGCTTAGAAGTTTACACAAAAAGAAGTGTAGCAGGTACCTACACTTTTTTTGTGTAAACTTCTAGTCCTAGTAGATCTGCGCTAGTTATTGATCTGACTTCTACCTTTAGTCTCTTTGAACTCTGTAAATTATTCGATCCGATTATCTAAAAAGCTTGATTTAAGTTGTTGATAGCCAAACGAGTCTTGCTTGAATTTTTATCTGCATGGAATACTTGCCAATCAATAAACTAAATTGATGCGATACATCAGAACTTCGTTCAAGCCTATTTCGCAGCATGACTGACGAATATTAAATTGATGCCCTCTTTCGATAAGAGCTCGAGCCTTCAATTTAATTTGGTAAATAAAATGGAAACATGCTCTCAATATATCTCAGAAACTTATTGAAGGATAAATCTTCATTATCCCACTTAATACTCGAGATTTGACAGGGAAGAGGATCCTGAATGCGCAATTAAATACCCGTAAATGTGTTGAAAATCTTTACAATAATTCACGAGTAATCTTCGCGTTGAATTATTTCCGAAAGCGTTTAAGCTCGAGAAAAGTGAGCAATTATACTTATGACCGTGTTAGTTTGCGCGGTCGCACCCCAAGTGCCCTTGGTAGCTGGTAGCACGCATTTGTACGTATCCGCAAAAAGTGTTCGACGCCAAGTGCCTGGTAATATCACTAGGGTTGTACCACAAGGCACGCTGTTTAGCTAAAGCTAATGAGCATAAAGTAGTGTTGCAAATAAAAGCTATTTCTACCGTAGATGCAGTTAGTGTATGTCATGCTCGTGTAAAGCCAAGTAATGCAGCTGACGCATAGCCCCCAAAATATGAAACTCATTTTGATCTTTCTTTTGTAGCAGCAAGATTAGCCCAGTTTTTATTTTAGTACAAACAATAAACGAAAAAGTCTTTTTGAGCAAGCTTTTTTAAATAATACGTTTTGAGCAAGATAATAAAATGAAGTCGTTAAAAAAGAAAAGGAGTTTCAAGAACATTAAAGTGACATTCGCGTGTCAAGGGGTATTTAATTGAACAAGCGTAAGTGGGCTGAACAACATAAACTTATAAGTCAAAGGCCAGAAGGACTCGGGTTAAACAAATGACATTCTAAAGGCAAAGCAATCCCGTGAACTGTAACTACATAGACATAAAGTAGTAAAACATTGAAATCATCTAGCATAATGCCCGTTCGTGAGATTCTAGGAATTCTCAGAGCAATTTAAATAACAAGATCCATCAGTAGGTCTTTGCACAACAATGCAGTATCATTCATGCCCTCTACTGTCACGTGCACAAGCACATTGCTGCAATAATTAATAAAATATTAAGACCATATATAAATAAAGTAAGGCAATTAAAACTGCAGAAATAATAGCAAAGGTTTTGCCTTGTAAGCGTGTTTCAAACACGTGCTCTTTGCTGCATTTAATTAAGTTGCGTCACTAGTATAAGTATGCTAGTATACATAGGCACATACAACTCGTATGAGTCTCCATTGATAACCCCTACAGCTATTTACACGCTCCACTCGCCTCCCCAGTTCCACAAGGGTTGCCAATTAAACACCTGATCCAAGTTTTTAATATCGTGCCATGTTACACAAATGAGTATGTATATTATTTTATTCATGAGGGAATATGTCAACAGTTTCAAAGGGACAGTTTTTAATTAACTACGATTTATTCGTCTGAGCTGAAAGTTCAATCTTCAAAATTATACTTTATGTAGATTTAGTAATGAAAAGGCACGTATTCTGTTAAATTATAAATCTACTTCTTATTATAAATAATGACCATACAAGAAGTATGTCTTCGCATACAGGAATTCAGGACAAACTCATAGACACAGAAGATCAGGAATTATCGTTATAAGAACGATTATTTCAATAACTTTTTGTCAATCAAAGAGACATTGCTAGCATGTACACATCCATCACTCTTGTTGCCACCAAACTGCTCTTTGCTGTTGCTGCAACCAGCAGCGCTCCATTTTGAGTCTTATGCCGTACACGGAACAGAAACATTTCTACTATCAATAATTGCGAACTTGTTAAAGCGACGGCCTAATTGCTGCGCAACTTTTGTAATTTGCTGTCTTGTACCCGTAAAGAGGCACTATGATGTGACCGTTATAATCTACCTAGCAACAACCAACCGGTAGAGAGTTCGATGTCCGAAAGAAATGTAGTGACCTCATAGATTCGCCATTCGCAATTCATCATTTTGTACAAGCTGCCACACCAGCCACGCGGCGAAATTCTGCATCTTTGGCAATACTACCTTTCTCATAATCGTGGTTACAACAGAGATAAGTAAGCGTTTGTACTTTGATCATAGATTGTTAGAGGAATCGTGATCTTTGATGGTGTGTGCAAATTATAAGTAGATACAAACTAATATCATTCGTCAACATCATAAATCGATAGAGCATGAATCGCTCGTTTCGGATAAATCTCACTCTTAGATGTGACAAATACATTACCTACAAATAACGCGGGTCTAATCATGTTCAAATAAGATTATTATTTGAGGATTTAATAAATCCAAAAGTTTTCCATGGTTATGTGACGAGTGAATCATGCAAGCACTAAAGCAAACTATACATGCAGGCGTGGCAAGTTCACACTTTCAAAAAGGTACGGCAGGAAAAGGCAAGGCTTTTAGAGAAGAGGAGAAATATATGGGAAAAGCGTTTAAGCATGCATTTAAAATTAATGGATTGTACAATAGAAATACTTATGAACGTTGCTTATGGCAAATTCCGATACCTACCACGATACACGAAAAGTGCCGTCGCTCGAACAAGATCTGGTAAAAGTTTACGACGCTGCTGAACTTATTCTCTATTTAAATTTCTTGCATTGCAGTTTTCTACTTACTAGTCAGACCCGGTACTGGCTGTACTTTCATCCGTACCCTTAGCAACAACGCACTAACGTCATCTCACATGACATTGAAACATATCCCGAGTGGTTGTAACCGCAGCCTCGGGATGCGTCGGCGCACCCAGCCGTACAAGGACTCAACATGACGTCACCTACAACAATACAATTACGCACACGAAATTACATCTTTCTCCATACTAGCAGAGGCGAACTTCCCCTGCAGAACGCCACTTTTTGAACCTGGGAAGCCTTGTGTGAGGTTTTACTTTGTTGCTTCGCATATCCGTCGCGATGATAGAACTTCGCTGTGGAATGATGGACTGCCTATCGAAAATTTTATGCGCTATAAAATGCGAACCAATGCATTATGCGAGTCGCTCAATTTTACATCAGCGTTTATGATAAGCGGAAATGTAACCGCATTTCCTAATGCATGACTAACTATTGTCAACGATAAAGCTAGTGCCAACACAGTTATCTTCGGAAATAGTGGATCTCGTTCACAAACAGTCATCTAAAACGGTGACATCAGCCTTTGCCAGAGATTGTCGTCAAACATGAATTACGTGGATCACATGTTATACAACCGATTTGCCAACTGATTAACTTGTCACTTTTTTTATTCCAGACACTTTCTATTTATTACTTACTTGATTTCGAAAAATAATTTCATTATTAGACAGTAACAGCTGTTTGAACAAGACCTGTTTTTCTAGTGTGTAAATCTAATTCTAAATTCTCGACGTCTTATTTAAGAAGCACAGTCATAAAGAAAATTCAGGAGATAAATGTCTTGTATAAAAAAAAAACACTTATTAAATAGTTGACACCCTAAAGGTTTCATTTTTTCTTCGGAACGAACAACGCTACATTATGCGGTCTTTGGTTCTGTCGCAGTATGCGTCAGCGCAGCGGTGAAAAAGATTGACCGCAGCGTTTTGCGTGACGACCAAGAGGCCAGGGCTTAATTTGCTTTTTTGGAAGACATAAGATGTCACTAAAATCACAGCTAGATATAGACAAATCCATCCAATTAATTAATTTATCTCTGAAAAAGGTTAAATGAAATCCGTCTCTAGTTGAATCATCACGTAATCTGGCACTCAAATGAATTGCTTCTGCAACTAGTTCCGAATTCATGTTTGGTAAATATGTGTATCTTATGATTAAACATCACACTGTAGTCTTGACCCATATTGTCCAGCGTTTCCGGTTCACCGGCGATCGGCCTTCAAGTAGCACCCACAAAGGTCGAACGTGGAATGAAACATTCGTAAACACTCACTCGATTGGTTCCGAGATATATCTAACTATGTAGGGTAAATGCCGAATAGTTGTCATATTTTTTCTAATGATTTTATATATCGCAGTTCAAAAACCATAATACTTTAAGTATTTTTAAATCGGGCAGGTACTGCGGTTTACTATCTTCAAATTTGTGAAAGTAAAGAACCATATATTTGATATTTCCACAGTGTTCGCGTTTATTGGGGACCTCTAAATTTTGTGACATCTATCCCACATAGGGGATAGTTGTCTAATCCATATAAATTACGTTTAGGATAGATGCCCCACCGAGAAAATTTTATCTCCCAAAAAGTTTTGATCGCACAATGCCTTCACATGCAAACGCACAGACATATACAGCATGGTCAACTTAGTGGTAGTTGTAGAGACTCTCGTTTTATAAATAAAAAAGGCGGAGCCTAATCGAATGACGTAGCGGTGTTAGGTTATTTTCGTTACGGAATTTCTGGATTCGGTTGCCACGCTCAAGGCCCGCGATAGAAGCTATGCAATAGCTTAATAACTTATGATTCTTTCGCGAAACTAGCATTAAATTGAGGCAACAACACACCTAGGGCAACTGTCCTGGTTTTATCCTATGGGATGAATTTACAGCATGGGAGCCAAATTATCGTTTACATAATACGAAGTCATATCGGTAATACATAAAATGGCTTTAAGGAAAATAGCATACCTAAGCATAATCAGCCTTTTAATGTTCCCACTGCTGGACCCAGGCCTTCTCTCTAGGAGAGGGAATGGGCCGTAATCCACCACGCGGGCCCAGTGCGGGTTGTTGAATGTCACATGTTTTCGATTTTTTGTTTCTAGGAGATACCGGTTTCCTCACGATGTTTTCCTTCACCGTTTTGAGAGCAGGGGTGATGAAATTAATTACTCAAAGTAATGTGCCTGGCTGGGTTTGAACCCGCGACCTACAATTCGTAAGTCGGTGCCGTTGCTGCTCGGCCACCAGAGCTCTAAAGAAAATACAAAAAGCCATATAGTAGGCAAAATCGGTATCCACTGTTTACTTTCATGGTCTTGGGATTTAGAAACTCTTATAAAACTCCTTTCCTTTTTATGATGGAAAAAGCAGAACTATGCCCAAGGCAACGCAAAGCAGTAACATGTTAGGATCGACGATTGAAATAGTGCGTAAGTTATCGGATGTTACTTATGCTTTGATACTTATTCTCATCCACACAAAAATAAATCATACAAAGCAAAATAATATACCCCATATTATTTTGCTTTGTATGATTTATGTCGTACGGTTGTTTGCTGCTAGGTGTGTGGATTTTTTTTAAAGAGTCATTGCTGCTCAGAACGCAAAGGACATGAGGAACACTCGGGAGGAACACGGATGGTTTAGTCAGTAAGAGTAATATACTCTCTTCCGTTACACTCTGAGTGGGAGAAGTCATCAAATGACTTCTCCCACTCAGGGCGTAACCCTTCCAAATTCCCTTCCCATTCCAAAAAATAAAAAGTTGTTTGATGTGTAGGAGAAAGACTATCAAGAGGAAAGTCAAACTGAATCCAATCCAACCATATCTCTTAAAAAATATATAACAAAGCCAGTGTGTGTGTGTGTGTGTGCCTCGTGCCTCTTGTCTGATCATCTGCTTAGTTAGATCACAAAACAGATTTTGTTACGGTTACACTAATAGAAACAGCGATCAACGAGGAAGGTTAGTTTACAAATTCCACCGTGCGAAGCCAGAGTGTGTCCTTAGTGTTATAGGTAAATCAATTAAATTTAATATCTTTACTAATATTTTAAAGAGGAGTTTTTTTTTTGTTTGAACCGAATAAGCTCAGAAACTACTAGACTGGTTTTAACCATTTTTTTTTTCACCAATTGAAAGCTACATTATCAGCTAGCAACATACGCTATATTTTAACCCCGTATTCGCTCGGTGACGGTAACTACGCTGGTGAAACTGCGGGTGCTGCTAGTATTAAATAAATCATCCAATTTATCATTTAAGTATTTGGTTTATCCAACATAGTAACACATTAATTAAACGGACATTATTTTTCTATTGTCGTATTTGTAGTACCAACGACCTTGCGTGATAATACGTAACAGTGACACCGATTTGCAGGACAATCCTCCTCCCCGATTCTATTATGAAACGTTACAGCTGATAAAATGTTACTCGCCGATGCAGATGGCCTGCTTTATTTTACTGATTAATTATTTACTTATATCATGTGACTTGCGTTTATTTTGGCTCGATAATCTGAAAATTTGTATCATCAGTTTTGAAAGTGATTTTAATTTTCGTTAAATTTCCTCTTTCTGGGTTACTGCATAACTGAACATTTCTAGGGTAGGACTAAGTCGGTGTCTAACAAAAGAACCAGACAGTCGAACAAAAACCAAACGATAGCCCCAAGCTAACTTAAAGCAACAATGTTAAAGGTCTTGACTTTCAAATACAATGGTGTATGATTTAAATACTAAGCGAGTGCCATCTTAGATCCGTTACGCACAAAATGGGGGCGTGACTTTGCCGTCTGTGCCAAAGATTCCCCTCCGATTTGCCAAGTATTCCGCGACGATGTTTGCCTAACATCGGATTGCGAGAAACGATCCATGTGTACCACATCGGGAACCACTTACTTATCTTCATGGCGATTTAATGGAAATTGTAGGGCTATGTTTTTCTTGGAATCAGTGTGGACTGCAGAAAAAAATTGCTTTTCAGCTATTGATTAATGAACTTTTAAGTTGGGCCTAATTTAGTAACCTTTGATTGTTTTAAGAGGGAGAGCATATATTTCTTACCACAATAAGTATAGCCTAGCTTTCCATATAAATAAGCTATACACGGTGATATCTGTATGTTTTAAAAATAAATGTCTACTGTTTAGATGTGCGTCACAGACTTTGTACCTATATTTCCAATCGCGTTAACCTCTTTAGCCCGAAAGGAAAAACTTATATTTAGGTACTCTTTTATATTTATCGTCCTGTGGTAATTCGATTCATACATTTAACAGCATAACGTAGTGGAATTTTTGCCGGTTACTGATAGGACTTATTATAATTATACTTAAATTTCGAATATACAGGATCGGAAGTTAATATTTGCAAAGATACAGGCCGTTCTCAAATATTTTACAAAAGTAAATAGCTTAATGTTTTTTCTTTGGCGGAGTGTTTATTCAAGATAATATTTTATGACTACTTGTTTATATAAAACTGTTTTGTCTACAAATATTATCTACCTATCACTTGATAACTGTTAGTTGTTTTCTTCAACTTTCATTTACTGTTTAAATTACTACAGTCTGATTTATAAATTATATTTCCTATATTGACGTAAAGAGCTTTAAACACTAATTATAGACGTAAGTACATGTCTATTGAAGCAGTAAAGGTTAAAAAACCTATTTTTTGAATGACGATGTATTTGTTTTCTGGGTGAATGGTTAATGATAGAAACATGACGCGTTTATCGCCCCAGTCATCGTGGTCACTGTAGAAAATTCAAACTAAGGAAAATTAATAACACTAACGTTGAAGTATGACTATAAAACGCAGTTATGTGTTCTGTCAAACTTGTCATTATAAAGCAGTGCCAACCTGCAGGTAGAAATCTGCAGTAGAAAATTATTTATTTAGTTAACCCGTATTGTCCCTTAGTTGGCAACACCACATTCACTCCTCTTGGAAATCGGCTCCGAAAATGGTCATTGCGCGTACGCACTTAAACGCGTATTTCCCAACTATATGTTTATGACTATGATCCTCCTGATAAATTATAATTTATTCGGCACTTGTTAGTGCTCAGCTCCAGTTAATATATTCCCAGAATAGCTTAAGAAACGCTTTAACTTGAGACAAAATTATTATTCCTTTAACGAACGTCTATTTACCGTTTGGAAAAGTACGTGTATGGCTAATTGTGAAGCGTACTGCTAAGAAATTGAGATTGACAGCCCTGTACACGCGGCGTTATTTAACTGTTTCAATCAACCATGTGCTAACATTGACCCGGCCCGCAAATAGATCTAACGAGTAATTAAACGCGCGTGAGTTAATCTCGTATTGAAGCAATTTTTATTTTTTTATCGATGCACGGTCAATGTAAATAGTGTAATCGTTGAATCGAAAAAGCATGTGTAACCTCTGCATGTTTTTTGCGATAAAAAGCCTCCCAGCCCCTTCTATAGTTACGCGTAGGTGGTTTTGGGTTCGACGAGCAAATAAACAAATGGGAACATGTCTGAGTTCTCCGATTTATTCGTTTGATCGATCTAAGGGGTACGCCCAAATTTTGCGGTACACGCTTGTCTATTTTTGGCAATATCAATAAGGTCGTCACAATGACCTCTTAACCTCTGGCTAGTTTAATATTCAGGTAAACAAAAGAGTATTGATATTTGCGCCAAACAGCTGTTGGGCTTTTATATTTGACTCAGTTATATCATAGCTATAAAATAACACATTAAGTATTGCTTTGAACAGTAACGTGTTATATTGATTCGGAATTCCTCGCATGCACGATTTTATGACTGTTTTGATGTTCGCACTTAATAACGGTATTTACACACGAAGCGTGGTTCTATTTTAGTTCTTGTCAATGCTAACCATTGCTCGATTTGTCCCATTGGCAACAAAATCATTATTTGTTATAGCCACAACAAATTCACAAAATTAACGTATCAATCATGATCAGCAGACATCTGCAAATCAAAAGTTAGATAGAGAAATGATTATGTTTGCCAATTCATCTTGCCTCCCACACAGCTCCAATCACTCTTCACATCACCTGCCCACATATGGGCACCATCACAAAAAACTACCGAGTACATTGACATGCGAAGTTATAGAACCATTACTTGCTTATAAGAACGCCTTAATGCGGCCCGTCTTATGTCGAGATACATCATGTAGAACATTGAATAACGTCGCATGTATGTCTGTGGGCTGTAGTATAAGAAACGTTGTCTGTTACCGTTATCTTCTGTCAGTAGGTTTTATATCTGATGGACGGTGCCAGCCGCATAACGGTGCTCCATGCATACAATACTAGGCTGACTTGCCTAAGGGTGAGGCTGGGGTAAGGTAGCATTGTAAGCGGGAACTACAAAACGGAAAACGTCTAGCCGACACGATAAATAAAAGAATATTATGAAGAAAATAATTTTCATTTTAAAATACGAATGAAAAATTTAAGAAACAGGAAACAGCAGTTGACGTTAAGTACTGTGAAAATATTACATGATGAAAGTGTAGCTATTTTAGCTAGGCAAAATAAATATTATCTACAGATAATATTTATTTTGCCTAGCTAAAATAGCTAATAGTAGAATTTTTATTCGTCTTTTAAAAGGCCTACCACACAAAGGTCTAAAAAATTCTACTCTCTTTCCATGTATCTCATTCTATCCCATGTATCCCTGAGCTTTTCTAAGCCCCATAGATTTTTACTTAGTACAAAGAACTCATTATTTATTCACAGTTTAGTAAAGAGTGTTCAGCGGAAGTTTTTAAGTTTAAATTGTCATTTCTCGTTCACTAGCATGCTGAGGTAAATGAGAGCGGTACCGTTCTATGCGCGGGATTTGCGGATTTGCTAGTTGAAATGTGTTACTAGTCAGAACGGTCGCAGCTAAGCAATAGTTAAAGATCGAAGATACGTTGTTACGTACGGTCACGCTTTTCTACGAACTTCAATGTCCCGAGTATTCAACTTGCCTGGACATGGGTTCAAAAGTACAGACATGAGGGGACCACAGACTCCAACGGGTCCATTAGCAGCTACGCTAGAACATGTGGCTCAAGAGATAATATTCGCAATCGTAATCGTAGTCTGCGTAAATCGATAAGTAAGATTCCAGAGTGTACTGGAATAAAAAATCAATAGGGTAAGTCATTTTAAAAAGGAAAATAAAGTTACAGCAAATTTCAGCAATACGGGGCCACTCCACAGATAGCTAGGGCTACAATTGAGAGGCAGAGGTTAATTTTTACCAATAAATGAATCAACAAGTACGGAGATATAACTTGGCCTCCTCACACCGTCTGACTTTTTTTTTGTGGGGTTTCTTCAAGAGTTTACAAAAACAATCCTCGAAATATTTAAGTATTCCGGGAAAATATTTGTCGTGAAGTTGCTGCCCCCACGGAATTGCTTTCGCGTGTTCCGCAAATAAAATCTTCCCCATAAAGTAGTTTTAATACACAATATCGGTCTTCAGTTATGATAGACACCAGATAAATTTGCAATAGCCGGTCATTGACGCACCTTGATATATTAATATACTAATTTAAAACACAGAAATAAAAACATAAATCCATGCTAAATGTTATCTATCGTGATCCTTTACATGTTCTAGTAATTAATATAGATTCATAATTTATTGTTTGGGTACCTGCCCACGAAGAGATATTCGGAAAAAAACAATGTACTTGATAGAACATTTATCTGGCGCCTATCATAGTAGTCGCTTACTAATCAAGACTGATATACATCATGATTGATTGATTAAAACAACGTCATTCTCATGACCCACCATAGTCCTCTCGCCTTTATCCACGGCGAAACATGTCTTTCTCCATACTATCAATTTTTATCCCTCTATTGACCCCGACGCACTATGGACGGGATTTCGAGCCTCCCTTTCGTAGGATTTTTTGAAAAATGAAGTTGCTTTTTTGGTTGTTTCAAGTATGCAGTCTTGTCGAGACCATCAAAGCATTGAATTTTATAGTAGTCACAACTTTTTTATTTTTATTTAACACCATAAAATACCTACTTATATGTTTCAAATGTATGAAAATGGAATTTGTTTTCGTCATAACTTTTTTGTGTTTTGAGATGTAAAGCTGAAACTTATATATTTGATTGCTGAGTGGGTAATGAAGCCATGTGACCTTTGACCTTGACCCCGACCGCTCCGATTTACGAGATATGAATTAATGAAAATTTCGTTTTACAGGGTACTGTTATTACGGAAAAATACCTTAAAATAATTATTTTAGTACTTTTCACTCTCAAGAATTATTACAGAGTTACTAATGAAGCCCTAAGACTTTTGACCTTGACCTTGAACGGCCCCTTTAAAAAGATATATATTAATGAAAGAAACATATTTTGATGACTTTATTATTGCGGTAATGTACCTTGTACTGTCCTGTATTGTTACTAAATTAATTATAGGTATGCCTATTGTAGCACACATATTTATTATAGTATGATACTATATGTTTTTTGACCTTGAACATAAGCGTCCCATTTAAAAACTGTAACTTAAGTAACAAAAAATAAACAATACTTCACATTATTATCTTATATTGTGGGTAAATAAATAAAATACATAAAAATATAAAAACAAAATAATAAAAAAAATAACCATCATATAAACTAGGTAACTATAAGTATAGCTAACTATCCTTAATATTTATAAACAAAGAAAGAAAAAAGTAAAATTAATCGAAGTCAAACTGGTTTCCTGCATCTACAAATTCAAAATTTTCTTTATCTGGGCTACATAATAATAATTTGGCTTCATCTGACAATGGCTTATGCCGAAGTTGACATATCTTGGGTCTGATGCTGGACAGGTATGGGTCAGAAGAAATCAATAAGTTATGGATAATATCTTCATTTGTTGCAGTTCTACTAACTTTTCTCGAGTGGTAGGCTCTAAAATTTTTGAAATCCTTATTACGCGCTTCAGAAGCCTCCTCAGAGAGTTTGCCAATTGGAATAAAGTTATGGTATTCAATTATGTCGGCACCATGCATAAGTAATTTGTGCACACTAGACGGCATATAATACCATGCATATAACTCAATGTATTTGTTATATGTTGCATTACAATATTGCCGAAACCTATCCATGTCAACAAACTCTCCACTTGAGACTACCTGAAGAATCACTGCAAATCTTCTGATGAGTTCTTCATCAGCGCCTGTGATCTGCGCTGTTACTTGGGGATTTGCAAAAAATCTTCTTGCAGTGTTTCCGTCATTAGTAGTTCCTGCACCTTGTTTAACTATGTCTACAAGTAGCCCCATTTCATTTCGAAACTTTTCTTGGATGGTCTTCTTTTTGTTGGCTAATAGAAGCTTGTGCTCTTCTCCTTTAGCTTGCCATTTCTTAAAATCTAGGCGGTACGCGATATGCAACACGCATTCCATACATCTAATCCGAGCATGAAGGGATGATAAGCCAAACTTAAACATGTCTACGGAAGGACTTCTTTGCGATACTATGTCGATGACATTCATTTCTTTCGGCTTCGCGTGACAGATATCACATACTGCTGTTGATGTATCTGAAAGATGTGATGTTATCTTACCATCAATCATGGTCAAATGGAGTTTGTGATTGACATTTGCTTCTTTAACTATTGTTGGATGCAGTTCGGAAATTTCTTTTTCAATCGACAGCATTTCTTCTTTTATATTCAGATCGTTTTCCTTTGCAAATTTAAAATAAATAGGTCTACAGTAAAAAGTAGAAGATGCATTCGGATTTTCCCATACGACTTCATCAGTATCTCTAATCAGTTTTAACGGTACGAATGAGCACATAAAGACACTCGAATCATCACCCTCCATTATCTGTTTATAATTACTTTGTCCAGATGCACCATCAAAACCTCATTTACTGACAAGAGTCATGTTACTGCCAGTAACATCTGTATCCACAATTTTAAAAAGCCTTTTAACTGTTATATCCAAAATTGCTTGCAGTTTTATTTTAACCTCACCCTCAGTTATTATCATGTCTTCTTTGTCCACATAGCACTCTTTTTTCTCATGTTGTATGACATCGTACGATGGGAAAAAATCACAACCCATATCTTTTGTAGTCTGTCTCATTATTTTATATTGCCATTTTGATAATTTTAATGAAGTTTTCAATGCCAGTGCTTTGTCTGCGGGATATATTCGCTTTGTAGGTTTCAAGCAGGCTCGAAGCATTGTTGCATCTTCAGGGTGTTTTATTAAATGCTTCAATAATACAGCTAAATCCATGTGGTCTTCATTTTCAGCTTTCTTCACTAAAGCGTATGCTAAAGTATCAAAATCGTTATCAGCGAGAATACTTTCAGTTCTTCTTCTTTTTTGAAGTGGACTGAGGTCCGTAAATTCTTTCCGAGTTGCAAATGTAGTCGATGACGTCGACACGGAAACACTGTGGGGCACAAGAAATTCTCGTGATGTACTAGGCACTGGGATTGGCAACACATTTGTGGATTCATCTACGTCTTCATGTCTACTACTTGAAAGCTCTTCATGTCTTAAACAAGTAGTGCTTATTTGAATAGATTCTGGCCATTGTACTTCTAAATCCAACCAATTAGCGAACTTGCTTAAAAAGGTTTTCCGCGTGCTGTGAACAGATTTCCACTTTCGTTTCAAATTACTTTTGTATGTAGAACAAAACGATTTAAGGTTTGCTTTTTCGTCTTCCGATAGAGGCAATTCCACTGAAGTTAACACTTTTTGAAATAATGCATCTGCAGCAAAAGAATTTTGTCTTAGATACACAAAAATATCAAGATTTGACACCAGACCTTCCATAATGAATTACTGAAAATTTGCGCTAGGAGAACGTTAGGGTACGAATCAATGATGATAAGTGAACTAACAAATAGCTACATTCGGTATTTATACTACTTACATTTAGACCCTAAGCCATTTCTCGGAACCATATAAATTTTCTAGATGATCCAATAGTAACCTACAATAACAACAAATCGGTAACTACAATCAATTCGACATTCTTTAACAAAAGAAAAGGGCTATTTGTGTTACCGGCATTCTTTAACAAAAGAAAAGGGTTATTTGTATTACCGGTAGTTATTACCTGGTCTCATTAAATTACTTCACAGGTGTCAATATTTTGGTTTTGCTAATGGGTCCTTATCTGCCACATTGTTTATTATATTGTTCCACACAGGTGACACCAATAATTTTAGTGTTATTTGACCCTTATCTGCGCCATTGTTTATTATTTTTGTTTCACAGCTGACACCAAATGTTTTTTTTTTTTGTTTTGCTAATTAAACCCTTACCTGCCTCACTAACTATTGATCTTATTACACAAGTGTTACCAAATGTTTATGATTAAATTAAGATTTACTAACTAGGCTCTTGTCGGCCCCTATCAATACCTAGAACTGGAACTAAATAATAATCATGCATCCCCACTGACTACCAGTTAAGTAATTAAGAAACGACTGTTAAACCAATTGGGTACATTGAGATTTTTTATGAGGTGAATTGGTATAATTCTCATTTTCTGATTATCTTTTTTGATTCAATAACACAACGGCTTAAAATAATATTTATACTTATGATTTCAAACTGTCAAGCTCATAAGATTTCTTGGGGACACCCAAATAATCATACTTGTCATTTTTTAATTTGAACAGTTAGTTTTTGAAGGTCAAAAAGCATATACTTATTATCAATTTAGTAACAATACAGGACAGTACAAGGTACATTACCGCAATAATAAAGTCATCAAAATATGTTTCTTTCATTAATATATATCTTTTTAAAGGGGCGTTCAAGGTCAAGGTCAAAAGTCTTAGGGCTTCCTTAGTAACTTTGTAATAATTCTTGAGAATGAAAAGTTAAAAAAAAATATTATTTTAACCGTATAGTTCGGTAGTAGTACCAATTGGTACTAGACATGCAAACCTCCGCCGGCTCGGTTGTAGTACCAATTGGACCTCAGAGTTATGTCATACGACATCCTAATTTATAATTGCATTTTTGATAAAGCCGCTTAAAACATCTTATGTATGGGCGTTAATTAAAACAATTAGATAAAATGCTCATATCTTAGCGCCATTATTTCTTTAATATTTAACCTACAAGTTTACTCATTTTCATAAATAAAATCGAAGTGCATAAATGTGATAATCGCCATCAACCATCATTCTTATTGTTTTTTTTTATTGTTAGGGTGTACCAAAACGATTATGCGATTCGATTTATTTTTTATTTCAACCTAATCGATTAATTTAAATTCGTTACTAAAATATTAGGAAAAAATACGTTTAAGACATAAAATACAATAAGCATTAATCATAATTATTATTTATGCTTTCTTATGTAATTCAAATAGGATTTTCTACAGTAAAGAAAGAAATCTACTCAACAGATTATCGGACCCAAGGTTAATTTACGCAGAATTGTCTATGTTATTCAAAATCGTCATCCTAGCCTTTTCCCAACTATATTGGGGTCGGCTTCCAGTCATACCGGATTCAGCTGAATACCAGTATTTAACTTGGAGCGGCTGCCTACCAGACCTCCACAACCCAATAACTGGGGAACACGGTACTTGGCAAGACTGGTGTCAGATTTTCTGGCTTCTGACAATCCGTAACGACTGCCAAAGATCTACAAATGAAAGCCGGGACCAACGGCTTAACGTGCTTTCCGAGGCACGGAGGAAACTCGGTATGTTAAGATGGTCACCCATCCACAGACCAACCTTGGCAAGCGTTGCTTAACCTTGAAGATCGATCTGCGTGGCTGTTATTCTTTAGCCACGAGCTCTTCAGCTATGTGCTCTGTCTATGTTATTCAAAATAAGGATGAAAAATATTTTATTCCTTTTAAATTGCTGAGAGTTTTATGTTAGATACTTTCAGCTGGTTGCGTACGAAATACCAAGCTTATAGTTTATGTATGTTAAGTAGGACTAGACAAATTGACACTGGTATTTAAATTTTTTTTTTTATTATGTTATGAAAATTGAATATTGCTTTATAAAATACTTTTCGATTTTGTCATCCTGCCCCTGAAACCCAGTATCTAATATGTCCATGCAGGGCACGGAAAATGCTTTTGGGCGATTCAAATTACACATACTTACCTACAAAATATATTTTCAAATTAAGGTTCTAAAACTATCTTCTAAAAAAGGTTATTAAGGCCAAATTCTACTTGGTAAATAACCTATCTCAAAAAATTTGAATAAGTATTATAGTGAAAATGGCACCGACTAGTTTTTCTAGCTTTTTGTTATGGGTGTTATTTTCATGTTTTATAGGGATCCTAATCACGAATCTGCGATCTACATCCATGAAAAAAATCGGGTAAATTGCGTGCCGGAATCTTGTTTGGGTTGCGGGAATTCATAATTATTACCCACCGAATTTCATCTGAATCGTTTCAAATGCGTGAGTATGCGTGACATGAGTGGTCCTTTGCTTTATAGAGCTTTTTTAATGCACATATTTAATAAATAAATAATAATGTCCGCACAAATCGAACTTCGAAGTTAAGTTACGCTTGCCAAGATCGGCTAGTGGATGGGTGACCATCTAATACAGATTCAGTTTCCACCATGACTTGGAAAGCATGTCGTTGATGCCGGCTGTCATTCGGACATCTTTGACAGTCGATAGGCCACAAACTGTAACCCCAACATTGCCAAGAGTTATGTTCTAATCAGTTACTAGATTGTGGAGGTCTTATAAGCAATAGCCCTATGTAAAAAAAATGGTATTCATCTACATCCGGTTAGGCTAGATGCCGAACCCAACATAGAAAAGGAAAAGGCTAGGTAGAATGACGTACGTCATTCTGCCTAGCCTTTTCCTTTTCTCTTTTCTCGAAAAAAAAACCTTTTATTTTTCAAAATTCGAATAGCCCTATGACAGTTTGGCATTTATGACTAATCGAATGATACCTGATTTGAAAAACCTATGCAGCCGTTTAGGCTACCGGACGTTCCAAAGAAATAGACGTAACTACAAAAATACATACGTAAGTAGGTACATAGGTATATATATCTACCTACTTACATACATAGGTATATACTTTCAAAAAACATTCTATAATATAGTATATTTAGATAAGGTAAACTTATCACATTATATAGCATATCGAATTCAAATAAAATTATATCAAAGTTCAAAGTTTCAAACCGATCCACTACCTAACCATACCATAGTCAATATAGAGATAAAAAAAATATGTTAAAAAAATAAATATTTCTGAATCACGAGCGCATTCTGGTTCTGAATTTGAATTTTGAATAAAATAGAAATTTTGGCGCAATCCGCACGGGTCCGATTAATTTGTTCAGTTGATTTTATTCGTTGATTTTCAAAAAAAGAACTATTTAAATTACTTAACAAAGCGCAAATATGGTTTTTATAAATGCTTATTGGATTTTATGATATATAAAATATTTTGCGCTAATTTTTAATAATCGATTTACCATAATTGCTCATTTATATTTATCGAGTCAAACGAAATAAAAAAAACCATCGATTATAATAATCGTTTTCCCACACCCTAGCATTAAAAAAATCAAAATGGCTGACGATTTTAAACACAAATAAATTAGCGGTAATGAATATTACGCGTTATTGGATCTGTGTTCGTTTATTGCATTTAGATCTGGGCTTTTTCTTGTTCTTCACGATATTTAGAATCATAATATGTGTATTTGTAATAGTATTTACATGTGAGTGTGTGATTTTTGTGTGAAATAAAAACGTAAACAAGCACAGTTGGCGCGAAACTTTAACTTTGGATACCAAAAAACTTCATTACCGCTACATATTTCCTTAGAAATATGGATGAATTCGTCAAATAATCAAATGATGAACAAACCACTACTCCTCAAGTGGAGTTTGGGTTTCTGGAATTCATAATTTTCATGTTTTTTAGCGCCGAACACCACTGCCATCAAAGTTGAAAAGTAATATTTTTTTGTCAATATTGAACCCCTATTTTAAATTAACTTGCGTATAGAAAATGAAAAAGAAAGACCGCAAATATAATGAATATGTCTTGATTTTGCGGTTTTGCCTCTTTTCAGCAAGCGAGAAGGTTGTTTATATATATAATTTTAGCAAATCTAAGACGACTATCTTTTGGAAGGGTGTAGTAATACGTATTTTAGAAGCATTTTTAAGTTGACTGACGTGATTTGAACGATCTTAAGTTGTAATTTAAGATATTTCTCAATAACTTATCGTATAAAATTGCTGCAGAAATAAATTTGTCATAGTTAATTAAGATGCCGAAAGTTGAGATAATTTCTGAAATTCATGACCTTAACATGCAACACCCCGTCGACTCAGCTAGTGTGTCAAATGTCAAAATCTTGTCGAGCAGAGTGGTTAAGGTACTTTTCCGTAGTAACAGTACCCTGTAAAACGAAATTTTCATTGATTCATATCTCGTAAATCGGAGCGGTCGGGGTCAAGGTCAAAGGTCACATGGCTTCGTTATCGACTCAGCAATCATATATATAAGTTTCAGCTTTACATCTCAAAACACAAAAAAGTTATGAGGAAAACAAATTCCATTTTCATACATTTGAAACATATAAGTAGGTATTTTATGGTGTTAAAGCAAAAAAAAAAGTTGTGACTACTATAAAATTCAGTGCTTTGATGGTCTCGACAAGACTGCATACTTGAAACAACCAAAAAAGCAACTTCATTTTTCAAAAAATCCTACGAAAGGGAGGCTCGAAATCCCGTCCATAGTGCGACGTGTGGTCTCACATTGTGGTAATACATTCAATAGACGTAAATATTCCATAACACGTTCATATAAAGTACCTTTATTGAGTGAAAACTAGCTACTAAAAGTCTAGCAAAACTTAAACGACCATGTTTATCTCAAACATGATCCGATTACTCAGTTGAGAGTTATTCTGCTCTTTCCACATATTTATAGCAAATACATTATTTTTAGCTAACAACGAACACTAGGTAATAACTAAAAATGTTTTTATGGATAAATCTACATTTGGAATAAATATGTAGCTGTGTATTGAGGAATATTTTAACGCACAAATCACATTTATTTATTAAAATAAAGCTTTATTAGGTATTTAATTCTAAAATGGCAATTATAAAACAATGATGTTCCAATGGTCTCTAGGGCACGAATCTATAAATACAAGTGACTATTCATTTTAAGAATCGAACATGATTTTCAAATACAAGTGACTATTCATTTTAAGAACCGAACATGATTTTCCAAAACGTCGAATACTTCGGATTACGAGTTGTTCACGCTCCAGATATTGCGTTTAAAAGGCACGCCGAACACAATGATGGAACTGTAACAACCACGGCTTATACCTATAACGAATGGTTTAATAAATACTTATTATGTATCTGCAACCACTTACATAACATTCACATAGTAACCAGCTACTACTGTTGCACTATTATCATGAAGAATAACTAAAAGCAATATATATATAAAGGACAAAGTGTTGCACAGCATCTGATTTTCACGTTTAAATCATCTGCATGTCAATTGAGTACCTAAGTTCTATTTATAAAAAATCTGCTATGACAGGTACCTACTTCTGAGTTGCTTACCGTGAATATAAACTATAAAAATAATTGTATGTGACGAAATTAAAACAGCAACTGAAAAGTCATTTACCAAAATTCCCAAGTAAAATTTTTACATAAAAATAGTAGAGACAAAAATACATTCCCCAAAATGAAACCAAAATATTTCGAATAAATGGAACGTAGATATTGTATTTGGAAATGGTAAGTCATAAAAATATTTTTTGTAACCACTCAACAAAAGGGTTGTCAGTGTAAATTAATGGCACTCATAAAGGCTGTGCATAATAGAGATCACACTGCTGTGTCGTGCGGAGCGCTTGCGCATGGGGTACAACGTGATTTATGCATTTCTAATCGCGCATTTGCCATGCCGCTGTTCAGTTATACAACCAAGTGTGCCTCAGTCAATAATAGTAACGTTGCCATGCAATACATACGGAAAACTTTGTAAAACTGAATACATATTTGTATGCCTTAGTATATGTTGCAAGAGCGCCAAGGTTCAATGTCATGAATCGATATTATGTGCGAGATTTTGTAATGTTACACCTATCTGTTAGACGTGCTGTTCTGTCCAAGGTCTTATTTGTCTTTATGTGCTGTGTCTTCTAGTTTTGTATATGTTCATAAGCTACTGGCCTCTGTCTGCTGTCTAGAGTAGTTTGATAGCGGAATTATTTACTTCAGATAAACATGCTCACTTATCACTATCCAGAAAGCTAGAGAATATCTAGTGTCATCTCGAATTTAAAGTCATTATTAAATTCTCATCAACAAACACATTCATCGCTGCATTATATCTGAAGAAACAAATCAGCATACATAACTTACCGTCTGGCAGGTGGCCTGTCGACCGAGCATGTTTACTACGTGAATAAAACCGATTGTCTCATCCACGTGTCCTCGTAAATCCCCGCCCTCTGTTTTCTATAACTTTTATTAACTGACCTTGTTGCCGTTGAGTTCCGTTTCCCATTGTATATTCTCCGTAGGAACATTCTAAGGGGTTAGTGCGAGTTATCGTTATCGTAGTCGATCGCGTTCACGTAAACGTTCGCTTACGTAAAATTGTATGAAGAAAATGGTTTCTGCTATTGTCACCAGACGTCGCTTATTCAGTTTCGAAACAATTGGACGTTTATGCTAATGCAATCGAGAACGTTAAAAAAGTCGAACTTACCTTTGAGACTACTTAAAATATGTTTGACGTTTGAGATAGAGTAGGTCTGGTTTTTATAATAACCAGAAAAATAAAAATATAAGTTCAGAACTATTCCCTCTCAATGCGGACATTGTAAAAGATGAAAGCAACACTAAAATAAAATCAAATCTGAATCGCACACCTGCAGTAATTAGTGACAATTTGAAGAGACATGTTGTACTAACATTACATATATTTCTGTTTCAGGTAAGGCAATGGCTTCTAAACGGGTGACATATTTTTCCAAAAGAAGGTAAGTACCTACGTCGAGACATGGTGATTAGTCAAAAGACGTCCACGATGCTCCAATCCTGAGAAAAGTCGACCAGGCCAATGTACCACTTTCTGTAAAACCTACCAACATACTCTTTCATGTCAAATTTGTCCACACCTTTGTCTGAAAGCTGTTTTTTAAGCAAATGAACTGCCCTCTGAGTGAACGACAAACAGACACGGTCATCCACCCCGGCAATGGTTACTTAATGTCCAACGATTAGTCATACGGCCCAAAGCAAATATTGTGTTAGTGCTCGACTCACCGCGCCATCGTATGATTTGGCTGAAAACCGCAAACAAACATCACACTATAGTTCATACTTATATGTACATTAATGTATAAACCATTGTTACGTCATGGATGATCCTGTTCTTTAGAGGTGTCAGGCCTGAATCAGGATTTATTAGCAGCTTGAATGTGATGTCAACAATTAGTGTTGTCACCACTGACGCATAAAAGGGATAACGTTTCGTGGCCATACACACCCATATAAAGAGCTCCGTGACCGTCAGGTAGAAGGGAAGTAGTCCGTTAGAATATAACGCACCGAATCAACTCTCAGATCTGAAATAGATTGTTTACGCCATGTCCGGGCGCTATGCCAACGGTCACCTGAAGCCGCACTATAAGGTTTTGGCACATAATTAAATTTTTATCAACTAGTCTGGTGTTTGACTGGCATTAGATGTGTGTTGTCTGAGAAATTGACACAATTTATTGTATCTAATTAGATTCTCTTGATGGTGAAGTACTGCACACTTGTCACGTTTTGATGAGTTCGAAATGTAAACAAAGGATGCTTTGCGAAATGAAGTATTTATTTTAAAATATTTTCATTATATTTATTTTGAAAAATTACCTGACGAAGAATACACTCAATGACAAATAAGCAAAGACATAAATACCCACTGATTTATTACTTTTCAAAAAGGTAATTTATCAAATATCTACAGATTTTAACAGCTCGTAAAAATAGTACTGTAAAGAGTGTTCCATAAATTCGTACATTGGATAATGTGAACGACACGTGACAATGGTCGTTTGTGATGGTATCGTGGTGTCGCTCATTACCACAGCGCTATCTTCGCAAGCCTGATCTCCAGCCAAGATAACGTTTGATAGCAATCAATAGTTTTATTGTTTAACGTTCGTGCTTTGAATCCCCCTTCGACACTGAGGTCATCCCATTAGTTGTAAGGAGTGTACAGCAATTAACTTGGGCAAGGCCCAGCTATTGTTTATACAAAGCTTTCAATAAATGTACTTGCATTGTCAGGACAATGTGCTTTTAATTGAAATTCATTTAGAATTGAGTATTATGACGAAATTGATGAAATATTTTCATTCTTTTTGCTCTAAAAAACTTCACTGCAATCGCTTCCTCACCGCATTTATTATTCGACACACCTATTAGATAAACGCAATTAAAAGTAATAAATTGCTTCTATAATATCTAGGTCGTATTTTATTGGTTTAAAAACAAATTTGTGGTTCTCAGTGGAATCGTTATCTCTTTGATGCTAGATAACCTCTACTGAGACAGGGTTAGTATTCAATAGATCCTCGATGTGAGCCATCTTTGTGTAACCAGTTATCAGTGTTTATCCAGTGTGTGTTTACATTTGCACGCTGCCTCTGATAACGGTAATGATGTACGAGATTAGCGTCAATTTTTGAATTATTAATGTGAATTGTTCAGGGTCTACGTTTGAATTTTATTACATTATAATAACTGGGGTTGTGGTCGGCTGTGTCTGAGGAAATGATTTGGACCTCATTTATACCTTCGTCTTTATTTTTATTAGTTCGCAGGCCGAACATCTAGATCAATTTCAGCATCTGTTTCAACATGATTAAGCCTGCGCTTGAAATAGCGTTCTATTTTAATTTAAACAATGGCACTTATAATTTAAAAATGCAACACCTGTCGAGAATAATGACAACAGAAATACAATATTTCAAGAACATTTACGTCACTCTTTATATTTGTATTCAGGTAATCTTATGACATAAATATCAGTGAAAAAGTCCTGCCGGTAGTATTTTGAAACTGTGTTATGTAAAAGTTTTACTTGAAGTGTTTAGACGCGGTGTTGAATGCAGCTTGTTATGAATTAAAAGTGCGCATTATGCAGTTGGCCTACTTGGCCTAGCAGTAATACTTGGTAACAGCCACTCCGCCACTGTTGATACGTTTCCGGGTCGAACGCATGTTCTACATTCTTCAGAAAAATGCAACTCATCAAGAACTGCTCCAAGAAACCAGGCGTAAACTTGACTCATTAACGCACAGCCCTACATAGTTTCACAAAGCGGCAATTTATCAGCTCTCACAATTACTCACGATGAGACTTTCCAAGTTAATTATAATAAATCTACCAACAGCTAAGCTTACTATAATTCACCACACCGGCACCGCTACCTTGCAACGCGGTTGTCATGCTAAAGGTCACAATCAGCGTTTCTAGGAGCAGCCGTTGTCTCTCGGCCAAGTTCCAACGTCAAATCAATCTTATCAGAGTGTTTAAAGCGCAGACCTAAGCGGATATGTTGTGAAAACAGGTCTTAGGTCATCTAACAGCACGTGTCTCATTGACGTCAATCAACACACATCGCGATAGCTTTCTAACGCACCTAACCCTACTTAACGCTTTATTTATGTTTAACTTGAAAGCTGTCTATATTTTTACTTGAATTATCCCAAAGCGGTCGATGTTGCACACGTGGTTGTGAAATATAAATATTTAGCAGCCCATCAACATATTTATCAGCTATATCGCTAATGTGTGTGTCCCCCATTGCTATCACAATATTGAGCGCGTACCGATAACCTACATCTCGGCCACGAGTTGTTTACTCCATAGCACCTAATTGTCCAAATTCGATTACGTCAGTGGTTGCTGACTTGCTACCCACGCCTATTGTCCGCACAAATTCATCTGGTCTCGATTAAGTATGTTATTTATTACACAACTGATCGCTTCCCCGAATAGGCATTTTGCAACTTGTTTTGATACTTACCTATGAACCGTAAAAGGATGCTGACAATATATTACTGTGCGACCTCGCCGATGTTTTGTTTGTAAGCCCTTTTGGTAAAGATGCTAACAGTTTTGTTTACTTGTGTCCTTGCTTCTAATGTTTGCGTAATTGACGATAACTGTTCTGTATTAAGTTCCGTGGCCCGTCGCTTATAATATCGTTCGTTGTTTGGCAAGTTTTCGTATGCTGCAATTATTATTTTTTAATTCTTGGGAGACGCTATCTTCGCTGATAAAGTAATGCCCTAAATCCTGCGAGTATGCATCACGTCGCGTTCAGCGAATATTATGCAAAGTTTACATAAGTATAAGATAATGTTGTTGACTTCAGTCCAGATTTCAGTTGATAATGACTCACATGTTGGAGCGTGGCTTGTTAAAAATCTAGTTGTTTATGTCGCTACCGCGTTGCGTAACACGGCCGCTGCTCATGATTTACGTACTCCTGAGATAACTATGAGCTGCTACACAATTTTGTAACCACCCTCCCCCTCTTCAGTTGTATCTACCGACCCGAATTCTTCGCGAAATAATTCGTTTATGACGCTATTCCATCTGATAAATTTACACACGTAAGCCTTTTTTGTATGCCATAAAAATCCACCGCTGTTGGTTTATGTAAGTGTTCTAAAAACCGACTGTGTAGGCCGAGTGTCATTCTTTAAAACTGGTTTGTATTTATTTTTGTGTTGGAATCGGTCCCTGTTTATAAATTTGTCTGGAGGAATTTATAATGTACATACATTTTATCAATTTTACTTCGTTATTCACTGTTAACATCATCGGACTCGAATACGGATCCGATTAAACGGTCTTAACCTAGTTGAAAGTAAGTTTTAGTGTAAGGCTTCCACACCTTTACTCCTACATTTTGTTCTTGACCAATACGATGTGTCTACATGTTTTAGTTACGAGTTCTTTGGTCCATATTGACATGTTTATTTTCTAAAATAGGATTCCCAGAATCCGTAAAGACCAAATACGTTTTATAAATTGTATCATTTCCAATGCTATTGAATTTGCATTTGACATTCTGCATGTGGATTCTCTACTTTCAATACTTGTTGGATGATGTCACGAATTGTGATGTCATTGAACTTCGTAAGTTAACGTCATTACTTGTTTTGGATTGTTGCAAAATATTTTAGTGACACCCATGGGAGCCATATGGAATTTGAAATAGCATGTTATGGTGACTAATAAAACTAATTAGATACACATGTAAATTGTTTTTGTTGTGCCACATTAATCAAATTCAAAGCAACTTTGCCCGTATTGTCCTTCAGACAACGCTGTTTTAAATTAATAATGTTTAAGTCTCTGCTTAGAAACGACGCAATGTTTGGGCGTAGCTCATTGTTCAGACTATTTAAAAAGTAAATTTATGCTTGGCCATTTTGATGTAAACATAAAAATTAAACTAATTCTCACACAGACATAAGGGGATTCTAATATCTCGACCGCTTCCTTCTCAACCGGTTCGATACAGTAAAATCGTACGATACATAATTAAGATCGCAAGTGACCTCACGGCTATTCGCGAACGTGATCTCAATTTTGATGATCCTGAGCATTGCAGTGACCGCAAAAATTAATCCGAACTTGATTCGAGATGTATTCAATAAACGGTCTTCTACTGTCTTTTCTTTGCAGACCTGTTTTGCCCTACCACGTCTTTTGCAAAGCATAGTCCACAATTAATTTCATCTTCTGCTTCTTCTGTTTTGAAAGTCAGCTTTTTTTCTGGTGGTGCTAGCCCCGTCTGCTTTCATCATTTATCTTTGCACGCTCGCTCTTCATTTTCCCGCCTCGGTTCGAATTTAAAACATTTGCGATTCCGCCATAAAATCATATAATTATACGAATTCCACTGTGAAATCTGAGTGTAGAATAAGATTGCAACTTAGACCAGGCGGCTATTGGAATTACATCATTACTGAATCACATGATATGCCACGCCGCTCCTTCGGTGATGTCATGTCCCACTATTTCCTATAAGATGGAAATAACATAATAATGTATTGCAGTCAAGTTTTTGACCAACATCGAGAGGAAAATTAATCGATTTATTGACTTGTCATCTCATTTTAGCATTGTGAACAACAAACGAAACAACGCTATGCATTATGAGACAGAGTGAACGTCTGTGTCTGTGCTAGTATAAACTGTGTTACAGACACAGGCGCCTTCTTACACTCGTTGATAATTTGCTGCACTTTCTTTGTAGTTTTAGTAAGCATACAACTTAGTTTACAAGTACTTAACACTTAATATTTTTTGTAAGCAAAGCAAGGACTAGGTGTGTGTGGTGTGCTTGTATGAGTGGGTGTGTATGTCATGCGTGTGTTTTACCTCACCTTGGTCTACGAGTACCTAAATCATCTAGTCGACCTCATCGTTCACTTTTATATTTACTAACACCATACTTTGTGTCGTCTGAAACTTCATTAAAGATACGATCAAAATAACTTGTAATGATCTTTCCCTAAGTATTGGACAACCGCCCAAACTACACTCCTGTGAGAGCGAGAATATTGCCATATGGCAATTCTATTTTCACTAATTTATACCTAGTCATACTCCGGTGTTCCTAGAATCAACTGGAATTTTGCCCACTTCGTAATATAAATAAATATAAATACTTATGGTAGGTACTATAAATGCTCATACCTGTCTCTTGTGCAGTAAAAAAACGTTTAGTGCAAGGAGGTCGTGGCTTACTTAGGTACGCGGATCAGCGAACGCGGTTAAGCAATGATCAACTGACCTATTTGTGCCATGGTAGCTTTTTTTTAAGTCATATAAATCGTACGTGTGTGAGTGTAGTAACTGGTTTATTGAATGGTCGTTCAGATTCCTCGTTGGGTTTAATTTAGTCTTCTCTAATCTTATATGTGATATTTATTTCGGAAAGCACAGTTAAATCATAGCTAATTTTACTTAAACTGCTGTAGAAATTCTTCTTTTGCAAGATGAATAAAAATTAGTTGTGGTTTGGTGAAAATTCAATAACATAGACAGCCAGCTACCCTTATATAGCAAGCTACTTTCAGTTTGACCGTTTAGCTACTTTCTATTTATTCTAATTCATCGTCAACATGCGTTTCTTATGACACCGCGATTAGCATTCAGTCGCCGACATCAAGTCTGGAACGTCACATGCAAGGCGTGCATAACGCACTTAAACGATTTCATTGCGCACGCGACGGTTAAGAGATAAAGGGATTATCTTGATGTTAGCCTTGTTCACACTACGGATGCTATGTTCTATTTGTCGTGACACGGCGATGACAGGCAAACAAATAATACTTCTACAGGTACTATTTGTTTAGTAGTATTTTCTTTGAAGCCACCATACAACCATATTTTTCTTGGAAGGCTCAGCTTAAACCCGGAATAGACCAGGGTAGAAGCCTTTAAAAATAATAAAAAGTGAAATAAAATAATAGTAGGATAAAACCCATTAGAAAAGGAGGAGAATATTATAAAAATGAAAGGAAAAATAATTTACGGGCGATCTGAGGTCGGGAAGGGGAGGGGGGTGAGTTTTTAAGGGTAAAAAACGGTTTATCTCGATTTCCGGCAAAACTAAAAGTCCTATGGAAAAAAGTCAAATGGCAAAGTTGTAGGTAATAAAAAGATCTAAAACTTTTGTATTTACACTTCTTCACATAACCTCAAAATTTATGAGAAAAATTCAAAAAACCAAGTTTTTGGTTTTTTATTTTTATCTTTTACAAAATTATTTTTTTTTGTCACGAAATTTGGTGAAAACTTACCTTTTTATGTCCCAAATACGCTGTAATTTATTTGATTAGAAATATTTATTTTTTCGCCTTATTTTGAATTAATATCGAAAAAGCACCCTAATTTTCAATCAAAAATTCACCCGTCAAAATATCAGCTTTTTTCAAAAAGTTGGTATGCTTTCTGTTCGTTGAAATCTCTACTTTCCGATGGTGAAAAAAAAAAAATATGTTACTATAGTAAATCTTCTCAGAAAATGCAAAAAATCGAAAAAACTCGAATCGATTTTTTTTTAATTATTATATACAATTTTGGTCTATTTATTAAAATTTACACTTTAATTACTCGAAAAACGTAAGATTGTACATGTCACGTTGATAAAAAAAAAACTGCAAATCAAAATATACTACTATAATTAACCAAGAAATAAACACATCAAAAGTGTCTAGGGATCAAGCATTTTTATGCGGATTTCTTGAGATTGAGATGTGGCTTTGTAATAAATTTATTATTTTATAAATTTATATGGATCCTTTTTGGTGCATTTCATAATTTGAATCAGGAACTCTCAATCAAATTCGAGTAAAAGATGAAAATAAGCTGTCAATATTTTCCCTATAAAAACATACAACGCATTGAAGACATTATTAGTGCTACTGTTTCCCTACTACTGATTAAAACCAACGTTATTATGGAGCGGCGACGTCATTTAAGCAGGGAAGAAATGCTCAGAGCCGTGGGAATGATAGAAGCTGGTTCCCGGCAACGTACTGTGGCTTTAGCTCTGAATACAAGTCAGAGTGTTATCAGTCGACTTTGGACACGTTACCGAAGCACTGGTACCTTGGCTGAGCGCCATGGAGGACGGTATCGCTGCACCACACGGAGACAAGACCGATACATTCAAATCTTAACTCGAAGAGCTCCAACAATAACCGCCATGATGTTAGCCGTGAGGCTTCATCACTCTTCAGGGAACTTAATTAGCGACCAAACAGTCAGAAACCGCTTGCATGAAGTGAACCTTCATTCCCGAAGACCGCTACGGGTACCACCTATAGCAATGCACAATCGTAGGATTCGATATCAATGGGCTCTTGAACACAGAAATTGGGCAGAAGAACAATGGCGTTTCGTGTGCTTTTCTGATGAGTCTCGTTTTGGTATGAGACCGGATACAAGACGTATACGACACTGGAGAAACCCTGGACGCCAACAGCGATTAAAATCCTGCCAGGAAGTCCATCCTTATAGTGGTGGAACCATCATAGTATGGGCGGGTATTTGGATCGGCGGAAGAACTGAGTTGATTTGGATCAGAGGCAACCTCAACGCTCAAATTTATGCTGAGACGATTGTATCAGACGTCATCGTTCCTCTACAAGTGCAAATCGGTCCCTTATTTCAGTTAATGCATGATAATGCACGACCGCACACCGCAAGAGTTGTAAGACAGACTCTCGCCGCAGCTAACATCAATGTCCTGCCCTGGCCTGCTCAGTCGCCAGACTTGAACCCGATTGAGCATGCATGGGATATGCTACAGAGAAGAGCTCTGCCGAATATGGAGGGTATCCAGTCGCAAGAAGACCTTTTTTTGTTGTTGCAACGAACATGGGCGGCCATTCCACAGCGTGATTTGGATGGACTCATTTTGAGTATGCCAAACCGATGTTCTTGTGTTGTTAGTGTTCGCGGTAGAAACACGGATTATTAATTGTTTAAGTTACCCAATAAAATTTTAAAGAAAACTGTTATTTCAGTCTTTTTTTCGAACTTTAATGTTAGTGGTTCAAATGTCAAAAATCCCTTTATTAGGAAAATGGCAAATTTCTTTATTAATGCAAAGGTGACTTGGTTTATCGTTACTGTGACAAACGAAAACACTTTATTTGATGAATCCTTAAAGAAAATTTTAATTAATATCAATCAGGAGAAAAGTTATTGCAAAAATATATGTTGATCCCTAGATACTTTTGATGTGTTTAAGTTAATAAAATTAATATTTAATAAGACATCTACAATGTTTAGAGAAAGTTGTAGAATCTTCTATTATATGCGTAGATGCCTATTTATAACTATTTTAAGATAACTTATATACCTGAGTGACCTACGAAAAATTTTAGCCCATCAAAAGGTATTTCATAGAAAAGTGGGGAAGGGAAAACTCAGCGTGCACGTGTATTTTTATAAACGATGTTGTATACTGTACTGTATTTCGAATACTGGCTAGGCTAACGGTTGTTACAGCTGCTACGAAATAGTAGGTATGTATGTAGTAAGACCCAGACCCGCCTAGCCCCTTCCCCACTTTTCTATGAAATACCTTTTGATGGGCTAAAATTTTTCGTAGGTCATTCAGGTATATAAGTTATCTTAAAATAGTTATAAATAGGCATCTACGCATATAATTTAAACAATATTCTACAACTTTCTCTAAATATTGTAGATGTCTTATTAAATATTAATTTTATTAACTTATTTCTTGGTTAATTATAGTAGTATATTTTGATTTGCAGTTTTTTTTTATCAACGTGACATGTAATCTTACGTTTTTCGAGTAATTAAAGTGTAAATTTTAATAAATAGACCAAAATTGTATATAATAATTAAAAAAAAATCGATTCGAGTTTTTTCGATTTTTTGCATTTTCTGAGAAGATTTACTATAGTAACATATATTTTTTTTTTCACCATCGGAAAGTAGAGATTTCAACGAACAGAAAGCATACCAACTTTTTGAAAAAAGCTGATATTTTGACGGGTGAATTTTTGATTGAAAATTAGGGTGCTTTTTCGATATTAATTCAAAATAAGGCGAAAAAATAAATATTTCTAATCAAATAAATTACAGCGTATTTGGGACATAAAAAGGTAAGTTTTCACCAAATTTCGTGACAAAAAAAAATAATTTTGTAAAAGATAAAAATAAAAAACCAAAAACTTGGTTTTTTGAATTTTTCTCATAAATTTTGAGGTTATGTGAAAAAAGTGTAAATACAAAAGTTTTAGATCTTTTTATTATCTACAACTTTGCCATTTGACTTTTTTCCATAGGACTTTTAGTTTTGCCGGAAATCGAGATAAACCGTTTTTTACCCTTAAAAACTCACCCCCCTCCCCTTCCCGACCTCAGATCGCCCGTAAATTATTTTTCCTTTCATTTTTATAATATTCTCCTCCTTTTCTAATGGGTTTTATCCTACTATTTTTTTTTTTTGGTTTTGAAAACTATCGACCCTGGACTAGAATTGGAATATCGCCAAATAAACTGCAAAAGCCTTTTCAAATTCCATTATTTTAGGCGTCGGCAGCCACGGTTATGTCGTTTACATATGTTTCAAAACTGGCAACGACGCGAGTTGCAATTACTTCGGTAAGGTCACTTATCTCGAAGGATGCACGATCTCTAACTTGATCATATTTTAATCGTTATTTACAGGCAAGGTAATGTAAAAGGTCAAAATATCTAGAAATATACTTGCAGGTTTTCGAGTCCGGTCCTCTCAACTAAACACATCAAAAGTATCTAGGGATCAACATATATTTTTGCAATAACTTTCCTCCTGATTGATATTAATTAAAATTTTCTTTAAGGATTCATCAAATAAAGTGTTTTCGTTTGTCACAGTAACGATAAACCAAGTCACCTTTGCATTAATAAAGAAATTTGCCATTTTCCTAATAAAGGGATTTTTGACATTTGAACCACTAACATTAAAGTTCGAAAAAAAGACTGAAATAACAGTTTTCTTTAAAATTTTATTGGGTAACTTAAACAATTAATAATCCGTGTTTCTACCGCGAACACTAACAACACAAGAACATCGGTTTGGCATACTCAAAATGAGTCCATCCAAATCACGCTGTGGAATGGCCGCCCATGTTCGTTGCAACAACAAAAAAAGGTCTTCTTGCGACTGGATACCCTCCATATTCGGCAGAGCTCTTCTCTGTAGCATATCCCATGCATGCTCAATCGGGTTCAAGTCTGGCGACTGAGCAGGCCAGGGCAGGACATTGATGTTAGCTGCGGCGAGAGTCTGTCTTACAACTCTTGCGGTGTGCGGTCGTGCATTATCATGCATTAACTGAAATAAGGGACCGATTTGCACTTGTAGAGGAACGATGACGTCTGATACAATCGTCTCAGCATAAATTTGAGCGTTGAGGTTGCCTCTGATCCAAATCAACTCAGTTCTTCCGCCGATCCAAATACCCGCCCATACTATGATGGTTCCACCACTATAAGGATGGACTTCCTGGCAGGATTTTAATCGCTGTTGGCGTCCAGGGGTTCTCCAGTGTCGTATACGTCTTGTATCCGGTCTCATACCAAAACGAGACTCATCAGAAAAGCACACGAAACGCCATTGTTCTTCTGCCCAATTTCTGTGTTCAAGAGCCCATTGATATCGAATCCTACGATTGTGCATTGCTATAGGTGGTACCCGTAGCGGTCTTCGGGAATGAAGGTTCACTTCATGCAAGCGGTTTCTGACTGTTTGGTCGCTAATTAAGTTCCCTGAAGAGTGATGAAGCCTCACGGCTAACATCATGGCGGTTATTGTTGGAGCTCTTCGAGTTAAGATTTGAATGTATCGGTCTTGTCTCCGTGTGGTGCAGCGATACCGTCCTCCATGGCGCTCAGCCAAGGTAAGCGAAGAGCTCTGCCGAATATGGAGGGTATCCAGTCGCAAGAAGACCTTTTTTTGTTGTTGCAACGAACATGGGCGGCCATTCCACAGCGTGATTTGGATGAACTCATTTTGAGTATGCCAAACCGATGTTCTTGTGTTGTTAGTGTTCGCGGTAGAAACACGGATTATTAATTGTTTAAGTTACCCAATAAAATTTTAAAGAAAACTGTTATTTCAGTCTTTTTTTCGAACTTTAATGTTAGTGGTTCAAATGTCAAAAATCCCTTTATTAGGAAAATGGCAAATTTCTTTATTAATGCAAAGGTGACTTGGTTTATCGTTACTGTGACAAACGAAAACACTTTATTTGATGAATCCTTAAAGAAAATTTTAATTAATATCAATCAGGAGAAAAGTTATTGCAAAAATATATGTTGATCCCTAGATACTTTTGATGTGTTTATTTATCTATATCAGGTTTCTATCTAAATCAAACGTACATTTGTAGGTGGGTATACTTTGACCTTAATGAGGTAACCGATCCTTTAGTTTCCTAATATTTTTGTAATGAACTTTTTCTATAATGATTAAATTGAATTCATTTCCCGTGGCTGGTAAACTTGCTGGCTATTTTCCTATTCAAAGTGAAATTGTAATATAAACCACTGTCGTGTGACGTCAAAGATTTATTATGATTACTTATTTAACTTATCAAGTCAATGTTCCTGTCCGTTTATTAAGATTTTCCCACTGTCATGTTAAACAGGGATCTTGCATAAGTTACCACTTCGCTTATTAAATGATTCAACAGTTAATCAATAAATGTTAAAGTTAGCTAATGAATAAATGATTCCAAAACTTTTATCTTGTTTCTACACAATTCCGCTTTTCAAACACCGTAAATTAATACCTATGTATTGTAGATCCAGTTTCAGATTTGTTCGCGAAATCTTATCTTTTGTCATGTTCAGGTTGTAAATTATAAAGGATGAATCACATTTCTGAAAAGTTTCTTCTTCAGTCTTTATCTAAAATTACCTGAAATGTGAGGCGCAACATTGATTTATGTGAACATGAATCATAATAATCTTGTCACCTCTGAATGAGTATTTAAAAGAGTAGTTCAAACTTCTGTCTTAAGTGCTGGCTCTCCAAAAATTTTGGTTAAGTTTCTTCTTCATACAAAACTGTAAAAGTTTACGCATCAATTTTAAAGCTGACTCAATTTTGCCTTTAACAAATCGGACTAACTAAATACAAATCAAATACATGACAGTTCAAGCAAACAAGATAATTGCCAATTGAAAATGAGTTTATCAACAAATAAATTTTCTTTGAACCCGCTAGCGAGCTCTGTTCATTTGTACACAAGTCTATTTACTAACAAAATTAATAAAGCAATTAGGAGTCAAAGCAAAAGCTATTATCGATACAATTTATTTCACGGTCAGTTCATTTTTAAACACGTTCACGACGCACTTTTCCTAATTAATAACATTTATCACCAATGAAAACGAGGATTTCTGGACATAAAGTATTTCAGTTTCATATATTACATTTCAAAGAGAGTTCTCAAACCCATCATGTCATACTGTCTTCATCTTTTGAGATCTTCTTGTGTCTGAACAAAAAAGTTATTTTTCTCCTTGATTTAGAACGCTCAAAATGCGCGAGTTTTGTTTACGATTCCAAGAGCTCGTTGTAATTAATAACAGCAAAGTCATTATTTTGTTTTTGTAACCTGCCCATCGGGGCAGTGACTTCCTTATCTGTAACAACTTTTGGATTGTTTGGTACAACAAAATCCAATTAAATTATCAAGTCAAATTGACGTTTTTGAGTAAATAGTTAAATCATCATTATTAATTTATCAGTGGTTTTTAATTAATTTTACTCATCGCTTGTGAAGACCTCCCATTTATCAACAGTCATTTATAAATTATTTTACAATTCATTAATGTCAAAAATCTAACGACAACGCTACTGAAAAATGCTAACATTGATCATCATAAAATTGCGTTTTATGCTCAGTCGTATTACGTCACCCGCTTCAACTCACACAAGAGTTTTTATATCCACGCCATGGTCGGTTATCTGTCTCTGTCCCACTCCTCGTTTAAGTGTATGTGTCTATCTCGCTCTTGTGCTGGTGGCGACAAGCAGTCTGGGTCTTACTGTCGGACACTGCGTAGCAAACAAAACCCTAGGTCACGGGCACTGGACACATTTTCGTACAATGCCTCATCTGAATACGTTTTCATAGTACTCCCTCGCCATTGTATCCACCTTGTTGGGGTGACTTAGCCTTCACGTGGAATACTAAATTAAGACATATTTGCGTGCCTTCTTCTAGTTAATATTAAGGTATTATTCAACGTTTCCGACCCAACTTACTTGTCCTTTTTCCTGTGCATGTTTTAACCGAGAAGATTACGCTCTTCAATCTTCGTGAAAGTTCAATTTAGGCAACAAAATTTGTGGCGTCTGTTTGTGTAAACAGAGATCTTATTTTGCATGTTGATTTGCGAGAGAATATTTTCGTCAACCTCACCGCTCATTCCGCTAAATATAAGAATGCAAGGTCAGGGATACAATACCAAAGGGACGTACTGAAAAAACAATGGCAACGTGAAAACTCGATGGTACAATGAACGTGCCACCACAGTTCCACTCCCTTACTCACTGTTAATAATACAGTAATCTGATAGGTTGAAATCTTGACAGGCGTGCGTGCCAACTAATACATTAGCATCTCATTGGAGATAGCATCGTGCCAAAACATGGTTTGGAGTGACGGACAAACGGGACTGCTTAAGATTTCGTAGCTGGGAATGACAAATTGAAGATATGTACATACATATGTCTCCAATCACGATGCTCGATGATCAACCGTACCAGCAAAAAAGTAAAGAAAATTGTCATCTTCGATAAAAATGATTTTTATCTGCTTGTCACATAATCCATCAAAGACCAGTTGCTGATCTGGTTTCTTTCATTAGCTTGTGATCAGGTTATAACATGATGTTATATAATCGGCTCAGTATGCAAATAACTTGACTCACCTAGTCTTTATTAGGGAAATATCAGCCCCATAGTCAATCAATCATTGCTGCTTATTTCGACAACGAAATATTCTGAATACTGTCTTTGGCGCGTTACGCAAAAACTGTTACAGGTCTTTTCTTAGCTTCAGATTGTTCAAGATAACACGTACTTTCTGCTTCCTAAGTTAAAACTGTTTTGGCCTTTATCCGTTATATTTTTTTCTGCTGAAAGCTTGTACAGTTATTAGAAAACTTGCGGTACATTCGCAGATTGGCATTACTATTTTTTTGTTGCCTGTGCTCTTTACGTTTTTACCCTTTTTCTAGTTTTTTTATCGTTCATTCTAATATAAACAGTAAAACTAACAGCGGTAAGAATTGACAGCTGCATAAACGAAGAGTCAACTCCCAAGCACTCCTATGGACTTAGCAAACTGTGATATAATTAATTCATGAATTTGGGGAAAATATCAGTCTCTGTAAACACATAATATTATTTTTAGTGTCCGCAACCACCGCGTTGATTTCCGACAACACTGCACCGACATTGCGGTGGTCTCTATAGTTTGTTGTGCTACAGTTTTATGGGTTCCCTTAAATAACGACCGACTCACACAGGTTGTTTTATTGTCGTCCATTTTTATGACTGTTTTATTGCTATCGATGGCTATTGCTATGATTGATATGTTCCTATCGTGTGGCGCTTCTTTTATTTTTACGATATATTTATCTTTACTCATGCATTATTTATTTGATCGCGTTATTGTAAGACTTGTGGCTGTAGGTAAGTCTTCAGTTTCATTGATGCTTCATCGACGTCACTTTTCCTAACATCTTTCACATCAGTGGGTAGTTCTTTCAGACACGTGGCATCAACCCATTCCCGGAATGAGCGCGAGCGTCAATGATTCCCGTGTTGATTGACGGATGTCTTCCTGCCAGTTACTTCGTTAGTATCATTATCACAGTAATAACAACCTTAATGCTTGACAATAAGTCTCTTTTAGTCGTGTTGATCAACATTGTAGCGGCACTTTTCACGGCTGCGATCTATTTGGCCTCTACAGGTTTAGCTATCGCCGTCGAGCCAAAACCGATCATCGGCTTCGCGTTCTATTAATAGCTAAATGTTAGACTGGAAAAATGTTCACGTGTGAGTGTGTTATTGTCAAGACTATGTTTACTACTTGCACTTTGAAACTCCGCCCGTCAGTCGTGCGTGGTGCCAGTCATTAGCTGAAATGTTGATGAAGTCATCGTTTTGTTCAGGTAGGTATACTGTACAGTTTGCGCGTTTAATATGCGATTTGGAAATTTTATGGTGTTTGTGGACTGCTTAAATTATAGAAGCGTTAAATATTGTTATTTGTTGTTTGATCGATTTACAATTAGATCATCATTTCCCTTCAAAGTTGTAATGAAATGTTGTTTCATTTGAGAGTTACCGACCTTCCATTCCACCGAGTTATTTTAATTTCAGTTTTCTTTAGCATAGTCAGCTATGTAAACACATCAAAAGTATCTAGGGATCAACATATATTTTTGCAATAACTTTTCTCCTGATTGATATTAATTAAAATTTTCTTTAAGGATTCATCAAATAAAGTGTTTTCGTTTGTCACAGTAACGATAAACCAAGTCACCTTTGCATTAATAAAGAAATTTGCCATTTTCCTAATAAAGGGATTTTTGACATTTGAACCACTAACATTAAAGTTCGAAAAAAAGACTGAAATAACAGTTTTCTTTAAAATTTTATTGGGTAACTTAAACAATTAATAATCCGTGTTTCTACCGCGAACACTAACAACACAAGAACATCGGTTTGGCATACTCAAAATGAGTTCATCCAAATCACGCTGTGGAATGGCCGCCCATGTTCGTTGCAACAACAAAAAAAGGTCTTCTTGCGACTGGATACCCTCCATATTCGGCAGAGCTCTTCTCTGTAGCATATCCCATGCATGCTCAATCGGGTTCAAGTCTGGCGACTGAGCAGGCCAGGGCAGGACATTGATGTTAGCTGCGGCGAGAGTCTGTCTTACAACTCTTGCGGTGTGCGGTCGTGGATTATCATGCATTAACTGAAATAAGGGACCGATTTGCACTTGTAGAGGAACGATGACGTCTGATACAATCGTCTCAGCATAAATTTGAGCGTTGAGGTTGCCTCTGATCCAAATCAACTCAGTTCTTCCGCCGATCCAAATACCCGCCCATACTATGATGGTTCCACCACTATAAGGATGGACTTCCTGGCAGGATTTTAATCGCTGTTGGCGTCCAGGGGTTCTCCAGTGTCGTATACGTCTTGTATCCGGTCTCATACCAAAACGAGACTCATCAGAAAAGCACACGAAACGCCATTGTTCTTCTGCCCAATTTCTGTGTTCAAGAGCCCATTGATATCGAATCCTACGATTGTGCATTGCTATAGGTGGTACCCGTAGCGGTCTTCGGGAATGAAGGTTCACTTCATGCAAGCGGTTTCTGACTGTTTGGTCGCTAATTAAGTTCCCTGAAGAGTGATGAAGCCTCACGGCTAACATCATGGCGGTTATTGTTGGAGCTCTTCGAGTTAAGATTTGAATGTATCGGTCTTGTCTCCGTGTGGTGCAGCGATACCGTCCTCCATGGCGCTCAGCCAAGGTAAGCGAAGAGCTCTGCCGAATATGGAGGGTATCCAGTCGCAAGAAGACCTTTTTTTGTTGTTGCAACGAACATGGGCGGCCATTCCACAGCGTGATTTGGATGAACTCATTTTGAGTATGCCAAACCGATGTTCTTGTGTTGTTAGTGTTCGCGGTAGAAACACGGATTATTAATTGTTTAAGTTACCCAATAAAATTTTAAAGAAAACTGTTATTTCAGTCTTTTTTTCGAACTTTAATGTTAGTGGTTCAAATGTCAAAAATCCCTTTATTAGGAAAATGGCAAATTTCTTTATTAATGCAAAGGTGACTTGGTTTATCGTTACTGTGACAAACGAAAACACTTTATTTGATGAATCCTTAAAGAAAATTTTAATTAATATCAATCAGGAGAAAAGTTATTGCAAAAATATATGTTGATCCCTAGATACTTTTGATGTGTTTATTTATCTATTTACTAGTGGAAGAAATTAAATTCAATAAACTGTCGATTTCAATTAATTCTGAGTTCGTAATAATCGAAGAACATTCCAAAACTAGATTGCATACAACTGTTTAAATACGTATACCATATTTTTATATTAGCGCTATGTATAATTAAAGCGATATGTATAACTTATTTAAATTCAAACGAAGCATTGTAAGCACCATCTGTCGAGCACGAACAAAAAGCAATTCATCTCACAGTAACATTTACCAAGTGCCCACAAAAAATACCTAATGACATCACTCTTTGTTTTGACTCAAGCGTAGCCCGTTTGAAAGCGGTCAACGATTATCGCACTTAGCAACAAATGAACGTATTTATCGATAAATCTAAGATAACAGTTAACCTTGCAATTGTTCTGACCCAAAAATCTTAATGAAAGCTCTTGCAAATAGCGGTAGGCGTCGCCGCGTCCGCGTCGGTTTGATCGTAAACGAAGCTGGATCAATCAACCTATACAGCGGATATTGATGCCACAGAACAGCTATTTAGTAGGCAGTATCAATTTTCGTTAATGTCCCAGACAATGGACAATTTATGCCCCTATTATTATCCAAAATGATCAGAGAAATCGTTCAAATGTAAAATATTGGTCCTAGTTACGAATTTTGTCTCAGTATTAGTCAGGTCACGTTTTTTACGCGAACGTTGACGAGGCATTTAATCAGTACGCGGAATCGGAAATCAAGCGAAGTTGTAATAATAACGCAATTTTCTAATAATTAGGGTTCTGAACCTCTATTTGTATACACGGAACCCTTATAGGATCACTTGGTTGTCTGTCTGTCCGTCTGTCACAGGCGAGTTTCTCCGAATTTACTAGACCGATTCAGTAGAAATTTGGAACATAATAATATATAGTCTCTATGACCCAAAAACGGACGTGTAATGAAAATAAATAAATTTTGAAAATGAGGATACTTTAATTTAGAAAACTTAAAAAATAGTTATTCTAACTCTACCGTGTTACATATCAAATGAAAGGGTGTGTTGTGAGGGTTTCGAGTATTTTAAAATAAATTGTTTTGAAGTTATAAAGTTAGGCGAAAAAAGAAAAAAGAGAGAGACCAGAGTCTAAAATTTTATACAGTTTTCTCTATAGCTTACAGGAAAATTTATAGTTTTAAAACCGCTACAAAAATTAGATTCGTTCGGAACCCTTTGCATGCGAGTCTCGCACTTGGCGGGATTTTTTTAAATCTGCTCAGTCACTTGACGCTGCAAATTTGTAACAGTACCTACTTGGCTCTGTACGCTTGACACCTGCCGGTTCTGCTTTTTAGTGGATTGAGCATAGACTATATTTCGTGAGACCTATGTAAGTTTAATGAAGGATAAAACAAAACCTCTTTGGCAGAAGCATTTCATCGTTCACGCATTCACCAACACGCGCACAATTTCATACTGCAAGTTTCTTTTTTGCGAAGTTTTTTCATTTGCCTCCCGCACACCAGTGGAACGAAACAGAATAAACAGGTCTGTTTTTGTATAAGATTTTACATGGTGAAGATTCGGTTTTAAGTTCAAGTCACGGTATGATGGAAGCGTTTTAAATTACGGCCTACAGAGTTTTTTTGTACACGACTGTACTTGCTCGTGGCTTGTATTTACGTTGTAAAATAAAGAGTGAAATAAATTTAGGAATTATTCATGCGTTTGAAGTGAGAAATTAGTGACTTTTTTGTTAGTCCTATTTGAATTTGCATTTGAAAGTGTTTGCTCGAGCACTTTGTTTATTTCGTCTGAGCAGTTCCAAGCCCATAGAAACACCATAAACTTTGCAACATTCGTGAATTCTTTCAACAACACTCTCGTAATACAATTCCTTTCAACATTAGCCCATTGTCTTTATTATAGTTCCGATTACATTGTCTCTAAATATAAACTTGAATTTGTAATTTATGCTAACTACTTCTGTTTCCGTCACGGTTATATTTAGTAGCACTTCCTCACTTGTTTGCTACACTTTTTTAACTCATGGAATAAGTGTACTCAATGCTCATTACCCTTAATTTGCATATAGAGTGGGGCTTGATGTTAAAAGCCACCCTCACTGGCCTTCGGAACTCTTAACATCCAACTTTAATGAAAAATAATTTTACGCCTTACTTTGTTAATTAGATGCAGCAAACTTTCCTTGCAGTCTAGGCGTTACCTAACAATGATTGTCATGCACATGCCGAGTGTGCTTTGTTTCTAAACCTAAAGGGCTCTTCTGCAATTAATTTTCCTTGTCGAGAAAAACCAGTTCGTTAGATCACATATGAATGAGGGAAGACTCGTGTGTTTACTATACAAATTAAGTCCTGACTAGAATGTCCCCGTTTTAATCATTGATTTGGTTTTTCTCTGCTTATTTAAAGACTAGCTGCTGCCAGTGACTCCACCTAGTTAAATGTCGAAAATTATCCCAAGGGAACATACTTCCGAGATGAAAGTATCCGATGTGTTATTACGGCTATAATTTACTTCTGTGCCAAACTTTATCAAGATGAAGAAAGCTAAGACGTGATTGAGTAACAAACATCCATACTGTAGAGTATCGATTATCTAATTTGGTGACCGTGAGCCGTGACATGATGTCAGATTTTGTGTGGCAATAGTTTAAAAAATATTTAAGACTTCCTTATTTTGGTACCAAATGTCGAAAATTCTAGACACAAGTGACAAAAATATCGTTTGCATGCTAATAATTTTGATTTTGGACATAAGATCTGCTTGTATATTCGACAATTCAATGTGCTGCTTATGGTCCTATCAATGGATCATTTAACACAATGCGTGCAAATGTGATCGCGAAATCAATGAACCGTTGAATTGTTGCGTGTAATCCGACGCTCGTGGCATTGAACTTCGCAGTCCTAGTTTGAATAAGAACAATGCTATTCTAATACGTATTAACACTTATATTTTTAATATTCGCAACAGTTACTGATAAACAATCTCCTTTCGCCGACGGAGTGCTCGGCATAACAACAATACCCGACGCTTCTAACTTCGGCGATGATGTCAGCTTTCCTTTAATGACCGCTCGAATCGCCTGCAGCATTTCACGAGCGTAAACAACTCGGGTTTTTTTCTTTCTCTTACACAAATTTATACCAGTTTCTATTACCTGTAGCATCAAAACGTTGAAGAAAATAACGAGCTCATATAAGAATAATTTAATTGGCCTCAGTTTATGTTTCCTATTCTACATTGTGCTCCTTTACAACCGATATAATTCCTTGCTAACTAGTTTGTGTTTACATATTGAAATAACTTTACATGTACCTTGTAACAGAACCGGTTGTTTTGCAATTCGGCACGCATGCGCGTTTGCTCCTAAAGCCATGCCTGCTCCGGCCCTTGAGATCCCCGAAACCAATTATTAACATAATACCCCGCCACGAGCATTATTTGGAGAACAGAATCCATCACGAAAATGATTGAAATTACTCACAACTTTGGCCTCTTGTTCTTTCCTTTAAAGATTATTTTTATTTTACACGGGAGTTTCGACAGCGCCGAAATTATTATTGAACACGATTTGAGTTTCTTACGCGGCTCAACTCCAGCCCGGTTTAACCGTACATTGAAACATCTAAAGTTGGATATGTACGAATTAAGTTTCCGTCACGCATTAAATTAGCCTGAGAAAGCACGCGTCAAATAACCGTGAGGTTATTCAAGGTTGCAAGATTTAGAAACGCACCAGGAAGCTCCGGTGTCAGATCGTGCAGGAAGCACGTGGTCATCGGTTTCTCCAATCGTCAGTCGGCCATAATTTTGTTTTATTGCTTCCCACCATGGTTTTCATTCGTATGCAATTTCTATCGTACATCCTTAATAACAATGTTATATGCTTCTGAAATGAATAGTTACAATACTTACAATCCATAAATAACTATCAGGGAACAAATTGTAGATATCATGAGCATATCGTGCTTGACTTCCGAATAAAAACGTAAAAGTTAAACCACATGTAGTTACTTCTGAAAGTGTAAATGCCAGTATCCCAAGCTAAATTACCTTTAAGCTGTTCTTCAACATGTAATAGGGAGGGAAGCGCTTTGAAATGACCCTGCCCGTTCGCTTAGGCAAGGATAAATTGAATGAACTTTTTGTGTCTGGCACTCTCAAAGTGAATACTTTATTTCTTTTTTGGCTTGCCCATGTAATATTTCATGCTAATGGCTTACTGTTTTAGTAAGATTCTCAGACTGAATTAAGATTCAAGTTTACATGTGCCCAGCAAATTTGATGAGATGCCATTGAGGTAGAATTTATCATTATAATAGTAAAATATTGAAATTCGGCAGAGAACCTTCTTTGATGCAGATTGCACTCCACCTAAAAATAAAAACAATTTCCAATTGAATAGTAATTACAGCTTGAGCATGAAACGCTTACAACTCACAAATTGCCGGTTGTTGCTGTGGAGCGCCTTTACGGCGTGATGGGCCCCTCACGATGGTACCTTTAGACACGTTAATTTGTATAATCACTTGAGGCAAAATGTTGAACTTTGTAGCTCACCTCCAATTGCTGTACTTTATCCTAATTCTCACCTAACAACCTTGCGAGATACTCTGTATTTTTCTCCAGAAAGTTCGAGAATTAAAGCAACAATAAAAACTCGACTGAACGACATTGATTTCTCAAATGAAAGTTGTTGTGCTGTTATGCACCACAGACAACGCTGTAGTTAATTAAATTCATAGTTCTTAAACCTCTGATAGAAGAGCGAAGGTCATGGATTTAATTTTTGAGAATGAGTTGCAGATTCTGTTCTGTTCTGATATTAAATTGCTTTATTGTACCTGATGATTGATTTGCACCTTTCGTTCTTCGCTGGTTAGACTTCTGAATGCAACGTGAGAATAAAATTGAAAAAGTGTCATCCAAATTGGAAGGACTATTACTTGCTGTTATTACTCCGATGACTGATTATTTTTATTCTTATGCTTGTCTGTCTCAACGCTTCTTGGAAATTGTGATGTCGTCTTCCGGCTGTATTTGGCAAAAAGACATGTCAAAATTGTGGCTGTTGCTTCCAATTGCAATCAATGTTACTATCATCATGTTGGTGGTGCGCTGTATAAGTGCACTAAAGCTATAATTTTGTTGACCTTCATCATCATGTCAGCCGTCAAAAGTTCCTCTTCTAGATAAAGACCTCCCCAAAGTGTCACCACAACAACCGGTCCTGTGCGTCTCGCATTCATCGGCTTCTCGCGACCCTCACCAGCTCATCGGTCCACCTTGTGGGAAGCCTTCCAACGCATTGTTTTGCGAGCAATGTAGCACAATTTTGTTGATAGTCATTATACGAGTTGTTACAAAGGGATGCAGAAAATGCTGCCAAAATGACGTCATTGGCAACTTTCGACCATCAATTTGGAAACTTGGATCCCACAACAGAGATTGTCAGTACATTATTATAATTAGTTTCTCCGTAAATAGTTTCTAATTTGGTCTTCAAAGATTAGAACAAAACATCTTTGACGGAAATGACCAATATTTCATTTGAAATTTTACTTTGTGCGTAAGAGAAATTTCATTAGTTTTATTCTTTTGTCGTTTCGAGTTACAGAAAATTCGTCATTTTGCATTACTGAAATAGTCTGCAAGTTCTGCAACATTGTTGGCGAGACTTTGTGAGAACTTTACGGCCTTTTCCTTATAGCAGTGACTCTTGTGCTGTCCTCTTTGTACTAGAGGATAGATCCTTACAGTGACGATGTGTGAATTCGTTAGCTTGCTAGCAATAAACATCAAGTCACTTTCGTCAAAAGCGATATTTCTATATATATATAATACTTATGTTTGTACATATATCTATTTGTGCTTCATGTGTTCTTATTTGTTCAGCAACAAATGCATTCGCGTTGCAATCGCTGGGACATGTTGCATAATTCCATCATACTGATTGGAAATTATAATCACAAGTTCATAACAGTGTCTTTTAATTGATTTGCCTTAGTATCGTTTCTACAATGTTTAATTTTTTGTTGCAGGTATAATAATTTATTGTATAATTACTGCTGCTTTCTGGTTTGCTGTCGTGAAGGTAATCTACTATATTTTTATATCGTTAGAAGCAGCTATTAGACCCAGTTATACTGACCGAAATTTATACAATGTTACAACGGAACAGTTTATGATGAATATTGAACTTTAATGTTCAATGAATATAATGTTAAGTGTCCTAACATCCTATTTATTGTTATAAGACAGCTGTTGTACGCTTCGTAGAATACAGTCCGTTTAAAAGATTGAGGTTTATTAGTTAGACATGGACTCGTTTATTTTAATTGCTGCTTCCTCCAGCCTCAGGTTTAAAGTTACAGTCGTTATAGACAGCGACATAAATTCTTCACGCTTTTGTATTCTTAGAACCACACAGATTTATCTTTTTATTTACATGTTAATAACCTGTTTGAAACAAATAACATGGAATAATTTCAGCGACGAAAATGGTTCTCATTTTGCGCGTCGAGCGTTGATCAAAGCAGTTTGTGTGAGGCTGGTTTTCAAAGTGACGCTTATACTAATTGTTCAGATTACAGAGGTCGCTTTTGTCGTGCGACTGTCGCACGGTTGTTGCGCGACGTCGACCGTGACAGATACGCGATGCGGACAAGTTTGCGGAAACTTGTATCGTGTTGATTCAATTCTGCGAGTGCTTAAGACTTTGGTCAGCGTCTTGTAAGTTAGAATTTGTAGATTATATAGTACCCACATACAGGTATCACGATACAAACCTTTGGTTGACATTATTAATGTCTTACTCATAGGTTCCACGAGGATAATCAATGAAAGATTAAGTGCAAATTGTGCAAGTCACTATGCCGCTGCAAATAACGTTGAAATTGAGTGTCTTCTTCGAAGTAATCAACACTGAGACAATTTCGCTCCCGGGTTATTCCCGATTAACGCAGTCACAATTCTTGCCAAATGTACTGTCACGAACGTTGCTCTATTTAATTTAAGAGAGAATTTTCCCTTTGGCACTTTTAAATGTTAGTGTTTTGTCCTGAGAAAAATAACTAGACACTTTGGCGACGTTACTCTATGACGGGGGGCCAAAGTTAGTTATTTTCTCGAAATAGCAGAGCAACTGTTGCGAATTGTAACTAATGACTGCAATGTCTCGGGGCGATTGCAAGAGTGCAACTGTATGATATATTGTTAACCAACCTGATCGTTAATTCCTGACATGCAGGTATATCTCTAAGCAAATGGCGAGCTAAAATTTAACAAAGTGTATGTTATTATTCGTTGATGTTTTCTCAGAAACGTTTCATTTGCGCTTTGTGATCTGCAGCTGTTTTAAGCGGGTTTTTTGATGAATCAATATCTCGCTTTCAGTAAGTAATTAATTTCTCCAAGGTTGGGCGTAGAAAATTTTTAAACGATTTGAAACTATTTTAATATTGAAGAATTTCGTGGAATTGTTATCGTTACTTTACTAGGAACGCCGTGTCGGCGCATTGTTTTAATTGTAGTCGAAACATAAGCATGGCGTGAGAAATTCGCCCACTGGTCGTAGACGGGCTCTCACGGGCATGCCCAGTACCTACTACAAACGAACGGCAGCTAAAATGTAGTTTATCTACAGATTTGTTTGGGGTAAAACGTTGATTTAATATTGTTTACCTCGTTAAATATATGGGAATACGTTATGGATATGAGTGTTTTAGTTATTTTAATACGATAACGGCATATTACACGGAAAATATACATAAGCACACGTGACAATGACTCGTAACCTTTAATATCTACCTAGTAGGTACCTTTCTCCCCTATACCTGAACTTTTTAATTTCAAACTAGGCTCAGTTTTCCTTATATTTGCGGTCATTATAAATTTCGATTCGTCATTGTTATACAACGTTTTCCTTATTTACTATTGCTTCTCGGAATGCTCCTGGCATCGCGTGAGGTTTTGCTAACCTTTTTTAAACGGTGTATTAGAGAAATTAATATTACTTCTAACCTTGGTTGCCATACGAACTCTCTGGCTAAGAAATATGTATCCAGCTAGTTCGTAAGTGAAATCGCTTATCAAAGCCCCATGCGTTAGCTTATCTATATTTGCGTTTAGAGGTTCTCCAGATTAATTGCTTCATGATTGTGTACCTTAACGAACTTTAGCGATATCTCAAACTGTGTGTGGGCAACTTCTATCAACTTAGATTAATACAAGACAGTCTAAAATACTGTAATCTTATTATATGCGATAATTTGACTAACTTATATTTATTGTCCCAATTATGATACTATTATCGTCTTGTTTACTTTCCGTTGACATAACATAAGAACTTCATAAGCAAATACCAGCAATTAACGATAACACGCGATAAAATGAGATCAATAGATAAAAACGACAACAAGTTTTCGATACCTTTTCTTCGTAAGATAGCAAACGTTAAATTGAAGCCTGTAAAGACAGAATCATCAGAAAATCGAAAAATTTGTCTCTGCCACTGCTACCGCAGTTTGTAATCGATTGAAGTTGAATTATGCAATACATAGAGTACGTTTATTGTATCGTAATCAGATACCGTGCGATGCGATGTCGGCTGATAAGGTGACAAACGGTGTATCGCATTCTTTCCCATCGCACCACTCAGCACATAGCGATCTCAAGTCACCGACGGTGTCACGTGATCACGAATATAGAGACATCATTAAAATCTAAAATCGTAGCACTGTTGATTAACAACCGTTTGTTTGTTACGACAAAATTGAAAACTTTATTAGCGGGAATAGGGAAATGAAACGGCCTGCCCGCAGCCACGTGTGCAAACATACTCCTGCAGTTTCACGCATCTCGTTATGTTTAGTGACAGGTTCTTGATTAAGAAATACAGAAATACCCCCGCTAAATTCTATTAAGGGAGCTCGTAAAACCAAGACTAAAAAAACTCGCCTGAATGATTGAAAACATCAAAACCAGTGGATCAAAAATTCTTCCAGACAATTTGATAATTTCCGCATTCAAATCATTTGCGTAAGTGCTTAAAAACTCATTCATTTATTTTTCACGTTCCGAAATATTTACACGTGCTAAAATTCTCCTAACACCATAATCCCGTCCAACATCAAGTTTTCCAAAAAATATATTTCAATTAAAATATTTGAAATTATTCTTCATGCCAATTGTTTGTTCAATTTGTAGTAGACTTTTGAGACACTTGCCAAGATTTTGATCTGGAAGTTTCTTTTTAACCTATGATACAGCCACACAGATGCTTGCATCATCTGAGCTTTCACTTAACTGATTTAGCAAATGTTTCCCGCAACAGCCCACATTTATAAGTAAACGGTGTGCACAGTGCGTTGCCGATCTATAAAAGGGCTTTAGCCTTTTCAAATTACGTATCAAACTACTTGTAGTAATATTGTCAAGTCACCATTTGGCACGAGACGGGTGTGCCGCAATTGCGAACACGCTCGCCAGTTCGTAATGAGAATAATGATGGAAGCTTGCGCCATAGATCAGTTTGTGCGCGTGCGCGGCTTGCCGATAGCGGGAAATCGCTAATACTTGCGTAAATACAGCAGCCGCTGCTGGGCTTTAGATAGATTTAGCTGATCGAAACTGCTCACAAATGAATTTGTTACTATTCGTCATTCACTGTTTTGTCTACATTATCATGCATTTCACAACGAAGTCAGTTTTCTTGCCACTACTTAGATTATTTTACATTACTGTTAGAAATAAGGAAGCCAATCCTCTAAACAAGTTGCAGATAAAATACCCTAGTAACGTTTATAGAGGCAACGATTTCATAGAAATGACAAGTGGGTCATATTGCATCAATAGAACGATGCACGCGAACGCTAAAGACACCATAGCGCTGATTGCGAATGCAACTTTATAATTTTCTCGTGTCACGAACAACTACAACGTATGCATTTACAGGCGAAGCACTTCAACGGGAACCACTGTTTTATATGCAACCAGCCTCATTATCTAAACCGCGTACTTGCGCGAAAATCGTGTCATTGATATTACAATCGAAACTAGTATCGATTTCACTGAAAAATTTACATTTATTCATTTTCTAAAGCAAAAGTGATTGTTATTAATAAACAAATGTATTCTGTCGTAATTTTGAGGAAGGATGGAATGATTTACATTATTAACACTTCATCGGGTTGTCTTGCATATGTATTTCCCATTGCGTATCGCAACGAGGCCTGTTCTCTGTAATTTACGCACCAAAGAGTAATTAGGTAGTTAATTTCCAACAATTATTTACGATTGTTTAACTACTTGTACGTTTATCTATGATTCTGCTGCCAAGACCTGTCCAACTCCATTGATTAAATAATAATATTTTGTCATTTATGATCCGTTAAACCATTTCTATCCATTAGTCAATGTCATAATTTAAAATTAGTGTCGATATTGGCTCATCAACAGTCATTGGTAGGCAAAATGTATAATATTACTGTTTAGTTTGCATTAGTGTTAGCTGGCGGTAAATATTTTACATCATTTTTATCCAGTATATTTGCAACTGCCTTGTCCTTCAGAATGCCTTATTCATAGTTCCAAAACCACGGCAAACTACATTCTAGATACATAAAATATAAGTTCGCCAAACAGGAAGAATACTTGTACACATCAGCATGATTAAAATAAGAATAAAACTACATATATTGCTATTTCCTCAAATTTTAGATTTTTCTAGTGCACTACTGTATTTGCAAGCTACTCGGAATTAAATCCTAATCGATGATACTGTTAAATAATTACATGACTTTTAAACTTGACAGCTACTAGTATTTCAAAAGTAGGATTCTATGATGCTTCTCTCTGAAACTGCTTCTTGGAAATCAAACAGCACTACGCCGGGAAGTCGGAATTATTTTCTCAGAAGCGGAGTTGTTGTGATCCCTCACGTTCGACAAAAAGATGATCAAGAGATGCGATGACACTCGCCTCTTACTTTATTACAATTTGAAGCGTAATTTATTTTACAGCTCGAGGAATATATCGACGCTTCTTTGGAGTTCATACGCTGCAAAAAAACTACAAATAAATACATCAGCGGTAGACGATTAAGCGAAGCTTCTACGCCAGAGATAGTCATATTCGGGTCGATGTACTCGAGAAATTCGATATGTCGTCGATGTTCGCGCAGCTCTTGAAGCGTTGCGGTGAGCGGGTCACATAGAACCGGGAGTTCATTAGACGAATTCTGGGCACCACTTGTAGCGATGGCAAAAACTCTTTTACGTCATTTCGCATCTACTCTTGATGGACGGTGGGAGAGATTTTTTTTTGTCCTCTTGTCAGATCGCTCTATTCGCCGGTCCGTCACGCGGACGTTGACCGTGGTTCAAGTATTTAGGGTGTTCAGTTACTATTAGTATATTGAAACACTTCGCTTTGTATTACTACCTTCATATGTTTTAGTCTTTGCTCTTGGCATGTATTTTGGTACGAGCTCGCTTTAGTATCAGATAATATTGAATGAATTGCATTATAACTTTATGAAGCATATAAATTCATGACAGATTGTATCGTCATTTAATTATTAACAAAACCAGTTAAAGGCCGTGTCACTTCCTAAATTAATCGTAGTGGTTTAATATTCAAAAGCTTGGTATATAGTCTGTCAGCACGGCTGTTGCCACTGTATTAGTTCAGCAAAAACTTTTCGCCAGCCGATCCTGCGTGTGCCAAAAAGTTTTGAAGTTTCTTGCGTATCATCATCAAACTTTTTATCACTGTGAAAGGATTCTTCTATTATGCTGTCGGGTTTGACGCATATATTTCTTATGACTTTATCTACAATTGATCTTGGACTTGGACAAGGTGTTACACAATTCTATTCTCTTCTAGCCTGAAAATGTTGGACATTTGGTGTTTTAAATTATCTCCAACACTTCCTTTTTGAAGTGTTATGATTGTCACACCTTCAGTATGTAAATCAAGGTGTGCAGGCTGTGCGTGAGTTGTATATACTGAGTATAGATAGCGTGGTGAGCGGATATAGTGCGGCCAGTAAGCACGCGGCGCGAGCGCGCCCAGTCAGAGTGCCGCCGCGCCGCCAGACGCACGCGCGACCTGCACGTGCTAACCACAACTTTTGTACGACCAGCTCATCACTGAACTTTGCGTCTTAATAAACTTAATTTTGCATACAAACATACAAATGATGTCAGTTTGCATGTACCTCGTTTGTCCCTGGTTCTTTCTCGTGATCTACTTGGCGTTCCTCATGCTGGACGTGTGAGACCGGCTCCGAGTCTCCGTACTAGTGTCTGTGGAGGGTTGAGAGCGCAGACGCGGCGTCGCGATCGATAAGTGTCCGTAGCGCCACCGGTCGGTGTCAGCCGTGCGTCGCGCGGGCTAACACGCGGGTGGTTTTGGCGCGCTCCGGCGACGGTGCGAGCGGTGCCGCGTGCCGGGAGCGCCGGTGGTGTTATGCGGGGCGGGTGCGGCCGCCGCCGGGCCCACTGCTGAGCCAGCTGACCGGCCGTCACGATCGCTCCGCACGCGTCGGGCACGCGGCCGCGCGGCGCGCCCGCCATGAGCGCGGCCACGCCAGAGGTGCGCGGCCCGCCGGCCGATGCCGCCTCGCCGCATGTCGCACTGCCCAGGATCAAGCCGGACCTCGGCCTCAACGATGCCACCCTGTTTGCAGTCTACTGCTTCATCAAAAATTTCATTGGGTGAGTCGTATGCAAAAGGAAATTGTCCTAAATGCTGCGTCGTCTCGCTTTGTCTGTGAATTCTTATGTAATACATAGAATATGGACGCTTGTAAAAATCTTCACAATTGACAGAATTGACCATTTATATTCTACATAAACCTTTGCAAAATAATCGATGAGGCAACATGTCCTCAAGAATAAAATATGTAGCTAAATGCTCGAACTTGCATTTATACATTCTAATCAGCAAAGACCTTAGGCTACCTAAAGTAATTAATCTATCAGAATACGTCTGCTGAGATATTATTACAAACGTGCAAAATATAAAGCTGCAAGGTCAGACTATGATTAATGTTTGACCCCTTGTATTCGGAGCTGCAGATTAAGTAACTGTTCAATCCCACGAATCGGTCAAGGAGTAAGTCGAAATAACTTAGAATAATCAGCTTGTTAAAATTGTATTGAAAATAAATACATATTGCAGCTCGTTTTCAATGAACAGTTGAATTTTCAGGATACTGTGGCAGTATTATTACACTGTTGTTCTATTATACAACACAATGTGTACCTCAACCTTGACTGCTTGAGTCGTCGCTAAATTCAATTGTTTAATATCGGTTAGCAACAAAAGATGAAAGCTCGTATGCCATTTTCTTATCGGCCGCTAATACAGTCGAACGACCATGTAACTATTCAACCTCAACACTTAACAACTACATGAAACCAAAAGTATAGAAAATATTCGCGAAATCGAAAATATTTCACGTCTTCAAACAAGTTTAATGTTTGTATTGATGTCTATATCAGCAACTGATAAGACTTTGTTTGGTTCAATATTTTTCTGAGTAACCTTGAATTTTACATAAACCGAGTCATGTTCTGTCTACACCTATGTTTACATTTTTTATCGCAAACTGGGCTTGACACGGTAGACAAAAAAATACATTATTTCTTCGATTACGTACGTTCGTGTTCCACTTATAATTTCAGTATTTTTAAGTGAATAATGGATAAACAATTTATATAAAATATTCTATATATAGCCAGAGCCACTTGCTACTGAAAAATAGGTATTGTATGAAAAAAATGCGTTCATTAAAAACTCCACACCGCTTTAAAATAATAAATCCTCGTTAAAGTTTATGTTTTCGACCAAGTTAAATTGACTAACAACAACAAAATTGGTGGTTGTTGACTATCACTGAGCAATTATGGAATTTCTCGATCGGGCCAGTTAGCAACTGCGTGTATTGCTCCACATAATTTTCTTTTTGCCATAAACTGCGCTAGTGTCTGTAGCTAATTGTTGGCAATAAAGGGCGGACATTAGCCGTGCCGAACTTCGTCAAGAGAAAGTCTTCGTTTAGAAAGTCCGCTTTGTTTTGTTTTCGTGTTTTGCTGTTTTGGTCCTTGGCTGATAGTGCAGCGCCCATAAGATATACAGATACAAGATAACTCGTGCTCTTTAAAGCTAACTGATATCGATAGTCGTCTTGGTAATCTGCGTTACTCGGCCACTGTTTTCTATAAATGCATTTGCAATTAACATACTGAGTTTCCATTTTGCATATCTAAGTAGATTGACGTTCTATTTACTAGCAACATGATTGAGTGCATCGCCTTGCGCTGTTGCACGTGACTGCGGTTGCTATGAAATTTCGTTTTCTTTAACAGAAAACGTTCGCACAGGTAGATACTTAGTTTTTATGTTAAGTCACTACATCTAGCTCTGAACACGACTTAGTATAACTTTTCTTCAACGCTGCGGATGATGTGATCGGTGGTTGATTTTAGATGCAAACTGTTGCTTTGTTGCAACGGGCATCATCACTTTCACAAGAAGAAAAGGGAAAGTCTCGGTGGCGCCCGCTCCCTTGCGGTCAGATTAGCTCAGGCTATCGGCCGGCGCTAATTCCTCTTGTTTATTTCATTTCACACTAATGGTTGCACACTAATCTACCACGATTTCTCTAACAACGGTACAGTTTTAAGAAAAAAATCGCTTGCCTTCGTGTAGTTCTTTCTGATCTTGCCAAAATAAATTTTGTTATGAAATAGTATGTGAATTTCACTAATAATTATATAACGTTGTAAATGTGGTCGTACATTTATGGTCGGTTATGTAACAAACAAAGATCATATCGACATCACGTCTGTTGATTTTTATCTCAATCAATCTCACTGGGGATGCTTTCGGGGATCTATGCTGTCTTGTCAGTTTTGTTCTACATCATCTAACATTGTCTATCTTGCCATGTTCCTTTTCTCTTCATTTTACTCCGGTACAGTGGGTATGACGTCATTTTAAAACGGAATGCAAATTTTGTTTTCCTCCTTTTACTCTGTACATCGTGTTGTTGCCAGAGCGATAGCCTCATTAACTTTTTCTGCTCGATTTATATTCGATTTATCTCATTTTTTGCTGTAAACCGGTGTTTTGATCAGAATCGACAGCAATTTTCACAGTTCATTAACATTCGTTGTTTGGAATAAATTTTAAATTAATTTCACTTTTAACTTTAACGAACGCTAAATTAAATGTAGGCTTCATTGTAAAATACAACGTGTTTAGATGTGTCGTTAATCAATTGCAAGATAGTTTGAAGCGGTGCCAAAACAGTGTATTGTATAACAATATTCTGCCTACTACTACCAGATGCATTAATTAACTATAAACGCACCAGCTGCAGTAAGCCCATCTTGTTTGTCATAATATCCACGTTTCAGCGTTTTAAATATGAACAATGACAAGTGCTGATGAAATTATCATCACCACTTTTCACATTATATTCTTTATTTCCATTCTCATATTTATCTCTAAAATATTTGATCTTTCTAGGGCTAAAGAAACTCCCAAATTCTTGCCTATTTTTGTTTATTTTAAACCTCTTAATAAGCACAAGGAAAACATTTATAGTGTATAATGAGCGGTCTTATCGCACAGGGTAGTAAATCTTTTACAGAAAACCTTTGGATGGACTGAATGAAAGGAGAAGGATTTACCTACCTACTTACATACGATCAAGTGCCGTAGACAGCACAGGTACAAGTAAATTCGAGTGTCAGTCAGGCTGTTTTACATCTCATTTTGTTAAAACAGAAAGATTTCAATGTATGACCTTTTTCATCATAGTCGCTAGACTAGGGGCACGGGCCTGCGGATGGCAAGCTGGATCGCCGTCCGAGAATAACCAGGCCCGCATCGACGGCATGTCGTGTTCCACGGGGGCCTCAAAGAAATGTCAGCAAAGAAGACGGAGCCCCATAGGGTCAGTGCATGCTAGGGTTGCGGAATTTGTTCAAAAGAGTGACCGCGGCCCTGAAACGCAAAGGGCCCTAGGTGGAACACGGGTGGGTTTTGGCCAGTAAGAGTGACACTCCATTCCGCTCCACTCAGAGCGGAAGAAGTCATTTGATGCAGAAAAAAAAGACTAGAGTGGCAGACTTAAAGTGAAGCAGCGAGTCATGCTGTGTTTGTAACTGGAGTGAATTCCAAAGTTAGTTTGAACTCATAAGTCTTTGACGGCAAAAATAAAAGTCAAATCCGCAGAACTAACTTAGTAGATTAAGGAGAAACCTCTGTGCTACCATTGCATCAATAAGTAGACAACATTATCAATTTAAATTGTCAAGAACAATTTATACCTATGTAACCCATAGGCCTCAACACTTGAATTATTCGCTGTGGTTACTGACGATCAGCTGTCGGTTCTCGCAACGATGCGTCTTGATATGATAGGAGATAGTGTGTGTCCGTACCAACTGCATGTACGTAACTTTTGCTTTGCGTAACAGACGCTAACACAGTATTCATATCTGTTCGATATACCCTTACCGTTGTTTTATTAGTACCATTACAGTTTTTAACACACTGTAAATTTTGATTTCAATTCACTTTATGCAATTCTGTATTTCTGTCCAACATTTGCCTTTGTGATGAAACTGTTTCGTCATACCTTTGGTTCCGTTATTTACTTACATCCGAGTATCAAGGGAATGGAAAGTTTATGAGGTGAAGGGTCGGAAAAAATCTTCATGATAAAGTTATGCAAGGCCGTTTGCATCTGCTGTGATGTGCATACGTAAACCTGTTGCGTATGACTTACTTGTTGCGGCTACTTTTACAATTGCACAAACGGTTGCATCGACTTCTTATCAGTGAAGAAAAAGAAAATATTTTTTTCGCACTTCCGTAAACTTCCGTTTGAGATTGAGTAATCACGCGTTTTATGCGTGACACTTGGACGATTAGCCAGGGATCTCATCTCGCATATTGATTGACGCGTTGCCTTGACGTGCTACCATGGCGCCACCCTACTAAACCGCCCCTTTCACGCAAGGACGTCGGGAATAGGGACGCGCGCATACTCACTACTACACTCGGGGTCTACATTCAGTGTGTACAGATCCATCGCACAGAGAGCACGCTTTCTCTCGCCTTCGCACAAAATTGACCCGCGAAAGTGCCCAAAAGTGTTTTTCTGAATTACTTGTAATAATCCAGTGCGCTGGAGGACTCTCTGAAACACCATCTGTAAGTACTGCATTGCTATGTACAACAACAAACCCAATTCTAAATCTAGGTCAAGCTTCCGCGTCCTCGGCCCTAAGGTTTTTATTTATGAATGGGCGTGTTGTTTTTCTACGTTCGCTGATATCGTCAGTGATTGTTCAAAGTAAATTGTGTCTAATTGTTTCCGACCCTATCTTTTACATAATTCCGGTAGTACTATCAAAAGTGACGTCATCACCCTTACGATGGGCGCCATGGATACGGTCATGGGGTGGTTATTCCCATTCCTTGCCATTGATTATTAAAACTATGACAATGGGATAGTACATTTAAGTGTTTGTTCATGTTTCTATAGTTCGTCGCCCTTCCTAGTGATACACTGCGTTTCTTTCAAACTACGTTATATTATATTCTGTTCTGTTTGTTTCCTGTGAAAAACGCTATAAATACCTTTTTAAAAGTTTGTTTCATTTTATTTGGCCGAACTCTTTTGTGTAAACTTTCCCAAAATAATTTCCCCCTTTTTAACCTCTGCAAACCGTGCAACACTTTATGGTCCATAACGATACAGGACAAAAGATTTAAGAAATAAATTTTAATGTTACACACAGGCACAGCGAACTAAATGGCTTCAAACAAAGGGAGCTCAACCATAGCACGGTTGCCTGAATTTCTCTATCAGATGTTGGTTTGGCTCGAACCGTTATTTTTATGTAGCGAACGAAGCAAAAAATGAGGATAGACAGATTAAATTAAAAACTCCTTGGAACAGCCATCAAGTTTTGAATTTAAAGAACAGGTCAATAACCGCACCCAATAATAGCATTAAGTTCACTTGCCTATTGCAGCTTGCGCGCGACTATGAGCAATGATACCCTTTATTTTTCTGTAATTCCAAGGTATAAACATAACGAAAGTTACAATTAATGATTAATCCAGGAACTCGCAACACTTCCTCTTCAGTGTTCTCGATTGTGTACGAGTAGGAACTATAAGCCGTGCTGATGATTACGCTTGGATAATCTCAATCTAATCTCGCTCCCTCTCATTCAGAGAAAGTTGTTATCGCAGGACACGAGCAACCCGTCGACCGTTCCTTCTCTATTAATTTATTAATACTTCTACTTGTCTGCGTCGTAATTACACAAACCACTTATCACTTCATCTGCTTACGCCTTTATTTCTAAACACAAAGCCGCTATCACTTCGCTTATTACGAAAATATTTTATAGTTCAATCGCTCTCATTATTTGCTCCGAATCAGACAACGCAAGCGCAGCTGTCGTCCTCCGAGAAATAAAATTTGTATATAACACAGCTGTTAACTGCAAACGGTCGTTTAAAGTGCCTCAGGAAGACCGATTTGCCGAAAACCAGATCTCTATTTGGAGCACTCTTGTCGAAATAATACAAATTCGTTTTTTACTTTTACTACACCTCCAAGTAAGACAAAGGAATATTGAAGAGTTCGTCAGAAAGATTACAAGTTTTTGCATTAATTTTATTCTTTCATGTATTGAATTACTTTAAATTCTACAAACGTAATAGTTCAAGTATTCACTACCCAAATTCCGGGTGTATATTTGACTTCAATAGAAATAACTACTTCAATACTAATAACTTGTGTAATGAGGAATTTTATTTTAGTTTTATAAAAGTTTTCTGGTTATTTAACTCAAGATTTCGCCATGTAAAAACTACATGCATGTTTTCACTTCATTTCTGATTATATAGTGGTGGTTTGTTCGGCCGTACATACTTCCTGCGCCGGTGGCGTCAGGTGGTGCTATTTCTACCTCTCCATGAACCGAGCCGACTCACAATTCACGTTCAAAGTCGATTATTTTAAAAACCAGAACGGAACTCGCTTGTTTTTCGTATTTACGATTCAAGGATTCTTTCTCGGTTACATACCTCAAATTTCGTCAACGTGTTTGTTTACAAGATCTCAATCTAAAATCTTCCTGATTCCGTTCTTCAAGTAATACGTCGTATTCCAAAATTCTATTTCTATCGTGTTATCTGCTTTGTACTTGTACTAATTTGATATCGGAAGCGTCTCATTTAATTTAGCCCAACTCTTCGTTTCAAAGCCGAACAATGCTTGTATGACCCCGTTTCCTCTCACCGCTATTGTGATCTGCTGCAACTAACGACCTACATTTGCCATTGTTTATTGCAATGTAATTAGTGTATCGCCCATAACTGCCTGAAGCATGATTAGTGGCCTTGGCCGTCAAAAATTTCATTCGATATTCATGGCAATTAAATTTTTGTACGGACTTCATGGAAAGTGAAAAACGCACGGTAACTAATCGTATCAAAGCATGCGTGTCGTGCGTCCCGAAAACCCGCCTAAATATAAACACGTTTATTCCGTCTCACATACACCACCTTGTGCGCTCATCGGGCACTTATAAAAAGCGGCGGCGAGGTCAAAGCGTCGTACGCCGGCCGACAGTGTGGAACCCGCACGCGCGTTGTAACGACGCTTGTATCGATATCGATGCTTTATTATCACGTGCAGCAGTGACGTCACGTGTGTATGCAACGGCCGAGCCAATGGCTCTTGGCAAGTTAGCTGCGATTGACTGAGGTGTACGTCTTCACTAGTGTGTGTTGCGCGGTTGAGTCTAAACGTGTCCGTATGGTGCAAAAGTTGATGGCAGAGTTGAAGGTGCTCGTTGGGCAACGAGCACCGCCGGGGGGCGCGGCCCTAGCGCCGTCGCCCCCCTCCCCACAACAACAGCAGCAACAACAACAATTGCAGCAGCAACAGCAGTACACACGAAGAGACCTTAAGCAGAATCTACACAGACATATGAGTATCGTATTAGACAGGTCAGTAAATGACTGAGCGTAACTTTCGACTTTGTTCCATCAAACAAACTAAAATGTTTTGGAATACGTACGTACAAACACGTAAGCACATCTATTTGTAATAGTTGTTTTTGATATATATTAATTATAGCATCCGATAACATGCTAGCAATAACAGGTAATGATTTCGATAAGAACGAGGTAGACATGATAAGTGAAAGCATTTTCACACCATACGATTAACTTGAACGTGTTATCATGATGTAAAACGGGCGTTTTCTGTACACTGCGGTCGACTATAACGTCGATACTATTGAATATTTTATGACCGTTTTATATCTTTGCCATCGTGTTATAGACGATATCAACAGACACCGCAAATTGATGGTCCATTTCAACGATGTTTGATGCTATGATTGGCTTAAATATCTCTATTAAAAGTCTCTTTAGAGTAATTACTTGACATTAATCGTCAAATTGACGTCAATGAAGATTGACCATAGAACTGCAACTGTTTTGAACATTTCATTTTTAATTCATTACAAAAAACACTAGTCTGTATTTTTGGTAAACGTTCGCATAAATATTCGTACATAAACTTTGAAGTAACGCTAGTGCGTGGAGCTGCTAATTTGACTTTATACATACTTCATGAATACACATGAAGATTCCAAGGTCGGACAGGCCCATAATGTTATTATTAATTATCAGCTTTAAAATAATGAATAACAAAGACCTAGTAACGAAGAACGAAAGTCAGCGCATCGTATCAGCTGCTCGAATTCTCACGCGCAACGTAGCAACTGAAGACAAAGGAAAACCAACATATATGTACTTATGCATTTATCGTTTGATAGACTTTTCTGTAGTAAGCAAATCAATGCTGATTGATATTCGTTGATATGACTAGCTTGAACTGATCTGGTATGAATATCTTTGGAGCCTGGTCGTTTCAAGCTCAGAAGGCAATGGATGATGGAAGATGCAAATTATGCAGCAGCTGATTGTATGACTGGTACCGCACTTTTACCTGGTTCCATCTTCATACTTCTTTACCTTATATATAATAAAATAATGAATACTAGTTCTAATAGAACCTAGAAATGTGAGTGTATAAGGTTCTATACCTTATAAATATACTCACATTTCTAAGTACTTCATTCATGAGATACTGGAGGTTCTTTCTGTATTGTGATATTTTGTTGACTGTTAATTGACTGAACCACCACTGTGCACTTTTATAAATATACTACCAGCTACCAGCGCCTCGTGATTTCAGCCGCCTAGTTGCCGTTCCCGTGGGAATATGGAGATAAAATATAGCCTATGTTACTCAGGGCGAATGAAGCAAATGGTAAAAGAATTTTGAAATCCGCACAGAAGTTTTTTGAGTTTATTCATTACAAATACACACACACACACACAAAAATACAATTTTTTCCCTTTTAAAATATTAGTGTAATTTCTACTTCAGAAGCATTCAGCTGGTTTTTACTGTAAATATCTCTTCGTGAAAATTAAGTAGAAGTGAACTTTCATTACATATTAATTACACAGCTTACTTAATGTTCACTTCACCAAAATTTTCAGGGCTAGATTTTACAGAACAGCACTACTATAAACCTACATCAAAATTGTTATAATTTAAACAATTTATAATCAAATATGGTTAGAACGTAACTTTCAAGGTGAAAACCTTACTTTAAACTATTTGTTATTATGAAATCTTACTCCACACTAATTCGCAGTCATCGTAGCAACAGATTACTTGAACGCCACTAAGTTATTAAGCGAATAGAATAGGTAACGGTGTTACTCCTACTATAAAATCCAAAAAGTTGATAAAATACAGTATTTATATACAAAACATAACTTGTTGGAGGTAACAGCAAATATAGAAGGATAAGCATAAGAAATGTAAACAATGACGTGTAAACAATGCTGATGTTATAGTTTTCTGATAAAATCAATATTAGATGAGTGTTTGTTGGGTTATCTTTTTGACCGATAAATTAGTGTGAAATGCCTGTAGTAGAATCTCGTAAATCTGCTAAACTTGCGCATTCGTCGTACCGAGCGAAGATTTGAAGGGTGAAATCCGATAAGTTTCTGAACGAAGGACTCACCAAGCTGAAAACATAGGCGCCTGAATACTGTCAATGTTTCCAACACTTTATATCCACATCGTAGATGCACTGCAAACGTACTATTGTAATGCGTGTATTTTTTATTCCATAGAGTTTGATACATTATTATAAACCCGTCCTTATATGTGTGGCCCTGTTTTTCCTAACCCTTGGCTTAATACTTTTAGTTAAGGTCTCTCTTTTAGATAAATGTGTTATGCAAAAAAATATGATGAATTGTCACTAAAATATAACACGTGGTTATGCGTTTATAAATAATTCTGCAGAAGCAGTAGCTAGAAGTGGAGCGGAAGCATCCAAATCTTCATTTTCAATATTGAAACTCGCTTCACCAACACCATGTGCAAATATTTTGCTCACAATCATGTTCTTTATCGTATAAACACTGAAATACATCCCTACACGTGGAATCTATTTGAATACAACTTCACGCCAGCTACTGATATAATAATAAATTAAATACTCGTAAGATTGTAATAGCCATAGCTCAGAAGTACTTGCCCAGGTAACTAATTTTCTCCAAATTATGTTTACGACGTCCTAGAGATGTTATTTTTCTTTCACTTATGTGGTTACGGAAATGTCATTAACGAACTAAACCAACCTTCAAATCATTTACGCCCTAAGACGACCATCTCTTTATTTGCTCCTCCTACGAAGAGCTTTTGTTGTTAGTTAATCCGATCAAAATGATTAGTTGCTTTTTAAATACTCAGCTTTGGGAGTTAATCGTATACCTTGTCATTGCGCCTGTTTCCTTCAAGGATAAGTTGCTTGACAACCCTTTTCAACGCACCAAAATAACTTTCTGCTGGAATCGTTTACGTGGGGAACCTTCAATTAACAAGGCTAAACAAGGATGGCTTCTGCTGAGTATTTTCATTCTGCTTGTTGAGGCTTTTTGACGTCATTGCAGGGTAGATCGGGTAACAAGTGGACTTTATAATCCACCTTTCATCTTTGCATTACGCCCTAAGACGACCATCTCTTTATTTGCTCCTCCTACGAAGAGCTTTTGTTGTTAGTTAATCCGACCAAATTGATTAGTTGCCTTTTAAATACTCGGCTTTGGGAGTTGATCATATACACTACAGGCCAAAAGTTTAAGACCACCTTAATTTAAGTAGGAAAATAAAGTAAAACACCAATAAAATATTAAATGTTTAATTAACTAGTTTAATAATCTAATCAGTTAGTGTTTATGGACAAATTGTAATGTAAAGCATAAAGAAATATTAACAATACATGCTAAAAAAGGCTATAGTTAGCTAAACTGATGTTTCATCAAAAAATCCTCCTTTACTTTATATGACTTTTTTCACAAGTCTCGGCATACGAGCTATCAATTTGTTGATGGTGTCTTGTGATATATTGCTCCAACTTTCGCATAAAGCATTCCACATTTCTTTTTGCGAGGATGGGCCACGATTACGGACGTTCCTGTCAAGCTCTTCCCACAAAAGTTCAATAGGATTGAGATCCGGGCTCTGAGGTGGCCAAACCATGTTTTTTAACACCCCTTGGGCCTCTTTCTCTTCTAAATATCCTCTGCATAATTTGGAGCTATGCTTTGGATCATTATCTTGTTGGAAAATGAATCCGTGTCCAATTAATCGCAACCCGGAAGGAACGGCGTTTTGTTCTAAAATGTTTTTGTACTGTTCCTTTTTCATAATTCCTTCAATTTTGATCAAATCGCCAGTTCCTTGGCTAGAGAAGCAACCCCAGACCATAATTGAGCCACCGCCATGCTTGACTGTTGGGACTACACAGTCTGGCATCATCTTTTCTTGAGCATTTCGTCTCACGTAAATTCTTCGTTTTGAACCGAATAGTTCAAACTTGGATTCATCGGTCCAAAGAACTTTTTTAAAATCTTTTTCAGTCCAATCTCGATGGGCAAGAGCCCACTGCATCCGCTTTTTCTTATTTTGTGGCCTTAGCAGAGGTTTTCGAACGGCGACGCGACCATACAACTTTGCATCTCTTAGTCGCCGTTTCACTGTAGTCAATGATAAAGGTTTAACTCGGGTTTTGTTTACTTCAACGCGGATTTCTGGTGCTGTTAAGCGTCTATTTCGCTTACTAGTAACAACAATGAAATTATCTTCACTAGACGTGGTAGCTCTCGGCCTTCCCGAGCGTGGACGATCTTGAAAACTGCCTGTCTCCCTGTATCGAGTTATTGTGCTATGAACACCTGTCTTCGATAACTTCAGTTGCGAAGCAATCTCACGTTCGGATTTGCCTTCATTATGTAAAACAACGATGGCAGAACGCACTTCACTACTAATTTCGCGTACTTTTCCCATTTTAAGACGTCTTTACTGTAGAAACCACAAGTTTAGACTAACTGAGATTGTTTGTGAACAAACCCAAGTAAACTCAGGTAAAAATAAATTGAAACTACGTGTTTTCAGAAGCTCTAGAATCCTTAATATTGACCAATGCGAAACAAATGCAAAGTAATAAGTAATGAGCACACAATAAACACATTATTACGACTCTACCACCTGACCCTAGCGCAGCGTTTGTCGGTGAATGAAAACAATAGATGTTTATTGTCCAATAACTGGAAAGTAAACAAAAGAATGAATTCTTTAAATATTCTATATTAACAATAGAATATGCAGGTGTGCATTTCTTTTATATATCTTAAGGGATTTTATTACAATTGATAGATAATTATACTGCTTAAGTGCGGTCTTAAACTTTTGGCCGGCAGTGTACCTTGTCATTGCGCCTGTTTCCTTCAAGGATAAGTTGCTTGACGACCCTTTTCAACGCACCAAAATAACTTTCTGCTGGAATCGTTTACGTGGGGAACCTTCAATTAACAAGGCTAAACAAGGATGGCTTCTGCTGAGTATTTTCATTCTGCTTGTTGAGGCTTTTGACGTCATTGCAGGGTAGATCGGGTAACAAGTGGACTTTATAATCCACCTTTGATCTTTGCACTAGCACTAATGCGTTGCTGTTTATAATCATTATTATCTACTTCTATATATTTTTGATCTACGCTTGCGTCACCAGCACTTTGTATCCGTGTACTATTTCTCTTTTAATTATGCTACAATTTAGCTGTCGACATTTATCATGCAGTGTCATTATCATTAGTGACCTGTTTGTAATTACACACATGCAAAGTTACAATTATTGTGTTTTATAACGTTATTTTGATAAAGACTCCTTGTAGAAGCTTCAGTTTTATCTATTCCTTAATCCTGAAGATACGATACGATGATAAGCGCTATAACAATGACTTTACCAACTTTGATTTAAATAGATTTTCAGTAATAAATAATTGTACTTACGTACTTATATACCAGAAACATAATATTTCAGCCTATATCTCGAGGGAAATACTTATCCGGTCGTGGTAAAACGTTACCCATTTCCTTTTCCTTGACGTAAGCTATCCGTGCAGAGGTTCCCGTTCATCGCTCCTCTGAGACTGGGTTCCGTAATATCAATAGATTTTCACATTTTCTTAAATATAACATAGAATTGTTTTCATGGCACGGACAAAGTATTGACAGTATTTGATGTTCCTAATATTTACTTAGTACATATAACATGAAAAATTTCCATAAATAATGATGTGTGCTTGTATTGTCTTAATGACTTGTTTTCACACACCGATAAACTATTGGTCTAGATATATAGCGAATATTAGTGATACGCGTGTCGGGAAGGTGTGACAGCCAATATTTAATTCTGACTTTAGAGTGATGCTTGTCAAAATGTGTCGAACACTTGGCACTGGTCGTGTCACGCCCTTTGACGACTTAGCTAATTAAAATAATTATAATACGTAACAAATATTTTTCTAATTATCACTTCCTGAATTAATTGTCACGCGGATTTAAAGGCTATGGGTTTCACAAAAACCTATCGACAATAAATGTTATTGTGTTTTAATCTGTACATTGTTTAAATGATTATTGAGTATTCTTTACTATTAAATTAATCGACGTTCCAAGAAATGATTTAGATGCCAAATACACAGACACCTTCACGTCTGCAAAAAGTAGTTCAGACATTAAACATTGACACATAGCGTGACTGTTCAATACGGACAAACCATACGTTAGGGCTATTATACTTTCATGGAGACATAACACTGGCACGATCGATCGCCATCGAAGGTTGTAATGCCCATCAGTATAATGTAGTGTACAGAAAGAATTTTTGATTAAATATAAACTCCAACACGTCAGACACACAGTACGACAAATAACACTTCATTTTCTGATATGTATCGTCCAGAATATTTATGTTTCTTCTAATCGGAACGTTCAATGTCAAATAACAAATTAGGTGGAAGCAGAAACAAAATGAACAAATTAATATCGCCGACAAAGTGTCATATGATTAATTCTCTTAAGCAATTGAAAAGCCGGTCAGTGTTCAGAAATAACGGCTCCAGAACGTCTCAACAAACAACCTTGTGCTGAATTACTTGTTCTAAAATCCGCAAGCGCAACTCATAGGGACAAACACATCTCTCTAATGATCGAGAAGATTCATGCTGACCGATTAATTAAATCGGTCACCTGCAACTATTGGCATTGATTTTTTTGGCCAGCACCCACTTTTCAATACGTCTGAAAGAACTTCAACCCTTCTTATCTAATGCCTATTGGGACTTTACTAAAAATCCTCATTAAAACCTTCGTCATTTTTAATGAAACACTGCCAGAGATGTGACAGCTACTCATTGCTCTGCCTTAATTGAGGTAAGAATAGATCAGGTCAAACAAATTGCTTTATTCTAACTAGCCGCACTTAGTGTAGGGAGCACGTTTATTTCCTACGCAGTTAGGATTTGTCAAATCTACTGAATTCCTCGTCAGATTTATATTTAGACTATAGTTATGGGACTTCTGCACGATTTATGCGGGAGAGCATCCCATGACCCCCAATTATTTATACTGATCACCTGGACGATGTCCAGAGGAATGCCGGAATGACACCTCGACGAGCGACTGTTAGACGCATGTAAATCATACGACGATGTTCATCTTCGTGTATCGTGGTATTATTCACCGCAAATATCGATATCTTCGTTAACGTTCGGATTACGGCCAGCGGCGGGGGTGCTTTGTAGTGGTCACCGCAGTCGCATGCGCCGAGCCGCCCGCGCACGGCCGCCCGCCGAGGCCGCACCGAAGCCGTGCTATGCCACATCGTCTAGGTCATTACACTTATTCGCGTGTACACCTTATCGCGTTCTTATTATCGCATTAAACCTATTTCATTCGAGTATCGATCCGATTCCGGCGTCCGTTCATAAAGACTCTTGAATTTTTCGTGCGGCGAACGTGAACGGTCGCGCGTGTAGCGCTCGTCTGTCGGATGACATCAGTTAAGCCACCACGTCCGTTGGAAACAATACACGCTCAGTGTCCACGCCGTAGCCGTGTCGGACGCACGAGGACCTTCATGGAGGACGGACGGTGCGCAACGTGCGAGGCCTTAGGCCGCCGGAGCCTCTCTACGAAGCTGCTGCAAGTGGCAACCGCGCAGGCGCATATGAAGACATGCTCGCATGCCGCCTCCCCACCTGAACAGGTGCATGACTCCGACCTCGCGTCCCGGGCGCTCGCAGCCAAACGACGGAAGTCTATTGCTGGCTTCAAGCTCAATTTGACGGTCGATACACCACAACCGAAGTCAACGTCCACCGAAACAGAACAACCCCGATCGCCTTTCGCTCGTAGGAACACGTGGTGCTCGTAAGTGATCAATTTGTATTCAAGTCTTATTGATTATAACTATTTCATTTAAATTCAAGATTAAATATACACATCGCACAAAGCACTTATGTAACGCCAATTCTTCCTTTTACAAGATAATTTGTAGTTCTGTTCTGATCTGTTTATATGCTACATTATATTATCGCACTTGTGGTTGTTGTTCCAGATTATGTGATTTTTTCAATGATTTGCTTGCATACAGTCATATCTTTTCCTGTGTAATCTTCATGACACTATCATATTATCTGAGAGCTATATTACATCTCAATATTGACGTTTTATCCTCTTGTTACCTTGAATTAAATTGGTGTTTCTAAATTTGTATGCGGTGTTTTTTCGGACAGTGAGCAAAGGTTTCCCACACTTGCCTCGGTTACTACGAACTATAATCGATACAACCTTGGCTTTATCAGCTCATAGATACAATCCCCCATCGTAATCAAATTGTACTTAATGTAATTAATATTTCTAAATATATATTTTAAAAAATCTGCAGATTGCAATCTTGTGTGATTTCATCATAAATATCGTACACTTTTGATTATGTTGTAATCATTTACTTCGACAGACGTTCTATCTGCAGATAATTCAATTTGTATGAGTAATGGCATACTTTGAACGCTATGATATCTGATGTAAGCCGTTTGCACTTAATATCTAAAATAATCAGCAATTATTGCACTTACCTATGTGTAAGACTTTCAGATTTCATAAAGGCAGTCATGTGAATCTGGGAAATTTTCTGGTTAAATATAGATTGGAACTGTATCTTTTAATTTGGAGCTACCGGAAATTTCAATTTATGCAGCTCTGTATCCTGTTCAGGCAATAAAGAGCGAAATCAGGAACTTGTCACTTAAGCACATTTCTTTCTACATTCACATTGTCATGAGTATGACTAAGAACGCTTAGATTCAGTTTGGTATATACCTTTAGCACTACACTTTAATTTTTTACTTCTCTCATGTCTGAATAGTATTTATCTTCGATGACAGTACAGTATTTCGTTAAAAAAAGACCTAAGTATAAATAAGTTAAAAACTGTTTTTATTTGATACCAATGATGATGGAACATCTTCATAACTACACAAAAAAAGCAGAGAAAAACTGCCTACCCAGTATTTCTTGTCTTTACACAACAATGATAACTCATTTATAATTGCAAGATAAAAAAAAACCAGACCATCAGTTTTTATGCACAAACGATTTGGTTGATGCTGTCATATTTCACAGAGCAGAAGACAAAGGTCAGGAGGAACTTGAATGCTTAGGATTTTTTTTATGTGTGTACCGTGCTCCTGGAACGCAAAGGGCATTAGGAGGAACACGGGTTGGTTTTAGTCAGTAGAGTCTGACACTGCCTTCCGCTTCGCCCAGAAAAGCTTGAAGATGACTAGCTGATAAGATGAGAGATGTCGCGCAACCGTGATTAATAAATCGAATCACAATTACAAATGTCTATCACAGTCAACAGTGATTGATTTCAAAATACTGATGTAGATTGACATAAATATATGCAAAATGCTTCTATACTTCTGTTCGTACTCTTCAGAGTTATCACTTAGTACATCTTGATTGATATTCAATTATCTAGCTCATCATATATTACATCGTTCGTAATTCTGATAGCGTAATCCTTTGTAATACTTATGATATCTATATGTATTCTTTCTTCACTATCTATGTTATTTGATCTTTGATTGATTGCTTACGTCTTCACTTGAAGTACATCCGGGAGTTTTTCTTTATTGTGATATGTTGTTTATAGACAAGAACTTTTTGTCAGTGATTTCGAGGAACAACAAGACAACTTGATAAAAGTTTAATTTAGGACTAAGGAAATGAGAACGGTCGTGTTGAGAGTATAGATTGCTCAAATATGACTTATATTAATATAAAGGTTGACCAAGTCGGCTTTAATTAGATTACATGACAGTATTGTCCTAAATCATATTTAGTAACAAGAAAATTATTAAAGCGCTCTCCCTCTCTCTATGCATTTAAAATTTTGTTGTTCCCAAAAGGGTTCCATAATAGTCCTTTTTTATTTTATTTTTCCTCCTTTATGTGTATATTATAGATTGCAATAAATATAATAATTTGTTTTTCTAGCGCATTCCAGAAATATCATCATTCATGCTGAAAGTTGTCTAAACCACAGTCATACCTCCATGACACAAAATATTACATACAAATTGTGGGTATATGTTGTGTTGTGTTGTTGTAGAGCAGTGGTAGCCGATTGGTAACAGCTCCGCCTATGTCCCAGCAATGGGAACATTAAAAAGCTGACTATGTGTTGTATGTTGTACCTTAAAGATAATTCACATTTTAACTCTTCAATTATATTTTATGGTCCAGTCACAACCGCTCATAAACAATATTATAAAAATAAAACTGATGCATAGAACGACAGTCCATGTTGTAGCAGTATGGACGAAAAGTAAATATTTAAACGGTGGTAATGTTCCACAGAGTAATTTTTCAAATTAAGAAACAATTAACACTGAAGCCAAGGTTAATGAATATCATGCATAGTACACGTGTCAAATGTCATTATCATTCATAATAAGTTCCTCTCGTTGCGTTAATAACAATGATATCACATATCTAGCAACAGCATCTGACAGGTAGTGTTGTGCAGATACTGCATACAGAAAATAATTCAATATTCCCAACCACCTAATGGATTTCAAACAGTTACGAAAATAGTCTAACACATGATTATTTCATAAGTTATGAATTTCATAACGTGAATCATAATGTTAAATAAATCTTGCAAAATTTTAGACCGGTAGATTTATTTATGTTGAGATGAATTTATTGTTAGAATATAACAACAATCCACCTTGAAGTCTCGCCAAACCACTTGTGACTTGTCGTACTTACAGGTTGTTATGGTTCTCGGTTCATGCAAATTAGCATTCCGCGGATTGAAAACTTGTCAGTATCCCATTGTGATGCATCCAATTTACTGCCGAGCCGTTTTTGTGGGAATCATTCCAGAGATCCTGTTGCTTTTTGGTTTCCTGATTTCATAACTTTATTTCTAAACTCATTTTTTTGACAATTCTGTTCTTTTTTACTTCCATTTCCTTCATCGTGTTAGATTTTTTCATGTTTGTAATTTTTAATTAGTACACCACCACCACCACTTGGGCAACTAATGATACTCTTTTTCTCATTTTGCGTGTGTACCATTTTTGACTAACAGTTTTTCGTTTTTATCCTTTTATTTTTCTGGAATAATATATCACATAACGTAAAATTAATATGTAATTTTGTTGTCAAAAATGTTTGTGTCTAGAATTTTCTAGTCCTTATATTGCGCGAAACTTGAACTCTACAGAACAATACGCGGAAGCGCCAGTAGTAATGACTGTGGCAATTGTTTGATGACACTCGTCTAGCCGTCTCTGTGATAATGCCTTGTTGAGACAGCCTTGTTTTCTGACTAGCTCATGCATTCACTCCAACTGCAGCTTTTGACCAGGTCTGTCTGCCTTTTATGTTTTGCTTTTTTGTTGGAAAGAGTCTTTGTTTTATTTTTGTCAATGAAAATGAAAATAAAACCAATTCGTGGTACGATTTATAATTAAAATAGAACCACTAAAGTGTCTATTCTCTTTGTTGTATTTATATTTCAAACAACTGCAAAAAGCAACCAAATCTGGTTAGCCTTGAACCTACTCTATAGATTAATTTGAATGAGCTTCAGCATTAAATCCGAGGTGCGGCGACTGTTAGATTTATTCTCGTTTTTGAGGTACAACGGGTGTGTCGCAAAAGCGTTGCCTTGGTGTTTCGAGGCGCCATCGTAGCCCGTAGTAGGTAGAGTCGTGCGCGCGCCACTTGCTCCGATCCCCTCCCCCGCCGCCCCGCCTAGCTGCGACCGGCCCGGTCCCAGTTTGCCGCAACGCGTCGATCCGGTTGCCCGCGCGCCGTTACAAACATTTTTTTTACCATTGCTACCTCAGCACGCACAACGTTTTCCAGCGTACAAAACAACAAAAACGGCTCCGTTGAACCCGTCGACGGGGACTCGAGGGTCCCGCGCAATAAAATCGATAGGCCAAGTGGAAACCATGCAAACAAAACTTATAAGTGGAAGCTACACGTCCATCATGAACAAGCAAGATCTGCTCAGAGAGGTCGTCGTGAAGTACATAGACTACTTCTACCCCGTGTGAGTACCATTAAATTTATCATTTTGTCTGCTACGTTTTGATAAGCTGACGCATTGCGGGCCCGTCACTTGCTGTTGGCCGGCCGAGTGACGGTGGTGTGAAGGTTCTCACACTACACGGCTAATTACCGAGCCAGTAAGTCGGTGAAGGTTCCACAGCAACGTGGCCGGCTGCAGCCAGACAAACCGTTGCGCCTGACTTCAGCGCCGCCTACTGATCCTAGGTGTCCCTATCGCTTTACTACTATATCGATCCGTTGCACTAAACACCTTATTATACTTAAGGTCTAGGTCCGCTTTATTGCAATTTTCAACCTTGCGTCTTTTGAATTTTGTCCGTTGAACCTGCTACTGCAACGCTGACATTCGCTCGTCAGACGTTGAACCTTCGTGTTTAAACTCATTCACATAATATTTTTAATTGCCACCAGGATCTACCGATGGCTAATATCTTTTCACGGTCATAACCAGCCACGCGTAAAGTGCATAATTTCTTTCATTTCTACAAGTTCGTACTATAAATATATTTTTTAATGATCTGGTACTATTACGCTTTAATAATTAGGTTCTAGATTGAATTAATTATTGCTAGGTCAGGGCGTTAATACCGTTCACAATTAAGTCATTCATAACAGTAGCGGTGTTTTATGAAATCCTGAGGAAAGCACCGTTGCGTGACCGTTTCGCGTGACAAACACTGACTACCAGCACATTATGCCCCTAGTGTCCCACTAATGCCCTTTGTGTCCAATTGGTTTTACTGTTCTCCTCCTACAGCCATTGTTCTTTACGAGCGACACTTGAACTTAACTTCAGCTGTATTATTTCACGTGATTCAAGTTTATGGCTAGGACTCGAAATCTCTGTATTTCGCAAAGCGTTTATACTTCACTTCCTCGATAATCAGCCACAATCGTAAATTATATCGTCTACTAACAATTTACCCAATTGAATTCGTACAGCCGCTCATTTCTTAGCGCTAATTGAAAGGAACTGCGAGTATGTTATGAAACACGGCTGCAAGATGTAACGCCTGAGCCGCTGGCGCCAGCCATGTCGACACGACACCCAACGATTTCCCTTCAATGACATTGCGCGTGCGCACTCGCCTCGCTACACGATAACAATACACGACCAACACTGCACACCGATAATACTGATAATCCTCTATTACTGCGAATGCTCTGTGTAATTTTAATGAATGAAATGAATAATGATGATCACTTTATAAACGCAAATGTTAGCCAAGCAATTCGAATCAATGGAGCTGATTCAAATTGTCAACAGTTTAAACTAATTGAATGCTATCTGATGAATGCCGGTAGTGGACGAACCATGTGCACTTGTAAGTGTTCATGACTAACACATTAAATTTTCATGCGACTAGCATAATTTCTCCAGTGACCTTTGTTTTCTAGTTAGTATTGTTGTTCAACTACACAGTTCAATTGTTTGATGCATCATGATTCATAGCACTGTATACCAATTTTGATACTGTTATCGTTGTAATGATTTTTTGACGTCCGCTAATTTATTTTGTGAATACGTGATATCAGACAGGTGCCGCTGAAGATTCTTGTAGTGTCATTGTATTGTTTTTGCAACTTCGAGGAACCCAATACATTGTCCCGACATGCTAATCTGGATTATTTCAAGGTGTCACCGTATTGAAAATAGCTATGAATAATTAGACTTTTTTTTTGCATATTTTCTACAATTGCCATCGATAACTAATGTGAATTCGTTTAAAACAATTCTTACTCAATCTTTGTGGTTCGCCTTCTTTGATTCTTATAATAATATACGGATCTTGTGTTTCTTAACAAAAGATTTCCATCAAAACAGTTGGCTTTTAATTCACTAAACTTGAAGTAACCACGGACAAGGCAGCTGTTTTATTTTCGCCATGATCATAAGTAAAAAATACTTCATTATTTTTATAATGAAGTATTTTTGTTTTTTCTCATTATAACGAAAATCTTAAAGGCTCTTTTGTACTTGGATGAAAGTCTTGAAGACCACTTAAGTCTTTGTTCGAGAGATGTGTTTGAACTGCAGTGGAGTCGAGTGTGATCTACGCAAACACGCACGTGCGTGGTGACAAAATGTTCATCTCTTTGTTTGCTTCGCTTATTTACTTAACATCTTTTTAAACACATTTTCATTTATGTTCTGTTTCAACACGCGTGTTGTTACAGTGTATCTAGTTCCTCCATTAGCGATAAGAGTGCGATAATAATGAAATAAGCACATTTTAGGTGTTATTCTAGTTTCGAAATTCTATTTTTCGTTGTGACTGTTGCAATTTGCCCCAAACGATGCTTTGTTGCCAGGTTCGCAGCGTCGACTGACACAAATATGAAGTCCACCACTAAAGTTATATTTGCCATTTTTTTCTTCTTTATATATTTAACGTGAAATTCATCTCGCAGTATTAGAATAACAATTTTTTACGTGGGACTGGATGAATTTTGTATGCTAGAATAAACAAAATGAGCCGGTCTCTGTTTAATTTCATAATTAGCATCACTTAAACGTGGTCTGACGGAGAAATGTCGTCACCTTTACAAAATACTTTCTCCGCTTCTTGGGTTTCGTCGTCTTATGTTTCAACTTTTTCATGCACCTACCTCTACGCCGGTGGTTTGCAATTTTGTCAACTCCCAAACTTGCGTAATCACTCTCAGAATACTAAAACTTGTTTTTGCAGAGTTCCGTCCAGAGAAAGCAAGTTTTATTTTTGTGTGATAACCAACGTCAACATTATATTAGATTTAGACTTTCATAGTTTATCTTGGATTCGGTTGGTATTTACATAATTGCCTCTGCACCACATAGACGGCTCGGCAGATGTTAACGTTCCGGCGGTCCATTGTTGCGGTGGTGGTCATGTGGTCCACGGCCGTTGTTTTATATCGGAGAGCTCGGTGGCGAACCGGTCGAAATCGATCCGCGACGCCGTCCTCAACGGTCGAATGGCTTCAACTTTAGCGTTGTGTTGTTCACCTCGTTGACGCGACACGGAATCCGTTGGAGAAAGTCAAGTACGCAGCCGTACGTCGTGCTACATACTAGCTACTGGACGATTACACCAGCGAGATTGGATCATAATGGATAAGTCCGGCAATCGTGGCTAGTAATGGTATCTCTCCAGTTGCTAAGTAGAGTGTGTCGTCATTCTCGCGCTGCACGTGGCCGCCGCCGCGTGCTGAGCTCGTGACACGTTGCTGCAGTTGTGCACCATTGTTTTGCTGCACTCGGTACAATTACTACTAATGGCTGCACCGTCATGACAAAATTATGTACTAAATGCAATTTCGCATTTACAGTTACCTACGTTTTAGACCTCGACGATGGTTCGCTGACTTGTAACGTTACATCGCTTTAAATTAACTTATTTTTCTCGAATCTTGCTCGGCGGCCGGCAGTCTGAACAGATCGATAGAGGTTTCTGGGTCAAGTGTCCACATCTGGCGAAAGAAGACGTATTTCTTCATTTTAATCACAACATATACCAATTACCTAACTGAATTGTTTATAACACCTTACGCTCCTTCTACTAGTATTCACAAGTTTGTAACCACAACCGAGGAAATAGGCTACAGGCCACACCAGAATTTAGTTCTCCATTGTTCCCTATTGTTGTTACTAATACCGATCAGTTCAGCAGGCGGGTCAACGCTTTTGCAATATTTATCCACAGCACTCAGCGTTAGCGTAATCATCCGCAGTGTAACCGACGGAAGCTTTTCTGAAAATTACCGGCCTCTGTTTATTTATTACAGTAATAATTACATATTGAATGTGCATTATCTTCGAACGCGATCGCTCGCCCTTGCGCCACCTCTCCGTTGCACTAATGATAGGTGGCTAACGTCCGCAGTAATACTGTGACGAACGCACATTGTTTCCGGCGTTGTTTTTTTTTTTTAAACGTGAAAGCGTTTCGATAGTACGACAAGTTGTCGTTTACGTAAACAATAAATCTCCGTGCTAATTTTCGTTTATTATAGAGACACAAAAGCGTGCGTAAAGCGAATCGATAATATTGCGGAAACTAGCAATTATATGGGAAATGTAAACGTACGCGCTATACGCGCAAATTCTTGTATTTGCCAGGACGGCGCGCATCCATGCGTGGATGAATTATGAATTATACAAACGTGATTATGGCATTGGGTTTCCGTATCCCGAAAAATTGAACGGAACCTTGTTTATCAAATATCTGCTAGATCATAGGCAATTAAACGCATTAAGAATCATTTGTGGGTAATTTTAATTATTCTTAATGTGCGTAACTGTTGATGTTGCCAATGCAAATTACAACATTAATAGCGTAGAATGTAATTTATTATGATTACCACGTGCGGTCAGTAGTGCCTAGTTGCTTACCTGACAAAGTATTTAGGTATATGAATATATTGTAAACAATTGAATCGCACGATGTTTATGAGTCAAGAAAATTGTTTAGTTTACGAAATAGCTCATTTTTGTTTGTGGTTTTGCGTGCTCAATATTAGAAAAATTGTCTTATTGTTTTTTCTCTGTTTGTTACAGCGCATCGGGCACAAGCGCGGTGGCCATCGACAACAAGATCGAGCAAGCTATGGTGAGTATTTCTATTATCCTATTAGCATATACTGGACAGGCTCTATAGACAGACGATACCGAATTATCTTTGAAGCCATAGTCACAAAAATACATAATACTCGATAAGTTCAACAACCGCAAATCACTCATAGGTTTTTAGATATCGTCTATTTATTGGTTGTTTCCTTCTATAAACTTTACGGCTGCGTAAGGAAATAATTTTTCATTTGATTGGCCCATTACCGTGGATTCATAACGTGGAAATTATAAAATAAGTAAATCTTGGCGAGTTATGGAGTTCTTACATCCGCATTTACAGTTTACAGACTCCTGATCTAACATAAAAGGAAAACGATTTAAAAACCCATTGTGCTTGTACTACTACTAGCGCGTGGGCTTTCACATAAACGATAACAAAAAGAGTGATTTGTCGCGTACATTTCTCATTCACGACTCTTAACTAAATAACACTCGATTACAAGTTAAATGTATCTAATAGCGTACTTAACTAAGTAATTACGATTAGAATTTCCAAGACCTTACAGACAATGCAATACAAATTGCGAAGGTACTAATGCTAATGTATGAAAAAGAAATTGAATGAATAACACTAATTGATTTAATGTGCATAACAGGAAGTTGTATGCTGCTAACCAGTATTGAAGGACACCCACGTTGAAGGGGATACACAGAAAACTGAAACAGATATTGATACTGGTATTAAGAAATATATTTCGGGCATAAAATTATTATTAAGGGAATTCGATAATCATATGATTTTGACTCAAAATTAGAATTATTTACTATCATTGCTTAAGTACTGCCTACATTCAATATCGAATGACTGAAAGCGTGAGATATGGTTTCCAAACAAAGCAAAGCAGCAAAGCATTGAAGAGCATTGAGGAGCTTAAATCTTAAAAGAATCAAAGAACTTGCCAATTTTTCAGCTATAACAACAATGGTAGTAGGATTTGTAATGAAAACAAAATGCCGAGTTCATTCAACATGCTAAATATCAACAGTCACCTGTAAAGTAACGTGATTCTATGCAATACCTGTACAATTCAACCATACCGTTTTCGTGACTCGGTTTAATAAATCTACCTTTATTCTTGCCGCCATTATAATAATTGACTGTAATAGAGGAAACGGCGTACAATAAAGTGTCATACAGTCGCCTCGTTGAAGGAGTTTCGCATATATTAGAGATGTCTAGCTTTTGAGCTAAATGCATTTATAATGAACAAGCTAACGAATTCTCTTTACTGTGCTTCTTTAATCCTTTTAATCTTGTTGGGATTAAACACTTCGTTCCTTTATGAAGTTTCAAGTTTACATTATTTCGAATATTGTTCTAAGAAGCCAATTCTTCGTCAAGATTCCATCCTGTTTGTTGGTTAATCTCTTTGTAAGGTATAGTAATCTCTTTGTGAATTTGCAGTCCTATTCCAAATTATTCTTTAAGTTTTGTCTGTGTCTAATCTGGATTTTCGGAAAAGGGCTTATCAACTGCTTGCTCCCTAGAGTTAACTAAGTAGAAGAACTCGTTAATCACCTTCGTTAATCTTTCACTATTTGTCGATACCAACCCTTATCTAAATCCTCGTACCACACAGCAACATCTTTCAAACCTGACCGAAAATGCTTCTGTCTGTCGTTTTAATTGTTTATTGCAGAAAATCCAACTTTACACACGCAATTCAAACAATTAAATCTTTGTTCCGTCCCTTTATCGAACTTCTCTAAGTATTTAATCCATCTATCTTGAAAATTCCATCGACTAGAGATCATTACTTTTTATTTGACATCGCGTTGCAATCCAAGACATCCAGAGTGTGGCGTGTCAGTCGGTCGCGGTGGTTCCGCATGCTCTCAATCCTAGTAATTCGTGGAACATTTTATAACCGGCTTTGTGGAAGCCGTGTCCCTTTTGTGCAGTAAATCGCCGCATTCAGATAAAGACCAAGCGTGAACAGCCACGCTGCGAATGCACGATAACTTTCGTATGTCTTATCTGTACCAAACAAAAATAACAGCATAACCACAGATATCGTCCGCTAGCTAATAACTCGTAAGTCATTGAACTCCAATTCCAATTTTTCAATATGTATAGGTTGTCGAGTTAATAGTGCGATTAATGAACTACAAAAACACATATCTTTCATACGTGATGAAATCAATAAAATATTAAAGATGATTATAAGGTCTCCTTGAACGAAAACTTCCGAGAAATATCGGTCAATCGTAGCGTCGACCGATATCGCGCATTCTACGTAACGCCGATAAACGCACTCGCTCGCGTACATCATGCAGGAAATTTCGACATTATCATCATTTTTCGAGTGTTACACGCTGAATCACGGCTATTACGATTCCGTTTTACGCAGCAATTGCGTAAAGATGCAATCTCTCGAGAGTTTATCCGTGTTTATAATAGCAATGGTTGAACTGCATAACACCGTTATTAGATCGGAGTCACCATTGGAATCACTAATGACTTCCCTTTTTTAATGGCCAGGAAACGTGTCCCGTTCTGCCCCGCAGCATATAATACCATGAGACCACGATTTATTCATTGTATTTTGTATATTTCAGAACTGATTGACAAAGGCAATCTCCATATACACAAAACAAAATTCATGCGCTGTAAGTTCATAAATGTCACTTCTGTGTTCCATTTGCACATAATATTACATTCTCAAGCCATAAGTATTTGTTTTATAGTCTTTTTTGTCAAGAGTCAAAGCAGCCTTTGTTTCCTATCTTCCAAATATTGGTTTCTACATTTTGAGCCCCTTACATAATTGTCAAACATCACTTGGATATCTCGGTCGCTAAAAACATCGATTTTATGTTTGTCTTATCCGTCTGTCCTGTTTCTCATTTAATTTTTGCACTTGTTACTCCTTTTCATATTGTATTCTGGGTGGGCGCAGCATTTGCAACAGATTACACTTCTTCCATCAAGTACATCTGCTATCGCAATTGAGATTCATCGTCGTGCACTATTGGACGCGTCTCACATCGGCTATAATTAGCCGACGCAGATGGCCTCAAGCGATTGACCCCAATCCAGCCCTAATGCTCACTACCATCGCATCATAGTATTTTTATCACTACCCACAACACGCTCGTGCAGTTCTCCTAGCTCCATATATGTCGTTATCTTGTTTTCATCTATTGTTAACAAAAATAATTTCATCATGCTACATCTACAATACAAATTAATTGTATATACATCTTTATTTTTGCTAATTATGAATCCTGCTCAATACCGCGTGCCTATTTTTAGCACGATCGAATCATTTATCGTTTTTTTTTTTATTAATCTCCACACATGTTCATATCACTCGTTCGATATCGAAAGATTAAAAGTGTACCCAATATATAGTTGCTATTTACAACAATTGGGTCCGACTTTTACGTAATACTGTGTTTTTTTTTATTATGAATGCTGTTTTTGTCAGCTTTTCGTACGAAAACATTTCACAATATGCATCTGGACTCCAGTTTTTTCCTGTCGCAACGAATTTGATAAACTGGTCTTAACATGAATTTGCCTGTTTGTTTTTACTAATTAGTCGCAAAATCTACGGAACACAACGACGGCAATTGAAATTGCAACTAAGCAAACAATTTATTTTGTATAAATTTGAATGTACACAGTAGTATATTAACATCTCAAGCATCAGGCAAACGTAGCGCGACCAGTATTTAAACCGGTCCACCTTGAAGAACGCCATCTTACATGGCGCACGATGAATGTACCTGCAGCCCGTATATATTTCGGATTCAGTTGTACACGGGTTCTCGCCGGTTTTCGTAATATCTACGCCTAACGTTACGTCATCCGGGTAGATATGTTTATGCGTACCGTCTTAGTGATGTGTACCAGCCATAGCTTACACCACTGACCCGGTTTCACGCGTCTGTTCAAACATAAATTTCTTTGATTCCGTTCAACCGTTTACATCCATTCTACTCTTTAAAGTTTCTCCGTGATGATTGACGCCACGATCTCCGCGTGCTATATGATGATGGTACCATCGCAGCGCCCCGTTAGTTTTTGTCGTTTTCCAAGTTATCATTAGCAAGTATTATGAAGACGGTGTTTATTTGTCCAGAGATGCGTGTGGATATTTTTATTTACTTTAAGCTCCATCGTATGCTAATTCCCTCGTTGTATACGTGATTTGTATGAGCTAAACGTGACCCGACGGGACTCGGCCGGCCGAGAATAGACACGGAAGGAAAGCCGGCACTGGCGCGGAGCTGGAGTGCAGACACGTGCTCTCTTGATTATGCGGCCGATTCGTGTACGCCCACCAACTGGATAAAGACCCGGAGACGTCAGGAGGTCACACGATTCGGTCGCGTGCCACCAATAACGTGAACAAGCGTCGAGTAATTTGCAACTAAGAGCGGCTCCGAGAGAGCACGCGCCAGATCCGAATCGCATCACGAACCCAGGAAACGCTAGAGAAGTTTTCTTGGAAAACAAACCTGCTCCCTGTAATGAAGCCGTTGTCGCGTTCGAAACGGTGTGATCTGACTGCAATCTTTTGTATGTAGACGCTCGTGACCAATCGAAATGTTAGTTTCCAAGATCCCCAGTGTCACACCTAAATCTAGTTTTAATTTACTCATTAACTTCGTCAAACACCTTTATATTCATAAAAATCGAATGCAGCCTTGTCGGGGTACCTAATATGAAAATTAAAAATTCATATACATGTTATTTTATACAACTTTAATTTCCGAAACTACTCAAACAATTCCCAATAAAAACGAATTCCTTGCCTTGAGAAAACGTTCAAAGACACCAATTGCGGGATCACTGTTTCGTGAAACGTAATACTAACGTTAACCTTGCCCATATTATCTGCATCGTGCTTATCTGTTATTTATTTTTCGATTTTAATCATATTTCAATGCTAAAATATTATCTAAGTATTGGAAAAATTTAATATCTCTGGAAATCTACCAGAGTTACAGTAAATCTATAGATTACCACAATCATACACACGCGTTAGTAGATAAACGCTAAACAGATTGCAAACACATCGGTAAACATGTTTTCGCTAAAAATATCCTCCAATTTTTAGCATCTGCTATTTGGACCCCTAGGCTTGTTTTTTGATTGCACATATTTTGTGCGTTTGATGTAATCCTATATTTCAGCGATAAGATTAAATAATTTACGACATTTCTTGAACTTCTTAGCCACAATAACATTAACACACTTGGCCTTTATATTTTCCGGTTCGATGTTATTATTCATCTGTGTTGCTACCTTTATAAATAATTATGATGATGTTTATTTTTCTTCAATACGCGATGGGATGAGTATTGCAATGACATCACCTCGTCGGGTCAAATGAACAGTCTTGATTACAGAGTGTTTGACCGCTACTGAATAATTTTCACTTGTTTGTTTTAACTTTATCGCTGTGATAACGTACAGCTACGTCAATACGTGTTTACATTTATTTATTTCTTGGATTATTTTATAAAGTTTATTAATTCCATAAGGAAATTGATAAGAGCGTCTGGCATGTACAAGGCAGGTCAAGGATTGGCGCAGTACTAGTTATTGGATAGATCCGACCTTAGACCTTATGATTTATCGAAAGCTTTATTGGTTGATGTAGAAAGACGGCAATAACTAATAATATCCGAGTGAAACACCAAACCAACAATTTTCAACTAAAGAAAGTTACATACAATTAACGTAGTAGGTATTATAAATTGCACGTAATTGAGAAAGGCTGCTGTTAATTACAGTTACACAAATATCGGTAGTAAACATTACGCATTCATAAAATATATATTTCAATCGTGTCACGAATATTAATAGAACATTGTTTTGGACTTAGCAAATACATAAGGTTCCTCATAATGACAGCAATATCCGATCCTCAAAATATTTAAACAAATGTTTTGTACATAACTTTGCTGAATTAATGCGCAACTATATTTTTGCTATTTTTTATTCCGGGACAGTTTGTGGTTCCATAACATGCTTTATTAATTCTTAAACCAACGACGCTATTGTTTGTTATAATGTATTCTGTAATGCAACAATATAGTTATGGCTTGGAAACGCGTCATATGTGGTCGCGATCCTCAGCATTGAGGGAACGACGAAGAAGAAGTAATGCAACATTTATAATCATATGTTGCTGGACTTAAGAATATCATTTTATTACTTGTTTAATAACAATAATAATACTTACATTAAGTCATACTTATTTTCAAAACCGCGTGATGTTGAGGATATCTATGACGTTATGGTGGTTGACTAAAACTGTCTAATGTAGGTTAAGATTAAAAAAAATTGCAAAGGAAACGCAGGTTGTAAATTCTTTAGTGTATAGAAAAGCATATAGGTAGGTACACGTGTTCACGGTGAGGTAAAAACCGAAAGAGTGAGCCATGTGTGGAGAATCATGCCTGCGTGACCACTTTTACGAATGTTCTTTGAAAGATCGATAACCCGTTTTACAAGCTGATGCATATTGATGAATTAGTCAGTCCTCACAAGTTGGCAGTTATGGAAATTTTATATATATTCCTGTCAAGAAATTTTCATTTTATACCTACTAGAAATTCCCTGCAGCATTCTGATGTCGTCTTAGAGTTACCTTACAATATTTAATTACTCAATGTACATACAATAAGCGCTATCTCTATTTACTCTATTAACATTTACAAGTTATGTCACAGAATGTCAACCAAACAAACTGATTGATATTCAAGAATGATGTGTAATAAACATATCAACAACTTAAATACTAAAATAAACAATCAGACAATTTATTGCAGAGAACATTACTTATACACCTTCAATATCGTCCTCTACACTATACCACACACAAGGTGTCACACAAGGTTGGCGGCTGTTTTAACAATATAACTAGTTAAACTGTGCTACATATCGCAAACAGCTTTTCTATAGATCTACGCCACGTCCATCAGATATTTAATAAACATCAACTTCGCGCTGCACCCACTCAAACGCTTCACTAAAATCCAAATACTGTTGATGTACCATATTTGTTCAATATCTATTGTAAACAGTCACCCGTATCTAGTAGTGGGATCACTACTATGGAAACTTCGTTTAACTGTTGTTTTGTTGCTTGTTGGCAAACATGTATACAAACATAATATTTTATAAGAGAGATGATGTCACTAATAAAATTAAATTCAAACCCGCCGTTTGCTCAAACTGTTTACGAGCTGTGTTCAACTTCAAACCTGTTTTCTTACCTTTGTTTTTTAGTTTTCTTTCATTGTAATACATAATCCACTGTTGATGATTGATGATAAAAAATAGACTTACGTAAATGCAGATAATAGCCGGGTGGGTATCATTCTATTTCAACGATATCTTTGTTATGGTATTGATAAGTCTTAATCTTGGATTACAGTATTTTTAACTTATGATGATAAGAATATCTACCGTTTTACCTATGTACACTAACCAAAATTTATTACCCGTTCGTTATTCATATTTGATCAAAACAAGACATTATTAAATATGTTGATGATGTGAACAAAATAAATTGTATCCGAGATAGATTTGTTGGATCTAGATAGGATCACAATGAATGGTCCCAGGTGTCTACTGCATGTCGTCGTATATGCTGCCGGCTCGGCCGGTTATAATTAAAAACAATGCGACAGGTTTTAACGTATGCCCTTGGACTGGTTATATCATCGGACGCTGTATTTGGTGCGCGGCTACGCAAAAAGTTCACTGCACTCTCCGTTGCTTCATGAACTTTCTTTCAAATGTTAAGATTCATCTTATAGTTTTCTTTAAAATTCTTAAGCTCGTCCCGTCCTGTTTACATTATTTTTACGTTCTCTTTCTTTATCTAATTCACCTACTGACATGAAAATGTAGGTAAACAATGATAAGTGCTATTTTACATTGCAAATAAGGTGCCAACAAAGGCAAACTGCGTCTAATTAAGGTATTCCATTTGTGTTAATTTGCACGCGAAATTTTCTAGTTTCTCTTGGGCTTGTTCTCAATTGGACGCCAATACAAATATTGTTGTGATGAGTACATTGGCGCCCCATCAATCTGTTAGAGACGCGAGCCTCAATATTGTCTAACGAGATCCGGCGCAGACCGGTGTAATTTCAGCACAGATTCTTCTAATTGAAGGTCGCGACACCCACGTATGAGCAACCACGCTTAAGATTTCATCAAACCTTCTATTTATATCCTGTTCTAATTATATCATTACTGAAATCCACTCACTCCACATTTAGCCACTCATCGAGTCTAAGTGCATATCTTGACTCACCAGACTTCAGGATGACTCGAAGTTCGCTCTTAAAATTGTTTTCGTCTCGTGGTGGTTGTAGGCGTACATGAAATGTCTCTTAAGAAAAATATAAATTCTTTAGCGTACAATTCACAAGATCATCCATATACACGATTCATACATTCTCGTCCATTTATTTATGACATTATACACTTTGTATTGCAATAATGTTAGCATTCATTCAATCAGAATAGCAACTTGATCTAATAAGTATTAAAATGCTTGTTGCCGACCTATTTCATTCATTATCCGCATTCTTTGAGTCCATTACATTACATATTATTTCCATAAAAATCTCAGTTCATTGCTGTGATAAATTCCATAAGTGCCGTAATATTTTGTCCTGTCTCTTTTCTAATAACTAAAGTATTCAAACATTGGAATTAAGATTCTTCGAACTGTTATGCAACCTTGTATTAGAGCGCCACTTTTGTAATTAATTACTATTAGTTACATTCCGGCACAGTTTAATGTTTTTATTTTTGTCGTACGCTGCGAAGGCTCTTTATTAAGGGCGTAAATTTTCCAATGAAGCTTAATTGTTCCGAGTAAACAATAGCTCACGAGTGTCATGCACTAGTCACATGTAAATCTTTATTTAGCTTCTTTTTTGGCCTTCATGCTAAGTCCACAGATTATAATTGCTCTATCTATTTCTTCTTTTCTTATACTAGTGGCCGGAATTTGACCATAATTCATTAACATTTTAAGTTTGAACGTTCTTCTCAGTTTGATCACAGACTTTACCTTAAACAAAAGAGTATACATACGAGGATATATTCGTGTGTGTGACAAACGTATTGTGGTGTGTTTTGTTGTGTTATTGTTAATTTAATGTATTTTTAAGCATATTATTAAAATACTTCTACTCCTTATAAAAATGTCATAGTTCACTTAATTTCCGCAAAAATGGGAACTTACAAATATTTCGAGTTCAGTAATTTCATTAAAGTCATTACTTTGATGTTTTTCTATCGGCACTAATTGTAAGTGCATACTGGATAGAGGCTTTCGTGGAAGACTTTATTTGCTCCAATTTAAAGCAGACTGTACGTCAATCACTTTCATGCTACGGCCGTCATTTTTGTTCCCTTTTAATAAGTTTCTTAATTGCACATAATCGATTTAGGTGTTTTCTGTTTAATTGATCGATCTCAAATTCTTTAAATTATTAGTTTTATCTATGTGCATAGATCGCAAGCTAAGATATATATCTTCTTTTTGCGCGTGTGTCAATACAAGATCTGGAAAATAAGGGCTTTGTTGATATCAATGTAGGTTGTGTTGTTGAGTTCAGGGTGCACGGACGGCTCGCGTGGCGTGGTGACGTGTTCGCCGCCATTTTAAATAGGGCGAGCGCGCGCGCAGACCATCAGTCGCCTGCTAGGACGCAAGAGAGCAACTTCGTCGCTATCGTTCGCGAGTTCCACGTTATCGCCAGTCGAGTTTCAGTCGTTGCCGGCAACGCTCATACATTCAGTGACCCTGAAAATAAATTTATCACACAGTTTAAACATGATCGACGTTGTTCAAAAACCTAGGGATGGTTGCCTGTACGAAATCAGACAGAAAGGACAAAAAGATACCTGTTACGTGGTCGTGCCAAATCCAAAAGTACGTTTTGTTTTTAAGTCGGAAATCTTATTTTTTTTTTACTTCACAAACATGGCCTTTCCTTAAAACGCATAACGTTGGGCTTTAGATAACGATTGTATCGCGCGTTATAATCGGTTTATAGTGCCTGCTCCAATCTTTTGCAATAATTACATTATATTTATATAATCCCAGAACTTATAATTTGTTTATATATTATTTGTTGTTTAAATAATTTTAGAATCTTGTGCAGATTACTGTTTATATTGATGTGACACATAACTAACTTATTTTTTTATGTTGTTCCAGGATCTGGTTAAGAGCCACTTGATGTTCGCGGTGCGCGAGGAAGTGGAAGTACTAAAAGAGCGCATCGCGGAACTGATGGAGAGGATCAACCAGCTCGAAGTGGAGAACACATACCTGCGCGCGCATGCGAGCCAGGACACGTTAGCGCAGTTACCAGCCGCGGCCGGCACGAAGCCGCCGGCGGCGCCGCAGGGCCCCCAGCCGCCGGTGTCGTAGGGCGGCGGCGAGGCGCCGCTGAACACGCCCGCCGGCACCGCCGGCCCACAGGTCCCCGGCCGAGCCCTCGGCGCGCGACCCCGCGCGGCACCCCGCACCACGGAGTCACTATGGCTGTGCTATGTTAATTCGTAGGTTAACAAGGAACGAGTGTAAGTACACCGGTCGAGCGCCGAGGGACGCTGCGCGCGCGCAGTAGCCTGTCCTCGTATAAATCACACAAGTGTCTAGTTAGAGCGCCGCCGCCCCGGCGTGGCTCGGGCGGCTCGCACGCACCGCCAGACATTATGCTTCGGATTCATAGATATTATATTTTTCTGTTATTAATATTTAGGGTGCAGAATTTCGTGCTAACTGCCATGCTTTTGCTACGCATCTCAGCAACGAGTCTTTAGTGTTTTGATGTACGTCGTGTATATTTTATTTGGTTTAACGTTAAGGTATCCACGTAATGTATTCCATTTAAGATAACTGTAAGACGTGTGTTAATATAATAAATGTAATGAAATAGTTAAATATTATTCCTATGCATTGAACAAGGACTGTGTGTTAATTTATTATCTATATATTTTTTTTATTGTAATTTAAGTTATTTATCACGTTTCTCTGTCTTGTATCTACGTTGCATTAAATTTCAAGCGTTCCTGTAGGGCCGATAATAATGATCTGTCGATAGCAATGTACTGAATGAGACGTGTGCAGATTTCATTTAGTTGGTACTGTTAACTACATATTAAAGATTAAATATAAAAGTTTGAATGTATGTTATCCGCAGTCGTTGTATGTGAAACGTTATACTGAGCAGTCGTTTAGAATTAGAATCGTTGCGAGACTGTGACCTCGGCCGATGCTGGCTTTAGTAAATTTTGCACACTGAAACTAAAAGAAATATACTATTTTTATTCCAACCCTATGATAATGGAGGTATATAGTAATTTAACATTGTATTTTTTAAAATAATTAAAAATTGTTTGTATATAGTACCTACAAGTTGTAATAGATTGTGAGTCGGAACGATGTATATAACGAAAGAATGTGATTTAAAGGAACCGATTTCGTAGTCTGCCTTATGAGGTTGGCACCAGATGTTATCGCAAGAGGTATATCTAACGTTATGATTTAAAATTATTCGCTGTATTTAAATAGCTTGATTGTTTAACATTAAACAAGCGAACAAAGTGGCTGGTGACTGACTGTATGGATTGTAACTAGTGGGATGAGACGTGATAGTCAGGCTCTATGTTTGTTTAAAAGCCAAAGTTAGGAAGGCGTGTCCCAGCGACTGAAGAGTGACTATTTTACCTATAGAGTAGTATTTTGTACAACGCTACTACATTGTATGTGTATAGACGATTTTTGTTAGGTCTTCATAATTATTGTGAATATACAGTAATTTACTCCTAGAAGCATTAATCTAGATCTATATATGGTAATATGAACTATATTATATACTGAAACTTGTAAATATACTGTAAACAAAAGTCCATTGTAGCTTATGTTGACCAGAAAGGTTCCTCATACCCAATAAATGCAAAACTACTCAAAACATTGTATTATTTGTCATTTATCCTATACCCTAAATGAAAACTTCAATTTGAATTAACGCTCCAGTTTTTCAAATTTTTACGCCTGTTTGTGAAACTATTTAAAAAACTATGTTCTACTAATCAACTAGTCGATATCAGGCAAAACGCTGTGGTAACATTATAACTACTATAGTAAAACAACAAGTTAGGTAACTTGTTACTAGTGCAGAAAACCGAAAAAATATAGAGGAAAGATATGACATTTTTAGATGGTATTTTGCATCGAAATAACATACCGAAATATCTGTTCAGCCATGTGTGCGAAGGCACTAAAGACAATCCAAAACATCTTTAGGACTGTAAACCGTACATGGAACCCTTCTACTAAAAGTAGCAAAATAAACATCTCTGCTGAATATGGGACACGAAAACGACTTCCGGCTACAGTACCGGACCAAAAGTTCATAGAAAGCATTGTTTACAAAGTAATAAGCGACCACGCGTCCGCTTTGAGGCAGATGTGATAATCAGGTGATTTTTACATGCTTCTTATACTACATTTCACCCTAATGTAATCAAAGCTCAGCGCCATCTATTGGTAGCCAGTGTTGTGTATTATACCTATCTAAGGATAGAGGGAGTTCAGTTTCCCAGTCTTGTTATAACACTAGCTGCAAAGAAATTTCGCATAAAAATCATAGATGGCACTATTCTCAAGAACAATACAAATAGAACTAAATCGAACAACATTCTACAAAATTACACGTATTTAGAGAACAGTTGCGTCAGGCAGAATAAAAACCCATTTTTTTTAATTTTTCTAGAAAGAGCAACGACTGTGTGAATGTTAATGACGTATAGAAGTTTACTTTTGAGACTACTACTCGATACTAGATGGCGTTGAGTTCATCTCATAATTTTATTTTACCATAAACAAGTGCTTATCAACCTAACTGAAAATTTGGTTTTCCGTGGTTTTCCGAACGAATTTGTTATTGTCAATTAAGAGCATCGCGTTCCAGTTTTAATTTCCTAATTTCCATAAAATGCTTGAGTGCTATTAGCGTCCTTGTCATTTGCACAATAAAACATTATTGCCATCACTCAAAACTATGAAGAACGTTTTTCCCAAAATTTGTATACGTCACTAGCTGTCATAGAATGTCATTAAATGTCATAGTCATATTAGTTTAGTTGAAAAATAATACACAAAAACAATTTGGATTATGGATAATATGAGTTTGAAAGAAATTCAAAGCAAGCTATTGTTATGGGAGGCTTCAGAAAACCCTTTGGCACCTCTAACGTCTGATCAGAGAGAAGCTATCCTTGATTTAGAGTCTCTATTACTTGGTGTATCCGGCGACTTGGACAATGTTTGTATTTTTACATTTATTTCTTGTGTCTCAACTCTCTTTTTTTTTTCTTGTGTTTCAATTTAGGCTTTAAACCTTTTATGACTGATTACCAGTAATCACAGAATGATACCTACAGAATATTTCTAAGTTTGAACACATTTTGTTTAGCCTATGTAAACCTTACCAAACTCAAACCTAATTAGTTTTCCTATCGGTTTAGTGCCAAATAAAACAGCTTTGAAAATTCATTTGGATGTCCACTCGGTATACTAACGTCATCCAATCATGAATATTTCCAGGAGAAATCTGAAAATGCGTATGAAGAACCAGGGAAGAGTGACATACCTCCAGTGGATACTACTTATGATTTTCTGGAGTGGTATGAGAGTTTGTGTGACAGCAACCTGAAGTCTGATGATACTCCTTATGAAGCTTACCAGAAGCAACTGGATGATAGAAGAAATGAGTGTGTTGCTCTTACCAATCAGGTATTGTGATTGCACATAATTTTGCATAGAAAGTAGAAAATAAAACATGTTAATTCTGCTCAATTAAATGTACATAACAGAAATAGACAATGTAAAGTGCCAAATAAATAAAAGTTTTAAAATTATTTGATGATTTTCTACCAGAGATGTACATTTTAGTAAGTAATAGGGTCACATGATTCAAATGACCATTAGTAAATGATAATTAAACTAAAGAGATAATAAAATTAAACTAGTATCAAGGTACTTAATGAATATCAAATAACAACATGATGACTATCACAGGAGACCTTTGGCATTTTTCTTTATTAAAAACCTAAACTCAAAAATGTACAAACATAAAAATATTATGATAATGATTACTGTATTGAAATCACCTTGTGTTAGTAATTCACAAGTCTTTTCTAAACCTGTTGTAAATAATTGCAAATTTTTAAACCATTTTTCAGATTGGTGCCACAATGTCTGACCTAGAAAAACTCTCAGAGCAGTATAACTTTGTCTCAAATAAAACAAATGCATTGCACACTATGAGTGAGCAACTGCTAGCTGACCAAAACAAACTGTCCAGTATAGGTAAGATGTAATACTGATTCATTTTAGAATCATACTGAATGAATTAATCTTTCAAAATTGAAGCCTTTATTTATGCTACAATTTTGGATGGCTTCCAGTCAATTTAGGACTGGAAGCCATGAATGCAGTTAACCTTCACTATAGGTTTTGAGTAGGTGGTTTGAATAGATTGTACATAAATAAATAAATATTAATATAATAACATTATTGTCGAAGATCGACATTTAATTTGAATACCTTTGTATATAGGTCACTAGCGACCCGCCCCGGCTTCGCACGGGTGCAATGTTGATATTAAATCTCTGCTATTTTATGCATGTAGTATACATATAAACCTTCCTCTTGAATCACTCTATGTATTAAAAAAAACCACATCAAAATCCGTTGCGTAGTTTTTGGACAGACAGCGGGAAGCGACTTTGTTTTATACTATGTAGTGATGAAATCATATATTTTCCGTGTCGTCCATGTCGAAATCAGGGCTCCCTCTTCTATCAAGTGGGAATATTCTTATCATATGTATATGTGACTGGATAATGGAAAAAAAACTTTTTACAAAAAATAAAACCGACTTCTAAACAAAAAAATCAAAAAGTATAAAATAACTTTAATTTCGGAAGTCGGTGTGTTCAACAACAAAAAAGCAACCAAAAACACCGAGTTCTGAAATTAAAGTTATTTTATACTTTTTGGTTTTTTTGTTTAGAAGTCGGTTTTATTTTTTGTAAAAAGTTTTTTTTTATTTTTCACTTTTTAGTGGTACCTACACCCCCTCCCCTCCCCCACCTAAACGAACCAATCACATTGGTGTAAAAAAAAACGTACTGCTCCTTTGCAGAGTAAACTAAGAGGTCGTCAATGTAGACAATGTAGATATTTTTTTTAGATTTTTGTTGATTTTCCGAAAACCGCTTGGTTGATTTCGATAAAATTTTCATGGGACCATTTGGGAAGTATACCCTTTCCAACAAAAAAAGAATTTTTGATTTTTGTTGACAAGCGACGGAGTTATGCGCGAACAAACATTAAAAAAAAAAAAACGTACAAACATCCGAATTGAGAACCTCCTCCTTTTTTAGATGTCGGTTAAAAACTTTGGAAGATCATAATATTTCTCAGAATCACTTCGAAAGTTTTATACATTATCAAATTCTGATTCGTAAAAAGTATTCCAAATGTTCAGTTGACAATTTATCCAGAGTTAACAGTCTCTCAAGATATTGTATAGTCTTACACATTTTACAATTATTATGTAACAAGATAGAATATTAATTTTTTTTTATTTTATTTTATTTATTCAGGAAAACAAACAATTGCGCACTATACATGTTTAACATAAGCTTACTATCTAGGTATATAAGTGCGCAACTAACTACGTTATCCACAGGTTATGATATTAAGCAACAAAATTATCTAATTTCCAGGTGATGATATCAAACAGAAGCTGCACTACTTCACCCAAGTGGAGCATCTGTCCCAAAGATTGAACAGCCCCACCATGTCGGTGAACAGTGAGACATTTTTCAATGTGCTCGCCAAGATTGATGAATGTCTTGAATATATGAGGACTAATGTAAGTATATAGTGTAAAGTTTTAACTGTTTTGCTCTGATAAGGATAATAAACTAGATAAATAGATTTACTTAATGCTATGGCAACATAAAAGTGACTTATTGTCTGCTTTGTACAGTATACAGTAGTAATGCTGTAGCCACAACACGCACGCCGTACATGTATAGTGGTAATAATACTATTAGCTAGTCTCTTATTTATTTATTTCTCACTTTTGTTGTTTTAATGTTTGGACTACTTTTGGAACTTTAAGATGCTCAATGGATATTGTCGCTTAGTGTACTTTTAAAAGTATTAATGTGCTCCCTATTTGGTCTTTCAGAGCAACTTCAAAGAATCCCACACATACTTGGTAAAGTACCGTCACCTCCAGAATCGAGCCATCTCACTCATTCGCTCCTACGTCACACACGTACTGAACCACGCCACAGAACAGATGCTAGCGCCTAAGGACGAGGATCAGAGTGACCAGGAAACGATGGACACTGCTTATGCCGTTTATTTTGGGAAATTTCAGGCTGCTGCGCCTAAGTTGAAGATGGTTATCAGTGAGATTGAGGGTAGAGCTGAGAAGAATGCTGAGTAAGTGGGATTTTGTGGACTAAAATAAATATAAAGTACCAAGTAAATCTAGTTTACTAAATGAACACAAATTAGGACATACTTATATGAACTTTAACAACTTTTGCTTTGTATAAAGACAATTTTATACAATCAATCTGCCTAGATTCTTTCCAAATAAGTTGGAGTCTATATCCAGTGTAACCGGAAGGTTGGCAAGACTGATTTCAGATTTTAGGGCTTCTAACTTCCCATAAAACTGTCAAAGCTCTTTTAATGGCAACGGGGACCAAAGTCTTCAGGTCCTTTCTGAAGCACAAAGGAAACTCGGTACGTAGGTAATGGATTGTCGCTTTGGTCAGCCATTCACGGACCGACCTGGGGCAAGCATAACTTAACTTCAAAGTGTGACTCGTGCGGCTGTTATTATTTACTCACGAGCTCCTCTTATATCTTATTATCTTCTTCCTAGCTACGCCTCCCTGCTAGGGGACATACAGCGCGAGTACGCGGTGCGTCGCTCGCGAGTGGCAGGCGCCGCCACCGGGGGCGCGCTACAGGCAGCCGCGGCGCGACAGCTGCGCGACCACTGCTCCCTCGCGCGCGCCGCCTGCTCGCTCCTAGCGCATGCTTGTCGGGACGAGTGTGCGCTGTACAACCACTTCTTCAGCAACCCGTCGCCGGCGCTAGAGTGAGTATTGTGTCGCTAAGTGGCGCGACAGCTGCGCGACCACTGCTCCCTCGCGCGCGCCGCCTGCTCGCTCCTAGCGCATGCTTGTCGGGACGAGTGTGCGCTGTACAACCACTTCTTCAGCAACCCGTCGCCGGCGCTAGAGTGAGTATTGTGTCGCTAAGTGGCGCGACAGTTGCGCGACCACTGCTCCCTCGCGCGCGCCGCCTGCTCGCTCCTAGCGCATGCTTGTCGGGACGAGTGTGCGCTGTACAACCACTTCTTCAGCAACCCGTCGCCGGCGCTAGAGTGAGTATTGTGTCGCTAAGTGGCGCGACAGTTGCGCGACCACTGCTCCCTCGCGCGCGCCGCCTGCTCGCTCCTAGCGCATGCTTGTCGGGACGAGTGTGCGCTGTACAACCACTTCTTCAGCAACCCGTCGCCGGCGCTAGAGTGAGTATTGTGTCGCTAAGTGGCGCGACAGTTGCGCGACCACTGCTCCCTCGCGCGCGCCGCCTGCTCGCTCCTAGCGCATGCTTGTCGGGACGAGTGTGCGCTGTACAACCACTTCTTCAGCAACCCGTCGCCGGCGCTAGAGTGAGTATTGTGTCGCTAAGTGGCGCGACAGTTGCGCGACCACTGCTCCCTCGCGCGCGCCGCCTGCTCGCTCCTAGCGCATGCTTGTCGGGACGAGTGTGCGCTGTACAACCACTTCTTCAGCAACCCGTCGCCGGCGCTAGAGTGAGTATTGTGTCGCTAAGTGGCGCGACAGTTGCGCGACCACTGCTCCCTCGCGCGCGCCGCCTGCTCGCTCCTAGCGCATGCTTGTCGGGACGAGTGTGCGCTGTACAACCACTTCTTCAGCAACCCGTCGCCGGCGCTAGAGTGAGTATTGTGTCGCTAAGTGGCGCGACAGTTGCGCGACCACTGCTCCCTCGCGCGCGCCGCCTGCTCGCTCCTAGCGCATGCTTGTCGGGACGAGTGTGCGCTGTACAACCACTTCTTCAGCAACCCGTCGCCGGCGCTAGAGTGAGTATTGTGTCGCTAAGTGGCGCGACAGTTGCGCGACCACTGCTCCCTCGCGCGCGCCGCCTGCTCGCTCCTAGCGCATGCTTGTCGGGACGAGTGTGCGCTGTACAACCACTTCTTCAGCAACCCGTCGCCGGCGCTAGAGTGAGTATTGTGTCGCTAAGTGGCGCGACAGTTGCGCGACCACTGCTCCCTCGCGCGCGCCGCCTGCTCGCTCCTAGCGCATGCTTGTCGGGACGAGTGTGCGCTGTACAACCACTTCTTCAGCAACCCGTCGCCGGCGCTAGAGTGAGTATTGTGTCGCTAAGTGGCGCGACAGTTGCGCGACCACTGCTCCCTCGCGCGCGCCTCCTGCTCGCTCCTAGCGCATGCTTGTCGGGACGAGTGTGCGCTGTACAACCACTTCTTCAGCAACCCGTCGCCGGCGCTAGAGTGAGTATTGTGTCGCTAAGTGGCGCGACAGTTGCGCGACCACTGCTCCCTCGCGCGCGCCGCCTGCTCGCTCCTAGCGCATGCTTGTCGGGACGAGTGTGCGCTGTACAACCACTTCTTCAGCAACCCGTCGCCGGCGCTAGAGTGAGTATTGTGTCGCTAAGTGGCGCGACAGTTGCGCGACCACTGCTCCCTCGCGCGCGCCGCCTGCTCGCTCCTAGCGCATGCTTGTCGGGACGAGTGTGCGCTGTACAACCACTTCTTCAGCAACCCGTCGCCGGCGCTAGAGTGAGTATTGTGTCGCTAAGTGGCGCGACAGTTGCGCGACCACTGCTCCCTCGCGCGCGCCGCCTGCTCGCTCCTAGCGCATGCTTGTCGGGACGAGTGTGCGCTGTACAACCACTTCTTCAGCAACCCGTCGCCGGCGCTAGAGTGAGTATTGTGTCGCTAAGTGGCGCGACAGTTGCGCGACCACTGCTCCCTCGCGCGCGCCGCCTGCTCGCTCCTAGCGCATGCTTGTCGGGACGAGTGTGCGCTGTACAACCACTTCTTCAGCAACCCGTCGCCGGCGCTAGAGTGAGTATTGTGTCGCTAAGTGGCGCGACAGTTGCGCGACCACTGCTCCCTCGCGCGCGCCGCCTGCTCGCTCCTAGCGCATGCTTGTCGGGACGAGTGTGCGCTGTACAACCACTTCTTCAGCAACCCGTCGCCGGCGCTAGAGTGAGTATTGTGTCGCTAAGTGGCGCGACAGTTGCGCGACCACTGCTCCCTCGCGCGCGCCTCCTGCTCGCTCCTAGCGCATGCTTGTCGGGACGAGTGTGCGCTGTACAACCACTTCTTCAGCAACCCGTCGCCGGCGCTAGAGTGAGTATTGTGTCGCTAAGTGGCGCGACAGTTGCGCGACCACTGCTCCCTCGCGCGCGCCGCCTGCTCGCTCCTAGCGCATGCTTGTCGGGACGAGTGTGCGCTGTACAACCACTTCTTCAGCAACCCGTCGCCGGCGCTAGAGTGAGTATTGTGTCGCTAAGTGGCGCGACAGTTGCGCGACCACTGCTCCCTCGCGCGCGCCGCCTGCTCGCTCCTAGCGCATGCTTGTCGGGACGAGTGTGCGCTGTACAACCACTTCTTCAGCAACCCGTCGCCGGCGCTAGAGTGAGTATTGTGTCGCTAAGTGGCGCGACAGTTGCGCGACCACTGCTCCCTCGCGCGCGCCGCCTGCTCGCTCCTAGCGCATGCTTGTCGGGACGAGTGTGCGCTGTACAACCACTTCTTCAGCAACCCGTCGCCGGCGCTAGAGTGAGTATTGTGTCGCTAAGTGGCGCGACAGTTGCGCGACCACTGCTCCCTCGCGCGCGCCGCCTGCTCGCTCCTAGCGCATGCTTGTCGGGACGAGTGTGCGCTGTACAACCACTTCTTCAGCAACCCGTCGCCGGCGCTAGAGTGAGTATTGTGTCGCTAAGTGGCGCGACAGTTGCGCGACCACTGCTCCCTCGCGCGCGCCGCCTGCTCTTATATTATTGGTGGCGCTACAGTGGTGCAACAAATGTGCGACATACCTCCCTACTCCTTAACCTTAGTTTTAGCATCCTATGGGATGCTATAACGGCAGCATAGCTTCCATTACAAGCTAGAAATATGCCTAATATTTATTTTTTGTTTTCCAGAGAGTACCTCCAGTCCCTATGCACCGGTCTATACGAAACGCTACGGCCACACATCATCCACATCAACCATCTAGAAACCCTCGCTGAACTCTGCGTCATCCTAAGAGTGGAAGTCATTGAAGAACAAGTCAATAATGACCGTGAGTGTACTGACATCATCATGTATTCAGGGTACTTGTGGGGTTGCCCCGATAGTGCAGCGCATCAGGGATGTCTGCTGAAGCTCACGTGGACTGTTAGTACACGGTGATGCGGCAGCGGAGCGCATCCTTGGTCCGTAGGGTGCGGGGCAGCGCCAACAGCATCCTATCTATGATAGCTAGCAAGCTTGATTGTGAGTTTGTGAACCACTGCTCAGTGGCGTGTACTGCTCACTGGGCAGTGGTTCGAGTTAGGGTAGGCCAGAGAAAATGTCCATATAAATTTAAAAAAAAATAACCACATAATTCAGGGTTGATTTTTAATTAAATGATTTTTTGTTTTTTTTAAATAGAATTGATTGAGTCAGGCGTTACTTTGCGGAAATCCATTTTAAATTTGAAAATGAAAACAATATATCTAGTTTTAATTTCCGCGAATATTAGTGGGTTGCAGGTATGCACCTCCCTCCCGCCCGCTATATTATGCACATGCAAGATTACTGGGTAAATGCAAGGATTTTAAGCACATGCAGGAAGGCAATGCAATGGTGTGCAATGGTGTTGGGTTTTGCATTGCCTTCCTGCATGTGCTTAAAATCCTTGCATTTACCCAGTAATCTTGCATGTGCATAATATAGCGGGCGGGAGGGAGGTGCATACCTGCAACCCACTAATATTCGCGGGAATTAAAACTAGATATATTGTTTTCATTTTCAAATTTTTTAAATAGCTTATATAAATAAAAAAATAACACCACATTTCAACCCTGAATAATGTGGGGTGTTTTTTTTTTGGACATTTTCTCTGGCCTACCCTAACTCGAACCACTGCACGCCACTGCCACTGCTGCAGGCTTTTGGAAAGAGAAAGAAAGAAAAAAAAATAGTTTATTCCCCGCATACACACACAGAGGTACAAATAAAGAAACAAATATAAAAATTAAAAAACAATTGGTAAAAAATAAAAAAAGAAGTTAAAAAAATTACATATCAGACGCATTCATGAAAGCCAAACATCCAAATGGAAATCGAGCACCGGCCGAATTCTTCCATGAACGGGCCCGCCTATGTCAGGGACGGACACTATGCATGAAGTCACTGTCACATGTCGCGGTCACACCATAGATTTTGGCTGGGCCTGTGTGCAACAGTGACGTCACAATCTGTTTCTGTTCTTTTGTTTTTGTCGTTACTTTTTTTTTAATTCTATCTACTTGTAATATACATAATTCGTTTTCTTCGTTCGTTTTGATTTTTAAAATGATGATGATGGTGACCGCTCAACTGCGGCCGTTTGTTTTGTTCACAAGTAAAGAGGTATAAACCAACGTATTTTTATTAAGTAACACAGAGAAAAATCAAAATGGTAACATTCTTCCGTATTCTTAGTAATGAAGGACCGTACATGCTGTCGTTAAGCCGCTAGTCAACAATTATGTAAATGATTGGCTAGGTTGGTTTAATCCATGCCCTATATTTCTACAACTAAATTCTAATTTTTCAAAAAAAAGATATATGAGAAATAAAAGAAAAATATTTAAGAAGTCAAAAAAGCTCTAAAAAGTCCCAACCCACTTATTTCTATCCTAAATTTGGGATCCGTGAACCTTGCTCTTATTTGTACTCGTTTTTTTAACTCTGGCAATATGAACCGTGTGTTTAATTCCCCAGCGGTCCGCCTGGCGGCGCTGGGGCAGTGCGCGCGCGCCCTGCTGCAGGACGCGCAGGAGCGGCTCGTGTTCCGCGCGCACGTGCACCTGCGGGCCGACGTGCTGCTGTACCGGCCCGCGCAGGGAGACCTGGCCTACCCGCAGAAACTGCTGATGATGGAGGTAGCCAACGACCGCATCACTAATGTTCAGGCGACCTATTATGACGTCTTAAATCCATCATGATTTCTGTGTCAGAGAGAGACGGAGTTACACAAGACGAATAGCACTATCTCTTTACCTCACACGAATCATGATGGCATTGGCACTTCGTAATACGGCCACTGGTCTGTTTAAAAATCAAATTAAAAGTTTAAACGCGCGTAAACGGGGAACAGCTGAACTGAAAATATTTTTAGAAGAAAAGTTTCTTGAACCCTTTTTTATGCTAATCGTGCTACAAAAAGATTACGTTACGTTTATATTTTCAAAGTCCAAGCAAGACACAGCTTCTATTTCAATGTTTGTGGCTTAGATACTCATAACAGTTTCATTTCTTCCGCAGCAAATCGCAATGTCAATCCAAGAGCAGTCCCTTAAACGGAGCGACTCCCGCAACTCTATGGTGTCTGACATCTCTGCAACATCACAAGAAGTCGCCAACATCAACGTGGAGGCCCAGCGAAGACCCCAGGCCTCCCCTGCCGACCTGCACGGCATGTGGTACCCGGGCGTCAGACGAACCCTCGCAGCCTTATCAAGACTATACCGCTGTCTTGAGAAGAAAGTCTTCCAAGGTTTAGCCCAAGAAGCGATATCCCTGTGCGTGCAAAGCGTAGACAGTGCTGCGAAACAAATTACAGCAAACACAACCAGTGTCGATGGAGAATTGTTCCAAATCAAGCATCTTTTGATTCTAAGGGAGCAAATAGCTCCGTTCCAAGTCGATTTTATCGTCAAAGAGACGACTTTAGACTTCAGTAATATGAAAAATGCAGCATACGGGCTGTTTCAGAAACCGAGGCAGATTTTCTCTTTGAACAGCAACAATGCGTTGTTAGAATTCCTGTTGGATGGTACTCCGTTGGTGAGGGAACACCTCTTGGATTCGAGGAAGGAGGTCGATAGGCAGTTGAAGAGTTGCTGCGAAATGTTCATCAGAGATGCTACGGAGATTTTGGCTGGACCAATGATTGCTTTTATTGAAAAGGTGAGTTACTTCAGAAATAAGTTTGATATTGTTAGTCGTTGTTAGGATTTCATCGCGTTTTTTGTGAGGAGGAATAGGGATGTTCCTGAGTAAAACATATATGATTATGTTTAGTCCGTTAGTTAGATTATAGAAAAATATTGGGCACGTATTTTTTCCTTTATCAAATCTATAAAAACTGACCAAGATAAAAAGCATCAAAGATCAGGAGTGGGGGCTTGTGACGTCACGGCTAGGTAAGAATGTAGCGAGTAGTAACGTCACACGAGTTTTCAACGCACTATATCGTCTTCATTTTTAGTTTACGTGAAAAAAGAAAAAACACGCGTCCAATATTTTTTGGAAATCTATCTGACGGACTAATCAGATTTTTTTAGTTAACAATATTGGTAAAACTTTTTATCATGTCAATGGTTTATCAAATTATACTATTAAGGCCCAATATGTGGCCATGTTTGTAGCTTCATTGGAGGCGTTGTACAAGTCATCTAGGGTGGGTGGAAACTCCAGTAAATGGGACATGGTCTACATTAGATTATGATGATGTTTGATGGATCAATAATTCCCCAATCGCAAATATGTATTACACTTAGGTACACCCACGTTTTGCCGAAAAAATAGGATCTACGTACTGAGAGTAGAGCCTATGTCGAAATGTGTGCTTTGCAAAAGGTAGGCCCCCCAAAACACCTCCCCTTTAGAACCTGTTGATGCTTTTTAATCAGATTAAACTGATTGCGACTGTACTACACTTACCTTATGTATTTAAGCTCGCTAAGCTAAGTGAACAATGTATGTTCTTATAGAATAAATAAAAGATCTTTAAAGCCAATAGAATAATCCTATCCTATAATGTGCCCACTGCTCAGGCCTCCCCTCTGGTGGGCTATACTGCCATTATAAGCAAAAAGGACGTATCTACACAAAACGAAGTAACTAATTTCTGACCTTAACTTATTTTCTTAATGTCGAAAATTGGCTACTTCGTTTTGTGTTGTTACGGCTTGTTTTCTTATGACGGCAGTATATTCCATCAAGGTAGATCGATGCTGGTTATAAAGCCGCATTTCCGCTAGCAACCAAACCGCATGCAATTTTAATTACATTGCGCGGCTCGCTCGAGTGTTTGCTCACGTTATACTTCGGTAGCTTGCAATGTAATTCAATGACGTGCTGAATTTACTTACATTTGGCCTAAGGATGGAAAATACCAAGCATTTTAATTAAGCATAAGCATAATCAGCCTTTTAACGTTCCCACCAGGAGAGGGAATGGGCCGTAATCCACCACGCGGACTGGGCCCGCGGGTTGGTGAATGTCGAATTTTTGGTTCTAAGTCATGCTGGTTTCCTCACATTGTTTTCCTTCGCCGTTGTGAGAGCAGTGGTGATGAAATTAATTACACAAAGTAATTCGCCTGGCTGGGTTTGATCCCGCGATCTACAATTCATAAGTCGGGGCCGTTACCACTCGACCACCACTGCTCTCATTCTCTCATTCAGCATTTGAATTGTTTTGAACCAATTGAGCCAATGATACGTTCGTTGTAACTTTCCAGGCCACAGCCTTCACGCCAATAGAACAGCTGAAGACCCAGCCGTGGGCCTCTCCTGAGGAGATGGCGGTGGCGGTGAAGGAGGCGCAGAAGAGGATCCGCACGCACCTGGCGCCGCTGCAGCGCTCCATGCAGCTGTACCTGGCTAATAAGGAGACGGAGTTCATACTGTTTAGGCCGATTAGGGTAGGTTTCTGATGGTTACATAAGCTACATTCATAAGTGTTATCTGGATTTTTAACCGACATCTAAAAAAGGAGGAGGTTCTCAATTCGGATGTTTGTATTTTTTTTTTTTATGTTTGTTCGCGCATAACTCTGTCGCTTGTCAACCGATTTGAAAAATTCTTTCTTGTTGGAAAGGGTATACTTCCCAAATGGTCCCATGAAAATTTTATCGAAATCGACCAAGCGGTTTTCGAAAAATCTAAAAAAAATATCTACATTGACGACCTCTTAGTTTATTCTGTAAAGGAGCAGTGCGTTTTTTTACACCAATGTGATTGGTTCGTTTAGGTGGGGGGAGGGGAGGGGATGTAGGTACCACTAAAAAGTGAAAAATAAAAAACTTTTTACAAAAAATACAACCGACTTTTACACAAAAAATCAAAAAAGTGCAAAATAACTTTAATTTCGGAAGTCGGTGTTCAAAAAACGAAAAAGCAACCACCAACACCGAGTTCCGAAATTAAAGTTATTTTGCACTTTTTTGATTTTTTGTGTAAAAGTCGGTTGTATTTTTTTGTAAAAAGTTTTTTTACTGTTATAAACTAATTTATGAATGAATTCGTTGGAAGTACAAATATTTTGTCGTTATAAGAGGAAAACCTAAGTTCAAGCGAGTTTTTATAAAAAATAAGTTTTTTAAATGTATTTTTCCATTTATATTGAGACTAGCATCGCCCCGCGGTTTCACCCGCGTAGTTCCCGTTCCCGTGGATATACGGGAATAAAATATAGCCTATGTTACTCGGGGTGAATGTAGCTTTCTAATGGTGAAAGAATTTTTGAAATCGGTCCAGTAGTTTTCGAGTTTATTCGTTACTGAAACAGATGATAGCGAAAAACTATTTTCTTGATTGTAGGTATTTATTTTATAATTGCAATCGAACAGAGTTTCGGCTTACGCTAGGTTCTAGATCAGGAATGCTTAACAAAATGCGCTGCGCGACATTTTTATAACTTTACCCCCTACTCTGAATCGAGGAGGGGATCGCTGCTCGGTAACGCCCATCGCGTGAGGTCTACCCGCGGACATGGCGTGCTAGTCAATTGACTTCCTCTTTGCTGTGGCTGCCGTGGCGTACTTGGTTGTCATGGCTATGGCTTTGACTGAGGCTGTGGCTTTGGCTGAACCGACGACACGGCACGGCATGGCATGGCTTTGGCATGGCTGGCAATCGGGTGACTGTTACAGTCGGCCATCCTGAAACAATTGCTCCCGCAATGGGAAAATAAACACAATTAGCTTTCCAGTAAGTCAATCAGGTCTTCTGTCTCTAACTGCTCATCAGAGCTGCTGGCACTGTCAGATATAGGAGCTACACTTCGATAGGGTCGCAAGGAGTCAACAGATACTAAACCCATGAAGCTCTTATATCCTCTCAAACCTTTTATACTTCTGATCCTGTATCTGTCCTTATCAATAACTTTTGTGACAATATAAGGCCCTGAATAGAGGTCATCTAATTTGGTACTGACTTTAGCCGCGCTACTTGTAGGAGCCTGTTTCCAAAGTACTAAATCACCTTTCTTGTATGTGTGACATGGCTTACGACGCTTATCAAAATAGTGTTTCATTTTAGCGCTGGCTTTTTCAATGCGCTGCCTAGCCTTGGTGCGTTTCACGTGAGTTGAATCGACTACCCGCCCCGGAATAGAAACATCACATACTGACCTACTACTTCGTGAAAACATCAAGTCGTATGGTTTATACCCGGTTGTATCGTTTAAAGTGTTGTTTATTCCCCAGATGACGTCAGGTAAACTGTTAGACCAATTGTGCCCGGCTTCACTAGGGTCGGTAGTTCGTAACGCGTTCAAAATGGTTCTGTTGGTACGCTCAACTTGGCCGTTAGCTCGAGGACAAGCTATAGCAGTTAAAGTATGCTTGAACTGTTTGTCTGTAGCAAACTTCTTGAAATATCTACTAGTGAAGGCTTTTCCATGATCCGACACTACTCTATCCGGGTATCCAAACAAAGCGAAAATTCGTTTTAATAACCTGACCGTCTCGATAGAGTTTACTGTCCGAGTTGGTTCCGCAATAACAAACTTTGTAAATGAATCGGTTATCACTAACATGTACACATAGCCTTTCTTTGTCTTACAGAACGGTCCTAAGTGATCAACATGTACTGTTCTAAACGGTTCAGTTGGTTTAGGAATAGGATGCAACATACCCTCCTTTTTCCCGTACTCCCCTTTTCCGTAAGCGCAATGTAAACACGCCGCAACATATTTCCGAATGAACCGCGTCATTTTCGGAAACCAGTAATCATTTTTAATAAGCTCAATGCAGCGCTTAAATCCTACATGGCCTATTTCATCATGGTGCATTTGAACAATTTTCCACCTAGCTGGTCCCGGCACTACAAGACGATTACCGCACAGAGTTTTTCGGTATAACCTATCATCTATCAGTACGAAATCTTTTGTTAAGTCGCGCTCTGCTGAACCAGATTTTAATCGATCGATTATGTTTTTGACTTTGTCATCTTGATACTGAACTGTAAAGAACCAATCAGATACCTCTAGGCGATTAACATTAAGCGCGTCAACAGGATTTCGACTAAGTGCATCGACGTGTCTCATGCGCTCACCGGGCCGGTATTCTACACTTATATCGTAATCTTGAATCATCAACCACCATCTGGCTATCCGCGGAATAATATCACGTTTTGTCAAAGTGGAACGCACCGCGGTACAATCCGTAACAATTTTTACATGTTTACCAATTACATAAACGCGGAATTTTCTCAATGATTCTACAACCGCTAGTGTTTCGAGTTCGTAGCTGTGATATACACTTTCTTGTTTAGAAGTTACACGACTGAAATACATTACCGGTCTTAAAGTACCATCAATTTGTTTTTGAAATAATATACCTGCTATGCCTAACTTACAAGCGTCCGTATGTATTTCTGTTTCTAGCTCGGGATCGTATATCGCTAACACCGGTTTGGAGCACAAACACTTTTTTAATTCGTTAAAACTCTCTAATTGTTTACTACCCCAACCCCATTCAACGTTTTTCTTTGTTAAATTGGTTAAGGCACGAGCAATTTGAGCAAATTTATGAATAAACTTACGGAAATAGCTACATAATCCGATAAATTGTCGAACTTCATGTACATTTTTGGGCACGGGAAATTGTGACACGGCGGTTAGTTTCGACTCTGCCGGTTGCACACCATTTTCAGAAATTTCATGCCCTAAATATGTTACTTGAGTTTGTAAAAACGTACACTTTTTCATATTTGATTTCAGATTCTCGGTTTCAAATTTATTTAACACAACCTCTAACATGTCAAGACCAGATTGAACGTCAACCGAGGGTATTAATATATCATCTAAGAATGCCAAAATCTCGCATGAATCGCTACTACCGCCATTTTGAGAAAAATGAATGGAGTTTACTATCTTGTTAATTAAACGCATGAAAACTGACGGAGAATTGGCTAAACCGAATGGAACACGAATATATTCAAATTGACCAGCCTGACAAATAAATGCGCTTTTATGAGTATCCTCAGGTTTTAGCTTCACTTGATGGTAACCTTGAGACATATCTAAACACGTAAAATATTTTTTACCGGCTAACTTAGAAATATGATCTTCAATATTAGGTAGCGGGTACCTGTCTTTAACGGTTATGGCGTTAAGTGCGCGATAATCTATGCACAATCTGCTATCCCCGTTCTTTTTTTTTACCAATATCACTGGAGAAGCATAGTTGGATTCTGATTCTTTAATAATACCGGCTTCTAATAATTCAGAGACTTTAGATTTTACTATTTCTTGTTCACAGTGCGATAGTCTATATGGTTGTCGATATACTGGCTTATTGGTAGTCAACGTAATTGGCATCTGAATTAAATTTGTGCAACCGAGATCTTTAGTACTAACTGCGAAACTTTGTTTGAATCTAATTAGCAATTCCATTAAATCTTTACGTTCCATTTCACTCAAATCACCTATTTTTATGTCGTTTAACAAAACTCCACCTATGCTCAGATCAGAATCTTTATCTACAGACAAAACAAAAGGTAATTTTTCCGGCACAGTTACTTTAGGCAAGTCACTTGAAATAGGCAAATCAGAAGGCTTTAAAGGCAAATATGGCTTGGCTTGGCTAACCTGGCTAATGATGGATGATGATGATGTGTCGCAGCTCTCGGCGCGTGTGAGGACCTGGCCAGCCTCCCACACGATATCCTCAGCCCCGGTGTTGATGACCTTGATGTGTCCGCTATCGCCTCGGAGAAGAGTAGCCGGCAGGGAGTAGGAAACTCCCTGAAAGTCGTAGTGGCGTGCCGCGGTACAGATATCGTTGTTTTGTCGGTTGCCCAGTATCAGGACCTTGATGATGGAAGCTCCTGGTGGCAACGTTTCACGCATAGTTGTTACAATCTTGAACTTGTGGAGCTCTTCAACCACATCTTTCTTTGGCATGGAGTCAGATTCACGCATAAGTGTGGCTGTTCCGTTGCTTACGACGAGTGAAATGTCGCTGGCATTGATGACGGGTTGACCGATGAGTAAATGAATGTCACCCATCTCGATGTCTGTCAGGTACGCATCGCAAGTAACATGAATACCGTCTATTTCCAGATTAAATTTTACTTCTCCACGCGAAGTAATTAACCCGCCGGCGAAGCCTTTTAGGATCGTACTCGTAGGTATGACGTCGAGAGATAATAATCTGGAGATCTGACTGGTCATGACGTTCACCTGGCTTCCGGTATCGATGTAGGTCTTCACGTGGACTCCGTTGATCTTGGCTATTTTCTTGTAGGTGTCATTGTAGTTTTGTATTAGCTTGATATCCTTGACGCTGTTGTTCACATCGAGCGTAGATTTTTGAAGAGCGTTTGTAGATGAATTATTGCAGCGGGTAGCGATGTGGCCTTGCTTACCACATTTAAAGCACACACGTTGATCGGGAAGCGTACAATTTCGCAACATGTGACCCGTCTTCTTACAACGTGGGCACGGATCATTCTCTGTAAAAGTCTTCTTTTCGGCGGGCATTGGTCGAGGGTCCTTACTCGGTAGGCGAGATTCTGATGCGGGGCCGTGATAGTCGTCGAGGGCACAGAGAAATTCTTCATATAGTTCATCAGGGCGTTCACATTGGAAAGCACGTGCATTTGGTTGTAAAGATGAGGGTAGGCCTCGAATGATGCACGAGACGCTGGCGCTGTCCGATAGCTTACAACGGAAGCACATGGATACTTTATCTTGATAATATTTGGTCATTGTTTCATTAGGCATCTTCCGTCTTTGCATCATCTCGTCTAACAATGCACTGTAGTCACGATGTTTAGGAAAAGCACGCAGCAGCATCTGTTTCCACTCGTCCCACGAATAATTATACTCGTCGAGTCGGTTGTACCATTTGCGAGCTTGTCCCCGTAGTTTGTCTTGTAGATGGAATGCCTTTATTTCATCGCTCCAATGATGTATGTCGCCGAGTTGATCGATTTTTCTTAACCACGCTGATATTGTGCTATCTTCACTATCCGGGTCGAATTCAGGAATGAGGGACACAGCACGATGATTTTTGGATATACCGATGTCTGAATCCAGTTCGCGGACGGCCTTGTCAACTTCATTTTGTAGGAGGTGTTTCAGAATTTTTCTGGCGGGCGGTGGTGTACAATCGCAGTCTTCATCTTGCTCGATGTTGCTCGAGGGGTCCCATCCGGGTGGACGCACCCCACGTCCATGAAGGTCACCGCGATTTCGCTTCATCCCGCTTCTGAGTGAAACAGATGATAGCGAAAAACTATTTTCTTGATTGTAGGTATTTATTTTATAATTGCAATCGAACAGAGTTTCGGCTTACGCTAGGTTCTAGATCAGGAATGCTTAACAAAATGCGCTGCGCGACATTTTTATAACTTTACCCCCTACTCTGAATCGAGGAGGGGATCGCTGCTCGGTAACGCCCATCGCGTGAGGTCTACCCGCGGACATGGCGTGCTAGTCAATTGACTTCCTCTTTGCTGTGGCTGCCGTGGCGTACTTGGTTGTCATGGCTATGGCTTTGACTGAGGCTGTGGCTTTGGCTGAACCGACGACACGGCACGGCATGGCATGGCTTTGGCATGGCTGGCAATCGGGTGACTGTTACATTACATACAAAAAATTAAATACAAATCTTTCCTCTTTATAATATTAGTATAGATATAGAAACCGCTTTTAAGGGTTTTTTTTTAAATAATGTTTCTTATTTATGTAGGATAAATATTTTAATTTTTAAGGTATAAATATCATTTTTTTAGATACAGATATTGCACAGCAGTACCTATATATATGTAGTAAACTTTAACCGCACGATCTGAAGTTGTATTATGAAGGTAAAATATGATAACTTCGTATCTTAACTGTATTTTAATTAACGAAGGTCGTTATTTAGAACCCATTATTTGGCTAAAAGCAACGATTTCATATTGCACCTAACTAGTAGGTACATGTTGCTGTAAGCAGCGCCTCGCGTTGCGTCGAATTGATAGTCTGAAAAGATAATAAATCTGAAAACTAGAGAATAATCTGAAAGCAACTTGCGCGTTTTACTGCTTACTCGTGACGCTTCGATCGATCCAACGGCATGACCTGCATAGTAGCGCCGTTCCAGTCACTGACCTTATTTGAAGATTCTTAGGTATTTACTGTTTGGCTATATATCATTCGAATGATATCTAAATGTTTCATTATAAGTGCTAAATCATAGATAAATAGCTATGATCAATTAGATTACAACAAAATAAAAAATATTACTTTTTTCTGCAATAATTTTAAATACCCTGTAGTCATAATACTAACCAGGACACAGCTCCACAAAACGACTTCAAAATTACTAAACGCTAATCCACTGCAATGTTATCTTTTGTTATAATTACAGAACAACGTCGTCGGCTACTTCGTCCAAATCGAGCAGCTGCTCACAAACGCGGGCTATACTTACGAGGACAATCTCATCGTCGCCTGCCCCACACCGGAACAGGTGTCAGTCTTCATATCTTCAGCCAGCCTCATAAGCCACAGTGAACCCGTGCAGCCTTACGGGAGCAAAGTCAAGCAGAGTGTGGTTAGGAAGCCTAGTGTCACTAGTGTTAAGGAGAAAGATGAGGTTCCTGTTGCTTTGGAAGCTAAACCTGATACTATAACTATATAGTTACGTTAAGTGTATGCTGTCAAACAAAAGAGCAGTATTTACTCAATTATAGTAGTGAATATTGGTATTATATGCAATTTTCAGTGTCACACAGAAATATGTAATTGCCTACATTGTGTAATATTACATGTACCTACTTAAATGTTGTGCAATCAGGTTGCCATTGGATTATTGGGCAGGTCTAGCATAGCCAATGAGATTTATAATATAACTTATTCCATAATGTAATTAATTTATCCTACTTGATTATTATATTCTAGAAATAATTTAAATAATATTATGTTGTGGCCAAATAAAAAAAAATTATCAAATACAGAATCATTCATGTTTATTTACACATTTATTTATCTTACTGTCCTATAATAAATACAGTATTCACCAAGACATTGTGTTTTATTACAATAAAACGACGAGACATTGGGAGCAAAATGTTTAATGCTTTTTCGATCTTAACTGATTTAAATAATGTTTCTCTAATGTACAACTATAACTTTTTACACCCTAAGCCAGTATTGTCCAGCACGGATCCTAGTGTAGTCTGGCAGACCTTCAGTGGGACCAACGGCAGCAACAGCAGGGCAGCGATCGAACAAGTACTTGTAGCATACATCACGTACATTCTGTACTGAGACAGCTTCAATACGGGCATCCAGCTCATGGATAGGGATGCGGCGGTTATAACACAACATTTGACGGCCAATGTCTTCACACACAGGGGTGGTGCCATCAAGCTGGAGAAGCATGTTAGTTTTCAGGAGGTTCTTGGCACGCTCAACTTCTCCCTCGGTTACGGCAGTGCAGAGCTTCATCCATTCCTTCTGGATATTGTACACCATATCATCAAGCTGCAGAGGTTCGGCTACAAAGTAGATTCCCCACAGTCCAGTATCCTTGTAGCAAGTGTTGAAGGACTGGAAGCTATGGCAAAGGTTGCCAGCGGATGCAGCACGGGCCAAGAAGGATGCATTGTTCACACCGCCACCCTGAGAGCGGTCCCAAGCTCCAATAAGTGTGTTGGCAACCATCAGAGGAATGTTGTCAGCATCAGTCCATCCTGCACCTTCAACAGCAATAGCAACATGAGCAAGGGGCATAGAGTCATCACGCACCCTGATCTCTGAGCCAGTGTACCGGCAAGGAGCCAGCTCTACATCTGAAACAGTGTTCTTCAGTCCACTGAAGTTCTTATTGGCAAGGTCTACCAACTTTTGATGGTCAACTCCACCTGCTCCAGCTAGAACAATGCGAGAAGGCTGGTAGTGAGTCTTGATGTAGTTTTGAAGGTCGGCCTTGGAAATCTTCTTAATGTTCTTAGTAGGTCCAAGAATTGTCTGACCCAAGGGAGTACCTTGGAAGGCAGTGGCATGAAGATGATCAAATACAACTTCTTGTAGGTTACTTTCAACATCCTGCATTTCGCGAAGAATTACACCTCGTTCTCGTTCGATTTCGGGTTCTGCGAGCGAAGAGTTCTGAATAATATCAGCAAGGATCTCCACGGCGGCGGGCACGTCGTTAGCAAGGCATTTAGCGTAGAACACAGTTTGCTCCCGAGACGTGTAAGCGTTCAGATGGGCGCCCATGTTTTCTACGAGAAGTTCTAAGTCGGTTTGCGACCTCTTGCTTGTACCTTTGAACGCCATGTGTTCAAGGAAATGGGCAACTCCATTGTTTTTGGAGTTTTCGTACCTGGATCCGGCGTCAATCCACAGTCCTACGGTAGCGGTCGCAGCACCGGAATCTTCGGACGCAACGCGGATTCCATTATCTAACACTGAGACTTTTGTCGGTGGGACGTTCACAAGTTTTTCTTTGTAGCCTGCGGCTGTGGCCAAACAACGCACCTGATTGCCCTGTTTTGAGACTAATCTCAAAGTAGTCGCCACCTTCAACATTTTTGCTGTTATTCTGATTCTTTCTTTTGTAAATTTTTGCTCGCAGATTTACGTAATAAATGGGCAATAGTTTCAAGATGTCAAAAAAGGGTGAAGTGGAATGTTGCCAATATAAACAATAAAAAAAAAAACGGTTGTGCGTTCATAGATTTCAGGAATTTTTATCTTTAATTTTTTAAGTTCAAATCTTGTTTGCATTTGTGTTTAATTTTCGTTCTAATAGAAAAATCACGCAAACTGTTACTATTTCCACATTTCTTATCGACTTCAATCTTTAATCTTTTGGTAACTTTGTTACCAAAAATACAGTCCTATAATTCACTGGCAAGTTTTACACACATTTCTTCTGATTGCTATTCTAAAAAATAATTTCACATTTTCGGCATGTCTAAGTATATTGCTATATTACTGGACATTTTGTAATTTTACATTTTTTTAACTAAATATTATTATATATACACTTTAGTAAAAAAAAAACTTAATTACCTAAAAAAAATAGTCTAAAGATGGCGTTTTATAACACAAAACAAAGAAAACTTAGGTTTATGCCGTACATACGGTAAAAGGGAACATCTCTAATTTTGACGTCATATTTTTGTCTTTCCGTTACACGGTTACTTACTGCTTACTGTGTGACTCTCCAACTCGTATTTTTTTATAAGACTATCTGAAATGTTATCAAACCTTTTTTCCCGATAACCTAATCAGTTCAAAGCAGTTTGCAAGAAGATATCCACGTCAATGTCATAATTTGTCTTATTCAATATCAATGGCCGGAGTAAAATAGTAATTCTAAAAATATTCAGGCTCTGACGTTACGGAGAAAGGAACGGCATGTTCAATTACTCTGGAAATCGTTCATTTTTTATCGCACGTAATTCGTGGGATTATTACGAGAGCAACGATGTTTAGTGAAGATTGCATTAAATTTAGTTTCGTTAAAGATTTCTGGGAAAGTGTGTGCCGGTAATACATAGGTGTGAACAGGGTCCCCGCAAGATGCTATCAAAAGTTTTATCTGTGATCTAGTAAATTCGTCATGTCTGCAATGAAGAACCCTAACCCGTCGTCTACGAAGGCATTGTTTAGCCACATCAAGTACGAACACCTGGTAGCTGGTATATCAGGTGGCGTCACCTCCACACTCATACTGCACCCGTTGGATTTAATTAAAATTAGATTTGCTGGTGAGTGTTGCGAATTTTTAATTCACGTAATTACCATGTGAGGTCTCGTCATTTTATAAGGTTAAATATTATCGATTGGAATCCTGACACTCGTGTAGTACGTGTTCAGTGAAAGATAAAATCAATGAATTAATTAGTGCCAGATAATTATCCCTGTAAGTATAAGTTTTAACCTTGAACTTCATTATAGTGAAAGTGAAGAAAAGATAGGGTCAGTGTGTCATCTATAGCTTTGTTTACATTGCACAGATAACTTCCTCAATGATGCAACTAAAGGCAGGCTTGTTGTTAGTCTGTTGCCTCGTGCTTTATGAATTAATCTCATATTTCTTTGCAACAGTAATTATTCCCTTCACTCTTTTGTAATGGCTCTACCAGCTATAGGTATCTAAAGCTGTCGTCAAGTTACTTCATTATTCTTAATTTGAATTCATCGAAAGACTAGGAAGAACAGCTCTATAAATGAGAATGTTTCTAATTACAAAATGCAAGCTAATGGTGACATTTCTTTTTTGTTCCTACTTATATCATGAATACTCAATCTGTGTTTTATAAATAAAAACATTACAAAACTAATTATTTTAAATACCTAGCTAATTATTTTTAGCTGACTTAAAAAAAAAATAAGGAGGTTCTCTATTTGGTTATATTTATTTAAATGTTTGATTCCTCATAACTCCGTATAACTATCATTTGTGAACTGATTTGACAGTTTGTTTTTTATGTAATAGGATAAGTTAGTCCCATAGAAATTTTATTAATAGAGGTGTAGCAATGTGTTTTTTAAAACAAAATACCTACCTAACTGGAAAAAATGTCATTGAAGTAAAAAAATAAAAGTGATGTTTTATGAATAACCAAAAATGTTAAATTACTAAACCATAAATAAAAATATAAAACTAACTTCCAAATAAAAAATCACTAATAAGTAAGAAATAACTTTACTTTCGAAATTCGGTGTCAAAAACAAAGAGATAACCAATAATACCAATTCATGTCCAAGTGCCAATATCAACCCGGCCTCATCTAGTTTTTATAACGGCCAAAAAAGATTGACGTGTAAAAGTGTTTTATACAACCTACTTACAAAAAATAAATCATTTATCAACTTACATTATAAATATATTGTTTCTTTAGGATATTTGTATGAACAGTTGCAACTGCATAATAACTTAATAAGTCATAATTTACAAAGGAATGTATTTATTCATCATTTTGAATCATGTTTAAAGTTTTATTTGCAAACATAATTTTACCATGAGTGAATGAACATTTCTTCGGTCAAAATAACTTGAATTTTCCTTATGCAAGCCAAAACAAAAATCATGGACAGTCGGAAAGCCACTAAGCTTACGTAGGTCACACAAAATACATACCTAGTTAAAATTGATTGTAGACTAGACAGTACTAATAGGCCAGTTTTATTCCAGTTAACGACGGCCGGACCGCAACAGTTCCTAGGTATGATGGACTCAGCAGTGCATTTGTCACTATTGTTAAAAAGGAGGGAGTGAAAGGACTATACAGAGGAGTCACACCGAATGTATGGGGATCAGGCTCTGCATGGGGCTTCTACTTTTTATTGTGAGTATATGTATTATTATTTGTCAAAAAAAAACCGCATTGTCAAGTGGCATCTCAGTTCAATACCTACAATTTTCTCACAAAATCATCAAAACAGTACTCATTGACAAGAAATACCAAGTTTTTCTTATTTGAACTGTTATGATAATAATTGGCAAGGAATGTCGGACATTTAAATTATTACTCTATTGACAGGTAAAAAAGACAGAAGCCTCTTACATTTTCTATTTACTATCTTTATGTGAATATTTTATTTTATTTATTTATTTTATTTTATTACAATTGGAAAACAAACAGTTATAACAGCATCAAGTACAGCATCTTATACAACTATTAACCAATTACATGTTTTCGCATTTAATTATCTATGAAGAGCATGCTTGAAAGATAAGAAGAAAAAGAAAAATACTAATTAAAAATATTAACAATATTACACAAACAATCATGTTATTGCGTTTTGTCGTGCAAAATAAAACAGTTATCGAACCAATGTTTAGTAAGAATTCGATTGAATACACGCGGCTTAGTAGTGAATAAATCAAGTTCAGAAAAGTCAACCAAGCTATTGTACGATTTTGCGCTTCTTATAAAGAACGAATTCCGTCTGTAATTTGTATAGCAGTGGGGAACGTTAAGAAGAAGAAAGGGTGTTCTAGCAGATCTAGTAGGGGCGCGTAAATTGATCTTGGAGAGAAGTTGCGGGGCGTCGATGTAAGATTGCGCTAACTTAACAAGGAAAGAGATGTTAGATATACTCCTTCTCTCCCTAAGTGGTAGTAAGTGGTACCTTTTGCATCTAAACTCGTAGTTGTGGTCGCGGGTTTTACACTTATACTGTAGGTATCGCGTAAAGTTTCGCTGGACAGATTCTAATCGTGAGATGTATATGTCATACATGGGATTCCAAACCTGTGAACAGTATTCGAGTGAGCTTCGGACGAAGGAACAGTACAATATTTTAATTATTTTAATATCTGTAAACTGAGAGCAAGATCTTTTTAAAAACCCCATGGCTTTGTTAGCTTTATTTACAATGTGATCTACGTGTTTTTCGTAGGTAAGTTTGGAATCATGTATCACACCTAAATCACGTATGTAATCCACTCGTTTAAGCTGGTCATTCTTTAGAATGTATGTATGGAATATGCTATTGGTCTTGCGAGTAAATGTAATTGTGTAACATTTAGATATATTGAGTTCCAGATTATTCAACTGACAATAGTTTTCTAGTCTTACGAGATCTTGTTGTAAAGAATAGCAGTCTCCGACATTATTTATGCGCTTGAAAATCTTCATGTCGTCTGCGTAAAGTAGGAATAACGAGTTTGGAAAGCATGTGTGAATGTCGTTTATAAAGATATTGAACAATAAGGGCCCAAGAAGCGATCCCTGAGGAACTCCTGAAGGGACTACATGCCGCTTCGACACAACACAGTTGACTACGACAGCCTGGGAACGATTCTTTATGTAAGATGTTATCCACCGGTATAAGTTACCATGAATACCTGCATTGAAAATCTTCTGCAAAAGTATGTTATGGTCAATACGGTCAAAACATTTACTGTAGTCTGTAAAAATACAATCAACCTGTCCTCCATCGTCCATAGAAGACGTAGTAAAGTCAACAAAAGACAGTAGGTTGGTAGTGGTCGATCGATTTTTGAGAAAGCCGTGCTGTTGGGGAATAAAGGCCGAGGAAAAAGTGCTGTAAACTTGTGTGTAGATAATGCGTTCGAGTATTTTACCAAAAAGGCATAATTTAGATATGGGTCTGTAATTATTAATATCACCCTTATTCCCACTTTTGTGTACCGGTGTTATATGCGCGTACTTCCATATGGTAGGTACAATTCCTTCCTTAACAGAGCGCGTAAAAATAATCGTTAGTGGCTTAAGTAGACCTTTAGCACACTTGACAATAAATAGTGGCGGTATGTTGTCAGGACCCGCGCCTTTAGTGAGATCTAGGGATTCTAATAGCCTAAGCAGGTGGTTTGAATTTATTTCAATCTCACCTATGTTTTGAGCAGAGTTGGTAGGAGTATTTATTGGGCTTTTATTTATGACATAACTGACACCTGTTTACAATCATTCCTAATGTTTACATTATGCTAAAGCCATTTGTTCACCTCAGCAGAGCGCACAAATGGCGTAAAAAATAGTCCAATATCATCTTCTCCACTTTGGTAAGTGAACAAGATGACAGAAATTTGCACACTTCGGTGCGCACGAAGCCTGATAAAATTGTCATTTATGGCCATCTAATGACGTGATTTGGCCGTCATACTTATATTTCTAACTTATTTTAAGTTAATGGGCGCACCTATCGCTAATTTCCGGGCACAGTTCCAAACTAGAGTATTTTGGTATTTTATGATGTAAAAACCCACGACACAGCAGAAATTCCTAGTGTGGGGCAACGTTTCTTTCTACAAAAAAAAGGGCTCGCGTGAAAGACAAAAGTTATCCCAACAGTAGTATGTCCTTCTGAAGGTCCAATCAATCTCTTTACAAAAATTCATCAAAATTAGTTCATCAATTTAGACGAAAAACGTAACAGACAGACTGAGTTACTTTCAAGTAATATGGAAACGGCTGTATGGTCGCTAAGTGCCTTGCGACAGGTATTATGTCTGCCGGCAACCCTTCTAACATACATATAGGAAGGTACACAGCTTCTACAGGGTGAAATTGAATAGATGCGACATATTTAAATATACAATAATACGTGTTGTCAAGAAAATTTAGAACATACCAAATGTAAAATTAATGAACTTTTATCACCGCTATGAATGGCAACGTTTAATAACGCGAGTACTCCACAACGATCATTGAGCACTGCGATTAGATGGACGAGATTTTTTGATACTTTAATTTTTCTTATTTATTTTGCATATTAATTATTTTTCTGGAATACCGATAATTCGTACTTAAATAAAGATATTAACATCGATGGATCATTTTAAAACGCCAACCACGTAACTTTTTTTAACGATTTAGATTGTAGAAAAAACAGTTTATAATTACTAGGTTACTGTAACTGAAGCTCCCATTTCATTTTGTCGCATCTATTCAAAGTCATCCTGTATGTAATAATGGTGCATACGTATCGACCCGTGCTGTGCGCTATGACTAAACTCTTGGTCAGTGCGCGAAAGTGCTCAATTGCAAATATTTGTAGGGCCAGATGTTGGTAACTATACATGACTTGAGTACTGTTATACTGTGTAGTTGTACTGTAGTACTGTTATGCACACAAGTTACCAGTACCTTGAGCGCATTCAAGGAGAGAGTTTTCGTATAAGAATCCCTTATTGACATTTAACGTCTTTTTATAGCGATCGATGCATATCTACTTAGCATGCATTTCGCAGACCGCTGCTACACCCGACGACGTCACCTATTATACCAATTTCGTGAAAGAATTTCAAGAAAAATCTGAAACGTCTAAACTAATTGGCTGGCACTAGTCTGCCTTTGTCACATTGTGAACTGAAAGACGTCAATGCTTATTTAAAATTCACAATCTTGTCGCGATCAATGAGTCATAAGAACGCAGAAAATATATGGGCACTCACGACTTTTTTTCTCCGTTAGCGATAAATCTGTGTTAATGACTCCACTGAATTCTCAATGTATAATTAATTAATATTCTAAAGTCTATGAATTTCTCTGTACTTTGCATGAGCTGTCTTCGTGTTCGGAATTGGCAAGATTTCCAATTCTATGAGTAGGTACGACGTTTATTTAGTAAAACAATTTTTATCCCGTAACTCAATGACTTTGTTCGAGGAAGTTGTTTCTGTAGGTACCAAGGCTAGAACCAAAAATAATTAAGACTGCTGTATACGCCGTACGGCATTTCATACAAATTTTCAAGTCCTTATTTTCCGAAATGACTAAACCGATTTTAATGAAACTTTACACACATAAGCAGGATACATAGGTCTAAAAAGTCTTTGAAAACATTTTCGATATTCGATAGTGTTACAGTAAAATAAGACCCATTTTAAATTTTCCATCATCATCTTCCTGCCCTTATCCCATGTTACTTGGGGTCGCCGCAACATGTTTTTTCTTCCATTCTGTCCTGTCAGCCGTCACGCTATCACTAACTCCTTTTTCTTTCATATCACTCCTCACACAGTCCATCCATCGTTTCTTTGGCCTACCTCTCTCTTTCCATCCATCCACATTCATATTCATAACCCTTTTAGTTACATGTGCTTCATCCCTCCTTTTTACATGACCATACCAAGACAAGAATTTTCCATACAAACATAAATTACCAGGCGATCTATTATGACGTCTTAAATCCATCATGAATTATGTGTCAGAGAGAGACGGAGTTACACAAGACGAATAGCACTATGATCTCTTTCTCTCACACGAATCATGATAGCATTAGCACTTCGTAATACGGCCACTGTTATCTTTTTTAAATAAGACATTTAGAAAAAAAAATTAACTAACTTTTTAGTCCTATGTATCCTGCTTATATATGTGAAGTTTCATTAAAATCGGTTCAGTCATTTAACAAAATAGTGACTTGAAAATTTGTATGAAATGCCATACGGCGTACCTACACGCTCTTAATGTTTCTAGACCTAGAGTCAAAAAGCATAATCAGCCAAAAAGCCAAAAAGTAGCGGACCAAAAAATACCTGATATGTTTTTAGCCATCGAGTTAATGAGGTCGAGCGAATTTAGATGATGCTATTTTGCACATTGAAGATCGCCCTATTTTTTAAATATTTAGCCACACAGAACACTGAAAAGTGTACTGGCAGTCATTGCCCTATTGGCTGACTTTTGTCGTGGGACATTCCGGAGTTAATAAATTGTTATTGTCATTAAAATTATTAATGTAACCGTGTATTTATTAATATCAAAATAACATGGGACATTAAAACAAAGAGTATTGTTTCAAATACAATGTCGACACAACTTTTGAAAATGTCGATAACCGTAATTTATGTATATTTACGTCGCTTCATTTACACCAAAAATTCTTCATTTAAACTATAATTATAGTATATCCACAATTAGCCATTTCTACACACGTTTTTGCTAGTTTGTAATCAAATAATAAGAAACAAAGAAAGCGAAATATGTTGCATTTCTATATCGTTACGTAATTGTTTTGTCAATATGTATGTAGATAACTTTTCAATGCTATGGCCATGATTATTTTTCCATAGCTTCAATAAACTACTGTTACATCGAAACTTATCCACATAAACAATAACAATAGTTTCTGTTGGTTTTCTTTCATTGCTCGTTTTTCCTTTAGTCAGGCTAAGTGTCAGAATTTTATGAACATCGACGTTTACATAAAGACAGACCCATAAAAAGCCCGCCCGTCACCACTTCCTAGTGTTTTAGCTGGGAAGAGGTAGCGCAACAAACTTCCCAGAAATAACAATAATACAGTCATGTGTTGAACTTTCCACGTGTAACACAAATGTGAATTGTGATGAACGTATACTTTCGGAGAATACATTTGTATTTTTTTGTTTACAAAAATTGCGCTGACAATAAAAACGTAAATTTTCCGTCACGGCCGACCATCTGGCGTAGAAAATTTATCTCACGTAATTTTCCATCCACGAAAGTCTAAAAAAAATTTTTTTTTTTTATCTAGGAGATGGATTTTCTATGCCAGATGGATAGACGTGTCGGAAAATTAGTTCATATTAAGCACCTATGTACTTAAATAATTTGTCAATAAGTAAACAAAACATAAATACGTACCTACTTAAGCTATAGCAATCGTCAATAGCTCAAATTGCATTGGGTGCATTTACAGGCTACTTCCCGTTATGTCACATTCCCGATTGGACAACATGTCAAAAGTTTTAAAAACAACTGAACGCTAGTGGCGTTTGGTCAAGATTTTGATTTTCATACATCCATTCTCGTTTTGTCACCCTTTTTTTAAACTAGTTCTTTGTACGGTACAGTCAACTACAAAAGGCACCAAGTTCTTTTTGACGCTCTTTTTATAACCCGACTTTCCCAGAGGTTGGTATTTTGCTTTCTTAGCATATGTAAAATCCTAAATTATATAGGTACGTTACATGCATAGGTAGTACCATGTCAATAGGTTTGATTGCCATGTGCAGCTTTCATCTATTTAACTTTGAAAACCGATAGTCCTAATCTTATTGAGATTGAAGCAGACTGCGGAAGTGCAAAAAATCCAAGTGGTCAAGATTTACAATACAACTACCAGGAGACTAGAAAAATGTCGAAGTATTTTTGGGATTGGAATAGGGTAGTTAACTAAAAAAATCTGATTAGTCCGTCAGATAGATTTCCAAAAAATATTGGAGACGTTTTTTTTCTTTTTTCACATAAACAAAAAATGAAGACGATACAGTGCGTTGAAAACTCGTGTGACGTCACTACTCGCTACAATTTTTACCGGGCCGTGGCGTTACACGAGTTTTCAACGCACTGTATCGTTTTCATTTTCTCTCCTGATCTTTGATGCTTTTTATCTTCATCAGTTTTTATAGATTTGATAAAGGAAAAAATACGTATCAAATATTTTTCTATAATCCAACTGACGGACTAAACATAATCATATACTTTTTACTCAGGCAGCATCCCTATTGGAAGCGCAAAGACTCACAAACTACCAGGATACCAGAATCATGAATATGTATTTCCGGGGCAAAAGAACGAGTGTTAAAAACTCAAAAACTACCAGGATACTTTACTTGTTTTTTCTTGGGGCTGGGATAAATTTTTAACATCAATCTATGACCCTTAGGAGTCGAGGAAAAAGCAAAATAGCCAGAAAAAATAAGCCAAAAAGAAGAAATGACGCTCCAGCCTCAAATACCGAAATTACTGAATTGCGAAACCACGGGATTAACTTTCATAATGTTATACCTTCCTAAAGCCAGTTCTAAAGTTCACGCAGACGAAGTCGCAAATAGAAGCTAATTTACTAACAAAATACAAAGAGCTCACTGGGATAACAATATGCTAGTATCACGAATTCAATATTGATCAAGAGGAAACTGAAAGTGATAATCAAAACACTTTTGACGCGAGCGATGCCGCGGGTGGAAGCTAGTAAGTAGATAGAACATGAACGGAGGCATTTCTTTTTGCTCCTGATTGTACTTTCCAAACAAAAGGTTGACCAAACGGGAAAGAATATAGGCATTTTCAAATGTTGACGAATCGGGAATGAATGTATGAAGATCAAAATCTTGACCAAACGCCACTAGCGTTCAGTTGTTTTTAAAACTTTTGACATGTTGTCCAATCGGGAATGTGACATAACGGGAAGTAGCCCATTTACAAACATATAAATTCACAGACAAAAACAGCCAGATAAGAAGAAATAGAATTCATTCAATTAATTACGTTAGATAAAAATATATAAAGTACGGAATCGGCTGTTGCGGAAGTTGTTCGAAAGAGTCACCGCAGCCCTGGAACGCAAAGGGCACTAGAAGGATCACGGGATTTAGTCAGTAAGAGTCTGACACTCCCTTCCGCTCCGCCCAGAGCGCGAGAAGTCATTTCCCATCCATTTCCCGTGGTCCGTTGTACCTAGACAATAGGGATGTTGCCTGAGTAAAAAATATATGATTATGTAAAAATATATATTAAGTCCGTCAGTTAGATTATAGAAAAATATTGGACACGTATTTTTTCGTTTATCAAATCTATAAAAACTGACGAAGATAAAAAGCATCAAAGATCAGGAGTGGGAGCGTGTGACGTCACTGTCCGGTAAAAATTGTAGTGAGTAGTGACGTCACACGAGTTTTTTACGCACTGTATCGTCTTCATTTTTTGTTTATGTGAAAAAAGAAAAAATACGTGTCCAATATTTTTTGGAAATCTATCAGACGGACTAATCAGATTTTTTTAGTTAACTACCATATGAACACGTATCAAGTTTGAAAACTATTTTTCTAATAAGTATGACAACTAAAGGCAAATATTGGAAGAATCAGAATGCACGCAATGCATTGCTCGCAATGCGTGTTAGTAAACTGGAGGGCTAAGTGAGAGTTTATTAGCGTAATCGATCGATGTAACGTAAACGTTCGCTTATGTCAAATTATATAAAAAAAGAAAAGGTTTTACGGTTTTGTTACCAGGTGGCGCATTTTCAGTTGCAATACAAATTGACGGTAACGCTAACGTGATCGAGAACGTTAAAAACTCACACTAAGACCATTGTACGCAAACGTGACTTCTGCCTCACGTGTCTGTCTTGAATCGATTGTTCCGGTGAATATCGCCGGTTTCAGAGCACTCAATTGCTTCTTATCAATAACATGTGTTGTGATTGCGGTGTGACGTCATTATCTGTTTTAATATACTTAAATAAAAATGTGACGTACTTATTGAGATTTGTTCAATAATATTAATGTTGAACCAAGTCACTCCTGATTAAAAATTGGCGATAAACTTGGTTTATGCAAGTGTGCAATATCGTCGAGAGCATCAGCGGTTAAATCAGTTAGGCTACCGTCAAAGACAACCCTATCAAATAAGACCTTTAGGACATTAAATTACCTGTGACGACGGTGCGCTGTGATCCACGCGCGCCTCAAAGAGATGTCAGCATAGTATTCGGGGTCTGACAGGGCCAGTTCCTGCCAGGGTTGCGGAATTTGTTCGAAGTTACCGCGGCCCGACAATGCAAAGGGCATTAGGAGTAACGCGGATGTGTTTAGTCAGTAAAACTCTGACACTCCCTTCCGCTCCGCCCAGAGCGGAGGAAGTCATTTAATGATTTCCCATCCATTTCAATTTGAATATTCTAGAATCCCTTGATCAGAATTAAACCAGCTATAAGCTGATACAGTAAATTTCGCTAAATCAATCTGTTGCATCGTTCGCCATCGAATGAGCACCTCAATAAGCATATTCAAAATAAAGCCATATACTGAGTTATATTAGTCTACGTCATCATAATATGATCATCAATTGAGTAGGAATAGATGTAATTTTGGTATCTACTTATATCCTTGATTAAAAAGCGTGTTGGCTTGACAATGTCGTCAAAGGGGTGGGGGGGATGAGACACAAGAAACCTATAAGTATGCCAGACGGAAGGGCAGCACTACCCAGCAGTGGGTTATTCTGGACTGAAGTTATGATGATATCCATGATTCTTCCTGCTGTGACTTGAATGGACCCCATTTTTTCTGGATGGGTAATCATCAAACCCGCCCGTTTTCCTCCTAGTGGCCTTTGCGTTCCAGGGCCGCGGTGACTCTTTCGAACAAATTCCGCAACACATAATGGCCCCTTACAGAAATGAAGCTAAAGCGGCTAAAAGCTGTCACTAACTAGTGCGTCTAGGAGCGTGAATGCAGTCAATCGATTGCAGTTTCGTTTGGAATGTGTGTTGGCACACTTCCAAGACTCACTTAGTTGTAATTCGTCATATCTCAGCCCTTTGACGACTGCATTTGATCGATCTTCATTTTGTTCTTTCCTAAATCGATTGTTTCTAGGCTTGTTTTTTTTCGCGATCTTATTGAAGCGTAACCTCTAGTTTTCCCCATCCGTTGTTTTAATATTAAACACAGACATTTAGGTAGGTGTCTACGCTGGCTCACGTGCCATTTTGTGAAATCTGCCAAAACAAACATACGTGTCAGCAGTGAATGGGTTAATTTTAATTATACGTAACATTCATCGTAATTTTAAGATTTTAATTGCTTTCTAGGAGAGGAAGACTTTGAAAGGAAACATATGATCTTCATTTATCCTTTGAATATAGGAGGTTGCACAAAAGTATGACAATGCTACTAAGTACCGTATCAAACTTTCTGGACTCACCAACACATGCGTATCCAGTTTTTTTGGCGTTTCCATTAAAATTTCTCATGAATGTAGATTTAATTCCGGTTGATGGTAATGAAATCCCATTTACATGAGACATCTTTATCTCTTTAAACTATTTGTCTGCCAGAAGAAATTTCTTTTGCAATAAGCCGTACCTTTGTGCTCTTCTCGCTGTATATAATTTTATTTTACAAATGTATAGTGTGAACATAAAGAAATAATCGTAAAATAAATATATTAATCACTAGCTGTCCGCACAACTTCGTTTGTGTCATATTTTTCATGACTGCTCCGCTCCTATTGGTCTTAGCGTGATGATATATAGCCTATAGCCTTCCTCGATAAATGGGTAATCTAACACTGAAAGATTTTTTCAAATCGGACCAGTAGCTCCTGAGATTAGCGCGTTCAAACAAACAAACTCTTCAGCTTTATAATATTAGTGTAGATAACTAGCGTTTAGGCAGCAGTAGCTATTCCTCATCCTCTGAGAAATAGACAGACATAAAATGCCATGTTTGACCCTTCAAATTTTCCGTAGTTACAACGCAATAAAAACATGGATCCAAGGCGGGAACGCGCGGACGCCCCTCGGACCAGGCCTGCACATGCTGGCGGCCGCAGAAGCCGGCGTTCTCTCCCTCGTCATGACGAACCCCATCTGGGTGGTGAAGACCCGCCTCTGTCTCCAGTACAGCGAGGAGAGTCTGACCGACAACAAGAGGTACAAAGGCATGATCGATGGCCTGATGAAGATCTACAGGACTGAAGGCATCCGCGGGCTATACAGGGTAAGTCAAAAATATTGCTTTTACTTTTTTTTCAGCCTGTGTTCCACAGCTGTGCAAAGTCAATAGTTGCCTTTGTTTAGCACAGATCCGATTTTGAATCGGAACGTATTTTTGGCATGTTCTAATTTGGTTGAACGTAAATTGAATTCGGTTTTAGACCTTTTTAATCACTTGTGGAAACCCTTATGAGGTCGGGATACATTGCATCAGTGGAAAATGGGTCAGATAGCCCTGCCATCAAAAACCCGCGTTGGTTACGGAAGGAACTGGTCGGACAACGCAATGCATCGTTGTTCTATTGCTGCATTTCGTTTTGATAGCCTATAAATACCTCCAATCAGCTACAACATGATTACAAATAACGTAATGTCATCGCTTTAAAACGATAACTAATCGCTTTGCTGCGTCTGTTATACAATGTTTGCAGTTAATTGCAGTAATTACCTAAAACCTCATTAGCGTTCTTTTGAGACAAGCCCACAAATTACTCAACTTCAACTTAAAGGTTCTATTGCATAAGAAACCTGCCAAAAACATACATACGCCTGCATAGTACATGTTAGTACAGAAATCGTTAGGATGTCGGTTCCCGCCATTGTTTCGCCATATTTTATGGTTATGGGCCACTAGCATCCTAACTCTTCCACGCTACGTTGATGGACGGTCTACCTGGCTCTTGGAATCATAACCTTTTTTTTTTGGTTGGCAAATTGGAAATCATCAAATGACTTCTTCCGCCCTAGGCGCAGCGGACGGGAGTGTCGGACTCTTACTGACTAAAACCCATCCGTGTACCTCCTAGTGCCCTTTGCGTTCCAGTGCCGTGATGACTCTTTCGAACAATCCGCAACCCTAGCGGGCACCGACACTATGGGGCCCCCACTTCTTTGCTGACATCTCTTTGAGGCGCGCGTGGAACACGTCGACCTGGGCCTGGTTATTATCGAACGGCGATATCCGCAGGCCCGTGGATTCATAACCTGCCAATTACGTTCTGTCATCATCCTCCTTTCTTTATCTCAATTTGTTTTTAATTCGTCTCTATTTTTCGTCACCTCAACTGTCACCTCTGTTCTTGCCAAATAATCTTTCACACCATCCATCTTTGCATCATTTGAAAGTCTTCGACATGATATGCCGTGACGTCATCATTAATTTTATTTCGCCAGTAATGATAATTTGGAGTGTTTGATAATGTTGCTGATAGTCTTTTATTATTTTTTTTGGACCAAAGTGAATGAAGTTTTGTTCCAATGACATGTTAGGAAACTGTTTAATTTATGCAATTTAGGCCTCTAGTTCTCCTAACTGAACTCTTCCTGTGACCTTTAATGCCATAATTGACCCTTATTATGGTTTAAAAACGAATTATCGGATTCTTGGTTCAAATTATTTATAATACTAACAGCGCCCCGCGGTTTCGCCCGCATTGTTCCAGTTTCCGTAGGAATATGGGAATAAAATATAGCCTTTGTTACCCGGGGGTAGTGTAGCTTCCCAACAGTAAAAGATGTTTTCAAATCGGTTCAGTAGTTTTGGAGCCTATTCAATGCAAACAAACAAACAGACAATTAAATCTTTCCTCTATAAAATATTAGAATATGTTTAAATGAAAAATCAGAATTTTATCATATAATACGGTTTTTGCAATGTTGATTTTCAGTTTTTATATCAAGTTAAGATAAGATCAGAAAACCGAAGTTAGTTTAAAATCTACAAGCGAAAATCGTACTTATCTAAAGGTAGTAATATGTTTCGATATTATTTAGATAATAATCAGGCCCACCACATGGCTGATAAAAAATTGAGGTTGTCGCTATGAACTACTTTAACTTGCTTTAGCTTGTAACAGCTGCGAATGTTGGTCCAATTCAATCTAGAATTCTAGATTATGTTGGTTGACACAATGTAGACTGTTTTGTTGTTTGAGAAACTCGTGGCAAACAAAGTAACAACCGCACGGGTCGTACTTTGAGGTTTAGTTACGCTTACTGAGGTCTGTCAGTGAAGTCATCCACGACCATATCTACATCTACACTATTTTGTGTGTGTGTGTGTGTGTGTGAAGATCGACCCGTGCGGCTGTTATAATTTAGCCACGAGCTCCTTTATCCTTATAATCTACACTAATATTATAAAGATGAAAGATTTGTATTTTTGTGTGTTTTATGTTTGGCATAAATAAACTCAAAAACTACCATGCCGTTTTCAAAAATTGTTTCACCATTAGCAAGCTACATTCACCCTGAGTAACATAGGCTATATTTTATCCCCGTATTGCCACGGGAACGGGAACAATGCGGGTGAAACCGTGAGACGCTGCTAGTCTATACTAATATTATAAAGAGGAAAGATTTGTATTTTTGTATGTAACGAATAAACTCAAAAACTACAGAGCCGATTTCAAAAATTCTTTCACCATTAGAAAGCTACGTTCACCCTGAGTAACATAGGCTATATTTTGTCCCCGTATTGCCACGGGAACGGGAACAACGCGGGTGAAACCGCGGGGCGCTGCTAGTATTAAATACAGAGCTTTCTCCGGCTAAGGGCTACCGTATAACTCAGTTGGGTTGAGGAAGTCAGACAGGCAGTCACTTTATGTAAAATACTGGTATTCAGCTACATGCAGTTGGACTAGAAGCCGACCCCAATATATTTGGGAAAAGGTTAGACAGACGACATCTAGACACCTTTTCCTCCCGTTTTTTTTTTTCTCTATTGATAGGCGCGCGTTTGCACAACAATATCACACCTGATGGTAAGCGATGATGTGGTCGAAGATGAAGCAAGCTTACCTAGAAGTAGCCTATTCACTCTTGACTTCAAGACTCCCAGGTTGTAGTTATCAGGAAACATAGGCTCCGGTAGAGAATTCTACTCCTTAGCTGTATGTAGAATGAATGTGTTCTCAAAACGTTTTGTGCGTGTGGGTGGGATGTCCACCATTACATACATGGTGGTGGAGCATTGACCAGTAATGAGCTGCTAAACGGGACTTACGGAAAATTCAAATATAGTCATGAGTTTACTATGTTTAAATATCTTGTTTGTGTCTTGACTTTGTGACGTCATTTTTTTTGAGAGATAAATAATATCGGAAGAATCCTGTATGATTGATTTACAAAATAGATTGGTACAAAAGGAAATCTGTTATGATGGCAACTGATTTAATACTTTAATCATTCATTCTGACAATGTTTTTACTTCATAAATGGATTAGTTACTATCTCACTCACATTTAAATAAAACAAAAACTTCTTCTTATCCAATGTTTATGCCACGATGGCATTGTATCAAAAACAGTTCAGCTGTTTTCGAGATAACCCAAACATTTAAAAATCCATCTATGTTACGTTAACGTGCAGTACATATCACATAATTGTGTCGGATTGGCGTAATTATGTATCTCTATGTAATCTAAAAATAGCAGTCGACAATTGTTGCTATGTAATGATGATTCAACATACCTATTATTTTAAGTTTTTTTCCTGCAAAAAAGGCTCCAAGAATCTAGTAATAATCAGGGACGAAATAGGTTGAGGCATAGAAGATAATAATGTTATAAAACAATTGACGTCAGAAACAATAAGCCAGCATGCTGTTATGATTATTTTGTCACGCTCTACAAACAGACATACAAGTTTAGCTGTAGGATGCCAATAGATAGCATATTTTTTAGATTTAAACCAGCACTGGCCCCTCAAGTTAAAGGGAAAAATATACAAGTCCGTGATTAAGGCCTGTCGTACTTTATGGATCAGAATGTTGGGCTGTGAAAAAGATTGATGAAAATAGATTACATGTAGCGGAGATGAGAGTGTTGAGATGGATGTATGGAGTAACGAGAATGGATAAAGTGAGAAATGAGTACATTAGAGGCAGTTTAAAAGTGGCGCCAGTGACGGAAAAGTTGAAAGGGAAACGGTTGTCTTGGTATTGTCATGTAAAAAGGAGGGATGAAACACATGTAACTAAAAGGGTTATGAATATGAATGTAGATGGATGGAAAGGGAGAGATAGGCCAAAGAAACGATGGATGGATTGTGTGAGGAGTGATATGAAAGAAAAAGGAGTTAGTGATAGCGTGACGGCTGACAGGACAGAATGGAAGAAAAAACATGTTGCGCCGACCCCAAGTAACATGGGATAAGGGCAGGAAGATGATGATGAAACCAGCACTGGATATAACCTTGTGAAAGCACCCACAAGCCACAATGCGACAAGAAACCCACAATGTCTACTTTTTATAGGTGTTGTTTTTTGCAGACCTATCTTATAATAAAAAAAAAAAATCTGTAAAAAACGAGTTGTCGCATCGTTGCGATCAGTCTATCGTCAGGAAAGAGCCTCGACTGCGAAAACTTTGTAAAAATATTGAAATAAATTCAACAATAAATGCTACAATATAGAGACAGTGAATCATACCCTACCATAAAAAAAACATAGCTTTTTATAGAGATCAAATATTCAGACTATTTTCATGACTCACGCCTCACAGAACTTAAGGAGAAACCAACAAACATAACTTCACCTTCATTTATTATTTATGTCGAGGGGAAAAAGTCGAACAACAGATTGGTTCAAGGACCCAGGTTTGACGTCATCAAGCTATTAGATTAACCTTGATAAATGATACTTGATTTCTCAGTCAACTTATTGATCGAGTGAAACTTTCATTATCTTGTAGTTTGGTGTCCTTTAAGTAGGAAAGATATTTACATGAAACGCAGGTTACCAACAAATCATCATAAAAGCACTTAACACCAAAAAAAAATACTCCAGAACAAATGAAAGAATCACCGAACGTATATGGGACATGGCGCAAAATTGTTACGTAAACTTTTCGTTTACGTAGCCCCATATTTGGTTGCAGTTTAGTAGATTCCTTGTCAATAACGCATAGGTAACTTCAGCTCTCGTCGTAATTACAAAATGATCAGCAAACTAAAATGTGTCAGTTAGGCAATTTTGACCCAACCTCAATGCGCCGGGTTAAGGACAAACCAACATAACATAAGCATATATTACATTCTTCTACATTTCACCTGTTTGTGTGAAGAGGAAAATATTCCAATAACAGATTGGTTCAAGGACCCTAGGAGTCTTGATGTCATACGAGTTATTAGGTTTAACTTGGTGGATGGTACTTGATGTCCCGATCAACATATTGATCGCGTATGCTATCAGGCGAGGTGAAGCTTTCAATATATTGCCTTGTACTTTTGTCCTTTATGTGGGAAAGGTTAGATAAAAGGCAGGTGCTGACGTTTGGAGGACTTTCTATAGGCTTATAGTTTTCTATAAGCTAAACGGTCATAAGTCAATGAAACTATTGAAAAAGCTCATGAAAGAAATATCTTAAAACTATAACTATTTTGGTTTTTATGAGGATCGTTTAAACTGTCAAAAACTTCTCTAATTTCCCTACATCATGACAGGTTATAAGACTGTCGCTGGGATGATGTTCCGTCTTAATTTAAACGCTTATAAAGTACGAGAATTCGTCTTCCTTAATATGTGCATAGTAAAGAAAAGTGAGGCCAAGAAGGTTTAGCTGGCGCGGCGTTAAGGAAAAGCCAAAGAAATACACAGTATTAACGTTCACATCACATGGCTGCCGAAAACCGGCAATAAAGAAGCCATGATAATAAATAATTTTCCTGTCATGGGAAATATTATTCTGTTTAGTAAGATCATAAATGGATATTATCAATGTATGTACGCCAACATTAAACCTGAAAAAGATATGCCCATCTTCGTGTCAAGCCTACAAGAGTCCATAAATTGAACCAGTAGAAAGCTTTGACAAGGTCGATGTTTCTCCATAGTTGAAGAGATGAATTGTAAAGATAGAATAAGATGAATATGTTTGAATTAATATCGAAGCAACAAAGATGAATGTTCAAGCAAGTCTGCTTTTATTTTGGCAACCTATTAAAGAAATTAAGGAGGATAATTAGATTAGGTAGAGATAGGTGTCTGCTTTTATTTTGGCAAACTATTAAATAAATTAAGGAGGATAATTAGATTAGGTAGAGATAGGGAATAGACAGATAAGACGATTTTTTAGTTTACAAAGAATAAAACTATGTATATTTTATTGGTACTTAATTGAGTTTGATTATTCCTATGTATTTTTAATTCGCGTGTCAATCGTAGTGAATTGAATGTCTTCTCCAAACCCGCAATATTTGATGGCCGAAATGTAATGTGTTCTATATTTAATAGTCTATTTATTTAACACGAATATTGTGGTTAAGCGTGGTAAATAATAAGGATACTCATGTTTTCTAGTCAAACATGGGCTTTGGGCTATTTTAAATTATTTATTGTATGTACTCGTATGTATCATTTTTTCTTTTATGCACTTTGTTAAATTATTATTTTCTTTATGTATTTATATACCTATTTTATTGTATGTGTTCCGTGAGTATATCCGTGGCATCATTTGAATCAAATATAAAAATAATCTGTACAGGACCTATCAGAATACCAGCGCTGTGACATTTAATTTTATTATTTAAAAATTAATGTCAGATAATATCGCAGCATAATGCTGACATAGGAACCTTTTTGGCCTCGCACATTTAAACTAATATCGTTAGCTTTTATTAATTTATCTTACTAGCAGTTTTATTTTATTTTTTGTTTACTATTTTGTTTGTCTTGTGCGAGACCCAAATAAACATGTTTCTTTCTTTCTTTCTTTAAACGTACGAGTACTGGCAAAATCGACTAAGCATGTCGAAAATGTCGAGAAGAACCTTCATGAGGTATTGGGCCATAACAGCAAGTAGCCGTGTTAAGTACGAGGCCTTTGGTCAGCAGTTCAGCAATATGATCAAATGTATAGGTTGATAAAATAATAAAAGTGAAAGTTTTCGAGGAACTTTGTATACTATACGTTTTATATTTACACATACATTTCTTTGCACCAATATTATTATAACTATACATGCCAAACTAAGATTCAATATACCAGATGCTCATATGCAAAATTAATTGTAGAAGCGGCAGATAATATCGTTATAATTGGGTCTGTTTTGAATACCAAACGTTCAATCCAGTTTGAACCGGTCAGCTGTTATTCACACCCGCTCACGGTTCATAGATATGGAATTCGGATTGCGATATATCTTTTATGTTTGTAATATATTCAGTATATTAACTAATGAGTTAGTGGAATCGCATAATGCGTTTTATTTTGTTTAGGAAAAGATTGAAAATTGATTGGCAGGTTAATTAACGGATATGTGTTGGTGGAATAAAGTTTTGAATGTTAATGTGGCATTTGGCATTAAGACAAGACACCGATTAAAGACACATGGATTAATTGTGTTGAATATAATATTGTGTGGAACGATGAAACACTGAAATGACTAGGTAGTAGAACTGGTCGATCAAGGCTCATAGTCAAATGATTTACTTCAATAATTTAGACAGTTAAAAGGCACTTTTGATCGTCAATATTCACGGCTAAAACATAAATGCAAAAATAATAGACTGTCTTCAGTCTTCCATTCACAAAAGTAAAGGAGAAGAACTGACAAGAAACTCCTTGGTTTGGTTTCCCTTTTCAAATAAAAGTTTTTCAATATTTGGTCTGTTTTTTTAACATACAGTTACGTACATTTTCATAGGAAACCATGCCGTTGTTCTAAATCTGAACTAACCTTCGCGAAATGTTAAAGTGGATAATGACGAAACTCCGGTGGCCATTGCAACAGCTATCTTTGTATATTGTCAAACCCGGTTTGAGCCGATGTGTGCTTGTTCTGTTATCTTGAAGTTCTTAGTTCACATTTGTTAGAAATTAATTTAATGTGTGTCATTGAATTTCGCTTTAGTGTTTGTTGATATAATAGAAAAAGAACTTCTTGTCATGCACAGAACAAATGATTGCCAAATACCGGTTTTATTGTTTACTAACAGTGCCCCGCGGTTTTACCTGCGTTGTTCCCGTTCCCGTGGCAATACGAGGATAAAATATAGCCTATGTTACTCAGGGTGAATGTAGCTTTCTAATGGTGAAAGAATATTTGAAATCGGCATGGTAGTTTTTGAGTTTATTCATTACAAACATACACACACAAAAATACAAAAATTTCCTCTTTATAATATTAGTGTAGATTATAAGGATAAAGGAAGTCGTGGGTAAATTATAACAGCCGCACGGGTCGATCTTCGAGGTTAAGCAACGCTAGCCGATGTTGGTCTGTGGATGGGTCACCATCTTAACATAAGGAGACTTTTCCGTGGCTCGGAAATCACGTTAAGCTGTTGGTCCCGGCTGTCATTTGGAGATCTTTGGCAGTCGTTACGGATTGTCAGAAGCCAGAAAATCTGACACCAGTCTTGCCAAGAAGTACCGTGTTCCCCAGTTAATGGGTTGTGGAAGGTACGCAGCCGCTCCACGTAAAATACTGGTATTCAGCTGAATCCTTGTTTGGGAGCCGACCCCAATATAGTTTAGGCAGATGATGAGATGATAAGGATAAGACAAGGGCAATATCACTATTGGTTGACATAAGCTATAAATTGGGTAGGTAGACCATTTTTTTTTCAACCGACTTCTAAAAAAGGAGGAGGTTCTCAATTCGACTACATTTTTTTTTCACTATAGCGAGATTTAGCAACTTAAGTAAGGACTATCTGAACTTCACATATTATGAGAAAAGATAAATTTTCCATAATCACGTGTTCATGTCTAAAAATAAAATACATCGATTGATCAATTATCGTGACGTTCTGTCGGAATCCATGGAGATAAGCGAGTTATTGATTTTATTAATCTGTTGAGGAGATTGTATAACTGGATTATTAAATACTAGCTGTCCGCACACGCTTCGTTTGTGTCACATTTTTCATGACTGCTCCGCTCCTATTGGTCTTAGCGTGATGATATATAGCCTATAGCCTTCCTCGATAAATGGGCTATCTAACACTGAAAGATTTTTTCAAATCGGACCTGTAGTTCCTGAGATTAGCGCGTTCAAACAAACAAACAAACAAACTCTTCAGCTTTATAATATTAGTATAGATATGTAAGTTGCTGTGCCAGTGGCATGGTGGTATTTTTTTTTTCAAGACAATTTTTTTATACGTTTTTTTTTTGTTTTATGATACAAACTACCCAAATGTCCTTACTTTGGTATTGTTCGTCAAATCTTTGAGCTCCTTAAAGTTCTAAGTTTGAGCTACACGGTAACTGACAAATGCTTGCACTGCTTGGACAGGCCCACTCAAATCTGTGACTTTCCTCAAAAGGCTACCTCAGACATTAACCTACATGGTTCTCATATGACTTGACCAGTACGGATTGTATGGACTTTAAAAGAGACTTTGACCTCTGAGTTTGTTTCGGGTGTTTCTTCTCAGGGTAGTCGGCTAGGAAACATAGGCTTCATCTAGCTTCAAATTACCAGATTTTTTTTTTTTAAAGTCTTATGTTTAACCTACTTACAAAATAAATATCATTTATCATTTTATTTATCATTTATCAAAATCACGTTGCTTTTGCTCTTAAACTGAGTCTGCCTATAATGTTTCAGGTCAGCAGCTCTAGATCAAAATATCTTCCGAATTTATTTCGAATTATATTTTTTTCATAATTGAAGTACAAATGTTTTGTATGTGCATAAAAAGTTCTCCGCCATAGCAAGCAAGCTGGCAGCGATTAGAAATACGCAATAAACATTAAATTTTTCTTTTGGTAGTACAGAAGTAATTTTACTTATTAAAACTGCAAACAACATCAGACAAACAGAATAAACACATTGCATTCATAACATCAATGTGAATAATTGCTACAATGTAGTCCTTTTCATAATATTATTATCAACTTATGTCCAGATGACGTTTGGGACTTAAACAAACATTACAGTTACTCGGTTTTTCCAAAGTAATCATACTTCAGTTCACAAATATTTGTTTGGCGTAAGTAGTTACATACATGTACACTAATCATTTGTGTAAAATCTATTTGCATGGACATTTACTTTGTAAATATAAAAAATATTTCATTTATAAGGAAGCTACACTGCTTTGTTAACCCGAAAAAATGCTCGGTTTCTGTGAGATAGACCATCGGATCGAAGCCACTGTATCAAGGTAGTATAAAATATAAAAGTTTTGTGCGGTGCTTGAGTTACGAGTGTTTGAAATCATTGTTATATAAAAGTAAATGTTGCGAGGTAAACTAAAGGTCTATTCACTGTTTCAAAGTCAAAGTAAAACTTGGGCACGCCGCCATTGCGGCGACAAGTCCTCTCTTTGAGGAGTGATTGGAGAGACGCCACGGCGTCCTCAGCTTCCGCCTGACGCAGGTGCTCACCGGACACGGCTGTTTCGGGATATACCTGATTCGGATTCAGCGGTGGGACTCGTCCGGGTGTCAACACTGTGTGGATCGCCCGGAGGACACGGTGGAGCATACGGTGGAGGTCTGCCCTGCCTGGGCGCGAGGAACGCAGGGCGATTCCCGGCCACCATAGGCGCGCGGGCCTGCGGACGGCGAGCTATGAGTTGCTTGTCGTTCGATAGCAACCAGGCCTGGATCGATGGCGCGTTTTGTTCCACGCGCGCCTCAAAAACTGTCAGCAACGAAGACGGGGCCCCACAGGGTCAGTGCCTGCTAGGGTTACGGAATTTGTTCGAAAGAGTGCGTTCTAGAACGCAAAGGGCACAAGAAGGATCACGGGTGGATTTTAGCCAATAAGAGTCTGACACTCCCTTCAGCTCCGCCTAGAGCTGAGAAGCCATTTGATGATTTCCCATCCAAAAAAAAAAGTAAACTACGTCACTAAATCTAAATGTTTAATGTCAGGAATGTTACGAGTGCATCCGATCGATATGTGTCCGTGTAATGCACTAATTTGATGTTGGGTAAGTTTATTGCTTTACTTACAGGCGCGTGCGTCATAACAATTAAAGTGTTCGGTGGCATTACACCGAACAAGATTTTGGTATAATATATCTATCTTACCTATTTATTACGCAATTGTGTGATACTGATAAATCCCGTCAAGGAGTAAAGCTCGTCCCGAAATCTTTGCCTCCGTCTGCCGCGATTTCGTCTAGCATTTATCTTGATTAATTCGGTGGTTCTGTTGCTCATTTCTCGTTGGAAATGAAGCGTATGTTTGGCTCAATCCAGGTCATGCTTAACGGACCCCAAATCATGGAATCAGGTTTTAAGAGCGAAGCGTTGTTTGCATTTCACAGTCCGAGAGATGGGTCTCTCAAGATTATCCTGGCATGAGACTGTTCTCCATGGCTTGCTGGCAAACTTCTAGCTGGGACCTCGTTAGTAGCCATCATCATCTGCCTAGCCTTTTCCCAACTATATTGGGGTCGGCTTCCAGTGATACCGGATTCAGCTGTATTTATTGGCTACCGTTGGTATTTAACGTGGAGCGGTATTATTTAGCGTCGAAATCACGTCTAGAATAGTCAGATCTTCGATTTTAAAACTATTTGAATGTCATTAGCTATATTCGTTCGAAGGCTGAAACTACAAAATTCCTTTTACCAAAGTTAGGCATAGGCAAAATTAGATTGCGACAACCTTCACTTAAATACTTGACCGGTTGACCAAGCCAGTTAGATGGCCTTGTTACTCCTTTGTTGTTTGAAACTAACAACAATACCTGCTACAGCAAGTTTTCAAGACTTTGAATGTGGAAACCTGTCACTTGCGTTACGAGTAAGGCTCAGAACTGGTGTTTCAGATTTTTGAAGATTGACGTCTCTATTTTCAGCATCTCATATTTGACGGACCGTACAGGCAACCAAGCACCAAGCGTGTAGTAAATTTTTTACTACACGCTTGGCGCAGCGATTCGCTGCTGCGCTGCGTGGATTCTCGCACAGAAAAAAATACGTATTTGTATGACATATGTATTATGATGGTTGTTCCTAGCGTTGCCAGGCGTCCGGATAAAGTCGGACACAGTCAGGCTTTGTGGTAGTGTCCGGCCTATTAGATGGCGTCTGGCCTGTTCGGATATTTGATAGGAAAATAGCCCAGTATGACCGACGGAAGTCGAAAAAAAGAAAATGGAGGCTCGAAATGTATTAATTCTGGACAACTTACGATCCATATACTTTACTAGCTGTCCGCACAACTTCGTTTGTGTCACATTATTCATGACTGCTCCGCTCCTATTGGTCTTAGCGTGATGATATATAGCCTATAGCCTTCCTCGATAAATGGGCTATCTAACACTGAAAGATTTTTTCAAATCGGACCAGAAGTTCCTGAGATTAGCGCGTTCAAACAAACAAACAAACTCTTCAGCTTTATAATATTAGTATAGACTAGCTTCTGTCCGCGACTTCGTCCGCGTGGAATAGTTACTTTAACCCCGATTTTGAAACTGTCAGCCCGATCGGTTTAAAATTGACAAAGTTTAATACAAACTTTCATCCCTTTCGACTAAATTTGATTACCATAAAAACGGTTCTAGTGAGTTAATCTTAAAAGATAGACATATACTGTCGCGGACATTCAGATCATTTTAAGAGGAATAATTCTTTCCTACATATTTTTTTGGTATCTTGAACCGTTTTCGCAGCGCACGCAACGGAACCCCTCAAAGATGAATAATTTTCCCCGTTATTTCCACATTTTCCATTTTTTCTTCGCTCCTATTAATCGCTGCGTGATGTTATATAGCCTAAAGCCTTCCTCGATAAATGGTATATTCAACCCAAAAAGAATTTTTCAATTCGAACCAGTAGTTCCTGAGATTAGCGCGTTCAAACAAACAAACAAACAAACTCTGCAGCTTTATAATATTAGTATAGATTATATTCCATATACTTTGCCAAACGATATTGTCTTTAGTAATATAATTATACAGATTAACACGTGCACCGCTATTTCAAAGTTGATTTTGTACATCCTGTAAAATAACTATAAAGACGTTGCAAACATTCATATTTCCACCTAAGACTTACACTATAATATTCTCCTAAATAGACTTCAAATAGAAACATGAATACAATACACATTAACTTCAGACAGGAACAAACCAATTTCCATCAATTTCAAGTGACGTACAATGCAATACAATATGCTGTCGTTTTTTGAAGAGCAGTATTTAAATGTCTGAAGAGTCTGATTGAAGTATCGTTGGCATCCTATGAAAGATCGAATTTAAGTCAGTTCAGCGGCCGTACCATGACGTCTTAAAACGTGAGTCTTCCGAGCGAGAAAAAGGGATGGAGCTATATAGGGTGTATAACTCTATCCCTCTTTCTCGCTCGGAAGACTCACGTTTTAACACCTCATGGTACGCCCGCAGCTCTGTTCATACAATACTAACTTTTCGTTTTCGTAAGCTATTGAATTACTGAAAATATGTGTATTTAAATGCGAATGACAGATAGTTTTTTCTTCAAATAACATGGGATAAGGGCAGAAAGACGATGATGATCTGAAATAAAATAAGGCAAGCTTTTAATTCAAATTGGTTTCCGTCGCAAATTTTGGTTATACACCTCTGTTTCGGTTTCACAACCCATCGGGTATAATAAGCTTGATACTGTTAGGTTTTGTCCCAATCGACTTGGAGTTTTGGTGCTCTCAGCAGAGGCGACTCATTTCCGCTTCGACATAGGTTATAAGTACCAAATAATTTCCCTCTACAAGGAACGAATGCTTACCTTCACAAGTCGTCGCAGTGACTTCACACCAAAAGTTTCCCAAATTAAACTAGCAAAAATCTCGCTTACCTAAATCCAACAAACAAAACTAAATAAAAGTCTGTATTCTGTAAGGAGTAAAAAGCACGGGTCAATACCATAAATTTCAAATATGGCAACATTGGACATCCCATCCCTCCAGTTTAAAATAGGTCGACCTAGATTGCAATCGCGGAAGGAAAGGGTGCGGCTCAAAATCAATAGTCTACGCCCTAGCAGCTGTGGCGACTGTAACTTGATGGGAGTTATGGTCGCCATAAATGTTCATTTAAATGGTTTAATTTATCGTTAGTGCTTTTTATATTGTGCAATGGATTACTTTAGGTACCTAGCAGGTTGGATATTGTTATCTAGGCTGTGTAGTGTGGATATCTATCTATATCCTGAAGCTTTTAATTGCGTGACTTTATAAAGGACAAAGGAATTATGGACACGCTTGCTCTCACTGTGTGGTGTGCCGTAGTCTTTATGTTTTTTCTAAATATAATATGTTGGTATTCGTTAAGGAGGGTGCTGAGATGGTATAATATATAATTTCGAATACAGGTGCGTTTTAAAGAATTTTACTCAAACCAAGTAAATTGCGACGCCATTGTTTTCAACTGTTGCGCAAATGTTCCTTTGTTTTGGTGTCAATGGGATATTTTGGTCAATTTTATTGATCAAGGCCGCTGTTATAATTAACTGGTGTTAATGTATAATTTTGTACGTTCCAGGGTTTCGTCCCGGGCATGTTCGGGGTGTCGCACGGCGCTCTGCAGTTCATGACGTATGAAGAGATGAAGAATAGGTACAACCAGTACAGGAACCTGCCGATTGATATCAAATTGGTAAGTCAATTATAATATAGTTCTCGATTTTAGCTCTACCGAGTTGAACAAAGAGATGATAGCTTTTTGGGTCTAGAAAATTAATGATCATATTTTATATTGTCTTTGGAAAACTGAAAAGATCTATTAGATATTTTTTTAAAAGAGCAATCCTACAGTTCATAGAAATAAAATCATTTCAACTAACACACAGATAAACGCAGGATTTTGAAAAAAAAATTAACCTGTGCAGAAAATTATCATCTTCTCTAACCAATTAATATCGTCATGAAAATAACCTCAAATTTCTTAAACTACCTACCAAGTCTATGAAGTAATAAGCTTATACATTTTATTATTCATGGGTTTATAACATTCCTGAGGAAATGTTAAATTATTTCAACCTTGTCATTTATTGGTCATAATTTTAATGGATTTAGGGAAAATGTGACGTCAATTCAATGTTTAGGCAGCCATTTTGTAATGTGTAGCTGAAGTGAATCAGAAACAAATCTTGAGTAACATAGTAATTGGAGATGATAATTATAAGCATATTTGCAGTCATAATTGCGCTACATAATATCATAAGGATGAAACATTTTTACTAAAAGAAAGTCTGCTACATTGACTATGCTAGAATATAAAGTGTTCTTTTTTCAAAATTAAAGCAACAGCAATGGTCGGACTAACTGAGCAATCCTCTCGATATAAGTAAATATCCTACTATCCCTACTAATATATAAATGTGAATGTAAGTTTGTTTGTTACGCTTTCACGCGAAAACTACTCAACCGATTTCAAAAATTCTTTCACCACTAGAAAGCTACATTCACCCTGAGTAACATAGGCTATAAGTTTGTAAGTATGGATGGATGTTTGTTACTCTTTCATGCAAAAACTACTGAACGGATTTGGATGAAATTTCTCTGGCACACAGATGGTTTATAACCAGGATTAACATATAGGTTAATTTTTATCCCGATCTTCCTACGGGATCGAAACTTATGCGGTCAAACCGTGGGCCGCTGTTACTATATAATAAAGGAAGCCTCATAAAAATCGGATTAGTACCGTAAAACGGGGTAGTGAAATATTCACACCTGCGTTTCTGCAGGGATGAATACAAAAAAAAACCATTTAAATCAATTTTAATTTTAAAAGACTGATGTTTTTATTTAGAAATCAATCATAATTATAGCATTTAAGTGAAAATACCCATCAACGTTTCGTGTCTATTGACCTCTTTTACCGGTATCAATCACGAACGCGTTCGCAAAATTGATACTACTTTCTAGAAATCACACCTACATAGATTAACACACACAGACACATTAACACATAAACCGATCGTAAAGGAAAATTACCCGTAATAAGCCAGGGCCGTACTCATACAAGTTCAATGTCAACATTAATACCATAATATTGTCCTCGTTTAATGTCGACCGACTATTGTCATACTTCTATATTCATGCAAATGTTTTATTATGGTGGAACGTTGAACATAATCGTCCGGTCTATTAAATTAATGCTTTGTGTTTGTTGTACTGTGGCTGTAACGAAGTGCCAATGCTATCATGATTTAGTGTGAGGGAAAGGGATAGTGCTATTCGTCTTGTGTAACTCCGTCTCTCTCTGACGCAGGAATCATGATGGATTTAAGACGTCATGGTCGGACTACTGGTATGCTTATGTCCACGTGGCTTTATAATAATGCAGGTTTCTAGTAAATGTGGGTAGTTAGTTAATTTTGGTATATCAAACCACCAGTGCTACACTGTCACGTTTGCAATTGTTTGAAAAGTGAACTAAATATGACATAATTGACATGTATTATTTCTGCTCTCGGTGCAATAATGTCATCACTTATATAGTACTAGCAGCGCCCCGCGGTTTCACCCGCGTAGTTCCCGATCCCGTGGGAATACGGGGATAAAATATAGCCTATGTTACTCAGAGTGAATGTGTTTATCTGGATGAAACTAGATTTTGAAAATTATAATCCAGAGTAGGCTTCCTGTATTTCCTTTAGCTTTGAATTTAGTGATGCACCGACCGCATAGTACAATACATTTGAATTTGAACCATTTTTTTTTTTATGTATTGTACCCCACTTATAAAATTTTCAAGTGCTATACATTTTCAATTTCATTAAACCGTTGAATTGGTTGTCATTTCCTGTGTTAGTAAAAATGTTTGCGAGGATTACTGGAATTTTAATTTCATAATATCCTATTGATGGAAGTAAAATTAAAAAGAGACAGAACAGTTATGAGTATTTATTCAAGTTATTTGCGGCGGTGACTGTGTATAGTTCGATATTACTTTGTAAGCCTATTTAAGACCTTAGTATTGTTACTCATCGACTCTTTATACTTGCAACAAAATTACAATGTCACTTTATGTCCACTTTACAATTTACATAAAAAATATTGTTTTCACAAAGTGTCATATGAGGAAAAAGGGAAAAGATGAATAATGCGCTCTTGTAAAAAAAAAATTACAAAAAATCTTAAATACCAATGTATTGACTAACATAATAGGTTAGTTGACTAAAAAAAATCTGATTAGTCCGTCTGATAGATTTCCAAAAAATATTGGACACGTATTTTTTCTTTTTTCTCATAAACAAAAAATGAAGACGATACAGTGCATAAAAAATCGTGTGACGTCACTACTCGCTACAGTTTTTACCGGGCCGTGACGCGACTCCTGATCTTTGATGCTTTTTATCTTTGTCAGTTTTTATAGATTTGATAAAGAAAAAAATACGTGTCCAATATTTTTCTATAATCTAACTGAAGGACTAAACATAACCATATATTTTTTACTCAGGCAACATCCCTATTATGACACTGCCATAATGATGTCACAGCCAAATGACTAATAAGTTTTCCTTTGTGTCAACTGCTAGACGTCGGTGGAGTACCTGACGTTCGCCGCCATCTCGAAGCTGATCGCCGCGGGCGCCACGTACCCGTACCAGGTGGTGCGCGCGCGCCTGCAGGACCAGCACCGCTCGTACGACGGCGCCTGGCACTGCATCAACGAGACATGGAGGTACGAACGAATCAGAGGCTTCTACAAGGGCCTAACGCCGTACCTGCTACATGTAACGCCTAACATATGCCTAGTTATGCTCATATGGGAGAAATTCACCAATAACGATTGAGTCTTATCGACATCTGATGGGAAAACGCGTACAACACTATTTATTAATTGTTTTTTTTTTTATTTATTTCTGTTTATGTTTTTGACAGTTCGCTCGCAGGGTTTATTATGCCGCTGGTCTTGTTTAGTTTTTTTTTTTTTTCGGTTGTCTTTGGAGTGTTTAAGGTAAGCGTTTAGTTTTAAGCGGGATAATTAATTGTTTAGACTGTGTTTGTATAATTATGCATTTTCTTTTTGTTTGTATTGTATCATAACTAACATTGACGTGACTTTGACAGTTCGAAATGGATTTCCTAGTTTCCCCGCATTCTAGTAGACGTTTTACTATTAATAGTTAGCTGTTTTTGGCATAGTTGCCGCTAAAGGGACAATAGTTGGCATGATTTCAAAGCGAATTTTGAAAGTGATGGATATGTATTTAAAAATAATTTAATGATTGTGAAAATGTTTAGAGAAATTGTAAACCTATGTATAGAAATTATAATTAAACTTGAGTTTTTTTTTAAATTTGTTTTGCAGTCTGTAACACAACCTTAAAATATATTCTGACAGCGATACTATATAAATTAGCATCGCTGTCAGAATAAATTTCTTTAATGTGGCTCATCAATTTGTAGTTATACTTATGTATAAAAAATAGGAATGTTTCAATAAAGTTAAATTAACAAGTACTGATGATGCATGCGGATTGTGTTACTGACTGTACTATAATAATATTTTATTAAAATGTAAAATCTGTCTCACGACATATGTTGTGTTTTTGTTTTTATTTATTTATTTTTCTAACATATTAGTAATCTCTTGTAAATAGTAGTCGTACTCTTTCCCATCAGATAGTGACTGACTTAATTTTAAATCTGGCAATACCTTGACAAGAAGTGTTGCCAGGCGTAGCACAATTTAGTTTTAATTTATCAATCTTTTTTTTTGTGATAATAGGGTATGTACTTAAACTGTCGCGTTTCCCGAAGTATTTAACATTTTTAAAAGTAAAAAGACAAGTTTTTCTTTGATATAACGTTACATGTGTGGTGAGACGACGTTAGGTTCTTTATTATGTAAGATAGTTTTGTTTCTGCTTGCTCGCAAAAATTAATAAAAACAAATAAAAAAGTAAATGTATTCTCACAAATATTATGATGTTATGCAAGTATGAAGCTAATCTGTCTTAAAATTAAATATTAAATGTAACCCGCCTTTGTTGTAAGTCAAAAATATTTCATCTCCAATATAAGAAAGAAAAAAAAAATGGCAAAAAAAAATTTTTGATCATCCCCCTTTTCATCGTAGCAAAGTGTAGTACAATCACGCACAGCAGTCACTCTTTCAACTTATATCATAAGTAGGGACGTTGTAATTTTAAATACTCTATTTATTTCATAAAATATTCACTCAGTGACGGCTATTACGTACAATTTAGACGACTTAAATATTACAGTTAACGAAATATATATATTGATAATATAAAAAAGGTTATATTGACACGTGGATCGAAAAATACACACACCAAATAATAAAATGTGATTGAAAAACAAATCTGAAATCATTAGATGTTGTTTTAATGAACGGTTACAACGCTAGGGATTCGTGAAGAGATAGGTATGTTATAGTTTTTGTATAGTCTGTGTCAAACTAGATGGTGTGACAAAGAAGCGAAATCGAAAGTAGTATTCGAACTGTTACCGCGGAACTATCGTAAGTTGTCTTTTGAATAAGCATTTTATATCTTAAACCACGGAGCTTTAAGGTATAAAATGCCTTTTCAATAAGTCCCCAATCTGTACGCCGGATAGGATTGGGTTGGGTAAACTTCACAAATGTTTGTCTCGGTACATATGAAGAGATAGTTTAGCTTCACTATGAGGTCATTGTGGTTTGACACAAGCTGTACCGATGACAAGCATGTAATGCTCGAGGCAGCCAGGTATGTACTGACGTGACCAGAATATGTTCGTGTACGTCAACATGACAGTCGCAATGTGACAGCGGTGACCTAACTGCCAAAAGCATTATGTGCATAACTGTACACAAAAAAATATCTTGCTTTCTGTCCGTTCTGTGCCGTGTATATTATTTAATATATTTGTAATCTATTATTTTTCATTTTATATGCGCTATTTAAATTAATTTTATGTTGTGATGTCATAAGCTCGAAAAATATCTACTTAAATCCTCAGATGACTTAACAAAATAAGATTTTTTAATGTATTTTTTCTGCATATTTTTTGGAGAATATTTTTAGTTATTATCTTTTCGAAATGTACCTGTTTACTGTAAAGGCTCGAATAAAAGTAAATATTCGCTCGAATATCATGAGCGAGAATTGTAATGAATAAATTTTTGTTTCACTTCGAACTTTTTCCTCGCCTGTATTGTTGTATAAACTTACTGAATGCAATAACTCAGGATTAGCATCGAATTGAGCCTTTAGAGTAACACATCCATATAATTTAAAATATAATGAATATAATTTAAAATAAAAAATGTACTATTTAGCAGTTTTCCTACCACAAGCGTATCTTTAGCGTTGCAACCAGTCTGTTATGATTATTGTCTTATTCGGTGGCTGGCCACATAGAAATTTGTAAGACGTATAAAATAATCAATTATTATTATATTTTTATATAATCACACAAGTTCAATTGTTTCAATTCGCATATTCAATTTGTTTCATCAATAAATGATAGCAAATTGACAGTGAGTTTGTTATTTCATCAAACTGCTTTTTATAATTTTCTTCAAAAAGCTTTTCCATTCCAGTATTTCATTCGCTTTGTTTGCGAAAGAATGCTTTTATTTCAATCCTGTAACTTTGCTTATGAAAAAAAGAGTGAAAAAATATCAAAGCAAAATTGCCACCTGTTTAATTCCTAAATATTTTCCTCATAAACTCTTTATGGATTTCCTACAAAAAAGAAATATAATGTGCAAGTATATGCAATACTATTTTAATATTTGAAACAATTATTTATGAGGTACATATTGAAAAAATGAATATTATAATATTTAAAAAAAACCAAAATAGTAGAATATATAATCCTAATTGTGTCCTGACTGCACTGAAACTATTGCCACCAATTAAAAAATTCGATAAGTGACACAAATGATCCAAACTTAATTCAGTGTTGAAGGTAAGTTCAAACATTTTACAAGACGTGAACAACAAATTCTGACATATATTTTCACAATTTCCAGGCACGAAGGATGGCGTGGTTTCTACAAGGGTCTCAAACCGAACATAATCCGAGTGTTGCCAGCAACAATGATCACATTCTTGACTTACGAGAATGTGTCCCACTACATGTTGAACAGGTCACGCGAAATTAAGCTGCCTGTCTAAAGTAATAAGGTTAATTTTGTTTTATTAGATTGTGGGCGATTTTTTTTCTTAATTGTGTGTCATACTTTTATGGATTTGTGGTGTGTGAAACAATGGTTTTTCAACTGGTGATGAATATAAAATCGTGTAAGTCAATGAAGAATGAAAATTTGCTTTGTACGAAATTGCGGCAATTTTTGAATTTCCAATTAGTGCAGCCCTAAGTTAAGTATTTTTTTATATGTGCTATTTAAATAACCTTATATTTATTCAATTATAACTTCCATATTGTGCATACTCCAAGCTATACCCATTAAAACATTAAATAATTACAATAAATTTAAAAATATAATCACAAAAACTAATCCTATCGACCAAACCAATATAAAACTGCCTATTGCTTAACTTAACCTTGTTTAAATTGCCATTAGTCTGACTGAATATAAATCTTTAAAAAAAATGGCTCATAACAAGGAATTCAAATAACTAATTTTTTTTCTAAAATTTTGTTAAACAGAACAATGTCTAAGCTATCTCTCTATATTCATTACTTTGTAAATAAACGACTGTTCATAAAAATAAAACAGTCGAATCATTAATGTCAGCAAGTCTCCATTAAGTATTAAGTGTGTAGGTCAATAAAAAAAATATTATACAAATAATCTGTTTTCTTAAGAAAAAGGGACGCATCTGCCCTTTTAAGCAGAATTGAGTTATATACCTATTAGGAACCAAGAAAACAAGACGCATTTAATATTTGTCTATTAGCTTTTTTTTTCAATAAATACGAATTAAAAAAAATTAAAAAAAAAAAAAAGTTTAGTAATAAAAGTTTAGTGTCACCGAACAAAATCTCGACATTTCAGTTTATTTATTGCTTTCTCCAGACATTTCAGTTTTTTTTTTGCTTTGGTCCCCCGTTTTGTGTTATGCTCAGGTGCGCTCCTTTTGCAGATGGTGGCAGTATTGTACATTGATAAATATGTACGAAGTATTGCAAAATTAAAATATAAGAAGTAGGTTAACTATAAAAACTACAATTAGTGGTAAATTATATTAATATTTAACGAAGTAATGACGCTAAGAGGTTAAGAGCTGGTTCACATTAGGTCGGACCGACAGTTTTACCGGGCCGACACACGTGTCGGATCCATATTGGCGTATGTATTTCAATAGCGCCGTTCACATATGGGCGACCCGACCAAACTATCGGAGCCGACACTTTTACCGGACGTTCAGCCACGATTTCTGTCGGGTCGGCGTACGTTCACATTTGTCGGCGCGAAGCGGCGTAGCCAGCCGCCCGCCACCCTTCCACCCGTTCATTCCCCGCTTTCGGCACTCGTGCGAGCAGTTTCGTCGACGTGTATGCAGAGAAAACACGTTTAAATATGGATGGCGAAATAAATACGAAACGTTTCGTCGTCAATCGTATACAAAAGTCAACTTTTGTGACGATCCGGGCAGTAAAACGACCGTACCGTCAGTGGTGTTCACATTAGGTCGGGTCGGCAGCGTCTAGTGTGAACAGCAACAACCGACAGTCGGTCGAAAGTAAACTGTCGATCGGTAAAACTCGTGGTTTAAACCTAAGAGCTGGTTTACATCAGGTCATGTGAGCCAGCACTTAAGTTTAAAGCACGAGTTTTAAGTCGTAATGTAGGTCAGTGAGAGCATCACAGGAAGTAGGTAAGTTGAGACCGAAAGAAACCGCTCAATCCTTAGAAAACTAATAACTAACTTGTACAAAAACTTTTTAAATTTATAAACGGTTATAAAATCCGGGTAGGTACACAACTAAAAAAACAAAAACATCTCAACTATATGAACATACCAAGAGTCAAAATTAAGAAAACTGCAAACTGATTGGTAAAGAATATCGATTCTTTACTAAGCCAGCTGCGGACCTATTGTGTTTTATTATGATTTATTCCGAAGGATAATTGGTAGGCAAATCTTCCTATGTACAAATTTGTATGCGATGTATAAAATAAAAAAAAAACTAAATAAAAAACTCGAAAATAGTCAAGTCTCCAGTTCGAGTGCAAAAGTTCGTCGACCACACCATCGCATATCATCAGGTGAGATAGTGGTCTAATACTAGACTATCTAAAACTAAAATAACCAAGTCTCGAATGTATGAGTTACTTCAAGACAAGATTGCACTATCTTCGACCACATCATTGCTTTCGATCAGGTGAGATTGTGGTCTAATACTAGACTATCTAAAGCTAAAATAGCGTGCACTACACCATCATCAACCACCAGAGGGCTTAATGCGAGTTTTTTAACGGACTCGATCGCGTTAACGTAAACTTTGGCTTATTATATTAGTATTGAAAAAAGTTTTCCGTTTTTTGTCACCAGACAGCGCTCATTCAGTTTCAATCTATACTAATATTATAAAGCTGAAGAGTTTGTTTGTTTGTTTGAACGCGCTAATCTCAGGAACTACTGGTCCGATTTGAAAAAATCTTTCAGTGTTAGACAGCCCATTTATCGAGGAAAGCTATAGGCTATATATCATCACGCTAAGACCAATAGGAGCGGAGCAGTCATGAAAAATGTGACACAAACGAAGTTGTGCGGACAGCTAATACAAATATACGCTTTAATTACGCTAACGCAATCGAAAACGTTAGTAACTCGCACTGGCCACTGATGACTAGCAGGTCAAACGATTCTGTACCAAAAACGTTATCTAAATAAAATAATCAATAACTATTCGTTCTCCTGGATATTTGGCAATTACCATAAATGCTACTTACTGAAATGCTCGAACAGGATCTAAAAAAGCATTCCTGTTTCCCATCAATTATCATTGTTACCATAAAAGCTCATTTTAATTAAGTTTTATTGGGTTGATAATATGCAGCTGGGAAGTAAGAATGCCTTTTAATTTAGAAATAATATAACGTAGATAATATATATATATTTATGTTTCAATTGCACGATATTATGAAACTAGACACGAAAGGTCTACTTAAACTTTGACACTTGATCAACGTGTATCTATTGTTAAACTAATACAGTCTCCATACGTAAATCTCGTGTTTGTCAGTTCTTAAGACGGTGGCGCCATCTACACCGGTTCATGTGAACAAGAACAGTCCTGAATGACGTCACATAAATTTTGCATCGCGCAAGTGAAGTTGTACGCAGCAAGACAGCATTGGGCGTGTACTCGCTTGGTTTGTAAGTTTTGTTGTCCTAGCTGAAGCCTGGTATCATGGCCGCCACAAAAAAAAAGTCCGGTTTAGCTACCGACGACACTAACTCAAAAGCAATTTCACTATACCGAACGCCAGATAAATGTGCAATAACGGTCATTGACCCACCTACATTTATTGACAACCTTAATTCTTAAAACAGAAATAATGAATTAATGCTATATTGAATCGACATCCATCGTGATCCTTTATATTTACTAGTAATGGAAAACAATTCATTTTTTTTTGTCCATGTACCTACGAAGAGATATCAAGGAAAGGGCAATGACCTTTATTGCACATTTATCTGGCGTTCGGTATAGTGCAATTATGCATTGCCCATTAATGCTTTTAGATTTAATTTTGGGCCACTTTAGTACCCGCCCGCTGCACGCTGCTTAGCTTAGCCTAAACTTTAATACGCTCGTGCTTTGCCAAAAAAAGGAGCGCGATGTATCGTCTAATTGAACAGACGTTTTTGATGATACTGGCATGTAGGTACGTATGTGTTGGAATCGAGCACTAGGAGCGCAGCGGAAACTTATTAGGAGCAAGACGGAAAAATAATAGTCCTGCTTAGTCTGACCATTCTTGCGCCCCCAGTCTACGCCCTGTGCCTGGGCACCGGCGGCACCGCCGTATTTACGGCACTGACCAGATATGACACCATACTTATCGGAAAATCCTACCATTTCTTTGGTGGATGAAGAACATTACACCCTTTCTTTATAAAACAAAGTCGTTTTTCGTAGTTGTTTGACCATTTAGTTCCACTTCTATTATTAACACATTGGATTTTGATAATTTATACATATTTGTAACAACATGCGAAGCTGAGGCAGTATTAATAACTGATAAACACGATTTTGTGTTAGAAAAGGAGAATTAATTATTCCTGTCTAATATTAAAATATCGTGCAAAATTCTTTTCTTTCGGGAAACGCGCAAATGTAAATAGAAGCCGCGTTATATAAACGTTTAACGTTTATTAGGTTAACTTATAATTAGGAATTATTTTTAATATAGTTTAAGTTACTTTTAGGGGCCTTTTCACGAAAAGCGTTTGGCAGTGAGCATTTCAGAGAAAACCGAATCTTAGGTACTGGTTAGTTAATAAAAGCCTTATGATTTATTCATTAGGGTCGAAATTGAAACACAAGTTCACTTGTCGCTAACGCTAGCTTGAACATCTAAGCACGTGAACTAAAGATCTTTTTGGCCAGAATAGAAATAAAAGTAATATAAGGTTATATTTTTAAATAGGTAGGTTATTTGCTTAGAGTAAAAGATTTTTGTTTTTTTTTTTAAATAACAACAGCAACTTGTGCTGTTGTAATAATGAGTCGTGATAAAGGGAAACAAAAGAAGAAAATTGTTATAACTAAGTATGGCTAAATTTAATTTGAACTTAAGAAGAAAACTAAGGTAGGTTTAAAAAATATATATGTATATACTTACTACATTTTTCATTTTGCTAATGATAGTTATCTAATGATTATTCATATTTAAAAAATATTTTCTTTTTTATAGAGAAATCGTCATCAAAATATTTCGGAAGAGTTTTCAGCTGTAGGAACGTTTTTTAAATCGTTTCAAACTATTTTATTTTCTTTTTTCAAAAAAGTCTAGCTTTTTTTAATTTGTAATTATTAACTGCATAGGACGGATATAACGGTGAGAAATTAAATAAGGTTCTAAGATTATAAATTAAATAAGATCGTAGGATAATCTTACTAAATAGAATTTATTTTTTTGTTTAACGCGGAATTCTTGTAAATATTAAACGCGTGTATTCGTACTAGATGGACCGAAATAGTTAGTGAAATTTTAGATTTAATTATTTTATAAGATTTTAGTAATAATTAAATAAATTAAGTTTCGTTTTTTGTTTTAAAGACGCGATTTCCTTAAAAACAAAAAACGCGTTTAGATCGTGCGTATCCCTAATAATTGTAAGTAGTTTGGTAAGGTTGTAGAATAAGACACTGAATAGGTTAAATTTTCTTTTATTTTTAATTAAATTTATTTTAGTCTTCTTATATCTTAGGCTATTGTGCGCACATTTCTTGTAAATATTAAACGCGTTGGACATAAGGCGGGCCCAATTGATTAGTAAGTAAGGTTTAGAATAAACATAAATAAGCTTTTAGATTAATAAATTAATAGGATAGTTTCAATTAAAACGCGTTTTTTTTGCAAATATTAACTGTGTTTGTGGCACAGGTGAACCGAAATATATATGAATTGTAGAATTAATAATACATTTTAGTTTTTAATGTATAATATGGTTGTTAAGTTAGGTGTTTATAGGATTAATTCGGAAGTGATTAGTCGTCAATATACTTATTTAAAATTACCTGTTACTCTCCGGTACAAAAATCCTTGCATAATGAAATAAAACTTTTTTTTTTCAGAGTTAGTTAAAACAAACGTTAATAGTAACTAATGTTTCAATACATTACATGCATTACAATACCGTTTGCATGATTATAATGACAATATCTGGCTGAAAACATCATAATAAAAAGTTGAAATTAAAAAATAATAGCTATTCGATTCTATTAAGCACTCTAATAAATAGCCTAGGTTTATGGGATTTCAAAAGGAAAACCTTGTACATGTCACACTTTTCTGTCCGTATTCATAATGAGCAAAGAGAATGGACTGACTTTTCCCATGACAGGTCCGTCCATTCTCTTCGCTCATTATCTAATCCGAAGAACTTGCTTGCGTTATCAATCTCGGTTCTTTTGAGAAAAAAAATACAGAAATTGAGTTTTGGTCAATCACACGCACTGTGCTCTAGTCTTTGGTCCGATAAACAACTAGAATCGTCTAATGTCATACGTTTCTAGAAAAGAAAAGGAAAAGGCACAGGAGTTTTTGAGTTTATTCATTACAAACATACACACACAAACAAAAATACAAATCTCATCTCTTTATAATACAGTGTAGTGTAGAATATATAGTGCTCAGTCAGCATTTTTTGGTTTTTGCTATATAAGTACAGTATGTTAAATAACAGAGGGCGTTCCCTTAAATTCGTTAATCTATATCATTAATAGATTAAAATAAAAATATCAGAATAGAAAAATTAGCATAAAATAATCCAAATTAAAAAAAAATACAATAAATTCCAAAAATCCTGTTTAAAATCAAAATAGTAGCGGGGTAATGTACCTACTCGTAGTAGCAATGCGCAAACCGGCAAGTACGCGTGTACAGGATGTTTCTTTAACGTATCAATTTAACATTTTAGTGAATATTTTAATATTAAAAAAAATAAAAACATTTTGTTTTTGAATGGTAATACTTTTTTTTAACGTATATGGATGCTACACTATTGCGGGTTAACGGGAACGCCCTCTGTTAGTATAAATATAAAGTACGGAATGCGAACACATTGTTAATATTGTTCGTGTTTTGGAAAAGACGCAGTGGTCCGATTAAATGATAGTCAACTTTTTATAAGATAGATAAAATTATTACTTCTAAGTTATGGTAATTAGTATAGAGTAATTATAAATACTTATGATAACATATTATTAAAGTTTAGTCTTCACATAAAACATTTTCGCGCTTTTGGGCTAATAAAAATTTAACTATTACTATGTATTTGGAATTATGTTATCAGAAATCATTAGGGAAAATAAATACATTTTTGACTGTAGAAAATAATCGAAAAGTGAGGCTAGTGTAACAAGCAGAACCACAGTTTTTCAAACGATGTTGTAAATAATAAGTAATATAATAAATTGAATATTTATCCAAATAATAATACACACAGACACATTTAAAAACAAAAAAAAAGTAATATGAAATAATGTAAAAAGTCGTAAATTGAATGTTAAATATTTTATAGACAATGGGTTCATACTTTTACTTAAAGCTGAATCTACATGATAATTCGTAGATTTGCGTTGTAATTGCCGTTTTGTGGGTGTGTTTGAAACGCAAATAAAATACGTAGAAAATGCTTTAGTGAAGACTTAAATACATCTAATAAATAATGTAGAATAACTTCTTTTTTTTCTTTTCTTTAAAGATAAAATGGTTTTAAGACTATTAAGTAAGTTTGAGATAAATAGTATTAGATAGTATGATATTTAACTTAATCAAGTAAATTAAGTTATTGGAATAATTATTCAATTAATTCTAACTGAATCGAGGTTAAATAACGTAACGTTAATATGCGGTATTTAGTTAGTAACTGCCAACCAAAGTTGTGCATTTATTTATATGTATAATTTACTGTTTTTTTTTTTGTTTGTATTCTGAGTACTTTTTGTGTATTTTGTCCAGTGTCAAGGGTCTCATTGAATAATTATTCTTACTCACATCAATTTAAAAAAGGTTTCTTTCTTTTATTATCAGCATATAATATCTACGTTTGAGTTCAAATATTAAAAATATATCTTTGGTACGTGCAAAGAATAAGACTGAAGGATTCTTTCCTGATGTTCTTTTGTAATGACGAATTTTAAATTGGAGAAGGGACAATAACGGTAGGTAGGACGATATAAATTGCATATATATTTTTGTTTAAATTAGCTTAATATAATTTTTCTTTTCGTTATGGCCATTATTGTACAATTAAGTGAAATAAATATAAATTCATTTAGTATTATGAACCGTGGCAGATATTAATAAAATTCAAAATCCAGCGCAATAAAACTATTTTCAGTTTCTTTTTATACAAATCTTCACATTGAAATCAACTTAACTTTATAAAACTGAAGTCGATAGTCAAAAAAGTTGCGATGCATATTAAATTTACGATATTCAGAATTGCAGCTTCAACATTCTCACCGAATATAAATTAAATAAAATTTCTAAGTGAAATCGAAAATTCTGTTGTCTTGTTAAAATCAATAAGTCAGCGGTTAAATAAATTATATACCACCATTTTTCACAAAGCCAAAACCCGCCGTCACCAGAAATACAAAATATTACATAGTTTAGTATATAACTACTTTTAAATGGTAAAATTGTAAGTTAGTACGTTATTCTTTAGTAAATAAGGTTGATTTTAGAACTGGCTGTGTCCGCAACGAGTTCCTTTTAATTTATTTAAAAACATTTTTCTATTTATAACTACCCAAAGACAATTTTCTGTTAAAGTTAAATTGAGAATGTATTTTGTAGGGTAGTAATCTTTTTGAGTTTTCAATTATAATTATAAAGAGTTCTAGGCTATAATCACAATACATACCTACTCATTTGCTACACATCACACAAATATATGAAATTATGTATAGTAATTATCCAACATCTTAGAGAATGTAAGTTTTAACATTATGATCAATAATGTTTGAAACTTGTCACAATAATAAAATTATGTTCGTCATTATACTACTACTGATGAGATTTTGTCATTGTTTGATATAATTTAAAAATTGTATTTATTTCATAGTTGTATGATTATATTGTAGTGTAATATATTTATAATCAGTATAGGAATGCCTTTGCACTGCAGTGGGACACAACAGGCTGAAGATAAATACATAATAAGGGTATTAGCTAAGATAACTCAACACTAGTGTTAAAACTTTCAACAGAGAATTTGTGTGTTCAAAGAAAAACAAATTATTGTACAGATATGTTTCTCGCATTATTCAGCGTAAGGAACAGTTGATTTTTTCTTTTTTTGAGAGTAAATATTCGGATAAATCGTGTCTAAAATGTGTCTCTCTCTTTAAATCTGATGCCAGGAAAATTGGCTAATATTTTAAAAGTAACTGTGTATTTGATTCAGCTTGTCATAACCCACTGCTGGGCGTACGCTTTTCCCAATGATATGTTCTTATATTCGTGACAAAGTTGCTGATCTTATATTCATCACATAGTTGCTGTTCTTATATTCGGCAACCAAGCCATAATCAAGATTCTGTTACAATAGCGAGTAGACTGTTTTCATATCACATTTTACTATATCAATGTTCATGTCTTAATGTTATGTATGTATGTAGAATAGTTTTATTTTCAATAAATGTCTAAAAACTATTATTGTGTTCTCTCACTTGTCTCCGATTATTGTTTCCCTTATTTATAAAAAAATAGTTTTGCGAATGTTAATTAACTGTGTCTGAATTGCGAACAGCCAATTAGATCTTTGACACGAGTTTAATTTTGACGTTTCGTTAATTTTCGCTTCAGAAACCGGATGTCATTTTATGAGTTTGATTTCAAATTCAATTAATTAAAGATTTGGGTGATGAAGATTTTCTGCATCACCCAAAGATTGACTGGTAGAAAATGCTTAAGGCATTAAGTCCACCTCTGTACATTTGTGTGCGTGAAGTATTAAATAAATAAAAAAAAAACAAATTAGCCACTAGTTTCACCAACTAAAATGGCTGCCGTTGCCTCTCCATTTGTTCTACTTTAACTTGAACACAGCCATCTGAATTACAAGTGAGATTACCAAGGCGTTGCTGATCTTGTAGGTATACAAAGTTCAAAATAATATTCAAAATACCATATTATGTACACTACAAGTAATACTGCTAGACTCTGCCTAGCATTTTCCTAACTACGGGGGAGCTGATTTCTAAACTGTCTAAACGTATGCAGAGTAGTTAGGATTAAATGGAGCAACTACCTGGCAGACCTCCACACCTCGTACTATTTTCATAGATCTTATCATCAAATGACTGCTTCCGCTGTGGGTGGAGCAGGAGGGAGTGTCAGACGCTTACTGATTAAAACCCATCCGTGTTCCAACTATGCACATATCCCTACAACAATTAGTTGACACAATTAGTGTGAGGTCGCCGCCGCAAATCATGTGCATCTGGATTGAGGGCCCATTTTTTGAACCCTTGCGAAACGAAATATGACTTACAGGGAAATTAGTTAAAAATAGTAAAAACTTAAAGCAAAGGGCTATGAATTTCTTGAACGTGAATTAAAACTGTTATGATTAAATAACTACGGCCCTCAATCCAGACGTGTGCATAAAGTGGCATAGCCTAAATCTCAGCAAGTACTATCTCTGGATTAATAATTTTTATTTGAGAATTTAGTTAGGAATTTCTTAAATATTTTAAGAAATTCCCACATCTGTAGAATAATGACATTACCTACAGATTTATTGCGGTATATCTAGGGCCCTCACTTCATTATTGTCTGTACTAAGAAATCTGCAAAACATGGATTTATCTGAAGAAATACATTAAAGCGACTGTAACATGTTTTACTTAGATACCTATGTGAATTAGTTAACGACTGTATCACTCCAGCAGTACCTATGTAATACTGCTAGACTAAAGACTTCAATAATAAACAAACACCATTGTCCAGGCTGACTTTTGTGATCATGTCATGCGTAACGCAATGAAAGGATGAGCTAATCATTAACAAAACATTTGTCTTCGTGTAGCGACATAAGCACGCTGAATTGGGATGCAATTTAAAGCAGAAATTGGACCGTAAATACATCAAAGTACCTACCGCACCTACATAAGGTAAGAAAACTAGACTAGTAAGGTTTGCACTGAGAATTTGGTGACTCCACCAAATTGTGAGGACTCCGCCCCTTTCCCAATCTGCAAACAGAAATACATACAACGCTAGTATTTGAATGGGATCTTTTCGCTCGTGGATCGTAGAAGACTCATCCCGCTCAGATTAGAACACGTGAAGGCAATCGCCTCGACGCCTAACACCCCTCTGCGGCTGTACGAGGTCACTGGCGCTCAGAGTGGAAACTGTCCGCCCGCTGATTCACCCCGGGACCACAAATAGACATAGACAAAGTGATCACGCACGGTAGTGCGTCACAGTGGAGACCCCTTTACAGTCTCCACAAGATTGTGCCCAAACAGGCGGTGTAGGGTAGGGTGGTAGCCAATGAACCGCGTGTACAGTATGAACCATAGTACCTCCTGGTCATATGCAACGTTGCCGGCTCGCGCAATAAACATGTCCGGACTAGCTGGCCACGTCGTGAAGTTTGGTCTATTCTCCGCGCGCTTGTCGCCACATATGCACACATGAGCCGCATCCTTGTGTTTACTCAAGCAAAAACTACGAAAAAAACGTGAGTTTCTTTTTGTAGTTACTTTAATAATCTAACTCTTACTTAACTATTTGTGAATTGTATTGTAATGTAGGTCTTTAGGCTTGTTTGAGACTAATTTTTGGAATTAATTCTCAACGGTTTTTGTATAAAACCTAACCTAACATTTCCTAAGAGGGGGTGGGTACGCTGTGAGCCATTTATCCTGGGTAAGCAATGAACCACTATTATGCTATATAAACAGATGGGAGTATTATTCCAGTCAGCCTCTAAGTGTTAATGTGAGTATAATTAATTGATCACTATTTGTCTATTTCAGCATGGGACGAAACACGGTAGGAAGGGAAGCTCGTAAAACAGGGTATCACACCGCGGAAGCTATACAAAGAGTTATAGAAAAACACTTGTCAGGATAAAGCATCCGAAAAGCAGCCAAAGACGAAGATACGTTACAAACAACAGGAACAATCCTTCTTGTAGACTAGAGATATGGCCTAACCTCGACCACAACAGTGCCACGTCCACATAATAAATATTATTATTAAATAAAGTGCTGGCAGCTTAATTAAAGGACGCAGTGTCTGTAAAGAAAGACACAAGTGGAGAGCGCAGAATTTCGGTTACAACTTGCTGTATTGTAAATCCGATTAATCGCATTTACAATACAGCAAGTTGTAATCAAAACATAGGTGATTTTATAAATGCTCATATTAATATTAATAAGCAAGTACAAAATTGTTTTTTTTTTTTTTCTGGATAGAGTTTATGCGTAACAAAACTTTTTAAAAGTTTATAATTATTGTTAAAAATTAAGTTTTAAGACTGATTGTGTGGTTCTTATATAACCCGAAACTTAATAAATATGGAAACTTATAAATGCTGTATTTATTTTTCATTTAAAACAAACAATTACGGGTTTTTTATATTACCGTGATTCATTGTGTACCATCTGGTTCATTTAATACCACCCCCCCGGTTCTTTGTGTACCCTTAGGAGTACGCTATGAACCATTTCCCTTGTTTTAAAAAAACCTGTATAAATTAGGCAACAACAAATATTTTCCACTTTTTTTAACGCAATTTGGCAGCTTATTAAATAACCTATCTTCTGAGATAAAAATATTTTCTTAGACTGTAACAACGTGCGCGCTAGAGCTCTTCAAACTTTTGGTGGTTCAATGGCTACCACTCCACCCTACATGTACAAAGGTGTTTCCCGTAATTTCAAATCCCATTCTAAATTTGCATGAAATTTTGTGTCATGCACATTTCCAGCCAGAATGATTTCCTGCCAGCTTGTCCGCGATAGAGTAAATTAAATACTCACCGTTTTTAAAGCATGCGACCTTCATAGGCCCTAATGTTTTTTTTTAATGTATTTTTTAATCGTGACCACTCGCAGTTCAGTACTCTAAGGCTAGTTACTGCTTAACCGGACAATAGGTCCTAATTGTGATGATGGCAGTGGCGTGCAGTGGTTCGAGTTGGGTAGGCCAGAAAATAATGTCCAAAAAAACACCACATTATTCAGGGTTGAAATGTGGTGTTCTTTTTTAAATAGGCTATTTAAAAAAAAACTCATTTCATTAAAAATCAACCCTGAATAATGTGGTTATTTTTTAAAATTTATTTGGACATTTTCTCTGGCCTACCCTAAGTCAAACCACTGCACGCCACTGGATGCAGATGATGATCTTTTACCGTGCTGGTCTTTTCCCCAAAAGGCCAAATGCGCTTTGGAGGTTTCCTCCCAAAAACTAAAAAGGGACCTACAACCCCCGTAATTTAAAATCCCATTCTAAATTTGCATGACATTTTGTGTCATGCACATTTGCAGCCAGAATTATTTTCTGCCAGTTTGTCCATTGTAAAGTACCCACCTACTTTAAAGCATGCAACCTTCATGGGTACCTGTATATCGCAGTACTGCGCAGTACCTACCTAATAATACATAATATATACATAGGTACCTAACTAACAACAAAAGTACCTTATAGAAAAGGAGACAAAAGCCATTCATTTCATTCATAGTCAATCTGAAACAGACAATTCCCTACGGAAACTCAATCAACCTACATTACATTAGGTGACCGAATTAATCTTTGTGTCCACAATAACTACCATTGTTAGGTACCATTATCTTCAGCAGTTGACTTAGTTATCGCTTGAATCTTCACTGTAGTGATGTAACGAATATTCGCATTCGCATTCGCATTCGCGGATATTCGCATATTTTTTTAATATTCGCATTCGCATTCGCATTCGCGAAATTACTGCGAATGTTTTGCGAATGTTTTTAATAATCAAAAAGGAAATTATTATATGCATGCATATGAAATAATAATACAATAGATAACACTTAGATATTTTTATTAAATCATCCTTCTACATTCTACATTAAAGTCTCATTTATGAAAAAAGAACTTGAGATCGTATCAAATCTAACATTAATCAGCCTTGTTACAACTATCTTAGGTTTGCATTTATTTAGTAGTATATTATTACTTTACTATCATTTTTAAATAAAGTTTACAGTTTCTATTTACTAAAAAACTAAACAATTACTTGAAACAAAATTATTAAATATCTAATGTAATAAGTATTTATAACCTTTGGCTTTAAATGTATATTTTTTCATTCCACTTTATATATCTGAGGAATTAAATTTATTTATAATGAATGAAATATAAACTTAAAAAACAAAACAACGTATACTTAACTTTCCACCAAAGAAGTGGGTCTTCCTCATTTTCAATAAATTTATAAAAAACATATTCATTATTTTTTTTTAATTAATACTTCTAATGGATATGGAATATCATTATCTAGTTCTTCCTCGCTTTCACTTGAGTCCATCATCATTTTCATAGTTTCTTTTAATGTCACAGATTTTTCTGAAAGACTGGTACTGGAGCCCAAGTTTGCATATCCTGATTCCTTATTTTAGGACGCTTTGGCTTTGAACATGTCGGCAAACTTAAGTCCTCATCTCCAAGTGAATCTAAAATATTTTTCATGACTTGATCTTTTGTTGAAGGATTTTTGAAGAATTTCGTTTTGTATCTAGGATCAATAAACGTTGCTGTAGCAAATAATATGTTGTTTTCTAAGTGAGAAAATCTGTGTCTCATTTCTTGTTTTAAAACAAGTATAGTGTTCCTAATGCACTCGTCAGATGCATTATATTCAAATTCATCAATCACCTTTTCCAGAGTGGCCAATAACGGAATCACAGATGATATGGAAATATTGGCGGCACTTAGTTCTTGAGTTATTTCTTCAAAAGGTTGAAGCAATGTAATCAATTTTTCCACAAGTATCCATTCTTCTGAAGTTAGTTGTGAAATTTTGTTGCTGGTGGAAGCATAAAGGCACAGCGAATCTTTGTTTTTCAAAATGCGTTCTAGCATGTAAAAGGTGCTATTCCACCTCGTAACACACTGTTGGATTATCTTGAGCTTTGGTTGATTAAGCTTTTCTTGTAGATTAACGAGTTCGTCTTGAGCAACATTAGAGTGGTGAAAATGTGTTGCTATCTTTTTACATTTGTTAATGGCTGCAATGATAGTTTCTTGTGACTTAAGCCCTTCTTTAACAACAAGTTGGATTTGGTGCGATAAACAATCAATGTTTTTAATACTTAATAAAGAAATACCTTTTTTCATGTTAGTGCCACCATCTCTAACAATACATAATACGTTTTCTTTGGGAATTCCCCACGATGACAACATAGTTTCTAACTTTGCCGCTATATTTTCTCCTGTATGTCGCCCATCATTGAATACTTCTGCATTCAAAATTATTGGTAATTCCGTGACAAGTGAAACTTATCAGCGACACTCCAGAGCAAGAGTCAGATCAGATATCAGTTGTTAATGCTAATTTTTCAAATAATTTGATTAATTCCAGAATTGTATCTTTTACCTTGCCGTATAATTTCTCACAAATGAACGAAGTAAAATATTGCCGACTTTTTAAATCATATGAAAGGCATACTTGGTTAATCAATCTCACAAATCCAAGACATTCCACAAAACTAAATGGTAAGTCCTCCAGTGCGATCATTTCCCAATCAAATTATCCAAAAAAAAAAAAGTGGGATAACAACAACACCAAGTCTTTGGTGCTGTTGTTATCCCACTTTTTATTTTTTTCAACGCAATCACTCAAAGAAATTTGCTTAAGGTCAGTTTTGGACTTTTGGTATATTGTCGCGAAGAGGACGCCAAAGAATTAATTTTAGCAGCATCTTGCTTTTCATGTTCTCTTTTTTTCAATTCTTCATATTCATTTTTGTGTTTAGCTTCCAGGTGATTTCTCATAGCACTAGTGGTCCTGCCTTTGCGCGAGTACTTTTTATTACACAACTTGCAATTAACCTTTTTGAGGATCACATATTGTAAAATACGTCCAAACTTCGCTGATGTGTGCTTTACTCATGTTTTTATGCCACTTTGTCCCTTAAATATCAGTTAAATTTGATAAATAACATAAAACTAACCTCAAAACAAAACAAAACTTTTAGAATGAACTTTTTGTGACTAAATTCATTCAATTAACCAATATCGGCTCGGCTATGTTGAATTTAAACATGGCCGACACGAAACGACAAACCTGTCAAACATTTTACGCGCGCTTTTTTTGATTTTTTTTAATATTCGCATTCGCATTCGCGAATGTTGAAGATAAATATTCGCATTCGCATTCGCATTCGCGAATGTGAAAAATCAAACATTCGTTACATCACTACTTCACTGTAGCGAAATAAGGTTGAAATTGCGGATTCTATTCTGTTGAAGTAGGTAGATAGGTAATTTCTTCAAAGTACTGAATGAATTGGCCCTTCATAATGACTTGATATAAATACAGTGTTCGCTTGCAATCTTGTCTTACTCCGTCTGATATCTCCTCTTGTAAACCACTTCATGATTTTTTTCCCGCATTTTCAACTTCTCGCGAGTGATCGTGTATTTTCAAAGAATTATAACGTCGAAAGTTCTTTTACTTGTGTGGCAATTTTTAAACACTTTGAAAGCACCTACCTAGTTAGATACAATAAGCTGAGTGTCTGGAAGTTACCTACCGGTAAAACACTGAAGTTCCCTTATTATTTCAATAATCCGAGTTATACACTTCCTATAAGACTTTCCGGGGTTTAAAACCACTAATAACAGCAATAAATGTCGCAGTAGCTGTGTTGTTCAAACTCAAGAACCACCGTGATCCCATAAACCAGTAATTAGAAACATAAACATAATCATAGCGTTATCTACGCGCAAAACATGTGCACGGCAGTCGCTCGCATCGCGGCAGTCACCTCGCGAGAACCGGACAGATGTTTACGTCAAGAACCTCCCGTGCCTTTAAAAAAACACAAGCCACACTGCCCTAAATTCCGACCGACCAAGAAGCTCCAATTTGCTACCATGGTAAGTACACGATAAAAAAATTATAATAATTTGTCTTTTTTTGCCGTCATTGTTCAACATTGCACTCATAGATGGCGCTGTAATTAATTTCTTTTGTTTGTGCTATGCGAGACAAATGCACCTTTCTTCAGAAGTGTGTCATACTCATACAGTAGGTAGCGTAAAAGGATGTTCAAACATGCTGTCATTGTGTTAAACTGATGTGTATAAAGTTTCTAATACTTGTACAGTGTCAGTAAACGTTGTACAGGCTGTTATCTTGTTCTTTATCAGTACCTACATAGTTGGTACTCTGTATGAATTAAAAATGTACCTACCTACCTATTTATTTACCTATTTACTTGTATGTTACTTTGTAGTTATCTTGTCACTAATAAGCGTGATATTGATAAATAAACAAGACGATATCGTGCCGATTTATTGTTTCTAATTTAAACTAGAATAATGTTTGACAAAACTCGTTATGCGGACTCTCAGAATTTACTTAAATGCTATAAACTGAAAGTAAAAAACATATTCTAAAACCCAGTGAAGAAAAAGATTCCGAAATATAATTGTGAAAGGGACAGTTTATAGGTACATAGGTCTCTGGAGATATTTGTTTTTTTACCCAACACTCTTTCAAGATTTTAATTCTTATTCATTTGCTAAAAATGGCTATTTTTGAGTTGGGACCCTTTCTTTCTAAAGGCGCGATGTGCACACAAAAAACGGGTTGAAGAGCGTAACTCGTTGAACTTTTATATTTCTATGGTTTGAACCAAATTACAAAATAAACAAGGTACGTTATGTAATGTATAATTACACTTATTACTATTCGCTAAGTAAAGCCAACTGTTAATGAAAAATCGCGTCACGGTTGTTATCTAGTGTTAGTGGGTTTGGTACCTTACCTACCTATTTAGTTGTATGGAAAATAATAAAAACCGAGGGCTAATATAGTTTTAGTCAGGTACCTATTGTACTACCCCTGTTTATACTATGTCTTTAACGATACCTACATTGTATTGATCTATTTCATGGTAGGGTTCTTTTGTTTGGTTCTTGACCTACTCCACTCCGATGCAATCTTTGTTTCAAGTCTTATTATAAACTAGCTTATGCCCGCGACTTCGTTCGCGTGCAGTTCCATACAAAATGTTAACCCCTTTTTCACCCCATTAGGGGACGAATTTTTAAAAATCCTTTCTTAGCGTATGCCTACGTCATAATATCTACCTACATGCCAAATTTCAGCCCGATCCGTTCAGTGGTTTGGGCTGTGCGTTGATAGATCACTATGTCAGTCAGTCAGTCCCTTTTGAGTTATATATATTTAGATTAGATGACCTATCATTATCTTTGAGATCTACTAATTACGTTTTGGTACCAGACTACCTACCCATTGCTCCGATAACGAACGAACTTTAGATAAAGGCGTCTAGAAATAAAAACCGGACAAGTGCGAGTCTGTCCCGTGCATTGAGGACTCCGTAGGTACAAACTCGTACAAGTTCGTCTATTATAGGAATTAAGTCTCAATGTTTTTCGAGATCTTTAAAAACCTACTGAAGTGTAGGTATACGATAAACCATGAAAGCGCTCTCTACTCTCTCCTCAATCTGACAACAATATAAGTAGGTAGGCAGGATTGAAGGATAAACTTAACTTTTCAGTTACGTCACGAACTCACGATAAATTCCTTCTACTGAAAATATAAGTTTGTAATCGCAAAAAGTGTTTTTTATGTTATTAAACTACACATTTTCTATTTTCTGTTTTTCTCCTTTCTGGGTCAACGGGAAGTACCCTATAGGTTTTGATTTAGTTACGATTGTCAAAATTTGTAGTAAAAATGATGCATCAATAGTCATACCTATGTATTTCTTTATTCATTCAAATTATTTAAGAATCTAATTTTTGGGCTACGACAGTGCTACAAGAGCTCGCGAATTAAAATTATTTCCCTGAAAAAAAAAAATAACAGCTAGTTTTTCTTATTCTATTTTTCGATTTGATGGTTAACTCCTTAGATTTCTTGGGCCCAATAGGTGGCTACGTTAATTACATGGCGTCCGGGGGACGCTAGGTAGCTACCTAGCATCCGTAGCATTAATTAAATTCCCAAAGTACAGGTGCATGAGCAATTAGGGTACTCCAGCGTGTGGCTCACACGCTGGAGGCTGGCTGTTCTGAGCAGGAACATCGCGTTCACATTTAGTATCCGACGGGAAAATAGGTAGTAACGTAACTGAAATCTAAAGTGCTAACTACATAATACCCTATCTGTTTAGGTAGTTAACTAAAGGTAAACAATCTTCGTATGTCTTTTTATGTAAAAATATATTTTAAAATATGGATATTACTATTTATACAAATCAATTATCTATAATTTTAGAAAATCTGAAAGTATTTCATGTTGTAAAACGTATTTCACATTTTTCAAAAACATTTTTCGTTAAAAGACATACCAAGATTGTTTACCTTTAGTTAACTACCTAAACAGATAGGGTATAGGTACACATTAAGATATCTGGCCTTGATCAGTACATTTTTTATTCATCATTAATTAGTGATTGCTGTTATCATAACGGCGCCGCTGACAATCTTTAGGTTTCCGCGGGTCAGTAAGATATTGGTGGTGGCATGGTTATAATTATCTACTTATTAACTGTGCTTACATTGTAACTATATCCGTTTATAGACACGTAGCGTAGGGTGATACTGTTAGTAGATGTTTGATGCGGAGTCCCCGCATCAAACATCTACTAACTAAAAAAAAACATACAAACATCCGAATTGAGAACCTCCTCCTTTTTTAGAAGTCGGTTAAAAAAACGCACTGCTCCAATGCAGAGTTAACTAAAAGGTCGTCAATGTAGACAATGTAGATAATTTTTTAGATTTTTGTTGATTTTTCAAAAACCGCTTGTTCGATTTCGATAAAAATTTTATGGGACCATTTGGGAAGTATACCCTTTCCAACAAGAATTTTTCAAATCGGTTGGCAAGCGACGGAGTTATGCGCGAACAAACAATAAAAAAAAAACATACAAACATCCGAATTGAGAACCTCCTCCTTTTTTAGAAGTCGGTTAAAAATTGAAATATATGATTGTGTTGATTTGTTATTTCACCCCACTCAACGAATAGATAAAATTATCAATGTAATGAAAATGTGGAAAATAACTAGGCGATGTTTCTTCAGTGAGATTAAGTGATATGCCACTTGTGTTGGTCACCTAGTTTTGTATTCGGCTCAAATTCATCTATCAGCTTATACGGTACTTATCTACTAAAATATTTGTAGTAAATTAAATAAATAAATCATCATTGGGGATTTGATGAATCAGTTAGTCTTACATGAAATTAAAATACTTAGAATTTTCTACTGCTTTGTTTTTAAGACGCAAAAAGTTAGATAGCTGCCTAGGCAACAAATCCTTACTACCTACCAATTTTTATGTGTAATTCCTCTTTCAAATAACTAATTAAATTAGTTAATAAATTAATAAAAAATTAGTACCTAACTAATTTTCATAACAGATCCTGTATGAAGGATATAGTTTTAAGTAATTATTTATTTGAATTTGCGGTTTAAGAAAAATAAAACTGCGATAATATGTCAGTGCAATGACGATCAATATCCATCTATAGTGCCACTTGTATAATTTGAGAAATCGAGTCAATAGAGTGAAAAGTTGAAAATGGTTCTTGTGCGAAATAAGCTACAGTAGGTACTGCCTACACTACATGTCCGATAGCAACCAGGCCCGAGTCGACGGCGCGTCGTGTTCCACGCGCGCCTCAAAGAGCCGTCAGCAAAGAAGACGGGCCCCATAGGGTCTGTGCCTGCTAGAGTTGAGGAATTTGTTCGAAAGAGTCACCGCGGCCCTGGAACGCAAAGGGCACAAGAAGGATCACGGGTGGGTTTTAGTCAGCAAGAGTCTAACACTCCCTTCCGCTCCGCCCAGAGCGGGAAAAGTCATTTGATGATTTCCCATAAAAAAGGTACTGCCTACATCTGTGTGAAAAAGCGAATGTACTAAAGTTCTATCAGAAAGTGAGAAGGCTTACGATGCAGTCTTATCTATGAACATTCGTTGTGGGCGCAAAGATCCGGTACCCACGAAGCTACTTTATAGATAAAATGTAAGACTATAATAATTAATTAATGAAGTTAGGTAAGTATACTATTACTACACTCGCGAATTTACGTTTAATCATACTATCTCAAAATTCGTCACTAGCCCACCCAGTGAAGAGGCGATTTAATTCAATGAATGATTTATAACAAGCCACTAACAGCTATTGTTATTGTTAACTGCACGTTGACCCACGTTGCTAACCGCGGTAAACAATCTTTTACTGAAAATTAATATTGTATTGCAAATAGGCATATATAATGTATTCTCAGTTATCTTCTGAGGGGACAGACAATGATGTACGACGAAGCTTATTTCGCTGCGTTCGATAGATAAGGTTACTTGTGCGTGCTCGCTTTTTAATATAAGTATTATAAAGTTTGCGTTTCGCGCCAATATTTGACATTTGTATTTTTTTTTCTCGCAGTGTGCATAAACGATAGTGTTGGCATTATCGATAAAGAAGATTGTCTAAGCTACGTCAGAAGTAGTTTTCGCGTAAGTGCATTAGAGTCAGCGTATCGAATAGCGTGCAGAAAATATTTTGTTTGTGTTGTAAAGTGATTGTTTTAAATGTAAATTAAAATATGATAAAGCATCTGAAAAAGAGCACAGTACACGAGCATTTGTTACAAAAAGAGAAACTGCTCGAGTCTAAGACGAAGCCGAAGTACAGTAGCAATATGTCGACCACGAGGAATGGGAGATGGCTGCAACAGGTGCGTTTTACTACTATCCTTATATTTATTTTACGTCTTATGTAAAGGGCCAAGTTTGCCTTACTGCCAGAATGAAAATGGGGTACACAAGACTTATTGTAATTATACTAGATGCGTAACTACGGATGAACTCCCCCAAAAAATAAAACACCATAAGATTCAATCCTCATGTTATTTTGAAACTTCCCCAGATCGGTGTGGGAAATATGTATGTACCTAAGTAGATGGTTGGTCGAGGAAAAGCTTTGACCCTAGTATGAAAAGTCATAAAAAAAACCCAATCATAAAATGTTTTAGGTTTTTTGATACCTAGGGAATTGTAATCTACAGAAATTATTTTGGGATTACGATTTGAATATTTTAAGCGAATTTAAATATTTAAACTTTAATGCATCAAATCAAAATCCTAAAACTCCACACAGCAGCACCTTTACCGTCGCGAGGCCCCGGGCGGTAGATGTTTGCGAGGCCCCAGGCGAAAGACCTTTGTGAGGCCCTTGTTCTTTTTAAAATGAATAAATGAGAATTTATGATTTTTTTGGACATTTAATATAATTTTTTAAATAAAATCACAGTGTGCTAAGAAATTTTCAAATGATCTGAATATGATGAATCTTGTCTCTCTTCTCACTCACATAAAATCTTATTTACTATGAAAAAAAAAAAAAATTATTACAAATATCTGAATTGTTTTATTAAATGTTAAGTACTTTAAAATAGGTTTGCGCGAGGCCCCTGACAGAGCGAGGCCCCGGGGGCGGTCCTAAGGGCGCTTTCAATTTAGACGGTTGGTGCCGGACTGCTGCCGCACGGTTGTTACGACCATGAGCCGTACTGCTGCCGGACGACAGCAGTACGACGTAAATCGTCTTATTTGAAGAGATACGCGGCTGCAGTCCGATCGAATTTTAGTGATTTCCATCGAAACCCAACTTTAGTCGGTGCCATGGACTCTGACGAGGAAGTGTTATTGTTAGTTCTCTTGCTTCGGCAGAAACATAAACGACGCCGTACTAGGGCGTCGCCAATGTTTTCTTTAAAATATAAAACTGGTGATTTTTATACACTTTACCCTAGATTAAAAGAAAGCTCAGCTGATTTTTTGAACTATTTTAGAATGTCTAGAGAATGTTTCTATGAATTATATCACTTTGTTAAAATGGAATACAACGTCAAGAAACTAAATTCAAAAATACATTTACAAAATCTTCTGTATTTAAATCATCCATAATTAGGTAGGTATGCACGAAAACGTCTAAGAAACACGATGCGTTCACAGCACTAGCGAACAACGACTGAGACAGGTTGTTGCCGTTCCGTCAACGGACGTGCGCCGCACTGCTGTCGCACGACTTTGCGTCGAGACATTTTGTATGAAAAATCATAACCGCCCGTGCGCAGTACGATACCCGGACCGCAGCAGTCCGGCACCAACCGTCTAAATTGAAAGCGCCCTAAGGCCGCCACTGCTACTATATGCTTATACATATGTATTTATTTATACCTAAAAATCCAGATGGGTAATTTAATGACCTATTATAATTTTTCAACAAACCTATAAGTACTGCATTTAAGTTAAAATACTTACCTATTTGCTTAATGTATGAAGTAGTACCCTTAGGGCGCTTTCAATTTAGACGTTTCGTGTCGGACCGCTGCCGCACGTTTACCGTGCCGCTGGTTATATCCCGCTGCCGGGCCGCTGCAGTACGGTAGCGGTCCGGCACCAAACGCCTAAATTGAAAGCGTATTTGACTGCCGTGCGTTTGTATCCTAGTGATGTGACATCAGTCAAGCCATGGACTCTATTCTGTATTTGGATTTGTATTAATTACTACAAAAAAAAGTTATGGATATTTTCTTATTATTATTACATTACAGATGATATTTCTGCTTAATATTATATTATTTTAAATTATTATGTAGAAATATCATCTATAAAAAGATCGCTATATATGGAAGCATCAGAATCTCCACTTAAATTAGAGGCGGATGAGATTGCTCTAAGTTCATCCGATGCGGACTGAACCTGACTGTTTGTCAATGTCTGTGTCTGAGATCTTGGAGATTGATTTGAACTTTATAATAATAATAAATTATTAAATGAAAATTTTATGGAATTAGCTCTGACGTCTATTCATCGCACTATTCAACACTGAAATGAACACGTGATGTTTGCGCGGTTGCCGTCCTGTTGTCGAGCGTACGCGGTACCGGTGCCGCACTGTTGCCGCACCGCGCGTTTTGTATTGAAAAATACGATCGTCCGTGCGCTGTACGACTAACGCACCGCTTCGGCACCGCAGCAGGCCGTTAAGAAACGCATAAATTGAAAGCGCCCTTATTTTAAAGATGGGGTTTAATTTCCTACAAGCTCGATAGATGGCGTTGTGTCGGTTTGACTTGCAGCCGATTCGCGCTGTGATTTCTTTACCAAGACTGGTCTAAACACGCTAACTAAGCTCTGGAATGAAGTTGAACACTGATCAATATCAGAATCTGTAAATTTACCTACTTACTCAGGTATTTTATGTAAAGTCAGCATTACAATAAGGCAGCCCTGGATCTATGGGGGGGGGGCAAACCAGGGCACTTGCCCCGGGCGGCAGTTTCTTGGGGGCGCTAAATCCTTGAGACAAGAATTCGAAATATCGAACAATGATAAGCCGCTTTTCCTAAAATCTCATAGGTTTTTATCAAGTAATCGAATCTTACTCTACACTAACAATAATTATAAAGAGGAAAGATTTGTATTTTTGTATGTGTGTGTATGTTTGTTATGAATACACTCAAAAACTCCATTAGAAAGCTGCATTCACTCTTGAGTAACATAGGCTGTATTTTATCCCAGTATTGCCATGGGAACGGGAACAACGCGAGTGAAACCGCGGGGTGCTGCTAGTTGGATATAAAAAAACTTAAATTTATTAAAGGATTATTATTTTAACAAATGGTCACAAAAGTAGCTACTCATTGGCATTTTTAACAGTTTTTCTCAAACACTGAAGGGAGGGGCGCCACTGTTAAGGTCTTATCCCAGTTCGAAAAAATCGTAGATCCGGAGCTGCAATAAGACATTCTCTACCAGTCAACCTTTGGGTTAGAAAGATTACACTGGTAGGTGTACAACAAATAAATAAAATTTAAAATAGAATTTTGTTTCGGAAAGAACTAATCAAGAACACATCATCATACAAAGGTAGAACAATCAGGATTTTGGCAGACTACTAGTAAAAGATCACATTAAAATCGATCTATCCGTTTGAGAGCTACGATGCCGTAGATAGACGAACATGCTGAAAATCCTTAATACTTAACCCTTTTTTTTGCTATGGAGGTTAAACTGATGGTTGCTACTTAGGAGTTGGCGTCATGCAAAATATGCAAACCTTATCGATATGTAGTACAGTATCTACTGATAAAAATGCGATAGCCGGATTAAGACACATTAACCGCGATTAGTTTTGCGTTATACTCAGTACGGGATAGGCACAGTATTACTAAAATACAATATTGGATAAAATAATCGTCTCAAGTCCGCTTAAACCGATAATGTGGCATAAATAAAGACGATTCAATGCCAATAACAGTTAATTAGATAAATAAAAACAAAGGATATCAACCTTATAAATAATAATTAATTAATTTACGTATCGGAACTGTGTAAAAAAATAACTGACTTTCAGAATAGTGATGTGAAACGACCACTTTCTAAATCGATATCGATAGTTTGGTTATGGTTTTGTGACGTGAAAAAGAAAAGACGTTTAAATTTGTCATGATGTATGCTGAAGAGGCATATGACGCTGAACTTAGTGGGACTTTAAGAGTAAGTAGTTTCTTGACAAATTTTCAGATTTTAATCAGCTGTATATTATGTTAGGGTTGACTTGCTGCCTGGGCCCAAAGTCTGCTATTTTTATAAATTTTTCCTTCCAATACGATCCCATCGTCATTTTGCTGAAAGTTCGTAATCCGCTAAATTCATAACGGTCGATCATTGGTCGGTCAATATTCTCGTTATACTTTTTGATAACTGAGCTTTTAAAAGAAATTATTGCACAGTGACGTTCTAATGATCAGTCACTGATAAAAGCAACTGTCAAAATTTTAGCTGATCACCGTATATGTCTGTCATTCATTTGTCATTATGTACGAGATTACCATTTTATGCCATTTCTTTCAATGGAGTGTTAGTGGTTGACCATTGGAAAGTCATAGTGACGCTTTTATATTAGCAGATTACCAAACTTGTAAAAATCAACCATTATCAAATCAATGACAGACCATTCCGACACTATTGTAATAGCAGAATTGAGGCCCTGACTTCATGCTGCTGCCTGCTCAATAACAGCATTTTATATGGATCGACTGCGTATCTGCACACTACAACCCAATAACCGGGGTATCGTTTGACCCAATAACTGAGTACTTAGCACGATATCCCTTGCCAGGACTGGTGCCAGATTTTCGGCTTGTTTACCGCAACGACTTTAAAAGTTCTTTAAAGTACTACCGTTAACTGGTACTAATGCCTTGTGAAGCCACGTTCCCTTCGCGCCTCGCAAAGCATTTTAAACTGATGGTGTCTTGCATATGCGTGGTCACCCATCTACGAGTCGACCTCGGCAATCGTTACTTGACCTTGATGATGACGACTTGTGCGCCTGTAACGAAACTGCTTTTCCAGTACTGTAATTTTCAGAGTTCATTGACTGATTAATCGTGTACACGCCTTATGTACGGCTTCTTTAAATGCTGTTTAATTTGTGGACTTAGGTGCTGTAGGTAGTTCCTACTTTTGTCATTAATTATAGATAAAAGAATACTTGCTTATCTTATTCCGCATATCGTATATGTGACTAACGTTTAGCAGTCTACCATTATCTAACAGATAACTTAACCGATTTTTTTATTATTATTGTAATGAATATGCTGAACAAAAAAAGTCAGACCCAGCAATATTTGCAATGTATATATTGCTGGGTTGTACACCGGATAATTGCGAAATACGTAAGATTATAACATATCTTGAGCGATTGTAAATTATCGATAAATTGTCAACTGAACGTTTGGAATACTTTTTGACGCATTAAAATTTTAGTCTATAATCTCCGACGGACGGGCCGTTTTTCTAAAATACTACCTAAACTTCTTTTGCTTAATTTATACGCCCACGTCCCTAATAATATCTACTAAAACAAATTTTAATTAATCTCTATTATGGCGGATATAGTAAAATTCATGCGACAGATATTAAAATAATAATAACAGCAAACCTATCTAGTAATACTGAAGGGTTCAGCAGATCGTGTACCTACTTAATATGTATAATTACCCACCAAAACATTTATATGTAAAAATGTTGCCAAGACGAATCTACGTAGCTTACCCTGCGAAAAAGTTATCAGCAATGCTATTCTGTAAGAACTCACTCCAGTTCTCACTTCAGATTCTGCGGTGAAAACTGTATTTGGTATTCTGTAACTTGATGAAAACTACACTAGCGCCACTAAGTGATAACATAGGTGAAGCGAACTTAACTTGACAGTCAGAATATCAAATACTTTTCACTTCAGGTGAGTTACGAAGTGTAATCGAAAATGAGATATGAATCGAATTCGCACGTGAGTTCTTATAGAATAGCACTGCAGATCTCGTATAAAGCCAAGCTCTAAAGACTGCACGCTCTAAACTTACAAGCTAAGTTTAGTCAAAATTATTTCACACCCAATGAACGAATGCCTATGAAATCTTCGTGATGGTAGCAAAACGGCCAAGCCACACGTTCCACCCGAGAGTCAGTGAGTAAGTGAGTCAGTGACGAAATCGAGCATTTTGAGACATTAATAAAATCTAAAGTATAATAGTTACGACATTCAAACTTTGTATGTTTAATGATTGTACTGATTCTATCTCAAATCTTAAATCGAAAAAATGTAACTATTTAGCATCATCCAAAGCAAAGTTATGAGAGTTCAAAAAAAAACGACGAAGCGTTTCGAGAAAAGGTAGGTAGTGCTCTTGCGCTTCGCTTGTCTCGTCTTGGCGGCGGCACTACTGTGCCCCCAGATTAAGGTCAGTGAAAGATAAATGTTGACAATGTTCCCAATAACGTTTTATCATTTGCGTCACATAACCCTGCACTACAATATTCTTTTCAGTCACATGAAGAATGAATGAATGAACTTGTATAAATAACTAGGGTAGGTACTAGAAAACTGGCTTGATAGCACCATTTTAGTTTTGCTTTTGCATTCTTTTACGTGCATTGCATTTCCTGCTGCGGTAACCATTTCCTAAAATGGTCAATTCTATGGCTCCGACATACAAAAGTCTTTGAACGAAAGTTTTAAATATTTTATATACCTATTTTCGACAATGACGCAGCCTAAGCACATGCCAGCCCGTCTATTAAATCAATCAATCAATCAATATACATACATATATAAAACTATTGCGTAACTGACATAATAATATAAGGTACAGCCGAAATTTCTAAAATATTTTACACCTACATTATAATAAAATCGTAAACTTGCCATGTCTGTACAAAAAATATTTTTGCAACAGAATAAAAGAAAAACTTTACACTAATGTCTGTTTTTCTGGACGCATCACGCAACACCACTGATAGGATTTAAAATCTAACTACTTAAAAATATAATATAATAGAGCGAGGAGGCATGAGACCTCCTTCTGCAAAGCAGTAATGTTAGCGAAGCGAAGGCAGACCGCGCGAAGGAGAGCCAAACCTCACGGCCCAGCCGCCGCAAGCGCAACAGAAGAAGACGCCTCGCGCTTTGGGAGGCGATTCCCGGCCACCGTAGGCGTGGACCTGCGGATGGCGAGCAATGGGTGGCTCGCCGTCCGATAGCAACCAGGCCCGCGTCGATGGCACGTCGTGTTCCACGCGCCCCTCAAAGAGATGTTAGCAAAAAAGACGGGCCCCAAAGGGTCACCGCGGCCCTAGAACGCGAAGGGCATTAAGAAACATGGGTGGGTTTTATTCAGTAAGACTCTGACACTTTTCCGCTCCGCCTCTGTACAGAGCGGAAGAAGTCATTTGATGATTTCCCATCCAAAAAAACGAAAATAGCCAGTATAAAATAAACGAATAAGAAATCAAAATGGGTCACCTGCCCAAAACTAATCACTGTTAAGTACATGTTTTCTCACGTTTACCTTCTACGTAACAAAAGTTCAACCTGATACGCGGGAATCAAACCTAGATTAATTAAGCGACTCCGCAGTTACTTCGACTGCGTCACAGAGGTTATCAAGGCATTTCTAGCTGTTCTGCGCATATTTCTTTTTCATTTACCTACGTTGTTTTATGGCTCCGTATGTAATTACTTGATTTTTAGGTTAATTGTGTAGTGTAGATTTATTTATCAATCTAATACGACTTATTTTGTGTGACTACAAATTCAATTCAGGTATTTCATTTCACATAGGCCTACATGAAAGATAAATAATCGGCGCTGCGGACAGACCATAGATATAATAAACAAGGAGATATGCCCTGTAGCCGAAAATGTATCGGAACCTGTGTCTCCTGTTTTGCCCTACCACCCGGCAACTACTACGCATGCAGTTCAGTAAAAGCAATAGATACGCAGTCGCGCTCACACCCGCATTTTTGAAATCGGACTGTACTACACAATCAATTATAAACCTTATCCTAATAAACACAGCGTATATTTACAGTACACCGTGCAACTTACTCACACAAAAACAACGCTGGGTATCGTTGTGCTGTGCAAAAGCAATTTATTTTACATATACGCTAGTGATTGACTTATCGATTCTGGCATTTATTACACACGCCATGCTGCCCATGTATAACAAATAAATAGCATGAGTATGTTGACTATTTTAAGCAAAGGTCACTAATATATTATCTTAAACATGCCGATTACTATAATGCATTCGAAACTTTATCGAAAGTAAAATACAATTACCATAAAAAGTAAGGAAGTAGCACGAGGATAAGGCATACATACGATAATTCAAAGCCAAAAACACTTGAACGATTATTTACCAAAAATTTATTGCAATCTAAGAAAGTTTGGTAAACTTTTGTAATATTTCATTCAACAATCGACATTGTTGTCGACAGTGTATCTGCACAATTACATCACTAACTCGCGGCAAGAAGCAGCGGCCGTACTATGCGATACATCGGCTTGCTAAAGTATCGTTTTGTGATTTTTACATTGCTCATCCAGTCACTTAGCGACAAACTTAGGTAGTGGTTAAGGAGCAGTGTATTCATTGTAATATGTTATTGTCGCTGTGACATTTGAAAACAAAAATAACATAGTATAAGCAAGAAATATTTTACGATTTGTTGTTTTTCATGATTTTAAAGACAAATATAGTAAAATACTTGTATTTTGATATGGTAAGTGATTCCATAATTAACAAAGTTTTGGTTTATGCTTCGGTTTTTACAAGAAAACACTGAACAACACGGCATTCTTATATCTTATCACGCTCACGGTCGTAAGCGCACTAGTTCGCGGATTCGACCATTGCGTCGACATGCTCGCCCAGAGCATGTCGCGAGGACACCGACACGCCCCCTTGCCACTTCTCCTGTATTTTATATTTCTATGGGACAGACCAATGGGTGGCTCGTCGTCTCATTACAACCAGCGGGCGTACCATGAGGTGTTAAAACGTGAGTCTTCCGAGCGAGAAAGAGGGATAGAGTTATACACCCTATGTAGCTTCATCCCTTTTACTCGCTCGGAAGACTCGTGTTTTAAGACGTCATGGTAAGCCTGCAGGTGTACCAGGCCTGGGTCGACGGCCCGTCGTGTTCCATGGTCGCCTCAAACCGCGTCGTTTTTAAGGTTTTTAACCGACTTCTAAAAAAGGAGGAGGTTCTCAATTCGGATGTTTGTATTTTTGCTTGCCAACCGATTTGAAAAATTCTTTTTTTGTTGGAAAGGGTATACTTCCCAAATGGTCCCATGAAAATTTTATCGAAATCGAACAAGCTGTTCTTTTTTTGTTAATTTCAATAAATGATAGCAAATCTGTCGGGATAGCTGAAATCGCATGTTTGTTTATTGTTTACACCAATTTATACCACGTACGCTGTGATGGGTATGTTTAGCTGGGAGTGAACCACTAAAAAGTGAAAAATAAAAAAACTTTTTACAAAAAATAAAACCGACTTCTAAACAAAAAAACCAAAAAGTATAAAATAACTTTAATTTCGGAAGTCGGTGTGTTCAACAACAAAAAAGCAACCAAAAACACAGAGTCGGTTTTATTTTTTGTAAAAAGATTTTTTTGAACTCGAAAACCTTAATAACGCCAACTGGCAATCATGAAAATGGACTAGAAATTCTATTTTAGTGTCAGTTATGTACATTTGAGGACAAGGGGGTCATTTTAAGGTTAATATTTAAAGGAGTGGGCGTACGTAACCCTGCACTGTGCATGACCTGATATGCACTTGAATGTTATTTGCCTTTACCGTGTAGGTACATCATTACCGAAAACAGATTTTTGACAAAATGGCATTTAGTTTTTTAAATTAGTAGGCCCCAAGTACTATTAGTCCAGGGGACCACAAACTCACAGCCCGCCTCTCCTCTGTTTGTAGTCTCAACTCCCCCTGTTTTTCTGGATAGGAAATCAACAAATGATTTCTTCCACTCTGGGTGGAGCGGAAGGGAGTGTCAGACTTTGTGACTAAAACCCACCCGTGATCCTTCTAGTGGCCTTTGCGTAATTGCGTTCCAGGGCCGCGGTGACTCTTTCGAACAAATTCCGCAAGCCTAGCAAGCACTGATCCTATGCCTATGGGGCCCGCTTTCTTTGCTGACATCTCTTTGAGGCGCGCGTCGAACACAACAACCTGGGTCGCACGGCAGCTCCTTAGCCTTGAACAATCTCTATTAGGTGTTCTTTTCATTCACGCCTAGCCATATAAAACTCCCATTCATCACGGTGTACTACGGCAGACGTAACCAGCACATTACACGTCGTTACGATCATTGATACTTCCTGTATCGTACTATCATTGAGCGAGTTTCGACATCTTGGCTCATGCCTCAAACGGTTCTCTTTTGTTACTCGTTTGGCTATGCGGCTGTGAGCTCTAAGGGATAAAGATAAATCAGGTAGCATATAAGCAGACTCAACTAAAATTGACCAGGCCATCACCACACCATATACTTACAGCTAATTTAATTAGGGCTTAATTAAGTTGATACTAAATAAAATATAGTTGTCTATTATGTTTCAGATAAAGCTACGCTTGGGATTTAAATTTTCTTTGACATTCGTTCGGTAGTTATGAGTAACAAACATCCGTTTATATATATGTATGTATATCAGTATATACAACCTCACAAACTTTTTACTATTCTAATGTAAGTTCTTTTTTTTGTTAAGTAGAAAACTTAGTCCCCAATCTAGGTTTTGTGTTGTGTGTAGTTTTGGTCTCATCATTTTGGCAAGTTAATTAGCTACACCTAGGAGAAAGTCAAATGATTTTTAAAACAAATATAAGAAAAAAGTGTAAAAATAAAACTTTAAAGTCGATGATTACCTATGGTTGTATCTTCGTTTTTGGCACCGAATTCCAAAATTAAACTTATTTTATACTTTTTTGATTATTTTCTTTTGAAGTCTGTTGTATTTTTTTTGTTGTAAAATTGTTGTTTTATTTTTCACTTTTTAATTGTGATACTCCACAGCTAAACGTACCCATTACAGCGTACGTATTATAAAACTGGTGAAAACAATAAACAGACATGCGATTTCATCAATCCCGGAAGCTTTGCTTATTTATTGAAAAGTTCCGTTTCCTATCTCCGAAGTTCTTCATCAGATCTTCACTAAACTAGAAAGGGAGCACTTTGAAATTCTACGATGCCCTTCCAAACCAACGTACTATACAATTTATTTTTTTCTATCGTATACAGCTTTTTTGATAAGTGAAAATGAGGACATCATCAACAGCCGGCAGCCAAGAATTATTAGGGATAGCTCAAATACTGGTCGTCAGATCTCACATTTAAATGGGACCACATTACAAGCACCAGCTTTCGAATATAATAAGAATCATCAAAATCGGTACACCCAGTACAAAGTTATGAAGTAAAACACAAAAAAAAACAATCGAATTGGAAACCTCTTCCTTTTTTGGAAGTCGGTTGAAAAATGGATTAAAATCGGTCCAGCAGAACTAGAGCCTACGCGGTACAAACAATTAAACAAAAAAATATTTCGTCTTTATAATATACATACATAAGTATAGATAATAACATATAACTACACGCATTGTTAATTATAATGAGTGTAGATAGCACTTAGTTACCTAAAAAATATCCAAACAAGGCGATTAAACAAGATAAAAAGGCATTTTTTTATGAGACCAAAGTTTAAACGCAGCCACCTCTATAATTTATATAAGATCCTCCAATTAGGCGCCATCGTAATACGTTTCCGAAATCGTTACAAATTATGTTTATTATTTACATTGATTCATTGACTTATTGCATATCTAATTATCTCGTAAATATCTGTTTAAATCATCTTATAAAGCGAAACTTTAAACGCGTCACATTTTAAATTCTCTTTGTATTTTTTTAAATTAATACTGGCTATTGCTATATTAATGGAGAGGCCTATGTCCAGCAGTGGACTGCAACAGGCTGCTGATGATGATGATGATTGCTATATTGGAAAATATTTTTCATGGGTTTAAGTAAATGTTTTTGCTTGGAACCCTAATACTTAATTTTACTTCTTATAACATCAGCTACCTGCCAGGGAAATACAAGCACAAATAGACAGACAGAAAGACAAAAAACAAATTTGATTTTTCTATTGGTATCGTATAGGTACATAAAATTATTTTCATAGTGAAAAGCTGTTATTTAGATATGTATTACCAATAGGTAGCGCGGCACTTATATTTTCTTAAAAGTAATTCTTAGATTAAGTGGATATTTAATTTTATAGAAGCACATATCTAAACATGAAAATGGAATCATGGCAATGAAAATTTAAACAGCTTTTGCACATCACTACGTTTCATGGTGAAATTGAAAGATTTTATTTGTTTTCGTTTTATCCTAAGTTTTCTTTAAGTTTTGCTAAGTTATTTAGCGCAAAAGTGACTATTCTTAGGGCCATATTCCAAAACGTAAACTCTAACTTCTCTTCTCAACAACCAACATAACTAGCGTTTTTGACAGTTTGATGCTCCGATGGAGTTGCGAGTTCGATTTGGTTGCTGTTTACGTTTACAAATATCTACCTTAATAAGGATGTTAACAACGTACTCTATACCTACTAATAAAATCGTTCGTCTTAACTGACTATCAACGCACAGTTACACTTACTACTGTGAGCATTAGCTAACCAAAGATTTTTAGAACTTTTAACTTATAAGTTCAAGCAAAGCTTCTCTTTGGGAGAAAATCCAAAGACTTTCATAAATCGTTCCCCTTGTATGAAAGTCTTTGTGTTTTCATACGGTTTTCACAAGCACACAAACAAGTGTTTTCTTTTTTCAGGAAACTACAAGAGTTTGCCGAAAAAAACAAGTAGGAAAGATTTTTTATATTACAACTACTTATACTCCTAACTTGAACAATATTAAAATAAATCTTAGTATAAATTATTGTCGCGGAAAGAAATCAGAAAATAGGTAGGTTTGAAGTCTCGGCTCCTCAGTGAAGTTTGTAAGAGGAAATATCAAATTCAGTAATACTTTTTTCATCGTAACTGTGCCCCTGTTTCTTGTTTTTAGTGCTCTCCTACAGGTGATGGTGGACTAAACAAACACGCGATATTTTTTCCGCATTTGTAACGATTGATCCATCACGCAATCGAAGGGTGTCAAATTCAACAGCCTAAATACTCGCCAGCATTAATTTAATCCCCAAAAAATCCACGAAATGGACACTACGCCAATTGTGACCCGACGGCTTGTTGAACCGTGTGGAGACAACTACGCATTTCTAGGGGTTCACGTTTAACGGAGAAGAAGCCCCACAAGACGCGGCTAAAGTACCTTTGATAGTACCTTTGACATTCAACCGATACGGAATAATACCGTAGGTATTATGTGCCGAATGGAATCAGGCGGTAACGTTTGACGTAACGAGGTACTGGATGTTCGTTGAAATTTTCCAGTGGTTTCAAGAGTTGGGGGCTGAATGGCGTGAGAAATGTCACTGGATGCGGTGATGATGGTTCTGAGACAAGTTAGATTCGTGATACCTTTTTTTCTTCTGGGTGGGAAATTATCAAATGATTTCTTCTGCTCTGGGCGGAGCGGAAGGGAGTGACAGACTCTTAATGACTAAAACCACCCGTGATCTTTCTTGTGCCCTTTACGTTCCAGGGCCGCGGTGACTCTTTCGAATAAATTCCGTAACATTCGTGTCTCGTGATAACTTAAATTATTTTTTTTTTATTTTGATGACTGCAGGTTAATGATTATGTGATGTGTAGATTTTAGCGACTGTATTCGTGAATATGTGAAGTTTACAGTGGACTGTACGGCTGTTTAAATGATATTCAGGAGATTTGAGGTAGGTCATCCACATTTTTCTTCTACTTGTGTTGCTTATGGCTTATCCAGGGCCATTTAAGCTTCATTAGTTAACACATGCGTTGGCGGAAATCACATACAAATTAATTAACATATGTACCTATCTATAACTGGCCTTCTAAAATAAGATTGCGTGCGTGTAACTTTAGTAGGTAGATGTTATATTATTTGAATATTACGAAAGAAAAGATACTGATACCGGCCTTCGACTTGGCTACAAACCAGAAAATGAATGGACTATGATAATATCTTATGATAGGTGTCTAATTTCACGCACATGATATTATGTTAGTATACATTCCGCCTTTCAATCCTTAAGACGCTTCTCAAATAAAAACATAATCTCACTTGATAGTGAGTGGAGCAAGGACCTGCGGTTCACGGCCTGCGATATGCGCTGGGTGAGATGACTCAATTTCTTATCATATTTTGATTACTATTCTGTGCACGCGCTACAGTTCATTTCGTAACTCGTTCAACAATCGTCCTGTCAAGTGTTCTCCACAACTTTGAAGTGCTTGGAATGTTTTCAATTAGTGCTCTAATTAAGTTAATCAATCACGTCGTAGCTAGTTGAGGTTCGTTAGTGATCCGTGGCAGGTAGGTACCGGGAACAAGGCCGCTTGCCTGCGCTAGGGCTGGACGGCGGCGGGTGCGGCAGTCGAGGCGGCGCGCTCGCGGTGACCATGCGGGACGAGGAGCCCCCCCTGCCGCCCCCCTCACCGCGCCCCGCGCCCTCGCGCCTCCGCCGCACGCTACACACGCTGCGGACGCCGTTCCGGCCTGGTTCGCCCTTCCACATCGGTTTGATCAAGCGCACAAGCTCCTCCAAATCCGTCGCCTCAGACGGTGAGATCGGCCGCGACGAACGCACGATGCGTAAGCGAAATAAGAAACAACGCGACGCGGTCAGCGACGCGTCGCGCAGCACCGACAGCTCGCCCGGCGTCGACAAGAAGAAGAAGGAGCAGGGCAGCTTCATGCGCCGCATGGGTAGCTTCGGCAAGAAGAAGCCTGGCGAATCATCGCAGCCATCGCAAGAGTCACAACCTACAGACTCGCAGCCTACCACCGCGGAGTCAACCATAGAGCACCCCTTAACACCACCCCCCGAACCGGAACCACCCACCCCAGAGCCGTCTAAACCAGAGCTGCCTATTCCTGAGACGCCTGCCGTAGAGCCGGTGAGTCCCATTGCTGTAGAGCACCCTGTGGCGACGCGCCCTTTCTCCAAGGCCGCCTGGAAGCGCAACAGCGAGCCGGAGATGGAGAAGCCTGTGGAGGACCCCAGCCCGGAGAGTGCACTGCGCAGGCGCATCGCGTTCGTAGCGCAAGCGTCGGCGTGCCTGTCGGAGGACCACGACGACGCGGAGAGGGGAGCCGCCGAGGTGGGGTCGCTGGAAGAGGCGGTGGCGCTGGCGCGCGTGCGGCTGGCCGTGCCTGCGCCGCCCTCGCCGGCACAGTCGCGCGACGCCGACACGGAAGAGGAGGGGTACGCGGACGCGATGCCGGCGTACGGAGACCTCATCGAGCCCAACGGCTCCGGGACCGACGCTGCGGTGAGTGTGTGTTGCGAGCGCGCGCTCAGTGGCCGAAGGGTCGCCGAGCGATGCGCGCGCGCCATGACCTTCGAGGAGGCGGGTGACGACTCCTACCTCACAGTGTGCGAGTGCTGCGGCTTCAGCGCCGAGACGGCCGTGTTTGTCCCAGTACGTTACATTTCACGCTAGTTTACAGCGGACGTCACGCGGCGCGATGCCTTTCGTGAGTACGAACTGCTTGCTCGTGTGCGCTTCGCTTTACCAAATGTATCCTTCATGTGGTGTTTTGTTTTGTTTGCACAGGTGCACGCATTTTCTTTGTGTTGCAACGGTAGATCCTCGGACTCGGTACATACGTCTTAATCAAATACTACCTAACCTATAGCTTCAGCGTTCACGCGTATAGTCACTTAAAACCTTTTATTTTTAGGAAACCAACATTTCCTACTAAAGTTTTTCTTTTTAATCGATTACACAACTATAAGTAACCGACCAAAATCGATTAAAACTATTTAATGTTAGTCAAAAACCGGTTTTTCACGAGGCTAAATAACTTGATACTTATGTGTTTTAAATTAAATCGAACATTTCGGTAAGTCACTAGTCACTTCTATCTATGTAAATTGATTATATTTATTTGTTGAGTGGCACATTTTTCTGGGAAAAATGCAACAATAAACAGAATTTATTGAGACAATCCATTAGAAAACGATTTAATATTGATATTAGCATACAAAGCAGTGTCTGACATTTAAAATACCTAATAATTTCCACAATACCTACTAGAATATTGCGAAAATTAGTTTCGACTTTGATAGCATTATTTATTATAGAGAAAAATCGATCTCGTATAAGATATACATACCTACAGGTGCATAACAAGATCTACAGATGGTTCCAGCAGTGCGTGTGTACTGAAGCTGCTATATCTACACTAAAGAAATATTATTAAAAAAAAACGTTTACTCAAAAACCCGACCGCAAAAAACGCTCGGCGTTCAAGCAGTCTTAATTATGCAGTTGTGGCGTCTATTTTAATTTAATCACTGATACGATTCCACCAACTGAATGAAACTGTTGGAAAACTGTTTTTAGTCGCATTTAGAAGTTTTTTTTCCAAACATCATTTTTTTGTTATATTGTTTCTTTACATAAAGCAGCTACAGAAACTACCATTAAATATGACCACGCATTTCTGGAACACACTGTAGATCTTGTTATGTACTACAAGTATATCTTATTCGAGATCGATTCTTAATGATATAAACAGACAGTAGACTATGCAATGAAAGGTCATATTTCTTCTATATTTTGCATTTTAATATCAAGTTACTAACCTGTGCTGCCTGTGCTATGCATATCATAAATAAAAAATAAAAATTAGTTCTGCCTATCTATATTTAACACAGCACAGGTGTCGTTTTATCAGATAGCAAAGTTAGCAAGGATTACACAACCTTGAATAGATTTTTTAACCTCTTCCGTATCCACACGTAACTATGTAGTTAAATAGACTTAGTTATTATACATGTTACATGTATGTATGCTACTACATACTTACTACACGTCAGTGAATCGTTCGTGTTCCTAAAAACGATGTCTTGTGTAACGATTCAAACTAAGAAGCTTTTTATTTATGGCCAGTATACCAATTTTCCAAAGTGACATAACTCTTTGGTCAAATGTCACTTTGCCATTAGACTAAAAAGTTACTTTGTTAACACGTGTTACCATAACGTTTTTTTTTATGTGGCTTTTTTTGCCATAGCATTGAATTAAATGCCTACTTAAATAATTCTGCTTTTGGTTTCCCCTTCACTAGATCTATTGCGTTACATTTTGAGGCTGTTAAACTATATTTTGTGTAACGCAAGATATTTCGATACCTTGACTCTTGACTAAATAATCGATTTCTAGTCAATGGCGTTGAGGTAGAACTCGTTTGGTCACATTTTTTTCGTGATAATAATTAATTTTGTGTTAACATTAATGGAATTTTTATTTGGTTTAGTAGCTACGTAACTGTTAGTAAGAATGTGGATACCTATAATACAAGAGAAAAGAAGGACGGACTCGTGGAATGACGACTGATAGAATAGGATGTAGTATATTGGCGCCAACTGCTTATATTGCGATTACAATTGGGGGCCCATAGCAATATAACAATTTGTTCAGTGGTATAACTCTTTAGAGCAGTGGTGGCAGAGTGGTAACGGCCCCGACTTACGAATTGTATCTCACGGGTTCAAACCCAGCCAGGGGCATTACTTTGTGTAATTAATTTCATCACCACTTCTCTCAAAAGTGAGGAAACCGGCATGTCCTAGAATAAAAAATTCGAAGACATGTGACATTCACCAACCCGTACTGGGCCCGCGTGGTCGATTACGGCCCATTCCCTTTCCTAGAGAGGAGGCCTGTGTCCCAGCAGTGGGAACATTAAAAGGCTGATTATGCGTATGCTTTCATTAACTCTTTCATTACTCAGTAAGGTTTCCCCATGATATCGCTCCATGGCCGATTTCAAAGGAACCTTCGATAAAAAGTGACTTACGGCAATAATGTAGCTTCCCATCGGTACAAGGATTTTCGTGACCGATTCATCACTTCTGTAGATTTCCTCCGACACACAAACAAACAATTTTATAATGCAGGTTTCGATTAGTTTAAATTTTGTACTCTTGTAGTTCTCTACGTGTATTCTCTAAGCGACTAAAGTCTACCTTAGGTCCAGTATCAGAAACCAAAGGTATCTTATGCTAACCCGAGGCCATTTTGTATTGAATGTAACTTCTTGTTAGCCACTGTTAAAGGATAACTCTGGTTCGTGCTAGGTGGGCCTTAGAGGTTTAGACATTTTAGACAATAACTCATTTCAACGTGTCGTGGAAAATCTTGCTGGAAATGGTGTGCGTAGTAAATTTGCATATACATATTTACAAACTAATTAGAATTACCGCTCACTGATTAATCACAAAATCTCAGAAACTACTCGTATAACACCTACAAACTTAAAATATGGCAGGTTCCTTATATCCGCTAAGAACGAATTTTACGAAACCCCATCCCTAATGGGGTAAAACGGGGGGTGGAAATTGTTTGTACTAAATCTGCGCAGACGAAGTCGCGGGCAAAGTGATAGTATACCATAATTATATCGTCATAGAGTTACGAAATGTTACCCTGGAAGTAATTACTTGCATTTTTGTTTATCAAACAAGTTTACCTTAATCGTTTTGGCGTTGCATAAACTCGTTCATGGAAACATTTAATGATAATGTCTTTATGTAGAACTTTGATGTTCAAAAATTGCTGGCACTTAGCCTAATTTGAATAAATGATTTTTGAATTTCGAACGGTACCAGAACTCTTGAAATGGGTATAATATGGCAGTGGCGTGCAGTGGTTCGAGTTAGGGTAGGCCAGAAAATAATGTCCAAAAAAAAACACACCACATTATTCAGGGTTGAAATTTGGTGTCTTTTTTTTTGTTTTTTTTTAATATGCAACAAAAAAAAATTAAAAAAAACTCATTTCATTAAAAATCAACCCTGAATAATGTGGTTATTTTTTAAAATTTATTTGGACATTTTCTCTGGCCTACCCTAACTCGAACCACTGCACGCCACTGTAATATGGTGGTATTTTGGGGCCAATGTAATTAAACTATGTAATGTTTTTGGTAATAAACGATACATAGGTGCTAAATTGTCTATACCTATAATATATGAATATAATTATCTACCGCAAAAATAGAAGTTTACATCATACCTATAGTCAACTTAAAGCTGGGACACCCTTTGAACTTCAGATTTCAATTAATTAACATAACTGCCTACCAGTTTCTTATACATATGTATATACCTAATATGAAATAACTGTGTAACCAGTTAGGTTAGATATTAATAAATATTTAACAGTCAAATCAAACCAACGGGGGTTAGCTTAAAAAGCAGCGTACCACCTACTTAACGGAATGAATATTTTGAAATTAAATAAACATCGAAGATTTGTTTTCCGTATGTTTTTTTAAGTGGACGTACTCAGAGATTTCCGGGGGAGGGAGACAGCTGCCTAACCCTGCCCCCTCCCCTTGAAATCTCGCAGAAAATGAATAAATCAAAGTGTAAACGGTGCCTTATTTAAATGCTATAAAAAAACGAATTAAACAATTTTAATTAAATAAAAATGCATAGCCAAATTTACTTACCAACCCCCCACCCACTAGGCCAAAAGCTGGGTAAGGCCATGGTGGTCTAGATTTATCTTAGGTCCGACTTTCCTATGAAAAAAATTAAAAAACAAAACCAATCTTAATATTATCAAACACCTATATAATTATAATTATGTATTTTTGAGACACTTGGTATCCTAACTTAATTATAAATACGAATCAGCGTTTGTCTTTTAAGTCTTCACGTCTTTACGGCCCAACAGACTAGGATAAGTTTTGTATTCCTTGGGACATTTTCGACTTTAATTCGGGCAGAGCCGCGGGCGTGAGGTTATTTTCTTTTAAACTGTTTTTCACGAGACTATTAACTAGTTTAGTGCCTTATTTATAATTTCGATATGATTAATACATGCGTTTTGTACTCAATTTTATGTATTAACTATTCATTCATTGAATTTCAAAGGCGAAGTTCAGATTTTGTTGAAAATTCATTCAACCAAACACCTAACGAGTGTTCGACAGTTTGTCAAACTCATTGCGTTTGAAAAGCAACGTTGAAGCACCACTCCTTAGAAACGCTGCTTTTTAGTTTTAAAATTATCGTATAATATGTTAAGTACGTACTTAATTTAATGAATGAGAGCTCTGAGTTGTACCCCTCATCTTATTTCGGTGAAGTTTATCTTTAGTAACAAAGTGACCACATAAAGACCTTTATCCATATCCATAGAGCGGCAATGTCAGATGTTGATAAGAAACACCGTTAATATTTTTTGCATATAAAAAAGAGCTTATGTAGGTACTACCTATACTGGGTGACTTAATTCAGTGGTAATATTTCAGAGTACCTAATTATGAATTTGAACACTAACTATGAGACTCCTAGGCGCCGGGAGTGGGGTGCAAGGGGGCGCACTTACACTCAATTATTGAACAAATTAAAACTAGAAGAGATGATGCGATTTTAGATTTCGTTTCACCATGGACAGGACAAAACCACGCCTCCAATAAGATAGATTTTCTTTTACCCTTTTGTCAATTCACTCATAGATAGAAAAAAAGAAAAGAGAAAAAAAGAAAAGAAAGAAAGATTTGATTGTTTTTTTTTGGTTTGTTTGCATTGAATAGGTTCCGAAACTACTTGACCGATTTGAAAAATTCTTTCTCTGTTGGGAAGCTACACTATCTCCGGTGTACATAGGCTATATTGTATCCCCATATTCCCACGGGAACGGGAACTACGCGTGAAACCGCGGGGCGCTGCTAGTACGTAATAAAGTCGACCGAGATTATACAATAGGTATCTACAATGATACATAGGCAGGCGTCGGACTGGTAAACTCTTGTCACTTGTGCAATACAGCTATATACGTTTATTACAGGTTAACGGTATTATTTACAACCATAATGTCTAAAAACAAATTTTCAATCACAATGTACGAGAAATTATGATAAAATATTAAAATAACATACAAAAGTCTTTTCTCCACAGCCTACTTGCATATAAGCAGTTTACCATAAACCAAGTAGACCCCTAGTCTTAAAAAAAAAATCAAATTACGAGCGTTTTACTTTTTACGTAGCCATTACTGGAAAGGAAGTTGCCAGTACGTGAAAGGAAGTGGGTCAAAGAGAATCCATATAAATGAGGTGAAAATATAAGTAAATGGGTTGAAAAATTTGATGGCTCAATTAGCGCTTGTATGACTTCGTGAAATTGATACTCGTTTAGAGGTAGATATGGTGTGAACGATACGATAGGTTTACCTATACTTTCTAAATGCCAAAAAAAAAAATAAGTGGAGGATATCCTCCACTTTTTTTTGGCTGGGAAATCATTAAATGACTTCCGCACTGGGCAGAGCAGAAGGGAGTGTCAGACTCTTACTGACTAAAACCCACCCGTGATCATTCTTGTGCCCTTTGCGTTCCAGGGCCGCGGTGACTCTTTCGAACAAATTCCGCAACGTCCTACACTTGACTCGATAAAATTGATAGTTACAGCTTGTCATTTATTGACATTAGTAATCGTGGGTTTTTCCCTTGTTTTGTTGCCTATTGAAGTGGGGAATGCTTCCTTCAAAATTACTTTGAATATAGGTCCAGCTCACGCACTTGCACTTGGCACTTGGTTCTTCCTTCTGTTATTTAAACAAAAATCTTACTACTTACGACGGTTAGGGCTAGACTAGAGTTTGTTCCTAGAAATTTGTGAAGCTGATCAAAACTTTAAGAAGCAACCACTTGAAATAAGTAGGGTAGGTACTTACTCTGATTTATTTAAGTACTGAACGCAGCCATTTTTTAAATTCAAATATAAAATGACTTCATTTTACATTTTTAAACGCTAATCTAAGAAAAATAATTAAGTTCTCTTAATGGCTTTCGGTGATTCAATTTTAACGGATTATGGAATTGGATCATTAAAACTAATAGTGGTGTAACTTAATTAGTAGACGAGAAGCAACAATGTATTTCAAGAAATGCATTAACATTGCATAATAGGGCTATTATGCTTATACGTTATTGCATGCAAAGAAATTACACAAATCTCTTTACATTCCATACAATAATTTTAATTTTTAATTATTATGGGCAGAAAACTAAAAATCCTGGAACGGGCTATAAGTAACTCCACATACAAAATCACCCAACATGAAACTACCTCTACTTTGTGAATAATTTGTCTATGCTCAAAAACGTAACCGTCAAACCTCAAAGGCCTCAAACTGTCATGTGTTGCCATATCGATATGCCATTGGCTGTGGCATGCCAGTGCCAGTCGGTCGGAGGTCGTCGCTGATGCGTGTACGACTGTACGTAACCTGATCCCTGGGCTAGGCTTACCGCGGCCGAGTCGCGGTTCCAACGGTTGTGCAATGTGCATTTGCTGACAATATGTGACTGTTACAGTATCAGATTTGTTGGCTATTAATCTAAAGAATTTTACTGCTAATCTTGCTCTAAATCGGCGGAAATTCTGGTTCTTAGTTGCATCTGATAAAAATATAGTTGGGAAAAGGCAAGGCAGATTAATTGGTCAAATTCTGCGAAATGCGATATACTAGAAAAAAGACTTCTCAGAATACACTTAACTTATTTTTGTGAACAAAATTTTTTTTTCAAATTCAAATGTTGTTGAACAGACGATTTTTTCAAACGGATGAAGAATTTTAAACCATTCAATTTTTCATAGAAAGTATGTCATACAGTTAGGGTGCTGGTTTACATACTATAAGATTACATAATATTTTTTTAAACAATATCTATCTACAATTTAATGATGAAGGAACTGCACTACTTGTAATAAGCGAATCCGTGCGTGGTGTCTAAAACATAAGCAAAGAAAAAAAAACAGCTAACTTCATAGCCAATTTAACAAAATCAGTATCCTATTTCAATCAATCGAATATTATCTTCGATCAACAATGTTACGCAAGGAGACTGGCATTTATCTGATAGGTAACTTTAGAAGATACCTACCTATCTATTTACTTATGAGTAAAAAAGAAATAAGCGTTAATAGGATATTATTGAAAACCAGATTATTTTATGTAGGTCTCAGAATAACCAGGTGCTCTGCCTTTGCAGACGGCGCACTCATAAATATTGCTTTAAAGACTACCTAAGCTAATATGTTTTTACTCTAATGTACCTACTCTTTCTTTTTAAATAAATAAAAATAGGGTTCTATTTCTTTTTCTAAGAATGAAAATGAAATATGTAGAACCCTATTTTCAAACTACAATGAAAAAAAAAACTGTACATTCATGAAGAAAGGAAGAGTAGGTCTTGTACAGATTTAGAATAGCCATCCCAAACCCTAAATAGGCTACCCTTCAAAAAGTTCCATGTCCTTGCCTCGGTCAAGGGAAAAAAACCGGAAAGTACTTAAAAAAGTATGTTTACGTATCAAATCGACACAAATATTGAATCGGTTACTGGCCAAGGAGTGCAAATGACAAATACTTGTCGTTATCGGGTGGCCGATAAGCACTATCTTTCCACTCGACGAGACTTCATAAATAAGCTGGTCATCGGACTGACTCGATAGTTTGTATTCGAAGGCTGAACGATTAGGTCCGTGATCCGACAAAAAAATAAAAAATTGTCTATTAGCGCTCCAAATTCAAATTAAAGACGCGCCCAATCTTGTGCATTTTTGAAATTAAAATAATATTATTGAGTTTAACAGATTATTTTGAAGCATTTTTTTATTAAATGGAGGATGAGTGAAAACATTTAAAGTATAATACATAGTGAGATGTGGTACAAACATAACGAATTCGAGAATATTCCGTATCGTGAGTGTGATTTACTGTTTTGGACTTACTTTTGTGTTTCTTGACGACTTGCGTTTTTATCGAGGATTTCTGATTGAAGATGTCTCCCAAACAGAAAGCCAGCAGTAGCGTGAGTTTTTTTTAAATAAGTAATTGTCTACTGCATTTTGCTTTGCATTTTTTGACTGCTTTGAAGCAAAATCTTGTAATGAGTTCTGAGTGTGCGTGAGTTAAGTTCTTTGAGTTAAGTTGATTAAGATGCGTTTATTTTAGTTAGGTGCCGACCAATCGGTAATCTTACCTGACCTAAGCCTAAGATAAATAGGTAGGGCTACTTACCAACGCTACCTAAACTTAAATCGATAGTGTGATGAATTAATGATCATTCATCAATTAAAAATAACGCCTTATGGTTTTGTTTAACTTATTAATTTTTATTTTTATTAATTACTAGCAGTGCCCCGCGGTTTCACCTGCTTAGTTCCCGTTCCCGTGGGAATACGGATAAAATATAGCCTATGTTACTCAGGGTGAAAGTTAGCTTTCTAATGGTGAAAGAATTTTTGAAATCAGTCCAGTAGTTTTTGAGTTTATTCGTTACATACAAAACTTTCTTCTTTATAATATGTATATAATATATTATATTAATTATATTGAAGATATAACCATAGCTTCTGTGGATTTGGTGTTCATCAAATTAGCAACGTGAAGGCTTTACTGTATTGAAGTTGAGTTACATAGTAATAATATACGAAATAATCGTATTACTAACTAACGGCCGAACCCAATAACCGATCTATCACATACTGGAGATAGAAAAACAAATGAAACAACAGAAAACCTATATAATTTTTCTTGATTTTTCTGTTGTTTCATTTGTTTTTCTATCTCCAGTATGTGATAGATCGGTTATTGGGTTCGGCCGTAAGTCAGCTTACTAATCCACTGATCCGGTCAATGGATTAGTAAGTAGCTGTTTTTTTTTTTTGGATATGGCCACTCGCAGTTCAGCACACTAAGGCTAGCTACTACCTAACCGGACTTAGTAAGAAGCCGAAGAGTTACCGTAAAAATAGTGAAACCCAGTTTCTGGCAGGACTTTTCATAAAAAATCTAACCTTATCTTTGATCCGAATCTTATCTACAATAGATCTTTGATTCGTTTAAAAACTGATTAGCAGATTCTAAATTCAAATTCTAAGTGGTTTGACATAATATAATTTGCTAATCAAATTTTCAAACTAATAATCACGTGGTTATTTTTAAATGTAGGTAGGTACTAAGTATGTATATGTTTTTGCTCGTGACTTAGCATACGTTTGTATACCTAGAGTCCAAAAATTCATCAAAATATGTTCAGCAATCTAGACGTGAAAGCGAAACAAACGAACTCACTTCCGCATGTTTTAATATTATAATTAGGAAGTTAGAATGCTGTGGTTTGTAAGTGGAAACCTCCACAGTTCCGATCTCTTTATAAAAATTGTGTCCACATTTTACAATTAATTTTATAATAAAAATGGGCCTTAAAGATAGTGTCAATGAATCATGAATTCATGACATACTCTCTCACATTATCAATAGTGCTAATAAAACAATGCCATGTTTAATTGTTTACGCTCTTGTTACCGGTAAATGTAACTTGTTATCGTACTACAAATGATAGCGTTCCTGAGACCTACATTTACGCAATATGAGTAGAAACTCTTGAACGTACTGACAACAGAAGTGGTATCTTGCTCGGGCCTGCGGATGGCGAGCTATGGGTGGCTCGACTGGCTCGCCGTCCGATAGCAACCAGGCCCGAGTCAACGGCGCATCGTGTGCCACGCGCGCCTCAAAGAGCTGTCAGCAAAGAAGAGGGGCCCCATAGGGTCAGTGCCTGCTAAGATTGAGGAATTTGATCGATAAAGTTACCGCGGCCATGGAACGCACTAGGAAGAACACGGGGTAGGTTTCAGTCAGTAAGAGTGTGACACTCCTTTCCGCTCCGTCCAGAGTGGAAAACACAAAACAGATCTGTTCTGTGGAGGAAAAAGTCATTAGATGATTTCCAATCTTGCTCAAATTAGCTCTACGACTTTCCGTCAAATTGACCGACTCTTGACGACAAGACTATTCAAAAGTACCTTAATGGTTTAGTTGAACATTTTGTAAAGTTAATGAGAAGCAGTATTCTGCAATACTACTTATACTTTTTAATTCAGTTCAGAATCTAGTCGTACATGGAGTGGTTCCTTAGATATTAAGACTAAGTAATCTAAAAACAGAATTAATAATGACCAGTAAGTAGTGAACAGCCTTCCTGAATTTATACTAATACATACCTAAAGCTGAAGAATTTGTTTGTTTATTTGCTTGAACGCGCTAATCTCAGGAACTATTGGTCCGATTTGAAAAATTATTTCAGTGTTAGATAGCCCATTTATCGAGGAAGGCTAAGGGCTATATAACACCACGTTAAGGCAAATAGGAGCGGAGCAGTCATGAATAATGTGACAAAAATGAAGTTGCGCGGGTTAGCTAGTATCCATATAATTTTTTTGTATAAAAATATCTGACTTAGGTAGGTTTATTGGTTTTTTATTCAGTTTAAAAAGAAAGATAAAATCTTTTGATGACTTCATATTTCCTTCTATGTCGAAATAGATTCAGTTCTGTACCTAATAAGCTTGTCAATGCCATTACTTTATTTAAAGCTTTTTTGTTTACTCTTGTCTTGAATAAATTAGTATAATAGGATGACACGATGATGATTTTATCCATACAAAATTACATTAGGAGTTTTAAATACAAGTGTGTAACAATGGGAGTCTTATTGCTGAAAGCAATCTTCTACCTTTACAATCACCTTTGGATAAATTTGACAGATTTTATAAGGAAATTATACTAATGTAGTATGTATATATAAATACATAAGAAGATTTCCACAAGAAACTATGTTATCATTTCTCAGTTGACATTAATAGTTGAGTCTCGAGGCTTGGCCCTTATCAGTGAGGAACGGCAGGCATACACTGATATGTTGCAAGTCTATGACGTCATGAAAACAAACGTCTTCATTTATTAATTAAAGTAAACAGTCGCCTACTGATTGAATTCAAGGAATAGGGTATTTTACTGTAAAAATCTAATTAGTCCGTCTGATGGAAAACTCACGTGACGTCACGTCGCTGGTAAAAACTGTAGCAACGTAGTGACGTCACGTGAGTTTTCAACGCACTGTATCGTCTTCATTTTTTGTTTACGTGAAAAAGAAAAATTAGGTGTCCAATATTTTTTTGTAAATCTATCAGACGGACTAATTAGATTTTTACAGTAAAATACCCTATTGTTTGGTTTTTGTCTTGTAGGTCGTTGTTTCCTGAAAGTAAGGGTTCCCTATCCATTAGCATAAAATTTTAAGACCTAATATAACTTAGCATAATGTTGTTTGGCATAATTATTTTTTCGCATAATATAATTACGCATAACAGCTTATGCATAATTTTTTTAAGCATTATGTCTGTAACCATAATAATGATTAGGCATAATATTTTAAAGCATAACCTTATTAAGCATAAAGTTCTAAAGCATAACTTTTTTAAGCATAAAGTTCTAAAGCATAACTTTTTTAAGCATAATATCCTAAATAAAATATTAATATATTATAACGTATTGAACAATTTTGTGAGTATTTTTTCGCTGTAGGAAGCAAGCATTGCAAGCATACAGCATGCAAGCAAGCATGCAGCATGCAAGCAAGCATGCAGCATGCAAGCAAGCATGCAACATGCAAGCAAGCATGCAAGCAAGCAAGCATGCAGCATGCAGCAGGCAGGGTTTCTGTGACGGCTCCGGCGCTGCGGCCCTCCGGCGGCCCCACGCGTGCTAATCGTCGCAGACGGCTTTCGCTCACCACCGCAGCTTCGGCTTGTTGGCCGGCTTCGCCGGCCAGCCTCAGCCGCGGCGGTTCGCTCGCAGCCGCCTGCTCCTCCGCCCGCGGGCCGCCTCGCCCCTACGCGCCTACGCGATTTTAAATAACACTCTAGGGGTAGGACAAACAAGACTACGTGAAGTCGGTTTTGCAGCAATTCGGTTCTGTGACTAACTTTTGTTGCACAGCATATTAATTTTTTAACCAACAATATTATTTGATTGTTACAGGTACTATAGCTAATTGGTTTGCTCAGAATAATCGAGCCTTTACCGCCGTTTTAGCGCAACCGACAAAAAACAAATTTTACAGGAGAAGGTTTTTTTTAAATATTTTTTAAAAGAAATGTGCTAGAAAATTGAAATTTTACATACATTAATGATTTTGAGACATTTACATATATAATGGAAAAAAATACAAAAATATTTAGTATTTAAGCTATTTATGTCGCTTAATTTATTTTTGCTGTCATAATCTAAGGTTGTTTTGGCATTTACGATAAAAATATCCATTAATATTAATATTACAATAAACTATATTTTGATAGATAAATAGATATTTTAAAAGGCGTTTAAATTAAATAGTTATAAAATATTGAAAATAAAAATTTATTTCTATTAAACAATTGGAGTAATGAGATCAATCAGCATAATTATAAACTTAACTAGTTATTTAAAATGAAATAAAGTATTTCTTCTCGTACGAATGATCTTAGCCCGTTTTCACTGAACACCAGGGTCATCATGGTTTTTACACAAAACATTAATTAAATAATTACAGCAATCATTTGGATTAGTGAGATCAATATGGTATTAATATAAAATTTAATTAAATATATTTAATTCTCCTCATCCTCATCTGTTTCAGCTAAAGCATCACGTACGTTTCCATCATGCTTCATACTTAAATATTCTTGATGGTATCTGTTTGGAATCACGTTTTTGTTACACAGATCCTTTAAATCTTTGTATTTAGCTGAAGAAAGTTTGAGCTCTTCGACGTATAAAGGTGTAGGTCCCTTTTCCACAATAGCTTTGTTTGCTCTCGATCTGATGATAAAATCCATGTTTATTTCGTATTTGTCACTATTTTCAAAAAAACCGTATTGAAATTTAACAATAGGACTATTTTTATGAAATTGCACGACCCTTAATGAATTAAAATTAATCTTAAATTTTGCCGGTAATAAAGCTTGTGAAAAATTCTTCCAATCCATGAAGTCTCCATATTTTAAAACATTTATATTGTAGTTTCTAGGCTTATTTCTAGCATTAGTAATCATAGTTGGCCACTCAGAAGGAGCCCATACTGTTTTATTACGCACAAAACTTTCAATAGTGCTATGAATAGAATCAACAGGCATCATGGTGTGTCCCGGTAAAAGATAAATTACCTTTATTTGTGTAATAGTAATTGCGGTTTTCAAGAAATGAATTAACATTGACATCATTGCTCGATTCCTATTTTGCCCGGCACAGCTATCGGAGTATAAATTTATCTCTGTATGGGTACCTCTTTGGTCTACCATAATCAAGTATTTAAAAAGGACTGTAACAATTTCATTACAGCCCCTTTTTCCGTCGCATTCACCCCACAGGTAACAGTAACCATCCCTTGTACCACTTTCGTATATACTTTCATTATAGTATGCATACTTCCTGGAATAGTATAGGGTAACACTTTTACCGTGTGGTGTATTCAGGACTTTTTCTAAATCAAAGCTTACGCATAAGGAGTTAGAATCAGTTAATTTGCTAATTTTTTGGTCTTCTAAAAACAGTTGCTTACATTTTTCTTTATCTAGAATGTGATTTTTATATTCAGGGGTTTGCTCAAAAATAATTTTCTCAGGTGATAAATTTTTGCACTTCTCACAAAAAGCACATTTATCTTTTTTAGGCAGATGGAATCCGATATTAAAATCCCTTTTGAAAATGTTACGAAATACTCTTTTTGATAATACTGATGATTCTGGATTATTTTCTTTCACGTGATTAACATACTGTAAATACAAAAACGATATAATTTGAAATTCTTGAGGTAAATATACTTTAGTGCTTTTATTGCGACAATAATGGGATGGAACAGCAGGCAACATCTCAATAAATGATTTTAACTGTGCGACTTCTACCTCATCAGATTTATTATGAGGACGACTAGTTCTTCTGCCATCTCGAATGGTATTCAGAGCTTTATTAGCATTTTCGATGGTGTATCTCATAGACATTTGGGATATGTTTAGGGTCTTAAGCAAAAATTGTTGACATACTTTAATATTCTGTCCATTGTAGCTGATAAAATAATCGTATGATATTTTGCGAACATTACTACTGGATCTTTTTCTTCCAATCGGTTTTTCTTTAGCACAAGACAGCAGGAAATCTTTTTGTCTTTTATCACAACCTAATCCCCAATAGTTTTCAAAAATATTATTGCGATCATCTTCCGTAAATTTATTTGCACATGAGTTACCACATTTTTTATTTATACAAGGGTTTGGTTGTATAGATTTCCCTACAGCAGCCTTACGATTTTTTTTTGCTAATAGTCGTTTTGGTAAAGGTTTTATTTTCCTATATCCTCTTTTACCAACACTTGTTTCTTCTTCTATTGTTTGAACTGACTTATCTTCATCCGAATCACTAGACGATGAGGCAGGTTTCCATGAATCTTCGCTATCAATAGAGGCAATGCTGTCGTGTGTCTCCAAATTCTTAGACATATTTAGTTCTTTTTGGTCAAACAGTGAACTGGTGCTCGGCTGTATTAATTGATTAATGAAAGCTGGCATAGTAGGATCATAAGTTGTTAAGTCTTTTATGTTCTGGTTATCTAAATCCATTAAAGTGTAAGTATTCTCAGTACCTATCTGAATCACTGTATTCGACAAGTTTAGTTTGAGGTAATGGTGTTAATAATGCGTTAGTATTGAGCTCAGAATTTAAATCGGTATCACAAATATAATCGATCAACAAAGGTGATGTCGTATCAGTTAATATTGGGTCCATGTCAATATCGTTGTAGCTGTCTGTTAGTAAGAATTGATCTAGAGCTGGGGCCTTATCTTGCTGTATGTTCTCGGGAAAAGCAGTTCCAGGATTACTCTCTTCTGATATGGGAAGTGGTGATATTAACTCCATAATTTTCTTCATTCGTGACTATAAAAAACAAATAATAACTTAATAATAAATAAAGCATTAATGGACAGACGTAGGCAGTGACCTACTACTACGACTGCTTATTTTATACCAGTGGTGCCCTCGCTTTGTGTTGGTTAATAAGATTTCGCATGGGAATTTCGGGATAAAAAGTACCTATCCACATTATCCCTGATGAACCCAGGGATAATGTAGTATTCTAATGGTTAAATGGAAGAATAGTACACAGAAGAATAGTACATGGAACAAAATCGTACTGGTGTTTAAGTTTTCCCCAATTCAATTACCAAAATTAAAACACAATACGTACCTTAGCTGCAGGAGTCGACATTGCTGTTTTATTTGCTGTTTTCGAGTTAACTATCTGTACTTTATTTAAAACACAATAAGGAAACAATAATAAATACAATTTAAAACGATATTATGGCTGAAACTGTTTTTTTTTGCTACAATTCAACGAGAACGATGTTTTTGTCGCATAACTTGCACGGAAATAAACAGGTCACGACAGGTTTGTTTATAGTAAACGCCTCATAGTCTGTCAGCAATGTCGGTTGCGATAACAAGTAGTGTCACTTGCGCTACAAAAAATTGATCGCAAGGCGCTTCCGATAAAAATGCTTGTTGTCGCTTACGTTATGGCTTTAAAAATATATGTATTTACGATAATTTTAGCACTTGCTACAACTTTATAACGGTTAAATTTTGGCGGGAAATGTCAACAGGGATAGATCCGTTATGGTTTAAAATACTACTTACGATAAAAAAAGCATTTTCGACAAAAATGTCGCTTACGATAATTTGGCGGTAACGGCTCGATATTATGCTAATAGCCATTAGGCCTACTAACGTTATGCTAAAAGTATTTAGGCCTACTAACGTTATGCGAATCAAATTTATGCCAAAACAAATTAGTCTTTAACATGATTATGCCAACATAAAATGTATGCCTAAAAAAATTATGCCAAAGTATTATTATGCCAAAACAAATTGTGCCAAAATCGTTATGCCGAAGTATATTAGGACAAACAACATTATGCGAAAAGAAGGGATCCCGAAAGTAAGTAGGATAGTTACTGACGAAAGTTCTAACTGCTATCATTAAATGGCTAGTCTTTTCTCAACTATATTGGTTTCGGCTTCCAGTGAACCGGATTTAAATGAATACCAGTATTTTATGTAGGGCGGCTGGCTCCCAGACCTCCATAACTCAACAGGGTCAAGACGGTACTTCTTGGCTAGACTAGTGTCAGATTTTCTGACTTCTGACAATCCGTAACGACTGCTAAAGATCTACAAATTACAGCCGGGACCAACAGCTTAACGTGCCTTCCGAAGCACGGAGGATTCTCGATACCTCTGCAAGCACTGGCATTATTATATAAACATATGTACTTGGTCTACTTTGAGATAAAATCAACTATTTTTTTTAAACAAGCAGTAAATAATATCTACAATAGAAAGAAAGAAAGAAAAATGTTTATTTGGTTCTCACACAAAACAAACAAAAACTAAAATAAAACTACATACTAGAAAAATAAATTAACAAATGCTGTAGATAGAATTATAGAATTTTCTATCAATTTGTACCTAAATGTAAGTGAGTGAGGCCAAAAAGGTTCCTATCTCAGCATATGCTGCGATATTAAAAAAAATATATCACAGCGCTGGTATTCTGATAGAGGTCCTGTACACTTGTACAGATTACTTTTATACAAATTATGCCGCGGAAGCAATAGAAGTACCTAATACAATTTTTAATTTAAATGATGACTTAAAATTCAACTTTAAAAAACGACACAAAGCAAAAATTTGATAGTTGAGTTAGCAGTGGTGATGGATTGAAATCATCTCGATCCCCCCAACCAAGAACTCGGTAATGTGCTATTATGGGTTTTATGCTGTTATGTCAAATTCGGCATCTGTAGACTGGAATACACCTTAGCAATTTTTTTCAGATTTTTCCTAATCATATTTACAAAGAAATCATGACACACGTGTTTATTGTTGGGAAATAAGGCACAATAATATTCCGACAATAAACCTGTTATAGATCTGTACGGAAAAAAACTATTTATATTTTATTTTGGTAAGTTGCGAATACGGGGTTATTGGCGTAAATAATTTTCATGAAGCTTTTGGTAAACGTGTTTATGAGGTTATTGTTGAACTAATTTTAAAATACGTAGAAGTGGAGCCATTCCACAGAGTTACCATTCTTTTTACCAATCCTTATCCTGTTCTGAAGTGGAAAACGAAAATATATCTGAAGAAGAGCTACTTTGATGAGTTTATGTAGCTCAAAGTTGATTGCAGGATTTGATTTATTGAATTCTTTTTATTAATAAATGTTAGCATAAAATTAAAGTGTTAAATTTCATTCTGTTGTTTAATAAATATTACTAATAATCGAAATTATTGTATTTCTTTCGTTTATTACCTTCTAATATTACATTTAAATATAACGAAAAAAATCGGTATTGACTGGTAACGATAGCACTGGTTTTCTAATTTGCATCGTAATAATAATGTTATTTATCAATACCGTTTTCAAAATTATTTGGAATCACCACAATAACTCCGTAAAAACACGTTACGTATCAGCCCGACAATAAAAAATAACGCCGTAGAAGTCCATAACATAATGTTATGAAATATTTTATTTGACAAATTTCCGGCAATAATCCCGTAATTACTATTACTGTAATATTTGATGTAATCAATTTTAGGTATTATTTGTTTTCATAAATTACTAGGTTTTGACTAAACGGGATTTCATAATAATGGTACAGTTTATATTAAGCAAAAAAATACCTTTCATTTAATACATCAATGACTAAAATAGTCCCACTTGTTGAAAAGATATTTGATAAAATCAGTAAATCTTTTCTCCTGTAAAATTTTGATTTTTCGATTACCGAGTTATTGCTTGGGAGCGTCGATCTCGAAATATCATTTCAAGCATAGGAAGCATGTAGATGACTAGTTGATATATCTAACCTAATTGACAGTCAATTGAACTGATGGCTGCTTGTTAATTGCAATTTGCAACTGTGGCATGTACGCACAACACAACCACACTGGCTATATATCTTAACTGTAAATATGAAACTTGTGTCGTCTTATCATAGTTCACTTATAAAATGAAGGGTCGTAGTATGGAGCACGCATGAGTTATAAAGTCACAAATCAACTACTTTCAGAGAAGGTGTCTAGAGATTTGTATCAAAATACTAAGAAAATAGAACTTCAATCAAATGCACCATGGGATTAAATTTTTCCATTGATATTTTCAGCAGCCAATTGGACTTAACTAACTGATAAAGTCTCTTATCTTTACATCTAAGTAGTGAAATATGATAGACTTCTGCCGACTCTTTCGATTGGTTAGACGTGAGGGCTGCTAGTTATGTGAAAGCTGTACCGCCGTCTTGTTTCTCCAATGCACCAACGGCAATAGGGTAGTTAACTAAAAAAATCTGATTAGTCCGTCTGATAGATTCCCAAAAAATATTGGACATGTATTTTTTCTTTTTTCACATAAACAAAAACTGAAGACGATACAGTGCGTAAAAAACTCGCGTGACGTCACTACTCGCTACAATTTTTACCGGGCAGTGACGTCACACGCTCCCACTCCTGATCTTTGATGCTTTTTATCTTCGTCAGTTTTTATAGATTTGATAAAGGAAGAAATACGTGTCCAATATTTTTCTATAATGTAACTGACGGACTAAACATAATCATATATTTTTTACTCAGGCAACATCCCTATTACTCAAGGGTTAACCAACGACGTCATTAATGTCATTCGAGGCGCCAAAAGTATGCCGCCAAAAGATGTACTTGACGTTTCTCTCATCCAGAGACAATACATATTACTTTTTCATCAACGAGTATCTAATTTTCTTCTTTCTATCTCTTCCAGACACACGCTTCCCCCAGCGCTGAGCGTAGGGAGCACTTGTACAAGATCTTGGTGATCGGAGAACTCGGCACGGGGAAGACGTCTATCATCAAGCGATATGTGCACCAGTTCTTCAGCCAGCACTACAGAGCCACCATTGGCGTGGACTTCGCCCTCAAAGTACTCAATTGGGACGCGAATACCATCATCCGTTTGCAGCTATGGGATATTGCTGGTGAGTTCTTCTTCATCAGGCAAAGCTTCGCCAACTGCTGGGATAGGTTTCGTTTCTCGTTTGTTGTTTCCCCAAACTCCTGTGCCAACCTCTTCTATGTTCTACTCTATACCCCATTCGCGATAAGATCAGACATTGAAATCCATCTTTTTACAGTCCGTTCAACCGATTTGGACGTCTATTGCGTTGGTGGCATGACACATGGTAGCTGCAGTAAACAGTTGGTATTATAATCACGTTTTTGCTTTTAATGCCATCCTTATGCACACGGAATAGAAGTAAAAATCGGTTGAACGGACTGTAAACAATTTTGTTCCAATGTCTAATCTTATTGTGAACGGAGTCTAGATGGTAACAATGTCGTCTGGCAATCAGGCCGGACCGGACCGGACTGCTTCTTCTTCTAATCCATGGATAATATTAAAAAGAGGTTGCGAGCTCTTTAGTGTTTTTCGGCATGTCTTTTTTCAGAGGAATGTTTTATAGAGAGTAAATTTCGAGTCCTGCTCGGTTTAAAAAAACGACACAACTACGTTCAATATTGACTAAAAATTTGCTAGTTGCTACATAGTTATTATCTGTTTGCTATTGTTTACACATTTCAACTCGAGTACCCATTCAGGAAATTAGGATTTTTTGACCTACAAATGTGTTGGAACATACAGCACCGTACATTCGTTTTATTCAGCTAAGCTATTAGTCCCTGGGTTTTGAAATTATTGCAAGGCGCTATATACCGGCAGCAAGAACGTAACTACATTTAGGACTGTACAAGTGGGCCTTACGTATGTCGTAACGTTACAAAGTAGTCGTTGTGAATAGATCTAGGAGCCCCATTGAGTTACTTCCTGCTATTATACAAAGATCTTAGTTAATAAAGGTCCATAGTACAAGATCGACATAATGCTCGTTTATGCCAATCAAATTCAATTTTAATAAAATTCTTCGTAATGTTACTATTGCAGAGTTTCAGTCCTTTCTTAAAGACTACGGAAGCAAAACGCCTTTCAAACACCAAAAAGGTTTTCATTCTAGCCAAATTTTTCATCAAAATTCGTATGTCACTTTTTGTCTTTCGACTTTCAATGAGCTTTCAACATATTTTATTGATTGTTCAAATCTATTGATATTATTCAATACGTTGAGGTAGTAAATAAAATAAAAAATTGTAAAAATGGTGATGGACGATGAATCTGCTGGTTTTAACAGCATGTTTACAATTGCTATTGTATTCATGGGTTTCTTCTTCATGAGCTTGATTTTTATTGCATAAATAATTCAATTTAAGTTGGAAGTTTTTAAAGTGAATTAAGTAGAGAGGTTAGTTTCCTTCCGTTCATTTTTGTTTGCCATGCCGCCATAGCCGATAGCATACATAATCAGCCTTTTAATGTTCCCACTGCTGGGACACAGGCCTCCTCTCTAGGAGAGGGAATGGGCCGTAATCCACCACGCGCGCCCAGTGCGGGTTGGTGAATGTCACATGTCTTCGAATTTTTGGTTCTAGGACATGCCGGTTTCCTCACGATGTTTTCCTTCACCGTTTTGAGAGCAGTGGTTTGAACCCGCGGCTTACAATTCGTAAGTCGGAGCTGTTACCACTCGGCCACCATAGCCATAGGCCATTAGGCTGTTATATTTACGTATTTTGGTTAAAATTTAGTATCGTTTGACAGGAATTGATCGGCATCCCGGCAATCCCTGTGTTACAAATAATACATTGACTTAAGCTTCAAGCTTTGTAAAGTCAGCTGGGGACGGTCTTTTCTAAGCTTATTTTTGGCGAGCAAAGATGGGTCTTTGCATCCTTATTAATACATATTACCTATACATACAAAACTAACTCGGTCCTTATGTTTGTTACCTCTAGTTAACTTGGCACACGAGTAGAATAGGATTTTGTTCTCCCGGCACAATTTTGGACTTTCACGCAGGCGATGGAAGGAGCTACTTATGTATATATACGTATATAAAAGCGAAATACCACTCCGTGATTAATCAAAATCTCAGAAACTCAGAAACCTACAAACTTAAAATTTGGCAGCTAGTTTCCGTAAAGGGTGTAGAGATCCGCTAAGAACAGATTTTACGAAACTTCATCCCTAAGGGGGTAAAACAGGGGTGGAAATTATTTGTAGTGAATCTGCGCAGACGAAGTCGCAGTTATCTAACATCTTTTCGCTTCGTCAGGTCAAGAGCGATTCGGCAATATGACCCGGGTGTACTACAAGGAGGCCGTGGGCGCGTTCATAGTGTTCGACGTGTCGAGGGTGGCCACCTTCGACGCCGTCGTGAAGTGGAAGAACGACCTGGACGCCAAGGTGCAGCTGCCCGACGGGTCACCAATTCCTTGCATATTGTTGGCGAATAAGGTAACTGGTCCTTCTAGCCTTCTACTTTATTTTGGACTAGCAACACCCCGCAGTTTCACCCGCGTAGTTCCCGTTCCCGTGAGAATACGAGGATAAATTATAGCTTATGTTTCTCAGGGTGAATGTAGCTTACTAATGGTGAAAGAATTTTTGAAATCGGTCCAGTAGTTTTTGAGTTTATTCGTTACATACAAAAATACAAATCTTTCCTCTTTATAATATTAGTATAGATATAGATTTTGTGGTCCTCTTCCTTTCGAAAAATGTTCTTTAGATGTGCTTTTTGGAGTAAGCCCGTGTATTATTAAATCTGTCTGATCATCATCATTTGTATTAAAAGCAAGACCCCTCGGTGAAATGAATCGTAGTATTAAAGTTTGTATTTAATTACGTCTTTTAGCAACAGTTTTTATCATTCTTGCAAATTCAAGGCAGATTTTCTATCTTTACATTAGTTGGCCAACCTGAGGTCAATATTTTTAGCAATAGATTCACTGCGCAGGTGGCGTAACCTCTAACTTTAACCCCAATTATCGCTCTTCTCCAAACCCACCCCTAATAAGTGCGAGTTGCCACTTCAACTACGTACAATCTCTTTGCTAAATTCCTATTTCGTTTTCATTTCCTCAGTGTGACCAACAAAAGGAAGGCATAGTGAACTCTCAAGCCAAAATGGAGGAGTTCTGTCGCGAAAAAGGTTTCGCGGGTTGGTTTGAGACGTCGGCCAAAGAAAACATCAACATCGAGGAGGCAGCCAGGTCACTAGTTAATAAGGTAGGTTCTATATTTATTTTTTTACTAACTTTTGCCTACGGTTTCACCTGCCTGCAAGTTGGACTTCAGAATACGGTCTATCGTGTTTACCCGAGTGCCGAGATTCATCCAAATTAATTTCGCTTTTATGGCCTGGCCTAATAGTTTCATCCAGATTTTCTCTTTAATGGTGTTTTTAAGATTCTATTATATTACTGATGTTTTTGTTCCCTCGTCAAGGACTGTAGAAAATTACTTGGGGCAGATGTGGTCCAAAGATAGTTCCTTGGGGTATCCCCAGCTCAATAAAGCGCTTTCGAAGTTGCAGACTTTTGAATGGTGGTGAACTATTATTTATTTATATAGAGTTTTTCTTGAATGTTGTTTTTGTTCTTGTTAGGTGCTTACTTAGATGTGTATATTATGTTTTCTCTTTAGGAATACGCTTTAACAACAACTATACTTAGATTAAAAGTAAAATTACCGGACCTGTTAAGATTATTCTTATTTTTTCAATTTAATTAACTAACTTGACAACACAAAGAAAGATTAATGTTTTTACTCTCCATCAATATGGAAACAAATCAATAACCAAACACTAATGAATAAACAACCATATATCAGAAAGAATTACCATAAAATCAAAACGACCGTCCCAATAATTTTATAATAATTGATAGCGTTTTAGTTGGCTACACAAATGAATAAATACTATAAAACCTCCGTTGATTCGTTCTACCACAAACCCGTTTGAGAGTTATTTTTAAAAGATTAGTTTAAAACTTTATGGTTACCTTGTCGCATAGCAACCTTACGGAAAGTTTCTACGGTAATCTGACTAGGAAGTGGTTCTTTAAAAGTTGTGTAACATGCCGTCTTGAAACATCTTGTTTTTGTTTTATGTTGTACAATGGTGGGAGTTTAATAGTTCCGGTTTTGGTGAGACTTGAATTGTATGAATTGGCTTACTTAAGTTTAGTAAGGTTTTCATAAGTTCCCTTGAATGGTCTTAAAGTCATCAATGTTATCTAGGCATGACGGTATAGAAATTTTGAGAGCGTGTTTTTTCAATATTCTTATTCTGTGTCCAAATATTTGGATAATTTCCTCAGTCATTTGGATTGAACTGATAATTTCTAAGGTTTCACTTAAAAGCTCTAAATAATAATCGATGATTAAATTTTCAGTTTTGCACTGTTCTTGAATGAACAGAAAACATTTATTCATTGAATTTAAATCTAAACACATCGATGAAAAATTTATGTTATTCCCAAATTCCACATTTCAATTCCAGCTTTATAACTGCCATTCGTAATTAATTAGCTTAAAGACTTAAATCGTTCATAATAATATTCATATTTAGAGGTCTGGTAAGTTGTTTTTTAAAAGTTGTGCAATAATCTGTAGTCATAGACAAACACGCTTGTTTTTTCTACCATAGAGCCGCTTCCGTCCATGGTAGGCGGGAAAATTAATGTTAGTTGTGGACGTTATAAATGTCTGTTTAATGACTGTTGTGTACCATGACAGATTGTAGACCTATTTTGGAGTCTGTGATTGATTAGGTTCTTAGGTTGTTGCTTTGATGAACGGCTTGAGAATAGAAAATTTATCATTGATTGATACATTGTTTTTTAAAGATGGACAGGTACATTCTTCCCTCGATTTCTCATGATTTTATATGTACTCTACTTCAAATTGTACTTAACCATTTCAAGTTTCTTATCTTCATATCATAAATCTACATGATTTATCATTACAGATGTAATATTCATCTACCTACATACTTCTTTGAATTTTACTTACTCCCTCTTTGCAGAACCATCCCCTTGCCACTTCTGTCGTTTTCAGTTGATTTGAGATCGTTCCATTCATTACTTGATTTTTACATAATATGTATTATATTTGATAAAGGTTTAGGCTCCTGTGCCCCATGAAGGTCTTAAGAATATTTCAGTTGGTTGTTGAAGTCTTCCGTAAATAGGCGATTAAAGCTAACATAATATGTATGGATCTTTAACAAAAATATTCGATTGCCTTTTAAAGCTTGTTGTCGCGAACAACTTTTTCATTCAACTGTAGCTTATTTTGTAACATTGTGCAATCTTTTCTACTAAACTAGTTACGTAAGTAACCAAACATTTCAAACTGCGGATTAAACTAATATATTATGCATGCCGTCTTTAAAAACTCGTTCAAAAATAATTAAACCCAAGTCCAAATTATATGGAATGTGCCTAAACTATGGTTGAATGACTGGAAACGCCAAAAAAAGTTCTTGTAAAATATTCGCAACCTTGAACGGATCTAGTTAATATCTTATTAATGTTTCGGTTATGAGATGTGGTTAGGTGTGCCTTGGAAATATCAAATCAGTAGTTTTTTAAATATTAGAACTCACAATTTCAAAGCATTTCGAAGCATGTCTTGAATACGCTATTTGCGTTAGAACTGATTGTATCGGTGGCAAAAATCTTACAATTAGCTTTGATGAAGAAGATTCCCAACTAAAGAGCTATCGCCGTCATCAAGATAAGTTCAGGGTGATTTTTTTTAAGTGTGCGTGAACTTCCCAGAATTTCGATACTTAGTAACGACACTTTCGGTGGTGGGAATACAGGATGTTTTTTTTTTATAATCAACCGGTTCTTTTGCTGGCTAGTATGAACACGGGTTCTTTTTTTTTTAAAAAAAAAACAGTGATTTACTTTTAGTTGTAATAAAAATCGGGCTCGACACTCCTTTGGGTGTTTTCCGGTACGTCTCATAGTTTAGGATTTGGCCATTCACACAAACTTCAAAAATTCACCCTGAACTTATCTTGATGATGACGATAGTTCTTTAGTTGGGAATCTTCTTCCGGGAAGTCATTCATGACATACGTTAATAATTTCACGTTGAAAAGATATGTTAGGTAATGTGATAGTAGACTTGAATAGGCTGATGACATACGAAAATTATCGCAATACAAGTTCTTATAGAATTGCAATATGTTATGTTAGAGGGTCAGACAAATTAATTTGTCTCTTACTAATAGATAACTTTTTCTTATTTCCAGATACTTTTAAACGACAAACTACTCCAGAGCAATGACAACAGAGATGGCGACAAATTTGCGCTTGACCACAAGATTGCCAACGGCGAAAACAGTCGGGACGGAACCTCCAAGTCGTGCTCGTGCTGACCAATCACCGACCGCCATTCGTAAAATGGCCCAATCACAACGCGTCACACAAACGCTCCCTTTCCCAAGGACCAATCACGTTTGATTCGAAATTTTTAAACTCTCTATTTTTAAAGTGCACCTTATTGTTTGATTGACGTTCTAAAAAAAACAATTTAGAGATTATTGAAAATTTGAAATTGGATTTTTTTTTCTCGAAGTATTTAATTTCAAATGCAATGCAATATGTGTTATTTCGTTCTTGACTTCTACTGACTTATTTTTTGTTATAAGAATAAATCTTTATTTTTCTGTTCAATACTTTTAGGATTTGTCTTCCTTTTAAGCTTTTTTACAAACTAATTCTGTGTACTGTAACGATTAGTTATTATTTTTGTAATAGGCCGCCATATCTCGACGTTAGAAGAGGTTGATCAAAGTGCCTAGGATCGAATTTATTTTGTTTAAGTCTGTATTTGACTCTTAGAGAAGCTGTATAGAGTCACTCGTGCCATTCGGCTGAAGTCATAAATATATGGTATATTATGATAGTGTACTATACGGTTATTGTAATAAGTATTATCTACTTATTGTATGAGAGTGTGAGAGTTGTTACTGTAAAATAAAATGTTTAGTGATGGACAAATTTTCGTTTTATTGATGCCCACCGCTGCGAACACAAGAATAGGGAATGTGCACGGCGTAGACTATACCATATAGTGTTGCAAATCTGAAACTTTTACTTTGTAAATATTTGACCTGTGCTGCCACCTATACTTCCTGAACCCTCCGTTTAGGGGAACGTCCACGAAGTAGACTGTGCCATCTAGCGTTGCAAATTTGAAAATTATTGTTAAAATATACTTGACATCGACGCGTCTGTGCTGCCACCTATAGTTTCTGCACGTTCCCTATAGTGGTATTTTGTTCCGTCGCCGTATGCGTCAGCAGTGAGGAGGAATATGTGCCGGAACGTTGGGCGTTTCGATCAACACGACCGAAGCTTCACTGAGAGTAAGCTGCTATAAAATGTTTTTAACTAATAATGACACAAAACTTGGCAAATGACTGATGATTATTCAGTCAAGCGAACCCTAAAAGATTTTTTTATATATGGTGTGGAATTTAGGGTTCCGTACATTCGTAAAAAACGAATCTAGTATAGGATCACTCGGTTGTCTTTCTGTCAGTCTGTCCAAGCGACTCTTTTCAAACTACTTTACCGATCTATTAAAATTTGGTACACAAGTGAGTTTGGTTATGGATGGGTTTATCCAGGGCTTCTTAATTTACATTTTTTTTAAATTTTCTAAAATCAAATGGAAGCAAAAAGCAAGCAAGAAGTTTTAAAGCAATTAGATGAAAAACAATGACCATCTCCAGAACTACAAAGCCTTTTGAAAAATATAGTTAATACTTTGCAGAGTATAATACTTAACTTACGAGTTAAGTAATACTTTGTTATGTATAGACATTACAAGAAAACCTATGAGAAGTACATGGTTTTAAAGTAACATGTTATAAAAAAATAAAACTTACTTTAGGAATCCTTTGCACGTGAGTCCGGCTCACGTTTTGCGGGTGTGCGTACGCGCAGCGGAATGTTGTTGAATTTAAAGATTTTAATTATGCAGATATTTAGTGTATGACGTCGTATAATTGTGTATGGTAAAAAAAAATTTGTGCACGCAACCATTGTGGAGAAATTCACCAAAAACTGATTCCGCTGGGCGAACGTTGTCCTGGCGGAACTTTTTTTAATCCATAGACTTTAGAAGAAAAGAGATGTGTCCAAAAATTAGTGTGTATTTGTGTGTAATTGTGTATGTATGAATAAAACTAGTGCATGCTTAAACTTCGGAGAAATTCAAGTTTCCGCTACGCGAACGTTTGGCCATTAGCTAGTTTTCATATAAAGCGCTTACATAGAGAGCTGTAGATTTTTACATACGTTGTTTTGAATTTGTTTACATTTGTTTAAAAAACAGATTTAGAAAAAATCGTAGGGCTTAAAAGATAAAAATATAAACGTAAAATACGCTTATTAGGTCTTAGTTCTTAAAGTATGCACTTTGGGGTCTAGATTTTCACGTTTATACAAACCTTGTAAGTGTCTGCAACATGTTGCCAAGTATCAATGATGTTCCGTTAGTAACTAAAGAGTTATAGGACAAATTTACCATGAATAGATCACTGTTTACAAAGCTTAAGCAGTTTGTAAGCAAAAGTTTACAGTATAATACCGGTATTGACTTGGTTGTGTTATCAACTATACCAATTCAATACCGGTATTATACTGTACATTTTGGGATGTTACCTAAATATATTGCACGGCCGCTTTTTTGTAGCCATCCGAACTTGGTCGGGTTATGTAGGTTTTCGATGCTTCGTCAGTATTATAATTGTTTTTCTTTAATTACTGAATTTAATGACATGAAATTTTGCATGTGAATAGTTGAATGAATACACTAATTATTGGCATACATTTTACCATGCAATTCATTTAGAACGTCGTGATATTTGACTGCTTTGTAAACAGTGATCTATTCATGGTAAATTTGTCCTATAACTCTTTAGTTACTAACGGAACATCATTGATACTTGGCAACATGTTGCAGACACTTACAAGGTTTGTATAAACGTGAAAATCTAGACCCCGAGGTGCATACTTTAAGAACTAAGACCTAATAAGCGTATTTTACGTTTATATTTTTATCTTTTAAGCCCTACGATTTTTTCTAAATCTGTTTTTTAAACAAATATAAACAAATTCAAAACAACGTATGTAAAAATCTACAGCTCTCTATGTAAGCGCTTTATATGAAAACTAGCTAATGGCCAAACGTACGCGTAGCGGAAACTTGAATTTCTCCGAAGTTTAAGCATGCACTAGTTTTATTCATACATACACAATTACACACAAATACACACTAATTTTTGGACACATCTCTTTTCTTCTAAAGTCTATGGATTAAAAAAAGTTCCGCCAGGACAACGTTCGCCCAGCGGAATCAGTTTTTGGTGAATTTCTCCACAATGGTTGCGTGCACAAATTTTTTTTTACCATACACAATTATACGACGTCATACACTAAATATCTGCATAATTAAAATCTTTAAATTCAACAACATTCCGCTGCGCGTACGCACACGTTTTGCGGGTATTTTTCTAATCTATTAAAACGAGGAAAAAATACGAAGTAAGATCTACATACGAGTACTTTACGCCACGAAAAAGATGAGCATATAGCTTTCAAAAACGAACATAAAACTCTCGTCCAGCTATCAATAATGGCAAGACTGTTGAATGTCCCGTTGCATCATCGAACTAAAAGTCGTGCGGTCACATGGCACCGGTACGAGGTGGACATCCCACCCATACTTCTGTTCTGGTAGGTAATACTTTCATTGCGCGTACAGCTAAAGAGTGGAATTTTCTGCAGGAATCTGTGTTTTCTGATAAGTTATAGTCAACATATAAAACTTTCAATAAGGTGCGTTAAACAGTCGATAATAAGTAGAGATAATAAGTAGATAATAAGGACGTGCATCGATATCACTAAACATTCAAAACAAGTAACGCTTTTAGAAAAAAATCTATGAACGAAAGCAAAAAGACAAAGTAACAGACGAATCCCATATCAAAAACCTGTTCGAATACCTTTGGGACACATTTGGATTAACATAACGCATCTGAAGAAACTTAAGTAAATAAATTTAATCTTAATGAATGTGTGATAAGTAGGGTATGGAGCTTTTGTCAATAGTTTTTTTTTTCGGTTGTTTTATTTTTTATAGTTACAAGTCTGAGAATGGGTGATAGATAGAATAAAGTGAGCAGAGACTGTGAGAAATTGATAAAAATGGTTTTAGCTCTCATGGACCACGTTATGTAAAAAACTTTGCTATGTTAGGTGTACCTTATTCGGGGATAAGGAGCAAATCAAACACGTTTATTTGTGTACACAGGTGGAACAATTACAGGGTAATAGGTGTATGTGTCCTGTCTCATTAGATGGCATACATATTAATTTGAATGGATAAAAATATGTAGAGGCGAAATACTCGAAAGTGCATTCCAGTTAGCTCGGCCAATGTCTAATTTGTAACCGACTCCAAAAAAGGAGGAAGTGGACTGTATGTTTTTTTTTGAGTTGCCTCATAACTTTTTAGGTACCTACCTTTTTTTTGGATGATTCTCCCGCTCTGGGCGGAGCGGAAGGGAGTGTCAGACTCTTACTGACTCGACTCCACCACCCGTGATCCTTCTTGTGCCCTTTGCGTTCCAGGGCCGCGGTGACTCTTTCGAACAAATTCCGCAACCCTAGAACTTTGTAGGTACCTGGTGTCCCAATTTTGATGATTCTTTGTATATTCGAAAGCTGGTGCTTGTCATGTGGTGTATCAGACTAGTGTTTGAGTTATCCCTAATAATGTGTGGATTCGACTACGTTGATGATATTCTCATTCTGTCATTGTCGATGTGAAACTAAAGATCTGATGAAGAACTCAGACAGAAAACGGAACTCATCAATAAATGATAGCAAATATTCTGGAATAACTGAAATCGAATATCTGTTTATTGTTTACACCTGTTTACATATAACACGTACGCTGTGATGTACGTTTAGCTGTGGGGTGTGAAATAAAAAATAAACTTTTTTACAAAAAAATACAACCGACTTCTAAAAAAAATACACAAAAAAGTTTAAAGTAACTTTCTGCGTACGTGCGTGTGTGTATATGCGTGTGTGTACAGAACCATTATAATTTCTGCATCAAAACTGAAAAAAATGTATCGTTACGGAGCGACGACATCATTTGACACGAGAAGATGAGAGGCATCGGAATGTTGCAAGCTGGTTCCAGGTAACGTACTGTGGCTATCGCTCTTAGCACAGAGCATAATAAGCCGCCTCTGGACACACTATCGTATCACACACAGCATGGCCGATCGACATGAAGGGGAATCTCGCGTCACCACTCGCAGACAGGACCGGTACATCCAAAATACTGCTCGACACAATAGGGTAGTTAACTAAAAAAATCTAATTAGTCCGTCAGATAGATTTTCAAAAAATATTGGACATGTATTTTTTTCTTTTTTCACGTAATCAAAAAATGAAGACGATACAGTGCGTTGAAAACTCGTGTGACGTCACTACTCGCTACAATTTTTACCGAGCCGTGACGTCACAAGCCCCCACTCCTGATCTTTGATGCTTTGTATCTGAGTCAGTTTTTATAGATTTGACAAAGGGAAAAATACGTGTCCAATATTTTTCTATAATCTAACTGACGGACTAAACATAATCATATATTTTTTACTCAGGAAACATGCCTATTGTACCATGACCGTCATAATGTTGGCTACGAAGCTCCACAGGTCTTCAGGCTTGTCACATAAGCCCCCAAACCATCTGAAACTGTTTACATGAAGTGAATCTGCGTTCCCGAAGGCCGCTAAGTGTTTCACCTTCCGCAATCTTAGGGCCCGTTTACAATGGGCTCGCGAAAATAGAATTGGGAGGAAGAAAACTGGTGTTGTGTTTTTCGATCAATCTTGTTTTGGTATGAGGCCGGATACAAAAAATGCTTTGAGTATTGAGTATTCAAGACGTACTCAAGTTTGGAGGACGGCTGGAAGTCAAGAATGTTTGAAATTTTGTCAGGATGTTGATACATAGGTATGGAGGGAGAACAATAATGGTTTGGGTGGGTGTTTGGATCAGTGGAAGAACCTATCCCATTTGGATCAGTGGCAACCTCAATGCTGAGAGGAATGTTTCAAACGTGATCATCTCTTGTTATTTCAGGTGTTAAAAAAAATGTAAAGATAAAAAAATATGTTTTTTTTTATCTTTAGGTACATTTTTTTTCAAATCCTAATTTTTGCTTTTTTAGCCATTTCATTTACAACATTAACTTAGGTTAATTTTCCACAGTTTGAAACAAATTATTTTTTACTTAATTTTTACAAAATATAGGGATTGGTAGCTTAAACATATAAATTAAAGTAAGAAGCCAATCTGGAAGACTAGATTTGGTAAATATTAATCGTTTATTATTTTATCGTTAATAATGTACTTGGTCCCTTAGACACTTTTGGAGTTCGTGATTAATCGTAGAGGCTCTCAAAACAATTACTTTAGTGGACAGCTGCGGTGACAAACGAGGTGTCGCCGGTGGTCTTGACAAATATAATGAGGCGCGTTGGCGATCTCATCGAAAATGAATGATGGGATGTTTTTATTAGATTCATGATGACGAAAAGTCCTGGTAAGTTATGTCGGATTGATTACTAAGCAGAAAGGTTGAGTCATAAGGTGAATTGCATCAAAATGTAATAGTTATGTATAGGCTTTTAAAACCTATTTTGGGGTAGGCTTCGAGTCTATATGCAGTGCAATATCAATAGCGCCTGCCTAACTGACTTCCACAAACCAGTAACTGGATAACAAGATATTCGCTGACAGGTCTGCTGGCGCACCATGAGGTGTTAAAACGTGAGTCTTCCCAGCGAGAAAGAGGGATAGAGTTATACACCCTATATAGCTCCATCCCTTTTTCTCGCTCGGAAGACTCACGTTTTAAGACGTCATGGTACGCCAGCTGGTGTCAGATTTGTACGCTAGGTGTCAGAGCTCTGTAGAAGCAGGTCACAACGACTTTGACCAATTTAGTGCTTATCGTCAACTCGGAAGAAACTCAAGATGGATAACGTCGTATGGAAAATATCGAAATCGTAGTGACAGTAGCGCCTACGCAAATTAAGCTTTCAATAATCAGTAGGTCAGCTACAGTTGAGTGGTTTTTCGAATTGGATTTGGATAGATTTGATTAGCAATATCATTTTCCCTCGCATTTAACAAGAAAAAAACCTCAAACCACTGGACTTATTTAGTGTCACTATCAGTTAGGTGGCCCAATAACGCTTCAAAGAGATTTCAAATGATAAATGATATTTATTTTGTAAGTAGGTTAACCATAACACTTTTACACGTCCAATATTTCTGGTCATTTTAAGCTAGATGAAGCCGGCGGGGTTTCCTACCCGAATTCCCTGAGAAGAAACACCGAAACAAACTCAGAGGTCAAAGTATCTTTTAAAGTCCATACAATCCGTACTAGTCAAATAATATGAGAACCATTTAGGTGAATGTCTGAGGTGGCCTTTTGAGGTAAGTGCCACACAGAGTTCTTCTTTCAGCAAAGAAGACGGGGCCCCATAGAGTCAGTGCCTGCTAGGGTTGCGGGATTTATTCTAAAGGGTCACCGCAGCCCTGGAACGTAGGACTAGGAGCAACACGGGTGGGTTTTAGTCATTAAGCATCTGACATTCCTTTCCGCTCCGCCCAGAGCGGAAGAAGTCATTACATTACACATCCATAAAAAAGGTGGTCCAATACCGGTTCCAAGTAACATGGGTCAAGGGCAGACATAAGAAGAAATAACTTGGATTTTGTAATAATCGATCATTAACATCAATCGATAATTAACATTAAAAGAACTTTAATGATAGAAACATGTTTGGCAAAATACATTTCTAATGACAGTTCATTACACAATTATGAAATCACTGACTCATATTTTAACGATATAAAGCTATTTTAACAAGTTGTCGCATTAGCGTAACATAAATAAGATTTAACTAAGCATGGCCATATTTGTAGATTAAATCGTTATTTCCTATGTTAAATAACTTATTAATAGGTATTAGAACAAATAAATAAACGATTATGCTTAAGTTAATTTTGGAAAATAAAAAGCCACATTTATATTTCACAAAAATAAAACTTAAAAAAAATATTGAGGTAGAAACATGTACCTACACAAACCTTTTATATAAAATCAATAGTGAAAAACTATAGAAGAGTCAAACTTAAAAAATAAAGAATACGTTGAGTAATTATTCTTCCACAAAAAACATTATCGTAAGTACTAGTTACTCAATGAAATAATATCTTTAGTCCTAATCTTGACATCCTTATTACATAATAATATGTGTATGCTTGACAAGACAATAATTTTAATAAGTTGTTAACTTTTCGACACCTCACAAAAACTGTACCAAGTAGGTAGGTATGGAACTCGTAAGTTCGCGTTGCCTCAGGAGGCCTAAGCAAAAAACAATAATGTTACAGAGCCATGAGCTATTTCTAAACAATCATGCAATTACACCAAATAACATACATACATAATACTAGCAGCGCCCCGTGGTTTCACCCGCGTAGCTCATGTGGGATACGAGGATAAAATAGCCTGTATTACTTGCTGATAATGTAGCTTTCCATTTATGAAAAAATGGTTAAAATCGGTCCAGTAGGTTTTGAGCTTATTCGATCCAAACAAACAAACAAAAAAACCTTTCCTATTTATAGTATATATATCAGTATAGACGTAAATGCTGCCTTTTGATTGAATGGGTATAGAGGTCGGTTCGGTTGATTGTAAAGGCAGTAGTAACCAGGGCCACAGGGCTGACCCGAGTGCCAATTCTATAATCTTGTAAGCAAAGTTCGGAATTGAGGCTTTTTTGACTAATTGCGACGGAGATGCGATGCTAACGTTGCTCTGGATGTATTGTACCTCCTTGTTTGCAGTTTGAGGACTTGGATGTCATCTACAGAACGATACATTTTTTTTAATTCACTGCATGTTTGTCAATTTGAGTGCTTCGAAATGCAAAAAGTGAAATCCAAAAAAAAAATCTTCAATTTTCACAGCGCGTCTCGGCCACTTAATTCTTATTTTATACAGGGTGTAAAAGTCGAAGTCGTATATTAAAAACGGCTCGGGCCACATTCAGGGAAGTCATAGTCGATTCTTTAAAACAAAAGTTCTCATAATTCGTTTTGATCAGCTGATGATAACTATTTTTGAGGACCTTTTTACTTCTAAGAATAATTAGGTAAGTCTCTAAGACTCAAAAGTATTGTATGTAAAGTCAGGTACCATCATCTAAATCTTTACAGAAACACGAACAGTTGACGAGCATGTAATTACCGTAGCGTGTCCGCTTGGTGGTACTCACGGTGTGGAGGTTGAGAACATAACATTTTTTACGTCCATCAATCAACCGTGTGTAGGCAATCTTTTGTTGCATAACATATCTTCCGGTTTTTGAACCCTTTTTTTATTTTTTTTTATTTTTTTTTTGGATGGGAAATCATCAAATGACCCCTCCCGCCCTGGGTGGAGCGGTAGGGAGTGTCAGACTTTTACTGACTAAAACCCACCCGTGATCCTTCTTGTGCCCTATGCGTTCCAGGGCCGCGGTAACTCTTTCGAACAAATTCCGCAACCCTAGCAGGCACCGACCCTATGGGGCCCCGTCCTCGGTGCTGACGGCTCCTTGTGACGCGCGTGGAACACAACGCGTCGTCGACTCAACCTGGTATCGGACGGCGAGCCACCCACGCTCACCGTCCCCAGGCATCAGCCACTGCGCGATAGCACAGCGGCCGAAACGGTTTTTGAACCCTTCGTTCTATTTTAAGGTCCGACTAATTTACTGGTGAAACATACCGGTCATAATAATTTTGAATTTGAAAAAAGCATATAAGATATCTTGAGGAATCGGTCAAAGTAACATGCATAAGCATAATCAGCCTTTTAACGTTCCCACTGCTGGTACACAGGCCTCCTCTCTAGGAGAGGGAATGGGCCGTAATCCACCACGCGGGTCCAGTGCGGGTTGGTGAATATCACATGTCTTCGAATTTTTGGTTCTAGGACATGTCAGTTTCCTCACGATGTTTTCCTTCACCGTTTTGAGAGCAGTGGTGATTAAATTAATTACAAAGTAATGCGCCTGTTTGGGCTTAAACCCGTGAAGTCGGGGCCATTACCACTCGGCCACCACTGCTCTCAGCGCCAAAGTAACATGGGACAGCATGTATAGGTGGAACGTCATTGTCCACAGGGAAAAAATTGTACCAGAGGTGAAATAATGGCGTACAATTGAAAAGGCTCTAAGATGATATTCATGATTAAGGTTTTGTCTCAAGAGCATCAAATACTAGATTTATTTTCTTCTCCGTTAAAGTTGCAAATTTCATATGAAAATTTCATCTTTTTTACAAAATTAGACATGGTATTTTAACGCATAACTATATACAATATCTTTTCGATAACACCACACTGAATTGTGTCTCCAGAGGTATTTCCGTGTACAGTTTCAAATAAAAACTTAAGTGAGTCCTTTTCGAAGGGGGTTGGCAATGCTCCTAGGGTTCCTGAGACATTACTGATTTTTTTTTGAAGCGACCACTCTGTTCAGCACACTAAGGCTGGTAACTGCTCAACCGGACTATCCTGTGGTGGCCTCAAATGAATTTAAGCCCCCCAGAAGGGACTAAAACCATAGGTGGCATTCACCACCAGCTATCAGGTGAGGCCGCATGCTTGTTCCAATCTATAACATTAAATATGACCACCCATATTGATTGTAGTGGCTCCTGCAAAAACTTTATTTAAAACAATTATTGGTTTTCAAAAACCTTGAGGTATTTATTGACATGTCATCATCCGCCACTGTCTTTTCCAAAGTATTTAAATATCTTCATCCAGTTTAACCAGATGAAGCTGAACAGTGATACGACAACCTATGTGTTTTTTTAAATATTTTTCATAAATTGGGGTCAGGTGAATAGCCTCCGATTTTTTATGAAGTAGAAAAGTGTCGCAATGTCACTGTGTTATAAAATGAATTATGTATGAATCTTACACTGACTTGTTTGGACAAAGATTAAGGGCGTCAAATGTTATTTAGATAATTTTATTTTCGATGACGACGGCAGTTTTCGGAATATAATTACATTTAAAGTAGCAGTTTGCTCGATAACATCTGTTCATGCTTTGGTAAAGATACACATTTTCATTCCCGTTAGGCGAAGATCTTCGATAAATGGAGTTAAATGTAGGAAGTAGTATTTTCGAACCCTCATAATTTTGGTCTGGAGAGCCCAATTTCAGGAAACTAGCGAACAAGCTATTTTTCTACCAAGATATAGGATTTCTAGAGTTCCTGGAGGCCTTCTAGAGTTCCTGGAGGCCTTCTAGAGTTATGGGAGATATTTTTTAACAGCGCAAGCGTATGTGCTTGTCAGTCTTGATAACCAATTACATGAAACGTTTCGGTGGGATTTCCAGTTTCCAGACCAGAGTATGGACTGCATTGTCTGACAATTAATGAATATAATATTATATCAGTAAAAAGGGATGTTTCCTGATTAATAAAAATATGATTCTATTTAGTCCGTCAGTTAGATTTTATCGAAAAATTGACGAAGATAAAAAGCTTCAAAGGTCATGAGTGGGGGCTTGTGACGTAACGGCGCGAGGCGTGGTAAAATCGTAGCACGAATTGACATCACACGAGTTTTCAACGCACTTCGTTTTTTGCTTACGTGAAAAAAGAAAAATCCGAGTCCAATATTTTGGAAATCTATCTGATGGACTAATTCGACTTTTTTTAAGCCAACTAATCTATTAGCCAATCGTTGACATTTAGCAATGCAATAGGTAGCTGTAATTTGAGATTTTAATTACCTTAGTATGTTTTTGTTCTCGAATCGAACAAATTTAACTGCTTTCGTGATTAATTAATTTTAAACAGATGCTCTATTTTTTTGCAAATATTATAATCTATTTTGATGAGTCTGGTGTTATGTATCCTCTTAATCTTAATGTTTTATTGCTAATCTTTTTCTTAAAGGTCTTGCATATTTAATTACAACTAACGAGCTATCAGTTAACTTCTGTTATGATATTTCATCAAAATCAACTTTTTTCTGATCGTTAATAATTAGCTTAGATAGAGTAACTGGCTTTTTAACAACTTTTAAGCAGTTTGTAACATTTGCCAATTTACCCCGCTCCCTGAAAAGATCTCCTATGTATGTATTAGCAATGTTTCACATCAAAATCAGTTAAGCCTTTTTGCAACAATGTTGTGGTCGGCTTCCTGCCCCACTTGATGAAGTTTTAACAAGTATTCCAATAATAAGAGCAGTGGTGGCCGAGTGGTAACGGCCCCGACTTACGGATTGTAGGTCGCGGGTTCAAAGTGTTCAAACCCAGCCAGGCGCATTACTTTTTGTAATTAATTTCATCACAACTGCTCTCAAAACGGGAAAACATCGTGAGGAAACCGGCATGTCCTAGAACCAAAAATTCGAAGACATGTGACATTCACCAACCCGCACTGGGCTCGCGTGGTGGATTACGGACCATTCCCTCTCCTAGAGAGGAGGCCTGTGTCCCAGCAGTGGGAACATCAAAATGCTGATTATGTTGTGTATATATTCCAATGAAAGATCGAGCTCGAAATGTTGCCTACATATTTTGTACTTACTAAGTAGCTATAATCATAAATATTGATACTAAAACATTAGTTCACTGTGTTCTATCTCATCTTATATGTATGTCAAATCATAAAGATCCAGAGAACAACATGACACATCTTATGCATTTACGCCAGCGCAGAATAGTAGCTTTGAATAACTTATAGGTACAATATTATTATCTGTCGAAACTGGAAATTACTTGATATGTATTCCTACTCATTAGCATACATTATATGTATTACAAAAGTCTTTGTTGGAGGGCATGCAGCCATGTCTTCACTCTAGGTCTTATTTTTATCAAATTTATCTGTTTGAAGAATGATTTCTGTATTTACTGAGTCAGTCTGGTTCATTTCACTGTGTTCTTTTAAATTGTTGTACCAATTTGTGGTTATGTTTTTTATAATGATGTTAATTAGTGTTTTTTTGGAATTGCATTAGTGTTTTTTAAGTGTTTTTGTGAGTGAAATGGAGTTGGGCTCGGTATGTTGACGTATTTTGGTTTAGAAGTGATTTTTATTAAGTCGTGTTATTTATGTGATTCTATTCGTACTGTTTCATTTTGCTTTTATCTTTTTTGTAAACTGCATAATAAGGATCATAGTGCAAGTATCTTCTAATTTCTTCAAGTTTTTTTATGATTCCGAATTTGTATTTAATGAAATAGGTAGGTAAAAAATCTCGAAAATTAAAGTGGCCTGAATACTTAGCTTACCTGTAAGTATAAAAATTAAAAGAACCTGCAGTTTTATGGATTCAGTAAGTGTACTTATTTTTTAAATAAAAAAAAAACAATTGAATGACAAACCTCTGTGTCGATTGAACGTTTTGGAAGAACAACGAAATGCAATTTCCAACTCGTGCATGGCTTGAAATCTGGCTCAAATGTGCAATTTAAGGCGTTTCCCTGACCAAATAACTTTGAACAGTCGTACCTACCCTCTTTGCCGCCCGCACCCTGCGCACTCCCTTTTATTATAGAATTCACACAATTTTTGTAATTATTTTGATTAAAAAAGATAAGCAATCTTTTGAAATTAAATAAAACGTGTATAATATAGATTTTTTTAATAATCTAGATCCATTAGTGTAATCCTCAAATGATTAGAGCGTTGCATTTAGAAACACATGCCTAAAATCAACAATTTTAGTCATTTTTTAAAAGTTGATTTTAAATTTATTTTTTATTTACACATAAAAGCAAATTAGAACGTGGGATATGATGATAATACATCGAACATTAATAATGTGCTTTTGCATGTAGATTATTTCTCATAACTAATGAGTTAATAGTCTCTGAATAGCGAAGAAAAACGCACTATCGCAAGGTTTTGGTCGGGGTATCGCCTTTACATTTGTCTCGGGATATATTTGTTTCATTGTTTTAGGCTCGTGCTTGTATTTCTTATTAAGATGATTATATTTCTAATATTAGGCTTACCCTTTGAAATATACAATTTTTATCTTAAAATGTTTTCTATCCTGCTGAAGAGTTTGTTTGTTTGAACGCGCTAATCTCAGGAACTATTGGCCCGATTTGAAAAATAATTTCAGTGATAAAAAATATTACCTACCGAGGAACCATTTATCGAGGAATGATATAGCTATATATCATCACGCTAAGACCAATAGGAGCGGAGCACCAATGAAGAATGTTTCAAAATCGGGGGATTACAAACTATTCCACGCGGATGAAATCGCGGGCAGAAGCTTGTGTTTTCTAAAAAGACATTGTATCTGCATTCTGCAACTACATACAATATAAACAGTCCCTAACATCTGTTTGTCATTCGCAGTACGATAAGGAACACGCAGAGAGTGACGTGGTCATCAGGGTCAAAGGTCTCAAGGTCTGGACGCCAGAAGAAAAGTCGTGGTGGAGACGGAAACCAACCAAGAGTAAAACTGTAATACTTAATAACGGTAAGTAGGTGTCTAGCTAGATATTTTGATTATATTATATTGGCGGAGACGATTAACTTTTCCTGATGTCATGTTTCATAGTATGCCATGTCAAAGTCAAATTGTTTTATTTTAATTACACCATTAAAGTACACTTTTTCAAGTCAAGATTTAGTATTAATAATAATATGTTTTTAGCATTGGTATTCAATGATTTTGTACAAATCAAAATCAGTATAGTCATTTATTCAAACTAGGCTGAGAGACAGCGCTGTTTGGACGTCAAATTTTACATCAAGTCAGTCCCCCAAAACGCCCCCCCATCAGCACTTCCTAGTGATATTAGCTAGTAGTTCGACCCGCATTTCGTCGGTTTTTCTAATTAACCTATCCAATTTATAGTTACAGGATGTATAACACGAGGTGAATTTGCTGCCATCATCGGCCCAAGGTAAATAAACCAACTAGATTATATTTTTTAATAAATACCCAATTTTACCCATAGGTATACTAGCAAACTATCTGAAGCTGAGATGAGTTTCATAAGAATTCTAAAAAGGTTAAAAAAATCTAATTTGTCTACTTTAAGAAGTTTTATATTACATTTAGATTTATCTATATGGAATCAAATAGATATCTTGAGAACCAAAGTTAAGTTATTAAGGCAAAATTATAGGTTAAATTAAATACCAACGTACTTGTGAAGTTTAACAAACAGTCATATGATTATTATCCTAATTTTACAGTTATAATATTAAGTTAGTTAGCCATAATATTTTCTTTCCAGCGGCGCCGGAAAAACCACTTTCCTAGTATCCCTAGCAGGAAAATGCACGCTACCTTCGGAAGGGTCGGTGACCTTATGGGCGCGAAATGTCAAGGAGTGCCCGGGGGCCATAGAGATTGTCCCTCAACACGAAGTGTTTATGGACGGGCTGAGCGTCAGGGAACATTTGGTGTTTATGGTCAGTTTGCGATTGTGTCTATGTGCTTCCTCGTTTAAATGTCAGAATTTTTAGCGCGGTTATGGGAAAGTTAGGCTGATTTTGTTTTAGCAGGGAGTGGTTTAAGAAGTATTTCATCTTGATTCGTATAATTTTAAACTTTCGATGACACTTGGTCAGAAAAATTCAATTCCATATTTTCTTTGTTAAATAGTTAGGTATTTAAATGTATTTATTCCGCACAGTTTTTTTCGCGTAAACAAAATCACAAAAACCGTGCATTGTTCCGGTCTATGTCTACGAAAAAATTAACCACTTTATAAAATTAGTTTAGAAGCATAGATGAAATGGCAAAAATCATGATGATAAGCGCTTCTTTCGATTGGTAAACACTTAAAAGTTTCCGATAGCTTTCAAACAGTAATAAAATTAATTTATTATTTATTTATAACACTTTTACACAGCACACTTTAGACGATTGTGTAAATGTCATCTCAAACAAGACACTTTGAATTTATTAGAACAAATAAAAACAATGCTTTTACAATTTACAACGGTGCTTAGATAATCATGGCTATTATCAAGTTATTTAAATCATGAAAACATTCTAATGATGTATCTATCTACTATTGTAAATCTAATTAAATCTCACTTTAATAATAAAGCATTCAGTTTGAATTAAATCTATATTATTAGAGACTAGCTTCTGCCAGCGACTTCGTCCGCGTGGAATAGTTACTTTACCCCCGATTTTGAAACTCTCAGCCCGATCGGTTTAAAATTGACAAAAGATAGACATGCTGTTACGGGATATTTTTTAGATAATTTTATGTAGAACATTTCCGTAATACATGATTTCTATGTAACTTTAACCATTAAGGCTACACACGCGACGGAAGCTTAAAAAATGGAGTAACTTCTTCCGTTTTCCCAACATTTTCCTTCACTGCTCTGCTCCTATTGATTGTAGCGTGATGAAAAGTATACTATAACCTGCCCAGGAGTATGAAGAATAATTGCACCAAGTTTCGTTAAAATCGGTCGAGTAGTTTTTGTTTCTATAAAGAACATACAGACAGACAGACAGACAGACAGACAGACAAAAATTTTACTGATTGCATTTTTGGCACCAGTATCGATCACTAATCACCCCCTGATAGTTATTTTGAAAATATATTCCTTGTACAGAATTGACCTCTCTACAGATTTATTATAAGTATAGATAGAAGATAGATATCATAAAGAATGTAAAATGTTTTCAAACGTTAATACATAAACAATACTATAAAGCTAGCAATTCATGATGATTACGAGTATCAGTTATGAATACGTGTAAACAGTAAACAAACATGCGATTTCAGCAATCCCGAACGATTTGCTATCATTTATTGAAGAGTTCCGCTTCCTATCATCTGTTCTTCATCACATCTTCACTAAACAAGAAAGGGACCACGTTGAAATAATACGATGCCAGACCATCGTACACAATTTTATTTTTTTCTTTTTACATCGAAAAGAGGGAATGAGACCGTCGTCAATGTAAAAACAAAGCCACGCATTATTAGGGATAACTCAAATACTAATCGTCAAATCTCAATCAAAGTTAAATGGGACCACACGATAAGCACCAGCTTTCGAATATAAAAAAAAAACATCCAAATCGGTAAACCCAATACAAAGTTATAAGGTAACAAACATAAAAAAATACAGTCGTATTGAGAACCTCCTCCTTTGTCGGTTGAAAAGCGCTAAAATAAATATTATTAGTGTATAATGTGCGAATATGTTTTACCCTACATATACATTACTTAATTTATTAGTAAGTAATTTTGATTTCTTTTCCTTTAATTTTCCAGACAGAAATGAAGCTAGGCAGCTGCAGGGACCCTCGGAACCTGGCCACGCTGGACAGTTTGGTGGAGGAGTTCAAGTTGAAGCCCCACATCAATACTCCGGTCGGCGGCCTATCGGGAGGAGAGAAGAGGTTGCTGTCTCTGGCTACCACCGTAAGTAAGATACGACTAATCAAGCTAGGCAGATGCAACCTCAGAAACGGATGACGGACGGAGACGGGAAATGAGGAGTTCAAACGCAATATTCCGGTCAGTGGACTGTCGGGAACGGAAGAAGTTGCTGTCTCTGGCTACCTCGGTAAGTAAGATACGACTAATGTAGTAGTAGGCAGCTTCGGGGACCCCCTCTAGCTACGAAGTCATTTAAATTACATTAGCATTTACGTATAACGATCAGCCGTTGTAAGCGATTTATGTAATTTGGATTGCGGTTACGCTTTTTCAGCTGTAATCAGTAACTTTAAATAATTCGATCGTCATCGGATTCCTCCTTTATAAGGAACATGTGCATTAGTATCGCAGTACTTCTAGCCAGGTTTTTGACTTTGATGTTGAGATGATAGTACAAATTGAATTCGAATGTTTTTTTCCTGAGTCCGTAAATGTTTCTTCTGGGTCAATGAAAACTCTAGTTTTTTTTCGTAGAAGTCATTATAAAGCATTTCCACTGATTTACACTACACTTCTGAAAAAATAAAATACTCCTGTCAAGGAAAAAGTATGTACCAATGAAACATACACGGCTGTTAAAAAAAACTGCATCGCCTTACAAGTGCTTTCAAACAATTGGTTTCCGCTTTGTTTACTGATGAGTTTCGGGACATGTTTTTTTGGTGCAGATAGTGGCAGAAGAGTCTATTGTGAAAGGACCATGTTATCTTGCTTTACGCTTATCAGTAAATAATAAGCCCGTGGTTTTAAAAGTGATTCAGTTACAAAGTCAAAAGTCTGTCACTAAAAAAAACAAAATTAAGACAATGTTAAGGACACTGCAACCGATAAAAACATCTTCCTTCTCAGCTCCTCTCAGACCCTCAAATCCTGATCTGCGACGAGCCCACAACCGGCCTGGACAGTTACAACGCCCTGCTCGTGGTGGGCGTCCTGAAGAAGCTGTCCACTACCGGCAGGGTGATCATCTGCTCCGTGCACCAGCCGTCCTGCGACCTGTTTAAGGAGTTCAGCTCAGTGCTGCTGATGGCTGAGGGGAGGCTGCTGTTCCACGGCTCGCAGGATGAGTGTAGGGAGGTTTTTGAAAGGTTGGTGTTGTTTTTGTAATGGGGCATTTCTTTGAAAATTAACGGATCAATTATAAGTACCTATATATGTACTAAATATTGTCCGCGGCTTTGCTTGTTTTAAGCCTGTATCCTATAGTTTATTTACCAAAATCCACCAACATCAGTCCTACAATGTACATAGGTGTGAATGCGTATCTAATTTAAAACAAAAAATCAAATTCTCCTTCACATTTATATAATATTAATAGGAGTACGATAATATAGAAGCATCGTAAATTATCGTTTCGGTTAGAAACTTGAGTTTTTGTAATAAAGTTTAACGTTACCACTTTGGAACATCATTAGATAGAAGCAGGGATTTCTGTAGCAGTACACGCAAAAGAGCAAATAAAAATATGGTTTAAGGAGCAAGGTACTACGGCCAGGCGACTGGTGCCATGTGACAAGTTTATAGGAGTTCCGTGCCCAAAGGCCAATGGGACTCTTTTAATCACCCTCTGTCCGTCTGTCTGTCAGTGGACTGTATCTCATGAACCGTAATAAGTAAACAGTTGAAATTTTCACATAGGGTGTATTCCTATTGCCGCTATAATAACAAAAAATTACAAAGTGTTAAAGCTTGTACGATGGTACGGAACCATGATGTACGAGACAGACTCACGCTTGGTCGATTTCTATGACAAAAATGTGACAAGTGAACAAAAAATTATCGAATTGTCATTTTCACATACAGCACATGACGCAAAAATGTGACAAGTGGACAAAATATCGCATTGTCGTTCATATTCAAAGGAGTCCCGAGCAACAAGTAGCAATAATCGTATTTACAAAAGGTAGTATTATTTAAGCCACACCAGTTTTACCTTCAATAAAATCCGACTTAAATCTTGTAACTCCCACTATGTATTACGTCTATCTAATCATGGCATCTAAAAACCCTTAATAAGGTTTTAACGATGCTTAGGTCGGTCACCACCTACCCATGGACAAAATAACTCTTGCCTATTGTGATTATTTTACTATCTAAAAAACAACATGGTGCCCAAGTATGGGAAGTTGCTCACGGCAACTGCCTACCTTTTCACAAAGGCCAAAACTATTAAATAAATTACCTATACAATGATTTGTTCCGGAGCTCACAACCATTTTTTTTTATCAACAAGAACATTATTTTTCATCTTTAACGTATTATGTCATAATTAGTTCGATGTTATTTAGATATTTTTGTTTCTTTAGAAGAAAATTTATTACCGTGTTTGTAATAAAATGTTTATAGATTTTATTGATGGGTGGCTTATATAATATACACTTATTTAGATGATGTTGCAACCGAAATGGGCTGAGAGAATTATCATAAGTAAGAGATTCCGTTGCTAATTATTGAATTTTTGTGCCACGCACGAAGTTTAAATGACTCAATGTCTAATAAAAGAAAATATTTATTTGTCTGCATTCATATTCTACTGTATTTAGCGTTAAATACTATCAGAAACGCCATTTGGGGTGGCTTTGATGCAATATTTTGACATTTTACATGCTAATTGAACCACCCGGGGCGCTAACGGTCGTAAATTCATTCTTTACTAGCGTTTATGACCAAGATTTAAAACATAAAAGTAATTAAGCTGTTGTTTCGACTTCTAGAAAACTAAATATCGACGGGACGTAGGTAGTTCATAAAATATAATAAATGCGGCAAATTGCGAAGAAGACTTTTTTGTTTTACTAAAAATACGACTCTTTTCATAGATATTATTTTTCAAAGCGTCGTTGAACCTGAGTGACTAAAAAACTAATCGCTCAAATACACAAAACTAATAGTTTTATACTGTCTATCAGTTATTCCTTTCCTATTTATAGACCTAGAATTGTAATAATTTAGTACATATCTCATAAACATATCCCGTAAGCGCGCCGCCGCCGCCGCCGCTGCCGTAAAATTTAAATTTACATTTTTTTAAACCAGTGAACAAGTTTGATTATGATTACCGACAAGGTGCTTAAAATGATTGATTCAAATAACTTCCAGCTACTGACAGCTAAATTTCTCGTTTCCAGCATAGGTTTGCGCTGTCCAATTAACTATAATCCAGCCGAATTCTACATCAGAGCCGTTTCCAACTCTAAAGGTAACGTCCAGAGGCTGGTGGAAATTACCCAGAACCGGTTGGAGAATTGTGATGGCACTATTCCGGTGCGACCCGATCTGGTTCACTGTTATAATAGAACGTGAGTATGGTTTGAGTAATTTAATGAAGATGGGCTCTTTGACTACGTGAGAATACTTTTTATGTAGCGTAGCGTGTGGCATTGCAACATTTGCGACTGATTTATTGGAATTGGTTGGGTGTTTCTACTGTTGCTAGAATGTGTTTGGAAGACGTCGGAAATATTGTATGATGTACAACGTCATGTTGGAAACTACTGATTTTGTATGGGATTTATTCTTTACAAAACTATATTTTCATAATATATATCGAGAAATTTGCAACATTTGTGACTAATAAAATAAATAATTTATTGGAATTGGTTGGGTGCTTCTACTATTACGAGAATGTGTTTGGAAGAGGTCGGAAATATTGTATGATGTTCAAATGTACAACATCATGTAATAATGATAATGTAGTTTTTTACTGGTGAAAAAATGGTTAAAATCGGTCCAGTAGTTTTATAGCTTATTCGGAACAAACAAACAACAAATCTTTCCTCTTCTTAATATTAGCACCTACCTATAGACTACATATTATACATACCTATGTATATTTAATTTATAGCGTCCTCCTAATCCTTTTAGTTCTGGAACAATTTATGAGTAGGAACGTAGGTAATAAGTAATCTTGTATTTGGGTGAAAACTATAAAATGCTACATTTTTAGTGTTTATGTCATGTAGCTGGCGCGTTATGTAACGTGACAAAATCAAGGCCGTGTTATTCTTTTGATAAATGCCTAAGTTCAGTTTTTTATGTAGGTAAGTTTTAGTTTTAAGTCTCGTTGGAGAACGTATAGCTATAAATTTGAAGGTAGATAGGTCTACATATTTGTTTTTTTTTTGTTTGTACTGTCAGCAAAGCTAATAGGTGAGTAGTGCGTATGGAATTTTCTACACCTGCGCTGAAAATGGGCATGTGGCATTATGAGTATTTTTTTTTTCTATTATTTAATAATCTGCCGTTAGTCTAAATCTTAACTTGCCTCCCAAGTTAAGATATCCTATGGCATTTTGCAAACGTAGACAATATAGGTAGCGAATACAAATATCAATACTATGGTATATTTTTTTTCTTTCGCCTCAAACATTAGATTCAAGATTCAAAGCATCTATTTCAATTAAACCCTTGACAGGCACTTTTGAATTGTCAAGTCGAAAGAGGCAAAGCTATCTGCATTAGCATCGTAATATCGAGATTTTCGTGAAATCATATCAACTAAAAGAAGGGGTCTCAATTTAACATTTGCTATAGTCTATCTGTTGGCTTAATGTCATTTATGGGTATTTATATTTATATTTATGTATTTAATCACAAACCTAATAAAAATAATGTTGGTTAGTTAAGGTATTTATTTATTTATGTTTTTTTTTGTATTGATTTCATTTGTCATATTGGTTAGTTAAGATATTTTTTTTGTGATAAGTCGTTATAATTTTTATTGCAAGCTTACAGTAATGAGAGAGGGGGCGGGCTGTAAATCAGCGTTGACCAGCGTTGTGGCTATGCTACTCAATGGTCAACATTAGCTGAGCCCGCTCCTTTTGCCACACTGAAAACTGTTATTTTTATAAAAATCTGTTTTTTTTTTTTCATAATGTTACAACTAAAGTGTTGGCAATAAATGTTTCTTTCTTCTTTCTTCTATTTAAGGGCTTTTTTAAATGTCAAGGGCTACCAATCAAATCAACAAAGACAGTTTCTGCTGCGCTAGTGACAAGATCAGTTTATTTGTTCGGGGAGGACATCTAATCATTTTGCCGTGTATACCTTCTATGTAAATGACAGACTGATAAAAAAAAAAAAAAATCCAATTGCCTCGTTTACTAGATAGGCTCATCCTATTCCTAAGAAATACCTCCTAAATCAATCCAAAAAGTAATTGTGCTGATATTTTATATTCGTATTTAATTAAAAGCTTATTTAAAATGTGCATCTATTAACTTTTCGCCGTATTTAAATATAGAAAAATATTTATACAGTGAAACGACTCTAGCTATTGTTGTTATGATTTTGTTTTGAATATCTCTCAATATAAAAAAAAAACCTTTTCAAACATGTTCTTATTTGAAAATGTTTTTTAAATATTGAGATCGTCTGGTGTGAGGTGAGGTTGAGGAAAGGTCGCGCACATACGTCTAAAGGTGAGCTCACAGCGAGACGCGATGCGGTGCTACATTGTGCGCACGTTTTGATATAGTGATTATCTTTGAAGTCTGCCTGTCTTTCAATAGACACCTTTTTGTGTAGTAAACGCACACACAAACATATCAGTGAGAGAATAAAAACAATAGAAAACACTCTCCGCAGTTCAGCCGCTGGCCTAATAGCCCGTCTAATAGGCCAGCCGAAGGCAATCATGGTAGAAGTATGCGAAAGTATAGCAAACCTGAGGGCTTCTAGCGAGTGTTCTAACGTACTCGATCCCGTTAACGCAAACGTTCGCTTATGTCAAATTGTATGAAAATAAAACATTTTCCGTTATCGACAACAAACGGTGCTTATTCAGTTTCAATACAAATTAAACACTCAGAGACGACGACTCGATCACGTCGTCGTACTGACAGAGGCCGAAACCCGAAAACCGAAATAAGGTTTGCCAAACAAAGTAATGCGACGATCGTACATTCGCGCCATATTTTATCACAGCGGCGCGGCGTGTGATTGCTTTTGTTTTCGATTCGAATTTTTGGAGTGCCATGCTGCAAACATCGTTGCGTAGCATTGCGTCTTGGTGTGAGCTTACCCTAACTTTGTACTCAAAGGTGACTTAAGTTCATGACCGGCGGCTTGCAGCTCCAATCTGTCTGCCAAGTGTATAGGTAATTATTTATACAACTCAATTTAAATGTCAGCTTTTTGAGTGCTCGAGCACGTGATGAAAGCTGTGTGTACATACCTATTAACTTTTGAAGCTTCCAAAATAGCCATAGTAAAATGTATGTACAACTTGTAGCGCTCCGGGGTTTCACCCGCGTTGTTCCCGTTCCTATGGGAATACGGAGATAAAGTATAACTTATGTTATTCGCTGATATCTATGATATATGCAGCTTACCATTAATGTTTTTTGGTAGTTTCAGAGCTTATTCGGCGCACACAAACAAACAAAAAAATATTAGTATTATAGGGAACTACGTGGCTAAAACTGCGGGGCGCTGATAGTCGTATACAGTGTTATAATTTTGATAATATGTCTTTCTTCCAGCATACAAAGGAACTGGTTCAAGCAAGTACGTCTATTACTGTGGAGGTTGTCTCTAACATTGAAGAGGGAAATTAAGAACCAACTTTTACAATTGTTCATATCAGTGGTAAGTTATCAATATTATTCAGGACTAGTTTTTTACTGCGGCCTTACTCCCGTGATCTAAACTCCATGGCAAAAACTGCTAAAGTGTAGCTTATGATCACTGGTTGAATTTTCTTTCCTTATTGAATCTTCGTGACTTTCTGAGATTATCTTTACAATGTTCCCTTACTTTTTATAATTTAGTTTACATATGCTCCTGGTTTATTAGTTCATCTATTGATGGCCGAGTGGTAACGGCCCCAACTTACAAATTGTAGGTCGCGTGTTCAAACCCAGCCAGACGCATTACTTTTTGTAATTAATTTCATCACCACTGCTCTCAAAACGGTGATGGAAAACATCGTGAGGAAACCGGCATGTCCTAGAACCAATAATTCGAAGATATGTGACTTTCACCAACCCGCACTGGGCCCGCGTGGTGGATTACGGCCCATTCCCCTCCTAGACAGGAGACATGTGTCCCAGCAGTGGGAACATTAAAAGGCTGATTATGCTAACAGATGGACAGCACCGTCAATTCCTACGGTATCACACGTTCTTTGCTAAATCTAGAGAAAATGTAGAAATGTCTCACCTGACATTTTAAGCAATTAATTGGATATTAGATAATCATCTGTTTTCTTTAAATGTTTTTGCTTTTAGAGTTCCGCGTATGAATACCAATGGAACGCTATAACTAAGACTCCGCTGTCCGTCTGTCTGTATGCCAGTAATCTGAAAACTGTATTATTTAAAATTGATTGCGTTACTTTGCGGAAATCCATTTTAAATTTGAAAATGAAAACAATATATCTAGTTTTCATTTTCAAATGTATTATTTAATATGAAATTTTGCATTCAAACTCAAACCCAAAGCATTTATTTCAATTAAACTCTTTATAAGCACTTTTGTATTGTCAATTAAACGTGATTTTTCGGCGTATTGTACGGAACCCTTCGTGTGCGCGTCCGCCTCGCACTTCACCGGGTTTTTTTAATGTTGATGTTTTTTATTTTATTTTCTGTTTGACCGACAAACCTTTTGGAATACTTTTCGTCACCATAGCTTGTCATTGCCAGGTGTGTTTGCACCTGTTGGACAACAACTGGTTTGTTTGGTTCTTTATCTTACACACAAATTTCAAATGTGTAATTTAGTTTCTAATGCGTCTAGATTTTCGATTGGCTAAAGTATAATTTTATTATAATGAAAGCGACCCGGATTAACTAAAGCTTCCTGACTACATTGTCTAAATGATATCAGATGCTGTTCAATATCCAGCAAGTAGTTTTCAAGCTTTATGCGAATACGATAAACAAATATAAGACACTCCTAATAATTCTAACATTCCCTTCAAATGTATGTATGTATATATATATTTTTCTTTCAACAAAAATCTACCATCAGTAACATCATAAAACAGTTGGCTCGTCTTGGGTCCTTTTTTAAGATAGGAAATCATCAAAAGACTCCTCACGGTGTGGAAACTCATCCGTGTTCCTCCTAATGCCCTTTGCGTTCCAGGGTCACCGTGACTCTTTCGAACATTTTCTGCAACCTGTCCTGGCTCCTAGGAGCAAATTCCAAAAAGACATCCAAATCAAAGCAACACAGGGGACGCGTTGTGGTGGATTTATGGCGGGCTTCCTCACTCCTTTACGGAGAGAAGACCTGTGCCGTGTCCCAGCTGTGGGAACGCTATAGATTGTTTATTCTCAGAACCCAAGTAAAAAGGTGTACACCATTCAAAGTTGCTGATGCTGAGCTGATGTTGATCCGCCAAGGTGTACCTTCAACATCAGGATGGAGATCTGTGTCGAGTCATAAACTATGCTCCACCTTGCCCTTTGTACCTCAAAACATGTAGCCAAAGTGACCTTCGTGCTCCCTATTTCCTATCGAGAAGAACCGGAAAAAGTCTCCACGGTAACTTTCTTTAAACAAGTATGACATTACCACTTGTAATTCCGCAGGTTATAACCTCGATGGTCCTGGCAGTAGCCTACGTCGGAGCCTCAGGGACCACTCAGCGAGGAGTCCAGGAGATCAGAGGCTTCCTCTGGCTGATCACGAGTGAGGTGTCCTTCGGGGTTTCCTACAGTGCCCTGTACGCGTTTGAGTATGAGATCGCACTGTTCAAAAGAGAGACTGGGGTGTACATGTGCTCGGCTTACTTTGTATCCAGGTTGTTGAGTTTTGTGAGTATTCTGTTTGTTTTGTATTTTTTTAGTGGTAATTAATGAGTGATTTTTAGGGTTTCGTACCACAAAACGAAACCCTTATAGGATAATTTTGCTGTCCGCCCGTCCATCCGTCTGTCAGTCTGTCAAGACCCTTTTTCTCAGGAACGCGTGGAGGTATCAATCTGGAATTTAAATCGAATACTCAGGTCTACTGTCCAACTCAAATCAAACTTCTAAGCCAACGCAATCAAAAGATACAGCCGTTTATGACGCAAATTTAGCGACACTAGCAAGGGAATCAAATACAGGGTACCTCCCGTGAACTCAGAATCTTAAAATTTGGTACGAAGCAACGTCTTATAGCACAAATAAAGGAAAAATTGCGAAAACAGTAAATTTTTACATGTACACGTTTCTAATCCTACTCGATTCTCGTGATGGGTGAACTTTTACTTACATACCTACAGGTTTGTACGGAACCCTCGGTGCTCGAGTCCGGCTCGCACTTGACCAGTTTTTTTATGTTGGTATAACAAAGGCGAATGCGGCATCTCCTAGTAACACAGTAGCAAATGTGAGTCGAGGGGCAATTTCAGAACACGTTGACACCTTTGTATATTTGTCGCGAGTCTGGCTGGCGAGGATGGCTGGTTAGGACTTGGTTGAAGGACCATCAGTGAGCTGCACTACACAGAGACTGCCCTGTATTTAGGATAGGAAGACTAAAGTGGCTGTGGCTATGCTACGACTAACCACAGAGGTCGGATTCTTGAGCTCGTTCTCTCTTGTTTGCAGAACTTCTCCTCAGCTCACAGTATTGACGAATTAGTTCACTAGGCACCGTTAACTACACGAAGGACTTGGTTCCGCAAAGTTATCAGAGTAGACCACTAGAATTTCAACTGATTACGCAGGGGGCGTGAAATCCAAGAGTGAAAAATCAGGCGGTTATTTTTACGAGCGATGACTGAAGACGCATGTCAAACGTCATTAACAACGCTCGGTTGTGTGGTAAAAAAAAAACCCAGTAGAAAATTTTGAATAAAGAATCAGCTAGTCAGTAACATTTAAGGAACCGACCGCCATCCTTCCGCCGCGGTGTCTGTCCCTAACTGCCCCTCCGGTGACGCCCTAAGTCGGCCACAGGGGGTATCCTCGGCGTGTAGTCTCTTAGTTAAATAAGCCCTGGGTGGAAACTTTAATATTTTTACTAAGGCGGACACAGGCAAGTCCGATTAAGCAGAAGACAGATGTCCTATGAGAGGAAAACCGTTAAAAAAAAATTTTTCGTTGTCAAATGTTGCCAGAAATACCGACCACAGGAGAAAAACGCTAAGCTGGTGTTAAAAGAATAGACAAATAACCTCATTCGCAGCGATTTCCCTTCAGCTGTTAATAAACTGAAGAAGATAGACATAACACAAATAATGAGTAAAATTATTTCACCATGACAATTGCCTCCCACAGATACCACGCTGCATAATATGGCCGATCATGCTGGTGTCCATCTCGACTCTTGCAGTAGACCTTCCTCACTACATCATGACTGCTACGGAGTTCACCATCCTGCTGATTCTTGCAGCAATACCTGCTGTTTCTTATGGTAAGAACATCTGACTTAATAATTACTTTAACTTTAAGCGATGAGATCGCCCATTGTTACCCCCATTATTTTTAATCTCCACTTTTAATTTGATATGAAGTACAATAAGTCTATACCAACTGTACGGTTCCATTTGGAGAAGCTTGGCAATAGCCATTGGCATGACGTCACAGGAATTCTAAATACCTATACCCCATTCACAATAAGATTAAACATTGAAATAAATCTTTTCTACAGTACGTTCAACCGATTTTGACTTCTATTGCGTTGGTGGCATGACAAATGGCAGCTGCACTAAACAGTTGGTATTATAATTACGTTTTTGCTTTTGATGCCTTATGCCTATGGAATACAAGTAAAAATCGGTTGAACGAACTGTAAATAGTTTTGTTTAAATGTATAATCTTATTGTGAATGGAGTATAACTCTTTCGAAGAAAATCACTAAGCTTGAATGAAGCTTACTAAAAAATATTAACGATTGCGTAATGAACGGTGGTGTAGTAAATTGGTCAACGATTCTATTTGATCAGTACATATATATCCATCAGAGGCTCAATTCCGAGAGGCCAATATTTTTGAGGAACGTTAAATTCGAGAAATGCCCCTCTGTTCACATTATGTGTTTTGGTGGGATCTGAAAGATGTTCCTAACTTATTCATAGATATCAGTACCTAGATAATATGTGCATATTGCAGTATGAATATGACCTAGATCCCCTTAATTCACAATTACAATGGGACATTATTCATGTAGCTCCTACGCAAATAGCATGGTACCTTCTATGAATAGAATCTAAGAGTTTATATTTGTTCCACTACACATTTGCATCCCAAACTTGTTTGGTTTACCTAACGTGATAAATCTGTCATGACAACAGACTGGCACTTACATCGATTTATTAGGTCATATAAATGTTTGACATGAGGCGTTCTGAATCAGAATGAGAATACTTTATTTGCAAACATGAGTAAAGTGTTTGCCCACTTTACCTATGTTTCCAATATTATATAGATAGTCATAAAGGTGGTCTAAAAGTTTAAAAACATAGCTAAGCTCCCGACTAATTCAGCTTTCAACCAAAAAAAAATTATAAAATAAAATCGGTTCATCCGTTCGGGAGCTACGATGCCACAGACACACACACACATACGTCAAACTTTTAACACTACGTCATTTTTACTTCGGGGCTTAAAAAAAAACAAAATGTGTTACTTATAGGTTTCCCATTATGGAGTTGAGGAGGTCCAATAGGTAGTCGTTTCATGAGCTACTGGTTACATTCTGCTGCTGAAAGCTGACTCTAACAAAGTTGGGGGGCGTTCAAGTATTACGTAACGCAATTTGGGGGTGTCTCGTAAATCGTTACAATGCGTTACAGGGGCGGGAGGGGGGTCTTTCTTACAAAACGTAACGTAATATTGTTTTTTTTTTATTAAAAATTAGGGAATCAACACTCCCAAATTGGCAACCCTTTTCATTTACGTTTTACGGGGAATCCCTTGATTGTATTAGTCTGGACACAGATAATATAATACTACAGTAGTCTGGAAGTAATTTTTAATTTGTTAGCTTTGCAGTCAATTAAATCTATAGCAAAGATGATAACTATAACATAACTTTTTGCGACTTTATGGTAAAAATAGTCACTTGAGTGTTACGTAACGCTTAGAGAGGGGGAGGGGGGGGGGTACAGAAAAACGTTACGGTGCGTTACAAGGGGAGGAAGGGGAGTAAAAAATCTTCAAAAATTGCGTTACGTAATACTTGAACGCTCCCTTGGGAACATGCTGGCCAGATGATGACGATGACTGAGTGTAAATGGCTGCAGCATATACTAGTAATATGTATGGTAAAAAAATTACCTGTTCAGTAAATTCAAGTACGTACTTGTAACATTTAGTATAATTATGTAAATTAAACCATAGTAAAAGTGGTTAATAATAATGAGTACCTACCATTGATCGCATTTCATTGTAATAAATAATTGCCCATATTAGGAATTTCTCCTGTAGGTATCGTGGATGCGTTTACAGAAATATAAAACAAACAGCCACACCACACCCAGAACAACAATCTGTAGGCCATACAAATATTTGTTCCGTGCGGGAATCGCACCTGCTATAAGCAGCGCAGCAGCCAATCACTGAACTACTCTTGCGCCAACCGGGTCCTCTAAATAATAAGTTACGTAATTCCTGTGTTTTTCTTATACTTATGTCCACCAGGTCTCGGTATGGCAGCCCTGTTCACCTCCACAGGCATCATAGGCGACGTGATGCCCTGCGTCGACCTGCCCCTGCTCCTCATGTCAGGAGCGTTCCTGCGCCTGTCGTCGCTGCCACCGTGGATGTTCCCGGTCAAGTACATCTCGCATTTCTACTACGCTATGGATGCCATCAGCAATATTTACTGGAGGCAGATTGAGTTTATCGGTAATTATAACAATCATAATTTCAATATACTGACGTGCAATTCTGGAATCGCTCGCCGTCCGCAGGCCCGCGCCTAAGTGGCCGGGAATGGCCCTGCGACTCCCGACGCCCGGGGCGTCTTCTTCTATTGCGGTGGCTGGGGTGTGAAGTTAGCGTCTCCCGTACGCGGTCCGCCACAGTTTCGCTTCGCTGAAGGACGTGACTGCCTCCTCGCTCCGGACCATAGATTGATTCAGGGCTGGGAGAGAGAAGTCGCCGCCGCCGAAACAGTGCAGACCTCCACCGTATGCTCCCTCGTGTACTCCGGGCGATCTACAAAGTGTTGACACCCGGACGTGTCCTCCCGCCGAATCCGAAACAGGTACCTCCCGAAACATATGTCCGGTGAGGGTGTGCGTCATGTGGAAGGTGAGGGCGCCATGGCGCCTCTCCAACCATTCCTCAAAGAATAGAATAGAATAGCAAAACTTTTATTCAGGACAGACACAGCACAATGACAAGAAGACAGCGCAACAAGAAGAAAAGTACAGAATGCGCTGAGCGATAAGTCAAAGAGGGGACTTATCACCGTAATGGTGGCGTGTCCAGCGCTGGTTTGCGACAGTCGTTTTCTCCATACCGTTATGAGGATGCGCTACGCCCGGGGCGAAATCGGGAATTCCGCTAAAGCGGCAAATCGATGCACGGTGGACGGTGCTCCGGCAGAGAGCATGTGCTCTGCCCGCACTTTAGTTTGGCATTTCACTTCGAAGAATCGCCAAACTGAAGTGTGTTCAGAATGTCAGTTCTCCTGCGGTATCTTCATTTCTGACTTCATTGCACTTAGGGTTACTTTACTTATGAAGCCATTGTGAGCGACCACTCTTCAGTTCCATCATCTTTGACCAGTTCTAGATGTCTTCAATGACAATTAGAACTGGTCATAGATATTCGTCTTATCTTGAGAAACTGTTATGCGAGATGAGTGTCGCAGTCCGCCTTTTTCTTCAGTTAATTGGTTTTATATAATAAACTACAAAACTTCTGCGTACTACGGTGATAAGTCGTATGATAACATTTTAAAAGACCATCTATTAATTGCCTCTGCATTGTCCTTCACATCTTTGAAATATTTTTCCAGTACTATGTGGCATTCAAAAAATAACTTGAGAATTCAAATCAAAGAAGCTATAAGTACCAGCCATTGAAGCGTTTCTCAGTAACTTGGAAGATTAATGATGTGAGATACTAGTACTGATAATAACATATAGTAGAAAACTTTTATAACACCAATATAATTTTAGACGAACATCATAAGGGCCGCTATTCATCATTCCTCTGGGTCATGATTTTATAGTGGAATAGAACTTACTAGCTATGTAACTTCGAAGGTTGGCCGTAAATTATTTCAAAACCATAAATTATCTCTTACGCCAACTTATTCACTTATTATATTTTAATCTGTTACTTTACATATTCACAAATAGGTGCTAAATGGTTATTTTGAAACGATTTTAAGATAGGAGAAATTTTAATATAGTAGCAATTTATGGGGAAAAAGTCAAAACTCACTTTAGTGTTAAAAAATATTTTTGCTTTTTAGAGTATTGTTTATCGGGGGTTTTGTTTATTCTTTTCATACTTTGTTTACCTATTTGCTACTACTACAAACCCTACGATCCAAACCCACATCAATGGCAATTGGCACTACATCGAATAGCAAGATATCATATCGATCGAACGAGTGAAAGTAGCTGAGCCTCTCTCACTAATGTGTGAAACATTTTCGATAAATAGTGTCACAGTTAAATTAGACCCATTTTAAATTTTCCACACAAATTCAATTTCCAGTTATCTTTTTTTAAATAAGACATTTCGAAAATTTTCTTAACAAAGTTAGTTAAGAAAATTTTCGAAATGTCTTAGACCTATGTATCCTGCTTATATGTGTGAAGATCATTAAAATCAGTTAAGTCATTTCGCAAAATAGTGACTTGAAAATTTGTATGAAATGCCATACGGCGTACACGCTCTTAAAGATTTCTGTGAATCCCTGTAAAGTCATCGGGCATTGGATTACGTACATATATGCCATTGTTAAATTTGTCTCTTTTTCCAGATTGTCCAACAAACGAGACTCTGACCTGCGTAAAGGACGGAGCAGCAGTTTTATTAGAAAATGGTTACGTTCAAGACTTCATTCTTCAAGATTCCTTAGGCTTCATTCTATTAACTTTATTTTGGTGTGTTCTCGGGTACATAGGCTTGAAGAGGGAGGAAAGGAAAGGTTATGCTTATTAGAATAAGGTTTATTTTTAGATTAAATTGTTACTAAAACCTGTTTTGTTTTATTGTATTTCTGTAGAATTGATAAAGAAAGTCTTATGGCATACTTGTGAGGTGTTGGCGCCACAATAAAACAGTCTTAGCCGCTTACATTAATAAATTATCAATTTGCAGTATATTTTAAATAATTAAATGCACTTCCGAAATTAAGATTTTTGAGTTACATAAATATTGCAGAATGGCAAAAGGCACTTTAACGCTTATGGAAACTTGATACCCGTGAGACTAAGAAACATAGATGTTAAATTATTAAAATAAAACTTCTTTAATATTAGGAAGTTGTTTATAAAATAATTTAAATAGTAGGCACCTAAACATAAATATGTTTAGAAAATTCTACAGACGTAGATTTCTACAAATACATTGAGCTCTTACAGAATATACGATACCTAATACAAAATTAATAGAAAATAATCTTATTGCTTTTCCTAGTTTTTTTTTTTATTTATTTTTGAATTGCATCAATACCTGCTTCCCCAGATAATCTTTTACAAACATATAAAGAAGTCTAACTCATTAAAATATTACATTATACGCAATAACAATTAATTATTTACAAGTAGGTTAGGTACACACGTTCCCACCACAATTACATAGTACAATATAATTTGGGCAGCACGATGGCAAAAAAAAAAATAACGCTTCCAGTTTTTTTTTCTCAGTTCAAACTCGAATAACTGGCCGGTTGTAGTCGCTTCTATTAACGATGTAGGTTTTGTTTTTTATTGTGTGCTTGGTCGTAAGCCTCCCACGCATCCGACCTTGTCCACAAGAAAATTATCCACATAATTAGGCGGAATATAAAAAAGCTGCCATACATTTATGTTAGGTACGCTAACTCGATAAAATGTCGGGAAGAACAGTAACTGATATAATTATGTTCGGGATTTCAGGGATGAGTTCATCATCATTATTATATGAATATGATATAATAATGAGATATTAACGCCTTAATTAAGGTGTTTTCATTTATTTCAAGAACATCTTTTGAGAAGCTTGTCTAAGAATTTCATTAATGAATCATCATATTATAATTTTTTTTTTTTCAGAAAGGTAGATTAAACTTCTGACTATGCGCACAAAACACTTGAACTACTGAGTAATAAAAGAATTCTTGTGTGTACATAAAAGGGTTGTTTGTCAGAGATACGTTTGAAACAAATCAAAAACAAATTATTATTCATAAAATTCTTTATTCGTTATTCTAATCGATCTCTCCGAGTCTCTTTTTTTGTGTCAGCGTATCAGCGCAGGCGTCTTTTCTAAATATACGTTCTGTAATACTTTTATAGACTTTAATTGATTTAAATGGCTTATCTTACACGGCTCTAGCATAACCAATCATTTCAACACTTGGGTGGTAATAACGATTGATATAATTTTCCTCTCCGGCTATCATACATCTTTCTAACAGTATAATTTGTCAACTAATCATTGACCATTGTCGATATTCAAACGATTATAGAGTAGCTATTATCTATGGTCAGGTAACAAATGCTCCTCTGCTCTATGGCCGGCTATAAAAAGTCCGCTTCCAAAAAGTTATGTAGAATGTTGTATTATTATGCAACCTGTTCTGTGGTGAATGAACTCTGCTTTGTTCAAGGATGCAAATAACGTGTTATAATCGACCTGTCACTTAACTAGATGTTAATTAATTATGGATTAAGCATTCCAATAGTAGGTAGATAGCACCCACAGTATAAAATACCTCAAGCTTTAAAATTGTGTTATAAAGCGCTATATTTTTTTTTCAAATAGTCATGTATAGAATTATCATATGTATTTATTGAAATATCTACATTTTATATAGAGGATTAGATCCCCAACGGTCAGTCATGAATGTCGACTTAAATGAGGAAGGTTTAATACTAATCTAGACGCAAAACTAGTTTTAAATATTACTTTATGACCAAGCAATCCAAGCATCGTATAAAAAAAACACTGATGTGCGTTATCATGTATTCTTACCACTTTACAAAATATATTTAACAGTATTCCTTAAAATCAATACACCGGTGTCCCTCGACTCCTCTTGACCACCATAGCAAACGCCACAATATTCACGACACAGTACATCGCCACCAAACACACACAATTCCGCCAGAAATTCCTCTCATCATACCCAAACCTGGTCAGCACTCCAGCGCCAGTCCTGATACAAGGCAGGCCTTCTGCGTTCACACAGTCGATCGTGTCAACTAAATTCCACTGCAAAATCGAAATACACTCGGTCCCATAGTAGAACCCTGAGATGTACCGTAGCCAGGAGAAGTATGCAGGTGCTGTGGCTAGGTTCAGGTAGATCCCAGAAAACATGAGCCCTATTAGGTCGTAGGGGACTGAAATGAGAGCTGCAGTTTCCATTTTGTCAAAGGTCGCTGATAGGAATGAGCCTGGAATACCAAAGTTACATGAGATTCGATTTTGAATGATGGAGATCTTGATTAGTAAGGAATGCCAGGACTAACGTTTATTAGTAAGTTATTGTTTTAACATAAGTCTGTTTTTAAAATGGATGAGTCCATTTCATTTATATTAAATGACTAATTTACTTATATTTTTATCATATCAGTGTATCTATAGTTATTTTAGTTCAAAGAGCTACTGGATACTATTAGTGTTGTATAGGTTTACAAAAAGTGCTTACTTTAATAAAAATCATATTTTTTGTTCACGAACGGAAATTACCAGAACCTTACTTGTAGATGCATGATTATCTTTTATGAACAGTAACGACAAAATTGTATTTAACAAAAAATACAACAAAGGCCTGTTGAATTTATTATGCTTCGAATAACCAACATCATCAGTCAGCAGTTTTTGTCAAGCTGTTTTTGTGCCGGGATTCAATGATATAATTAAACCAACAGTGCAAGGTGTATTCAACTTGTGCATACATGCAGGCTTGTAGTTAAGACGAATGTGATGGTTATGTATTTATTTAAAGTTTACGCACTATTAATAATACTATACAAAAGCGGGCAATCCCTTAAGCGTTTTCTAAAAGTCGAGCTTAGGAAGGTACAGCGACAGAACTGACAGAAACCCGACAGTTGTCAGAAAAAGAAACAACAAATACATATTTAGATACAAGGATACAGATAAACAGTATAGTTGTGAAAAATGAATCCGACAAATCTACACAATGTAGATGTGTCAACACCTGATACAGTGCAGGAATTCGTTTTACATTTGGTATTTACTTTCATGCTTAATAGACTGGCCATTAGTAGGGTCATTGGGTAAAGGGTAAGGAAAGCAAAGAAAAAAACACATATAAAACTTCATTAAATTTATTGAGCCATCAGATCTCTTAATTATTGCCAATTCGTAAGAACTTTTGTATAAAAGTTGAGTTTTAACAATAAGACGTTTGTATTAGGTAAATCCTTTATGTATAACAATAAAACCTTTAACTTATTATACTAAATCACCCTGTTCACCGATATGGCACGGGCGAGATTCTAAGCAGCAACAGGAAATGATGCTAGTGTTAAAAAGCTATATACAATTGAACTATTTTCTAATACACAGGCGTGCCCCTACTCCTCTTGATGACCATGAGGAAGGCGATGAAATGGGCTATGCAATACATACTGAACAAACAGAGGCAGTTACGCCAGAAATGTTCTTCGGCGTACCCGAATCGCTTTAAAACCTCAGGCCCAGTTTTTATACAAGGCATGCCATCAATTTCTACGCATTCAATGGTCTCGATGGAATCCCATTGGAGAATGGAGATGCTCTCAACGCCGTAATAGAACCCTGATACGTATCTAAGCCAAGATAAGTAAGGTGAGACGCTAGCTAAGTTAAGGTAAAGGCCAGAGAACATAGTGCCAATGAGGTCGAATGGTACGGATACTAGTGCAGCGGTCTCCATTGAGTTGAACGTTGATGATAGGAACGAGCCTGGAATTTTGAAAATCGAATGCCAATTATAAAATGTAATCCAGATAACTGGATTTAATTTTGAATTTTGTTTGAATTTAGAAGCTCTAGTTATACATTGCCATCAGCTTAAAAAAAAATCGTGGCTTTTTTTTTCAGTGTTTTACATAGTTTAGAATTTTGTAGATACTAAAATTGGACCACAAGAATACTTTATAGTCACTGCAATTAGTAAAAAGGCAAGCTTCACTACTGGGACTACATAAAAGGGAAAGCTGGGCATATTTCATAATATATGGGCATCATAATTTATAATATATGGGCCTTAGTTGCCGGAAATAAAAGAAACATAAATAAATATTAACAATATAGTTGGACTTACCGTAAGCGTTCGCATAGTTAGCGCACAGAATGCAGACGAAGTTGAAGCCGAGCCAGCCCATGAATCCGCCGTGCAGTCCAGCTACCAGGAAGATGAGAGTCGTGAAGAGCGTCGGCTCTATCACCGCTCGAGGTATCTGGAAAGAAATGGAATATATATCATGTTGGGATATAGAGAAAAGAAGCATAAGCATAATCAGCCTTTTAATGTTCCCATTGCTGGGACACAGGCCTCCTCTCTAGGTGAGGGAATGGGCCGTAATCCACCACGCGGGCCCAGTGCGTGTTGGTGAATGAATGTTACATGTCTTCGAATTTTGGGCCATACCGGTTTCCTCACGACGTTTTCCTTCACCGTTTTGAGAGCAGTGGTGATGAAATTAATTACCCAAAGTAATGCGCCTGGCAGGGTTTGAACCCGCGACCTACAATTCGTAAGTCGGGGCCGTTACCACTTGGCCACCACTGCTCCCAAAAGTATTGAATGACACAGAACGGAAATGCATACAAATTATAAACCTTAACTAAAATTCCTTAACGTTATCTATCAAAGAGGTTTTATTAAACCTCTTAGTATAAAACATCTTAGTTTTTGTAAAGAATTTGTTTTCAACGTCTCTATTAGATCTTGACTGTATTATCATCTTCATCACAGTTACCTATCACTATTTTTCTTTGTACTGGGAAAGTCTTATTTCTTTCTTTTAACGAACGAAGGTGATTTAACCCCGAATCTACATTTAGAAGCATTGTGTTATTAATATCGCAATGTTTACACAAATATTAGGTTGGCTGCAATGTAAAGAATGAATGTGTGTCAATGTTGGTATTACTGCATTGCATTCCATGTAACTTCCTGTCTACTTGCCTGTTCTTGTTCACGTGTTGGAAACTTGGAATGTAACTCAGATGAGAATATTTATAATAAAAGACTTGTTTTCATTACAAAAGCTCTGCATTTTACTTCAATAACATCACATTGGATATTATCTTTTTTTTTATTCTTAAAGTTAAATGTACGATTAGCAAAAAACTATTTCTCAACGTACTAATCGAAAAATTTAAATAACCATGAATTTAATTGACAACTCTTTCTTTAAAAACGATAAAGTAGAAAATATTCCAAAACCACTAGACGCGATTTAATGTTGTTAACTATAAAACAAACCGGTTTGCCCTCACTGGAACATCGGTGTCACAATTTAAAGGGCCTCGTTCTAAAAATAGAAACTTTCTAGCTCATTATAAGAACATTAAAATGATGCTTAATCACTTCTGTATACAAAAGGCTAATTGAATAATAAATTATACTTTTGAACACCTGATTGAAAAAGGTTTGCGTTTGTTGGAACAGTTAAGCGAAGCAATAAATTGTTTTACCATTTCAAGCTTAGATAAACCTAATGTACATTAAGCCTCAAAAGCTATTGTACTTTTAATAATCTTACCCACATAAACACATAAATGTAGTCACACCAGAAAAGCATCTTATATATGATATAAAGATATGATACAAAAACTTTGATATGTTAAGAAAACTTCTAGGATTAATGATTGTTGATTGAATAAAAAATCTTCTTCAAACATTTCTTTCGCATTCAAGTTTAGTTCCTCATCCAAAATCTACAATTTACATCAGGAACTTACCCAAAATATCATCTTTGACAAATAGTAAGGTAACGGTGAGTACAGTCCACTGGCCGTCTCTCTGAGCAGTATGGGAACCTCACTAGGGAACGTGATGAAGACAGCATAGATGAAGAGGAATATCGTCTCCGTTATCGTGAGGTAGAGGAGACCTTCAACGTTCTGTATGTCGCGCTGATCCAGCTGTTCAAAATGGCCGTTGTAGGGGACTGAGATTATCAGACCCACGAACTATAGGGAGAAAGAACAAAACATTAAGGTAAGAAACAATTGCCGGAATGAAAATATTGAAAAAATTGGACATGATATTGATAGAAACAATCTATACTAATATTATAAAGCTGAAGAGTTTGTTTGTTTGTTTGAACGCGCTAATCTCAGGAACTACTGGTTCGAATTGAAAAAAATATTTTTGGGTTGAATAGACCATTTATCGAGGAAGGCTTTAGGCTATATATCATCACGCTTAAGCCAATAGGAGCGGAGCAGCGATAAATAATCTTTTAAAATCGGGGATTCCACGGGGACGAAGTCGCGGGCAGCAGCTAGTAATTACATAAGTGTAGAACCATTGACACGTGAAGATGACGAATTTGAAACTTACCATAAGGAGTAAGAACTCGGCGATCCAAATGCTGTAGTTACGCTTTAGCGCTTGTAAGTTTCTCCACATCAGCCAGTAGAACTGTACGAAGTAATTCACTTTGACTCTGTAATATAATTGTTGTTATTGAAGAGGATTAAATGCAACGGTTCTTAACCTTTTTGGTTGGCAACCCAAAGTATATCTGAAGCTGTGACCCTAATGTTTTATTTATCTTCCAGTGACCTATCACTGGAAGATAGAATAGAATACTCTTTATTATGTATACCATACAAGTTACAGAAAATAAAGATGAAGAAAACATTATAATGGGCGCAGTATACTAATAGCTATAATAGGATTAATTATAAGAATTGATGTCATTGACTGAAGTTAAGAAACGCTGATCTAATGGGTGAATTGCAAGTAACCTGGATCACAATAAACAATTAATCAATAAAGAAAAATACAGTAACTAAGAACTTCAAAAATAGGGTAGTTGACTAAAATAATCTAATTAGTCCGTCGGCTAGATTTCCAAAAAATATTGGACACGTATTTTTTCTTTTTTCACGTAAACAAAAAATGAAGACGATACAGTGCGTTGAAAACTCGTGTGATGTCACTACTCGCTACAATTTTTACCGAGCCGTGACGTCACAAGCCCCCACTCCTGATCTTTGATGCTTTGTATCTTCGTCAGTTTTTAAAGATTTGATAAAGGAAAAAATACGTGTCCAATATTTTTCTATAATCTAACTGTTGGACTAAACATAATCATATATTTTTTACTCAGAAAACATCCCTATTCAAGAAGTTTTGAGTTCTTAGTTATGTTTTTTTTTGCAATTTTCTTCTTAGCATGTCAAAGGCAAATAGAGTTATAAAATTGTATGTTTGGCCCAGCACTAAGCAACGGTAACACCATTCGCTGAGCCGTAAGGTCCTCAGAAATACAGGTGACAGGGCAGATAGCCTAAGACGAAAGGTTATTGCGTTTATCATTTTTAGTAATAGTATGCCAAAGAAAGCTGCTACCTTTAAAATCTAAGCTGAAGATGTATAAGCAAGTATGCTAAGTATTGAATAATATAACAAATCTTAAATTCATTATGCTATTTCGAAAGATAGAAATAAAACTTAATCCTCTAAAATACGTACAGAGTTACATATCGCTCATAATATTGATCCTGAAACAAAAAATACTAAAGTTAATGAAGTCATAAATATATGTTAGTCAAGACATATAACGACAAGTGTTAATGTTTAAAAAATCAAACCTAAATTCAAATGTTCGATATTGATGTAAATAATAATCTATGTTATTTTATATTGCCGTGATAATATTTTAAATATTAGACCAATAAATTTATTATTTATTTTAGTATTAGCATATTGTTGGTCTTACAAAACCATTATAGAAATAATATAGAATTTATGAATAATATTTTGGCGGATGTCAGTATCTTGAAGACTGGTTACTCATTTAACATTTATTAAAACGTTTATATCTAAACAATCTGAGATTAAACTATAGATTAGTACAAGTTTGGAACGTGAGAATAACAAGCACTTTGTTATCATTGATTTAACTCCAATTTCAGATAAGATTTTATGACTGGTTTGGCTTATCAAATCCTGTTTGAAGCGTAAAATGATCCGCCAATATGATGTCTCTCTTAAATGGTAAATCCATTAATGTTGCGAATAAGATCAGCTTTATGTTCAAATAATGATGAGAACCTTGAGAATATTTTAAAAACACTCGAAAAATCCGGCCAAGTTCGAGTCAGACTCATGCACGAAGGATTCCGTACCATTACCTATAAAAACGGCAAAAAAATCACGTTTGGCGTATGGGCATGCCTTTAAATATATATTTCACTAGTTGCCGACCGCGCGAATCTCGAAAAATATCCCAAGGGAACATACTCGCGGGAGAAATTTTGCGTGAAAGAGTAACAAACATTCATCCATCCATACTTACAAACTTTCGCGTTTATAATTTTAGTCGGATTCTGTTTTTTTTTTTTAGATACTGCCTAACTATTAAGGTTCATAAGATACAACCTGGTGACAGGCGGGCAGACCGACAGACGGAGAGATAATAACAGGGTCCCGTTTTTACCCTTTGGTAACGGAACCCTAAATACCATTGCAAAAGAAAAAGTGGAGAAAGAAGAAGCAAAAATAAAAGTCAAAGTCAAAACTCCCAGAAATAAAGACACTAAAAGTCTTACTTTCCATTTTCACAAATGATCGGTTTATTAGTATAATGATATCCCTGAAATTGTCTGGACCTGGAAGATGAGTCCGTTGCTCATGATGTACCTTACATAAAATTTATGAAGATGTTAAATTAATAACGTAAAAAGTAAATAATAAAACTAATATCGCGTACCTTTTCATCAGTTTCGCCATTAAAATACTCAGTTTCATCCTTAACCACTCCAACTTTGCTGTCAATCTCAGCAGCAATGTCAGATCGTGAGTATTCGTCACAGATCTTCCTGATTCGATCTCGGCTCTCCATCTCCTTGTCAGCTTCGATACCCAGCAGAGATATGTAGTACTCTGCCGCGTTGAAACCGAGAGGACACTTGAAGCTGAGGCTGCGGAATAATTAATAAATTTTGATATGGTTCCATAGTTTCTTGGCTCGTGATACTGGATCGGGTGGAAGGTGAAGGCAGCTGTCTTCAAGATTCAAAGTATTTATTTCAATTAAACCCTTTACAGGCACTTTTGAATTGTCAAGTCGAAAGAGGTGAAGCTATCTGCACGTTCCAAAGCGTAGATCTCTGAAGAAGAACGTGCAAGAAACTCCACGGACACTCTTTTAAATTATTTTCTGTGTAACATAACCTTGGTTACATCCTTTGGTCGCTTCTATATGTGAGGACAATGCAAAGATAAAAAAAGGAAACTATAAAAACAATTCAAAGTATAAAGATTAAAAACAATTCAAAGTATAAAGATTAAAACAAGTCAATGGCAGCTTCAGTGTGTTTACTGGGTATGAACCCAGTAAAGAAGACTGACTGAAGACAGCACGTGTCCTAGTCGCAATTAAGAATGTTAATAGATATAAAAATCGTTTTTGGTACGTTGGATTTTCAAAAAATATTGAACATTTTTGTCATTTCCTATCGTAAAAAAATATAATTATAGATCAAGCGCATCAAAGTTCAAGAGCGGCGGCTGGTGACGTCACGTCGCTTGTAAAAATTGTAGCTTGTATTGACGTCACGCGAGTTTTCAACGAACTCTATCGTCTAATAAAAAGAAAAAATACAAGGTCAGGTGGGGTAAGAGGAACATAGTTTACTGGTTTTTGAACATTACGACTTCCAGCTAGTAAAAATATGTATATATTCTAATAGCAATACAAACAAAGTTTCGCTAACGAACCATGCTAACTATTATTTTAACATAGAAATTGATTCTTCCAGTAATAACGGAACAATTTGACAACGAAGCCAGGTCTTCTAATAGTTTCTCTTTCCCGAAATTTGGGGTAAGAGAAACGCTTCGATTCATACAAGTAAAAACACGTATTTTTATATGTATCTCTAGAAATTTGAGAACTGCCTTTCGACTTAATGGAAATGAAACCATACCATAGTTAAAATATGGTTTAATTTAGCTTTACCGAAAAATAAAGAAAATTTGGGGTAAGAGGAACATATTAGTAAGGTCAGGGGTGGTAAACTACGAATGTTACAAACATATACATTTGGTTTTTAATAAAAATTTAAGAAAAATAAACGATGAATGTCACTAAGTAAGTGTTTATTTATTATTATCAATAATAAAAGTATTTACATAAGTATAACATAATGTTTCTCTTAACCGGCTATGGTAGTCCCTCTTTCCCAGCTTGGTATTTTGTAAGTTATGTTTTTGATGACACCGAAAAAGCACTAAAAACACATGCTACAAACAATATAACATGCGGAAAATAAAGATTCAACATTAGAATTATACTTATCAACAAAATTTGCCGTATCACAGATGTTTTTAATCCTTAAAAAATCGCACACAAAAAACGCCGCTAGGTCACAATTTTATAGTTTGTCAACTGATTTTTTTCTTTCTCTTTTATTCACGTACTTATTGTGTTATAGCGTCACCTATCCAAAAATATTGAAACTATACTTAATACTGTTTTATTGACGGAGTAACCACAGAGCTGGGCTTAATAGTTTTCTATTTATGAGTTACTGTTTCTCTTTCCCCGGCGTCCCTCTTACCCCACCTGACCTCATATACAATTTTTTTGGAAATTTATCGGACGGACTAATTAGACTTTTTCAGTAAAATACTGTATTATAAGCAGGGAGCATCAGGAATAAACTACGAAGAAGAACAAGAAGCATATTTGCTTATTGTCTGGTACCCTTTTTTTTGGATAGGAAGCTTCTCCCGCTTTGGGCGGAGCGGAAGGGAATGTCAGACTCTTAGTGACTAAAACCCACCCGTGATCCTTCTTGTGCCCTTTGCGTTCCAGGGCCGCGGTGACTCTTTCGAACAAATTCCGCAACCATTGTCTGGTACCCTAAAGTCTATAGTAAGTTTCCGCTTTTTTTTATCTTTTCAAAAAACACGCTTGCTAATAAATGAATCTTATCAAATTTAGGCGTATGAGCGCGGCGCGGGCGGTGTGACGAATTGGTGTTCATTTAGAAAAATAGATCTACATCTATTTGATAGATTATTCTATACATATGTATATCGTTTATCAGTTTTTTTTAAAGTTCCCTAATGACCAAACATGTATCACTAATGTCACTGAGCAATAACGAGAGATTTTCTCAGTTGATAAGATAATAATTCTAGTTCCACCATATCATCTATTTTAATCTTATCAATACTACTGAATATATTAGCGCTAGCCTTGACTTTGTAGTATACGTAAATAGGATTTTTATGTTTGTTTTCTTAATTTGATACGGGGCCATTCATTTATTACGTAAGACGATGTAGGGGGGACCTGTCTTATTTTTTCTTACAAGGGGGTCTCGATAGTTCTTACGTAAGATCACAAAAATGCGCAAAGTTTCTTTTGAATTTTTACTTTTTGGTTGGTAATAACCAAAAAAAATAATTAAAATTTATTAGAACCTTTGTAAGTACAAATAAACATTAATAAAATTGTAACTTTGAAAATAAACATTAAAACAAACCAAACGTATATTAATTTTGCCTTTCGATTCTTACCTACGTAATAAATATTAAACAGGGGGGAAGGAGGCCCGCTTAATCTTATATTTTCTTATTATAAGGGGGGAAGGGGTCAAAAACTGGTGAAAATAGTCTTACGTAATAAATGAATGGCGCCTAAGGGGAGTCTTCAAGTCTTTTAATAGCATCGGCTATTATTAAACAGGCGATACAATTATAATACCGCACGCTTGGCTACGTTGCTGTCATTCACAATATTTCACTAATTCTATTTAACTTTACCTTGGTCCACCCCTTATAAAAATCCAAATCCATTCATACTGGATACTTACCACACATTTTCAGTATTCCTCCCGACATTAAGTACATAACATGACATAAAACTTTAATGTTACCGGTGACACTGAGTTTCTAAACTTTGAGCATTCAGTGCGTTCAGGCCAATAACCTTACATTAACGACTCTTTTTCTATTAGGTGATACACAGAAAAAAAAGTGGGTAAAACCCAGCAATATCGTTCTTCCTCTTATAAGAAGCACCATTCCACGGTTGCAAATTGGAACTGTCTCATAAATTCGACCACGCGACATCCGGTTTTATGAAGCTAATAAAATCTGAGAATGATCTTCAATTTAAAAGCTATCCCACACCTACTTTTTTTTATTGAAAATGTACGGTGGCATTTAACATCGAAATTCTTTTGGGGTTATAGCTTGACCTACACATGAAAGCGTTATGAACATAATTAATTTATTAATCAACAAACATTTATTATTATTTATTTATGCAATATTCGACATCCTTGTTGTGTTATTAATTTTTGCTAATATACACGTGTTTTTTTATTGTCATATAAACTATTTATATTCATATAATTCTCATATTGATTTTTCAGATTGATTTTTATGCGGTTTTTAAGTTATTCTGGTTGGTGATTCAGCAGTTTTTCGGTAGCAATAGCCACTTGCGCCAAAGGCCGAGGTCTTCAGCAGTGTTTCGTGCGAGCGCGTCTTCTGCAAATGTACCTGTCTTTTGTGCCTGTCTGTTATGTCAACATATTACTGTGTAAACTTAGGTGGAGTAAGCATGAAGTGAATACTAAATAAAAAGCATCAAAGATCAGGAGTGGGGAGGGGCTTGTGACGTCACGTCGTGGTAAAAATCGTAGCACGCATTGACGTCACACGAGTTTTCAACGCACTGAATCGTCATCGGTTTTTGTTTACGTGAAAAATGAAAAAATACGTGTCCAATATTTTTTGAAATCTATCTGACGGACTAATTCGATTGTTAGTCAACTATCTTATTGTCTACTGTATGTTAAATGTAGATGTTATGTATGTTATGTTGGTGTTATGTTATGTATGTGTGTAAATGATGATGTTAGAAAGAACGACAGAATCGCACTGCTGTAGTTACCGTAATTCCAAGACGAATCTTTTGGCATGTTTCTCAAACTCTATAAGCATAGGCTGGACAGGAGCCATCATGTGACGTATCAATGCCATCATACAACAACTCCATTTTGAAAATAGAATAGATTATTCGTTCTATATTGTTTTTTTTTTGTCGCTCACATTTGGCTCGTATTGGCACAGATTACTAAATAGTTACTACGTAAGTATTGGCTTTGACTCGTTATAGTAAGCTTTTCATTATGCACTTGATATTAAAACTACACCATGCTTTCTTACAACACCGATATTACTAATAAGAGACGGAATGATATTGTATTTTATTCTAAGGCGTTTTCAAAATATGTTTTTGTGAAAAGATTTTTTACATTTTTAGGTCCATTTTTGTACAACAGATTAAATATAAAACTAAATATCTATAAGTTAAACTATTATAGCTGTAAAAAGACAATTGTGCAACATTTACAAAGCATCGTTACGAAGAGAAAAAAGTCTTTTTTGTATCTGTAAATAAAACATGATGTGTTCTTTAAGTTTTCTTTTTTATATGGTTATTGATTCGTTGTTAATTTATTATTTTATTTAGTATAAGCACTTTATAGCCTGAAACACAGGTTCAACCTAGTTCAGGAAAATAAGCAACCGTGTTCTTTAAAAATGTAAGATTATTTTATTATATATGTGCCCTGTTTTATAAATAAACAATATTATATATTACTAGTTGACCCAGCAAACGTTGTTTTGCCATAAAAAATAAAATAAATAAATTTAGGGTTATCGTAGAGGGGTGAAAATTTAGGGTTATACTTATGTATTTTTGTATGCTGTATCATAAAAAAATAAAAACAAAAAAAAGGCAAAAAAATAAATTTAGGGGTGGACCACCCTTAACATTTAGGGAGGTGAAAAATAGATGTTGGCCGATACTCGGACCTACTGAATATGCATATAAAATTTTATAAAAATCGGTTCACCCGTTTCGGAGGAGTATGGTAACTAACATTGTGACACGAGAATTTTTATCTATACTAATATTATAAAGCTGAAGAGTTTGTTTGTTTATTTGTTTGAACGCGCTAATCTCAGGAACTACTGGTTCGAATTGAAAAATTATTTTTGGGTTGAATAGACCATTTATCGAGGAAGGCTTTAGGCTATATATCATCACGCTTAAGCCAATAGGAGCGGAGCAGCGATAAAGAATGTTTTAAAATCGGGGATTCCACGGGGACGAAGTCGCGGACAGAAGCTAGTATTGTATAAGATTATTATTATAGTAACAGCTCTAGTATCCAGAGTATGGACATAAGACATAGGTTTTCCTTCACAAATATTTTTTAGCAATTTTTATCTGAACCTTTTTTTTATTTAACCTTGTATTAAGGCCGGTATGGTTATGGACACTATCGGTTTATCAATATTATGTGCATATATTAATCATGTAGGTTTTATGAGCCCATATCGTGATGACCTTCAAATTCAAGATGGGTTAATCAATATGTATCTCTTAACTTTATCTCGAATACTGTTAGATTACACAGATAACCCTTATTTAAATATTAAATTGATTCTTATCAGTTTATTTAAAGGCTTCTTTTGACAAACACTTGGTATGTTAATAGTAGTTTGCTTTATTATTTAAATTAAAGATGTTTTGGGAATTAATATGGGACTGTAAAATTAAGAAAATATTTTTCCTGTTTTCATCTACAAATTGTAATGTCCTGGTTAAATCCCATATTTAAAATTCGTCCAAAGACATTTATTTGACCCCACAGAATTCGAAAGTTGATATTCTTTTCTAATTGCATTGTTATGTATAATGTAAATTAATTTCTAAAAATACTTTCGATTTACATACAACTGTATTTTTGAATAATAATCGGGCATCCATTTCTACGAATTAAAATCATTGGTAAGCTCTCAAGAACATTAAAGACCATGTTAGGTCAGCAGTCGAGCGTATGTTTTCAAATTAATTTAATTCAAATTAAGAGGCAACCCATAAGAAGTCCCATAATATTAATTTGTTAACCAACATTGAACATAATACATTCAAGGGCCAAAGTTATAAAAACTTAAAAGCATAATAATTATGATAATTTGGTTAGTTGCATCACAGTTTTTTAAGTACAGCAATCAATTTGATTGCAGAGGTAATAATTACAACACTAATGAAACATATCAAGAAACAATTATCATTTTTAACAATAACAGACATATGAATATAATGCTTCATTTACGATGCAAAGCTTTACCTAATTCCACATATGAGAAAGACAGACTGACTATATTTATGCTTTTTTATGACTAAAAACCAGTTGGTGCATAAATTGCGTAATTACTCAACTTGGATTAATTAAAACGCAAATTGAAAGTTATAATAAAAAAAGAACTAGACAGCTTGGTGCGAAAATATTTCTGATGGTTAACCGAAAAATGTACACGATTTGAAAAACCTTTCCAATATATTCTTGTTTAAACGTGTACAAGACGATGTTGCACAAAGCTGTTTTGTAAAACTCCACTGTTTACTTCGTATTCTTTTTTAAACGTCAACTCCATGACCGAACCAAATCGTTGGTAAGCATACAAATTTTCTTCCTGCAGATTCTAAGCTTTGCCTATAACACGACTTAGTGGAACAGTTCGTGCACTGAGCATACTAGCTCTCCCATCGGTGTCTTTTTTGTGTTTTTATATGTATCGAATAAACTCAAAAACTACTGGACCGATTTAAAAAAATCTTTCACCTTTAGAAAGCTACATTCACCCTGAGTAACATATGATATACCTATTTTATCCTCATATTTCCACGGGAACGGGAACTACGCGGGCAAAACCGTGGGGCGCTAGTCAATTAATAACTTGCCAAGAGATAATAAAGAATATATACTTACGATGCAAAGAACTCGTCAGCCTGTTCAATGGTGCCATGGAAGGCTATCCTCCCATTAGTCAACAGCACGACTTGATGGAACAACTCGAAGACTCCAGAAGCCGGTTGGTGCACCGAGCATACGACCAGCTTGCCTCCTGTCGCTAGCTTCCTTAGACGGGATACTACGGCGGCTGCGGCCCAACTGTCGAGACCAGTCGTTGGTTCGTCACAGAACAGGATCGGAGGATCGTTTAGAAGCTGTGGAAGAAAATCTGTTTAGCTTTTATGTTGAGTTGTAGAACTTGTAGAATGTGAATAGTCAGCTAGTGCAACTCCTGATTGTACTTTCTAAACAAAATTTTGACCAAACGGGAATTAATGTAGGCATTCTCAAATGTTGACGAATCGGGAATGAATGTATGAAAATCAAAATCTTGACCAAACGCCACTTGTGTTGACACTTGACATGTTGACGAATCGGGAATGTGACATAACGGGAAGTAGACCAAATAATTAATGTGGCATTCGTTTTAATGGATGATTTATTTTGTTTTATTTACTTAGTGTGAGCACACAAGAAAATATCTCCGGTTCAAGAGTCTTTCACGCTACGGCAGCCTTCACTTTCAGGATGCTTTTTCCAACTATACCTATTGAACATAATGAGGTAGGTAAGTAATTCGATCGATTCTTTATCACTTACCTGTACAGCCAAAGCGACTCTTTTCCTCTCCCCACCAGATAAAGCTTTCAATTTTGTTTTGTTACAATTGTTGACTCCAAGTTCACTTAGGAGTAGCTGAACACGTCTTGCTCGTACTATTTTTGTCGATCTCTTGTCCATCATCATACGGGCCTAGACAAATGATAAGGTTTTGTGAAATTAGTGAATAGTTGCTAAATGATTAAGGCCTGACCACACTCAGTGATAATGCCCGAGTTTCAGCATATATGTATGGCTCACGAGCAGTGATCATTCAATAGGATGAATATGGATGTTTCCAGAATAAAAAAAAAATGTTTGTACTTAGTCTGGCAGGTAGATTATCGAAAAATATTGGACACGTATTTTTTGCTTTATCAAATCTATAAAAATTGACGAAGATCAGATACAAAGCACCAAAGATCAGGAGTGGGGGCTTGTGTATTCATGTTGTGGTAAAAATTGTAGCGAGTAGAGACGTCACACGAGTATTCAACGCACCGTATCGTCTTCGTTTTTTGTTTACATAAAAATTCGTGTCCCATTTTTTGGGAAATCTATCTGACGGACTAATTCGTTCTTTTTTGTCAACTACCCTATTGTGCGAAGAATGAAATTAAAGAAGAAGGAATAGATGATAGCATCCCGGTTATCAGGGGAGAATTGAAAAAGAAAACATGTTGCGTCCATCCCAAGTAAAAATTGCAAGGTCAGGAAGGTAATGATAAACCTCTTGGTAATTAAATAGACAATTATTAAGAATCGCCGACCCCGTGGTAACGGCACCGACTTACGAATTGTAGGTCGCTGGTTCAAACCAAGCCAGGCGCATTACTTTGTGAAATTAATTTCATTAACACTGCTCTTAAAACGGTGAAGGAAAACATCGTGAGGAAACCGGCATGTCCTAGAACCAAACATTTTCGAGGACATGTGACATTCACCAACCCGCACTGGGCCCGCGTGGTGGATTACGGCCCATTCCCACTCCTAGAGAGGAGGCCTGTGTCCCGGCAGTGGGAACGTTAAAAGGCTGATTATGCTTATGCTAAGAATCTCCTACACAAGGTTGCTCTATCAACGACTACTAACATCACAATTTATCATCAGATAAGACCGATACAACAGTAGTCAAAGGAAAATTATTTATAATTAATAACAAAGTCTTTGTATCTAACAAAACACAAGGAATTCATGAAGTATTAAATCACATAGTTACACAAGACTTTGGAATTTAAGCACATTATAACTTAAATCATTACAATATTAACCTTTGACCTAAAAAAAAACCAAATTATTTAGATTGAATTTAGAATCTTCAAATGTCAAATTATTATGATATAAATTTCGTATCAGATAAACATCTTAGATCGTTGTCAGTACCCATGTAACATGATGCGATGAATTATATTAATTAACTAGCTTCTGCCCGCGATTTCGTCTGCGTGGAATAGTTACTAACGCCCCGATTCTTTGTGATATTGATTCGTTGGTGGGAGAAGTGGTGGGAGGCGCCCGACGTGACGGCACGGAGGTGGCATGCGCGTTAGCTGCGCGCGGTATTGGACATTGCAACATTACTTTATTTTTCTAAAATAAAAGTAGCCTAAGTTACTCCTTATTACCTCAGCTAGTCCCGTCAAAATCGGTCCAGCCATTTCAGAGATTAGACGGAACAAACAAACAGAAAGACAAAAATTTTAAAAAATGTTATTTTGGTGTATGTACCGTATATAGGTATGCGGTACATACACCAAAATAACATTTTTTATTAATATATGCATGTAGTAAAAAGCGGTTATTTCAATATTACAAACAGACGCTCCAATTTTATTTATATGTATACATATTTTATCGGCCTCCTTATTGGTATAATGTTTATCACCCAGAAGCATAAAAAACGGCAATAGGAAATTCCACTTCTTCGTTTATTTTTATAGGCTTACCTTACCTATGGGATGTAGAAATCACAAGACTCCAGCATTGACTTAATTATTACAAACCACAAACGACATCTAAAATTCTTAAAAAAAGTTGTTTTACAACTGTTGGTTCAATTAACATTTCAACTAGGCGCATTTCAGAATCATTGAAAACAGCGAATCCTTCCGCATTCTCATATCATATGGATGACTAAATCGGTAGATAATAGGGTATTTTACTGAAAAAATCGAATTAATCTGTCTGATAGATTTACAAAAATACATATTGGAGAAGTATTTTTTCTTTTTTCACGTAAACAAAACATGAAGACGATACAGTGTGTTGAAAACTCGCGGGACGTCACTAAGTACTACAATTTTTACCAGCGACGTGACGTCACCAGCTCCCACTCTTGAACTTTGATGCGCTTTATCTTTATATTTTTTTACTTTAAATCACTAACATTAGTTATAAGCAAAATTTCTTACTAACAACCTTGTCTTGTCTATGGACTTTTTTGTCTGAAATAAATAATTTTTTATTTTTTTTATTTTTTAAATGACAAAAAATATGTGTCTAATAATTTTTTTGAATAAATCTGACGGACTAAATAAAATTATGATTTTTATATGTAGTAAAATACCCAATTATGTAGGCATTTCTAGATAGACAAATATTCTTCATAGCTTGGTGAACAATAGAAAGAAGAAAGAAAGAAAGAAAGAAGAAAGAAAAACTGTTTATTTGCGCCAAGCATGACGCACACCAAAGAATTTAAAAATAAAGAAAGAACTTAAAACTAAAACAAAAATAATAGTTAAAAGTTGGGAAAGTATGTAATAGGAAGAACAAACTAACATTGAACAGTACCTACGGCTACTTTTACCAGAAGAAACAAATATGTAAGGGCAGTGTAGGCAGGCCCTCACAAGACAACCACACACGCCAATGATATCGTTAAAATCTTTTAGCTAAGATGACGTAGAAACTCACCATAAACTCCATATGTTCAGAAACAGTCAGGTCTTCAATAGCCAAGTCTTCTTGCGGCACGAAGCCAGATATCCTGGAGATGAGATCAGCTCCAGCTAGTCTGCCGTTCAGCATCAGGTAGCCTGTCATGGCGCTTTTGTCTCGACGACTGATGGCGGCCAGTAATGTGGTCTTTCCGGCACCACTGTGGGAGAAAGGCTTTTTAGAACGTGTGTGATGCAGAAATACCTACTAGGCTGTTGACAAATTTAAGAAAATGAAAACTTTACCTAGAGCCCATTAAAGCGACTAAGTTACCGGAAGACACGATGCCATTCACTGAAAAGAAAAATGTACATGAAAATTTTGAAAACGTGACTGATTTAGTAATGTCACTACATAGTATAAAACAAAGTCGCTTCCCGCTGTCTGTCCCTATGTATGCTTAGATCTTTAAAACTACGCAACGGATTTTGATGCGGTTTTTTTAATACATAGAGTGATTCAAGAGGAAGGTTTATATGCATACTACATGCATAATATAGCAGAGATTTAATATCAACATTGCACCCGTGCGAAGCCGGGGCGGGTCGCTAGTGAACAATAAAATGTAAATGCAGGCTTCATGATGAAGCTTCTTTTGTAGAAGTTAAGATAAAGTCGTTGGCTAAGGGTATATTATGCTAAGTGAATCTAGAAATGAATTATAATAATTATTATCCTTACGATATACATACATATGTAGGTCAATTTTATCCCATTTAGGGAACCTCAGACAAATTGAGTCATGATAATGAGATCTTTTCAGGGCAGTTTTAGTTGAAGTCGTAAAGAAAATAAAGCTTCAGCCATATATATATCACACTAGCTGCTGCCCCCGACTTCGTCCCCGTGGAATCCCCGATTTTAAAACATTCTTTATCGCTGCTCCGCCCCTATTGGCAAGCGTGATATATAGCCTAAGCCTTCCTCGATAAATGGTCTATTCAACCCAAAAAGAATTTTCCAATTCAAACCAGTAGTTCCTGAGATTAGCGCATTCAAACAAACAAACAAACAAACTCTTCAGCTTTATAATATTAGTATAGAAGTATAGATGTTATTTCTACGGAATGAACGGAACCTTATTACTATGCTATCCTTCCGCGTGTCGGGCATCGGGCTGTATCCTACAGTCATGTGTCACAAAGTGTACATAACAAATTATATATAAACATAATTTAAAGACGACTTTAATTTTTATTTTATTTTAAACGTCATTCTTTCAGTTTATGATATAGTTCCCTTTGTGTGCGTGTCCAATTCGCACTTGGCAGATTTTTCTATGTACAGTCGCGGTAGTTCCGTTAATTTTGATGACACGGGAAGGTGTGCTTATACGTGACCTCTTCTATCAGGTAGCGAAGAATCCGGTTAAATCCGGTACATGATGATGACGACATGGTTAATTATTTATGAAACCTACAAGCTCATTTGCATATATTACAAAATTGTCGTCCAATATACGAACAATCTGAGGCTCGGAACCCACTTTGAAACTATCTTTTAAAACGACTCCATTTTAATTGGTCTGATTATGTAATAATTTATTTAATGACCCATTTTGTGCTCTCGAATGTCTAATAAACATTATGGTTTAAACATTATAATTGTATCATAAATTACGTTCGTGTAAAAGCATTTGAGGCTAGGTGTGAGGGAACTTGAGACTCTCCGATATTTATCGTTCAAGTTCGAATAGGATGACGGGAGGTAAAGTGAGCGATCAAGGTTAGCGAACTAAGCTCCTGTCGTCCCACTCGAACCTAACCTGGCCGTGTCCTAACCTATATTCCTATAAATGTTAGGTTCCTTTAAACCCTGCTGCCGGGTTTTAATAGGGATATAGCAGTCTCAGCTTTTTTTTATTGGAAATCTTCAAAGGACTTCATGCGCTCTTGGCGGAGTGAAAGGGAGTATCAGACACCGTCTACCTGGGCCTGGTTGTTATCGGACGGCGAGGCACCCATCGCTCGCCATCTGCAGACACGCGCCTACCGCGGCCGGGAATCGCCATGCGACTCCCGACGCCCGGGGCGTCTACTTCTGATGCGGCGGCTGGGGTGTGAGGTTTCGATCTCTATCGCGCGGTCGGCCTCCACCTTTGCTAGCATTACTGCTTCGCAAAAGTAGGTAACCGATGCCCATGCCTCCTCGCTCCAGACCATGGATTGAACTAGGGCGGAAGCGAGGGGTCGCTGCCGCCGATCTCCTCGATGAGGACACGACGTTGCTTCGCCCAAACAGATTAGACCTGGAGGTCTAACCTGCTTGCCCTGAGGAGACGAAGGAGCATACAGTGGGCCGTATACTCCCTCAAGTCCTCGGGGAGATCTACACAGTGTTGAAACCCGGACGTGTCCTCCCGCCGAATCCGAAACAGGTACCTCCCGAAACATCCGTGTCCGGTGAGTAGCTGCGTCAAGCGGAAGGTGAGGACGCCGCCGTGGCGCCTTTCCAACCACTCCTGAAAGAGGCGGATTCATCGCCACAATGCATAATAAGCATAATCAGCCTTTTAACATTCCCACTGCTGGGACACAGGCCTCCTCTCTAGGTGAGGGAATGGGCCGTAATCCACATGCGTGCCCAGTGCGGGTTCGTAAATGTCTTCGAATATTTGGTTCTAGGATATGCCGGTTTCCTCACGATGTTTTCCTTCACCGTTTTGAGAGCAATGGTGATGAAATTTATTACACAAAGTAATGCGCCTGGCTGGGTTTGAACCCGCGGCCTACAACTCGTAAGTCGGGGCCGTTACCACTGCTCGCCACAATGGCGGCGTGCTCAATAAATACCAGCCTCGCCTAGAGTGATTCCGTTGTCGAGGTTCAGTTAGAGGTGGGCGTTTCAAGAAGTGACAAACCATTATGCGAAATGGCCAAGTATTTCATGAAATTAACAATTTTACGATACGGCCAAAATATCTCCATTATAAAATACAAAGTACGTCTATTAAAAGTTGAAACATAAAGAATTGATATTTGTCCATTATTAAGGTCAATATCTATTGTTAGAAAAATGAATTATTTATAAACGATCTTATTGATCTTTAATTGCTATAATTTATGTATTACATTAGGTTTTCTATTATTGCAAAAGGTTGAGGAGATTGCTTTAAGCTAAAATTATGATATCCTGTTTTTAATTGTTCGATTTAATTGAATATTGTGCAATAAGCTCTTTATTTATAAAAAAGTTGTTTAATTAATTTTCTAAGAGTCATAATAACTCACATTTGCTTAAGTTGAAAAATCATGACCTACAAATTAAGCACAAATAAACTAATAGGTATTAACTTACGAATAATTAGGTTATAGTATACCTAATTATTCGTAAGTTAATACCTATTAGTTATTTATATATATAGTTATAATATTTCTGTTGGCAAACGATAGAAACAGAATAAGAACAAATAGAATAAAATCAAACTTATCTACACTAATATTATAAAGAGGAAAGACTTGATTGTTTTTTGTTTGTTTGCATTGAATAAGCTCCGAAATTACTTGACCGATTTGAAAAATTCTTTCACTGTTGGGAAGCTACACTATCTCCGGTGAACAAAGGCTATAATTATTATATCCCCATATTCACACGGGAACGGTGAAACCGCGGGGCGATGCTAGTACCTATACCCCATTCACGATAAGATTAGACATTGAAATAAATCTTTTTTACAGTCCGTTCAACCGATTTTGACTGCTATTGCGTTGGTGGCATGACACATGTTAGCTGCAGTAAACAGTTGGTATTATAATCACGTTTTTACTTTTAATACCATCCTTATGCGTACGGAATAGAAGTAAAAATCGGTTGAATAGACTGTAAACAATTTTGTTCCAATGTCTAATCTTATTGTGAATAGAGTATAAATAATACCAATTTCGAACACGGTAGGTAACCAACCTCTACGGTGTTTGGTCAAGTTCAAAGGCGGGGGATAATGTAGTACACAGCTGTGTGTGCAAACATTCCTGCACTATTTACTCCTTAACTTTCATAGTCTGATGGAACGGCAATCAGATAAGTCCTGGTAGAAATCAGGCGGAGGATCAACGGCTTTTCTGCTAGGGTTGCGAAATTTGTTCGAAAGAGTCACCGCGGCCTTGGAACGCAAAGAGCATTAGGAGGAACACGGGTTGGTTTTTGTCAGTAAGAGTCCGAAACTCCCTTCCTTCGCCCAGATCTGAAGAAGTCATTTAATGTTTTTCCATCCATAAAAAAAATAAAAATAAATAGGTAAGTAACTCCAACGGCTTTAAGTGCTTTCTGAAGCGCAAACGTAAACTAATAATAATTTATTACTTATTATTTACATCTTCCAAGGATTATTGAACTGGTATTTTGGTTTGACAATACTTCAGACTTCAATCATAAGTATCCCGTGAAATCAGTACGAGTCTATTGTATACACCATAATACGAACAGCTCGCCCTGGATGACATGGTTTTATTAATTTTATTAAAAAAGCAACCTATAATGTTATGTTTTGCACTTTTTTTATGAAATGTGCACATAATACATTATATTCATGTCAAAGAACAAGAAAATAAGCTCAGCACGTATCCTTTTTAGGGTTCCGTACCCGAAGGGTAACCAACGGAACCCTATTTCTAAGCTTTCGCTGCCCGTCTGTCTGTCAGCGGGCTGTATCTCAAGAAACGTAATAGGTAGACCATTGAAATTTTATATTACTTTGTGGTTTCCCAAAAAATATAAGATTTATATAGCAAGGAAATAAGATCTCCTTGCTGAATAAAATCATATACTAATTTACTCACTAGTACAGAGAAATAAATCCTAAATAACAATCACCTGTTTACTGAACGTGAATATGCATTTTTACGCTTTATAAATATGGGTCCCAGCTGCTGCAGTTCTATTATTAATATTAATTAGGATTATGAAGCCACCTGTTCATTATCATACCAAAGAGTAATGACCGTCATAAAGACCTGTTCTCAATTTAAAAATAGACATAGTTCCAGTTCCGGGTTGAACTGAACTGCAAACAAATGATTTCTCTTCCCTGCTGCCCTACCATGACGTCTTAAATCCATCATGATGTGTGTGAGGGAAAGGGATAATGCTATTCGTCTTGTGTAACTCCGTCTCTCTCTGACACAGGAATCATGATGGATTTAAGACGTCATACATATTAAATATGTATATAAAGACAAGTTTGACCGTGACCCCATATATTTCTAATTGTAAGTAAAACGACAGCAAAGGAACTGTCTCGCAATTAGTTAGAACTACTATTTCATTTGAGACTTTAAGCTTCTTGCAACTTGAGTTTTATAGTGTCATATGTAGATTCTTAAGAAAGAGACTGAAAGCCACAAATAATACGAAACATGCATAATAAAATAGCATTTCTAGGGTCGGTGTTTCCTGATTTCTACGAACTGGCTATCTACTTTTAGGCAAGCGATCTCCATAGTCGAGACCACATCTTCGCTTAAGATCAGGTGACAAACGACAATCTAATAAAAAAAAAAACAAAAATTTGAAATTAGAACATTGTAATAAGTACCTCCATGCAAAACCCTTATCTCTTCATAAACCGGAGACCTCCATATACTCGTTTGCGTCTTCTTCTTTCTGTAAACAGACAGGTCCTTCCAAGCCAAGGTCAGGTTGCTGGGACTGTCTCCGAAGCCCATCTCATCATCTTCCCAGTTGACCACCGCTCCGGTCAGCACATTGCGCGTGGGCAGCTTTAGTTCTGTGTCCTTCATCTTAGTGTTACGTCATTGGCACTGCAAGAAAAAACGAATGAAGTTGTTAAAATAGTATCAAGTTTTATATTTCTCTAGTAATTGGGTGGTGTCGAATTTCGGAGCTGTCATTTTGTTTCAACAGCTGTGCATTGATTTTTAATTAGAGCTAATTTGATTATAAAGTGATGCACACGATTATTCTGTCGTTTGTAAAACGAGGCTAAAAATATATTTTTTTTTGTGTGATATGAAATAAATGAGCGTGGCCGTAACGGCTAAAAATAAACATGGCTTTTGAGGTAGATTTACAGTAGGATACAGACATAAAAATATAGTTTAAAAATAACGTGGGTTAGTGTAAATGATTGGATTAAATTCCGATTATTATTTAATTAGAAAGGTATTCCTTTTTTGTTAAGAATTGTGTCGTACCTATACTGAAAGTCTACAAGTTGTAAAAACAATCAACTTTAGAATGTTATTTTGTAATTTGTGGCTTGTGCAAGCTCCATTTTCAATAGCAAAACTTCTACACTACCTATGTCATATCCTTAAATGGCTTTTGTGTTTTGTGTGTTTGTACATACTCGTAATTAATTAATCAACTTATGCTAACTCAGAATTAGATAACATAATTGTTGCGGTCTGTTTTAATAAACTATGTACTTTCATGTACAGTGCTTCTATTATACCTACTTCCACTGACAATGCACCTTCTTATTCCACGTCCTTTGCAAGAGTTGAGTATTACGACTGAAAGGTTATCTTATCATCAAAAATATTTCACCAGTTTTAATCGACTTCAAATGGTTTATTTTTTATGTTTATTAAATACTTTAATGCCTTTTAGCTAATGTGGCTTCATTACGTGTGTTATGTTAATAAATAGCTTAGGTATTTGCTTTTTCGTTTTTGGAACGAACGACTTCTTTTCGTAAAATAAAAATCTTTTTTACAAAAAAATACAACCGACTTCTAAACAAAAAAAGAAACAAAAAGTACAAAATAACTTTAATTTCGGAAGTCGGAGTTCAAAAAACGAAAAAGCAACCAAAAACACCGAGTTCCGAATTTAAAGTTATTTTGTACTTTTTATTTTTGCATGAAGCAGCATGAAGAAACAAAGATGCTGGATCTCTGTTTCTTTATCCTTTCCTTTTGATAACGAGATTTACATAGACCCTATGCAAAGAATAAATCAGGCGACATTCATTGTGCAAAGGACACATAATCGTACCTTGTGGTACTCCGAACACATATATTACTTGCAGAAGACATATAACACATATAACTTGCAGAAGCGGTCTTGATGTATTAAATATAATTAAACTTAATGCGATTACATCTCTCGGATCGTGCTTTCAAATATCTTAAAAATAAAATCATAAAATCTCTTATCTATAAACTAACGATCGTCAAAACTAGCCACAGTCGAAACACGCCGTAATATGGGATCAAACGGCTCATAAAGGAAATAACCATATCCTGTCCATTCCTTATATCAATTGATTCAAATGGAGTCCATTTCATCACCTAAATCGACATGATGGTCTAGTAGCAACAAAAAAATATTCTATGAAAATAGGAAAAAACTAACTTTTTGCTATTATTAAACTAGTCTACTATTAGTTTTGTTAAATTATAGACTGGGTAGTTTACTTAGTTTAGCCTCTAAATGAATTAAGTACGGGTGAGTAATTTAAGTTAGATAATGATTATATGATTGTAGAAATTTGATGAGCTGGCTACATTAGATCAAGGATGCGTTATATGTTAGAACTGAGGCAATGTTTAGCAAAAACGTTTGCTACTCGCAGTTTTTTTTTTACGTTTAAACTTTTTATCTAACGAGGCTCTTATTCGTAATCTTAGACTATAATTACCTGAGCAAACCTTTGTACCTCAATCTAAACAGCCTTTAAATTAATAAAAGAGTAAATATAGGAACATAATGAAAGTCAACGATTTAGTAAATAACTGAATTAAAAAACTAGTTGATTACTCTGCCTAGCCTTTTCCCAACTACATAATTAATTATATTGGGGCGGCTCCCAGTCAAACCGGATTCAGCTGAATACGAGTATTTTACATGGAGCGGCTGCCTACCAGACCTCCACAACCCATTACCTGGGTAATACGGTACTTCTTGGCAGGACTGGAGTCAGATTTATTAGGTTCTGACAATCCGTAACGACTGTCAAAGATCTACAAATAACAACCGGGACCAACTGCTTTATTACGAAATAAAAAACTGGTTGAACAACTAATAATCGAGGAAGTACAAAAGAAACAATATGATGAAGTGTGCTATGAAACTAATGACCCGTCACATATACAATACCAAGAAACGGGTACAATAAACCCAGACAATTTTGACGAGAACCGTCGTGGTTTTACGCAAGGCCAAATCTAAAGGTATCACATTGAGATGAAACTAGATAGCTATTTATCATTTTTGTTCCTTCTTCGTCGAATATTTCAGTCGAATACACCAATAGGATCCAAGAAACTGTCAAACTTTAAAGACGTTGAGTTAGTTACAAGTTAAATTACGAGTAAAAAAAAAATCAGCAGGTTGCTGAGATATGGTTTACATTCATGATTGTCTGTGTTATGTGTCTAGTGTCTACATTATTTCCGTTTATTGTATATATAACCGCTTAGCAACGTTTAAATTAGACTAATGCCAATTAAACGGTCAATGTATTTTTGTATGGTCAAGGTCTTTTGAGTGCCTCCGCTTAAATTTGGACTGCTGAACTACCATACAGGTGCAAGATTACCACTAGGCAGCTACAATAATGATTATTTTCTTATTTTTAGCATCGTCCTCATTTTTATATGGAATCGGGGCAGCATAGTCTTCTTCCAAATCTTTAGCCGTCATCTCAATGTTTTACCTTCTTTACCACATAACTCTTCTTTAACACAATCCATTCCATCTACATATACCTACTTTCTTGAGACTTTTATAACAGTGGTTAAAAAAAATCTTTTAATTACAGCTTTCCGGATGTTCTTCTATTTTATAGTTGTAATTTGAAGAAGCTCTTTTATTTTAATCTGCTGATTAATATCGCAATGAGCTTAACGAGCTCGCTGTGTTAATAATTATGCTTAACTAGCCTACGTTGGAATTCAAATTAATTAATATGTAATACAATATTCCGAACAAATTAACTCATTGGCAAGATTCGTTCCAACGCTCAAACTTGGTAACAAAAACTGAGAGCTTTGCTTTTTACACAATTCAAGTACGAACAAGATGTCAATTTTTTCATCAGCATCTAAGATAGCGAGTCTAAAAAATGTTGAATTAATTCAAAGTAAACTTGAGGAAGGAGTCAATGGAACCCTCAAGCCATAGAATCTATGAGAGGAAGACCTAAAAGAACTTGCATTAGACATGCAGTCAAGTTCACTTTACGTTTACGTTACGTTAATGGACTCGCATTAGCAAATGAAGATGATACTGATTCATGCAATCAGGCAAACAATATGACCATAAAAATACTTTCTTAATACTTATAAATGATGCATATTAATTATCATACACGAAATGTTAATAAAGGATGGACAGGTGAAGGTATTTAGAAAATCATCATGGTGGGCTATGGTGCTAAGGACGATAAGAAAATGGAGATTTCATGTTGGCATCCAGGTATGCTTATATCAGAATCGTTTCTTCGAGTGCCAAGATTATAAAGTGTATGCAAATCTCGTGAATTTCGTACTGTAGACTTTTACTTACAGACATACACATACGGCTAAATAGGCTGTACAAATATCCGTCATCAATACTCTAAGCAAACAAGCAAGCATGCAGGAAGTGAGGCCAAGTAATTCAATGTTAGGGAGAGCGCGCCGCTTTCCACGGCTGGTAACTTTACCACTGACGCAAGTGTCAAGTTACTACCAGAACAAACTCACATTCTACGCGTCAATGTTGACGGGTATGAATTTACGACTGAATTGATATACTTTGATGTTGATGTTGAACTAGAAGGCCACGCTGTGGTTAACGGCTTTGATTAAGTTTGACGAGTGGTTAGAAAAATGTGGGGCAAAATAAATTGATCATTTTACCGGTAATATTTAAATCTTATGTAGGAATACATATGATTCCTGTAGTAAATGAATCTTGTAAGAAACAATATCTTCGGTATGGAAGAAGAAATGCGTAATGGAGTTGCGCCGATACCAAGTAACATAGGACAAGAGCAAGAAGATGATAATGCTGAAATGAGCAAGAAGACTCGAATGACGTAGCTACGATGCACGCTGATGAAAAAAGCTTGGAAGTTACCGACTTACACGTACCTTATGAAATGCCAGCTAAAATATCTAAACAGAACAGTAGAGTTTATATCTATCTATTTAGATAGATATACTTACTTATATAGGTCAGAACTTTAGGAAGGAAGAAAACGAAGAAGAAGATAACGAAGAACTTACTAATATAATACTAATATTTTCAGGACAAACGTTAATAACAAGGGAAAAATACAATAATGCAGACGGAAGAACAAAGAAGTGATTTTGATGTAACTGTTATGGATCAAATACCAACTGATGGAAATCCACGAATATCAAAGATCATAATCAATGTAGTGAGAACCTTAACATAATTTGATATTTATTATTTTCCGTAGGTCGTTAGCATTGCATTCCTTTACCACAACAACCAGTTTACTAGAGTACATAATTTAATTACCTAATTTAAAGTCAAAGAAAAATGTCAACCAAAATTCTTACACATCAATGACGCTTCGTAACAGATTAAGATTGATTTTCAAAATTGTCGCTCAAAAGGGTTGCTTCAGGAATTTCGTCAAGGTTGTCCACATAAGTTATCATCAATAGAAAACTTTTTAAATTAAAGTATGATGTATCCGCACCTGAATAACAAAATATATTTCGGCTCAATCAACAAATTGCATAGTACACCAATTAGAACGATGACATCATTCCTAAAGAATTCGTTAAGAAATTACATTTTTACCCACGACGGAACGGAGACGGTGTATGCGTTTTTCGATTAAATTTTCATTTGGCTGGCAATATTAACGTCGTTGGCGTGTAGTGGATTTGAGGTACTATTGCACAACAATTTAGGACGGGTTCTGAACTCTCATGGCCAAAAGGCGGCAACGTGACTTATTTTAACGGAATGTAGTCAAGATGTACTGAAGAAAACCAATGTGGAAGTTGGACTGGTTTTTTTGGGAAGTATAAATGGCATTTTCAAGGGTTGCATATTGTATTAGTATAATAAAAAGCATGAAAATTACAAAAAAAAAAACCATATTCAAGCTTACAGGCATACAACACAAGTTACTGAAAAATTTACAAATATGTATTAAGAAAGCTTTATCTGCACACTCATCATTGAGAAACACAAAGGTGTATTATTCCTGTGTTTTAGATTTCAGGCTAAATACAGATAAGATAACATATTATCTTGACTGCGTACAAAACATTGTTTCAGATGAAACGGTCATTAGAACATACAACTCGGGTGTTCAGTTCAGACAAACATAAAATACTGAATACAGGAGTACCTATATTCTTGTTTTAAAAAGAAGCAGGCGTAAGTCTCTCAAATAAATTAATAACACAACTTAGTTTTCAAAATGTGATTTATGGATCTGAAAATAATTGACGACGAACTTTTAACTTCCCAATAAAATCGGAAAAGAACTACTATTTGATTTTTACTTGTATTTTTACGTATGAATCAATTCGTATGTAGCTTGTAAAAGATTATGAAAAACAAAACTTATCACAAAACTTACCGGTAGAAAACCCAAGCAAGAAGATTGTTTCACAATGTTTATTGCAAAACTGTTTGTTAAACAAATAACATTATATTCACTGAGTTTTAAATCAAGAACCAATTGCACTAAACCGAAAACACAATGAGGCCTAGTTGAAAAAAAAAAACAACGATGCACTTTGGATACGGTTGAAAAAAGAAGACAAACGTGTAGCGCTGTTGAGCCTCTACGGTCGACTGTCTCAATTAACCACGGGGAAGAGCCCGAGGTTTGCTAACTTATTAACTAATTAAAATAACGAACTATTTACCATTCCTTTTAATAATGCATTTTCCTGACTAATATGCTAAATGCCTACTGCTGTCTATCTCGCTGCAGACGTAGCGATTGACCGATTAACGATTATAGACTTTTAGAGCAAAAGAATGATTATATATTTCGTGCCTTGCGTATGAAAACTCGTTTGATTAGATAAGTATTGGATTATTATTATTGAAAAAAAATATCCGATTTTATTTAATAGTTGTGTTATTTATAAGCTACCGATGAAAGTAAAGTTATTTTTTAATTAGCCTGATTATTACTACATGTTTTAGATATCTAGTTATTTTTATTAGGATGCTATTTATCGAAGCTTTATGAATGTTTACAGTACCGCAAGCTTCAAAGCTTCTTATTTTATGCAAAAGATAAAGTTTGTATTATCTTTTGCACAAAAATAAGCAGTTTAGAACAAATACTGAAACACGTATCGAATATGGAGTATTAATGCAATGTTATGTTTCATAGAACTGGAATTAGAATTATTTAGACACGCACAGTTTTCCTGTAATATGATTTTAAAGTGGATCTTTTAGGCGCAAACTGAAACTTTCAGGTGATTCTAGTACAGATGCATTATCAATTTAAAGGATTGGTTATGTAGCAGATGGCACATCAGGATACTCAACTATTAAAACATGCCAAAATAATACTCTCATTTTTTTCCATCTCACTTCCAAAATAGGAGAAGGTTCTCAATTCGGATGTTTGTATATATTTTTTTATGTATGTTCGGGCATAACTCCGTCAAATATAGACGGTTTTGCAAAATTATTTTTTTATTCGAAAGGGGCTTATTCCGAAATGGTCCCATTTAAATTTCATATAGATCTGTTGATGGGTTTCGGAGACAGACAACGGAACTCTTCAAAAATTGATAGCAATCTTTCGGGATTGCTGAAATCGCATGTGTGTTTATTGTTTACAACAATGTGATTGGTACGTTTAGGTGCCCCCCCCCCCCACTAAAAAGTGAAAAATAAAAAAATGCAATCGACTTCTAATATAACTTTAATTTCGGAAGTCGGTGTTCAAAAAACGAAAAAGCAACCAAAGACACCGAGTTCCAAAATTAAAGTTATTTTGTACTTTTTGGTTGTTTTTTCTGTAGAAGTCGGTTGTATTTTTACAGTTTTGTTTTTTTGTTGTTTTTGTATTTTAAAAATACCTGCACCATAAATGTAAAGAAACTTGTTAGTCATTTGAATACTTTTCCACATTATAATTTGAGTGAATCAAAATTTGAGTGTAGGTAACCACTTTTCGCTCTCAGTCTAACAAACTTTTTATAGTTTTTGTTGTTGTTTTCATAGCCTGACACAGGATTTTTTTAAATACATTTATTAAATTATAATTAAATAGATTTTGATTTCTTTATGTATGTTAATCATCTTTTTTTTTATCGTACCTTTCCACCAAATCCTTATTTTTCCCATTTAAACCCGCACCATGTTCTCGATGCAGTTTTTTTAGATGATCCACTTTTTATGTCCATAGGATGCCACAACATCAAAGTACAGGTTTGTTTATACATAAATAATAATAAAACCACATATTATAATTGAATACGTTTTCACGGTTACTAATAAATATGGCATGATGCGTCATGGCGCTGGCGGTTTGTGGTAGTGGCCCCCTACGCAGATTTTTCTGGAATGTTTCCCTATTGAAGATATCAAATACCTACACTATCCGGATAATACGAATAATTCGGATATCATCTTCAAAATGTACACCAAATGAATATAATCAATCAACATTTTTATTTCAATGTAAATGATTAATTATACGAACAATTCATAATTATTTTCATGGTGTCATGACATTAGTTTATGAAAACATATGATGATTTGTTTAAAACGAATTGTTGTTGAGAGTTGTTTGCACGGAGCCTCGCCGCCTCGCCGGAGACCGTTCGGTATCCCTGGGCCAGCCGTCTGAAGACGCGTCCAAATGGCGCGCTGGTGGTCGCTTTAACTACAGCGTCAAAACCAGGACCCCATAAAGGGCCATGGACCGCACTATCCCCATCGCCTGGTGTGACCCCCTGCGCCAGGACCCAGCACGCAATACCCAGTCGTAGCCGAAGTCCTACAAGAGCGGCCCCAGAACTGAATCCTCTGGAACACCGCACGAAATCTCAGCAGGTGGCAGAGCCATAGGTGAGGGAGTATGCTCCCCTCGCGAAGGAAACAGTCTTACCCTACCCTCCACCAGCTGGGGCCGGAGGCACTTTCGTCAACGGGAGGGCTCTCGCGAATGTCAATTACAATTTCGGTATTCATTTTCTGAATAGAATTTCAGTACGTAGTTTTTGTTTTAATTAGGTTGGTTTGGTGTTCTATCATACGGGTCAGCGATACGCTCAAGCACCAGCATGGGTGCTAGTATGGCTCTGGCCCCATATGCATTGCCATCAGGCTAATGCATGTAGATGCATTAGCCTGATAGCAGCTAGTTTGTAATCGACGTGACTTTTCCCGAGTAATTTGCTATCAAAGGCCACTCTCAAGTTCTTGGATCTAAGTATCATTCATATTCATATTATCCACTAGTATAAATGATATCCTGATACTAAATCTGACGGATACCCGGATAATTTGGCTATCCGGTTAGCATACCCTAGACACATTTCGAAGATATAGCTCGTAGCTACATTTTAAAAACCAAATGAATTGAACTTCGAGGTTAAGCAATCCGGTTGCGGGATTTGTTCGTGTTTGCGGAATTTGTTTGATAGAGTCACCGCGGCCCTGGAACGTAAAGGGCACTAGGAGGAACACGGGTGGGTTTTAGTCAGTAAAAGCCTGCCACTCCTTTCCGCACTGCTCAGAGCGGGAGAAGTCATTTGATGATTTTCCATCCAGAAAAAAAAGGTTAAGCAATCCGAGTTCAAAAAGCCTTACCCTAAGTCTAAGCACCCGGAAATAGTGACGGGAGTGCTTTCGGGGTTCCTCTTCATGCACATTTTCGAAGTTCAAAAGTACTGATTTACAGCGTAGTTTGTTTTTGCTAATCAAATTAAGTTATTTCATAGTAAATAATATTATGACATAATGACTAGCTTTTGCCCGCGAATTCGTAAGCGCAAATCCCGTTTTTTTCCATTCCCGTAGAAATTCCGGAAAATCCTCCTCGAGGCGTACGGAGTTTAGCTTTCTACAACCAGAAGTTTCGGCTGTGCGTTGTGTCGTTGAATATTGATTAATGATTGATGAAGCATAGATCTTTACATGTGTGGTGCCAAAATCAAGCGAAGGTGTATAATTTTACCAAGTTTTACTGGGTTGTGGATATCAGATAGTATAGACAATCCTTGTAAAATACGGTGTGTTCAACTGCATCCGGTTAAAAACAATTCATTCGAATATCTTTTGTTCAGATGAATCATCACCTAAGCTTAAAAAGTTTGAATTAGATCTCTACTGCTGGCGCCATCTAGCAAAAAGCTGCTGAACTACAAACATGTTCACTCACGTCAGAAACTATGTGGTACTACTGGAGCGTAAATTTACGCTTCAAATGGGCTGAAGAGCGCTATGTGCGGATGGGTGTAACAAAATAAGGTATGACAAGGGTTTTAGAGAAAGGGCCAGAAAGGCGGATTTCCGATTGGGGATAATGTTTTTAGATTCCGTACCTGAAGGGTAACCAACGGAACCCGGGTGACAAAATTTTCCACAGAACAGATAAAAGAAGTCCTCTTTTATCTGTTCTGTGAAATTTTCGACCACTCACATCAGCTACCTTTACTTTTATTAACATTTATTTTTAGTTTGAACCTTACGGGAAACACGTGGCACTAAGACTTCCGAAAAATAGTCTAGTACAATGAAATGCGTTCAATATTACCGACCGTCATTGATTCAACTGAACTTTCTGATTATACATAGGTAATCTAACTACCTTAAATACAAAACAAGGCTGTATTATTTTGGGCACGCCACCATTGTGGCGATAAGTCCCCTCTTTGAGGAGTGGTTGGAGAGACACCACGGTGTCCTCTCTTTCCGTCTGACGCAGGTGCTCACCGGACACGGCTGTTTCGAGAGTTAGGTACCTGTTTCTGATTTAGCGGGAGGACACGCTCGGGTCTCAACCCTGTGTGGATCGCCCGGAGGACACGGTAGATCATTCTGTGGAGGTCTGCCCTGCTTGGGCGGAGAAACGCGATCGGCAGCAGCGAACTCTCGCTTCCGGCCCTGGTTCAATCCATGTTCCGGGCGTCGGGAAAACCAGGGCGATACCCCGCCACCGTAGGCGCGGACCGGTGGAATTGCGGATGGCGAGCTATGGGTGGCTCGCCGTCCGATTACAACCAGTCCCGGGTCGACGGCGCTTCGTGTTCCACGCGCGCCTTAAAGAGATTTCAACAAAGAAGACGGGGTCCCATAGGGTCAGTGCCTGCAAGGGTTGCAGAATTGGTTCAAAAGGGTCACCGCGGCCCTGGAACGTAAAGGGGGCTAAGAGGAACACAGGTGGGTTTTAGTCAGTAAGAGTCTGACACTGCCTTCCGCTCCACCCAGAATGAGAGAAATCACTTGTTGACTTCCCATCCAGAAAAAAAGAAAAAGTAGGTACCTAGGTATATTAGGGACATACTTAGCGAAAAAAAAACATCGTACCTTGAAAGTTTCTTGCAATAGCAGCTCCAAAATAAATAAAGGGTTTCATTTAGTATAAAATAAATGGTGCATAGTCAAAACATCAATCATTTTGACGTAAAAACAGTTAACCAAACAGGTACCTAGACATTAAATTAAACGTACCTATTTTAAGGTAAGGTTGAATGCAAACAATTAAAGATCATCAATTTAATATCGTAAGTAGGTGGCACTTGCCAAATGAGTTTTCAATACAATACAATAAAAAAAGCATAATTAATCAGAACCTTATTCATTTTCCCGCTATTTTAATGGCCAGTTACATATCTGCATTGAAAATAAGTGAAAAGAAACTAAAAACGTCCTTGGACTTGTAAGACTCATTGCCTCACTGAAAAAATTTTTTTATTCATTTATTTCACTCTGGTTCTATGATTCAAAAATAGTGCATTACAAACTTCATTCCAAAATAGGCTGTTTTTATTTTAAACAGTGTATAATTAGCAGTCTGTCTACAGCTTGTCAAAGCTTTCACTCATTTTTCGTCATTCATTTGTTTTCAAATGTGGAAACCTATAATTTTGGACGTCGAGTGCATCGTTTGCAACAAATCGTTGCAAAAGATCAATCACGTTCCTCGAGACGCGTCGCAGAAAATGGGCAAGATAATTAAGCTAAATAACAACCGACGACTTAGGACGCCTAATTGGTCACTTGAAGAAAAACAGTATCTACTCGAGTTAATTAAGGAACGAAAAGAAGTTGTTGTAACTAAAACCAACAATGGTCCTAATCATTCCGAAGAAAAAGACATCGCATGGAACGAAATACTACGAGCGCTATCCGCAAAATTTGGTTGTAAGTTCACTGGTAGTTCTATAAAGAAAGTGAAGACACAATGGCAAAATATGAAGAGGATAGCTCGTGAAGAAATAGCTTTAAACGGACCTCAATTACATAACTATTCCCGATTATCCTTAGAAGTGTGCAATATCCTTGAATTAGTTAAAGATGGCGTTCTAAGTGGGGAAAATGCAAACTTGAATGAATCATCTTCAATGACAGCTAATATTGAGATTAAAGCTGAATGTATAGATGAGTAAGTAGTTTCATTATTACTAGATTTATACATTAGGTACTTACCTTAATTTTATCACTAGTCACTCATCACTATCTTTAACCAAAATGTAAGTACATATTATTTATTAGAAATCTCAATATTTGTTTTGATCTGTCATTAGCGTTTTTTTATTTATTTTTAATCATTACTTTTTTATTACAGAGACCAATCAATGAACCAACCAAGTTGTAGTGCTATAGATAATACCTCAACCTCTGTAGATGTTGAAATGCCACAAGACAAGACCAATAACTCAAACCAGTTGGAATCATCAGCATCATCAGTTTCTGAGCAAAACTCTGAAGCAAATGAATTTGATGCTCCAGAAGATAATATTCCAATTATTGATAGCAAAAGAAGGACTGTAGCAGCTATGACTGAAACAGCCTATAATGATATGGATGAAACTTATAAGATAACTACTCCCTTTCACAGGGAACTACAAGAATATTTCAAGTGAGCAATTTATTTACTCATGACTGTATTACTTCCATCAAGCTTCAAACAGTAATCAATTTGATTGTTCCATAATATTTCTACAACTCTCTGCACCTTTTGTTTTAATTAGGTATTCTGCAACAGAAAAGCAAATGAAGATGGAAACACTTAAAGAAGAGCGTCAAGTTATGAGGGCCATGAGAGAAACTGCTGAGCTCAACAAGATCATTGCAGAACAGAAATTGAAGCATGTTTTATGGGCGAAAAAGCAAGACATGGCGTAAGTTTTACACTTGTATAATACACGTATTATTAGATTAATTTGTAAATAAAAGTGAAGTATGCATCATAGAATATGTAATAGTATTTATTTTAGATTTTATAAATTCTCATCATTTAAATTTTCCCGCTTTGTTTCTCCTTGGTCTATGGTTATGTTTCTAATTTAATTGACGAATTTTAACAATCACGCTAATATTTATATTTTTATGTCCATACAACAATTATCTCAAACATAATTTACTTTCTAATTACATTTGTTTGTGTGCGATATTTATGTTTTGTTATCTGCGCGATGGGAGTAAAAGCCAGGGTTTCAAACATTGGCACATATCTAGACCAAGAGATATTCTATTTGTACCGCCCATTGGTATGCAGTGTCTACATTGCTTTATTTTACCGTCCAAGGTTCAAACTCAGGTTTTCGAACTGTGTATTTTCAGTTAGTTGTAAACCGAAGTTCATTCGATCGGTATTAACAAACGTTGTTCTTATTTAAGATACAAGTCTAGAGTTTAACTTGCAAAGGTTTATAAGGTCCATGCATTTAAGATGAAATTAACGAAAATAAGTTTGTGTGCTCTCCGACGTATGTAAGTACATGGTTGACATACTTATTGTATGCATGCAAGCATGAAATACATAGCTGAATTATTCGCAGTCCCTTTTTTAACGGGACGTTTCCATGTGTAGTTGTGTAGGTTTTGATAAATTAGTAAAAGCCAGTGATAGACAAACGGTTTTAAGGTGCCGTATTATGACCTCTTAAAACCATCATGTTTTCGGTGTGAAAAAGAGACGGAGCTATACAGGACGAATAGCACTATCCTTTTCTCACACAGAAAACATGATGGTTTTAAGATGTCATAATACGGCCCCAGTTCGGTTTTTTTCAATTTGGCCTGCAACGTCACATTGACAGCTGTAGTATGTTAGATTAATTAATTAGGCTTCTTATCGAAAAATACATGACTAAAACACAGTAAATACCTACATTTTGATGAATGTAGAAGGAACGCGAGAATCGTGGTAATAATATAACCTTTTCGTTATTCTAGCCCGCAGTGATTAAAATTAGGCGCACCATTGTAAGAAATCAACTTCTAAAAATTTGGTCCAAAAAAAATAGACATCATGAACCCAAGACTAAAAATCTTCCTGTCTCTTGTAGGTATTGACCTTACCTTTTTGTCGCACGACACTGGCTGATTTCAATAGGACGACAATATTGACATTAATACTTTTTAATGGGAGATGTCAAATAACGTCTCTAATTAATGTTTTCATTTTTTCAAACACATTTAGTTGTTCATTTCTAGTTTTCATAAAATCGTGAATACCTTACAAAAAATGTTCGTAGAAGCGGGCATTATCACACTGGTCGAGGTTAGTTCTGATAACTTTGGTCCGTCTTTTTCCTTTTTCATGAATGTTATGTAGTCTCAGGTTGCGTTGGTGTTGTTGCTAAGTTTGTGTTTATGTATATTTCTGTTTTTATTTGTTAGACGCAATACAACATATGTATGGATTCTAGTACCTACTTCGAATGTGCTATAATCACCGTCACTTTCTATATTTTCCCTCTGACCCGGTTAGGGTCCTCAAGGGTATTTTTTTTACCTATTAATGCAACAAGGCATTTTCTACTAGTCAACCTTTGGGAATGTGATAAATCTTTATGATCTCATAATAATTATGTCGAAGACCAAACTAAGAAATAAAGACTTTTAAGTAGTGTTCTCGCATTTTACGCTTATAGGAAAATTTTGACTTAGCCACACCTTGACGTTAAGTAGTCAAGGTGTAGCATATTCCAGAGTTTAATGGTTGAAAAAGCGTAGGAGTTAGAGATATAAACCCAGTGCGATGAGAAGAAGTATGAACAAGTAAGTTTTTGAATTTAATATTTTATAGTGTTAAAACTTCGGTTAAGAATGTAAGAACAAGGAGCACAAGGATAGTTCATAATAATGAAGAGCATGCAGAGGGATTTTATAGATAGACAACCATATATAAGCCGAGAACGGAAGGAAGAAATGAGATCATATTTACGAAGGTCAAAAATGAAACGAACACAGCTGTTAAAAGTCGATCAAGTTAAATTATTAATTTATTATAACTCTGGTTTATAGGTCCGGAGATAGTCAAAACATATTAATGAACTCAGTAAGTTAACACATTTAACTGCCCCATGCGATTATTTGCGGATAGTTCGACAAAAATGTATTGAACAGCAGATTATTTTTGCAATTTCAGGGTTGGTACCATAGTAGTTCTTTATTGATGATTATACGACCGCGTTTATTCTCTTACACGTTTTATATAATTATAATATCTAATACCTACACAGTTAAATATATTACATGTTCAAGGTACCATAACATTAATAAAAAAAACTGGATACAAAATGGGCTAAAAAGCCGAATATTTGCTCTATGTGCTCGGTCTCGGTCAAAAAATAATATTATCTTTGGTATGCATGGTAGGTAACCTGTCATATTTTGCGATAACCAGAAAACTTTTCAGTAGCTTGAAGAATTCGACATACGTTACCAGGTTTTCGAAGCAATTTAATCTTTTCAATCATGAGTTTTATACCTAGAACGAGGTCGACTCTGTCCCGGGCTATTGTTAGCGTGAGGTGAGGATATCTACCGGCGTATGTTACGTTACGCAACCTACAAGTTACCATTTTTGTTTGCACTTATTTTACAATACTTCTAGATTTAAATCATCGCTAGCCCTGCATGCCAGGTTTCACTTTCGATCATGATTAATCTCATCAACGTCAGTGGGTAATCATTTTATTTTTAAGTCTATTTATAGGCTGTATGACACAGTAGGTACTTTGGCCCAGAAGCCAGTGTCAGAGTATATAAACCGTCAGCCTTTGTTTTTCTGCGCAGTGTTTACGTTTTCATCGACATCTATATATCAAGCCAAACTAAAGTGCAAGTTACATCTTACTAGGTATGAGTGTTTACTACTACAATTGCCCCTCAGTGCAGTGTCTTAATTACGAGATCTGTGAAATTGTTGTCATTTAGAAGCTCATGTGAAGTTGAAAACAGTGTGTATCTTGCAGTATGTCATTCAATAACATAGCCAATTGTTATACATTTTAGTCCCTCACATACATAGTTTTCCATTATTTAGAACCTATTGATATCCTTGTTTTTAACAACATAAGAAAGAAATCAATTTTATAATTATAGCATTGTATTTTTCAAGCGATGCAACAGCTTCTAATCATAATGTAAATTTTAAAGCTGGATCCACATGCTTGCCGAACCTCAACAGTCACAATTATATCTGACATTAGCTCAATATCCCCTAATGCTTCAGTTCCAGAACATACTAGCTCTTGCCAAGGGTGTGGATAGTGAGACACATTGCTGGCGACTTATTATTTCCTTCATTTTCATTACTTGTTACATGAGGTGTGATAATATTGATATTTGTAATCAGTAAGATTATAAAACGCAATTTGATTTACAAAAGCAGTATTCTTGAATACTGATTTTTAGTGATGTTAGCAATATTTGTTTTTTTGAGTCAGAAAATTACCAGTATAATCATGCCTTGCAACCTATTGAAAGTGTAATGTGCTGGGTCAGCTCAAGGTCATTGCGTTACAGCATATTGTGTCACTTGCACAGACCAGATATTTTTGAACCCCCTATTTAGTTGCCAACACAGGGTTAAAAAATACATATATCACACATAATGTCCAATGGCCCCGGATTAACAACTTAGTTACCTAGATAATTCTGGTTTGTGCAAAGCCCACCATTAAGGAAAATTTTGTACCTATGGCAATTTCAATGTTATTCCATTATTATTTGTTTATTACACTACAGTTTCGTCATTCAACCATCATATTGTGTGATAGCTATAATCATGATTGTCAAGTTTAAAAATAGTTGTTATGCACCCATGCATCTGTTTGAATCAATTGCCAGAATACAGAAACACTATTGATGTACTATCTATCTAGCTCAATGTTCACATTGATCACTGATCTATGTTGAGAAGTTTCTTGTCAATTAGAATTTATAGTATGATATCTAGTTGTAGAGTTATTTATTTTTCACCCAACATTCTTATCGCTAATTGGTTAGTTATTTGTTAATCTAAGTATGTTTTCCGAATTAGTTGCAAGTTTGGTCAGATAGTTTAATTTCGGATAAAAGATCCCTTTTACATTTTCTTAATTAGGTACTGCCAATTGTTTTGAGATCAAATCAAATACGGTACTTTTCTTCAGGACATTTAACTACCCAAAATTTTTATTCAATCACCAAATAACTGATTTCAGAATGTACAGTGGTGAGCCCGGATCCGGAGCTGGCAAGGGAGGCGGTGGCGGTGGTGCGATCCGCGAGGCTGGTGGTGCCTTTGGCAAAATGGAGGCGGCTAGGGAAGACGAGTACTTCTACAAAAAGGTAAAATATGTTAACCTTTTTTAAGGCAGTTGTGTAGTGTTTCTCTGGGATTTGTTGAGTTTCATTGACTCTGCATTTTTCTGGTGTTCACCACTGAACAATAATAGTGTGGTGAGCTTGAATCCTTTATCAGTGATATACAAAATACAGCGACTTGTCCTCTGCTACACTGCTAGTGGATTCTTGACTGCTTTCAACAGGTGGTTGGTCCACTTTGTTTTGCATGGGGCTTACTCACCTTGAGCCTTCAATAACCTTAGCTATACTTATACTCATTTGGGCTACATAGCAGCTAACAGTACTACTTACTGCAAACTACGCTAGATATACCATTGCTACACTATCCGGTCTGTAGAAAATTTGTTATGCACAGTGGCAAATCTTTGGGTGATGACTGTTGCCTTGGTTTTGCTTCTGAAGATCTCACATTTTATGTGATGTGTGTTGAAATTCACACCATGATGTACATCTTCATCTAGGTTGACTGCCCTGGGTAGTAGGGACATTTTTATATTACATTATATGTGCTAACTTACTCTTGACATACCCTAATGGAGGCCCATCGCGACGATCCTGTATCCACCTCCAGAGATTTGCCTTAACGAGCCAGCCTGTGTCACTGACCCATTCGCTTTAAATCCCCCAACCTCAGAAGGGGTGCCCTTAGCAATCTCCGGTGGCTGGAAGCATTTAATTAATTAGATGCCCCCAGCATCACAGGATAACAGACTATCCTGTTAAGCAGTAACGAACCGTAGCATGTTGAACTGTTAGTGTCCATGACAAAAAAAATTGCCTATGTTTCATTTTAAGTCTGGGCTATGCCTGAACACTCTTGGAAGAAGGTAATTGTAAACAAGACATTAACAATTTATATTCTAATTTTCAGCAAAAAGAACAGCTCTCCAACCTGAAGAGTCATTTGGACCAGGAGATCTCCTTCCACAAGGACCAGATCAAGCGCCATGAGGACGCCATCCGCCGTCACAAAGAAAAGATGGCTGAAGTCGATCACAAAGCTTAGAAAACAAGATGCCATGTAATCTGTAAACAGTTTGGAGACAGTTATAACTTAATTATGTTTTAAGAATGTCAAGTTATTGCTTTTATTTTGTTTAGTTGTTATAGAATGTTTAATTGCAATTATAATTGATGGTGGCATTGTACCATTGTGTTTGATTTGTAGTCAATGGATAAAAGTTACGGTTACGACGGGTTAGCCGGCTAAACTCATCTATTTTCGAGCAAAAGTATATTCGACATAACATGCGATTTCGATAAATGCCTAAACTCAACGTCTGGTGAGTATTCAATGCACAACACACAATTTTCTTTATACCTCTTACAAAAATAGATTGGTTTCGTTCTACAGGGTACAGATTTTAATGATTTTTAGCAATTCTTTCCGCAAAACTGTCTGTTATAGTTTCTCTATTTAAGCTTAGGCAAATTAAAAAGTAGCCTGTAGGCTGTAATATGAGGTAGGCTTTGATTATATAATGTCGAGGTAGGTATATTTCTCCTTAAAATTTTACTCTAAATTTAAATTCTCTATAGATATTTTTGTATGGTTCATAAAAATGATGTTTATGCTTTAGTTGTAGTAAATGTGAAAAAAGAAATAATAGTAAAAATCCCATTGCAGAATTTTTAAAAGTAGTATACAATTTAAAAACAAGCGTGTATAATAAACACTCTAGTTTTTTTATCGGTACTGAATGGTATTTCCAATTCATTTTATTGTATAAAATTGTTGATTATAATACGAAATTATAATTTTGTGCGATTGGAGAGCCATCTATGGGAATGTATTTGTACTACAGCGAAACATGGTTCAAGCAAAAATGATGATACATCTTCGCAGTTGCAGGTTCAAAACACCCAGTTTCAATTTTTTTTTTAGCTTTCATACTTTCAATGTTTATTTTCTTTATTCTTAGTTTCTATATTTTATGTTAGTTAGCAAATGGGTATTGATTTAAGACTTTCAGGTTTTTTGTTAAACTTTCTTGTAATATTTTTATTTGTGCCTCAACAGATGGCGCTAAATTAGAATGTCCCTCAGCCTGCTTGAGCTAGACTAGACATTGTAATGTCTAGTTGCAGACAGCGTACGTTGCGTGCTACTGAAACTTATATAGCACTTTCGCTTTCAGCTGAATATTCTGTGTATAAAAACCTTCCTGCAATGACTCAATTTGCCTGTACTGGACATATAAAGTAGGGACTAAGTCTATTTATTTACGGACGTTATCTTTGTCTTGGCAGGGAATAAATTGTATTGGACGCATTTACATAGCTATCGCACGACTTGTTTGTTTTGACGTACCTATCTTCAATGTTACGTAGACGGTCGTCGCCCTAACGAATAATATTTCTGTCTTGCCCATGACTAAAATTAGAACAAGTTTCATTGTGGGAATGCGTCAGGGAAACGACAAAGCTAGGGCCCGCTGCATTGATCGAACGGAAGGAGAATAAAATTAAGGGCCTGTTTTTGTGAACGCGACGACTAGGCCATTATTCTTCGACGTTATAAATAGGAGTGCGTGACGCGAAATATAGCTCCATCGACATCGACCATCGGGCGACGACCGAACTCGGCTCACACGAGCGAAGTTAGCTGCGAAGTAGCTGCGTGCGGGGCGCGCGCCCTCAACGCACTGAACCGAGTGGCAAGCGCTACTCAGTTTACTACAATCGCAAACCGACGTCGCATGTCGTTTCGCGCGCCGTTTCGTCCCGTGTGTATGGTGTTAGTGGAATAACATAACAGCAAATTGTTTTGTGCTGTGTTAATATTGTGTGATAGTGAAATACTGCTGGAGCGACCGATCCGGTTCACATTGTTGTGATGCATTTGAGGATATACCTATGGCTGTCTTGTGTAGTCCTCGCAGGATACGTTCGAGCGACAGAGGTAAGGGGGACCGTCTTAAATGCGGCACTCGCCCGGCTTTTTGTTGTGTGAACACAGGGAACGAGAGTTTGGTTTTGTAAACGTAACGCAGAGTTTAATTTGAACTAAAGTTGCATCGACTTGCGTAACTGTTTTCAATGTCAACACTAGTCAACATAGTTTTCAATGAGAGAGTTAACTTGTGAGTCTGTAGGTGAATTAACGTGTAAACGTTAACGTGCGGCTGAGTTCTTTAAGTTGGTTACCTTGAATGTGCGGTAATCGCAGGTAAACAATCGTTATCGCGTTCGATCCCATCGATTGGTGTTGCGTTATTTTGTTTCCGTGTCGGTGACAATCGCTGGATAGTGGGCGTCGTGGTGTAAACACAGACGGGTCATGAATGGGAGCGCGGTGTCGCCCACGTTTTGGGAGAAAGCTGAGACACCGCACACCTACATACTACACTAGCGGCTGCAGGCACGGACGCATAGATTGCCGTGAACCCATTACGTTGTGTTATTTATTAGTAACTTCTTGCTAACGAACTCATTTGCTTCACTGTTATAGAAGGGCTTTTACTAAAAATCTGACTCATAGAATTGGTACAGCAGGTAGGTTTATATCTACCTAGTTAAGTCACCTACGTACAATGGCATCAGTACCTCTACCTAGGTACCTCATAATTTAATAACCGAGTGGGTACGCTACTTGGAATCTATAATTAACGATTTTATGCTTAACTTTAATCGTTACCTACTACATTCATTCTCATATGACCTCACTAGGTAGACCTACCCAAGGTTTAGTAGGTAGGTACCTCCTTCGTTACCTACATAAGTAGGTAGGCAGTAGGCACCTATCTAGATATATTAGATTATTGTTGAAGATTTTTTTAAGAATACGATGACAATACCGTATCGGTAAAAACTTTTTACAAAAAAAAAAACAACCGACTTCTAAACAAAAAGTATAAAAAGCCACACATTATTAGGGATAACTCAAATACTAGTCAGATCAATGGGTCCACACAAGCACCAGCTTTCGAATACCTACAAAAAGAATCATCAAAATCGGGCCACCCAGTACATAGAACTATGAGGTAACACACACAAAAAAAATATAGTCGACTTGTGAACCTCCTGCTTTTTTGTAAGTCGGTTAAAAATGAGATTGAGCGACAGCCGACAACGGTCTATCAACGCTCAACAAAATAACAGCATCAAGAATACCTTTTGGATATCTAAAGTTGATACTAATGTCAGTGGCGTGCAGTGGTTCGAGTTAGGGTAGGACAGAGAAAATGTCCAAAAAAAACGCACCACATTATTCAGGGTTGAAATGTGGTGTTATTTTTTTTTGTTTTAATAGGCTATTTAAAAAAAAAAGAACTCATTTCATTAAAAATCAACCCTGATTAGTGTAGTTATTTTTTTAAATTTATTTGGACAGTTTCTCTGGCCTACCCTAACTCGAACCACTGCACGCCACTGACTAATGTAGGTGTACAGATCTATGTTAGATACTTACCTACTATGTATTTTTTTTTTCAAGATTAAAATGTTACCTATAATACAGTCTGTCTAGAATACGATTCAATCTGTCTAGACAGGTTTCATTATCGTGCCTCTCTAAAGAGCTCTTTAGACCTTTCCAATCGAATCCCAATAAATCGATGACCTTTGGATTATACCTACCTACCTACGTAAGTATAAAATTAAATGCCATTGGAAGGTGTGTAACTGTGTAGGCAACCCTTAATGAGTAGATTCGTTTAGATAGAACATAATTTATCCAAGTACCTAACTAAGAACCTACATGACTAAAGGTTTATAAGTTTATAAGACTAACAATTTGGCTGCAAAGTCAGCCCTTTAAAGAAACTACTGCCTGAACTTTGAAAACATTACAAAGACCACTAATAAGTACTAAACCTATTTATCTACGTACCTACTTGGGAATCTTCAAACCAAAATTAATAACTAAATATAAACTCACACAACTGATTAATTAATTCTTGCATCAATACCTCTAAACAATCTGATACCCGAGGAGTAGTATTTAAATTGATAAGTACTAGGTATGCGCTTTCCTTTGATGTTGAAGGTATGCAAACTTTATTGCTTCTCATCTCATTACATTGCAAATACAGATAAATATGCATGTACAATACAAAACCAAGTCAATGTTTCACAGTCTCATACTGTAAAGTGTTCAATTAAGGACAAGAAAAGCGTTTTAAAAATATAACAAATCAAAATGTAAAAAAAATACAATATAACAAATTAAACTCACACCAATCATACCGATATCTACAAGAAACTCGTAGGTATCTACTCTCTATTTAATAATTATGATTTGTCTATTAATAAAACAACATTCAACCAGATGTTCTTTTAAGTGGTCATATCAAAAATGTACCTACTTGTAATTGCCGACTCTACATAATAGATTGGGCGTAATAACTTATAACATCAGTCTTCAATAAAATAAGTATCACTTTGACCTTGATAAAAATTTAAGATTATATTTGCAGGGTGTTCTATATCTGATACACGGCTGCGAAATTTGTTCAAAAGAGTCACCGCGGCCTTGGAACGCAAAGGGCACCACTAGGAACACGGATGGGTTTTAGTCAGTAAGAGTCAGACACTCCCTTCTGCACCGCCCAGAGAGGAAGAAAGCATTTAAAAAAAAAATGGGTGTTCCATATGATATGAGATAATATCCCCTGAATGTTATGAAAGGGAAGGGTCGCAACCAGAAGATATTCTATAGGATCAGTTTTACTTACAGACAAAATACGTTATTCATTCTTGTCTGCTATTTCAGCCAGGTCCAAGAAGGACCCTTTAAACTTGGTGCAATAATGCGAAATGGGGCATTTGTTTCTAGAAGTTGATCATTCCGTTTCATACCCATGTTCGCAGATTGTAATAGGCTGACCAAAGCAGACACTAACCTTTTTTTTATTTACCCTATGCTGTCCTATTGCAGGGCCCCAAGTCTGCTATTTTTATAAATTTGTCATTCCAACACGATCCCATTGTCATTTTGCTAAAAGTTCGTAATCTGATAAATTCATAATGGTCGATCATTGGTCGTTCAATGGTCTCGTAATACATTTTGATAACCGAGCTATTAAAATAAATGATTGCATAATGACGTTTTAATAGTAGGTCACTGATCAAAGGCACTGTCAAAATTGTAGTACATTACCTACCGCATACGTCTGTAATTCATTTGTCATTATATACGAGATTACCATTCTATGCCATTTCTTTCAGTGGCGTGTCAGTGGTAATAAACCACTGACACGCCGAGAGCAATGATAGACCATTCTGACACTATTGTAATAGCAGACTTGAGGCCCTGGGCAAATGCCTTCCCGGGGAAGGCCTTTGCCCAGGGCCTCAAGTCTTCCCCAAGTCCTTCCAAATATTTTTGTCCCGAGCCACCTCGAAACAATCCTGGCAGGAGGCATCTCTTCCCAGGCTGACCCCGGTGACCTCAAGTATCCACAGGCACCCACTTTGTGGAGACAATTAACTAATATTTGTGGGGAATATAAACTATGGACAAAAAGCACTGGCTCCCCCGCCTAATTTGAATAAAATTACTTATGAGTCTTATGACTGACTAACCTCATCATATAAAATTGAAGGCTCACCTTTTATTTCCGAACATGTAAGTACCTACCTATCGTATAGCATTGAAATACCTAGGTAGTTTCCATTCTCCTATGCTCGGGGCCAGCTTATTTGTCATTTTATGGTAGCATAAAGAAATTGTAGGAGACGCAGAATTTTCAACAAAAATTCTCGACGGCCCTTAAACAGGATTCATTCACAACTTTATCTCCCACGTAATCTAAGAAATGCCTAAGTAATTACCCTAGAAATTCTTAAGAATAATTACTGAACCTACTAGTACCAAACTGCAATGCTCAGATGCCAAATGCCACAGAATAAATTGAAACCACGCTTTGCATTTAAAATAACTATGTTTGTGAAACGTTGAGCGGTTAGAACATATTTTGTGGTGACTGATAACCTGGGCTTTAGTGCGTATTTAAGACCTTTTATCCCTTCAATCTTTATGATTAAAATAATTTATCATTGCGCATGTAGGTGAAATTCGACAATTGTATAGAGTGGACGGAACAACTCGAAGCGATACTCATGACATTCAGGTCTGAGTATAAAACGTTTAATCCTGGAAATAACCTTAAGGAGTGGACGGAACCGCAAGTCACATCATTATTATGATAGGTAGTGATTAACTACTTTTATGACAGTCGAGTCTTAACTCCGCAATAAGAAAAAACCGCAAAGTTGGCACTACCGAAGTAAGAGACATAAAATGGCGATCGGCTGGAAAGAAACGCCAACATAACAAAACTAACGGCCTGTAAGGAGCCTAATCGCTACCAAAACCGTATAAGTACGTTTTATAGGTATCCTTGTCTATTGAGACTAAATCGGAGTAAAGTTGATGTGAACTGCAGTAGATTGTCTGTGTCGTTTTCATTGATATTTTAATATAAACGGAGATCACAGTTATGGCAAGCAAGATAGCCCACTCCACTAAATATACCAAGCACAGATGTCATCAGATTTTTTACGTAACATAGTTCTGGAATTCGTGTTACTAAAACTGGATAAACATACATGAAATTCGTGTATTATCAATGCAAATATTGCTTATCTTCTGCAGGTGTGTCAACATGTTACGCGCCTTAAAACGTTACTAGTCAATTTACATAATATATTAGTTTGACATGAAAAAAAGGGCTCACTGAAACCTAGAACTGATGAATTTAAAACTAGGCACTTTTTAGTTGTCCAATTTTCAACAAGATAGCCGACTAATCCGTTACAGGTGTCACGGTTCGGAATATCTAGTGCTTGGTAGATCACTAGAAACTCGCTCGAATGAAGTAGGTACCTAAGTATGAAACTGTATTAAAAATTGTAAATTTATTATTGTCTAGAATCTAGTGTCAACGAAATTTGTCATAATAATGTTCTACAAACAAGGAAGCTTGATAATCATCGTTAGTTAAATGATGGAGCCACAACACAAAAAAAGGAAGCTTGATTATTATGTCTAGCTTGTGTCTGACAGAATAAAAAAGTTTTTTTTTTAAATTGAGAACGTCCTCCTTATTTTCGAAGTCTGTTTAAAACTGCAAATGGCCGCATAGGGTCTATATTCTCGCCTTAACAGCACTCTTTATATTGAGTCCACGTCATGACATCTGTACTCGATAACGACCTAATTTGTACAAGTTGCTTTTTAACCTACATTCTGCCAGTGGGCTTAATGGATTGTTTCTAACATGCGTCTATCTGTTAAGTGACAGCCATTATCACTTAGTCCAAGTAAAATGAGATCGATGACATAAACGTCCTTGTCCTTAGAACTTAGACAAAGTGACATTCTATCTGCGAAAAAAAAATAGCGAGCGAGTTAAAAATGTTTGGGATTGACCGCGTGATATTTAAGTGTCCTTCATCATTTTTTCACTCAAACTTTGTTCGAACAGTCTTTGTTTGGGCCACTTGGACCGCTCTGTCAGTAGACGCGTTAGTCCGGTAGCGTATATCAATCCTTCCAGGAACTTTTTGATCACCGTTATTGCTGATATAATGTTACTTTGTCTACAATTGAACGTCATACATTGCCTATTCCTAGAACAAGCATTAAATTCCACTTATCTTTTATTCAGCAAGGCACGCAATGTATCGATTGTCCTTTTAACAGTCGAGACACAGCTCGCGAATTCCACTTAAACTATTAAGTCGGGGCGCGGATCGATTCATCGTTCGATTTGAGAGTTGTTGGGAGACTATGGCAAAAATGTCATATTGACCTTCATATGTTATTGCATCAGAAAATGTTTGAATCAATGCTCATATGTTAGCTTGAAATATGTAACCATTAGTTTCGGAGACCCTATTTGCCAAAGGAGGTAAGTACGTGAATGTGTTTGCGACTACTATTACCAAAAATGTAGGCGAAGAGAGGAATCCTCACTCATGCAGTGAGAGGTATACATATGCCTCTCACTGCATGTTTTCAGTATCACTCTAATAAGCTGACCAGGCAAGGTGGAGTGACGATTTGCGCAAGACGGCTGGCATAAACTGGATGCGAGAAGCCGAAAATAGATCTAAGTGGCGTGCAATTGGAGAGGCCTATGTCCAGCAGCGGACTGCAACAGGCTGTTGATGATGACGAAGCTGACCATGAGAACAAGCAATACAAAGGCACTGAACAAGTTGAAGACAAGCTCGGGAATCTCGACATTAGTCACAAACATCCATACCCAACCAAAGTTATTACAAAATGTCCAGAACTCCAGGCAAGTAACAAAGCAATAATAAAATTTGTCAGAGCGTGCCGCGAGCTAGACAAAAAGGGGGCTCTGTCAATAGAAATAAAAGAGGCACAGTCGGACTTGCAGCCGGGACCGGAGCGATGCCGCTTGGTAACTAGCCGTCTGTCGCGGAGGGACGTTCTTTTTTCTCGTTTTTTTTTTTTCGCTGTGTATACCGGCATTTGGAATATTTTACGCTCTATGGTTAGATCGTGGGTTAATGATTTGATAGACATAACACCTACATATGACGATACGTTTTGATCTTGCAACTATAATAATCATACTTTTTGGTTGACTTTTTTTTTTGTTTGGTTGAGGTTGATCGACTGAGGCTCCAGACAAATCAAATTCTGCCAGCAGTAGCGTGGAGAAGGCGATTCCAAAACGTCTAGCATAAGCATAATCAGCCTTTTAACGTTCCCACTGCTGGGACAGGCCTCCTCTCTAGGAGAGGGAATGGGCCGAAATCCTCCACGCGGGCCCAGTGAGGGTTGGTCGCCAGTTTCCTCACGATGTTTTCCTTCACCGTTTTGAGAGCAGTTGAAAATAATTACACAAAGTAATGCGCCTGGCTAGGTTTGAACACGCGACCTACAATTCGTAAGTCGGGGCCATTACCACTCAGCTACCACTGCTCCATAACGTCCAAAATGTGCGAAAATATTACGTGATCAATCCCTTATATTTTGACAATCTGACAATCGCCTTCACTAATACAAATAACACTTAGTCTCCAGAGCGGTAGGGCAGTTCAAATATGCCCGAATGTAGTTCAAATGAAATACCTACCAAGATGCTTTGAACTTCAGTTTCAAAGTCGTGTTTATTTGAAATGTTCTGTAATTCAATTCATCTATGTCATTACATTAAACACATTTGTGTTGTCATTATACATCGTGTTTGTTATTGGAAACTTTTATTGAAAATAAAATATTAAAAAAAAACCTGTCAATATCTTATTTAAATATATGTCTTTATACCCTGAAAGTCACATTGAAAGCGTTGTTGTCCATTGCACCTGCATTATTTTATAGGACAATATAAAGCTGGTTTATATCTAAACAATAGAAGCAACAATATTATTCATTTGAATATAAATTAATCACAGTTAACAATGCCAACCTTTAGTAAATAGACTACCTAGTTGTTGATACTGTTTTAACATAAATTATGCCTAGCATACACTTCTAAAAGTGTGTATCTAAAGGAAGAAATCATTAAGTAATTATGTCGTTAAATAGGATTTATAAGATGAGATAGACTTCCAAAAATATTGGACACGTATTTTTTATTTTTCTACGTAAATAAAAAACGAAGATACAGTGCCTTGAATATTCGTGCGACGTCACTACTCGCTACATTTTTACCACGACGTGACGTCACAAGCCCCCTCCACTCCAGATCTTCGATGCTTTTTATCTTCGTCAATTTTTACAAATTTGGTAGCAAAAAATACGTGTCCAATATTTTTCGGAAATCTATCTGACGGACTACTTAATTAAATTATTTAGTCATATAAATAATACTAGCTGCTGCCCGCGACTTCGTCCCCGTGGAATCCCCGATTTTAAAACATTCTTTATCGCTGCTCCGCTCCTATTGGCTTAAGCGTGATGATATATAGCCTAAAGCCTTCCTCGATAAATGGTTTATTCAACCCAAAAATAATTTTTCAATTCGAACCAGTAGTTCCTGAGATTAGCGCGTTCAAACAAACAAACAAACTCTTCAGCTTTATAATATTAGTATAGATTACCTAAATATTTTATAACTTACTACGAATGACTACGAATGAAAAACACTTTCCATGTTAACTTGGATATAAAAATATTAGTTTTATTTGCGCATAATTTCCACATTTATGATGCGGCAAATTTTCAATTTAAATAGGATATCAAACTTAATTTAATTTATTTCCCAAACGTTAGTTACGTAACAAAAAAGTATTTTTATTTAGTTTAATATTAATTTATTCGTTTGCGTTTAATCACTCATTTCGATGACAAGCTAATTTACAACAGACCATTCTGCATAATATTTGTTTTAGTTATTGTGCCCGACAGGGAAACATAATTGCTTATCTTCATTTATATTTACCACCTGTATGTGTACATTATTAATTGAAAAATTTTTCAAAAATTGTAATTAGGTACATATACAAAGTCCTATTAAAAAACAAAACATATTGGTTCCCTCTAAACCCTCTTATACAGCAACCAACCAAACCAAAGCAACGCTGAGCGCCACCACTGTTGGCCCCCCGACAGTCCGACATACAGCTACCTACCATGGCGCACGGCGCGGGAGTTGCCCCATCCCTATTGCTCTTGCGCCGCCGCGGTGCCGCTCTAGAGATGGGTACCGAGACGTGTGAAAATAGTCCGGACGACCCTCCCCATTGTTGTCATAGTTTTTGTTACTACTGACCGGACATTGTTTTAGGCGCTACGGTTATACAGCACGAAAGGTAAAGACGATGACGGCTTGGAGAATTAATTTGTAGCTACAAGGATGATGGGCTTTGGACGTTTTTGTGTGTTGTTGTGCAGTGTGTTTTCCGCACGTATGCATAAAAATAGAAAAAGTAGGTACGCACCTTTCGTGAGATAAATTGAAACGCGGTGCAATTGGAGCTAGTTTTCGACTCGATTAATGTCAGTCGTCAAACTTAAAAAAGTCAATCTGCTAGGTACTATTATAGTTAAATTAAACTATTAATTAATCGAATATGTAATAAATTTATCGAACTATTTAAAAATGTGGACACGATCGCTATTCGCAAACAGTCAATAATACTTACGTTATCAATAGATTTAACGTTTAATAAATAAACCGCCATATTGTAATACAACTTTCCGTTGCGAGGTCCCCGCAATCCCAAGTAACGTTTATATCACACTAACCGTTATTAAAAGTCACCGAGAGTGTAATACAACAAACTAGTTACACATTTATGTCCAAAACAAACTTGGTTTGCAAACTAAGCATATTCTACTTATGAAGATAAAAACAATATTTCTTTTCATACTTATGCAAGTCTAGTTCGAGTTTGTACGCAGACTGTTACTTGTTTTTGCAGATAATTTAAACCTCAATATACCAGCAGATTGTTACCTAAATGGACGTACATAATAGTAGTTATATAGTGACTTAACTAAGCTACGAGTTGTATTTTAACAAAATCGGTCGAGTGAGTCAAAACGATCGTTAGACGAATCAATTTCACGAATGCAATGATAGACAAATGGTTTTGTTAATTTTTTACACAGGTCTTATCCATTTTAATTCAGTTGGTTTAATTAATTGAAATATAGAATTAACAATGCAGAAATTATCTTTAAAGACGATTTAAACGACTACAAAAATGTATACTTATTACATAATTGAAACAACAACAAACATAAAACAAACAAAACAACAAATTGGTTTGTTTGTTTTATGTTTGCTAGTAGATATTCTGAAAGTTATATGATTTCGAAAATTCTGTAACTCATAGATCAGATACACTAGCTCTGATGTTATCCCAGAAAAAATCAAGGCTTATAATAGGGTAGTTGGCTAAAAAAAATAATGAGCCCGTTTTCCAAAAAATATTGGACACTTTTTTTTCTTTTTTTCCCGTAAAAAAAATCGAAGACGATACAGTGCGTTGAATACTCGAGTGACGTTACTACGTGCTACAATTTTAACCACGGCGTGACGTCACAAGCCCCCGCTTCTGATCTTTGATGCTTTTCATCTTCGTCATTTATTATATATTTGCTAAAGCAAAAAAATACGTGTCCAATATTTTTTATAATTTAACTGACGGACTAATTAGAATTATACTTTTTTTACTCAGGAAACAGAAAATTATGAGATAGGCGACATAAGCCGGAACGTGGGAAAAAACAAAGATTCCTTCCTAACGCTAAGCCAAGAACTAACAGTCCACTAAAAATAAAAGGAGGGTTAAAAATATCAGACTTTCTGAATCTTCTGCAAACTCGATAAAACCCATTGCAAAGACAATATAATACTCCAACATTTCTATAAAACCATGTAATCTTAAAGACGACCAACGACTTCTTAACAAGATAGCAGTACTCAGATAAAAACAAGACATTCACATCAAAACTCATTCATGCTTATATTGGGACATACTAACGGTGACTCATACAAGGATATACTTTTATATATATGTACATTTCAAGAGTTCCAACGTATTATATCTAAGTGTTCAGAGAATATGTTATGTAATTTGTGTAAGTAAATGCTCGTGTTAGTAAGTGATGGCCGCTTTTTCTGGTAGAAAGATTTCGTTTGTACTATTTGTGCCGTAAGAAGGTCAAGTTTGGTTTGTCGTGGCAGGATACAAAATCAGATATATATCGTAAAATGGTAGATTCTTGTAAGAGCGTCTTCCACTATCTTCGTCTTCATTTTTTTTTTTTCTTAATTCTGCAACAAATTTTGGGTCTTTGACTGTGTGTTTGTATAAGAGACGGCTCATGTTCAACAGCGAAATGGTATTGTTTCCATATAACTACTTAGCGGAAAAGTTTGTATAATTCGTTTTGAGAACGACTGTTAACCTCAAAGATCCTTAAATGTACAGCTTGCTCACCCTGGTCATCTTCTACCTGCTCGAATTAAAGAATCCAAGACTCAAAAGTTCGAAAGGTGAAACTTTGCTTCTTGAAACTTAACCCCCTTCTTTCTGGATGGGACATCATCAAATGACTTCTCCCGCTCTGGGCGGAACGGAAGGGAGTGTCAGACTCGAACTGACTTAAACCCACCCATGTTCCTGCTAGTGCCCTTTGCGTTCCAGGGCCGCGGTGCCCCTTTCGAATAAATTCCGCAACAAACTTCACCCCCCTTAATTTCATACCGATACTAATGAAGTGACATAATGAAAGTTTAATCTAGTCAGATAAGCAAACCAACCTGCCTGACCTTTTTTTTTTGGATGGGAAATCATCAAATGACTTCTCCCGCTCTGGGTGGAGCGGAAGGGAGTGTCAGACTCTTACTGAATAAAACCCACCCGTGTTCCTTCTTGTGCCCTTGCGTTCCAGGGCCGCGGTGACTCTTTCGAACAAATTCTGCAACCCTAGCAGGCACTGACCCTATGGGGCCCCGTCTTCTTTGCTGACGGCTCTTTGAGGCGGGCGTGGAACACGACGCGACGTCGACTGGGGAACCTGCCTGACCCTAAACTAAGAAAAATCGTCAATCATCGTCAATCCACACCCACTTGTCAACGAGCTCAGCACTATAGTACTCGTAATACAGACAGACAGACGCGGTTCATGTACCGATACGGGCTTTTAACGTAATTAATAAACATATGGCTCGGTTTTTGGGTCATGCTTGCTTTTGCTCTTATTTTGTTTACGTTAAATTTTTTAAGTGGTAGCGAATCGATTGCTTCTTTCAGTCTTATTTCTGGTAAACTGGCAATATTGATGTTTTGTGAAGTATTTTTACGTTTTGAAATATCCTACTAATATTAAAAACGCGAAAGTAAGTAAGGATGGATGGATGTTTGTTAATCTTTCACGCAAAAACTACGTAACGGATTTGGATGAAATTTGGCATACAGATGGTTTATAACCAGGATTAACATATAGGATTCATACCCCGATATTCCCACGGGATTGAAACTTACGCGGGTGAAACCGCGGGGCGCTACTAGTTCGTATATACCTATACCCTGATTTTCCTTTTTAAGATGCAATGCCAAGTGAGAGAGAAACGGAGGTATATAGGATGAATAGCATTATCCCTTTTTCGACCTTTTTTTTTTTTGTATGGGAAATCATCAGATGACCCCACCCGCCCTGGGTGGAGCGGTAGGGAGTGTCAGACTCTTACTGACTAAAACCCACCCGTGCTCCTCCATGTGCCCTTTGCGTTCCAGGGCCGCGGTAACTCTTTTGAACAAATTCCGCAACATCCCTTTTTCGACCTGATGGCAATGCCAAGTTTAAGTTAGGCTCAAGTACGAAACGTTTGGCTAATGTGAAAATGGCTTACAAAAACCCCTCCTTAATTCTCAGTTAACATTGAATGTCACAGCCGACCATTTATTTTGCCAACCAAACTGGCTTGCTCACTGAACCACACAATATTTCAAAATTAAACACAGTTTTGATCACTTTCCTAATTGAAGTACTCAAACTATAGTCCAGGCCGTAATTGGTTCCAAGTTAAAATGGCCGCTATGGCCCCTGAACAAATATTTGAACGGCTGATGGGAACTAGACGCTTGAGGCAGAAAAAAAATGTTTATTTTTAAATCAGAGAAAGTTATTAGACGTTTCGTGAATTACTTTGGGTTGTACTTCAAGTTTTTTAGAAGGAAAAGTTGCTGGCTGGTTTTTCTTAAATGAGGAGGTATGCTTCTATTTTTAAATGGTATTCCAAAAGGATCCTTTTAGGTTTTTATACGACTGTCCAAAAAAAGGAGTGTTATGTTTTCAGGGTTCATGTATGTATGTTTGTGAGTTTCTTTATTCCACCATAACTTCTTAACGGCTAAACCGATGTCAATGTGTGTGGTATCAGTAGAAGCGTTAAGTTATCGCGGGTGAAAATTTAAAAAAATAAACAGAACCATGGTTCATAAATAAAAAAAAAAACAAAATATTTGGTTTTCATGAAAATTAGACTACATTACATACATACTGTTATCGTTTAAAGCTTGCAAAAAAAAGTACGAAATAAAAAACAAATACATAATTTAAAAAAAACACGCCTGCATAGTCGGGGTACGGTTCCTTTGAATAGGTAGTTCTTTACAGGTCCCATACTGCAATGAAAATATGATTACCTATCTTGTTTTTAATTTTTTAGTTTACTTTTTGACATGGCAGGCGTGCTTTTAATTTTTTTTAAATTAATTATTTGTTTTTTTTATGACTTCTGGTTTCATGATGACCTATTTATATTTTCATGATAAACTTTAAGAGACCATAATTATTAAAATGAGAATTTTATTAATGTCAATATTTATAAAGACCCTTATAGTCGCCTCAAAAAATGACCTTTAGGGAGACGAGGCGTTCTGTTAGTAGCTTACATAGACGAAAACCATTCGGAACAGTCTTCATTTATTTCGGCTTGGTTTCTGCACTTAGGCCTGCTGCCCTATAACCATGACGTCTTAAATCCATCATGATTCCTGTGTCAGAGAGAGACGGAGCTACACAAGACGAATAGCACTATCCCTTTCCCTCACACACATCATGATGGATTTAAGACGTCATGGTAGGGCTGCTGATGTTGAAAAATTGTGCGTGAGCCATGGCAACCGTCATTCCCACCAGCAACCTCCCTCCAGAAGCAGTTTTCCTAGTGTCGGCAGTCGGAACAGTCTTACTAATATAGGGGATATCATCCTAATTCATAAACGCCAAAGTTTGTTTGTGTGGCTGAACTCATTCAGTTTGTTTTTTTTTTTCACAGTACAGCCTTATACGATAATAGCAGCGCGCCACGGTTTTACCCGCGTAGTTCCCGTTCCCGTGGGAATATGGGGATAAAATATAGCCTATGTCACCCGGGGATAGTCTAGCTTCCAAACAGTGAAAGAATTTTTCAAATCGGTCCAGTAGGTTCGGAGTATATTCAATACAAACAAACAAACAAATCTTTCCTCTTTATAAAAGTAGTATAGATAAAACGCGAACGAAGCCGGGGCCTTGACATTGTTCAACTAATAAAATCCAATGTTTTAGTACCTACCTTAACTTTAGCTAGAACTAATCTGGATTTCGATTTCTTTTGCAAACAGACGGCTGGGTATTAGTGTAAGGCCTGTTTGTTAAGTTTGAAGCTTAGAAAATCTGTTTATTTCTTCTGATGTTAGGTCTATCAAAGTAGGTTAGATTTTAGGCCAGCAAAGTAAGTTTATTTTTAGATTTTTTTTCCATTTGTTTTTTTTTGTAAGTAATTAATTACTTACGAAATTCTTTTGTACTTAGCTAATATCATGTATCGAACTATTATGTAATGTAATAGTGGTTCCACACAATACATACGATATTGTGACCTTCACTTTAGCTATAACTAATCTGGATTTCGATTTCTTTTGCAAACAGACGGCTGGGTATTAGTGTAAGGCCTGTCTGATAAGTTTGAAGCTTAGAAAATCTGTTTATTTCTTCTGATGTTAGGTCTATCAAAGTAGGTTAGATTTTAGGCCAGCAAAGTAAGTTTATTTTTAGTTTTTTTTTCCAAAAATTTGTTTTTTTTTGTTTGTAAGTAATTAATTACTTACGAACTTCTTTTGTACCTAATATCATGTATCAACCTATTATGTAACGTAATAGTGGTTCCACACAATACATACGATATTGTGTGCGATATTCTATCACATTTGTCTGCATTGATTTGATGCACAGACTAAATTACATACGAGTATAATGCACAGATTAAAATTTATGGAAGTTTGTATCGTGTGGATCCACCATAAGCTTTTTTATTAGCTGTGTACTTAATTCTAGAACTGGAAAACTAAGAGTCAAATATTAAGATAATTGTTGCTTTGATATGGCTTCCAATATTCGTATACAATGTAATAATATTTGTATCGCGATAAAAGTAAATTAATTTCAAAAATCAAAGTTGTACTAAATACATTATCTACCTAAATAAAACACTTACTTAAAAACCTGATCAATGACTAGCATCGCCCCACGGTTTCACCCGCGTATTTCTCGATCCCGTGGTAGTATGGGGATATAATATAGCCTATGTTCACCGGAGGTAGTGTAGCTTCCCAACAGTGAAAGAATTTTTAAAATCGGTCAAGTAATTTCGGAGCCTATTCAATGCAAACAAAAAAAAAAAAAAACAATCAAATCTTTCCTCTTTATAATATTAGTGTAGAATTAGATTTAGTATTTTTAGGTAGGTAGTCTTGCCTATAGTCAGTATATTTTATATTTTTATTATGACTTGGTTTATAGAATAGTACCTACTGCTTTTAGTGAAACAAAAACAAAACCAATTGCCGTTTTAACTTTTAGAAACAATCGTTTTACATAAATATGGGTTATTGTACATTACTTTCGCAGGAATAATCCATATATGATTGTTTTACTTAGTTAAATAATAGTTTAATGAGCTATTCATTACCCCATGTCACCAAATTGAGAATTTAGTCACGTCCTGGCATCCACATGGTGTTTGGCATCGTCAAACTTCGTCAAAGTATGAATCATTTATGCCCCTTTTGTTTCTAAGAACTCACACAATACAAACCTATTCAGTAATGTTCAAACAAACGCTTTCCCTTTTGTAACAAAAAAATCTGCGACTAAACCCACAAAAAAAACACATGCAGCATTTCACAACCTTTCAACAAATATTTAATTCTGCACGAGAACAATTACACACTAATTCACAGTACACAAATGAACGATCCGAACCATCTGTGCGCAAATAAATTACGAGATTATCCATTCTGTAACCACTAATATTATAATTTGTATAAAAGACAAAAGCGTAAACGTAACAGCTGTGTTCAAGTGTCATATTTCTTCAGCTTTCTATTTAAATACATCTAAGACAAAGTGAGTAAAAGTGTAAAATAGTTGTGACAATAAATCAGACAAATTATTAATGTTTTAGTCGTCACATCTGCTAGGCATCTGTTGTCTGGTATTGAGTCGAGAGCGGATGATTTCATTCATTCATAATTTCATAATAATAAACACATTTAAGTCCAGTTATGTAAAGTTACTCTGGACGCGAATTCAATGACAAATATTGAATGGCATTTGAATTATTACTAGTCGAGACGAGTTTTTTTGGTAATATTGTTATTAGTATATCGCATTCGTGTGTTCTTCTTTATCGAAAATATACAGTCACACATTTTCTTATTGAAGTTTCTCAAATGGATAGTAACACTATTCAATAGCTATAAATAAGTTTATTACCTACGTGTTACAACATATCTCTTTTTTTTCTGGATGGGAAATCATCAAATGGCTTCTCCCGCTCTGGGCGGAGCGGAATCGAGTACCTACGTATCACTCTTACTAACTAAAATCCACCCGTGATCCTTGTGCCTTTTGCGTTCCAGGGCCGTAGTGAGAGTGTCACTTTCTAACAAATTCCGCAAGCATAGGTATCTAAAGACATATTTGTATCATATCAAACAGCCAACAAATGGTTTAACACTATGTAATTACGAAATATTTACGAATACACGTGACCCATTATAGTTTATAAACAATGGTCTTCAAAACATAATTAAATTGATCAGTGCCGCACCAAAATAAAAGTGCCAGAAAATATTCAACACAATCGGATGAAGGAAAACATGTAAAACACGTGTGTAACTATTCTCTTGTGTAACGCAGTATTAGGGTAACCGATATAGCATAAAGAATTACCTGTGGCACTAGATTCGGTACATTGCTCGTGGCAGTACCACTCTGAAATCATGATGATAATAAACGAAACATTATGACAAAAAAAGTATGGCGAACCATAATAATAGAACAGTGGAATTCTATTATCAACACACTTGCTCGTAAAGTGAGCCTTATTACATCGTTTTTAGGGCCATAAACCGAAATATAACACACACTTGTATAATAATAACAACACTAGTGCAGTTAGTACCTACTTAACTGCATTTTTTTTTAAAACGACGATGTTTTGTGCCACTGGAAATTTATTTAGATTTTTATAATAAATAAATGTGTATCTACTTAATTATTTACTTAAGACGAAAAAACATTTAAATATTTATTTATTATCAAATTATTATTTTATCACGCAAATTATAATTTTATATATGACATATGTAGTCAGCCACCTTACATTTGACGCGTGAAAAAAAAAAAAAGCTTGCGCGCCGTTTCCATAATTTCCATGTTTGGTTTGTATCACATTTGTTGCTGTGTGGTAAATAATTGTTGTTTTTTCTTCGCAAGTATGTTGAAAGCAACAACCAACCCGCACTGGGCCCGCGTGGTGGATTACGGGCCAATCACTGTCCGAGAGAGAAGGCCTGTGTCCCAGCAGTGGGAACGTTAAAAGGCTGATTATGCTATGTTGAAAAAGTGCGTATGAAACTCGATGAGCAACTTGCTCACTAGACACTCGGCTGATTTAGGCCCTCGCCTACGGTTCAGGCTGCAACCTACAGCCTCGTGTATAATGAGCAATTTAGCTCACTTGTATCATAATGATAGTACCTACATTATTATATTATGATACAACCATATATGAGCAGTGGTGGCCGAGTGATAACGGCCCCGACTTACGAATTGTATGTCGCGGGTTCAAACCCAGCCAGGCGCATTACTTTGTGTAATTAATTTCATCACCACTGCTCTCAAAACGGTGAAGGAAAACATCGTGAGGAAACCGTCATGTACTAGAACCAATCATTCGACGACATGTGACATTCACCAACCCGCACTGGGCCCGCGTGGTGGATTATTGCCCATTCCCTCCCCTAGTGAGGAGGCCTGTATCCCAGCAGGGGGAACATTAAAAGGCTGATTATGCTTATGCAGCTATACAACCAGTAGTTACGGAGTAATGATTGGTAAATGATGATAACTTTCAACAGTAACGTCCACGTCACAGAAATCGACGTAGATCTTTGAGAAGATAAACGATACAATAACGAATTCAATAGGAGTAGGTAGCTCTCTGTATTAAAAATTCTTTGAGTATTTGACACCCAACATTTTGGACGAGCGTTAGCGAACTGCCGCTTGAAGAATTTGAAAACAATTCTTCTCTCTTTCTTTACCTCACTTTGGTTCCACAGACTTGTGACAGCCGCTCCTGCTGCTGTCACATGTAATGATCGATCTTCAGTTTAATAATCTCTCATGCATTACATTCTGAATATTATTTTTAACCGAATTCCAAAAAATGAGAAGGTTCTGATGTCGACTGTTTTTTTTTGTGTGTGTTATCTCATAAAGTTTTATTGAGTGTACCGATTTTGATGATTCTTTTATACTTGAAAGCTGGTGCTTGTCATGTGGAGATCTGACTACCAGCATTTAAGTTATCCTTCAAAATGAACTCTTCAATAAATGATAGCAAATCTTCCGGGATTGTTGAGATCGCATATGTGTTTATTGTTTACACCTGTTGCCACGTACGCTGTGATGGGTACGTGCAGGTAGTTGTCACTACTAAAAAGTGAAAAATAAAAAACTTTTTTTTTACATAAAAACAACCGACTTCTACACATAAAGTATACTTAAAATAACTTTAATTTCGGAAGTCGGTGTTCAAAAAGCGGAGAAACAACCAAAAACCCAGACTTCCGAAATAAAAGTTATTTTATAATTATTTTGTGTTTTTTGTTTAGAAGTCAGTTGCTTTTTTGTCATCAAACTTTGGTCGGGCAGGCTCAAAAGCAAAACAAGAACGTTTTTCTAGAATTTCGATCATAAATCTAGACTGTTGGAATGTTTTTACGAGCAGTAAATCTCCAAAGCTTATTTTTTTATTAACTCAATTAGGAAGCAGACAAATTCGCCAATTTACTGTAGGTCTAAGGACAGAAGTTACTCTTACAAGTTTGATTGCGCAGTGGACATATCAAAGTTTATGGTCGCTAATTGAAGTAAACATGACAAGAAATAAATCTGTCGGCTGCTGTACAAGAAACTTAAAAAGTCTAATCTCTGGATAGTTACGACATTTTACGAGCACATCTCTATTTTGTCTGTTAGTTCCGAATTTACTAGATTCGTCTCTCATATCTCTAAAAGTATATAAGCTCAAACCAATTTTCGTTGAAAGTGTCTGTGAAGTTCTCTGTCATTATTGAATAGCGGTTAACAGGTTGCACCTACCTACCAATTTTCATTTATGTAGCTTTAATAGTCTCCGAGTAAAACGGCTGTGACATACAGACGGACAGACAGACAGACATGACGAATCCACAAGGGTTCCGTTTTTTCCATTTGGCTAAGGAACCCTAAAAACTGTATTTAGAGACACAACTCAGGCTAAATCGATGAGTCTGTAATGACGTGATTTAAAATTATGTTTTCCTGGGCTATGCAATTATGTGAAGCAGATGAGCTCATAACACATACATAATATTCTCCAAGGCTGTTTTTCTAATAAATGCAGCACTACCTCCATGCAGAACTCTTAATATACATCCGCATAGGAACAGTCGCGTATGCAAATTGTCCTACAAAACCCAAAGACGTCGATAAGTGACATGAATTACTAATAACCTAGTATACAATCACGACACGACACATCCAAACAGTCGACGCTGCGAAGTTACAACGCAGGCCGGACCAATTGTATCAAAATGCAAATTGCTCCCAACTATTTAGTTAGGGCTAGCGCGCAATGGTCTCGGTCTGGAGTGAGAGTTGGCGGTGATGCCAAGATAAAAGTTAAGTTTGCAGAGCTGTGGAGATTTGTTTCGGTTCTGTTTTTTGTGTTAACGATCTTGCTGAAGATTGGGGTTTCGATCCCTCGTTAACGTTTGCATGTTTTTGATGCGTATTCGCTGTTAGTCGCCGTTCAAGCGAGTATTTTTCAATGCTTAAATAAAGATCACTGATCGTTCCTTCTGAATGAGGAGGCTATCTTCCTATAGTGGAAGGTTGCTGGAAGTTTTCCATCTATTTATGGATCTTTCAAGAGCAGGCTCAAGATTCGGATCGTATCGTATTCCACTTTCATGCCTATTTCAAGTGATTTTGCCACTTTCTTTATAACCCAAACTTTGTTTTGTCTGTGAATGTTTTTTACGCTTTTATTTCAAAATCGGTATCGGTTAGAAGAAGATGCGACCCTGGATGCAGTTACAGGTTGCTTTAAAGCAAAAGCAAAATCTGACACAATCTAGTTGACCTTAATGAAAACCTACCATCCAATCCAACATTTTGACGACACGGTTGGCGCAGTGGTTGAGCGTTCGGCTGCTGCGCTGCGTGTCGCGGGTTCAATTCCCGCACGGAACAAATATTTGTATGGCCTACAGATAATTGTTCCGGGTCTGGGTGTCTTGTGTATGTGAATTTTCATGTTTGTGAACGCACCCAAGATACAGGAGTAAATCCTAGTGAGGGGCAAAGTTTCTTTTTTTTTTTTTAAATACAGCAGACCAGATCAAAAACACAACACAGATATAAAGCCCTGTGGACGCGCCCTCATCCACGCGGCATCCTACAACGCAATACGGGTCTTAACTAACCGCATCCGTCTTGTCTAGCTCAATGTTTCACACAAGGACTCCTTGTCTCCAACTAATGGAATGGTTTTTTTACAAACACACTCTGCAGTAAACTTTAATACTATCCTACAAAGTAAAAGTCTGAGGAAAGTGGAATACAAAAGTCCTTAAGTTGAGTGTGGAGTTTATGTTCTGGAATTTACTGTCAGGACGAAAAAAGGAATATTTGATGACCGTTTTAAAAATATTGGTCTAATTTAACTGCACGATACTTATGAAACAGACTTTGTTAAAGTTGCTTTAAACAATTTGGGCTCTAGTCATGTTTTTGATCGAAATTTCAGGCTTTACTTATTAATAAATCGAAATTTTCCATTTCTGATGACGGTATTAAGGTTAGACTTTAGTCATACATTTATCTGAAATATCCAAGAGAAGGTACTCCAAGACTTTCCCGGTGGAGACATAATTAACTTAAAAAGTTTTGATACCATGTAATCGAATAAATCTCAGTTTTAAGTTGCGAATAGTTACAGATTTGTTGCTTACTGTACTTTGTACAACAGTTTAAATACCACGCTTACTTGTCTTGAAAACTTGTCTTTTTTATTCACGGGATCCGATTTTGTGTCGTTAGGGGCGACCTACCATGGTTACGGAATTTGTTCGTAAGAGTTACCGCGGGTCTGGAACGTAAAGTGCAAACACGGATGGGTTTTAGTTAGTCAGTCTGACACTTCCTTCCATTCCGCACAGAGCGGGAGAAATCATTTGATGACAAAACGCTTATTTTTGGTTCCTATGCAATGTTTTTCTGTGCTAATGCTTCGGAGTTTCGATGTGTCAGACTGTAAATAGCTACTATAATGCTTCTTGCATTAATTTTCTTACACAGCTGTGTCGCCTTGTGGTTTGTTTATTAGTATTCATCTACCTGTCAAGAGTTTATCATAGCATCTTGGACGTGTCGTAAGCATACGGAATCTGATTGGCCGAAGTCTTAAGGCAGGTTGAATCTGATTGACTGAAGTCTTAAGGCAGGTTGAATCTGATTGACTGAAGTCTTAAGGCAGGTTGAATTTGATTGACTGAAGTCTTAAGGCAGGTTGAATTTGATTGACTGAAGTCTTAAGGCAGGTTGAATTGCGATAATCTTTGCGTTCGAAACCTGAATTTGCTATCATTTTTCATTTCTTTACTATCATCATATCAGTCTGTAAGTCTTCTTATTCTTCCTGCCCTTATCCCACGTTACTTGGGGTCGGCGCAACACGTTCTTTTCTTCCACTCTGTCCTGTCAGCCGTCACGCTATCACTAACTCCCTTTTCTTTCATACCACTCCTCATACAATCCATCCATCTCCCTTTCCATTCATCCTCATTTATATTCATAGCCCTTTTAGTTCTCTCCCCTTTTTCCATGACCATACCAAGACAAGTGGTTCCCTTTCAACTTTTCTTTCAGCCTGTAATTACTGAGTAGATATAGGTATAAGTACTTTTCTACATGTACTTTGATGATATCGTCGACACAACGCGTCATTTTTGGCGCCAGTTTAATACCTTAAAAGCTCGTAAACACACAATCTCTCTAATAGTTAAAACTATAAAATCAACTACAGATCCCCTGCTTCAGCCGTCACTTAAAGTGTAATCTCCGGTAAAATTCAAGTTTTTGCTCGACTTGGCTTGGATCAGGGTGAATCGCCGCTTCAGCTGGGATGGGGCTTGAGAATTTAACTCTAAGGCTTTCATCCAATAGCACTGGATGAATATTAGTTTAGGGTTTTCTTTGCTGAAGAAGATTTTTAGCTTGTTAGGTCTCCGGAGATTCTGATTGCTTTGAGGGTCATCAGAAAATAATGGGATTTAAACCAGATGTTAAGTGGTTTTCGAATTGAAGTCTATGCTAAGTCTAGGGCTAATTTTTTAATAGTCAGATTTCTTTTATTTGAAGCATAAATATGATTTGACATGGTTTCTATTCCATATCCGTCAAAGTGCAATTTTAATTCCTCAGATAAGTTATCTCATCAGTATCACTGAAAAATAAGCCCTTAAAGTTATTGTGTATTTTTAAAATTGTGACTTTGTGAATTGTCGAATGCCGAACGTGACGATTTTTATAAATCTCAATGTTTAATTTCACAAATGAGCCGTATTTTCTTATGGAGAGTTGTCTAAGAACTCATTAGAATTAATTGTCGAAGAATAACAAAGAATCGGTTTCTTTGTTATTCTTCTATCTCTTTAACACTTCACATATATATTCAAAATTTAATTTCAAAAGGCCAATCCATATCAGCTATAGTATATGTCGAAAACTTGTCACAATGTAAGGGAAATTAGTATTTTGACAGTTAGCGACTGCGATGCGGATGCGGTCGCTCCGTAAAAACGCTAGAATTGCCCCCACAGGTTAACTACTCCTCAATAAATTGCTTTTGTCGACAGTACCAATTACCGAAGGTGTCAAAAGGCCCTATTTAAAGGCCCTATAAAGTTGTTCGGTGAGAAAACCATGGTCACAGTTCCAGTTGGATCTTGTAGAGATAAACTCGGAATGTTGTAGAACATCTCGAGGAAAGATAATGATCAGATAACGATGATCGAGCTATCTAAATAAGATGCAATCGTTAGTTATCGAGACAAGTTTCCGATAGCTGAAGATTAGTTGTTATTTATGAGCATGAAAAGTTAAATCACTAGAACTGAACTAGGCGATTAAAAAAAAAAAAAAAACTGGTTAGTTAAGGCGCTTGCAGACAACAGAGCTGCAATAGAAATTGTACAAAACTCGCATCTGAAAAAAAAACAAGTAGAAATTTACGTAAGTAATATCTTTTGTAAATTGTTGTACATTTTGCGCTCCGCCTGTCTGCAAAAACCTTTAGATTGTTGCTTAAAAGTAATAAAGAGACTTGTCAACGCACTTCACGATTAAACAATGAATGGGTACGTATGTACTTTAATCAGTCACGATAATTCTATGAATTGCTACTGAATGATGAATATTTATCGTTAAGTTCTTACCAACATATAAAGGCAGAGATCTTCATAATAATAGCATGTTGAACATAGTGTTGTCTTTTGGTATTGTGCAGATAATGCAGTGTTTGAAGTCACAGTATTAGTATTAATGCATTATTCCCAAACTTTGCAACTTCTGAAAGCGCATACAAACAGTAGACACCCCCAGAAAACCGCCGAAGCAGTGAAGCTCGACGACTGCCAGAGTAACGATTCATCTTGGATCCTGCAACGAAGTGTTCGGAGGATTAAGAGAAAACATCAAATATTCTGTACACGGTTGCGGAATTTGTCCGAAAGTGCCACCGCGGCCCTGGAACGCAAAGGAGGAACACAGAATGGGTTTTAGTCAGTAAGAGTCTGACACTCCCTTCAGCTCCGCCCAGAGCGGAAGAAGTCATTTAATGATTTCCCATCCTTAAAAAAGGGCTATTCTGTAAACACCCTCACGGTAAAAACTTATGTATAGTCAACATGAAGTGAGATGTTAATACGGCTACTTCCTGTTATGTCACATTCCCGATTCGTCAACATGTCAAAAGTTTTAAAAACAAATGAATACAGGTAGCGTTTCGTCAAAAATTTGATCTTCATGTATCCATTCCCGTTTCGTCAACTTTTGAGAATGCCTGTATTAATTCCCGCTTGATCAAACTTTTGTTTAAGTACAACTCCTGATTGTAGAGATAGATTGAAGAGAAATACCACTGTTCATGTTATTTCTACTTACTACCTTCCGCGCACGGCTTTTCCTGCATGAATGATTATATCAGTTTGCAGTTTTCGTGGGTCGATCTCTAGATCGGTTTTGATTTTGAGGTACCAGAATATTATTATTCTTGTGAAATCTGCCCTATATTTTTAATTAGCTCTTGCCTGCGTCATCTGCGTGAATCTTAGAACTGGCTCCAGAAAATCGTGACATAACTGGAAGTAGCCGTCAACACATGTATCAATTTGGAATGACAGTTAACTTCAAGCTCTCTTCGCTCAAACAGTCCACCTAAGTTTTTACGGTGCAGTGTTCACAGAATAGATCGCCTGGTGTTCTGGCACAGTAGAAATTTACTGTGGTTCTGGCATTTCGGTAGGCTCGATTTTTAAAAATGGAACTTTATCATTTTGGACTTAAGTGTAACATGTGTGCAATTGAAGCTTACCTTGTATAGTGAACGCCAACGTCACAAATATGTGACAATCAATACGGTTAAATTTTGGCTTGTCTTGGGATGCCAATGCGTTTAATGCTCAGGCGTTCAAAAAGTTAAAGCTATATCAAAAACACTTCCTCTTCTTCGCTGCACCTGTAATCACGCCTGATTTCCCTAGGCACACAAACAGACACGTCTGCGCATGTATGTATATAGACAACTACTCCTAAATACTAGGAACCGATAGGACGCCACAGTTTTATGGACACTATTAATTATGCATGCGACTGCCCTCAGTAATGAGCTTCCCATGCTAACGTATGGTACTGTGAACCTACTAACTAGGTATTTATTATGGGGACACGCGAGTAAAGTGTTCGGTATACCTACTGCCAGTGTTCAATTTGATTGTGTGTACCTATTAGGAAATACAGATTCCGGCAGGGAATTCCCTTACATAATCAGCCTTATAACGTTCCCACTGCTGGGACACAGGCCTCCTCTCCAGGAGAGAAAATGGGCCGTAATCCACCACGCGGGCCCAGTCCGGGTTGGTGAATGTCACATGTCTTAGAATTTTTGGTTCTAGGACGTGCCGGTTTCCTCACGATGTTTTCCTTCACCGTTTTGAGAGCAGTGGTGATAAAATTAATTTCACAAAGTAATGAGCCTGGCTGGGTTTGAACCCGAGACCTACAATTCGTAAGTCGGAGCCTTTACCACTTGGCCACCACTGCTGTCGGAATTCCCTTAGCTGTAGCCATAATTAAAGTATGTCCAGCACGTTTTTTGCGCATGATGCAAATTTGAACCGATTACCTACCAGATAAAGGCTCCTTAAATCTATTGTATGCTATAAGCATTAGGCCGGTCATAGTGGCTACGAGGAGGCTAAGAGTCCATGTCTAGCAATTGCAACGCCGCTCATTGAGCTGAAATGATGTAAGTATCCTATATAAGCTTCCGTAGAACGGGGTGGATAGAAATGCAGGGGTGAATAAAAACAAAACTTTAATTGGGATTTTCGCTTAAATACCATATTAACAGTTTCTCATAAACCATCCACTAGAAAAACAAATAATTGATTTAAAAATTGGAGTTATTAATTTCTGCAAGCAATATTTAAATAACGAGAAATTTCAAGTCAAAGTTTCGTTTTTATTCACCCCTGCATTTCTATTCACCCCGTTTTACCGTTTACATACCAATGACTTTGTTGTACTGTACACAACATAAGTTGGAAACGTACTGTCCAACTGCCATATTCTGTGTTAAACTATGGACAAAATTGGACGGATACTGTAGTATGTTGGTTTCTTGTCTAATGGCCACAATGCTCGTTTACTGTTATTGCTGTGGAGTATGCCTAAAATTGTTAGTTTCAGTGTATAAACCATCAATGATTGTGCGGTAAGGCTTGTGATTCTCAAGATGTAGGAAGATAAATTGGTGCACATTTAGCCATCTTTTCTATAAACTTAGGAGTTGATTGATTTAGCAAATTGCCAATGTTCTGTGTGTGTGGTGGAGTAACGAGTCCTTAGAGCGCCTGGGGTTAGTCGGTAGATAGACTTTACTACCCAGTAGACCGCGTGATAGGCTGCTGATGAGGTGGATCTTTTAAAATCTGTGGATAGAGGCCCTGATAATGTTGCACTAGACTATCTTCTAAAAGAACTAGATGGAGAGAGATCACACAGTGTTTTATGAAGACCATTTTTCGGACATCGCTTTTTTTATGTAATAAACTGATAGTTTAAGTTATTTAAATACAAAATATCGTATCCCCATTTCACTAGCATGTGTAGTTTTTGAGATATATTTTTTTGAAAATCGTCTTTTTTCAACCGGGTATTTAGAAAAAAAAAAAAATAACTCTGAAACTTAATATGATACGCAATTGTGACCTTAGAAACATCGACGGCGTGTTTTATGCTGCATATTTGAGAGTACAAATGAGATTCAGACTTATACGAGTTTTTTAGTTTTTATTTTTTTTCTCGGTAATTCCGTCGTATTTGGAAAAGTTATTTATACTGAAATTGTGCCCTTCATCTTCCCTACATGCCACAAAAATAACACATCCTAATTGCGTGGAATCTAGAAGTTATTCCAAATTAACTGATTTTGTTAGGGTTGTCACTTTCGAATCTGAATTTTGATAACTCATTTAAATAACTTAAACTATCAGTTTTGTAAATGAAAACAATATATCTAGTTTTAATTTCCGCGAATATTAGTGGGTTGCAGGTATGCACCTCCCTCCCGCCCGCTATATTATGCACATGCAAGATTACTGGGCAAATGCAAGGATTTTAAGCACATGCAGGAAGGCAATGCAAAACCCAACACCATTACCGACACGTGTTTCGCCTCTCCACGAGGCATCCTCAGGGGACGTGTTGACTCGCTGACCGTTGAGTTGCGACTGAGAAATTAGTTTTTTTTTTTTTTTTTTTTTTTTTTTTTTTTTTTTTTTTTTTTTGAATGGACTACTCGCAGTTCAGCACATTAAGGCTGGTTACTGCTCAACCGGGCAATCCCGTGGTTGCCTTAGATTCTAAGGCCCCCAGCCGGGGCGAGAAATTAGTACAAGGCACCCCCCTTTTATACACTGCCACCGTTGGTTATTTGTGTACATCTACCCACAAACATACGCAGTAAAGGGGAAGAAACCAAATTCGTCTGGTCATTCAACAGGAAACAAAACAAAACAAAACAAAGAAAACTAGATATATTGTTTTCATTTTCAAAATTAAAATGGATTTCCGCAAAGTAACGCCTGACTCAATCAATTATATTAAACTATCAGTTTTTGACATAAAAAAGCGATGTCCGAAAAATGGTCTTCATAAAACTGTGGATCGTTAGGTGGATTACAACGACACGAGTGTTTGGACAGAGTTCGTTGTGACTACGACCACTCTGTCAAGAGCGAAGCGAAGAAGAATAATTTTCTCGTATAATTTCGGAAGCAAGCTATCGTATTTATAAATGCTGTGTAAAATGTAGATGCAAGAGGATTTATAATACACTGCCAATTATTAATTTTCAATACGTTCTAGCTATGACTTGTGCTAATAGGTATGTTCTAGTCTTCTGTAAGCGCCTAAGGTCAAATCCATGGCATTCAATAGTGACCTTTATTATGTTTGCCTTTGAATACTAATAGGCATACCTTTTGATTGTAAGTAATTGTTGTTGATTGTTGAAAAAATACTTGATCTATGCCACCGGGTAATTACAAACTCCGTAAAATTGAGAATAAATCTTTTTTTAAATTATTAACTTACGATATTTTGTGAATATAAAACCCGTCCAAATTAAATAGTTTCCCATTTATTCGTGTCTAACTGACATCAATGAGTTTGCAATTTGACGCGACATACATCATCATCTGCCTAGCCTTTTTCCGGTTCCCAGTCAATCCGGATTCAGCTGAATACCAGTATTTTACGTAGAGCGGCTGCCTACCAGAGAACGCAAAAGACATTAAGAGGAACACGGATGGGTTTAGTCAGTAAGAATCTGACACTCTTCCGCTCCGCCCAGAGCGGAAGAAGTCATTTGATGATTTCAAGGTTAAACTTAAATTATGTTAGTATAGACAGATATTGTGGTTAACATTTAACGAAAATAACAAAAGAAAGAACCAGAACAGCATTAAGAATGAATTATAATGTTAGTATAGCTTTATTAAAACGTTTTAACCCTGTCTATCTTTGTTATTATTGGTAATGAAAGCTATAAAGCAGAACCTGTGAAGAAACAAGCCAGTCGATACCATTTGATTTTAACAGTCATAAATGTCGTATAAATTAGGGTCGTCACTGTATACTGCGAGACACTATTTTATAGGCAGCGCCCGCGCCTTGATATGTCGCCATCTTGTTGGCGCCACACGATATAAAAACACCCATTTTAATAATAGGTATTTAGTTATTTTTTTTCTAAGCGAGTTTTTGGCAGAATTAGCAAATGAAGTTGCATTTTTTATATAATTTATAATACAAATAATATTGTATTTTATCAATTTTAATGTTTATATACTTAAATATAAATAATATTGTATTTTATCAAATTGAAATGTAAAAATATTATTTTAATTTGTATTGTAAAACGTTAAATATCTTATTCCCGATGCATTTAATCACTTATTGTTAGGAAGAAGACACTGATTCCTGTAACACACATGAATCTATCTAGCACAGGAGTCAGGACCTGAATTTATATGCCAATAGTTTTACTTATCTATCTTAATTTATTTCAATAATAAGGTATTATTATTATATGTTAAGTATTCCCGTTTGATACTGATTTTCAACCGACTTCCAAAAAAGGAGGAGGTTCTCAAGTCGACTGTATTTTTTTATGTTTGTTAATTCATTGATTTGTATTGGGTGTACCGATTTTGATGATTCATTTAAAATTCGAATGCTGGTGCTTGTCGTGTGGTCACATTTAAATTTGATTGAGATTTGACGACTAGTATTTGAGTTGTCCCTAATAATGCGTGGCTTAGTTTACTTTGACGACGTTCTCATTCCCTCTGGTCGATGTAAAATGAAAAAACTTTTTACAAAAGAACTCGGTGTTTGTGGTTGCTTATTCGTGTTTTGAACACCGAAATTAAAGTTATTTTGTACTTTTTGGTTTTTTGTGTAGAAGTCGGTTGTATTTTTTGTAAAAAGTTTTAAGAGCATCAATGCTAATAGCTCCAAATATAATAGGAATACCTTGGGTGCAAACATTGGTGTCCTTAGCTCCTGGGAACATCTACTTCAATTTATTGATTGACCCTTCGACCCAAAAAATCTCCTCCTGGTCTGCTCTGTAGAATCCCGTTAAATGCTGATAGGGTAATTTTTACCACTCTATATTCTTTGGCATATACAATTAAGTAAGTATGTATATCTACGTATGTGTTATACGTAGCTCAAGCTTGGATATATATTCAAGCTTCAAATTGGAGACTGATCTTTTCACTTTTTATTTTTGAAAACTAACTTTTTCAGTTAGATATTTCTAGTTGTTGGACTTCGTATAGCGCATCCATTAGTTTCCATTTCAGAATCTTCTTACCGAACCACCAGTCATAAATAATTTCACTAGTTTGATTACTGAGATCCGATCGTTAATCAGTCTAGCATTCAACCCTCAGCCCTCTAATATTACCTAAACCCAGTACGTCGTTTATCGCATCCGCTCTAATCAATCATCGGTCGAACATACGCCCTGTCGCCATAGGGTAGACAGTAAATGAAGGGTTATGTGAGAGGCAATAATGCAATTAATGCGAAAGAGCCAATGATGATGTTTGTTCTATCCTTTATCCTGAAGACTGTCTGACATGCAGGTGAAATGGACGGAAAATTGAATGAAAATGTGTATCGAATCTAATCAATCAACAGAGTCATATAAATTGTATTTTTCTTTCAATATTAAATCTTGACGCGAATGATTATTTCCAGCTGAGTTCATAATTCTAAAAAAAACTTAAATGGCGATAGTAACTCTTATTATGATTTTTTGTACATATGTCCTTAAAATATGCTTAATTGTAGTATATCATTATCACACTGAGCTAAGTGTATTTTGTATATTGTCTTGAAACCCCGGAATGACAAAAAGCAACAAATTGTAACTTTTATCAAACAGTGGAGGAAAACTTGAGTCGCGAAAAAAATGCGACAAGCGTAAGTGCGAAATTCATTCATCGACACTTAACACTCTGTAATTTATTACTCTGTGTTCACACATAACGGCAAGACACCCATATTAATGAACATTTAATATGTACCTACACATCCTAGACAATTAGATTTATTTGTACGTCTCCCTTTCTCATCACAATTTATTGGTTCTCGTGACTCGAATGCGAGAATAAAAGTCATTGCCAATGCCGTGAGACAATAGTTGTTAATTGTTATATGATTATAGATTAATTATTCATTAATTGAAGAGGCTCTTGTTTGTTTGATAAGGCGTTGTTATTGATAGGTCTGTGAAGCTTCACGCTATAATAATATGTATTGTTCTGGTAAGCAGAGATGATGTGCTGATGATTTTACGATTTTGGGATATTCACTTGTCAGCATTATTTTTGATGGAGGGTGTTGTATAGCCTCAACGGGTAAATATAATTATATTAGAACTTGGATCATGACCAGTTGATTTTTTTTTTCCATGTATATTTCAATTGCCACTATATTATGGCAACGTGATTTTTGAAAAGTTTTGGCATGTACGCAGTAGGAGCCCACTGGCAAAAGCTGCTAAGTAATATCAAATCTAAACCAACTTGTTAAAAGAAATAATAAAATACCTGTCCATAATAGGAATTCTTGGGTATTAGGAAGCTTAACGATAATTTAAATTACCCTTACCTTATAAGGTCTTGGCAATCACTGGACACGATCTCATCTGATTGATTTCTAATTGATTTATCATTGAATCAGTTAAATCGTATGATTAATCTGATTGGTTACACAGTTTCCTGTTAATCCGGTAGTCTTACTACTTACTGATTTTTTAATAAAGGAACCCTAGTTTCATCAAAGACAGACAGACAGACAGACAGACAGACTAGGAAGTGGTGACGGGTGGGCGTTTTGGGGGACCCCAAAACGCCCACCCGTCACCACTTCCTAGTGTTTTTTTTTCTTCCCAGCTAAAACACTAGGAAGTGGTGACGGGTGGGCGTTTTGGGGGACTGTTTTTATGTAAAATTTGACGTTCAAAAAGCTGCCTCTCAGCCTAGTTTGAATAAATGACTTTTGATTTTGATCATCCTGAGTTCAGCCCTGGTTGACACAGGTCTTTCTTTTGAATCTTAAATATTTGTCTTTACTAACAGAACTTAATTACGAACTACTACTATTAATACAATAAATATTTAGGCAATGTTCATTTTTAACCGACTTCAAAAAGGAGTAGGTTCTCAATTCGCCTGGTATGTTTTTTTCTTCTTCTATGTATGTACAGCGATTACGCCGAGATTTCTGATCCGATTTACGTGGTTGTTTTTTTATTCGATGAAGAATAGTTGCCATTTGGTAAGTACTTTTACATTTAGTTCAGTTATATAGTGCATAAGAATTTAGTTCAGTTACGTCGAGTAGTTTTTATTTTATGAGCATTTTTGTTATTATAAATGATAGAAAATCTGTCGGGATAGGAGAAATAGCATGTTTGTTTATTGTTTATACCACGTACGCTGTGATGGGTATGTTTAGCTGAGAGTGAACCACTAAAAAGTTAAAAATAAAATAAAAAAGCTTTACAAAATAATACAACCGACTTCTAAACAAAAAACAAACAAAAAGTACCTACAAAATAATTTCGGAAGTCGGTGTGTTAAAAAAACAAAAAAGCAACCAAAAACACCAAGTTCCGAAATTAAAGTTATGTAGGTAGTCGAATTGAGAACCTCCTCCTTTTTTGGAAGTCAGTTGAAAAGTACAATCCGTCATGAAACCACCATATAACCTACAGGTATTCACATCAATAAACCCAGTTTCACAACCGTAAAGGAAAATACAGGTGACGATAGCACAGTTCTATATAAGACCACTTCCGGGTCGAGATGAAAGTGTTAAGTAGTTTATGGCCGTGCCGGCGGAAACTGCGTATTAATTGCAGACCAGTACACCGTGGTAACGATGTGCGAATCTATAATTTTCTCATGTTTTCATTTAAGAAGTTTCCATGTAAATTCGCAATAATGGAGGAAATTGTTTCCTGTTGGCGTTTTTATTTGTTGTCAGGTGCTCGTTGTTATTAGATGGATTTTTTTAAATTAGGCTTTTTTATCTATACTAATATTATAAAGAGGAAATATTTGTATTTTTGTATGTAACGAATAAACTCAAAAACTACTGGACCGATTTCAAAAATTGTTTCACCATTAGTAAGCTACATTCACCCTGAGTAACATAGGCTATATTTTATTCCCGTATTCCCACGGGAACGGGAACTACGCGGGTGAAACCGCGGGGCGCTGCCAGTAATGCATAAAAAATTTGAAGAGATTTGTGTTTTTTTGACGTTCCAAAGTGGTTTTTAATAATGGTCTAGTTGAAATAAATGAAGTGACTTTGACTTGGTGTGTTTATTGCTGTTTCGTGTTTTTAACCGACTTCTAAAAAAGGAGGAGGTTCTCAATTCGGATGTTTGTATTTTTTTTTTTTTTATGTTTGTTCGCGCATAACTCCGTCGCTTGTGAACCGATTTGAAAAATTCTTTTTTTGTTGGAAAGGGTATACTTCCCAAATATTCCCATGAAAATTCTATCGAAATCAACCAAGCGGTTTTCGAAAAATCTAAAAAAATATCTACTTTGTCTACATTGACGACCTCTTAGTATACTCTGCAAAGGAGCATTACTTTTTTTTATACCAATGTGATTGGTTCGTTTAGGTGGGGGATAGGGGGTGTAGGTACCACTAAAAAGTGAAAAATATTTTTTTTATCGAAATCAACCAAGCGGTTTTCGAAAAATCTAAAAAAAATATCTACTTTGTCTACATTCACGACCTCTTAGTGTACTCTGCAAAGGAGCAGTACTTTTTTTACACCAATGTGATTGGATCGTTTAGGTGGGGGAGGGGAGGGGGTGTAGGTACCACTAAAAAACTTTTTAACAAAAAAATACAACCGACTTTTACACAAAAAATCAAAAAAGTGCAAAATAACTTTAATTTTGGAAGTCGGTGTTCAAAAAACGAAAAAGCAACCACAAACACCGAGTTCCGAAATTAAAGTTATTTTGCACTTTTTTGATTTTTTGTGTAAAAGTCGGTTGTATTTTTTTGTTAAAAAGTTTTTTGATATTAAGATGTCAAGCGTAGATGTTTTATAAAATTGTCATATGTTATTATATATTTCGGACACTGATATAAAATCTGATTCTTTTTCTAACACAAAGTTCTTGAATGGATTTGTATTGTAAATTTAAAGGATATTGTCTAAAATGGCCCTGGTCAGCAAGAAGTATCGGATTATACGATAATTTATTGTTTATTTTATTATATTACTTGCGAATACTTTTGTAACACGGACTAGCTGTATGCCAAAATGAAAATTTAAAGTATTTTACGTGACTAATAACATTAATCGCCGCCATCTTCGCCAAACGTCATGTCGTGTCGCTAAAGATTAGGGATGCCCAATGCAGCCCAATCGATTGTAATCGATCGATTGTTTTTTTAAAGAACTGTTGTATTTCGTATAATATAAAAACCTGCTAAGTATACTTTATAAATGAGGTCATACTCGATTCGTAAAAGGAGTTAGAATAATGCTGAAGTGAACAAAAGCTATATATTTCATCAGAATTTTTCAGGGTTTTTAATAATCGTTTAGAAAAGTGTATGCTTTACTTCTAATTAAATGATTATTTACGACAATTTAAATAAAAATAAGGCTTCTTTTGGGTTTCACCCTAGTCGGGTAAAAAATACTTATTGTTAGGTACTGAATATATTGTAAATGTTTACTCTAGAAAAACAATATTGCTGACTAGATACAGATGTTATTATATTACAAGTATAGAAGAGTGCTATTATTATAAGTAAAGTAGGGCATTGTCATAATGGTATTATCTTATGGTTTGAAAAAGTTGACGTTATTGTTTGTAACGTATGGCGTAAAACATCGATAAATCGTATCGTTTTTGTCATCCCTATTTTTGACGTCACTAAATGGTCACTTGTCACTGTCCTGTCAGTTGCCTATGCTCTGATTATTATTTTATGTGTTTTTATCTTTGTAATTGTATGTGTTTTTGTGTCTTTCGGGACTATATTGCATGTGACGACTGGGCTATTTTAACGGACTCTGATTGTTTTAAAGAACGACTTACCTGGCTGTGATTTTCGGAAGTGTCGATTATAACCTCAAAATCGGATACTTTTTTTAAAATAAATCTATTCTGCAGCTAGTCCGCTATAAAAATAAGATACTATAGAAGTTTTCTTATGATCGACAATACAAAACATAATTTTCTGATGCTCTTGGTTCCAGGGCGAACAATGTATGGGCGCAGAGCAATGTCCTTTAGAGATGAAACAGCCTTTTTATCTATTTCAATTTTAGATTAACGAGCCTTTTAGTCGGACCACCTTCGTAATATGTGTGCTTCTATTCAACAAAGCTAGTGCTGTTCACCCTATAGTTATTTCAAATCCCATCACACACCTTGATTGATCAAAGTTTAATCTCACACAACGCCCTCACGGTGAAATAAAGTCAAAACTTCGTTATCGAAATGTCAATTTTCGAAGCAGATCCCATCTCTTGATAGGGTCGGATATTAAAGTAAAGGCGCTGATAGACTTGATTCACTTGTGACAGAATAAAAGAAGACCGAGCTTTCCTCAGAGCAGTGGTGGCCGAGTGGTAACAGCCCCGACTTACGAATTGTAGGTCGCGGGTTCAAACCCAACCAGGCGCATTACTTTGTGTAATTAATTTCATCACTACTGCTCTCAAAATGGTGAAGGAAACATCGTGAGGAAACCGGCATGTCCTAGAACCAAAAACTCGAAGATATGCGACATTCACTAACCCGCACTGGGCCCGCGTGGTGGATTGCGGCCCATTCCCTCTCCTAGAGAGGAGGCCTGTGTCCCAGCAGTGGGAACGTTAAAAGGCTGAGTATGCTTATGCTTTATGAGCATTAGTCGGTTTTAAATTTGTCGAACTGAACAACGAACGAGGTTATACATTTTCACGATAATTCTAGCGGACGCTCTAGTAAATGATCGTCAAAAAAATTAAACTTCAACAAAGACAAAATAGCTAGGCTAGGCGAGCTTGAAGTAAATTTACTGTCGTTCGCTGGGATGCTCGCAAGAACGCTCGCTAGAATGCTCGCTAAAACGCTCCTGTTTATTTTAAACAAAAGAACATTTGCTAGAATGCAGGTTACAAGTGAATGCTCAAGTCTATCAGCGGCTTAAGGGTTATATAATCGGTTTTACGTCGGGTAATCTGGGTAGGTTCGGTTTTGGGTACTGGGTAGTGAGATCGATCGAGGAATGCAATATTAATCGCGCCTCCGTTCCGCCCGATCGGGTTTATGTCCATCTTAAAATTCGGCACTGGGGAATTATTAAGGTTTATGGTGTGGTGCCGCTCAGTTTTCATTATTTGGATTAGGAAACTTATGTTAGATAGATTTTAATGGGAAGTGATTACGACTGGCGTCTACTAAACTACTTTTTTTATGATGAAGTGTAGAAGTAATGAGTTTTTAGTGCGCGAATTATTTACCCGTGAAATATCTCGGATAAAAACTTAATAACGCCTTAATAAAGAGAGCCCGCCCCCCGAACGCTGTCACGAGCGGACGTGTTTTTGTGACTTCCCTGTATTTTATTCGATTTATGTTGTTTAAAACACAGTAAACAGTAAAACTAACAAATAACTACGTAAACAAAGTGCCAACGTACAAATCAGTGGAATAACTGTAACAGTGCAAAAACAAATTACGAGAGTTATCAACAAAACATTCTAAAACTATTCAAAAGTGAACGTTAAAAGTGTGATTGTGTCGTAGTGGTTTGACCTTCAATGCCAATAAACAGGTCACGGCACATACCTTAAAACACTATCAACTGATCGCCAAATTCATACCATTAAAACTAGCGTCCATAGTCTAGAGGCACAAGCGCACGATTCTTATACCTACGAGTCGCAAGTTCAAATCTACGGCCGGCACTCGCAGCACTTTTTGTCTTTAATATATTTTTCCCGTTCCTTTGGATCGCGAATACGAGCTGACAACGTGATTCATTGTTATCATTAGCCTACGTACCTACGCAGCGAGGTCGCTACTACCGCCATCTCAGTGCTACTTAACCGAACATCTCCCGAAATGCCGCTAAACCGGACACCTCCCGCTACATCCTCTCCGAAAGCCGAAACACCGGCTATTTTAGTAAAAAAAAAGCCATCGACTATAAAATTGGCCCCATCAACCAGTGATCTGCAGCACTCGCAATCGGTGTCTGATCTTCGTACACTTGCAGCAAATAATATTACAGAGCGTAAGAAACGTAAGTTTGATGAGGACGACAGTGACTTTTATTCGGTAATCAAGGAGATGTTTGACACATTCTCTAAGGAACAGGAATTACGTTTCCAGGATTTATGTAGCACAATCAAGGAAGTGAATGCTCAAAATATTGAACTGCGAAATAGCGTTGAGCTAATATCAAAAAAATACGACGAGTTCTTGGTTAAAGTCTCGTTGCTCGAGTCAGAAAGGCTGGAAGATAAAAAAAAACATTAAACTACTGGAAGAAAGACTGGAGTCACAGGAGCGTAAGTCACGTGGGACTGGAATAGAAGTACGAAACTTACCAAAAACCCACGGAGAAACGAAAGATGATCTATGCAACAACGTCATTAAAATTGGGAAAACACTGGACCTCGACATTGATTCCTCCTCAATTAAGGACATTTATAGAATTCCCGCAAAGGATGGCTCAAATCCTGTTATTGTTGAGTTTACATCTGTCCTAACAAAAGACAATGTCTTACGAGGGGTGAAATGCTTCAACAAGTCCAAATCGAAAGGAAGCAAGCTGAACACAACTTGTTTAAACCCTGACTACCCACTAAAACCAATTTATGTTACGGAAACGTTAACACAAAAGACGCAAAAGTTGTACTACCTTGCAAGAATGTTTAAGAAGAGCCACGGATACATGTTTTGCTGGACTTCAAATGGTATAGTGTACCTTAAAAAATATTTGGATTCTTCCCAGATTCGCATAACTAATGACTTAGACCTAGATAAATTGAGAATCTCAGAATGACTAAAAATGGTAAAACTTGGTGATATCTTTTTTAATATTTTTCTGACTCATGTATATTTTTCTTTTTTTGTTTTGTTTTACACATCCACACTTCACAGTTTTCTTGGTCCCTCAGTTTTTAATTGCGGAAAACCATATACACACAGGACCAGTAAAAGTCACCTTTCAAAAACCCAAGTAGTTAAGTACAATTCTGTTGCCTTAACGATACAAATAGCAACATTTTACACAACAATCATCATGAGCTCTTTCAATACTATAGGCGTTCGGAATTCTAAACAAACTCTCTCTAGGTATTATTATTGCGCAGCTAACAAAATATTTAACACATACAAGTTTCATGCTATATTATTATATAGTATTTTAAATTTAGTACCTCTTATGGTAATGAAAACGTATTATGCAAATAGTACTTTAGTCGGTCAAATTCGGTAATATTAACGAACTGTCGGAAGACATAGATAAGGTGAAGGTTTCACAGTCGTACACTGCTGATATTGGAGAATGCCGCAAACTTATAACCCCGTCGTCCAATCATCTCTTGTTATTGACGCAAAACATACGCAGCATCAACTGCAATATGCCAGGACTGGAATTATTACTGACTAGATTAAAATTGGAATGCGACATCATTATTCTCACTGAATGCTGGCTTTCACGTACACCAATAATCCCCAACCTAAATGGATATCGCTATGAGGCAACAAAAAATAATCCTAAACAAAACGACGGGGTGGTAATTTACTATAGAGAAAACCTTCGACTGACTGTTACAGAACCAAATTTTGAGGAATCTAACTGCTTAGTTGCCACTTTAGATAATCGCACGGCAGTCATTGCTATGTATCGCTCACCTTCTTTCCATAATTTAGATCCATTCTTACAATCGCTGGACGACGTCCTCACAAAACATTCCAATTTTGAGAATATTATTATCATGGGAGATATTAATATTGCAATCAACCACAATAAAATAGAAGTTAATGGCGAACGTTATCTAACCCTTGTTGCTTCCCATGGCCTTCTTCCAGCCCACACTCTTACCACACGTAGCGAAAGTGATACATGTATTGACCATGCGCTACTAAAAACTAATAGCTCAGCGATAACCATAATTCCAAACGCATCTCTGACTGACCATTATCCTGTATTGCTAAACTTAAACCTCAAAAATAATACTCAATACTCTGTAACATCCATTCAAAAAGTTGATACTGAAAGCTTAGAACAAGACATCCTTAAGATTGACTTAACTCCTATTTATGACTCAACAAATCCTAACTCTTCACTAAATTATCTCACCGAAAGTATTCAAAAAGCCATATTAAAAAATACCAAAAAAATAGCTCTCTCAAGACGAAAAAAAGTAATTAAGCCGTGGATTACACAAGGTCTTCTACGCTGCATGAAAAACAGAGATAAATTACATCTAAAATCAAGACGCTCACCAGATAATCTAACTCTCAAAATAACCTACACGCGCTATAGAAATTTTTGCAATAGTCTTTTAAAAAAAATCAAAAGAGCCTATGAGAAAGATCTGATGCAAGCAGCGCAAAACAATAACAAAAAATTATGGAAGGTAATCAAACAAATCACAAATACTTCCAAAAATACAAATCACTCAAATGAGCTTCTCTCCCTTTCAAGGTCTCCTCAATCATCACTAAATGCAATAAACAAACACTTTGTTAATGTAGGTAAGTCGCTGGCTCAAAAGATCGAGCAGAAAAGAACGGGTTTTAGCCATGCTGCGACCAACTCTCACACCCTCACACAACTAAATTCATTTGTTTTAGAGAGTACAAATGAGGAAGAGGTGGAGCGTCTTATTGTCAATCTAAAAACAGACTGTGCTACAGGCCATGACAAAATAAGCAGCTCTTTCCTAAAAACGTATAAAAAGTTTCTGGTTCCTCCGCTTACTTTCATATTTAACTCCAGCCTACAAAATGGTGTTTTCCCCGACAGCTTAAAAAAATCTATAGTAACCCCTATTCATAAGACCGGTGACAGGGATCATGTCATGAACTACCGGCCAATATCGATCCTCCCAGCACTGTCTAAACTTCTGGAGAGACTGATAAATGGAAGACTCGTGAAGTATCTAGAAACTAAACACCTGCTTTCTACAAACCAATACGGGTTTCGTGAAGGCAAATCAACGGATCAGGCTGTTAATGCTCTCATCGACATTGTTAGCAATGATCTAGATAAAAAAAAGAAATGCCTAACAGTTTTCCTTGACCTAGCCAAGGCTTTTGACACGATTTCTGTCCCGATCTTATTAAATAAGCTGGAAGCCCTTGGAATCAGAGGTACTCAATTAGACCTTTTCAAAAGTTATTTGGATGGGCGGCTCCAGAGTGTAAGGATTGGTAACTTCATTAGTGAAGACCTTCCAGTGACGTACGGCGTTCCACAAGGCAGCATTCTGGGACCAACCTTATTTCTCGTATATATAAATGACCTCACGAATCTCAAGCTTTCCCATGGCAAAATAATCTCTTTTGCAGATGATACTGCTCTCGTGTTCTCTGCCTATACATGGGAAGAGGCCTTTGATGCTGCCCAATCGGGTTTCGATACGGTAAGAGAATGGCTCGAAGATAATGTTTTGACACTAAATGTGGACAAAACGAAGTATATTTGTTTCAGTATACGGTCAAACATAAATACTAATAACGATCGTCTTAAAATCATACCACACGCGTGTGTCTCGAGAGTAAACTGCTCTTGTCCTTCACTGGAACATGTAAAAACAATAAAATATCTTGGCATAACGATAGACAACAATCTCAACTTTAAAGACCACATTAAGACCCTCTGTGGTAGGATCAGGAAATTAATGTTCGTGTTTAGGACTCTCCGACACGTAGCTGAGCCCTCTGTACTGAAGCGAATATATTTTGCTCTCTGCCAGTCCCTCATAAGCTACTGCATAACAGCATGGGGGGATGCCCTAAATCCACTTTAAAACCGGTGGAAGTGGCACAACGTGCCATACTGAAAATTTGCACCTTCAAACCACGTCTGTATTCCACCTCACTGCTTTATGAGTTTTGTGGGGTGTTGACCGTAAGGCAGCTCTATCTCTTGAATCAGATGCTAGCGCAACATAAGAAACTGAACTACGACCCACTCATATTGAATAGACGTACGAAACATGTTTGCCCACAATCGATTTCTTTCAAAACCAAATTTAGCACTCGATTTGCTCCTTATATTGGTCCCTACATCTACAACAAGCTTAATAAAATTCTCAACGTATACCCGTTGACTCAAAAATCATGTAAACTTATAGTAAGTGATTATCTTCAAAAACTTTCGTACGAGGAGACAGAAAAGTTGCTTCAGGTACCTACATAATTACTCTTATAAGTATTTGTCTATTTTTTTATTTATTTATATGCTGTTAAATTTGTTAAATTTTGCAAAAAAAATTAAAACCGTCCACATATTCCGCAATCTCACACACCCTCTCACACTCACTCATGCACATCTCCATCTCACACAAAGAGAGGACTTACACACTGATCAAGTTACCATTAACATGTCACATAACTTGTTAACTTGTTATTATTTTTTTTTATGAATTTTTGTTTTTCGTCATTCTTAGCTCTTATTCTTTATTTTTAACCGACTTCTAAAAAAGGAGGAGGTTCTCAATTCGGATGTTTGTATTTTTTTTTTTTTTTTTTATGTTTGTTCGCGCATAACTCCGTCGCTTGTCAACCGATTTGAAAAATTCTTTTTTTGTTGGAAAGGGTATACTTCCCAAATGGTCCCATGAAAATTTTATCGAAATCGAGCAAGCGGTTTTCGAAAAATCTAAAAAAAATATCTATATTACCTACATTGACGACCTCTTAGTTTACTCTGCAAAGGAGCAGTGCGTTTTTTTTTTTACACCAATGTGATTAGTTCGTTTAGGTGGGGGGAGGGGAGGGGATGTAGGTACCACTAAAAAGTGAAAAATAAAAAACTTTTTACAAAAAAAATACAACCGACTTTTACACAAAACATCAAAAAAGTGCAAAATAACTTTAATTTCGGAAGTCGGTGTTCAAAAAACGAAAAAGCAACCACCAACACCGAGTTCCGAAATTAAAGTTATTTTGCACTTTTTTGATGTTTTGTGTAAAAGTCGGTTGTATTTTTTTTGTAAAAAGTTTTTTTATTTTTATCCTGTTCTGTATTAAGCACGTACATTCTAAAATGGAATCATAAAAATACTTACTTTTAAATACTTATTGGTAACGCAGGGGGATTGGTGTTGAGGGCTGAAATACAGGTTATGCCTAGTTCGGCTCCAAATGCTAATTACTGTTGTGTACACTAAATGTAGATTAAGAACTTTATTGTGAACAAATGTACAAACTTTCTGTGAAATAAAGATTATTATTAAATGTCTACGCAAAAACTTAGCCTCAAGAACCGACAACCTAGGTCGGATAATATTTAGGCACTTATTCATTAGGATGTCCCAACGAAAAGGAAAGGTATATCTGATTACAGAACATTATAATTTACCTATGAATAAACATCGTGAGCATCATTCAAGAAAAGAACACAATCTAATAGTTAGCACCAGCCACGTTTAATTCAAAGAAAGTTCCACTTAATAATAACCACGTAATCGTGCGCATACGCATACCTTCTTTGAAGCGCAGATCAAAGCATTCTGCTAATGTAGCACCACTTAAAACATTGTAAGCAGCTAATTACGTTTTAAATGTATTGGTATCTTTGTAATTGAAGTGAGTGAATGAGTGAGTGAGTGAGCTTATGGATTTCCGTCTGTGAAGAACAGGAATTTTGAGAAGACTTGCCGTTGTCATTATAGTGCAACGCACATCTTGCAACCGCGATTGCTTTTACAGATTAGCAATCCTTGTCCCTTTGATCTAGTTATCGAGAAGACTGTATTTATGAAAACAATAAACGCGACTTAACTATGTAGCTTGCTTGAAAAGGAATTTAATTTGTATGTTCTCTGTATTTTTTGTTTTTACACTTTTTGAAGTCATAACTGTTTTTCAACCACATTTGTACACCAGCCATGGTCAAACATTTTGAGCCAAAGAATATTTTGTAACACCTATAATAAGCAACATACATAAATTAATCTGAATCTGAAAAGATGGATACGATGTTACACCTATTTTGCGTCGGCTTCAGTGTCCTTGTGAATGTTTTTAACGTTTTTTTGTCCTTTGGAGACAGTATATTTACTGAAAACCAAATTCAAGAAGAAATTTTTACAATTAATAATGATGAATAATTTTATAGCCATTACAGAAGTGTCAATTCAGTCTAACGCCGAATAGTTTTTATGTAGCAAATAACTCGATTAGTTCAATTTTAGCCTGCAGGCCTATAATTAAATTTGAACATTATAGCCAATTATTCCGAGAACCAAATTAAAAATGGCGGCCTCGAATGCTAAAGCTTTCGAGTTCAATAACCTTTTGACAATGCGTTCTAGAGAAAGATTGACCGACTTGGCTCGAGTAAGTCTTTGACAGTTCTATTTTACGTGGGTTTAATTCTGATTATTTTGATTCTACATTACTCAAGTACCTAATAATTTAACTGAAACTCAAACAGCACTGTCGGTTATTATTGTAGTGTATGATATTTATGTTTTGAATATTTTCATTATGTATTTTTCTTTTGTACAAACTAATCTTCTGATCGATTGGCTGTTTGCCAAGCACTCTGATTGATATTGTTTCCAAAAGGGTAGGTAAGATTTCAGTCTACAAAATATAGGGTAAAACCAGGATAGTTGCCCCAGGGATATACTTAGTTGCCCCGATTTTAATTACTCTAGTTTGGTGGATGAATCACATGTCATGTTATTTTATTTATCAATCGAAACTCACCCAGGTAAGGTGCGGTCTAAGTTTTTGTGGGACTAAAGTCCTCTTTCTCGGCGGGGCATCTATCCTAAAAGTAATTTGTATGGATTAGGCAACTATTCTATGATGATATCTGGAAGAAATGATGGACGGAAATTCTGGATAAGTCTTTACTGTATGATACTGTTACAAGATTAGGTTGCGAGCGCGTGTATAGTGGAAGGCGGTTTCGGGCGAACTGTACCCGGCGAGCGCTGCGCGTGCGAGGAATTCAAAACGAATGCGTCAGCGCCCCTACACGGCTTTTATCCTTGCTCTTTATTTTAGTGATGAACTGATGACAGACTAATCAACCCAAACCCAACTTCAAATAATCCTAAACGCGACTGAAACGATAAAAAAATTTTCACAAACTCCCCACCAGAACATTTTTATTACTAAGCTGAAGGCGTTGACTGCGGATTAGCCATTCGCGGTTCCAAATTCGCTCCAGTCCAATAATTGGATAATACACTTTACCCGATTTCAAGGTTCGCTGCCTTGCACCACAGTAGAAATATGGAACAGTACAGAAACTACGAACAAACGGTCGAAACGGCACACTCACACAGACGCGCACTTCTACGAGGCCTCTAAGGGACCTTCGCGGTGCGCTCAGTGGCGGGTGCCGTGTTCATAGATAATACCTACGCTATTATAATGGCTATATGTAGATGGACCACTCAGGTTTTCGTTTTGCAAAAATTGAGTACCCAAGCACAGATTTTTAATACTAGTATACCGAAGACTGATTGTAATTTATATTGTATTATAATTTATATAACATATGGAATAAATGAATTCTTATGAGCATAAAAAAATAAATGAACATAATTTGACGAAAACATTATATTCTAGTCTTGTCAAAGGAAATTTAGCCTTCGAAACATACACATTGGAACTTACTTACTTCACAAAATAAGTAACAATAATTTTTCAACATACAGAAATCCTTCATTTTAGGGCAGATATGAGATATTAGGTACAATTGAAATAGAATAAAATGGCATAGAAATGATAAAAAATATTCAGTTTGTATTTTTTTTTACAATGGCATTATTTACATTTTGACCAAAGAAGAAAGTCGCATGGAATAACATGCACTAACGCATTACATTTTCGTGTGACTATTTCTCCCAGTCAACTCCTTCCGCAAGCCATGTTAAAGAACTTCGTTCCAAGAAAACACTTACTTATTACAAACATTAAAAGTGACAACCCTAACTCTCTACTGGAGCGTAGGTAATTATTTCAACAAATGGGCTTAGTTTCCATACTGTTCCATATTTTTACTGTGCTTGCACTGAGCAGCTTCACTAGTTTAGCGACGATGCCATTTTACGTCGTGGCGTCGTGAGGGGGTCTTAAGTAAGAGGGGGTGTTAGTGATGATGAAAAATGGGGTATAGGATTTATTTAAATAGAGAAAATAATAAAGAATGCCATGCCATGTTAATTTTGTTTTTACTGATAATTATAGTTATAGTAATCATACAAAACCAGCATGACGTAGTTTTAAGGATTACAATCTAGATATTCTGTGAATAACGTAGTACGTAGGAATATATGTAGCTCACACCAAGCAGGGTCGGGCAGTCTTTGAATTACTTGTAATTAAAATACGTAATTGGAATACAAATACGTATTTGGTATTTGTAATTCAATTCTCAAAAATATAAGTTAGTTTTTCAAAATACTAGTGCCTTCATGTGGTGGTGGTCCCATTTATAATTTGATTGAAATCTGACTACTAGTATTTGAGTTATCCGTAATAATGCATGGCTTAGTCTACATGGTATTTGAGTTATCCGGAATAATACATGGCATTCCCTCTTGTCGATGTAAAATGAAAAAATAAAATTGTTTACTATGGTTTGGGAGAGCATCTTAGTCCCGTCCGTCCGTTTCAACGTGGTCCCTTTCTAGTTTGGTGAAAATCTGAAGTGAAGAACAGAGATGATAGGAAACGGAACTTTTCAATAAATGATAGCAAATCTTTCGGGATTGTTGAAATCGCATGTTTGTTTCTTGTTTACGCCAATGTTATTAACCAATCACATTACACCCCCACCAAAACGTACCCGTTTAGGTGGGGGTGTACCCCAAAAAGTAAAAAATAGAAGTGCTTTTGGTTGCTTTTTCGTTTTTTGAACACCGAGTCCCGAAATTAAAGTTATTTTGTACTTTTTGTTTTTTTGTTGTGTAGAATTCGGTATATTTTTTGTAAAAAGTTTTTTTAGATAAAAAAAAATAAAATAAGAGAGATTCTGAGGTACGTTTGTCAAAGATCCTCTGAAAGGACAGTGTGAAAAATTGTTCTACGGGTAAATATGATGATTCGTCTTGGCGGGGGCACTACCGTGCCCCCAGACTATGCTTGTACCACAGTATTACAATATTACAGTAGGGAAACGCCTTTGATGTCGCGCGATGCCGCCGCCAGTGTAGGTACTTACGCTGCCACATGCAAGTATGGAAGGGTTGTCACCAAATGGGAAATAAAACAATTGTGATTATTACTATGATGATGTAATCATTTATTCATATTTACATTCAAAATAATTGTGATTATTAAATCTAATATAATTATTTATTAAAAGTGTAAACCACATACGTACCTACATGTTATATAGGTAATAAGGATGTTTCCTGAGTAAAAAATATCTGATTATGTTTAGTCCGTCAGTAAGATTATAGAAAAATATTGTTCACGTATTTTTTCCTTTATTGAATCTATAAAAACTGACGAAGATAAATAGCTTCAAAGATCAGGAGTGGGGGCTTGTTACGTCACGGCTAGGTAAAAATTGTAGCGAGTAGTGACGTCACAAGAGTTTTCAACGCACTGTATCGTCTTCGTTTTTTTCTTATTAAGTATATGAAAAAGAAAAAAATACGTGGCCAATATTTTATGGAAATCTATCCGACGGAGTTATGAGATTTTGTCAACTACCTTATTGTACAACTGTTTTACTTTTCAATTACCGTCTTTGACAAGCTTCTATCCATAACTCGCGCCTGGAAAGTAAGTAGGTACCTATAAATTCAATAAACAAACACATACCTTTACAATTATAATTATCAGACAAAATTATAAGGAAAAGTGGCCAAAATTGTGTGCACAAGTCAGTTTTGTCTTAGCGGCGGTGGCGGGGCGTCTGTAATATTCCACAAGTCTATGGTACACAAATGAAAAAACCTAACAGAACAGTTTGTGCGCACCATTATAGAATGTAAGTATAATAAAATTATTACACAAAAAACACGCCCGCGTCTGCCCTTCGCGCTCGGTACCGCAAACTAAGCGTGTTTGCGGTACGCGGCCCGCGCCGCCCGACACCCCGCGAGTTCCCCTCCGTTGCTCTGCGCAAGTACATTCGTCGCCGTACTGTAGGAAATATTGTAATACTGTGCTTGTACACCGTATACTTAGAAAAATAACTATAAAAAATGCTTGTCGCATTATAGCATTGCGTGTCGTTCGGAAGCCGTAGGTAATTAGTTTATGTGACGCGGAAGGCCCGAAAATACAATTTGAGCGACCTTCCCGTTGAAGATCGTCTAATTACTTTAATAGAATGACTATTAAAGTAATTAGACGATCTTCTGAATTAAATTTAGATAAAAAAATCAGTAGAAAAAGTAATTTCAATATGTGGGTGTAATTATCAATTAGTAAACCCTATAGGTACGCCTATCTATGAAAGTCTTATTCATAATAATGGGAACGTCATTGAAGTAAAAAACTAACGGAGCAATTCAAACTAGATGCACAACAATGTAAAGTGACTCTATCTGTTTGTTACCTTTTCAAGTCTAAAACGGCTGATCGCATTTGCATGATATTTGGCACACGGGTAGACCAAATCTTGGATTCTAGTCCATATGTGTCGTATTCATAAATCCTGACATAGGACGCTTTTATCGCGTGAGTATGATGAGTTTGTTTTTTACCGATTTTCGCGCGCGCAGGCGTAACCGCTGGAATTAGCTAGTATGTACACTAGCTTTTCCACATATAAAAACATCGCCCTGGGCTTAATTAAAAAAATGAAACATTACCTACTTGAGTTTATTAACCCTCAAATTGTCAAAAGATCTTTTTATATCGTGCGTGTTCGATTTGGCATGAGTTGCGCCCACGTTTTTGATATATTTTTATGTTTTCTGATGTATTTCTAGTACACAGTCGATATTCAAGTTATTGGAGCGGTAGCATTTAGTTTTACGTCACCTAGGATTGCTGTAATTTGTCACTTGACGGCCTAATTTGAGGACGGTAGCGGCGCTAAATTGATTGTTACGGAACCAAGTGGTTTCGGTTATTGTATTAGATATTAGATAATATATAAAACAAAGTCGGGTTTGTTACAACACTTATAACTCGAGATCTGCTGAACCAATTTTCTTGGTTTTTGATTCGTTGGATTTGTCTCCGCCCCGAATAGCAGAATACATCTTAAAAACAATGAAAACTCTATTAAAGTAAACGCAGTGGAAAATGGTTTTAGGTGAAATATATTTAGTGCGTTGTATGTGGCGGAATGACGGAAAAATTTCAACATAAAAGCGGGAAAATCTTTTTTCATTTTTTTATATATGGCAAAACAACGTTTGCTGGGTCAGCTAGTTAGATAATAAAAACTGTCATACGTTTCAGTAGATCAATAAATTTACTAGTTATGTCTCTTTATGTAATAAGGTGTCTGAAAGCAGTTTAACGAGACCTTAAAAAAACTTTATTAAGGTACCGTATTTGATGATTCTGCGAAGCCTTCATTAACTTTGCTATAACAGACGCTGACGTAGAGTCCGTTCCTATCAGTGCCTACGACCCTAAATATAAGTAAATTCCTAATAAACTCAATCGACCGTCAAACGCTATCGCTTGTGAATTGAGCTGTAACCCGTAACTAGGGATGTCAATGAGGTTGTTTTATCGGAACCGAAGTCGGAGTTGGGAGAACCCATAGATTATAGGAGAACCAGAACCTGAAGTGGAGATGAAGAGAGGTGTGTTAAGGGCAGGCCTATTATATATAAAAAAACTTTGTTTAGAAGTCGGTTGTATTTTTTTGTAAAAAGCTTTTATTTATTTTTCAGTTTTTAGTGGTTCACTCCCAGCTAAACATACCCATCACAGCGTACTTGGTATAAATTGGTGTAAACAATAAACAAACACGCGATTTCAGCTATCCTGACAGATTTGCTATCATTTATTGAAATTAACAAAAATTTTCATGAAATAAAAACTAATCGACGAAACTGAACTAAATTCTTATGGGACCAAATGGCAACTATTCGTCATCGAATAAAAAAACAACCACGTAAATCGGATCAGAAATCTCGGCGTCATCGCTGTACATACATAGAAAGAAAAAAACATACCTGTCGAATTAGAGACAGCCTCCTCCTTTTTGAAGTCGGCTAAGAAGTAATACAAACATTATTCAGTCAGCTTCTTGAATATCAACTCATAACTAATAATACTACATAACATAGGCGTTAAAAATAATCATGTTTTCAATAACAGAGCAAACTAAATCAAGTGAATTGACTCCAAAAGTAGACGGAGTGCGATACTTTTTATTCGGAAGTCGAATTGTACTTCGACCTTCGGTTATGAAGTGTCGGAGCCGAAGTCGGATCCGCAGGTGCAATATCAATGTTGCGGAATTTGTTCGAAAGAGTCACCGCGGCCCTGGAACGCGGTGGGCATTAAGAGGAACACGGATGGGTTTTAGTCAGTAAGAGTCTGACACTCTTCCGCTCCGCCCAGAGCGGGAGTAGTCATTTGGTGATTTCCCACCTAGAAAAAAAAAACATAAAGTGGGAGGAAAAAAAGTAAAAAAGGGTGTGCCAAAATTCATTCAGAAATTCCAAAATAATATAAGGGATTGACCAATGACATTTCGACGGCGTTTTGTCAATCCCATATAAATATAAATTGTATATATATCTATTTTGACAATAGCCTTCGCCACGCTGACGCAGTCATGATGATATTTGTCTAGAGCCTCAGATTCGTTCAGCCGTTATGGCGTGACTAATTAATAAAGAAGTCAAGAAAGAATAATTCATAATCAGCCTTTTAACGTTCCAACTGCTGGGACACAGGCCTCCTCTCTAAAATAAAATATAAAATAAAATAATCTTTATTTCGGATAAGCATCATCCATATCTGATCTAAGAGAGGGAATGGGCCGTAATCCACCACGCGGGCCCAGTGCGGGTTGGTAAGAAAGAATACTATTAATAAAGAAGAACGTAAGAAGTCATTTGAAGACTTCCGATCCAGAAAATAGGTGTAATATCGATCGGAAGTTCCGATATATCGGAGTCGATGTCGTAACCCCGGAACATCCCTACCCGTGACCTTCCGTAATGACCGGAGTGACGAGATTAATACCGCCCAACTACGCGTTATGCGGAGATTTTAATTGCATCTAACGCCAGTAACGCCCCGTCACGTTGATTAACGTTATCATAATTTCGCTTATATTATGATTACGGTAAAATTTAATTGTTTAACGAACAATGAAGGAGTTTTGGTTAGGTTTTACGCTTAGTCACATTGTTGTAAATCGTATTCAGTTGAAGTAGGCTTGACAGATCATTTATTTTACACTAGCTTCTGTCCGCGACTTCGTCCGCATGGTATAGTTACTAACCCCCCGGTTTTGAAACATTATTCTTTGGTGCTCCACTCTTGTTGGTCTTAGCGTGATGATATATAGTCGTATAGCCTTCCTCTAGCGTTCCTGAGATTAGCGTGTTCAAGCAAACAAACAAACTCTTCAGCTTTATAAATTAGTATAGATTTTTAACTCAGAAAATTGCAGTTACTTTTTATACGTCACAAAACACACACACCACACTTTATTTCCCCAAAATAATACTCAATTTCGAATTAACAATCTACATCAAGTTTACATTGAACGTACAATCTACATTTTAACCTTACAAAATCTATGTGTGTGTCGTAATGATGCCATGTCATGCATGAACGCTGCACACTGGGCCTCATCTAGTTTTGAAAAGGCCAAATATATTGATGAGTAATAGTGTTATTTTCATCCTCTTTACAAATGATAAATGATATTTATTTTGTAAGTAGGTTAAACATAACCCTTTTACACGTCCAATATTGCCTATTGTTTTTTTGTCATTTTAAGCTAGATGAAGCCGGTGTTTCCTAGCTGACTACCCTGAGAAGAAACACCGAAACAAACTCAGAGGTCAAAGTCTCTTTTAAAGTCCATACAATCCGTACTGGTCAAATCATATGAGAACCATGTAGGTTAATGTCTGAGGTAGCCTTTCGAGGAAAGTGCCACACAGATTTGAGTGGACTTGTCCAGACAGTGCAAGCATTTGTCAGATACCGTGTAGCTCAAACTTAAAACTTTAAGGAGCTCAACGGTTTGACGAACAATACCAAAGTACCTAAGGACATTTGGGTAGGGCGCAAGAATTAATTAAAAATAGTAGTATAATGACGATGGAGCTTATTGCAATCTCTGAAGCACTTACGTACTGTACCAGTAGTGAACATAAAAATATTGTTATTTGCACAGACAGCAAAAGTTCCTTACAACATTTAGCTCGATGCGCCTCTGGCCGCAGAGGTGTATCGCTAGCTTATGTTAGCACTGTTAGCGCTAGCAAATAGTAATTTAAGTCGAAAATTAGTTAAAATTGATTGAGTCAGGCGTTACTTTGCGGAAATCCATTCCATCCCATCCATCCATTCATCCATTTTTTTCTCGTGGAGAGGCGAAACACGTGTCGGTAATGGTGTTGGGTTTTGCATTGCCTTCCTGCATGTGCTTAAAATCCTTGCATTTGCCTAGTAATCTTGCATGTGCATAATATAGCGGGCGGGAGGGAGGTGCATACCTGCAACCCACTAATATTCGCGGAAATTAAAACTAGATATTTTGTTTTCATTTTCAAAGCGAAAATTAGTTGTTACGGCCCATAGACTCAGATCTGGACACATTCCATGTAATAAGTTTGCGTTTATGATGAGAAAAACGAACTCGCCTAACTGTGTGGAGTGTGGAGTTGTTGAAGACTTACACCACTTGCTGATGGACTGTGTTCGGTATGAGTGTGAGAGAAAGGATCTGTTTAGGGTCTTGAGATTGAACAGACTTGAAGTAGGAACTTTTCATAAAATCCTGGCTCAACCAAATGGCGATGATGCGAAGAGTCTGTTCAGTTTCATGGCCCAGATATGACCAATGTGTATTTAGGGTACGATGGGACTGACATACGCATTGCGGTTATAAATGTCCCTAAATTAAAAAAGATTAAAAAAAAAAAAAAAAAAATTAGTCATCGTATTACATTCGACCCTAAAAATCTGTGTGTGTGCAGTAATGACTATGTTTTGCCTCTCGCTGCACGCCCTGCAGAGCCGTGCGTTGCACTGTCATTTGTCAACGTCACCTCGCTCCACAGATATTAATGGAAATTTAGTGTCAACTGAACGCCTCTGTGCCTTAATTACTGGTGATTGTTTCATTATTGATTTTTACCTTCGGCACGCGACGAATTGTGATAGACGGGCGTTAAGCATAATTTAATTTGATCGAATCAAGTGTATCGCGGTAACAGTTATTTGGCGACCACTAGACTGTAATGGAACGCTTTAGTACTTCAATAAAAAAAGTGAAAACAGCTAAATTCCATTTTATGTGTTTTGCGTTAAATGTTTTTCAGTATCACATCGCAGTAATTATGTATAAACACGTATGTTAATTAAGGATATACATATAGTAGAATATAATGAGCTGTAGTAATCGATTTTACAGGTGTTAAATGACGCTTGTCAGTTCACTCATATTGTACGCACCGCACCCACATAATGACGTGTAATGACGATCAAAAGTGATTGATGTGCGGTGCTTGCACACAAGTCACCACACTGTAAAATTACGCACGAATGAACACGAAAAAACGATAGTTATTGCCATTTAAGTATAGCTTCTAAGAATGTTTTGCTCGATTTTCCAGTAATTATCTAGTATTATCGCCGAGAGTGTTCAAGTGTTTGTGACGCAAATTTTTGACGTGACTCTAAACACTGCCTAACTTAAATGGGACTAGGCATTTTTTTCTCCCGCTCTGGGAGGAGCGAAAGGGAGTGTCAGGCTCTTACTGACTAAAATCCACCCGTGTTCTTCCTAGAACCCTTTGCGTTCCAGGGCCAAACTAATTCCGCAACAATAGCGGCACAACATCTATGGGGCCCCGTCATCTTTGCTGACAGCTCTTTGAGGCGCGCGTGGAACACGACGCGCCGTCGACTCGGGCCTGGTTGCTAACGGACGGCGAGCCACCCATAGCTCGCCATCCGCAGGCCCATTCACATGACTTCTCCCGCTCTGGGTGGAGCGGAAGGGAGTGTCAGACTCTCTCTTCTTCTCTCTCTCTTCTTACTGACTAAAACCCACTCGTGATGCTTCTTGTGCCCTTTACGTTCCAGGGCTGCGGTGACTCTTTCGAACAAATTCCGCAACCATTTTGGCACACCCTTTGGATACTGTTTTTGACATACACGAGGGCGAAGCCGCTGGTAGAAACTAGTAAAATAAGTACTATTTTTGACTGGGCTTTTCTCATCTGAACTTTTAACGATATTTACGAAGCGAGGTTTCATAGAGCATAACTTGAGAGACATAACTAAAATTATTGGCTTGAGCTAAGTTAGCGATGCTATTCGTTACGCTACGCTATCCCTGGTAGAACCAAAGCCTAAACCTCGGTATTCCATAACTATAGCAGCAGACGTTTGTAATGTGGTACAATGGCGTGCAATATAGATTAGGTGACATCATTATTAGGTGGCTCGGATGTGGGGTAATGGTTATAGCGCCGCCGTACTTAAGACCATTATGCAGAAAGCACAGCATTATTGTCTGCAGTGTCGAGTGCGTTTAATGTGTGAATTTAATTTAGAAGCTAGTTGCTGTGAATTTTAATTTTGTGTGTGAAAATTGGCAGAGAGAGAAAAAAGTGCGTGTTTGATAGAAGAAGGAGATTAAAGGGCTCTGGAAAGGCAGGAGGTTCTTGAAAACCTCTCCTCTCCTCCTTTTTACTTACTTTATCAATCTCACTTGCTTACTTACTAAAAATGAAAGCATATCCTTAGTTTGTTTACGCCGTAGCTAATTTCACAAAATAAGTTTAACTAAAGTTTGACTGTCTAGAAAATTATGTAGGTAAATATTGCGTAGGTATACAGTCAGATAATCTCTTAATCGCAACGTGTTTATTTTCCTGTCAATACGGAATCTCGGACCGTGCCAAAAGGTACAAAATATATTGGCACCGATCATGATTCAGATACATTCGACATCGCCGACAGTTCCTTCACCCCTGAAATGAAACTAACGATAATTCTTTATTTATTCAGATGTAACCAAAAAGAAAATTGCTCGCGGAAATGTAGTCGAGGCAGTGTGCAAGCAACAGTAAATAAACATTAAGGTACATTAGTCGATCAGGAACGCTATCGATAATTCGTAGTTAGGCATTGACGTTTAATTGGACTTCCTCCATTGTGCGAGCAACTGTGTAAAGTGCTAATTACCAATCAAATCAAATCATTTATTTCTTTGCAAACATGGGTATAGTACACAGGTGTTTTTATAATAGTATGGTTCTCCATATTTTACCATCACATGGGCATGCAAAGGTTTACAATTTCAAACATAAGTAACACAAAAAAAAATTGGTGGCAGATCGTTCGAATTAGATTATACAAATAAATATTTAAAAAAAAATGTCAGCGTGGTCACAGCAATAAAAACAAAATAAAATGAAAAATTATAGAATCACAATAATTATGTCAACCAGAGTAGCAGTATATCAATCAGTTAGTGACTCATCATTAAGAAAATCGTCAATCTTGTAATAAGTTTTCATAATTAAAAATTCATCTAGGGCCCTTTTAAATTTTAATATAGTCATATTTTTTATAACAGTAGGTACTACAATAAAAGTAAGGGCTTCCTCATACAGCTGTATCTATGGTTTTGTCGGGCTGGTATCTGCAACTCCACGTCTAAGCTCGTATTTTGCTGGTAGGATGTTTTGGTCAATCGATCCACCGCGTCTCTCAAGGAAGGCCAGCAACAATGTGGTTAATACATATGTCATGGAGGGTTACCTGGGTTACCAAATTACTTAGCCCTGTATTCAGCAACCACTAGAAAGAAAGAAAGAAAGAAAGAAAAATAGTTTATTCCACTCATACACACACAGAGGTACAAATAAACAAACAAAATAAAAATTGAAAAATAATTAGTATTTTTTTTTTAAGTTATAAATAACATGTCAGACCCATTCATGAAAGACCCAAACATGCTCAATCCAGATTCCAGACACCAATCAGCAAAACTCCGATTCAGACTCCCTATTGAGAATCCGAAGTCTGAATCCGCAAACTAGCATCCAAATCGAGCACCGGCCGAATTGTTTCATGAATGGGCCCGCCTATAGATATAATAAACAAGATTTCTATGGGTCCGCCTATGTCAGGGACGGACACTATGCATGAAGTCACTGTCACTAGGAGCAGATGAGCTGCCGTCTCATCCTCCATGAATGCCGCAGTATCTATAACTCCTTTGACCAAAGAGGTCTCATGAATAAAGGCCCTGTGGCCAGGCGTTATCTAATGGCACGCAATATTGGCCTTATGTGTATAAGTGTTAAGTGTCACTGATTTTGACAGATTCCTCGCATACACTGCGATATATATACAAACATATGTCTACTCACAGCAGCATTGCTGGAACACGGGTCGCTTTTAATCAGTAAAAGTCTGACACCGCTCTGTACCGCTCCGCCCAGGAGTCAGGGGTCACTTGCAGGATTTGCAGGTGTAAAGGGTTCGGAGCAACCGTTGGTCTTCTCGTATACCTTTGCGATATTAGAATAGACGGTTAACTGTAGTTTAGTATTTCGCCCTCAACAGTAATTGAGGAAATGTGTCTTTGTAGAGGTCTTAAACAGTCGTTTGTAGTTTATTTTGTTCATGCACCATTGTCTAAAACCTTGTCTTGCTCAATACATGCAAAACGTCGTTGCTTGAGCTGTTTCATTAGAATTGCTAGTTTCGAGAACGACAAATCGTGTACTACATTAGTTATATTGTCTTTGGAAAACTGCATAAGTTTCTCTTCAACGGCACAACAGGTATTCCAGTTAAAGAAAATCTACTATTCAACTGTTTTTGAACTGTGTCAAAAATTCTATGTTCATTGTTGAAAGAAATTAAAGCATGGAGTTTTGAGACCGGGTAGTATCTTTGATAATGACGTATTGGAGCTGAGCGTATGTACCTAAAATTATCCCAAAATCTATATAATTATGTATGTATTGAAGGACAATTTCCAAAAAGGTTTAACTGTACCTGCAGCGGTCAAAATGCCTGGTACCTTCCTCTACCTTACGCAATTTCAAAAATCCCTTGTACATGGTACTCATATATATCTACATCTGTATCTGTATGTACTCAGTATATCCTGTGTAGGTATTCTATATATCCATCCCTAGGAAGAATAAGCAGCATCCAAAAAGGTACTAAAACTCAGTCTGCCAGAAGTATTTCGGTTATCAAGATGGATGATGCTGGCCATGTGGCCACAGTAAAAAAAAAAAGAAAAAGCTATGTGGATATATTAGTTTAGAATTTTTATTCATATATAAGAAGAAAATATTCGCAATTAGATGAGCCTAAATACCACATCTCAAAATTACCAAGCTGACAATAACTTGATGAACAAATATAGCACTTCTTATTTTATACTCACAAAATTTGCTTTTCTTTCTCCCAAGTATCTTATCACCAAGCAGAGTGTGTAATTATCTCCCATTTCCAAGAAAAAAATAAATCTAATAAATTACCTTTATCTGCAACTGAATTAAATGTGTCGTCTTCGAATCAACTAAATTCTCATATGTGGTTTACATACCTCTAAACTTCCACCTAACCCCAATATAAAACGTAAACAAGGGCCAATTCTACAATTTTTAATGCAACGTTGGAATGCTCAGTCGCTATCATCCAAAATACGTCAATTCCCTACATTTTGACAAACTGCGACAGAGATGCGAAAACTTTCCTAAAATATAAGTTCAATTAGCACTCCGTGTGTACTCATCTTAATATTCCATTATAAATCGCGTTCCGCCCGCGTGACGATCACGGCACGACACAGCGTCTGCATAACACTATATAATCTGTATGCGGTAGCCACCAGCTGGAAAACGTGGCTAATGATGATTTAATACAGCATGCATTGAACGTTGAATAGCTAAGTGTTTATGTAAATGAAAAACGATTTTTTGCAGACTTATTAGCTGTTGTTATTGTTGCTGATCGATGGATGTGTGCGGGGAATGTTTATGTGAAGTTTATTTTTGTTTATAAGAAAAGTGTTGAAGCGCTTTTACATCTTGAAGCGGCTTAAAGTTGGAAGGGAAGTGTAAATGTAGTTTGATGGGTGAGTCATGCATGATGATGTTTCCACTGATCAAGGGTACTTATATATACTGTAAAAATAGGTTGTTTTAACGACATACACTTTAAAAAAATCTTTTCTCCAGTCTAATAGGTGTTATCGAACGAACTCTTTAACAAAAGTTACTTGCACCATCATGTTAGTGCATGCTTGAAAATATGTAATAATATAAAAGCTGGCATTAAAGTAGGCATTGTTATGGGCCAGGTTTGCGGAATTCGAAAGAGTCACCACCCTGGAACGCAAGGGGCATTGCGCTTTGCGTTCCAGGCCGCAACGCAGGAGTAACACGGATGGGTTTAGTCAGTAAAAGTCTGACACTCCGTTCCGCTCCTCTCAGAAGAAGAATTAGTTAAAAAAGAAGAAGTTTTTTTTGATCATTTCCCATCGTTGGGAAATGCTATGAACAGCAAATCTTGGTCAGCAACGCTATGTATATTATTCCCATAGCAAGTTCCCATAAAAATAATAGGCAACATGGGAGAATCCGTTGCACTGCAAAATAGGTGAAATGTTTGTTTACACAGCATTGCGCTACATCGGCTACATGTAAACCGATCGGACTTTAATACCGATTAACTACAAAACCACAGACTAGCAAGGCTTCATATAATGCCAACACTATTAATCTTTTATACAAACAGTGATCGGAGTAAGTAGAAGAGCTATGGCGGCCTTTCTTTTTTTCTAGATGGGAAGTCATCAAATGACTTCTCCCGCTGAAATAAGACCGCTTCTTGAAAAAAAAGGAGGATGGCCTCTTAAAAAAAAAAAAAAACTCTTCAGGTAGATATACTACCGTAAAGCGGGGTGGAAAGAGGTGCCGGGGGTGAATGAAAACGAAACTTATACTGGGATTTTCCCTTTCATTTTATATTAATGGTTTGTAATAAAAAAATATTTTTAAAATTACTACAAACAATATTTAAACAACGTGCAAATTCGAAACGCCGAAACTTCTTAGCCAGGGAAGCTAAAATACATTCTAATATAATAAAGCAGAAGAGTTTGTTTGTTTGAAAGTGCTAATTTCTGGAAATATCAGTCGGATTTGGAAAAAACTGCTCTTAAGTATATTTGAGCCACGTTCGTGAGCAAGGCTATAGGCATAAGTACGGGAATGGGATATGCGCTTACATAAGTATCCAATATATCCGTTTCTTATTTAGAAAAAATAGATGAAATTTTCGTGCGTTATTTTACAATCTTACGAAGTTTGCAATTTTGCGGTGACACATCCGCTAAGAAAGGATTTTTGAAGTTTTAGGGTTTTAGTCATAGGGTCAGTGCCTGCTAGGGTTGCGGAATTTGTTCGAAAGAGTCTGACACTCAGAAGAAGTAATTTGATGTTTTTCTGTCCAAAAAAATGGACCGTTTTGTGAATGTCTTTGGATGTTAAAAAAGTTTTCACTGATAGAAATATCATTAAACGGGAAAGGTTTGTGTATGGTATTTAGACCTGAGCAAAACCTGGGCGAGGCGCCAGTACAGTATAACCACGCAGGTACTTAATATACAGTACATATGTAATTATCTATTGTTTTAACTATAAATCACGAGCATCTATTGTATTTGCGTTATGTTTTGTTTGTAAACTTGTATTTTGTATTTATTCAGTAAAACATTGTTTTTCGCACAGAGATTTTTTAAATGACAATGGATAATGATGTCCTGTTTTTACTATCACAATGCAGATGGAATAAAATAGTACAAGGCTTTATAAAATGCGATTCAAAATGCTTGTACATTTGTGTTTTAGTTCTATATTTTCTTTACGATGCCAATCCATATTACATTTAATTATATTTTATTTGTAAGGTACGCCAACCGCCCATTCTTTATTTAATAAAAATGATAAAAAATATGCATTGAGTTATGGTGAACTTATATTACATAAAACATAGCTTCTTAAATATTTACAACGATTTGAGGGTTTAATAATTTTTTTACTCATAGCGAGGATAGAAAAATTAATTGAACAAAACATTATGTTTCTTACATAATGTTTTGTTCATTGTTTCTATTTAATTTTTCTTACAAACAAAATTATAAACGAAGTAAGAAAAAATAAATAAAATGAAATGAAAATTAAGTACAATTATAACATTAAGTAAGATTAAGGTAAAAAAAGGCAGTGCATTGAAATCCAAAATGGTAGAACGCTATCAACGAGTGCAATGAGAGAACATTCCAACATTGTTAAAATGAAAAATACAAAAAAAAAACACAAAAAAATATATAAAATTGACGGCTTCGCTCTCCAACAAAATTTAGTCTGGATAAAACTTGCTTACGACATTCAATGTCAGGTTAACATTTTATCAAAGATTTCAAATCATAATTGTGTTAGGCCCTCTAGAGATTGACTCCTAAAAATATATTTTTCCTCCTTAGATAATGTAGTTTACATTTAGACAAGTTTAAATACCCACTGACGATCAATGAGGACAATTTGTATATTCAAATACCCCGTTGAAGATCCTATGAATTAATCGAAATTCCACCACCATCTCACCAGCCACCATCATCATATGTGATTTTTTTTCTCCTTCGAAAATATTTTACACCCCCGCATGTGGAGCGGGAGATTATGTAACCTTTTTCGTCGAAGGAGCTTAATCCTCCCGAAGATTTCCTCACGCGAAAAGCTCAGAAAAACGAATTCGGGAAGTCCACACCATTTTACTATTTCTTTTCTCAGTGAGTAAGAATTCTCGGCCCATTGCCTCTCATAACTCCGCTGTATTCAGCCTATTCTGAGAAAAATGCGTGTGAAGCGTAGATAACGTGATGGGAAATGTTTCTTCATTGTTTAATTACGGGGTATTGAGATGGAAATCTTCTAATAGGATAAATGAAGGAGTTAATTATGTTATGTTGACCTTGAAGGGCAAACTCGGGTTTAATTATTGTAACTCTTACTATGGAAGTAGGTGCATTGCTTTATATTGGGACTCGTTTGGTGGATAAACTTCCTATGTAGGGTTATGGTGTGCCATCATTGATTTTTGTTCAAGTCGCAAATATTTTTAAAAATGTTTGAAACTGTATACGTATTATCACGTATAATGTGTAATATGTTTTACAGAACACTTTAAAATATTCAGAACTCTTGGGCAAAACGTTTGTTAAGAAAAAAAATTATAATCACACACTCATCCATCATGGAGGTACTGCCTAAATCATAGAAATATTATATCTATGGTCTAAAACAAAGCAAGCAGTAATTTATATTAAAAAAAAAGACTAGCTGGCCGGTAAATTCAGCACCTCAAAAACATGAGATACCTAATATTACTAGTTAGTATTAATTACACATCGTCCGTTATATACAAAACAGATATCATTTGAAACACGTGTCTGCGAACAGATGCGTTTATGTAGGAATTCCAAATAAGCCGCAATGCCGATCGGAGATAAGCGGTGTAACCGACCAGACAATAGCTGTTAGTTACTATACATAATATGACCCTACATACCTACTAGATAATATACAAGTATGTTGTAACTGTGTATGGCGTAGTTTTTAGTCCTGGCTGGGGGCCTTAAATTCATTTGAGGCCACCACAGGATTGCCCGGTTAAGCAGTAACCAGCCTTAGTGTGCTAAACTGACAGTGGTCACGTCAAAAAAAAAACTGTATATGGACTGGGGTGAGCCAGGGTCCATCTAAAGCAGATACCTATTAGAACAGGGAGTCTAACAAAAGGGGATCTAACAAAAAACTGGCTAAGTGCGAGTTGGACTCGTGCACGAAGGGTTCCATGCCATTATATTTAAAAACGGCAAAAAAAGTAATATTTATCCTATTCTGTTTTTTAGTATTTGTTGTTATAGCGGGAACAGAAATACATAATCTGTGAAAATTTCAACTGTCTGTCGATCACGGTTCATGAAATATATCCTGGTGACAGTTCTATCATGGTTCATGAGATATAGACAGACCGACGAACGGACAGTGGAGTCTTAGTAATAGGGTCCCGATTACCCTTTAGTCACGAAACCCTAAAAATGTTGGAAAATAAGACCACATAATAGATGGTGGGTGGAACTAGACAGATTCCGCCAAAACTGGCACCAGAAAGCTTGGAAACTCGAAAGGTTGAAGGAACGGAGGAAGGCTTTTTTCCAGTAGTGGGATTCGGACGGAATCGGATAGCCAAAAAACTATTTGACTAAGTACATCATCTTTTGCGCTAGATCATCTTGGCTACCTACGCTACGGGAAGTATTTAAGACACGATGGATATCAAAATGATATGTCAGTAGACCTACTGAGTCTGATATTACTACTGAGACTAATTACCATACCACAGTTGGTAGGTACAGACTTACAGGGTCAAACACTACATTCGGATCGCAGCCCTTCAAAAGTAGATTACCTTAAAATATCCCCAGCTTGTCTAGTCTGACCACGTAGCAACAAGTAGTATTTAAGAACCTCTAGAATTCTGTCGTCTATCTGTATGGCTGCCTGACTGTCTCTTAATAACTGACTATTATCAAAGATTCAAAGCATTTATTTCAATTAAACCCTTTACAGGCACTTTTGAATTGTCAAGTCGAAAGAGGTGAAGCTATCTATCTATCCACAATGGCAAATGAGTCATATTACTGTAAACATGGCTTCGTGGAAAAGACCTTGGCGACAATTTCAGAACAAAAGAAGAGTATTGACACGATGAAATCTCAAAGAAGCTTAAAGGCCGGATTTCAGATAAAATCTCTTTGTGCGGTATTAATTGCCGTCATGCTACATTTGCTATTTTGGGTCAGAACAGGGCCCCAAATCTGCTATTTTTATAAATTCGTCATTCAAACACGATCCCATTGTCATTTTGCTAAAAGTTCGTAATCTGTTAAATTCATAATAGTCGTTCATAGGTCGGTCAATGGTCTCGTAAAACTTTCTGATAACTGAGTTATTAAATAAAATGACTGCACAATGACGTTCTAATGATAGGTCACTGATCAAAGAAGTGTCAACATTTTAGCAGATTACCGCATACGTCTGTCATTCATTTTTCATTATGTACATACGAGATTACCATTATATTTATGTCATTTCTTTCAATGGAGTGTCAGTGGTTGACCATTGGAAAGTCATAGTGACGCTTTTATATTATTATTAGATCACCAAACTTGTTAAAATCAACCATTATGATTATGATAGACTATTCTGACACTATTGTAATAGCAGACTTGGGGCCCAGGACACCATGTGGATTTAAATATGGTTGGTTCTTTTTAAACCTATATAACCTCGGGTCTCCTTAACCTAATGTTCTTTATTTGAAAATGAAACACGCCAGTTTTGCTCCAGCAAAAACATGTTCTGATGCGAGTTTCACTGTTGCTAAGCAAGACAATGCTTGGTGCGAAATATTAATTTAGCGATATGATGCTAACCAAGGAGATTTAGCACACATGTTACCAAATACTTCGACCTTAGATTATACCAGTCTAGACTATAGGTCCAAGAGAACAAAACAGTTTTGGTAGACAATGTTGCTTTCAAGAGAACAATGGTTAAAAAGTTACATACTTTCTTGTTATCCTTTTGAGACCGCTAGCTATAAACGGATAGTTACCTTAATTGGATCATAATGACTTTATTAAAAAGTTATGTAAGCTTATGACTCATTTGAAAAGGTCAGACGAATTGCATCGTCCGCAAAACAGTTTCGTGCCAACAATTTAAAATCGGTTTACCGAGTTTCTGGCGTCGTTTTACCAAGGTTATTATATAGTATTTGTCGGAGTAGTTAATTAATTTGATGCAGTCGTCACATAGAAGTGAATATTATATATGTCTATGGTAAATACAATTAAAATTTGAAAAATCAATATAATGTAAAGCAAATAAACAAATAAAATAAAACATTAAATCATCCACGCTGTTTCTTAAAAACGATTTTTCGAAAAATTACTATATCATTTTTTTAGATCTATTTGTCTTACGTTTGCGTATCAAGCTTCATTAAAATCAGTTTTTTATTTTCGATTTCCAAAACCAAGAACATGCGAGTTTTGTATGAAACACCGCTCTTTGAGCTCTTTGAGGCGCGCGTGGAACACGACTCGCCGTCGACCCGGGCCTAGTTGCTATCGGACGACAAGTCACCCATAGCTCACCGTCCGCAGGCTCGCGCCGACGGTGGCCGGGAATCGCCCTGCGTTTCCCGACGCCCGGTGCGTCTTCTTCTGTTGCGGCGGCTGGAGCGTAAGGTTTCCCTCTCCCGCACGCGTTCCGCCTCCTCCGCTAGCATTACTGCTTCGGAGAAGGAGGTGACCGCTTCCCATGCCTCCTCGCTCTGGACCATGGCTTGAAACAGGGCCGGACGCGAGAGGTCGCCGCCGCCGATCGCCTCGACGAGGACACGGCGTTGTTTGGAGCATACGGTGAAGTGCTCTGCTTGGGGGGACCCAAGCAGAGCACTTCACCGTATGCTCCACCGTGTCCTCTTGGAGTAAATGTTCTGAATGTTATTGCTTTTCAAGGTATAAGGTTCTTTATTTTAGAAGAGCACGTGGCCATTTAGGAGCCAAGAAAATAATATTCTTACTGTCCAAAAACAGAACCTAAGCTTCATAACACATTTTGACAGTAAAATTTAACGTTGCCATTCGGGAAAAATAAAAGCCTGGCTCCATAAGGGCAGTTTCTATTTGATAACATAAAAATGAATAGACAGTCGTCAAATGTAATCGTCTCGGTAATAGAAAGATGTTGGCCAATTACTTTTTTTATGAGACTAGGTTTACGGCAGTGGGCCAAATATAGTACCTACAATACCTATGAGTGTTACTTCAATGAGAATGGAAGAAATGAAACATGTGGTCACTCCCTTTTTGGGGGTGAGATACTACATACAAAACAACCTAACCTTAATTACCTTTAAAAGCTGAGGACCAGTAAATTACATTGACTTAAGATTGGTGTCAGATTTTCTGGCTTCTGTAGTCTGAAAGCGTAACTTTTGACACTGTAACGAACGACTGCCGAATCATCTGCCTAGCCTTTTTCAAACCATTTTGGGGTCGGCTTCCAGTCATACCGGATTCAGCTGAGTATAACGTAGAGCAGCTGCCTACCTGACCTCCACAACTCATTAACTGGCTAATACGGTACTTCTTGGCATGACTGGAGTCAGATTTACTGGCTTATGACAATCCGTAACAACTGCCAAAGATCTACAAATGACAGCCGGGACCAACGACTTAACGTGCTTTCCGATGCACGGCGCAAACTCGGTACGTTAAAATGGTCACCCATCCACAGACCAACCTCGGCAAGCGTCGCTTAACCTTAAAGATTGACCCGTGCGGCTGTTATTCTTTAGCCACGAGCTCCTCAAATGATCTACAAATAATAACCGGGACCTAAGGTTTATCGTGGTTTCCATGCTCGGGGGATTCTTGGTTGTAATGGAAGGTCATCTGAACATGGATCAGACCAACCACGGCAAGTGCTGCTTTTATAAGTTTAGTGTCATAGTGCGGTTTTTATTAATTTATCTCTAAAATGGTCAGCAAGCAATTAAAGCCTACTGCTATTTTAGACCGATTCTAAGAAAAGTAAATATTTGGCTAGCATTAAGCTGTCGTGTTTCAACTTGGGTCCTTACTTCTTAAGGTTGTAGAACTTGAATAAAGCATAGCATAATCTGCCTTTTAATGTTCCCCCTGCTGGGACACAGGCCTCCCCTCTAGGAGAGAGAATGGGCCGGAATCCACCACGCGGGACCTGTGCGGCTTGGTGAATGTCACATGTCTTCGAATGATTGGTTCTAGGACATGCCGGTTTCCGCACAATGTTTTCCTTCACCGTTTTGAGAGCAGTGGAGATGTCATTAATTAAAAAAAGTAATGCGCCTGGCTGGGTTTGAACCCGCGACCTACAATTCGTAAGTCGGGGCCGTTACCACTGCTCTCACTGAACTGAACTTTAATGTAATACTGTAATAGCCACTTTACGCTAGGGTTATAGGGGTTAAACCACAAAGATAATGAGCGGTTAGGCCATAGACACTCGGGATATCATGTTCAAGAGGCTGTGTGCGAATAGATGCCGAACGATCGATTCTAGTGATCCAAGTGGACAGATCAGATAAGCTATTACTGCTGGGTAAGCACTAGTAGTGATACAGATGATTTTATCCGAAACACATTATATTGTGGCGGCTTCCAGTCACCAGGATTCAGCTCAATACCAGTATTTTACGTGGAGCGATTTCCTATCAGACCTCGTCAATCCAGCAACTGTATAACACAGTACATCTTGGCATGACTGGTGTCAGATTTTCTGGCTTCTGACAATTCGTGACGACTGCCAAAGATCTACAAATGGTAGCTGGAACAATCGCTTCACGTGCTTTCCGAGCCACGGAAGAGTCTCGTTATTTTAACATGATCACCCATCCACAGGTTGACCTCGGCAAGCGTTGCTTACTTTTGAAGACCCGTGCGGTGTTATAATTTAGCCACGAGCTCCTCAAATGACCTGCAAATAATAACCGGGACGAAAGGTCTTCTAAGCATACTTATTACTACTAAACTGCTATAAAGTTCCGATTAAGGAAGGAGTTTTTTCTTGTTCGGAATTATGACATACATATGGATTGGAAATTGCTAATACCAGTGGCGTGCAGTGGTTCGAGTTAGGGTAGGCCAGAGAAAATGTCCAAATAAATTTTAAAAAATAACCACATTATTCAGGGTTGATTTTTAATTAAATGAGTTTTTTTTTAATTTTTTTTTAATTGCCTATTTTAAAAAAACCCAAAAAAAAAGACACCAAATTTCAACCCTGAATAATGTGGTGTGTTTTTTTTTGGACATTATTTTCTGGCCTACCCTAACTCGAACCACTGCACGCCACTGGCTAATACCCATAGGTTTTCTGCTGCAGTTGTAAAAAGCCATGTATCGTTGAATGGAAATGTTTTTTGGGTGCGCCAGATTAAGTCAATTTCAAAATGTTTTTTCAATTAGGTCATTAAACGGCACTTTTGAACATCATCATTTACGTTAAAATAATAAAGTGACTCTAGTGTCCATTCGCAAAGGTTCGAGAGAGAACGTTCTTGTCCGTTCTTCTGGACAAGAACGCTCTTATGGAGAAGAACGGACAAGAAACTCCGTAGTGAAATTGAATTATAGATTTAAGTATCGCCCCTGTTATGTTAGCTGGATACACTTAATCGAAAGCATGAGTAGCAATATAAGTGGTTGGTGTATTCTCTTGTTTTGTGGAATGCGTAAAATAGCTAAATATGACGTTACTACGTATGAAGAAGATAAGGTTACTAGCCTCTCGCCTAGAAACACTAATAAGATAATGTTCAATTTCCACCAGTCTGTTAAATATTACCTACTCGTGGGAAGATGTTATGTTTCTGATCCAATTTATATTACCTCCGCCATATTGTTATGGAAATCTGATCATTATGGGTTTATTTTATTTAAAGTGGTGCGGTTGGGTTTCTGTGTGGGCGAATAAAAGGAGTGTTAAAATGTGATCTCGTTTGCCGTTATGTCAATGTCAAGTTAAGGTGATTGTTGACTAGGTTGGAGAGTTGATGAATTAAATTGCGTTGAAGAGTATTTTTTGGTGCTTACTTAAATTGAAAATAATTTTAAATGACATCAGTACTCTTAACGTGTCTTTTTTAAGAATTAGAAATCATCAAATGACTGCTTTCTCTGGGTGGAGTGGAAGGGAGAACCTGACTCTGACTCCTTCGTGCTGTGCCTGTCCTGAATAAAGGTTTTTCTATTCTACTGACTGAAGTCCATCCGTGTTCCTCCTAATTCCCTTTGCGTTCCCGGGCTGCGGTAACTCTTTGGAATAAATTCTGCAACTGAACATAGGGATAGCCTTTTCTGCGATTACTGACTAATTAGATTTTTTTAGGCAACTACCCTATTAGGGTTCCCAAAAATATTGGACACGTATTTTTTATTTTTTCACGTAAACAAAAAAACGAAGACGATATAGTGCGTTGAAAACTCGTGTGACGTACTCCGTGCGACGATTTTTACCACGCCCTGATGTCACAAGCCCCCACTCATGATCTTTGAAGCTTTTTATCTTCGTCAATTTTTAGAGATTTCATAATGCAAAAAATACGGGTCCAATATTTTTCGATAATCTAACTGACGGACTAAATAGGATCATATTTTATTTCTCAGGAACAACCCTATTACAGGGCAATGCTTCCAGTGTTTTTATGCACTTTTCTTGTTTCCAGCGATGGTGAAGAATTTTTTTCTCCCTAATTCTTTCCTTTTATGTGAATAATAATATAAGTATTTTATTTGCATAAACACATAGTACATTTAGGTTCTTACTTTAGAATTACGACCTAATTACAAAAATAACGATTTATATCTACTTAAAGACATTAGGTACATAATCTGCCTAGCCTTTTCCCAATTACATTGGGGTCGGCTTCAAGTCATACCTGATTCAGCTGAATACCAGTATTTAACGTGGAGCGGCTGCCTACCAGACCTCCACAACCCAATAACTGGGGAACACGGTACTTCATGGCAAGACTACATACTTATGTTTATTATAAAATGGCTACTCCATATAATAATATGTAACTAGGAGGATGAGACAGCAAAAAAAAATTGTATTTTATTTATTTGTTGTACACCTACCACAGTGTTGTCTTTTTAACCCAAAAGTTGACTGGTAGAGAATGCCTTGTTGCATTTAGTCCGCCCGTGTACCACTATTGCACATAAAGTTTAAATAAATAAGCAGTATCTACATCTGCTTCTAAGCTGCCCGGTAGTCGCAGATTACAGGGCTAAGTACTTCGGAAACCCAGGTTTTATGAGATAGTAAGTAACACGAAGGCATTGCTGGCCTTCCTTGGGGAGCTGGGGTGGATCGAATGACACATTTGTCCCACCTGCACGCAAAATACGCGCTTAGTCGTGGAGTTGCGGAAACCAGCTCGATTTACAAACATAAACCATGTAACGTCACTACGTTTTTGAGTGTTTCTTTCTGCTTCACTATAACGAAAGTTTTTATGTAGTACACAAAAAGCTAACAAATTGTTATCAAAGGCGCGCGTGCGTGTAATTGAGTGAGATAGATTAACACATAGCGTAGTTTCAGTTTTTATCTCGCTCGCTGTTTCAGCAAGAAACTAATACCGGGCTACGAGGAATATATAAATAGATAAATACTAAATATCACGCAGTTTACTAGAAACGGCAGGAAGAATGTCAGATGGTTCGAAGGTCCTTGTTGCTTATTGGCCTAGCTCTGTTCTGTTTCCCGCTTGAAGAGTGGTAATTCTGTTCTTTTACTGCTGCTCATGCTGTTCTTTTCTGATTAATTTCGATGCGGGATCCAAGACAATTCGTTTTCGTTTTTATTAAACGTTGCCCCACACTAAGAATTTCTCCTGTGTCGTGGGTGCGTTTACAAACATACAATGTCATATACACAAACAGCCAGACCCGGAACAACTATCTGTAGGCCATACAAATATTTGTTTCGTGTGGAAATCGAACCCACAACACGTAGCGCAGCAGCCAATCGCTCGACCACTGCGCCAACCGTGACGTCAAAGAGAATTGGTTCGTTTCTCTGGGAATCGTCCAGCTTTTTTACTCAGGGCTTTTCTGGCGGTCACCGCCGTTGATTCTGGCTCTCAGGAATCGCAGAGGTTCGGAATCGTGTGGCGGACTTCTCAACTTCTGTCAAACGCCAATTTTCCCCTCTATTGGTCGCTAAAACAAATGCATTGTAATTTATAAATAAGTGAAGTTGAAAAACATTGGCTAAATTCCTTCAGACAGTTGATGTCTGCTTAGTGGACAAGCACCATTAATCTAGATGGCAGAAATTAAGTGGCAAATTGCACTCAGTTGGAAAAATTGCATTTAATATAACAGACAGTGACAAATTGAGTGTTGTATTGGTCTGAAAGTATTGGCGACGTGGGAGTGACTAGAAATGTGATGAGGAAAGAAAATGATAACACAGTATTTGTTTTTTTCTTAGATTAGGTTATGGTTGAAAGAACGTAGAAAATTGAAATAATGAATTTGATTTGAATTTTGTGGGATGAAATAAATTACACAAAGTAATACGCCTGGCTGGGTTTGAACCCGCGACCTACAATTCGTAAGTCGGGGCTTTTACCACTCGTCCACCACTGCTCCCCCTTAGTATCTTCTATAATACGTATAAAAACGAAAGGCCACTCAATCATTCACTGATCAATCACAAAATCTCGAAAATACTTCATCTATTATTCATCTTCATCATTATAAAAGGGGTGTTTAAGTTCGCAGATACTCGGGAGGGGGCTGAAAATTACTGGCACTCCAGTGCCAGTAATGGTCCCATTGCGGCCTCCTCCAGAGAGAAGTCGGCCGCTGTGCAATTGCGCAGTGGCTGATGCCTGTGGATGGTGAGCGTGGGTGGCTCGCCGTCCGATACCAGGCTGAGTCGACGACGCGTTGTGTTCCACGCGCGTCTCAAGGAGCCGTCAGCACCAGGAACGGGGCCCCATAGGGTCGGTGCCTGCTAGGGTTGCGGAATTTGTTCGAAAGAGTTACCGCGGCCCTGGAACGCAAAGGGCACAAGAGGAACACGGGTGGGTTTTAGTCAGTAAGAGTCTGACATTCCCTACCGCTCCACCCAGGGCGGGAGAGGTCATTTGATGATTTCCCACCCAAACAAAAAAAAAAAGGGGTGTTTAAGTTCGCAGAGGGAAGAACTGAATAATCGCGAACGAAGCCGTTGGCGAAGTTTTAGTTTGATATATTGTCACTAACATACCTCCACGTGTTCCTTAAAAAAAGTCTCTTCACTACGTGATCTTGTCATGTTCCGAAGCGAGGAGGCATGGGAAGCGGTCACCTCCTTCTGTGAAGCAGTAATGCTAGCGAAGAAAGAGGCAGATCGCATGACTGTAAGGATCCTTTTTCCCATGAAGTACGGAACCCTAACTACGAGTAAGCGACGCAAATATAGAACGTTTTATTGATGAGGGCAATAGAACGGATTTTATGACCCATATTAGAATAATATTGATTTAGAAATACCTATAGTTTTGTTGATTCAACCCGCGGGTTGTGTTATATAACAATGGGCACGTGATCTCTAACTGTATGAGTGTTTGTTTGGTAGTTGAGAATATTTTATTGAATTAATATTAGATTAGGACTAGTGGTTTATTTGTAGTTTATACACGGTAAAGGCTCCCACAAACAGATATGATATGACATCGCGTTTTTGGTAAATTATATTTGCATAGTTGTAACTTGTCGACTTTGCTACTGTCTGCGGTGAAAAATTCTTTGTGAATTTTTAATTATGTGGCACATTTTTTCTCTATTCTATTCTGCTGCGAAGCTTTTTTTTTGTTGTTAATATGTATATTTAGCACAAACAGACAATGTCGGTAAATACAATAAATAAGGTATCTGAATTATAAGACAAAAGTTTTGTGTGTTAATAACTGAACCAAAATTCCGTTCAGCAAAATATTAGAAAACTGGAAATTGTTTGACGCTGTTTTCAACTAAGTATACAGATACAAATCACTTGATTTATAACTAGGTGACCCGCGCTACTTCGTTTGTCTCACATGACTGCTCCGCTCCTATTGACCTTCGTCGATAAATGGGCTATCTAACACTGACAGAATTTTAAATCGGACCAGTAGTTCTTGAGATTAGTGCGTTCAAGCAAACATTTATTTATTTATTTTTATTTATTTATTTATCACAACACTACTAACATTACAGGGAACAATCCTAATGCGTTAGCGTGGTACTTAATTTAAACTATCCTATTTATATAACTATTTTAAATAACATAACACATACAATATTGAATATTGTTTTTGTGAATTCATTCAGAGAGCAGGTAAATATATCTATCCTTTCAGCAGTGTCATTCAGTGCGTGCAAGGCGCGCGTCAGCTTTATCTTCAGCTTTATAATTATACTAGCGACCCGCCCCGGCTTCGCACGGATGCAATGTAGGTAGATACTAATGTTTTCTCTACTATAACATGCATGTATTATACAAACCTTCAAAATAAAGCTTTCTCTTGAATCACTCTATCTAATAAAAAAAACCGCATCAAATTCGGTTGGTTAGTTTGAAAGATTTAAGCATACATAGGGATAGGGACAGAGAAAGCGACTTTGTTTTATACCATGTAGTGATTAGTATAGATAAATTATAGACTTAGTTGTGAGCAAAAATGATTTAACTAATGAATCAGCATAGATAACAGAAACTCATTAGAAATAGGCTTGTTTTTCGTCAAACAATGACATTTTACAGATCGTTAGGTACCTTACTGATGTATTCGCCTTCTATTTGATGTATCGTTTCACTTTGCTAATAAATATTACTGTTTGATGTATTGGAGTGTTTTGCTTATAAATACTTTTTCTTGTTTCAGGTATGTACTGATGACTGGAACTGTTAGTGTGTGTGTAAGGGGTCTTTGGGAGTCAGTTTTTCGACTGGAAAGGGTGGTTGGGAAAGGTAAGTTCGTTTTTAAAGGTCTAAGATTAGACAATGATACTTCGAAACCGTGATGGGTAAGTGTTCATATCTACTTAATTGAATGAAAATTCTTAAACCGTAATTTCAGGCAATTTCACTGATAGCTGACGATCTCGTTGCTAGTAAAATTATTATTTTGTTGTAATTTCCGAATCGATACAATCATACCTGTAGAATTTGGCTTACTTTGAACATGTATAGGATGGTACTGGCATTAATTGTTTCCAAATTAACGATCTTCTTCTTCGTAACAGAATTTATACTCTCATTAATATTTCTTTGTTATCCCATTGTACACCTAGACTTAGGTTAACAACTAAGCGGTAATCTGGCGTCTTTGTTGTCAACGCTGTTTTTACCCGTAATTGGCATATAAATATTAGAATATTACCGTATGATTTACTACATGCATGTGTATGTATGTGCTATGGGTGAACCTTAAGTAAATAAATAAACGATGTTTCGATAAAAAACAAACTATCCCAGATTCTTTCTAAACTCAACATGCTCGTAACACATAATCACCTTATATCTTAATACTCGTAGGTACATATGTAGGCGCACCGGTGATAAACACTCCATTTCCATTACCTACATAGATAGCGTCTGCTTTAGATTAGGGCTGCCAATAATAGTCTTGACTAACTATACATTATTATTTAGTTAGTTTTTAGACTTCCGAACATCCGTAACAAACGGAACCTTTATAAGTTCTCCCGGGTGTCTGTCTGTCTGTCCGTTTGTCACAGCTACAGTTCTCCGAATGTATTAGAATGATTCTGTTGCAATTTGCTGCACATACGAACTTCTGTCACCCAAACAAGGACGCGTTACGTCAATAAATAGATTTTGAGTACAGCAGCCCTACCATGACGTCTTAAATCCATCATGATTCCTGTGTCAGAGAGAGACGGAGTTATACAAGACGAATAGCACTATCTCTTTTTCACACTGAATCATGATAGCATTAGCATTTCGTAGTACGGCCACTGAGGACACTTTTTAACCGACTTCTAAAAAAGGAGGAGGTTCTCAATTCGGATGTTTGTATTTTTTTTTTTATGTTTGTTCGCGCATAACTTCGTCGCTTGTCAACCGATTTGAAAAATTCTTTTTTTGTTGAAAAGGGTATACTTCCCAAATGGTCCCATGAATCGAAATCGACCAAGCGGTTTTCGAAAAATCTATAAAAAATATCTACATTGTTTACATTGATGACCTCTTAGTTTACTCTGCAAAGGAGCAGTACGTTTTTTTTACACCAATGTAATTGGTTCGTTTAGGTGGGGGGAGGGGAGGGGATGTAGGTACCACTAAATAGTGAAAAATAAAAAACTTTTTACAAAAAAATACAACCGACTTTTACACAAAAAATAAAAAAAGTGCAAAATAACTTAAATTTCGGAAGTCGGTGTTCAAAAAACGAAAAAGCAACCACAAACACCGAGTTCCGAAATTTAAGTTATTTTGCACTTTTTTTATTTTTTGTGTAAAAGTCGGTTGTATTTTTTTGTAAAAAGTTTTTTTGATAACATGAATGGTTAATAGTTCTTTATCTAAAGATTACAGGAAAACCTATAAGAAGTCTATAGTGTTAAAATAACATATAGCAAAAATGAACCCCCATGTCCTATTCACTGCTACTTCTGGATAAAGACTTTCCACATTATATTTAAGAAAACAGAAGTGCTTGTCTTTTAACCTGCATTGCTGCATTAGGTCCGCCCATGTACTTACCACTATTGTACATAAAGTTTAAAAAATAAAAAAGGTATGCCGCCAGTTCGCCACCCCTACCGACTCACTCATACATAGGCAAGTGAGTGCCTTCTTCACAATGGAGGGCGACAAAGTGCAGATTAAGCACTTTTCTTCAGTAAAGACTCGGCCACAATAGGGTTACAGGGATCGGGAGTAATCGATTAAAAAAACCTCGCGATTGTTAGGGGTATTCTCTCTTCATGTAGCCATTATGACGCGGCTTTGGGGAGATAATTCTGTTTACTACAACTTTCTGCTCGCGATTTTTGATGAGTTATACGAACATAAATGTAGGGAACAGCTGATTTTTTTTTGCGATTTCAGGTTTGTTCCCATAGTAAAAGTTGTTCATAATGATGAGTGCAATGACCTCTTAAGAGGTTGTTGGTGTTGTTCATATAACCCTGTATAGATTTTCGCTTAAAAACTCGGTCAGTTGTAACTGTCTCCGATGCTTATCGCTGTACTATCTATACTAATATATAAAGCTAAAGAGTTTGTTTGTTTACTTGAACGCGCTAATATAAGGAACTACTGGTCCGATTTGAAAAAATCTTTCTTACATAACCCATTTATCGAGGAAGGCTAAATAAAGGCTGTATATTATATATCATCACGCTACGACCAATAGGAGCGCAGCATTCATGAAAAATGTGACGCAGACGAAGTTGCTCGGGCCATCTAGGACCATATAAAAGTCTTCAAAAATTAGGTTCAGCGTTTTATGCATGAAAGCGTAACAGACAAACAAAATCTCTTCCGCATCAATGATATTAGTTAGGATGTTATGAATTATTATATGATCTATATTATTAGTTATGTCATGAATGTCTTCTATTATTTTGAGGTTTTTGACTGTCAGAGTTCGATTTCGGAATTCCCAATAGTGCGCACGTTGTACACACAGTCCCACATGTCGCCAGTTCTGTTTAATACGAGGCAGTGTGTCATAGGCGTTTTATCGATTAGTGACATCATACGATATTATCAAATACTAGCAGCGCCCCGCGGTTGTACCCGCGTAGTTCCCATTCCCGTAGGAATATGGGAATAAAATATAGCCTATGTTACTCAGGGTGAATGTAGCTTTCCAATGGTGAAAGAATTTTTTAAATCGGTTCAGTAGTTTCGGAGCCTTTTCAATACAAACAAATTTTTCCTCTTTATAATAGTAGTATAGACATAGCGAAATTAACAAAAAAAAAAAAAATATGAAAGTCGGAACAAAGTTATCTTATTATATTCCTGTCGTTTTTCTATATTCTTCTTCCATTCTTGCCTATCGAGCGTCGAAACAAAATTTATTTGTCAAACCAATCTAGTAAAACTACACTAAATTAATTAAAATTGCAAATTAAAACCAAATTGATTGTGACCCAGTTTCGCAAAACAACATTTTATCTCAAACGAAAAGGTAATTAATCAAAAATAGCTTTTACTTAAATCTTTATTTAAAAAATCCGATACCTCATTTTAATTAAGGATCCAATTAAAAGCGTGAAAGTTTTTTCGCTTCTGCAACACTTCGATAGCTGTGGCAGTACTGGCAGTATATTAGTGGCCCTTCGGGTTCTAAGGAGACTTTATTTTGGTGACCATAAAATGGAGGAGTTTCAGCCGCATTTTAAATCCAAACTGTCAAATGCTATATGATAGTTAGATAAATTAATCGCCTAGTAGAGCATCTTATTCAACATTAAGCAATATTGTGGCAGACCTGCCCTTTTCTTAGAAGCATCAAAGCCTTCATGAGTCCAATGTCAGAGAGAGACAGAAAGAATAGTACTATTCCATTTTCACGACAGATCCATGACGGCAATGAGACGTCGCAACACCTAAAAACAAAAACACATGAAAAGAGCGACCTATAAAAAAATTGTGGTAGTGACAACAGTTCAGCTTATTAATTTATACATATCTTAAATCTGGCAATTGATCAAAAGTATGTTATGTTGTTATCAATGATAATAAAAATCAGACAACTACAATCTGTAAAACACCACTTGTAGAAGCCACAATCTCAATATCATGTCACGATAACCAATCCACTTTTAAACGATAAGTAACGTAACTAATAATATCCGGAACATCATTCTTTTATTGCCAATAACGATAGCCCATATTCACGTATATTATTCCCGACCCATACCAATGAAAGTCCTGAGCACTCAAACTAATCATGGAGACCCCACTCACCTTCTACCGGGGAAAATATTCAGCAAAAACATGAAAGGAACTTAAATTGGAACGAAACTTTGGATGTGAAACTTTAAAAGAGGTTTTGCTCGAAATTGATACAGGCTGGTCAAAATTTAATTAGGAATTTTATCAATATAGCTTGGTAATGTACAGTCAGGAAGCAAAGCCATTGAAGAATTAACATTGTATAATTTGAAATGGAGTTCTTTAAAAAGATTTGGTTTAAACCAAGATTTGTCCCATCCCAGACCATCTTTTTTCCGATTATACATTCCAACAATAGGACAGAATCCACATAAACATACATGCATACATATGTAGGTTTCATTTTTATTTCTGTGCTCTTTTTAAAGAACTGAAAACCTGAAAAGCTGACCGTCGTCGTTCAACACGCAGAGGAAAAACCTGAATTTATTTTAAAACTACGAAGTAACCTGGAAACGGAGTAAAACGTATTTTTTCAGAGAGACTGAAAAACTTCTGTATCTTTTTAACAAGCTTTTATTTGTACGTAGAAAAGGTTCCTGTGTTTTTTGAAACTTAGGTTTGTATGGTATGTTTAATACAAATGATAATCCTCAGTTCAAGCTTGTATGGGTTGCGGAAATTTTTCGAAAGAGTCACCACGGCCCTGTAACGCAAAAGGCTAGGAGGAACACGGGTGGGTTTTAGTCAGTAAGAGTCTGACACTCCCTTCCGCTCCGCCCTGAGCGGAAGAAGTCATTTGATGATTTCCCAATCAGAAAGAAATATAAAATACATTCGCAATTTTGAATTATATGATCCTTTAAAGTTAAAACCCATCTAAATTAAGTATAGCTGTTATGTTTTCGCATGACATTTATATCATTGTTTATTATATCGCACAGACATATGCCTATATCCAATGTCCCAGCTTAGGGCTGCCCCACCCCACTGTCTTAAGAATGCTGTGTGATGCGAATTTACATACCTAATCCTCAAAAGTTTTGCAAGCAAAAAAATCCATAGTTAGCATTTCGTATTCCTGTGGCGATATAGATACAAAAATTACTACAGTTTCAATTTAAAACAATTAAACAGCCTGCATTATCCTAAATGAATACTTACAGATTTGTATACTCTTTAATCGAGCAGGCGGAAATCCAGATAATATCTCACAATAAGTGCGCTCAGATTACTCAATGGCTGAGTGCCCAGATTAAAATGGCAGCTTTCACGCTGATCTTCTTGAAATAAAAGAGCTTAGCAGTGAACGGGAAAATTATGAGATAAATAAAACAGGAGGATTTATTTTTGTGAATACTCGGAATGGACAATATTACGTCGATTCGTGACATCGGCGGGTTATAGGCATTTGAGATGGTTAACAATATTTTTGCTTGCTAAATACCTACATTGCGTAAAAAAAAACAGTAGTACCTAAAATGGAATACCGGGAAAATTAAATATTTAGCGAAAACTAGCAGCGCCCCGCGGTTTCACCCGCGTAGCTCGCATTTCCGTGGAAATACGGGGATAATAGGGCCTTTGTTACTCGCTGATAAAGTATCGTTTTGATGGTGATTTAAAAAAAAAATCGGTCCAGTAGTTTATTCGGTGCAAACAAACAAAAGAAAACTTTCCTTTTTATCTATACTAATATTATAAAGCTGAAGAGTTTGATTGTTTGTTTGAACGCGCTAATCTCAGGAACTATTAGTTCGAATTGAAAAATTCTTTTTGGGTTGAATAGACCATTTATCGAGGAAGGCTATATATCATCACGCTTAAGCCAATAGGAGCGGAGCAGCTATAAAGAATGTTTTAAAATCGGGGATTCCACGGGGACGAAGTCGCGGGCAGCAGCTAGTATTAATATAAATATGAAAGGGGTTATAGTATCATTGAGTGATAGATTACCACTCTGCACAAGTTACGCTTAGAAAAGCAGGAAAAAAAAACAATTTATTAAATTTTAAGTAAGAGTAATCTTTTAAGTGAAATTTTAATTTCTCCTAAGAATTTTCAAGCTTTAAGCGTTTAATGCGGGAAGATACTTCCGAATTCTTTTGAAAATGTATTTTATTAATTGCTTACGATTAAAAAATACATACATTTAAAACATTAACAATTTAAGTATAATACGCGTAAAATGACGGTAGCTGAAAACTTATAGTCTAGTTTTAGAGGTAAATACCTCTAAAACTAGACTAGTGGATACCACAAATGTTTGCGATATTTTTGCAATGACTCATCAGCTTTTTAAATCACCTATCAGTTAAGCGGGTACCAAAATCGTGTAACGCAGTGTCATTACACGCACTATCACATATCAATAACAAAATCCAAGCGGCGAATCATTGAGGTGTAACTCATGAAAATTCACTTTCTCGCGTGGAATCTCGCTTTCCGGAATTTTTAATATTTTTTTCTAATGTTTTGGACATTGTACAGTTTTCTTGACGTGTCTGAAAGGCATTTGTTACGTCTCTGATTACTTTTTTTTACGTTACATCGCCGTTTGATTGGTCACGCGATCCTTTGATGTCCATATATTAGTTCGTATTTGAATTAGGGGCCTTTGTTTCAGCAGTTTCAACTGATTTGTTGTTATCGTTCGCTGGTTTGTCTTCGGCTGAGGATACGTCTTTATTTTCTCGATTCAATTAATAAGTATGACGTTTTTGTGTCAAATTATCTGCACGCGCATCTTTTTTGTCATCTGCTATCTATTGCTAAGATGTTACCTTCTTCGTTTTTCTGTGGCAGATTTTACAATTGCAAACACATTTGTATCTAACAGTACTTGGTTCTTCGAATTACTGCTACTTATTATTACTTCTGTTACGTATAAAGCTTCCTTGTTACCACTAGACATTGTCTTAATGAACGTTTCCAACCTTTGAAGGAGGATGCTTTCAGAGATCGCTTCTATTAGTTACGAGGTTTTCGTAGAAACTTGCTTTGACGGAATTTACTTACAGCAAATCCTTCGTGCGTTTTATAGTGGTACGTCATGACAAGGTACTGTTGCAAGCTGATTCTTCGAGTTGTTAAATTTTGAAAACAATAGAACACAAATAGAATAGGGTAGTTAACTAAAAAAAAATCTAATTAGTTCGTCAGATAGATTCCCAGAAAATATTGGACACGTATTTTTTCTTTTTTCACGTAAACAAAAAATGAAGACGATACAGCGCGTTGAAAACTCGTGTGACGTCACTACTCGCTACAATTTTTACCAAGCCGGGACGTCTGATCTTTGATGCTTTGTATCTTCGTCAGTTTTTATAGATTTGATAAAGGAAAAAATACGTGTCCAATATTTTTCTATAGTCTAACTGACGGACTAAACATAATCATATATTTTTTACTCAGGAAACATCCCTATAATCATGACAATCAAATCACTGCACTTAAGCTAATGATTGTAGAAATAATAAGGAAGAGAAACCAGCAATTTCTTGCGCAGAAAACTAAAAAAACGTAACATGCGGATCCCGTGCTAATACGCTACATTAATTCAATGTAGCTAATTGTTTTAAAAACCACATTGTTGTCGTAATAAGTCGACGATCGTAGTTTTTTAGTCCGTATATATCTATTTATAAAGATATATGGCTGTATAGCGTTTGCGCAAAGTGATGGCAGGAACATAATGTTTTTAATATGATGCTTGTAAAAAAGAAATGATAATGTATTGCGTATAGTAAATCCATAGAACTGAAATTTAGTGAAGAGAATATTTTTTATTAGGGAAACCAAAGAAGCTTCCTTCCGACTGACAAACATAAATTCCTGGAAGCATTGGAATACAGAAAAAAAAGCTACAAATGACAAAACTCACTGCAGTTCTAAGACGTGACTAAATAAAATTATAGTTCACGTTAAATTCTGTTCTTTGTTATTATTATTTTTTATAACTTGCTCTGTTAGCATGAGTTATAAATTTAAATATTGGGAATTTATTATTTCGAATTTTAATCGCACCTGCCTAGCCTTTTCCCAACGATATTGGGGTCGGCTCCCAGTCATACCGGATTCAGCTGAATACCAGTATTTAACGTAGAGCGGCTGCCTACCAGACCTCCACCACCCATTAACTGGGTAAAATGGTACTGCTTGGCAAGACTGGAGTCAGATTTTCTGGCTTCTGACAATCCGTAACGACTGCCAAAGATCCACAAATGACCGCTAGGACCAACGGCTTAACGTGCTTTCCGAGGCACGGAGGAAACTCGTTATGTTAAGATGGTCACCCATCCACAGACCAACCTCGGCAAGCGTTGCTTAACCTTGAAAATCGACCCGTGCGGCTGTTATTGTTTAGTCACGCTCCTCTATTTTGAATTTTAATAAAGGAAGGAATTATTTTTTACCACCCACGAAAATATCAGAGTGCCAATTCTGATAATTTTGGAGCAATATTCGCGGAAATTGAACCTTTTTTGACAGATTGCGACTGAGAAGTAAATGCGAACGTTACAAATATTCGTATAATGGACCCTCTGTTGTAATATTTAATTGAATAGATATCATATATCCTCCACGTATTATCTCATTAGTAATAAACATAACCCAAAAAATTGAACAAAAAAAAAACAAGCAGCATTTATTTAGACGACGCAATAATTGGCAAAGGCCCGATTCCATCAAAATAGTCTTCGTGGCTGTAATTAAGAAGAAAAATCACCGCAATTTCATTGTCTATGCTCCTACTATTTGTGAGGAAACTCGAATGAAAGACACACTGATCTTTCATGTTATATTGAAGGAAGATGATGTAAAAACTGAGAATGGGTAATGCTTTTATGTCGGCTGTTGAGGTGGCGACGCTTAGAGGAACCCTAGATCTGGCAATTGACGTTTCTTGGCTGCTGATAAAATAGTTTTATTTGTGGCAAAATGAGAGGTAAAAAAGAAGCAATCACAGCTTTATTTAAATAAATATAGGTAATTTACCTAATTCCAAAGGTTAGAATAGAAATCTGATGCTTTGACTTTAAGCAACAAGAGATAAAAAGGCAAGGTAAGGCCAGATCATGATTCGAAGGGCCGTGTCACCTATCATAACCGATCAAGACTCCACTTTAAAGCTTAAATCATGCATATTAAAAAACCAAGTGTCATTGCATTACTGCTTCATGAAATATTAATTATTTCGTGTTGAAAACGAAGCGTGTCGAAACTCGCAGCTTCAACATTGAAGCAAAAAAGTGTGTGAGCAAAATGCGGGATAAATTACAGATGTCATAAGAAACATCAGTAAACATTGTAACTGCATTCAATACGTGATAACTTGCTTGGTCAATGTTCTAGCTAGATTATTAAAATGGAAGACTTTTTAAAGCGTGATCGTTTTTGTATCAGGCATTTAGACGTCTGCAGAGAGAGCCGAGTGGTAACGGTCCCGGCTTACGAATTGTACGTCGCGGTTTCAAATCCAGCCAGGCGGCATTACTTTGTGTAATTTATTTCATCACCACTGGTCTCAATACGGTGAAGGAAAACATCGTGAGGAAACCGGCATCTCCTAGAACCAAAAATTCACCCGCACTGGGCCCGCGTGGTGGATTACGTCCCACTCCCTCTTAGAGCTGAGAGCGTAAATCACAGCAGTTCTTAACACCATAGCTTATACGGGAATCGGTACTACCCACAACAGCTTCCAGCCATTTTCATCATTGTCCAATATTTGGCCAACTAACAAATTCAGCTTATGATGTTTCACCGCTGATACACAGGTCTCCTCTCTGTTCGAAGAGTTGGGTCATAAGCCATAGATATCTTTTTCTCCTCCCTACAAACCAATAGTAGCAGGTGTGGAAATATCGTGATCTGCAGAACTCCGATGGACGGGTAAGCGATACTTCTCGATGAAAGCGTAATGGCCGTCGTTAGTCACTCCGCCATTGTGACGGTGAGACCCCAGCTTATAGGTGGGCGAGCTGTATTGTAGCTACATTGTGCCCAAGTGCTGTATCGATAGGCTCAAATTATCACTTGAGGGAAATTGCAGGGGATTTCCTGGAGTCGTTGATAAATGTTGTGGAAATGATTTTGTTGCGAATATTTTTGGAGCGGTTGTTTTAAATCTATACTAATATTATAAAGAGGAAAGATTTGTATTTTTGTATGTAACGAATAAACCCAAAAACTACTGGACCGATTTCGAAAATTCTTTCACCATTATAAAGCTACATTCACTCTGAGTAACATAGACTATGTTTTATCCCCGTATTCCCACGGGAACGGGAACTACGCGGGTGAAACCGCGAGGCGCTGCTAGTTTATTATAATTAGAGGTAGGTGAAATATTAATTATCATTTTAAAAAACTATTCCGCGATTGAAAGATAACGGACAGTGGAAGTTACCTACTGGTCGTAGGAAACAGTGGGTCCCATAGGGTCAGTGCCTGCTAGGGTTGCGGAATTTGTTCGAAAGAGTCACCGCGGCCCTGGAACGCAAAGGGCAATACGAGGAACATGGGTGGGTTTTTTTTAGAGCGGGATAATTCGATGATTATCCATCCAGAAAAAAAAGCTCTAGCCCTGCAGTGGGACATATCAGGCTGAAAACAAATAGCCTTCCTTACTAATTCCTTCTGCAATATTGAACTTAAACTTACTCATTACAGAGTCAATCAATCAATTTAAGAATTCACCGCACGCGCATCCTGCTATGCGTTTGATTGCATCTCTGAGGATGTTAGGTATAAAATAACGTGCCTAGCATAATAATAATTGTGACCATAGAGCACGGAACGCTTAGGCGGCTTCTGCTTCATTTTTTATGTACATACAAACCGATAGTATCAAGTGTCAACATTTACTCTTTAACGGCCCGTGAAAATTCTCTTCACTGGTATTACAATAGGGAAGCTAACTTAAAAAATCAAATTCGTCCGTCAAACTTATTACTCCATCAGAAAGATTAGAACAAAAAAAAAAATAGTAGATACGCATTTTTTTTCTCGTAAACAAATCTCATCAACATCAAACTACTCGGGAATCATCCCTATCAACCTTTGTGCTCATTGGTATTAGACCGGATTTTTTATGACATTTCTAAAACCAAGAAAAAAAAGGCTCATTAAATAATATATATAGAAAATTTACGTAGTCGATAATCATATACAGCACTAATTCGTTACGTTTTGCTTAACAACGTTACAAGCATAACATTAAACGCGTGTAAATGACTACTCTATTTTTTCACCACCGATTTTATATTTAATTTTTGTCTATAATTATGTAGATAAAATTTATTAATGAAGGATTATTATAGTAGGCAAATTATTGCGAAGCGTCAAAAATATAATTCGGATTCTCTTGACTTTATACCTTTCCCTCGCGGCGTCCCGTAGTCTATGAGTAATGACCTATCTATACTTGGTTAATTATTTTATTCTATGAAAAGCTATTAGGTATTGTTTGTGGAACGTGGTTTGGCAGCGCGACGAAATATGGCGTCGGTACATACAACGTATAAATATTGATCTGCTTTTGTATGTATTTGTTTGAGGATGTTGTTTACTGTTCATACCGGATTGAGGAAGTTTCTTGAAAAGTTTTAATAAAATAACAGAGCGTTTGAACTGTCCTAGTGTCACGGATATTGTATAGGCTCTCACAGACAGACGCGGACTTATGCGTGAACATTATTTTTTTAAATTAAAACCACACTTCCTTTTATGTGTGCCGTAGGTTGGTAAAAATGGAAGTCGCATCAGCCATGCATTGTCCCGTTGCAACTGTTCATGGGACCCTTCATAATCATAATAATCTGCCTTTTCCAATGTTCCCACTTCTGGGACACAGGTCTCCTCTCTAGGAGAGGGAATGGGCCGTAATCCACCACGCGGGCCCAGTGCGGGTTGGTGAATGTATGTGACATTCACCAACCCGCACTGGGCCCGCGTGTTTTCTACGAAGTTTTGGTTCTAGGACTGGCCCCGCGCTGGGCCGCGACCTACAACACATGGGACCCTTAATTCGACAATATTGGACTAAAACAAATTCAAAATTCGTATGTAAGCTTCACGTTTTCCAATCATTATACACAAACGTAAATAGGTAACCTTTACACAAAGTAAACCTCATTAATTCGTCCAGCGCTATTTGAGTTTCTGTAATATAAGTACGTCCAATTTCACACGTATCATGTAAAACTAAATTTTCCCGTGGTTTCTTTCATGCAGCTTTTCGCACAGTAACTGCGTATGTTTATTATTTTTTTATTTATGTACACACAATATACTTACAATATAGGTTTTATTAAAATATATGATTATTTTTAATTCTACATAATATACCGAGAAAGATTTATTTCATGTTTGTATACAGTATTATTACACCGCTAAAATTATAACTATATATACATTTAAATTAAAAAAAAAAAAAAAAAAACACTAAACTAACTAAAACTAAAAATAGTTAAAAAATGGCGTCGAAAAATTCCTATGATTATTTTATGTTTTTGGGATTAAAAGTCAATCTTGTCCAGAGATCGTACAAGACAGAAATTGAGAGTAGAATATTATTTACTGTACACCGAAATATTACAAAGAAATCTTAATTTGTAAGAAGAATTTGTTTGTAAGGAGATGAGGCCTGTCAAGTCCCACAGATGGGCAAGAGCAATGGGTCACAACACAATGTAGGCTACCAAAAACTAGCCCAGTATGCCATTCAGCGACAGCGTGCTGCTTTTTGAGGGTTTAACGATCACGTTAACGTAAGTTTGCTTAAGTCAAATAGTATTGAAAAAAAAAAGAAAGTTTTTTTGTTACCGTCACTTTTATTCAGTTACAATACAAATTGACGTTTACGCAAACGTGATCAAGAACGTTAAAAATTCTCTCGATTCTGTTCGAAAGAGTCACCGCGCACTATGAGGAACACGAGGGTGTTTCAGTCAGTAAAGAGTCTGACACTCCTTTCTGATCCGCCCAGAGCGGGAGAAGCCATGTGATGATTTCCCATCCAGAAAAAAAGTCACTGATGGTGTCTGAAATAAATACAAACGTATAAACAAACATTAAAGGCTTCATCAAATAATCAATAGGTCACTTACCTCGACCACATACCTACAAATTAAGCTTAGAAAACACCTATGAAAGTGCTATATAAGTGTTATCGACCGACTTTCAACAAAGCAAGGTTTGAGAGACCGACCGGCCCCGTCACAGGGAATCGATTAACACAATACACTTTGAAAGTATCTAAGAGACGGTTCTTCACTGGCATTATGTTTTTTTTTTTTTTTTTTTTTGGATGGGAAGTCATCAAATTACTTCTCCCGCTCTGGGACCCGTGATCCTTTGCGTTCCTGGGCCGCGGTGACTCTTTCGAACAAATTCCGCAACACTGGCATATTGCTGATGTTATAAGAGGTAACTGGATAGTTATATTTTAGAAAAAGTATTTCTTACAAAAAAAAAATTGTTAAAAGGCGCGGGCGTGGTCGCGGGCTTCAGCTAGTTAAAAATAAACCTGTTACAGGTACCTGTAATGAGCTGTTGTATCGCTAATACCTATCCTTCAGGCAGGCGAGGCAGGAGAATATTTTCTTAATTTAATCTGTCATCGTGTCATTTGATTTGTGGCTATTTCGGTATAATACGCCTTGTAGAGGAGCTCGTGGCTAAATCATAACAGCCGCACGGGTCGATCTTAAAGGCTAAGCAACTCTTGCTGAGGTTGGTCTGTGGATGCGTGACCATCTTAACATATCGAGACTCCTTGGTGCCTCAGAAAGCACATTAAGCCGTTGGTGCCAGCTGTCAGTTGTAGATCTTTGGCAATCTTTATGGAAGCCAGAAAATCTGACTCCAGTCTTGCCAAGAAGTACCTTGTTACCCAGTTAATGGGGTGTGGAGGTCTGGTGAAAAAAAAAACACCTTAAATAGGGCCATACTTGTATTGTACACTAGCAGAAAAAAAAAAATTATTTCGAATCGATACGTAGCCACTTAAACTTCCTCCAACTTAGACTAAAATACAATTAAAACCGCAAAAACTACTAACATGGTATCAGTGCTATTGGGAACGCCATTGACACACGACTACCATTGACGAATTTCCGTTTACTTTTATCTGATGTCGGCAGCCGGCCTTTCATGTATCATTGAGGATTACTGTCCATACTACGAGTTACGATTAGCGTCTATATAGGAACACGGTTGGGGCTTGATAAAGGATTAAAAGGAGATAAAAGCAATTCCATGACGCTGGGCAAAGAATATGTACAGCAGAGGGGTATTGCTCTGGTTTTTTTTAAGAAGCGTTCGTTCGCATTTCTCTACATTCTGACTAGCTTTGTCAGCACGGGAATTGGCTTTCTTATTTCTAATTTAAGAATTTAAAGTTAAAAACAATTGTATGATTCTGGGCAAATGTTAAGTACAGCAAAGAGGTATTGCTCTAGTTTTTTTTTTAAGAAGCGTTCGTTCGCATGTCTGTATATTTTGACTAGCTTTTTCAGCACGGGAATTGGCCTTCTTATTTCTGAATTAAGAATTTCAAGTTACGTATCAGTCAAATTGTAATGGCGATTTGAGTAAAGCCATTATTCTAACAAAGTTTTATAAGTAGCTGTTGCACTAACTACTACTTATAAAACTTTCTACTAATCTGTTAAGATTTGTATGAATATGGAATTATTTCTGAAATATATTATTATTAGCACTTCGCCCGCGATTTAGTTCAAACTATTCCACCCATGTTTTACCCCTCATCCGATCTTAGCGGATGTCTACGCCCTATAAGTAACCTGCTGACCAAATTTTAAGTTTGTAGGAGTTTTCGTTTCTCAGATTTCGTGATGAATCAGTGAGTGGTATTTCGCTTTTGTATACATACATATATAGATAGATAGAAGATTATTATTAAAAAACAACAGTTTCACGGCGTGACTAATTATGTCAAATTCAATTAACTCTCCAAAAATTCTTATTCTTCGTCTCGGTATTCCTTGAAAAATTCTTATTCTTCGTCTCGGTATTCCTTTTAAGTACCGTCTTTTACAGAAAACGGAATAAATTGTTCTGTCTGGGGATATTTATTCAGGTCATGCTTATTCGAATTCTTTTGCTCCTCCCGTCATAAAAAGGTAGGTTGACGTTAATTTAATTAAGAATTTTAATACTCTTCGCGTACTGTTCCAACTTTCTACTGGAAGGTCGATTTTAATAAGATAAGTCTACTTTAGCAGACTGTTAAGTGCTTTGACGATTGCACTGGCTCTTTGGATCTTTAATGAATAGGGTAGTTAACTAAAAAAATCTAATTACGTAAACAAAAAATGAAGACGATACAGTGCGTTGAAAACTCGTGTGACGTCACTACTTGCTACAATTTTTACCGAGCCGTGACGTCACAAGCCCCCACTCCTGATCTTTGATGCTTTGTATCTTCGTCAGTTTTTATAGATTTGATAAAGGAAAAAATACGTGTCCAAAATTTTTCTAAATCTAACTGACGGACTAAACATAATCATAATTTTTTTACTCAGGAAACATCCCTATTGTAGGTATATGGTTTTCATCGGAGTTCGAACTTCATAATTTATGAGTATTTTAAATGTATTAAATTAGGTACGCTAAACATTTATAAAGATATTATTTAAAAGAAATAATCACAAAATCACTTACTGCTAAACGCCTCTCAGGTTATCCTTATTTTCCCAAAATATTCCATTTCTAGAACATCTTTCATTAAAATTTTAATAAGCGACTGGAGTCTGTATGAACAGGACGAAATCAATGGTCCTATAAATATGTTTCTGGATTGTGTAGTCCATAATCAAAATTAAGAAAGGGGCCAATCAAAACCAGCTGTCATGTCTTAGGGTCTGAATAGACTGGAATGGCTCAACAATGCTCATCCCGATAACATCGAATAATAATTAATCGAATCATGCAATTTATAAATCGAATCATCCGATTAATCGCAATCCATTGTTCGTTTAATTGCATTTGAAGCTCAAGATTAAGACGAAGCCTTTATAGGTGTTTTATTAATCAATGAAGACGCTAATTCAAATGCTAATGAAATCTCTCAATTGAAGCACAGATTCAAAAGATTTCGAGGTTCTAAAGTAATTGCACAGTGGGAGGCTTACGGTGAACAATAAGTAGACAAAGGCTGATGACAATAACGAAATAAATTGCTTCAAAGGATAGAAATTCGGGTTTCGTTGAGAACTCTGTGCAGCCAATGAGCAGCCACCTAGCAATGTGACCGGTTTGGCGGAATTCAGCTCATTATTGTTTTAATTATATTGTTTCTGTATACAAGTTGGTTAGTTGCACGAATTGTGGTGGGCGTATGTTTAGTGTGGTTTTATCCATATTTAGACAAGAATCGATGATGACACCCACAAATGGACGGGCTATGTATGTTTGTGTTCTTGTAGTACCGAAATAATGCACGCTAATGTAACAGATTATTAGTAACACGGCGGACACTAAACGTAAAGTGAACAAGAAAAAAGTTTTAATAAAAAGTATTTTATAGCAGAAGCATAATAGTTCAGATGGTTCAAAAAAGATTTTACCCACAGAATAGTAGCTAAAAACTCCAAACCATTTTACGAGGAGGTAATGAAGGAATTTAAAATGAAAATAATTAACAAAACAACAAAAAGCCATGAAATTTCTAGAAACGCGTCGTTCTTGATAAGGACTGGCCGGGAAAGGCCAAAAAATCTACCATGAGAATACTAAGGCATGTTTGCAAGGGAGCTTTTGGTCACTCGAAACTAAACTTTAAGGTGTTGGTATAGGATTTCAAGTCCTGGGAGTATCTAATCACACTCTGGGCCCAGAGCCAAGTAGATGTGGAGAACGCACATTTTCGTCTGTTTTTCATACAGATGCCGTCTGAATGGCTCTAAAATTTTTTTCGTTTGTTATTTTTTCGCTAAACGCTGCGATATTTCCCGATGCGCCGCTTACGAAAAAATTAAATATGATTCGCTATTCGTAAATTCAACGTTTCTCTTTGATAGTGGAGATCATTGTGAGCTCAGGGTTTTTATTTTTTTTATGTCTGGCATTTATTATATTTTAGATGGATTTTATCAGGTGAATATTATGAAGCCATGAAAATATATTTCAGTCTTCATTCATGTGATAAAAAATTTCGCTTTATTACATTTAATTTCTTATTAGTTCAATACTTCGTTTATAAACCTATCTACTGTAATAGAGTTGCTTTTTTTTACAACAGCTACAGCTGAAATAAAATTGATTCACGCTCTGTAAAATACTAATAGGTAATCGATGATTTTAAATCTCTCAATTTTACACTTCTAAACTTGGTGAAAAGTGATTATTTTTGTTTTAGTTTTAAGCTTTATTTTTAAATTCTTTGGTGTGCGTCATGCTTGGCGCAAATAAACAGCTTTTCTTTCTTTCTTTCATAAGAAAAATAACAGTTAAATGATTTACCTTACAAACACATTCAAAGGTACACTGTCAGCTCATATCCCCTATACTAAGCTTTAAAACGAGGTCCCCTATCCACGTAACGGATTAATCAAGTGGCAAGATTATACCAACGGGTACATACATTATTCTGATTACAAGCACCGAACGGAGTATCCCGCATCCCCCCAAACCCCCTTTCCCCCACCTCTAGCTTGTCACTTGGACGTGACTAGATTCGGTACGGCATTGATTCATTGAAATTGCTAGTGGACATACATCGGGTACTTAATGTTATCAATCGGTCTGTACTTTGCAGCAGTCGTGGACTTAATGTTTAGGCTTGTTGCCAAATTGTTATATTAAATTATATGTGTGTTTGGATTAATTGTTTGTTGTGTTTACTGTGTAGCCTATATCCAATAGGTCCCATTTGCTCCTTAGTCTTAGGCGTTGCTATTCTGCAATGCTATTTGTAAATCTCCAGGTTTAGTTTCAGAACATCATTTTTGGTATCAGCATGAGAATTAATTAAATGTTAAAAAGAGAGACAATTATACTTATAAGCTTTCACTGTCATGTGCATTCGTCCTGTAGTAATTATGTTTGTTCCTTATAATATATGTACGTAATTTATGTTATGTGGCTGTACTTAATTTAAACAAACAAAAAGATTATTATAAATCATCATATTTATTAGTCTATTATTTTAGCATATTATATGTATTTTATTAGTAAGTATTGTATAAAATAATTGTAAAATCTGTCCCCAATAAAAAAATATTGTTGTACACCTACCACGACATTGCTGTTTTTTTAACCCAAAGGTTGACTGGTAGAGAATGCCTTGTTGCATTAAGTCCGCCCATGTACCACTATTGTACATTCAGTTTAAATAAATTCACTCAAAGAGGGGTAAGACTTATCGCCCAGTCTGGTACACTCTGAGCAGTATCTTTCCGTGCTAACTGGTTATTTATTATATTATGTAATCTAGTGATTCACATAAGTTCCAACACGAGACAAAAATAATCAAGTCGTCCAACTTGGTCTTAAAATTCTTCATAAGATGCATTTAATGTTCGCACTGCTGGGACACAGGGGGCCTACCATGATCTTATTAAAAACGATTCAAAAGCAAGACATTTCAATTTCAGTTCCAAAACTACATCGCTTCAAATTCGTACCATGACGTCCGATACGCTCAGCGGCATTTAGATCGTTTTATGTGAATGAATTTGAATGAAAGATCGCAATTTGTGGTTGAATCGCTTTTTTGGTGAAAAAGAGACAACGCTATTAACAGATAAGTATGTTTCGCTCATATTTTAGTGTCAGACACATTCAGAAGCAAGTAACATTTAATTCTTCTTAGCTCAGTATCATTACTTTAAACTAAAAAATCCTCAAACGTGGTGTTTAAGATTCCACGTTAATACCGTATTTTTTGCTACCATTGTTCTAAGTGGTAATTGAGATTTATTTATCTTTTGCTAGGTATTTATTATACGAAAAAAATACGTTTATTTCGAAATAATGAAACGGCACGTTTATTATATTTATTTCGGACGTACCAGAGTAAAAAAAGTTATGTTTGTTGACACTGTCAGGCAGGCGTCACTTTGACTACAATGAACTTATGAACTAGATACGTAGTCTTCAGTCTGTGGAGTTGAGATTGCGGTGGGAAAATTTAAATTAAGTTTTGAAAAAAATTTGGTAAGTACTCAATTATTTCAAGCAATGTCGTAAGTATTAAACATTGCATATTTTGTTTAGTTACTGAAACTAAATAATTCCTTCGAGAAGACTACATAAACTATGAAATAATAATTTTATCTTGCCTCGAGAAGCCACTTTAAAGGTCACAGCTCATTAGAGCCACCCGACAACCACTCCGCACCGCCTCGCCTCCTGCGGCTAGTATTCTTTATATGGACTTGTATGGGTATGCGCTCACTATATCAACTCCGTAGCGTCACCGGATCGCCTCGGTCGTAAGCCCTCCACGCGTTGTCGGCGGGTGGACCACTCGGTGACAACTCGCTGCTCGCACGCTTGCCTTGCGTTGACTGCGCATTGCCAACTCGCGGGTCCCGAGTGGACCGCGCGCTGCCCGCGAATGATTCACGCGAGGACTATACTGGGTGATGAGCCGCTTCCCAGACTTCCTACCCTCCCATTATTCCCAGCCTTTCTTTCGAACGAGTCGGACGTCTCGCACGTGTAGACCTAGTGCCAATTGTTAACAGATTACTCAAAAATTCGAATGACGAAGCGACGTCCAACCGTTCACCCCCGCGGCCACGCGGCGTTCTCTCGTTGATCGCGCCGGTTCCACTGGTTGACCGCGCGACGTTTATTAGTGTTAACGCGGCTTCCACCCATAGACCACCTGTCGACAACGAGTGGACACCTTGCGACGAGGCGGTGCGGGGTGGGTGCCGGGTGGCTCTAATGAGCTGTGACCTTAAGTGTTGGTGACGATACAATTTCAAGTACTTTTGTTTTGTTGCATTGTAGTCGAAAAAGGAGAGTAACATTTAACCAGCTTTTAGCCTTGTGGGAGATTTTAAATGAAAAAGCTTTGTTTTTTTCTAATAATTTACCAAACGTATCTGTTCTGTTAGAGAAATATTAACTTTTATTGAATCGCTTATTTTGACAGTTCAGTGTTTCAGTTGAGCTGCTCTAAGGACGTCATGGTACCAAAAATGCACAAAATTGAATGAATGAAACAAAAACTAGCGACTCAGTATGGGTCAATCGCTGTCAGATGGAATGGCCAAGTTAACTGACATCATGGTACGAATTAGAAGAACAGTTCAGTTTGGGTCCTAAAATGAATCGCTTTAAGAGGTCGTGGTAGGCCCCCAGGCCTCCTCTCTAGGAGAGGGAATGGGCCGTAATCCACCACGCGGGCCCAGTGCGGGTTGGTGAATGTCACATGTCTTCGAATTTTATGTTCTTGGACACGCCGGTTTCCTCACGATGTTTTCCTTCACCGTTTTGAGAGCAGTGGTGATGAAATTAATTACACAAAGTAATGCGTCTGGCTTGAACCCGTGACCTACAATTCGTAAGTCGGGGCCGTTACCACTAGGCCACCACTGCTCTTAAGTTTAATAAAATCTAGTTATAAGTTGTGATATCACGATATAATATCTGGCTTGACTTTTGGACCTCAGGGGAGCCTCCCTGGAGAATCGATGATATTTTATGGTGAAAGTTTACGAACTTGTTAACTACTGAAATATCGATTTCGCCGTAACGATGTTTGTTGGAATAAGATGTTCCGATACCAAGGTCTAGGAGCTTAGGAGTCATTGTTTTGAAAACAACTTGATTTCTCATTCAATTTTCCTGAAATCAACTTATTGCAAAGTGGTAGTGGGAGTCATCTAGATACTAATATTATACTCGTTAAGAGGAAAGCTTTGTATTTTTGTATGTAACGAAAAAACGATTTCAAAAAATCTTTTACCATTAGAAAGCTACATTCACCCTGAGTAACATAGGCTATGTGTATGGTGATGCTAGTTCAATATATAAATAAGATATAGTGTTGTTTACGATAGTCTGAAAACAAATACAGGACCCTTAAAGGTTGGACTAGTGTCTGTCTCTCTTTTACTCTCTAAACTCTAATCTCCCTTTCTCTCTAATCACAGCCAATTTGGTCCGAATGTGCTGGACTAAGTCAGTTAAAATTTGGAACACATGTGAACTCATGTAAGTCCAACACATTAATACATAGCATAATCAGCCTTCAATACATTACGTGGCTTAATTAAAAAAAGAAAAGAGTGTAGGTAGGGACCAATTTTTTTTTTATTTTATCTTTTATCGTTGCTGACGGTACTAGAGAAATAATAGCGTTAGTATAATAAAAACCCGTGGGTGTTTTTCTAATCAAGCATGTGCAAATACCGTTATAATTATTCAGGATTAACGATACTAGGGAAATAGCGCGGTGTGGCTTGATCGTCAAAAAAACTAGGCCACTTGCAATATGATGGGGTATAGCTAAATATAAATTTTATTTTATAAGCGACTATAACATACCTACCGAAGAAGTCGATTTTTGATTTACGAATTAGAAGTAGATAAATTAAAAATAAGAAAGAATTTGTTTAGTTGGTTGAATTGAACTGGTTTGTTTACTCACATGGGTGAATTCAAGTTTTATTTTTGCTAATTTCTTCGAAGATACATTCGCGGATTTAATGCCTTAGGAATTCTTTACCAATCAAGGCCAACCAACGGTGGTGAAGAGAAATATGGCAGGAGCATTTGTTAAAATTAAAAAAAAAACAACTACAAGTATTTAGGGCCGGTTGTATCAAACAATTGGTTAACGTAACATACGTACGTCAAAAAGTAACGATTACGGAAGATCTTTAACGTTCGTTAAATACGAAGCGTTGTTTCATAGCATAAAAAACTGGATGTTATAGTTAACAGGGTTGCCAGTAGAAAGCAACATGTTTTCCCAATAAAAATCGATGGGAGATTTATCTAATATGGCAACATTTGACCGTTCACGTCAAATTTTGTCTGTCCTGTCAGTAACATTTGTTGTGTTATTGTCTTAGACTTATAGTACGCTTTGGTTATTGTGTACGTTTTTCTATCGCGTGTGATTTTAGAGACTGAACTCTTCAATACTGAAAAGTATTAGTATATTCTGACGTTAAATGGTTACTTTTTCACCTAAGTAAGTAATATTTGTGAAACGTTACAATCTAACAAACACTCGTTTGTTATAATTGTTGGACTTCACGTGGTTTTTTATTTCCAGAGAACGGGCTGTAAACTTTTCCAAACACGAAAAGGCTCGCTTTCAAGCGCTGATTGAAATTTACGAAGTCATTGTTTTTCTTCCACATTTTATAAAACTCAATAAAATAATACTCTTTGCTATATTTTTTTTTAACTATATTTTTTTTATTTATAACCATCAATTAAAGTAAATAATATCAAAAAAGTCCATGTGGCACGACAAAGTTGAAATTTTGTTGACCAGTGTTATTAATACGTGTTCTAAAGACTTTTTTCTTTCTTTCCACACTATTTGAATCTTCATCAGATGAAGAACTATCGTCGATTAAAGACCAAACAGGCGAATACAAAAGAGAGTCCATGTTGTTTTACTATTTGACGCAACTAAAGTTACGTTAACCAGTGCTCACACCATCTGTTACCGTAATCGTTATTTTTTTACGTACTTTAACGCTGACATTCTGTGAAACAACCCATTTTTTGCTTTAACAATGATTAGCGCCATTTTTGACGATTACGCGTACGTTAAGTGTCGGTGAAACAACCCGCCCTAACTCAACAGTATTCGTGGTAAAATATCTTGTCAGCACTCAAAAAGGCTAGTATCATTCTACCAGTTCATAATAAATTGAAAGTTTCACCTCACTAAAGTATCGATTACCCTATAAACGTTGTTTATCGTAAGGCGCGGCTATGCCAAGGTCGCAGGCATTGTTACCAAATTGATGAGATTCGTATCGACCGGGAACGTCACTAGTTGCGAGTTATGTTCACGAAATGGATCGTTAAATCCATTTTAATGGTTGTGATATATTTTTTTTTCTTTCATTTTTTTTTTTTTACTTTTTTATGGCGTGTGGTGTTTTATTGTTGCAATTAAACGGTTTGGGGTCGTGACGTAAGCTGTTATTTTTTTTTTAATGTGAAATAACTGTTTTTGAAATAGTTGGAGTTTGTTAACTTTAATGGAAGATGCTTTATATATAGGTACACAGGTCTCTACAAAAAAAAAACAAAACTTACAACATGTTTTCTCGTGAAGGAAAATAGAAGATTGTATGATAAACAAGAAAATCAACGGCCAACCCAACCTAGCTTGTTCGCATATTATCTACCTATCATCTGCATTCCTAACAAGATCCACACAATGCGACCAAGATGTGTTTTTCTTCAATCTCTCAACTTTCAGCACCACTAATTTACTATTGTAAAAAAAAATACTTCCCAAATTAATAATTCACACATTCGCCTCCATTTAACATAATCAATTAACGACAAAGCTCATCTAATTATTTATTAATGTGATACAAAATCCATTATTCATGAGACCAAAACAATCTTCACGGAAAAACATGGCAAAGAAATCGTGCGTAACAAAATGAAACGAACAAAGAGGCTCTCTTCGATATTAAAAAGAAAAACAAAGAACTCGTTGTCCATAAAAGCTGTTCACTAGATGTGTCGCCACAGAATGCACACAGAATTAATTATCTTTTCCGTTACCGTTTCCTTTGTGGTTCGTACTTCGTATTCCGATGGACTTCAACAGTTTATCCAGTAAAAGGTTAGATAGTGTCACGCCGGGGAGCCATTTTTTTTTTGTTGCTGGTTTCGAGTTGCATGCGGGAATTAAAAAAGTTTTTATCATGACCTTTTCACTATGAATGAACGTGCCCGCATCGGTTTTGTTGCTTTTCGTGCTTTTTATTGTTGTTTCTGGTATGATTTTTTATTATTTATAACTTTGTTTTCGTGTCTCTGTTCGTGAGGGAAGTGGTTTTGATAATATTTTCAATTTGAATTATTGGAGCTAGAAGAATAGTAGTTTGTTAAGTTAGTACGAAGTGTAGGTAAAAAAAATCACTGGAAATAGACCTGAAGATGCAATATACTTTGACTGTCATTCCAGCACACATGTTGCGATATATTTACTCATATGTTCATACGGAACCTTCTTCATACGAGGTCGATTGACAATTAACAGTTTTGTTGCGGAATAATTCAAGGGTCTATTATTATAATTGGATGTATGTATTACGGGCGTTTTGTAATTATCGTTGTACACTGTTATTACCGGGTATTAACTCATTAGCATATGTATAAAAGGTTTTCATGTAGATGATTATCCTCCACAGACTTAATATTACCATATCGTGTAACTTTTGTTTGTTTTTCCGTCGATATCGGGGGGGGGGGGGGGGGGTATCGTATCGCTAATATTTATATTATAGCGAGAAAAGTCGCAGACACAAGGTAGGTAAGGGTAGGTAGTATATTATTCAATCGTTTGAATAGAAATAAACAGCTGCTGTCTTAAATCTATTTCCCACGATTATCTTTAGAAAGCCGAGTTTAAATGATGATAGACACATGACAGGTTAAGTTGGGTTCGTACCCCTATCAATCACTTCCAGTAGATACTGTGAACTTCAAGGGCACAATAAACTTGAACAAAAATAAATCAATAGTTTTCATTGGGAACTGTTGTTGAGTTTTATATTGAGGTAAGCATTTATGATAGTCTTTCTGAGTAAATAATAAAGTTAGGAAGATTAATTTAATAGAAAACTAATTTGTAAGCAAGTATATGCTGACTAGTAAACATAAAAAACCTTTTTTTTTACAAAAAAAAAAATACAAACGTCTTCTAAAAGGTATAAAATAACTAATTTGGGAAGTCGGCGTTTTTGGTTGTTTCCTCGTTTTTTGACACCGAATTCCGAAATTTTCCGGTTGTATTTGTTTGTAAAAGTTTTTATTTTCACTTCTAATGGTGATACCCCACAGCTAAACGTCACGGCGTACCGTGTTATAAACTGGTGTAAACAATAAACAGACATTCAATTTCAGTAATCCCGGGAAATTTGCTTTCATTTATTGAAGAGTTCCGTTTCCTATCTTCGTTCTTCATTAAATCTTCACCAAACTAGAAGGGACCACCTCGAGGTACTTAGATTCCAAACCATCGTGCACCGATTTTTTTTTTTAACATCGAGAAATGAGAATGAGAACATCATCAATGAAGTCGAAGCCACATATTATTAAGGATAGCTCAAATACTAGTTAAATTTGAAAAATGAAAATAATATATCTAGTTTTAATTTCCGCGAATATGTGTGGGTTGCAGGTATGCACCTCCCTCCCGCCCGCTATATTATGCACATGCAAGAAGGCAAAGCAAAACCCAACCCAATACCGAAACGTGTCGGTATTGGGTTGGGTTTTGCTTAATATAGATATTATTTTCATTTTTCAAATTTAAAATGGATTTCCGCAAAGTAACGCCTGACTCAATCAAATACTAGTTGTCAAATCAAATCAAATTTAAATGGTACCACACGACAAGCACCAGCTTTCGATTAGAGAAATTGGTTTCTTCCTGGGAATAGAAGCCGGCCCGCGGCCTAATATTTTGGAAAAATTGAACTGCCAATCAATCAATCAATTGACAGTTCAAAAGATTTATTTATTTAGTAATATATTCGGGATAAAATAAATGGTCTATCAATTTTTAGATAGCTGTTTTAAAATCAGCTGTAAAAAAACATTATATGCTTACGGCCGAACCCAATAACCTATCTATCACATACTGGAGATAGAAAAACAAATGAAACAACAGAAAACCTACATAATTTTTCTGTTGTTTCATTTGTTTTTCTATCTCCAGTATGTGATAGATCGGTTATTGGTTTCGGCCGTTAGTTTATAGTCTTGCCAAGGGATATCTTGTGTTCGAAAGAGTTTCCAGAAGAAAGAGTTTCCGCTCTAGAAGAAGTCATTTGATGATTTCCTATTCATAAAAAGTGGGTATTGTGTAGTTTCTGGGTGTAAAATACTATCTGTATTTATCTCAGCTGCAGTTGGCAAAAGGCTAGGCAGATTGTTTGCTGGGTAAAGACCTACCTTCCTCTTCCCTAACCCGGCTGTTTTGCGCAATCCCTGGCCATGTTTCAGACAGCCGGAATTAAAAAAAAACGCAATCAGAAACATGTTCATAAATCGCGATATTTTATAGTTTTCATAACTTCCACACGCTCTTTTTATTATACCATTGGGAAAAATTGAACCTAGAGTATGGTTTGTAAATTATTCACCTGTACATTAATAAAATCATAGTGCACTCTGCAGCCATCAATACGCTCGGCAGGTGCAGTGTGTCGCGAGACCTCTATGGCCCTATATAGGGTTGCCAATTTTTCCAGGCGCCTGAATAAAGCTGGTCTTTGTTAGGCCTTATGGGTACGTAACCGGCTAATTCAGATGTCGTCTGGCATTTTTTATAATGATTCTTCTGTCGCTTACATTTTTACTGAGAACTGAAAGATTATCAGGAAGGTTGATATATCAAATACTTTTGTATGTACACCTAAGCTAAGTAACTGACGAAGTCTGATGATGATTCGTGATAGATTTCTCTTTCTTAATCATAAAACTATAATTTACTCGTATTGATAAAATGAGAGACCTAATCGAGAGAATAATCGGGGATACTGTAAACTTAGGAAGACTAATTGATTTGATTTTATTACTTTTTTTTTATAAAGGATCAAGAGTCTTGTACTCTTGTATTATAGTTTATCAAAAATAGATACTGACCTATATGTGTTGTAATTATTTGTTAGTGTACTTATGTAATTTAAATTAATATTTGTGTGCCAAGTACTGTGGCAGGACACAGAGGCCGTGTAATTGTCCCACCCATTTTTTATCTGTGTACACAAATCAACGTATTTGATTTACATTCACATACAATGTAAAAAGTACAAAGACTGGTATGGTTCGGTTTTCCGGTATAAGGTGCTGGCAACCTTTGTCATGTAGGGTCGTGTAGGGTGCTATAGGGGTGATGGGGTCGTTGTTGCGGTTTGCGGAGGCTTTCGGTCTGTACTGGATATTTGCTTAATTGCATCACGCTTCGGTTGTTGTCTGCCGTGCAATGTGTCGTGTTGTTTGATTCAGTTTACCTATACTCCATTCACGATAAGATTAGACATTGAAATACATCTTTTTTACAGTCCGTTCAACCGATTTTGCTCTTTTGTTCTCCTATTGCTTTGGTGGCATGACACATTGTACCTGCTGTAAACAGTTGGTATTATAATCACGTTTTTGTTTTTAATACCATTCTTATGCCTACGGAATAGAAGTAAAAATCGGTTGAACGGCCTGTAAACAATTTTGTTCCAATATCTAATCTTATTGTGAACGGAGTGTATGTACATATGTATGTGTCAGTTGTTTCTTCTATTTGAAAAGTAGCAGCGACATTTTATACAGGTGTTTCAAAATTGCGTAGTCATATTTAAGCGTAATGTTCCCTATGTGATATGCATTACGAATTTGCAAATAAATGTTGAAAGTTATCGTAAAAAGGAAACATAAAAAAAGACAAAAAACTGACCGCAAGCATTTTTTTTCTGGATGGGGTATCATCAAATGACTTCTCCCGGAGCGGAAGGGAGTGTCAGACTCTTACTGACTAAAATCCACCCGTGATCCTTCTTGTGCCTTTACATTCCAGGGTCGCGGTGACTCTTTCGAACAAATTCCGCAACCCTAGCAGGCACTGACCCATCTTCATTGCTGACAGCTCCTTGAGGCGCGCGTGGAACACGTCGCACCATTGACCCATGCCTGGTTGCTATCAGACGACAAGCCACCCATAGCTCGCCGTCCGCAGTCCCGCGCCTACGGCGGCCGGTAATCGCCCTGCGTTTCCCGACGCCCGGGGCGTCTTCTTCTGTTGCGGCGACTGGAGCGTGATGTTTCCCTCTCTCGCACGCGGTCCGCCTCCTCCTTCGCTAGCATTACTGCTTCACAGATGGAGGTGACCGCTTCCCATGCCTTCTCGCTCCGTAACATGGATTGAACCAGGGCCGGACGCGAGAAGTCGCCGCCGCCGAACCGCAACCATCCGCCGGTTGCCATTGAACGGTTTAATTTTTGTTCAATCTCAGATGTTATGACTCCTATTGCATTTTTTTTTTTAATTATTCTGTGTTTTATTTGTAACTTTGCTGTAGGTTTTTGATTCAATAATCACTCTTGTAGTTTGATACGCTAAGTCATGTTTTCTCATAGTCAAATCCTATCTATGTTGAAGTTTTACAAAAAGACATGACGCTTTCATTGCCCTTGATGTACTCGCCGTTTTATTAAGCCTCAAGAAACATTTAAGAAATAATTCTTCTTTTTACATTCAAAACTGTTAAAGCAGTTCGAGTTTTTTCATAAGAAGTTAAACATATCAAACATATACTTATCTAGGTACATATATATCGGCTTTCACACCTGCGTTACCCTACATACATACTATCCGTGGAATCCTGGTGCGGATGTCAGACTGAAACCTTTATTTATTGTTTATTTATTCGATCTGTAAAACAACTGACGGCTGCGTACTGCGGGGCATGACGCTTGAAATGAAAAATTCCTAGAGTAAAAATTGAAAATACGCAGTGAAAATGGTAGGTACCTGTGTTTTTCAAAAATCGAAACATTCCGTATAGTAATTACATCATTGGAAGATGAAAAATATTCATACTCACATGCTTTCGCGGCCTATGCAACAATTATTGTTCAGTTTTCCGGCCCATCCAACAAATATCGAGCATTTTTCCGGCCTTAACGACAAGTTTCGTGCATTTTTCGGGCACAAAAAGCTTAAAGCAATCAACGATAGTTTAGCTTACTGTCAGTGAAAGAATGTTCGCCTTTTTTAATTCGATGCCATTCCATCTAGCAAGTTCTTATCTAGATGTTCGTTAGAAAATTGAATTCCTGGGGAAAACCCCAAGATTAAAATATAAAGAAAACTCCTAAATATTACATGTAATATGCAGGGTTATTTGTAAAACACCAGCAACCTCTTAAGAGATCATTGTACTCATCATTATGAACAACTTTTACTATGGGACCAAACCTGAAATCGCGAAAAAATAATCAGCTGTCCCCTACATTTTGATGAATTATACGAACATAAATTTAAGGAACAGCTAATTTTTTTTCGCGATTTCAGGTTTGGTTGAAAACAAAATATTTCACCTCTTGATACATATACATTTCTCAAATAAGCAAAATAACATTTCCACAAATTTAAATAATTTTCCTGAATACTCAGTCTTTCTGGCAGTTAATTAGTAACTCAGTAAGTGCAATGTTAATATTTCTGCTTATTTCTTACTTACACGTATTTGATTTCTACTTTTTCCGAGAAGGACATAGAGCTCGGATGAGGAATTAATTCATCTGGTACTAGGAACTTTATTAGACTCATTAGTTATCCGTTCGTATAAGATAAATGTTAGTAAGGAATTTCGGCTATAAGACGCACGAGAGATTTCTAGATTTATCAACATTATCTACACCCTAATTGTGTTACTAATATAATCGTAATGTCATCCAAAATAGAATATACGTATATTTCCATTACTGCATATGTTTAAAAATGTCAGCTCGATGACGCAATGAAAACGGTTGTCATATCAAAATACATGCATATGGCCGTTTCCGATTATTTTTGTATTACGCAGTTAGGTTATGGGTATATAGCTATGTTATATAAATGTGTACCTACTTTTGTAGCTATGTTTTGTCCCACCCACGTATTGTCATCAGCCGTGCCCAAATCCAAACCACGGTTGTTACTGAGAAAATCTAGATGAAAAACCTGGCCTGGCCTGAGAATAGAACACAGGACCTCATGCTCTAGCCGCCGTAACAGAAGAAGACGCCCCGGGCGTCGGGAAACGCAGGGCGATTCCCGGCCACCACCGTAGGCGCGGGCCTGCGGATGGCGAGCTATGGGTGGCTCGCCGTCCGATAGCAACCAGGCCCGAGTCGTCGGCGCGTCGTGTTCCACGTGCGCCTCAGAGAGCCGACAGCAAAGAAGTCGGGGCCCCATAGGGTCAGTGCCTGCTAGGGTTGCGGAATTTGTTCGAAAGAGTCACCGTGGCCCTGGAACGCAAAGGGCACAAGAAAGAACACGGGTGGGTTTTAGTCAGTAAGAGTCTAACACTCCCTTCCGCTCCGCCCAGAGCGGGAGAAGTCAATTGATGATTTCCCATCCAAAAAAAAGGACCTCATGCTAGAAGAAGTAGGCCAACGAAAAAGACATTCTCTTTAAAATGGGCAGCAAATATATGGTACAGTTGTATCAATGAAAATAACTCAATAGATTTGAATTCAGAGAACCGCAATAGTGGACCAATAGGAGCGGTCGACATCAATCAAAATGCTGACGTCATCAATTACCTTATCGATCGATAGATCGGAAGAATTAAATTGAGTGTGATATTGCGTCAGCGTAATGAACTACTTGAATAGAGTGCCTACTAGTTTAGTATATTTTCAAGATTTTACTCCCGTTGTATGTATGTGTATGTGACACAGCGCTAGAGTAACGAAAATTTCATAATCCATCATTTCCATAAGTATTTTGAGTTAAGAATGTGTCAAACACTACTTGAATGCTAAATTTTGACAGGTTGTCAGGCTACAGAGGAGTTAAATACCCTCAAATGCTTAATTCAGATATCTGGGGTTACTATCACAAGAAATGGGTGCCGCTCATTTGGTATAAGGCCATTTGCTCTATTTTTCAAAAGTTATTAACGCTCAAGTGACGTAATATTTACTTCATCTAACATCACTTTCCATAATTTTCATTTAATATAACTTTCAGTTTATATATCACCGAATAAATCCTTATTATATTACAATTTCTCGATTTTTATGAAATAATCGTATTGTGTGTACAATATATCCTATCCAAATTCAATAGTTTCAAATATAGGTATCAACAATGTTTACCATTTCACGAGATATTTTACAATCTTTCGGGGTTTGCTATTTGTATGGTGACATACATATATAATATAACAACATATGCCATAACAACACTTTCTTCTAACGTTCGTTTAGTATGTAAGTATACTATCTTACTAATATTATTAACGCGAAAGTTTGTAAGTATGGATGTTTGTTACTCTTTTACGCAAAAACTACTGAATTGATCTTGATGAAATTTGGCACAGATATAGATCATAGTCTGGAATAACACATAGGATACTTTTTATCCCGGGATTATGTTCCCTTGGGATAATTTCCGACATTCACGCGGGCGAAGCCGCGGGTAGCAGCAAGTGTATGTATATTAATCGACTAGCTGCTGCCCGCGACTTCGTCCCCGTGGAATCCCCGATTTTAAAACATTCTTTATCGCTGCTCCGCTCCTATTGGCTTAAGCGTGATGATATATAGCCTAAAGCCTTCCTCGATAAATGGTCTATTCAACCCAAAAAGAATTTTTCAATTCGAACCAGTAGTTCCTGAGATTAGCGCGTTCAAACAAACAAACTCTTCAGCTTTATAATATTAGTATAGATGAAACCATTTTACCAATTTAATTTAATACGATGTAAGTATTCATCACATGATTCTGAACAGCTAGCGATGGAATTTTTCGTCGGCTTTCTATATAAATCAATTTTTCATTAAACTAAAAATTCAATAAACAATTCAAATTAACTTGAGCAAAGAGTACAAGCAATTTTGACAACTAAGTATACAAGCTTACCCATTATCTCAATTTAATAATTATTTGGTAGTATGTAAGGAAGACTGTGAAATTCATAATTAAACAGTACAACCTACAATATGTACGTGTTCATGAAGGGTTTTTGAACTTTGCCCTTTAAACACTCTCGTGTTATATGTAAAACTTGACGTTACATGGGTACAGCAGTAACTTTTGTTTCTAACATATTCACGCTTTCATTGTAACCATCACCAAATAAATACGTTATAATGGCTAAATTACAAAGGCTTAAAATTAACAGACCTGTCACAAGGAGCGAATTCCCAGACTTTATCAAAACGCTTTAGTAAACATTTATAAAAAAAAATACACAACTGCTCAAAAATAGGAGTGTTATGTTTTCATGTTTTTTATATTTGTGAGTTTCTTTAATCCACTATCACATATGTACTTCTTAACGGCTTAATCGATCGTATTAATGTACTAGCTGTCCGCACAACTTCGTTTGTGTCACATTTTTCATGACTGCTCCGCTCCTATTGGTCTTAGCGTGATGATATATAGCCTATAGCCTTCCTCGATAAATGGGCTATCTAACACTGAAAGATTTTTTCAAATCGGACCAGTAGTTCCTGAGATTAGCGCGATCAAACAAACAAACTCTTCAGCTTTATAATATTAGTATAGATTTGGTATCGTTAGAAGCGTGGAGTTACCATAGCCTAGTGAACATTTTAAAAAAAGGGGAGCCATGGTTCATAAATAATAATGAAAATATTTTGTTTTCATGAAAATTAGACTTCGTTATCTGTCACGTTTAAAGCTTGTTTAGTACACAGCAAACATAGCAAAAAACAAGTAATCATCTGCCTAGCCTTTTCCCAACTATATTGGGGCTTCGAGTCATATCGGATTCAGCTGAATACCAGTATTTAACGTGGAGCGGCTTCCTACTAGACCTCCTTCTTCTTCATCGTCTCGTCACATACCACCCGTCTCCTAGCCATGCGGTCTTCTGCAGTGTGGACCGCTCTGTACGTGCTGCCACCAACAGCCTTCTTTATTGCGTCGGACCATCTTCCCGTGAACGCCTTGAGCGGGTGTTCCTTTGCTTCGTTAGTTCGACCAACTTAATGCAGCACTCACCAGACGCTGCGCGCTGTTGCAAAACCGCTCTCTTTGCTCGCTCGCTCGGCTCGCGCGTCTGTTAACATAGTTCTAAACTTCTAACTTCTGACTTCACAATTTAGTCGTGGTAAACAAATATAATCTTTGGTCACGGAAAATATTGTTAACATTTCTTAATAAACATCCTATGTCTGTGACACCACAAACTCCCTCAATTTTAGTATCGAATAACGTATTACAAGAAATAACGTTCGCATAAAATAAAAGAAACAAAATGTAGAATCTAATTGAATTAGGGGAAGCAGCAATATCGTATTGCTTTACAAATTACTTCGTTTCGAGTAACGATCGAATGGCGATCGATAAGAACCGTAGGTTTGTCGGAGTGTTAGTCAAAATATATTATTATGAGTTTTCTGTTTGGTTGTGATATAAAAAGCGCGGTTTCAGTTGATAGCTTGGTTACATTACGGTGTTTATGCTGGAAATCTAGCTCAGGAAATTAACCAATCCACTTCGAAATAGAACTTTCTTACATTTTGCATCCAGATTTTACCAACCAAGTTTAAAAACCTACATCTATTAGTGTGTATTTATTTATTTTATAATTTATGTACACACATTTAATAAAAAGATAAGAAGAAGGAAACAGAGAAATAGGTACAAAGGTGATGCTTATTTCTATAGAAATCTCTTCCAGCATACATACCTGCAAAAGGAGAGTCAAGTAAAAAGAGATGAAGACATTGTGTGTAAAAGCGAGCAAATGAGTGAGTAATGGAGCAGCTTGAGAATAGACCCTGATAGTCGCTCCACTCATAGGATACCACTAGCGTTAAATAATAGATGACATTCAATTGTATCGTTACCAACCCGCACTGGGCCCGCGTGGTGGATTACGGCCCATTCCCTCTCCTAGAGAGGAGGCCTGTGTCCCAGCAGTGGGAACGTTAAAAGGCTGATTATGATATTATGCAAATTATATCGTTTATCGAGTTGTCCAAAATAGACCGTGTGTTATTTTTTGGACAACTCGATAATATATTACATTTGCTTTGATTGGAGTGGTTGTTGCTAAATGATACTGCGAGTTGCTAAATAATACTTCCTCAAAATAACTCGACCCCAAAAGCCTTTCCGGATAAATCGAATACTTCGTCTGTCTCATCCACCCCTGAAAACAACAGGAAGTTTTTCTTGGCCCGGAGCATCAATTAATGAGTTTATGACTATAAATAAGCATTAAAACCTTCATCTGATATAAACGGTCTAAACAACACATCGACATGCAGCATTAAATTCAATTTTCACAGTCTGCATCATTGACCTTAAAATCCGTTACTTGCACCTCAAATTCTCCCAGAAATTACTGCATCCAATTCACTCCCAGTCCACCCGACCTCTATTTAACCTGGTATAAAGAACACTTAATCTAGTGTCAGTGCTCTTGAACGCACTAATTTCAATATATGATCGTGCTCACAAAATAACTTACGCAATCTCAAAAACCCGAGAAATCAACAAGAGGTTTTTGCTTAACTCAAAGCATCGGTCAATCAGTTTGTAAGTAGCTAAAACTTCGCAGAAAAGAAATTCCGTCACCTGATCCAAACCATCGGAAGCATTAACACATCGGCATAAAACAGAAAATCCAATATTCATGGTCTTAAAACTGTTGCTTGCACGAAAATGTCACCACTCCCAGTCATTCCACCTCTATTGCACTTAGTCTTAGAGCACTTAATCCAGTGTCAGCGCACACTGCTCTTGAATGCGTTACGTTCAATATATGGCGATAAACGAGGCCATCTGTCACGTTAGCCACGAGTTATCGATGTAATGGAACCGAACGTCTTAGTTGAATGCTTGCTTAGACTGCGTCTAAGGAAGGATAAATGCTTAGACTCCGTCTTAGGAAGGGCAGGTGGAGTGTGGGTGTTACTATGAAAGAAAGAAAACTCGTTTATTCCGCTATAGATACGCACAAAAAATAAAGTAAACAAACTTAGAAGAAAATGACGTTTCAACTAAAACTAAAAACAATGCCAGGACCGGACAATATGCAGTAAGGACCTCTGGAATTTCTGCCCTGATTACTGATTTTGACAATTTGTTGATATTTTCGCTTATGATATGGATTTGTGACGGTTGTTCGGGTAGTGTGATTTCTCTGCTTGGCGTCACTATTCTGTAATAATCTCGGCGTGGAGTGAGTTGTTGAATCAAGGTAGAATGACAGTTCGGTTCTGGTTCACTCTACTAAATTTTGTTTTCACTTTTTTTCTCAATTTTCACGGCGAGATGGTCACAGAAACAAGAGAGTGTATGCTCATTTAGTTGCTGGCCACTACTGTAATATACGTCCGATTCGAATTGTATGCTAAATTGCTCTTTTTCGTGCTGCTCGGTGACAATTCGGTACTATTCGGTAGCGCCTTCTCCTCCCACCACTTGGGCCTGTTCACACTTCAGTTCAAGTCGATAATTACGTCCAGAAAACGACATTAAGTAGGTATTATTCGTTCAAGAGCTTTCAACAACACAATGGCGGAGTGTTAAAATCGTACGACACGGAAGTATCAAGTAGCATTCATCGCTGTATCGTTATTGTGAAGGAAACACGCTGCTATTTATTTCCTCAATAATTCTCTAATAATGCGCACGAAACCATAAAACAACTGTTTATTCGCATTACAGCTTTATGACTTACATTTACAACGACTGAATTTGCTACTTTTGCTGTGATAGACTTTCTTTATGCAAATTGTATAGATTTATTGTACAGTGGGATTTGTGTAGTACAGCGTTACAGACTACAGAGATAAGACAGTCGCGATAAGGAATACGGTATTTTCTGTTATTATTTCTGTTTTTTTAATCAATTTCCAAAAAAGAGGAGGTTCTCAAGTCGTCTGTATTTTTTTTGAGTGTTAAACCTCATAACATTGTACTGGGTGTCCTGATTTTGATGAGTCTTTTTACATTTGAAAGCTGGTGCATGTCGTGTGGTTTTGTTTTGAATGTGAATTTGATTGAGATCTGACTACTAGTATTTGAGTTATCCCTAATAGTGCGTGGATTAGTCTAATTGATGATGTTCTCATTCCCTCTTGTCGATGTAAAATGAAAAAATAAAATTGTTGACGATGGTTTGGAAGAGCATCTTAGTATTTCAACGTGGTCCCTTTCTAGTTTGGTGAAGGTCTGATGAAGAACAGAGATGATAGGAAACGGAACTGTTCCATACATGATAGCAAATCTTTCGGGATGGCTGGTACGTTTAGGTGGGGGGGGGGGGGGGGTGTACCACTGAAAAGTGAAAAATAAAAAACTACAAAATAGCACAAAAAAACCAAAAAGTATAAAATAACTTTAATTTCGGAAGTCGGTGTTCAAAAAACGAAAAAGCAACTAAAAACACCGAGTTCCGAAATTAAAGTTATTTTCATAAGTTATACGGATACTAGATTTACTAAGTATGCTATTCGTAATTCCTATATTTTTGCCAAGATACTACGTAGCTTCGCTCTGCGTTCTCTGTGGAGTGTACTTAATTGAATTACGCATCAATATCTATAAATAACTTATATTACTGGTGCCGTCTCAGAAGTTAAAAAGGAGTTCCGATAATTTCACAAAAGAAAATGGCCGTGGAGCATTGAATTAATTAATAAATTAACCCTCAATTATTATTGTTAATAAATCCTTTAGTCGCAATTACCGTCTGTTTTCGGTAAAACGGTCTTGTCGACAATTAAAAAGAATGTTCATTAAATTGCAAAAGGACTGACACTACGAGTTAATACGGACATCGATCAGGGACTGTGCTCTTTTTAATTACCCATCCCTGTCTGATCTGGTGTCGAGATCGTTCATCCCTTTCTCTCGGGGGTAGCGGATAGCTAATTGGGTGTACAGGGGTCGTATCTGGTAAACAATGGATGATTCGAACCTTTTTACCTGTTATTCTTGGTGACGGATGGGTGATCTAATTTGTGAAATATACGTCGGGATGCGTGATGGTGTTAATTGTTAACATACAGGGGTTTTGAATTAAGAATTGTTACCTGTTAATTTTCATGGGTTCTGTACGTTTATCTTATAAAAAGACTAGCAACACCCCGCGGTTTCACCCGCGTAGTAAGTTAATCTATACTAATATTATGAAGCTGAAGAGTTTGTTTGTTTGTTTGTTTGAACGCGCTAATCTCAGGAACTACTGGTTCGAATTGAAAAATTCTTTTTGGGTTGAATAGACCATTTATCGAGGAAGGCTTTAGGCTATATATCATCACGCTTAAGCGATTAGGAGCGGAGCAGCGGTAAAGAATGTTTTAAAATCGGGGATTCCACTGGGACGAAGTCGCGGGCAGCAGCTAGTACGGGAATAAAATATAGCTTATGTTACTCAGGGTGAATGTAGCTTTCTAATGGTGAAAGAATTTTTGAAATCGATCCCGTAGTTTTTGAGTTTATTCGTTACATACAAAAATAAAAATCTTTCCTCTTTATGATATTAGTATAGATATACATATTTTCAAGACGTAGATTACTGTTACCTGTTTTGTTTTAGTTTCTGTCGTTTAAATAATTTATTTAATAGTTAAAGTACAGAGTACAGAGTACAGAGGCAGACTTACTTAATGACTAAGGGATTTTCTCTCATTCGTCCTTTGTTTGCTGAGTAGTGGGCAGTAATCTTTATGTTATCTTCGTGTATGTCATGTATAATAATAATTTTCGGATTTTAACAATTTACTAATGACGTGTTTTTTTTTGTTTCAGGTACGTTAAATGATTCAGCTCCTCAATACTACAAAATACTGTATGTCCGCTATTATCCACTACTGCCCAAGTCCACCTGGACAGGTATGTGTAGTAAAAGTTACTTATTCTGCAAAGCGATGGAAATTTATTCAGATAAAGTTATATAAATGTTATGCTGTAAAAAAATTAACCTAACCAACGCGTTGAAGTGCTGCAATTTTGCTTCATAACTTTTCACATGAGATAGCTACGAGAACATTATTTATGAAACATCGTACACAAATGTACAATGGTGGACTTAATGAGTTAGGAATTCTCTACAAGTCAATCCAAAATGGTCAACATTCTTACGACCTGAGGCTCTAAATAATTGACATTCTGTCACCGGTAGCGTGGCAAAACGTCAAAAATGTATGGCTTTAACAAATACTGTCAAAATTTCACGTAATCAATCCCTTATTTTTGGCATTCAGACAACAACATTCCCTCATAGAACGGCCCTTTGTCTATAGGCTCTGAAAACAGGAAGAAAAACAGTTTCTTACGGGTAAGTAATATATACGGTAAATTATTCCAGAAAATATTATTCCTATATAAATTCGAGATTCTACAAAATTATTTCTACATCCATTTGACCTATAAATTCAGTCACCGTTTTCGCAATAACATTACATCCGTACAAAACTAAAAAAAAAAGAAAAAAGCTATATGATTTATTAAAAGCAAACAGTAGTGGATTGATAAATTCTGTAACGCGACGAAAGGTATTCCTCGGGGAGGTACACAACTGTTCTGAACTATATCAAACTTTGCCTAAGAACTACACATCTACTCCTATATGGCGAGAAGTTTCTTTACTAGTAGTGAAGAATATTGGTTACGTGGGATAAATAAATTAGTTACTGAAATACAGCGTATCACAGAATAAACGCAAGACCTGAAAATATTAATATGATTATGATATGATACCATCTTTTACATAATTTGACAATCATGTCACCGGAGATTGTAAACTCTCGATAAATTGTCAACTGAACATTTGAAACACTTTTTTACGCGTCAATCATTTGAAAGTCTATAATCTTTTGAAGTCATTCGATCACGCCCAACCAATACCATCTTCCAAGATTTGAAAGTGGCAAATAACAGATTTGACAGGTGGGCACATACCGGTGTACAATTTGAATGGTTACATATGTAGCCAATGGACACTAAAAAGGACATGGCTAGTTTAAAAATCATTAAGATGACAAGCCTCGAATGCATCTTGAGTAGTCAGCCATGTAACGAATGCGAGGATTGGCTTTATCATTAAATCAATCGTTGTGCATACTATTTAAGTATTGAGTGTACACAATTTTCATTCTGTCACGAAGTTTTCTAAGTTACGAACACCGCAAACTCTCAAACTAACTTGTAATAAGTTCTTCTCGAACCATCACCGGCGCGACTACTGCAATAAATTCCGTAAACCTTCATAAAAGGCCGGTTGATTTTCAAAAGCGTTCTATTTGATCAAGCCAAGTTTCCACATCCTTACTTTAATTTCTGTAAGCGAAAACCTCCTCGGTGTATTGGCGTTTTGACAAGTCGCCCCAAGCTAGCAAGCGTTGTACGGAGCCAATTTATTAGGTCAATGCTCCACTTACGTACCGCCACGCGATATAAAACCTATAGAATTTTACAAACTAGTGTCAGCTGACACAATTTTGACGAAATTAGAGTGGGGCGCTGCGAGCTTTTTCGGGTTATTTACAAGCGGGGCCTTTTTGGTTCAAACTTTTTTTGATTTGGACTTTTTTTGGCGAAGTTCTGTTTGCGTGCTTGTCAGTTGGTGAGATTTGGCGCCTGCGCGTCAAATTAAAATGATTTGATTTGGGAGATTAAGGAAATATTCTGATCTGTCACCCTGCTTCGTCCCTTTCAGGGGACAGTTATTTCCAACATTAAGTTTATTATTATTAATTTAAAAAGTTTTAATTTGGGTGTCAACTAGGTTCTATGAAGTCAAATCAGAGGACTGACTGTAATCACTACATAGTATAAAACAAAGTCGCTTCCCGCTGTCTGTCCCTATGTATGCTTAGATCTTTAAAACTACGCAACGGATTTTGATGCGGTTTTTTTTAATACATATAGTGATTCAAGAGGAAGGTTTATACATATGTATACTACATGCATAATATAGCAGAGAATTAATATCAACATTGCACCCGTGCGAAGCCGGGGCGGGTCGCTAGTTTCAAATAAAATAAAATCGAGTGTCTGTAATATCTGTTCCCGTAAGAAGACAAAGCGGGGTGACTGATGGGAATAATTCGAATTAACACATTAGGTTAATTTTCTTCAGTTTGTAGAGCGTGTCAAATTAATATGAAATACTAGCAACCTGTTTTGAGTATCTCGCTCTTTCTCGGTTGATCGGACTGTACCGGTTCGCAGTTGTCATGGTATGGACATGTGATGTGGAGGGACCAGGATCACGTGATGAGCAAAGTTTTATGAATTAATGTGGGGGGTTCTAGTGGGTTACGGAATTCGTTCGAAAGAGTCACCGCGGCCGTGGAACGCAAAGGGCATTAGGATGAACACGGGTGGGTTTTGGTCAGTAAGAGTCTGACACTTCCGCTCCGCCCAGTGGGGAAAAGTCATTTAATGATTTCCCATCAAGACTAAAAGGTAGGTCTAGTGGTAGAGAAATACCAAAGAAACAATGGATTGTGCGAAAGGCAATACTGCTAGGAAGGAGGTGAATATTGAGATGATGGGGAATAGAAATGTTTGCCACAAGAAGACATGTTGCACCATTAAGGGCACGAAGAAAATGATAATTAATAACCTGTTTTATCCAATTTCTTCACTTATGTACCCAAAGTTTGGTAAAATAGCTGCGCTGTATTAGACAGTCATTGTTTACTGTGTGGTTATGTCATATAATATTGCCTGGGAAATAAAATAGCAGCGTAAACATCAAATATATTTAAAGTCAGATTGAAAGTAATATTTAGATCGTTTGGAATATTGATCAGATCGCTAATAGATTCAAAATTGCGACTATTCATGCTAGCTTTTACGGCAGTCGATTTCATTTTACGTGTATTGTGACAGTTAATTTAATGGTGATATATTACTTAAGTGTGCAGAAGAGATAAAATATGAGTTTTCTTCGTTTAAAATCCATTCGACCTTTAATAGGTACGAATGCTTTTCAATTTATTAACTTATCTTTAAGTTGAATTTTTCAAATACTATGAAACGATGGATTAGGAATTTCCTTCTACATGCTTTAGATTGTGTTGTTTCTTAGAAGGAAGTTTTTTAACGGAATATATAGATAACTTTTTTTTCCTTTTCCTGTATGGGAAGTCATTAAATGACTGCTTTTTCTCTGGGTGTAGCGGTAGTGAGTGTCAGACTCTTACTGACTAAAACCCTCCCGTGTTCCTACTTAGCGTTCCAGGGCCGCGGTGGCTCTTTCGAACTATTTCTAAAGTTCTGACTGAAACCTCCAAAATCATAATGAACTATGCACTAAATGTGTACTAATACTACTTTAATAGAAAAGAACAATAGAAATAAAAAAATACTATCTTCTGAAATGGTCCTTAAGTTCGACAAAGCCCTATAGTTCTAGGTCTAGTTAAGTACATCGGAATGCCTGCAATGTGAGAGGTCGTCAACCAAGTTTCAATAGTTTGCGGTCGGTCGCTTCGACATCCACGGAATGCAATATTGGCGGTTAGTAGTTCGGTACATTCAAAATATCGAATCGTGAGTCTGACGCTCAGTTGTCCATCTTTGATTTTTGTATATAGATCGTGAAGTGAGATATTTGAATTTCGAATTTTGTGGTACGTATTGAAAAAGAAAAAGTTAGAAAGTCACACAATGTTTATTTTTTTTATTTTCGATGTCGAGGTTTTATGCAATTAATAGCTTCTGCAAACTGCTTCATATGCATTAAAGTTTGAAATTATTCCAAAGAATAAAAATTACCACATATGTATAGGCCAAGTCCAATATTTCGTCTTTCGTTTTAAGCTTGAAAACGTAACAAACAATCAAACCGAGTTACTTTCGTATTGATAGAGATATGGATTCCTTAAATATTATAATTGCTACACTTTTCAGAAAAAAAAAAAAAAACGTTTATGGATTCGTCAAATATATATTTACTATGATTATCTACTACTCTTCTTCACTACTTCAGAAAAAAAAAATTACTTACCTAAATGCCTACTTGAATTTTTGCTATGATAATATCGATTTTTTGCTGGAATAATATATTAAGAATCTTCACACGCAGAGGCGTATAATTACGGTAATCAGGTGTTGCTTACGTTACAGTTATCGTAGTCATCAATTTGTTACGGTATAGCTCGCAAGAAAATTACTGATTTTGTTAACCCTATAGTAGGCGCGCCTTTTTTTGTGACGCGTGTGTCGTAGTAGTGTAGCATTTTGCCGCCCATATTAAACGGAATCGGATCGGAACTCGGTGTTTTCTGTAGATTCTTCGTTTTTTGAACACCGACTTCGAACGACGAAGTCGGTTGTATTTTTTTTTTTTTGTAAAAAAAGTTTTATTTTTCACTTTTAAGTGGTGTTCGTGTTATAAACTGGTAAACAATAAATAAACATGCGATTTTAGCAATCCCGAATGATTTGCTATCATTTATTGAAGAGTTCCGTTTCCTATCTCTGTTCTTCATCAGGTTTTCACCAAACTAGAAAGGGACCACCTTGAAGTCTTCCAAACCATCATATACAATTTTATTTTTTCATTTTACATCGACAATAGTGAATGGGAATATCATCAATTTAGTCAAAGCCACGCATTATTAGATATAACTCAAATACTAGTCGTCAGATCTCATTCAAATTTAAATGGGACCACACGACAAGTACCAGCTTTCGAACATACAAAGAATCATCGAAACCGATAATCGAACACACAAAAAAAAATACAGTCGACTTGAGAACCTCCTCCTTTTTTGGAAGTCGGTTAAAATACCAGCTGGCACAACTAAACACTAACAACAGAATTACTAAACCACGAGCAATTATCAGTGACAACTGAAAGTGTAGTTCGCTAAACCTGAACAATGCACATGCGATTCAGTAAAATTATGAAACAACAGTCATTCTCATCTCGTTTCAACTAGCTTAACGGTTCGTCACTCTAACCGATTAAGAGGCGTTTTTTGTGAGTTTGTGACGAATAGCATTGCGTGTGACTCCGTTACTTTTGATGTTTTTAATTAGGAGATTGGTCCGGAATAATGATTTTCATTAGTTATGTTTCATTTTAATTGGAAAGTGAAAGGATTTGAACATGCGAGATATTATATATAAGTCGTGGATTTCATTTTACTGCAGTGGAAAGTACAATTTTTTTTTTAAACTCGTAAAATAAAATATTGTCCTGTTACTGTACAAAGATCTCTCAATAGCTGTTCACCTTTCCCGGTGTGTGCTCTCTCCGAGTAATCTGCCGCCGCCGTAAGGAATAAGGACGTATCTACACAAAACGAAATAATCTATTTCCGAACTTATTTCTCAATGTCAGAAATCTGTTCATTGTGTAGATAGATACGTTATTTTTTTTATGGCGGCAGTAATATGACTTGAATGCTTGTTAGTCGTTTAACAGTTGTGAATCCTAGACTTTCCTCGATGACAACCCTCGTCTTCTTGTCGCCACTACGTAATGCTTTTTTTTTCTGGATGGGAAATGATCAACTAACTTCTCCCACTCTGGGTTGAGCGGAAGGGCGTGTCACTCCTGACTAAAACCCACCCATGATCCTTCTTGTAGCCTTTACTTTCCAGGGCCGCGGTGACTCGCGGTGACAAATTCCGCAACCTTAGCAGGCACTGACCCTATGGGGCCCCGTCGGCGTTGCTGACAGCTCTTTGAGACGCGCGTGGAACACGACGCGCCGTCGGCCCGGGCCTGGTTGCTATCGGATGGCGAGCTATGGGAGCTCGACATCCGCCGGCCCGCGCCTACGGTGGCCGGGAATCGCCTTGCGACTCCGATCTGTTGCGGTTGCTGGGGCGTGAGGATTCCCTCTCCCGCACGCATTCTGCCTCCTCCTTCGGTAGCATTCTACACATATATAACAACAATTTAGTCCATCCGATCCACTAAAATTCATCAGGCCCGATTCAGTTATTCAGTCGTGAAAATGAAACACAAATGGACAAACTTTGCAATTGAAGTGACTTGTAATGAATGAAATATCAAATATTTCATGCTCTTTTTATGTCAAAAGCAATGTAAAAATAAAAGAAAATAAATTAATTTCTGTTGGTCCATGTCAATTAATCATTCACAATTCTGGATTTAAAAAAGTTGGTATTCGTTCTCGATGACTGATTACTGGCCTGTTGACTATTCATTCTTTGAACGAATGATATTTCATTTATGGCCATTGATTTTCACAATTTTATTCCTTCATTCAATGTCGTATTTATTTTTGTTAATGTTTAATAAATACTTTAAATACAACATACTTAAAATTCTCAACTAAGTAAAACTAATCTAAAATAAGGCGTCGAAAAAATCCTCCGCCTCGCTGGCCACTGGTAATGAGGCCAAAAGGCTGGCATCATTACCACGTTAGATGGCCAGCTCTTGGGTCACGGAGTGTCAACTATGCACCCACGATACAGGAGAAATTAATAGTGTGCGGCCACATTTTTTTCTTTTAAAGAAATATGAAGAGGAAAGCGACGAAGAGGAAATTGACAGATCTAAGAATTTGTTCGAAAAAGTCTCCGATGCTCTTCAACGTAAAGGACATCAGAGGAACACGGATGGGTTTAAGGGATGATTTCTCAAAGTTTAAAGTAACTTTACTGTTTTAAATCGGGTCCATAATGGTCTTATTAATGCTTGGCGCCTTGGCGATCTTGTCAGGTAAGAACTTAACGTGCTTTTCAAGGCACTGAGGGGTCTCAGTGGGTAATGTAACTAACCATAACCAACGAGCCTACTATAATACTATTAATATCTGGTCACACTGTAATAATCTTCTCCAACGTTTATTTTTATCTTCAACTGGTAATATAATAGAAACTGCTCTAGCTAGCTGTTTATTAAAATGTCAAGGTTTCCGCGTAAGTCTCGTCACGGTGCAATAAAAATACTGCACTTTATTTTCGGTTATTACTTCGATCACGTTTTTTATTTGGTATTTGTCTTGTTTTTGCACGGCATTTAAATGTCAGAAAAAGTGATTGTTCAAAGGTTTATCCTAGAAGAATCGTGCTAGGTATACTAATAATAATATTATACATACTAATAATTATATTATATTAGGTAATATTTTTGTAGTTTTAGTTATGTGTCTTTGTTACCCGAAATAAATGATATATATTATATTATTATTTACGTTCGAATCAGCTCGAGAAATATCAGTCAACAAGGCTTCTGTTTTCCTACGTTTTTCCCGGTTTTTTTTCTGAAGGCCAATTCTCGTACTGAAAAAGCGTTCTATCAAGTCGCAATTCCATCTCAGCGAGAAAGTAAGAAATTTAAGGTGTTTCAACAGACTGCGGACGCGAAGGCTCCTTAAAAATACAACATTTTCCCCTCTTATGTAACTGTTAATTTGCAGGTCTTTGTATTACTCAAGCCTCTCGAATCGTGTTTTTTGAAAAATTATCGTTAGCTGCCTAGCGTAGGTATTTCTGATTAGGGTCGTCTTTCAGTCTGAATCCATGCAAAATAACACAAAGATCTTACATGCCTATCAAACCTGCATATCCCACGTACTGGAGAACATACACGAGCAGATAATCATCCAAAAAATCTCTAAAAAAATCGGTTACTTATTTCCTCCAATTTTCGTCGTTATCTTTCCTTTTGCTACTGATCAGACATCCACCATACTTAAGCGTTATAAAAAGTGCTCGTTATTTTTAACACATCTATCATCCGCTTACTACGATAGTTAGGAAATGCGGATATGCGTAGAGGGGGAGAGCGGGGGAAGGGGGACAGACAGAAAAACAGTAATCCTGTGATGTTGAGATGACGGAAGTGGGGGGCGACATTCTGACGACACTTCGCACAGATAGTCGTCGCTCATAGTCCCCCGTGTGTACAAGGTGTTTCAGAAGTGTTAATGTACTTTATCTAATAACTAGCAGCGTCCCGCGTTTCAACCGCGTAGTTCCCGTTTCCGTAGGGATACGAGGATAAAATATAGCCTTTGTTACTCAGGGTGAATGTAGCTTTCTAATGGTGAAAGAATTTTTGAAATCGGTCCAGTAGTTTTTGAGTTTATTCATTACAAACATACACACACAAAAATACAAATCTTTCCTCTATATAATATTAGTGGAGACATACGGTTGAGAAAAAAAAAAAAGAAAAGAAAATTGGCTTTTATAAAAAAAAAACTACCGTATAAAACGACACAAATTTTCTGAAAAAAAAAAATCACTTTCCAATCCAAGTAGTCTGATGCATTTGGTGGTATTTATTTTAGTTAATTCAGACTTCAGGCTGCTTTAAAAGAAATCTGTTTGAACGGTGAGATTTTTTGCCAAAAATCTTCTTTTTTACTAATATTATAAAAAGAAAATATTTTTTTGTTTGTACCGAATAATAACCGAAAGTACTGGATCTATTTCCACCAATAGATAACTACATTATCAGCGACTAAAATTGGTTATTTTGAAACCGTGGGGCATTGCTAGTACCTTATTATATATAAACTAGCAGCGCCCCGCGGTTTCAGCCGCGTAGTTTCGGTGATTATTCGGTAAAAACAACCAAAAAATCTTTCCTCTTTATTATTGATAAAATATGATCAGGATATGATATATATACATATAAATATTATAATGCACTTCTGAAACACCCTGTTTAGTCTATAGTACGTAGATCTCGTTTGGATAAGGAATTGTGGCTGTTTTGCAAACTTGTGGTGACATTTGGAAAGAAGAGTATCTATGTATTTTTAAAGTTACAGGAGCACCTGCTTTGCTTTTTTTCCGAGGAAAAGATTATGAAAGAAGTTTCCTCACAGAATAATAATAATAATAAAATTCATTTATTTGCAAACAAGTGTCACTGTTACATAAAAGCTCTGCCTCCTGAACTAGGTAGTTAACCTGTATCTCAGGAGACAGTTACCTTCCTAATTAATTAAGTAAGAATAACATACATTTTTGTAGAAGTGACTGAGACTGAGAGAAATACTGCATTGTAGGTAGTATTGCTTGCTATTCAAACTTTGACATTGGAAAAACCGCGTCTTGCGTCACTCTTGAGCCGTAAACAATTTGTTTAGTCTGGCTTTGTCTAAACAACTGTTAAACGATACGACTTTGTAAAATGACGGAGACTGTATAACATCTATAATTTCACCAGAACAACTGAAGAAATACCCAATGACCCCGAACGCTGGTGTATTTCCCCTCAAAAACACCAACAACCTCTTAAGAGGTCATTGTACTCATCATTATGAACAACTTTTAAAGTGAAAAAAAAAATGTAAAAAAATATGTTCAGTAACTTATCAAAATGTAGGGAACAGCTGTTTTTCTTTTCCGCGATTTCAGGTTTGTTCCCATAGGAAAAGTTGTTCATAATGATTATTACAATGACCTCTCAAGAGGTTGTTGGCGTTTTTCTAATAATCCTGTATAGTCTGCTAACACGTTATCACAAACATAAACACTACGAAAATTTCACTTTCGTCGTACAAACTACATACATAATCCAAGACGCGCACCCAAGCAGTCGTGAAATCACTTTTCACGTCGTAAAACCATTAATATGTGACGAATAAAACTCACTCGAGTGTGAGCATTGCCATCTCGTGCAACACGAAACCATTACGATTGACTGGCCAGTGTATAATCGATAACGGTGCAACTGTCATTAGAATCGATTTAATCCAGAAGTTCCCAACCTTTATTTGATCTGGAACCACGGTGGTTTATTTTTTGCAAGCATGGACCAAAAATGAAAAAGAAAATAAATCTAAACATAATATAATCATATAAACATAGATAGCAAAAACTTGCAGCAGAACTGTTATTTGTAATTAAAATTGTAAAAAATATGATAACTACTCTTTTTTTTTTCTTTTTACACAACATTTTTGATGGAAATTTACAATCACTTTGCATTGATGATATTTATGGGTTAAAAAAATTGGAATATTAAATCTGTTGAGGACCTATTTTACAGGTTGGGAACCACTGATTTAATAGAATGCACCAACTCGATGAGTAAATTGGTGTTGTTGCATCACTGTAATCAGTGATATTACTGTTTACTGTTTTTCTAACATTGGTAATACGTGGTAATTAGTTTTTATTTTTGTATACTTATGGCGGAACAGAATGTGTGTTCGTAGTTGGAAAATCCCGTACATTTATCCTGGAGTTAGTGATAAAAACTTCGTAATCAAAAAATCAAAAGTCAGCTCATTAGTAACAAAGATCTACGTACAAGCCGTTTCTTTAATGCTTTGTCATTGGTGTTAAATACAATTTGTCCGCTGTTATGACATATTTTATTAGGTATTAATTATTATTTATAGGCTCGCGGTAGAACACAATCTCACCTGGTATAAATTGTTCATGTGGTTGTATGGAGCATGCTTGTCTAGAAATAACTTATTCATGAAACTGATAGATTTCCAGGTTGTATCTTTCGGGTTGCGGAATTTGTTCGAAAGAGTCAACGCGGCCCTGGAACGCAAAGAGCATAAGAAGGAGCACGGGTGGGTTTTAGTCAGTAAGAGTCTGACACTCCCTTCCGCTCCGCCCACAGCGCGAGAAGTCATTTGATGAATTCCCATCCAAAAAAAAGGTTGTATCTTTCAGGAAACATAGACTCCGGCATGAACTTCCAGTAAGTAAGTAAGTAAGTAAGTATTTTATTTGTTTAAACATGGTGTACATGATACATAGCATGCAAGATAATAGTAAAAAAGAAAGTTCTAACATGTTCAGCCGCATATCGAGGCGTACAAATTGGTAGGAAGAGATGGTGCGTAAACCGTGATAAAATTCATCAAAATTACATTATTCATAACAAATTAGGTATATTACATTTCAAAATATTTACTAGATACAATTGATGAAAATGTCAAAATAGTGTATAAGTAAAATAATAAGTCAGTAAAATTATGAACAATTGATGAAAATGTCAAAATAGTCTATAAGTAAATAATAAGCCAGTAAAATTATGAATTTATGTCATTCAAATTTCAAATTAAAATTATTTACAATAACATGCCAATAATACAAAAATCGCCATCTCAAAAACAAAGAAAATTTTCCTCTTTCATAAACTCTGCTATACTGTAATACGCTCTGTCAATTAGTAAACTTTTCAATTTATTTTTAAGTTCACATAAATTCAATGTTTTCCATGATTTGGGCAATTTATTAAAAATGGTTGGAGCCATGCAAAAGATGCTCTTACGCATAAGAGCTGTTTTAGCGCCGTGAACACAGAGTTTGAAATTATCACGTCTATTCCTAGGGAAAGCATCAGACAATCGCTGAAATAAATGAAAATTTGATTTTATGAACATTACTGTTTCCAAGATATATAATGAGGGCAATGTCAATATCTTGCGCTCTATAAAATAAGATTTACAGCTGTCCGTTGTTTGCAGTCTAAACATCGATCTAATGCACCTTTTCTGTGCTCGAAACGCTATTTCATTATCCGTGCTATTCCCCCAAAAGATGACTCCATATCTAAGAATTGATTCGGCTAATCCATAGTAAGCAGTAATTAGCGCATCTGTATTGAGAACCACAGCAAGCTGTTTCAGAGCGTAGGCTGCACTACTCAATTTTTTACTAAGTGCCTCTATTTGAGGTTTCCAATTCAATTTAGAATCTATAATTAGTCCCAGAAATTTAGTTGTGTCGGCTTCATTGATATTTATATGATTAAATTGAATATTAAGATTATTATTTTTTTGTGTACGTTGTCTAAAGTGCATTATGTTAGTCTTTTTTAAATTAATGTTTAAATTATTATCATTTAGCCAATTTATAATAGATATTAGTGAATTATTAATGTCATTTTCATATGTATTTATGTCCTTACAAGCTATTGTCACAGTGCAATCGTCAGCAAAAAGTGTCATCGGTTGTTCAGTTACTTTAGGCAAGTCATTTATATACAAAATGAACAGCGGAGGCCCCAATACACTGCCTTGAGGTACTCCGTATATAACTTCATGTTCCTCTGATCTTGAAGTTTGTTCACGTTTTATTTTTTCATTTATTTTACTGATTTCTGTAACTTGTTTACGGTTATGAAGATACGATTTAATTAATTCTAAAACGTTGCCTCTAATACCATAGGCTTCAAGTTTCTCTGCCAGAGTATTATAGTGGACGCAGTCAAAGGCTTGTGTCATGTCGCAGAATATGGCACAGATTGGTGTTCTCTTATCTATATTTAACATGACATTATATAAAAACTCATAAATAGCCAAATTTATGCTTTTATTTTTTCGAAATCCCTTTTGTTCGTTACTTAGTATATCAAATTTTTCTAAATAGGTATTAATTACAAGATATATATATTTTTCGAACACCTTAGACATAATTGGTAAAAGCGCGATCGGTCTATAATTTATCATTAATTCGTGATTATCTTTCTTATATAGCGGTTTCACTATAGACTTCTTTAATGCATCAGGAAATACACCTGCACTTATGCAAAGATTAATAATGAAACTCAAATGATTACATATTTCAACTGCAACTGCTTTCAATATTTTTGTGGCAATACCATCGTAGCCTACGCTGTTCGTGTTTTTAAGTTTCAGAATAATATTTAATATGTCATAGGGCGTAGATGGAGCCATAAACATAGACTGTGCTCTGCGAAGAATTAATGACGTTGAGTTTGTTCCCGCGTTAGTTGTTGGTTGTATTTTATTTATAAAATAATTATTAAATGTATTGGCAATGTCCTTTGGGTGTGTGATTTCTTTACTTTCAAATTTGATGCAAGAAATTGAGTTTTTTGGGGCATTGTATTTACTCTTATTAATTATTTGCCACGTAGTTTTAGACTTATTATTAGATGTTTGAATATTGTAATTATTTTGAGCTTTCTGAGTTAAATTCATAATTCGTTTGAGTAATTTTGAATATTTTTTGAATTTATCTCTATTAGCTTGACTTGGTTTTAACCTATACTGCCATAGAAGCTTCCGTTTGTTTTTACTACACAACTTTATTCCACGTGATACCCAAGTAGGCTTTTTAGTAGTCTTAATGGTTATAATTTTGTTGGGGAAACATAACCCGTAAAATAATTGGAACGTTTCAATAAAACAGTTGTAGGCTGCATTAGGATCGTCTATCTCGTATACGTCTGAAAAAGATAGACTTCTTAGACAAGTCTTGAATTTTTCTATATTTTCCTTACTGTAGTCTCGTGTACTTTTGCGGTAGTACTTAAGAGCATCCTTTTTTTTAACGGGGCACTTCAACAGTTGTGCTGTGTGATCGGATAGCGCGAACTCCAATACTTCTGATCTACAGCGACGCTTGTTAAAATTATGCGCAAAATTATCTATGCATGTTTGGCTCACAGCCCTAGTAGATTGTCTCAAAGCAAGTTGTAAATTAAAATTTAAAAGAATACACTCAAATTCGGCAGACAGTCTACTCTTTTTCAAGATGTTAATGTTGTAATCACCAGCTAAAATTATATTCTTACATCGTTGTATAGATAAATATTTAAGAAGAGTTTCCAGTTTATCAAAAAACTCATTGATATTATTTGAGTTAGGTACTCTATAAATACACACAATTATAATGTTATAGTCCGTCAATTTTATTGCACAACACTCGAATATACTTTGCGAGGACATATTTGCTACATTGGTTAATCCCTTCCATTGAATACCATGCTTAACAAGTATACATGCACCGCCTCGTTTACTTGTCTGTCTACAATAACAAGCAGCTAAACTATAATTAGGTATGTGTAGCTGATTCTCACAGCCAGCCATCATAAAATGCTCTGAAATACATATTACATCTACATCAATATCTCGTTCTGAAAGTTCACACAAACAGACTGAGAGAGCGTCAGATTTACTAACAAGACCAGCAATGTTCTGATGTAATATACATAAATATTTAGTCAAGAAAAAAAGTATCCGTATTTGTCAAATTATCATTAATGGTTTTGTCAATTGTATCACTTATACTATTATTACATTGTATGTCAATTATTAAACTATTTAAGTCCTTGAATATTATATACATTCCATTGTTATTTATTAAGCCAGTTCGTTTATTATAAATTTTATAGTCAAAGGATAAATTTAAGTTACTGTCTAACAGATATACATGTTCATATGTTAGTGCATCTAGATATAAGAGATTGTTGAAAGTTTCTACTCTACTATTAAATAAATTAGCATAGTATCCATTTTTATACGTCGGTAAACAGATGATCACATTCGTATGTTTTATGTTTTGAATAACTTCTCTTATATGGAATATAATTTCAAAATAATTATTAGTATTTTTGAAGTCTTCATCACCTAGAAAAATTACACAAAAGTCATTCATGTTGAATTTCACAAGTTTTTTGTTTAAATCTTTCAAAATATGTTCGGTTTTCCCGTTACGTATTAAATAGTGACAAAATTCAAATTTGTCTGAAAAGGTATTTTGCGCTATGGATAGTATTTTATTCGTGTTATTCGTACTCAGTATGCTTAGTTTATTCTTGTGGATTAAGCTGGCGGCTGGCAGCTGGCTTTCATCTTTTTCATAAAAATCCTGGATATTTGCAGAAATTGTTTTAGAACATTTATCTTGCTTCGGTTGTTCTACATTTATGGGCTTTTCAAGGATAGTAATATGTTGAACATTATTTTTCTTAGACGGGGTGTGGGGTTCATTCTGTTCTTTATTTTTATTTTTCCGCATTGATGTTGGTGGGGCGGAAGAAGACTCCCCACATCCAACCTTTTTGTATAATTCTATGATTTTATAACTCTTCTCTAATTCCCATTTTAATTTTGTATTTTCTGTGTTAAGATTGTCAATTTCATTATTTGCAATCAGTAATTCCTCCTGTACAGATAATAATTTTTCTTGTAGTTCACGTACTTCTAAAGTTTCGCATTGATCAGGCAAACTTTGCATTGTGGAATCAAAGAGTGACGAGTCTGAAATGTTCATGATCGACACATTATTATGAGAGTTCGTTTTCCGTATTTTTCTCATTGTTATATTACTAGTGTCTCCACTTGCCATATTGATAATAAAATAAATAATCAATAATAATATTAAAATAACATGAAGATCAAAACATAAGTATGTCTGAATCGAACTTATGCCTAATCGAATCACACACAATATTTTTGCAAGTGTACTGATTGCCAAAAAGTGAGCTCGATGGAGGAATCGAACCCGTGGCGCTTTATTCACAAAATCTCATGTAGACTCTATGATTACTTCGCCAACCAGACGTTTCTTCGGTGATTGAAATAGTGTGTCTATTTAAATGTCTATTAAATTTAAAACATCAAACAGTCGTTATATGACTCATGCTGCAAAAATGTTCACACTGTCAAACTAGATTTGCTGCACGTTTTAGACACAATTTTTAGTTAATTTTTTAAACAGTTCGCCACTCACTTTTGTTCAGATATTGTTTTAAACTGTATTTTATGTGAATTTGTAGTACCTATAACTTCTGTTTTTAAGCACGTATCACTTCACTTTTAAATCACTTTTCGCTTTCTGGGTAAAGCTGGAGTCCAGATAACGATGGGACAGCTAATTCCAAGCGATATTGACACTTTAACACCACTTTCAACGTTGAATACTCGGTAATACTATTTTTAAATATTTTTATACACGGAGCCAATGTTTACGTGACGGCAGCGCCATCTCTTCTCTAGATAGTATACAGTGACTGTAGATGTACAGTGACTGTAGATATTATGAAAGGTTCCCCAAAGTATTTTTTTTTTCATATAGACGGGATGACCACCATGTACTGGTGGCGCATCGCCGTACGTGTTGTGTTTCAATCAAATCCGAATCTATAACTCTTCGAATTAAATGCAATTTTGATTGTTCTTGTATCCGATTGTAAAGTGACCTTTGCCCAGCTGTGGGACAATAGAGACTAGTCAAAAACATAGATAGTTTTTCCCAACTTGCTTTTTCTTTCAATAGAAGCCACAGTTTTCTGTGTACCGGCCTTGATATTGTTCCACTTAAAAACAACTCGTTTCCTACTTGCAGTAGTCATGTGCCAGTGTCATGATCACGGCTATAAAACATTTATAAAATTGTAAGCATTCTTTTAACCAAGGTAAGCAATGCTTGCTGAGGTCGGTATGCGGATGGGTGTCCATCTTAGCTGACCAAGATTTCGTAAACAGTCAAGCTGTTTGTCTTGGCTGATATTTTAAATTTTTGACAGTCGTTCAGCAGACTGGCGTTTTCTGACATCAGTCTTGCGAAGAGGTATCGTGCTACTCAGTTACTGGATTGTGGAGGTCAGACAGGTAGACGTCATGTAAAATACTGGTACTCAGCCGCATCTGGCTAGATTAGCGTTCGACCACGGTACAATAGGGTATTTTACTGAAAAAAAAAAAAAAACAATTAGTCCGTTCGAAAGAGTTCCAAAAAATATTAGATAAGTACATATTTTTCAACCGACTTCCAAAAAAGTAGGAGGTTCTCGATTCGACTGTATTTTTTTTCATTTTTCACGCAGACAAAAATTGGAGACGAATGAATAATGAATGATATTTATTTTGTTATTAGGTTAAACATAACACTTATACGTCCAATGATTCTTAGACGATAGAGTTCGTTGAAAACTCGTGTGACTTCACTACGTGCTAAATTTTTTACAAGCGACGTGACGTCACCAGCCCCCACTCCTGAATTTTAATAAGCTTTATTTTTATCTTTTTCCCGATTTGTTACGACAAAAATCAAAAAAGTGCCAAATAACTTTAATTTCGGGACTCAGTGTTTGTGGTTGCTTTTTCGGTTTTTGAACACCGACTTCCGAAATTAAAGTTATTTTGCACTTTTTAGTGTAAAAGTCGGTTGTATTTTTTTGTAAAAAGTTTTTTATTTTTCACTTTTTAGTGGTACCTACACCCCCTCCCCTCCCCCCACCTAAACGAACCAATTACATTGGTGTAAAAAAAACGTACTGCTCCTTTGCAGAGTAAACTAAGAGGTCGTTAGTGTAGACAATGTAGACATTTTTTATAGATTTTTGTTGATTTTTCGAAAACCGCTTAATCGATTTCGATAATTTTTTTCAAATCGTTGACAAGCGACGGAGTTATGCGCGAACAAACATCCGAATTGAGAACCTCCTCCTTTTTTAGAAATCGGTTAAAAAATACGTCACCAATATTTTTTGAAAATCCAACGGACGGACTAAATATAACTATGATTTTTACATCTAGTAAAATACCCAAATGGGAAATGGTTGACTTAATTGGTTGGTTTTTCCACAAGCAATTTCCTTTTGATCGAAGTCAAAGAAGTGATCTCTGTTTTTCCAATTAAACACAACGCCTCGTGACGTGCTTGCAGTTGTCATGTGCCAGTTAAACGTATTATATAATTGTATGTCAGCATTGGCAGCGTTGTCTGTCATATGTGACGTGACGTTGAGAAAATCGTCGATATGTGGTTTAAAAATATGTTTAGGATACATTTTTCTTTTGTATTAGTTGCGCTGAGAGACATGGCCATCGTTCGGGTGACTCTCATATACAAATTGCCGGCACAAATGCCCATACCTACTAAGTTTGGAGAGCTCTAGGACAGGAACGAAAGTCAATCGTCCATTATAAACATTTTTGAAAGTAGGTAGTTCAAAAATAGGTTATAATGATAATAATAATACACGTTACACGGTTGGTTAAAGGGCCTGATACAGAAGGAAGTATTCCTCGATACTCTCTCGCTCGTATTGTGAGGAGGTTCCTTTATCTGGAGTCTTAATCATCGGTAGCTTGGACCCTGCTCCCGACACCGGCGGACTACTACTTTTTTATATTATTTAATGTGTTTTTAAAGATATATTTAAAAATGTAAATAAGTATATAAGTTTAGTGAAAAAAGAGAATAATAATAAAACTTTTATTTCGGACAAAATCTATAGGAAATAGAAGTAAAGTAGAAGTAGTTATAGATTTCCCAAAGGTTTATTGATAGTTATGGTGAAGATGTCCCCATTATATCTTTGCTGGTTTGAGCTACAGCCCGTCCTTCGGTTTTAACGCAGTGGGCCCCTATTCTCTTATGTTGGCCCTTCGTTAGTTGCTCCTCACCTAGACAGGGATAGCTATTCTTAGTCTGCCCTATTTCCACAGATATGTCAAGTTGAACACAAAGAGTCAAGCTAGTGACCTAGTTCCAGTAACTTGGACTGGACAATTTAAATGTTTGGTCTGTAGTCAACAATAGGGTATATTACTGTAACAATCTAATAAGTCCATCTGATAGATTTACAAAAAATATTAGACACGTATTTTTTCTTTTTTCACGTAAACAAAAAATGAAGACGATACAGTGCGTTGAAAACTCACGTGACGTCACGTCGCTGGTAAAAATTGTAGCAACGTGGTGACGTCACGTTAGTTTTCAACGCACTGTATCATCTTCATTTTACATCGTCCCATGATATGAAATGACTAATCTCATTCTGTTCTTCATCATCTTCTGTGTAACCTCTGTTTCCAGTCTGACCAGACGCAGCTGAAGACCTAAATGCTTATATTTAACTGGGAGCTACTGCCTGTCTGACCCCAACAATTCAGTATCTACGAGCTAACACGATAACCTTCGGTCAGCTTGATTGTCAGAATTTTAGAAAACGAGGAACGATATTTAATTTGACTATTTCATTTGGAATTATTTTCCAATTTCTTGACTTTCGAAGACATGTGACATTCACCAACCCGCGCTGGACCCACGTGGTGGATTAGGGCCCGTTCCCTCTCCTAGAAAGGAGGCCTGTGTCCCAGCAGTGGGAACATTAAAAGGCTGATTATATTTTTATATTAAAAAATAAGCGGTCTAACCGTAAATTCAAGAAATTTGGATGCGCAAACCCACACGTGCTTAACTATTCCACGCTAACACACAATATTATATGAAGAAATATTGCTCGTTCACCATGACTCAGAACGAGACAAAGGCTCTTCGCATAATATTACGTTCCAACGTATTATGCGAAGGTGGGACACGTTAACTTGAATTTAAGGGCCCTCATTTATTCATAGGTGTTCGGGTCGGTTCACGCTACGTATAATGCGATTTATTTGTGCAGAACCCATGCATGTTTGATGAATATTACGTGGAGGAAGGCGTTAACTTGGCTTCGTATCTCCGGCGGGTTGAGGTCTTGGTAAGCGGGTAGCGGGGTGTTCTAAATTTTACAAAGTTTTGCAACAAAATGTTGCTACCACAGTGTCTAGGGGGTATGCTACATAGGCAATCATCCTGTTCCGTAGGTCAGAATCTTGGGGATCTTGAATGATTAAAGTTCAACATGTACAGAGATAGAGATACATACACGCTTTTTCCTATGAGGCAGCATTTGCTAAGATCCCTACGTACTTATTTGGCTCCGCTTACGTTTTTCATCTGGTCACATCTACAGGTACTTACTACTGACTTCCATTTTATCATCACCAAATGTGGTGATTTGGTCGAAAGCAACGTTACCGATGGATAATGCGTATATTCAGTAGAGGTCGTTGACAATTGAGTTGATACCAGTAAATCAAAAAGCTAGAGTTGAATTGCATCTACATTCATTTTTGCCATCCTTTTTCTCCTTATTTGGACAGAAATTTCAACGGTATATTGCCACAAACCGCACTTCTAAAACCATCTTCATCGACGATATTGAACGCAGTACATACCAAAAGGTCGAATGACAAAATCCTTCAATATTCCTTTCACATTTGTCTCTACGTCAAAACGTGAAGTTAAATATTTATCTGGTCCGAGGGAAATTAAATATGGCGTTCCACAGGGCAGCGTTCTAGGGCCATTATTATTCTTACTATATATTAATGACCTGCCCCGACAGATCCCGTACCCTTGTGTGTTATTTGCCGATGATAGTACAGTCCTAATTGACTGCCTCAACCAAGATCGTTATGAAAATGAAATAAATAATACTCTAAAATTAATAATCAATTGGCTCAACGATAATAATCTTATCATAAACCTTAAAAAAACAAATATAATGCATTTTTATCAAAAAATTCTCCCTTTGAACCTAAACATTAATCATAAGGGACAAACTATTGATAGTGTTAACGTGGCAAAGTTCTTAGGTATATTGATTGATGGTCAATTAACCTGGAAACCACAGGCTGAAGAAGTTTGCAGAAAATTAAGCACGTCTGCATATGCTCTCTACAATCTTTCCAAGAAAGTTAACATTGATACTTTAATGGTCGCATATCACGGTCTGGTGGTTTCTGTTCTAAGGTTTGGTATAGTATTTTGGGGTAATTGTTCAGAAAAAGAGTCTATATTTAAAGCCCAAAAACGATGCATAAGATCTATTTTTAATCTCAAGGTTACTGATAGTTGCATTCCATTCTTTAAGAAACACAAATTGCTTACTTTTCCTTGTATATATATTCTCGAAGTAGCTATTTTTGTTAAAACTAATATGCATCTATTTCCTGCATTGAATGAAACGAGGAAGCGAACTACTACTATGAGATCTAAATATCAGGGTTTATTATGTACTGGTAGTTATAATACTGCATTACTTAAAAAAAACATTATTGGTATGGCACCTATTATATTTAACAGATTGCCAAATTGTATTAAGGATAAGCCTCTAATGAAATTTAAAAAACTATTGTCATCGTTGCTGACAGAGAAATGTTATTACTCTGTTGCCGATTTTATAAAGGATGAATTGTAATTTTTGCTTAAACCTGTAACTCTGTATCTAGTTCTTTATACTCTGTAAGTTAATCTGTATTTTTGTATGCCAACCGGCAGAATGTACTGGGTATACATACATAAATATGATCGAACACCATAATTGTAACACCTGCATTCAATACAAATAAAGAAATTATTATTATTATTACGCCTCTTCATTATTTCGACTACAATGGTGGGTTATTTCCATTGAGTTTTGTTCCTCAATTATTTGTCTTCTATTGTTCCGAATAGTTCCGACTAGAGCCGAAGTCAGCCGAACAGAGAGATTTATTGTTCAGGTCAATGTGAGTTTCCCTCTTTATTCTAATTCACATATGTTTAGTGTTTTGAGTGGGAATGCCATTGACTTTTTGGTTTTATTACAACACGCATTTTGTGTAGAATTTATTGCAACTAGACGAGATTTTATTGCTACTGTCCGTGGCTTTACGTAGAACGATTTTTTGGTTCAATTGCCTTAGTAAAGTGTGGGTTTGGCGGTTTGACCTTCATTAGGATAAGTAAAATGTACGTCGTTTCTTTTGTACGTTATTGCGAAAGTTATCATTTCCATTTTTATGCTGTAACATATATATTTCCTTTGTGATTGTTTTAGAAATAATATTGTTGTAACACAAAATGGTTAGTACTTATTTGCCCTCTTTTCACCTTTTCTAAAAATCTCATTAAATATCGCCCACGCTTTTCTCCTTACTTCTAACACCAGCCTTATAAAGTGTTGAATTAAAAAAAAAATACACATGAAATCCTCTTTTTACCTTACATTTGGCTTTGAATAATATCTCACAACGGAATTATTCCCCTCCATTTCACTAACTCAAACATTTATAGAGAATTCATGCTGAATTTATAAAAATGCTGTTTTGGATTCCCTTGCTGGCTGAAACTTGAGATTCTAGGAATGAACTAATAATAAAATAATACGTTTCGGGAAGCATTTTGTTTGGTGTTTGTTTTTAGGATCTTGTGTAAACTGAGTTTCAAATATTATTGTTTATATTTCGCTTGGAATTTCGTTTGTTGGGCGAGAAACACGCTGTTCAACCTAACTTGACATACCAAGAATTCGGAGCAGTGGTGGCCAAGTGGTAACGGCCCCGACTTACTAATCGTAGATCGCGGGTTCAAACCCAGCCAGGCGCATTACTTTGTGTGATTAATTTCATCACCACTGCTCTCAAAACGGTGAAGGAAAACATCGTGAGGAAACCGGCATGTTCTAGAACCAAAATTTCGAAGACATGTATCATTCACCAACCCGCACTGGGCCCGCGTGGTGGATTACGTCCCATTCCCTCTGCTAGAGAGGAGGCCTGTGTCCCAGCAGTGGGAACCTTAAGAGGCTGATTATGCTTATGATAAGAAATTGGAGATCGTTACTAACAAAAATTAAGTTCCTCATAAGGGTCTCTTCTATATTTGAATTAGACCCATTACACACATTACTTCATACCATTATTCTTCAAAAGGTTTGGCAGAGGTATTGAATCGTGTATGTTTGTTAATCTATACTTAATATTATAACGCGCTAAATCAGTAAGCAGTCAGTCAACTCTTCATGTGACCAGAGGGCTGGCCTTTTTTTTGGTCAACGAATCAGCATTGCCATTCAACCTGTCAAAGCGGCCAGTGTTCTGGGCACTTTTCCGTTGACAGCGATGTGGACGAATTTTTCGATGTCCTATGAGTATATCCCCCTTCCCGCTTTTTTTCTCCGCTTGTACATTTATATTTTTTTTTTGTATATTACTTATAGCTTGTTTAGTTATATTTTGTAAATAATGATATAGGTAATCATGATTATAGATAAAACAAGTTAGTGATATGCTATAAGGATATTATAAAAAGGATTTATTTTATTTGTTTGTACCGAATAAGCTCCGAAACTACTTGACCGATTTTAACCATTTGTTCACCAATGGAAAGCTACATTATCAGCGAGTAACTTATACATATATGTTTATCCTCGTACTGCCAAGGGAACGGGAACTACGCGGATAAAACCGAAGGGTGCTGCTAGTCATACGTGTGTATAATTGGCTTGTTAGTATCTCCAAGATCCAGCTTAGTTGATCCAAGAGTAAAAAATACAATGAGCTGAAGAAATTCAAAATTACCCAATTAACTACAATTTTCTGTTAGACTATTACCAATATTTCAACATTAGAATTGCCCAAAGGCATTGTTACATTCTTCCCACAGTTGACAAAAAATATGTGACCGATACAGTATACATACTTACATAGTAAGTATCATCACGTATGCTTATTTGCCTTTCTCCAATAGAGGCATATTTAAGTAATTTCTAATGATGAAACATGACAGTTCATGGCGAGTTTTGTATTCTTGGTACTTGATAATACACCTTCTCACGGGTGGGTTTACGATTAGTTAATACGATGTTGAGAAAGACTTAAGTTGCCATGGAAGTTTTCTTCATTGTTATCGTAATGTTGCTAGATTTATTCGAGATTTCTGATTTAATAATAAACCTATAGGTAATAAGTGGTCTCCTGACGAGGTCCTTTATGAGCGAACACTTTTCAGTTCACTTATGTCATCAGTTCATCATTGGCAACACGCACTGCACTGGCACCATAACCTATCTTGAGACACTGAGGTATAAGCATAAGCATAGCATAATCAGCCTTTTAATATTGCCACTGCTGGGACACAGGCTCCTCTCTATGAGAGGGAATGGGCCGTAATCCACCACGCGGGTTGGTGAATGTCACATGTCTTCGAATTTTAGGTTCTAGGTCATGCCGGTTTCCTCACAATGTTTTCCTTCACCGTTTTGAGAGCAGTTGTGATGAAATGAATCACACAAAGTAATGCGCCTGGCAGGGTTTGAACTCGCGACCTACAATTGGTAAGTCGGGGCCTTTACCATTCGGCTACCACTGCTCTCTGTTCGGCTACCACTGTGGTATGTTAGGGAAGAATTCTCTTGTCTTTTTTGTTAAGTCACTGAAAATGGGTTTAGCTTGCCTATTTTATGGATGGGAAATCATCAATGATTTCTTCCGCTCTGAGCGGAGCGGAAGGGAGTGTCAGACTTTTACTAAATAAAACCTAACCGTGTTCCTCCTAGTGCCCTTTGCGTTCCAGGGCCGCGGTGACTCTTTCGAACAAATCCCGTTACCCTGGCAGACACTGGCATTGACGGTCTTCTAAACCACCATTATCCACCACAAATGTTACATGCTTTAAGTTTTAAAGTAAGTTAAATTCTTTCAATGTTGTTCAGTGTGTCTAATTCCAAGGCTTAATTTAAATTTCATTTTTCATTTCAATATTCATATAAATAATATTCAGAACAGAGAAAATAAAGTACTTAATTTACTAGTCTTGAAAACATATAGTTACCTATTTTCACAGAAGTGGCGCAGTTTCATAAAGATCCACGCATGACTTATCTTGTTATTAGTAAAAACTACTAATTACGAAACGCATTTATAACATTTATAAATCTTTATTGCTTGTTTGTTGATGTTTCTTAGTTATCGTCATGAAAATGTCATGTCAAGATCAGTGGCCTTGTGCAAGATTTTTATATGTTCTCGATTGCATTAGCGTACACGTCAATATTTGTATTGAAACGGAATAAGCGCCGTCTGGTGGCAATAACGGAAAACATTTTTTTCCCATATAGTTTGACATAAGCGAACGTTTTCGCTTTCGCGATCAAGTACAAAAACCCTCTGCAATTAATTATACGGGGTGATATAAAAAAAACCGTTGTCTTATAAATCAATTGCTATACTAATAAAATTGAATCTATTTAATTGTACGCCAATGTCCCAAGATATTATATTATTAGATATTATAGAAGCAGCTGCAGTGGTCTATCTTCAAACCTAAACGCTTGCCCTGGTCGGGTAAGCATATTTAATAATACATAGGTATATCCTTGACTAGAAAATCGCGCTAATCCGTTGATCATGGCTATCATGATTATGAGGATCTTTCACAGTAAATCGGTCATCAAAAGCTAGGAAATCTGTCAACCAGTCTTGTTAGTGTGTGTAGTACTTGATAGTGAGCCCAAAAGACTGGCGGCAATGCCACGTTGTATGGCAGTGCTTATCCTCTGCCCCAAGTAAAAGCCAGCCCTTGGGTCACGCGAAGAGCTAACATTTAGATTCTATCACAACAACTTTCTCTAAACTCTCTAAATCACTCTTTTATTTCATTAGTTCAAAGAACGACTCTTCCATTCCCTAGTTGTTTCAGCGAAGCTCAAGTGATATTTATTTTAATATATTCAGCTGAAACAACTATAGTACAGAGTTCATTATTACAAGTCTGTAGTCACTTGCAGACAGGGTAACCAAGTGGTAGGAGATTTGTGAGCGCTCTCAATACAGACAGACATTAATATTCATAAGGCCAATGAATCTACAGCGAGATTGTATAACTGGTTCTCTCCTATTTTTTATTTGCTGTCGTGTTTTGTTGGATGTTCTTGGCTCTTTCTTCTTTGGCTGTCTTTGGTTTAAAACCTTTATGAGATGGTTAGTCATCATCATCATCATCAACAGCCTGTTGCAGTCCACTGCTGGTCATATGCTTCTCCAATTTCACGCCACTTAGATCTATTTTCGGCTTCTCGCATCCAGATGATTATCCAGAGATGGTTCGTACAAAGTGGCCAGTAAATTGCACAGTCATTTTGAACCTTATGAACTTTTACGACGACCTGATGAAGCTTGGGGTGTGTGTTAAGGGCATATGTTTTGGAATTACTTATTCTGTCTTCTTCTTTTGGTTAATTTATGCAAGTATGTGGTCCTTTCAAGTTTGTAATTTAACTTTGTTTTTTATGTTTTATACACATTATTGAACACTTCTGCTTGACTCTTCGAAAAATAGAAGCATGATTTTCTGTTAGGAGCTCGTGGCTAAATTATAACAGCAGATGGGTCGATATTTTAGGTTAAGTAACGCTTGCTGAGGTTGGTCTGTGGACTGGTGACCATCTTAACATAACGAGACTTTTCCGTGCTTCGGAAAGCACGTCAAGCCGTTGGTCGCGGCTGTCATTTGGAGATCTTTGGCAGTCGTTAAGGATTGTCAGAAGCCAGAAAATCTGACACCAGTCTTGCCAATGGCTTGTTAGTTTGCATTGCTTAATGGGTTGTGGAAGTCTGGTAGGCAGCCGCTTCACGTAAAATACTGGTATTCAGCTGAATCCGGATTAACTGGGAGCCGACCCCAATATAGTTGGGAAAAAGGCTAGGTAGATGATGATGTTCTGTTATAATTATGTTCTATCGTTGTGGAAACTTACTTTTTAGTAGAGCATCAAAGAAATCAAGCGCCTTTAAGATGCCACGTTCAATTAGTCTTAGATCTTTCCAACCTTTATCGTTATGTCCTCTGTGCCCCTCGATTTCAAGAGCTTCATATTACACTTCTTAACTAAATCTCGAGCTACATCCGTTGATTTTTTTCCTTCTTATTCCTTATATTATCTTCATTTCTCACATTTTACTTAATGCAATTTCGCCTTCGCTGATGTAGCAGCCGCGTGTTGCTAGGGGAATTTGATCCTATATACTTGGAATAAGTACTTTAGGGATTTTTCGGGGAAGGAAATTAGATTTTTTCTGGCTGTTGGGGAAGTGTCACAAGTTTTTGGGATGTCGCCATAATTTGCATTAAAATTACGAGGGTTGGTGTCTAATTCGACTGTTTGCTTCTGGGAACGCATTTACTTGTTTACGAAGTTAGGTTAATTTAAAAAGAGTCTCGCCATCTTCATATGCAACAAAACGTCTTCCTTATTCAGCATCACTGAATTTCCATGATTTATTTCGTCGGTTCCTGCAACATCTGTGCTTTCGCAAGACTGCAGATGCGATGTCCCGTTTTATATTAAAACTCATTTTCCGTGAAGTCTGTTTCTTAATTAAACGTTATTAATATCTTAAAATGATAAGTTTTCAGGCTTCGTCGGTCCTAATTAGCCCGAAGTCGGCCGTACTGTCCCCATAATTCTTACTGTTCCGCTCATTTCGTTCGGCGAAACTTTTGTGCGGTTTCATCTTTTGTATTTTCTTGTCACTAAAGTTTCGGCTAGTTAAATTTTTCTAAAATCATAATTGTAATATTTTTGCGATTTATGTTTAACCATTTATTACCAACTGCATGTTAAAACTAGCACGAAAACAGAATATGCTTTATTTGTCAATCTCGTAAATTTCGTGTCACATAAGGTTTAATTTAATGATTACAGGTTTTTTGGTGTCGTAATAATAAAAATAACACTACCATAAAACTTTCTTCATCATGTGTTATTATAAAATACAGCCTTTGGAATTTATATTGGTCAATTCAAAGTTAAAATTAACGGAAGGCTTTTCCAGCATCACTAGAACGACATCTTAGAGCATCCTCTATACAATCTTCATAGATCTCGTCTTAATGTGTGTCGCCCACGTTTTTTCTCAAAGAGCTACAAAGTTCTAAACGGGATCCAAGTAACGGACGGTGAACCGTTTGAATCCATGAATAGCAAAATTTATTGAATTTAGAGATCGATTTAATGAGCTGCATCCTATTACAGATTGCACCTTAATGCGCTCACTCCTAGTTTATTTGCATCAAAAGAAACATTGAGAATTCTTTCCATGTCGAGTTGGAATATATTAATTCAGGTTTACGTCGAGAGTATTGAAGATAATGGATAAAGAGCCTTTGATTCGACATACATTAGAACTGCACTGTGCATGTAGTATTAGGTTCTTTGCTCTTGTATTCTAAAGAGGAGTATCTTGCTTCAGTATTCATAAAGATATTGTTATGATTGGTAAAGCAACATGCGATCCCTGTGAAGTAATGAAATTGTACACATTCTATTTTACGCTTTGTAAGTCGGATATTGGAGTCAATGGACAGATGTATTCTTAGTCTAAGTTTGTATTCATGATGTCCGACAAAGACGCAAGAAGCAAGACGTGTTTACATGATCGGATAATCAACTTCTGTGCTCTATTATTGCCTACAGTGCATGAAAGAAACGTTCACATAAAGTAAATCTGTCACAGTCAGTATAGAGAACAAATGAGCAACGCAATAATTCAACAATAAATCGCAACATTCACTCCCAAACTCAATTCGCTGAAAGCAAAAACGCTAACAGTCAATTCAGCCTGGCACTTACGAGGCAAACTTCAGCTAACATCGAGACAAGTTGCCAAAACAACGGATAAAAAATGAGCTCTCAAGCAAAAATAAGCCTTTATCCCCAATTCTGATAGCGTAATCCACGAAGAATTATGGCCCAGTTATATTAGAGGAAGCATCAATAACTATTGGGTATCGGTTGTACGATTTTTTACGTTATGTCAGTGTCTAATTTCCAGTTGGCTGATAGCCAGCGTTCAGGGACGTTATCATACGTTTTCGTTTAATATATGTAAATAAAATCTGGTGTTACAATGGAGCAGCTTGCTTTGAATTCGGGTCAGATGTTGATGTCCTTTCCATGTTTTGGTTTACAATGTTCAGAATTATTTGATGAAAATTTTTATTAAGATGTTTTGAGTGCATCTTGTTGGAATATATTGCGTCTTCGTCTGAAAAGGGGTACGCCGTTTGTTCAACGTTTATTTGTGTTTACAGTTTAGTGCTAGCGCAAAACCGTTGCCTTTGTGTTTATGACGTTGTGACTGATCTAAACTACTGCGCCTTCCTTGATAATTCTGTTCATTATACTCTGAAACTTACTCTATATTTGATGCTTCTTTAGCAGTCTTGCTTTGTGCTTCATTTATTTAAACCTTATGTTCAATAATGGTACATGGGCGAACTTAATGCAAAAAGGAAAGGTGAAGGAAAACATCGTGAGGAAACCGGCATATCCTAGAACCTAAAATTCGAAGGCATGTGACATTCACCATTCCCTCTACTAGAGAGGAGGCCTGTGTCCCAGCAGTGGGAACATTAAAACGCTGATTATGCCTATGCTTGTGTAAAAAGGCATTCCTTTACCAGTCAGCCTTTGGGTTAAATAGACTACACTGTAGTAGGTACTATCTATTCGCTAAGTCCTTTGTATTTATTTCGTCTTCTAGATTTTCTCCTATTTGAGCATTCTTTAAATCTTCATGTTATTTGAGATTTTCCTGCTATTCTAAATCAACTATAAATGTATGTTTATCATTAACATTCCGTGATTTCGGTATCATCATTTATTCTATGAATTCGTGTGGATGTTTATTCAGTATTAAATTATTAGTCCAAATAAATACTTAATTAACCTTCCGTGATAAATTAGGAGCATAATAAACAACGATGTTAAATAGTATATAATTATAATTGATTAGAATGAATTGTGTATTATTTGGGTTGGTATTATAACGGTTATGAATGTTATGATAGAGAGGTAATATGCGGTAATTTTAATAATTTCTCATAATCCGAATCCACTTGTTTATCGTGATCATATTATAATGGTTTATAAGAAACACCTTTTATCGTAGTTCTTTTCATGTATACTTGTATATATTTGTATTCATATAAGTCGCGTAACAGATGAATGTAAAGTTTTGTAATGAAAGTTTTCACTAAGTATTAGGTCGACAAAGCCAGTTTTCCAACACTTTCGTTCTGAAACTTAAACCATCTTATCAATAACACAATGCAAGACGTCAGACCCCAACCATGCTTACCGTAAACCACATAACACCAATGAAGCGAATATCCACCCCATCCTTCCTCATCCCATCCATTGAACAGTTACCTCAACTTTTACTTTCAAACTCAAATCTGCCTAACTTCTTTACAATCTTTCTTCATCGAATAAGGCGCTCTCCACACTGATCCTACGACCCTGGCACGCCACCGCGGTTGATTGATAACCTCCGCCCGTGCGTATCTGGCCTAAATGCGCTATCTACCCTCGTGTCAAAGTCAACTTGACACTGATAACGTGGCTGCCGTGTTTACCAGTTAACGAAGTGGTTAAAGTGTTTTTGATGTATGGGTGATTTTTTTTGTGGCACCTATTCAGGTATAGTTGCCTGCCAGTAATTTAAATGGGTTAGTACAAACAAAAAATAAGGGCTGATGATGGGTATGTCTTTCACCGCGGTCCTGGAACGCAAAGGCACTAGGAGGAACGTAAGAGTCTGACACTCCCTTCCGCAACGCCTAGAGCGGGAGAAGTTATACGATTACCAACCTTTTTTTTCCCATTCAGAAGAAAAAGGTTGATACGTCTACCAAAGAATTCTATCTGCAGTTTTAAAGTAACCATATTTGAACAGCTAGAAATACAGCAAAAGTAAATGGCGCATCATGAAGACTCTTCATATCATCAGCCGGAAGAGGACCACTGCTTGACATAGGCTTCCCCCAAAAGTCGCCATACCGATCGGTCCTGTCCATCTAGCATCCAGCTGATTCCCGTGGCCCTCACGAGCTCGTCTGTCCACCTTGTAGAAGGCCTTCCAACTGTCTAAGCTTTGTCTTCCGGAAAAATCCACGAATTGGAATGTGTACTTCATCTGCCTAGCCTTTTCCCAACTATATTGGGGTCGGCTCCCAGTCAAACCGGATTCAGCTGAATACCAGTATTTTAAGTGGAGCGGCTGCCTACCAGACCTCCACAACCCATTAACTGGGGAACATGGTACTTCTTGGCAAGACTGGTGTCAGATTTTCTGGTTTCTGACAATCCATAACGACTGCCAAAGATCTCCAAATGATAGCCGGAACCAACGGCGTTAAGATGGTCACCCATCCACAGACCAACCTCGACAAGCGTTGCTTAACCTAGAAGATCGACCTGTGCGGCTGTTATAATTTAATCAAGAGCTCCACTAAATTGGAATGTGTACTTGTCCATTCTTATTACTAGATTTTACCGGAAGACGCTCACCGTCATCACACGTTTCTTCGTTTGGGTACTTATGAAGTTCGAACATTTTAATATATTGACGCCATTGGCTATCTGTAAACAGCTACTAACTTCAAGTGGCTCCTTACAAAAACTTGAGCTCTTATCAATTCTGTAGGCGGAGTTATATTTTAGGTGATGTAATAATTAGGAAATGTTTGCAATCGGAACTTTAGTGGAACCGTTAATCGCACTGGTGATTGAAAAGTTATTCGGAAATCCTCATAACATGCCACTTGTTAGAGTCCAAGTGCCCATACACCTGTAGGTACTTGAGCTAATTACTGCTGCAATAGGGATGTTTCCTGAGTAAAAAATATATGATTATGTGTAGTCCGTCAGTTAGATTATAGAAAAATATTGGACACGTATTTTTTCCTTTATCAAATCTTTAAAAAGTAACGGAGATACAAAGCATCGAAGATCAGGAGTGGGGGCTTGTGACGTCACGGCTCGGTAAAAATTGTAGCGAGTAGTGACGTCACGTGAGTTTTCAACGCACTGTATCGTCTTCATTTTTTGTTTACGGGAAAAAAGAAAAAATACGTGTCCAATATTTTTTGGAAATCTATCCGACGGACTAATTAGATTTTTTTGGTTAACTACCCTATTAACGTTGCCGTCTACCGGGCCCATAAAATCTGAATTGTTTAGCATCGACACGAAAAGAAGAAGACGAATGCCTAAACCATGGGTTTTTATGACTAACTGTCCCGCGCAATTGCGTCGGCGTAACATAAGAGAAGAGAAAAATAACCGACTATGTTATCGCAGTGTTGTTGTTATTGAGCGGTGGTGGCCAAGTGGTAACGGCATCGACTTACGAATTGTAGGTCGCGGGATCAAACCCAGCCAGGCGCATTACTTTGTGTAATTAATTTCATCACCACTGCTCTCAAAATGGTTAAGGAAACCGGCATGTACTAGAACCAAAAATTCGAAGACATGTGACATTCACCAACCCGCACTGGGTCCGCGTGGTGGATTAAGGACCATTCCCTTTCCTAGAGAGGAGGTCTGTGTCCCAGCAGTGGGAACGTTAAAAGGCTGATTATGCTTTTGCTATGCTATGTTATCGCAATTTTCATTGATACTCCTCCCTTGTAGATCATAGTGATGTCATATAATAGCCTATAGCCTTCCTCGATGAATGGGCTATCCAAAACTAAATAATTTTTCAATTCGAATCAGTAGTTCCTGATATTAGCGCGTTCAACTACTCGTAAATTGATAAACTCTTCAGCTTTATAATCTTCTTACTAATATTATAAACGCGAAAGTTTGTATGGATGTTTGTTACTCTTTCACGCAAAAACTACTGAATGGATCTTGATGAAATTTGGCACAGATATAGACTTTTTATCCCGAAACCGCGGGCAGAAATGTGGAGAAATAGGCTATTGATGCTGTAAAGAGTTAACATGAGTGAGGGAAGAACAAAGGCGAAACGATGGTTGGAATGATTGAAAGATTTTATTGCCAGAAAAGGAGTGACAGAGAAGAAGAGATATGTTGCGTCGACCCCGGATCAATTTTGAATGAATAAAATGAATAGAATATGAATTTAGATAATGGTCAAAGAATGATAATAGTGGAACGTGTAATTAAAATAGATGTGTGTGTATCTTACATAGTTTGTATTAGATAAATTACTATAAACAAAATTATCAATCGAAGTGTTTAGTTGTTTTGCTAGTGTAATTTTTCCATTATTTGACCACACAAATATAGTAATTAAATCAATTTGACGGCACGGTCGGTGCAGTGGTTGAGCGTTCGGGTGGTGGGCAACGTGTTGCGGGTTCGATCCCCGCATGGAACAAATGTATGTATGACCTACAGATAATTGTTCCGGGTCTGGGTGTCTTATGTTTGTGGACGCACCCACGATACAAGAATAAATCTAGTGTGGGGCAACGTTTTTTTTTTAAAGAAATAATTATTTGGAAGAATTTAGATAAAGTGATGGTAGTCAGAAACCCGAAAGTATGAAGACCAGTATTACCAACGGGAATCGTAGTACCCAGTAGCTAAGTTGTCGAGATCAGATAGGCAGACACTCCAAATACTGGTATTCAACTGCAATAGGTAGACTGAGAGCAGACCCCAACACAGTTGGAAAAGACTGTGCAAATGATAATGGTGATGAAGAGTATGATTAAACTTCATCAATAACATTCTTAACTTAGCTACATATGTAATTGTTAAAAAAGTGGGGTCACATAAAGTCAGCAGTCCAAGGATTCTTGGACAGAATCATAACGTACAAATGCCACTCAATGCCGGTTATAAAGCCATGAAAAGCTAAATAAAACCGTGAAAAAATCACCACAAAACTTTTACATAGCTTTTTGCAAATTAACATACTCGGTACGAGTTGAAAATAAGTGACCCGTAAGATGAGATCTTTCAATTCGCTGAATAATAAATACCGTTTATTACCATAGTATTTACTTACAAATACACAGTTCGCTGTAGCCTATTTACATACGGTCCCCTCTGGTTCCCGTTTGTTTGCTGGTCCAATCTTTTGTTTGAACCTTTTTTCTGCAATTACTCTTTAGGTGGGATGTTTCTCTGGTGGCGTAAGTTACAAGATCTTAAAGGCAAACTCTAACAATTCACACTGTCCTCCATAAAATATACTTCTCTATCTAAACCCCGAGGCCTCTTATATTTACCTTTATTTTGTTTACAAAACAAATGAGTTATTAAAAACTACAGCGAGTTCGCTTCGGCACCTCGTACGCTTTTTTTTTTGATGGGATATCATCAAATTACTTCTCCCGCTCTGGGCAGAGCGGAAGGGAGTGTCAGACTCTTACTGACTAAAACCCACCCGTAATCCTTCTTGTGTAGAGATGGGCAATGTGTTTCTGCCCGGCAGGAAAATTTGGTAAATTTCCGGCATTTTGGGCATAAATTTATTATTGCCCGATATATGCCCAATCGTAGGGCATAAAAATATGGGGTCGTAAAACGTAATTTAATATAGTTCTTCATGTAAAATAGTACTCATTAAAGAAATAAAAAATAATGAATGTCAATAATTGAACACATTTTTATTTAAAAATAATAACATTTATATACTTTTTCATGTGAAAATAGAGATACAAGAATTAACAACATAATTTTTATAATTATTTTCGCAAAAAGAGCACTTCACGGATTTTTCTTAAAATAAGCACACTTAATTATGTATATGTTTATATGTTGCTTATTTAACAATATTTCTTTGGTTTTTTTTTACAAGAACGTTTCTTAGGAATTGTTTATCTTATTGTAGGTGTATCAAAAATATGCAGAAGTTATTAAAAATTTATTATTACCTATATTTATTTGAAATTATTTCTGGTGGGTCTATAAAAGAAACGCTTACCCAAGCAGCGGTAAAATAGCACAGGTTTTAAAACTAATATTTGCATAAATTGGGTAAACGGAAGTCTCGAATGAAATAAAATATGGGGACGGTATCTGCAACTGACACACGATGACTATCAACAAAATGGCGGCGCGGCGAGTGCGTATGCACATCCCTCACCCCGCATCCCTTACCCCGCAACCGTCACTTGGTACAAGTCTTTTATACCGGCGCAGCGTACTTTGAAACATTTATATGGTTACATTTATATAATTCTTATGACATATTTTATATTTAAATAATTATGTATTTTAATAATTAAATAAAATGTAACTTAATTCATAAAATTATAATGTACCAAGTAATCTTAACAGTATACGCATCCCTCGCCCTACACTGTTCTCACGATGCAAGTATTTTCACGCCGCGCCGGGTAATTCGTAACATTTATGTTCGTAAACATGGTTTTGCAAAACATAGATTTAAATAAAATGTACAAATTCATAAAAATACACCTTAAAAGAATTAACTCTAGGTAAACTCAACAAGTTAGATCAGCTTTCTAAGCGAACATCATTTTCTTAAATTAATTTTGAAACAAAAAATATATGCCCAGATAAATGCCCGGGGACAGAAATTTATGGGCACTTATTAGGAATTTACCCAATTTGCCAAAAATGCCCGGGCATTTGCCCATCTCTATTCTTGTGCCCTTTGCATTCCAGGGCCGCGGTGACTTTTTCGAACAAATTACGCAACCCTAGCAGGCACTGACCCTACGGGGCCCAGTCTTCTTTGCTGACGGCTCTTTGAGGCGCTCGTGGAGTACGACGCGCCGTCGTCTCGGGCCTGGTAGCTACCGGACGGCGAGCCACCCATAGCTCGCCACCCGCAGGCCCGCGCCTACGGTGGCCGGGAATCGCCCTGCGTTTCCCGACGCCCGGGACGTCGTCTTCTGTGTCGGCGGCTGGAGCGTGAGGTTTCCCTCTCTCGCACGCACCTCGTAAGCCTTCGAAAAGTCTGTGACGCTTTAAATCCAATCAAAGATTTAACATCAAACCAGAATACAGACGCAGTATACATAGCTATTCAGCTAGATCAACCTGAGCGTCATAAACCCGCTTTAACACCGCTGTAGCGTTCAATAGCTTGGCACTAATTTCCTTTTATAGGATCAAACTTAGCGAGAGGACGCCTGAGGCTATCGGGACTTTCAATTTTAGTGATATTGTGCGGTGTTGCCACTTTAGCGTCCATTAATAGATTACCGAGGTCTACTTTGATAAATTTCTTGCATATAGATAGAGAGACAAGATATTGTTTGGGGAAATATTTCCTCTACCTTTTAGGGTCATTCTCTTGTGTTGAAAACTTTAGGTATACTCGTATGTAGGTATGTACCCGTGTAGAGGTTTGCTTATAGTGATCAGGTCTATATATATATATGATGTGCCAATGTCATTATGATCCGGTTTAGACAGGTTTGAAGTAAACTTTCGAATTAATAACCCATTAATTCGAAAGTTTACTTCAAGTTGACTAAAAAATCGAATTAGTCCGTCAGATAGATATCTGAAAAATATTGGACACGTATTTTTTCTGTTTTCATGGAAAGAAAAAACGAAAACGATACCGCGCGTTGAATACTCGTGTGTCGTCACTACTCGCTACAATTTTTATCACGACGTGAAATCACAAGCCCCCATTTCTAATCTTTGATGCTTTTCAGCTACGTCAATTTTTATAGATTTGATAAAGCAAAAAATACGTGTACATTTTTTTTCGATAATCTAACTAATGAACTAAATATCATCATATTTTTTTTTTATTCAGGGGACATCCCTATTGTCAGTGTATTGGGCTAAAACTTGAATAAAGTTAAGACAAGTTCCTTTTTTTTTTAATTTAGTGAACATCCCTATTGTCGGTGTATTGGGCTTAAACTTCAATAAAGATAAGACAAGTTCCTTTTTTTAAATAGCATAGTTATTCGGTTATTTTTTTAAATAGCATAGTTATTCGGTTATTATTAAAGCAGTTCTCCTATCAATTGATTAATTATTTGACACATTAAGAGGAAGAGCTTCAGACATCAATTACTCTGTCCAAAGGTTTATCTGGCCTTGTTGAATATCTCAAAATCATTTGCTCTCCCCAATTGCATATCTACCTCGAGCAAACGTCGGAGTCACCCTTCACTTGCACCGGAGCATTAAATGAGGGTTCCATAGATTTATGCGCCCCGTAACCCTGCAGATGTCGGAGGGACCTGGGTCTTAATGCTAACTGTTATGGCTGTTCATTTTGTACTTCAGTTCCCGACGGTGCGCGCCCGAACACCTTTGGCGCTCATTTATTTTGCCTTCGACATTTAATGCTGAAAATATGTTGCCCTCATATGTACGTTATGAGTTTTGGCCCCATGCTAGTGATCATGACTTCTGAGTTTTTGGCAGCTAGAACTTAGTAGGCAATTTAGGAAAGAGTCACCGCGGCCCTGGAACGGAAAGGGCACAAGAAGGATCACGGGTGGGTTTTAGTCAGTAAGAGTCTGACACTCCCTTCCGCTCCGCCCAGAGCGGGAGAAGTCATTTGATGATTTCCCATCCATAAAAAAAAATAGTAGGCAATTTCATCATCATCTGCCTAGCCTTTTCCCAACTATATTGGGGTCGGCTCCCAGTCATACCGGATTCAGCTGAATACCAGTATCTTACGCGGAGCGGTTGCTTACCAGACCTCCACAACCCATTAACTGGGTAACATGGTACTTCTTGGCAAGACTGGAGTCAGATTTACTGTCTTCTGACAATCCGTAACGACTGCCAAAGATCTACAAATGACAGGACCAACGGCTTAGCGTGCTTTCCGAGGCACGGAGGAAACTTGGTATGTTAAGATGGTCACCCATCCACAGACCAACCTTGGCAAACGTTGCTTAACCTTGACGATCGACCCGTGCGGCTGTTAGTCTTTAGCCACGAGCTCCTCAGGTAGGCAATTTACTTTGCATAAATTTAGTTAAAACCTCGAAGAAATGTGACGACCTACAGTTTGCCCATGGAAAGAAAGAAAAATATTTATTTAGGACAAAACAAACAAAAAAAAATTAAAATAAAAGCTTATTATTCATTTTAAACTGTGCGAGGCTAAAAAAACATGCGCATTACGACCGACAGAGAGATTCCATATCCATAATTAATCAGTTCATTGTTCAATATGCCCTGGGCATATGGAAAGGAAAAATATTTATTTTTGACTTATTTAAATTTTGCTAGTTGGATTTGTTTTGATTAAGCCTTAGTCTATCTCCATAATTTTTCTTTAGTACGCTTAGAAAATTAATCATCGATTCAATTAGGTATAATAAATTATCGCGGGTATAGCATTATTCTGCAACAAATCCATTATCAATTTTGATACACCCCTCATCGCCTACCACTTCAGCTAAAGGGGAGTGGCTGTTTCTTTCGGAAAATATTTCTTAAACTGATAACTATGGTTTATTGTATAAAAGTAACTAAATATGAAAGGTGGTAAGAGTGTTTGAAAAGCAACATCACGGAAGTGTCAAGAGATTGACACTTCCGTAGAGAAAAGAGATGACATTTCACATCTATAAAAAAATAACTTCAAAAAAAAAAACCGGCTGAGACGTATAAGTACCAGGAAAGCATGGCACATTACAGAGTAAGTTAGCAAAGTGTGGAACAGGTCTAAGTACCTACCTTTTTTTTTCTTTTTTTTTTGGATGGGAAATCAATCGAATGATTTCTCCCGCTCTGGGCGGAGCGGAAGGGAGTATCAGACTCACCCTCCCACTCGTGATCCTTCTTGTGCCCTTTGAACGTATATAAATCGGTACAAGTGAAAATTATGTGGAAGTTTCGTTTCCGAGCCAACCAGGGCAGCATGGCACGTAAAGGAGTAGGTTTAAATCCAACAGTTTTAGAACGGGTTGCCAGTGATGACGATGATACAAAGTGAAATACACAAAACACACACGTGTCCATATTGAAATTACAAATACTTGTCTAACGAGTTATCAGTAAAAACGGAAAAAGAATATGGAAGTTTCCTATAATGTCGAATATTCGGGACGTGAATGTTATTTGCTGTTACGTGCGGGGAAATTGTTGAGAGATGCTTCAGTTTTCATACAAAGCCTCTAATATTGTATTTTATTGCCTACTTGAGAAGAAATAAAAGTTGATGCGACCCAGAGATTTAGCAATCGCATTGTAATAATCTTTGAGTCATTCAATATGAGATTGAAGAGAGATCACCTTCGCTTAATCGGCCGCTAGTGTGCCATTTATTTATTTTAATACTAGCAGCGGTTTCACCCGCATAAGTTTCGATTCCGTGGGAATATCGGGTTTTAAATTCCTATAATTATGTTAATCCTATAAACCATCTGTGTGCCAAATTTGATCCAAATCCGTTCAGTAGTTTTTGCGTGAAAGAGTAACAAACATCCATCCATACTTACAAACTTTCGCGTTTATAATATCAGTAGGATAAGCTGTGCAATGTTTTTCAGGGGTAATGTAGCATTCTAAGGGTGAAAGAGTTTTGGAATCGGTTCAGTAGTTTTTGAATTCATTCGTTACAAACACACAAATCATTCCTCTTTATAATATTGGTATAAATGAGATAACTCAAAGAGTTATATAATGGCCTCTTGCCTTATATAAAAAAGAAGAGTATATTCTAGAAGTATATATACAACAAGTGTCCAGGTTTTATGGTACAGCAAATTAATGAACAGCAGAAGGATCTACGGCACACAGTCCGCCTCAGTACAATGTAATTTACTTATGCATAAAGCTTGATATAACCAGAAAGCCTGATACAGATTTTCCCTCCTACAAAGATATCAGATTAAAGCTAAAATAGTTTCTTTAAAGATGTTCAAGGGAAATGTGAACTCCTTGTGTCTTTTCTAATTTAACGTAATGAGAGAACGAAGTACATAGTATATTTTATGCTAATTAATCATTTCTAAAATTCTGCTAAAATTTCAGCCAGATGGCTACGGGGAGCGTAAGCTTAAAAAGCCATGATTATGTGGCTCTTTAAATGAACCCCTTAAAACCTTTGAAGCCGTAACTGCTGGTTTATCAGACTCCATATTTCTGGGCTTACATTATAAATTGCTAGCTCCAAGCTCCTTAACTATAAACAATAAGAAGAAAACAAAACAAGAACAGTTATTCCATGCGCCATCTTCGTGTAAACAAAATGGTTTGCATACAAGGATGTAGATGGAGCCACTCGCGGTACAGGGAAAGTCGCGAGGTAGTATAATGTGTGATTTATTTGAAGTTTTTGCTGTAAATATAGTGCGTGATTTGTTATTATTTTAGTCGCGATTGCTATCTTTTTATTGGTATTGTCAAGTTGGTAGAAGATGGCGAGAAGTGTTTTTATGTTTGTAGAAAATGTTTATTAGTATTTATTGGCTCGCGTTTTATCACTATCTCACCTGATGGTGAGCGATGATGGGGTCCACGATAGAGAACCCTTGCTTAGATGTAACTTTTTCTCTCTTGACTTAAAGACACTCAAGTTTTAAAGGAGACAAGTACTCGGGTAGGGAATTTCACTCCTTATCTGTACGCACAATGAAAGGATTCCCAAAGCATTCGTATGGATTCATGCCCACCATGCACCAGTATCCGGTTCGACTGTATATATATATATATATATATATATATATATATATACTAGCTTCTGCCCGCGACTTCGTCCGTGGAATAGTTACTTTACCCCCGATTTTGAAACTCAGCCCGATCGGTTTAAAATTGACAAAGTTTCATACAAACTTTCATCCTTCCATCCTTTGGGGGTAGAATTAATCAAAATTCTTTCTTAGCGGATGCCTACGTCATAACATCTACCTGCATGCCAAATTTCAGCCCGATCCGTTCAGTGGTTTGGGCTGTGCGTTGATAGATCACTATGTCAGTCAGTCAGTCACTTTTGAGTTTCATATATTTAGATTTTAATGAACACTTCATATCATTAGATTTTAAACACGTTTCTCTTCTAATAATGCAACTAATTACGTAAAACATTATGAAAAATATCAACAATAAAACATTGTCAAAGTCAGCAAAATTGGTACGAACTAATTAATGGAAATATAATTTGAAATCTCATTGTAAATGTGTCAGGCTTTTGAGTGCTCTTGCTTGTTAGTTAATTAACTGTAAAATCATAATTAACGGGCCGTGCAACTTCGTTATTCAAAGTGAAATGACCTTTGAACAATTTTAGAGAATTATTTTAAAATGTACCAAACTGTTTATATTTTTGAGAAAAATGCTATCTGAATTAGAAATTACAACAAAAAAAAACTGTTATTATTAAAAACTCTGAATTATTTATATATTAAAAACTGTTACAAATAAAAAATAACATTGAATTTCAATTTACAAATCGTATATAATGTACATATATGTCACTAACAACATTTCAATTTCAAAAGAGACTTTTTAAAAAGTTTTTATCGTAAATAAAGATCAAAATGATATAGACAATGTACTAAAAGCTAAAAGACAATTATGTAGGTCCTAGGTACCAGCCATCACACCACAGACAATTTTTTTTTTTTTATTATTTTTAGGGTTTTAGTTTTTCATTTTGTATCGATAAGTTGCCGTAATTTCACCTATCTGTTAAATATAAAAAAAATGTCTCTAAACTCTGCGATCCACTACGCAGCTTTCAATCTGCCATTTCATTTGATATTCATCTCCCATATTGAAACAAATATGCCAGCGGTCATCTCAGATTTTAATTTTGTCAAAGCGTATTTCAGTATTCTATTACATACTATCAAGCCCTTTCATTTGAAACCCATATTGAAGTGGTTGTGAAAAGAAAAATGAACCTGCCATTTTGTTGGCGTCCATATTGGATTTTGATTTTTATAAAGAAATTTTAGTTATCAAGCCCTTTCATTTGATACCCGTATTGTGTACCCGATTAAATGTAATCCGCCATTTTCATAGCGGCGGCTATCTTGGATTTACAATGATACCGAATGTATTACCTTTGAGATCAATCCAAATTCAACAGGAAGGCGGTCAAATTTCAATTAGGTACTGGATTTTAACCAAACAAAAAAATAAACAGATCGTGCAAGCTAAATAAAACAGTTTAAAAAGTATCTGTCATAAAAACATTTAAAAAAAGAACGTCCTCAAAATATTAAACAATGGCGTCATCGTACAAATGTTTTCCATACTTTACGGTCGCTTCGTCTACTTCTTTGTCTGATTCCAAACAAACCCACGGGAAAAGGCTTGGATTTTAACGGTGAAAACAGGTTCTTTCCATTCGCTGTCGGATTATTGGATCCCGCCTCTTAGGATTTCGTTACCAACCAGATATGTAATGATTTGGTAAAAGTGTTACATGTAATCACAAATCAGAGGATTCCCATCTTAAAAGAGGGTTTTAAACCTCTTTTACGCTGATATTTAAAAACATAAACAGAATATTTATTAAATATCGAAAGTTAAGTAAATTTAAATTAAAAAAAATCTCAACGGTTTACAAAAATTCGAAGCTACAATTCATTTAACCATTAAATCTATATTTATATGAATATCTCTCAACCAGCGACATTATTTAATTTTATGAAGTTTAGTTCTTAGGAATTATGTAAAAGGAAGTTCAAAGATAATGCAATGAAATAACAATAACATGATAAATATTGCAACATACGGTTGGGTAGTTACACAATGAGACTCCTTTATTTTTGGCGATGTAAACAATGAGAACACGGAAAGGTCTGTGCTTGTAGTTTCCTTGCGTGATTAAATTAGAAATGAAGATAAACGCAAGACAACTAAAGTTACTGTCATTGCCTGTACAATCGTTGAGCTCGCAGAACAGATTGCCGATTTAGTCGTAAGGTCCTGGAGTGTCGACCGCGTACCGGAAGATGCAGCCTGGTAAGACTTTTTTAAAAACGTTGCCCCACACTAGGTATTTCTCCTGTGTCGTAGGTGCGTTTACAAACATACAATCTCACATACACAAACAACCAGACCCGGAACAACTATCTGTAGGCCATACAAATATTTGTACCTGATATGGCGACACCTGGAGGCTTTCGTTCACCAGTAAACGTCTTTCGGCTGATATTATGGTGATGATGAAAGACAATCCTTGTCGAAAAATAACCCATGATTTCTTTCCTCCAGTCGTTTCCTCTATACTGAACATCTTGATGTTCTCGACTAAACTTTTTGATATGGGATCTTTTGTAAAGTTCAACGACCTTTGACTTAGATATCTTCACTGAACAAAACTTATCCATACTAACACTAACTTAATTAATAAACCATGAGAGCACAGACTCATAGAGTAACGTAAATACAGATGTGCCACAAAGCTTTCTATCAAACTTGCAGATAAGATTAATTAATATATTCAGGCGCGCACGTGTTAAAAGCGAGCATATACGAGCATAATGCTGAGCATACCCGAGCATTAATCATGCATCTCGGTCGGTAACACCTGATACTTCGTTACTCTGTTTTGCCCGCATTTTATGAAAATACGAGTTTTTTTTTATTCACGTTCCATCTTTTGTATGGCTGCTGTAAAGATGTTTACGCGTTAGTAGGGCTGGCAAATTGACAGCGACGGTGAATAAAAAAAGCGTATGATTTTATACATAATGAATAACTTTATTTGAAAAAAAAAACGGTTTTATTCTCGAAAGTAAGCAACTTATTTTTCTTCCTTTACATATACACTAGCAGCGCCCTGCGGTTTCACCCGCGTAGTTCCCGTTCCCGCGGGAATACGGGGATAAAATATAGCCTATGTTACTCAGGGTGAATGTAGCTTTCTAATGGAGAAAGAATTTTTGAAATCGGTCCAGTAGTTTTGAGTTTATTCGTTACATACAAATCTTTGCTCTTTATAATATTAGTATAGATGTGTATATTTAAATATTTATTTATTTTTAGGGATTAACACTTATGTGACTATGCCAATCCCGTCGTGATGCTACAAATAATTCAGCATAAAAACTTGCTGCTTCACAATTAGGTTTGACTAAAATACCATGAAAAATGACAATTAGGGGGATATTTTTATCCTTTATTCATTTTACTTACATATTTAATACATTTTTAGTAAAAAACATTATAAAAAATCGCGGAACAACCCTATGTAAAAATCTTTATGGTTTGCGTTCTCTCTTAGTTATGGGTTACGTTCACGTTGCGTCGTTTATTTAAGTCGCGCTTACGTTGCTTTCTTTAACGTTTTATTGCGGTTTGAATACGAATAAAAAATACCTACAAAGAATGCTGATGAGAGCTGAGGCATGTATTTTTAAGATAATCTTTGGGCATTCTTGTGAAAGAGACTAAAAAGTCTCGTAAAAATCTGTTCCACATTTTGTCAGTAAAGTATGAATCACATCATTTCAGCCGAAAGACATCCACTGCAGGTCATAGTTGTCTCTCACGCGTTACCACATAGAGCTAGCTGAGTAAGTGCCAATGCCATCATGGTTAAGGGTAAGGGATAGCGCCATGCGTCTTGTATAGCTCCGTCTCTCTCCCACAACGGAATCACAATGGTTTTAAGTACTCCCAGTCCTTTGCTAAGCATGCATGTGGCTTAATAATATTCTGTCTCATGTTATATGTACGAAAAACTGATATGAAAAGTAGGAAGTGATATGCCAACAAAATATCGGCTTTCATAGAAATGCAGACATTTTATTCCATTCTCTTTTTATTTCCAAAAACCGACATAAAAGATTAAGTTACACAACGTTGTTAGGTGGAGCATGGTTTTTCCTCAAAACAGATAGTATTTCAACCCTTGACGTACCTAACTCACCCCATTCTAATTAATTATAGAGCGTGAGAATTTGAACAAATGATCGTTTTCCGGTGTAAAAATACATTTTGGGTTAGTTTAATCATAAGGCCTAAGGCCGCTATCCCACTGGCGTTTTACGAGCGGCCGGTTTTTGTCGCCGCGCAGACGCGACGTTGTCGTCGTGTCGTCGCGTGGCAAGCATTAACGTCCGCTGAACGCGACGTTAACGTCGCGCATATAATACTAATTGGGGGTACAATCAGAAACATAATGGATTCCGCGGCCTAAAACAAGGTATGAATGTAACAAGCAAAACAATCAACGGTCCCATACATTTATGTTTGCATACTTCGGTAAAATGTACTTAGCAGCCTACTTAGTTTCGTGATTTCTGGGTTGGTCTCATAGTAAAAGTTGTTCATTGCGATGAGTACAGTGCCCCTTTTCAAGTTTTGCGATGTTTTTATTGCAGCCTGTATACGAAATCAGTGTTTATTCGTATTTTATACGTTGCCATGTCTATCATCCGATTGCGCAAAAGCATTGTTATGTCAACTTATTTCTCATAGTGTGCGCGAAGGTTATAGGCACAATCATCATCATCACCAACAGCCTGTTACAGTTCACTGCTGGACATAGGCCTCTCCAATTGCACGCCACTTAGGTCTATTTTCGGCTTCTCGTATCCAGTTTCTGCCAGCCGTCCTGCGCAAATCGTCACTCCACCGTGCCTGAGGACGTCCTACACTACGTTTGCCAAGACGCGGTCTCCACTCTAGAACTCGTTTGCCCCAACGGTTGTCGGTTCTACGACTAATATGGCACAATACATGTTTTGAAACTATTCCTAGCTAGGTACCAGCTACTCAATTATAAAAAAAACCTACTTTATTTACTTAGGTTTTCTTGACCTTGTAGACATATTTCGAGAATAGGAAAACTTTTGATTGAACAATAAGAAAAGACGAAAGAAACCGAACTTCTAAAGAAGTTTTTATTCTTTGTATAATTTCAATGGAAAAATCAACTTGAAGTGAAAACAATTTTCAAGAGCCATTGATAATTTTATGAGTTTTTAACTCACGAAAGTGGTTTAAAATCGTAAAAAGTTTTGCCTCTGGTAACCTCTATTGATGTTTACAGTTCCCGCTCAATTAATTCAATCCTAAACTATCTTGTCTTTGGATTTTTACTAGTGCCATAAAGTAAAAATATGTAGGTTGCTTATACAGTAAAACGGGGTGGATATAAATGCAGGTGTGTATAATAACAAAACTTTTATAGGGATTTCCACTTTACTACCATATTAATGATTTCACAAAAAGCATCCATTAAAAAAAACTTTTTACAAAAAAATACAACCGACTTCTCCACAAAAAATCAAAAAAGTACAAAATAACTTTAATTTCGGAACTCGGTGTTTGTGGTTCCTTTTTCGTTTTTTGAACACCGACTTCCGAAATTAAAGTTATTTTGTACTTTTTTGATTTTTTGTGGAGAAGTCGGTTGTATTTTTTTGTAAAAAGTTTTTTTTATTTTTCACTTTGTAGTGGTACCTACACCCCCTCCCCTCCCCCCACCTAAACGAACCAATTACATTGGTGTAAGAAAACGCACTGCTCCAATGCAGAGTAAAGTAAAAGGTCGTCAATGTAGACAATGTAGATATATTTTTTAGATTTTTGTTGATTTTTCAAAAACTGCTTGTTCGATTTCGATAAAATTTTCATGGGACCAAGAATTTTTCAAATCGGTTGGCAAGCGACGGAGTAATGCGCGAACGAAGTCGGTTAAAAAATAAGATTATTAAATTGGAGTGCTTCATACAATATTTATGTTATCTGAAAATTCAAATTAAAGTTTCGTTTCTATCCATCCCGTTTTGCCCGGTATGGCAAACGAACGGGTTTATTGCTGAATTACTATAGCACAGATAGTTTTTGCCAGCGATCATTGATAGGTCTCGTGGATCCATTTTCAATTATACTCCATTCACAATAAGATTAGACATTGGAACAAAATTGTTTACAGTCCGTTCAACCGATTTTTAGTACTTCCATTCCGTACGCATAAGGATGGCATTAAAAGTAAAATCGTGATTATAATACCAACTGTTTACTGCAGCTACCATGTGTCATGCCACCAACGCAATAGAAGTCAAAATCTGTTGAACGGACTGTAAACAATTTTATCTTATCGTGAATGGGGTATATAGCAAAACAAGTCCTATCTAATAGAGCCTGTTGCCATCAACTGGGCACAAACCCACACATGCATGCTACTGAATTTCACTCTGAAAAACCCAATAACACATCCTGGATCAGGAATCGAACCTAGAACCTGCAAACCAATCAATTCTATATAGCACATCACCTACTGTCTTTCAACTCCATACATAACTTATATCCTTTAAGCCGAACCACTGAATAAGTTTCATGTGCCTCCAATGTTTGTCTTCTGTTCCAAATATATCAAGCTGACGCGGTATGGAAATGAAGATCGGAGCCCGTTCATAGTTTCGGATGAATAAAGTTGCCTGGATTCGTTGAAATCGTTCGAACGTTTGATTGACAGTGGTGGAGTGATTTTGTGTGATATCATGTTATTTACAGATAATCTGGTGACATCTCAGTTACAAATACACACTGCACAGTGTCCTGTTTGTGTGTTCTGCGTTTAAACATGTGGCTGATATAACAGCCATACAGGTCGACCTTCTCGGCTAAGCGAGGTTGTTCTTCGAGGTTATTATCCATAACATACCGAGGAAGAAGAAGGGAATAGTTTCCAGATCTTCTTATGGGCATATCTCTATTCAGTTTTGCACACGACTTAGACTCCTGGGCAGCTGTTCATTTACTACGGAGGCAAAATCCCTTGGTTTTTCGTATATTTTTTCAATCAGGCTACCTAGGTTTTCGCCAGCTATATTGGAGCCGACTTCCAGTCAGGAGCGACTACCTTCCTGATGAATTTTGCTTATTTGAATATGTATAAGTATAAAATTGATTGAGTCAGGCGTTACTTTGCGGAAATCCATTTTAAATTTGAAAATGAAAACAATATATCTAGTTTTAATTTCCGCGAATATTAGTGGGTTGCAGGTATGCACCTCCCTCCCGCCCGCTATATTATGCACATGCAAGATTACTGGGAGGGGACGTGTTGACTCGCTGACCGTTGAGCAACTCAACGGTCAGCGAGTCAACACGTCCCCTGAGGATGCCTCGTGGAGAGGCGAAACACGTGTCGGTAATGGTGTTGGGTTTTGCATTGCCTTCCTGCATGTGCTTAAAATCCTTGCATTTGCCCAGTAATCTTGCATGTGCATAATATAGCGGGCGGGAGGGAGGTGCATACCTGCAACCCACTAATATTCGCGGAAATTAAAACTAGATATATTGTTTTCATTTTCAAATATGTATAAGTATATCCGCTATTCCTTTTTTTTGAATAGGAATTCATCAAATTACTTCTCCCGCTCTGGGCGGAGCGGAAGGGAGTGTCAGACTCTTACTGACTAAAACCCACCCGCGATCCTTCTTGTGCCCTTTGCGTTCCAGGGCCGCGGTGACTCAAAACAAATCTGCCCGGCTGTAGTGGGATTGGGCGGCATCAAGGATGCATCAGGATAGATGGGTCAGAGTCGTCATGCAGTAGGAGCCAGAGGACGGGTGTCGTCAGAAACGTTGGTCGGAGAACACAACACACCGGGAAGAGTGGGAAGGCTATGGGGGAGACCTTTGCCCAGCAGTGGGGCACTAAAGTGGTTGAAAATGTATAGACTTAACCATTTAAAACGCTGTCATTAATAAAAACTGTGGAATCGTATACACGTGTGGCTCAAACGATATCAACCTCATCAGAGAAATTACTATGAATTATTAAGTGGAGTTCACGGTATGCAATTTTCTTTATTGGTCCGACCTTCCCAGTAACCTTGAACTTCGTACTACGCGCCGTTTTTAATGGATTCTTAGAAATTATATGCAGAGCGCGCTGAATACTTTATGCAGACAGCCTTTGTGCATCCTAGATGATGAACTTTACTGCGAGTTTCGTAATTAAATTAGTTTGTAATGAGTGCATCTACGAATTCATTATGGAGTGACTTCTGTTGGTTCATAGAGAGGTCCTATCATGGGTCGCTAAAGCTTTGACGGTGGTGCCGAGAAAAATCTTTTAATTTAATTTTAATTTGTGAAAGAGTACGTTTGAAAAGTAGCAAGGGTTACAGCTACATTAATGTACTATTTGTATCTCAATGATTCTTCAAAATCTCTTCCAGTCTTACGAATACAACTGAGTACCAGAATTTAACATGGAGTGCCTACCTATCTGATCTCCATATTCCAGAAACTAGGAAAGACTAGGCAAGACTAGTGTGACATTTTCTGGCTCCTGACTGTCCGTCTAACGTTAACGTCTGTTGAAGTTCTGCAAATGACCTACGGCTAAGCTTGCTATCCTAGGCATGGTCGAGTCTTGGTATGGCATGATGCTCACTTTTTTTTTCTGGATGGGAAATCGTCAAATGACTTCTCCCGCTCTGAACGGAGCGGAAGGGAGTGTCAGACATCTTACTGATGTTCCTCCGTGCCCTTTGCGTTCCAGGGCCGCAGTGATTCTTTCGAACAAATTCCGCAACCCTAGGTGGTCACCTTAATTCTATTTATTGTTCAAAAAGATATTTATCGAAAACGTAGCAGTATCAACAGCTACGTACAAAACTAACACCATTGTCCAGTACCTCGAAAACTGTATTTCTCTCATATTTTCCATGCCGCATTGCCAACGAATCTCAAAAGAAAACCAACAGACGTATCTTTTCGATCACTCACAAATGATATCCAAACATCGCCGTAAACGTGCCACGTGGAATGAAATGCAAATATGTGGCGTATGACGATGACGTCACGAATAAATACAAGCTGTGTCGGTATGCATCGATGCTTGGTATCTTCTGCCGTGAGATATATGTACAGACTAGTTTCTGCCCGCGACTTCGTCCGCTTGGAATAGTTACTAAGCCCCCGATTCTTTGTGATATTGATTCGTTGGTGGGAGAAGTGGTGGGAGGCGCCCGACGTGACAGCACAGTGGTGGTATGCGCGTGAACTGCGCGCGGTACTGGACAGCACTTGGACATTGCAACAGTACTTTATTTTTCTAAAATAAAAGTAGTAAGTAAGTAAGTTACTCCTTGTTACATCAGCTACCTGCCAATAAATGTCCCGTCAAAATCGGTCCAGCCATTTCAGAGATTTGCCAGAACAAACAGACGAAAATTGTAAAATATGTTATTTTGGTGTATGTACTGTATATATTAATATATGCATGTAGTAAAAAGCGGCTATTTCAATATTACAAACAGACGCTCCAATTTTATTTATATGTATAGATGTATGTTACAGATGGCTCTTTGTATAGGGATGGTGTTTTATGTTCCTACTTTTACATATAATTGACTGATTGCAACCGTGAGCTCGTATCTACATAATAACAGCAGCGAGAATTGTTCTTCTAGATTAAACAACGCTTACCGACGTCAAACAGTCTAGACGGGTGATACTCCGATACATTCCGGGATTTCTCTGTACCTCGGAAATCACCGGCTGTTATTTGAAGATCTTTGGGAGTTTTTAAAGTAGTAAAATGCCATTAAATCCTACAGCAGTCTGGCGAAGGGGCAAAGTGCTACCCAAATACTGGGTCGTGGAGGTTTAATAAAATCAAAAGTCATTTATTCAAGCTAGGCTGAGATACAGCACTTTTTGAACGTCAAATTTTACATAAAGTCAGTGCCCCAAAACGCCCACCCGTCACCACTTCCTAGTGTTTTAGCTGGGAAGAAGTGGCGCAGCAAACTCCCCAGCAACAGAAGGCAGTTGCTCCCTGTAATATACTGGTACTCTACTGCTTCAGGGTACACTGGAAGCCGACACCAATTACCATTATTATTATTATTATAGCTAGCCTGAAATGTCCCACTGCTGGGCAAAGGCCTCCCTCCACTCCTTCCACTTTTCCCGATCATTTGCCACATCCTGCCAACTCCCAAGGAAGACATCCAAGTCGTCCCGCCATCTCCTTCGTGGTCTGCCGCGGCCCCGTCCTGCGATTCCAGGGCACCAATTTTGTGTTTTATAGGCCCACCGCTCGATGGACATACTGCAGACATGTCCAGCCCAGTCCCATTTAAGCTGGGCAGCCTTCTGAGCCACGTCAACGATCTGTGTTTTTGAGCGCAGTATCGTGTTTCGAATTCGATCCGTTAATTTAACACTAAGTGTACTTACTGCATATTTGGGAAATGCCTAGGCCAATCGATTGATTGTAAAATGTAGGGAGGAAATACGTTGCTGGTATAACGTACTGGATTGCGGTTTCCCGGCGTACAGCAATGAATGAGAGGAATAATGCCGTAATTAATTGGCTTCCGATAAAATCGTTAATTTCAATTATGGAATTACTTCGCAAAATTGAACTATCGGACTCAAAGATTGTGTTCGCTATATTCTGGTAAATCATTATAGATAATATTTATACGAATATTTTCTTTTCCTTGAATTCGAACGCTTTAACAATGTAACCACTTAATCCATAGCAATACATTAGGAAATTAAAAAAAAAGAGTAATCGAGAAAAAAAATCAGCTGTTCCCTACATTTTGATTAGTTAGAGGAACATAAATGTAAGGAACAACTGTTTTTTTTCGTGGTTTCAGGTTTGGCTCCATAGTAAAAGTTGTTCATAATGATCAGTATAATGACCTCTTAAGAGATTGTTGGTGTTTTACAAATAACCCTGTATACATTGAGTGGAATAGAATAGAATGGAACAACACAATATTAGAACAGAACATTTACAACATCTATTTTACCTAATTTTTTAATTTATTTTGTATGTTAATAACTGATTGTATTGTTATTACTGTTCACTTTTTGAAATCATAACTGTTTTTCAACCACATTTGTACACCACCCATGGTCAAACATGTTGAGCCAAAGAATATTTTGTAACACCTATAATAAGCATCATACCATGACATATTATCTACACATGTTTTTGCAAATAAATAAAGCAGAATTTGAACAACACATACGTATGTTAAAACATTTTTTCAACAACAAAGTTAAGTTTGTCCTTCAATGCTTCTTGCTATATTTTTGTCAGAGAAATGAGAGTGCTTTCATAGTTTTTCAGAACTAAAAGTAGTCCTTGACTCCAAGAGATAGTGCGAAGAAAGCTTTCTGAACTATCGAGAGTGAAAGTTGTGCAATAAAGTCAGTATTTCCAAAGTGAAGATACCTTTAACAAACTGATCCCCGCGCGGAACAAATTAATGTTTGTATGACCTACAGATAATTGTTCCGGGTCTGGGTGTCTTGTGTATGTGAGTTTTAATGTTTGTGAACGCAACCACGATACAGGAGTAAATCTTAGTGTGGGGCAACGTTTTTTTTTATAAAATAATTAAATACATAATCAATTATTTTAACTCTTTCTAACATTGTCTACTGGTTCTTATGATACAGTTAACATTAGTTAAGACGCCATAGGATATATTTATTTGTACTTTGAATTGTTCCTTTTTTACTCAGGACGCTTGGTCGTGCAAATCGTTCTCACATACATATTATGTTTGTATAGTTTCCACACGAATGATGTAACAGTATCATTGTATAAAAGATTGATTTTTAAAAGGAGTGTCCGTGGAGTTTCTTGCACGTTCTTCTCCATAAAGATCCACGCTTTGGAACGTGCAAATCGCATCATCTTTTTGACTGACTGACCTTGACAATTCAAAAGTGCCTGTAAATGGTTCAATTGTAATAAGTAAATGTTTTTTTTTTAGTTTAGTTTATATTTCATGTTAAACTTTTATTTTTGTGACAGGGGCGTTTTGGGGGACTGTTTTTATGTAAAATTTAACGTTCAAAAATTGCAGGCTCTCAGCCTTGTTTGAATAAATGACTTTTGATTGATTGATATGTAAAAAAAGAAAACTTTATGATATACAATATCTATCTCTATTAGAGGAATTCTGAAAGCATCACGTATTCAGGTGAACGCTGCCCGTTTCGGCATAATCCCTTAGTGGGCCTTTGGCCGAGTGCCATTGGAAAAGATGGCGCAGCATCATTTGTAACCGACGCCAATACCGCATGTATTACTGAGGCAGTAGGAACCATATCAGGGTCTCAATTCTGCTATTACAATAGTGTCGGAATGGTCTGTCATTGATCCCATAATGGTTGATTTTTACAAGTTTGGTAATCTGCTAATTTAAAAGCGTCATTGTGACTTTCCAATGGTGAACCACTGACACTCCATTGAAAGAAATGGCATAGGATGGTAATCTCGTATATAATGAAACAAATGAATGTCAGACGTATGCGGTAATCTGCTAAAATTTTGACAGTTCCTTTGATCAGTGACCTACCATTAGAACGTCTTTGTGCAGTCATTACTTTTAATAGCTCGGTTATCAAAAAGTATTGACCATTATGAATTTAGCAATTTACGAACTTTTAGCAAAATCACAATGGGATCGTGTTTGAATGACAAATTTATAAAAATAGCAGACTTTATGTTAAGGAGTATTTTCTTGAAACCTCACAAGTTTCGAAGAATATTGTATTGCATTATTTAACCTTGACCTGAACAAACTTGTCACCAATAGTGGCCGCAAACAGCTGTCTGGCATTGATTGAACTTTAATAGTGTCAATTAAAAGACTTAACACTAAAGAGATCACGTCTTTGATGAACGGAATCACGACTTCAAAGAATCCTCCAGAAGAAGTTGGATTAGCTTTTTCTCGCGGGTTGGCGTGGCCGTGGCGTATCACACCGGAATCGTGCATTTTTCTGGGATCAAAAGTCCATCTCTAAAATACTGGTATTCAGCTGGATCCGGTATGACTGGATGCCGACCCCAATATAGTTGAGAAAAGGCTAGGCAGATGAAAAGTCCATCTCTATAGCACTCTGCTAAACAAACTATTACTGAAAGATTTTTCGTAACCCAGTCATGCCAGAAACTAGATCCTACTAACAAAACAATATGCAGCACATACCTCAGATTCGGGAAGATATTTTTATAGACACCTTTGGCCAGCATTGGCCGAAAACTTGGACCAAACATCGGCACATATGTGTTTTATCTATTTTACGAGTTGGTCTTTATGTGGAAGAACATTGGCGACGCCATTTTACTGCGGGCCACGACGCATAAATCAATCGGGGTTGACTTGTTTACGTTTTATGTACTTGGCTTTCAGATGGGTAAGTAGGAGTGGCGGAATGTAAAGAATTGGAAAAACAAAGGGGAAATCTTGTAGATATGTTGTACGGCCGTAAACGGGATCCGCGTCTAAGATATTACATGTACAAGCTATACTTGCACATGTTACGTTGGGCGCCAGTGTGAGGTTGGAGACCTCAAGGGGTAAGGAAACACAGGATCAGCAATTAGAATTAGTATTTAATGATAAGCCTAAGGTCCTAAGGTCGACTGGTAGAAAATGCCTATGACATTAAGTCCGCCTTTGTACAATTTTTACTTGTGCATAAAGTTTTAATAAATAAACTCAGCACTGACCAAGTGCATATTACAAATAGTTACTATTAGATCACAAACACAATAGCACCACCAACCAGAATAAATGTGTAGATGTTCATCGATTGGAGATCAGGATCGAAGTGCCCTGCCTGTAAAAGACTGCCGAATCGTTTGGAAAAATGGAATATGTTTGAAAATTAGAAAACTAACATTGAAATTATTACCGGCCAGAACGAATGCGTTTCGTTCAGAACGCACACCATTACAATACTAGGTCATGGTTTTGGTAAAATGTTTAGCCTGTCTACAAGGTCCAACCAGGATGAAGGTAGGTACTCTTGATCAAGAACAGGACTGTAGTAGGAATCCCTGCCCTTGCATCGGCCGTACCTTAGCAAGACCTGGTCATTGCGATTTTTTCGGTGATAACGACTGTCAAAAAATAGGAATATAATAAAGTGTTGAAATAGTGCGGTTTACGACTAGTGTAGTTAGGTACAGTCGGTGATAGCAATTAACTGACCCCCTAAAAATTAAACGAATTTGAACCTTTTGCTTGTTACGAACGATCGAACTAGAACAACGTTGGAACTGGTTCAACGTCTACGATCAATAAAATAGTTATTCGAATTTGATCTTTAATACGCAGTGTTAAGGTAGGTATGTTCTTGAATATTATTTTAACTTGTAATATAATACGTTATTTCGATCACGTTGAATATGTTTCGAGTGGTCTAGTGGTGACTGTAGTGAGCTGACAAATCGTGGTTGCGAGTTCGTAACCAGCGTAATTGACGCATTTGTTTCTGTTTTGTATATTTATTTTAAGTTATAAATAATAAATTATAACTTTAACAACAACAAAAAAAAAACGAACAGAAATAAAAAACCAAAATGGTGGTAAAAACGACTTTATTTTATAAAAAAAATATTATAAGAATAACATAAATGATATTGATGACGACACGAAGATGATAATATTTACCTGCTTACTAATAACGTTGTTAACTGCACTGAGTTTAATGTAGTGAATCAGCATGTTATAATATTTAGAAATATAGGTATGTATTTCTATTTCATAACAATAACATCACTACATTAAATATCATTGAACTAAATAAAACGGCATTATACGTTGAAGTTCTACCTGGTCTACTATATATCAATTTGTTTTATGAATAGTTATTTTAGTTATAAAATAAGGTTTTGACAAAAAACTAGGTATTCGAAATACTTCGTTACAAATTATAACAATAGTTAATTTAACACACACACTGACATACGTTAGTATTGTTTGTGACCAACACTGGTTACTCAAGTTATTCATGCTTTTAATAGCGAAGTGGAGCACCATTTTTTCTATTGCTTGTTGCAAGCGGCCCCGCATACCGCGCACCATATTCCAACAACGATCACTTCCACTTGCAGTTGAATGAGTAGGCAAAAATGGGTGTTCAATATGCCTTCTAACAATTGCTTGATGACGTTCTCACACTGGAGTATGTAACATAGTAGGTTTTGGTCCAGGACGATCTTTTTGAATATTCCCTGCCTCTTCAAAACGTCTTAGCGACAATCTGACTGTATTTCTCTGAAACAACACAATAAGCATAATTTTAGTAACGAATAGGTAAACATAATTTATCGATTAAGTTTGAAAAAATACGTTTATCAAATTAGATTATATAAATCAAAAAAAAAAAAAATTGATTGAGTCAGGCGTTACTTTGCGGAAATCCATTTTAACTTTGAAAATGAAAGCAAAATATCTAGTTTTAATTTAACAACAACAAACAACAAACAACAACAAACAAACAACAAGAACAAACAACAACAAACAAACAACAACAATAGAACAACAACAACAACAACAACAAACAAACAATTAGAACAACACAAACACAACAAACAAACAAACAACAACAAACAATTAGAGATTTTTAAACATAGTAATAATAATAATTTTGCACTGTTGAATGACCAGACGAATTTGGTTTCTTCCCCTTTACTGCGAATGTTTGTGGGTAGTTGTACACAAATAACCAACGGTGGCAGTGTATAAAAGGGGGGTGCCTTGTACTAAATGCTCAGTCGCAACTCAACGGTCAGCGAGTCAACACGTCCCCTGAGGATGCCTCGTGGAGAGGCGAAACACGTGTCGGTAATGGTGTTGGGTTTTGCATTGCCTTCCTGCATGTGCTTAATATCCTTGCATTTGCCTAGTAATCTTGCATGTGCATAATATAGCGGGCGGGAGGGAGGTGCATACCTGCAACCCACTAATATTCGCGGAAATTAAAACTAGATATTTTGCTTTCATTTTCAAAGTTATATAAATCAAATTAGACCTATAAATGATCTCAAATTAGACTCATAATGAAACACAGTTAATTGTCTATTATTCTACATTCACCGGCTTTTAAGCAGACTAACGAATTAAGGAAAAAGTATAATTATAAATGAAGCATAAAAAGAATACACTTACCGCTATATTAAGTTTCCTAGCAATCGCTTTAATACCAACATTCTCCTCATGCAAATAGATTATTTTGTATTTTAAATAATCACTCAACTGAGACATGACGATTAAACTATCAAAACTGATAACAATTAATAAAAAGGAAAAAAGCCAATTTAGTAAGGCCAGTAAAAATGTTCGCGCGTATTCACTGCTATTTGTGCATAGAATATCTTGTTCAATTTATTCTTCTACCCCATAGTCCTTATGTCATATTTATAGCAGTTTTTGTTGAATACGCATATTATTGACGTCTAACTACCCACTTATTAAAAAAGGTAAAAAGTTATAAATAAATGACCTAATACCAACCTCTTAAAGCTCAAGTTTGCGTATCAAAATTATTTATTGTTTCTGTTCATCGAGTAGTGTTAGTCTGATAAACTCATACCATATTGAATAACGTTTAATGTTATGAGCATAGGGTGTAAAATCGAGTAATTTTTAGGGGGGTCAGTTAATTGCTATCACCGACTGTACTTACATATCTACATTATAGTGTTAATACACTAGCTTTAGCCGCCGCCGTCCCACGCGTAAAGTTCGAAAGTAATAGCACCTTTTTATATATATACTTTATTGTACACCAAAAGTAAAACAAAACCCCCCTTTCCCTATCTTATCTGGGACTTTAGACAATTGACATTCTGTGAGCGGTTGCGTGGCGAAGGCGACTTACAAAACATCAATCTCGAGCGTGGACGAGACAGTTGTCAGAACGTCAATCTCGTGCTGGGCGAAGACTATTGTCAAACCGTCAATTTCGTGCTGGGCAAAGACGATTGTCAAACCGTCAATCTCGTGCGTGGCGAAGGCGACTGACAAAACGTCAATCTCGTGCAAGGAGAAGGCAATTGTCAAAAATGTATGGGATTGACAAACGCTCTCGAATGACACGTGATCAATCCCTACTATTTCGTAATTTTGGTAATCGAATTCGCTGATAAAAGGGCTCTTTGTCTAGAGCTAGGCCTAGGGCAGGGGTGGCGAACCTTTATAGGAGATCGTGCCTTTTTTTTGTAAAATTGTATATTGGGTTTGGCAGGCGTGCCAATAACGAATCTTGCGTTAATATAGTGGAAAACATCTAGAATAACATGGGAAAAAAATGTGTATAAATTTGATATATGTGGAAAAAATTGAGATATATGGAAAATAGTTGAGATATGTGAGATTTTAATTTCCACATTTTTCTCTCATTTTTATTTCTTTATTTTAGTATAATTAAAGCTGATCTTGAGACCATCAATTATTAATTTGGCGTGCCCGAATTATTTTGTAGCGTGCCACCACTGGCACGCGTGCCGTTGGTTCGCCATCCCTGGCCTAGGGCTAGGCTCTTAGGCCATGGTTTACTTGTGTTCCAATTTCGTTCAGCTGCTGAGACTTGATTGACTATGTGTCCAGCCTATTTTGTCCCAGTGCTGGTCAAAAGCCATTTTCCATACAACTCTGTCATTGACTAAGGATTGATTTTACAAAAGTCATAAAACTTTTATCGGTCGAATAAATATAACAGTTAGACACTTTTTTTTACACAAAACCTGTCAAACTGCCAGTTTCATTGCTCGATTAAAAGTTATGTCTACCTATTAAACAATAGGGTCTGATAATTATAAGTAGATCTGCTGACTCTCGCATTATAATGTTAGTAGTATATGCAAGTGGGAGCACTTTCTAATTTGTTGTTCATGTTTCAATTAAATATTTTATTCTTTTTTTGTTTCAGGTAAATAAACTGATCGATACGGCTGTTTTTGTTCACGCGTCTGCTCATCAATATGTGAGACTATTCTTATAAGTATGAACATAAAAATCAAAACAATTTTATTCGTTACAAAACGACTGATTTCAAAGAAAGGGTGTAACATAAAAAACGCAACTAGTGACCCGCCCCGGCTTCGCAAGGGTGCAACTAATATCACCGTCATAGCTCAGCTCATTTTTATAAAATATTTGCAAATTTCAAACACAAATATTTGTCCTTTATCGCTCTCTCTATTAAAGAACACGGTATCAAAATCCGATGCGCTGCGGCAGAAAGCGACATTGTTTTATGCTATTTAGAAATTACAGGTAGGTACCTACTTTTTTAATCGAAGTGTGGAAATCCCTGCCGGCTAAAACCTGGGGAAAGGTATTTAAGTGAATAGTGAATAGGACATTTCTAGATAAGTGTGTTCCATTGTCGACCACATCATAGCTTTCATCAGAGGCTCTAAACAAGTGACATTCTATTGGCGCTATCGCTGCGAAGGCGATTTTCATATCGTCAAAATTTTATGAGATCGCTTTCGAAATGTCACGTCAACGATCTTATGTTTTGACGTTTCGACAAATTGTCGGCTACTTCCCGTTATGTCACATTCCCGATTCGTCAAAATGTCAATTTTTTTTTAAACAAATGAAGTCTAGTAGCTTTTCGTCAAGATTTTGATTTTCAAACATCCTTTCCCGTTTCGTCACTAATTTTTAAACTAGATTTTTGTATTCGCTCATAGAATAGCACTTTGTCTTCATTAACAGGTGAGATGGTGGTCAAACGCAAACCAATAACAATAATATAAAAGTTAACTCAATAGATTCCTTTATCCAAATTCCTAGTCCCGTAGCGAACAACTAAACTTAGGGTAGTTTGATCTTTATGACTGGCGAAGTTCTAGCCGCCGATTAACATAGCCGCCACCAACAAGTTCGGTTTACGGACCCACACGCCGTGATATGTAAATGCTATGAAAAGAGCTTGTTTAGCGTTTTATTTACATAAGAAATTTCGCAGTTTTATTTCGTACTGGGATACAGTATAGTATACGACGATGATATGGAACTTTATCCTAGAAGTAATGAGAGTAATAAAAGGGTCTCTAGACAATGACATTCTTTCAGCGATATGTCGAAAAGTAAACATTTTATTGGTTTGTTGTGCCGAATGTGTTCAATCGCAAACTTTTTGCCCTCCAACAATCGCTATTGCCGATAGAATGTCCCTCCTTCTGCTAAACATAACACTTCCTATAATCGAGGCGAAATATTAAATCAAAAGGAAATAACCTTAACGGCTCAGTTGGGCTATCGAATTAGATATAATTTATCAAGAAGACAGAATGCTCACCAGCACGTTTTCTCTATCCCTTATTGCCTAAAGCTAACAGGACAAGTGTAGAAACCTTTTATCTAGAAATCTACCTAGAAAATACTTTCATATTACTAACCCAATGGCACATAATCCAATACTACCAAATAAACCTCTTCCCAAAACATGGCACGCAACACAACACTTTTTTTATTACAACAGCAAACAGAATATAATAGAAAAGTTCTGGTACGGAATAGCCCCTACATACTCGTATACGAACGGAATTGCCCCCCGCGCTCGAATCTCATTCGAATACTGTGAGCTACATATGACACTGGCTGGAAAACTTGTAGTGTGGCCGTGAGACCTGTGCGTCTACCACGAAACTCGTGGAGAAATCGGTCGTTTAACATTTTTGGGGGTAGATTTCGTGGGAATTTCTCAAGAAAAGGGGTATTATAATTATTATAGTAGTGTTGCAGCCCTTGAATGCAAAGGGCGTTAGGAGAAACAGGGATGGGTTTTAGTCAGTAACAATCAGAGAGAAAATTCTTTCCTCTCCGCCAAGAGTGGAAGAAGTCATTTGATGATTTCCCATTCTTAAAAAGGGCATGAGCTTATCTTGACTACAGCCTAATTCTTACTTAGCTAAGCCCTAAACTTTCTCGTCTTAAATGCAGTGCTGTCCCACTGTGCTCCGTGTAACTGCATCATATATTCCATTTTTGGGCGATAGCCGTGTTTGCCTGCGGTTCCTCGTTACGGGGGAAGCTCGTAAAAAAGCAATTCCCACCACGTCAGATGGATTGATTTACGATACTACCCCTTCAAGTGTATCTTGGAAAGTTAAACAAAAGGGCATCTCGGTGTTGAAGGATAAACCTTTACTTAGTAAATAAGATATAAGACTTGAGTTCCGCGGAATGCTTGTGAATGTACGATATTCTAGGCGTTCTTATTTTGTTGTTTGGATGTTTAGTATATATACTTACTAGTTTTGTCCCTACCTACTTAGATACTTACACAATGAGGATTGTTAACGTTTTGACGGTAGATTTAATTCAGAGGTCGACAACATAATCTGCTGTCAGCAAGGTCGACTTCTTGTAATTTGATTAATTGATGTTCAAAATGGTGAAGGAAAACCACCTAAGATAATAGGCATGTCCTAGAAACAAAGGCTCGATGACATATTGTGTCTTGCAGAGCTGAAGTCTGTATCCCCGCAGTGAGAACATACACGTGGATCAGGCTCAGTTAAAACCGTACCTTATTAACTCATTAATCAGAAGTACCTTTCATATCAAGCTTTAAATACAAATAACTAAATTTGAAAAGCTAGAAACAAAGCACAAACCATTCTAAAACTACCAGTGTGTCGCTTAAGTATCATAATGGTACACAAGCAGGACAGTTTGCCGGCCCATTGCCTGGCAACACTGCAACAGAGCGGCCATTCGTTCCGACAGTTGACTCTTACTACTAGCACTGGCAACACTGCATGGTGTTATCAGAACAGTACTACTTACTGCGAACTACACTAGATATAAAGTAAGTAGGTAATGACGAGCAGTGGTGGCCGAGTGGTAACGGCTCCGACTTACGAATTGTGGGTCGCGGGTTCAAACCCAGCCAGGCGCATTACTTTGTGTAATTAATTTCTTCACCACTGCTCTCAAAACGGTGAAGGAAAACATCGTGAGGAAACCGGCATGTCCCAGAACCAAAAATTCGAAAACATGTGACATTCACCAACCCGCACTGGGCCCGCGTGGTGGATTACGGCCCATTCCCTCTCCTAGAGAGGAGGCCTGTGTCCCAGCAGTGGGGATATTAAAAAGGCTGATTATGCTTATGAAGTAGGTAATCAAATCGAATAGGCATAGCTGTAGCCAAATGCGATTTACAACGTTCCCCTCTCAGAAATACCATTTTGATTCTTGATTGGGGGGGGGGACACATGATAGTCGAACCCACTATCACTGGCTCTATTAGAAATTCTGTGTCGAATTCATCTATCTCCACGCACTTTGAACTTGCTGGCCACAGCACGTATTTCTGTTTGCCTGTGAGAATATACTTATTTTAATTTCGAATAACAGGATTTTTAGTTTGGATAAGAGAATCTGACCTATTTCCGTAAACGGGCGTCCAAAGGATTAAAATAATACCAGGATTTTAGGCAGCAGTAGTAGGTACGAGTATGAAGGCACTATTAGCATCACAAGGCGTTCTCAAATCCGCTGGTGGGCTGGTCGCTTATCATCCGGCGAGTTGTCACAGCCGACTTATGGTAATGAATGGGCCATTGTTAACATTTCTATGCCATGGACTATGGACCTAAGAGGTAGCGTTTACATTTACATTTGGGGAAACGAGCGGAAAGCTCTCGAAAGCTCTTTGGTTAGTTGGGTTTTTTATATGCTGTAAAAGTCCCATAAGTCGTTGATGATTATGCATACTCGTAAATAATAAATGATAGTTCATATATTGATTTTTGATAATAATATGGAACCGTAAAAATTTAAAATGTGGTTATGAGTTGCAGAAAAATAGAAGCCATCATCTGCCTAGCCTTTATTTATTTATTTATTTATTTATTTATTTTTATCAATTGCTTACTATACTAACAGTTTGCACCAAAGCGTATAGCAAGCCAACAACATTATATTATACTTAAGAACTAAAAAAGTTTACACAATTTTTGATCATCGATCTTTGAGTACACGTAAATACATCGACATTCGGTTCCTGAGCAATCAGGGCGTTCAGTAAACTGATCGCTTGTGCCGTTGGGGCATAGCGAGCCGTGAGGGTACGTGACGGCGGAGCAGCAAACAGGCACCGCGAGGCACCGGCGCGCGACACCCGCTGTCGGTCCGGAGTGAACAGTGAACAGCGGGCCAGCGTGGTCGCGTCGTCGATCCTATTGTTCAGTAGCAAGTAGTAGTGCATCAACAGCGCACATTTACGTCGCAGCTCTAGCGTATTGATGCCCACCATTCCCGCGACAAACAGAGACGGATACAAATAGGGATAGTACCCATATAACTTTTTATATAAGTAGCGAGCAAATTTGCGTTGAACCCGTTCTATCATGAGCTTATATTTTTGTTCGTGCGGATCCCACACCAGCGAATTGTACTCCAGTTTGCTACGCACAAAGGAATAATACAAAACTACAATAGCATTCCTGTCTGTAAACCTACTTGTCTGCCTCATGACAAAACCAAGTGATTGGAAGGCCTTGATACAAATATTGTTAATATGCTGATTAAAGGTCATGTTCACGTCCAATGTCAGTCCCAGATCTTTAATTTCGTTGACGCGCTCCAAGGAGACACCCGATATATGGTAGTTGTACTGAATGGGAGCACGAGAACGAGTAAAAGTAATGGTCTTGCACTTAGAGACGTTAAATTCTAAGTGGTTGACTTCACTCCATTTTACCACCATATCGATATCCCTCTGAAGCGCCGCACAATCTTGTACGCTATTTATCCCAAAGAATAACTTCAGGTCATCAGCAAACATCAGACACCGAGCCGTCCTGACGACCTTGGGCAGGTCATTTGCCATTATTATGAACTGTGTCGGCCCGAGGGTACTTCCTTGACTCACACCAGAGCAAGTTGCAAATGTTTCAGACTTATGCCCAAAGAGTTGGACGTACTGAATGCGGTCAGAGAAATAACTCGCAAAAAGTTGAAGCAGATTAGGGGTAAAACCAATAGCAGACAATTTTTTAAGTAAGACGTCATTTTGGACTCGGTCAAACGCCTTTTTGAAGTCGAAATAGGCTACATCGATTTGCTTATTTTTATCCATTTCTGTGACAGCAAAATCTACAAAGTTAATGTGATTCGTAACTGTAGATTTTCCGGGTCTAAAACCATGCTGACATTCGGAAAGTTGGGTTTTGACTTGTCTGGTGATATACCGATTCAGTATCGACTCAAAGACCTTACCGAAGGCCGACATGACCGCAATAGGCCTGTAATTGTCAACTTTTGACCTGTCGCCACCCTTGGGTATAGGGGTAACCCGTGAGATCTTCCACTTAGCCGGATACGTAGCTGTTCTTAAGGCTAAATTGTAGATAAACAATAGTGGTTCTCTAAATACTTCAGAACAGTCCTTAAGTATAAATGGTGGAATTCCATCAGGGCCTGCAGACGAATGAGCTTTTAGGCGGCGAATAGCTACTGATAGATCGGCAGAGTCAACTACATCTATGGCAATCCGCGCGGAACACAACGAGTCTGCTGTCTCCTGCTCAGCCTCCGCTGCAGATAGAACGGGCTCATATGGAAGAAACACTGAGCTAAAATATTGAGCAAATGCATTTGCTGCGTCAGCTCCTGTCACAACCCGTCCATCAAACTCAAACTCATTACATACTTGCCTAGAAGTCTGATGACCTTTAACAAATTTCCAGAAACTTCTGGGATCCCTTTTTATATCCGTCTCCGCCCGTCGGATATACTCGCTGTAAGACTGATCAATAAGGTCCTTTGCTCGCTGTCTATAAAATTTATATAATTCCCGATTAAACTCTAAGTGAAACTGTTTAAACTTTTTTAGATGAAAATATTTGTCCTTTATCGTTTTAATTATTACGGTTATTTACCCAACTATATTGGAGTCGGCTTCCAGTTAAACTGGATTCAGATGAATACCAGTAGTATTTTACGTGCAAAGGTTTCCTACTAGACCTCCACAACCCATTAACTGGGTAACACGATACTTCTTGGCAAGACTAGAGTCAAAACTTCTGGCTCGCTGCCAACCTTTAAAGACTGCTAAAGATCTGCAAATGACAGCTGGGACCAACGGCTTAACGTGCTTTCCGAGGCACGGATGCCTCTCAGTATGTTAAGATGTTCACCTATCCACAGACTGACCTTGGCAAGAGTTTCTTAACCTTAGAGACGGACCCGTGCGGCTGTTATTATCAAATATCATTTACTAGACGTTGCCCACGGCTTCGCCCGATTTAAAACAGCCTATGAATTCCTGGATACCATCCTCCATACCAAAATTTGAAAGCGTAACAAACACACTCGTTTCCGCATTTATAGTATTAGTTAAGAATTCATAATATGTACTATGAATTCATAATATTCATACGTTAATTAAGGGCTAGAACCCTCTTCCATAAAAATATTTAGAAACACATGTTTTTAAATCTACATATATGCTCTATCTGTCCCTAAACTCGCGTTTATGCATATAGTAAATATATAACAGGGAAAGACAATAGCATACATATATTCCCACGTATAATCCTTGTCTGTGTACCCTCATCAAATAAAGCTTTTGAATAAATCTCTCAATATCACAAAGTCTTTGAACTCTTTTGTATGAAGGTGTATCCGATATGGAATGCTTGTTATTAATTGTACGAGTATTGCTTTCAAGCTTTGGGTGTAACTCAGTACAATTTGACTGATATTGATTAGGCCTGGCGAGCTCATCAATAAATTCGTTGCTAAATCCTAAGTTAGGTTAACGAAATTACCAGCTAATCACGGCCTGAACTTCGAGAAATTAATTAATCTTTTATAATCAGCAGCCCTACCATGATGTCTTAAATCTATCATGATTCCTGTGTCAGACAGAGACGAAGTGACACAAGACGAATAGCACTATCCCTTTCCCTCACACTGAATCAGGATAGCATTGGCACTTCGTAGTACGGCCACAGGTAGAAAGGATAAGTCATTCTGAAGAAAGGCAAGATACAAATATTTTAGGCATTAGCTAACTGGAATGAGGAACAGGAGTATGCAAGGTTCGTAGCAATATTCTGTAGTTTCTGCCTACCACCTTGGAAAATATGATAACGTTTATATATTATACTAATATTATAAAGAGGAAAGATTTGTATTTTTGTATGTAACGAATAAACTCAAAAACTATTGGACAGATTTCAAAAATTATTTCACCATTTACACCAAAATATAGCCTATGTTATTCAGGGTGAATGTAGCTTTTCTACATTCACCCTGAATAACATAGGCTATATTTACTCCCCATATTCCCACGGGAACGGGAACTACGGGGGTGAAACCGCGGGGCGCTGCTAGTGTGTGTATAAGCCCAATATAGGGTAGCAGTAGGTCTCAATTAAAAAAAAAAGTTGTCGTTTGTGGCTAGAAAGCTCGCTAATTTGTAGCCTTTCGACGTAAATAATTTAGCACAAGGAAATAACATCTTATCAAAAGAAGTTGTTGGAAAAAACGCAAAATATTTTGTTACTCAGAAAACACGTTTGATAAAGTTGTTTTTTTTTAAGAGATTAAAGTTTCGTCTGGAATTTAATTCCTAGTATACATCTTCTTTATCACTGAGTTGGCTAATGGCGAGAAAAAATATGTTTTTGGCGTTAAAAACAAGTCATTACAATTCACAGAACTGATATCTTTATCAGTACCTACATACATATTTGCAGTGTAGGTCACCTACTTAATAACTAGTCTTTAAATAAGAATATCTTAAGTTTTTATTTAAAAAATACAGTATTGAAAAGGACTTTTAGTTTTCAAACTAAGTTTAAAATTTTTCTTATTTTTATTATTGACTTGCAGCGCCCCGCGGTTTCACCCGCGCTGTTCCCGTTCCCGTGGTAATACGGGGATAAAATATAGCCTATGACACTCCAAAATAACGTACCTTTTTATTGGTGAAATAATTTTTTAAATCGGTTCAGTAGATCCAGATATTGCCCATACAACTTCACAAACTCACAAACGTTACCTCTTCATAATATTAGTGAAGATAGGCAAGCGTTTGACCACTATCTCACCTGATGGTAAGCGATGATGTGGCCGAAGATGAAGCTCGCTTGTCTAGAAGTAGCCTATTCTTGACTTAAAGACTCCCAGGTTGTAGTTATCAGGAAACACAGACTCTAGCCGGAAATTCCACTCCTTAGCTGCACGCACAATGAATGTGTTCCCAAAATATTTTATGCATGTGGGTGGAATATCCACCAAGTGTCTTGTAGTCCGATGATGGACATGTATTATTGATAGGCTTGCGTCTAAACTCACCCGATGATGAGGTTCACGATAAAGCACACTTGCATAGAAGTAATCTTTTAATTCTTGACTTTAATACCCCAGGTTTCTTTCAAGTTTGGCTTAAAAACGGCATTTCAGAGACGTTTCAAATCATTTACTAATCACAAATCATAAATTCTCTATAAGCCAATAAACGATTTCCGTCGGTGTATTACAATTAGGGCATACAATTACCGAGACCATTTTACTATCCGGATACTACCAAAATTTAATCCGTATATTTCTGATATCATCTGAAAAAGTTTATTAAATTAATAAAACCAATAAAAAAAAAATGTATTTCAATTTATTGTAAGTACAAATAAAGGTTAATACAGATAATAGTAAAAACCATATTTTCAAAAAAAATCGATTGAGTCAGGCGTTACTTTGCGGAAATCCATTTTAACTTTGAAAATGAAAACAAAATATCTAGTTTTAATTTCCGCGAAAATTAGTGGGTTGCAGGTATGCACCTCCCTCCCGCCCGCTATATTATGCACATGCAAGATTACTAGGCAAATGCAAGGATTTTAAGCACATGCAGGAAGGCAATGCAAAACCCAACACCATTACCGACACGTGTTTCGCCTCTCCACGAGGCATCCTCAGGGGACGTGTTGACTCGCTGACCGTTGAGTTGCGACTGAGCATTTAGTACAAGGCACCCCCCTTTTATACACTGCCACCGTTGGTTATTTGTGTACAACTACCCGCAAACATTCGCAGTAAAGGGGAAGAAACCAAATTCGTCTGGTCATTCAACAGTGCAAAATTATTATTATTACTATGTTTAAAAATCTCTAATTGTTCCAAAACACACAGCCGGAAACCCTTATCACAAATATGTAGTATATTAAAACTATTGTTGTCGCGCAAAGAATGGCCGGTATCAATTAAATGTTTCGCGAAATTCGATTTGTCCGAATGGCCATTTGGCGAAACACGTGTCGGTAATGGTGTTGGGTTTTGCATTGCCTTCCTGCATGTGCTTAAAATCCTTGCATTTGCCTAGTAATCTTGCATGTGCATAATATAGCGGGCGGGAGGGAGGTGCATACCTGCAACCCACTAATTTTCGCGGAAATTAAAACTAGATATTTTGTTTTCATTTTCAAACCATATTTTCATTAAATGGTTTATGAAACGTCAGAAAACCTCAGAAAATAAGATGCTCCATCATATAATGAGCCGTTAAAGCGACTCATTTAGTACTTTTTAGCGAATCGGGGACTGTCCTACATTCGGTATAGCCAGCGCAGTTTCATGCTTCATATACCTCAGTGTATTAGGCTGATGGTAGCTCGACTGCCTCCTGCTGAAAGATGCTGCAAAGGTGAGTTATTTGAATTCTCAAGCAGACAGTGACATCGGAGCAGGCTAGTCTTTGACACCGTTGATCTTTGGTGATTGAGCATACCGTCCCCTTCTACACAACAACCTCGTCCACGTCCACCAAGTTAAAGCGCATTGGCCTTACCGCGGCTGTGTGGCCGCAACATGATCTTTGGAGTGATCCCATGCTTTGCCTAACATTTGATGCATTAAAGTACGACAGTATTTTTATTAAGTTTGTAGTCGACATGATTTTGCCAGAGCAATTTGCTATCAAGGACAACGCCCAAATACCTACTTGAGATTAAGTATCCGGATATCCGGATATCATGGATACTATCTATCTGGATACTCTATTTGACGGATATCCGGGTACCATGCTTATTGCAATCCACTGCTAAACGTACGCCAGCGAACTAAACATAGCCATTCTTTTCTCATAGACCTTTAAAGTCAACTTTTTAATTTCACATCAACTGTTTCAACGATATCTTTTCTTCACTGATCAAAATCTCAGTCGATTATTACCCCTTTCCACAACATGAAGAACAAATACACAGTTCCAACAATAATCCCAACTCTACTAGATATGAAACTGATATAAACTTTCCAAAGACATTTGAAATGAATTTTCATGCTGCCGCTACAACTTGGCCAAGAAAACCAATATCGATAAGATTCAATATTTGTAGTTAGTAACGCTGAGAATAATAGTTTTAGTTGGGGTTGCCATATATATTCCTTAAGGAGTAAGTAGGAGTTTACGTCGTTTGACCGTATTGGCTGCGTCATTTATTATGGGGAGGAAGGGACCAAGATGTTTACGGTTCAGTCCTTCGGGCTCCAAATCCTGATGATAATCTGGCCCTTAGAGAGGTGTGCTCTTTAATCACTGTTTTGAACGGTTCAATTTATTTTCTTGGCAAGATTGAAGTTAACTTGTTCTTCATCTACTCTTCTAGCATAGCCTGTTTGTCATGTAGGGAGACTTTCAAATGTGCGAAAACTGTCATTATGTTTACTATACCCTTTTATTACATCAATTTCATTGTTTCTTAAGCAACAGCTAACGTGGCAGTTTTTTCAGAAATGAAATCCAACTAGTAAGAATTGCAAAAACGCAACTTTATCAATACACTTAATCTGTGAGCTGTGGGGACCTCGTCATTCAGAACAATATAACTTCATGTTCACCAGTAAATGTAGACAATACTATTGATACTGCCAAAGATATACGCGACATTATTGTTAGTGATAACCGCGTTACCGTCACTCAATCAATTCCTGAACACATACAGACAGGACAAGCGTCGTAAAATCAGTGCTCACTCCTTTATCGCTAACAAAATGCATTTTCAACTACCGATATTTTACGGGAAAAGATATTGGTAGCGAGGGGTCGCATCGGATCTCGTTCAAAAACTCGTCAGCTGTCGGTACGGCATTGATTGATATACGAACCGGAAAATGTGGCACATGCTACCAGAATGTTGCGATATATAGAAAAGATTATGAGTTGACGGATTTCAGAACAATTGCCAATGGTGCTTCGGATTTGGGAAGTAAAGTCAGCAATGAGGAATGTATAGATTCAAGTGAGTAAATTTAGTGAGATGAACTCAGAGAAAAAATTGAGGTTAGGAAGCTGGATAAAGTTGCAAAGTTGAAAATAATAGAACTTAATTCATTTATGCGACACAGACACAACACAACAGCGAAAAACGAAAAGTAAAAGAGAAGAATTACAGAACACCAATACAGGATAAAAAGGATGCAATGTCATTCCAAAACGTCGATAGAAAGAAGTAATTCTAATAATGATGTATTTTGTGCATGTTTTAGTTTTTATTAAAGAATTTTTAAAACTAAGAATGCTGAACTAAATTATCAAGCTGTTTGTTAACAATTTACTGCAACAAGCATTGCACATCTAACAGAACTCTCGACGCACGGTGCTTTAAACAACGTGTTTCATTAAGCAAGAAATAAATGAGAGCTGTGTTCTCTGTATTTAATTACTTATACGAAACGGAACTAATAAAGTATTTGTTTTAAAAGATTGCTTTAGAAATTCCAACCTTATTCTTCTTCGAAACTTGAATCTAAATTGCTTGAACTTTTATCTCGTCATAAAGTTGAAAATGGTGCCAAAAAATCACCGAATGTGTCTCTTAAACGAATTGACGCCTAAAAATAAATTGCACAAATTCGCTTCGTGTGAAATGAGAATATTCCAATTTGTTCGGCGTTACAAACGGGAATGTGTTGATCCCGCCCCGGGGTGCCATAACTACTCTGACTTTATTGTGATTCAGTGCTTCAGCGCTGGATGCAGCTTCATTGAGGAATTCCCGAAGCACTTCTGTCGTTTACCTTAGTTGAACGTGGCTTTTATTGAAAATTTTCGGGAGCAGATTTTTGTTACCAAGGTTAATTTCGAGTTTATTGTGCTAGTATATACATTAATAATGGTTTTACTGTTTCGAGAGTAAAGTATTTTAAGTTGCTTTATATATCCGTCATATTTTATACACTGACGAAAATAACAAATATAAGGGCCCTAACTCTTAAAGGATCTCTTTTCTGTATGACACAATTTTATCAACTCTTCTTCTCAGGTACGCGATATCAATAACACTGTTTCAATGTTCTAATGAGTCTGTTACACCTTTCTTCTGCTCCTAACCTATACTCTATTCACAATAAGATTAGACATTGGAACAAAATTGTTTACAGTCCGTTCAACCGATTTTTACTTCTATTCCGTACGCATAAGGATGGCTTTAAATTCAAAAACGTGATTATAATACCAACTGTTTACTGCAGCTGCTGCGTCAAAATCGGTTGAACGGACTGTAAAAAGATGTATTTCAACGTCTAATCTTATCTTACGTGAATGGGGTATAGTTTACTACCTTTTTACTTCGACATAAATAAAATCTTAATGGTTAAAACAAAAAAAGACTAAAATGCAATTTCATGCTCAGCGCTGTATCCCGTAGCTACTTTAGTACTTATTTTAGCTGGTATAATGTTAGTTGCACGACTTGTAATTTGTGCTGACATGTCGCTAAATCTCCTGTGCACTGTTAGACGCCGGACGATTACACTGGCGTTCCAACGTTTTGCACAGTGCAGACTATGCTGTGAATCTGTGACGTATGTTTGTATAAAGATGCTTTATTTTATGACTGTCGTGGGTCTGAGGAATCTAGTCTTGTTTAAAATTGTGTTATTCTGACATCCCTCAGTTATATTGTGTTGATATAAACCTTTTTGGTATTTTTATTCGTTTTCCTCTCTTTTTGAAGCTTAAGTAGATATAAAATGGAATATTTTGAATGATATAAAGGTCATAGATTGCAAACACTTTAGTGCAGAATAACAACTGATAAATTGGCGATTGTTTACTTTGAATGAATAACTTTCATTCTTGGGGAGTCGAAGATATGAGATGACATATTTATTTACATCGATGACAGAAGCCGTGTTGAAAATTATGGGCCACTCATATATATAATAATATAAAGGGTCGTTACGGTTAAGGGCAACTAGAAGACTGAATCTGTTGATTGTACAGATCTTCTTCTCTGCGCAACGGTTTCAATACTCAACCCCATAGTTAAATAAGTTTGTTTACCCAAATATTCTTAAAACCATCACTCATGTACTGGGCTTTTATTTTTGACATTAAATCATCAAATTACTTCTTCTGTTCTGCGACGTTGAAGCGGAGCGGAAGTGTGGCAGACTTATTGCATAAACCCACCCGTGTTCCTCCTTCTGCCCTTTGCGTTCCAGGGCCTCGTATTACTGGGATTGCAGAGCAAGATGTTAGGTGTTCCATAGTCTTATCATACATAAAATGGAGTGTACTAAGGCCAGCTTCAGAGTAGAACAACAGTGAAAAAAGCTAGAAAAACGATTGAAAAATATCTATAAGTCCATAAGCCATTTATTTCGGAACAATATACATTGTGTAGAAATTTTATAAAATAAAACAGTACCAATCGAAAAGATATCAAAGGTAATACATATACATATGTATATGTAATTACAAACTTAAAGAGAAAATGTAATGTGGTTTACATTACATTTTTTAAATTACGTCATTTTGGCCTTTTGAAAGGAAAAACGAAAATCAATTTACTATAAAAAAGTGCAACAAAATTACACTTTCTAAGACAAATCAAATGACAACCTAAAGAAAACAAATAAAAAATCTGTATAAAAGAAATAAATGTCATCTCATATTCTGTGAATCATAAATAATAATAAAAAACTGTAAATATGTAAATCTATGTACGTAATAATTATATCTTTGGTATTTTTATGCAATTATAATATACTAGCTTCTGTCAGTGGCTTTCCTCGTTCGAATACCATCTCAGGTGAACATATTTCCGTAATAGAATGGACTAGTATCCTATCTCCTATTCTAGGACATGTCCGCCCCTTTTCACTCTCTCCCTCGCTAGGAGTTTAGCCTGGGCGATGATATCAAAACTTGTATTATTTACGGGGAAAACCGAGTAAAAAATAAATAACGATATTTTTTTTATTATTTATATTAGTTGTTTTCGTACAAAGTTTCATGTATAGAGGAATAAGATTATTCCATACAAATTTAGCAGCCTCTAAATCGTTTTTTGGCGTTAATTGCGAAAAACAAATAATGACGATATTTTATTATTTATTTTGGTCGATATTCGTACAATTCAAGTAGGTAGGGACCTACATATATTGGCCCAAGGGCTATCATTTTCCCTACAAACTTTCATCCCGTATTCCACCCTATAAGGAGACAAATTTTTAAAATTTCGTTCTTATCGAATGCCTACATCATATAAAAAATACGTTTTCCAAATGTCAAGTCCCTGCAGCCAGCGGTTTAGGCTCTGTAGGTATAGATTTATCAGTCAAGACAAGAATTTTATACCTATGAAAAATATCAATATCCAAAACTATCTACAATGAAATATTCCTAAAATCATTTAGCTTCAAATTACTCAAAAATATCTATGGAAGGAGGTAATTTCAATCTTAAACAGCACAAAACGTCTCATAGTTAATTTAATTTAATACTGCTATTGATATAGCCAGAGTAAACAACAACTGTGCGGAGATGAACAAATATTTGTTGTTTGATTGTCTTCCTTCCAATCAAATTAATATCCATAAGTCTTTTTGTAGTGGGAATTTACAATGAGAACCATCATCTATACGAGTACAATTAGATCGATAGACGATAGATGTTTTTTTTTTATTTCTGGAATCGTGAACTCTGTCTCCCTCTTAGACTTGGAGATGGCCGTTCATAGGTGCGACACAGTTTTGTAACTAATCTAGCTATTTATGTTCATACACAATCAATTTATAAAATCTATTTAGATTATCGACGACAAAAAAAAAATCAGCTGTTCCCTACATTTATTTTCGTATAACTCATCAAAATGTAGGGGACAGCTGATTTTTTTATTGCGATTTCAGGTTTTCCCATAGTAAAAGTTGTTCATAATGATGAGTACAATGACCTCTTAAGAGGTTGTTGGTGTTTTACAAATAACCCTGTATATACCTATACCCGACATCACTTCAATCGTACTAATATGACGTATGTACCAATTTCTCCGCTTCTTTTGGTCGTAGCGTGATGTTATACAGCCTATAGCCTTCCTATGATAAATAAAAACATGTCGTTTCTGAGATTAGCGCGTTCTACCAAACAAACAAACTCTTGAGCTTAATAATATTAGTATAGAAATGGGCTTTAGTGATAGCGCGACGGCTGACAAGACAGAATGGAAAAAAACGTGTTCTGCCGACCCCAAGTAACATGGGATAAGAGCAGGAAGATGATTATGAATATTATTATGGATTGTAAATATTTTTCTGTACTGGGGATTTCCGCAAGTTTCTGGGAAATTTTGTTTTGAAAACGTTAAGTAGTTAATATTTCCAAGAATTTTTGGAGGATAGACTAACGTAATTGTGAATGTGCTTTCCAATAATTGTAGGAAGCTTTACTATTTGCTAAGTAAAAGTTTTATATTAAAATGTTTGTGCAGTACTTATTGCGTACACAGTACGTTTAGATTAAATTTAAACATTACATTTGACTTAAGGTGTTATGGCCCCTAGCTGGGGCAGGGGACATCCACAGTAGTCCCCCATCGCAGGCGGTCTTAAGCTTCACGGCATTTCATTTAGCATAAGCATAGCATACTTAGTCTTTTAACGTTCCCATTCCTGGGACACAAGCTATTGGAGAGGGAATGGGCCGTAATCCATCATGCTGAAATCGCATGTTTGTTTATTGTTTACACCAATTTATACCACGTCACTTCACGTCAATCTTTTTTGGCCATTATAAAATAGACTAGGCTGCTGTTTCCTAGCTGACTACCTTGAGAAGAAATACGAAACAAACTTAGAGGTCAAAGTCGCTATCCTTTAAGTCGTTCGGATCCCTAAAACTCAACAGAATGCCCTGAAAAATGACTCATAATGGTTCTAAAGTATATGTGGCTCGCACGCTCAAGCCATAGTAAATATTTGAACGTTAGTAATATGAACAAAATTTAAACCTTATTACCTCTAACCTAATTACCTCTGAAATTCAATTTCCATTTAACCTATTGTGAGTTGAATATTGTGGTGAAAGTTTATTAATGTTCGTGTCATTGTTCTAGCTAAATATGTTTAGATTATTTTTCACTAGCTGCGCCCTGCGGCTTTACTGTTCATAAGCATAGCATAATCAGCCTTTTAACGTTCCCACTGCTGGGACACAGGCTTCCTCTCTAGAAGAGGGAATAGATCGTAATCCACCACGCGGGCCCAGTGCGGGTTGGTGAATGTCACATGTCTTCCAAGTTTTGGTTCTAGGACATGCTGGTTTCCTCACGATGTTTTCCTTCACCGTTTTGAGAGCAGTGGTGATGAAATTAATAACACAAACGAATGCTGGTTTTGAACCCGCGACCTACAATTCGTAAGTCGGGGCCGTTACCATTTGGCCAGCACTGCCCTTCAGTGTTCGCCTGTCATCAATATTTCACCGGAAAATTGTAAACGCCGTAAGATTTTTAAATATCGCGTGAAATAATAAAATATTTTTTCTTAATACAACACAGATATTGGAAACGATTGAATTTGGATGGGATTTCTATCTACAAAACGATTTTTTTGATATTACGAAATCTGCAATTTTCTTGTGACATATCTACTAGCTGACCCGCGTAACTTAGTTTGCGAACCTGATGATCTTAGCGTGATGTTATATAGCCTGTAGCTTTCTTCGATAAATGGGCTATCCAACATTGAAAAAAAAAATCAATTCAGACCAGTACAGCTTTGTATGTATAGGATGTAGATTGCAGGATAAGATAATGACTCCGTTTTTTTCTTGTTCACTAAAAGTCCTATTCTCTACTTAAAAGACCAAAAACGAAAAGAAAAAGCCAGTTTTGTTTTTGACAGTTTGCGATTCCGATGCGGAAGCGAACACTCGTTAAGTTATGATAATTGCCTCTCAGATGTTAACTTAGCTGTGACTTGCAAAGACTAGGTTGTTGCATCAGTTTCCTTGAATGATCATAAACTCTTCAACTTTGACTTTCCCAAAAAATGGATGATATGATTCGCGATTGGTTTTACTAATCTCCATTTTTTGCCATTCATTAATTCAGTAAATACGTCATAAGCTACGAAAAAAGTCTCATGAGGTATTTCACAAAATTAATTAGCATCAGTATTTGTGAATATTATTACATTCTTCAGGCAGTTAAACGGTTTATTCTTAAAAAAAATCATGTAAGAATATTATGTTTTGTGGTTTATGTGCGTATATGTAATGTGTAACAGAAAAAACGTAATTTCTCATAAGGGGTCGTTGTACTTGTGATTATTAACTGCTTTTACTATTGGACCGAAACTGAAGTCACGAAAAATCCAACAGCCCCATACATTTATGAGCGGAAAACTCGACAAAATGTACTGAACAGCTGTTTTTTTTTTACGAGTTTTGGTTTCATGAACTTTCCAAAAAGGCGACTGGAACTCATTACCTGAAGGTAACTGCTGTTTGAGTTTCATAAAATCGCGAGCGTAATGAAAGTTAAAACGCGCGCACAAGTTTCGGTAAATACCCGTCATCCTTCGTATCTATCAGATTAGTCAGAATATTGATTAATTTTGTTCTAAGAACCACGTTTATATTATACACGTTCTAAAGATCTAAAACGTGCCTCGCTTATCTTGTATCGCCGTCACTTCCTTGTGTCCTATGACCTCCTGGTACATAACAATCCCGGGAATTCGATAGAAATGGCCGTAATTAGGTATTTTAATGAGCTGCTGGTGCATTCAGATTGCGTGCTAAAAATATAATTATGATTTCGTCTTGTTATGTTCGTTGAAAGGCAGTTTCACCTTCTGATAACGAATTGGCAATGTTTTCTCGGTACTTGTTATTATTTATTAATTTTTTCTTATGTCACAGACCGTTTTCTGACTAAAGATTCATGTTAACGAAGATTTTTATGGTTTTGAAAAAAAAAATATACATGTATTATTATTTTGGCAATAAGAATCAGTTTGTTAGTTTATTATTAAAGAACGACGTCATATGTATGACATAATTAATACTAATTAACAATGTTATCCGTAACTGTTTGATGGTTTAGTTTGTTTAGAATGTGGGTAGAATCAGTCTCCTGGAAACATATTAGAATAGAATAGAAAACATTTATTCGACACAGAAAACCTGCAACAACCTGATTTATAGAAACTTCTTCGTGTAATTGTTCTTGCCCATCCCTACATCGACAGAAAAACTACAAGAACGCATTATATTACAAAGGCTTTATATAACTCTTTCATAAAACTTTGTACTTCGTACCCAGTATTTTCACTTTGAAATAAAACACTGGTTCTTAGAATTGGTGGGCCTCTTGGGTTGTCCTTTCCGGCTCAATTTTGAGGTCAAATTACTGATTCGCATATCAACTTCCAAAACATCCTGCTATACGAGACTCCGCGGGGCTCGTGTAAGGCCCAAGGCTAACATTTCCTAACATCAGATAGGTACATACATGCATACGTGTATATTACTCGTACCAAATTATGTTCGTTGTTTAAATTTTGTCTAAATAAAATGTAATGTAGAGGAATATTTTTCTGTGAAATTTTGTTGAGAGTATCTCGTGATTCAACAGTTAGTTCCTAATTTTCTAATAGATGCTCACCTGTATTTTTTTTTTATCTAAACTTTATGTACAATAGTGATACATGGACGGATTATTGCAACAAGGCATTCTATACCAGTCGACCTTTGGGTTAAAAAGACAACACTGTGGTAGGTGTACAACAAATGAATAAAATGCAAAATATTTTTTTTTTGTTTAAGAAATTACTAATAATATACATATTTATAACACTAATAAAATACATTATGATAACATAATGAACTAATAAATATGACGTTTTGTAATATTTTTTATGTATAAGAGAACTTATTATAATTGTGACGAATCTTATCATCATTTGCTTTCTTTGTTGTCACCAGAGGGCTAAGGAATAATTTAATCGAATTACGTTTCGTTTACTGCCCAGTGACCGTGTATAAACAGTATTCACCTAATTAAAACAAAAATCTGTAAAATCTTCGGAAACATAATTAGGGAAAGTCTGCCCAGTAATGCTTGCAAAAATATTTGGATTGAAAAGTTATCAACAGTGACATTTGCTATCACAAAGTCGTTTAAAAACGTAAGTTGCCTACTTGATCACATTGATACACTGGTAAATGGCCGCGGCAGATAATGGCCAAACGCAAAATTTGGTAATATATTAACAGCGTGTACGCCGTATGGCATTTCATACAAATTTTCAAGTCACTATTTTGCGGAATGACTGAACCGATTTTAATGAAATTTCACACATATAAGCAGGATACATAGGTCTAAAAAGTTAGTTAAAAACATTTTCGAAATTTTTAAAATAAAAGATAATTGGAAATAAGATGAAGAAATAAAATGGGTCTAATTTAACTGTAACACTATGTATCGAAAATGTTTTCTACTAACTTTTTAGACCTATGCATCCTGCTTGTATGTGTGAAGTTTCATTAAAATCGGTTCAGTCATTTCGGAAAATAATGACTTGAAAATTTGTATGAAATGCCGTACACACTACTACACGCTCTTAATCTTTTAGTAAAATTCGAGTCAATACTCACTTCGCCTTACAGTAGTTTGGAACCACTCTGACATAATGTTTGCAAAGCACTGCTTGGAAACAGTATGTTGGAGTACTAACAGAATGATTTTGTTTGAATTATTTGTCACTGCAGTAGTTAAGCTTTTCACATTGAAAATCTATCTAGCCTTTTTACAAAAGTCATGGTTTTGAATGTATGCATATTCTTATGTATTTAGAAGACAAATGCATGTATATCACACTAGCTGCTGCCCGCGACTTCGTCCCCGTGGAATCCCCGATATTAAAACATTATTTATCGCTGCTCCGCTCCTATTGGCTTAAGCGTGATGATATATAGCCTAAAGCCTTCCTCCATAAATGGTCTATTCAACCCAAAAAGAATTTTTCAATTCGAACCAGTAGTTCCTGAGATTAGCGCGTTCAAACAAACAAACGAACAAACAAACAAACAAACTCTTCAGCTTTATAGTATAGATTATTATTTTTTTGGAGCAGGTGTGTCAGTTTCTTACTGCCTAAAAATCCTAATTCCTCCAAATGCCTTTTATGTTCCAGGGCCGTGGTGACTCTTTCGAACAAATTCCTCAATACTGCGTGTACATATTGTATGCAGATTTTCTCCCAAAGGTTACAGAGGTCAGACAGAGTCTGGCGCCAATTGTTGATTAGGTAATCTTATGTGACCTGGTCAATGATGACCTAATGACGGCGAGTCATCAAAGAAAATAACGCATATATTGTATGCTACAAACTAAGCAAAGTACGAATAAGACGGAGTTAAGACGATACCTTAGCCGTGTTATTTCTGTAACAGTAAGAGGCACTTGTTAGGAGCTCGTGGCTAAATTATAACAGCCGCACGGGTCAATCTTCGAGGTCAAGCAACGCTTGCCGAGGTTGATCTGTGTATGGGGGGCCATCTTAACATAACGAGACCTCCCCGTGCCTCGAAACGCACGTTAAGCCGTTGGTTCCGGCTGTCATTTGGAGATCGTTGGCAGTCGTTACGGATTGTCAGAAGCCAGAAAATCTGACACCAGTCTTGCCAAGAAGTACCGTATTCCCCAATTAATGGGTTGTGGAGGTCTGGTAGGCAGCCGCTCCACTTTAAATACTGGTATTCAGCTGAATCCGGTTTGACTGAGAGCCGACCCCAATATAGTTGGGAAAAGGCTAGGCAGATGATTATTTTTGTCACTGTCGCAAAAATGTTACATGTCTCGTGCAAGACAAATACAGAAACAGTAAGTCAAGTAAATAAAGCGATAAGCAATATTTATTTATCTCGGCCTTTCCATCGGTTTCTGAATTGATCTTTCGAACTCGTCAAATTGTCGTTTAGCATGAGAGCTTGCCAAACTTTGGTATCAAAGAAAAGTCTGACAAGTTCTTAACTTAAATCCCAATTCTGAAACCGAGGGGTTAGTCAGTCAAGTTTGTCGATTACGAAGTGCTAGAACCATCAGTTTGTCAAAATTAGTTTTAATACTTTTTGAGTCCTGCATTTTGCTTCCTTGTGATATAGGGAGCTTTTTCTAAAAGCTGGCTGGCAAACCGAATTTTAGCGTTGAAATTCTATGGATGAAAAGGTTACTGAATAAATCATACACTTCAGTACCATTCTTTTATAATGGTGTAGAATGAAATGTAGCTCAAGGAACTACACCTTTAGGAAGCATTCCCTTCAGTTATGGGTATTAGAAGCCAGAAAATCTGACACCAGTCTTTCCAAGAAGTAGGTACCGTATTACCTAATTAACTGAACGTGATCTGCAGTGTCCTATTTGTATGGAAAGCACTCAATCGGTGGCGCACTCAAGTAAGCCGCTACAGACACAACTTGGCGAAACGAGGTTTAATAGATCGAGGATATTCAACTGGTGACTGTGCATCTAAAAATACGAATTTGAAATCAAATTTTGATATAGCAAACCCTTAAGAGCGTGTACGCCGTATAGCAATTCATACAAATTTTCAAGTCACTATTTTGCGAAATGACTGAAAATGTTTTCAAGTAACTTTTTAGACCTATGTATCCTGCTTATTATATGTGTGAAGTTTCATTAAAATCGGTTCAGTCATTTCGGAAAATAATGACTTGAATTTTCTTATGAAAAGCCGTTTGGCGTAAACGCTCTTAATATTGAGAGCGCATTTTCACATCGAAAAAATAAAAACATTATCTGTGGGCCACGGAGGCAAAGCCGCGTACCAAAAGCGAGTTTAATAGATATGTAACTAAAATAAAAGTATAACACACAAGCCGGCTTCAATAACAATTTTATCATCATGTTTTACTAAAGTAATATTGAGACCTTGATTACGATGTACTCGGTTATCAAGAGAAAGGTAATTAATATTGATTACATGTTCCATTTTATTATAACAGAACATTCATTAATTAGAATACATATGTGTGACATCATGTGTCGCTTATGTTAGTTATTAGGTATACAAACTATATAGATACTATATCTATTGAAAAAGTAAAATCGTAGGAGAATTGCATTGTTGCGGAATTTGTTCGAAAGAGTCACCGCGGCTCTGGAACGCAAAGGGCACACATCGGGGAACGGATGGGTTTTAGTCAGTAAGAGTAACACTCCCTTCTGCTCCGCCCAGAGCGGGAGAAGTCAATTGATGATTTCCCATAAAAAAAAGAAAGTAGAATTGCATTCCTAAACTGTGCTTGAAATTGAAATTGAAAATATTTATTTCAGACTAAGCACACGTGAGTTATACAAGTCCATATTATGTTAGTAGGTGAAAACTTATAACTATGTTAGTTAGTAAAAAAATAAGAATTGTTTTGGACATGCATGAGTGACCAGTGCCTCAGGATTTGGCTGTCCACTCTGTCCGACACCACACTCAGAAGCGTGTTGGTGCTACCCTTTACGCGAGACCACAGGGAGGCCGTTCTTTTACGAAGCACCGCCTGGAAGCCGTCCGTACTGTGCTCAACGAACATGCCGGAAGCTCTGCACCGCCATGGGAGCCCCAACAGACCCCTGAACGTGTTGTTATGACTGAACGCGCAGAGCATTGTAGGCTTTTTTAGTGTAACAGCTCCACAGGTTGCACGTGTATAACGTTTGGCAGTAGCTTTTGAATAGCGTAACTTTAACGTCACGAGAGCATCGCGCAAACCTGCGAGAGAGCATATTACCACTTGAACTGAAACCCACTAGGATATACATATAAAAAATAAATAGCTTGGGATGGCCTGGCGTGGCCGTGTGGCTATCACATCTTTTTTGTGTGTGTCAACTCGCAATTCAATATAGGAAGTTGTTATCTGCTTAACCGGACTTGCTTGTAAGGAGCTTAATAAAAATTGAAGCCACGGCTTATTAAGCATAATCAGCCCTTTAACGTTTCCACTGCTGGGACACAGGCCTCCTGTCTAGGAAAGGGAATGGGCCGTAATCCACCACGCGGGCCCAGTGCGGATTGGTGAATGTCAATTGTCTTCGAATGTTTGGTTTTAGGACATGCCGGTTTCCTCTCGGTGTTTTCCTTCACCGTTTTGAGAGCTGTGGTGATGAAATTAATTACACAAAGTAATGCGCCTGTCTGGGTTAGAACCCGCGACCTACAATTTGTAGGTCGGGGCCGTTATCACTCGGCCACCAGCAGGCCACTAGCAGGTCGAACTCTACGACACTTTTTTTTTCTGAAATGCGTCACATGTTCTTCTTCAAATAACATCTGCTAAACTGCACGGCAGTTTGTCGGCAGTGGGCTCTCGTGAATTTCGCACGAGGTGTTGCTAACAGTATAAATGTTTAAGCAAAATCTAAGTTTAATCTAAATATACCTTTATATATATATATGTATACCTAATACTAAATTAAAGTTGGACTTTTTAAATTACAGGACATGTTCTATTTCATTCACTATCAATTCATCTGCCACACCAGTAAAAGAAAACACCTTAATACTCGACATCAACTGATTTAACCCAAACACACCTTATCACAATACTCCTTTCAAACATAAAAGAACGCCAAAGCCATAAACTAACAACACAGGTTCAAGGTCATCATCATAAAACGGTCTCCACGAACACAGGAAGGTAAATGATCGTCCCTCCATCATTCGAGGGTAGGCAGACAACTCCCTAATGAGTTACAAACACAATCGCTTGGCATTCGCGTGATTGTTAGCAAAGTTGTGGGCGGCTTTGTCAACAGGGTACGTGGGAACGTTCGTTTAATCTTAAATTGTTTATGGTTGGTTCGTAACGTGAGTACTGAACTAACTCTTGAACGATATGTGAGCCTAGTACCTCGACGCGTGTTGATGTTTTGAAATAATTGGATTTTAATCAGCCTTTTGGGTAAGGACGGGAACAAATGGAAAATAGCTTTCTAAAACACCACGATCTATTTATTAATCCTACTATAATTATTTCCTTTATCCATTAAAATTTCCACGGTTAGCTATAATTATTTTTTAATTGTGTAAAATCCCAGGCAAACAAGGAAACAGAATAAACTATTTAGCGGTACAAAAAGGTGTCAATAAATGAAGATCTATTTTCAAAACCCAATAAAAATAACTGTTGATTTCCAATTATTGTGCAAAGCTGATCTACAATACAAGCCGCCCACCCCTATTTAACACTCCATTGATCCAAGCGTTACGTCCTACACACACGGAAAAAAAATACAAAGTACTAAACTAGGTACGTAGACAAATAAAAAGTAACAAAACAACACTGAAGGCACGGTTTACACGTCACACAACCTCGTAAAACAATAAAGGTAGGGCTAGAAACACACCTACCCTCGGGGTTGGTACAGTTGACTAAATACTTTGGTGTACAGGCTAAAAGATTAATCTTTTCGCTATATTGTCTATATTATTTTTTCGGTTTCAGTGCCCAACCCCTGTTATATCAGTCAGTTTGTCACAGGGATCTAGAGATCTTTTTACAGAACTGAGTGACGGAAAGGAGGGTCAGACTGATGACAATACATATCTACGCTGGGCAAAAAAAAACAATAGAAATTAGGATAAATTGTATCTTTTAGTACACTTTTTATATACTTATATTAAAACTTTATGCATTAGTGAAAACACTGTACAAAAGTGGACTTTATGTCATAGCCATTTTCTACCTCTCTGTATTTGTGGAGTTAGGTAAAAAGGAACTACCACTACTTATTTCTACTTTTAATGACCGAAGCCAACTAGCATTTAATGCGACGCTTTTAATGTGTTTTATAACGTTGTCAAAACTCGTGTTACAAAAGACTTGACTGACTTGACTTCTCACTGGAGTAAATAGATTTGGTCACCTGTCCACTAATCTCTTTCCACGACTGTACATGATTGCGGACATACAGGGGGAGCACACACAACTCGCCCTCCAGTGACAACACTCTGTATAAGGGTCGGGATACGTCAAGCGTTGCGAATGAGACGGCTTCCTTTACTGCATGTGCGTTTATTTATTTTGTTTAGTTGCATTTTATTGTTTTAAAAAGTACAATTATCAGAATAGTATTTTCGGTTAGTGGATTTTAGGCTCTAGATACGTGACATTCTATCAGAGAATAACCAAGAGAGAAAGATGAAGAGAGAGGAGGAGTTGCGAAGGCGTTTTTCATAACGTTAAAAATGTATGGAATGTGCAAATGCTGTCAAAATATTATGTGAAACATAATTCATTATAATTTAGCATTCCGAAAATCGCATTCGCTGCTACAATGGCACATCTTTTAGAATCTAGAGCAACCTTTGTGGGCGTCGTTTTCATAGGGCAAAATATGCCATATGATGGATCTGTTAGCCTCCATAATATTTATCAGAAATATGTACATATGGCTAAATAGATCATCTAACGATTTTTGTATATCCCTCGCACCGTAAGTGTAGGTATAGTGTCCGTCTGACACTCCCTTCCGCTCCGCCCAGAGCGGGAGAAGTCATTTGATGATTTCCCATAAAAAATAAGTATAATGCCCGTACTAAAATTGGGTGCACCTAAGAATTTCGACAATTACACACAAAACTGAACAAGTTTATTGACATAACCTTAGGTACTCATTATAATAAACATTTTTTGCGCAGGTAAGGTGCCGTAGCCAAAACTAGTAATTCTTTTTCTTCAAATTAGTCTGTACTATCAATTCTAATCTATCAAACTATGAAATAAAAAAGTAATAATAATTTTACAGACCTAGTCATGATAAAATATTGTTCTACAAACCACTGTTCCAAAATTAAAAAAATACAGCGCATTATCTAAAGTCTAAACGCTTCTCAATGACGTAACTCCCAACGCGAACGTTTATTAGCTAATAGTAACTTGTTATAATTATACTTAATGCTCCTGTAACAAGTTATGATGCCACTTATTATGATGCAAATTATGCTCTGTTCGCAAATATACCAACTAAAGCATGTAGTACACAAACGTAATTATTCTAAAACTCAAAAATACGACTGTGTACCTACCTACCATATTAATTAAGAGGGTGAAAACAAAAAAGGCCTTATTTTGTTATGTTAAAAAAGAGTTTTAGTCGAAGAAAACTTTTTGCTTGTAAAAGTAAACTCTTGCCATGAATTATCACCTTTTTTTCTGCGGATTCACTCCCACGGCCTATTCCATACCATACACCTGGGAAGAATTTTTTTGGTCATTCGGCGAGAGGTTCAGCTTATTTTCTGGATTGAGTAGTTTTCAACCAATTCAATCATTTTCGTATTTCGAACGCTCGAGCTTTCGCCAAAAACATAAAATATTTTCGCAGGTATGTATGGATGTATGAAGCGAGGTAATGCATGGTGCATACCACTATCGAATTATAAATAATATAGCCCCCTAAACGAAAAATTCACGCGTAGCACTTAAAGGTTGTAGCCTCGTAGCAGTTCGTAGCAGATGTGCTACAAAACTCGTAGCACTTTCGTAGCAACTGAAAGTGTCCATCTACGTTAACATGGCTACAACTTTTTAGTACAATGGAACTTTAATCATTAAACTGTTTAACGTCAAGGCTTTATGACGTCACTTTCAGTAAAAAGTACATCGAGCCTGTTTTCTCTGATCGGACGGGCGCAGTTTAATACGAGTAGTAGTAAACACCCCACATTTTTAAGTTAGCATTCCCATATAGGAGACAAGTAATTGTAATTATCATAATCTGCCTAGCCTTTTTCTAGCTATGTCGGCTCCCAAACCAGCCGGATTCAGCTGAATACCAGTATTTTACGTGAAGCGGCTGCCTACCAGACCTCCACAACCCATTAACTGGGGAAAACGGTACTTTTTGGCATGACTGGTGTCAGATTTTCTGGCTTCTGAGAATCCGTAACGACTGCCAAAGATCTCCAAATGACAGCCGGGACCAACGGCTTAACGTGCTTTCCGAGGCACGGAGAAGTATCGTAAAGATGGAATTGTGGATTTAATTTATATAATTACAATTTATATATTGTAATTATATAAATTGCATTTCTTGAGACGTAACAGACAAACGTGTTACTTGGGAGTTTTTTCCTTAATTCTTTATTTTCCCAGCTATATCACTAGGAAGTGATAATGAGCGGGCGGATACGGATGACTGTCTATATGTAGAACTTTGACTTTAACAAGTGCTAGCTCGCAGCTTCATTTGAATAAATTACAGACAATGTCGTAATGGTTTTAATATACAGGGTACACATCGCACTCTTAGAATGAAAGGGACCTAACTCAAAAATTGTAATATTTGACAAATTAGGAAAAAATAAATCTTTAAAAAGTGTTGGTTAAAAAAACAAAATCTCCCGAGACCTATGTATTTATAAGCTGTCCCTTTCCCAATTATGTTTCGGAATTGTTTTCATCACTGAGTTTTAGAGTATCTTTTTTACGTTCAGTTTATAACAAAATTATAAGTAACAGGAATTTTGAGTTAAGCCTATTTCATTTCTGAGGGTGCAACATTCTAGTATCCGAGCTACAGATACAAAATGCCTACTGAAAAACACGGAACCATTTTGCCCCACCCAAGGATCAACCCAGTCCTCTACGCTTTAACAACTCAACCAACATGTACGGTCCACTATTTATTCCCGAACTTAAAACCGATGCAGCCACCAATATTCTTAATTAAGTAGCCATCAATATCATCTCACTATTAAAACGATACTTTCAGTTAAAAAGCCCAGTATTTTATTTAAAACCGTAATTGGGTTATTGGATATTTTAATTCCGATCTCTGGGAAGCTATCAAACGATATGGTCAATAATTGTAATACCTTTAAAAGCCTGTTGAGCACGTTTGACCTGTTTACCTCCCAGTAACTGTGTTTATTAATTTTACTTTATTATGTTTGTATTTTTGGAGTAATCTCCCTTTGTAAACTTGTTTTTTTTTTGGCGATTAAATTGTTGTGTATCCGTGATGTAATATACATTCATAGCTGTTTTGCTACGTAACTGCGTGGAATGTTGTAATTAGTCAATGGAATTTTATTTTATGGTGTTTTTATCTGAGTTACTTCATTTGTAAATGCAAATAAAAATGGCTGATAGTCCAAATTATACCGAAAATTAGGTTAACTTTGCAAGTCAACCGTCCCACACTAAAGTTACTGCTTTTTTATGTATGGGAAGAGCGTCAGACTCTTACTAACTAAAACCCATCCGTGTTCCTACTTACCCTTAGCGCTTAGTCTTCTATGCTGACGACTCTTTGAGGCGCGTGTGGAGCACAATGTTTCGTCGACCCGTGTCTGGTGTTTTATCGGACGGCGAGCCACCCATCGCATGCCATCCGCAGACCTACGTCTACGGTGACCAGGAATCGCCTTACGTTTCCCGACGCCCGGGACGTCTTATGTTGCTGCGACTGGGGTGTGAGGTATCCCGCGCGCATTCTGCCTCCTTCGCTAGTATTACTGCTTTGCAAAAGGAGGTGACCGCTTCCCATGCCTCCTCGCTCCGGACCATGGATCGAACCAGAGCTGGAAGCGAGAGGTCGCCGCTGCTTATCGCCTCGACGAGGGCACGGCGTTGCTCTGCACAAGCCCTTATGCTCCCTCGTGTCCTCCGGGCAATCTACACAGTGTTGACGCCCGGATGTGTCCTAACGTGTGTACTTGCGTCAGGCGAAACGTGAGGACGCCGTGGTGTCTCTCCAACCACTCCTAGCAGAGGGGACTTATCACCACAATGGTGGCGTGTTCATAGACAAGAAGCCGTCATGTAACTAACCTCCTAACCTGGGATATCATAACACGATACTCCCTGGCAAGACTGGTATCAGATTTCCTGGTTTTCGAATCACAACGACTACTGTTATCTGCCTCCATATTATTTAACTAGCCTCTGCTCGCGACTTCGTCCGCGTGGAATAGTTATTTTACCCCCGATTTTGAAACTCTCAGCCCGATCGGTTTAAAATTGACAAAGTTTCATTCAAACTTTCATCCCCTATTTTATCCCCTTGGGGGTAGAATTAATCAAAATCCTTTCTTAGCGGATGCCTACGTCATAACATCTACCTGCATGCCAAATTTCAGCTCGATCCGTTCAGTGGTTTGGGCTGTGCGTTGATAGATCACTATGTCAGCCTTTTGAGTTTTATATATTTAGATTTTATATATTTAGATACGATGGTTAGCTGCCACAGCCTACAAATAGTAGTTTACCCATCCATCCAAACTTGAGAATAGTTCCCGCTACAAATCTATCGGGTAACGAATGCCTCGGCAAATAAACTCGTGGTTGTTGTAGGCTTCGCTATAACCTTGCTGTCGACAGTTTGTTATGGCTTCAGCTTGCTCTGACATAAGCCTGTGTGTGGGGCTGTGGTTTTTCTCTAACATGTGATTTGAGATTCTTGGTAGTTGTTTTGTAGAACTTGGAGACTACTGCTGTGTTACGTGGAGATAATTTTTTGAATATGTGCGGAATAGATGGAAGAAAGTGGTCGCTGACTATGAAAGGACATTAATTGTAAATGTCACTTTAAAAATCTTTATAAGACGATGAACTCCACAACTCTTCTCTCAACAATTAATGTCAGCTAAATTACATAGTTTACAAAGTATAGTTTTGCGGCGTTTGCAATTTGCCGGCGACATAATATTTTGAAATGATAGGCTATAAATACAGTAAATGCGATTTTCATACAACTATAAACAGGATTATTATTTCCCGGCCTTTGTGTTTTAGTTGTCAAGTACGAGATGTAGTTTTTATATCCATATTTACTTTAAAAATCTATAATGGAATTATATTAAACTTTATCAAACAGAGTACACAGGAAAACGCTTTAAAATTAACTTATTCCGGCCTCCGCTGTTAAATTTATTAGTGGGGAATCTTTATTTAATTTCAGTGTATTTGTTCGTGATTATCATAAAGCATTGTAACCTCGTGTGGCTGAATTTTAAATTACACTTACATTGTAAAGGTATCGTTAATGCATATTTATGAAATGGGGGAAAAATCTCGACACACAGTCATTAGTAAAGCATTACTTGGGCCGCGGTTTAAGTTGAGAGCGATAGGCGGAAAATAAATCGATTTTTTTTTCCTAAAGGACTATAGATGTCTCGCGCTTGGTCGGTTTTTATTACTAATTATCACGGCAAGATAAAGTTTAACCGCGGTAATTGTAAAACGAATCAGAGATTTAACAATAGAATAGAATACTCTTTATTATGTACTAGCGACCCGGGCTTCGCACGGGTGCAATGTAGATACTAATGTTTCCTCTACTATAATATGCATGTATTATACATATAAACCTTCCTTAAGAATCAGTCTATCTATTAAAAAAACCGCATCAAAATCCGTTGCGTAGTTTTAAAGATCTAAGCATACATAGGGACAGACGGCGGATAGCGACTTTGTTTTATACTATGTAGTGATACCATATCAGTTACAGAAAAACATTACATAGGGTGACACAATCGGCGGCCTTATCGCTAAAAGCGATCTTTTCAAGTCAACCTTTGGATAGATTTTAAAGAGAAAAGCACAATAATAGATGTCTACCTAAGAACCTGTTATACTTTATTGTCGAGTCAATCTTCCGAACAATATTTAGTTACTGGAAGCATTGTTCCATGATCTGGTAGGCCGAGAACTCCTGATCATCAAATAGTAGTTAGAAATTAACTGACGGGATATTTATAAGATCATCTTAACATTGAAAACTTTACTAAGAACAAGATTTCTGTTTTAAATATTTAGTTGTTGTGGTTCACCCAAAATTTCGTATTTTTTAATCAAAGCTGATTGTTAGAGAATCCTTTGTTGCATTAAGTCCGCCGATATACTACTACTGTACAAAATGGATAAAGAAATAAATAAATATTCTAGCCATTTTCTCTCGCTAACCTCTTCTAACTTACATCGTACTATTACTAAGGGCGGAGGCATAATGGGCGCGTGCGTTTGACGGGGCACGCCCCACTCCGCTCACTTTGTTCCAAATGTATTGGACACTGTTCGCGTGTTCTTTTTGTTATCAGTGTGTACTTACCTTATTTTTAATGACTTGAATAGGCACAACTACTTACATTAGTTGTCATTATCTGCATAAGCTTGTCCTAACCATATTCGGGTCGGCTTCCAGTCAAACTGAATTCAGCTGAATACCAGTATTTTACTTTCATTAGTTGCAATGATGAATAAACGTGCTTTTACTGGTTCTACCTTACTTAGAGTACAGTTATCGCCTAATCTATTGAAAGAATATGTTTGGTAAAGATTTTTTTGTTTCTTTGTTTGTACCAAATAAGCTCTAAAACTACTTGACCGATTTTAATCATTTTTGCATTTTATTCCCACGGTATCGGGAACTACGTGGGTAAAAAAAATAAAATAATTTTAAACTATTTATTTCAACATGCATTCATTCAATTAATTACATGAGAGTACCCAACGCTCAATCTTTTTGAGGTAAGATTATGTGCGCTACCGGATTTGGGTTTATATAAATAAATTTGCATTGTCCTCACATATAGAAGAAACAAGGATAATGTACCCAAGGTTTTTGTAATGCACAACATGATTTAAAAGAGTGTCCGTGGAGTTTCCTGCACGTTCTTCTCCATAGAGATCTACGCTTTCGGACGTGCAAATAGCTTTATGTTTTTGACTGACCGACCTTGACAGTTCAAAAGAGCCTGTAAATCGCTTAATTGAAATGAATGCTCTGAATCTTGAATCTAAAGAAGTACTTTTTAACTTTCGAAAACTAAGTACAATATTGAGATGAAAAAAAAACTTTTTACAAAAAATAAAACCGACTTCTAAACAAAAAAACCAAAAAGTATAAAATAACTTTAATTTCGGAACTCGGTGTTTTTGGTTGCTTTTTTGTTGTTGAACACACCGACTTCCGAAATTAAAGTTATTTTATACTTTTTGGTTTTTTTGTTTAGAAGTCGGTTTTATTTTTTGTAAAAAGTTTTTTTTTATTTTTCACTTTTTAGTGGTACCTACACCCCCTCCCCTCCCCCACCTAAACGAACCAATCACATTGGTGTAAAAAAAAAACGTACTGCTCCTTTGCAGAGTAAACTAAGAGGTCGTCAATGTAGACAATGTAGATAATTTTTTTTAGATTTTTGTTGATTTTTCGAAAACCGCTTGGTTGTTTTCGATAAAATTTTCATGGGACCATTTGGGAAGTAAGTATACCCTTTCCAACAAAAAAAGAATTTTTCAAATCGGTTGACAAGCGACGGAGTTATGCGCGAACAAACAATAAAAAAAAATAAAAAAATAAAAAAACATACAAACATCCGAATTGAGAACCTCCTCCTTTTTTAGAAGTCGGTTAAAAATACAGATTTATCGACTGCCTTTATCTAAATTTATTTATTGATACTTCCATAGTAGAAGGCCATAATCATAAAATCATTGCCACGTATATCTCTGTGGTACTTACACAAACATTCCTTTCCTCGTAATTTTAACGAGAAAAATCTCAATATATCCCAATCACCTTTTCCAAATTAAATTAATAACGTCAGTCAATATCAATCGGAATTCATTACTCTTATCTCAATCACCCACATACACCAGCAGTAATTGTTTTAATTAACAAACACTTATTTGTTTCAGGTATTTAATGCTGATGGCAAGTTGGGGGTAGTTCGATGAAGCGTTATCCATTAAGAGTGTCCATTGACCGCAGTCGTTAACGTTGTGTGGCGGTGACCACAATGCACGTGGTGGCACGTCGCATCGTGGGGGTGTAGTTTAGTGCATGTGTATGGGAGTGGGGAAAGCGATGCGAATAGCGTCTATGCTGGTAGGAAATTTGAGTTGTGGCGCTACGTGTTGCGGGTTCGATTCCCATACGGAATGGAAAAGTTTTATAGATTTCCATTTTAATTTATTAGAGATGTATTAGAAATATCATCCACGATACAGAAGAAAAAAGAACTCGTCTGAGGTAAGAGAAAACATTCTTATCACCATTCGATTATTTTATCACAAAATAATGCTCGTTAAACTTACTATAAATAGAATCGTATTTTATTTTAATAACTCATAAAATCTTCTGCAAGTCAAAATCACAAACACCCAATAAATCTAAATGAACAAACAAAATCAAAACAAAGTAAAATCCCGTCAGCGAATATTAAAAACGAACCCATTACGACCACAATTTCAATCAATCATGCGACCACAATAAATCACTCTGTATAGTGACATGAAAAAACTAATGAATGAGGAAAAATCCTGTAAAACAAGCGCTTGATTGTCGCCCTACACTTAATTGTGTTCAACCGCGATAATACAGATTAATGATCGTTTTGTACAGCGTTTATCATAATTTATGGACACCACTTTGTGTAATTTAAAAGTTTTGTGCACTGGCAAGTTTCGTGTCTCATGTAATTGAGATAGCAGTTCGTTGTTTTTAGCTTTAGATTATAGAACTATGTATGTAGTTTTTAGTAGGCAAATAGGTTACTGTATAGTATTTTACAATTGATCTCATGTTTTTCATGTCCTTATACATGGTTTTCATACAGGCATTGTAGGTAACAACAAATCCTGGATAAAAGTGTATAAATATAGTAAAGTTTACTAGGTATTTATTTCTGTAAAAGTGATTTGTGATCTTAGATTTCAAACTGTAATATTATTCAAAGAAGAAAAAAATATCTCTGAACAGTAGTTGATTTGATTCGAACGATCTTGTTTCATAAAAATAAATATGTATGATAGTAGTAAAACCTACTTGTTGACGATACTACGTCGACTGCTCAGGGACAGGAGCGAATTAATAAAATACTTGGACTGAATCACAATCTGGTATAATGCAGGAATAATACAATGAAAACAAAAAAGCAGTGTCTTCGTCGGGGTAAGATTTTTGAGTGACGCGTTGCTCAGCCCTCACGATGTGCCAGCGCCTGCCGCTTGCGCGGCCCGCGCGCCCCCTCAGCCACCGCGCGCCGCCAACCAATAGTAGGCCTGTCCATATATGCGTAGACATGCTCCCCGGGTTGAAGTGGACTTCAAAGAGGAAGTGGGCAGATGTTGTTGAAGCCGCGCCGAATTGTTCCTCTCTTCGTCTTCAGATCTGCGACTCTTGTGATTCCATCGCTGCCGGGGTATACCTGCACGACGCGGCCTAGCAACCAGCAGAGTGGCGGAAGAGCCTTGTCCTTCACAAGAACAAGCGATCCCAAGGCTATGTCACCCTTGGTAGAAGCGGGCCATCTCGTTTTCTGCTGTAGATTTGAAATATATTCGAGATTAAACCTATTCCAAAAGTGTTGCTTGATACATTCCACACGTTGGTAGCGCTCCAGACGATTGATGTTGGTATCGGTGATCTGTGGATTTGGAACCGACATGAGTGAGCGTCCAATAAGGAAGTGAGAAGGAGTAAGGGCAGAGAAGTCGAGAGGATTAGTGGAAAGAGGAGTAAGGGGCCTTGAATTTAAGATTGCCTCTATTTGAGTTAGGCACGTAGCCATTTCTTCATAAGTAAAATGAGTAAGCTGCAAGAGTCTTTTTAAATGATGTTTAGTTGAACGAACCGCGGCCTCAGCGAGGCCGTTAAAGTGTGGAGAATACGCCGGTGCAAACCTGAATTCTATTCCTTCCTGAGCCATTTCATTTGCAACATCAGAGCCCTGCAAAAATTTATATAATTCATTACATGCTCCGACAAAATTTGTACCATTATCGGACAAGATAGTACGTGGCCTGCCGCGACGTGCGACAAAACGGTTTAAAGCAGCCCTGTAGGCCTCTTTAGAAAGGTCCGTAACAAGCTCGAGGTGCGCAGCTTTTGTAGCCATGCATATAAATATGCACAGGTAGGACTTTATCAATCTAGATCCCCGACCTTTCCGGTCAGATATCAGTATGGGCCCAGCATAGTCGACACAACTATTAAGAAAAGGAAACTCTAAAGTGCTTCTAGTGTTGGGTAGTTGCCCCATGATTGGCTGCACATTTTGAGCTTTAAATCTAAAACATTTCAGGCATTTGTTTACCGTTAGCTTTGCAAGATTTCTGCCCCCCAAAGGCCAGTAAGTTTGGCGAATAGTCGATAACAGCAACTGTGGACCTGCGTGTAGTAATTTTTGATGTTGCATTTGAAATAGTAATTTCGTTAAATGATGCTTACTACAGAGTAAAATTGGATGTTTTACGTCATATTCGTATGGGGAGTTATCTAGTCTGCCCCCAACACGAATAATATTGTCACAGTCTAAAAAGGGAGTCAAAGAAGTTAACCTATTTTTACGTGACAATGACTTCCCGGATTTAAGAACAGCGTATTCATCTGGGAACATTTCAGATTGAACTACACGTAATATAAGAGACAGGGCCCTTCTAAGTTCATCAACAGAAAGGGAACCTGTTATTTTGGAATTATTGTTTTTCAAATTGTTAATGAATCTTACAATATAAGCTACGATGCGTTGTAAATAATTGAAGTTAGAATGTTTGTGAATCAACTGTTGTATGATTGAACTACATGTTAGTTTCGAACTAGTTTGACTACTGTTATGACTATCTACTAAGTTACAAATTACTTCAGGTAGATCCTGTTTCACGTATTTATTGGGCTGATGTGGCCAAGCATTTTCATCATTTAATAAAAACCGAGGGCCTGACCACCAAAGTGCAGAGTCGCTGATGAGATCAGCCTTCAGCCCACGCGAGACAAGATCCGCCGGATTGTCCTTAGACGGCACGTATCTCCACTTAGTACCCGCGCTGCTTTCTTGTATCTCGTTAACACGATTTCTAACGAAAGGCTTTAGTTGCTGGGCCGGTGTAGACAACCATCCCAGCACTATTGTAGAATCACACCAATAGTGAAATTGGTGGATCGTTACCGTGAGAGAATCTCTTACCTTAGTGCACAACCTTGAACCCAACAGAGCGCCACACAGTTCCAACCGTGGAGTAGTAGTAGGCTTGACTGGTGCCACACGGCTCTTGGAAGTTAACAGGTGAACAGTGACTATACCTGAGCTGGTTACTGAACGAATGTATAGACATGCGCCATAAGCCCTTTCAGACGCATCGGTAAACACGTGAACTTCATGGGTTATAGAGTTGTTACAAGAGATCCAACGCGGAATTTTTATGTAATTTAAACAAGGCAAGGTACTCGCAAATTCTTGCCATGATTCTGCAACCTGCTGAGACACTTCGTCATCCCACTCACATTTGTCTATCCAGAGTCTCTGCATTAATATCTTTGCTTCGACAATGCAAGGACTGACTAAGCCCAGTGGGTCGAATATCTGACTGATTACAGACAAGATGTGTCGTTTTGTTATTTTGCTGTTGGATTCGATATGAATAGAGAATCCTAATTTATCAGAATCGCATAACCAATGTACACCTAATGTTTTGGATGGAATGTTGCCGTCTGAAAGATCTAATATTACACCACTTGAGTTATGTGTGCCACCTATTTCTTTTAAAATGTCTGGGCTATTTGACTGCCATTTTCTTAGATTAAATTTTGCGGACGCCAGAATAGCCCGCGTTTCCTTACACAAATCTAGTGCACCTGTAATTGTGTCTGAACCACTGAGATAGTCGTCCACATAAAAGTCATGCTGAATGGAACGCTTGACTAATGGATTTGATGCTTTATCAGCTAAGCTCACTAAACATTTTGTAGCCAAGTATGGAGCTGACGCTGTACCATACGTCACCGTGTTTAAAGTATAAGTTTTTAACGGTTCTGTGGGGTTTTTACGAAAAATTATTTGTTGTAGTGACCTTTGGACAGGATTCACTTCAATAGCCCGGTACATTTTTTCGATATCTGCCGATATCACAAATTTATGCTGTCGAAAGCGCAATAAAATAGAGAGTAAATCGTCCTGAACGGTCGGACCCACAAACTGCAAGTCATTGAGAGATACACCTGTAGTCGTTTTTGCAGATGCATCAAACACTGTGCGTAACTTGGTAGTAGCACTAGATTCGCGCATAACCCCATGATGAGGCAAAAAATATTTGACCTTACCTACTGGTTTTAAACTAGAATCATTTTCCGTCATATGACCCAAACTCTCGTACTCTGCCATAAAGTCTAAATACATTGACTTGAACTGTGGCTCACGTTCAAATCGTTTCTCTAATGATAAAAAACGGCGTTTTGCAATACCGTACGAATCTCCTAATGTAGAAGGGTCAGACTTGAAAGGTATTGTGACAACAAAACGACCGTCGTCATTACGTTTTGTATTTTTATAAAAACTGTCTTCGCAAGCTCTTTCTTCCGAAGAAAGGGAGTGCTTTTCAGATACTGTATCTAGTTCCCAAAATTTTGATAAATCTGTACTGGGCCTAGTTTCCGCAAGATTACAGAAATGTGAACGGGGTGAACGTGAGTGATAGCTTACTGAGCCTGAAACTAACCATCCTAGCCTGCTCTCACATAACCTCGGTTGGTTCTTGCCAAGCTTTATGTGGTTGGCTGATATGATGCTCCAAAAAACATCTACACCAACCAATATGTCTACAGCTGATGGGATATTAAATGTCGGATCCGCCAGCTGTAGACCCACCGGTATTGTTATTTGGTTCAAGCTAATTGGAGTTGACGGTAAAAGATGTGTAATTTCTGGTAAAATTAAACAGTCAATGTTAACCGAATAGTCACCGCAATTAGACTCGATTGTTAGGCTGCAGGATTGTGCACTAGTGCTAGTTTGGTTACCAATACCTGTTATCATGGAGTCCGTGCCGTTTCGGGACAAACACAGCTTATCACATAAGTTCTCGGTAATGAAATTGGCTGTACTACCGCTATCCAGTAGGAGTCTTGCGTCGCACCTTTCACCGTTGGCACCCACTGCCTTCACCAGCGCTGTGGATAGCAAAACAGACGAGCGAATATCTGGTTGCATATTAGCTGAAGCGTTAGCGGAAAGAGCAATACTGCCGGAAGTACACGGCATTGGGTTTTGTGAGGGAGGGATTTCTGTGCATTCCATGTGCAGTAGTGTATTATGCCTACCTGCACAGTACTTACAGTGAGAAATTCTGCATCTTTTTTCATTATGACCCAATCTTAAGCAATTTAAGCAAACTTTGAGGTCCTTGGCCTTTTTATTGCGGTCTTCTATTGTTAACTTTTTAAAGGACTCACAAACGTATAGGAAATGATCACCAGAGCACATAGGACACTTGAACTGCTTCTTTTCTGAACTAGAATTATAATTTTTATTGTTACCTTTATCCATTAACTTCTGTGAAACTATTGCGAAACTTTTTGATTTATTATTATTTGTTTTGTTACTATGCTTATTATTATCTTCCAATGTTTCAAGTAAATCGGCTTTGTTGTTTAGAAACGTAGTAAATTGAGCAAGTGTAGGAGCACCAGATAATGTATTTCGGTACTCTTCCCAAAATCTACTAGTATTTGGATCTAATTTAATTGACATCATGTATATTATGAGGGTATTCCAATGCTCAGTAGGCTCATCCAATGATTTGAGCGCTCTTATGTTCTTATTAGTTACATCGATAAGACGACGCAAGGCAACACTTGATTCAGTAGCGACTGGTTCGACATCGAATAAAGCCTGAATATGTTTGTCTATGAGAAGACGACTGTTATTGTACCTTTCGCATAATAAATCCCATGCTAATTGATAATGATCTGCCTTGAAATCAATATTTTTAATAACTTCGGCTGCTTGGCCTTTCAAAGAAGCGCGCAAATAATGGAATTTATTTATGTTGTCGATACATGAGCTGTCGTGAATTAAAGAAATAAAAGTGTCCCTAAACTCTAGCCAACACTGATAACTGCCATCAAAGCGTGGTAAATCAATTTTAGGTAATCTAACAAAATTATGCTTAGTCCCACCTGACTTTGTTGCCTCTGACCCTGCCACGGAACCTTCGGAGTTACTACGACGACGCTTGCCATCCGGTCCGGATAGCAAACTTCGCCCCAACGCTGCCAGCATGTAGTACTGCTGCTCAAACTGGCCCCTCGCCGCGTAGGCCTCGTCCGGCTTGTCCGACGACACCTCGATATCTGTCTGCAATTCGTCAAATTCGGTGTACATGGCTTCAAATTTGTCTAAGCGGGTTCCTAGCTCGATTATTTGCAAGTTGGAAAGATTGTCGCAGCTTTTAAGCACATTTAAATAAGCCGCAAAGTCTGTAAGCTTGGCCTTCATAGAACTACGTTTTTTCACCAATTTGTCGGCCATTTTGCGCAATTGCAAAAAAAAAAACGGCTGAAAATTTCAAATACAAAATTACGGTTAAATAAAAAAGAACGGTAGAAATGTAACTAATGAAATAAGCTCGAAGATAACGGTATAGAATGCAGCGCACTAAGCAACGCACAAAATGAACAGCTGTTGCCTTGTAATTGTGTCAAGGTCACGCTATGCGTTGTGTTAACTCGCACAACCGTTATTAAAAGCAGATAACTATAAGCGAGCAAATGTTTTGCATACGAAGATACGACAGTGATGTAACTCGCTATTAACCAACTCAATAGGGCAATGAATCGGTAAGTAATGGTAATTAGCGTTATAAAAACAAAAACTGAAAATATGGGATGGGAATCAGACAGATAATAGGAATTATTGGAACGATCTCACGATTATCCGTATCCACAACCCTGTTTGCGACTCCAAATCTTCAACCGTAGGCGACGATGACTTTGCTTGTTTCTTCCACCGAAGCGACGTGGGGTCAATGTCCACCAACGTCTTGGTCTTGTATTCTTGCAAGCGCCAAATCTTCTCGCTGTGATGTTCTACTTGCGAAGGACCATATGTTGACGATACTACGTCGACTGCTCAGGGACAGGAGCGAATTAATAAAATACTTGGACTGAATCACAATCTGGTATAATGCAGGAATAATACAATGAAAACAAAAAAGCAGTGTCTTCGTCGGGGTAAGATTTTTGAGTGACGCGTTGCTCAGCCCTCACGATGTGCCAGCGCCGGCCGCTTGCGCGGCCCGCGCGCCCCCTCAGCCACCGCGCGCCGCCAACCAATAGTAGGCCTGTCCATATATGCGTAGACATACTGTATAGAAGATCAATGACAAATTTAAAACTTATCTCATTGAATTACATAACATTCGATTCAAATCTTACCTTTTGTAATAAAAATTCATTTAATAATCTATACTAATATTATAAAGAGGTAACGTTTGTGAGTTTGTGAGGTTGTGAGGTTGTGAGTTTGTGACGTTGTAAGGGGTAATCTCTGGGTCTACTGAACCGATTTTAAAATTATTTCACCAATAGAAAGCTACGTTATTGTGGAGTGATATTTTATCCCCGTATTGCCACGGGAACTTATGCATCTGTTGCTAAATGCAACGCTCTAATCATTTGAGGATTACACTAATGGATAGATAATTTAAAAATCTAAATTATACACGTTTTATTTCATTTCAAAAGATCGCTTATCTTTTTTAATCAAATTAATTCCAAAAATTGAGTGAATTCTATGATAAAAGGGCGTGCGCAGGATGCGGCCGGCAAAGATGGAACGAATGCTCAAAGTTGTTTGGTCAGGGAAACGCCTTAAGGTCGTCGACAAGTATTTAAATTTTGTCACCTGCTGTATATTAGTGCCGTTCAAGGTAATTCTAGGAATAATATCAGGGCATGTATCTCTTTTTCCATTTATTGTTTGCGGCGCCAGTTTATCCAATCACTTCTTAAAATCGCCTCATTTTACCCCACTGCATTCGTTCCATTTTCCCCAAAGAATCCACGAATGTGTTCCTACCACCTGACTCGCATTGTCCCTCCAGACTCATCCACAGTAAAGCCATTTTCACACGACACGTTTTATTCGGCCTTTTTTATCGTTCTTCCACTTGGCTGAGCAGTATCACCGTAAGAGCTATCGATCCGATATAAAATTATGTTTCTGTAGGCAATATCAGGATATGTGGAGTACGTTTTATTAGAAGGTAGTGTAGTGTGTATTCGGCTTTTATTGAAAACTTATTCCGTCTAAGTTTGCTATTGCAAGTTAGTCTGTTTGTATTTTCAAAATGACCGTCGATACGTCGATTTCCAAGGCAACGCAACGCTTGCTGCCATCGTTCTGTGGATGTGTGACCATCTTAACATAAAGAGATTCCTCCTTGCTTTCAGAAGCACGTTCAGCTGTTCATGTGTCATTTATAGTCGATACGGGTAGACAGAAAAGGTTATCAATATAGTCGGCAAAAGGCTAGGCAGATTGTGGAACGTGTATATTATAGTATCTATTAACCACGGAGCATCTCAGTGCTAATCAAGGCCAAGTATAGATACTTCATAAGCCATGATTATAACTTTTATTCAGAACAGACATAGCACAACGGTTACAAACACAAATTAAAGGAGAAGAAAAGTACAGAATGCGCCGAGCGTGTCCGAACCGAAAGGGTTACCACCTCAGCATTTGCTGGGCGTCAGACACCCAGCACTGGTTTTCAGTTGGTACCCCGCAGTGACGCACGGACGAGGGTAAATAAAATAAAAATTCAGTACACAAACATCAATATTTAGTTAAAGTATATACTTTAACTAAATATTGATGTACATCAATATTTAGTTAAAGTATATACTTTAACTAAATATTGATGTTTGTGTACTGAATTTTATTAAAATACGTAGATAATATTTAAATAAACACATCAAAAGTATCTAGGGATCAACATATATTTTTGCAATAACTTTCCTCCTGATTGATATTAATTAAAATTTTCTTTAAGGATTCATCAAATAAAGTGTTTTCGTTTGTCACAGTAACGATAAACCAAGTCACCTTTGCATTAATAAAGAAATTTGCCATTTTCCTAATAAAGGGATTTTTGACATTTGAACCACTAACATTAAAGTTCGAAAAAAAGACTGAAATAACAGTTTTCTTTAAAATTTTATTGGGTAACTTAAACAATTAATAATCCGTGTTTCTACCGCGAACACTAACAACACAAGAACATCGGTTTGGCATACTCAAAATGAGTTCATCCAAATCACGCTGTGGAATGGCCGCCCATGTTCGTTGCAACAACAAAAAAAGGTCTTCTTGCGACTGGATACCCTCCATATTCGGCAGAGCTCTTCTCTGTAGCATATCCCATGCATGCTCAATCGGGTTCAAGTCTGGCGACTGAGCAGGCCAGGGCAGGACATTGATGTTAGCTGCGGCGAGAGTCTGTCTTACAACTCTTGCGGTGTGCGGTCGTGCATTATCATGCATTAACTGAAATAAGGGACCGATTTGCACTTGTAGAGGAACGATGACGTCTGATACAATCGTCTCAGCATAAATTTGAGCGTTGAGGTTGCCTCTGATCCAAATCAACTCAGTTCTTCCGCCGATCCAAATACCCGCCCATACTATGATGGTTCCACCACTATAAGGATGGACTTCCTGGCAGGATTTTAATCGCTGTTGGCGTCCAGGGGTTCTCCAGTGTCGTATACGTCTTGTATCCGGTCTCATACCAAAACGAGACTCATCAGAAAAGCACACGAAACGCCATTGTTCTTCTGCCCAATTTCTGTGTTCAAGAGCCCATTGATATCGAATCCTACGATTGTGCATTGCTATAGGTGGTACCCGTAGCGGTCTTCGGGAATGAAGGTTCACTTCATGCAAGCGGTTTCTGACTGTTTGGTCGCTAATTAAGTTCCCTGAAGAGTGATGAAGCCTCACGGCTAACATCATGGCGGTTATTGTTGGAGCTCTTCGAGTTAAGATTTGAATGTATCGGTCTTGTCTCCGTGTGGTGCAGCGATACCGTCCTCCATGGCGCTCAGCCAAGGTAAGCGAAGAGCTCTGCCGAATATGGAGGGTATCCAGTCGCAAGAAGACCTTTTTTTGTTGTTGCAACGAACATGGGCGGCCATTCCACAGCGTGATTTGGATGAACTCATTTTGAGTATGCCAAACCGATGTTCTTGTGTTGTTAGTGTTCGCGGTAGAAACACGGATTATTAATTGTTTAAGTTACCCAATAAAATTTTAAAGAAAACTGTTATTTCAGTCTTTTTTTCGAACTTTAATGTTAGTGGTTCAAATGTCAAAAATCCCTTTATTAGGAAAATGGCAAATTTCTTTATTAATGCAAAGGTGACTTGGTTTATCGTTACTGTGACAAACGAAAACACTTTATTTGATGAATCCTTAAAGAAAATTTTAATTAATATCAATCAGGAGAAAAGTTATTGCAAAAATATATGTTGATCCCTAGATACTTTTGATGTGTTTATATACATATAAACGTAACGAAACAATTGCCACATTCTTTAAAAACTGATGAGAAGGCTATGGACAATTTCTGTGATTAGTTTCCTTCCAGCGTCTCTGTTTCTTACAAGTATTATATGTATGTGCAAATGGCAGTAGATTCGATGTGTAGGCAAGGTAGGTAATAACAAATTACATTGTTCATAAAATATTTCACTACGGCCTACATAAACTATACACGATGGCAGGAACAATATTTCACAACAGAATATGCCTTATAAAAATCCGCCAAACTGTCGGAGACGATCTTAAAAGTCCACAGAGTATATTTCGTCTACCTTAATAACTTGCAGCATAATCCGCTGGAAGAGTCATTCAGGGAGATTTTTACTAAGCACTTACATATAGTAGACTCTGTGTCGGGCTTTGCTTATTTCCTGCCAGTTTCGGTGAAATATGGGAGTATGATTATTTTGGTATTATTTACTGCCTTGAATTGAGGAGCTGGTGGCTAAAAGAATATTAGCCGCACGGGTCGGTATTCAAGGTTAAGCAACGCTTGTCAAGGTTGGTTTGTGGATGAGTGACCATCTTAACATGCCGAGTATCGTCTGTGCCTCGGAAAGCACGTTAAGCCGTTGGTCCCGGCTGTCATTTGTAGATCTTTGGCAGCCGTTACGGATTGTCTGAAGCCAGTAAATCTGACTCCAGTATTGCCAAGAAGTGCCGTGTTACCCAGTTAATGGGTTGTGGAGGTCAGGTAGGCAGCTGCTCTACGTCATATTCAGCTGAATCCGGTTTGACTGGAAGCCGACCCCAATATAGTTGGGAAAAGGCTAGGCAGATGATTTACTGCCTTGGTTTCCATGTCTGTTGCGATGTTAGACGTAGTTTTGATTTTGTACAGTGAGAATTCTGATCCTAGCCGTAACTAAAAACCCGGTTTGAGGGATTTTAATAACTAGTTTAGTTGCCCAAATAATGTAGTTCTAAAACTTTTTGTAACAGAACAATTTGCTCAAAATAATGGATCAAGCGATGTTAAAAACGTTAACTAGTGCAAGGGCCTTACAACGTAGTGCCAACGCCATCATGATTCCGTTGTGAGAAAGAGATAGTGCTATTCATCGTGCATAGCTCCGTCTCTCTCTCACGACTAAATAATGATAGTAAATATTAAGACGCATTTATCAGCATTAATTATAACAAGAAGCATCAGCATTAATTATAGTAAGAAGGCCAGAACTTTAACTTATCCTTAAATCTTCGAATAAAACAGAAATACCCTTTTTTGTCGCCGCGGAACCAACCTAAAGCTGTAGGTATATTTTAAGTAGGCACACGCTATTATATTCACAATATTCTCAAATTGTTATCGGATGTGTGTTGACGGAAGGCTGATGTTCATGGCTGGTTTAGTGAGTAATCGACTGGAGGACGTGTGATGTAACAGAGTAATGTACTCGTATATGTTTCTCTTTATCTGAGAGATCGCTCGCGTTTTATGCTTACTTACGCATTTTTTCTTTTGATGCTCACGTTTGTGAACAGTTTGCTTTGGGGTTCTATTAAGTCCACACGTGTTTACATGCTGGATGCCTTTAGAGCAATAAGCTCTAAATCGATTAGAAATGTCTGAAGACCAAGATTTACATGGTCTAATTTATGTTTGATTGTACTAACTTTTCTTAGTAGCAGAAAAGCTGTATTTATTAGTTACTAGCTGTCCGCACTACTTTGTTTGTGTCACATTTTTCATGACTGCTCCGCTCCTATTGGTCTTAGCGTGATGTTATATATATATATATATATATATATATATCAGCCTTCCTCGATAAATGAGCTATCTAACACTGAAAGATTTTTTCGAATCGGACTAGTAGTTCCTGAGATTAGCGCGTTCAAACAAACAAACTTTTCAGCTTTATAATATTAGTAAGTATAGGTAATGTAAGCGTAAACAACACGATATTTCTGTAGGGATTAAAACATAAGACTGACATTAGACATGGTTGAAAAATGTATATGTCCGGTTTCTATCGAACTTACCAAAATAATATGGGAATTCCAAAGTTACAGCTCTGCTTGACCGTACAAGGATAGAGTCGTGATAGTATGTTGTGTTATCCAAAAGAAACATTGGCTTTAGTTCGAAATTGTTTTTATAGTATTTGAAACTCACTTTGTTATAAAAGACTACTTGACCACCGCAACTTTGGCAGCATCACGTCAGAGAGAGAGATGAAAAAAACATTTCCGCAATATTTTTCATTGATGCTCCGCTCCTTTTGGTCGTAGCGTGATGTTATATAGCCTGCCTTAACTGGGCTATCCAAAACTAATTGTAATGTTTCAATCTGAACCGGTAGTTCCTGAGATTAGCACGTTCAAACTCTTCAGCTTTATAATATTAGTATAAATATTTTTGTGTGTTCTTTTTTCAGAAATATTTTTAAAAATTGTATACATACGACAGCTCAACTCTACAGAGTTATAAATAGAGAGAATAATATCATATTAGTGTAGATAAACAAATTCAAATAGCTTTCGATTGGCCATGGCGGGCACAATAAAATAGATGATCCCCAATAAATTACCATTCAGGGTTCGGATAAAACCCGTCACACAGATTATTCACAATAAAACATCCGATTTCGCGTGAATAGTGGGGATTTTTATGGTTTTTAGCCTTTTTCCTGGCTTTAAATAAAGTTGTTTATTTTGCACTAAGTTGATAGTGGGAGCAGCAAAGTTCTATCTTCTGTTATTATGTGAACTAGACTGGCAAAAGTACTTAAATCTACACTATAATAGAATATTATAAAGAGGAATTATTTTTTGCTTAATTTTCCGGATAAGCTCTGAAACTTCTGGACCGATTTTAACCATTGTTTCACTAATGGAAAGCTACATTATTAGCAAGTAACATAGGCTATATTATATTCCTGTATTCACACGGAAATGGGAACCACGCGACGCGGGGGATACCGCGAGGCACTGCTAGTAGTACATAAATAAATGATCTAAACAAAAGTATTTTAATCTTCTAATCTATACTAATATTATAAAGCTGATTATAAAGCTGAAGAGTTTGTTTGTTTGTTTGTTTGAACGCGCTAATCTCAGGAACTACTGGTTCGAATTGAAAAATTCTTTTTGGGTTGAATAGACCATTTATCGAGGAAGGCTTTAGGCTATCATATCATTACGCTTAAGCCAATAGGAGCGGAGCAGCGATAAAGAATGTTCTAAAATCGGGGATTCCACGGGGACGAAGTCGCGGGCAGCAGCTAGTTAATATATAATTTGATCTTACTTAACTATACCACCAGACTAACAGAGGTTTACATATTGTTCAAGCTTCTACTGTAGTTTCTTATTTTTGTACAATAAAGAGTATGTCTATTCTATTCAATACCGTCGCTCGATATGAACACACCACTAGAGCTCTTAGATCTAGTTCCACTAACCTATTGCAAGCAATCAGACGAGTGTCAGCGAGTATTTTCGCTCGCTTTGAAATGTCACAGTGACAGATTAATGAACAAAGAATCCTCAGTAGTGATACGGGGTTCGTACAATCGAGCTCGCGATTCGTCATTCGACGGAACGTTTGGGTAAATGTAGTGTCGTAAACGACTTTTCCGATATTTTCAGAGTATTTTGTACAGTTTTCATGACGGGAACAAGTGCTGAACAGGGCACAAATGTGTTACATTGAGTTTACATCGTCGTCCATAACGGCTTGACGTAATAGTTTGACTGAGCAATAAGGGATGTTGGCATTGATTGTTGAGAGTTAGTATTGAAAACCAATCCATTCGAACTAGGAATTGCGAAATCCGGTTTTTTTAAAATCCGGATTTCTGTATTCTGGTCCGATTAAAATCCGGATTATCCGGACTTTTCGAACTTTTGAGTGTTTTAAATTGATTTGATACAACTGAAATAAAATAGGATAAATTATTTAAAATCTGCATTTATTCGATCAGTTCACAGCACGACCTAATAAAATCATCTAAAATAACAAACGACTTCTAAATAAAAAATAACATTAATTTCAGAACTCGGTGTTTTTGGTTGTTTCTTAATTTTTTTAACACTGACTTCCGAAATTAGAGTTATTTTATACTAGTTTTTTTTTTTTTGTTTAGAAGTCGGTAAATCAGGCATAATCATTCTTTGACTATCATTCCTCCATTCAATCTCGGTGATTGACGACGCGAAAAAAGTCAACCACCTGTCATCCCGCAATAAATTTCAACCTCTAGAATATCTACTTTTTGACCTTTCGATATAGTTTTATCCCCGTACATCTGCTAGCAAACGAAACCAATTTCGGTAGTATCGGTTTCATAAACTATTTACGGTGTGTATCGTAGGGATTCGTGTCACGTACTGGGGTCCGAGATATTGCGTGCGGGCGATGCCATATTAAGAGCGTTTGTGCTTTCGTTCCAGTGGTTTGCGGGGCGAAGGCGAAGGAGTTTACGTTGGTATGGATGGGTGTAATTGGGGTAATTTTTAGGTGATTTAAAGATCAAGATCAATACATGAAATATTGTAAATTCATTAAACGAAAAATGTGTAATGATTCTTGAAAGTCTTAATTTTCAAAGGTCGCTAAACATTTAAATGTTTTCGCTACTTAGTATATTTAATTCTCTTTAAGAGCAGCATTTCATATCTACTATTGGACACATTAATTTTCAACGCCTTACGTGGTTTAAAGGAAACCCGATAACTTACTTTTAGCACGTTTTTACTTCCTTTTCAGACCTTTCAAAACGTGCCTTGCCTTTGAAATAGAGAGTAGATTCAAATTACCTTTGCGGGCTTATTTTTAAAGTTTGGGAAACCTGAGTGTTACATGATTTGGCTTTTCTATAAATTATCTCAATGGTTTCTTATAATTGAATTTGCAAAATAGTGCCATTGAGCAATATCAATTATTTACTGTAATCCACAATGTACATAATACAGGTGGTAGGAAATATAAAATTTATATTAATCTGTGTTTTTTTTCGAGGACGGAAAGTTATTCATTTGGTTTTGGTAAAGTTTACATCTAGATTATGTTCGCTCATCCAGTTTAGTATTTTATAAGGATATTGTTAAGTTTTTCTTTGACATTTGAATTTATTTGGCATGAGGTAAGAATTGAAATATCATCCGCAAATAATTCGTATGGTTTTTCTATAGTTTCGAGCAGGTCATTAATGTAAATGAGGAATAGAATGAGGATGCATCCTGTAACGCTTCCATGGGGAATTGAGGCTTGTATTGGTCAGACATCTGATCTTATGAGCTGTATTCCTTTTGTTTTTGTATTTTGGTGTTCAAACTCGACCGATTGCACTCCACCTTTTAAATATAATGTAAAGCAGTGGTGACCTTTTCCACGTACTCCTATTTAGATTACTCACTGCAGACTTTGTTCCGGCAACTCTCTGAATAATGAAAATAGTTGTTTTCTTTTTCTGTCTTCAGTGATTTTTACCACACAACATTCAAACACTATACAGGTGCCTCCAAATAACCGTCAAACTTCAAATTAACTACATCAAGCTGATATAAATCCCTGTATTTTGGCACAATTGCGCTCACAATCGCGCTTTATGCTTACGCACATAACGCACGGCTTCTATTGTGGCGGCTTATGTACACAGTAGGCACAGCTTTGTTCCGACTGGCCTGCGGTTACACGATTATTCGCACGTTATCCAGACTATTAATTAAGAGCAATACATCCCACGTGGTGCCACCATATTGCAGAATACCGCGAAATTCTGGGAGTCTGTGATATTTCCAGCAGGCATTCAAAAACATTAGTGTTCTTAATCTAAATATATATAACTCAAAAGGGACTGACTGACATAGTGATCTATCAACGCACGGCCCAAACCACTGAACGGATCGGGCTGAAATTTGGCATGCAGGTAGATATTATGACGTAGGCATACGCTAAGAAAGGATTTTTGAAAATTCGTCCCCTAAGGGGGTGAAAAAGGGGTTAACATTTTGTATGGAACTCCACGCGAACGAAGTCGCGGGCATAAGCTAGTCTAAATATATATAACTCAAAAGTGACTGACTGACTGACTGACTGACATAGTGATCTATCAACGCACAGCCCAAACCACTGAACGGATCGGGCTGAAATTTGGCATGCAGGTAGATGTTATGACGTAGGCATCCGCTAAGAAAGGATTTTGATTAATTCTACCCCCAAGGGGATAAAATAGGGGATAAAAGTTTGTATGAAACTTTGTCAATTTTAAACCGATCGGGCTGAGAGTTTCAAAGTCGGGGGAAAATTAACTATTCCACGCGGACGAAGTCGCGGGCAGAAGCTAGTTAAATCTATAACAGTCAACGTTCAAATTAACAACATCAACCTCGGTATAAGTGCTACTACTCGTACTACAGGTATTTTGTTACAAATGCGTTCACAAACGCGCTTTCTGCACAGGTTTGTTCCGCTCACGTTATCCAGATTATTAACTAAGAGCAATACGTCTAACGTGGTCGCTATCGTATTGCAGAATTCTAGAAATTCTAGCAACCATAAGCTTTTGCGGCTCGTATTGTCCACAAGCTCAAAGTCGCTTAGCGGGCTATGGAAAGGGCTATGCTCGGTGTGTCTCTGAGGGATCGCACCAAAAATGAGGTAATCCGTCAGAAAACCAAGGTCATCGATATCACCCACCGGATTAGTAAGTTAAAGTGGCAGTGGGCTAGCCATATTAGTCGTGGAACTGACAACCGTTGGGGTAAACGAGTTCTAGAGTGGAGACCGCGTCTCGGCAAACGTAGTGTAGGACGTCCTCAGGCACGGTGGAGTGACGATTTGTGCAGGACGGCTGGCAGAAACTGGATGCGAGAAGCCGAAAATAGATCTAAGTGGCGTGCAATTGGAGAGGCCTATGTCCAGCAGTGGACTGCAACAGGCTGTTGATGATGATGAAGCTTTAGAAAGAATACTGATGCCCTGTAATTTCAAGATGGTGCTTTATTTAATGTTTGCCGAAAAACCGTTGGTTTAGCTGTCACTTAAGGATCTTTAACGCTCGTTACGGGCTGTCAGAAACCAGCTTCTCTATTCTGAAAGCACGTCACCGTCATTCTACCTTGACTGGATGGATCGTCAGCTCAGTTCATGTTCACTTCACCTTATTTTCGACGGTGTGATGTTCACAGAATCACACTGATAGTCTCTGAATAAGTCTTGTTAAGGGGTAAAGTGTGCCGTAACTTATTTAATTACAATTAAATAGTAGTATATCTATCTATGTAAAATCCTGGAATTCAGTAATATTGGTTTAGACTGGACTGGCCGATCCCAACATGGAAAAATATGGGAAAATATATTCCTAAGTGAAAATATATTCCTAACGAGCAGCGCCCCGCGGTTTCACCCGCGTTGTTCCCATTCCCGTGGCAATACGGGGATAATATATAGCCTATGACACTCCACTATAACGTAGCTTTCTATTGGTGAAATAATTTTGAAAATCGGTTCTGTAGTTCCAGAGATTACCCCTTACAACGTCACAAACTCACAACCTCACAAACGTTACCTCTTTATAGTATGAGTATAGATAAGTAACACGAGCTTATAGATAGTCATGCCATAACATGTGCCAAAGGTATCACAAGTTCACGCGATTGCAATTGCAATTCAAATCTGAATAAATTGAATTAAAAAAGACTTCCCATTCATGACACCGTTAAACTTAAAATCGATTAATTCGCAGAATCGCGAACCTCATCATTCGAATTAAAGTGCACTTAACGAGATCAATTAAAGCGACATTCATTCGCCAAATCGATATTCGAGTTAAGCGAGTACCGATTCCGATTACGGCGAGCGACGCGGCTGTGGTCGCGGCCGAGTGTTTTGTGTCGATACATACGATAGATCCGAATAGGGTTGCCAGCTGTTCGGATAAAGGCGACGCGGACAATGCGGACATAGTGAGGTTTTTCGGATATGGACCTGGCCACATAAGATTATGTCTCAATTTTTGTATCTATTGTACCTGTCATTTTAACTATGAATCAAATAGGATTCGTTTGGCTGACATGCACGATGGTTTGCTAAGTGACTTTTTTTTTAAACCAATATGGCGGACGAATTATGTTGCCCCCTTATGATTCGGGAATCAAATTATAGGGTTTGCTAAGTAGCTTATGAAAAATAAGAACATTGTTTTTATATAAGTAGGGATTACTGAGTTAGAAAAATAAGATTATATTCAGAGTCAGACACGTATTTTTTGCTTTATCAAATCAATAAAAAATGACGAAGACAAAACGCATCAAAGATGACGCATCAAAGAAGTGACGACGTGGGGACTAGTGACGTGACGTTTAAGTGAAAAGTGTACTCAAATGTGACGTCACACGAGTTTTCAATATTTTTGGACATGTATGTGAATGACTAATTACATTTCGTAGCTATCTACCGATTATTTATTACATACCCAAAAGGCTAAACTGTCCTGCCAACCCTACTAACGATAGACTGTTTGGAATCGATAAACCTGTTATTAATGGTTATTAATTGTAGTTCGGCTATGAAGATTATGTGGTTTAACGTTTAGCTTTGATTGCGTGATGAACTCAATACAAGTTACATTACATGGGTTTATTCATTTTGTCTGGATTTGTAATCATTGATGATCGAGTTTCGATATTATGGTAGTTACCTACACAAGTATGGATTTGATGGATGGTGGTAATGTGGAATAGTCCACATTAACAAAGCTTGAGTCAAAAGTCGATAGATTGGAACATTTTACAATCAAAATGATGACGTTTTTAAAAAGCAAGAGAACTCAGCTTTTAAGCAACGCTTATTTTATCAACCTATAATTATTATTTTTTGGTAATTTTCTTCGTATGCGTGGTTCTTGCCGCAGATATACTGTTTTTATCGTCTTTACTGAAGATAACTCCTTTAGCGTAAGAAGTTATTATATAAATAACCCCGCAGCTTTTTCCAAGCAGCAAACTACATAATTTCATTTGTTTTTACTACTAATACACCCTGTATAATCAAGCAATACATTACACTTACCCCATGAACTCCCCAACATACTGCACAAGGAAATCAAGCCGAAATAAAAAAGTCTCCCATAAGTCATAAATTCAAACATTTCACATGACTGCACTGTGGAGGCGCACCCATCCATTTCCTAAAATTACAGCCACCATGAGCTTCCCAAATTAACTGGTAATATATACGCACATCACGCGATCGGTTTCCGCTCCAGTTAAGCTGGGGTTACACAGCGGTATCAGTAAAATTTGCTGATTTACAAAGATTATTAATGTAAATCTCTTGTTCGTGTGACTCCTGAGTCAGAGGTGTTTCGATGCTACCTTGCAAATGCAATTTAAGTTTTGCCCGCGGGTTCGCTTGTTTTAATTTATTATTGTGCCAAAAAATAGTAGCCTTTAACTGTTTTCAGGGAATATAGAATTAAAAATATTGAACCTGAGTTTCACACCTACAAAAAAAAAAGGTTTTGGCAACAGTACCTTAGTAATGAGGGCTTGTCTCTCGAGGTGAAGCTCAAGAACCCGACCCTGAGAGTCTCGACAAGTGTAGCTAAGGCCTTACCGCCAAGAGTTCGTTAGGCGGACATCGAATCCCGGGGGAGTAATTGACCTTAACTATACTCTGTTACAACGTGAGCTGAATGAAGGGAAATGAGCACAATCGAAGACGAAAGTGTTCATTTGGCGTGATTGTGTTAGACATTTTGTTAGGGATGTTTTACTGTAGAAAATCTGGACTTTAGAAGGCCTTATAAGCGAAAAATATTGTAACGAGCTTCGGGTTCGTTACAATAAAATCAGCCGATTAAATAACCAAAAATGACACTTTAATTTCAGAATACTAATATACACTTTTAACTAACCAATTATTAAACACAATCGCAATACTAATCAATCACTTATGTACGTTCGCAGTTGAAGATCGCTCTCGAAGTTATCACTTGCATCGCAAATCCAATACTGCTCGGTCGGTATATGTGCCGGCCTGATATAGGGCACCGGGTAGTTAAAGAACCTTCCATTGTAGAAAGTTCCAGAAAGTTCGCGTACATATCGGTCGCGACTGACCGGCCCGAGAATTCTAGACTTTCTAGAATGTTCTAGCATAGAAAAATCTCGAAGGTTCTTGACTTTACTAGTTCTGCTACTCGATACTAGATGGCGCTAGTGGTACCGAATGCCGCTAACTTCATTACTTAATTGTGGCGCGCAACAATATCATGACTTATAAATTTATAATTAATTTGGTTGTTAAGTTGCCTATTATATATTCAGCTTTAATAAACTAACCGTTTGGCTGGTTGACTGAAAACAGTCCCCAATAGAATTGGTTGAACAAGCACATGATGACAGAAGCAACTACTAGCCATTTATCATCATCTGATTTCTACATAAGCTTAACAGATCTCTCTGGTCGGTCTGTCAGTTCGTGGTCATGATGGGATGTAAGTCTGGAACAGACAAATTGTGTCCCCATTGGTTTCTGTCAGTGGCAATAACAGTGACTCGACTGTACACAACTTCGGTGCTTCTGCATCCTTGGTCAGGCCATGTACCGAAATGGTGAACGAAAAGGGATTCTGGAAAGACCAAAGTGCGCCAAGACTGTCTGTTTGAAGTCTACAAGTCATTTGGAAGTATTTGGTTGTCCAACTAAATTGTGATGACCATAATGTCTTGGAAGGTGGGTAAGCCTTTGGTGTGGGATGCAACGTGTCGATACCCTTGCGCCATCCCATCTTTTTAGCACGGCGGGTTGTGCTGGGCGGCTGCGGCAGCTGCAGAAAATCTCAAACGCAAATACAACAACCTTATTGGGAATTATGTATTTCAGCCATTTGGGGTTGAAACACTAGGGCCGTGGTCCGAGTGCTCATCGACTTTTTCGTGAAATCAGTAAGCAGTTAGTCGACTCTTCACGTGACCAGAGGGCTGGCCTTTTCTTTGGTCAACGAATCAGCATTGCCATTCAACGTGGCAATGCAGCCAGTGAAATTCGTCCACATCGCTTTCAACGGGAAAAGTGCCCAGAACACTTTTCCCGTTGACAGCGAAGTGGACGAATTTTTCGATGCCCTATGAGTCTTTCCTCCTTTTTACTCCGCTTGTACATATATATATTTTCTATATTATATCTTGTTTAGTTGTATTTTGTAAATATTAAGATTATGTTTTTAAAAGTGCCATAACTTAGTTGAATTGAAGACTGATCAATCGATTGAGATAAAATAAATCTTGATTTTTTACTGACGATTTATTTAAGTTAGGTTACCAGAATTGATAACTTTTTGTGACTTTAGCTCTATGTATTGATAAGAATCTTTAAAAAAAAACTCTTCACATTAAGTGAGACTGTCCAAGTTTCCACAGCAAAGTAACATTGGATATTTCTAAAGCAATACTAAAGTGGTTTGAAGTCACCGCTTTGAAATAAAATTGAATGGCGGAACGTCTGCCTTTTACGTTTTTTTACCTCTCGTAGATTGCATTGCAGACCTGTGGGTTTACAAGCTTTTACCGACGGATAACTTCATATTTTATATCCTTTTCCGTTGTTCTGAACTGTATTATTTGTCATTCGTAATCAAATGACACAAGATTTTAAACAATAATTTTACGGACAAGAAATGATTTAGAAAATAATAGAAATACTGTTTGTGTATAAAAAAATCCATTAGGAACTTACAAGTAGAAAGGGCGGTCTGAATTTAGGTTTGTAATTCGGTCTATCAATCCTGAAACTTTGGTAAAAATAAAAAAATCATTACCAGTCTGACTTTATTTACCTACGAAATTTAAAATAAGGTGTCTCTTTTCAGTTTGTTGCTTTTTTATTAAATAAACATCCACCGTGTATGAATCTTATATCTTACTTTACGACCAGAGTTAGTAGTGTAATTAATGAAGAACCCGTTATTATAATAGGTGACTTCAATTTAAGTAACATAGAATGGACAAAATCATCTCTACATCAGCATGCGCACTATGGTTCCCCGGTACGACAAAAATCACCCAAGGCTACTCTACGATTCTCTAAAAGTAATACTCATTATAACATCTACGATGTCCGGACTTAACAAAAGTATAAATTAAATGCACTTGGCTAATTACTTTCATTCCCATTTCATCATCGAAACTGTGAATACCACTAGTGCTCCGACACGTTTTTAGTGACTCACGCAATTTTTACGTTTCTTTGTTCACCGATTCCCGGAAACCTGCTGCATACGTGATTTATTTTCGAGATGGATTTTTAAGGTGATGGTATGTACTTTATTTTTTAATTTTATTTGGAATTTTAAAATCATTAGTTTTCTTAATATTTGACTGCTACGTGATATACTCGTTTTTCGAGAGCATTTTAAATTGTAGATAAATACTCCTTGAGTTTTAGTACATACTTCCGCATAATTCCGCCTTAGTTTTTTTTTTATAAGTTAGGTGAGACCTTATACTTTAAGATTTCACTTTAATTCATTCCCCGTTTTTCCCCCATTTTGCGTAATTTAGGTGCTACGTGAAGATAGTCTCTGCGTAGCACTTTGCTACGCACATGTGATTCACTTTAAATATAGCCGAATTTATTTTATTTTGCATTTATTTATTCAAATTGTTGTTTCTCTTGCAGGTTCAACTCGGCAGTGTATGTTTTAATGCATATATATCTTTGAAATTTGGTTAAAGTATGGCAACGGCAAGAAGTTGAACGTTACTCAAAGGGCCGAGCTTGTATTTCAAGATATACGTGGCGTGCTTTCAATAGACGAAAATGATAAAGAAAACGTAAATTTTGGATAATTGAAAAGTCAAAATTTATACATATGCCAAAAAATCACAGACCATTGGAAGAAGAATCACTATATGAAAGATCGATTCTTGGCGAGTCGGAACGATTGGCTTGCCAGTCGCGAGACTGACTGTCTTGTTGGATGTATTTCGGCAACCAATGGCAACTACATCCCAGGATGTTGATGATTTACGAGCCTGTAAACGGGGTCAACCTAGAAAACAGTACTTAGAGTGCTCAAAACGCACTCAACAGAGAAAAAAGAAGGAGCTTGCGGAGTTAGATGAATCATTAGCATCTGCGTTGAGTGACCAATCTTCTACTGGGGATACTGCTAATAGAAGTGGTACTGCAGCTGCATCAGTGTGTGGTGTGCTCTCTTTAATTGTTGGAGCAAAGCTTACAAAGCATCAGTACTTACTTGGAAGGAATTTGTAAATAATAGGTTAAGTTTTAATTTGTTGCCCTATTATAAAACTGTGTTAAAAGAAAAGGACAATTGTTACCCTAAACAAATTACGGCGTTTATTAAGTTCTGACCTACTCATAACAGGACTTAGGGAGGTTGCCTAAAAAGAAAAAAACGGTTTTATCAAAATCTGTTTTGGAACTACTGAGCTTTTAAGATATTGTATTTTTTTATGTTTAACATTGTATAGTTGCATTATTTTGTATATTTTAAGGGTTTTATATAATTGTGTATTTAATTTAACATAAATTTATGTTTAGATATGTTAATTCTTCAAGGACAATTTTTATTTGTAATTTGACTTTAAATTATATTTTTTTATTTGTATTTTTAATTTTTTTATTTACTAATATACATTTTTTATTATTATTTATAACGTTAAATTGTTAATACACCTTATCTAACACGTTTCATTAATTAAATCCCAGAAATAAAGTAGTTAGTATTTTTGTCGCACCTTTGTATGGGCGGGAAACCACAGTGATGCGGTACCAAACTTCATATCAGTACAGCTCAATCCAAAATAAACAGAATAGGGTTCTAGGCCTAGTCATATCCAATTTAGTTTTCCGATTGAGGTAACTCGGTCCTGTGATTCCTTATCAAAAGTCGATGACTTTCACCCACCTTTACTGAGCACCATTCGTCTTAAACTTCCTAAGACACTTACGAATAAAATGACTCGAGACTTATAAATTCTATAAAGCCGATTATAGTGAAATTAGAATCGGTGGCCGCAAAACCATGTATGAAATAATGCACCCCTTTCGTATATTCTCAGAAAGTGTAACAACATATTTCACGATAGTAACCTCGACCCAGGCAGCATCACTGAATTTAAAAGAGCTCTGCTTAATAATATGTAATTTCAGCTTAATTATTTTTAGCTCAATTACGTATATTTCCTTTTTTTTCTTTTTCTGTTTGTGTGTCCTTTTGTGTATGTGTGTTTTTAGTTCTCGATTTAATTATTTCAATTTAATTTTATCTTATCTTATTTAACGTAATTCAATCCTTTTTAATTTAAATTAATGTAATGAAGGTTATTTTTTTATTATTAAATGGTATTGACACATTTCATAATCACATTGTTATCCAGTTTTCTATGAAATAAAAAGTTTTTTTTTTAAATTATTTTCGTATATTGAGATCTCGTTAATAATTTAGATGCACGCATTGCTATTATATTTTTAAATGATATGTATTATGTCTTTGTGTGCATTTAGTTGGTTGTAATAAATAGAAAGCTTTAGCCATTTTCCTTTGCCACTAGCAGCGCCCCGCGGTTTCACCCGCGTAGTTCCCGTTCCCGTGGGAATACAGGGATAAAACATAGCCATTGTTATATGCTGATAATGTAGCTTTACATTGGTGAACAAATGGTTAAAATCGGTCATCTATATTTTTTGTAACTTAAGCATATGGTGTACATAATAAAGAGTATTCTGTTCTATTCTAGAAGTTTCGGAGCTTATTTGGCACAATAAACAAACAAAAAATCTTTCCTCATTATAATATTAATATCAGATAAAATGATTCATATGGACATAGCGTTAAATATTTGTATGTTTTATTAATCCTGTGTTGCTACCACTTTTGTGTGTTGAGATGGGTAGCCTATAACTTTGATGTGCTTCCTGTAAACAAACAGTATCTGTCCAGTGGGAAAGATTAATATTTAAATGTATCTAATGTTTTGATGTACTCATGACAATAGTTAGGATTATTGTTGAATACATCGTATTAATAGCTAATGCTTAATGAGATGAGGATGTAACTGCTTCCTTGTGGCTCCTGAATTAAAGTCTATTTTATATTGCAGTAACTAAATTCAAAATCCCAGCAAAAGACAATCATGTATATTGATTGCCAAGACGTACATATAAGCTCGCTATTGCTGTTAAAAAGTTGTCAGATTTTGAGTCTAGCCAATAACTGTTTAAGGCTTTAAGTACTATATGTACATCAGCAGCTTTAGATTTATTTATATTAGAGCATAAGTAGATAAGTAGACACTTTTTACCGTAAGGAAAAATTTGGAAAAATCCCTACCTAGTACTTACTCTTCAAATATTTAACTATATCTATTTGCCTACCTGCATTAATAAAATAACGATGTAAAATATAGCCCTTGAATTGTGGTGTTGATAAAAAAATACAAGGATTCTTCCCTTCAATGAAAAAAAAAAACATATAATAAATAACAGCAAGAACAACACTCAAAATCAGTCGAAAATTAACAGAAGCTTAACAAAAAGCTGCCGTTTCCTGAAACAAATTAAACCATTGAGTTACACCTAGAAACTCGCTGAAACTGTAACAATATTAAATCAGATTCGCGAGCGACGACGGAAGTGTGAGAATGGACTCACGTGTGAACACGTCCTTCCTCCCTGGCGCGTCAGGTCAGACAAGGCCGGGTCTCACTGGAGCTTTTATTTTGTCTTTTTTCTTTGTGTTACAAGAGTTAAATTATTATTGATGCGGCTCGCGTTTGACTACTATCTTGCCGGATAGAAAGCGACGATGGGGCGTGTCTCATCGTCGCCTAGAATTCACAGCTCGGCACGATTTGGAAACGGTGGAAGTGTGAGAATGGACTCACGTGTGATCACGTCCTTACTGCCCGGCGCGTCAGCTCAGACAAGGCCGGGTCTCACTGAAGCTGTTATTTTGTCTTTGTGTTACAAGGGTTAAAATTATTATTATTGATGCGGCTCGCATTTGACTACTATCTTGCCGGATAGAAAGCGACGATTTGGGGGACAATGAGGCGTGTCCCATCGTCGCCTAGAATTCACAGCTCGGCACGATTTGAAAACGGTGGAAGTGTGAGAATGGACCCACGTGTGAATACGTCCTTCCTCCCTGGAGCGTCAGCTCAGACAAGGCCGGGTCTCACTGAAGCTGTTATTTTGTCTTTGTGTTACAAGGGTTAAATTATTATTATTGATGCGGCTCGCGTTTGACTACTATCTTGTCGGATAGAAAGCGACCATTTGGTGGACGATGGGGCGTGTCCCATCATCGCCTAGAATTCACAGGTCGGCACGATTTGGAAACAGTGGAAGTGTGAGAATGGACTCACGTGTGAACGCGTCCTTATTGCCAGACACATCAGGCCAGACAAGGCCGCGTCTCACTGAAGTTTTTATTTTGTCTTTTTTCTTTTAAATTTTTTATTGTTGCGGCTTGCATTTGACTATTATCTTGCCGGATGGAAAATGATGATATGGTCGACGACCGGGCACGATTGCCTAGAATTCGCGGCTCGGCACGATTTGGAAACAGTGGAAGTGTGAGAATGGACTCACGTGTGAACGCGTCCTTACTGCTCAACGCGTCAGTCGGAACAAGAGCCCGTCTCACTGGGGCTTTCGTCATTTTGTCTTATTCATTTTGACAAGAGCTCGTGTTTCAGTAATGATTGTCGCACGGGTCGATCTTGAAAGTTAAGCCACGCTTACCCAGGCCAGTCCGTGGATGGGTGATCATCTTAACATACCAGATTCCTCCTTGTTTTGGAAAGCAAGTTAAGCTGTTGGTTTTGGCTTTGATTTGAACATCATTGACAGTCGGGACCGGTATAAAGTCAGAAAACCTGTCATCAGTCTTGACAAAGCGTTTTTTTTTACCCAATAACTGCGTTGTAGAGGTCTAACAACTGGCTGAGTCGCTCAATTTAAAATACTGGTATTCCGCTGCATCAATTTAGACTGAAAACCAACCCCAATACGTTTGGGAAAAGGCTAGGCAGATGGACTTACTTGTTTTCACCAGGTTTTTCAATTAGGTATCTTTGATTTATTTTAAAGCAAGACAAACTTGTAATGTGACAGGCTATGCTGTGGGTAAAAGCCATTAATCATCGTATCCATAAACAACAGTATACCTTAGTCTGGCTCTAGTTTGAAAAACGAAAAAAATAACACAATTTTCGTTCGTTAATGACAGAATTAAATCAGATTCACGGCTCGTTGCAAGTGTTTCAAAGAGGGAACTGTGAGAATTGTCTCACGTGCGACCAAGTTCTTACTCCTCGAAGCGTGCGTTTCGTCAGACCAAACAAGATCTTTTACCACTGAAGCTTCGTTTGTTACTTTATTTTTTTCCGTAATAAGGTTTTATTCCAGCTGACGTACCTACACATATAGGAAAAAAGCTTACCATAATCATGCATATTTCAACTACAGTATAACTTTAAAGAAATGAAGGTTGGCAAGACCAACACCGTCACGTTAAACAAAGCTTCCTGATTTTCCTAGTGACATTTAAAATGCAGTTAGAGGAAAGTGTTGCCACGTAAATAAATCGTGTTACCGTGTAACGAAGCGGAAACTCCGGCGTGACGTCATTGTATCCTGCAACGCGTTACGTAACACGCTTCGAGGCGCGGAAAGCGTCAGCTGCTGAAATATAATAATTGTGTATTTTTTCTTTGATGTTTTTTTTTATATATTTTCGATGAGAAATTATGCTTTTAATTACACACTGCGTGGTAGGTAAATCTATACGGCTTACAGTTAGCGTTTCAAAATAACCACAGATATTTTTGCTGTCGAACAACAAAATGTTTTTTTCCAACTTTTAAAATTAAGTTCCATCAAATTCCTCTAACATTTCCTTCCTATTTAAGCATCCTACTAATATTATAAACGGGAAAGTTTGTAAGTATGGATACATGGATGGATGGGTGTTTGCTACTCTTTCACTACTGAATGGATTTGGATGAAATTTGGCACACAGATGGTTTATATTTTATACCCCGATATTCCCACGGGATCAAAACTTATCCGGGTGAAACCGTAGGGCGCTGCTAGTTTTAAATAAAATTGATAGCAGGTTGCTCATTTTCTAGTCTAAACTCATGTACCTGCGTACCACAATCAACCAGTGTTTGCTTTACAAAGAAAACTAAACTAAAACTCTCTAGTTCGATATTCTCAAACTAGGCTCAGAAAGCCTCGTTGAACAAAACTTGCTTGACTTTCCAACTCATACAAGCGATACAAAAATCAAACTTGTATCCTTATCTAGTATCTATAGAACCAAACTTTGGTCATTCACTTACTGCACAACGAGCGTAGTATCGGTTCAACTGAACTAAAGAGGAAACAGGTTAAAACACACATAGACACTATTTAACTTTCAGAGCTTGCAACCTTATACTCTTTACTGCAAATTGGAGACTCCTGGTTGATGCTCTTGTCCTCATACTTGGATCAAGCTAGAGATTCGCATACTACAAATTGACAGTTTTTTTTTGGATGGGAAATCATCAAATGACTTCTCCCGCTCTGGGCGGAGCGGAAGGGAGTGTCAGACTCTTACTGACTAAAACCCATACGTGATCCTTCTTGTGCCCTTTGCTTTCCAGGGCCACTGTGACTCTTTCGAACAAATTCCGCAACCCTAGCAGGCACTGACCCTATGGGGCCCCGTCTTCGATGTTAGAGGACGCCGTGGCGTCTCTCCAACCACTCCTCAAAGAGGGGACTTACCGCCGCAATGGTGGCGTGAAAGAGCGTCAAGAGCGTCAAATTTGACACTCTTGAGTTGTGTTCGTCTGTTTCATGGGTTCAGCTGCATATGGAATTATCTCTTATCTGTATTTTATAAATTGGAGACTCTATCTTGATGCTGATCCTCTCGTATAGGGATTAAGCTTTTTTCTGGATGAGAAATCACCAAATTACTTCTTCCGCTCTGGGTGGATCGAAAGTGAGTGTCAGACTCTTACCGACCAAAACCCATCCGTGTTCCTCCTAATGCCTTTTGCGTTCCAGGGCCGCGGTGACTCTTTCGGACAAATTTCGCAACCCTGGCTGATAGAGCTGCATGTGGCAGTACGATCAACGATCAGACGAAGGATGAAGGGTTGCTGAGGAATTTTCTACACCATTTCTTCTTTCCAACTTCAACACTATTAAATGGTGATAGACTAGTGTTTTGTGATCTGGTCTGTGTATTTTAATAGTTTCAAAAGAGTCGATTCTCAGCCTAATTTTAATGCATCAGATTTAATATGAAAGATAGATTTGGATAAGAGTAGGAAAATGGTGATATCTATGTAATTATTTATTTATGCACACACAGGATACTTAAAAAAGAACATTTTGTACAAAATCAAGAGCACAGAGGTACTGCTTATTTTAATAGAAATTTACACTTTCAGCAGACCTGCGACAGAAGAGTGGGATATGAAACGTAGACACAGCGTGTAAAGAAAGAGACAGAGAAGGAAACTTAAAATAGACTATACTAAGTTAGTATAGTCTATTTTAAGTTTCCTAAAAAACTAAAACTTATTAATAACTATTTATACATACAAATCAAATTAAAATAAACATACAAACAATACACATATAAATTACCTAAATACATACTTGTATGTAAAATAATACATATCTATAAAATATACTGAGTCACAGCATCACAATATAGTGAACAGATAATGCTATTTCACTTGTTTTTTTAAATAGAGAAATATTGCAAAGTAATAAGGTTTTTTCTCAAGTTTTTTAACATTTATTTTGAAAACGATGATACGATCATTGAACTTCCTCCTTTGTTGAAGTCGGTTTAAGAGTATTATAATAAATAGAAACGGTTATAGGTTACTTTGCTAGCGAAGACGTTGGCAAAAGCTAGTATTCTAAATATGGCTAAGCACTAAATGCCTAAGCAAGTTACTTAGTTTCCATACTCATATTCAAACCTGCACGCACGGTATTTATTAGGGATGCCCCGATACGCCTTTTTGCCGATACTCTTATAAAAATATCGGCGATACTGATACCGATACGCTTATTGAATTCAAAAAGGGGTAGGTAGAATAAAAGAAACACAATTAATTAATAGTTTGAGTAATCAAAATTAACATGTATAAGATTTTTATTTACGTTTGCAACGAAGTAGATGGGACAACACGCGCGTTTACATTACATTTGAAAAGTATCGTTGAATCTGCCATAAAAATATCGCCGATACCGATATATCGGCAAACCCGTAGTAACGCAGATCGGTATCGGATGCATCCCTAGTATTTATGAACTTAAGCAGTACATGTGAATGTGCACATCCGCACGTCTGAAGACCACCCAAGCACGCACGACGCTCATGCATGCATGCACGAACGTTACACGGATGTCAATGAGTTACATAATAACTACTAAAACGTACATTGATGAATGTAACCAATATTCTAAACGAATGGAGTAAAGATGCTCACAGACATTGAGGAAATTGGTATCTATGAACGCAATAATATTTTTTTTAGTCAAAGTGATTGAAAATATGAGACCTTTTTTTTATTATTAAGATAGGCATACCTCATTTGTTAGAAAGCGACGTCAGTGATGGACCATGGACTACAAAAAACATTAATACAAAGGAAGACATGAACATTAATGCCTCAAAAAATACATTAACGCGATAAAATATTATGATAAAAATGACACTTTAAACGACTGGAAGCATTTCCTTCATTAGTCTGTGGTACCTTAACAGCGGCTGTTTATCCTCTTAATGTCCGTGATAGCTACTAACATTTTAACACGGCCAGAAAACAAGACCCACGGGATACTTGACAGCTCCCAAAAATTCTAAGGACCTGGTAGGTCTTTGAATACTGGTCAGGTAAACTTCTGTTGACACTCTTTAAGGCTCTATTATGAGGCTACCGCGGATCCGACGGACTAACGCTCTCCAATCCTCCCAATATTTGCAGCTCGGCTTGCCCGAGAATTTTGTTTGACTTGCAATTCTTTGCGAGTCTTTTAAGTTTGGAACTGGCTTGGGATGTTGGTGGGTTTGTATATTGAACGTTGTATCAAATGAATATTATGTAAAGTGTTGTTGGATGAAGTAAAAGTTATGTCATTTGAGCGTCATAGCTTTTGAAAATAGGCCAAATGTTTTTATACTAATTGAGCGGCACCCATTTAATTATAAGATGGGAATTTCATTACTTTTTATTGAATGAAGTATTAAAACATCCTCTAACCGACAGGCTAAATATACTTTGGATACTGAGAACTCACAGAAACAAATTTAGTGTCGTGTTTAAGCTGGGTAAAAAAAAAACTATGTAATTAATACGTGAAGCAAAAAATTGGTACCGCTTTTTAAGAAAATTACGGGGAAGTATAAGTATGAAATTTAGCACAGCTAAAGTTAATATGGCGACGGAGTGCAAAAAGTTAATATTTTTGTATAATACATGCTTAAAAAATAATTAGGTACATGAATATAAAATTATGGTCGACCACTGAGCGACCACTAGTTATTTTAATCAATACTTTATCACCGCATCAAACCTTAGAGAAATCTTCTAACATAATTCATTCAACAAAATTAAAACGCAAACCTGTTCATAAATACAGGGATAAAAGAGATTCCCATTCCGGTCATTACGTTTGACGCCAAAGCCGTCTACCGGAGCGTTGCGAATGCAATCACAGATGCGGTCACCGTCCATCCTCGAGGCATCCGGGGGGATATCGGGCCGGACCGGTGCCGTACTCAACCGTGCCTCACTCGTTTGTCTATCCACTTGGAACAATACCGTTTGCCTAACTGAGAATACCTGCAAGCTTTTATTGGTGATGTCTTGGCTTGGAGCAATTGGAAGAGGTGTTTAAGTTAATGTTATGGTGTTTTCACTTAACTGAGTGAAATGTGGAATTTCCTGCTGGAGTTTTTGTTTCCTGATAGCTACAAATTGGGGTATTTTAATACAAGAGTAAATAGGTTACTACTCCGCAAGCGTGTCACATTGCCGACCACATCATCACTTTCCATCTGATAAGATAGTAGATAAACGTGAGCTTATCACAAATATTAAACAAAAAACCAAAGAATTTCGTAGCTTATTGTTGACAAAAAAAAAATAGGTTACCTAGCTATTTTTTTTTTGTGAACAACACGTTTTCTGACTCTACAGAATAATCTTAGACACACAGGAATGATAGGCACAGCGATATCACAAAACCCATCCGTAATGGTCGCTCACTAAGGCCCATTTGCGCTGCTCCGCTTAGCAATGAGTAGGCCTGGTACTGGCTCTATCTGGCTCCGACTACTATGTTGACAACTTCGAACAACTTCCGCCACCCTAGCGGCACTAACCCTATGCCGTCTGCTTTGCTGACATCTCTTTGAGGCTTACGTGGAAAAATTTCTGCCAAACAATCAAGATTGTTTAATTTGCCGAATAGAACGCCAGTAGAAAGAATTCCGTTCTGAGAGAGAGACGGAACTATATCAGAATAATATCACTATTCTTTTGTCTCAACAGATTCAAGATGAAAATAACACGAAGTTCCTTACAACTTCGTGTCGTTTTCATCTTGAATCTGTCTGCTCTGATGGCTTGAAACAGTTATATTTAGAACGAACAGTTATATTTACACCTTAGTGGTTCTAGATGGTTTGAATATGTGTTAGATATTTTTATTTTCGGATTCAGCTGCTGACTTAAATAAAAAGCGATTTGATTTCCGTAACAATATCTGTATACAAAATAACACAATAAATTCGCCAGAAAAGAGCTTCTATTACCGTCATTAAATTCGATTCCAGCAAAGCGTTTGTGCTACTGTGGGAATGCGTTGCGTTTGACCGCTGTTCTCCGGTATTTGGATCACTCTGGACAGTGCCACCGGGTAGTGTATCCGCTCGCTCGGAGCAATATTGTTTGTTTTACGCTCGCCATAGTATAGATAAATAACAGAAGGGTTATTTCTTACGTCCGTTGTGTTAATAGTAGCTTTTTTTTATGAATGGGAAACCGTCAAATGACTTCTTTAGCTCTGGGTGGAGCGGAAGGAAGTCTCAGACTCTTACTACCCATCCGTGTTCCTCTAATGCGCTTTACATTCTAGGGCCGCGGTGACTCTTTTCGAACGAATTTTTCAAGCTTGGGAAAAGATTCGACCTAGGCAAAGAGGGAGGGACAAGCTCGACTTTGATATAAGCTACTAATGCCCTTCTTCATTTTGAAAAGCAAATTTCTATTACAACTATTTCGCCAGAGCTGACTTCGCGAAAAAAATAATCTAGGACATGATTTACCCGTGTGCTGCGCTTCAAACGTATTCTACCGCTAAAACGTGAAAAGGTAACAAACATACAGACAATGTTACTTTTGCTTTTATAACATTAATTATGGATATTTTACATACAAGACAAGCTATGGAATTTCCTGCAATGGGGATGTTTCCTGAGGAATAAAAATATGATTCTATTTAGTCCGTCAGTTAGATTATCGAAAAATATTGGACACGTATAATTTTTGGTTTCATCAAATCTATAAAAGTTGACGAAGATAAAAAGCTTCAAAGATCATGAGTGGGGGCTTGTGATGTCACGGCGTGGTAAAAATCGTAGCAAGTGACGTAACACGAGTTTTCAACGCACTGTATCGTCTTCGTTTTTTGTTTACGTGAAAAAAGAAAAAAAAATATGTCCAATATTTTTTGGAAAACTAATTAGATTTTTTTAGTCAACTACCCTATTGATAGTCAACTATTATACTATTGACTATTATCCTTCGGTGTTCGGATCACTTCGGACAACGCTAGAGGAGTCACTATAGTGCGTCCACTCGCTCGGAACAATATTGTTTGCTTACCGCGAGTGCTTGCGACCGCTTTTGTACAAGTGTAGGGAGGATCCTTAGCTTTTGTTGGACTCTTGCATTTTTTGTCTTTAAGTATTAAATGTCTTGTTTATCAGATTGATAGATATATAAAAATAGATATACAGGGTAGTTGACTAAAAATAAAGGACACGTATTTTTTTATTTTTTCACGTAAATTAAAAACAAAGACGATACATTGCGTTGAATACTCCTGGGTCGTCAGTGATCGCTACAATTTTTACCACTTCGTGATGTCACAAGCCTCCACAAATTTTTATAAATTTGATAAAGCAAAAAATGCGTGTTATATATTTTTCGATAGTTTAACTGACGGATTTAATAGAATCATTTTTTACTCAGAAAAACATCCCTATTACAATAACGCCATAAAAATAATAAGGTGGTAGAATGTGCGGTCTTATCGCTGAATCGATCTACTATAGATTACCTTGAAATAGTGGCTTTGTAACTTATGTCATTTTTATTTCTGTTTCAGGTACGTACGTGAGTCAGTCAACTTTCAGGGAACGCGTTGCCTAGCTGTAAACGTTCTCAATGTTGGTATATTTTATTAAATAAGTAGCTCTAATCTATACTTAATATTATAAAGAGGTAACGTTTCTGAGTTTGTGAGGTTGTGAGTTTGTGACGTTGTAAGGGGTAATCTCTGGATCTGCTGAACCGATTTTCAAAATTATTTCACCAATAGAAAGCTACGTTATTGTACAATATTAAATACGCATTTTTACTTAAACATGAATAATGTAATCAAGTTGTAAAAAAAAATGTTGTCATCGCGTGCGCTGCGAAAACTATTGAGAATAGAACAAAACAATGTACTACAATATTAAAGAACGTATCAAAATATGTGAAAAAAGTCCGCGATAGCATATGCCTATCTCCTACGGATAACTCACAATAACTGCTTTTAAACTGAAGTATTACGTGGGACAACAACGGGCCGGGACAAAAATATTTCTAATGTGGAACGGAGTCTGCGGGCACTGCTAGTATGTACCTAAGTAAATCGGTTACCTGTTTTTATTATGCTTAAACATCGTGTTTTCAGAAATCTCCAGAGTAATACATTACTTTAAATAACTTTTTCGCCCCTAAAAGCATACCCGATACTTTGGTAACCGCTAAAAGCAATACCAGGTCAAACAATAAGTGTTACCCAAATCTGCTGTCAAATATTTGTACTTATAAGTAAGTACAAGTTTACAAAAGTACCAAATATGACCACTGAATACATACTTGTTTGAAAACTTTTGGGTTTTAAAATATAACTGTAATGTAAAATATATATCAATCTCGTGTCACATATCGAGCGAGATAAAAATCTAGGTAATTAACAAAACTTGAAACTTAGAGCTACATAAATTGATATTACTTTTCTCGGAATCACTTGCCGTCATGAAAAATGAAATCCATAAAAGCACTCAATATTCTTTCAGAAACTCATCATCAAAAATAAACGAAATTGATTGAATACCGAGTGAAAAATCACCTGCAACGAAATGAAAAGAAAAAAGAAACATTTTATTATTTTGATTTCCTTCAAAACGAATGAATGGACCCATTCTTGCTGAGACGTCTCATTTTTTCACCTTGATATTTCAAACTGATTTGTTTATACACCATGTCATACGAAAATCAACTTTATTGGGAAGTTATAAAGTGCTTATTGGTGGTGATAGCAGAATTTCCATTTGAACGAACCTGCTTCGAGCCTGAAGGAGATATATGGCTCTGAGAAGGCGAGAATTGACATAATATTGTCCTTTGAGAAACGTGGAGGCGTTAACCTGTGAATGGAGCGCTTTAAAGCGAATATTTTCGAAATGCCATAAAATTCGAGCACAACGCCGAAGCCAGAGAGTTACGTTGTATACTTCTATCAAGCATCCGAGTTTTATCGTACTTTAAGTGACTTCTGGTTTCAAAAGGATTTTACTGTGATATCATTTTATAACGGGTTTTGGAAGTTATTTTAGAATATGGATATCTTTATACTAACTTCTGTTCAACGGCTTTGCCCGCGTTAAAGCCATCGTTCGTTTAGGGCAACGTCTGTCTGGTCTGTTAGTATTATATAAACAAGCTGCCTCCCGCGGGAGAATACACTCACGTGAATAGCGGAAATTATCCCAAGGAAATATATTCCCGTAATAAAAAGTATCCCAAGTGTTTTTCCAAACTATAATCTACGTCTGAACCAAATTTCATCCAGATCCAATCGGCCGTTCTTACGTGAAAGAGTAACAAACATCCAAACATACATATGATAAAGACGTATGCAATTATGATTAGGAGTTCTTTTGTCCGGGAAAGATACTAAATGTAACTGTAATATCGGTCTACAGTACAGTCTTGGAAAAACTGCGATTCAAAAGAAATAAGCAAGCTATAGTCGGTTAAGATTGAAATCAAGACTAAAACTACTGATATAGAATTTATCACAGACTAACAGCGCCCCGCGGTTTCACCCGCGTTGTTCCCGTTCCCGTGGCAATACGGGGATAAAATATAGCCTATGACACTCCACAATTACGTAGCTTTCAAATGGTGAAATAATTTTGAAAATCGGTTCAATAGATCCAGAGATTACCCCTTACAACGTCACAAACTCACAACGTCACAAACTCACCGTCACCTCTTTATAATATTAGTATAGATTACTATCATGGGCACAGATAAAAAAACTTTTCACAAAAAATAAAACCGACTTCTAAACAAAAAAAAAACAAAAAGTATAAAATAACTTTAATTTCGGAACTCGGTGTTTTTGGTTGCTTTTTTGTTGTTGAACACACCGACTTCCGAAATTAAAGTTATTTTATACTTTTTGTTTTTTTTTTCTTAAGAAGTCGGTTTTATTTTTTGTAAAAAGTTTTTTTATTTTTCACTTTTTATTGGTTCACTCCCAGCTAAGCATACCCATCACAGCGTACGTGGTATAAATTGGTGTAAACAATAAACAAACATGCGATTTCAGCTATTCCGACAGATTTGCTATCATTTATTGAAATTAACAAAAAAAACCGCTGGATCGATTTCGATAAAATTTTCATGGGACCATTTGGGAAGTATACCCTTTCCAACAAAAAAAGAATTTTTCAAATCGGTTCGCAAGCGACGGAGTTATGCGCGAACAAACATTAAAAAAAAAATACAAACATCCGAATTGAGAACCTCCTCCTTTTTTAGAAGTCGGTTAAAAAACCTAGCTTGTGGCCAGACTGTATTCCTACGTCTTTAATTAACACTATCCTCGTAACCATAAATAGCAGTACCCAATACTAAATTAACGAAAATAACTGCTTATCAAACTAACTACAAACAAAACGAATGTTAATTTTAAGGTACAACTAAGCTATAAATTAAGACGTCAACAGCAGCGATCATGACCCGATAGCAAATGTGTTGTGACCCAAATAACTAGGTTTATGTGTTCTACGAATACTAATGCACGGTGGCTATCTCTTGCGAGATTCAGGGATACTTCCTGAATAGGGATGTTTCCTGAGTAAAAAATATATGATTATGTTTAGTCCGTCAGTTAGATTATAGAAAAATATTGGACACGTATTTTTTCCTTTATCAAATCTATAAAAACTGACAAAGATACAAAGCATCGAAGATCAGGAGTGGGGGCTTGTAACATCACGGCTCAGTAAAAATTGTAGCGAGTAGTGACGTCACACGAGTTTTCAACGCACTGTAGCGTCTTCATTTTTTTTTGTTTACGTGAAAAAAGAAAAAATACGTGTCCAATATTTTTTGGAAATCTATCCGACGGACTACTTAGATTTTTTTAGTTAACTACCCTATTTTATGCGATACGTACATCGTGTCTCATCCTTGCTTTTCTTATTTTTATGAAAGGTACCTTACCTACTGCAGCTAAGCAGAACTATGTACATCATTTAGGCAAGGCCTTTTTTCTGGGTGAGAAATCATCAAGTGACTTCTTCCGCTCTGGGTGGAGCGAAATAGAGTGTCAGACTCTTACTGACTAAAACCCACCCGTGTTCTTCGTAATGCCCGTTGCTAAACATCTGTGTCCGGTGAGTACCTGCGTCATGCGGAAGGTGAGGTCACCGTGGCGTCTCTCCAACTACTCCTTAAAGAGGGGACTTATCGCCACCATAGTGGCGTGCCCGGGCAAAGGCCTACCCTTTGACTTCCAGCAGTTTCAGCCCAGGGCCATAGCCAGGGATATCCATCTACTGTGATATACTTTCATTTATTGAAATGTTTTTGGCAGGCATGACCTGATCCATCGCCATCTCTCTTTCACACAATCCTAGCTACTTCTATACTATCTTCGTTCACTTTAGTTTTATTGTACCAGCTTGACTTACGAGATGGTGATCCTACTCGAGGTTTGCGAAAGAACCCACTCGTTGCGGGAAATTAACGGCCACGTTCACCCTTAAATATTTCAGTTTAATTGCTTAACTGTTATTTACTGATGTAGGTTTTCGCTTAAAATGTACTCTGTGATGTGGCCTAGTTATTTTTTTATCTTTGTATTTTAAGATTGACATAACTTGGCAGCCTGGCTGGTTATGTCAGCCCTTGAAGGCTTCCTATTGGCGTTGACCTACGAGACATCATTATTGAGATAGAACGTAGGTACCTACTTATATTGTTCTAGCAATGTCCAATTAGAGAACTTTTTCTGTAAATAATATTATCTCTCGGAGATACCGATGTCAGGAAGATAATACCATGTTAATAGTATAGGCTTTCCTTGGGAACAAGTCAGGAGGTGGAGTCAGTACTGCTGCCCTACCATGACATCTTAAATACATCATGATTCCTGTGTCAGAGAGAGACGGAGTTACACAAGACGAATAGCACTATTCTTTTCCCTCACACACATGATGATGGATTTAAGACGTCATGGTAGGGCTGTTGTTCAAGCTTGTCAAAATGAACGATCAGTCGCCTGACCCTATCTGCAGACGATTAACTAGGGATATCATGACGTGTGTAAGAAAGTTTATTAGAGTTGACTGTATGGGCTATTGAATGAGTTGGGCACGTTATCAGGAGGTAAAATAAAATATATTGGGCGTATAAGTAAAAACAGTATAAATTTTTCAATTGTTTTACTGTTAGTGCCCAAAAAGTAAAACAATTGAAAAAAAATATCGGAGTGTCTCGCGGAAAAGTCGTTCGCTTTTCGCGGTCACTAGTCCATTCAAGTTTTGGCGGGAATCGCTGCCGGGAGTATATTCTCGCGTATGGTTCCCAAGTTTTTCAGATCAATCAGTATGCTGGGGAGTTTGTTGCGCCCATAGTAATATAAATTATATCTATGGTTGCGCCCATAGAAATATAATATATCTATGGTTGCGCCTCTTCTTCCCACCTATAACTTTTGGACTTCCTAGTGACGGGCTGGCGTTTTGGAGACTGTCATTTTGTAAACATTGACGTTAAAGAAATTCTTGCGCTCAGCCTAATTTGAATAAATGACTTCTGTAGTAACGGGCAAGTCACAAAGTCAGAATTGCCCGTGCATCAATCAGCACAAATAACAATATCAACGCAAAAATTCTGACAAATGTTTGCAAGCGGTTCCGAGGTCGTCCATCATTAATTTCGCGGACAAGGGTCCGTCACAGGACCCCAGTGATTTATTCCGCTGTCCTCTTTGATACCTAACACTGACTGTAAAATGCCGCTCTTCAATATGGCGGCTGTCATTAGCTTTGTGACCAAAGGGTTGGAGTTTTTTCGTGGACGTCGTTAGAAATAGAATAGAATAGAAAGCATTTATTCGGCACAGACATAAACAGAACTAATAGTAGGTTCAAAATTACACTGAGCGTGCCCATACGGAAAGGATTACTATCATAAGGTACCTAGTGTTTTTGATTTGGGGCTCGTTGTTACTTAGAAATAAAATGTAGGATGCTGTGTTTTAGGCTCAGGAGATGTAGATGGCATTTATGGGGATATCAAGATTTTTTAATATTAGTAAAATAATTGAATACACAACTTGAATAACCTTTGAATTATTCAACCAAAACTGCAGCAACTTTTGGCAGTCGGTCTCCAGTCAAACAGTATGCAGTGGAATACCAGTATTTTACATGGAGCCATAGAGTTACGCGGAACAGTCAGTATAGTCTCGCAAACCATTTAAAAGGCCTCCCTACGACTAGATGGGTTTTGTGTCTGATTTGGACTGTTATATAAATGTTCAAATCGCACGGAAAACTCTGATACCGCGATGCTGGATTTCTTTGACGTAGTTCATTACTGGCGTCATAGGTAGAAGTCACAGTGTTAGTTTTTTTTTTAATGGCGGTATCGATGCCGCTATAGAGCGACTTCCTATCAGACCTTCATAACCCAGTTTTTGGGTATCACTGTACCTCTTTACATGACTGGTGCCAAATTTTCTGTCTCCTGACAGTCCATAACGACTGCGTGGACTATATATACCTCTCAGTATGTAAAACGGATAGTCAGCCATCCAAAGAAAGACTGGCAAGCATTGCTAAACCTTTAAAGAGTTGAAGATCGACCCAAGCGGCTGTTACTACTCGTACTAAGCCACGAGCTACTAATCTATATCAAATCCAAGACGAAAATACTATTACTCGTAAGTATCCAGCAAAAGCAATCAAGAGTACACAACTATCCACTAACAAGCATATCAAACTCGAGCAACTGGCTGTCACGGATAGCGTTAATTACTTCAACCAGCAGAGCATCAAGTGTGAACGATATCACGATGTATTGCCACTAAGGGCGAGGCCACACTATGCGTTGGAACGACAAGCGGCGTCGCACCGCAAGCGGATTTGCGACCTGAGAGACGAAGCAGTGAGGGGTGATGCACTGCGGCGCCGGAGTGACACCGTGCCGCCACCGCACTATTATTAGTGTAACAAACGTAAACAACTATGTACTACTATAATTTAGCACTTTTTACCCTTATAACGGGTGCCTATAATAATGATTTGATTTCCTTAAATGAGGATGTTGATATGGAGTGGAGGGCAATGTGTGTGAGAGCTAATATGATTGCCTGCAGATTCAGGCGTGCCTCTAGAGAGGTCAAGCGCACTATATTTAGTGCGAACTGCACGTCTTTTTACACGTGCAGTCTGTGAATTAATTATACTCAAAAGTCATACAGCGCCTTTCGCGTCCAATACAATAATGCATTCAAGGTGCTGATGGGGTTGCCCCGATAGTGCTGAAGCTCACGTGGACTGTTAGTACACGGTGATGCGGAAGCGGTGCGCGTCGTTTGTCCGTAGGGTGCGGGGCAGCGCCAACAGCATCCTATCTATGATAGCTAGCAAGCTTGATTGTGAGTTTGTGAACCACTGCTGCAGGGTTTTGGCTGGGCCTATCATGTGTCCTGCCTGTACGATATAACATACTGTACAAACTGAGTCATTATTATCGCAGCGCCGCGGTAAAAGCGTTGCGCTGCGGTGTCGCGCCGCCGAATTCATTCCGCTGCATTGCCGTACCGTACCGTCAACGTATCGTGTAGCTTCGCCCTAACGATATACCAAGATATATCGCTTACTAACAACGCGCTCGTTACTTAACCTCAGAACTAGGCGTCATGATGCCAAGTGCATCGTGTCAATGCGGTTTGTGTAGAGAAATTAGTGGCGAGTATTTCTGAGAATATTGGAATCAGTTAAGTGTTGGATACTGATTGGAGATCGTATTTAGAACTTGAGGTCGTGACTAGTAGGTAATAGACTGTTTCCTATAAGGTCTTGTGTTTAAATAAGTCTATGTATATATAATAATTCTCAGTGCTTATAATAACCCGGGAACATAATCTAATGCACATAAGGATGCATTTTATTTATTTTTAATGACGGTCATATTTCGCACCTGGTGACTTTACCTCCTAACCAATCACGACAGCGACAACTTTAGAGCACTACATTACAGATATATTTTTGTATTATTTAATTTCCCTGTACACAGTATAAGCCCATTTCACCCGACCACCAGCGTATCTTTGCTAGCTCCCGTAGAAAAAATGTTTGAACCCCTTAAAACACACAACTACTAACATATAGTTGTTCCAAGCCTACAAATACGGCCAAAAACGTTGGAACCCCTTAACACGCACAACTTCTAACCTATAGTTGTACCGAGCTTACAAATACGCCCAAAAAACATCACCTTTGCCTACGTATCCCGATTACATCAACCATCATTTCCAATCTTCAATATTTCTCACCACCGGAACATATTGGCGGTGTACCATGTATTTACTCCTAGACTTCGATAAGTAAATATGTACCGCGAGCCCCTTACTTGCGCCTTATCACTGTACGGAACGGAGACTAATTTCCTTTCACCGCCCCCCTACATCATTATTTTGCTATCACAAATCTGAAAAAATATGGGGAGCGTTTGAAAACAAAATGTTTTGAATATTTACATAGATTGTGTGGGTTGATATACATATAACACGAATGATATGATAATGTCATCGGAAATTTTCAGACTCTGTAATATGGTAATTAATCTCTATAAGATTATCATTTCTCGATATATTATGAAAACATTGTTTTAAATAGAACTAGCAGCGCCCCGCATAAGTTTCGATCCCGTGGGAATATCAGGGTAAAAATTAAAAATTACCCTATATGTTAATCCTGGTTATAAACCATCTGTGTGCCAAATTTCATCCAAATCCGTTCAGTAGTTTTTGCGTGAAAGAGTAACAAACATCCATCCTTACTTACAATATAAATACTTACAATATTTTGTGTTTTTAATATTTTGTTAGTAGGATAGGATAAAAACCATCCAAATTCAATAGTTTTCAATATATCCGTAAAATATTATGAAAAAATAATTTTCGATTTCACGCGATATTTTACAATATTACAGCGTTTGCAATTTACAGGCGATAATAATGATTAATTTTGCTATAATCAAACATGGCATTTGATTATTAGTGGTGTTTAAATGGGAATCAATTCATGACTTAGTAATAAATCTGCATAGCCCTTCCCCTGCCATGTTGGGGTCGGTTGTCAATCAAACTGAATGAATGCACTGTTGATATTTTGACTATCTCATCTCGCGGCAGTTTGTCATCTAAGTACTCAAAGTAAAAGGTGACACACAGGCCGTAGATTATTTCGACTCTACTTCGAAGTGTCAAGAACTTTCAGTATTGTCCCCTGAGAAATTAAGATTCGACCAGTCATCTAATTCCGCTATTAACCGTTAGATTTTGTATAATAGGGGTGATGTCTGAGTAAAAAATATATGATTATGTTTATTCCGTCAGTTAGATTATACAAAAATATTGGACACGTATTTTTTCCTTTATCAAATCTATAAAAACTGACGAAGATAAAAAGCATCAAAGATCAGGAGTGGGCGCGTGTGACGTCACGGCCCGGTAAAAATTGTAGCGAGTAGTGACGTCACACGAGTTTTTTACGCACTGTATCGTCTTAATTTTTTTTATGTGAAAAAAGAAAAAATACGTCTCCAATATTTTTTGGAAATCTATCAGACGGACTAATCAGATTTTTTTAGTCAGCTACCCTATTATTAGAATATTGATTACATCATCATCTAAAGATGAATATCTTTAGATAGGTACTTTTCTCAATTTGGCTAACACACAAATCAGACATCGTTAGATATGATTCCTAGTTGGCAGCTTCTTTTCCGTCAGATTTATGAAGAAAAAGAACAGTTACTGTACGACTCAGTACATTTTCCTTTTACAGTCTTGTTTACTCGTTCACTGTTCAGTGTTATAGTTAACTAGCAGCGCCTCGCGGTTTCACCCGCGTAGTTCCCGTTCCCGTGGGAATATGGGAATAAAATATAGCCTATAGCCTTCCTCGATAAATGGGCTATCTAACACTGAAAGATTTTTTCAAATCGGACCAGTAGTTCCTGAGATTAGCGCGTTCAAACAAACAAACAAACAAACAAACAAACTCTTCAGCTTTATAATATTAGTATAGATGTGGCACCAACACTTTCGTTTGAGACGTCAACATGCGATTCTCTTTGCGATGCTCGCTTCATATGATTTGTTTTACTTTTTCCTTTTCTTATTATTGTTATTAACTGAAATACTCGTGCTGTAGATGAATAAATGGTGTGTGTGTATTTTGTTTATTTGTGTCTACATATATTGATATTATTTACTTAATAAATTAATATCATAGCGGTTTTATTTATAGGTCAAGAGATCGTCATCTTAAATATGGTGTATATGGTCTTTACTCTCTTCTCTTTATCCACAAAGTCGCCCTAAATTCTGAGCCACTTTGAAGTATCTCAACATCGGTTGGACTTGGAATGTTAATGAAAAGATTTATTCAATTTTGCATATGACAAATTCCACGTCTAAAAATATATTTAAAGTAGGTGCCATTCTCCTTTAAAGCATAAATACCAAATCAAATAAATATTTACAAAACAATTCCTTTACATCTACTTTAGCATGACATACAGGCTAAGTACCATTAGATACACATTGATGACTATGGTGGCTGCTCCATCAGCATCTGGTGTAGTGGTGGCATCGGCAACCGTGCTCGTGGTAGTGTCAGTTGCTGCAGCATTAGTATCAGCACTTGGTGTCGAAGTGGTAGTATCAGCGCTAGGTGCAACGGTTGTGGAACCATCCGCCACGTTTACTCCTTCAGTCACCGTGTAGTGGTCTTCTTGGCTAAGGTTATAAACAAACACTTTAAACTGCAAGTCTCTTGATATCTTCTTAATTGATTTATTAATCAGGTTCATAATTTGGTACGTGTTTAAAAATATGAACAGTCTGCACTAAATTGCGACCAGTGACAGACCAAGTAAAAAAATATATTGAATTTGGTAAGACCCTGAATGATGCTGTATAAATAGACAGACGATTTTTACTCAATAATACTCGGGCTAACACTTAAAATTTTGAAGAATCTAGCTTTCAAATCCAATCAGTGGTTTCTGCGTGATGCTTCCACAAACATAAAGACATACAGATAAACTGAAAACAATGTTAAAAATCGTATTTTTGCTAACGTTCCTCATTAATTATTATGCAAAGATATTCAATGTGAAAACATGGCAAGTCTACGATGCTATTGTATGTATAGATTGCAATACTTACCCAGCATTTTTAATAGCATCAATAATATAATCAGTAACCAACTCCTTGGCATCTGGAGCAGCAACAAAATCACTATGCAAGAAGGATGTCCTAGCGACCTGACGGGCAATAGCTTTCGGCAGATCGGCTACCATGGCTAGCACATCCCTTTCATCCAGTAAGTCATCACTCAGCGTGTAATGCATTGTGACGAAAGTAGTGATGCGGCTAAGGTCGTAGAGCGGGGGTTCTGCAGTTCCATATTTGACCAGGTTTTCTTCAGTACCGTAGTGGAATCTCCTGAAGAGTTTGTCTCTGACGTTTTGACCGAAGTGTGCTATTTGTTTTAATGCTGCTCCGGGTTGGTCTGTTTCTGCGTTGGCGTTTCTCTGTAAGGAAAATGTTATGATTGAGTTTTTTTTGTGCTGACTTTGATATTTGTTTCGTTTTATTTCATTCAGGGTGGATTCATTGTATTGATGCCGTGAGTAATTAAACACTATATGTTTGTAGGATTCAATCCAGGAATGGATTTATGGATGGTTTTTATTTAACTGCTGGTACTTGCGCCGTACAAACAAGCAGTAGAAAACATTTACTGTGGCCCATTAATTACTTTCCTTGTACCGTATGCCTTGAACAGAAACATAATTAACCGTTACGTAAAAGCATTGTTTTCCGTCACGAGAAGTAATTTTTCGTCACAACAATTAATGTGAGCAATTGATTGGTTAATCGAAATCACAGCTGAACTAATAAAAACCCAAAGCGTGTACGTTCATGTGAAAAAATGCGAACATTAATAATTCGCGTGTAGATTAATGTTCTATGAATGAATGTATGGACTTTAATATAATTTCATTCAAATATACATATTCATGTTTTAATGTTTATTCAATCACATATCGCAGTTTAATAATTCGTTCAACTGTGCATTATATGGATACAGTTCAACGAATTATACGATAAAATACAAGAGATTTCTCTTGTTTTTGTGCAAAATTAACGAACGAGGTGGATTCCGCATGATTGTGTTAGTATTCATGTCTGAAGCAACTAAAACATGTCGTGTTTATAATGTATCGAGCTGCAAGGTGATTTAGGGATTAAGCTTCATCCTAAAATCTATCTTTATGACCTCACTTCTTCTTCTACGATATGTTGCCAGTGTTTTTTAAATCAACATTATTTTAGCCATAAATTAAAAAAAACTTACTACAAAAAATACAACCGACTTTTCCACAAAAAACCAAAAAAGTACAAAATAACTTTAATTTCGGAACTCGGTGTTTGTGGTTCCTTTTTCATTTTTTGAACACCGACTTCCGAAATTAAAGTTATTTTGTACTTTTTTGGTTTTTTGTGGAAAAGTCGGTTGTATTTTTTTGTAAAAAGTTTTTTATTTTTCACTTTTTAGTGGTACCTAAACCCCCTCCCCTCCCCCCACCTAAACGAACCAATTACATTAGTGTAAAAAAAACGCACTGCTCCAATGCAGAGTAAACTAAAAGGTCGTCAATGTAGACAATGTAGATATTCCAACAAAAAAAGAATTTTTCAAATCGGTTGGCAAGCGACGGAGTTATGCGCGAACAAACAATAAAAAAAAAAATACATACAGACATCCGAATTGAGAACCTCCTCCTTTTTTAGAAGTCGGTTAAAAAAGCTTTATAGTTCCTAAAGTAAAGTGGATCCACAGTTACGCCCAATTGTTTTGCGTTTATTATATTTCCTCGTTTTTGTAATCAGGCGCGCTTGAACTTGTGGGGTATAAAATAATTTATTGCTATTATAAAAGTATTTAGTAATATTTATCACAATAAAGATTTCGATAAAGATAAAAACGATCATAAATACCAAATGATTAAAATACCTATTTTTCCTAATTCCTTTTATTATTGCCAAACCATTTTGCGATTAAAGTAGCTGATAATGAAAAAGACGTACTCTTTGTAAATAGATTCTTACAGGGAAGTGCGCTAAGCAACGATGTTCTTATCGAGGTTTAAGGACACAGTTCGAATTTCCACTATTTAAACCCATGGCTAGTGTTTCTTTTCGAGATTTAGTGTAAGATCAGCAAGCAGCGATTGCTTTAAATACTTTTAAAAGAAGACTTGCGGTTGGGGGTTCTAGGTTGCGGAAATACTTTGTCAGCTACTTGACCGACTTTAGCTTTACCCTTTTTTGGATGGGAAATCAACAAATGACTTCTCCCGTTCTAGGCGAAGACTCTTACTAAAAACCCCGGTGTTCTTCCTAATGCCCTTTGCGTTCCCAGGCCGTGGTAATTTTTTCGAAAAAATCTGCAACGCTGGCAGGCTAGCTAGGCACTGACCCTATAGGGCCCCGTCTTCTTTGCTGAAACCTCTTTGAGGTGCGTGTGGAACACGACGCGGCGTCAACCCGGGCCTGGTTATTATCAGATGGCGAGCAACACTTAGATCGCCATCCTGCGCTTACAGTGGCCGGGAATCGCCCTAGGACTACCGACGCCCGAGGCGTCTTCTTCTGTTGCGGCGGCTGGGCCGTGAGATTTCCCTCTCCGTCGCCCTGTCTGCCTCCTCCTTCACTAGCATTACTGCTTCACAGCAAGAAGTGATCCCTAGCCATGTCTGCTCGCTGGAGACCATGGATTGAACTAGGGCCGGAAGCAAGAGGTTACCGCCGCCGATCGCCTCGACAAAAATTTTGCTTTACCTGGAATCTGATATTGCAGCTGACTAAATTTTTACTCAACTAGACCTATTTGGCGCAGCCATCAGGCACTCGAATGATATTGTTTTAAAATTAGTCTCCTTATGTATTTGCCAAACAAACGTGCTTGCTTTCTGTTTATCAGATGGGCCTCCGGCTAAATTGCCATCGGATAAATAATTATTACAGATGAGTACTTTGACCAGAGTGATAAGATGCCCACTTTATCACTGGATAGTTTGCCAGTCGATAATATGGAATAATAACGAAAATAGATAGGCTCTTACCAACGCAGGCAATATATGACGAACACCAAACAGTTGACACATGTAGCTCAACTGGACATCTCCGAGGCAATAGGCTTGCGCAGGCCATTGAAATATTCCGTCAGGCAGCATCTCCGTAGACCCAGGTGGGTATAACTCAACAGCTCCCATTTGTAATGCCATAGCCTGCAAGAAACATTCAATTTAATAGATGAGAACTCAGATTCATTCATTTGATTTATTGATGACGGACGGAGCATGGTCTGCTTAAGCGCGGTGTAAAAATGAATGTATATTTTTTAGTTAAACGTTTTTCTTTATGTTTTATATTCTGGTGTACACTAGCACCTGTCTAGCGCTTTTTTGTCAACTATATTGGGGTGTGCTTCCGTTCAAACCGGATGCAGCCGAGTAGGTACCAGTATTTTACGAGGAGCGGCTGCTACCAGAGCTCCACAACCCATCAACATGTTACTAAGTAATGACCCGTCTGGCTCTTATTATTTAGCCACGAGCTCCTCTTAACTAAAGTATATACATATAAATAAATCGATTAGCCGAAATTTACAAGAAATCAAGTTAGTAGATATCAAGGCAGTCCGGTGGTCCGGTGGTGGGTACACATCATCTGCCTAGCCTTTTCCCAACAATAATGTGGTCGGCTTCCAATCATACCGGATTCAGCTGAAAACCAGTATTTAACGCGGAGCGGCTGCCTACCAGACCTCCGCGACCCATTAACTGGGGAACACGGTACTTCTTGGCAAGACTGGTGTCTGATTGTCTGGCTTCTGACAATCCGTAACGACTGCCAAAGATCTACAAATGACAGCCAGGACCGACGGCTTAATGTGCTTTCCGAGGCACGGAGGAAACTCGGTATGTTAAGACACCACAGACCATTCTTGGCAAGCGTTGCTTAACCTCGAAGATCGACCCGTGCGGCTGTTATTCTTTAGCCACGAGCTACTCATCGCATGCGCATCCGGTGTAAATCAATATTACACAGTGCTACCATAACAATTCGTTTAATAAAAATATTTATAATACTCTCATGTTACTAAATATTGTTTGTTACCTTCCATGTGAAGCGAGGATCCTGTAATATGATTTACTAGCTGCTGCTCGCGACTTCGTCCCCGTGGAATCCCCGATTTTAAAACATTCTTTATCGCTGCTCCGCTCCTATTGGTTTAAGCGTGATGATATATAGCCTAAAGCCTTCCTCGATAAATGGTCTATTCAACCCAAAAAGAATTTTTCAATTCGAACTAGTAGTTCCTGAGATTAGCGCGTTCAAACAAACAAACAAACAAACAAACAAACTCTTCAGCTTTATAATATTATATGATTTATTATGTTCTGGTGAAAATATTTTGTGTACCACGTGGCAGGTTAATGATAATGTCTGCTCTCGTTAGGGTTACGTTTAGAAACCTACGCAGGCGCGGCGCGGTTTTAAGCACAGCGTTAAGTTTATAAAAAGCAGTAGGTACTTTTCTTGTAACTGTGGTGGTATTGATAATGATTATATTTTTATTGGTATTATAATGTTGTATTATGTAAGAAATTTAGAAAAAATATTGGGAAAAAAAACTTTGCATAATTGCTCAAGTTTTTTTTTTTATCAAGCACCAATCACCGAACTTTAAACCTTCAGTAGTTATACTCAAACGCGATTTTCTTCTGTATGTATGTTTTTGTCTTAATAGCTTTCCTTATCTCTATAATATCCGGTTCTAATTGCGTTTGGTACGTGGTTCGGTTTTGGGAAACTTGCTGGAACGAACTCATTCATTTAAGCTTCTGCTCGAAGTGAGTAAAAGCTTAAATGAATGTGAGTGAATTGGTTTGGTACTTTGGTAGGAAGGAAACTAGGTGTGAAAAATACTTGAGTTTCAATGCTGTGGAGCATGTGGAGAATTAGTAGGGGATCCGTACGGTCTTCTACTAATTCTATTAGTTTAACTATCTGAACGCCGTGGCAGTCGGAATGCTCTAAATGACAATTTTAATGAACTTGAACTTACTTACTCTGAAAAGCTTCAATGGTCATTGAAATAAGGGTCTAGGAGATACTAACAACCACTCAACTGAAAAAGCGTAACTTAGCGTTTTACTGAAGCTTAACAGTTTACTTACGTAAATAAAATCAGTGAGAGTAGCGGTCTGTTTTAACTCAGTATTGGGGAAATACTCTTGGTATCCAACTCCTGCTAAGAGGTGTGCTGAGATAAGCTTCTGATTGTACTCCGGCAACATTGAAGCCATCACCAAGAATACTGTTCCACCCTAAAAATAAAAATAAAATACGAATGTTAAACAAAAATCTATACCAACTTTTTTGTTTTGTAGCGCCTGAACTACTGGAAAAATTTTACCAATTTTTTCACCAATGGAAAGCTGCTCGTTCTAATAGAAATAGCATCAGTTATAGTTGTTTTGAATCCGTATTGGGAAAATAGTCTTGGTAATCAGCTCCTGCTATTACACTTAAAATACTGTTCCACCAGTCGTGATAAATAAAGAGCCCGCTTTCTAAACAAAAAAATCAAAAAGAGAACTCAGTGTTTTTGGTTGCTTTTTCGTTTTTTGAACACCGACTTTCGAAATTATGATGATAAATTATATGTGATGCTTCTCACATAAAATCAAAGCTAGAACTTAAAATAATCAAGTAGAACCCCACGTGGAGTGGAATTCCCTGCCGGAGTCTGTGTTTTCTGACAGCCTGGGGGTATTTTAGTCAAGAGTAAATTGTTTGCTTCAAGACCAGCGTGCTCCATCGTCGACCACATCATCGCTCACCACCAGTTGAAATAGTGGTAAAACGAGAGTCTATAAATAATTATAAAAAGCCTTTAACCTGAGAAGTTCCAATATAATGAAGCTTATCCTTCTTAGTGACTTCCAGAATGTAGTCAATCATAGCTGGTAAGTCTTTCATTCCGATCTCTTCGTAGCTAAAATCGAAGAATAAATACTTTTGCTGTTCATCATCAGGGTTCAAGGTGGTGTGGAACCGAGAGTTCTTGTTGCCACGATTATTGCCCATCCAGACGTCAAATCCTGCGTCTGCAAGGTTGTAAGCTGGAAAAGAATTGAGGGTATTACTAAGAAATTATTATTTCATCATGAGAGAGCAATGAGAGGAGTTCATGGCTAAGTAATAACAGCCACACGGGTTGATCTCCCAAGTTAAGTGAAACTTGTTGCAGTCAGTCAAAAAATAATCAGCCTGTTTAATGTTCCCACTGCTGGGACACAAGCTTTCTCTCTAGGAGAGGGAATGGGCCGTAATCCACCACGCGAGCCCAGTGTGGGTTGGTAAATGTCACATGTCTTCGAATTTTTGGTTCTAGGGCATGCCGGTATCCTCACGATGTTTTCCTTCACCGTTTTGAGAGCAGTGGTGATGAAATAAATTACACAAAGTAATGCGCCTGGCTGGGTTTGAACCCGCGACCTACAATTGAAACTTGTTGAGGTCCATCTATTACAAACCGAAACTACTATATGCCTTGAAAACCGCGTTAAACCAGAGAACTCGGCTGTCTGTTTTACATATTTTTCAGTCGATACGGGCAGTAATAAATCAGAAAATCTGATACCATTCTACAAAAGCGTGATATTGCCTGGTTACTGGGTTGTGGAGGCAGTGACTCTATGTAAAATAATGGTACAGCTGCACCTTGTTAGACTGGATCCCACAATGGTTGAGAAAAGCTTTTTTTTACATCAAAAGACTTCTTCCGCTCTGGGCGGAGCGGAAGGGACTGTCAGACTGTTACTGACTAAAACCTATCCGTGTTCCTCCAAATGCCCATTGCGTTCCAGGGTTCGAGGTGACTCTTTTAAACAAATTCCGCAACCCTGGCAGTGGGAAAAAGATAGGCAGATTGTTTTTTTTACAGTTTTCACGGCTGTCTTTCTACTGACAGTCAGACATGTAAAACTCTTCGTTCTACCAATAACCGTCTTTTACGATGTCCCTCAAACCGTTCTGGGTTTATTCACTCCTCTTTCTTTGTCCAGACAATCTTCCTTTAGAATGCGCTCCCTCTGAACATCAGGACGGCAACTAGTCGGTGGTCCTTTAAGGTGAAGGCACGTGAGCACATCCGCAAGAAGTTGGTAGAATCATCACAGCGTTAATTCGTTGGATTCGTTTTTCTCAATGCCGTTGTTAATTTTATTTGTATGTATGTATATTATAATTGTATTTTTCCCTCTCTGTTTGTCTTTATTTTATGTTACACCTGCCATGTTGTCTCTGCACTACCTAAGTCCTAAGGTCGACTGGTAGAAAATGCCTATGGCATTAAGTCCGCCTTTGTACAGTTTTTTTTTTACTAGTGCATAAAGTTTTAATAAATAAATATAATACACATGACATGTTAATATAACAAGCTATGCAAAAGAAAACGGATTTTTCAATTCTTACCTAAACTGAGTTCTGGTCCAAGCATGATCATGGCCTGTGAGGATGACATAAGTCCATGCATCACGAAGACTACTGGCCTGTCTTCAGTTGTAGCTTGCCCTGATCTTCCGTGGGGTATCCTGTGCATCTCCAGGATGTAGCCATCGGATGTGGTGACTTTGTGGGTCTCTGCTTGGAAGCCATCGGCTCTTATCTGCTCAATCTATAAAAGTAGTGGTAGTAATTTAATATTGGTTGAGGATACTGACGTGTTATTCCTTCCTCGTGTAGACTTTGACCCTTATTGGGACATAGGATACATAAACAATAATCTTCACGCAGATGAAGCCTGTGGCCAAATTCAAGCTTTACATCAGAATAGAAAAGTAGAGTCAGGACGTTCGAACTCAATCTTAAAACTAGTCTTTATTTAGAATGTTTGTAAAAATATTTTCACACCCACGTGACCAAGACACCCCACCGGCACCGGGGTCACCGGGTGTGACCACGTTTTGAACAAAAAACTGTCTCGTAATTTCAATAATCACAAACAAATTGTCTCGTAATTTAGGAATATACAAGGCATTAGGAATTGTGGAGCGACATTGCGAAATATGTAGTTAAATTAAGAAAACAAGACATAACTTCTTCACTTAAACGTTTTGCCACCGGATTTCTAGGTAGGCTTTAATTTATTAATCTGGGTCGTAATTTCCTTTACAGTCTATGGTAGGAAATCTAACTAGGTATACATTTTTGTTAATGTAACGAATTAACAGCTTAATTTAAGAACTAGATAGGGTTTTAGTGAACGCATTCACAATTTTAAGAGCATCTCATCTATGAGTGAGTGTAAGAGCGGACGAACGTATACGACAAGCGATAGCATCCAATTTTTAGATAGATAGATAGACCATAAATAGTCAAACAACATTGAGAGAAATCATCATTAGTCAAAAAAACGCATAAATGATGATGTCACTAAAAAAAAACTAACCGGACTGATAAGACAATTGATAATCGCCTAAGAACTTGACATTCGTTGGAGGTAACCCGTCTTTTGGAGTAAACATTGTTCTTTCTGATAAGCCTACTATAGCATTTACTCTTAACGGGTTCCTGAATTGAGTTTTTAAACCCTACTTGAATGCCTTACAGGGTTTTCAAGCTATAGTTAGAGATATACTCAATATTATTATTTATCTTATCGACACGGTTGGCGCAATAGTCGAGCGAATGGCTGGTACGCCACGTGTCGTGAGTTCGATTCTTGCACGGAACAAATATTTGTATTTCCTACAGATAAGTTGTTCCGGGTATGGCTGTTTGTGTTTGTGAGTTTGCACATTTGATAAACGCGCCCACGTCACGGAAAAAAATCAACAAGAAACTTTAAAAAAAATAAAGTACGACAAAAGGAAAGAAATCTGAAATCAGAGGTCAATCAATGTAACCAAAATGTACTCACAGTTTGGTAAATAGAAAATCTTGGCCCAACATTTGAAGACACCACCACACACAAGACACATCCTAGTAACAATCGACCGAGCACCATTGTTTCCGTAACTACTGGCAAACGTCACACGTTCCATCATACTTATACCCTATTCATTATCAGTTTGTTTTGTAAGACAATTTGTTTTACTGCCTTGACTGATAAAAATACCTTTATGGTGGCAGATTTGCCTATCGTTTCACGATTTAGTTTGATGATATTTATGACTAGTAAGTAATACATATCTTGTTTTTGATAGGTTGTATCGGAAATCCAAGTGTTAGTCACCGTTTATGATATTACCTTCGATTAGCTTTAAGCCTTTGAACTTGTGTGTTCTTATCGAATGTAGCACTTCGCCCGTGACTTGACTTCCTCCGTGCGGATTTATGCCAACTAAGCCACACATCCTCCTTTTCACATTCCATCCTTTCCATCCTCCATTTTTTTTAAGTTTAGGTAGTTGGGCAGATTGTATATCGTCGCGCTATAGCATTTTTACTGGATGCGAGAAGCCGATAATAGATCTAAGTGGCGTGCAATTGGAGAGGCCTATGTCCAGCAGTGGACTGCATCAGGCTGTTGATGATGATGATGATGATAGCATTTTTATACACGTTGTAACTTTTAAAATAAAGGTCAGATTTTAATAATTTAAAGTGTAATTTACATCTACATAATCATCCTCAATTATCATCAAACCATTTGAATGGATTATTATTAGTATCACGATAACAAAATCACCACTTTTCAATTCCACCGGGTTTTGATTGAATTATTTATACAAAAAAAAAAACGATAATTATGTCCTAACCAAAATAGTTAGACATGACATATATACCTATTTCGTAGGTAGCAATGTTTATTTTTATCATGTAGTACATCATTTTTAACTATCATGAATAGTTTTCTCGGCGCACGCCAAATAATGAATTTTATAGGCAAAACATAGCTACTTTTGATTACATTATTGCAATTTTCTTAAGGATCTCTATGTTTTTTTTTAATGCCTATGTTACTTCCTAATGATTTACCTTTCTATTGGTGAAAAAATGGTTCCAATCGGTCCAGCAGTTTCAGAGCTTATTCGTTATAAATCTTTCCACATAATAATATAGCAGCGCCCCGCGGTTTCACCCGCGTAGTACCCGTGTTCGTAGAAATACGGGGATAAGCCTATGACACTCTCAATTAATGTGGCTTTCTATTGGTAAAAGAATTTTCAAAATCAATTTAGTAGATCCAGAGACGCTCTATAACCTCACAAACTTTACTTCTTTATAGTATAGATTATAATTAAATAAATATTCTATCGCCTCTTTTCATCAGAAATAATGTAGGTTTATAATGGTGAAATAAATTTTCAGATCGGTCCAGTAGTTTAGGAGCATATTCAATTCAAACAAACAAATCTTTTCTCTGTATAATATTAGTGTAGATTTGCTATTCCAAAGCCTTGGTTTCCATTTCCGCGTTGTTATCAATCAACTGACTTATATCAGCCATGTTTTTTTTTTAAACAAGGTATTTTTTTTTTGAATACACATGCTTTGTTTAGCCGTAACTGGCGGAAATGTTAAATTTTAGGTAGACCTAACCAGACATAACTTTGATATCTGAATACTACACAGATCTGTCTTATTTCCTACTGATGATGATAATACAACTAATAAGACAATACAGCTTTAGCTACGGAAAGAAAGACAAAATTATATTGAGAAATATAGAAATAAAAACTTGTCTATGATCCAAAATGAAAATCTGTAAGCCATTAGCAAGAACGAAAAAAAAGAAAATACTTTTTATACACCAAAAATAAATGCGGCCTTATCGCCGACGGCGATAATTTCGAGAAAACATTTGGATGGACTAAAGAAATTAAAATAAAAAGGGGGGTGGGTGGTCTGCGATACGTTTAACTCAACTTATCAACTAACATTTTATGACCCACGTTATCATGTACCACTCTGACAGCAGAATCTGGGTCTAATCACAAGGGACAATCATTTACAGCCTAATTCTGGTAGCTCATGACATCCACAGTACTGACATCAAAAACTTTACTTCGCACTCGTTGTGTTAAAAGGTATCGTTATCCGGGAATAGGGCTGTCTCATTCACAGTAATGTCTTGAACCTGAGTCGTATAATGTTTTAGTACTTTCGCCGTGTCCCTTAAGTAGAAAGAAATTAACAAAGTTTTTCATTGGTTAAATTGTTGTTACTTCTTAGAGGTGTTTTACTTAGTAGAGGTTACCTTGTCATAAGAAGAGCTAGGAATGTATTATACTAGTCTGTCCATTCCACGGCAGAGTGTTCTATTTATACAAGGCAGTTCTTTTGGTTGGAGTTAAGTTACTTCCGCCATATATGACTTGGTTCTAGTCCAAAATATTTTTTTTGCGACGTTTTTCGAAAGAGTTACCGCGGTCCTGGAATGCAAAGGGAATTAGGAGGAACACGGATGGGTTTTAGTCATTTAAAGTGTGAAACTCCTTTCCGCTTTGCCCAGAGCAGAAGATAGGTAGGTTGTCTTGAAAACATCGCTTTTAGCGATAAGGCCGCCCATTGTATCACCCTATGTAATGTTTTCTTCATCTATATTTTCTGTAATTTATATGGTGTACATAATAAAGAGTATTCTACTCTATTCTATATATATGCATTTGATGATTTCCCGTACATAAAAAAGTGATAAGCAAAGGCAAACCAATTACCATCAATACTTGTACAAAATTTGGTGTCCTCCTATTTCCATTACCAAACTCTGCCTATGCTTTTCCTCATAACAACCCAAAAGGTCAATTCAAAAGACCATTTCACAAAATGCCAACCCTGCATATTAATAGACAAGATTATAAAGATAGCGATGTATAAGATCATTAGGAAGGTTGTATTCCACGTCATTACCCTCGCCAACATGTGGGAGGAACCGTTTTGTTACTCCATTTTGTTTATTTATCCCCAAATTAACTCTTAATTTAACCTTGTAATTTGTGTAAATGCTTCAATAAATGAAGACTTCGTTTAGGGTTCGTACCTTTTGTAAGTGGTTTTGCCCCTTGTAATTTTATTTATTTCTTGAGTAGTGTCATTTTTTATTTATTTAGTCATTATGTGTTTGTATTGAAGAAGTACATGCCAGTTCTAGTTTCAAAAGTCGTGGAGTCAGTGGTCCTGATGTTCATTTTTCAGTTTCATTGCTTTTATTGCATTATTTAAACATGCATATATTGGGATCTTCAAATACCTACTGCTTGATGAAGATAAAACAACATCAACAAATTCTACATTAATAAAAAAAAGATTTGCGTTCAAAACGACACAGCTAAACACACTTAACAAAAATAAATTCAAGGTCAAACACCAAAGAGTTAGAAATTCAGAAACCGCCCATCAAATTATAGCCAGCAACTCGACAAAGTATAACAACATCAAAAACCCTTTAATTGGAGCAAGATAACTCGGATCAAGGAATCTCTAGACCGTAACACTTCTAAATGAATCAAAACTTTTAATGGCGGAGGAAAAGAACTTGAGAACTTGTACGAGTTGAAACAAATAAACTCTACGAATGAGTAACGAGTAAAGTTTTTGATGACGACACTCAAAGACAAGGTTGGGGACGATTTGGACCACTTCTAGAATTTATAGGCCTATTAATCTGTCGTACCATAGACGACGGAGCGGTATATCGTTTCGTTTTGGTTGTCAAGATGTCCAGTGAAAGTACTTTTCTCATTTTATAGATTTCATTTTCGTTCAGTACTCTTGACACCGATGTCACCTTTAAGGCCAGACGAGCAGTAAATAAGGCTTAGTTCACGCTTGTCTGGTTTACCCTTTGGCATTAACAGACCGTGGCATTATTTGTTAGTGAGTTATTTAGAAGTTATGAAGGCTATCTTAGTATCTTTTGAACTGTTAAACGTTTAGCGTTGGTCAAGAACTGTACGAATTTCAAAGATAAGGAAGCTCAATGTTGCCTACGGTTCCCCTGTAGCCTCCTCGTCCCCTTATCCCGGCGTGGCATTTCTTATTTTTTTAACAATTTATGTACACACATTTAATAAAAAGATAAGAAGAAGGAAACAGAAAAATAGGTACAAAAGTGGTGCATATTTCTATAGAAATTTCTTCCAGCATACCTGCAAAAGAAGAATCAAGTAAAAAGAGATGTAGACATTGTGTGTTAAAGTATTAAGTAGGAAAAATGAAAACAATACCTACAGTTTAAATATAACATACAAACTATAATTATCATACTAATACATACTAAATAATATTAAAAGATAAATAATAATACATACTTATACGCAACTAACATGAGAAGGAAAGATAGTGTTCTTTCACTCTTCTTTTAAAAACTGCAAGGGTTTGGCAGTCTCTAATTTCAGGCGGTAGCGAATTCCACAACCGAACCGCATTCACAGTAAATGAGTGTCTTCTTCTTTCATACGTCTCTATTATATGACGGAAAAGTCATCAGTATAGTCACCTACTGTCCCGCAATAAACTAAAAAAAACTAATTAGTCCGTCGGATAGATTTCTAAAAAATATTGGACACGTATTTTTTCTTTTTTCACGTAAACAAAAAATGAAGACGATAATACAGTGCGTTGAAAACTCGTGTGACGTCACTGCTCGCTACAATTTTTAGCGAGCCGTGACGTCACAAGCCCCCTCTTCTGATCTTTGATGCTTTGTATCTTCGTCAGTTTTTATTGATTTGATAAAGGAAAAAATACGTGTCCAATATTTTTCTATAATCTAACTGACGGACTAAACATAATCATATATTTTTTACTCAGGAAACATCCCTATTTATTATGCAATAAATAATTTCTTCAATATCCCATTCTCTGCTACAGTCAATAAATGAAATTGCAGTGCAAGAAACAGTACAAAAAAAAGTTCAGTACTGCTTAGTTATCGGACGCAGATATACCGACACCTGTGGTATGTAGTGTCACGTCCAGCTGAACTGCGCTCTCAGCACGTAGCGCTCATGCCAACCGATGGGGAAGTTCCGTTTAAAAATCTAAAGGGTTGTTTCTAAAAGTTAGTATAGTCATGTAGGTAAGGTTTAGTTGGCACCTCTGACTTATCGCTTATTTTGGTTTGTTCCTTGAAAGGTGAAACTTTAACTTTCAGAACTAGTCCATTCAAAGAGTTGTTTGAAATTGCATGTGATGCTAGGGTTACAAATATTTCAATTTCCATCCCATATAGACTCAAACATACGATCCTTTGAAAAAAAAAAATTAGAAAATCTTTCGAGCTCTTGTTGTATTTAATTTTATAAATTTAAAAAATACAAGTTATAACGTAATTAACTGAAGGTCACGTTCAGTCCAAAATTGTATTTGAACAAACAAGAACTGAAACACTGGATGTTGGTGGCCCATCTTTTATCTTATAAAACCTGTCACTTAAATAAATAAAAACATGTCCTATTTTTCAGCTCTAATAAACATCATACCTAATTCTAAACTTGATTAAACAGTTCAAACCCTTCAACTACATTTTGGATTATTATATCCTAAACCAGCAGTGGCCCGCGATTTCAACCGCTTACATCCCGTTCCCGCGGGAATAAAATATAGCCTATGATACTCGCTGATATTAATGTAGCTTTCCACTGGTGAAACGGTTATAATGGTTAAAATCGGTCCAGTAGTTTGGGAGCTTATTTGGTGAAAACAAACAAAATATTTTTTCCTCTTTTTATTAGAATAGAGAATTGATTACTAGCAAGGCCCTGCAGTTTCATTTCCGTTCCCGTGGGAATACGGAGATAAAATAGTCGTAACATAGACTATTTTATCTCCGATTGCTTAATGTAGCTTTCCATTGGTGAAAAATGGTTAAAATCAGGCCAATGGTTACGGAGCTTTTCGGTACAAACAAACAAAATAATCTTTCCTCACTATAATTTTCGTAGGTATAGCTAGTTTATTATTCTAAAAAACTTGCTCCAAATTGAATATTTTTTTATTCTCCATTCGTAAAGGTCGAAGGTGCGAATATAAATTACTTGTACCCATTCTGACTAAAGAATTTATTGTTACTAATAAATTATGGAACCGTGACAGATGAGTAGAGTAGGTATACATACCTAGTTTTTCCCAGTTGGGTCGTCATTCCTTTGTCGCAAATCCTTGGCTTTACGCCCGACAGTTCAGTTTCCTGTATCGGGGATTACACTTAAATAATTATTAAGCATTACGAATAGTGCTGCGCCATGATACGAGTTCATTCGACTGGGACTTGCTTACGGATATTGAAATACGAAATATTTCATGTAAGCTTCGGCGATAATTTATCAAGAGTACATTTATAACTTGAAGATTAAAAATAGTAATATTTTTGCACAAATATTGAGTGGTTTTTTTTAAATATGTTTACGTATAAAGCAAGATAGTTTTAATGTTAAAATTTTTCGTTTCATCTACTGGAATAAAAGATTAACACGAGACAACTCACGCGAGTTACGTTTTCATTTCCAAGAATACTTCAATAGGATGCTTTCGACGTAAAAAAATTACTTGTTTAGCAAGCACTGAGCACAAAAAATTAATTAAGAAATTTTCAAAGTAATATTACGAAATCCTATGTTTTTTTCTCTTTTAATATTTCTACAACCAAAAATATTCATGACGATTGAATTATGAAACACGGTGGTGTTTATCCTAAATCTCAAAACATTTAACTGCCATTAAAAATATATTACCTACACACGCGAAAATAAACTCGAAGATTTTACCTAACAGCTTTCCAGAAAAGGTAATCTGAATTGCGCTGAACAAAATTTTAAAGTTTAATAACGCCCATTAGAGATTGAGATCAAAGCAATCGGGCGTTAAACTGCATTGAAAATGCGGGATTCTACGTTCCGTGCACAATACGAACGGGCGTGGCCGAAAGCCGGAATCCCGCGGTAATTGCCAGCTGTCCCGGCAAGTGGCATCCCTACCTGTGACGTATGCATCTATGCTGTTAGGGATGTATGTATGCATGTGTATCACGGGGCATTATTGTTAGTCGATGTTGGTTCAAGTGTGCTTTGTGAATTTTCAAGTGGGTGATTAGGTGCGAAATGCTTTTGTGTTTCTTTAAATAGATGTATTGAATTACATAGTTTGCCCTTTTGAAGTAGGCCATAGCTATAGTTGTGAATATATAGGGACTCATGATTTCTATCTAATTCTGCATACCTATTTTTGATGTATCGAGGATTTCTAGAATCTAGGGAGAGCGAAATGAAACCGAATAACTATTTGTTCTAAAATAAATTGAAAAAAAAAAAAACTTACATCGAAATCCGCGCAAAGGTACAGATTTTTATAAGATAACGTAGAACATAAGCTCTAACGAATACAATGATGGATGGCCGCGTCTACGAATCTCGCACCGTTTTAGTCTGTACGACACGATTCCAATGCGATCACGATATGAAACGTTGTACTTTAAGTCATTGATAGAATATAATAATCGAATCCTCATTCTTAAAAATTAAGTAAGACCAATTTTCGTAATTAAAAGGGCTCAAATTCAAGTGGCAATATCATCACACAACGTCAAAAACTTGTCTCATCTTAGGGAAATTGATTGCAAATATAACGCATCTTTTAAAATACGAGAATTGTACATATATCTAAATACTTACAAGTTGAATTTATAGCTGTTTATCTTTTGTTTCAGGTAAGAACAAGCACACCACAACAAGGATGATAAAGTGAAAACACATAAAATGAGAAAAAAGAAACATAAACCAGACTAGTCAAGTTTTTCCCGACGCGATCTGGCTAGTTTGACTCTGGTTTCAATATTTTTTACATGTAACTGATGATCACATTCAATATAGGTAACTATTTGATGGCTTGTGTGATTGTTTGTGGAATTTTTCAGTAACAGCCTTCAGAGTTTGTTTCCTTCTCCATTTACACGCTAACCGGTTCCATTAATACAAATGGGACATTTCTCAGTCTTCTCGTTATCGTGTCGTACCTTTTAACGATCACTCGCGTCCGTTTAGCTTTCGACTGCTTGATAGATGTTGTCCCTTGAGTTTTTCAGTTTCCAGTCGATATTTGTCATATTACGGTAGAACTAAAATTATTGCATTATTTACTGTATAATTGAATTACTCGGTAGGGAAACTAGTCTGACATAATGTATGGATTTTGTAATTTTTTATTTTAAATCATGATCTTGAATCAAATAGAGGAAATCAAACTTTGTATTCATGTAAAAATCTCGTCCAATAAATTCCAAGCAAACTCTAACTTTAGCACTTTTTTCATCCAATCAATGTTAAAGTCTTTATGTAAAACATTAAGGTCAATCCCTTAAGCTGTGCACATAAGTCTCTCCTGCCATGTGACGTCACAGTATATTACCTCATTTATTTTGTTAAACACTCGACGTGACAGGATGTCGATACAGGCGCTTGCCTCGTAAGTCGCAAGTTAAGAAAAATGCTCGGAAAATATCAACGAAGGGCTAGAATTTGATGATAAGGGGATGATGTAATACGGAAAAATATAAGAGGGAAACCCGCCGTAGGAACTTCTTGTACGCCTTCATGCGTGTTTAACATAATAAATGAGCTATGTTCTTGTACGCCGTAAGGCATTTCACACAGTTGCGGAATTTGTTCGAAAGAGTTACCGCGGCCCTGGAACGCAAAGTGCACATGGAGGAGCACGGGTGGGTTTTAGTCAATAAAAGTCTGACACTCCCTACCGCTCCACCCAGGGCGGGAGGGGTCATTTGAAGATTTCCCATCCAAAAAAAAAAGGCATTTCACTCATATTTTCAAGTCACCATTTTGCGAAATTACTGAACCGATTTTAATGAAACTTCACACATACAAGCAGGATACATTGGTCTAAATTTTCGCAATGTCTTATTTAAAAAAAGATGACTGGAAATCTATCAAATTTATGTTTGTATGGAAAATTTAAAATGGGTCTAATTAGCTGTGACACTATTTATCGAAAATATTTTCTATTAACCTTTTAGACCTTTGTATCCTGCTTATATATGTGAAGTTTAATTAAAATCGGTTCAGTAATTTCGGAAAAATAACGACTTGAAAATTTGTATGAAATGCTTTTTGGCGTATACGCTCTTAAACCAAACTTGTTTGGCCCTAACGAAACTATTTTATTTGTAGTCTACAAACCTGTCAATATCTCTTCATTCAATACAATCGTAATATAAATAGCTACAAATAAAAAATAAATCACAGCGCCTGACAAAAATACATAGCAATCATTTGAGCGTACGAGAGATGCTAATCTTACTCGTCAAGGAGAAAGTAGTCACGTCTTTGCTTCAACCCTTTCCCTTAGTTTACGATTTCACTCGCATATTGAAAGTTGTTAAATTTAAAATCTAAGTAATAAAAGCACGCTTTTCATTCCTAAGTCCGAAGTCATAAATATTTTCATAAACATGATTGGAATTTCAATTTGGAGCAACACAGCAGGCACTTAATGAACTCAGTCATAATGTAATAATAATGACTCCTTTTTGGTACGTGTTGAATAAATTTTAGTGGGTAGGTACTTCATGAGAAATAAACTCTTAATGAATATTACCTAGCTACAAAATTTTCTCTAGACGGTGTATACATTTTGATTTTAGTCTTGTTAAACTACGACATTTCAACATTCTTTTTTTTATTATTTCATTCAAAGAAATATTTACAGACAGATATTAAGATACTTGAATCTTTACTTCTACTTTAGTCTAGATGATTCGTATGTGTGTTTACATGTGACATGTTTGTGAAAGCATTTACAATAAGCATCTGTAAATCCTAGTGTGGGGCAATGTTCTTTTTTTTAGTAAAAGAAGACTTAGCTGTTATGTTCACATGCGTACAAAAATGCCTTTGAATCATAAGATGCTTTTCCCATTTTCTGTAGGTCCAAAGATAAATTTAACTAACTAGCAAACAAAAATTCCCGATCAATATTTTTTTCGGCCGATAACCGTATATTTGAACCATTAGAGGCGTCTGTAATATTAGGGAGGGCAATCTTTATACCGCTATAGATTATGTACAGTGTTTTAGATCGGTAGATAATATTATACACATATATTTTTATAATGTGAAACTTTCTAAAATATTAGTATGTGTACTTTGGAGTACAAGCTATTGTAAGCCCTGGGTGTCCAGCCATGGTTCAATCCATGGTCCGAAGCGAGGAGGCATGGGGAGCGGTCACCTCTTTCTGCAAAGCAGTGATGCTATCGAAGGAGGAGGCGGACCGCGTGCGATGAAGGGAAACTTCACGCTCCAGCCACCGCAACAGAAGAAGACGTTTGGGTTTCGGGAAACGCAGGGCGATATTTGGCCATCGTAGGCCTGCGGATGGCGAGCTATGGGTGGCTCGCCGTCCGCTAGCAACCAGGCCCGGGTCAACGGCTCATGGTGTTCAACGCGCGCCTCAAAGAGCCGTCAGCAACGAAGACGGGGCCCCATAGGGTCAGTGCCTGAGTCACCGCGGCCCTGGAACGCAAAAGGCACTAGAAGAATCACGGGTGGGTTTTAGTCAGTAAGAGTCTGATACTCCCTTCCGCTCCGCCCAGAACGAGAGAAGTCATTTGATGTTTTCCCATCCAGAGAAAAAAAAGCCCTGGGTTTGATTTCTAGCCCGGGCTTTTTGTCTATAATTTAAATTTGTGCGTAATTATGGAAGGCATGTACCACCATGCACTGATGGCGCATTGCCCTTTTTATCGAGGTACTTATACGTACGTACATACTAGTGATGTAACGAATGTTTGATTTTTCACATTCGCGAATGCGAATGCGAATGCGAATATTTATCTTCAACATTCGCGAATGCGAATGCGAATGCGAATATTAAAAAAAATCAAAAAAAGCGCGCGTAAAATGTTTGACAGGTTTGTCGTTTCGTGTCGGCCATGTTTAAATTCAACATAGCCGAGCCGATATTGGTTAATTGAATGAATTTAGTCACAAAAAGTTCATTCTAAAAGTTTTGTTTTGTTTTGAGGTTAGTTTTATGTTATTTATCAAATTTAACTGATATTTAAGGGACAAAGTGGCATAAAAACATGAGTAAAGCACACATCAGCGAAGTTTGGACGTATTTTACAATATGTGATCCTCAAAAAGGTTAATTGCAAGTTGTGTAATAAAAAGTACTCGCGCAAAGGCAGGACCACTAGTGCTATGAGAAATCACCTGGAAGCTAAACACAAAAATGAATATGAAGAATTGAAAAAAAGAGAACATGAAAAGCAAGATGCTGCTAAAATTAATTCTTTGGCGTCCTCTTCGCGACAATATACCAAAAGTCCAAAACTGACCTTAAGCAAATTTCTTTGAGTGATTGCGTTGAAAAAAATAAAAAGTGGGATAACAACAGCACCAAAGACTTGGTGTTGTTGTTATCCCACTTTTTTTTTTTGGATAATTTGATTGGGAAATGATCGCACTGGAGGACTTACCATTTAGTTTTGTGGAATGTCTTGGATTTGTGAGATTGATTAACCAAGTATGCCTTTCATATGATTTAAAAAGTCGGCAATATTTTACTTCGTTCATTTGTGAGAAATTATACGGCAAGGTAAAAGATACAATTCTGGAATTAATCAAATTATTTGAAAAATTAGCATTAACAACTGATATCTGATCTGACTCTTGCTCTGGAGTGTCGCTGATAAGTTTCACTTGTCACGGAATTACCAATAATTTTGAATGCAGAAGTATTCAATGATGGGCGACATACAGGAGAAAATATAGCGGCAAAGTTAGAAACTATGTTGTCATCGTGGGGAATTCCCAAAGAAAACGTATTATGTATTGTTAGAGATGGTGGCACTAACATGAAAAAAGGTATTTCTTTATTAAGTATTAAAAACATTGATTGTTTATCGCACCAAATCCAACTTGTTGTTAAAGAAGGGCTTAAGTCACAAGAAACTATCATTGCAGCCATTAACAAATGTAAAAAGATAGCAACACATTTTCACCACTCTAATGTTGCTCAAGACGAACTCGTTAATCTACAAGAAAAGCTTAATCAACCAAAGCTCAAGATAATCCAACAGTGTGTTACGAGGTGGAATAGCACCTTTTACATGCTAGAACGCATTTTGAAAAACAAAGATTCGCTGTGCCTTTATGCTTCCACCAGCAACAAAATTTCACAACTAACTTCAGAAGAATGGATACTTGTGGAAAAATTGATTACATTGCTTCAACCTTTTGAAGAAATAACTCAAGAACTAAGTGCCGCCAATATTTCCATATCATCTGTGATTCCGTTATTGGCCACTCTGGAAAAGGTGATTGATGAATTTGAATATAATGCATCTGACGAGTGCATTAGGAACACTATACTTGTTTTAAAACAAGAAATGAGACACAGATTTTCTCACTTAGAAAACAACATATTATTTGCTACAGCAACGTTTATTGATCCTAGATACAAAACGAAATTCTTCAAAAATCCTTCAACAAAAGATCAAGTCATGAAAAATATTTTAGATTCACTTGGAGATGAGGACTTAAGTTTGCCGACATGTTCAAAGCCAAAGCGTCCTAAAATAAGGAATCAGGATATGCAAACTTGGGCTCCAGTACCAGTCTTTCAGAAAAATCTGTGACATTAAAAGAAACTATGAAAATGATGATGGACTCAAGTGAAAGCGAGGAAGAACTAGATAATGATATTCCATATCCATTAGAAGTATTAATTAAAAAAAAATAATGAATATGTTTTTTATAAATTTATTGAAAATGAGGAAGACCCACTTCTTTGGTGGAAAGTTAAGTATACGTTGTTTTGTTTTTTAAGTTTATATTTCATTCATTATAAATAAATTTAATTCCTCAGATATATAAAGTGGAATGAAAAAATATACATTTAAAGCCAAAGGTTATAAATACTTATTACATTAGATATTTAATAATTTTGTTTCAAGTAATTGTTTAGTTTTTTAGTAAATAGAAACTGTAAACTTTATTTAAAAATGATAGTAAAGTAATAATATACTACTAAATAAATGCAAACCTAAGATAGTTGTAACAAGGCTGATTAATGTTAGATTTGATACGATCTCAAGTTCTTTTTTCATAAATGAGACTTTAATGTAGAATGTAGAAGGATGATTTAATAAAAATATCTAAGTGTTATCTATTGTATTATTATTTCATATGCATGCATATAATAATTTCCTTTTTGATTATTAAAAACATTCGCAAAACATTCGCAGTAATTTCGCGAATGCGAATGCGAATGCGAATATTAAAAAAATATGCGAATATCCGCGAATGCGAATGCGAATGCGAATATTCGTTACATCACTAGTACATACATACATTTACCGAGAAAACCGACGGCTCACCCAAGTTTTCACGGAGAAGTGTTCACAGAATAGCCAGGCTGATACAATTCTGCACAACTCTTGTGGAATAGGTAGATGCCGCTCTCTAAAAGGTGAAAAATATACGAACGTTATTTTTCACCTTTTACAAAATGACGCCAATTTCAGGGGTCGCGTTACAACTAAATTATAAAGTTTCAATTTGGCGTCAACTATTATGGAGGCTGCTGCGGTGGTTAATTTAAAATGGGGTCGTAAGGTTTTTATTTTTGTTTGTTTAGATACTGTTTACAGTGTTAATTTTTTTATATGAATGCGTTTTAGTTTGTCGGGAAGAATGTATGCGCTTTTTTACGGGGGGAAATCCTCATGGATGTCCTCCACCCTGGGGCGGGCAGAGGGGTCTGTCAGACTCTTACTGATTAAAACCACCACGGTGTTCCGTCTCCCACCTACGCAAGAATGTATGCCCTCAATTAACTTGTCTTATTCAGCACTCTATGCTGGCTACTGTGTCTTTCAATTTCAGTCTCAACATCAGTTCCTCCGTATTAAGAGTTCTGACTTCTGCCAAGGTTTCAATTTCTCTCGTTTGCCAGAATTCTAAACTTTGCCCCGTGCTTTAAAAACCTACCGGCTTTTGTGATGTATCCATTTGTATACCGGTAAAGATCAGTTTAAAAACAAAACATCCTCTTTTAGTATATACAAGAAAATCCCTGATTTATCCCATTAACCGCTAGGCGATATCATGGCATAGCAGCTGACAGGCTTTAGAAGACAGAAAGCTGCGGACAAAAGTAAAGAGAGACTGATTCACCTGTATGACATAAAAGGCTAATTAGATAAATAGTCATGAAAATCACAAACAGTGAAAAATCAACTCTGTTGAGTTAGAACAAATAGAACAGTTGTCAAATAGTTTTATTCAGACCTGTGTACCACCCACATCAAACATTCAACCGCTCAAGTAGATAGGAACAGTCTGTTCTCGCATATCTGCGCCATATGCTCGCTGAATTGATGGTCTCTGATGCAGCGTTATAAATGTCCCGTCAGACGGCCGTAATGCTGCATGCGCGCTGATGGATCGTCTGAACAGCCACTATGCTGGGTACAGGCGCATCCTTTTGCGAAGAGCGTTATTCGAGTTTTATTGGACGAGGAATTAACTTTTGGAAATCTTTTTTTTCCTTTAAAATTATAACTAGTTCCGGCTTATTCAGAAGTCCCCAGAGACACGTTTGTATAGGAACTCGAAAATACTAGCGAGCGGTTCTGCGCTCGTATTTCAAAATAATAGTGATTGATTTAAAAACTAAGCTAAGATTTATTCCTGCTTTTGACTCACGTAGAAGAAATCCTGAAAATATTGTAAATCATAGATATTTATCGTGCCTACAAAACTTCGCAATAATATTCTTTTATTGCATATTTTCTCAATGCCATCTGTCACGAATAAACGTCAGCTTTTTATTGTCATCAATCAAGGTTATTTTATAGACTTCTTTAGATATTTATTGTTATAACATCCACCTGTTTATTGTAAATCAAGATTTTGTGGCACAATGACGATTGTTATAGAAGATTCGGAGGATATTCCGTGTTCATACTGCGAGAAGCTTCGGCAGACGTTCATGTTGATAGCATTATCAGCTGTTCTCCCGATGGTGTTCTTCGCTTCACTACTGCTGGTGACAGCGACCGGGGAGATGGGCGAACAAGTAGAATTCACAACAAGTCTAATCGTTGAGTTTGTGTTTGGACTGCTGTACGTGCAGTTGTTCGTTGCTACGTCAATCCTCATCATCAGCTTCATGAAGAGGAACCAGCCGTTGCCTCTCAAGTACCACTACTGGTACTTCTTCTTCCACATAGCCATCATGGGCCTGTTCCTCGCCTGCTGCTTCGTCATGACCGTCGTCAACGACGGCTTCTTCAAATCCGGATTTGTATTTTGTATTGGCATCGTTTACTTTTATAATTTATATCTCTTTATGGACGCGAACAAGGACGTCTGGACCACTTTAAGAAGAGCTTATTGAGGTGATTTGAAAATGCTTTTGATAACTTAATAAATGGCACTCACGCTGTCTTAAAATTGTTTGTGAATTTAACGAAGTTTAAGTGAGTTTAGGTGGCTTTTCAGTAAGTCTGATGGGTCGTGGATTCGCTAATAATTGTGTTTAGTGTAAGGTTCTAACTTGTGGGCCTTGTTGTCGATGGCTAGACTGAAGACACTGAAGTTATGGCTATTTCAGTTTGGGTCACCGAAATCGGTTTTGATAAATGATGTTACAAGCTTGTGGAAAACCTAGACTAATCTGCGATGTAAATAAATACAGACTATAAACTAAAAAACTAAAACTAATAAAAACATGACAGCTCGAACAATTCGTGGAGCTGTTGTACAAAGAATGGATAATGTGAAGGTTAAAGGAATACAATCACTCAGTCACTTGGTAAATGCGATATTCATTAATTAAAACATATATGTACATATTAAAATAATACATACATAAATACGTCTGCTTTATAGATCAATACATACTTAAGACCTTGTTTAAGTATGTACAGTATACGAGCAGTTATGTATTATAATCTACTAGCGACCCGCCCCGGTTTCGCACGGGTGCAATGCTGATACTAAATCTCTACTATATTATTCATGTATTATACAAATAAACCTTCCTCTTGGATCATTCTATCTATTAACAAATAAAAAAACAACAGACTTCTACACAAAAAAAAATACTAAATAACTTTCAATTTCAGAACTCGGTGATTGTTTGCTTTTTTGTTTTTTGAACACCTCCTTATTTGGAAGTAGGTTGAAAAAAAATCTACTCAAAATCCGTTGGGCAGTTTTAAAGATCTTAGCATACATAGGGACTGACAGACAGCGGGAAGCGACTTTCTTTTATACTATGTAGTGATGATGTAGTGATAATGAAGACAAACACATTGTTTCAATGATCTCTTATCTATAGTTTTCAGTTGAAGTACATAGAAATGAAAATCGCAAGTTCTACAATTTACTTACTTTAAAAACGATATCCTTATTCTACATGGGTTAGCTAGTATTCTTCCAGTTTTGCGAATCTCAGAGCATTTCTGCTAAATCGTGCAGATTTAGCTAAAGAATAGTTCAGCCGTTGGGTAACTGGAGTCTAACTTTGTTTACTTAATAGCTACAACTTTATTCAACTGCTTAGTATTTCATATACTAAAAGAAGTAGTTCCTCAAACTTCGCAGAAAGGATCCTTCAAGTTTCTGTTATTTTGTGTTTAAATATTCATTCTTTTTGTTTGTAAGTTTATCTAGGGGTGAAAGGAATAACGTAGTTACTTGGCTGCTTAAGACTGCGCCGAGCAAAAAGCGACAAAAGGACAGTTACGGTTAAGTTGATATGAACGAAAATAGTTTATTTACACAATCAAAATTTACATAATTATTACCACGGATAATGTGTGTACAATGTTTGCGAAGCAAAAATATGAAATCAGGTGTAGTTTTTCTAATGGACTCATATGAAGTTGAGCAAAATCTACAAAAAAGCGTGCTGGCATTTAGGGGATTTCATATCTTTATCTATAGAAATATTCTGTAGATATTAATTCAAGCTAATCTCTAATATGTTATCTTAATAATTTGCGTCTCATATTTTCATAATATTGTCCAGAAGATTTTAATATATTTTTATTCAAAATGCGCTCCGAATTCGCCATACAAAATTTGTACTGTGTCTGTGCCGCCACCTACAATTCAGTCGTCCCCGAGAGCTCAGAGCGACCGCACGTCACTTTACAGAGCGACCGCATCGATCGCGAATTACCTTTTAAACACATTCTGCTGCATAGAAAAATAAGGTACGTGACATTTTCGATATCTTGAATTTAATTACATCATTTCATGAATTTAATCTTGTAAGCAATTCTGTTAATCGAATGTGTTTAAATTTTGTATATTTACATTAGTTTTATAGCATTAATATTGTTTTAGATAATTTGGAAAAATGGGAAAGCGAAAGGAGAGATATTATAGAAATAAAAGAAACCAATTAAAAAAAAATGTTCTTCCAAATCGGTACGTATCATCTGCTAGTTTAAGATTAATAATTATCCGTCTCTTAATAAATAAATGTAGGTGTTTTGGCAATGAAGACAGGGGAGCTGGCAGGGACTTCTTCAATGATACTCTCGCTCGTAATTTGACAAAGAAGATATATTTTATAAGGTTTTACAATCGTATTTTTCTAGTACACGCGGTCCTGCACTGAGTGAAACACACTGGCGGGGCGCTTCGATGCCCTTTTTCAAAACCCGACGCGAGCGCGCAGTCTTCTCTTGTTAAACAACAGATGTCGCCTTTTCAATCGATTGTAGTTCGAATAATGAACAATAGATGGCGCTGCTTGACTGAACATACCGGCCGCCTTGGAAGATCCGTCTTCCAACTAAACAGGAGTCATGATGGCTTCGTTTGTAGAAACCGGCAGCGGGCAGATTTTCGAAGAAGCACGCCTTATTGTGCCTGTCGATGTTCGGATTTCTGCAACTCTCGAGACTCCATCCTTCCCTGGAAACAGATGAACAATCCTGCCCATTTTCCACTTTAGTGGTGGCAGGTTATCTTCTTTGATGATGACAAGACTGTCTTTAACTATGTCATCTTTATTGTGTGCCCACTTCGTTCTGCGTTGCAGCTCAGACACATATTCCTTGGACCACCGTTCCCAAAAATGTTGTCGCAGCTGTTCCAACCGGTGGTAGCGACAGGTAGGCGTAGGTGTCGCCATGAAGTCCTCACTGGCAGGCGCAGTCAACGGCCGGCCGATTAGGAAATGAGCCGGTGTGAGTGGAAGGTAATCATTTGGATCTGGGGACATAGGTGACATAGGACGGGAGTTCAGGACGGCCTCAACCTGTGTCAATACCGTACCAAACTCCTCGTATGTTAGTTTAGCATTACCTACGACACGTCTCAAGTGATACTTGCACGACTTCACACCTGCCTCCCATAAACCACCAAAGTGAGGAGCATAAGGCGGAATGAAACTAAATGTAATATTATTACTACTAGCAAAATCAATTATTTCGTTGGATTTTTCAAATATTGCTGAAAGCTCCTTTTCAGCTCCAACAAAATTCCTACCATTATCGGAGAAAACTTGACACGGCTTACCGCGACGTGATATGAATCGTCTGAATGCCAATAAATAGTCCTGAGTCGACAATGAACCAACTAATTCTAAATGCACAGCTCTGGTAGCAAAACACACGAATAAACAAATATATCCTTTAATTAGTTGTGAACCTCTGCCTTTACGATTCAATATAGATATCGGTCCGGCATAATCAACACCACATCGCATGAATGGAAATCCAGCTTCTAAACGTTCGGCAGGGAGGTCACCCATGTGTGGAGTTAACGTATTTCCCTTCATGCGAGTGCAGGTTACACATTTATGAACAACTTGCCTTGCTAAATTCCGTGCTCCCAGCACCCACCATCTATCACGCATGGCGGACACGAGAAGCTGGGGTCCAGCATGTAGCAAGCGTTTGTGTTCATAGGAACACAATAACCATGTAAAACGGTGTTTGCGACACAACAACACTGGATGTTTCTTATCGTAATCAAATTTTGAATTACTAAGTCTGCCACCAACACGAATAATATTATCCTTATCTAAAAATATACCTAAACCTAATGTTTTATTGCAAGACTTATTGTTCAAGTGCACCTTTTCTTTAAGACAACGATATTCCATACTGAATGATTGTGATTGTACTAAACGTGTCAACACAATTAGCGAACTATTTATCTCGCTCACGGTCAATGACCCTGTTTTGCGACCTTGACCAACACGCGATGCACGTAAATTAAAAATGTACCGTAAGACATACGCGACTGTTCTTTGCAAACGATTAAAACAAGAAAACCTTTCAAAATCAACTATATTATTATTAGTTTCCACGTTTACCAAATTTGTAGTTTTAGTGCATTTTAATTCCGGTAGTTTAATAGTAGTAAACTCAACTTTATTAGTGTTTGTTGTCAACCACCATGAAGTCGGTTCACGAAGAAAGGTCGGGCCACACCACCACAAACTAGTGTTGTCTCCCTTTAACGAATCAAAAAGTACGCCTCGTGATAATATATCAGCAGGATTCTCCTTACTTTTTACATGCAACCAAGTAGTGTTACTTGTTAATTCGTTAATTTGCACAACCCTATTCTGAACAAAAGTTTTTAACAAATGTGGTGATGTCCGAAGCCAGCCTTGTACTATAGTGGAGTCAGTCCAGAAATAAACCTTAGTGAATTGTAACCTAAGAGAATTTATAATTTTATTATATAGTTTAGCTCCAACTAAAGCTCCACACAATTCAAGCCGTGGAATACTTAACGCTTTTATTGGTGCGACCTTACTCTTAGCACATAATAATCGGCTAGTAACTTGCGACTCATCAGTATTATTATGTGAACGTATATATGCACACGCACCGTATGCAGACTGAGAAGCATCGGTAAAAATATGTAACTCTTTATTTACAGCACTATCACACATGACACAACGCGGTACTAATATTTCGGACAAATACTGTAACGAATGAATAAAATTATACCACACACATGCAATTTCACTTGGGACTTCATCATCCCAACTTATTTTGGCAAGCCATAATTTTTGTAATAAAATTTTAGCCGTAGTAATAGCTGGTGCCAATAATCCTAGTGGGTCGTAAATTTGTGCAATGATTGACATAATTAGACGTTTAGTTATCTTCGTATCAATATAATTTTTATCAAGACTAGTTGAAAAATTAAACAAATCGTTCTTGTTAGACCAACCGACACCCAGGGTTTTAGACTGACAATATTCACCGATACATAAATCCTTAGTACTTTCTGAAGTTACATCAAAATTAAAAGTCCATTTCCTTAAGGGGAAACAACCGGTTTGTAGAATAGCGGACGTTTTATTACAAATTTCTAACAACACTTCGCGCTGATCATGGCCCGTCAAAAGGTCATCGACATAAAAATCGTCATTGATAACGCTAGCGATGACGTTATCCTTGCATTCCTTTGCCAATTGTTTCAAGCAACGATTGCTAAGGTACGGTGCTGATGCAGTGCCATACGTCACTGTGTTGAGACGATAAACTTGTATTGGTACGCTGTTATCAGTGTGCCATAATATTAGTTGTAAGTTACGCTGTTCGGGATGAATTAAGGTTTGTCTAAAGAATTTTTCTATATCTGCGCACGCAACATATTGATACTGTCGGAAACGAAGCAATATTGAGAAAATATCATTTTGTAATCTAGGGCCCACGTATTGAATATCATTCAACGAATTATTATTAGATGTGGTCGCGCTTGCATCGAAAACGACACGTAATTTGGTTGTCGCGCTACTTTCACGATATACCCCATGGTGAGGTATAATATAATACGGCTTATTTAAATGGTCGAAATCGTCAACTTGCGTCATGTGACCTAATTGTTCGTACTCGTGCATAAATTCACAATACATTTTTTTATACTGTGACAAACGATTTAGTTTCCTCTCCAAAGATAAAAAACGCTGTTTGGCAGAATTATATGAGTCGCCCAAACAATCAGGTGATTGTTTAAATGGCATTACTACAGAAAACCTACCGTGCTGATCGCGTTCAGTAGTCTGTAAGAACAACTCTTCACAAAAACGATCCTCCTCAGTAATAACGGGAGGGATAAGTATCTCTTCGATTTCCCAGAACTTTCGTAATTGAGAATCAACTAGCGTCAAATTGCACTGAACTTCTGTCATGCTAGCTGCTGATAAACGATTATTATTATAAACTGGACCGGATATAATCCAACCTAACATAGAATCTTGTAGGTGCGGACCGGTGTGGAGTTTTATTTTATTTTCTCTTAGCAAATCCCAAAAAACATCGGCGCCTATTAATAAATCTATGTCACTCGGTACATAATATGTGGGATCCGCAAGCAGAATATTGCTAGGTATACCTATAGCATCACGATTAACGAATGTCGAAGGTAACTTTGAAATGATACTAGGCAACACTAAACAATGTAAGGTTGTATTAAAATCATACACCTTAGAACGAATATTAATATCGCATTTGTAACTGGACTGTGAAACGGTTTGTCCAACACCACAAACACGTATAGTGGACTGTATGATAGGTATTTTCAAACGCTTACACAAGCCTTGAGCTATAAAACAATTTTGACTGCCGCTGTCAATCAGAGCGCGAACCGTGTGATAACTGTTATCACTGTCAGCAATTTCAACTAACGCCGTTGACAACAAAACAGTTTGTAACGATTTAGCAGTGAATGCGTCCCCGCTACGATTATCAATATTGTCAGCTGTTTTACTAACGCAGTGTAATACAGAAGACTGTGGCAACGTATTATTGATACCGGAACGTTGTTGTGACGTATGTGGAATAACGCTATTATCAACATGAATTAACGCATTATGTTTTTGTTGACATAATTTGCAAGGACCAAAATTACAATTTTCAACTGTATGAGTGTTTGCACGTAAACAATTTAGACAAACGCCTTTTGACTGAACTAAAATTAATCTTTCTTCTACCGACATATTTAAAAACTTAACACATGAATATAATGCATGTTTACCACTACATAGAGGGCATGTCAAGTTATGTTTATTTATTTTACCTTTAGTACCTGATGAGACCTTATTATTATTATTCGCACTCGCATAACTAAGTGTAGTTTGAGAATTAGACTGCCTTTTTTGATCAGCTGATTGTCTACTCTCATGTTTACTTTGTGAATGTGACTTATTTTTACTGTTACCCGAATTAATCATGTCTAACATGTCAGACCTACTGTTTAGAAACGTTAATAAGTCTTCTAGTTTTACAGGTTTAGAGATTTTGTTAGAATCAGAGACAAGTGAGCTTCTGTGGTTCTCCCACTCGCGCTCAGTAGCAGAATCAAGTTTACTGACAACTAAATAAATGATAAGAATATCCTCGAGTGAAGATTCTGGTTCTTTAAGAGAATTTAGGGCTCTCAAATGACGTAAAACGCAATCTACCAACGTTCTGATCTGTGCCGGACATTCCTTACCCAGTGAAGGTGCCGCAAACAAGGCCTTAACATGGTTGTGTATCAATAGCCTATTATTTTGATACCTTGTTTCAAGCAGGTCCCACGCGTTACAATAGTTAGCAGCTGTAAACTCTAGCGAACTGATAACATGTAACGCAGATCCACTGAGAGACGATTTTAGGTATTGAAATTTCTGTATAGGATCTAAGTCGTCGCGATCATGTATCATTGAAACATATGAGTTCCTAAATTCTAACCATTTATCGAAGGAACCATCAAAGGCAGGTAATTTTATTTGCGGTAATTTAATAGACACAGATTTACCGGAAATGCACTGAGAATTATTTAATCCGTTCTGGTCACAGTCGCCTATCATGTGTTTTGCCATAGCTACAATTGAATAATATTGGCACTCAAACGAATCTCTGTAATCTAAATGCGATAGTAATTCTTTTTCATCCACATTTTTCTCTATTTTAGATTGCAGGTCGTTGAACTCGGCAAAGAAAATGGCTGCCGAATGAATACGCATTTGCACTTGAGTTTTAATCACAGAATCTAAACACGATCTATCTAACTTATTAATATAATTTGCGAACAACGTTAATCTACCTTTAATTACACCACGTTGTTTTTTAAGCTCAGCTAACTGGCTAGATACACGAGAAATAGTTTCATCATCACTCATTTTGGTAGTTATGGAATTAGGTAGGTACTCACAGTTTTGCGGTCGTGGTCAGTCGTGTTTTCTCACCTGAAGACGGTCCCAGGTATGCCAGTAGATCTGATTTCGATCAGTTCTGTAAACGTTTAGGTACGATATTAACACAAGGCGAAGACAGAGGGGTAGGAGGGAAAAGGGTAATTGGATAACCTGACCGTTGCTGGCTGCTGCATGAGTAGTTTCTCATCAGTAAACTGCGACTGGGCTTCCAAATCTCCTCAACGTACTTCTTCTTCGAAGTTCCACTCGCTTCCTCAATTCTTCAACCCGGCTCGTAACGTGGCTGATCTTCAATCCGGCTCGAAGGACCAATGTTTTGGCAATGAAGACAGGGGAGCTGGCAGGGACTTCTTCAATGATACTCTCGCTCGTAATTTGACAAAGAAGATATATTTTATAAGGTTTTACAATCGTATTTTTCTAGTACACGCGGTCCTGCACTGAGTGAAACACACTGGCGGGGCGCTTCGATGCCCTTTTTCAAAACCCGACGCGAGCGCGCAGTCTTCTCTTGTTAAACAACAGATGTCGCCTTTTCAATCGATTGTAGTTCGAATAATGAACAATAGATGGCGCTGCTTGACTGAACAGTAGGTATTTATGGGATTCGTGAATCTAGCTGATTTACGAATCCCATAGGTAACTACATTTATTTTTTCAAATCTATTGTCGACGAGTCCCTTTGAGTCCGCCAATAATAGAACTGACAAACGTTCTGAGAGCGGCGTACGTCTTACGATAGGCACTAGGATTTGCGACCCTTTCGAATCGAACAAGATTTTTGTTATTTAATGTAAAGCGATTATTAGTGCCATGCCATACTAAAGATTATTAAGCTGTTTGTTGTTTAATATTAATATTAACAGTGTTATTGACAGTGTTTTCTTGTTTTATCTTAGATCAATCGCTTCGAATGATCAAGAAGAAGAACAGTCAAGCGTATGTGATAAGTTTACGTTCCAATTTAACTTTTTATAGGACCTTTCAGATCTATTTATAGAACAGTTGACAATCGGTGAAAATATTAGGGATTTATTTTAAATTGATGTAATATGATAAACTTATGTAATTGTTTTTCCATTTTTAGGAGCAAGCCCAGATTGACTTGTTGGATATACAAAAATTGTAGAAATAAAATATCCATATTATTCTGCTAGGGGCAAAAATATTGATGATGCTATTAAGGTGAAAAAAATTACTTTCTGGAATATAGATCGAGGAGGTAATGTATATTTAAATAAAAACCACGATTGGTATTACCAAGCACAAGGTCAGATTCGTATCACGCAAAGAAAAATATGCATATTTGCCGTTTGGATGGATGTCGATATGAAAATAGAAATAATAGAGGAAGACAAAGCATTTTGGACTGTGTTGGAAACTCAATTGAAAATGTTCTATTTCAAATGTTTACTACCAGAAATAATCGACTCAAGATTGGACAGACAAATGGAAATCAAAGAGCCCGAATACATCCTAGAAGCAATCAATGCACGGGCAAAGACAAATAAACGAAAAACTAAAACTGAAAAATTGACAAATGAGAAACGTAAAAAAAAATAATGATTAGTTGATAGTACAATTGTAATAGTATCATCTATGCCCCTTATATTATACTAGCTGCTGCCCGCGACTTCGTCCCCGTGGAATCCCCGATTTTAAAACATTCTTTATCGCTGCTCCGCTCCTATTGGCTTAAGCGTGATGATATATAGCCTAAAACCCTCCTCGATAAATGGTCTATTGAACCCAAAAAGAATTTTTCAATTCAGTAGTTCCTGAGATTAGCGCGTTCAAACAAACAAACAAACAAACTCTTCAGCTTTATAATATTAGTATAGACTAGCTTCTGCCAGCGACTTCGTCCGCGTGGAATAGTTACTTTACCCCCGATTTTGAAACTCTCAGCCCGATCGGTTTAAAATTGACAAAAGATAGACATGCTGTTTCGGGATGTTTTTTAGATAATTTTATGTAGATGACTTCTTCCGTTTTCCCAAAATTTTCCTTCACTGCTCTGCTCCTATTGATTGTAGCGTGATGAAAAGTATACTACAACCTGCCCAGGAGTATGAAGAATAATTGCACCAAGTTTCGTTAAAATCGGTCGAGTAGTTTAGAAAATATATTCCTTGTACAGAATTGACCTCTCTACAGATTTATTATAAGTATAGATAATAACTCAGAAAATATAAATACTGTGTTTATTGTCTCACCACTTGCTGTTTGATACGATCCAATATAGTATACCAATAAAACAGTTCTTGTTTTTTTTCTTATTTATCTATAATGTATATAATTTTGGCATTTTTTTAAACTTAGAATGTATTGAAATCTTTATAAAGTTGTTTCAAAAGAAGTTTTGTACAAATCGTCATAAAACCTAAAATACATTTTGATATACCTTTCTTTTAATTTTTGCAAAATATTTTTCATTGAATAATAAATAAACATAAATTGTTTACATTTAAAGAAAGAAAGAAAGAAAGAAAGTGGTTATTTCAAACCAAATCAATAAAAATGAAGCTCAGGTAAAACTAAAACACTACCAGAATAGGGTAGTTGACTAAAAAAATCTAATTAGTCCGTCAGATAGATTTCCAAAAAATATTGGACACGTATTTTTTCTTTTTTCACGTAAACAAAAAATGAAGCCGATACAGAGCGTTGAAAACTCGTGTGACGTCACTACTCGCTACAATTTTTAGCGAGCCGTAACGTCACAAGCCCCCACTCCTAATCTTTGATGCTTTGTATCTTCGTCAGTTTTTATAGATTTGATAAAGGAAAAAATACGTGTCCAATATTTTTCTATAGTCTAACTGACGGACTAAACATAATCATATATTTTTTACTCAGGAAACATCCCTATTATATTTACTCACAATCCACATGTTGCTATATTTTACTAAATTGTAAGTTACCAAGTTTTATTTTTCAACAACCACGCACGTGTGAGTGCGCAGCTGTGTGCGTGACTCGCATACAGCGAAAAATTTACCTAAACAATGTTCGCCGGTTTAGGTCGGCACAGTCTTAAGTTTTAAATAAGTAAGTTATTTAATTGCAAAATGGCTGAGATATTAACTTTTTAAACTGACTGTAACGAGTTTGTTTTTTTTTTTGTATATAAAATAATGCATTAAAATCGTATAGATACAAAAACAAAACATTATTATATAATGTTATATTTATTAGTTTATTATGTAGCATGTGTAGGTATGTATATTATATTTATTACGAGTATATATATAATTTGTATATTATTTCCGAAACAAAATTATATTTTAAATATTATTTATTTGAAGTAATCCTACCACAGTGTAGTATTTTAAACCAATCCAGCAATAAAAAACTATTGCCTTAAATAAATAAAACTTTCTTAGAAGCCCCTATTTCATTTTGAAAGAGCTATCCAATCATACCCCACATGATTATGTTTGTTGAAATTGATTTTTTCATCCCTCAGTTACATGTATGGAGTGCCACACAATTATTTTTTCCATAATATCACACTATTGAATAGCGGTTCACAAGTTGCACCTACATACCTACCGATTTTCATTTATGTAGCTTTAATAGTCTCCGAGTAAAACGGCTGTGACATACAGACGGACAGACGGACATGAGGAAATTATAAGGGTTCCGTTTTTGCCATTTGGCTATGGAACTCTAAAAAAATGCCTACGATTCGTTGGAAGCGCGCGCTGGCTGAGGAGGCGCACTAGCTCTGCGGCATCAGAACAGAATCAGAATCTTACCACGACAAAGACATTGCGTTTGTTTTAAACCATATTTTTATTTAGTCCACTTATTTTATTTATTCACTCCTGTATCTGAGCAGTAAATGCAAAAAAGCCAATAAAGTTTCTGAAAGCTATCGTCACAGCCAGGCCGAAAAGTTCCGAATCCCAAATCGAATCAACAGCAGCAAATTGACACGATTGTGCGAAAAATACAAAGAGAAATAAATCTGCATATTAACGAAGCAATTAAAATATCCGTGTAGGAAGTAGGTACTCGTCTGAAGTTTGTTGGAGGTCCCGAGCCTCAATTTCTAAGGTTCCAAGGCGGGCCACGTCATAATCGGATTTACGTCTGTCAACCTCACATAAAGTTTATGAATTTGCATAAACTTTACTATCGTATCAGCCTTTTATGTAAGCTTCGGCGTGTCAATTAGGACTGGATTTTCTTTTTCATTTTATCTAGTTTTCAAGGACAGGGTGTGATGTTCAATTTAATTTAAGTAATATCAATCATCATCTGCCTAGCCTTTTCCCAACTATATTGGGGTCGGCTTCGAGTCATACCGGATTAAGCTGAATTATTTAACGTGGAGCCTACTAGACCTCCACAACTCATTAACTGGGGAACACGGTACTTCTTGGCAAGACTTGTGTCAGATTTTCTGGCTTCTGACAATCCGTAACGACTGCCAAAGATCTACAAATGACAGCCGGGACCAACGGCTTAACGTGCTTTCCAAGGCACGGAGGAAACTCGGTATGTTAAGATGGTCACCCATCCACAGACCAACCTTGGCAAGTGTTGCTTAACCTTGAAGATCGATCTGCGCGGCTGTTATTGTTTAGCCACGAGCTCCTCGAGCTCGAGAGAATTTAAGTAATATCAATATTAGACGCGAATTCTGGACAGGAAACAAATAATTAGCTTTGCCTGCGGCTTCGGTCGCGTTAAGTTAAGGTAGCCTATGACCGCCTCCAGGGACCCATCTATCTCTGTAGCAAAATTCAATCAAATTTAGGCGAGAAAACATATCAAACAAACTAGTTTTAATTCGCATTTATTATATTGCTTACGACTGCTTACAAATCGTTCTAAATAAACTTTAAAGTTTCCTTACAGCATTATCTACCTAAAATCTATATAAAAAAACTGCTCTTAAACGAACATCCCCCTTAACGCAGATACAACACCGCTCTAAAAACACAAACTCATTCATTTAATACATTCTTAACTTGTCGAGAGGCAGATAACTTGTTGTTCCACCAAACTGAAACTTATTCCCACTACTGGAGCTGAGAAAGTAGACTTTATAAAAACCGGTACCAGATAATAAAAAACCGTAACTTTACAAAGAGCTCAAGGAACAAATTGGGCTAACTTTTTAACCTTTTCTCATCAAATTATACAATGTTCTGGTACAGCGGTTTTTCGCCGGTATTTTTTATTTTATTTTATGGAACCTTTGGATTCTGAAGTGTAAATGATAGGCGGCGTCGAAAATATTGCCGAGTAATGAAGGTAAATACTGAGTAACGATTTGTGAAATCTGCTGCGGCCAGCTTCGGGGGACGCGGACTGTGCTTTATAGCGCTTTTTATGCTTTCTGCTCTCAAACTTCGGGATATTTTGGTGGATTGTTAAACCACACATATTTTTGATAAATCTGGTATGTTTTATTTCATTGATTGCAATTATTGATTTATACTTTTAAGAATACATCATTATTTTTTTACCAAACGCTTGTTTTACAAATGTTAAAAGCATTAATAACATGGCTTTTTTAAATACTCTCGACTCCCAACTAGTTGTATGTTACTGTGACTAGGAGTCTATGCTCCTCCGCAGCAACAAAGCCATAAAATATGGAGCGGCTTTTTTTTCACAATAAAATGAAAAGTTACACTACGGCTTCAATTACTCACAACAATCAAGGAGGAGCCACGAGCCTAAATAAAAACAGCCGCACGGGTCGATCTCTAAGGTTAAACAACGTTTCCTAAGGTCGGTCTGTGGATGGGTGACCATCTTACCGTATTGCTCTGTACCTCGGAAAACACGTCAAGCCGTTGGTCCAAGGCCCGGCTGTCATTTGAAGATCTTTGGTAGTCGTTACGTATTGTCAGGAACCAGGAAATCTTACTCCACTCTTACCAAGAAGTACCGTGTTACCCAGTAATGGGTTGTGGAGGTCTGGTAGGCAGCCGCTCCGCGTAAACAGGTATTCGGCGGTTTGACTGGAAGCGGATGCCAATATAGTTAGGAAAATGGCTAGGCAAATGATGAATCGTTAATTTAAAGTTAATTTGTTAATTTAGCCATTTGATTTCGCTTCGTCTTGCTTTTCGACCCCATTTATTAATCGCGTGCTCTAAAACATAGCCTGCTCTATAGTCCCCCATAGGCTACTAAACTCGAAAAGAGAGGTGATTACTGTGATGTTTTTTATGTGATTAATTCACAGAAACATGGGGGCTGCGACATAACATCGCGTTTTATGGCACCCATGGGGTCGAGTTGTTATCAGTAACCGGGAATCACATGTCATTAAAACACCACAATAATATCACACATGTCAAAGCTGTCTGTGTGTTTGCGATGTTATTACTGCGAAACTACAGAAACTCACTTATGCACCAAGCGTACATGGTATAAATTGGTGTAAACAAATAGTAGTCCCAACAATAGGGAACTGCTGTAAATCATTGAGGAATTCCCTCAACTTTCTATGGTCTTCATCATCAGATCTGTAATCGCACTTATCTATACTAATATTATAAAGCTGAAGAGTTTGTTTGTTTGTTTGAACGCGCTAATCTCAGGAACTACTGGTTCGAATTGAAAAATTATTTTTGGGTTGAATAGACCATTTATCGAGGAACGCTTTAGGCTATATATCATCACGCTTAAGCCAATAGGAGCTGAGCAGCGATAAAGAATGTTTTAAAATCGGGGATTCCACGGGGACGAAGTCGCGGGCAGCAGCTAGTAACCCATATGGGTGCAAAGTTCTCATCAATGGAAATGAATTAAGTCCAAACACCGGGTAATTGCTGTAAGTCGATCAGGAGTTCCCTCGACTATCTTTCGGCTTCATCATAAGAGCAACTTCAGACCTTCATGAAATAGTAGTGCTTTAGGATAATTAATGAAAAATAAACGCACTAGGTGCCACTACGATTTTGGAAGGCTCGCATCGACTTTTCTGGGATGCTATCATCAGATCCTGGTTACCATGGTACCACCTTTGGGATATCTCCTTTACAACAAAAAAATAATCATCAAAATCGGTTCATAAACGACGAAGTTATCCGCGAACAAACATAAAAAAGCATAAATACGGTCGAATTGAGAAACCTCCTACTTTTTTGAAGTCGGTTAAAAATAAAAAACGTACTAAATTAATCACTAATTTCAACCGAAAGACGTCCACTACAGGGCTGAGGCCTTACCAAACGCCATTACATCGACACGACCTGTGAATTATAGATTTATTTAATATATAATTACTCCACATTAGCAGTACCATTAACGGTGTTCGGCTGATAGATGATTGTGGACGCAAAAGTGACAGAACCCAGTGGAAGCACTTAGCATGATATATGAGCCGCCATGTTTTGTATTTACATACATATCAACGAATTAAGATGGAGGTTCGTAATGTGTTTGGCGATATATTTAGTAACAAGCAGCGCGCCGCGGTTTTACCCGCGTAGTACCCGTTCCCGTGGGAATATGGGGATAAAATATAGCCTATTTTACTCAGGAGAATGTAGCTTTCTAATGGTGAAAGAATTTTTGAAATCGGTCCAGTAGTTTTTGAGTTTATTCGTTACATACAAAAATACAAATCTTTCCTCTTTATAATATTAGTTTAGACTAGCTGCCACCCACGGCTTCGCCCGTGTGAATGTCGAAAATTATCCCAAGGGAACATACTCCCGGGATAAAAAGTCCTATGTGTTATTCCAGACTATAATTTACCTCTGTGCCAAATTTCATCCAAATCCGTTCAATAGTTTTCCCTTGAAAGAGTATCAAACATCCATTCATACATTACAAACTTCCGCATTTATAATATTAGTAAGATACTGGCTTTGAAAATGTGGAGTTGATTATGTTTGTTTTATAGGGTTTTATGCGACGGGCTTAGTGAACAAGTTCGATTCGAACTTGGTCTTTTTTTTAAATATTAGAGCAATTTCCTGGCGATACCAGTTGTTTAAATCGAACACTGCGATAATTTACTCCACAATTTTCTTTTTTCATAAATTTATCTATTTAGTTTTCGAATCTTTTTATGGCTGGGAAATCATCTAATGACTTTTTCCGCTCTGGGTGGAGCGGAAGGGAGTGTCAGTCTCTTACTGAATAAAACTTATCCGTGTTCCTCCTGATGTTCATTGAGTTCTGTAACCTTGGCACACTGACATCTCTTAGTGGCCCGCGTGGAACACAACGCGCGGTGGTAGTTGCCTTACCCTACTGCAGCCCTACCATGACGTCTTAAATCATCATGATTCCGGTGTCAGAGAGAGACTGAGTTACACAAGATGACAAGACGAATAGTACTATCCCTTCCCCTCACACTGAATCATGATAGCATTGGCACTTCGTAGTACGGCCACAGTGGCCGTTCTACAAAAATAAAGTATGAATATTTTGACTTGGACTTTGGTGACGATCTAATTAAAAAGTACCTTTTATGAATGTTGTGGCGATCATGGTAGGTTTATTTTGACTATGATAGACAGTCATTCTTTCAGCAATAACTCAAAAATAACCTTGATATGAATACGATTTTGTATGGTATATGGCAGCTATTGCTTAGCATAGCATAAGCGTAATGTAATGTTCCCACTGCTGGGACACAGGCATCCTCTCTAGGAGGGGAAATGGGCTGTAATCCAGCACGCGGGCACAGTGCGGGTTAGTGAATGTCACATGTCTTCGAATTTTTGGTTCTAAGACATGCCGGTTTCCTCGGGTTTGAACCCGCGACCTACAATTCGTAAGTCGGGACCGTTACCACTCGGGCACCACTGCTCTTATATTGCTTAAGTCAAGGTTAAACACGGTACCTATCTACGTTTTGTTATATGGATCGGACAAAGAGCAGATAACTAAGTTTTCAATGGAAAAAAAAACAACCGACTTCTAAATAAAAAAGTATAAAATAACTTTAATTTCGGAACTCGGTGATTTTGGTTGTTTTTTTTTTTTTCGTTTTTTGAACACCGCCTAACTACGCATTATTAGGGATAACTCAAATACTATTAGTCGTCAGATCTCAATTAAACGGGACCACACGACAAACACCAGCTTTCGAATACAAAAAGAATCATCAAAATCGGGACACGCAGTGCAAAGTTATGAGGTAACACACAAAAAACAATACAGTCGACTTGAGAACCTCCTCATTTTTTGAAAGTCGGTTAATAATGGAAAGAAAGCCAACCTGAATCATCATCAACATCTATCCTGAATCTATATATCTTTAAATTAGAATAGTGCCCTGAACAAAGGATTCTGTTTATCGCGGAATAATGTTCCCTAAAATAATTTTCAATCTTCAAGTTGGCGAAGCCGTAGCAAAGGTACTAGCTTTTGCACACTATAAAACAGAGCAGTAAGCAACACCAATTACTATCATAAGCCTTATCGAAGCCAACAGCTTTGCACTTTCAGCTGCAGACAGCAAAATGATTTTTGCAACGCAAAATCTACTAATAATGAATATTCATACCAGCGATGGACTATACTGTGCCGTAATTGTGTTAACGTTTCGTAGTAACTTCGTTAAAGGCTGTTGCGGACATAACTTTGGATTTATGTTCTAGGAGTTTAGTTGTTATTGATTTTGAGTAACGTTTTTTGATAGCCTGTGTAAATAAGTTATGCGTGGTTGTAGGTGCTTTGGGTTGGTCAATAAATGTAATCATCATCTTGATCATTATTACTAAACGTAATAATGATGTTTATTTAAACAATCGAAGTATCTTGACTTGGCTCGCGAGATTGTCGAAACGTGGGATGTGAACACATCAGTCATTGTGCCGATAATCGTGACGGCCAATGGCATAATTGCCAAGAGCTTCGACCAACATCTCAAGAGGCTCTCGTTGGGCAGCTGGATCAAGGGCTTGATCCACAAAGCAGTACTCCTGGACACGGCGGTATTGTTAGGAGGTTCCTCTCTCAGGAGCTCTGACCACCGGTACCTTGGACCCTGTCCCCGATACCGGTGTGCTACTATTTTTTATATTTTTTAATGTTTTTTTTTAGAAATATTTAAAAAATCTGATAAATATGTACATAAAATAAATAAATGACAAATTCATGTTTATTTATATGTATTTGTTCATCCAGCGCCGTTTATTGCCGATAATCTTTTTTAGTTAATGTGTGGGTAACGCACTAGGCTGCAATATTGTAAACGCTCGTTTGAATCGTCACGTTTTTTGTAAATATGTGTATTGTAGCTGTTTATTGTCCCATAAAACAAAATAAATTAAAGCCGTAAGCTACTGGACACCAATAAATGTGAGGTCGTGCTTTTGAGTATGATAAACCTCAGTTGATGTTCAAAATTGTCTAAACATTTGGAATGAATGCATTCATTTAAACTCAAGTCACCAGATGAGGTTAGGCAGCATAGAATTGCGATAGCCATGAAGTGCTTGGACCTTTTTGTTTGAACAAAACCTCCTTAGTGAGTGCTTAAATGTCTTGTGATCGGTTTCTGAATTGGGAATTTGGAGTAAGTTGACCAATTCAATGCCAAAGTTCAACAAGTTTTCAGGATAAAGTTGTATTTGACAAATACTCAACTTCAAACTCTTGAATCAGAAACAGTCTTCTTAAGTCGGGCGTTATATGAACCTTTAACGATATTCGTAAGGGGGATTTGAATCTATACTAATATTATAAAGCTGAAGAGTTTGTTTGTTTGTTTGATTGTTTGTTTGTTTGTTTGAACGCGCTAATCTCAGGAACTACTGGTCCGATTTGAAAAAATCTTTCAGTGTTAGATAGCCCATTTATCGAGGAAGGCTATAGGCTATATTTTATCCCCATATTCCTACGGGAACGGGAACTACGCGGGTGAAACCGCGAGGCGCTGCTAGTAATAAATAAATGAAACAAACTGTAAACTCCAACTTTATAATCCTTAATCTCCCATGCAAGCCTGAAACACCCAAGTACCTACAAAGCAGGATGTAATCAAAATCACAGCGCCCGAGCTCACCCGAGCTTGTCCGAGCTTCCCCGATCCAACAGCCGAACTCCACAGAATTAAGTTTCTGACAAATTGAGTGTCTGTACGCCCGGAACTCCTGTATCGTCCCATTCCTCCCTCGAATCAGCCAGGTAATTGGCCCGGCTATAATGTTTCCACTTGGCTTCGGACTGTATTGAAGAATCAACTGGTATCCAATTGTGGCTGAAGATTTTGATCGCAATATCGTGGTATTAGTATGTGAAGACGTGAATCAATTTGGAATATGAATGGGTTTGGCTTTTCGTATTCTGTGGATTTTCTGTTTGGAAGGCTTGCTGGGGAAATATCTTGACGTTTTTGATACGGAAAAGTTTGTTGTAATAACAGTGCGTGTTGAAAGAGTTCGCTCAAGTCCAAATGCGTGTTTCATTTACCAGTCAGGTCTTGGCTAAATCTATTACATATATATAATATTTAAATATATTTAGCAAATATATAATATTTAGTTACTTAATTTTATTGTTACTATAGTCTCGTACGAAAAAAACGAAATGCACATCATTCCCAGTATGCCCATCAAAATATTTATATTACATTATAATCTTGAAGAGATCGCGGAATCCGATAAGGTGATCGAGGTCAATTTAAATATTGTGAGGGTTCCGAACTTTTTTTTACAATAAAAAATAGTTTTGAAATTATTCAAAAAATTAGAAGAAAATTTCTAACCTCCCCCTTTATCTCCGAAACAACGGAGCATATTTTTTTTAAAATAAATACAGACAAAAAGTCTACTTCTTATAGGTTTTCCTGTAATCTAAACAATATTACATTCATTTAGAACCCTTTACATGCGACTCCGACTTCCACTTTGCAGTTTTTTCTATATCCTTTCCACCTAACTGATTTGATTCATACCACATGTCAATCCTCTTAAAGTAATACCAGTACCCATTAAACAGGTCCCCGAAAAAATTAAACCTAAAATAAGTGAGAAAGGGAGAATCATTTTCACGCCCAAAGTTGTCGGCAACACCCCCATTAGGCATGCTACACACGCGCCACAAATGACCGTACCAACGGTAGCGGTAGATGGCGGTGCGACCAATTAACTTGCCGCGTTGTAAAAACGTGTGTAGACTGCCTTATCGACATTCTATTCAATGATAGGTAATATTAGAGCATGTGCCGGTTTTAATGGTAATTTTCTGATAGAGATGTTGGTGGGAATGAGTAGAGTATGTTAATAAGCTATTTATTTGTATAAGGAATCCTAAAAGTATATAACGAAGGCAGCCGTTTGGCTTGACTAAGATTATCAATCACTGGAACGTCTTGGAAGCAAACATCGACGTCGAGACCATACGGTCATACTTTTGGGACAAACATGGCCAAATACTGCACAAGACCGGCAGGATTGGGACACCATTCGGCCAAAAAATTAGTGTGTGTCTAATCCCTGAATTTTATTTACAACTGTTAAGCAGTTCCATTAAGTCGTTTTATAGTGCAGACAGTTGGTGCAGACATGAGCAATTACTAACTAAAACTTATTCCTTTTTGGGCTTTCAACCCACACCATAACTTTAATGAGTCCACAATTGTTTGGAATTTCTATTGCCTAATTGTTCTAATCCCTTCTGATTTTGCATTACAACTGCTGAAAATGAATTAACAACCAATTCCCAGACAGTTTTTATACCTCAAATGCCTCTTTAATATCAATCCAGCGCACCATTTTCCCCAATATTATATCGCCATTTATTTCCCTCCAATGCACTCATCTTCCCGCGAAGCCAGTCTGATCGAAGCCAATTCACTCCGCAACGCCCCGTCAATTTAACTTCGATTAAGCCGTGGGACACACTGAAGACTGAACTAAAAAGAACTATCCAGAGTGGTTCCTTTATAAGCTTATTGTGGAAGTTCACACAACTTGGACAGTTTTCCCGAACTGCTTATTGTAATCGATGCGCGGTTGTGTGTCTGGCTTTATTGTGTGGCGATCGTCTTTTTTTTAGTTTTGAATTGAGAAGGCAGTTTGCGGTGAAGTTTTTTGCGATCTGTTGGGGCTGAAAATTGTTGTAACATGCCTTTGTGGCGAAAAAGTGAGGATATAAAAGTAAACTCTTTTCCCGTTTGGGTGTCTTTAGAGATTTGACTATATTACAAACCAGTGTCAAGTTTTCTGTAGAAATGAACATCACCGTTGTATCTATTTTTTACTGTGCCATGTTCTGATCTCTTTAGTAAATGTGTGTACGTAAATTTTTAAATAAGACAACCCAAATGAGGCTTGCGAATTCTAATACATTTTTGAAACCTCACTTCAACTAAAGTATCCATCGCTATTCACACGTTGTTCAGATACCTAACCCAAACTACCAATGGATCAAACCAGTACTTAAGCAGACCCTAACTAGAACTCTCTTATGTCCCCATCTCCGTAAACCAAATCTAGATCACAGCTTCTAATTACGAGGACCAAATAACAAACGAGATTTGTCGACACTTGCAGATTGTGGTTTATTTAGGACCTTTCCTTATAATGTCCGGAACGGAGCCACAGAATCAAGTTGTGTAGAAGGTCCAGTGTACGAGTATGCAAATAAAACATATGTAGGGAGAATTGTGTAACGATCTATGTATATTTGTAAAGGACAGAAATCGCAAAATTTATGGGAACAGACCAAAGTTCTTGACGACTATGGAAAGTAGGTAGGAGCAGAGGTGGCCGAGTGGTAACGGTCCCGACTTAAAAGTTGTAGGTCGCGGGTTCGAACCCAGCCAGGCGTATTACTTTGTGTAATTAATTTTATCACCACTGCTCTCAAAACAGTAAAGGAAAACACCGTTAGAAAACCGGCATATCCTAAAACCAAAAAAATTCGAAGACATGTGACATTCACCAATCCGCACTGGCCCCGCGTGGTGGATTACGGCCCATTCCCTCTCCTAGAGAGGAGGCCTATGGAAAATTAAAAAAGGCTGATTATTATGCTTATTTTATTATGGAAAGTAGGCTGTCATAAAATGAGGCATTGTTGTAAGTCTCTTGCAAACAGGATTATTGCCCGATTAGTAGGCTCATTCTCTGTTACATGGGAGTAAATCAAAACTGATGAGATGCAGGTGTATCTAGGAAATGCTAACTGATTTGACGTTTAACTTTTTTTTCTGGCAACCAGACACAGAACCAAGTCTTGTGTGATGTTCCCAAGACTTGGTTCTCTCTCACTCCCTCCACAGCGAGAATATAGTCCCAGCTGTGGGAACATGATAGGCTGATTATGCAATATATAGGCACAAGATAGAATAAAGTTGGTTAAAGAACGAATCTATGTTGTGTTTTCTATTTATCCTAAAGTTTCACAATATATAGCATTAATATACAGTACATATAGTATATTTAGCATTAATTTCACCTTCGTATATGAAGGATCCACTGCAATAATGATGAAAGTCCATTTTTGTAAAAAAAAAAAGTAAGCACGACTTTCAGCCACTGGATATCTGTTGCGGAATTTGTTCGAAAGAGTTACCGCGGCCCTGGAACGCATAGGGCACAAGAAGGATCACGGGTGGGTTTTAGTCAGTAGAAGTCTGACACTCCCTACCGCTCCACCCAGGGCGGGAGGGGTCATTTGATGATTTCCCATCCAGAAAAAAAAAGCCACTGGATATCTGTAGTTGGTAATCTCGTTAAAAAACATGGCAATATTATTTACAATCCCCATATTTTAGACAGTTCACGCTTATATTAGATAAAAGGACGGTACTCAATAAAGTCCTGGTTTTAAAAAACTTTAAATAGTATATTTTTACTTAGTTCTTAAATAAAGCTTGAGTAAAGAAACAACATAATATCAATAATCAAAATGTGCTGCGTAACAAATAATGTATTATATTCACACCTTTAAACACGACTTTCATTTTCCCATTAATACAATTGAAACGCAATTATCTCAAAACGAGGTAACAAGGACATTTATCGTTATAGCAGAGGACCCTTCATATATAGTTCAAATAAATAAACCTCCTGTGCTACACAATAGGGTAGTTAACTAAAAACATCAGCTGATTAGTCCGTTAGATAGATTTCCAAAACATATTGGACACGTATTTTTTCTTTTTTCACATAAAAAAAATGAAGACGATACAGTGCGTTGAAAACTCATGTGACGTCACTACCCGCTACAATTTTTACCGGGCAGTGACGTCACACGCTCCCACTCCTGATCTTTGATGCTTTATATCTTCGTCAGTTTTTATAGATTTGATAAAGGAAAAAATACGTGTCCAATATTTTTCTATAATCTAACGGGCGGACTAATTAGAATCATATTTTGTTAATCAGGCAACATCCCTATTGTGTAGCGAAACTAAATAAATTACGGTATTTTCCGTGCGTCTTGATTTAGGCCGCACTCACACGTAATACGGAGTAAGTGGCGGTTTTTGCAGCAGATAATTGAGCTGTCTGATACTATTACCGTAAGCTGCTATGTGCTCCGGGAAAATATAATTACCGCTGTCAAAAGATAAATGGAGGCCTTATTTCTTTTTTAGGGTACTACTATTAATTTCGGTGGTTTGGTGAAAAATAACTTCTTTTTTTTCATTGTTTATTCAAAGTGGGTGTTACATGAATTGTTAGCCAAACTGCAGTACAGTTTATCGCTAGGGGTCTTGTGGATACAATCTTCTTGAGTGATGTATGTAAGTAGTTATTAGCTATTAGGTATACCTACAAATCGAAGCAAAAATTAAAAAGGTAGGTAATTTTATCTCGGCAGCGACCTCTCGTCTGGTTCAATCCATGGTCAGCAGTAATGCTAGCGAAGGAGGAGGCGGACTGTGTGAGGGAGAGGAAAACTTCAAGCTGGAGCTACCACAACAGAAAAAGACGCCCGGGCGTCTGCAGTTGCAGGGCGATTTCCGGGCCCCGAATGGCGTGCGATGGGTGGCTCGCCATCTCGTTCCACGCGCGCCTCAAAAAGATGTCAGCAAAGAAGACGGGGCCCCCATACGGTCAGTGCCTGCTAGGGTTGTGGAATTTGTTCGAACGAGTGCCGGCGGCCCTGGAACGCAAAGGGCACTAGGAGGAGCACGGATGGGTTTTAGTCAGTAAGTGTCTGACACTCCCTTCCACTACACCCAGGGCGGATGAAGTCATTTCATAGTTTCTCATTTTAAAAAAAAGGTATTTTTTTCTAGATGACAAAATGCGATTTAGCTACGCTTCTTTATGTTATAGATTGTCACTACAATGATGATGATTAAAACAGTTGGCATTAGGTCAAAAAATGTTCTTTATGAACATTAAATACCTACTTTGTAAAACGGTTAGTAATCATTATATTGATTGCTGTTTATGTACCTAGAGTCCTAGATGATGATATGATTATGATTACTTGCTCTGTTATTTATATCTATAGGTACCAGTATAATAAATAGGAAAGATTTTTTTGTTTGTTCGAACCGAATAAGCTTCGAAACTACTGGACCGATTTTAACCATCTTTTCACCACTGGTAAGCTACATTATTAGTAAGTAACATAGAATATATTGTATCTCCGTACTCACAGGGGAACGGGAACTACATGTCAATTAAGTGGGAAATTAAATTTTCTTAAAGCCGGAACCACCGAACGTTTTCTAAATTACTACCCCAAGCACACATTTCGCTCCAATGAATCCTTAAAACAGTACCGACACCACCTACTCCATTTTAAGAGGAAATCACAGATTACAGGTACTCCACCACGTGAAATACACTTAAGATAAAATCCTCGCACTCTCTGATCTTAGGCAGAGATAACAAAATATACGTAGACGCCAATGGTTCTGTCGAATTAGGGATTTCAAGAATCTAGCGCACTTACTGAAAGTGTCTTTTTAGTATTATCATAGCATTTGTAAGTACGAGAAATTAATTGGTTTAATTTTGTATTTAGCGTTTAATTATGCAACTATGTTTCTCTCTTTTGGAATTCAATATGTGGCAGGGGAGGCGAGGGTTCTATTAATAATTGTACATATTATATTTCGGATAAATATAGAGGATAGAGTCTAATTAGGTGGCAGGAATAATTCAATGATAAAGTAGAAATATAAAGCAAATATATGTCGTGGTTGCGGAAAAAAGGCTTCCACTCAGCATATTGCTGTGCCGTTCCGGGCCCCATGGCGCTGATTTTCAGTGGTCGCATAAGACATTGTTGGGGTAGTATGTGTGACCGTGAATCTTATTGTAAAAGAGAACACTGTATTTGCGTAATACTTTATTTAATACAGGCAGGGTTACAAGAAAAGCACATATCGTGGTACAGAACAGGGGTCATAGGGAAAAAGGAAAACGGAAGTTGTCTACTACTCGATGACACATCAGAATGTTGCCACTGCTAACATGCCTATTACTATTTATAAATGTAAACACCGTAACAGACATGACGTACGGAAACGAAACCTGTTGTCAACTAAGGGAATTAAATACAAAATAATAATAAAATAAATTCATTATGATAAAACAAACAGGGTTCAATACATATTCAAAAAGTTCTAGTAAGAACAACCCAAAACACTATCTTCTTTTAAAACAAGTGATTTAAAAAAAATCTTATATCATCTTCTTGATAACATTGTTTATTCCCGTGTACCCTGCGTGTACCACACACACATTGACTACACAATGGAATGACTCTCTTTTGGAATGTACCCACACAATATCATAAATTCCAATTCATCAGAAATATTCAACCCAAGAGTAGTCAATAGAAGTTGTTATCTTATCGCGGGTAGGCGATGAATAATAATTACAACTACCCTCAAACCCTTTGATCACATGTGAATACAAATGAATGATTATATTAATGATTAAAACGACAAGGTTCTAACAAACTTGTGTTTTGATTAGAAACTGAATTTTAGATACAAATATTTAACATGGAAATATCGACTCCCGAAATCCCGAAAACCCGGTTACCAGCCAGTCCCTGTATTTGGCATGGACTTATAATATCCACAACCCAGTAAGTGAGTACCTCAAACCACACGATTTTCTGACATCTGATGCTAAAAAACTTATTCTTCTGTATAATTATAATATTTTTCTTGTCTTTTTTTTCTGGTTGATCACTCAGTTTCCTTCTTAAACCTAGCGCCTCATACCAAGTAGTAGATGGTTGATGCCGTTCTCCTTGCACAGCAAAATTCAAAAGTCATTTATTCAAACTAGGTTGATAGACAGCACTTTTTGAACTTCACATTTTACATAAAGACAGTCCCCCAAAACGCCCACCCGTCACCACTTCCTAGTGTTTTAGCTGGGAAGAAGAAGTGGCGCAACAAACTCCCCAGCAACACAGCAATATCTAGCAGTTCCATTTCCTTCGAATGGGATCGTCCGATTCAAATAAAATAGATTCAGGAACCCCCGAAGCCCTTGTTATTGTCGCAGTACACAACAAATGTTGCCCTTACACTCCAATATATTTGCGTTCCAGGAATCTGACAGAACAATGGTTCAGGGTTGCTACTGTACCCTGAATTTCCTTTGAAGACTTATGTCAACTACTTTTTAAAACTATAATAGTTAGAAATTTCAAAAAGAGTTCGAGTACCTACCCTTATACGAAAACATAGCTTATATATTGAATTAATTAGAAACGTTTGGATTTTTTGTTATGGCAGCTATATAAATTATCAGTATGACTTTTCAAGAGGAGGGGAAGGCAAAAAAAAATGACGTGTCGTGTCTGACGGACGCGGGCGGTGTGAAAAAAAGACTCTTGTATATCGATAGAGGGTTTGACTACTCAGATGACTAATAGTCTCTAAATAAATTGCAATGGGTATGGAAAAGAGAGTGAAAATTTCAAGATAGATCAAAAATAAACTGAAACCAATGCTGATGTTGATAATAACGCTGAAATTCCTTGAGTTACTAAACCAGTTAAACACAACCCTGCAACGAACAGTGTTAATGTACCAAGACCAAGATGTCTACAAAACCTAATAAATTATCCAACAGCGGACTAGTGATTCTTTGAACACAGCTCCATAATCCTTGCCGAAACCCCACAGGCCATTTTGGCCATTACGTCCTTCGTTCGAAGGGTCAAGACTGTGTGGTATGCGTGGTAATTGTCGTTGACCGTAAACCGAACTCTGCTGTAGTTAATGTTTCGTGGACGATTGAATTTAATTACTTTTGGGTGTCGGATACGGAATTACACAGGGCTGTCAATTATGCGTTTTAATTATTTGTTGAGCTGGCTCGATTGGAGTATGTATGGAAGTTTAAGTATGTATGACGGCCCTTGCTGAACTCTCATGGAATGGATACTTTTATGGTATTAAAACTATTTTGGGTCTTTTCTTTCTGAGTTCTGCTCTCCGTATTTGTAAATGTCATATTTGTTTTCGTTCTACACCTCAATATCATCATTAGCCTCTTTTGTCTTTTGCTAATCCTCTCGTTCCTGTGTCAGCCTCATCCAGGGTCTACGATAATATAGAAAACTCGCAGCGCCCCGCGGTTTTACCCACGTTATTCCCGTTTCCGTGGGAATATGGGGATAAAATATAGCTTATCTCAGGGTGAATGTAGTTTTCTAATGGTGAAAGAATTTTTGAAATCGGTCCAGTAGTTTTTGAGTTTATTCGTTACATACAAAAATACAAGTTTTTCCTCTTTATAATATTAAGTATAGATCACTACTGAGCTGAGCTACATGATACTTTGATATTATGTAGTTCTCCCCACTATTTTTCTTCAAGCTGAGCTAAGCAAACTTATCGATAAAGTCTTACTGACAAATCTTAAAAACTAAACGCATAATATCAAATGTCGAGACTCTTTTGACTTAGCCGTCTCTCATTACATTTTCAATGGTAAAAGATCTCACAAAACAACCATATTTACAAAGGCTAATGAAAAGAGCAGACAGTCTTATTGATACTAAAGTACTTTCAGACAGACTTGCCATGCAAAGAAAACATTGTATGTAATCTCTTTCAAAAGAAATCGTATGTAGAAGTTGGTTTCTTATGAAAATGCAGTCGTGTCTACGAGAAAGTTAGTGGTTCAGTACTCTTTGGTGTTGTTATTCAAAGTTCAAGTCAGTTCTTTGAATTTAAAAAGGTTGTAGATAAGAAAAGTTGGGGGTAAATTGTTTTGTCCTTGTGTAGTGTAGTGTCTTGTGTCAGGTCGGGTGTAGAGATCTCTGTTATTTCTTTTTGGCAGTCGTCATCTTTATTCTGTGCCTGTCCTACGTTATTTCGGGTTGGTGCAACACGTTTTCGTCCTCGATTCTCCCCTCCGATATTTAAGAAAAATTTGCCGTGAATATGTACATTTACATAATTGTAAGGTAATGAAACGTCTGTAGTTTCTGTAACTAGTTTATAATTTATTATTTCAGTAACGTTTTACTTTACATATTATTAGTTTATAAACGAACAATAATAGTTAATTGATTCATTGCTCCTGATTCTAGGGGTTTCAATAAATGAAACATTTCTAAATAATTCCAGGCCAAGAATTTACGTTCAGTTCTTAGAATGCCGTCCCAATTCTAAATAGTAGAATTATTTAGAAAGGAATTATTTCAGTAACGTCGCTGTCCAGAATTCGTAACGTTTCAGCCTAAATGTACCTATACAAAAATTGAAAAGAAATGTTGTCTTCGAAAAAGTCCAGACGTTTAAATAGGTTCGTTGAATTAATAAATTCAATGAGACCTAAGAAAAAGAAATTTTCTAAACATGATAGAGAAAAAGTGATTTTACGAAGACTGGTCAAGTGCGAGGCGAACTCACGCATGAAGGGTTCTGTAGCATTGTACAAGATTTAACATGATGTAGGTACTTTTTCATTTATTTCCATTTGTTTTGCTGTAGCGGCGCATTGAAAATTTTCAACTGTCTACCTATTACGGTTCATTAGATACAGCTCTCTGACAATCAGACGGACGGACGGAAGGGCAGCGGTTGCTTAGTAGTAGGGTCCCGTTGACCTTGTGGTACGGAATCCTAAAAACTAATCATATTTTATCTATATTTGAATAAAATTGCAGATGATTTGTTATAAACCTTTGATTTAAAAAATGTCCTCGTTCAAACTCTTTTAGTACAGTCACAACACATAACATAGGTTTTTGATCAAACCCAGCCACAAAATTCTGAACTGCAAACTACACACCGATTTCAATTGCGTCTTAATAAATCGAATGGTTGGTTGTATTGGACAGGGCGACCGCGGTGTTACGATGTATTGTAATCGATTGTGCTCGATTCCGCTGAATCGACTCGGGTTTCACTGGGGACTGCACTGGGCCCAACTCGAAATCGATTTGGGAACGAACATTGAAATTCCGAATTATTGTTGCTGTAGCTGGTACGGTAGTTTAAAACTACTTTATTTTTTTAGGTTTTCCCTTGCTTTTTCAATAGTAGTAAAATAATTTGTTTAACACAAAATGTTAAACAAGAAGCCCAGCCCCATATACTGTTAAAATAACAATGTCAATCCGTGAAATAATTCAATTTGGAAAATATATTTGCAGAGCTCGTAGCGCCATAATGGCTTTTATTATGAAAAGCTGTTCGCTTAAATTAACAGATTTATTTTGTGGGAACTCTTTGGCACAGTTGAATTAAGAGTTAATTGATAATTTCTACTGTTTCAATCTAACAGTTGCTGCTTATTTGGAAAATCTCAAAAGCGACGTCGTCGATTCTTTTAAAGAGATCATTAGTGATTAGGTGGGAATCATAATGAGCGAAATTAGTGTTTGCTTTATTCTGCTCATTAACATTGTTATCATTATAATACCTTAAATCTAGCCGATAGTCAAAAACGATAACTTTGTACTTGTGAAAGGTGTATATATATAACTAAAATCTGCTAAAAGTCGTCAAAGCCTAGCTCTTAAAAACTATCCGCCGCCAGCGGCTATCCCGCTTGCATGTCGCAAATTATCCCAAGGGATAAAAAGTAGCTATGTGTTATTCCAGACTATAATTTGTCATTGTTTAGTATAGTGCCAAATTTCATCAAGATCCATTTAGCCGTTCCGACGTGATTGAGTAACGAACTTACATCTAGTCATTTATAATAAGTATTAGTATCTATATATACATATATATAAGGCTCTTTCGTATTGATCACAACAAACAATTTTAACCAAACCAAACTCAATTTGAACCGCTAACATAACCGGCCAACAAACAGGCGATCCAAAACGTAACCACAAACTTTATTAACCTTTTACGAGACACCACTTTTAACGTTAAAACTAGTAAAACGTTACTGCCGTGAGAACTACCAGCAGTACTGAACAATCTCGCAATAGTTTTTGAACATTTGAGTATTTACGACAAAAGTTGTATGTCGTAAAATGTTGTCTGGTCAGACTATGAAGTTTATTGATAGCCTTTTTGTGAACGTTTTTGTGGGATACGACACAAACAAGAAAAACTAGATAAGGAATCAGATGTGTACGTTGGATTGTGGTTTGGTCTACTGCGAAACTGCTGATTTAGTTACAAGAATGTTAATGCTGAATTCGGAACTGATGACTAAGCTACTTGAATGGTAATGCTGAATGGACTTGGACAGGACATTGGCAAACAGAAGGCAAAAAAAAAATAGGAATGTTGTCAGAACCGGTTCTGTTTCGTCTTCAAATATTGAGAGATTTTGAAATGTTAAGATGGGCATGAAACGGTTGATGAATTCGTTATAGCTACTGTTGGTGGTCGTTGTTTGAAGATTGACAAGTGCTTGGAAGATTGAAATTAGATCTTGATTACCTATTTTGTTATTTTTGATTATTGTTTGGAACGCAGATAGAAAGTGGTGATATGGTCGACGATGCAGCCTAGACGTAACCAATTCACTCTTGACTTAAAGAGCCTCATGGACTCGAAAATCACCAGCTTTCGAATATAAAAACAGTCGACTTGAGAACCTCCTCCTTTTTTGGAAGTCGGTCAAAAATTAAGCAGTAGTCAGTAAAAGTCTGACACTCCCTACCGCTCCACCTAGGGCGGGAGGGGTCATTTGATGATTTCCCATCCAAAAAAAAATCTAAACCGCAAACCTATTTATACAGCTGCATCATTCACAAGCTCTTTTCATTTCAATCGTCAAGCAGTCGGTTTTATTCAAAAAGTTGAAGATAGTTTCACGTTTCAAAACTTAGATTCTACCACAAAACGGAGACTCCAGGACGATAATACCATGGGAAAACACCGTAGGCGCGGGCCTGCGGATGGCGAGCTATGGGTGGCTCGCCGTCCGATAGCAACCAGGCCCGAGTCGACGGCGCGTCGTGTTCCACGCGCACCTCAAAGAGCCGTCAAAATCAAAATCAAAAAATCAAAATCAAAAGTCATTTATTCAAACTAGGCTGAGCGACAGCACTTTTTGAACGTCAAATTTTACATAAAGACAGTCCCCTAAAACGCCCACCCGTCACCACTTCCTAGTGTTTTAGCTGGGAAGAAGAAGTGGCGCAACAAACTCTCCAGCAACACATCTGTCTGTTGCGTTTTAAGAACTTGAATTTATACAGTAGTATGCAAAGTCATTACATGCCAAAGGTAGGAAAAAAATCAATTATCCAACATGGAAATATTAAATATTCACTATAAAAACATTGTAAAGATTAGATTAAGTCATTTAAATAAAAATAGACTGACCTACATAGTCATAAAAAATTATACAAAAACAAAAAAAATATATATATATATATATAAATTATGAACTCATATAACCCGTCATAAGCTAACTTATAGAGAAAGAACATGATAAATATGACATTGTCTTGCGTTCAACACAGCGACCAACTATCTTTGTCGTCTAAATAGTCATTAATAGAATAGTATGCCTTCGAACAAAGGTTAGATTTAACTTTAGCTTTAAATGAGTTAAAAGGCAGGTCAAGAAAAGAAAGCGGAAGTTTATTGTAAAAACGGATACCGAGCCCCACAAATGACTCATGGACCTTACGAAGTCGGTGGGAAGGAGCATATAGCTTGTGCTTGTTTCTGGTGTTAAAGTTGTGGATGTCGCTCATTTTACAGTATAGATGTATATTTTGCCTAATAAATAGAATGTTTGCAAAAATGAATTGAGATGCTACTGTAAGAATTCCAATGTCTTTAAAAAGTTCTCTTAATGAAACTCTAGGCCCTAGCTGATATATTGCTCGCACAGCACGTTTTTGTAAGACAAATACATTTTGTATATCAGCAGCTTTTCCCCACAATAGAATACCGTAGGACATAACGCTATGGAAATAACTAAAATAGACTAACCGAGCTGTCTCAACGTCAGTATACTGTCTCACTTTCCTGACAGCGTATGCGGCAGAACTGAGCCTTCCCGATAAACTTGATATATGTGGGCCCCATTGTAGTTTGGAATCGACAGCAATTCCCAAAAAAACTGCCGAGTCCACAGTTTCAAGTACTTCGCCACTTAAGGTGATATTGGGTCCTAGATTTCTAACATTTGGTAAAGCAAACTTTATACATTTCGTTTTCTTGGCATTTAAAACTAGATTATTGGTCGTAAACCAATCCGTAACCATTGAGAGAGCGCTGTTTACGTTACTGAAATCTTGTCTATTCCTTTCTACTTTAAAAATAAGAGAGGTATCATCCGCGAACAATACTACGACACAGATGCCCTTTAAGAAAAATGGTAAGTCATTTATGTACACTAGAAACAAGAATGGACCCAGTATTGAGCCTTGAGGCACGCCTAAATGCACTGGTAGTCCGGAAGACTTCACGCCATTGATATCCACACATTGGAAGCAACGTCAGTAACGAAGACGGGGCCCCATAGGGTCAGTGCCTGCTAGGGTTGCGGAATTTATTCGAAATAATCACCGCGGCCCTGGAACGCAAAGGGCACGAGAAGGATCACGGGTGGGTTTTAGTCAGTAAGAGTCTGACACTCCATTCCGCTCCACCCAGAGTGGGAGAAGTCATTTTAAGGTTTGCCATCCAAAAAAAGAAAAGGACGATGATACCATTATTACATATGCTTCAGGGTTGCGAAATTAGTTAGAAATAGTCACCGAGGCCTTGAAACCCAAAAGGCACTAAGTGGAACACGGAAAGGTTAGGAAGTAAGTGTTTGACACTCCTTTCCGTCCCGCCCAGAGCGGAAGAAATCATTTTTAGATTTCCCATATTTAAAAAATGGATAATGATACCGCTGTTCTTATCGATAGCTGCTCTCGAAATGAGGCTTATCCATCTGCATACAAACCTTGTTTATTGGTCCAAAAACACCACATCCTTGGCTATCTCTACTGGTATTAGGGAACCAGTAATGGGATCCAATTTACTTGTCTCACGTTCGGTTCCTAATCGAAGGACCATGCTTTATAACAAAACGTGATCTGAATATGTAAAGGATTGATTTCAGAACAATGAGGTTCTATTCATACCGGTTTTCATACTGATTGGGTATTTGATGTACATACGTTTTCTTTATATCAATGTATGCGGATCAATAGCTGTCGAGACGTTTTCTTGGATTTATGTTTCGGTCTACCTCGTCTATCCTCATTTTTTGAAGATTGTTTGTTACAAACAAAAAAATATCATCGATTTTTACTTTTCAATAAAAACAAATGAGTATATATACTAACGAACTCGTTTTTTGTTGTTTCAGGTATGTTTTCACGTAAAAGGACATGGCCGGAATTTGTATAGAGCATTGCCCTGACAAAAAATATTCATGTTCATTGACATACAGTACCTCATAATAAAGCTTACAGGTATGTATTTATAATAGTTTAAGTTTGCTGATCAGAGAAGAAGCGAGATATATCAGCAATGAGTCGAAACAACACAAGAAATGGTAGATGTAAAGGCCATTTATTTATTAGGAACGTATTAGAATTCAGACAAAAGTTATTCAAAGAAAATCTTCAATTTCACTAGGTCCATTACCATATTTAATCTATTAACGAAGAACAAGCTTAGACGTAAGTAGCATAATCCAAAGCTGTATATTATATCAATCCAACAAAGATATTCGAGGCATCTGATATAATTTTAGCACAAATATTTAACTAACAAATTAAACTAGATCAGATAGAACAATAACATATAATCTAGCTATCGGGACCCATAGTATTGGGGTCCTAGAGGGGCATTGATACGATTGTACCTACAACAGACGGTCTCAAACACAATACGTCTCTTATCAGACCGTTAGACGGTAACAATAGTTGTTAGACTTATTATAATCGATAGTAGGGAATGTAGAACTCTGTATGTACCTATATTATGTATGAGTTTCCAACTAAAACTGTCTAGTCTAGCTATTTGATCGATTCAAATGGGAATTCAAAACTCAGTCAACAACTCACGAACATAAAAACAACCACGTAAATCGGATCAGAAATCGCGGCGTAAAATCGCCGAATAAAACATAGAAAAAACATACCTGCCGAATTGAGAACCTCCGCCTTTTTGAAGTCGGTTAAAAAGAAACTAAAGTTATGGCGTATAGATACTCTGAACTTGTAGGGAATATGCGCAACACTGGGAGATCCAGACAAAGCCACGGCATTCCAAAAATTAACCTTCGTCATCAATGAGTGTTTCCTGTGGCCGTATTACGAAGTGCCAATGCCATCCTGATTCGTGTGAGGGAAAGAGATAGTGCTATTCGTCTTGTGTAACTCCGTCTCTCTCTGACACAGAAATCATGATGGATTTAAGACGTCATAAATAGGTCGCCTGAAATGCCAAGCACCAAGGGGCAGCACTGAGGCGTCAGGCCCAAGCACTTATCAAAACGCTAATGTTTTCTAACATTTGTTGAATTAACATCAACGTCATGCTATGGTAGAGTCACTTTTTCAATGAAGAGGAGCTCTCGCCTATGTGGCGACATCTGACGGCGTAATTTTCCAGGAAACCCCTAAGCTTGCAAAAACTAAAAGTTAATTATTAGTTTTCACTTTTCTCCCAAAAATATTGAACAGATACAGAAAAAAAAGATATCACAAATCGTATATTTGATGCTATAACTTAAACCACTACACGAGATAACTTGAAAGGGGTTCGTGATTGAACCCAAAATTGGTCCTTTGTCTGCGCCTTTATTGTAATAGACGTTTTTATTATCTCTAGGAATTCTAGAACAGCCCTTTTAGCTAGGCAGTCAAAATCTTTACGAACTAACCCTAGATGTCTCGAGAAGAATCTAAGTGGCGCAAACAAATAAATAAAAAATGTAGATTATCTTTGAAAGAATCAAAAAGGCTTTTTTCTCGACTGCTTTTGAAGGAGGATCATATTCTTGAAGTAAGATCGAAACAGTTGGTAGCATCAAATCTGAGAGTTCAAAGTCAACTAGTTTGAAAATAAATAATATGGTGATTAGCTGGCCATTCGCAAAAAGTAGATTCTTATGTAGAAGAATGGACAAGAAACACCATAGTTCCTCTTTTCAAATATAAAATTAACGATATTTTGTATACATTAATCAATTGATTTATGTGAGGACGATGCAATCAAAATAACACTACTATACTACTAATGTGTACCTATTAGTTGTTTAGTAGTGTTATTTTGAATGGATTCATACATGGAACGATGGATCAGTGTGTGATAAATATAAAAAAAAATCTTAAGAAGAGGTGATGAAGAGGAAAATAACTGCCCAAAATTGCATCAGATAACCTGAAAAGTGATTTATATAACATTTTTTTAGCTATCTTCGCAGTCAGCTATCTTTTTTTATAACAGTGTCAAAGAACATTACTTGCACGGACACCAAAGGATTTCTTCAGCTACATTATTACTGTAGACAGACGTGTCTTAATCAACGAAAGCGGATAGAAGGCAGGGGTCCGCCATTATTGAAATTGATTCAGAAACGTTACAACCGAGACGGATGGTGAGAGAGATAAGTCCATTTAAATGTTCTTTAGCTCCTGGACTATTGTTTGAAGCTGACTTGGCAAATGAAGGTGTTTTGTAAGGTGTAAGTTTAGGAATATGGTAGGCTACCGCCGTATAGCCCGCGTGGTGGTAAACAAATATGCCGCAGGAATGCACTGCTGGGACAGAAAGTATCCTACGTCCTAATCCAGGCCAAGGTCTACTTGTGTGCGAAATTTCGCCCGTTCAGCGGACTTAAAAGTCATAACAGGGAAACAAACACACTTTCATGTTCAAAGTTAAGTTTTACTATACCCCATTCACGATATTCTTTTTTACAGTCCGTTCAACCGATTTTGACTTTAACCACGATACAGGAGTAAATCCTAGTGGATTAATTTACGTTCACAAACATGAAAACTTACATACTCAAGACACCCAGACCCGGAACAATTATCTGTAGGCCATACAAACATTTGTTCCGTGCGGGGATGGAACCCGCGACATGTTGCGCAGCAGAGGAACGCTCAACCACTGCGCCAACCGTGTCGTCTAAAAATTTGGAGCAACACGGATGGATTTTAGTCGATAACAGTCTGACACTGCCGTCTGCTCAGCCCAGAGCGGAAGAACTAATTTGATGATCCATAAAACGGCTAATTGTAAAAGGCAACTTAGTTTCAACTTGAAAAAACCAATCCATCTCACTATTAAGCCAATAAAATGTATCAAGGACAAAGTTAACTGTACTTAGTCCCAAAAGTTTATTACATCGCTTTTAGCCTGCCGCTGTCCTTTGCTCGAAAGCCCTATATTACTTTTATAAGCGTTTTGGGGTTGGGTCCCTTTTTTGTCAGCTGGTGAGACTTAGAGAGGCCTTGGATGTAACTGATATGCCTGTGTCCCTTTCATTAATTTTGGCTAGTTTATGTACATAAAGTATAGCTTTTATGGCGCTGATATAATGTATTTTTGCATTCTGGGCCAGTTTTTTGATAGTGTTACGAGAAGTAGTGTTACATTACTGCAAGGAAAAAAGGGCCTGGTCAATCGATAGAACACGGCAGATAATATCCTAACTAATACCATAAATAAGTGAGTTTGTGGATATCGATTTTGATGAATGTTGGTTGAGAAAGAAAGAAAGTAGACTGTTTATTTGGGACTCACACAAAACAAAGAAAATTGTAAACAAAAAAAATAAAATGAAACTACTAGAAAAATAAATTAACAAAAGCTGTAGAATCAGTTGTACCTAAATGTAAATGTGCGAGGCCAAAAAGGTTTCTATCTCAGCATATGCTGCGATATTTAAAAAAAACACACACACACAAACACAGATTACACACACATACAGATTACTTTTGACTGTTATACGTTACACTAGCTGCTGCCCGCGACTTCGTCCCCGTGGAATCCCCGATTTTAAAACATTCTTTATCGCTGCTCCGCTCCTATTGGCTTAAGCGTGATGATATATAGCCTAAAGCCTTCCTCGATAAATGGTCTATTCAACCCAAAAAGAATTTTTCAATTCGAACCAGTAGTTCTTGAGATTAGCGCGTTCAAACAAACAAACAAACAAACAAACAAACTCTTCAGCTTTATAATATTAGTATAGATTAACGCGATAAAAGCGCGTATAACATGTTTTCTAGTAAATTATGCCATGTATTGTACGCAGGTCTTATCAAAGCTCTGGAAATTAACCTTTAAGTAGAAATGATCCGTAATGAGTTAAATATTTTCATTTTTAAATAATATCTCTGTAAACTCACTAATCAATCAATTAACCCGTTTCATCGAAGTCCACTGCTGCTTCAACTCGATCCCAATTGGACGGAAAATCCTGATCGATCATCCACCGTCCGCTGGGTATTCCGATGACTGCATATTTCCCTGAAACAGTTACACGTTTTATTTGCGACTAGCTTCTGTCCGCGACTTCGTCCGCGTGGAATAGTTACTTTAACCCCGATTTTGAAACTCTCAACCCGATCGGTTTAAAATTGACAAAGTTTAATACAAACTTTCATCCTTTTTGACCAAATTTGATTACCATAAAAACGGTTCTAGTGAGTTAATCTATACTTATAATAAATCTGTAGAGAGGTCAATTCTGTACAAGGAATATATTTTCAAAATAACTATCAGGGGGTGATTAGTGATCGATACTGGTGCCAAAAATGCAATCAGTAAAATTTTTGTCTGTCTGTCTGTCGGTCTGTCTGTCTGTCTGTCTGTCTGTCTGTCTGTCTGTCTGTCTGTCTGTCTGTCTGTCTGTCTGTATGTTCTTTATAGAAACAAAAACTACTCGACCGATTTTAGCGAAACTTGGTGCAATTATTCTTCATACTCCTGGGCAGGTTATAGTATACTTTTCATCACGCTACAATCAATAGGAGCAGAGCAGTGAAGGGAAATGTTGGGAAAACGGGAGAAGTTACTCCATTTTTTAAGCTTCCGTCGCGTGTGTAGCCTTAATGATTAAAGTTACATAGAAATCATGTATTAAAGGAATGTTCTAGATAAAATTATCTAAAAAATATCCCAGAACAGCATATGTCTATCTTTTATGGTTGACTCACAATAACACGTGTAACTCCCGATAGCTTAGCAGTTCGGAGCTTTCTGATTATATTTGTTTGCTCTTACGTTTATAATACTCTCACTCATCCCTAATTAAAAAAAGTTAACATTATTAACTATTCAATAAAAAAAGAATCATAGAAATCGGTATAGAAACACCAAACTTATACATGAATAAAATAATAAGCCATCGCGTCGTCGCGTTTTATTACTGAATCATGCTGTAAGATGTTATTTTGATTATTTTTGTGTAATTTTTGTTGCTATTTTATAAAATAGGTACTTATTAGTTATTTTGGTTCAAATTACGAATTATTAATAGTTTCAATTTTATTTCTTTTTAGGTGAAGTAGTAGTAGAAGTAGGAGCATAGATTTTTAGATACCCATAGGTTAGTTTTGGTTAATTTATGTTCTGTTTTTTTAGTATTAAGTAGGTAAAAGCGTAGATACTTTTATTAATTAGTAGTTATTTTATTAATTAGTTATACGTAGTTATAGGTATTTATTTTTAAGTGAAGTAGGTATAACTTATTATAGTCGACGGTTAAAAGGAAATAGGGTATAAGCGACAAAAAGTGAAATGTTCAGGAGAGCCGTTCAAAGTTTTAAATTTTAGAAAAACTGACGTAATTTTGTTATTTATTAAGATATCGTGAAAACTAAAACAGTTATAAAATCAGAAAAAAATGGAGCATTTACCGGTATTTTTAGTTTTAATGATTTTACGCTATTTAAAGTGGTTTTTGTCGCTTATAACAATAGCTTTTAATTTTCTAATGAGGAAATATGGCATAAGATACAAATGACAAAGTAAAATATTAAAGGATAAGAAGCCTAAGCGACATACTGATTTCTCACACAGCAAGGTAAAAGGGTATAAGGGACTAGATACTTCAATAAGTGTTATAGGAAAAGAAGGATAAGATACTTTTCACAGTGGTCGTATGGAAGCTAATAGAGCACAAGAAACAGTCGGCTTTCAAAACAATACCAGGATATAAGACATTAGTGACGCACAATGTCGCTTGAAAGCAAAGGAAAAGAAGGATAATCAACATTTGGCATTGCGTGAGTCTATGGAAATATGGATGAAAAGACACGCCAAAAATAATGAAGTAGCGCAACCAACACGATCCTTCATCAGGATAAGAGCTAAAACGGGTATTACACTATACTGTAATTTTGTCCCTAACTCGTAAAATAGGGTGAAGTATTTTAAAAGTATTAGGGAGTCGATTTTCATACAGAAAGACTAAGGATCCTTAGTCTTAGGGGCCTGTTTCAGTATACCCTACCCGTTCAAGTGATTCTAATTTACACTAAATAGTAGATTTCAAAGATGACAGTTCGTCATTATAGTCATTTTCATGTCACCTACTTACCTATTTACTAACAAGCGGATAGTAGGATTTTTTTAAATAAAAAAAGACATTGACATGACATGGACACCTTACGGTGTCCTCCCCAAAGCACATCCAGTACCTACATCAGATGACCCGATTCCAGCGTTATCCCTGGAATCGGGTCATCTAATGTACTTCCGCGAAGGAGACCAGCAATCGCAAGGCGGCGTTGGGCTTCTGGTAAACAAGTCCTATCTAACAACTTTGTGGAAATGTCAAGTGTGTCGAACAGCGTACCTTATTGTGAAGCTCACCGAGAGGTATAGCCTCAAGGTAGTGTACGCACCGACCTCGACACACTCGGACGACGAAGTGGAAAATATGTTCGATGACATATCGAGAGCCCTCCACTTCACTACAAAGACATAGTACATCGTTGTCATGTTGACTTTAATGCCAAAGTGGGAGTACAGTATTGCTGCGAATAGGTAATAGGATACCATGGATTTGGAAGCAGAAATCATAGGGGGCAAATCCTCGTCAACTTCCTCGAACGGGAGGGGTTGTTCTTGATGAACTCCTTCAAGAAACAGACCCAAAGGAAGTGGACGTGGCAAAGCCCCGACACTATGACCAAACATGAGATGTCGATCTCATGTTTGTTCATCATGAATGACAAGAGGCATATATTCAGAGACGTCTCCGTGATCAATAGGTTCAATACCTGTAGCGATCACCGACTTGTCCGAGGCTCTCTGAATATTAACTTCAAGGCCGAACGTGTCCGTCTGATGAAGTCCAGACTCCGACCAACTCTGCTCCAAACCATGGCATGATCTGAAACGTTCCAGGCAAACCTGTAAAACCGATTCGCTGCCGTGGAAACCACAACAGACGTAAACCAGAACCTCTAAAATTTGATTTGGATCCTCAGGGAAAAGGGTACGAGATTCTGTGATATGCAGCGTAAGGGCAAGAAGTTCAAGCTTTCAGAAAGGACTTTAGGGCTAATGAAGGAATGACGTGAAAGCCCACCCGTCACTTCGTCGGCAAAGCGATTTCTAAGCTGAGAGATCAACAAGCACGTACGACAGGACCTCCGGGGCTTCAATGCTCTTTCGGTTGAAAGAGCAATCGAGCAGAATCGGGGGTCAAAGGTGTTCGTACAGTCTCTTGGAAGAAGCCACCTTATGAAGTTGACCACAGCAAGTGGAGAAGTTGTTTCTTTGAAGCCAGTAGTTTTTTCGGAAGTGGAGGACTATCTATAGCCGGTTATACGCATCGCATGCATCTCGTCCTGATCCCAAAAATGAGGGTTCTAGAGCCACATTGACACGCCATTTAACCGAAGACCTGCCAGAAGTCCTATGGCATTAAGTCCGCTTTGTACAGTTTTTTTTTACTAGTGCTTAAAGTTTTAATAAATAAATAAGTCAGTATTGGCGAAATCGAGATCGCTCTTGGGCAGCTTAAAAATGGAAAAGCCCCTGGAGAAGACGGCGTCGTAACGCCGTCTTCTTCAGGGGCTAACAGAGCTGCTGAAAGCTGGAGGTAAACCCGTACTGAGGGAGCTCCAGAAGCTGTTTAACGTTGTCCTGTTTGAAGGGAGAATTTCAGAGAGGAGTTGTGAATCATGAAAAGGCCTTTGACTCGGTTGAAATCTGGTCTGTTCTGAAGTCCCTGCAGCGCTGCCAAGTAGACTAGTACATCCAAGTGATGAGATGTCTCTACGAGGCCGCCACCATGTCCGTTCAAGTACAGAATCAGCAAACAAGTCCCATACCGTTGCATCGAGGAGTAAGACAAGGGGATGTTATTTCCCCGAAATTGTTCACTAATGCAATGGAGGATATGTTCAAGACGCTGAACTGGAACGAACGTAGCATTAACATCAATGGCGAATACATCTCTTACTTGCGATTTGTAGATGATATCGTCATCATGGCAGAAACGCTGCAGGACCTACAACAGATGCTGAATGATCTGGCTGACTTTTCTGTAACATCAACATTGTTTCGCAGTAAACATTTTAACTTTGACTTTGGATAAAACCAAGGTAATGTTCAATGAAAATGTTCTACCGGAACCGATGGCGATTCACGGTGCAATTCTTGAAGTTGTTCAAAAATATGTGTACCTCGGGCAGACATTGCAGTTAGTTAGAAACAACTTTGAGGGCGAGGTGAATAGAATAATTCAGTTAGGCTGGGCAGCGTTTGCGAAGTTACGTCGAGTCTTTACATCGTCGATTCCACAGTGCCTAAAGACGAAAGTCTTCAATCAGTGCGTCCTACCCGTCATGGCATACGGAGCAGAAACGTGGAGACTGACGGCTCGTATGGTCAACAAGCTTAAAGTCGTTCAGTGGGCTATGGAAAGAGCTATGCTCGGTGTATATCTCTGAGGGATCGCATCAGAAATGAGGTGATCCGTCAGAGAAGCAAGGTCATCGATATAGCCTACCGGATAAGTAAGCTGGAGTGGCAGTGGGCTGGCCATATTAACCGACAACCGTTGGGGTAAACGAGTTCTAGAGTGGAGACCGCGTCTCGGCAAACGTAATGTAGGACGTTTTACACTACGTTTGCCGAGACGCACGGTGGAGTGACGATTTGCGCAGGACGGCTGGCAGAAACTGGATGCGAGAAGCCGAAAATAGATCTAAGTGGCGTGCAATTGGGGAGGCCTATGTCCAGCAGTGGACTGCAACAGGCTGTTGATGATGATGATGATGATGATGGGTAGGTAGCTAATACTGCAGCTAGCAGCTAGGGAACTTAAGAATTAATTACGAACACTTGGTATGTATCCGTAATATTAACATTTAAAAAGGTAACAAACATAATAGTAAATAATAAAAAGCTTATTGGGTATTGTAGTATAAGTGACGTATAAGTATGATTGTAGAACGTGGAAGTAGGTTATAATGTGGTTATAATCGACACCATGATATCTAATTTAATTTAAGTAATAAGATATTATCGACAAAACTGTATTTATATTGTACGCGGAAGTAAGGTATAACCAACAGTGTGATATTAAAATAAATTTAGGTAATAGAGCATAACCTGCATTGCTTCCATAAAGTCTGAGTGGTAATAGGGTATAACTGACAGAGTAATATGAAAATGAATTTCGTATATAGGGTACAAGCGCCATAGCTATGTTAAATTACGAAATGGAAGTAGGCTACAAAACAACGTTTGTACTTTGTGAGGGAAAAGCTTAAAAGGCATAACCAACCGAAAGCTCGACACCCTTATGAAGTAAAAAAGCATTACCGACAACAAACACAAAATAAATCATTTTTGTAGTGGCACAAGCACCTTTGTAGCAAAAATTACTTGAATTTTCGTCGGTTACGAAAACTAATACTATGAAAACGATTTTTTTTGCTAGGGCATAAACGCCAAAAAATTCATCGTAGAGCCATGAGAGTAAGCGCATTCGAAAGAGCGGAAAATTTTACGTAGGATGGCATATATAACTCATTTTTGACCAAAATGTCGCTTATGCCCTACTTCCTTTTAACCGTCGTAGTATAATTTTGCACAGGCATTTCAGCTTTACTTTCATTTCTTTTTTTTATTGTAAGTTGTACATATTTCACACACACATAGTGATCTATCAATGCACAGCCCAAACCACTGAATGGATCGGGCTGAAATTTGGCATGCAGGTAGATGTTATGACGTAGGCATCCGCTAAGAAAGGATTTTGATTAATTCTACCCCCAAGGGGATAAAATAGGCGATGAACGTTTGTATGAAACTTTGTCAATTTTAAACCGATCGGGCTGAGAGTTTCAAAATCGGGGGTAAAGTAACTATTCCACGCGGACGAAGTCGCGGGCAGAAGCTTGTCTTAAAATATAGACATTTACTGTCGCGGACATTTTTTTTAGATCATTTTAAGAGAAATAATTCTTTCCTACTTATTTTTTTGGTATCTTGAACCGTTTTCGCAGCGCACGCAACGGAAGCCCTCAAAGATGAATATTTTTCCACATTTTCCATTTTTTCTTCGCTCCTTTTACTCGCAGCGTGATGTTATATAGCCTAAAGCCTTCCTCGATAATTGGTCTATTCAACCCAAAAAGAATTTTTCAATTCAAACCAGTAGTTCCTGAGATTAGCGCGTTCAAACAAACAAACAAACTCTTCAGCTTTATAATATTAGTATAGATTTCGAGAGTGTGTGAGTGTGAGTACGATTTGAGAAGGAATTCGCGAATTAGATCAAAATATTTTCAAAACAAATCAGGCGTATCGGTTCAACGCGAATGTTTTCTGGTATTTAATTAAAACTTTGTTTTTTCCAAACTTGGACTCGGTTTGGGCCAGAGGGAATGTTTTTGATCTTTGTTGGAACATCGGCAAACCTTTGTGGATATGTTCGGCCCGTTTGATGTCCGTCCTTGGGGTTTGTTGTTCTATGACATGTTCGTGGGATTTCCGTTTGGGTTGTTATTGAATACAGCGTGAAGATCGGTGAGCATTTTTTATCAACATAGATTGAAATATAGATAATTGTACACCATAATAGTTGCACAACTCTTAATTCTCTCACAAAAACTTAATTCTATGGGTACAATGGCCATAGGACATGGGCCTTTCTTTTGAGTATATTTTCTCCATCGAAGTGGAGTGGTGGTGGTGGTGGTGGAGGCCTTGTTTTTTAACCCACTAAGTAAAAATCTAAATATTTTATCGTAAAACAGGCAACTACTAAAATACATTTAAATAAAAAAAACTCTTAATTAAATAAAAATAGTCCAAAGATGGCGTCGAAAAATTCTTCCGCATTGCTGGCCACTTGTGCTAAATAATTTAGTTGATCATAAGTTACTTAAAAATTAAAATTATCTTCAAAATAAGTTAATGCTCAGATGCTTTTGGAACTTCTGTACAGCTGCCCTACCATGACGTCTTAAATCCATCATGATTCCTGTGTCAGAGAGAGACGGAGTTACACAAGACGAATAGCACTATCCCTTGTCCTCACACACATCATGATGGATTTAAGACGTCATGGTAGGGCTGCAGAACCTCTGTACAGAATGACACAAGAACTTTTTCAATTTTGTACACGTTTCAACGTATTTTCAGCTCATTTTTAGTTAATGCAGACAAAGCTTCAACACTACCATCATCACAAACACTTCTAGCAATAAAAACCCCTGCTCAAGTATAAACTTTATTAAGAAAATTCTTCTGCTGCGGCGGTATAATAAAAACTCAATAAGCACCAAGCTGCGAGGGGTAAATATGAAAATGATTCTCCTACAAAAGTCATTAAGCGAATTTATATTTTTCGCTACAAAAGTGCTCGGTTTTGAAGCAAGTTGTCGCTAAGTGCCATTAGACGTAAGTGTGCGTTGTTGCTCGATCCTACTACGAATACACTTTAATATCGCTCGAATATCTTTTAATATGGTTTATGAGAACCGAGTTTTGCATTGCAGTGTTTGCGGGACATCGTTTTGTTGAAAAGTGAGGTTTGATTATGACAGTTCTTTTTTGTGGAACAGGGACAAATGAGATATCAAATAATGTGGCCAGAGAGTATTTACCAAGAGTATCAAAGGGATTTGCATTATTTTTAAACCACAGACTTCCTACAGCGCAGCGTTTTATACAAAATCAAAATGAATTTATTTGTCACACATATGTAGGTAAAGTGTTGTACATTGGTGGTGTTATATACACTGATATTATATAGAGAAAAGATTTGTATTTTTGTGTGTGTGTGTGTGTGTGTTTATAATGAATATACTCAAAAACTACTGTGCCGATTTAAAAAAATATTTAAAAAATTGAAAGCTACTCAGGGTGAATGTAGTTTTTCCTTTTTATCCCAGTATTCCCACGGGAATGGGAATAATGCGGGTCAAACCATGGGGCACTAACACTTTATCATAAAGTTGTGTTTCACTACGTGCTTTGCTGGGCATACAATTATTGTTTTCACAAACAGGTGTAAGTATGACAAAGCAACAAATACAACAATCTTTACAACTAAAATAAAATGTAACTCAAAAAGACAAAAAAATAATAATATGAAATGCACAAAAAGCAATCCTTAACTAACTATTAACGAAATAAATCGGAGGTAAAATTATAATGAACAATTTATCAGTCATTATCATTATTATTAATAATTTTACTGTTTATCCACGAATTCTCTTCTTCTTATTAATTTTACTCCACTTCTACTTACACGATACTTCCTTTTTCAAATGCTGATCTCTTGCTTCATAAAACAAAATTTCTCCTCCTTTCTAATCCTTCGACCACTTGTTCCGTCGTACATCACACAAGACCAACTCGTTATAAACTCACACAGTCAGATTACGACCTCTATGTTATGCAAATGGAATTCCTCAGCATATAATTGTGCTCCCAACTTCCACCGTCTCATTTAAAGGGCATTCAAAAACTTCAGAACTCAATTTCTGAGTTGCAAACAAGTGAAGACGTGGAGTGTCGTTGTGTTTGTCTGTTGATTATCAAGCTATTTCATGTTTGAGGTTTGCAGTTGTGAAAAATTGTGGAAGAATATTTGTGGGAAGAACTCTGGAGTTCATTGCGGAGTATTGTGTCTATATGGGATTGATTGAGTTAAAGCAGAAATGTGTAAGAAGGATGATACTTCTGTCCTGTTGAAAATTGCTACCTTTTTTATGGATGGGAAATCATCAAATTACATTTTCAGTTGTGAACGGAGCGGAAAGGAGTGTCAGACTCTTACTTACTAAAACCTACCCGTGTTCCTCCTAATGACTTTAGCGTTCCAGGGCCGCGTTGAATCTTTCGAAGAAATTCAACAACCTACAACATACCTAGGATGATGGTTCAAAAACGATTGATGCTGCCTTTATCACAATCACCAAAGATGACTTTAAATTTTTTACACGTTCTTTTAAAACAAATTAGCGATATATAGGTAAAGTGTTATCCTATGAGTGAGTTGAGTGACAAAGGTGAGATGATGCTTTACAAACGCGAACAATTAAACTCACACATGCGTCCCGGCCGTTAATTACTTGGCTAAACTCATTTCCGACTTCTGTTTGAACGGTGCGTCGGTTAAATAACACTTGTGCGTACCAATGTTTGCTCAACCCGGTTCACAGAATGATTAATTAGAATATATTAATCATATTTCAAGATTAAATTAAATATTTCAAATAAATGAACAAGTATTTGAAGAAATTAAGTGAGTAATGAGTGAGGTTCATGATTGATGATCTCCAGAATGAAAGGTTTAATTTACCTAGTTTGGTGTTGTTTAACTTCCTCGAGCTATAAATATCTGACTAATTAGATTCTGAAGAAAGAAGCGTTCCATGAGAATATCAACAAATAAATAAGTATGCTTGGAAGTTAAAAATCGAGTTGATTGACTAAACTATCTAAAGAGCTACCGTCGAGTGGGCGACAATCAATTTAAAAAATAAAGGCAATCTCGCGTTTGTGATAATACTGGTGCTTCCATAGCATATACTCCCTGTTACCATTACAACTTTCCAGACAGATAAATGTACTCACAATAGGGTAGTTAACAAAAAAAAACTGATTAGACCGTCAGATGGATTTCCAAAAAATATTGAAGACGCATTTTTTCATTTTTCACATAAACAAAAAATGAAGACGATACAGTGTGTTGAAAACTCGTGTGACGTCACTACCCGCTATAATTTTACCGGGCCGTGACGTCACACGCTCCCACTGATCTTTGATGCTTTATATCTTCGTCAGTTTTTATAGATTTGATAAAGGAAAAAATACGTGTCAAATATTTTTCTGTAATTTTTTTCATTCAGGCAACATCCCTATTCTATAGAAACCCTCAGTCATTCTATTTACCGCTTAGCACCTAGACGCCGGCACAACTAAGTCAACTGAGCTTCCCCAAATGTTTCAAATGTACCGTGAAGGTCTTAAGGCACTCCGAACTTCTGCTAACTCTTTAGTGCATCTTAAAAGGCGTCTAGTGTTCTCAAACGACCAATTCCTGTTTAACTGTATCTGAGACAGTAACATGCTTGAACTCTGAAGTTATTTTATTACGATGTTTAAGATTCAGTGTGCTTTTACTTGTTTGGGCTTTGTTTTGTCATGGTGCGCTTTGGAGTTTAACTGCTTTCTACTTCTTTAGAATTTAAAATTATTTTGGCTGGCAGTTAGAATTACCTTTTTTTAAGTATTTTCATCAACTGATTCTCCCGTATGATGTCTCCCGCTCTGGACGAAGCGGAAGGTAGTGTCAGACTCTTACTGAGTAAAACCCACCCGTGTTCCTCCTAGTGCCCTTTCCGCTTCAAGGCCCCGGTGTCTCTTTTGAATAAATTCCGCAACCTTAGCAGGCACTGACCCTATGGGGACCTATAGCTCGCCATCCGCAGAACCGCGCCCGGTGGCCGGGAATCGCCCTGCGTTTCTGGCTTCTGACAATCCGCAACGACTACTAAATATCAACAAATGACAGCCAGAACCAGCGGTTTAACGTGTTTTCCGAAACTCGGAGGAATCTCGATAATTGAAGATGCTCACCCATCCACAGACGGACCTCAGCAAGCGTTGTTTAACCTTAAAGTTTGACCGTTGCGGCTGTTATTTTTTAGCACAATATTAAATCGATCAACCAAAAATCAAGCTTCAATTCGACAAGAAGTACACCTTTAAAATCTTGCCCTACAAATTCAAAGATGCTGCTTTCATTCTTTGAAAGGAAGAAATACAAGTGAAGTCGAAAGCGAGGAAGCGCCGTTTTACTTACGGACTGTAATCAAAGGCTCTTGTGAGGTCTAAGTGTTCTGCAAGGCTTTATATTTGAATTCGATGGTCGCTGTATGAATTTTTATTTACGTATGCATATTTGAGTTTAGAATGGATTGAAAATTTGTTTCGATATTGTTCATTCTAAATTGGGGGGGGGGGGAAGGGACTTTTGAAGATAAAGTATTCTGTTGTTAATTATAACATCACGTAGAATCTCGTCTGTTCTCGCTGGCAGATTATGAAGAAGAATTTATAAATAAATACACTATAGAACTCCTGGCCTAGGCCCATATTTTTCTTGCTAACTTTTCGGTTATAGTTTTGTTTTTTGCAATGTTGGTTGATTTTTGGGTTCCATACCCAAAGGGTAAACCGTAACCCTATTACTAAGACTCCGCTGTCCCTCCGTCTGTCTATCTGTTCGTCCCTCACCAGCCTCGTATCTCGTGAACCGTGATAGTTTGTGTCTAGACAGTTAACATTTTTACAGATGATGTATTTCTGTAGCCGCTATAACAATAAATACTAAAACACAGAATAAAACAAAATTATACAGGTGATTGAAAGGATGTTCTTTTTTCGTTTTTTATAGATTCGTGCGCGAGTTCGACTCGCATGCTACTACTTACAAATATTTATATGAATGTATTTTTTTATTTGTTCTGTTCGATTAAATATAATTTGAACATTAGATTAAATCAAAAACTTTCTGCATGAATTTAAGCATTGCGATATCTATTGACGTGTGCTGTTTCTTGCTCACCACGTACATATGATGAACGTTTGAAAGATCTCAAGGCAGTCTCAGTCTCTTATATTAGTCTTCACATAGCTTGCAGAGACATCAAATTTTCCTTTATACTAAACAGTTAACTCCATACATCTAACAACTCGAACTCCTACGACTATTAAACTGACTTGTTCTGCGACTGTCGGGGAAATAATCGCAAGTATTTCTATATTGGCAGGCAGGTTCGACAAGTCTGTAGCACTTACATCGGATCATATACTATAACTTGACTCACTTTGACGTCAGTGAGGTGGTACACTGTGTGGCATATGGAACAGACCAGTCTCGGGCGGTGTAGCAAATGAAACGGCCTCTCATTTGCGCCCGCGCGTTCCACCATTTTTGTTACTGTCTATGACGCCGACAAATGACACTGGAGTAATGGGCCATTGGGCTTTGGGCTATTTTAAATTATTTATTGTTGTATGTATCACTTGTGTTTTTCCTTTATGCACTGTATTAAACTATTTTTTTTATGTATTTATATATTTCATTTTAGTATGTGTTCCGTTAGTGTAACCGTGGCATAATTTGTATCAAAGTATAAGTGATCTGTACAGGACCTATCAGAATACCAGCGCTGTGATATTTTTTTTTTTAATATCGCAGCATATGCTGAGATAGGAACCTTTTTGGCCTCGCACATTTTCATTTAGGTACATATAGTTGATATCTACAGATTTTGTTAATTTATTTTTCTATTAGTTTTATTTTATTTTTTTGTTTACTATGTTTGTTTTGTGCGAGTCCCAAATAAACATTTTTCTTTCTTTCTTTCTTTAGTTTTGGACGGATAGACCAATTCATTTCTGAACATGGCTGACTTGTCTCGGATTGCTAGGGATATGAGAAAAGTTCATGCCGTTCAAAAATTAGCCGTTTGCTCAGGGGCGCAGGGTGTAAAAATGCGTGCACAAATAAACACAGACTGCAATATAATACATAAAAGTTCCAAAGAGGCAGTTTGACAGTGCTTTTTTTTTGGAGATTAATTTTATATTTGCTTAAAACTTTGTACCGTTGCATACACCCTTAGGCACAACGTTTCAAAATTATTTCCCAAGGACTATTTATTTGTATAAGATAGTGCCAAGGCAATAGTTTCTAGGTCCTTTTAAGGTGTCACATGAGCTTGAAATGGTTTCTGAAGAAATTAATAATTTAATCCTTTCCCTCCTTTTTTCGGCACATCCGTTCTGAAATCTGCACTGTCCAACGAAGGGCATTCGCCATGAAATGTGGACGTCGACGAGCCAACAGCCAACAATCCAATTTGCCTCCGCTTTGTGAATGTAATTTACAATCACGGCGAGGCAACGTGTACAGCCGCTGATAAAATTTGATTAACAAATGAGAAATTCTACAACATAATGCAAGCAACAAAGCATATGTTGCTCTAGCGTCAAATTGTTCTGAAAATAAGATATTATGTAGGTGAATAGGACGGGCTGTTTATTTTTTATTCGATCTCAGGCTGCGTGGGCGATCCGACCCGGTCTTGTATTATTCTAAGCCCAAAAACTCGACGTATCGAATTACTTATATTTCAAATATATATTTTTTTAATTTATTAAAACTTTTTTTTTACAAAAAAACACTACAAAGTATAAAATAACTTCGATTTCGGAAGTCGGTGTTTATGGTTGTTTCTTAGTATTTTGACTCCGACTTCCGAAATTAAAGTAATTTTATACTTTTAAGTGTTTTAAAAAATAAACATTAAAATCAGTAGACAATTGGCGAGAATATCGCTGAATAAACAAACAAAAAGAACAGTCGAATTTAGAACCTCCTCCTTTTTGGAAGTCGGTTAAAAACGGATCTAATATAACTTAGACAACTTAGAGCTTAGATCCGAAATCTGGTTAGGATTTTCTAATTTTATTTCCAACTAGAGAACAGCCCCTGCTTCCCACGGGTGCAAATTGTATATGTATATGAAACTTCATCGTGTATTGCTCAAAGTATTTGTGAAAACCTCATCAAAATCCTTTGCGAGGGTTAGAAGGAGTGAGCGGAGAAACAGGCAGACAACGGTATTGTTTTCCACTATTTAAGGCCTTAATTTTCAGGGCTAAATAATATTAGCCGCACGGGATAATCTCCAGGCTCTACGTTAAGCAACGCTTGCCAAGGTAGTTCTGTGGATGGCTGACCATCTTATCATATCGAGACTCCTCCATGCCTCGGAAAGCACGTTAAGCCTTTGATCCCGGTTGCCATTTGTAGTTCTTTGGCAGCCGTTCCGGTTTGTCAGAATCCAGAAAATCTGACTCTAATCTTGCCTAGAAGGACCGTGTTGCCCAGTTTTGGGTTATGGAGGTCAGTTAGGCAGCCGCTCCACGTAAAATACTATTCAGTTGAATCTGGCTTGAGTGGAAGCTGACCCCAATATAGTTGGTATAGGCTGATGAGGGCCTTATTTTTCAACAGTGAGATATTTTCAATACAAAAGCGAAAGCTGTTGCAGAAGAAGTGAAATGGAAATGAAATAAGAACTAAACGATAAATGTTAGAATATCCTTTATAACACAAAAATTAAATATCATTCAAGAACAGCTATCAGCTCTATAAACATGCAGCCTCATCATGTCGGTTTATTGCTTCAATACGTAGTTTATCGTTAAATCTTCTCTCCCTGAAACCACGTGTTTCATTCTCTTGTTTTGTTGGTCGTCATCAAGTTTTTCACTTTGTACTGCAACTTTTAAAATCCTCGTCGCAACATGCGCCGTTACAACTGTTTTGGCTTTTTTGCCGGACTTGTTAATTTGGAACAGACGTCCGTGGTTTGCTTCTTATATTGATTCACGAAATATTCTGTGTAGATTTGTGATTTTGTCATGCGATTAAATAAATATGTGCGTGTGTTGTATTGTACCTAAATGCAGGTTTTTCTGTGGACACTCTATTCTAAGAACACGTCAAAGTTACATCAAAATCTGCGCACAAAATGCAACTAGCGGCCAATCAGTATGTTGAACACTAAAAATTTCACATTCTCGCGTTGCGAATGTAAAGACTCATTTTAATTTGGCATAAAAATAAATCCAATACTCTTCCGAATTAAAAATACCATGCAGAAATCCAGACATCCTATCAAAATTATTCACACTCATAAAATAAAGCCAATACGAAACTGCAATATTACAGCAAAAGATTGCTGACAACTTTTCGTTCGGGATGAGAATTCTCGAACTCCCAATAAACCGTTGGGAGCGAGGAATACCTGAGACAGGCTGCATCCGAACGAGACCCGAACTTTGAGATGCTATCGATGTTCGCGATCTGAATGCACCAACTTTTTCGATGATTATCGGATTAAGTTTTGTGATCTGTGAATGCGTTTGTAGATTGATTTATGTGGAATTGCGTATGGATGAATTTGAATTAACAGAGGTAATTGATAAAGCAGTGATGGAACGCAAAGATGGAATTCCATGATTTTGAGTTATGGGATAGCTAGGTTATTTTAACATTTAAAAAGGGACCGTTTTTGGCCTCGCACAAAAAAATAATAATATGAAGCTTTTCATTATTTATATTTTTGTGTTTGTTTTGTGCGAGTCCTAAATAAACATTTTTCATTCTTTCAAAAAGTTTAAACCAATAAAAAAAAATACATGTGGCACTCGGGGACTGCCGCGGTAAAGCTATAGCATAGCATTTTTATCAACTTATGCAATTATATATTTAGTACTCTGCGTCATTGTGATATGGTCTCGATTCGTTCACCTGGGTTACTGTACTAATGTAAATCACATACGTTTAACTTGACTTTGTCCCACCGATTGTTTCCGAACGCAGACGTTCAGGTCGGCTCAGTAACGAAGCGACCATTTTAAAAAGGCGGGGCCTAATCGAATGACGTAGCGGTGTTAGGTTATTTTCGTTACGGAATTTCTGGATTCGGTTGCCACGCTAAAGGCCCGCGATAGAAGCTATGCAATAGCTTAAAAAAAACAAATTCTTTAACGAACTTCAAAACCACAACTCACAGTACTATTTTCCAGCGCCACATAGCCCAAATCCTTGACAGCGTCACCGCTCTTATCGTCCTACCATGAAAGGCACTTCTCTCTATTTTTATCAATAAAAGCGTCGCCACACCGCTGAGCACTCAAAGGTTCCACTCTTTCGTTTGTTTAAAACGTCTCGGTAACTTCAGCGATAAACAAAAAGTTCCAGCGGCACTCCATTGCCAATACGTATTGAACACTCAACGATTGACATGAAAGTTTTCCCATTAGAACTTTGAAAACGTGAAAATTATTCGCTTTTGAAGTACTCCAAGCTCTTGCTACATATGCTTTTTATAAGCACTCAATATGACAAACAGTATGGCTGATTTTATTGCTGAATCTAATGGACGGCTCGCGAAAGTTGGACCTTTGTTGGGTAACTAATGTTTCGTAACTGAAATGGTCTACAGAAGGATATCTGGTCGAATAATGGATGTTTTACGAAGGTCGGGATGTGATTGAGTAGCAAACAAACACAAACTTACTTATTTTGTTTAGGGTTAGTCCCTTGAAGTATTGTCTGGGCTTGAATCAGCGGCTCGTGTTATTTACCAGCATATACTGTTTGGTTTTTCGTAATAATACGAAAGACGCCTATTACGTTGCCATAATTAAAATGTTTTAAGCCGTAAATGATGATAATAAAAAAAGGCTCAGTTATCTCACTAAACTCAGTATTAGCTGGAGACCTGAGTAAAAATTAGAGTGGGGATTGATGGTCAACGATGTCATGACCTATTCATTTTATTTTTTCACATATGTAAATGAAAAAAAAGAACTTGAGAACCTCCTTTTTTGGAAGCCGGTTAAAAAATCAGTCTAAATAATTAGAACGGCATAGGTTCATCAAGGTTGATCCGTGTAACATATTTGTAGAAGATACTGTGTATTCCCGTTCGTCCCCTCGACTTCGTCCCCCGAGGGGGACGAACGGGAATTTACAAAAATAATATTTAATTTGTTCCCGATCGTCCCAATCCTAATTCAAGAGGGGACGAATGGGAATATGTTCTTCGATTAGTCGTGTATTCCCGTTCGTCCCTTCAGGTTGTTTCCTTTTGAAATATAAGTCACTATTTTTGTAGTAACAGTTGCTTATTTGTATGGTGGCAAGATTTTACGTTTTACATTATGTAATTAGAAAAGTTTACTCATTATTTTAACACATAAATAGGGTCAGTAAATTACTGCACAAATCTTTTTAGTGGGACGAATGGCACTAATCGAAGAACATATTCCCATTCGTCCCCTTTTGAATTAGGATTGGGACGATCGGGAACAAATTAAATATTATTTTTGTAAATTCCCGTTCGTCCCCCTCGGGGGACGAAGTCGAGGGGACGAACGGGATACACCGAATAGACAGCAAGCCAACCTCAACATGGTTGCGAAAGCTAGGTAGATTGTTAGACTCGTGAAAAAAGTTGGTTGTCTGTAAAGTTGGTTTACGGACGATAGTTTAACGTGACAATGTCATAACAAAACATTGATGAAATGATTGTGCCCCGCTAGCTCGTGCAGCGGTCTCGCTCCGATCGTAACGTTACAATGAGCGTAACGTTACAATGAGCGTAACGTTATAACGAGTCATCCTTTTTCGAGCGTGCAGCCGGCGTTCATTGATTTATTAGACGTTGTCACGTCAATAAAAAGACAAAGCCTCTAGAGTCTAGACAAAGTATCATACAAGAGGCGATTAGCACATTGTCAATGCCGTATTTTATACTTTTTACAATATTTATCAATGATACAACTTAACATCTATACTAATATTATAAAGCTGAAGAGTTTGTTTGTTTGTTTGTTTGTTTGAACGCGCTAATCTCAGGAACTACTGGTTCGAATTGAAAAATTCTTTTTGGGTTGAATAGACCATTTATCGAGGAAGGCTTTAGGCTATATATCATCACGCTTAAGCCAATAGAAGCGGAGCAGCGATAAATAATGTTTTAAAATCGGGGATTCCACGGGGACGAAGTCGCGGGCAGCAGCTAGTTCTCTATAACAGGACTTCGTATAAGTTAGAAAATCACAAGTAAACAATTTGTTATCAGGGGCAGTAAATGAAGCACTGATAAGTCTGTTTGTGCAGAGTTTATTAAGAGTTTTATTTGTATTAAAACTACAAAGCGTAGATTCACAAAAAGGACGCCATAGCACACACATTGACAAGAGGAAGTAAATTTTTAAGGAAGTCACTGTTAGATAGTGTTACCAACTTACAGACAGGGTTGCCCTTAATTAAACAATATTAACATTGTAACACAACACCCTCCCTCAATGTTAATTATTTAACAAATACAACAAAAAAATAAAACTAAGAGATAAGCCCTAACATGCCTCTAAACTTTTGAAATTTGACTCGGCCTAACGGTTTGGTTAAGACATCAGCTGGTTGTTCATTGGTTCCAATATGCTTTAAAACAATTTGATTAGCAAACACCTTCTCTCTAACAAACAAAACCTTAACATCTATATGCTTTAGTTTATGGTGAAACTGTGGATTCTTACAAAGGCTAATCACTGGCAAATTATCTTCATAAATTACTACAGCTGATTGAGTATCAGAAAAATTACAATACAAATTGTTCAGCCAACAAGCTTCGCTTGCTGCCATACTCAAAGCTATAAATTCTGATTCAGTTGATGACAGAGATATAGTAGGTTGCTTCCTAGATACCCATGAAACACTGCAACCCAAAACTTTAAATAAGTAACCTCCTGTAGACTTTCTGTCCACTCTGTCACCAGCCCAATCAGAGTCAACATAACCAGTTATAATATCAGTAGTACACCCTACATTTTTAGCAAATACTAGACTTAATTCTAGGGTTCCCTTGACATAGCGTAAAACACGTTTTAGAGCATACCACAAATCCAAACTTGCACATGATTGATATCTGCTAAGAATGCCCATTGCCACACAAATATCTGGCCTAGAACATAACATGGCATACATTAATGAACCTATTAGTTTTCTACATCTTTTCTCAATATCCTCACTTTCTGACTTATTCCTTTTTAAGAAACTGTGATCATAATTTTCTTCCATAGGAGTAGATACAGAATTACATTCAAACATATCAAAAACTTTTAAAACTTTTTCAAGATAAGCACTCTGACAAATAGTAATTGTTCCCTCCCTCAAATTTTGAACAATATTCATACCCAAATAGTTTCTTATCATTCCTAAGTCCTTCATTTTAAAGTTTTTATTTAAAAACAATTTTAAATTTTCAATTTCACTTTGACAAGTAGAGGCAATTAGCAAATCGTCAATATACAAAAGTAAGTATGTTTTATTACTATTTTCTGTCTTTATATACAAACAATATTCAAAGTCACTTCTTGCAAATCCAAAACTAGTTATAACATTATGAAACTTAGCATTCCAATTTTTGGGGGAATCTTTTAAACCATACAGAGCTTTCCTGAGCTTACAAATTTTTCCATTAATTTTATCACAATATCCAATAGATAACTTAATATAAAAGTCACCAGCTATCTCTCCATAGAGGAATGCACTACAGACATCTAATTGGTATATAGGAAAGTTATTCTGATTACAAAAAGCTAAAAACATTCTCACTGAAGTTAATTTTGCTACAGGACTATAGACTTCTGAATAAGCTAAATGTTGCTGAAAACCTTTGGCTACTAGACGAGCTTTATAAGACACAATATTACCTTTCTCATCTCGCTTCTTCCTAAAAACCCATTTGGTATCAATAATATCACAAACATTTGGTTTAGTTACATAATCCCATGTGTTATTTTCTTCTAGCGCTTGAAGCTCCCTTGCAATGGCTCCCTTCCAATTCTCAGCATCACTTGAAGACATGGCTTCAGTGTAGGTGCTGGGGTCACCATCATTTAATGCTGTAAATAGGCCCAGCTCATAATCTTCCAAGTACTTTGGAGGACGAATATTCCTTCTGCATCTCAAATTGTATGGCCTCTCATCTTCATGCATCTCATTCTCAGTTTGATCTTCCTCTGCATCCTCAAATGATTCCTCTTCTCTAATTTCTCTAATCTGACTATTACTTTCTTCCAAAAACTCAATCCTTGCTTCTTCTTCTTTTTGCTGATCCTCTGCCAATGCTGGAATTTTATCCTTGTTCTCATCATCAAAGGAATTATCTTCATCTATAACAAGAACACCAGTCTTTTCCTCCCTTTTAGGTTCTGCTTGCGGCAAGAAGATTACATCACGATGCACCTCAACTTTCATGGTAGATGGGATAAATACTCTGTACCCCTTTACATCATCATCATAACCCAAGAATAAACCTATCTTGTTCTTAGGGTCTAACTTAAGTCTCTTTTCTTTCAGTACAAGGATAGATACTCGAGCTCCAAATTCTTTCAAATCATTTAAAGGTATTTCTTTGCCATAAAAAGCTTCAAAAGGAGTCTTACCACTAACAGGACTTGGACCAGTTCGATTCAGTACATAAGCAGCTGTGTTAACTGCTTCAGCCCAGAAATGTTTGGGCATACCTGACATCATGGAACGTGCAGCTTCAACTAAGGTGCGGATTTCCCTCTCGGCTCTCCCATTCTGCTGTGGAGTGTACACAGTGCTTCTCTGATGAGTTCTGCCTTTTTCACTCAAATATGTACTTAAATCAGCGTTTACGAACTCCAGTCCGTTATCACTCCTTAGTACTTTCATTTTTAAACCGTTTCTTTCAGCTTTAACAATAAAATTCTTTATTAGGTTCCTTGCCTCATCCTTTCGCTTCATGAAGAAGACCTTGCGATAACCTGAGTGGTCATCCTTCAGAAGCAGGAAATACCGAGCACCTCCAAGCGAGTTGGTCTCCAAAGGTCCACAGACGTCTGCGTGGACTAATTCAAGCGGTTCACTGGCTCTAGACATACTGCGGGAGAACGGCAAGCGATGTTGCTTTCCCGCCAAACACTCCTCACAAGCGACGAAATCATCAACAAACTTGACTCCCTTACGCAGCAACAGCTCTTTCACATGCGTAATGTTCTGATGACACAATTTACGATGCCAAACACTTAAATTTTCGATCTTTTTGGACAAGTTCAATAATCCAAACTCATATCCGCCATCAACAAAGTTGCAAATGTCAGACCTCGAAATGTCACTTTCGCGTTTAGTTGCAGCACATGTCATTGCAAATGTCGCAGCGACCATAGACAGTTCCGATTGCGTTCCATTTACCGAAAACAACATATAAAACATTTTGTTGACGCGTTTCGATATTGCACGAATTTCACCTTTATTGTTTACAAATTCACAGCGATCTTTGTTCGACACTAAACACATACCTTTGTCCAATACAGTTCCCACCGAAAACAGATTGAATTTCAGTTCAGGCACAAAAAGAACTCCACTAAGTATTGTTTTGATAAACTTAACACCATTCCAAGCATACAGTTCCACAGTGCCACGCCCAAACACATCAAGAAGTTTACCGTCACCCACAGTAACTTTCATTGAGCTTTTCACCTTTTTCAGTTCCGTAAACAATTCTCTTTTGCTGCACATATGTTCACTAGCACCGGTATCCATAAACCAACAGTCTCCATGGTCAACTTCTTGACTCATACACATGAAGGCATTCACATTCGGAGCCTTTTTACCTTCCTTGGACTTCAACAATTTGCAATCTGACTTTAAATGACCCCTCTTCTTACAATAATTGCAGCTTCTTGTTTCCCTTTTTCCTTTATCCTTACAGTCCCTTGAAAAATGGCCTTCCTTACCACAAGTGTAACAGGATAATTTTTGCTGCCTGCTTACACTAGCCAAAGCTACCTCCGGCTGCTGATCGGACTGACTGTTTCTCTCTTCCTCAATGAGTAATCTTGAGGTCAACTCATTTAGGCTTTGCTTCTCAACAGGAACAGACTCCCAGGCTGAGCGGAAATGTTTGAATCTCTCCGGCAATGACATTAACACTTTTGTAATTATCATTTTTTCTGAAAGTGGTTCACCTGCTTGCTTCAATTTTATGTTGATTTCTTCTAACTTTGACATAACTGTGACCACCGAGTCATCACCAAACTGGAGTGAGAAAAACTTTTGCTGAAGTAGATGAATGCTCACCGCAGACTCTTTTTCATAAACAGACTTCAGCTTTGTCCACATGCTAGCAGATGTTGAGCAAGACAGCAGATGCGTGAGTGGAGCTACTTCCATTCGTGTGACAATAAGCTCCTGCGACTTAGCGTCATTTACCAGCCATGATTTCAACTCCACCTTTTTCTCCTCTGGGGGCTTTTCTTCTATGCCACTAACTATATTGAAAAGACCTCTTCCTCTAAAGATGACTTCCATTTGAAACTTCCAAACCGCCCAGTTGTCCCCACCAGACAACTTCAAAAACTGATTGTGCGAAGATTGCTCCATTACTCCACGCGCCGGTCTCTAACCTCAAAAAACTCTTTGACCACAAAAATAACTCTGCCACGACTCGAAAAACAGACTTATAGACCTGGGCCCATAACCTGTTATCAGGGGCAGTAAATGAAGCACTGATAAGTCTGTTTGTGCAGAGTTTATTAAGAGTTTTATTTGTATTAAAACTACAAAGCGTAGATTCACAAAAAGGACGCCATAGCACACACATTGACAAGAGGAAGTAAATTTTTAAGGAAGTCACTGTTAGATAGTGTTACCAACTTACAGACAGGGTTGCCCTTAATTAAACAATATTAACATTGTAACACAACACAATTCCTTATCCTCACAATTAACTACACATCTACTGGCATCAGTCTTAATAGAAATCCAATTACGTCAACATGCACATTGCAACGAACAAGTTAATTTAATTTAATTGGAAAAGCAATCCTCAGTGCCTTTTGAGATTTCCTTACTCGCATAGTGACATGGTTTTATGCAATATAGGAACTTGTTTCTTATTTAATTGAGGGTTAATTTTGATGTTATTGGTACTTAGTGATGGTTTATATCAGTTGATCTTTATACTATTTAATTATGGAATGATTTTAGAGATTGATGCGAATGATTTTAAGTTTTGGTGTGTTTGTTGAGATATACGTAGGATGTTCCATAAGTCTTGCAAAAATTTAACTATTTATTAAACTTTTTCAAAATAAGAACCATCACTGTTAATACAATTATGCATGCGTTCAAACCACGTATTAAACGTAATCTCCCACTGATCCTTTGTGACACTGGCGCAGGCCTCATCCCATGCACTTATTGATTCGTCATCAGTTGCAAATCGTCGTCCTTTCAGCTGGCTCTTGATCAGCGGAAAGAGACCAAAATCACACGGCGCGAGGTCGGGCCTATAAGGAGGGTGGTCCAGCACAGTAAGCTCCGATCGCTTCAAAAACTCCTGAGTAATGGTAGCTCGATGAGCAGGAGCGTTATCATGGTGCAAGTGCCAACTGCCCAGTCGCGAGTTTGGTCGAATTTTCTTCAGCTCGCTGATAACTTGCGGCAAACAAACATCAGTGTACCAGGTAGCATTGACAGTCTTCTGCTTGTCTAATAAAAAATTTAGCGACAATAACTTTCTCTCTAAAGAAAACTGCGATCATCCTTTTTTTAATTGACCTTTTTTGTTTGACCTTAGTTGGGGTTGGCTCGTCTTCAAATACCCAGATTTTTATTGTAATTTACTTGGAACGTCAAAGTAGTACAGCCAAGTTTCATCTCCAGTTACGATTGAATTAACATTCTTAGATCGGCCTGAGTCATATTTTTTCAACATTTTCTTGCACCACTCTATACGCGCCTTGCGCTGACTGTCGTCCAGAGTGTGGGGGACCCAGAGACAACAAAACCTTTTCACTTTTAGGTCTTCGTGTAAAATTGAATTAAGTGTTGATGCACTAATGTCAAGAATCTCCTCAATCTGTCTGCACGTAATTCGTAGTCAGTAGTTCTCAGTTTTCTAACAGCGTCAATATTTTCTTGGGTCCTGCTTGTAATGGGCCGGCCCGGTCTTTCGTCGTCGTCTAAATTAAAGTTACCTCTTTGAAATTCCTTATACCACCTAAATACAGTAGAAAGAAAAGGACTCTCTTTACCAAAGGTATTAAACATTTCCTCGTGACACTCCTGGTAAGACAATCCACGTTTGAAATTGTAAAAGAAAATCACTCTGTACTCGCGGTTACTAAGACTAGCCATTTTTACATTTTTTTAAATTTATTTACCATAGATTACTGATGCCAAGCTCAACAAACACTGCGTGCATGGACTTGTAATAAGTGGCAGATAACCATACGCTCAGTCATACATGTCCAAACTTGTTACATTCTTTCTATTGCAACACTTATGGAACAGCCTACGTATTTTGGGTAGCATAATAAAAAATAAAAAAACGATCACTTGACTTTGACGATAGTTGGCGTACTGGGTGAGCGATGGCTGCTGCGTTGCGTGCCGCGGGTTCGTTTCCTGCGTGGATCTAATATTTTTATAGCCTACAGATAGTTGTTCCGGGTCTGGCTGTTGTGTATGAGAGTTTGTATGTTTGTAAAACGCACCCACGATACAAGAGAAATTCTTAGTGTGGATCAACGATTTCTTACAAAAAAAAAACTTTCTTCTTTTTTGGAGATAATTGTCATTATAATTCACATTTATATTTATATCTCTAAATAGAAATATAATTAATTCACACAAGAGCCACACACTAAAACAATTACAGCACACTAGCACCATAGCCATCTAGTTTTTCTCCTCTATAATCTTTTAAACAGGTTTTTTTTAAGTAGAGAGAAAAGCCTAAAGATCCAGATGAGAGATAAATTTGAAATTTATTAATCGAAACATATCAGCATATGTTTCGATTAATAAATTTCAAATTTATCTTGGTTCTAAAATCTGTTACTAAATTTTAACAGCTCTGCTGTGTCCTGTATCCTTTCAGTTTACATTCGCAATGTTATCCGCCCAAACCAAACCGCCAATCAGCTTGGCCGACCACCATTATGAGTCCTGCCAAATTACCCTTCTTGAATGATCTCCCAGTGACCACATCAACCAATATTATAAAGAGGAAAGATCTGTATTTTTGTATGACTCAAAAACGACTGGACCGAATCAAAAATTCTTTCACCATTACAAAGCTATATTCACCTTGAGTAAAATAGGCTATATTTTACCCCCGTATTACCACGGGAACGGGAACTACGCGGGTGAAACCGCGGGGCGCTGATAGTCGTGACATAAAAAAATGCAACATTAAAATATTCCAGCACATTTGGCTTGGTTACTGCTAGGCAAAAATCGGTTACTACTAACGAATAGTTAAATAAGTTGGCAGCATTAACCGTCGGCCGCATACGGTGACCCGCGCCGACCTATACATTGGCTAAATTCCATGTTTTTGTACACATTACCCGACACTAAGTGGGCTGGTGAAAATTGTAGGTGGAATTTTGTTCTGGAAGTTTACGTGGTCAAAAGTCAATTCATTTATTTCAACTAGACCATTAAAAGGCACTTTTCAACATCAAAACATGTTGAAAATAAAAATATTATAGTGACTCTAGTTGTCCATTCGCAAAAAGTAGATTCTTATGGAGAAGAACGGACAAGAAACTCCATAGTTGCTCCTTGTTTCTGAGAGATGGGGCTTCGGATTTGTGGTTTTTATATAGCAGATCGCTCGTGGCTAAAGACTAACAGCCGCACGGGTCGATATTCAAGGTTAAGCAACGCTTGCCAAGGTTGGTCTGTGGATGGGTGACCATCTTAACATACCGAGTTTCCTCCGTGCCTCGGAAATCACACTAAGCCGTAGGTCCTGGCTGTCATTTGTAGATCTTTAGCAGTCGTTACGGATTGTCAGAAGCTAGTAAATCTAACTCCAGTCTTGCCAAGAAGTACCGTGTTTCCCAGTTAATGGGTTGTGGAGATCTGGTAGGCAGCTTCTTTTTCATAATGTTACAATTAAAGTGTTGGCAATAAATGTTTCTTTCTTTCTTCTTTCAAAAAACATATATCACAAAAAGAAACAACCGTGGGTTCATACAAACTATGAATGGTGACAGTAACTAACTGGTTTTAAAGTAACCAAGCAACCTTACCTGCGGATGCCAAAAACAACCAGCCATAATTAGAAAAATAATTAAAACGAACAGTATGTAGGCGTAAATAAATCACAAGACACATCTGCTATACATTACTGAGAGTAAAACCAGAATTAATGTAACGAGCCCATTAATTATTTTTAAACTTAGTATTAATTTTGACGAAGGTTCTAAAAACTGATATGACGTCAAAACGATATCCATAGGGATCTCTTTCTTTGTATACCTACAATACTAGCAGCGCCTGGCGGTTTCTCCCGCATAGTTAGTAGCACAAACAAACATTCAAATCTTGAGAGCAGTAGTGTCCGAGTGGTAACGGCCCCGTCTTACGAATGGTAGGTCGCGGGTTCAAGCCCAGCCAGGCGTATTACTTTGTGTGATTATTTCATCACCAATGCTGTCAAAACTGTGAAGGAATACATCGTGAGGAAACCGGCATGTCCTAGAACTAAAAATTTGAAGACATGTGAAATTCCCGCCAACCCGCATTAACCCGCGTGGAGGATTACGGCCCATTCCCTCTCCTAGAGACGAGGCCTGAGTCCCAGCAGTGGGAATATTAAAGGGCTGATTATGCTTATGCTTATATTATTCAAAGTTTTCCTCTTTATAATATTATTAGTTTTAGCATAGACTAAAATAAAAAAATACGGTTTAGTCTGCTTCGCTTTTTCCATGTTGGCTTTCAGTATCTCTAGATGTACCTAGCTGAATTTCAATATTTTAAAGCGATTGTTTGCCTATGGTGTCCTCCACCCACAAAGCTTATCTGGGTAAGACGGCTTTGCCAATACTAGTGGCTCTCACAATTGTAACGAGTATCGGAGATCATCTCACATGACTGGCGAGACAAACAGTTGAACTTCGGAAAGAAAGAGCAGTTGGTCCCGCCCCCCAATTTGGTTTAGCGTTCACGGTCCTCTACAGATTGACTCATGAAACTGTTTTTTTTTAAGCCACGTTCCCCTCAAAACATTGACGGTTATTCCATTCAAATTAGCTATTGTCTTTTTACTAGAACGAGGAAAAAAACATGGCTGCCAACGATTCATCATAGCGTGCTTATAGCTGATAAATATTCATGGATTTTTTTATGTCTTTCGTTTATTTAGATTCGTCATAAAAACAATTTTGACGGTCCCATGTTTTTGTACGATACAGAATAATATGGTAGAAAACCGTTGCCATGAAAATTGTTGCGATAGATATCATCATATGGCAAAATGTGTTAATTATTATGAAATCATTGTATATCACAAGACCAAAACATGACCTAAATGTTGTGGCGTAAAGTCCATACAAGCAGTTTTTTCGGGGACTTAATGAAAGCCACTAATGCTACTTTAAACTTGGGTAAAAAGTGAAGGATAAGACAGAGCTACTTTCATTGTCTAACTGCCTAAACATTTTACTCTGAAAGGGGCGACCGAACCTTGTCCTATTCTATATAATACTAGCTTTTCTCCACGAATTTATATTATATAGCATATTCGGATGTTCCCGTTCTCGTAGGAATTTCGGGAACTCCCCTACGGAGTGTAGGGAAGCGCCAAATTTCAGATTTCTAGTCTTCGATTTCAGTCAGTAACTCGATAACGAAAAGATTCTAAGCAGTTTTGACATCGATGAGAGAGGACTACTTATTAGGTTAGGTTTTTATTTTATTAAGATCTCCAATTAAGAAAGTATCTTACTTGTTATACAAAGGATACGAACAAAAACCCATGTTATCCCTCAATTATAGGAGAAAACATCATGCAATAGAAAACAAACAAACAGTATGGAATGCCTAATTTAGATAAGTTGGAGTGCTATTTTCATTTGTTAATGTTTTTTTTTTACACACTCAATATCAAGAAATAACCTTTGAAAGCTTCTGAAACTGAAAGGTGTCTAATTAGCCTCACTGTATAATTTCAACAGCACTCAGCTTTTAGCTCCTTTGAACTTCCTCCACCGCATTTCGCCACCCAATCTATGCTGGCATTTAAACACAAACAGCGACAAGAAACCAGCCAAGATGCAACTGACAGTGATAATAATTAGACAAAATGGGGTGTGCTGTGCACCAACCCACGTTTGCGGTCGCTTTACAAACAAAACAAACCCAAAACTCAATATACAACTGCATATTTATGTTTGTCAGTCCATCCTCCCGTTGATTTTTCATCTAAACTTTGACGGTTAATTTACATTTTTAAGGTATATGAAATTTGTTTTTCACACGAGCGCAATCAATGTTCGTTGTTTTGATTTAAGTATTTTGTGTGAGTTTCAAATCGGTTGAACTGTTTATACATACTATTTAGTATGAGTTACCTTTATTTCAAAAATATTCTAACCCTATGATTAATTTCAATATTGCCTAAAAGATTTTAAATTATTGAAAGACAAATCAAATTAAAAATATTTATAAGACTGTAAATGTTTTGTAAAAACGTATATAATTCTATCGCCTTAGAAATGCTTGTGGTACGACTAACTAGGTCTCCCACATTAAAATAACGAAAACTATGAAAACACTAAATAACCCTTCAGTAATAACCGTATATCGTTGAATTGCCCGGGTTGCGAATTTTTTCGACAGTCACCGCGGTCCTGGAACGCAAAGGGCATTAGCAAGAACACGAATGGGTTTTAGTCAGTAAGATTCTAACACTACCTTTCGAAGAAGTCATTTGATGATTTCCCATCCCTAAAAAAATCGTTGAAACCTTATATCTCTATAACGTACTAGTTGCTGAAGTTAAACACAACTCTATTAACATCGCAAAACTTTTATCCCAAGTTCACCCAATGCAAAACACTTCCATACAAAGGAGACTGCCCACCCGACCCCACAAACTTCAAACTGCCTTCAACTCCGCCGATACAGGCAAACACGACAAAATTCCATAACAGCACACCACCAACATATAACATAATTAAAGTACGTTAACTGTGTGTCCCCTTAAAACAGAACTTATTAAATTAAACAGTGCTCCTTAAGTTTCCTAGGGGCTCTTATCTCGCTGCCGGCTCGGAGGCCATTAAAACTTGGACCACCCCCACTAACTGTGACACAACACTAATTGGTTGGAGAAACCACTTTGAGATAAATTAAAAATTATTATCAACTCCCGAGGCCAAGGAAAAGTGTAGTTTTAGAGCTGGGCTCGGATTGCATGGAATTTTGTTTAGTTTACTTCGTTTTTCTCCAGTTGTATTGTTTTTATTAATTACTGTTTGCAGGTCATCTTCATTTTACGAGGATCCCGTAATTAATTTACAAACTTCTCTGGATAGCTTTATCTGGGAACCCAATTTGCTTGTCTGTGAAACTGAATTCTTCCTCCGTTAAATAAAGATGTTAGATTTTAGGAAGCATACAAGACTCGCCATCGTCATCAATACACTCTTTAACTCAATTTGATTTTACGTGTTCATAGGGCTTCACTTAATATAGTACGGCTTTTAAATTAATCCTGTGTTCCCTAAAATACTCTAGAATCAGCCCAAACTCTCATTACCAGCAAAGTACACGTGCACTAATAACGTACCTACGGGTAATAACTTGTAAAATCCAGTTCAGACCGGTTCAGTCTAGATTGGACCGAGTCCGCCTCGGGCGCCAAGTAATGCTCAACTCCAAACTACAATGAACCGTTTAGACTGCTTGGCTTCTATTGTTGCTTACGTGATGAGCATGTCTAATTCCTCATTGAGAATATTAGCCATTTATCGCCAATTCACCGTTAAAAAACTATAACAATTTTGGGTAGACTCTGGCAATATGGAACAGGTTTGAAAAATTCTCAGTCTTAATGTAAACATGAAAGGAAAACTTGGCCCCGGGGAAAATAAACGGTACAGAGAAGCAATTAACTAGTTTGTTATAATTAAGCCGTGTCCCTTCCGAGACAAACTGAATGAAGCCAAGGTTGTGCGTGTTAATTTGTTTTCCTTGGTATGAATATTACCTTCAATTTTGTCATAACTGTTCAATTTCCAGTTAGACCTTTTGGGAGGTTAGATATGTTTAAAGTATGTGTCACGGTTGTTTACTTTTACTTACTGTTTACATCAGCAGCTGTGACGTGTCACGGTTTGTGAATGTAATTTTATGATATTGCTAATTAAGCTTCAAAACAAAATAAACTCAACCGAAACTCACGTATCGTATACAAAAATGAAATAATCCATAAACCATCGATCTAAAATCTCACTTAACACATACAGCACATCCTAAAAGCAATTCTAAAAATGTAACAACGAATGTAACAGTCGTCGTTTGTCGAATCAGCCCGCAATCACTCTGAAACTTTTCATATTTTTGGATGGCGTTTGCCATGAAACATTGCCTGCCAAGCGTGGTCGCAAAAGTTATACCTCCCTAACTTGGCCGATACGAGAGCGTAATAATGTAGAAATGAAACTGACACTTTCCCCCCTTCTCCCGGATTCTTATTTCCCATCTGACAGTCAAAGTGACAGATGTCAACTTTTCAGACACCAATTTACGTTTTTTCGTTAGGGTAACAAAGTTGGGTCTAGAATTTATTATATTTTTTTGTCGGGTAATTTATTTGAATATTTTTTTTTTTTTTGCGTGGGGAATGACTGATATTATCTTGTTATTAAGCTTATTTAGTTGCCTTTCAAAGGTTGGCCTAGTATTTTTTAGAAAAATAAGAACTACAATTATTTGTATTTGGTTTTATTTTTACCGAGCTGATTAAGCTTTGAAATGTTCCCAAAATGTATGATTTATGCGGCTCTATAGTTTATTTTCGATTTTCATAGTGATTTACAAAACCATAGCACACTTTGGTTGACATTTTTTTATACATATTCAACGGTTTACTCATCTTTTAAATTAAAATATATTTTGCTTCTTAAGTTATTGATGTAAGCTCCTCAATTTTTGTCTTCGTTAATTTTTACTTATGAAAATTTCAATGCGGCTAGATAAAAAGTAATTCAGTACTTTTTAAGTAGGTAATAAAAGTTTTAAAATATTATAATCGTAATCAACGTATAAACTTTCTTCTGAATAATAAGATAATCATTGGAAATTATATATTTTGAAGAGTTAAATAGAAAAAAATTAACACAAAACCAGTCCATAGAGTAATATTATTTTCAAAATTGACTTAATCTTTATTAGAGGGAGAAAATGACAAAGATTTTGACAGTTCTTGACACAGATAATAGCGAGCTAGTCAGCACAGTAACTATTCCTTCCATCTTTATACAGCTAAAGTATAATTATCCCTTACCGATCTTTGATCAAAACTAGCAAACTGTATTTTGTTAAGTGATCAAAGTTTATGAAAAACTAATCCCCGCATTTTTCAATTTTAATCAAATTTTCCTTCAAAACATCCCCGACGCTCAGTAGCTAAAAGGACCAAATCCAAACTAACTTAAAACTTAAAAAATACTCTGGCCAGCTACCAGAGCTTTTGATAAAAAAAAAAAAGAAAAATATTCTGCTTATTAAATCTTGGAAGGAAACTGACCTGATCAAGAATTCTGAAGGGAAAGTATGATTAATTTATTCCTTACAGTGTCCCAAGGATCCAAGGCCCAATGAACCTTTTAAAAAGCGATGTTCATCCGACCCGTGTCTATCCCTTTTTGCCTACGAATTATTTTTCGTTGCCTTCAAGTCATAGGCCTGTCAAATACCTACTGCTACGATTAACAAGGGTTTAGTATACCTACTGCTTGGTTACCCATGGAGATGGTTTGGTGATGTTAGTACCAAAATAAGGGTCACAATAAATCAATCTTGTAGGAAAAGGTGGCAACCAGGTAGCATATTTAGTAACCTTTGTTCCATTATTAAATCAAATTCTGAGTTATATAAATGTATTAAACAGTAATAATTACTGTAATACCTGTAATAACATCCACACAACCTCTAATAACTGTAATAACAGTATTAAATAAATAAAACTTGATCTGAAATAACGTACCTACGTTATTTCAGATCAAGTTTTATTTATTTATTTGGATCTACAACGAGGGAAAGGTACACAGTTATAACATATCCACTTAAGGTTCATTTAATACAGTCACATAATTGGAGGTAAAACTTTAAATTACAAAAAATCGAAATATTTTTATAAAATACTCTAGAAAAACATTGTTACAGAACAGATTTATTTTATTTAGTTAACATGTCTGTAAAGGAAATCCTTTTCTTTGTACAAAACCAGCTTAACCCACGCTTATGTGGCACAACGTGTAAAAAAATGTCCGCCATTTTGGATCCTCATATGTTACTTTACTGGTCTCATTAAATAAGTTTCAATAAAGGGTTGACGTGATTTCGATTTCTGCTATTAGCTGATATACCTTGACTTTAGTGGCGAAATCTTTGCGGGTTATCTTAGACTTTGTTTTGAGATGATCATTACATTTGGGTTGAACCTACCTTTTTTATGAATGGGAAAACATTAAATGACGTATTCCGCTCTGGGCGGAATGGAAGTAACAGACTCTTACTGACTAAAACCCATCCATGTTCCCCCAAATGCCCTTTGCGTTCCAGGGCTGCGGTAACTCTTTTGAACAAAATCCGCAGCCCTGGAAGGCACTGGATCTAGCGGGCTCCGACTACTATGCTGACATCTCTTTGAGGCGACCGTGGAACACACCGCGCCGTCGCCGTCGACCCGGGCCTGGTTGTAACCGAACGGCGAGCCATTTGGGTTATACCTACCTAATATTATTTTTGTTTTTAGCTTGTAATTTTTATTGGGAGTGTTATTCCGGTTGGGTTTTCTGGGTGTCTTCATTCAGGTCAACCATAACTAAATATTACAAAATTGCAGCGCCCCGCGGTTTCAACCGCAATAATTTTGAAAATCGGTTCAGGAGATCCAGAGATTACCCCTTACTACGTCACAAACTCACAAACGTTACCTCTTTATAATATTAGTTACAAATGCAAAAGTGAATTTTAATAGTAGGTGACGCTTTCACGCTCAAATCACTGAACCGATTTTGATGCATTTTAGTACAGAGTATAGGGTACTTTTTTTTTGCGAAAATCTATATTATCGCGAGCAAAACTACGGAAAAAAGCTAGACTAATAGATTATGAAGCCAAATGAAACGAAACTCTCGATTTCGTTTCGAATCATTATACTTTTAAACTTGCAATTGTATTTAAACATATAGCACTTGGTACCCCAGTGCCCTCCTGTCAGTAAAACAACTTCATAAATATGCAACATCCAAGCATCGTCAGTGTTTCGTTAATCACTCCGCTCGAACATTGCACATTTCGAGCACTTATAAGCATTAACAATGGCTGGAAACTTTCCTCATTATTTGGTGCGTTCCCCACGATTTACCACGCTTTTCCGCTTACTGCAACATTCATGAATAACCACTCAGAAATTCGCCAACAGAACTCTGCGCTAATTCACTGCAGACATTAGTAAACAAAGCTGCAGACTGCAGGTGACATACGATTGTAGATCTTAAGACGTTGAAATAGAGACTGTCGTCTCACATAAATTTTGGATCACAAGAACTCGTGGCGGCAAAGGATATAAACAATTTGGATGGGGCCACGAAAAAAGCGACTTGAGTTCAAAAATAAAAAATGATTTAAAGTTATAATTAACTGTTTAAAATATTTGGAGCAACCGAGGATATTGAGAATCTGTTCTTACTTATTCCAATAATTTTCTCTAAAATTAAGTTTTTTTTTTTCTTCATACAAGCTTATAATTCCATACAGCATTTATGAGATTCTTCGTTACGAAGAAATGCACGAATAATAATTTAATTAAAAGACGAACAAAGGGTTTCCCAAAAAGTATAATTAATTATGGTTTGCTTAATTAGTCGCATTAACGACAGATTTAATTAACTGTGTAATTGAAGCGATTAACCTCTTTTTATTACATACATTTCATCAGTTTTCAATAGTAAATAAACAATTATTCAATAAATAGATGAAAGATGACAATTTCCCCCTCCCCTTATCTCCGGACTATTTGAAAATAATTCTAAACTTTATTTTATTCTAAATTTAAAAGAAATATATACAGTTTTTTTTTTAAATACACTTTCGTTTATATATAGATTACAGGAAAACCTATAAGAAGTCTATGGTTTGAAAGTAATATGATACAAAAATGACATCTTTTGTATGGTTTTCACTAATATAAACGACGAAGTTTGAAAGAAAATATTCAATACAAAACAGATCTTTTGTATGGTTTTCAGTAATAGACAGGACGAATTTTGAAGCCGGAGCGGGTAGCTAATCCGTACTACTAGTACCTATATTCGAAACATAAAAGTAATTCTGGTCTGCATTGTATATGGATGGGAAATCATCAAATGACTTCTTCCACTCTCTCTGGGGGGAGCGGAAGGGAGTTTCAGACTCTTACTGACTAAAAGCCACCCGTGTTCCTCCTAATGCCCTTTGCGTTCCAGGACCGCGGAGACTCTTCCGAACAAATTCCGCAGCCCACTCTGATCTGCCTAGCTGTTTTGTTTTTAACTTTTCAAGTCTTAGAGGCTGAGCGGAATTTAATGGCATTTGGCACACGCCTACCCGCCTCCATCAGTATTTATTATTTGTTATTGTCAGATGGATATGCTCTTGACTCTATTCTAGGTTGCAGGTGACAGAGACTAAGTCGACGATGGAATGAGCTTACCCAGAAGAAGTCTATTCACTCTAACTTTGAAGAGATCAGGGTTGAATGCGTTCGGAAACACAGACGCAGGCAGAGAGTTCCACTCCTTTGCTGTGCGCATTACAAAAGACGATTGGATTTTGTCCCGAGAGTTCTTATGTTCCCTTGGGTCGATTTCCCGTTGCCGTTGGTAAAAGCAAGTATACAATTAATAAAGGATATGATAATTCAGGGCAGTTGACGCCAGCTCGCTGTCCTTATGGCCCGTCCACTATAGTGCGGTAAGTGACGACGACAGTAGCGCCCGCCAAGAAGATTTACAGGTCTTACAGTCTCGCTGACTGTAAATGAATTCGCCTAGTGCCATTCACTCCATGCTTTCTGCAGCTGTATCTGATTGTACCCTGGGGTTGTTAATAACAAGGAACCAGTGGAAGGTTGTTAGGTTTGATGTTCCAAACTTCTGGTCAATTTTAAACATTGAGTGATAGTGCGTGAATTTATTCCGAAGTGTCTATGAGATTCTCTAGCCGGTAGAATTCTCTCCATGTTTTCTGCAGCTTCATGTTTTATTTTATTTTTATTTTATTTGATAGGAATAACAAACAGCAGTATATTACATAGTAGTCACACAATATAGAAACTTATAATAAAAGTAACAAATACACTACTCAAGACGTTATCCACAGATTACTATACAGAATAGTTGGCTGTTAGCAGAAAAAAATAACAAATTAAAAAAGCACTTAAATAAAAAAGATGAATTAAAAAAAAAGCACTTATTAACTAATAAAAACTAATTACCAGGGTTATGGTCTCTTAAAATAGTTGTAATTTCACTCTTAACTTTAGCTTTGTTGACAAACATAATGTCAGTAGAGCCAAACTGTTTATTATAGGTGTCTACCAGGCGATGTAATTCACGTTATTCCATCCTGATGTTGTTTATGAGGGTCAACAGTTCTGCATAAATTGTAGTTTTTTGAGAGGGGATTAACTTTATATTTTTTTTCGTGTCGATGGTACATTTACATTGCTAGTGTTCTTAAATAGTTTAGGCTCAGCAGAGCGAAAGTGCGACCTTTTTAATCCAATTTTAACAATATTTCACTACATTTTTTGACTATTGGTTAACTACGGATCAATTACATCCGTTTTTTTTTCGAAGTGTAAGTGGTCACGATTCAAGGAGGGAGGAGATGCGAAAGCAAATTCTGAAGCGCTTTTTAAATTATATCTTTTGCGAACGTTAATTTACCTTCAATTTTGATCTCACAATAAAAATATCTTTCTTTGACTGGCTCGTTGGTTTAGTGGTCGCAGGCGCTACTGTAGAGCCTGGGATCAGTTCCCGAGTTGGGCTAACTGCTGTTGGGCTTTCCATTTGGTAACTAGCGCTGTGGCATTTTTTTTTTACATATCGCAGCATATGCTGAGATAGGGACCTTTTTTGGCCTCGCGCAGTTTGAAATTATATTAAGCTTTTAATTAGTTTTTTTTTGTGTTCGTTTTTGCGAGTCCTAAATAAACATTTATCTTTCTTTCTTTTCCTTGTATCTCAATAGCAACCAGGAACATCTGTCCCCAGTTGATGACAATATTCGATACCATGGAACTAAAACGAAACTAGGGTCTATTATTTGTAGATACAAGTTTGCCTAACCTGTGTCTTGTCGTGTAAAAGATAAATAGTTACTTATGCAAAAGAAAACTGCAATATATCTAGATGCCAATCTTACACTAATTTTAAATTTTTAAGCCGGTTGCTACGAGCCATACTTAACATTATTAAATGTGTTTTATGAACACACTTTATACTTATAAATTTTCTATTGTTTCAGGTACGTGGGTGTGAAAACAAAACGGCGGCCAAAGTTTAATTAAAATCAAACAATGCAAGTTTTCTTAACGTCTGCTTATTTCATTGAAGTTTAGTTACAAAGTGTTCGATGACACTTGTAACCTCTGATGCTTTGAAAAGGTGTATTATTGTCTGACTTTCTTGATGGTTAGCTTTTTCTAGTGGATTCATTACACGCTAAAAAAAACCTCATTTTTGACGGCTAAAACTGGTCACCATAATTATATTATGGTGATATTGTAGCTTTCTATTCATAAATATAAACAAACGAAGTATCTTGACTTGGCTCGCGAGGTTGTCGACATGTGGGATGTGAACACAGCAGTCATTGTGCTTTTCGTCGTGAAAATCGTGTCGGCCAATGCCATAATTGCCAGAAGCCACGACCAACATCTCAAGAAGCTCTTGTTGGGCAGCTGGATCAAGGTCTTGATCCAGAATGCAGTACTCCTGGACACGGCTCGTATCGTTAAAAGATTGAGGAATCTCCTAGTGGTACGAGCCATGTGTGTTTGAGAGAGGTTTCTGGAGTCCTGACTACCGGTAACTTAGACCCTATTCCCGATACCGGAGGGCTAATTTTTTAAATATTTTTAAATGTTTGATTTTTTTATTTTCTGTAGAAATATTTAAAAATGTAACGTATATGTATATAAAATAAATAAACTAAATATTATAAATTTAAAAAAAATGTTAGTAAAAGTGAGTTTCGTTTAAATCGCTAAACAGTTTTCCATGATATACTAAACAGGTATCCTGAAAATGGTAACAGGCTATAGGCACAGGCAAAAGCTAGTTAATTATAATCAAATCATGTTAGCTGCTTAAAATATAATTTATTTATGATGCGTTATTTGTCAAAAAAAAGTAAATTGGTTGAATTTATCGAGTGTTCGATTGATATTTGAGGTGAATTTTAAGTAGATGTGGGAGGACGGTTGTCAAACCTCGGATCATAGAAAGATCAAACATCTTCATTTTTAACCGACTTCTAAAAATGGAGGAGGTTCTCAATTCGGAGGATTGTATGTTTTTTTTAATTGTTTGTTCGCGCATAACTCCGTCGCTTGCCAACCGATTTGAAAAATTCTTTTTTTGTTGGAAAGGGTATACTTCCCAAATGGTCCCATGAAAATTTTATCGAAATCGAACAAGCGGTTTTTGAAAAATCAACAAAAATCAAAAAGAATATCTACATTGTCTACATTGACGACCTTTTAGTTTACTCTGCATTGGAGCAGTGCGTTTTTTTGACACTAATGTCGTTGGTTCGTTTAGGTGGGGGGAGGGGAGGGGGTTTAGGTACCACTAAAAAGTGAAAATTAAAAAACTTTTTACAAAAAAATACAACCGACTTTTCCACAAAAAATCAAAAAAGTACAAAATAACTTTAATTTCGGAAGTCGGTGTTCAAAAAATGAAAAAGGAACCACAAACACCGAGTTCCGAAGTTAAAGTTATTTTGTACTTTTTTGATTTTTTGTGGAAAAGTCGGTTGTATTTTTTTGTAAAAAGTTTTTTATTTTTAATATTAAAAAACGATAGAACGATAAACATGCAACACTATTAATGTTGACCTAATTTATGTTCTCACAAAATTGCATTGCTTACAAATTCTCTCTACGAATATATTCCTGTTTCACAGATACGAATAGTCGTTCTCGACTAAGTAAATGTAAATTAAATATTTAGTTTGCTCTGCGTTTCAAATATAGGAAATATGAAACAGAACTGTAATCGGTAAATTTATTTATATTTTTGGTGGTAAAGCAAATTGAATGCTTGGTTGGAAAAGCGGAAAACCCTTACTTGACTGGGTACCTTAATTTTTTTCTAATGACGTAGTTTTACTGAATATATGAAACAGCAATAAGTACTTTTTCTTTTTGTGGGTGGGAATTCATTAAATCACTTCTCCCGCTCTGGGCGGAGCGGAAGGGAGTGTCAGACTCTTACCGACTAAAACCCACCCGTGATCCTTCTCGTGCCCTTTGCGTTCCATGGCCGCGGTGACTCTTTCGAACAAATTCCGCAACTCTAGCAGCCACTGACCCTATGGGGCCCCGTCTTCTTTGCTGACAGCTCTTTGAGGCGCGCGTGGAACACGACGCGCCGTCGACCGAAGCCTGATTGCTATCGGATGGCAAGCCACCCATAGCTCGCCATCCGCAGGCCCGCGCGCGCCTACGGTGGCCGGAAATCGCCTTGCGTTTCCCGACGTCCGGGGCATCTTCTTCTATTGCGGCGGCTGAGGCGTGAGGTTTCCTTGTCCCGTACGCGGTCTGTCTGTCTTCAACCAACAAAACAAAGTTGACCTCTTGGTGTCATAGTTAGCATACCCATAAAAAACTTAAAGCCTCGCTATCGCTAACGAATCACAAATCGTGTACAATAGCAACGGCGGCCATTTTGTTGTGCAAAACACGCGCCATGAATATGCAATGAACGTAACGATGCAACACAAAGATCCCTCTGTCGCCAGTGCTGCGCTTATCTAACTTTTTGGTGGAAAAAATATGATTTTGCCATTATGCTTTTTACTGACTTTGAAATGGCAAATAAGTGAGCAACAAGATACTGCTCATTCTGGGATACGGTTACCTGGGTGCCTACCACGAGCTCTTAAAGCGATTCATTTTAGGACCCAAACTGAACTGTTCTTCTAATTCGTACCATGATGTCAGTTAACTTGGCCATTCCATCTGACAGCGATTGACCCATACTGAGTCGCAAGTTTTTGTTTCATTCATTCAATTTTGTGCATTTTTGGTACCATGACGTCCTTAGAGCAGCTCAACTGAAACACTGAACTGTCAAAATAAGCGATTCAATAAAAGTTAATATTTCTCTAACAGAACAGATACGTTTGGTAAATTATTAGAAAAAACAAAGCTTTTTAGTGTTGTTTTAATGGAATTTGACAAAAACCAATGTACGTTTAATTTAATCTTTGCCTTTAAAGTCTAAAAACCTATTTTACATGCCTATTTAACCGCATTTGTTTTTCTCTATCAGATGTCTGATGAACAACTTCTTTTTGAGTTTCTTGAGGAAGATTCTGCCTCACATAATACACAAAAACGAAAGAGACTCCAGGCACGCGGCCAGATGGACACCTTTAATACTTTAGAGGACGCCGAATTCATTAGGCGCTATAGGCTATCTAAAGAATTAGTGCTCGATTTGTGCGCCGAGTTGAGCCCAATGTTTAAAGATCCTATCAAGTCAACAGATTTATGTTTAGAGAACAACCAACTGTAGTATTACCTTGTAAAGTTATTATCAATATTAATATTTATACATATTTTTGGGCCAAAGACTCGCACTGGCCAGCATTGCAACAACTACTGCTACCCGCCTAAAACCCTCCTGGCGCCTTTCTTTGTTTAGCATTACAGTAGTTTACAGTCATATGTATATTGAATAAACTAGTGTTGATCATGTTGTTACTATCAACCGCCGCCAAAAATCTGGCACGTAACAATGTAATGCATTTAGCAATAATGTGATGCAATTTCAGTTACGTAATACATATGGAATTTACTTACTTTTCACCAGCCTTTCCAATCCTTTTCTGCACCATCACCCTGGGAGTTTAAAGTATCGGCTACGGTCAGCCACATCCTTTTGGAATACTCTCTAGCCTGGGAAGATTTGTTGTAACCAGTTGCGAGAGCTCTATTTTCATTTAAAATCTCCCACAAGGCTTCAAGCTGGTTAAATGTTACTCTCCTTTTTCGACTACAATGCAACAAAAAAAAGCACTTGAAATTCCATCGTCACCAACACTTAAAGTGGCTTCTCGAGGCAAGATAAAATTATTATTTCATAGTTTATGTAGTCTTCTCGAAGGAATTATTTAGTTTCAGTAACTAAACAAAATATGCAATGTTTAATACTTACGACATTGCTTGAAATAATTGAGTACCAATTTTTTTTTTTTCAAAACTTAATTTAAATTTTCCCACCGCAATCTCAACTCCACGGACTGAAGACTACGTATCACGTATCTAGTTCATTGTAGTCAAAATGACAGTGACGCCTGCCTGACAGTGTCAACAAACATAACTTTTTTTACTCTGGTACGTTCGAAATAAATATAATAAACGTACCGTTTCATTATGTCGAAATAAACGTATTTTTTTCAATATAAATAAATCTCAATTACCACTTAGAACAATGGTAGCAAAAAATACGGTATTAACGTGGAATCTTAAACACCACGTTTGAGGATTTTTTAGTTTAAAGTAATGATACTGAGCTAAGAAAGAATTAAATGTTACTTGCTTCTGAATGTGTCTGACACTAAAATGTGAGCGAAACATACTTATCTGTTAATAGCGTTGTCTCTTTTTCACCAAAAAAGCGATTCAACCACAAATTGCGATCTTTCATTCACTTAAAACGATCTAAATGCCGCTGAGCGTATCGGACGTCATGGTACGAATTTGAAGCGATGTAGTTTTGGAACTGAAATTGAAATGTCTTGCTTTTGAATCGTTTTTAATAAGGTCATGGTAGGCCCCCTGGTGGTTGTTATTCTACGCCTGACTGATGGAAATAGGCTCGCTACGGTATTACATGATGACAAAATCTTGGTCTTTTGTGCAGAATTTTCTTACAATAGGGATATTTCCTGGATAAAAAATATATAATTCTATTTAGTCCGTTCATTTAGATTATAGAAAAAACCACACAACACGTATTTTTTGTTTTCGAAGATAAAAACCATCAAAGATCAGGCGTGGAGCTTGTGACGTTACGTCTTGGTAAAAATTGTAGCACGTAGTGATATATATTTCAATTTTTTTTTTGTTCAAAATATTGGGCACTTATTTTTTAGAAATCTATCTGACGGACTAATTAGATTTTTTCAGTCAACTACTCCACTCTGTCTTCCCTTTCAAGGATTTCAGCCGTGTGTTTAAAAAGTTGACTTGCATCAAAAAAACCTAATCGTAAAAAACGAATCAAAAGTCACTGTTCAAACAGTGTGATGCAGTTCGTGGCATTTATTCTTGTTCAATCACTGATTTGATGATACCTCATTTTGTTAGAATCTTTCCAGCAGTGCAAACTACAAGGCGTGCCAAAAACAAAAATAATAGACATTTAAACATATGTACATACATAAACTCTCGAAAACCATAACTCTTCTAGGTTAGTCGGGCAATAACATTCTTGTCAGTAAATACGTGAATCAATATCAATACACGTGTTTTATTCAATAAAAATAAGGTCGGAATACAACACATAGTACCCACGCGTACATATGTTTAAACATTTTGTTTAACAAAGCAAATATTTTTGTGGTGGGAAATATTCTACTAAAAACACGCATACCTATTCTCCTATTCATATTGTACACGTCCACAGATTCTAGGAAAGGTAGGGAAAGTAAATAACTACAGTTTCAGTTACTAAACCTGTTGCTGAAATAAACTGGTAGGCGTTTTCTAACTAACAATCTATACTCTATGTATACTACTATTATAAAGAGGAAAGATTTGTATTTTTTGTATTTCTGTATGTAACGAATAAACTCAAAATCTACTGGACCGAATTCAAAAATTATTTCACCATTAGAAAGCTGCATTCATCCTGAGTAACATAGGCTATATTTTATCTCTATATTCCCACGGGAAAGGGAACTACGCGGGTAAAACCGCGGGGCGCTGCTAGTAATGTATAAAGTCGTGCAGTCATATTATTAAAAAAAAGAGATGGAGCTATACACAGCTAAAAGCAATATTCCTTTTTCAAAATGGAATCATGATGACATTGAAACGTTATAGAGGGGGGGGGAGTCTAGACTAATAAGAGACACCAGCCAGCGCTGTCAAATGTTTTTACGTACTTTGAAGTCCAAAAAAAAAAAACATTTGACAGTGTGACACGAAAGCATTTCACACAATACGACAAGTTATTAAGTTTACAATTTTGTTTCAACGTTCAAATGTTAAATTACTGAAATGTGTTTTCAGTAAAATACGATATTTTATTTACTTCGTAAAAGGTGAAAGTAAATACTCAGTGAAATTCGGTAAAAAGTAAATAGCATTTAACTCTGGGGAGCGGTGTAGCGGCTTATCAAAGATTTTAATGGAAAATGAAATCATTAAGGATTATTCTTTCTGTTTAAATTGTTTACTTATTAAATGTTTAGCTTTGAAGAGTTAGGAAAGGTTGTAAGAGTAATTGGGTGCCTAAGACTTTAAGTTTCAATTAAAAGTTGGAACCACTTTTTTACTTCTTTTTTATATAATAATTATGAAAGAAAATATTCCAGGTTAAGTGGCATTCTTATTTATCTTGGATTTTAATAGAATCTTTCGCTAGTCAGATATTAGCGCTTAAGGTTGTTAGACCGTATCTCATTTTGAAATTCACTGTTTAAATGAATTTTTGATTGTAGGACGTAACGGTTTCCTCACCATGTTTTCCTTCACCGTTTTGAGAGCAGTAGTGATGAAATTAATTTGAACCCGCGACCTACAATTCGTAAATCGGGCCCGTTACCACTCGGCCACCACTGCTCTCTCGGCCACCACTGCTCTCTCGGCCACCACTGCTCTCTCGGCCACCACTGCTCTCTCGGCCACCACTGCTCTCTTTGTTGCTGCTGTTTTTGTTTTTGACATTTTTTTTTTCTTTTAGTTGTATGTACCGTTCATGTTTCGTGTATGTGCTAAATAAACATTTTTCTTTCGTTCTTTTTATGAACTCCTTCTGACCCACTGCTTGGCCTACTCATTTCAAGCCGGGCTCGACTATTAATGACCTTTAATTAAATTGATTTTAAATCACTCCCACATCAAAAATAATCCTGATTATTTTCCAAACACACAGATTAACTTTGCTTTATTAATATAAAATAAGTGTTGTCAACAGAAATTCCAATTGAACCCATTTAACTGATATGGAATACTTTCGGGGATTACTTGATGAACAATTTTCAGTTAAAATGCTGTTTAAAATGGCGACACCCGATCAGTATTCTGGCTTACGATAATATTATGTCGGCTCGCGAATATTTAATACCGGGCTTATAAGGGATTTATTTGCGGTATTAACCGTAGCATGCTTTTGTTTTTTTAAGGGATTAGGCTGACGATGCAAAAATTGTGTTTTGTGTTAAACTGTGTGTAACACAAACTGCAGCACCCATACAAAAATGTTTTATGGGTGCTGCAGCCCTACCATAACGTCTTAAATCCATCATGATTCCTATGTCAGAGAGAGGCGGAGTTACACAAGACGAATAGCACTATCTCTTTCCCACTAAATCATGATAGCATTGGCACTTCGTGGTACGGCCTCTGATCTGCAACTATCATCATAATAATGATAATTTTAATTAAGGTTTTCGGTAATGACGTGCACCAGGTGGCAGCACTGGGGTCTAATGTCCAGAGTTCCAGATACTTATATCAAAACGCTGTTGTCTTCTGACAGTAGTTAAATTGACGTCGGAGGGTTATCCTGAAAACCCTCATGGCATTGAATTTAGCTACCAATATACAGGATCAAGTTACAACGGATCGGCCCCTAAACAGAAAACAACAGCCTTTCGATTCTTGTCGTCAAATTTAAACTCTCCAGTTTCAAGGCACGACTCCATAATAAAGGCTTAGAATTCAGTTCCCAAATTTTTCCTCGAAAAATTATGAGGAACATATCTTTAATGTACGTCCATAAACGTCCGTGGCTTATAGAGCCTAGAGTACTAAAAGTAATCAGTTAGGGTGACCCCTTAATTGGTCTGGCATGGGGTGTGCAAAATTCTCCCCCCAGGGGTTCCAACAATCGGGCCTGCGGATGGCGACCTATGGGTGGGGTCGCTCGTGGAATTTGTTCGTATGAGTCACCGCGGCCCTGGAACGCAAAGGGCACTTGAAGGATCACGGATGGGTTTTAGTCAGTAAGAGTCTGACACTCCCTTCCGCTCCGCCCAGAACGGGAGAAGTCATTTGATGATTTCCCATCCAGAAAGAAAGGGGTTCCAACAATGCGGAATTTGTTCAAAAGAGTCAACTCCGCCTTGGAACGCAAAAGGCACTAGGAGGAACGCGGGTTGGTTTTAGTCAGTATGAGACTGATACTCCCTTCTGCTCCGCCCAGAGCGGGAAAAGCTATTTGATGATTTCCCATCCAGAAAAAAAAGAGTTCTCCAGACTAATTTTCGGTCAAAAAGTAGCTACATAGTAATGTAGGTACTTACTAGAATACATCTAAAACTTCTACATTACTTTTATCAGCCGAACAACATTCTTTCAAATATTTCCTTCTATATTAACTAGATATTGTGAACTAAAACTTGTATCCCAAAGGCCAAAAACTTTCCGATGTTCTAGAAAAATCTGTCTGGGATCTTGAAATAAAACTTCAAGGTGAGACCTAGTAAAAGTGTTGGATATAGCAGACAGATCGTTTGAAATGTTCAAAAGAATTTATCAAAGCGTCTGGTCTAGATTCAGCTGGAAAACTAACATTTATTCGATGGTTTGAAGTTGTCTGTTCAAGGTATTTCGGCAGGTTGCTAAAAGTGGTTCGAAGGAGTCACCGCTGCCCTGGAACGCAAAGGGCATTTGGACGAACACGGATGAGTTTTAGTAAGAGTCTAACACTCCCTTCATTGCTTTGGGCGGAAGAAGTCATTTATGCATTAAAGGTATTTCTTATAAATACAGAAGTAAAAAAATGATGATTCTTTGGGATGGGATCTTTAGGTCAAGCGTACTTCATCGTCGACCATATATCATCGCTTACTGTTAGGTAATATTGTAATTAGACGCGAACCTAATAAATAATAATACATCTATACTAATATTATAAAGAGGAAAGATTTGTATTTTTGTATGTAACGAATAAACTCAAAAACTACTGGACCGATTTAAAAAATTATTTCACCATTAGAAAGCTACATTAACTTTGAGTAACATAGGCTATATTTTATCCCCATATTCCCCCGGGAACGGGAATTACGCAGGTAAAACCGCGAGGCGCTGCTAGTAATTCATAAATAAATAATAGAGACATCACACAATGTATGGATGTACGTGTGTGTTAAATTGTCAGAGTATAGGGGTAAAATAAATCCGCCGACTTTTTGTTTGTTTGACAATATATCTGGAAGTGTCATCATAAAGATGAGGTCATACCATTCATTTTAGGTTCCTTTAAACCCTGCAAACAGAATGAGGGCTCTGGCGCCTAAGTTAGGTTTGAAGTAGTCATTTCGTGATGTAGCCAGGCATTTCATGATATGGCCAAACGTGGATTAATTCAATCAAATGTTGACGTTTAACGACATTGTCAGTTTTCACTGGCCATTTCATGACATTTTCGGCCATATCATGTAATGGCCAATTCTATGATATGGCCACGACATACATATATACGGTAGGTACATATAAATTTCCAAAACTGTTCAGATATTTTCTAAACCACTTTTCCACTCTGCACCTGTCCGCTTTCCGGCACAAAAAACAAAAGCACATCTAATACGTTATCGAAACATTTCACCCCGGTTCTAGTACGGATATTAATTAAACTGAATATTTTCACCAAACGCGTTTAGAAGCTATACGTGGGTAGTGTGAGTACCTAGCGTTGTAGAGCGCCAATCGCTGGGAACAATTTGATTGAAAGTTTAATACGTTGTCGACCACGACTGGTTTTCAATTTTGAAGTATTGACTTTTTGTATGATAGGTCAAGGGGAGGGGATATCGGTATTTGCAGATGGCCGTGTTGGTTCATTGGTTCATCGGCTGCCTGTTATGATTCCTGAATGTGTTGGTTGCAACGCAAGTCTGGCGGCGGCCATTTTGGATAGGGTAAATAAAATATGTGTGTGAACCTACAAATAGAGTGGTTGTGATTTTGTTTTATGGATGAAAAATAAAATTGTGATCCTGTATTGGGCGGATTTGAAATCATTTTTTCTAACAAATTTTGCAACTGCAATCGAAATAGTAGGTACCTACCTACTGAAATAATGGGAAAGTGTGAAACCATTAACAACTTTACATCCTCGAATGTTCTAGTTTGTTTTTTGACACCGACTTCCGAAAGTAAACTTATTTTATGTTTTTTTTTCGGTCGGAAGTCGGTTGTATTTTTTTTTTCAACTTTTATTGGTGATAACCCACATCTAAACGTATCCCATCACAGAGTGTGATAAACTGATGTAAACAATAAACAGACACGCAATTTCAGCAATCCCGACAGATATTTTAAGCTCCGTTTTCTAACTCCGAAGTTCTTCATCAGATCTTCACCAAACCAGACAAAGGGATCAAAAAAAGGGATTCTAAAAACTACGATGCTCTTCCAAACCATCGCATACAGTCTTTTTTTACAAGATTTTTTTTTACATCGACAAGTGAACATCTTCAACGTAGTCAAAGCCAAATAAATACGAATTTTGGGATCATTTTAATACCAGTTCAGATTCAGATCTCACTCAGATTCGAATTTTAATGGGGTCACATGACAAGCACCAGCTTTTGAATATAAAAATAATTATCCAAATCGGTTCACCCAGTAAAAAGTAATGAGGTAACACACACGCACAAAAAATGCAGTCGACTTGAGCACCTCCTTTTTTTTAAGTTCGTTAAAAAATATGTATCGTTACGTCAACAGTTTGAATATCCAGTAATACGATAATCAGTTGAGCCATTATCCAACAACTGAGGTGTGTAATTCATCTGAGCATGATTACTAGTAATTGGTGAATAATTATTATGGATTAACGATGTTCAGTAAACTGGATACTGTTATGATTAGGACGCCTGCAGCTGAAATGGATATATCAATACAAGTAAATAAAATTGAAGTGTCCGTTTGTAATATAAAAAAACCATACCAATTTTACAAAACAAAAAAAACCTTAAGTACTTCTGACTTCTGAACAATAAAGTCGGTGTTTGTTAGGTATGTTTTTTACGTTCATTAAATAGCTAAATTATAAGTAACAGGAATTTTGAGTTAAGCCCCTTTCATTCTGAGAGTCCGAAATACTAGTCGTCAGATAAAATTTAAATGGGACCTCATGAAAAGCACTAGCTTTCGAATATAAAAAGAAAAATAAAAATCGGTACACTCAGTAAAAAGTTATGAGGTTAAACTACACAAAAAAAAAAATACATCCGATTTGAGAACCTTCTCGTTTTTTGGAAATCGGTTAAATGAATGCAAAATAACAAGAAAATGTTTTTTTGTCTGTCTGTTGCGGCTACTCTCCGAAACGGCTGTACTTACGAACACTTCCGATGTCAGATAGCTGATACTATAAGGAGTAACATATATATACTGTTATTATAGAAAAAGTTTTAGAGTTCCGCGCAAAAGTATAAAAACCCTTGAAAATAATTTTCACGTGGGCGAAGCCGCGGGCAAAAGCTAGTCCATAATATTATTGTTTCGATGAGGAATGAGTTCGATGACATTGCCACGAGTACTGGGTTGAGCTATAAAGTACAATTTTATGAAAGGATTTTACGATATCTTAGGTATTAACTGAAAAGCTCGTTTTCTGTCACTGACCCCTGAGATACCTAGTGATATAATATAAGCGAGGTGATACACATTATTAAAATTCCATTTTTTTTAAAGATCCTCTCATATTCTTGCTGCTTCTGTCGTAAATTTTTGTCATATTTAGATGCTTAAGTTGCATTGGCAGTTATATTAAATAGCGCCCAACTAGAGACGGTGAAGGAAAACATCGTGAGGAAACCGAATATCTTAGAACCAAAAATTCGAAGACATGTAACATTCACCAACCCGCACTGGGCCCGCGTGGATTACGGTCCATTCCCTCTCCTAGAGGTGAGGCCTGTGTCCCAGCAGTGGGAACGTTAAAAGGCTGATTATGCTTATGCAACTAGAGACGCAAGATATACCGATCGGTCCACAGCGAGGATGCCCCCAGAAATGCGTGCAACACGAAGCAAGCACAACGACGAAGAAAATAAAAATCTTGTATCACAGAATAAGTATGCGCTTGCCTTCGTTTCTACGCAATTATGACACCAAAATGAACATCGAAAAAATTCACGACACAACTTAAGCAACTCAAAAATCCCTCCAAAAAAATACACGTAAAATCAGAAAAATGCATACTCAAAAAAGCCAATACACGGGCGTACAGAAACGATTGAATAGTTCATGGAGTTCGATCTACTCGTAGTCAGTTCGTTAACCGCGGCTGGGTTTCAGAGGACTGACTTTTTTACTCGCTCAATTGCTAAATTATACACGTGCCATGCTATGCTAGCTGAGATCGAGTTCTGAACTCTCTTTTTATGCATTTTCAAGAGGTATTTACTGTGTTGCAACTGGGTATCTCCATTTCTGAACTATACACATGTTGCGTTGTAAATACAATGTTTTGTTTTGACTTCTGCATCTTAAACTACGGAAATTGTGATCTTGTATTCATAAGAGCCCGGTGCTACTGAAAATGAGATTTTGAAAATCAGTTTTTTTCTTGTTTACTATATGTTTTAATTAACAGAATACGTAGTGGAATGTGACAGTTACGTCGTTGGCATGAAATTGCAGAACCATTTTATGCCCACGGTATCCCATAGATCCTCAACAAAAAGCCGTCCTACATAGAAGTATTTTGGGTATGCGAATATTGCGTATGCATCCATCATAATATTCATAAGGGACAACCTTCACTGAAATGAGAAAACGCCTACGCTTATGAATTATAATCGCAGAAGCGCCACACCTTCCCTCTCCCCTCTCAATAAAATACCTTTCAAAAACTTCAAAAGTTTAAACTTCTGAATTCGCTGGAAAGGTATTAATTAATCATTTTTAATCCAAATAGTTGAGCTGAGTTGAGCGCTGGCATTTCGCAGCATTCCATTAGACGTGCATATGATCGCCCTACGCTCCATTGAAGGAGTTTTTCCACCCATAAAACTTTATCCCATTAGAGCAGGTAAAAACGGTTTAAGTGAGAGGATGGAGCAGGAGTAGCAAAGTGGAGCGTAGAAGCATCTTGTTTATTTAAGACCTCACAAAACTGATTTACATCCGTCACTTTTTTTTTTAATTTCTTGATGGGAATTGATCCAATGACTTCTCTCGCTCTGGGCGGAGCAGATGGGAGTGTCAGACTCTTACTGACTAAAACCCACCCGTGTTCCTCTTAGTGTCCTTAGCACTCCAGAACCGCGATGACTTTTTGGAACGAATTCCGCGGGGCGCTGCTATTTTTTCATAATGAGAGGCTGTATTGTATGTCTGTATGTCTATGTCTCGTATTTTGCCGTTTAGAATTAATTCGAGGTAACAGGGCCATGACTACTTGTGCGTGGGGATCCAAAATTAAAAGTAGTAACCAAATGAAAGTTTTTACGTACAAAAAACCTCTATTCAAAATAATCAATTATTGATTTTTTATTTATCTCGCCGCTACCACCCCGCTACATCTCACCCCTTAAACTTAACCCTTAAGCGGTTAGTGGTTCCGAGGCTTGCTTTAATTAAAAATACCTGCGAAGGAGGCGGCGACCAACTTCATTTGCTGCCGCGATTAATTGAACCAGAATAAAGCCTTCGCAGGTGCCCGATAGTTCCTCTTTGTGCAAACGCACGAACATCGACTCTTTTGTTTCCTCAATGGAGATAAATTAGGCTTTTGACAAGTTCTGTTGCGTAGATTGTGGTACATTTTTTAATCGTGTCTTTAGTGATATGGTGCTTATGTTTTGTGTGTCAGTTTTTTGAGACCTGCAATGCTATTCTGTAAAAACTCACTCCAGTTCTCACTTCTGATTCTGCGCTGAAAACTGTATTTGGTATTCTGTAACTTGATGAAAACTACACTAGCGCCACTAAGTGAGAACATAGGTGAAGCGAAATTAACTTGACAGTCAGAATATCAAATACTTTTCACTTCAGGTGAGTTACGAAGTGTAATCGAAAATGAGATATGAATCAAATTCGCACGTGACTTCTTACAGAATAGCACTGCTGTTGATTTTAAGTAGTGCACAGGTGGTCTGAACTTTGGGTAAGTGTGACGAAATGAGGGAGGTTTTTTATTGTACTTTTAGGTTTGAGTTTGATGAGGTCTCTGTGTAGTCTATACTAATATTATAAAGCTGAAGAGTTTGTTTGTTTGTTTGTTTTGACGCGCTAATCTCAGGAACTACTGGTTCGAATTGAAAAATTATTTTTGGGTTGAATAGACCATTTATCGAGGAAGGCTTTAGGCTATATATCATCACGCTTAAGTCAATAGGAGTGGAGCAGCGATAAAGAATGTTTTAAAATCGGGGATTCCACGGGGACGAAGTCGCGGACAGAAGCTAGTTTATAATAAATGTTGAGTAATTTTTGAAGTATGGTTTCTGCTGTGTGAAACGCTTTGCCGCGTATATATTTTTTTATAAGGATTGTATCATTTTGCACAGCCAAAGGACAAACAAGGGCTACTAATAACTATAACGCTAGAGAGCCCAAATCCTCAATGATTTATGACTGCTCGTATTTTTTTAAAACCCAAGAGCACATCCTTATGATTGTTTACGTAAAAAAAGTAGCTCGTGGCTAAAATATGACAGCCGCACTGGTTGATCTTCAAGGTTAAGCAACGCTTGCCGAGGTCGATCTGTGGATGGGTGGCCATATTTTAACTTACCGGCTCCTCCGTACCTCGAAAACCATGTTAAACCATTGGTCCTGGCTGTCATTTGAAGATCTTCAGAGGCAGTCGTAATGAATAGTCAAAAGCCATAAAATCTGACTCTAGTTTTACCAAGAAGTACCGTATTACCCAGTTAATGGATTGTGAGGTCTGGTAGACAGCCACTTCACATAAAATACGAGTATTCAGCTGGATCCGGTTTGACTGGGAGCCGACCTAAATATAGTTGGGAAAAGGCTAGGCAGACGATGATTGTTTACGTAAAAACTAAAATCGACAAACTTTTTAGAAAGTGTTTATCCTCTCAACATTCCGACAATATTCGGCACTCGGTACGAAAATCCTCGACTAAACACTGTTATAAAGTTAGGGCACAAACGGAACAATAGTCTAAACATTAAAATATGAACCGCTGCCCACAAGTTAGTTAACAAAGGCGTTTAATTAAATCTAGTTAACTTGAACGTATGAACAGTATGGTTAAGTCTTTAGTCACCGTGTTCTGTTCTGAGTGTTGTGAGAAATATATTATCTTCTTTGTAAGGCTTCGTTATGGGAAGATAGTAAGTCTTTATTTTACTGTATAAAATGTGTATATTGCTTCTTTTCAAGATTTCAATGAAAGTTAACTGTTAACGCCTTTAAACAGTGGTAATGAAAAAATCGATTAAGTAGGTGTCTTTTATTTTTAATTTATTTTTTTGGACGTATAATTTTTGCATAAATGATGTCTAAGTTGGAGCTGTGATGACCGAGTGGTAACGGCCCCGACTTACGAATTGTAAGTCGCGGGTTCAAACATAGCCAGGCGCATTACTTTGTGTAATTAATTTCATCACCACTGCTCTCAAAACGGTGAAGGAAAACATCGTTTGGAGACCGATTTGGAGATTTGAAATGACTAAACCGATTTTAATGAAACTTTACACACATAGTAATAAAAATAGTAATTCTAGATCAAGCTCATTGTTAAAGACAGCTATCTCATTTAGTGATATGTTAGAATATAATAGAATACCTACCTTTTATTCGAGCAAAAATAGGTATATAATTATAAAAAGTTCGTTACCCGTCTAGACGTAACTTTTGTTAATTTATTTTTACGTTCTGAGTGATCTGCTTTTACAAGTTACTGAGTAGCTTTTAGTTTGGATACAAAATTAAAATGTTTTGTGGTCGAGAGCTAAAATAAAATACTAGCCCTGTATTTTATTTTAGCTCTCGACCACAAAAGTTGATTAAATTATTTTAGTTCAATGGATATCATCCAATTTCATCTAGATTCATTCAGATAGTGCACTATTATTTTCGAACGCAATTTACTAAGCTACTAAAACGATCTTACGACTGTGACACAGGCGTTAAAGGCAAAAATGGATGAGATAATATATATAATTAAATCAAAATTGGTTTGAGTATCTTTTTTTTTTAAGTAACCACTCGCAGTCAGCACACTAAGCCTGGTGACTCCTCAACCGGACAGGTTTTAGTATCGACATTGGTTTTAGTTTTTATATTAAGGCATGTACTTGCGAAAACAAGTTATTAGAATTAGATAACAATCACCTTGTTGGACTAAATAAAACTCTTGACCAGCTTTCTTTTTTTGTCGTCAGTGCTAATAACAATCTACAAATTGAGCACTAAGTATGTAGTTTCCGTGGTGTAGCGGTTATCACATCTGCCTAACACGCAGAAGGCCCCCGGTTCGATCCCGGGCGGAAACATAGCTTTTTGCTATCTCACTGCGTGCCGTAATTCTCTTTGTGTTTGTTTTTTTTTTCAGAAACATTTTTCCTTTCATTGTCAATTAGGCAATAATTCAAGAGAAAAATTACAGCCGGTCTTCGAACGTAATTAAGTTAACAATATACCTACATATGTACCACAAAACGCGTGACACGAGCTCACTGCCTAGAGCGCAGCTGACACGAGCGTGCTTTTTCAATGGACGTGACTCGGCAGGTCTATTTTCAAATCGGCCGCCCTTGTGTTGATTTTTCTTGGAACACTCCGAACAACGTGCAACGGTGCCACGTCGAGCGCATTCTGTCCAGCGTGAAGTCTAAATAAAAGCGTGTTTCTAGAGAATGAAATTTTTAGAATACTAAAAGCTTACTGAGTTTTGTATAGGAATTTACGAGAGAGATTTTTAAATTACATGGTGAAAAAAGTTTTGATTATTACTTTTTGTTCATTTATTTTCAGATAAACATCCATACAATTTTGGTAACACAGAAATACTTATGAGAAACTAATGTTAGGCGTGATGAAATATACGGATTCACGTGAAAAGGGCAAGTTAAATAATAGGTACCATCTAGAACACGCTTGAAATACCCTATGGTAGAAGATAATATAATTATACTTACACAAACGGTTAGAACCTTTGCATTGCGAAAAGACAGGACTGACGTGTTAATTTTTAAAGATCTCCTTTTTTAGGCTTTGTCTAACAAATTCGCCGAGGACAAGACATTCTCGCATTATTTATTCAACGCAGTGTCTCGCGACCTAATTATTTGTATTCCCAAAATGTATTCGCATTCAGTGATAATAATTTATTCAATGCCCGTAGCATCAGCGATGGGATTTGTATGTGTTGATGTAGTTAGTATAATTATGACGTTATTGCAAACTAATGCCCGGAACTATTGCTGTAATCGAGTTAGAGGATTAGCTGTTCGATAATTAGGAAGCAACACTATTGTGTTTGACGATATTTTGTTTGTAACTTAGTATTGTCACGCTGTTTAGAATAGATAGATAGTGATGTGGTCACGTCTGTGTGTATTGCTTGTGGAGTAAGTAACGACAGTACTGAGGTATATTTTAGGGAAGGAAATGTAGGATTTATAAATGATAATAATTTTAATATCATCTTAACTATTCTATTGTTTTTTTTACTTATACATAAACTAATGTCTTTTTTCAATGAGGGCATTGCAGGCCATCCTTTTTTTTGTTTTTTTTTTTTTTGGATGGGAAATTATCAAATGACTTCTCCCGCTTACTGACTAAAACCCACCCGTGATCCTTCTTGTGCCCTTGCGCTCCAGGGCCGCGGTGACTCTTTCGAAGAAATTCCGCAAATTGCGGTCCGTCCTACCACCACGATACTGAATGACAGTTTTTTTTTTTAATTTGGAATGAGCTAATCTCGTAGATGTGAGAGAGGCACAGCTGCCCAATCATTATGAGATGCACATTCTATTCGCTGTTTGCGCCCAAAAAACCTTTTTATTTCACCTCAAAACATTTATACTATCCATCACGCATCGACGCGAAATACATCCTACACATCTCTGTATGCCGTGTTACGTGCACATTTAGCGTAACAAATATGTATCCTACATCGATATCCCTCACGGAATATAAATGAGGCTACAAGTGATATTTCTTAGAACTAGATCGTCAGTAGCAAGTGCGTGATCGTTGGGCATGAACCAGAAATTGATCGGCACAAATGTAATAGATGCGAATGTTTCAAGTGAAGCTATGTTTTATTTATTAGTCAAATGTTTTTGGTGTAAAATAACGGAAAAAGAAATAAATACTTGTAGCGAGATTGCAAAAAGCTATGTTTCCCGCCCGGGATCGAACCGGGGGCCTTCTGCGTGTTAGGCAGATGTGATAACCGCTACACCACGGAAACCATATGTAATGTCTTGAAATTTTGTAACATTATCTAGGTACTATCATTACAAACGATATCTTTTACGTGTTTTATATTTTTTTTTATGACTTAACAATAAATCTTGTTTTATCAATGAAAATAAAAATGTCGATAAGTCTGTAAAAATTATATAGTTGTTGCTAACATAATAATATCATAATCTTTGCCAAAATGATTATGATGCGTTTTGATTATTATCACATCATCTAACCTTTGATGTGTAGCTATATAGGGATTTACCTTTGTCATCTGTTCATTGTCAAACCAAAAAAAAAATGTGCAAAGACTTTCTAGAGTTTTCGTTCCTAGATCCTTTTAGGCATTGTTTACCTCTTTTCGTAATATTCAAATTGATACCCCTTAAACGGTGACTATTTTTCGAAACGTTAGCTACAATTGCCTCCAATTTGCGCTATTATTTAAGTAAGCCTGTCACGTACCTGCCAACTCACCTCGTTATCTATTTTCTTTTTTTTTTTGTTGCGGAAAACGAATTTATCGAATTCCAATTCCGAATTTATTCTTTTTTGTACGATATAAATTTTCCAGCTACTATTTTACAACTACACGATAATAATCTGCTTTATTTTTGACCTGGCTTCTATTAACTGACTAGTCTTTTTTTTATAAACTAAGCGGTTTGTAGCGCTACCGTCTAGAGTTACATTACAATAATTTTGACAATTGCTTCCAAATCAAAACAAAATGGTGGTGCTTCCAAAATGGCGGCGTATGATTTGTGACGTCACTAAACAGCGTTTGCGATTCGATAGCAACGTTAAGCGTGGCGAAGCTTTAGCGGTGAAGTGGTGTATTGATGGCGATTTATAAGACAGTTGCATTGTTTCAATTTACAGAATATTGAAATCAACATGCGAAATTCAGTATTTTTTGGAAATGTATGTTTTTGAGATGAACGCTGATGAAGGGTGACCTACCGTCATCCCTGATGCACAAACTTGGTCTCTGACCGAGTCTCAATAGTCAAAACTCAGGGTTTGCCAAAGAGCGATGGAGCGTAGCGTTTTGGGTACTTAAGCTCAGCGATCGAATACTTTACACCACGTGTACTACGTGTGGTGTGGCGGGTCATATATGCAGGATGTATCAAGATAAATGGGCCAAAGTCTCAACAATGTGGGAGCCAGAGGACGGGCGTCGTCGCCGAAGAAGGCTTAAGAAACGCTGGTGTGACAACTTGGAGACATTCATGATGGATTGGTCGGAGAGAACAACACACCGGGAAGAGTGGAAGGCTATGGGGGAGACCTTTTCCCAGCAGTGGGACAGTAATGTTTTTGGTTGGAAATCGTGAATTTTATTAAATCATTTTCAAGCTTTTGTAACAAAGTCATTTATAACCAGAAGCAATTAGTAGATGAGGCTTGATTCTAGTTGTAGAAATAACTTTAGCGGGTATATATATTAATATTATAAAGAGGACAGATTTAACGAATAAACTCAAATCTTCTGGACCGATTTCAAACATTCTTTCACCATTAGACAGTTACATTCACCCTGAGTAACATAGGCTATATTTTATACCCGTATTCCCACGGGAAATGGAAATACGCGGGTGAAACGCGGGGCGCTGCTACTCAAGGATATAGAGATATATTATTGCAACATGAATGCATATAATATAACAATGAATATTCAAATATTCAGCCAAAAAGCCATTCTGTGTGACTGTAACGGTGACTGAGACCCACGCGCTTTTTTATCCCGGATAAATTCATGGTTCCTGTGAGATAGGCTACGGAAAGTCTCTCTAAATCTTGTTTTATTGTCTCTATGTCTACAATAGATGGCGCTCGTGATTTATCCCGCAATTAACAAGATGGCAGTTGTTTCAAACTTTGTCTTTTAATAGTTATTTGTAGTGCTTCGTATGTGCTTTAATACTTGTATGTTAAAACTTAGTAAGGTGTGGTTAAGTTTGTATGTGGGTGGATGATACATGGTTCCAGTAAAATTACTATTACTAAAGATACCTATTATAGATATTCCTTGGGTCCTGATAGTGAATTAATGTTTTAAATTAGATATATACTTACTTTAAAAAAACGTATTATTTCAAGGCAGCACTTTTATTTTAATGAGCGCTATAGACGCCTTAATTGTCATGTGCATTAGTTCTTTTTTCTGTTATTAAGTTTAATATTATTGTTGTTTTTATAATTTGTGCAATGTATATGATGTGGCTGTACTTAATTTAAATAGATAAATAAGTACCATGTACGTACACATAAATGCATAGTGACTGTAACAGAGATCGGGAATTTTTCTTTCAAGTTCTTTTCACCTAAAAAGTACCAATAAAAAATAAACAACGTGATTATAGAATATCAGAAGATATTATTTTATTTATTTTTTCGACCCAGTAAACAATTCCAAATAATTTAAGATTATTGGAAGTATAACCATGGATTCAAGCAATACTTCGAATACTTAACATTTTCTCAAAGACAAAATCTTAAATTTTCAAATTCATTATTTTTGTGACATAACATTTCTGTGTCAGAATTTCACGAAAAAACACCTGTTCTAAATTATTCGCTTTTTCAGCAAGTTTTCTTTTGCAAATTTTTCTTCTTATTTTATCCACGTTGAAAAAAAAAACTTGTGGAATTTTTAAATGGAGGTACAAAGTAGCTAAGACGAAAGGAATTCTTCGCATCACGAAGTTTCTTTTATATAAAATTTCTTTAAGAATACCGCTCCATAGATTAGGTAACTTGTAATCTACGACTTACGATTATGAGTTGTAATTCCTATAAATCATATTTTGAGTATTCTCAGAACACTCTCACTGTAACGAAAATTATTTGAAGATAAAATAAATGAAATTTTATTTCATGTAGAATATTTTTATTAAAATGAAATGTTGATATACCTATATAAAATTTTAAATGCTGATATTTTTTGTACTATTGTACGTATATCTCTCTATTACCTACCTCATCATGTTCTGTATTTTTCCTCCGCTTTGTCATTTCAGCAGGGGATAGCAGTGGTGGCCGATTAGTAACGGCCCCGACTTACGAGTTGTAGGTCAGGGGTTCAAACCCAGCCAGGCGCATTACTTACTTTGTGTAATTTATTTAATCACCACTGCTCTCAAAAAGGTGAAGGAAAACATCGTGAGGAAACCGGCATGTCCCAGAATAAAAAAATCGACGACATGTGACATTCACCAACCCGCACTGGGCCCGCGTGGTGGATTACGGCCCATTCCCTCTCCTAGAGAGGAGGCCTGTGTCCCAGCAGTGGGAACATTAAAAGGCTGATTATGCTTATGCTTGTACTTTCAGTCTTCACGCTATCCATATCAGTTCTCACACAAACCATTCACTTTTTCTTTGGACTCCTTCTCCGTCCATCGCTAATCAATCACACTTAAGTTATCTTAGTTACTGACTTAGTTTAAATAAATTGGTAAATATAATAATTAATAATATTCTGCGAAGGCCATTATACTACTACAGTTTTATAACTGTAACAGTAAAAAACAAACACCTATCAAATAATAAAAATATGCACCGAAATATCAGTTCCCAATAAAATTGCAATGTGTTCCATTTAAAAAGACGAACAAGCTCAAAATATAATATGTAAAGAGATAAGGCCGCCCATTGTGTCACCCTATGTAATGTTTTCTTTGTCTATGTTTTCTGTAACTTGTATGGTGTACATAATAAAGAGTATTCTATTATTCTATTCTATTCTAACCATTCATGAAGCAGAACATTTTAACTGAAATACTTCGGTTAAGAGGATTACAGACACGCTCAGGCTGCCGGTTTCAGTCCGAGCTAGCCAAAAGGCAATGCCTAAGTATTCGACTAGAATTCCTGACGCAACTAGGAATTTTATGTGAGTTTGACAGTTCCTGCTAACGCTAACCAGGTATTTTTTATAAATTGATTTAACTTTACTGCAGGCCTGTTCTCGAACTAAATGTAATCGTTGAAAAACCCGACAGATAACGCCAATGTATGTTTTCATAAATATTCAAAAGCAACTGATAAAGTCAATTTATATTGCTGCGGTATATATTAGAGATTCGGCTGGCTACAAAAAAAACTAATAGAAAAATAAATTAATAAAAGCTGTACTATATCAATTGTACCTAAACTGTTCCTGCGCGTACGTCTTTCGGCTGAAATGACGATGATCATGATTGGAAGGGCATTATTCATTATGAACTGTTACCACCAGGCAGGACCATCGATTCTGAACTCTACTGCGAACAACTGACGAGATTAAAGCAAGAAGTTGAGAGAAAGCGGCCGGAATTAATCAGCAGAAGGGGTGTTGTTTTTCATCATGATAACGCTAGAGCACACACATCTTTAGCCACTCAGCAAAAATTATGAGAGTTTGGCTGGGAGGTGTTAATGCATCCGCCGTATAGTCATGACCTTCAGATTTCCACCTGTTTCGGTCTCTTCAGAATTCTTTAGGCAGTGTCAGGTTAACATCACGAGAGGACTGCCAAATAGAGATGGGTTGTAACAGGTAAAACTCGATACCTGTTACCACTGTTACTGTTACATAAAAATAACAGAACCAAATATCTGTTATTAAATAACAGGCTGTTATTTTTTAATAAATAATACTATTTCTGTCAAAACATACTAACTATGAAAAATATCTCTCAGCATACTTGATTTTTATATACTAACCAGCATGTAAAAATCAGAGACTACGAAATTTTTAAAATTACGATTCACCACTTTCGTTCTAATAAAATTAACTTTCAATTGAATATCATCTTTAAAATACAACTTTAATTAAAGTCGCATTAAATGAAACATTTTGCAACCAATCCCGTCAAATATCAAACCAAAGACAATAAGGGAGTCCTAACACAATCAATGTAATGGTTTCGCAAATCTAAAATAAAATATTAAAAAATAAATAATACTATTTCTCTCAAACTTACCAACTATGACAAATTACTCTCAATATACTTGATTTACATACTGGTTGCTAAAAATCCCTGGTAAGTTTTATTAAACCAAATTATTTACATACCTACTATTAAAGATATATACGATTGTACTATCAATATGTCACTTATTTCATGCTATTTCAATTCAATTCTCTACTGCAATCGCGTTGCATTTCTTTAGCAAGCTTAAAACAATTTACTAGAATATGGACCCATTTTTAAAAAACTGAATCTCAAAATGCCGTGCAGCCAGGAAGAAAATAAATTATACTTTTTTTTACAATGGTCACTGGCCAGTAACAGGTAGGTAATAGGGCTAAATTTAGGAGTCACTTTTTCGTAACTAATTGTTCTTGTGAGACCACCAACTATATTTCAGGGTTTTAATAAATACTAAGTGCTTCTCTTTTTAGCGTAGTTTAACCGCTGTAGTAAGAGTGAGACACACCTATTATTTAAAAATAGATAATAGCTGTGTTTCTTTTCAGCAAATGTCATTCTGTAATGAGAAAAAGAGAGAACGAGATTGAATGTGTATCACAGTAACAGCCGTACGTAGTAAGTAACATTTGAATGTGATAACAATAACAGCATGTATATGTGGGGACTGGTATAACAGTAACAGCCGTGGTAACAGTGTTTGAGTGTCTGTTATTAAAATAACAGATAAAATAAGTTGTTAGGAGCAATTGTTATCTGTTATTTGTAAATATCTGTTACTTCTATCTGTTACGATAAATATGCCTCACTCCTACTGCCAAACCCACTTGTCGCGATATTTTGATCAGAAGTCCCAAAATTTCTATAGCAATGGGATCATGTCCCTAACTACAAGATGGCAAAAAGTTATCAAACAAAATGGTAGCTAAATACTTTAGTTAAATGAAAATAAACTATACTATGTTTCGAATTCTCTTAAAAAATGTGAAGAAACTTTTTCTCCAACCTATTATGTTGTTGATACACATCCTAGCTTACCTGAAAACAATCCAACCAACAGAGTAGCGAGCTAATAAAGGTTATCCTTCACAAAACGAGTCTTAAGCATAAAGTCCAACATTTTTAGCAGGGATGTTATGGATATGAATTTTCAGATATGTATAAGATTACAGTTATTCATACATATATAAATAACTAGCAGCACCCTGCGGTTTCACTCGCGTAGTTCCCGTTCCCGTGGGAACACGGGGATAAAATATACATACCTAACCTATGTCACCCGGGAATAGTGTAGCTTTCCAACAGTGAAAGGTTTTTTCAAATCGGTTCAGTAGTTTCGGAGCCTATTCAATGCAAACAAACAAATTATTAAATATTTTCTCTTTATAATATTAGTATAGATTAGATATCATATTAGTGTCAGATATGGTTACGGACTGAAATTGTTTCGAATCATACTTTAGTTTCGGTTCTTAAGAAATTGTAAATGATATTTATTTTGTAAGTAGGTTAAACATAACATTTTTGCACGTCTAATATTTCTGGTCATTTTAAGCCGGTGTTTCCTAGCCGACTACCCTGAGAAGAAACACCGAAACAAACTCAAAGTCTCTTTTTAAGTCCATACAATCCGTACTGGTCAAATCATATGAGAACCATGTAGGTTAATGTCTGATGTGGTCTTTTGAGGAAAGTGCCACACAGATTGTAAAAGTAAAACACCTTTCCTTACTATCCTATCCTTACTATCGTATATTATATATTTATCCTTACTATTACAACTAATATTATAAATGCGAATGTCAGTTTGTTTGTGTTACGCTTCCACGCCTAGACCACTAAACCGATTTAAAAAAATCTTTCAACAAGGGGATGCTACGCGGGTGAAACCGCAGGGCGCTGTTCCTAGGTAATAATTTGACTTTACATAGTTCTCAAGTTTTCATTTGGTGATTACTGTAGCTAATAATCAATATTAAGTATTATCTAACTTATAAGTTAGATAACACTTAATATTGATTAGCTACACTGTACATTAGGTACACTGTGTGTATATTACATCTATACTAATTATTAATATTATAAAGCTGAAGAGTTTGTTTGTTTGTTTGTTTGTTTGTTTGTTTGAACGCGCTAATCTCAGGAACTACTGGTCCGATTTGAAAAAATCTTTCAGTGTTAGATAGCCCATTTATCGAGGAAGGCTATAGGCTATATTTTATCCCCATATTCCCACGGGAACGGGAACTACGCGGGTGAAACCGCGAGGCGCTGCTAGTGTCTAATATAGACTCCGCCCCTATCCGAAATCATCCGAAGCTTTTACATCGGATTCGGTTACGGTTATCAACAGATTTTTATTTCGGATATCCGATAGTTTCGGAGCTCCGTAACATCCCTAATTTTTAGCTCTATTTAGCTTTTCAGAAACAATAGCTCGGCCGGCGGGGAATCTCGACGCGATGGAATTTCAGTAAGCTGAAACGCTGAAATTTAATTATGCGAAAGCAACGAGAACGGTTGTTTCTGCACTTTGGTTATCAGTTTGTTTATAATTTGTACAGTTTATTTCGATATTTTGCGCTTAGTTTTATTGGAAAGTCTAGCTATGTGTTGTATGTATTTTGTGTTAGCGGACGGTGGATTTATGTTGGCTTTTTAAACGGGTATATATTTTGATAGTTGAATAAATTTTTTTTTAGAGAAGAATTTTCGCGCGTGTTACGTTACTGTAGACCCAAATCATTGAACATTTGTTTCTACAAAATATTCCAAATGATAAATGATACTTATTTTCATAGTTAAATAACACGTAAATATTTGGCGCAGTAATAAGGAGAACAATCAATTCAAATCCCTCTGCAATGCTTGATTAATTAAATAAAAGGAATTGTTTCTTTTATTCGTTTTTTTTTTTGTACGCTCCCTTTGATCGCAAATACAAAGGCACTCTTAATTCAATATTATTTTGTCTGTGAAATAATTATTTGAAACGTGTTGTTTTGCAATTAGCATTTCCTGCTTTGGTCTCTATTGAAGTAATCCTCACCTTTGTGAAGTCTTTATTTGGCTATTTTTATTTAGGCCTGTGCAAGAGCAGTGGTGGCCAAGTGGTAACGGCCCCGACTTACGAATTATATGTCGCGGGTTCAAACCCAGCCAGGCGCATTACTTTGTGTTATTAATTGCATCACCACTGCTCTCAAAACGGTGAAGGAAAACATCGCGAGGAAACCGGCATGTCCTAGAACCAAAAATTCGAAGACATGTGACATTCACCAACCCGCACTGGGCCCGCGTGGTGGATTACGGCCCATTCCCTCACCTAGAAAGGAGGCCTGTGTCCCAGCAGTGAGAGATTTAAAACCACTATGGTTCTTGTGTGAGATAGACTATACAGTTCGCTTTGTCACTGCAGAATCATGATGGCATCGGCACTGCGTGGTACTGGCCCTCAAGTCTGGTCTTAAACAGTTTTCAACCCAATCTGTTCTATTCTGTGTTCAAGTCCTTGACTATACTGCCGTTATTAGAAAAAAGGCCGTAACAACACAAAACGAAGTAGCCAATTTCCTACATTACGAAAATAACTTAAGGTCTGGAATTAGTTATTTTGTTTTGTGTAGATATGTCCTTTTTGCTTATGACGTCAGATATTCCACTACTCATTTTCTTCTTCTTCGCCTTCTCCGGTAAATCCCTTGTTTACATCTTCGTCGTCATGCTATTTCCTAAAGCTTCTGCGACGACGCCCTATTCCAGCCCCCACAGTAAAATATCAAGAAAAAATATTTCGCCATAATTTAAAAAAAAAAAAAATTCATTCGTAATATTTAAATGCAAACATTCAAAATGTCCGTAGGTACATGGACCTAACTCTGCCCAGTCCTCAAGCTAAGCCATACATACAGCCTAAGTAAATATTTTACGAGGCCAAACACAATACAAGTATATAAGTACCTACGTACACATTTCAGTAGCAATGGCGCGACCAACTTTTTTATGCGAGAACATACCTTCCTCATTTATTAAATGTAACCTACTTTTTATGTTTTTTCTTATTTTTTGTGGGTAGTTAATAATATAATGTCGCTTTGTTTAGGCGTATTTGTAGGTAAATATGTGTAGGAGGTTTTTGGTAGGAGGGGTCAATAGTGTAATTGTAGTTTTTATGAAAGTATTAAAACAAGATTAGGTAAATACGCATGCCAGTTTTTTAAAATTTGTCATTCATTTCTTCGAGTGAACGAACACCTTTGTGTGGTTGTAAATATGGCATCGTAAAAATTAAGCTTGAAAGGAACGTTAATTTCACCTTTACTTGATGATTTTATAGATTCACAGCTCACTTGTTGTTTACTTCATCCAAATTTTCATGATGTGATTCTTCCAGAATAATAGTACTTGTAATTTATTATGTACTAGTAGCGCCCCGTGGTTTCACCCTCGGTTTTCCCGTTCCCCTGGCAATACGGGGATAAAATATAAGCCTATGACAAGAATTTTGAAAATCGGTTCAGTAGATCCAGACATTACCCCTTACAACATCACAAACTCACAAACGTTACCCCTTTATAATATTAGTATACTTTATTGTACTGCATCAAAAAAATTGTCCACTGCTGTCAGCTGGTAATGTGCCTAAGAGACTGGCGGCATTGCTACGTTGAATGGCAATGCTTAGCTTCTGGCCAAAGTAAATACCTGTTCTTGGGTCACGGGAAGTGTCAACCAGCCGTTTCGACATTTCTTTCAATAGGCATAAGGGCTCCATAGACGAATTTTTGATACTATATTTTAGTTTGTTGAAAGTTTAGTTTAATTTTGAGTTTTATTTAAAAGAAAATTACCCTATTTGAACACCTCACAATAAGAACAGGACAAACATTTATAAAAAAGTGTACAGTGGTCGGTATTATCGCATAAGGCAAACTCTTGCAGACAACCTTTGAATGAACTGAACGAAACGAGATAGATTTAGGACTGTCAGTTTACAATCGTGATAAATAATATTATTATTATGAATATTTTATTTATATTCATAATAATATAAATAAAATATAATATACAAATATGTAATTGAGAAAGAGACGGAAAAATTAGTGTCTCCTTCACCATTTCCCAACTGTTTGATCCTGGGTAACGTAGGAACGTTAAGCCTCGTTTCGCAACTCATACTGCAAAAAGCTTACCCAAAACGTAACATAATAAGTGGAACAAGCTCAAATCGACGGCGGTTTTCAAGTAAACTCCAGTAGGTGCTTGATTATCTTAGAACGAACCAAGTGGCGTGCGCAACTTCAAACGCCCAACTTAGTTCTGATACAACAATTAAGTCGAACTTTAACTTGTGTACAAACTGTGTGATGGCACCTTTATGGCAACTACTGTATACAGGGTTAAGTGAGCTTCGGTTAAGAAGTTTATGTGAACTCTTTTGTAAATAAATAGCGAGAGGATGGCTGTTTGTATTTTTTTTTATGAATTTCTGTTTTGATCGATTGTGTTCTTTAGAAATCCTCGTAATAATTGTTGAGTATATCTAAAGAGTGTAAATGATCGTCATCCATTAGACCAGTGTTGTCTTCGGTACGCGAAAATGTTGCCGTGTTTATGTCATAGCCATATCGTCTATAAAATTTGCCATTTCAAGATGTAACGTCGGTTAAGTTAGGTTGTGTTTGAGGTGGCCATTTCATGAAGTGATCTACTGTTATGTGAATGGCCAACGAGTTCATGAAATTAGGTACATTTATATTCTTAAAATTTATTCTTATTTTATAAAAAAAAACCCGGTCATATCAAAATTAATTAACCTTCGACTGATATACCTACATACCTACCGTGGGAATATCGAAGTAAAAATCTTGGTTATAAAGCATCTTTTTTTTTCTGGATGAGAAATCTTCAAATGAATTCTCCAATTCTGGGTGGAGCGGTAGGGAGTGTCAGACTCTTCCTGACTATAACCCACCCGTGATCCTTCTTGTGCCCTTTACGTTCCAGGGCCGCAGTGACTCTTTCGAACAAATTCCGCAACCCTAGCAGACCCTATGGGGATCCGTCTTCACGAGCCTTCGCGTTAATTAGTAAAAACTAGAATGCTACTATTGAAGTTGGATCTGTCGGCAAATCAGCTGCGGCGTCATAAACAAATACTATGATATTGCTACTCTCATCATCTGCCTAGCCTTTTCCCAACTATATTGGGGTCGGCTCCCAGTCATGCAGGATTCAGCTGAATACCAGTATTTTACGTGAAGCGGCTGCCTACCTGACCTCTACAACCCATTAACTGGGGAACACGGTACTTATTGGCAAGACTGGTGTCAGATTTTCTGGCTTTTGACAATCCGTAACGACTGCCAAAGATCTACAAATGACAGCCAGATCTGCAAATGATATTGCTACTCTGTGATTGATAAATTAATGGTGATATTTGCGTTACTGGTTAAAACAAGGCAAAATATTTAACACATACATATTAAAACTTCCTTTAGTGGAAATTATGAAAAGCCGTTGTTATTTAATCGATACCGATGCCTGATTATACCTTTCGAGTTGACAAATAATAACAGTCGGATTATTACGCGTTGATATATTGGCCCGGCCATGAGTAATTAATCATGAATCATCAGGAATATCCATAAATATTTTCAGTAAACATTTTTTCAGACGCAAAAGGTATTGGTTGTTTGAATTAAATTAAACATGGAGCTTATCGCACTCTCAGAATTAAAGAGGCTTAACTCAAAATTCCTGTTACTTATAATTTTGCTATAAATGAATGATGAAAAATATTCCGAAATATAATTGCGAAAGGGTCAGCTTATACATATGTCTCGGGAGGTACTTTTTTTACTTTTACAATTCTGAACCTAGCATATGATGGTCCTTTTGTTTGTACCGAGGGTTAGCAAAACTGGAATTTAATAAACAAATTCTTGATTATCGTAAAAACATTTCGAATGTTTTCATTTAAAATATTATGCAGTTACAGTGACTCTAGGTTCAGATTTCGTACATTTCACTAAGTAATTTGATAAACACATTGTAACAATGCTCGCGTTTCGTTCGTGCGACGGTTTAGCGCACGAAACAATTTCAAAACGCGTTTAGTTTCACTTGAGTTTTGTAGGAATAGTTCTAGTACAATTATTTTTGTGTATTTTTTTTATTATTATTAAAAAGTAGCCACTGACACTCATTGAACTTCCATTGTTACACCCTATTATTTTTTTAGCACTTATTTATTTTGTTATGGCTTACAATAAAGAGAAGGTACCTACATATATCTATCTATCTTTTACTTTGATAAATATAAACAAACAATTGTACGTTTTGAATATTAGATTAATTTATGCTACACTCAAAATATGTATTTCCATTAATTGAATGTATCGTACAGATTAGGGTTAAAGGAGCGACGTTGTTTGTTTCACAAACAAAGTTATAATTAAAACAATTTAAACATGGCAAAAGCAAAATTCCAAGTGTCAAACATAATTCTAAACATACGTGTAGTACATTCTATCCATTTTAAATTACAATCCTCAGAGATGATTCTATGCAAGGGCGTTGGAACGAGAGGATTTATTAAAATTAGTAAATACCCATAGATTAGGTACGACATTGACGAGGACTATCGAAATGTCATTTCTTCACTCTGGATACCTGTATCATACACGTCTTTCTACATCGTTCTCACATATAGGAATAACATCAAGAAGAATAATATATCCACAACGTTGTAACAATTTATTGATTTAAAAGAGTGTCCTTGAAGTTTCTTGCACGTTCTTCTCCATAGAGATCTACGCTTTGGAACGTGCAGATAGCTTCACCTCTTTCGACTTGACAATTCAAAAGTGCCTGTAAAGGGTTTAATTGAAATAAATGCTTTGATTTGATTGATTTGATTTGTCACTTGATCCATTTCTAACGTGCATTTTTTTTAATCTTTATCACCAGACTATTGTCCTTTTATGTACATCCCAATCCATCATCATCACTACATATTTTAAAACAAAGTCCCTCTGTTTTTGTATGGCAAACCATCAAATGACTTCTTCCGCTCTGGGCGGAGCAGAAGGGAGTGTCAGACTCTTACTGACTAAAACCCACCCGTGTTCCTTCTTGTGCCCTTTGTGTTCCAGGGTCGCGGTGACTCTTTCGAACAATTTCCGCATCCCTAGAAACAAGATATCTCTGCCGCGTCTGTCTGTTTGTCAGTACGCAATGAACTCAAAAACTACCGGGCGAATTTTTATTTGGGTGTAGGTTAGTTTGCAGTTCATTAAGTTTTTGTGTAAATTGGCTTAAATATGACGATGCTTATTGAAGATACGAACTGCAGTGGGATGCTTTTATTTATTAAAACACCTTTTACTAGTGATTTCAAAAACAGCTTACAATTAAACTTTAGTTTTATGGTTAAACACGATTAAAAATCAACACACTCGAATCTGTCAAACATCAACTGACGCCTTTCAACGGATAAATCAATGAATCATTCTATAGGGGTCAACACCCGCCTATCAGTCAATCGGTTTATCTGTGAGCAGAAAATCCGGCTTAACCCAAACCCTTACTGTAGGTACTTAATGCAAAATCTTTGGCCGTATTAAAGGAGTTAAAAGAAAATCTCTGATAGTTGTCACTAACATAATTTTCACTCGCTAGAGAAGAGGCTTGTGTCCCAGCAGTGGGAACGTTAAAAGGCTGATTATAATAATACATATGTATATTTCACTCAGTAGATGGATGTTTTAATTAAATGCTAGTTCAGTCGCATAATTGCAAAAGTTATAGAAGTTTTAAATCAATTAAAACCTGAGTCATTAACTTGATAATTAATGAGATTCTCTATCTAGACAAACTTTTCATTTTACTCAATGTGGCATTGGCAATCGTATTAAGACTATACTGTAGTATCTTCTTTTTCAGTACAGATCCTTTAAGACCTTCATAACTAAAAATTCAAACATTAACGTAACACTGAAAAACTGGCAAATTGTCATTAAATATGTTCCTACGAGAACTAAATATGCACGTACGAAGTCGCGGTCCAAAGCTAGTTACTATATAAAATTCTCTACTAATATTTAATATTACTTTTTAATTACCAGCTATGTTTTATCCAGGCATCAGGCCAAAAACTCGATCTATGCAGAAACGCATTCCCAAAAAAAGTATAAAAACAAACATCTGTTCAGTACGTACTTCACCTGCAAAAAGAATGCCTGGTCATTGAAATATAACCCTTATATGTAGAAATTAGCATATATTGTATACCAAGCCCGGTCCGCCATGTCACTAAACTTCTGACATGACAACGTGACACTCGTTACCCATGTGCCACTGTCGCAGTCTGTTGATACGCCAGCTCGCCAGCTTTCAGCCCCGGATTTACTCGCTTTACTGCCCCGAGCAGATGACAGCTGCGATGTGTCGTGTCCCGTCTGAATTTTGAATTATTCTAGTCGTTGCATTGTGTGAAAGATTAATGCTGATTTTATGGTGTAGCAAGCAGGCCTTGCCATTAAAATCGTATATTAAAGCGGAGGGCTAATTCTATAAACTTTTACGCAAAGTTGGTATTCGTATTTCAGTTGCAATCTTTCAATAACACCTTACTCGTATTTTTCCTACATTTTTGTACAATTCGCGACCTGTTCTTATTTCAATGCTTAATGCCACGTTGGTCTTCTTATCACAAGAGCTGCGACTGAGCATAAGCTGTTGCTTTTACCTGCCCTCCTGAGAAAAGGCGTGAGTTTATGTGCAGGTATACATATGTACAAGTAAGATATTTCAAAGCACTTACTTAAAAAAAAACATTCAGTTTCAGTGTCGTTTAGCACCCAGTTACTTATTCAGCATAAAGCTACGTATTTTTGTCGGTGTCTGCGAATTATTCGTCCGTAAAACGCTCACACGGCGAAATTAATTGTTTCATTCTCAGGAGTGAGCGCCTCAATGTTCCTACAGTGTACAACTCGAATATAAGCAAGTTTTAACGCTGCCAAGCTAATTTTTCGTCAAGTTCTATGATTTAGTTGGCAATGTGTCCGTACTTTGTTTTGTTCTGTAGGGAAAGTGCCTCATATGTAATAGCAATTTACAAATAGATTGGGTACAGGGGAAAATTTAAAAATGTAAGATGGGGAATGTGAAAATGTCTCTTATTGGAGCTCCGTAAAGTTGTGAATTATTTACATCGTCTCGCTAAATAGTCACTACACCGGAATAATTGATTAGACAACTGTAACTTCGACTTCACTTGTTAGTATATCTTCTTAAACATAAAGTTGTTGGTTTATGTATAACTAGCAGCGCCCCGCGGTTTCACCCGCATAGTTCCCGTTTCCGTGGCAATACGGGGATAAAATATAGCCCTTGACACTCCACAATAACGTAGCTTTTTATTGGTGAAATAATTTTGAAAATCGGTTCAGTAGATCCAGAGATTACCCCTTACAACGTCACAAACTCACAAACGTTACCTCTTTATAATCTTTTATATATAAAATTCTCGTGTCACAGTGTTAGTTAGTCATACTCCTCCGAAACGGCTGGACCGAATTTTATGTATGTACATATATGCATATTCAGTAGGTCTGAGAATCGTCCAACATCTATTTTCCATACCACTAAATGTTTTTTTTTTTTTTTCATTTTATGTGGCAAATGGACGTTTGCCGGGTCAGCTAGTATTAGTATAGAATGATAGACGGATCCGAAGGATCGCCTAACTGAAGTAGTCTAGTGGACAAGGCACATTGCTTGCAGAACAGTTGGTCGCTTGGGCTGAAATGTTCTTGGCGATTGCGTGCCGAACGCAGCGTTAGAGGCCTGCAACAAGGTGGACAGATCACATCACATCAAGGTGATCACATCAACATTTTAGCAGATTACCGCATAAGTTGTCAATTCATTTTTCATTATCTACGAGATTACCATTCTATGCCATTTCTTTCAATGGAGTGTCAGTGGTTGACCATTGGAAAGTCATAGTGACGCTTTTATATCAGTAGATTATCAAACTTGTCAAAATCAACCATTATGAAATCAATGATAGACAGTTCTGACACTATTGTAATAGCAGACTTGAGGCCCAGGTGAGGGTCGCAGGCAGCCGATGGATGAAGACGCACAGGACCGGTTGTTGTAGCGATGCTCGGGGGACGCTTATGCCCAGCAGTGGACGACTTTTGACTCATATAATGATGAAGATGTGTAATAGAAAATCTCTATAAGTATTCCAGTTGCAAACATTTTTTCACTGATAGAATAGGCTGCCTCTCTGATAGATACATATAATCTTTAATGAGTGATTAATTTACTTCTAAGCAAGTGTGCTCATTATTGACCACATCAGCGCTTTCTATCAGGTGAGATAATGGCCATCGCGAGTCGATCACTACATAGTATAAAACAAAGTCACTTCCAACTGTCTGTCCCTATGTACGCTTAGATCTTTAAAACTACGCTACGAATTTTGATGCGGTTCTTTTTAATAGATAGAGTGATCGAAGAGGATGGTTTATATGTATAATAAATGCATAATATAGTACAGAATTAGTATCAGCATTGCAACCGTGCGAAGCCGGGCCGGGTCGCTAGTCAATAATAAATAAAAGTTTATCTCGCCACAATCCAAAAGGCACGCAAAGCAACGGGCAATCCTCATTATGGAGTCTTTTGTCTGGTTTGATTAAGTCAGAAAAATTAAAGTTATTTTATACTTTGCAGTGTTTTTTATTTCGAAGTCGGTTTAATTAATAATAATAATAATAAAGTATCTCGACTTAGCACACGAGGTTGTCGATATGTGGAATGTGGACTCGGCTATCATTGTACCGATAGTCGTTACGGCCAATGGCCTAATGGCCAAAAGCTTCGACGACCATCTGTCGAAGCTGGCGTTACACGGTTGGTTGAAGGGCCTGATACAGAAGGCAGTACTCCTCAATACGGCTCGTATTGTGAGGAGGTTCCTTTCTCTGGAGCCCTAACCACCGGTAGCTTGGACCCTGCTCCCGACACCGGCGGACTACTGTTTTTTGTATTTTTAAATGTTTTTTTTTTGTATGTGTTATTTAAGAAATATTTAAAAATATAAAATTTGTATGTATAGGAAAATAAATGAAGAGATAATAATATTTTTTTTTACTTTAATAGAAATATTTAAAAATGTAAACAATATGTATACAATATGAATAAAGGAAATAATAATAATTTATTTGTTCTAAAACATACAAACAATAATTAATTTGTTCTAAAACATACAAACAATAATTAATTTGTTCTAAAACATACAAACAATAAATAATTAATAATTAAACATAAATACTGAAATTGACGACTTCGAAATAAGAAACACTACAAAGTATAAAATAATTTTAATTTAAAACCGTTTAAAGTCCTTTTCTCGGACCGAATAATAGTGTGAAATATCTGCATTATAATTTTTATACAGTCACTTGGCAAAAGGACCTTCACAAATAAAACCTCGCAAAATATATCCGAACAGTTCCCAAAATGGCTGGAGGCACAAAGAACAAAGTCACAGGCTCTGTAATAGCAGTGCAAGTGTTGCGAACGGGTGAGAGTTTCTGTCGGCACACAGCTGCCGCTGACTGTACCTACCTACTGGAATAGCATATAACGCATTCACTGTGTGGGGTACACGGTATAAGATAGCGCGAAGCGGTTGTTGACATGTGTTTATATCGGAACAGTTCCCAAAATGGTTGGGAGCACAAGGAACAGTCACAGGGCTCAGTAGTAGCAGTGCTAGTGGTCAGAATGATGAGAGTTTCTGTCGGCATTCAGCTGTTGCTGACTGTACCTAAGGGCCATTCAAATATTACGTAATCACTAAAGGGGGGTGGGGGGTTCTTGATTTGCTTATTTTGATAACATGAGAGATGGGGGGATCCGGGATGTGATTACGTCAGTAATATCGATTTATTTAATTTTTCAGATTTTAGTCGCTTCAGTTGATTATGGTTTGAACACATGGCAATCCAGCGAGGTCTTACCCATTTCAGAATGTAAATTCCTTATTTCTAGACTTATTAACTGCTGCTTCATGAACCAATAAGGAAACCAGAACAGATTCAATATACTTTTAAATATGTTTACGCACTGGGCCCGCGTGGTGGATTACGGCCCATACCCTCTCCTAGAGAGGAGGCCTGTGTCCCAGCAGTGGGAACGTTAAAAGGCTGATTATTGTGCATGGGGAGGGGGGGTAAGAACCTTGCTTACTTTTACTGACGAGTGGGAGCGGGCGGTCAAAAATTCCGCTTAAGTAATACTTGAACGCCCCCCTAGCTACTGGAATAGAGTATAACCCTTCCATGGTTTGTAATGCACGTTATGAGATACTAGCGGGGATACAGATGTATATATATCGGAGTCGCTGTCTATCAGTCCCGGGTCGACGACGGCGCGTCGTGTTCCACGTGCGCCTCAAAGAGATGTTAGCACAGAAGCCGGAGCCCCATAGGGTCAGTACCTGCTAGGGTTGCGGAATTTGTTCGAAAGAGTCACCGTGGCTCTGGAGCGCAAAGTGAATGCGCAAGTGCAGGAGAAACACGGTTGGGTTTTAGTCAGTAAGAGTCTATGTGATTTCCCATCCAGAACCATGTCAGACAGTTCAATGAACTAAGTATAGCTATAGCTCTTTTATACTAATTTCTATGGTGGTCTTATCAAGATCCGATTGGCCCAAGGAAAAGGTAAAATGTCACGAAAACACATTTTCTAACCCCTAACCATGTCACACGACCCCCCCCCCCCCACTAAAACACATTTAATTAGGAGCCCCCTTCCATCTCCAAGTAGCAAGTGACACAGAGTCCCAAGTTCGGCAGAGCAAGATTAATTTAGATAACGTTGGAAGAAGTTTCGTCATCGCGACACAGCTGGCCCGTTGAAACTACTTGCTAACTATAGTTTAATCTTCGTAACTCGATGCTATTGTGAGATTGCAATGGAAGAAATACAATGTTAAACAAGGTTTAAAGAGCTGAAAGGTTAAACTTGGTTTAGGATGGGGTAGCCCGTCGCTAAGTCAGTATACAGGGTGACTTTAATTTATTGGAAAACTTACCTTCATTGCGATTTTAGAATTGGCTGTATTGTAGAAGTTGAGCCGGCCACATGATCTATCATGAGTATTTTTAACATGCAACTGAGGAATGCGATAGAACTATGAAGTCGAACTTATTTCGTAATCCAAACCATTTTTTTTTTCATGTCCTTTAATTACATATTACAATACAATTTACTTCGAATATCTAGGAAAACAATATTCCTAGTTACCGCATTATATTGCACAATCCTTTTGTTTGACGTAATCCTACACGGCTGTACGACTGCGCAATCTGTCTTCTGAGAAACAATATTCTGCATGATTCGGGTAATCCCTTTATTGATGCTTTACTAAACCTATACTTCTATTACCTTCCTGATTTAGACAATATCGTCGCGTATTTAAATTTAACATAACTACATAAATATATAATTTACAGCACTCGGCAATAGCAGCTTCCATTATTATTATTATAGCTAGTCTAAAATGTCCCACTGCTGGGCAAAGGCCTCCCTCTACTCCTTCAACTGTCCCCGATCCTGTGCCACATCCTGCCAATTCCCAAGATAGACATCCAAGTCGTCCTGCCATCTCCTTCGTGGTCTGCCGCGGCCCTGTTTCGCGGTTTTAAGGCACCATTTTTTTGTTTTATAGGCCCACACCGGTCGATAGGCTTTCCATTAGTGAAACAATTTTTGAAATTCGGTATGATACTTCCAGACATTTCCTTTTTTGAAATATGTGCTAATAAACAAGTAGAGAGTTTTACCTCCTTACAAAAATATAATCTAACTATATAAAATTCTCGTGTCACGGACGTCACGGTGTTTGTGGTTGAACTCCTCCGCAACGGCTCGACCGATTTTCGTGAATCTTAGCGTGCATATCGGCTAGGGTGGCGAATCGGACAACATCTATTTTTCATCCCCCTAAATGTCTTAACATTTAGGGGGATGAAAAATATATGTGGTCCACCCCTAAATTTTTTATTTTATTTTAATTGGCAAAACGACGTTTGCCGGGTCAGCTAGTTGTTTATATAAAGCTTTAAAACCATCTACGTAGCTCTTGCTCATGATAAATCGAGTAGTTTTCGCACAGCGTACCTCACGAAGTCCTTAATTTTCGCAATTTCCGTCATAACGCCTGGACTAACGCGAATTAACTGCGAAACGGACCTGATTTACATATTGAAACTCGCGTACAATAAATAAAACATGGAACTAAAGTGCTCGCGAATGTACCCACATATGAATTTTAGTGATATTTTTATACGGATAAAATTGGGGAAACGAAAAACGAATCTTTCATTTTTGTTGACAGCCTGCTATGCTTTTGCTTTATAGCACCAATTATGGTGTAGGAATAAGGATTGTGTTAGGTCTCACTTCAGTTACGAAGATACGAACGGATTCGAATTTGATTATGTTTTCGGCTGTTATTTCTTATTTTACACTAAAAAAACTTATAATGTAAAAATGCTTTTGCTGCAGTTTCGCTCGCGTTAGTATAGATTTTCACAAAAAAGTTGCCAGGGTCCTTCTATCTCTATACCAAGCGATTTACTAGTCGTGAAAGCGTTACTTAAAACAAACTTACTATCGCATTCATAGGAAAAATTAGGATGAGATTTTCAAACGCATCAAACACCGGGAAGTTTATTGTGGAAATGCAACTCTACATATAGCTAGTTCTTTAATCAAGCATTTTATTTTGGACCCATAAAATATCTAAGAGAATCGAATATTGTTTAATTTCACCGACATGTCGAATCTACAATCACTGTAAACGCACTTATCTGATAAGTTCAGCGAGTAAAGTTATCCGTGATTTACTTAACTCTTTGAAAAAAGAACCAGTTTATTTCTCCAGGAAACACGTAAAGGATACATTGAATTCTTCCCATTATTCTTGTACAAAACCGACCAAGAATCTTGCTAAAAGGGTAACTCCGAGATCTTTTGAAAAAGATGAAAGATTCTTTTTAAGGCCACAACAAACTAAATGATTATTCTTTCATCGCCTAAGAGCTTTTGCTGGCAACTATAACAGAATGCTACGAAAATAGGGCAAAAGAGTAGTTACTTTTGACGTGTAAATTTGAAGCAATTTTTAACTTGATTCCAACTCTTTTGGAACATTTTCTTCTCATATGACTTCACTGCTTCGCGGAGCATTTTCAGTTCGTTTTTTTTTCTTTTTCTCAAGCATAGGATATCAAAAGACATTTTTCAGATGGCAGTAAAATTAAATGCTTCCGTACTCTAGTGGGTTAGGGTTGTCACACGTGGAATGAGTCCTTAGACAATGTATTTATGAGAAATCTGGTATCTACATACATACTGTAGGATTATAAGATACGCACGCGTAAAATTCAATATTCTTTACGGAAATCTTTCTTTGTAGAAATCGATATACGAGTATATACCAATAAAGAATATGATAAGCAAAAATGCTGTAGGTTTTATGTTTTTCCAGTAGACCTAAGTCTCATATCATATAAATATTAATCAGCCTTGATAATGTTCCCACTGCTGGGACACAAGCCTCCTCTCTACGAGAGGGAAAGGGTCGTAATCCACCACGCGGGCCCAGTGCGGGTTAGTGAATGCCACATGTCTTCGATTTTTAAGTTCTAGGACATGCCAGTTTCGGTGTTTACTCTCGATGTTTTCCTTCACCGTTTTGAGAGCAGTGGTGAAGAAATTAATTACACAAAGTAATGCCGCCTGGCTGGGTTTAAACCCGCGACTTACAATTCGTAAGTCGGGGCCGTTACCCCTCGGCCACCACTACTCCCTCAATATCATTCCTTCATAAATCCAGTAACTGTAGTTGCTTTTTAAGTATGGGACGTCATCAAATGAGCTTTAAATCCCATCCATGCTTTTTTCCTAATGCTCTTAACGTTCCAGGGCTGCGATTCCTCGGTTTCTAACAAATTCCGCAACCCCAGGGACTGACAGTAGCTACGAACGATTGTGAGCACAACGGAACGCTCTAGAAATGCCTTTTTCAAATCGAATTTTACATTTTTTTCAAATAAATTTGCATCTCCAATATATTTCGCGCAATATTCAGCCATTTTCCGGTGTGGTAACCCTATCTGGCCTACTTGCATCTTCAGTACGATGCACCCAATTTTGGAATATTGGAAACAATATCCTGTGCAATGAAACAAATAACCGTTTTACTGGCCGACTTAAAACTGCTTGCTTATGTCTGTTGCGTAAGAAAACTGTTTTGGGATGTTCAGGATATTAGGCACAAAATTGGAACTTAGAAGAACCCGATACTCGTATTTAGGACCGAAATTGGAAGTCGGTAAAATTAGACAAGAGGGTCTAATTTTATATTTTTTCTGGAACTTTTTTACTTATTATTTATTAATTCCGCTTAATTACATTTGGTTGGCACATCCCGTGACCCAAGAGCTGGCTATTACTTTGGCCAGAGGCTAAGGATTGCCATTTTACGTGGCAATGCTGCCAGCCTCTTGGGCACATTACCAGCTGACAATATGGACGACGATTTTTTTATGCTTTAATTTAATTTATTGTTGGTTTAGTTTATTAAAATGTATTGATAAATCAAGTTGCTAAAAGTTGTATTTCAGTTACGTTACAATAATTACCAATACTTTCGAGGAATCAAAACCAATTTGTTTTTACGGATATTTTTATGTGTTTAGAATTTGAAAATTAGTTCATACTTTAATTATTTTTTGTTTCTTTTACAGGTAAGACAACATAACTAATTTTAAAACATCTTTCTTTACTGCGAATTGGTAAGTAAAAAATAAACATCATTTTTTTTTTCATATATTGGAAAAAGTAGTCCAGAATTAAATTTGACAAAGTTGCAGCCGACTTTCGAAATGTGTGAATTTTTGATAAATATTTTTACAAACAAAACCTTTTACGATTAAGAATCTTTTTCTCATAAAAATTACAGTTAGCGAACGAAAAAAAATCAGCTGTCCCCTACATTTTGATGAGTTATACGAACATGAATGTAAGGAACAGTTGATTTTTTTTTCGCGATTTCAGGTTTGGTCCCATAGTAAAAGTTGTTCATAATGATGAGTACAATGTCCTCTTAAGAGGTTGTTGGTGTTATACAAATAACCCTGTAAACATTAAAATCGAAATGTAGTACTAAAGTCTTATCCTTGCCAACCAAAATTCTACTATACCTAACCATAACACATATATAAAACATACTCATTATAAATACAACATTTCAAAATGATAGACACACTTAACTTTGTTCTGACAGCTTGTCAAACTCTTGTACATCATAATCCCAACTTGTATAATATTTAGGTTTTACGAATATTTTACGTAATTCTTTGAGTAATACAACGAAGCTAATGTTACTATCTTATAGACATTTCATAAAACGTGCTTGATAAAATCTCTCATCATACTAAAGTTTTACAAAATGAGATCTGAATTTTCTGAAGAGTAAGTTGCCGTCTCTTAACCTGTACCTATACTTTAAGTATTATTTACTTTTATTCTTTAAAAAATCGGACCAGTGCGAGTTGGCCTCGCCAACCGAAGGTTCTGTACAAATTTGTAGGTAGGTATCGTTCAGTTTTTTCCGAACTTTTCCTAAAATTCTTATTAGGTGTAGCTTAATGTAGATTTTTGATACTGTAGATTTTTCACAGCTACAAGAGACAGTAGACCAGAGTCAATACCTACATGCGTTCTCGAGATAAAAGGTCTTGACAGACAGGACGGACAACAAAGTGATCCTATAAGGGTTCTGTTTTTTTTCTTTTGAAGTACGAAACCCTAAAAAAATATCATTGATTGATACGAAAAATTATCACACGGGGGCACTGATTCCTGATATCAGTAATTTTTGTTATCACAGACATTTATCATCAGTCCCACGTCATATCACAAATAGTTTTTTAGCCAATCAACTTCGTTAAAAGTCGCTAAAACACGACACAACACAATAATGTAACTCCAGCTTTAGTAACACTATCAGAATTTGTATTTTCTCAATGATAGTTCTAAAAAGATGAAGCTATTTAGATATTCGATTTTCATCCAAAAAATAATATCTGACCTTAAAATCTAAATACCTATATACATACCTAAAAACTTTTCATAAACAGCCCCACTTACATTGTAGGCATAATCTTCAAGTTCTGATCCAGTTTTCAGTTCAAGCTAATGCATTTGGTGGGAGCTACGCCTGATCAAATATGTATGACTACTGGCGTACTTTACAAACCGCGTTAATACGAACCCTGACTGACCTGACTTGGTCAAGGTGGGAAAGGTTATTACTAGTTCCTCCATTTTGTGCAATAACAATATTGAAGAAGCTTTATGCACCGTCCTGGGCCTCAAGTCTGCTATTACAATAGTGTCAGAATGGTCTATCATTGATTTCATAATGGTTGATTTTTACAAATTTGGTTATCTACTCATATAAAAGCGTCATTGTGACTTTCCATTGGTCAACCACTGACACTCCATTGAAAGAAATGGCATAGAATAGGGAGCAGTGGCGAAGGGTAACATGTTGAGAAAGGTAAGCCGTAGCAAAAAAAAAATGTTATTCTATGCTTACTTCCAGGCCGGGCGCGGCAATTTCCTATTACGATTTACTTTTTTCTGTTGGGCGTCATGCGAATTTTCGAATAATAATTCAAACTTACTACTCCTACTAGTCCCAAACTCATGTAATGCTAAACAACTACGTATATTATATGCTTTTCGGTCTGAACATGTTTCCTAGATGAATTCGTTAGATTATTAATGTCGGTGTAACCCCCTTTATTCGATAAACTATTCCCATCTGAGAATAGTAGACATGGCCAGCAATTTCAAAGCCCGTTAACCATTGATATTTATAATAAAGTGAAACACTAAAATGTTTGAAAAAACCATCACGTCTTTTGTAATTTATAATCATATCTGGACGAGCACTGATGTTTTTTATTTTCAAAACATAACCTTGAAAAGCATGTTTCCTCAGAGAGTAAATAATCTGTCAAACAACAATCTAACCCTATTTAATGCCGCCATCTCATTGATTCTACTAATTACTTTGCAAATCTACTTATTCTTAGTTACTAATTTCAATAAATATAGACTTACCGCAAAAACCTACAAACTACTACAACGTACACGGTCAGCGTAAATTACTTTCACTACACAACCAATCACTTTTTTGCACCAAGAAATAGATTCTAATAGGTGAAACTATTACAATAAATATTCAATATCAAATAAATAATACTATGCAAATTGCAATGGTCAAAATGCAATTACGTCAATGTCAATCAAAATTGAACGATGTCCGAACGAACGAATGCACGAAATACAATAAGGATAATCCTCTATCTCGCTCACGCGCACGCATTTTGTATTACTGTCTCTATAGTAACTCGGCGGGTACCGGCTTACTTCGCGGCATAGAATCGCGATGATCGCGGGCTGGACACGTGACGTCATGACGACTATTTTGCCTTATGAATTGAACTGTCAATAAGCCGATAGCGCCTGCGAGTTAAATAATGTTGTTGAAGAGCAAATTTTGTCGGAATTGAACATTCATCTGTGTATGCGTTTTGTGATGTTTCTCTACTTTTAATAGTAATGATTGTGCGATTTTTCAATTACGATAGAGTAGTTGTGTTCCAAACTTCTGAAGGGAAGCCGGTGGGAATCGGCTTATGACCACGCTTCGCCACTGATAGGGAGTTATATGCGTATTTAAGACTTCTTATTTTACTTCAGATATGAAATAATAGATGTCGTGGTGCGATGATATTTTCGACCATGAAACACGTTTGCTTAGAAGTAACTTATTCACTCTTGAATTGAAGACTCCTACATTGCAGCGATCGTGATGCAAAACTCCTAATGGAAATTTCACCCCTTATCTGTACTATTTGTGTTGTTATAACTTGTAACTATCCTTTTTTTTTAAACGTTGCCCCACAATAGGAATTTCTCCTGTGTCGTGGGTGCGTTCATAAACATACAATCTCACAAACAGCCAGACCCGGAACAACTATCTGTAGGTCATACAAATATTTGTTCCATGCGGGAATCGAAACCACGACACGGAGCGCAGCAGCCAATCGCTCAACCACTGCGCCAACCATGTCGTCAAAAGATGTATTTAAAGTTTTAGAGTGCCTACAGTAGCGGTGGTCTCCAGGAAAGCGAGCACCCGCGCTGCTCCTCCGCTCGCTCACCGATGATGATGACGCTTAGCTCGGTCACGTCGCCTACGCGTGCCATCTGCGTGCTTGTTGGGTGCGATTTCCAACATAAGTGATATATTCCATCTTCTTAGCACGGCGGGTTGTGCTGGGGCGGCTGCGGCAGGTGCAGAAAATCTCAAACGGCGCAAATACAACAACCTTATTGGGAATTGTGTATTTGAGCCGTTTGGCGTTGGAACACTAGGGCCGTGGGGTCCGAGTGCTCATCGACTTTTCCGTGAAATCAACAAGCAGTTAGTCGACTCTTCACGTCACCAGAGGGCTGGCCTTTTCTTTGGTCAACGAATCAGCATTGCCATTCAACGTGGCAATGCGACCAGTGTTCTGGACACTTTTCCCGTTGACAGCGTTGTGGACGAATTTTTCGATGCCCTATGAGTCTTTTCTCCTTTTTACTCCGCTTGTAGTGATATATTAGATATATTTGTGAAAGTGGGTACTTAGAAATAAGTCTTCTGTTATCGTCGTTCCGAGCCACGAGCCAGTGCTCGAATATACGTTTATCCGTAATGTCCATGTTTAATTGCGCTTCCGATACATCCAGCAGTTCCCATTCCCTTCAATAAGTTTATTCCTTTCTCTATAAAACCATAATCTTCTATACACCTATATAAAAGCGAAATACCACTGACTGATTAATCACGAAATCCCAGAAACTATAACACTTACAAACTTTGGCAGGTAGGTTCCTTATAGGGTGTGGACATCCCCTAAGAACGGATTTTAGGAAACTCCGCACCTAAGGGGGTAGAACAAGGGTGGAAATTGTTTGTACTAAATATGCGCAGACGAAATCGCTGGTAAAGTGAATAGAATAATATAGAATAGAATAGAAAACATTTATTCGACACAGACACAACACAACAGCAACAAAACACAAACTAAAAAAAATAACAATGATAAAGATTACAATTGTGCTGAGCGTGCCCATACCGAAAGGGTTACCATCTCAGCATTTGCTGGGCGTCAGACACCCAGCGCTGGTTTTCAGTTGGCACCCCGCAGTGACACACGGACGTGGGTAAATAAAATATATAAATAAATAAATAAAATACTTAAATTGATAAATAATAAATAATGTTTCGGTAGCAAGTGCTAGTAGGTACATACCTATACATATGTATATTGAATTAGATAAGCGACCGCTACATTAGAATATGATCAAAGCCACAGAAAACCCTCAAAGCTGCATAAAGCTTACAAGTTTAATTCCATTTTATCCACTTTCCCACCAGCAGATTCTCACCATAGCATAGATAGAATATAATCGGCATATTTTAAAAGTTCCGGGTTCCGTACAAAAGTAATTTGCTTTGAAGGTATTCTGCCGAACAAAGAGAGGGCGCAATATTGTCCTAACGAATGCTCCACGATATTTAGGCCCTCCTTATTTTATTAGGGTCCCTCACAGACAATGTGAAAACGGTATTGAGACTGTATTTCAGATTTTATTGCTGTTTTTGAGAAGACATTTAGACTTATACCGATAGTTCAGAAGTTCAGTCTACTTTTAGTCAACTCTTTAGAAGTTGCTTTCAGTTCGTTTCCATCTCAATTCTCTTGATTGTTTTTGAACTGATTAATACTCGTACAATGTTATATTAAAGCCCGAATTACTGTAGCTGTTTAAGAAACGGGTTCAATGACTTTATTTACGCCATATTTTCCCAGCAGGCTTGTCATTTAATTTTAATTTCAAGTTTTCTAGTATTTATTAGTAAATAAGTCATCGGTCACATCGGTGGTATCATGTTAGGTATATACTTACTTATATTATAAAGAGGAAACATTTTTTGTTTGTTTGTACAGAATAAACTCCGAAACTACTAGAGTAATTTATATTTATTAGCGAGAAACATAGGTTATATTTTATCCCCGTATTCCCACGGGAATACGTACGTAGCAGTGGTGGCCGAGTGGTAACGACCCCGACTTACGAATTGTAGGTCGTAGGTTCAAACCCAGCCAGGCGTATTACTTTGTGTAAACTCAAAACGCTGAAGGAAAATATCGTGAGGAAACCAGCATGTCCTAGAACCAAAAATTAGAAGACATGCGACATTCACCAACCCGCACTGGGCCCGCGTGGTGGATTACGGCCATTCCCTCTCCTAGGGAGGAGGCCTGTGTCCCAGCAGTGGGAATATTAAAGGGCTGATTATGCTATTCCCACGGGAACGGGAATTACGCGGGTGAAACCGCGTTCGCTACTAGTGTTAAATAAATCCTTAACACAATTCTGACTTACCACGCCCACTTTCTCAAGGCTATTTAATTACTTAATTTTCCAGTTGGCTATATTATTAGGGCAATAAAAATAATAATTTGTCAGCCGCCCGCCCCACACCCGCCCTACGATTTACTCCGCAAGGGTTCCCGTAATTACGGGAACCCTTTACATACCTATACATATGTATATTGAATTAGATAAGCGACCGCTACATTAGAATATGATCAAAGCCACAGAAAACCCTCAAAGCTGCATAAAGCTTACAAGTTTAATTCCATTTTATCCACTTTCCCACCAGCAGATTCTCACCATAGCATAGATAGAATATAATCGGCATATTTTAAAAGTTCCGGGTTCCGTACAAAAGTAATTTGCTTTGAAGGTATTCTGCCGAACAAAGAGAGGGCGCAATATTGTCCTAACGAATGCTCCACGATATTTAGGCCCTCCTTATTTTATTAGGGTCCCTCACAGACAATGTGAAAACGGTATTGAGACTGTATTTCAGATTTTATTGCTGTTTTTGAGAAGACATTTAGACTTATACCGATAGTTCAGAAGTTCAGTCTACTTTTAGTCAACTCTTTAGAAGTTGCTTTCAGTTCGTTTCCATCTCAATTCTCTTGATTGTTTTTGAACTGATTAATACTCGTACAATGTTATATTAAAGCCCGAATTACTGTAGCTGTTTAAGAAACGGGTTCAATGACTTTATTTACGCCATATTTTCCCAGCAGGCTTGTCATTTAATTTTAATTTCAAGTTTTCTAGTATTTATTAGTAAATAAGTCATCGGTCACATCGGTGGTATCATGTTAGGTATATACTTACTTATATTATAAAGAGGAAACATTTTTTGTTTGTTTGTACAGAATAAACTCCGAAACTACTAGAGTAATTTATATTTATTAGCGAGAAACATAGGTTATAATTTTTATCCCCGTATTCCCACGGGAATACGTACGTAGCAGTGGTGGCCGAGTGGTAACGACCCCGACTTACGAATTGTAGGTCGTATGTTCAAACCCCAGAGCGGGAGAAGTCATTTGATGATTACCCATCCAAAAAAAAAAAAAAAAAGGTTCAAACCCAGCCAGGCGTATTACTTTGTGTAAACTCAAAACGCTGAAGGAAAATATCGTGAGGAAACCAGCATGTCCTAGAACCAAAAATTAGAAGACATGCGACATTCACCAACCCGCACTGGGCCCGCGTGGTGGATTACGGCCCATTCCCTCTCCTAGGGAGGAGGCTTGTGTCCCAGCAGTGGGAACATTAAAGGGCTGATTATGCTATTCCCACGGGAACGGGAATTACGCGGGTGAAACCGCGTTCGCTACTAGTGTTAAATAAATCCTTAACACAATTCTGACTTACCACGCCCACTTTCTCAAGGCTATTTAATTAATTTTCCAGTTGGCTATATTATTAGGGCAATAAAAATAATAATTTGTCAGCCGCCCGCCCCACACCCGCCCTACGATTTACTCCGCAAGGGTTCCCGTAATTTCGGGGACATTTTTACTTAAGATTCCCGCTTAAAGTTTTGGTTGTTGAATTAGCAGCATCTGGTTATTGGAATGAGATGTAATTTTAAGCTTGAAAATGTATGAACACATCTGTGGCGAATGGTTGAACCGTACAGACATATGTACGAGTAAATTGAACAACTGACGAGATTCTTTTCAATTAAAGGTGTTGTTTTGTATTTAGGCGCTTATACCTACAGGGTTATTTGTAAAACACCAACCACCTCTTAAGGAGTCATTGTACTCATCATTATGAACAACTTATGCTATGGGACCGAACCTGAAATCGCGAAAAAAAATCATCTGTTCCCTACATTTTGATTAATTATATGAACATAAATGTATGAAACAGCCCCAAATAGAATTGCCATGCACTACCGAAAGACAGAAGACAGAAGTAATGGTCAATAGAATTTCACTTTGTCTTGTCTAGAAACATACATATTTATATTCGTTCAGACAGATTGGGTTTTTGACTTCTAGGTAATCTTTGCCTAGAAGTAAAAAGTTCCCATCAATTTTTAAACTGTAGCAGCCTATTTCTCCCAATACCGTCGTCTCCACAACAAAATAACCATTGTTAGTTAATACCATACTTAAAACCTTCAATCCGGTTACCAAGATAATATGAAGCGTTATTAAAGTTCAGCTTATACAATATCGTTGTACGAGGCTATGATGCAGTCTGTCTGATACTTGTCTAGACGATCACTATGTACTAGTGATGTAACAAATATTCGCATTCGTGGATATTCGCATATTTTTTTCTTATTCTCATTCGCGAAATTACTGCGAATGTTTTGCGAATATAGAAAATATTTGTTCGATGTAATAGTTGGTTAATAAAAGAATAACATGAATTATGTGTTACTAGAATTTGATTTACTCATCTTTATAATCACTATTCACACTGTAACCTCAAAATTAAATTGTTTACGAAATCACCGGCGCGAGCGGAATGACACTTCAATCGGGTGCGTTCGTATTAACTCGCCTGTTCTCGGAACAAAAACAAACGGGCGCACTTCGTTCGTTCGAACGGGACTGCCGTCAAGGTCACCAAGCCATAGACAAATGGTGCCAAATTTAAACAAAATCTGAATATTAGCATTCGCGAATGTCCAAAATATACTCGTTACATCACTACTCTGTACACGGGATAAGAGACCAATTCCAATTTCAGACTAGTTTCAGCAAGCAGATTTGCCCGGCTGATTATTTTCCCAAGGGAACATATTCCCGGTATAGAGAGCGTTTAACAACTAACAATAAAATCAAGTCATTTATTCAAACTAGGCTGAGAGCCAGTACTTTTGAACGTCAAATTTTACATAATCATAGATAGTACCTCAAAACGCCCACCCGTCACCACTTCCACTAGGAAGTGGTGACGGGTGGGCGTTTCCCAGCTAAGGCACTAGCCTTAGCTGGGAAGAAGTGGCGCAACAAACTCCCCACCAACACATCTGTCTGTTGCGTTTTAAGAACTTGAATTTATACTATTGTATGTAAAGTTAGATTTAACTTAACTCACACTTTAGCCAATTTTGAAAGGTATGTCTTATTTTTTTTAGCAAAGTCAAAGTCAAAACGTTTATTTCAATTAGGCCATTAAACGGCACTTTTGAACGTCATCATTAAAATGTACCATAATTAAGTGACTCTAGCGTCCATTCGCAAAGGTAGATTCTTATGAAGAAGAACGGACAAGAACCTTCATAGTTACTCTTTTCAAATAAATGTTTTACAATATTTGGTATACAAAAAATACTTCATAGGTTTATGTGAGGAGTTATAGAACAAAGTATTACCAGCAGAGGTAAACTTCTAAATATCTCATGCTCATGGTACTCACATATTCACAAATATTGAAATAGTAAGCAAACAGAAAAAGAGTACAAGACAAAAAAAAATGCATTCATAAATTTAATCCATACATAAATCAAACAGTTTCATTTTGTCTACGCCCTTGATAGCCCTATGGAGCAAGACCCGCATGTTTCCAAGCATTCTTATCCTGAATGTAATCTTCTTATTTGTAGTATGCCTGCTTGCAATGAGGTACAACGTCTTAATATTCAGGCTTAGAGAATATCGAATACTTTCGACCTGTACTAAAGCACCATCCTTTTTGTTGAACAGTAAAAAATACTTATCAAAGCACTACGCGAAAATGTAAACTGAACTCCGATCCGCATCCGATCCTTATTAATTTAAAACCTAAACTTATTCCAGAGTTCAATAAGTCTTAACAACATTGCTACCTTTTTCAATAATACTAGCGCCACACGCCAATCGTTCGGCCAATTGAATACCGAAGGCACTTCACTACCCACTCCTTTGCCATCGCTTTTAAATGGTTAGTTAATAAACCAGCTAATGAAAAGCTAGTTTCTCAGAGGACTCAAGCTCTAAGCTAAGTGTAATAAGGGATATTCAATTATCCAGGTGTAAGCGATAAAAGTTCTCCTAGCTGTTAGTGTCCCACTGTGCCATCCACTGCATAGGTCTGTTCTCATATAGTGAAGGTAGTTATATCAACTATTACTTTAGCCTGCCTTCTATGATGCGCTGATTCTGATGTGTGAAAAATGTATTGATAGTGTTGTTCGTCCTATATAGCTCTGTCTCTCTCTCACAGCGGAATCATAATGGCATTGGCACGTCATAGTAACGTCAAGTTTATTCAAGATGTTTTCGCCTTCGTCGTCGATTTTTCGTCTCAGATGGACTTAGAATGATTAAGGCGGACAGATCCCGATTGAAATACAAATAAGGATGAAAATTGAAAGTAATTTTTATTCCTCAGATCGTCAATATAAAATTATTGCTTCATTATTGCATGGATCAGTCTTTATATTCCTTTCCCTTATTTTTGTACAGCAGACCGTTTCGTCAATTCAACATTATTTCACACTCAAATTACTCCGTTTACACCTTCAAAAAACAAGACATAAACACAACATACTCTAAGAAGGAGCTCTTAAACGCGGAAATAAAGTATTTAGACCATTTTCATGACAAAGCGTCGTATAAAAAGTTACGATTCACGGCGCCATTTAAACCGTAAAGCACGGAGCAGAAAGAAACATCCTGTGCCGGTAAATCAGACAAGAGAGAAAATATTAAAAATTCTTTGCTTAGTGAACGTGATCTTCGCTTTAAAGAGATGGATGCTCTGTTTACGAGCAGCGTTTAGCTTTTGTTAAAGAATATCTATACTTAGTTGTGATGTAAGTTGGTTGTAATAATGTCTCGGTGAAAGATAGCGCTGTATGTGGACCGGTGGCTTGTCATTGGTTCACTATGAAGCATGTTGGCAATTAAACACATTTATAAAACTATACTAGATATTTAAATGACACTTTTAACTACATAGCTTTTTCCTTTTATTTGATTATATTACTTTATTTATTTATGAATGAAAAAAAAAACACTGTTACTAACGTAACACCATATATAATGTAAATATTGTATTAAGTATTTTGTTTATACATATGTCCGTGTGTCACTGCGGGGTGCCAACTGAAAACCAGAACTGGGTGTCTGACGCCCAGCAAATGCTGAGATTATTGTGTGCTATTGTGTGGAGTCAAATGACTCAATGAATGAGCGGAAGGGAGTGTCAGACTCTTACTGACTAAAACCCACCCATGATCCTTCCTGTGCCCTTTGCGTTCCATGGCCGCGGTGACTCAATCGAACAATTTCCGCAACCCTAGCAGACACTGGCTCTATGGGGCCCCGTCCTCGTTGCTGACAGCTCTTTGAGGCGCGCGTGGAACAATGATCCGGGCCTGCAGCCCTACCATGACGTCTTAAATCCATCATGAAGTGTGTGAGGGGAAGGGATAGTGCTATTCGTCTTGTGTAACTTCGTCTCTCTCTGACACAGGAACCATGATGGATATAAGACGTCATGGTAGGGCAGTTGGTTTTGCTATTGTGTACGTGCTATGATTTCTTGTATCTTTGTGTCTGTGCCGAAACAATGTTTTCTATTCTATATTTTTTATACAAACTATAGCAGTTTTGTTTGAGCATGGCAATAGCGATCCCCTGTGATTTCTCTTATAACTTTTCGAAGACAATTTTGTAAAAGGTAGCCCTGATGTGTAAACAGCGTGATAATTAGCTTCTTATGCTTGAATATTAAGTAAGTTAAGAAATGAGTTCAGGAATATATAGATAGAGTGATCCATGGAATCCTGAATTCCTGATGCAATATATTTCTATTAATAATGACGGACTGACGATCTGAAGGAAAATTCCCATAATTGTTATTCGCATGTCTATCTCAACCGGAATCTGTCAAAAATACCAATTATTTCGCTGGAATTTGACAAATGCGAACGGTTCTTACAAGTACGGGAATTTCATAATTTGAGAATAAGTTGTTTAAATAACATTTGCTCACAACACAGATACTGTTTAAACGATGAAATGTTACGTATTTTACGGGATTATGCTGGTGTAATCGAATTACAAAATTAAACGGCAGATTAATTAAAGTTTATGGCAATTTGTCCGCGTTGTGTCGTTATTTTTTCATTGTTTGAACATTATATCGGCAGTTAAAGAAAGCATTTAATCAAATCTTTTGGGAGTAGATTCTGTCGTATTTACTCAGATGGATTGCCCGTTAAAAGACCTACTAAAGAGGATCATATTTTTGCCAAGCAATCAAGAACTCTAAGTTCACAACCAATTCACCAAATAAACGAGAGAGGCACGACGTTTTCTCAACGTTCAGCCTCACAATAAACTTAAAAATTCCTCAAAAAGCAACCGAAACTATCATTTAATACGTACTTTTCGCAAAATCTATCATCGTATCTAAACACCATGAACACCGTCAAAGGAAAGTCGTTAGTCTGATAAACAAAATATTTTCCGATCAGACGTCCGTGGTGTTGACACAACTACACACATGTAGAAATATACAGAAGGTCAATACTATAAAGTGAGCGAAAACGCACCCACACATACATAACCACGCTTCACATACAGCGAGCGTCTACAGTTCAAAAGTTGATTGTTGTGACACCTTGCCTCGAAAAACACGGTGATATGCCTGATCTTTGCGATCGTATTATCGTATTGCCGTCCAATCGACTTATGTTAGAGATGGAGATAATGTAACTATGTTTGAATCCACACTTATTTAATTAAGGATCACTTACGCGCTATGCTGCCGTAACGTCTTAGAATCTATGGTTAAACTCCACTGGGTCTAGGAATGACTGCCATCTTGAGCATCATCATCAGTCAGCAATGAGCATCATGGTCATAGGTATATATAGGTATATGTATATACATGAAAACAATATTTATTATCTACACATTTTATGTAAAAGTATACAAAAATAGAATACTAACTGTCAAAATAGAATCAAAACGGAAAATAAAATTGTCCCTCTCGCGAATACGCCGTTTTCTGTGGCTGTTGTATGGGCGCCATGGAATTTAACGTCAGAGTTGGTATCATTCGATTCTCTTTGTAATTGTAAACTTTGAAGTTTTATAATTTCAACACTGATAATGGTATTTCAATAATTATTATTTTATTTCTCAAATAAAATTTTGCATGCATATGTGTCCCTATTCGGCCAGGACGCACGCGTCTCTGTGTATATTCTTGTTATAACTCGTATATAGCGAGCCTTCTGCACTTATCTATCATGTGTCAACTGTATCTCGGTATCCAAATCTGACTAAGTTACAAAGGATGTGAAAGGTTTCCACGCCCTTTGATGCTGCGCCCTCGACGCGGTCGATTTCGCACAGGGAAAGATTTCGAAAAGTGTTTTTGGTCGTTCAGTACGGTTGGTGAAATCGATAGGAATTTGTAGCGACCGGAAAATTAACGGGTTCGTTGAAGTGTTGAGTAAATGTGTAATGAAGGGGAAATAGGGAAATAAGTTTACAGCTCATCTGTTTCTACTGAATTATGAACTCGCCATTCATAGGTAACCAATGGACACTGGACAAGACACTATTGTCTTTCGTAATCGTTCCATTGCTAGTGATTTCATGTTTGTTTGAACACGCACTTGTACACTATAATATCTCCCACTGCAATTTGGAGAATTACCGCCGCAAGGAGGATTTACATATGTAGCTAAGATCTCTTTTAAATTAAAAACATTACACCAACCTCAAAATAAATCGTAAACTCATCTTCCTATCCACCCAAAAGATATTTGATAAATAAATAAATACCTTTCTCGTAGATAATTTTGCGATCTACAAATTTTCTCTCATTTATTTTTCCGTTTTAGAGATATACGCAAAAAAGTTAATTTGTTACCGTTGACCTCGAAAAACAACGCACAAAAGTGTTCCATGAGAACTTTCGACATAGTATTCAAGACCTGTAAAAAATCTGGCTTGCTGAAAATTATGTGTCTACTTTGTCTGGACTAATAGTATAAATAAGTTATTACAAAAGTCTATAACCTGCTTTGTGATCCAAAACTCCTTCACAAAAACTTTCCGTTTCCTGACATTCTCACGTACTCAATTAATAACACAAGTAAACAACAAACAATTATGACAACAAACACGCGTCGGCCTGCAAGGCTGCAATCAGCAGTCCAATTATTCAGGCGCTGTAGAGAGGCAAACTAGTTTAGTAAGCAAGTTCACGGAAACTTTAGAGTTAGCGCGTATTTCGAGACGTCTTCAGGATTCTGTATGCCTGGTAACGATGGGTTATTTTTGTAGGTCCAAAAGGTGGTTTGTAGACTAAAATCTTATATTTTAAAATTCTCGTGTCACAATGTTAGTTACCATACTCCTCCGAAACGGCTTGACCGATTTTATATGCATATTCAGTAGGTCCGAGAATCAGCCAACATCTATTTTTCATCCCCCTAAATGTTAAGCCTCTTAATTTTATTTTTTAGACAAAATTTTTTGTTTTTATTTTTTTACTAGCTTCTGCCAGCGACTTCGTACGCGTGGAATAGTTACTTTACCCCCGATTTTGAAACTCTCAGCTCGATCGGTTCAAAATTGACAAAGTTTCGTACAAACGTTCATCCCCTATTTTATCCCCTTGGGGGTAGAATTAATCAAAATCCTTTCTTAGCGGATGCCAACGTCATAATATTTACCTGCATGCCAAATTTCAGCCCGATCCGTTCAGTGGTTTGGGCTGTGCGTTGATAGATCACTATGTGTGTGTGAAATATGTACAAGTTACAACAAAAAAAGAAATGAAAGTAAAGCTGAAATGCCTGTGCAAAATTATATTATTATAACATATACCTACTTCACTTAAAAATAAATACCTATAACTACGTATAACTAATTAATAAAATAACTACTAATTAATAAAAGTATCTACGCTTTTACCTACTTAATACTAAAAAAACAGAACATAAATTAGCCAAAACTAACCTATCGGTATCTAAAAATCTATGCTCCTACTTTTACTACTACTTCACCTAAAAAGAAATAAAATTGAAACTATTAATAATTTGTAATTTGAACGAATATTAAACATTACCAAAATAACTAATAAGTACCTATTTTATAAAATAGCAACAAAAGTTACACAAAAATAATCACAATAACATCTTACAGCATGATTCAGTATTAAAGCGCAACGGCGCGGTAGCTTATTATTATACTCATGTATAAGTTTGGTGTTTCTATACCGATTTCTATGATTCTTTTTTTATTGAATAGGTAATAATGTTAACTTTTTTTAATTAGGGATGAGTGAGAGTATTATAAACGTAAGAGTAAACAAATATAATCAGAAAGCTCCGAACTACTAAGCTATCGGGAGTTACACGTATTATTGTGAGTCAACCATAAAAGATAGACATATACTGTTTTGGGATATTTTTTAGATAATTTTATGCAGAACATTTCCGTCATACATTATTTCTATGAAACTTTAACCATTAAGGCTACACACGCGATGGAAGCTTAAAAAATGGAGTAACTTCTCCCGTTTTCCCAACATTTCCCTTCACTGCTCTGCTCCTATTGATTGTAGCGTGATGAAAAGTATACTATAACCTGCCCAGGAGTATGAAGAATAATTGCACCAAGTTTCGTTAAAATCGGTCAAGTAGTTTTTGTTTCTATAAAGAACATACAGACAGACAGACAGACAGACAGACAGACAGACATAAATTTTACTGATTGCATTTTTGGCACCAGTATCGATCACTAATCACCCCCTGATAGTTATTTTGAAAATATATTCCCTGTACAGAATTGACCTCTCTACAGATTTATTATAAGTATAGATAGATATAGATGATACAGCATATAAAAATACATACAGCCCTAAATTTTCACCCCTCTACGATAAATAAAATCGCTGGTAAAAATTGTAGCAACGTAGTGACGTCACGTGAGTTTTCAACGCACTGTATCGTCTTCATTTTTTGTTTACGTGAAAAAAAGAAAAAATACTTTTTCCAATATTTTTTGTAAATCTATCAGACGGACTAATTAGATTTTTAAAGTAAAATACCCTATTGTTTTCAGGACCCAAAACTCATCATCCTAAATCCCGGCCTAGCATTGTCTAAACCAATCCCAAATTGCCGTCGATCGGAACACGTACTCACATCTAGTGTCGTCGTTATGTAAACATTAACTGGAAGATGTTTACAATGTGCCCGCATTTAATCGCTTCCTGCAAACTGTGCCCGACCCCACCGGCCTGTGTACTTGTGTACTGTGTACTTGTGTACTGTGTTGTGTACTGACTGGTGACAGTAATTTTGGTGGGAGTAGTATTGTTTTGATATTTTGATAGAAGCTATGTTGTTGGAACTCAGAAGCTATCTAGTATATGGGTCTAACAATCATATTTGTTCGTGTGCCCAGAATTCGTTGGTAGTGACGACTCGGTTACGAGTTGTGATGGCACACACAGGTAATGTTTTTGTGATATTCGTTTATGATGCACTATATTTTACGAAAAACAAAACGTATACCTCCCGATAATGTGTGGAATCTATCTATTTCTGACGTAACAAAATACATCGTGCGAATACAATTTCTAATATGCTTTCAAAACATTTATTATTGGAGTTTCAAACATTTCAATTACATTTTCTGTTTGCACACAGTTCATTGCACTTTAAATCCTAATTTAATTCGTAACTATTTACAGAACAATATTTCGGACTTATTCACACTCACGAAGAATTTATGAGACCGCATTACAGCGCGCAATGTTGTACAATGGCCGTAAAAGGACCAATTGGTAAATTCGGATAACGGGACCGATATAGTAAATCCGAGCCTTATCTACAGAATTCGTAGCTAAATCGTAGCGCGTGTACGCACGCTACGATTTTTCGTAGCTGCCTCGTAGCGCTGTTTCATACTGTTCGCCGTAGCAAAAAATGTTGCAAATACTGATCTTATTTTCGAGTCTTGAAAAATGTGTTACAAATTAAATTAACGCGGAAAACCGTGGAAGTCAAGCAGTACCTTCGCGTCATACCTAAAGCCTTATACAAAAAGTAAGTTAATAAACACTCAGAACGTTCCTTCATTTCCCTGTTTCCCCTCAATTTTATTTTCTGGAGCGCGCGCAAATATTTTATTACGAATACATTTTTTGTGTTCTAAATAAAAAATAATAAACGGCGTTTTTTCGAGTGGTCGACAGAACAATGGCGGAGGATGCGTTGTTTCGGCCGAAGATTGTTTTCTTCCAAGCCATTGTGCTGGCCGATCGCAGATTGGATGGGAATGAGCCTCGAGGCTGTGTTACAAATACTTTCATGTTTAATGGGGATTTTCTATTTTATATATATGAAATGAAAAGAAAATTATTTTGAAAGGGATTTGTTTGATAGGTATACTGGCATCGTGAATTTGGTATCTTGAAGCTTAATTTCCTGTTTCAAACCTTAAGAAGCTGAAGTTTTATGTACCTACCTATGTGGCACTGAAATTACCTTATTTCCTTAAGCTTTTGCGACCCTGAAATTAAAATACGACAAAACACGAAAAGCCAATAAAAGTCAATAATAGAAAAAACTCTATGAAATGAAACTTTTCATTAGCAGTCAAGCGTGAAAACCCTCAAACCAACATACTCAGGCACTTATAAAAAAAAAACGACTTCCAAAAATTATAAGCTGCTCCTTTGTTAAAGTTTGCTCGAAGGCTCGACTCTAGAGCACTCCGGAAAATATTTATTCAACGCAATTTTTTCGGAGTTACGACATATTTTTTCACCATCGTCATTTACTAGGGTTCCGAGCGTCCATATGGTAAAACGGAAACCTTAAAGGTTCACTCTTGTGTCAGATAAATCATAATCAGCCTTTTAATGTTCCCACTGCTGGGACACAGGCCTTCTCGCCGCCGTATCCACCACGCGGGCCCAGTGCGGGTTGGTGAATGTCACATGTCTTCGAATTTTTGTTTTAGAACATGCCGGTTTCCTCATGTTGTTTCCTTAACCGTTTTGAGAGCAGTGGTGATGAATTAATTACACAAAGTAATGCGCCTGGCTGGGTTTGAACCCCCGACAGACAATTTGTAAGTCGGGACCGTTACCACTCGGCCACCACTGATCTCCGTGTCTCTCTCTCGTGTGTCTGTCTGCCTGTCTATCAACAGTTTGCTTCGAACACACTGGACTGATTCAGTTCATATTTGGATCACAGAAGTTTTTAGTTTATATGTAAACTAGCTGCTGCCCGCGACTTCGTCCCCGTGGAATCCCCGATTTTAAAACATTCTTTATCGCTGCTCCACTCCTATTGGCTTAAGCGTGATGATATATAGCCTAAAGCCTTCCTCGATAAATGGTCTATTCAACCCAAAAAGAATTTTTCAATTCGAACCAGTAGTTCCTGAGATTAGCGCGTTCAAACAAACAAACAAACAAACAACCAAACAAACAAACTCTTCAGCTTTATAATATTAGTATAGATATGAACTTTTGTGATAGGCCGATACGCGTGAAGTAAATAAATATTTTTAGTAGGTAGGTATTCAGTTTTAGGGGCAAACAAGAAAACTTAAAAATCTAGTTTTTCAAACTGTGATGTGACTTCGTGAGCTTCATAAAATGAAAGGAATATTTAAAGACATAACAAGATTTTCAGTCTAAAAAGATAATGATATTTTTCTCATAGATGAAAAACTCAGTACGCGAGGTCTATGGTTTTAAAGTAACACGTTGAAAAATAAATTGGTACGGAACCCTTTACGCTCGAGTTCGACTCGCACTTAACCGGTTTATTTCAAGTTAGGTACGAAATTTTTCCGATCGACCATCTCTCTTTGTTAACGAAATTGAATTCTCATTCATTGCTTTATGAAGGTTTTTTCTTCTATTATTTGATTATATTACTTTGAGCCTGTTTTATTGGAACCCTGTGTTTCAGTTTATGTGTGTTTTATTGACTGTATCTACGGTTTAGCGATGCGAATTGGCGTAATAGGTTTTTGTTCTGTTCCTATGGATGTTGAATATGTACGCGTTTTGGTCATAAAATAAAAAGTTGATAATTTATTAATACAATAGGGTAGTTGACTAAAAAAATGAAATAAGTCCGTTAGTTAGACTATCGAAAAATATTGGACACGTATTTTTTGCTTTATCAAATCTATAAAAAATGACATAGATAAAAAGCTTCGAAGATCATGGGTAGGGGCTTGTGACGTCGCGGCATGGTACAAATCGTAGCACAAAGTGACGTCACACGAGTTTTCAACGCACTGTATCGTCTTCGTTTTTTATTTACGTGAAAAAACCAATATTTTTTGGAAATCTACCTGACGAACTAATTAATTTTTTTAGTCAACTATCCTATTGTATTAATAAATTATCAACATTTTACTTTGTGACCAACATTTGTTCTTAAAATATGATAAGAGTAAAGTAATTGAAAAATTAACAATTTTTTTAATAACAGCCACGTTTCCTGAAGAATAAATATATTTGAAATAAAATAATTTCAGTAAAATAAGACCCTTATTGCTAACTCTCAGGATTACTTGGCCGCCACCTGATGTCCGCTACGGAACCCAAGAATAATAATGAGAAACAAATAGGGTACCCCCAGGGAAAGCTCGCTTTGAGGGAAACTTATGGATCGTTGGAAGGGAATCGAAGAAGGGAGGGAATCGTGTGTTTGCACATAGTTACTTAGTCGTTATTTTTTGTATTGTTATACGTAGGATAGAAATACTCGTAAGAAGTTCGTTCTGCCTTTTCTTAGATCTAGTTAAATGAGTTTCGATGTCATTAAGGTTGTAGGTACTTACTACTTAGGGGCTGTTCTTTGATCATGTGAAGTTTTAGGGCTCCGAACAGCAGTGCGTGTTGGTTATTATTGTTACTTTATGTAAGTACTAGCTGCTGCCCGCAGCTTCGCCCGCGTGAATGTCGGAAATTATCCTAAAAAAAAAGAAAAGTATCCTATGTTACTTCTAATACCTCCAAGAATATGTGTACAAAGTTTCATGATGATCGGTTGAGTAGTTTTCGCGTGAAAGCGTAACAAACATCCACGTTTTCACATTTATAATATTATAGTAAGGATGTGCATGTGTGTGTATTCTTTATTTCTTTTTAATCGATTTCTAAAAAAGGAGGAGGTTCTTAAGTCGACTGTTTTTTTTTTGTGTATTTTATTTAGGTCATAACTTTTTACTGGGTGTACCGATTTTGATGATTCTTTTTATAGTTCGATTAGGTGGTGTTTGTTATCCTCCCTATATAGTCCTATTTTTGGTGAGATCTAACGACTAGTATTTGAGTTATCCCTAATAATGCGTGGCTTCGACTACATTGATGATGTTCTAATTCTCACTTGTCGATGTAAAATGAAAAAAAAAAACTGTATACGATGGTTTTAAAGAGCATTTTAGTATTTCAAGGTAGTCCCTTTCTAGTTTGCTGAAGATCTGATAAAAAAACCGAGACAGGAACTGAAACTCTTCAATGATTGATAGCAAATCTTCCGGGATTGTTGAAATCGCATGTCTGTTTATTATTACACCATTTTATAACACGTACACTGTATTGGGTACGTTTAGCTGTGGGGTGTAAAAGTATCAAAAATTAAATTTCGGAAGCCGGTGTTTTTGGTTGTTTCCCGGTTTTTGAGCACCGACTTCCGAAATTTAAATTATTTTATACTTATTGTTTTTGTTTAGAAGTTGGGTTGTATTTTTTTTTGTAAAAATGTTTTTTTCGTTTAACAAAAACCGTGATTATCACACTATCGCTCAACTTTTTGATTGATCATAGGTTGATGATATCAGTCTGTAATTCTCTAAATTTAATTAATTAAAAAATTAGGCACTATTAAAACCTCTATTACTAATAACAAATCCGTTTTAATTATAATTCAAACTAAACCTACGACTAAGTTGGTTTTTAAAACTAAACACAACATAATTTTAATTTAAAGTCATTCTGCCCGAAGAAAAATCTAAGGAATGAGTTCTATTTTCTAGCAATTTTCTTTGAAATTAAACCCTGAAGCTTAAAAGCGACAGTGTCACCGACCCTTTAAATAGGCACTGCTGTATTTTCTTGTATTTAAACGAGAAACGCTAAAATTTCAAAGGCAAGAAAATGTAAAATACGAAATAAGACAAACATTTCCAAGACGGAATGGGAACTTTTGAAACCCCTTGGATTTTATTATTTAAATATTACGGTATGATTTTATTTAACATAATTTAAGTTGCATTAGCATTACTTATACGAAATTCTTCATTTTGTTTATTTATTACACAAATAATGTTTTAGATTTTCCATCCGCTTGTACCAATCATCTATACTAATATTATAAAGCTGAAGAGTTTGTTTGTTTGTTTGAACGCGCTAATCTCAGGAACTACTGGTTCGAATTGAAAAATTATTTTAGGGTTGAATAGACCATTTATCGAGGAAGGCTTTAGGCTATATATCATCACGCTTAAGCCAATAGGAGCGGAGCAGCGATAAAGAATGTTTTAAAATCAGGGATTCCACGGGGACGAAGTCGCGGGCAGCAGCTATTTGAAATATGACTGACCTTTTTCCAAAAATCAAAAGTAAAACAGTTTTGTTCTGGAGTTTCTAATAATAATATACTCTCGAGACTTGTAACTATGTAATAATAAAAATTGCTTAAAATATCGTCTTGAAGTAAATGCCATTGTTTTTATTTTAACAACAAAAAATAAAAATAAATCTCATAAAAATCTGCTACTTGTTTACCAGTAAAGTTATTTCATTTCTCTACACTCCGCTGATCGCAACTAGGCTGTTTACCTTGTACCAACTCAATTGGAAGTAATATGAAAAAGTCTTGGGTAATAGATAATACTTTGACTTAACTAAACTTTACTTGTGTCTCTGTGATATATGGTTAACTTATTTAAAATAAAAACAGCTTCTGCATGACCACATACACTTACAGTCCCAAAAGAAATACTCCCGGCATGAAATCCTATATCATATTACCCCTACCCGTATTGCAAGTTTCATCCAGATCTCTGCAGCCGTTAACGAAGAGGTAACTGACAAATGGACATATTATTTTTTATCCTGAATGTATCATTATAGTGTCCAACAGCCACTATTTTCTTCCAGAGCTATTTTATAATAAGAATATAGAAATTAGAATATGATTACTGAGGTTTTGAGTAAAGCGACGTCCTTTTAAGCCATATCATCCATCACACACTGCGTCTGAAAGTCCTTTATTTACATTCACACTCAACTAAATCACTCACCACTCACTAATACTTCATTATTTGTAGTCCTAACCTTTTTTCGACCATACAATGGCGACCTATTATGACGTCTTAAATCCATCATGATTTCTGTGTTAGAGAGAGACGGAGTTACACAAGACGAATAGCACTATCTCTTTCCCTCACACGAATCATGATAGCATTGGCACTTCGTAATACGGCCACAGATGCTAGACTACGATTAGTTTACGTTGAGCGACTGCCCACCCGACCTAACGTCATCACGATAGATTTTTTACCAACTCAGTCACTTTGTCTCTCACTAGACCGGCTCGCAATATATCGTAGATGTCCCATACCAGTCACCCATGGGGGCTCTTTTTGAAATGTAAATCGAAACCCGAAAAGCCTTCAGATTTTCCTTTGAAGTGTTAATTCCATATTCACAGGGCCGGAATCTCTTATCAGTTTTACATTAATTAGCCCACACAATCCCGGTCCACTGCGATACACAAAGTTAGAAGAGAGTCTTTATGTAGTAGCTGTGTAGTGTAGTTTTAATAAGTTTCACAGTCGAGTGTGTTTTCTAGACAGTTGGGAAACTGACGATATAAGTTTGTGTAGCGAACTAAACAAGATACTTTATTGGTCATCAATTATATGAACAAGCTGCGATGCAGCCATTACATCGCTATGGTTATTATGTGAACTTTAATATATAATGAAAGTATATACATACATACAATAGAAGTCCTAGTGGACTATTTGTTTTAGCTTGATTCTAGAATAGGATAGTTGACTAAAAAATCAAATTAGTCCTCAGACAGATTTCCAAAAAATGTTGCATATGTATTTTTTCCTTTTTCACGTAAATAAAAAACAAAGACGATTCAGTGCGTTGAAAACTCGTATAATGTCACTACGTGCTACAATTTCGTTATGACGTGACATCACGAGCCCTGATCTTTGATGCTTTTTATCTTTGTCAATTTTTATAGATTTCATAAAACAAAAAATACGTGTCCAATATTTTTTGGAGATCTGTCTGACGGACTAAATAGAATCATATTTTTTTTACTCAGGAAACATCCCTATTGTAAGTAATCTTAAAATGGCTTACATAATATCTACCATTTTTATGTATCAAAACAGCTGTGTGAAATAACGCAATGCTCATACTATTTGGGCACGAATAGATAGATAGGCACACGAATGATCCTTTAAGCCTTATAGGAATCATTCGTGTGCTTATTTGTCTATCACAGCCAATGTGCTCAGATACTACTAGACCGACTTAGGTGAAAGTTGTTATACAAATTAACTTAAATTATTGAGTATCATTTTACGGGGGCAAATAAAAAAAAAGTTCTTACTGGGCCGTGAGACATGTATTTTTAAATAACTTTTTAGACGCTATTTCATCTGATTGTAACATTGGTGTAGCCATGTCCCTTATGTATGGAACACCGCATAGGCTGCTTTAACTCGAAGACGAGCGAAACGAGTTAACAAGAGAGGCTAACAAATAAGGTTAACGTACCGAGCAGCAAGCGATAATTTCCCCTGCATAACACCATTAAAACAATAACAACATAAATACTTACACAAATTATAGCAAGCTGTGCAATAGGCAGCAGGGCTACATGATGTCCGATTAAACGACTGTCCATGTAAAATATAAGGCGCCCTGGGCCATAAATAAGGGTACGGAAAGATTACGCTCCTTATCCTCAGGAACCACAGGCCTATCTGTTAGGGTACCAGGGTAATAGTGGGATGAAGGACCGATTCTGACCGGAGATTTGACCGAAACTATAGTATGTTGATGTGGGTAGTTGTGAAAAGTTAAGAGCCATAACGTGTAGTACACTTTAGGAGCTTAACTTTTCAACTTTGACTACACAGAAACAAAATGAGTTGGGAACAACTTTTCACATACCTACAGAGTTTCAGTGTTACCGAGAGTTAATCCATGCTGCAATCTATCACATCAAATACTTTGTGATAAGAATTGGTTTCAATGAACAAATGAATTGATTTCAAATTTCGATGCAAAAAGATTTTCAATCGACAACAAAAATTTCGATGCAAAAAACGAAGATAATTCACCACAACATTAGTTAATAGATCTTACATAAATAAATACAAAACCGACTTCGTAAGATAGTCTCATTCAGGGTTATTTGTGGGAGGCCTCTGATATAGATAAGGCTTTGGCCACGCAAGATCGGATAACACCGGGGAGCATCCGGGAGCGTCGCCGCAGTAATAGTGGATTTATTTTCCCATCCCATTACTGTGTTAACAACGGACTAAAGGGTCTTATGTTACATAAGGAAGAAGACGGAAGCTGTAAGAAAATTATATTAAATAGTAGTTCATGCCCGCGGTTTTGTCTGCGTGAAAATTATTTTCATCGTTTTTTTTTTCTTTTTTTAACCGGAGCACTTAGTCTTTTTGCTCAAATAAAACTAGCCTTAGTTACTCCTTATAACAATAGCTATCTGCCAGTGATCCATCAAAATTGGTCTGGCCGTTTCGGAGATTAGCTGGAACTACATATCATCAGACAAAATTTTAAATAAATATCTTACTAAAGTACATTTACTAAAAATATGTTATGTGTTTTGATATTAAAAGCACACCATACTTGTATAAACATTTTTGACTTCTCAGCTTCTCTAAATATTTTCCACGCTCCAAAAGTGCGCTAACGAAACACTCGACGCTTAAAACATCTAGAAAAAAAAATCACAATTATATAACGTAGTTTCTCATATTCCAATTAACAAACGGTATGCTTATTAGCACTCGACCTCGTTACTTTATATATGTAAAACGTATGTGTGTGCGAAGGAATAAAGTTAAAATATAAAATATTGAGGGAAGTTTGTTGGCGCCCAACGTGGGCCCGCTACCAATTGCAAATGTACCCTCGCATCAGTGCTTTTATAGCTTTGAGCATTCACAAAATTCAAAAAGTTCAGTTTCAAAACAATCTTAGTTTAATTCACGAGTTTTCAGGCACAATTTATGACTGAAGCAAGTTATTCGTTGATGCAGTTTTGGAGTATATGGTGACACTATGCATGAGTAATATTGCAGTAATAAAGCCGAGTTTTATTTATAGTAGCATAGTACGTAAAATGGCATATTCCCGCTTCTATTAACAGAAACATAATTGTTGTGTCAGCTCGTTCATTCATGTTCCCGATAATATCTCTCTCATTTCACTACCTATTTCACGAACTCAACGCAATTATTTTCGGGATCAAGTTCAATTATAATTTGCAATATTATGAAAACGGTTCTAGGCTAAATTGTTGGAATAGAGTACATTATTTGGTTGTCATAATTAGGGCAGAACAGTAATTATAGAGATCGTTTCGGGAGCATAGGTCACGTAATTGTTAGCAGAGTACATGTGGTCTATTTATGCCCGTTGAACTAGCAATTTGTGGTCTGCAGCCCGGACACCAATCAAATCAATATGTGAATAAATAATATTTGGCTTTAAATTAACGTTCTTTGGTGTGAATATGTCATGTTTAGCAGTTTAACAGACACATTAAAGGACAGTGGACACTGTGAAGCCAAACTTTATCAAACAATATTTTTGACATTAAGAGGATTGTTACAAGCCAAATAATACATATAATTACTGACCAGTATTTTATATAGTACGATTGCCTCCACAACCCAGTACCAGGGTAACACAATCTGACTCTAAGACTGTCATTAGATTTCTTGGCCTCAGACTACCGGTAACGACGATCAAAGGTCTACAAATGCCAGCCGGTACTTACAAATTAGACTACATATCACATATCGGAAATCCAAATGGTGCTAGAGACCTAGTTTATTGAATAAATCTAATAATTTCAATTCATTAGCAAGCATGTTTAGGATACGTATGTGTAACTGGAAGCCCTGGATGCCTGTTCCAATATCTTCAATTAAGTCAGACGACCCGACGCTGCGGTCTCTAGTCTACACCTCGGTGACGATGTTTGATTAGTCTGGAGTGGATTCTGTTAGCTAATACATCTTTAGTATTTACATTGAGAGCTTTGGTGATCGACGCTGGGGTACATATATGGCTGTTGGAACATGTGTGTTTGTGGATATCATAGAGTTATGTTTTGTCTTTAAGTTAATTAAATCAAACAAGGCCTCCCATTATCAGATAAATATACCTTTAATATTTACATAGTAAGGTATGGCTATCGACGTTGTATATGGCTGTTGGAACAAGTGTGTCAGCCTGTTTGTGGATATCATATATTAGTGTTCTGACTCTAAATTGATAAAATGTTAAAATGCTGTTAGTTAATACTCGTACATCTTTAGTATTTATATTGAAAACTTTGGTGATCGACTCTGATGACTCTAGTACATGGTTATATATCAAGAACGTTTTATTGTTTAGACTATAAAGTCCATATTTGAATTCAAAATTCAAAGCTCGGCCTCTATATAACTCCCAGCATATAAATTGCGGTTACGCGAATTGTCCTAACGCGCTAAATCTCCGCCATCCCAAAAAACTATCCATCTTCTTATCAAAGATTAAATCCAACAGACGCTACCTTTACACAAATTATAAGCATCACAATGCGATCTTCAAAGTTAACTGGAGCAGGTAATAGTTACGAGACCTCCTGAAACGTCCTGAAACCCCCTGAAATCCCCTGAATTCCGGGATTAATCTACAAATTCAGTGTACCCTTAATAATACTGCTATTTGTAAGGTTTTACGATATGGCCTCTCGTAGACTAGGAATTGAAGGAAACGGTTAACAAAAGAAAAGGTTCACGGGTAATCTTTTGAAGCTGCATCGAGTATGTGCTATGAGGATTTATTTTGTACGAATTTGAAGTATTATGTGGGAATTTTATATATTTTATTGGTTTATAAGAATATAGAATACGCCTAAGGTTTAAGTTTAAACATAGTATAGCCGAGGTCAGTATCAATCAATCAATGTTCTTTATTTGTAAACATAGGTTACAACAGTATGCAAGGTGTTACAATCAAACAAATCGTTCCACCAATACCAACGTTCACGCAGACAGCTAGGACTACACAGACAGCTAAGACCACCGTCCACACAGACAGCTAGGACCACCGTCCATTCAGACAGCTAGGACCACCGTCCACACAGACAGCTAGGACCATCGTCCACACAGACAGCTAGGACCACCGTCCAGACAGACAGCTAGGACCACCGTCTACACAGACAACTAGGACCACCTTCCACACAGATAGTTAGGACCACCGTCCACACAGACAGCTAGGACCACCGTCCACACAGACAACTAGGACCACCGTCCACACAGACAGCTAGGACCACCGTCCACACAGACAACTAGGACCACCGTCCACACAGACAGCTAGGACCACCGTCCACACAGACAGCTAGGACCACCGTCTACACAGACAACTAGGACCACCTTCCACACAGATAGTTAGGACCACCGTCCACACAGACAGCTAGGACCACCGTCCACACAGACAGCTAGGACCACCGTCCACACAGACAGCTAGGACCACCGTCCACACAGACAGCTAGGACCACCGTCTACACAGACAGCTAGGACCACCGTCTACACAGACAACTAGGACCACCTTCCACACAGATAGTTAGGACCACCGTCCACACAGACAGCTAGGACCACCGTCTACACAGACAACTAGGACCACCTTCCACACAGATAGTTAGGACCACCGTCCACACAGACAGCTAGGACCACCGTCCACACAGACAGCTAGGACCACCGTCTACACAGACAACTAGGACCACCTTCCACACAGATAGTTAGGACCAAAGTCCACACAGATAGTTAGGACCACCGTCCACACAGACAGCTAGGACCACCGTCCACACAGACAACTAGGACCACCGTCCACACAGACAGCTAAGACCACCGTCCACACAGACAGCTAGGACCACCGTCTACACAGACAACTAGGACCACCTTCCACACAGATAGTTAGGACCACCGTCCACACAGACAGCTAGGACCACCGTCCACACAGACAGCTAGGACCACCGTCTACACAGACAACTAGGACCACCTTCCACACAGATAGTTAGGACCAAAGTCCACACAGACAGCTAGGACCAACGTCCACACAGACAGCTAGGACCACTGTCCACACAGAAAGCTAGGATCACCGTCCCAGCTGTTTGTGACAGCAGTTACGGATACTCAGAATCTAGAAAAATTGTCAATTTTTTCACCAGTTTTGCCAAGGGATAACATGTAACCCAGCTTACTGGATTCTCGAGATTCATGAGGGTTTTTTTAGCTAATATATTAATGACGCTAATTGTTGGAGATGTTGCAAAAAACGTGCCAAGCTGGGGCGCGTTGCTAGTAAAACATAATTTGCATCCCCTTTCCAACTTGTTACCCACCATTAAAACCATAACTTCACAATAAAACACTAAGTACCTAAAACGTACAATCAACAACAGCGACACGTGACACTCGGTACAATCACGCACGCAAGTCGTCACGTCGTCCCCACACGTCAGCCCGGTAATACCGCGCTTAAATAACACCTGAAACGCGACACGTGCGCCAAAACGACCGACGTATATCTACAAGCTTTTAATTTAAGTCCCCTAAGTGACGCGGCAATGGTTTAGTCTAAAGTTATTTGAATACATTCGTGTCGTTTCGTTGTGAAGCGCTGAATATTTACTTGTGATTGAACATTTTGAGGCTTAAATGTCTAGTTTACGAGTGCTAATAAAAATATTGTAGAATGCTTAGGGGAAGGTAAACGAAATATTAGTCTACGGCTAGATAAAATTAAAAGATGAAAATATTTGGCCCTTAGCAGAGCGTCGATTTAATTACATTTTCTATAAGAATTTTCCGCTTACAGTTTCAAATTATTTTATATAACCTATTTGCTTGTGAATAATTTTAGGTACTTAATATTTAACCAGCGTAGAATATTAAGCCCCTAATACATAGCTGTCAGGCATAGTTCATGAATTATGTTCAACGGATGACTCCCTAAGGCATAATAAACGCGATGTGCCTACATAACGGCGAAAGGTCTACACACTACAATCGTAACAAATAAAAATAAAACTTGCATCTACAACAAGGACGGGTGCAAATAATCTGATCGCATCCCCCGCATAAATACTTGTGAACGGCCCATTGTCCTTACTATGGGCCATTCGGCCTTCGGCATAAAAATCCTTGCAATCAAAGTTTACCTCCACTTAGTGCCCCAGTCACATCAATATTATATTGCATGAATGCCTGTCTTTATGTCCCACTCAGGCCGAATGTACGAGTACCAAACGGGACATTGTAAGTAACGACTCCTTTGCAATTCGGCCCACGCCCGCGCCGCCCAGCAATGTGGACATAACCTAAACTATTATATTATTCAAATATGGCCTAGCGCAGGCCCTTTTGAAGTTTTAAGACGAAGGACGATTGTGTTCAGTTTGGAACAGATTCACGAAAGAATTCTGTTTGTCTGTTATATCATCTTTAGACTGGTATTCTGAATTGTATTTTTTTACTGTACCTTTGCTTCGTTTGACTTAAATTTCTGTAAAGGTTATACAATTCAGTTCAGTGAGGTTCTTGAATAAATACGTTCTTCATTTCAGCTGGTATTGTAGTCTTAACATTTTAGCTATTATATTTTTGGCTGCTATCATTCAACTAACCTTTTGACTGCGGACTTGTATGCCCGGCGGCGGCGGCAACGTGATAGGCCGGCGTCGAATCAGCTTGTTATTCAAATCAAGTACTCAAATGTAGGCATCGCTTTTATATTTTAGACGTTTTAATTTTTTTTTGTTGGTCTGGAATAATAGCTTTTTTAATATCGGGTTTTTGTTTTGATATTAAAAATTAAGATTTTATAAGAAATCACGATGGTGGTGGAATAATTTCTTCGAGGTCAGATATAAAATATATTTCTGAAAAGACGGTGCCTATTCGGTGATTAGTCTTTACATTAACAATGCCTACTTATCTAATTAAATAGCTCTTTCTGTTGTCTGCCTCTGAAATGAGTCTGACAATAATACGTATTTTTTCATACTTTTTTTCACGATTTCATTTGTTATTACACAATTCTCGAGCCAGAGTAAAAAAAAGGTCTGATGTGGGAACCGGTCACTTTCGTTGTCCATATTACCTTCCAGTAAACAATTACTCATCAAAATTATTTGGCGAGCAGTAGTGTACAGATAGCGGCATGAATTATGTACAGGGTAATAAAATATCTTAGACTTACTCGGAAGGCTCAAGAACAAAAAAATCATACATAATGGGCCCGTATTAAGTCGCGTTCCCGTGCAAAACGCAGCGAAAACCGTTTTTTGTGCAGTTTTTTGGAGCTATGTACTTACTCTTAATCCAAAAGATATATCAACTAATAAAAAAACATTGAATTTCTACATAATCCTGGCTCCAAAATGGTAGTTTTTTAACTACGAAACCACTGAATTGAGAAATATTTTTTTAAAACATGCATCTTATCGAAAACTACCCATTATTTTGATTTTTGTTTTTACTGTATAGCTATGATTTCATTATGAATCTTATGGTAGTTTTTTTTTTAATTAAAATTACATTTTATTCTAAAATATGAGCGCATTCGCTATTGTATCTCGAGGAGGGACCAAATGCTCCAGGTGATTTAGTACCTACGGCCTTAAGTGAAATGATTCTGACAATTTCAGAGAAATTCTCGCTGGTGCAAGCGGTCTTATGACGATTTATTCTTAAAATACAAAACACTCATAGGAGAACTCAAGTTTCTTCTAGCCACACATTGTTCTCAGTGGTTCCTAGCCAGACTTCCTAGCCGCAGTTCTCTCTGCCTAGGCATCAGTCAGTTTACCTAGTATAAACAATTATCATGTATATTAATTAACACGTCTGTTTGCCGCGTATTTGTTAGCGGCGCGCAGGTGTGTATCATTTGTTCTCGTCATTGCTGTGCTGGCCTTCTTGGCACGGGACAAGGGGTAAGAAGTAGCGAGAAAAAGGGAGCGAGTTATACACTGATACGGGAGCTTTAGACTAAGTACAAACAGCTATAGCGATTGTCGAAAAACACATGAGATTGACATGCGCTATGTGTGTCACTTTTTTCGTTTTCCTCCAAACATTTTGGCATTTATACAATGGCTGTTAGAATACCGCTTTTTCGGGGCTCTAAGGCTAAAAGATTGTGGCTAGAAGTGAGTGTCTAGAAGGTCAATGTAGTGACTAGATTTTAGACTTTGTGTAATACCCCGCGTATCTGGATTAAAAATCTCGTAATAATTTGAACTCTAGTCAAGTAATTGTCTGATTAAAAATTTGTTCAACCAATCACAGCAACTGGATGTGGTTGACGATTTACTACATTAATTTTATTTGATAATTATAATTCCACTGTTTTATCCCAATTTATTTAGGGTTTGTCTTCTGCTTCTTCGCGTCTACCTAAGTTGTCATTTTGTCATCCTCGTGCTAGACAATTGTGAGAATGAGCTATTATAAAAGTGTATCTTCTTTCTGGCGAGAATGTAAAATTTTTTCAACTTCTCGTAACTTGGACCACAAACGAGTTATCCCGGTAATTTACTTTCCGTCTTATGTGGAAGCTTTATTGTAAGTTATGGCTTACGTGGATATAACGAATCGTGAAATTAAAATCTTGATTTATATAATGAGATCAAAGGAGTTACATGGAATTGGAACAAATTAATTTTCCTCGGAGAAATGAAACTGTGATTAGACATAGGTGATATAGAAAATTTAACTTATATATTATACTAGCTTCTGCCCGCAACTTCGTCCGTGTGGAATAGTTACTAATCCCCCGATTATTTGTGACATTGATTCGTTGGTGTGAGAAATGGTGGGAGGCGCCCGACGTGACGGCACAGTGGTGGCATGCGCGTGAGCTGCGCGCGGTACTGGACAGTACTTGGACATTGCAACATTACTTTATTTTTCTAAAAAAAGTAGCCAAAGTTATTCCTTATTACATCAGCTACTTGCCAATAAAAGTCCTGTCAAAATCAGTCTAGCTATTTCAGAGATTAGCCGGAACAAACAGAGAGACAGACAGACAAAAATTGTAAAAAATGTTATTTTGGTGTGTTTCGTAAATATTCATACATATAGTAAAAAGGAGCAGTGGTGGCCAAGTGATAACGACCCGGACTTACGAATTGTAAGTCGCGGCTTCAAACCCAGCCAGGCGTATTACTTTTTGTAATTAATTTCATCACCACTGCTCTCAAAACAGTGAAGGAAAACATCGTGAGGAAACCGGCATGACCTAGAATCAAAGATTTGAAGACATGGGACATTCACCAACCCGCACTCGGCCCGCGTGGTGGATTACGGCCCATTCCCTCTCCTAGAGAGGAGACCTGTGTCCCAGCAGTGGGAACATTAAAAGGCTGATTATTATGCTGCCGCTATATGGTGTTTTAGAGTTCCGCAGCATTGGCCGTGGCGTCATGATCGCCAGTCTCATACCACAGCTTTAATACTAACTTAAAGCCTGATAAACCAAGCTGATTTATTGATTCTTTAGCAACAATAATCCAAATTTACTTTCCATCCTTCCAGTATTTCGTCTCTCTGTATTCGTGTCATAATCTGTATTACATTGACTAATTACTCAAGTAGCAATGAAGAAGACACACCTGCGAAGAATATTAAATCCTGTATCAAATCCAAATTACACTGCAGCCTCCAAAGCTATATTCATACAGAACCCATCAAATAATAAGTCTTTTAGCTGTTGTACCTCAACTTAGCTTGGAATCCTCATTGTGACTCCCATTGTGTGGACCCCTTTCAGTCCCACCTCACCGCTTATTCTCGTACCATGCGCCGGACAGTCCCCAACTATTATTTTATTCAAATTCCCCTTATTGTCGCCAAAACCGCTTACCCCATGAAAGGGCTGAGGAAACAAGACGGCAGTATAACCCTCTCCTTTTCACACGGGAAATGTATGCTTATAAAAACTTTGCGGAAATGGAAAAGAAGTAATGCAAAGAAAATATTCCGTTTTTCGTGACAGGATCTTTTAGCGTCTGTTGAGGATTCGTTTTGCGTAGGTGTGGGTTTATTTACTTTGATTTGTAGGTAAATATTGTCGTTCGGTATCCTTGATCCTTAGTTTATTATGTGTTTATAATTTACAAGGGAAGAGCCTCATTCTTTGAGTGTCATTTGTACAACATTTAAATAACAAATTATATCTTAGAAATCAATTTGAAATACGTATTCATTGGTAAATGCTTGAGATACCTACTGAATTATTTATTTATAAGTCATACTTGAAAAACCCAATTATATATCATAAAACTCACGCAAAAATGACATCTTCAATCCAAATTAGGGCATGCAAAACCGGAAAGTAATCAAAACCGGTTTTGAACATCGTTTTTTTGGGACCAAAACCGAAAACCGGAGCTAGGTCCGGTTTTAGCAAAAAAAATCGAATGTAGTATAATTTAAAAAGAAACACCATTTTTTTAAAATATGCACTACATAAGTCTACAAATAAAACAAATTGTATGATACATTTCTTTTTAATCCAAACCATAATAATTGTACAGATAACAATGAACTTATAATAGTATAAAGATTAATTAACTGAGATCAAATCAACAACAAGTAAGTTTTTGGTATCTTTGGTACCTATTTAAGTCTGCTATCAAAAATAATATTTAAACATAGAAAACACAATCAGCATCTTCAAATATTAAACACAGCCACCCACAATTACCAAAAAAAAATCAACATTTTTGTAACTTTGAAGACGAACTACAAAATAACATTATTATAATATGATTCATATTGCACTAAAAAAGAGATCAATAATCAACTATGTATACTAATTTAAATAAAGCTTAGATCACTTGTTTTCAAGAGATCGCTGTTCTTGATAATGTGATCTCAAGAATATAAGTGCATCCAACATTCGATCAGACAGCGAACTTCTTATTTTGTTACAGAAATACCCAGCACTCGAAAACAGGGTGTTTTCAACTCAACACTTGTTGGTAGAACACATAATAAATAATTATATGCTTCGGTGAGATACACACCCCGATGCCCTCCGCTTTCATACATGGCTTGCTCTACTTTTACGAACCCAGCCAGGTCGAAATCTGACCGATTTTTGGGGGTTCTCTTTCTCTTGCATTTGTGTAATTCCTTCTCTAGCTGCTCTTGAAGAGTTAGCTCTTCAGCGTCAGATGATAACGATTAATTATTTTTTGAGAGTGTTCGAAAAAAATGATGATAAAAATTAAAATGTTAATTGTTACTCAAAAATGGGAAAACCGGAGCTCAGCTCCGGTTTTCCCATTTTTGAGTAACAATTAACGCTCGATTGACGATGCTCAATTAACGCTCTCAAAACCGGTTTTCAAAAGTCGTTAAATTTTGGCCGATTTCCGGTTTTGCGCAAAACCGGAAAACCGGTTTTGCATGCCCTAATCCAAATCCTGTCTTATTATTTTTTATCCTTCGGCAAGTCTCCTGAGCCAAACGTAAAAAAAAACCTCAAAACAAAATTCAGTACCACGTACGTAACGCGATGAATAATAAATAAAGGTTAGAAAATATAACAGGTAAGCAAAAGGGGAGGTTGGGGAAACAGGCATACATGAATTCCTTGGAGGCCTGTCCTTCCTCGACGATGGTTTTATTCGGCCCAAAGACCTCTGAGAGGTAGGGAGGACTTGTGAATATCGATGTTTAGGTAAAACTGTAGGTATATAAAAATGAACTGGTTGTAAAGTAATTATACAATAGGGATGTTGCCTGAGTAAAAAATATATGATTATGTTTAGTCCGTCAGTTAGATTATAGAAAAATACACGTATTTTTTCCTTTATCAAATCTATAAAAACTTACGAAGATAAAAAACATCAAAGTACATAAATCAGGAATGGGAGCGTGTGACGTCACGGCCCGGTAAAAATTGTAGCGAGTAGTGACGTCACACGAGTTTTCAACGCACTGTATCGTCTTCGTTTTTTGTTTATGTGAAAAAAGAATAAAATACGTGTCAAATATTTTTTGGAAACCAATCAGACGGACTAAACAGATTAACTACCCTATTCCTTGAAGATGAAATTGTTCTGAGTCTGAGTAAGGATAGCAGAGTTCCGATGACTGCTACCATCCACTTGGTGAGTTCTCTTGATGGTATAAACATTTCAGGTTCACAGTTACTTGTCAGATAATACTTAAATACGACATCGATACTGGGATTTCAATTAAAAACAACCCCTTGTTTAAGAAGCTTCTTATCCTTCACAATTTAAGACGATAACATCATCATCATCTTCCTGCCCTTATCCCATGTTACATGGGGTCGGCGCAACACGTTTTTTTCTTCCATTCTGTCCTGTCAGTCATCACGCTGTCACTAACTCCCTTTTCTTTCATATCACTCCTCACACAATCCATCCATCGTTTCTTTGGCCTACCTTTCCCTTTCCACCCATCCGCATTTATATTCATAACCCTTTTAGTTCCCTTTTTTAGAGACGATTATATTTCGATCATCTTAACAATTAAATAAATTCTTCTTAATCTCCCTTATCTTAATAATTTCTCATTTTAACTCTCCACAAAACTCCGAAACCATTAACCATTTTTCGGGTAGTTCTGATCCGTATCAGAACATCGGCTAGTCAATAAATCGCCACAACGGTCCCAGGGGAAGCTGAAGGGAGATCGAGATAATCACCATGGTCCACTGATGGACGGCGTTGCAATAGAAGGAATGGTACCTTGGGATTATGTGGCCCTAACTGCCTTAGTGTGTAATATAAGTTTAGAATACAATCGTGCTTTTCCATATTTAAAACTGGCTTTTTTACGCGGCTTAGCTTCTATAACTTATTCTACAGGAATTATTTATTTATCCGGATTAGACTGTAGCGTCTTTAGCGATGGTTGCGATGGTTGCGATGCTTTCTTTCAGAGAAAGTATTTCGTAAACGAATCAGTGGGCACTTCCCGAAGTTACCTCTTGAACCTAAACCAAAAGTTTTCGTCTTTCGTGGTATTTTTAATTGTACAACTCAAAATTAAACCCTTAAGCCCACCGTCCCGGTTATCCTCAAACAACAAAGCTATGTTTTAAATTAGTTAAAAGCTAAACGTATTCAGTGATATATAGCGCAGGCGAGCCTAAAAGTATAGCTATCCTTTCGATATCTTGGACTACTCAAGCGAATTAAATCCATTGCTTTTCTCCTGTACAAGATGTGTATCAAGGATGTTACTAACGCAGCATTGGACACTGTAGTTTATCCAGCATACAATGTACACTGTACAGGGTGACACCGCTTCGGTGACTTATAAACAGTCCTTGTTTCTATCCCCCGCTACTATTGAACGGCGTGGCTATCCTTTTCAGAACTGTGTCTGGGTTTGTCCTACAATCCGCTTTGGCGGCGCTCTCAAAGGATTAGTATTCTTAGTCAAAGTGCTTATTTTTAATCTTTTCGCCATTTTAACGGTATCGCGAACCGTTGTCGGAAGTCACGCTTTCGTAGTATTGAAAATTTGAATTGTTCGAATTTAGAATTTTGGTTGCTAAACGATTCAACGAATGGTGAAACGTCATTTTGAATTGTCATTTAGAAACGTCCAGTCTGGCTATTTGTTTACATTTAAATAAAATATATCATATATCCTATTGTATCTATTGTAATTTGTATCAGAATCTGTAGGTACCCAAACTGAGAAAAAACTTATTTTTCGTTATCATTGGTATTTTACCAAATGACCACATTTATAATTAGGCACCAACAAAAGAAAGAAAAAGCTCGTAATTAATTAAGGCATCAATGCTAATTAACTTTACAAAATAATCATGTTTCATAGCTTCACGAGTTTTTTATTTTATTTTAAAAGTCAATTTAGTCCTTGACCTCGATACATATTTTTTGCACCTTTATGCTTTCAGCTGACTAAAAATATCTAATGAGTTCGTCAGATATAGGTAACTGTACCTATATCTGACGAACTAATTAGATATGTTAACTAACAGAGGGCGTTCCTGTTAACCCGCGATAGTATAGCATCCTATATGATAAAAAAAATATTACCATTCGAAAACAAAATGTTTTTTCTTTTTTAATTTTAAAATATTCACTAAAAATGTTAAATCGATACTTTAACGAAACACTCTGTACACCCGTACTTACCGGTTTGGGCATTGCTACTACGAGTACTATTCCGCGCTACTATTTTGATTTTAAACAGGATGTTTCGAATTTATTGTCAATTAATTATTTTTTTGAAATCGAATTATTTTATGCTTATTTTTCTATGCTGATATTTTTATTTTTAAACTTTTAATGATATAGATTAACGAGTTTAAGGGAACGCCCTGTGTTATTTAACATACAGTATGAAAAAAATATTGGACACGTATTTTTTCTTTTTTCACGTAAACAAAAAACAAAAATGATACAGTGCGTTGAATACTCGTCTGACGTCACTACGTGCTACAATCTTAACCACAGCGTGACGTCACAAGCCCCCACTCTTGATCGTAGATGCTTTTGTAATTTTTTATATATGTATTTGCTAAACAAAAAAAAAATACGTGTCCATTATTTTTCGATAATCTAACTGACGGACTAATTAGAATCATTTTTTTTTACTCTGGAAACATTCCTATTATATTGGGGTCGGCTGCCGTCACAACAAAATTCAGATGTACATATGTATACCTGTCTTTTACGTGGAGCGATCGCACCATAATTCATTAATGACACTAATTAACTATAGATAAAATGGAATTAAGGGTTTGATAACCTGTGTATATGTCACCGGAAAATTGTAAACGCCGTAAGTAAAATGTCGCGTGAAATTGTAAACAATTTTTCTGAATAAACACTCTGTTGGATTGGAAACTATTGAATTTTGGTGGCAATTATTCTATACAAAATTATTTTTTCATAACATATGGAGAGATTATCTATACTAATATTATAAAGCTGAAGAGTTTGTTTGTTTGTTCGTTTGTTTGAACGCGCTAATCTCAGGAACTACTGGTTCGAATTGAAAAATTCTTTTTGGGTTGAATAGACCATTTATCGAGGAAGGCTTTAGGCTATATATCATCACGCTTAAGCCAATAGGAGCGGAGCAGCGATAAAGAATGTTTTAAAATCGGGGATTCCACGGGGACGAAGTCGCGGGCAACAGCTAGTAATCTAATAAATCTATACTAATCTATACTAATATTATAAAGCTGAAGAGTTTGTTTGTTTGAACGCGCTAATCTCAGGAACTACTGGTTCGAATTGAAAAATTCTTTTTGGGTTGAATAGATCATTTATCGAGGAAGGCTATATGCTATATATCATCACGCTTAAGCCAATAGCAGCGGAGCAGCGATAAAGAATGTTTTAAAATCGGGGATTCCACGGGGACGAAGTCGCGGGCAGCAGCTAGTTATATAATAATTTAGTAATGCAATTTGTCATATACATTTCATTAAAACGTCGCTACCTACTTATTAATAACTTTTTAACTACCCCATTCGCAGAGCAAAAATAATTATCTGAATCCGTAGAGTTTTAATCTAGGCAGCTTTGTATTTTCTGACGTTATTATAACACCCATGTGTGGGGTAAAATTCAATTACCCCGTCCAATATAGAGTTAATTAAATACATGCACGTTTAGTAGGTAGTAATAAACTTGATATATTGTCATTTAATAAATTATTTTACTCCACCTTGATTTGCATAAAGCAGCATGCCATACATTGTTCGAGTTAAGTTTGCGTTTGTAGAACATGAATAAGTTCTATATTCAAAAACAAGCCAATTTACGTGCTAGAAATATCTTCGAATAAATACATGGTAGGTATGTACGTATAAAACAGTAATTAACCTCAGCGCATTTTAATCGTCGCGATATTGTCTGACATAAGCGCATCAGAGCCACGACACATCTCAACAAAGATTCCCGCCTTAGCCACGTCACCGCCGCCTACCCCCATTTCTACCGTCGCCATTTTAATACTCCTAAGAAGGCCATTAACAAAAAACACAGCAATTTATCAACAAAGACATCTACAGAATGTCCCCGAATTCCCTTAAATCCAAGCCCCATTATTATTCCGCTTTGCCCACCACAAGGGTAATTTGCGTAATCCCCGGGTGATTTTTTAAACTTCTGGAGAAAGTTTGTATTTAAATTTTTATCACCGGATATTTTTATGAATCCATGTATAAATACAAGGTGAGAAATGGTAAATTTTTAACAAGAAGCAAAAGAATTCTACTGCAAACAAGAAAGCAAAATATTCCTATTTTATCATTATTATCTTGCCCTTATCTCGATTTATTTGCTCAACATGTCTTTCTTTCACACCTCTATCAAAATTTTCGTCTGTAGGCACACCTGTTCCACCCATATCATCTTCTAATTAAGCAACACAACATATTATTGTTTCATTTAAACGTATCCTACGGTAGGTACGTCTAAAGAAAATCCTTGCACCAACTCCAAAGCAATGTCAAAAACATTTTGCATTTTCCCAACAGCAGCCCGATCACTAATCCTGCCATTAGGACCGTCACTGACGACCGTCAATTAAGGAGCTTGCACAATAAGCACGGAGTTTGTCATCCTGTCCAAGGTGGGCAAAGCTTCGCAACAATTTGTAAACACCTCACTAATAGGGACCAAGACAAACATGTTAGGTAGTGTGAAAGTGCCAGTATGTTCGGTGTTAGTTCGTAGATGTCTGTCTGCTTGTTTTGTTCATGAGTTCAGAAGTTCGAAGGCTCTGGTATAGGGGTCGACGGTTTCAATTAGTGTGGAGTGGGCTTTAATTATAATGTCTGTGCTGCAAAGGGTAAATTTTGTTGCCCAAGTCCTATGTGTATTTTTGAATTAAACCTATCAGTGTTTTTTAAAGTTTAAATAATTTTTCAATAAAAAAAAAAATAAAAGAAATATTTTGAATATTGGTATAGTGATAGACTGGTCTTTGGCGAAGCATATAGAACTACTTAAGATGACATAATTTTATGTTGCATGTAATTATAATGAGTATTTTATTTATCAGTTTTCAAAATTGATTGTTTTTCAAAACATTAATTTGAATTGTCAAACAATAAGTTATGCGTCTGCCTAATGCTGCTGATTTACTCTCCTATCCATCATTGTCGCCTTTGAATTAATCCAATACTAGCATTTCCTCAAAAATCAAATCCAATAAAAACGAAAAAGTGTTCTTGTTTGAAAATTTGCATGAAATACGTCGAAAAGTCACTTTAAACATGATACTAATTGTACCCTTTGCCGTATCTCTGGCAGTTTCACTGAAATAATGAATGGCAATTTCTCTTTGCTTCTCTGCATGCGTGCCTTTGCTTTCTTTCTTTTTCGATTTATACGAGGAATTGTTAACACATGGTGCATTTTATTTGTAGAGGACTTCATTTAGCTGTTGCTCTAAGAGTTCTCTTTAATGCTGAAAGTTTAAGTTTTATTTTACTTTACTACGTTGTCATTCTTTTTTGTAAAGTTAGTAGCCAATCTTGTTCATATTTTATTTATTATTATCATACTTTAACAATTTTTTTGACAAATAATCCTTATATCAGCCAGAACACTCGATCAAATTCTCAATCATACCGCATTAGTGCCCAATATAGTTTTATATGATATTGCGATAAACATGCTCATGAAGGGCTGCCCTTAATAACGGTATAATGTTATAAATGTTTACTAATACTGGGATTCCTCTGACCCTCCCCTGATATAATAACTTAGTCGCATCTTACGACCCCCATGGGGTAACATGAGGTCTTATGTTTATAAAAGGGAATTAATGTGGACCACAGATGGCACGGCCAAAGATATTACTTACCATCAAATGTTTTTAAGCTCGCTTAGGACGCCATTATTGTCCATGCTCAAACAAAGGTTTCATTTTGTCAATGGTGGAACTGCCAGTTGGCTGTTAGTTTTGAGAAACAATGTAGATAATGAAATATTTATCATCCGTCCCTACCATAAATTGCTTATGTTCCACAGCAAATCTCTTCAGAGACACAACCCGAAATCGTCCTAAGATGTCAAAAAATATCCCCAATGCACTACAACGAACAAATACATTTGACCCAGTGACACAATTCTATTGGCAAGGAAAAGAATCCCTTTATTGCTTATACGGAGCATATCCAACGCGAGAAAATGTGAACTCGTCTAAATAAAATTCCAAGGGATTTCTCAAGCTCCGCCGTCATTAAAAAAAAAAAAAACTATTTGAGGAATTACGAATAAATATGTTTCGTATGGTTAGTGGGTTAAGAGCGAAAGTACAAAAATACGATTGAGTTGAAGCTTTTAAAAAGTTTGAAAAACTAACGAGAAAATTATCTTTCCAGAAAGGGTATGAAACCATCCGGTGATTGGTTGTTTTGTACTAATGTAAAAACATGTCCAAAAAGAAAAAATAACATTATCCAAGAACTGAAATAAAAAATAAAGAAAAATGGAGTTTGTTCTTATCTGGAAAATATATTTAGAACAACAAAGTTCCACATTACCTGAAAGCTTGGGCCGTTAAAAAAATCATCTCCACAAAAGTCCGAAAGTAAATTCCGATGGGAATTGTATTCCGAAGTTTTTGGCGTCTCTTTTATTGTTTGCGAAGTTGGAAGTTAGAATGGAAAGGCGAGGAAGCATAGTCGATTCAGAGTAGTTGTTATGGCGCACAACGTGGGGCCGGTTTTCTTTTAAAATCATTTCCCTGCTTCTTAGCCGTTTGCCCTTCCGTTGAAATGCCTGTCATAGTATCATTCGAATTCAACGCAACTGTCTAGTTTGTATTGTATAAAACCGTTTTATTCTGCCCTACTTCCTCTCTATAATAGCGGCATCCAAAAACAGTTCCTTACCTTGTACGAAATACTATAATCTGCTAATTCCTCGAACAATACCTCATTTGCATTCACACGAATCTCTCTGTTTCGCATTCAATTACCTGCATCTGAAGAATGATTGTCATTGCGAAGACAAGATTCGTCGCGTTTCGCTATGGCGTCCTTTTCTGGTTCGTTTAACACGATGGGCCCGGGATTATTCTCATTAGGCGTAATTTGTTTCTCTTGGTAAGCTTCTCGCTTGACAGTTATGACGAGCATCTATTTCAGGAATGGCACTAAAATTGTACGACTTAGATGGAATTGGAAATGTCGTCATATGAATTGTCTAGGCGTGGCTTTGTAGATTTATGTGACATAATGAATAGAAAGCAATAAATGGGCTTATAAACGTCACCGTTTAGTTTGTTTCCTTTTTCATTTGTGAAATAGTCTTAAATTTTAATCATATCTTATTTATTTATTTAACAATTATGTACACACATTTAATAAAAAGATAAGAAGAAGGAAACAGAAAAATAGGTAGGTAGGTAGGTGGTCTTCTTATGTTCACCTATTCGTTATCAACAAATATAATGGTTTTTAATCTTTTTTGTATATTTGATTGATTAGTAAAATAGCAACTAAATAAAACTAACTAGCTATGAAAGCAAAAGCCTCAAAATTCTAAAGTTTATTTATGTATTTATGTACGTTTTTTGTTTAAATCAAACTAATTTCGTAATTCTGATTTGTTTCAGGTAACTCAACGCTTCACTTCGATCAAACGGTCCCTTTTTCAAAGGAAATGGAGTAATTAAAATCTTTAAACATAAAGTCCATCTCAGAATTTTATTTGGTATTTTACCAGTATCTTTCATTTGAATTACTTAATTAGGTGTTACATCTATTTTTATAATAAAATACAAGTGGTTTCGTCTTGAAGGAAAATATGGGCAGGAACGCGTACAAACCAGGATGTCTCGCGATTCTCACTTTACTAAAAGCCTACGAAGCTTGTTTCACAGTTTTTCGCTACATTGTTCCCTTGGACATCGTTATCGATGGAAGTTTTCCCCAACCGTGAGGGTATTTTAAATACCTATTGTTACTTGTATGCGGTATAAAAAAAAGACAATGTATTGCTTCAATTGATTTTATTTCCTTTGCCAAACGACTTTAGATCAGTACTATAAATTCTTTTTAAGAACCAACATTACTCTTCAAAGTACCTTCAAACATGTCATTTAAAAAAATCAAATACAGTAACTTCACATAAAGAGGGCTCCTAAATCCGGAGCCTTCCTCACCGAATGCCTCCCTCCCAATCTTAAAATTACGTGATAAAATTGAAGGCTTTTTTACTCAGTCAAATTCGTTTCACTTAAGCTTCAAAATCTCTTGGGAGATGGTCGAGGCACGAGGATGCCTTTAATAGGTATTAGGATATATCTCAGGGAATCAGTACTTGCGCCTCATTCAAACTAATTCAATGTGCTTTGGATTTGTAATTCGAAATCCTTTCTGATAAAAGAAATCCTCGATATCAGAAGATTGTATGTGTTACTTTCTGTTTTTGGATTCTTCTAGTAAGATATATGGTAAAAGTAAATAATTATTAATGAAATTACCCTCATGTCATGAATTGACTACTGGAAAACTTAACCCCTGAAATGATTGCATCGATAAGGTCATCGAAATACACAACATCAATGTTTATTTTAGTATATGCTGGATGATGCTTAGGATGTTCTACATTTTCATAACTACTTATAACACTGAAATCTACCATAGATCTTTTATTAATAATTTTTGCTAAACGGGTTATTTTGACTTTTATCGAACTAATTGTGATAAACCAAGTACTTGATAAAACCCAAGCGGGATGTCTACTTTCCTTAGAGTAAATTAATCGCAAGTTAAGCTGAAATTAAATCTGTTTAACGCTCAAGTTGTCGTTTAAATCCACCTTAAAGATCAAAACCCTATCCTATTGTCTATCAAATAGAGAGACGGCAAATAAATAATGCATATTCAATTTCGCCCCATATATCTCTGACAATACATTTGACGTATTACCGACAAGTCATAGTGTTGCAATAATTTATGCAATGTGTCAAAATAGATGCCATTACAGACTAATGCCACTGCCGGAATACATAAGTTCTGGTTGATAGATAGCGCGGTTTAGCCCCAAATCTATAAGATTAATGTGTTGTAATTATGAGTAATAGGTTCATGGATTATGCTTCTCGATATGGTCAATCGTTTAATTGATGTTTTGTGGCCGTTGTGTAATAATTGTGACTGGTGTTGTGATGCTTGATGAGTTTTAGGTTTATGTTTAACTGTCGGCGTCGCATGAGAAACGAGTTCATGTACTCGTTTCTCAAAGTAAAATATATGTTTTCAAAGAAATTTAATATAAGAAACACCTATCCCTGAAGCTAACTGTAATACAAAATACTGAAAATATAAAAAAAAATCGCTCGCGATTGTTTCAAAGTAACGTTATTCCGAGCCATACAGTAGAAGCGTACCGTTTCTGATTTACGACTAAAAGATTGCATCATAAATCATTGTATACACCCTCCCTGACAGCAAGCGTCGGAAAAATTATAGAAGAAGAAAAAATTAAACGCTTTCAAAACAGACATTAAAGAAAGAACACGTTATTAATTAATCCTTACAATGAAAATATATTTAAAGGAAAAGTTCCGTTGAAAAGGGCGTGTCTAATTCATTTCCCATTCTGTTTTAGAAACTTGGATTTGGTATTTCGCTTATTATATTGGTGAAGGACTTGCTGATAATTATAAAAATATATACAAATACAAATGAAAAAAGGTAATGTCATTATTTTACGTTCCTGAATGATTAGTTTGTGAATCTAGTAATTTATATATGACCAGAAATCTTTTTGAAAAGTTTTATTATCAAGTCGATAAGTGTAAGTGTGCCTGTAAGTACATAAATATGCATCCGAATATACAGTTAATTACTTATTATTCCTCTTTTAATTAGTTACTGTATTCATTCGGCCTGTTCAGATAAGTATACAAATATTTATAACTTTTATTATCTTCACAGCGCTTGAGCGAATATTTCCAAATGTTTTTTTCTGAACTGGGCTAGTTTGGCTCTTTCATATTTAAACCGCACCTGGACTCTTTCCAATTTCTGTATATGAAAGTGCACAATTTATAATAGCAGGCGATTGCACAAACACCTACTTTTCGGAACTTCCGAATATTGCAGAAAAATACAGAATGGAATAGGTTTCAATACAGCATTCATAAAACATATAGCATAAGCATAATCAGCTGCCTTTTAACGTTCCAACTGCTGGGACACAGGCCTCGTTTGTAGGAGACGAAATGGGCCGTAATCCACCACGCTGGCCCAGTGCGGGTTGGCGAATGTCACATGACTTCGAATTTCGGTTCTAGGAGACGCCGGTTTCCTCACGATGTTTTTTACCGTTTTTAGAGCAGTGGTGTTGAAATTAATTACACGAAATAATACGCGTGGCTGGGTTTGAACCCGCGATCTACGAATCGTAAGTCGGGGCCGTTACCACTCGACCACCACGCCTCTCCACTTGGCCACCACTGCTCTATAATACATTTTAAAATAATTAATTCTGTCTGGGACAACACTTGTCTTACTCATAAATGAAGAATGGTAATTTATAGACACCCTTAATACTAAAACAATCTACATCTAAATCATAGCAAAAAAATATTACAGAACAAGAAATTCCTCAATTTTAATTTTCTCCGCTGAAGGTAGAATGAATTATTTTTCCGGTCGCCCGGCATCCTCCAGAGACGGGTTTCCAAATAGAATTTTATCCTTTAACGACGCTCTTAATAATATTTTATTGCTTTGCCGTATCTTTTAATGTTATTTCATAATGTACCCGCCCTTGGCAGTCAAATCTAACTAGCTTTTAAAACCAAGATTTTTACAAGAAATCGATGTTTCGCCAATTCAATTGTCGAGAGTGAAAATCGAATCAAATTCAGCATAATTCTGTAAACGCGTCGCAACGCCACGTCTTGACCTAATTTGGGCCGTGTTAGCCAGAGGCCGACCAGCCATTTCCCGGGCTATTGGGCCCAAATGCTACGCAAGCCTTGCTATATTCCGCAACGGCTTACGACATCTAATTCCGCTGACAAAACGGGGAATTTTATGCCCGTTACTAAATCTGCATTCTGAGAGCCCCATTTTCAGTAACACTGTGAAATATTGATGACTATGTGTTGTATTTTGATATGTTACAATAAAGTTACGTGAACTAGACAGGGGTTGCCAAAGGGTACGTGAAATCAAGCACACATAATGCGTCGGCGAGTTTGAGTCGAGTTGTTAAATGAACCGAGATACCGCCAAGTAGTCCTGCATGTCTTACTCAGCCCTAGAAATGTATCTTTTTTATTTTCCATTTGAAGCGATTGTGAAAGGGATAGTTCATAACAAGTTTTTAAACTTTTAATTTTTGCCATTTTACCGCGAGAAATATTGAAATGACTAATGATAACTTTAATCTAATGTCGAGCTACAAATATAGCGGCCCACGCTGGGCGCCACTCCGACCGGAACGGCCCAGGGCTTAGACGCGTTTATTGTTATTGTGACTCTTCTGTTAGTCTTTTCTTACCCGGACGTCCCGACAGCGAGCTGAATAGAATTGTTTTCATGTACTTTACTGCCGTCTTTCAAAGAGTCAGCGAACCTCGAAGGAAAATATTGCAAAATACGAGAACATGAAAATGGTTTCAAGTCAAACATTAAAAAGTTTGAAACGATATTCTAAAATACACAATACAGTGGACGTTTCTAAGATTACACAAATCAGAACTAACAAACTTGGAACAAGGGTAACAATATAATCTGAAGTTATTAATTGTAAACTCTTGGACACTGAATTAATTGGCAATATTCATTCGTAAATCACTTTGGAAATTAATTTAATACCTTGGAACGGCTGTCAGAACCACGTGCCCTTTGTTTCGTAAATGGTATCGATGTACTATTAAATTGAGCATCGTAAATTATAAATGAATAATTTTGCGTTCCGTTTGTGACGTAAGAATCGTGCTGAAAACGGGGTGAAAGGGTAGTATGCATTAAACGTGTATCTTAACAGTCTGAGATTGTAACTTGGTGTGTAATTAGATTAACATGTCTTAAGAACTAGCATATAGATAAAGAATCGAGGACCACACGCTTAACCAAACTAATCATCAATTTTTAGACAATGCATCATCACCAAAAGGATTTCCCCTACAAAGACAGCAAATATTGAACATCAGAACCCCATCAAATCGACAGGAATAGTTCATTCGTTCAACACCGACGCTGCACAATTCTCGACGCCTCGAGCAAATGATTATCCGATGCCAGCCGATCATCCGCGATTTGCAGTTCAACCGAATATCATCTTCAAAAATGCAAATCTCTTTTTAACATTTGTTTTAAATGCAGATTTTAGGTTTACATGAATTTTGAATGATAGCTTGTGACAGTGGGAATTAATATTTTTTTTAGTGATAAAGCTTTTGTTTGACAGGGAGCTGATACAAAATTAATTGTTAGATGTAACTTTTTTTACTGACATTTATTAATAACGGTTGATTTTCTACGGGTTTTCGACATCGAATGTCATCCTTATTAAGTGATAGTTTATTGATTTCTAAACTTATCGTTAGCTATTAAGCTGGAGGCACATAATCTTTACACCATTATCTAACACACATGAACACACACGATGTTTATTTCTAAATTCATTACACCAAAGTTAAATGGCACTCCAGTCGAGACCATTTAAATCCCTCGATAAATCCGTCGCCCCACACTCAACACATCACTCAGTAACTGTTATGTACCATAAACAAGTCGAAATAGTCTCTGATAAAGCTAAAAATGTATTTTTGAGCCGTCACGAAGACGTTACGAGGGCTAATTGTCGTGAGGGGGCAATTACTGAGCCTAACTGCGGGCCCGAACGCTCGCTATTTTGTCTGAACGGCCAACAGCGGGACTTTTTATATTCGTACACCTCTGTACCTAATGAACAGCGCTTTGTTTTTCTGCTTTAAGCGGTTATTAGGTAACGATTTTATTGTTGTTGTCGGTACTTGAACACCGTATGGTGTAAATGTCTGGATGTTTGGAGCAAAGTTTAATTTGGTCTGAGTTTTCTGTTTTGGGAGGTTTTTTGTGTCGTTTATGTATGCTGATTGCGGTCACCTAATATTTTGGAAAGTTCAGATTTAAACCTATTCCATGAGGGCCATATACATTCCAGAGTTTTAGCTTCTCGCTCTAATAATGACTCTGTTACAAACAGGGTTACAATGAGTAGTCGTCATGTAATAAGCGTGGAACATTTTGGATGATTTAAAAATCTCTCATAACATGTATGTACGAGTATCAACCTTACAGAGCTTGTACATTAGCAGTAATACACTGCGATTTTAATAATGCAATTGCTACTCATGCATACATAATTGACGACCCCAAATTACCCACCCTTACTCACGACGCTTTTATAACTCGCGCATAACAAATTAACGAACACTCTTTAATGAAAAACCATACCTACGAACACCCCCAAACGCACCGACCAGCTTTTAAGCCAATTAAAACGCTGGACTGTATAAAAAATATTCGTACAAAGCTTTTACTGAATAAAAGTGTATTTTGAACAAGTTCAGCCGACCGTGAAGATATCGGAGGCTCAGTTTAGGTACATGTATGAGTAATGTGACTCCCTCAACCAATCGGGAAGCTTGACCTGCGGGATCCGAAACGGGACATGCAAAATAAAACAGATGCCACGGCTAACATGAATCGATTGTTATTAAAGTTGAATATAAGGAAGTATTGGAAGATGCTGGAGCCGAGATGAATGGGAAAAATGATATTGGATTGCTTCATGGACAAATAGCGCCTTGTGAAGATATAATTTGATTTTATGTTCAAGCTTTGTGTGAATTTAAGCTTGCACACAATTGAAAATACATTTACTAAGCAACTAGTTTTAAAGTTAACTCACATTGAAGAACTACGATTTACAACCACTTTTGGTTCGCTACAAACTTATGGCAGCTGACATTACAAGAATTAGGATAATTATTCTACAAACATTATTAAGTTATTCTATTGCATATAAATAAATACATCACCAAACATTAATTAAAGAAGAGTTCAAATAAAAGCTAAGCCGTCCCTTCAAAAGTAATTATTAACCCTTCCTTAATATCAGTCTTCATTAACTGGGTCACAAACAGAATTAAGCTGCCAAAGCCATTTCACTATATTATCATATCATAAAGTACTTATGAGTACGTGAAGCAAAAAGGTGTAAGTGCTGAAAGTTATGTGACCCCTAAACTTAGTTGAAGTACCCCAAAGTGTGCAAGAAAAGGCTTTTCCTCATTTGTTTCTCGTCATAATACTCTCAAAGGATGAAACAGCTACTATATCATGAGGAGTTATCGTAGGCTTTTTATTTGCTACTAGCTCGCGAGATATAATATGTATGTTTATAGATTTTCTAAAAAAATATCAAAATTGGTTCAGCGATTTAGGCGTGAACTTGAAACAAACAAACTCAATTTCGCATGTATAATATTGGTTATGATATTGGATTAAGCTGAAGACTCAATTAAACATAAGCTCTAATAATGAATTATATCTAATTAAATTGATGTAGCCTATTTTAAGTTTCCTACTTACATTTGTACATGTGTACATTATATCATCTCATCAAACACTCCTGTTCAGGCAGGTTCGTTGGAAGAACCATTGTTATCTTATGTCTGTATTTTTATTCTCTTTTCAGTACATACACAATAAAATAAAATAATAAGGCTCAAATTTTGGTGATGTAAAACATATAAAATCCTAGTGATGTTAAATATTGTGGCAACTCATTATAAGTCAAATCATTACATTACCAACAGTGAAACAATATTATACGTTGATGTATAATTATAACCGCACTACTGTAATTTGATAGCCTTTGACTAAGACCACACCGAAGGCTCAAAGTTAATGAGCATTTGGACAAGATTAACCATACTGCTCAGTTATGTACATGCTTAAACAAACAATTATTTTCAATGCTATCCACAAATGAAAACAGCAACGCAAACTTTAGGAAGTAACCCAGTGGCCTGTTAACATTAGCATAGGACAACCAGACCAGGGTAAAAAATACCTTATCTTGGATGATATATATTTCAATTTAGCTAAGGGTTTAGTTTCTAAGGGTCTTGCTCTGGCAGCTTGTCAATTGTTTGTAGCAAATAAATAGGAAACACAAGTTAGTGGACAGGGCGACCTTATTCAATTGCACATTCCGATTCTGTTTACACTCATGTAGGTCAGTGGCATTAGCAACGAGGGACCATATAATATATCCGGGGTGTAGACCTGTGTTTAGGCTAGCGACGATAAGCGAGAAGTTATTGTATGTGTGGCCATTATGTCCCAAGTCATTAGCCTGAATTAGGCCTTCTTTAGTTTAATCCTGCTTTTGAACTGGGACCCTAGACCTATTTAGTGATGAATTTCTAACAACGGTTATTGTTACTAACAATGCCTGCCAAGCGTGCTGTAAAGGATCAAGCGTAGGTTATTCCTAAGTCCTCCTGTAAAGGGTGCTCAGTCCCAGTCACGTCACTTTTAGGGACATGTGCATAGATTTGGGTGTCATCGATAATTTAATTGACAGTTACATCATAATCTAAAAATTAGTTCAACCCATCACGGGTCAACCCTAGCTCAGTAGCGGATGAGCATAAAAAAATGTTAACATCGATTTTATAAGTTAAAGGTAAATTATACTTTAACAGAGCAGTGGTAGCCGAGTAGTAACGGCCCCGACTTACGAATTGTATGTCGCGGGTTCAAACCCAGCCAAACGCTTTGTGTAACGAACCTTCATCAACACTGCTCTCAAAACGGTGAAGGAAAACATCGTGTGGAAACCGGCGGCATGTCCTAGAACCAAAAGTTCGAAGACATGATTGTGACATTCACCAACCCGCACTGGGCCCGCGTGGTGGATTACGGCCCATTCCCTCTCCTAGAGAGGTGGCCTGTGTCCCAGCAGTGGGAACATTAAAAGGCTGATTATGCTTATGCTTATGTTATACTTTAACATCTTGTTGATTTTTACTTTAATTTACATATTATTTCACAATAAAAACTTGACGACTGTTTGCAGTAGTTTTTAAAGTTTGCACTTTTTCCACGATTTGTCTTCATTCATCTCTGCCATCCATTATTCTTTTCCAAGTTTCCATTTCTTGAGTTATTTATCGGTTTTTTCTAATTACTCTGTTCCATTGTACAATGTTCTGTATAAAGTCTTAGAATAATAAGTTCGGTTCATTAATTATGTGAGGCGTCTTGAGTGGTGTCAATGTCAGTAGCTTCTACTTCAAGTTCTACTTGCTTATTTTCATTAATATTTAAGCCTTTATCCAGTCGCTTCTGAATAAAGGCCACTTCGATATTACCTGCTCGTGCTTTATGTGGTTCAGTATTCTCAATATCAACGAATTCTAAGCTATTGTTAGACGTTATTATATTTTGAACTAAGATAAGTGGTAGTTCTTCTTTGTCAACGTTTAATACAGTCAAAATACATAAGTTCAAAAGGCTGGAGGCGGAAGATTTTTATTTCGGTGTTTTTAACTTCTATACCTATGTATATAAGGTCTAGCAATCACTTCATTGCCAAATTAATGGCTGTCTATAGTTCTATACCTCCTATAACTTAAACCACACCACAGTTACATACACGTAACACAGAGCGGCTGACCCAATATAACTACCAACACAATCTGACCTTCCCTGCCCCCGACTTCTATCCACAAATGTACCACATGAAGGAAACGTTGGCCAGTGTGGTAGGTCAAGTCTGCCTGGTCTAACACGGTGCCACCTCACTAGAACCAATCGAATGACGCTCGAAACGTTTTCATTTGATCTCGTTGGGGATTTAAATTGGACTGCAGAACATACTGATAGGACAGATAACCATTTGTGCTTCGATAAAAAAGTAACATGACTGTAAATGTCGAATGGAAAAAGAATAAAACTTAAGAACACTCTTTCTGGTCACTGTTTCTCTATTATTTTTATGCCAACGGTGAAAAATATGCTGAAGCTCGAACCTTTTGTTCTAGACAAAGCATCCTCCTACAAATTTTTCTTTCTAATAATATTGCCTTCTTTCGTTTTGTATTGTGACTAATTGGCTTGTCATGTTCCGTTAAATAACAAGTCAGAGAAATACTGGATATATAATCAGTAAACTTCTGAAAAGAAAGTTAAATCGGGAAAACTCAAAGAATAGAAGACAAACTGTCTTTATTTCGAAACTTCAAGAAAAAAATATCACAAACTCTTCAATAAATAACTCAGTTGGAACTTATTTCTCATACACAGTATGAATAATGGGCTGAAGTCAAGCAAATCCTCAATAAAGTTCCTTACAAAACTTTCACATTTGACATATTGGAGTTTAAAAGAAATGGAGACAAAGAAAAGTCCCCGCTAAGTTTCTTGACAACCCTATAAACCGGTGTGAACTAGTTTATTCCGGACTATCGATTCTCTACTGACACATTTGAAGTGCTTTGTAACCAAGCAGTTTGTTTCATGGAGAAAATTTTAACTATGACTGTGGATATTTACATCATACAGAATACAAAATAGACCGGTTCTTTTCGTCTCAATCTATGCCCGTAGCATAGATAAAAATCGAATGCTGTTCGTTGGTAAATCACATCACTGAGAACGGCTAAACCGATTTGGTGTATTTTGGTTCCAAATACTCTCGATATATTCCGAATAAGATATTTATATAATAAATATCCTATTCAAGGGAAATAGAAATTTAAGGTTTTTTTCTATGAGAATTTGTAGGAACTAGAACAGGACAAAGTAGGACCAAATAGTTTGCACTAACAATTTAACTAAAAACTCAAGCCTGCTTTAGTACTCTGTTTTTTTTTTTTTACTAGATTAAAATGTTAACTTTTTGTGTCCTATCGATAATCGTCTTCGTAGCTCGTCGAGAAACTATCCTCGTGTAACTGACCCATAACGTTCAGGACAAAAATGACTCAGTCCGCGTTTAATTGAGAGTTCTGTGAGTTTCCTGACACCCTGGTACCAACTGGTGTGAACTGGTTTATGTGCAGACGATCGATTCTTTACTGGCATGTTAGTAGAGCAGTTTATTCCTAGTTCATAATTAGAACTGTTTGATGACAAAGCCGTATGATTTTTTTCGAAAGAGTCACCGCGGCCTTGGAGCGCAAAGGGGATTAGGAGTAACATGGAATCTGACACGTCCTTCCACTCTGTCCGGAGCGGAAGGAGTCATTGGATAATTGACACTCCTTAAAAAAAATATGTGCACATTTAAAAAAAAACGTTGCCCCGCACTAGGGTTACTAGGTTTACTCCTGTATCGTGGGTGCGTTCACAAACATGTAAACTCACATACACAAGACACCTAGACCCGGAACAATTATCTGTAGGCCATACAAACATTTCTTCCGTAGGGGATCGAACCCGCGACACGTAGCGCAGCAGCTGAATGCTTAACCACTGCGCCAACCGTGTCGTCGATTGTTGTTGAATTAAGAGAAAAAACTTTTAACAAAAAAAAAACATTCGACTTCTGTTTTATTTTTCACTTTTTAGTTGAACACCCCCTCCACCCTCGTAAACGTACCAATATCATTGGTGTAAACAATAAACAAACATGCGATTTCAGCAATCCCGAAAGATTTGATATAATTTATTGAAGAGTTCCGTTTTCTATCATCTTTGTTCTTCATCAGATCTTCACCAAACTATTAAGGGACTACCTTGAAATACTAAGATGCTGTTTCAAACAAGATCGAATGAGAACATCATCAATATAGACTAAGCCACGCATTATTAGGCATAACTCAAATACTAGTAGTCAGATCTCAATCAAATTTAAATGGGGCTATACTACAATCACCAGCTTTCGAATATAAAAATAATGAAATTGATTGAGTCAGGCGTTACTTTGCGGAAATCCATTTTAATTTGAAATTGAAAACAATATATCTAGTTTTAATTTCCGCGAATATTAGTGGGTTGCAGGTATGCACCTCCCTCCCGCCCGCTATATTATGCACATGCAAGATTACAAGGCAAATGCAAGGATTTTATGCACATGCAGGAAGGCAAAGCAGCAGCAGGCTGGCTTGTAATCTTATTATTAAATTAAAACTAGATATATTGTTTTCAATTTCAAAATAAAAATAATGATCAAAATCGGTACACCCAATACAAAGTTAAGAGGTAACACGCACAAAAAAAAACAGTTGAATTGAAAACCTCCTCCTTTTTTGGAAGTCGGTTGAAAGGGTATTTTTTTTTTTGTAAAGTTGGGCAATAATAAAATTGTTTTTGGTACATGATTGAGCAGGTTTCAGGGTCCTGAGTCTGCTATTACAATAGTGTCAGAATGGTCTATCATTGATCTCATAATGGTTCATTTTTATAAGTTTGGTAATCTACTAATAAAAAAGCATCACTATGACTTTCCAGTGGTCAACCACTGACACTCCATTGAAAGAAATGGCATAGAATGGTAATCTCGTACATAATGACAAATTAATGACAGACGTATGCGGTAGTCTGCTAAAATTTTAACAATTCATTTGATCAGTGACCTACTATTAGAACGTCATTGTGCAGTCATTGCTTTTAATAGCTCGGTTATCAAAAAGTATTACATGACCATTGACCGACCAATGATCGACCATTATGAATTTAGCAGATTACGAACTTTTAGCAAAATGACAATGGGATCGTGCTGGAATTACAAATTTATAAAAATAGCAGACTTAGGCCCCAGGACTGCCTTCTAAACGCTATTCAAGTTTGAGTAAATCGCATAATCTTCTCGAAAGGAATTCCATCCGCGTTGCTTCATATCTTTACAAAATCGTCTGATCGACGACACGTAAAACATACAATGAATATTCGTCAAATCCAAGAGAACAATCGCATTCATTTGTGTATATATTACGCAATTAGGCTGCTGGAGTATTTTATAAAAATACACATTCTAATACATTCGGTATCAGTATTACAATAGACTGTTTCTTTTCCGAACCTCGGTACTTTATTCAAAACTAGCAGCGCCCTGCGGTTTTACACGCGTAATTCCCGTTCCCGTGGGAATATTGGAATAAAATGTAGCCTATGTTACTCAAGGTGAATGTAGCTTTCTAATGGTGAAAGAATTTTTGAAATCGGTCCAGTAGTTTTTGAGTTTGAGTACATACAAAAATATAAAAATACAATTTTTTTTTATAATATTACATTATAGTATATATAGTATAATATATAACATCATCTAGCATAATTATACCAAGTCATTGTACGATTGTGCCATGGCCCAGATTATGTTGATACAGAACTTACAGAGAATACCTATGCCCGAACAGGGTATAAATGCCAGCCCCAGACACACCTTTGTGTGTATATGGCTAGCTTTACGGTCATATAAACAAGGTTACAAAGCCAATCTACTCTCCTGGTACCAGGAACTTAACCGATTAGCCCTAACATCCCCAGATAAGGAGCCTTGACGTCACCCAGCCCATTATCCCCTTAATATTCCCTTAGCGCAACGGTTTTCCATTAAACTTCTTACATTCTAAACAGTTGGCTTACGCGCCCACTTTCAAATTCAGCGCATATTTAAAGGGCTCTCTCAAAGTGGTGTTGTTTAACTTTTTAAGCTGGTTTTAGGGCGTTGATGGCACATCCAAGCCTGCTTAATGAGTGTGGGGGAGTGTCAGTTTTATACAATTCAGTGGTGCGTGTAATTGTGTTGAGGATCCGTTTATACAGTGGTCAGTGATGGTCCAGTACCGTTCGATACTCCTTTTTATTCAATTCAAATAATGTATCGATTTTTACTCAGTTTTGAGGAGTATTGTTCTTTGCTTACCAAAAACTGTTTTTCTACCTAATCTATATCTAAACTAATATTATAAAGAGGAAAGATTTGTATTTTTATATATTTTTATGTAACGAATAAACTCAAAAACTACTGGACCGATTTCAAAAATTCTTTCACCATTACAAAACTACATTCACCCTGAGTAACATAGGTTATATTTTATCCCCATATTCCCACGGGAACGGAAACTACGCGGGTAACACCGCGGGGCGCCGCTAGTCACCAATAGTTTTGTTAGGAAAAGATGCTTGCAGAAAGTTATCTCTCAAAGGTGTAACACATTAAAAAGAAGTTTTAAACACAATGATGTTGTTAATATCCTTGGCAGCCTGTTTTTAACAGGCAGAAGTTAAAAAGTCTGTCGACGAATGTTGAAGACAGTATCTAAGACGCAATAATACGTATGTATATATATATAATAGGCCAGCTAGCTACTAAAATGTGTTATCTCTAAAAAAACAAGGTCACCACTCATATTGAATGACGTAGGAGCAAAGTTTCACGCTGAGAGATTTTCTGGCACCTTATGTATCTAACGCGAACTCCGCAGAGTTTCTAATGTGAGCACGTGCGTGTAATTACTTTACTTCACTTTCTTCACATTTCCTTCTCGACGTGAGTCGTGCTGAATTTTCACTGGAAATAATTTAAATCGTTGACGATATCTCTTGAGTGGTGGTTTTGTATTTAGGTAGCTTTACCAGCGGACACTACCTGTTCTATTCAACAAAATCGGGGTGCAAAATACATATACGGAAAACAAATATTTAACTGTTATTTCTGTCATCAATTCGTAACATGGATAATTAATTATGGCTTAGATTAACGACTTTAGCATTGATCTTTATTTTTTTTTTAGTTATATTTGAGTACAGTATTATTTATCAAACTTACTAGCTACGGCCCCGAGCTCCACCTGCGTACTTTCCACATATGTATGTTTTATAAATTATAGCCTTTGTGTTATTCTGATGTATAAGCCGCTATTTTACTGGAAAGTTTCCTCTAAATCCGATCAATGCAAGATAAACGTTCGCATTCATAATAACCGAGGTTAGTAAGAAGTAGCTAGGGTAACTTAGAACAGGTACAGATCTAAATATTAATATCATATCTGACATTTACCACACACACTGAGTCCGAGAGACTAGCCAATTGGAGGCGGCGGCGTGCGTTTGCAATTATTAGCACTACGGTCCTGTTGCTAGCGTGTGCGGCTTGGATGCTCACTACTGTGTAGTTGATAAAAATTGTGTCTATCCATCTAAAGAAAAAGGGGAAACCGCAGGGCGCTGCCAGTTAAGAATATTCCTAACTAGCAGCACCTCGCGGTTTCACCCGCGTTTTTCCTGTTCCAGTGCCAATACGGGGACCCAGACCTCGTCTCAGTAGACCCAGAGATTGAGACCCCTTACGTCACTAACTCACAACCTCACAAACTCACAAACGTTACCTCTTTATAATATGAGTATAGACAACGTGAGCAAATAGGTTCAAAGTGCCACGAAATTACATTTTTTTTTTTCAATTTGCAAATCTGATTAGTTGAACTTTATGCCAATCGTTATCACTCACACACAACCTCTTTGCCTACCTTACCCTCTGGATATCATTTAATAAGATTCCAAAAACACCTGCCTCACATCCATGACTATCCAAAACCCAAGTCGGTATCGTATTATTGCGTCGATCCCGGAATGCATAACGGGAACTTGCCAGTCATAAGGGTTGTAATGTCGGGTCGCGGGATTTCCGGCTGAACCCCACAACCCTACGCCCCTGACCAGGTATGAAGGGGGCGCAAGGGGGTGTCTTTATAAAATGTCACCCTTTATTCATGTGATTAATCTATACATCTGAGTTGGATTGTTGCCCAGAAGTTTTTGGTAAGGGTTGTTTTTTTGTGGTTTTAACAAAGGATGGGTTTTGACCTTCGTGTATGGGAGCTACTTTTGTTATGAGGGGTTTTAGAAAAACATTTGAACATGTGCGTGTGGCAAGAAATGGCTTAAGGATTAGAAATAGTATCATGTTGGTAGCGACTGCAACTGGTATTATTTGTATCGTTGGCCTAATCTCATTTCTTAGTTCACTGTTCTAAATCTACGGGGTAGTTGAGTGCCCTCCATACCAATATTATGAATGCTGTGTGAAATTGCAAATTGAAGGAAATTCGTGTGCTCACTCTTCGCGTCTTAACGGCTGAACTGATTTGTACCTACTTAACACGGGTTGACACTAACTGGAATAGCATAAAACCTTTCATTCAATCCAAAATTCAAATTCAAAGCATTTATTTCAATTAAACCCTTTATAGGCACTTTTGAATTGTCAAGTCGAAAGAGGTAAAGCTATCTGCACTTTCCAAAGCGTAGGCCTCTATGGAGAAGAACGTGCAAGAAACTCCACGGACACTCTTTTAAATCATGTTCTGTATTACATAACCTTGGTTACATCCTTGGTCGCTTCTATATGTGAGGACAATGCAAAGAAAAAAAAAGAAACTATAAAAACAATTCAAAGTATAAAGATTAAAACAAGCCAGTGGCAGTTAAGAGGTGACCAGTCTCAACCGACGGCGCCCGTTCACGAACATGACGCGCGTATTGGCACCATTTAGCTCAACCATTTTGAAGGGAACCGAATGATCCAACACACACGCCACCATCAGCGAAACATTTGAGCGAGCATGACATGCTCTCAACTGCCATTTTAGTTCAAGTCATCCAATCATCAATTTCGTATTTCTGCATTAATTGCATCGAGCAGACTAATATTAAAATATATATATATATATATATATATATATATACAGTTTCAAACCTTTCAGACTGTGATAAAAAGTTTTTGATACACAAAAGAGGCCAGCAATGTCTAAACAGTACTTCAATACGCAAATCAAACCACCAACGTTAACCTATTGATTGGTTGAGGAAGCCGCCCAATCAGTACCACGTCTACATACCAAGTACAATCCAGAAGTTAATTCTAACCGTGTCTAAACGCTTTCTAGCAATCTTGGAGTTCAGCCAGAGATAACAGCAACTTACTACGCTCAAGTATACCTTTTAAACTCATTTACATTCATATTCGTTATCGCCATTTTGTGATCAAGACCCGGTTGGGGGACAAAGATGGAGAATATAGAGATATACAAACGGTACTGTGTTGGAACGGGAGGGCGAATTATCTGTAGGAAGTACAGGCTGTTATCATTTTTATGTAGCGCGTAATGTTGCAGTGTTATTTCTGGTTTGATAGTGTCATTTGCTGGGGTTTTTAGGTGTTGTGAAGTCTGCAGTGTGTTTTTCAAGCGTTCTGCAATTGAAGCCTTATGCCACTTACGGCCGAAACCAATAACCGATTCATCATATACTGGAGATAGAAAAGAAATGAAACAACAGAAAAATTCTATAGGTTTTCTGTTGTTTCATTTGTTTTTCTATCTCCAGTATGTGATAGATCGGTTATTGGTTTCGGCCTGACTATGGCCGAAAGGATAGACTATCTGTAGGTAACATTTTCAATCCAAAACACTGAACTCTTGAAAAGTATTCTTCGCGGTTTCAGTTTACTTACAGAAAACCACTACTCCTTACCCATTTGCCGCCATATTTTTGTACAGAATAAAAAAAACCTTTAAAAAATCGGCAAAAAATAATGTCTTATTAATCTCACCGGAAAGTCGCAGACTATGTAAGATTGTAATAAATCTTTATTAGATTATAATTTCCCAACATGATATAGATAAGAAATCGTTTTTAACATTTTTTTTATCAAGGTCTTGTTTAGTAAAAAATAATTTACAATTTCACGCGATATTTTACAATCTTACGGCGTTTGCAATTTTCCGGTGACATTATCAAAATACAAACCATCCCGTGTTTTGTAATAATCATCGCAATAATTATGCTCACTCCAAAAATCAAACAATTTCCCAAATAATAATTCTCCAAGATACACATCAACCAATTTGAACAATTACAGAAAATTACAGCTTTTACGAGACCTCTATAATAGCTTTACCTTTTACAAACCTATTGTGATACAGTCGTTATGCCAAGCGTACAGATTATATCGTTTTACTGTTTCATATTTAATTTTCTGGTACACCTGAACAAACAAGTACAGTCAGCCACATAATATCATGATAACATTTCGACGGAAGCGCCTTTTAATTTAAATTCAAAATATTTACTCCAAATAAAATTCCATATAATAATCATAATGATTCTAAGCTTTAAGGTTGGTTTTCCCAATACCCGGTAGAATATGGCGGGAATAGCTAGACAAATCAAACAACCAGTGCTCCACAAACACTTTGTACTGAAAAACCGACAGGGCTAGTCAGTAAAAAAAAAAAAACATTAAACTTTCGGTGAAGTGAGCAGTCATTGCAATTAGGTGCTAGAGATTAACAGTTTGCCTGCCAGGGTTGCGAAATTTCTTCGAAAGAGTCACAGCAGCCCTGGAACGCAAAGGGCATTTGGAGGAACACAGATGGGTTTCAATGAGTAAGAGTGCCACTCCCTTCCGCTCAGCCCAGAGCGTAAGAAGTCAATTGAAGATTTTTCGTCCATAAAAAAGGCTATTATAACAGAATAATGCCTGTATATAAAAATAACTGGATTTTATTATTGTGAAAATACTTAACATTTTCAAATCTATATTTTTTTTATACCTTCTCATATCCTTTTTCCTCCGTCTTTAAATGTCAAAAGACAACAAGGGATTGACAGTTCACTTCACCTGAGTTTTTCCTGTGAAATTTTTGCAGAATCGACCGGCTGGATATCATGGAGAGAGCTTTTACCCAGCAATGGGATGATGCAGTCCAATACACGGTTTTTGTAGTTCAAGTAACACTGCTTCGTTGGAAAGCTTATACTACGTGCGGTTGACTGTACAGCTAGAAAGATACATCTCTAACATAACATCATGACTGTAATCCTTCCATTTGATGTTACAAAGGCCTGTAATCCTTACTTCAGAAGGTTTTGGCGCGGTTGATGTACGTAACTTTGCTTTTAAATAGCTTTGGTGTACAAACCGTAATAAGATTTCCTTATGGCGAAATTTGTTGGTAGTAAACAGAACCAGCGATGGAAGGCCTCCCCAAATTGGTCCTATATCTGCTTCTCGCATGCAACGGTTCCGTTGGATGCGAGAAGCAAAACAATAAAAAAATCAAAGGTGTTCAGCGCGATACAGTAACCAACATTTTTGGTAACCGCAAATTCCTCTTTAGTATATTGATGATGTCATAGGTAAGGAAAAATGCAAATAAAACCTTACAAAATAGACTTATTAATCTTATCACGTAAGCTAGTTAACTTTACCTTATTATTATCATTGACTAGCGACCCGGCCCGGCTTCGCACGGGTGCAATCGTGGTACTAAATCTCTACTATATTATACATATAAACCTTCCTCTTGAATCACTATTTATCAACAATATCTATTAAAAACCCCCCATCAATATCCGTTACGTAGCTTTAAAGATCTAAGCTAAATGTTTATTTAGGACTCGCTCAAAACAACAAGACAGCGGGAAGCGAAGCTCGCGTTTGACCACCTTCTCACCCGATGAAAAGCGATGACGTCACTCAGAACATCACTCCATTGACCCTGACGGCAGAAAATTTGAGCTCATCAGCGGGGTCGGGGTCCAGCATATCTAGAAGCAGCTGAGTACCAGTATTTTATAAGGAGCAACAGCCAATCTGATCTCCACAACTCATTTGCTGCGTAACAAGATACCCTTTGGCTAGACTGGTGGTCAGATTTCTGTACTTCAGAGTAGCTGGACTTTCGAATTCGAACTCATAAAGTTTTTACACCAAAAAAGTTTTCAAATTTAGAATTGATTTCAAGAATAACCCGCTATTTTCTAACCTGCCCACAGAACAGAAAAAAACAGAACCTGCCAGTACATAAAATATCCCTAACATTTTTCGATAAATCATTTAACAATTTCCGTAAACTAAAATAATATTAGTTTATTTCCTTTCTCAACTAAATCTAAAATATCTATCTATAAACAAAATTCTCGTAACCCTTCAGTTTGACTTATGAAGCCTGCAAAGCAACGGGTACATTAGCGGGTTCCATGGTATCGTAGTAATAAACCTGCCCAAATACGACAGGTCAGGGCGCCCACATTATACAGGAATAGGGCTGCCAAGTATAGGCTTTGTTTTAAGGAGGGCTATTTGTATACTAATCCATGACAGCCAAAAAGCCAAGTCCCGTAATTTTTAAAGAACGTTCGCATTTGCATCGGTTAGAGTGAACAGGCTTCTTCTGGGTGGGCTCATTCCATCGTCGAATTTGTCTCTGTCACCTTTGACCTAGACTAGAGTCAAGAATAAAACCATCGCAAATAATAAAACAGTGGCAGTCTTTAAAAAATACCTCTGATTTCCTGACAACTTATAAGTACGAGAACTGCCCTTAGATCTCTAATAAAAAAACGGGGAGACCCACATTAAAACTAATTGTACAATAATTAAGCAAAACCTAAAATTTTATCAGCGAATATCCCTAATATTTAGGACTAGGTACGTGAGGTTCTATATTAGTGATCGAAGGAATCGCCCCACAGATTTGACCGTCATAAATCCTACCCAGACAAACGAATGATAAAATCATGGCTTAACGCACAACAGTCTATCAATTTTGACATAAATGTATTAGTTGGTAGTTGTAAGGTTGGTTTTCAAAGAAGATTTTTATATTAACAAGCGCTTCTCTACATCAGATTAATTAGTTAGGCTAGTAAAATTGTAAAAAGAACAAATAAACTATGTTTGAAAATAATAAAAATAAGTATTGCGTAGTTACCTACATATACAGTTATGTAAGCGTTCATTAAAATTAAAGTCACCATACTAGTAAGATGAATCAGTAAAATAAAACCCAAAGGACTATTCTGTAAAAATATCGTCGAAAATTGTTAATTTCTAGCTTCAGGTGGAATAACTGGTTACTTTAAGCTCCCTTCACCGGCAATTTCTGTATTTTTTACAGAATAGAACGGCTGTCTGTTACATTTAAGGACAGAGGAAAAAACCGCATGAAAAGTTTATACATTTTTATGATACTATAATCCAGTTCTTTTTATATGCCGCCATCATTATGACATAAAAGCCTAACAGAACTCCAAACGTACTTTAATTTCGGACGAACAAAGGTGGAAACTCCGAACATATCCGCTACCAGCCCTACAGCCCGACAATAAATAATATTTCTCATTATACCCGGATGGGATTTACGATAAAACTCCGGTAATCACACAGAATACTTGAATACGGGATACCCGTTTATTTTTAATAGTAACGATGGTCGGTAGCGTGCGTAGGGTGGAAGTTGGGATGGAAACCAGTCTTTTTTGGGTAGTTTCGAAAAATATGACAAATGCACTGTTTGGACAGGTCCACTCAAATCTGTGTGGTGCTTTCCTCAAGGGACCACTTCAGACACCAGCCTACATGGTTCTCATATGATTTGACCAGTACAATTGTATGGACTTCAAAAGAGACCTTGACCTCTGAGTTTGTTTCGGTGTTTCTTCTCAGGGTAGTCAGCTAGGAAACACCGACCTCATCTAGTTTTTATAACGGCCAAAAAAGATTGACGTGTAAAAGTGTTTTTTACAACCTACTTACAAAAAATAAATCATTTATGCATGTTAGTTGTAAGCTACCGCCCGCGGCTCTACTGGCGTAAATTAGTACTTTCCCCTTTAGATATAAACTATGTTTTATCCCGATGAAGTTTGAGGAGCTCGTAGCTAAATTATAACAGCCCCACGGGTCGATCTTCGAGGTTAAGCAATGCTTGTCGAGGTTGGTCTGTGGATCTTAACATAACGAGACTTCTCCGTGCCTCGGAAAGCACGTCAAGCCGTTGTTCCCGCCTGTCATTTGGAAATCTTTGGCAGTCATTACGGATTATCAGAAGCCAGAAAATCTGACATCAGTTTTGCCAAAAAGTACCGTGTTTCCCAGTTAATGGGTTGTGGAGATCGGGGGCCCAAGTCTGCTATTTTTATGTCATTCCAACACGATCCCATTGTCATTGTGCTAAAAGTTCGTTATCTGCTAAAGACATAATGGTCGATCATTGGTCTGTCAATGGTCTCGTAATACTTTTTGATAACCGAACTATTAAAAGCAATGAATGCACAAGAACGTTCTAATGGTAGGTCACTGATCAAAGGAACTGTCTAAATGTTAGCAGATTACCGCATACGTCTGTTATTCATTTGTCATTATGTACGAGATTACCATTCTATGCAATTTCTTTCAATGGAGTGTCATTTGTTGACCACTGGAAAGTCATAGTGACGCTTTTATATTAGTAGATTACCAAACTGGTAAAAATCAATCATTATGAAATCAATGCTGACAAAAAGCAAAATACTTTATTTGTCAAACGGGTAGGTACTTACCTACCCGTTTGACAAATAAAGTATTTTGCTTTTTGTACTGACAATGAGACTGCTGAGAGATATAAAGTAATCTAATGAATTGTGGCACCGGCTTTTATCCTATTGGGGTCTCATCAAACTAGATTCAGCTGAATACCAGTATTATACGTGTAGCGGCTGCCTACCAAACCTTCATAACCCATCAACTGGTTAACACGGTACAAACCGTTTTTACTGATTTTCCTTCTAACAATTTAAGCCAAAGGGAACTGGAACTTGACTTGAACTGGCTCTTATTATTTTAAATGAAAACAAAAGTACCATTATTTTTAAACTCAAGAAATTCTTCGGTCACATACCTAATAGATTAAAAGAATATAGATACTTTATTTTACACCAAAAACAATTTACATTCTTTTACACAAACTTATAATTTAATTCTCACCTCAAAGACAGAATCCTCTTAACATTCGTTTTCATTCATCATTCATTTTTTTGTATTTTGTTTATTTGTTGTACACCTACCACAGTATTGTCCTTTTAACCCAAATATTGACTGGTAGAGAATGCCTTGTTGCATTAAGTCCACTCTTGGACCACTATTGTACATAAAGTATATATACAAATAAATTCTTCTTGTCTTGAAATGTAATGTATAAAACAACACGTCAGGCTTAAGTACAGACTCCCAAGTTGTTCCGACGCTGGCACGACGCGAAATTACTTATGTCATCCAGCACATCCACCGCGCGTCATACATGGAACAAAGGTATTTGTTTTGACAGCCTGTGTTGTCGCCGCGGCCCAAACAATCACTTTGATGTATCGTCTAGCGTTAGCGATATCTTCGTAACGCTATATTTTTCTTGTTTCTGATAGTTTCTTTTTTTTAACTTTGCCCCACACTAGGATTTACTCCTGTATCGTGAGTGCGTTCACAAACATGAAACCTCACATACACAAGAACCCGGAACAATTATCCGTAGGCCATAAAAAACATTTGTTCCGTGCGGGGATTGAACCCGCGACACGCAGCGCAGCAGCCGCACGCTCAACCACTGTGCCAACCGTTCGTTATTATGTATCTGTTACGGTTTTTGTTTATAATTGTGATTGAATTAAAATGCAAGCATTAAGGCCTGAAGTATTCTCCCTCATCAATGAATACACATAATTATATGTAGGTACTCGTATTACTTAATCAAAATAATCTTGCTTCAAATTTCGAAATCGTTTGTCATGTTAACAGATACAATAGGGTATTTTACTGTAAAAATCTAATTAGTCCGTCTGATAGATTTACAAAAAATATTGGACACGTATTTTTTCTTTTTTCACGTAAACAAAAAATGAAGACGATACAGTGCGTTGAAAACTCACGTGACGTCACTACGTTGCTACAATTTTTACCAGCGACGTGACGTCACGTGAGTTTTCAACGCACTGTATCTCGTCTTCATTTTTTGTATACGTGAAAAAAGAAAAAATACGTGTCCAATATTTTTTGTAAATCTATCAGACGGACTAATTAGATTTTTACAGTAAAATACCCTATTTTGTACAAAAGTTTATCTTGTCCAATAAACCGAGTAAGGGATAAAAGAAAAAGACAATTTCTCCAACAATAACCTTCGCTATCAACGAAAATACGACGCAATGACATCTAACGAACAAAACCAAAACTTCTTGCTCGGCTATCCTGAAAACGTTCTAAACTCACCCCTGAACCTACGCCTCGGGGACCATCTACCGGCGGCCGCGGGAACCCGAATGTTCCCGACATCCCCTCTCTCCCCACACCCCCCCAAAAGCCTATCGATCGCCATCTCTGCAGCCACAACTTACGCCAACAGTGCAAAGCAGACAATCTGCTAACAAAATTATCAATAAAATCGTAATCAGGCCTAAAATTAGATTTTCATACTCCTGTAAGAAGCGTCTCAGGTAAGTGAGTGTTTGTTTTTGTGTTATCAAAATATACAATTAAATGGTCGCTCGTGAATCATGACGTAGACAAAACGCAGTGATTTTTTGTTATTGTGCAAAATCTTGTCGTTTCACACCTTTTCACATACAAGCTTTTGACTATATTCTGAATCTGTGTTTTCTTCGTTTTTGTGCCTATCAAATGCTAATGGTGTTGTAAATTAGGTCAGTTCAGAAAATAGTACGTCAATGGGAGATTTTTCTGGAAATAGGTCGTTGGTCACGTCATCTGATAGCCGTGCAACTTGATCAATATGATGTAGTGTCGCGTTAGCGTGCTTCTTAGACTTATCTTTATAATAATCTTTGCAATAAGTGTTAAAAAGAGGTAAAGTCTTATTCTGTTCTATGTTATCATCGAGATGACATGACAAATATCTTTACGATGTTTGCGGTGTTCTACATCACGACGCAACAGATTTCATTGTGTAGTTTCTTAGTTTTTATACCGTGACGATTACTTTTTGATTTTATCACATTACATATGTGTGTATATGTATTATATATAGTAGTTTATGAAACTGTTGAAAAACTGGGGTTATTGAAACATTAACTTGAATAATCATTACCGTAAAAAGTAGCGTTTATAACTGCTTTGTACAGCTGTTATGGGCTACTTAAAATAAAGTAAAGCAGAATGTATACCCAAATGCTTTTGTTTCTATATCTAATATTTTTGTAGGTGGGTAGGTGGTTAAAGTTTATTGAATAAAATTCTAATAAAAAACATTTCTATCAATTCCAGGACGCTGCCGTAGAAAAATCGACAGAAGACACAGTAGTTCAAATACAGAACGACGTCCATTCGCCGCCCGACCACGAACTATTCGTCGACCCCGATGCTGCTGATGATGGATCGGGCATAGACCCCGACGAGAGCTCGGGCTCCGGCTGGGGAGCCGGTCCTGGCCCTGACGACGAGGACGGGCGAGGATCAGGTGACGAGCCCAACGCACCCCCCGATGACGAAGACTATGGCTCCACAACCACCAACAGGGAGGAGACCGAACGCACCATTATCGATACTCCTATTACACCCGAAATCACGGAAACAGACGACATAGAAATCCCCGAACAACCGGAGACTCCCATCGTACCCAAAGTGGACTCCCCGCTCCAAATACCAACAGATCCCAGCAAGCCGATCGATGTGCTCATTCGTGAGTAGTGGCTGAAGCATGCCAGTTTTTATTTGCGTTGTTTTATTTTTTATTTCTGTACGAGAAATTGTCATTTAATTTTGCTGCAAAATCTCAATGTTAGATAACACAAAATCCAGGATTACTTGTGACCTAAATTTTTGGATTCCATCTGTTAAATAGACTTGTTTATCCATTGACGTTTATCCAACTAGTGACGATTTCTCATACTCCTATTTTAGATGTATTATACCTATCATTTCGTATATTATACAAAAACATTAACAGGACAATTAACAGGATAACTACACAGTTACTAACATCAACAAATAATGGTCACTAACTCGGCGGCGCTCGTCATAAGCAGATTCATCTCTTTACAATAACTACGTAACCTTGAATTAACAGTTTTATTGTTATCTGCAGTTATTTCTAATTGTTTGAGCCGCACGCCAGTTACTGTTGAATCAGGCAAACTATCGTACGCGTCTGTAATTATAATTATTTCAAATTAATTATTAATAATCCATGATATATGCCAGTTACTTATAACCATCTGAGGATTTCGGTAAGTGTTTCGTAGTATTTATTAAATTTTATGGAAATTGTTGCCCATTATTTTTTACTTATCTATCGCATGACTAAGATTCTATCATGCAGCCATTAGAAGCCATTTAATAGATATCCTTTCTAGTACTAGTTAGCATGTGGAAGGTAATATAGCCCTGGAACAATTTCATCTCATGGAACCATTAGCTTAGCGATATTGTCCATTTCATTGGTAATTTTGATGTTTTATTAGAATTTTTTGATTCTTCCTCTGCTTTTGTTCATGCTGAATCATGTATGATCCTTTCCATTCCCTTGTCTTTTGATATTGTTCCTGTATTTCGCTTTTTGTATAAGCGATGTTTACCTTTTCTGACTTGATCCAATTCCTCAAATCCGGTGAAAGATTTTTAATTCAATACCTGTGAGATTCACTGAATCTCTTCAATCCTATAGCTTTTATCTCCTTCGATGTGAACCTCAGAAATCCTCTTAAGTCGCTGCTCCAAATAATGAATAGGATTCTAATCTTTTAATAGTCTTCGTCATTTATCGGTTTTGTAAATAATTCTGTAATAAGTCTATGTATTACTAACTTGTCATCAAAAACCTTAACAACAGCTTCAATATGCAACTCAGTTCTACATAAATCAGGATCATGTTTATAAAAACTGCCATTCTCTAAATCAATTCATGTTGTAGATACGAGACAGTTTTGTTTGTGGTAATACTAATTATAAACTATTTATCGTACAGCAACAAAATATTTCTTTTCAATGAAGGATAAAGGAACGTCAGAGCCTTTAATAAAGCTAGAACCAAATAAACACAATGGCTAAAAGAGAACAATAGATGATCCAATTACTGAAACTATGACTAAAACAAAAAGGAAAAATATTTCCTGGAAATCTGACGCATGACGGCCTAACGGTAGTAAAATTGACTTGACGTGTAAACTAATGACGAATGTCGTGACTTTCCAGCCAACACAAGGAACAGGCCAGGTGAAGGTACCTCGGAAGAGGGGCGAGGCGCGGGGGAGGAGCAACCCTCGCGCCCAGACCAGACAGACATCAGCATCTCCGGAGAGGACACAGTGCCTTCAGTCGTACGTATACGGTTTTATTGTTTTACTGATTAGAATATACTTTGTGCCCAACTTAACATAACAACGCATTGATTGCAACCTCAAGCGGGAAATACTTATTTATGGACTTGTCTGTAGGCCATTTCCACCGGATCTCGCAAATCGATCTTGCAGATCGACAGACCCTCTGTTCTAGACATTGTTTTGGCGATAGCAATCATCGCAATGTCAAAATGTTTGGGTTGACTATGTCATATTCCGAGAGCCCATGTCAAGTCCATACATTTTTAAATAGCGACAATCGTTATAACAGAATGTAATCTCTTCTATATATAGATTCTATGTATAAAAATCTTGCGTATTTTGGGAAATTACGATAAGTTGCAAATAATTTTAGTGGCTAAATGTATAAGGTTAAATGTTAATGTCATCGTCATCAAAATTACATGACATGCAAATGTCAGTCACTTGAATAAGAATTGCATTGGGATTGACATGATAAAGAAAAAATCCCGGTTATCATGCCGGAACTGTCTCTGATATGACGAATATCATACGATGACCTGATTTATTTATTTTTGGCAATCCGTGGGACGTGTGATAGTGGTACTGTCCAGCTCTTTATCTCGTAGTGGATTAGGAGCTTTTATAGTTCTGTTACGAGCTTCAGGTTCGTTACAATAAAATCAGCCGATTAAATTACCAAAAATGACACTTTAATTACACAACACTAATCCATCCATTCATCCATTGTAGAATATTCCAGAAAGTTCGCGTACATATCGGTCGCGACTGACTAGGGCCCGAGAATTCTAGAATGTTCTATCATAGAAAAATCTCAAAGGTTCTTGACTTTACTAGTTCTGCTACTCAATACTAGATGGCGCTAGTGGTACCGAATGCCGCTATTTTCCTTACTTAATTGTGGCGCGCAACAGTTCATTTGAGCTGTGCTAGATGAGCAGTAAAGGTTACGAGGTGCGAGTTGTAGATTTCATCACCACTGTTCTCAAATCGGTGAGGGAACCTCGAGAAAAAGCCGCCATGACGTAAAACCACAAATCCGAAAGCATGTGCAACACCAAACTGCACTGGGATCGGGTGGTGGTACTCCCTCTGTCCCTCACAGAGAGGAGGTCTACACCATATTAGCAGGAACATTATGTGGATTTGATTAATTTAGAACCAACAATTAGAGATTCTGGATGCGTGTACTTTAACAAAGTTGGGTTACTCATTTGTACTTTCTCAATTTATCACTGATTTAAGAAAAAATAATAAGGAAATCATAGCTACCAAGTCACTATTCATTTATGCGTGTACTTTTGCAAAGTTGGGTTACTCATTTGTACTTTCTCAATTTATCACTGATTTAAGAAAAAATAATTCGCAATCATAGGTACGAAGCCACTATTCAAAACTGGCTAAACACATCGCATCTCTGAAAATAAAACTGGCGTATTCTCTGATTTGTCACGAAAATACACAGCTCTGAAAATAGACGACGAAAACAAACATGCCAAGGCTATTGACTTAGAAATTATACGTCTAATACAACTATCGTGTATTGAACTGTTAGAAGAGAAGGTCTGTTTACATATAGGATAAATTCGCTGCTGTGGGCAGGGAACAATTTAACTCCTGGAGAAGTGTCCTAAATTTCGCCTATACCTGTAAAATTCACCAAAAATCTTCTTAAAAATCTCCTGGTGTAGACAAATTCATAATTCAAATTGTATAAAGAAGTGCTGTCACGTTCCAGGACCAGGAGCCATCAGGCAGCAACGTGAACCAGGAGTCGCGGGCGCCCGACAAAGTCGTCATCATGAACGCCAAGCCAGAGGACCGTGCCACCAGCTTCTTCGCACAGCCAGGCATCCTTGCCGGTATGTATTGGTTTTTTCTACTTCTTTGCCGTTTTAATTTTATTTATTTATTCAAACTCAAACTCAAAGCATTTATTTCAATTAAAGCCTTAAAGGCACTTTTGAATTGTCAAGTCGAAAGAGGTGAAGCTATTTGCACGTTCCAAAGCGTAGATCTCTATGGAGAAGAACGTGCAAGAAACTCCACGGACACTTTTAAATCATTATTCTTCTGTGTGTTGGTATTCGTTTAGGACAGCACTAAAATCCATATATTTTTCGTATAAATGCCTTATTACTAGTTTTAGTAGTAGGTATACAAACAAGGATACAACAAACAATGAAATAGGTTTCTGAGGCAGGATTTGTAAGAACGGATAAAGCAAGGAATAAAGAAAGAAGAAAGAAAAATGTTTATTTGGGTCTCGCACAAAACAAACAAAAAGTAAACAAGAAAATAAAATAAAACTACTAGAAAAATAATATGTAAATCAGTTGTACTTAAATGTAAAAGAGCGAGGCCAAAAAGGAATAAAAAAAAAATATCACTGCGCTGGTATTCTGATAGGTCCTGTTATAATAATAAGCTACCTGACCATTCTCTCCACATGATGCCTCAGAATAGGGGAGTAAGGAATGCCGAATTGTTTGTTACTGATCCGCGTTGTGTGCATCGTGTTTCGATTTTTTGCCAATCACTGCATGACAGCCGTCAGTCAGTTCGGCTCCAAGCAAACATCTCCGATGCACTATAGAAATGGGGAACTTGTTCTAGAAAGGAGGCTATATAATTAAAGCCTCCTAGATAGATCTTCAAGGTTAAGCAAAGCTTGCCTAGATCGGTCCGCGGATGGGTGATCTAAACATACCGAGATTCTTCTGTACCTCGTTAAGGATAGTCATAAGTCAGGGGTTCTGACTCTAAGCTTGTCGAAAACACGATACCCTCTAACCTAGTTCCTGCGTTATGGAGATCAGAAGGCAGTCGTTCCTTGTTAAATACTGGTATTCAACTGCATTCGGTTATACTGGAAGGCTAGGCAAAATTGTTAGAGAGAAAACTCATTCATTAATGCATCTCATGTGAGGCTTCAACAAGAGGAGATAAACAAAATTAAACTTTTTTACAAAAAAAAACAATTATCAGGGATTCAGCGTATATCTTATCTCTAGCCAATAGCAATAAAGTACTTTGTTAAGATACCTTCAGGGGAACTTGTTCGAAAGAGTCACCGCGGCTTTGGAACGTAAAAGGCACTCGGAGGAATTGATGGCTTTAAGCTGTAAGACTCTGACACTCCCTTCTGCTAAGACGAAGAGAAGAAGACGTTATTTTGATGATTACACATTCTTAAAAGAAAAGAAAAAGTAGATACCTTGTTGGTTAGCTTGTAAATTACTTGTGGATCGTCTAGCTTCGTCGGTCAAAGATGGCATTCCGTTTGCTTCAGAGGGATATTTTTTTTTAATAAATCGTTATACCAATCAATCTACATACTCTTTACAATGTTTTATAGTGAATTGAATTATGATTTCCTTGTTGGATGATATTTTTTTTCTACCTTTGTCATGTATTAATGACTGCATACTCTTGTATAAATTCAAGTTCTTAAAACCTTCCGTCCTTTAACAGACAGATGTGTTGCTGGGGAGTTTGTTGCGCCACTTCTTCCCAGCTAAAACACTAGGAAGTGGTGATGATGGGTGGCCGTTTTGGGGGACTGCCTTTATGTAAAATTTGACGTTCAAAAAGTGCTGTCTCTCAGCCTATTTTGAATAATTTACTAATATTCTTGGTTGGATGCAAGTAGGTTGAATTTGTTTTGAGGACTTTATAACTAAATATTTGCTTTGTTCTCTTTTCAGCCGTGATCGGCGGCGCAGTAGTAGGCCTCTTATGTGCAATCCTGGTGGTGATGTTCATAGTGTACCGCATGCGCAAGAAGGACGAAGGTTCTTACGCGCTCGACGAGCCCAAGAGAAGCCCTGCCGCAGCGTCGTACGGGAAGGGCCACAACAACCGCGAGTTCTACGCGTGAGACGACACAGAGCAAGCAACGCCACGTATCGACTAGCCGACGGTCTCGCACTGGCTGACCGCGCGAGTCTCTGGACCAGCCATTCCATTTTTGAAATTTTGACAGTTACACACCATACCACGCGAAATGCGCGGGAAAACAAACAAACACATAATTATGTAATTTATTAATTTATCAACGTGGCTAGAATTGTTCTGTGGTTTATTTTTAAAACTACGATCGATGAAATTATTTATTGTTCTATAAATGTTTGACATGGATAAAATTGTAATGTACGGATTGTACAGTAATGTACAAGCCAGGTACAAAAGATGCAGCGTACTGCCTGATCGAAAAGGCAGTATAGTTAAATCTAAAGTGTTAATAAATTATCATCTTTGAGACCAAGTTTTTTAATCATTTGTGTAATGATTTTAAATGGCGTTTATCAGAGGATTCGATGTTTTGATGTCTCTTGAAAGACCAATGTGGTTCGCATGTTCTGAATGATCGATATTGTATGTTTTCTGTAAAAAATGAATTTTGTGCCATCCGCTTTCTTCAACTGTATATTGCCAATTCTTCGCGTAGAATATGAAGTCGTCTCGATAAAAATTTGTGGACACGTCCATCACTTCGACTATCATGTGTAATATAATTATGTATGTGTGTATGTATTTAAATTGAACTCTCTAAAAATAAGTAGATTTTGTAATATTTTGCTTCCGGTTCGTCATCGAAATTTTTATTTTTTTACTGAACAAATATTGTATCTATGAATATTCACTATCTTTATCAGCAATTCTAAATAACATCACTTTAACATAACAGTAACAATTGGGTTTTATTTTTAATTTTAAGACTACTTTTATGTAAGATTTTTTTTGTTGTCATCTTGGGGTTTATAGTTTTAGGAATTGACGTATCTCTACTATTTAGATTGTTTTAATCTAGTTTTTTTTTTTAGATATTTTAATCTCATTTTATTTGATTTTAATTTCTGCAAATAGGTTGTGCAACGATTTTTTTAACTTTGTATAATCTGCTTGAGTGCCATCTTCGATTTTCCAATTCTTTTGTAAATTCGTCTGCATTAGTAAATTGTGCTAGTGAACTGTAGTTTTTGTTTGGATATGTGTGTATAAAATAATGTAACTAATATTGCTTGCATTATATAAGCAAACAAACATCAACATTGATGCTACTATGGAGAAGCCAAAAGGCAAGAATTCAAAACACTTTCCAAAAAGGGCGAATTACACCATTAAAATTGAACGCGCTCTTCTAAACTGCGTTTAAGAGCTGTCAGTGGTCATTCAACAGTATTCGTCTGTGAATGATGCATTAACAGATCTTGAACGTAGTTTGCTCGTCGCCTTCTGTTCTATTGGTTATTTTTTTTTTTAATAGATCTTTAATGTCATTAAACTAAAGAAATTACTCTAGAAACTGCAGCGCAAAACTTACTCATGCAGACGCAATCAACCGCCAGTGTTATTTAATTAATTAATTTAATTTAAGTAACACATTGTGTCAATTAATTTATTAAAATAGAAAATTAAAAATAAATTGATCACTGTAATTAACAACATTGTTAAGCAAATTGTAATTTTCTTTAGTTAACTAAAATATTTAATTATCTGAAATAAATGAGCCATTGAGTGTATAAATACAGTGTAAACTCTATACAACGCCACTCTATTTAACGACAAACTCCCTAAAACTTCGTCAAAATAACTTGACTTTGATTGGTTGACCTTGTTGTTCATACAATGATACATTCTATATAACCACATCAACTCTAAAAAACGACAACAAATAAGTCATTATTAAGCAGTAAACAGTACTTTCTGAGTTGCCGAAATTAATAAGAACTGCAGATGTGAATGTTCTTTTTTTTGTAATTTTGTTTCTTTATTGTCTAGTACATGTACCTCGTCGGCATAATAAGTACCGAAGGTCCTAAGAAAAAAGGTTTTATTGTTTGTTTTGATTACATTGCAATATTTTTAATTGCTTACGAACTTTCAAACTGTGAAAATGAGGGGTATCAGAAAACTAGACTCTAGATTCTAGAGTTTACACTGTATATGAAAGGAAGTCGAAATTTTAACATTTCATTAGTAACTTAGTTATTGGGAAACACTCCTGTTGTAGATTTTTCTAGAAATTAACCGTTCGCGTTCAATACTTCTTTGATAACGTTTTGGATACAAATATTCTATAATAAATAACTGGTAATGTTATCAACAAAGAGATACGTTTTATAATTGTCATGACTCTATGGTCTAATATTATGGATTTGAAAAGCCAGTTACTATATTATCCATCTTGAAATTATGAACATGCTAAGGTGTGGTTCAAAGTCTATTTAGACTATTGTAAGGAAAAGAAAAGGTTCTAAACTCAATTCAAACAATACAAACTTGCACCACAAATCAAAGTATGGTGAAAACATCTATTTCATCATTAGTATGTTATTTAAAACGAGTACTTTACTAACGGTGCTTCCTATACGGCTCTAAATTTTTATACTCAACGCAGTTTCTTTCTAGAAAAATCTAAGCAACGAAAAAAAACTAATATCCAAATACATTCCTGTCGGATTGGTACATTTTAAGCTGTAGAGAGCAAACCGCTCATTAGTTTAAGAAATTTGTACATTGTAACTGTAAATTCTTTTAGAAATTAAAACTGAGTAATTTATACGGTATCTAATAATATTGTGTAACCAAATATAACTAGATTAAACGTGTTCTGTTGCTCTAATTTAGAATTAATCATTGGTTGCTTTTAATGCATTGAATAAATTATGTCACGCGTTGAACAAAAATTAAATCTAACAGATAACATGGTATGAGGTAAACATAGTAGGCACTGTGTAGGCTTGTCAGAAACTATTCTCACATTGAGCAAGGCCGGATTAACGATCTCCGAACAACCACCGTGGATTCCATTTTTGAATTTGTGTAAATTCAAAAATGGAATCCACAGAATTCTTATTGAAACTTCATACTAACAGTAGTTTAACTAACTTACTGGCTGTAGATGGTGTAATAGGCCTAAGTGTATGTATATGAAGCCATTGCTGTAAAATCTTCAAAAAAGAAAATTTTGAGGTTTCAAGACGTACACTGCTGCAATAAATCACTGAAATGGCATCATTATTTATAGCAACGAAAGGTTCGGACTGACTAACAACTAACAATAGTGCGATGTTTACCAAAATGCGTTCTTGTCACTAAAATATTGATATTAGTAATGCAACCTTCTTTTGAGAACTACCAAAATTGTTTGCATTTTTTTTCTCTAAAACTATTCTGAATATTGTTTATATTTTTTACAGTGACATTATATTTATTATAATTATTTTAAGTGACATATGCGGCAGCTTTTTATTGATAAGAACGCATTATAAAATATAAGCGTATATTTTGCTTAAAATACATATCTGATCGTATACATGGGCGCAAGACGCTGTTTTGACAACGAAAGCGGTGAAATGCAATTATTTTAAAGTTAAAACAATAGTTCATATTGATTATTTGTAATTACTAATCATTTATATTTCTTTCTGACTTTTTCGAACATGATTTGTCATGTTGTTCAGTTTAAAAAACTCTTATTTTAAATTAACGTAACTATACATTTTATTTCCAAACGCCTAAATAAACTAAAGAGCAAATCGCTATTACTTGTAATCCGTATAAATAAAAGGTGCTGAAATGTACACTGTAATACTAAGCTGTTTATAAAAATACATTCATTATATGTTAATTCAATAAACATACCTAATGATATCATGATTTTAATAATTATTTCTAAAGTTGCCAGTGTTAATAATACAATTAAACACAACAACAAATAAATATATTCTAAATTAAAAACTTACCTATTTCTAACAATAAAATTTATGTAATATCAATTACTGGCCAATATTACTAGTCTTAAAAAAATACATATTTCGTTTTAAAAGGTTCCATTCTAAAATGTTCATTTCGGTTCTAACAAAAAGAGGCTAACTTTAAGAAATTATTGTATATGGCAGTAAATAATCCGATGTATGCTTTTAATTTTTTTATCTGTTCTTTATTTGAAAATCTCATGTTTTGGTAAGTCGTAAGGAGGTAGGCTAGGGTAAGAGTATACATAACTATCGATGTCCACCCTGTAAATAATTCTCCTTTACACTTAGGTAAATATACAGGATATTATGAACAATTATTGCGTTTTATTTACCTGATTACAATTTCCCTCAGTTATTTATATTCTACTAACTACACGCCCCGGCTTCGCAACGGTGCAAATATACAAACTTTCCTCGTTTATCGCTCTCTGTAGTAGTGAAATCATCTGCATAGTCTAGTAGTAAAAATACTGTATCAAAACCACTGTGTGGTTTAAAAAGCCGGAAAACAGTCACAAGCTGTGACTTTGTTAAGTAAGTATTACCTAGAAATGGACAATAATATGTCAAAAACGGCATTAAGGGCGCTTTCAATTTAGACGTTTCGTGGCGGACCGCTGCCGCACGTTTACCGTGCCGCTGGTTATATCCCGCTGCCGGGCCGCTGCAGTACGGTAGCGGTCCGGCACCAAACGCCTAAATTGAAAGCGTATTTGACTGCCGTGCGTTTGTATCCTAGTGATGTGACATCAGTCAAGCCATGGACTCTATTCTGTATTTGGATTTGTATTAATTACTACAAAAAAAAAGTTATGGATATTTTCTTATTATTATTACATTACAGATGATATTTCTGCATAATATTATATTATTTTAAATTATTATGTAGAAATATCATCTGTAAAAAGATCGCTATATATGGAAGCATCAGAATCTCCACTTAAATTAGAGGCGGATGAGATTGCTCTAAGTTCATCCGATGCGGACTGAACCTGACTGTTTGTCAATGTCTGTCTCTGAGATCCTGGAGATTGATTTGAACTTTATAATAATAATCAATTATTAAATGAAAATTTTATGGAATTAGCTCTGACGTCTATTCATCGCACTATTCAACACTGAAATGAACACGTGATGTTTGCGCGGTTGCCGTCCTGTTGTCGAGCGTACGCGGTACCGGTGCCGCACTGTTGCCGCACCGCGCGTTTTGTATGGAAAAATACGTCGTCCGTGCGCTGTACGACTAACGCACCGCTTCGGCACCGCAGCAGGCCGTTAAGAAACGCATAAATTGAAAGCGCCCTTATAATGCCACTTGTATTAATATCACATCACACACCCATTCTTTTAACTCTCGGTGGACTTGGGTATGACCACTGTCTCGCCTAATGTAAGCGACGATAAACGATCAAGCACATTTGCTTAGAAGTACCTAACTGATTCACTTTCGAATTTAAAAGACTATAGTAGTCTTTTAAATTCGAAAGAGCAGTCTTTGAAAGTCTTTGTATATTATAATTTTGAGTACGACCAATTACTCAAACAATTAAAATATAACCATATAGGTACACCCAATCCCAACATAATTGGGACAGGATTTTATTCAGCCCTATCAATGGTAAACACAATAGTTCGTCTATCGCATAATAGATGGCGCTAGTAACGCCAACCAAATGCTACTTTATCAGACTCACAACGATTTTTCCTCTTACAGTACCGAATGTATTCAATGTCTGCAGGAAATATCTGCATATAAAATGCTCAAAATCCATGACCTACGGCAAAGTAATTCAATCATGCAATAAATTAATCACCATATTCATTGTTTTATAAAATCTGCTACAACACGAGATGCAATCTTGCATCGCATAGTGATGCCAAAATCTATTTATACGACTTCTTGAGTGCAAGAAGTCGTATAAATAGATTTTGGCAGTGCACATACAAAGTAAAATTAAACGCTGATGACATATTTTTAACCGACTTCTAAAAAAGGAGGAGGTTCTCAATTCGGATGTTTGTATTTTTTTTTAAAGACATTTTTGGATGCAAGGTCTTGTACATTAAGCTCTGCTTGGGTTACGGTATTTTTTTCGAAAGTCACCGCTACCTTGGAACGCAAAGGGCCTTTGGAGGAACACGGATGGATTTAGTCAGTAAAAGTCTGACACTCCCTTCTGCTCCGCTCAGAGCGCAACAAGTTATTTGATGATTTACCAAACATAAAAAGGTAGAATCCACCTTTATACTAACATAGCCATAAGATTTTTGATACTAACCCACTATGGACGTAACTTGTCGGAAATAAAGGTTATTTTATTTTTATTTATTTATTTATGCTTATATAATTATGTAATTAATGCAAAGGACGTATATAAACAGTTATAGACTCAAAATGGAGGAATCGAATGATGGCTGCTTACACCTCCAAATAAAGGAATAATTGGCACTCAACAACAAGGTTGGAAAATTCTCAAAATTTGATTTGATTATTATCTAAAGGTCCATTTACACTCAAGTGAGCATTTAACTTTGTTTTATAACGGGAATAATGCGTCATTTGAGTATTCAAGGTCAGTGACGTTAATTCACACGTAACATACCTATTGATAATTTCATACTACATTCGTAAGGCAGCGTGGCCGAGTGGTCTAAGGCGCTGGTTTTAGGCACCAGTCCGAAAGGGCGTGGGTTCGAATCCCACCGCTGTCAAAAACCTTTTTGCAGTTTTATATTTTTTTGTTTACAAATAAAATATCCCCGAAAGTCTTATCAAAAATAGCTCTAATTATATTTAAATATATCCGTTGAATAATATCTTTTATTCTTTTATACCCCGGTATTTTTTTAGTTTCGGACTTTCATGTCTGCACTTTAATCTCTTTCATTAATAAAGGACTAGCAGCGCCCCGCGGTTTCACCCGCATTGTTCCCATTCCAGTGTCAATACGGGGATTAAATATGCTTATGACATTTCACAATAACGTAGCTTTCTATCAGTGAAATAATTTTGAAAATCGCTTCAGTAGATCCAGAGATTATCCCTTACAACCTCACAAACTCACAAACCTCCCTCTTTATAATATATGTATAGATTATAAAAAGTAACTAACTGGAGCACAAGAACAAATTGTCCAAGATCTAGATAATTTATCACTGTCCAGATGATCAGCCGAATTAAAACTAGAGCGATTCCGCTTTAACTAATGAACTGTAAAACATAAAATTATATCTAACATCCTACCTACCATTTATTACTAAAACACGTCACTTAAATAAATAACAGCTGTTTGCCAAAACATAATTGAGACAAGTTTTCGTAAAATAATCTCTTCCATATCTTGTCATTTGGGGCAAATTAATTGCCTTATTAAAACAAACATGGAATTGTTCACTTGTTCATATTTTTCTGGTAGATTAAAAGTATCACAATAATAAACATAAAATATTACCTGAACCCTCCAATTTTGTAAAAGTTTACAAAATTGGAGGGTTCAGGTAATATTTTAATTTGTTTTCTGAAAATGTTGCGTTTCTTTCGGATAATCCGGTCGCTAGTAATTGTTGGATGTTGACGAGGTATTCGATATTAGGATACCCGGGTAGGTACCAATTTGAAACGCCTAAACGTAAACTAATAGAAACAACAGGAGGAACTTGTGAAAAACAAACGCCCTTACACACCACACTGACAGAGCCAAAACTATTTGATTTCCTAATACTTTCGCATCTACTAGTCGGTAGAAGCCTAGAAGGTTACGGTACAAAATCGTTCGTGTATCTTTGTGGCGTCACTTATTGTGCATATGTGAACGCACCTTAGATGTACCTAGTACTTATTGCATGTTTTAATATTTAAAGTCGCACGATTGTTAAGTGGCAACTCTCTCTCTTGTTAACTGCCGCGAGACAAGGACTATGTTAGTCAATACTTTGTAACCTAGTAATAGTTTATTATATACAATCCATATTGTTTTTAACTCTTAGTACTGTTACCGTGTGTGAATAGAAATTAATTACCACAAGTTGGAATTTCATTCCGTCTCCGAATCATCAACCTCATCGTAAGACGCATCAAGGGGACAGATAGAATACCTTCTATCTGCGTCCCCAAATCTTTAAACAAACATGAAGGTTTTATATTCATAATAATATGTTAAACTTACTGCTACTGCTGATAGGTACCTACTTTTTACTGTTAGTTTAAAGAAAACTTGACCTACGCCACCTTATAACATAATTCGTGAGTAACACACCTATAAGAAATTGACAACTTTCATATAAAACCAAAGATATTTATTACACGCACTAAACTGCCAATTTCGCGCTCAAAACATTATCTTAAGTAACCTCAAAAAAACTTTCAATCGCTGCTTTCGCGATAACGAATTAAAATAATCGCTAAATAGATTGTAGCGATAAATCAAGTTCAAGGCAAAGCAGTGCGATGTTACCAGGGTTAGCAGGACAGGAAAAAAAAAACTGCTTTTATCCGGCCATTAAAAAAAAACTATTAGTACATGTACTTATAACTGTAATAACTAGCGACCATTCAAATTCTTCTGTGTGTATGTATGTAGTATGTACGTATGTTGATTTTTTATGAAAAACTAGCTTTTGCCTGCTCGCTCGCTTGCCTTCAAAGTCCGATCTAACTGTGTACCGGGTAAAATGGGGTGGATAGAATTGCAGTATGTTCCCTTGGGATATTTCCCGATATTCACGCGGGTGGATAATATTAAAGGAAGGATTCAATCAACACTTATAAATCCTAACCTAAATTATTAATCTTCCGGAGAGAAGAAAATAAAAAAAAAATCGAAAAATAACCGGACATTTCCGGATGTTTGCCAACCTTAGTTGTAACCGGTATTCGACTCGATATCGATCTCGATACTAGAGCCGAGCCGAGAGTGTAATTAATCGATGTCACGATGTACATGAATTTGGAGATCCTGCGCATATTATTTACACTTATTTATAGTGTAGCTAAGAGCAGAGGCCGGAAGAAAGAAATAAAATTAAATATTTTTATTTTACCAAAAAGAGGACTTCATTAAAAAAAAAATAATAACATTGTGCCAAATTGATTCAGTTCATTTAAATGCTAAACAACTAATAGTTGTTTGACACTGATTTTCGAAAACGCTAAAGGCTGTATTCGGTCCACACCAAAAAAAATTATAAACGTAAATTATCCATAAGAATTTGGAGACAAGGGATGTTTATTTTCTCGTTAAGTTGGTTACCAATTTGACAAGCTTCTCGAATAATTTTGGAGTAAACTCGTCATCCTACGGTAAACATACTTAATAGAAGACCACCCTACTTTTAGCATTAACAAAATCACAACTTGACTATCACATCCAAACCCATGGATCACTATCTATAAGCGTTAGATACAGCGGAGCAGTAGAGAGATACCTACTTATAAATGTACCTATCATAACGAGACTAATATTACAGACATTAATACCATGTAGCAAAAACCGTAGTACCCACACATTACCAATCATATCTCATAAGTAGATACTTAACATGACTAATTCATAATTACAAGGTACACCGTTTAATACGTAGGTACATTATATAAACCACTTTGTATAACGGTGGTCATTAATCATCTGTACCCTCTGGTTCCGTTCATTGCTCTGTGAGTTTTTTGCCGAACTTTTTACGCTATTGTAAATTCACTTAGCTATAAAATTAGCATAATCAAAATAAATAAGGGGGCATATGCTTGGTGACAGCGAAAGTTGTGATAAGAATTGACAGGTAACAAGACTTGAGGAAAGATTTATCTAATTTATTAAGTTTAAGACTGTAGTATTATATTATCTGTGGTCTAAGCGAAAGCTCTAATCAAGAAATCAGCTGTTTTCTTGTTACGGTTCAGCCATGTTATTTCCCGTTATCTTTTAAGAAACACTTGCATAGTCTGACCGCAAGTTTTGGATAAACAAGCTGTTGAGATTTGAAGTTACTAAAGCACTTTCTTGACACCCAAACAAACTATCGGTTCAAGTAAGTAGCCCTCTTGACGAAAGTTTGTTTTTTTAGTAACTGTTATAATTCCTTGAGCATCGTTCATGAGTAGAATGAAACGGTTTCCGAATGTAGCATTACGCATATCATAGTCGCAGTTCGCGGATGGCAATAAAGCCATGAATTCGATAAAACCGTTCTCAGCAAGATAACTAAGCGTATAACCTGAGTATTGCTGTTCCTAGGAAGCAGTATAGGCCGACTTTCAGATGAAATTTATACGAATGTGCAAGACAGAACATAAGCGGTTGCTTAGTTCAAATCCAGCCAGCGCCAGATCCGACAAATGGTTGATCGCCATTTATGAGTCCCTGAGTAGCTAGAGACAGCAGTCCATGCAGCAAGTCATTCTTCAAGCTGGAACAGCTGGTATTAAAACAAACCTCGACTTTTTATTATAACTATTTCACATATCATGTTTTGGCCCACAATCTCACCTGATGGAAAGCGATGATCTGGTGGAGGACGCTTGGCTAGAAGTAACCTATTCACTCTTGAATTAAATTCCCTCAGGTTCTAGCATCTATCAGGGAATAGACCGGCCATTCCACTCACGACTGATGCAGACTTTGCGAACAGCAGAGAATAAAATTTAGTAGCGCTTCGTTGATCTGCAGACTTTAATAGACAGCAAAGAATGAAGAGTTCAAAGTTCAACTCCCAAAACCGACCGTGAAAACCGCAACATAAATATAAACCACTTTTAACGCCTAAGGCCATAACACAACGCAATGAACAAGCCAGTCGGCCGCGGCGGTCAAGTTCAAGTTTGAGCCTGAGTGCAATAATTCAACATAAGAACAGTTACATTATCATGGTACGTTGCACCGAGTGACGTCATGGCAGCCCTGCCGGTTGACGACAATCAGAAGGATCTAAAGGACGAACGTGTTGAAATTATTATCACACTAAACTGAGAAATACTGTTTTTCTTTTGGATTAAGACTGAAAGAATATGAATCTGGTGACGACAGCATTATTTTAGAAAACAGCGTTCATTTTTGGTTCAATCATCCATTCATTATTCAAACAAGGTGCAAAAATAATACTAAATTAAGGAAGAATTTCGTGGTAGCCCATGACTGTGTTCTGGAGGTCAGGTAAGCAGTCACTTCATCCGGTTCGACGGAAAGCTGACTCCAAAATAATTAAGAAGAGAATAAGCAGATTTATTAAGCGAAAAATATCATCCCGCTGCAGATAAAGCCTCCCTTTTCTTTTCCCCACAAAACACGATCCTGAGCTATTGTTGACTAATCCGGCCACACAACTTGTATCTATTACTTAACCAAGCAATTTTAGATCTCACTTTTTAATATTTTTTTTATTCGTGTCGCCCGAAAACTTATGTGTCTTTTGCATCAAACAAGTGTTTAATTTCATTTTGTCATTATTCAACCAAGAGCAGATTACCTTTATTTCCTTTTCCGCTTACTTAATTGAGCAATGGAAGTTAAATTTGAAAAATGAAAATATTATATCTAGTTTTAATTTAAAATGGATTTCTTTTTCAAAGTAACGCCTGACTCAATCAATTTTTTTTTTCAATGGAAGTTACTTTTATATAATAATATTGGCAATTATACCTGGAGGAATTTATAAGCCCCAGCAATCACTAACGTATTATAGGTAATTTATTCCAATTACAAAGTGTTTTGTCCCAAACGTATCATTAGATCCTAATAACATGAACTTAAATAGATGGTTCGTAACTACAGTTACCAGGGCGGTCCAAAAAATAATACGAAACATTACTTTAATTTATCTAACAGTAGCACTTCAACGATATTAAAAATGAGTGTAAACACTATTTAAGTGTGCCAATATACAATTAAACGAAGTAATTGACCTCTAACAAATTTATAGCCACCATTAGAAACCGGTCAGCAAAAATGGGGCTACCACGATCAACCGCATCTTTCGCATAAGAATTTCTTTTATGCTACAATCGATGCGCAAGCGCACAGCATCAATAATGGCACAGAATTTATTAAAGGCACGAGTCATGCTCACTGAAGGGGGTTTAAACAGAAACCAAAATTCATATTTGAAAAGCGTTCAAAATCAAGTCGGAATATCATCTTAGCGACATCAAAGTCAAAAATTTGACAAAATTAAGGGAAACTAGAGATCTTATTAACAGTTTGAACAGTCCTAAAATACGAGATTGAGACAGAATTGCTGACAGAATACACTATAAGTATAATTTACTCACATATACGAGTATGTACATATGTATCTATTGATCTGTCGTGAATTGCTTGTATGATAAACTACAACTAGTACGTCGTTGTTGCTAAATTATATTATTTTGCAAATTAGTTACTAGTAACTCTTTCACACGTCAATTTTTGATGCCTTCATGTTAACTCTGTAGATTAGTCTAGTTTTATGTAGATTATCTATTATAATTATTAGCAGATAAATAAGAATGTGATTAGCAACAAATATTTAATTCCCCCAAAAGTTTGTCCCACGGAAAAGATTCCATGGTTCAAACGCTATCTTAATATAATATCTCTGAATGACACTAGGTATGCAAATAAATGTCTACCCCTCTTCCGCAATTAAGAGGCTTCTTCATTTTATTAACTCAATAAAGACATAAAATTATCTATCTGGTTAACTGTAACGTCAACCACACACAGACAAAATTTGTATACCTACCTAGTAAAGACCTGGAAATCCCAAAAGACGATTTTTAAATTTCGTGTAGGCGATGCAGTTCTAAGTTATTGTTATTTTATTATCTAAGTTCATCTAACTCGCAGATATAGAAACTTACCACGTGTGATGATTCACTGATATAATACATATACATAGAAAATCATTAAGGCGTTTCTCTGACCAAATAACCTTGAGCATTCGTTCCCTCTTTGCCGCCCGCACCGTGCGCACGATTTATCATGGAATTCACACATTTTTTGGAATTATTTTGATTAAAAAAGATAAGCGATTGAAATGAAATAAAACGTGTATAATATAAATTTTTTGATTTTGATTTTGATTTTTATCCATTAGTGTAATCCTCAAATGATTAGAGTGTTACATTTAGCAACAGATGCATAAAATCAACAATTTTAGTAATTTTTTAAAAGTAGATTTAAATACTTTTTTCTTTCTTTTCTTTAACACATAAAAACAAATAACGGAATATGATGATAAGACATCGAACATTAATAATGTGCTTTTACATGTAGATTATTTCTCATAACTAATGAGTTAATAGTCTGTGAATAGCGAAGAAAAACGCACTATCGTAAGCTTTTGGTCGGGGTATTGCCTTAAAAGTCTCCTCCCGCTCTAGGCGGAGCGGATGGGAGTGTCAGACTCTTACTAACTAAACCCACCCATGTTCTTCCGAATGCCCTTTGCGTTCCAGGGCCGCGATGAATCTCTCGAACAATTCCGCAACTCGGGCATGTGTAGGCACATACCTACTGTTTTCCTTTGTCTAAATAAATGATGTAACGATAACCCATTAGGGATCCACTGTCATTAGATTATTCATTGAGTGGACTAGACCTAATGGTGATGACAACTTCATCGAATTGTGCATCAATTTCGTTGATAACTGACTTAATCAGACAATTAAAAATAATGTTACAAACAAGTACAAAACACGTAGGGTTAGAGATAACAAACGGGTTCATCCGCAAACAACGAATTATTTAGAAAATCTAAGTATCTGGTAACTAAAGTGTAAATAGATTTGTTAAGAGAAACAGTAAAAATTACTAAAGAATCATTAAAGATGAAATTAAAAAACATTGTACAGGATTACAAGCTGTTTAATTATAAGACATAAGTAGTCGGTATATACAAAAGGTGGTTCACTATATATTATCCATACATGTAATTTTTTCAGACCTATGTATCCTGCTTATGTGTGTAAAGTTTCATTAAAAATCGGTTTAGTCATTTCGGAAAATAAGGACTTGAAAGTTTGTATGAAATGCCGTACGGCGTATACACGAAAGGACGGGATGAAACCTCTCAACACAGACCAAACTTAAAAATACATTTCTAAATCCTATCATAATGAAAACGATCTGATTCTCTGAAGAGATTCCATCAATCTGTGCCAGCTAAGCTGGTCTTGGTGCCACAGACAGTGACCGGAATTCAGCCCGATTTATTTACTCGTGGCTCAATTTACTCTCATTTTTTACCAACATTGTCATCTATAAAAACCATCTGAACATATCATAAAAACAAAAGAATAAATGAGCTACATCATACTTGCAACATGAACTTGTGTTAATGAGCAAGATATCGAAGAACATTTAAATAATGTAACGTTTTTTTTATCATCGTCATTTTGGCTTCGGCACAAAGTGTTCTGCTCTCATGGGTACTTCTCCATTAGCCGTTCAATCAGTAGTCACCCAGTATTTACAGTTGTGCGTTGGAGTCTTGGCTTACAAAGCTGGTAACAATCTTGCTTTGCCCAGAAGCACTGAAGCACGTTGAGACGCCACGGCTTCGCCGCGTATTCCAGGATAACTGGTGGGCTGGTTCCTCGGCACCAAAACAGCCTCTGTGGGTTGTCCGTCAGCCACGGGTTACCGACATAAATCGTTAAAAAAAAATTACCTACCTTTCGTCCTACCTTCATAGATGTAATATTTCTATGGTCCCTCTACTCAACTCTAGCTTAATAAAAAACCACAAATACAAGGAAACCCTGAGAAAGTATCACTTGTAACCCGACTGCCCCAGACGAATGGTAATGTTTTTAACTTCTTAGATTCGATAAATCAATATCAACTATTGCTTGTACCTATCAAAAATATTTAGACCACTCATCTTTAACAGCAAAACCAGTCTTAAACATTCCCCACAATAAATAATAAACATCATTTAAATTACAGTTATCTGAGCCACATGAATCCATGAAAAATTCGAACTCATACAAGAGATTTAAAAGAACAATGCTTTCTACGACCGTGATCTTTATCTCAATAAACTAATTAATCATCAGAAGTACAGGTAGCCTAGTGGGTTAGCTAGCGTCCGCTTTCTTTTCTCCGCCGAAATGTTGATCTTCATTTTGATTGAGAACAGTAAGATATACGATGCAATAAATACTAGCAGATACTGCCTGCGAACCTGGTCGAACAGATTCTCTTCATGATCATCACCCACAGTTCGGCTTTGCCCACAGCTGGGCATAGGCCTCGCATTTCAGCCCACGATGTAAATAATTCCATCTACTCGACTATCAAAATTTCTTCCTAATGCCCTTTGCGTTCCAGGGCCGCGGTGACTCTAAATTTTAATGAAATTCCGCCACCCTAGAAGGCACTGGCCTGCTAGGGTGGCAGAATTTATTCGAAAGAGCCGGGGCCTCATAGGGTCAGTACCCTATGGGGCCCCGGCTTCTTTGCTGACATCTCTTTGAGGCGCGCGTGGAACACAACGCACCGTCCTTTGGCCACCCTTGGCTTTGCAGTAAGCAATCTATAGGCAGTTTTACCATAAAATAAAAGTGAAAGAATGCCAAGTTATCTATAACAGCTACTCTTATAAAACAAGTGAGATCTAGTTGTACCTATAAAAAATTCTCTCGAAGTTCTTTAATTCATAGATCCTGTCAAACCCAACGCTCTTCATTAGCCTTAACAGAAAATACAGTTTGACAACTGTGTAAGCTATTTGCAGGCTTTCTATAATAGCCGTCTTTAGCCAATTCCCCTGTAAAAGCGGTGAAACGACCAGGTCTGAAGAAGTAGAGCAAAGTTATGATAAATGTGTATAAATTAAGTATCATAATTGATTGAAGATCAACAAATATAAATATGCAGTTATTCTAGAATCGTAAAAGTATAAGTAAATTAGTTTATAACATCCAAAGATCATAAACCACTTGTGTTCTATTACAACTCCAATTAATGTCTACATAGGTACTTGAAACAGCTTCTAGGGAAATCAAGTTAAAGATGGACGTTAGGTCTTACCTACCTACGAAAAATATGAGCAACAAAATCTCCCTAATATATCCGTCTATGAGGCGACAATGATAATGAAAAATATAGGCATAGCAAAACACAGCAATTTACGCAAAAAAAATTGTTGTTGCGCAAATGACTGTGTTTTTCAAAATGTTGGATGTAAAACCAACAGGACTTCAATGAGATATTAATCAAATAAAACGCTTAAATATTATAACACGTTACTCATGGGCATAAATCTAAAATATTGTCTATGCCAATTATTACTGTACATAAAACCTAACGCTAGAAAGTGACGCTTGATGACAGAAACCAAAATGAGATCCTGGTCGACTCGTCACACGACTTTATTTACAACTTTCGGATGTTACAAAAAAAAGCATTAATTATAAAAGAATCTTTAGCCAAACGAACTGAACCGATTTGACGAGAATAATAATTTAATCAACGATACAATTTTAATAGGCTTGTTAATTGAAATCAGCCATTTTTCTCCGGATTATGAAGCGATTATTATTTTAAATGTATCTTTGATTCCCACCGTCATGGGTACAAGTGAGTTTAACCTTGGCAATGGATGGGACCACATCATTACTGTCTATACATGTCATAATACTGAATTTATGGGTTACCCTTAACTTCCATTTAATGACAGGATACTGACGTCTGATGGCAGTATTTTAAATTATCTAGAGCGTCAAATTGTTTTACCAATACCTGATTTTAAAGGTGACGCAGTTAAATAGGAATTTCGTATGAAAACTGGGCGCCTATTCCGGATGTTAACCTCCCAGTGTTTTTCTACACCAACAATCCGTACGTTCGATAATATAATTATATCAATCTGTATCAAACTTAGATACTGAGAAAGATCGAAAGTTAGTTAGTTATTTAAGAACAATATTTCATAGGTTGCTTAAAACCATATTTAGCAAAGGAAAGAAAAAGAAATTAAGAAAGAAAAATGTTTATTTAGGACTCGCACAACTTACACAAAAAATATTAAAAGCTAATTATTTATTCATTTTAAACTGTGTGAGAAACATTAGTATCTACATTGCACCCGTGCGAAGCCGGGGCGGGTCGCTAGTCTCTCTATATAAAATTCTCGTGTCACGGAGTTTATGGTTGAACTCCTCCGAAACGGCTCGACCAATTTTCGTGAATCTTAGCGTGCATATCGGCTAGGGTGGCGAATCGGACAACATCTATTTTTCATCCCCCTACCACCCCTAAATTTTATTTTTATTTTATATGGCAAAACGACGTTTGCCGGGTGAGTTAGTTTTATTATAAATTTAAGATGCTCGAACGTTACAGGCTTGTTTATAAAGACACAAGTCTTAAGAAAGACGCACAACATTAAAATACATTCAGAGTTAAAGGGCAGCTCAGTAGGAATATTATTGAATTTTTAAATTGACACCATTATCTTTCTAAAAAATCTAAATATAGCTGTTGAACACTTCTGTACGGAACAATTTTAATGTTTGAATCGGTAATGAAGGGATCAACAAATAAATATATATATATTGCTTCAAATTAACATTTGAGTGGATCGAAGATACCTCCGAACCTCAAATTGGATCACTCTTTATTTCCAAATTATTCAATTCCATCACTTCAATATTTTCATCATCTCTTTTGTCCTCTCCCTCTTAATATTTTATGCGATGATTTTTTAACCTACTTCGAAAACAGGATGTTTTCGATGATTTTGATTTCAAAATTGCGTAATTTTCCAGAAACATTTTCATGCCAATGTTGGTAAAGATAAAAACTGAACAAGACTACATGTATGTTTTACCGGCAGAAGCTCATTTCTAATCATAAGAATTAACCTATGTTTAATAATTTCACACAGAATAGTCGCCTTTTGTGCTCATATATTGTATCATAAAAATATCTAATTTTGGATTCACGATCTGCTTATTATCTATTGACAAAAGAACTAGATCCATTTCTATCTTCGAAAATTGCAAAGCTATATCTTGCACTTAATATGCCAAATAAGGATGAGGTCATTGCACTGAGCCAAACTACGATAATATCCATAAAACGATCCTTAATTAATAAGCTCACATCGATACCCGCGCGTCACTTCACTCGCTCGCCGTCTCATAATTTACGAGCGTCAGTAGTAGGTGATGTTCGCAGGTACGGCTCGGCTGCGCAGGAGTGGTGGTACTCGCTTCTTAGTATATAAGCGCGGAGAAATTCTCTCACTGCATCCACTCAGCAGTGATCTGAACATTAGAGAACATGGCGACCAAGTTTGTAGCAGCTGTGGCGATGTTCGCCCTGTGCCACGCCAACCCCGTCCTTATAAACGGTGAGTTAGACGATCACAAATCGAATAATAAATAGTTCACAGAAAACAAAATAAAATAGGCACCAACAACGAACCTTTCAAAATCTCATTTTCTAAATAAATTTTCCTGATATTAATCAATTAATTTTGAAAAAACCTTGGATCTTTCTTATTAAGTCCAGTTGAATTTGCAAAAGAAATAAATCATGAAAAAATAAACATTATTTTACCCCATGGTTCCCCTAGGTATCCTGTACCGTGATGGACGTGCCTACTCAATGGGCCAAGCATCCAGCTTCGGCAGTGGAGTGAGCACAGCACAAGCGAACGTGGACGGCAACGCGGCGCAGGCGTTCGGCAGCGCCAGCGGCGGCGCCGGACTGGCGCGCGACGGTTACTACTACCCCGGACAGGCCATCGTGCAGGCGCAGACCTACGATGCGCCGCCCTTCCCTCAAATTGCCTATGGCGCCAAGGCTGTCGCGCAGGCTCAGAACGGCGACTACTACCGTGTGCCAGCTCCCGCCACCGTCATCACCTACGAGCAGAACTTTGCGCCCGCCGCATCGTCAGCGTCGCACGCTGACTCGCACGGCGCCGGCGTCGCGCACTCCTCCGCCAATACCCAGGGCGTCAGCGGCTACGGTGCCACCTCGTCCGACGCTAACACACGCGGCGAGGGCTCCGCCGACTCTAACGCCAACTCCGGCTACGATGGCGTCAGCTCTTCCGCCAAGACTCACGGCGAGGGCTCCGCCGTGTCCTCCGCGAAGAACAACGGCGTGGTGTACCTCGCCCCCGCCGTGCTCGCCGACCAGCCAGCGCCCGCCGTCATCGACGCCAAGACTCCCATTTATTACACCTCGTACGTTCCGGTTAACCCCGCTCAGGGCGTCGCCTCTTCCAACGCGAACGTGGTCGGCTCCGGACACGCCGCCTCTTCCGCTAAGGTTGGCCACGGTCAGGGCAGGACCATCTCCTGGCGCTTCGGCACCTTGTACGATAGCCCTGCCTCCGCCCACGCTCAGGCCAACACTCAGGCTGGCTACGGCGCCGCCAAGTCCGCCGCGCACACCCACGGCTACGGCGCCGCCAACGCGAACGCTGACGTCCACGGCTACGGGTCCGCCAAGTCCGTCGCCGACAGCCACTCCGCCGGGCAAGGCGTCGCGCAGTCGTCCGCTAACTCGCACGGCGCCGGCTCCGCCAACGCCAACGCTAACGTGAACTCCGCCGGCTACGGCGGCGCGCGCTCCTCCGCCGACGTGCACGGCCAGTACTACGGCGGCTCCAGGACCTCGGCTGACGCGCACTCGCACGGTTATGGCAACGCTGCTTCCTTCGCCAGGTCCCAGGGCCTGAACACCGGCCTCAGAGTGACGGACTCGCGCGCGAACTCGTTCGGCTCCGGCTCGGCGCACGCCACCGCCCTGTCCGTCTGACGAGGCAGTTCGGGTCTCCTGCACCAGTGAGCAACCACATCACGACGACTTCCGGACGCGCCGAAAACTTGTCTTGATGTATTTGCGAAGTGCACGACTGTATTTAGTAATTTATTTTAACTTATTTATTTAACTGACCAGTTCTCATTGTTGTAGAATGCCATAAATAAATACAAGACTATAAAAACTGATTTACTTATTTACCTCGCACCTTATTGAAAATAGAAGATGGTTGTAGTTAATGGTTATAAATCCTTTCGGTATTGGCACGCGCAGCGCAATTCTGTACGCACTATTATTACACGACTGCCCAAAAAAAGGAGTGTTATATGTTTTCAGGGTTCATGTATGTATGTTCGTGAGTTTCTTTATTCCACCATAACTGATATCAATGTATGTATGTGGTATCGTTAGAAGCGTTAAGTTATCCCGGGTAGGTAACATAGGCTAGGGATTTTTTTTGAATAAAGAGGGGCAGCAATTGTTCATAAATGAGAAAATCAAAATATTTGGTTTTCCTGAAAATTACACTACATATACTGTCATCGTCTAAAGGTTGCAAAAAAAGTGTAAAAAAAAAAACAAATAAGTATTTAAAAAACACACCCGCCGTATCAAAAAGTGAGCTAAAAAATTAAAAACAAGATAGGCAGATAATAATCTTTTCATCCCCCCATCTCGGAAAGACTATTTTTTCTCTTCGATATCTGAGCGTAAAAGCCGTTTTTATCATCTAGTGGATAAAGTAAATTGAATTTAGAACATCGTGTGCACGAAATTTGTGAAGTCGAAACATTATTAAACCTTTTTACTTCTACCTCTATGGTGCTCTATTGTTCGGAATTTGATTTGGAAATAAAAAAAGTATCTTGTCATTGTAAATGTGTTTTTTTTTGCATTTAGTCATTTCCTCGAGTGCAAAGATTTTTCACCTTGTGCTCTTTTGATTCCGTCGCTAACGCTCAGGATTCTACTTTATGAATCACTCGTTGCACTCGTGATTCAATTATAGAATCCTTTGCTTGCTCGGTCATCAAAATTGAGCACGCGGTTAAAAAGCAACTTTGCACTCTTGTATAACAAATAACTATTTCATTGCAGTCAGGTGACCTGTAAAGAACTATTCAAAGGAACCGTTCACCGACTGTAATGAAAAGATGATTGAGATGTTTTTTTTTCTGTTACTTTATGTGTTTGTGTCTATGCCGAATAAATGTAACTATTATATTCTAATGTAAATTAAAATAATTGGAAACCGGATATGTAAGACAACTAGAAAAAGAATGACGCCAATTTATTCCATGGATTCCCCATAAAACGACTTAAAAACGTATTTGACATTAACATAACTTAGATATTAGGTTCAACGGTCTATTTATTTATTATATACTTAATAGTACACCGGGGATAACAAAATAAAAGAAAACTACAAACTAAAACACATGTATAATGGGCGGCCTTACCGCATTCCGCGATCTCTTCCAGGCAACCTGGAATGGACAGTAATTGCCTGGACATAAATGGGGTTCTCATCATCATACATTACTATACATATTATATACACAGATAAATAAATAATCTTAACAATAGATACATATATACTAAAAACATAGGCAATAGATAAATGGCGAACATCGATATTACAGCGACAAGTAATGTTCTTTCACGAGCCTTTTGAACACAGGTAACGGATTAGGCGCGTCTTACTGGCACTGGCAATGCATTCCACAAACGAGCAGCCTGGACAGTAAAGGATTTATCCAAAAAAGTTGTGGAATGCATTGGCATTTTAAGTCGTAAGTTATCCGATGTCTTCAGAAATTTAGTGTGGGAGTCACAGAGAAACTGAAAATGTCTCTTGAGATAAAGAGGGGTAGAAGGGGAAAAGAGAACATTGTATAAAAGGGAAAGAGTATGAGCATTCCGACGAAGGCGAATAGGCAACCACTTGAGCTTTACTCGGAATTCAGAAACACGTATCATATTTACGTAAACCGAATATGAACCTTAGGTGTACAACAATTTTGAAGCCGCTCAAGTTTGTCGAGTAGTTCCTGAGTGAGGTCCAGATAGCTGGCATCAGCATAATCTAGGATGGCGAGAAGAAGTGACTGTGCAAGCGCAATCTTAGTGGCAGTCGGAAGAAAATTACGCAGTCTCCTCAAAGAAGCCGCAGATAAAAATAGCTTACGGCTAACTTCTTGGATTTGGGCAGTCCAAGAAAAGTTCCTGTCAATGATTATCCCCAAGTTCTTAACTTTCTCGAAGAGGGGAATAAATTCTAGGTCTATCCTAGCTGTGAAATACTAACGGCAAAAACTTTATGTTATTATTTGTTAGTAGATAATATATAGATGACACAGTTGGCGCAGTGGTTGAGCGCTCAGCTGCTGCGCTACGTGTCGCGGGTTCGATCCCCCCCGCACGAAACAAATGTTTGTATGGCCTATAGATAATTGTTCCGTTTCCGGCCTACAGATAATTGTACAAATAAAAAAAAGAAGTACTGATCTGATTATAGCAAGTCTTCCACTGTGGAACGTGGATAACCACACTTACCGCTGATCATAAACGGCAGGATTATTTCCAGGAGATTTCATATTCAGTTATGAATAAAGAAGCTCGGAAACGAGATGCACCTCGGATATATAATACGAGGGTGCGTTTTATCGCGAGTTGCGGTCTACAGTAAGCCTGCAAAAAGGATGGCAACCAACCGTGAACACTCCTTGGTTACTTCATAAATAATACTGGCCACCTCAATGAAAAAAGGTGGTAACGCCATTTGTGTTTTTGTTTAATTTATTTTTCTACAAAAATAATGGGTTGTAACGTTTTTCCCTCACAGTTAAATAAAAGAGGAAATATGACGTACAATTATATTATTATAAAAATATCTTAGAACTAAACTTACTACTAACACTCGTTCACCTAACCACTACCTATCTAACGCTCTCAGTTATGGTCAAAACACGGAAAAGTTACTTGTTTAGGCCTCTGGGCTCTTGCCAGAGAAGCCAGGCAGTAGGTCCGAAGCCGATGCTGGTGCAGCGCCGGCTCGCAACCTCGGTTGCCGCACAGCGCGAGGCCCCTCAGTAAGGCCCGCACGCGGGCTCCAGCGCTCCCGCGGAGAGAACTTCGTAGACGGTTCTCAGTTGAACCCCGTCGTTATCCTCGGAGATGGTTCACCATGGAACTCCGGCGTAATACTGGTAGATGGTTCTCAGTTGAACCCTGTCGTCACACTGCCGAAACCTGGCTCCTCAGCCCTTTATATAGCCAAGACTCACGTTCTATAATTCATAATTCAAAACGTATGTTTTCTTCCGGAACAATTCAAAATTCAATTCAGTTAGAATGCCAGTGAGGTTTATAGCCAGTATTCCGTTTACAAATAATCTAAGTGAGAGCGTTCATAAGAATTTTAGAAATACAGTATATAACATAGCTATACAGAAGGAAAACAGAATATAGCTTAACATCTTATATTAATCTATTAAACACAAATATAAAGTGAATTTTAGTATTTACAAACAGTTAAACCTTTTTAGTAAAGCTATAGAGCAATTACATAAAGAAAAATATTACAGTTTGACCACTCTGACATAAAATGTCACAACAAGAAAATAAATATTAAAAATATTAAAAAGGTGATTTTATATTCAGTGAAATCGTTTAGAATCAACGCTTAAAGCATTCAATAACGAATTCCACTACTAATACAAGCACTTCATTAATTTCAGTATATGTAACTGAAGATAATCTAAAAAGTCAAACCGTGAACATAATGAGATGTTACAATGGATAAAAGCATAAAATACCTAAAACGTAAGTGTTTAATAGTACAATATGATAGTATCTGCAGTATTTAAAGTACAGATACTATATTTCCGAGCCAGGCAGTAGGTCCGAAGCCGATGCTGGTGCAGCGCCGGCTCGCAACCTCGGTTGCCGCACAGCGCGAGGCCCCTCAGTAAGGCCCGCACGCGGGCTCCAGCGCTCCCGCGGAGAGAACTTCGTAGACGGTTCTCAGTTGAACCCCGTCGTTATCCTTTCTAATATCGCTTTAATTTTAGCTGGATCTGATCGTAAACCGTTTTCGTCTACAATATACCCCAAGTATTTTAATTCATTTTTAAAAAATTGACTTTTATCGAAGTTAATAGTCAAATTGGCTAAAGTTAACTTCTCAAGGACTTTAAGTAGATAAGAGATATGCTCCTCAAATGACTCAGAGATGATAATAATGTCATCTAAGTAGCAAAAGACTTTATTATCAAATTCGGGAGTAAAAAGCATGTCCATAAGTCTTTGCTGAGTAGCTGGAGCATTAGTTAGTCCAAAGGGCATGATAACAAAGCGATACATGCCTCGACCAGGAACATAAAAAGCTGTTTTATCTTTATCTGATTCATATTTCAACGGTATCTCCCAGAAAGCTTTAGCAATATCAATGCTAGAGAGAAATTTAGCATTCTTAAGGTTATCTAAAATTTCATTAACGAATGGGAGGCTGTACGCGTCTCTACGAGTAACCGAATTTAGTTTACGACTATCCACACAGAAACGCCATTCGCCATTCTTTTTAGGTGTAATGATAACCGGGGAAAGCCAAGGGCTTTCGCATTTTTCAATAACACCCCATTCTAACATTTTATCAACTTCTTTAATGAGAGCTTTTTGTTTTTCAGGAGAAAGTCGATAGCACCGTTGCTTAATTGGTGGAGTGTCACCAGTATCAATATGATGACTAATAAGATGAGTGCGGCCAAGTACACCTCTACTTTCAAACGATATAGCTTTAAAACGATTAATCATGTCATCAGCAATAGTTTTTTGCTCTGATGAGAGATAATCATAAGGGAGTACTTGTTTAGTAGTTTCAGTAACTACTGAACATCTAGTCACTGGTTTGAAAGCCGAAGAAAGTATGTGAGGGACAAGGTTAAACTTTTTCCAAAAATCAACTCCTAAAATAATAGAAGGAGATATATTTGGAAAAACAAAAGCTTCGATTAGATGAGTTTGATTATTGTAACTAATCGGAATATCAATTGAGCCAAGAGATTTACTTATATGTTTACTGGCAGTAGTAATAGTCATTGAACGAGACTTGGATAACGTGAAGCCTAATTTCAAAATTTCCAAGTGGGAATTATTACCTAGTATTGTAATAGAACTACCACTATCTAGTAAGCCGGAAAATACTTTGTTGTTGATTGTTATATCAATGAAAGGACGGTTAAAATCTTTTTCATTTTTGTATAATGAACTTATTTTGTAACAAGAAAAGAAATTTTTTATGGTTTGTAACCAATCACGCCAGTCTGATTGATTAAAGTTTTTCTTACCCAAATCATTATTTAGTTTTTTTGAGTTCTTAGTTTTTTTGCAGTTAGGACAATTGGTAGATTTAACATCTTTAAAGGCACATCTAAAACAAATGAGTGTTCTAGGTTGTGAGCAATTAGTTAATGTATGACCATTAGTGCGGCAACGTACACAATAAGCGTTACAGTCAAATTTACTGATTGCATTAACTTGACTTCTGTTGCTAAAACGATTATTAAAATTTGATTTAGGAGGAAACGAATAAGTAGTTGAGGGCTTTGAAGTTAAGTCAGTAGATTTATAATTAAACTCAACAGTTAAAGGATTTTTAGTATTATTAGGCTCGCTGAAACGTTTCTCTTTGTCCAAAAATTCTTCATATTTTTGACAACAAGTAATTAGCGCGTGGATGGAGTTAATATTGCTATTTGCAATGTAAGGTGAGTAACAAGGTCGAATGTTACGGATTATAATTTGGAGTTTTTTAGATTCTGGTAGTTTTTCTGTAAGTCTGGAAAACATACCTGTTAGTATAGAAACAAAAATAACAATAGGCTCATCCTTGCCTTGAGTTCGACTATTAATGGCTTCCATTAATTTATAATCATAGTCAAAACCACCAAAATCCGTTAACAAAGCATCGCAAAGTTCATCCCACGATAACAAAGAGTCACGTTTAAAACGATACCAATGTAGAGCGTTATCTGTTAATAATTCGAAGGCATGATTAAGCAATCTATCTTTCGAAATATTCCTAGAAATGCTAAATTCCTCGATCTTTTGAATAAAAGCACGCGGACAAGAGTTTCCGTCGTATTTAAAACGTCTTAGTTCATTAAGAGAATTATTTGATATACAATTTACCGGTTGAGACTGTATATCAGGGAGCATTGTATGAAACATTGTCTCATTGGGGCTATTAGGAGTCGAAGAGGGACAAATGACTTCAATCGGTTGAGGGTCGGGTTCTAAAGGTAGAGGGTTAAGTTCAATTGGCTGAAGGTTAGGCTCAATTGAATCAATTAATAAATTAAATTTTGATTCTAAGGCAAAAAATATTCCATTTAATTGAGAGAAGCGATTTTCCTCAGAGGAATCCGTATCAGTATCGATCCTATTTAATCTGAAGAAAACATGATTAAGATAAGTTCTAATTTTTTTATTAAATTTTTTGTTACCCTGTTCTAACAATAAAATTTTTGATTCGATATAATTTAGTGTAACGGTAAGTTCATCCAAGTCAGTCTTGGCTGAGAGTACCGAATCAAAAATATCTAGAGATAAAGTAAGAGGTGCAAGTTGTAAAATTTGCTTCTTGAGAAGCAAAACCGTATCCTTTGGTTCCTCCAATCTGATCTTAACTTCATATTCAAGTTCAGCTTTATTTAAAAGCTCAAATTGAATAATCCTGGCCATATTTATAAGTTAATATTCAAGATACCAGAAAGTAAAAGACTGAGCAAAACAAAAGTCAAAATCAAGAGGGAAAATCAATACAATATGTAAGTTAAGTTAGCATGAGTCACTCCCATAAAAAACCAAAGAGGGAAGTGAGAGGGTATGATAATACTATGAGTCAACTGAGTAAGTTAAAGTCACTCCTATAAACACAAAGTCCTCCAATAAGTTAAAGATTGTAAGAGGGAAGTGAGGGTTGATTGAGTAAGTTGAGTAAGTCACTCCCATAAGAAAACAAAAAAAAAACTCTTAAAGAGCAAAAAAGAGGGAAGTGAGAGGGAATATCAGTTATAATAAAGAGGGTCAGTTTTAGTAAGTCACTCCTAAGATTGAGAGGGTTATGAGAGGCTTCCAAGAGTACCTACTTAGAAGAGAAAATATTTCCTAAACCATTAACCTATCTAGGAAACTAACAAGGAAAAGAAAAAAGAGTTTATGCCAAAATATTATACCAGAAATATACTCGTAGATATACTAGATGAAGTATTTTTTTAGAATTTTGAAAAAATCGCTAGGCTAGCTATAATTTTACGTGGGCGCCAAAGTGTAACGTTTTTCCCTCACAGTTAAATAAAAGAGGAAATATGACGTACAATTATATTATTATAAAAATATCTTAGAACTAAACTTACTACTAACACTCGTTCACCTAACCACTACCTATCTAACGCTCTCAGTTATGGTCAAAACACGGAAAAGTTACTTGTTTAGGCCTCTGGGCTCTTGCCAGAGAAGCCAGGCAGTAGGTCCGAAGCCGATGCTGGTGCAGCGCCGGCTCGCAACCTCGGTTGCCGCACAGCGCGAGGCCCCTCAGTAAGGCCCGCACGCGGGCTCCAGCGCTCCCGCGGAGAGAACTTCGTAGACGGTTCTCAGTTGAACCCCGTCGTTATCCTCGGAGATGGTTCACCATGGAACTCCGGCGTAATACTGGTAGATGGTTCTCAGTTGAACCCTGTCGTCACACTGCCGAAACCTGGCTCCTCAGCCCTTTATATAGCCAAGACTCACGTTCTATAATTCATAATTCAAAACGTATGTTTTCTTCCGGAACAATTCAAAATTCAATTCAGTTAGAATGCCAGTGAGGTTTATAGCCAGTATTCCGTTTACAAATAATCTAAGTGAGAGCGTTCATAAGAATTTTAGAAATACAGTATATAACATAGCTATACAGAAGGAAAACAGAATATAGCTTAACATCTTATATTAATCTATTAAACACAAATATAAAGTGAGTTTTAGTATTTACAAACAGTTAAACCTTTTTAGTAAAGCTATAGAGCAATTACATAAAGAAAAATATTACAGTTTGACCACTCTGACATAAAATGTCACAACAAGAAAATAAATATTAAAAATATTAAAAAGGTGATTTTATATTCAGTGAAATCGTTTAGAATCAACGCTTAAAGCATTCAATAACGAATTCCACTACTAATACAAGCACTTCATTAATTTCAGTATATGTAACTGAAGATAATCTAAAAAGTCAAACCGTGAACATAATGAGATGTTACAATGGATAAAAGCATAAAATACCTAAAACGTAAGTGTTTAATAGTACAATATGATAGTATCTGCAGTATTTAAAGTACAGATACTATAGGGTTTCCTGTTTTTCTTTTCATACCATACAACCAGTTTCAAAAGAATATCAGGAATAAATGCATACCTTCATAACTTCAAGTTTTTCTTAAATTTTCATATTTTTGTTAATCTACCAAAGTAAGGGCTGGGGCAATATTTCAGTAGTGAAGTAAATTTTAGTAAAACTCACCTGAAAATAAAATTGCGCTTTAAAGGTTTTTGTACCTACATGTATATAGACAGACTGTATATCAAACAACCAATTATGGTTGTTTTTTTATACCTTAAACATAGTTAAACATTTTGTAAGTTAATAAACTGGCATGTTCTTCGATTTATACGAGTGTTTTTTCACTACTTCATTTGAAGTCTATTTTATTCTTGTCAGTACAATTATCCAGCAGGCAGGTTTAATAAAACCGAAAATTTCTGAGGAGCTCAATATTAGCCGCACGAGTTTGTCTTTCGAGGTTAAGCGATGCTTGCCGAGGTAGGTCAATCCCTGTATAAAGAGTTTTCCGATTATAATTGGGAATTGGCTAGACACATTAATCGGGACCAACTCCTATGTCATGCTTAAAATTAAGCCCTTCGATTTTTCATCGCTATACAAAGGCATAAATGCATAGGCTATCCACACAGTAAGCGCCTAGATTACTGAGTTTAATATGACATTAATGAAAAAAAGAAAGTAAACAGCACAGACAATTAACGCGTTATCATTTATTTTATTTTATTTTTTTTAGTTTAATGAAGCTTGATCAAAATAGCGAAACATTTGGTAGGTGTTTTGCGACGTTCCAGCTTTCAGTGCAATTTACTGAAAACTAGTAAAAAGACTTCTTGCATAAAACAATTAATTAAAATGATTTCCAATACAAAAAAAAGGTTTTTTTAGATGTTTAGTTAAATTTTTATTTATGTTATACACTTCACTAGGTTTTGCCTAAAAATATCGATTAAAAGAGTGAAAGTATCTTAGAATCCTCATTTCATCATCAGACCTTAATCACGATGGTGATCAAGGTTGATGATGATGGTGTCAATGCATAGGCAAATATATGTATTTACAATTTATGCAATGACACAATAGGGTAGTTAACTAAAAAAAACTAATTAGTCCGTCGGATAGATTTCCAAAAAATATTGGGCACGTATTTTTTCTTTTTTCACATAAACAAAAAATGAAGACGATACAGTGCGTTGAAAACTCGTGTGACGTCACTACTCGCTACAATTTTTAGCGAGCCGTGACGTCACAAGCCCCCACTCCTGATCTTTGATGCTTTGTATCTTCGTCAGTTTTTATAGATTTGATAAAGGAAAAAATACGTGTCCAATAGTTTTCTATAATCTAACTGACGGACTAAACATAATCATATATTTTTTACTCAGGAAACATCCCTATTTAATTGAACCCAAACACAATACCTGGGCCCGGAGTCTTTTTTTTTTTGGATGGGAAATCATCAAATGACTCCTCCCGCCCTGGGTGGAGCGGTAGGGAGTGTCAGACTCTTACTGACTAAAACCCACCCGTGTTCCTCTTGTGCCCTTTGCGTTCCAGGGCCGCGGTAACTCTTTCGAACAAATTCCGCAACTGGGCCCGGAGTCTGCTATTACAATAGTGTCAGAATGGTATATCATTGATTTCATAATAGTTGATTTTTACAAGTTTGGTATCACTGACACTCGTTAAACAATGGTTATCTCGTACATGATGACAACTGAATAACAGATGTATACGGTAGTCTGCTAAAATTTTGACAGTTCCTTCGATCAGTGAACTACCATTAGAACGTCCTTATGCAGTCATTGCTTTTAATAGCTCGTTTATCAAAAAGTATTACGAGATCATTGACCGACCAATGATCGACAATTATGAATTTATCAGATTACGAACTTTTACCAAAATGGCAATGGGATCGTGTTGGAATGACGATTTTATAAAAATAGCAGACTTGGGGCCCTGTTTTGTACGCAAGTAGAGAGATGGGTATACTGCAGCTTCAAGTACCTTTTTTTTTTTTTTGGATGGGAAATCATCACATGACCCCTCCCGCCCTGGGTGGAGCGGTAGGGAGTGTCAGACTTTTACTGACTAAAACCCACCCGTGATCCTTCTTGTGCCCTATGCGTTCCAGGGCCGCGGTAACTCTTTCGAACAAATTCCGCAACCAGCTTCAAGTACCTACAGCTGCAGCATCAGATCATGGTTGCCATGTTCTTGCAATGTCATTGAAGTAACAAAATACCAAATTTGATATCGACCACACCTGTGGATTTTGTCCATACCATTCAAATAGAAAGAAGTAAATGATGTTCAAACGGCTGAACAGATTTCCTTGTATGCAAGAAGTAAGAACTCTCTCGATCCAGTCGCATTATAAACAAAAAAATGATATACACTCGATTCATCCACAGATAAAACTTACGCATAACATAAAACCGTTGTTTTTGGTCGGGGGATCTAAATTGAGCAACTTGTACGAAACTTCAACCTGGGGCCGTACTTACAACGAAGTGCCAATGCTATCATGATATCTATGTGAAAAAAGGATAGTGCTATTCGTCTTGTATAACTCCGTCTCTCTCTGACACAGGAAACATGATGGATTTAAGACGTCATGGTAGGGCTACTGATGCTACAATTAGTTAACCTATTTTTTATCACAAACAAAAACAAATCGCACCGCTACGTCGCTACGAATGCGCGTAGCACTCATCTTCACAAGTTCGTAGCACGTTGTGAATAGCAAAGAGTACGGCCCTGTTGATAAAATAAACGGTGGTCGAGAAACTCGCTTTTAAAGCATCTATATTCACATTGACTATGTACTATGCAGATATGTATTGACATACCTACTTACCTTGTTGTATTTTAAACGAGCTAGCTATTCCTGACAGTCAATCAGAATAAAATACTTTTTTTTTTTTAACTATAATTAAGTTCCGAGTAAGTTACAAACTTAAGGTAACTAATAATAAGACTCATGCATAATGTGTGCGAGCTTAAGCGCTCGCGATGAGGTCGATGCACTGTTCACTGTGCCAATACGTACCCTAAACGACGAATTTACTAATAAAACAATCCTTAATTAATAAGCTCACATCGATACCCACGCGTCACTTCACTCGCTCGCCGTCTCATAATTTACGAGCGTCAGTAGTCGGTGATGTTCGCAGGTACGGCTCGGCTGCGCAGGAGTGGTGGTACTCGCTTCTTAGTATATAAGCGCGGAGAAATTCTTTCACTGCATCCACTCAGCAGTGATCTGAACATTAGAGAACATGGCGACCAAGTTTGTAGCAGCTGTGGCGATGTTCGCCCTGTGCCACGCCAACCCCGTCCTTATAAACGGTGAGTCCTTAAAAACTTAAAAACTTTCTCCTTTCTTGGTTTCTCTTTAAATTTATTTCATACTTTAAATGCAGAAAATACTAAGTGACGTTTCATGAAATCCAGCTCACTTTACCATAAAAATAATGTAAATATTCCCATCATCCCCAGGTATCCTGTACCGTGATGGACGTGCCTACTCAATGGGCCAAGCGTCCAGCTTCGGCAATGGAGTGAGCACAGCACAAGCGAACGTGGACGGCAACGCGGCGCAGGCGTTCGGCAGCGCCAGCGGCGGCGCCGGGCTGGCGCGCGACGGTTACTACTACCCCGGACAGGCCATCGCGCAGGCGCAGACCTACGATGCGCCGCCCTTCCCTCAAATCGCCTATGGCGCCAAGGCCGTCGCGCAGGCGCAGAACGGCGACTACTACCCTGTGCCAGCTCCCGCCACCGTCATCACCTACGAGCAGAACTTTGCGCCCGCCGCATCGTCAGCGTCGCACGCTGACTCGCACGGCGCCGGCGTCGCGCACTCCTCCGCCAATACGCAGGGCGTCGGTGGCTACGGTGCCACCTCGTCCAACGCTGACACACGCGGCGAGGGCTCCGCCGACTCTAACGCCAACTCCGGCTACGGTGGCGTCACCTCTTCCGCCAAGACTCACGGCGAGGGCTCCGCCGCGTCTTCCGCGAAAAACAACGGTGTCGTGTACCTCGCCCCCGCGGTGCTCGCTGATCAGCCGGCGCCGGCCGTCATCGACGCCAAGACTCCCACCTATTACACCTCGTACGTCCCGGTCGACCCCGCTCAGGGCGTCGCCTCCTCCAACGCGAACGTGATCGGCTCCGGACACGCCGCCTCCTCCGCTAAGGTTGGCCACGGTCAGGGCAGGACCATCTCCTGGCGTTTCGGCACCATGTACGATGCCCCCGCCTCCGCCCACGCTCAGGCCAACACTCAGGCTGGCTACGGCGCCGCCAAGTCCGCCGCGCACACGCACGGCTACGGCGCTGCCAACGCGAACGCCGATGTCCACGGCTACGGGTCCGCCAAGTCCGTCGCCGACAGCCACTCCGCCGGGCACGGCGTGGCGCAGTCGTCCGCTAACTCGCACGGCGCCGGCTCCGCCAACGCCAACGCTAACGTGAACTCCGCCGGCTACGGCGGCGCGCGCTCCTCCGCCGACGTGCACGGCCAGTACTACGGCGGCTCCAGGACCTCGGCTGACGCGCACTCTCATGGTTTTGGCAACGCTGCGTCCTCCGCCAGGTCCCAGGGCCTGAACACCGGCCTCAGAGTGACGGACTCGCGCGCGAACTCGTTCGGCTCCGGCTCGGCGCACGCCACCGCCCTGTCCGTCTGACGAGGCAGCTCGGGTCTCCTGCACCAGTGAGCAACCACATCACGACGACTTCCGGACGCGCCGAAAACTTGTCTTGATGTATTTGCGAAGTGCACGACTGCAACTAATAATTTATTTTAACTTATTTATTTAATGTCTCAAGTACACAATGTTGATGTAATAAGACGCAACATGACTGCCATTAATAAAATTAAAGACTTATAAAGTTAAATACTGAATTCTTTATTTACAAAACTCCTCACCCACCAACCTGAATTACAGAATCAATGAAAACGAACAGCGAAGCTTCTCAAACTGTACAAAATAAAATTATCTCAAGTTTAGTAATCACAGTTTCCCCTGCATGAAGGGCTTCAGAAACTTGTGGAAGCTCTGGTTGACGGGCTCGGCGTTGAGCGGGCTCTTGAGCGCTTCCGCCATCAGGCGCTCGTACACGCGCCCGTCGTACGCGCCCAGGGCTGAGTTCAAAATCTGCGAAAAAGATACATTGTATTGTGTGTAAGAGCGAAAGGACAATAACTTTAATGAAGATGAATTCACTCCAAGTAATGACAAGACAGTAGGTACCTGATCCCTGAAGTCGAAGGCATCCACCAGCCCCACTGCGTTGGGTCGGATCTTCCCGAGGAGTCCCTCGTAGGTTCCCTGCAGCTGACTCACGTCACTTTCTGATATTGATGTATACTAGAAAACGGAATGACAACATTAATTGGGGTTTCCTGAAAACTACGATCACAGGTCTGAGTTATAAAATGATTTTTTTTTATATTCAAGGCGCACAAGTAATTTAAGGATAGGCAAGTCGGTATAGGAGGCCGCACGAGCGTCGGCAATCATCCCAATCTTTTTATCCAATACTCTCGGGATATAAATAAGATTGAACTGAAATTGATTGTCCTATCCATAGAAATATACCAAATTCATCCAAATTGGTTCACCGGTTAAGGCGTAACACGTAACTAATAGATAGTTATTTTTCATAAATAAAAATTTAACCAAAAATATTAATTTATTATTTGTAAATATTAAGTAACCAAGGAGCCTTTTATTACTGGTTTTCAGTAAGTTGCACTAAAAGTTGGAACGTCGCAAAAACGCAAAACGTTGTTTCTTATATCACATTGTTAAGTATTTATTCTTTTGATTTTATTTCATACTAGCAGCGCCCGCTGTTTCACCTGCGTTGTTGGTGTTCCCGTGACAATACGGGGATAAAATATAGCCTATGATACTCCACAATAACGTAGCTTTCTATTGGTGAAATAATTTTGGAAAATCGGTTCAGTACATCCAGAGATTACCCCTTACAACGACACAAACTCACAAACGTTAACTCTTTATAATATTAGTATAGATTTCAATACAAACAAAAAAAAAACTATAAGCATTCAAGACTGAATCGGAAATAACCAAACATTAAAAAACCCCAAAACCGTTTGTTTACATTTTCCTCTACAACAATAAAAAAAATATTGAACTCAACAAAAAGTTTTATAATGTCATGAACTTGTGGCCCAATAAATATGCTAATGTGACGTGGCACTGACGTAAGGTCAATGTCATGGCAAGTCATTCTCTGACGTCATGATTAACTGTTACTTGTATTTTGTTCTTTTGAACCTCGATTCACAATAAAAACTAACTCAACTTTACAATCGTAAATAAGAACCGATCATCGTTACCTCTCCGAACCTCGACATGTTTTGGGATGATCGATGGTTTGGAAGAGCATCTTAGTATTTCAACGTGGTCCCTTTCTAGTCCGATGGAGATCTGAAGAAGAACAGAGATAAGAAACGGCACCTTTCAATAAATGATAGCAAATCAGTCAGGATAGCTGAAATCGCATGTTTCTTTATTGTTTACACCATTTATACCACATACGCTGGGGTTTTTTTCAAACAGATTGGTAGCGTTAGTGTAAAGAATTCTGTATTTAACTTTCAAAGAATTTCGTAAAAACGAAAAAATTTTCATTTATTTATAATATATCAATCATTAGAATCTTTTGAGACCCGCCGACCACCTCCTAGGAGGCCGTGGCAGTCGCGGGTACCGAATAATAATAATTAATTATCATTGTCTCTTGTAAGTGGATAATTAATTACCTACGCCTCATCAACTGGGTCTCGATAGATACACTCACTGGGATATTCCATCCGACCCCCAAACAAATACCAGACGATTTTTTATCAAACTTTGTCACAATAGCAAATGACTTTCTCCAGTCATTTTTTGCTATGAAACTAAGTCAATAGTTTACAACTGTTCATTTGAACGGCCCCAGTTTATCAAAATGATCGATATTGATCTATCGATGTGCGGTCAGACCATCCATTTGTTTTTTTTTTGGTAATCCTGGGTCTGTGTGTTGACCCCGAATTTAAATAACTGTTTGCAAACCTTAGACGTGTTAAGGTTTTGATTGAGAAAAATGTTGGTGTGGCTGTTTGTTTTGTTAATATCTGTCTACACTAATATTATAAAGAGGAAAGATTTGATTGTTTGTTTGCATTGAATAGGCTCCGAAACTACTGCACCGATTTGAAAAATTCTTTCACTGTTGGAAAGCTCTACTATCCCCGGGTGACATAGGCTACATTTTATCCCCATATTCCCACGGGAACTGGAACTACGCGGTTGAACCGCGAGGCGCTGCTAGTATTAAATAAGTTTACAAATTAAATGTAGTAAACATTCTATACTGGGTTTTTTTTTATCATTGACCTTATACGCGGCCGCCTGTGCGATATGACTTCTGGAATGCCAGTGGTTCCTCTGATGCGTTGCGTCCATATCCGTGAATGACACTCGTTGGATTAATGTTATTTTTTTTTATTATGTCGGTAGTTGGTCTGGTACTTTAATGTACTGCCAAAAAATCAGACAATCTTTTAAATGTATTTAACTATTTACTGTTACCTTTATATTAATAATTTCTAGTGCTGTATGATTCATGCGATTGTGCTTTTGTGTGTCCTCTGTTCTTGCGCTGAATAAATGGTTTATCTATCTATCATATCGTAGGTACGCGAAAACCTCTTTTTGTGCAGGTCCCAATCAAAATTTTCGGGCGTTTTAAAGACATAGAAGTGAAAAAGTCTCAAGCATCGCCGCAGCACATCATATACACATGTATATGATGTGCTGCGGCGATGCTTGAGACTTTACTTTACTTTATGGTTTAGACACATGTCTAAACCATAATACAAGGGTAATCAACGTCTAGTGGTCACCATTGTTCGTGGACAAGCACGCCATTTACCGGTGCGCGCAAAAAATCGCACTACTCTGTCAGTTTAGAGAATTATGTAAATAGCTTTTATGTGTTGAGTGCTTATTAAATTATTGTGACGTTTTGAGTCTTTTATTATTTTTGTAGGACGACGGTTGGGTCTATTAAAGTTTTTGAATTACTTTGTCAGACCTTTTCAACAATTTAGGTAAGAATTCGATAACAAATGTACATACATACTTGTATTCCTTCGACGAAAATATCTTACTTATTGTTCTTTGAAGGGAAATTATCCATCAATTAACTGTGCATATATATGAGCTCTTGGTTAAATATTCGAAAGAGTCACCGCGGCCCTGGAACGCAAAGGGCACAAGCAGGAACACGGGTGGGTTTTAGTCAGTAAGAGTCTGACACTCCCTTCCGCTCCGCCCAGAGCGGGAGAAGTCATTTGATGATTTCCCATCCAAAAAAAAAAATATATATATATATATATATTAACAGCCTTACTGGTCGATATACTCAATTATTATAACCTAATAATATATCCAGGTTATCCTTAAATATTGTGGTGAGAAAATAAATTATTTAGTTTTATTTTATTTAAGCAAAGAAACGCTTGACGAGCTTAGACAAGTATAACTTTGCTTCAAGTTTTCATTTCATATTTGTTTTTGCATCTATTGTAACCTATTTCATGTGACTAGAACGACATGAAGTAATTAAAAAACAAACATTTAAAATAAACAAATTTAAAAATCTAAAAAAAAAAAAATATTAAAATTAGCATTTTGTATAAAATTTATTCTATTTGAATTACAATATCTTCAAAAATAAATAAAAAAAGGGAATAAGGGTTTATAAATGTTTCATTCAACAATCACATAAATTTTTGATAATACATTTATTTTCTGTAACGAAATATTTCTCACATAATTTACAACGATAGACACTAAAGCTAATCGATTTTTATTTAAAATCGAAGCCGATTTTATGACGGAAATGAGGACTTTTGACAACACGATTTCAAATTATAAATAATATTTATATCAATAAAACTAAAAATGTTATCTACATCCTATTATTATGTGTATCATGGTTTTATTGAGTGCCATAAAGAGGACATAAATTATGTTTTTAATTGTACAAAGTGTTGTTATTACAAGGAACATTGTCAAGGTCGGCTAGAGATTTGATCTATGGTAGTTAAGCTGGCATTGGTAAAGTATGTACCTACTTACGTATGTAACAGGTTTTTTATAAAGAGAGCTTTGTTTTTTATTAGTCACAAAAAATAGAGATCCTGTTTGAAACACATTCGCATCGCATTCACGCTTCAAAATAATGAAAAAAAGCAATAATAAATTTCAATATACTAACCTTGACCACGAACACTGCTGCAGGTAAAAAAAAAAGGGTTTAAAGGAACCTAATATGACTGGCATGACGGACCCAAACAAACTGACAACCTACCATCGATAATTATGATCAAAAAATCAAAAATTTAAAGGACTGACATGCGCTATCGAAAAGGCAAGTACCTAGACCATTCCAAAGTTTTGGCTCCTATGACAATCGACATCAGTGATAGAATGCAACTACGTCTTGAGCCTTAGCAAAATAAAATATAATCATCTGGATTTTTTGACTACCTCAATTTGTTACCCAATGTAGGACAGAGGCGGTAATAGGGATATTACCGCAACCAGGCCCGAGTCGGTTGCGCTTCGTGTTCCACGCGCGCCTCTAAGATCTGTCAGCAAAGAAGACGGGGCCCTATAGGGTCAGTGCCTGCTAGGGTTGCGGAATTTGTTCGAAAGAGTCACTGCGACCCTGGAACGCTAAGGGCGCCAGAAGGAACACGGGTGGGTTTTAGTCAGTAAGAGACACTCCCTTCCACTCCGCCCAGAGCGGGAGCAGTCATTTGATGATTTCCTATCCAGAAAAAAAAGCCTCCCTATTATCATTGCAAACCTTAAAGAAGCTTGGAAGGTCGAGGTTGGATGGACGTCATTTTTGTTTTAAAATCAACAGATCTATTTCCATTATTTGGTAAACTGCAAACGTGATCAGAATTTCACATCACCTCCGCCGCGAATTTAATTAATTTAAATTTCGCTCTATAAATAAATAACAAAACTGCATCAAACTGTAATCCAACACTATAATCACAGCGGGTTCGTGACCCACGTCATGCATAAATAATTCACACTGATTTTATTTTCCACTATGTTTTATTATCCCCAATGTCCATAAATTTCTCCAAACGTATAATTTATCCTAACAAAACTAGTCTTTGGAATTTAGACTATTCAACAGAGACACCTGCTTTCAAAACTGTTGTTAGGCTAAAATATAGAGATCAATTTAACAAATTGTATCACATTATAGAAACGAGATTTCGATTAATTTTATGTGGAAATGCACAAAAGAACGGCTTTCGAATAAAATATAGAGATCATTTAAAGGAAACATCATGTTTTTGGAATGTACATATATAATTGGACTTAGAGATATTCACAAATCTAATCATAGTCATAAAAAAAAAAACTGAGAAAAAAGTTGCAATGTAAATAGCTAGATTTATTAGCTGTTGTCAGTAAATAACTGCATGCAAACCTATTAAAATACATCCTTGAAAATTATCCAAAGCTTATTCAAGTAACAGTAAATCAAATTATACTTACTTCAATCAATCGTTTCTTTTTTTTTAAATTCAGCTGGCCAAAATAAAAGTATTGTGCAGTTATAATACTTAATTTATAACATACTGATTTCAGTAACCGTTATGTAGACAAAAACTTGGTAACTGATATCATGTGTATGCCATAGACTAAACACAGTGCATCATTGTTGTTAATTCACCTGCCAATCGTAGTCGTTATGGCAATCCATTGAACTGTCATTTGCAACAGTTGGTTAGAGCTACATTTTTGAATACCATAAGTATTGACTTGTTAGAGCTATGCCCAGAAAGAAATACTATAGTACTCGTATATACTGCTAAATACGATTTCAAAGTGGGGATAACTGATATCGGGTTTTCCATTACGAATTTTCCGTAGCCCGAAGATTGCATTTGTGGCAACGCTGAGCTGCCACAAGTACACCCTTCCTAAATCCTTCGAGAGAAATAAACGTCATTTGATGTAGTTGTAGATACTAGTATGTATCTTGAAAAGAGGTACCTAATTATTTAGAACTGCTGCTTTCACTTAAAAAAAACTCTGAACGTTTAAAATCAACAATTACTTTGCTAGGTCAATAGTTTCTTTAAAGTATTCTACAATATACATTATTCCAATGTCTTTAATATACTTAATGTGTAATTGAGCGTACCTACTTTATTGCACGTAACCTAACTTTCCGATCACTAATTACATGAGCAGTATTACAATAATATGACTTGTTACACAAACTGGCGTTTGTAATCATAATACTGATATTCAAATAAAGGAAAAAAACAGGAGCAAATGCAGCCGTAAATTTCAAAACACAACGGTACGCAAAACATAACTGTCACGATGACGAAGCCGAAATGCATCAAAATTCCCTTAAGTCACACCTCATAATGACGTAATTTTTGTCTTAAAATCTACATATCTTTCTCCCTTATTTGGTAAACTGCAAACGGTAACACTACATTCAACACCACTAAACCTGCACATAGCTGTAATGTGTCAGCTTTATGATAACATGCCAGATCGCTGTGTTCAACCCGACATTTTTACAAGAAACACTAAAAAATACGTGCTGGGAACTCCGGGAAATTCACTAAAAAACTTCTTAAATCATGTCCTTTATAAAACATGTCATAAAAAAATCTGAAATAATAACTCTATAAGGAAAAAGAATGGGCAATACATGCACACCTAAAATTACGGGTTGCATTTTTACGTCTGATAAAAAAATTAAAATGCAAAATGGCGGCTTCGTAGACAGACGCATAAAATATTGTATTTCACCGTGCAGTGAGTTTTTACTACGTATTATTTAACTGTACCTGTGCAGATAATCAAAGCTATTGTGGGACGCCATTACTTTCGCATGATCCAGTTATTTGAGATTTATCTATATTATCTAACAGTACGGAGTAATTGCTATTTTGTTCTTCTAGAAAGATATTTGTGTCAAGTGTAGATTGGAAGATATAGAATGGGATCAGTAGACTTTTGATCGCTGATAAGGTCGCCGATTATACGTGTACTTTTTCATTGTTTCCTCTTAACGGTCATTTAAGAAAGTATACAGAAAATCAATAAAAAAATGGCATAAACCGTTTAATTTCTGCTTCCGAATTCCGCTATATTAGGTCACAGATAATATAATCCAACTCTTTCAACTACATATAAAATATGACTGTCGAAAATTCGAAATATTTTGAATTGGCTCTGTTGGGGTCGGTAGCTCTTGCCATTGCTGACAAAAATTCAATTTGTCTATGGCTTCGGGTGTTTCTCACGACTTTGACTTTGAAGAGAACATACCAGCAGTAGATCTCCTAGTTTCTCCAGAGCCCAGTAGACGGCGTAAAGATGCACCAGCTGGTTCAGCACCCTCTTCAGAGGCTCTGACAGGGTTGAGGTCGTTCTGTCCACCTCCGACTTGTAAGTTGACAAGATGAATGCTCGGCAGTGAGCCTGAGGACGAAAATCATATAATTTTTTTATTTAGAAGAATCTTCGTAATAGTGGATATTTTGTACAGTGAACGTTACTACTATTTCAATTATTGCAATAGGTACTATTTTTTGTTTATTTTTTTAATTTACAAATTAAATGCACAATTTTTAATAGGTATTTTTGTACATTAGTAGCGTAAGCTAAACGTTCCTTTTTAAATTGTTACCACTGTTACCAAATTCACCTCAGGTACTAAACTATAATTATTGTATCAAGCCTTGTGGTTTGAATTATAGTTTGACTTGGACCACTGTATCGCGCCTTAGGTATGGGCATGGCGAGACGGGGGGGCAATGCGGGCCGAACGAGCGATCAGCCGTCAGTCAACCGTCAACGCTCTCGTGCTCGGTGGCAGGTACTATTTTTTTTATTGGGCTGTCTATCTCAGACGTACATGAGATATGTAAATATCCACAGACAGGTCGTGCGTGCGTTATCTCATGATTGTCATACCGAAGTACCACCCAGATTTGATTCCCATGTCAGAGTACCTAACTGTAATTAATGTAATACAATTATTAAAAACTTAACCTGAAATAGTATGAATATTTTAATAAAAACGTATTTAGTTACTATATTCCTAATAAAATATGAAGCTATAATCTCTATGCTATAAAATATTGTATACTGATATCGTAAGATCTATCCGATAATATCGAACTCTTGTGACCTCATACTAAGGCGCGGTACAGCGGTCCCGGCAAACAGTATAGTAATAGGTCCAAATCACTGCCAATATATATTCTTGCATATATTCTTAAAAAAATATTACTTTTCGTATGCAAGCGAAATATATAATATCATTTTCACGTCTTTCTATGCATATGCATTATTTTAAACGAAAGGTAGGTACCTACTTTGAAATGAAAAATTTAATCGATAGTTATTACTACCAGAAACCATATATTAGCCACGCCTCCACCATAATTTAAAAGAAAGAATATCTTAATTATAATCCTAACCAATGTGTATATGTATAAAGACATTCATGATTCTAATATTAATTGTTTAGTTTTAACTGCAGGCTCTTTGATTGATGAAGACAGTTTAATAGAAGGAATTACTAAAGCCATGCCGTGCGACTTTTTTAGTCTATATATATATTTTTTTTTAAATTTAAGAACCGTTAGGAACATAAAGTAAGGACATCGCCAATAAACTAAGAAAAACCATTAGCGATAACACAATAAAATTAATTTGGCTATTTATAAAATGTAATAATACGATTTTATTACTTTTTGTCAAACATTATTAGTGTTAATTAGTTGAATTAATTTAATTTAGCTTCCTGTTTTAGGTTGTTGACATGGTTTTGTATACAGATCATATATATATTCGACGACACAGGTGGTACAGTGGTTGAGCGTTAAGCTGCTGAGTTACATGTCGCGGGTTCGATCCCCGCACGGAACAAATGTTTGTATGGCCTACAGATAATTGTTCCGGGTCAGGGTGTCTTGTGTATGTAAGTTTACATGTTTGTTAACGCACCCACGATACAGGAGTAAATCCTAGTGTGGGGCAATGTTAAAAAAAAATGTATTTTTTATGCTCTGTCAGTCTTTTCCGGTCGGAGGTCGGAATTGGTAAAACCTGAATCGGTATCACTACGCACTTCAGTCACATCTCATGAATATAAAATACAACGTCGGCTAGCAGTTAAAATCAGACGAAGTTTAAATTACGGTTATGTTGATTTTCGACACCGTTAATATATAACATTAAATAATATAAGCACAAGATCAAAGTCGCCCAGCGGGTTATGGAAAGGACTATGCTCGGTGTGTCTCATCAGAAATGAGGTGATCCGTCAGAGAAGCAAGGTCATCGATATAACCCACCGGATTAGTAAGCTAAAGTGGCAGTCAGCTGGCCATATTAGTTAGAGAACCGACAACCAATGTCCAGCAGTGGACTGCAACAGGCTGTTGGTGATGATAATGAAATAATATAATGTTTTCATTAAACATTACATATCACATCATAAGGGTATCAGGGTGGGCGCAAGGAAAAATCACCCGGAGCAAACCAGAGCAGATTTTTTTTTCAGTTATATGTAGTAGGTACCTACTTATATAATATTTAAAGTGCTTTTTTATGCTATGTTCAAACTCTGTAAAGTTTTTATAATGCTTTCATCATTTTTATGTTATTAAGTGTCGTCAATTGCATACGGATTAAAAAAAATTAATAGGCTTAATAGGATTAAAAAAATGAATATAAATATTGAATTGAAGATTAATTGGCTCGTGCCTTTCTTTTAACTTTTAGGTATGATTTATAATGAGCCTATTATTTATCATATTAATATAAGGAAGCTGTTTGTAATATGTATTTGAATAATTTATCAATCAGAAAATATTATAAACTCTTCTCATTTTTTTTCTCTTTTGAGGCCTGCTTTGTAAACGACTCTAAATACATCCAACTTAGCTGTGGAATTTACTATGCTATATTATTTTGCGAATAATATATTATATAAGATTTCCGAAGCTTTGGTCAGTTGGCGACAAAGGTATTTTAGTAAATAAGTTCAAAAGAAAATATAATACCTTATTAATGAAAACATAGAAGTTATGACATTAGATAAAAATGACAAATATATAAATAAAAGTTGAATACTATTATGAAATTGATATTGCCACATTCAAATTAAAATATACCTACCATTTAAATTTCAAAGGATTTTTTATAAGAGAGAACACAACTCTATATCATAAAATTATCACTAATATAAAACCACAATAATTTACTAAGACATACATATATTATTAAAATTATTGGTTTGTGGTAGCGATAAAATGTTGTCACTAGATATTAAAACTAAAGCGACAATAATATTTATCTCCATACAACTGTTATGTTTCAACATTTGGGGAAAAAACGAAGTTGATATCGAATTTCTCCTATACCAAGTAAAAATCTTGATAAACTAAGAAAAACACAAAACTAACTTTCTGAAATAGACCACAATTAATCTTCAAGATCCAAAGTAAATTGAATATATCGAATAGAATAGAAATTATTTTACAGAAACTTACACTTATCCAGAAATTTCGGTTTACGGATGATAATTTTACGTGATAACTTCATAAGAAAACATTGATGAAAAATTGCATACGTCACAAGGCGAGCGCTTAGGCCGATCGTGCCTCTCTATCGCTTGTTCCACGCTCTCGCTTGCACGCTCGACTCAGGTGTAACGTTACACTTTTTCGTGCGTGCAGCCGACGTTCATCGATTTATAAGACCTTACCACCGGACCGCAACTCAACGGTCAGCGAGTCAACACGTCCCCTGAGGATGCCTCGTGGAGAGGCGAAACACGTGTCGGTAATGGTGTTGGGTTTTGCATTGCCTTCCTACATGTGCTTAAAATCCTTGCATTTGCCTTGTAATCTTGCATGTGCATAATATAGCGGGCGGGAGGGAGGTGCATACCTGCAACCCACTAATATTCGCGGAAATTAAAACATATTGTTTTCATTTTCAAATTTAAAATGGATTTCCGCAAAGTAACGCCTGACTCAATAAAATGTCAAATGTCATACCTCAGAGGCAGCAACCAGCTGAACTGATGTCATGTTCCATGCATCTTCCGGGGCAAGACCTCGTGTCGTATATTTCTTGATACTGGCCACTGCTGATGCCACTTTCCTAAGAAATCATTATTTGTTATGTTTACATCTTTGCACAGAAGTCATAAGACAGAGGCAAACAGCCCTTATTATGTTAACTTATTAACTATATGCTTAAAAATATCCTGATTGGCAGATTTTAAACTAAGCAGGTTAGATTTTTTAAGAATAAGCCTTTAATCGTATAAGTCAGCCTTACTGATTCCTTCCTGTTCGAGACGTAGAAAGAACTTTTAACTGGAACATAATAAAACATTTTTTTTCACTGTGTGTAGGATTTTTTTACATAATTAGCTAACTGATACTTTTACCTTTAATCTGATATAAATATTACAAAAAAAATTATAACCAGTACTCACTATTGCTTACGCTTACCCCTTTTTTCTGGATGTAAAATCATGAAATGCCTTCTCCCGCTCTGGGCGGAGCGGAAGGTAGTGTCAGACTCTTACTGACTAAAACCCACCCGTGATCCTTGTGCCCTTTGCGTTCCAGGGCCGCGGTGACTCTTTCGAACAAATTCCGCAGCCCTAGCAGACACTGACCCTATGAGCCCCATCTTTTTTGCTGACATCTCTTTGAGGCCCGAGTGCAACACGATTCGTCGACCTGAGCCTGGTTGTTAGGTATACTTACCCTGAAGCGACTCTTCTAAAGCCTTTGATGATACCGTCGACAGAATTGTCCCATTTCTGTTTTTTGCTCATCTTCTCTGAGAGGTAGGACATTGTTGGACTCAATGCCTTACCAGCTAATACTTGTTCCCATGCCTTTACTAGAGACCTGAAACAAAACTTATATTTAGTAAACTGAAAAATATATTAGTTAACAACATCATCGTTTAATTGGCTGATATTCTTAGTTTCCTAAAGTACAATGGGTGCTTTTGTATGAGCTCCGTTGCTGTAGTAAATCGAAGGGATATCGGCGGAATCATAGATATAATAAACAAGGGCCGAATAAACATAACATTAGACCAATTTTATGATATGATACCATCAGTCAGTGGAGAATCAGTTTGGAGGGCGTCCGGGGAGCGACCGGGAGGACTTTTCAAAGGTGTCCTGGTAAAGCCTGGACAATTTTTTATCAAGGGAAATCAAAAATTTGCAAAATAAGCAACAAATTAGCTTAAAATTCATTCGTAATCGTATGCGCGATACAATTTGCTCGTAAATCCGGCGCTGCAAAATAGCCAACACTATAACGCTGCAAACAAGCAGTAATAGATAAAAAAAAATCTGTCAATGTTTTCTTTTTATTTAAATTAAAAAAAAAACATTAACAGTATATTTTTTAAAAGGCCTTTTTTTCAGGACTATATATATAAGATTTTGTCCGACGCGGCGTAGGCCATTTCGATACGGGAAATGCGACGTTCCCAAGGCCTGTTCAATATAATATTTGACTAATACAACACTCAATCAAAGACATCATAAATGTTGTGATCCCGTTAGCTACAGTTTAGATAAGTTACTTTAAAAAATCATAATCTTAAACGACAGCGTTTATTTCAGAGCAGCTGCCATAGAAAAACTTCAAAAGCCTCGGGTGAATCACCATTTTAATGTAATTCATTCACAATTTATTATGTCATTTCGTTTTGTAGCTTATTTATATTTTGCATAAGTTTTTGGCAATTGTCTATAATGTCATTGGATTAGGTGCTTCGATGAGTTTATTAAACTGTAATAAACTTGACAACTGTCACGTGTTTTTGAAATCCTGTTTCTGAGTCATCGAAAGAAACTATATAGATAAGTTACGGCTTAAACTTATCTATATAGTTTCTTTAATATCCTTACTTTTAAATCTAATTGGGACCTTAATTAAATACCCTATTAAACCGACTTCAAAAAGGAGGTTCTGAATTAGGCTTTTTTTTTGTTTTTTCAGTGATATTTTGGCCGATTGTCAACCGATTCGAATGTTTCTTTTTTTGTTAATAAGAGTATTTTTCCGGTTTGGTCCCATTTCAATTTCATGTAGACAACAACGGTTTCACAACAATAATTAGTGTTGTTTTTTTTTATATGGAGGTCGTTTATATATTTTTGTAAAAAAAAATCTTTTTGTTCTATTTACAAATGCGATATGTTCAGTCTTCCCCAATATACAACAGAACTGGCGTACCTAATGATTAATGAAGAAGCACCTTTACCAATGGTGTGAAATTCCTCACCTAGCAGTCTGCAACATGAGTACAGTATTCTCTCCCTCGTACGTGACAGCTGCGGTCACCAATCCGTATATCTGTGGCAGGTTGGAGGACAGCATGTAGCCGTGACCGCCGCAGGATGTCCGACAGCGCTCTGTCATGGCCGACGTGTCCCAAGATGTCACTGCTTTGAGGCAACAGGCTATGGCGTGTAGCTGGAAGAAATAGATTGACTGAGTGACACTCATGCTTTTAACAGGGAATCTGAATATATGATGAGGATTATTTTCTGTTCCTAAATACATGTCTAAAATTTGGATGGTACTTCATCTTTATGACTACAGAAACTTGTTATACTAAGAGAACCATCGACGACGATCTTTTTTTTTCTCTATCGGGTCGTTCTTCGCAGACCGGTGATGGCTCGTAGTGCGTAGAAACGTACCCAGCTCTCTGCATGATCTCCCACCATTTCTTCCTGGTGGCAGTCGGTCTGGCGCCATCACATTCGCGATCCTACTGCGGATACTACAAGATAAAGTCTATATACAAGGAGCTTTCAATTAAGAGAGCTTACCTCTGGCAATTCATCCATGTTCCCCTTCTCCAGTTCAGCAGTAACGTTCTGATACATCCTGGTGAGCCACTTGGCCGTCAAAGTGAAGGCGTGGCTCGAAGCGATGGCGATGAATAGCTTGTGCTGCTGCGTCACGTAATCCAGGATCTGGGGCTCACCGGCACTAGAAATGCAGGGGAAGGCATTTTACGGTTGAAATGATATTTACAGACTAATTTTCTGTTTGTTTCTTAGCATATTATTAAGGGTGCCCTCCGTGTTCTCATTCGACAAAGTTCTATGAATGAAAACAATATATCTAGTTTTAATTTCCGCGAATATTAGTGGGTTGCAGGTATGCACCTCCCTCCCGCCCGCTATATTATGCACATGCAAGATTACTAGGCAAATGCAAGGATTTTAAACACATGCAGGAAGGCAATGCAAAACCCAACACTATTACCGAGACGTGTTTCGCCTCTCCACGAGGCATCCTCAGGGGACGTGTTGACTCGCTGACCGTTGAGTTGCGACTGAGAAATTAGTACAAGGCACCCCCCCTTTTATACACTGCCACCGTTGGTTATTTGTGTACAACTACCCACAAACATACGCAGTAAAGCGAGTCAACACGTCCCCTGAGGATGCCTCGTGGAGAGGCGAAACACGTGTCGGTAATAGTGTTGGGTTTTGCATTGCCTTCCTGCATGTGCTTAAAATCCTTGCATTTGCCTAGTAATCTTGCATGTGCATAATATAGCGGGCGGGAGGGAGGTGCATACCTGCAACCCACTAATATTCGCGGAAATTAAAACTAGATATATTGTTTTCATTTTCAAATTTGAAATGAGCTTTCCATGCCTACAAACAGGATGGCAAAACATTTCACTTCACGCTCGCGGGGAGTGAACGTGAAGTCAGATGTAAGTTTAGATGGTGCGTTATTGACAGAATAGACCGACTTTAACAAACTCACCGTGATAGCTCAGGTGAAGGGTGCTTGAAGTAAGCTGTCGATCTCTGGAACGACAGCTCACTTCACCTAAGTTTACACGGGGCGATATTGACAAAATAGACCGACTTTAATAAACTCACCGTGATAACTCATGTGAAGGGAGCTTGAAGCTGTCCATCCCTGGAACGTTAGGTCACTTTACCTAAGTTACTGAGATTACTAGGCTAGCCAACAAGGATGATAATGAAGATACAATGGCAACCCTAGGTGCAAAATTCTCCACTCTATCGACTCATCAAATGCGATACTAAAACTTTTTGATTATTTTCATCTGGCACTTACTCAGGCTTCAGCTCCGACTGCCTCCTTACTGCGGAGTATCTGACAGCGATGGTGACGGCTCTAGCAAGCTGGTTGGCCATGCCGTTGACGATGATCACCCTCACGTACACCATTGTACCATAAGTCAGCTTGCTGTTTAATGACTTCCTGAAAGTACCATCCTGGAAACAGAAAAGAAAAATGCCCAGTTTTTTTTTTTTAAACCAAGATGCAATGATGAAATTAAGTATCAGCGACTACACTTACAGATTGTATATGTATAACTTTCGAAAAGCCAGTAGTCTCATTACTTTGGAGAAGCCGGTTTTAACACTAGTCTCTCATAACTTTGGAGAAGCTGGCTTAAAGCTAGTCTCTCATAACTTTGGAGAAGCTGGCTTTAAAGTTAACGTAAATGCTCCTATTACCGCCAGTTTTAGCTGTCTTAGGATTCACTTTTAAGAAATAGATATAAGCTGTTATGTTAGGAAAGATGTTATAGTTTATAGTTAATCTCAACGAAGTATTCTTTGCAATTCAGTACTTAAATTCAATATTCAATAACACAATACTTACTAAATAATTATTTAATCCAAAAGAGTAGTTGATTCTAATACAGACCCATAGAATGCTGCAAGATTCTATTACCGATTTTTCTACTTCTATTACCGACCGCAACGAAGTTGTCACTTCTCCTATACGATTAAATAAAATAAAAAATTGTTTTTAAGGTATTTATTATATAATAACAATAGTTATGAGATCAACATTATTACAATAATTATGAACATAATTATTTATTGCAACGCTTAGAGCACTTATTTTTTGTTATTTTAATTACTAAAAAATATAATTAGTCTCAGAAAACAGTCTTCAAATAATTTAATGCTTACTTTTTCATTACCAACATACTAATTAGATATTATAAATCAGTAACAAAAATATTTTTAACCAATATCTACTGTTTTCAACAATTGGTCCTTAGTTACAGGAAAACCTGACTTCCCGAGATAGAAAATCCAGACTACCAGTATTGCCATAGGTTTTTGAAGCTTCGTATTATGCTGGTCCTTTCATTTATAGCTAGAAGCGCAGCTCCTAGTTGAGCAGAGGCGTACTGCTTGCGCTTCTGCGGCTCCATGATTCTATAAAAGAACACAATCTTTAAAGAGATATAGAAATTAATTCTTCAAAAGAAGCTTTAAAAAGTTACAATGCCCCCATTCCGCCCCGCCATTTTTATATTTGATTTGAAAACATATGAAATAGAGCCAATGCCATGTAACCATGAATGAAACTGGATAGCAAATATTATTTTACATTTTTTTTTGCTTGTGACAAAATCTCTCAAAACGTCACGTATGCAAGAAATAGGCCATTTTGTTCAAAAATATACATTTTGTTTTGTTTTTGTGTAATGAAATATTGCCAAAAATATCGTCACAGCTGTGACTCGGTAATAGAATCAAGTATGAAGGTTACAATATTCTATTAGCGACCAATAAAATTAATAATAAACAGATAAAATATCCGCTTTATGGAATACTGCTAAATTCGATCTCATTGCTATAATATTGCTTTTAACGTCAGTTAGTCTTTAATTCAGATAATAAAAGGTTATTTACAGTATAATATCATTATAATAATTGGGATATTGTCTAACGTTGAATCGAGTTTTACACAAAAACTTTAAGAAATAGCTTTGTCGTTAATAGATGTAACGAAGTAAAATAATTTTAAGAATTGAACAAGAAAAAAATAAAATCAAATGCGGTAGTTTATAATAGATATTATTTAAAAAATACTAAATGTTCTCAAAATTTAACAACGCCATAGGTCGTTATTAGAATCAAGTTTTGAAATTTGGATTCTATTACCGCCTTAAATTAAAACATGATTTTATGACACAAAAACCAATAAAAAGTATTATATTAAGAGTTAGTTTAGAAAACGAATATATACGTCACAGTTGTAATGTGATAGCAAGAAGACAATTCCATCTTAAGTGCATTATTTTCCTTAAGTAATATTTATGTGTACTTACGTGGCTGGAGACGCGACACTATGAAATGTGCCTCCGCTTCGGGCGCGTCCCACTCATTATCAAATTATTACTTTCAATGGTTATTTAAACACACAACCTTTACTCTTTTTGTTGCCCAACAAAAATGCCTAACTAATTTTTAAGGTATGATTTTTCTAGAACTCTATATTATGTCTAATATGAGTGATTTAAGAATTAGATCGTTAATAGAGTACACATTTTAGGGGGTCGTTAATAGGAGCTTTTACGTTAGTCTCTCATAACTTTGGAGAAGCTGACTTAAAGCTAGTCTCTCATAACTTTAGAGAAGCCGACTTTAAAGCTAGTCTCTCATAACTTTGGAGAAGCCGGCTTTAAAACTAGTCTCTCATAACTTTGGAGAAGCCGACTTTAACACTAGTCTCTTGAAAATTTGGAGAAGTCGGCTGTAACACTAATCTCTAAAGTACTCTGTAAATCAGAAACGCTTCTGTCCGGTATCTCTGCTTGCTTCTTGTAAATCACAAAAGAGTAATTTTGATACGGTTTTTACCAATAGATCCACCCGAGTAAAGCCGGACTGGGTCCTAGCTTTAACATAACTAAGATGAACAAAAGACCAGCCTAGTGTAAGATCGTTACAGACCTTCAAAACTTGAGCATTTTTCATCAGCATCCTGTCTCTCTTTATCCTATGGTGTTCGAAGCCAAGGAACCCATTGTTAACTGTGTTGAAGCCTAGCTTGGCTCCAATCTCGCCAAGCTTGATCCCTGGGAGTGGCATGTGAGTCTCTTCGTCTCTTAGCTGGATTAAGAAAGGCTGGATGCCGCAACTCTTGCCTTGAGTGTAAAGATGTGCCATCACCACGCAGTAGTTGGCAGTGTGTGCCACTGGAAATAGAAGAAGGAAATGTATGCGAAGTGTCCAGTATATCAAGCTTTTTTTGTTTATTTAAACTTAGGTACAGTAATATCTGTACATGAGTAGACTTAATGCAACAAGGCGTTCTCTATCAGTAAACCTTTCGGTTAAAAAGCAACAAATATATCATATTTAAAGAATATGTAAAGATAAATGAATCGACGCTCAAAAACAAGAACTAGCAAATATTGTCAGAACTCATCTATGTTTAATAATTTTAATGAAGACCAAACTAGGTTCGAGAAGAGAGAGAAGAAGTACTAACTGCGGCCCGCGGCTTCGCCGGCGTGAATGTCGGAAATTATCCCAAGAGAACATAATCCCGTGATAAAAAGTATCCTATGTGTTATTCCAGATTATGATCTATATCTGTGCCAAATTTCATCAAGATCCATTCAGTAGTTTTTGCGTGAAAGAGTAACAAACATCGATACTTACAAACTTTCGCGTTTATAATATTAGTAAGATGACCTTCGTAATGCTCTTTTGCTTTCGACAAGCCATGGACTCCATGAGACCTAAGTATAAGTAACTAGATACTACGTCAGATTGATGCATAAGTATTAACATGAAACTTACAGCTTCCAGGCCACCATTTATAGGCAGTTAATGTGGGGCTGTGCAGCACAAACTCTTCAGTTTTAGGATCGTAAGTAGCTGTTGTTTCTAAGCCACGGATGAAAGTCCCATGACCTAGCTCCGTCTGAAAAACATGAATGCAATTGTTTACTCCTTTGAAGTTTCGAGAGATAAGGACAATACAAATAAAGTGTTTATTTAGAAAGTTCACTGTGGTAATTTCAACGTCAATTTTTTCTTTTGCTGCATATTTATGAACGAATTTATGTGGTTTTCTTTTTGATTTGGTCTTTCACTCTACTGCTCATATGCTACTTCCACGTTATGTATCACTTTCTATCAATTCTAAATACCTGTGCATATGTGCCAATGATCTCCATCTTGCTGGCCCTCTTCATCCAGTACTTCTTCTGTTCTTCGTCAGCGTGTCCCAGTATTGCCGGAATGAACATAGCAACGTGTAGCGAGAACGGAGAATTATCTTTGAACACCGCTGAGCTAATCAGACTACGGAACATCGCACTGCAAACAGTAGGTATATCGTAAGTTTTATTCAATTTAAGAAATACGAAAATTAAACCTACTTAGATTTGGTCTATATTACTAAGTCCAACATCTAAGTCGTTTTAATGGAAAACCATCAAATTACTTCTTCAGCTCTGGGCGGAGTGGAAGGGAGTCTCAGACTCTTACTGACTAAAACCCATGCGTGTTCGTCCTAATGCCCTTGCGTTCCAGGCCCGCGGTGACTCTTTCGAATAACATCTTTTTGACATCTCTTTGAGGCGTGGAACACGACGCGCCGTTGACCTGGGCCTGGATGTAATCGGATGGTTAGTCACCCGACACCTACCATCCGCAGGCCCGCGCCTAGGGTAGCTGGGAATCGACATGCGACTCCTGGAGCGTCTTCTTTGTTGCGGCGGCTGGGAAGTGAGGTTTGCCTCTCCCTCACAAATTCCGCCTTCTCTTCTTTTCGCTAGCATTACTGCTTCAACATTTGAGTCAGGAATCGCCTATTAATGAGTACAAACCCAATAGGTACATAACGTACAACCTCTAACCGACATGAATGCATCATGTGGGTTTTCCATACAAGTAGTAATTGTAGATTTAATTTTGAGCCTAACACGCTTACGTTCGTCGTCTGTTTCTCTGATCTAACATGTTGTCCAATCTTCAAACATTACAACTCGTTAGAAAGACAAAAAATCTTTAAATTAATGTTTAACTTCCATTTAGTCTTAATTCTTATTTCTAGTTATCTGCTTTTTGCGTCTAGTCATATCTAAAATACCATCACCAATTCCATTGATAACATACTTAGCCTTCTCCTGTTCCGATTGGTTCGGATCCTCAGCATCCTTCATCGCTCTATATAACAGAACTGCTTTACGAACTGCATTTTCATACTTCTCCTTATGACTGAGGTACTCTTCTGGTACATCGTCTATAAGTCCCTTAGTGCTGAGCACTTTTTGCTCTGCAATTTAGACAAACCATCATAATTATTCCATTGTTTTTCAATTTCTGCTTCTTCTAGCTTCTATAGTCTTAAAAACACATATTATTCTGTATGCAAAACTTGCGTGATATGTTTGCGAATAGCGTTGCCAAGCGTCCGGATAAAACCGGACACAGTCAGGCTTTTTGGTTGAGTGTCCGGCCAAATTAGATGGCGTCCGGCCAGTTCGAATATTTGAGAGGCTTTTGTGAGCATTTTTTCGCTCACCTTGTATCGTTTCTTACGTATTTGAATGATTAATAATACTGGCTCACTCAGTTTTATTGTTGTTTGATTAAAATTTCAAGAAAATTTTACCATAAAATCTTCTTATACTAAGTTTAGTAAAATTTGCCCAAATGTCCAGACAAACTGGCTGGTTTGACCGGCTTTTCGGCTTTAAGACCTGGCAATTCTATTTGCGAATGGTGCTGTTACCAAAATCACACGAACGCCTGCTCAAATACTCATTAAAAGCATTCTTATACAAAACATTGCTAACTACTTAAATCTCGCTTTAACTTTTTGCATCATTATTTCAGAACCATCAGAACTTTTAGACTTAAGTAAAACTATTTTGTCGTACGCGTAAACCCTAGACCAGTCGCCAGTTAAACAAAATCTGTAGATGAAAATTCACCTCTAGAATTTGGACTTTTGGTCATTCATAATTATCAGTACCTATGCAGTTGGTAGTTTATTAGTTTATCGTTCAATACAATGCCCTCTATAAAGATAGTATTGTTATCATCACGGTATCACGTACCGTGACTAGTATATTACGTACCTACTGGGCCCCAAGTCTGTTATTTTTATAAATTTGTCATTCCAACACGATCCCATTGTCATTTTGCTAAAAGTTCGTAATCTGCAGAATTCATAATGGTCGATCATTGGTCGTTGAATGATCTCGTAATACTTTTTGATAAACGAACTATTAAAAGCAATGACTGCACAAGGACGTTCTAATGGTAATTCACTGATCAAAGGAACTGTCAAAATTTTAGCAGATTACCGCATACGTCTGTTATTCAGTTGTCATTATGTACGAGATTACCATTGTATGTAATTTCTTTCAATGGAGTGTCAATGGTTGACCATTGGAAAGTCATTGTGACGCTTTTATATTAGTAGATTACCAAAATTGTTAAAATCAACCATTATGAAATCAATGATAGACCATTCTGACACTATTGTAATAGCAGACTCAGAAACCGCCAGCGAAGTTTTACATTAAAAATGTAAAACTATTAGAAAACTAAAATAGCCGAGTAATACTTTTCCTGCATTAAACGAGCATCTAGTATTCATCTGGCGTAGTAAATTACATTGGGACTGAACTGAAGTTGTCAACACAAGAATCTGACGCCGCAAAGGAAAACAACTCCGACGTAATATAAATACCAACTTAATTATCAGGTCTATGTAACTAACTTCACGCATGACAGACGACTCTGTAGCTATCTTCATGCATGACTCACATGAACCTACTTGTAAGTAACCAGTTACTCAACTCCACATACAAACGATTAATAAACAAACAAATGAACGTCGACTCACCCAACTTTCTCCTGTTTTCCGTCGCGTGAACACTTCCATCTAAATAGTTTGTTAGCTCTTCTACGTCGAATTCACATTTCTTCCTCTCTTCAAACAAATCCTGATTTACTTTCGCGCTCATGATTACAACCAGTGTATGTTACAAAAGACTTATATTGCTAAGTTATTTGCCTGTAGTGGGGCAATGATTACGTTGCCTCTAATATTACACGGAGTGACTCGTTATCAAGACGCATATATAATAATGATGATAATTTGTTATTGTTAGTCTTATCTGGAGCTAATAAACTGTTTTGTGAGGTATTACGTAGATTGTGACTTAGTGTTATTTAATAAATGTTTTGATACTCTATCTTGTACTGAAAACTCGTGTTGACTCATATAAACGTATTTCACACGTCTTTTATCTTGTTATCCGAGATTTAAACTGTGAACGATCTTTGTACTTTGATCTAACAACCTACTACTATCACAGATCGTTCTTATAACATACATCTTCTTATATATAAAATTCTCGTGCCACGGTGTTTGTGGTTGAACTCCTCCGAAACGGCTCGACCGATTTTCGTGAATCTTAGCGTGCAAATTGCCTAGGGTGGCGAATCGGACAACATCTATTTTTCATCCTCCTGAATGTGGTGGGGAAGGGTGTCCCACCCATAATTTTTTATGTTATTTTATGTGGCAAAACGACGTTTGCCGGGTCAGCTAGTCATTATATAGATATTTGCTTTGTCACTGTTTAAGAAAAACTTACATACGTCCAACTTATACCTACGTCTGACATAAATAATTACTTTTAAGGTAGGTTTATCAATTAATTTATGGCTGAAAAGGAGGAAGCACAAAAGAAAGTAAAAGACGAACATCTAATAAAATAAAAATATTTAATCATAATCCTCGTCCATAATAATTTATAGGTCGTATCGTATTTTTCCAGTACAATATTTATAAGATTATTAAATGCGTATAAAATGCAACAAAATACCTACTTATCAAAGATAAAGTTTGTAACAAATTCAACAAAACTCAACTGGAGCAAAAATAAAGAAGCTAGATGTTGATATGAGGGCGGGTCAAACAGTTCGCGCAATAGAGGGGGGGTTGGGGGTGAGAACTTTTTTAACCTGTCAGTACTACGTACTCAATTAATCTATAAATCCTAAGTGTCAGCCCGATCGGATAACTTTTGAGATCATCTGCCTAGCCTTTTCCCAACTATATTGGGGTCGGCTTCCAGTCATACCGGTTTCAGCTGGATACCAGTATTTAACGTGGAGCCGCTGCCTACCAGACCTACACAACCCTATAACTGGGAAACACGGTACTTCTTGGCAAGACTGGTGTCAGTTTTTCTGGCTTCTGACAATCCGTAACGACTGCCAAAGATCTACAAATGACAGCCGGGACCAACGGCTTAACGTGCTTTCCGAAGCACGGAGGAAACTCGGTATGATAATATGGTCATCCATCCACAGACCAACCTTGGCAAGCGTTGCTTAACCTTGAAGATCGATTTGTGCGACTGTTATAATTTAGCCACGAGATCCTCAACTCTTCCTTTTGAGACATTACTGCATAAACAAGTAAATCGGTAAGTGAACACTGACTCTACAGAAAATTGAGTTTCGTGCCGTGATAAAGATCCTGACTAAGCAAAGAAAAACTCCTCAAATAGTTATAGAAAAGATGTCATCTGTTTATCTCGTTTACTCTTGCCCTGGAAAAATCAATGATTTTCAAAGAGCAGGGCCTTCCCAAGCAAGGCAGATACTTATCGAAGACGATGAGTGAGATATGGCAACATCTTCAGACATTGTTGAAAAACTTGCTCTTGACGATACTCGTCTGAATATAAACAGATCGAAGAGAGGAGTATCGTCTAAGATTATTTTGTGCATTTCCATAACCATATTGGCATGTCTAAGATCAGTGCAAGATGAGTGCCGAGACTACTCACACACAGTGTTCTCGCGAGTTGTTGGATCTGTCTAGTAACAACAAGGATGAGTTTATGAACCGTATTGTGACTTGGGATGAAACTTGAGTTCATTATGAAACTGAGTCAAATGCACAAAAAAAGCGCACCACACCACCTAAGAAGTTCAAGGTGTCAACAATCAGTCGGGAAGATAATGGTTACAGTTTTCGGCCATGAACATGAAAAAAGCGCTTCGTGGAAACGCATTAGATAGCGAAGATGTGAAGTCAGCTAGCCTTCCTGTAAGGTCTCAGAAGTATATAAGTGTTAATGGAGAATATATTGAAAAGGAAAAATAACTTCATGTTTATATTTCCGCGAACTTTTTGACATGCCCTCTATATGTATGTAGAATTATCAGAATTACAGATATTGCATTTTTCGTCTTGACAATTAGACTGTTACCGAAGTATAATTATAAGAATAAACCAGTCTCGGTTAGGTTTAATAATGCCACTTCTATATCTGACAAAATTGTAAAACTTCTACAACTTCTCAGCTCATTGCTCTACACAGCATCTTCATCACAGTTTTCCCTTCAGCATCGGTCTCAAATACTTGTGGTAGGCGTCATTGACAGGTTCCTTGTTCATCGGACTCTTCAGGGCTTCCTCCATCAGACGCTCGTAGACACGGCCGTCGTAGGAACCCAGGGCTGAATGAAGAAGCTGGAACACAAGCATTGGGTTCAGGATGTTAACTGGATAGATACGAAGATACATATTCGAACCAAGCAAAGACCAGGCTGCATTATTGGCTTACAAGCTGCTTCGTAAAAGAAGTAGTAAAAATTCTTCCTTTTGATGAGCTAGACCCTAGTCAAATTGGTCTTACCGTCATTACTACTAAACAATCTGTTCAGAACACACATTTAAAAAATTCGACAAATACCTTGCATACAGGCTGACAGAAGAATTCCAAAAATACAAAATATTGTCTAGTTGAAAACTGTGACCAAGTAGGAAAAGTGATATACAAAGCACAAATCAACCATCAAGCATGTTATTTATTTATTTTAGGTTGGTACTTACTTCATCCCTTAGATCGAATGCATCAACAAGACCAACTGCATTAGGTCTTATCTTCTCCAGCAGTTCTTCGTATTTTATCTGCAAGTCCGCCAAATCCTTCTCCGATACCGATGTATACTGGAATAAGATTTATTATCTTTAGTAACAAAAAATTTACGTTACACAATTATTTTCTCAATTTGTCGGAGCTGATGAAATTAATGAATGGACTGGTGTGAAATATGATATGGATAGCAAAGAGGTGACTTTTGAGATCAGAAAATAGAGATAGACATGCTGTGACGACCACAAGTAGAATAGGATAAGAGCAGAATTATGATGATTCTTGATATAATGAACGATCGTTGCTTCTCTGTGTGAGAACCCTTCAAGACACCCGTCCTCAAAAAGAAGAGAAGCGGTTAAATGATACAGTGTATAATATAGCTGTTTCTTACCAGTAAAAGATCTCCAGTCCTCTCCAAGGCCCAGTAATACAGGTAGAGTTTCACCAGCTGGTCCATGACTATCTTCACGTTTGGACTTGAGTTGGCCGTCAATCTCACGATCTCTTGTCTGTATGTGTCTGCTATCACAGCTCGGCAATGAGCCTGGAGGAAAGACGAAAAATATTTTTCAAATAATGAATAGAATAGAAATACTCCTTTTAGTTCGTCATCATCATCTGCCTAGCCTTTTCGCAACTATATTGGGGTCGGCTTTCAGTCATACCGGATTCAGCTGAATACCAGTATTTAACGTGGAGCGGCTGCCTACCAGACCTCCACAACCTATTAACTAGATAACACGGTACTTCATGGCATAACTGAAGTCAGATTTACTGGCTTCTGAATATCCGGAACGACTGCCAAAGATCTACAAATGACTCCTTTTACTGAATAAAAATTAGGAGCTTAAAAATAAATGGGTGGTCAAAGAAAAATAACATAGAGAAGAAGAGATAGAAGGATATGTTGCGGAATTTGTTCGAAATAGTCACCGCGGTCCCGGAACGCAAAGGGCACTAGAAGCATCACGAGTGAGTTTTAGTCAGTAAGAGATGATTTCCCATCCAGAGAAAAAAAAAGGCTGTATGATATCATTAATATGTGAGTCACTCTTGAATTTACTGGTGTAATTACGAGGACATCAATAGGGCACTTGACTAAAAAAATCGAATTAGTCCATAAGATGGATTTCACGAAAGCAAAAAATGAAGACGATACAATCCGTTGAAAACTCGTTCAAAACAAGAATAGAATAGAATAGAATAGAATAGAATACTCTTTCAAGCCATGTTCAATAAAATTTACCTCAGCTGCAGCAACCAATTGGATGGTGGATACTTCCCATGCATCTACTTGAGATAAACCTGCTCGCATGCGCCTCCTCATATTTTTTACACTCGCAGCTACCTTTCTGAAATGCAAACAAAAATAAAACTGATAAATAACTACTTGGTACCAAGAAAATTACAATACAAATTTATCATGCAGTTCTCAGGTGCAAACCAACTTGCTAAGAATAGCAATGACAGAACGAAACCAAATCGAAGAAAAATATATATAAATTATTGTAATGATGGTACTCACCCAGCTGCAAGAGCTTGGAAGGACTTGATGATGCTATCAGGACTACTGTCCCAAGTAGCTTTACTGCCAGAGAAAGCGTGTGCCAAATACGACACGGTCGGTGTCAGTGGCTGCTTTGCTTCTGCTTGCTCGTACGCTTTTACCAAAAACCTGAAAATATGAAGGTTTACGAATTTATAGTATACTTTTGGGTAAATTTTCAAATTAAAAATTTGAGAGCGTACTTCCTCTCGGTATATAGGTCTAAATAGAATGTTTAACGTGAGCCGTGCAGATATTCCATTGGGATCTTTACCGGAGCAGGCCGCTCTTTCATCATCAGTCACCCATCAACATTTTAGCAGAAAGCATTGCTGGACTTACTTGGTGAACGGTTCTGAACTTCACCAGGTCATGGGTCCACCTGTCTCTCTCTCTTTGGTCCATTTATCATATTGATCATAATCACGTAAAAGTGATATGTGGATAGACTTCTTCCACTGTCTATCCCTATTCCTGGAGTTACGCTTTCTTACCTAGCAGTCTGCAACAGCAGCACAGTGTAATCTCCCTCATAGGTCCTGGTGGCTGACACAAAGTTGTAGAGGTTGGGAATGCCAGAGGAGAGCATGTAGCCGTGACCACCGCAAGCGTGTCGGCACTGCTCGATCAGGTAGGCGGCGTCCGATGTGCTGATGGCCTTGAGGCAGCTAGAGAGCGCGTGGAACTGGAAGTGGAAGTTAGTCGTATGAATAAAATTTGAATTTAGTAAAGAAAGAGGAATGAAGGAGTAAGTGTAATGTGTCTAAGAGGATGGCTGATAGAGGTGTGTTTGGAAGGACCAGACATGCGGCAAATACATTGGAGTTTCGGTCGTGGCTGAGTCAAATATCACAGAAACAAAGGACAATAAAAAAGGTGCCTGTTAACTCTCTATACTTTATGCTCTGCGTCCGCGCATGACACAGCGAACCAAGATGTAAAGACAAGTAAGTGGTAAACTATAGGGTCTAATCTCAAAATAGTTTTAGTAATAATGCGTAGTTTCCCATAACTAACATAAGTAGGCAACCAAAAACTAAAAAAGATGAAGCAATACGTGATATCCTAACCTCGGGCAAAGTATCGGTGTTGCCACCCTTCATCTGAGCGAGCACGGCACTGAAGCTCTGCCACAGCCAGTTGCTGGAGAGCTGCAGCGCGTGCGCCGTCGCGATGGCGATGAACAGCTTGTGCTGCTGCGTCACGTAGTCCAGGATCTGGGGCTCGCCTTCACTAGAATAATATTAACATTAAATAAAATACATACAAACTAATACAAAACGTCATAATTTTTGGAGTCAGTTGAAAGTCTATATTGCCGTTGATAAGACGCTAAAAAAAAACTGGAAATGATAAAACTGGTGTAGATGAAAAAGGTGAACTGAACACTAGCAGAGAATTTCATAAATATCAAGCGACTGAATGGTATGCTACAAATTTTGACGGTGAAAATGATACGTCTCTGGGGTATAAAATCGTATGTCTGAATAGCCATAAGTACAAGTTTATGTTATGATCACGAAATTCAGTCAAGTCCCAGTAAACACATTTTTTTTAAACTTTAATTTAATAGGTAAACAAAACTTGCAGCAAATTAAATATAGCAAAAACCTCAACGCTGTCAGCTGATATTGTCTGTGCTCAAGAGACTGTCGGCATTGCCAAGTTGAATGGTAATGCCTAGCCTCTGTCCAAAGCCAGCTTTTGGGAAGTGTCAACTGGTGTCAACCCTGGTGTCAACCAGCCGTTACGTTACTTACTTTTTTTTTAAAGACGGGTCGAAAATATAGTCAGTAATAAGGTTAAATTACTATGTTTACCCCGCTTGAGGTTTTCCGAAGCCGCAGCGGCAGCGCCAGCATAACATGATGAACTAGACAGATGGAATGGCGCAAGAGTATCAACACAGGTTGAGCCCCACGCTAAAGGTCTACCCATCTTCTCTGGAAACAAAGACATTGCCCGTCCGGTCTTTTGCCATCGTCACATGCCAAGCCTTTGGATTCTAATACGGCTGGAACGCCGACGCTGACAAGAGCTCGTCGAATAATGTCGTTTATATGATATATTAGCGTGTCGCGCAAAACGGGCAGCACTGCAGCTACAAGAAAGGCTGTTGACAACTTCGCCACAGTGACAGCGATGAGGAGAACAACATGGAGCACGTAAACGAAGTGGAGCAGCGAAACGGATAGTGGTGTCGTCGAATGAAGTTCCTAAGTTCGACCACGCAAAGACCCAAAGACCCAACAGCCAGCAGGCGCGCATACTCAGTACTAGCAGACGTGGCCAGTAGGTTGTTCTGAACTACTCTGTAGTGTCTCGTCCCACCGCCTCTTGTTCGTCCAGGGCCAGATTCAAAATTAATGATAAATGATTTTCCTTGAACTTAAACATAAAGTCTTTAATTTCCACTTACTCAGGCTTCGGTTTTGACTGCCTGCGGATGGCGGAGTAGCGCACAGCGATGGTGCAGGCCTTTGCCAGGTTGAAGGCAGCCTCGTTCACCAGGATAACACGGACGAAAACCATGGTGCCATAGGTCAGCTTGCCGTGGCGGGCGACCTTTACGTAGGTACCATCCTGAAATAATAGAATGATATTATACGCATTCTGGTTTTACCAAACTTATAAAAGTCCTCCTGACTGATTTCAGTCATGGTGGATAGTCTTAACGGAGGCTAACATCTAGGACATCGAGGAGTGTGCGCAAACAGTGCACTGCCTCTTCCAACAATTTCATAATTTGGATGGCAATCTATAACGACCGGAAAGAGATCTGGCGCAGAACCAAAGGCTTAGCGTGCTTTCCGAAGTGTAGTGGTGTTTCAAGAGTTCCCTAAAGGTATTCTGATACTTTCCCCAGCCATAAATATAATGTTTTCAAACATCTAAAGAACCTAAAATCTATTTACTTACAACATTTAAATTCTCACCTTCAAAACCTGAGCATTCTTCATCATCATATGGTCTCTTGGTATCCTGTAATTGTTGAACCCAAGGAAACCATTGTCAGCAGTATTAAAGCCCATCTTTGGTCCGATCTCTCCAACCTTGATGCCTGGAAGGGGCATGTGAGTGTCTTCATCTCTGATCTGAACGATGAACGGGTGAGTGCCGTGGCATTCTCCCTTGGTGTAAAGCTGAGCCACTACGATGCAATAGTTGACGGTTTTGCCGACTGAAAGGATAAAATTATGCGTTCTGGCATCAGCAACTAATGAGTCGTGAGAAAGAGGCATTGATGATGCTACCACCGCAGTTGATCTAACAATCCAAAAACGTAATAAGTAAATAGAGCAACTATTTACTTATCGTGTTGCATCAACGGTTTCGAACACGGTCTGTTGGAGAATTATACAATATAAGAAATCAATGACCCAGCCCGGCCGCACACGGGTGCAAATTATACACAAACGTTTATCGTTTATCGCGTATTCCGCAAGTAAAACCATATCAAAATCAGCTTCTTAGTTTAGAAGCAGTATGAGGAGAAACCGACAAAGGCACACAGCTACTTCGGTTTATCCTATTTAAAGATTAGAGATATTTGGTCGTCTACTTACGGCCACCAGCCCACCACTTATACGACGTCAAAGTAGGACTGTTCAGTACAAACTCCTCAGTTTCTGGATCATAGGTGGCAGTAGTCTCTAACCCTCTTATAAAAGTTCCGTGACCGAGCTCCGTCTGTAATAAAACCATTGTTAACTTTGATACTTGCATTCCTACAATCTACTTCTTGACCTACATCGTCAATTGAAGTCAACAAAGCTATCGTTTTTATACACTTTGATAACATTCATTCGGAAAAATGCATTAATTTCCATATAACACCATTCTTACATATTTTTAAAATCATTTTTTGATCCCATCACAATTCACAACCTACATTTCAACAATCAATAGTGTCGATTCTCAAGAGCATTCAGAATGGAGACAATGACCCTGTAAAATACAAAATGGGTACAAAAACTCACTTGAGCATAGGTCCCAATAATTTGCATGTCTAGCGCCCTGGGCAGCCAGTAGGACTGCTGCTCGGGCGTGCACTGGCCCATGATGGTGGGCACGAACATGCCCAAGTGCAAGAGGAACGGGGAGACCTCCTTGAAGAAGGCATCGGCGGTGCGGCGGATGACGGGAGAGTTGATTCTAAAGAAAGATTTCAAAGTAACAGTCAAAATGGGAAGGAGAAAATATTTTGTGAAGAAGTAAACCCTGCCGGCCACCACTGCCCTCAAAACGGTGAGGGAAAATGTCGTGAGGAAACCGGCATGACCTTGAACCAAAAATTTGAACACATGTGACATTCACCAACACGCACTGGGCCCGCGTGGTGGATTACGGCCCGTTCCCTCTCCTAGAGAAGAGGCCTGTATCCCAGCAGTGGGAACGTTAAAAAGCTGATTATGCTAAACCATGCCAAAGCGTTTATACTTTTCATGATTTATTCAAAGAGATAGACAAGTTGATAAATAGACAAGTACTTCACTAAGTTTAACAAACTGTACTTCATAATATCTAAAATCAGACAACAGTAAACAAACAATACACAAGTGTCTCTATTTTCCAAGTAAATAATCAGCTATATGAAATCTTTGGTGGGTTAATTTCACCCTATAATTCTGCTATTGTTACTCGATACATTTGTCGAATTATAGATATTGAGATCAACAGTAAACCGACAATATCGTCCATATCACCACACGGCACACTCATCGAATACATTTGAATTCAATCTAAATACATAAGGTAGACTTAATAAAATTAACAATGCAGGGTAGAAATTTACGTTAACAATATGCCTGACCTTTTCTTTAAAGGAATTTAATTATTTCCTCATAATTAAAGCGACCTTTTACTTGTTTTACTTATACTATTTTTCTAAAATCTATCCAATAGGAATAACAATTTGCCTGCTGTTGATTCGGGACATTTGCCTCACAGAACAGATAAAAGAGGTCTCCTCTATTTTATCTGTTCTGTGATTTGCCTCCGTCACAAGCTACCCGACCTATTTTTTTTTAACTAGCCTATCAAAATCCTTATATCTCAGACTAGCTTCTGTCCGCGACTTCGTCCGCGTGGAATAGTAACTTTAACCCCGATTTTGAAACTCTCAGCCCGATCGGTTTAAAATTGACAAAGTTTAATACAAACTTTCATCCCTTTCGACCAAATTTGATTACCATAAAAACGGTTCTAGGGAGTTAATCTTAAAAGATAGACATATACTGTCGCGGACATTTTTTTAGATCATTTTAAGAGGAATAATTCTTTCCTACATATTTTTTGGTATCTTGAACCGTTTTCGCAGCGCACGCAACGGAAGCCCTCAAAGATGAATTATGTTCCCCGTTTTTTCCACATTTTCCATTTTTTTCTTCGCTCCTATTACTCGCAGCGTGATGTTATATAGCCTAAAGCCTTCCTCGATAAATGGTCTATTCATCCCAAAAAGAATTTTTCAATTCGAACCAGTAGTTCCTGAGATTAGCGCGTTCAAACAAACAAACAAACAAACAAACTCTTCAGCTTTATAATATTAGTATAGATGACGTCGAATTTACCAACTCTCATAATGTCTTCAATTTCACCTATATTTACCCGAAAGACTCCAGTCCACTAAGTTCGGCTAGTTCGTTCTTCACAATGCCAGCATACAGGCAAGATTTCCTCACAGCATTCTCATATTTCTCCTTGGGACTCATGTGTTCCTCTCCAATGATGTCTTTCGATGCACCATTGTTTAATGCTATGTTTTCTGTAAAAGCAAACAAACTTCTTAACTGCTATTTTATTTTATCAAAATATTTATAAGACACTGATCCTCATAAGCCTGGCTTCGCACGAACAATTGCACATTAAAAACGAAATTTTTCTCAGTCAATGTACGTATGTATGTGTTTGAAGATTTTCTTTACTTGCTAAATCTAATTCCCAATAGTTGCCACTGAAGATCATGAGCCAACTTATTCAAGAACTGAAGAATCTATAATTCCATTCATGCAAAACTTTCTTAATTAATAGGCTGGATAGTGGTAACATGACGGCAGTCTTTTAGGTAACAATGCAGTTTTCAATGATGTCCTTCCAAGATAAAGTGCACATAATACCAGAATTATAATTGCTCTCTGTTGAATCTACTAAAAAAAATATCTCACAATCCGAGGCCTTCAAGTAAAACTTGTTAACATAATAAGGTCCTAAGTTACAGGTATTATTTGTGTTCAAAACAGGATAAAGAAATATCTACGTTTATTCATTTGTTTATTAAAATATGTGTTTCGACAATTTTTTATACATTTTCGTAGCCATAGATGTTTTGTCCACATTAAATCGCGGCAAGTTGCGTAATGCACATTATAACTCGTATTATGTAAAGTTACAGATTTTTAAGGATCAAGGACATACTGTTCGCCAGAAATTTCAAAATCATACAACTGTTACCTATGCATTTGATTATTCATATAAATGTCTATTTATTTCTGCTCTCATTTACGATCTTATTTGAACTTAATATCTGTTACTCAGAGAGACGCAGTCACTCGGCTTCAGCCAAGCCTTCAAACTCAGGAGTACACAATTTGAACTAATCTATTTATTCACGAAATTTTACATAGTCATCACTCATCGCTCACCTATTTTCTTCCTCTCCAAAGTATTATGTTCCCCTCCATCAATAATATGCGTTACTTCTAATATGTTAAAGTTGCATTTCGCCCGCTCCATCGCCAGATCAGGGTTGACCATGGTTGTCTCTTTCTGGCTCATCCTTTAGAACATTAGAACTGTTCCTGGATTCAAAAACACGGCGCGGTAAACGTTAATTCGTCAAGTTATTCGGAATCAACTGAAACTTTGTAACGCGCACCGATGAGTCGTCGATAGCGGACCTCTTTAGCATTGTATTCAACTTATAATGTATATGAATATATCCATATAATGCATAGTACATGAGCATTAATTCGTTGATTGACGACCGCCGATTTAATTGATAAATACTTTCAGATTATCATGTCAATACTCACTTGCAATGTGCATTGCCATCCGGATAAATAACATACCTACCTACCTATATTTCGGTAATTTGACATTGAACACTAAATGTATTGCATTATGATTATCTTATTAACACAAACGAACACAGATAAATTTATCGACTACCAAATTTTATCTCTGTACTTGCAAATAATTGCAACTGCGCACACTGTTTCCAAGCAAACAAGTATTTTTTAAATCACTCAAAAATCAATTACAGGTCCAGACCACATTTAAAGAAGGTTTCCCACTGATTAAACTTCCTACATACTTTGCAGGAGACACAATATCCGAGCATAATAACACAGAAAAAATCGTCATCGAAATTTTATCTCTGCAGTTCTGCACTTGCAGATGATATAACAATTGCAACTACGCACACTTCACTCGAAAGTCAATGACACCTGCAGGTCAAGACCGCATTTAAAGAAGGTTTCCCACTGATTAAACTTCCTACATATTTTGCAGGAGACACAATATCCGAGCATAATAACACAGAAAAAATAGTCATCGAAATTTTATCTCTGCACTTGCAGATGATAAGTATTTGCAACAACACACACTGTTTCCATGCAAATTGTCAGTATTTGATCACTCGAAAGTCAATGACACCTGCAGGTCAAGACCACATTTAAGGATTATTAAACTACAGCTAAAAGTTTTTAGGAGACGCAATATATTATCAACTTTGAAAGTCAGACTGCGTTATACAGACTTGTGCATCATGTGCCCTTGAACGATAATGTGCTGCAAATGCCTCAGAGACACACTGTAGACTGCACTGTGCTATTTATGTACACATCTCAATAAACTGCTTAAATAATTCAGACGTTGACGCCAGTGATTATGTAACGAAACACACGTTTAACAAAATACTTTAAGAAAAAAAGTGGTAGGTAAGCTGTTCATTGTTTAGAGTCCTAGGTTTCAGTCTTTTTTTTTTAAATATGCTTCAGCAGCTCAACGAATGTATGTGTTTCTATCGTGCCTGTTTGTCGACATCTAGAATCTGGTCATTTTCACTTAGTAACGAATGGGACTATGAATTAAGTAAGTTAATCTTCAGTGCCAATAGATCAGAGCCTCAAGTCTGCTATTACAATAGTGTCAGAATGGTCTATCATTGCTTTTATATAATGGTTGGTTTTATATAATATAAAAGCGTCACTATGACTTTCCAATGGTCAACCACTGACACTCCATTGAAAGAAATGGCATAGAATGGTAATCTTGTACAAAATAACAAATTAATGACAGACGTATGCGGTAATCTGCTAAAATGTTGACAGTTCCTTTGATCAGTGATCTACCATTAGAACATCATTGTGCAGTCATTGCTTTTAATAGTTCGGTTATCAAAAAGTATTACGAGACCATTGACCGACCAATGATCAACCATTATGAATTTAGCAGATTACGAACTTTTAGCAAACTGACAATGGGATCGTGTTAATTGGAATGACAAATAAAAATAGCAGATTCGAGGCCCTGGGTGAACCTTTGCCAAAGTGCGTAAGAAAAAAATTAATGTAAAACATAAAAAGTTTATTAAATAAATACAAAACATAAAAATTGTAAAAAAAATACACTTGGAATACATCGTGGTCAAATAACTATGATGAATTTCAGCGTCTCTTCCTTCATTTTAATGATTGAACCACACAAAATGCACCCTTGTACTAACGAAACCTTTTATTAACTACTTGTTCTTGTAATTCCTAAAATTAAAGATTATTTATCACAGTTTAGCCTTCATCATCAGGGGCTTCAGATACTTGTGGAAGCTCTGGTTGACGGGCTCGGCGTTGAGCGGGCTCTTGAGCGCTTCCGCCATCAGGCGCTCGTACACGCGCCCGTCGTACGCGCCCAGGGTTGAGTTCAAGATCTGCGGAATAGACGATGATATAAACGACATTTTTATGAACAAGCAGAAAGTAGTTTAGTACCACAAGACACAAAACTGTATCTTGAAGAACAATTAAATCAAATGAATAAGGTAAAGCCTGAGACACGTTAAAGTCTAGGTCCTTGAATGATTTCACCATCAAGAGACGAAAGGATTACTATTCCAGCGTCAGCCAATAAAAAAAAATTATACGCTATGTCGCTTATAATAATTAGTGACACTCAAGTGCCTCAGTAATGCGAATCACTTGCCTAGTGTTAATTTATTTAAAACTTCATGCTCAAAGATAAACGGTGGATAGTTACATGCCTTTTTTTCTGGATGGGAAATCATTAAATGACTTCTCCCGCTCTGGGCGGAGTGGAAGGTAGTGTCAGACTCTTACTGACTAAAGCCCACCCGTGATCCTTCTAGTGCCCTTTAAGTTTCAGGGCCGCGGTGACTCTGTCTAACAAATTCCGCAACCCTAGCAGGCACTGATGGTTACATGACATGCCTTAGGCATTATCAAGTCAACCTAGAGTATAACCTAGGGTTACGGAATTTGTTCGAAAGAGTCACTGCGGTCCTGGAACAAAAGGGCATTAGGAGGAACACGGATGGGTTTTAGTCAGTAAGAGTCTGACACTCCCTTCCGCTCCATCCAGAGCGGGAGAAGTCATTTGATGATTTTCCATAAAAAAATAAACCAGATGAAGAAATAACATGCATTGTTTTAAACGAGAATGGGCTACCTAGATTACAAAAGTACCTAGCCTCACACAAAGTTTTTTTTTAGGTTTCATAGTAGATATTAAATGAAAACCTAATGTTACCTCATCTCTAACATCGAATGCGTCGACGATGCCGACTGCGTTGGGTCGGATTAGCGCCAGCAACTCCTCATATCTAGCCTGAAGCCTCGCGATGTCTTCTCTGGTTATAGTTGAATACTGGAACAAACACATACAGTAATAGGTGTCTTGGTCAAACAGATACTAGAACATGCGCCTTAAACAGATGCGTTTTATTCATAGACTTGGTTATTGGATTTCATCGGAGGTACCTCTAAGGTACTCGCAAAGTTTTATATGTATATTAACTGAAATTGAATTGAATGTGGGTACAGTCAGAATATCTCTGGCTGTATCTCAGTGCCGGTCTAGACTCCAATTTCCGCAGAGTCACCCATGATTTATGAGATTCTAAACATATTTGCACTCATGAACCGTCTTATGAGGAATTACAATAAAATCGCCGCACGAACCAATAGCATCGACGTCACGACATCTACTCTAACCTTTTCCGTCAATACCGGAGGATACTTTATACCACCACAGAGTCTCAAAACGTCTCGCCAGGCCTCCGTCACTCCATGTACTTGCGCGCTATAATTACCTACCATCCGGCCGAGCGGTCTCGGGCCGTTTGCGGACCAAACTCAGTGCGGTTTTCGCAAGCGAAGCGCACGCAAGTTTTCAATTTTAATTGTTCCATTCGTTTGTACGGGTACCTACGATGCCGTCTAGTGGCTCATGTGCAGTAGATGGGTGCAAATCAAGTAAAAGAAGATATAAACACCTAACATTTTTCCATTTACCTATCAATAAAGAAAGGAAAGTGATAAAATATTACTAATTTTGTCGTTTCAAAATTATTTTTAATAGGTATACTAAGCATTAGGTTGCCTTTCAGACACAGATTTACACATTTTGTTACATAGAAACGTCATACTTACTTTAAACACTATTTTAACAACGTTTAAAAAGTTATTTTTATTAGAATAAAAGGGTAATTTCCCATGATATTGTCAAATAATTCTTTAGCTTTCCCCATGTTATAGTTAATAATAAATTGATAAATGTTAATAATCATTCAATGTATTTATAAGTAGGTGTTTTTTATTCATAATTAAACATTTTTGAGAACTATTATAAATTCTTCATATCTGTGTCTGTCCGTCTATCTTATCTAGGTACCAATCTCCTTCCTAAGACCTGTCCTATTTTATTATTTTTCAGGCGTAAAACATGGGTTGAATTGTCAGGCCCGATTTAGCAAGGCCAGACACCAAGGCAAGAAGTCATTATGTGTGTTGTCTTCATTTTGATAAGTCGGTGATTATTCATAACCACAATTACGACCTGACGCTTTGCCTACAAAACTGCTGCCATCTCCACCAACTACTTCAAGTGCCAGTACTGAATCAGAATCTAAGGAAATATCGACACCTCTATAATTATGTTTTAGATGTAGGTATTGCACAGTTAGCATCAATTTATATAAAAAAATATTTTATAGACGATACAATTTTAAACTACTAGTCAGAACATATTCACATTTCTCACTTAAATAGACACAAATAGTCATGTTAATTTAATTTCATCGAAGAGGCAGCCCTGCGATTTTTGTGGGATTGCGCGGCGCGAACCAATCACAACTGTACGCTTGAGTATTTAGGCACATTTTAGCATGCAGCGGTTGCTGACGCGACGGAGTAGGCTATTATAGCAGTAGGTATTGGAAATTTTCTACTGAGTGAAGTATCTGTTACGTAGTAACTATTTAGTAATCTGTGGTCTCGCGTCTGTGCGACATCAGTTACCGCGTAATCAATTGCATCCACTTCCATTTTCTCTTTGCTGTTTCAATTTTCAATATTATTTATTTACTTTGTTTAAACATTTCTGTATTTTTCCTGCTTAATGCACGCGGCCAATTTGTTATCCAATTTTTTTTTAATTAATTTATATTTTTTAATCTGATTTAATTTATTATTTTTAATTTTATTTTTTATTAATTTTCTTTATAATTTTTCATTTAATTTGTATAAATTGAATTCTAGAATGCTATCTTACTTAGTCTTAATCCTTTATTATTCTGAGAGTGCTGTGTACTTCTGTAAGTGACGGTCTCACTATGCCTAAAACTGTGTTTTTTTTTTGTATATTTTGGTGAGTAAGTAAGTCGTTGAAGTACCATATAAATAAATAAATATTTTTACACCACTGCTCACTCACGTAGGTACTTATTGTTTTAAGAACAAAAGTTTACCAGTAGGAGATCCCCTCGTTTCTCCAAGGCCCAGTAGATCAGGTACAGTTCAGCCAACTGCAGCAGCACTTTAGCCAAGCTTGGAGACGCGTTCGTAGCGTGACACACCATCTCCTTCCATGAAACTGCGCATAGGATGGCACGACAGTGAGCCTAGAATTCCAAAAAAAAAAAAAATGAAATGACATAAGGTCATAGAAAATATTTGTAGATGAGGAATATTTAACAGTCCCAAATGAGGGCCAAATTTTACTCAATAACTAAACATGTTTCAGAAGTGCGTGACAGAGAAGAATTTGTTACTGAGTAAAAAAAAATACCTATGATTCTATTTAGTAGTCCGGCAATTAGATTATAGAAAAATATTGCTCACTCTTTTTTTGTTTTATTTATTTATTAATCACTTTACGCACACAATTGTACAGAGGCGGACTTAATGCCTAAGGCATTTTCTACCAGTCAACCTTTGGGTGATGCAGAGAATAATTGTGGTAGCTGCGAAAGAGTAAAAAAAACAGAAACGCGATTAATATTAAATTACTACAAGGATAATATATAAACTATACATACAATACAATGCTACAATGTATACTCAAATTAATCATATATACTTATATTTTTTTTAATCAAATTCATGAAGATAAAAATCATCAAAGATCAGCAGTGGGGGCTTCTAGCGTCACGTCGTGCTAAAAATTGTAGCACGTAGCGACGTCACACGAGTTTTCAACGCTCTGTATCGTCCTCGTTTTTTGTTAACGTGAAAAAGAACAAAATCGTGTCCAATATTTTTTGGCAATCTATCCGAATGAATAATTAGATTTCTTTTGTCAACTACCCTATTTATTCTGTATCTGTCAAACAGTAAAAAGATAGTTTAGTAGTGGAGCACTAGAGAAAGAAACGACCGCAAATCAAATCACTTTTCAGCAGTTTGGTGCAGTTGATGATATCTGCAGCTACCATGACGTCTTAAATCCATCATGATTCCTGTGTCAGAGAGAGACGGAGTTACCCAAAACGAATAGCACTATCCCTTTCCCTCACACTGAATCATGATAACATTGGCACTTCGTAGTACGGCCTCAGCTCTGTGACAAATTATAAATGATATTATATAATGATATACACTTTTACACGTCAAATATTTCTGGTCATTTGAAGCCGGTGTTTTCTAGCCGACTACCCTGAGAAGAAACACCGAAACAAACTCAGAGGTCAACGTCTCTTTTAAAGTCCATACAATCCGTACTGGTCAAGACGATTGACCTTACTAAAAACTTTTTACAAAAAAATACAACCGACTTTTCCACAAAAAATCAAAAAAGTACAAAATAACTTTAATTTCGGAACTCGGTGTTTGTGGTTCCTTTTTCATTTTTTGAACACCGACTTCCGAAATTAAAGTTATTTTGCACTTTTTTGATTTTTTGTGTAGAAGTCGGTTGTATTTTTTTGTAAAAAGTTTTTTATTTTTCACTTTTTAGTGGTACCTAAACCCCCTCCCCTCCCCCCACCTAAACGAACCAATTACATTAGTGTAAAAAAAACGCACTGCTCCAATGCAGAGTAAACTAAAAGGTCGTCAATGTAGACAATGTAGATATTTTTTTAGATTTTTGTTGATTTTTCAAAAACCGCTTGTTCGATTTCGAAGAATTTTTCAAATCGGTTGGCAAGCGACGGAGCTATGCGCGAAGAAACAATTAAAAAAAAAAAAAAAAAACATACAAACATCCGAATTGAGAACCTCCTCCTTTTTTAGAAGTCGGTTAAAAAAACCGTTTATAGTTATCTTACCTCACTAGCATTAACGAGCTGCACCGAGGCACTGTTCCACGCATCTTCGTAGTCCATACCAGTCTTTTCGTAATTACATAGACTGTCATAGGCAGCTTTCGTCTTCCTGTACAACGATGCAAAAACATTAGCACAACAGCTAAATCTCTTTAGGTACAGTTGAATCCGCTTATAATGACATCGAAGGGAAGTAAAAAATACGTCATACAAAGCGTAGTCTTAGAAATTTAACAAATTCCCATCTACATAATTATGTTGGGTATTTCATGTTATAAGGAGAAACACAAAAAAAAAATGTTGCTATTCGTAGATCAATCGAAACAAAGTCAGAAACAAGGAATCAGGAATCATAACCAAACATAATTCCTGAAAAATAGGGCATAATAAGCGACATGTCAATAAACGAATAGTCATTATAATACGAACTTATTTTAAAGAATTTAATATGAAAACCAAATGTATCTCTATTTTACTTCATATTAAGCAATTGGTCAATATAGGCGGCGTCATAATAAACGGATTTCACTGTATTTCTAATTACTGATAAAAAAAAAAACATCTCGCAGCAGCCAACGGCTTCGCCCGCTTCAAAGTCGGAAATTATCCCACGGGATCGAACTCCCGGAACTAAAAGTAAAAAAATGTATGTCCTTCTCCAACATTGAGTCTATCTCTGTACCAAAATCCACCAAATTTGGTTCCGCGATTTGGACGTAAAAAAGCGTAACAAACAGACAAAGTTGCTTTTACATTTTATATAGTTACACTTCGCCCGCCAGTTCGTTCTCTTTATAATATTATTCATAAATAAATATTATAACTATATATTGCATTATATTACCTATATAAAATAAATTGAGTAATTATGTAAACAGCATTTATAATTATACTAGCTGACCCGCGCAACTTCGTCTGCGTCACATAAGAGAGAGAGAGAAAAAAAATAACCCCGTTTTTGCAACATTCTTCATTGGTGCTCCGCTCCTATTGATCTTAGCTGATAATTATAGCCTTACTCGATAAATGGGCTATCTAACACTCAAATCGGACCATTAGTTCCTGAGATTAGCGCGTTCCAGCAAACACATAAACTACAGCTTTATACTCGTATAGACTGTGGATGGAAATATGACGCGCCCCACGATTTTATATTTTTTGTGTAACTAATGCCCTAAATTATGCCTTAAATTAATGAGGAGGATAGTGTGATTATTGTGAGTGCATTATCTAAATAATTATTATCTTTATGTTTATTAATAAAAACCGTTTATCTTTAAAACTAAAATGTATTTTTTATCGCGTTTGACCACTATCTTACAAGATAGAAAGCGATGATGTGGTCGACGATGGCGATGGAGCACGCTTGCCGAAAGGAAATCCAATCAGAGAAATAGACCAACTTAACGACGACATAATTGACAGAAATGATTATAACAGTGAAAAAAAACGTGTTGACTCGCCGACCGGTCGGCGAGTCAACACGCCCCCTGAGGATGCCTCGTGGAGAGGCGAAACTCGTGTCGGTATTGGTGTTGGGTTTTGCTTTGCCTTCCTGCATGTGCATAAAATCCTCGCATTTGCCTTGTAATCTTGCATGTGCATAATATAGCGGGCGGGAGGGAGGTACATACCTGCAACCCACTAATATTCGCGGAAATTAAAACTAGATATATTATTTTCATTTTCAAATTTAAAATGGATTTCCGCAAAGTAACGCCTGACTCAATCAATTTTATAACAGTGAAGTTTTCAAGTACTCTTACCCTGCAGCGATAGCTTGGAAGCCGCTGATGATGCCCGAAGGAGTGTTCTCCCAGTCCACGCGGTCGTTGTTGAAGAACTGCACCAAGTAGGACACGGTGGGCGTCATAGCGTTGCCCAGCGTAGCTTGTTTCCAGGCTTTTACTAGGAATCTGGAAAGATGTATGAAGATCTGTTAAATTCCATCAGTAGGAAAAGTGACTCGTCTAGAAATAGGCAAGATATTATGGCAATTCGGTCCAGTTTCAATTTTGTTGTTCCTGTCTCGTTGTAAGTTCTGTGATGGTATATCATCTATTTGTGACAAGAACTAATTGAAGTTTGCTAGTTCAATGCCAAACAGTCCAAAGTAGGGCATGTAATATCGGAAGATTTTCAATTGCAATACTGATTTCCGATATTAGATCTCAATATCGGAATTCCGATATTAATAGCGGAATTTCGTAATTTTGCATATTTTAATTGCAAATAAGGCTGAATGGAGTAGAATTTGGTGTAAGTACCAATGTAAATGTATTTATTAAATCACATATTTCTCAGTCTTTTCCTATACTTATTACTAACTAGCTGACCCGCGCAACTCCGTCTGCGTCACATAAGAGAGAAAAAAAACCGTTTTTTTAACATTTTTCATTGATGCTCTGCTCCTATGTATTGTAGCGTGTGTTACATATCCCAGCCTTCCTCAATAAAAGGGCTATCCAATACTAAAATAATTTTAAAATTCGACCCAGTAGTGCATAAGATTAGTGCACAACTAAACAAACTGTTCAGCTTTATAATATTAGTAAAGACGTTCGCGTGGATGTCGGAAAAAATGTTGGTGCGTATAGTAGATTTCTTTCACAACCTGATCCCTCTCAGAATTAAGAAAATAAAGAAAGGGTGCAGGGCACTGAGTGTATCACCTCCTCCGTTTCAAATAAAAAAAAAACGTTACCTCGAATCAACATTGATCAACAAAACAGACTATTTCGTGCGATTTTTTTTTTGTACTCGTAACATTCAACTAATAAATACTTATGAATTAAGTTGATTCTTCAATTTCGTACTTAAGCCCAAAACGAAACAATTTTATTTGATTATGAATGAGAACAACATAATTATTAGCACTGTTTCATTTGAATCTATGTTTCAATTAGGTAGGTCGTATACGGTCCCTAGGCCCCTAGCCTAACTTCGAGTAACATTTGCTTGTCTGACATCGAATATCGTTATTTTTTAACGATATTTAGCACCGCATGAGGAATGAGAAAACTGAATAAGCAGCTTGTAACTCAATAATAATGTCACACGGGTCGATCTTAAAGGTCAACGCTTGCCGAGGTCAGCCTATAGTGAATTGTTTTTATGATTTCCATGTTGTATCATTTTTTTTTCTACCTTTGGCATGTATTAATGTCTTTGCATACTATTGTATAAATTCAAGTTCTTAAAACGCAATAGACAGATGTGTTGCTGGGGAGTTTGTTGCGCCACTTCTTCTTCCCAGGTAAAACACTAGGAAGTGGTGACGGGTGGGCGTTTTGGGGGACTGCCTTTATTTAAAATTTGACGTTCAAAAAGTGCTGTCTCTCAGCCTAGTTTTAATAAATGAATTTTGATATTGATTTTGATGGGTGACTATCATAACATACCGAGACTCCTTCGTGCCTCGGAAAACATACTAAGTCGTGATCCCGGCAGTCATTAATTTGTAGATTCATGCCCTAGTCCAAAGTCAAATTCCCATTTTAACATGCGTTCATTACGCCGCATTAAAGGCTAACCTTTATAGAAAGATTAGGCTTTGGTGTATGTCTAGAGTCTGCTTGCCTAACGAATCGATTTATTCCCTGTTGAACGGTGGCTTTGAGGTGCTCACCTGGCAGTCTGCAACATCAGCACAGTGTATTCTCCCTCGTAAGTGATGGTGGCAGTTACGATGCCGTTGATAATGGGTAGGTTGGAAGAGGCCATGTATCCGTGACCGCCGCACGCTAGTCTGAACTCCTCAACCCTTGCTGCTGCGTCACGACTGCATACTGCTTTCAAACAGCACGCTAAGGCATGGAGCTGGAAACCGAATGGAAATTTTGAGTCGTCGGTGGTGGTCACTGATAAATCTATTGGCAAAAGGCATGATCTTGATTAAAGTAGTCCCCGATGGCGAAGAAGCCAGGGGGTCAAAAAATGTTGAGTAAGTAGTCTCTAAAGAGCAACATTCGAATATGTGTAATAATAAATTCTAGAAAAACGTGATTAATAAATATTGAAAAAACCAAACAATCAATATGGCCTAGTCTAAATCTAAATATATATAACTCAAAAGTGACTGACTGACATAGTGATCTATCAACGCACAGCCCAAACTACTGAACGGTTCGGGCTGAAATTTGGCATGCAGGTAGATATTATGACATAGGCATCCGCTAAGAAAGGATTTTTGAAAATTCGTCCCCTAAGGGGGTTAAAATTTTGTATGGAACTCCACGCGAACGAAGTCGCCGGCATAAGCTAGTCTATGATAAATTGGGTGATCCAACTAACCTCGGGCAGTTGATCCATATTGCCCTTGCTGACATTACTGATGGTCTTTGAATACTCGTCCCACAGCCAGCTGCCGGTGACGCGGAAGATATGGCTGGTAGCCACGCCAATGAACAACTTGTGCTGTTGTGTTACGTAGTCCAGGATCTGGGGTTCTGGCTGTCTGCAAAAATAAAAGTTGAAGATCTATCATTTTTAGAAATAATCTTGGACACCAACCCCACAAATGATAAGGACAGGAGAATGCTCTGTCTTTCTGTAGCCCCAGAATCAGAATCAGAATATCATTTATTTGCAAATATGGGTAATAAAAAGTGGGTAGTAGTGAGTTAACATAGAGTTCTGCCATATTTCACCATTCGGCATGCAAACATTTTCATTATATAACACAATTAAAAAATTTAAATATATTACAAAATTAAATTAATTACCTATCATATCATTCTCATTAAATATATAATTAAATTTCAAAATTTCATTTAAAGTAAAAGTAAAGAAGAAAGAAGTAAGTAAAGAAGACCTTGCCACAAAAGGCTGAGCTTTCTTCTTGTTTAATGAAAAAGGAAACATGTGATGTGATAAATAATAAATATAGCCATAATAGCAGCCTTTATAAACAGGCTAAAATACTGTACGAAGATCTTACCCAGGTTTCGGTTGTGACTGATGCCTAACCGCAGAATATCTGACGGCGATGGTAGCGGCTCTAGACAGTTCATACGCCACATCGGTTACGATGAGGACTCTGATGAACACCATGGTGCCGTACGTTAGCTTGTCGTTCTTAGACTTTATGTAGGTTCCATCCTGTAAATTAAGTTAATTAAGAATCTTAAAATTATATGCATTAGCTATATTTTTGCAATATGAGGAGAACTCTTGTACTTCTGATACGGGCTTGACTGTTACTGAACTCAACAATATGAGAGGAATGAATGCAATAAATAAATAGGTACTACTAATAAACACATCAAAAGTATCTAGGGATCAACATATATTTTTGCAATAACTTTCCTCCTGATTGATATTAATTAAAATTTTCTTTAAGGATTCATCAAATAAAGTGTTTTCGTTTGTCACAGTAACGATAAACCAAGTCACCTTTGCATTAATAAAGAAATTTGCCATTTTCCTAATAAAGGGATTTTTGACATTTGAACCACTAACATTAAAGTTCGAAAAAAAGACTGAAATAACAGTTTTCTTTAAAATTTTATTGGGTAACTTAAACAATTAATAATCCGTGTTTCTACCGCGAACACTAACAACACAAGAACATCGGTTTGGCATACTCAAAATGAGTTCATCCAAATCACGCTGTGGAATGGCCGCCCATGTTCGTTGCAACAACAAAAAAAGGTCTTCTTGCGACTGGATACCCTCCATATTCGGCAGAGCTCTTCGCTTACCTTGGCTGAGCGCCATGGAGGACGGTATCGCTGCACCACACGGAGACAAGACCGATACATTCAAATCTTAACTCGAAGAGCTCCAACAATAACCGCCATGATGTTAGCCGTGAGGCTTCATCACTCTTCAGGGAACTTAATTAGCGACCAAACAGTCAGAAACCGCTTGCATGAAGTGAACCTTCATTCCCGAAGACCGCTACGGGTACCACCTATAGCAATGCACAATCGTAGGATTCGATATCAATGGGCTCTTGAACACAGAAATTGGGCAGAAGAACAATGGCGTTTCGTGTGCTTTTCTGATGAGTCTCGTTTTGGTATGAGACCGGATACAAGACGTATACGACACTGGAGAACCCCTGGACGCCAACAGCGATTAAAATCCTGCCAGGAAGTCCATCCTTATAGTGGTGGAACCATCATAGTATGGGCGGGTATTTGGATCGGCGGAAGAACTGAGTTGATTTGGATCAGAGGCAACCTCAACGCTCAAATTTATGCTGAGACGATTGTATCAGACGTCATCGTTCCTCTACAAGTGCAAATCGGTCCCTTATTTCAGTTAATGCATGATAATGCACGACCGCACACCGCAAGAGTTGTAAGACAGACTCTCGCCGCAGCTAACATCAATGTCCTGCCCTGGCCTGCTCAGTCGCCAGACTTGAACCCGATTGAGCATGCATGGGATATGCTACAGAGAAGAGCTCTGCCGAATATGGAGGGTATCCAGTCGCAAGAAGACCTTTTTTTGTTGTTGCAACGAACATGGGCGGCCATTCCACAGCGTGATTTGGATGAACTCATTTTGAGTATGCCAAACCGATGTTCTTGTGTTGTTAGTGTTCGCGGTAGAAACACGGATTATTAATTGTTTAAGTTACCCAATAAAATTTTAAAGAAAACTGTTATTTCAGTCTTTTTTTCGAACTTTAATGTTAGTGGTTCAAATGTCAAAAATCCCTTTATTAGGAAAATGGCAAATTTCTTTATTAATGCAAAGGTGACTTGGTTTATCGTTACTGTGACAAACGAAAACACTTTATTTGATGAATCCTTAAAGAAAATTTTAATTAATATCAATCAGGAGAAAAGTTATTGCAAAAATATATGTTGATCCCTAGATACTTTTGATGTGTTTAATATGTTTATATATACGATATACATACTTAACATATATACCTTACAGACTATCATACATATATAAACATGGGCCCATATCAGAAGTACCTACAAGAGTTTCCACAAACCACAAAAACATTACACTATTTATAATTGATTGAGTCAGGCGTTACTTTGCGGAAATCCATTTTAAATTTGAAAATGAAAACAATATATCTAGTTTTAATTTCCGCGAATATTAGTGGGTTGCAGGTATGCACCTCCCTCCCGCCCGCTATATTATGCACATGCAAGATTACTGGGCAAATGCAAGGATTTTAAGCACATGCAGGAAGGCAATGCAAAACCCAACACCATTACCGACACGTGTTTCGCCTCTCCACGAGGCATCCTCAGGGGACGTGTTGACTCGCTGACCGTTGAGTTGCGACTGAGAAATTAGTTTTTTTTTTTTTTTGGAATGGACCACTCGCAGTTCAGCACACTAAGGCTGGTTACTGCTCAACCGGACAATCCTGTGGTGGCCTCAAATGAATTTAAGGCCCCCAGCCAGGGCTAAAAACTACTAAAAGCTAAATGACCGCTTCGCTAAGGGCATCCCCTGTGGGATACGGGCCTCGGCTTAACGGGGTCATTGAGAGGGGCAGCAAGGGACAGGCTGGGTCAATTATTATTATTTAGGGGATTTAACGCTAATGGCTCAGCGGCGCGGGCTGGCTCGTTAGGCAAAAGTCGGGGAGGGATGTTACTGGGGCGTCGCGATGGGCCTCGTCGGCGAGGCCGGAATACGGAACGCGGTCTGTTTTTGTTTTTTCTAATCGTACTGGTTTCCCTATTACTCTCTTGAAGTAAGGTGATGGGGTCGTCGGGTTCAACTAGGGAGTGCCGTGGACGGCGAATCCTACTAATCTTGGAGGGAATGTACCGGGCGGCCGATACAATGAGAGGGTTCTGATGGGATTCGGCGGATTCAATGAAACGCTTGTTAAGGCGCTTCATGAATTGTTTAATAGTTGGAATGCGGAGGTCGACATGGAGTCGATCGTTTCTAACGAACCACGGGGCACCCGTTGAGAAATTAGTACAAGGCACCCCCCTTTTATACACTGCCACCGTTGGTTATTTGTGTACAACTACCCACAAACATACGCAGTAAAGGGGAAGAAACCAAATTCGTCTGGTCATTCAACAGTGCAAAATTATTATTATTACTATGTTTCAAAATCTCTAATTGTTCCAAAACACACAGCCGGAAACCCTTATCACAAACATGTAGTATATAAAAAAACTATTGTTGTCGCGCAATGAATGGCCGGTATCAATTAAATGTTTCGCGAAATTCGATTTGTCCGAATGGCCATTTCTATACGCGGCAACATGTTCCCCATACCTTATGTCAAAGTTACGGCCCGTCTGACCCACATATACCCCGTTGCATTCATCACAGACCAGCCTATACACCCCAGACTTTTTACTATTTTCTAAAATATCTTTCCCGTTACAAACACGGCGTATATTCTGGTCCGTTCTGAACGCTACATAAACGTTGTTTTTTCTAAGTAAATTACTAATTCTATCTGAAATGGGGCCCATATAGGTCAGACTGGCCACATATCTATTAATATTAGTACGCGGACATGCATATAATAGTGAACGAACCCTTTCTTTCTGCTTTTTACTAATTAAACTGTCTACCATTGACTTTGAGTAACCGTTAGAAATAGCGATTTGGTAAATAATATTAAGTTCTTTTACATAATTATCTGCTGAAAGGGGGAGGGCAAATAATCTATGAATATAGCTGCGGAAGGCGGCTAATTTATGTTGAAGAGGGTGACAAGAAGAGGCTGGTATTGTTGTGTCAGTGTGCGTCGGCTTTCAAACTACATAATGTGTGGTGTGTGGTGTAATAACTTTCAAATTACATAATGTGGAGTTTGATATTTTAGATAACAAGGCTAGGGATTTGGCTTCTCGGTTAGCTCACGAAAAATATTTAACCCAGGTTAGGAAGTTGGAGAGATTATCTGGTGAGGGTCGGTATAATCAGTCATGTAATTCAAATAATATATCGCATACATTTTACCCTCGCGTATTAAATTATACAAATACACAGTTTCCCCCCGAAGAAATGTCTTTGTTAGAGAAATTAAAATATAATATTAAACCCCGACTTTCCCAGGAATCTCTTCAAACTTTGGTGGTGGACACCGAGATAGCTTGTTTCAAAGGGAAACAGGATGATGTCGTTAAGCAACAAGTGGCAACTCACATTAAGAGAGTTTTCACATCCCCTCCCAATCAAAATTTAACCGAAATTCATCTTTATCGGTCAATTCAGCACCGTATTAGTCAAAATGATTTAATATTAACAAAGGATGATAAGGGAAATTCTGTCGTCATTTTGGAAAAATCTACCTATACCCAAAAAGTTAACGACATCATCCTGGGGGAGGATTTTGAACGTCTTGGTGCGGATCCTACAAGGAGGTTTGCCCTCGAAATAAAGGATGCCATTAAAAACACGTCATTCATATCAAAAGACCAATTAAAAAACCTTGTTCCTATGAATCCGAGGGCTCCTCTTTTGTATGGTTTACCCAAGACCCATAAAGATAACATGCCTGTTCGTCCAGTTGTTTCTTACATTGGTGCCCCAGCGTACAATTTAGCTAAGCGTCTCAATACTTTGTTGAGAAGTAGGTCTTCTTTTAGTCCCAAATATAGTTTAAAGAACAGTTTAGATCTAATTGAAAAAGTAAAAAATATCCAAATTCCTTCCAATGCAAAGTTGTTATCCTTAGACGTTGACAGCTTATTCACAAATGTTCCAATCGATGATTGTCTACGTATTCTGGGTTTCCAATTTGAGAAGCAACGGTTGCATCCTGGGGAAATTGCGGATTTACTTAACCTCACTAGTATTTGCATGAAACAAAATTATTTCAGATTTAATAACCAATATTTTATTCAAAAGGAAGGGTTGGCTATGGGGTCGCCTTTAAGTCCACTAATGGCGGAGGTTTTTATGGATAACTTTGAATGTAAACATATAGTGAACGAACCTAATATTCTGTTTTATTATAGATATGTAGATGACATATTGAGACGCTTAGCTAAATTGTACGCTGGGGCACCAATGTAAGAAACAACTGGACGAACAGGCATGTTATACATTATGGGTCTTGGGTAAACCATACAAAAGAGGAGCCCTCGGATTCATAGGAACAAGGTTTTTTAATTGGTCTTTTGATATGAATGACGTGTTTTTAATGGCATCCTTTATTTCGAGGGCAAACCTCCTTGTAGGATCCGCACCAAGACGTTCAAAATCCTCCCCCAGGATGATGTCGTTAACTTTTTGGGTATAGGTAGGTTTTTCCAAAATGACGACAGAATTTCCCTTATCATCCTTTGTTAATATTAAATCATTTTGACTAATACGGTGCTGAATTGACCGATAACGATGAATTTCGGTTAAATTTTGATTGGGAGGGGATGTGAAAACTCTCTTAATGTGAGTTGCCACTTGTTGCTTAACGACATCATCCTGTTTCCCTTTGAAACAAGCTATCTCGGTGTCCACCACCAAAGTTTGAAGAGATTCCTGGGAAAGTCGGGGTTTAATATTATATTTTAATTTCTCTAACAAAGACATTTCTTCGGGGGGAAACTGTGTATTTGTATAATTTAATACGCGAGGGTAAAATGTATGCGATATATTATTTGAATTACATGACTGATTATACCGACCCTCACCAGATAATCTCTCCAACTTCCTAACCTGGGTTAAATATTTTTCGTGAGCTAACCGAGAAGCCAAATCCCTAGCCTTGTTATCTAAAATATCAAACTCCACATTATGTAATTTGAAAGTTATTACACCACACACCACACATTATGTAGTTTGAAAGCCGACGCACACTGACACAACAATACCAGCCTCTTCTTGTCACCCTCTTCAACATAAATTAGCCGCCTTCCGCAGCTATATTCATAGATTATTTGCCCTCCCCCTTTCAGCAGATAATTATGTAAAAGAACTTAATATTATTTACCAAATCGCTATTTCTAACGGTTACTCAAAGTCAATGGTAGACAGTTTAATTAGTAAAAAGCAGAAAGAAAGGGTTCGTTCACTATTATATGCATGTCCGCGTACTAATATTAATAGATATGTGGCCAGTCTGACCTATATGGGCCCCATTTCAGATAGAATTAGTAATTTACTTAGAAAAAACAACGTTTATGTAGCGTTCAGAACGGACCAGAATATACGCCGTGTTTGTAACGGGAAAGATATTTTAGAAAATAGTAAAAAGTCTGGGGTGTATAGGCTGGTCTGTGATGAATGCAACGGGGTATATGTGGGTCAGACGGGCCGTAACTTTGACATAAGGTATGGGGAACATGTTGCCGCGTATAGAAATGGCCATTCGGACAAATCGAATTTCGCGAAACATTTAATTGATACCGGCCATTCATTGCGCGACAACAATAGTTTTTTTATATACTACATGTTTGTGATAAGGGTTTCCGGCTGTGTGTTTTGGAACAATTAGAGATTTTGAAACAAAGTAATAATAATAATTTTGCACTGTTGAATGACCAGACGAATTTGGTTTCTTCCCCTTTACTGCGTATGTTTGTGGGTAGTTGTACACAAATAACCAACGGTGGCAGTGTATAAAAGGGGGGTGCCTTGTACTAATTTCTCGCCCCGGCTGGGGGCCTTAGAATCTAAGGCAACCACGGGATTGCCCGGTTGAGCAGTAACCAGCCTTAATGTGCTGAACTGAGAGTAGTCCATTCAAAAAAAAAAAAAAAAAAACTAATTTCTCAGTCGCAACTCAACGGTCAGCGAGTCAACACGTCCCCTGAGGATGCCTCGTGGAGAGGCGAAACACGTGTCGGTAATGGTGTTGGGTTTTGCATTGCCTTCCTGCATGTGCTTAAAATCCTTGCATTTGCCCAGTAATCTTGCATGTGCATAATATAGCGGGCGGGAGGGAGGTGCATACCTGCAACCCACTAATATTCGCGGAAATTAAAACTAGATATATTGTTTTCATTTTCAAATTACACTATTTTACACGAAGTCGTGTTACGCTTCGTGGTGTCACGTAGCCTTTCGCGGACTCGCCGATACACGACACCCTTCGGCCAAAACTCTTCCTTGAGGAAGGTCTCAATATGATGAGTCGGAACTCGCACTACGAACGACTTGAAATTCGTGTTATAGCGCGGCTCCAACTTCTCTACCCTTAAGGTCAAGCTAGTCTTCGCTCGAACATACTGATAGCTGAGTGGAATAGTTCGAAGAATTTTACCTTCAACACTTGAGCGTTCTTCATCAACATATTCCTCCTGGGAATCCTGAAGTGATCAAATCCTAAGAACCCATTGTTAGCGGTCTGGAAGCCCATCTTGGGCCCAATCTCTCCAACTTTGACGCCAGGTAGCGGCATGTGGGTTTCTGTGTCACGGATTTGGACGAAGAAAGGATGCACTCCATAGCATTGTCCCTTAGTATACAGCTGGGCAACAACGATGCAGTGGTTTGCTGTGTGCGCCACTATAAATAAAGAAATAAGGGAAGGATTACTATGAGAAAAATAAATAAAAATTATACATATATACACAAGTATCGAATAAAATACATTCAGAAGCGTGACGAATTAATTCATGAATTTTAAGGTCAACAAAGTAATGTTGAAAATCTGAAAAGTAAACTAAATTTTCTAAGCCGGTAATTGCCGGTTTAAAAAGTTTAGTTTATTTTTTAAATTTTTGCAATGATAGACGGCCAGACAGACACACGCGTATCCTTTTAAGGTTCTGTTCTTTGATATCGATGTTCGGAAACCTAAAAAGGGTTGCTCCTGGAAAGGAGAACCATGTGATATGTCATGTACTTCACCATTTATTTAACTAAAATGATAGGCTAAAGATGGTGTAACAACAAGAAAAACACATCATAATTACTGCTTCGAATACTTAGTCTTATATGAGGAAGTCCAACAAGTTTATCAAAAAAAAGAAGTACCGCCTGACATTAGGGACTGCCAAACCCTTGCAGTTTTTAAAAGAAGAGTGAAAGAACACTATCTTAGTTGCGTATATGTATGTTATATTATTTACCTTTTAATATTATTTAGTATATATTAGTATAATAATTATGTATTGTATGTTATATTTAAACTGTATTATTTTTCATTTTTTCTACTCAATACTTTTACACACAATGTCTACATCTCTTATTACTCGACTCTCCTATTGCAGGTATGCTGGAAGAGATTTCTATAGAAATAAGCATCACCTTTGTACCTATTTTCTGTTTCCTTCCTCTTATATTTTTACTAAATGTGTGTACATAAATTGTTAAATAAATAAATAAATAGAAGTGAAACGTCCATTCTACTTACATCCTCCAGGCCACCATTTATAAGCAGTGAGACTAGGACTGTGGATAATAAACTCCTCCGTGCTGGGATCATAAGTAGCTGTAGTTTCCAACCCTCTCAGGAAGGTCCCGTGGCCGAGTTCTGTCTGTTAGAAAATGAAGAGAGATAACATTATTGAACTGATACTGGAGGGTTCTTAATTGAACAGGCTCGGGCTAAAATCGATCAATGATTGTATTCGACTTATTGACAGTTATTTCGCTCTACTTCTGTCTCTTCTCATACAATTCTCATTACATAATTTTCTCTTTTCATACACCACTTTGCTGCTGCATTTTTTTCCAACAATTTATCATTTTGTCTTTTGTTTCTACTATGAACATATTTCGCATGCTTTAAGTATTATCCTCATAGTTTATAAATCATAGTATTGAAATACATTTATCCACATTCAATCTAAAAACTTGGATCAAGCAACTAGGTTTCGCCTTTCTTCTTCAGAAGTTGGATTCAAAATGTTTGCATAGCCCTTACCAAACAGTCATTTTTTTTTATATGACCACTCGCAGTTCAGCACACTAAGGCTCTAGTTATTAAACACCAAACAGTCAATGTCTACCCCTCTTTAAATCCTCTTACCTGGGCATAAGTTCCCAAGATGCCCATAGACATAGCCTTCGGCAGCCAGTCGGCCATCTGCTCCGGGTCTGACTGGCTCAGGATCGTCGGCACGAACATCCCCATGTGTAACATGAACGGCGACACGTCCTTCACCACTCCGAATGTTACACGGTATTTGTTTGTAGGCCTGTTGATAGTCAAATTCATTTCTGCTTAAGAGCCGGACATCTACTTGTCATTACATACATGTCCGGTCTACTGTTTGATCTTATGTCCAAGTGACAGGAGCTTGGTTTTTGAAGAAATTAAAATCTTGGATACTTTAACGTGACAATGCGCAAGCGGTGCGCCTCTCTTCTCTCTTAGCGATGATCGCCAACAGAATGGATTACCCTTATATCCGGCAATTCTGTAGCAGACATTTGCCTTGTGAGTGTTCGTTTTTGTCTTTGCTTGTTATCCTATACAGTGTGAAATCTTAATGGTTGTTTTCCCGCGGCAGGACGATTACCCATCAGTAGTACTATCGAAACACAAAGTTAAACTAAAAAAAAAATGTTTTTTTTTTCAAATCATTAAAAAAGTGTTCATAAACTCGAAAGAGCGAGAATCAATAGTAGTGCACTAGACATAAAGTAGGTAGATACCTACATGAGACGCACGTACCGCCGCGTACCTACATATCGCGCGATGCACTACTGTTGGTCCAAGTCGCTTTCGAGTTTTGTTTATCACAATTGTTAATCTGCCATTTATGGAGTCTAATATTTTTTATATATATAAATCGATTGTATTACCGATACAAACTCATTTCGCTTCGGGAAAACAACCATTAAAATTTCACACTGTATATTTCCTTTTATGTGTTTGTAAGTATATGAGTCGTTCGTCGACTTGAATTTAAGTATTTTATAATTCTGATTAATTAAGTTGATTTTAAAATGAGGATAATTCTCTGTACACAAAGCAAGGGTGATTTGCTTGGTAACTTGAAGGTAAGCCTCGTCATACCGTAAAATACTGCTTGGTTTGGTTTGAATCGCAATTTGTAAAATATATTTTCGATGTGACCCAAAGTCTCCTGCACTATTGAGGATACTGATATAAAGGTGGCCACATTAGTACCAAGATAGTAGTGTAATGGACACCATTTACTCGAAAGAAGAACATGTGACTTTTATTCGTAGTTAGTGTTTTCCTTATGTCTTTCTCTCGTTTACTTGTACTCACCTAAAGGCGTCCATTGTGTTATGTTGAGCTGCATACTCTTTTAAGCCGTCATACAGAATGCAGGCCTTTCTGATAGCCTCCTCATATCTTTCTTTATGGCTCAAATACTCTTCTGGTACTTCATTCTTTGTTTTGAATCCTGGTAAATCGAGTACCATTTTTTCTGAAAGCATTATATTTTTATTAATATGTATTTACTAATTTCTATGCAAAATACTGTTGGCATTGGCTGTTGTAAATTAGAATTTAGTAGCTAACAATGATTCATATGAAATTATTATTCCAACTTGTAAATCTAAACATGAAGGTTGATTTATTTTAAAACACAAAGTCAAATTCAAAATGTTTATTTTAATTAGGCCATTAAATGGCACTTTTGAATGTGACTCTAGTGTCCATTTGCAAAAGTAGATTCTTTTAGAGAAGAACGGACAAGAAACTCCATAGTCACTCTTTTCAAATAAATATTTTACAATATTTGGTACTTATACAAAAAAAATTGGTATTTCATATACAGAGTATATATATAGCCACACCTACTAGTTACAGAACCAAATATTACCAACATAGGTAAAAAAAAAAAAAAAAAAAAAATTGATTGAGTCTGGCGTCACCTTGCGGAAATCCATTTTTAATTTTAAATTGAAAACAATATATCTAGTTTTAATTTCCGCGAATATTAGTGGGTTGCAGGTATGCACCTCCCTCCCGCCCGCTATATTATGCACATGCAAGATTACAAGGCAATAGGGTATTTTACTGTAAAAATCTAAATATTGGACACGTGTTTTTTCTTTTTTCACGTAAACAAAAAGTGAAGACGATACATTGCGTTGAAAACTCACGTGACGTCACGTCGCTGGTAAAAATTGTAGCAACGTAGTGACGTCACGTGAGTTTTCAACGCACTGTATCGTCTTCATTTTTTGTTTACGTGAAAAAAGAAAAAATACGTGTCCATTATTTTTTGTAAATCTATCAGACGGACTAATTAGATTTTTATAGTAAAATACCCTATTGCGAGGATTTTATGCACATGCAGGAAGAAAACGCAAAACCCAACACCATTACCGACACGTGTTTCGCCTCTCCACGAGGCATCCTCAGGGGACGTGTTGACTCGCTGACCGTTGAGTTGCGACTGAGAAACTAGTATTTTTTTTTTTTACTGCGAATGTTTGTGGGTAGTTGTACACAAATAACCAACGGTGGCAGTGCATAAAAGGGGGGGTGCCTTGTACTAATTTCTTATCAATCAGACCCAGCCTGTCCCTTGCTGCCCCCCCTCAATGACCCCGCTAAGCCGAGGCCCGTGTCCCACAGGGGATGCCCTTAGCGAGCGGCCATTTAGTTTTTAAGTAGTTTTAAGCCCTGGCTGGGGGCCTTAGAATCTAAGGCAACCACAGGATTGAAGCAGTAACCAGCCTTAATGTGCTGAACTGCGAGTAGTCCATTCAAAAAAAAAAAAAAAAATACTAATTTCTCAGTCGCAACTCAACGGTCAGCGAGTCAACACGTCCCCTGAGGATGCCTCGTGGAGAGGCGAAACACGTGTCGGTAATGGTGTTGGGTTTTGCATTTTCTTCCTGCATGTGAATAAAATCCTTGCATTTGCCTTGTAATCTTGCATGTGCATAATATAGCGGGCGGGAGGGAGGTGCATACCTGCAACCCACTAATATTCGCGGAAATTAAAACTAGATATATTGTTTTCAATTTAAAATTAAACATAGGTAAACTTATTCATTTTCTAAAAACCACATGGTACCTACTCAACGCGGAATTATACCTATCTCTATATGATGTTATCTAAACAAAATCCATAAGATTGCAAAATGCTAAACTTATTAACGTCGATATTTGCCTTTGAGATAATAAAGTAATAGATAGTATAGATACAAATCAAAGTTCAAGGGCAATTACGTGGGTTGCGGAATTTGTTCGAAAGAGTCACCGCGGCTCTGGAACGCAAAGGCAAAGGGCACTGAAGCGCAGAAGGATCACGGGTGGGTTTTAGTCAGTAAGAGCCTGACACTCCCTTCGGCTCCGCCCAGAGCGGGAAAAGTCATTTGAAGATTTCCCATCCAAAAAAAAATTAAGGGCAATTACGTGGCTAGGTGCATTCATACCAATATTAATTTTTCGATTTTCGCGAACTCTAAGCATTTATAATAATAATAGCCAAAACAAAATAAAGACGTAAAACCAGGGCCTCAAGTCTGCTATAACAATAGTGTCAGAACTATCATTGATTTCATAATGGTTGATTTTTACAATTTCGGTAATCTACTAATATAAAAGCGTCACTATGACTTTCCAATGGTCAACCATTGACACTCCATTGAAAGAAATGGCATAGAATGGTAATCTCGTACATGAATGACAGACGTATGCGGTAATCTGCTAAAATTTTGAAAGTTCCTTTGATCAGTGACCTACCTTTAGAGCGTCGTTGTGCAGTCATTTCTTTTAATAGCCCGGTTATCAAAAAGTGTTACGAGATCATTGACCGACCAATGATCGACCATTATGAATTCAGCAGATTACGAACTTTTAGCAAAATGACAATGGGATCGTGTTGGAATGACAAATTTATAAAAATAACAGACTTGGGGCCCTGGCAAGTGCGAGCAGGACTCTCACACGGACATCCTAGCCATAAACAGTATAAATGCAAGTTTGATGTATCCCTTATTTTTTATTTAGTTTAATTTTTATAATTTCTTGCTATAGCGGCCATGGAAATAGACACACTGTGGAAATTTCAACTGTCTACGTATACCGGTTCTTAAGAATTAGCCCGCTGATAGACAGATGGACTGACAAACAGACAGCGGAGGCTTAGTATCAGGGTTCCGTTGGTTACCCTTTGATTACAGAACCCCAAAAAAACAAAAATGATTTGAATAAAAATGAACACCTACGTAAGACATAACAAGTGACAATTTTGTCAGTGTTCTGGACATTTTCCCATTGTCATCGTCATGTGGATGAATTTGTTGATGCCTTATTTACGAATATATATCTCTATACCAATAATATAAAAACGACAGTTTTTTTTTTTGTAACGAATAAGCTTAGAAACTACTAGACCGATTTTAACCATATTTTTACCAATGGAAAGCTACATTATCAGCGAGTAACATAGGCTATATTTTATCCCCGTGGTCCGACGGGAACGGGAGCCACGCGGGTGGATCCGCGGGGCGCTGCTAATCTTTACTAATATTATAAAGCTGAAGAGTTTGTTTGTTTGTTTGAACGCGCTAATCTCAGGAACTACTGGTTCGAATTTAAAAATTATTTTTGGGTTGAATAGACCATTTATCGAGGAAGGCTTTAGGCTATATATCATCACGCTTAAGCCAATAGGAGCGGAGCAGCGATAAAGAATGTTTTAAAATCGGGGATTCCACGGGGACGAAGTCGCGGGCAGCAGCTAGTAACTAATATTAGCAGTTTTGTTTAACAAGTTATTTAGTAATCTAGTTGTTTGTATACACATTCAAGTAAATACCCAAAAAGATAACTATTAAAGTATCTACTTACCGACTTCCTTCCTCTCCTGAGTCTCCTGCGCCCCTCCATCTATCAAATGTATCAGCTCCTGAACGTTGAAGGTGCACTTTTTCCTCTCCCTCACCAGATCTTCACACACTTTCGTATCAGCCATGTCTGTTGGAAAACACCTTTGTACTGGCTCTGCTATTCTATACTCGCCAATTATAATCTTTTACGTTCCTACAGTGGTCATGTTTGATAATACCTGATAAGATTATTCGGCCTCCTAGTACAATGCTAAGTACCTAAGGATTGTTACCGGGGTAATCGATTAGATGGCTATGCATCTAATGAAATGGCACACTCGGTAAGATTATAAAATATCTTGATAGTTTTTAAACTTTCGATAAATTTCCAACTGAACGTTTGGATTATTTTTTAACGCATCAAAATTTGATAGTCTATAATTTCTGGAAGTCATTCCGAGAATTCTTTGCTAATATCTCTTAGAGGGGCGCGTTAAACACGATGCGACCCGGGCTTGGTTGTTATTGGACGGCGAGCAACCCATAGCTCGCACTCCGCAGGCTCGCTCTCTCGACGCCCGGGACGTCTTGCAAGTAACGAAACGTTAAGTATTACAGTTTTAAAATTCTATTGAGCCCCGATGTGCGGGGTTCCTTATTCTGTCCGCAGGGTTTGTAAATATGCGATGAGCGAAGCGAGCGAACTTAGCTCCCGTCATACAATTCAAACCTTACCTACCTATGTCGGGGGGCCTTATTATAAGCTCCCTGTGCCCTATGTTTCCCAAAATGACTTTCGAAGACAATCCAATAAATTGTAGAACCGTACCTACACTGATTGGTCGCTAACATGTCGTCAGTTTATATCGGTGTATAACTATCCGGTGACAACTATAAGAATTAAGGAACCTTATTCTGCTCTCAAAACGATAAAGGTAAACATCGTTTGTAAACGGGTAGCATAAATTTAAAGACTTGTGACAACTGTGTGTGCACTGAGCTTGCGTGGTAGAAATTATGGCGCACTCCCTCGCTTAGAGAGGAAACCTTTTTGCTCTCAGGAACTGCTCACTGGCACTGGCAACTGCTCACTGGCAAATCAGAATAGAAGAAGAAAAGTGGTAAATACTAACTTGGTACTAGCACAAATGAATGAAAGAAAAGATTATATTGCGCCGAAAATAAATCAAGCGGATGATAATGATTGGTACGTCATTACATCTGTTGCTCTAGTCGTCTAGTCTACCATTTCATGTTTTCTGTGCATTTCCACCTTATTCAGTAATTTAAATAATTATTCAGATAATTTACTTTAAACAATCGATTAATACATAAAATACCGTAGCAAATGGTAGGTATAATACCGTATAATACGGTATTTTTCGTTTTATACATTTCGGTTTCGCTGGCTCGCCGCCCGATAGTGACCAGGCAGGTTTACCACGCGCGCCTCAAAGAGCTGTCAGCAAAGAAGACGGGGCACCATGGGGTCAGGACCTGCTTACTATCGGCCCGTGTCAGGGTTGCAGAATTTGTTAGAATGAGCCACCACGGCCCTGGAACGCAAAGGATCACGGGTGGGGTTTAGTCAGTAAGAGTCTGACACTCCCTACCCCTCCGCCCAGAGCGGGAGAAGTCATTTGATGATTTCCCATCCAGAAAAAAAAAATAACAAAAAAACCGGCCAAGTGCGTATCGGGTCACGCGCATTATAGGGTTCCGTAGTTGCCCATAATAATGTGAACTTAATCAAAACTGTTTTGGTTGTTTAATACTGTGACTAGTTTGAGTTCTAGGTAAACTCAAATACTACTGGAATGATTCCAGCAAGTCTTTCACCATTAGAAGGAATGCTATATTATCCCTGAGTAACACAGGCTAATTTGAAAAAAGTTACAACGCGTGCGAAGCCGGGACAAACCGCTAGTTTTAGATATTTTTTGTATGGTCAATGAATTTACATGTATAATGTATTTTAAGCTACTAACAACGTCATCTCAGTTATGTTCAAAGCAATTTGAACAAAAAATTCCTTTATACTTCTCCGAATACATTTTTTTTAGTTGATCGACTATTAGTCAGTAACTTGCGAAGCCTTCTTAGCCGTGATAGTTTTCCTTTTATAATTCAGCATATTTCCTAGTTCCGTGATTTTTTTCACGTTTCCAGAAGCAACCGTTTAGCCGGTAGACAGGGTTACACTGGACTCTAACGATTTTTTCCTCTTTATAACTTCATATTCCACAAACATCGGAAAATGATCTTTGAAGACTCGATTCCACAATATTTTTGAAAACCTATCCAACGACACCCCACACGATGTGGTGGATGCGAAAAAAAAATCATCCCCACTTGATGTGTGTAGGGGAGATACCATAAAAAAAATATTTTTCAAGTTTTTACTCCACCATTTTGTCGGCATCATTAATATGTGAATTCATGCCGAATTACAGCTCTGCAGTCCCCATAGTATCTGAGCAAAACCGCGGACAGACAGACAGACGGACAGACCGAAACTATTAGTACAAACCAATCCTAAATTGTTTAAAAAATTGTCAGACATCTCAATTCGTAATCGGCGGGATAACAATATGCTATGTGCAGTAAGATCAACCACGGCATTGATGTGTAAAAGCGTTTTCTCTTTAGCACCAGTTATCTTCAACAAAATCCGTAAAGCCATTAGACAAATGCCCACAACTCTATTTAAACTACATCTAAAAAAATACCTCATAAGCAAGTGTTATTATAGCCTAACAGAATTTTTGAATGATCGTACATAGTTTGAGCTTGCACCTATATAGTATTATTATGACATTTCTTTGATCGCAAATCTGTACCTTTATACTATTTTTTTTTTGTGTTGTAATATGATTAGTAGTATTTCTTTTGATGTCATACATTCAAAAGGTTAACTGAGTTGACCAACAATTTTTTTGTACGCCATTTATGGCAAAACATGTAGATCCTTTTTAAAAATGTTATTATAAGACCATACAAATTGTATTGTACTCATGTTTTACAAAAATAAATCTTATCTTATCTTATCTTATCTAAAAAGGCATAAGTTTCGTTATGGTTTGTAGGGTGCCATAAGCGACACCAAATTTATAAATGCTTCACCTGAAAAAAAAAAACATTTTTGCAAAAGTGTCTAAGTAATAAGTACCTACCTATAGTAATGAGCATATAGTAATAAGTGAGTCGTATAGGTAGAATCAAAAACAGCAATCTGAATTTTGACTTATTAACTAACGGTAATTAGGAAAAGTAGTTTCATTATTACAAACATCATTTTTTTTATGTGTGTTTATAATTTTGAATTCATTATTTAAAGATTTAAATAGATTTAGTTTTAATTAAATTAATAGTTAATAACTTAATTTATCTATGTCAAAGTCAAAGTCAATTCATTTATTTCAACTAGACCATTAACGGCACTTTTGAACGTCAAAACATTTTAAAATAAAAATATTATAGTGACTCTAGTTGTCCATTCGCAAAAAGTAGATTCTTATGGAGAAGAACGGACAAGAAACTCCATAGTTACTCTTTTCAAATATGTATAAGTTTTACAATATTTTGTATACATTAGCCAATTGGTTATATGTGAGGACGATGCACCCGAATAAAACTAAGTAATATACTATTAACAGGTACAACAAAGAAACAACAGCAGAGGTAAAATTAATAAATTTGCTAGTCAGGGACATAGTACTCACATATTTACAATGTTTTTAATCCTTGTTTTATATAATTACCAACAATGAATCAGTGTGTGTTAAATTAACTATAAAAGATCAGTAACTACATCTGTATACATAGCAGATAGATCACACATACAGACCGACAAGTTTGGCTTTGTCTACTACACCCAATATTGTCCTATGGAGCAGGACCAGCATGCTTCCAAGCATTCTTATCTTGAATATAATCATCTAGCTTGTAGTATGCTTGTTTACAAAGCGTGCTTTTAACATAGGTTTTAAATTTCTTTTCATTTAATTCTAATATGTCACAAGGTATTTTGTTGTAACATTTAACACTGTACCCCATGAAAGATGTACGTACTTTAGCTAATCTATATAATGGTTGATCTAACTTATTTCTATTTCTAGTATTAAAATTATGTCTATCACTGATTTTGCTAAAGAGATGTCGATTTTTCCTCACATACATAATATTTTCATATATGAATTGACAAGGGACTGTCATAATATTAATCTTTTTAAAAAGTTCCCTAAGAGAATCGCGGCGACAAAGATTATAAATGGCTCTGATAGCACGCTTTTGCAAAATAAATATGGATTCCATATCAGCAGCCCGACCCCACAGCAGAATACCGTACGACATAATGCTATGAAAATAACTAAAATAGACCAAACGCGCGGTTTCTACATCTGTTAACACTCTTATCTTTCTAATAGCATAAGCGGCTGAGCTAAGCCGCCCCGCAAGAGATATTATGTGAGGTCCCCATTGCAATTTCTCGTCTAAAGTGATTCCTAGGAAAACCGTCTGATCAATATATTCCAGTTTTTGTCCATTCAATACAATGTCACATTCGTTGCTTCTAACATTAGGTAAAGTAAATTTAATACATTTAGTCTTTTTTCCATTTAGTACCAAATTGTTTGCCGTAAACCAATGTTGGACCTGATGAATAGAGTTATTCACGTCATCAAGACTTAGTGATCGTCGGTCTATCTTAAATATTAATGATGTGTCATCAGCAAATAACACCATCTTTGGTTGATTTTGAAGCAATTGGGGCAAATCGTTTATATAGACTAAGAAAAGGAATGGACCCAATATTGAACCTTGCGGAACGCCCATTGTCATTTTAGACCCTAGTGAGTTTACACCGTTTACCTGGACTTTAACCTGCCTGTCTTTCAAGTATGATCTAAGCAAATCAAGGGAAGTATTCCTAATCCCATAATGCTCGAGTTTCAACAAAAGCGTCTCATGGTTGACACAATCGAACGCCTTCGAGAGATCGCAAAAAATTCCAATAGCATCTTGTGAATCTTCCCAGGCATTAAAGATGTTCTTTATTAGGGTGACACCGGCGTCAGTTGTACAGCGCCCTTTGGTGAAACCGTACTGTTGGTCATGGAAGATGGAATTTTTATTAAAATGTTGTAGCATCTGATTAAGCATTAACTTTTCAAATATCTTACTAAGAACGGGCAGGATTGCCACTGGCCTGTAATTATTGGGTTCTTGACTGTCACCCGATTTAAATGCTTATGCTGTTTTTGATTCTATACTTATGTCCTAATTTCAGTTATTCTCTATGTGTAATGTTTCTGTGACTTTGTCATTGGAGTGCCATTATAAATAAATAAAAGGAATGGTAACTCCGATTCTCCACTTCACTTTACATAATCCAGAAATTTGAATATGCTTCAACAATATCTGCGTGAGTAATGGAAGGTCACAACACTTATAAATTAGGATATTTACATATACATTATCTACACGCAGACTTTGAACTCTATTCTACACACGTATTGGCACGCGAATTCTTACTCGATCGTCGATATAATTATTAATGGAAAAAGGCCATATAAATTAAAGTGAAAAATATCCTACACAATGTCGTCGAACTCATCTTGAGAATTTTTCTCTTTCGTAGTTCTTATGAAATTGAGGAGCTCCTGGCTAAATTATAACAGCCGCACGGGTCGATCTTCTAGGTTAAGCTTGCCGAGGTTGGTCTGTGTATGGGTGACCATCTTAACATAACGAGACTTCTCCGTGCCTCGGAAAACACGTTAAGCCGTTGGTCCCGGCTGTCATTTGGAGATCTTTGGCAGTCGTTACGGATTGTCAGAAGCCAGAAAATCTGACACCAGTCTTGCCAAGAAGTATCGTGTTCCCCAGTTAATGGGTTGTGGAGGTCTAGTAGGCAGCCGCTTCATGTAAAATACTGGTATTCAGCTCAATCCGGCTTGACTGGGAGCGGACCCCAATGAGTTGGGAAAAGGCTAGGCAGATGATGATGATGTAGTTCTTATGAAATTCTTAAAGAAGTCAATGCAGTGGCACTACGTACTTTCTTATGAATTTTGAATGTTTCCCGCTTCAATCGTGACTGATTTCAGCCATGGCGACCCGTCTAGAGACTAGCTATCGGCGGTTAACATTATGCTGAGCTGAGGCCCTTTTGGCATTCATAGTTTTTATAATGCCAATAAACACATTGTTCGTTCTCTTCTTTGTTAACAGGTATACTAACGGCCGAACCCAATAACCGATCTATCACATACTGGAGATAGAAAAACAAATGAAACAACAGAAAACCTATATATTTTTTCTTGATTTTTCTGTTGTTTCATTTGTTTTTCTATCTCCAGTATGTGATAGATAGGTTATTGGTTTCGGCCGTAAGTGAGTAAGTAAGCACAGATATACTCCCCCTTCCATCACTCTTACAAGCCGGTAGGATGAGGAACCGACACGACCTGAGAGAGACCTGGTTTAAGACCAATGCTTTAACGTGTTTTCCAAGCCGCAAGGGTGTCAGACCGTCAATTTCCAAACTCCCACCTGCTATTGAGAAATTCGTCGAAAAATACAATAACACTTTTTGCCCAACCTAGGAATAGAACCCAGGGTCACGCCTAGGTCTGTGGACGGCGAGCTATGGGTGGCTTGTCGTCCGGTAGCAACCAGGCTTGGGTCGACGACGGCGCGTCGTTTTCCAAGCGCGCCTCAAAGAGACGGGGCCTCATAGGGTCAGTGCCTGCTACGGTTGCGGAATTTGTTCGAAAGAGTCACCGCGGCCCTGGAATGTAGAGGGCACAAGAAGGATCACGGGTGGGTTTTAGTCAGTAAGAGTCTGACACTCCCTTCCGCTCCGTCCAGAGCGGGAGAAGTTATATGATGATTTAACATTCAAAAAAAAGGGTCATGCTCAGAAGCCACGTGCGCTTGAAATTTAACATGAATTCATTATTAATAAATTACGTGAGCCCCAGATTTAGCTATCTGTTCAGTACATTGATATACGCATACCATGTACGATTACGTTGGTGTAAGTAAAATGATTAGATACCTACGAGTTATGAGTAACAGATCAAAGTCCAAAGTAACAATATTAACTCATAAAGTAAATAACACGAAGTACGTATAAACGTGGTATTTTTTCAACCAGAATGAAGTCATCCGTTATTTGAGGCATTTTGAGGAACCAAACATAGGGTACAAATACATTGAAGATATAAAATGGGATAGGTTCGAGAAAAAAAAAGCATAAAATAACTTTAATTTCGGAACTAGATGTTATTGGTTGTTTCTTAGTATTTTGAACACCGACTTCCGAAATTAAAGTTTTTTTGTTTGTTTAGAAGTCGTTTGTTTTTATTTCTAAAATTTTTTTTTATTTTACACTTAAAACGTGTAAAATAAAAAACTTTATGTGGTACAAATAAACGTACCATTCACATTGGTGTAAACAATAAACAAACATGCGATTTCATTTGAATGTTTGTTCATAGCGCTTTCTTCAAGATACCTTCACAATTTGTAGAGTAGTAGTGATAAAATTAATCACAAAGTCTCTAAAATTAATCACTACAACTCGTAATTTGAGGACCGTAAACTAAGCAAAATCAACTGCATCGAATCACATAAATTCAAGTGGTCCCGCCTTTTCTGCTTACGATCCTCGACACTAGATGGCACTAGTTTTTATTGAAATAAGTGACATCTATTGATGAATTTATAAACTAAATAAGAGGAAAACTATGCCAGATGCGGAGCAGAGGTAAATAAACATCGATCTCTGATAAACTTACTTGTAATAATTGTTCCTTGTGAAGATTTTGACACTGAAATGTCTTTTATCCACCAAAATATATAACGTTTATAAGTAAAAACTGGTTTCTAACGGCAATTTTTTGTAACAATATTGACGACTACACAGATACGTGCAGTCATTACCGCCGATGTATCTACACTAACATACAAACATATAGATAGGTACCTACCGACTACTGCAGATTATTCTGAAGTTATCTTGCAAAGAGACTTTGATGTCATGTACTTACTCGTGGTTGTTTGTACCGAATAGGTGTCCTACTTTTATGATCACTGTGGTTAATCTTTGAGTTCGTCACTTTGGATGCGAGTTACCTAACTTGTAAATTTATTTTATTTAGTACCTAATTACCTATGTTATGTATTTGTAATTGGCTTTTTGGTGACTATGTTTCCATTTTGTCTGTTTTTGTTAGCTGTAAGTCATCCATGTACATAAATAAATACAACGACACAATAGATAACGTTAGATATAATTAATTTGACTACTAAAGGTCAGTAAACGTAAGCAACCAATTCGGTTAGCGTTGTGAGATTATACAGAGTGTTCCAAAAGTGCTAGCTTCAAATTTAAGGGTAATATTAGGTAAGCAAAACATTTTATTTTTAATACGACCGCAAATGTGGAATAAGACTTTTCAAATAAATCTCTTTTGTAGCAGTTAGAAAAAATCATCCTTAACTCACAACATACCTATTATATTATTATATATACAAGGTGTAAAATTCTGTATTTTCATATGTATATAGAACTCAATGTGAGACTTTGGCCTCTGAATTTGTTTCGGTGTTTCTTCCCATGGTAGTCGGCTAGGAAACACCGGCCTCATCCAGTTTATAACGACCAACCTACTTACAAAATAAATATAATGTATATCGGCTGAACGAATTTATTTAAAATTATGAAAACAGGTAGCCATAACCTTTTATCTGAGACAGCATATTTTATAGGTAAGTCTTGTATCCCTAATACATTCCCGAGACTTCATTTTTTAATTTCTCGCGGGCGACGCGCGCCACTACCAAAAGTTAAATATACAAATATAAAATCTAAGACCTTGAAGTGTCAACGACGGAAAGTCAAAGATCAATACATTGTAATTTATGTTTTTTTTAATGCCATTGATTGCCTAATGAGTGCCAGTTAAAATGTCTATTGCATTAGAAATTATATTATCTACCTACCAGCTTCGTATAGGCGCGGTCGCAGCCTGAAATTTTGGAGGAGTCAATAAATTTACTCTAAATAAATAAATACTTCGAGTAAATTAGACTTTACTGATGATTGAAATAAAGGAATCGAATTGGATTTATTGCACAATACTCAATTTCATGCACATAAAGCTATTATAAAACAAATGAAGTCTTCTATTTGTATTAGCAAATCAGGTGATAATATATGAGCCGTCTGTGGCTATGTCTGGATGAATATTTAGAGTTAGCTCTAAATATTCATCCAGACATAGCCACAGACGGCTAGTCTACCCCTCTTCTGACAGTTTGTTCTAAACCAAGTTTTTAAATCTAATGTTTAAACTTTATATTAGTGAAATAATTTAAAGTGGTAGATGAAACGCACGTTTACTGTGCAATAAAATTTGCAGGAAAAGACTAGTTAAAAATCAGAATATTCTTTAAATATATCTGAGTATTTGACTACTACATGAAATATTTTGAACACTGCTTAGTAATTAGGGACTTTCTATCTAGCTATTGTTACCAAACCGCACGAAAATAATTTAAAAAAGAATGAATGAAATAACTATGTTTTATAGCATACAATATTTACTTGTACAATGCAAAGAGGAAAAGTTTTAATTCAGTGCACAAACTGAAATTTTTTATTAAAAGCTTATTTACATTTTGATGTCTTAATACAAAAAATAAAGTTATTGTCAGCGAAAGTTTACTTTGAAACTGACTGTAGGTATTTAGACACGGCGCGACGGCGGGCGCGCGATTTTATCAAGTTCACAGTACCTAGGCTTTTTTAAAGTTTAGGCCGTGATCTGAAGTTGTTTGAAGAATAATTCCAATTGCCCCACGGCCATGAAAGTATGAAGGGAAAATTAACCATAACCATTGTATGTGTTTCACTTTTAAGTCTCCTTTTTGTGTTACTTTTGGTGTACCTAAAATAAAGTATTTAATAAATAAATAAATTATAGCAAACATAATAAAATTGACATTATCTACTTAATGCATTATGCATAGGTACTCCTGTATTGAAGCCGTGACTATGCATCCTTTGAGTGGCTGCTAAAATGATCCTTTCATTATGGACCGCAGTGTTACGGATCCCATGGGCTTGCTTTTGAGGACATTCTGCGAGCTGCTCGTTAATTTTCACCACTTAGCCATGATAGCTGCGCGTGCGATGACCAACTGTTGGGCGCTACCCTGTCGCCCACGGCTCTTTCTCCGCTCTGACACCGTGTTTGCCGGCCGACTTGTTATTATGACGAATACGCGCCCTTGTTTGCTGATTCAATAAATTAAAAAAAAAATAGTAGAAAATGAATTTAATAGGAAATGTGTTCTATTACTGATATGGAACCACTAAAATTTTTTTGTCCACTGCTCAAAAAATTACCCTGTATAGCACCTATAAACAAACATAATATGTATTGGAACAACTTTTTTATAAAAAAAAATGAATAATACTTTAACAAAACAAAAACTATCTTAAAACTACTATCACAAGAGTCGTTTTTGTATAAAGTTTATCACAGTTTCCCCTGCATGAAGGGCTTCAGATACTTGTGGAAGCTCTGGTTGACGGGCTCGGCGTTGAGCGGGCTCTTGAGCGCTTCCGCCATCAGGCGCTCGTACACGCGCCCGTCGTACGCGCCCAGGGTTGATTGGAGTAACTGTCCAATGCAAGCAAGAATATCATAATATATATTAAGTACAAAATCAAGAAAATTGAATTTCCGAAACTAGAATTCCTACCAATAGTCATATGAGAAAATTCTCCACGCAATTTAATTTGTGGTCATGTGCATTCAAAGATAACGAACGAGACAAAATGATTTCAAATACGGAAAATAAAAATACCTGAATCAAAAATATCTATAGACAAGCAAAATCAAACACAATGTAAACAATTTGAAGCCACTTAATTTTGATTAAGTGGCTTCAAGTTGTTTTATTTCGATATCAAATGAAATTTTGATATCGCTAGGCTAAAATAGCTGGGAATTCGATGATTTAGTAATTAGAAACAGTGTGCACTTACCTCGTCAATTATATCAAAAGCGTCCACAAGCGCGATGGTATTAGGTCTTATTTTCCTCAGCAGCTCCTCGTACCAAGATCTTAGGTGCACCACATCCGCGTTCGAAATTGAAGTGTACTGAAGAAAACAGAAGGAAAGTTGACTTAATTTCCAAAACTGATAGTCTTTGGAAAGAGCAGCTTTAAGTCAAAAGTATTTTCACAGAGGTTTCACTCTAGTAACTGCAGTGCTATTCTGTAAGAACTCACGTGTATATCTCATTTTCGATTACACTTCGTAACTCACCTGAAGTGAAAAGTATTTTATATTCTGACTGTCAAGTTAAGTTCGCTTCACCTATGTTCTCACTTAGTGGCGCTAGCGTAGTTTTCATCAAGGTACATAATACCAAATACAGTTTTCACCGCAGAATCAGAAGTGAGCACTGGAGTGAGTTCTTACAGAATAGCATTGCTGCTCGCACAAAACCACAGTCGTCCCAAAAGGAAAACCGATGACCATGGCGGAATTCCACTGGATGCGAGACAAACAGGTCCTATATCCGGCATTGGACGTCTTTCGGCTGGGATGATGGCTGGCCTATCTGGAGCTTCAATCTGCTCATGTGTCATGTTATATGGGGTAATTCTCATCCAGCTATCTCGATCCCATTTTAATCGGCATATTTTTCACTCCGACATTCCTGATAGACTCATCTCAGAGTTCACTTCCTCCCCAGTAATTCCTCCTTCTGACAATCTATCTATTATATCTTTGATCATGTTGATCACAGCAACATCAGTATGTAGGTATGGTTCTAGATAACGTAATAAATCAGCCTACTCTTTTCCAAACCATAGGTTGACTTATAGTCTAATCAGGATAAAGTTGAATTTTTACCGCAGTTTTTTTTTTATAATATGGAGATCATGCCTATCTGATCTTAAAACCCCACCCCACTGGGTAATACGATACCCCTTTTTATGAATGGGAAATCATCAAATGGCTTCTTCCGCTCTGAGCACAGTGGAAGGGAGTGTCAGACTCTCACTGACTAAAACCTATCCGTGTTCCTCCTAATACCCTTTGCGTTCCAGGGCCGCGGTGACTCGAACAAATTCCGCAACCCTGGCACGAGCATGATACCCCTTACGACAGCAAGACTGGTCATCAGATTTTTAGGTTTCTTACTAAACTGTTGGAAGATCCTTGACAATAGGGTAGTTGCCTAAAAAAATCTAATTAGTCCATAAGATAGACCTCCCAAAAATATTGGACACGTATTTTTTTTTTCACGTAAACAAAATCGAAGACGATACAGTGCGTTGAAAACTCGTGTGAAGTCACTTCGTGTGACGATTTTTACCACGCCGTGATGTCACAAGCCCCCACTCATGATCTTTGAAGCTTTTTATCTTCATCAATTTTTAGAGATTTCCTAAAGCAAAAAATACGTGTCGAATATTTTTCGATAATCTATCTGACGGACTAAATAGGATCATATTTTTATTCCTCAGGAAACATCCCTATTAAGGCTAAAAGTGCTTAACTGAATGCATGTAAGGATTATCAGCCTCTGTTGACCATCCATTATACAGCATGTTACCACGCTAGTGCCGATTTACCACGGCAAGCGTTAATCAACCCTTGTACTTACTCGTGGAGAAGATACTGGAGTTTAAAGGAGGCAATGAAAGACAAACAACTTCACATAAACATTAAGGGTAAACTATTTAACACCTGCATACTACCCGTCCTTATGTATGGCTGCCAATCATGGACTTTAACTCGAGAAATGACATACAGACTAGCAACTTGCCAACACGCTATGGAGAGGAGCATGCTGAATGTCAAAAGATCAGATAGACTGAAAAACTGTGTCATCAGAAATAAAATAAGAACCATAGATGTAGTACAGAAAATTAAAAGACTCAAATGGAGATGGGCAGGGCATACAATAAGAGGCCATGATAAATGGAGTAAGAAGGTGACAAGGTGGTATCCCAGGGAAGGTAAAAGGAAAAGAGGCAGACCGCAGAAAAGGTGGGACGACGATATAAGAGAAGTGGCAGGAGTGATGTGGAACAGAGTGGCTCTAGAAAGAACAGAATGGAAAAGGTTGGAGGAGGCCTTTGCCGATTGGCAAACAGATCTGCAAAAAATAAAAAAGCAGCAAATACTAGAATAAGTTTGAATTATACTTTAAGTTTTATGTTTGCTTTAGAATAATGTTATTAGGTTAAGCTATGTCGATCTGAATAAAGGCTATTATTATTATTATTATTATTATTATACTTACTCGTATTTACCCATTCTGCACTTTAACCTCTCAACATAAGAAATAATATCCAACAACACCAGACTAACCTGTAGTAAATCTCCCAGTCTCTCCAGCGTCCAGTACACAGCGTATAACTCCACGAGCTGACCCATCACTACCGCCAGGGGTGCGGACATGGTCTTGATAGCTTTGGACATGTCCTCGTGGAATGTGGATATCACTACCACTCGACTGTGCAACTGGAAATAAAGGAGCATTGAAGTTCCAATTCTTCTTTTCAGAATTATTAATTTTGCAATATAACAAAGATCGCTCCTATCACATGGGTCCAACATTACTGATATTACTTCTCCGCCTCCGCCTCTACGTACCTCATTGGGGAATGCTGTGCAGACAATTTTTTTGCCTGAACCAACTCCCTCTGATCAGTTCAGCCTGGGCATTAAATTATTGAGAAGTGTATGAACTTTGACTTACCTCAGCAGCCGAAACTAATTGTATAGAAATGGAATTCCACGCATCTTCCTGTGACATTCCAGACATTATTTTACTGGTCATGCTATCAACACATGACGATATTTTCCTGTAATGAAGAAGAACAGAAATAAGATATTTGCTCATCAGTCATCAGCATCATACCTACTATCAAGGAAACTACTTTCCAAATGGGTTATCAACATACTTCATGGCCACTATTTGGAATCCTCGAATGATGCCTTCGACTGAATTATCCCATTTGTCTGAGAATCCTGGCGCTGAGACTGTTTTCAAGTAGGCAACTGTAGGTGTCAAGGGTTCTGTGTCGACCTGACGCCATGTTTTTAGTAAAAACCTGCGAAATATGAACCAATATTATTGTCAAGTCGATTCTTTCCTGAAAACCTTCTTCTGTACCTAAAACCGGTTTAAAAAGGGTCACTCTATATTTAGAAACTAGCAGCGCCCCGCGGTTTCACCCGCGTAATTCCCGTTCCCGTGGGAATACGGGGATAAAATATAGCCTTTGTGTCAGGGTGAAAGTAGCTTCCTAATGGTGAAAGAATTTTTGAAATCGGTCCAGTAGTTTTTGAGTTTATTCGTTACATACAAAAATACAAATCTTTCGTCTTTATAATATTAAGTAAGTATAGATATAGATAAACAAATACAATGCGTCTACAATGCAACTGGTAAAATTGGCAATAGGGAACATAAAATATCCGTTCCATAACGCACTGTATTTATTTATCACCTTGTCACGACGAAACTTCGAACAACCTGAGTATTCTGTCAAAGAAACAAAGAATATGTTTTTAAATATTATTGATAGACTCACTTTTGACCAAAATTTTACCTGATGTGGTCAACGATGGAGGACGCTTGCTTAGAAGTACCTATTCACTATACTAGACTTAATGATAAATGTAGTAGTCTTGCAAAATACCACAAACCTAGCAGTCTGCAACAACAGCACAGTGTTGTCACCCTCATAAGTGCAGGAGGCTGTGGTCAGAGCATATGTAGGGGGCAGGTTGGATGACGTCATGTAGCCGTGTTCGCCGCATGCCAGCCGGCAGAGCGTCGTGAACATTGAGGAGTCGGTCGTGCTGATGGCTTTTAGGCAACAGGCTAGAGCGTGCAACTGGAATTAAAGGAGACTTATAGAGAATTAAGAAGGAGACTTTAGGAGCAGTGGTGGCCGAGTGGTAATGGCCCCGACTTACGAAATGTAGGTCTCGGGTTCAAGCCCAGCCAGGAGCATTACTTTGTTTAATTAATTTCATCACCACTGCTCTCAAAACGGTGAAGGAAAACATCGTGAGGAAACCGGCATGTCCTAGAATCAAAATTCGAAGACATGTGACATTCACCAACCCGCACTGGGCCCGCGTGGTGGATTACGGCCCATTCCCTCTCCTGGAGAGGAAGCCTGTGTGCCAGCAGTGGGAACATTAAAAGGCCTATTGTGCTATTATGCTATAGAGAATTAAGAGAGAATAATATACATCAGCATGCAATATCGCATTGTGAAAAATGATTGAGTATCGAAACGAATGTCTCGTCGTTTGAATAACCGAATGAACTGAGATCAAACCAGACTGAAACTGCCGTGATATGTATAACTTGGATGATTCAATATCTCTGTAGGATTTTTTTCAGAAACTACGTCTCTGCTGTGTAAAACAAATGCTGAAATGTCACCCACAAAAGTGTTTTCAGAGAAAGTTTCAGTTGTGGTGAGGTCAATAGTGCACCAATCCAGAGATTTTCTTCCGTCTTTACAATTTCTCACTCACCTCTCCAAGTCTTTCCATGTTTCCTTGATGCAGCTGGTCGTTGATAAGATTGAAAGTGTCCCACAACCTCCTCGCGTTCATTTTCATGGCATAACACGCGGCTATGGCCGATAATATCTTGTCTTGCTGTGTTACGTAGTCAAGGATCTGACGCTCTGGTTCCCTGGAAATTCATAAATAATGATTTTGCAACTGCAATAATTCATAAATGATTTTGCAACTGCAATAATTCATAAATGATTTTGCAACTGCAATAATAAATAAATGATTTTGCAACTGCAATAATTCATAAATGGTTTTGCAATCTTACTTAGGGACGTACTATTTATAAATGCGAAACTTTCAATGGAAGAATGTACATATGTTTGTTATTCAATCACGCCGGAACGGCTGAACGGATCTGGTTATTATTTCACAGAGATAGCACATACATAGTCGACGATTTATCCCCGGATTATGGTCCCTCAGCGAAAACGCTGACAAAATGTATTAGTCAATAGTAAATGGCTCTGCTAGTCTGCTATCAAGGCTAACAAATCCACCTTTATGTATAACGATGTCTTCCTATACGCTAAAGAATAGCTTTCAGATCTCTTGCTGGTGAATGATTGATCGAAGATTTTTGATAAGGTCAGGGTACGAGTATCACATTATTATAGTCGACACCAAATAAATGTGCAATAACGGTCATTGACCCACCTACATTTATTGACAACCTTAATTCTTAAAACAGAAATAATGAATTAATGCTATATTGAATCGACGTCCATCGTGATCCTTTATATTTACTAGTAATGGAAAACGATTCATTTTTTTTTGTCCATGTACCTACGAAGAGATATCAAGGAAAGTGCAATGACCTTTATTGCACATTTATCTGGTGTCAACCCTAGCAAAAGTCTCATACCCTGCTTTGAGTTGCGACTGTCTTCTAACGGCAGAATACCGAGCAGCGACTGTGATAGCCTTGGCCAAGTAGTTGACGGAATCAAACACTATGACCACCCTGACGAACACCATGGCTCCGTAGATCAGCTTGTTGTTCTTAGACTTTACGTAAGTGCCGTCCTGAAACGGAAAACGGTATCAGCTTGCCTAATAATGCTACAGCCAATAGCACGAAACCGTAACTACATAGTTTTTTTTTTTTTAAGTTTTGCCACTGTCTAGGCTGGCATATCAATAGAAGCATAGGTAGATTTCAGGAATGTAGACTGTGAAACGCAGTATAAAGAAATGGTAGTAAAATATGGAGTCAAAGAAAATTGTTTCAGAGTATAATGTAAGTCGGGCTGGATTCCGCAACGCCACGTCCAAGCACGTATATTGCGTAGGTATATCTTCAGAGAGTAAAAAAAAGCAGGAACCTAGTCTTAGAATAATTGTTAAATGTATAATAAGTAAAAATACACGAACTGCTTACCTCTAAAATCTTAGCATGTTTCATCAACATATTAGTCCTAGGTATCCTCACGTTCTCAAATCCTAAGAACCCATTGTTCACTGAATTGAGCCCCATCTTTACTCCGATCTCTCCCACCTTGATCCCCGGTAAGGGCATGTGGGTATCTCCATCTCTCACTTGGACTATGAATGAGTGGATGCCGTGGCACTCTCCTTTGGAATACAGCTGAGCTATCACTATGCAGTAGTTGGCTGTGTTTCCCACTGTTGAGAAAAAAGTGATATTACCGACATCACAAAATTTAACGATTTCATTTTAGGTAGTAGCTTTTCAAATGCAATCGTTACATTTTACTGCTTTATGAGCTTATAACTTTGCCTTCCGTTTTCACAACTTCGTTGGGGCCTGCTTCCAGTCAATATTATAGTTAGTGTCTGCTATCTAACCTTCATATCCCAATTTCCAATAGCAGACAAGGAGACTACCGTTGGTTGGGCGATGTACTTTATTTAAATGAGTGACACCCACTCCACACTCACTCACTCCGCACGAACACCCACTCACCCATTCACTCACACACACATTCACTCCAAGTCCGCAAGAACTATCTGACTGTCCAACTTCCTGGCGGTCTATTCAATAGCCGTGCCGTGATTGTGCTAGGCAAAGCTTATCCATCAACGGTTTTGTACAAATTCAGAGCTGTTACGCCTGAAAGATATGCAATGTATCTTCAGAAAATGGATGATAAAGGCTACTTACATCCTCCAGGCCACCATTTGTATGAGGTTAATGTGGGACTGTGCAGTACGAACTCCTGAGTGGAAGGATCGTATGTGGCTGTTGTCTCCAGACCTCGGATGAACGTGCCATGACCAAGCTCTGTCTAGAACAATGAAGTATAGTTACTCTCAGTTCGGGGTCGCCGAGGAAAGCCTAGGTAACGCCAGTTCAAATCGACACTCTCACACTTGGAGGCATTCATGACGGATTGCTCGAAGAAGGCAACAAAACGAAAAAAGCAGAAACAGCAACAGTGGGACTGTATAGGTTGAAAGAAAAAAGTTTGAATTAATCTTGCGAAGAGTTACGTCTGAAATTCTGTACAAATCGGGTGAATCATTACATGTAAAACTTGAGGCGATACAACATAAGTTCCACCAATGGATCTGGAGAATAATTGTCTACCCTAATATTATAAAGAGGAAAGATTTGATTGTTTGTTTGTTTGCATTGAATAGGCTCTGAAACTACTTGACCGATTTGATAAATTCTTTCACTTTTGGGAAGCTATACTATCTCCGGGTGACATAGGCTATATTTTATCCCCATATTCCCACGGGAACGGGAACTACGCGGGTGAAACCGCGAGGCGCTGCTAGTTCCAACATAAAAATGGAGCAGAAAAATAGATTAATGTCAAGTTTGAGTGACCTGTTTTGGGGGCGCTGATGGAAGGTTTTCTACCTATCCCTTTGAAGCGTCTTACAATGAGGTTGATGTTTCGAAGACGGAATAAAATTCTAACTTACAGTAAATAATGTTACACACGGTAGGTAACAGTTAAGAATAATTTGAATTGTGTATGATAAACTATTACTAGATCACGTAGTATGGACTAACGTAGTCTGTGTCTCGCGGCGGTGAACAAGTGAGAGCGGGACGCTAAGGGTAGCGCCCCGAATCGTCTCTTGTGTTGCCACTTAACAATCGTGCGACTTAAATTTATATTAAAACATGCAATACTACATCTAAGGTGCGTTCACATATACACAATACGTGACGCCACACTGCTAATTAGATACATTCATCCTCTGCCAGACGGCAACCACTGCTAAGCATAGGCCTTTTCTTGTGCCAATCCTCACGCTTCCGTGCCGTGTCACCCAAGTTCTATCCACGATGGCATCAATAAATGGTTGTATATTTACCTGAGCATAACTCCCGATGATAGAGCAGTTCAAAGCACGATGGAGCCACTTCTCCTGTTGCTTTTCGTCCGCCTGGCTCATAAACACTGGCATAAACATAATGTAATGAAGCCCGAAAGGCGAACCATCCTGAGATATCGAAACACTGAGGACACCGCTTAGAAGATTCCTGAAAAATTACAATATTTGCAGCTAGAAAAATCTTGCATACGAACTGATATAAAGGTGCTTTGTGGTATCTACTTGACTCTAAAAATCCTAACATGATAATTGGACCGTTTCATTCCGACATTTGCTGCTAAAATCCAAACTTATTATCTATCCTATTCTTATTCATGATAGAATATAATTACCCGTTGCTAATTAGCACCGTGTAATGATGTTCGCGTATGTAAACAGCTATTTCGGGAAAGGTTATTACGATGTGACTTACATATATACACACAGGACACAAAACGTAAAGACGCAAAGGTCGTCTGAATCTATTTAAATATTATTGCAGTAAGAAAGTACCTGTAATTTGTAAGGTCAGTGTTGTTTTCTTGTTGAATTTTCCGAAGCAAACTGAACAGAATGACTGCCTTTCGCATTGAGTTTTCATATTTTTCTTTATGACTGAGATATTCGTCTGGAACGCCGCCGAAGAGCTCCTCTCTCTTGGTCAATATAACCCTTTCTGAAACGATAGAACAAACGTTACAGTTGATTGATTTCGCTTATAAGTCTTCAATTGATCAAGCTAACTCAGCCCTAATGAGATGAGAATCTTCAATTAATCTACATTCGGTGCAAATTAAAATTACTACGACTTCTTTCACACTCGTTTTTGCTATAAAAGGCCCAAGATTTCTTGCAAAAGCATCACACATCCGCCACTCTTCCGCCAGTCACCAGTTCGACCAACCAAAACATCAAGATGAACAAGCTCTATTTCCTCATTGTCTTCGTGGCTTGCCTTTGCTGCTTTGCCGAAGCCCAGTTGACGTTCACTTCTAGCTGGGGCGGGAAGCGCGGGGGTGTTGCACCAATCTCGTGCAAAAATGAAGAAGCCATCGCTACGATTTTCAAGCTGATTCAGAATGAAGCTGAAAAGTTCATCATTTGCCAGCAGAAATCATGAAGACAAAAGACGATCGACGCTATTCTGACCACGATACTGCGATATCTAAATGGCGAATATGTTTATTTATAAAGTGTTGTTGTGTTTAAGTTTTCTTCCATGGAGCTATGATTTTGTAAAGTCACTCGGAATATGCTATGATTGAAATATGCATGGGTTATGTGGTAAAAAAAGCGATACACGTACAGTGCGCAGTGTATGTAGGACTGTAGCTTGAATGCATGTAATATTTACTCTGAATAATAAATCACCTACCTATAATGTAGTTTTCTTTTTTCGCCATCTTCTGATATTTCGGAAACCTACTACTTACTGTAAATACGAGAAGGTTCTTAATTCTAGGAATAAAACCTACACGGTACACGACACGCAGCGATTACTGATCACTTAGCTTTTTCTTTCAGCGTTGAACTGAAATAATTCTATTCTGCGGTTTACTTGGCTGAATAGCTGCATGCATACTTACATAAGGTCTTTGACTTACCTTTGACAACCGACTCAATAAACTGAATTCATTTTCAGCAGAACTAAAACTTAGATTATCTAAGTACTTTATTTTATAGATTTTAACAATGCAATAGGTGTTTATGGGTCCTTAAGGCGGTACCCGGACCAAATAACCTTGAGCATTCGTTCCCTCTTCGCCGCACCCGCAAGATTCGTAGCGATTACGCTCAGATTTTATAGTAATATCTATATAAAATCAATTTTTCGAGTTAAATAAAAAATAAAACTAGCAAAATGTTTATTATTAAATTACCTATCCATTACTTTAAGTAGCAAACCAAAATAATGGTTGGTACTTTACGAGGAGATGCATGTTAAAAATAATTATTTCTCATTTCTGTCGTTTCGTTGCGAATCTATAATTAACATTGCGACTTAAAAAAAAAGCTACCATATTGGAGTGAAGATTATGTAGAAATTTAATGTATTTTTTATTTCTTGATATTTCTAATGGATAATGAGAAGATGGCTCCTAAAAATTACACAAAAAACGGCTACCGCTGCGTTTTGCACGGGGACGCGCCTTAAAACCAGCATTCTTCCGGGAGAGAGGAAGATTTAGCTACACAGGTCGAATAGCACTATCCCCTTCTCACAACGACATCATGATAGTATTGGCAGAACGACCGCCATATACCCGTCAATTCTGCATTAATTTAATTAAAGTAGCTTAGGTACTTAATTAAGAACCAAGCTCACTATGATGATATAATGATCCAGATGAGATATGTGATGACGAATGACTTCATTTACGAAGAATTGCATTTAATTATCGATTGTAACTATTAGAGGCCATGTCATTTGCCGGCTAATGTCATTTAAGGACTCAGGGGGGGATCCATGCTGTACAAGTTTTACAAAGTTATTGACGGAACCAAGGAGGCATTGGTTCTGTGTTTTTTAGTGTTTACTTTGTTAAAACCTACCATTAGCGAGTCAACCCCCCCCCCCCCCCTGGGAATCCTGGATCCGCCCCTGATAAATGTATACTATTAAATCGCACCTTCTATAATCACAAAAACATAGAGTCTATCACAATATTATGTTGATAACCCACAGCCGCTAATTAAAGTTCATTTACCTCGCTCCTTCCTCTCCAAGGTCTTATCTTTCCCTCCATCTAGAAAATGCGTCAGTTCTTCCACATTAAACGTGCACTTTGCCCTCTCCCTGACTAAATCCTCGTTCACTTTACCCATAGTTACTTATTTATTTTCGTTATTTTACCACAACACGTTTAACTTCGGAGCGTATATTCGCTAGACTGGTTGTCTTTAGCTTAGCCGAGTGGGGGCAAGAGGCCACATGTAAACTTATCACAATTTCACGCAAAAACTTCCAAGTTTTTGTTACTTATGGATGTGAACAAACTGGATTTGGAGACTCAACATTTTAATAAAAAAGGCACATAAAGCCTCTAAACTAATTTTATATTTGGATTTGCTATTAAGCAATCGACTATGTCAGCTATAATCATGCTAGTTTTGAGTAGGTACGTAAAATCGGAATATGTACCTAGTTAGTTTGTGCACCCTAGTGACTCCACAGCCACTAGGATGCGCAAACTAACTATTCCGATAACATAATTATATTATAACGTTATTGGACCCTCTGAAGATTGTACCTAAGAATATACCTAAGTTTTGTATTGTAGGTAGGTATAGACTCAATCTTTTTAGCATTGTCATGCATTAACGGCACATGTGTGAATACTATCAAAGTCAAAGTCAAAGTCAATTCATTTATTTCAACTAGACCATTAACGGCACTTTTGAACGTCAAAACATTTGAAAATAAAAATATTATAGTGACTCTAGTTGTCCATTCGCAAAAAGTAGATTCTTATGGAGAAGAACGGACAAGAAACTCCATAGTTACTCTTTTCAAATATGTAGGTATAAGTTTTACAATATTTTATGTACCTAAAACTATTTTTTGTGTATGGCTGACTGGAATGTGCCCTGGCGGTTGGGAGTGTCATGCTCACTGAAAAATCTCTCTGATGGTGGCGTGTGTTTCATTCATAATTTGGCTCCGTCAGCTGGTACGGGTCATCTCTCAGCTGCCACGGTTTATTTTTAACCGACTTCGAAAAATGGAGGAGGTTCTCAAGTCGACTGTTTTGTTTTTGTGTGTGTTACCTCATAACTTTTTACTGGGTGAACTGATTTTGATGATTCTTTTTATATTCGAAAGCGTTGCTTTTCGTGTGGTCCCATTTATTTTTTATAGGTATCTACCTACATAATTTTATTGAGATCTGACGACCAGTATTTAGGTTATCCCTAATAATTATCTATACTAATATTCTAGAGAGGAAAACTTTGTTTGTTTGGTTGTAATGAATAGGCTCAATAACTACTGGACCAATTTTAAAAATTCTTTCACCATTCGAAAGCTACATTATCCACGAGTAACATAGGCTATATTTTATCCCCATATTCCCACGGGAACGGGAACTACGCGGGTAAAACCGCGGGGCGCTGCTAGTCTCTAATAATGCGTGGCTTGGACTACACTGATGATGTTCTCATTCCCTCTTGTCGATGTAAATTGAAACGACAAAATTGTACACTATGGTTTGGAAGAGCATCTTAGTATTTCAAGGTAGTCCCTTTTTTACCCAGAGTATTTACTTTTTTTCTTTACCTAGGTATCGAAACTAAGTAGAAACAGACCTTCAGCATTCGGCTACCGTTTTCCAATAATTGCCCCTTTCTACATGCAGTGAATATACATTACATATTTAGTTAGTGTCAGGACATTTACATTGAATAACGTAAATGCATGCAAATTATAACATACCTACCGCCCTTAACGTATTACACACACATATTGCCAAAGGATAAAAGGGATACATTCGTCAATTGCCTCGATAAATTAAATAAAAGCGAAAACAGCCAAAAGCGATTAAGCTGCCGGTTAAATCGTGAGTTCGATTACCCGCGTAAAATCATATTTTTATCTGTGGATAAATATTCTTTCACAATCGAAAGGAATTCCTACCTGTTCTGAGACTTCGGCAGGTTCGGCGGCTTCTCCAGTCCTATGCCTATAACTAGGTATAAATATAGGCATAGGACTGGAACTCGCCCGAACGATGAAACGCATGTAACTAAAAGGGAATTAGGTAAGTATATATAATTATGAATAAGATAAGATAATTATGAATATAAATGTGGACGGATGGAAAGGCAGAGGTAGGCCAAAGAAAAGATGGATTGTGTGAGGAGTGATATGAAATAAAAGGGAGTTAGTGATAGCTGATAGCGTGACGGCTGACAGGACAGTAACATGGGAAGGGCAGAAATATGATAAATCGAAAGGAATTCCTTATCCATTACTTCCGATTGTAGAAAGTGAATGCTCATCGCTACCGTACCACACTGGGCCCTGAACAGAGGCGGATTATCCTTTAATTTAGGATAACTAGGCACGTGAGAAAGGGCGCTAGATGACAAAGGGGCGCACGAGGAACATAAAACGAAAAAAATACTTATACCTACTTATATTAAAAATCATACTTTGTATAGACCTTTCGAAGTACTATTACTGTTTGATTACTCTTCATGTAGAGTAATCAAGCACTATTCCAAAAAACCCATCATTTGCAGACTGCTGTTGCTCTCTTGCTGTTGACTGTCACGCAGCGTCTTGTGGTCGCAAACCACGGCTACCAAGCGTGAAGGGTGTATCACACTATTTCCATGGAAATACAAAATAGAAAAAGTGGGACCAGCAGTTTTTTACAAATTATATCCCATTATTTCTATTGCGACAAAAAACGCAGTTAGTTATTTGAAAAGTTTACCACTTTTAATGAATAGGTAGATTAAATTTAAAACACGACTTTTCGATATTCAAAAAAATAAATGAAGAACAAATTAATAATCTGCCATTTTTTAAAAATAAAATAAAATAAAAAAATAATTCTCCACCGCCTACTCTACAGTACAAACCACACAAAGCCACCGTCGCTACGCAGATTTTTGTCGCAGCCGACAGCAATAGAAATAGTGGGTCAATCAGTCTGAATCAGGCCCAGTATTTCTGTCAATAGAAATAGTGGGATACACCCAGTGTGAGGTCCTGGATTATCGAGTATCATTCTGTTTTTCTATTAGTAATTCTTCAGTAGCAGCCCAGTCTGGATGTTCGTGGAGTCTGGCTAGCACTGTAACTCTTCCCTTCTCTTCTAAATAACAGTTGGTTTTGTAATTTTAAAATTTGTAATACTTGTAAAATGTGTGAGATTATAAAACATCTTGAAAATTGTGAACTCTCGATAAATTGTCAACTGAACGTTTGAAATACTTTTTACGCGTCAATTTGATAGTCTATCTATTGAATCCGATAAATTGTGAACCGATATAAACTAGCGATATGTTGGCGACCTATCAGTAGGTATATGGTTCCACAATTTATCGGATTTTCTGGCTTAGCCAAGTAGCGGAATATGGAACTTATGGCTCGCTCTCCGACTTGTTTTTTTTAAACCCACAGACAGAAACAGGAGCCCCGCTCATCAGGGCTCCGTTTATTTTAATACCTAACTATTCTACAATTTCCCGGACTTCGAAAGATCAAATCGATTGATCGATTTAATCGAGAGATCAAATTTTGGTGTGTTTCAAATGTTAAGTTGACAATTATCGAAAGTTTACAATCTCTTCAAGGTATTTTATAATCTTACGAAGTTTGCCATTTTCCGGTGACATGCATATATCATAATCAGCCTTTCAATGTTCCCACTGCTGGGACACAGGCCTCCTCTCTAGGAGAGGGAATGGGCCGTAATCCACCACGCGGGCCCAGTGCGGGTTGGTGAACGTCACATGTCTTCGAATTTTTGGTTCTAGGACAAGCCGGTTTCCTCACGATGTTTTCCTTTACCGTTTTGAGAGCAGTGGTGATGAAATTAATTAGGTACACAAAGTAATACATGCATATGTGTTTAAACTCAATCTTGGTTCTGTGCGAATAATCAAAAAAACTAAAGATCCTAAACAATTCGTGGTCGCTACAATTTTCATACGTATAAATTGTCGACCCGCATTTTGTTTTTGAATCCTCCCCCTTCTCTCCTTACAGCAACAAATAAAATACCAAAATGAACCCAAAACATTTATTGGATCATATTTTTCTAGGTTAATTATAAAGCGTCGATCACTTCTTGGCGGTGACCGCGGCCTCGTCCTCCCGCGCGAACGTCTGCAGCAGCTCTTCCTTCTTGGCGGCGATGCGCTCTTCACGACGCTTGCGGGCCTCCTTGACCTTGTTACGGCGGGCTTCAGCCTGGTCACTGGAATTCAAAAGAGAAATGTTTTAGTTCAGACTTATGGAATTTCTGTTTGGATGCTAGAGTTTTAAACAAGGAGGTTGTTAATGTTGCGGTTCACAATGGAATTCCTATGGTAACTGATTAGTTCCATTGAACAGACATTAACATTGATAGGTATTTAAAAATATGCACTTAGGTTTGGACTTTTTAAAATATTATGGGTCCATAATCTTATATTTTGGGTCACTCAGCAAAACTTATGACACTAAATAAATTCAACAAAATGTATCTAAAGTTCTGCACACAAAGAAGCAACAGCATGTACTTTCAGATCCAGTGTGGCAATCAAAGTTTGGACAGGAATTGTGTTGGATAAGAACACAAAACTTTGTGTTCTCATCTAACACGCTACAAACTCAAGTTGTAATTCAAAATACTTGCAACAAACAGATGACCCTTACCTGAGCATCTTAGTCCTAGCCTTCTCAGCCTTCTTCCTGTGGATGTACTCCATGAGTACACGCTTGTTCTTGAAGACATTACCCTTTGCCTTCATGTACAGGGCGTGGTATAGATGCCTGTCGATCTTCTTAGCAGTTCTGTACTTGAGCAGCAGTTTACGAAGGACCCTTTGTCTTTGAACCCAGAGTTCCTGGTGAAAAGGAGAAGATACATTGAGAATATTATAAACAACAAATGAAGGCGAGAAATGTACAAGTGAATTATCTATGCTGGAGGTAAAGGTAAACCTTAACAATAAGAGTTTGATTTGATCACATTCTACTTCAGTTTGAATTTTATTTGATACACAGCAGTACTATAATTATGATTGTTGCTGTATGATGAAAAATGTTTACTCTTTCTATTTTTCTCAGTATCTTATTTTAGCAGTCCCACATGTTGATGCAACCATAGCCAAAGGAATAAGAATTTACACCTTCTTTTGGTAATATCCAATCAACAAACATGAAATCAACCTATTATGTATTGAACTCACCTTCTGTGGCATCCTAGCATTAGCAGTACCTCTTCTTTTACCGAAGCCACAGTGACGTCCCTTTCTGCGGGCCTCTGTGTTCTTGCGGACACGAGCACGTGAGTGTACAGCTACGGGCTTCTTAATGACGAGACCATCCTTGATCATCTTACGGATGTTCTGTCCTGAAAGTTTAGGTATTGTGTTCATCTTAATTTCCTGACTGTAAAATGTTCCGTTTGGTTTAAACATTTATCACTTAAAATATTTTCAAGTCTGTAAACTTTAAGCTAAATTCAACAACTGTTGGGAAAAAAGCTGGGTATTTGATATTTAAAACAGACAAGTGGATCTAAGTTGCACAACGATAAATAAATACATGGTGAAACTGAAAAGTAATCCAGTTGGAGAGTGATTATAACTACAAAGATAGGTTATGTTATTTGTTTTCTCCGCCCCTAAGACGGCCCACTGACTGAAAAAATTAGTGCACAAAACTAAGAACAGCAATAATATTTTTCAAAGAATGGTTACATTATAATCCACACAAAAAACTTCCACTTCACATATTGTCGACTTTTATTCACGTCACTTGTCTTGTTAATCATTGCTGACATTGAATAATAAACATATTTCCTGAAAAACTTTGTTTACTAGCGACAGCATGTCGAACAAGATCACGCCGCACCGCAAAAATATAAAAATGTGTGGGTACTTACGGGAGTTGGTGTTAGCGATTTCATTGATCTCGTTGGGATCTAACCACACCTTCTTTTTACCACATCGCATAACAGAGGCTGCAAGCCTCTTCTGCAGCTTGAGGGAACTGAAAACGAACAAAAATCCTGTATGACCACATGGCTTCGAGGCGGACCGATAAGATATAGAAGTTGACGAAATGTGTCTTTCCGCCACTCAAAAAATATATTCAAAATGATTTTAGAATGCTTTTACACTCGAAATAACAGTTATCAATGCATTAATCACTATAAAATTTAATTATTTATTAAAACTAACCTCATCTTGACTAGGTGAGCTCCAACGCATACAAGAAAGAAATATGGCCGCCATTTTCAGTGGTGGGTAAAGGTTACTAAAATTGAAATGATCATTTTAGTTTATAGTCGATTATTCAAAAATTTATGAATTCAATAAATTACAATTTTCATCGAGTAGAACACTTCATATTTTCATGTTTTGATTTATTTCAAGTTTGGTTTAGGTGTTAAAATGAACTCAATGTTGTATTATCAAACTTCCACAGAGTACTTATATTGGACGACATTAATAAGATTAGTCGATATTTTGAAGTACACTAAACTCATGGGCTGCCATTAATAAAATATTGACTGTATGTTTTGCGCATGTGTTTTTATTTGAAATGCATTTTTTTTGAGTATGTCATTTTTCGTAGAAAACATCACACACACTCACAGACATATAAACACACACTACTTTCCTTTGATTATACTTTCCTTTTTTCTTGCTTGAGTTTTTTCTCTGTGACAATATACTAAAATGAAAGAGCAAGCGAAAATTTCTTGATTTCGCAAGATCTGCGACTCGGAGAGATTGTTTTGCTTAGACCATTTATACTTTCACATCACACAGAAAATCTTGTTTCTAAGGTATTTGATTATCCTGAATGGTTTTAGATTCGCTTGTTATTCTTTATGGTTTTTGGACGAACCACTGGATCCAAAACACGGTTCGTTCTTGATACCTTTAATTTTTTAGGAGAGATCAAGTTCACTAGGTAGGTACATGCTAGGTACTCCTTATTGTTAGAGAACGTCACGGGTACGGAACGTTGCAAAAATTTGACAGTCGATCTTGTCAAATAAAATTTGACTTTGACACAATTTAGACATAATCGAAAAAAGATGAAAAAATTAAATGAAAAGTAAACAATAAAAATAAGTACTATCTGAAGACAGCATAATTTGCTGAATTTGCTTTACATTACATTACTATTTCAGAATATTTTAGTTGCCACATCGACGGAATACTTCTCTGTATACTCCCTCAATAATAGTATGATAAATAACGGCATACATAACAATAATTGCGTTCTTACCCGACGATGTCCATGAAAACTTAGAATATGAAATTATAAAAATGTAACTCAAAGATAAAGTTCGAATACCATTTTAGAGGATAAGGTTCAACCTAAACCAGTTTTCCTTCAGTTTGTGGTATTAATTGAGCAATACATAGCTCACAAGGCATTTTTTCGTCACGCAAAACCTGTACCCAGTGATTACGTTGACCGCGGCCACTGGATCTCGAAATTATCGCTGTTTCGTCAGTTGTTCGTGCACCGTTATTCGGGGACGTCGTGCTTTTTTCTAGTGGATTACTTTACGACACAAAATGAGCAAATCCGCGAATATCAACCCGGATTTACAAAGAGAAAGGGAGAAATGTTCTTTCAATATAACAGAGCTTACGAATTTGTTGGATGGCGGCCCTCAGATGACAGAGGAGAGGAGGAGGCGAGGTAATTAGAATGTGATTTTTTTAATCACTGTTAGAATGTGTTTATTGGCAAGTAAATTTCATGTATGGCCAGACTTTTTTGCAAACTAGCATCATCATACTTAAACTTTGGACATTAAACTTTAGAATTTCAATAGCAAAGTAGTATTCATAAAAATATTAATACATTTTACTACAATAATAAAAACTGTTTCCTTTGTTAGAGATTGTGCAATTTTACAATAACAACTTTACATGACTTGGATACTTGGTTATTGGTTACACAAAATGTAAAATTTTTAATCATATACAAAAATGTTTATGAACTAAGTATTACAACAATATTAATTAAGAGCTAGATAAAATTTGAATTTACTGCACTGTGTTTGCCGTACCTATACATTTACTCAAACAAAGTGAAGTAAATACCATTGTTATTGTGAGAATGATAGTCCAAGTCCAAAGTTTGATAAAAACAGTTGCAATTGCAACCTTTGTTACCTAAACATCCATATATTCCTTTACCCAAACAATAATATTTTAACACAATTTGTTTGAACTAACTAGTGAATATACATGTTGATGTTACTGAGGAATTTACAACAGCTCTACCTGCCTGGCTCTTGTTTTCAATCTATTTCAATATTTCTTGTTAGATTCCAACTGAATACTTGCTTGTATATTTATGATTAATTTCCTGCTTTTTCCTCCATTTGATTTTCTTGCTTGTTTGGGCTGACCTATCCTATTTAAAGTCTCAGCAAGCCTGTTATAATATGTATTGGACTACCTATGATATGAACCCAGTCTTTATGCATGTACTATGGACTTAATTACTAAATTAGGGTATTTTTAATTTGATGATGATTAGATAAATTACATTATTGATCCATTTTTATCATATACAATATCAATAACTTTGATAATGATGATTGATCATTTGAGATACCAAATACTAATTGAGATAAACCTATTGGCTTGTTTTTATACTATTAATCTTAAATATTTAGATGAGTTTCAATATTAGTTGTTTTATTTTATTATTACTACTTTTTTTATGCTGTCAATGAAATCTATGGTATGCCTTCTGGTATAACATAGCGCTTGCAATTTTTATAAAAAAAAAACTATGTTTTCCTCCTCTTAATTCACATTTTTGTTCTTCTTCTGTCTGCTTGGTGCTAATTTCAGCCATTTAATAAAAACTAGTAATGTCTACATACATCTGCCTAGCCTTCTTACCAACTATATTGGGGTCACTTCTAGTCATACTGAATTCAGCTGAATACCAGTATTTTACGTGAAGTGGCTGCCTACCAGACCTCTACAAACTATTAACTGGGGAACACGGTACTTCTTGGCAAGACTGGTGTCAGATTTTCAGGCTTCTGACAATCTGTAACGACTGCCAAAGATCTCCAAATGACAGCCGGGACCAACGGCTTAACGTGCTTTCCGAGGCACGGAGAAGTCTCGCTATGTTAAGATGGTCACCCATCCGCAGACCAACCTTGGCAAGCGTTGCTTAACCTCGAAGATCGGCCCGTGCGGCTGTTATAATTTAGCCACGAGCTCCTCTCTAGGACTGTCTAGTACCTATTATATTTTTTGCTATTTAATTTATACTAAATAAAATCAATGTATGCTCAATTCTACACAACTCTTCATTGTATACAATATAATATCATGTATTAAATTGTTATCTGGCTCACTTAGTTTCTTGAAATGATATTATGTTCAAAACAACAATGATAAGCAAATACACTCTACATTTTTACTAGTAATTAAAAGACCAAAGGTCTATCCAAAGGTTGTCTTGAAAAGATCGCTTTTAGCGATAAGCCCGCCCATTGTGTCACCCTATGTAATGTTTCCTTCATCTGTATTTTCTGTAACTTATATAGTGTACATAATAAAGAGTATTCTATTCTATTATCTGTCTGGGGTGTTATTTCACTTGCTGTGTGAAACTAAGAAATACCTAGTAAAAGATTTTGTGTAAATGAAAATGTTGAGAATACTTTAATTAATTTTAAACCATCATCATCTGCCTAGCCTTTTCCCAACTATATTGGGGTCGGCTTCCAGTCATACCGGATTCAGCTGAATACTAGTATTCAATTAATTTTAAACCACGTTAATTAAATAAAGTAGCAGCATCTGTATGTAAATCTGAGTTTGAAAACATAATTAAATATGACATAGCTACGATAATTTGCAGTTGGTTTACTTTTTGCATGCATATTATAAATCTTTTGACTGTATTATTTTACACTTTGGTATGCATTTATCTGAAGATAAAATCATTTATACGCTAATCACTTAAGACAATACAATTTAGCAGATTATTTTTCAATCTGTACACGTAATTGGTTGGTTTTATCTAACATATCATATTGAGGGGTGATGGCCACTGCTGGTCGACAATTTTGTAGGCATATGAAATTAACTAGCAAAAGTTTACAGAGAAAAAGAGAAAATGTTTCGAGAATTCCATCAATATCCATCACGATATTGATGGAATTCTCGAAACATTTTCAAGAAGCGACACTATCAGCGACCGTTGACCTAATTTAAAAAATTTCCGTAGACAAATGGAAAAAACGGAGCCCTTAGGTGCAACCTGTGAACCGCTGTTCAATGGTCCTGTGGTATTATGGAAATAGGGTTGGCACTTCATAGTCATGTAACTGAGGGATGAAAAGATAACCACAGATCACACCTGTGAAGTTTCGCTAGTTATAATTTGGCCTTTTAATTTGAATTGCCACCAAACATTTTAAAATTAGTTAAGTAATTGATCTATTTAAAACAAAGTCAAAGTCAAAACGTTTATTTCAATTAGGCCATTAAACGGCACTTTTGAACGTCATCATTAAAATTTATCATAATTAAGTGACTAGCGTCCATTCGCAAAGGTAGATTCCTATAGAGAAGAACGGACAAGAAACTCCATAGTTACTCTTTTCAAATAAATAAATTTAAAAAAATAAACCTTCGGGATACTGTTATTTCTTATGGACCTCGCAGCTTAACAAACGGCAGTATATGGCCGAGATAATATATGAGCCTTAAAATCGCGATGTCATTGAAATCAGGGACCAAAGGTCAGCTTTAAAGCGTCTATTAATAGACTCGCTTGAGTTACTAATTTATTCATAAACAAGTTAGAATAACTGTGGATGTTAGTGGGTGGTCCACCACCCACTAACATCCACACCACCTCCTAACACAGCCATAGCCCATGTTCGGATGTGGAACTGAGTCACAAATCATTCTGCCCTCTGTGCCCCAAAACATGCGGCCAATACCGTGCAAATGTTTTGGGCCGCCCAAATCTAAATAACTGTTGTGCCAGCGACAGGATGAACAAGCCATACTAAAATGCAGGCCGCTGGCTGTATGGGCCTATCAAACTTTTCTGTGTGACCCGGTAGCTTAGCACATTTATTGGTGCTATATTTACTCAGATTCACTTGCATAAAACTGAGTTATCTTTTTAACTCAGAATAAATTGCTGTCACGAGGTTAATATGTCATACGTAACGTCCCGGGTCAGTACTTAACTACAAGTATTTATCTACATAATATACCTAAGTACTGAACTTTACAGATCTCAGTTTACCTATTCACTCCTTGAGGATGTGTTGAAACTTTCACACGCTAGCAGAACGAAAAAGTTGGCCAATAGCGCTATATAGCAATTTTACCAGAACCTGTCCATTTGTTACAAATATCCCATTCAATATAGACGTGATGCTATTAATTGTAGTTTTAGAAGTTTTATTTTAGCCCTTGGCAAGCCAGGGCCCGTACACCGGGCGCGTTTAAGAGAGCAAATTAGACGAAATGGCCAGATTTGTGTAAAGAAAAAAAATGGATTTTGCAGCACGATAATGCGTCTTGGCACAATGCCATTTTTGACCACAAACTCAACAAATATCATCGTGCACCCTTATTCACCAGATATGGCTTCAGCCGACTTCTTCCATTTTCCCAAACTCAAATTACCACTTTGTGGCACCCGTTTTAATTATGTAGAAGACAAAAAGGAGAATTGTACTCTTTGAAGGTGATAAAATAAAATTGGATGAATAACTGACATTTTGTGTATTATTGTTTTTTTCCCAGTAGGTACTTTCTTGACAGAGCAATATAAAATAAATTCTCAAACAATTATCTAATTGCTTTCACCCCAAACTATGTTAAGTGCTTATAGCGTTGTTATTGGGTTGAGAATTCAAAGGCGAGCTTAAGGGATTGTAAAACCTTTCTTCCATTGCAGAGGAAACGGTTCTGAATGAAGGTATCCACATCGAGGAAGTGCCGTCAGAATACCTCAGTCACAAGGAGAAATACGAGTTGGCTGTAAAGAAAGCATGTTTGCTGTTTAAGCTGATCCGTCGGCTGCAGGAGGAGGAGAACACTGGGATGGAGAGCTTCAGGTAAGGATCTTGTGTTTATGGTACAGCTTTGCCGCATCAAAATCGATTCACCCGTTTAAGCGCTACGGTTTCACAGACATACAGCATGACCTGATGGCTTTAGAATACCCAACTGCTCGCTTAGTTAAGACGTAGGTATCATTTTTGGGCTCACTGGAATGGTTTCAATGAACGGACTATAGGAACATTAGTAATCTTGCCTTAATACTGAAGATTGAAAATTATATGAATACTGAAAATTTAAGAAATTGAGAGCAGTGGTGGCCAAGTGGTAACGGCCCCGACTTACGAATTTTAGGTCGCGGGTTCTAACCCCGCCAGGCGTATTACTTTGTGTAATTCATTTCATCATCACCACTCTCAAAACGGTGAAGGAAAACATCGTGAGGAAACCGGCATGTCCTAGAACCAAAAATTCGAAGACATGTGACATTCACCAACCCGCACTGGGCCCGCGTGGTGGATTACGGCCCATTCCCTCTCCTAGAGAAGGAGGTCTGTGTCCCAGCAGTGGGAACGTTAAAAGGCTGATTATGCTTATGCTACTAAAAATAAACTTAACTAACCGTATCTGCTAAATCCGCAGGGCAATCCTGGGCGGTGCGCTAGGCTCAGCGATCCTTCAGGACGGGTCCCCCCTCACCCTTCACTACGTCATGTTCATACCGACGCTGCTGGGGCAGGCGTCTGTCGAGCAGCAGGCCTACTGGATCGGCAGGGCATTCAACCTCGACATTATTGGCACTTATGCACAGGTTTGTAAGGGTCCAAGTTTTAAGAATTAAGAATTAAATTGTAAGATTTGCTACTAGGCTAATCCAGGAGCATTTCTCAAAAACTGAAAATCCACTTTGCTTTTGAAGTTTCCGTCAATAAGTCTTCTCGTCGTTACTTTGTTGTACCTGTTAATAGTATACTACTTACGTACTTAGTTTTATTCGGGTGCATCGTCCTCACATATAATCGGTTAATGTACTATACAAAATATTGTAAAACTTATAAATATCTGAAAAGAGTAACTATGGAGTTTCTTGTCTGTTCTTCTCCATAAGAATCTACTTTTTGCGAATGGAGAACTAGAGTCACTATAATATTTTTATTTTCAAATGTTTTGACGTTCAAAAGTGCCGTTTAATGGTCTAGTTGAAATAAATGAATTGACTTTGACTTTGAGTCCCATCTCGGAAACCTATCACAAGATAGGTATAAAAGTGGAACTTCTTGATGTACCTAATACTTGTGAAGCTGATCGTACATTTTAAATGAACGCTCTCTTGGAATCGATCTTCCCTGGTGGAAAGATATATGAGGTTTCTCCTCAAAGGTTAAGCAATTATTGGTTCTTAAGGGTAATCCCTTAACCTTTGAGTAGGGATTCACAGACACTGGCAAGGAGTTCCACTTTTTAGCAGTTGAAAGAAGAGAAAACCAGCAAGTTAACCTGGTGTTCTTACTGTTTCTAGACTGAGCTAGGTCATGGCACATTCATCCGAGGTCTGGAGACGACGGCCACCTACGACCCGAAGACCAAAGAGTTCATACTGCACAGCCCCACGCTCACCGCATACAAGTGGTGGCCAGGAGGATGTAAGTATCTGGCTACCCCATAGAAATGTTACGAGCTTCGGGTTCGTGACAATAAAAACTGCCGATTAAATAACCAAAAAATAACACTTTAATTACAGAACACTAATATGCACTTTAAACTCACTAATTATGAATCAAAATCGCACTATTAATCACTTGAGTTCGCAGTCGAAGATCGCTCTCGAAGTTATCACTTGTATCGCAAATCCAATACTGACTCGGTCGGTACATATCTTATATAGGGCGCCGAGCAGTTCCAGAACCTTCCATTGTAGAAAGATCCAGAAAGTTCGCGTACATTTCGGTCGCGACTGACTAAGGTCCGAGAATTCTAGAATGTTCCATCATAGAAAAATCTCGAAGGTTCCTGATTCTACTAGTTCAGCTACTCGATACTAGATGGCGCTAGTGGTAACTAATCGTGGCGCGCAACAGAAATATAAAATACAAGGCTACCCTCCTCAGCCATAAGAAATCATGAGCGCAATCTTCTTTAAAATTTAAACTAAAAATCTGTGAACATCTGGCTACCCTCAGCCAAAAGAACTCATGAGCGCAATCTCCTTTAAGATTTCAACTAAAAATCTGTGTGTTTAATAACAGTTCACACATAGTACAAACATTTATGTTCGTATAACTCATCAAAATCTAGGGAACAGCTGATTTATTTTTCGCGATTTCAGGATTGGTCCCATAGTAAAAGTTGTTCATAATGATGAGTACAATGACCTCTTAAGAGGTTGTTGGTGTTTTACAAATAACCCTGTATATGTGTCTGATCATTGCCCTAAGAACGATAAACAAGAATAGTTCCAAATATCAACTAAATTACTACTTTTGGAAGATAGGTCGTGTTTATCTTTATACAGATTTATACAGATACTCGTATTATATGTTACGATGTTCTCATTTCGGAATGTGATAATAATATAATTTCGATAAAGTATTGTTCTGATTGTGTTACTTGGAACAAACATTCACTGTTGTCACAGATTAATTAATTCAGAACGCTAAATTCTCGAAGATTCTAATTACACAATCTATAATTTTCATGACGATTAAAATTCAAATTCAATTTATTGTTCATAGATATAATCATAGTACCTACGTACTAGGATTATATTGATTTTTTTTTACTTAAGCTTTTTTTTTCTTTTTAAACATGGATGGCTTTTCAAACACGACACTTTTTAAATCCGAAGAAGGCATTTGAAAATGAAGTGGAATTACTGACAAGTCTGAATTTAAGAGCTCGGTAAACGATACTACTATAACTCTACTGATCGTAGTAACCAAAGAACTACATAAGTAGTCCTAGTAACTTTATTGATAACTAGCATCGCCCCGCGGTTTCACCCGCGTAGTTCCCGTGAGAATATGGGAATATAGTATAGCCTATGTTCTTAGCTTCCCAACAGTGAAAGAATTTTTCAAATTGGTCAATTAGTTTCGGAGCCTATTCAATGCGAACAAACAAAAAAACAATCAAGTCTTTCCTCTTTATATTATTAGTGTAGCTGTAGTGTAGACTATAGAAGTAGAAATAAATATAAAAAGTATAAAGTAAATTTGGATAAGTTCTAGTCCTAGTTTTGAAATGACAACGCATATCTCTGTGCCTCAGCTTCAGTACTGTAGCCAAATTAAGATCCATGTCGATTTTGATTGCCGTATTGAGAAGAATAAGTGACCCGTACTACAATAGTAATAAAAATTATAAAATATTTGTCCCCAGTGGCCCACACAGCCAACTACTGCATCGTAATGGCCCAACTATACACCAACGGCCAATGCCACGGCATCCACCCTTTCATCGTCCAACTTCGCGACGAAGAGACCCACATGCCCCTCGCTGGTATCAAGGTTGGCGAGATTGGCGCCAAGCTTGGCATGAACGGCACCAACAATGGTTTCCTTGGCTTTGAACACGTCAGGATACCCAGGCAGCATATGCTGATGAAGAATTGTCAGGTTTTGGAAGTGAGTATGAATTTGAAATGGTTCATCATCTGCCTAGCCTTTTCCCAACTACATTGGGGTCGGCTCCCAGTCAAGCCGGATTCAGCTGAATACCAGTATTTTACGTGAAGCGGCTGCCTACCAGACCTCCACAACCCATTAACTGGGGAACACGGTACTTCTTGGCAAGACTGATTTTCTGGCATCTGACAATCCGTAACGACTGCCAAAGATCTCCAAATGACAGCCGGGACCAACGGCTTAACGTGCTTTCCGAGGCACGGAGAAGTCTCGTTATGTTAAGATGGTCACCCATCCACAGACCAACCTCGGCAAGCGTTGCTTAACCTAGGCGATCGACCCGTGCGGCTGTTATAATTTAGCCACGAGCTCGAATTTGAAATGGTTAAGATGTCATAATCTTTGCGAGAACTCTTCCAACTTTTGTCAAAACACTGAACTCTTCGTTTTCCGGTATCTATCCAGTATGTCCCATTTCCTAACCATATCAATCCGTCAGTTCGTCAAGATGGGGTCCTAAGCGAGTCTTGTCGATTTGCGATCTCAACTCCTTACCTAGTAGGTAGGTAATCCTTGTGGGGTTAGCACAAAACTAGCGTTGATGGCGAAATTCATTATAATTTCGTGCGCGAGGTTATGAGGTATCCTCGCCAAACCGTTTGTATGTATTGTATTCGACTTTTCTTTACGAATGATATAAACGGTTTGTTTATAAGCTTTACAGCAGACCCATTTAGAATATCATATAATATTTTATTTATTTTAAACTTCATGTACAAAGGTACAACGGCAGGCTAATTGCCTTAGGCATTCTCCACCAGTCAACCCAGAGTGGTGAAGAGATAACATGTCAGGAGCATACCGCGCTGTATAATAATATAATATAATAATATTTATTTCCATCAAGGTAGGTACAACAATTTCTTAATCTAGTGACAATTTAGACTAGGTTTAGAGGTTGTACACTGTAACATAGGATTTTGGAAATCTCTAACTCCTAAACTAAGTCAAGCTTGTATTATAGGAGTTTAAGTGAGCTGTTGACTTAGACATAACCTTGACTTAACTATAAAAGATAAAACATATTTTTTAAGCTATTGCATAGCTTCTATCGCGGGCCTTGAGCGTGGCAACCGAATCCAGAAATTCCGTAACGAAAATAACCTAACACCGCTACGTCATTCGATTAGGCCCCGCCTTTTTAAAATGGTCGCTTCGTTGCTGAGCTATTATGTCGCCGTCACCGAGGCGACCCGAACGCCTGCGTTCGGAAACAATCGGTGGGACAAAGTTAAGTGAAACGTATGTGATTTACATTAGTACAGTAACCCAGGTGAACGAATCGAGACCATTATCACAATGACGCAGAGTACTAAATATATAATTGCATAAGTTGATAAAAACTGCTATGCAATAGCTTTACCGCGGCAGTCCCCGAGTGCACATGTATTTTTTTTACTTAAAACAATATAAACCTACTATAGAGTTATATTATATAATGATATCAACAAAATATTTACTACTCATTATCTACAAACAATGCTAGACACAAATTATATTTACTTATACCTACTTACTTTTTAACTACTAATAACTATGTACGTGTTCATCCCGTGCTCCCCAGGACGGCACGTACGTAAAGTCTCCGAGCTCGAAGCTCACGTACGGCACCATGATGTTCGTGCGCGTGGTCATCGTGAAGGACATGTGCAACTACATCGCCAAGGCCGTCACCATCGCCACCAGGTACTCCGCCGTCAGGAGGCAGTCGCAGCCGAAGCCAGAGTGAGTTGTTTGATTTATATTTGAGAAAAACGACAGACTTTTCTTCCAATACAGTCCGACTGGGCGAAGGCCTCAAGCACGCTGATTGAGTAACTCATAAAATTGCGTAAGTCATTTCTGATACGTTGCTTCATATGTTTAAAAAGTCGTCTGTTCGAAAATGTAAAATACGTGATGAAAACGGTGTCAGAAGAATTCTAAATGAAGCAGTGGAATGTGGCAGTGTGGGCAAGGCACATTGCTCGGTTGCGGAATCTTTTCGAAAGAGCCATCGCAGCCCTGGAACGCAAAGGGCATTAGAAGGAACACGGGTGGGTTTCAGTCAGTAAGATTCTGACACTCCCTCCCGCTCCGCCCAGAGCGGAAGAATTCATTTGATGATTTCCCATCCGAAAAAAGGGCACACTGCTCGCAGACCAGAATGTGCATCTGGATTGAGGGCCCATTTTTTGAACCCTTGCGTAACGAAATTAGGCTTATAGGGAAATTAGTTAAAATAGTAAAAACTTAAAGCACTTTGCTTTAAGTTTTTACTAATTTATAGCTATGAATATCTTAAACGTGAATTAAGATTGTGATGATTAAATAACAAGGGCCCTCAATCCAGACGCGTGCATAAAATGGCAAAGCCTAAATCTCAGTAAGTACTTTCTGTGGGTTAGTAATTTTTATTTAAGAATTTAGTTAGTTAAGATTTTTTTTTAATATTTTACACATGCCATGATTCAGACATTACAGATTTATGGCGGTATATCTAGGCCCCTCACTTCGTTATTGTCTGTACTGAGGAATCTGCAAAACATGCATTTATTTGAAGAAATGCATTAATACGACTTTAAGGGCGCACCGAGTTTCTAGCGCTAATCGATTTTAGGTATTCTATGCGCTTCGTGTATGTGTGCGTGAGGCACACCGGCAAGAGAGCAGCGCCGACCGCGCGCCGCGCGTATAATAACTTATCGGCTATATAAGTAGGGTAAAAATCCCAGTAGTCGACCTTTTATTTTCAATTTCAAATTATTTATTCATCAAAGTAGATTCAGTAAAAACTACTTTCGTTAGTACGTACGGTTCGACTTTTAATTCCATTCAGTAACTTGACGGTTAATTTGACAGATTTTAATAAAAAACAGCTATTTGAGTTGGTGTAAGAATAAACTATATTCAATTAACTTCACAAATGTACTTGTCGGAGAAGGTATGTCTGTCTCTCGTTAGCATCAGGCTTATTTTAATTAGTACTGTGGGCGTAATAAGGGTAGTGTTGGTTATACCGCAATATTGAAACGGTTTGCAGTTCAAATCAGATTGCAATTCACGAACAAGTCAGTCACACTAGCGAATCACACACTGTAGGCACACCTATACAACTCAACGATACGGAACGCGACAGTTTCTATGCATATGTTGTTCGTACGATGTCCAATGTTCCGATGATCCCGAGAGCTTTTTTTTTTTGAAAAAAGCTCTCGGTATCATCACTCGCAGTTCAGCACACTAAGGCTGGTTACTGCCTAACCGATAAATCCTGTGGTGGTCTCAAATGAATTTAAGTCCCCCAGCCAGGGCTAAAAACTACTTAAAACCTAAATGACCGCTCGCTAAGGGCATCCCCTGTGGGACACGGGCCTCGGCTTAGCAGGGTCATTGAGGGAGGGCAGCAAGGGACAGGCTGGGTCAGGTTGATATTATTTTGGTGATTTAACGGTAATGGCTCAGCGGCGCAGGCTGGCTCGTTAGGCAAAAGAGGGTTTTGACGGGGGCGTCGCAATGTACCTCGTCGGCGAGGCCGGTATACGGAACGCGGTCTGTGTTTGTTTTTCCTAAGAGTACTGGTTTCCCTACTACTCTCTTGATTCTGGGTGATGGGGTCATCGGGCTCAACAAGGGTATGTCGCGGTCGGCGGATCTTGCTGATCTGGGAGGGCGTGTATCTGGTAGCCGATACGATAAGGGGGTTCTGGTGCTTTTCAGCGGACTCTATGAAACGCTTTGAAAAACGTATCATGAACTGTTTGATGGTGGGGGTGCGGAGGTCGACATGGAGTCGCTCATTCCTAACGTACCACGGGGCTCCGTAACCTTTCGAAGAAACCGATTTTGGATAACCTGCAACCTATGGATCTGGTGAGGCTTAGCGTGGGCGAAGGCTATACACGCATAAGTCATTATCGGGCGTATGCACGTGTTGAAAATGCGTAGTTTGCATTTCAGGTATAGCTTGCTGCGTGCATTCAGGATGTAATGAAGCCTACCGAGATCGAAAACGGCACGACTGCGTACCGTCTTTATGTGCTCTCCGAAAGTAAGCTTTCAGTAGACCTAGATATTTGGCTTGCTCTACCCAAGGGATCGGCTTGCCAAATAACGTGATTGGGCTGGGACGTGGTGGGAAGAGACGAGTCTGGGGCTTGTAAAACAAGATCGCCTGACTCTTCTCTGGGTTGACTTCCACTCTCCACTTCCGGAACCAAGCGCCTAGTGCGTTTGCGGATTTCTGGAGGTGGCCGGCTATTGCCTTCTCGCTATTGCCGGAGCAATAGATCGCCGTGTCGTTAGCAAACAGAGCTAGCTGTGTCTTAGTACTAGTGGGAATATCGGTACTAAATAGCGAGAACACTAGAGGGGAGAGGACACCGCCTTGGGGTACTCCGGCGTTTGAGATTTGAGTGGACCTGTCCAAACAGTGCAAGCATTTGTCAGTTATCATGTAGCTCAAATTTAAAACTTTATGGAGCACAACGATTTGCCGAACAATGCCAAAGTTCGGCAAATCGTAAGACATTTGGGTAGGCCACATAAAGAACTAAAGCCGCCAGACTAATATTAAATGAACCTCTGACATACACAATACGTTATATGAGGACCATGCGACTTTTAATAACTTGTCTTCAAAACACGTAACATTATTTTTCTTTGAACTGTCAAGTGTCAAGAATAGAATTAAAAGTCAAAATATGTTTTTGCAGGCAGATTCTATTGAATTTCTGATAATGAAGTTACACGGTAAGTACTTTGTTCGTTATGGCAAGACTTTTTCGGGAATAAAGAAGCCAGAAAAATTGTTATGTGCGATACCAACGGTTAGTATATAATTATTTTTAGTGAATCTCTGCTGGAAGACAACAATTTTGTTTCGGTGTAATTGGCATCCTATAATAAAACAGAACATTTGATGTAATTATAATTTCTATAATTATCAACAAATCTGGTTTGGGATGAAAGTAACACTTATTTCATAAAAATAATTAGTTTCTGAACTTGCAATTCTAGAGTTTGATAAATTTTGTAATCGGTCTTCCATGAAATTTACCCTGAAAATTGAAAGATTGAAAAATTGAAAAGTTAAAAATAACGAATCCTGAAAAATATCAAGATCAAAAGCAATAGCTTTTCTGCTGGAAGAAATTTCTATTGAAATAAGCAGTATCTTTGTGCTCTTGGTTTCTGTACAAAATTTTCTATTTTTAACCGACTTCTAAAAAAGGAGGAGGTTCTCAATTCGGATGTTTTTATTTTTTTTTAATGTTTGTTCGCGCATAACTCCGTCGCTTGCCAACCGATTTGGAAAATTCTTTTTTTGTTGGAAAGGGTATACTTCCCAAATGGTCCCATAAATTTTTTATCGAAATCGAACAAGCGGTTTTTTTGTTAATTTCAATAAATGATAGCAAATCTGTCGGGATAGCTGAAATCGCATGTTTGTTTATTGTTTACACCAATTTATACCACGTACGCTGTGATGGGAATGTTTAGCTGGGAACCACTAAAAAGTGAAAAATAAATAAACTTTTTACAAAAAATAAAACCGACTTCTAAACAAAAAAACCAAAATGTATAAAATAACTTTAATTTCGGAAATCGGTGTGTTCAACAACAAAAAAGCAACCAAAAACACCGAGTTCCGAAATTAAAGTTATTTTATACTTTTTGGTTTTTTTGTTTAGAAGTCGGTTTTATTTTTTGTAAAAAGTTTATTTTTAGTATATTGTGTGTTCCTACATAAAAAATAAATAAATAAAAATGCTGTATGACAGATTTGTGTCGTGTTTTTATTTGAGTTCATTATTACAATTTAAGGTAAGTATATCGTTTAAAAATCGTATTTCATTACTACTACAGCAAAAAAATATCTTGTATTATTTAAGGTTATTTATTTAACCATTATGAAACCACCTTTACGCAAAAGATGTGTTACTTTTGGGTTACATTTGTGTAACGGTAACAGAAAATCTGTTGTGTTACTTTTGTGATATTATATTTGACAATTTTGGTGGCCTTACCCTAATTCATTTCTTCATGCAAGCGTTTATTTAGCATTGGTTTTTCGCCAACCCCTTCTCTGTCTTGATTTCTTTACTTTGTTCCCCATTTCAAATACGCTACAATTCATTTTCATACAATTTTCTTCGTTACGTTATTAAATCCGCGCGTGAGCGCAAGCGACACAAGCTCCCCGTCCGATGGCCGACGGCGGACTAAAGCGGACAGGAGGGCGACGCGGTGGCTCTGCTTATAATGGGAAAAATTCGCGCGAATTTAGGTATTTCCTTCTTATTGTTAAACAAATACATATTTTGAAAATGTAAAGTGTATACGTTGTGTAAAACATGTAGTTTTGTTATTATTAAAAAACTGATGACCTTTCGCGAAGTATTCACGCCGTACTAAGCGTTTGTTGTGTTTTTTAGAGGTAACTTTGTGAATTTATTCTATCGAGCCAACTTTATCAAATCGTGTTTTCATCGTGTATACTGCCTAGTATATATGGCCAATAATACCAATTTATTTCCTTAGATTTTAATTTTATTGTTTACTACTTCAAACAACCGTTATAAAAGCGCGTTTTTGTGTATAAAAAGCTCGGTGCCCCGTTAACATGTTTTACTTAGATACCTATGTGAATTAGTTAAAAAGAAATAATGACATAAAAGTTGATTGTTAAGAAGTCAATGAAAGTCGAATTTGACTAAAATGTCTGCCCAATATTTTCAACTTTATTGACTAGGCTCAACGCAAGATGTTTAACAATTTCTTAATTAAATTGTAACATATCGTCTGTTCTTCTAAATGTCATACTTTAAAGAGAAAATTGATTTCCAGCTTTAATAAGAGAAAAACTTGCAAACAAGTTAAACTGATAAGATCATCAATACAGTTGAAGCTAATTAAATACGTATTATTAGGGATAACACAAATACTAGTTGTCAGATCTCAATCAAATTAAATGGGACCACACGACAAGCACCAGCTTTCGAATATAAAAAGAATCATCATTATCGGTACACCAGTAAATAGTTATGAGGGAGAGTTCGTTAAGAATAAACGAAAATTCAGTCGAATTGAGAACAGGAGGTTCTCAATTCGGCTGAGGATTTTACCTTTCCTACCTTTTTAGGATTCCGTAGTCAACAAGAAACCCCTATAGTTTCGGTCTGTCCGTTTGACCGCCTGTGCGTCTGTCCGTCTGTCTGTCTGTCCGCGGTTTTACTTAGAGACTATGGGGACTACAAAGCTGTAATTCGGCATGAATGCACATATTAATAATAATAATAATAATAATAATAATAATCATTTATTAGCAGACATTAAAGTCCATAGAAAAATAAATTGATAGAATATTGACATTATAATAATTAAAAATAACATAAATCGAATGACATCACAAATAACATAAAAAATAGCACAATACACACACATAAAAATCACATCAATTGGCAGAATAACAATAAAATAACAGCAATAAAACAAAATAAAGGCAAGTACAGCTACCTAGAACCGACCTGTGCGTGCAGTCTCACCCATCGACCAAGCATCGGGCAGTCCCACCGGTCACTCAATGCCTTCAACATGCTGTGGGTGCTGGTATCTGTTTATATTATATATTATTAATAATGCCGACAAAATAGTAAAATAAAAACTGAAAAATATTTTTTTATGACACCTCCCCTACAAGTCAAGTGGGGATGTTTTTTTTTCGTCCGGGGATCCGTTTGTGAAATATGAAGTTCTAAAGTGGAAAAAATGAAGTGGAATGTTGTCTCTTAATACGTATTGTATGTGTGTACATAAATAATAAAATAAATAAATAAAAAATTGTTAGAGTCCAGAGTGACCCCTTCTACCTGTTAAAAGCTTCTGGAAATGTGAAAAAATTGACGGTAGTAGGAAATATGCTGAATTTAAAAGAAAAACTATCACGGCCAAGAAGGCTTCACAAGTTACTGACTAATAGTCGATCAACTAAAAAAAATGTACTCGGAGAAGTATAAAGGAAATTTTCGTTCAAATTGCTTTGAACATAACTGAGATGACATTAATAACGTCATCTCATTTATGTAATAGTAGTACCTAGTAGATTAACATAGGCTTATTTAAAAAAAAATACAACGCATGCGAAGTTGGGAGAAACCGCTAGTTTTAGATAATTTTTGTATGGTCAATGAATTTACATTTAAAACGTGTTTTAGACTACATAATTATGTATATCAAACCCTTTATAGGCACTTTTGAACTGTCAAAGTCGAAAGAGGTGAAGCTATATCTGCGCGTTTCAAGCGTAGATCTCTATGTAAAAGGACGTGCAAAAAACTCTACGGACACTAAATCATGTTCTGTATTGCATAACCTTGGCTACATCCTTGGTGCTTCTATATGTGAGGACAATGCAAAGAAAAAAGGAAACTATAAAACAAACCAAAGTATAAAGATTAAAACAAGTCAGGGGCAGTTAAAAGGTGACCAGTCTCAACCGTCGGCGCTCGTTCAACGAACATGACGCGTGTATCGGCACCATTTAGCTCAACCCAACTATAAGAATATATTCACTTTAGGTATACCAAACTTTGGGGCCTTTGGTCTGAATTAATGATATTTTATTTATTTCTATTTATGTTATGATATGTATTGAGCAAATAAAATTTCTCATTCTTATTCTTTTTTATAGCTTCGCACGATTTGTGCATTTAGCCAATGTCACGTTGAGATTCTTATTGTTATCTATTTTTCTTGTTTATTTTTCAACTGTGTTCTGCATAATTGGAAATATATGAGAATAGAAACAGCTAGTTTATTTAATTATAAAAATACAAAATTAAAATATTCCTTATTAAAGTATTCATTAGTTCAATGACTTGATGTTATCTGTAATTGCTATTTTTATTCGTTGTTTTGATGCTACCAGCGGAGCGTAGTGGTGAGCATATCCTTTCATGTTTGCTTACAAAGTTTACATGATTAAATTTAAAAAAAAGTACAACCGTTTTCCACATAACGACACTACCAGTATAACATAACCTTAATTTCGGATGTCAGATTCAAAAAACGAACTAACTAAGAAAACACCGAATTCAGATTTCTGAAATAAAAATAATTTTTTATAGTTTGTAGTGTCTTGATTTGTAAGTCGGTTGGACAGCCCTGATTGAAATAAAAAAGTAATAAGGTCTTCAATGTCTGTTTTCATTCGACATTTGCAGCGAGCCCGAACCCCAGATCATAGACTATCTCACGCAGCAGCACAAACTGATGGTCGGCATCTCCACCGCGCACGCGTTCCAGCTCAGCGCCGAGTGGATCTGGAACATGTACAACAACGTTACAGCTGAGCTTGATGCTGGAGATATGGAGAGACTGCCGGAGGTGAATGTCTTATGAGAAATCTTTTTTTTAGTAGATTGTAGGGCAAAAGTTCCAGAAGATAAACAAACATTTTCACTGTCGCTTGATAGTTTTAAAAAATTAGAATTCGATTTCTGAGTAAACATGGATTTTCAAAAAACTATAGTTTCTGTCCTGAAAAATCAGCTTGTGATTCCTTCGAGAAAGATCTAAAACAATAACGATTTCAGAATTCCATTTGAAAAAGATAACCTACTTGTAAGTTTGAAACCATTCCTATTAACGGGAGAGTTCGTTTATTGATGAGAGTAACGCGGCGAAAGTCATGCCAATTCGGATGATACGGGACAAATCAATGTCCGCGCAGCGAGATTTTATGGCGCGACGACGTAATCGCCGCAATTCTCTCACCCATGAGGTCAGCACCTTAAATGGCTCAGATAAACAGGTCTAATATATTCGTGATCACCCACAGCTGCACGCCCTGTCCTGCTGCCTGAAGGCAGTGACGACAGCGGACGCCGCGGAGTGCGTGGAGCGATGCCGCCTCGCGTGCGGCGGACACGGCTACATGCTGGCCTCCAACCTGCCCCTCACGTACGGGCACGTGACCGCCGCCTGCACCTACGAGGGAGAGAACACTGTGCTGCTGCTGCAGACTGCCAGGTAAGCAGCCAGGGCTACGTGCTGGCCTCCAACCTGCCCCTCACGTACGGGCACGTGACCGCCGCCTGCACCTACGAGGGAGAGAACACTGTGCTGCTGCTGCAGACTGCCAGGTAAGCAGCCAGGGCTACGTGCTGGCCTCCAACCTGCCCCTCACGTACGGGCACGTGACCGCCGCCTGCACCTACGAGGGAGAGAACACTGTGCTGCTGCTGCAGACTGCCAGGTAAGCAGCCAGGGCTACGTGCTGGCCTCCAACCTGCCCCTCACGTACGGGCACGTGACCGCCGCCTGCACCTACGAGGGAGAGAACACTGTGCTGCTGCTGCAGACTGCCAGGTAAGCAGCCAGGGCTACGTGCTGGCCTCCAACCTGCCCCTCACGTACGGGCACGTGACCGCCGCCTGCACCTACGAGGGAGAGAACACTGTGCTGCTGCTGCAGACTGCCAGGTAAGCAGCCAGGGCTACGTGCTGGCCTCCAACCTGCCCCTCACGTACGGGCACGTGACCGCCGCCTGCACCTACGAGGGAGAGAACACTGTGCTGCTGCTGCAGACTGCCAGGTAAGCAGCCAGGGCTACGTGCTGGCCTCCAACCTGCCTCTCACGTACGGGCACGTACTGTGGTAGATCATATGGTTATGATGAGACCTCTGAACAAGACCTTCAGATTATGATACCCAAAGTTCGAGGAACCATGTCGTAAGTACGATATATAGTTTTAGAGGAAGATTATCGCACGTAGGATTAATTTAAAAAAATACAGTATACCGCCTTAGTTCCTCTCGACCATGAAAGAAAACGTTCAGAAAACTTTCAGGAAAATGACACTTCTTCTGTGCTGCCCTCTCTCTATAGAGGGCAGCACAGAAGTGTCATTTTCAGGTATATTTTACAAGCTTCGATTATGCAACAATAGATGGCACTGGTAACACCATGCACTTTCCCTATTACTGCACTACACAGAACAGAAAAAAACAGTAGAAGTCGCAAGTAGGCGGGGCACGCGTAGCCCTGGTATTGCGTAGCTCCGCAATTGTAGGCGCCCAAGCGCTATCGCGCATATCAGTCTAGTTCTGACTGCGTTCGCGTCACTTACTCTCGAAAATCCGAAATAAAATCAAATATGCCGTATTGTGCTGTTTTAGAGTATAAAAACGATAGCCGTACCAAAAATGTATGCCATAGTGGTGTATCGTATCATAATTAAGTACTATTTTATTTTATTTTAATTAATATATGATAAAACATTGCTTACATTTTTATTCAAAAACGCTAAACAAAAGTAAAATCTATGATTTAAACCATAAGGTCTACTTTCTTTCACATCAAACCTGTTATTCTAGATGATTCCATCCTATGTCATGTGACAGTTTGCTACTCAATTAGAGAAAGACGTTATCGATAACGAGTTGTCGATGTGACCTTATCAAATAAAAATTCAAGATTAATTAATAGTAATATTATTTGATGTTAAAGAGATAGTAATTTATTTATATCCGTTGAAAATGAAATATCGGGAGAGTATGCATAAGCATGTATTCGCCAGAACTTCGCAGCTTCGCCCTTACTCTACATTATTACTCATCGAAAGCCTATAAATACGTGCGTAGTACGTTTGATTGCTCTTTGCCTCATCCACAAACCTTAACAAAATGGTATGCTAATATCGGTGGAGATCCTGGTTTCACAAAAGAGTCATTTACAGCTTTAAAACTTAAAGCGGATTCATCAAGTCATCCAATATTAGCTTCACTAGTACTTAATTGATGAAATGGCTATACGTAGAAGAATTGAATGGGATGGTTTCATGGATATATTGACATGGGTAGAGGATTAATAGATGACCATCTAGCAGAAGCTAAAGAAGTAAAGCTAACAAAAAAATATTCATTAAGCAGTCGATCGGACGTAACACGCGTATAAAGGTACATTTCGGTAATTCGTTTAGATTTTAATTTTGTTTTGTTATTTTTTACTTATGTAAAACATGTGAAAAAATCTGATTTAGTAAAATTAAATTGATTTTATTAAACTTTTGTTCCATTTAAAGATAATTTTGCTTTGTATAAGTGGGTTGGATAATTCGGTAATAGTACCTGACTAATTGAGTTTAATGTGTGTTTTAGTATCAGCGTATTCAGCTATCAGTGAATAGTTTTCGCCAAATACGAAGAATGTTATGCTTATTGAATACGAATATAAATATAAACGGAATGCACGAATACAATTAAATATCGATAAGTAAGGTTACGATGTTGTACATCACTAGCGAATATCAAAATAGCGATCAACTCTATAAACAAATATCTATCTTATGTTCAATGCCATACTGCATACAATCGAATATATTACAATTTAGTGACATCTAGCGTCGAATAGCGGAACTTGCTAGTAAAACTATGCCTACGAGCTTTCACGGAAATATAAGATTTAATACCTACAAAAGATTGACAATAATGAACTCTATTTATATGATGTAGTTGCACTTTTTTTTTAAATAGTGACTGACTATAGAGACTTTTTGGCATGGACCAATCACAAAACGAATTTGCTAGTGTGACATAATATGATTATCTTAAAGATGTGTTTGTTAGGGCACGCTGGTTCTGATAGTAATTTATGCGTTATGCGATTTCTACTGTTTTTTTCTGTTCTGTGACTGCACTACAACTCTGCCCTATGATTATAACATTTCACAATGATCGTTTACATCTCACAGGTACCTAGTAAAGTCGTGGCAGCAGGCGTCGGGCGGCACAGTGCTGCCGCCCACGGTGGCGTACCTGAACCGCGTGGGCGCCGGGCGCCGCTCTCCGCCCTGGGACAACACTATAGAAGGCATCATCCGAGGGTTCGAGGTCGTCGCCGCTGGGTAAGCACACGTTACTTGTTCTATAAACGGCAATGTCCAACTAAATGGGAGCGGATAAATTCCTCGTATATAACTAATCATATTATTTCGTTGTGGAGATTCTCTCCTTTTACGCCACTTAGAATCCAGTGTTTAGACTGTTCTATCCACCAAATCTGTTGTACTACGGCGCCGCTACCACTTAACCTTAGATTTTGACGAAGAAAACAGTTTTCAGAAACATTTTAGTGATCAAAGAAGAACGCAGAGTAAAATATATATTGAAGAATCTTAGTTTTCCTATGAAAACATATAAAAAGCTTAATTATAATATAGTCTAAGAGCTATTTGCACGTTCCAAACCGTAAATCTCTATGGAAATGAACATGCAATGCACAATAAAGGCACCCGGTATAATAAAGGAACAATTAAAAGTAATAATAATTAAAATAAACCGTGGCAGTAGAGAGCCGACCCGTCCCAGCTGACGGAGCCTAACGATGAACACATACGCCACTATCAGAGAGACTTGAGTGACATGTCATGACACTCGGAACCGCCAGGGCATCATTTTTTGTATGTTAGACATACCCAAAATGATAGTTCAACTATAAAGTACGTAGTACTCCCACATGTGCCATTGAGTCTGTACAATGAAAAAAATATGTATTTTTACAATCTTTAGCGGGGTCAACAATGTTTTCAAATGCTAATAGATTAGTTTGTGCGTCCTAGTGGTTGTGGGGCAGGACCAGTATTAACCCAAGCATTTGTATCTTCATCATCTTCCTTCTGTCAAGACAACACGATATATTGACAATCAAACATAAGTCTGACGCTTTTTTTTTTCTTATCAAAAAAACTGAACTAAACAAATAAAATATATACAGCAAGATCGCGCTGTGCGTGGCGAACATCGAGCGGCGCCAGAAGAGCGGTATGTCGTATGAGGATGCCTGGAACATGACCTCCGTGCAGCTCACGCAGGCCTCGGAGGTACATTACTCTACTTATGTTTTAAAGTCTGACAAACAAAATAATAAAATATAGATAAATATAAATAGATTTTATATATATATATAGATAGATTTTATGAAAAATGCCAAGCTACTGAAATTAAAACTAATATTGGTGTATGGAAGAAAAATGGTAGGTTGACACTTTCGAACAGAAGCGCGCGTGGAACACTCGGCGCCGTCGACTCGTGCCTGGTTGCTATCAGACGGCGAGCCACCCATAAAATAATAATAATAATATATCTTTTATTTCGGGTAACAAAGACCCATAACATAATTATATAAGTACCTTACAGACTGTCATACATTTTTATATAAAACAAAATCATTACACTATTATTTACTCGCCATCCGCAGGCCCGCGCAGCAGGTGGCCGGGAATCGCCCTGCGTTTCTCGACGCCTGGGCCGTCTTCTTCTGTTGCAGCCATTTGACATATTTTCTAGATCAAAACTTTTAAACCGCCAAATTTATTCGCGCCCTAAATAATGTATGTCGTGCGGGGGCCATTTTGTCTAAGCAAATATGACATTAACCTAAATGTTTCTCCCTCCAGGCTCACTGCAGAGTGTTCATCCTAAGTTCATACTTCGAGGAAACGGAGCGACAAGTGAAGAACACATCGCCACAGCTACGCGAGGTGTTGCTGCAACTGGTCGACTTGTACGTGGTGTACTGGGCGCTGCAGCGAGTGGGCGACCTGCTCAGGGTAACCACCAATCACATCTATGTTGAAATGACCATGTGTCCGCGTGGAAGTCAGTTATACGGGAACCATTCATATAATAGGGAACATGCAATATTTTCATCTTGCTTTCATTTAAAAGAATTCCGTGTAAAATAGACCATACAAAAATTAAAACGCTTTTTCGGTACACCGGGCCGTTAGAGGTTAATTGATTGCCAAAATTGCGATCATAAATTGTTTTTCTTTTCCCGCGAATACGAATGATGAAGTCACTACTGTCTGCCAGAGATCATGAACTGTCATGTTTAAGTTCGTCTTTTCGTTGTCGTAACACCAGTGACGTCACTAGACGCTGATTGTTTACGTTCCGTTTCACGTTATATTAATTCGTAATAGTTGTTAAAAATCAACTACAATAAAAACATTGCAGTGGCCCTTCTTTTATGCTATTTTATAATTTCAATAACAAAATGTTCATAAATTCTGTAATAGCATCTTCCCTATTATCCTATCGACATGTCTGCTGCATAGTAGATGAGCTAGGCTAAGAATCTCTTAATGGGTCCCATGCTAGGCGAGGTCGCGGTAGACTAGGACGAAGATGGAGAGTTGCACCTGATTCTTACCGGAAGGACTGGTCCGCAGTGGCAGAGGTCAGACGTGTGTGGAAAAGGGACGGGGAGATCTCTGCCTAACAGCGAGACATAACGGGTTCATCAGATAAGATTACGAGACTCGGCCATAGTGACATTTTATCAGTTACAAACAAAAAATTTTACCCACTCAACAAAAAAGTATTAATCACTTTCTTTTTCTCTTCCTTTCATTTTTTTTTAGTGCATTGGAAACCATGCAATGACTTCTTCCGCTCTGGGCGGAGCGGAAGGAAGTGTCAGACTCTTACTGACTTAAACCCACCCGTGATCCTTCTAGTGCCCTTTGCGTTCCAGGGCCGCGGTGACTCTTTCGAACAAAGTCAAAGTCAATTCATTTATTTCAACTAGACCATTAACGGCACTTTTGAACGTCAAAACATTTGAAAATAAAAATATTATAGTGACTCTAGTTGTCCATTCGCAAAAAGTAGATTCTTATGGAGAAGAACGGACAAGAAACTCCATAGTTACTCTTTTCAAATATGTATAAGTTTTACAATATTTTGTATACATTAGCCAATTGGTTATATGTGAGGACGATGCACAAATTGCGCAACACTGGTCTACCTTTCATCTAACAATCCAATAATTGTGTTCTTTGTGTAACAGTTCACATCTATATCGGAGCGGGACATTGAGAAGCTACAACACTGGTACGAGGAACTGTTGACGAAGCTGCGACCCAACGCTGTCGGACTGGTCGACGCGTTTGATCTTCGTGACGAGGTGCGTAGCCCACTATCAACCTTAGTCAGAGGATAAGAGGATGAATGGGCTGTGGGCATCAATGAGCCCGTGGCACAAAACTTTACAAGCGAATTATAACCATAAATACTCCTTGAACTGAACGTATAAAAACTCCTTGATGCTGTAGGTGTAAAACACCTGCCAAAATATACGACGCATAATAATTCTTATACACAGTTGTTATTTCTGAAGTTGTGTTACGATTATTTGGGTACCTGAAATTTGGCTTGATGTGTTATGTTTTAATAACATTGCATTATACATTTTTTTTGTATCCATCTAGCAATCAATGGGTGTAAATAGTTTAGCTAAATCATGCTACTGTGTGAGAGGCCCGATTATGAACAAAAAAAATGTTCCAGATTCTTCATTCAGCCCTGGGCGCGTACGACGGGCGCGTGTACGAGCGCCTGATGGCGGAAGCGCTCAAGAGCCCGCTCAACGCCGAGCCCGTCAACCAGAGCTTCCACAAGTATCTGAAGCCCTTCATGCAGGGGAAACTGTGATACGACACATTAGCAATGTCTATGGTCGCTCTCTACACGTAAGCGTAATATGTGATTTACTTTGTTAATGGATTAAATCAAGGTGCATTTTAAGGCACCACTACCTTTTGGCTTATTTGTACTACTATAATACATTACTAAAAAAAAAATTTTTTCAAACTACATGTATCGTACATTTTGTATCGACCAGTTACAAATATTTTGAAAAATACGAAAACGTCAAAAAAAGGAGGAGGTTCTGCTTATGTATAAATGTCAAGAAACTTTTGGTGTCTATGGGTGAGGTTACTTATTAAGCGTAATAAATTGTAAATTAAATATTTTTATAGCTACTTTATCGATAGGTGGTGGATGTGAATCATTCCTTATGAATTTATTGTATGTAGATTTTACAGTATTACAGTCCAGGTTGGAGATTTTAATCATGAGATTTATGTTAGAAATCATTTACAATAAAAAATTATGTATTGTTAATATTGCGTTTTTATTAGCCTGTGTTGGAATTATTAAGTTATGAGATCACAGTAATTTTATCTCTGATTTTGCGTTAGATACTCTCGAAATCACCATAATCTTGTTGCAATAAAGTTACTTTTTTTGTGTTATGGCTCTATTGTTTAACTATCGATGATTTTGCCAATGTCAAGGTTCGGAGAAGTAAAGTAACATAAAAAGATGATGTTGAATTCAATATTTTTATAGATAGGTAAACATTAAACCAATAATCAAAACTCGACAAAAGTTGTATGTCAGTTCTATTTATTCACCACAGTCGTTTAGACTACTTCACGTAAGAGGAATTACGACCCTCAATAAAAAGGAGCACAACGCGAAGAGTAAGAACAGAGTAATAGTGTAGTAGGACTGTCCATGAAAATCTTAATAAACGGGGGATTATTGTTACAGGAGAAATCCTGTAGCAATAATCCCCCGGTTATTAAGATTTTCAGATGGCACGAAATATCTTGCTTCAAGATTAGTGCAAAAAGGAACGCTAATATTTTTACAGTGGTGCAAGTTTACAACTTTACAACAGTTTGACGTTTGACAGCTTTGACGTTGACTGACTGACGTTACGTCAACTTACGTCACAAGGCATTAAACAAGCGGTAAACTGACGATTTTCAGTCGAGCGAGACTCGAAGAAAACGGAAAAATGGTTTATAAATGGTGTTTAGTGCCGAAATGTACAAATACATCCAAAAAAACTCCGGAAAAACTTTTTGTGAACGTTCCGAGACATGCTAAGGTGCGAAAAAAGTGGTTGCTGCTGGCTCGTAGAAATCCGAATGAAATTAGGGTTGAATCTCAAGTATTTTTCTGTGAGGATCATTTTGAGGTAAGTGCACACAATTATTCAATATACCGTAAAATGGGGTGAATAGGGACAAAATCGAACTTGTCACTGAAATTAATCGATGTTGTAGGACGAATGCAATATTGATAACTCTTTCCAAGGGTTTCCGGCAGTTAATACTTTTCGTAAATGTTAAAATTATCCCCAGAATTAGTTAAAATTTAGATATTTTAACAAAAATATAGGCTGTCCCTATTCATGCTTGAAGTGGGGTGACCTGGAACGAGACATGGGTAACTTGGGAAAAAGTAGTAGGGTTGTCTCTTTAGAACTAACTAATACTTTAGAAATAACTCTTTAGGAAGAACTAATTACCTACCTTCTGCTAAAAGATTAATTTTCTTCATTAAATTTAAAATTTTTGGAAATAAAAAGAACACAATAAATCCAAAATCTTGCAGAAAGCTACTTAGCGTTATAATATTAGAAAATCTCTGTAAAAATGTGCATACATGTTTATCTTTTTCGTCAATTTTCTAAAAAAAAAATGATGAACCAATTTTGATAAAATTTATTATGAGGCCTGCTCTGATGTTATATCCTATCATACAAAAAAAAATCATCAAAATCAATCCACGATAATGACGGAGTAATAGCGCCACATACAAACCAAAATAAAACATACAATCGAATTTAGAACCTCCAGGTTTTTTTTTAAGTTGTAAAGAATATAGAAACCTATAGGGTAGTCAGCTAGGAAACACCGGCCTCATCTAGTTTTAAAACGGCTAAAAAAAAAAAGATTGACGTGTAAAAGTGTTTTTTACAACCTACTTACAAAAAATAAATCATTTATCATTTATCATTTATCTATAAATGTAAAATATTAAAATGCATAAAACAACGAAGACCCATATATTGTTAGTTCCACACACACCGCGTATTTTTATTATTTGTTTGTAGGCTTGTTTTTTAAATCATACAAGTTCGTACCTATGTATCTCTTATTACTTCTCATTAGTTCGCCTTGTACGCATGCTTGTATATAAGTTTAAAATAAATAAAATGAAAATGCCTTATTTTAATAAAAAGTGAAATCCTGCAAAACAATGCGATAAAATGTTCAATTCATGTTGTAGCAGCCCTGACCCTATTCAAACTTTACCGTTCCTAATCAACTTTCATATGTCCCTATTTACCAAGTATAGGCGACTCTATTTGTACTTTAGCCGTCCCTTGTCACCCCGTTACCGTATTTATTCACCTCGAAAAAATAAACAATCCCAGAGGTTTTAAAGAAAACGATTTCAAACAAAAACTATGTAAAATCTAGACTTATTTCTTTTTGTGTAGCTTCTTAAAGATATTATATCGTTGGCTAACTCCACACGTTGCCAAAAAAACACTAGAACTTCCAAAAAACGGCCAACTTAAGGGACAATACCGCAACCTCACATCTACAGTCTTATTTGAAAGAAGATTTTTGACACCTTTTACTAACTTCACAACGCTTCGGTGTTGCCAGCTAGAAGATAATATATTCTACTTTTAGAAGAAAAAAAAGGTAGCAATTGGAAGTTCTTGTTTTTTTATTTTGTGGCTTCGAAACTAGATTCCTCGATTTGACCCTATTTACCCCTGAGTCCTTATTCACCCCGTTTTACGGTATTCAAAAACGAAAGGTATCCACCGGCAGTCGTGCGTCTTTACTCTTCTACTAAAACTAATCAATTTGAATCTCCTTTTTGACTAACTACATGACACTTTCCCATTATAACGTTTTTGTGGGTACCCCGTCCTGTGCTGTCTCCAAATCTTCAAATCTTATTACCTACCTACTCTGCAAATAAGTATCAGTCAATTAAGTATCAGTAATAAAAGTAAAAATTCTTATCAGTATCATGTTCAACCTTATAAAGACGTCGTGTTTTATTTTAAGATAAAGAAAGTCATGTATATAGTCATTTAATAATGCATGCACAGTGTTTTTTTTTTTGTTCTAAAAGTAAACAGAAATAGTATTTACTACGTAAATTATACAAAAAAATAATTCTACTACTCTTACTACTTGTACTCTTTTGAGGTGCTTACTTCAATAAGACAGAAATTCTCCTGTGTCAGTCTGCTTATTTTCGTGGTAATAATGATGCTTTACAGAGAACCCCTGGCAGTCAGCAGTGCTATTCTGTAAGAACTTACGTGCGAATACGATTCATATCTCATATTCAATTACACTTCGTAACTCACCTGAAGTGAAAAGTATTTGGTATTCTGACTGTCAAGTTAAATAACTTTTCACTTAAAAGTAGTTCGCTTCACCTATGTTCTCACTTAGTGGCGCTAGCGTAGTTTTCATCAAGTTACAGAATACCAAATACAGTTTTCATCGCAGAATCAGAAGTGAGCACTGGAGTGAGTTCTTACAGAATAGCATTGCTGGCCCCTGTCTAATCCGGCGCACCCTGTAATCCGACATGCCTATCACTGTACATAAAATGATTATGGTAAATCTTCACTAATGCACTAATGCTAAACAGATAGAATTTTATCATTTTGACTTGTAATTTGTTGGATTACAAGGTACTCTTTTTCAAAAAGTCCGTACTATAGGGGGTCTGTGGCAGTACTCTATTTTTTTTTTTTTATAACAGATGGAGAGAGATATTGCAAACTTCACTCAGTACAAAATGGGCTTTAGCAAGAGACTACTACTAGTGAATGGAGCTCTACCGACGAAGTTTCACTGTCAACAAGATGTAAAAAAGAAAAGATATAAAAGTATGTAAACATGTTTCAAAATATTTGAATTCTATCACTTCTCAACTTTATGTAAAGTAGATTTTATGTTAATTAAAGTTTCATATTAATTCACTATTTCGCCATTTTGTAAGCCACCAGTCGAACAAATACAACAATACGGTGACCCCATAGTTGGCGTCTTATATTAATAAAATTTCAATTTTATAATGAAGTGAAGTTGGTAATTTTGGCTTATAAATCAAGCTAAAAAACTAGAATTTATTTCTCGCAGCTAACTTGTGTTTCAAATTTTGGATTGAGATTCTTATATAGAAAAGTCTATGTTTTAAATTCTAAAATACTTCTTATATAAATGGTAGATGAATATTACAAATGGAATGATTAACTGGTTTCCTAAAAAACATGATATGGTTTGCTTTGAGCTATTGGTGGATCCAGGGGGGCGGCTAGGTGGCTCAAGTTCTCCCAAATGACCAAGATTCTTTGTTAGAACTAATGAAGTCTTTGAGAATTTTACGAAAAGTTATTTACGGAGGATAAGCCTCTAACCTCCATGCGTTAAGTATAAGTAGTAGGGCTCCAGAGAAAGGAACCTCTTCACAATACGCGCCGTATCGAGGAGTACTGCCTTCTGTATCAGGCCAGGCCCTTGTCATAAGCACTAACATAACATAGTACATAACATCAACATTGTACACTTAGTTCGCAATAAACATTTTGACTTTGACTTAGAGGTGAGGCATAAATATTGGATTAGGTATTTTGATTAGGTATTTTTCGATACTAGTCCGTACCTAATCCAAAGCGTCGAGGATTAGGTATGGCACAAAATATTCGTACACAGTCTAAACAGAAGATACCTCATAAAAATGTGGAGACCATTGGACTATTTTGTGATAAAAACAAAAAAAAATACAATTAAAAAAAATATAAACCTGAAAATTATAAAATTCAATATAGAAAAATTGTAAAAAGTACCTACCAATCACACACAACACAAAGTTAATCAAAATGATTACATACGCCTTTTGTGTGAATCTACACAAGATAGTCCTAAGCCTATGAGAATGTCTAATAGACGACATTCTAAGATTCTGCGCTGCACGCACAACGAAAATAATAAAAAACGAAATATAATCCACCGTTCCATAATATATCAGAAACGGGACGTCCATACTCCATACCGAATATTTCTTACCCAATCCAAATACGGTACATAATATCGTAACAGGCCAGCGGATGTAATGAATAAATATTCGGATTAGGTAAATGGATTAGGTATTTTTAAATACTAGGATTAGGTGGATTAGGTATCGTTTCTACCTAATCCGACCCATGTCTACTTTGACTTTGGTATGGTAACATCGATTATCATTGTGCGGCGCGCTAATCGGTCTATTATCACTATACTATGCTTATTATTATTATAGATGTGTAGTGTAACCTACGTATAAATATCTTCAATTCTACATCCACATTTTCCAACCACATTAGCCCAAGTTTATTTTTCGTGAGTCTGGGCGAGTTTCGAACCGCAAAACTGAACTAGGACTGTTGATAAAATATCGATATATCGAAACATCGATATTATTATTTCGAAATATCGATATTTATTACTAATATTTTTTTGGACGATATATCGATAGTTCGATATTGAAATGTCGATATCGATGGTCGATATTTTTTTTAATATTTTTTTTTTCGTAATTTATATAATCTACAAAATCATCGTAAAACTTAATCTACCGTATTGTGCCCAACAATCGTAGTAGCCAAACAGCTGAACATATAAAAAAAAGAGTATTTTTAAAAACTCTTACTGAAATAAAACTTTTTACAAAAAAATACAACCGACTTTTACACAAAAAATCAAAAAGTGCAAAATAACTTTAATTTCGGAACTGGGTGTTTGTGGTTGCTTTTTCGTTTTTTGAACACCGACTTCCGAAATTAAAGTTATTTTGCACTTTTTTGATTTTTTGTGTAAAAGTCGGTTGTATTTTTTTGTAAAAAGTTTTTTATTTTTCACTTTTTAGTGGTACCTACATCCCCTCCCCTCCCCCCACCTAAACGAACCAATCACATTGGTGTAAAAAAAACGTACTGCTCCTTTGCAGAGTAAACTAAGAGGTCGTCAATGTAGATAATGTAGATATTTTTTTTTTGATTTTTCGAAAACCGCTTAGTCGATTTCGATAAAATTTGGACCATTTGGGAAGTATACCCTTTCCAACAAAAAAATATTTTTTCAAATCGGTTGACAAGCGACGGAGTTATGCGCGAACAAACATAAAAAAAAATACAAACATCCGAATTGAGAACCTCCTCCTTTTTTAGAAGTCGGTTAAAAATATTGGCATACATAATTGTTTTATTTTAAAAAAATAATTACTATCCTAACACTTACGTACATTCATAATTTAATTTGTTTAATAAATATACTGGACTATAAACTGTGTATTCATTTTTGAGCAGAATTACGATTTTTTTAAAATAAAGCCGATATATCGAAATATCGATATTTTTTTTCGATATATCGAACTCCGATATTGATATATTTAAAAATATCGATATATCGAAATATCGATATTTTAAAAAATATCAACAGCCCTAAACTGAACGCGACCATAGAGTCGACAGTCGACCCACGAAATGACAATGACAGTTGACATGTCATTGACAGATAGCCAAGACTCAAGAGACGATAAAGCGTCAGTGTTGAATTCGTAGATGAATATATTGTTGATTACTATTTATTTGACGAAAATCTATAAAACCTGAACAATCATTACAAAAATAAATCCTAGCTGGCTGTCACATGCCGTCATATTTCTGTTTTTTAAGGGAGGCGCTATAAAATGTCTAAAGAATATGTTCGAAGGAAGTGTGCTAAGTGTAACGTTTATGCTACAGAGGATAAGAATCTAGTTTTCCACAGATTTCCTTTGCCTGGTAAATATGGGATGTCAAGGTACATAAATGACTATTCTATTATAAAACATAACAAACCACCCAGTACCAGTTGGGCAGAGTTGTATTTACCAGTTATCTTTAAGTTCCTTGTATTAAAAAAAAAAACATCAAATATCCCATTATATTTAATTTTTGTGAAAGATTCAAGCAAGAAAACCTTCAATAAGATCGTATTTCTCTTCTTTGGCAGCTGAGTTAGGCCTCAGCAAAAATTCTCATTCCAAGCAAGACAAGATGGAAATGTCTAGAAGCTCTAGTGGTGTAACACAACAGGCTCATAATAATAAATAAAAAGTTAGTGCAGTTGCAGTAGTGTTAGTTTTCCATCACACACAAATTTGAGATAAAGATGGGACCAGGACATGGACCAAATTTAGTACTAACACTTAGTAGACTGCAAGCAAAAGCTTGATTCAGTCTAAAATTCATTTTTATTCAATAAATATTTCCAGGACATGGGCATGGGCTAAATACTGTTACCCAGATGGAGACTGGTCAACTGAGAAATCATTGCAAGAGTTGCATTTTCAATACAAGATGATATGCAGTAAACACTTTGATAAAACCTGCTATACAACCGGTTCTAAGAAGAGATTAAACATTTTTGCTATCCCCAGTGACGTACCAGACTCGACTAAACATGACACTGACATCTCAGTTGATAAATCTCACGTAAGTTTAGCATTACTTACTGTTTTATACCTCATAATGATGAACAAAAATTGCATAGCAGCTGCTACCTGATTTCTGTCTCAATCTGAAAGATGCATAAAAGTATATCGTCGCTGCGCTTTCCATAATCGCTATGTGTTTTTTACATACTTTACAGGAGACGCAAAAAACTGATTTTCTCAAAAAATATCCGGAGTATTCAAATAATTTACTTTTACTTTTTAATACATATAACAAATTGACGTAGTTTTAGATTACTTTTGAATAGATAACATTATTCATAATGCCAAAATTAAACATGTTAGGCAAATTTGACACATAGAGATATTTATTTGAGTCGTAAATACAAGCCATGGGCAAATATAACACATAACTCCTTTTGATTTCTATGGAATCTTAATGAAACTGGCTGTACGATGTCACATAGCTATTATTTTAGAAACAAATAATTAATAAGAAAATAAATAAAACACCAAAAAATGGATAATAAAATTACATTATTGAATAAAACAAATTAATTATAATGAGATCAAAATGTGGGACATTATTAATGGTTCAAATTTTCATAGAATAGGTGGTAATCGCGGTGCATGTATTGCTTTACACTTTGTAAGTGACTAAATTTGGTAGAATCAATTTTTAGTGGGCCATCATAAAGACCTATAGGTTCCCCTAAGGATGCCGTGTTTGTTCTCCTCTGCGCCAAATTGTTCCACTCATCTGTGTGGCGTAGTTTGTACTTCACATCACCGTTGAAATATAGAAGACCTCTAATGTCTGTTACCGTTGGATCGCGGGTTTTTTTTCCAGGTCTTATACTTGAAAAACCACCAGGTACACCCTCATAATTTAAAAAAAATGTGTACTCTAGGTGATGGACAATGTAATTGTAAGGGTGTGATGGTCTGGCATCTCTCATACGCGATATATAGTCGGATGGAGAGTAGATGGGGCCTTTAAACTTTTTTCTAAAGTTGAATGTACGCTGTCTACCTCCATCATCGTGTGCCCTTTCTCTAGGATGATTTGCTCTATCATAATGCCTTTAGCAGTGCTGAGAGTAGATAACGAATTGCAAAGTGTTTTATTTTTATTTTGGTACGCACATCCGTCGGATATCTATATTTATTAATCCTTAATATTGCGTAAATCTTAAACAATTTTAATGACTTCTGCTTCGCTGCTAGAATTGCAATGAGCCATTACATCGACAAAACTATGTGACGCTCGACCCGAGCGTTTCATGATCGAGAGAGTCTAAACTTGACCAAAAAACTCGCTATGTGCAGTAAAGCACATTTTGGGCGCAATTTTTGCTTTCGCTTTAGTCAGCTTATTTTGGCTATGTGAAATATAACACTTAGCGTGTTTATACGGAACTTTCGATGTATGAATGCCACATAGCTATATCCGTAACTCTTTAAATATTGCATTTATCACAAAGCTGTTTTTACAGTATGTGTGTATTGAAATAACGATTCAAACTGCATAAAAAACCGAAAATCACGAAATAACACATAGCGACTTTTGCACGCGCAACGACGATATGAAACATAAACAGCCAAGGTTTCGCACCAAATGTCTTGCTTTATCTAGATATCGTAAACTTTAACTAACAAACAATCTATTAGTCTATTTCGATCAGAGATGTCATGGTTATGAAATTAAGGATAACTGCTTAACCAGACACCGCCTATATCTGAAATTATCCAAACCTTTTATATTGGATTTGGGTATGGTTATAAGACCATTCATTTGCAACTTCGGTAATAAACACATTTTTTTTTCGCAATATATTCTTATATAATCTCTTAATACTTCTTAGTTATTGCCATCAACGACATTTACCAGATAAAAATAGAACTACAAATGAAATCCATCCAAAGGTTGTCTTGAAAAGATCGCTTTGAGCGATAAGGCCACCCATTATGTCACACTATGTAATATTTTCTTTGTCTATATTTTCTGCAACTTGTATGATGTACATAATAAAGAGTATTCTATTCTACACCATAACCATGGGGTCTCAACTCGAACAAAGTATAATTAGTTAGCAAAAATAAATCATAGATGGCAGCATAGGTAACAATAATGAAATTAACAATCACTAAAAAGCGTTATACGATCGATTTTGGCTGAAGTAAGCTAAGTAAAAATCAAAACTTCCTTGTTTAATGTTGATTTAGCTATTTACACTAATAAATCACGTACTTTCAACAAAAACTATAAATTAAGCCTTTTACTTCAATTCGAACTTTAGAAGTAGTTGAAAGTAGAAGACTGTCATGCTGTTTATTTAGAACTCTTTGCAGTAGATGGCGCTTTACTCAATTTTTCTTGTCATTACCTAAAGTGTCTCGAGCTACAATCGTTACCTGCTAAATAAACGTTCAGTTGTTTCATTTTAAGGTAAATCAATAACATTTTTTTCTTAAATCTTGTATGTTACATATAAAAATAATAATTGAAAAAAAAAATGTTAATATGTTTTTGGTACATAATTATCAGATCCCGAAACAATAAAACTTTTAATACAATAGAAACTTTAAAAGTAGGTAGCTCTTCTATCTTTCAATGTCAATTCTATTTCCGTCATGTCCGTCGGAACACTGAGTGAAATGAAACACGATATTGTGCCTTATTGCTAATACAAATAGAGAATTAAGCCGCGTGAATCCGCCTTTGCCCCGTTGTATCAATTGGATCTGAGCGGCTTGTTATTGTCTTTGTTGACTGTTATTACTTGCTCAGTTTCAAAGTTATTTTCTCTAAGTCCAATATTTTTTGTTTTCTTTACGTATTTTTAGAAAAGACACCTCTCTATGACTATTATACTTAGAACCTGGAAACTGGACAAAGAGTCTCGCACACATATATTATATATATGTCGTACATCTACATATACATATACCTATATATGTGCAAGAGCCTGTCCAGTTTTCTAAGCTAGTAAAAACTTCGGATTTTATTTAACTCGTTTTAGAATAATTGATTGTGTAGTAGGTATGTTTTGATTTAAGTAATGCAGGCGTGTACGCGACTGCGTAGGTATCTTTTGCGTGTGTGTAGTAGGTAGTTGCCGTGTGGTAGGGCAAATAGGAGACACAGGTTTCCGATAGGTAGGTAGTTTGTTTATTGGAACGAAGTTCCTTATCGCGCGTTGTGAAAGGGGGCTAGACGGAAAAAATTCATACGAAAAGTTGTAACGACACTTTTTAACCGACTTCTAAAAAAGGAGGAGGTTCTCAATTCGGATGTTTGTATTTTTGTGTCACGATTTGGATGGGTGTGTTAAGCAACTGTTGGCAAGGTTGCGAAAAGGATGGGTGGAGTTAAGCAGCTGTTAGTGAGGTCACGATTTGGATGGGTGTGTGAAGCAACTGTTGGCAAGGTTGCGAAAAGTATGGGTGGAGTTAAGCAGCTGTTAGTGAGGTCACGATTTGGATGGGTATGTTAAGCAGTTATGTTTGATATATTTATATGTGTGTGTGTGTCTGTATGTATGTACATGTACAATTTTTTATTTCATACTAAAGCATCGACTACTTAGGTACAAACTTTAACATCAAGGAAAAAGACAAATGCACAAAGATGTAGAGAATATCGTGAGAGAAAGAAATTACAAAATACAATTGTACAAAACATAACTGCAGAGAGATCAGATGAATTTAGTTAGACTGATCAATTAGGTAGGTACTTACCTAAAACTTTAAATCATCATTCAGATGCGTAAGTAGGTACCTACGTATTTTCAAGACAAGACAAGACAAGAACTTCGTTCCTTCCGGGTGTCCCTTGACACCTCTCAATTTTTTTATGTCCATGAAACAAAATTTGGCGTAGGTATATAACTGGTCACTTTGTAACATTATACCTATAAGTTTTATTATGTACCTAGGAACCTAGGTACCTACTTGCTTGGAGTATTAGGGCGCTTTCAATTTAGACGGTTGGTGCCGGACTGCTGCCGCACGGTTGTTACGACCATGAGCCGTACTGCTGCCGGACGACAGCAGTACGACGTAAATCGTCTTATTTGAAGAGATACGCGGCTGCAGTCCGATCGAATTTTAGTGATTTCCATCGAAACCCAACTTTAGTCGGTGCCATGGACTCTGACGAGGAAGTGTTATTGTTAGTTCTCTTGCTTCGGCAGAAACATAAACGACGCCGTACTAGGGCGTCGCCAATGTTTTCTTTAAAATATAAAACTGGTGATTTTTATACACTTTACCCTAGATTAAAGCTCAGCTGATTTTTCACATAAAACATCCCAAGCCTTTTTTTTCTCCAAGCGATTTGAATACTTGTCACATTTAGAATCCCAAACGGCGGGCTGCAACTCTATTTCATTTATAAAATCTTCTGTATTTAAATCATCCATAATTAGGTAGGTATGCACGAAAACGTCTAAGAAACACGATGCGTTCACAGCACTAGCGAACAACGACTGAGACAGGTTGTTGCCGTTCCGCCAACGGACGTGCGCCGCACTGCTGTCGCACGACTTTGCGTCGAGACATTTTGTATGAAAAATCATAACCGCTCGTGCGCAGTACGATACCCGGACTGCAGCAGTCCGGCACCAACCGTCTAAATTGAAAGCGCCCTTAAATTATTTTTATAAAAATATTATACAAGTAGCTACTTGTATTGTTTCCTCCTCTCCTAGTACCTACCTATACTCCATTCACAATAAGATTAGACATTGGAACAAAATTGTTTACAGTCCGTTCAACCGATTTTTACTTCTATTCCGTAGGCATAAGGATGGCATTAAAGCAAAAACGTGATAATAATACCAACTGTTTACTGCAGCTGCTATGTGTCATGCCACCAACGCAATAGAAGTCAAAATCGGTTGAACGGACTGTAAAAAAGATGTATTTCAAAGTCTAATCTTATCGTGAATAGGGTATAGTTAGGTACCTATTTCATTTAATTTCCATGCCGCAGCACTGGCCGCAGTAACATTACCGCTAAATTACAAGAAATTTTATAGTTTTGATTGATTTGAGTAGATTGAGGAGCTCTTGGCTAAAATATAATAGCCGCACGGGTCGATCTTCAAGGTTAAACGCTTGCCGAGGTCTGTCTGTGGATGGGTGACGTGAAGATCTCATCAGGTCGGAAGTAAAATACTGGTATTCAACTGAATCCGGTGCAAATATATATAGTTCGGAAAAGGTTAGACAGATGAACATTGATTTGAGTAGAGTAGATAATAAAATTTAAAAACATGAATAAGTAGGTACTACTTATTGTAAAATTCGCCATAGCGACCAATTCGACTTTAGTAAGTTAACGAAGCGCGTACCTATAGGAATAAACCATTGAGATAGGAGAAACATGGAGATGCTGCGTTATTCTAACATTTGCTCAGGTAGGTATACAAATATGAGTGAAATATGATTCAGAACTTGAAATATAGTTATGTCTCATTCTTTCTAGTGAGATAATCTTATTTGATAAAAGAGACAACTATATTTTAAGTTGTTGCTAATTATGGCAACATTTTATCGTGACGTACCTAGTGACATTTGTTAATTTTTTGTATTATTGAGATTTGCGAGAAAATTAGGTACGAGGTTTTTACTTTTAAAACTACATGTAAATATTGGAAAACAGAAGCTCAACATGCCTGTGTGTTGTATTGTGAAATGTGGTGCATGAAATAATCAAAATCAATCGCAATTGTCTTTGCACAGGTTAATGAAGAATGTTAACTAATTTTGATTATTAGCACTCCATATTCCCTGTCAAAAATAAAAAATACTAGTGAAAGAATTATTTCGATATGTCAATTATCTCCCGATTTAGAAGTAAAACAAGTTGTAACTCCACGACGCGCGACGCGGGCTGCCGGTGACGGTGTGACGTCATCGCACAACACGCTCAGTCTGGCTCACTCGGTCCGCTCGCGGTCGCGCGCCTGTACCGTCGATATTATACCTAAATATTTTTTTAAATGTCGAATCCAAATACTAGGAAATCATGTGTTGTGTCTAACTGTAAAAATACAACTACCAATTCGCCGGAAAAGTTGTTTTTTCTCCTCGCTTTGACAATGTCCCTAGTCATATTAAAAATGCTATATTATGTTTACAGCCATCTCTGCTGGCGGCACAATCTTCGCAGGTTACATTTAAAACTTCTTGGTCCTTTTCATTGCATTCTAAACTGCAATGATAAGGTGTGGTACGTAGGTACGCCGTGTTCTGGTGGAGTGATTCTACATTTAACCATACATACATCACCTACTCTTTTTACTTGAATATAAAATAGAATCATCGCCATAGCTGTAAATGAAAATAAATGGCCTTACGTATTTTGTTATTTAAAAAAAATACAAATAAAAAAGGTTTAGTACCTACCTACATCTGTAACGTTCAATCCACTACATCTACATCCTAAGTACCATCCTACTTCCTACTAATATTATAAATGCGAAAGTTCGTGATCTTTCACGCAAAAACTACTGAACGGATCTGGACAAAGTCTGGAATACTTTTAATCCTGGGAAAATGTACAGTTCCCAAGGGAAACGGGGGCAAAGCTGCTGGCGGAAGCCAGTTTGCAATAAATCAATGTACCTATGTATTAATTTAAATTTACTAAGAAGAGCGGTACCTACCTATATATACATACGTACCTACCTATAGCTACAAAACTATAATACATATTTGTTTAACGTAAAAATTTAATGGTAGGTAGGTACTTCTACTATTTGAGTTGCATTCTTCCATTATATTAGTTGGGTATTTTGTTTTGATAAAACAATTTAGAATAGATAAACTATTAAGTATAAGTAGTAGCAAGGAAAGTTTACTTATTTTTTTACTTTTTTTTTGTGTTTTTTTTTTGTTTGTTCTTTAGTTTGTTTATTTTTATTCCTCGCATTTCGGCGCCAACGGAATCACTATATTTTGTTGATAAATAATGCGCAACCATTAATCCATCTAGGTATTTTAGGTAGATTATCCGATTGCCCTTTTTCAAACTCAAACTCAAACTCAAAAAGTTTATTTCAATTAAGCCATTAACGGCACTTTTGAACGTCATCAACAAAAAATATCATAAATTAAGTGACTCTAGCGTCCATTCGCAAAGGTAGATTCTTATGGAGAAGAACCATAGATATAATTTCTATGAGAAGAACGGACAAGAAACTCCATAGTTACTCTTTTCAAACCAATGTTTTACAATATTTGGTAATACAAAAAATACTTCATATATGTGAGGAATATTTCGAATCCTTCATCCATTTTATTAATCGAATAATATTTACTATTATTAGACTATAAATTACCGTAATACGCGCATAAAAACACAACAAAATACTGCGCAACAAGCGCAAGCTACTACACCTACTATAACCGCTGGCCACTTGATACGAAGCGGGCCGCGGCCCGCGAGGCGCGTTGTAACATGATGTCATAGGCGTCACGTGACTGTTAGCGGGACTCGATATTTTTCTAAACTTTGAATGCCTATAAAATCAAAACTACTAGGTATTTTGACTACAACAAAAACTAGTGTATTTGTATACATACAGGCTTTACTGAGAAAAAATTTCAAGCGATTTGGCATACCTAACATTCTTCATTGCCGGTTTTCATGCATTAATACTCACAATAATACACATTCGATGATACTATTGTAACGCGATCATGAATTTATGGCTAAAGTATTGATATTTGGGTTAATTTCCATGTAACAGGCCTTTTTATTATTTGTTAATTCATTCGTTTATTTACAAACATATATCATAATGGAATACTGTTGTACCGGTGCCGACTTGCCGTACCTAATAGTCTCCGAAACTAGTTCCGCTGCTGAAACATTAACATAAATACTCCTGCGTCTTATTCAGACTTATACCTTATAACAGACACTTAAGTTTTATTTATTTATATAGATAACAGAAGGTAAGATAACCTAGGTACTCATCTTTTTCTGTTACTATTACAATGGACTTTAAGTAAGTACCTACATAATATTAGATTAGGTATGATCCAAACGTGATAACTAGTAAAACTCGTATTTAATATCGATACTCGTTATAGTAACACCTATGTCCCTTGATTGATACATCCCTAGCAATGGCAGCCATTTTATATTTATAGGTGCACCCTTTTTTTGTAGGTATTTCCAGTCCATACTTTTCTATGTCAATGGAATAAACCAAATAAACGCATTAACAACTGCACGAAGATAGGTACCTATATTTATATAGCTACCTATTCTTGCTTTGGAAACACACCGTCTTCTACTTAAGCTGAAAATTGCTAGCTTAAACACAAAAATTAAACTATTAAGTACGACAACCAACTCGAAGATAATTTTTGTTGTATTGTTGTATTTGTCCTAGATAGAACGAACGGTGCGATGTCATACTCGATTGGAGAGAGATGTAGAGAAACAATAATTGAAAAACGACGCCATCTAGTAGTATTGATTTCACCGCATCGATGACACCTAGTATCTAGGCCGTCTCCTAGATGGCGTTGTAAAACTACAGTCTCTGGAAATCAGTGAGCCGCTGATGCTACCATCTGTCGTAAAAATTAAGAAAATAATATAGTTAGTTCAATAGTAAGACTTAGGGAGGTGTCATTTCTTTGTATGGGATTGGGTATCTGTACTGTAGTATTATATTATCTGTGCCATAACACTGCAATGTGCGCACTCACTACCATTCATTGATAAGTTTAAATTAAAAAAGTATTAAAAGAATAATTTAGGCTCTGTAGTATTCTTTTTTATACATAATTCCTTATTTAATAATTCACATTATTTAGTTTATTGTGGTTTTGTCTTTTTAAAATCACATTTGGAAAATAATTAAATAAATTTAAAATTTGTTCAAACATTATGCAAGCAAGTCTTCTTACTAACGAGGAGTTGCACTACAATACGTCAAGTCGCTAGGTGAACAATAAACTTTCGGTTATCCGAGTGAGCATATTATGTATGGATAAAAAGTCCCCAAAAATCCCTCTTAAATTTGGGGTAAAACCTTAAGCTGGGAACCCTGACATGTGACGGGCGGGTTGATTCCATTAAATATTACTGACGGGCACGCCATCTAGTGTGAAAATTAGAATTTACGTAGTGCAAGGTTCATTCGAGCTAATCATTCGGAATACTTACAAATATTACGCGAATTATTACATTTGAAAACTTCGGAATAATTCTTCGCGGCATCACTACATGGGACCACACTCGCAGTTCAACACTTTAAGGTTCATTACTGCTTATCCGGACACCGGCCATAACCGAAACCGAATCTGATATAAAAGTTTCAGATAGAACCTTTTATATCAGAAAAGTTTATGGGGCCATTCAGTTGCAACAGAATTGTAGGTATAATATAATAAATTACAGATTTTAAGTTTATTTTCAAAGATGTAATGTGTGAAAACCGGTGTCAGCAATGATTACTGGATAACTATGAAGCTCAACATCACAACAGCTGCCTATTTTAAGACGAGGGGTGAAAATCTGAAAAGCTCCCTATAACATACTTTAGAGAAATAGTTATATTCCTATATTTTCTTTTGTTTCAGTTAGAAATGAAAACCAACACAAAATCAACAAAACGAAGTAATACAAACGCTGACAAAATAGACAGTTTACAAACAGACAGTCAGACATTAAAACAAGAAGCTGAAATGGATTTTGGTGAAACGTCTATTGCATCTACTAGCATGAGTAATACTCCATCGGGTGAGTAAGTGTGGTCAAACATAGAACAGGAACATTTTCAAAGGATTATTATTTATTTATTATACACTTTTAATTCTTATTAATTTTGATTATTTTTAATTCTTTCGCTATTTTAAATGGGTAGAACTGCCAGCCTAGCCTTTTCCCAACTTTATCGGGGTTGGGCCTCCAAGCAAACCAGATTCAGCTGAATTATCGGTATCTTATGTGGAGCGACTGCTTAACTGACCGTAACTGGTAACTCGGTACTACGGTACTTTTTTTGCACTACTGGTCACATTTTCTAGCTTCGGACAATCCATAACTACTGCCCAAAGAACTACAAATGACAGCCGTTTTTTTATCTGAATGAAATTTTCTGAATGGCGGAGCGGAAGGGAGTGTCAGACTCTCACTACAACCCACCCGTGTTCCTCTGAGTGCCCTTTGCGTTCCAGGGCTGCGGTGACTCTTCGAACAAATTGCGCAAACCTAGCAGTCACTGACCCTATGGGGCCCTGTCTTCTATGCTGACATCTCTTTGATTGAGGCGCGTGTGGAACACGACATGCCGTCGACCCGGGTCTGGTTGTTATCGGACGGCAAGCCACCCATAGCTCGCCATCCGCAGGCCCGCGCTTGCGGTGGGGAATCGCCCTCGGCGTCTTCTTCTGTTGCGGCGGCTGGGGCGTGAGGTTTCGATCTCTCTCACACGATCTGCCTCTTCCTTCGCCAGCATTACTGTTTCGCAGAATGAGGTGTTCCTATGCCTCCTCGCTCCGGACCAGGGCCGGAACCGAGAGATCGCTGCCGCCGATCGCTACGTCGTTGTTACGCCCAAGCAGACAGACCTCCAGCTTGTCATCCGGGCGATGCAGCCACACAGTGTTGACAACCGGACGTATCCACTCGCTGAATCCGAAACTAGTCCCGAAACAGCCATGTCCGGTGAGCATCTGCGTCAGACGGAAGGTGAAAAACGTCGTGGCGTCTCTCCAACCACTCCTCAAAGAGTAGAGTTATCGCCACAATCAAATAGTAGTGTGCGTGTGCCCAACAAATGACAGCCTGGACCAAAGGCTTAACGTGTTTTCCGAGGCATCGATGAGTCTCGGTATGTTAAGTTGGTCACCATGGCAAGCGTTACTTAACCTTGATGGACCCGTACGGTTAATACAATGTCAATGTAAATGGAAGCTACATCTCATATTTTCATGATAGCCAACCCGCTACTGTTGCGTACGTGCAGGTCCTAATGGGTTAATATTATATATATACACTTCACAATCATTTCGGTTTCCATCAAATTAAAGTGCGCTCCGGTGCGGATCGCTCGATCGCAATCAAATTACATAGGTACCTGTTTAAGTTCAAGCAAAAATTCGCCCATTTCAAAAGCGCAAAACTCATCCCGAAAATTTTTTTTGCGACTCATTGTTTTTTTTTTTTCATTTTTTAACAAAATAGAAACAACCTAAAAAATATTTTTCCTTAGAACCGAACAAGAGGGTAACAGCTAAACAAGCAAGTATTCTATGCGATTTTTTTGAAGAGAATCCTGAAGTTATAAGAGGATACAGTCGCACGCCAAAATGTTTGGAACAGGTTCAGAACAAATGGAAGAAAGTGACACCACTTCTCAACGCTGTCGGTCCACCACGAGATCCCAGGTCTTGGGGAAAGGTAATGGGGGAAGATGTTAAAAGCACATTCATACACAGTAAAAAAAAAACAAATAATAAACATAATAATCTTTTTATTGCAGTTGGGGGGCCTGTAAAGAACTATTCAATGGAACCATCCCCCGACTACAATGAAAAGATTATTATCTATATTTTTTTAACTTTTTAGTTTACTTTTTGACATGGCAGGCGTGTTTTTATTGTTTTTAATTCGTAGTTATTTTCTTCTTCGTCATGGAATAACTTTGACCTTGATTATCTTTTTATTTAGGTGTGGAAGTGGATTTCTCACGTGTTATTAACCTGAAAATGTTAAATAAAAATAACTCATGATATTTTATTTTACGGTTTTTGTTTATAATTTTTTTTCAATCGGAGTTTGTAGGCCGTATAATATTTTTACCCATATCATTCCACCAAAATTAATTATTTCAATTATTATTGATTGTTTTTTTTTTTCACTTTTCAGTATCTTTGTGATATTAAAGCAAAATTAAAGAGAAAAAGCGTCAAATGGAGGCAAAGCGATGACGGCAAGGATCCTATAATGTGTAATGCTGAAGAATTTAGTGAAATCAATTTGAGAATGTTACAAGGAGGGCAATCGCGCTAATTTCAAACGTCTGCGAACGTTTACAATAACGTTACAGTCCAATTGCGACAACGGTTAGGTTTCGATTCAGCTGTTCCGATTTTGGTATTGCGTTAAAGTTGAAAGTCTAATAGAAGTTGGAACGTTGCGTTACGTCAATCGTTAGTGATGTTCTTTTAGTTTGTGTATATCCGAGCGTTTAGTAATAAATTTTGACGTGTGCACCTCTAGTTTTGACAGCTCAAAGCGCGGTCAACAAAAAAAGACTTGACCTAAAGGTCTTTGTTACCAGGTCATTAAATTAAAAAAAAAAAAAAAAAAAAAAATCAAAGCGCGGTATGTACTTGAACATTTGAAAAGGTAAGCAAGTTTTAAACGTAAATAAACATTCAAAGTTATATTATTCACTTTGGACGGCCGCATTCATTAGTTGTTATCATTTCATAAAGAGTCGTGATTGTTTCATAAACCACTCACACACTTCCTGGAAACACTTCACTTCTTTTTTTACATTTCTTGGTGTACTGCTCATTTTACTTGGTGGAAATGGATGAGCGTCGCAGATGCACGACGGTCCGACAAATGGAGCTAATGGTGCAATTCTTAGAGCAGCATCGAGATCTTGCTCTTGGACGAGTTAGGTCTAAAGAGGCTCGTCAAGTCGCGGCACGCTTATGGAATGAGTGTGCCACAAATCTAAATGTTGAAGGGCCTGCCCGAACAGGGAAAGAATGGTCCAAGGTGAGAATCATCGAGGCTGATAAAAGTGGATGTTATACGGCGAGTGTTCCTTACTAAAATAATACTATATTGTTTTATTCTTTTGTTAGGTGTGGAATGACTACAAGTGCCGGGTTAGGTCAAAGTTGGTCAGTATAAATGCGAACCAACGAGCTACTGGTGGTGGACCCAGTAATGCTCCCATGTTATCACCATTGGAGGAGAGGACAGCCGATATTTTAGGCAGGGATGTTGGCCCGCTAGCCGATGTTAGGCAGGACCAATTTGCCTCAAATGACGTAAGTGTATCTTAAGGTACTTTTAAATCTGCTTTTGTAAACTATTGTTTCATCATGCTTAATAATACTAACAATGCTATTAAATAATATTATACATTATTGTATAGGGTGATGGTGCAGTGACAGCGGAAGTGGTTGATGAACCATCACACCAATTACAAGAGACTGAAGCTTCATCAGCAATGTGAGTTGTATCTCTTGTGAAAACATAATGTTTATGCTGCTTAATATTAGCAATATATACAAGTTTTATTTATATTATTGTGACTTTATTACAGTTTGATTGACCACCCTCAGTACGTGCTATCTGCAACATCACCAGTGCATGTGCAGTCGCTGCCTGCCTCCCCTGTTCCAAGTCTAGTGGGACAGACAGACTCTTTACAAAACTCCCCAAGGCAAAGTGCAGGTTTGTTCAACATGATAGCTTGAGCTAATTAAAGATAGTAGGTATCACCATATAAAACAATTTTTAAATTGCTACTTCCAGAAAGAGTCCGAAGGGTGCGAGAGCCCCCGCGGCGGCGAGGTGTAGAGCGTGTCTCACGCCAGCTCTCTACACAAATAACAAGACAATGTAAGTTGAGTTCTAAACTTATTTTTGAAGTCTTAATGCCATTCTTTATTAACCAACATTTATTTATCATATTTCAGCAGCTAGAAGTGCCCTAGAAGAATCTAGAGCCGCAATACTGCGTATTGAGGAGATGCGGGCAGAGGCCGCGCTAAAATACTCACAGGCATTCTGCAATTTTTCGGAATCAGTCAGACTAATTGCAGAAAGCATTGAAAGATTTAGCCAAAGGGTAATACAAATACTTTTTTTAAATAAAATGTGATAAAATAATAATATAGAGATATACTTTTTTATACTTTTCTATAAGCACTATTACTAAACATTATTTGTCAGCAACATCATAATCATAACAGTTATGTTTTGTTTCAGTATGGCCAACAACATAGCCACCCAGTCTAAGATTTCTCTGTTAGTTATTAGTATTATGTTGAGTCCGTCTTAAGATTAAATTTTTTAATGTTGTTTCCTATTTTTAAAGTTAAGATTATTATTAAGTATTAGCATTAAGTTTTTGAAACCACTATTGTATTGGGGTCAACCTGTAAAGATAGTGTGTTAGTGGAATAAATAAATATAGTACTTTAATAAATAGAATTATCTTATAAATTAACTTTGTTTCTCCTTAATTTGAAATTAGGCACTAGCCCTTAACCCCCTTTTGCCTAGTGTAAGTTGATTTTGCCTTCCCATCATCATTTGCACCTTAATAAAACTACATTATGTGATAATCTACATTTTAACATACTTTGCTAGATTAATTAAAATAACAATGCGTTAAAAATACAAATAGCCTTTATTCATAAACAGTTTTAAAGAAACTAAAACAAAATATTATACTTTTTTTCTGGTCAGGTTCAAATCAGCAGATTTTGACATAGGCCTAGTGATAGTTGTGTTAGTATTTGACTGAATCTAGTTAGTATTGTTAGTTTTTATTGAAGGTTGGAGACGTAACATCTTTACGGCTAAAGGCCTCCTCCATCTTCAACAATAAAGAAATACACTACACTAAAATTGATTACTCCTATTTGTCCATAAACGTTGAATGAGTGCCCGTTGTCGTGCGCGGCCAAGCTCCAGCTCACTAAGAGCACGTGCGCCGCCTCGCCGCTCTTGCCTGGAGCCATGACCGGCGCCCGCTGTCAACTGGCGTTCACGAGCTGCTTCCTCTGCTGTTAGCGGAGTATAGGGGATGCGAGCTCTGTGTGCTATATTATGCAGAACACAGCATGCATTCACTATTCTCGCAGCAGTTACTGGAGTGTAATGCAGCTTTCTATCAACCAATAAGCACCTGCAAAGACAATTTTTTTATTATGTCACATTATTTATCATATCAACCAGTATAACAATGGTATGATATTCAAGGTATACCTAAAGCGAGCTTTTAAAACACCTATACAGCGTTCAACAACATTTCTGGCGGTCAAGTGCAGGTCTTGGTAATATTGCTCTGGAGTGCCTGGCCTTGGTTCTGAGATGGGTGTCATCATTGTCGGTCTCAAAGGGTACCCTGAGTCTCCTGCAATAACCAAAAAAGTATTAAAACCACTAACATTTAATTACACAATGTTTTAGAAGATTGGAACATAAATTATACTCAATTTCAACATACCCAAAAGATGCAAATCTTCTCCATGATTAATGTGGAGTCTCTCTATATAACCATTCAACGGATGGTTGGCCCAAACAACACTATCATGTGTGGACCCAGGGTAACTTGCATCCACACACAATATATTTAAATTAGAATCACATATCTGAAAAAAAAAAAAACAGAATTGTTATGAGCTAGCACTGACAGGAAATAATACAATTATAACAAAAGAAATACTCACTATCATAACATTTATCGAATGGTATCCTTTTCTATTAAAAAAACGTTCTTCATATTTAGCAGGACATACAATTGCTACATGGGTCCCATCAATACAACCCAAAGCTGGTATTTTGAACTTATGGTAGAAACTGAAAATAGTTACAATAAATATTATATACAATTATGTACTTAAAAACTTAACATGGGTTCATTCTTGAATATTTAAAAAGAAGACTATATGCTACTTACTCTCTTTTAACTTGTTCCCTCTCACATAGTTTGAATGGAAAAGCTATATATTCATTTATGACTGCCGGATTGTTCAAGGCTGTAGTCACTTGCCGGATAGCTTTTGATACGCTGGCCTGGGAAAAGATATGGTTCCTGCTGTCTCCAACAATGGTCTGATAGGACCCAGAAGCATAAAAGGCCAATGCAACCAAAATCTAAAACAAATTCAGGTTATCTATTGATTGACCTATGCACACATGGTTTTAACATTATTAGTTGACTGATTCGTGGTTATTTTTATACAATGAAAAAGTAGTAAAGGCGTTAATGTTGTTGATCACTTTACAGAGGAATCGTCACATCTGCCCTTACGCTTCTTACCTTTGTTTCAACATCCAAAGCATCTGAACGGAGAACGGGTGGCATGTGAGGAGTCAACTTGCAAATTAATTCACGGGTTAATTCTTTCGTGAGTCTATATCTCTTCACAAACTGACGATCACTGTAAGACTCACACTTAAGTCTGGCTTTTAAGTTTTTCCTTTTGGTTTCGGCTCGAGCCACCGCTACATCGTATTCATGAGATATCTCCAATAAATCTATGTAACCGTACATGATAATGTTGTATTTTTCAAGATTTTCACTCGGAAGCACTTTACAACTAAGACAAAACAATCTAACGATTCACCAACGATCCAAAAAAAGTAGCGTCCTATGAACTTTTCATTTGACAGCGGTAACGTTCCAGTTACGATCGCGTTGCGTCTTAACACGCTGTCAAATTTTTAGCGCGATACGAAACGGTCAAAAAGTTGTGATATGGTAGCGGTTCAGTTGCGATTACGTTGAAAAAATAATAGCGCGATTGGGCTCAAGTTCTTCATAAAGATGTATCAAATACACAAGAGTCACAGGTGATGTGTATTTTAAATTTCTTTTATTTATAAAGAAATATTTCTAAGAACGCACTACTTATTATAATATTGACATCAAATAGTGTGATATTTTACAAAATTAACACGAAATATATTTCAGGACTCCAATACATCAGAATTGGAAACAGAAAACGACACGAATTATCATGATGATCTTAATGAAGCGCACGTTTACAATATGGAAATTTTACCAGAAATACCAGACATCAAACCTAAATTAGAGCTTATAGAAGACAATGAAGAAGTTATAACTCATGATACCCCACCCCCTGACTTACAGCCACATGAGTTGCCTTTTGAGGACGAATTCCATTATTTCGGGAAAAATGTCGCTGAACAACTAAGAACTTTGCCCTTATTGGTTGCATTAGAAACACAAGAAATGCTCCTGTCAGTATTAAAAAAACAGCGGCTAAAAGTGCTCGGTATCTCAGATCCATTGAATAATCAAGTCATATAATTTTTTTATTGAAGTACAGTAGTTGCACTAATTCGACACTTCATAACTCCAGAAATCTGGCACACTCTGCCCACGACTACACCACCATTTCCTATGAATTATTATTAAGCTTTTTTGGTAATCTTTTTTTCTTAACAATCGTTAAAATCCAACCCCCTTTTATTTTATTAGTGTTGGATTAGTCAAACTACTGTGCTACAATAAGTATTATTGTAAGGATAATAAATATCAATTGTAATTATAGTTAATATAATACATGAAAATTTAATATAAATTATTTTAAGTCCTCAATCTTGTTTCATTTTCCAAAATCAACCCAATTAGGGACCGTTCAGACCTACATACATGGCATTTGTTTCCCCAGGTTAGCTGTAGATAGTGGTAGCGCTAGAGATAAAACTCGCATAGTTTCGCGCGGTTATACCCAAATCACAGATAATATAATACCCAAATACTGCCTTAATACTGGTTCTGAATTGTGTGTAGTATACTATATATACCATTGTTGGAGATTCTTAATTAAATAAATAACTGGTTTAAAAGCATTCTTCATAATATCTAAAAATAAAGACATGGGCAAACTATAATGAGCATGATTATTTTGTCCTTTTGTTGTTCACTCTCGAAGTATCAAGTCAGTTCTCGACTGAAAGAGATACGATGTATTACTTTACTATATGGAATACGTCTTTTGCGAACTGTTAAACAACTTTTTGTAGTGTTGGACGTCAAAAAATAGTCTTAAGTGATGTGCCAACTCGGAATAAACACAACTCGAGTTAGTTCGAGTTGAAATTCACGTAACTCGAGTTAGCTGGGTGAAATGAAACTGAGTAAATTATTTGTTTCTATGGCATCAATCATTGGGTGCTTCTTTTTAATGTTTTAATAAAGTGGTCGTATTGCCACTATATTTGTATGAATCAGACTGAACACTGTGTTGTGATATTGACATATTTTGTAGCGAATAAAGTGAATAATTATAGGGAACGTAAAGAAACTATAGGTGGCAGCACAGGAGCGTCAATGTCAAGTATATTTTACTTATAAGTTTCAAACTTGCAACGCTAGATGGCACAGTCTACTTCTTGTACGTTCCCCTAAACGGAGGGTGCAGGAAATATAGGTGGCAGCACAGGTTCAACTCGAGTTGACTCGATTTAAGCCCAACTCGAGTTAGTAAACCGAGTTGACCATCACTAAGTCTTATGTCAAAATTGTCAAACAAAATGAAAATTTTGTTTATTGTCAAAGAGTATAATAATAATAAGGGAGTTTATTGTTGTCGTCTGCTTGGAAACTATCGCTGTTACAATGTTTTTCAGCTAATTAGATAAATAATACTGACTTTAATCTTTTATAAATAACACTATTATCTAATAATGGCCTTAAGTAACAATACATATGACCGTGTATGCCGGGCGTGTCTCACAACACAGGCATCGTTTACTTATTTTATATTTGAGAACGTTTCGCCGGATACTTACTGCTTTTGCACCTCTGTTCAGGTACGGAATGATGGTTTTGTAACACCTTTAATAAAGGTGGTTTAGCATTCAAGAATAATTATAACAATCAAGAAGTTTCATCTTTTAATTTAGGTTTCCACATTGTCTTATAAAGTTTCACTTCTTAACATCACCCTTACAGGTATCCAGAGATGAACATTTGCCCAGAGGTGTGTGTAACTCATGTTATGAGCTTCTCAAGAAGTACTCTAAGTTCAAGCAAGTATGTCTACAGTCCCAGGCTACACTATTAGATCTTGCAAAAGATTTTAAAGTTGAAATAGACATAAAAACAGACTGTGAATCAAATGAAAGTCAGGAAGACAACATAAAGACTGAGATACTTGAAGAGGCGGTAAAAGTTGAAGATGAAGATGTTGAAAACGGTAAAGTAGTACCTATAAGTACTTGGCTTTCAGTTAGAAATTTTACATCTGAAATATTATAAATGTGAAAGTATGGATAGATGGATCTTTGTTACACAATCATGTCACAGTGATAGGTGTATGTGGTGTTGTGTAGTTGGGTGGATATAGCAATATTAAATATAAGCCTCTTCAATTTAAAGCATACCTTCAGATGAGTGAGCCTTTTTAATTAATAATTTGTAACAAACTCCTAGGAATTGCATACAGATATTGCATTATCGAAGTAACAGTGGTCCCTTCATCATTGTTATAAGCAAAATCCACTGTATAAATCAATGAATTTTTCAGATTACATTACTGAAGTTGATCACCATGATACTCAGGAAATACTTGAAGAAAAACAGGCTCGAAGGTTTGTTAGACATAGAACTAGTAAATCATGTAAGCCTAATATTTATATTGTTTTTGACAACAAGGCAGTTGTGGTTAATTTGCTGAGTTAACCAGTTCCACCCTTTTTTCCAGAAAAGTCAAGAAACTAGTAAAATTGAAGCAGCGTAAATTAATAAAGCCTAAAGTAAAGAAGAAATTTATCTACACTTGTGATATTTGTCAAAAGAAGTTCAACTTTAAGGAAAGATTTGAGGCGCATAAGCTTGAACATGAAGGTAAAATAGTAAGTATCTCTCTCTCTATCTGAATACAAGAATGTTTTTAATTTTTAATAGCTCTTCTTCATAGCCCAAAGATTAAATTGATTAAACTGCTCCAGTCTTCAAATTGTCACAATAGAGTTGTCTCTTTCATAAGAGCCGCTAATGAAGAGTAAAAGCTAAAGTAGTTTTTTTTTTAATCCATCTATTAATCAAATATGGCGTCTTTTAGTATATTGTTTTTTCAATGGTGCTATAAAATGTGTCGCAGAATGAATGCTAAACTTGGGGTCATAGACACAATTGTAAGCAACTTTTATTATGGGAGATATGGAAATTGTTACAAATTGGTACATTTTCTTGTCTTATGTACTCGTTAAACGTATGGATTACTTAGATTTTTCCTTGAATATTGTTTGGTGGGTACCTTAGTAAAAGTTGTTTGTAATTATGACTCCAATAACCCATTTTCAGGTTTTGCATTTATTGTGTTGTTCACCCATTAGAAAGCTACATTCACCCTGAGTAACATAGGATATATTTTATCCCTATATTCCCACGGGAACGGGAACTACGTGGGTGAAACCGTGGCGTGCTACTAGTAACTTTATAATTAATCTATTTACAGGCAACAATCCACTGCTCTCCATGCAACAAAACCTTTGTCACATGGAGTGGTCTGAAGCGTCACAAAGAGAGTGAACACACTCAAGTAAGCCTGGAAAGCCTCAAGTGTCCTACATGTGGGAAGATCTTCAAGAGCCGGCAGACCCTGAAGATGCATGAGAAGGTCCACGGGAACCGGAAGCTGATCATGTGCGATGTTTGTGGGAGAGGACTCACGTCGGCTGTTGTTTTGAGGGTATTTTTAAATTATAGTTCTAAAGAAACAATCTCGTAACGGTAGCCATTGTAATAAGGTTATTTCCTGAAAAATATGTAGGTGAGCAAAAAATAGCTAGGTAGGTATTTGACACGTAGTTATTTATTCACTTGTCTCCTAAACATAAAATGAAAACGTGCATTTAAATTGCGCGTGACGTCACTTTTTACCAACGAGTGACGTCATCGGCCCTCATTCCTGAATTTTGATGCGCTTTAGCTTTATACATTTTTATTAATTTGGAAAGGAAAAATATAGGTACTCGTCCAATACTTTTTTTTAAGTAAATCTAACTGGAGGAACAAAATTTGTTCCTCCAGTTTTCCTGGATAGAAAGAATATATTTAACATAAGGGGGTATTTTATCCAGGAAAACCTCTGATTAAGTTCTTAAATTAATAGGTAGGAAACGTACTGCCAGCAACTCGCCAAGGCACCAAGCGCGTTAAGCGCGCAATTTTCAAGAAATCTAATTAGGAAATCGGATGTAATTCCTAAATTGTTTACGATTTAAGTGCTTCGGCTCGAATGTAAGTTTACTTTACGATTGTGAGTCGTCTATCCGATTTAGAATTCAATTTAGAAATTCTAATTAGTGTTCTCATTTATATTTCCTAAAAATTGGATAGTGTAATAAATCCTGTAGGCGCATTTGTTTTTCGCCTTATTGTATAGGTACAGATACAATAAATTGATCTACGGAACCACAGTTTTTAATCCTAATACAGCTTAAATTTTGTAAAATTTGTAGCTTTACGAAAGCATTCAGTGTAAATATATAATTTAACATTACAGGCCCACTTAGAAACACACAAAGAGCACAGAGAACGAAGTTTCACATGCGATCAATGCGGGAAGAAGTTCTTCACGAAAACGATACTACGATCACACGTGACAAGACGACATTCAGGACGCAAATTTATCTGCCAAGTATGTTCCTACACATTCACTGACAAATACAACTTGGCCAAACACTTGCTTATACATGAAGGGAGTAAGTTGTATAAGTGTGAGATTTGTAACAACTCTTACGCCACACATGCAACTTTGACAGAACATAAAAGATTGCATTCTGGTGAACGGCCATTTGTATGCAATTTCTGTCTGAAAGCGTTTGTATCGAGGAAAAGGCTGACTGATCATGTGAGGATACATACTGGTGATAAGCCACATAAGTGCACGCTGTGTGAACAGAGGTTTACGCAACGAGGGACACTCAAAAGGCATATGAAAGTGCATGATAGAGCTGCGCCGACAATCAACTAATTTTTAACACTTTATGCCTTCGATCAATAATACACTAGATAAAGGATCAGGAACAAAAATATGTCGCTCAAGTGGCCGCGCTTACACACACATAAACATTTATATTTCATACTACAAAATACAGAAAAAACTTTAATCACATTAAAAACTGCAGTTTATTGTAAACCTTATTTCTCATACATAAAGTTTAATTACGATTGCAAAATATTTAAATTAGGTCCTTCTATCATCGGAGAAAGGTCAAAAGCAATAAATTTAAAATGAATTGAAAATAACTAGTCATTTTTATAATAAGTAAAAAATATTTATTATATAAAATAAAACTTAAAATCGAAGCAATAACGTTCAAAACAATTTGTTCATAATTTCGTGCTTATTCTATTTTGGAATTAGATGTAGTTCTTGGTATTACATTTCAATGCTCAGAACACAGTAAGTATTGAAAGATGTAGAGTTGCAGTTTTTTTTTTTTTTGGAAATGGTACGTTTGTATGGTGGCAAATATTTTGGACTGATTTAAAAAGTACTAGGAGTAAGCTAGTACAGTATTTAGTTAGTTTGTTACGACATTAATTTTATTATATTATTATTCTATTAATTTTAAGCGGGTTGGCACATTGTTAACAACCAGTATTAACAAATATTTGTATTAAATCAGTTTATTTAAACCGCACTATTTATTAATTTAAAGATTAAGTAAATAAGAGTTTTTAGTAACCTACGCCTTTGCGTGTTTCCAGCTAGTAAAATTAGTGATAGACACAATTTTAATACTAGAAATAAAGACAAATTAGACCAACCATTTTATAGATTAGCTAAAGTACATACATCTTTTATGGGGTACTGTGTTAAATGTTACAACAAAATACCTTGTAACATATTAGAATTAAATGAAAGAAAATTTAAAACTTTTATTAAAACCACCCTTTGTAAACAAGCATAATTATTAGGTACAAATTAGAAGATTACATTCAGGATAAGAATGCTTGGAAACATGCTGGTCTTGCTCCATAGGGCAATCGAGGGTGTAGACAAAATCAAACTGGTTTATTAATGTGTGAATAATATTTATGAATGCATTTTTTTTGTGTCTTGTACTTTTTTTTCATTTTATTATTTCAATATTTGTAAATATGTGAGTACCATGGGCATGAGATATTTAGAAGTTTACCTCTGCTGGTAATACTTTGTTCTATAACTAGTATACTTGGTGCATTGTCCTCACATATATGAAGTATTTATTGTATTACCAAATATTGTAAAACATTGATTTGAAAAGAGTAACTATGGAGTTTCTTGTCCGTTCTTCTCCATAAGAATCTACCTTTGCGAATGGACGCTAGAGTCACTTAATTTATGATATTTTTTATTGATGACGTTCAAAAGTGCCGTTAATGGCCTAATTGAAATAAACGTTTTGAGTTTTTTGAGTTTTATGTCCAGTCTATCAAAATGAATCGAACATACTGTCGAATTTTTATAGGGTTTATATATTCCATCTCCTCTTTCTTTCGCGACAATAGATACCCATTCTGCACAACGAAATGGGTCGCTAGGAAATCTACAAACAAAAATAATATACAAAATAATAATACTCCATACATTCCCTGTTCGGGAACAGTCGATGTTTGTTACAATAGTTAGAGCGTTGGCGCAAACATTGGTCAAACTATCATAATATTTGCGATTTAATTTATATTTACTACTTAATTCGGTTTTTGTATTATGAAAAACACTTAATGGTATAAACTTATCGAAAAAAAAGATATTCCTTCCAAAATCTTGGTGTTACAGTGATTATTTACATAGTTTTTGAACGCGCAATGCGGCATCTTGACGTCCTCACATTGGCTATGATTGGACCATACTAATTCAAAATAAGACCACAAAACTATTTGTGCTCTTATTTTTCGGACCGTTTTTGAAGCGACGATCGGGAATCTAGTGTATTATTGATCGAAGCTTTATGCACATTAAAATATTAAAGTGTGAAGTGAATTTTATGGAAGAATCTTGTAAGTCTCAAATCTGCACTGGCTGTGGCTAAGGACTGGACAGATATTGAAAAATAGATTGAATAAGAAATTATACATTCAGGATGTTTTGTTGTTTGAAATTAATATATTTCGTGTAGCAAAGAGTCAATAAATGTTTATTTTATTTTTCGTTTTCTTTATTAGTATACTTACCTACTCTTTTAAGATTTCAGTTAAACATTAATTTGTAAATGAAACGAACAGATTTTTGTCATGCGCATATTTATTTGCGAATAGTTGCGTGGGAACAAAAAAATCATTTATAATAATTAGTTATTTATACCATCTTGAGATTTCACAAACACATAGAGACAATACTCTTTCACTCAAAAGAATTGTTGACATTATTTCTAATGGAATCTCTTTTGAATTATTTATACATAATAATGTAGGTGCCGACTTCTTAGCTGATCCTCAATAATATGGTAGGTTTTTTTTTATACAGGATTATTTTATAAGCAGTGCACAAAAAATGGTAATAGAACACATTTCCAATATTTGTACAAACATTTTTTCATCCAGCTTTAAATCAGCAAAATATGGACACTCGTATTTGTGTGCACCGACCAACTTCTTATTATGTAAGAAGCTGGTCGGTGCACACGGCGGTGTCAGAGCGGGAATAAGAACCGCAGGCGGCAGAGAGGTGCCCAACAGTTGGTCACCGCCCGCACAGCTATAGTGACGTCATTTCTTATCGCTTTCCCTCAAAAACCCCGTTTAGTGCCGCGAGTTTTATGAGACGGTGCGACTGTTATTGAGTTGTGAAAATTTAGGAGCAGCTCGCAGAATCCTCGAATGCGAGCCCATGGGATACGTAACACCGCGTTCCCAAATAAAAGGAACATATTAGCAGCTATTCAAAGGATGCTTGATCACTGCCTCAGTGCAGAAGTATCTAATGCATTAAGAAGGTAATGACAATTTTATTTTTTTTATGTTTTTAAAGTGTTTTAATTTAATTGATCATAATGCTTTATTTTCTGAATTTCGATGCCCCTAAACCGATGAAAGTATGAGGGGAATATTGGACTACTACACTTCAAATGACTTCAGATCAAGGCCTAAACCTAAAAAAGTCTTGCTCGAAGATAAAATCGGAGATCGTAACCCTATCGTAATACCTACGCGTGAGAGCTCGGCTGATAGAAGGGTAGTTTAGCGCGTTTCGCTTCGCTGCGACGCGTGTAACCATAAATTCTGTTGAGTCTTTCGTTAACAGTAACTTTTTGTTTTTGTACGAAGACATATCAAAATTAAAAATACGTGTTTAATAAAAATTGTTTAAATTTAATTTGTCGAAAGTTTATGCACTGAATAAAAATACTCCTGTAGTATAAAAATAATGTCTAGCATCCACCACCAAATTACAGGTGAGTCACAAAAACTATCCTTCATTCTTGTTAAATTCGCAAGTATCCCTATAAAAATTAGCAAAACAACCTAGAAGAAAACCATATTTCTTTCAATCAACATCAAAAAGTCACTCACAAGACGAAATAACACAGAATTGAATTCTCCAGGTACTTGTAGCTCACACCTTAACTTCAAGAATATCTACATCAGACATCGGTATTCCACTGGGAATATTCTGCCACACTCCCTTGTAACCTAGCCCTTAGCAGTATATTCTGTGGTTTATCTGCATTATCTGCGTCCTTCTGCATGTGGCCTTTCATGTGCCTGTTTAGGGCGCATTTCTGTATGAAAGCCTGGTCGCACAGCACACATTTGTGGGGCTTTTCACCGGTGTGTATCATTCTGTGGTTCCGTAAGTCTTTGCGTGACATGAAGCGCTTGGGACAGAGGTCGCAACCGTACGGCCGTTCACCTGAAATATTAAAGGTACCATGATTTTTTTAAAGGACAATATTCGCTATTCCTGGCTAAGCTAACGTCTTCGAAACAGTTGATATGTATTTGAGAACATTGAAGTTTCATTACGATACTCAATTTAGTGTCAGTGGGTAAAATACGGATTTACGGAAAAACATACCTGTGTGAGTCCTCATGTGCTGCACTTTAAAACTTTGGCTTTTGAACTTCTTATCACAGTATGGGCATGAATATGGTTTCTCTGAAGAATGAGACCGCATGTGTTTGAAAAGGTCGCCCTGAAACAAAAACAATCAAACGTTTATTTTATTAATTTTGAGCCTTTGGGTTATGGTACAATAAAGACTATTCTATATTGTCCTGCGGGCGTACCACGAGGTGTTAAAACGTGAGTCTTCCGAGTGAGAAAGAGGGATAGAGTTATACACCCTATATAGCTCCATCCCTTTTTCTCGCTCGGAAGACTCACGTTTTAAGACGTCATGGTACGCCCGCTGTTCTTGCTACAGTTACACGCGAGGATAGCTAACTAATTAGTAATGCTGTTATTATAAACCCAAGGTTTCCGAAAACTTGGGCCATTTCAACAATTCTTTAAAAACTTTATTATCTAAACACTAAACTTCCCATTACCCTCCACGAAGCCAAAGACCGAAATAAGTGGAATTACGTAGTCAAAGAGATGATTCGGAGGGAGAGTCACGACCCTCAGCAACGAGAGTTACGATGGAGGAAGCGGAGGGATACTAGGCGAGCCGAGCATGAATGGATCACATCTACAACTTAAACTTTCAACAAGGCAAGCGCGTTCTTGTATGAAAGGCTACAATTCATGCTCCGCCCGTGTTCGGTCCACCCAGTATACACGAATATTACATGTGACATGGTTGCGGAATTTGTTCGAAAGAGTCACCGCGGCCCTGGATCGCAAAGGGCACAAGAAGGACCACGTGTGGGTTTAAGTCAGTAAGAGTCTGACACTCCCTTCCGCTCCGCCCAGAGCGGGAGAAGTCATTTGATGATTTCCCATCCAAAATCAAAAGGGGTTAAGGTCAAATGGTGATGATTTATTGCTTGTGGCTTAATAATAAAACTGTACGGGGTATTTTCAAGGTTAGGGAACGATTTTTGAGGTCAGTCCGTGGATAAATGGCCATCTTCAACCAAGAGTCCAGGTGGTAATTTTTATTTCTTCTGCTGAAGTTACAGGATGTCAATATGCACAAAAAAAATATGTGACATACCTTGATATAGAACCTCATATCACACACCTGGCAGGCTATATTCTTGATGCCTGTATGCCTTATCAAATGAGTTTTGAGATTGCCTTGCTGTGCAAACTTCTTGCCGCATTGCCCACAAATGTAGTTCTTCTGGTTACTATGCGTTTCTAGATGAGTCTGGAATATCAAATGAATGATTATGTGACATGGATTAAGGATAAATAGATTGTAATTTGCCAGCACTGGATGTAATTTTACTTCTACAAAATGTTTATCAAAAAAACCGATGGCATAAAAACAACAAAAAAAATTCCTAACAACTCAGCTTTCAAGCAGTCTGAATAAAGCTGATGGCATTTGACAAATCTAATGATACCTCATTTGTCAAACTCTATGCAGTTGTTTAGGCTACAGTATACACATATAATACGATGAGTAAAAGAATTCGAAAACACTCCGCATTGACACAACGCGACTTAGCCCAACCTCTAAGCGTCCCAACTATGCCTTGAAGTAAAACTGGTTTTTCAAGCATTGTCGCATCTGGACATAGCTGAACGTAAAGATTACTACATGATAAGGGAAGAAAAACTATTGGTTTTACCTTCAAATTATAACTCTGCACAAATCTGGCATCACATATGTGGCACACATGCTTTTTTATACCCGCGTGGATCATCTCGTGATTCTTCAGAACATTCAAGTATGCAAAGTTCTTGCCACAAGTCAAACACTGATATTTACGGACCCCTGTGTGTGTGCGGATGTGGCTGTGAAGGTTGCGGACTGTAGGGAAAGCCTTGTCACAATACTGGCATTTTATGTCTGGCTGGAGAAGAGAAATATACAGTAAGTTAATTTTATATTGTATCAATGTGCATGGAATCAAATATTTTAAGCATGTTACTTTTTTAGTTAGAGTTGTATTATTTTTTTGAAATTCTCTATTAGTGAATGCAATACCTTTTTACCAAAATGAATCCTCATGTGCGCTTCAAAGTTCTCATATTTCTGAAATGACTTCTCACATTTGGGACACTTCATTCTAGTTCTTTTCTTGAGATGCTTCACCAGTTCTCTCCGTTTTCTTATCCTCCTGAAACATCAAACTTATCAACTAAAACCGTGTTACATGATTGCCAGTGTAACGTAAGGCTTGTACTGCAGATACTTTTGAAACATATTTTGTCCTTTATTTAACTTTTCTTTAGCAATTTAAGTATTCAAAAAAATTAGAAACAATGTATTTTTTTAAGATATTAATGAAAAAATGTGATGATTATTTCACGCATACCTTATTATTTCAGCTGGATCCATAGAGCGGTCTGCCAGTGTATCATTGTCAGGTGTAGGATTCTCATTCTGACTGAGCATTTCATCTGCTGTGATTTCTGCTACATTTATTTCAAGGATTCCATGATCATTGGCATGATGCTCCGGTTTCACTTGTTCTTGCTGAAATAAAAGCCATTTATTTATGTGTGAATGGGTAGGAAAAGTTTGATTTATTATTATTTCAGCCTATATGGTATAGGTCCAATGTTGAACGAAGATCTCCCTCCACTCCACTTCTCATAGATTTGCTCATGTAGGCTAGTTCCTCTTGAAACTTGTGGCAAAGTCTAGTTCTTTCCATCATATTCATGGTGTATGTCATTGTACTGCCTACTGCCTCCAAGATTTAAGTTTAATCTATGTGAGTATTTCACTATAAGTACTTAATCCTTACCTCATCCAAAATCTGCTGTTTTAAAATAAGATTGGAGCGCACGGCAGCTTGTTTGAAATAATATGATTTGTTTAACATGTCCAAACATGATTGACATATTTGGTGAGGTAAATTATCCCCTTCTTGCACCTGAAACAAATACACTTATTACAATGAAGGAAGGGGATTACAATACAGAGTCTATTATACTTTAGAAATAGTATCCTTCGTTTTTTTCCGAGTCCCTAAGATGACAATTAGTTTTTGATATAAAAAACTTGGGATGAAAAGAAAGATCAGCGACTGCGAACTTAACATAGATTGTCTTCTTGGCAAGTTGAACTAAAACCAATCCACTTACATCTACAGACGTGCAAAATTTAAACATCTCAGATGTGCAAACGAAGAACAATTCTTTCATGGGCCCGGTGTCCGATAGGCATGCTCGGCAAATCTTTTTGAAATCCAAAGTACTAGCCATTTCTGTAGATATTATTTCAGTACAACGCTTACAGTTCTAATTTAATTTCATGGTAAACTAAAACAGAAATTACTAAACAAAAACACGACCTTGGTTCGGTAGTCTTGCCAATGTGACATTGACTTTGATTGACAGTGACATTTGGTTGTCACAAAAAAAAACATTTTACATCAAAAAGAGGGATGCGAACGTCGTTTAGGTAAACTAAACACATCAAAAGTATCTAGGGATCAACATATATTTTTGCAATAACTTTTCTCCTGATTGATATTAATTAAAATTTTCTTTAAGGATTCATCAAATAAAGTGTTTTCGTTTGTCACAGTAACGATAAACCAAGTCACCTTTGCATTAATAAAGAAATTTGCCATTTTCCTAATAAAGGGATTTTTGACATTTGAACCACTAACATTAAAGTTCGAAAAAAAGACTGAAATAACAGTTTTCTTTAAAATTTTATTGGGTAACTTAAACAATTAATAATCCGTGTTTCTACCGCGAACACTAACAACACAAGAACATCGGTTTGGCATACTCAAAATGAGTTCATCCAAATCACGCTGTGGAATGGCCGCCCATGTTCGTTGCAACAACAAAAAAAGGTCTTCTTGCGACTGGATACCCTCCATATTCGGCAGAGCTCTTCGCTTACCTTGGCTGAGCGCCATGGAGGACGGTATCGCTGCACCACACGGAGACAAGACCGATACATTCAAATCTTAACTCGAAGAGCTCCAACAATAACCGCCATGATGTTAGCCGTGAGGCTTCATCACTCTTCAGGGAACTTAATTAGCGACCAAACAGTCAGAAACCGCTTGCATGAAGTGAACCTTCATTCCCGAAGACCGCTACGGGTACCACCTATAGCAATGCACAATCGTAGGATTCGATATCAATGGGCTCTTGAACACAGAAATTGGGCAGAAGAACAATGGCGTTTCGTGTGCTTTTCTGATGAGTCTCGTTTTGGTATGAGACCGGATACAAGACGTATACGACACTGGAGAACCCCTGGACGCCAACAGCGATTAAAATCCTGCCAGGAAGTCCATCCTTATAGTGGTGGAACCATCATAGTATGGGCGGGTATTTGGATCGGCGGAAGAACTGAGTTGATTTGGATCAGAGGCAACCTCAACGCTCAAATTTATGCTGAGACGATTGTATCAGACGTCATCGTTCCTCTACAAGTGCAAATCGGTCCCTTATTTCAGTTAATGCATGATAATGCACGACCGCACACCGCAAGAGTTGTAAGACAGACTCTCGCCGCAGCTAACATCAATGTCCTGCCCTGGCCTGCTCAGTCGCCAGACTTGAACCCGATTGAGCATGCATGGGATATGCTACAGAGAAGAGCTCTGCCGAATATGGAGGGTATCCAGTCGCAAGAAGACCTTTTTTTGTTGTTGCAACGAACATGGGCGGTCATTCCACAGCGTGATTTGGATGAACTCATTTTGAGTATGCCAAACCGATGTTCTTGTGTTGTTAGTGTTCGCGGTAGAAACACGGATTATTAATTGTTTAAGTTACCCAATAAAATTTTAAAGAAAACTGTTATTTCAGTCTTTTTTTCGAACTTTAATGTTAGTGGTTCAAATGTCAAAAATCCCTTTATTAGGAAAATGGCAAATTTCTTTATTAATGCAAAGGTGACTTGGTTTATCGTTACTGTGACAAACGAAAACACTTTATTTGATGAATCCTTAAAGAAAATTTTAATTAATATCAATCAGGAGAAAAGTTATTGCAAAAATATATGTTGATCCCTAGATACTTTTGATGTGTTTATTTAAGTCACGCATTATTATGGATAACTCAAATACTAGTAATCAGATCTCAATCAAATAAAAATAATCATCAAAATCGGTACACCGAGTACAAAGTTATGAGGTAAAACCATTGAGATAAGAAAAACTTGACCTCCTGGTAGGTGCCAAAGACTACAATATATATATGGACAGTAGGTGCAAAGAGTATACAAATGGTATGCGGGTGCGCACTGTTGATTCAGGGCCTCCGGTCTTTGTAAACTATATCCCGAACAAAGCTAAAATATTTCTTGAATAGTTCAGTACGTACATATTTCGCAGTTTGGGCCTCTTTCTTAAACAAAATATAAGATTAGCATTTTTCTCCATAACACTCAGACTTTTCAAAATTATTCATTATTGTATGTAGGTAGCAGTTAGTTGGTCGTGATTCCGCGTCCAATCCGTAGAACTTATGCGCAGGATCATAAACACAAAAAAAAAACATTTTTAAAACATTAGATGTCTGTGAATATGGTTTACTGACGATACGTGATATCGTCAAAATTGATGAAAAATTGCATACGTCATAAACCGAAAGCTTAGGCCATAGAAATATAAATTATATCTATGGCTTAGGCCGATCGTGCCCCTCTATTTCTTGTCCCGTGCACTCGCACTTGCACGCTTGCACGCTCAGCTTAGGCGGAACCCGCGAAACGTGACACTTTTTCGTGCGTGCCGCCGGCGATCATCGATTTATAAGACGTTATCGCTCCCATATCGCACTCTCAGGGGCACCTGAAAGGGGGTTAACTCAAAATTCCGGTTGATTATAATTTAGCTATTTAATGAACGTAAAAACATACCTACCCTAAAACCAAGTGATGAAAAAGATTTGGAAATATAATTGGAGAAGGGGCAGTTGATACATATCTCTCGGGAGATATTTGTATTTTTACACAATCCTTTTTAGAGATTCTTGCTCATTTGCCAAAAAAATAAATTTTTGATTTAGGTGCCTTTCATTCTAAGGGTACGATATTATTATTATAGGTAGGTACTCTTTCCGATATCACGTCAATAAGAAGCTGTTGTTTTAATTTTGTTTGTATAAATTAAAGGAGGCGGAGTTCTATAATATTCATGCTTGATTCCCTCGCTCTTACATTTCTCAGTGTCTTCGTACCTACTCAATAATTTTTTTCTGTATTCGAAAGTCGAAAAGTACCTAACAACGAATTTTTTGAGGATTCAAAAGAGAAAACTTTTAGAGGGGTATCCGGCATTCTCTTATTTTTAAGAAGCGGCAGCTGAATTAACGTAGCCGTTTTTAAGGTCACTTCAGAATCACCAGTCCTACAATTTTACTAGATTCTATCTCAAGCCTTTTCTTTTTTATGGGAATCCTTTGCGTTTAAACGAAATATTCGCTGGGATTTAATTTTCTACATACTGGGAAAATAGAAAAACTATGAGGGAGAATTTGGCCATCAGTTGGACATCAGAGGAAGATTAAAAAAATAAATAAAACCCTGAAATCTCTTCGTGAATTTCTATTGTTATTTTAGGAAGAACTTTATTCCACCTACAAACTACTGTAGGTAAGTCCATACTCCCTAGCTCCGTGTAAAATACCGTTTTCTTTTATTTTCCTGCGACACCAATTCATTTTTAATGTTTTACAACATAATAACATCAAACACCTAGTTAAGTTGAACATTGCCATATTTTTTACTGTAACCGTCGCACCATAAGGCGTACTTTGTCCACATCCTTATAATAATAATAATTAGGCTAAACCATAAGACAGACTTACAGATGTGTAACATGGTTTTCCATAATTAAATAAACTAAATACACTACACACAAATTCTTCGAGTTTCTTCGAATTAAGTAAATGCACAAATAGGGATGATTAAATTTTGCTCCTAAAACAGAAAAAAATATAAGAAAAATATAAAGTTTAAATAAATAATACACCCAAACGACTGTATTATTTATTTAAACTTTATGTAAAAAGTGGATAAGTACCTACATAAAATAGGCTTGAACATTAATCTACACAAATAATACCAATACCTACCTATCCTATTTTATTCTTGTCTAGGCACTTCGTTTACTTATTTTGAGGATTACAAATAAGTTCTAATGAAGTATCTAGTAGATATGGACATTTTTACGTTGTGAAAAGTAAGTATGTCAACCTGATTAACTTTCTGATAGAACTAAACTGATAAGATGGAATGTAAGTAACAGTAGTAAGTACATAGGTGCTTAGATCTAAACCTACTTTATCTATTTATCTGACAAACAATAATAAGGTGTGTAGGCACAAAACATTTAATTGCATAATTGGGAAATTAATTACCTACTTAAACTCACAGAACTTCGACATTTTATTTATGTAAGAAGCATTCTAAAAACAGCACTTTAATAAAATAATTATAAGTACCTACTGTAAAGATACCAAGTTTAATTAAAAAGTAAGTAAGTAGGTAGGTATCTAACTTTGTCTGAACGCCCAACCATTGAACTTGAAAAAATGAATGCTCATTAGAAACCAGTTTTTTCTAACGGTAAACTACTTCGATCAGCAATACCTACACACATACGTTGTTTTAAGTCAAAGGTAAAATACGCATATGTACATGAACCATTGCAGATGTTCGGTACGTCATCCACATTCTACAATACTTATGTGTTAGCATTTTAGAGGTTATATTTTTGTTTTGGCTTAATATAATTTTATCACTCGAAAGTTATGTTGAAAGTTAATTTCCAATCACTCATAATTCATTCTTAAAACAAACTAGAACGAAGTGAGGTGGCTTTATGTGTTTTCGTGAATTTTATGATGTTAATCAGGTACTACGTTTGTTGTAAGCTTGGAAATAACAACTGAATACTGTATCATTTTGTCAAAGTGTAGCGAATCGGTATACATACCGACATATATGTGTAGGTATTCATTATTGATAAGAACATTGTTCAGTCATAAGTTTTCAGCGGCGCGGTGCACTTGTGTTAGTGCGTCGTATTTGTTTACATAGTACACGTAACAATACTAATTGAATATGAGTGCCAACGTTACAAGTGACAAAGTGCCCGTAAGAGGGATTCCGAACAACGAAAGAATAAGTCGTCTGAACCAGCATTTTTGCCAAGAATTCGGATGTGATCCATTGTTTTTCGTCAGAGTGCCGGGCCGCGTAAATCTGATTGGTGAACACATCGATTATTGCGGCTATCCAGTGTTGCCCATGGCACTGGAACAGGATATACTGATTGCTGTCGCTATACTAAATAAACCAGAGCTCTATATACGAAATATTAATAATAAATATAGCAATTATGAAACAGAGATAAAATCGTGTGAAGATATAAATATTAAATCTGACCTAAACGGAAAACCGTTTTGGTATAATTACGTATTGTGTGGGGTTAAAGGCGCTTTGGAGTTTTTAAACGATAAAATCAACAATGGTCTACAACTTTGCGTGGATGGAATTATTCCTCCTGCGTCTGGACTGTCAAGCTCTTCAGCATTAGTGAGTGCAGCTTGTCTAGCTCTTCTTTATGCTCAAAATGTTCCACTGAGCAAGACTGAAATCGCTTCGTTATGTGCAAAATGTGAAAGATATATCGGAACCCAAGGAGGTGGCATGGATCAAGCGATAGCATTTTTGGCGGAGAAGAACTGCGCCCAATATATAACATGGTCACCCTTGAACGCTACGCCCGTAGCCCTACCCGAAAATGCAGCGTTTGTCGTGGCCCATAGTTTGGCGGAGGCTAACAAAGCAGCTACGAATGATTTCAATAGAAGAGTTATAGAATGTAGGCTGGCAGCTAGAATCATATCTACGCGCGCAGGAGCTGTTACTGATAACAAAATTATTACTCTTAGTCAAGTACAAAATAAACTTGATAGCACTCTAAAAGAGATGGTAGACTTTGTTTACGAGTATTTGCCTAAAGATTTATACACAAAAGAAGAAATATGTGATATCTTGAACGTTAGTGAAGAAGAGTTGGAGCAGCTGTATTTAACGCCAAACACGAAGCATTTAACTGAGTTTAAATTGAAACAGCGAGCCCTTCACGTCTACGAAGAAGCGAAACGTGTCGAAGATTTTCGTAAACATTGCTCGCAGACAGCGTCAAATGGCAACGGCTTGAATGTTGTGAATGGAAACAACGTCCCTATTGTATACGAAAATGTTGATGGTAACGAAATAATCAATGTTCTTGGGAAACTGATGTCTAGTAGTCACAAGAGCCTGAAAGAACTCTACGAGAGCTCGCATGACAATTTAGATCATTTGGTCAATATATCAAAGGAAATGGACGTTCATTCTCGTTTAACTGGAGCCGGTTGGGGCGGATGTATCATCGCGTTGTGTCCGAAAGAGAAAGTCGATAAATATATTGATATGTTAATAGAAAACTTTTACGTAAAACATTGTAAAATAGATAAATGTGAGGCTAGCTCTTACGTATTTGCTACTACCCCGAATCACGGTGCAGAAATATATGTAAATAAATGATTTAAATGTTTTAAGCAAATATTGTCACAGTTAGTATATTGTATCCACCGTTCATTTAGGTTTATGTTAAGTAATTAAAAAATAGAATGTGAAATCTGTAATATAGGTATGGTTACCTACTTTATTCTTCAGCTTAGTAAAACGTTTTTTTTATTATTAGTAGGTACCTACACAGACTTCGTTGGCAATATGTAATAATAATACTACAATACCATTTTCTGACTTTTACCGCAACATTGATGTCATCCCTAAAACCGTAGGTACTACTGAATGCCTAATATAAAACATCATAAGTAGGTAAAGCAATATAAATATAACTAGTCGATATTTTATTAAAATAAGAATAAAATGCTGAAACCGAAGGTAATATTGGTATGTAGGTACATAATAATATGTAAGTATACATACTAGGTATCTATTTCAATAGCACTTGCATTATTCAGTCAAGTGCCTTTCTTATATAATTTTGATTTATAGGTATGTAATTAAATAAATATTCTTAGTGTTGATTCCATGTTTTATTTTAAGAATACCTATTGTCTGAGTATCTACTTACACAACACTGATCATAAAGGTAAATAATTTAAATAATAGGTAAAAGGGGATAAAACAAATGACAATATCCAGGGCAGTCTTAATACATACAGGATACAGGAGCCCCGGACACCGAGTCCGGGGCACTTGAGAACCGGCCAAGAACGTCCGTAGGTATGACCACGTAACTATACAACCCAGTGGCAGTCAACTCTTGACAATCAACAAAAAAGAAAAAGGAAATCCAACCAATTTTTAGTTATTTTTTATTTTTAGTATTGTAATGGTAATTTTCCAAAAAGATAAAGTACCTACCTACCTATGCAACAAAGTATCTTGCGAGTGCGTTCGAAATTTTTTAAATCCAGCGTGAGATAAGTTTGACACAAGATTGTCAAATGCTAGTGCACGTTTCAAATTGGTCGTTTCATAAAACACGTTTCCGTTAACATTTTTGCCCGCTATCGTAATATATACGAAGCCGTCTGATTCTTTGCTGTTTACGTATGTAAAATGCCGTTTACATAGGTACGTAATTACGTAAACAGCTAAGAATCAGACGGAATGAAGGATCAAGAGGTTCTTCATGAATATAGTCTACAAAAGGTTTATACTTAAGATTATTTATTTTTTATAACCCTTTGACCCTTTGATAGGATGATGGGAAGAAGAGAGTTATGAGAAAATATTTAATTTGGACACGCCGCAGGCTGTGCCCCAGGTAAGACGGGCAGTAGACAGCAAAGCTGTTAAGCTATTAAGGTCCATTGACACTGAGTCGTCTACACGAAGCAAATAAAGATACCTAGTTATATTAAAATTGTTTATAAAAACAATCAAAAGATTTAAAAAAATAGGTCTTAATCTTTCGTAAACATTAACGAAGTTCGTTACGTTCTTTCCTACTGTCAGTGTCAACCGCAGCCAGCTTAGTGTCATGTCATCTGTCAACTCAAGTGTCAAAATGGTTTTCCGATTTCATCAGATTGTTTGCGAAAAGACACAAGTTTTAATAAATTAGTTTACAATTGCTGAATTTACAAGTTTCTAAGGTAATGATAAAGTAATATTCATTCTCATCATCTGTGTCACATCGAAAGCTTTAAAGAACGTAAGTAAGTATCTGTTTGATGAAATAAAAATTGTGCTATTTTGGTATGTTGGTTTGGTAAAAAATATAGCAATTTTTTACAACATTCATGAATGTTTTATAGCTTACCAAGGAATAGCAGCCATGGTAATGCCTCAGGTATTCGTAATTTACTTATTGTTGCTATGATGTGTCACTTTATAATTTTAAGGTTATGTTCGAGACCTATTTGTATCGCAAAGTTGATGACATTATATCCAATGCATATGTAATTTAGTGTCAAAGGTAATGGATCGCTGTACAATCCTGCACCAATCATGCGATTATTTTAATAGTTTTGTAACCCTTTATTTTGATGGTTTGTTTATGTTTAGTTATAGTGTAAAATTCTGTTATAATTTATTTATTTTTGCATCCTGGTTTGAGTGCATTATACAATATGTATTTAGTTATTTTATTTTAAACTATTTTGAACCAAAAAATATGTTCCTTTTAATAGAATACACAGTAATTCAATTGTCTCTTACAGGAGAGCTGCCAAAAAATAACTTCAAGTACAAAGAGACGAATCAGACGACTTAAACTGAAGTCTATTTTGTCAAACACTCACAAGCCTTCAGCAAATAGAAGTAATAAAATTGTTGATGAATCAGAGGGTCCTGGAATAACTGAAGATTCCAACAAGAACCTAATAGTTAACTTACACCCTGAACCAGGTGATGTGCAAGATAGTTTAGTAAAAAACAGAGTAGAAGAAAAAATAAACATGTCTTCAAGAGAAGATGTAGTAGCTGCAAGGCAGGCGAAAAAGCAGGCTAAACTAAAAGGGAAAAGCAAGGACACAGCACCAGCAGAAATAAAAGAGCAAGGCTCTACAGCACAGAGAACTGGCATTAAAGAAATTCCAGTCCCAACTCCAGTTGAAAAAGAAAAACAAGTAGAACAAACATCTGTCAAAGCAGAACCTAAAGTAAATTCACCAAAAGGTAAAGATGAAGTTGATAAAGCTGTAAAAGTAGACACTGTTATTGAAGCTGGTGAAAGAAGTAAAGAGCAGATTAAAGCAGAAAGAGCTGCCAAGAAAGCTGCAAAGCATGCTAAGAAGATGGGAGCTGCAGCAGAAGGGGATACAACTGTAGAAAAACCTGCTATAAAAGAAGTTCCTAAACTTGCTAACCCTGATATGACTGTGAAAGATGTAGTTGAGACTTTAAGGGATATACATAATGTAGCTAAAGATATGAAAGAAGTTACTGTCAAGGTTAATGCTATTGACTTGAGTGGTAATAAGAAGGTAAACAATTTAATAGATAAATGTTTATTTCTGTATGGTTTTATTTTTATCAATGTTAATGTGGAAGCATGGAGAGGGAGGCCAAAGAAAAGAAGTATATTTATTGTATATGGTAATATGAACGTAAGGGGAGTCAATTTAAAAAATGCGCAACTCTCGCAGACACTGACCCTATGGGGCCATCTTTTGCTGACATAGCTTTGAGGCGCGTGTGGAACACGACGCTCTGTCGTCACAGACCTGGCTGTTACCAGATGGTGAGCCACCCATAGTCAGCCTTTTAATGTTCCCACTGCTGGGAATCAGGCCTCCTCTCTAGGAGAGGGAATGGCCTGTAATCCACCACGCAGGCCCAGTGCAAGTTGGCGAGCCACCCAAAGCTTGCCATTCACAGACACTAAATTATAGCCATACATTTGACATTATAATGGAAGAAGAAAATTGTGGCACCAACCACAAGTAACATAGACAAGATATGAATGTTTTTTTTATTTTTCTTCTTCAAAGCATACTTGGTCTGTTCTTGATTCAAAGGTACTCATTATACTAAAGAGATTTTTGTCTTTAGGCTGAAGAAAGCAACAAGAGTAAAGCAGAATTGAAGGCAGAAAGGCGCGCTAAGCAGGAGGCACAAAGGGCTGCCAAACAAGCTGCACAAGAGAAAGTTGCAGCTAAACCTAAGGCTGATGTGAAGGAAACACCTGGAGGTGATGTTTCTAAGGCTAAGGAGGTAAGTGGGCAACCCAAGTATACTTTTAAACTAGAAATGGTCAGATTAAAAGTCAGAAAAGCAAATCATAAGAAAGACAAGTTAATGCCGCATGAACATACTACTAGGATAATAGTATTGGGTCTTAATCCACATCATAAGCCACCTGTTTGCTATGGTTTGTATCTTTAAATGTGATTGTTTAAGAAACCAAAAATATTTTCACATTTATTGTGTTCGTAGGGTATATAGCTTACATAACATAATATGAAAGAAAAAAAAATATTTGGCACATACAGATGATACACACAATGTAAATACAAATAAAAGGACACTTAATTTTGGGACAGCTACATTGTGTGACCCGCGTCTGCACCAAATAGGGCCAGTTCAGCAAAATGCCAGACAACTAGGAGCTGCCTGATGCTTCTGGTATGTCAATGTGGAAAATATTGGTATGAAATCGTTTCAGGATAAATCAACGAAACAGAAGTCTTCAGAGAAAACTAAAGTGAAATCTCAAAGTGGCCACAGAGTGAACTGGTTCCAACATCTGTACAAAGAACATGACAAGGAGTCACTCAAGTCTATTGCTATCAATTCCAAGTAAGTACCTTACCAGTTTATTGGCATGTCAGAAGTACTGTGAGAGAGATTTGAGGAAGTGATTTTATTGTAGTGTTTTCATTATGTCATAGTTATACCTAATCTTAAGTTAATTTGAATTACTGTAATTGCTGTAATTGGTTTATATTTTGTTACCGTTGCAATTACATAAATAAATAAATAAATACCTAAATACCTTACCTACTCTTATAAAAAAACTGATCTAAAGAAATAAACCCTAAACTTGAGGCAATAAGGTTGAAATTAACTTGTTGAAATGTCATAAATTATCTGTTCTAAAGATAAAATTTGTTAGAAGGTTTTTACTTCTATTTTATAGTATTTCTATGTGTGTTGTAATTTTTAGGCAGATATATGTTGTCAGTTCTCAACAATCAAATTAATAATGAAACTGTAAGCAGTATTTTGTATAGTAAGTTGTGTACAAAATACTGAAGTGTTGCTAAATTATCAATACTGTTAACAATATGTTGATAATAATACTCATTCTCGGTCAATTGTTATGAAACCTTGAAGGTATATTGAGCAATATATTTACCTCGAGCGTCAGCGTCGTCGTAGGCCTAAAACAGCGCGGCGCGGTGGCGAAACAGAATACCTACTAAAAAAGATATCAATCAATCAATTTATTTGTGAAACATAGGTGTTTTCGTAAATAGCAGGTGCGCGATGTTTTGTCATAATTATGACATACAAATTTTAAATTAGATACATGAACAGGAACAAACATAAAATAAATAAAAATACGCCAGATACAACAAAGTCAATAAATAGTCACAGTGATTGTCTTAAGCGCTTATTTCACTACCCAATTTTTAGGAAGCCAATTTAGGAAACAGGATAGTGTAATTGCAGTTAGAGGCCGATTTAGTTCGAATTCCTAAACTGTATCCGATTTAGATTTCCTAAAAATTGGTTAGTGTAATCAGCGCTTTAGAACTGGCTGGCATACAAATTATAAATTTAAACTTAAATTCCTTAAACATAGTATTAGTAGTAGGTTGGTGTATCTGCTGCATTTCGTAACAGAATTGGGAAAAATTAGACACTGAGTAGACTCTGAACAATAGGAACAGGCGACGCGGTAGGCCAGAAGGAAATGGCGTGGCGTCCCACTAAAGTTTTTTTTTATTTTTTTATTTGATATAGTAAAGGACGTGGAATGAGGAAAGGAGACTTTTGCCCTGCAGTGGGGCACAACAGGCTCATAATAAAAACATTAAAATTTAGCCAACGCTTCGCTCGCGTGTTACTCGGAAATTATCACAAAGGAACACGCTCTCGGGCTGAAAAATCTATCCTATATTCTAATCCTGGACGCGGTCTACACGTGTATCAACTTTCTTCCAAATCCGTTCAGTCGTTAAGAAGTGAAGAAGTAACAAACAAACTTGCATTTATGATATTAGTTAGGTAGAATGTCATCAGATCAAACAATGTGAAGTATTGTACGGCAACGTAATATCTCTTGATAGTGTTGTTCTTGTTCCAGCTTGCACCCCGCTATCATAAAGCTGGGCGTTCAGTTGGCGTCCCGACTGGTGACCGGTTCCAATGCCAGGTGCGTCGCACTTCTAGATGCTTTGAAAAAGGTAATTTTGATGTCAGTATACTAGTAATAATAAAATCAAGAAACGTGATTTTAATCATAGTAAGTATCAAAATCAATCTGCCTGATACTTTGTTGGGGTCGGTCTGGCGAAATTGGCGTCACATTTTTTGGTTCCTGCGACACATTTTATTACTCACATTTATTACACACTACGTCAACTAAAACTCGAAAGTGTTATTGTTATTGTCGTGCAGTTTACTGTATTGTAGGATTGTTCTTGAAGTCAAGAGTGAATAGGCAAGCGTGCACCATCTTCGAACGCATCGTTGCTTACTATCAGAGTGCTTAGTGCGAGTTTTTAACGTAAAAAAAAAACGTTTGCTTATGTCAAACTGTGTGAACAAAAACAGGTTTTTCGTGAGCGTCACCAGACGGCGCTTACTCCGTTTCAATACAAATTGATGTTAACGCTAACGCGTTAAAAAACTCGCGCTAAAGCCACAGGTGAGATAGTGGTCAGACGAGTGCCTATCAATAGTAATAAAAAGAAGTATAAACATAACATAAATCAGCCTTTTTTAACGTTCCCACTGCTGGGACACAGGCCTCCTCTCTAGGAGAGGGAATGGGCCGTAATTCACCACGCGGGCCCAGTGCGGGTTGGTGAATGTCACATGTCTTCGAATTTTTGGTTCTAGGACATGCCGGTTTCCTCACGAAAAATAGTAGGTATGTAATATGTCAATATGATTATCAGCTCATAGCACACAACCATAATTCAATTTAAAATACAATTTGTTATTTAATGTTTGCAGCTGTATTTCCCTCCTATGATATGCCCATTTCCTGTTTACTGTGTACAATGTGAATAGAATAAAGTATTTAATCATCACAAATTGACTATTTATAGCATAGTCCTATTAGAAATAAATTTGGACTAAAAGCCAGGAAAACGTAATTAAATAATGTTTTTGGCCGTACCATTGTCGAAATCCTCTCTATTGAACCTACATTTAACAATTTAAACAACACCTTTAATTTAATGTTTGTTTCGCAAGTTCAAGATACATTTTTAATATTAGATGAGATATAGCATAAGCATTATCAGCCTTTTAACGTTCCCACTGCTGGGCAACAGGCATCCTCTCTAGGAGAGGGAATGGGCCGTAATCTACCACGTGGGCCCAGTGCGGGTTAGTGAATGTCACATGTCTTCGAGTTTTTGGTTCTAGGACATGTTGGTTTTCTCTCAATGTTTTCCTTCACTGGAGACTTTCTTCTTAGGATATAGGATAATTGGTTAATCTATTTTCAATGTGTTTGCTGTCTGCCAAGTCCGCTGGGGCGCCACGAGCACGAGAACTGTTCATGTGGCGACGCTTGGGATGGCCTATGCCCCAAAGGTGACTTTCGTGGTGAGGCTTTCGTCTACACTAATATTATAAAGAGGAAAGATTTGATTGTTTTTTTGTTGGTTTGTTTGCATTGAATAGGCTCCGAAACTACTTGACCGATTTGAACAATTCTTTCACTGTTGGGAAGCTACACTATCCCCGGGTGACATAGGCTATGTTATATCCCCATATTCCCACGGGAACGGGAACTACGCTGGTGAAACCGCGGGGCGATGCTAGTCCGAAAAAACCATGAAAAAAACAAGCTTTCATAGCACCAATAGGGTTGTTTCCTGAGGAATAAAATTATGATTCTATTTAGTCAATCAGTTAGATTATCGAAAAATATTGGACACGTATTTTTTGCTTTATCAAATCTATAAAAATTAACGAAGATAAAAAGCTTCAAAGATCATGAGTGGGGGCTTGTGACATCAGGGCGTGCTAAAAATCGTCGCACGAAGTGACGTCACACGGATTTTCAACGCACTATATCGTCTTCGTTTTTTGTTTACGTGAAAAAATAAAAAATACTTGTCCAATATTTTTGGGAAGTCTATCTTACGGACTAATTAGATTTTTTTAGGCAACTACCCTATTCTGTATCTTTATTCTTTATCCAAGATGGTACGCGACTACACGCTCCCAGCCAAGACGGAGTTCGCCCGCGGCCTGGAGGCGCACCTAGCCACGAGTCTGGACTTCCTGTGGGCGATGAGATCCCCTTCAGCATCGCAGACCAACGCCGTCAAGTTCTTCCGCTACCATCTCACGCAGCTGCCGAACAATGTCGACGAATTTGATGTGAGTTGTGTATAATTATTACTTTGGTTAGACTGATAAGGAAACTATCTTAGGCACTGGTGCAGTGAGAGTGGTTTGCAACTTCAGGACATACAACCAATGGGCACGCCGCCATTGCGGCGATAAGTCCCCTCTTTGAGGAGTGGTTAGAGAGACGCCACGGCGTCCTCACCTTCCGCCTGACGCAGGTGCTCACCGGACACGGCTGTTTCGGGAGGTACCTGTGCCGGTCCAGCGGGAGGACACGTCCGGGTGTCAACACTGTGTGGATCGCCCGGAGGACACGGTGGAGCACACGGTGGAGGTCTGCCCTGCCTGGGCGGAGCACCGCCGTGTCCTCGTCGAGGCGATCGGCGGCGGCGACCTCTCGCGTCCGGCCCTGGTTCAAGCCATGGTCGGGAGTGAAGAGGCATGGGAGGCCGTCGCCTCCTTCTGCGAAGCAGTAATGCTAGCGAAGGAGGAGGCGGAGCGCGTGCGAGAGAGGGAAGCTCCTCGCTCCAGCCGCCGCAACAGGAGAAGACGCCCCGGGCGTCGGGAAACGCAGAGCGATTGTCGGCCACCTGCTGCGCGGGCCTGCGGATGGCGAGCTATGGGTGGCTCGCCGTCCGATAGCAACCAGGCCCGAGTCGACGGCGCCGAGTGTTCCACGCGCGCCTCAAAGAGCCGTCAGCAAAGAAGACGGGGCCCCATAGGGTCAGTGCCTGCTAGGGTTGCGGAATTTGTTCGAAAGAGTCACCGCGGCCCTGGAACGCATAGGGCACAAGCAGGAACACGGGTGGGTTTTAGTCAGTAAGAGTCTGACACTCCCTTCCGCTCCGCCCAGAGCGGGAGAAGTCATTTGATGATTTCCCATCCAAAAAAAAAAAAGGACATACAACCAAGCGTTTAGGTTTTCAGGGTGTTTCAGAAGTGCGTGGTCATATGGTAAGGTGACTTTTTGTATGCGACAGTTAGTAAAGAAACTACATATACAATAAGTAGTTTCTTTACCACCACTATTATTAGTATCCCCTACTATTTATCGCCTATATGTTACTATGTATACAGCGTTATTTGAAAAACACCAACAACCTCGTAAGAGAAACTGGAATCGCTAAAAAAAAATCAGCTGTTCCCTACATTTTGATGAGTTATACGAACATAAATGTAGGGAACAGCTGACTTTTTTTCGCGATTTCAGGTTTGGTCCCATAATAAAAGCTGTTCATAATTATGAGTACAATGACCTCTTAAGGGGTTGTTGGTGTTTTTCAAATAACCCTGTATAATTAAAGTAAAATTACTCTTATCAAAAAACCACTAAAATGTTCTAAACATGGTATTTATTTTAGTTCTATCACATTGATGCTACCAAGTCCACCAGACGCAGACAGGTTGAAAAGTGTTTGCATTTGAGCACTTCTAAAACATTCTGTGCAAGACAGTTTTATGAAAAAAAAATTGAATCTATCAATACCATCAATCAGAGAAGCAAGGTCATTGATATAGCCCACCGGATTAGTAAGCTGAAGTGGTAGTGGGCTGGCCATATTAGTCGTAGAACCGACAACCGTTGGGGTAAACGAGTTCTAGAGTGGAGACCGCGTCTCGGCAAACGTAGTGTAGGACGTCCTCAGGCACGGTGGAGTGACGATTTGCGCAGGACGGCTGGCAGAAACTGGATGCGAGAAGCCGAAAATAGATCTAAGTGGCGTGCAATCGGAGAGGCCTATGTCCAGCAGTGGACTGCAACAGGCTGTTGATGATATCCCTCGTATTATAAATTGGAAGCAGAACTGGTTCATCTTAAAGCAGCACATTTTTAAGCTTATTTTTTTCATGCCATTAGCAAAATTATTCACTAACAATTATATATAGTGACTGCCATTGTTATTTTACAATGTAATTGATAAATAATTACTTATCAGTTAAAGTTTGCTGACATAGTTAGTGTACAGAATAACTGATACACTAGCTGTATAGATTTCAATTTCTGTATAGAACAAATATTTTTATGATTTAATTTCGAGCGGTGGTGTGGGTTGAGCTCGCCTTTGTAGATAAGCTGTCCCAATATATTTGTTTATTTATGTTTTTTTAAGCAATAAAGAATATGAATTCGTAGATAGTTTATTCTAGGACTTGGTTTGTATTCTGTGTATCTGTAATGGGCGTGAAACAACATCAGTATAGATTTACATTTATAGTGTACATTTTACATATTAAATCTGTTAATATTATCCACAGGCAAAGAAGACGTTACAGGAAGAAATAGACAGATATATTAGAGAACAAATTGATATGGCGGGCGAGGCGATCAGTATAACGGTGCGCAACAAAATTTCTGATGGAGATAATATTCTCACTTATGGATGGTAAGTCTGATAATTTACACCGTGTTATTTTTAGAATAAGACAGGTCAAGCATTTCGAAGAAGATAAAAAAATTGCTATGTTACCTATTTAACCAGTCTTTGCAACTTTTATCGAATTAGCCTAACCTAGCGAGCTTATTCCAGATATGCAGCATCACCCCGCGGTTTCACCCGCATAGTTCCCGTGGGAATATGGCGATATAATATAGCCTATGTTCACCGGAAATAGTGTAGCTTCCCAACAGTGAAATAATTTTTCAAATCGGTCAAGTAGTTTCGGAGCCTATTCAATGAAACAATAAAAAAAAACAATCAAATCTTTCCTCTTTATAATTTTAGTGTAGATAATGTTTAAAAATAGCTCTTCTTTATTGCACAATAATTAATTTTTGCCATTGATGATTACTTGGTTTACACTACCTATCCAGAAAAAAAAGGCTTTAATTGTCTTGAGGGGCATTTCTCTAATTTATATGGGAGTGTTCGCATTTCCCTCGCAGTCGCAAATTGTCAAACACACATCTAATTTCGACTATGTCTTGACAAGTTCTTGTCATTAACGGCCACCGAGGTGATATTGCGATTAGATGAGTTTTTAAAATAATTATTTTTGGCCTTTTTTTTTTGGATGGGAAATCATCAAATGACTTCTCCCGCTCTGGGCGGAGCGGAAGGGAGTGTCAGACTCTTACTGACTAAACCCACCCGTGATCCGTCTTGTGCCCTTTGCGTTCCAGGGCCGCGGTGACTCTTTCGAACAAATTCCGCAACCCTAGCAGGCATTTTTGGTCTTCTTTTAAAACGACGACGGCACGGTTGGCGCAGTGGTTGAGCAATTGGCTGCTGCGCTCCGTGTTCGATTCCCACACCGTCTGGTTGTTTGTGTATGTGAAATTGTATGTTTGTAAACGCACCCACGACATAGGAAAAATTTCTAGTGTGGGGCAACGTTTTGTTTTTTTTTTTTTAAATATCATCGTATGACAAGAACCATAGAAATATAAAATCTATGACAAGAACACTTACATTCCCAGCTCATCTCTAATCGAGCGCATCCTCCGCGACGCGTGGTCGGCCGGGCTCAAGTTCCGGACCATCGTGGTGGGCAACCGCGTGCAGGGCTCCGCCACGCAGATGCTGCGGCGCCTGGTCGCGTTAGGCCTGCCGTGCACCTACGTCGATATCACCGCGCTCTCCTACGTCATGCGTACCGTAAGTCATCAGGATTAATCATGGAGAGTCAGGAAATCTACCAGCGTACCACGACGAGACGTATATTGATACATGGACGCGCGCCACCGGCACATCTTACTAATATTATAAACGCGAAAGTTTGTAAGTATGGATGGATGTTTGTTACTCTTTTACGCAAAAACTACTGAATGGATCTTGATGAAATTAGGCACAGATATAGATCATAGTCTGGAATAACACATAGGATACTTTTTAACCCGGGATTATGTTCCCTTGGGATAATTTCCGACATTCACGCGGACAGCAGCTCGCCACTCTATTCCCAACAACTGCAATTCCTGAAAACCAAATTTAAAATGACTGAGTAAATGAAACTCGACGAGTCCAGGATAAACGATTCAACTGTCTTGGAACTCGCAACGAAATATATTTATTTATTGCAACTTTATGAGCTATTGGTGAAATAATTTTGAAAATCGGTTCAGTAGATCCAGAGATTATCCCTTACAAAGTCACAAAGTCACAAACAAAAAATATAAGTATATAGATTGATCAATTAATCTCACCTAATGGAAAGCGATGATGTGGTCAATGATGAAGCACGTTTGCCTAAAAGTAACCTTAATTACCTCTTGAATTAAAGATCCCCATGATCAATCTATACTAATATTATAAAGTGGTAACGTTTGTGACTTTGTAAGGGGTAATCTCTGGATCTACTGAACTGATTTTCAAAATTATTTCACCAATTTGATAGGAAGCTACGTTATTGTGGAGTGTCATATGCTATATTTTATCCCCGTATTGCCACGGGAACGGGAACAACGCCGGTGAAACCGCGGGGCGTTGCTAGTCAATAATAAAAAGGTCTTATACTACGGTACAAAGATCTCTCAAATAGAGTTCTTTGTGGAGAAGCTTGTTTTAGGGAACACTGTCTCGTGTTGTTTGAACGTGTATGGCGATGACTATGCCATCTAGTGTTGCATATTCGAAACTTTAACGTTAGTCAAACTTGACATTAACGCTACTGTTCTGCCAACCTATTGTTTCTGTAGGTTTCTTCTAACCCAAATTAGAGTGAATAAAGAGATCATTGTTGTTTGTTGTGGTCAGGTGAACAAGGTGGTGCTGGGCGCCAGCGCGCTGCTGGTGAACGGGTCGGTGCTGGGCGCGGCGGGCACGGCGCAGGTGGCGCTGGCGGCGCGCGCGCACAACGTGCCCGTGCTCGTCGCCTGCGAGACGCACAAGTTCTCCGAGCGCGTGCAGACCGACGCCTTCGTTTATAACGAGATTGGTATGTTTACTCTTATTCGTCTTGCTACAGTATCTCAGATATGAAGGGTCCAAAACATTGCCACTTCCACGGCATTGTTAAGGCAGCGCGTGGTGGAGCATAGTTTGTGACTCGGCTCCACACCCCGGCTGTGCTACGGAAAAACAAAGCAACAGAATCACCGATAGGGCATTTTTCGATGATTCTGTGAATGTAGCAGTGTCCGTTATAGGCAAAATTTTCCAAATATGTAAAAAAAAACTGATTTTGGAAAATATGTTAGTTGCTTTGTTTTTCCGTAGCACAGCCGACCCACACCCTGCTCAGTGCCGTCTTAACCCATGCCGTGTGTTACCTGTCCATAGAACATGGCAAAAGAAATTTAGTCATGTTCCATGCTACTTTAAAGCAATTAATGAACCATGTATTAATTAATACCCACTTGTTAAATATTTATGTTTTTGGTGGGGTTGTGGTCTCGCCTAGAGTTTTTTGCCAAGCTTGAGGTTACATAAGATATTCTATGATCAAATAATTTATTTTATCCAGGCGATCCCGACGACTTAATCGACAAATCAGACGAGAACTCACCTCTAAAGGACTGGCGGTCGAACCCCAATCTGACGCCACTGAACCTGACCTATGACGTCACGCCTCCAAGCCTCGTCACCGCCGTGGTCACGGAGCTAGCCATCCTGCCTTGTACCAGCGCGCCCGTTGTACTGAGATTTAAGTTATCAGAGTATGGAGTGTAAATACATAAATAAAGTATAATTTATATAAAACTGCGTTGTTTAAAATTTATTTTATGGAAGATTTCTTTTCCAGCTAGATTTGAATAAGTACAGAAACAGAATACGACAGGGAAAAATAACATAAGAGTTTGTTGATTATTCTATTAATTTACTGGTTTTCAAGTCTCAACGCAAAAAAATGGAGTGTCATGTGTCTGTAATAAACAAAATGGATGTAAAGTGATACTTTGCCATAAAAGGGAAAAAAAAAACAAGTACCTAATTATAAAGATAAGATTTTTTTTTTCTAGAAACTGCTAAAATGGTTATTATTTCATTTCTTTGTCTGTGGTACTGGCAACATAACTAAATAAGAGGACTTTCTTCATTGATGTTGTCATTTATAGCAACAAATTTTATTTTCTTGTCAACATCGGCTTTCGTCTGCTAGTTGCAACTGTTTGACTCTTAATTTCTTTGAATTTCGAGAATATTTCCTGTCTTTTACATGCTACAATTTTTTTTTAGATTGGGATACATCTATCTTGTATATTTCTGTTTGAAACCTTTGCTGTACATTAAGAATTGGATGCTATAATCTTCTCAAAATACCAATATGATATTATAAATAAATAATAATGTTTGGATATAGACATTTGCAGATTCAAATATTTTATTGTAGTTTTTCTATTATTCAATCCCTTAAGTTTTTTAATATTTCTCACTAAGTCAGAACTAGCAGATTGATATTTAAATATTAGTAACAGTCGACAAAGAATTTAATAAGAACACAAATGATAATGAAATGGTAATAAACTGTCAACATTCCAATAAAACCACATTATATTAAAAATCACTTGTATTCAGCACATAACATTGCAACACCATAAAAATGCACAAGAAACTAGAATGTGTAATAATTACAATAAAAATGAAATATACTAGTGATATTAATAAAATTAATCTTTATGATGGTGTTCAGCCTTATGGATAGAGAAATCTAATCTTACATATATAATTACACAAAGGAATAGAGCATAAAGGAACCCTACGACAAGCAGCGGCTCCTGCAACATCAGGAGGCGAGGGAATGTGTAGCGCAGTTGGAAATCTTGAATGTGATTCTCAACAACATTCTTCTTGGTGAATGAGATGACGGGACGGCCTTTAGTGTCTAGGTAGGTGTAGTGGAGGCTGTCCGGCAGTCTAGTGACAGGATAAGGCAAGTTTACTTTCACACTTGTTGAACCTTCAGGCAAGATAATCTTGGTGACCACCTCATCAACTTGCATGTCGTCATAGATGTGGTCAATGACCCTCATCTTCAACAGATAATCATTGCCAGACTGGTACAAGTATTCATAGCTTGGGACATTGTAACCAAGTGTGTAATGAGTTCTCCAGCCTCCAAACAGAGGGTATCTTGGTCTGAGATCCAGCTCCACAGAATCTTTCTTCACTTTCATGTTGGAGGTAGAGATGTTTCCATTAGTGTCCCTGTAGTACACATCTGAGGCAGATGCAGGCAGCAGAGTCTTGTAAGACCTGACGCTAGCGGGCCCACTGTGATGATCCTGTTGGTAGTCATAGCGGGAGAAAGGACCCTTCAACTTGGCACCAGTGTGCTCAATCTCAACAACCTCTTCAATGGCAATATTGCCCCAGTGGGAGACTTCGATCAGACGCTCGACACGTGTGACAGTTAGGAAAGGAGAATTGTTTTTGTAATGAATAACTAATTCCTTCTCACTGAAAGGTTTCACAGTAGGATATGGCCCATACTGGAACCCACCATCCTGCTGAGTGAATGGCTTCACTTTCGTGAAAGTTTCCACGCTCTTTGTATTCAGAATAACATTTGTTTTCTGAGATGTGACATAGTATGGTGAATACGTGTACAAGTTACCGATGTATTTGACTAGCTGGTCTTCCTGTTGTGTGATGGCTGTAGGAAATGGCAGAAGTGCTTTAGTTAACACGGATTCTACCGTTATTAGCGCTGTTGAGCCAGAGTTGAGTGCATCTTTGAGCTCCACACGCCAGAACTTCACGTAGTCATATCCACTCACAGTAGTCTCGACGAGACGTAAATCTTTGTTGTTGCTGTCCTTGGCTCCAACGAATGCTAGGTTATTCTTTGCAGAACTTTCAACTGCAATCAAGAAGTTCTTTACCGGCGTACCCCCTGTGTTCTCCAAGGTTATTTTCGATGAAATTTTGACGAGTTGCGACGATATATCTATTGTTCTGTCGACATTTTTAAATCTTACATCACTAGATATAGTGTCGACGTTGGCACCCTCGGATTTTATAACAATGAAAAGAAGAAATATACAAGAAAACCGTAATTTAGCCATCGCCGGCAACATCTTTATTTTTGACATTTGACAACGCAATAACCGGAAGTACACGCCATCAGCTAAAACAGGAAACGCAAGTAGTTATGATCATAGCCTCTATGGTATTCACCTGTAGTATGCTTTTTAGTCGATATTTACGCAACACTAGTGATCACTAAAATGTCTATGCTGCTCTTCGCCTTGTTCAATGATGAATTTCTTTCATCATTGGCCTTGCTTCAATTAAATTCATTCAAATCAATCTATCGGTCACCTTCACACTCATTCATTCGTTTCTATTCCATTCTATATTCATTCCACAGATTAATTCGATTCTGAAGGTTTCGTTGTCTTCGTCGTTTACTTTTTTCTTTCCTTTCCTAGAATAATGTTGTGCGCTGCTAAATAGACCGAATAGAAATTATTTTATTTTTAGAATCGTGCTGATTGAAAGCTTTTTCCCAAAATAAGTAAATTTCCCGTTGTTAGTTTGATAAGTGCATTCATTGTGAAAATACGACGTTCCGGTAGAGAACTTGCAGTTCCTCTGGACGAGTCCGACTAATTTGTGGTGCTCCCTGCAGGAAGTCGAGAGTTATCGGAGATGATAAGTCTACTAGTTCGCACGAGCCTTGCGCTACTTGGTAAGTGGATAATGGAGACTTTTTCATTTATAAATATTGAATTTACCGTTAGTCGTATTCACAATTCCTAGAACTTGGAGATCCTTTTTCGAGCTTGGTTCAGCTTAGTTCTCATGATCTCTCCTGCGTGTGATTTAATTACCCTTGTTTTTCTAATTTAACTCTCTTTTATATAATATATTGATATTGAATAAAATAAAATAACATATGATTTCCATGTTGTTTTAGTTTTCAATATTTTGCTGTCACCGGCCGCTGCTTTTAGGACCAGGGACAACCATGCAAAAACTTACAGTGATATAAGCTACCCCAAGACTGTGTCTGGTACCACTTCTGGACTCCCAGCTCAGCATGCTACGCGAAGAGGCTTGGGGATCTCGGCCTGGGGCATTGTTGCCTTAGTAGTGTCATTAATATTACTTGGAATGGGAGTTTATTACTTCACAATTTGTTATGAAATTTGCCGACCAAGCAAGAACAAGTATGACAAAATGGGCATGCCAACTATGGCTTAGTGTAATTATGTAAAGCCCTGTGATTAGGTATGTTGAAAGAATTCAGAACATTCAGATAAATGATTTTTGTATTACTTCTGAGTGGATTGATAGCAGTTCAAAGTATATTTATACTGCTTTAGCATACTAGCTATAGTGCATTTGTATGAATATTATTATGTAAAAATATACCACACTTGGGTATAAATTGACTGAATCTTGTCTCGAACAAAGGGAACAATGAAAATATAACATTCCCACATATCATAATAAATAAGTAAAATAAAAGGAAAATGAGAGGGTAATATTGTCAGATTTTTGATTATGTTAAAAATGGGGCCTTAGAATGTCTGTAGCAGAATGAAAAAATAAGCATAGAGAGGTTTTATAAGGTTGTGACCTAAGATTATAATTTTATAAGTATCATACCATTTTTACACTTTTCTAATGATTTTTTGGGTGCTACATGCTTTGGACTATATTTAAAAGCTTTATGATTGTAAAAAGACTGTTCTCAACCAATTTATATTATTACATGGAAACAAAAACATTTACATTTTTGTAGTTAGTAATTTAGGTGGTATTTATTGATTAAATGGACTTTTTATGTGTTCATTACTACACTAGTATTCACATAATTATTTCATTTAAACAAAGTTTATTAACATGATAATTTAGCAGGTTAACCAACAATAGGAATTACCTCAGAAGACAGAAATAGGTGCCATACAAACAACATAAACACTAAAGTTTTCCTTATTTTGTCTGTGTGACACAATACTTGTGAACTACCCTCATTTTAAATATTGTTCCATCTATTTATAAAACCATTAGTCATCTCATCATGGTCATAATCATCTACGCATTATTCTGTTTAAATGTTGACAAAGGTAATGCTGATAAAAGATAAACCATTATTTAATGTATGTATCATTAAATTCATTGGAACCTCAAAATGTTCCTTCCTGTCAAAGAGTAATTCGAATTATATAGCCAAGTAAAAAAAGAACATCAAACATGTTTTATAAAATAAAAACGTGTTTAATGGAACTTTATAAAAACTGGTTATGTGGTCAAGTTGTTAATAGATACAACAACAATGATATGCTTAAAATTATACTTTGTTTATTATCAGACGGATATAATTCATTTAGCAGCAGTTAACAAATTTGTCACAAAAGGAATTAATAGAGCACATCATACAATTTAGACTAATTATATCATAAATAACTGTTGCCCTATCCTAATTAACCTTTTATCAGTATTATCCAACATGATACTGCCCAGGCGTCTACACATAGGTAAGAAGACTGTACTAGACATATTATATATAGATTTAGGTTCTCATTATGTTCAAAAACAATGCTCAAATAAATATTGTTATAATAACTTTTTTTTTTTTTGGAATTTGTACTTGGAATCATCTTATCGAGCACCTTACTCTAACACCTACCTGTTACTTTTTGGGGTAAGTAAACTGACGAAAATGATTCATTTTCGTGTGTATTTAGTGATTGATGAATGTGACATTATCTAATACTTATGTTTTAAAGAGTATTTAAAGACTGTTTAAAGATTTATTACCATGCTTGCTTCCTGTTATCGAATGAATGCGAGTACGTTAGTAGAATGATAAACCAAAAAGGACTTAGTTCTCGGTAAAAAGTATGTAACTCATAATGGTTTTCAAGGTGACTAGTGACTCATTTATTTCGGAGTTAACACAGGCTTTGACGCAGATAAGATTACTAATTATTATTATTATTTTCAAACTCTAGGAGCCAGCAGGTTTTGGAACTTTAAAAAAAGCCTTTACTTGGGTAGAAGTGACGCAACAAACTCCCCAGTAATCAAAAACATCTGTCGGTTAAGTTTAAAGAACTTCAAATTGTACAATAGTAGTGAGAAGTACATGTACTACATTACTTGGTGGCCTAGAAATCCGAGGTGTTTGGGTGACTAGCTACGGGAGCGCATGTCGAATACAAAAAATATCGAAGGGACACAATACACAAAGCAAGACTACTGATTAACCTACTACGGTTGGTTAAATGCTCAACGATCTAATGCGAGGACACCGCACCGTCAAAACCCCAAAAGAAGTGACCTTGTCTCCATGATGTGATGATGAAGTAATAGGCTAGGCGAGTCGCGAACTCCACGAGTTGTAAAGTTCCAATTCAATCTTATCAATAGAATAGTGTACTGTGTACTGAATTTTATTAGATACCTAAACATATTGTGAAAACTAGCAAATTGTGAGTTGGACTCTCACACAAAGGGTTCCGTACCAAAAAATAAACACGTTTGTTGTATGCGAGCCCCATCAATTTTTATTGTTATTATAGCGGCAACTGTCTACGTATTACGGTTCTTGAGATACAGTCCGCTGACAGATGAACGCGTACCTACGGCTTCCCCTGGGTGCGGAAACCTAAAAAAGTAGTCTCGCCCCCCTCCTTCAATACCTACAAAAGCCCGTAGTAGGTATAATAGCAAAATCAAAAATGACAGTCGGAATTTTTAATTTAATTAAAAAAACCTAAAATGTTTACCAAACGGATTGATGCCAGCACTCTTTCATTCAGCTTTAATTATTTTTTATATTCTTCTCTCATAACTAGGTAAGAAAGATTTACTTAAGGCAAACAATCTTAAAACACTCAAGCTTTACTTTAGTGATAAAAGTGCAATAAAGGCGTGTTGCTACCTCCTCAATGCCAGATGTAATGTTACAGCATAACAATTTTCGTGATAGTAAAAATGAAGTTAAATTGGTAGAACCTGAGTAGGTACGTAGCTAGTTCATAAATCTCATTGTGACAAGCAGTTTTCCTTATCCAAACGTTGTAACAGTATTGAATAGGTAATTTGTGTTCAAACCTATTCAATAGATAGAAATCTGACATCATGGAAAACCATTGATATTTTTAGGATTAGGATATTATTAGGAGCTATCAGAATACCAGCGCTTAGATATTTAATTGTTTTAAATATCGCAGCATATGCTGAGAAAGGAACCTGGCCATGCACTTATAAACTGATACCTATAGTTTTTGTTTTGTATTTACTTTTACTATTTTCTTTTTTTGTTTGTTGAGTCCCAAATAAAAATTATTCTTTCTTTCTCTCTTTTCAATCATAAAACGTTTTCATTTGTCACAGTACTAGTTTTCAGTTTGAAAACATTACGTGCATCAACTTAGCATCACTATTCAATAAAAAGGTCATTATTTTCCTCAACCTGATTGTTCTCTATAAGTAATTGTTTTCCCTTACGCAATTCAAAACACGGAGATACCATCGTGTAATTGTATGCAAACTGGGATTTACGGAAGGTAAAATTCAGATCAAATTGAAACAGTCATTCTTATTTGTATTATATTAAAAATTTATTAGCGATTTCACAATTAATAAAATTATCCAAAATTCCTCCTCACAACAATAAATGCTTACCAAAACTAAACAAATATTGGAAGAATGGTAGATAGCTAATGTACACTCCAATTAACATCCAATTCAACTAAATTTAAGTATCAATTGCGGCGGATCTAGGTATTGTTGTATCATTAAAATTCACATACATACAAATTACAATGATTTAAAACATCAGTCGTTGTACGCTCTCTCGAACAGAGCTCAAAAACCCGCGAAAAATTACTCTTTATAATTCTAAATTGTGATACTCAGATACGTTAAAATGTCTCGGAAAATAAAAGAAAATAATATGTGATGGAATTAAGCCCCCGACCTGTTACATCAACTGCATAATTTTAAGCTACTCCACACATTGGAAAGTTAGTTATACGAGTTACTGGCTCACTGGTGGTAATAAATATAGTTACAGTTAAATGCTTGAACCCGTCATCACTGTCGCGATATCATCATTATTAAAATCAGAAATTTTTGATATGATTCACACTGAAACATTAAAGCCTTGTATCCACTAGGCAACATTTGTTGCGCAACCTGTGACGCCCAACATGTTCAGCAACATGCACAACAACGCGCGACGTTGCCGACAGGCGCGCAACATTGACAATGTTACTAAAGAAAAGTTCCTCGTTGCCGTTCAACATGATGAGCAACATGTTGTGCGTCATGTCGCGCGTCAAATGTTGCCTAGTGGATTCTAGGCTTAATTCAGAATATGACAGAGACACTCAACCGTTGTTTCAAATAGTCCATGCTGCAGTTTATTGCTGTTTATAACTCGTCCTTTTCTAGATCGACGTCGGATAGGTCAATGTCTTCTTCTTGTGGCAGTTCGCCGTCTTTGCCGTCCCAAGCGTCGGTGGACACGATCTTGGGCATCTCCGCGCCCTTCACCGGCGCGGTCTGACCACGGCCGAAGGACAGGTCCCTGAAATAAAGAAGTTGGTTATAATTTAACACTTTTATTGTCTCTACAACGTGTTGTTTTGCATCCTCGTCAAATTCACGGACGTAATTATGCTAATGATTCTCGACCCAAATCAACAATAAAATGAGTAGGTATTTTTTTAATTTATTTTTGCTATTTACGGAAATCCGTGTGAACAAGACGTATTTAAATGCGGCCCGTCTGTTCCTAGCCTTATAACTGCGCTTTCACACACACAAACAAACGCAAACAATACATCGATCATTCGAAAAATTCGTAGGTACCTAATCCCCCGCGCACGGCCGCACGCGCCTACCGCCCAGCCGCGCCTCCCCCCGCCCCGCGGCGCGGCGTCTGATCCAACAGCAATAGTTTCTTTGATTTCGCCGCCGTGTGCGCGCGTTTTGCGAATTCCTTTCTCGGTACATCGTTCAGACGTAGGTACAAAGTGCAGGATGACGGACAATTATTCCAATGTCGAGTTGGTAGAGATGGTCCGCCTTTATGCCATCAGTGGAAACGTGGAGCCATCCGGATGTTCACGGAAATGTTTCCCGATCGGGAACCCCCATCACAGAGCGTCATGCTGGCTGCTACGCAGAGACTACGGGATCATCGGCAGTTGACGTACCCCGGCATGCTCAAACACGCAGCAGCGTAGGCCTGCCTGTCGCCTTGCAGGAAGACATCCTGGAATACTTCCAGCGAGAACCACGGGCAACCACGCGGGAGGCTGGTGACCGCTTTGGAGTGCACCACACCACAGTGTGGCGCCTACTGAAGCGTGAAAGGTTTCTTGACTACTGGATCGGTCGCGGAGGACCTGTGGCCTCTTAACTTTTATTTTGTGAGGAGACGTTAAAAAGTTAGTTTAGACGTAAAAAGTGACAAGTGTAACAAAATTACGTGCAAGGATAATTAGTGCTTTCGACTCTTTAAAAACGAAGGTGTTAGTTTTACGTAGGCTGAAAGAAAACCAGCTACATTGTGGTCGACTGTGCCAAGATTGTGGTGATGGAAACTGAACAATACCTCCGGGTAACATAAGTAGGTAGGTAATTTATTTATTTGTTCATTTTGTAAATACGTTGTTAGCTTAATCAATTTATTACCTACTGTAAATAAGTCGATTTCAGATTTTTAAGTGACTCAATAATACCTAATTGTAAGATTCGAAAGTATCACCACTTACTTACACTTAACTAGCACATCTTTCCCTTACCATCAAATGTAGAAAACATTTTTTGACTTAGTAGGTACCTAGATCGGTTACATACCAACTAAGGTAGGTATTATTGCCGGTCCTAAGCCCGTTAAGTAAGAAGGAAAATTTCAAATCAACCAATTTAATCCACAAATAAAAACAAAATCATTACGAAAACTTTGAATAGCAATAAAGCAAAACTAACATTTTAATAATCATCTGATAACAGGTCATTGAACTTTTCTTTGGCGCACTAAGTAGTATTACTGTAATTAGTAAGATTTCCGTATTCCAATGATGCTTAAAAATGAGTTAATTATCAAGCGAAATTTATGACAATAAAGTAGATGATTTCCGAAATAAAATTAGGTAAAATTATTGCTACTGGTCGCCGTAGGTCATCGCACGATCGCACACGTAGGTAGGTACGAACTAGCATTTCGTAGGTAAGACGTCGACACTCACGCACACAGCTGCATTGTCGCTGTGTGCGTAGGCGCCTGATTCTGTGGTATTCGGGATTTTATTCTGAAATACTGTTGAATTTCAATAACAAAAAAAAGCAGCGCTTATTGGTTATTGACCGGTACCGTACTTTCAATTGATTATTTATGTATTTTATGACAACCTCCTGAAATTTGACGAGGATGCAAAACAACACGTTGTATTTTGATTAAGTGCTTGCTGGTGCCTAATTCAACTAGCGATTAACACCACATGTGTGTGTTTTAGTGTTTTGGGTGCCGCTGGTCAGCGGCACCCAAAACACACACGTGAAAAAAAAAAAAAAAAAATTAGTGAAAAATTTTAGTTTTGGGTGGTCACCCAAAACTAAAATTTCAAAACAGCACATGAGTGTAGTCGATAAATAAATTGACTATTGTTGCACAGGGCCCCAAGTCTGCTATTTTTATAAATTTGTCATTCCAACACGATCCCATTGTCATTTTACTAAAAGTTCGTAATCTGCTAAATTCATAATGGTCGATCATTGTTCGGTCAATCGTCTCGTAATAGTTTTTGATAACCAAGCTATTAAAAGAAATGACTGCACAATGACATTCTAATGGTAGGGCACTGATCAAAGGAAGTGTTAAATTTTTTGTAGATTACTGCATACGTCTGTCATTAATTTGTCATCTCATTATGTACGAGATTACCATTCTATGCCATTTCTTTCAATGGATTGTCAGTGGTTGACCATTGGAAAGTCATGCGTGACACTTTTATATTAGTAGATTATCAAAGTTGTAAAAATCAATTATCGACCATTCTGACACTATTATAATAGCAGACTTGAGTGAGGCCCTGATAAGAATTGCACGAATATTCTGATAGTATATTATAAGATGATTCAAAAAGGTACCGTCACAGGTTCAACGAATTCGATTGATCAGGAAAACAATCTACCTAGTATTCGCAATCAAAATAATCGGAATTTTGATGACGTCTACGTTGAAACGCGACAGGTAAATATTTTGGGGAACAAGGCATAAAAACTATGATGCATGAAAATCATAATGAGAAAATAAATATTCAACAGCCACATATTACGTCAATGAATTTGATTCACATCTCAGAAACTACTAATATAAAAAAATATGGCGGCTTGGTCGGGTTTTTCCCGAAGCCACGGATCTAGCTGTTTTTTTTTTACTTAGGGACCGTTTATGGGCGGTAAAGTGGCGTGGTTCACTTTTCCTCTTGACAAAGTTCATGGCTCCTATAGGACAGACTATGGGAGTGGAGCCGCTGGTAAAAGCAAGTTAAGGGTCCACTGCAATAACGATAAATGTCCTTGTTACCTCGTTTTGAGATAATTGCGTTTCAATTGTATTCATGGGAAAAGGAAAGTCGTATTAAAGGTATGACAATAATACATTATTGGTTACAGCACATTTTGATTATTGATATTATTTTGTTTCTCTAGTCAAGCTTTATTTAAGAACCAAGTAAAAATGATATTATTTAAAGTTTTGAAAACCAGGACTTTATTGAGTACTCTTTTATCTAGTATAAGCGTGATCTGTCTAAAATATCGGGCTTGTAAGTAATATTGGCAAGTTGGTTAACGAGATTACCAACTACAGATATCCAGTGGCTGAAAGACGTGCTTACTTATTTTTTTTTACAAAAATGGACTTTTATCATTATTGCAGTGGACCCTTCAAGTGGTGTCCTAACTTTCTAATCAAAACTCGCGCCATCGTCTTTGGTGATATTTTTTTCAGATTGTTTTTAAAGGTGTTTGACCGTTTGTTTCGTCTTGTCTGAACATAGACTAGTAAGTTAAATAAAAATAAGTAATGTGAGAGAGTAAACTTACCTGAGGAACTCGTTGATACCAGTCTCGGAGAAGGATCCCCTAAGGGTTGAGAACTTGAGTTTCTTGGCGTTGACGACAGCCATGGCGGGGTAGCCGAAGCCGCCGAGTTCCAGAGATTCTTCTAGAGCAGTCTGCGCTCCGGCCTCGGCCCAAACCCAGCTGGAATTAAACATGTCTTATTAGCAAAGGATCTATTTTTATTAAGAATCGTTTGTGAAATAGTAGACTTTGTTACTGGCCACCTTCAAGTCATAGGACCTCTGTGGTGGGAACAGCTGTCAGCGCTAGGGTATCAGGCGAGGCGAATGACTATGGGTTTTAATGAAGCGGTCAGCTTTTTATTGTGCAGGGAAAATCGACTATTTCCCTGTCAGATTCTTCGGAATATTTTATAATCCGGTGCAGGTAGATGGCTGTCTTGTAGTATTCATAATACATGAAAATTTGCTTCTATGGTTGTGACCACAGAGACACCTTCGGGTACATGTTCACTGTGCAGGGAAAATCGACTATTTCCCTGTCAGATTCTTCGGAATATTTTATAATCCAGTGCAGGTAGAGAGCTGTCTTGTAGTACTCATAATACATGAAAAAGCGCATCTATGGTTATGACCACAGAGGTACCTTCGGGTACAAATGGTTCGAACATTTTTCTATGGGAGCTGGCATAGCCACAAAGACAGGCGACATCCACTAACACGCACTGGAACCACGTGGTGGATTACGGCCTACTCGCTCTCATAGATAGAGGCCTGTATCCTGGCAGTGACAACATTTAATGCCGAGTATGTACTACTATCATACTCGTCAAAACGTGAGTAGTGAGACGAGGCGGGTGACTCACCCCCACATCTTGTTCTTGTACTTGTCGCCCAGGCGCGCCAGGACGGCGAGGTAGTCGTTGCGGCAGGCCGCGTTGCAGTCCAGGATGTGCGGCAGCACCGACACCACGCACAGCGGCTTCTCGCTGCACGCCTGCATTGACTGCTCGTCGGTGACCTGGGAAAGAAAGACTCGTTAAACAATGACAACAAATAAAACTACTACCAAAACAGTGGTCTCGAACATCTCAATGCGAAATCGGTAGATCAGCTTTCCAAATATCATCAATCATCACTCAATATATGTATATAAAACTCTTGTTGTGTTACACATACAACGTGGAAAATTGATATTTGGCATGTACATAGATTCCTTGCGGACTATAGGACTATATTTCTGCCGATTTCTAAGTTAGTGAACTCGGTGAAAAGTATGGTACATTATACTGGTTGAAAAAGGAAATTGGTAGTATCATCTATACTATACTAATATTATAAAGCTGAAGAGTTTGTTTGTTTGTTTGAACGCGCTAATCTCAGAAACTACTGGTTCGAATTGAAAAATTCTTTTTGGGTTGAATAGACCATTTATCGAGGAAGGCTTTAGGCTATATATCATCACGCTTAAGCCAATAGGAGCGGAGCAGCGATAAAGAATGTTTTAAAATCGGGGATTCCACGGGGACGAAGTCGCGGGCAGCAGCTAGTTCCTCAATAAATAGGGTCTAACCAAAAAAAAAACTCTTCAGCTTTATAATATTAGTATAGCCTATAGATGTCATAGCAGTAACAATTTAAATATTCTCAATTCTTTATTGCGTACCATAAGTTACATATAGTTGATAGGGAAGTAAATAGTAGTCACAGTTATGGACCCTGTCGGGCACAGCAAAGATTAAGTAGGAGAGAGGATAGTAATGATAATGTAATAGCAGTCCGATTTCTGAGATAACGTTTTAACCGGAATTGATATATTTGATTGAGTGTTATTTTTTATATTTTGTAATGGGTTTGCTCTTGACTAGTTAAGGTCAGAGGTGACAGAGACAAAGTCGACGAAGGAATGAGATTACCCAAAAGAAGCCTGTCCACTCTAACTTTGATGAGATTAGGGTTGGAACACAGACGCAGGCAGAGAGTTCCACTCCTTTGCTGTGTGCATTATAAAATAGTGTAATTGGTTCAGTATCATTACGTTTCTGATCAGTTGAAGAATTTCGCCTTAATAGATAACTACATCAATTATGTATGTAGGGTTATAAATTGCTATATTTCTACTACTAACAGGTTGTATGTCAGTTGGCTAGCATACTCTGCCACAACACGTGTTTTTGGGCATATTCTCTGGCTATATCTCGTCTTATTCACTGGTAAACTTGTGTATTGAAAAGCTTTAAATTCCGAATGACTCTCTTGTTTCATCTGTAAGTGATAAATTATATTTATTTTTTAAGTACGTTAAACATAACACTTCTACACGTCCAATATGTTTTAGTCATTTTAAGCTAGATGAGGCTGGTGTTTCCTAGCCGATTACCTTGAGAAAAAACACCGAAACAAACTCAGAGGTCAAAGTCTCTTTTAGTGCCATACAATCCTTGCTGGTCAAATCATGGTTCAGACATCAGGTTGATGTCTGAGGTGGCCTTTTGAAGAAAATACCACACAGATTTGAGTGGACCTGTCCAGACAGTGCAAGCATTTATCAGTTACCGTGGAGCTCAAACTTAGAACTTTAAGCAGCTCAACAAGTGAAAGATGGCAACTGTTACGAGCGCTGACTTTAAAAATTGGGTACTTTCCTAGATAGAAAAGTACAAATTCTATTTAGTCCATCCGTTAGGTTTCCAAAAAATATTGGACACATATTTTTGCCATTTCCAATCGATAAAAAATGATAAAGATAAAGCGCATCAAAGTTCAAGAGTGGGGGCCGGTGACGTCACATTTTTGTAAAAAATGTACTGAAATTTGATGTCACCCGATTTTTCAGCGGACTGTGTAGTCTTTATTATTTGATTAGGTAAAAAAAATGTGTTCAACCTTTTTTTGGAAATTAATCTGACGGACGAAAACGATGATGATACAGTGCGTTGAATACTCATGTGACGTCACTACTCGCTATAATTTTTACTAAGACGTGACGTCACAAGCCCCCACTCCTGATCTTTAATGCGTCTCATTATAAGAATCTGTGAAGCTTATAATGAATCCTTATTGATCCTCGTATTGCGTATTGTAACGGAAGAATGAACTTATTGAAACAAAACCAGTTTCCCATCTTCACTGCGACGTAATACTTGTATAAACATTATAATAAAATGGAGCACTTATATAAGCTGTGATTATGTTTATATTCGCGTAGTAACCGAACCGTTATAAAATTTACGACATATTGAAAATCGGTAACAAGAGAAATAAAAGTGTTTTCGAATTTAATCGTCGTGTTACACGTTCAAGATTCAGGGCAAGATTTTTAAATAATTTTTATGTAACATAAACTTGGTACTGATTTTTCTTTTAGTGTTCAAAAACTTGGGTTCAAGGCAAAAGGCTCTAGATGATTTCAATTTGGCTGAGATTCAACCCGGTGTAATTTTCTAAATTACTAAATTGAATACTGTTGGCATTGAAGAAGAAAAGCCGACAAAATCAATATTCAAGTTTTTCAAGTCAGTTGATAAAAAACCTTATTTCAGACACAAGCCTTCAACAATAAAAACTAAAATATCGTACCAAACTTCGTATCTATACCCTATCTGTTTAGGTAGTTAACTAAAGGTAAACAATCTTGGTATGTCTTTTAACGAAAAATGTTTTTGAAAAATGTGAAATACGTTTTACAACATGAATTACTTTCAGATTTTCTAAAATTATAGATAATTGATTTGTATAAGTAGTAATATCCATATTTTAAAATTTATTTTTACATAAAAAGACATACCAAGATTGTTTACCTTTAGTTAACTACCTAAACAGATAGGGTATAGTTAATTTACGGTCAAACCCAATAACCGATCTATCACATACTGGAGATAGAAAAACAACAGAAAAATCAAGAAAATTTATAGAGGTTTTCTGTTGTTTCATTTGTTTTTCTATCTCCAGTATGTGATAGATCGGTTATTGGGTTTGGCCGTATTGGCCGAGGAGGCACATGGACGGTGAGCTCGGGGCTGGTTACCTGCACGATGTCTGGCGCGGGGACGTTCTCGGCCAGCTTGTCGAGCGCGTAGCTGACGATGTCGCTGGCCGTGCGGCCGCCGTTGTAGTCCTCCGCGGCGTCGTACCCCTTCCTGCCCGCGGGGAACAGCTTGATGGTGGGGTAGCCCTGCACCTGGAAGCGGGACGCCATCTGCTGGTGCACCGTCGCGTCCAGGGCGCCCACCTTCACCTGAAACGTATGACGACGATTTTTTTGTGAGTTGTTTTTGAAATCTGAAATGAAGAATTTCTCAAGGCATCCACTGTAAATTTGTGTATTGAAGTTTGCACTAATTTATTTATATATTACTAGCTGCCGCCCGCGGCTCCGCTCACGTGAACGTCGAATATAATCCTGGGATAAAATGTATCCTAAGTGTTACTCCAGACTACAACTAAGCCTACCTCTCTGCCAAATTTCATTAAGATGTGTTCAGTTATTTTTGCGTGAAAGTGTTACAAACTTCCATACACACAAAGTTTCGCGTTTATAATACATATTAGTAAAGATAAGTTAAAATAAATAAATTAGTGCAAAATCCAATACTATCAGTTATGATTTTTTTTCAATTATTTTCGGTTTTAACACAATCACAAAAACAAGATGATAACGAATATAATTAAGCAGTTAAAGAAAACAAGTTATTAACGAAACGTTAATGAATTTATTCCGCCGGCCGTGTTATTGAACACGGGCGCGAGAAGCTTAGTCGATAAGAACATTAAGTGAGAAATTGGTTACCCGAGTACCTAATTGTTTTATGGCAGATTATTGACTGGGTAATTAAGACGATAAAACAATTTAACTACAGTAATGTTTATAGCGGGCAATCGTAAATGCAGGTTGGATTAATTAGTATTTAATTTGGTATATTTTAAAACCATGCTGTCTATAACTTTTTTAACATAGTTTTTATTAGTTTTCAGCAAGCAAGAATAAGCAGATACTTAATTAATTTTTTCTATAGACTATTTGCATTTGGAATCTACTAATCAGTATTGCAAATAAGCTTATGACTTAAATATAAACAGAGCTGTATGTTAGTGGTAGTTCTAACTTTATACTTTTTTTTGCAGGAGTTTTTGAAAAGGTGGCAATAATGGTTTTTCAGCAAAATTGATAAGACAGAGGATACAAGTAATCTGGGCCCCAAGTCTGCTATTTTTATAAATTTGTCATTCCAATACGATCCCATTGTCATTTTGCTAAAAGTTCGTAATCTGATAAATTCATAATGGTGGTCGGATAATGGTCTCGTAATATTTTTTGATAATCGAGCTATTAAAAGGAATGTCTGCACACGACGACGTTCTAATGATAGGTCACTGATCAAAGGAACTGTCAAAACTTTACCAGACTACCGCATACGTCTGTCATTCATTTGTCATTATATACGAGATTACCATTCTATGCCATTTCTTTCAATGGAGTGTCAGTGGTTGACCACTGGAAAGTCATAGTGACGCTTTTATACTAGTAGATTACCAAACTTGTAAAAATCAACCATTATGAAATCAATGATAGACCATTCTGACACTATTGTAATAGCAGACTTGAGGCCCTGGGGTGCGTTGCACCTACTAAGGTGAAAAATATCATTTTCACGGTTCTTGCTAAAAACATACTACTCACATTATGACTCAAGTTTTATTTTGTTAAAATCAGTATCGGAATATCAGAAAACTTTTGTTAATCACCCCAGTTGCTCATACAATTTTAGATAAGGTAAGTTTATCTAGGTTAACGCAAAATACTTAATATTTCTTTAATAATATTCCGATTTATATGTTATCGAAAAGATAACAGAGCGTCCTATAGTATTTGTTGCCAACCAAACCAAACATCTTTTATTTGTGTGCGAATATATTTGTTCTCAAAAAAAAACGAGCCATTTCCCATACCGATACAATAAGAAAAAAGGACGTATCTCGTTGCGTATCATACGAAGTAACTGATTTCCGACATTAAGAAAATAACTTAAGGTCGGTAATCTATTGCTTACGTTATGTGTAGATACGTCCTATTTCCTTATGGCGGCAGCATAGTAGGTAAAACATCTGTTCTTATTAGTGACAAGTCGTGACAGCCAGAATCTTTAGGAAACAAGAAAATTGTATGTTGAGTTGACAGATATGCCTCCCTAGCAGTGGAGTAACTATACCATCGGGGGCCCGTGGCAAATTCTCTTTATGAGGACTTCCGAGTTTTATTTTCAAGAGCATAGGTTTATTCATGCCACCGGAAAATGGCAACCTTATATAATTTATTTTAAGAGGTAAATCGATAAATTGCAGTGGCGTGCAGTGGTTCGAGTTAGAGTAGGCCAGAGAAAATGTCCAAAAAAAAAACACCACATTATTCAGGGTTGAAATGGTGTTTTTTTTTTAAATAGAGGCTATTTAAAAAACAAAAAAAAAACTCATTTAATTAAAAAACAACCCTGAATAATGTGGCTATTTTTTAAAATTTATTTGGGCATTTTCTCTGGCCTACTCTAACTCGAACCACTGCACGCCACTGATAAATTGTCAACTGAACATTTGGACTGAACTTTTTAACGCATCAAAATTTGATAAGTCTATGATCTCCGAAGTCATTTCTAGAAATTCCAACGTATCTTGGAGCCGGGGCCCTCTCAGGTCGGGGGCCCGTGGCCTTTTGCCAGCTCTGCCACCCTATAGTTATGCCACTGCTCCCTAGAAAGTCAAACTACGCCTAAAAATCTATGATATATCAGCTAAGAGCTGAAGAAACGGTACTGGAAATTATTTTCAGCGCCGTCGCACAAGCATAGCTCCAAACTTGTAGTAACTAACCTTGCCCTTAAGTTCCGTGGCAGCCTTGGCCCAGTGGGGCTCCAGGTTCTTGCAGTGTCCGCACCAGGGCGCGTAGAACTCCACCAGCCACAGGTCCTCGCTGTCCAGCACCAGCTTCTTGAAGTTGTCGTCCGTCAACGTGATCACGTCAGAGTCAGACTGCGGAAAAACATTATTGGATAAGAATACTTTATAAAAATAAACTTAACCTTTATTGCATTTATTAAAAAGAAAAATAACCTACAATAGGCGAGACACATACAAAGGAGGTTTAAAGAAGGTTGAGGGCTTGAAGATTATACAGGCCATACATTTAGGTCATAGACAAGATATTTGAAATTTAAAAAAAGAAACCAGTAAATAACTGAAATTCACGAATTTACGAAATCTGGCATTTGTGTTTCTGCAGATGGGTTGTAAAATTTGTTTAAGAACTCAAAGTTATTTGCTGATTTCAAGTTTATTAGGGAAATTGAACCTTTAAATGGTTGCTTCAGTTTTAAACCTCGAGAATCTCAGTTCCGCGTGAGTAATCTCCGAATGCATAGGGTAAGACGATACGTTAATACATCTAATAGAATAGATTCTCTTTATTATGTACTACAGCAAGATATATGGAGAAAACTTTATAAAGGGTGACACAATAGGCGGCCTTATCTAAATTTAAAGCGTGTTAAATCTATCTTAAACATTAGCGCGTAGGAAGACAACTAAATTAGTTATTTTGGAATTCATTTTATGGTACGCAATATCTAGAAGATACTTCCGTGAGTAGTAAGTATAATGTTATTGTTCTAAATAACTGTTGGCAAAGTTCCATTTTTGTTAAGACAAAGATAATACTGTGTCCTTAAATTTTAAATACGATAAATTATATGTCTAAGCTAATGAACTGTCCACAATAATATGGAGAATACTTTGTATATTATTTGTGTACATTGTTTTATGTATTAAAACGTACAAAGTGAGTTTTGAAAATAAATCTAGTCATGAGACCAAAATTCAAAACATTTATTTCAATTAAACCATCACCATTTGAATTCATCTGAATCAGTTGGTCAGAGATGAAGCTCGTTGCAAGTCCCAAAGCAAAGATATTTATGGAGAACGATTTTCAAGAATCTCCATGTTTTCCTTTTCTATATTCTACACTATTTTTACCTACACGGACCTAAAAAGAATTCAGCAACTATGATACAATATGCAGAAGTCTGAGACCTAAAGTACCTAAGTTTCCGAGGCTGATAAAGCACCTAACCACCCACCACATGCGCACACATAGCTGCCTGGTATTGCAGCCCTTTTTCATCATCTCTGAGCGGAGCGGAAGGGAGTGTCAGACTCTTACTGACTAAAACCCATCCGTGTTCCTCCTAATGCCCTTTACGTTCCAAGGCCGAGGTAACTCTTTCGAACAAATTCCGCAATCCTGACATGAGAACTCCTGACTTACGAAAGAAATAAAAACTTCTTATGTTAATCTCTCTTCAGCAAATCAAATATTTGAATTAACATCTTAGTGCGTGCTAATAAGACTCATTATTTTGTACAAAATGATCAGAACTTGAGGAGATTGAATCATTCTTTCGTATCCATATTCGGTGCTAAACACTACAAACTAAAAAGGAGGTCAGTAAGATCACTGACGTGGCCCAATGGATCAATTTTCTAAAGTGAGAGGCAGCGTAGGAGTCCAGTGGGCGTCGCGTGACATTCGACGAATATATTTCCGCCTACCACCTACGACGCTACGTCTGAGATTCTTCGATTTCTGTTCCAGATAACTTATAGAAAACTAACAAAATTCATGAGAATTTATATTCACAGAAATATTGTTTTGACGATCATGTTAGATCTGATATGCTGTATCTTAAAAGAAACTATAAATTGTGCAATACCAGATTTAATCAACAACAACAATTATGGAGAGTTGAAACTAGGGTTAGTCGGGTTTCAAGACGACCTAAATTAGAAAAAACAACAGCAATGGGTCATTCATTACACCCTTTACAATCGAAGGTTTAAAGTTGGCTTTTACTTAGAAGTTATGACCAGTTATTGGCAACTGAGGAAGGCTGATCAGACTTCAATCGAGCATATTTTCGCCTCTTGTTACATACAACGTCAAACCTCAATTAAGCTCCAAAAATAGACAAGTTGTTGACACAACAGACACGTATAGCTACTGCTACGTGATATGAAGATAAGATGTCAACGCCCCCTATTCAACACGATGAAAAACTACTCCTTTAGTTTCTCGAGATTCACAGCAACGATGATTAGGAGGCTCCCTAATCATTTGGCTAGTTTTTATTATAAAAAAAAAAAAAAAATTCACGTAAATAAAAAACGAAGTCGATACATTGAATACTCGTGTGGCGTCACTATTCGCTACAATTTTTACCACGAGATGACGGCACAAGCCTCCACATCTTTGATGCTTTGTATCTTCGTCACTTTTTATAGATTTGATAAAGCAAAAAATACGTGTCCAATATTTTTCGATAATCTTACTGACGGACTAAATAGAATCATATATTTTATTCAAGAAACATCCCTATTTAAGTTCTGAGTTTGATGCCTCAAGCGTTTACCCGACTTGACGAGAAATATAGACACGTAACAAAAAAAATAGAATAGAAATGACGCTGGATAAAGGTCACATTAATCACCGCTACTATTTCTCTTTATCGTACTAGCAAAGAACAATTGATTAAATACAGTAGCCACGTTCTTGAATGTCCTTTGAAATACACGTGGATCAAAAGTAACGATGTTTTCATTGGAAATGCAACAACTGTGTTGGTATCATAAAACTACAATGCATTTTTAACTGTACCAATATAATACACGCACAACTGTGAATATGTTTTCCAATTATGCCTTATTTATCTTTTATGTTGTAAATATTATGAGGAGCTCGTGGCTAAATTATAACAGGCGCACGGGTCGATCTTCGAGGTTAAGCTACGCTTGCCGAGGTTGGTCTGTGGATGGGTGACCATCTTAACATAGCAAGACTTCTCCGTGCCTCGGAAAGCATGTTAAGCCGTTGGTTCCGGCTGTCATTTGGAGGAGATCATTGGCAGTCGTTACGGATTGTCAGAAGCCAGAAAATCTGACACCACTCTTGCCAAGAAGTACCATGTTCCCCAGTTAATGGGTTGTGGAAGTCTGGTAGGCAGCCGCTTCACGTAAAATACTGGTATTCAGCTGAATCCGGTATGACTGGGAGCCGACTCCAATATAGTTGGGAAAAAGGCTAGGCAGTTGTTAATATAATTATGAATCTAACATTGAGGTAGAACTTACTAAACGCATCAAAATATAGAAGAAAAAATATAACTTTATTAGTTAGTGACTATCCCAGGCGTCCCTGTCGCTTATCTGAGCGTCGCTTGATAACAGTTGCATCAGCATTCACAACTACCTTTTTTTGCAGCACGAATTTCAGTCTCATTAAGAGCCTAATTATTTTCTGTCTCGTTTCATCCTTCAGATCGCCACGTAATAGCATCATTTGTAATTTTTTGAACCTATCGTATGTTGTTATGGGGGTCGTCTTTATACTTGTCGTCTGTACAGTTGCTTTGGTTGAAGTTTTCTTAACAGTTGCTTTGTTAGGAGATTTCTTTATAGCTTTGGTAGTTGTGTTTGTGGGAGATTTCATTGTCGTTTTCATTTTAACTGGTATTTTCAGAGGTCCTTTTATCCGAGCAATGACCTTTGTTGTAGTATGTAGATTGTCATCTGTTTTGTTCGAGTCAGGTAAACATGTTTCCGTGGTATCGTTTAGTTGTTGTATCAGTGGTGGTGGTTGAGTCATTACTGTAGTGGTGGCTTTTTTTACCACTAGCCATGGTATGTTGTGACCTAGAGTGCCTGGTTTGTCCCACTAGTGCAAAATTTTGTGATGTAACTTTACAATGTTAAAATTAAAATATTGCATGATAAATTAAAATGAGTGAGAGTTTTTAATGTTGTTTTTTGTATGAATGTCGTGTTAGTATTCTGATGTACAGTGAATTAAATCATTTATTCATAAAACCCCTGAGCTGTTTAGTAAATGTTAAGGTTTTCCCTATGGATAGTTTTAGTATAAATACGCTAAGCAGTTCAGAGATTTCATAAATCAGGAGGATTATCTTTAATCATGAATTATTGCATGATTAAAACCGAATTATGCTTATGTCAAATTAAAACTGAAAAGTTGATTCATGAGGTCCTAAACATTTGCACAAAATGATTACTTTTTTGGTGCTAATTTTTTTTGATACAAAAGGACCTTTGAGAGCATCTTGAAATAAATTAAATAGCAATAGAATAAAATGCTTTCTCATCGCAAATACCTAATATGTTTAGACAGTATGGAAACAAAATAAATAAACATAACAGGTATGCAAGATTGAGAATGTTCAATAAATACTAATGCTGACATGATAAAATCAATAATGTTTAATGACAGGTTACTATCACCACATATTATGATTTCTAGATCTCATGAATCCTTTGATTAGTCTATCAAGACTATTCAAAACCTTTACCTTGTCTGATCCCGAGTCCTCAGGCCTCTTTCCAAGACGCTCATAAGCCTTGCCTTTGACGGCTTTCAGGGCGGCTTCGACTAATCCCTCGGCAGTCCTTGAAGATTTGTATGGGACGTGCTTGCTTCCTGTGAAAATCTTGATGGTTGGGAAGCCACTGACTCCATAGTTCTTGCCAAAGCTTTTGTACTTGTCTGCATCTATAGCTCCAACTTTAACAATGCCCTGAAAATTAAAGATTTATGTCGTTAATCCGAAATTTACATTTTGATATAACTTTCCAAGTAAAATACTAATTGCGTTTTACTTCTTATCAATGGAAGTAGCAACATTAAATGCATTTGAGAATTATGCAATATTCCCAAGGTTTTATCTTAAAGAAATATTATAACTGGAAAATCATAGGATTTGGAATGGAACATTGCAGTTTTGCTGGAAACATGATCAGGCATGACATTTTGTTGTTATAAACATTTTACGACGTGAGTTTGTTTCACTTGTATTATTTAAATGACTAAATATAAAACTTATGATTTCTGTGCTAAAATGAGAAAATCATATATTGCCAACAAATCTCTATGTTGAAGTAGCTGTCATTGAACTTTCCAGAAATAATTCATCCACACTGCAATATTGTAAATGGCTCAAACAATAACAAAATCCGCCCCTAAGATGACACACTGACCCAATAACATATGAACCAATTAAAAGTAAATTGATATATCAGATTGTACTTTACTACTATTGATGCCCGACTTGAGAAATGTAATTTCCTTACATGATTTGCATGAAAACTAAAATCTATGCACACAGTGATTTTACGCATTTGGCGATAGTAGAAACGAAGCGCTAGTTTTTCTTTAGATATATAAATATTAGGCACATACCCGCAATGCTTTAGCAGCCTTCTTGTATTCAGGAACTAGGTTTTTGCAGTGACCGCACCAAGGCGCATAGAATTCCACCAGCCACACTTCATAGCTGTCCGTGACCAGCCTGTTGAAATTATCAGGAGTCAGCTCAACCACGTCCGAGTGAGAGTCGTACAGGGCGTATCCAGACCCCACGAACAATAAAATACCTGAAAATAAAATTCTCATCATTACAACCGGCTCGCATGAATCTCTCAACATGACGAATTGATTTCATTTCATGGTTTAATTATGTTATTTAAACATACCCAAGAAATACGTGTGCAACATTGTGGGTTGATTATATGCTACTTAATTTAGAAACTATAAAAACACCGGCCACTATCGATAATGAGATCGCACGAGTTATCGGCTAAACAATGACCCGGAGAAATAAACACGTCAGTTCATCTATTTGGCATCCCAAAGAAGAAAGACACGATATTGTCAATGGAATTCGTGGACTCGCATCATTGGCCAAATCAAATTTCCCGCAAATAAAATGATTACGGTGTAGTAAGATCAATTATTATTTACGGTGGCAACTCCTAAATCCTGTATATACCAGTGCGAGTTGGACTCCTGCAACATGGGTTCCTTACCACCAAAACTATTATGAATTTCTTTCTTTATCATAATTTTCCAAGATGAGGGCTGCAACATATACTTATTCCATCAAGAGTTCCAAATGCTCCCTTTGGGGTCACAAACTTTAACTTAAGCCCTTTGACAGGCAGACAAACAGACAGATGATTGGGCTCAGCAGGTAGTCGATTTATTTTAAAAGCTGCATAGATGATACAATTCTGACGAAAGAAAATGAGTAACTGCATTTTACATACAGTTTGTTTTAATTCTTTATATTACACTAGTTACTAAACCACTATATAATGTTAAAATTCATACAAATAGAGGAAGGAGACTGCTATTGATATACCAAATCGCTCCGTCTATGTATGTATAGATTGCTTGCATACAGTCAGCGACATAGAAAGCGGCAATGCTTGCCAGGTTACTCCGCGGCCGTGTGTTGAGCATGCGCGACATGCGCGTAGATGCACGCAAATCCCTTAACGCACTTGCAGTGCAGATCATGTACGCTCTATTGTTCCGCGGCTGTTCCACCCGCAACGGTGCGATTCGTCAGTTTTCCAACAGTGATAATGCTTACCGAGTGCGAGCACCAACTAAATACAAGACAACCTTATTTTATACATGAAAGGTATATTTTGTTATTGTTCCGCTTCAGTTTGTTTATTTAAATAACCTTTAGGAGCATGTGCCTATTTCTGGACTTTAATGGTTGCAAAGAAGAAGGCCACTGCCTTCTACTTTCTAAAATCTCTGTTTTGTCACTGCTTCTTTAGGATAACTGAAAATTAGTCATACTTTGGTGTTGAAATTAGTAGGCTCACCCAAAGTGTTCATCATTATTGATTTTTAGTGTTTGTAAATTGTATGTCGGCCGATGAGGGGTGTTTTGTTTCCATTCGCCACCCCAAAGATTAAAGTTACCAACGGTAAAAAATCAAACTAGTTACTTTTATCGAATCAGATTAATTTACAAGTTAGTCGATTATTTGTCTATGATCACAAAAAAGGGAAGAAACAAAACATTTTCAATAAATCTGGTCCGATTTTTAACATGTATTTATAGGATGATTGGGCTGTATGGTCCGAGGTTTTATAATAAAAATAACTAACATGTACCACCATGTTCAACATTTCTCTTTGCTCTTATGTGTTTACTCTATGGTAATCAAAACATCCTGCGCATGCCTCAAATAAAAAAATCTTGATCAATATTTTCAATGTCAGCGGCGTCTTCTAACATATTAAATCAGTATTAAATAAGAATATTATTTTAAGAATAAATGTCTGGTGGCGATGCTTGGGATCAGTATCGGCCAATTTTTATGTTTTAAAGGTATTTGTATTTACTAAATTCATATTGACAGGTTATGTTCGCGCGTATTTGTTTATTTTTGGGTCAATTTAGGCGGGAAATCGGCGTCAGCAACGCCTTTCTTGTGTCATTCATCAATCGTCACTAATATTGCTACAATTTGCAGCCGTGGGCCCTTTAAGATTTTGTCATAAAATGAGCGCAATGGCAATGAATAACAAGCCGTTCACTGTGTTCGTTGAGGGTAATATTGGCAGTGGAAAAACAACATTTCTAGAACATTTTCGCCGATTTGAAGACATCACATTATTGACTGAGCCTGTTGAAGAATGGAGAAACCTGAAGGGATGGAACTTATTGGTAAGTATTTAGCGGGCCTCTTGGTATCACTACCTGCTTCCTTTTGTATCTATCTGGCTGGACAATAGGTCTGGAATTGAGGTTACATTGTGTCGAGATCTAAACTAAACCAAATCTTTATAATAATATTTATACCTAGTTGTAGGTAGGTGGCAAAAACTATAATATTGAAATTTCGTACCCCTCCGTAGAATGGCGGCATTCACTACGATGTCAGAATTTATCACTGATATCGCAGAATCCCTCCGTTCAATAACATCAAATAATTACAGAAAATTGCCTGTAAAATGACGCTAATGAATGCCAAAGTGTGTGTTATTACTTGTTCATTTTCATCATTATCATCCACAGGCTTTCTTAAGCCGCTTTTTCTTGTATCACTCCCCCTCTTTCCTGTGCCAGCCTCATGCAGTTTCTTGTTGTGCTGAATCATGCTGTATACAATCAAAGCATTATCTTTCAGGATCTTATGTACAAGGATACTGCTAAATGGGCCATGACTTTCCAATCATATGTGTCTCTAACAATGTTAGACATGCACCGGAGGGCTACTCCTACACCTGTGAAGTTGATGGAACGCTCCTTGTACAGTGCACGGTACTGCTTTGTAGAGCACATGATGAGGAGTGGGACCCTGCATCCAGCTGAATTTGCAGTGCTTGACGAATGGTTCCGGTTCATAATGAATCAGATCCAGATTGATGCAGATCTCATTGGTGAGTATAAAATAATGTACCTACATTAACTGGCTGACCCTAAATGGGGGGAACAATCAATATTTTGATTGTTTCATAATTCAAATACATGTGGGTGTCTGTGGCCAGGGCCTCAAGTCTGCTATTACAATAGTGTCAGAATGGTCTATCACTGATTTCATAATGATTGATTTTTACAAGTTTCTTAATCTACTAATATAAAAGTGTCACTATGACTTTCCAGTGGTAAACCACTGACACTTCATTGAAAGAAATGGCATAGAATGAATGCATGAATGATAGACATACGCGGTTATCTGCTAAAATTTTGACAGTTCTTTGATCAGTGATCTACCATTAGAACATCTTTGTGCAGTTATTGCTTTTAATAGCACGGGTTATCGAAATGAATTTATAAAAATAGCAGACTTGGGGCAAATTATAAAATTAAAACCTGTTTAAAATAATTTGTGGGTGCAATGAACTAAAAACAATACTATTAGAATACAAACAAGTTGAAACATGATTCTAAACTAATTATTAAGTATTATTAAGTCAAGTCATGCAATAAACAAAATATCATACCCACCATAAGAAAAACATAGATTTGACTTAAGATAATTGTTGACTAAAATTAATAATACAAACTGCAGTAATGATTCATTTTGTTTATTTCATAACTAAACCTGCTTAACAATCTTGATTTTCAGTATACCTGAAAACGACACCCTCCGTTGTATACGAGAGGATAAAGAAAAGGGCGAGATCCGAAGAGCAGTGTGTCCCACTGTCCTACATAGAGGAACTGCACAAGTTACATGAAGACTGGCTCATCAATAGACAACACGCTGAGTGTCCCGCTCCTGTAAGTATCCAAATAGCAATATTGTAGTATGCAATAATAACTAATGAAGTAGAGCAAATGATGTGCTTCTTCTTTCATAATTTCATGCTTTCATAAGTAACCTATGGTGGGTATAATTCTTAATCTGTTAGTAGGAACTAATACTGTTATTGTTTGACATTTAAAATACAAGAACCCATTAGGTAGTGGGTTAGTTGAGTGGTTGCGGGCGACAGTGATTGGAGCAAAGCACTAAGTAAAATCCCCTTTAGCTTTCCTGTGATGTTGTTTTTCAGTAATACTAATAATGTATGTATATACAGTATGATTTTAATGAAGTTAAGTAGAGAGCAATAAAAAGAATAACAATAACCAAGCAGATAAATTATGATTAAATTTTGTTTCAGGTTCTAGTGATAGACGCTGACTTGGATCTGTCTCAGATAACTGAAGAATACAAAAAGAGTGAGCATCAAATATTAAGAAAAGCTGTTGATGTGGTAATGAGATCTCCCAGTAAGCTTAGTCCAAAGAAACCCATTACCACTTCTCCTATACAGATAGTGCCTCAAAGAAGAATATTATAATATTGATATACTTTTTTATTTATGAAACTTAATCTTAACTGACTCATTGCCTTAGACTTGTGTTCTTTATGACTTATTGCAAGTATTTTAGTTTGTAAGACTACGTATGACAGGATCACAAATAGTAGTTTCTATTATACATGTTGTGGCTAGATGTCATAAACAGATGGACCTTAATCATTTAGAAAATGCTTTAAGAAATTATTCCTTCAAAGAAAACTTGAAAAATATGCACACATTTGTGTTCAAAATATTTTTGTTGACAAGTAATAACAATTTTATTATGATGTTTGTTTATTTTCAAACATACATACCTAATTATACTTTACATTTTTAAATTCCCTTGAAAATGTATGTATACATTTATGTTTAAATTAATAATTAAGTTTGTGTGTATTGTATGTATTTATATTTCGCATTTACTTTCAGTTTTCTTATTTTGTGTATGATATTGATTGGTTATATATAAATGAATCAACTGTACAAATTTGTGTCAATATAAAGGATTATTGACTGTATTATTTTTATTTTTCGGAATGTAAAATCAGTACCCTTGTACACCAACAAAGGTTTCCGTTAATAGCCTAAAGGAATAGTTACAGAATTATATTCCCATTTTTTTTCCTAGTTTCAATCATTGCTTCAGCTTTTGTTTTGTGAGGATGTAGGAATGTTGTAGGTTCCATACCGCGATAGTGCATTTTTGTTTAGAATCGTCACGATCTGATGAAGTTACAATAATTACGTACGTACATAAGTATCCTGTAATGAGTTGATTACAACATTTATGCCAAAAAGAGGTTAGCAATATAAAATCCCAAAATCTATCCTTTCATCCTTTCGTATCGTGTGCACGAATGACAAAAAAATCGATCTCGCGCCGTAGTTAAAATATTGCCCCGTCAGCAATATGGCGTTCTCACCCCCCGTAATAATTTTATTGATTTTTACCATTGGGTTTGGCAGAAACCTACAGAAACAATAGATATTACGTTGGCAACACTGGTTTTCCTTCAATTTGTCAAATTTATTATTGTGTCACTGTCAGGTGTTTGCTTCAGTTTACTTATATGCCAATATTAAATAAATTAGATAAACTAGGTCAATTTTTACTAGATTAATTGTTAAGGCATCGTTTTAATTGTTTTTACTAAGTGAAATTTGTTATATACAACATTTGTGATGAGTTCTTGTTGCGGCAACGAGTTAATATTTAATTCGGTCATTAGCGAAGTAGTGGCTTCCAATTTGGAGCAAGCATCGTATTTTATCAATATTTTATACAATTCTGGTTTTATTGTTGGTGCTTTTGCATTCGTTGTAGTCTTTTTGTTCGTGGCTGGTTGTAAGAACGGCGCGAGCCTCGGATCGCGGGCGCGTTGACGCATGAAAGTAAAAGTAATGAGATTGTTTACCGTGGAGCTGTAACCACTCGGCGTTGTAAGGTAAGTCGATCATTTACCATTTCTTGTGTATATTTATAGTCGTGTAGCTCTTTGAGTAAAGTTGATGTTCTCGTGTGTTGGAAAAACCCATTTGGATTTTTTTCGTCTGCAGCCTCTTGAATGTATTATCGTGGCAGCTATTGTTAGCCTAACAAATCGAATAGCCGGTCACGATATTCATATATAATTCGATTAAAATGATTGCATTTCTACATTTTATATTAAATATTTTGTATTATAATGTACCTGTGCATATTTTATTGAGTAAAATACATGCAATCAATATGGATTTACGCTACATGAAAATGACTTAACATTATTGTTGTTGGCTTAATTTATAAATTATGCTGAAAATGTGCATTGTCATTGAGTTGTGGGAACAGCGGAGGCTCACCGTACGTCCCATTCGTGATCTACCCTGTAGTTCCGGGCTTTTGTAATGATTCACATCAGAAGCTCGTCTCTACAGGTAGCTCACGGCTGGTAGACCACGCTACAAGGTGTATCTGTGTTGCTGTTCCTATGTATGACACTAATATTTATATCTTGGAACAAATCTGGTAAAATGTGTGCTTGTTTAATGTTTTTTTTTTTTCCAATTTAGCAAACATATCTGAAGACACTTTTTTTGGTAATGCTTTATCGGTCAAATTTATTTCTATTGGTAGTTAAAAAAACAGACTTGTGGGTGGAGGCATAGACCAGTTTATTCTTTGAGTTATGTAGTCATCAGATGCAATTGTGCTCTTTAGGCCATTTACTGTTAAATGATTGATGAATCTGTAATATGTTAGCATATTATTATGTTTCAAATTTGAAACAGTCTTTTATTAAAATACTAGACCAATTTCTCTTTCAAGATGTTGTAGTAGAAAAACATTTACTGTTCATTTGTTTTACTCTTCTTAGTGCTTAATACTTTTGTACCATAGTGGTATGTGTTACGATGGGTTAAGGAAATATGTTTAGATAAATAACAGGAAGTAATAAGATAAAAATAACTACCTTACCACAAAAACTGAAACAAATGGTTTATGCATAAAAACCTTATATTTTTTTAGGCTAGCTGTCCTTCATGCTGGGCCCACTTATAAAATATGTTGACTCAATTAGTATTGATATAGTACAATCACTACTTATCAAATATTTAATAACTTTATCTACAGATATTTTTTTGATTAGGTCATGCTTACTCGGACATTCAACTTGTGCATGAAAATACATGACCTTTCACAACCTCTATGAAATGTGTAATTTTATTGTGTAAGGCGATGGTTTTGTTCCATGAAGTGGGTAAATGCGGTGTAGTTTGTTAATAGGTTCTTTAAACCACATATTCAAGTAGAACCCAATAACCAAATAATTCACATGACCACTGTAACACCAATCATGGCTGATTTACAACATTATCCTTTTGGTCATGAAAATTGGTCTTAGATGCTAATTCTGACTATGGAACTTAGTTTCCATTCAACTAATTCACAACTAAATATCTATTGCTACTCGTATTACTCATTTCTACTGCTGTCCCTCATTAATTAAGAGCCTAATTGGGTAGGTTATTAGTATCACGAAGTCTAGATATAATACTAGTATTAAGCCCTAACTACCATTAGACTGGTTATCTCAACGAACGAAAGTGAGTGCGACAGGTGAGCGGCGCTAGTTTAACGCACTACTATTACCTCATACGACTCGCCCACTTTTTCACTTTCCTCTAGTGCACGCAGAAAGCGTAAACATGTCAACTTTATTCAGATTTTTTAGAATTTTCGTAGGTTATTAATTATACATGCGTAAGTGTGTGTATGGTTGAGTTGGTTTGGTCATTTTAAGAAAAACCCCATCGTAACTTCATGGTTTGTGAGTCATGTACATTGGGAAGGGAGAACAACATGGCGTCTTTTTGCTTCGTAGGGTGTGGTATGGTGGGCGCGAGCATGCGCGATCGAAACTCCCCGCTCCCGATTCGTACCGTGGGGTGTTAGTCTAGTAGTCGACACAATGTCAATAACCTCTCGGGCGGTTACCACCCGTGAGGATTTCCACACAAAAGAAAACGTCTAGTCTATGCAGCTGAAATCGATTTGAAATTGTCTGTATTAGTCTTAGAGCCTGTTATTTATTCGGTTATCCCATTGGAACCATCGATTCATTGCTAGCGTGTAGTTCATATGTAGATCGCCAATAGAATATTATCGAACATTATCAACAAATCGCTTAAGAGATATTTCTTGAGGATTCTATGCTGGCTTCTTAGTTGTCATTTTGAGACAAAAAACTAAATTGTATTCGTGTAGGTATCATTTTATGATTAGCTTGAAGGACCAACACTAAATATAATGGTAGATAATTTTGCTATGGGATTAAGCTGTGTATATGATTGTACGAATTATTCCACAACCTTTCAGATACAATGGCAGCATCCGTTGTTGGAATAATCAATCGACTGGCAAGTTCCGCAAAACGTATATCATCTGTCCATTTTGAGTCCGTTAAGCTTACATTCTGGGATCTGTATGATGTTCGAATGGCTACTAAGTTGATCAGAATAAATAAGCACTAACAAAATAATTTAGTGCCTAACTGAGAGCAGGAGCAAAATATAATTAAGCAGTTTTAGTTGGTATGATGAATGGTAAAGGTGGAGGAACAAAGTGCTATGACACCTTGGTACTTGAATTCTTCATTAAAATATAATATCAGGCAGTGCAAAGTTAATAAGGTGCGCGTCACGTTTTCCCACGTTCCAGAATATTGGTCGTTCCGTCGTTCGATCACTGGGAAGGGGTCACACAAACAATGCGCGAAGAGAGAGGATTCGATCACCTTGGCAGTTTTACAAACCACATCAATAATTATATTGTGGAGACTGCATGTTAGTCGTGATTACTTTACAATTTATTGTTTAGTGATGGTGCCAAAAATATAGGTCTACAACCATAGATATTTCTATGTCTACAACATAATTTTATGGCGTCAAATTCAGTTGCTCCATGAATTGTTTTGTTTTAGCGGCTTTACCACCGCGAGACAATTGACCATCATTTATCAGGGTTATATCAGGTGATTGGTGAATTATTAACGACGAATTAGTAGACGGGGTCGGAAGGCTTTAGAGTGGTGATTGCGTACTGGAAGACGATGCATTCTAAGTGCACCCAGAGAGGATCGATGACGTGGTAAAGGTCGCGGAAATCCGCTGGATGCGAACCACAGGATCGGTTGATGTGGCGACAATTGTGTAGTTGACTAAAAAAAACTAATTATTCCGTCGGATAGATTTCGCGTGACAATTGACCATCATGTATCAGGGTTATATCAGGTGATTGGTGAATTATTAAGTTCCGGATATATCAACTTAATAAAACACCATTTTACAAACGCGAAAGCTTTTGAGCAATCGTACAATTCCCAGATTTATAAAACTAGGCCGGAACATACTCCCAGGATAAAATGTAGCCTATGTGCTATATTCTTATAATCTCAGCCGATCTGGCGTGTTTGAGTAGGTACCTACCTTTTTTTTTGTTTTTTTGGATGGGAAGTCATCAAATGACCCCTCCCGCCCTGGGTGGAGCGGTAGGGAGTGTCAGACTTTTACTGACTAAAACCCACCCGTGATCCTTCTTGTGCCCTATGCGTTCCAGGGCCGCGGTAACTCTTTCGAACAAATTCCGCAACCCTAGCAGGCACCGACCCTATGGGGCCCCGTCCTCGGTGCTGACGGCTCCTTGCGGCGCGCGTGGAACACAACGCGTCGTCGACTCAACCTGGTATCGGACGGCGAGCCACCCACGCTCACCGTCACCGTCCCCAGGCATCAGCCACTGCGCAATAGCACAGCGGCCGACTTGTCTCTGGAGGGGGCCGAAATGGGACCATTACTGGCACTCCATCTCAGCACCCTCCCGAGTGTTGGGAGTCACAGCACCCGCAGCAGAAGCGGCAGTGGCGGCGACGGAAGCCGCAGAGGCGGCGGCGGTGGCGGACCTCTTGCCCCTGGTCGGGGCGGGTGGCGCGCAGGCCCTTCCCCCAGCCCAGTGCTGGGCCGGCTTGCCAACAGCCGCACATGCAACGCAGTGCGGCGTGGCCTCGCACGAGCCGGCCTTATGACCGGGCTGACCACAGCGGAAACAGAGTCCGCTGCGGTCGACCTCCGAGGGGCACATAGCTCCTGTGTGGTTACCCACATGGCAGCGGTAGCACCTCAGAGGTCTGGGTTCCAGCAGTTTTACCCGCGCAGACACCCATCCCACCAAGAGCCTTCGGCCTTCCGACACAGTTCTGGCCGCCGTCACGGGGCAGCTCACTACAAGGGTTTGCATGCCCGTAGTAGGTACCTACCTAACAAATATCCATCTATCCATATAAGGTTTGGTTCACCACGGATACGAAGGTGCAGTAGTACTGTTTATAATTCGTCAAGCAACGTAGACATTTTGGCTAATTATCTATTTCTACATAAATACCTATGAATTGCGCAATTCACGAAGACGTTGCATGCTGATTGTTCGCTCCTTCCTTTGACATTGCCCTCTCTGACATAGATACAGGTTGGTAGAACCACTTCTACCAATCAGCGACAATATGGCCGATTGAATACAAAGACAATCTCTCACGAAGGGTGATCAATTCGTCATTTACAATTTGTATAATGTCAATTTATCTCAATCAAGTTTGTAGTCCGCAGACTAAATCATTTGACGAACGTTGCATTTATTACTACATATTTAGTTACTGTTACGTGATTTCGCCTAATTTGGGCATGTGTAATAGATTCTAAAAGACTATTGTTTTATTCGATACCTACTCAAAAATATTTTGTGGTCAACTTTGTATATTGTCGTTGAACTCTACAACTTCAAACACCACTGGTCAGATTTATATATGATACTGAATAGTTATAATTCGATACGCCTAATTATTTGTCTCTATAAAGGGCTTCCCAAACTTCTGTTTCAAGTCTTCAAGATTTGTAGGAAAGGTTTCTACCAAAAGAACCCTTCTTCTAGGGAAAGCGAAACTTGTTTAAATTGTTCGTTGTTCCTTGTATTCGTAATCAATACTTTTGGTTATCTATCTAACCTAACAGATCATGCGAGTAGACGTCGACGACCCACGATGACGATCGCCACTCATTACAATCGTTCATACGATATCAAAAGAATACGGGTTCAAAAGATATGTTCTGGATCTTTCTAAACATATTTTTTCAAAGTCACATAAAAGCTGTGTCAATAACACGATACATTTTATTATAAGTAGGTAATACCACCATCTTGCTCGATTCTGCGAAGACCTTCTAATGAATTTGTTGTTCTAAGACGGCGAATTGAGGAAAATGCTCAATCAATTAAAGGTCTTTGTATAAATCAAAAGCCATGCTCCGCCTATCTCTTGTAAGCTATATTGAAATTATTGTCTGGTTGGTCATTAATGTCAAAAATGTAAGTATGTGATGGTTTTTTTCTAGTGTTATCTTTTGTCGTCCTTAGTGCAGGTCTAGATCTATGTTGATCAGATAGCAGTGGCGAAGGGTGATATGTTGAGAGAGGTAAGCCGTAGCAAAAAAAAAAAAAAAACATATGCCTACCTCCAGGCCGGGCGCGGGCACGCAGTTCTGAGTCCTCACCGAAAATCTGTGATTGGCTTCCTGGCTTCAGTCTTGTATCACAAATCATTTTGTATTACTGTCTCTATCATACCTCAGCAGATAGCGGGTCATTGTGACGTCATGACGATAGTGCCTGCGAGTTAAATAATGTTGAAGAGCAAATTTTGTTGGAATTGAATATCCATCTGTGTATATGCGTTTTGTGATGTTTCTCTACTTTTAACAGTACTGATTGTGCGATTTTTCAATTACGATAGAGTAGTTGTGTTCCAAACTTCTGAAGGCAAGCCGGCGGGAATGGGCTTATGACTACGCTTCGCCACTGTCAGGTAGTTACAATGCTTAAAAGCGTTTTGAGCTTACGACAAAGTTTGTAGAAATATGATTCTTATTGACTATGTTTTTTATTTTATTATTAGTTTACCAAATGGTACAGACATGGCGTTTTGAGTTTATTTGATTTATCGTTCCGACAGGATATTTCTAAGGATGCGATCTTTTTTTATCAACGGTAATTGTTCCTGTCATTTTAAAATGGTTTGCCGCTATCTAAGAATGTTTTGGCGTTAGGCTATCTGCTACTGACAAATAATTTTCAAATTCTGTTATCTTTGGTTGAGGACTCTTCGCTTAAAATTCCTGAGTAATCAGTTTGTTTTATACGTTTAGACAGCTCCGTCCTTGATAACTCTTGGTGGGTAATCCCTTTCTTCTCTTAAAATTGTTTGTCCGAAAATCATTATCCATAACACGTTTGCTATAAACTTCAGTAACCATAATGTTCAAAATCCCGAAATTTTGTTTAACGGGGCACCGAGCTTTTTATACACAAAAACGCGCTTTTATAACGGTTGTTTGAAGTAGTAAACAATAAAATTAAAATCTAAGGAAATAAATTGGTATTATTGGCCATATATACTAGGCAGTATACACGATGAAAACACGATTTGATAAAGTTGGCTCGATAGAATAAATTCACAAAGTTACCTCTAAAAAACACAACAAACGCTTAGTACGGCGTGAATACTTCGCGAAAGGTCATCAGATTTTTAATAATAACAAAACTACATGTTTTACACAACGTATACACTTTACATTTTCAAAATATGTATTTGTTTAACAATAAGAAGGAAATACCTAAATTCGCGCGAATTTTTCCCATTATAAGCAGAGCCGCCGCGCCGCCCTCCTGTCCGCTTTAGTCCGCCGTCGGCCATCGGACGGGGAGCTTGTTTCGCTTGCGCTCACGCGCGGATTTAATAACGTAACGAAGAAAATTGTATGAAAATGAATTGTAGCGTATTTGAAATGGGGAACAAAGTAAAGAAATCAAGACAGAGAAGGGGTTGGCGAAAAACCAATGCTAAATAAACGCTTGCATGAAGAAATGAATTAGGGTAAGGCCACCAAAATTGTCAAATATAATATCACAAGAGTAACACAACAAATTTTCTGTTACCGTTACACAAATGTAACCCAAAAGTAACACATCTTTTGCGTAAAGGTGGTTTCATAATGGTTAAATAAATAACCTTAAATAATACAAGATACTTTTTTGCTGTAGTAGTAATGAAATACGATTTTTAAACGATATACTTACCTTAAATTGTAATAATGAACTCAAATAAAAACATGACACAAATCTGTCATACAGCATTTTTATTTATTTATTTTTTATGTAGGAACACACAATATACTAAAAATAAACTTTTTACAAAAAATAAAACCGACTTCTAAACAAAAAAACCAAAAAGTATAAAATAACTTTAATTTCGGAACTCGGTGTTTTTGGTTGCTTTTTTGTTGTTGAACACACCGATTTCCGAAATTAAAGTTATTTTATACATTTTGGTTTTTTTGTTTAGAAGTCGGTTTTATTTTTTGTAAAAAGTTTATTTATTTTTCACTTTTTAGTGGTTCCCAGCTAAACATTCCCATCACAGCGTACGTGGTATAAATTGGTGTAAACAATAAACAAACATGCGATTTCAGCTATCCCGACAGATTTGCTATCATTTATTGAAATTAACAAAAAAACCGCTTGTTCGATTTCGATAAAAAATTTACGGGACCATTTGGGAAGTATACCCTTTCCAACAAAAAAAGAATTTTCCAAATCGGTTGGCAAGCGACGGAGTTATGCGCGAACAAACATTAAAAAAAAATACAAACATCCGAATTGAGAACCTCCTCCTTTTTTAGAAGTCGGTTAAAAATAGAAAATTTTGTACAGAAACCAAGAGCACAAAGATACTGCTTATTTCAATAGAAATTTCTTCCAGCAGAAAAGCTATTGCTTTTGATCTTGATATTTTTCAGGATTCGTTATTTTTAACTTTTCAATTTTTCAATCTTTCAATTTTCAGGGTAAATTTCATGGAAGACCGATTACAAAATTTATCAAACTCTAGAATTGCAAGTTCAGAAACTAATTATTTTTATGAAATAAGTGTTACTTTCATCCCAAACCAGATTTGTTCATAATTATAGAAATTATAATTACATCAAATGTTCTGTTTTATTATAGGATGCCAATTACACCGAAACAAAATTGTTGTCTTCCAGCAGAGATTCACTAAAAATAATTATATACTAACCGTTGGTATCGCACATAACAATTTTGCTGGCTTCTTTATTCCCGAAAAAGTCTTGCCATAACGAACAAAGTACTTACCGTGTAACTTCATTATCAGAAATTCAATAGAATCTGCCTGCAAAAACATACTTCGACTTCTAATTCTATTCTTGACACTTGACAGTTCAAAGAAAAATAATGTTACGTGTTTTGAAGACAAGTTATTAAAAGTCGCATGGTCCTAATATAACGTATTGTGTATGTCAGAGGTTCATTTAATGTTAGTCTGGCGGCTTTAGTTCTTTATGTGGCCTACCCAAATGTCTTACGATTTGCCGAACTTTGGCATTGTTCGGCAAATCGTTGTGCTCCATAAAGTTTTAAATTTGAGCTACATGATAACTGACAAATGCTTGCACTGTTTGGACAGGTCCACTCAAATCTCAAACGCCGGAGTACCCCAAGGCGGTGTCCTCTCCCCTCTAGTGTTCTCGCTATTTAGTACCGATATTCCCACTAGTGACACAGCTAGCTCTGTTTGCTAACGACACGGCGATCTATTGCTCCGGCAATAGCGAGAAGGCAATAGCCGGCCACGTCCAGAGATCCGCAAACGCACGAGCGCTTGGTTCTGGAAGTGGAGAGTGGAAGTCAACCCAGAGAAGAGTCAGGCGATCTTGTTTTACAAGCCCCAGACTCGTCTCTTCCCACCACGTCCCAGCCCAATCACGTTATTTGGCAAGCCGATCCCTTGGGTAGAGCAAGCCAAATATCTAGGTCTACTGAAAGCTTACTTTCGGAGAGCACATAAAGACGGTACGCAGTCGTGCCGTTTTCGCTCTCGGTAGGCTTCATTACATCCTGAATGCACGCAACAAGCTATACCTGAAATGCAAACTACGCATTTTCACCACGTGCATACGCCCGATAATGACTTATGCGTGTATAGCCTTCGCCCACGCTAAGCCTCACTAGATCCATAGGTTGCAGGTTATCCAAAATCGGTTTCTTCGAAAGGTTACGGAGCCCCGTGGTACGTTAGGAATGAGCGACTCCATGTCGACCTCCGCATCCCCACCATCAAACAGTTCATGATACGTTTTTCAAAGCGTTTCATAGAGTCCGCTGAAAAGCACCAGAACCCCCTTATCGTATCGGCTACCAGATACACGCCCTCCCAGATCAGCAAGATCCGCCGACCGCGACATACCCTTGTTGAGCCCGATGACCCCATCACCCAGAACCAAGAGAGTAGTAGGGAAACCAGTACTCTTAGGAAAAACAAACACAGACCGCGTTCCGTATACCGGCCTCGCCGACGAGGTACATTGCGACGCCCCCGTCAAAACCCTCTTTTGCCTAACGAGCCAGCCTGCGCCGCTGAGCCATTACCGTTAAATCACCAAAATAATATCAACCTGACCCAGCCTGTCCCTTGCTGCCCTCCCTCAATGACCCTGCTAAGCAGAGGCCCGAGTCCCACAGGGGATGCCCTTAGCGAGCGGTCATTTAGGTTTTAAGTAGTTTTTAGCCCTGGCTGGGGGCCTTAAATTCATTTGAGATCACCACAGGATTTATCGGTTAGGCAGTAACCAGCCTTAGTGTGCTGAACTGCGAGTGATGATACCGAGAGCTTTTTTCAAAAAAAAAAGCTCTCGGGATCATCGAAACATTGGACATCGTACGAACAACATATGCATAGAAACTGTCGCGTTCCGTATCGTTGAGTTGTATAGGTGTGCCTACAGTGTGTGATTCGCTAGTGTGACTGACTTGTTCGTGAATTGCAATCTGATTTGAACTGCAAACCGTTTCAATATTGCGGTATAACCAACACTACCCTTATTACGCCCACAGTACTAATTAAAATAAGCCTGATGCTAACGAGAGACAGACATACCTTCTCCGACAAGTACATTTGTGAAGTTAATTGAATATAGTTTATTCTTACACCAACTCAAATAGCTGTTTTTTATTAAAATCTGTCAAATTAACCGTCAAGTTACTGAATGGAATTAAAAGTCGAACCTTACGTACTAACGAAAGTAGTTTTTACTGAATCTACTTTGATGAATAAATAATTTGAAATTGAAAATAAAAGGTCGACTACTGGGATTTTTACCCTACTTATATAGCCGATAAGTTATTATACGCGCGGCGCGCGGTCGGCGCTGCTCTCTTGCCGGTGTGCCTCACGCACACATACACGAAGCGCATAGAATACCTAAAATCGATTAGCGCTAGAAACTCGGTGCGCCCTTAACATAATCTTTACTTCTAAAAGTATTCTGTCATAATATCGAGTACCTACTATAATAATTAAATCTCAGAATTTAACACGACCTAAAGTCATAAATGTCCTAAGTATTGTGTTAAATAATGTGTATTATTCCGAATGTTCATTTATAATAAATTTTTAGCTCTACAACATTTGCTAAAAATTAGGTTTTAGTGACAGAAACGAATCGCTGTAACTCCACGCAGTCTTGTCTGCTCTACCCCTAGAGTGTTATTTAAAATCGCGTAGGCGCAGAGGGGCGAGGCGGCCCACGAGTTGAGAAGCAGGTGGTTGTTGATTTCCCATCCAAAAAAAAAAAAGGTGGTTGTAACACTCGCCGCCGCGGCTGAGGCTGGCCGCTACATACTTGCTTGCATTCTGTATGCTTGCTTGCATGCTGCGTGCTTGCTTGCATGCTGCATGCTTGCTTGCATGCTGCATGCTTGCTGCATGCTTGCTGCATGCTTGCTTGCATGCTACGTGCTTGCTTGCTTACAAAAACCACATGTTTACAATCAACTGCTTTATTGAGTACATGTATAATATAATTATAATAAAAAAAATGCAAAATCAGATATTTTTTAATTTAAACAAATGAGAGAAGTTGACGAGACAAGAGACAAATGAGGACAAAAACTTTGTTAGACTTTATTCTAAGATTAATATTATTAGGTATAAATAAACATTATGTAACTAGCTGCTGCCCGCGACTTCGTCCCCGTGGAATCCCCGATTTTAAAACATTCTTTATCGCTGCTCCGCTCCTATTGGCTTAAGCGTGATGATATATAGCCTAAAGCCCTCCTCGATAAATGGTCTATTCAACCCAAAAAGATTTTTTTTTTTTTTAATTTAAAAAAAAAATTTTTTTTTGATTAGCGCGTTCAAACAAACAAACTCTTCAGCTTTATAATATTAGTATAGATTAGAATTTAGGAAACCTTTTATTGAAAACGGTTTTATGTCTATTGATTGTAATATTTTTGACAAACGGATTTAGGATATTGTATTTAGGGACTTCAATTTTTTTTGACATCTGATATTATGTGATATTAAGTTCGCGTAAGTTATCATTCGGACAAATGATGATGAGGACAAAAAAGTAATGGCATTTTAAATTATGGATTAAAAGGTTAGGTGACACAATAGAGAACCCTCTAGGTGACGAATGTACAGGATATGCGCTTTTGATAATGTAATTATAATACACTAGCAGCGCCCCGCGGTTTTACCCGTGTAGTTCCCGTTCCCGTGGGAATATGGGGATAAAATATAGCCTATGTCAACCGGGGATAGTGCAGCTTCCAAACAGTGAAAGGATTTTGCAAATTGGTTCAGTAGTTTCGGAGCCTATTCAATACAAACAAAGAAAGAAATCTTTCCTCTTTATAATATTAGTATAGATTACATATATTCCTACTTGAGAAGACAAGCAACATACTTATTCCTTTTAATAAAGCATTAATATAAAAATATTCCCCCCTTATAATAAAGCATTCAGAATAAATTGTTTCTCTAAAACGTGGTTAGTGCTAGAGTATCTACATAAAGAACTGAACATGATTGTGGTTGTATTTAAAACCAAATTCAGCACATTTTCTCAAGAAATGAATAAAACAAAATTTAAATCATTGTATCATTTATTCTGAAAATATGGGTAGGACTTCTATATGGGTTTTATCAACCTTGGATTTAAAATGCTAGCAAAATACATCAAGATGATGTAAACATCACATAGTGTTGTGAAATATCACCTTATCGTTGATAAATTACCTACCAAATATAGTTTCTTTGATTCGTTTTGAATGAGATACCGCTATCTTTCCCGCTTTCTTGATAAAATGATAACAAAAGTTCCAGTCACCTATATAATGTTATCTAAATATTGGGTGGTGTAATTATTCAAACGTAGTAATTTTGAATTGAAAGGATTTTGAAAAGCAGCTCTGAAGTAATTTGTGCTCTATTGGTGTAGGTAACTGCTGCAGGGTTTTCCAATGAGAGGATGAAGGAAAAAATACATAAAATGAATAGAGTTACCTTATTAAATGAAACTGTATTTTGCCTTTGTTGCCGGAAACAATATGTTTTCCCCTAATATTCAACGAGATGCAGGATTTAAAAGTCAAATGCAGGAAACTCACGCGCATGAAAGCGGGTTGAAAGACCACATTAAAATCGTGTCATCGAAAACAACAAAAAAGCATGTGACAGTTACTTGGAAATGGGTTATTTGTATGTATAACGAACGGGAAAAAGTGAATAGAAATGTATGTAGATACGCAACTAGTACCGTTTTAATATCAATCGTGGGTTCGATCGTAGCCTGTTTTTACAAGATTTTATCTCTATGCAATGTCTGTATGTTTGTTGGTTTAGCTTATTTTCTAGTATTACTAGTTCTAAGATTTTTCTAATTTTTAGTTCATTAAAAGCTTGTAGTAACTAAAGTGTTGTTTCATAGTCAATTCCGAGACCCATTTACGGTAAAATCGTTTTTTATTAATAAGTTGTAGGATCGCGATTGCTTTCGTGAAAATAGAAAATGTACTTTATGGAGACGTTCGGCTATCGTTAATCTGGTGAAGTACAGAGATTTTTCTGGCTGATGAAGTGGGTGTAATTTTTTTAAGTAAGCTGATTAGCAATCAGATTGCATCGCAGTGGAAAATTTTCTTTCAGTTGCTCTGAAAAGGGTAGGTATATACTATAGCAGATGGTAGCAGTAAGTACTTTAGCAACTGTATAGAAGTTAGTTTAACATTCATTACATGACTACCTTCTCATGTCAGGGGTTTTTCAACGGCGGATGCATACCAGGACTTTCTTCAGCCCTTAGTACAGAAAAAAGTACAACCGACTTCTATAAAATAACTTTAATTTCGGAACTCGGTGTTTTTGTTCGGTTTTTGAACACCGACTTCCGAAATTATTTTATACTTTTGTGTTTTTTTGTACAGAAGTCGGTTGTAAGTTTTTTATTTTTCACTATTTAGTGGTACAAATCTAAATGTACCCATCACAGCGTACGACGTACGTGGTATAAATGTAAATTGATATATATCGACGGTTAAAAGGAAGTAATAAAGCGACATTTTGGTCAAAAATGAGTTATATATGCCATCCTACGTAAAATTTTCCGCTCTTTCGAATGCGCTTACTCTCATGGCTCTACGATGAGTTTTTTGGCGCCCTATCAAAAAAAATCGTTTTCATAGTATTAGTTTTCGTAACCGACGAAAATTCCAGTAATTTTTCCTACAAAGGTGCTTGTGCCCCTACAAAAATGATTTATTTTGTGTTTGTTGTCGGTAATGCTTTTTTACTTCATAAGGGTGTCGAGCTTTCGGTTGTTTATGCCTTTTAAGCTTTTCCCTCACAAAGTACATACGTTGTTTATAGCCTACTTCCATTTCGTAATTTAACATAGCTATGGCGCTTGTACCCTATATACGAAATTCATTTTCATATTACTCTGTCAGTTATACCCTATTACCATTCAATACTTTATGGAAGCTATGCAGGTAATGCTCTATTACCTAAATTTATTTTAATATCACACTGTTGGTTATACCTTACTTCCGCGTACAATATAAATACAGTTTTGTCGATAATATCTTATTACTTAAATTAAATTAGATATCATGGTGTCGATTATAACCACATTATAACCTACTTCCACGTTCTACAATCATACTTATACGTCACTTATACTACAATACCCAATAAGCTTTTTATTATTTACTATTATGTTTGTTACCTTTTTAAATGTTTAATATTACGGATACATACCAAGTGTTCGTAATTAATTCTTAAGTTCCCTACCTGCTAGCTGCAGTATTAGCTACCTACCCATCATCATCATCATCATCATCAACAGCCTGTTGCAGTCCACTGCTGGACATAGGCCTCTCCAATTGCACGCCACTTAGATCTATTTTCGGCTTCTCGCATCCAGTTTCTGCCAGCCGTCCTGCGCAAATCGTCACTCCACCGTGCGTCTCGGCAAACGTAGTGTAGAACGTCCTACATTACGTTTGCCGAGACGCGGTCTCCACTCTAGAACTCGTTTACCCCAACAGTTGTCGGTTAATATGGCCAGCCCACTGCCACTTCAGCTTACTAATCCGGTAGGCTATATCGATGACCTTGCTTCTCTGACGGATCACCTCATTTCTGATGCGATCCCTCAGAGACACACCGAGCATAGCCCTTTCCATAGCCCACTGAGCGACTTTAAGCTTGTAGACCATACGAGCCGTCAGTCTCCACGTTTCTGCTCCGTATGCCATGACGGGTAGGACGCACTGATTGAAGACTTTCGTCTTTAGGCACTGTGGAATCGACGATGTAAAGACTCGACGTAGCTTAGCAAACGCTGCCCAGCCTAACTGAATTCTTCTATTCACCTCGCCCTCAAAGTTGTTTCTACCTAACTGCAATGTCTGCCCGAGGTACACATATTTTTGAACAACTTCAAGAATTGCACCGTGAATCGCAATCGGTTCCGGTAGAACATTTTCGTTGAACATGACCTTGGTTTTAATAAAGTCAAAGTCAAAATGTTTACTGCGAAACAATGTTTATGTTACAGAAAAGTCAGCAAGATCATTTAGCATCTGTTGTAGGTCCTGCAGCGTTTCTGCCATGATGACGATATCATCTACAAATCGCAAGTAAGAGATGTATTCGCCATTGATGTTAATGCTACGTTCGTTCCAGTTCAGCGTCTTGAACATATCCTCCATTGCATTAGTGAATAATTTCGGGGAAATAACATCCCCTTGTCTCACTCCTCGATGCAACGGTATGGGACTTGTTTGCTGATTCTGTACTTGAACGGACATGGTGGCGGCCTCGTTGAGACATCTCATGACTTGGATGTATCGCCAGTCTACTTGGCAGCGCTGCAGGGACTTCAGAATAGACCAGATTTCAACCGAGTCAAAGGCCTTTTCATGATTCACAAATGCTAGACACAGGGGCTGATTATACTCTTCGGTCTTCTGTATAATTTGCCGCACTGTGTGGATGTGGTCTATGCGGCCGTATCCGCTCCGAAACCCAGCCTGTTCTGGTAGTTTGAATTCGTCGAGCTTTCGCGCAAGACGGTTCATAATCACTCTTGAAAACAGCTTATAGACGTGGCTTTGAAGGGATATGGGTCGATAGTTCTTCAATAGGGTCTTGTCTCCCTTTTTGAAGAACGGAGTAGAAGTGTGGTTATCTTAACCACACTTCTACTCCACGCCTCTGAAATTCTCCCTTCAAACAGGACAGCGTTAAACAGCTTCTGGAGATCCCTCAGTACGGGTTTACCTCCAGCTTTCAGCAGCTCTGTGGTAACGCCGTCTTCTCCAGGGGCTTTTCCATTTTTAAGCTGCCCAAAAGCGATCTCGATTTCGCCAATACTGACTTATTTATTTATTAAAACTTTACGCACTATAATAGTAAAAAAAAAAACTGTACAAAGCGGACTTAATGCCATAGGACTTCTGGCAGGTATTCGGTTAAATGGCGTGTCAATGTGGCTCTAGAACCCTCATTTTTGGGATTAGGACGAGATGCATGCGATGCGTATAACCGGCTATAGAAGTCCTCCACTTCCTAAAAGACTACGGGCTTCAAAGAAACAACTTCTCCACTTGCTGTGGTCAACTTCATCAGGTGGCTTCTTCCAAGAGACTGTACGAACACCTTTGATCCCCAATTCTGCTCGATTGATCTTTCAACCGAAAGAGTATTGAAGCGCCGGAGGTCCTGTCGTACGTGCTTGTTGATCTGTCAGTTTAGCCAACGAAGTGACGGGTGGGCTTTCACGTCATTCTTTCATTAGCCCTAAAGACCCTTCTGAAAGCTTGGACTTCTTGCCCTTACGCTGCATATTACAGAATCTCGTACCTTTTTCCCTGAGGATCCGAGTCACATTTTAGAGGTTCTGGTTTACGTCTATTGTGGTTTCCACGGAAGCGAATCGGTTTTCCAGGTTTGCCTGGAACGTTTCAGATCATGCCATGGTTTGGAGCAGAGTTGGTCGGAGTCTGGACTTCATCAGACGGACACGTTCGGCCTTGAAGTTAATATTCAGAGAGCCTCGGACAAGTCGGTGATCGCTACAGGTATTGAACCTATTGATCACGGAGACGTCTCTGAATATATGCCTCTTGTCATTCATGATGAACAAACATGAGATCGACATCTCATGTTTGGTCATAGTGTCGGGGCTTTGCCACGTCCACTTCCTTTGGGTCTGTTTCTTGAAGGAGTTCATCAAGAACAACCCCTCCCGTTCGAGGAAGTTGACGAGGATTTGCCCCCTATGATTTCTGCTTCCAAATCCATGGTATCCTATTACCTATTCGCAGCAATACTGTACTCCCACTTTGGCATTAAAGTCAACATGACAACGATGTACTATGTCTTTGTAGTGAAGTGAGAGAGAGCCCTCCTCTCGATATGTCATCGAACATATTTTCCACTTCGTCGTCCGAGTGTGTCGAGGTTGGTGCGTACACTACCTTGAGGCTATACCTCTCGGTGAGCTTCACAATAAGGTACGCTACCCTGTTCGACACACTTAACATTTCCACAAAGTTGTTAGATAGGACTTGTTTACCAGAAACCCAACGCCGCCTTGCGATTGTTGGTCTCCCTCGCGGAAGTACATCAGATGACCCGATTCCAGGGAATCGGGTCATCTGATGTACTGGATGTGCTTGGGGGAGGACACCATAAGGTGTCCATGTCATGTCAATGTCTTTTTTTTATTTAAAAAATCCTACTATCCGCTTATTAGTAAATAGGTAAGTAGGTGACATGAAAATCGGGAGGGTGCTGAGATAGAGTGCCAGTAATAGTCCCATTTCGGCCCCCTCCAGAGACAAGTCGGCCGCTGTGCTATTGCGCAGTGGCTGATGCCTGGGGACGGTGAGCGTGGGTGGCTCGCCGTCCGATACCAGGTTGAGTCGACGACGCGTTGTGTTCCGCGCGCATCACAAGGAGCCGTCAGCACCGAGGACGGGGCCCCATAGGGTCGGTGCCTGCTAGGGTTGCGGAATTTGTTCGAAAGAGTTACCGCGGCCCTGGAACGCATAGGGCACAAGAAGGATCACGGGTGGGTTTTAGTCAGTAAAAGTCTGACACTCCCTACCGCTCCACCCAGGGCGGGAGGGGTCATAAAAAAGTGACATGAAAATGACTATAATGACGATCTATCTTTGAAATCTACTATTTAGTGTAAATTAGAATCACTTGAACGGGTAGGGTATACTGAAACAGGCCCCTAAGACTAAGGATCCTTAGTCTTTTTGTATGAAAATCGACTCCCTAATACTTTTAAAATACTTCACCCTATTTTACGAGTTAGGGACAAAATTACAGTGTAGTGTAATACCCGTTTTAGCTCTTATCCTGATGAAGGATCGTGTTGGTTGCGCTACTGCATTATTTTTGGGGTGGTCATATTTCCATAGACTCACGCAATGCCAAATGTTGATTATCCTTCTTTTCCTTTGCTTTCAAGCGACATTGTGCGTTACTAATGTCTTATATCCTGGTATTGTTTTGAAAGCCGACTGTTTCTTGTGCTCTATTAGCTTCCATACAACCACTGTGAAAAGTACCTTATCCTTCTTTTCCTATAACACTTATTGAACTGTCTAGTCTCTTATACCCTTTTACCTTGCTGTGTGAGAAATCAGTATGTCGCTTAGGCTTCTTATCCTTTAATATTTTACTTTGTCATTTGTATCTTACGCCATATTTCCTCATTAGAAAATTAAAAGCTATTGTCATAAGCGACAAAAACCACTTTAAATAGCGTAAAATCATTAAAACTAAAAATACCGGTAAATGCTCCATTTTTTTCTGATTTTATAACTGTTTTAGTTTTCACGATATCTTAATAAATGACAAAATTACTTCAGTTTTTCTAAAATTTAAAACTTTGAACGGCTCTCCTGAACATTTCACTTTTTGTCGCTTATACCCTATTTCCTTTTAACCGTCGATATAATAAACAAACATGCGATTTCAGGGATCCCGAAAGATTTGCTGTCATTTATTGAAGAGTTCCGGTTCCTATCATCTCTGTTCTTCATCAGATCTTCACCTAACTAGAAAGGGACCTTGAAATACTAAAATGCTCTTCCAAACCATGGTATTCAATTTACATCGACAAGAGGGAATGAGAACATCATCAATATAGTCGAAGCCACACATTATTAGGGATAACTTAAATAGGTACTAGTCTTAAATGGGACCACACGACAAGCACTAGCTTTCGAATATAAAAAGAATCATCAAAATCGGTACACCCAGTAAAAAGTTATGAGGTAACACACGCACAAAAAATACAGTCGACTTGAGAACCCCCTCATCGTTAAAAAGTTCAAAGCTACCCCTAACTAAGCCCTGCCTATTTTGTAGGTAAGTACCGTTACCAAACAAGCATAAATTTAGAGCGTTCTTCAAGAATTTTAGCTTCGTTCACCAAGTATTTATTGAATTTCGCAAGCTTGGGCTATTGGCAGTAACATATGTAAGTTTAAATAAGTACATGAGTATTTAGGATCTGGTTGCTAAACGAAATATAAAAGATAGTGATCTTAATTACCTTGTTCTGTGGCTAGGCAACAAGTGTTGATGTAGGTCGGTGGGTATTGCGTCAAATGGTCAGGAATTTGTACAAATGTATATGTTTAATTGATTAAAAAAAGCCACGACTGTTATCTAAATTTTGGTGTAAGCTATCATAGTTAGAACCACAACTATGAATTTAGCTGAGCGATTGAATTGGTCTCAGAATTGTCCGACATTCGTCAAATAAAAATATAGGTATCATATAGTACTAGCTGAGCCAGCAAACGTTGTTTTGCCATATTAAATAAAAACAATATTTAGGGGTATGAATGATGTTCTATATATATAAAAGAAAGTCGCAGGTGAAATGTAGCTTTCTATTGGTGAAATAATTTTCAAAATAGAAAACTTAAAGCTAAAATACTTCTTAGCTGTATCCCGCGGTTTCACCTGCCTGCGCCATTTATTCTTTCTGGCTCAGTGTTCTTTCCTTCGTCTCCTAAGGATCATAGTTTGATGTTAAATAATTATGGTTCTGGTATCCTGGTACGTTGTAAGTCTTCACTCGCAATTCCAGCCCCGGAAATGCTTCGACATGTTTATGATCTGCTGGTACACGTGAATCCTTACTTACAAATGTTTGACAGGTACGAAATAAAGGAACATTTAGGGAAAATGATTCATCTTTCATAATTATGTATTCGTCGAGTTTTCATTGTTTTTTAAATGTATTCTGCTATTCGGGGCGGAGACAATTCCAACGAAACGAAAACCAAGAAAATTGGTCCAGCAGATCCCGAGTTATAAGTGTTGTAACAAACCCGTCTTTGTTTTAATATATATATAGATATAGATTATAAAGAGGAAAGATTTGTATTTTTGTATGTAACGAATAAACTTAAAAACAACTGGACCGATTTCAAAAATTCTTTCACCACTAGAAAGCTACAGTCACCCTGAGTAACATAGGCTATATTTTATCCCCGTATTCCCACGGGAACGGGAACTACGCGGGTAAAACCGCGGGGCGCTGCTAGTTGTAGATATTTTGACAGTCATTACTAACTGCATTTAGAAATTAGAAACAATTCTTGCCAAGGGCTACTTTGTATCTAGTTTCTAAGTGCCGTAACAACTGTCAAAATTTCAACAAATGACAGTTGGACAGTGAACCCAATTCAGGTGTCAGAATCAGTCTTTCCAAGACGTTTCGCCATATCCAGTTACTGTGTTGAGGAAGTCAGATCCCTATCTAACTTCTTCAACACAGTAACTGGGTAACACGCAACTTCCAAGTTGCCCCGAGTAAAACACTGGTAACTCAGCTGCAATCCGGTTGAACTGGAAGCCGGCCCCAACGTAATTGTGTAAAGGCTAGACAGATTGGTCTCTCAAGCTTAATTCATCAATTTTCTGTGGGCAACATCTTGCGGTCATGATGGTGGGTGCTTCATACTGCTTTACATCATCATCTTCCTGCCCTTATCCCATGTTACTTGGGGTCGGCGCAACATGTTTTTTTCTTCCATTCTGTCCTATCAGCCGTCACGCTATCACTAACTCCTTTTTCTTTCATATCACTCCTCACACAATCCATCCATCGTTTCTTTGCCCTACCTCTCCCTTTCCAGCCATCCACATTCATATTCATAACCCTTTTAGTTACATGTGTTTCATCCCTCCTTTTGACATGACCATAACAAGACAAGCGATTCCCTTTCAACTTTTCCGTCACTGGCGCCACTTTTAAACTGCCTCTAATGTACCTTACTCATTTCTCACTTTATCCATCCTCGTTACTCCACACATCCATCTCAACATTCTCATCTCCGCTATATGTAATCTATTGCTTCATACTGCTTTACACGCTTTGCAAATTAAATAACACAAATGTATATTTGTACGATTACGATACCTACAATTCATACGATACATGTAGCATGTTCAAATCAAAATTGGCAAAATGCTACTAATAGATTGGTAATCGTTTAACTCGTTTAGCACGTCCGATTCCGTAGATCAGAGTTAGACGGACCAAGAATTACGAATCATCATGTTAAATATTCAGATCCACTAAATAGGTAATTTTAATTGGGCTAATTGACTCATGTGCTTTGTTTTCGTGTAGTTTTAAAGAATTACTGGCTTTTGGCACGCGGTTTTGTTGGCAATTAGGTTGAAATTTTTGCTAACTTTATAACTAACTTTAGCTTAGAAGCAACTTATTGCTAACTGTAATGCGACAGGCAAATTGATTTACTGAACAAAGCTCTTGTTGTGTTGAATATAATAGAATAGAAAACGTTTATTCGACACAGAAACAACACCACAATTTCATTAAAAAATACTTTATAATAAAACAGTAAAAGTTGGTGGACAATTGGTTTTTAGGGTTCCGTATCCAAAGGGTAAAAACGGGACCATATTACTAAGACTTCGCTGTCTGTCCTTCCGTCTGTCTGTCACCAGGCTGTATCTCAAGAACGGTGATAGCTAGACAGTTGAAATTTTCACAGATGATGTATTTCTATTGCCGCTATAACAACAAATACTAAAAATAAAATAAAATAAATATTTAAGGGGGGCGCTCTTATAACAAACGCGATGTTTTGCCCTTTTTTGCTCGGTTTCAATAAGTGCAACAGGTAGGTACTTGAAATATTCACAAAATACTCATTTGTATTTTTACTTTTATAATAAAATTAAAATTAAATAAATTTTTCAAGGGGGCTCCCATACAAAAAACGCCGTTTTTTTGCCTATTTTTATCTTGCCTAATCAGTGGTCGTGTGCAGTCCGACTCGCACTTGGCCGTTTTTTGTTTTTTAAGAATGTTTTGATTACTTACTCGCATTATTATAATTTAGAATGATAGCTTCTCTTCCTTTTTTAACCGACTTCTAAAAAAGGAGGAGGTTCTCAATTCGGATGTTTGTTTTTTTTTTTTTATGTTTTTCGCGCATAACTCCGTCGCTAGCCAACCGATTTGAAAAATTCTTTTTTTTGTTGGAAAGGGTATACTTCCCAAATGGTCCCATGAAAATTTTATCGAAATCGAACAAGCGGTTTTTTGTTAATTTCATTAAATGATAGCAAATCTGTCGGGATAGCTAAAATCGCATGTTTGTTTATTGTTTACACCAATTTATACCACGTACGCTGTGATGGGTATGTTTAGCTGGGAGTGAACCACTAAAAAGTGAAAAATAATAAACAATATAATAAATAATAATAATTTACAAAAAATAATACCGACTTCTAAACAAAAAGTATAAAATAACTTTAATTTCGGAAGTCGGTGTGTTCAACAACAAAAAAGCAACCAAAAACACCGAGTTCCGAAATTAAAGATATTTTATCATTTTTGTTTTTTTTTGTTTAGAAGTCGGTTTTATTTTTTGTAAAAAGTTTTTTTGTTTAATACTGGCGTTAAATTAATCCGGTACGGTTGTTAATATGCAAGTACTGCCACAACATTGATTTTATTTTGAGTTACTACAAGATAAAGCCTAAACTCTCATTTTAATCATTTAAAATTGAACTAATTACAAACTTCAGTACCGTCTACAGGAAGATCAGTTGTAGAAAATTGGCTAATTAAGTCACTATGTAAATCTAGGGATTATTCATGTTCGCTCGATATATTAGCAATTTAAATACCCCGAAGAATGATGGGGGCAAGACCGCTGCGCATTAATAACATTTTATATACCCATCTCTTATTTACATATCCTTAGAAATAATGTGTTAAAGAACTTCTCGCATTTAGTGTTTGCGCTAATTTTTTTTATGAATGATCGTAATTTTTTATACAATAGTTAGGCGTATATATTGTTTCTACTACGTCCCCCCTCTTCAAGATCACGTGTATGTGGATATGGAAATTATGTATATACTGGACCAATAAAATACATAATCATTATGTATGTAATATACATAATAAAGCGTGAAAAATATAAGGTCTCACGTGTCTCGCCATATTTTTATTGTAGGTTGATCGAACGAATATTCGGCAACTATTCAGTATTCGGCCTATTCGGCTACTTTTTTTTACTATTCGGTATTCGACCCAATATTGGCCTTTAATAGGCAGAGGAGAATTTTAGGGCACGATGCACTTTCAATATTGTGGGTAGGAACTACCTACGTACAGTATCGAAAGTAAAACATGATTGGCGGTTTGGTACTTTTTAAAATCTCATAAATTATAGTGTCATGTACATATTATTCAGGAATTTAATAGTAATTGCTCTCCTGCTTTGCACCTTTTCACATCCGATATCGGGCTCCGATTCGCAACACTTGACAAGAAATGCGACCGGAATACCAAGTTATATTAAATTTATATTAACGTTTCATGGTGGTCCTGTTTGCAAAAGAATTTTGTTAAACGACATTTGAGCCTGCACATTTGTTTAGTAACGCAGAGATGTCTAAAGGCAGTGCTTAGTTCATGCTGCTCTAAGAGCAACCATCCAACCAAACCAAACCATCTGTGTGTCATTTCTTTGGCAAGAACAGTGCTCTTGCCAAAGAAATGACACACAGATGGTTTGGCTAGAGAGAGGGAACCACTGACATGTATGGAAGGAGGATTATAATTATTTTCAAATCTAACGTTTGTGTGGTTCGGTACTGCGCAGCAAGTACCGCTGTTCTTGAATTTGCTACTCGGCAGCAACTCGTGGTGCCTTTGATCCAACCTGAACCTGGGATTTGTTTTTAGGATGTTTGATGGCGATGATAATTCTAATAAGACATGTGATAGAGTGAAGAGATCATGATATAACAGTTCTTTGTTCCTGTAACTATGCCATCTGCTTTATATTCCACATTAATATTAACAGTGGACGCAGAGTGCGTCATATTACCAGCTATTTTAACTACCTGATAGCATGAACATGAATTTCATGGGATACATTTTAAAATTCAACGTTCATGTTATATTCATTTGTCCCGATCCTAAATGTTGAGGAGTGCAACATTATGTATGTAACTATATGCTTGTAGGATATGAGTACAAGACTTATCTATTGGTTTCTCGAAATATGCCAAGTGTGAGGCCCATGCTGTTATGGGAACTGAATGTAGAGAGCTTTTTCGTAATGTGTTTCTGCGATAAATATAATCAATTGACGTGCTTTCAGCATTGTGGTAAGTGTTAGCGATAAAATATAGAAAAGTGATAGAGATATCAGGCCCAAACACTTTTCTCCACTAATAAACATAAAAGAAAACCAAATACACAAACGAATAAAGCAGGTACATACCTTATATCTGCGACTAAAGTAAGATACAGGGCAAAAAGTGGTTTACTAGCAGTTCTGCAGTTTGTAAGCTCCGGTTACATTGCCATAACTTCAGTGCAGGCCGACTCTAGCACCTTTAATTCTATTTACAGCCGGCTATCGTGTGAAATAAAAGGTATTTTTAAATTAGTATTGCGTGTGGAATAGCCTTTAAAATTAGGATCAGCTACCGGTTATAAATATGCTCCCATAAAGTCGAAGTAAAGGCTGGAATATACTTGATTAATTTATTTTTTGCCGATCCTGCTATTTCGAGTTTAACGCTTTAATTAATTGATATCGAACTGTCTGGTATGAACAGCCGCCGACTTCTTAGTTTTTTTACTTGAAGGCATATTTAATTGAGGAATGAAGGGAGGCCTATGATTTTGTCGACTCATTCCACACTTAACTTGGCTAGCATGCAGTCGGGTACGGAAAATTACCGTATACACCCACAACTGTGTCAAATCCTGATTTCAAAAGTTCCTGATTTTAATACCCATACAATCTGTGACGAATTACAAAACATGAAATAGTGTTGAAGAAACGTCGATACACGTCGAGTATCTACTGCTTGTCAATAAAACAGTTCTATTTTTAGAACATCGCGCGTATTTGAGAACATAAGGTCATCCATATCGACGGCGAAAACGAAAATCGTTTGGGCTAAATATGAGCGAAGGTAGAAATGCCGGTTCGCCGGCTCCGCATCCGCCCTCCGGATGCGCAGGCCAGGGAGGCGGAGCTGTACGAGGAGTACAGAGCGGCGAAGACCGCCCTCCAAGCGGGGATCTTGCGGGCCAGGGATCTGGCTCGCAAAGAGCTGCTGGAGTCTCTGGACGGGGACCCGTGGGGAAGACCCTACAAAATGGTGCGGAACAAACTCCGCACCTGGGCCCCCCCGTTGACGCAGAGTCTCCGGCCCCAGCTGGTGGAGGACGTGGTGAGCGCTCTGTTCCCTACGCGAGGGGACCATGCTCCCCCGCCTATGGCTCCGCTACCCGTGGTGCCCGATGCGGACCACACCGACGACGACGATACTCCGGAGGTGACCGAGGTAGACCTGAGAGCGGCGGTTAACAGGCTGAAGGCCAAAAATACCGCCCCAGGACCCGATGGCTTACCTGGGAAAGCCTGGGTCCTGGCCTCGGAGGCTCTCGGGCCTCGACTACGTGGGCTCCTAAGCGCATGCTTGGAGAGGGGCCAGTTCCCACGTCGCTGGAAGACGGGGAAACTGGTCCTCATTGCGAAGCCAGGGCGCCCTGCGGACTCTCCGTCCGCATACCGGCCCATCGTGCTGCTCGACGAGGTGGGCAAGCTCTTTGAAAGAGTCATTGCAAACCGCCTCGTCAAGCACTTGGTGAGAGTTGGGCCGGATCTGGCGGAGAACCAATTTGGTTTCCGCGCGGGGCGCTCGACGGTGGACGCCATCATGCGCGTGAGAGCCCTCACGACGGGGGAGGCGATTTCCCGGGGCGGGGTGGTGGTGGCGGTGTCTCTTGACATCGCCAACGCGTTCAACACCCTGCCTTGGAGTTGCATCGGGGAGGCACTCCGGTATCACCGAGTGCCAACCTACCTCTGTCGCGTGGTCGAGGACTACCTGACGGATAGAGCCGTCATCTACCCCGGTCACCGGGGAGAGTGGAATCGGCGAGAGATGTCGTGCGGTGTTCCACAGGGTTCGGTTCTGGGGCCGCTCCTGTGGGACATCGGTTACGACTGGGTGCTGCGCGGCGACCTCCCTTGCGGCGTCAGTGTTGTTTGCTACGCTGACGACACGCTGGTTCTGGCGCAGGGGGGGTCGCACCAGGCGGCGGTCGACCTGATGACACGCGGGGTCGCAGCAGTCGTTGGGAGGATCCGGCAACTGGGTCTCGAGGTGGCCCTACACAAGTCCGAGGCTATGTGTTTTCACGGCCCTCGGAACCGGCCACCATCGGGATCCCAGATAACGGTGGGAGGGGTTTGCATCGGCGTCGGGTCGACGATGAGCTACTTGGGTCTCGTCCTCGACAGCCGATGGAACTTCGCGGAGCACTTCCGCCGTTTGGCTCCCAAACTGGGGCGGGCCGGGGCTGCCCTCAAGCGGCTCTTGCCCAACCTAGGGGGACCAAACGCCTCCTGCCGGAGGTTGTACGCGGGGATCGTGCGGTCCATGGCCCTTTACGGGGCCCCGGTGTGGGCGCTGTCGCTGAGGCGACTGCCAGCGCGCCACCTGGTCTCGGCCCAGAGGGTCATGGCCATCCGGCTGATCCGGGGATACCGCACGGTCTCCGGCGAGGCGGCGAACCTCCTTGCCGGATTGCTGCCGTGGGATCTGGAGGCGAGAGCCCTCGCGCACGTCTACGCGTTGCGCGTGGAGGCGCTAAGCCGGGGTGAAACTCTGCTGCCGCGGCAAATTGCTGCGCAGCGGACGGAGCTCCGGCGGGATCTCACGGAGGTGTGGAGACAGCGACTGCTGCAACCCAGCGCTGGGCACGCCGCCATTGCGGCGGTAAGTCCCCTCTTTGAGGAGTGGCTGGAGAGACGCCACGGCGTCCTCACCTTCCGCCTGACGCAGGTGCTCACCGGACACGGCTGTTTCGGGAGGTACCTGTGTCGGATCCAGCGGGAGGACACGTCCGGGTGTCATCACTGTGTGGATCGCCTGGAGGACACGGTGGAGCATACGGTGGAGGTCTGCCCTGCTTGGGCGGAGCAACGCCGTGTCCTCGTGGAGGCGATCGGCGGCGGCGACCTCTCGCGGCCGGCCCTGGTTCAAGCCATGGTCCGGAGCGATGAGGCATGGGAGGCGGCCGCCTCCTTCTGCGAAGCAGTAATGCTAGCGAAGGAGGAGGCGGAGCGCGTGCGAGAGAGAGAAGCTCCTCTCTCCAGCCGCCGCAACAGGAGAAGACGCCCCGGGCGTCGGGAAACGCAGGGCGATTCCCGGCCACCGTAGGCGCGGGCCTGCGGATGGTGAGCTATGGGTGGCTCGCCGTCCGATAGCAACCAGGCCCGAGTCGACGGCGCGTCGTGTTCCACGCGCGCCTCATAGAGCTGTCAGCAAAGAAGACGGGGCCCCATAGGGTCAGTGCCTGCTAGGGTTGCGGAATTTGTTCGAAAGAGTCACCGCGGCCCTGGAACGCAAAGGGCACAAGCAGGAACACGGGTGGGTTTTAGTCAGTAAGAGTCTGACACTCCCTTCCGCTCCGCCCAGAGCGGGAGAAGTCATTTGATGATTTCCCATCCAAAAAAAAAAAAAAAAAAAAAAGGTAGAAATGCCGGTGTCAGAAGGTAAAAGTTTCAAGAGCAATCAGTCGTTGGACCTCGGCATGCATCAAACGCTCACCGGAGGAGCAGAATAGAGTGACGTAAGTGAGCGGTGTTTATTCGGCCAGGCTTTTCGGTGGGGCCCCCACCATTACGTTTTGTTTACAAGAGCGACGCCTGAGCGCCGGCACTCGCAGCCGGTCAGCACGCGGGACGCGACGCTCGCGACGCTACAACACTACCGCTAATAACCTCCTCACTAACCATTGATAAGTGATGCCCCCCAAGTGTTGAGGCCCCGAGGACGCTACCGGTTCCGAAGTCGTCACAGAAAAAACTGGAGCTATTATTCACTATTCAGTTTACATTAGATCATATCCGCGAAATTAGACGTGCAACCAGTGTGTGCTAAGGACCTTCATATCGCCGAAAATTATCGTAAGTGTCAAATTGCCAATTTTATTTTGTATGCTAAACCAGTTTTGTGTTTGTGAATTTATTTACAACATCCATGGAAATGTTTCGTTTCAAAACTAAATAACCATCATCAAGAGTCAGTATGCTGATGTATTTACTCGTTGAACGTTTTTGTCAGTATCTACGCCTTTTAATTTAGGAACAAGCATCATGTACGTGAAGGTCGTAATTTTTATGTCACTTACGTTCCTTTTCGAAACCGAAAACCGGTTGGGATCTTTTTTTAAGCTGGTGTAATAAAATTAACATATCAGTGGCAGGGATCGCTGCACGTGTGGCACTCACAGGTACTTTTGGTTTAAATTTAGGGGACCCTCTTGCACCACAAACCACACCACTGTTTGAGTATGTGGTGCATTGGGTACTGTGTTTTTTTTACCAATGTACAGTCGCGATGTAAACCATATTCCAGTTTGGCATTGCATGTTGCGTTGTTTACCAACCTTCAGGATTGATGCGTATCTCCCCTCGCGTGGTGTCGCCATTTGTTTACCTACATAGTATTTGATATGAAAACTGTTTACATGACTAGATAAGGGGGGTATCAGTCATTGAAAGTTATTTCATTCTCAAGGTTCCAAACGTGTACTATGACTGTATAGCTTACAACCTTACTCATTTCGTTTTCGTGGCTCTGTTCACTGGTAATAGCTGTAATTTGGGCATTACCAAAACTACTTTTGATGCAGCAAGGCGTCTTGTATGGGCATGTAGTTGTAAAGTTGAAGAATCACAAACCGCATTAATGGTTATCTATATTATCGAGCTATAATCACACCTACGAGGAGAAGCGACATTTTGTAATAGTGATTATCTTCCAGTTTGTTACGAATTTACGTTTACAAGCTGAGCTATCGTCACACAATGGCTGAAGGAAAAAAAATAATGAGCTAATGCAAAGGAGCGGAAAATTCAATGTACCAAAAAGAATTCGTTTCCGAATACATTGTAAAATCGAATGTTGAAACTAGTACTACATATTTAAAGTAATCGACACCTATAAAGTAGTTTGCATAAATATCTTATAAAATTGGAACTAATTTGTGTAAATTAATGAAACTGGATCACTGGATTATTTTCTTAACGTTTAACATTTAATTTTATTTAATATAGCAGCGTCGAAACATAAAATTTAAAGTGGAACGGCGTATATTGTGTTGAAGTAATTTCTATGAGATAATATAATCAATGTTACCCAATATGTATGAGATAGACTAGTACGTCATCGAGATCGAGATTTCTTCCCAAATATTAAATTTTATGAGGCGATAGATATCGATCTATGATAACAGAGACATTCTCAGCAGAGCGTTTAGTATAAAGGCATGAATGACATTTCAACAATAACAAGCTTCTCACCCCTAGGAAACCTTACAAGCGTTTGTTGCCACAACGATCATTAAGCGACATGTCATTCAGTAAAACCATCTTCGGAATCTTTAGAAATGTTCCCAAACTATTGACAACCCCAAAATTTGCAGTATAAAACATTTTCCCAAAATGTAATTAATCAGTACGATGAAAGCTCAACAGGAATTTCGATCTTATCTGAATTAGTGAGAGAGCAATTTCGCGCAGTCTATTGTGAAATGCCCTCAATTTGTCCTTTGAGTAGGTTTTCGTCTGGGAATCTACTCTTGCTATAATTGTAGGTTTAGTATGTTTGCACCCTCTTCCCGGCGACCTCCAGACGGTTGACCTCAGCTCCGGGCCCGCCATTCAATTGTTATGACACAATAATATTCGTCATGTATCGGTTTGGGAAAGCCATTAGAATAATTTTGCATTGATTTCTTTGCTCTGTTGTGTGCTGTTATGGCTTTGTTAAATATTGAATCTTGTATTGGTCTTGTGTGGTCCTTTTGGCAAAAACAAATTCTATCATCGTCACCAATGTGATTGTTAAGGAATGGACTGTGTTTAAAGTATTTAGAATCTGATAGAAGAGAAGCAAATGTTTCGTGCCCATATTGTGAAATAAGAACGTAAAAAAATGCTTGAAATGTTATGTATATCGTTCCATTTAAACATTAAGCGCTTTGTAAAAATCCAGCCTTCAATAGGTAGCTTCGGTGAAACTCCACAAGACTCAAATAGACTTCCCAAATTGATCTTACCTTTTTCTGGGCATACATTGTTTGTTTTGAATTCGGCACATATGAATTCACTTCTTAAAATCACAGTTTAGTTGGAGACTTGCGTATGTGCGTAAGCGCATGTGTCCTATTTGATGGAGATATTTTTATCTCGCCTCTTTCCTTGGCCCTTTTACAAGTCAGTCATCCTGTTTGTCAATCTGGAATCTGCCAATTCCCTGCAGTAAATAACTCAAGTATTTTTTAAATTCTGTTCATTACTGACAGTAGACCTTTACTTATTTTAATTTGTGGGTGTCTCTAGTGTCAAAGCCCAGCTTAAAAGTGATGCGTCTGAAGACATGCTATAATTACGTTGTTAACAGCCTATCCTGGGAGAATAACTGATATATTTTCTAGTCACGAAAAATATGGTCTTCAGGCTAAGTGGTGATTCTATATATATATGTACATACATATGTAACTAGCATTGCCCACAACTTCGTACGTGCATATTCCGTTTCTTCCCGTTGCCGTAGGAATTTCGGGAAAATCCTTTCTTAGTACCTACTCCTACTACTCCCCAAGGAATCTACATAATGTGAGCTACGACCAGTATTTTCGGCTATGCGTTTCTTACCGAATCAGCAATTTTCTGGTGACATTATGTATGTAGAGAAGATGTTTTAAAAGCATTTATGAAAATAGAAAAATCTAATGACATTCATGAATCATGTGATGCAATGCAACCAACACTTTTAATGAAACCAATAAAATTTATTATGATCGTTATCGTTAATTTTTAATCAACTATCTTCCGTATGAAGGCATCAGTTCGCAAAGGAAACTACTAAATCCGCTCGGCCGAAGTGCTTGAATATAAAAAAAGACGTAGAAATTGACCACTTGACTGCGGAATCTTTGGGAAGTCTTAGAAGAATGGTAGGCTTGTAAAAGTTAACTTCTTGCGAATTCAGTGAGTTGAAAAGAAGATAACGTGTTCGCTATCGTTCATTGACCACTAGCCAGTTACGATCAGTTGACTGATAACTTGTTTTCAGTAATATCATAACGTTACGAGTATTATTAATATAACTTGGAGTGTAAACGAATTTATAGATAAGTTATGAAATGTTTATTTTGCAACGGTCCAGACATAATAGCTCAATTATATTGATACATAAAAGCGGGGTTACGTATAAGTTTTATTAAAATATTCATATCTTAGTCCGGTTTTGATGGGCGGTCGGAGAAAATTCATTTCCAATTTTAGAATCAAATCAATGCGTGGATTTAATTGTCGAACTGTTATTTCGTGAAATCAAAATATCGATGAAAGAAGGTAAGATGAAAGTTACTGATGTTGTCATGGGTTTTTCCAAGCGGTTCTTCTTACGATCCATACTAAATGTTCGTTGTCCAATCGAAAGTATATAAATCATAAAGCATCTACTTGTAAGGCTCTAATTCAATAATCTGGGTTACGAGTTCCACTTTGTACGAATAGATGAAAGTAATTAAGTGTTTTCGCTTTCGTACAACCAGTTCTGGCGCACTGTCGCCGTGCTGTTCGCATCATTTATCTTGTTCGTTTGAATTGCTAATATATATATTTTATAGAAAAACATGGGCGCCTATTGGAGCTAGATTAGTACCTTTTAAATGTCTATTAATTTAGACGTAACATAACATAATCTCATTCAATGATTACCCTTAGATCTCGCTGTCTGATAGCACCAAATTAAGGTGTCAATTAGGTTTGTCTAGGAAAGTACCTAGACAAACCTAATAGTACAGTGTTGCAACGAATGGGGAAAATGTGGAGGTTCTTAACGCTGTCAAGAGGCGAAAACTTGAATATCTTGGCTACATTATGCGCGGCTCGAAATATGACCTGTTGCAACTTATAATTCAGGGGAAGAGACAGGGGAAAAGAAGTCCAGGAAGGAGAAGAACATCTTGGCTCAAAAATCTGCGCCAATGGTACAACAAAAGCACACGTTCCCTATTTAGAGCTGCTGTGTCGAGGGTCCAAGTTGCCATGATGGTCGCAACCTTCGATACAAGATGGCACTCAAAGAAGAAGAGGAAGGAAAGTACCTAACTAAGTAAAATTACTGTTAAAACTCGATGACTACAACTTGATTTGAGCTCAAAACACGTAGCGTTATATTTGTCATTTATATTACGGCTCCTTGAAGTTTTTGATGATGAATAAATTACCAGAAAGCGTCACCTCAAACATGGTAAATCTGTATTTGTTAGACACTGAATAATGTTCAACATGTACTTGTGTATGTAAGCTCACAAACAAATATTATTTCTTTAAATAGCTGTATCATTTACTGAGCTAGGTAATATGGTATTTGTGAATGTTGTAACATGTATAAAATGTAGCGGTTGTCGAAGTAAACCGATCTTTTCGTACCGAAAGTAAAAGTTAACTTTCGGCATCTCTACAAGATGAAAGTGATTCAAGTGACTAGTTTGTATTAGTTTCGCTCTCGAGTGCTTTGTCTCGAATACTCTAAACCATGCAATGGTTAAGGTAATTAAAAGCTTATTTAGTAACCACTAGAAGCTAAACAGAACAATTGCTAGCATTTGCTACTTGTTGTGATTCCTCAGTTCGTATCGCACTGTGTGATTTGTATTCTTGTCTGTTTTCCTTGCCAAAATAAATTTTCCATCAATAGCTTTGTGTGCAAAAAAGCGAAATTTAACCAAATGTGATTGCGTAGCTCGGAGAGAAAGTCGCACTATATGGCGGGCGCGTGCGTCGGACGGATTTACGCGCAGGTGACGTGCGTGTTGCGAAAATTTGTTCGGAAAAATTTGCAAAATCCGATAACACATAGGGGAGTGTTTATTAGCACTAACACATGACGTCAATACAAGACAAATATGAATGAATTCGCCACGCAAACTGAAATTAACTCTATGCTTTGCTGCCCCACAATGAACGACTATCTATGTCAGGTGTTACGCAAACACGATTCGCCAAACTACGTATCCGTTAAATTTTGAGGCCGTGGAGACTCCACCCAGCTTAAAGCTCCATACCCATTCATTGAAAGAGAAATTGGTGTCATCAGCGAACCCATACACTGCGCCGCTGGACCGCACGCCCGGTGCCGAAGTAAAAGTGTTCCAAAAAATTTACGTCGCGAAATTACATTGCGATTTCGCCGTAACGAGGTCACCGATGTGGGTCGAGTAACAGCTATCTGTTAGAATTGATACTTTTTGTTTGTTACATTTAGCATCCGGCAGTCAAGGCGCAGTTCACGGCCACTGAAATGTTAGGAGTCGTTAGCGAATATGACTCGTATTTTCTGAGTATCACGATTAGATATAATTGATGTATTGTGTGAACGCCATCGCGTTCGTTTTTGTGCGTTACAATTTTTTAATGCGCATTAAAATCAGGTTGCTCCTACGTGTAGTTTTTCACGACAGCGTCGACTATGAATGCCTGACTCATAGTACACGTGAATTGTTTCTTAGCAAAAGTTGATTACTTTTACGTCTTTGTTTTATTTGGTTTGTTCGTTTTTTAATCACATAAGTGATGAAGCTTTATGTTGGCTTTTTCAACATAAGTTCTATCATACACCTATCTGTTTTTATAAGATCGTGACATAAGTGACATGTCGTATTTCACAGAATCCCTCAAGATTATCTAGAGAACGAAGCTCCTGATGTGAATAATCTACAGATAAGAAACGTCAACCTAACTTAACAATATTTTGTTAACATTCAATCTATTCCATTATTACTACAGCACGACTGTCTACGTAGACATACGTTTCATATTGAAAAAGAAAACATAATTTGCATCTATCAATTTCCTCAGTCTCCTTTAGGTTCTTTGTGTCACAAGTTCTTTGAAATGGCCAGATTCAGACTTTATAAATTTACATTGGCAATTCACGCCTCAGTTGTGACTGCCCGCTACTGATATTATTATACACTAGCTGCTGTCCGCGACTTCGTCCCCGTGGAATCCCCGATTTTAAAACATTCTTTATCGCTGCTCCGCTCCTATTGGCTTAAGCGTGATGATATATAGCCTAAAGCCTTCCTCGATAAATGGTCTATTCAACCCCAAAAAGATTTTTTCAATTCGAACCAGTAGTTCCTGAGATTAGCGTGTTCAAACAAACAAACAAACTCTTCAGCTTTATAATATTAGTATAGATGATAAAAAGTTGGCAAATACATGTGATCATTTCTTTAGTTGTAATTAGCTTTTATATCTGATGCCACGACAAGAATTTTAATTGTGTTGGATGACCAGCCCCTGAGTCCATGTCACCATAATTATGTTGTTTTATTTTAATTAATCTTATTTTTCTTGCTATGCATAAGTTGTTTTAAAGGTGCACTTTTCGGTCCGTTAATTAAGAAGATATCGTTGAAGCTGGCGTAACCTGTAGGCGTGGGATAACGACTTGTCATTAAATGTACACTTTAATAATCTTGGTCTACTTCTTATTCTTCTCTCCTATTAACAGCTCTTAATCTTTATCACTTTCCTCATCGCGCTTAGTTTGAGTATCTAGTGTTTACTTGAATTCGTGTCGTTTATACTTCACAAAAGTAAAGTCAGTTTCTCAAAGTATGATGTCATCATCATCAATGAACATTACTGTAATCCTTTAATTCAATAAGTTATTAATAGAGGTAGGTACTTTTGACTTTACTTCGCTTTACAGTTTTTATCATCTTGTATGGAAAATAAACATGATCGTAAACGTTGAGCCTTGAGCATTAACTTTTATTCTGCATTTTCTTTTTTTTTGTCATGAACATTCTGCTTCGTCAAATACTTTGTTTCTATTGAAGCAGATTCCGTTGGGTGTGTAATGTTAGGTACTTATAACTATTTTTAATGTTACAATCAACGATATAGATTTGTTTGATATAACTTTCATTTGTTATAACGACTGATGATATACGTCAAGAGATATAATTTCAATTTATATAAGCTTCAGTATTTCACACACTTAAATTATGTTTCATAGATAAGATTTCTTTTGAACCGTTAACACGTCATGGCAAAAAGCAAGGGACCAAAGTTCTAAAACTCATGTACGCAATTAAAAATGCGTTCTGCTTACTTATGGCCATGTTGCCAATCAGATGTGAGGTTGGAAACTCCACAGATCTGATGATCACTAATTTTATTGAATGTACATTCGGCTTAAAGTGTGGTCGTTACCAAGGAAGGTTAAGAGCGTGTACGCCGTGTGGCATTTCATACAAATTTTCAAGTCACTATTTTGCGAAATGACTGAACTGATTTTAATGAAACTTCACACATATAAGCAGGATACATAAAAAGTTAGTTAAAATATTTTCGAAATGTCTTATTTAAAAAAAGATAACTGGAAATTTAAGTTTGTATGGAAAATTTAAGCTGGGTCTAATTTAACTGTAACACTATTTATCGAAAATGTTTGCAACTAACTTTTTAGACCTGTGTATCCTGCTTATGTGTGTAAAGTTTCATTAAAATCTGTTTAGTCATTTCGGAAAATAAGGACTTGAAAATTTGTATGAAATGCCGTTAGGCGTATACGCTCTTAACATGAATGGGATCACGTTAGCTAAGTTCGCTCGTTCAGTCTAGCTCCCACCATCCCTGACCTAACCTAACTTATCCGTGTCTGCCCTAAGTTCCCCAGCTAGTGCGGTCGCCCTTTATTCAGTGGTTAGGTCAAATGTTAATTAATTATACGAGATGATATTAGATCAAAAGAACGGAGGGTGTACTAAATATGAATATACTAACCGAACGATAAAGTGTTGTTATACATATTTATATATACCGAACGTTATGATAAATGAAAATTATATAACGTGATGTTAGATGAAGTAAACGTTATGTCATTTAGACGGAATCGTTTTTCAATAGACAAAATGTTCTGGTACTAAACGAGTGGCAGCCAATTCCGTTATGTGAACTTTAGGGTATAAATTTCCTTTTATGTTTTATGCCTCTTAATATCCAGTTACAGTGCAAACAGTTTCTTCTACTCTATCCAGAATAGGAAAATGCTGCCACGTGTAATGCCAGTCCATAATTGAGAAATTAAACGTAAAAAATGTTAGTGAAGTCAATGAGCTCGGCTGTAAACATCGATGCGGGTTCATCAGTTTTGGCTTATACCCTCAGATAACCTCACAATTCTTGGTTCATTTCCAAATAACTGATTGTTTTAGTCTGTGCGTGTCTTAATGACCCTTAAACTTGAATTTGTAGCTTGTTAACGGTTACGTTATGTACATTAGACTCTTTAATCGCTAAGTAGGCCTTGTGCTTAATGCTTATTTTCCCTCTAAGTATTATGATAGTAGTGTTTTGCTATAGTATCGCTGTGAGTTACTTTGAAGGCGTCTCACTCGTAATTCACGTAATTCATTTTATGGGATATATAGATTGCAACATTGCACTTCGCTGACAGCTTGTTAGTATTGCCTGCAAATGTAGAAACCTGACTTATCGGTTTACTTTTTGCAAGTTCGAAGAGAACATTCACTCTACGTCGTGGATACCTAAGCCTAAATCAATCCAAATCGAATTCTCAGTAGGGACTTGAAATATTATCTTTATCTATCTTTTATATTATTGATCTATCTTTTTACTGGGTGTACCGCTTGTCATGTGGCCCCATTTATGTATTTGAGTGAGATCTGAAGACTATTTGAGTTATCCCTAATAAAAGGTGCCTTCTACTACATCGTTAATGTTGTCATTCTCACTTCGCACTCTCAGAATTAAAGGTGCGATTTGTCGATGCAAAATAAAAAAGAAAAAACAAAACTGTAACTGATGGTTTTGAAGAGCATCTTAGTATTTCGAGGTGGTCCCTTTCTAGTTTGGTGAATATCAGATGAAGAACGGATAGGAAACAGAACTTCGAGGAATGATAGCAAATCTTCCGTGATTGCTGAAATCGTATTTCTGCTTATCGTTTACACCTGTTTATAACACCTACGCTGTGCTGGGTACGTTTAGCTGTGGGGTGTCTCCACAAAAAGTAAAAACAAGAGTTTTTATAAAAAATACAACCGAATTCTAAACAAAAAAAACGCAAAAAGTATAAAATAACTTTGATTTCGGAAGTAGGTGTTTAAAAAACGAAGAAAAAACAAAAAACGGACTTCCGAAATTTTTTGTGTTAATCATAATCACATTTAGATAAAATGATATAAGTATAAATTGTTACTGCGAAATGTATAGGTTTTTTAGATGTAAAAGTTCAACTGTTAAGTACCTATTAAAATACGACGAACTTTAAAAGCCATTTTAATGGCTTCACGAAGTTTTGAATTCGCAGTTTAAAGGTGCTTATGAAAATAGGTTAGGTATAAAACAAACCATATAGGTTTGTTTTATAACTCGTTTATTTGTGTTATTTAATTTTCCTACGAAAATCTTTCCATAGGTTATAGTGGAGCCAGTTCTGAAATTGCGAATGACCTATTCCAATTTCACATTCTGTTCGAAGCGCTCAATGTAACAAAAGTGAGTCGTACGACGAATTGAAAACACTGGAAAATTTTCAATTTACTTTGTAATCCTTATGTATGCAGCAAAGTTTCTAGTGACACTGCAGTGACTCTAAATTGTAAGCCTTCTTCACCGTATAGGGATTATAAAAACCATATTACGAATGTTTACTGATGTTATACATTTACTATTTTATCTCGCTTCAAGAATAATAAGAACAGGCTAAGATGTATGTTCTGTTTACTTGCATATGTGTAATGTTAAATAAACAAAGGGCATACAAATGACGTGAGATGTAACCAAGTATAATTATAATATCAGTTTGAAATCCGTAAAAATTTCGTAATACAGTTGCGCCGAAGTTACGCATGTACTAAATCCATTAAATGACGTTTGTATTGTGTGTGCTTATATGAAAATGTATTGTTGATAGATACAATGTGCGTTTTAGGTCAAGACCTTAATTTTATATCTAAGCACATCAGCGTAACAACTCTCATTAGACGGCTAACTAATAAGCACTTTACTAGTCAGAAAACTACTGGTGCTTTATGATAATTCTAGAATCATTTATAGAAAATAAGTGCCGTATTGTTTAAAATAATAGTGGGCAAAATATAGTGTCTTGTGGAACCCTTGAAGAAAACTTTGTAAAGATGCGTGTCTGACTAAAGATGGGATATTTATCTTTTACACTTTTATTGTTTCTGTGGGTACAACTATCTTTAAATTTTCTTTTTGCACTCTTTAGAGTGGTTCATAAAGTATGATCTTGGTTTTATTTAGTACTTGTTTCTGTAAGCCTTTACCAAGATTAAAAATAGTTATCTTAGGAATATTTATACAATGTAGCAAGAATGGTCTACAAAGCTTACACTTTGTACTGGAATACAAAGTCTTAATAAAGATTGAACACGTTTTCACATCCCGTCTTTATTTTTGTAACTAATATGTAGAAAATTTTCAACACGATTCAAAATCAGCGTAAAAGCTTACTAGCTTTTATTGTAGATTCGTCACGTAATTTTTTAACCGACTTAAAAAAGGAGGAGGTTCTCAATTAGGCTGTTTTTTTTTCTGTGTGTTACCTCCATAAGTTTTTACTGGGTTGATGTTCCTCTTATATTCGAAAGCTTGTGTTTGTCATGTGGTTTCTGTATTTGAGTTATCCCTAATAATGCGTATTGGATCCGACTACATTGATGATGTTCTCATTTTCAATTGACGACGTAAAATTAAAAAAAAAACTGTAAAAGATGGCTTAGAAGACCATCGTAGTATTTCGATGTGGTCCCGTTCTAGTTTGGTGAAGATCTGATGAAGAACTTCGGAGGTAGGAAAGGAAGTTATTTTATTCTATGTAGTGTCTTTATTTAGAAGTCGGTTATATTCTTTTTTGTAAAAAATTATCCACAATACTTACTATTTTATTTTTAGTTTCATCGAAGTAAGTACATAAATACTCCAAAAAGTTTGTAATGAAGGTTTATTCACCGTCATTTTCATGCATACCTACTTAAAAAATATTGTTATTTATATACTAAGCTCAAGGTCGTATCTAAATCGTCTTTATTGCAGTATATCTACATATATGTGTATAGACTACATGTTTGAGTTGCCGTCGTGTGTGCAGTTCGTGTCGGAGGTGGTCTCCACTTAGTTGTTTACTGAGGGTGAGAAATATAACCACGTTCTTTGTCCAAGTTAGGTAGTAATCATTGTAGGGTCCATACCCAAGACAACGCGTTTCAAATTAAGAGGCAGTTGGTCTCTATATGCTTTGTTATATATGTACCGTATCCTTGCGCTCTTTTCCCTTAACAGATGAGTTGAATATCAAATGAATGTACTTAGCGAGAAACTAGGCAGGCCGATTGAATAGTCATGTGTCTATTTATATATTTTTTGTTTTATTATTAGTGTTCATTCACGATCGGGTTTTCAGAAACAAATTGTTTGTGTTGTTTTGTTTTTGGTTCTGGTGTTTTGCCTATACATGTCTCTCAATACAACTGATCTCTTCTTCAGTTTTTACAGTTTTGTTGTGACAAGAAAAACATTTAATTTTGTTAGTTAGGCGTTTTAGTTGGTAATGAGGTCACTTTGATTTTACTTAACGCTGCCTATAGTTCCAAACTATCAATTCAAATTAGGACGCTTTACCACATAGGTCATCTACCTGTTTAATCATTAATCAGTGAAGTTTATAGTTCAGAGGAAATAATACAAATTTTACTAGCTAGACATAATTACTCATGCCCTCAATATTAATGAGTGCAAATATTATTGGAAGCAAATAAATAAACTCGTGTTGCAATATCGGTGGCCTATTAAAACAATGTTGGATTCTAATCGTTTGACCTACTTTTACGAGGAAGGAAGGAAAATATTGCAACTTGCTCTGAAATGTAACTGAATAAATGTTCCGTTTAAGTGATGTTTATAAATAAGTTTTGCCGTATAATAATCTAGGATTAAGTTTGATTTACTTTTATTAGACCATTTATATTAGTAAATTGTCATATCAACTTTCTTCCGCTGCTATCTCAGAATATTATTTTCAAGTTTATAAGAGCGTGACCCAGTACCTTCATTATGTACAATATATTATATTATATACAATTAAAAAACCACTGACTGATTTACTGATTGATTGACTGACTGATTGACATAATTGTTCTCCCACTTCCCGTGCTAGGAGGGAAAAACTTTTTATGGGGTTGTATAGAAGGTGTCGGGGTGAGTATGGGAAAAATCTGAAACTACCCCTTTTCAACCCCCTTCTTTCAACCCCATTGCTTATCTCGGAAACCTGACGTCGAAGAAAAAAATGGTTTTCGGGGTTGTATAGAAGGTGTTTGGATGAGTATAAAACGAAAAAAAAAACTACCCCTTTTCAACCCCCTTTTTACAACCCCTTTGCGTATCTCAGAAATCTGACATTTTAGAGAAAAATGGTTTTCGGGGTTGTATAGAGCGTATTTGCATGAGTATACGGCCAATAAAAAATTCAACCCTTTTCAACCCCCTTTTTTCAACCCCTTTGCGTATCTCAGAAACCTGACATTGTAGAGAAAAATGGTCTTCGGGGTTGTATAGAAGGTATCTGGATGAGTATACGGCCAATAAAAAATTCAACCCTATTCAACCCTTTCCAACCCCCTTCTTTCAACCCCTTTGCGTATCTCAGAAACCTGACATTGTAGGGAAAAATGGTTTTCGGGGTTGTATAAAGGGTATTTAGATGAGTATGTGGCCAATAAAAATTGAACCCTTTTCAACCCCCTACTTTCAACCCCTTTGTTGTTAGTCAAAAAATACTAAAAAGACACCGCGAGTTGCTCGCAACTCGCGCCCCCAAGCGAAGTACTAGTTATTATATTATATACAATTAAAAAACCACTGACTGATTTACTGATTGATTGACTGACTGATTGACACAATTGTTCTCCCACTTCCCGTGCTAGGAGGGAAAAACTTTTTATGGGGTTGTATAGAAGGTGTCGGGGTGAGTATGGGAAAAATCTGAAACTACCCCTTTTCAACCCCCTTCTTTCAACCCCATTGCTTATCTCGGAAACCTGACGTCGAAGAGAAAAATGGTTTTCAGGGTTGTATAGAGGGTGTCTGGGTGAGAATAAAACGAAAAAAAAAATTACCCCTTTTCAACCCCCTTTTTACAACCCCTTTGCGTATCTCGGAAATCTGACATTTTAGAGAAAAATGGTTTTCGGGGTTGTATAGAGGGTATCTGGGTGAGTATATGGCCAATAAAAAAATCAACCCTATTCAACCCTTTTCAACCCCCTACTTTCAACCCCTTTGCGTATCTCAGAAACCTGACATTGTAGAGAAAAATGGTTTTCGGGGTTATATAGAGGGTATCTGGATGAGTATAAAGCCAATAAAAAATTCAACCCTATTCAACCCCCTTGTTTCAACCCCTTGGCATATCTCGGAAACCTGACATTGTAGAGAAAAATGGTTTTCGGGGTTGTATAGAAGGTGTCTGGATGAGTATATGGCCACTAAAAAATTCAACCCTATTCAATCCTTTTCAACCCCCTACTTTCAACCCCTTGGCATATCTCAGAAACCTGACATTGTAGAGAAAAATGGTTTTCGGGGTTGTATAGAGGGTGTTTGGATGAGAAAAAATACTAAAAAGACACCGCGGGTTGCTTGCAACTCGCGCCCCCAAGCGAAATACTAGTTATATTATATATAATTAAAAAACCACTCACTGATTGACTGATTGACATAATTGTTCTCCCACTTCCCGTACTAGGAGGGGAAAACTTTTTATGGGGTTGTATGGAAGGTGTCGGGGTGAGTATGGGAAAAATCTGAAACTACCCCTTTTCAACCCCCTTCTTTCAACCCCATTGCTTATCTCAGAAACCTGACGTCGAAGAGAAAAATGGTTTTCGGGGTTGTATAGAGGGTGTTTGGATGAGTAGAAAACGAAAAAAAAAACTACCCCTTTCCAACCCCCTTTTTACAACCCCTTTGCGTATCTCAGAAATCTGACATTTTAGAGAAAAATGGTTTTCGGGGTTGTATAGAGGGTGTCTGGATGAGTATATGGCCAATAAAAAATTCAACCCTATTCAACCCTTTTCAACCCCCTTGTTTCAACCCCTTGGCATATCTCAGAAACCTGACATTGTAGAGAAAAATGGTTTTCGGGGTTGTATAGAGGGTATCTGGGTGAGTATATGGCCAATAAAAAATCAACCCTTTTCAACCCCTACTTTCAACCCCTTTGTTGTTAGTCAAAAAATAATAAAAAGACACCGCGAGTTGCTCGCAACTCGCGCCCCCAAGCGAAGTACTAGTTATATTATATATAATTAAAAAACCACTGACTGATTGATTGACTGACTGATTGACACAATTGTTCTCCCACTTCCCGTGCTAGGAGGGAAAAACTTTTTATGGGGTTGTATAGAAGGCGTCGGGGTGAGTATGGGAAAAATCTGAAACTACCCCTTTTCAACCCCCTTCTTTCAACCCCATAGCTTATCTCGGAAACCTGACGTCGAAGAGAAAAATGATTTTCGGGGTTGTATAGAGGGTGTCTGGGTGAGTATAAAACAAAAAAAAAAATTACCCCTTTTCAACCCCCTTTTTACAACCCCTTTGCGTATCTCAGAAATCTGACATTTTAGAGAAAAATGGTTTTCGGGCTTGTATAGAGGGTATCTGGATAAGTATATGGCCGATAAAAAATTCAACCCTTTTCGACCCCCTTGTTTCAACCCCTTTGCATATCTCAGAAACTTGACATTGTAGAGAAAAATGGTCTTCGGGGTTGTATAGAGGGTATCTGGAAGAGTATATGGCCAATAAAAAAATCAACCCTATTCAACCCTTTTCAACCCCCTTGTTTCAACCCCTTGGTATATCTCAGAAACCTGACATTGTAGAGAAAAATGGTTTTCGAGGTTGTATAGAGGGTGTTTGGATGAGAAAGTGACGATTAAAAAATTCAACCCTTTTCAACCCCCTTCTTTCAACCCCTTTGCGTATCTCAGAAACCTGACATTGTAGAGATAATAATTGTTAGTCAAAAAATACTAAAAAGACACCGCGGGTTGCTTGCAACTCGCGCCCCCAAGCGAAATACTAGTTATATTATATATAATTAAAAAACCACTCACTGATTGACTGATTGACATAATTGTTCTCCCACTTGCCGTGCTAGGAGGGGAAAACTTTTAATGGGGTTGTATAGAAGGTGTCGGGGTGAGTATGGGAAAAATCTGAAACTACCCCTTTTCAACCCCCTTCTTTCAACCCCATTGCTTATCTCAGAAACCTGACGTTGAAGAGAAAAATGGTTTTCGGGGTTTTATAGAAGGTGTTTGGATGAGTACAAAACGAAAAAAAAAACTACCCCTTTTCAACCCCCTTTTTACAACCCCTTTGCGTATCTCAGAAATCTGACATTTTAGAGAAAAATGGTTTTCGGGGTTGTATAGAGGGTGTTTGGATGAGCATATGGCCAATAAAAAATTCAACCCTATTCAACCCTTTTCAACCCCCTACTTTCAACCCCTTTGCGTATCTCAGAAACTTGACATTGTAGAGAAAAATGGTCTTCGGGGTTGTATAGAAGGTGTCTGGATGAAAATATGGCCAAAAAAAATTCAACCCTTTTCAACCCCCTTCTTTCAACCCCTTTGCGTAACTCAGAAACCTGACATTGTAGAGAAAAATGGTTTTCGGGGTTGTATAGAGGGCATCTGGATGAAAATATGGCTAAAAAAAATTCAACCCTTTTCAACCCCCTTCTTTCAACCCCTTTGCGTAACTCAGAAACCTGACATTGTAGAGAAAAATGGTTTTCGGGGTTGTATAGAGGGCATCTGGATAAAAATATGGCTAAAAAAAATTTAACCCTTTTTAACCCCCATCTTTCAACCCCTTTGCGTAACTCAGAAACCTGACATTGTAGAGAAAAATGGTCTTCGGGGTTGTATAGAGGACATCTGGATGAATATATGGCCAAAAAAAATTCAACCCTTTTCAACCCCTTTGCGTAACTCAGAAATCTGACATTGTAGAGATAATAATTGTTACTAAAAATACTAAAAAGACACCGCGGGTTGCTTGCAACTCGCGCCCCCAAGCGAAATACTAGTTTTATATTATATATAATTAAAAAACCACTCACTGATTGACTGATTGACATAATTGTTCTCCCACTTGCCGTGCTAGGAGGGGAAAACTTTTTATGGGGTTGTATAGAAGGTGTCGGGGTGAGTATGGGAAAAATCTGAAACTACCCCTTTTCAACCCCCTTCTTTCAACCCCATTGCTTATCTCAGAAACCTGACGTCGAAGAGAAAAATGGTTTCCGGGCTTGTATAGAGGGTGTTTGGATGAGTAGAAAACGAAAAAAAAAACTACCCCTTTTCAACCCCCTTTTTACAACCCCTTTGCGTATCTCAGAAATCTGACATTTTAGAGAAAAATGGTTTTCGGGGTTGTATAGAGGGTGTCTGGATGAGTATATGGCCAGTAAAAAATTCAACCATTTTCAACCCCCTACTTTCAACCCCTTTGCGTATCTCAGAAACTTGACATTGTAGAGAAAAATGGTCTTCGGGGTTGTATAGAGGGTGTCTGGATGAGTATATGGCCAATAAAAAATTCAACCCTTTTCAACCCCCTTCTTTCAACCCCTTTGCGTATCTCAGAAACCTGACATTCTAGAGAAAAATGGTCTTCGGGGTTATAAAGAGGGTATCTGGATGAGTATATGGCCAATAAAAAATTCAACCCTATTCAACCCTTTTCAACCCCCTACTTTCAACCCCTTGGCATATCTCAGAAACCTGACATTGTAGAGTAAAATGGTTTTCGGGGTTGTATAGAGGGTGTTTGGATGAGAAAAAATACTAAAAAGACACCGCGGGTTGCTTGCAACTCGCGCCCCCAAGCGAAATACTAGTTATATTATATATAATTAAAAAACCACTCACTGACTGATTGACATAATTGTTCTCCCACTTGCCGTGCTAGGAGGGGAAAACTTTTTATGGGGTTGTATAGAAGGTGTCGGGGTGAGTATGGGAAAAATCTGAAACTACCCCTTTTCAACCCCCTTCTTTCAACCACATTGCTTATCTCAGAAACCTGATGTCGAAGAGAAAAATGGTTTTCGGGGTTGTATAGAGGGTGTTTGTATGAGAATAAAACGAAAAAAAAATTACCCCTTTTCAACCCCCTTTTTACAACCCCTTTGCGTATCTCAGAAATCTGACATTTTAGAGCAAAATGGTTTTCGGGGTTATATAGAGGGTATCTGGATGAGTATATGGCCAATAAAAAATTCAACCCTATTCAACCCTTTTCAACCCCCTACTTTCAACCCCTTTGCGTATCTCAGAAACTTGACATTGTAGAGAAAAATGGTCTTCGGGTTTGTATAGAGGGTATATGGATGAGTATATGGCCAATAAAAAATTCGACCCTTTTCAACTCCCTACTTTCAACCCCTTTGCGTATCTCAGAAACTTGACATTGAAGAGAAAAATGGTTTTCGGGGTTATATAGAGGGTTTTTGGATGAGTATATGGCCAATAAAAAATTCAACCCTTTTCAACCCCCTTGTATCAACCCCTTTGCGTATCTCAGAAATCTGACATTGTAGAGATAATAATTGTTAGTAAAAAAATACTAAAAAGACACCGCGGGTTGCTTGCAACTCGCGCCCCCAAGCGAAATACTAGTTATATTATATATAATTAAATAACCACTCACTCACTCACTGATTGACATAATTGTTCTCCCACTTCCCGTGCCAGGAGGGGAAAACTTTTTATGGGGTTGTATAGAAGGTGTTGGGGTGAGTATGGGAAAAATCTGAAACTACCCCTTTTCAACCCCCTTCTTTCAACCCCATTGCTCATCTCAGAAACCTGACGGCGAAGAGAAAAATGGTTTTCGGGGTTGTATAGAGGGTGTCTGGATGAGTCTAAAATGAAAAAAAAAACACCCCTTTTCAACCCCCTTTTTACAACCCCTTTGCGTATCTCAGAAATCTGACATTGTAGAGAAAAATGGTTTTCGGGGTTGTATAGAGGGTGTTTGGATGAGTATATGGCCAATAAAAAATTTAACCCTATTCAACCCTTTTCAACCCCCTACTTTCAACCCCTTTGCGTATCTCAGAAACCTGACATTGTAGAGAAAAATGGTCTTCGGGGTTGTATAGAGGGTGTCTGGATGAAAATATGGCCAAAAAAATTCAACCCTTTTCAACCCCCTTCTTTCAACCCCTTTGCGTAACTCAGAAACCTGACATTGTAAAGAAAAATGGTTTTCGGGGTTGTATAAAGGTTATCTGGATGAAAATATGGCTAAAAAAAATTCAACCCTATTCAATCCTTTTCAACCCCCTTGTTTCAACCCCTTTGCGTATCTCAGAAACCTGACGTCGAAGAGAAAAATGGTTTTCGGGATTGTATAGAGGGTATCTGGATGAGTATATGGCCAATAAAAAAATTCAACCCTATTCAACCCTTTTCAACCCCCTACTTTCAACCCCATTGCTTATCTCAGAAACCTGACGTCGAAGAGAAAAATGGTTTTCGGGGTTTTACAGAGGGTGTCTGGATGAGTGTTAAACGAAAAAAAAATTACCCCTTTTCAACCCCTTTGCGTATCTCAGAAACCTGACATTGTGGAGAAAAATGGTTTTCGGGGTTGTATAGAGGGTGTCTGGATGAGTATATAAAAATACTAAAAAGACACCGCGAGTTGCTCGCAACTCGCGCCCCCAAGCGAAATACTAGTTATAATTATTATATTATATACAATTAAAAAACCACTGACTGATTGATTGACTGACTGATTGACATAATTGTTCTCCCACTTCCCGTGCTAGGAGGGGAAAACTTTATATGGGGTTGTATAGAAGGTGTCGGGGTGAGTATGGGAAAAATCTGAAACTACCCCTTTTCAACCCCCTTCTTTCAACCCCATTGCTTATCTCAGAAACCTGAAGTCGAAGAGAAAAATGGTTTTCGGGGTTGTATGTAGGGTGTTTGGATGAGTAGAAAACGAAAAAAAAACTACCCCTTTTCAACCCCCTTTTTACAACCCCTTTGCGTATCTCAGAAATCTGACATTTTAGAGAAAAATGGTTTTCGGGGTTGTATAGAGGGTGTTTGGATGAGTATATGGCCAATAAAAAATTCAACCCTATTCAACCCTTTTCAACCCCCTACTTTCAACCCCTTTGCGTATCTCAGAAACTTGACATTGTAGAGAAAAATGGTCTTCGGGGTTGTATAGAGGGTGTCTGGATGAAAATATGGCCAAAAAAAATTCAACCCTTTTCAACCCCCTTCTTTCAACCCCTTTGCGTAACTCAGAAACCTGACATTGTAGAGAAAAATGGTTTTCGGGGTTGTATAGAGGGCATCTGGATGAAAATATGGCTAAAAAAAATTCAACCCTTTTCAACCCCCTTCTTTCAACCCCTTTGCGTAACTCAGAAACCTGACATTGTAGAGAAAAATGGTCTTCGGGGTTGTATAGAGGATGTTTGGATGAAAAAAAATACTAAAAAGACACCGCGGGTTGCTTGCAACTCGCGCCCCCAAGCGAAATACTAGTTATATTATATATAATTAAAAAACCACTCACTGATCTAGTGATTGACATAATTGTTCTCCCACTTGCCGTGCTAGGAGGGGAAAACTTTTTATGGGGTTGTATAGAAGGTGTCGGGGTGAGTATGGGAAAAATCTGAAACTACCCCTTTTCAACCCCCTTCTTTCAACCCCATTGCTTATCTCGGAAACCTGACGTCGAAGAGAAAAATGGTTTTCGGGGTTGTATAGAGGGTGTTTGGATGAGTAGAAAACGAAAAAAAAACTACCCCTTTTCAACCCCCTTTTTACGACCCCTTTGCGTATCTCAGAAATCTGACATTTTAGAGAAAAATCGTTTTCGGGGTTGTATAGAGGGTATCTGGGTGAGTATATGGCCAATAAAAAAATCAACCCTATTCAACCCTTTTCAACCCCCTACTTTCAACCCCATTGCTTATCTCGGAAACCTGACGTCGAAGAGAAAAATGGTTTTCGGGGTTGTATAGAGGGTGTTTGGATGAGTAAAATACGAAAAAAAAAACTACCCCTTTTCAACCCCCTTTTTACGACCCCTTTGCGTATCTCAGAAATCTGACATTTTAGAGAAAAATGGTTTTCGGGGTTGTATAGAGAGTATTTAGGTGAGTATGCGGCCAATAAAAAATTCAACCCTATTCAACACTTTTCAACCCCCTACTTTCAACCCCTTTGCGTATCTCAGAAACTTGACATTGTAGAGAAAAATGGTTTTCGGGGTTGTATAGAGGGTATCTGGGTGAGTATATGGCCCATAAAAAATCAACCCTTTTCAACCCCCTTCTTTCAACCCCTTTGCGTATCTCAGAAACCTGACACAAATTATTATTTTCACAGGGATTATATAATTGTTAGTCAAAAAATACTAAAAAGACACCGCGGGTTGCTTGCAACCCACGCCCCCAAGCGAAATACTAGTTTATATATATATGTACATGCATATTAAAATATGCCATAGAGAGTGTTTCTTCTGCAGTCTGTAACCAAAGCTTGTTAAAAAGTGGTGTGTCCAGATTTCACCATGCGAATTCAAGAGTGCGTTGTATGCAAATTGTCGATAACTACACGCCAATGTGGAGGCGTTTCTTTTGCAATGACACTTTTATCACCCCGCCCAATGCACTCGTGCTGTATCACTTTCACCGGTCCTTTTACTTCGATACCATTGATACTTTTTATTTACAATTATTTGGTGAATAAAGAAAAAATACTGTGCAATAACAAGCACGTAGCGTCATCGTCTTACAATTGTTAAATGTTAGTCTGACTAGCAACACTGGATAGGTACCCGTAACTAGTGTTATTTATTTAAATTCAGTAATTGTCATATATAGAGATAAAGGTTCTTCGGGAGATGTAATAACTCTTAGTCTTAATTGACATAATACTCGTACCTCTGTTTATTGCCGACACGGCCGACAGTGTAATGACTTGTAATTTCGGTGTGAAAAGAGCCATAAACTTGCAAAACGTGTGTTTCAGCGATGCTTACGACTCTGTAAAAGTTGAAGGTTATTTAAGGCACTCCTGTGTTGAATTTGATGTTTGAACCTTGGATATATTAAGATAAGAATGTCAACGTTTGAGTTTTGTTTAACTATTTTAGAAGGTCTTGGTAAATGGCAAGGTAGCAATATTTATATCTGTTTAATTTTGTCACTGAGTTCATTAACCTGCTTTGAGCACACCCTTGCCACATCTATGTATAATCTAGTCGATGCCTGAATTGATTTTGCCTTCAAATGTGGCATCTGTTTCATCACAGCTGATGGTTGTTAAATGATTACAGGGTAGCGTTTCGTTTCTTCATTTACACGTTCCACTTTGTCCAATAAGCGGAGGTGAGCAGTGTCAAATTGGTGGTACTAGTGATTCGTTGGCAGCGACCTTGCCCGATACAGTCATTCGCATCGAGCACGCAGTTGCTCGGCAAAGTGCGTAACGCACATTATTTCAACTTTGAACACTTCTTTTTTATGTTCGCATATTTGTCACCACTTAAAAAAATATTGGCAATATGATTGTTACTGTTGTCTTGCCGGCGTGATCTATATACAGACTTAACATCTCAACAGAATAGCAATGATGGACTGGAGTGTTTGTTCTCACTAAAGTGTACAGTTTATTGAGGTGTTTATCCTTGTGTAGGCTATTCATATTCTACGGTCGATAAGCGAGCCTCTTGACCGCCATGCTACCTGCGATGGCTTTGGCACGGAGCGCCGACTATGAGATCAACAATGTCAAGGCTCGGTTATGTTATGTCAGTGTTGTGCAATCCACTCGCATGAACAACAACCAACACCTTTGCGTCCACTGGAGGCCGGTTATCACAAAAATATACCAAGCTTTTTGTATGGCACAGTCCAAAGTGCGACGCAATGCGTGCAATTGTACATTACAATTGCAAATGGTCAGTTTTAAAGTAAGCGGTCATCGTTGGAAGTTTTTCTCTACCGCATGACGATTTGTTGATGATCGTTACATATTATCAATCTTTTTCCACGAAACGCTTTATGTTTTTGTTATCTGTGTACTTACGAAGGGCCTGTCATGATTTATGCGCTTGCTAGTGAATGTATTTTACAGTTTTAAATATTTATTGTTATCTTCCAACGAAATTATTAACGCGTGACGTTATCATAAAATTTTCAACACCTCCTGCGACGCCACATTTGTGTCATTCATGAACCTATTGTGGCTTAGAATTTTGAACTACTGCTTATAATTATGAACATTGTCAATTGTATGTAAATATTTTATTAAAAACGTAGTGGTAAAGGTCGGCAGGCGTCCATTATGTCCCGTGTAGAGGGCAGTAAGTCAGTATATCTCCGACAGCTCTCCGCCCCGGGGTGTCCCGTGTCTGAGCCTGGTTTATGCAGGCACACCTACTCGGGAGATTTGCTTCACACGACTGTCTCCGCAACTGAAATATTACCCTTAATCAGACTTTCGTTTATTTAGCATTTATTTTTAACGCATTTCGATTTCGGCTTTGCGTTGTTTTAAATTATTTCTTAGATCATCTCAATATCCTGTTTATCCTTTGGTTTCAGTTCTGCGGTTGATTTCTTTATTTATATTAAAATTAATCTTTCTCGTAAATTTATCAATTTGGACATCTTTGATTATAAATCACCATGTCGCATCACAATGTCTGGAGTGCCCATTGGTTGGGTGCTCGTTTGAAATATAAGTGTCACTGAACTTTGTAGTTATCACGTTGCAAATCTCGGTATTGGTTACGAGTAATTACGGCCGGTGTACTTATCTGTTCATATAAATCATTTGTCTCATAGACACTTAACAGCTGCTGTTGAAAATTAATACACGCATTAAGTTGAATTTGATTTGCAAATAGAGTCTTAGTGGCAGACACGCTAGTAGGTTCGTAAGCGTTATTAACTATCATTGGATCGGCCTTAAGAACTGTGCTCAATTAAAATAACTGGAACTTGCTCCTAGGAATCCACGCGGAGCGTACCGAATTATAATGATTTTTATAAAAACGATTTGCGAATACATTGTTAATAAAAACATTCTCCATGAAGAGATGAGTTACGTGCGCTAATTACAGGTTGTTCTCAAAAAACCAGTGTACCGTGGCAGCACGTTTTGATTATTTGTTTTGCCAGTAATTCCTCATCGGTTACTTTGTTCCGTAATTATCCGGTAAGCTGAGTGCACAGTCATGAATCTCGTTAATTAATAGCGAGTGGGCAGATCCGGTTTAATTTAATTAAGACCCCCAGAAAATTTTACTATTAAAACTCACCTTAGCATATGTTTACCTTCGGTACAAGCGACCGGTTCTGACAGATTAATAAACCTGTGAATTCTGAATCAATAAAGTATAGTGGCATTTGTAGTAACCACACATTTACCGATCGGAACGCGATGTTTCTCTTTCTTTCGTTGCATAGTTATGTCAGTGTCTTTAATATTACAATCACTGCGATATTATACAAATTAGTAGTATACTAGCTCAATAGTCAAGTATTATTTTATAGCTGAATTTTTTTTTGATATATTTAATTGACTTTTATGAGTTTTGTTTCATTCATCTGAAGCTTTGGAAGTTTAGTATATTGAATGCTATCTTATTAATGAAATGCAAAAGTATTTGAAATATTTACCGGTGCTAACAATTGTAACCTGTCAGGACCAGTTGTTGGTGCATCTGCTTTCCATGTAAAACGATCAATATTTGTATGCGTATGACAAGTGTTTGTCCTTTGTCTGAGAGCTGTGTTGCCACAGCCTGGTAGGGGAACCATTGTCAGGACTCTAGTACCTTAACATGCATACTTATACATTGAATACTTAGGCATAATTATTATCAGCGTTTTGATTTACCGCGATTGAGTTCATCAGCAACTGTTTAAATGGCACAATAACTTATATAGACTAGGTCTAGGTCTTTGCACAGATTTACAATGAAGTTTCTCCGCTGGTAACCACTGTATTTCTCATTAGTGGCATTCGTGCCTGCCACCGTCATTGTAAATTGTACCTTACGTTATTAAACTGGGTTTAAAATGGAGATTAATGTCGAGTGCACAGTGTCATCGACAACAGGTATCTGCTCACTTACCTTGACCGCGCACGTTGTCCTCTCACTTATAGAATGATCATAGATATCTTCGATGTGCATGCGCCACTAGTGGGCTCCCTGATTCCTTGTTCCTCAGTCTTCTCATGTTTTCGACCATCCTCTAAATTAGATATTGTTGTTCCAAATGTTTTTCCCGGAATTTTCACTACATCCTTTATTTGTTATTCATCATACCAATCATGAAAGATTTATGATACTTCCCTTTTTTGTACGCTCTTTAACTTTTTAATTTTATATCAATCTTGGTTTGTTTGAATTTCAAAATGTATGTATGAGACCGTGACTTTATTTTTTCCCGAAAAGACTCAGCGAACAGTATCTTTTTGTGTTGAAAATAAATTTTGATGCGGGTTGACGTCGTATATGCTCGTTGGTGGTTCATTTTGTCGTGTCACTGAATCATAAGTGAGGACACGGTGTTGAGCAACTTTTTGTTTCCTTCCTAACAGACGTTCAGTTTTATCTGATTTCCACACGCGTTTTTAATGTCAATAAGAGCCTTTTATAAGTGATGCTATAGTTTACATTCAATTTATGTCAATAGATTCTCCGGCGCTCGCCATATTCAAATGATTCATTGCCACTCAATCGCGATGGGAGATTAAATAAATCGTCAGTCGCCGTCCTCGTATCGTCGATGTGATTGTATGTGCGTGCGGGGTTGGCTTTCATACAATATTGCCGCCAATTAGATCGTGGCGTCTCGCAACGCTGCCTAGGACACTCGAGTTCACTTTACTGAGATATCGATTTCGTACGAGAATTTGTATTTATTTCATTCACATTTTATTAAGAAGTTTTTATTTTTACATGCTGTTTATTTAAAAACATTTTGCCTCATTCGTTTGACCACATGGCTCGCTGATTTCTTAGCGTTATGTCAGTCAGAAAATGTTTTATTATTAGAAGGTGTAGTGGACATGGACAAGTGAACATGAATTTTAAATTTGGCTGCATATCAAAGACGGACGATTCTTCCCAGAAATGAGAAGTTTTTAAACGTTTTATTGTAAAGGTCGATCAGTACTGGTATTTGAGATAAATAGGGCATTCTGCATGATATTGGTTTAGCAGTAACCCGCTTCACAAGTAGTATACCTATTTGCTGTGTCCTGTTATCACTGGAGCGATAGCACTTGCTCGATAGCTCGACCATTGCACAAGTTCGTCGGCTTATCTCGGAATGCAGTTTACTGTGCACTTCATTTGGCATCAGACGTGAAAATTTGGGTCGCTTGAGTCACCCCTAAAAATAATATTTTCACTTTAAAACGCTATCTGAGCAATTAGTAATATCTTTAAAATAGTTTTCCTGCTGGAACTGGTCGTTGTAGTGCAATAGTGCGTCGTGGTCGGTGTCGCTCGTGGTCATCGGCCCCCATCGGTGAGTTTCGCAAGTCCAGTTAACCGTATGAGTCGATCACATTAATATTCTACGGTTGATTTTATTGCGAACCTAGCGTTTGCCTCCTCGTCTGTAGGTATTGATTTTATAGATTTTATGAATTGTTTATATTAATTGAAAGTTTAATAGGTGCATTACGCTTGATTTGTGTTTAAATTCACGTGAATGTAAATCGTACCTACGGTAGAGCAATGAGACAAAGACATTCCGTAGTGTCGAGACGAGAGGGAATCTTCAGTGAAGGGCGGCGCGCAGACGGCTTTCATCGTGTGTAAATGCGTGCCGTACAAAAAACGGATAGACGGCCAATAAAAACCCCGTGTGTAGAGAAGCCGAGGGGCGGGCTCGCGGGTGCAGCGCGCTGCGCCAGTAATTGCATGTTGCAGTCGGTCTCCGCCGCGCTGGGTGCGCGCACGCAGCCTCCTCATCCCTCCCGTACTCGGGTGAACGACTTTATTGGGGAATCAAGTATGCGTACGACTCACCACCGCCGCATCGTGGCCTCTCCTTGTTTTCGCGATCGTTGATCAATCTTTTTGGTCCCGTTAGCCGGAAGCGTCGGCGCGTCGTCGCCGAGTCGCCGACACTGGCGTTTAGCGTGCGTTTTGTTTTCGCTCGGCCGGTCACATCGACTCGATAGCATAGGGGTTGTGTAATATTAGCGTCAGTTACCGCTTAGAAGTGACGACCATGACGTGAGTTTATCTAGGAGTAATGTTAAATTTCTCGACAGATAGTTTTATTTTTACTAGTTGGTTAAATGGTTGTTTCTGTATTGTCGCAGGGCGAACGTTGTCACTGTAGTATCATCAGCGGGTGGGGAGGCGGGTCCCCCGGGCCCGGCGGCCGAGGACGCCGACATGAAAGGCGTTGAAGCCACACCAGAAGAACAGGAACGGCTAGCGACCGGCAACAACAATGGCTCCCTCGACTGCAAGCACACGGCACCGCACCCGGGGCCGTTGCGCGAGCGCTCCGTGTTCGCGTCCACAAGAGTGTTCATGCTGGTGTTCCTGTCGGGCTGGGTGCTGCAGGGCATGTTCCTCACGTATTTCGTTAGTGTGACCACAACGGTAGAGAAGCTCTTCAAAGTAGAGTCAAAGACGACAGGGACTTTACTTGCAGCGACAGAGATCGGACAGATATGCACGGCGCTGTTCTTGACGTACCTGGCGGGCCGTGGGCACCGACCGCGCTGGATCGCGTGCATGATGCTGGTGCTAGCGGTGGGCGTGATCGGCTGCGTGCTGCCGCACTTGCTGTACGGCACGCAGCTGCTGGAAGTGCATCAGGACGCGCACCGTGCCGGTGCTGCGCCCGTCTGCTACACCTTCCAGAACTCGTCGGACCTGTGTGACGACGCGCATGTCAAGAGCTCCACCACGCGCTCGTCTATCACCGCCGTCGTCATCCCGTGGCTGTTCATCTGCCTGCTCGTGGTGGGCGTTGGGCAGACCGGCATCGCCACGCTGGGCATCCCGTACGTGGACGACAACGTCGGCAGCAAGCAGTCTCCACTTTACATGGGTGAGTGAATTTTAATGTCATTTATGTGCTCGAGTTTACCATCCGGATGAACTATAGTTTAATTGCATGAAGCAACACAGGCGCGTCGAGGAATCACTGGGGCGTGTTCTCTAAAACAAAAGCTTGATGGTCGCTTAAATAAATTCGGTGTATCGATTAAGATGGTCGATTGTTAACCTTATGCGAGTACTGGTAATAAAATGGGCACATAAAAGTGTGTAAATCATAGCCGCCGCCCACGGCCCGCCTACAGCGCAGTCTGCCGGCCGCCCTCCGATGCGTTGCGTAATTAACAATCGACTTGAGTGCATCCCGCACTCTCATTAATTGCAATTTTGTACAAAACATCCTTTTGCAATATTCATGTTCATTTTAAATCTGCATTGTTCATGTCCAGTTTTTCATCCATACCAGTTCTTTGTTGAATGTGGAAATAAATAAAAGTTTATTGTTAGATTTATCATATAGGCAATGGTTTGAACCAATTTGTTTCGATTTTATGCCCGATCTTAAAGTTCGACCCTAAAGTTAAGCTTATGGCTGGGTCTGTATAAAATGCATAAAAAGCGAAACAATGGTGTTTGGGTGTTGCGAACAGTTGTGACTTGTGCGCAAAGGTAGTATGGTAGGCTCGGATTGTTGTGTCTGCGACGTATCTAATGCGTCTACTGCTCCGCCACCATAACATACGAACCGGGCTCTATAATGAGCTTTGCGCGACTAGCGGAGATCGTCTCAAGTTATATTAGCGACTATAGTTTTCAAGGACCGTACTTTTTCTCGGAATTGAAATTTATCAGTGAATAAGTTCGTTTCCAGCTCATTAGACTAGTGCATCCAGATCTTACCTCCATAAAGCAAATATTTTTTTATTTATAACAAAAGTTTAAATTCTCAGATGACAGAACTGCAGTATTTATCTCCGCATTGTTATCAGTTTTGCACTATGTCGACTGCCTCCATTATTCCGCTATTACTCGGCGCCAGAGGTGACGAGTATGTGCCGCATATATCATTAGGAAGTACACATTTAAATCGGATTACAAAGTTTAATTACCTGGGCCACTGGGTCACCGATTACCTATGTAACGACCTGGCGGTAGAGAGGGAGCGCAGAGCTCTGTAGGTCCGTGATAATAAGTTGCCCCACAGATTTGCACGGTGTACCATGTGTCACGGGGTTAAAATTAGCCTCTTTCTTGTCTTTTGTCAGACATTACACCAGCAGTTTGTGGGTCAAGTATACGTAGGGCATACCATGCCGTTGAACATTCTTTATACGTTAGTGGGTACAAGTCAATTTTGTTTACATGTAATGTTATATCTGTTGTAACTACCTATGCTATTCTGATTTATTAAATATTTATAGTTTTCCAAGTGGCAATTTTCCATCGTCAATGGGTAGCGGTTCTGGCGACAGATTGGTGCAATGGTGTTATGGAGCACCTGGTTTTGTACCCTTGTGTACCCTTCAACGGCCAAGTCACACAACATTAACTATGATAATAAAGAAATCGCAGTAAGGAACCTTAGACTTGGCACGACTTTGTCTAGATTTCATTACTTTTTAGAGATAAACAAGCAGCTCCATCGAGACTTAGCTAGTTTTTTACAGAATGTTTTTGGTGGGATATTCCTTGACTTGACACAAACATTGCGTTATGGAATTAATTTATCATTAAATTAAGTTATCTTGGACATTGCATAATGTTCATCTTTTTTTGCGTCCTCTTTCATTCGAATCTTGAAGGTAGACATGTGTACATTAGAAAAATATGTGGATTAACGAGTCTTATGTTAAGAATAACACGTTACATTCAATATTATGGAAATTATTTAAAACTGTTATGACTTGTTTCATTAGGAAGAAAATATCGTTATTCTTACATTCGTTGCCGTTTAAGCGTCCCTTTCCGCTTGCAATGGGCCCTTAGCCTCATATATCGGCCTTGTAACGATTTTGTTGAACAAGTATCGAATCGAATCGAATTGAAAATAGTCAGCATATTTTCGTACTAGTATATGGAACATAAAATTTCTTCAATATGGTCGTCTTGTTGTGTGGTCTGGCTAAGGAGCAACGATCTAGTCTCTTCCCGTGCGTTTCATCTTGTATTCTTGCTACATCAGTAGAATGAGTTATATCCTCTCCTGCTTTAGGAACATCATCTTTGTCTGCTTAGCTCCTTTTAAGTGTAGTTTGTGTGTCCTGTTTTTGTAATTTGATGTCATTACTGCCATATCTACCTAGCTCATATACATAACTTACAATTTTATAATGAAATACTTTCTAATACAATGAAAATTTACCTTTGCCTTTGCACGACCCATATCTTTCCATTTAAACTAGGCCAACGTGTCTATTACAGCACAGGCATAGCTGTTCTTGAAATGAGAGCATACTCGTGGTTTTGTTACGACTCTGTTCCGATAATATAGATTAATGTTCCATCCAGTGAACTTGCCAATGATAAGATAAACGCAGAATAAGTCAGTTTGTTTTGTGTGGCCCAGTCAGTATCTGACACTCGTTCAGTGTATCCTTTTCAATTGCGCTTCTCTTATCTCGTGTTTTAGGTATGCGTTATCTTGACTGCACGCTGTATAGTAATTAAGGTCTTATGATGTGTGTGCGTGTGGGGCGCAATGACCTCAAAAAAATAATTACCTACTTGATGTTCCGTAGTTGTATCTAGATATATTTTTTCAAGGGAATCCCTCGTAATCTTGGTATGGTCATTTGAATTGGAGGAATGAAACTCATGCTAGAGATACTTAAAGAGTTATGAATATAGTTGAGTGCGAGAGGAAGGTTATAAAGGGAGTCAGTGATAGCCTGACGGTAGAAAGGTCCGAATGTAAAAAGAAAACGTGTTGCACCGACCCCAAAGTGATAACTACAATGAAAAAAACTAAATCAAATTCTATTTAAAAAATCTTATTGTGTCCGTGTTGTGGGATTGTTTAACTAGAATCAAATGTTTTAAAATCTGGAAGTGTTTGAAATTGACATGAAATATTGAGAAACGTGTTAAAGTTAATGGTCATGTATGAAAGTGTTTCATAAAAACTCTTTGGCTGTAAGTATTAACTGAGGTACTAAAGAAGAGTTTTAATACGGCAGATACAAAGCTTTCAGATGCAAGTAATAGGCAGCAGGCAAATAATCTAGACAACGTAATGGCTGTGTTCATTACGATTATTTAACCGCCTCATAAAACGTATTATCGTAGGATATTACAAAAGCTCATAAGAGAACTTTATGGTTCTATTTTAATTGAATTTTGTAAAGCTGTAACATTCTCCTTTACTTATCTAAGTTCGCAAACTATTACAAGCTTATGTTCAGCTGTCAACATCTGACGGCTGATTTGATTGTTCAGTTCACACATGGATATATATATATAACTTGACAATAAGCTGCCAGCTGTAATTTTCAATTCAGATGTAGTTGACCCAAGTTTAGTACTCGGATGCGCATTGCATCATTTACAGCGATTAACGAAAGCAGTAGTCTCAATTAAACAAATTAATTAACTCAGTATTAATCCTAAATCTTCATAATCACTACATGCTAGAATGCGTGTGATAAAGGAAACATTATTTAACGGCACGCAACGCATTACACTAATTTATTTAACCAATTAAATTCAATTCAGTTAACTTGTGGCGACCTAAATAAGGCATAGTGCGCACGGATATTCATTGATTGATACTAGTGTGGTGCGGATTATTTAGGTCAATTATTACGTGTGATCGTGACCTTAGGCGTTAGGGATTTTGTTTAGGGCAATTACTAATTAGTGTCGTGTCATTTTTGAGCAGAGGAAAATTGATAAGTATGTTAATATTGAAAAGTAGGCTGCACAAATATACAGTTAGAATGGGCAAAAGAACACCGACAGTTTTTACCACTAACCAAATACTCAACTACTGAATGCAGTATATAATTACTTGAAACTAAATGTCGACATGGACACTTAAAAATTTTATGACCAAAAACTGTTTAAGCCATGATAACTAAAAGCTAAGCAGTTAACCTATATCAAATAGTAAAATTACTAGACTAACTACTTGATAAACGATTAATTAAGTGGTCCATACGTTTTTCAAAAGATCTTGGACATAACTATTGCACAATACCAATTTGGTGTTATCTCAAATTTATAATCTAATGGAACTGGGTTTCTATCGACAAGTTCTACGATTGTTTTCGAGAATATTTCGCACCTGTTTTCCTTGTGCTTTGTTTTTGTACAAACTAGATCTACATCCTATTTTGTCATAGCTGTTTGTGCTTCTTGTTTCGATCCAAGTTTTGATAAAACAGACTGGGGTATCATAATGCTCAATTGTAGCTTCAAGAAAATTCAAAGCAGCGCCGCACTTCTTATTCCCTTCCGTTTTCCTGAGTTCATTGCTCTCTTCTGTAGCGTCTTGCAGTACAATTTCCATTGATTTCCCGATCGATACCGCTACAGTTTTGAACACAGCTCACTTATAATTCATGGCTGCTCCGTACTTCTTGACTGAAGCCCTGTTGTGCAGTAAAACGTATGCAATTGCTATTTCAGTAGGTGGTTAGCGAAGTGTGTCAGTGTGCCGACGCGTCGCGGCGACAATTTCAGCTCGTTGATGTCAGTGCGTGTGTCTCGTTCTAAGAGACGTTGCCCTAATTTCGTCCCTCGCGATCACCGTTCGGGAATGGTCGACTTCGTGTCGTTTCCTTGATGCGTTCTTGAGGTTTTCTCTTTATATTTGGAATTTTTTTGCTGCTGTATTTTATCAGCGACGTGATATAAGCCTTTGGTTGTTTCATGAAACACTTTTCCTTAAATACATACATAATTTATTTGTCTGTAGTCGTCTTTTGCAGTTTCTTCTGATAGAAAATATACATATTTCTTATTTATATTTCTAGTATTTTCTACTACACAGTTGAAATTGTTTTGATTAGTGTCCAATTAAATGTCCTAGCGTTAAAGTTATTTCACTTTTACTTCTAATCGGTATGTCAAGGAAACAATTTTGCTACGGAATTCGACAGGTGTCTATATTTAACATTAATAAATTCTTTAAGAGAATCTTAACAGTCGACGTACATAAATAAAATTAACTTCATTTTAGATTCTAATTTATTCAGTACGGCATAGAGCAGTGTATTGTAGTTTTCCTTGAACGGGGATTATGATTTTTACATCCAAAATGTTGTGAATCATAAAGTTTTCACAGAATACAGGCTTGTGTTTATTTGGGCCACAGTTGATGCGCCTTCGTATACTGATTCATTTTATTGTACCTTGTTTCTTCTAAAATTGGAATTTTATACTCAAGGTACTAAAAGGATTTGGTCGGAAATGTCGATGTCCGGTTTCTGTATTTTGAATGCCTCTTTCAATTATTGATATATTAGGGTGTATATATTCTAAATTCCTTTTTTTTGTGATAGGTACATTTTCATCCTGTATCATCAGTGTTAATTTCCTGGAATGGTGCTAAATGTCAAAAGACTCGCATTGAATTTTGGGATGTGTTTTTTCATTGATCGTATTATCGGTTCGTAATTTGATTACGATTAATTACGCCTTGTACGGTCGAGAAAATTACTTCGTTATTACGTTACCGCGATATTGCATATTGCACCTTATGCAACTTTTTTGCCAGTGCACTATCAAATTGCGCTCCACTCCAATCATTTGTTACTGTAGTTGTCATAGGTCAGTTTTCTTGCAACATCGCCAGATTAGATTACGTCTGTATGATTAGATATTATTATGTCGGCTGTTGTTATTATCGTACCGACAGTTGATTAAACCTTTTTATGACGTCAAATTGCCTATATTTCATACACCGCAAGTCGTTTGATGATTATTATTATTTATGACCTCAAAAGCATTTCCTAAATAAACACATCAAAAGTATCTAGGGATCAACATATATTTTTGCAATAACTTTTCTCCTGATTGATATTAATTAAAATTTTCTTTAAGGATTCATCAAATAAAGTGTTTTCGATTGTCACAGTAACGATAAACCAAGTCACCTTTGCATTAATAAAGAAATTTGCCATTTTCCTAATAAAGGGATTTTTGACATTTGAACCACTAACATTAAAGTTCGAAAAAAAGACTGAAATAACAGTTTTCTTTAAAATTTTATTGGGTAACTTAAACAATTAATAATCCGTGTTTCTACCGCGAACACTAACAACACAAGAACATCGGTTTGGCATACTCAAAATGAGTTCATCCAAATCACGCTGTGGAATGGCCGCCCATGTTCGTTGCAACAACAAAAAAAGGTCTTCTTGCGACTGGATACCCTCCATATTCGGCAGAGCTCTTCTCTGTAGCATATCCCATGCATGCTCAATCGGGTTCAAGTCTGGCGACTGAGCAGGCCAGGGCAGGACATTGATGTTAGCTGCGGCGAGAGTCTGTCTTACAACTCTTGCGGTGTGCGGTCGTGCATTATCATGCATTAACTGAAATAAGGGACCGATTTGCACTTGTAGAGGAACGATGACGTCTGATACAATCGTCTCAGCATAAATTTGAGCGTTGAGGTTGCCTCTGATCCAAATCAACTCAGTTCTTCCGCCGATCCAAATACCCGCCCATACTATGATGGTTCCACCACTATAAGGATGGACTTCCTGGCAGGATTTTAATCGCTGTTGGCGTCCAGGGGTTCTCCAGTGTCGTATACGTCTTGTATCCGGTCTCATACCAAAACGAGACTCATCAGAAAAGCACACGAAACGCCATTGTTCTTCTGCCCAATTTCTGTGTTCAAGAGCCCATTGATATCGAATCCTACGATTGTGCATTGCTATAGGTGGTACCCGTAGCGGTCTTCGGGAATGAAGGTTCACTTCATGCAAGCGGTTTCTGACTGTTTGGTCGCTAATTAAGTTCCCTGAAGAGTGATGAAGCCTCACGGCTAACATCATGGCGGTTATTGTTGGAGCTCTTCGAGTTAAGATTTGAATGTATCGGTCTTGTCTCCGTGTGGTGCAGCGATACCGTCCTCCATGGCGCTCAGCCAAGGTAAGCGAAGAGCTCTGCCGAATATGGAGGGTATCCAGTCGCAAGAAGACCTTTTTTTGTTGTTGCAACGAACATGGGCGGCCATTCCACAGCGTGATTTGGATGAACTCATTTTGAGTATGCCAAACCGATGTTCTTGTGTTGTTAGTGTTCGCGGTAGAAACACGGATTATTAATTGTTTAAGTTACCCAATAAAATTTTAAAGAAAACTGTTATTTCAGTCTTTTTTTCGAACTTTAATGTTAGTGGTTCAAATGTCAAAAATCCCTTTATTAGGAAAATGGCAAATTTCTTTATTAATGCAAAGGTGACTTGGTTTATCGTTACTGTGACAAACGAAAACACTTTATTTGATGAATCCTTAAAGAAAATTTTAATTAATATCAATCAGGAGAAAAGTTATTGCAAAAATATATGTTGATCCCTAGATACTTTTGATGTGTTTATATCTGCTTAGACAGGTGCTTTCGTAGAATCGTCACAGTGGTTAGTGTGTTTTCCAACTGAATTAGTCATACTTCTAAAAATGATTTTGCATCTGAAAGAGCAATGAACTCTGCATCGATTAGGAATTGTGTTCCTATTTCTTGGCCATTAAAAATATCGTGACTTGCAAATATTATTGTGCAGTGCCGACTGTCTGTGATGGGATAGACTTCGGTTTGAAAAATTGTCTGTGGATTAAGTCAAGAAACATTTTTGAAGGTTCCAATGCTAAACAAGGTCTGATAATATTTTTATGGCGCTAATTGTATACTATATTTGCATTAATTTGAAATTTCATAAAGAGAAAACCGGTGTTGAAGTAGCGGTTTAAATTTTGCATGACCTGGTAACGATAAAGTCATGTCTCTATAAACGGAATTTTATACCAAAGATAGAACTCGGCAGACACCTTATTTAGAAATGAATATTGATACCTGAGGTGTGATTGTTTATTTCTTCTTCTAAATGGATGCATGCAATATGTTTCAGAAGCTTTTTTATATCTATTCGTCGTATATCAGAGGTGATTGTAGCTGTCAGAGAGATGACCTTATTTACAGAGGCGGGCTTCGCAAGGTTATCTCTGCGAACCCTGTTGCCTTTCATATCAATGTATGTTTGTTTGTCTCTATTATTGTAGATAGCTTGTATATATAGTGCGGCTCGGTCGTCTATTTTTAACAGCATACAAAACTAGAGTATAAAATATACATGAGTCGAAAATACAGTGTAATGTTGGATCCTACCGCGTTTGCCTACCGGCTTCATTTTAATGATGCAATTCGTCATTTTTTGACAATCACTGAGCGTTAATTCGAGGGAACAGCGCTTGAACGATGTTAATGATGCATCGGAACCGGTAAGGACGAGTGTACCGGGACATAATAAAAACTTGTACCGAGATGCGGGCAGCGGCCGTTTTGAAAAACGATCCTGACGAGGCCATTATTTATTACAAAAGCGCATGATGATAATAGGAACGTATATTTTACTTTGTGTCGAACGTGAAGCACGCGAGCTGAACGCACGCCTGTCCGTTTTTTGGCAAGAGATGCGGTTGGTTTCTGGGAAAGATTACATTCGGGACCTAAGTACCTGATTGTTTTTCGGTCACTCACCCTGCAACGGTCCTTTGTTATTTTATTATAACAGGTTTTAATTTAATTTCGAATTTGGGACAGTTCTTACGCTTGTCCAGGCGCGCCGGATGATTCGTCTTCGGGCCGCGGCGTGTCCCGGTCGGTCTCATTATGTATTTAAATGAGTTGTTTACTGTTTATAATATGTTGTGCAGTAATAATCATACTCGTATAATTTGATGGGTTGTAATAATATTAGCATTTCTCGGAACAATAATGTCAGTAATCATCCAAGCTCGCGGTGCGTTCGTTTTTCTTTCGTTAATCTAACATGAAGTAGCTGTACGCAGCAGCGATCGTTGACAGCGGCAATTCCTCATACGATAATTTGTTGTGGCGAGTTCAATGGCCCTCAATTAGCCCCAGAGCCCTAGCCCTATTGAGATAAACGACTGCGGTCCACTGTATGTGCGAGAGTCCATCTCAATTTGCATAACGACCATCTCCGCCTCACCGATTATGCACATCAATATTTACTACGTCATTAAGTGACTCCATGATAATATTTCCTCGAATTAATTCAGTTTTGCTAATTTACATTGTATTTGCAGTTTCGTGCAAAAGAGCGTTTTCAGTGATGCGTGCAATGGAAAATGTATTCGCTTCGTGTTTAGGTGTCGTAATGGGAGCAGAATCTGCTAGCGTAATATTATTTAATACTTCGTGAGAGCAAGACATGTAATTGATTACAATGTTTGTTTAATGTTCTATATCAGTTAAATGGGTTTTTACCTTCGCTACATGTTCTGATCATACGTGTTTAAATCATACGACGTCGATGATAAATGCATTTAAAAAACTGCTATCGTAAGCATGATCATCGGTTTTGTACGTAACATGAAAGATTCTTCACTTTTGAATGAAATGAAATGTGCCACACGAAGCGTGATGAAACGGAGGAAAAGATTCGAAGATGTAGCTCTAACTGTGAATCAAAATAATTGAGACCTGAACAGACCTGACAAGAAAAGTTCTTAGGAAGAAAATAATAAACAAGTACAAATTAAATAATACCTTGTAGAAATGTAGAGGATTTCTTCATTTTCCTAGGGTACACAATCACATTCTCATTATATTAGTCTTAGCAAGTTATGTAAAGGTTAGTCTCCAGTCTATAACTATACGTTACATGATACATTTTACTGCTCACCTTAAAGTATTATAAAGCGCAGCCGGACGTGGGTCGTTGTGGTTCATCTTTCTTGTATGCTTGTTTTGTACTGTCATTTCAATCGTTTGTCTCCGTTTAACTCGTGTCAAGTGTGGAAACTTTTTCAATGTTGTTTTCTGTGTTGGATTGGATCTCGTTAAGGTGTTATTGCACTTAATGTGATGTGATGTGTGTGTTTAGCGAAGATAGGGTCGGAAATGTAACGATTGATATATTACTCGCTATGGTCACTTTCCATGCTTCCGCCTTGAATGGAATGTTGTACACGTTTGAATATAACTACTACGTTTCTTCGGTTTTACTAGGTCCAACGTATGGCAAGCCTATTGCCTAAGTCTATACCGAGCAGAGTTCCAAACTACTATCGAGAAAATCGTGACGCCTAAACTTTTCGTCCGACCTGGAATTTACGAAATGACCTGACAATCAGAGTATTCGCGACCACGCAATTATAGAAGCAGGTCTATGGCATTTATAGCATAGCAAAAAAAAAATTGTATGCTTGTCAGTTCTGTGAGAATTAATCCTGTATTTTCATATTTGTGAACTTGTTTTAATCCTTTGTATGTCATTTGTCCACAGCTATCACTATCGGCATAAGGGTCATTGGGCCAGCTCTTGGGTTCCTCCTGGGGGCACTATGCACCAGGGTGTACGTGGACCCCCTCCTGACCCCCGATTTCGACGCCAGCGACCCAAGATGGGTTGGAGCATGGTGGCTTGGTGAGTACACTATCTTTTCCTCACTTTTTGTAACTTTGTTAAATGCTATGATTTGTGTTCAGAATGTTGAGATCCAAGTGACAGTTAGATTGGCTATTTGTGTAAGAGGTGCTTATTATGGCAGTTCATGTTTTTTTGACTTCATGATAGCTCTTGTAAATTAGTCTAGTGCTGAAGAATGGAATTAGCTTAACAAAGATAAAGAAATAATGGTGGTAAGCTGACAGGTACACTAGTAGAAAAAGACGTAAAGATCACTCCAAATGAATTGGGTTAGTAGCAGAAAAGTAGAAAGTATATTTCATAGTTAGCAATCAACAATTGAAACACACATTGCAATTGTGATATCATGCCATAGATAAAGAGACGTAAAAGTTGAGATGTTAGCTGACGGAGATAAAATAGCAAAAGCAAAAAAGTCGTGAAAAACGATTCTAAACGAAGTGTAGTAGTAGAATTTGATTCAGACCGATTTCCAAGTTGTTAACAAATTCTGACTGTCTCAATATGCAGTGCTTGGAATAGCTAGCATCTCGTTAAGACTTTCGTCAGCAGTGGCAAGCGGATGGTTGTAACCGATCGCATAACATCCATTCATAATTAAGTTGCAGCCAGATCTGCACTTAGTTAGCAGTGCACGTCCCTTCATATGCATTAATTGTTATATACTGAATACGTTTGGATATAATAGAATAAATATGGTATCGGAGATGCAGGTGTTTTCTGCATACTACCTGACTATTTTTATTTGTTTTCGTAAACAGTAAATGAATTTGGTTTAAATATGATTTTTTGTAGGGAATTCTATATTGCAATGTGGTGGTGTACCTGCATGGATAAATCGGTCTAATCACGCATGTTATTTTTTTTGGTTCCTGTAAAAAAGTGTGTTTTCAAATATTCTGAACTGTCTGGACTATTTCATTGTTCGATGATTTCACACATTTATTCAGCTTAAGTAGAACAAGCTTCTACAAGATTCTAATTTGCATATTAAGATGGTTAAAATTAAAAAAAAATTAGGGTTCTGTTTCTGAATAACAGTCGGCATGGAAACTGTGATATGGAAAATAAAACAATAGGTTAGATTGTATGAACTAAACGAATATTTCGAGTTTTACTGCTGAGTAAACACATAACACTTGGAAAATCGATACAAGTGGGTGTTCGCCGTAGCTTAGCTGTTACCATTTTCTTCTTGAACCAAGTCGCGCTAGGCTTCAATATAATTGAATCTTGCTTCACTTGTGAGCCAGTAACCTTATCAATGTAGTTCAAAAGTTATCAGTACATGATTGTCACAAACCTGGATCATGTTATGCACATTCAACTGCATAATAATCTCTATGCATTTTGGTATCTCCAGAATTATTAAGAAACATATCTATATGTTCAACCTGTGCTTTCCTATTCTTAGTCTTCGAGTAGAGGAAACTGGGATTTATTTTGGCCGGGATATTCCCTATGCACAAGCATAATAGCATAATCAGCCTTTTCATGTTCCACTGCTGGGCCACAGGCCTCCTCTCTAGGAGAGGGAATGGGCCATAATCCACCACGCGGACCCAGTGCGGGTTGGTGAATGTCACATGTCTTCGAAGTGGTTGGTTCTAGGACATGCCGGTTTCCTCACTATGTTTTCCTTCACCGTTTTGAGAGCAGTGATGATGAAATTAATTACACAATGTAATACGCCTGACTGGTTTTGAACCCGCGACCTACAATTCGTAAGTCGGGGCCGTTACCACGCGGCCAGCACTGCTCTGATATTACCTTAGTTTACAACTAAACCGATAACCTGTCAGTAGCTACAATGAAATCGAAGTATCGAAGTACCAGACATTCCAACGCGGAACAGGCATCTACCGTTAGCAAAGCACTTGCACAGATTTGCGCGCAAAATCCACCAAGAAAGCACGTGCGTGACCTGCACACCAACCGAATGCGTGTAAACAAAACAAACTTCCATTAACCAGCCGTAAACTACCCATCACACCTTACCCTATTCAAGATAAAGCTCAATTTCGAACACTTTAGGGTTTTAGGAAGTTATTTATGCGTCGTGTCGCGGTAGAAAACTGCTGCAAGCGTGTCCCGACTGCCAACGTTATGAATTCGCGAATACGCATTGAATGATTTCTGCGTATTTCCTTATTGTTCCAACGCTATACTCATGAATGAAGTTTTGAATTTTAATAAGTTTATTTTAACGGGCGTTTTTGAATCATTAACGTATTGTCTGGATGGCCTAAATTGGCTGCTGTGGCTTCATAATTTTATTTTTACTGTTGCAGTACAATAATTTTCGAAGGGGACACTGCTCCAGATACGAAAAATGATACTTAAGTACCTTTGTAAGTATCAATCTTTGGTATCTGGAGCACTGTGTTTACTTGCTGTTTCGAAATTCGATAATTTGCATTGTAAAGTTATTGAAGGCACATCAATTCATCATACGTAATAGACGGAGGACAATCGAATTAAAATCAATGAACCATCAGTAATTTTCAAATAAATGTGTAAAGGCTTCTAAGAATAGATGAAGAACAATCAGCTTGAAGTCAGCGAAATTATCGATAATATTCAAATAAAGGGTATTCTACAATTGTTACCTATAATCGCCAAAGGACAATCAGTTAGAAATCAAAGAACTTATCAGTTATATTTCAAAGGAAAGTTAATATGTAAAGGCGAAGGACAATTAGCTTGAAGTCTATGGACTGATCAATAACATCAAGGAATACAATATTCTAAAAAAAAACGCTTTATATATGTATGTATAATAAACTCGAAATGATTACATGTACATATTCTGACGCGCAATAGCACCACGCATACCTGCGTCTATAAAATGTCAGTTAAGCAGAAGTTGCGACGATTTACGTTATTATAAGAACATTTCTCAAGGGATAATGAGCATACAGATCGTAGGCCGCAAGATGTTAATCACCGCTCATTACTTCCCCTGTGGGCTCCCATAGCGGCTCGATTGCATTGTAATTGTTTCTGCGAAAGGGTGAGCGAGACATTCCACGCTTGCCTAATTAATACTGCACTGGTAAATGAGCTTTCAGTTCTATAGCAGCTTTAGGAAGCGTAACTGCGTCCTGTCCACGAGACGTGTTATAAACTTATAGCACCACGGTGCAACGTGTGTGGTGTGGTGTCATAGAATGGCGCGCGATGCAATTTTCAGTCGGCTTTCGCTTTTTTGTGTGCACGCGTCACGCTGCGGCGGCGCGGGCGACGCGGGCGCACGCCACTAGTTATATAACGCGTCTTACATCACGCCGCGTCACCACAGCTAAAATAAGCGCTCTATCCACAGCCGGTCACGGCCAAGGCTGCGCGCCTTGTTGCCGACAATTATGCCGTCGTCGGTGCCCGTAATGAGGATTTAGTGGGTGGACACGCGACCGACGCGACGCCATGCTCACTTTTACTTTTAAACCGGTTCTCCTGACCTTCGTCTTCTCCTGCTCGCTGTAAAACTCAAGTTCTCACCAAAATATATTAGACGCTGCAACTCTCTATATTACGTTTAATGGTACAATTGAGTGTGGTAAACAATGCCGCTCGGCGTGTGTATCCATAGTCCATACCTACCGTGTCTAGCGAACGCCCTTGACTGAACGGCGACCGGGCGACCTTGTGAACGCGCAAATGTTTTCTGTTTGAATCTATCGGAATTGTTTTTGATCGTATCCAAGGTTTCATGAGTTATTATTTGCGAGCACTGTTTTTGACAATTCTGACAATTGTCGGTTTTGGTCATATTTCAGCGAATGTTTTATCTCAAACATAGTCTGAACTTTAAGCTCCAGCTGCTGCGTCATTGTTTGGATATCTTTCCAAGTTTACATAGCATGTTCCAGAAACTTGGCTAGTTTTAAAAACATGAGTGTTGTACATAGGTATTGTACATGTAGGTAGGTCGTGCGATCGGTCTCGCACGGTGGCGCCTCGCGATGCGTGAAGCATTCCACACATTCGAGGTAATCTCCTGACGACGGCCAACGGATTAGTGCTATTGAAAGGAGCATTTCTCACTCGCCGCCTCTATATAATTGCCATAATCAGAATGTGCCATAACACAACACGATCCTGTTGATACGTTCTATAAACAATGAGTGACTCGTCCATGAACGCTAGCAACAAATTCTATTTGCTCGCTATCTTTCGCAATTTCAATTTCCTTCGTAGATATTTGCCAGAATAAAGCTTCTATTTACAGTTTTCATTAGATCAGAGGATGTTAGCCTTTACCAAGTATTTGTACGTTTTATTACGAGCCTGATAATACAAGAACACATAATGAAGACTGTTATGAACTTATTAGATCTCTTATGTGTACTCAAAATGTGGTTGAATGGCCCTGTCCTAGGTACGTTTACGCCCACTACTTCCAACATCACTCGTTCAAGCGGACCCATGTATAGTCGTATACTTACCACATAAAACGTCTGAATAGTGGTAAAAAAACTGTTAGCCACAACCGAATATTTCGATCTTTGGCCCAATCATCTATCCAAATTAAGTGCGACATGCCACAAGTAATATTTAGTCCAGCCGTGATTTTTTTTATTTGAACATTTTCACAAGAACTCATCAATCTCTATCTATTGAAAATGCGGCGAAATTATAAATTGTTTTGACATTTACAATGAGCCTAGTGATACGAAAATATTAGTTCGCCACGTAAGTTCTTTCGAAAGAAATCTCTAGAACTTTACTTTCATTAAAACTTCAATGATATCAACATCTAAACCTAATACTTGTGGTTAATCTTCCGTGTCTTTGAAACGTTTTATTTCAGCCACTTTAACTCATTCTAGTCTATTAAAAATATCAAAACAGAGAAGTTTTGAATACTCTCAACCTTTACTAATAACTCATGTTGTGTTCTTCCTCAGGTATGGTGTTCATAGCTGGTTTCATCGTTCTTCTGTCGACCTTGATGTTCTGCTTCCCGCGCCAGATCAGACAGGAGCCCGTGCCATTGCCACCCAAGAAGATCAAGGATAAGAACGAGCCCTTCTTCAAAGGTAATTTAATTTTTAAAAATCTGGATGGGACATCATCAAATGACTTCTCCCGTTTTGGGCGGAGCGGAAGGGAGTGTCAGACTCTTACTGACTGAAAGCCACCCGTGTTTCTCCTAGTACCCTTTGCGGTCCAGAGCCGCGGTGACTCTTTCGAACAAATTCCGCAACCTTAGCAGAATTTCACTACCTTTACGTTGATTATATGTTTTTACTTGAAAATATTGGTCTTATTCATTAGCTAAATTAACTCCTCAATTTACGAAAGTTGCGCAAAATACCATTCATAAATTAAATGTTTTGTTATTGATAAAAAAAAAATCTTTCGCTACATATTATAACATAACATTGCAAATTAGATGTCTGGCTTAGTTGAAATAAAATCTACACAAGCGTTTATTGTATCTCTGTGGGTGGCCTACTTTTTATATCGTAGTAGTGAAATAGTAATCCGGTTGAGATAACTAGCACGACTGTGATGAATTTTGTCCTATAAACGAAACGGCTAATAAACCTCTAACAAATGATATTTTATCGTGTTAGAAAAGTGTCTCCAGACAGTGATTCATAAAGCATATCTATTATTCTTTTAGTCTGATGTTGGTAATTTTGAGATTCTTAATGACTTTTTTATACGTTAGAATTTGTTGTTGTTATTCATTAATATTATCAAGAGTGGTATTTTATAACGTCCAAGTCTAGCTTGTTTCCTGCCCAACCCATAAGTAGCTTTTATTTATCCGCACTCTGTCCCACACTCGAAGTGTTATCACAATTGGTATCTTTTTTAATTAATTTATTATCTATATCAGAATTTGTTCGTGAAAATTCGAGGACCATGGTTCCGCTTTATCTTTTCACAATAGTATTATTCAGATGGAAATTGAATTTAACATAAAAATTCTATCGTTTCACGGTTTTTAGTTCACAAGTCTAGTTCCAAATCAGTTGGACGTCGTCCAAACGGAACAATAATAAAAACTGTGACAACATTGAAAAAGCGGCGGGAATCCGACTTATCTGCTTGATTAATAAGTAAAACCGTGCTATATCTCTTCCGTAAATATACGATAGTTATATTAGTACGAGGATTTCGATAGAATGTTTTGTTTTGTATACGAATTAACCGGCAAAAACACAGACAAACAGTCTGGGTTGTTTCCGACTGCGACTGGAACTACTTCCATTATTGACTTTTAAAGGCAGCTAAAGTCGGTTAGCTGGTATTTCAGCAAGACCTAGATCTGCTCGGCAGTGTTTTGACTAAGATCATAAATCGGTACGGCTATTTTACAAGTTGTGCGTTAAATTTATGGTACAAAAGATGGACCCAGTACACTACCATGTGGAACTCTCCTTATTTAATTGTTCCTTATAGTACAGTTCTCATTTTTCTGTGTTAAAGATTGTACTGGGATTTGAGAACAATCTTTACAAGTCCTAGCTTCGTGATAAAAAGATTTAACTGGTTAATCTTTTTATCACGAAGCTCGGCTTACTGCCCTGCTTGAGTCAGTCAAACGCTTTACTACGATCATCACTATTCCTTTTATTTCACAATTTCCCCTAACCACGCTTCTTTCACTTTCAGATTTCTTCGCAACGATAAAAAGGCAGCTGACAAACGACATCCTAATGTGGCGTACCGCAAGCTCAGTCCTTCATCTTATGCCAATCAGCGGGGTGTACAGCTTCCTCCCCAAGTATTTGGAGAAACAGTTCCGGCTGCCGACGCATGACGCCAACCTTGTCTCGGGTGAGGTACTAACATGAACACTCTATTGGTATTGGTGGTTCGACCATGGTCTGCGGAACTTGCGAAGTACTAGTGTGGGTTGCTGTTGGATTTGATTCCACCAAACGCCATTTTGCTGTTTCGGCACAGTTATGCACAGATATGGGTAAAGTTGTAGTATCAAAGATTTTACGTGTCATTAAAAACTGTAATAGAATGGAGTACTTTTTATGATGGTCCCACAAAAGTTCAAAAAGATAGATGAAATAAACATTACCATAGTGCGACACAAAAGCGGCCTTATCGCTAAAAGCAATCTTTTAAAGACACCCTTTGGATTAATTTAAAAGAGGAGGAATGACAGAAAAGAAATCCGTCTCGGCACATTTGTGTGTGTGAAGTATTAAATAAATAAATCAGAAGAAAGAAAAGGAAATATACGGGTGTGACTTGTTTTTGATTATATAGCATATTTTCTATTCATACAAAAGTTGAAAATGAGTTATTGTCCCCCTTACGCGGGGTCGCGTAGGGAATCTCATAGACAAGACGAGATTAACGTCTATTGTCCGCTGATAACTATTATAGTGGTATTAACATGTGAAAGACTCCTTTGTAGATTTGTTCCACCCCTATACTATATTTCTTTTCTTTTATTCCCTTAACTGTTACGTAAGGCACAAAGGTCGAATACAACAATTTTGCCCTTTTTTCTATGAATCATATTAAAATACTCTCGTCTCCAAGTTTGAAAGCCTGCCCTAATATCGGTGTCAGCTTCCATTCTATCCGGGTGCAGCTGAAGGACAGAACATGAAACGACGTCTTATATATACAGTATGTTAAATAACAGAGGGCGTTCCCTTAAATTCGTTAATCTATATCATTAATAGATTAAAATAAAAATATCAGTAGCAAAATAAGAATTCAAAAAATCCGAATTAAAAAAAAATGGCAATAAATTCGAAACATCCTGTTTAAAATCAAAATAGTAGCGCGGAATAGTACCTACTCGTAGTAGCAATGCCCAAACTGGCAAGTACGCGTGTACAGAGTGTTTCTTTAACGTATCAATTTAACATTTTTAACCGACTTCTAAAAAAGGAGGAGGTTCTCAATTCGGATGTTTGTATTTTTTTTTTTTTTTATGTTTGTTCGCGCATAACTCCGTTGCTTGTCAACCGATTTGAAAAATTCTTTTTTTGTTGGGAAGGGTATACTTCCCAAATGGTCCCATGAAAATTTTATCGAAATCAACCAAGTGGTTTTCGAAAAATCTAAAAAAAATATGTACTTTGTCTACTTTGACGACCTCTTAGTTTACTCTGCAAAGGAGGTGTACGTTTTTTTTACACCAATGTGATTGGTTCGTTTAGGTGGGGGAGGGGAGGGGGTGTAGGTACCACTAAAAAGTGAAAAATAAAAAACTTTTTACAAAAAAATACAACCGACTTTTACACAAAAAATCAAAAAAGTGCAAAATAACTTTAATTTCGGAAGTCGGTGTTCAAAAAACGAAAAAGCAACCACAAACACCGAGTTCCGAAATTAAAGTTATTTTGCACTTTTTTGATTTTTTGTGTAAAAGTCGGTTGTATTTTTTTGTAAAAAGTTTTTTTTTGTGAATATTTTAATATTAAAAAAATGTGTGAATGGTAATATTTTTTTTATCATATATGGATGCTATACTATTGCGGGTTAACGGGAACGCCCTCTGTTAGTAAACATACTGTATATATTTGCCTCTAGCGTCGTACTGCTGGACAAAGGCGTCTAAACGCTCTTTTCTTGCGCCACCTCACTTTCGTGGTGCACATTCAGGCGGTCTATTCTGTTAACCAACATAAAAACTTATTTGAAGTGAATTGTCATTCCTTTGAATGCTTTTGTTAATCGACAGCTCACTTCAAGTTTACCTTAATTTTTAAGGAAAATTATTTTCAGAATAGTACCACTGCTCATATCGCCACCGCTTTCTGGGCCTCGGCGATGTCGCCCATCTTCTGGCACGCATTGCGACAGTGTCTTCTATACAAACCATTAATCTCAAACTGTTCACGTTCCAGGTCTGGGTGGTATTCTGGTTATGGGTCTGGGCACGATCACATCTGGTGTGGTGATACTGAAGCTGGTGCCGACTGCGAGACAAGTGGCCGCGTGGACGGCTGCCAGTGCCGCTATTTATAGTGCTGGTAAGGAATCGAATGATCTTAGTCGATCAAATAACTTAAGTCTTATGTCTTCTGAGCTTAGCTACACTATAAACGACACACGTTTGCGCTGTTTGGAAAGGTCCACTCAAAATTTATATGGTGTTTTCTACAAAAGACCACTCTGGATGTTAACCTAGGTACATATTTCTCATACTATTTGCACAGTACAGATTGTATGGATATGAAATCTTAGTTTGTTCTGATGTTTCTTCTCAGGGTATACAGATAGAAAACATCGGCGCAATCTTGTTAAATATTTACGTGTACAAAATAAATATAATTTTGCTGGCGATTTTGGACCAGCGATTTTGATCATGCATAATTTAGCCACCACTAAATTTTGAGTTGATAGGAAATATTACCTGTCCAGATATTAGTAATTGCAACGGAAGTCATAATTCATTTGAGGCTAATTCATCGAAGTTTGAGGACCTACTCCTCCTCGAAATGTAATAAAAACATAAAAATTTACTATTTTTTCAGGTATGGTAGTGCTTATGTTCGTGAGCTGTCCGGAGGAAAACTACCGCATGATCAGCGAGGTCAGCATTGCCAACAGCAGTCTGAACTGCAGCTCAGGATGCTACTGCGCCGACGTACCATTCAACCCTGTGTGCGGACAGGTCAGTGTTCACACAAAATTCTAGCTTCTAGTTTTGTCTTTCTTTAGCAATAACTAGTTAGTTAAATAATATAGATCTCAAGTTTAATTCTTGACGGTTCTATTAGATCGATCGATATTGTTAAAATTCTATGACCCATTTGGGCGCCAATAACGACTTAGCCTCAGTTGGGCGCCAAAATTACATGCTGAAGCCCAAATGGGACAGCGAATGGTAATCGCTTCAAAAGTTATGTTTGGCTCGCCATGCGATTTTGATCGGATTTTACTGACTACTTAGCGAACTTTGTCGATTAAGTTATCCGATTGTTGATTGTCCTTAATACAGGTTACTAAGTAACCTAGCTAGGACATCAGATTGTAAATTGTATTGTTACCTACTTACCTCAGATGTAAACTATCCCTAAGTTGTCATTCTACTTTGTAACAGACTGTACCACTTTTATGAAATAAATAAATTATTATTATTATTATTGATTGTATTTTTTTGTATTATTTTTGTTGGGGCTAGGCGCTTAAGTTCTGTTTGAATAGAAAACATTCCTTCGCGAATTACGTCAACTTTCATTTTCAGCCTTCTTCTCATTTTCATTCCCGGATGACACAATATTTTCCCTGTTCCCAGGACTCGTTCACGTACCTGTCGCCGTGCCAGGCGGGCTGCCTCAGCAGCCAGCAGCTCGACAACAACACGTGGCTCTACTACAACTGCTCCTGCATCGACAGCGAGAAACGCGGCGAGAAAGCTATGGAAACGTGAGTCCAGAAAAATTGTAGTTATGATTATCTAAATTATTGCTCAAGCTGACTGACCTGCTTCATTGTGCAGATTGGAATCTCATGTACAGCAGATGCACTTATGGACCTATGCGCAGGAATTTACAACTGTACATACAAAATAACATCTCATGAACCACTGCTGCAACATCTTCATTTCTAATATAAAATATAGCATAATCCGGCTAAACTGTGCTTACTGCTGGGACACATACCTCTCAGCGGGCCGCTACTCATCTTGTATGATGGATAACTTGTCTTAAGAGTTGAGCAGCCATATTGCTTGTAGAACAGATCGATGAGGGTCTAAAGGTTCAGGAGAGATAACCACGTACCGGAAGAAGCAGCGTTGGAAGGTGTCCCACAAGGTGGATCGAAACCTGGTAACGGTGGACCCTGTATGCGAGACCAAGATGTTAAAAGACCGGTAGATGTAGCGATACTTGGGGAGGCTTATGTTCTGCACTGGACGTCTTTGAGCTGAAATGATGAGAATTTTTGGCTCTAGAACATGATGTCTTTACAACTGGATGATCGAGGCTGTTTGTTATAACTTTGTAGTTTATTAATTTTACCTAGTTCAAGCACTGCTGCAAGTGCTGCTGTTGAGCTCGTGGCTAAATTATAACAGCCGCACAGGTCGATCTTCTAGGTTAAGCAACGCTTGCCGAGGTTGGTCTGTGGATGGGTGACCATCTTAACATAACGAGACTTCTCCGTGCCTCGGAAAGCACGTTAAGCCGTTGGTCCCGGCTGTCATTTGGAGATCTTTGGCAGTCGTTACGGATTGTCAGAAGCCAGAAAATCTGACACCAGTCTTGCCAAGAAGTACCGTGTTCCCCAGTTAATGGGTTGTGGAGGTCTGGTAGGCAGCCGCTTCACGTAAAATACTGGTATTCAGCTGAATCCGGCTTAACTGGGAGCCGACCCCAATGTAGTTGGGAAAAGGCTAGGCAGATGATGACCTAGTTCAAGCACTGACCAAGCAGCACCCCTTCCAGTGCGGAGCGCTACGAGCTGGTGCGCGAGACAGCGGGCGCGCTGGGGTTCGCGGTGTCGGGCGAGTGCGGCGGGCCGTGCAAGCAGATCTACACGTTCGTCGCCGTGTTCGCCGCCGTCATGTTCGTGCACGCCAGCGGCGAGGTGGGCGCCGTGCTGCTCATCATACGCTGCACTGACAAACAAGGTGGGAATGTACACACAACTAGATCATAACTTTTTTCAAAATATATCGTTCCAAATTTATTTTAATGCTTCTGAGACCACAGTATCAGCGCAGCTGTTGTCGTCTTCACCTTTTTGAGGGTTGATTGTGGAAAAATCGTTAGACATTTAAAATATTTCACTTTAAGCTTGTTTATACCAAAATTCTAGTAAATTCAACCAATTATCTTCCCTGAAAACTTTGTCCCCCATTTACGGGGTACACACCCCGTAAATGGGAGACAAAGTTTTCGAAAGTCAACCCAATAACACTATTGGGTTGACTTTAGAAAACTTCTAAAACACGTTTTTTCTTATTTTTATTGTCAAGATTGCTAATGCCAATTTTTTCAACTTCATTGAACCAAGCTTTAAGATTTTTCCGTGCAAACATTCTCTAAAACGTCTTTTGGGGATATTTAAAAAAAAATACTATACTTGAAACTTGCCACGAATATTGCTTTGCTAAGGTTTTTTTTATTAAAAAAAAAATAAGATGTTACATTCAAACTTCCACACCCTATTTCACCCCTTTGCGGGGAGTTTCCTAAAATTCTTTATACGAAAGTCTACTAATTGTAAACTACCTCTCTGCCAAATTTCATCTTTATACGTCAAGCGTTTTCCGATATTGATGAGTGATAAATGATATTTATTTTGTAAGTAGGTTAAACATAACACATCAAATATTTCTGGTAATTTCAAGCTACATGAAGTCGGTGTTTCCTAAACGACTACCCTGAGAAGAAACACCGAAACAAACTCAGAGGTCGTAAGAAAGTCGAAGTCTCTTTTAAAATCCATACAATCCGTACTGGTCAAATCATATGAGAACCATGTAGGTTAATGTCTGAGGTGGCGTTTTGAGGAAAGCACCACACAGATTTGAGTGGACCTGTCCAGACAGTGCTAGCATTTGTCAGTTACCGTGTAGCTCAAATTTAGAACTTTAAGCTCAACGGTCTGACGAACAATACCAAAGTAAGGACATTTGGGTAGATCGCATAAATGACTCAGTGAGTGCGTGACTGTCGTTTAGATTTTATATATTTAGATAAATATTTCTATTTATTTAAAATATCTCCGGTATCTTCGAGGTTGCTCAGGAAAAAGATATCTGGAAGGATTTGGATTTCTGCGCCCAGCAGTGGGACATCATAGGCTAAATAAAAAAACGGGCAGGGCGTCTCTGGGGTACCGAGCACAAGAGTGAACCGAAAGGCGCCCTTTGTCGGCGAGATGATAATCACTTTGTAGTAGGACGACGTCTGTCGGTCTTGTGCCGGCGTCGACGTCGCGTTACATTCTGCATCAAGTTTTGAATTTCAATAGAATTTCATGTCATGGAAATTTATCACCATTTTCTGTTCTCAGACAAAGCCATGGCGATGGGTGTGATCCAGTTCGCAATCGGCGTGTTCGGCAACGTGCCGTGCCCCATCGTGTTCGGCGCCGCGGTGGACGCCGCGTGCCGCGCGCGCGACGTCATGTGCGGCATGCTGGGCGCCTGCGCCAGCTACGACAACGACAGCTTCCGACATCTGTACTTGGGTGAGTGTGCGAACATTCTCATCTGAAATTAGGTTCTAAGCATTGCTCTAACGATGCGTCTTTCTTGTTCCAGGACTGTCGGCAACGCTAATGGGCCTCGCGTTTATAATGGACCTGCTAGTGTGGAGCAAGGCGGGCCGCATCGACATGAACCCGGCGGACACCTGCCCCGCGCCGGACGCCGCGCCGCTGTCGCTGCGCGCGCCGCACCCCGACGACACGCAGCTCTGACCACACACCAACTACGAGTCGCATCTGTAAGCGACCTTATCTCCACGTAACAAGCCCCAAAGTTAAACGACAAAGCTGCTAAGCTAATTTGGGTGAACTACGACTAAGGTGCAGGACAATGTGAACATTACACGTTAGTGTTACGGTCTAATCTGCAACGACACGGATCTGAATATTTTATGTTGCAGTTTAAAATAGTGAGCGTGCTCTTCGTAAATGTTAGAATAATTAAGCAACCTTAATATCCAGTAATACAGTCAAGAATACGACGGTGCGTATATAACTACTTAGAACAGCTTTAGTGCAATATGAATATTAAATCCGGCTGCTAAAGTCGATGTTAAAATGCAGGAGGATCTGAGAGTCGTAGTTACTGTAACACAATAATACGAATCACATAAAGACTTATCTTAAATGAATATTTAAATATATCACAGACATAACACTTAATAAAATATATGGCACGACTTGTGAATCTGGTCTAAAATAGATTTTATATAAATGGTTTTTTTGATAAGTGTATCTGTGTTGGGCCCGTACAGGAAACGTATCCGCGCGTGTCGGGTAATTCATTCATAGAACGGCTTTCAACGAGCCGCCATCAAGAGCCATATTACTAAAACGTGAACAGTGCATGCCTTATTTTGTAATCGGACATAATTTAGATATATTTGTACATACAATTAATTTACAATCACCAATATTTTGGTTATTTATTAGATCCTTGCTAATTTTACTTTTTAGTAGAAAAACTGTGTTTTTGTTAAAACTTGTACGGTTTATATGGTAACACTTCAACGTGACTGAACAATGAAATAGTTTTATTGTGCATTTTATTTTGTATCTGTGCATTTTATACACTAGTTACTTTACTGCATAAGTATATGCTCAATTTTGTAAACATAATAAAACTAGAACTGGGTTCAGGCATAATATAAACTTAATCATAATAAAACGTTGTATAATAATAATAATTTGGGAGCAAGTATATACCAAATTCTACAGATATAAAAGTAGGGTCACTCGCCCACTGTATCGGTGGCGAGTGTAGTATAAATATATATTTATTTCTCCTCTTTTAAAAAAGATTTTAACCCACTAATGCACAAAACTTTTTATGTAGTAAATAATAATAGTTCTGTGTTAGTGGGGGAAGACCTTTGTCACATATTTCTAGTCTCGGTCCCATACTTTATATTTTTAATAAATAATGATCGCGAACACATCACTGCAATTAAAACATCACCCGGTAATCACATACTTTGCATATGGGACTGAGTTTATTCAGAGGACACATGTTGTCATGATAATTGATTGAGAAGAATGTAGGGACGAATAGAATGGACTGCGTAGGAATGTTTTTGATCAAAGTGAAAGGCTGTTCAGTGAATACGGTCAAGAGAAGTGTGAAAGGGACAAAGCGATCGCGCCAGTTGTTGTCCTTTTCTAGAATACCGATAGGTTCGTGTCACCCATTCGGTGCACCGTCGTCAATACGAATGAAAAGAGACGGGTGCTGACCGCACATTTGCCCTGACTACAGTTTAGACAATTTTCTGACTGTAACGCGCTTAGTTTTTTTCCATAGAGATCTGGACTGAGCATTATCTATGGTTACAAAAAAAAAAGATGATTGACCAATAACATCGGTGAATAAAGGAACTCTTTTCGAGTTATGGACTATGATTGGCTGGATTCTATATGAAGGGGATGCTATCAAATTATTATGACAAGGTGCATTCTCAACGACGCATAATATTATTATTTCGATGATTGCGATTTACATGGCTAGTGATTAGACGTTTATATTAGTGTTAGACAAAGTTTTTTGTAACAAATTATTACTACAATCCTTGTAAATAGTTATTATATAAATGAATCAAACATTGTAATCACATTATACTTAGAATAATTGTAGGATTTTTTTATATAATTAGAATAATATTTCTGTTGTATTTTAAATTGTAATTGATTTTTATTTTATTTTTACGATTTTACTTTGTGCTGCGGTCTATCGTTGATATTTATTTTATCAAAAATTTTATGTTTATTAAAATAATATTTTAAATAACTATGTATATAGCATCTTTATTCACTTTAAATGGGCATTGTTACAAATTAATAAAAAATGAAGATTTATGTGAAATATCACAATGTAACGTGACCCCTTTTTGGTTGCTTAGTAAAAAAAATGGTACTACAGATGTATCATATAGAATTTATAATATTAATATTCATAATTATAATGAAGGTTTCGAAGATTAATAAGATGTAATAGAGGATTAAACGGAAATTTTAGTTACAAATATTGTAAAAGTATACAATTATTCGTATTTTGACGAAATATTATAGCTTTGAGATATGTAAGGATATCTGATAAAAGGCTGGGCACCGTGTAACACTATTTAGTAAAATTAACTTCGTTTATACCTTTATATCTGTGATGTCACTCGTGTTTCATAATATTTATGCTTCAATGAAATATGTCCTAGGTTTATAGTGCGCTATTTTGTATTGAGGTACTGTTTTGCAATTATTTATGGGGCCGTTCAAGTCTTGCGGAAGCAGTATTTTTTTTTTTTAATTTGTGACCCCTCCAAGCAAAGCTCTTACCCCGCTTACGTAAACATTTAGTAAGTACTTTTGAATCTGTTCTGGTTTCTTTACTGGTTAATACGCAGCAGTTAATAAGTCTAGAAATAAGGAATTTATATAGAGAAATTAACTTGATGAGAAATTAAATTAAAGTGGTTCGCTGTCAAGGCGATCGTATCCCAGTGGATTTCGTGATTTTTGACCCCGTCCTTGTCACAGCTGGTCAAATTTGTGAGACCCCTCCTTAGTGTGACGTCACATATTTTATTCGTGTATTTATTTGTGTTTTACTTGATTTTGAAATGTGATGTCACGAAATTTAGAACCCCTTCCATCCCCTTGTCACACAATGCCTCACTTCGTCGACCCCCTCTCTCCCCCTTAACGTGTGACTTAATTTATGGATGGCCCCTAAGACCGCGCCAGGTTGTTATGTGCTCAAATCAAAATCGTCAAAATTTTGCGGAAATCCGAAAAATGAATATATAAAAATTGCTGACGTAATTATCATCCTGATCCCCCATTTCCCATGTCATCAAAAGTAAGCAAATCTAAGGCCTTTTGGTGCTTACGTAATACTTGAACGGCCCCATACAAAATTAGATCTTATTGTTAATGACATAGAAGTCATAAGGTGATGCATAACTTTGATTTACTTGTGCAGTGGCTTATTGTTGAGGTTATTTCTTTTAAGAAAAAAAAAAAAAAAACTGGTACAATCACTAGCTAAAGTGTTGATCCAAATATAGTGCACTATAAATATTAAAAATGAACTTCTTGATTTCATTATATTGAAATGATTTTTATTAAAAAGCGAAATGAACTTGGTACTAATATTAACGAAATAAAATAATAATTTTGATGTATATGTGTTAGTCTGTTTTTGTGACAGCGAAAGTAACGTTAGAAATATTATCAGCAATTTATAATAATGATGATGATAATATTTCTAGTAGAATTAACTAGTGTTGAAAGTTTCATATAAATTAAACGTTTCTGGACTATTATTATGATTAGAAACAAATATCACGAATTTACTAATCGATTTATTAATTATTGTAATTCATTATTAAGTCTTGTTCCTTACTATGGAAAAATGTGCATTATTTACGTGCAATCTTTTTAATGTTGTTTTTTAAATATATTTCGCACTAAGATTTATTAAAAATGTGTATCTTAGTAACATAATAACTATGTGCGTTAGCTACTTATTGTTATTGACTAATGGCATAATAAAATTAATCAATCTTTAGCATTCTTAGCTAAAACCAAGATTAGGAAAATATTTTTTGTAATAGAGAAATACAGATAATTGTAGGATTTTTAGGAGAGTAAAAGTAGGATGCAATTTAATAGAATACTTTTTAGAGATATATTTTTATATCTTACAATGAAATCGTTGAATTCCTAGCGAAAATAATGAATAAATTGAAACTTAAAATTATGATAGTGCCGGAATAGTGGGTAAGGATGAGTTTTTATTTCATATTAATTGTACCTTTGTAGATAAAAATGTATGGAGAGGAATAAATAAGTCAATGAGTGCAGCAAACTGAAAAATATATAATAAACTGCAATTTTATGTTACATCATGCCGTTTCTCTCATATATAGTTCATAAATAGGCCGTCACCTATATAATACATTTATATAAATATCTAGGTATATAATATATATTTATTTATATTTTACTGTCGTAGTTACAATTTACTTCTCAGTGGTAGCTTTTAGCTAAATTTTTGTTGTTTGTTGCTGTAATATTAATGAAGTACATTAAGATTTAAAAGTGTAACGTCTCTACGTAATAGTGAACACAATTTTACTAGTCTACGTTTAGTTTTAGAGAATAATACCTCTGGATTTTTTAATGTAAAAATCTGTAACCGTCTATTACTTTAAATATGTCAGAAAACACTGTTGTTTTCAGATATATTCTGTGATCTGTGAAGCGAAATTCTGATATGTATATATACATATCTGTCTCGTACTATTGAAAGTTTATTAAAAACCTTGACTTTGTAATGTATACGTCTACTTTACTGAATAGTATTGAGATTTCAGAATTAAAATTAACTTTTGAAACAAAGCCTGCCACTTTTAACGCACATTTAGTGAGTTTCTAACACTTTTGTACATGAGTGTACGCCGTGTGAAGTATACAGGATTGTATTGTTTTATTTTTATATATAAAATCCGTGTTCGGTTCACCGCCAGTACATAATTTTACAACTTTAATTGAATATAACATAAGTACAGTGTAGACTTGTTATTGTGACATGGGATCACATATTTTTTAATTATTTGTAAATAAAAATTATTGATATAAACCAACCAGTATTTCATTTTATCTTTCTCGCCTGAACGCATACATTATCATTTATTCGAAATGGATAAATATTCGTTTTTACGCTCAAAACTGTGGGTAAATATATTTTGAACAAATAAAATGGTTGTTTTTCCAATTTGATGCATAATTATTAACGTGTTTTCTGCCACACCTATACGTGCACCCTATTAGCGTAACACACTTTCGATCACAACAAGTTCAACTGTGGAGGATATTTCTTATATATACACTATGCATGCAGAAAGCATGCAGCATGCAAACAGGGAAACATACATAGACTGTGTGTGCATCAATCATGCAGCATGCAAACAAGCACACAGCATGCATGCAGCATGCAAACAAGAATACAGCATGCATGCAGCATGCAAACAGGCACACAGCATGCATGCAGCATGCAAACAAGCACACAGCATGCGTGCAGCATGCAAACAAGCACGCACCATGCGTGCAGCAAGTAAACATGCAGCACGCAAGGGAGAATGCAACATGCAGCGGGCATAGTTTCTGTCACGGCTCCGGCGCAGCGGGGCTCCGTCCCCCGAGCTTTTCGTAGCAGATAGTTTTCACGGTCACCACCGCAGCTTCGATTTGCTTGCGAGACATTTTGGAAAAGCAAGTACCTAACTAACCGATAAGTGTGGCATTTTCAACACTCTAACCTCGACGACGGAGCCCCGCTGCGGTGGGTTCCTATTTCTGTCTGATCATCAGCCTAGCCTTCTCCCAACTATATTGGGGTCGGCTTCCAGTCATACCGGATTCAGCTGAACCCCATTAACTGGGGAACACGGTATTTCTTGGCAAGACTGGTGTTAGATTTTCTGGCTTCTGACAATCCATAACGACTGCCAAAGATCTACAAATGACAGCCGGGACCAACGGCTTAACGTGCTTTCCGAGGCACGGAGGAAACTCAGTATGTTAAGATGGTCACCCATCCACGGACCAACCTTGGCAAGCGTTGCTTAACCTTGAAGATCGACCTGTGCGGTTATTCTTTAGCCAAGAGCACCTCAGCTTCCTATTTCTGTCTACTAGGTTTAAAAAACCATTCAAACCTATATTATCCCTGTCGTCAGCCCTGAGCTCCCTGTGCCCTGTGCCATGTTCCGTTACTTGGCTAGATACAAAACTTTAATAAATTGTAGAACCGTACACTGATTGGTCCCCAACATGTCGTCAGTTTATGTCGGGTCACAATTTCTATGAATGACTTCTAGAGATTTATAGACTATCACATGTTGATGCGTAAAAAAGTATTCCAAATGTTGAATTGACAATTTATCGGATCTTACGGATTTTGCAATTATCCTGTGACATACATATTCTAGAAAAACATCCACACACATCCACATCCTCCTTGACAAGTTTGGTAAAAAATAGTACGAGTTTTTACCAAATATGTCAAGGAGGATACCTACTGTTCTAGATGTCGATGTTTGATGTATGATGTTTCTGTTGAAGATCTTTGTTTAGTCAGTGTTAAGGAAATTATAGTGATAATGGGTAAATTAGTCATTTCAGGCTAATACAAAAAATATCCCGGCGTTTGAAATTCCATGGTAAAGACTCCAAGTCTTTCTAGGACTGCTGAAAATCATTAAGTAATTCAAGCGTATAGAGCTATAGGCAATTAGGCACATGTAGAGCTTAAGGCTTCTTTGGAGCGAACTTTTGAGTATAGCCACGTTTTTACCACCATAGCTTGCATAAAATTTGCATTAATTAACATAAGGCGTAATCATAAGTATTACCTATAGGTATCTATTGTCTGTGACATTAGTAGGTATCCGCCACTTATTAAGTTTTATTTTCGTCTGCGGCTAACCACAAAATAACTGGGAAATGTCCAGCAAAATAATGAAGATGTTTTGATTTATTAGATTTAATAACAAACCTGCTTGGATTTGTTTTGCCTAGCAGGCCAGGTAGTGCTTATGTTCCATAGATTCCATTATTCATTATGCGTCATAGGGAATAAAACAAATAAATAATACCTATAATCACTCATCTAAGTAAATTTTAATCACGATGACGTCTAAACGACAGCTAGGTATTACCCAAATCCGTAACCAGGATTTTCTGAAATCTTGCATCTAAATGTTTCTAAATTGCAAACCAACCGTAACTACGGCACTAAATGGAACAAAGAAACATTCTCATAAACATAATCTACCTATTTAAATAAACAACTTTACCTAGATGTAAATAAAAAGCTTCTCTAAACATGCCTAAATAGTTGAGCAGGTTTTAGAAAAGATACATAGATGTGTAATTTTTAACCACTCATTTAATACCTCATAGGTACCTAGTACCTACTGCATGCAAAAACTGAATCGATTAACAAAAGCCGGTGTATCAAGTTAGGAGCAAGATTTATGCTAAAGTTTTAGATTGGTTGATGTGGACTACAGATGGCTCGACTTAGCACCTGCTAGACATAAAGAGCACGTGGCTAAAGACGTACCCGTGCAGCTCCGCCCAGAGCGGGAGAAGTCATTTGATGATTTCCCATCTATAAAAAAGGCAGGCAGTATTTTTATTTTGTTTTCTTCTTACTTGGTCCACCTATCCTTCGCCAGCCACGTCACAAAAGGCAACGATAACCTACGAGGATTTGTGGGCTCTGGAAATTCTAGCGTTGCTCACTTCTCCGACCAAAACAGAGGTAGGGCGAGCACGTGTAATTCTACGGATCTGCCGTGTGGTCGGACCGTCCATAGGCAACTTTATCCTCTCGTGATCCGGATAGTTGCACCTAGGTCACGTGCGAATCATTGTGGAATTGATTAGGTGACTCACCCAGCGTGGCGCAGTATGTTGTTTAAGGCAACAGAATTAGGGGATTTTTGTCAATTGTTGTGCAACAATCGTAAATTAACAGGGAGATACCTATCACTAATTTTTGAATTTATATTTGTCACTAATGTATACTATCATTATAAAGAAGAAAGATTTGATTGTTTGTTTGTATTGAATAGGCTCCGAAACTACTGAACCGATTTGCAAATATTCTTTCACTGTTGGGAACCTACACTATCCCCGGGTGACATAGGCTATATTATATCCCCGTATTCTCACAGGAACGGGAACTGCGCGGGTGAAGTCACGGGGCGCTGCTACTACTTATTATTTTCCGAGTTCCGACGTTAGAGACGTCAGAGGTTATGTTCAGTATTAAGATTAAATAATCATACTACAGAACATAACACCTATTCGTACGCCAAGTTTCAACCAAATCCTTCGTGCCGACCAGTTATGAAAACGAAGCAAACAGACAGTAAGGATTAAGGATTTAGCTTAGTATATAATGTTCTGACTACTCGAATACTGGTCCTCTCTCCGTCAGAGGGCTTATTCAAGGACGAAAGATCTCTGTAATCAACTTTCCTTGAAACTCTTTCTAAAATAAAGCTTGGCTTTTTAGGGTGCTATTCCTGTCAAATGTAGTTGATAGATTAATGCAGTCATGATCCAACATATCGGGTTCTGGCCTTTGTAATAGAAGATGGTGGTTGCATTTTGGGGAGTGTGTGACGGAATTCTGGTCTATCATCGGACTACAAGACGTACGGCAATGCGCCACTGATACATTACACACGCACAAAATGTTTTGGGAACACATTCATTGTGCGTACAGCTAAGGAGTGGAATAGGGTATTTTACTGTAAAAATCTAATTAGTCCGTCTGATAGATTTACAAAAAATATTGGACACGTATTTTTTCTTTTTTCACGTAAACAAAAAATGAAGAAGATACAGTGCGTTGAAAACTCGTGTGACGTCACTCCGTGCGACGATTTTTACCACGCTGTGATGTCACAAGCCCCCACTCATGATCTTTGAAGCTATTTATCTTCGTCAATTTTTAGAGATTACATAAAACAAAAAATACGTGTCCAATATTTTTCGATAATCTAACTGACGGACTAAATAGGATCATATTTTTATTCCTCAGGAAACATCCCTATTCCCGACTAGAGTCGAGAGTAAATAGTTTACTTCTAGCAAACGTGCTTCATCTACGACTACCTAATCATCGCTTACCATTGGTTGAGACAGTGGTCAAACGCATGCCAATCTACACTTCTATCTACACTAATATTATGAAGAGGAAAGATTTGTTTGTTTGTTTGTATTGAATAGGCTCCGAATTTACTGAACCGATTTCAAAAATTCTTTTACAGTCGGGAAGCTACACTATTCCCGGGTGACATAGTGTATATTTTATCCCCATATTCCCGCGGGAACGGAAACTACGCGGGTAAAACCCCGGGGCGCTGCTAGTAAAGACGAAAGATTTGTATTTTGTGTGTGTGTGTGAATGTTTGTAAAGAACAAACTCAAAACTACTGAGAAGATATCAAAAATTATTTCACCATTAGAATGCTACATTCACCCTGAGTAACATAAGCTATATTTTATCCCAGAATTGCCACGGGAACGGGAACAACGCGGGTGAAACCGCGGGGCGCTGCTAGTCAATAATAAAAAATATATATATATTCATACCTTACTTACTACCTTACTTAGGTACTTAAAGTATCAAAATATTCCAAGCTTGACAATATTAATTCTTATTAGTAAGAATTCAGTTTTGCCACATGAAAAACATGTAACTCAAATGTAGGAAAACACAACCATATTACTATTTTCTATTCATGCATTAAGTTCAGCATTGTCAGCATCAACCAAAAAAATGTATGACTAGAAATTTTATCGATTTTGCACAAACAAGGATGATTGTCATTTTCGGACAATGGAGTGGGCCCTGTATAAAATGATGTACCGACAATGATCTGTCATTACTTCGACAAGTGATCAACAAGCCTGAACATGCTCAGATTAGCTGTCGTGATGTTCGTTCTACTTATTGTCGCCTGTTTCGCCACTCCAGGTTTGTTCCTTTTTATTCAGTTGGTGTTTACCGAGCTCGTTTTTTTTCCAGCTCTGGGCGGAGCGGAAGGGAGTGCCAGACTCTTACTGACTAAAACCCAACCGTGATCCTTCTAGTGCCCTTTACGTTCCAGGGCCGCGGTGACTCTTTCGAACAAATACACTAAGGCTGGTTACTGCTCAACCGGACAATCCTGTGGTGGCCTCACATGAATTTAAAGCCAGGGCTAAAAACTACTTTACAAGCTAAATGACCGCTTCGCTAAGGGCATCCCCTGTGGGATACGGGCCTCGGCTTAACGGGGTCATTGAGGGAGGGCAGCAAGGGACAGGCTGGGTCTGGTTATTATTATTTGGGGGATTTAACGCTAATGGCTCAGCGGTGCGGGCTGGCTCGTTAGGCAAAAGTCGGAACTGTGCGCTCATAGTCACAAATCATGGAAATTTATACTAAAACAAGCTTCTGCCCGCGACTTCGTCAGCGTGGAATAGTTACTTTACCCCCGATTTTGAAACTCAGCCCGATCGGTTTAAAATTGACAAAGTTTCATACAAAGTTTCATCCCCTATTTTATCCCCTTGGGGGTAGAATTAATCAAAATCCTTTCTTAGCGGATGCCTACGTCATAACATCTACCTGCATGCCAAATTTCAGCCCGATCCGCTCAGTGATTTGGGCTGTGCGTTGATAGAACACTATGTACCAGTCAGTCACTTTTGAGTTATATATATTTAGATTAAGATTTTTTTTTATCCAGGAGAGCGAGGGCGGAGGCACGGCTACGACTTCGGGCAAGGCGGTTACGGCGGCGGCGGAGGTGGGGGCTATGGCAGTTACGGCAGCCGCGGCCTGGGCCAAGGCTATGGGGGCCAAATCCCTATCGCCCAGTCTTTCTCCAAGTCCTCCGCCAGCGCTAGCTCTGTTGGCAGCACTGTTGTAGGATGAATGTAGTGACAAACAATATATAGGTAAACATAATTCCTATTTAATAAAAATGTTTTATCCTTTCCACAGCCTGCTGCGTCTAAAATCAATTTTTGTGCTAAGTTGCTTATTCATACGACGAAGTAAGGATTTTATTAAAATGAATTCACCAAAGGGATAAAAATCCCTAAAATGTTAGATAATGTATTAATGTCTTATTTGCTTGAGTTTGCTTTATTGCCGATGTTTACCAAATTCTACGGAATTGTATTGTAGAATTAGACAGTCAATGTTCTCCTATTGAGTCTTTTCTCAGCCTTTTTAGCTCGTGTTGACTTCGTGGTTGAGAAGTACAATTTTATTTGTGTTAAAGATATAACTTTAATCTCTCGTAGACGCACTGCATTTTCCCAAAACTTTTTACAAAATAAAAAAAACTTTTTACAAAAAATAAAACCGACTTCTAAACAAAAAAACCAAAAAGTATAAAATAACTTTAATTTCGGAAGTCGGTGTGTTCAACAACAAAAAAGCAACCAAAAAAACTTTTTACAAAAAATAAAACCGACTTCTAAACAAAAAAACCAAAAAGTATAAAATAACTTTAATTTCGGAACTCGGTGTTTTTGGTTGCTTTTTTGTTGTTGAACACACCGACTTCCGAAATTAAAGTTATTTTATACTTTTTGGTTTTTTTGTTTAGAAGTCGGTTTTATTTTTTGTAAAAAGTTTTTTTATTTTTCACTTTTTAGTGGTACCTACAACCCGTCCCCTCCCCCACCTAAACGAACCAATCACATTGGTGTAAAAAAAACGTACTGTTCCTTTGCGGAGTAAACTAAGAGGTCGTCAATGTAGGCAATGTAGATATTTTTTTTAGATTTTTGTTGATTTTTCGAAAACCGCTTGGTTGATTTCGATAAAATTTTCATGGGACCATTTGGGAAGTATACCCTTTCCAAATCGGTTCACAAGCGACGGAGTTATGCGCGAACAAACAATAAAAAAAAAAAAAAAAAAAAAACATACAAACATCCGAATTGAGAACCTCCTCCTTTTTTAGAAGTCGGTTAAAAATACAACCGACTTCTACACAAAAAATCAAAAAAGTGCAAAATAACTTTAATTTCGGAACTCGGTGTTTGTGGTTGCTTTTTCGTTTTTTGAACACCGACTTCCGAAATTAAAGTTATTTTGCACTTTTTTGATTTTTTGTGTAGAAGTCGGTTGTATTTTTTTGTAAGTTTTTTATTTTTCACTTTTTAGTGGTACCTACACCCCTCCCCTCCCCCCACCTAAACGAACCAATCACATTGGTGTAAAAAAAAGCACTGCTCCTTTGCAGAGTACACTAAGAGGTCGTCAATGTAGACAATGTAGATATTTTTTTTAGATTTTTCGAAAACCGCTTGGTTGATTTCGATAAAATTTTCATGGGACCATTTGGGAAGTATACCCTTTCCAACAAAAAAAGAATTTTTCAAATCGGTTCACAAGCGACGGAGTTATGCGCGAACAAACAATAAAAAAAAAATTAAAAAAAACATACAAACATCCGAATTGAGAACCTCCTCCTTTTTTAGAAGTCGGTTAACAATATAGTTTTTTCTATTGACATTAGCTGGTTTATTTTACAATTATGTATATTTGTTTTGGATATACATATTTTTATTTGTAATAGGTCAATGATAAGCTGTTATACATATAGTTCGGCTAAATTAGTTTTTGTTTTTTGTTTCAGATATTTTTTTATAACTCTGCAATTCCACGATGGTAGTAAAGATAAGATACAGTATTTTGGTGTGATAAGTATTTAAAATAACTAAGAATATGCTTATTTTTAATTCATAATTAGTACTAATTTATTTGTAAGGCTAAAATTAACTTATAAATAAAGATTCACCGTTTTTTTTTGGCAATTAACTACGTTGTTTATGTCGCAGTCCCTTTGTTCATATCCTTTGCGATTGTTTGGCCAAAAAAACAATAGGTATGAGTAAAACAGGTGGAATTAAACATAATGGCGGCACCGCGGGCCACTGGCGCGTGACGTGAGATGGCACCTAAATACAAATGAAGGAGATCATCATCTGCCTAGCCTTTTCCCAACTATAGGGGTCGGCTTTCCAGTCAAACCAGATTCAGCTGAATACCACTATTTAACTTGGAGCGGCTGCCTACCAGACCTCCACAACCCATTGACTGGGGAACACGGTACTTCTTGGCAAGACTGGAGTCAGATTTACTGGCTTCTGACAACCCGTAACGACTGCAAAAGATCTACAAATGACAGCCGGGAACAACGGCTTAACGTGCTTTCCGAAGCACGGAGGAAACTCGGTATGTTGAGATGGTCACCCATCCACAGACCAACCTTGGCAAGTGTTGCTTAACTTTCAAGATCGACCCGTGGCTGTTCCACGAGCTCCTTCTCGATCTCCTTAGCTCGAACTCAAAGTATTATTAAAACCACAACGATAGACACTTTTTTTTATCAGGTTACTCTTTTTTAGGTTTTTGAAAAACCAGTTAAACTAGAAATCGACGATACTTAGATTCTTTTTTGGAAAAGCTAGAATGATAATGTATTTTTTTGCCTGCGAATAAAGCAGGTTTTAGGTAAACTACCGAGGTATGTGATTGTTGTTTATTTTTAGGGTTCCGTGCGTGCGAATGAAAAACTCAATACGCAAAGGTTCACTCGTGTGTCTGTCTGACAGGCTGGCGGGCTGTTTGTCCGTCAGTTTGTTCGCTCTTATCTCAGAAATTACTGAGCCCAAATAATTGAAAAAAGTGAGAAAGAAGTTCATTATAGATTACAAGAAAAACTAAAAAAGTCCATGTTTTTCAAACATAAGGTTAGTTTTTGAAAGAAATAGATTCGTTCGGAATCCTTTTTGCTTAAGTCTGACTAGTACTTATTACTGGCTTTTTACAAACTAAACTGTACTCATTACTGTCTTTTTACAGCGTAAATAAAATATAGCTAAACCTAGTACAGGCATATTATGTTCTCTAAAAAAATGCAAGATATTTTATGGTATATGTGCCCAGTTTTATAAATAAACAATATTATATTAAACTTATTAAAAAGCCACAACGCTACTTGAATTAATCATTAGGTATCTAATTAAACAAAAATGCAAGTTACTATATCAAAGAAGCCTTATCATTTCGTATTCACATGAATCTAATAAACCCGTTGGAAAAATGGAATTACCCTTTTTAAAATGATAATTTATTAATTAATTAATAAAAGCTAAGGCTAAACAACTGAGCAGTTACTTTGCCGGAAGACTGCGGCCGAGCCCAAAAGGTAGTTCATTTTCTTTTCCCTAGTACCAGTTCAAGCTGAATGAAATCTGAATGTGCCATGGTATTAGTAAGTACTTCTAAACTTGAACTTGAGACGTAGTCGTCGGCTGACTAGTCAAGCCTAAGGAGGCGGAGCGCAAATGTACCGTGCAGACCCTTTTTTATTTTATTTTTCTGGGTGGGAAATCACCAAATGACGTCTCCCGCTCTGGGCGGAGCGGAAGGGTGTGTCAGACTCTTACTGACTAAAAACCACCCATGTTCCTCCAAGTGCCTTTTGCGTTCCAGGGCCGCCGTTAATCTTTCGAGCGAATTCCGCAATCGTGCCGACCCTTATAGGAAGATACCAGAAGTATCAATTAACGTAAGGTACATTTAACCAAAAAGCCGAAATGTTCCTTAAGACTGTTGGAATAGAGCGCATTTATTTTAAATGCCGATATGTCTTTTACGTTAATTGACATTTCCGGTATAGAGGAGTATGTGTGACCAGAATCAGTCTCACTAGGTGATGGGCCCGCTTGCAGTCAGGGGTGTGCGTGAGTTCAATTGTATCCCAGGTCCGACTCATGGCAGCGGCCCGAACACTAGCGTTTGTCTGTTCTCCCTAGACTTGAGGCTTGAGAATTTAGAATTTGTGACCGTCTGTTACCAATTCAGGGGTCCAATTCTACTAATATCTAACAATAATTTAACTGTTTCGTTTATGTTTCGATTCAGTTTCGATCATTAGGGTTTTTGGTATTCTACTATTTTAAAACTAAAACTGATAAAGAACCGCAACGCAACTACAACGTTATTGTAACGTGAACTCTGCGCATAATCAGCGAAACGAAATTGTGCCATGAATTGTATTGCACAGATTAAAAAGTACGTATGCGAGATACCATACGAAAAAAATGAAAAAGCTACTAAAATATAAAATAACGTTTTGCTTGCTTTAAATAAATTGAAAGCTCTGCTTGATTGCAAATACATCTACTATCTACGTAAGGGAGACAATATTAAAACACAGAATTGAATATAACATATTAATACAATGAAATCCTTTACGCTGACTACATTGCAAACATAAAAAAATCTATCGATTCAAAATAGCTGACAAGGCGCGAAAAACAACTTATGTACTCGTACTTCGTGAAAGTTTTATTTTGTTGGAAAAATCTTATAAACAAAGCCGGTAAGTGCCAAATAAATTTTTGTTCTATTCTACTTTCTACAGATTGAACATAGTCATATACATAATTTTAAATGCGGAGGGGTCAAGTAGAACCCCTAAGGAGTGGGCCAAAGCAAGTATAAAGTGTATTATTAATGAAATATAGTTGATGTAGTAATGAAATAGAGTTGACACTATTGATAATGTGTAATCAGTATGTAACAAATTTTTATTTCAGTTTTGGAATGACTATAAGTGCAGAGTTCGGAGTAAGTTGGCCATTGTAAGAAGGAGCCAAAGTGGCACAGGGGGCGGACCTAGTGTGGCCCCACAATTGAGCCCTTTGGAATCAAGAATGGCATCTCTTATAGGGAGGGATGTGGGCCCTTTACCTGGAGTCCGTAGAGACCCAGTCATTGTTTTGGAAGTATGTAACTATTTTATTGAATGATTACGAAATCTATAATTATAATTTCATAATTAACAATCTACTTTTCAATTTTATATCAAGAACCAAGTGGAAGAACCTGTCATAGTGATGCCACAGGATGAAGAACTACCTGAGTTCATGGTACCACAGGATCAGGATTCACCAATAATGTAAGTACAGTACATACAAGACATTGGTGTTATGTTGTATGGCTGTATGACATAAAAAAAAAACAGTTTAACATAACAAAATGGTTTAATTCATACAACTTCATTTCTTAACAAACAAATATACAAAATAACCTAAATACATTATATTATCTACTATATAAAACAATGTTTACTGCTCTATTTTACTACAAATGTAAATTATAATTTCAGAAACTTATCAAGTTTGCCGCAATGGGGTACTGACCGGAGTCTAGATTCTCCTGCTGTAGAGCAACCAGGCACCAGTAATAGTGGCAATTTGCCTGAGCCACCAAATCTTGGTGACCCACCAAACTTGGTTGGCCAATTGACTACTGAAAATGTGCCGGACCAACCAAGCACGAGCCAAAATGTAGAACAACGAGGTTAATATTCATATTTATATTCGTTCATCATACTTCAAGTATTATTAATTTATAATATCTTTAGGACTAATTATGCAGGGAGGTAAATTCAAAATATTTGGTAACAAAGAGATAATAAACGGAGCAATAAAAAGTATTACAGAGAGCCAAGAATATTGATTTTGTCTTTCTTTCAGACCGCACCTCAAGGAGAGAACGGAGGTCCGTTAGGCCACGTGCACATGCTCAAAATCAGAGTAAGTTGTCATTTTGACTAAATTATAGGAGCTTACATAAATAAAAAATTATAAATTGAATACAAAACTAAAGCAGGTATTAATTTTAGCTAGAACAAGTGCTCTCAGCGAAGCTCAGGCAGCTGTAGCACGTATAGAGGAAATGCGTGCTAGAACAGAGGAGGCAGTAGCCATGGCCAGTCTGAGGCAGGCTGAGAACTTTGCTCAGCTGCTGCCAATTTTATCTAGCATCGCAGACTCTTTACGAGTATTAACAGAGAGATATATTAGAGGTAAGAGAATAATTAAAATAGTTTCATTCAGTAATTTCAGTAGTACTCTTAAACAAGAGAATATTAAATAAAGTTTATAATGGAAGTCTAATATAAAATTTTATGTTTTGTTTCAGATTAAAGCATATTTACTTCGATCAATAATAGCACTAGATAAAGGATCAGGAACAAAAATATGTCGCTCAAGTGGCCGCTCTTACACACACATAAATATTTATATTTCATACTACAAAATACAGAAAAAAACTTTAATAACATTAAAAACTGCAGTTTATTGTAAACCTTATATGTCACACATAAAGTTTAATTACGATTGCAAAATATTTAAATTAGGTCCTTCTATCATCGGAGAAAGGTCAAAAGCAATAAATTTAAAATGAATTGAAAATAACTAGTCATTTTTATAATAAATAAAAAATATTTATTATATAAAATAAAACTTAAAATCGAAGCAATAACGTTCAAAACAATTTGTTCATAATTTCGTGCTTATTCTATTTTGGAATTAGATGTAGTTCTTGGTATTACATTTCAATGCTCAGAACACAGTAAGTATTGAAAGATGTAGAGTTGCAGTTTTTTTTTTTTTTGGATAAGGTACGTTTGTATGGTGGCAAATATTTTGGACTGATTTAAAAAGTACTAGGAGTAAACTAGTACAGTATTTAGTTAGTTTGTTACGACATTAATTTTATTATATTATTATTCTATTAATTTTAAGCGGCTTGGCACATTGTTAACAACCAGTATTAACAAATATTTGTCTTAAATCAGTTTTATTTAAACCGCACTATTAATTAATTTAAAGATTAAGTAAATAAGAGTTTTTAGTAACCTACGCCTTTGCGTGTTTCCAGTTATGTCCAGTCTATCAAAATGAATCGATCATACTGTCGAATTTTTAGGGTTAGATAAGGGTTTATATATTCCTTCTCCTCTTTCTTTCGCGACAATAGATACCCATTCTGCACAACGAAATGGGTCGCTAGGAAATCTACAAACAAAAATAATATATAAAATAATAATACTACTCCATACATTCCCTGTTCCGGAACAGTCGATGTTTGTTACAATAGTTGGAGCGTTGGTGCAAACATTGGTCAAACAATCATAATATTTGCGATTTAATTTATATTTACTACTTAATTCGGTTTTTATATTATGAAAAACACTTAATGGTATAAACTTATCGAAAAAAAGATATTCCTTCCAAAATCTTGGTGTTTCAGTGGTTATTTACATAGTTTTTGAACGCGCAATGCGGCATTTTGACGTCCTCACATTGGCTATGATTGGACCATACTAATCTATACTATCTATACTTACTTAATATTATAAAGCTGAAGAGTTTGTTTGTTTGAACGCGCTAATCTCAGGAACTACTGGTTCGAATTGAAAAATTCTTTTTGGGTTGAATAGACCATTTATCGAGGAAGGCTTTAGGCTATATATCATCACGCTTGAGCCAATAGGAGCGGAGCAGCGATAAAGAATGTTTTAAAATCGGGGATTCCACGGGGACGAAGTCGCGGGCAGTAGCTAGTAATATTATAAAGCTGAAGAGTTTGTTTGTTTGTTTGTTTGTTTGAACGCGCTAATCTCAGGAACTACTGGTCCGATTTGAAAAATTCTTTCAGTGTTAGATAGCCCATTTATCGAGGAAGGCTATAGGCTATATTTTATCCCCATATTCCCACGGGAACGGGAACTACGCGGGTGAAACCGCGAGGCGCTGCTAGTTCAAAATAAGACCACAAAACTATTTGTGCTCTTATTTTTCGGACCGTTTTTAAACCGACGATCGGGAATCTAGTGTATTATTGATCGAAGCATATTTATTACATTTTATTATTACTTACATACTATTTTATATTGTTACCTTTTATTCTTTTTTATATTTTAGTGTAATAATTGGGAAAACCTTAATATTAAAACAGGTTAACTTTAACATTGTTGTTATTTAACAGTAATTGAAAAAATAAACGAACAAAGTGATATTGTGTGAGAACATACCTTTTATTCTTTTTTATATTTTAGTGTACAAAACCATAGGACATGGTGTACAAAAAAAAAGAATTAACATAGATTAAATCTTCCAATATGTGATAAAACTTACCATTCAGCTGAAAAATGTAAAAAAATAAATTCACAGCAATGAGATGCTGAAATGTGTGATGGGCCAAGCCCATCACACATTGCCATTTTTAAAGGCTACCTAGCTCTCCATAAACGACGTACTAATGTTTGCTGGTAAGTGCGTCCTTCCTGTAATTGATGGTTCCTACGATCCACTCTTGATATTCGGCGTGCATCTATGTGAGCATCCCTTTCTCTTTCATTTTGTTCTTGTTGTAACGCTTCCTGGTCTTCTCCATTTTCAAACTCTAAATTGCATTGAAGAGCAATATTGTGAAGAACACAGCAAGCGTTAACTATTTTTGCTGCAACTTGTGGTTCGTAATGAAGTTTGCGGTCCACCAACAAACACCTAAAAAAAGAATAAGTAGTGTGTTTAAGGTTTCATGTAAATAGTTTGTAATAGGTATCTAAGCCTAGTTTTTAGATTATTGTCAAGAGCATAGTAATTATAAATAAATTAAAATGAAATGAAACCCATATGAATTTGACAACATTAATGAATTATGAGTTATAGTTTAATATTGCGTTATTCACATGAATTTAAAGCACAAATCTTACTGACAGTTTTATGGTTTTATTAAAAAGCTTACCTGAAACGTGCTTTTAAAATGCCTATGCACCTTTCCACAATATTTCTAGTAGTCATGTGCATTTCTGTGTATAGTGCCTCTGGAGTATTTTCTTGAGCATTCAATATAGGAGTCATCATAGTTCTCCTTAAAGGGAAACCGGCATCTCCTAAAAAATATTTTACTTGATGACTGATGAACATGACAGTTGTTAAAATTATGACTGTTTTGCATTAGTACAAAACAGGTATTATATGTTGAAGAAAACACAGCAATAATAAAGAAGAAACAGTCTTATGATTCTGTAAGAAATCGCAAATAGCTAGGGATATTCTCAATTTAGTTACTAAAAAGGGAAGGTATTTGCGATTTCTTACAGAATCATAAGACTATTTCTTCATTATCATTGCTGTGTTTTCAAAGACATATAATAATAGAGATAATTTTGAATATTACTTAATTACCTAATAAATAAAAATCTTCATTTGTCCTCCTTACAATATCATTAAGGGTATTACTAAGGGGATTATTGTTCCATGCTGCACTATCATGAGTTGAACCAGGGTTACTAGAATCAACACACATAATTCTAGCATCCGAATCACAAATCTGAAACAAAGTTAAGGAAAATTTTAGACCTTATTAACCATAGCAATTTATTGAATAAACAAGTCTCAACCATTAACTTACGACTAGGACATTCAATGAATGATACCCCTTTCTGTTGAAATATCTTTCCTCATGATCTGCAGGAGTAACAATAGCAACATGTGTGCCATCTATGCATCCAAGGACACCTGACATGCCAAATTTCTGATAGAATCTGCAAAAAATGAATTGCGAATGAATTGCATTGATTATTACAACATAGTTACAAATGAACAAAGTTAATTAAACACTGTACCTACCCCCGTTTTATTTCCTCACGATCTTCCTGTGTTCCAGGAAACTTTACATATTTATTAAATATTTGAGGTAGGTTAAGAACCTCTGTAACCTGACGAATGGCACGGGAAACCGATGGTTGTGACAATGAATGACTCGATGATTGTCCGACTAAGGTTTGGTATGAGCCACAAGCATAAAATGCCAGTGCTACCAATATCTAAAATGAATTTTATTGAACTTGAGTTAATAGTTGGTTCATGAGAAAGCAAAAAAAAATTAAGACATGTTAGAGGTTAAATGCAGATAGGCAACAAGATAAATCATACCTTTGTCGGGGTATCAATACCATCAGAACGAAGGCTAATAGGCATATGGGGGCTAATATCGTCAATTAGCTGCTGAACGACGTTTTTGGAAAGTCTATAGGTTTTCACAAACTCGCGATCGGTTAAGTCAAAGGCGAAATTACGTAGCCTTGACGACAAATTTCGTTTTCTCACTCTTCCGACGTCTACTTGATCGGCGAGACTAAGATATTCATTGTAGAACATCATCTTAATTAAATGATAAATGCGAACAGTCTGGGAACAGTCAAGAATAAGTTACACAAAGCCAACTTTTTCGTAGCGACTAGGGATGAGCGTTGAATCAACGAACTAGTTGAATCAACCGTTAATCTCCGTCAACGTATTCAACGTTAACCGTTTATGAATCAACTAGTTGAATTCGTCAACGACGTTTATAAATTTAACTCGTGCGTCTCGTTGAATAATCGTCAACGTTTATGAATCAACTAGTTGAATTCGTCAACGACGTTTATTTTAACTCTTGCGTCTCGTTAAATAATCGTCAACGTTTATGAATCAACTAGTTGAATTCGTCAACGACGTTTATTTTAACTCGTGCGTCTCGTTCAATAATCGTCAACGTTTATGAATCAACTAGTTGAATTCGTCAACGACGTTTATAAATTTAACTCGTGCGTCTCGTTCAATAATTATTGTTAACCCATACGCAAATAACTAAGCAAATTAAAAAATTAAAGTTGAAAATAACGTTATAGATTGCGAGCGACGGACATTTCATCCAATTTGAACTTTAAATATCGTGTTGCAGAGTTGATTTTAGAAATACTTATTTTAAGGACCGTTTAACGAATGAACGGTTTACGTTGCAAGTTGACATTTGTAGTATGTTAACTCGTTGACGAATTTAACTAGTTGATTAACTAGTTGACAAACGCAAATCAACGTTAACGTTTCGTTAACGGAAAAACCGTCAACGACCCATCACTAGTAGCGACTAATTTTGACAGATGAGACGCTTAGTTTCGTTTTGGTTTCGAGTGACGCTTGCGTCAAAACATTAGTAGAATAGCGATTATGACCAGTTTATGTTTCGTTCTGGATCGGTTGTGTTAGTAGAATCGAGTTTTAAACTTCAACTTAACTAGAACTAAACTTATATCGTTGTTATTTTAGCAGAATAGAAAAACGCTCAATAGCGGTCGTTTAGTTACGGTTCTGTTGCGATTTCGTTGTAAATTTATTAGTGGAATTGACCCCCAGTTTATGTTTCGTTCTGGATCGGTTGTGTTAGTAGAATCGAGTTTTAAACTTCAACTTAACTAGAACTAAACTTATATCGTTGTTATTTTAGCAGAATAGAAAAACGCTCAATAGCGGTCGTTTAGTTACGGTTCTGTTGCGATTTCGTTGTAAATTTATTAGTGGAATTGACCCCCAGGTCTATAGTCCCTTGAAGCTGTGAATAAATAAAACTTAGCAGTTTGTTTTATTCACAGCTATACATAGTAAATGAAACAAAAAAGGTCGTTTACCGCATATTTCGACACTCAAGGGAATCAAAATTACCTAATAGGATTTTTTTCGTTGACCTAGAACTATAAAATTTGGTATGAAGATTAATTTTAAAGGTACAAGTACGAAGAAAAGTATTTATCATGATAAAAAACATTTTTGCGATAGTAAACAAACTTATATTTTTGTTTGAACGATTGACCCTGTACATAGAGGAGAGGGAAAACATTTAGTTCAACGAAAAAGTTAAGTTTGCCCTTCAATCTAATATTTTGCTTACATAACCGACTTCCAAAAAAGGAGGAGCTTCTCAAGTCGACTTTTTTTTTGTGTCTGTTACTTCTGGATGTCCCGATTTTGATGATTCTTTTTACATTCGAAAGCAGGTGCTTATCATGCTTGCTATTTAAATATGATTGAGATCTGACGACTAGTATTTGAGTTATCCCTAATAAAACGTGGCTTCGACTACATTGACGATGTTCTCATTAACTCTTGTCGATGTAAAATGAAAAAATAAAATTGTATACGATGGTTTGGAAGTAGTTTAACGTGGTCCATTTCCAGTTTGGTGAAGATCTGATGAAGAACAGTGATGACAGGACGGAACCCTTCAACGGTACGTTTAGGGGGGGGGGGGGGGGTGTACCACTAACAAGTGAAAAAAAAACTTCACAAACAAAAAAATACAACCGACTTCTACACAAAAAAAAAAAATACAAAAAGTACAACATAACTTTAATTTCGGAAGTCGATGTTCAAAAAACGAAAAAGCAACCAAAACACCGAGTTCCGAAATAAAATAAAGTTATTTTGTATTTTTTGTTTTTTTTTTTTTATGTAGATTTTCTTAAAATCACTGTTACATAGATGGAGGTTTTGAGGAATGTGAAATTGACAGCCTTTTAAACTAAATACCTACATGTTTGTTAAATATATTGCGCCTGCGCAATTAGATTAGCAACGGATATGTTGTGAGCGACATGTTGCTTATATTGGTACAGAAGGCCTTAAGCCGGAACAATTTTCATCACCAAACTACTACATTGACGTCACTACTTCAAAACGTGTTGTTTGCTTTCCTCCATAATCATAATCATAATCAGCCTTTTAACGTTCCCGCTGCTGGGACACAGGCCTCCTCTCTAGGAGAGGGAATGGGCCGTAATCCACCACGCGGGCCCAGTGCGGGTTGGTGAATGTCACATGTCTTCGAATTTTTGGTTCTAGGACATGCCGGTTTCCTCCATAATATTCCTTCATTATTTCGCCAGGCTTTAACAACACGTCAATATCGTGAATGTTACTGAAGTAGTGACGTCACCAAAGTAGTGCCGTGTGGCGCCACAAACCGCAGAGCTTTCGGAACAGTATGTTGAACGCGCGAAAACTTATCGCAAACTACGTAATAGGGTTTTTCCTGAATAAAAATAATTATATATGAATAATGGTGGCCACCATTAAGATGGCACGTGGTGTATGTACTTATTTTTTTTTATTTTGCAAACTAGTAAATATTGACAAAGATCCAATGTTTAGGAGTGCAGGCTTGTGACGCCCCGGGCGTCGGGAAACGCAGGGCGATTCCCGGCCACTGTAGGCGCGGGCCTGCGGATGGCGAGCTATGGGTGGCTCACCGTCCGATAGCAACCAGGCCCGAGTCGACGGCGCGTTGTGTTCCACGCGCGCCTCAAAGAGCCGTCAGCAAAGAAGACGGGTCCCATAGGGTCTGTGCCTGCTAGGGTTGCGGAATTTGTTCGAAAGAGTCCCCGCGGTCCTGGAACGCAAAGGGCACAAGAAGGATCACGGGTGGGTTTTAGTCAGTAGGTAAGAGTCTGACATTCCCTTCCGCTCCGCCCAGAGCGGGAGAAGTCATTTGATGATTTTCCATCCAAAAAAAAAGGCTTGTGACGTCACTGCTAGATAAATGTGTGTGTTATCTTAATTCTCTGTTGATGTGATAAAAGAAGAACTACGGACACCGTAGTTCAGTAGAAGTCAGTCCGTAGAAGTAGTTCTTATTAGCTGGAGATATATGTAGGTGCAGTACTTTTCAGTAAATACTTAAAAATCCTGGTTTGCCTTACCAAGTTTACAGCTAGCTGGCAATTTCAGTCGTAGTGTTACTCATGTTGTGACGTCACCAAGGTAATGGAGTGTTGCGCCACAAACCGCAGCGCTTTCACAGCGGTTTGTGTCGTACGCGCGACGCAATTCAATTTTACGTAGATACGGTGAAAACTTTTAAAGCGTAGGTACGTTTTATCGGTAACAACTCAATTATTTTATCAAGCTGGAGAGTTATTATATTATATAGTAGTTATTATTTTTAGAAGTCTTATTTTCTTTTGTAATCTTCTAATCTAATATCTAAATTAGCCCGTTACGTCCTACTTCTGGGCGAACACCCAATTGGTTCTTACTCGAAAGCAAAATAATAGGAATGAAATAAGAAAAAAAAAATGGTACTCAAATGATACTTCAATCAACTGATAGTTTTTCTTTTTCACATATATTAAATTCCACATATTATTATATTTATACCCAATCTACTTTAGACATTGGCTGAATAGTCGACCTCGGCTTTGCTTGCCATATAAAAATATATAATAGAATATTATTTATATTTATTTAAAAAGTTTTAAATAGTAAGTACCTACCTAGATTTTTAGTTTCTTATGTACATATTTATAGTTTCACTTACTACCGTTAGTTAGAAGTTTTTCTTTATACATCAGTAATTTTCAGTACAGATTGCTTATTTATAGGTTTCAGACAGACGGAATGTACTGAAAATAGAGAATCGAAACACAATAAGCCAACACTTACGTAGTTTATTTAAAGGCATTTTCATACTAATGCAATATAGCCGTATTTGTTCATAAAACATGAACATCACAAAGTTTGCGTGTTACACAAAATGGTACAAACATAGCTGATATTTGCACATTGCAACATTATTGCTCGTTTTTGCCGATATGGCGTTTGAACGATCATAATTTGTTTGTAGATATGGCTACACACATTTCATTCTTTAATGAAAGATTATAACTAGATAATTAGTAACAATATAGACAACCAATGCCAGATAATTACATCCATTACATACAAAGACAAATAATTACATCATCGCCACAAAATCAAATATCTACTTAAAAATACCTTATCATCAATATGAATATCTTACCATCATCTGCCTTTTTATTGGATGGAAAATCATCAAATGACTTCTTCCATTCTGAGTGAAGCGGAAAGGAGTATCGGATATTTAATAACTAAAAGCCATCCGTGTTCTTCCTAATGCCCTAGGCGTTCCAGGGTCGCGGTGACTCTTTCGAACAAATTCCGCAACCCTGGCAGGACCATCATCTGGCTAGCCTTTTCCCAACTATATTGAGGTCGGCTCCCAGTCCAGCGGATTCAGCGGAATACCAGTATTTTACGAGGTGCGGCAGCCTACCAGACCTCCAAAACCCATTAACTGGGTAACACGGTACTTCTTGGTAAGAACTGATGTCAGATTTTATCTGGCTACTGACAATCCGTATGGACTGACAAACTTCTTCAAATGACAGCTGGGACCGATGTTTGAGTAAATGTATATATGTATGTATGTACGTACTACTGTCTATTTGTTCATTGTATAGTGGATTAGTGGCAGATGTGAGTAAAAAGTACTGTAACCAATATGAATCCTTTGTGGCTACTTAGTTCATGAGAATAAAGAAGAAAACTGTATTTTTATACAAAGTAAAATGTAGGTATCCTCCATGGAAATCAAGACACATCTTCTACCACAAGATGAAAAGTTTTTATACACTTTATATAAAAAAAAAGTTATTTTGCAACTACCGAAATAAAATATTCTATTTACGACAAGTTTTTAATATCGTTGATTTTGTTTCGGATTATAATCCAAATCGATTATGTATGCCTATTTTGTTTTGCTAGAACCATAAAAGGTTCCGAATTAGGTATTCCGTTCACTGATGAAAACCAGGATTTAATAAGCCATTTTTGAATACGTCTACTTTTTTATTTCATACTTTTATATTCATAGAGTGTCTCACACTATGAATATACACTATGGTCACTCCTTTAATTTTCTTCTCCTATATTTGTCACAATTTGAAATTCGATTTCATAGCTTGAGAGTCAATAGTAAATAGGTTATTTGAGGCTCGATTTGAGGCGACCGTGCCCAATCTTGCATCATATCATCGCTTTCCATCATGTGAGACAGACGTTTAATTCGTAATGAAAACTTAAATTTCATTATCATATTCACATATTGGATATGCACCCACACGTAAAACTTTCCCAGAATTGTGTTCTGTAACAATGTTTTTTTAGGCATGGGAAGTTTTCAAAAGACTTGTTCCGCTCTGGGTGGAGCGGAAGGAAGCATTAGATTCTTACTGACTAAAACCCACCCGTGATCCTCCAAAATTTCCTTCGTTTTCTAGTCACTTTAACTGTCAATAGTTTTCCGTTCAAAAGTGCCGTTCAATGGTGTAATTGAAATAAACGTTTTGAATTTGACTTTGGTGTTTGGTGGTGTTTTTTCCAACAAAGCAACTCTGTAACAGCATACCTACACGTTACATTTGCTCGTGTTGCTATACGCATATAATTTGCATCTGCCGTCGCTCGTCGTCCGGGACGTTGTCTGCTTAGCGTTTACTAACGTTATACTATATTCGTTGAACAGGCTGGAAAATTATTGGTAGGGAGTTTAGGCTGAATTAACTTTAGCCTAAATCCCTTACCAAAATTGAGAGGTCTGTTTGTCAAATAAAAATAATTATTGCTTCTTATGGCCGGCATCATCCAAATTAGGTACTTTAACTTACTTTAATTAATCATATTATCTAGTTAATTCCTTTTAGTGTTAACGATGAGTAAAGATGTAGGATCAATGACAATATTGGAAAATCCATTGCATAATGAATAAGAAATTGCGTACAAGCTGGTCTTGATGTCAGCTCAGAAACACCGGCCTCATCTAGTTTATAACGGCCAAAAAAGATTGACAAATTAAAGTGTTTTTTACAACGTACTTACAAAATAAATATCATTTATCGTTTATCGATGTAACGTCTTCATCTAAACTTCCAATTCGATTTATCTTGTTTTTAACAACAACATCAAGCTTTTTGAAATACTCAAATCTAAAATAGGTATAACGGGATGTAATTCTGTAAATTTTTATTTTTTTTTGCTCAAGTTTTGGTTTGAGCAAAACCCACCTTTACACTAATCCTAAGATAATAAAGTAAAAACTAAAAGTTTATCAGCCTGAAACTGTCAATTTAGAAATTCTTAATTATCGAACACTCGCGTGTGGTTATTAGTCTATACTAATGTTATAAAGAGGAAAGATTTGTATTTTTGTATGTAACGAATAAACTCAAAAACTACTGGACCGATTTCAAAAATTCTTTCACCATTAGAAAGCTACATTCACCCTGAGTAACATAGACTATATTTTATCATTGTATTCCCACGGGAACGGGAACTACGTGGGTGAAACCGCGAGGCGCTGCTAGTGTGTCCTAAGTTTATACTAGCTTTTCACTAATTATAGCTTCATGAAAATAGTTAGTGCAGCCGTGGGACACACACTTAGTTCTTGTCATAACTATCTTTTGTTTTTACCATGTACCGTGCATGTTTCATGTATGTGCTGAATAAATATTATTCTTTCTTTCTTTAAAATATCTCCATTTCACACAGCGCCTGCACAGCGTGAACTTTTCCGATAGGTGGGTGTCATGAGCAGCACGCACGACTTGTTTGCTGTCAGACCGCACGGAAAACATGTTCGTAGCTGTTCTGGAGGTCAGATGATATTGTGCTATGAAAGATTTTGTATGGATTGAAGATATTTTGCTTACACTATTTGCTATGCAGTCTGGCTACAAGATCGAACTTTGTAAAAGTTACGCAAAATGTTGTGCTTCTATGATCTAGGAGAAAAACAAAACATAGAATATCTTTTAATTTAATCAAATCAAATCAGACTCGTTTATTTGATGGATGGATGGATGGATGGAATAATTACAGGGTAATGGGTGTCTATATCCTGCCACAGTAAGAAGCATACAACTATTAATTTAAATAACATAAGTACACTAACAAATCATTATAAATAAGGTAGGAAGTTTAGCATCTATATAAATGTATGTACCTATGTAACTATTAACCTCTTTCGGCTCTTTGAGTTTGGTAATTTTTTATATTTTGTTCGACCGATCGATGATTTTTTTTTTAGTTGAGCAACTATTTAGTTGATAATATGCAGATATCTATTGTTGTCCATAAACTATAGAAACACAACTAAATAGTTGTTCGATCCAAATACCATTTTGGGTACGCTAGGACTAGAGAAGTCACCTCACTTTTTTGCTGCTGCAGCTTTTATAATCCTTTTTTTTGGTGTTTTAAAAGCTCTAGGATAGGTAGGTAGTTAAAAGACAGTGCCATCTGTTAGAGATAGCAATTTCGAGCTTACACTTACACTTATTATTTAAACTTTTGATAATCGCTTTCACGAGTAGGTGTGTACGAGTAGGTGTGATATCTGTTGTGTGAATTTTGTAGGGATTCAAGAAATTCTAATAGTGTATGCTAGGTTTCCATTGCGATCTGGATAAGAGATATAATCTCGTAACAGCTAGAAGCAAATAATGTGATTCCATGATGATCTTGGAGCAAATTAGTGTTATTTATTACATTATTAAATATTACAACAAAAAGGTATTTTGTTGTAATATTTAATAATGTAATAAATATAGTAACATATTATTAGAATTAAATGAAAGAAAATTTAAAACATTTACTAAAAGCACCCTTTATAAACGAGCATTTATTACAAATTAGAAGATTACATATGCCCCATAGGGCAATTGAGGGTGTCGACAAAATCAAACTGGTTGATTTATGTAGGGATTAAATTTATGAATGCATTGTTTTTCTTGTACTTTTTTTCTGTTCGCTTACTGGTTCAATATTTGTAAAAATATGTGAGTACCATGAGCTTATTTAGAAGTTTACCTCTACTGGTAGCCTAATTAAATAAACGTTCTGACTTTGACTTTTGGGTATTTAAAGGCTTAAGTAAAAGTGTCAATCTGTTACGAGATTGTCGCTAAAAAGATATTGTTTACATGTCATACCAATACCGTTTGCCGGTCCTATAAAAAAAAAAACACGACACGGTTGGCGCAGTGATTGAGCGGTTGGCTGCTGCGCTACGTGTCGTCGGTTCGATTCCCGCACAGAACAAATATTTGTATAGGTTAGAGATAGTTGTTCCGGGTCTGCCTGTTTGTGTGTGTGAGATTGTATGTTTGTGAATGCATCCACGACTCAAGAGAAATTCCTAGTGTGGGGCAAAGTTTCATTAAAAAAAATTAAAACAATTGCATGTTTGACTTTTTGATAATCTTCGTCACAACATTAATTAGATTATCTTATAGCAGTTTTCGCCTGTAACACGATAGATCGATGATTTGAAGAAGATGACAGGCAGCAGATGGATGCGGTTGGCGCTATGGTTGGCGCTCTTTGGGTGAGTCTTACGTACAGCAGTGGCAGCATGATGATGATGATATCAGTTCTAGATTTCATCTCGAAAGTCTCAAAGCAAAAATTTACATAAAATAATTTGTCTCACGTTTCCGTCAAAGCTTTAAACTAGAATTCAAGTTAAATATTAGTAGGTACGATCCCCACAAGGCTGTAATAACTACATCATAATAATATAACTAACTATCCACCCGAAAAATGATAATTATACGACATACCAGACATTTTGTACGGGGCGGACGTGATCGACTGGACTGTAGGGTGGCCAGGGTAGGTTATCCTATTCTTCGAAAGTGGACTGTATGGTGACAACCCACCTAGGTATAAATGATCCAGACGCGTTGACGCTCCGTCTATGAGCTACGGGCCATGAGGATGCAACCCTTAGCTGAATACTTGCTATACTTGCTGTTATTGACACAGTATATAGGGGTAGGTATAGAGGGCTTACCAATAAAGTCACAATAAAACACTATTTAACTTGTTCACTATGCACTTAGCGATTTGAAGGGTGAAATTCGCGACTATATGATTCTACATTTAGGTATAAATCCAAATTATCTTGACAATGACTACCTTTGACCTAATATTTCAAGTCTCAAATTACCAAGCCCTTTCTATTTACCTATGTATGTCTGTCTGTGTGTGTATATACCTCGATTACCTTATATACCACCGATCACCTTTATATACCTTGATTACCTTGATTACCTTTATATACCTTCGATTACCAGGGTTACCATGTGTTTACTGTTATGTGTAAGGGATGGGATACCCTACCTAACTATATTCTATTTACTTGGAAGAAATAAAGGCTCCAAGGGCTTATATACTGCCTCTTGAGAGCAAACAACTGTAACGAATGTGTTTTATTTCAATAACAAACTATGTATCAACTATAGCTACCTATAACTATCTATACTATGCAGCTTTATCTGTTACAGCGTTCTATGTGCTAACTAACTACCTATAACTACCTATACTATGTAGTCGCGGTTTTATTTATTTGCAACATTCTATGTACTACTATAGCTACCTATAACTACCTATACTATGTAGCTAAGACGCATCGTCGCGAACATCTCTCCCGCCGTGCAGTGCAGCGATGACTCGGTGCGATGACGTCGCGGCGCTGCAGAAACCCGGTGAGCGACGCCTGTAGCCACGTCGCCCGCTGCGCGGCGCCGGTGCTCGATGCCGGTGCTCGACGCAGCTGTGCAGTCGCCGGTCTGCCGCTTCCCTGCTGTGGGTCGCCTGCAGTCGCAAGGCTGTTGCGTAGGCTCTCGCAAATGTGCGAGCTGTGGGCCGGATGGCCCGCTGTCTGTGCGAGCTGCGAGTGTGCGCAGCATCGCCTGCTGCGGTGGCAAGCTGTGTAGGCAGCATTGCCTGCTGTATCGCCTGCTCAAAGCAAGGCGGTGGCGGGCCGAATATGCCCGCAATGGGGGCTGGCTGCGCCCGTGGGCAGCATCGCCCGCTATGTTGGCGAGCTGCGTGAGCAGCATCGCCCGCTACTGCTCGCTTGATGCGAGCCGAATGCGGACCGAATATGTCCGCGGGGGTGAGCTGCGCCAGTGGGCAGCATCACTCGATATGTTGGCGAGCTGTGGGAGCATCGCCGGCTACTGCTCGCTTGATGCGAGCCGAATGCGGACCGAATATGTCCGCGGTGGGGCGAGCTGCGCCTTGCGGGCAGCGTCGCTCATCTATGGTTGGCGAGCTGTGAGAGCAGCATCGCCCGCTACTACTGCTCGCTTGATGCGAGCCGAATGCGGACCGAATATGTCCGCGGAGGGGTGAGCTGCGCCTTGCGGGCAGCATCACTCGCTATGTTGGCGAGCTGTGGGAGCATCGCCGGCTACTGCTCGCTTGATGCGAGCCGAATGCGGACCGAATATGTCCGCGGTGGGGCGAGCTGCGCCTTGCGGGCAGCGTCACCCATCTATCGGTTGGCGAGCTGTGAGAGCAGCATCGCCTGCTGTGTCGCCTGCACAAAGCAAGGCGGCGGCGGGCCGGATACGCCCGCAGTGGGGCGAGCTGCGCCTTGCGGGCAGCGTCGCCCAGCTATCGGTTGGCGAGCTGTGGGAGCATCGCCTGCTACTGCTCGCTTGATGCGAGCCGAATGCGGACCGAATATGTCCGCGGTGGGGCGAGCTGCGCCTTGCGGGCAGCGTCACCCATCTATCGGTTGGCGTGCTGTGAGAGCAGCATCGCCTGCTGTGTCGCCTGCACAAAGCAAGGCGGCGGCGGGCCGGATACGCCCGCAGTGGGGCGAGCTGCGCCTTGCGGGCAGCGTCGCCCATCTATCGGTTGGCGAGCTGTGAGAGCAGCATCGCCTGCTACTGCTCGCTTGATGCGAGCCGAATGCGGACCGAATATGTCCGCGGTGGGGCGAGCTGCGCCTTGCGGGCAGCGTCGCCCATCTATGGGTTGGCGAGCTGTGAGAGCAGCATCGCCTGCTGTGTCGCCTGCACAAAGCAAGGCGGCGGCGGGCCGGATACGCCCGCAGTGGGGCGAGCTGCGCCTTGCGGGCAGCGTCGCCCATCTATCGGTTGGCGAGCTGTGAGAGCAGCATCGCCTGCTACTGCTCGCTTGATGCGAGCCGAATGCGGACCGAATATGTCCGCGGTGGGGCGAGCTGCGCCTTGCGGGCAGCGTCGCTCATCTATGGTTGGCGAGCTGTGAGAGCAGCATCGCCCGCTACTACTGCTCGCTTGATGCGAGCCGAATGCGGACCGAATATGCCGGCAAGGCGGCGGCGGGCCGGATACGCCCGCAGTGGGGCGAGCTGCGCCTTGCGGGCAGCGTCGCCCATCTATCGGTTGGCGAGCTGTGAGAGCAGCATCGCCTGCTACTGCTCGCTTGATGCGAGCCGAATGCGGACCGAATATGTCCGCGGGGGGCGAGCTGTGAAGCGTCACCCATCTATTTGGCGAGCTGTGTGAGCAGCATCGCCGGCTATTGCCCGCTAGGTGCGAGCCGATTGCGGACCGAATGTGTCCGCGGAGGGGCGAGCTGCGCCTGTGGGCAGCATCACTCGCTATGTTGGCGAGCTGTGGGAGCATCGCCGTCTATTGCCCGCAAAATGCGAGCCGATTGCGGACCGAATGTGTCCGCGGGGGGCGAGCTGTGAAGCATCACCCATCTGGTTGGCGAGCTGTGAGAGCAGCATCGCCGGCTATTGCTCGCTTGACGCGAGCCGAATGCGGACCGAACATGTCCGCAGGAGGTGAGCTGCGCCGGTGGGCAGCATCACACTCTCTCTGTCCGCTGAAAGTAAGTTGGTAGCGGGCCGGATATGCCCGCACGGGGGGGCGAGCTGCGCGTGTTGGCAGCGTCACCCATCTATCTGTTGGTTGGCGAGCTGTAGGAGCAGCATCGCCTGCTATTGTCTTACTTGGGTAGTGGGACAAGTTTCTTTACTGGACGCTTTAAGGTGCCGCCGGATGTGCGCACCTCAGCTGTCCGGACCTCTCCATCAGCGCCCGGGAAAACTGCGATTATGCGGCCTCGCGGCCACGTGTTGCGAGGCAGCTGGCCGTCTGCGATGAGCACGGGATCACCCACCTGCAGATTAGGGCCACGGCTATGGGGCTCCCGCCGGTGTTGGAGTTCGGGTAGGTACTCACGTACCCAGCGGCGCCAGAACTGGTCGGCGAGTGCTTGTGAGCGCCGCCAGTGGCGCTTGCTGTCGATGTCGTGCTCTGTGAACACGCCAGGCGTCGGCAGCCGGGCTGAACCACCCAGGAGGAAGTGGTTCGGCGTGATGGACTCGTCATCGTCACTGTGAACTGAAACATGGGTTAGTGGTCGACTGTTGACCGTATATTCGGCCTCACACAACAGTGTGTGTAACACCTCTTCATGTGGGTGTTTTTCGTGAAGTATAGTCTGTAATGCTGTCTTCACACATCGGACTAGGCGCTCCCATGCGCCACCCATAAAAGGCGCTGACGGAGTGATGAAGCGCCATACTATTCCTCGGCGACTTGCCTCTTCTTTGAAGGCGTCTCGGAGCTCTTTGTCGGCACCGTGCATGTTGGTGCCGTTGTCTGAATGTATTTCTGTTGGACATCCTCTGCGTGCAGCGAAGCGGCGCAGTGCTAGTATCGCGGAGTCTGCGCTGAGGCTTGCGGCGATTTCCAGGTGTACCGCTCTGGTGGTCAGGCACGTAAATAGAGCCACGTACCTCTTCTGATGCTGGCGACCGACTGTAACGGATAGCGGACCGAAATAGTCGAGTCCAGTGAATGTGAACGGCCTCTGATGATGAGCTAGACGCGTTCTGGGGTGGTCGCCTGTAGCTGGTACTGGAGCGCACGCCTTCCTAATGCGACACGGTAAACAACGTGTCACTACCATCTTCGTTGTGGGTCTCATTCTGACGACCCAGTAATGCTGTCGGACTTCATTGATGGTCATCTCGGTTCCACTGTGTTGTAAGCTGCGGTGTGTCCAGTCTATGTAGAGCTGAGTTATACGATGGTCGCCATGTAATATGGGTGGGCGCTTGACGTCTTCTGTTATTTTGTCGATTCTATCTATACGACTTCTGAGGCGTATGACGTCATCCTTCAATTCTATTTGCAACGGTCGTAGGGCGCTGTCCTTGTCTATTTCTTCGTTTCCTCGCAAACTTGTCAACTCGCGGGAAAACATCTGTTGCTGTACAGCTTGCACGAGTAACCTCTCCGCTTGTTGGAGGTATTCGGCTTCTATTATAAAACTATATTTTGACGTCACTGGGGACGTCACTGATGCTGTAGGAGGGGGCACTGCCGTCTTTGTACGTTTCCTCCAATCCGGATCCGCTTCTATATTTTTCCTTGTTCTTTTATAGAACGTGTTTTCTTTGGGCGGCCGACATTTGGCGACGAAGCGTAGTACTGTCGCCGTCGCTCTCAACAGTCGTTCCCATTTCGAAAATCTTGCTGGATCGGGTATGACTTCTGTGAGTCTTCTATCTATATTTTCTATAGCGACTAAGGTTCGCTCCTCACCCGTCTGTTCCTCTAGTGGAGGCTTTTCTATTGGCCATGTTGTCGACTCTTCATACAGGAAGCTGGGGCCACAAAACCACTCGTGTCTCGAATCAAAGTGCTGTGGTACGTCACGAGTGGCTGCGTCTGCTATATTTTTCTTAGTGGGCACCCATCGCCAGTCTTCGACTCTACTATGCTCTTCTATGGCAGCTATGCGGTGCGCGACGAACGGTTTGTAAACTCGAGCTCCTCTTCTGATCCAGGTCAGCACGGTTTTGCTGTCTGACCAGTACGTCACGGAGGCCGGCTTGACTCCGTGTTCTCGGATAACAGCTGCAGCGACGCGGGTCCCCATCACCGCGGCCTGCAGCTCGAGTCGGGGTATCGATTGGAGCTTGAGTGGCGCCACCTTTGCCTTGGCCATGACGAGGCTCACATGAGTCTTGCCATCTTCTGTAGAGATACGCCAGTACACCGCTGCGGCGTACGAAGTTTCGCTCGCGTCCGTGAAAACGTGGACTTGCGTTTCTATGGCGTCGCTATATCCTGGGTAACATCTTGGTACTGTGACTTGTGCAAGATTCTGTAGATGTTGAACCCAACTTCTCCATGCTGTGGCCAAGTCTGTGTCGAACGGCTGGTCCCAGTCGACTCCTCTTCTCCATGCTTCTTGGAGTATCTGTTTGGCGCGAATCGTTACGGGTGAGGCTAGGCCGAGTGGGTCGTATAGTGACATCACTATTTTCAGCGCCTCTCTCTTTGTGGGCACTTCCTTCTGTAATACGCCACTCGGTAATCGGGCTAGGCTCAGATTGAAACCCAGCGTATCTGCTCTTGGTCTCCATATTAGGCCAAGAATTTTTTCTGTATGGTCGCCGATGTCGACGACTTCTGTCTCTATAAGTGACGGTTCTATATTCTGTATGACGTCGATGTTATTAGATACCCATTTCTTAATTTCGAAACGAGCCTGTTGGTGTATCTTCTTCACCGCTGTTGCTATATGTGTCGCTTCTTCAACTGTTCTATAGCTATCCAGATAATCGTCCATATAATGGTTCTTCACTATTGCTTCTACTGCTTCTGGATGCTGTTCTATGTGCCGGTTCGCGTTCCAATTCTTCGCGAATATGGCCGTGCACGGTGAGCTTGCCGCGCCGAATATGATTGACGTCATTCGATACTCGTCGGGGGCTCCTTCTCTTCTATTGCCTCTCCACAAATATCGGAGGGCGTCTCTATCTTCAGGTCGTACTTTGACCTGCATGAACATTTCGGTAATGTCACCTGAAATGGCTATCGGATATCTACGAAACCTCATCATGACGCCGGGCAGCGACTGTAACAGGTCCGGTCCTGTAAGTAGGAAGTCGTTCAGCGACATTCCATTCGATTTAGCTGCGGCGTCGTGTACTATTCGAAACTTCTCCGGCTTCATGGGATTGAAGACGTCGAAATGAGGCAGATACCAGGTTCTTCCTGGCGTGGTCTGTTTGGGCGCTTTTTCTGCGTACCCTTTCGAAAGGAGCGAGTCCATCTGTTCTATATATTTATTTCGAAGACTCGGATCTTTGTCGAGCTTCTTTTCTATAGAGATCAGCCGCTTGTGTGCTGTCCCATAACTATCGGGCATTTCAAAGTTGTTATTTTTCCATAACATAGCTGTTTCTATATGCCCATCTGTCAACTGTTTGGTATGTCTTTTCAAGATGTCTTCAGCCTGCTTCTCTGGATCAGAATCTGGACGCCGAGGATTAACTATTAGGGACTCGAGTGCGAAAAATTCACGAAGTTGCTCGTTCAGTCTGTCGTCTCTATTTTCTCTATCTTCTCTGCATGCGCTGACGTAATGCACCTGCTGACCGAGTATTCTAGTGTGCGCGCCATGTAGCGTCCATCCAAGCGTTGTAAGTGACGCTATTGGCTGGTGCCTGGGGCCTCTTCTGACTTCACTGGCAAGGAGAAGGTGCCAGTTGTCTTGGCCAATCAAAATCTTGGGCGCGCCAACATCATAGACTAGCTGCTCTTTCAAGTCGATGAGATGTTTGCAATGTGTGACATTTTCTTCACGGACTGTCTGTGACGCGAGATTAAGCTTCGGTATGGTGCGCGCTCTGAACGGCACCCTATTTCTATGCTGACTCGCGAGTGTCACTGTGACTCTTTTCGAACAAGGAGTGTCGATCATGGTGTCACCGATCGCACCAATCTTCAGTGGGTCGATCTTGCCCTCGGCTCCGACTTGGTCGGCGATGTCTTCATCGATCAACGATACGGTCGATCCATCGTCGAGTAGGGCGAACGTAGATGCCTCTCCCGCCGGTCCAATGACCCGGACCGGGATGATTTTCAAATAGGCGTGATTCGACGATGATCTTGAGCTGGCGACTGTCTCCTTGGGCTCCTTTTTGACTTCGGTCTGTCTGGGCTTTTCGGCTGCCACCGCAGCAGGCTTCTTGTCGTAATGAAGTAGCCGACTGTGCGTGGCTGTACACCCCTTGACGTCACACTTCTTCGCGTTGCATTTATGCCGCTCTCTTCTTGGCTTCAGGCAACGGAAGCACAGGTTTAGATTCTTCGCAATTTCCCATCTCTTGTTACTATTGCTATTCTTGAACTTCGAGCAATCGCGTTCTATATGGCCATCCTTCTCACACAGTCGGCACTTGCTTGCTGACTTCTCTGTTGTTGTGTGAGTCCTCTGCTGCGGTGTGCGTCGGTTGGATGAGCCCTCTGTCTTGATGTTTTCAGCAGGAGCGAAAGCGCTGCAGTATCGAGCTTGTTCGGTAATGAATTCGCTAAACAGCGACAAGTCTGGCAAGGACTGGTATTTTTCTGTATATATACGGTACCACTGTACACGTATCGAGTTCGGTAGCTTCTCTGTCAAGGTTCGCATGAGCTCGGCGTTGATCAGGTAATGATCCTTCTTCAATGCTCGCAGCGTTACTATAGCGCACCTCACGTGGCTTGCGAATGAGCAAATATCCTTTGGATTTTCACTGCATCGTGTCAGTCCTCGCAATCTATCTGTTTCGGCCTGTGCTATCGAATCTGGTCGGCCGAATTGCAGCTCGAGTTCCTTCATGATGTCATCTGGTCTTGCATGGCCGATGAGTTCTGAACTAACTGTTTCTAAAGCGCGTCCATGCAGGCTTCTTCTAAGTCTTGCTGTATTCTCGACATCGTTGAAATATTTTCGAGTTGTTTCATAAATGGCTCGAAATGACAACCATTCTGTATGCGCACCACTGAAGTTCGGTAAAGTCATAATGACCTTCGACGCCGAGGAGGAATTCTGTGACTGCTGTTCTGTTTTCTTGTCAACTAAAGATGCTATAGCAGCCGTAAGGTCCGTAACGAATGGACGTAAATTATCCTCGCTCCTATCGTCTTCTATTTTCTTCATAGGTGGTGGCTCTATTTGTTTAGCACTATCTGGATCTATGTGCGTTCGACGAGAGTCCACTATTGGTTCGAAGTCCACAGGGGGGGGCGGTTGCTGTCGACTATCACGGATGTCCCCCTCGGCGGCGTTGGTCTCTCTCTGATCAGGAACAGGTTCAGGCGCCTCTTCCAGCCAGGAACGCACGTACTCTTCATTTGAGTTTCTATCGTCCAAATATTCTTCGTCCGACTCTTGTTCGGCTCTCTGAAGTGCTAACTGGGCAAGCTCCAACTTAATCTTCAATAAGTCTTCGCGAGCCTTCTGTAGTTTTCTATATGACCGCGGTGACCTGTCAATGGTCGACGGCGGACGTCTATGTTCTATACGGGCGTCACCCCGGGTAGTCATTGGCAAGACTCGGCTATCTCTTCTATTTGACGGCTTCATTGTACTATCTGAAGTCGTCTCAAAGCGGGTTCCCTTCCTTGAGGTCGATGGCATCTGTTTCTGTACTGTTGTCGGCAATGGTGCAGGTACTCGTTCTATTGCTGAAGCTTCTATCTGTTCTATTCGTTCAGCGGCAGCAGGCGGAGACACGTCTTCACTGCGCTGCTGCATCGATCGCGCCGTCCCAGACGATGAAGGCGAACGCGGCGGCACCTGATGATGGATAGCAGGAACCCTCTCGGCTGGATCCTGTATCGGAACTGTCCACGCCTCGGATGATTTGCCATGCGACCTCGTGATCGGCATTGTTGAAGTCTTCAATGAATCTTCAAAACTATTCGGTAGTCCACTGGTAAGCCTCAGGTGAAACTTCAATCCAAGTTTCCAAAAAAAATTTTCAAAAAATTTTCAAAATTCTTCAAAGTCCCCAATCTTCAAAAAATATTCTAAGTTCGGATTGACTGAAACTTTTCTAAGTCCCAGACTGTTGGAAATCTTCTATGTGTGAAGTCGATCGAAATTCTCTAAGTCCAAAATTCTTCAAAAATATTCTATGTCCCGCTTGATCAAAACTTTTCTAAGTGTCAGGTTGTTGAAAATTTTCCAAGTTCAAAAATCTTCAAAAAATTTTCCAAGTCCCGGATTGTTGAAAATTTTCTAAGTTCAAAATTCTTCAAAAAATTTTCCAAGTTCAAAATCTTCAAAAATATTCTAAGTGTCGGAACCCCTCAAAATTTTCAAAGTGTGAAGTCGTTCGAAATTTTCTAAGTTCAGCTTGATTAAATTTCTTCTATATTGTTGCTTCACTATTTTTCAACATCAATCTGCCTAGGGGTAGTTTTCTTGAAGGGATGATTTCTTCAAGGTCCGACTTCTATTTAGCTTCTAGGGACACCCTTCGTGTCTTGAAATGTTGAAGGGTAGTTTTTTCTTCAAGGGGGTGCGACTTCACAATAGGGGTTGCGCCTTCAGGGTAGCTGCGTGGTTCGATAAATCCAACTTCCAATTAGCTAGATCAGGCTATCTTCAAAATATCCGGCTCCGATGGACCAGAAAATGTACGGGGCGGACGTGATCGACTGGACTGTAGGGTGGCCAGGGTAGGTTATCCTATTCTTCGAAAGTGGACTGTATGGTGACAACCCACCTAGGTATAAATGATCCAGACGCGTTGACGCTCCGTCTATGAGCTACGGGCCATGAGGATGCAACCCTTAGCTGAATACTTGCTATACTTGCTGTTATTGACACAGTATATAGGGGTAGGTATAGAGGGCTTACCAATAAAGTCACAATAAAACACTATTTAACTTGTTCACTATGCACTTAGCGATTTGAAGGGTGAAATTCGCGACTATATGATTCTACATTTAGGTATAAATCCAAATTATCTTGACAATGACTACCTTTGACCTAATATTTCAAGTCTCAAATTACCAAGCCCTTTCTATTTACCTATGTATGTCTGTCTGTGTGTGTATATACCTCGATTACCTTATATACCACCGATCACCTTTATATACCTTGATTACCTTGATTACCTTTATATACCTTCGATTACCAGGGTTACCATGTGTTTACTGTTATGTGTAAGGGATGGGATACCCTACCTAACTATATTCTATTTACTTGGAAGAAATAAAGGCTCCAAGGGCTTATATACTGCCTCTTGAGAGCAAACAACTGTAACGAATGTGTTTTATTTCAATAACAAACTATGTATCAACTATAGCTACCTATAACTATCTATACTATGCAGCTTTATCTGTTACAGCGTTCTATGTGCTAACTAACTACCTATAACTACCTATACTATGTAGTCGCGGTTTTATTTATTTGCAACATTCTATGTACTACTATAGCTACCTATAACTACCTATACTATGTAGCTAAGACGCATCGTCGCGAACACATTTTAACCCGAAATTAACCAGCCATACTCATCCACTGAACCGGTCGCCACTCCATTTCGACTCCATTCTCAATGGGTGCCAACCCTATGCGACCTAATAGTTAGGTACAGCCACGTCGTGTTTACCTTGGTTAGTTTCTAAATTCTCTCTTTTAGAAAGTCAGGACATAACACAGAAAGTATATAGTGGACTGCTGTGGCCACAGTCTATACTTTTTTTTTTTTTGGAATGGACCACTCGCAGTTCAGCACACTAAGGCTGGTTACTGCTTAACCGGACAATCCTGTGGTGGCCTCAAATGAATTTAAGGCCCCCAGCCAGGGCTAAAAACTACTAAAAGCTAAATGACCGCTTCGCTAAGGGCATCCCCTGTGGGATACGGGCCTCGGCTTAACGGGGTCATTGAGAAGGGCAGCAAGGGACAGGCTGGGTCAGTTATTATTATTTAGGGGATTTAACGCTAATGGCTCAGCGGCGCGGGCTGGCTCGTTAGGCAAAAGTCGGGGAGGAGGAGTCTATACTCCGCAGCAGTCCACTATATACTTTCTGTTATTGCTGTGGTAAAGGCTAGGCATACAATTAAACGGCTATCCGTTAAATTGTTTGCCTAGCCTTTTCATTGAACGAAGCTGTTTAATCAGTGGCCGAACGACGAAATGGATGGGAAATCATCAAATGACTACTTCCGCTCTAAGAAGGCGTAGGCGAAGAAAACGTGAAGGTTCTAGAGTCAAGTATTTTATTTAATTCGCAAGGTCACATTTTTTACCAACTAATTTTCATTTGGCATTATAACAGTCTCTGCAGACGGTAAAGCAGTTTCCTTTCTGAATGGGTAAAACTAAAATAAATATAGACTCCAAGGTGACGTACCTATTTTTTCCGTGACTGTACTACAGCCCTTCGAAGGGGGAAAGGCGTAAGGGTGGCAATTATAAACGCAACATCGCTTTGATCTCGCTTGACGAGTACTTATAGCGTAGCTGTGAGTGGAATGGTGGCCGATATTTTACAGTGTGATGGCACTTTTTAAAATGTTGTTGACGAGTGCGAGTTTTTGCAGTAGTTTCATTTTTTGCTAAGTTGTCTGGCTTGTCGACTTGTTTTAAAATTCGTTGATGGTTTTAAAGGTCAAATGTCTGCTTCAAAGAGATTTGATAGTTAGATATTTTCATAACTGAAAAATGTGTGGATTTGACGCGAGCAATTGAAAACTTACGTAGCGTATTCCGTTGAAAGAGTGACATGACGTTTAATGTAGTTAAGTGCAAAAACCTACCAGCTTTTTATGAGAGATTATTAAAACATATCATCATAAGATAAAACTGCTTATAAACTCGACAATAGTAATGATAGTGTAGCTTTTAGCGAAAAAATATCAAATTGTCAAAAGAAAAAAGCATAATCAGCCTTTTAAAGTTCCCAATGCTGGGATACAGGCCTCCTCTCTAGGAGAGGGAACGGACCGTAATTCAGCACGCGGGCCCAGTACGGGTTGGTGGATATCACATGTGTTCGAATTTTTGATTCTAGGACATGCCGGTTTCCTCACGATGTTTCCTTCACCGTTTTGAGAGCAGTGGTGATGAAATTAATTACACAAAGTAAGATACCGCTCGGCCATCACTGCTCCTCAAAGAAATAAGAACAGGACGCAACAAAGGCTTCAATCAACTCAGCCAATCACAGTTCTCTGTCCATCAGGCGAGCCTGTTGCAATTTGAACTGTAGGCACGCTTTGTTGTCAATCAACAATATTGACAGATTTGATAAGCAGGATTTAGTTTCTGAGATTGGTTTTCCCATACTCCCTTGTAACATTATATTACTTACTATGTACAAGTTTGCGTAAACAACTTTTAACCGACTTTAAATTGAGAAGTTCAGTAAACTATTTTGGATAGTCTTTGGCCGCACAGCGGGCGTACCATGACGTCTTAAAACGTGAGTCTTCCGGGCGAGAAAAAGGGATGGAGATAAGGTGTATAACTCTATCCCTCTTTCTCGCTCGGAAGATTCACGTTTTAACACCTCATGGTACGCCCGCAGGGCTCTGTTAGGCAGTGGCGTGCAGTGGTTCGAGTTAGGGTGGGCCAGAGAAAATGTCCAAAAAAAAAATTAAAAAATAACCACATTATTCAAGGTTGATTTTTAATGAAATGAGTTTTTTTGTTTTTTTAAATAGCCTAAAAAAAAAAAAAACAGAAAAAATAACACCACATTTCAACCCTGAATAATGTGGTGCGTTTTTTTTCGGACATTTTCTTTGGCCTACCCTAACTCGAACCACTGCACGCCACTGCTGTTAGGGTCACTTCTAAATCATGATTTTAGTTTAAAGACGTTCACTGTTAGAAAGGCCCCCAAGCTTTTTCACATTTGCGGAATTTGTTCAAAAGAGTCACCGGGCCGCGGTCCTGGAACACAAATCACATATTATAGGAGGAATACGGTTGGGTTTTAGTTAATACTCGCTTTTGCCCGCGACTTGGTCCGCGTGGAATAGTTACTAACCCCGCGATTCTTTGTGATATTGATACGTTGATGGGAGAAGTGGTGCGAGGCGCCCGACGTGACGGCACAGTGGTGGCATGCGCGTGAGCTGCTTTTACTTTAACGTTACTTTATTTTTCTAAAATAAAAGTAGCCTAAGTTACTCCTTATTGCATCAGCTACCTACCAGTACCCATCAAAATCGGTCTAGCCAATTCAGAGATTAGCCGGAAAAAACAGACAGGCAGATAGACAAAAATTGTAACAAATGTTATTTTGGTATGTTTACCGTGTATATAATATGCATGTAGTAAAAAGCGGTTATTCTAATACTACAAACAGACACTCCAATTTCATTTATATGTACACATAGATAAGAGTCTGACACTCCCTTATGTTCCGTCCAGAGCAGAAGGAGTCATCTAAAGATTTCAAATCCTTAAAATAAGCATTGTCATATCTACGAATACCTACTGTGTTCCTCACCACAACTTCAACGGATGCAGCGCTAAATATTAAGCTTCATTTGTGTCAATTCACGTTGAGTTAAATGCGTGTAAATTCAGTTCATTTTACACATTCACAGTCAAATTCGATTAGAAACCATAAAATTATTATGATACAGGCTAATAATGAGAGAAACACAATGCATCATTATTTATTGAAATCATTATTTAAACACATAATTTTCATGTTAATTTAAACACCATACCATAACGCTAAGCAATTAGAATTGGTATTTTATTAAAAACCAGAACAAAACCTTTAGTCAAGACTACTAAAAGAATAATAGTATCTAATACTTGCCCATAAAGATTCCTTTACGCGTCTATAAGCCAATTTTTCAAGTGAATAGCCAGTAAAGTACAAAAGAAGAACTAATGCTCTACTAACTATCAATAGGGATAGAATTTATAGTACCAAGCCCCTCTTTACGAAGAAAATATTGGTCTTACGAAGTACCCAGACTGGTTTGTGAATGCCGTCTTTTGTGGTACAAGAAGGGGATGTCTTGTGGCTTGGTTTAAGTTATAGGTGAGCGAGGATTTTGAATAACATCTTTTGAGTATTTTTTTTTAATTATTATTGGACACAATCTCAAATAATGGAAAGCGATGATATGGTCGATAATAGAGCACGCTTGCCTATACACACTTAACTTGAAGAGCTACACGATTAAAGTGTCTGTAAATGGTTTAGGTATTTGCTTTGAATCTTCACCGTTTTGAGAGCAGTGGTGATGAAATTAATTACACAAAGTAATGCGCCTGGCTGGGTTTGATCCCGCGACCTACAATTTGTAAGTCGGGGTCGTTACCATTCGGCCACCACTGCTCCTCAAAGAAATAATAATCAAAACGGTGAAGGAAAACATCGTGAGGAAACCGGTATGTCCTAGGACCAAAAATTCGAAGACATGTGACATTCATCAACCCGCACTGGGCCCGCGTGGTGGTTTACGGTCCATTCCCTCTTCTAGAGAGGAGGTCTGTGTCCCAGCAGTGTGGACATTAAAAGGCTGATTATATGATTTGAATCTTTCTAACTGACCGAGTCCTTGATAGTATAAGTCAAGTTAAGTTTAGATATTTATTTCAACTAGACCATTAAAAGGCACTTTGAACGTCGAAACAGATTGAAAATAAAAATATTATAGTGACTCTAGTATTATTAGAGAAGAACGGACAAGAAACTCCATAATTACAGAAATATAAGTTTTATAATATTTTGTAAACGTTTCAATTGATTATATACGAGAGGACGATGCATCCAAAATAACACTAACTATTATACTACTAATAGGTACAACAAAGTAATACCTACCAGCAGGTAAAATTAATCAGTTTTTTTTTTTAAATTGCTATTGTTTTTAACTATATATCAGATGTAGAACGTTACCTTACAGATCACCAATCACTTCTGAATCATTTTGTATAAACTTTACTCTTTAAAATTATTGGCATAGTGCATCCATAGCTTGCATAATTATTGTATGCAAAAGTGAAAGTTCTTCCAAAATAATCACGCTACACTGACCGATATTTTACCAAGAATGTGTGTAAGATTGGTACACAGAACAACAGAACAGATGAAAAAATTCTAATTATTCCAAATTCAAAATCGCAATCGCTCATCTGGTACACAGGAAAGAATTCGGAACTATTCCATATTTACAATCGTAATCGCTCGTCGTTTATGCCTTGTAATAAATCCACAAGAACTTCGTCTTGGATTGTAAACACGAGTTTTTTCGCGGGAAGCACAATGAAGTGAATGATAGTCGAATGGAAAACAAGTCATTTAGCTTGTCAATCGTTTTATTTGTAGATAAACTTTGCGAACTTCCAAGCCGCTAAGTTGCGTGATTTAGTAGCAAAATTATGATTATAAATCATGAAAGTGACAGTGAATTTATATGGGGTTATTGTAGCATAATTCAAAAGCTATAGTACCTAGTACATTTCTCTGATCTATGCTAATATTATAAAGAGGAAAGATTTGTATTTTTGTATGTAACGAATAAACTCAAAAACTACTGGACCGATTTCAAAATTTCTTTCGCCCTTAGAAGGACTATATTTTATTCCCTTGTTAACGGGAACGGGAGCTACGCGGGTGAATACGCGGGGCGCTGCTAGTATAGTATAAATAATGAGCCGAGAGAGTAATCAATACATGTATGTATTTGTTGACATAATACCTAAAATAGTTACATACGGATTGTCGTCTCAAGATTTATAAGTTTCCTTTCTGAAATCGATTTCTGATCTGGAAACTATCACGGTACTACATTTTGTTTGGTTCGATTTATGGTATGCACTTGCCGATTTATAAATTAGTATAAACCCAGTTCATCGGTCAAATTATAATGAGGGAAACAGAAACATAACATGTCAGAGGCATAAAATTAAACTTTGACTCAATACAAACTTTAATTTCCAGAACAAATAAAGGAAATCTATCCAAAAACATTCGTTTCACCAATAAGCTGGAATCAGCCATGTTATCTACAACATAATTTCACTCATTATTATTTCCAAACCAACTTATATCCAATATCGATATGATAATTCGATATTCGCAAATAACAATCATTCGATAAGTCCAATCATTCGTTGAATTCGACACCGCTCATTCGATTTGAGAGCAGCGACATCTACATATCGAAATGATCCCGAGTTGATTGTGTCCAAAATAATTGGATTTCTCGTAACGGACTGTAGGCTTTTAACGTGGATGGTGAAATGAGCTTTGCTAACAGGCATCAAGGTTGAATTTTGCATGTGAAATTCAAACATGACTGATTATGAACAACGTATGATAAATGGTATTCGAATTGTGTGGTATGTAGTACAATAGTATCTATTAGTGGTTTTTAATACAAATTGCAGGTACTAAAAAAAATACTTATATAAAAAAAACAAACCAGGTTTGGACCTTCTTTGCAAGGGAGCAATAAAGCGTCCTTACACGTAGGAAACGTAGATAAATTTGAGTCAGGTCGAAAGGACTCAACCTTGACCAAGATGTTTGATGTTAGTCCAAGAAAAGGTCGTAGTCGTGTAGTAGGAGCATAAAAGAGGTAGGTAATTTTTTTTTGTTTTACAATTATTCGGCTTATTTTACAAATATATGTCTGTCATATGATAAGTTTAAATACGGATGAGATTAAATAAAGAATCTGCCACCATTATTTTATTTTATGGGACAATAAACAGCTACAATATACATATAAATTAACAAAAACAAAATGACGATTCAAATCGTTTACAATATTGCAGCCCACTGTTTTTTTTTTCCACATATTTACTAAAAAGGTTATCGGCAATAAATGCCGCTGGATGAATAAATACATATCAATAAGAATAATTTTTGTTTCTAAAAAAAAAAAACATATTAAAAACAGCGGAAAATGCATTAAATTTAATTTAATTGAATTATACATGAATCAAATTAAATTATTCAATAAAATAAATTTTCAGATAAAGTATAGTATTGGGGCTCATCAACTATTATTACTATTAATATAAAACTCTTCCGTTACTGATGAGTGAGTGACTGACAGACAACGCACAACCGAAACTACTGGTCATTGAAAACTGAAAATTGACATGTAGGAAGCACTAAGAGAGGGTTTCCCGACGATCCTGCGAGAACGGGAAAAACGGAATATACGCGTAAAAAGTCACGGGCAAAAGGTAGTTTAGTAAACTTTAGTATACTAAAAACTATAATTGCATATGTATGTCGTAGCCATTTCATAAACTGGCAATTTCTGCCCGGGACTCCTCTTTCTGCAGGGTGTAAGCAACCTAACATGAATGGTATGACGGGAGCTAATTTCGTTCGCTTTGCTCGGGGTGCACTAAGTACCCTCAAACCTTACCTAAACTAACCTCGGCCACATGATGAAATGGTCAATTCTAAAAATGCCCCAAAATAAATATCTGGCGTGCTTGAAAAATTAGTCAAATTCACAACTTCAACAAAACATTATTTCGTCACATACTAGACCCATGCTTCTACATTCAAATTCACAATTACGCGTTTAGATCACATAAATGAAAAGCCCAACTCAGCTTTATCGTACCATCAGGCAGTACAATCAAATGTTAATAAATACACACGTTTTGCATACAAATTATCTCCAATGGGGAATTATAATTCTCGCATGAAAACAGCGAGCAGGCTAAAAGTGGATAAATCAAGTCAAAAAGCGGTATTTCGGTCTGCCGAGCTCGCTTTTCGTAGCATAAATTCGTTTTTATGAAACCTAGAATGCATTACATAAAGTATACGCAGTGTTTACGGCTAATGATTTCATTTGAAATCTGACGAAGTTTATATTTTTCTCTGCGTAAACATGACTTCTTGATACAAATGTATTCTATTTTGTCTGTGGTGTAATCACAGACTCGTAGGTACTGTCCGGGGACTTATCGCCGCAATGGTGGCGTGCCCAAGCACGCCACCATTGCGGCGATAAGTCCCCTCTTTGAGGAATGGTTGGAGAGATGCCACGGCGTCCTCACCTTCCGCCTGACGCAGGTGCTCACCGGACACGGTTGTTTCAGGAGGTACCTGTTTTGAAATCAGCGGGAGAACACGTCCGGGTGTCAATACTGTGTGGATCGCCCGGAGGACACGGTGGAGCATACGGTGGAAGTCTGTCCTGCTTGGGCGGAGCAATGCTGCGTCCTCGTCGAGGCGATCAGTGGCGGCAACCGCTCGCGTTCGGCCCTGGTTTAATCCATAGTCCGGAGCGACGAGGCATGGGAAGCGGTCACCTCCTCCTGCGAAGCAGTAACGCTAGCTAAGAAAGAGGCAGAACGCGTGCGGGAAAGGAAAAAAAAGAAAGGATACGTCCGAAAGTAACCAGGCCCGAGTCCACGCACGCCTCAAAGAGCAGTCAGCAAAGATAACGGGGCCCCATACTGGGTCAGTGTCTGCTAGCGTGGCGGAATTTGTTCGAAAGAGTCACCGCAATTTTATCTCTCTGTTTCTTATCTCTTCATGTCTTAACAGCTGTTCGGATTTGGATTAAACTTGAAACTAGGGTAGATCATGTCCTGAAATAGGACTGTATTTTTATTAGTGTTATATACGAGCGAAGCCGCTGGTACAGGGCTAGCAAGAGATAAACACTGATTGCAAGCCAGACTATTGTCAGGCATGTAATAGTTACTTACATATATTATATAACTAGCTGTTCGCACAACTTCGTTTGTGTCACATTTTTTATGACTGCTCCGCTCCTATTGGTCTTAGCGTGATGATATATAGCCTATATCCTTTCTCGATAAATGGGCTATCTAACACTGAAAGATTTTTTCAAATCGGACCAGGAGTTCCTGAGATTAGCGCTTTCAAACAAACAAACAAACAAACTGTTCAGCTTTATAATCTATAATACTAATATTATAAAGCTGAAGAGTTTGTTTGTTTGTTTGAACGCGCTAATCTCAGGAACTACTGGTTCGAATTGAAAAATTCTTTTTGGGTTGAATAGACCATTTATCGAGGAAGGCTTTAGGCTATATATCATCACGCTTAAGCCAATAGGAGCGGAGCAGCGATAAAGAATGTTTTAAAATCGGGGATTCCACGGGGACGAAGTCGCGGACAGAAGCTAGTATTAGTATAGATTTATAACCATCCCGGAGATTTTTTTTAAGTCTCAAACAGTACCTATTTCGAAAGGCCCATCCGTTTATTAAAAACTTCATGCACGAAGATACTATTTCTTATTCACTTTCCAGATCCTCCATCTATTTAACTACCATCTTTGTAGCACACAATCATATAAAACTACTGCATAAAACCTCCTTAGAATCGACAATGTCTAAGATAATCGAATCACTCACAACTATGTTTTGTCTGTAAACAGATTTGAGTTTAAATAACGCCGAAAAACTCGGTTAGCAAGTGCAGACCGTGAAACGAATGGAGGAACGATGTACTACGTAAACTTATTATATAGGCGAGTAGTTCCATTGATGGTAGTGTGTTTGATGGTGAATTTATTTGGAGGTTTTAACATCACTCACCTCTTATAATACGAACTCGGGCAATCCGTCTATAGATGATATTTGAATAAATAATGAAATCTATTACGAGTCCATCCGCCGTTTTATCCTACCGATTTTATTAATTGTTTTGAATGTATGGATTTTTCAGCATTGGAAATGTAGAAACGTTCACTCTTCACAATTTATGCCTGTACTACCTTGCGTTTAAAAAATAAAAAAGCATATTGGTTTAATAGACCGGCCAGACGTATTCGGATTCGTTATAAATTTTATAATTTTATTCTTATTAGGGTTCCGTACGTCCGAAAAACAAAACGGAACCCTTATAGGTTCACTAGTGTGTCCATCTGTCCGTGCGTCACAGTCAATTATTTCTGAATCCTCATTTCTGGGGGAAGGTGGAAAAAAAAATTGATACTGCATCATGTGACATATAAAATGGAAGGTCTTATTTTGAAGATCTTAAATGTATTTTATTGTAAATTTAAAATAAACAATTTCTAAGTTACGAAAATAGACGAAAATTGACCATTCCCTCACTTTGTCTCCGAAAATACCTAAAATTTTGAGAAAAATACAGAAATTAGTTTTCTACTTATAGATTATCTTCTTCTTCTTTGAGTGCCATCTTCAACCACTTAGAAAAATATTACTCTAGTAACAAACCAACCAACCTTAACGTAAGTAAACACTACAAAAGCAAGTTACCGCAAGCTCGGGGCGAGACAGTGTTGCCAACCGCTTGCGTGCAAACTACCGTCTATGTATGTGTTTGTGCGAGCACAGAACTATTATTGGATCAACTGCTTGGAAGATCTGTGATTTGAATTTTGATAATGTTATGTAAAACGTGATGAATAGTGTAATAATGACTTGAATTTTTCAGCAATTTTTTTTATATTCACGCCAAGTTTTTTCATGGCATCCTTGCATTCTTCTTTGCTTGCTTAATTTTACTAAGCAGTAGGTACTTTTAAGAGTGTATAATGCATTTCATAAAAAATTAAGTCCTTATTTTCCGAAATGACTCATAAGCAGGATATATAGGTCCAAAAAGTAAGTTGAAAACATTTTCGATAAAAAGTGTTATAGTTAAATTAGACCCATTTTCCATACAAACTTAAATTTCCTGTTATCTTTTTTTAAATAAGTCATTTCGAAAATGTTTTAAACTTACTTTTTAGACCTATGTATCCTGCTTATATGTGTGAAGTTTAATTAAAATCGGTTCAGTCATTTCGCAAAATAGTGTCTTGAAAAATGTGTATGAAATGCCTTACGGCGGCGTACACGCTCTTAATACGTTCAAGTGAAATATATTTTCTTCATTTTATGCGGCCTATACTGTCCCACTATTGGTCAACAGCTTCCCCCAAATCCTTTTAGGTATTTTTTCTCCAGCCATCTCGAATCAAGCCTTGCTGTAGGCGCCTGGATTGTCTCGAAACCTCTTTCAAGGTCATCATCGAAACCCATATACTTATGTATATAATAAATCAAATCCATTTGACGTGATATTTATCAATTTTAATCTAAAGAATGAATCGAAGCCAACCAATTCGATGCTCCAACTTTTATAAATTTTCTACAGCCTTTTCATAAATAGAAATCTTATCTAAGAGTCACTACTACATATATATATATTATACATTTAAATAAAATAAAAATGCACTAAAACTAATTAAAACTAAAAAAAAAGTCATTAAGATGGCGTCGAAAAATTCCTCCACATCGCTGGCCACTGGTAATGTACCCAAAAGGCTGGCAGCATTACCACGCTGTATGGCAATGCTTATCCTTTGTCTATACTAATATTATAAAGAGTGAAACTTTGTTTGTTTGGTTGTAATGAATAAGCTCAAAAACTACTGGACCGATTTTAAAAATTCTTTTAAAATTCGAAAGCTACATTATCCGCAAGTAACATAGGCTATATTTTATCCCCATATTCCCACAGGAACAGGAACTACGCGGGTAAAACCACGGGGCGCTGCTAGTCCAAGATAAAAGGATACGCATACGGTCTACAGCCTTATTTTTGTCGCTCAACAAAAAGGAAAAAAACATCTTAGAAAATAAGAAAGCCATTGTTAAAAGAGTTGTACCTCCCTTCGTTGTTTGCTCGCAGCTTCCGGAAGCAAGATGTTTCCTATTACGCCATGTTTGAACAGGGATATTGGAAGCGCCTCCTCTCCTTCATGGCAAACATTCAAACATTTACTGATTTTAAATAAGATGCTCCTGTCTGCCTATAGATTTTTCTTAAAAGGTTTTTGAAGAACTACCATTGTAAAAACTCTTGGTCTATTGATTTATGATGTCTTTAGTTTTTTTTTAAATATTTTTTGTAATCGACCCGGTCCGGTAAAATTTTCAGCCGACTTCCAAAATAGAAGGAGGTTCTCAATTCGATTGTATTTTTTTTTTTTGATTGATCTCAATAATCAAGGAGAGGGATGAGATAACAATATCATTGATAAAAACCAATCGCTATCGAGTGATTACTATGACGATGAAATAACCAAAAAGTGCAAAATAACTTTAATTTCGGAAGTCGGTGTTCAAAAAACGAAAAAACAACCACAAGCACCGAGTTCCGAAATTAAAGTTATTTTGTACCTTTTGTTTTTTTTTTTTCAGTAGAAGTCGGTTGTATTGTTTTGTAAAAAGTTACCGTTACGTACGTAAGTTACGTTAAGTGTACCGTTTATAAGCTGTTAAATGCGAGATGCACAAACAGGTCATCTCGAGGCGAAGAACGACATCATACACTCATCATCATCTTTCTGCCCTTATCCCATGTTACTTGGGGTCGGCGCAACATGTTTTTTTCTTCCATCCTGTCCTGTCAGCCATCACGCTATCACTAACTCCTTTTTTTTTCATATCACTCTTCACACAATCCATTCATCGTTTCTTTGGCCTACCTCTCCCTTTCCATCCATCCACATTCATATTCATAACCATTTTAGTTACATGCGTCTCATCCCTCCTTTTTGCCTGGTATGGTCAACCATACCAAGACAAGCGGTTCCCTTGAAATTTTCCGTCACTGGCGCCACTTTTAAACTGCCTCTAATGTACTCATTTCTCACTTTATCCATCGTCGTTACTCCACACATCCATCTCAACATTCTTCATTCATACATTACGTCATAGTAATCAGTCGATCGTGATTGGTTTTTATCAATGATATTGTTCCCTCTTCCCTCTCCTTGAATATTGTGATTAAGATAGTAATTATTATAATAGATAATATAGTGCTGGTTTAAATAACACATCTTTTTTTATATTAAAACTCACCCAAATATTAAACCTGAGTTTTCACAAACCTCACCTTTGCTATTACAATGCTAACACTAATAAATAAAAACTTATCTTATTATAGCACATCAGAAGAAATACTCAAGATCGAACCCATATCAGCGACATATAAACAGTAATTAGTTTTGTTTCATTTCTATGAAGGATTACACGACCGTATAAGTTTGCCCTTAATAAGAAAAGTTTTGCGTCGACGTCAATACAAAGAATTTGTTATATATCTGTCGTTGTAATAACATAAAGTTTCATATTATGTTACAGATATAAACAGGGTGGTCATCGCTGGTAAAATATCTTGATGTGTATATTAAGATGTCGGTCGGAGATAACCTGAACTTAACTTGTGACCTCATTTTATTTCAAGACTTTAACTTGAAGGATACAATAGCACACCAGTAAGACACAGTTGTATTCATTGAAAAGTTAAATTCCTAGGTGGTTCCGTGAAGTTGCGGAATTTTTTCGAAAGATTCACCCAGAAAGAGTGTCAGACTCTTACTGACTAAAACCCACCCATGATCCTTACTGTTCCTTTTACGTTCCAGGCCCAGAGCGAAAAAGTTGTAGTGTAACGGACCCACCAGTTGTGTATGTACCTATTGTATTATTGGTTTTTGGGTTGTTTTATTGAGTTTTCAATAATTGGTATTGCAAAACTATTTAATTGAATATAATATATGTATATAATGTTACTAGCTTTTTTTTTTGGATGGGAAATCATCAAATGACCCCTCCCGCCCTGGGCGGAGCGGAAGGGAGTGTCAGACTTTTACTGACTAAAACCCACCCTTGATCCTTCTTTTGCCTTTGCGGTCTAGGGCCGCGGTGACTCTTTCGAACAAATTCCGCAACCCTAGCAGGCACTGACCCTATGGGGCCCCGTCTGCTTTGCTACTAGCTGACCCATGCAATTTGTCTGCGTCACTAAGTAAGAGAAAAAAAAAATATTTTTGCAGCATTTTTCACTGATGCTTCATTTCTTTTTTTTTGCTGGGTAATTTGCTGCACCGCTTCTTCTTCCCAGCTAAAACACTGAGAAGTGGTGACGGGTTTTGATTTTGATTTTTGATTCTATTAGTCGTAGCGTGGTGTTATAACCTCATAGCAATCCTCGATAAATGGGCTATCCGACTTAAAATAATTTTTCAATTCAACCAGTGTTTCCTGAGATTAGCGCCTTCAACCAAACAAACTCTTCAGATTTATAGTTTTACTATAATATTAAACGTTATACTAATAAAATTTTACGTATAATTAAAACAAAACGAAATTTCCCAACACATCACCTCAGCACACTATAACATAATACTGTACCAAATATGTCCCATCCGTTTGTCTATTAGCAATCACCTGCACAAGACAGCTAACACGCTTCGACGCGTCGTATGCACACAGTGTTTGTGCATCGTGTGTTGGGGCACTAACGTTGTTTTGTAACTAGTGCACTAATTGGACGGGGTTCGTTGACACAATTTATTATATAGATATACCTACATAGAATAAGCGGTATGTTTGTGTGTGTTCGTCTTTGTTATGCCGATCCTGTGTTAGTTATGGCTTGAGTAAATCTGCTGTCATATCTTGGGTGTTGTCTATTAGTTGATCTTAGTTACAGTCCCGTGAAAATGTCTGTAGGTTTACAGTGTCAAATAAAAGTAGTCTCTTTCAGCATCATATTTTTTTGCGTCGTCTTCTCCAATTTACAGACAAACAAAAAGTTTAGAGTGCAAGGGATAACTAAACATCTTTAAATGTAATATAACAGAAAGATTAATATAACACCTTTAGTGTCAGGTGTTACATTAAACTTTATTTAAGGATGGGAAATCCTCAAATGACTTCTTCCGCCCTGGGCAGAGTGGAAGGGAGTGTCAGACTCTTACTAATCTGAACCCATTTTTTGGCAACCCTGGCATGCATGACCCTTATGTGCCCCGTAATCTGTATCCAGGTCTTCTATAAATTCATTTTTACTGTTAGTTTTAACTTATTTTACTTTTTTATCTGTACTTTCTTTTGTGCGAACCTTATAAACGTTTTTCTTTCTTTCATACTAATCTATTTCATCGACTGCACACGTAATGTGTAGCTACTGTAATGTTATAGGTAGCTATAACATTGCATTGTTATTGAAGAGGGGAAGCTTTGTGGTAGCGCCCCTCTATTAGGCTCTATAATAATACCTAATTGTTTCCTAAACAGACAGGAGGGGTCCTAACTTCATTATCAGCATGTCTGAGTGCAGTTTCATTACAGTGTAGATGCCTTATAGATGTTTGAGGGGGTCGAGGGGTCGAGGGGTGAGCTTATTTTTTTTTACACAGACTTTGGTCAAGTTTTTCGTAAGCTATCTTGCCAGTGTCTATTATTTTTTATTTAATACAAAATAAGTTTCTTTTTTGTTATTAAAATTTTATTTGGTAAAGGGATTTTTAGTACAGAGTTTAGATTGTACACTTCAACGTCCCCTGATAAAATAAATAAATACGTCAAAAAGTAAAATAAGTCTTGCATTATTTTTAGAGGAATAACTTGAGTCCAAATAAAAATCTCAAATTTAAATGCCAACCTGATTTTAATTTTTACACCATTTTGGTCCATATCTCTTCGGCTTTCCGCCAAAATGTTAAAAGCTTAGAAACATTTCCGTTTTATTTATTAGCCTTTATTTTATTTTATTTAAATAAATTATTGCCATCGCCAACAAGATTAATTTGACTTTATGCGTTTTTGTGGCGACCATCAGCTGTCCCAGTAGAATCCCCATTTCCACTGTTAAAACCGTTCCCTCGCAAAATCATTGACCCATTTCGGGAAGGTTTTCAATATTAGCGTAAACGTTTCCTTATTTTCGTTCAGATCAAAAGAATTATCCAACGAAATAATCAGTTTGAGAGTGCTTAGCCCAATAATAATTAATTTAAGGTTCGTTACACAAGTGCCCACTCTCGTTTCAACGAACACATTTTTTTTTTTCATTTATAACCTTTTAATAAAAAGGTTAGCAGACGTCCCTTTTATGGCACAACTTAATAAAAAAAGGATGGAGTTCAAAGGGAGCATTTGGAGTGTAATTTATGCTTAAGAAAAATGAATGTAACGGGGCACGTTCGAGTTTTATTGTTCTTACAATTGAGGTAATAGGAATTTTTGTATGGGCAAAAGTTTCGGGAGTGTATGGCCTACTTTGACATAGAGTTTGCTTTTGTAAGATTTTTCTTTATTTTATTTACTTACTTATTTAGGTACGTACAAAGCGTTTGCATTATGGTAGTTTATTAGCATATTTAAAGAGAGTGGCTAGTTTAAAAAAAAAAGTTATACGTGTTTTGTAAAAAAAAAGATTATTTTCTACAAGTTTGGTCGAACTCACAATCTCTTACAACAACCCTAGCTACGATTTCTTACTATAACTTATTTATAAAGCCAAAAAAAACTTCGTTCGTGGTCTTAAATAATGAGGAAACTTCGGGCTTGCATATATCTAGAGAAACACAGACAGTAACAAGCACTTCTTAAATAACCTCTTAGCAAACATATTATATAAATAGCTGACCCACGCAACTTCGTTTTTGTCACATTGTTCATGACTGCCCCGTTCCTATTGGTCTTAGCGTGATGATATATATCCTATAGCCTTCCTCGATAAAAGCTATCTAACATTGAAAGAATTTTTCAAATCGGACTAGTAGTTCCTGAGATTAGTGCCTTCGAGCGACTCTTCAGCTTTATATATTAGTATAGATAATAATAAAACGGTAACGAAAATAAGCCTGATATACTGATATGTTGGACCGAATCGAGGGGCGTGCAATGATTGTATACATAACCGTTCCTCATGACGAGATCCTCGTGAAAGCCGAGAAAGATAAGCAATTTACTTGGCTCGCGGTGTTGTCGATATGTGGAAAGTGGACGCAGCAATAATTGTACCGATAGTCAGTCAATGGCTTAATAGCCAAGAGCCTCGACCAACACCTTAGTCTTGTTAGGCGGCTAGATCAAAGGCTTGGACACGGCTCGTATTGTTCGGAAATTCTTCTGTCTGGAGCTCTAACCGCCGTTAGCTTGAAACGGTTCCCGATACCGTTGGGCTACTATTTTTTTTTTTATTTGAAATACTATAAAATATAATTGTATGTACACATACGGATATATCTATGTACGGTAATATCCAAAGCCAGACTTCCTACTAATATATTATGAACTTCTAATAACAAATATTAGTGTTTGTTTTGCGGTCATACACACATGGCTTGCGTTCTAAACGGCCAAGTTTATTCAGTTAGCAGCGAGACAACTTTCAAGGGAATTCCTACTTTATTGCAGTGAAGTACGGTTGTTGTGAACTGCAAAAAGAACATTTTAATATTGTTTTACAGCAGAAAGCCTGATAGGAAACTGCATAATATGCTCTTATAGGAATATTATACTTACGATATGTACGTCAGAATATTTTAATTACAAACTGCCTCTACTAGGCAGTTTAGCTTGCAATTAAAATATTATGAGATACATTTCTCATTGGGATTGCATTCGTTTAACTTTAGAGAAACGATAGGGATGTTTCCTGAGGAAAACATATATGATTATGTTTAGTCCGTCAGTTAGATTATAGAAAAATATTGGACACGTATTTTTCCTTTATCAAATCTATAAAAAACTGACGAAGATAAAAATCATCAAAGATCAGGAGTGGGGGCTTGTGACATCACGGCTAGTTACGAATTGTAGGGAGTAGTGACGTCACACGAGTTTTCAACGCACTATATCGTCTTCATTTTTAGTTTACGTGAAAAAATACGCGTCCAATATTTTTTGGAAATCTATCTGACGGACTAATCAGATTTTTTTAGTTAACTACCTTATTATGAGTTTCCAAGGAAGTAAAAGTTACCGGAATTCGATCTAAATATATTATCTACTAGCTGGTGCCCGCGACTTCGTCCCCGTGGAATCCCCGATTTTAAAACATTCTTTATCGCTGCTCCGCTTCTATTGGCTTAAGCGTGATGATATATAGCCTAAAGCCTTCCTCGATAAATGGTCTATTCAACCCAAAAATAATTTTTCAATTCGAACCAGTAGTTCCTGAGATTAGCGCGTTCAAACAAACAAACAAAGAAACAAACAAACTCTTCAGCTTTATAATATTATAGTATAGTCATTTCAATTCGAACCAGTAGTTTCTGAGATTAGCGCGTTCAAACAAACAAACAAACACTTCAGCTTTATAATATTAGTATAGATTATCTATTGCTTCGTCGTTTAGTAGTAGTTTAGCTCTTTGTTTGTAGAATAGTTATTTCTACAAATATTTTTATTTATTATATACTTTATTATACACTAAAACTAATACAAAAAGTAGACTTAACACTAAAACACATACAATGGGCGGTCTTATCGCATTCCGCGATCTGTTCCAGAAAACCTGGCCAACCTGACTTGTAGCCGTACTACGAAGTGCCAATGCTATTATGATTCAGTGTGAGAGAAAGGGATAATGCTATTCGACCTGCTCAATGTACTATTGGTGTGTTCTTTGCTGGTTTTTTTAATTGTTTGTATCTCATAACTTAACCTTTATCGCGGAAGTATGTACACGACGTATATACATTTATATGTACATACATATGTAAGTACTTAAGAATATACTTTTGCTTTCGGCCGTTGGGTACAGAAAAATAGCAAATTGATTATGTTTTGCTGTGTCAGCCATAGATAAGTTTTGTTTTTGTAAGTAACCAAAGTTAACATTGCATTTATGAGTAACTTTGCACATAGAGTATACACACGTAGGGTTTATATTTTCAACATTACCGATTGTAATGTGTTTGAAACATAAAAGAAAAAAATTTAAAGACTCGCTTTGATATAATAATGTTTTCGTGTTAATTTCCATTGTAAAACATATTGCATATGTATTCCTATCTCGTCTCATTTTCTATGCTTGAGAAAAAAATGAAATGCTAAAAATTAAAAGTAAATATATGTTTTTTATATGTTTAAATAATTTAATTTAATTTTATAACATATGTTACACTTAGAACAGTAGAAAAAAAAACAATGTATCCAATTTTAATCTTTTAAGTGAACTTTAATGAATCTTGAATGAAGATTCTTCCGAATTCTTTTGAAAATACATTTTTTCTTCTTTGCTTAAGTAGTTATCGTGTCGTTTTGGTGCCGTTGTAAAATAAAATGATTTAAATAAAAAACTTAGATATACAAAACGTCAACTATTTCTAAAATGCGTAAATGACAGTAGTTGAAAACTGATCGGTACTTACCTCAAAATCTAGACGTGGTGGATACCACAAATGTTAAAGATATTTTTTCCATAACTCATCAGCTTTTTAAATCACCTACCAATTAAGCGGGTACCAAAATCTGGTAACGCAGTGTTGAGTAAACCAAACCTTTCAACACTGTTCCGACGCGGCCAATCACACGATAAAATGGCGTCTTAAAAAATAAACAAGGCGTTATCACTAAAGATGAGAAGAGGGTGCAAGACTAAATCGAATTCCCTGAAGCATGCGTGAGACCCTTGTCACAGGGCAGTCGTCATTTCATGGGTATCTTGTTCCTGCAGGCAATTACAATGTGATTGACCACGCACCAGCATCCACAGACCTCCACCCCTCCCCTTAAATCCCTCAAACAACGAAATGTGAAGGGATAGCGTAAGGTTTGTACAGGTCTTAGTGGATTGGACGGCTGTATGTACCAACTGTTTGGTCCACTGGCTGGTTTGATTGAGTTCTGACTTTGAGGACTCTCTGTTTCAGTAATGAAGTGATTGGCTATAGGAATGTTGTAACATATGTTTGATTGGAATTACGAATTGATTAATTTTGGTGGTGATGGCATTATTGTAAATTGGCTGTGTCATCGATTTGCTTGTGAAGTTTTTTTCATTCGATGAATGTTGCTGTTCTAAAAGTTATTAAACATGCAAAATCATTTTCTTAGTAACTCGTATTCATACTATGTTGATTTCATGATTTGACAACTCTTGAAAATGATTCGTCCAATAAAATGTGAAGTGAGGTTGTACTATAGAAACACTTCTGCCAAACCCTTAGGGAATTAGAGGCGTTATATTATGCTTTGTGCCCGTGCTGGGTAATTGAATGATATTTAGTTTGGCTACACATTTATGAAGACGATGAAATTTCTATGATCGTAATAATGTTGCTGAAAGAAACCATTTAAATCCGAAAATCTTTAAATCCCATCATATTATGATAATTATGTTTATAAAAAAAATATAAAACAAGTGGGCAAAAAGTGCATTAAACGAAAGAAACTTCACTCCCAAATCATCGTATACAGTTTGTTTTTTTTTTTTTCATTTTAATTAAATACGCATTATTAGGGATAACTCAAATACTTGTCGTCAGATCGAACTGAAAAATAAAAATGGGACCACAATTCAAACACCAGCTTTCGAATATAAAAATGATCGTCAAAATCTATACACCCAGTAAAAAGTTATGAGGCAATAACCACAAAAAAAAACTCGACTTGAGAAACTTTTTTTGAACTCGGTTAAAAAAAAGCCTTTCCAGTCTAACTTTGCAATGGCACGTCTTTTAAACATACTAGACTAAACAACTACAATATTAAAAGAAAATAGAGCCTAGTCTTCACCACCTTAGAAAAAAAAATACGTTATAAAATTCAAAAATATTTCTCTCACGAAAATCCCCTACATCATGCCATGTATATGTAAATAAATTAAGGTGTGCACACATAACCTTAGAGATTTAACATTTAACACAGGATCCTCAGTTTCAACATTTTCATGAAAAAATATTTTCTGCTGATGATTTTTTTTTTAAGTCATACCTACATGGTGTGAATAAGCGTGGGGTAAACACAATCAGGCTCATGTTACCCTTCTTAGTATAACGTAAAGGGTGATGGTGTGATGCAAATAAGGTAAGAAGGTCTACACAACAAGAATAAGAGTTTTGCAATTGAAATTTAAGCAGACCTGTTCATAAAATCATGACGGATTGGTCGGAGAGAAAAACATACCGGGAAGAGTGGAAGGCTATGGGGAAGACTTTTGCTCAGTAGTGGGACGTTCAATACGTTGAAGTAAAAAAAAAAAACAATAATCTCTCACCTTTTGTGTCCATATTTTACAATAGTAGTAAAGCCACATTTTTGTTTTTGAGTGACATAGGCTTTTGTTCTTGTATTCCCTCGGGAATGGCAACTACGCGAGTGAAACAATGTTGTACTGCTAGTTTTCAATAAAGATTTTCCTTTTCTTAATTTTATGACTTTTCAATAACTGTATACTTTGCAGGACTTCTGTGTGACTTGTCTTTAGCTATTTACTTCAGTCAGCACACCTACAAAAGAATTTTGTATCGTTACTCATTAATTACTATTAAACCTTCTGTTACTTACTTGTCGCTTGACAATACCGCTTGAAAACGACGAGGCTGTTTGTCCTAGCAGTAACAAGTTTACACTGTGTTGCCTTCGTTAGTGCGTGTTGCCAGCCTAAATTGTTTTGTTAGGCTTTACGTCTACTTAGATGCTATTAGGAGAAAGGTCTACGAGTAAATAATTCAGGTGTCAGTGTTCGACGGCATTTTTAATGAAATAATATTTGCATTAAAATGATTAATTGTAATGAAAATTGGGTAAATTAAATGCCAAACCAGCGCGGCGTTGCCAAGCATTCTTATTGTCCCACTGACCATACGAGTAAGCGTGTACAGCATATAACGTCCTGAGAAACAAGAGAACATCTGCTATGCTTTATCGGGAACGTGCAGAATCTATAGGTGGCAGCACAGACGTGTCAATATCAAATATATTTTACTTATAAGTTTCAAATTTGCAACGCTAGATGACACAGTTTAATTCTTGCACGCTCTCCTAAACGGAGGATGCAGGAAGTATAGGTGGCAGCACAGGTCAAATATTTACATCGTGAAAGTTTCAGATTTGCACTAGATGGCACAGTCTACGCCGTGCACGGTCCCTGTAAGCAATCCAATAGCACATACCCAACTGTCATTTTGCTCGTCATTCCAGTAAAATGAATGACGAATGATCGAAATTGAATCGGTTCATTTTTCGCGAACTATGAACAGAAACACTATATATACTATCTGTTTGTTTCATACTTTTATATCCCTAGTGTTTTTCGCTTTATTTACTTTGGAACCACCATTACCACAATAAAACTCAAACTTACACGTTAATAGTGACGCAAAATGAAGCGGGAGTGTTTTGTCTACATCATTATCTGGCACCGACCCTAACCTCCCCCAGCCATTCAAAAATACACCTTGAGACGCTGTATTTAAGGTGTAATAGTTTCAACGAAGGGTGACAGGATAATTTGTATACAGTTAGTTGTTTTTCTGGTGGAGGAGTATTCCTGTCGTGGATAATGTGAGCTTGTTTGCACACTGTACATTCAGTTTGGACGCGCACTCGTTAACGACTATCGCTCGAGTGTTGGAAAGGGTGTCTTTTTTCGCTGTCTGTACTTATGTAGGTAAATTAATTTGTTCGTGTTATTAAAAACAACCTGTAGGTTTACGGATGTGGAACTAATGCATTGTTTCTTCATGGTGTCTCTTTCATTATAATTCCAGACAAGATTAGTCCTGTGTGTTATTAGTGTTCAAAAATTTTTTTCTTAATTGCATGCCCCAGTCTTAGCCTGCCGGATTTTTTTCAAATTATAATAGCAATGAGAAGTCACTATTCATCTATTTGCTATTTAATAATAAAAAAAAACAAATGCATTATTTCTCTTGTGTATTACATACAAACACTGGCCCGGAAAACGTCGTTTTGCCACATAAAATAAAATGGGGATGAAAAATAGATGTTGTCCTATTCGCCACCGATATGCACGCTAAGGTTCACGAAAATCGGTCCAGCCGTTTCGGAGAAGTTCAACCACAAACGGCGTGACACGAGAATTTTATATATAAGAAGATTGCGAATCATCTCGTCCAGGGACGATCTCCACACATAATCAATTTGTGGGTAGGTTTATAGGTACCAGAGAACTTAATTATGGGACGAATCGAAGTAAGAAAGGGGCGTCGCTTAGCCCTTTTTTATTTATTTTTTTGGATGGGAAATCATCAAATGACCCCTCCCGCCCTGGGTGGAGCGGTAGGGTGTGTCAGACTCTTACTGACTAAAACCCACCCGTGTTCCTCTTGTGCCCTTTGCGTTCCAGGGCCGCGGTAACTCTTTCGAACAAATTCCGCAAGCGTCGCTTAGCCCTGCATTCGAAAAGTACAGGCCGAAAATATATACTTACAAAATGTAATTAAATTAATAAATGAAATTTTAAAACCATGACCTGGATTAAAATATTTATTTATTAAGGCAAACCAACTAAATAAATACAAAGACATTCGTTAAACATAAAAAGAAAAAAAACTTATCAATTAAAACTAAAAACTGTGTCAGGATTATATAATAATCACTAATTCCATCTTACTAGATTATTAATTTATACCTACTGATAAATAAATGAAAACATAGATAAAAAGTATATTTAATCATTGTTACACAAATCTCAAAAACTATGTTTCCGCCCGGGATCGAACCGGGGGCCTTCTGCGTGTTAGGCAGATGTGATAACCGCTACACCACGGAAACGATATGTGTAACGGTAAAATAAAAGTACACAAAAAAGAGCATGTTACTTGGCAAACAAAGTATCATGTGATTGGCTTGGTCATGATCCAATTTATATCATAGCATATTGAAATAACTTTGCTCTACTGAGACCTAATGCTAAGACTGATGCATGAAACTTAGGTTGTCAGATAAAATCTCTTTTTTATTATTGTTTGCTTATGATAAATAATTATATGTAGAAAAAAAGGATTCCGTAGTGTTACCGGACGGTACTTATTCAGTTTCAATACAAATTGAAGTTTACGCTAACGCGATCGAGAACGTTAAAAAACTTGCACTTAGGCCACTGATGAAAACGTCGACGATGGAGCGCGCTTGCCTAAGTAACCAATACACTTTTAACAGAATCCCAGGCTTTAAGGAAGTACAAACTTTGCCCCGGAATTATTCTTTGCACTTTGCTTGTTCTTATATAACTGAATTTTCACGCTGTGTCACTATCCAATTTAATAAATAAAGGTAAATTAAATAATTTATTGTTAAAATAAATAAACTTTAAATCTAACTATGTATATAGGGTTATTTGGAAAACACCAACAACCTCCTAAGGGGTCATTGTACTCATCATTATGAACAACTTTTACTATGGGACCAAACCTGAAATCCCCAAAAAAAAATCAGTTGTACCTTACATTTATGTTCGTATAACTAATCAAAATGTAGAACCAACAGCTGATTAAAAAAAAAATGAACTGCAAAGCTCCTAACTACAATATGGCATCAAAAATCGTCCGCATCGCTATCGACTGAAAGTGAGACCAAAAGACTGGCGGCATTGCCACGTTTTATGGCACTGCTTATCCTCTGTCCGAAGTAAAAGCCAACCCTTGGGTCACGCGATGTGTGAACTGAACTTATAGTAAGTTCTTTAAATAACGCATGAGCACTCGGACCCCACGGTCCTAGAGTTTCAACCCCAAACGGATCGAACATATAATTGCCGACTAGGTTATTATATGTCCGCCGTTTGAAAATCTCAGCATTCGCAGCGTTAGAACACGACAAGTTAGGAAGATGTGAAGGCATAAGAATATCGACAAAAGTAGCGTCCCACACTAAAGGTCTACCCATCTTCCATGTAAATAAATAGATTAATAAACTTCAAACAAAAATTGCTCAGAAACGGATCATTTGACTATCGGCTTTTTTATAGGAAATCATCAAAGGACTTGATGATTTCCGATGTGGTGTGGAGCTGACTCCATCTGCTTAGGGCGGAGTGAGAGACCGACAGTCTCTTAATGACCAAAACCCACCCATGTTTCTTCAAATGCTCCTTTGCGTCACAAAGTCGCGGTATGTAAATTTTGCCAATAATTCCGAATTTGAGGTACAAGCTACGTGGATATTATTTCCCCTTAAGGTTCAATATAGAGGCCATTGTTACAAATTTGAATAATTAAGCAATAAACAAATATTATCAATCCACCATGACAACACTTATTAGCCCATTATTACTGCAATTTCAATTAAAATGTTTCGGTAATATCAAATTGAATGCCTTTTGTCTGCGATAATTGGTATTTAAGAATTTAAATTGGGCTAATTTGTTAAAAGTTGGAAGAGGAATTAATGGCTGGAGTAAATTATTTCACAGTATTGTTCTGTGTTCGAATGCAGAGGGTTGTTAAATGAACCAATTGGTATACGTGGAAACAAAACTACCAACAACATATAAAAGGAATTTTGTTAAAATCTACCCATTAGCTGATGTTGCGTTTCCGCAAAGGTGCACTCCTTTTTTATAAGAATAATTCATCAAAAGACTTCTCCCGGTCTGGGCGGAGCGGAATGGAGTGTCAGACTCTTACTGACTAAAACTCATCCATGTTCCGCTCAATGCGCGCGCGCCTTCGCGTTACAGGACCGCGAGAACTCTTCCAAACAAATCCGCTACCTTGGGAGTTCCGCTACGCTGGCAGAAAGGTGCCCCCCTTTTTTTTGGATGAGAAACCATCAAATGACTTCTCCCGCTCTGAGCGGAGCGGAAGGGAGTGTCAGACTCTTGCTGACTAAAACCCAACCGTGATCCTTTTTGTGCTCTTTGCGTTCCAGGGCCGCGGTGACTCTTTCGATCAAATTCCGCAACAGAAAGGTGCCCCCCTACAAACAGTGTTTTTATTCAAATTTAAATCAAAATCAAAATCTAAAGTCATTTATTCAAACTAGACTGAGAGACAGCACTTTTTGAACGAAGTTCAAATTTTACATAAAGACAGTCCCCCAAAACGCCACCCGTCACCACTTCCTAGTGTTTTAGCTGGGAAGAAGTAGCACCAGAGTGACGCAACAAACTCCCCAGCAACTATTGTTATGTTTAACCTTTTGACACAGACACAACCAAGTCGTTTCGCGATCTCCTACGTGGTTCACCGCCCGTGTTACTGTTTCTGGGCATCAATTCTGTATTTTTAACCGACTTCTAAAAAAGGAGGAGGTTCTCAGTTCGGATGTTTGTATTTTTTTTTTTATGTTTGTTCGCGCATAACTCCGTCGCTTGTCAACCGATTTGAAAAATTCTTTTTTTGTTGTAAAGGGTATACTTCCCAAATGGTCCCATGAAAATTCGAAAAATCTATAAAAAAATATCTACATTGTTTACATTGACGACCTCTTAGTTTACTCTGCAAAGGAGCAGTACGTTTTTTTTACACCAATGTGATTGGTTTGTTTAGGTAGGGGGAGGGGAGGGGTTTTAGGTACCACTAAAAAGTGAAAAATAAAAAACTTTTTACAAAAAAATATAACCGAATTTTACACAAAAAGTCAAAAAAGTGCAAAATAACTTTAATTTCGGAAGTCGGTGTTCAAAAAACGAAAAAGCAACCACAAGCACCGAGTTCCGAAATTAAAGTTATTTGGAACTTTTTTGATTTTTTGTGTAAAAGTCGGTTGTATTTTTTTGTAAAAAGTTTTTTACGAGTCCACAGTGCAGCTTGTCAAGCATGAAGCAGACTATGTCCTACTAGTCTGATTTAAGTTGGGCAAACTTTTAGCCACGTTAGCCGTTTTCATTTTGAAGTGCAGTCAATATTTGTATTTTTATTTTTGACCAACCAAAAATGTATGCCTCGGTAAGACGCGCTTCTTAAAAAACAAGAAATCGATCCAAACATTTATTTTACACTGCCTCAAAATATTAGCCGTTAGCGAAGCAAAAACAGAAGTTTTCGTGATTAATGGAGCTAAATGCTTGAGATTGCAAATTGTTGATACTGTCAGCAACATTCTTCGAAGCTTTCTTAAACGAATGATTAATGTTACGCGGATATGTTGGTTCCCTATCCATTAGCATAAAATTTTAAGACCTAATATAACTTAGCATAATGTTGTTTGGCATAATTATTTTTTCGCATAATATAATTACGCATAACAGCTCATGCATAATTTTTTTAAGCATTATGTCTGTAGCCATAATAACGATTAGGCATAATATTTTAAAGCATAACCTTATTAAGCATAAAGTTCTAAATCATAACTTTTTTAAGCATAAAGTTCTAAAGCATAACTTTTTTAAGCATTATATCCTAAATAAAATATTAATATACATATATTGCAAGCAAGCAAGCAAGCAGCATGCAGCAGGCAGGGTTTCTGTGACGGCTCCGGCGCTGCGGCCCTCCGGCGGCCCCACGCGTGCTAATCGTCGCAGCCGCCTGCTCCTCAGCCCGCGGGCCGCCTCGCCCCTACGCGCCTACGCGATTTTAAATAACACTCTAGGGGTAGGACAAACAAGACTACGTGAAGTCGGTTTTGCAGCAATTCGGTTCTGTGACTAACTTTTGTTGCACAGCATATTAATTTTTAACCAATAATATTATTTGATTGTTACAGGTACTATAGCTAATTGGTTTGCTCAGAATATTATGCTAATAGCCATTAGGCCTACTAACGTTATGCTAAAAGTCTTTAGGCCTACTAACGTTATGCTAATAGTCATTAGGCCTACTAACGTTATGCGAATCAAATTTATGCCAAAACAAATTAGTCTTTAACATGATTATGCCAACATAAAATGTATGCCTAAAAAAATATGCCAAAGTATTATTATGCCAAAACAAATTGTGCCAAAATCGTTATGCCGAAGTATATTAGGACAAAAAACATTATGCGAAAAGAAGGGATCCCGGATATGTTAACTAATGTTTAACCTTGCTGAAGAAGCTGAAAGTAAGAGAGAAATTAGGATAATGATTTATTTAATTTTAATGATACAGATTTCAATGCCTGAAAACGTATTCCAAATGTTCAGTCGACAATTTATTGAGGGTTTACAATCCCTCAAGATATTTCATAATGTTACGCATCTTACAATACAATGATGAGAGACATATACAAAACACGCACTGCAGGTTGTATAGAAATAAAAGGTTGCACAAAAATAATGTTTGTCAACATTCATCATCATCTGACTCTGCATCTTGGGAATAACTCGTCCTATTTGAGATCAGCACAACGTGTTTTCTTCAAAACCAATGTTGCTAATGAAATTATCTTTGACGATACCATGTCCCGTTACGAACAGTATTGTAGCCTATACCAGGCCTCCGTCACTCCATGTACTTGCCCGCTATAATTACCTACCACCCGGCCGAGCGGTCTCGGGCCGCTTGCGGACCAAACTCAGTGCGGTTTTCGCAAGCGAAGCGCACGCAAGTTTTCAATTTTAATTGTTCCATTCGTTTGTACGGGTACCTACGATGCCGTCTAGTGCCTCATGTACAGTAGATAGGTGCAAATAAAGTAAAAGAAGATATAAACACCTAACATTTTTCCATTTACCTGTCAATATAGACAGGTAAGTGATAAAATATTACTAATTTTGTCGTTTCAAAATTATTTTTAATAGGTATACTAAGCATTAGGTTGCCTTTCAGACACAGATTTATACATTTTTGTTACATAGAAACGTCATACTTACTTTAAACACTATTTTAACAACGTTTAAAAAGTTGTTTTTATTAGAATAAAAGGGTAATTTCCCATGATATTGCCAAAGAATTCTTTAGCTTTCCCCATGTTATAGTTAATAATAAATTGATAAATGTTAATAATCATTCAATGTATTTATAAGTAGGTGTTTTTTTATTCATAATTATACATTTTTGAGGACTATTATAAATTCTTCATATCTGTGTCTGTCCGTCTGTCTTATTTAGGTACCGATCTCCTTCCTAAGACCTGTCCTATTTTATTATTTTTCAGGCGTAAAACATGGGTTGAATTGATTGTCAGGCCCGATTTAGCAAGGCCAGACACCAAGGCAAGAAGTCATTATGTGTGTAGTCTTCATTTTGATAAGTCGGTGATTATTCATAACCACAATTACGACCTGACGCTTTGCCTACAAAACTGCTGCCATCTTCACCAACTACCTCAAAATATCGACACCTCTATAATTATGTTTCAGATGTATTGCACAGTTAGCATCAATTTATATAAAAAAATATTTTATATACGATACAATTTTAAACTACTAGTCAGAACATATTCACAGTTCTCACTTAAATAGACACAAATAGTCATGTTAATTTCATCGAAGAGGCAGCCCTGCGATTTTTGTGGGATTGCGCGGCGCGAACCAATTACAACTGTACGCTTGAGTATTTAGGCACATTTTAGCATGCAGCGGTTGCTGACGCGACGGAGTAGGCTATTATAGCAGTAGGTATTGGAATTTTTCTACTGAGTGAAGTATCTGTTACGTAGTAACTATTTAGTAATCTGTGCCTATACTCATACAAAACTGCAACAGATACGGGAAAATGCATGAAGGTGTTGTCATATTGAACGGCATCAAAGGCGACAAGAAAAGGACCAGTCATAATTACTAGCTCATCCCATCGTCAACTTTATCACTGTCACCTTTAAGCTAGACTAGAGTCAGGAACAACCCCATCTAAAACAGAAAAAAAAAACTAAATGAAATAATATCTCATACGTAAAAAATAATTATGACAAAATACTATTATGAAAATGGGGAGTAAAATGGGGATTACATCGACTTTTTAAGCGGGTTCCAAAAAGGAGGAGGTTCTCAAGACGATTGTATATTTTTTTTGACTGTGTTACCTCATAACTTTTTAGTGGGTGTACAGATATTATGATACTTGTTAGATTCGAAATTCGAGTCAGATGTGACGACTAGTATTTGATAATGCGTGGCTTCAACTAGATTGATGATGTTCTCTTTCTCACCTGTCGATGTAAAGTGAAAAAAACTTTATACGAAGGTAGTCTGGTGAAGATCTGATGAAAAACGGCGATAGGAAACGGAACTCTTCAATAATTGATAGCAAACCTTCCGGGATTGCTGCAATCGCATGTTTGTTTATTATTAACACCAGTTTATAACACGCACGCCGTGATGAGTACTTTTAGCTTTGGGGTATCAATACTTAAAAGTGAAAATAAACAAAACATATAAAAATAAGTTAGTTTTGTGTTTGATTATTTTTGTTTCTTCGTTTTTTGAGTGCAAAATGAAAGTTATTTTACACTTTTTGTGTTCTTTTGTTTATAAGTCGGTTGGATTTTTTCAATTTTTATAAACAATACCATAGACACCTCTATGAGGTGGCATACCCATCTAAAGTGTCGGTTAGCCCGAGCATGTCGCATCCTCTATTAGTATCTCCAGTCTTTGTGACATCGGCAGCAATTTGATACTGCGTGACACGGGTGGGCAATTTTCCATTATTTATTGCTTTAAGAGAATTTATGTACGCGCCATTGTCCTTTATTAGTGCTGTTCCAATGTAAGTTATGTTTACAAGTTTAACAGTGGTATCGCTGGCTTCGGTATGGGGTTACTTATGGGTAGGTACAGTAGTTAAACATGTGTTAATTCTCAGACTAAGGTGTTAATTAGAGGAAGCCCAGTGCGGATTATATTAGCTGTGTATCTTCGTAGTCAGTTATTGACGTCAAGATTTTTTGTGAAGGTCAAGATAGAACATGGTCGATCAGAAATGGGACTAAGGTGTTAATTAGAGGAAGCCCAGTGCGGATTATATTAGCTGTGTATCTTCGTAGTCAGTTATTGACGTCAAGATTTTTTGTGAAGGTCAAGATAGAACATGGTCGATCAGAAATGGTGTCTATGTTAAGAATATGGTAAGAAAACATTTTTAAAGTAGTAGTATAAAATGAAAATCTCAAATAATCTCAGAACGGTTAATTTAGTTCAGCAGATGTTTCCTGCAAATTTTTTGTTGAATGTATTATTATTGTTATACAGTTATCTTTTGACTCAGAATAATTTGCAAAATTTAAGGTTAATAACAGGTATTGCATACACAATAACTCCTGGTTCGTCGTGGTCGTAGTGTAGGAATTCCTCCCTCAGGTACGGTGGAGTGACGATTTGCTCAGGACGGCTGGCAGAAACTGAATGCGAGAAGCCGAAAATAGATCTAAGTGGCATGCAACTGGAGAGGCCTATGTCCAGTAGTGGACTACAACAGGCTATTGATAATGATGATGATTATAACCCTCCTCTGGTTAGAACTGACTTGAAGTTAAAAGATAATTCAGGTTTGTGTAAAAGCTATGAATTTTACTCATTTACTTATCAACTTTATTATATATTTTATTAATTTTTGAGCTGTGTACTTCTATAAGTGACATATTCACCAAGATACTCGATGTACAAGTTGTTAATGTAATATGTTATAGTGAATAAGTCGTTGGAGTACCTTTACAATAAAATAAAATAAATAAACTTCCAAATTCTTCTCATAGATTTAACACCACCGCAGACAAAGGAGTAAACTACTTTCAAAATACAGAATCCGTTGAAGACAGCGAGATTGCTTGTTACAATTTTAAAGAAACCTAAGACGTAAAAGACATTAAGGCAGTTCCATGGAACCGCAGCGCGCTGCAGCTGAACAAGCGACCTATTACCCTGCACAGCAAAGCCAATGCGGAGTGCATTACCATTTTTATAGCAGCGTGTCTACGTATTATGCAGATTGCCGTTCGTTGGTCGACGACTGAGGAGTGCGATGAATGAAGGTGGCTTAAATTTAGGGAGGGAGCGTAGTGGTTGCTGAATTTGTTCGGGAGAGTCACCACAGCCCTGGAACGCAAACGGCACTAGAAGGATCACAGGTGGGTTTTAGTCAGTAAGTGTCTGACACTCCCTTCCGCTCCGCCCAGAACGGGAGAAGTCATTTGATGATTTCCCATCCAGAAAAAAAAGAGAGGGAGCGTAATAGTAAAATAACCAAATGCGTTCTCACGCAATTATTTTACTAGTTCTAAAAATCATAATTCTATTTCGTTCGTCATTTGGATTTTCATAAAAAATGGTGAATTTTTTGTCATTTGAAATCGTAAAAATATTAAAAAGATAAACCGCATCGAAGTTCAAGAGTGGGGGCTGGTGACGTCACGTCACTGGTAAAAATTTAATCGGTCCGACGAGCATTTCCTGTTTTTGATGAAGGAATATAATCAATATTTTTGTGCACACTTTTTTTTGTTATAATTATGATTTGTTAATATTGTGACATTTTATTACAACTTACAATTTCACAATTTATATTTGAAATTTTGATTTTCTATACGATTCTGACAATTTTATATTATTTTTTGTCAATTTTAATTATTATTTTTAATAAATATTAAAATAATTAAATTTTATCGATCGCAATTTTATTTTGGGTTTTTATCAGTTTTAGAATTAAAAATAGTTTTTAATTTAAATTTACCTATGAGTGTAAATCGTATATCTATGTGTGTGTGTGTCTATGTCTGGCATACTTAAATAAATAAATTATATATAAACGCTAAATACAAACCTTGTGGCACACCCAAATGTGTTCTGAAAGCGAGTGCTGCGCTAATCTATGCAAACCCGTTTTAAGATTGACTTGTTTGTAGGACACACTTGGGCCGTGAGTACTGTGAGCCGTGCACGTATGGGCCTAATCCCGGGATTCCGTGTGCGGGATTAACTTTACAAAAGGTTTAGTATCTCTGTTTTTATTTAGGCATAGGTTTCAAGGAAAGTGTACGTAATTAGTTGCGAGGTGAAGTTCTGAAGAAAATTGGTTTTTGAGGTTCTTGAATGAAATTGGTTGGTGTTATAAGAATTTTAGATTTATATTTTTAAGATTTGGCGTATACTATTTATCACTTTTTGTGGTGTTAAAAAGAAAGTTATTCGATTCGTTAGTAAGTTCATTTTTGGAAATAGACAGACAGTGCAAGCATTTGTCAGTTAACGTTGTAACGTTTTTCCCTCACAGTTAAATAAAAGAGGAAATATGACGTACAATTATATTATTATAAAAATGTCTTAGAACTAAAAACTTGACACTCGTTCACCTATCTAACGCTCTCAGTAAGGGTTAGAACACTGAAAAAGTTACTTGATTAGGCCTCTGGGCTCATGCCAGAGAAGCCAGGCAGTAGGTCCGAAGCTGATGCTGGTGCAGCGCCGGCTCGCAACCTCGGTTGCCGCACAGCGCGTGGCCCCCCAGTAAGGCCTGCACGCGGGCTCCAGCGCTCCCGCGGAGAGAACTTCGTAGACGGTTCTCAGTTGAACCCCGTCGTTATCCTCGGAGATGGTTCAACATGGAACTCCGGCGTAATACTGGTAGATGGTTCTCAGTTGAACCCTGTCGTCACACTGCCGAATCCTGGCTCCTCAGCCCTTTATATAGCCAAGACTCACGTTCTATAATTCATAATTCAAAACGTATGTTTTCTTCCGGAACAATTCAAAATTTAATTCAGTTAGAATGCCAGTGAGGTTTATAGCCAGTATTCCGTTTACAAATAATCTAAGTGAGAGCGTTCATAAGAATTTTAGAAATACAGTATATAACATAGCTATACAGAAGGAAAACAGAATATAGCTTAACATCTTATATTAATCTATTAAACACAAATATAAAGTGAATTTTAGTATTTACAAACAGTTAAACCTTTTTAGTAAAGCTATAGAGCAATTACATAAAGAAAAATATTACAGTTTGACAACTCTGACATAAAATGTCACAACAAGAAAATAAATATTAAAAATATTAAAAAGGTGATTTTATATTCAGTGAAATCGTTTAGAATCAACGCTTAAAGCATTCAATAACGAATTCCACTACTAATACAAGCACTTCATTAATTTCAGTATATGTAACTGAAGATAATCTAAAAAGTCAAACTGTGAACATAATGAGATGTTACAATGGATAAAAGCATAAAATACCTAAAACGTAAGTGTTTAATAGTACAATATGATAGTATCTGCAGTATTTAAAGTACAGATACTATATTTCCCCATCGACCCCGAGAAAATTTTTGGTCTAGAACAAAAAAATTTTAAGGTTAAAGTTTAACAACATTCACTTAACTTACATACCTCATTCAATCACACAGACATCTTACGAAGTTAGGTCAGGTAGGATTCACATTCAATGATCACTACTCGACCTGTTAGTACATAACAGTAGGCTTATTTTCGGAGTCTGTTAGCCGCTCGCGTCGAAAACCCAAATATATGAAAAAGTTTTAGCAAAGACTTATTTTTACGGAGTTGCCAGTCGCTCCGATCAACCTTTCAGTTGCTATACTAACTTGGAGAGTTAGTACATTAGAAGGTTAGGTAATAATACCTAAAAGCACTTCTTAATAGTGTATAAAACAAGAGTTATACTAACTTGGAGAGTTAGTAAATTAGAAGGTTTGGTAATAATACCTGAAAGCACTTCTCAGTTGTATCTGACTAGTTCAGATAAACTGTTAAAATTAGGAAGAGCCTCCCGAATGGTTTAAGAACCAGATGAAAGAAAGACAAGAAAACTAATAGAGTTCATATAAGCGAAAACAACTCTATAGTTAGAAGAAGGGAAAAGATAGATATGAGTCATGAGTATAATACTAAGGATGAATTTATTTACATAATTATATACATTATATTTTAAAATCTTTAATGTGCCATTTAGCTTGATTGCCATTAGGATCTTCTAGTACATAAACTAATGGGGATAGCTTTTGTAACACCTTACACTTTATATATTTCGGAGCTAGTTTTGCGCTGAAATAAGTTCCAGCCTGACTAATTACATAGTTTTTTCGCCAGACTGTATCACCAACGTTATATTCTTTAAAAGAATGACGTTCATTGTAGTGAGAAGAGTTACGAGTATGAGCAATATAGAGGGCTGTCTGTACTTTATCAAAAGTTGCAGACAATAAAGCTATGTTAGAAGCATAGATATCTCTAGGTAGAAAAACAATTTCATCGAGGTTAGAAGTTGGCGTATAAAGTGAGCCAGAAGTAACCGTTTCACGACCAAAGACCAAAAAGTTAGGAGAGAAACCAGTGGTAGCATTAGTTGTGCTGTTCATTGCAAATTGTATTTTAGGAAGATGAATGTCCCAGGATCTATGGTCTTCGCCTACTAAAGATGATAACGCTGTGACTATAGTACGATTGTACCTTTCAGTAGGATTAACCTGAGGACAATAGTGAGAAGAAAAGAATATATATGGAATTTTATATTTCTTAAGAAAGTTGTCAAATTCATGGGATCGGAATTGCGCTCCATTATCCATAATGATAGTCTGTGGTACACCATGAACCAGAAAAATAAAATTTTCTAAGTAAGATATTATGTTGGCACTAGTAGCCCGTTTTAGTGGAAAGATTAGGGAATATTTAGAAAAGCAACAGTTAACTACTAAAATAAATTGATTCCTACGCCTAGTCATAGGCAGAGGACCCATTATATCCAAAGATATTGTTTGAAAGGGCCTGGAGCAAATTTTTGGTTTACCCATAAGGCCAAAGGGAGAGTGATTAGCGTGTTTGTAAGCTAAGCAAGTATCACAGGAAGAAATTATTTTAGCGATGTCCTTAAACATACCTGGCCAGTAATATAAAAGTGATAATTTTTTGTAAGTTTTAAAAATTCCAAGATGTGGTTGATCCAAGGACCCATGGTTATCTTTGACAAGGGATTCCCGGAGATCAGGATGAGGAACTTCTTTCCACATGAAATCTTCCGTTAACGCGTAGGGAGAATGAGTATAGCGCAATAGTTTATTTTCCCGAACAGTATAAATGGGATATTGATCAGGATTATTGCGACATTCCAGAAGTATTTTGTTGTAATGCTGAAGATTCAGGTTGGGAACCATGTGAGACAGGATTAACGCCAAGAGGTAATGATGTTAAATCGCGAGATAGTAAGTCTGGGACTAGATTATCTTTACCTCGTTTGTGTTTTAAAGTAAAATTAAAAGTTGATAACCTAAGAGCCCACCGTGCTAGTCTACCAGAAGGGTTAGATAAATTAAGGAACCACTTAAGTGCGGCGTGGTCTGTATAAACAGTAAATGGTTTACCATTATCAATGTAACAACGCCAATGTTCTAGAGCTGTTATTACCGCGAGGGTTTCTCTTTCCGTGGTTGAGTAATTACGCTCGTTTTTGCTTAGGGATTTGCTCATATAAGCTATGACTACTTCCTTTCCCTCTTTCTCTTGAGTTAACATACCTCCGATGCCAAAGTTAGAAGCATCGCAGTGCACAGAGAAAGGGAGTTCGTAGTCAGGACAAGCTAGTATGGGAGTAGTGACAAGAGCTTCTTTTAGTTTATTAAATGCCAAAGTAGCGTCTTTATCCCAAAAGAATTTAGGGGCATTTTTACCGGAAGAAGTTAGTTTATTAAGTGGTGCTACAATAGTGCTAAAGTTGGGAATAAATCGACGAAACCAGCTACAAGTTCCAAGAAACTTTCTTACTTCTTTACGATTAGTGGGAGTAGGAAATTCTAATATCGCTTTAATTTTAGCTGGATCTGATCGTAAACCGTTTTCGTCTACAATATACCCCAAGTATTTTAATTCATTTTTAAAAAATTGACTTTTATCGAAGTTAATAGTCAAATTGGCTAAAGTTAACTTCTCAAGGACTTTAAGTAGATAAGAGATATGCTCCTCAAATGACTCAGAGATGATAATAATGTCATCTAAGTAGCAAAAGACTTTATTATCAAATTCGGGAGTAAAAAGCATGTCCATAAGTCTTTGCTGAGTAGCTGGAGCATTAGTTAGTCCAAAGGGCATGATAACAAAGCGATACATGCCTCGACCAGGAACATAAAAAGCTGTTTTATCTTAATCTGATTCATATTTCAACGGTATCTCCCAGAAAGCTTTAGCAATATCAATGCTAGAGAGAAATTTAGCATTCTTAAGGTTATCTAAAATTTCATTAACGAATGGGAGGCTGTACGCGTCTCTACGAGTAACCGAATTTAGTTTACGACTATCCACACAGAAACGCCATTCGCCATTCTTTTTAGGTGTAATGATAACCGGGGAAAGCCAAGGGCTTTCGCATTTTTCAATAACACCCCATTCTAACATTTTATCAACTTCTTTAATGAGAGCTTTTTGTTTTTCAGGAGAAAGTCGATAGCACCGTTGTTTAATTGGTGGAGTGTCACCAGTATCAATATGATGACTAATAAGATGAGTGCGGCCAAGTACACCTCTACTTTCAAACGATATAGCTTTAAAACGATTAATCATGTCATCAGCAATAGTTTTTTGCTCTGATGAGAGATAATCATAAGGGAGTACTTGTTTAGTAGTTTCAGTAACTACTGAACATCTAGTCACTGGTTTGAAAGCCGAAGAAAGTATGTGAGGGACAAGGTTAAACTTTTTTCCAAAAATCAACTCCTAAAATAATAGAAGGAGATATATTTGGAAAAACAAAAGCTTCGATTAGATGAGTTTGATTAATGTAACTAATCGGAATATCAATTAAGCCAAGAGATTTACTTATATGTTTACTGGCAGTAGTAATAGTCATTGAGCGAGACTTGGATAACGTGAAGCCTAATTTCAAAATTTCCAAGTGGGAATTATTACCTAGTATTGTAATAGAACTACCACTATCTAGTAAGCCGGAAAATACTTTGTTATTGATTGTAATATCAATGAAAGGACGGTTAAAATCTTTTTCATTTTTGTATAATGAACTTATTTTGTAACAAGAAAAGAAATTTTTTATGGTTTGTAACCAATCATGCCAGTCTGATTGATTAAAGTTTTTATTACCCAAGTCATTATTTAGTTTTTTGAGTTCTTAGTTTTTTTGCAGTTAGGACAATTGGTAGATTTAACATCTTTAAAGCCACATCTAAAACAAATGAGTGTTCTAGATTGTGAGCAATTAGTTAATGTATGGCCATTAGTGCGACAACGTACACAATAAGCGTTAGAGTCAAATTTACTGATTGCATTAACTTGACTTCTGTTGCTAAAACGATTATTAAAATTTGATTTAGGAGGAAACGTATTAGTAATTGAGGGCTTTGAAGTTAAGTCAGTAGATTTATAATTAAACTCAACAGTTAACGGATTTTTAGTATTATTAGGTTCGCTGAAACGTTTCTCTTTGTCCAAAAATTCTTCATATTTTTGACAACAAGTAATTAGCGCGTGGATGGAGTTAATATTGCTATTTGCAATGTAAGGTGAGTAACAAGGTCGAATGTTACGGATTATAATTTGGAGTTTTTTAGATTCTGGTAGTTTTTCTGTAAGTCTGGAAAACATACCGGTTAGTATAGAAACAAAAATAACAATAGGCTCATCCTTGCCTTGAGTTCGACTATTAATGGCTTCCATTAATTTATAATCATAGTCAAAACCACCAAAATCTGTTAACAAAGCATCGCAAAGTTCATCCCACGATAACAAAGAGTCACGTTTAAAACGATACCAATGTAAAGCGTTATCTGTTAATAATTCGAAGGCATGATTAAGCAATCTATCTTTCGAAATATTCCTAGAAATGCCAAATTCCTCGATCTTTTGAATAAAAGCACGCGGACAAGAGTTTCCGTCGTATTTAAAACGTCTTAATTCATTAAGAGAATTATTTGATATACAATTTACCGGTTGAGGCTGTATATCGGGGAGCATTGTATGAAACATTGTCTTATTGGGGCTATTAGGAGTCGAAGAGGGACGAATGACTTCAATCGGTTGAGGGTCGGGTTGTAAAGGTAGAGGGTTAAGTTCAATTGGCTGAAGGTTAGGTTCAACTGAATCTATTAATAAATTAAATCTTGATTCTAAGGGAAAAAATATTCCATTTAATTGAGAGAAGCGATTTTCCTCAGAGGAATCCGTATCAGTATCGATCCTATTTAATCTGAAGAAAACATGATTAAGATAAGTTCTAATTTTTTATTAAATTTTTTGTTACCTTTTTCTAACAATAAAATTTTTGATTCGATATAATTGAGTGTAACGGTAAGTTCATCCAAGTCAGTCTTGACTGAGAGTACCGAATCAAGAATATCTTGAGATAAAGTAAGAGGTGCAAGTTGTAAAATTTGCTTCTTGAGAAGCAAAACCGTATCCTTTGGTTCCTCCAATCTGATCTTAACTTCATATTCAAGTTCAGCTTTATTTAAAAGCTCAAATTGAATAATCCTGGCCATATTTATAAGTAAATATTCAAGATACCAAAGATTAAAAGAGTGAGCAAAAAAAAAAAAAAGTCAAAATCAAGAGGGAAAATCAATACAATCTTTAAGTTAAATTAGCATGAGTCACTCCCATAAAAAACCAAAGATAATAAATAGCTTAAAGAGAGCAAAGAGGAAAGTGAGAAGGTATGAAAATACTATAAGTCAACTGAGTAAGTTAAAGTCTCTCCTATTAACACAAAGTCCTCCAATAAGTAAGAGATTGTAAGAGGGAAGTGAGAGGGCATATAAAAAATCGATTGAGTAAGTTGAGTAAGTCACTCCCATAAGAAAACAAAAAAAAAACTCTTAAAGAGCAAAAAAGAGGGAAGTGAGAGGGAATATCAGTTATAAAAAAGAGGGTCAGTTTTAGTAAGTCTCTCCTAAGATTGAGAGGATTATGAGAGGCTTCCAAGAGTACCTACTTAGAAGTTACAACCTATAACCTATATTAACCTATCTAGGAAACTAACAAGAGAAGTTTATGCCAAAATATTATACCAAAGATATAGATATACTAGATGAAGTATTTTTTTAGAATTTTGAAAAAATCGCTAGGCTAGCTATAATTTTACGTGGGCGCCAAACTGTAACGTTTTTCCCTCACAGTTAAATAAAAGAGGAAATATGACGTACAATTATATTATTATAAAAATGTCTTAGAACTAAAAACTTGACACTCGTTCACCTATCTAACGCTCTCAGTAAGGGTTAGAACACTGAAAAAGTTACTTGATTAGGCCTCTGGGCTCATGCCAGAGAAGCCAGGCAGTAGGTCCGAAGCTGATGCTGGTGCAGCGCCGGCTCGCAACCTCGGTTGCCGCACAGCGCGTGGCCCCCCAGTAAGGCCTGCACGCGGGCTCCAGCGCTCCCGCGGAGAGAACTTCGTAGACGGTTCTCAGTTGAACCCCGTCGTTATCCTCGGAGATGGTTCACCATGGAACTCCGGCGTAATACTGGTAGATGGTTCTCAGTTGAACCCTGTCGTCACACTGCCGAATCCTGGCTCCTCAGCCCTTTATATAGCCAAGACTCACGTTCTATAATTCATAATTCAAAACGTATGTTTTCTTCCGGAACAATTCAAAATTTAATTCAGTTAGAATGCCAGTGAGGTTTATAGCCAGTATTCCGTTTACAAATAATCTAAGTGAGAGCGTTCATAAGAATTTTAGAAATACAGTATATAACATAGCTATACAGAAGGAAAACAGAATATAGCTTAACATCTTATATTAATCTATTAAACACAAATATAAAGTGAATTTTAGTATTTACAAACAGTTAAACCTTTTTATTAAAGCTATAGAGCAATTACATAAAGAAAAATATTACAGTTTGACAACTCTGACATAAAATGTCACAACAAGAAAATAAATATTAAAAATATTAAAAAGGTGATTTTATATTCAGTGAAATCGTTTAGAATCAACGCTTAAAGCATTCAATAACGAATTCCACTACTAATACAAGCACTTCATTAATTTCAGTATATGTAACTGAAGATAATCTAAAAAGTCAAACTGTGAACATAATGAGATGTTACAATGGATAAAAGCATAAAATACCTAAAACGTAAGTGTTTAATAGTACAATATGATAGTATCTGCAGTATTTAAAGTACAGATACTATAACGTGTAGCTCAAACTTAGAACTTTAAGGAGCTCAACGCTTTGACTAACAATACCAAAGTAAGGACATTTGGGTAGGCCTCATAAATGACTCAAACTTGAATGAACAAACTAAGTACGGCTAAAAGTCATAAGCGTGATGTATAACATGACAGCTTATTTCTTTCCAAATAAGAATGTAAACAACATACGTTTACACCCTCACCTTTAAAGAGAAACCTTAGGTGATTGATTCCACTGATAAAATAGAGATTTTTATTACTTAGGTTTTTTATAATATTGATTGGATATGTATATGAATTTAATTTGATTTTAATTAATTTTATTTTATAGTTTAATTTGTTTAATTTGATTTTAATTTTAAGTTATTTAATTTAATTATTCGTTGTTTATTTTTGTGTGATTTTGTATTTGTTATTGTATAATTCAAGCTATTTTCTAATATGGGTTACGGTACCTGAAATAAATGAATTAATTAATTGATTACGTAATTTTGAACTATTGAACCATCTACTTTTCACTATAAGCTATTTTTATTCCTATGGCAAATACTAAGAAAACTGATTCCATTATGGGAAATCTTTTGCTGATACGCTTACGCTTATTTATAGTAGTTTACGCAAGCGATACGGAGCCACACATATATGTGTATGCATCCCGAATTAATGCACAGGCTCTGTGGATAAACTGAAGCAAGATTGAGTGTAAAACCTACATATATAAAATACAAACTGAAGCCACGACTTTAACACGAACCCTATCGGATAGACTACGGAAAAAAAAACTGTTTGATAAAAAGCAAATCAATTCGATAGAATAGACACATCAAACCCCAGACGACAAAAGATGACACCTCATTCCCTGCCAATAAAAACTCTTTAAAGACGACAACATCCCTAATAATATTCATCATGCACCCTCTCACTCCTATTTGTCCACGATCGTCGCTTTTATTCCTCCCTGAAAGAATAATAAACAATAAAACAAGCGTTCAGTACCACTACTGTCACAGAGAGAGCGCAAAGGAAGTAATAATCGTAAAGTGAGCCGCGTATTTCCGGCTTTGCTTGCAACTGAGTAGGGTTGGCTGCAATCCGATTTTTTTTGGGACAAATTATTTAATCACTCAATGTAAAAAAGTTTTGACTTTAAACGGTCGTTTAATGTGACAGTCAGTAATGTCAGAGTCTGTCAAGAGCTCCACGGCCTGAGACTCGTAGTGACATTCTATCAGCGGTACCGTGGCGAGTGGTCAAACGTTTATGGGATTAGAAACGCTGTCGGCTTATATTTTGGCAATTCAATAATCGAAAACAATAGTTCTTTGTCTGGCTTCTCAGTTCGCCGTTTTCTAATCACCCATCTCCCGCCGGTTGATCAAACGTACCGTTAGTACCATTCGGTCAATATTGTACTCATCACTCTTCAATAATAAAGCCAAAAGCATGGCACGCATTGCCATTATCTGCATTCCCAAGCACTTACATACAGTCCACCAGTCTTCAAATCAAGAGTGAACACGCGATTTCAAAACGCACGATCCATAGTAGATTTCATTCATAGCACCAGTATTTTATATGGAGCAGCTGCCTACCAGACAGCGAGATTTTCTGTCTTCTGACAATAAGTAACTACTGCCAAAGATTTATAAATGACAGCCGGGGCCAACGACTTAGCGTGCTTTCCGAGGCACGGAGGAGTGTCGGTATGTTAAGATGGTCACCCATCCACAGACCGACCCTGGCAAGCGTTGCTTAACCTTGAAGATCATCAACGTGCAGCTGTGGTTATTTAGCCACGAGCTCATCCACGAGATGGAGGTCCAGATTATTGTGCTCTTATTGAGATATTAAAAAAATATATACAAATTAAAATTTATACTTCCTGTTATAAATACAACGGCATAGTCATCATTCACCGCACAGCCCTACCCGGTATTGACGTAGTCACCACGCTGAACATCGGATGCCGATCGTTGCATGCATCTGCTGCAGAAAATCCTGATATAATCCCGAACCGCTGCAACAATCACGGGAATTATTGGCTCGGGGCCGCCACACCAAATTGCGAAGGCTCACGATGTCAATAACATTTTGAATGTTTTTTATTTTACTTATTGGATAACGTGTGTTATAGTTTTTTTTTTTTTTTAATTAAAAGTGTATGTTTTGGTCATAATTTATGCAAGTGTAAGGTCGTTGTTAAAAAAGCCAATGGTCTTATCAATCACTAAAAAAGTAGATGGCGGTAGTAAATTATACGTCCATTCAACTTAAGCTTATGATTTTCAATAAAATTCAATAGGTCCCGCATTAAATCCAAGCCATTCATCTATACTACGAGTAATACTAAAACACTAATTATATGACAATATATAAAGAGGAAAGATTTTAACCATTTTTTTACCAGTGGAAAGCTACGTTATCAGTAACAGGAACTACGCGGATGAAACCGTTGGGCCAACACCACTATTCGGAGTCATACCATTTACCTAGATTATTTTTAAAATTTTACTCACTACCAATAAATTGAAAATGCGGAAAACCCTTTGACAAATATTTTCATCAAAAATTTTTTGGTAACCCTAATTCGGGCGACTATTGTAGTTTTATGCAACTGTGTGTAAGGATTTGAATTGCTTCCAAGTGCTGTTTGTATTAATATTATTGGCCTTATGACTCAGGTATTTTATGTTTCACAGTTTTCTAAGGATTAAATTGTGTACGAAAAGGATCCTCATTGTTGTGTTCTTAGTAAAAGTGCCTTTTTATGACAGTTTTTGTTTCTGTGTTGTCTGTTTAACATACATAGGTACTGTTTCACTCCGAGTGTCGACACGTTTTGACTGCTATAATTTTATTCAATTCGTTGTTCAAATACTTGATCGTAACATGATTATACGTATGATGAATAATACTAAAAACTCAGGTATTACGGTGGAATCTTTTGGGCCCCATAGGATCAGTGCCTGCTAGGGTTGCGGAATTTGTACGAAAGAGTCACCGCGGCCAGGGCCGCGCCCTTTCCATTCCAGGGAATGTAAAGGGCACAAGAAGGATCATGGGTGGGTTTTTAACCGACTTCTAAAAAAGGAGGAGGTTCTCAATTCGGATGTTTGTATTTTTTTTTATTGTTTGTTCGCGCATAACTCCGTCGCTTGCCAACCGATTTGAAAAATTCTTTTTTTGTTGGAAAGGGCATACTTCCCAAATGGTCCCATGAAAATTTTATCGAAATCGAACAAGCGGTTTTTGAAAAATCTAAAAAAAATATCTACATTGTCTACATTGACGACCTTTTAGTTTACTCTGCATTTGGAGCAGTGCGTTTTTTTTCACTAATGTAATTGGTTCGTTTAGGTGGGGGGAGGGGAGGGGGTTTAGGTACCACTAAAAAGTGAAAAATAAATTTTTTTTTACAAAAAAATAAAACCGACTTTTCCACAAAAAATCAAAAAAGTACAAAATAACTTTAATTTCGGAAGTCGGTGTTCAAAAAATGAAAAAGGAACCACAAACACCGAGTTCCGAAATTAAAGTTATTTTGTACTTTTTTGATTTTTTGTGGAAAAGTCGGTTTTACTTTTTTGTAAAAAAATTTTTTAGTCAGTAAGAGTCTGACTCCTTCTCGCTCCGCCCAGAGCGGAAGAAGTCATTTGATGATTTCCCATCCAAAAAAAAAGGGTAGAATCTTTTGACGATATCGATCTCTCGCTTCCGGCCATGGTTTAATCCTTAAATTGGTCCGGGGCGAGGAGGCACGGGAAACGGCCACCTCCTTCTGTGAAGTAGTACCTAATGCTAGTGAAGGAGGAGGTGGACCGCGTGAGAAAGACAGAAGCCTCACGTCCCAGCCGCCGTAAGAATGAAAAAAGAGATATCAGCAAAGAAGACGGGCCCCGCTGGGGTAAGTCCCTGTTAGGGTTGCGGAATTTGTTTGAAAGAGTCACTGTGACCCTGAAATGAAAATGAGGAGGAACATTGGTATGAACACGAGCGGAAGAAGTCATTTGATGATGATGACTGATTCCATGAAAAAGTTGGAAGTTTCAGCCATTTTGATATCCCGTGCCCAGATGACTACGACATAGTGTTAATAGTCAATAATTTGCAATTTAGTAAAAGTACTCAGCGTGTCAACATTATTTATTTATTAGGGGCTTCTAACAAAATATTTCCTTAACATTTATAATAAAAATGTTTTAGTTTAGTCAACTTCAGGCTTAATTAAGGACCCTTTTAATAAAAATAATAACATCTTGCTTTTGTAACTAGATAATCATGAAACCACCATTATTTAAACCACATATTTTTATATGTATGTATACTCATTTTAATAATTAAATATGTCTATTTATGTATTTTCAGGTTGTATTACAGCCTGAACTTGCCTGTTTTGTTTTTGCTTGCGGATAGCTGACCCACATTAGGTCCAATAATGTCTTGTAAGCACATAATCTTATCGGTTCACTTGACAAGATTTCAATTCGACTTTCATTCAAAAATATGTATAAGTTTAACAAAAATATTACAACCAACTCCACCCACTTATATAATACCTACCTATCTACCAGTTAAATACAGTTCACAGCTCTTGTTGACTTGAGTCGATAGCAGTCAGAATTCAACCCTTGTTATGACTGACTGCTACATGAATATTCAATCCGTCCGCGCCGCGGGCGCCTCGGTTACTTGTAACTACCATCTGTGGGAATTGTCGGAAGTTGTAAGGATGTTACTGTGAATGGAGCGAATTTTGAGGGTTAATAATTGAGATTTGTTAAGTTTTAGATTCTATAAATGATGAGTTAATGAGTTGGTTGGAATAAGAAGGTCGTTATATGATTCCGTGATGACAACCACAGTAGATTTGAATTTTAAACACACAAACACTTCAGGACACACAGCCCTGTGCAGCTGTTGTAAAATTATTACTAAACTAGCTTCAGGCCTGCGATTTTGTCCGCGTGGAATAGTTACTAACCACGTTACGATTTTGAAACATTCTTCATCGGTGTTCCGCTTCTATTGGTCTTAGCGTGATGATATATAGTCTGTAGCCTTCCTCGATAAATGGGCTATCTAACACTGAAATATTTTTTCTAATCGGACTAGTCGTTCCTAAGATTAGCGCGTTCAAACAAACAAAATAATCTTGAACTTTATAATATACTAGCTTCTGTCCGCGACTTCGTCCCCGTGGAATCCCCGATTTCAAAACATTCTTTATCGCTGCTCCGCTCCTATTGGCTTAAGCGTGATGATATATAGCCTAAAGCCTTCCTCGATAAATGGTCTATTCAACCCAAAAATAATTTTTCAATTCGAACCAGTAGTTCCTGAGATTAGCGCGTTCAAACAAACAAACAAACTCTTCAGCTTTATAATATTAGTATAGATTAGTATAGATTACCGGAAGCAACAGTGAAATAAGCTTACAATGTTAAATAACAAAAGCTACAATAGTGATACGATCACTTTTAAGGATTTAAGTCCAGAACTTAAGTCCAGGCCGCTTGGACCAAGGTTTATCGTTAATCACACAAGATGTATGTTCTAAACCTTATATTATCGCCGCTAAACATTATTATGAATCTCAAAATACGTAATAGATAAAAAATAAATTGGCTGTTTACACGTATCACTCTACAAGAGAGAAAAAACAAGAAGAAGTTTGTAAATGATATTCATTTTGTAATTCGGCTTAACTGGGAGCCGACCCCAATATAGTTGGGAAAAAGGCTAGGCAATGATAGTAGGAAATATTGACGTGTAATACTTATTACACGTCGATATTTCCTACTATGTATATTGGGGTCGGCTCCCAGTTAAGCCGGATTCAGCAGAATACCAGTAATTTACGTGAAGCGGCTGCCTACCAGACCTCCACAACCCATTAACTGGGGAACACGGTACTTCTTGGCAAGAACTGGTGTCAGATTTTCTAGCTTCTGACAATCCATGACGACTGCCAAATATCTCCAAATGACAGCCGGGACCACCGGCACAATGTGCTTTCCGAGGCAAGGAGGAATCTCGTTATGTTAAGATGGTCACCCATCCACAGACCAACCTCAGCAAACGTTGCTTAACCTCGAAGATCGACCGTTGCGGCTGTTATAATTTAGCCACGAGCTCCTCCATGTTAACACGAAAATAATTTTGCCAATATCCAAGTTAAACGCTCATAAACCATCACACTTACACCGCCACTTCATCCCGTATGTCATGTACCATCACTAATTTCAATCTAATGTATCATTAGTTCTCTAATTTACAGGGCCCACACTAAATCGTGTCGGCCCCCTTAATTTATAGTCCGTGGTAGTTTCATGGACTACTGGACAATTAATCTAACAGGTATTTAGTGGTGAGTTGCTGTACTTATGTGTCGGTATGGTTGGGTGGTAAACTGCTTGATGGGAAATTTTGGTATGTATGTATTTTGGTGCCAATGATTGCCTGGCCAAGTCAGACTAATACCTAACATAAGTTTTAAATACACTTCAGCCGAAAAACGTCCAGTGCTGGACGTGTGGCGCCCTGGGCCCCAAGTCTGCTATTACAATAGTGTCAGAATGGTCTATCATTGATTTCATAATGGTTGATTTTGACAAGTTTGGTTATCTACTAATATAAAAGCGTTATTATGACTTTCCAATGGTCAGCCACTGATACTCTATTGAAAGAAACGGCATAAATGGTAATCTCGTACATAATGGCAAATGAATAACAGACGTATGCGGTAATCTGCTAAAATTTTGTCAGTTCCTTTGATCAGTGACCTACCTTTAGAACGTGGTTGTGCATGTGCATTGTGCAGTCATTTCTTTTAATAGCTCGGTTGTCAAAAAGTATTACGAGACCATTATGAATTTAGCAGGTTACGAACTTTTACCAAAATAAAAATGGGATCGTGTTGGAATGACTAATTTATAAAAATAGCAGACTTGGGGCCCTGAACTGTCGCCACATTGAACAGTCAGCGTTTCGCATCCAGCAAATTTCCAATAGACTCGTTAGAGAGAGAGAGAGAGGTCTTCGTTCACCATAATGGGAGGCCTGCCAACGCTGCATCTTCTGATACGCGGTTGACATTCCAGAACCTTAGTTAAGGTTTATTGATACATGGTTAAGGTGATTGATTGACTGGCTTGTGGAGATTTTAAGCAGAGATAAAATTATATTTAAATCTGGAGAGAAGACCGCTGTCGTTGGAAAATCACTTACAAACTGGTCCTGAATTTTACTACAGACACAACAGGAAGAGTCCTGTTTTAGAAGTTTCATTCATGCATAGTCCGTGGTAGGTTCATGGGCTACTGGTCAGTTAATCGAACAGGTATTTAATGGGGAGCACTACTGGTTACCACTGATAAAAAACTGCTTAATAAACTGTTTTGTAGATGCTAGTGATTGCCTTGTGAAGTTAGGCCAGTAATCAGAGTAGATATTATCCATAAAAATGTGAGTGTCCGTCTCCACGGACACTCACATTTTTGCACCTCTTTTTGAAACTCCTTTCTTGCACGTTCTTCTCCATAGAGATCTACGCTTTGGAACGTGCAGATAGCTTCACTTCTTTCGACTTGACAATTCAAAAGTTTTACAGGCACTTTTGAATTGTCAAGTCTAAAGAAGTGAAGCTATCTGCACGTTCCAAAGCGTTTAATTGAAATAAATGCTTTATGTTTTGAGTTTTTTTTTTTTGAGAAATGTTAGAATGACTCTTAACTCTTGGCAGATCATAGCTGTGATTCGCATAAGTATTAAAATAATGGAGATTTTCATGCCAACGTACTTGTTTAAGCATAGAAATTGAAGAACACAACACTATTTTATAGCGTTTCACAGATTTTCAGCGCCACGATAAAAAATGTACGGCAAATTTAAACTACGGCTAATTCGTACATTGTCTTGGTTCAGCACACTTTTTAGTAACATTTCAATACCCATCTAGATTTACAGTTTAAAATAGAACTGAATTTGTACGTCATATAAGCGAAAAGTCATTCATCACCAGTCAAGCCAAAGCCATATAAGCGTGTTTATGGCGATAAATTGTTCTCTTTCAGTCAACATGATAGAGCAATATTAGCCTGTTAGGCATCAATAGAATCTGCTAGGGTTGCGGAATTTGAAAGAGTTACCGCTGCCTTAGGACACAAAGAGCATGAGGAGGAACACGTGTGGGTTTTAGTCAGTAAGAGATACTCCCTTCCGCTCCGCCCAGAGCGGGAGTCATTTGATGATTTCCCATCCAGAAAAAAAATACCATTTATCCAACACGTATTTAATAAAAAACAATATGCGAGCGTAATGAATTTCCAAAATAGCGATTTGCCCCAACATATTACATACTAAAATAGCTCACTATTGATTTACGCAAACATATTTCAATTTTATTGCACGACTACGATCGTTCGCGACTTTTCCTCTATAATAAATGTTTCATTTATATTTTTCAGACTAATTTATAGCAGCTTGAGAAGCAAGATTCATGAGATTTAACTTAGTTTGGTCGTAAGTTCGCCCCATTGTTATTAGCTGTATATTTTGAAGGAACCGCTTGATTAAATTTGGAGAAATTTCTTTTTTATTTATTTAACAAAATCAAAATTAAAAGTCATTTATACAAACAAGGCTGAGAGACAGCACTTTTTGAACGCCAAATTTAACATAAAGACAGTCCCCCAAAACGCCCACCCGTCACCACTTCCTAGTGTTTTAGCTGGGAAGAAGAAGTGGCGCAAAAAACTCCCCAGCAACACATCTGTCTATTGAGTTTTAAGAACTTGAATTTATACAATAGTGTAGGGTTCACCCCTACCACATAGTTTATTTATATTTATTATAAACTCACACACGACAACATAACAAAACACATACATAAACACAAACACATTATTATTATCATGTATGTTTATTGGTAACACTACTAAAATCATTCACGGCATTTATAATGTTTACATTATGATGTCGGATGGTGTCGGCGATCTGCTCATGCACACCCGGGCATAGCGGTGTGATAGCGTGACGTCAGACACGCGTCAGCCGGTCGTGGAAGGCCGCGCGTCGACGACATTAGTTTTAGAGGTCAGTCGGTCAAGGACTGCGCCGCTACTCGCCTGCGCCCGCGCATTGTTTACCTATATTGTTTCAAATAATTCTCTTGTGTTTAAACATTGTTTATGTGAGCTCATGACTCTTAAGTGTTGTGTATATTGTGTGTGTTCCACTGTCCATACTCCTTCTGTGTTGTTTTCGTGAACTTTTATTAAATCGTAAGTGTTGAACAAAAACTTTTTATTCGTCCACCTTCACTTACATCGCGTATTAACTATACGCTTACTAAACTGGTGACCCCGAACGAACACAAATAACAATATGAGTGACAGTGAGTGCGAACACACCGCGTCGTCGCAGCCGGACGACCACGTTGCACACCGTGCGCGCAAGGCCAAGCGCCTGTCGGGTACAAAGGTCGAGCCGGCCGAAGTGTACCGCGTCGCTTTGCGCCTACCGCCGTTCTGGCCCGAGGAGCCCGATATCTGGTTTGCGCAGATTGAGGCGCAGTTCGAGAATGCTGGGGTGACGAATGACGTCACAAAATACAATTACGTCGTCGGACACCTCGACCCCCAGTATTCCAAGGAGGTGAAGGACGTCATCATGTCCCCTCCCACCGTCAACCGCTACGAGAAGCTGAAGACGGAGTTAGTGCGAAGGCTGTCGGCATCCCAGGAGCGGAAAGTCAAGCAGCTGCTGATGCATGAAGAGCTCGGTGACCGGAAGCCGTCGCAGTTCCTCCGCCACCTGCAGGGGTTGGCAGGACCAACCGTGCCTGAGGACTTCGTGCGCACCATCTGGTGCAGCCGACTCCCCACCAGCATCCAGCCCCTCCTGGCATCGCAGCCCAACAGCACCCTGGAGGCGCTAGCCGAGCTGGCTGACCGCGTCCAGGACATCGTCGCACCGGCCAGCCACGTCGCAGCAACTTCGGCAGCAGGACCCTCCATCAGCGAGATGGCAGCCGAGATCGCAGATCTGAAGCGTGCCATGAAGGACCTGACACTGCAGCTGCGTGACAGTCGTTCGCGCGACCGCTCCCACAGCCGTGGTCGAGACGCGCGACGACACTCACGCCACCGCTCCACAACCCGGTCAGCGTCCAGCTACCGGCAGCATCCTGTGTGCTGGTACCACAAGATGCATGGCGAGAAGGCGAAGCGCTGCGTCAAGCCCTGCGACTACCAGCAGGGAAACGCCGCGGGCAGTCGGTGATGGCGACAGACGATTGCCCTCGCTCGTCTGGTCGTCTATTTGTGGCGGACCGGAGCACCAAGACGCAGTTTCTGGTCGACACTGGAAGCGACCTCTGCGTCTACCCCCGCCGTCTACTCAGTGAACGTCGTGCGTGTACGAACTACGAACTTGTGGCCGCGAATGGTACGCCCATTAAAACATTCGGTTTCGTAGAATTAAGTTTAAATTTAGGACTCCGTAGAGACTTTAAGTGGCGTTTTGTGGTTGCCGAGGTAACTAAGCCGATAATCGGTGTAGATTTTCTATGTTTTTACTCACTAGTCGTTGACTGTCGTAATCAACGACTAGTCGACAGTAGTACAAATGTCTCCACCGTAGCCTCGAATCACCCAGACTCATCTTTATTTTCTGTAAAAATTTCTTCTGGTGATTCGAGGTACCACAAAATCTTGGACGGGTTTCCCGACATCACCCGACCCGCCGGCACACTACGCACTACACCACATAACACCGTACACCACATTCGCACGACTCCAGGACCGCCAGTCTCATCACCTTTTCGGCGACTAGCGCCAGACAAATTAAAAATTGCCCAGCAGGAGTTCCAGCTGATGTTGGCCAATGGAACAGCCAGGCCATCGGAGAGTCCATGGGCATCTCCACTACACCTCGCTCCCAAAAAGGACAACGGTTGGCGACCTTGTGGTGATTACCGGATGCTCAACGCCCGGACCGTCCCCGACAGGTACCCGATTAGGCACATCCACGACTTTGCCCACAGCATCTCTGGCTGCAAGGTCTTCAGCACCATAGACCTAGTGAAGGCCTATAATCAGATACCTGTCAGTCCGGACGACATTCCGAAGACGGCGATCACCACACCGTTCGGCCTGTACGAATTTCCGTACATGACGTTTGGTTTGCGTAACGCAGGCCAAACATTTCAACGTTTTGTGGACGAAATGACCAGAGGTTTGGACTTTTGCTACTGTTACTTGGACGATTTCTTAATATTCTCTAGGTCACAGGCAGAGCACGAGGAGCACCTCCGCATTATCTTCGGCAGGATGAAGGACTTCGGCATGTTGGTCAATACAGCCAAGTGTGTTTTCGGTGTCCCGGAGGTAACCTTTTTAGGCTATCACATCTCCGAGAAGGGCACCAAACCGCTTGACTCCAAGGTCGAGGCGATCAACAGCTTCCCGCCGCCCAAGGACGTCCGTCAGTTGCGCCGATTCCTGGGTATGATTAATTTTTACAGGAGATTTATACCCCACGCAGCTCAGATCCAGGCACCACTTCATATGCTTTTGACCGGCAACGTAAAGGGCTCGCAGCCTATATGTCTTGCGGAGAATACTTTGCAAGCATTTGAGGACTGCAAGGCAAGCTTAGCTAATGCTGCTCTATTAGCTCACCCCGATTGCAATGCCAATCTCGCGTTGGTTACTGACGCGTCGGATACAGCAATCGGCGCGGTGTTACAGCAGCTTAGCGATGATGGCTGGCAGCCATTAGCTTTCTTCTCTAGGAAGCTCAGCCCTTCGCAAACAAAGTATTCTCCCTATGACAGGGAACTGCTGGCCATTTACGAGGCCATCAAATACTTCCGCCACATGCTCGAGGCACGACACTTCGTCGTCTACACAGACCACAAGCCGATCAGTTTCGCATTCCACGAGAGGAAGAAAAACTGCTCGCCCAGGCAATTCCGGTACCTAGACTTCATTGCCCAGTTTACCACCGACATAAGGCACATATCCGGCAAGGACAATGTCGTAGCCGACCCCTTATCTCGCGTGGATGCGCTTCATGTACCGGTCAGCTACGAGACTCTCGCGGAAGCGCAAAATTCGGACCCAGAGCTGTCCAAGCTACTCCAGGAAGGCTCATCGCTGGTCTTGGAGAAGGTGCAGGTAGCAGGGGAGCGTACTTCTGTGTACTGTGACGTCAGTACAACGCCACCCCGACCATTTGTGCCTGTGATGCTGCGCAAGCAAGTCTTTGACAGCTTGCACTCCCTCAGCCACCCAGGTGTCTCAGCGTCTGCCAAATTGGTCGCAGAGCGCTTCGTTTGGCCAGGCATCAGGAAGGACTGTAGGGAGTGGGCACGAGCTTGTCTCGAGTGCCAGCGGGCCAAAGTGAGCCGACACGTTTCTGCGCCATTAGGGTCGTATCACCTCCCACGTGCAAGGTTCACCACTGTCCACATCGATCTTGTGGGCCCGCTCCCAATTTCGCAAGGCTTTAGGTACTGTCTGACGGCAGTCGACCGTTTTACTAGGTGGCCAGAGGTCGTACCTATTGTCGACATAACTGCCGAGACAGTAGCTAAAGCGCTGCTATCCGGATGGATTGCCCGGTTTGGCTGTCCCACTGACATTGTCACGGACAGGGGTCGACAGTTCGAGTCGGCCCTGTTCGAACAATTGTCCAAATTGGCTGGTTTTCAGCACAAGCGGACAACGGCATACCATCCGGCATGTAACGGCATGGTGGAGCGTTTTCACCGGCAACTCAAGGCGTCCATTACGTGCCATGCTAACGACAAGTGGACAGAATCATTGCCGTGGGTATTGCTTGGTATACGGAGCGCATTCAAAAAGGATGTCCAAGCGTCGTCAGCCGAACTTGTTTACGGCGAACCGCTAAGGCTCCCAGGTGAATTTTTCGCACCTAGTGACGAAGGAACGACCGACGTCACAGACTTCACTGCGCGCATACGCAAGTTCGCCCAAAACCTGCAACCAACACCAGCATCCCGTCACAGCAAGACCAGCATTTTCGTTTTTAAGGATCTGCAGACCACTGATCACGTGTTCCTTCGTGAAGACGCATTACGTGGCTCGCTACAACCAGCGTACACAGGTCCTCACAAAGTACTGCAACGGGGAGACAAAGTCTTCCGAATCTTATTTAAGGGCAGAGAGGTCACGGTCTCAATTGACCGCCTAAAGCCAGCCTACACTTTGGCAGACAAAGCTGACCCAGAAGAAGTCACTCCACCTAGCAGTAGCAAAGAGTATACCACTCGCTCTGGTCGCCATGTCAGGTTTCCTGATTTTTATCGCCCTTGACGGTCTCTGGAGGGGGGTGATGTAGGGTTCACCCCTACCACATAGTTTATTTATATTTATTATAAACTCACACACGACAACATAACAAAACACATACATAAACACAAATACATTATTATTATCATGTATGTTTATTGGTAACACTACTAAAATCATTCACGGCATTTATAATGTTTACATTATGATGTCGGATGGTGTCGGCGATCTGCTCATGCACACCCGGGCATAGCGGTGTGATAGCGTGACGTCAGACACGCGTCAGCCGGTCGTGGAAGGCCGCGCGTCGACGACATTAGTTTTAGAGGTCAGTCGGTCAAGGACTGCGCCGCTACTCGCCTGCGCCCGCGCATTGTTTACCTATATTGTTTCAAATAATTCTCTTGTGTTTAAACATTGTTTATGTGAGCTCATGACTCTTAAGTGTTGTGTATATTGTGTGTGTTCCACTGTCCATACTCCTTCTGTGTTGTTTTCGTGAACTTTTATTAAATCGTAAGTGTTGAACAAAAACTTTTTATTCGTCCACCTTCACTTACATCGCGTATTAACTATACGCTTACTAAAATAGTATGCAAAGTCATTAATACATGACAAAGGTAGAAAAAAAAAGTATCCAACATGGAAATCATAAAAACAATTCACTATAAAACATTGTAAAGAGTAAATTGAGTCAATAAAGTAAAAACAGATTGACCTACATAGTCATCAAAAATGTCACAATTTATATACACACATTTAATTAAAGTATAAGACGAAGAACGACAAAAAAAAGATAAATTTAAATCTGCCATGTCAAAAAGTGAAAACTTAAAGTTGACAACAAGATAGACAGTAATCTTTTCATTACAGTCGGGGGACCTGCAAATGAACTATTCAAAGGAACCGTCCCCCGAAGGCTCCTTGATACGGCTCGTATTGTGTGGAGGTTCCTTTTTCTGGAGCCCTAACCACCGGTAGCTTGGACCCAGTTCGCGATGCCGTCGGACTGCTAGTTTTAATTTTTTTGAATATGCTTCTTTTAAAGAAATATTATAATATGTAAGCATAACTGAATAATAAGTATGAACTTATATGTAGGTAACTAAGACTATGTTAGCAATGTCATACCATAATACCAATTACTTACAACCATTCATGAAATATAAACACTTTCATAAATAATGCTACCGAACCGTAATTTTGACGCACAAATGTCCATAAGTTCTTTTACAATCTATACTTCTACACCTAATATTATAATGAGGAAAGATTTGTATTTTTGTATGTAACGAATAAACTCAAAAACTACTGGACCGATTTCAAAAATTCTTTCGGGAACGACCGCGGGGCGCTGCTAGTAATCAATATATGTATATCTATTTTGGGGATTGAATAACAAGCCAAAACAAGTGTTAAATCGTTTACGATTTGACACTTAAAAAATACAAAGTAAAAAAATACCAAAACAAAAATATAGACCTTTAGAGTCTTTAGACTATAAAGGTTTATATTTTTGTTTTGGTATTTTTTATCTTGTCACTTGTGCTGGTCTTATCGTACTGTGGCCATATTACGAAGTGCCAATGCTATCATGATTCGTGTCAGGAAAGAGATAGTGCTATTCGTCTTGTGTAACTCCGTCTCTCTCTGACACAGAAATCATGATGGTAATAGGTCGCCTGGGCGTTATTGTAAGCACGTCAAGCGAAGACCTTTGGCCGTCACTTCCATATCAAGAAACATTACTGAGTTGCTTATCTTCACAACAACTTAAGCCATTCTCATAGGGTTTATGTAGACACAGGAGAAGAAGACGTAGATGCTTTAAATAAGGCTTAGCCATAGCTGATTATGCATCAGATAAGTGCTTGCCAACTTACACAAAACACCTATTCTCTAGCTAGCTTATGCCGACGGTATCACCCGCGAGAAATCGACAATAGGGAAGTTAATTAAAAAAATCTAATTAGTCCGTTGGATAGATTTACAAAAAATATTGCAGACGTATAAAAATACGTCTGCAAAAAAAAAAAAAAAAACTTTTTTCACGTAAACATAAAATGAAGACGATACAGTGCGTTGAAAACTCGTGTGACGTCACTAATCGCTACAATTTTTACCGAGCCGTGACATCACAAGCCCCCACTCCTGATCTTTGATGCTTTGTATCTTCAACAGTTTTTATAGATTTGATAAAGGAAAAAATACATGTCCAATATTTTTCTATAATCTAACTGACGGACTAAACATAATCATATATTTTTACTCAGGAAACATCCCTATTATCCTACGGAAACGTACTACCAACTGTAAACCCTAGTCTACCCATATACTAGAGGAATACGCCAAATTTTAGTCATATTTTGCACACCTATGTAATAAATACTAATTTAGTAACTAAAATATATCTGCTTTCAATTTATAATGAGTACACTGGAATCAAAAGCAGATTTTTCAGTGATTTCATTGAATTTGACAGTATGGTATTCTGTCCATGTGATTACAGTTGTGTGATTCTTGGGCTGGACTAGGATTCAAAAAAATATAAATCCCCCAGCCCAATTCCTAAATGACGTGCTTATAATTTACCTTAATGAAAATGAGTAAAAAGTGAGAAAATTGTGTAGGTATATCTTTTTTATCTTGTAATTTCTGTATAGTATGATTTCTTAAGCCAAATTTCATCTATTTTGTTCAATCTTGGAGGCGATATGTCCGAGTGAATTATGTTAATGTTGGAAATTATCAATTACTAGCGAACGCATCCTGGAATAACAGTAATGTCCTTCTCCAAGATACAATCGATACCAAAATAAAATCAGTTCTATTTAAAAAAGTTCAGTGATTTAAACATTAAAACTTTGCAAACAGATCGACGTACAGAGTTACTTTTACATTTATAACATTAGTATGGATAAGTAGTACGAACTAGGAAACTGTACTAGCGTTACTTAACCATCTGATAAGCACTAGAGTGAATCGCTCGCCACTCGACTCTAGTGCTGCTACCAGTAATATTCGGTTCGGATCGATACTTGATGCTTCTCGGATACGCAACGATGCGTGATCCGCCTCTTCATTTGGCTGAAGTAGTGTCTACATTGCTCGGTTTCAAGAGTTCGTCTGATGAAATGTTTCGGAGGTAAGGGAGGATTTACTGGGGCGTAGGGAAGATAGTTAGACTTGGAGAGTTGTGGAGTTACCTTATTTGGTATTTTGCTTTTGAGTTACATGAATATAAAGGATTGTAAAAATAGGTAATAATAGCCAGATGGGTTGATCTACAAGGGTAAGCTACGTTTGCTAATGGCCGGTCCGCAAATGGCAAATGTGACCATCTTAATAAACCCAGATTCCTTTGAGCTTCAGTCCAAGCGTCCCTTCTGTTTCTTTTTTAGATCTTTGAGTGTCACGAAACTCAGAGCTCTAACACCACTCTTGTCAAGGGGCGTTTTATTCAGTTACTGTGGAGGTCAGTTAGGCAGTCGGTTCATGTAAAATACTGGTAGTTAGCTGCATCTGGTTAGAATAGAAACCAGCTCCAAGATTTATTGTTAAGAAGCTTTGGTTGGGATTGCTTGAGAACCACCTTGGGACTTGGAGGCGAGAGTCCTCGCTTCACTGTACCGCTGGTGGCGGGCCGCAGAGGCCGGTCGGTATTACCCGGGGATCATGGAAGGCGCACTAGTTTCCACAATCCCCGCTGTAAGTGTGAGAAGGAACACTGAGGTGGTTTTTAGTCAGTAAGGGTCTGACAGGCCCCTTCACCTGCAACAGGTGAAGGACATTAATGAGGATTTTCCATACCGGTAAAAAAAAGGTATTGCTTGAGATGGGAACAGGGTTGGGATGCCACTCAAAAATTGGATAATTATTTGCCCCACTCTAGGAGTTTCTCCTGTGTCGTGGGTGCGTTTACAAACATACAATCTCACATAAACAAACAGCCAGACCCGGAGCTATGTAGGCCATACAAATATTTGTTCCGTGTGGGAATCGAACCCACAACACGTAGCGCGGCAGCCGATCGCTCAACCACTGCGCCAACCGTGTTGTCAATTATCTTGAATCCCTGGCTCTTATTACAATTCGTTTCAATATTTTCCTACATATTTATTTCCTTATTAGACGTTTACCTCTCTCAATTAAAAGATGTATACGATCTTAAATTAATTAAAACTAGAACGCATATCCAAAATATTCCTGTACATAAAAAACTGAAATAACAAACATATTTAGCAATAAAATACGTTTTACCCAAAATACTATTTTATCCAGTTTTCTGTGTATTCGCAATGAAATTTAACTAGTTATTTCAGCGTGTGTTCATAACAACTCTTCATCAAAGCTTCGTTGCGGATCCAACATAATATACACTAGTTAAAATATTATTCAATAACATCACAAACAGTCATACGGAACAAGTGCACCAATTTAAATAACGCGAAACCAACCTGCTGTACTCTAAAACTAAAATTGAACCCTATTTTTAAAGCTTTAGAGTTTATTTTCGAGTAACTAAACTTTAGTTATCATGTAATTAAAGTCTGTTATATACGCTGCGAGATGTCTAATTAGCTGCCACGCATTTGCTTCAGTTAATTTAGTTCCAAATATTATGTAATTAACATAACTGTGGCAACCTCTGGCGCTACATGTACTTATGTAGGTCCCTATCACGTAGTTTAGTAGATAGTTTGGTAACATAACAAACAGACATCACGAAGTGGAGGTTGGGTAAATTGACGGAATTAGGCTGTAATGTTAATATACTGTAGGGACTGAGTAAGTTTGAAGTTGGTAATAAGGCTGTCTTTCTATAGTCATGACTAGTGCTGCCATCATCGCAATAGGGTATTTTACTGTAAAAATCTAATTAGTCCGTCTGATAGATTTACAAAAAATATTGGACACGTATTTTTTCTTTTTTCACGTAAACAAAAAATGAAGACGATACAGTGCGTTGAAAACTCACGTGACGTCACGTCGCTGGTAAAAATTGTAGCAACGTAGTGACGTCACGTGAGATGAAAACATTTTCGAAATGTCTTATTTAAAAAAGATAACTGGAAATTTATGTTTGTATAGAAAATTTAAAATGGATCTAATTTAACTGTAACACTATTTATCGAAATTTTCAACTAACTTTTTAGACCTATGTCTCCTGCTTATGTGTGTAAAGTTTCAATAAAATCGGTTAAGTCATTTCGGAAAATAAGGACTTGAAAATTTGTATGAAGTGCCGTATATGCGCTCTTAAATAAAAATTAAAGTTAACAGTTTCATCCTTTTAATCTATTACAGCTTTTTAACAATATAAACTATAGCGTCTGCTATTTTGTAGCACCGGATTTTCGAGTAGATTGTATACGCTACGCTTGTAATCGCTTACGATTAAAATTTTGTTCAAATATTTAATCAATGGTACAAAAATGCAAATTATGTCCGGTTTTTCCCGGGAAACCTGGACGGATGGCAGCTCTAGTTATGGCTGGGAGGTTAGGGTGAGGTTAAATCTCAATCACCATCATAGTTTCGGCCGGTAGATGTCCACTGCTAAATAATAACAGCCGCACGGATCGAGTTTCATCAGGTTGGTCTATGGATGGTTGACCGCCTTAACGTATCGAGATTCTTCCGTGCCTTGGAAAGTATGTTAAGCTGTTGGTACCGGCTGTCATTTGTAGATCAAATAACAGCCGGTACCAACGCATATGTATAATAAGCATAAGCATAATCAGCCTTGTAAGTATGTATCTCTCAAGATATTTTGTAATCCTACAGAGCTTGCCATTTTCCACTGATATAAACATCAAAAAACTATTATTCACCACTAGCTTCTGCCAGCGACTTCGTCCGCGTGGAATAGTTACTTTACCCCTGGTTTTGAAACCCTCAGCCCGATCGGTTTAAAATTGACAAAGTTTCATACAAACGTTCATCCCCTATTTTATCCCCTTGGGGGTAGAATTAATCAAAATCCTTTCTTAGCGGATGCCTACGTCATAACATCTACCTGCATGCCAAATTTCAGCCCGATCCGTTCAGTGGTTAAAAAATGGAGTAACTTATCCCGTTTTCCCAACATTTTCCTTCACTGCTCTGCTCCTATTGATTGTAGCGTGATGAAAAGTATACTATAACCTGCCCAGGAGTATGAAGAATAATTGCACCAAGTTTCGTTAAAATCGGTCGAGTAGTTTTTGTTTCTATAAAGAACATACAGACAGACAGACAGACAGACAGACAGACAGACAGACAAAAATTCTACTGATTGCATTTTTGGCACCAGTATCGATCACTAATCACCCCCTGATAGTTATTTTGAAAATATATTCCTTGTACAGAATTGACCTCTCTACAGATTTATTATAAGTAATATAGAAGATTTCATAATTAGTTTAGAAAAGTTTAGTATAATGGATCACTTTTTTGCGCTACCAGTTTTAGGAGCGGATGCTTGAATCTACATAAAATTCATCTCCAAACAAGCAAGTATTTTTAGATAGATCATCTATTTCTAGACACCACCCATAGAAATAAAACTATACTTAAACTAATTCTCTATTCCATCGCGTGTCTATTAAAGCAGATAAAAAAGTAAATAGAGACAAACTAAATGACCGTATATCGTTCGACTGATTGTTTTAGAACTGTCTCTTAATTGGTACCTAGTAGGTCACTTACATTTTGTTTGTTTGTTTCTGATGGACATCAGAACCTCTAGACAAAGTATTTTAGTTTGGAGGTCGAAGCAATGGAATAGGTGACGCCAGTGGCGTGCAGTGGTTCGAGTTAGGGTAGGCCAGAGAAAATGTACAAAAAAAAACACACCACATTATTCAGGGTTGAAATGTGGGGTTTTTTTTAATAGGCTATTAAAAAAAAAAAACTCATTTCATTAAAAATCAACCCTGAATAATGTGGTTATTTTTTAAAATTTATTTGGACATTTTCTCTGGCCCACCCTAACTCGAACCACTGCACGACACTGGGTGACGCAGTCTCTCGTATCTACACTCGCGAGCAATAAAATGGAATCATTTCATCGCGCGTTGCTCAAAACAATTTTTTTACAATTTCCATACAAGTATATCATTTGAAAGATAATTTTGTTTACCTTTCAAATGATATTTTTTTATTTATTTACGGAAAATTACAGAGAAAAGAATACACGTAACTTCTGCCAAACTGCTAAACAGTTTGACGGCTTTCAACCTCTTTCGATATCTTAAACAAAGATTATTAACCTTTTGAACGTAACGGAACGTGAAAACAAAAAACATTTAAATATTGTGAATGTTGACTTGCTGCTGTTCTTGTAAATAATCAGTTATTGTGGAAACTAAAATAATACTGCCTTTATTAATGTTTGTATGCTGGCCATTATTTCATCCTCTATTTAAAGTGTTATTACTTATTATTCTAGTGCAATCGTACAGATTTCATCACTATATTCAATTGCTATTCATTATTATTATCAGATAAAGATTCATTAAGTATTAAATCGTTGTAGGTATCACTATAAATTAGCTACCGTCTCATGAGACTCCGTGGCGCAACGGTAGCGCGTCTGACTCCAGATCAGAAGGTTGCGTGTTCAAATCACGTCGGGGTCAATATTCACTTTTTTGCATGTCTTTCTCCTGACCAAGGTTTTTATACATTATTCCCGCTTCTCCAGCAGGGCTACTCTTAGATAGGTATTCTGTTGATTTTAAAAATTCTGATATCATTCTGAAACCGAGTACAGTTGTTACATTCATCATTTAAGACAAATCGAATGACAACTTTCTAGCAAAATGTCATCAAGCCGTTTAAGATACAGATCGTGCCAAAAAAATATACAAACATACATATTTACATGAAAATTCCACCTTCTGACGTAGTTGTGTAAAAAGTTCGAAAATTTGGCATTTCAAAATTCAAAGTTCAAAAAAAAATTCAAAATTCAAACTCAGCACTTTTTGAACGTCAAATTTTACATAAAGACAGTCCCCCAAAACGCCCACCCGTCACCACTTCCTAGTGTTTTAGCTGGGAAGAAGAAGTGGCGCAACAAACTCCCCAGCAACACATCTGTCTATTGCGTTTTAAGAACTTGAATTTATACAATAGTATGCAAAGTCATTGATACATGACAAAGGTAGAAAAAAAATAATAATAATTATCCAACATGGAAATCATAAATCAATTCACTATAAAACATTATAAAGAGTAGATTGAGTCAATAAAGTAAAAACAGATTGACCTACATAGTCATCAAAAATAATAAAAAAAACAATATTATATGAACTCATATAACCCGTTTCATTTTTTTCATTTTCATTTCATTACACTTAAAAAATAACCCTTTGACCCCGACGTGATTTGAACACGCAACCTTCTGATCTGGAGTCAGACGCGCTACCGTTGCGCCACGGAGTCTTGTGAAGAAACAGTTAATAAACACAATCAGACAATGCAGCCACTTAAGAAAGAAGATCTTAAACTGTTAATTATGTACTAAAGTATAAGCACCTTTTATCGTTTGATACGTCTAAAGTCTTTGATAGAGTACCATGCTGACTGGTGTTGCAAACATTAAGAGCTCAATATCTGTGGGATAACTTTATACAAATAGTATAAGATATACAGTAGAAGGAATAAGCAGGGTAAATCGACGATAGTACTACTAGTGTCAAAAGTCCCGCAGGGCTAACAGAGGACGTGGAGTTGGAAATAGGAGTTCCTCAAGGTTTCGTCCTGTGCCTGGTCCTTTTCACCCTATTTAAGAACTTTACTACGAAACGTATCCAAGCTCTACTGCCCTTTAATGTCTTGGACGTGGATGATATCATTCTAATAGCCAGATTTACTGTCGAGCTGTTGACCACCTTAGGTATACCGGTAACAGCGATTGAGTCTGCAAATTTTCAGACACAATATTTTACAGTGAATTAACCCCTGTGCCGAAAAAAAACATATATGTATCTCGCCCAGTTATCTTAAGACCTGTGAGTTGACGTTGACACAGATGCAAACGAACAGGGCATGGCTGAAGTGACGATCAGCGGTCACAGCATCAATCGGTCCTGTGTTCCGATCGATGTACTACCAATGAACGAATCGCTTACTTGATTCATAATTCGATATAGAACTCATTTAGTAGGTAGGCAGGTTTTATTCGTAGCATTCAATCTTCCTAACCTTTTCCCAACGTACTTACCACAGGGACATAACATGGTATACGATTTACCTTCCCCGTTTGAAAAAAAATGTTCGTGTTGCATTCTTAGCACTGCCGCTCATATAAATAGACTAAATAGCCTACTGCTGACCTGAAGAACAGTTAAAACAGCTCTGATATTCTCCAAAAAGAGTTTTTGACCCCGACGTGATTTGAACACGCAACCTTCTGATCTGGAGTCAGACGCGCTACCGTTGCGCCACGGAGTCTTGTGGAGAAACAGTTAATAAACACAATCAGACAATGCAACCACTTAAGAAAGAAGATAAAAAATAATATGTACTAAAGCATAAGCACCTTTTATCGTTTGATACGTCTAAAGTCTTTGATAGAGTACCACGTTGACTGGTGTTGCACGCATTAAGAGCTGAATACCTGTGGGATATCTTTATACAAATAGTATAAGATATACAGTAGAAGGAATAAGCAGGGTAAATCGACGATAGTACTACTAGTGTCAAAAGTCCCGCAGGGCTAACAGAGGACGTGGAGTTGGAAATAGGAGTTCCTCAAGGTTTCGTCCTGTGCTCGGTCCTTTTCACCCTATTTAAGGACTTTACTACGAAACGTATCCAAGCTCTACTGCCCTTTAATGTCTTGGACGTGGATGATATCATTCTAATAGCCAGATTTACTGTCGAGCTGTAAACCACCTTAGGTATACCGGTAACAGCGATTGAGTCTGCAGATCTTCAGACACAATATTTTACAGTGAATTTACCCCTGTGCCGAAAAAAAACATATATGTATCTCGCCCAGTTATCTTAAGACCTGTAAGTTGACGTTGACACAGATGCAAACGAACAGGGCATGGCTGAAGTGACGATCAGCGGTCACAGCATCAATCGGTCCTGTGTTCCGATCGATGTACTACCAATGAACGAATCGCTTACTTGATTCATAATTCGATAAAGAACTCCTTTAGTAGGTAGGCAGGTTTTATTCGTAGCATTCAATCTTCCTAACCTTTTTCAACGTACCACAGGGACATAACATGGTATACGATTTACCTTCCCCGTTTAAAAAAATATGTTCGTGTTGCATTCTTAGCGCTGCCGCTCATATAAATAGACTAAATAGCCCACTGCTGACCTGAAGAACAGTTAAAACAGCTCTGATATTCTCCAAAAAGTGTTTTTGACCCCGACGTGATTTGAACACGCAACCTTCTGATCTGGAGTCAGACGCGCTACCGTTGCGCCACGGAGTCTCGTGTCTGTAGTGTTTAATATGCAGTTTATGATGAACGGACGGACGGACTCAGAATAGCTACTCGTACAACTCTATCAATTATTATCTTAAGGATCGGCTAGTTAAATTTAATCAGTCTATCTTCTAAGTGATCTTATGGTACAGAGTACCAATTTTAATTATTTTAACCAGCGTTCACAGATACATCTCAGTCGTAATCTGTCAGAAATGTATAGAAATTGAGGCTTTTTTGACAGACTGCGAATGACATGCGAATGTGAACGTTGCTTAAAAAGGAGTATAATTGGCATTCTGGTAACTTTGTTATTCTTGACACTATCTGCAATTTCTAGTTTTTTCTTTTTTTTTCAGAGACCAAATTACAAAACAGAAACGTACGATCTCATAGATGACTTTTATTTTATAGGCCTTTATTATTTCTTGTATTTAAGATGCTATAAAATATTGATTGAAAAAGAATTCTTAAACGTCTTTGGCCTTTTGTTTTTTAATCTATAAAAAACAAAAGGCTAACGTCACCCAGTATAAAAAAAAAGAGTTATTATCAAAAAAAAAATTGTAAGATCCCTTCAACGTTAAAGAATTTATTTTCAAACAATATTAATAACAGTCGGGCGCTGTTGCTTAACTTCGGTGATCATGATCGGACAAGATCAAAACCGAAGTTTTCAGTTTGGTTTTTTATTAGTTTTGAGCAATATAACATAGAACTTATGTGATAGCAATAATAAATACTCCAACTACAAAAAATATACTAGGGTTAAATTATTTATTATAACTACAAAAGCCTGGGATAGAAAATGATAGAAGCCAGACCTTTCCTTTCCTGTGAGATTTTGTATCCATGACTCTATGTATAAAGTGCAAGTTTTGTAATCAAACTATTCCACCATTTTCATTTTGGGAAAACATCACCACAAACTATAGATTAAAAACAAAAAAAATATTAAAAAAATATACCATTTTTGCTATGTGCTAAGCAAGCTTGAAACGATGATAGTATACGTAGTCGTCATTTTATTTTAATTTAATCAACCATCCACGGACCTGACAATGTTCAATACCTATCTTATTTTACTTCGACCTACATACTAGCTGTAATGTACAAGCCGACATAAATATTATAAAGATTTCATATTACTCAACTTTGACATAACATAACCCATAAGAATGATAAATGATATTTATTTTGTAAGTAGAATGATTTCTTCTTAGAACGAGATCATCTTAACCGATGCCATACAACCTCAACATAATTAAATTTTCACCTACCTACGGCAACATACAGCAAAAACCCATACGTAGTTACACCCGAGTATATATCCAAAAAAGGCGCCAAAGCCATTCACAAAACCGGTGTCAATCCCTTGTAATTTTCACCTCTGTAAGACTCCATTGAGCTGGAGGTGTGAGGAGATTTGCCTGGCAAACTCTGGCAACCCTGGCAAATTGGAAGGCCGAATGGCACGGTAATCGGCTTATGACGGGTCCTTCGGCTGACGCGTTAGTTATTATTTATACTAAGGAATTGAAGATGTTTTTATTGTTTGGAATTTTCGGTAAATGGGCGGACGAGGTTTTTTATATGTTGAAGCGGAGCAGATAATTTAAAGACTTTTAATTTTAGTGAGAGCATCTGTCTTTTTTTGAAGTAATATTTTACGTATTATAGAATTAAGTAATATTTAAAAGTGCTATTTCACTTATTTTTTGTATATTGAAGGGGATTAGTGGGGAGAGATGAAACAAATGTCTAAGTAATTGAGCAGATAATTACAAGACTTTTGTTTTTAGTGAGAGCATCCGTCTTTTTTAGAAGTAATATTTTACGTAATATTTCAATTGGTCGTTTAGAAGATTTTTAAGGGCTTTATTTAACACCTTAATTTCCTTTACACTGCAGTTAAGATGTAAGAAGGTTTAAGTTTTGTCAATACTTTTTAGAATATCCGACCAATCCTTCTGAAAATATGAGAAAGGAAAGCGACCAATAGAAAAGGTATAAAACTGAAATCGCTGAATCGATTTGCTTAGGCGAATTTGGTACCGATAAGGAATCTGAAGCAGAAACAATGTATTCAGTCTGTGAGATATAATCCAAGAACTGATGATCCTTCATTCTGAAAATGTATCTATTTGCCTTTGCATCACCCAAAGGTTGACTAGTATAAAATGGCTAAGGCATTAAGTTCGCCTCTGTGCGTCTGCGTGCATGAAATATGAAATCTACACTATGTGATCTATACTAATATCATAAAGAGGTAACGTTTGTGAGTTTGTGACGTTGTAAGGGGTAATCTCTGGATCTACTGAACCGATTTTCAAAATTATTTCACCAATAGAAAGCTACGTTATTGTGGATTGTCACGGGAACGGGAACAACGCGGGTGAAACCTCGGGCGTTACTAGTATAATAATAAAGCTAAAGAGTTTGTTTGTTTGCTTGAACGCGCTATCTCATGAACTACTGATCCGATTTGAAAAATTCTTTCCAAGTTAGATAGCCCAATTTTATCGAGGGAGATTACATGTATATCATTAAGCTAAGACCAATCGGAGCGGAGCAGTCATGAAAAATGTGACACAAACGAATTTACGAGGGTCAGCTAGTAAATAAATAAATGTATGGAGTGTACCACTGTAATTTTAATATCACTCCAAAACGTATAAACTGAAGATTTCAGCACTTATTGGTCGCCAGTTCTACCGTCATAAAAAAGCAACGTATCGCCAGAAAAGAAAGTATCCCAGTTCCGACCTTAACTTATTTTCTTAATGTCTGAAATCGGTTACACAGTGTTTCTAATTTTGTTTTATTTAGGTTTTCATTTAAGGAAAAACAAACAGTAGCACAATAACAAATATATCTGAAATACTTATTACGTTTTAAAACAATTATGCTACCCACTCCGTTCTCCACAGATTACAATGTATTTAAAACTAGTTTATAACACAGATACAATACATAAACAGTGGTCACTGTGTTGAAACTAATATTTGGATATATAATTATAAATATTTATACTTAAATTAATTTTATTTAATTTATAAATAATTATTTAATTTTATTTAATTTGTGTGCGTACATTATTCAACATTACCTACGTTATTATGAAGCTATTTGCTGATCCTTTAGGGTTGCTTGAATTTGATTCTTAAATTTTTATTTTGTTACGTCCTATTTATTGTGTTTTTTTTTCTGGTTGGACCACTCGCAGTTCAGCACACAAAGGCTGGTTACTGCTCAACCGGATAATCCTGTGGTGGCCTCAAACGAATTTAAGGCCCCCAGCTAGGGTTTTTATTATGACGGTAGAGTTCATATCAGGAACATCGAATAATTTTGCAAGGCCTATGTTCATAATCTGCCTAGCCTTTGCACTATTGAGTCGGTTCCCAGTCAAATTGGATTTAGCTGAATACCAGTATTTTACGTGAATTTGCAAGGCTTAGCAAAGTTTTTTTTTTTTTGTAAAAGTAAAACTACATGGTCAATATCTCGGCACGTCATGCAAACTATATTGGTTTTCAAACTATATTGTCTTACCAGATATTTTGCCCAGTTCAATTTCAGTTCCACAAAATTCATCTTTCGATGTCGAAATGCATAGAGGTAACACGACAAAACAAAGTCAAAACGTTTATTTCAATAACGGTACTTATAAACGTCATCATTTACAATTAATATAATATAATGTCTAAAATAAAGAATAAAGCGGCTCTAGTGTGCATTCGCACACTTATGGAGATGAACGGACAAGAATATCCATTCCCAATCAATTAAAAACAAAACCCTTACATGTTTAGACCCTATTCACAGATAATATAATCCCTAATCCAGTACTAGCTACCAAACCAACAAAAACACGGGAAGAAAACTGCAAGACATCTAATGAAGAAACCACATCTAAAATAATATAATGCATAAAAAAAGAATAAAGTGAATATAGTGTGCAATCGCACATGTAGATACTTATGGAGATAAACGGACGAGAAACTCCATTCCCAATCAATTAAAAACAAAACCCCTACCTGTTTAGACCCTAATCCAGTACTAGCCACCAGACCAACAAAAAACACGGGAAGAAAAACTGCATGACATCTAATGAAGTGGCCACATCTAAAATAATATACTGCATAAAAAAAAGAATAAAGTGACTGTAGTATGCATTCGCACAGGTACCTACGTATGGAGATGAACGGTCAAGAAACTCCATTCCCAATCAATTAAAAACAAAACCCCTACATGTTTAGACGCTAATCCAGGACTAGCTACCAGACCAACAAAACACGGGAAGAAAAACTTCACGACATCTAATGAAGTGGCCACATCCAATTTGCCTCAACGTAGGTAATCCCCTTATACGACGTCACAGCGTTCCGAGGATTAATTAATTATGTAAATTCTGTTGTTTTTGTCACACACCTACCCTCTTTGTAACTTTCTGATGACGGCGATTTGTTTTTCAGACAAGCTAAATAACGATGGTGGCGTTATAAGTTTGGAACATGGGCTTTTGGGTCGCGGGCGGTTTTTTGGTGGTAGATTTTCTTTAGCAAATACATAAATTGGTTATGTGATTATGGTTGCATGTTCAAAAATCACACATATTTTTTTCTAAGCAGTTTCACAGCAAAGGCATATTTAGTGCCATATAGTGTCATTTGGCACTTGTTCTAGTAAAATATTATTATGCTAGTTAGGCTATTTTAACAAAGTTGGGAAAATGCTAGGCTTTAAAAAATAAAAATCTCTATTAGGTAATGATGCTAAGACGTTCGTTTTTCAGACCCTATGTTTTCATCAATATTCAATTAACTTATCCAATACGAACACTTCAGCTCAGAATTAAGAAAAACAACTTCCCGGAGTATTACTAAACAAAAAAGGTAGCCAATCAATAATATTTCCCCTCCTTTCAATTAGTATGGCAAATGCACCTTTAATGGCTTACCTCGGGGAAAAATCCGGGGTTTAACTTAAACGATTTAGGGGATACCTACCCCACTAAATGAAATCTCAACTAATAGAGGGATCCGGAGAGGTAATCATGTTTTAATAAATAGGAAGTTTCTGAGTGAGTTTTTGTTTTTTTCTTCGGGGAGTTATGAGGTTGGGATAATATTATTGGAAGAGGAAGGGTTGCGGAAAATTATGATGATTTGTAAGAGTTTCTTTCAATAAATAAAACTGTTGTTGGAATTGTATCAGGTAGTTTGAAACTGTATAAGAATGGCTAAAGGTTTATTTCTCACTGGCTCAAGCCTGCGTCTTCGTATGTAAATATCCGATTTTCCATCATTTCCGAAGGAATTTCGGGATTTCTTCTCTTAGTGCTCCCGTACACTCGCCAAGAAAACCCACATGCCAAATTTCAGCCGTTTACGACCAGCAGTTTCCGTTTTGCATTGTTTGTAAGTTACTCAGTAACGGAAGTGTTTTATATAATTACTAGCTGCTGCCTGCGACTTCGTCCCCGTGGAATCCTCGATTTTAAAACATTCTTTATCGCTGCTCCGCTCCTATTGGCTTAAGCGTGTTATATAGCCTAAAGCCTTCCTCGATAAATGGTCTATTCAACCCACAAAGAATTTTTCAATTCGAACCAGTAGTTCCTGAGATTAGCGCGTTCAAACAAACAAACAAACAAACTCTTCAGCTTTATAATATTAGTATAGATATTAGTATAGATAATGATTGATTTTCAATTCGATACATTTACTTGTGGGTCTTAGATAGTTCGCAGGCATTTTAAATGCTTCGTCTTTCTACACATGGCGTCGTCTGTTTGCATACTGTCGCGTGACGTTATACAAAACGGTTGCGACATGTTATAGATTTAAACAATATAACGTTTTTTTTTATAACTGTACACTATTGACAAAAATCGAAAGTGAGATGTCTTAGGAAGATATTTTTTAAATTATTCTGTTGAAGAGAAAGTGAAAAACCTTATGATATTACCTTATTATCCGATATGAGATGAGGCGTCGAGACGTCTTAAATACATACATATATGCCAAAAAGTATTCTCACGAACATTATTTACGGAACAAGCATATCCATAATTCATCTTTATTCTTATAACAAAACATATTTTGCACCAAAATACATACACATATTTGTGTATGAATTCTAGTATTTCTTCTTTGGTCCTGTATCGGGGATTATAACTATTACGAGCTGTCAAATATGTCTATGTTTCACGTAAATATGAGTCCATTGGGACATGTCTGCGCCCGGCTTATTGTTTTCAAAAATATTGTTGAAGTGTTGCTTATTTTTATCGAAATGGAATTTGTGAAACGTTGAAAGGATATCTACTACCGAAGTGGGAATAAATGTTGTTTTAAGATGGATCAGTATTTATTGATATTTAAGTTTTATAAAACTTATTCTTTGGTAGGTTATCAGTCGGGCAAAATATGTACGTATAGGTCGGTAAAATTTGATAACTATACTGTGGTATAAGGTACCAAAGTCATATCGACATATTTAGATATAGACGCTACGGATTGTCAGTAGCCAGAAAATCTGACACATGTTTTGCCAAGGGGTACAGTCTTACCTAATTCGCTCCATGTTAAATACTGGTATTTGGTTGCATCCGGTTTGACTAGAAGTTGACCCCAATAGAGTTGGGAGAAGACAGGCTGATTTATTTTATGGTCAATTTCCCTTTAACAACACTTAACGTCTACATAGATTATATAGCTGATGCTGTCGCAAATGAAAAAGCATACCTACCTACTTTATTAATGCACTACCACCGCATCGCAGTTTTGCCCGCGTAGTTCCCGTTCCCGTGGGAATTCTGAAATAAAATATAAATGTTTCTCTTATAATGCAGCTTTCTATTGGTATAAAAATTGTTAAAATCGGTCCAGGAGTTTTGGAGCTTTTTCGAAATAAACAAACACACAAAAATATTTCCTCTTTATAATAATAATAATATGTGTAGTTATGAATACGCTAGTACTAGTTCTTTTAAATTAAAAACATTAATTAAAATACGATGAACCAAAAAAAAACAAGTTATTGGGTCGTTGTATTTTCTAAAAATACAAAAAATAAATTCCTTGATATCAAGATCCAGGTAATAATAAAATTGCCTTCAAAATATTATGATTATCAATAGATTTGAACTCTAAAAAGGTTAAAAATACGCTTGTTTCAAATATTCGCGTGTTGTATCTTATCACACTTAGGTACTTTTTCTCGACAATATTTTTTCCACTGTAACTGACACTGTAGCTTGCGCCATGTTTCTCCGGTGGGGCCACAAGAACGGCCAAATGAATGAATTAAAATAAACTTAAATAAAAAATACGGTTGAGGAACAAGATTTGATGAAAATATTTAAATTAATTCATTTTAATGACGTAGAAAAAAAGAAAGAGAAAGTATTATTGCCACAAATATGAATTAAATGCCTTATTAGGATAGTTACCTAGTCAGTTATGTATTATAATTAAAATTAGACTTGTAACATCATCGTGCCTGTAGCTATGAGGCTCCCACTCAAAATGATACTGTGCTGTGAGTGATCGCCAAAATATGTAATTTTAGCACATTCTGTTTATCATTCCTGTAGGCACCTGAAATAAAAATTGTTATTTTTTTTGCCGTTTTGAACATGAAAATGCGATAAAAGTTTCCTTAACACCTTTGTTTTAAAGGATGGGAAATAATCAACTAATGAGTTTTCCGCTCTGGGTGGAGCGGAAGGGAGTGTCAGACTCTTACTGAGTAAAACCTGTCCATGTTCCTTCGAATGCCCTTTGTGTTCTAGGGACGTGGTGTCTCTTTCGAACAAATTCCGCAACCCTGGTAGGCACTGGCCCTAGCGGGACCCGATACTATGCTGACATCGGTTCGTGGCGCGCGCGCATGGAACTGAACGAGCTGTTGACCCGGGTGTGGCTGTTATCGGACGGCAAGCTACTGTTCTGGGGCGGGCTGGAAGCCGCTTCAAAGACAGCGCCCGCACTGAGTCCCCACACCTCGGGCCCCTGAAAGGGCTATGGACCCCACGAACTCCGCATAAAGCGTCCGGCAAAAGGCGTCTGGACAAGAGCCACTTGAAGGCAGCCCCGGCCCGCCCCAGTTTAGGACTCAAACATTGAAAGTGCTCGTAGTTCCACCGGCTGTTGAGGATCTCTACTCATACGATCGCTCTTCCTATGGCCACAAGACAAGTCGCGACATAAATCTGCATGTTTTTTTTATTTAATATTTTGTCGCCCGTGCAGTAATTTATCTTTTGTTTATATACTAGAACTCTTAATGAGCACTTTCTTACGTTCTGCGCTGGTTTGTTTGTACTCTTTGTTGCTGGGAACTCAATTTAATTTAATGTATTCTTTTAGATGAGTGTCCATGTAATGGTTTCTTTGTCATTTTAAGTGGATGCGTTTTGTAGTGTTTAAGAATTTTTGTTAGAATGTAGGCTTTTTCGTGGTGGAATTCGTGATGGTAAAACAAATAAGTTTGTAGGTAAATAAGTTTCTTGAGTACTATATTTCTGGTCTCTGAAATATTAAATGTATTTCACAATTATTATAATTGTATTATGTTAGATAATAGGTATCTAATAACTCAAAATATTATAAAATTAGAAAGTAAATGGTAAGAGTATGAGACTTATAAGTCCCGTATTGAAGGCGTCCAAAGTAAATTTCTATATTATTTAGATTATAGGGCTCAGCAATACTTAGTCGACTGCAAGCACCGCTGCAAACGGTACCGCGTCCTTACTCTAGAGATAAGACGTCATATTGCAGACATAAGCTTTTTGTTGGGTATCGCAAATGGTCACATTTACTGTACTGAACTCATTGCTAGTCTGTCATTACGCATGAATTTGATGGAATTACGTCAGTGACCAATATTAAATGTACCTTTGGCAATGACTAATAGGGTAGTTAACTAAAAAAATCTAATTAGTCCGTCGGATAGATTTCCAAAAAATATTGGACAAGTATTTTTCCTTTTTTCACGTAAAGAAAAAATGAAGACGATACAGTGCGTTGAAAACTCGTGTGACGTCACTACTTGCTACAATTTTTACCGAGCCGTGACGTCACAAGCCCCCACTCCTGATCTTTGATGCTTTGTATCTTCGTCAGTTTTTTAGATTAGATAAAGGAAAAAATACGTGTTCAATATTTTTCTATAATCTAACTGACGGACTAAAAATAATGTTGCGCGCCAGAATTAGACAACGAAGATGGTTGCGTTCGGTACTACTAGCGCCATCTAGTATCGAGTAGCAGAACTATTGAAGTCAAGGACCTTCGCGATTTTTCTATGCTAGAATTCTCGGACCTTAGTCGGTCGCGACCGATATGTACGCGAACTTTCTGGAGTTATACTCGGCGCTCTATATAAGGCCGGCACGTGAGCCGACCGAGTCAGTATTGGATTTGCGATACAAGTGATAACTTCGAGAGCGATCTTCGACTGCGAACTCAAGTGATTAATAGTGCGATTGTGTTTTGATATTAGTGAGTTATAGTGTAATTAGTGTGGTGTAAATTAAAGTGTCATCTTTGTTTATTTAATCGGCTGATTTTAATTGTAACGAACCCGAAGCTCGTAACAATAATCATATATTTTTACTCAGGAAACATCCCTATTGTTATAGGCGGAATGTTTTCTCAATAAGAAGTGCACTTAGTGTCAATTGGATTCCTAGGGAGCTTAATGTCGACTTGTTCTGCACCAGTGTGGCGACCTTAAGACGGCTTTTGGCACAGTTGTTTTTCAATGATAGTTAACTTATCTACTACTTTCTTTATAAGTGATTATATTGACTTGTATGTACTTTCTTTTTATCGACTAGTTTCCTTTTTAGTCCACTATTTGAAAAGGCAGACATGTTTTTTAATTATTTGTTTTTTATTTCGTATATTTTTGCTATGTACTAAACAAGCTTTAGACGATGACAGTATATGTAATATTTTTTATTTATGAACCATGCTACACCTTTTTATTGTTTTTTTATTTTCACTACCCCATGTTACCTGGGATAACTCAAAGCTTGTAACGATACCACATACATTGATGTCAGTTAAGCTGTTTAGAAGTTATGGTGGAATAATGAAACTCACAAACATACATGTACATACATACATGAACCCTGAAACATAACACTCCTTTTTTGGGCAGTCGTGTAATAAGATTACAATCTGAATTACGGTATCAAGAATCATTTTTTCATTGCTTTAATTTATTGTTCCGCTGGGTAGTTTAATAAATTTTCAGAGGAAAAACACTTGAAAGTTCTTTTTCCTTAATTTAGCAATAAGCCTAAAGCAAAAAAGAACAAAAAAAATAATACGAAATAATTTCCAGATTTAAAGCGAAATTCTTAACCGAACCACTTTGAAAAATTAACTGTATTACTCAAGTATAGTTAATTATTTTAAAGTTAGTGGTCGGTTAAAACTTAACTGGTAACTGGTACATTTGAATTTTAATAAAGGCTTTGTTAACTTTTACATAATGAAGTTCATCGAAGTACGGGAACTAGGAAACTAAACTAATATATTCATAATCACGTTTCCATTCTTCCGCTTCCGTAATAATATATTAACAGCTGCTGAAAATTACCCGGAAATCATTATGGAAGGATAAATTATTATTATATATTAAGTCAGTAAGTAATTATTATTATAAATTTCATTTTAGTTTATGTAGAAGCAAAAACATTTAATGTCTAATTCATATCGAATGGAAACGGAGAAAAAGCTTGAAAAAAGGTTGAAGTTTTCATGTGTTTACTGATACAAATTATTTGTAATAAAAGTCAAACACGTATTGAGAAGACTATTGAAATCAATTACGGGAATATCTCATTTTCTACAAAAAAAAAAACACACGGCCAAGTCTCTTTCACTAAAATTTCAGACTGAAATATATGTAAAATACTTATATATTATGCTAGAAGTGACAAAAGCTGGAAGGTTTGCTCTTAGCATTAAAACTAATAATGTATTCACTGCCACGCTTGCGTTCTCGAAGTTCGTTAAACACTCCTGATGTTACGGAGACGTGACATCAAACAAACACACGAACAAACAAATAATGTACCATAGTAAGGGATCTGATGTCTCAAGTCAACTCCCTCTTTATTGTTTTAGAATTTTGGAGCTACAAGTAGAGTTATAATAACAGAGGAACGACTCTGCACGAATTTTAAAAATAGTTGGTTTGATTTTGGCCATGGCCTTATAATAATAATAATAAATTTATTTCTGAGTATACGGTACATTACGGTACGGTACATTTTATTTATAACTAGCTTCTGCCCGCGACTTCGTCCCCGTGGAATCCCCGATTTTAAAACATTCTTTATCGCTGCTCCGCTCCTATTGGCTTAAGCGTGATGATATATAGCCTAAAGCCTTCCTCGATAAATGGTCTATTCAACCCAAAAAGAATTTTTCAATTCGAACCAGTAGTTCCTGAGATTAGCGCTTTCAAACAATCAAACAAACTCTTCAGCTTTATAATATTAGTATAGATAATAATAATTTATTTATTTCTGGGTATACGGTACATACAAAATCTTAATATTTGAATGGATCACGTACATTTCATTGCAGCATTGCAACGTGTGTTTCATTACAGCTGTAGAAATTTAAAAAAAATTATTGATGCCAGCACAATTTTGTTATATTATGTATATTATTATAATGGAATGAAATGTCAAAATTATTACACAATAAAATTATCTCTAGTATAAGTCAAGTAGGTACTTAAAAACAAAAAAAAAATGCAAGTCAGTAGGTATACACACACAAAATATTAATACAAATTAATTAAAAAAATATATATCAGTCTTGATATGATTTTGACTCCTTCGTTGATAAAGACTTGAAAATACTTAAGAGAGTAAGGAAATTCCAGACCGTAAGAAAATCCTGGCTGATCCTAACTAACATTATAAAATTATAAGTGATTTTGTTTGTTTTTCATGAATTGATCATTCTTTATTGTACTCAAAAACATATTACATACAAATTTAACAAGGCCGCTTATGTTTAAAGTGGAACTTAAGCCAGAATTTGCCACGCGTTCACGCCAGAAACAAGTCAATTTTGATCAATTTCGGAACAGAGATATATGGGACCACTGTTTGGACAGGTCCATTCAAATCTGTGTGGTACTTTCCTCAAAAGACAACTTCAGACACCAACCTACATGGTTCTCATATGATTTGACCAGTACAATTGTATGGACTTCAAAAGAGACCTTGACCTGAGTTTGTTTCAGGGTTTCTTCTCAGGGTAGTCAGCTAGGAAACACCGGTCTCATCTAGTTTATAACGGCCAAAAAAGATTGACGTGTAAAAGTGTTTTTTTTACAACCTACTTACAAAATAAAAATCATTCATCATTTACCAAAAGACGATTATAGGCTAGAACGAAGCCGTTTGAAACAGCTATTTAATGCATAATAAAATAATGGATACAATTTTTGTAATTTATTCAAGTCTAACTATTTATCATTTATTTAGATTGTTTCGGCGTTTGTATTGAATACGTATGTATTTAAATTATTTGTGATTTCTTGTGTGTATGTTCTATTTTTTAGTTCTACTGATTTTTCTTATGTTTAATTTTTAATTCTAATACGATTTCATTTTTTTTTCAATTCAAATTGACACTAATCATATTCTGGCTTTATGTAATAATGATAATTCATGATTATCATTATTGCACGTACACGTATTGGTAATAACTGTTAGTGCAAAGAGTAATTAAACTAAATAAATAAATAAACTAACGGTATTTAGTAGGCTTAATTATATTATCTTCTCCGAAGCACCTGAGGCTACAAACTGCTCGTCTTACGTCAACTGATAACAGATATCACTCAGTTTCTGTCTGTCTGTATGATGCAGGTTGATTTATGATTATGACGTTAACATATTTTATATTTGTTTAAACTAGAACACAGACTATAAAGTGATTAACTCTTAGTCTGGAAAATGGTATCTTACAAGCCCGTGTACGGATACATTGAGAATTCTGACCTAATCTGTCAAGTCATAAGGCTATTAGAGGAATTTCTCATTCTGGAGTATAGTAACAGAACGATATGATTTTGTATAAATACTAGCAGCACCCCGAGTTTCACCCGTGTTGTTCCCATTCCGGTGGGAATACGGGGATACAATATGGTCTATGACGTCACAAATAATGTGGCTTTCTATTAGTCAAAGAATTTTCAAAATCAGTTCAGTTGATCTAGGAATTACACCCTAAAACCTCACAAACTTCACATTTTATAATATTAGGTATAGATAAATAAAGAATAATTACACGAATAACGACACGGTAAGTGCAGTATTTGTATGACATACAGATAGTTGTTCCCGGTCTGGTCGGTTTGTGTAAGTGAAAAATTGTACGTTTGTAAACGCACCCACGTTACAGGAAAAAACTCAAGTCATAAAACGTGACCCGATTTCTAAGTCTCCGCTGTCCGTCCGTCTGTCTCCAGGCTGTATCTCATGAACCGTGATAGTTAGGCAGTTTGAATTTTCACAAAAGATGTATTTTTGTTGCCACTATAACAGCAAATAAGTACTAAAAAACAGAATAAAATAAATATTTAACGGGTCTCCCATACAACCAACGTGATTTTATTGCTCGATATTGATAGCGACAACAGGTAGACGCTTGAAATATTCACAGAATATTCAGTTATATAGTCACTTTAAAAAAAAATTAAAATAAAAAAAAATATATATATTTAAGGGGGACTGCTATACAATAGACAGTAAGATTTTTTTGCCATTTTTATAGATAACTAGCTGACCCAGCAAACGTTGTTTTGCCATACTTATATAAAAAAAATGAAAAAAGATTTTCCCGCTTTTCTGAAATTTTTCCTGAATTTTCTTTGCTATAAACCTCACGGAGCCCGAGACCTTTCCAACGAATGCAAAACCGTGGAAATCGGTTTGTGCGTTCTGGAGTTATAGCGTCAGGAAGGAAAACCCGACTTATTTTTATATAGTAGATGGTACGGAACCCTTCGTGCCCGAGTCCGACTCGCAATTGGCCGCTTTTTTGTTTAGATGCAGCCAGTGTTTCAGTAGAGGTATTATTTGGTATTGAAATAGGGAACGTGCACAGAGTAGACTATGTCATCTAGATTTGCAAATCTGAAACTATTTATTGCATTCAGTCTGTTCGTACAATTTTTTTTTCTCTGGATGGGAACTCATCAAATGATTTCTCCCGCTCTGGGAGTCAGTAATTAAGTAAAACCTATCAGTGTTCCTCCTAGTGACCTTTGCGTTTTAGGGCCGCGGTGACTCTTTCGACCAAATTCCACAACCATAGCAGGCACTGACCCTATCGAGTCCCGTCTTCTTTGCTGACACCCGGGGCATCTTCTTCTATTGCGGCATCTGGGGCATGAGGTTTCCCTTTCTCACACACGTTTTTGTTCTCGCCTCCACCTCCGCTAGCATTACTGCTTCGCAGAAGGAGCTGGCCCCTTCCTTTGCCTCCTTGCTACGGCCCAAGTCTGTCCGTACCACTATTGTACAAACAATTTAAATAAATATATCGTGTGAGAAAGCTAAAAAACACTGTCGGAATATCAGAGTTTGGAACACACACCACACTTTACGTAGCCCTGGTCATTACCCAATAAAACCCGAGGAACCGCTACCAACAAACGAAACGCCTGAACAACCTACAAAAGGAATCATCAATAATAGTATTTTCAGTACCAAAATACAATTAATTTAAACGAAATCGTCTATAAGCAATCACATTCTCGCATGACTATTCCTTATACGTTAATATAAAACGAATTGAAATGTAACCAGGATGAAATGCAAATATATTCAATTAATTCAAGCGCCGTTCTGTATCGGGTGTCGCTAAGCCGTGATTGGCGGATTGACGTTAAGTCGTTCAACCGAACGAAAGTGGTTTGACGTTCATAGAATAGGGACGTGGGTGAATTTGAATATGTTTGCTTATTAGTTTTAGTGGGGGGCTGTTGGTTCAGGTTTGGGCAATTTTGAAGCTTTGATTATATGGTCTTGGATATTTGGAATACTTTGGCTAAGGCTTTGATTGGATATTGGTATATCTTTGTTGGTAAAGTTCGAGAGGAATTGCTGTTTAGAAAACGTCATAGGCTCGGAGTTTTTTTTTGTAAAATAACACAATAGTCTAGAATTGAAGAACATCTGAAATGTTTTAAGTCATACGATTCTAAAAATCAGATAGTGAAACTAAATATTCAAAATTTTAAATACATTATTTTTGGCAAAATAAGTAAGACAGTTATAAGTCCAAAAGTTATTGTATTCTACCTGCAAGCAAGCGTGCTAGTTATTTGTACTTATACAACTAACTAAAACTTCCATATGAATTTCAAAACTTCAACTTTCAGAGAAGAAAGCAATATATTTCAGAAAAGAAATAATCCTATTAAACATCACTTCTAAAATACGAAACGCAAGCAGAGGTGCAAAATAAAATATACAACAACGACTCCATATATTCATAAATTCTTCCAACTTATAACATAGGAAAACGTTAGGTGTACGCGAGACGAAAGCTGGCGTGGAGTCGACAAGTGCTCATCTTTTCGGGGACTATTAAATTACTTTATTCACCTCCATGCTAGCTGCTATGAAAGAGATGGTGGTGGCGTAAGTTACGGTCAAGAAGCGGTTAGTTTTTTTTTAATTACTTTCAAATTAAATTTGTCATATTTAAGAATTTACGCGGTATTCAAAGTAAAGCAATCATAAATATTTTGCAAACGAATAATGAAAAGATTTTAGTCCATATTAAGAAGTTCTCGCGATTTTCATGATTGTAAATGCCTTGCAAAACAAAGACAAAATCTTTGCGTGTAGCAATTGTGATGGAAAGATTCTATTGATTCAAATCGTGATAAGTGAGTTACATCGGCACATCACCGGCTTTCAAGCTCCAGGCTGCCACATAATGCCTCAAAAATATGAATAATCCTTGTTAACGTACTAAATTTTTTCCGGTTATTTTCTGTAGTGCAGTTCCTCACGCATGAGTACCCAAAAACCGCTACAGCTTATAACTTAAACATCATCATAAACTCAGACGTCTGTGCAATTTATGACGTCTAAATGTGAAACGGACCTGTCCTTTTGTGGTGCGTACACAAGTCTGGAATATTCCAGTATTTCTAGTTTATGCATTATAAACGCTTTCCTGGAGAGTATACGTCGAGGATCGTGGGTAACGAGAAGTGTTCCTTGCGTTTACAAGGAAACTTAACTCTCAGCTACCAGGATTCTTCGGATATCTAAATAAGAAGTAATACGGTTGTTTTTAAATAAAATAAAATAAAATCTTGTTATTATCCTTATTGCTTTTTAAAAAGCAGAACTAAAGTCATCATCTTCCTAGCCTTTTCCTAAGTACTACAAAACGGATTCAGCTGAATACCAGTATTTCATGTAGAGCGGCTGCCCACCAAGCCTCCACATCCGATTAACAGGGTAACACGGTACTTCTTGGCAATTCTGGCGTCAGATTGTCTAGCTTATAAGGATCCGTAACGACTGCCAAAGAGCTACAAATGACATCGGGACCGATGCCTTAACATGCTTTCCGAGTACCGTTATGTTAAAATGATCACCCATCCACAGAGCGGCCCTGGTAAGCGTAGTTTAGACCTTTGAGATCGACCCGTGCAGCTGTTATTATTTACCAACGAGCTCGCGCTACGCAAACCTAAGCAAAGCAAAACTAATTAAAGTGAAAACCCATTAAAATTTAACCAGAAACAAAACATAAGATTTATTACGAAGCGAGACTACATAGTCCGGTCAAGTTAGCTCATTTTATTGGGATAAGGTTACAATAATAAAAAAATTAGGTCAAAGTTGGCAAAAATTTTACCTGCTTTTCTTTGCAAATGTTGAATCACACACACTTCATTTACTCACACACATACACACACACATACATTCACATTCAACATTTGACTTTTCACATTTCATTTATAACGGTGTTCCGAACATTCGTACAATGTTTATTTATTTATTAAAGGCAAACCAATAGCTTCTGTATACAGTATTACATATGAATAATAGTAGCAAAAGCATCAGACTTATACAGTCGCCAATAATAGGTCGACCAACATTCCAAGTGAGCAAAATGTTCAGCTCTATGCGATTTTTTGTAAACTTACATGTCTAACGTGACCTAACAGCCATGCTCCTAGTAAAATTATACGAAAATTCCTCATGATTTTCTTTTGTATACAATATGCGACGTCATTTCCGACGGAAAACCATCCTGGCAAGGTCCCGTTTATTAGTTTCTGGAGACTCCTAGACTTGTGTTTATGATATATAAGTTGCGGGCAGAAGCTAGTATATATACTAGCTTCTGCCCGCAACTTCGTCTGTGATGACTTCAGGTCGGGACAAAAAGTATTCTATATTTTATTCCAGCTGTACCTTTGAGTGCCAAATTTCATCGAAATCCATTCAGCACTTAATAAAGAAGTTACAAGCATGCATTCGTCCTTACAAACTTTCACATTAGTAGGATAGGATAGTGTTGGTATGTGTACCCATCAGCATACAGATACCACCCGACCGTCCACCCACCACCAATTGTCCAAAGTTAAATCTATTTCAGTTCGCATCCCACTTCATAACATCGACAGACAGGAGAGTTCCCTGTACGTACACCATATACACAGCACGATATCTGTATGCAAATTTTCGCGTGCATTGTGCGTTCTGGACGCGTCAATAGCACTGCTGGGGGAAGTTCGGTAACAATTGTGTTCCCCGTTAAATTGTGTTGTATAAACTGATGTACTTTGATTCGTCTGTCTGTGTGTTTCGTCTGTGTTTGAAGGTTTTGTGTTGGTGTTTTTGGTATTGAGTTATGTACGTTTGCATGTGTTTCTTTGCTTGGAGTTAAAGGAATACCTTATGTAAGAATAAGAATAAAGTTTATTCGTTAATTGTTACATTAATAACCTTACGAGTAAAACAATTATATTATCATTAACTATATATTATCTTGTGGAAGTTGGACCCCAAACTAGGTAGAACCTGTATCTTGGGGTCCTGAGTTGTGATTACAAATGTATTTTACTACAAATTCTAATTAAAATTTTGGTGTTGCTGCTACACTATATGAGGCTCTGCAAAACTTAGATTTCATCAACGCCCAATCAAAGGTCAACTTTCGCGCTTAAAATGCATTAAAGTTTAAATCATATGGGGTAATGAGAGACGTTTTTGACTGCGATGCTTCTGAAAATATGAAAAGTCCGTCAGATATTTATGAGAAATCGAGTTTACCATGTGACACTTCGGAAGAAGATGTTTTTAGTATTTACCACATATATTCGACAATAGGACTGAAAACAGATTACAGTGTCTAGATACAGGTAGGTTCTGGAGCCTAAAGAAGTAAGGAGAAATCGTGTTAGAGTAAATTAGTACCTATCTATTGGTCCTACATTAAGATCAAGAAAAAGAAACATAACAAATACAAACGAGAACAGAACAAAAATAAAACAACGAAAATATGTAGGTATGTAATTACGTTATTTAAAGCAATCGATAGAGCAGAAGAATCAGATTTCAGATAAAAAATACCTTTTTTTATGGATGGAAAATCATCAAATAACTTCTCCTTCCGGAAGGGATCAGACTCTTACCTACTGACTTAAACCCACATGTGTTCCTCCTAATGCCCTTTGCGTTTCAGGGCCGCCGTGACTCTTTCGAACAAATGTCGCAACCCTAGATTATATTCTTATTTTTGAAGTGAAAACTTTTTTAACATCGTTGTGATTTGAAAGTTTATGAAACGAAAAATCGACAGTAAAAAGAGATAGACACATAAATTCAAGTGTCTGTCTCTTTTTACTGTCGCTTCGTCTCATTATCTTGAAGGCAAAATTTTTGAAGGTTTCACTTCTACCACGTGTGAATTGCACACATGTATTTTTTTTTCTGGATGGGCTATCATCAAATGACTTCTCCCGCTCTGGGTGGGGCAGAAGGGAGTGTCCTACTGATTAAAATCCTCCCGTGTTCTTCCTAATACCCTTTGCGTTCCAGGGCCGCAGTGACTCTTTAGAACAAATTTCGCAACCCTAGATTAAATACTATAACTGTAATGTTTATTTTCAGTCTCACAGACCCAGGTACCTATTACTTTTTAAGCCCGCTTGAATAAACCAGAGTTATCTTTTTAATTTAGAATAAGTTGTTAAAACGAGGTTCAATAACAAATCTTTCATGAATGGCACCGAGTTAGAAGCTATTTCTTAGTTAAAAGAAAACTCTCTTAATGTCTCACGTTTGCCATGTTTAGTAAAATGCAGAGATTTACAAACAAATCTCGCTATATTTAAATTCAACATGCTCTCCCCGATAACCACAAGGTAAAACGCTAACAACACCAAAATTTAAAAGCCTCGCAAATTATATTTCGGCTTCAAACCTCATAGCGTCATACCCGACACTAGGGATGTTACGGAGACTTCGACTTCGGCTTCACTTTTTAGTCGGAGGTTGAAGCAGGGAGGATATAGGAGATGAACTCTCTTCGGCTGGTATTGTACGAACAGGATAATCCATGTCGCACAGGAAACCACCCTGTGATGTCTTACATTTTGCTGAACTGGACCTATTTGGCGCAACCTCGGGACAACATTATTGTTTTTAAATTAAGTCTCCTTTTATTTTTATCTACATTGTTTTTGCCAAATAAACTTGTTTTCTTTCTTTATTTCCCTCCGCCTGCTTTTTTTTCGTCTTCGTCTATAACTATACTATAAATAATTAGGCAATACTTGAAAAGAGAACCATAATCATTAGGACAACAAAACTCGACAAAATCTGTTAGTTTATTCAAGTTATACTATTATACGTTGCTCCTACTCATCTTCCGTATCCAACTCCGGTTCTGATTCCAGTTCTAACTTCGATAAACCACATTTTGAAGCTTCAACTCCGACTTCGATTCCAATAAATCCACCTCCGTAACATCCTTACCCGACACACACAACCTGGCAATTTGGCATTACCAAAGGATTACAGTTCATTCCCTTCAGTTTCTTACTGTCAAATTATCCTGAATGTAACGAACTGGATTACGCTTGCAATATCAAGGAAAGAAAGTGATTTTTTTTCCTCTATATTGTACCGTAATTTGAATATATTATGGCTTGATTGTCAGCTTAGAAAGACGTGGTACATCGGGCTTTTGTTCTGTAAAAGTTTGGCTTGCAACTGACTTGGCCTCAGAGATTTTTAGATGACTTAGGTAAGAAAACTTTTTACTCGACTCTCCTATTGCAGGTATGCTAGAAGAGATTTCTATAGAAATAAGCATCACCTTTGTACCTATTTTTCTGATTCCTTCTTCTTATCTTTTTATTAAATGTGTACATAAATTGTTAAATAAAAAAAGAAAAAAATAGAAAATTGGACATGATTTCTGTTTTGCATGTTCTGAATACCTAACTTTTTGTATAATTTATATAGACAATGATAGTTCTTCAACAGTTATTTTACAGTCGAAACTATTGTTTGAACTGGGATCATCCAACACTACAATCTATTACGTACCTAAAAAGTCAAAGAAGTTGACCTAAAAACAGTTAAAACACGTGTAATTGAAGTCGCCACGAGTATCATTTACCCACAGGTGAATGATTCTTGTGGTGAACGTTCTGACTTCAAAAATACTACAGGACTCTCTAACTAATTAGAAATAAGAATTGTCTTGGAAAATAACAATGAAAAACGATTGTATTTGTTGTGTTTTTCTTTATAATATGTTTCAATAAATGGGTATAAAATACCTAAGCAAGCGGCAAGGCGGTAAGAGTTATTATCTGTCGACTCCTTTTCAGAAAGAAAGCAAGCTGTAATGGCCTCTTTACATATAATTGACATTTCTCCGGACCGTTATTGTAGACCTTTTAGGCACATATGTCAGCCCATTTGAACAATATTATATTAATTATTCACCCGCGTAATTTCCGTTCCCGTACGGGGTTAAAATATAGCCTATGTTACTCAAGGTGAATGTAGCTTTCTAATGGTGAAAGAATTTTTGAAATCGGTCCAGTAGTTTTTGAGTTTATTCGTTACATACAAAAATATAAAAATACAAATCTTTCCTCTTCATAATATTAGTATAGATATAGATTTGGCAAATATAACTTGGGTGATGATCACTGGCGAACTTTATGGTAGTGCAATATTAATTTCATTCAAAGTTTCAAAACATTTATTTCAAACTAGCTTCTGTCCACGACTTCGTCCCCGTGGAATCCCCGATTTTAAAACATTCTTTATCGCTGCTCCGCTCCTATTGGCTTAAGCGTGATGATATGTAGCCTAAAGCCTTCCTCGATAAATGGTCTATTCAACCCAAAAAGAATTTTTCAATTCGAACCAGTAGTTCCTGAGATTAGCGCGTTCAAACAAACAAACAAACTCTTCAGCTTTATAATATTAGTATAGATAAACCATTAACAGTCACTTTTGAATTGTCAAAGTCGGTCAATCAAAAACATGAAGCTATTTGCACGTTCGAAAGCGTAGTTCACTATGGAGATGAACGTGCAAGAAGGTCCATGGACACTATGGTTGGCTAACTCTATGGTTACATTATCCTTGTTGCTAATGCTATTATAATAATTACTCTAAGTAACAGTATACATAAAAGAAATCGAAAGTACTGTTTACATAGTACATCTTCCTTAATCAATTCTTCCTAAAGCGCAGGTGTGAAGTTCGAAGAAGAACAAAGCGAGTCTTCCCGCAATCTAGTAGATTAAACTGTGATTAAATGCGTTTTGAGGTGAGTGCACACGGACCGAAAGTCTGAAGCGAAGAAAGGGAAATTTAAATTACGACTAACAATAAGTACGAGAATCTAAGGTTTAAAACATTGATTTATTTATGAAATCTTAATGCAACACTTAGGCATCAGAGACAACAAAGCTAGTGCATAGAAATGAGAAAATATTTTATAACTTATTCTGAAGTAGGAAGTACAACAGACTTACAATATTACCAGCTGTTAATACGGACTTAGCTAACTAATATCGATGTGCTTATGTTGATGAAAAAAACTACAATATAATCAGAGTACTTTTTTTTTTCAATCTTTGCCCAAAAATAGGAATTTCTCCTCATACTATATACCACTGTTTTGCAAGAATACACCTTGAGAAAATTTTCCAGTTTTTATTTTTAAGCTATTGCATAGCTTCTATCGCGGGCCTTGAGCGTGGCAACCGAATCCAGAAATTCCGTAACGAAAATAACCTAACACAGCTACGTCATTCGATTAGGCCCCGCCTTTTTAAAATGGTCGCTTCGTTAGTGAGCTATTATGTCGCCGTCACCGAGCCGACCCGAACGTCTGCGTTCGGAAACAATCGGTGGGGCAAAGTTAAGTGAAACGTATGTGATTTACATTAGTACAGTAACCCAGGTGAACGAATCGAGACCATATCACAATGACGCAGAGTACTAAATATATAATTGCATAAGTTGATAAAAAATGCTATGCAATAGCTTTACCGCGGCAGTCCCCGAGTGCCACATGTATTTTTTATTTTTTTAATTAGGTTTTGAATCTCAATAAAGCATAGTTTATATAACCTTATAATATTAATACTCTTTCCATCAAATGCAGCATTACAAAATATTTAATGAACTTAAAGTGAGGGTGGTGTAACCAGGCCTTAATTTGTTACTTGCAGTTGTTAGTTGCGTCACAAACACCCCTTGTGTTTTGTTGATTTTGTTTCTCACCGATACTTAAATCATGGAGCTGAAAATCCAGTTGTAGGGCAGGGACTTAGTGCATGAGGTATGTAGATATGTCACCTAAGCATTGCAAATTTTGTATGATTTAAATAAACCTTTATTAGATTACTAGCAGCGCCCCACGGTTTCACCCGCGTAGTTCTCGTTCCAGTGGGAATACGGGGATAAAATATGGCTTATGTTACTCGCTGATAACTTAAATTTCCATTGGTGCAAAAATGGTTAAAATCGGTCCAGTAGTTTCAAAGCCTATTCAATGCAAACAAACAATCAAATCTTTCGTCTTTATAATCTTAGTACCTATAGATAATTTGACGATATATTATGAAAAAAATCCTTTTCAATTAATCCTATCCAAATTCAATAGTTTCCAATATATCCGAGCCTTATAAAGAAAAAAAAAAATAGTTAACAATTTAACGCGATATATTATAAAGTTACGGCGTTTGAAGTTTTCCGTTGATAGATAAATATATATTTCTATCTTTATAGAATAACACTCAAAATCTTACTGGAGTCCAGAGTCAAAATGCATGGGTGCTTCTACCAGGGTTGTGGAATTTTTCCAAAAAAGAATTACCGCGGCAATGGAACGCAAAGAGCATTTGGAGGAACATGGATGAGTTTTAATCAGTAAGAGTCTGAACTCCCTACTGGCCCGCCCAGGACAAAAGAAGTCATTGGATGATTTCCCATCCTTAAAAAAGGCAAGGGTGCTGCATTGTGGATTGTAGGCGAACGTAAGCTTTTCGGTAAAACAAAAAATAAAACCGTGATTTTGGACTTTGTAATAAAGTCCAAAATCACGGTTTTATTTTTTGACAGATTTTCAATTCCAAAAAATAATAATAAAGGGAATGAAATAAGAACGTTCCATTATTACTTGAAACACAAATGACTCGTTCATTCTTAGTACGTATGTGCATTGTCTGGTGTTATAAGTTCAAAAATGTTGAAAGCGATAACTATTCGCTGATTATTTTTTATTTGCGTTCAAACTAGGTACATCATCAACACACAACTTCCATGCTGTTGTTCTATAAATCCACAGACTCTAAACAGCCACACATAAGTCCACACATTTAACAAACAACAGAACAGTCAACATTCAACATAGGTCATACCCTGCAACTTTGTTTTTAACGCCTGTAAGAGTAACGTTACAACCCGAGATTTAGCTTCAACATAAAATATTTTGTAAGTTAGTTTCATAGCTAACTTTATGTTTAGGAACAAACATTGACCTTCCTAGTTTATAGCTCCTGCCAGGGCTGCAGATTTTGTTCGAAGGAGTCACCGCGGCCCTGGAATGCAATGGGTATTTGGTAGAACACGGGTGGATTTTAGTCAGTAAGAGCCAGATAGTCCCTTCCGCTCCACACAGAGCGGTAGATGTCATTTATTTGATGATTTCCCATGACTCGTTTATAGCTCTTTCTATTAATGAAAACCGTATGAAAATTCGTTGCGTGGTTTAGTAAAACAGACAGCATTGCTATGCAAGCCGGGTTAGGTATATGTATGCACAGGTACTGGATTCCATGTAACACTAAAAACTGAAATTATTCCAATTTTGAATTGTCAAGGTTGATCAGTCAAAAAGGAGGAAGCTATTTGCACGTTCCAAAGCGTGCAAGAAACTCTACGTATACTCTTTTAAATCAATAGATTGTTACAAAGTTGTGGATTAATTGTTCTTGTTCAAATTATTCATATAATTTATGTGAGAACGATGTAGTAAGCCGTGCACTATAAAGGCGTCCGAAATAAAAAGGAACAATTCAAAGTAACAGTTACAAATAAACCGTGGTAGTTGACCAATCCCTTCTGACGGAGCAAAATGATAAAACACATAAGCCACTTTCAGTGAAACTTTTAAGTGAGAACACATGACACTCTCAACGCCAGAGCACAAGTCATATAATACCCAAAATAATAGTTTAACTTGTAAATACATAGTTCTTACACAATGTGCCGTTAATACATGAAACTAAACAATGTTAAATAGATTGAGCCTACTTTATAATCATTTTGATATGTCTATTTTTTGCTTTTATAGATCTAAATACACACAACTATCTCTGTATTTATGTATTAACTAGCTGCTGCCCCTGACTTCGTCCCCGTGGAATCCCCGATTTTAAAACATTCTTTATCGCTGCTCCGCTCCTATTGGCTTAAGCGTGATGATATATAGCCTAAAGCCTTCCTCGATAAATGGTCTATTCAACCCAAAAAGAATTTTTCAATTCGAACCAGTAGTTCCTGAGATTAGCGCGTTCAAACAAACAAACAAACAAACAAACAAACAACCAAACAAATAAACTCTTCAGCTTTATAATATTAGTATAGATTAATACACGCTGATAGTGTGGTACCGAAAACTGAATTCTAAACTAAATAAAGTACGTTAGAAAATACATTGAATCAGACTGAATCGAGGCATAGCAAAGAGGAAGAACCAACAATAATATCAGCCACTTTATGTTTGGACCTAAAATCACACTATTACAAACACATTCTCCAATTCATTGCCATAATAAGTAACCAGACTTCGCTTGCAAGCTTTGCACAATTTCTCTTTATGTTTGGACGGTCGGAATTTATTTTAACACTTTCCGACATCAGATCAACAGGCAAAACCGCAAGAACATCAAAAACTATTTATTGGTGTCCATAGTCCGAACCTTAAAGATAAAATAATACACCAAGATATCGTATACTCGGCAATAAATCTGACCAGAGTACTATTACTGGTAAGTTAGATATCGTCTCACGTCACCAAAAATCGTTTCACCTCCTTTTCCACCTTATCTCATCAAAAACGTTTTAGCTGACACAAATTAAGCGGTCTTCACAAAAATACTGGCTGATAGCAGTACAATTACACTTTCGTCTCGAGACGGCCATTCATGGCGACGATGGGCCATCTTTATCCACTTTCCGTTATCGAAGTAACGAGTGCCTTGAGAATAGCTTCGTTTTGAGGTTAATTTGGTTCGACGCGACGTCGGTTTATTTTTGTGGAGTTTTGAAACACTTTTTAAAATATCGAACAGTTTGTGTTTAATGTTGGGAAGTTTAACTTAACAAATAATTTCCACAATTTGAAGGATGATGTTACAAATCGGCAAAAATAAAAAATCCTATTGCCACATCTTATAAATGGATTAATTAGACCGTATTTTAGATTTGGTAGAATAATAGTATAATGTAAGATATTCCTGGCACTGTCCATTCTTAGATATTTTTGAAACAATAATTTAAAGTGGCTACTAAAAAATTTTGGTTCCACACGCAAAACAATCCATTGACAAGCATAGTCATTTAAACCCGATAAGCTAGCCTAGAATTCTACACAGAAATTCGAACGTACAAAAATCCGCGGAATGGAATCGCGATCCCACAAAAAGGGCCAAAAGACACCAAAACGATCCACGCAACAGCGTTACCCAGAATCGGTAACAGCAATTCCACCTCTAAAAATCAGCGAACCAGAATACGAAAAAAAAAACCGGCGAAAACCGTGCCTTTCTAAAACTATTCGCACTGTGATTCCGAAAAACTCAATATAGCGTTCCTCAAAAGGTTTCGCAGTTGAAGTGGAGAAATCCAATAAAAGGCGAATACTACCTGCAATGTCTTCGCATTTTGGAATGTACGGAATCCCGTTCATTACACCGGCACATCCAACTTGTAACCTATCCAATTTGAACAGATTTTGGACTGTTACTTACGGGAAAGAACGAAAACGATTTATATGAAATTTCTTTGCGAGTTCGATTTGTAATCCGAAATTAATTTACGGAGTTTTGAAATTGGCATTTTTAATTATGACGCGTCAGTCGCTGGCAAAATGGTACTCGGAATTGGAGGGTGAACGTAAGGAGGAAATAATACAGTCCATTTTCACTGTTTAAAAATATAATTATATTTACTTTGCTTTTAAGTTGCAGTTAGCATTTTTTGTGGTTTACAAATGAAGAATGTCTTTATATCTTTATTAAATTTCGTAGCACCAAGTTTAAAGCATTGCTTTCCCACATCTAAGCAAAAGTACTAATTCTTCTTAGCGCTAGCCGACTAACTTGGCTTTTCAATGACAAAACATCGCAATCGTGTGTTCTGAAACAAATGACTTTATAAACTCAATCAATTCTGCAGCCACATTCTCATTTTTACACTTCGTTGCAAAAAAAGAAACACACGCCACACTCTCGGAACAACACGATGTCAACTTGCCACAGTATTGTGTATCCAATTAAAATTTTTCCTATCGCCCTTGCTGGGTTGCTGGGATACTGGAGGTTGCTATTTTTACAAACACCGAGCGGATTCAACTTTTCTAATTACGACCGCGTCACTTGCGTTGCGCGCCTTTCATTACACGGGCGTGATTATAATCATGTATGTATTTATTTTTTGTTGTAAGACACAAATTGCTGGGACGTATTATGTGTGTATATTTGATATTATTTTGTTCAATTAATATTATAATTATTATATTTTAGTTATAGCGTAGCCGATGTAGAAAATTCTGATTTATGATGTTTAAATATTGCTTTTATTAATGTTGATCCTGAGCTTATTACGAGGTGTTCAAAGAAGTATTTATAAGAATAATATTACATGTAGATTTTTTATTAACATACCCACTTACGGAACATATAAATAAGGATTTATTGCTCGCCTTATTACTCACATTTGAAAAACACAATAACATACCAAAATACTCGTCAAGCACTTTTCAACCTGCCTTGTCAATTTTCATTACATTTTCCTTTATTGTTACATACGGAAATAATGTGGCGTAGAACATGTTTTATTGCTAAAAAAGTCACCATACGAGCAATTACTCGGGCCACGAAAAATGATGTCGTCAAAGAAAACGAAATATTGCTCGTTGGCACAAATAACAGGACAAACAACACGGCAATAAAGATTTACTGGTGAGATTTTTTACTCACTTTTACTTGTGTGACATGGTCCAAGTTATAAGATGTAAGCTGTTCTATCCTAACTTTTGGATATTATATATGCGAAAGTGGCTGTAGATCCTTCTTATCCTTATTCAGGTCCCTAGGGATATAATATTTCATTGGCTCACTGCAACACCTGGCACAAGTACAGGCACGGATCACTCTCGACAAGTGTCAGCTTGCAACTGTCAGATTGACGGCTACCCTTACCACCAGTGTCCATGAGACAATGAATATCATTCCTTTAACCTGACCTGTTGATGCATTTTCTATCGATGGGAATTCATCAAGTGACTTTTTCTGCTCTGGGCAGAGCGAAAGGGAGTGTCAGATTCTTACTGACTAAAACCCATCCGTGTTCCAGGGCCATGTTGACTCTTTCGAACAAATTCCGCAACCCTGGCAGGTAAATGTATATCCTGAGGTTGCAAACATTAAAAAAATGGCATGTTTTATAGTTAACTCGCTCGTCGCTTTTAACTTGGAGCAGTTGTAAAAAACAAAAAGTTAATGAACCAACAAGAGATGACGCAGACGTCGCCATGGCGACAATTTCTGATGTATCGGAAAAGTTAATGGCCCATATACGAATACATAGGAATTTTAATACGAACTGCGGAAGGTATGCGATCAATATTATAAAGGAAGTATTTTTTGCTAGCGTGAATTGTCTCCTGGATAAAGGGTCCATACCCTCCATTTCTCTGGATTTAGAGCTTTATCTCGCCAATTGTTAAAGAAGCAAATGAAGGAAGGTTCATCATAACGTGATTTCAACCGAGAGAAGTCTACTACTAGGCAGAGACCCAACATTATGTATGTAGACTCATGGGTAAGGAGGTCCTAGGAGTCTACATACATATGTTGGGTCTCTCTGGAATTTGTTCGAAAGAGTCACAGCGGCACTAGAACGCTATGAGCATTAGAAGGAACACAGTCTGATACTCCCTTCCGTTCCCTCCAGAAGACGCGACAAGCGGAAGAAGTCAGTTGACTATTTCCCATACATAGAAAATGCGTCTACACATCAAAAGGTCAGGTTAAGGAAAAAAACGTTAGCTTTATAAGTACTCCAGGATTGAAAGTTACGCCTTTAAAAATTAAGTTGTTACAGATAAAGTAACTTTGTAAAGATTGAAGACCGACACCGCCATCTGTCGTAATGTCACTGAACTAGGCTAAACAAGAAACAATAACACTAAATATCAGTCGTTATCTTCAACAAAATGCGTCATTATCGACCACATACGGAATAATACAAAACATTGTCAAGGTCCCACCGAGATTTGAACTCGGATCGCTGGATTCAAAGTCCAGAGTGCTAACCATTACACCATGGGACCTGTATGTATTGACAATAAAATAATGTATTAGATTTATATATCGTTCTTCGGACACGTTCAAGAAGAGTACTTTCACCAATGAAGTGTGTATGTTATGATGAAAAACAATATGATTTAATAATAACTATCTGACGAACTCATCATTAATTTATGCTTATTAGGTAAGCTTGAGAACAAATATAAAATTTGTATTCAAAATTTTTGACATTGCGTAGTTAGATAACGCAGTTGGGTTTTAAAATAAACTGACCTCCTAATAATTATAGCTATTGTCAACATTCTAAGTAGTTAAGATTGTTAATGTGTAATTTCGTAAGTGTTTGTCAATCATTACTTTTAGAATTCTTGACAATCTTTATTGCTGATTTAGTGCCACTAAAACATGGTGTTTAACTTTTTCATTATATGTCTCAATTGTATAGAAATTTTAAGTAAATGTAAACGTAGCAACATAGGCAATGTATTAAATTAATTAAATAATTATGCATGCCGTAACGCAAAATGTATTGGGACTCTCCTTAAATTAACACCTTATCTGTTACCTACATTATTGCAAAATAAATGATTAGGTACTATTTCTATTTCAAGCATGGCAATTATGCTTGACAACAAAAAAAATACATTGCTAATTATTATTTCTTGACATTTAATTATTTTTTAATGCGAAAGTGATTTGTTTTTCTACACTTACACGCCTAATTGCTAAGCCGATTTTGATATAGAGAGAAATGGAATGCTGGAGATGACTTTTGACTACTTGATTCGAGATAATCTAAATAAAGGTGAGCAAAGTTTCGTGCACAGTTAATAATAGGGTTGTTGACTAAGAAAATCTAATTAGTCAGTCAGATAGATTTACAAATATCGGACACGTATTTTTCTTTTTTTCATGTAAACCAAAAACGAAGAACAGAGCGTTAAAAACTCGTGTGCCGTCACTTCGTGCTACGATTTTTACCACACCGTGACGTCACAAGCCCCCACTCATGATCTTTGAAAATTTTTATCTTCTTCAGTTTTTATAGATCTGATAAAGCAAAAAATACGTGTCCAATATTTTTCGATAATCTAACTGACGGATTAAATATAATCATATTTTATTCCTCAGGAAACATCCCTATTCCATAAATCTTATTTATAAGGGTAAAGTCAAGGCACACGTAAAATTATCTACGTGAGTTTATTTAATGACATTACTCGTCTTAATTTATAAGTTCAAAGGATCGCCGTCGTCACGTTAATCTTTTCTTTTACTTTAGCTACCTACCTAATCTTTAATGTTACACGCATGTATTATCTCCAAGTAATGTGCGTGTTATTATATGGTAGCACCTATCCTAATTACTTTAGAAACTGTTAATTCATCTATGTTAATTATAACAAGATAGGAGATTTGGGGGTTTTAAGCATGTTTTTGACAATGAAATAAATATGAGTTGTCAGTAATAGCTAGGAGCAGTGGTGGCCGAGTGGTAACGGCCCCGACTTACGAATTGTAGGTCGCGCGTTCAAACCCAGCCAGACGCAAATACTTAGTGTAATTAATTTCATAACCACTGCTCTCAAAACGGTGAAGGAAAATATCGTGAGGAAACCGGCATCTCCTAGAACCAAAAATTCGAAAACATGCAACATTAACCAACCCGCACTGGGCCCGCGTGGTGGATTACGGCCCATTCCTTCCCTAGAGAGGAGGCCTGTGTCCCAGCAGTAGGAACATTAAAAGGCTGATTATGCAGTAATAGCTTTGCCTTTTTCTGCATTAATTCAAAAGCCCATTCAAGTCTTTTAGCCACGATTAACAAAAATCATTTGTCCCACTACATAACGTCCCACCTATTTTGCCTGAAAGATCAGACAGGTGTGTACCGTTCAACCACAGTTCGTTACATATTCTAAAGTCACATGTACTCAAGAGCGAGAAATATCACTCATTCTTACCATCAACATTTCAACCGAAACACGTGGTCGGACATAAGGCTCCCCAAAATGTAGCCACATTGACCAGCCCTGTGAGTTTCGCATTTCACCAGCAAATTCTCGCATCTTTCATCAAAACATCGATACATTTTATTGAAGATCTTCAAACGCTGCGAAGCTTTCGACCCCATAGACAAAGTTCCGGCGTGCAATGTGCCAGTAAGCTTTAACAATAGAAAAGTAACGACAAGACGGAACCATGAACGAAAAATATGATACAAATCACTGTCTGCTGTAAAATAACACTTACTCCACAAAGCTATGGCACCCAACACCCATTTAAACCTACTACCATCTCTGTTTGTCCGTATTGCATCAGCATTTTCCTAATAGCCATCGAACGAAGACTGCCAAATCGGCAATGACTCCAGTGTTAAGTGCCAAAACAACTGGTTACTATGCCAGCGAACGTGCCAAATATTCATGTGTTTCGGCACTAAAACTATCAGATAGGATTTGACATTATAGTTGCCTTATTGGTAGTGTTGCTGGTGAGAATTTGTGGATACTATAAATTGGTGTATCTGGCCTGTGTTGAAGAGATGCAGTGTAACCATAGTCTCACATTCAAAGTTCATTTGATGTGGTAGGTAGTTATGTCGTAAATCAGTCATCTCACAGATCTCCTGCTCCCAGGATATGCATAAAACTGCAAGCTTTTATGCTGCAGCATTTCATTTTAATTAAAGAACTTGGTGTACCTTCGCTAGATATCTAAGCCCGAAAAGTTTGTTGTAGAAATAAGTTATATTTTAGGAAAGTAAAATGAAAATCTTTTATGGAAACATTCTTAATTAACTTTTACATCTAGGTATCTTGTGTATGCTTGTCAATTTTCATATAAATTGGTTTAAATAATTTCCAATATTAAAGAGTTTTTATAAAATTCCATGAGAAGTCAATTACCTATGTTAAATGTTTAGAAGTGAGTTTTAAATTCCTACTGTCTGTGCTTTTCATTTTCATCTTTCTCGTAAGACAGGCGTGCCACCACATTAAAAACTTTTTTTTTGAATTCCTTTACTATGGTGTTACCCGGGGCGGACGCGCCGAACGTTACAAAACGCCTCTATAAACAAAGCATTGTAGTACGAACACTGCCAGTTTGTACCCTATAAACCCACCCTAAATCGACAGTCCACCAAAACCACAACCTTAAGACCCAGCATGCATTAGAAACCTTAAGCGACACATGTACATATATTACACATAAAATATGCACATATCATCAACATACCGAAACCAAATTAAGTTCACATTATGCACCCTTCTCAATTGGTGCTAATAACGGCCAGGGTTCGAATCCACGGCCCCTTGTGACATGGGGTGCTATTGAAAAACGCGGGTACCTGTCGTGAAAAGGATGCATTTGTATGGGAGACGAAATGATGGATGACCGGTTTTTAAAGGTTTATAATTTTGGGTCCCTAATCCTTTTTATACAGGTTGGTATAAAAAAATTCCTTCGAATGTTAGGACAGTCATCAAGCATGTTGAGCTCAGATACGTCAACGTACGTGAGATCAATTTGCTTTGCTATCTTATGTGTAGCTTAGGCAACCGATGTTTTGTTAGAGACTATACTAATTACGTTCCAGGGGTCAACTGGATTCAGTTGACCTGGATTGGTCTTATTTAGACTAACCTCCTATAACAAGGGTTTTTAGTTTCGTTTGACCAAATGTAAAATATATGGTGTACCATCATAATCTTCTATGTATACAGGGTTATTTGTAAAACACCAACAACTTCTTAATTAAGAGGTCATTGTACTCATCATTATAAACAACTTTTACTTTAGCGATTTCAGATTTGGTCTCATAGTAAAAGTTGTTCATAATGATGAGTATAGTGAACTCTTAAGAGGTTGTTGGTGTTTTTCAAATAACCCTGTATATGTAACGTTGCCAAAGATGGACTAGTACAAGCGTTGACTTTAAAATGGAAATGGGCCAGACATATAGCACGTTTGCAAGACCAGAGATGGACCAAAATAGTTACAGCCTGGAAAGGCCCACTTGGTAAGACCCTGCACAAGATGGGAAGATGACTTAGTTAAAGTCGCCGATGTATGTATATTGGTTCCAAATAGCTAAATCTAGAGAAGACTGGTCATCCTTGGACGAGGCCTTCACCTGCAGAAGGGTTCTAGCAGAAGAGTAAACAAACCGTAGATTGTAATTACTTTTTCATTTAATATTTTGTTAATTTTTTTAAGTTACTTTTATTCTTTTTTAGTTATTTTATTCTAAACTAGCTGTCCGCACAACTTAGTTTGTGTCACATTTTTCATGACTGCTCCGCTCCTTTTGTTCTTAGCGTGATGATATATAGCCTATAACCTTCCTCGATAAATGGGCTATCTAATACTGAAAGATTTTTTCAAATCGGACCAGTAGTTCCTGAGATTAGCGCGTTCAAACAAACAAACAAACAAAAAAACTCTTCAGCTTTATAATATTAGTATAGATTACTTTCACCTTTAAAAGGCTTTTTATTTTATTTATTATGTAACATTGCCAGGGGTCTGAATAAAGCCGGACACAGTCAGGCTTTTTGGTTGAATGTCCGGCCAAATTAGACGGTGTCCGGCCTGTTCGGATATTTGATAGGCTTTTTAAATTTGAGCATTTTATCGCTCACCTTGTATCGATTCTTACGTAGTGCGTACTATTGCAATGATTGAAATGAATATTAAATGATTCATAATAATGAAGACTGGCTCACTCAATTTTATTGTTGTTTCATTAGAATTTAAGAAGATTTTGTGTTAAACCTTTGTTTGGTTATATAGTGCGTACTATTATTGTACTTATTATTATACTATTGCAATAATTGAAATGAATATTGAATGATTAATAATACTAAAGACATGGCTCACTAAATTTTATTGTTGTTTCATTAGAATTTAAGAAGATTTTGTGTTAGACCTTTGTTTGGTTATACTAATACTATAAAATGGCGGTCTTTTTGCTCTAATGTCCGGCCAAACTGGCTGTTTTGTCCGGCTTTTTGGTTTTAAGACTTGCCAACCCTAAATATACATATTGTTATGTATATAAAAGCGAAATACCACTCACTGATATATCAGGAAATCTCAGAAACTATGTTATAACATTTACAAACTTAAAATTTATTCAGCACTAGCTTCTGCCAGCGACTTCGTCCGCGTGGAATAGTTACTTTACCCCCGATTTTGAAACTCTCAGCCCGATCGGTTTAAAATTGACAAAAGATAGACATGCTGTTTCGGGATATTTTTAGATAATTTTATGTAGAACATTTCCGTAATACATGATTTCTATGTAACTTTAACCATTAAGGCTACACACGCGACGGAAGCTTAAAAAATGGAGTAACTTCTTCCGTTTTCCCAACATTTTCCTTCACTGCTCTGCTCCTATTGATTGTAGCGTGATGAAAAGTATACTATAACCTGCCCAGGAGTATGAAGAATAATTGCACCAAGTTTCGTTAAAATCGGTCGAGTAGTTTTTGTTTCTATAAAGAACATACAGACAGACAGACAGACAGACAAACAGACAGACAGACAGAAAGACAGACAGACAGACAAAAATTTTACTGATTGCATTTTTGGCACCAGTATCGATCACTAATCACCCCCTGATAGTTATTTTGAAAATATATTCCTTGTACAGAATTGACCTCTCTACAGATTTATTATAAGTATAGATTTAGGTTCCTCATAGGGTGTGGATATCCGCTAAGAACGGATTCCATGAAACTCCTCCTCTACCTACGAAGGTAAAACGGGGGGTTAAAATTGTTTGTACTAAATCTGCACAGACGAAGTGCTAGTGCAATCATAATCATATAAAAATCCTTATCACTTATGTTTTTTATGCCAACGAGTACAAAATGACAATAATGACATCATTAAAAAAACAAATATCTTCCAAACAATAATAATACATTTTTAATACACAATATTCCAAGTGTAGGTATTGACAACTTTATTTCCATTCATGTCAACTCTCATCTCTCGACATCTGTATACATTATTGTCTCAACGACACGACTAAATAACAATAGCATTCACAAACTTCAGCAAACATTTCCTTACCTCTCGACTTCATTAAAGGTGGCGCGGATATTTCAATTAAACACAAGACAAAGCAAGAAACTTCGCCATTTGTAACACGACAACAAACAACCTTCTACTAGTACGCGTTTGTAAGTTTTTATGTTTGTTTGTTTATTTTTAAATAATTCACACATTTCTAAAGCGTTAAAAATTATCTGCAACAAAACTAAGGAGTTGTTTAGAATGACAAATAAAAACTAATAATATAATATAAAAGTTTTTTTTTTTAATATCTTACAATTTATTGATTATGCGCCCTGAATTCCGCCTATTATGGGATAAAGCGTTAGATAGCATTCACGCCAGCGATACCACTATGAAAAACATAATTTTGCCATCTTCTGACTATTATTACTTTTAGTTAGTTTAGTTTTTTTTTAGTTAAGTGTAGATATATGTATATAGTAATGGTTAGTTATACTAAAAGTTGTCAATAAATTATATTTACTTTTAGGAAGCAAAAAACTTAAAAAAGCACATTATGTACATACATGATTTATTAAAATGCATATTACAAATAAATGAACAAACCTAATCATATCCTGAACAAAGAAAACAATCAAAGGATAGTTACGGTACGAGTAGCAAAATTCCGTATGGTTATTCCCAATATTCGCGCAGGCGAAACCACAGGCAGACGCCAGTGCAAAATAAACGTATGATTTATTCAAACTTCCATTTTGTTTTATAACTTGTAACAATTCGAGAATTATGAATCAAAGTTGCTTGATTATAATTTCAAAAGCAAGTCCGTGTTTATTAATGTAAATTGTGACCATTATGCGGCGTTTCGTAATCAGCTGTGGGTGGGATGCTGCTAAGTTATGTAGGTATTGTCCTGTTTAGGTAATTACCGAATGTCTGTGTGCTCAATTGAAGACGATTTTTCATAATTTTTGAAGATTGAAACTTTTTGTTTGTATATTTTTTTTCAGATGGTAGTGGTGGGTGATGGATGATGACAGAGACAAAGTCGACGATGGAATGAGCTTACCCAGAAGAAGCCTGTTCACTCTAACTTTGAAGTTTTCGGCTGAATGCGTTTGGAGCGAATTGGTGTAATAGCATCAAGGTAGGGATGGTAACTTACAGTGCATCTAGATGTCCTATGGTAGAAGGGGGCCGGTGGGATGAGGTCGTGGAGTTCACAGGCAACTCGCCGAAGTACAATCTGTAGAAGACTGACAAGCAGGCGACCTTGCTAGCTACTTATGAGGAACTCGTGGATAAATAATAGCAGCTGCACGATCGGTTTTCGACGTGAAGCTATGCTTGACGAGGCCGGTCCATGGATGGGTGGCCATTCATTACATACCAAGACTAAATTGAGAGTTTGGTGATTCTTTGAGGGCAAAGAATCACAAATTCTACAACAGTTATGGTGCCTATCTTTGCAAGTAAACAATTAACGATAGTGTTATTTATTAATGTAAGTCGTAAAATCATATCACATCATCATCAACAGCAGTCCACTGCTGGACATAGGCCTCTCCAATTGCACGCCACTTAGATCTATTTTCGCCTTCTCGCATCCAGTTTCTGCCTACACTGTCCTACAATACGATTGCAGAGACGCGGTCTCCACTTTAGAACTCGTTTACTCCAACGGTTGTCGGTTCTACGACTAATATGGCCAGCCCACTGCCACTTCAGCTTACTAATCCGGTGGGCTATATCGTTAACCTTGCTTCTCTGACGGATCACCTCATTTCTGATGCGATCCCTCAGAGACACACCGAGCATAGCCTTTTCCATAGCCAAAAACTCATATAATTAAACCCAAAATCAAAAACTGTTTATATTGTACTAAGGACCTTCCTTTGTGCCCGTCTGCATTGATTTAAAAGGGGTTCGTCGGGGCATTTAAATGTTTGATCATAGGTCTTGAGTATTTTAATAAAACGCAAAAATCATTTTCATCACAAAAACCTCAAAACAGACCTTTTGCAGTTCCGTAAAATAGTAAAGAAACTATTTGTCAACAAGTGCCTTACGGCGACAATAACACCGCGACATCAATAAAAAAAATAAGCAACGAATCTCAAATCCCAACGACGACCAACTAAGCACGCATTCGAAATTAAGCCTTTTTATAACATTACTAAGCGAAAATCCACTTTATTGTTCACAGCATAACGTTTAAAACACATCTTAACAATTATTGCCGTTTACACCATGCTTCCTTTAAAGAAGTGTTTACGGTGTCGTGAAATTTTGCGCTGCAGGGCTTAATAGCCGACGTATGCTCTTACTCTTTCATGCAGCTATGTCTATCCCTCTCTGCGGTCATCACATTCAATCCGACTTTCTTATAATCCAATACAGGACTGGACAGACGGGATTTGTAGGGACTTGGTCTCTTTTTGAAATATTGCAGGAAATATCATACGTTCGTTCTAAGGATTATGGGAAATTGGTTGAAGTGACTTGAGAATTCCTTTGTGCAGTTTCGTTTCTTGGCAGTTGTTCAATGATATAGTTTTATTGGCAAATAGCTAGATTTTTTAGGTGAGTATTAAACATTTTTTTTTGTAGAATATTATTTTGATAACAAGGCTTTTAGAAGTGACATGGTTAAAAAAGTTCTTAAGAATTTTATGACCAATTAATGTCTACAAATTGATGTCAAAGAGATTTCGACAAACATAATTTAAATCCTCACATATTAAAATAAACATGTAAAAAATAAACAAACAGGTTATAATATACACCTTAGATCACATATACATATCTTCTCAACTTACCCCTTTGCAGAAAGGTAGAAACCATAAATGATACATATCGGGATGATATTTCATATTTATGGTGCTACGAAGCCATTCGTAGAGCTTCAAGTGCTACGGACACCTGACTACGCGACTTGCTACGACGTAGCTCGCTTCGAGATCGTAACGTAAATAAAATTATTTTGACGAAATTACTGTCTTGTAGGCTTATTATGCTTTTTTACTTGTATAAAGGTAGTTTTGATAAGCAGTCGTGACTAATACTACTAATTCATACATAAATAAGAAGTATGTATTTAGATATCGACGCAAGAAAGCAATCTTGTCGTATCTCGAAAAATAGGTATTTTTCTTTTTTACATATTTGGAATCAGAAAAAAATACTGCGTCGAACGGTCTGAGAAACGTTTTTCTACGACAATTTTTTGTTATGATACGACGTTGACTTTTTCTAAACTTTTTTAACAAAACATACTTCAAAATGCTGTATATACGACGAAATCAACTATTTTTCTAAGTTTCATAAGTAGGATATTATTGGGCATCTCACCCCACCTTCCGTTCCTTCGGCTCACTCCGTTCGCCTCCGTCACTCTCGGTGTGGTGAATTGCCCAATAATATCCCACGGAGTGGGCGCCGTTCCACATTTCAATAGTAGTCAATGGAGTGAGCGCCGTTCCACATTTCAATAATAGACAATGGAGTGAGCGCCGTTCCACATTTCCGTTCCTTCGGCTCACTCCGTTCGCCTCCGTCACTCTCGGTGTGGTGAATTGCCCAATAATATCCCACGGAGTGGGCGCCGTTCCACATTTCAATAGTAGTCAATGGAGTGAGCGCCGTTCCACATTTCAATAATAGACAATGGAGTGAGCGCCGTTCCACATTTCCGTTCCTTCGGCTCACTCCGTTCGCCTCGTCACTCTCGGTGGAGTAGGATACCCATTCCCAGAAAGTGCAGTAAAATACTGGTTCAGCGCCTACTCCACCCGATGGAACGGAAGGTGGAGTATTTCGTTGCTGTTGGCTTGATCCCTGCAAACCTACCGTTTTGTAACTAAAGGTTAAATTCTTTTAGTAGGGAAGGTGGATAACTTATAAATAATTGTACACAGTTTTTACGCTACATTCGATTCGTACTATTGTAGTAAGAAGGTTGAATTTTGTGTTACGAAACTAAATACCTACATATAACTAAAACGATGCATGACTCAGTGAAATCTGATTTAAAAGACATTTGTAAACTTGTTATCAAGAATTCTGGTGGCGAGATTATATTTTTACAAGATTTGCAAATTGGTCAGAGAAATAAAGATATTGGTTCATCCAAACACCAGGACTGCTATACATCCCAAACCAAAGATTTGTTCCGCCGACAGATCTCAGATTCGGTGAAATCTAGTTTAGAAAACACTCACTATCTCATATTGAAGGATAGCCTTGGTGGTGCTCATACATTTGTTCGAGTTAGAAACAATGAGTTATAAAGGTCAATGTAATCCATTAATTAGCTCATTGTTAATATGACTGTTTCAAGCCGTCGTCATGAAATTTGTAAAACAACCACAATCGTTACATGTAAACAAACTTTGCGTTCATTCTCAGGAGACTGGATTTCGTCATGGAGAATTATTACCTAAATCGGTACGATGCATCATTTGCGGGCCGTCAAATTGTGGTAAAACCAATTTATTAATTGGTCTTCTTTTACACGAGAATGGTTTAAGATTTAAAAATGTTTATGTTTATTCGAAAACCTTGCAACAACCCAAGTACGTTTTTTTAGAAAAAGTCTTACAACGAGTACCAGGCATTTCATTTCAAAAATATCATGAAAATGAACAAGTGCTAAGTGTTCAGACCGCAAAACCGAATTCTGTTATTATATTTGATGATGTTGCTTGTGAAAATCAAAGTAGTATACGTGATTATTTTTCTATGGGGAGACACAAGTTCATAGATTGCTTTTATCTTAATCAGACGTATAGTAAAATCCCTAAGCAGTTATTAAGAGACAACGCAAACCTAATCGTACTTTTTAAACAAGATGAAAGAAATATGAGACATGTTTATGAAGAACATGTCAACACAGACATGACATGGAATGAATTTCGTGAAATGTGTTCAAAAATATGGAGTATACCTTTCAATTATGTTGTAATTAATAAAGATTGTTCAAAAAACAATGGATGTTATCGAAGTAAATTTGACACGTTTGTAGTCTTTGACTAAGAACACGAAAACATATATAAGACTATTAACTGCCTGAAATTATTATTCACCTTACGACGCTACATCAATTACGACGTATTTTACCAATATGGAAAAATCATTGAAACGACAAATTGTTGATGCGGCAGAAGCTGTAAAGACAAAAGTACGAAAAATGAGAGATGCTGAGATCAACAGTAAGCAAGCACTGGAATCTGTTTTCAAACCTGTAACAGAACCTCTCAACCAAATTGCTAATGCCAGTAAGCAAACTCCTCTCCTACATGTTAGTAATGATTTTGCTGATGTTCCGTTTACCAAGAAAATTTTGCAGAAGGAAGGAACTGGTAGCGCAGAAAGTAATGATAATAATAGCGATGATGACAAATATGAATCCGATATCAACAGTGACTCTTCTTATGAATCAGTAGTTGAAAGGAATCCAGATTGTGATACGTCATCCTGGTCAGTATCTTCAGAAGCGTTGAAAGATATTCCATTTGGGGTTAGAGCAGACCGCGAGAAACTGATGTTAGGTTCTGCTTGCATAACGATCAACGATCAATACATCACCGTGGCTGGACGTAAATACCGAAATACACCTGGTTTAAAACAGTTGTTGCTTAAGAAAGATGTAGACTTAAGTTTAGTTACAGATAGTGATACACAAAATTATAAGTCAATGCTTCTTGATACAAATGCACATCGTCGAGACTATGATCCAAGAAAGCCAATAAAAAGTAATAAAGGACAAAAATATTTGCAAGTTATTAAACCTCTTTTTAAACTGAAGAATGCAGTTCAGGGGAAGGGTCTACCGTTGGTAAAAAAGTGGAGAAAAAACGTAGATTTAGTGTACTGGGATAATCCTAATGAATTAGTCGAAAGGTTGAAATTATTAATTGCGTCTAGAGATGCTGGCAACACAGGATTAGATAATGAAATTATATCTATCATTGAAGAATTGCGTGAGAGTAAAGTTATAAATAAATAAATATTTGAAGTTGTGTTTATTTTATTACCAACCTCTCGATACAATACACCTTCATCATGAACGTAGACAAATTCGGACACTACATTCATAAAAGAATGCGTTTATCAGAGTTATTTGAGTTTAATGAGAATGCATTGTTAAAATCAGAAAATGGAGATTTTGATTTAAAAACATCAAGACTGAGGGGAATTAGATCTCCAGTAGAAGCAGACGATGCTGTGAACAAGAATTATGTAGATCAATTGAATGCTAACACGTTAAAAGAATTAAATAACCTGGCTGTGAACAAGGATTATGTAGATCGATTGAATGCTAATATGTTTAACGAATTTAATAATCTGATTGGTAAATTGCGTTCTCAAATCATAAAAGATGCAAAGACTACAGTTCAAGCTACTTTAAAAGCTGGGATACCTGAGGTTTCAACTCATTTACAAGATAAGTTTTATACTAAAGCAGAGGTTGATACATTGCTTCAAAAAACTCCGTAATGGTAAAACAGCAAATTGTTAATGAAATACATAAAGCGGCACGAAGAAATTTCCTTCGACGTTCTGTTATTCTGAAAGGAATCCGCGACTTATGGCAAGCTGACTTGATGGACATGCAAAACCTGAAAAAGTATAACAAAGGTTACAATTTCATCTTAGTGGTGATGGACTGCTTCTCTAAGTATGCCTGGGCTGAACCGTTAAAATCGAAAAATAAATTGGATGTTACTCGTGCATTCGAACATATACTGCTAAGTACTCGTAATAATCCAGTTAACTTACAAACTGATATGGGAACAGAATTTTATAACAGCACTTTTCAAAAGTTAATGAAAAAGTACAATATTAACCATTATTCATCATTTTCTACTAAAAAAGCATCAATTGTAGAGAGACTGATAAGAACTTTAAAAAATAAATTATATAAATATTTTAGTCTCAATGGAAACTATAAGTGGTTAGGTCAACCATTGGAAGATATATTGAAGAAGTATAACAACACAAAACATCGCACAATTCAATTTAAACCAGTTGATGTGAACAAATCGAATGAACAAGTAATCAAAGAAAATATTAAAAAAGTAAACAAACATAATTTTGTGAAGTGGAAGCCAAAATTCAAAGTTGGTGATTATGTCCGTATAAGTAAATACAAACATAATTTTGAGAAAGGTTACACTCCTAATTGGTCAACAGAATTATTTATTATAAAAAACGTTAATAAAACCTTTCCAGTGACATATCAAATAGAAGACCAACGAAAGCAAAACATATTAGGATCCTTTTACGAACAAGAACTGCAAAGATCTAAGCACCCTGATGTTTATTTGATAGAAAAGGTTTTAAAAAAGAGAGGAAATAAATTGTATGTTAAATGGTTAGGTCTAAACAGTACTGAAAACAGTTGGATTAAAAAAGCTGCAATAATGGACTAAGATATTATATAACCACTTTATTCATTTAAATCCCTATCATTATAATTTCAGTAATGCAAGGGAGTGGACTTGTTAACAGTATAATTAATAATTTACCATTTGAAGTTCATTTGCCAGGATACAATTATTGCGGACCAGGAACCAAACTTCAAAAACGCTTAGCGCGAGGTGATCGAGGAGTAAATAAGCTAGACGAAGCTTGCATGCAACACGATATTGCATATACAAACCACACAGCCTTATCAAATCGTCACAAAGCCGATTTACAACTACTTAACATGGCTAAACAAAGACTAAAATCAAAAGATGCAGGAAAAGGTGAAAAATTAAGCTCATGGTTAGTAAGCAAAGTCATGAAAGCCAAATTGAAATCTGGTTCTGGTGCTAAAACATTTAAAAGTTTAGTATCAAAAATAAAATCTAAAGTAAAAAAGCTAAAACCCAAGGATAGTAAGTCTTTAATAAACTTCGCTTACTTAGCTGCAAAAAAGTTATGCCCCAAATTACACCAAATCAGAGTACCGAGAGTGATCCCCATACCGAAGACTGGTGGAGTTCTACCTTTAATTCCAATTTTTGCTGGCTTATCAGCTTTAGGAGCTTTAGCTGGTGGTGCGGCTGGAGTTGCAAAAACGGTGAATGATTACAAATCAGCTCAACAAAACTTGCGAGAGACAGAACGACATAATAGAACTATGGAGGGTTTAGCAGTGGGCAAGGGTTTATACATAAAGCCATATAAAAACGGTAAAGGATTGTTTATAAAACCAACAAAAAACTGAACAAGAAGCTACCAAATCGTCCACTTACTAATGTAGACATCCAATACTATGCCAGAGACATCCCATATTTCCGAGGAGTATATATGAAAGATCAATTACCAAGGAAGCCGAAACGTAAGGAATGTGGTATTGTTAACTTAGACGATTCTAAAAACGAAGGAACGCATTGGGTAGCTTATGTAAAAGTTTATGACTATTGTGAATATTTTGATAGCTATGGAAATTTAAAACCTCCATTAGAACTGGTTCGATATTTTAAGAATTGTAAAGTTTCATATAACTACACAAGATATCAAAAATTTAATACTGTAAACTGTGGTCATCTATGTTTAAAATATCTAAGGACTTTTTGGAATAAAAATATATAAAATAAATGTTTTTATTTTATTTCAATCATTTGCAAGATGTCACTCACTTTGTCAATAACTGGAAACTCATCAATTTTATCTACGTACTATCCTAATACGTTGCAACTAGATGGAAAATATGAGTGTGCTTTATTGCATTTTTCAACATTTAATTCTATACCAAATATTGATAAAAGTAATAACAAATACTATTATGGTTCAAACGACGTTATTGAAATACCGGAAGGCACCTATGAATTGCAAGATATTTACGATTATTTGAAATCTGAAATAAAAGATGCCTCAATCAAATTACAATGTAATAACAATACTTTAAAAACTAGCATATATTGTTCAAAAGACGTTAATTTTAAGAAAGAAAACTCTTTCGGTAGGCTGTTAGGGTTTGATAGACAGGTCTTGAAAGCAAATAAATGGCATGTGTCACAGCATCCAGTCAACATTTTGCCGACGACAGTGGTAAGGATCGAATGTGACATTATAAGCGGCTCTTACATAAACGGTGAACCAAGTCACATAATTCACGAATTCGCACTCAACGTGCCACCTGGATACAGAATCATAGAAATCCCGAAGAACGCAATATATTTTCCAATCAATCAAAACAACATAAGCTGCATACATATCCGACTACTAGATATAAACAATCGCTTAATTAATTTGCGTGGTGAAGAAGTGCAGCTGTATTTACATCTTAGAAGACAAAATGATTGACTACAATAAATATGTGCCTCACCAAATTAAAAATACCAGTTCTACTCAAGCTACCTACCAAATAAGACGTCGTTCTAAGAGCAAAATAAAATTAACTAAAGACAATAAGATATTTCTCAGAGCGATTGGGTTATTAAAATGAATATCTTAGACGTTTTATCCACTCCAACATACGACAACAGTATAGAAGGAATCGAATTTCATTCGTACAAACCTTATGTAACAAGTTTCAACAGGAACGATGAAATACGCATACCTATCAACCAACAGGATCTGTACATATTACCATCAGCCAGCACTCTCTATTTGGAAGGAACCGTTATCGTTAGCAAAAAAGATTCAAAAGAGAAAGCTACTAGTGTCAATTTTACGAACAATGGACTACTCTTCTTGTTCCAAGATATTAGGTACGAACTAAACGGAGTGGAGATTGATAAAATAAAAAATGCAGGTATAACTACAACCATGAAATCATTAATATCAATGAATGAGAATGAATCAAAAATAGCTAGAGCTTGGGGTTGGAGTATCGATGGTATAAAAAATATTAATGGGGGAAGTTTTTCTGCGTCTATACCACTTCGGAATATCCTCGGTTTTGCAGAAGATTTTAAAAAAGTTGTAATAAATGCTAGACATGAACTAATATTGTTACGAAGCAACACTAATTTGAACGCTGTAAAATTGAATACCGGTGAAATTGTGGAAGACATTCAAATAAATAAAATCATATGGCGCGTACCCCACGTTAAAGTATCAGACAAAGAAAAAATAAGTTTATTAAAACTGTTGGAAAAAGATCGATCGCTTCAGATGATATTTAGAAACTGGGATCTATATGAATACCCCACTTTACCAAGATCAACAAAGCACACCTGGTCTATCAAAACTTCATCTCAAATAGAAAAACCGAGATATGTAATAATTGGACTACAAACAAGTAGAAAAAATAATGCAAGTTCTGACATGTCGCAGTTTGATCACTGCTATGTTCGTGATGTTCGAGTGTACCTTAATTCAACATATTTCCCGTATGAAAGCATCAATGTGAACTTCGCCAATAACAGAATTGCTTTATTATATGAACAATATATCAGATTTCAGCAGTCGTATTATGGACGTTGTCAGGAGTCCTTATTAAGCGAGAAACAATTTAAAGAGTTAGCACCATTGTTTGTTATTGATTGCTCTAGACAGACCGATAATCTGAAGACTGGACCCGTTGTGGATGTAAGGGTAGAAATTGAGAGTGATTCAGAAATACCAGATCAAACTTCGGCATACTGCCTCATTCTCAACGATTGTATTGTTGAATACAAACCATTAAGCAACACAGTGAAGAAGTTATCATGAACGCGGATATTATCATTGTAGAACTCCAAGGATTCAAATATTTAGACAATAATTTTATCGTCAAAGAAGTGGCTATCGTAAGTAATGAGCACACACAGACGTTCTTGATTAAACCACCGCATTCGTTTTATTACTTAACTCAAGAAGAAAAGAAGCAGGTGCGATGGTTGGAAAGAAATCGTGGAATTTTCTGGAGTGAGGGCTTTATAGATTACAGAGAGTTTCAACACATCATCGTACCGTATTTAGAAAATAAAAATATTATTACAAAGGGTTCGGAAAAGATTAAGTGGATTAAAGACTTATGTGCAAACTGTGAAGTGATTGACATAGGAGAGAAAGGGTGTCCTAATTTTGCGACATTAAAAAAGAAGTTCTGTAAAAATAAAACTGATTTTAACTGTGTGAACCATAAAATGAATTGTGCATTAAATAATGCGGTGTGTATTAGAAAATGGTACGTGGATAATAATATGTCTGTATTTAATTTATTTTAAATATTATTGTGTTGAACAGTTAATAAAAATAAATAAATATTGATCTACTTAAGAGTGTTTTATTTAATATTCAGGGTAACCTACATACCTAACTTAAAATTAGCTGTAGCAAAATGATTTTAAATATATCATGATTTTAATCAAATTATTGTAAGAAAAAAATCTATAAGAAAATAACCTATAATTACATATATCATTACACTAGAGCTAATTTAGAGTTCGAGTATAAATCAGTAATATAAAATAAAACATATTTTAAATATATGGATATATTTTTATTTACTTTAATAAATATTTGAAATGATTACAAAATAATTATATCTACCTATATACTTATAAACTTGTGTTGTATGTACACTACCCAACTAAATTAAACACATCAAGAGATTAATATTATCTACTTACATTAAAACTATTTAGATACTACACTAATTCTTATTTAACTTTATCATAATATTTGACTAAGTAGGCTAGTAGACTAGTTTTTTCTATACAAAATAAAATATAAAAACTTAATTACAATAAAACTAACATTTATGATATTTTAATAATTTATACATCCAAAATACCCTAATAACTATAACATTACTCACATATTTTGTATTGCTTATTGCTAAAAATCTTACACAAAAAAACTTATAACTTACACAAATTATTCACAGCTTAATAATAACCACTGTCCCCGCAAAGTTTTTTTGAAATTTTATTAATTAACGATAGCGTCTCCTCCATAACATAGTCCACTGATTCAGTCACTACATACTGCGCACTTAACACCACGTTCTGATCATCACATGCAGATTCTTGTTGTTCACTGATATCGAGCACTTTAACCTGGATCAGTCGTAATCCTTTTTTCTTCTCATTGTTTATGACATATGATTCACATTTAGGCAGAGACTTCTGTTTTAGACACTCACGTCTTGTTCTAGGTTTCTTGTTAGCAGATCCGCAGTCTTGTCTTGTTCTAGGCTCCTTGTTGGCAGGTATTTGTTGTTCTTCGATATCTGGGATATGCCAGCTTAAACTCGGTGTCGGAAAACCTTGACCGTATTGTGAGAAGTCGACAATATCTGGTGAATCACACATTATTAATGATCTGAAACAAACAAAATTATAATGATTAATAATCATGTCAAACAACATAAATAAAGAAATAATTTAATAAGTACTTATAGATACACTAGTGCAATACTCACAATTTGTTTCGTTTTTTTTTTTTAATTGATGTGATGTGACCGTTCCGGCTGACTGCCTTGTGATGTATGTACTAATCATATTATTATGAAATGAACTCCATAAAACCTTGCGATATGAGTCAATTTCATGTCTCAACAAGTTCAATCTAATGCGCACCTGATCGGTGTCAAATTCCACACCGCGCGTGCGAACTTCGAACCATGAGTGCCTTGTCATCAAAACTGGATATTACATATTTTATCAAGTTGGAACCTGTATCGATACGCTGCGAGACCTGTGTGTGTGTGGTTTATCATCAGAAACAGAAATGAAACAGATTTATGAATATAAAATATTATTTATTCGGATAATAAATACACCTACACTGTTTAGATCTAACTAGTAAAAGGACACCAAGAATACATACATTTTAAAATTTCATACATAATAAAATCAGGTTCAAAAATAAACTTATGTCGATACTATTTAAATTACATTCCAAGACAATTTTACTTATTACAATAACATAACGATGTCATAAGTTTTACCATTTACAATCAATAAAATACATATTAACATTACATAAATATACTTGCGTTACCCCAGGCTATAGTAGAAACTTTATCAAACGATAGCAATCGTTTATCATCATTGCTTGAAAGTGCTATTTTATTTAAGTCATGAGTGTATATTTCATGTTTTATTGATCTAAACAATACATTTTTTTTGCGAATAACATTGCAATTGTACAAAACATTTTTATAATCAATCATATTTAAATTTTTGGTAATACATTTTTGTGTACCTTTTGCCTTTTTAATTGTTCTGTTTAATGTTTTAATACAATAAAGCTTTGAGCGCAGTCCTACGAATTCTTTGATAATGTTGCCACCCATTTCATCCTTAAACAGTCCTGGAATCTTCTTATTAATAATTGGTAAATTATAGCCATTGTTAGAGTCATAATTACTGGTATCAAAATATTTTAGAAAATGGAGCTTAAAGTCTTTATAAACATCATTACTTTGCACATCATATACTAGACTATCTGTGTCAGTATAGCACAATTCTATTCGGTTACCATAAAAAGGTTTTATGATAGAGTAGTGAAAGTCGTACATGTGAGCTTTAGATAATTCTAATACTGCAAACCCTATGTAAATTGGTTTGTCAAGTATAATTCGCACAGGTTTCATTTGGATCGCTACTAGATCATCTGAAAATACAGAGGCGCTATGAAAATATGGGCTGGCTATTAATTTTTCAGCACAAGTAGTCTTTTTTGTTTTATTGTTCGCGTCACACCACTTATTTACTAACTTAACGTCTATTCGGTGTTCATTATTTTCAAGGGTCTTTCCAAAAATACTATTGTTCAATAATTTGAAAAAGTCTTGTTCAAACGCTGACTCTGCTTTTTGGCGTAACTGGGTGTTAATATCAATATATTGCTTTAAAAAACTACTTTGCTTAAATATAATGGCGCGATGGATCCTTCTCAATACTAAACCGTGCTGTAAACATTTTTTTAAATGTACGTAATGAATAACATAGTAATATTTATCATACAAATTTGGTATTAACTTTTTATTCTTACCACCCGGTGGTACGCATTTTTCTGGACAGAAGGGAAAGTCATTGTGTTCCATATGCAAATTCTTCGGATATATTAGATCAACTTCAAGAATGTAACCGTTTTCAGCAGTATCACTAATTTCAGCTAAGTTCAATTGTAAAGAATCTATTTCTTGTCTATTCATAAATCTAAAATCTGAATAGGGTAAGGATTGACACATGCTGTAACCGTATAAATTATTGCAATCTAAATAAATAATAAATGAATTTGGACGGGTTGGATCGTAAGTATCTAAATACTTATGATTGGCTTTGACATGTCTTTTGGAACACATACAAACACCTCCTCGAATACCTTTTTGTATCATTCTAAAAATTTCAACATCACTAATCAATTCTAATTTAACTCCCGTTTTTAAAAGCATTGCATCAAAAGATAGACTTGGCGCTGTAAGATAGAACGCGGGATCGAGATTGTAATGTAGTTTACAAGTTTTCCGAAAATTTTCAAATACATCTGTTAGCAACAGAACATCTGTTTTGAGATACAAATCTGTATACATACCCATGTTTTGAATATTAAATACTGACCAAACAGACTGAGCGTGTTCATAGTCTTCATCGGTAATTGTCTCATTAGTTAAGGAGTTAAAAAAATATTTTTTGGAGGGTAAACACGTATCTTCATATCGTTCCCATTGAGACATATAATCATATGGATACACTCCTTTACGGGTGAGTAGGTTAAATCGTTTTTTAGCAGGGAAATAAGATTGTAATTGTTTAAAGTCTTGTTTTTTCATTGTACTAACCAACTTTTCTAAGCTAGTTCCTAAAAACTTGTAAGAATCTACAAACCGAACCTGGATGCTTTCCCCGGTAGAAATCGGAATAAACTTAGAGAATGAAATATAGTTTTCTTTTGTTTTAGGTATCACTTTTATAGATCCAGGAGCTTCACCTAATTCTTTTATGAAAAGGTGGCAATCGTATCCAGACAAATTATGGAAAAATACTGGCAAAAATGTTGGTAGTTTGTATTGTATGTTACAATAACTATGGGCTGCGCCGCGATATTTACCAGTCAAGTGACAATGATCGCGAACCCTATCGCCGAACAAGAAGTGCTCACAAATATGACATGTCATCGCGTTTTCAAAGTCGCGAGCATTATCATTTGAATAAATCATAGGCACATTATTTTTTAAAATATCGTAAATTTTTTGTGCATCTTTATAGATAGACTTCACAAAATTTGATGCACAATCCGAACCGCGATAAGAAACGTAACGATTGTGGCTTTCGTCTAGCGTACACGTAATATGATAAGCGAAAGCTACAGGCACGTGTCGCTGTCGCGTTACAGTACTCGCTTTAGTGGGGTCAGGGTCACAGGATTCGTACCGTTCCAGCATTGTTTCAAAATCTGCGTAAATAACAAATGGTACAATTTGCTTTTTATTATAATTTTTAAACTGTATGAAAGAACCCCTTGGAGGTAGTTCGGTGGCAACACCTCCACAACTATGTGAACTAAGATTATCGCATGAATCAAAAAACATCAAACAAGCGTCACAAAGGTACAGTTTACTGTGATGTTTTGTTATTTGATTTTTCACAAGTCGCGGCAAGTCTTTAATGAGACAGTAATGTGATAAATTATCTCTTTCTAAATAAAGTAAATGAATCACCTTTCCGTTCAAGGCTTTTGGTTTGTAAAGCGGTCCTATGACGGTATTATTTTTTAAACCATAAATGTAAATGCAAATTTCGGGGTTATTCACTTCGAACTGCGCAATATCTGAGAAATTCACTGGAAATGACATGTCCTTTATATTTAATACGTTACGAAAATCAGGGTAAGAAGATACTCTTTCAGGATGACTCTTAGCTGGATATAAAGCAGCAACAACAGACCACAAAAAACAATACTCGTCATTATTGTGGATATTAACACATGCTCTTATCGATTTTATAGCAGAAGGCAATTCGATAAAGCCTGAACCGTGCAACGGTTGATATTTGTTAACATTGACTTCCAAATGAGAACTGCTCAAGAACGTCCATCCGCTATCTCGGTCCTGAAATTCTTCTATCTTTTTTGATAAAATGTTTTTTACTTGAGTTAATAATGAATCAAATTCATAATTCTGATGCAGAGTAAAGTTTTTTGTGGCAAATGATTTCATCTCCTGACAATCATTTTTAAACATTAAAAACAAAGCAAAATATTCGAAATTAATTTTTAAACAAGTATGTTCTTTAAGAGATATGTTAATTAATGTTTTAATTTTGTCCCAAATATTAGTAAGAAATGATTCTAGAGAACAATTATCAGATGAATCGACAATTCTATAAGAAGCTATACGATTACGAAATGCAGAATTTATTATTTCAACACCTTCGCAAAAATGTGAAATAGATTTGTTTTTATGATTAGTACTACGTAGGTGACCTGTCCAGTGACTGCGCTCAATAGATGTGTTACAAACAGTACAGAAAGGCATTCTAGATTAAAATAGTTTTAAACTTACTGCTAGATGCTGCAATATATTATTTTTACGATTATGATGTACGATCGCAGAAATAACATCTGGTGCCCCAACAACTTAAATATTTATTTTATATTTATATTATATTATCACTATAAAAGACGGGCTCAGAATTATCAAATAAATCATGAGTCCGTCTCATAAAACCTTGTAGTCCGTTCCATTGTGGCGTGTTGCGGTTAAGCTGCACTTTTAGAACCACTGAGGCTTTCTTCCACCGCTCTTCTTTAGGGGTGGAGGCAACTTCAGCTTTGTTGTAGACTTTTACCTCTACATAAAAGTCCCCGGTTACGTCCGCCGTTCGTCGTACTTTACCGTTGGCGACACGGCTGATGAGGGTCGAACTGAAGTCCCCGATTGAGGTCTTCGATGGAACGTAGTCTTCTAAGCCAAAGAGGTCCGAGCTGTGTCTTTTACTGTAAACAATTTAACATAATTATTATTTATTACACAACACATTACATTACATTTATTTTTTAATCGATGGATTGACGGTGTATTACTCCTCTGTCGAACCTTACGGGGATAGAAAGCATGATGTTATGTTATAATAATTTCAATACCTCATAAACTAATTGTAAACATTTCTGCAAGGAATATAATTGGAATTTGATTTCAGCGCTCTTTACGTTACAGTTCTAAATCGTCGTCGTAATCGTCGTTTATCTGTGTATAACATTTTAATTAACATAACATCCACAACAAACACCTAAAGATAAAAGCAGTAACACAAAAGTACCTTGATTTCTGTTCTGATGGTGAGGTGTCCTCGGAAGCTTTGCGCTTCGACACCTTCTTTTTTGGTTGCGGCTTCACAACCTCGGCTACAGCTGCAGACCGTGTCTGGAATTCTGAATCAGAGTCGGACCTGAAATGAAACACAAAGATTCATTTTGTAACTGATAACTGTGGCTTCATTAAGGCTACCGATACACCAGCCGGCAGGCAGAAACCAGGTCCGTAGCTGGGTAGCGATTAGATAAATACATTATTGTTTCAATTGAGTAAAATGAATTAGGACTAGTGATACACCAGCCGGCAGGCAAAAACCAGGTCCGTAGCTGAGTAACAGTCATGATGGACGGATAGAACATGATAGTTACAACAGCCGGCAGGCAAAAACCAGGTCCGTAGCTTAGTAACAGTCACGATGGATATAGAGAACATGATAATTTTACAACAGCCGGCAGGCAAAAACCAGGTCCGTAGCTGAGTAACAGTCATGTTGGACAGATAGAACATGATAGTTACAACAGCCGGCAGGCAAAAACCAGGTCCGTAGCTGAGTAACAGTCATGATGGATATATAGAACATGATCATTTTTCAACAGCCGGCAGGCAAAAACCAGGTCCGTAGCTGAGCATTATGACAGCAAATTTAAAATTGAGAAGTATGTACTTACTTACATGTTAGAAAGTGTGATTTTAAAGCACCGCTAGTAGGAACTACTTGTCACTTTGAAGATTCTGGAGCGAATGAAATTTATTGATTGAAATTAATTCGTTTATATTCACAATTAATACTATGTTAGCATAAAATAGGTCATTTCAATTTTAAACTCAAAGTACATGTCTTACAGTTGTATAAAAAAATATGACGTTTACGTCATATTGAACTGAATTGATTGCATATCAAATTTGCTAAACTGCAATTTATTCATGAGAACTGAAAAAACAAAGCCGACAAAGTGAACCCGATCCCTGGTATGCTTTATGATTCATTACTAAACTAATATGTATAATTAATTTAATATTTGATGTTTGTTTGTTGAGAATGTTTAACTTCACAATTACGTTTATGTGAGAGGTGAAACTAACAAAAGTCAAGTCAGTAAGGTGCATATTAAAGATTTTTTTTTTTAATTGTTCCGTTGAAAGTAAATTTCTGAGCATAGTAAGTTGTTGAAAATAAATCATAACAATTTTTAAAAACGTACAAACAAACCAATCCATGTCGCCGATGCATGTCATGTTAAGTTGCAGTTAAACTCAGAAGTACTCAGAACTTATTTTATCATCAAATAAATACTATTGTGGAGTAAGTTAGTATGATTAAATAATCACCTAAACCCACTATGAAAGAATCCAAGAAAATATAACGTGTGGGAATCGAACGTACGTGTCTGAGTTATGATTTCATAGTTGTCGACTTTATCAATAATAACTTCAGTTTACTATTACAATGTTCCCAGTATTTATCCATTTATTCTTTACTCCTATTATCCCAAATGACTTTATTCTACCATCATTCATCATTCTATAATCTTACTTATAATTAAGTTTAAATCGCACTCGATAAAAAGTGGCAGATATAAAAAATATTATGTAAATAAAAGTATAAAAATATATTATCTTAGTACCCAGAAGAATGAAACACGTTAAAACTAGAAGTAATTACACAAATAGGTAATTCCACAAAAGACCAATTTACGGTTTACAACATGATGGTTATGTTAAATTACAATAGAAATGCATGGAATGCAATTTATGTGTACGTGTACATTCGTGTGGGAAGTGTTCATTCCATTGAAATTGAACTTTGCCGATTCAAACTAAAAAAGCAGACTCATACATAAAGGTAATTTACATCTATGTAGCAACCACCGGGTACGGTTACCGTCAACGGAACACATTGACGCACACAGTTTGTACGCTAGATTGTATAATGTAAGATACGTTTCTGATCCGGCTGCCGTTGTAAAGTGTATTTACACCTTAGATTTCTGAATGCAAAGCAAGGATTGATATTCCGTCCCTAACTTTACCACTTCACTGTTACGTGTTGATGTAAGAGGGTGTATCGTCTGTAATATGTTAAATTAAAATTTAGATGTCCTCGAGCCAATCTGGTCACAAAACAGAGTGATATGTGTAAAAGCGCTATTTACTTTTGTGGAGAGACATGAGACAATCTGTCCTAAATTTTAGTTTAATGTACGTGTATCCTAAAGTTCAGATGTCCTCGAGCCAATCTGGTCACGAAAACGGGTATGCGTGTTATTCTAAGCGGGAATGCACCATCCCTAAGTATGTGGAGAGACATGAGACAATCTGTCCTGAATTTTAGGTTATTGGCTTGCTCAGATAGAACCCTGATTATGTTATCGTGTAAAGTGAAAAGGATGTATCGTCTGTAATATGTTAAATTAAAATTTAGATGTCCTCGAGCCAAACTGGCCACAGAAAAAAAAATGTATGCGGACCTAAGGGTGTGCATTTTTTTACTTTTGTGGAGAAACATGAGACAATCTGTCCTAAATTTTAGTTTAATGTACGCGGTATCCTAAAGTTCAGATGTCCTCGAACCAATCTGGTCACGAAAACGGGTATGAGTGTTATCCTAAGCGATAATGCACCGTCCCTAACTTTGTGGAGAGACATGAGACAATCTGTCCTGAATTTTAGGCTAGCGGTTCAAACAGCGAACGCCTTGTTTGTTAACGTGTGATGTACACTTCATTACACGTTAATATGAATAGATTAAATTAAAATTTGGATGTCCTCGAACCAATCTGGTCACTAAAAATAGAATGTGCATATGTGCCTATGCGCTATTTCTTGCTTTCGTGGAGAGACGTGAGACAATCTGTCCCAGATTTTAGTTTAATGTATACGATATCCTAACGTTCAGATGTCCTCGAGCCAATCTGGTCACAAAACGGGTATGCGTGTTATTCTAAGCGGGAATGCACCATCCCTAAGTATGTGGAGAGACATGAGACAATCTGTCCTGAATTTTAGGTTAGTGTATGCGATATCCTAACGTTCAGATGTCCTCGAGCCAATCTGGTCACAAAACAGAGTGATGTGTGTAAAAGCGCTATCTCTAATATTGTGGAGAGACATGAGACAATCTGTCCTGAATTTTAGGTTAATGTATACGATATCCTAACGTTCAGATGTCCTCGAGCCAATCTGGTCACAAAACAGAGTGATATTTACTTTTGTGGAGAGACATGAGACAATCTGTCCTGAATTTTAGGTTAGCGGGGTGCATGAAAGGAGCCTCCTCGTGGCGCACCCTGGAAGCAGCTAGACACGAAAAAGCAGTGTCTAGGCTGACTAATCCCTTCGACTTGATGTGACTTAAGATAACAAGGTAAAATAGTGACGGAGGCGAACGGAGTGAGCCGAAGGAACGGAAATGTGGAACGGCGCTCACTCCATTGTCTATTATTGAAATGTGGAACGGCGCTCACTCCATTGACTACTATTGAAATGTGGAACGGCGCCCACTCCGTGGGATATTATTGGGCAATTCACCACACCGAGAGTGACGGAGGCGAACGGAGTGAGCCGAAGGAACGGAAGGTGGGGTGAGATGCCCAATAATATCCTACTTTCATAGATACAGCAAAATACTTTTTTGGCAGTCTAGATACGCAATTCTCGTTTGTATGCTCCGAAACACTTACAGCATTTGGTATGTGTAAAAAAATAATATTCTATTGAGATACAGCAACTTCGCCGCCTGAGTATTTTATGCTAGCTTAGAGATACTACAATTATATCGGTCGGGGTTTAATGTGATTTAGACTTACTATATTTTAATCTACCCATTTTATAATAAAGAATATTAATACATCATTTTATAGAGTCCCACCACCGTGCCTTTCTTTGGATACACCGTTTCCTGATCGTTTATCAGTGGTGGCGCGAGCGCCGAAGAGAGAAGGCGATTACGTGGTCTTCGGGTTGGGGTGTATTTTACGTGTTCAAACAATATGCTACCAGATGCTGAAGTTACAGAGGTCACATTATGTAGTCTGAATGGTGCCCAACCAAAAAGTTGTCTATATTCTACAAAACTGCCAGTACCGTTGCAAAAATACAACGATTTAAAAAACTCATCGACAAGCAAATCATACCCAGAACTGAATTTACAGTTCAAAATTTTAGTTGTTTACGCCATCCTAGACCAGGGCCGAAGCTTTCAAAAATGAAAAAAAAAAATACAGTAGGATGAAACCCTATATTGTAGATGTCTTATTAAATATTGACTTTATTAACTTATTTGTTTGTTAATTATAGTAGTATATTTCAATTTGCAATTTTTTCGTTTATCAATTTAGTATGAAATCTTACGTTTTTTGAGTAATTAAAGTGTAAATTTTAATAAATAGCTTAAAATTGTACATACATGTTGATAAAAAAATTAAGAATTTGAGTTTTTTTCAATTTTTTGCATTTTCTGAGAACAGTTACTATAATAATGTATATTTTGTTTTCACCATCAGAAAGGAGAGATTTCAATGAACAAAACGGCCCCCCAACTATTTGGAAAAAGTTGATATTTTGACGCGAGAATTTTCGATTGAAAATTAGGATGCTTTTTTGATATTAAGTTAAATTAAGGCGAAAAAATATTTTTTTTAAATCAAATAAATTACAGTGTATTTGGGACATAATAAGTTAAGTTTTCGACAAATTTCGTAGAAAAAAAATCTTTTGAAAAAAATAAAACTAAAAATCCAAAAACTTGGTTATTTGAATTTTTCACCTAAATTTGTAGGTTATGTGAAAAAATTGTAAATACAAAAGTTGTAGATTTTTTTATTACCTACAACTTTGCCATTTAACTTTTTTCCATAGGACTTGTAGTTTTGCCGGAAATCGAGATAAACCATTTTTTACCCTTAAAAACTCACCCCCTCTCACTTCCCGAACTCGGATCGACCATAATTTATTTTTCCTTTCATTTTTACCATTCCCCTCTTTTTCTAATGGATTTCATCTTACTGTATTTTTTTGGTTTCAAAAATTATCGACCCTGGTCTATACGGCATTTGTCGTTGGTTGATTTTCAGTTTTCAATTTTTGGGTAGAAGTTTTTTTTTAGTTATTTTTTCATCGCAGCCGTATTTTTTAAATTTTGTTTTAATTATTTTGTTTCTTATGAAAGATGTATTTTGTTTTACATATCTATATTACCACAAACTTGACGATGTACTTCTAGGAAGCATAATTAGTTACAACGCAATGCCAGGGCTTACATTTTACTACATGTTATATACAGCATAATCGTTACCTCAAAGTTTAAAGCTATTTCGTTGCGCCATACGTGCCAACTACCATGATACATCAATATTGCAGCTTGAAATCGAAATACCAAGTGCTGTAACTATAATAAAATGCATGTTAGACTAACTTTAGATTGCTAACATTAGCTGCATCTGATAAACTTTATTATGAGAAACACGTGTTCCAAAAATGGCCTCTCTGGATCAACTAGTTTACGAGTAATTAATTTTTGAATTAGTTTTTTGGCTCTGGTGTAAAGTTCCATTTTTCGAGATACGACAAGATTGCTTTCTTGCGTCGATATATTTATTTCTGTATATTTGTTTGTATGTTTATTTTAATATAATTTGATTTGTATGTATAAATAGTTTTTAATATGTCTTACAATTAGTTAAGTTAGTGTTTCCTTCTCTGTCTCTTTACACACTGTGTCTACATTTCTTATCCCACTCTTCTGTCGCAGGTCTGCTGGAAGAAATTTCTATTGAAATAAGCAATACCTTTGTGCTCTCGATTTTGTACAAAATTGTCTTTTTTTAAGTATCATGTGTGTACATAAATAAATAAATAATAAATGCAAAGCTACGTCTGTTTGATAAGTTTTCTCATCTATACTTAATATTATAAAGCTGAAGAGTTTGTTTGTTTGTTTGAACGCGCTAATCTCAGGAACTACTGGTTCGAATTGAAAAAATCTTTTTGGGTTGAATAGACCAAATGGTCTATTCAACCCAAAAAGATTTAGAGCCTTCCTCGATAAATATCGAGGAAGGCTTTAGGCTATATATCATCACGCTTAAGGCAAAAGGAGCGGAGCAGCGATAAAGAATGTTTTAAAATCGGGGATTCCACGGGGACGAAGTCGCGGACAGAAGCTAGTAATAAATCAATCTTAACAAAATTTAACATACATGACATAAATTCAATAATCCTACGATTTTTGTAACAGATTGCCTTGTGCGTAAAACTGCCCGTTATCACTTGTTTTTATATCACGTGTTGTATGTGAAAACCATCCACGACGAAAACCTTGCGTGAGGCCACCGGAGCCAATTATTCGGATCCTATAACGGTAGGAGGGGTTCACATCGGCGTCGGGTCGAGGATGAAGTACTTGGGTCTCGTCCTCGACAGCCAGTGGAACTTTGCAGAAGGCTAAATTTATTAAAACAATTAGATATTTACTCATTAAACTTAGAAAAAAGTACAAAAAAATACCAAACTGACACTGAAGACTTGCAGTGTGAACTTGACCGTCTGCAGCAGAAATTAAATTCAATGACGATCAAATATACCGCCTCTGAAAACCAAATGAGGGAATATGTGTTGGCAATGAATGAGTTAGTAAGTTCACAACAAAACTGTGAGCGGTGTCAATCACCATCTATTGCTACAACACCGGATCATTCGTTGTCAATACATGATACAGCCTTACTGCAGTCTTGTGCCAGTTTGCCAAACACTAATTGTTTATCACAGAAAATTTTAAATAATGATATTGTTATGTATTCTGATGAAATAGGTAAGGACTTAGGCCACTTTTTGACAAGTGAATACCCGGGCCACTCCATAATAAACAATTGTATGCCTGGATGTTCATTATTTGACATAATGAAAAAAATTATAAAAAGTAAATTTAACCAAGATACTATACTTGTGATTTTTGTTGGTAATAGGGGTAATTTAACCAAGGGAGAATTGCTCCAATATTATAGGACACTATGTAACCTTAGATTAAGAAAAATTGTGATGTTCACATTGCCATATAGCCAAAGTTTGCCACAGGAAGAAAATCTCACTAGATTTAATTTGAATATGACATTGCACAATGTGACATTTAATAATCATTTATTTAATTTAATTGACACCAACAATTTTATTGGTGATAATTTTTATTTGACAAAAGATAGGTATCTTGTAGACAGATACTATCTGACAAACTTTTGTAGGAGACAGATAGCTATGTCGCTATCATATTATTTTAATATTACAGCCAAGAACTTGGCTAAACAATTTGCTCCTATTGAGCAATGCCATTTTGACATTTTAAATAATTCTGCCAATATCTTGGCAACAAATATTGACCCAAATTATAATTTAAATTAGAAAGTAGGACAATAGAGATTATCTCTAGCACCAATGCCAATAATAATTCAAATAATGTTTTAAAATCAATAAATACTATTAACCTGGTGCATCAAAATATTCAAGGATTTATGAATAAGGACTTAGAAGTTGAATTATTCCTTAATTTTAACAATATTGATATTCTCTGTTTAACGGAACATTGGCTTAAAAGCCATCAGTTTATGTTCAATTATAGTAATCACCAGGTTGGTAGTTCGTTCAGCAGAGTAAATGCTATTCATGGTGGCTCATTAATTTTAATAAATAATAATCTTAAATTTAAGGACCGTAAGGATATAGTGAGCCTCTCTGTTGAGCGGATTATTGAAATAGCCTGTATTGAATTGGAGCAGTATGTTATATTAAGTGTGTACAGACCACCTTCAGGATTGTATGATAGTTTTGAAACAGTAATGGATGAAGTTTTGCACAAAATTGGTAATTCAAGCAAGTCTATCATTATCTGTGGTGACTTTAATGTTAATTTGTTAGAAAATTCTAGTTTAAGTACGAAAATTATAAGTCTGTTTCAGTCATACAATCTTGCAAACCTTTTCATGGAGCCTACTAGAATAACTCCCACTAGTGCCACTTGTCTAGATAATATCTATACAGATGTTGTACCTACCCATACAAAAATGATTAATTTAATAGATTCAGATCACTGTGGACAATTTATCTCTATACCAAATATAAATAAAACAAAAACAAAAAAGGATATCACTGTTAACCCAAAATCAAAGTTTCGTTTAGAAACATTTAAGGCTAAACTTTTAAATAAAATGCCAACTTTGTCAACGAATGATGACCCTAATCAATATTATAATGATTTTTTCAAAATGTATTGCGCAGAGTTTGATACAACATTTGTTCCCAAAACCATTTCAGTTAACTGTAACACTACCTTCAGTGACTGGGCCACCATTGGTATTTATAAGAGTAGAGAACGGCTTTATGAGCTGTATGAAGAAAGAACTTATATTAATACAGTAGAGTTTAACTTATATGTTAAGAATTATACTAAATTATTTAAAAAGGTTTGTTATATAGCCAAGTCTAGGTACTTGGGTTCAAAAATTAAAAATAGTAGTAATGTAATTAAAACGACATGGAATATTATTAATAGTGAAACAGGAAGGTCTGTCAATCGAAGTAGTGATTATAGCCTTGCTATTGATGACAGTATTATTGAATCAGACTCGCAAGTCGCCGCGGCATTTGAAGATTTCTTTGCAGAGATTCCCGTATCGACAACTAAGTATCTAGATTCATCACCCAGTGCTGCAGAAGCTTTACTTAAAGAAAACGTTCCAGTTTGTGATGCTGAATTTAAATTCCAATATGTCACTTCTACTGATATTGTAAAGACGTTTAATTCACTGAATGTTAAAAAAACTGCAGATCTATGGGGTAATTCTGTTGACCTTGCTAAGTCTATAATACACATTGTAGCTCCTACTTTAGCTGTTATTTTTAATAATTGTGTAGACCGTGGTGAGTTTCCTGATCTAATGAAATATAGTAAAATAACACCTTTATTTAAATCAGGTAGTACATCAGACCCTTCCAATTATAGACCCATCTCAGTGCTACCTACTTTTAGTAAAATTTTTGAGAAACTGATTTTAAATCAATTGCAAAGATATTTTAATAAACATAATTTTTTACATAGTAAGCAGTTTGGTTTTACAAGGGGTCGTTCAACAACTGATGCCGGTGTTGAACTTCTAGGACACATTTATAATGCATGGGAGGACAAATGCGATGCTTTGGGGATTTTTTGCGATTTGTCCAAGGCGTTTGATTGCGTTCTCCATGAGACATTGATCAGGAAATTACACTATTACGGAATCAGGAACGCCTCTCTGGATCTTCTTACTTCATACTTGAGTGATAGGATTCAGAGAGTTGATGTCAACGGTAAAAGATCTCCTGGATCTGTAATCAGGATGGGGGTCCCCCAGGGCTCAATTTTAGGTCCCTTCTTGTTTCTCGTTTATATTAATGACTTGCCGTACCTCATAAAAGACAAACACGATATAGTGTTATTTGCAGACGACACGTCGCTTTTGTTTAAACTAAAACGCCAGCAGATAGTTACTGACAATGTAAATTCTGCCCTAGCAACTGTAGTTAACTGGTTTAATGCTAATAATCTTTTACTAAACGAGAAAAAGACAAAATGTATAAAGTTTACCTTACCTCATGTGCGACAAGTGAACACTGTTGTATCGATAAAGGGTGAAGAGTTGAAACCCGAAGATACCACAGTGTTTTTAGGCATTACTTTAGATGCGAAGCTGCAGTGGGGCCCCCATATAGACAAACTGTCAAAAAAGCTCAGTTCTGCAGCATATGCTGTTAGGAAAATTCGTGGCTTAACTGATTTGGAGACGGCCCGTTTAGTATATTTTAGCTACTTTCATAGTGTGATGTCATATGGCATTCTGCTGTGGGGAAATGCCGCTGATATTCAGACAATATTTGTCTTACAAAAAAGGGCTATTCGTGCAATTTACAAATTAAGTCCCAGACAGTCCCTCAGAGACAAATTTAAAGAGATTAATATTATGACTGTGCCATCCCAGTATATCTATGAAAACCTCTTGTATGCACATAAAAATATTAATCTCTTTAAAAAATACAGTGATATCCATAGCATAAATACTAGGAACAAACACAATTATGTCGTTCCTAAAACCAGGCTCAAAAAAATAGGTGGTTCGTTTCGATGCCAATGTATACATTTTTATAATAAACTTCCTAGCCCTATTCAAGAACTAAGCATAAATAAATTCAAATTATTTATAAAACGTAAGCTATGCCAGAAAGCTTTTTATACAGTGAAAGATTATCTTGAGGACAAGAAGGCTTGGGATTGAGCTGCTTCAGTTTTGTACACGGCCCAATGTTTTAATGTTTTTTTTTTCTGTTTTGTTCTCTTTTGTGCGCTTTTTGTTTATATTTATACAGTCTGACATTTTTATATTTTCATTTTCATTTACTCTTGACATGAATGTTTACTTTTTAAAGTATTCTTTTTATTTCATTACAATTTCTTATTTTGACATGAATACTTACTTTGTAAAGTATCATTTTTTTTTTATTATTTTAATTTTATTCCCTATTGTGAATATGAGGACTATATGGGTTATTATTAGCATTTTCCCCTTCAAAGTATTTTTTTAACGTTGTCTGGCTGTTTGAGTATTTTGTGGCCTACCCAAATGTCCTTTCATTGGCATTGTTCGTCGAGTTGTTGAGCTCCTTATTGATTCTAAGTTGAGCTACTTGTCTCTGACCAAGGCTTGCACTGACTGGACAGGTCCACTCAAAACGGTGTGGTTCCTTCTTAAAAAGACCATTTCAGACACTTATCTGCATGGTCCTCATATAACGTATTGTGAATATGAGGACCATGTAGATCGCTACGTCGGGGGTTCATTCATATTAGTCTGGCGGTTTGAGTTCCTTACGTGGCCTACCCAAATGTCCTTACTTTGGTATTGTTCGTCAAATCGTTGAGCTCCTTAAAGTTCTAAGTTTGAGCTACACGATAACTGACAAATGCTTGCACTGTTTGGACAGGTCCACTCAAATCTGTGGGGTACTTTCCTCAAAAGACCACTTCAGACACCAACCTACATGGTTCTCATATGATTTGACCAGTACAATTGTATGGACTTCAAAAGAGACCTTGACCTCTGAGTTTGTTTCGGTGTTTCTTCTCAGGGTAGTCAGCTAGGAAACACCGGCCTCATCTAGTTTTTATAACGGCCCAAAAAAGATTGACGTGTAAAAGTGTTTTTTACAACCTACTTACAAAAATAAATCATTTATCATTTATCATTTATTTATCATTTATGAACACTTCCGACATTCGGCTCTTAAATTGGGGCGGGCCGGGGCTGCCTTCAAGCAGCTCTTGCTTAGGCGTTTGGTCCCCCTAGATTAGTCTAGGGGGACCAAACGCCTCCTGCCGGAGGCTATATGCGGGGATCGTGCGGTCCATGGCCCTTTACAGGGCCCCGGTGTGGGTGCTGTCGCTGAAGCGACTGCCAGCGCACCACCTGGTAGCGACCCAGAGGGTCATGGACATCCGGCTGCCCGGGGATTATGACTATAAAATTCTGATGCATAAAAAAGTATTACAAATGTTTAGTTCACAATTATCGAGAGTTTACAATCTCTCAAGATATTTTATAATCTTACGCATTTTACAATTATCCGGTGACATATGTATGTGTGTACCTGTACATATAAAACTCTTCCGTTACTGATCAGAGACTGACAGACAACGTACAGCCAAAACAAACTACTAGTCGTATAAAGCTGAAATTTGGCGTGCAGGTTACTTGGAGAGTGCAAGTGAGCACTAAGAGAGGATTCCTCGAAATTCCAACGGGAACGGGAAAAAGCGGGATATGCGCGTACGAAGTCGAGGAAAAAAGCTAGTTATTATTTTAAAAAAAAACCAATGTTTTAAAAAGTATGAAGCTGTGGTAATAAAAACTAATAAATAAAACCAAAAAATGAGGTTTCTCAATACTACTAGTAAAATAAGGAGGGTAGCGCAGTTGCGGAATTTGTTCGAAAGAGTAACCGCGGCCCTGGGATGCAAATGGCATTAGGAGTAACACGGATGGGTTTTACTCAGTAAGAGTCTGATACTCCCTTCCACTCCGCCCAGAGCAGGAGAAGTTATTTAATGATTTCCCATCCAGAAAAAAGGGGGGTAACGCAGTAATTATGGTCAGAGAAATGTTAAAGAGACTTTCCTTTTATTTGTGTCTACATTGTGTGTATCTGTATGTGCCAAATAAATGTATTTTCTTTCTTTCTTTCTTTTAAACTTTTTTGAGATAATACCCTGTTTATATAAGTAAACGTTTGGACATAAACATCTCTAATGCAACGACACTTTGTCTAAGAGTCTCATTAATTAAGGGGTTAAACCCGAGATCAAGATTTAAATTAGTTTCTATCCAAGCCCCCTTGATAACCACACACTCTGTTAGTATAATCACGGGTAGGTATAGTATAGGGTAATACTTATTAGTCTCTTAATTATCTCTCATGATTTCAGTTCTCTATTATCCTTGATGAACCCCCCCCCTTGGTAAATTTTCCAAGAAAAAAAAAATTTTTTGGTTATTAAAACTTATCCCTCGCTGGAGTCTGTTTCCATCTGCTTCAATCTGAGTTCGGGTCAGCTAGTTATCGCTATATTATTTGCTTCTTTGTATCGAATAAGCTCGGAAACTACTCGACCGATTTTAACCATGTTTTCACCAATGGAAAGCTACGTTATCAGCAAATAACACAAGTCATATTTCCCTGCATTCCCACAAGAACGGGAACTACATGAAAACACAGGTCGCTTTTGGTCCTTTATATTACAGGGACAGGTCTAATCCAGGCAAATACTCACTTATTTCATTGTATTTCATTAAATCTGACATTATTTGTAAATCTGACACCAGTCTTGCTGAGGAGTATCGTGTTCCCCAGTTAATAGGTTGTGGAGGTTTGGTAGGCAGCCGCTTCACGTAAAATACTGGTATTCAGCCGGTTTGACTGGGAGTCGACCCCAATATAGTTGGGCGTAGGCAAGGCAGATGATTTCAGTAGTATTTGTTTCGTTCACGACTGTCATGGACTATTTTTTATCCCAGGATAATGTATGACATAGATAAGGGAACAAATAGCTTGTAGAGGTAAAGCTTAAAGAGATAGAACCCAAGAACAATAATTAAATAATTAGTTACCTTCCTAAAACCCTTGATAAAGCACATAATGCCATAGCATAATGATCCCGGTGGATGGAGGCGAAGGAGGAGGCTTAATACTTATTGTGTTCTTTATAATTCTAATAACTGTCGTTTGTTTTACTGCATTCAGTATTTGGTGCCAATGAACAAATTAAAAATATAAAAAAAAACTGATTCGATTCCAAAAACTTTCTCACTTTTAGAAACTACATCCACCCAAAGGCCTACAAATGTCCTTATTGTTCGTCAAATCGTTGAGCTCCTTAAAGTTCTAATTTTGAGCTACACGGTAACTGACAAATGCTTGCACTGTCTGGACAGGTCCACACAAATTTGTATGGCACTTTCCTCAAAAGGCTACCTCAGACATAAACCTACATGGTTCTCATATGACTTGACCAGTATGGATTGTATGGACTTTAAAAGAGACTTTGACCTCTGAGTTTGTTTCTTCTCAGGGTAGTCGACTAGGAAACACGGGTTCATCTAGCTTAAAATGACCAGAAATATTTGACGTGTAAAAGTGTTATGTTTAACCTACTTACAAAATAAATATCATTTATCACCGTCAGGCGGGCTTATTTTTTCCTAATGAACATTTTCCTATGGAACATTTCAAGGAAGCGATCACGTAGCAACAAGCTAGTTTCTCAAAACCCAAGATGAAAGATTTAAATTAGTAATCATTCTAGCATCCTTGCTAACCCGCATAAGCCGTTAATATAATTATGGGGCGGTTCCAGTCTAGGCTAATACTTATTTGTCTCCTAATACCTCTGTAGTACGGTCCACTGCACGTAATCCTGTCAATGGTTGTCGCACCACGCCGGGATTACTGGACGCGTGATGTTACATTGTGGTACAAGTTAAAAGAGCAAGCGATTGTAATTTTAATAAACGTGGTTTTCTAGTGAGCGGACAATATTTCAATTTTTGATGGAAGATAAACTTATAATGGGTGTAACCGACAGTAACCTAGAGTGTTTATTTGGTACTTGCTCAATACAAACAATCACAAATCTACCTCTATATAAAACGTAGTAGGCACTTAAACTAGGTACAATATGTTTTAAAAGTTTTTTTTTTATAAATAAGGCAGTACACTGATTAAAAACCGATGATACCAGAACAAACCGAAAAGGGCTTTTGTTTTAGCAGAAGGCATAAAAAAACGTGTGGGCAAAAATTTAAGACAACATTTAGGTATTTATTGTAGAGGCACGAAAATAAAAAGGAGAGATTTCATTTTAAAGGCTTATTTTTAAATATTACAGGCGTACGCTACTGTACTCACAAATGTGAAGGTCCATCGGGGCGTATTCCACGCGCGCCTGAAAGAATTGTCAACAAAGAAGACGTGGCCCCATAGGATCAATGTATGCTAGGGATGCGGAATTTGTTCGAAAGAGTCACCACGGCCCGGAACGCAAAGGGCATTAGGAGGAGCACGGGTGGGTTTTAATCAGTAAGAGTCTAACACTCCCGACCGCTACGCCCAGAGCGGATGATGTTACGGTCATTAGTATTTTTTGCCTGATACGTACATATGTTTCTACGCGCTAATAGTCGTAAGATCTTAGTTTACTTCCAACAGCTTATAACTTAAACCGCAATTACTCCATCCAACGCGAGTTTGATTGATTTATTACTCTGTTTGTCCAACAATGCAAGCGATGGACAATGGACATTGTTTCGTCAATCGGCCGCCCAATCATCTGTGCACGCGATCGTCGAATCAATCATTTTACGTACATCGTATCGATTAGATTATATGCTCAAAGTTTTATGAGTGTTTTTAAAAGTTTTATTATAGGAAGCCACTTTATATTTTGATTGGAATATGTAGCTGTAGGGAGCAGTGGTGGCCGAGTGGTAACGGCCCCGACTTACGAATCGTAGGTCGCGGGTTCAAATCCAGCCAGGCGCATTACTTTGTGTAATTCATTTCTTCACCACTGCTCTCAACACGGTGAAGGAAAACATCGTGAGGAAACCGGCATGTCCTAGAACCAAAAATTCGAAGACATGTCACATTCACCAACCCGAACTGGGCCCGCGTGGTGGATTACGGCCCATTCCCTCTCCTAGAGAGGAGGCCTGTGTCCCAGCAGTGGGAACGTAAAAAGGCTGATTATGTTATGTTATGTTATGTATGTATGTAGCTGTTTCCGTCCGGCTTTGATATTCGATAACCATGACTGTGTACTCTCGTCCATATCTTGTAGCCATGTCGTAGTGGGTGGGTAGGTTAGCTTTAAGTATAAGCATATAATCAGCCTTTTAATGTTCCCACTGCTGGGACACAGGCCTCCTCTCTAGAAGAGGGAATGGACCGTAATCCACCACGCGGGCCCCGAGCTGGTTGATGAATGTCACATGACTTCGAATTTTTGGTACTAGGACATGCCTGTGGTTTTCTCACGATGTGTCTTTCACCTTTTTGAAAGCAGTGGTGAAGAAATTAATTACACAAATTAATGCGCCTGGCTGGGTTTGAACCCACGACCTACAATTCGTAAGTCGGGGCCGTTACCACTCGGCCACCACTGCTCACGATTAGCTTTGAGCTGCCCATTTCATAAGTAGTCGGCCGCTTCACATAATAGTTGGCTGTTTCATGAAATGGCTAGCTCAAACCAAATCCAACCTCAGTCACATCATGAAATGGCTAATTATACGATATAGCTATGACACATGTAACACCCATTAAATTTCTTGACGCACCTATATATACAACTTTGTTAATCAGATAATTTAGCTATCTAATTTTAGGTCGATACATAGTAGGCAGTTTTAAAGAATCATGTCATATTTGGTGACTTAAAGTTTAGTCAGTTCCGCTCTTGGTACATTCTGATGGTGGAAACAATTTCTTGAAAACTTTATACTATAAAAAACACGGTTAGCTTGTCGCCCTTTTGCGTAGTGAACTTGGCTGGCATACATTTTATTAAATTTCTAATTTGGCTACAGGGCGCAAGTTTGTTTTCACTCTTCTCCATACACTAGTTATTTTTAATACGAGCTAGTTCTAATAAGTAGCTATCGTTTCTCAATTCATCACTACATAGAATAAAACAAAGTCGCTTTCTGTCCCTATATCCCTATGTATGCTTAAATCTTTAAAACTACGCAACGGAATTTGATGCTGTTTTTTTAATAGATAGAATGATTGAAGAGGTAGGTTTATATGTATAATACATGCATTATTATAGTAGAGGAAACATTAGTATCTACATTGCACCCGTGCGAAGCCGGGGCGGGTCGGTAGTACCTATAGAATATTTTACAAGTTCAAAGGTTGACAGCCACTGCCTTAGATAATTATAGGTCGTAAATTGGTAGTATCGGGGTTAACGCCTAGTCTATGTGACCGCTTCATTAGGGCTGTGGCATGCAAGCTTATGATCAAGCAGCAATTCATTCGGGAAAACCGTTTTATGGGCAAATTATTACGAAGCTGTTAAAAAATATAAAATAGAAGTTTATGGAAGTCTCTGTATGGAAGTCTGAGGAGCTCCTGGCTAAATTATAACAGCCACACACGAATCGATCTACAAGGTTACGCAACGCTTGCCGAGGTTGGTCTGTGGATGGGTGATCATCTTAACATACCGAGACTCCTCCGTTCCTCGGAAAACACGTAAAGCCGTTGATCCCGGCTGTCATTTGAAGATCTTTGGTAGTCGTTACGGTTCGCCAGAAGCCAGAAAATCTAACGCCAGTCTTGCCAAGAATTACCGTGTTACCCAGTTAATTGGTTGTGAAGGTCTAGTAGGCAGCCACGCTACGTTAAATATACGGCAGCATACAGCTGCATCCGGGTATACTGGGAAGTGACCCCAATATACATAGGAAGGGAAGGAGAAGAACTCATAGGGCATCGAAATATTCATCCAAATCAATTTCAATGGTAAAAGTACCCAGGGAACTGTCCAGATGGCCATGTTGAATGGCAATGCTGATTCTTTGGCCAAGAAGGCCAGCCCTCTCACGTCACGGTCAAGCGAAGAGTCGAGCAACTGCTTGCTGATTTAACGAAAAACTCGATGAGCACTCGGACATCATGGCCCTAGTGTTTCAACCCCAAACAGTTCATAAACACCGTTTGAGATTTTCTGCACTCACAGCAGACGCCCCAGCATAACCCGCTGTAAATAATGATTACCTACTAATGGTTTTAAGTTACAATGACTTCCCTCAATCTTTGTCATCTCTATCTATCGGAATGATCTCCCTAAATCTGTCATATTTCCTGTTTCTGTAGGAATGTGGGGATAAAGTATAAGCTATGTCACCCGGGAATAATGTAGCTTCCCAACAGAGAAAGAATTTTTCAAATCGGTTGAGTGGTTTCGGAGCCTATTCAATACAAACGAACAATCAAATCTTTCTTCTTTATAATATAAGTATGGGAGAGTAAATTAAAATACAATATCCTTTATCGTACAACAAAATAATTACACAAATGCAAGACTCTTCGTTTTAAGATTACACTAATGGCAGTATTATTTATTTATTTAAACTTTATGTTCAATAGTAATACATGGGCGGACTTAATGCAACAAGAAATTCTCTACCAGTCAACCTTTGGGTTAAAAAGAAAACACTGTGGAAGGTGAACAACAAATAAAAAAAATACAAAATATTTTTTTTCTTTTTGGGTCAGTTACCCAAAAACACACGAACATTGACCATGAGATAGTATCTTATAGAAAACCTTTGGATGGACTGAAACAACTTAAAATAATTACCTAAAAATACTTCAGCAATAATAGCTATTTCTTTTTTCAAGTGAATTTTAGTACCACAGCTAAACACGATATTCAGTTATCTCAAAATGCAGTGGGTATTAGTTTTGATGCATATAATAGCGTCGTTGGCTTAAGAGTTAATTTGGAGTCCGTCCAAATTTTGCTTTTATCCTCAAATAAAAGTGGAAATACACTCGGAGATTGCGGTGGGGGGCCTATTAAAGACTCACTCGATATTGATACGAAGCTTATGATAATTGTATTGTATTTTTTTACCCACTGCTAGAAAACTAAGTCCTCCTTTTTTCATAACGGACTCATCATGGCATTGGCTCATCATAGTAGACCCCTGTTCTGCCACAACAAATCGTAACTAATACTAAACATAAAAAAGTGGGTTTGTTTCTATATGACAGGAAAATTTTCATTCCGAGGAAAGGTTTCCTTAGGATAGTTTTAGACTTTCACGCGAGCGAAGCCGTTTACATAAGCTATTTACGGTATAAAACCTTAACAAAAACTTGATTGTATTATAATATAATCAGCACTTTACTATGATATCCATAATAAAAGCAAATGAAAAATTCTTTTCATATACAGTCACTTAAAATAAATACCATACTAGTTCTGCAAACATTTAACACCTCTAAAATATTTTAATTTTATAGTGTATTTTGTGAAAAATATTCACCATATTGGAATTTACTGACACGCTAGAGTGGACGCATATTAAATATCAGTGCATTGAAACTGTGATAAAATTTACGCGGGTATTAATTTGCACACATTTTTTGCTCAGATAATATTTTCGCTTAAAAAAACAAACTACGTAAAACAGCCGGCAAAAATGGGAAAATATGTCTATTTGGTTTGTGAAACTAGTTGCCTAAAAATTTAATATAATGTTAACAATGTTACCAGTGTTGCTCTTCCCCAAATATCATTTCAGGATCGCCAATTTTCCCAAATAAAGTGCATTTAGGAAAAATGGCGGTCAGTATTTTAGAACTGAATGCGTCTTTACTTGGGTACTACACTTAATCTCAATATATAGTAGTGTACAACTATATACAGTAAAGTTTTAGTTACATCGGTAAACATTGAATTATTCGTTAGGAAATACCGGGTCTTGGAACACAGTAATTTGATGCAAGCCTCGGGATTCCTCTGGATGCGAGACGCATAGCAAAGGTCACCATGGCTCAGCGTGTGGTAGAGGGAGAGGCCCATGCCTATGACTTGACGTCTTTTAGAATGTCTTCTAGAAGATAATACCAGTATCTAGGTATTATCCGATATATTGTCGAATGCCTTGAAAATACGCTCCCTCATTTCCGAAACCGTTTTATTGTGTAGAATGGGTATCTAGATTTGTGATTTTATATTTTATTCTCTGGTGCTTGAACACTAACGAGTTTCAGTATTATGTCCGACTAATGGGAACTTAAAGCTTATTAACATAACGGTTAAGCAGTTATCATGAACATTATTGGGGTAACAGTTCTCTTCGGAGTGGTAATTTTAATGTTGTATTCTGTTTTAGGGAAATGACCATTGGAGAATAGGGGTGTTTCCTGAGTAAAAAATATATGATTATATTTAGTCCGTCAGTTAGATTATAGAAAAATATTGGACACGTATTTTTTCCTTTATCAAATCTATAAAAACTGACGAAGATACGAAGCATCAAAGATCAGGAGTGGGGGCTTGTGACGTTACGGCTCGTTAAAAATTGTAGCGAGTAGTGACGTCACACGAGTTTTCAACGCTCTGTATCGGCTTCATTTTTTGTTTACGTGAAAAAAGAAAAAATACGTGTCTAATATTTTTTGGAAATCTATCTGACGGACTAATTAGATTTTTTTAGTCAACTACCCTATTAGGATGATGTTCCATATTATTACAGTGTTCCATAACTGTTGAGTTTATTATGTATAATATCGAGTAATTTTATTTGACATAATTACCTCTGACAAAATTTCGATTCGCATAATTTCGTGATCCTTCTAGTGCCCTTAGCGGTCCAGGGCCGCAGTCACTCTTACGAAAAAATTCTGCAATCCTACCAGGCACGGACGGCGAGCCACCCGTGGCTCGCCGTCCACAGGTCCGCGCCTGCGGTGACGCCCGACGCCCGGGGGCGTCTTCTTCTGTTGCGGTGGCTGGAGCGTGAGGTTTCCATCTCTTGTACGTGTTCCGTTTCTTCTTTCGCTAGAATTACTGCTTCACAGAAGGAAGTAACCGTTTCCCATGTGTCCTCGCTCCGGACCATGAAATGAACCAGGGCCGAAATCGAGATGTCGCCGCCGCCGATCGCCTCGACAAGGACATGGCGTTGCTTCACCCAAGCAGGGCAGATCTCCACCGTGTCCTCCGGGCGATTCACACAGTGTCGACACCCGGACGTATCCTCCCGGTGAATCCGAACCAGGTGCCTCCAGATACAGCCGTATCCGGTGAGCACCTGCGTTAGGCGGAAGGTGAGGACGTAGTGGCGTCACATCATTTTATTATTACATCACATCCATTACATAACATCCGTTATGTTATATTTGTGGGCATAACTAATAACAGTTAGGAGTACAACAATGTTGGCTGTTGGTATAATAATCCACCATCTTTGTGGTAATTCCATAGTTCTTGTTCCACTAAACGGCTCCAATTTTCAGACAATTCTACAGCTTTATCTAGATTAATTGTTTACTGACTTCGCTTTAGCTAGCAATTATGTCTTTAGTGTTCCTAACTTATGTTTCTGAGCATTTAAGCTAGTATTTCTCTCCTTTATATAGTTTCACGAACAGCTCAAGGCTAAGTAATTACTAATTAAGTAATACTTGCCGAAAATTGGTTCTTGGATGACTGTCCGTCCATTACATACTGAGACTTGCCTTGCCTAAAAAATTACGTGAAAGAACTGATCTGTTATTTAAAAATCTTTTATAGCCGTTATTAGTTTTCAAGAAAATCAGACAAGTGTCTTGATAAGGAGTTCCATGATACTCAGTTATAGGTTGTGAACGTCATGTAACTTGTTTATTTTTCACTAGTGACGCCCTGCGGTTTCACCCTCGTAGTACCCGTTCCCGTGGCAATACGGGTGTAAATTTAATATAGCCTATGTTACTCACAGATAAAGTAGCTTTCCATTGGTATAAAAATGGTTAAAAATCTGTCCAGTAACTTTGGAGCTTATTCGGTATAATCAATAAAATATTTCATTTATAATATTACTAGCACTTCGCCCGCGACTTCATCTGCACGGATTTAGTACAAACAATTTCCACCTCCGTTTTGCCCCCTTAGGGGTGGAGTTCCGTAAAATCCGTTCTTGGCGGATTTCTACTCCCTATAAGGAACCTACCTACCAAATTTTAAGGGTTTAGGTTAGAAAATGTTTTCAACTAACTTTTTAGACCTTAAAGTTTCATTCAAATCGGTTTAGTCAATTCGGAAAACAATGACTTTAAAATTTGTATGAAATGCCGTGCGGCGTATACGCTCTTAAAAAAAAAGATATTTGAGTGTTAATGTGACCTGTTTTATAAATAAACAATATTATTGTATGATATTATTATTGGATATAATCAATTTATTCATCATATGCCTAGCCTTTTCCCAACTATATTTAGGGCCGTCTCCCAATTGATGAATTTATAAAATATTGCAAAACTTATATTTGAAAAGAGTAATTATGGAGTTTCTTGACAGTTCTTCTCAAAAAGAATTTATGTTGTGAGAATAGACAATAAGAGTCAGTATCATATTTTATTTTCAAACTGTTAATTTGATGTTCAAAAGTACCTTTTAGTCAAGTTGAAATAAATGAATTGACTTTGACTTTGTAAATGTTCATAATTTATCATTATTTATTAAAATTTCTGGCAGAGATCTATGATGATGATTCTCAATTGTAGGTTTAATGTGATGAGTTTTGACTATTTATAGTAGGTAGGTGCGTAATGATACACAACTATCAGATGGGTGTCATTTTAACGATATATCTTTTTTAGTTTTTGTTTACCGTCATACGATTGATTAAATATAGGTATATTGTAGTCATTTTAAATGTGATCGATTCAATTTCTTTGCGCTGCCCACAGTAAAATTCTTCGCTCTACCAATAAAATCGTCTTTTACGATGTCCCTCACACCGTTCTGGGTTTATCTACTCCTCTTTCTTTGACCAGCAGATCTTCCTTTGGAATACGCTCCCTAGCTCTGAACATCAGGACGGCAACCAGTCGGTTGTCCTTTAAGGTGAAGGCACGTGAGCACATTAGCAAGAAGCTGGTAGAATCATCACAGCGTTAATTCATTTGGTTCGTTTTTCTCAATGCCGTTGTTCATTTTATTTGTATGTATGTATCTATGTATTTATGATTGTATTTTCCCTCTTATTTTGTCTTTGTTTTAAGTTGCACCTGCCATATTGTCTCTGCACTACCCCGGTAGAAAATGCCTATGGCATTAAGTCCGCCCTTGTACAGTTTTTTTACTAGAGCATAAAGTTTTAATCAAGAAATAAATGATTTTTGTTGGTTATTTATTTTGGCTTGTTCCAGCAGCTTTGTTCTAGAGTCTCCACTCCCTGTTCCAAAGGAACCTATAGCACGAAGCAATTATTATATCTGCCAATCCTATTCTCAACTATATTTCGGTTAGTTTCTAGTCTAGCCGGATGCAGATGGATACCAGTATTTTACGTGGAGTGACAGCCTATCTGACCTCCACATCCCAGTAACTGGGTAAAACGGTACCTTTTTTAAGACGTGTCAGGTTATAAGGCTTCTGTCTATCGTAATGACCGTCGAGGATCTTCAAGTGCTTTCTAGAAAAACGACATTTCGTGCTTTCTGAGGCACGGAAGCCTCAGAATCGTAATCGTATTAAAAATTACCAAACACCCGATTTAATCATCTGACCATTGTCAAAACCATTATTTAGTGTAACATAACACGTATTAAACCATCATAAGCCCCCATAAGCCTTTTGACAAGGGTGTTATTATTTATAGGCCCTGAAACTGAAGTAAATGAATCCCTGTGCGATCATGTCGTTGGTAACTATTAGAGAAGTTAAGGGGCTCCGTAACCGTAACCGAAACTATCGGATATCCGGAATAACAATCTATCCGTAACCGAAACTATGGGATATCCGAAATAAAAATCTATCCGTAACCGAAACTATCGGATATCCGAAATAAAAATCTATCCGTAACCGAAACCACAGATTACTAAATAGTTACTACGTAACAGATACTTCACTCAGTAGAAAATTTCCTACTGCTATAATAGCCTACTCCGTCGCGTCAGCAACCACTGCATGCTAAAACGTGCCTAAATGCTCAAGCGTACAGTTGTGATTGCTTCGCACCGCGTAATCCCACAACAATCGCAGGGCTACCTCTTCGATAGAATTAAATTAAGATATCTATTTGTGTCTATTATAATGAGAACTGTGAATATGTTCTGACTATAGGTGGAAGTTTAAAATTGTATCGTTTATAAAATATATTTTTTTAATAAATTGGTGCTGACTGTGCAATACATCTAAAACATAATTATAGAGGTGTCGATATTTCTTTAGATTCTGGTTCAGTACTGGCACATGAAGTAGTTATAACATTTATCAATGTATTATTAACTATAACACGGGGCAGGCTAAAGAATTTTTTGACGATATCATGGGAAATTAACCTTTTTATTCTAATAAAAAGCAAAGGCAAGCTATATGCTTAGTATACCTATTAAAAATAATTTTGAAACAACAAAAATAGTAATAGTTTATCACTTTTGATAGGTAAATGGAAAAATGTTAGGTATTTATCTCTTCTTTTACTTGATTTGCTCCCATCTCCTGCACATAAGGCACCTGACGGCATCGTAGGTACCCGTACAAACGAACAAAATAATTAAAATTGAACAACTTGCGTGCGCTTCGCTTGCGAAAACCGCACTGAGTTTGGTCCGCAAACGGCCCGAGACCGCTCGGTCGGGTGGTAGGTAATTATAGCGCGCAAGTACATGGAGTGACGGAGGCCTGCCGAAACGTAAAGATTCAGATCCCTTATCCGAAACGGACGGAGTCTGAATGAGGCACGTCATAACAAGTTTTTTTCTTTATATAAAATAGTGACGCATGGGCGATCTTAATGCAACAAGGCATTGGTATTGGTTCTACTAGGCCCAGCTGACACACTCGCTGTTCGCGTCACTTGAATGTAAATTAAATCCAAATTGTTTTATCTAACTATTTGTGTCTTCATTATTTGTAAAAGAACGAAAGAAACTGAATTTATTTGGCATATACAGATGCACACGATTTAGATACGTACAAAAAAAGAAAAGAAACTTAATTTTAAAAATGTAACATTGTGTGACCCACGGCTGCGCCTAGTGGGTCCAGTTCAGCAAAATGCCAGACAACTAGGAGCTGCCTGACGCTGATTTTCAACTGAACGTTGAAGTGTACGGATGTAAATCAGTTTTGTAAGGTGTTAAATACACAGATAAATATATATACACATAAATGCAAATGTGTAGTGAACGATAAATAAGAATGTAGTATAGTGATAAAAAGGTTTTTGTAAATAACAAGATAATTTCATAAAAATCTAAAATCTTAAACCAAATAAATGATTGGTCCAAAATAACTTTGCATGCGTAACCGTATCCGAAAGCAGTATAATATTATAATATCTGTATCCGAATTCAAATCCGGAATTTCATATACATGACATCCCTATTAACAATGAGTATGGGATCTTTAGGATGGGGATAACTTATGATATTATAGTTTCGGGTTTGTTCAACAGGTTTGTTTATATGTGTGTTACGTTTTATTTAGATTGGAGTTTCTAATTGATGTCTTGGGAATGATTTATTCTTGTCGTTGGCAATGTTACTGTTAAAAAACTGAAAGTGCAAAGGAAGGCACCAGATAAATCTTTATAAATAAAACTGAATCGCCAAAATGTATGTCAACGTGCATAACTTCAGAACGACTGCACTAAATTGTATAATAATTTTTTGTTGCGTTCGTTGTTGGCAGAAAAAGGTTAATATGAAAGGAAAATTATACTACGACCCCTAGTTACCTACCGAAATCGCAAAACTCAGATAGTTTTCAATAAAGTACATTGACCTTTTATTTTCTGGATGGGAAATCATCAAATGGCTCTGCCGCAGTGTCAGACTCTTAATGACTAAAACCCACACGTGTTCCTCTTAGTTAGTAACTTTGCGTTCTAAGGCCGCGGTGACCTTTTCGAACAAATTCCGCTTTTAGATTAATAGAAAATCTGAAATATTGTTTTTAAAATCAGGAATGTCCGTAAGGGGGGGGGGGGGGGGGTAGGAGGGTCAATGATAGCTATTGAAAACTTTTTTAGATAGATTTCAGTGCTGATTTCCAATTCAAGATGTCTAAATAAAAAAAACAAAAATTGAACCACTCAACACTTTACCAAAATTATTATAGCTAGTAAAAACTAAATTAATTTACTCGTAGGAATACAACGAAAATTCATATCACACAACGCCTGTAACCTAGTTTTACGGAAATAATTGGCTGCTGTATTTATTGCCTTCAGGCGTCGCAAATCGATATTGTGTAGCCGGAAATTAGCTCGCATTATTTTTCTTCGATTAATTACTGAAAATTTGGAACAAAATAACATTATTAATCACCTACAATTATACGCTAAACTGGAACGCCGCACAAACAAGATGGCGCTTCTGATTTTACCCCCGAAACGTAATTATTAATGAGAAATGTGAATAATTTACGCAAACAACTATTTTGTGCTCACTGTAATACATAATAATTAAATTCAGAGCAAATTAATGACAAATTACATGAATTGGGAGAAATGGATTTGACGACGCTAAGGTGGGGTGGCACTTTTAGGGCGCTTTCAATTTATGCGTTTTTTAACGGCCTGCTGCGGTGCCGAAGCGGTGCGTTAGTCGTACTAAACGTAATGGGGTCCTCATTTAGCATCACTTGCAGGACGGCTAAGTTCAGCAGCATATGCTGTCAGAAAAATCCGTCAACTTACTAATGTAGATACCGCGAGACTGGTCTATTTTAGTTACTTTCATAGTATCATGTCTTACGGTATTTTGCTATGGGGACGGGCTGCAGACATAGAGTCTATTTTTATTCTGCAGAAAAGAGCAATAAGAGCCATTTACAATCTCCGCCAGCGCGATTCTCTAAGGGAACTGTTTAAGGAAATTAACATCATGACGGTACCTTGTCAATACATATATGAAAACATTATGTATGTTCGGAAAAATCTTCATATGTTTAATAAGATCAGCGACAGGCATAATTTTAATACCAGAAATAAAAACAAATTAGATCAACCTAGGTTTAGATTGGCTAAAGTACATACTTCTTTTATGGGGTATTGCATAAAATTTTATAACAAAATACCAGTCGATATTCTTCAATTGAATGAGAGAAAATTTAAAACATGCATAAAACGCACACTATGTAGGCAAGCATATTATAAACTGGAAGATTATATCCTTGATAAAAATGCTTGGTTAAATGCCGGTCCTGCTCCACAGCCTCAACCACTTGGGTTAACAAGTTAGGATTATATATTTGGAAGAGATGCTCGCCCTTTTTTTTTTGTCTCATTTATTTATTCCTTTTTTATTATAGGTATTATTTTGAGAATAAATAATTTATCTTTTTTTTTTACTGTATTTGCTTGGTTAATGTAAACCATAGTTTTGTATACTGTAGAAGCATTTTATGTTCAAATATTGTAAATGTGAGTACCATGGAGCCATTTACATGTGATACCTTATAGTTTACTTTGTGACTTGAACTAAAATGGCAGTTGAGAGCATGTCATGCTCGCTCAAATGTCTCGCTGATGGTGGCGTGCGTGTTGGATCGTTCGGTTCCCTTCAAAATGGTTGAGCTAAACGGTGCCGATACACGCGTCATGTTCGTGAACGGGCGCCGTCGGTTGAGACTGGTCACCTCTTAACTGCCACTGATTTGTTTTAATCTTTATACTTTGAATTGTTTTGTGGATTCCTTTCTTTTTTTTTTTTCATTGCATTGTCCTCACATATAGAAGCACCAAAGGATGTATTAAACGTAATGTAATACAGAACATGATTTAAAAGAGTGTCCGTGGAGTTTCTTGCACGTTCTTCTCCATAGAGATCTACGCTTTGGAACGTGCAGATAGCTTCACCTCTTTCGACTTGACAATTCAAAAGTGCCTGTAAAGGGTTTAATTGAAATAAATGCTTTGAGTTTGAGTTTGAGAGTTTGAGTACAGCGCACGGACGATCGTATTTTTCCATACAAAACGCGCGGTGCGGCAACAGTGCGGCATCGGTACCGCGTACGCTCGACAACAGGACGGCAACCGCGCAAGCATCACGTGTTCATTTCGGTGTTGAATAGTGCGATGAATAGACGTCAGAGCTAATTCCATAAAATTTTCATTTAATAATTTATTATTATTATAAAGTTCAAATCAATCTCCAGGATCTCAGACACAGACATTGACAAACAGTCAGGTTCAGTCCGCATCGGATGAACTTAGAGCAATCTCATCCGCCTCTAATTTAAGTGGAGATTCTGATGCTTCCATATAAAGCGATCTTTTTACAGATGATATTTCTACATAATAATTTAAAATATATAATATTATGCAGAAATTTTATTTTATTTTATTTTATTTTATTTGATAGGAATAACAAACAGCAGTATATTACATAGTAGTCACACAATATAGAAACTTATGATAAGAGTAACAAATACACTACTCAAGACGTTATCCACAGATTACTATACAGAATAGTTGGCTGTTAGCAGAAAAAAATAGCAAATTTAAAAAAGCACTTAAATAAAAAAGAACAATTTAAAAAAAACACTTATTAACTAATTACCAGGGTTATGATCTCTTAAAATAGTCGTAATTTCACTCTTAAATTTAGCTTTGTTGAGAAACATAATGTCAGTAGAGCCAAACTGTTTATTATAGGTGTCTACCAGGCGATGTAACGGCGAGCGAGCGCCTGACTTAGTTCGACAAAATGAAGTAGCAAATAGGCATCTCGAAACAGAAATATCATCTGTAATGTAATAATAATAAGAAAATATCCATATTTTTTGTAGTAATTAATAAAAATCCAAATACAGAATAGAGTCCATGGCTTGACTGATGTCACATCACTAGGATACAAACGCACGGCAGTCAAATACGCTTTCAATTTAGGCGTTTGGTGCCGGACAGTACCGTACTGCAGCGGTCCGGCAGCGGGATATAACCAGCGGCACGGTAAACGTGCGGCAGCGGTCCGACACGAAACGTCTAAATTGAAAGCGCCCTTAGAGGGCTACGTATAAAAAATAAACTGAGGATCGGCACTTCAGCCTGTTTACCAAAGACAAGTGGTTGCATTCTCTATGCTGTTTACCAAGAGACGTTCATATTCATTGTTTTTTTTTTTTTTTGTTTCACTATATTAATTCATTTTGTTTTATAATAATTATTTTATTATAAATAACTGTTACTGTATAATAAACACTTAAATAAAAAACTCTTAACTAACTAAAACAAAAATAGTCAAAAGTTGGCATTGTAAACTTCCTCCGCATCGCTGGCCACTGGTAATGTACCCAAAAGTCTGGCAGCATTGCCACGTTGTATGGCAATACTTCGTTTTATTTCGCCATAACTTTTTTCACACAGTGATTCCATACGCGGCCTTAACAAAAGTAGTAGAATAAAAAAAACCTTTCCAACGATATATCGCTTATCTTTATTGGTTAGCTTAGCTTTAGCTTGGGCTGCAAACATTCTTGCCGGTCCTCCTTTGAGACCCTTCGCTTCCTACGTAATTATTGACCTGTTGGTCATTCAAAATTGTATTGCTGATAGAATGTCACCATGGTCTATGATATTATAGTCAGCCTTTTAATGTTCCCACTGCTGGGACATAGGCCTCCTCTCTAGGAGAGGGAATGGGCCGTTATCCACCACGCGGGCCCAGTGCGGGTTGGTGAATTTCACATATCTTAGAATTTTTGGTTCTAGGATATGCCGCTGGTTTCCTCACGATGTTTTCCTTCCACCATTTTGAGAGCAGTGGCGATGAAATGAATTACACAAAGTAATGCGCCTGGCTGGGTTTCAATCTACAATTTGTAAGTCGAGGCCATCACCACTCGGCCACTACTGCTGGTCTATGATATTAGGTTAATTTAATTAGGTATTGGATATTGAATATCGATTTTAGTCATTTAACGCAGCATTCACACAAAATATTCTCAAAAAAGTAGTAATTCATAATAATTACGCTTTATGTAGAACAATGAGAATTAAAATTTTGAAAAGATACTGACGAGGATTCTGAGCATGTGTTTATATTCAAGACGAGTTTGAAATAAAACGTTGAGTTTCGTTTTCTTTTGGATTTATTGGGCCAAGTATCCATGAAGCGTATTTACTTTTACTCTTCGTACGTATGAACGATAAATCTTATCTATTAGATACGCTTGTCTTCTCCCTTTTGTTTGAACAGAATCGTAAGTAGTTACAAAATAAATTCAAGTTACCTACCTTATATTTTATCTATGTAACTTAACAGTTCGTAACCCTTTCTTTTAACTCATAAAAATAAATATCTTAAGTCCCGCTTAAGTTCTTATACCTAATTGTAGAAATAATATCCATTTCTATAAAGACAGCCATCTTCTTAAAAATCAATTAATTAAAATTATTAAATATAATCAATATTCAGGTACGGCAAAATAGTGAAAGTGACTTTAAGGTCCTAAAAAAGTATTAACACTATACCTACTTATCCTTTTAAATGACTAGCAAACTTCAATGTGAATGTGTCATAGAAAATTGATCCTTATGAACATTTGGGTGTTTGTAAATGTTAAAATATTAACTTTAAGGAACATGACAACCGCACCCGCTGGATCTCACACCCCAACCTTATTTGAAAGAACAGTTCCGTTGCCACGGTAACAGCTTATAGGTAGGTTATTTAATTACATTTGAAGTATGCCGACATTTTGCGAGTTCTAACGAGGTAATCACTGTTACCTCTACTTACTTACATTTACAATGATGTTCATTTAATGTGTTTGTAAATAAGTGAACATCAAAATGTTTATGTTAAAACTTAGTAATATCATGAGGTAGCTGTACTTTGTTCTCATACTCATACATAATCAGCCTTTAATGTTCCCACTGCTGGGGAACTCGCCTCCTTATTATTTAATTTATACTAATCTATACTATTTTAATATTATAAAGCTGAAGAGTTTGTTTGTTTGAACGCGCTAATCTCAGGAACTACTGGTCCGATTTGAAAAAATCTTTCAGTGTTAGATAGCCCATTTATCAAGGAAGGCTATATATCATCACGCTAAGACCAATAGGAGCGGAGCAGTCATGAAAAATGTGACACAAACGAAGTTGTGCGTACAGCTAGTATTATAAAGAGGTAAGGTTTGTGAGTTTGTGACGTTGTAGGGTGTATCTCTGGATCTACTGAACCGATTTTCAAAATTAATTCACCAATAGAAAGCTACGTTATTGTGGAGTGTCAAAGGTTATATTTTATCCCCGTATTGCCACAGGAACGGGAACAACGCGGGTGAAACCGCGGGGCGCTGCGATTATAATAATATGCTTTGTAAATAAATAAACAATCCATCATGCGGGAGAAGTGGAGAATGGAAGATATAGTTGTACCTATAATGAAAACAAAATACTGTATATATGTAATTAGGAAAGGACTTGTAAAAAATCTTAATCAGGTGTCGTTGTCTTTTAAGCTATTGTAAAGCTTCTATCGCGAGCCTTGAGCGTGGCAACCGAATCCAGAAATTCCGTAACGAAAATAACCTAACACCGCTACGTCATTCGATTAGGCCCCGCCTTTTTAAAATGGTCGCTCGCCGTCACCGAGCCGGCCCGAACGTCTGCGTTCGGAAACAATCGGTGGGACAAAGTTAAGTGAAACGTATGTGATTTACATTAGTACAGTAACCCAGGTGAACGAATCGAGACCATATCACAATGACGCAGAGTACTAAATATATAATTGCATAAGTTGATAAAAAATGCTATGCAATAGCTTTACCGCGGCAGTCCCCGAGTGCCACATGTATTTTTTTTGGATGGGAAATCATCAAATGACTTCTTCCGCTCTGGACGGAGCGGAGAGGACTAAAACCCATTCGTGTTCCGACTAATGTACTTTGCGTTCCAGGGCTGCGGTGACTCTTACGAACAAATTCCACAACCCAGGCAACACCCTCGCTGTTCTGAAATATAGTCAAGTGTTGCTATTTTCCATGGCTACCGGCTGTTGAAAATTCATTCCACCATAGATAATGTGCGATCAAATATTTGTCACAGTGATTTTCTAATAAAAAAATGCGACCTAATGACGTACCAGAAGCCGCAGCGTTGTACACCCACCCACAAGGTGGGCCAATAACCTTGTGAAGGCCGCTGGAATCCGCTGGATAGAAGACACACACGACCGGTGTACATGGCGATTTGATAAACGCCATTTTTGACCAGCAGTGGAAACTGAATGATTATGTTAACGACCTAGTGTTGTGTGTGAACCAATCCACTCCGATCTCTCGAAAGTCACTGAGTTACTCTCGCTATGCATGCAACGGAAAAAAACTAAAGCAATTTTCTTATCTAAGCTCGTTTTCTCCAAGTATCAATAACCGTTTTTCTCACGTCCCATATTCTAAGTTCTTCGACTCAGCAAAAAACTCAGGTAAACTAAGCTAAATGTCGGATTTTAATTTAACCGTATTAAGACGTTTCTTAAGCTATCCGATTGCAAATCCCCGATCCGAACAGCCGAAGTTTGTCGTTAAGCTCTTTACCTCTATTGCTAGTGCGAATAAAAATGATCTCAAACTACAACTTGACTTTCAAACCTATTTTGGACTCTAACTTCTGAAACGTAAAGTTTGAATTCTAAACGATATCTTAACGCAACTATCAACTAAGGTGTTCTGTTCAGAACGTTTAAAGTTTAATTGAGTTGTGGATTTTAGTAACTAACGAGTATCAGGAAACTAGAAAACTCATTTAGCTATATGAAATTGTATTTTAGAGCGACACTTTTTAATGAAAATACATATCGGAACAAGCGGCCATCGAAAAGCTAACATATTAGCCTTGTGAAACGTTATTCAAATAGTTTTAATTCCGCCAATTCCTAAATCTTCTTTTGGAATGAATTCAACATAACCCTTCCGACCATTTAAAGTGAATCTTCATTTTGTCGCCGTTTAAAGGTCGTTTCACACAAATCAGGGACGTGGCCGGGCCGTGTCTCAGGATCGTGGCAGGTACCGTGCATTCGTATTTGGGTCGTGAACGGGCTGTAACCGAGCTGTGGACGTGCCAAATATACACACTCTGTGAAAATTTCAAATGTTTACCTATTACGGTTTATGAGATACAGCCTGTTGACAGACAGGCGGACAAATGGATAGCGGAGGCTTAGTTCTATTACCCAACGGGAGCCTATGGTTCCATTGCCCTTTGGGTACGGGAAAAAACGTACATTATAATAACTTGCTTCGGATGGAGGAAACCAAAATTAGACTCCCTAGAAAAAAACACCATAGCTATGAAGCTATGGTGTTTTTTTCTAGGGAGTCTAATTTATAATAATTATGAGTGTAGACAAATGATTGTCTACACTCATAATTATAATTAAGAGGAAAGATCTGATTGTTTATTCGTTTGTTTGCATTGAATAGGCTCCGAAGCTACGAGTACTTGATCGATTAGGAAAAATCTTTCAATGTTGGGAAGCTACAATATCTCCGGTGAACAAAGGCTATATTATATCCCCATATTCCCACGGGAACGGGAACTTCGCGGGTGAAACCGTGGGGCGATGCTAGTGTTAAAATAAAATAGTTGTATCACTCAGTTAACATTTCAATCGTTCCACAACACTGCATTGTCTGTAGTTATTCACCAGCAGTGTTTGTTTGCGACATCAATCAATTTCCCCCTGTTGACTCTTGAAATTTGCATGAAAAGTGCTGATACAGCATACAGCAGCTCTCTCAGCATCAGCAAATTAAGTCTACATGAAAATAATGTTGCTGCATAAATAAGTTTGATGTTTCAAGAGTAGGTACGAGTTTTTTTTATCGAGTGTTTTAATAAAACTGCAAGAATTTATGTTATTTTATTTCCTCTATTTACATGCGAACTGAGACATTAAAACAGTCAGCTCTCATCTAATTTTATCATTAAAATTTAATAAATTTTTGGACGAATACCTATTATAAAAATACAAAAAATATAGAATGGTTTATTGCTTCAACAAGTTTACATTTTTTTTTGTGTTTGGAGCTCCCCTGTAAGCAAGTAATGCCTGTTTTGGGGAGCTCCGCTCTTCCATAACTAAGCAATACAAAATATGAACTATACCCCATTCACGATAAGATTTAGACATTGAAATACATCTTTTTTACAGTCCGTTCAACCGATTTTGACTTCTAGTGCGTTGGTGGCATGACATTGGTATTGTAATCACGTTTTTGCGTTTAGTGTCATCCTTATGCCTACGGAATAGAAGTAAAAATCGGTAGAACGGACTGTAAACAATTTTGTTCCAATGTCTAATCTTATTGAAAATGGAGTATAGGTATTACTTATCTTATTTGTATGTGTGTGTGTGTTTAATTATAATTTCACTAAACATTCTATTTGCTACTGTTTATTTCTAAACAAGCTTGCTCTTTCGCCAAACTGGTAACACATCGTGATAAATCTCGAGTCTATCAATAATCATAACTTTACTAATATATGAATGCGAACGTGAGTTAGTTTGTTTGTTATGTTTTCACGCTTAAACCACTAAACCGATTTTAACATTTCTTTCACCAATGAAAAGCTACATTATCAACGAGTAACATAAGTTACATTTTATTCCCGTATTCCCAAGGGAACGGGAGTTACGCGGGTGAAACTGAAGGGCGACGCTGTAATAAACAAAAACTTAATAGAGTACTTTTATGTGTTGTTTTTGGATCTAAGTTTTCATAGCTATGATGTGAAAAACTAATCTTGGAATAACCTAAGCATTACTTTCAACTTCAAAACACAGATTCCTATAACAAAGACCAAGTCTAGAACAACATAGCAGTTAATTAATGGCAGACGAACCACCATCGATGGCTCGCTATAACATCCAATTAATCGAATACATTTGCATTTGATCACATTTACATTTCAATCTACTTCAAATTACTAGGTACGATAGGCCTTGACAACGTGCCAAGATTCGGGCTTAAGCTGCCAAGTTTTGACTTCGAGGTCAGATTGGTCTTACATGGAAGGCTGGAAGTAATTATGAATTCGGGAAGACAGATAAGGGATACGTTTTGTGTGAGGGTTAAAGAGATGTGTGATTAGGGTCAATGTGGCGTTTGCCTAACGTTGAGCGAAGTCTGGATGTGACCTTAAATGATTTTAGGTTTAGTAATGGCTGAACTAAGTGTGGCGTTCTGTCATCGATTTCGTTGCTATAGGGTTTAATTGCGATAAATCAGTGGTTCCGTCTAACACAATGCGAAGTGCAACAGCTATTTTTTACATAAGCTCATAAATTTGAGTATACTTAAAAAAAAAAACTAATAATATTTCCTGCAACGATTTCTAAAAAAAAATGGTGACGTGCCTACCGTTGTCATTGTCCCATCGTCGCGTCTAAAATGGGAGCCTTGAGGAACATGGCTGATATCATCTAGTAAGAACAATGATCATAATGATGATAGTTATCTTAAACCATCAAATGACTTCTCTTGCTCTGGGTGGAGCGGAAGGGAGTATCATACTCTTACTGACTAAAACCCACGAGTTTGAGTCGGTTTTGAGCCAAATCGTAACAAACAACCAAAAAAATAAATCTTGCCTCTTTATAACACTAGTTTAGAAGATCATTGCTTATTTATGCATTGTTGTACACTTTATGACACTGAAGCTTTTAAACAAATCGTCACATATCTGCTCTTACACAGAAGATGTTTATGACTGTTCAAGGCTCATCTCAGACAGAAACTGGCACACAGTATACCCTAATCACAAAAAAACAGTTTATCATCTCGAAACCAGCCACAATTTGCCTAGAAACGCGATAACATGACAGCAGAATAAGACGTAGGTAGATATTTCACAGTAAGGAATAAAAGTGGTTATCCGTTGACATGCCCAGAAAAGGTCCAGAGAAAATAATACTTTCAGGAATGCAGATTATATGAAGGAAACACGGAGTGGGTCATGTTCTAGTTTTATTAGTTCCTCACCCAGAGATGTTAAAAGTTCCTCGGTATTTTAATGTAGGTCTTGCTAATTAGTCGAATGATGTCGAAGTTTGAAGTGTGTTTGAGTGGGTGCTATGTGAGAGGGGAATATGATATTTCTGATTCGCTTGCTGCATTAGCGAATCAGAAATATAATATTCTTAGTATTTTTTTTTTGAACTGAAAACTTCTTTGGCGTCGTTGTGATTTGAAAGATTATGAAACGAAAAAGCGACAGTAAAAAGAGACGAACACATAAATTCATGTGTCTGTCTCTTTTTACTTACGCTTCATCTCATTATCTTGAAGCCAAAATTTTTTAAAGTTTTTACTTCTACCCCGTGTGAATTGTTCACATGTATTTTTTCTGTGAGGGTTTTCTTTTCCTTGTAGCTTGCTAGCGCTCCTACTTTTTTCGTGATGGGCAGCAAAACTATCGTAGAAAAAAAGAACTGAACATATTGTCATGAATGGGATTTCCGAATTGGCAATACATAGACAGTTTTCAATAAAATTGCTACATGCTATGCTTTGTTTTGAAAGCGAGTGAAAAGTCTCAGTACACCGTCTACGAGATAATTGGAACAATAATGTGTTGTGATGAATCTGTGGCTACAGTGTCACACATATAAGCTTGGTGGGCCACTGTGGGCCGCGAGCTGCGCGCCATGTTTGCTGAAAATTATCGAAAGAGTTACCCGCCTTTGTAACGCAAAGGGCATTAGGAGGAACACAGATGAGTTTTAGTCAGTAAGAGTCTGACACTCCCTTCTACTCCGCCCAGAGCGGAAGAAATCATTTGATGAGTTCCCAACCACAAAGCAATAATACAAACCTTCCCATAGTTTCGAGCTTTCATTCAATTGTTACTGGAGAGGTGATATAAGGTAGTAAGATGTCAAAATTACTCTGTAAATATTTATGAAAATTATGAATAAAAAAATTTGAGCTACCGTTTTAGCATCAATGCCATATGCCTATTTATTTATTTGTGCTATTATTTTTATTGTAACTGTAACTTCAGTTAATGTACCTATGTATCTAGTATCCCCCAGATTCATAGTCATCATTCTCCAAGAGATGAAAATGTATGTATTTAACGATATTAAACAGCATCATTTAAACTCGCATCATTAAAACATAGCATTTAAACTCGCAACCACGCGAGCGTTAGCACAAAAATTTCAAATGCATGCAGCCAGTTAAACCGTCTACATACATAGTTCCCATTTCCTAATAATATGCTTTCATAACAGAACCTAGACTTCACAAAACGAGAACTATTCTAACCTTTTTTACATCCAATCCTTTTAACGTAAAAACTTCAGCAGCGTTGGGTTGGTACGAATTTTAATAACAATTCACGGACTCGCTCAAACAAATCCAGCAGAAAGTTTGCAAACATTAAGAAAACAAAAGTAATTTTATTATTCGCTGGCTATGGAAGGAATATGATGATCGTTTATGTTATTTTAAAGTATAGCTGTGTGTCTTATTTGATTCTGAAGTTTTATACTTGAGTTTGTTTGTAGAAATTATCATTTTCGTTCAGTACTCACGGTATTTAATTCACTCTAAACTCTTTTGACAAGAATACAATACAAAGTATCGATTTTTTTTGTCTGACACAAACGCCTCAAACTTGATGCGATTATTTCTGGATAGGTACTGAAGCGATTTTAGTTACGAATATATTGGCATGCTAACCAAAATTCAGGAATTTAAACCGCGGGTACATCATTTACTTCCTGAGTCTGTGTTTTCTAGTGGGTGCAACCTATAGGTCTTATAAGTCAATATTGAATAGATTACTTCTTGTCGAGTGCAATCTACCCATCACTTTACATCAGGTCAGATCGTGGAGGCTATCAATAAAAAGTACTGCCACAAAATTAAAGAAGCACATTATATTTTCTGAGTAAACAACAAACTCCATAGTGACAGCTTTATGTTATAAATAGTACTTACCGTAGTAAAAAGCTCACAGGTGACAGAGAAAAAGTCGACTGTAGAATGAGCTTGCCCAGAAGTGAAGCCTGTTCACTCTAACTTTGAAGAGATTCGGTTTGAATGCGTTCGGAAACACAGATGCAGGCAGAGTGTTCCACTGCTTTGCTGTGCGCTTAATAAAAGTTGATTGGAAACGCTTGGCGCGAATGATGGAATAGCAACAAGGTAAGTATGGTAACTTGCAGTGCGTCTTGATGTCCAATGGTAGAAGAGGGCCAGTGGGATGAGATCGTGGAGTAAATAATTTTCTTTTAAAATTTTCGGTTACATATCGATATCGATGCTTTATCAAAGTTACATCACTATTCAAAAATACATATTATCGATCACTAGCTATATTAGGACTGTGTAAACGTAATATTCATGATCGTAGTATTCCAATATACATATATATTCCAGTTCGTAGAATTCTAATAGATATATCGGTTATTGGAATTCCAATAACGTTTGGGACACACGATAAAGCTACTGTATCTCATTTCAAAGTTTTGACACCCTAAAATGGTACCAAATATTAGGTACTCCGGATATTGTAAAATAGAAGTTAATTCCTATTAATAATTGAAGTCTAATAACATCAACATCTGCGGCTAAGCCTTTTCGGTTTTGTTCAAAATCAAGAGCATAAAGGTACTGCTTATTTCAATAAAAACTCTTCTAGCAGATCTGCGACAGAAGATGGGATACGAAACATATACTCAGTATGTAAAGAGACAGAGAAGGAAACTTAAAATAGACTATACTAACTTAACTACAACTAAACCGAATTAAAATAAACATACAAATAAATATACACCAATAAATTTACCTAGATACATATGAACTTATAATAAAATAATACATACCAATAATGTACACAGAATCACAGTATAGTGGACAGATAATTTAACTTGTGTTTTGAAGAGAGAAATATTAACAGTCACTTTATCTCAGGTGGGAGTAAGTTCCACAAACTTCTTGCATGAAAAGAGAAAGAGTGGGAATATGAGTGAGTGTTAACCATGATGTTAACGTACACAGAATTAGCCCACAGTGAACAACTGGATGATTTCGATATCTTGATTGGGACATATTGATCATGTCAGCTTAGTTTCATGTTGACGACACGGTTGGCGCAGTGGTTGAGTCACTGGCTGCTGTGCTGCGTGTTGCGACTTGCGGGTTTGATTCCCGCACGGAACAAATATTTGTATCTCCTGCAGATAGTTGTTCCGGGTCTGGCTGTTTGTTTATGTCAGTTTATATGTTTGTGAACGCACACACGATACAGGAAAAATTCCAAGCGTGGGGCAACGTTTAAAAAAAAATTTCGTGAACGAGCGCCGTCGCCGTCGGTTGAGACTGGTCACCTCGTAACTGCCAAAGACTTGTTTTAATCTTTATACTTTGAATTGTTTTATCACAAATAGAAATAACAAGGATGTAGCCAAGGTTATGTAATACAGAACATGATTTAAAAAGAGTGTCCGTGGAGTTTCTTGCACGTTCTTCTCCATAGAGATCTACGCATTGGAACGTGCAGATAGCTTCACCTCTTTCGCCTTGACAAGTCAAAAGTGCCTGTAAAGGGTTTCATTGAAATAAATGCTTTGAGTTTGAGTTTTCACACACATCAGGGCCATGCTAGTCCTCCCATACTCTTCAGACTTATTCCCAATGTTCGGGGTCCTTTCGATTGTATCCCTCAAGAACAAAAAAATATAAAAAATACATGTGGCACTCGAGGACTGCCGCGGTAAAGCTATTGCATAGCATTTTTTATCAACTTATGCAATTATATATTTAGTACTCTGCGTCATTGTGATATGGTTTCGATTCGTTCACCTGGGTTACTGTACTAATGTAAATCACATACGCTTCACTTAACTTTGTCCCACCGATTGTTTCCGAACGCAGACGTTCGGGTCGGCTCGGTGACGGCGACATAATAGCTCAGTTGGTCCGAGCTCAGTAACGAAGCGACCATTTTAAAAAAGCGGGGCCTAATCGAATGACGTAGCTATGCAATAGCTTAAAAATATGAGTTTAACAGGTTCACTGTTCGCATAGCCGGCAGAATAGTTTGACAATCAGCGAAGTCCATCATCAGCTTTCTGCCCTTATACCATGTTACTTGGAGTCGGCGCAACACGTTTTTTGAAGTGAAAACTTCTTTAGCATCATTGTGATTTGAAAGTTTATGAAACGAAAAAGCGACAGTAAAAAGAGACAGACGCATAAAATAATGTGTCTGTCTCTTTTTACTGTAGCTTCGTCTAATATCTTGAAGCTATAATTTTGGAAGGTTTCACTTCTACCACGTGTGAATTGCACTCATGTATTTTTTTTTCTTCCATTCTGTCCTGTCAGCCGCCACTAACTCCCTTTTCTTTCATATCACTCCTCACACAATCCATCCATCTTTTCTTTGGCCTACCTCTCCCTTTCCATCCATCCGCATTTATAGACATAACCCTTTTAGTTACATGCGAACAATCAGCGTCCACATACGGTTAATTATTTAATTATTTCTACGCCACTTTTTGGTTGACAACTAAATATAAACGTGAAACCAGCGCAATCACAATGTTAATTAAAAAACTTAGTAAGTAACATTTCTAAAAAGTAGTTGTGAGCTGTTTTCCCGAGTAATGCTTCTTTTAATACATTTAAAACGCAGTTTCAAAAGAAAAGAAAATTACTTGGAGACTCCATTGTTCTTGAAAACTCTGCATTCCGAATGTAATGTATGCTAATGTAGTTTTTGTTCTGTTGATTTAACGTTGTTATGAACAGAATCTTTTTTTTATTATTTCACGGTTTTCTGAACTAATGAGATTCTTGAACGATAAGAATTAGTTTACAGGAAAATGCAGAGTTTATTTAGCGTATGTTGATTTTTTATGTTAATTTCTTTCTGTTGTTGGTTAGTTCCGTCGAAGAATAAATTAATACCATAAAATTAGTAATGACATAAAATGTTTGTATTTTAAATATGCCTGTTTGCTAAAACAGCATTTGGGCCTCATATGTACATACAATCTAATACTGTATTTCCACCTAATACGTACATACCTATACTGTAGATATTGTATTTAATAATTTAAATAATAGTAGTATAATATTTATGACGAACACTGATAGCTAGTAAGTAGGTATTTCTTTAGGTCGACGGCGCGTTGTGTTCTACGCGCGTCTCAACAAGATGTCAGGATATTAGTTGGGTTCCCATAGAGCCAGTGCCTGCCAGGGTTTCGGAATTCGTTCAAATGAGTCACCGCGGCCCTGGAACATAAAGGCCATTTGGAGGAACATGGGTGGGTTTAAGTCAGTAGGAGTCTGACCCTCCCTTCCACTCCGTCCTGAGCGGAAGAATTAATTTGATGGTTTCCCATCGTAAGATTTATTTGAATCCCATGAAACTTTCTGTTCATTTTATTATCATTTATTATCTCACCACAGCTAAGTGGACTTTACAACAGTTTAATACAAATATTTCGTGCCTAAACGTAGGAAGTAAGTGGCACAAAGTTGGGTACAGCACAAGAGAGCTGTTTACGCAAATTGCGATGTCTCTGATAGCGCACAGCGGTGTAACTGCGCGATTATCTCTTTGCGGCACTTTCCTGTGATTCTGTTAATTTGGCACGCTTTTATATGGCATTGTTTTCGCCATGTTTTTTGTTGGGTTTAAACCAAAATGACAATCAACGTTTAAGAGCTAATTTGGCGTTCATTGGATTATTTTTAATGAAGACATGCACACAGATATACCACACAGACATAATGTACAAGTTTTCTATTACATATAAAAGTTGTCAAATCGCCATTTTAGTTATCAGAAAAAATGTTGCCTGGCTATTGAAAAATCGACCCTATGGCAAATAATAGACAGTGAGACATGAAAACTATTTTGGGGTTTTATTAGAAAAGTTTATTTAAATTACAGTAATCCAAGCCTGTTTTTCTCGAAATGTTAGGTTAGGGACAAGCATAAATGGTGAAATGTGGGTTTATTGCGTAAACTTCTGCCTTGAACACTGAGATTTTGGCTAGTTACGTTTAAGTATGTTATGTAGTATAAGTATGTATATTACAAATATTTCTTATAACTTCAACATAATCATGCTAAAACTATTCTTGTTACCAAATAACTAATAACAATAATGCATGCAATAATATTACATATTGTCCATTAACACAAGAGTTGGTATTGTGTGTCGAATCAATTTTCATACCCTAAAATGTCAAAGAATCATGGACCAAACAACTCAGACATCTTATGAGAATTAAAAACGCTAAAGTCTCACAGTTTCTCTTAAACATTTGTCAGACAAACAAACACTAACCTCAAAATTGCTCAATATATTCTTTCTCACAGAAAACTTAGCAGATGAAAACACGTAGAATAGAAAATGCAAAACTCAGCCTTATGAACAGTAGTTTTCTGACGTCGTCGCCACCGTAAAGAGTGTTCTCATTGCAAGTTATAAAACTGTGCTATTTTCTAACTTGAGAACTAATTTCATTTAAACTTTAACGAGTCTTCGAGTATTTATTTTTTAATCGGAAAACCAGCTGAGGATTGTGTTGGTTTCAAATATTGGTGGCCAAACTATTGGGCCACTATAGCGTGTCAGGAATTGGGCTGGGCCTAACCTTTCGATAAATCAGTCAATTACCCTCGATTGATAAAACGGTTTCCTTGGAAAGATAGGAAACTGATATGATTTTGTTACAGAAATAGGAAATGATAACCGAGAGACTATACTTTAGATACATCGTCGCTAAACCGGATTGGTTGAGTACGTGTTAGGATAACGGATACACGTGAAATTCTTGAAATTGTGCAGAGGTCAAGAAGGTTGGTTTAGGTTTCATTATTTACTGGCGACGGCTGCGGTCTCACAGGTGGTCAGCCGCATACGTCGCCTCGGCTTGGAGGTGGCCCTCAACAAGTCGGAGGCCATAGCTTTTCATGGCCCCCGGCGGGCACCGCCGCCGGGATCACACATCGTGGTCGGGGGGGTCCGAATCGCTGTCGAGTCCACCATGAAGTACCTGGGATTGGTGCTCGACAATCGGTGGGACTTCGGCCCCCACTTCCGGCGGCTGGCGCCCAAGTTGTTGGGTGCAGCTGGGGCGTTGTCAACGCTGCTTCCCAATCTGGGGGACCCGAGCACCGCCTGCAGGCGGTTGTACGTGGGGATCGTGCGATCGATGGCCCTTTACGGGGCCCCGATCTGGGTGGCTGACCTGACGGCCAGCACTATCACAGTTCTGCGGAGGCCGCAGAGGGTGATGGCCGTCAGAGTCATCAGGGGTTATCGCACGATCTCCTACGAGGCGGCTTGCGCACTGGCCGGATCTCCGCCGTGGGACCTGGAGGCGAAGGTTCTCGCGTCACTGTATCGGTGGTGCAAGGACGCGCGGGCGCGCAGCGAGCGACTGATGCAGCGACACATTGTGACTGCATCGGTCGCAGCTGCGCGAGGTCCTGGTGGCGGAATGGCGGGACAGGCTTTCACGCCCTACCGCCGACCTCGCCACTGTCGAGGCCATCCGGCCAGTGCTCGACCTTTGGCTCGGGAGAAGGCACGGCTCCCTGACATATCGCGCGACGCATGTCCTCTCGGGGCATGGCTGCTTTGGGAGGTTCCTGTGTCGCATAGGCAGGGAGCCGGACGCTCGGTGTCACCACTGCGTCGACTGTTGGGAGGACACGGCGCGGCATACGCTGGCAGAGTGTGCCGCTTGGGAGGAGCCGCGCCGTGACCTCATCTCTGTGGTGGGCAGTGACCTCTCGCTACCGGCCGTAGTCCAATCTATGGTCGGCGGCGAGGAGTCCTGGGAAGCGGTGGTCTCCTTCTGCGAAACAGTTATGTCGCAGAAGGAGGCTGCGGAAAGGGAAAGAGAGATCTCGACCTCTGACCCCACCTGCAGCAGGCGCACCGGGCGTCGGAGGAGGGAGTATGCTGCCCTCTTCCGGTCCCCCTAACTGGGTCCAGGGGCGGCGGACTTGGGGACGTCTGTCGCCCCCCATTCATCCGGACCCGAGGTGGCGGCGCGAGGTGTTCCCGTGCGCCCCTCTCTGAAGTCACGGAGGGTGTTTAACACCTCACTCCCTCCGTAGACGCGAGGTGGCCCGCAGAGGCGGGCCGGCACCAGCCGGGGATTACGGATGTGGTATACGTTCCCGCGATCCCCGGCGTAGGTGAGAGTTGGAACACCGGGGTGGTTTTAGTCAGTAAGAGTCTGACAGACCCCTCCGCCCGCCCCAGGGCGGAGGACATCCATGAGGTTTCCCCCCGTAAAAAAAAGGTTTCATTATTTAAAATTCGAAGAGGTTCAAAGCATTTATGTCAATTTACCATTTACAGGCACTTTTGAATTGTCAAGATCGGTCAGTCCAAAACATAATGCTATTTGCACGTTTGAAAGCGTAGATCAGTGTGGAGAAGAACGTGCAAGAAACTCAAGATCTCTTTCTGTGCCTTACATTCAGATCATACATACATCAGTCACACCAAACAATAGGGATGTTTCCTGATTAAAAATATGATTCTAATTAGTCCGTCAGTTAGATTATAGAAAAATATTGGACGCGTATTTTTTCCTTTGTCAAATCTATAAAAACTGACGAAGATAAAAAGCATCAAAGACCAGGAGTGGGAGCGTGTGACGTCACTGCCTGGTAAAAATTGTAGCGGATAGTGACGTCACACGAGCTTTCAACGCACTGTATCGTCTTCATTTTTGTTTATGTGACAAAAGAAAAAATACGTCTCCAATATTTTTTGGAAATCTATCTGACGGACTAATCAGATTTTTATAATTAACTACCCTATTCTTCAAATTCACAACGTTCTATTTTCAATTGACAGCTTTTAAGATACTGAAAAGTCGGGAAGGCCGTAGCAAAAAAATAAACCCGAAAAAGAAACTTGTTTTTGTTATGACGTATCTGGCAATGGGTGTTTTATTGAAGTTTATAGTTACACATCAACAATAACAGACACTTAGAACTTTCCTCAGCCACTAGCCACATCACCCGAACTTCTACCACCACTGACATTGATGTACTACCGCGTTGTGACGTCATATTTCCCTCACCGTCTCCTATCTAGCCTACACAAACAATTCTGATGGAAATTTTAATTCCATTCCGCGCTCGCTGTTTGTTTTAAGAATAGACGGAATATTGCACTTTGCTTGCAAAAATTGTTGGAACGCGGTTTTTCTTCATTTATTTTTCATTCATTTCGTTCCTGGGCGTATGTTAATTGCTGTAAGTGGAGGTGTTAGAGAGGTTTAGTTATTTTTCCTCTTACACTGTTTTTATTTTTGAAGTGGCGTTTTTCTACATTTTGTGTATAGTTTGTATAAGAAAATAGTTAAGCTAAGGAAACAGTGAATTTGATGTGTGTATCAATAAAATTATCTAAACTCAATAAATTTATGCCAAACAGCCTTCGAAATACCTACTCAAACCAAAAGCATTTATTTCAATGTAACGATTAACAGCTTCCAAGAAAATTCAAAATTCTCCTTTGATGCTTGTAGAACTAACGAAACAATATTCATTAACCAAAAAACAGAGAAGAAAAGAACAGACAAACAAGACCCAGCCACACAACAGACCATCCTCAACCACAATGAAAATTTCCAAAGCAATAACCGTACGAAATATTCCCTTCCCTTATCTCCGCAAAGCATTTTAATTTATGCCGCTAATGAAGACGTTGAGCGTCTAGGCATTGAGCGAAGACAACGCGACGCGACGCAATTTCCGGTTTTTAGTTTCAAAGAGCCTTGCGTTGGGTGACGGCTTCCCGTACCTTAGATCTAAGCGGTTACTAAGCGTTTTCGATTTGAGTTCTAATCTTTTTCTAGGTTTGTGGAATTTGTTCGAAAGAGTCACCATGGCCCTGGAAAGCAAAGGACACAAGGAGGAACACGGGTGGGTTTTAGTCAGTAAGAGTTTGACTTTCCCTTCCACTCCGCCTAGAGTGGGAGAAGTCATTTGATGATTTCCTGTCCAGAAAAAAAAGGTGTAATGGTTTTTGTGTCGATCTATCCCTCCTGTCTGAAATTTTATTACATGTTTTGGCAAAGAAATGCTTGGGGATATTTTTATTGTGTTTGCAACGGTTATGTTGTAAATACTATTCATTTGTACTAATTGTTGTTGGGTGGGTATCTTCTTATTTATTTTTTCTGTAAGGCAAATTCCGATATCAATTAAAATAAAGATTTATAATATTTCTTAATAACTTTTTTGTTACTGTTACAGTACAATTATATTGTTTAATAATTTCATCATAAGTTCTTCCAAATTCAAATTATCATAGACGAAAGTTTCTTTACTTTCAATCTCATTTTTCTCATCAAAATCATCATAACCTTATGCTAGTGGTGAGGGTTTAACATTAATTGCAACCACATTCCCACTACCACAAACTTCATCTACAGCAAAGAAACATTACTTACCCGAAAACATTTTAAAAAATCTGCTTAAAAAAACTTATTACCATCGTAAATCCTTGGTTGCCGCGAAGGAAGCACTTTGACAAACACGGATGAGCTCGGAATTGGTTCCGCTGTTTAGTCCGGGGCTTGCCTCTCATTCCACTGCCTTATTTGCTGTCACCATAATTGGATGTAGTACATCGTAATTTGAAACATATTGTTATCTTTGTTTTGGATTTTGGCTTGCTTTGTTTTGGTCTTTAAATAGGGATATTTCCTGAGTTCAAAAATATGATTCTAAGTATCGAAAAATATTGGACACGTATTTTTTGCTTTATCAAATCTATAAAAATTGACGAAAAAAAAACCATCAAAGATCAGGAGTGGGGGCTTGTGACGTCACGTCATGGTAAAAATTTTAGCACGTGGTGACGTTACACGAGTTTTTAATGCACTGTATCGTCTTCTTTTTTTTTTGTTTAAGCTAAAAGAAAGGATACGATATCCGATATTGGTTGGAAATCTATCTGACGGACTAATTAGATTTTTACGGTTGGTGGATTTTTCTGTAAAGAGATATAGTTCGCTAAATCAATCAAATTCCTTTTGCAACTAAAGAAGAAAAACTGATGAGTAAAGAATGAGAGAGAGAGAGACACGAGAGTAAGGTCGTGGTCACTGAATATTGTCCAATAGCTGATATTACTGTAACTCGCCTCACGATCTCTGTCTATGTGGTTCTGGTTATAAGTTATTTAATCTGATCGGTCCACCTCATCGCTCATCTATCACCTCCCACGCAACTTATGACCTCAGTTGTATTTGATTTCAGATTTTCTTGTAAAAGTTGAGTTATGTCAATGATTCTCATTACGATGTTGTCTACTTTATATGCATTATCTTTTCAAAATCCTACAACATAATGAAACTTTCTTTTATCTGTATGGAAAACCATCGAATAACTTCTCCTGCTCTGGGCGGAGCGGAAGGGAGTATCAAGCTCTTACTGACTAAACTCACCCGTGTTCCTCCTATGCCCTTTGCGTTCCAGGGCCGCGGTGACTCTTTCGAACAAAATCAGCAACAACATTATGAACCTTACGTACCTACCAATGCATGACTTCAAAAAATCTTTTGATATGATCCGCAATATAAAAGTAAAGGAAGTGCTCATAATAGAAGAAATGATAAAAATTGCCAATATCTTTGTTTACCATTTCAATCTTCAAAGGAAATCGATTGCCTCGGGACATTGTAAGATTACTAGGCAGGGGTGCTAGACGCGTTGGTCACCCCTGCTTTTAATAAATGTATCTAGCTTTAGGCAATTTGATACTCAATATCCACAGATTTTTTAAAAAATTTATGACGAATTTTTTGTGCTGTTTGCGGGTAGATATTTTAATGATGCCTGCGTTGACATGCTGTGTAAGACAAATTTCTGATTAAAGCATCTGATGTTTAGTATTTCTCTAACTCTCATAATTTTGAATGACAGTAGGGTTGACACATTCTTAAAAAAGTATTCAAATTGGAAGTAAACCTACTCGCCCTGTGTCTCTTGTTGTTATTACCTTCGTATGTTGTTTAAATTTGGCAGTCATACAATTGAAAATAATATAAAGGTTTATCATTCAGACGCTGCCGCCGAAGTGTCAGAGAAAAAAAAGATCAAATCGCAAAAAAAGAAACAGAAAATTCTATAGAATTTTTTTTATAATTCAATAATCTTTTCTAAAAGTCGACTCGGAATAAAACATAGAAATTAATTGCATAAATTAACATGATTAATATATTTTTTTTAATAAACGCCGTTGTATCAGTACCCTCGAACGATCAGTATCGAAATTTTTCATTAAGTCGAAAGTAAATGGGATGAAAACGAATTTCACACTCGAAAAAATATCAAAAGGAACTTGAAATACTCAATATTGCGTTAAAAAGAGAGAGACCGCATAATAAAATTGTGTTTGTTGGGTTTGTGACGTCGGTCGGCGTAGACGACTCGGAGACTTTGAACTTGTTACTTTTTGAATAATGATGTAGATATTTATTTTACTACGTACAAAACAAGGAACAGCGTGAGGAGTTCGTATGCTGCGGTGGAGGTCTGCCTTGCTTGGGAGGAGCAACGCCGTGTCCTCGTCGAGGCGATCGGTGGAGGCGACCTCACGCGCCATGGTCCCGAGCGAGGAGACATGGGAAGCGGTCACCTTCTTCCGCGAAGTAGTAATGCTAGCGAAGGAGGAGGCGGAAGGCGTGCGGGAGAGGGAAACCTCACGCTCCAGCCGCCGCAACAGAAGAAGACGCCCCGGGCGTCGGGAAACACAGGGCGATTCCCGGTCACTGTAGGCGCGGGCCTGCGGACGGCGAGCTACCCGCGGATAGCAACCAGGCTCAGGTCGACGGCGCGTCGTGTTCCACGCGCTGTCAGCAAAGAAGACGCCAGTGCCTGCTAGGGTTGCGGAATTTGTTCAAAAGAGTCACCGCGGCTTGTTCCTCACGCGTATATCAGCAGCGAACATTAAAATAAAATATCCAAGTCCACAATTACCTACAATAAATTTAATAACATAGAAAATGTTCGTCGTCGGTATAAAATCTTCGGCGCGTCGGTCGGAACCCGTTCATTCGCACTGGAGTCGTTTGAGCGTTGCAACTGAAATATTTTAATGATAAACACCTGGCATTTTGTTGAGGTTCAGCTAATTTGACGGGGGGAAATGTTGGAAATAAATTATTGAGGGAAATAATATGTACAGTTGTACACCGTACACTTTTGAAGTAAAATGTATTGGATGGCTAGCTAAATCACTGTGATTTGAATTAGCTATAATCATGACATTTCGCAAGAAGCAAGATCTCGTTATTAATAATCATCTTTATTTATCCAGTACTTCTGGAAACGGCTCACAAGGTTCCTCAATCTGGAACCCTAACCGCCGGTTGCTCAGACCTTGTTACCGATACCGGTGGTCTACTACTTTTCATATTTTTTTTATTATTTTTTTTAATGTTTTTTATAGTTTTATTTTTTTTATAACTATAAAAAACATATATATATACCCTTACAAACAAAACATATAACTTTATTTATTTTTTTGTTATAATTTTATTTTTAATGTTTTTTTCTATATATTTTTTTAAATATAATTTTAATTAAAAATAAAAATATAATTTATGTATAAGTTTGTTTAGTGAATTAACGGAACATGATTATTTATCCAAAAACATACAGAGTTTGAATACTGTTAACTATTTGTTTTAAAAATATGTTATAAGGTTTATGTTGCAAATTTGGTACAGTAATAAAATCTAGGTAGTTTACGGTCAAGGTTTACAAAAACTTATCTCAATTGGACTGTATTATTCTACTGTATGGTATAAAAGTGTAAAATTGTATATATAAGTACTTATATTGCGTGTTTGTGTGTGTGTGAGTGGTGTAGTAGTGTGTATGGATGTGTGTATTACACAAGATAGGTAAATTAAGTTATTGTACTTCGTATGCGATTCCAACTAGTACTTGACCGTTTTTAATAGGTATAAATTAAAATAATATATTTTTAAACAATTTTCACGAAATCATTTTGAGGACTAGATAGGCAGTTGCGGAATTTGATCGAAAGAGTCAGAAGAAACACGGGTGGGTTTAGTCAGTCTGACACTCCCTTCCGCTCCGCCCAGAGCAGGAGAAGTCATTTGATGATTTCTCATCCAGAAAATAAAAGTGGTAGTTAGTAAAATTATGCCAACGATTTTTTTATCGATGTGATTTCAAAAATCAATTTCCACTCAAATACATCATCTTAAACCTTCCAATATTTGCCGTATTACCAAAACAAATCCTAAGGGACGTTACAAACAAGATAGTTTGATAACAACAAAGTTACAACAAGCCACTGGCGCTTATATCCCCACATTAGCATACGGTAAAAGAAAAATGTTTAAGAAACTGCGTCATGTGTTCCTGCCCTAAGATATAAGAGTTAGGAAGCTATGAAACAGTGATTTGTTACAAGTTTCGTGTGTGTTACTTTTTAAGGATTTTTGTACTTTGTTGTTTTGTGAGTATTTTTTGGTATTTAGGTATATGTATACTTTTAAATGTGATATGGATTTGCTCTTGACTCTAGTCTAGGTCACGGGTGACAAAGACAAAGTCTACGATGGAACGAGCTTACTCAGAAGAAGCCTGTTCATCATTCATGAAATTTAGACTACCTATATGTTACTCGATGATAATGTAGATTTCCACTGATGAAAGTATTTAAAAATCGGTTTAATGGTTTTGGCGTGACAGCGTAACAATCAAACGAATCAACTTACATTCTGTTTTTTTTTTTTAATATTAGTTATGATATTTATAAAAAAATACTTGCATAGAACCGGTTAGCCAAAAACTTATTTCCAGACAAAATAGGAAACAGGAACGTACCTAGTATATTTAAATTAATATCAATTTTATTTAATCATATGCCAGAAACTAGTCAGTTCAAGAAATGTATGTGATCCAGACAAGGTAGTGTGTCAGCCAAGTTTACGAGGCAAAAATTGTCGCATTGTTTTTTTCTGAGTGGGAAATCATCAAATCACTTCTCACTCACTCTGGGCTGAGCGGACTCAGACTCTGACTAACTAAAACCCACCCGTGATTCTTCTAGTGCCCTTTGCATTCCTGGGCCGCGGCGACTCTTTCTAACGAATTCCGCAACCCTAGCAGGCACTGACCCTATGGGGGCCCGTCTTCAAGGCGTCACACCTGAAATATTTATCCTTCAAACAAAGAAACTGAAACCATGAAAAGCAATCAAAAAGCTCGCTAAAAATAAAATAAATGTATACATAAACATTACTTATTACCTCCATAAAACATAATTTACCATCACAACGTAGCTCCAAAATGTTGTTTATTAATTAGTTATAAATCACAATTAACGCCTCAAAATCGTTGTTACAAGATATGATTAATTAAGATATGAACGTTTCAGACTGATTATTATGGAAATGAATAAATATGACGCTTTTTCGGCTATCGGTGGATGAATGTAAATGAGATGGATGTGAATGAAAAGCAGGAAATCCTGGAAAAGAGATCACTGTACTTATGATTATGAGCAACTTTTACAATGGGAGCAACTCCAATACAAAAAAAATAAAATAAACAAAATATGCACATTATTAACTATGCTGGGCTCGGCTTCCAATAAAACCGGATTCAGCTGAATACCAGTATTTTACGAAGAGCGGCTGCCTACCAGACCTCCACAACCCTATAACCGGGTAGCACGGTACTGCTTGGCAAGACTAGTGTCACATTTTCTGGCTGCTGACAAGCCGTTACGACTGTCAGTAATTTGCAAATGACAGCCGGGATCAACGGTTTAACGTGCTTTCCGAGGCACGGAGCAATCTCGGTATGTTAAGATGGTCACACATGAGTTTGTGCGCGAAAGAGTCACCGCGGCCCTGGAACGCAAAGGGCAAAGGGCACAAGAAGGATCACGGGTGGGTTTTAGTCAGTATGAGTCTGATACTCCTTTCCGCTCCGGAGAAGTCATTTGATGATTTCCCATCCAAAAAAAAGGTCCTTCGAATTATTCGACTAAATGTCCTGAACAGGCTTTAGGACCTTCTACTAGGTTGCGGAATTTGTTCGAAAGAGTCACCGCGGTCCTGGAATGCAAAAAAAAAACTAGGAGGATCACGGGTAGGTTTTAGTCAGTAAGAGTCTGACACTGCCTTCCGCTCCGCCCACAGCGGGAGAAGTCGTTTGATGATTTCCCATCCAGAAAAAAGTTTCAAATTATCGTATATCTTGCAACATTCTCATAAAAATTTGACATTTGGTGTTTTATGTTATAAAATTGACCTTCAACACTACATTTTCATTTTGGAAGTTTTTGTTAGTCGCATATAAATTGATCTTTGCACAAACTTTATCGCTGACGAATGTCACTTTTTGTAAATCGTCTAGTACTAACAAAACAATAATTGACACTAAAATTGCACATCAAACACGAAAGGAAAACATCGTTAAAACCGTAATTCTTACATACAATTTGAATATAACCTGAAACTAGCAGTTGTAAGCGTCATTTGTGTCGGCCGGAAGTCGTTAGCCGTCGTCACAAACGTCCGTTCCGGTCCGTGACGGGATAATAGCCGGGTTGATGTGCCGTACCGGCCGCTGTTAGCTTTTTAAATAAATAATCGTTAAAGGTGGGAGAATAGTAATAGGGAAGGTTAGTTGTGGAAGGTACAATGTATTTTTTATTTTTATTTTTGTCTGTTGGTGGAATCTTGTGTCATTGTTTTGTGTTTGAGACTGGCCGAAATGTTTAATAATGACTTTGGGATATCAGCAATGAAACTGTCAAAAGGCCAAAAATTATAATGATGGCAAAATAGAAGAGAGGGAGTTACACTTGACATAATTTAGCTCATTTAGTTGCATCAAACAAACGGACAAGTTTAACTCAAAGTATTTTAATACGAAATGGATAACACTTGTCCAAACAATATAAGTAATATTCATAAAGAACTTCTATAAAATTAAAAGCGAAACAAAGTACCACACAGACGTTTTATTAAAACGACAATTTCGTGCTAAAAGCTCGAGCGAATCTTACATTTCAACGCCAATCTTAAGTATTAAACTTTTATTTACTTCCTATAAACAAACTTCAGCCGTCAGAATGAATTTCAAATAAGTAAATTGTCGAGTTCCTTCTTCAAGAAATCTTTAGAGTGCCAAGTGGTGCAAGAATGACCTAGACTGTCCTTACCCTGGTACTTTCAATTCCCAACCTTCCTCCTCTCATCTTGGAGTACATTTTCTTTTGTGGGTTGTGATCGATATATCCTATTTTGTAATAAAGGGATATAGTCTGAGTAAATATCATTATCGTTGGTCCACAACAGCTCTCCCCCTCTGCGGTCTTAGATAGCCACTTCGTTATATACTTTTAAGAGAATATGTACTTTGGAGTGCACTTCATAATATGAGTGCAGGTATTGTTGCCTTTTGTTTCAAAGTTCTCTTGTTTTTTATTTATTGTTATTTTGTATGTTTATGTGAGTTTTTAAGTTGCTAACCGAGACTCTTGAGGCAGAATCTTCAGTTAGTATATCTATTAGATACAGATTTCCTAGACTATTTTAACTTACGCTGATTACGCTAAAGATACGTTAATTTCACGTTTGTCCTTTCGACTATTGCAAAAGTCAAAGATACAACGACGCAAAATACACACAACACTTACATACTACAGAAAACAGACACATAAAACACACAAAAGATTGTTTTCTTAAAATCATCGGTAAATAATTAAACGCACAATGTAGTTATCTTTTACGGGTTCCGTTTTTAGGGTTCTGTAGCCAAATGGCAAAAAACGGAACCCTTATGAATTCGTCATGTCTGTCTGTCTGTCTATCCGTGCCGTTTTATTCGGAGACTATTAAAGCTATATAAATGAAAATTGGTAGGTAGGTGCAACCTGTTAACCGCTATTCAATAATGCTATAATATTATGGAAAAAATAATTTTAGGGGTGGCACTCCATATATGCAACTGAGGGATGACAAAATAAAATCCAACAAACATAATCGTGTGGGGTATCATTGAATAGCTCTTTTCAAATGAAAGGTTTCTTAAAAGGTTTTTATTTAAGGCAATAGTTTTTGAGATATCCCCCCTCTAACTTTAAAACTATGAAGTTGAAAATTCTAAAAAATAAGTTGAGCAAATAGAACTTCACAGACACTTTTAACAAAAATTGGTTTGTACATGACAGCTTATATACTTTTAGTCTTTTAGAGATATGAGATTTTACATTGAACTACGGAACCTTTCACTATGCGTGGTCCGACACGCACTTGGCCGGTTTTTTTTCCTTTTGAGGTATATAATCCTAAACGCAAATAGAAGTTAATTTCCCTTAAAATTTTAAGTCGATACAATTTCAGGAAGAAAACATGAACACGTTGATACCACTATCAAATGACCCTTAGGTACTTCTAATCAACCACAAATAAATCCCTTATTTAAAACTAACCAAAAATTAAACGCCTCATAATTCAGGGCTGGCGCAATATCATTTTCACTCATCATTTCGCGAGGTAATGACCTATAGGTACTCCTAATCGACCAACAATAAATTCCTAATTTAAAACTAACCAAAAATTAAACGCCTCATAATTCAGGGCTGGCGCAATATCATTTTCACTCATCATTTCGCGATTTAATCCCTGGTGCAATTTTATTGTAATCCGTCCGCCCGGGGCAGAACTGGCTAAGTGAATTAAATACTAACACGGGCTTATGAACGAACAGGTTTCATGGGATATAACTATGGGATTGGTTATAGCGTGTTAACTGCTAGAGGCGTGATTCCTTGTTGGATTAGACGTGGTAATAAATGGAAGTTGGTAGTTTAAAATTATGTTTGAGTGTTAGAAAAACTGATTCAAACCTACACATAATGCACGCTTAGAACGAACTCAAAAACTGCAATTTTTAGCAAATGTGCAAAAATCTTTAAAAAGTGTTGGGTAAAAAAAAAAAATATTCTGAGACCGATGTACAAGCTGTCACTTTCCCAATTATATTACGGAATCTTTTACATCACTGGGTTTTAGAGTATGCTTTTTAAGTTCAGTTTATAGCAAAATTTATAAGTAACAGGAATTTTAAGTTAAGCCACTTTCATTCTGAGAGTGCGATAATTTGATTCGCTTATGGGCAACTTTTTCCACAGTCCTAATCGAATGCGAAAGTGAATTTCGTTTGTTTACCTCTTCATGTCGTAAAAGCTGAACGAATTGGGATGGAACTTGGCACACGGGTAGGTTATGTCTAGATATAGAACATAATTTTTATCCCGGGAGTATGTGCGTAACCGTTGTAAGTATGTTTCGTATATATGTATTAAAACGTTGTTCTTGTTTTCTTCGTAAGCGTTGGCATAAGAGGCTAAAAAATAGGGATGTTTCCCGAGTTTGAAAAATATGATTTATTGAGTCCGTTAGTTACATTATTAAAAAAAATATTGGACAAGTATTTTTGCTTCATCAAATCAAAAAAAGAAATGACGAAGATAAAAAGCATTAAGGATCAGGAGTGGAGGCTTCTGACGTCACGGCGTGATAAAATTGTAGCACGTAGTGACATCACACGAGTTTTCAACGCCCTGTACCGTTATCGTTTATTGTTTACGTGAAAAAATAATAAATACTAGTCCAATATTTTTTGGAAATCTGTCTGACGCACTAATTCGATTTTTTAGTCAACTACCCTATTATACCTATTCCTTTTCGTTTTGTACGTTTATGTTAACTCTCTAAGCTTTAAAAATGTTGGAACACCAACTACCCAATAATTTATAGTAAAAATCATCACATGTCTGCCATTTTCCGTCACCAAACAGTGTCATACTATCTCCATAGTGATTATAACTTTAAACTGCACAAACTAAAACCCGTTTGCCATTTAACACCCCACTCAAGGGTGTCAATCGCAAATATTCGTCATAGCAACTGCATTAAGTCGTCTGTGTATCAAATGACAATACAAACACAATATCGACAACCCTAAGTGTAGTATATTAAGGGGGGCTGCCAGTGATTCATCAATTGAACAGCCCTTGTTTGATGGGAGACTTGAGGGTCTGAGACGGGAGAATATATCAGGCAGGTGTGGGGACTGAATGGCTATAGGTATTGGCAAAACCTCCCTTTTCTGATTCATGGTATGGTTACCAACAGTTAAGTAAATTGTATCTACTAAAGCTATTTGTATAAGAGCTACTTTAGAGTGGCAGGTAAATACTTCTGCAAGATATTTGGAATTTGTTCGAAAGAGTCACCGAGCCCCTGTAACCGCCGGTTTTAGTAAGAGTCAGACTCCCTTTAAGTCATTTTATGATTTCCCATACTGTATTGTATACAAAAGAGTTGGTAGTAAGTACTTACTCAATAGTTTTTTTGTAAAATAACGACTTATAAGCAGTTGATATTACCAAATACCACACATGCATATTCCTGTTTTGCCGTGAATCAGTTTTGATTAATCCGTATTTGTCTCGCGTAAAGCATGCATAGCAGAGTATGCATAGCGAAGCAAGCAAAGTGTAGCATACATAGCGAAGCAAGCAAAGTGAATCATGGATAGTGTAGCATGCATAGTGAAGCATACATGGTGTAGCATGTATAGTGGATAATGCATAGCGTAGCACGCATAGTATAGCATTCATAGTCTAGCATGCATAGTGTATAGTGCATAGTGTAGCATACGTAGCGCAGCATGCATAGCGTAGCATGCATAGCGTAACATGCAGAGTTAAGTATATATAGCGTAACATGCAGAGTTTAGTATATATAGCATAGCATGCAAAGTATCAAATAGCACATAGTAACATGCGCAGTGCAGCATGCATAGTAAAACTTGCATAGAATAGCATAGTTAATGCTAAATATTTAAAAACGAAATGTTTACCTTTTACTTTGAAACAGTGCAAAACAGGTACAGCTAAAACGTTTTTCAGTTTTTCTTATTTCTATCGCCATGAAATGCAAGTATCGATAAAATTAGAGGCTGAGAATCAATAGCACGTAGGATCGTTTTTGTTGGACGTGACCTACAGGGCATTGAAATAACTGGCGGAGGACGCCACTTAACGTCAGATGCTAGAAAATAAAGATCGATATCTTAAACACTTTGCTTAGGTACTTTAGAAGCATTGTACTGAACAGAACTACTAAACTAAATCGGTGTAGAAGATTTCTTTGATAAACGTTCAACTTAAAAGCTGTCATTGACACATAATTATACTCAACTACATCATCAAAGCATACTAGAGTCACTTTATATTTTTATACATATTATTTTAAATGTAAATGATGACGTTCCAACGTGCCGTTTAGTGGTCTTATTGAAACAAACGTTTTGACTATGGCTACAATTTTCTAGACCCAAAATAAAAATTACACAAAAACGATTGTTGCTCATTTTTTATTTATTTAATTACGAAGACTTACAGCTAAACAAAACAGAGTAAAAAATAGTAAGTGAGACAGACAGCCAAGATTTCACTTATAAAAAAAACAGACTGACAAATAGTTGTGAACAACACAGCACTGACCACACAAAAAAAAACAGGACAACATCAAAAGCTAGAAATAACATAATCAAATACAAGCACTAGAAGTTACATCTGCCGATGTAGGATTGTTATAGAAATATCTGAAATAGTATAATTAACTATTTATATTATTTATGTTGGCAAAGCTCGTCAAAAACACTGGTATTCAACTATTACTGATTCGACTGGAGGCCGGTCCTACAATATCAAAATTAAACTATAAGCCTACCACCTACCATGGGCGCGGCAAATAATGACCTGTATTTAGTAAATTATTTCAATCACAATATCCAATTTCAAGCAGCACTTTATTACTACAAGAAAACACGTTCCAACAACAAATGAGCCATAACAAAAGAAATGGTTCAAATAAACTTGCTTCTTTACTCTTTTTAACTCTCTTATTTTTATTTAACCACAGAAGGCACATGAAATACAGCCGGTGTATTAGTTTTCATGATAAGGTGTAAAGATAGGTACACTGTATCATGAAGACTTAGAAGATGTGAACATAAAATAAACTGTAAATCGATCCAATTAAATAAGAATGTCAGTTCACTTAAACCTGATTCTACTTAAGTTTTCACGGTTTGATTTGAACAGGTAAGCTTTAAGCATCCTGCACTGAACCACAAATCATTCCAAAATTCAGAGCGCCAATAAAAATAAAGAAAGAAAAATATTACTTTGGGACTCGCACGAAACAAACAAAAAAATATAAAATAAAACTACTACTAAAAATAAATTAACGAAAGCTGTAGATTTCAGTTATACCTTAATGTAATTAATTGAGCGAGGCCAAAAAGGTTCCTATCTCAACGTATGCTGCGATATTAAAAAAAAAAATATCACTGCGCTGGTATTCTAATAGATCCTGTACAGATTACCTTTTATGCCTTGATGCAAATTATGCCACGGATACACTATACTAAAATGAATTCATAAAGAATTTATAAAGAAAAAAATGATACATACAAACGTACATAAATATCTACACGCGTGGAAAAAATTGTTCCACGGTTCTATACTCGATATTTTATCGTTTGCATGCCTATTGAAGCGGTACTGGTAAACCTTTGGAGTGAACGCTTTCAATAGAGTTTTCTTTCAAAATATTGCGTAAAAGCATTTCACGATGGCTTTGCATTTTAAAACGGTTTTTATAAGGAATCGTTGGGTTGTTGATGAAAGAAAAGTGAATAAACATTTTGCATTCGTTTCGCATTGTAAGCGGTTGGTGGCAATCATTGTTCTATCGCAGTTTAGATCGTTCTGTTTTTTTTTTCTTCAATGCTGTAGTTTCTTTTGATAAAGTATTTGTAGGGCTTTCTTATTTCTGAAATGAATAATGTAAATCTCGGAGTGGTACAAAGTATATATAGCCTGTGTATCGAAGCTTTTACTTTTTATTTATAAAAATCTTTATAATTGGGAACTGTATTTTGTATTATTGTAAAGTAGAATGGAAGAGTTAACTTCAAACAACCGATACGATACTTTAAAAACTGTCAGTGGAATGCTTAATTCAGAAATAAAAACTCTAAAGTGAAAGATGTACATGCGAATAAAAAGGCGACATAACATTGCTAAAACTTATATTGTATTTTTTTTAACCGACTTCTTCTTTTTTTATATGACCACTCGCACTAAGGTAGCACACGCGTAAGTCATAACGTAAACTTATTTTGTAAGCATAATCAGCCTTTTAATGTTTCCACTGCTGGGACACAGGCCTCCTCTCTAGGAGAGGGAATGACAATGCAATATCAAAGTCATCCTATTTTGTGCAAAGAAAGAAAAACAAATCTATAAAAAAATAAAATAACTCTTAAACAATCGTGAAAAAAAATTATCACTGTCACGTCGATCTATTTGAGGTCATTGAACCGTGACGCCCCCTTCCCGAAATTTGCAAACGACCGACACCCCGTAGTAATTAATGATAATCAGAAGGAAAAATTTACAGCCCCTTTTTTTTCTCGTAATTTTAATGAGTCAAAGTTTTGGGTACTGTGTACCTTTTTTACTTTGACTTGGAATTAAATAGGTTTTTGAAGTCGAAATTAATCGATGCTGAAATAATTTTATAGTAATTAAAATACCTATACTCCATTTATTATGACTTGAATGAAATAACGCATTACCTGAAAATTAAGATTGTTGATAATGATGAGTATAATGACCCTTTACAGGTATTGCATTCATTCGGTTACATATCGTATTCTGGGTTCCCTTATTCCATCGTAGACCTCATCGACCGTTCTGAAAACAGGCGAGCTCAACAATCCAAACATGAATTAAAAATATACATCTAAAATACTAAGCGTTGCACTCAAATTCTGATTGGGTAGTACCAATTTCATCAAACTATCCTAAATAGGTCAACTCATTATGCAAGAACCATTCCATTACAAACCTAATAACCCCCAAACGAAAAAAAAAGCCCAAATCGCAAGCCACAGTACAAAATAAACAGTAAGATAAACACTTTAAGGCTCCTCCCGCATTAAATTGTCATTAAGTAAAAGCTTGGCTGGCCGAACCGAAGGAATTACTTAATTAGCTACTACCGGCGACCTGGTTCTCTGAAATTAAGATGTATCGTGTTTGCTGCAGAGGTTCCTTTAAACCAGAGAGAATTAAATGAAGGATATTGATATATTTTAAGGTTTTTAGGTTGTTTGGAATAGGACACATATGTCGTTGAAATTCCTACTATACGGAGGGCAAACAATCAATCAATTGTATAAATCTCAACTGACATTACACAGTGGTCTCGGCTCCAGCTTTTTTCTGGATGGGAAATCATCAAATTACTTCTTCCGCTCTAGGCGGAGCGGAAGGGAGCGTCAAACTCTTGCTGACTAAACCCACCCGTGTTCCTACTAATGCCCTTAGCGTTCCAAGGTCGCGATGACCCTTTCAAACAAATTCTGCAATCCTAGCTCTGGGGCCCCGTCTTCTTTGCTGACATCTCTTTGAGGCGCTCGTGGAATACGACCTGTGCCACCATCGCATTAGGCGACATTACTACTAGCTTTGCCCGCAACTTCGTTCACGTATATCCCGTTTTTTCCCGTTCCCGTAGGAATATCGGGAAATTCTCTTTTAGGACTTACTACATGCTTCAAGGAACCTTTTTGTTTTCTGGGTGGGAAATCATCAAATGAGTTCTTTCACTCAGTGCGAAGTGGAAGGGTACTCCCTTCCACTCCTCACACCAGACTCTTATTGACTAAAACCCACCTCGATTCCTCCTTAGCGCGTTCCAGAGCCGCGGTGACTTTCAAAAGAAATTCGCGACCCTAGCAGGCGCTGACTCTATCGGGCCTCGCCTTCTTTGCTGACATCTCTTTGAAGCGCTCGTGGAATCGCCCTGCGACTACCGACCGAGACGTCTTCTTCTGTTGCGGTGGCTGGGGCGTGAGTACCATTCTACGTGAGAGTTGATTGAAATGATTGATGCTTAAAGATGATATTGATTTAAATCCAACTGCTGACTGGTAGAGGATGCCTTGTTGGATTAAGTCCGCCTATGTACCACTATTGTACACAAAGTGTAAATAAATATACAAATGTGTGTAAAGTAGCATCAAAGTCAAGTCACAAGTCAGTTCTTCTACAAAGTATCACAAAAAATACTCAATTACTCGCACTTAACAAAATCGTTTCTCCAAATTCATCATCTTCTTCTCAATCGAAGTCAGTTCCCTCCGATTCCTCTGAGACGTGAAAAGCCATGGCCCGTACATCAAACAGCTTTTGATCTCTCGACAAATCGGGCAATGAGTTAATTAAACATCCATTTGACATCCTCCCCTTTTAGAAGTTCGTGCCAGTTGTATATACCTCCAGCTAATCAGAGGAACGTTTGATTTATGGTAAGTTTGATTTGGGGCAGTTGTATTGCTTTGTGTTTTGTTGTACACTGTGTTTAAAACCCGGTCAAGTGCGAGTCGAATTCACATGTAAAGTGTTCCGAATTAATCTAATTTTTGTAACGTGTAACTTTCAAACCATAGACTTCTTATAGGTTTTAGATTACAGGAATAACTATGAGAAGTCTATGGTGGGCAAAAATACAGTATTGTAAAAACAATGTTTTTTTTTCATTAATTTACTCAGTAGTTTCGGAGTTAAGTCATTTTTCATCTAATTTCTGGTATAACAAAAGGAAAAAGAAATTAACTCTCATATTATAATATTTTGAGAATCGTTGTAGATAGTAAAACGTCACTTTGGTGGCATTCAAATCAAGTTTTTAACAGCTAAAGGCAATTCTCATGTTTTGTTTCTTCGCAAACTGACAAAATTACCTCTAGTTTCTAAACAACTTGAAGTTTTTGACATCGATTGTCGATGAGATGACATTATGACTTGAATTTAAACGTTTCAAAAAAAAAAAAGTTTTTAATTAAAGTACTAACATACACAAACAACCAGACCCGAAGCAACTACCTATAAGCCATACAGATAAATGTTCCGTTTCGGGAATTGAACTCGCAACACGAAGCGCTGCAGTCAATCGCTCAACCACTGCGCCAATCGTCTGTTAAAACTATTTAACAGATTGAGCTGTTAACCGTGAATTTCAATAAAAAGTTGCACTGGTTACCGTTTGCAGTCAGAAAATTATAGCTATATATTATAGAAAATGTAAACTAGGATTTTAACAATATCGACTTCAATTCCACGCACTGATATTTTGTAAAGTTTGTTTTCAGTTCAGTTTTCAATTCCATTAATTTCTGACTGCAGAAGCAATGCGAGTTGCTTTTGATATGACAAAAGTCACAAAATGCGCTGTCGTATTTGGTGGACCCATTTTGTTTAAGGTCATAACAATATGGTCTGCTTTTGATGAGTGAGACTTTGTATTTCCTCATAAAACTACTGGTAAAAAACTACTACTGGTTGCTGGTGGTTTGATGAGGGTGACTTTGTATTTCCTCATGAAACTACTGGTAAAAAACTACTACTGGTTAGGTTTTATTTAAACTTCGCTTAAATAAAACCTAACTTCTAGCCTATAGCCTTCCTCGATCAGTGGACTATCTAACATTGAGAAAGATTTTCTGCGATTAGCGCGTTCAAGCAAACAAACTAACTCTTTAATTTTATATATTTGTATAGAAAACTGATAAATTAAATATTTACCGAATTAAGTAGATACCTGTTTTTATTATTTCGTCCTGCTCGTATTATCCAATAATTCCAAAATTTCAAATAAAACTAGGTATTAGTACTAGATACATGCATACAAATGTTGACGTTTTATTTTAGCAATGCAATAATAGAGGCCATTGCCAAACAATAAACTATATTTCGTTAATCTAAATAAAATAAAAATATTGAGTATCACGATATACGTCCATTCAAGACGGCTAAATCTTGGATGATTATCTACAGTTTGGAGTCAATGACCGATATTGCCATTCTAAACCAAAACACCTATAGCACAGTAGAAATATGGAACAGTACAGAAACTACGAACAAACGATCGAAACGGCACACTCACACAAACGCGCACAACTACGAGGCCCCTAAGGGACTTTCGCGGTGCGCTCAGTGGCGGATGCCGTGTTCATAGATAATACCTACGCTATTATAATGGCTATAGATGGGCCACTCAGGTTTTCGTTTTGCAAAAACTGAGTGGGTACCTACTCAGTTTTTGCAAAACGCACAGATTTTTAATACTAGTATTAAATCCCTATACCGAAGACTGATTGTAATTTATATTGTATTATATTTTATATAAAATATGGAATAAATGAATTCTTATGAGTATGAAAAAATAAATTACCATAATTTTACGACAACATTATATTCTAGTCTAGTCAAAGGAAATTTAGCCTTCGAAACATACACATAGGAACGTACTTACTTCACAAAATTAGTAACAATAATTTTTCAATCCTTCATCATAATTTTAGGGCAGATATTAGGTATAATTGAAATGGAATAAAATGGCATAGAAATGATAAACAATATTCAGTTTGTATTTTTTTTTTACAATGGCATTATTTACATTTTGACCAAAGAAGAAAGTCGCATGGAATAACATGCACTAACGCATTTTCGCGTGACTGTTTCTCCCAGTCAACTCCTACCGCAAGCCGTGTTAAAGAACTTCGTTCCAATAAAACACTTATTACAAACATTAAAAGTGACAACCCTAACGCTCTACCGGAGCGTAGGTAATTATTTCAACAAATGGGCTTAGTTTCCATACTGTTCCATATTTTTACTGTGCCTATAGTCTGCAAATCCGAACACACCCTTACTCCAAGTCACGGTAAACCAGCTTAATACATTTACTAACATACAGCTGTACACGTTCCGCTGCAAGCCAGTGTAGGCCGTGTCCACGTTATACAACCGAGCCAAGCTACACTGGGGTGCAAATTAACATATCTCTGCGTACAAGTCGTGCCACAAACAGCGGCCTTTATCTAATGTCACTGTGAGTGGTCTAGCGAGGGTGGCTAATTTTGCTCGTAGTGTATGAGTACAGGTGTACTGTAATTTTGACTAGCTTTATTATATTAATGTGTCTAAAGACGAAGTTACAAACATAAGCTAGTAAGTTATTTTGATACAGCTTTCTACCTAGGCTAGCGTAACGAGGTTGAGATATTAATGAATATTAAGGTGGTAGGTACAGATACCATCTGAAAAAAAGTAATGATATTGGCGGCCGAAATAATTAATGGGAGATCCATCTGGATTCTATGAGGATCCTACTTTGCCTATAAAGGTTTTAATCCTAAAAGCATTTTTTTTAATATCATTGACAGGTTTTAATTTCGCGAACAATATGTTACAAAATATTTTATTTTGTTCTTGGTTCATTTTCAATCCATACAATGTCATCTTGAAAAGCACAATTTCAAATTCAGTTGGCATTCGCCTTGCAATACAAATAATATTTCTGATAGATCCTCTATTTACTGAAGTCGATATTTGAAAGCCTGGCTTTTATAGCACCACTCAGTCTGGTTCAGGATTCACTGGTACGGATTAGGGTTATCAATTTAGTTATTCATGAAAACTTTTGAACTGGTATGTACCTCTGCCACAGAGTCAATATTCATAGTGTATTCAGATAATGAAATCACAAACGAGTAAACTAAAATAGAAGTAGTATGTTATATTGAATGTTATTATTTTCTTAAATAACTTTAAGAACTAGAATGTTTTTTTTTTCTACATATCTTTTTGTGTTTACTTACGTTGATTGCAGATTCGCTTGCGTTCTCTTCCCAGGGTTGCGGAATTTGTCCGAAAGAGTCACCGCGACCCTGGAACGCAAAAGGCACAAGAAGGAACACGGGTGGATTTTAGTCAGTAAGAGTCTGACACTCCGTTCCTCTGCGCCCAGAGCGGGATATGTCATTTGATGATTTCTTATCCAGAAAAAGAAGGTGTCGATATAATCAGTGTTGAGTTGCGAATATGGCACCGACTTTTAAAAAACCAATCTTTGACATCGCTCGCTATTGGCTCGCTCGCTGTCGGTGAATGACACTCTCACTGGATTTAGTAGTCATGTCAAATATATTTTCTTTTTATGTCGGTCGGTAGTTTGGGACTTGAATAGATTGCCAGAAATTCTGGCTATTTTATTTTTTTAATCTATACTATAATATAATATATATTATATATAATATTATAAAGCTGAAGAGTTTGTTTGTTTGCTTGCTTGTTTGTTTGTTTGTTTGTTTGTTTGAACGCGCTAATCTCAGGAACTACTGGTCCGATTTGAAAAAATCTTTCAGTGTTAGATAGCCCATTTATCGAGAAAGGCTATAGGCTATATATCATCACGCTAAGACCAGTAGGAGCGAAGCAGTCATGAAAAATGTGACACAAACGAAGTTGTGCGGTCAGCTAGTGTATATATATTTTAATATTAAAAATTCCTATGTTATAATTTATGTACTTATGCTTTTGTGTGTTGTGTTATATATTCTTGCGCTAAATAAATCTATACTTCTATACTAATATTATATAGAGGAATGATTTGTATTTTTATGTGTAACGAATAAACTCAAAAACTACTGGACTGATTTCAAAAATTCTTTCACCATTAGAAAGCTACATTCACCCTGAGTAACATAGGCTATATTTTATCCCCGTATTCCCACGGGAACGGGAACTACGCGGGTGAAACCGCGGGGCGCTGCTAGTGTTAAATATATATGTAATCTTATCCACTTAGATACTCTAAACTCAAAAAAATTCACCCGCAACAAAATTACGTCGACTCCTTTCATCCCCGTGTACAAAAGGGTTGTAAGGGGAGGTGTCGGTATTACCAGCAGTTGCCCCACATTGTATCGCGGCTGCTCGAGAATGCGCCGATCAGTGCGTTCGAGAGATAAATAGTTTCATTATGACCGGCTTTTGGTCTTCTACGACGTTTGTGTAGTACAGGCAAGGTTTTTAGATGGTTTTGTTTGGGGTAATTCATACGAGTAGGTAAATGAATCTGTATTATATTATAACTTGGAATACAGTTAAGACAGCAAAATTCCGAAGGAAAATTCTACAAATTTTTCAGCAGCGCATTGAATTCGTGTCTCAGTTTTAATCTTTTAAAAACAACTGTTCCCTATATTTACACAGAGTGTCTAGTCCAACTAGAATAATAAATGTTTTACCTAAGACCATGTAATTTACATACCTATCATGTTCTAACAAAGAAATAAAATGATTATGACTATGGTTAAAACTGTAAAATTAAAAATCTGCTGTTTTTAAATACCTACTTAAAAAATTTGCAGTGAATTATGAAATTATTTTTCTTTTTACTATTTAGTTATAGGTGTTTATTATATTGTTCAATGATACCAGTTGGCTTGTACTTTTTCACTTTGGAAAGCACCCGGTACACTAAATTTCATTCCGAATCGCCCTGCCACTCAAATTTCAATTTCAGATTACAGAACAAAAGGACCGTATCTCATAAACAAATTATTAGTTTTGCTTTTTTTTTAAAGTCATTTAAAATTAGAATAGCACGTTATAAAAATATTTTTAACAAATCTCTGAGTTTCACTAACTAAAACCCCAAAGCATCCCAACTCCCACCATATACCACATCTAAATAAAGGAGGAGCATACCAGACGGAGTCATTATTTTGCCAACAGATGGCAGCATAATCGATTACGGGCCGCGCCGGGAGCGAGCGGCGCAATTTGCGATCCTTTCGCCCGTGAAATCTACTGAAATGAATAAAACTATCTGAGAATCGAACACTCGACTGGCTCGATTCCTAACTATCGATTTGTTTGCCCATTCGATTTGCTAGGAATTGTATTTGAAAAGTGACTTTTTATTCATAGTTTCAGTCGGCCAACTTTATCTGTTGTTTAACATTTTTTTCTTGTCATTGCTTTCATAAATTGGTCAATCTAGTTAAATTACCACTAAATTTACCTATTATAAATATAAATTTATTATTAATAATAGTATATTTAATAGATATTTGTAACAAAATTGAAAGTACAGTTGATCCCATTACGATAATAAATCATTATATCACTTATAAAAAGTTCAAGTATCAAGAAAACCATAAGCTACTTTTTATTCCGGAAAACGCAGCCAATCTTTACTGTATAATATTATAAAGAGAAAATATTTTATTGATAAAACTACTGGACCGATTTTAACCATTTTTTAACCAATGGAACGCTACATTATCAGCGAGTAACAAAGGCTTTCCATTTTATCCCCATATTCCCACGGGAACGCAAAATACGCAAGTGGAACTGGGGGCGCTGCTAAAAAATAATAAATAACTCAACGGTGAAGTGCGAATACATTTACCTTTTTAACGAAAATAAAATTCATGGAAAATTTGAATTATCCGCTAGTTACGGTCCATCAGTCCGACGGAACAGTCAGGCAGACAGACGGATGGTGGAGTTTTAGTAATAGATTCCGTTAGTTACCATTCGTATACAGAACCCGAAGACCCGAAAAAATCTATTTCCGAATTTAGTTACCAACAACATTTTCATCAATCAGTATACGGAAAATAGAGAAAGAAAGAAAGAAAACCACAAAGAAGATACCACAAAGCAAAGAGGGCGATTGATCTACAATCTATATTCCTAATCCAGCTTCACCCCAAATCATTTTGTTCTTTAGTTCTTCCCACACGTGTGAGAACAAATGAAACCTTTTAAGTAGACGCGTGGGATTTATGGCCTTTTCTGAAACCTATTTTCATCACTTTGTTTGCACGAACTTCGTAGGAGTTATTCTGGGGACCATTTTATTAAAACTCCCTCGCAAAATAAAATGACATTGACTTTTAAATGAGTGTTGGTAAAATAAGACACATAATTTTTAACTCATTTTTTTGTTCCAAGTTCAAACTTTTATGACATGCAAAAATAGAGATCTTTTTGTTCGTTTTGAGTAGAGATTTAAGTTCCTGGCGCGCTCACAGATGGAAACTACCAGACTGTTTTTTTTGTTTTGAAACCATTAAAATTGTCAATGATGAGTGAGGATAAAGGAACAAATATTTGTATAACCAACAGATAGTTGTTCCGGGTCTGGTTGTTTGTAAACGCAGCCAAGATACGGGAGTAATCCTAAGTGTGAAGCATGACTTTAAAAAAAAAGTTATACATCACAAAAAAGAAACCCAGCGTAACATTAATTTCATAAAGACAAACCCACCACAACAAATAGCTCGTACGACCATCATTAAATCACAGTAACCTAAGTATAATACGAAATAAACCAGCAATTATAAACCTGTAATATGGCTGTAACACGACACATTTGAGTAGTGGACCGATAAATAATTAAAAAGCAATCACGGACACCTTTCAAAAAGCCAACCACTAATACGGAACGATGTTCCTGTGATCAGTACCCATTACGTTTGTGGTCCCAGTGTTGGCGGATCCATGCTTCTGAGCTAATACTAAAATAGGGTAGGCCTTTAGTGTGGAACGCTACTTGTGTAGATCCTCTTGTGCCACCGCTGCAGCTGGTGAGAACTTCAAACGGCGGAAATATAATAACCTAGTAGACAATTATATGTTCGAGCCGTTTGGGGTTGAAACTCTTGGATCATGGGGTCCGAGTGCTAATGCATTATGTAAAGAATTTGCTAAACGTTTAATTGTCATTTCACGTGACCTAACAGCTGGCTTTTATTTCGGACAGAAGATAAGCATTTTCATACAACGTGGCAATGCCGCCATTTTTGGGCTCACTGCCAGTCGATATAATAAAAATGATTTGATTTGAGCAATGCGGAAGAATTTTTCGATGCCATATTGTATATAAGAGGATTTAGTTTATTTTTATTTAAAGTGTATATGGTTAGATTTAAAGTTTATATACAATGAATGCGTATGTAATCTGATTGTCTGGTTACCTCTTTTATCTGTTCTGTGGGTTTTACCTATTGCAAAAAAAAAAAAACTTATCTCGTAGGTGAAACCGCGGGCAGGAGTTAATAAGAATATAGCTAAACGTAGGTAGTATTAAGAAATGTAGCTTTTTGTAATCGTGTAGTGACCCTTGTTCGGTTCAGGGCCTCTTTAGTGACAAAATGGATGACCCATGCTTAGGTTTTAACATTTTTTTACGAGACATATTATATCGTTGTGTCCCTTTTTAAAGCGAGTTCCAAAAAAGGAGGAGGTTCTCAAGTCGACTTTATTTTCTTTTTTTTTGTGTTTTATTTCATAGCTTTATACTGGATGTCCCAATTTTGATGATTCATTTTATATTCAGGCTGGTGCTTGTCTTGTGGTCCCAAATTTGATTGAGATCTGACTACTAGTATTAGAGTTATCCCAAATAATGCGTGGCTTCGACTACATTGATAATAAAATTGATTGAGTCAGGCGTTACTTTGCGGAAATCCATTTCAATTTGAAATTGAAAACAATATAATTATCTAGTTTTAGTCTCCGCGAATATAAAACTAGATATATTGTTTTCAATTTCAAATTACATTGATAATGTTCTCACTCACTCTTGTCAATTTAAATCAAATTGTATAAGATGATTTGGCAGAGTATCTTAGTATTTCAAGATGGTTCTTTTCTAGTTTAGTGAAGATCTGTTGAAGAACAGAGATAGGAAACGAAACTCTTCAATAAATGATAGCAAATCTTTCGGGATTGCTGAAAGCGCATGTTGGTTTATCGTTTAAACCAATTTATACCGTGTACGCCCAGGTGGGTATGCCCAGGTCGGGTGTACCACTGAAAAGTGAAAAATAAAAATAAACTTTTTACAAAAAAAAAAAACAACCGAAATTAAAGTTATTTTAAACTGTTTGTGTTCATTTTTTGTTTAGAAGTTGGTTGTTATTCTTTTGTAAAAAGTATTTTTTATCTATCGCCAGTCATGTGACAACTGAGACAAACTCATTATATATTTTTTGGCTTGCTGTAGATACCACGAATTCCAATAATTTGATTTCGCATTAATCAAAATATGGGTTTACGGGAAAATTACAGTGTAGTAATTTTAATTTATCGGAAATAAACCAAAAAAAGATACAAAAGAGTTTCAGTAGTTTAGGCGTTAGAGTGGAATATACGTACACACATACATTGACAGCTAAAATCATAACCCTTATTTTTAGCTTTGCCATAGTAGTTTCTGCTCAGCAATGCTTTTCGATTACACTTCGTAACTCACCTGAAGTGAAAAGTATTTGATATTCTGACTGTCAAGTAAAGTTCGCTTCACCTATGTTCTCACTTAGTGGCGCTAGCGTAGTTTTCATCAAGTTACAGAATACCAAATACAGTTTTCACCGTAGAATCAGAAGTGGGAACTGGAGTGAGTTCTTACAGAATAGCATTGCTGTTCTCACAAATGCCCGTTCTAAATACATATAAGACGTTCCCATAATTCGAAATAGAATTTCACTTCAAAGCGTTCAGAGTTTAGGTAATATAAGAGAAATAATGTATGAAAATACAGTGAATAAGTTTTTCACGAAACTGTTTCACATTATTTGCTTTATGTAAGTATTCTGTTAGTTTTTCATATCGTTTTACTTTACTGAATATCAAATAAAATATATCTATTATTAGATTGAAAGAAATAGAATCACAAAGGAATTATTTTAAATGGCTTCGTATTTCAATATACATAATTATGTCGTGGGCGCTGCTTAGTTTTAATGTATTTGATGGTAAATAGCAAAATTCTCTATTTATTTTGTTTTTCATTCAAACTATTTCCAGCAACACACCCACAACATGTGGTAAACAACTTTCTATCAAATAAATAAAAAATAAACGTGTAGGTTTTCTTGTGAGTTAACTAAAATAGTCTCGAAAACAGGCTGTCATTTGTATGTTTTAATTTAAACTATGAGTAAATGAGTTATTTTATATACCGGGAAAAAACTTTACTGGTGTCCAAGAGGGTAAGTCAAAGTTTGTATGGAAGTCCGTAATTTGTGGCGGTGGTAAATGCCGGCATTGCTCACGGGATTTTGTACAAGGGAACATACTCCCAGGAAGAAAAGTTTGATATCCTGTGGAGTATTTCTCCATTCCATGATATGTTCCATCCGTATCTCATGGCCCATCCACAGCCGTTAAGACTTGAAGAGGTGGTCAACAGACAATCAGAATAGCCACAATGCTGTATAGTGCTGTGTTTCGGGCCGAACCAATCTAAACTGATGTCGCGCCAACGATAAAAGGACGAAGAAAATTAATTAGTAGGTATGTACGACAGGGCTGGTGCAGTGGTTGAGCGCACAGAACAAATATTTGTATGGCCTACAGATATTTGTTCTGGGTCTGGATGCCTTGTGTATGTGAGTTTATATGCATGGGGCAAACATTAAAAAAAAAAATTTTTTTTTCTTTAATCAACCTGTATTGACCCACTGCCGGACGAAGACCTCACCCGTAGTCTTCCACTCCTCCCGTTGATATCCTTTCCGACCAATCCGTCAGAAACGCCTCAAATCAAGTACCTATGTATTTGCAAAATAATTTTCATCATTTGTCGCTGGAACTGCCACCCCACCTTTAATCCTAATTGGATAGAAGGACCCGGCAGGCGCACTAGTCTACACACGTATAATTGAAGCACCTAGTACATACATGCAGTCCTGGTACATGATAGCATTGTGCGTTGTCCAAATATTGCAAATGGCCGATCAGTTTGGTAATGAAATGGCTAATTGAGTCGATGCAATAACTTCGAGTAATGTACAGGGATGGAATTTTGGTGCGGATGTTCCTGAATTCATTAGCTAAGTTATGTTATGGTTGGATGATATTTTGAGCTTTAAGTGAGACAAGTATTTTTTTTTAAGTTTTAGTTTTTCTCATTCCTTCGCTACCTTTTTACCGATCAATTTCAGATTGACAATTTGGTAAATAATTTCTCTTGTAACTTCGCTTTTTTGTGATGATGTGATGCTTTCAATGACTTGCAGTGGTAGAAAACGGCGTGATTTCTTGTAACTTATTTGAGTTCTCATTCCCTCTTCTCGATGTAAAATGAAAAAATAAAACTTGGTTGGTTTTGGAAGAGCATCTTACTATTTCAAAGTGGTCCCTTTCAAGTTTGGTGAAGATCTGATAAAGAACAGAGATAGGAAAGGTAGATAAACGATAGCAAATCTGTCGGGATAGTTGAAATTGCATGTTTGTTTATTGTTTACACCAACTTATACCACGTACGCTGTGATGGGTACGTATAGCTGGGGGTCTACCACTAAAAAGTGAAAAATAAAAAACAAACTTTTTTCTAAAAAATACAACCGACTTCAAAACGAAAAAAAAAAAAACAGAAAAAGTATGGAATAACTTTTAAAAGTTTTTAAAATATTTTACAATCTTTGGTATAATAAAAAAAAAACAGAAAGAAACAAACATCATATAGGTACAAAAAAGAAACATTTATGTGAGGACAATGCACCAAAAAAGTATACCTACCAGTTGTAGAACCAAGTATTACCAGTAGAGGTAAACGTATTCATTTTCTAAATAAATACATGGTACTCACAAACCACTGGATACCTCAGTTTTATTCCCAAAACGGAAACATAAAAATAGGTCATAAATATAATGTGTCACTGGGCTAGACCATGATTTCCCAATTGAGTAACAAAACCAGAGAAGTTTTCCTTTAGACTTAGTTTTACGATTTCTATGACCGTAAAATAGTTGAACACAACAATAATATTCGGGTTAGTTAATTATTCAGTTGTTATTAAAATCAAGAGCTTTATTTATGTACTGTAAATATATCTAGCTGGTACCATTAACTGAAGGGGGCGATACAGAAATGTATAATCTTGAAATCGAATAAAATAATTAATTAAAAACAACTTTAGACCCAATTACTTAGGGCATGTTTTAAAACATTATCATATACTAGCAGCGCCTCACGGTTTCACCCGCGTAGTTCCCGTTCATGTAGAAATACAGGGATAAAATATAGCCTATGCTACTCGCTGTTAATGTAGCTTTCCATAGGTGAAAAAATGGTTAAAATCGGTCAAGTAGTTTCGGTGCTTATTCGGTATAAACGAACAAACAAAAAAATCTTTCCTCTTTACAATATATTGATAAAAACTAATCTATGGTGAAGTGGGTTTTTCAGTAGTTTATGTTATAATTACAAATAACTCTTCATTAGTAGCCTCTTAGCTGGTTTTCTAAGCTTTCCTCAGCAACTTAGAATCTTCATCACCAGCATCCGAAGTGAACTAAGCGCATATAATAATGTCAGCGTCAACAACAAACTTTAAACTTTAGTTTAATGGACTTGGCGCGCGGTGTCACCGGCCGATTAAGTGATGTCCCGCGTTGATGCGCGTGGAACTACTGAAACTAAATTAAACTGAACGGTGGGACTGACAGTTTTAAGGCGGAACCGAAGAATTTGATGTTACTTGTCAATTTGGGGTACGAGGGTCGCAAAGATACCTTTTCCTGATTTCGATGAAGTTGGATCCCGATTGACCCGGCCCACAAATTCAGAAGAAATGAAATGTATGTGTTTCAATGAGACAATATTCTCGATGCGATTTTATCAATATTACTTTTGTGTCTCGATGTTATCTTACTAATATTATATTATAAACGCGAAAGTTTGTAAGTATGGATGTTGGTACTCTTTCACGGAAAAACTACTGAATGGATCTTGATAAAATTTGGCACAGATATAGATCATAGTCTGGAATAACACATTGGATTTTTATCCCGGGATTAAGTTATCTTGGGATAATTTCAGATATTCACGCGGGCACCAGCTAGTATCAATGACACGTATCGAATCCATGTACCGTTACTTTCTTTTAAATGTTCGTAATCAGCTCCTTGCGAACTATCACCAGTAAACAACATAAAATTGACCGATTACTCACTAGTAATCGGTCAATCGGTCGGTCAATCGGTCGGTCGGTCGGTCGGTCGGTCTAGTAAGCGGTGGTTTGGGCTCCAGAGAAAGGAACCTCTTCACGATACGAGCCGTATCAGGGAGTACTGCCTTCTATATCAGGCCCTTTACCCAACTGCGTAACGCCAGCTTCGACAGGTGGTCGTAGAAGCTTTTGGCCATCAGGTTATTGACAGTAAGGACAATCGGCACAATGACAGCCCCACATTCCACATGTCAACAATCACGTGTGCTTAGTTGAGTTACTTGATTCGTTTATCTTTCTCAGTTAACACGAGGTCCTCGTCTTATGGGATGTTAACATCGATTAACATTATGCGGCGCGCTAATCGATCTATCACCACTAGATCCGGCTTATTGGCAACAATAGTCCTATCAATGATGATAGACTGATCCCAGTACGATGTGACATGGTCATTTTCGAGTAGTGCCTCGTTTGTCTAGTAACACTTAATGCTACTACTGAGGATATGGTCCTGGTTATGATTCCCGATTAATCCCTATTACGTGGCACTTAACTAATAATAATAATAGCTTTTTTTTTTAATTTGCATCTGGAATCCGAACGACATTAACAGATTATGTGCGGGACAAGTGAAAAGTGTCCATAAACTGATAAAGACAGTGATATCCAATGTAAATAAGACATTCTAGTAAGATAGTTATAGTGTTTTATATAGTGGAATTTCGTCTATTTCTTATTAGAATAAGTTTTAATCTTATTAGAATTTGTTACTTTGATATACAGATAGTTTTCTAATAGTTTTCAATAACGTATCATGTCAATAATTGTTCGTTGGTTCAACATTATCGATGTATATAATGTTCTAATTTCATGTTAATTATATTTTTCCTAGATAGATATTAGTTAGTAGAACTCGAAAATATATAGTTTGTAATATGTTTTATAGCAAATAATAAAGAAAAACGCGAAAAATGTGAAATAGCTCTCGTTAAGGTAAAGTTACGTTATAGCTAAGCTAAGTGCACCGAACATAGCTCTCGTTACGGTAAAGTAGCATTGTACTTAAGCTAAATAAATTGTAAGATAGCTCTCGTTACGGTAATGTAACGTCGTACTTAAGCTAACTGTGCCGAGACCGCCCCCTTTTTCTTATTGGATAAAATTCTCGAATTCTGATTGGACAACCAATCAGAGGGCCTACATTTTCTTAGCGGATTTTGTATAAATATCGGGCTGGTTTTCGGTGTCGACACAGTTCAGCGGGTAGCAGTACTAGAAGAAAAAGGAAGAAAAAGGAAGAACACTAGAAGAAAAAAGGAAGCAAGAACACTAGAAGAATAAACTTCAAGATTCTCAAGCCAGTGGTTTTATTCCTCACCAATCCCAGCAATCGCAAATGTGTATCCTACATATTTAATGGTCCTGTCGAGCCGGATTTTCGTGCGGAATACTACCTGAAGATAGTGTTATAGTGAAGAAACCTTGAAGATCGTACTCAGTGTTTGAAGATAGTGTCATCGACCTCGAAGATCAGCTGACATCATGCCCGTTACGCGCTCCGTAGGAAAGGGCCGCAAGCCGTCGAGTGAACAGAAGCCGTCATCGTCAGAGAACACTCCAGGAACCTCTGCGACCGGTACCAGCACGGAAGCCACATCCGAATCGACACAGACAGGGACGACTGCCACGGAGAGTTCCGACCAGACCCACACCTCCGCGACGACTGATCCAACCACAGTGACTTCCGCCGCCGCCGCCTCGACCGCCGCCTCCGCCTCAGCCGCCAGCGCCCCCCCCGCGCCGGCAGCCACCGCGCCCCCCTCGGCCGCTAACGCGCCCGCCGCCTCGCGCCCCGCCGACGTCGTCGCACCTTCCGTTACCCCCTCCGCCGCGACAACGCTCACTGCGGGTGCGAAATCGAAACAGCTGATGAAGCCGCCCGCCGCCGCTGCTGTCACTTCAAGAGAAAATCGCCGTGATACTGACACCTCGACTGTGAAGCGAGTTGTCAAGAACGCCGGTACGTCGAAACCAACCGGCCCACAGCTCCTCCGCCCCCCTAGCAAGAAGGGGGAGGGGGGGGATCGACGCATAGTAAGATGAAGATGCAGAAGATCGCCAAAGCAAAGGAAGATTTGCTTCGCCTTCAAGTGGAACTAGCCGCTGCACGCCTGGCCGCGCTAGAAACTGAAGATACCGATGAAGAATATGAAGAAGAAGAAGAAGGAGAAGCAGATGAAGTCTCCCTTTATTCAGAAGTCAACGCCCGTGTGGACAACTGGTTGGATAACCAGGTGACTCGCCCCGTCCTAGCCATCGCCAACGAGCCTCACCACCCTCCGCCAGAGCCGACGATCGTCCACGAAGAACCGCCGAAACAGGAAGAAGTGCATCGAACACCGGCGGGAGGTCAAGGGGACCTCGCCCTCTTAGCTGAAGCCATCACTAGGGCTGTCAGCGCCGCCCAGCGACCCAAGTTTATCGAGTTACCCTTCTTCAGTGGATCGCATCAAGAGTGGCTACCCTTCCGCGCCGCCTACTACGAGTCGGAACCAACCTTCAGCGCCGTCGAAAATATTAATAGACTACGAAGAAACTTAAAAGGGAAAGCCAGAGAAGCAGTTGAAGGATTACTCATCACCAACGCGCACCCTTCAGAAATAATGAAGACTTTAGAATCAAGATTCGGAAGACCAGAGTCAATCGCCATGATAGAGATGGAAACACTTCGAAGTCTGCCACGCCTCTCCGAGTCGCCTAGGGACATTTGCATATTCGCCACGAAGATCTCCAACGTCGTAGCAACACTGAAGACATTGGGCTGCTACAACTATATGTACAACCCAGAACTAGCGAAGACATTGGTGGACAAGCTGACGCCGACGCTTCGGTACCGCTACTACGACTTCTCATCGACGCAACCCAAAGAAGATCCCTGCCTTATCAAAATGGAAAAATTCTTCAAGAGGGAAGCAGAACTGTGCGGACCCTACGCGCTACCTGAACAGGTGGCAACACCATCGACAGCCGCACCGCAGAAGAAGACTCAGCGGGTCACCAATGTCACAGAGAAGAGCCATACGCCGAAATGCTTCGTGTGCGACGAGACAAGCCACACCAACGCGACGGAGTGCGACACATTTAAAAAGATGGAAGCCAATTCAAGATGGGATGCTGCGAAGTCCAAACGCCTCTGCTTCAGATGCCTACGATATAGGAGCAAGACTCACAACTGCCGAACGAAGCCATGTGGTGTCAATGGGTGCAAGTACACACATCACAAACTGCTGCATTATGAAAAGAAAACAGAAAAGGCTGAGAAGACAGAAAACGACGAAACAACAGAAGTCATCAATTCGACGTAGACTATGAAGAAGCAATCTTATCTGAAAATCCTGCCGGTCCAGGTGAAGGGGCCAAAAGGGACAGTCAACACATTCGCGCTGATGGACGACGGATCAACGGTCACGCTCATCGACGACGACGTCGCTGCAAGCATCGGAGCCACAGGACCCGTAGATCCACTGAAGATAGAAACCATCAACGAGTTGAAGACGGCAGAATCGGCGTCAAGAAGAGTGACCATCGGGCTTAAAGGGATCAACAAGCGAGAAGAGGAAATTCAAGCTAGAACTGTGAAGAACTTGCAAGTCTCCTCTCAACGGGTTCCACGAGAACTAGTGGAAGGATGTCCACACCTATCGGACATCAAAGGACATCTCACCTATTCCAATGCGAAGCCACGCATCCTCATCGGGCAAGACAACTGGCATCTCCTGCTGACCGAAGAAACCAGGAAAGGGGACAAGGACCACCCAGTGGCATCTCTCACGCCGCTCGGATGGGTACTCCACGGAAGCCAAACGAAATCCTTCGGTCAGAAAATCGACTTCGTGTCACACATGAAAGAAGCTGAAGATGACCTCGAGGACCTGGTGAAGAGATACTTTGAGATGGACGCCCTCTGCATAAACCCGAAGAGACCGAAGACCGATCCAGAAGAGAAGGCACTTCGAATTCTCGAACAAACAACAGAGAAGATCAACGAAACGAGATATCAGACCGGCCTCCTCTGGAAGAAGGAAGACATCAAGTTCCCGGACAACTATGAAAACTCATTGAAGAGGCTCTTCAACATTGAAAAGAAGATCGATCGCGACCCAGCCCTCAAGAAGAAATACGTCGAACAAATGGAAGCTCTTATAGAAAAAGGATACGCCGAGCCCGCGCCACCGCAGAAGACTCCTGAGAAAACGTGGTACCTGCCTCACTTCGCGGTCATCAACCCCATGAAGCCGGATAAGCTGCGTGTGGTACATGACGCCGCCGCCAAGACCAGAGGAGTGGCTCTCAACGACATGCTCCTCAAAGGTCCGGACTTGCTTCAGTCACTGCCGGGTGTCGTCATGCGCTTCCGACAGCATCTCATCGGGGTCACAGCAGACATCAAGGAAATGTTCATGCAAGTTAAGCTACGCACCGAAGATCGAGACGCACTGCGGTACTTGTGGCGCGGGAATCGCCGCGACAACCAGCCTCCGGAAGAATACAGGATGACTTCGCTAATCTTCGGGGCATCGAGTTCACCGTCTACAGCAATCTACATCAAGAACTTGAATGCCAAGCAACATGAAGACACTCATCCGGAAGCCGCAGCTGCCATCATAAACAAGCACTACGTCGACGATTATTTAGATAGCTTCAGAAGCCTAGAAGACGCAGTGAACGTGACAACGAGTGTGCGCGAAATACACAAGAAGGCCAGCTTCGAACTAAAACAATGGAAGTCAAACTCAGCATCGCTCCTAGAAGCCCTGGGAGAAGAACACCGCACAGAAGACCTAGAGCTATACAAGACGGAAGAACAAACTGAAAGAGTACTGGGTGTCATCTGGAAGATAAACTCGGACGAGCTGACGTTCAACCTCAACTTAGCAAGGATACCTTCGACATTAATCGAGGGAAAGCAGCCAACGAAGAGAGAAGCCTTGCGCATCGTCATGTCACTCTTCGACCCATTGGGATTCGCCTCACCCGTCACCATCAGAGCAAAGCAGTTACTCCAAGAAGTTTGGCGCCGAGGAACAGCGTGGGACGACCGCATCGACGAAGACTTGGCGGAGCAGTGGGAGTCGTGGATGGGACATCTGAAAAGTCTCCGCGACGTAGCGATCCCGCGGCGGTATTTAAAGTACAGTGACGCCGCCTCCCTCGAACTCCACGTCTTCAGCGACGCCAGCGAATCGGCCTACGCAACGATCCTGTTCTGGAGGGCGGTAACACCGGACGGCGAAGTGGGCGTATCTCTCATCATGGCCAAGGCAAAGGTGGCTCCACTGAAGTTGACAAGCATACCGAGACTAGAGCTACAAGCAGCAGTCATGGGGACCAGGCTCGCCGACACAGTCATTGAAGAACATGAAAGAAAACCCGACAGAAAATTCTTCTGGACCGACAGTAAAACAGTACTCACCTGGATAAGGACAGGATCGCGTTCTTACAAACCATACGTGGCTCACCGTCTCGCAGCAATAGAAGAGAGCTCCAAGGTCAACGACTGGCGCTGGGTTCCGACGAAACAAAATGTTGCTGACGACGCAACACGAGATGTACCAACCGCCTTCGACAAGAATCACCGATGGTATAAAGGGCCGGATTTCCTCTACCTGACAGAAGACTCCTGGCCAATAGAACCTGTGAAGACAACAGTAGAAGAACCCTCCGACGAAGAGAAGACGCATCACATAACCAACAAAAGAAGACTGAAGCTAGCAGAGGGGTTGCCTGATCCATCAAAATTCTCCAATTGGGACCGGCTTCGGTACGCAACAGCACGTGTTCTGCAGTTTATTGACCTCTGCAGAGCCACCCACCAGAAGGTCAACTACCGACGGACCAAGAAGAATAAAGAAGCGGACCCCACATGGAGGAAGAATAAGCCGACAGCAGCGAAACAACAGGCGCCTACACCGAGGAAGAGATCAACACTCAACCTGCTTCCAGTCACAGCTGAGCTCCTTAAGAAAGCGGAAGAGCTACTGATGCGGTCTTCGCAAGAAGAAGCCTTCACAGAAGAAATAGAAAATTTGAACAGCGGGAAGCCGATTGCCAAGGAGAGTCGCCTTCACCAGCTCAGCGTCGAATCAGTCAACGGCTCACTCCGACTGCGGAGCCGTATCCAAGCGGCCAAAGACGTACAAGAAAATGTGAAGAGTCCGCTAGTTGTCGACGGGGATCATCCAACGGTGAAGTTATGGATACAAGCAGTGCATCGGCAGCTCCATCACGCCGGCGTTGAGGCAACGATCAACGAATGTCGCCAACAGTATTGGGTACTAAGATTGCGGCCCGTCACACGCACAATCCTGCGACAATGTTTCTTCTGCCGCATGAAGACTCAAGCACCGCCGCACCCGAGAACCGGAGACCTGCCAGCGTGTCACCTAGCTCATCACAAGCGACCCTTCACCTTCACCGGGGTCGACTACTTCGGGCCTCTCTCCGTGACCGTCGGACGCACCAGACAGAAGAGATACGTGGCCATCTTCACATGTCTTACAACGCGAGCAATCCATCTCGAAGTCGCCGGCTCACTCAGCGCGGATTCGGCGGTAATGGCGGTCAGACGCATGATCGCGCGACGTGGCTGCCCGGCTGAAATTTGGTCTGACAACGGCACCAACCTGAAGGCTGCCGACAAAGAACTTCGACAAGCAATCGACGCGGCGACGGCGGAAGAAGCAGCAAAGAGGACCATCTCCTGGCGTTACATCCCGCCTGGAGCTCCGTTCATGGGCGGCGCCTGGGAGCGAATGGTACGCTCCGTGAAGACTGCGCTTGCAGCAACGCTGCATGAGCGCCACCCCACCGAAGAAGTCCTCACCACTCTACTCGCCGAGGTAGAGTACACAGTAAACAGTCGTCCGCTGACGCATGTCTCCGTTAGCGCAGAGGATCCTGAGGCCCTGACTCCCAACCACTTCCTGCTGGGAGGTCCTGGGCGCGTGCCACAACCGGGAACATTCTCCGAGCAAGACACCATCTCCCGGTCCAGCTGGCGAGCTGCACAGAGACTCGCCGACATCTTCTGGCTCCGCTGGGTGAAGGAGTACCTTCCTGAGCTCCAACACCGGCGGGAGCCCCACGGACGAGGTCAAGAAGTCAAAGTGAATGACCTCGTGCAGATCGTCGACCCGAACCTGCCCCGCAACGTGTGGATACGAGGACGAGTCATCGCGGTGTATCCTGGCCCCGACAGCATCGTGCGGACAGTGGACGTGCAGACCAAGGGAGGTGTCCTGCGACGGCCGGTGAGGAAGCTGGTGATCCTGCCCCTGCCTACGGACGACGTGCCCGCACCGGAACGTGATGCGACTCAGTCGCACGGCGGGAGTGATGTGCGGGACAAGTGAAAAGTGTCCATAAACTGATAAAGACAGTGATATCCAATGTAAATAAGACATTCTAGTAAGATAGTTATAGTGTTTTATATAGTGGAATTTCGTCTATTTCTTATTAGAATAAGTTTTAATCTTATTAGAATTTGTTACTTTGATATACAGATAGTTTTCTAATAGTTTTCAATAACGTATCATGTCAATAATTGTTCGTTGGTTCAACATTATCGATGTATATAATGTTCTAATTTCATGTTAATTATATTTTTCCTAGATAGATATTAGTTAGTAGAACTCGAAAATATATAGTTTGTAATATGTTTTATAGCAAATAATAAAGAAAAACGCGAAAAATGTGAAATAGCTCTCGTTAAGGTAAAGTTACGTTATAGCTAAGCTAAGTGCACCGAACATAGCTCTCGTTACGGTAAAGTTGCATTGTACTTAAGCTAAATAAATTGTAAGATAGCTCTCGTTACGGTAATGTAACGTCGTACTTAAGCTAACTGTGCCGAGACCGCCCCCTTTTTCTTATTGGATAAAATTCTCGAATTCTGATTGGACAACCAATCAGAGGGCCTACATTTTCTTAGCGGATTTTGTATAAATATCGGGCTGGTTTTCGGTGTCGACACAGTTCAGCGGGTAGCAGTACTAGAAGAAAAAGGAAGAAAAAGGAAGAACACTAGAAGAAAAAAGGAAGCAAGAACACTAGAAGAATAAACTTCAAGATTCTCAAGCCAGTGGTTTTATTCCTCACCAATCCCAGCAATCGCAAATGTGTATCCTACACAGATTAACAACCATTCGAGATGGGAACATCCAAAATAAAACAGACCATGGTAAGCTGAGCTGCAGTCCAAGTCTTCTAATTAAATTACGAAGTTGTATCATCAAGCGATCAAGTCGGACGAAGATATCTTGAGGTAATTGAGACAAGAAACTGCGCTGGCGATCAAAGAAACTATATCAAAGAAGTGAGTAGCTTTTCAACGTTAAAAGAAATAAAGGACTGGTATGCATACAAATTATATAAAAAATTAGTATATTCGAGCCTCGATTACTGGATAAATTCCCTTTCTATATTACATACCAGTTATGTACACAACAGGAAAACCTCTGTCAAATATTTGTGGAATAAAGACGTTATGTCATGTTATATTTCGCAATCATCCTTAAATTGTCGATCTAAGTGTATTTTAAGCCGCTAGACACCAAATTCTTTGAAATAAACATAACATAGAAACCACTTAAGTACTGTTTATTTCACTTAAAATTACAAAGAGAAAGGTATTACTTAAACCCCTGGAGCGAATTTCTCCTTGGGGATACTTTAGCTCTCCTAGCTTGGCTATCTACGGCTAGCTGTTGAAGTTCCCTCCTCAACACCTACTTAGGATTAATTTAAGTTATTTAATCGGTTGTTCCGCACTACAGTACCTATTTGACTGATCGCTTCTATGTTTTCTTTTATTGAAAATGTCATGCAGACTATTTAGACGAGGCTCTAGATGGGAGCAGTGTTGGCCGAGTGGTAATGGCCCTGACTTACGAATCGTAGGTCGCGGGTTCAAACCCAGCCAGGCGCATTACTTTGTGTAATTAATTTCATTATAACTGCTCTGAAAACTGTGAAGGAAAACATCGTGAGGAAACTGCATGTCCTAGAACCAAAAATTCGAAGACACGTGACATTCACCAATCTGCACTAGGCCCGCGTGGTGGATTACGGCCGATTCCCTTTCCTAGAGAGGAGGCCTGTGTCCCAGCAGTGGGAACGTTTAAAGGCTGATTATGCTCTAAATGAAGTTGAGTGTGTGAAATACGAGGACCGCATTCTGTACATAGTTTTGAACTCAGAAAAGCTTGCAGATATGGTTCAGAATGTTGCCAGGAGATTATTAGTCCATTTATTTTTATACCACCAAGTACTGAAAAAATGCATCGCAACTATTTAATTTACTGTTGTGTAGTGACAATATCTAACTGTTTCTTATGGTTAAAAATATTGTTGCTAATGAATTGAAAAAAAAAACTATAATAAGAATTGTTGATAAAAAAAAAGTACGACAACGTTCGCAAGTTCACTGATGTATAGTGTCACTGGATAATTGTAAAATGCGCAGTATTATAAAATATCTCGAGAGATTGTAAACTTTCGATAAATTGTCAACATTTGGAATATTTTTTTACGCATCAGAATTTGCTAGTCTTAATCTATCGAAGTGATTCTGAGAAATTTTGAACAGTCAGCAACTGATGACATGTTGGCAAACAATCAGTGTACGATTCTACACTGGATTTTCTGGTCTAGCCAATTAGAGGAACATAGGGTACAGAAACTTCATGGCTCCTCGACATAGCACGACACGTTTTATTTTTTAACCGGCTTCTGAAAATAGAGGAGTTTCTAACATCGCCTGTATTTTTTTTAGTCGGTTGTAGTTTTTTGTAAAATATTTTTTTAAACCCTACAGACAGAAATACGAGCCCCGCTCAGCGGGGCTCCGTCGTAGTTTAGAATGTTGAAATCGTAAAACTGAACGTTTCGTTACTAGCTACAATATCTCGGAATCACTTCCAGAGAGAGACTATCAAATTTAATAAAGTTTACCATTTACCGGTGAGGTACTCGTATTTATAATATATTTCGAAGCACGCAGTTCAGATTTATGTTATTTGCTTTTTCGAATATATTTTTTATTCACAATTCTTGTATTTATTTTAAACATATTTTTTTCTCAATTGATTTGTCCATTTATTAGATATTTATAAATGAACAAACAAACCTCCTGGCAACATTCAGAATCATAATCTGAAGGCTTTCCTGAGTACAAAATATGAGGTCCGCATTCTGTATCTAGTTTTGAACTCAGGAAAGCCTTCAGATTATGATTCTGAAGGCTTTCCTGAGTTCAAAACTAGATACAGAATGCGGACCTCATATTTTTCATACTAAACTTCCTTTGGCGCCTGCACTAATCGAGCGCCCCGCGATTTTAATTTTGTTTAATATTACATAGAACTTGCGCTGTGGGGCTTCTAGATCGGTTTTTACGGATTTTTCTTCACGAGTGTCATTTATTTTATAGTATGACTGTATGATTTTATATTACTCGTGGATAATGTAGCTTTCGAATGGTGAAAGAATTTTTAAAATCGGTCTAGTAGTTTTTAAGCCTATTCATTACAACCAAACAAAGTTTTCCACTTTATAATATATCTTAGATAAACATAATTTATTTTGTCTGTAAAAAAACGGTACTAGGTACATATCTTCTGTCATACTGCCAGCATTACGCAATGGTGTGACTTCACACGAACTTTTGGAATGAGCAGACCGTGAATCTCACACCCGACATAATTTAAATGTTTCGTCTCCAGCAGCCAAATTCCACTAAACCCGATCCAACTTTTCGACTAAACCTGAAACTAGTAAACACGGCAATACATTACAACGGGCCCAACCATTTGTCAAACGAAATTCCCATTGGATTTAATTTGTCACGTATTTACATAATAAATGAACGCCTCCGCCTCGAAGCGGTGTAATCCGGTTTAATCTGGTTTAATCCAGTTTAAACCGCTTTTATACATCATTGAGAGACTTGATTCCCGATCGGGACACAATTTGCATGTTATTCCGTGTTAATACCTTAATAGTGGGTGTGCCAAGTAATTTTGTAATGACGTCATTTGCATAATGTCGCTCGAGAACGTTGCGTTGGGGAATACGAGTATATGGAATTAATGAAGCAGAATTTCTTCGGGACTAATTTTTGAGATGAGATATTGATGGTGGCGGATTTGCATTTTAGTTGCGGTTTTGCTTACGAAGTGAATGTAAAACAGGAAGGCAACAGGATTCGATTTTTGTTAATTATTCTGATGAGAAACAACAACAAACAACAACAACAACATTAAACTTTAGTTTAATGGACTTGGCGCGCGGTGTCACCGGCCGATTAAGTGATGTCCCGCGTTGATGCGCGTGGAACTACTGAAACTAAATTAAACTGAACGGTGGGACTGACAGTTTTAAGGCGGAACCGAAGAATTTGATGTTACTTGTCAATTTGGGGTACGAGGGTCGCAAAGATACCTTTTCCTGATTTCGATGAAGTTGGATCCCGATTGACCCGGCCCACAAATTCAGAAGAAATGAAATGTATGTGTTTCAATGAGACAATATTCTCGATGCGATTTTATCAATATTACTTTTGTATCTCGATGTTATCTTACTAATATTAGAAACGCGAAAGTTTGTAATATGGATGTTGGTACTCTTTCACGGAAAAACTACTGAATGGATCTTGATAAAATTTGGCACAGATATAGATCATAGTCTGGAATAACACATTGGATTTTTATCCCGGGATTAAGTTATCTTGGGATAATTTCAGATATTCACGCGGGCACCAGCTAGTATCAATGACACGTATCGAATCCATGTACCGTTACTTTCTTTTAAATGTTCGTAATCAGCTCCTTGCGAACTATCACCAGTAAACAACATAAAATTGACCGATTACTCACTAGTAATCGGTCAATCGGTCGGTCAATCGGTCGGTCGGTCGGTCGGTCGGTCTAGTAAGCGGTGGTTTGGGCTCCAGAGAAAGGAACCTCTTCACGATACGAGCCGTATCAGGGAGTACTGCCTTCTATATCAGGCCCTTTACCCAACTGCGTAACGCCAGCTTCGACAGGTGGTCGTAGAAGCTTTTGGCCATCAGGTTATTGACAGTAAGGACAATCGGCACAATGACAGCCCCACATTCCACATGTCAACAATCACGTGTGCTTAGTTGAGTTACTTGATTCGTTTATCTTTCTCAGTTAACACGAGGTCCTCGTCTTATGGGATGTTAACATCGATTAACATTATGCGGCGCGCTAATCGATCTATCACCACTAGATCCGGCTTATTGGCAACAATAGTCCTATCAATGATGATAGACTGATCCCAGTACGATGTGACATGGTCATTTTCGAGTAGTGCCTCGTTTGTCTAGTAACACTTAATGCTACTACTGAGGATATGGTCCTGGTTATGATTCCCGATTAATCCCTATTACGTGGCACTTAACTAATAATAATAATAGCTTTTTTTTTTAATTTGCATCTGGAATCCGAACGACATTAACAGATTAACAACCATTCGAGATGGGAACATCCAAAATAAAACAGACCATGGTAAGCTGAGCTGCAGTCCAAGTCTTCTAATTAAATTACGAAGTTGTATCATCAAGCGATCAAGTCGGACGAAGATATCTTGAGGTAATTGAGACAAGAAACTGCGCTGGCGATCAAAGAAACTATATCAAAGAAGTGAGTAGCTTTTCAACGTTAAAAGAAATAAAGGACTGGTATGCATACAAATTATATAAAAAATTAGTATATTCGAGCCTCGATTACTGGATAAATTCCCTTTCTATATTACATACCAGTTATGTACACAACAGGAAAACCTCTGTCAAATATTTGTGGAATAAAGACGTTATGTCATGTTATATTTCGCAATCATCCTTAAATTGTCGATCTAAGTGTATTTTAAGCCGCTAGACACCAAATTCTTTGAAATAAACATAACATAGAAACCACTTAAGTACTGTTTATTTCACTTAAAATTACAAAGAGAAAGGTATTACTTAAACCCCTGGAGCGAATTTCTCCTTGGGGATACTTTAGCTCTCCTAGCTTGGCTATCTACGGCTAGCTGTTGAAGTTCCCTCCTCAACACCTACTTAGGATTAATTTAAGTTATTTAATCGGTTGTTCCGCACTACAGTACCTATTTGACTGATCGCTTCTATGTTTTCTTTTATTGAAAATGTCATGCAGACTATTTAGACGAGGCTCTAGATGGGAGCAGTGTTGGCCGAGTGGTAATGGCCCTGACTTACGAATCGTAGGTCGCGGGTTCAAACCCAGCCAGGCGCATTACTTTGTGTAATTAATTTCATTATAACTGCTCTGAAAACTGTGAAGGAAAACATCGTGAGGAAACTGCATGTCCTAGAACCAAAAATTCGAAGACACGTGACATTCACCAATCTGCACTAGGCCCGCGTGGTGGATTACGGCCGATTCCCTTTCCTAGAGAGGAGGCCTGTGTCCCAGCAGTGGGAACGTTTAAAGGCTGATTATGCTCTAAATGAAGTTGAGTGTGTGAAATACGAGGACCGCATTCTGTACATAGTTTTGAACTCAGAAAAGCTTGCAGATATGGTTCAGAATGTTGCCAGGAGATTATTAGTCCATTTATTTTTATACCACCAAGTACTGAAAAAATGCATCGCAACTATTTAATTTACTGTTGTGTAGTGACAATATCTAACTGTTTCTTATGGTTAAAAATATTGTTGCTAATGAATTGAAAAAAAAAACTATAATAAGAATTGTTGATAAAAAAAAAGTACGACAACGTTCGCAAGTTCACTGATGTATAGTGTCACTGGATAATTGTAAAATGCGCAGTATTATAAAATATCTCGAGAGATTGTAAACTTTCGATAAATTGTCAACATTTGGAATATTTTTTTACGCATCAGAATTTGCTAGTCTTAATCTATCGAAGTGATTCTGAGAAATTTTGAACAGTCAGCAACTGATGACATGTTGGCAAACAATCAGTGTACGATTCTACACTGGATTTTCTGGTCTAGCCAATTAGAGGAACATAGGGTACAGAAACTTCATGGCTCCTCGACATAGCACGACACGTTTTATTTTTTAACCGGCTTCTGAAAATAGAGGAGTTTCTAACATCGCCTGTATTTTTTTTAGTCGGTTGTAGTTTTTTGTAAAATATTTTTTTAAACCCTACAGACAGAAATACGAGCCCCGCTCAGCGGGGCTCCGTCGTAGTTTAGAATGTTGAAATCGTAAAACTGAACGTTTCGTTACTAGCTACAATATCTCGGAATCACTTCCAGAGAGAGACTATCAAATTTAATAAAGTTTACCATTTACCGGTGAGGTACTCGTATTTATAATATATTTCGAAGCACGCAGTTCAGATTTATGTTATTTGCTTTTTCGAATATATTTTTTATTCACAATTCTTGTATTTATTTTAAACATATTTTTTTCTCAATTGATTTGTCCATTTATTAGATATTTATAAATGAACAAACAAACCTCCTGGCAACATTCAGAATCATAATCTGAAGGCTTTCCTGAGTACAAAATATGAGGTCCGCATTCTGTATCTAGTTTTGAACTCAGGAAAGCCTTCAGATTATGATTCTGAAGGCTTTCCTGAGTTCAAAACTAGATACAGAATGCGGACCTCATATTTTTCATACTAAACTTCCTTTGGCGCCTGCACTAATCGAGCGCCCCGCGATTTTAATTTTGTTTAATATTACATAGAACTTGCGCTGTGGGGCTTCTAGATCGGTTTTTACGGATTTTTCTTCACGAGTGTCATTTATTTTATAGTATGACTGTATGATTTTATATTACTCGTGGATAATGTAGCTTTCGAATGGTGAAAGAATTTTTAAAATCGGTCTAGTAGTTTTTAAGCCTATTCATTACAACCAAACAAAGTTTTCCACTTTATAATATATCTTAGATAAACATAATTTATTTTGTCTGTAAAAAAACGGTACTAGGTACATATCTTCTGTCATACTGCCAGCATTACGCAATGGTGTGACTTCACACGAACTTTTGGAATGAGCAGACCGTGAATCTCACACCCGACATAATTTAAATGTTTCGTCTCCAGCAGCCAAATTCCACTAAACCCGATCCAACTTTTCGACTAAACCTGAAACTAGTAAACACGGCAATACATTACAACGGGCCCAACCATTTGTCAAACGAAATTCCCATTGGATTTAATTTGTCACGTATTTACATAATAAATGAACGCCTCCGCCTCGAAGCGGTGTAATCCGGTTTAATCTGGTTTAATCCAGTTTAAACCGCTTTTATACATCATTGAGAGACTTGATTCCCGATCGGGACACAATTTGCATGTTATTCCGTGTTAATACCTTAATAGTGGGTGTGCCAAGTAATTTTGTAATGACGTCATTTGCATAATGTCGCTCGAGAACGTTGCGTTGGGGAATACGAGTATATGGAATTAATGAAGCAGAATTTCTTCGGGACTAATTTTTGAGATGAGATATTGATGGTGGCGGATTTGCATTTTAGTTGCGGTTTTGCTTACGAAGTGAATGTAAAACAGGAAGGCAACAGGATTCGATTTTTGTTAATTATTCTGATGAGAAACAACAACAAACAACAACAACAACATATTAACAACAACAACAAAAAACAACAAAAAACAACAACAAAACAACAAACAAAACAACAACAACAATATATTTTCAGGTGTCATTGTTACACAGGAGCGAAGGAATTATGAAACGGTGGGCTTAGTCCAACTGTGGATGATGACGACAGCTAATTAACATTTTTTACCCCATTAACTATGCACAAAAGTCAAATGAACCATTAAAGTTTTTCATGCTGCTGTTTTTTTTGTTTTTTTATTTAAAAAATTATATAGGTACTTAATTAAAGTCTTCTATACAACATCACACGGGTAAACCCAACCCAACTTTCATCACCAACTATAAAATTCCCTGTAGAAGAAAACTCATTGCATAAAGGCCTTACTTTTCCTTAGAATTTACACCTAAACTTCATTATACAGTTTTAATCTGCCTTCGTAATAGAGTTTTACAAAGTTCCATCCTTGCCTCTAAACTGTGAGGCTTTTGTCAAAAGAAATGGAATTTTCTTTTAATATTGCATCTCATATTTTTAGCTTAGAATGTAGGGTTACGAAGAAATGAATGTTTTAAAATTCTTTGTGTCATATTGTTAGTTTTTATGTGTTTGAATGATAAATGATATTTATTTTGTAAGTTAAACATAACACTTTTACACGTCCAATATTTCGCTTCTCTTTGATAAGTTTTACGTCATTAACGTCTTAGTTGATTCATCGCTTCAGTGCCTCTGGAGTTTATATTTTTATTTACAGTTTTTTGCAATACGACGTCGTTTTTGTCTGTATTTTATTCTAGAATAATATAAACGTTGGATAAATGATAAATGACATTTATTTTGTAAGTAGGTTAAACCTTTACACGTCCAATATTTCTTTTTATTTTAAGCTGAATGAAGCCGGTGTTTCCTAGCCGACTACCCTGAGAAGAAACACTGAAACAAACTCCGAGGTCAAGTCTCTTTTAAAGTCCATACAATCCGTACTGGTCAAATCATATGAGAACCATGTCTGAGGCCTTTTGAGGAAAGTGCCCCACAGATTTGAGTGGACCTGTCCAGACAGTGCAAGGATTTGCCAGTTATCTGTGTAGCTCAAATTTAGAACTTTAAGGAGCTCAACGATTTAACGAACAATACCAAAATGAAATAAGACTCTAACATGGCGATACACATAGTAATTATATTCACAATATTATGTTATATGAGAACCATGCAGATCTGTGTCTGAAATGGTCTTTTGTGGAAAGAACCACTTGCGTATTAATTATTCAATAACATTATAAATCTAAAAAATATATATATTAATTATTATAAGTAAGTACTCATTATTACCTATTTAAAGACCGTGAGGCTATATTTCTACCTATATCAGCGTTTTTTGTATATTAGCGTTTTTTTATTATTCAGTTAAAACCCGGGTGGAATAGAAAAGTGGTGATTTTGGTAACATGATATTAATTTTTATTCATTTATATTTGCGCTGATTTCGACTACAATCACAATAATACTATATTTCACCTTTTTTTTTGTACGTTGGCAATATTATATCGATAAATTGAATGGTTTGCAACTTCCTATATGTCCACTCCCCTCCCGCACATTACTTTCGTCCGCGTGTGAGTGAGACGGCAACATCGGTTGGCGATCCACTCAAGTGTCTTCGTTTCGAAAACGACAAGATGGCGTCCCGGGCAAATTCGTGTCGTGTCGCGCCTGCCTCTCAGTGTGTTTAAAAATCGGAAAATCCTGAGGAACCTCTTCAAACCTACCTGTCGTCACTCCAGGGATCGCCGGCTTCAAGAAAGGTATCGTGCAACCTTTCCTTATCGTACAAACCGCTTCTTTCTCGTATTTTTCCCACGCGGTTAGTACCTATTCCGTTCTCATAATTTGCAAATCAAATCGCGTAAACAATTTAAATGGGCTAATAATTAAGTTTGATAATGTATATATAAATTAAACTTTAAATTATTCAAATCGGATTTTTCGTTTAAATTTTAAAATAGGTATAAAAATGCTCTTAGTAAAGAAAATGTTTCGGTTTGAGCGAACTGCCCGACTACCAACACTTTGGAGAAATCGGAGAGAATGTGGTGTAGTTTGTAAAGGAAAGTACGAAAATACGCGTGGATGAAGCCGCGGGCGAAGTACTAGTTTACTCATAAACCGCTCCAAAACACATCACACAATATCATGTCGTCACTATAATAGTTTCATCATAATAAACTCATTTGAACTTCAGTCCTATGATATCAAAACAATAGCATTTTGATAATTGACATTATATCCTTTCACCATTCAATTGTAAACCAAACAACACTCAAGATAGGGTCCAAAATGCATTGGAGCAATATTAATTGTGTTGTTTACTAGAACTTGGTTAAAGTTTAATTGAATTGAGGGTAGATCCCCCGTCGCGGTTGATGGCGAATCAACGATTTTGCTATACAGATCACTCTTGTTTACATGTCTCCCTGTTTCATTACGATTTCTTATTAATTTTTCAACTGCTTCAGTCCCTTTGAACTGAGTTTGTAATGAAGTGTTCTTGTTATTTGTAAGTGGTATATTGATTAATAATTTCAGTTTTTTAACTGTCTAGTGGCTTTGCTACATCTATGTTTTTACATATCGAGTAAATGAGAATTGCAAAGTCGTTTTAGTTGATTTTATATTTATAAACATTATAAATATAATTTTTAGTTTATTTTAATTCGTCATTTCAACACGATCCCATTGTCATTTTGCTAAAAGTTCGTAATCTGCTACATAAATTCATAATGGTCGATCATTGGTCGGTCAATGGTCTCGTAATAGAATCGTGGTAGAATGTCACTGTCGTATTGCCATTATTATAAAACCCGTTTATTAATTAGTAGAAAATATGATTTTCGAAAAACTGCCACTAAATTTGAACATTAAGTCATGTCAGATTTCTTTTATATATATTTTCATTATGAGATTACCATTCTATGCCATTTCATTCAATGGAGTGTCAGTGGTCAAAAGCGTCATTATGACTTTCCAATGGTCAACCATTGGAAAGTCATAATGACGCTTTTATATTAGTAGATTACCTACCAAACTTGTTAAAATCAACAATTATGAAATCAATGATAGAGCATTCTGATACTATTGTAATAGCAGACTTGAGGCCCTGATATTATTTTTTTCTTTAAATATTTTAAGGTTCCTTTTTTCTATATGCCCAATTCATTTTCTTCATCGAATGATAGATGAATAATCTCATCGATCTAAACTAAAGAAATATACCGCTTGCCTAGATGTTGAACGAAAATATTTGGTGAAAAGTGTCAATTACGTACAAACCAAGAACAAAGACTCGAGACGTACCAATAAAATAATGGGTGGATATTGACGAAATAAGAGAATGTTGGATATCTAATATCCATTGTAAAACGGTTGTAGGCATAGCAACGTTTGATCTTACGTACGTTTGATAGTGGAGCCATGAAAACAGCGGTGAGCAGGAGCTTGCCAGAGTAATTTTACCGTAATTTCACCAGTTGAACTTTGAGCTGAACTTTATCTACACTAATATTATAAAGAGGAAAGATTTGACTGCTTTTTATTTGTTTGTTTGCATTGAATAGGCTCCGAAACTACTTGACCGATTTGAAAAATTCTTTCACTGTTGGGAAGCTACACTACCTCCGGTGAATATAGGCTACATGATATCCCCATATTCCCACAGGAACGGGAACTACGCTGGTGATATTGCGGGGCGATGCTAGTGAGTCATAATTTACTGTTTTTTTTTTAATATAAATACAGTAGAATTGAAGAAAACTAAATTAATGAAGAGGCTCAGATTTTCTGTTATAAGTGTGTCGATGTTTTCCGTTTTATACACTATTGAAGATATTAAATTAAGACTCGCTTGGAAATAATTAAATACAGATATTTTCAGTTATGAACTATTATAATTTAAATGGATTGCACGGCACGTCCGGCGATACCTAATCCATGCAGTAATAGTAAGTATACCGAATCTGTCGGCGCGTCCGTTGGATCGATCAGCTGTTTGAACTTTCCCCCACGCGTCCCCTACTGCTGCTGGTACACGCGTCTTATGCGTGTACATACATATGTAATTATATTTAGCTAAGGTAAGTTCATAAAATGTTTCGACCTAAATAAGCATCTTACTACTATTTTATGAATAAAGTTTGTTCTATGGTTAGGACGAATGGATGTTTCTAGTCTTATAAAGGGGTATTAATTCCACGCGAGTGAAGCCGCGGGCAGCTGAACTACATTAAATTGAAAAACACGCCACTGCGGATTTTTAATACTACTGTCAACAATTTCATCAATAAAAATCAGCTAACATCATACGTAATACCTTTTTTCCTTTCCTAAAACATTTAACCGTCGCGCTTTTCGTGGCCCCAAAGTAATACTGATGACGGTCCCCTGTTTCACCTCCGCAGTAACGCATCGATCACGTCTCGGTACGTAAGTTTCGTCAACTTTCCCGAGACAAATTGTCGCCATATTTTGACGTAGCGCTGTCATAACTCTGTTTGTTTTTGCTGATGTAGGTCTTGGGAGGAAATGTGTCGTTTTCTATCTTCGTAACAGACAGGTTTTACGAAGACGTGAGTAAAGGGTTTACCTTTGTTCGGTAAATTATGTCCAGAGCAAACAGGATCTCTAAAATCTTTATTATCAGATGAATTCGATTTTTGTGCAATGATCATTTAAAATAAACCTCAAAACTACTAAATATCTGGACTTGTAGTCGATTTGGTTGCATTATAAGCCCAAGAGCTGATTAAATACAGTTTTAAAGCTATCGATGAACGTTCAATGATTACACTAGTTATACATTTGTCACATTGTAAACTTTCGTTAGATTGTCAACTGAATATTTGGAATAGCTTTTTACGCATTTTAGCATTTTAGTATTTCATAGTCAATAATCTCTCGAAGTCATTCCGAGAAAATGTGAACCGACATAATACTGACGACATCTTGGCGATCTACAATCTATGGTTATCATGAAAAAGGATTCCCCAATGTTCAGTTGACAATTTATCGAGAGTTTACAATCTTTCAAGATATTCTTTGATCTTCCGGAGTTTGTCATTTTCAGGTGACATATATGTACATACATACACATATAATGATTTCGCAAAATTATGATAAGTACGGTCGGTTCACTAATAAAAATCCTACTAATATTATAAACGCGAAAGTTTATAAGTACGGATGGATGGATGTTTGTTACTCTTTCACGCAAAAACTACTGAACGGAATTGGATGAAATTTAGCACACAGATGGTTTATAACCAGAATTAACATATAGGATGTAATTTTTACCCCGATATTTCCACGGGATCGATTTATGCGGGAGAAACCGTGGGGCGCTGCTAGTACAACATAAAACCATTTATGTATGTACTTTAAAATTGCGTCACTATTGTTTCTAGGTTTACAAACCTAAATCTGTAGATCGGATTGCAGCTGACCTAGCTGTCTGGTATGCAATTTGGTTGATGATCAAATATTTTCTTGAAAATTCTTCGTATTGTGATATAAACTGAGTTACCCAATAGGCCTTCCGTTCCAATAGACCTTCCGTTTCAAAGCCTTGTTTACGCTACAAAGGGCAGTCTTGTATATTCTCATTCCATTAAAGGACTGACAAGGTTTCATAACGAGGGCTTTAGAACCAAAATATCATATTTCTAAGCTGAGTGTGGCTTCCCTAGCTGCGTGGGTGGTTGCCGTTGTTTTGAAGTCTTCAGTTTCCATAGTGCGTAAAGGATCTTGTAATGTAATACTTACTGTTGCAAATAATTTTGGAGGACGAGCAATGGTGGTCGAGTGGTAACGGCCCCGACTTACAAATTATAGGTCGCGGTTTCAAACCCAGCCAGGCGCATTACTTTGTGTAATTTATTTCATCACTACTGCTCTCAAAACGGTGAAGGAAAACATCGTGAGGAAACCGGCATGTCCTAGAAACAAAAAATCGAAGACATTTGTGACATTCACCAACCCGCACTGGGCCCGCGTGGTGGATAACGGCCCATTCCCTCTCCTAAAGAGGATGCCTGCGTCCCAGCAGTGGGAACATTAAAAGGCTGCTTATGCTTATGCAAACAATTTTGTAGGTATCCGTTTTCCGTGAAGATCTAGAAACTAATAGTGATAATATTTTGTGCCTATTTTTGTAGATGTAATACTTGTGATGTTTTGATAGTAGGGAGGTGTCATGTACATGAATAAAATGTATCTTGACATTTTTCTTTTTCCTATATGTTTCTGATTATCTTTATTAATAATCAAGTAGGTATGTCATACGATATTTTTTTTAGTAGTATAATAGCTTAATCATTCCTTCGCACTTTTTGCACCTTACTGTCCCTTTTGAAATTCCAGAGAAAGCCAGTCCTAAATTCAGGTAAAAGGTATCGGAAACTCGTTGCGGAATTCGTTCGAAAGAGTTACCGCGGCACTGGAACGCAAAGGGCATTAGGAGGAACACGGGTGGGTTTTAGTCAGTAAGAGTCTGACACTCCCTTCCACTCCGCCCAGAGCAGGAAAAGTCATTTGATTATTTCCCATCTAGAAAAAACAATGTAGTTTAACTCATGTGTATCACCACTCGAAAACTGAAGTTTCTAAGGAGTAACAAATTGTTTGTTTGTAGAAGGTACTTTTTAAAAGTATTGATCGAATGGGGTAAATTAAAATAACCCGGGAAATATGAATGGTTTCTGTTGGATAGTGAGCGAAATAGAATGCCTGTTTGATATCTACACAAAAAAATGTATAAAGGCTTTTTCAAATGTTTAAAGAAGAAAGATTTGATTGTGTTTTTTAACCGACTTCTAAAAAAGGAGGAGGTTCTCAATTCGGATGTTTGTATGTTTTTTTAATGTTTGTTCGCGCATAACTCCGTCGCTTGCCAACCGATTTGAAAAATTCTTTTTTTGTTGGAAAGGGTGTACTTCCCAAATAGTCCCATGAATTTTATCGAAATCGAACAAGCGGTTTTTTTGTTAATTTCAATAAATGATAGCAAATCTGTCGGGATAGCTGAAATCGCATGTTTGTTTATTGTTTACACCAATTTATACCACGTACGCTGTGATGGGTATGTTTAGCTGGGAGTGAACCAATAAAAAGTGAAAAATAAAAAAACTTTTTACAAAAAATAAAACCGACTTCTAAACAAAAAAATCAAAAAGTATAAAATAACTTTAATTTCGGAAGTCGGTGTGTTCAACAACAAAAAAGCAACCAAAAACACCGAGTTCCGAAATTAAAGTTATTTTATACTTTTTGATTTTTTTGTTTAGAAGTCGGTTTTATTTTTTGTAAAAAGTTTTTTGTATGTTTGCATTGAATAGACTCCGCTAAGTCTGCTTCAAAATCATTATATAACTTTTTGAATTATTCAATTAGGACATTCCATTTGAAAGATATCACAAGTATATTGTATAAGTATAAGTAAGTTATAAAATATAATTACATATTCGAATTTCTTCGTTTTACTCTTTTTAATGACCCCACGCAAAAACTTGAAACACGTCTAAGAGAGTGTGTGTGTAAAAAGTTATAACTTTTGAATTGTTAAATACCCATGCGAAACCGTGGCGGGCTGCTAGTCAAAAATAAGTCCCAAAATGTCAATTGGTGCCTATTTCATTATATTTATCTATCCTGTTTTTCGACCTTAACTACGGTTTACCTAAACTTTCAGGTACTCCTTTATTTCCTCCCTTATTTACAAATTAAGTTTATCGACCGCGAACCAGCAGTCAGTCGCGTTTACACAAGAGTCGTATCGTAAATTTTACCATCGACTCTATGGCTAACACTCCCAGGCCGTAAAGTGCACATTGCACGTTTTGTTAGCCTTTAAATTTACTGCGACAGTACTAGGGACGCAGTGTATAGGTAACAAAACCAGTTTGAGTCTGGGCGAATAAAAAGTGCTTGTGATCTCTGTTGGTGTAACGACTATTGGTCCTGTTTTCGAACGGTTGGGTTCCGTATGGCTGTTTCGGGTCAAGTTTATCGTGGTAAGATTTGAAGACAAAAAATAGGATTCTGTATAAATTGCCATAGTGTCGGTTTTGATACATGAATTTTGATGTTGAATTCGATGATGATGGATACAGCGCAAACATTTTTACTATTCTATACCTGGTTTGATTTTGTATTTATTTGAACCAATTAAAATCTCAACAAAAGTTCAAATGAATTCAGCAAATTTTATTTATCCTCTGATTTCTGAATTAAGTGTTTGGAATTGACTGTTTGTGAAACTATACATACATTAACCTGAAAATAAACACGCTCTTAACTCAAAATACTTGATTCAAAAATCCACCAAAGTTAGGGTATGCCAAAAAAAATCGTTTCAGGATATTTTCCTCAGATTTCGTATTTTTTACTCCGTTGTAAAAAATAATCAGACATTCGTTTTACTTTCAGTGTATGCGACAAACCCCAGCCCCCACATCTTCAGACGGCAGCTAATAACAGCGACTCAGTGACAAATGTCCTATGCGCCCGCTATTACCACCTAACCGGGATTGATAGCCCCTGACCGGGGGAACCACTCATAAATTATACTATAGAAGATATATGAACGCGCCTATGTAGCTACCTACTTCTTAAGGTATACTGATAGAAGGATCGTGTTTCGAAGTTGGTGATTTTAGACAACGAAGCTTGATCAGCTTTTTCGTACAGCTAAGGAGTTGAATTCCCTGCCAGAGCCTGTGTTTTCTGATAGCTAGAGGACTTTAAGTCAAGAGTGAATGGGTTACTTCTTGGCAAGCGTGCTTCATCTGCGACCACATCATCGCTTACCATCAGGTGAGATAGGGGTAAAACGCGTGCCTATCAATGGTAAAAGGATCATTGGTATAAATACGAAATCTGTCCCTTTTATTTATACTAAAGAACTTGTCTAACATACCTATGTAATGAAATAATTAGCATGGCCATTCAACATGGCAATGTAGCCAGTGGTATTTGCTACGTGAGATGGATTAATTTATCATGCTAAATTATTTATCTTTTTGACGCGTCTTTACATAATAGCATAAGCATAGCATAATTAGCCTTTTAACGTTCCCACTACTGGGACACAGGCTTCCTTTCTAAGAGAGGGAATGGGTCGTAATCCACCACGCGGGCCCACTGCGGGTTAGTGAATGTCACATGTCTTCGAATTTTTGTTTCTAGGACATGCCGGTTTACTAACGATGTTTTCGGATGATGAAATTAAATACACAAAGTAATGCGCCTGTCTGGGTTTGAACCCGCAACCTACAACTCGTAAGTCGGGGCTGTTACCACTCGGCCACCACTGCTCTCTTTACATAATTTCGTGAATAAAATATTATGTAAAATTGTATTAGTATACTAATAACATAATAGACTGCAAGTAGTCTACTTGCTTATTAGTATTAAGCAATTATTTTAATTTACAATTTAACATAATATGTTGTTAATTTGAAGCGATTAAAAATATCCAACATAGTGTATTAAATACTCGTAAAATTATTAATTGATGAAATTTTAGTGTTATTTATAGGTTTCTTCTAGTAGAAGAAACCTATAAATAACACTAAAATTTCAAGAGACTATAATATAGAGATATAGAGATTAGAAGTCTACTTAATAGATCCTAGGCTAGTGCCTAGGATCTATTAAGTAGACTTCTAAAAATCTTTCACTGATAGAAATCAAAAATCTTCTTGGTTACAATCCTGTTGAAAAAACCACGGGAGCTTTGTCGTGAAAACAGCCATTGCAGCTATTCATATTTTATCAACAACTTTATTTTTAAATAAATTAATTTAGCTTTGTCTACTGTTTTTCTTTTTAATCTCTGTGAAAGTCTCCCAAGTATCATAATTACAAAATACTGCTATCAGTTCCTATGAAACCTGCACAGCACAGCCTGCATGCAGAGATCGAAAAACAATCTAGATAAAAAATTCAAGAAAAACTTTATGAAATTCCATTTTTTAACTCCATGGCCTGAATATATTAAAACTTAGCTGAAATAAATTTAAATTTAGCGCCCTGTAATTTAGTGCGTAACTAACTTTATTACAGTCTGGGATAATTACTATTTTATTGGTACAAATTGGTCGACAATTACTTTGGAAATTTACTAGAGCTGTGCCTGATAAATCGTGACAGGAAAATGTAATTTTATTAAACACTTAGTTTGAAGTAAGGTCTTGACACTTTTTATATTTGAGTACACATTTAATTAGACCTGAAAAAAGAAAACACATCTGCTGTAGGGGCGTCCCCTTTTTTATTTTTTTTATTGTGAAATGGATTTGCTCTTGACTCTAGTCTAGGTCACAGGTGACAGAGACAAAGTCTACGATGGAATGAGCTTACCCAGAAGAAGCCTGTTCACTCTAACTTTGAAGAGATTAGGGTTGAATGCGTTCGGAAACACAGACACAGGCAGAGAGTTCCACTCCTTAGCTGTGCGCATTATAAAAGATGATTGAAAACGCTTGGTGGAATATTTATTTTATTCTATTTATTATTATTTTTTGCTATAGCGACAACAGAAATACATCATTTATAAACATTTCAACTGTCTATCATGGTTCATGAGATTACAGTCTGAGACAGCGGAGTCTTAGTAATAGGATCCCCTTTTATCCTTACGGATACCTAAACTACGTACGGATAAACAACGTGAAATACGACGGTACGGAACCCGAAAAACATGGAATCAGCTTAGCACAGCTTTCAGTGCCCTCTTTGACCATCAAACAGCTCAAACAAAGAAGCACCTAACTTAATTGAACGAAAAAAAAAATATATTCATAAAAGTGTTCTACAAAATCCTTTTGGCCAATCCGAAAAATTAAACAGGACGGCAGGCTACAATACAGGGAACTGGAGCGCAAAAAAGAACATCACTCGTTAAAAAAGGCACAAAGAAACTAGGAATCTGCACGTGTTACCTTTTGAGAGGTAGTATGGCGACCGGCAGTTGTGAGCTCTGAAGCAAAGCTCTCTCATATCCGGTGGCTTTGAGCGCCGAAATAATACGCTTAGTATTTTTTCATAAATCACATTTTTTATTAAAGCGCTTTTTGTGTACTGAAAGTGCTATTGCCCTAATCGGTTGTGGAATGGAATTGAATGCAAGGAACTGATTTTATAAAATAGTCGATGTATTCGGGGCCCAACGTCCACAAGTTACTAATAGGTATATAGTTACTGATAATTTAATTGTGTTTTAGTCGTAAGGCTATTAATGTAACAATGAAAGAATCAACTTTATTCTTATTCTTATTCTATTAACGTCTTCTGAATGCTTTTAAAACCAAGATGTTAAATCTTTCCAAGTACCTATATTTTTTGTTTGTTGTATAGTGATAAAAGATGTGAAAAATCAACATAGTTGTAATCTTACTGTAAGGCTTTTTTGATTTGTGATCGTAAATACCATTTTGATTTGTTCGAATTTATGCTAAGGGCTGACGTCCACCAATAGAATAGAATACTCTTTATTATGTACACCATTTAAGTTACAGAAAATATAGATGAAGAAAACATTACATAGGGTGACACAATGGGCGGCCTTATCGCTAAAAGTGATCTCCACCAATTCATCCGTGCATTCGTTCATCCGTCTTTCAGCCGGCTGTATCTCAGGAACTATAATAAATAGACAGTTAAATTTTCAGTGTGTATTTATTTCTATTGCACGATTTATGGTATAGATATATGAATCTTTTCGTCAACTTTGGGATACAATTGATTTCCAGTGAAACAATAACAAAATGTCTCTGACTCCAACTAACTGGAAAACTAAACTGTTTTGTACTATATCAAGTCTTAAAACCGCTGAATTAAATTAGACAGAAACCACGTGAGTTTTTTTCTGACTTTTACTACAAAACGTTTAGTGCATCCCTAAATTAGTTTGTCCGTTATTCGGAACAACAGTTTTTGGTTTAACTGCCCGCTCGTTGTGTGTGTTTAGTACTTTTTGGTCGTCGAATTTATGCCTGCAGTTTAAACGTGGCCGGGATGCGTTTCACTTTACCTAAATTCAGGTATTAACATGAATATTTATGTTCATGCGTTTTCGGGCATAGTATCCAAATTTAGTATTCCAGGTAATTTGGGATAGTGAAGTTAATTTTTGATTCAATGAATGTAACTGGCTTCCAATAATACTTGTTTTGTAACAAGTTTACTAAAACAGGTACCTATTACATTTTTACTTCAGGAATAATTAAAATTTTCAGATAGGAGTGATTTTGAGGAATGAATTTTCAAACTTCATTTCTGTCACATTACGACCTTTTTTTTTTATCGTGGGGAAATCCTCATGGACTATCCCCCGTCTGGGGAAGACGGGGGGGTGTGCCGGACTCTTACCGGCTAAAACCACCACGGTGTTCCGTCACTTGACCGTAGGCCGGGGTCGCGGGATTCGCAAAAGCATGCACCGCAACCCCGGCAGGTCTCGGTCCGCCAGCCCCTGGTGGACCTCTCTTCTGTGGGTCACATTACGACCTAATGCTTAAAACTGTGCGCTGTCCATTTGTATATTCACATTTTTCATTAGTAGATAGCTGAGTACAGCCTAAACAATAAAATTGATATAGTAAAACCTAGAAGACCTCATATTTTCTTAATGCTAAGACCACATTTCCTCTTACCTACCACTAAAGTTCTACGAGAAATGTCCACCGGCCTCTCTCATAGTAGATTGCAAGCATAAACATAGTCTTGCTATGGAGCTTACACTTTCAAGTTACTGCCGGTGTCTGTGAAACAATTGTGGTAGAGAGTTTTCCACAATGTAGAAATGCAGGCTAGTACTATGAGGTTGTGGAATTTGTTCGAAAAAGTCACCGCGGCCCTGGAACGCAAAGGGCACAAGAAGGATCACGGGTGGGTTTTAGTCAGTAAGAATCTGGCACTTCCGCTCCGCGCAGAGCGGGAGAAGTCAATTGATGATTTCCCATCTAGAAATGAAAAGGCTTATTTCTACTCAAAATGGGGTCCTTGTCTTCGATTAATCATGAAATGAGAAAGAAACCTACAAAAATACTTACAATATTTGAAGTGTAAAACTAAGGGTTATGAAAATGGCTTTACTATGTACTCTTATTATTCTCTTTTGGTATATAATGAGAACAGAGGAAATATTTATTTGCATTGATTAGGCCCCGAAACTACTGGATTGATTTAAAAAATTCTTTCACCATTAGGATTCTACATTATCCTTGATGAAAATAGACTATATTATATTAAAAAAAAATAACCCAAAGTAGCAAAATTATGCCCATAAATTTCATTATTTGGCGTATGCTGAGAAATTGAAGAGCTGCTTGCTGAGAAAGGGAAGAGTAGAGGGCGCTGCTAAGCGTAAACAATCAGTTCCGTGCAAATATTACTTAAAAAATAGGAAAAGTGATTATTTACTGACGAAAGGGTGTTTAAAAGAAAGCATTAGTGTCATAAAGTCAGCCAAATTGGAGTACGTTCTTAATGTTTCATATAACCACAGTATAACTGACAACAAAAAGTTTTAGAAAAATAACGACTCAAACATTCAAAAGTGATGATAAAAGTGATTACTAATCAACAAAAAACTGGTGAATACTGGACTATCTTGGAAAAGCCAAGAGAAATAAATACTGAGAAGGTAATTCATTCATTATTTTAATGCAATAACATCCAAATAAGATAATACAAGTCATCTTTACTTTGACTAGATGTGTATAAGCACCATCTATGCAGCTTAAAAGAAACTAAAGCAAAACGAAGTTACTAACGCCATCTATTGTCCCCAACGTATAACCGGAAAGCGAAAAGTCGATTCCTACAATATTATCACAACTCACTTGACGTCGCCACTTGTTCCTACTTTCCTTAACCTTCTAAAAATCTGAGAGATGGCGCCATCTTCCATATGTGCGGGATGCCGACAAAATTTGCCTATAAGGGAAAATCTTATTTGTTCGCTCTGCAAATGTAGATATGATCTGGAATGTGCTGGGGTAACAAAAAAGTATTATCTGAAGTCGATGACATTGGAACTTAGAAACACCTGGAAGTGCCAGTCATGCGTCTGTAAAATACCAAAGACAGGAAACACTGATACTCCCATACGATCACAAAAAAGCCCTGATTACAACAACCCAAATACATCAACAGCTAACAATAATGTTACTATGAGAAAGAAAACTATAAATTCCAATAACGATACAACTAGCTCTTTAGACTTGAGTTTGATCGGAGACACTTTGCAAACAGAGGATAGTGCCAATACTGAATCTAAAAATGCAAGTTTCACATTTGAGAATATAAATTTGTTGAACAACACAGAGGGTCAATTAAACATGCAAAGTTTAAGCGAGTTAATTATACTACGTCTGAAAGAAAACAATAAATCTATCATTGAAGAACTACAGAACACAATACAAACCGAGATTTATAGAGCTATTACGGAAATGAAATTAGATTTTGACTCCAAAATGAATACTTTAACTATACAAAATGAACAAAATAAGCAAGAAATAAAAAACATAAACTCTAAAATAGCAACATTGCAATTAGAAAACGAAAATTTAAAACTGGAATTAAAATATCTTTCAACTCAGACATTCCAAGCACCAAGCATACCTGAAAACCATCACCACAAACTGGTACTCTATGGCCTGAGAGATTATTATGAAGAACCTGAATGCGAACTTTATAGCAGACTGATAGAACTTTTCCGCGACATAGTAAACGTAGACCTATCAGGCTACATCGAAGACATGTATCGAGTAGGACGAAAAGGCACACATAATAGACCGCTTGTAATAGAATTGCTCAGTAAGAGAATGACCAAATATATCCTCAGCAGCAGTCAGTACTTTCGGGGAACTGGACTGGGAATTTCAGAGTTTTTAGACGCGAAATCACGAAAAGAAAGAGCTAAAATGAGAGAAGAATTATTAAAGGCTAGACAGAACGGACAGCACGCAATAATAAGAAACCATGAGTTATACATTGATGGAAAACCTGTTCATAAAAACCATCACAACATCAAACATCTATCACTACATGATACGAGTAACCATGAAAACCGTATGAGTACGATGAATAACACAAACCAATCTCAACATATGGATAAGCCGAACGAACTAGAAAACCATACATTTTCGCAAGCAGAGACCTACCATTTAAAATACTATATCAAAATTTCCAAAGTCTTAATAACAAACAGCACTTATTGGACGCTTTCGTCACCCAAAATTCTATGTACAAAGTAATATGTATCTCGGAAACCTGGCTCTCAGAAGAAAAAATAGAATTAATTAAGATTGGCGGCTACAAAGTTGCATCATCATACTGTCGCAGTACCCGAACAGGCGGCGGCGTCTGTATTCTACTTCAAGAACATATAGACTGCATACATCGAAGTGATATAACAGATAAATCTATAGAATATGTACTCGAGTTATGTGCATGTGAATTGCCTAAAGAAAACTTATTAATTATAACTATGTACTATAATAGAAGAGAGGAAGAAGTATTTTACCAGCAACTAAACGAAATTCTCAAATATATAAATAATAAATATTCTAAACTAAACATAATTATAGGAGGTGACTTTAATATTAATATACTATCAGATAACAATAAATCAAACCAGTTCATCAATTTAATGCAGGAGTATAATTTTACCCAATACATTAAAAGCCCAACACGTGTAACGCCAAGTACAGCTACATGCTTAGATTTAATATTTACAAATCATAAATTCAAAGATATGTACACAACTGTAGAAGAGCTAGGATTTTCAGACCACAATAGTACAATCTTACATTTTAACTTGCCCAAAACAACAAAAAGAATCACGTGGTACGCGAAAAAAAGATTATTCAATCACACAAATATATTAAAATTCAAATCTAAATTACAACAAATAGATTGGAATAATATCATAATAGCTGGAAAAGATATTAATAGTAATTATGAAGCTTTTAACGACACACTCATTAAACTGTTAAATGAGTGTATGCCATTGAAAAAAATTAAGATAAAATCTAAATATAAAAAATACTGGCTCACTGTAGGCATAAAAAAATCTTGTAAACATAAAAGATTATTAAAAATACTAACAACTAAAACTAACAATCCGATTTTAACTCAACATTACAAAAAATACGAAAAAATTTTAAAGAAAACAGTAACGACGGCAAAAAAACTTCACTACAAAAATAAACTGACTAAATCTAATAATAAAGTTAAGACAATGTGGAGCATAGTGAATGAACGTACAAATAAAAAAAAAACAAGTGAGAAATGTAATATAACCCTACATACTAATAATAGCTTAACATCTGATCCAAAAGAGGTAGCAAACATATTTAATAATTTTTTTGCTTCTATCGGAGAGGCTACGAACACCTCAACCGGCAAACCGAAAGGACCTTCAGTTATATCCCCTACAGAGAACTCAATCTTCCTCAGTCCCATTGATCCTTACGAGGTGAACGCATTAATCAAAAATTTAAAAAATAAAAACAGCTACGGCATTGATGAACTTCCACCTACCTTATTAAGAAAATGTGCAGATGAATTGACCTTACCATTTTATTTATTATTAAACCAATCCTTTGAAGAAGGAACTTTTCCTAATCTTTTAAAAAAAGCTCTTGTAAAACCTATTCACAAAAAAAATCATAAAACTGATCCAAATAATTACCGCCCGATTGCCCTCTTACCGACAGCTTCCAAATTATTCGAAAAAGCAATGTGTAATCGAGTATATGCTTTTTGTGAAAAATATAATATATTTAATGAATGCCAAAACGGTTTCCGGAAAAACCGTTCCACTGTTTTGACCGTTTACAAATATATACAAAAAGCACTTGATATTATTAATAAAAAAAGATACGCGATAGGACTTCTACTTGATATGACTAAAGCATACGATAAAGTACAATTTGAAATATTATTAAGAAAACTATATAGTATAGGACTCCGCGGAAAATGCTATGACTGGTTCGTATCTTATTTGAACAATAGGGAACAAATAGTGGAAATCGAACATTACAACAACAGCAAAAATGAAATAGAATTAATCAGATCCGACAGCAGACAGATCACCGCCTCGATCCCGCAAGGAAGCGTAATAGGGTGTTTCTTATTCCTTGTCTACGTAAACGACCTTCCTGCTAACATAAATGAGCCATGTGTCCTGTTTGCAGATGACATATCTATACTTACTTCATGCGAAAATAACTCCAACTTGAATGAAAAATTAAACTCCATACTAGATTCCACAATAAACTGGATGACTGAACACAACTTAGAAATTAACTTCAATAAAACTAAAATAATCCCATTCTACCCTCGCCAAAAAATACCAATAAATATAAACTTTAGCTTTAAAAACAATAAATTAGAAGTAGTTGATAAATTCACTCTACTAGGCTTAAATATTGATACGTACATAAATTGGAAAACACACATACAGAAATTAAAAGCAAAAATATCTAAATTTTCATACGCCCTTCGCGAGATCAAAAAAACTACCGACCGTAAAACTGCACTAGTAACGTACTACGCTTACGCCTACGCATGGCTCAAATATGGAGTCATTCTATGGGGCAATAGCACTGACGTGCCTACGCTTTTTACCCTACAAAAGAAATTGATTAGAATTTTGGTAAATATTGATGATACCGACAGCTGTAAACCGCACTTTCAGGACCTAAAGATCTTGTCCCTACCCTGTCTCTATATATTTGAAGTTTGTAAGTTCGTTCGTAAGTATCCAGAGTTCTTTACAAAAAGAGAAGATATACAAACGAAAATTATCCTAAGACATAAAAATAGACTAAACCTACCACAATCGCGACTAAAAATGCACTCCAATAGTACCTTAGTCATGTCCATAAAAATCTATAATAAGTTACCTGAAATAATAAAGAATTTAGAAAAATATAAAATCTTTATCAATAAGTTGAAGAATTTTCTTATAAACAAATGTTATTATAGCATAAATGAATACCTAAATGATAAATTATAAATAACTTCTTACTATTAAAGTCTAATAATAATTCTACCTTAAGATAACAAACATAGTATATATAAATACAAACTATAAAGTAGGTACAAATGTATATTCCTAGATAAAATAAAAAATAATAATTAAACATAAATAAATGGTATTTACCTACGTTAATGTTAATAAATAAATGAAATGTATATAATTTATAAAACAATACTTACCTAGTTAAAATTCATAAATTAATTTATATCCACAATAACAGTTGCTATTATATATATATTTTTTAACAAAGTATTAAGTAAAACAAACAGTGTCTTCATCCTCTCTCCTACTTAATCTTTGCTGTGCCCGACAGGGTCCATAACTGTGACTACTATTTACTTCCCTACCAACTATTGTAACTTATGGTACGCAATAAAGAATTGAGAATTGAGAATTGAGAATTGAGAAATTGATGATACTTAAAAATATTTAAAAAAAGGCTAGTACTATGAGGCCCAGAAAAAAATATGTATCATGAAGTCCGCCGAACAGAAATGGCTTTGCTCATTTTTAGGGACGAAAACGAATCAATGGGATCTATTCATCGCCCCCTTGCTTTCTTGGCCTTGGTTTCAGTTCCTTAATGTAGTTTCTCAACTTAGGTGAAGTAAGTTTCAGTTGAAGGACACTTGAAGGCACACAACAATAATGAAAACAAAATTAAGATTCACCAAGTTTTCACAATGTAATTTACACAAAATAGACCATGAGGTCCCATTTTAGAAATTGTTCTAATTCTAAGACAAACCTCTCTTAGAGTGAAAATATTTAACTTCACTCTTTATTACTCTCAAACAACTAAGCAAGTCTAGACAAGAGCGTAAATTATCAACTGGGGACTTAATTAAAAATGTCGGAGTAACAAAGTAAACAATAATTCCATCGGATATCTTTGTCCGTTTCGAGTTGAGTCAACTACAGAAGTATGTACACAAACAGCTACCTACAAAGTTTTAATTGTAACTCCGAAGTGGAGTTAAGTTACAACTGATATTGTGTGACGAATTATTTGGGAGATTTGTAGCGAAGGTTTATTTTACTGTGTAATTACTGTTACTGAAATGTATTTTTTTTTATCATTCCATCAATCATCAATATACAAGAATACTTTTTACGCACTGCAAATTGGTGGTTGCATTTCCATAATTTGTTCAAACATTTTTTGTATGTTCTATCCGTCTGTAAATTAGCAAAATATCGACACTGTCTGTTCTTACTTGTTTTTTTTTTTAATTTACGTTTTTTTTTTAAAGTACCGTAATTATTAACATATAATTGATCATAGTGCTTTATTTTCTGCATTTTGATGGCCCATGAAAATATGAAGAGAACATTCTAATTACTCTTTAAAAATAACTTCAGATCATGGCCTAAACTCAAAAAAGTAAATTTTAAACGTGATAAAACCAGAGATTAGTACATTGTAACCCACGTAAATGCATTCGCACGAGCGCATGGCTGATAGGAGGACTTTAGCGCTTTTCACCTCGTTGCACGCAGCGAGTTACCATAAACTCAGTTTCAAAGTAAACATATTTCGTTAATGATAACTTTTTTTTGTACTAAGGCATATCACACTTAAAAATACGTACTTAATGAAACTCTTTTAATTTTTATAAAGTTGAACTTGCACTGAATAAAAAAAATCCTGAACTCTTCCTTTACTGAGTGACTTACAGACAGAAAGCCGAAATTGCAAGCACCAAGTTGTAGGTTCCCTGGAGTGTATGAAGCACTAATAGAGTATTTCACAAAATTCCTAGGAACAGGAAAAAACTAAATACGCATGTACAAAGTCACGGCGAAACAACAAATCCAAATCCTAGACCTACCTATATTATTAGTCAGTAAGTCTGAAATATCCAGATTAAGATTTACCTATGTCCTATTATTAGAATTAAGCCTGCAAAAAGCGTTTAGCCAAGACAGTAACCATACGTCAAAAGTTTGTATACTGCTGTTAGATTCTTTGGTCAAAGTAACCAGGACAAAGATAAGCTTGAAAGAAACACCCACATCTAATCTTCATGGTCCACAAACTGAACGCAAGTATATACCTTTCACAAGTAACAAAAAGGAAATCTCACAGCCGTAACAAAAAGGAAGATAAAGTGTGCCATAACAGTTTTACAGTTTGTCCCAACAAAAGTATTGATAACAGTAGGTCACCGTTGGTCAACGGCCCTCTCCTGAAATGGATGACTTGGCTAAAACACAAAAACTTAATCTATCTTCTCTAAAATGACTTAACTTTAGCACTGCGAACATTTGATATTGAACCTTGTTTTAATAAAGTTATCGTTGAAACTTGTTTGTCGCGGAGAGGTGTTTGTGTTGTTCAGTAATAAAATGGACAGACAACATTAAGGACACATGTTGCAAAGGTGAGAATGTTAAGATTGTTCTCGAGATAAGTGCGAAGATTGGGTATGGCTCTCAAGTGGCCGACGGACTGTAATGAAGGACAATAAATCGTGGATAGTGTTGCGACTTCGTTCTTCTCGAGTGTTCGATTTGGAATAATGTAAAGACTATCGAGTGAAATGACGATAGAAAGAATGTGACCATAAGAATGTGGACTAATAGAGAAGTATTGAATATGAAAATATGTTTTGAATCAATGTCAAAAGCTTGTAAAATTAGAGGTGTTTTTGACAGTTTACGCCAACAACGATGCGAATGAGAAAGGTCCTTAAAATACGAGAATTGCATCATGATTAATTCAGCTTATCAATGATTATAAGGACAATTGAGTAGATCAAATCCTTTTACAATGCATTTCAGTTGCTATAAAATTATGTGCTCAAAGACTTATTTGTCAAATATAATTATTGGTTTGCAGAAAACTACTGTTCATAAAAATCTGAAATTTGGTATGTGGCTTCCCTACACTCTCGGATTTCCCGAAACTCCTACGGGAATGCGCGTACGAAGTCGCGGACAAAAGCTAGTCGTAGTCGTCAAAATGTTTACAGAACGTAGTGAAGCTTTTTGCGATTTTGCAACGGACAAAACATCTAGACACAGTGATATTAAATTAGCAATAGCGATTTACAGAAGTTCAAAGTGTGGGCCAATATTGGCCATTCGCAACTCAGTTATAATCCATCAAAACCACTTCTGACTTCCTCTATTTTTTTACAGATTACTTCTGAGATGCGAGTCTGAACGTTGCTTGATAATTGAAAAAATTAACCAGCTGATTTTATTATATCGATACCAAATTATTTTATATCTTGACGACAATCGTCATAACTAGTAAATTATGACTTTGTCTAAGACCTAAGATACCTTTTAGAAATCGAATCTTTGACATCACTAGCGCGAAGAAACATCGGCTGCAGGTGACGTATAGCTTGCAATCATCTGTCCGTAACGTAACAGATAATCGTGAAGCTAAAGTTGCATATACAGGGCGCTTGTCTTGAATATTTAGTAGTAGTATTTTTTATTTGTTTCTTCAGCTGACATTGGTCTTTCGGCAGTGATTTGGCAGTAAATTTCTCATGATGAATTCTGTTTACCTGCTAACTATATTGAGTTATAAATTTTAACTGACTGGCTTGATACGATTCTGGCAACATATTGATGCGTTTTCTAATAAAGCCTTATTCCATTCAACCTGTTCTCAGCCTTTTCCTAACTATATTGGGCTTTCAGTCTAACCGGATGCTGAGTACCAGTTATTTACGTGAAGCGACTGCCTCTTTGACTGCCCATCCACAACTCAGTAGCTGTTTGGCTGCACAACCCAGTAGCTGGGTTTTTGCCTTCTGATTTCCCGTAACGACTGTCAAAGATCTACAAATGACAGCTAGAACCAACAGCTTTTCGAGGCACGGTAGAATCTCAGTATGTTAAGATGTATTTGAGTTATCCCTGATAATGCATGGCGTAGACTACATTGATGATGTTCTGATCTAACTTGTCAAAATGAATTAAAAAAAAAAACCGTAAGTATTCGATGGTTTGGAAGAGCATCTTAGTATTTCGAGGTGGTCCCTTTTTAGTTTAGTGAAGATCTGATGAAGAACGGAGATAGGAAACGGAACTCTTCAATAAATGATAGCAAATCTTCCGGTATTGCTGAAATCGCATGTTTGCTTATTGTTTACCAGTTTATAACACGTACGCTGTGATGGGTAAGTGTTTAAAAAAAAAACCTTTTTCCTTCCTTTTTCACAAAAAAGTACAACCGGTTTCTAAACAAAAAATACAAAAAGTATAAAATAACTTTAACTTCGGAAGTCGGTTTTCAAGAAAACAAAGAAACAACCAAAAACACCTCTTTTCAAAAACGTAGGAAGTCAATTCCTGGGCTACAAGGTTGTGTGTATGTAGGTAGGTGTGTTTTTTTTATATTCACTGTATCTGCCTAGCTGTAAGTTTTCCTAAAATTAATAAAATAAAATAAAATAAATAATATTTATAACTTCAAAAATACAAGCTTGACTTACTTTAGGAGTTTGTAGATCACCTATTTGTGCTGCTCTACAACCGTCAAAATATCTATTGTACTCATAGAATTAAGTTTGTGTAAAGAGTTGTATTTCTTAAACAATATATAATACTAGCACTTCAGCCACGTCTTCGTCTACGCAGACTTAGTACAAAAAGTTACGTAAAACTCGGTGTGTGATGTTTTTGAGCTCTCGTCTCAACATAAATTTATTGTTATTTATATATTGGCATGGCATTATTATTTATATTATATATAAAGGAAAGTGCATATAAGACTTAAAAAATCTCCGCCCCATAAAATCAAACCCATTTGCCAGAATAAGTATAATAACATTCCTTACCACTCACAAAAATATCAAATAGTAAAGTTTCTGTTTATTACATTTATAACCTCCCATAACAATCAATAAACCAGCCATCTAAAGAACACAACACTTCCTAATACATTTCCTATAGCTGTATGCCATAAAGTGTATACAGTTTTCATATAAACACCATTTTTACGACACATGGCAGTGTCGCCGGTGGAACGGAATTACTTCATTTTGTTCGCTTTTATAGCAACTTTAGTGACCTCAGGAATTGTTTGTGGCTTTACGGAATGCAGGCTTGGACGGCGATCAACTATGTATGCCTGGTGTTGGTTTTATTGGTGATGTAGACTTTGGTCCGTGTTGGTTAAAGAGTGATGTCTGAAATGGTGAATGTTGGAAGGAATCTTCTTCTAGCAGTTCGCCCGCGAACGCCCCTTCGTACGCGTGAATGTCATTCTGTCCCTTACGAACTTCAAACTTCCTTCATTAATTTATATGAATACCTACCTAGAACCAACAGGATAGAAGTTTGTATGTAAAATCTTATTCCTTGGGACTTACTTGAATCTGGCCACATTATGGAATATCGACATTATATTCCATAATAGGGTAGTTGACTAAAAAAATCTAATTAGTCCGTCAGATAGATTTCTAAAAAATATTGGACACGTATTTTTTCTTTTTTCACGTAAACAAAAAATGAAGCCGATACAGAGCGTTGAAAACTCGTGTGACGTCACTACTCGCTACAATTTTTACCGAGCCGTAACGTCACAAGCCCCCACTCCTGATATTTGATGCTTTGTATCTTCGTCAGTTTTTATAGATTTGATAAAGGAAAAAATAAGTGTCCAATATTTTTCTATAATCTAACTGACGGACTAAACATAATCATATATTTATTACTCAGGAAACATCCCTATTGTGGTATCCATAGAAACGAGTGAAGGAAGTTTGAATTTCGCAAGGGTCAGAATGACATTCACGCGGACGAAGTCGCGGGCGAACTGCTAGAAGATTTAATATCCTTCTTGCCAAATTTCATCTTCATATGTCAAGCGGTTTTCGATATTTTGTGATGATTGTGTGAGTGACCTTTCGCTTTTATACATTTAGATAAATGCATACTGTGATCTAGGCTGGTGAAAGAGTAATGTCTGAAATGTTGATTGGTATTCCTTGATTAATATTGAAGTTTTGGGTCTACTTGTTTTCCAGAAAAATTGTTTGATTTGACAATCATGTTTTTGGTTTCTATATTTGAATATTGTAGCTTTGTTATTGCTAATCATGGCCGCTATTTTGTTTTTTTTTTGTTGTCAAAATCGTAGCGTAAGACATAGGTACATACAGAGAGATTAAGTTCTAATTAACTATAAGCTTAATTTAACTATTTATTGGAAGAAAGTATAAATGAAAATACGTGAAAACCACTTTATTCAGAACTTGTATTGAATGTACTAGCACTTCGTCGTGGTTTTCGAAGAAAAAAGCCGTAAGAGTAGCTGTACCTATTTATGAAAATTATTACATCAAAGGTACCTTTCGCTTTCTTCAATAAGTTTACACATGTATGTATGTTTCCACACAAACAGTCGACAGATTTCTTCTCTGCTATAATAAATTAGTTCATCTCACTCATTGACATATTCTAGACATCATTCGTCATCCATCGTCATCCAAAGTTTTAGCGTCCTACTGTGAAACCCTCTTTTGTTCTTACCAATTTTCTGCAAGTCACTTACTGAGCAATTTACTGATGCTTATATTTTTTCCATACAACGAAGCTTGTTTATGAAAAGGATTCAAGCCAAATATACCAGCATAATATAATCCAATTATGATGAAACACATCGTTTCATCATAACTGCATTCCAAAAATCCAATTAACTTGAAACGTTCAGAAATAAATTGCAATTTAATCAAGTACAATTTTTCTGATAAAACTGACTTAATCTGATTAAACGAAACCGTCGAACAATGTCACAATTGAAAAAATAGCTTTGTCTAAAGTAATTCAATTAAATTGAATACGAAAGCGTGACGAATGAATTTTATTTAGTTTTTTTTTTTTATTGTTAAGTATTTTACAACACAGTTTTTGTTTTAATCCGTTATTTCTCACGGATGGCTTGATTTTAATTTGGCGTTCGACGAATGCGTAGGTACTATGCAGGCCTGATGATTGTAGATTTTAGAGTTATAAAATAAAAAGAGAATCGGATTGTTTCGTTTGATAAATCACTTAATATAGCATAGCATAGCATAATCAGCCTTTAACGTTCCCACTGCTGGGACACAGGCGTCCTCTCTAGGAGAGGAAATGGGCCGTAATCTATCACGCAGGCCCAGTGCGGGTTGGTGAATGTCACATGTCTTCGAATATTTGGTTCTAGGACATGCCGGTTTCCTCACGATGTTTTCCTTCACCGTTTTGAGAGCAGTGGTGATGATATTAATTAACCCGCGACCTACAATTCGTAAGTCGGGGCCGTTACCACTCGGCCACCACTGCCCTTGTAACTTAATATTTCCGTCAAAACTAATACATCTTTTTAAAGTTTTTTCTTTCTTTTCTTTCCATCAGGTGAGATTGAGTTCAAAATCAAGCGTATCAATAATAATACAAAACAAAATAGTATTTTAGATATTTTTTTTTTCGAATAATTTTTATTTTTAAAACATACATATTACAATCAATGTGAAGCCCTGACTCCAGAACTAGGTTAGGTGTGGTAGATGAAAGGTAGAGCTAGGGTAGGTTAGGTCTAGGGTTGCGGAATTTGTTCGAAAGAGTCACCTCGGCCCTGGAATGCAAAGGGCACAAGAAGGATCACGGGTGAGTTTTAGTCCGTAAGAGTCTGACACTCCCTTCCGCTCCGCCCAGAGCGGGAGAAGTCATTTGATGATTACCCATCCAAAAAAAAGGGTAGGTTAGGTGTTATCGCAAAATACCTATGGTCAATATGAAACGTGTTTGATTTTGGTTTCACATCTAATTTATTATTGTTTAAATATTTTTTAATTTCACAATGAGATGATTAACTTATGGACCCAATTACGCCCAAATAATACTTTCAAAGCGAATAATTAACCCTAATTTAAAATAAACTTCAAGAGGCATGTATAACATTACAAGCGAAACGAAAAATGTCAAACACACGACATAACATGACTCTAATTTCAGGCCCTATTATAACTTTGACGAGAAACCTGAAAGGCTCGAACGATAATTAATTTATATATTACTAGCAGCGCCCCGCGGTTTTACCCGCGTATTTCCTGTTCCCGTGAGAATATGGAGATAAAATATAGCCTATGTTACTCAGGGTGAATGTTGCTTTCTAATGGTGAAAGAATTTTTGAAATTAGTCCTGTAGTTTTTGACTTTATTAGTTACATCCAAAAAAGAAATATAAAAATACAAATCTTTCCTCTTTATAATATTAATTAAGTATAGATGTAGATGGAAGTTTGAGGTTAATACAAGAAACGTCAAGGTTTAGTTGGTAGCAAATTCTAAAATATTTTCGTTTAATTCGATCTCCATGTTCCTGATTTTCTAACTCTATATTAATTTTGATCCTCTTTTTATCGAACTAGCGACTTCGCTTGCCTTAAATTCGAGTACCTACTACTGGAAATTGCTAGGTTGTAAAAATATTCTATGTTATTGTCTGTCTGTGTGTCTAACTCGTCATGGTAAAATATAATATCAAAATGATTAAAAGGTGATCACTGAAGACTTCAACATACAGAACATCTTAAAAGAAGAGCTGATTTACGCTAAGTTTATTCTACCGAGCCAAACGAACCGTGAAAAAAAAAAAACAAATTACAACGTCTTTATTTTGAAACCCAAAATATATGATAGGCCTGGCCTCCCTAAAATAAACGTTTACATTTTTAACAACCCATCTAAGAGAGTAACCTTTAAGCATCGACCCCAAAGCGTTGAGGTGAAAGTAATCGTCGAATCAAAGCAGAATTTGTCAAAAACACCGCTCCGGTGCACTTCCGTCAATTCTCTCCAATTAATAACTTCATACTGTCCCTTTCTTACTTTCGTAATTTTAAATATCCCCGTCCTTTTCTCCTACCCTTGTTTGAGAAGCCCCGTCGAGATAGTATATTGCCACTTTGTCGCGAGTCCCGCGGGCTGTTTGTATACAAAAGAGAAATTGCAATATTTTCCGCCGCCGTTGAAGGAAAATATTGGATATTTTAAAGTTTTATAAAGCTAGAAACTGGCTTTGAAAGGCCGAAATAATTAAAGTTAGCCATGTGTGTCTATAGGTAGGTGTTTGTCCAGTAACAGAGATTTTTAATTCTAGAAACTAGGCTTCAGGCTAGGGATTTATTGCTTTTTCAGTATGGGTGTTCATCAAGGCCATACTTGGTATTACAGGGTGATTTTTTCATGAAGCGTGGATGACCAAATTCGCAACTATTAAGAAGTCATAAATCATCTCAAATCAGTAAAAATTTAATAGGTACACTAAAGATTTTTTCTAATGGGCCTCCTACCATAATTTGCCATGAGTGATTACAATACTTGCCAGAATTCGATCCTAATTTATAGGACTTTCGGATGGACACAGTTTATGTTTTTTTTTCTTAAAACAACAGGCGAATCAATCAATCGGTTCTTGCATAGAAATACACATATATGTCATTGGATAATTGGAAAATGCGTAGGATTATGAAATATCTTGAATGGTTGTAAACTTTCGATAAATTATCAACTGAACATATTGAATACTTTTTTACGCATGACACAGTCCGCTTATTTATTCATCTCCCTGAGATCCTGAACGGCATCAACGACTGGATGGGAAGGCTATCGAATGACGAAGATGACATAATTTGGCGTCCAACGCACTTTTGGTGTCATGAATTTTATGAGTATCTACGTCAACCTTAAACGCTTCCGGTAGCGTGGAGGTTCTGTGTCCTGCAGCCCCACCATGACGTCTTAAATCCATCATGATTCCTGTGTCAGAGAGAGACGGAGTCACACAAGACGAATAGCGCTATCCCTTTCCCTCACACTGAATCATGATAGCATTGGCACTTCGTAGTACGGCCACTGTAGTAAAATCTAATAGGAGAGTATAAGGTAAGAGTATATTTGATTTAGACTAATATAGAATTAGTTACATACTTATGTACACTTAAGAATAATATTATACGAGTAAATAAAGTAAGTAAACAATAAGCTTAAAAACTGCTGGACTTCAAAATTTCTTTCACCATTAGAATGAATTAAAATGCCCTGCTCTGAATTGAGAATTTGGTGTTAAGCACCGTTTAAACCCTAATTTAATTCCAATTTTCAACTTATTTTCAAGATACTGTACAATTTGAAAAGATGTGATTTTAGGGTGACACAATGGGCGGCCTTATCGCTAAAAGCGATCTTTTCAAGACAACCTTTGGATGAATTTTAAAGAGATAAGGTAATACAGTACTTTAAGTAGTCTTAGGTGTACTAATTATATATACAATAAATACATAACAAATAAATATACACGAGAATAAGAGAAAAAAACATGATATGCGCGTACGAAGTCGCAGGCAAAAGCTAGTGCAATATATTAGGAAGAACCAATACAATAACAATGTATATAATAGACAAGGAAAGAACGGATGATAAATCGGTTGTCAGTCGTGAACATAACCAATGAACCACGGTTGGGAGTACCTTATCCTCATTTCAAGGACACCACGCATGATCGCGTTTAGTAAAGACTAGCTGCTGCCCGCGACTTCGTCCCCGTGGAATCCCCGATTTTAAAACATTCTTTATCGCTGCTCCGCTCCTATTGGCTTAAGCGTGATGATATATAGCCTAAAGGCTTCCTCGATAAATGGTCTATTCAACCCAAAAACAATTTTTCAATTCGAACCAGTAGTTCCTGAGATTAGCGCGTTCAAACAAACAAACAAAAAAACAAACAAACTCTTCAGCTTTATAATATTAGTATAGATAAGGGTATAAACACACTGGAGGTTTGTATAGGTATCTATAGTACGATTTTTAATTCGAGTCAGTAAAATGACAAGTGCAACTGTCACTGATACAAAAAAGGGTGACCCGCTACAATAGTGATGTTCAGTAATCAGTAGACTTAGACATTTAGTCATGCTTTATTTTATTAGGTATCAAAGCGTTTTTTTTATTGTAAATATTTAATTCATACCGTATTAAATAATACTATTTTAGAAACATGGACCTTACCAACATATTAAAAATTTTCACTACAACATTATTACAAAAGCTGGGAAAAAAATGTATAAAGAGATTCAGAGGAGTTAACACTAGAAAGTCGGGAAAATACAAGTAATTTTATACGTTTTTATTCATTACGGTTGCTATTGATTCCGACTCCGATTCTGAATCAGTATATTCAGAATCGGAATCAGTTACATTTATAACGAATGAATTCACATATTCATCTATGATGTGGTCGAGTTGATAAATTTTGTCTTCGAATTTTATGGCATGGGGAATTGGAGAAACTTTATTTTAAAAGTGTTGTTGTTCCTGGCGACGTAACTCTTTGCTTGAGCCCAAACTAACTCTATTGGGTTGAGCTCACTATGATAAACGGGTAGACGCAGGATTGTGACACCGTATTCAGCAGCCAACTCTTCCACAGCATAGCGTTCGTAATCAGGTTTTTGTAATTTTACTATTTCAATTAATTGAGCCTTTATCATTGTAGGTTGATATTGAATTTGTTTTGTGAACCACTGAATAATATCAGCCTTCCGCCAGTTTGAAGTGGATCCCCACTCGACTTTTCTTGAATGGTACGGTGCGTTATGTAATACCAGCACCGCATTTTGGAGGGAGACATCTCTCTTTAGAGGTGGACGGTTGGGTTTCGGGATTTTGAATTCGGGAGCAGAATGAAAAACAAGATGTCGTTCATAGCGTGACAAGTGATGATCCAACAACCAAAAACAAAGAATATAACAGTATTTTATGTTATATGTAATTACCTACCGTGTTGTATTCTGTTTAATTACCGTAAATTACATATTTTTATTTATATAAAGGCTATTTGATATTGAATAAAAAAAATGGAATCTCGACTAAGTTTTAATTGTAAAAACTCGATTTTACCACATCACTATTTATTTGAGACTAAAAACCTGCAACATTGGAAATGTCATTTTACTGACTCGAATTAAAAATCAAACATAGGGGATGTTGTTCTTATGGATTTTCCTTATACCTTGAATATCTATTACTGTTTGTTTTGCATATTTACTTCATAATATTACGCCCTTGAATTGAGTGAGCCACATAGCGTGAAGTAACTATTATTTATACTTGTTCACTGGGTCGTGTTTACCTTGTTGGTTTTTCTAAACGATTGACTTTACCTTTCTGGAATATTGATAAGCGATTTCAGACTCTGCGGGAAAGTATATATCGGATCGTTAGGATTTATTCCGTTAGAGTTAGACATCTCGTGGGCAGAATATGGGTTTCGTGCAATGAATACACACTGGATAGATACGATACACTATTTTTATTAAAATCACTGAACACACAAATATCTGAGCACACAACGAATCGAGTACAGTTCCGCGACGTCCTTACTCCGATGCGATCAGACAGTAAGTGTCCGCCTCGCTATCGAATTCAAACATCACGACTCTGTAGAAGCGCGCTGTGGAGTGGGTAGAACAAGTGGTGTCGCCACTGGCGCGCTTGCGATTCGTTTCATGTCCGTACTAATGACTGGATGCGACACGGCCATCCTGCGATGCACACGTCCTCGTGTGTTGTTAATCTGGAAAATACAAAAGTCCGCCACAGTTTCTGCTCGTCTAATCCTGACTCATATGAAGAATGATTGAGATAGTTAAAACTCGGACTAGACTCTTTAAAACCTGTTTAATTTCTCAAGCAATGATCAAATTAATAATGTTCAAATTAAGAAGTAGGCTAATGTACGAAACTATAACTAGTTTTGAGATTACCGAAACCAAGCACATCGATTCCACATTACATTAACCAAAGAAAACAAAACTCCAGGTATCTCATTCATGGTCAACAATACTCATACACTATTCCCCACGGGAATACCGAGTCATCCCTTGACTCTATGGTATTTGCTTCTAGGCAAAACCCGACTATACCACCCAGAGCTACCGCCTACCGCGTACCCACGGACTACTCATTGAGCAGACACCGATTTCCAACGGGCTACGGCTACGATACTCTGGTATAGTCTCCGACCCACTGAATCGAGAACCTGTTAACACTAAGGTGATGTCAATTCATCATCTATTTCATTTACAATCTCGATTTGTACTTGGCCCTCGGGCATCTTCCGAATACGGTCATGAGCGTATTTGTAAGTACGCTTATTAACAAGAGATTTTAAAACGTATCGATCGCCATCTAACACTTCGACAATTTGAAATGGACCTCTATATTTCACGTCTAGCTTTGTTTGGTTACGCTCCTCGTTCTCAATAAGCACGAATTCACCGACAGAGAACCTACTCACGCTTGCCTTTGTACTATCAAAACGTTTTTTATCATAACGTGCAGACTTCTCAATGCCTTCGGATGCTACTCTTCTAATATCATCTAGGTCTGTAACTTCGTCACTGTCATTAGCCATTAAATTAATAGGACGCGCTACTTTACCTATCAAAAGTTCTAATGGACTGGCTTTTGTGACGCGATTAACCGTACAATTAAGAGCTAGCTGTACATCTCCTAGCGAGTCTTGCCATGACCGATCTTTATCGGTTTCTATCGCAGTTAACATTGACTTTAGCACACTCATTATCCTCTCTACTTGACCATTCGCACGAGATGAACCAGTCGCAATAAGGTGAAGGTTAATATTTTTACCTTGGCAAAAGTCGCGAAATTCCTTGCTTGAAAAGCAACGTCCCTGATCAGCGATTATTCGCACAGGAGAACCAAAGAGTGCAGCGCTGTCGGACACTGCCTTGATGCTGCTCTTGGTGTCAATGTTTTTACTATGAAACAGCAATACATACTTGGTGAAAGCGTCGATCACCACGAACACGTACTCCTTGTTGTCACTCTTGCCACTCAGCTTCCCTGTAGCGTCTATGTGCACGGTATGCCATGGAATTGCTATTTTGGGTATAGGGTGAAGTTCCGCCTGTACTTTACCTGAATGTGATTTTGCTATCTTGCAGGTGACACAATTGTCTACAAACCTTTTGACGTAGCGACTCATACCTTCGAACCAGTAATGATTGTACAGCTTCTCCAGCGTCTTCTCCCATCCTAGATGAATAATAGATTCGTGGATATTATTAATGACAGACCAACGCATAGCACGAGGAACGATGGGTAAACATTTCGTTCGACCGTTACGTTGGACTTTACGATAAAGTATAGCTGATCTTACCTCATACGTTTTAGCCACGTCGTCGCTGAGCTGACCTTGGTCTAGATCAGAAATAATTTTCTTGATCTCTTCATCTCGCTGCTGCTCTGCTAGTAGCCAGTTGTCAGACATTTCGGTAAGGTTTACCTGCTTCTGTTCAACTCTACAAGCTTGTTGTTTTGGTGGTAGAGGCAATAAGTTTCGAGAGAAGAAATCAGCGTGTGCCATTTGCTTACCTACACGGTATTTTACGTCAAAATCGAACGACTGTAAGAATGCCCACCACCTGTGTACCCTCGGCGTCAGGTCGATTTTGTTTCGAGACGATTTCAGAGAATTACAGTCCGTTACTACTGTAAACTTTCGGCCATGCAAATACTGTCTAAAATGTCTCACCGCGTTGACGACCGCTAGCGTCTCCAGCTCGTACGAGTGATAACGAGACTCTGCTGGTGTTGTGCGCTTGCTAAAATAGGCAATAGGATGTTGCTTACCTTCTACAACTTGGAACAAAATCGCGCCATAACCCTCTGAACTGGCGTCGGTATGAAGCTCTACTGGATGCTGTGGATCGAAAATCATTAGCACTGGATCACTAGTTAGTATTTCTATTACCTTCTGTCTAACTTCTTCACGGCTGGCTGTCCACTCGAACGGTGTCTTTCCGGATGTCAATTTATAGATTGGACCCATAAGGCGGGAAAAGTTAGGAACAAACTGACGAAAGTAAGAAGCCAAACCTACGAATTGTCTTACCTGCGTAAGTGTCTGTGGTGTAGGTAAACATGACAAAGCCTCTATCTTTCGCCCGTTTGGTTTAATCTTACCTGCCTCAACTTCATAACCCAGGAACTCTATACGCGTTTTAAGAAAGGAGCATTTCTTTAGGTTCAACGAGAACCCCGCTTTTGTTAGCACCTCTAACACAGTGTTAAGCCTCTCCAGACCTTGTTCTATAGAGTCTGAGATAATAGAGATATCGTCGACGTAAACAACTACGTACTGGTATGCAAGGTCACCAAGTGCATTAATGATTGCTCGTTGGAAAACAGATATGGCGTTACGTAAACCGAATGGCATGGTTAAAAATTCAAACTGTCCATCAGGTGTAATGAACGCAGTTCGTTCAATCGATTGTTCTTGGACAGGAATTAAATGGAAACCACTCGCACAATCTAATTTAGTAAAGTAATTAGCACCATGGAGTCGTGAAATTTGGTCAGAAATTAACGGTAAGGGATAACGATCTGGCACGGTGTTATTATTAAGCTCTCTATAATCTATGCACATACGGTCCGATCCGTCATATTTCTTTACCAAAAGAGCAGGACTAGCAAACGGTGAACTACTGGGTCTTATTATTTTAGCTTTTAATAATTCGTTAACTCTATCGCGCATGATTTGACGTTCGTCCGGAGACAGTCTGTAAGGACGTCTTTGTACTGTACGATTAGGATCAATCAATCTTATCTCCAATGAACACGCGTGGTTGGAAACCCGTTATTAAAAAAGTCAGAGTATAATTCTAAGATCTTTACAAGGTCACGTCTTCCATCAAAAGGTAAATCAGTGTCAATTTCATCAAAATTATTCCTTACTATCGCAGTCTGAATCGTGTTACACATGTTTATAGTTCTGTCATTAGTTATAATTAATTCAGTTGCAGTCATGCTCACACAAAAACCGTTATTCAAAATCTCCCGACCTAATAGAATGTTACTACGCAAGTACGTATCAGGCAAAACGTGGAATAGAATCTCTATCGCGAAATCATTTATTTCTACCTGACACAACAATTGCAAAGTACTATTAACATTTTTATTGCCTATACCAACTAAAGATACTAAATCATTAAATCTTCTACCTCTAAATTTACAAGCTATACTCTCCTTCATTAAAGAACATTCAGCACCAGAATCAAAGTCAAATTTGAAGTACTCACTAAAATGCTTCAACGTTCCTGATGGAGGCTCGACGATGCAAAGGTCGACTCGTTTCTCCACTGGTGCAGCAGCACTGGACCCGCCTGCTGAGCAGCGACTGGCTATGTGGCCCGGAGTGCCGCACTTGAAGCACACCAATGAGCCGCTACTGGTTTGTTGTCGCTGGCCTGTTGCTGCAGGCGGCACAGGCAACGGCTTCTTGACGTCGATCTTCTTCGTGCGACAATCCGCTTGTTTGTGTCCTAGCTTGCCACATGCATGACACTTGATTGGTGGTAGTGAGGAAAACTTCAAACGTTTCTCGTTCCCAGCGTGAGGTTGCATATATGTAGGGGCTTTCCTCTTCAGGTAGGAGAAAGCCTGAAGCTCTTGCTGCAACTTGTGTCGCGTTGTAATCTCCGTGGTAAATGCGAGACGTTGTAAGCGTGTATCAATTTGCGCCAAGTGAGCAATAACAGTCGACGCCGCAATCTGTTCAACACTCAGATCTTTCCAACGGCTCAACAAAAAGGTCATAAGACGACTGGCATAGGCGGCATAGGTCTCATTATCCTTTGGTTTGTCATGGCTCAGGTTAATGAGGGTAGCCGCAGAAGTTTCGATGCACACGAATCTGGCCTTGAACAGCTCTTTAAACTGGTCCCACGTCATACCTGGATAGGTTACCTGCGACAGCCATGTAGATGCGGAGCCCTTCATCGCCTTGCTTATCTATACTAATATTATAAAGCTGAAGAGTTTGTTTGTTCGTTTGTTTGTTTGTTTGTTTGTTTGTTTGAACGCGCTAATCTCAGGAACTACTGGTTCGAATTGAAAAATTCTTTTTGGGTTGAATAGACCATTTATCGAGGAAGGCTTTAGGCTATATATCATCACGCTTAAGCCAATAGGAGCGGAGTAGCAATAAAGAATGTTTTAAAATCGGGGATTCCACGGGGACGAAGTCGCGGGCAGCAGCTAGTTGTTAAAATAAGTTGGCTTCCTTCCGCTGCATTCCCATCGAAACACAAGTCAGCGGTGGCGCACCATGATCGCGCATCGGACTCGGGCTTGTCAGGGTCAAATTCAGGCAACACCAACTTGTTATTTACTGGTTGAGTTTTAAGAGTTTGTATCAGCGCGCGCATTTGTTCATTTTGCATTTGAAAAAGTAACCGCCACTGATTATTATTGTCATTGTCTCCACGTGTGATTTCATTAGCACGATTTGATCCCAGTTCTGATATCGGATCGTTAGGATTTATTCCGTTAGAGTTAGACATCTCGCGGGCAGAATATGGGTTTCGTGCAATGAATACACACTGGATAGATACGATACACTATTTTTATTAAAATCACTGAACACACAAATATCTGAGCACACAACGAATCGAGTACAGTTCCGCGACGTCCTTACTCCGATGCGATCAGACAGTAAGTGTCCGCCTCGCTATCGAATTCAAACATCACGACTCTGTAGAAGCGCGCTGTGGAGTGGGTAGAACAAGTGGTGTCGCCACGTCTGGCGCGCTTGCGATTCGTTTCATGTCCGTACTAATGACTGGATGCGACATATATGTGTATAGTATTGTGAGTGTGAATAACTATATAATACAGCGAATAACAGCCCCATAATCTGCTTCTTCTAGAACTTCTACAGATCTAAAAGAAACAAACAGTAAAAAATGGTTTATTGAAAGGGGAGGGTATACCCTCTTCGTATCAGGGAATTCTTCGAATTTTTGGTTCTAGGACATTCATAGATATTAAATACTTTAATACGTTTTTAGAGTTGAGTACCAAATTAAATCATGACAAAAATTCTACAAAGTTCGTGATGTTTAATCTGATATAATGAAAACAAAGGAGCGTTCGTTAGCTTTGGCAATTTATAGCCCATGACCAGATTAGAAGCTTTATACAGAATAATTTATATTCGTAAATCTATATTTCGATTTCTTTCTGGATACAGTGTTTACATTTTCTTTATTCTCACTCAAAATGTTGTTATACCTACTGATTGAAAATGTGGAGAAAATATTTTTTTAGGCACAAGCATACATACTATCTAGTACAAACTATGTAGATTAAACGCAAAATACACCCTGTGTATTTCAATGTATTTCTTTTTCTATATAAAAAGCATAATCAGCCTTTTAACGTTCCCACTGCTGGGACACAGGCCTCCACTCTACTAGGAGAGGGAATGAGCCGTAATCCACAACGCGGGCCCAGTGCGGGTTGGTGAATGTCACATGTCTTCGAATTATTGTTTTTTTTATGCGTTTTGAAGGGAAACCAGAGTTGAATTATTGGTTCTAAGACAAGCCGGTTTCCTCACGTTGTTTTCCTTCACCGTTGGGAGAGCAGTGGTAATGAAATTAATTATTTTACTAAGTAATTGACTCCGCGACCTACAATTTGTAAGTCGGAGCCGTTGTCACTCGGCCACCACTGCTCCTATTTTTTTCTGGGATGTTTTTTTTTTAATAAAACCAAATTAATATTATAAAATAACATTTTAATTTCGTTCATCATAATTATCATTGAAGCCATATCGATTACATATTACATACATCCACTTAACACTAAATAAACAGTTATGTCACTTATTAATAACATTTAAACACGTCGTAACATTTACATACAAAATCACATTCATCTGGCACTCGAGTCATATATTATGACGTCATTGTTCATACGATTTTACTCCACACAATAATTTCTAAATTTGAAATATAATTCTTGGGTGATGTTTAAAAATATTCTTTTAGCAATTTAAGAAGTTTTGAGAGAAAATATAGGAAAGAGGAGAGGAGGTTTTTTTAAGGATATCCACTGTTGTTGTTTGTTTTTTTTTTCTATGTTAAGTTTCTAAGACATTTATTATTACTATCTGAATATTCCAATTTAGTAATCTAGCGAGATCTATTACATATAAATGACACGGTTTTTTAAATTCTACTTTTTATGATACAGAATGTTCTTAAAAATATTATATTATTCTATTGAAATGATCAAACCGTGGACAACATGGAACATCAATTTGAATAGTTAAACAAAAATTACACCAAGTACCTATAGAAAGAAATACGTCAAGATTATATTTCACAACATCGATTTCACAATAGCAGAAATGTCAAAATTACTAGCTAATTCGAAAGCGCAACCCAAAGTTTTTCCAATCATCACGTCTAATGCATTATAATGCCTAAGAGTTTTACACCCTGTATTATCCATAACGCGTTTTTAATACAGTATACGTAATATAGTTAGCATGTACAATACTTACAAAGTAAAAAAAAATGGTACAGGGGTCTTTGGTTCAATATAATGTAATGCTGCTGTTAGGCTTGCTCTTAGAACACAAAAAAATCTTTAACAATAGCAAAAGCGCTACAACAGAAACTGCGTATATTGAGGTATTTACTAACAACTGAGTTTGGGTGCAAAAACACAAAAAAACAGGAAACAGCTCCAAAGCGGGAAGTTTACCAAGACATAAACTTAACAAAACAGGAGAAAATGTAAAACGTTAAAAACAGAGTTGATACTTTAGTTGAAATAGGATAATTTAGTTTTATTGTAACATTAAAATTGATATAGAAGTATTTTTTACAGTTATGTTAAATTTAACATTGACGAATTTAGCTTCAAGATAAGATATAAAATATGATTAATGTTAGTTACTTTATAATTAATTTTAAATCGACGTCATCTACTCCAATAAGTCCCCACTTTTTGTTAGTACAAAAAATATTTATATTACCGAATATCTTCGAATATTTACAATATAATTTTCACTATCATTGCTCAGATTCCATTTTATCTGTAACATATATTTGAATACAGTATAACATCTATGTTTTTTTTAATTATTAATGGTGGTATAATAGACGAATATTTCTTTTTCATGCTTGTTGTACGGAATTTTGGCTTCAAGGAATTAATAAACAATGCATTAATTAAACTACAGAAAATATTAGTATCTACTCTATCAAAAGATAACTATACTTTTAAAATAAAATTTAAATAAGAACTGTTTAGTTCACATACTTAAAACTAAAAATAAACCTAACGATATATTGCACACAATACACAAGGACCAAATTCGTTCGGTCGCGCTATAAATAATCAATTTTAAACTCTAACATTATGACACAAAGTTTAAATTCGCTGAAGCCTCGTCGTTAACAAAGCCATGAGCTAACTACAGTTTTGGTGTTTGATCCTTTTTGCTGGCCTGGACGGACTGAAAGTCCTCAGGAACTCTAAAACTAACTTATTCTAAAGATCTATTATTATTGTGCCTACTGGCTTTTCACTTAAATACTGACTTAATACACCCTTGGAATAAGGAACAAAATATAAAACTATTTACGTAGACTGATAAGCCATTTGACTGCAGTTACAAATCGACTAGGAAATCTTTGGAACTTTGATAATATATCGTAAGTTCTTATTTCGTATAGCTGAATTAAAATAATATTATTTGAAAAAGTTGAAAGAAAAACGATTTATAATGAAAATTTTCATTGAGTTCACAAATCGGGCACCTAGGGTCCTAGGTATTCTAAAAATATTCCCAGTAGGACTATCTGCGTACAGTTTAAAAAAATAAGTTTTTTCTTTCTTTCAAACACGGATATTAACCAAAACAATTGTGTTACACCCGATTGCACGCGAACTCACTAGCTAGAAGAATAATTATAAAAGTAAATATAATTTCAGCAGTCATGTTTAGATAAACATTTGATTTTCGGATTAAGTACAGGATGTGTAAAATTTGCTCAATTAACTTCAGTCATTTGCTACCACAAAAATCATACCTACTTGATGATAATCATATTTTAAGTAAGATTTATTGTATTTAATTAGTAGTCGTGCAAGCAGGCTTTAGGGCCCAACACACATTCGTAATTCTAAGTTATTAATAGTTTTATCAATTAAAAAGCAATCAGCTTTGTCTAATCAAAAATTAAATTCCTTTTGCATCGTATCCATGTTATGTACAGACTTAAAATTAATTTGGTTCTACTTTTGACTATTTTTTGACATTTTTTTGCAATTTATACAATTTCAGAATTGGTAAGGTATTGTAATTTAGAATAGGTATTGATTTTTAATATGAGGGTATTTTTCATTGAGTTTTTTTTTTTCCAGTTCCACATACCTTCTGTTTTAGGGTTTTGTGTTCTTTTAGATTTTGTGTAAAATAGTTTCGAATTTCCTAGTATAGCTAACAAGGTTTCGAATTGTAGGTATATTTAATATTTTATTTTATTGTAAATCAATACCCACCCTTAAATTGATACAAGTGCAGCTAAATTATTTACATTGCTTAAATTCAAGTGAATTTGCATTTCGGTCTATTTATTTCTAAGGATACAATTACGTGAGTAGAATTCTAAATTAATAATTATAGAAAGATAAAATTACATCATTAATTTCCATATTTACCTCAATTAGGCATACAGGATTATCTGTACACTTTTATTTTATATTTTTTTTACTATGTACTAATGTTTGTGCTAAATTATTTAAAGAATACTCATTTCCTTATTTTGGTATTATCTTCAAATACATTAATATTACGTTCACCTAGCGTCTCAAAGTCGTTCCTAAGAAATTATGATTTAATTATTAAATATATCACCTTTTTATTTTATTTGAAAATATACCTATTTTTAACTTCAATTCCTAATATTTCAGCATGTACAGTTTCTATTTTTTTCTCAGGTTTCATGTTCGTAAAATAAAATCTATACTTACTTCAAATTGAATTCATATTTTCGGTTTTAGGTAACTGCAGAACCATTAAAAATATACTTAACTTAGAACAAAACACACATTACTTAAAAATCATAGTGCGACTAATTTTGATACTTTGGCAGGCACTTTGGTATTGAAGAAAACGGAAAGTATAGTGCCAAGAATTTTCAGAAATTGACAAGTTCAGGTTAGGTAGGACTAGCTTAAGTATTGAAAATTTGGTAGTGCTTAATGGTAAATTGTCTAGATGTAAGTGCTGAGGGCTTGTCTGAAGTCGTGGAGGGCCGCTAGGAGCTGTGGAGCCGTTGGTCTTGCCAAAGGAGCCAAAGTCCAGCACCAAGACATTAGACCGTACCTGGTACAAACAACGAACAATATTGAAGACGTCATTGCATAATCAGCCTTTCAATGTCCCCACTGCAGGGACACAGGCCTCCTCTCTAGGAGAGGAAATGGGCAGTAATCCACCACGCGGGCCCAGTGCGGGTTGGTGAATGTCACATGTCTTCGAATTTTTGGTTCTAGGACATGTCGGTTTCCTCACGATGTTTTTCTTCACCGTTTTGAGAGCACGACGTCATTGATAAAATGGGTATTCAGCCTGTACATACATGTATGTATATTTTAAAGAAAAACAACAACAAGAACTTTTTTTTTTGGGACCCCGTATACCTCTATGATGGTTTATTTTCGGGTTAACTAAAGATACATTTTCTACCTCTCAACCAAAAATTTGAAATCGTGAGAAATCTAATTTGGACACACTCAATAGTATTCACCCTGTATAAGCCAAACGACAAAGTTCATTTAATCAAATAAGGAAAAGGCTATTTTAAAAGGAAGCCAAACATTGAAATGTAAAATTATTGCAAAGCTCAAAATCTTCAGTTCTACAATTCTTTTCGAAAATGAAATGGAAAGCTAAGACAATGTCAATACCAAAACATTCAATGAAAAGTCTCTTAGTAAATTGCATTTTCGCCTCCGGACTTTCGAAGTTGACACTTTTCAACGCGGCTTTTTAGTCGGATTGAACTTTTAAATCGGTGCAAACATTTACACTGATGCGACTTTCTTTAGCATGGTCTGATAGTTGGATTTGAATAGTAAATGCATCATTTACTATAAATGTGTGAATTTATTCTTTGCAAATAGCATTATTTTTATTAACAGAGCGCGACGATTCAGATGTGCTAAGAATTGACTGTAGTAATAAGATATTTATGTATTTAAATTTCAAAAGGAATCTAATTCAAAATAGTTTTAGATTTCTTTTGAAATTCTTGTAAAACCTTGATTACAACAATTTCAAAACTTGTTAAGTTAACAAAAAAAAAATACTGAAAACTAATCGAAATCATATTTCATATTTTGAAAATCTGCATTTTGATGAAGACGAGTTTAAATTCGGAATTCAATAAAGTTACTTACAGTTCGTCAGGACAGTTATGTGGTTGTGAAGGTCGGTACCCCCCACTCAAGAATGCTCCTACATCAGCAGCATCTAGCTCAGCCAATGGCGACGCTCCAAGAGTTGCTAGCTCCCACAGAGTTATTCCTAATGACCACTGAACATAAACGAAATAATTGAACAATCATAATAATAAAAAAAATGTATTACATTTTTTTTATAAGGAAAATATAAAATTTCGGTACAACCCAATCCGGTCCGAGAATCAATCTTCAAAGGATTCAAAATTACAATTGATTCTTGATTACAATAGGTCCACAATCAAGAATTTGCTTTCGAAATTAATTTTTTAACCAAATCTTGTTTTTATTAAATTCAAATGAAGCTCGTTGAGAATTATGACCCATAACATCGTATTCTTGTAGTTAACATTACATCATATGACATGTAATGTACATAACATTATATGAGATGTAATGTACATTACATCGTATTCTTATAGTTAACTTAAAGTAACTGTTTACTTGTTTTATAAAAAATCAAGAGTAGCATATTTTCAAATCTTACCACATCGGATGCTGTAGTGTACTGATTTTGGAGTAACGTCTCTGGAGCCATCCATTTGACCGGCCGGTTCTCATTGTCGCCCAGACAATGGTAGTCATCAGGAAACAGGTCCCTTGATAGACCATTGTCGGTCACCTTCAGCCTTAATTTCTCGTCCACCCTATGTTGGGAATGATTATTTTTCAATATCAGCGATGTTTGATAATTTAAACTAATTTTAAGTATTTTTATTTTAATACAACATTTTTACCATATATGTACTTTACTGAATACCGGTATTAGGTTAGCGGACTTTAATTTTATAATTATTTTTGTACTTAAATTCCAAATAGGTGACATTGTCATGTTTTTGATTTCATACAGAACGACAAACTCTTTACAGTAAATAACTTACTTTTTTCAAAGACAATAATAATATCAACAAAAAAGAAAGAAGAGAACTGATTGCCCATTGCTTTTCTAGTAGGTTTACAATTTGTCATAATTTTTTCAGATATAATTATATCATATTTTCTTTGACCCAGTTACAACTGGGTTGGAGATTATTTATTTTTTCAAAGAACCCCATGATTATAATTATTCGGCACTCCACCGAAGTTTGCAAGTTAAACTTCGTATCTGTAAAATTAGAGTTTTGAAGATACGGAGTTTTAGGAGCAGTTAGACTAATGTATAATTGATGTGGCTTTAAACTTCCTTGCTGTAGCATAAACAGTGTTTCAACGAGTAAAAAACCTAAATCTTCTATTTAAAAACTCGAACTAACTAGAATATAGTGCGTAAAGACAATGCACTTTATTATTAAAAAAAAATGTTTTTGTTTTTTTTTACAACACTGCCACACACTAGGAATTTCTCCTAAAGCCAGACCCGGATCAACAATCCGTTGGTCATATAAATATAATGTATGCTCTGTGCGGGAATCAAACCCGCAACATGCTGCGCCGTGGCCAGACACTCAACCACTACGTCAACCATTTCGTCGAATTGCATGAAAGATAATTTGATCCTCTTTTTTCTTTGATAAATGATATTTATTTTGTAAGTAGGTTAAACATAACACTTTTACACGTAAAATATTTCTGGTCATTTTAAGCTAGATGAAGCCGGTGTTACCTAGCCGACTACCCTGAGAAGAAACACCGAAAAAAACTCAGAGTTCAAAGTCTCTTTTAAAGTCCTTACAATCCGTACTGGTCAAATCATATGAGAACCATGTAGGTTAATGTATGAGGTAGCCTTTTGAGAAAAGTGCCACACAGATTTGAGTGGACCTGTCCACACAGTGCAAGCATTTGTCAGGTCGAATTCACTTTATAATCGCTCTAGTTTTTCCAGTGAGATGTTTACAAACTAGACCGGCTGATTTACTCAAAAGGAACTTTATCTTTCTTTAAAAAAAAAAACGTTACCCCACACTAGGGTTTACTCCTGTATCGTGGGTGCGTTCACAAACATGAAAACTCACATAGACAAGACACCCAGACCCGGAACAATTATCTGTAGGCCATACAAATTATTGTTCCGTGCGGGGATCGAACCCGCGACATGTTGCGCAGCAGCCGAACGCTCAACCACTGCGCCAACCAGGTCGTCAATCTTAGGTTATGGTGAACCAAATTGTACGCCACGCTCTGCTACTTACACACAATTCCTGGCAGCAATATCAGCGTGGACTAGTCTCTGCACGTGCAGATACGCCAGGCCGCACGCCACCTGCGCTCCTAGGTCCACCAGCTCTCTCGTGGCGGGGGCCGCTTGGTGGCCCAGCCGGCAAGATGTTAGGAACCTGTTTTCAAAAAGTTTTTTTTTTCTTTAATAGAGAATGAGAAGATTAAAAATAAAACTAAAATTCAAACATCAGTTGAATTTTATTTAGAGCTAGGTCACCGAATTAAATTATTGCGAATGCTTAAAATTTTGTCAGATTATTAATTTTCGATATATTGTGAAATTTGCGAGATTATTAATTTTCGATATATTGTGAACAGATCGTTAAAAATGTACACCAAATCCCACCCAAATTAATGAATTGCAAACTATAGAATTGAATTGCAATTAATTCGATATTTTGAGAAAAGATTTTTTAGTTTGCAATCTAATAAGATTTATTAAAAAAATCATAACTAAAAGCGCACATACTGTTAAGAATTCTTACTTCACTGATTATTTGAACTTATAATCATGAACACCATTCCCAGGTTTTTGATTTATTTAAAATGACATGAGTTTGGTTTCGTTACAAATTAGAAGAAAGCTTTAGTAACGAATCGAATAGGAATCTAAACACATAAAATGTATTGGTTGTAAATAAACACTTACCTCTTTAGATTTGAAGAATGAGAAGGACAGCAATAAACTAGAAGTGGCTTCCGAGCCTCTTCAGCACACGCCGCCATCGGTGTGAGCACATTCGTGTGAACTAAACTGAAGAGCCGTAACCCTTCGGCTACTAGCAACGCTGCCTGCATTGCTGATGCCGCATCTAGGACAAAGATATCGTAGTCTTTTAACGCATTGAAAATATTTTGTTGTTAGTATCAAAAGTAGAAGTTTCTTACTTTAAGTATTTGCACGTTTTCTCTTCGAAAGTTCTATTTTTGAACTACGAAAGCGTAAATAATTTCTTTGTTTATTTAATAATTTAGCACAAAGAAAGAATAAAGAACAGAAACGCGTACAGCGTCAAATGTTTCATATTTTTAAACTATAATTCTGGGGACCCAATAATTCTATTCTTTATTTTCCAACAGTCAAATGATTGTGAAATTAAAAATAAATATGGCTCTTTGTTTTAATACTGTCAAACCGATATTTTTATTCGTCAGGTACAAATATGAAGGGTCTACTGTAATAATGATGAAGGTCCATTTTTGTAAAAAATCTAAGTAAGCACGTCATTCAGCCACTGGATATCTGTAGTTGGTATTCTCGTAAAAAAACTTAGCAATATTATTTAAAATCCCGATATCATAGACAGTGCACGCGTATATTAGATAAAAAGTACTCAATAAAGTCCTCGTTTTTAAAAATAACTCTTTTAATAGGTATATATTTTTACTTAGTTCTTAAATAAAGCTTGAGTAAAGGAACAATATTATATCAATAATAAAAATATGCTGTAACCAATAATGAATTATATTCATACCTTTAAATACGACTTTCCTGTTCCCATTAATACAATTGAAATGCAATTATCTCAAAATAAGGTAACAAGGACATTTATCGTTATTGCAGTGGACACTACATATGTTTTCTAACTTTTGTAAAATCGGATCTTAAATTGATTATTGTAGGAACTATCCATTATCTTCTTTGTTTTTCTGCTGCCTGTTTAGAAAATTGAACTAGGTACCAGATATTTTCCGCCTGAAATAACCTCGATGCTTACCTATATGCCGAGATGAGATCAAAAGTAATCCTGTTAGCATAAAAATACACTCATATACGAGCTGCGCCAATTTACCATAAAGCCTGCATCCAATATAATTTGCAATTTTTATTTTTTATGGTCTGCTGATTTTGCTATCAATGATTTCTGATATAATCGGAACGCAATCAAGTTAGCATATTGTGTTCTTGTACCTGACAAAATATCTTATTTTCATAAGGTTAACTCTATGTGTGCTTGTAAGCTTTCTAGGGTGTAATACAGTGATAGGGTGATAGGTGCCTCAGGCCCGTTTCAATTTGGACTCGACTCAGTCGTCATGACAACGCATAAACCTTCAAGTTAGTTCATTAAATAATGAACTACGAGCATAACTGTCAGTTTTATAATTCGTGATGGCGTCGAATTAGAAGACATGAATGGGAGTATAAGGGTTAGGTACATACTTCCAAATCATGGTTTAAAATAAAATATAAAATAATGATGGCAATTAAAGTTGTTTTATAATGAAGGATGATTTAGATTTAGATATTAAGTATAACTAACAGTCTGGACCGATTTTTCGATGATCAGATACTTTACATAATTAATTTTCACCTGAATATACAAAAAAAAAACCAACGGTTTCATAGCTTTTTATATAAAACTAATTTTTGTCAGCGTTTTCGTTCCCGTATTAAATCCTCACTTAGTACCCCTCTATATTCGCCAAGGAATCTATGTACATGCCATATTTTAGCTTTTCGTCACGTTCCAGCAGTTTCGGATGAGCGTTTTCTGGCAGTCACTCAGTAACTTTAGAGTTTTTATATGTACATATTCTTTAGTCATAATTTTGTTGTTAATTTTATTTGTATATATGCATTTATGATTGTATTTTTCCCTCTCTGTATGTCTTTATTTTAAGTTGCAGCTGCCATGTTGTCTCTGCATTACCTTAAGGTCGACTGGTAGAAAATGCCTATGGCATTAAGTCCAACTTTGTAAAGTGTATATGTTTTAATAAATAAATAAATATGTGACTATTGAAAGCCATCAATGTAGTTAATTCCAAGATTAGTTCGTTTTCATCTTTTCATTTAAAATTAGTGACTAAGAAAACAAACACGAACGAAACGCTAAAACTAGAACAAGGCAATCGTATTTCAATAGCCAACTACCAGCTTTTTTCAAGCAGTAGAGTGATTCCAGGCCACAAGAGAGGCTACATAATGTGTACAAAGGAGGATTGCACATCCGTTCAAAAACGGGTTGAACCTAACCCTTTGAACTGCACACTACGTAGCCAAATAGTCAATATTTAGCAACGATTGCTTTGCTTTTGTACAGTTCAGCAATATTGAATACGCGTACAAAGCTATGTACGCAGTTTTATCCGTTCCCGTAGGAATTTTGGGAAATCCTCTCTTAGTGCATCCTTATGGAGTGTTGAGAAGCTACATGCCAAATTTCAGTTTTCTACGATCATTAGTTTTATCTGTGCGTTGTCTGTCTGTCAATCAGTAACGGAAGAGTTTTAAACATACATATGTATATTGATTGATGATTGTGCAATGTCATTTGTGGACCTTTGAAACCTGAGTAAGTACACGTTTATAGAATTCAATTTTTATTTTTTGTTTGAACTGTTATTTTCGTCCAAAGAAAGTTATTTTAAACTCAACTCCCACCAAAGGCATACAAGGGATGAAATACGTATAATAAAAAGAATATTTTAATATTGAGTAATGAATATGGATTGCTGATTTTGAGGAGTGCTATGTAAGAAACGGGAGTCAGTGATAATGTGGCAGTAGAGAGGACGGAATGGGGAAAAAAATAGTGTTGCGCCACACCCAAGTAACTTGGGATACTGGAAAGATGATTATGATGTAAGTACTCGTACAATGTTTTAAACAAAAAAAGTTCTATCTGTTTAAACAAACATACATAGGTATGTTTGTAATGTATTGCCCGTAAAGTTAGGCTAAAAAACGACACAATAATATTACAAAATTTGATAATATTAACCATAGTAGGTTTATTCAAAATAACAGTCATAAACTCACCTGACACAGTCTTCACAACAACCTCCTCATAGGTGTCTCCTTTCTTGAAGACGCCCTTGTAAACCCTGCCGAAGGTGCCTTCATGCACCAGGATCTCGAGCCGGATGTTGGAGCGAGGAGTGGTCAGCAGACGAAGCTGTTCCGCAGGGTCCGTGATCCGGTCCTTGGTTATTGTTTGCTGGAAATAAAGTGGCCTTTAGTGAACTTATTCTGAAGGTAACCTAGTCTAAAACTTTTGTTTTCTTTCTTTTCTAAAATGATATACGTTGTCCTTCACTAGGAAATTCTCCTGTATCGTGGGTTCGTTTGCAAACATGTAAAATTACATACACAAATAACCAGACTGGAACAAATATCTGTAGTCCATGCAAATATTTGTTCCGTGCAGGAATCGCACCGGCAACACACAGCGCAGCAGCCAGTCGCTCTACTACTGTGCCATCTTTAACTTCAACATGGCCGTTTTTAATCTAGATACGTTATCGACACCAAGATATCCTTACTAACCTAACCTTTTTGCACTAGAAATAACAGTAATAGTTGTAGTATCTTATTGTTTGTCTACCTTTCACGTTTTTAATTTGCAATTTTAAATAGCATTTGGCTATTTTTTATTCCTAACTTATATTTTGTACGCATTGCATTGCATCAAAGGTTTGTTAAGGTAGTTAAATTTCGAACACAGCAGGTGTACTAACCTAGAAACTGTTATCTCTCACAAGACGGCAAAAAAATACGACACCACCGCATCAGCAAGTGAACAACGGTACTATAAAAAGTACCCCTGAACTGCATCGGCACCAGTTAGTGCCAACATGAACCTAGTCTTCAGTTAGCGACAGTTGCGAAAACATAATTGTATTGAGTCACTAAAGTTTCTACGTATATTCTAAGTATTATCGATTCTTTTAACATGTCCATAACTCTACATAGTTTATGTTTGAGATATTCTATAGCTTTTTTACTGTCAAACATATTTTAAATTAAAAAAAAAGCCGTTTCATTTAGTTACCATTTTCTTATCAATAAAACGCTAAACTTCAAAACACTGCTTCCCCGAAAGTAACAATTTTGTTCTAAAAAGTGCCACCAAACTGAATATCCAGTTAGTGCCGACGTGGACGTAGTCTTTAGTTAGCGACAGGTGCGCTCACATAATTGCATTGAGTCGGTCGGCGTCCAGCGATATCCTTAATCTAGTTTGTGAGATAGTAGCTAGACTGGTTAGCTTTGCACTGGGTGTTGCAGCGAAGCGATTCTGTCGGAGTGCTCTTAGAGACGAGGCGTGAAGAGATAAATAACACTTTAATGAAGAGAGTGTGTAGCTAGGTAGTGGGGTTATCGTTTTGGATGGTTTGGTCAGAGTATGAGCAAGTGTGTTGGTGTATGTAGTTAGATATTTATTAAAAAATGTGTATATGGGTCAAAAATACTACAACAGGTGGTGTACAAAATAGCAATTTCCTTAATCAATGGTTTCAGGAAAACATTGGCTACCAAAAATGCTATTCCGGAAATTGAATATAAATGTAAGGTTTTTGTTTTTTGTAAATCACGGAACATCGACACCCAATGCTCATGCAATGATGTTAACGGAATATGCGAAATAAGATTCCTTGGCCTGAAATTTCGACATAGTTACCGATCTTGCTAACCCAATCCGGTCGATAACTCCTAGTGACTTGAAAATAAAATAATAGTACCTTTGGTAACCTCTACATTCCAAGTCAGCAAATGTCATCGCTACCAAATGTGAAATTTAATACCTATAAGTGTCAAATTTTGACAGCCCACTAAACGTATCGGTATTATTCGGTAGGCATGGCAACGGTTTTATTCGGTAGAAATTACCGAAAACGCTATCAATGACGAGACTTAAAGCCATGGGAGTTACGTCCATTCCAACCACAAATTATGGATTTGTTAAACGTGTACGGAATCAAATTGACGGCCGGTGGTGCAGTGGTTGAGCGATAGGCTGCTGCGTTGCGTATCGCGGGTTCGATTCCCGCACTAAACAAATATTTGTACACCGACAGATAGTTGTTCCGGGTCTGGGTGTTTATATGTGACTTTTTGTGTTTGTAAACGTACCGATTACAATACAGGATAATTCGAGAGACGTTTTGAGAGAAAAAAAAAATTACTAGCTTCTGCCCGCGACTTCGTCCGCGTGGAATTATATAATTCTTTTTAAGTATATTGATTCGTTGGTGGGAGGCGCCCGACGTGACGGCACAGTGGTGACAGGCGCGTGAGCTACGCGCGTTACTAGACAGTACTTGGACATTGCAACATTATTTTTGTAATATAAAATATTTTGTCTAAAATAAAAGTAGCCTAAGTCCTTATTACATCAGCTACCTGCTAATAAATTCCCGTCAAAATCAGTCCAGCCATTTCAGAGATTAGCCGGAACAAGCAGACAGACAAAAGTTGAAAAAAAAAATATTTTGGTGTATGTACCGTATATATTCATATTATATGCATGTAGTAAAAAGCGGTTATTTCAATATTACAAACAGACGCTCCAATTTTATTCAAGAGTATATGTATAGATGAAAATGATACGAGAGCACAGTCTCGTATCATTTTGATATTTTTTTTAAGACTTTTTACCTGTGAACGTAAAAAGACTCGTATACATAAATATGTATGTATGTGTCAGACACTGATATAATATTGCATTGGAATTTCGGAAGGACATGGACACAAAATCTCCCCTAATAACACTCCAATAATACAACGCGCAGTCTTCAAAACACTGCTACACAAGCCGTTTTCCTATAGAAACCATACTTAGACTCCAAGTTGCTCAGCGTAAGAAAATTGTATAATACGTCGCCCCAAAATTGCAAACAGCCTAAGATTGTAAAATACCGCGTAAAATTGTCAAATAATGAATTTGGATGGGATTTATTCTAGAAAAAACGATTTTTTCATAATGTATCAAGATATTATATCTAATAAATATTTATTCTTTTCCGGTAACAAAGACCCACATCACGACGGTAAAAAGGGGTAAGTTAAGTTAAAGACAAACCGTAAGTTTAATATTTCTACTTCGGTAGTTAAATACGCTTAATGCTCAAAGACTTCCACTTTAATCTGCAATCTCTTAGGTATGCTACCGGATAGTAATTGTAAAACGCGTAACATTATAAAATATTTTGAGAGCTTGGAACATTAGGAAGACCTAAATTTTTACGCATCAAAATTTCCCCCAAAATGTCTATAATCTCTCGAAGTCATTTCGAGAAATTATGAAACGACATAAACTGACGACATTTTGGCGACCTATCAGTGTACGATACTACAATAGGGATGTTGCCTGAGTAAAAAATATATGATTATGTTTAGTCCGTCAGTTAGATTATAGAAAAATATTGGACATGTATTTTTTCCTTTATCAAATCTATAAAAATTGACGAACATGACGTCAGACGAGTTTTTTACGCACTGTATCATCTTCATTTTTTGTTAATGTGGAAAAAGAAAAAATACGTGTCCAATATTTTTTGGAAATCTATCAGACGGACTAATCAGATTTTTTTAGTTAACTACCCTATTCATCGGATTTTCTTGACGAGTCAAGTAGTGGAACACAGGGCTCAGAGAGCTTCAGTTCAGTTGACAATTTATCGAGGCTTTACAATCTCTCAAATGACAGAATTCTACAACTCCAATCTATAATATACATTTTCGCAATAACTTTATTTAAAAAAGAAGACATCTATAAAGCTTTTCAAATAAAACATCAATAATTTATTTGTAGCTACAAACCGCTCTTTCATTCCTACTACAAAAGTCCCAATTACGAAATAAAATTCGCGTCAAAAATCCTTGGAATAAAATTTCCTCGGCTTTGTATCCGAAACCGTCTCGTTTAATAAGAAACTTCTTATTTACACCTCCGTTCATTAACGTTCCCTCCTCACTGAGGAAAAGGACACTAATTCATATTTCCTGCTTAAGACTTTCAACGGTGCGATAAATTCACGGACAAAGGGGATTGCAAATTAAAAACTCGGTTCCTTGCCAAGACCAATAATGAAACGTCTAATATTGATGGAAGAGACTAGAGCGCGGAATTGCGGATAGTTGGGGCGTGGTTACTAACTGTTTTTTTTTCTTCTTTTTTATTGTTTTCGGGTTTTTAGGAAGTAGGTACAATGAGAGCAACGTCGAGTTGGTACTGGTTTATGTAACTCTAAAATATCATATTGCTTGGCAGAATTATTTAAGTATATAAAAAAGTGAAATCAACTCGTTTAGTATTATATTATATCTTTTCGTCTTTTATGGTATGATTTAAAACAGAGCTTTTTATTGATATGAACCACATTAATTTTGTAGGATACTGTTTAAAACATCAGTATCGAAAAGAGGGTAGTTGACTATAAAAATCTAATTAGTCCGTCAGATAGATTTCCAAAAAATATTGGACACGTATTTTTTCTTTTTTCACGTAAACAAAAAATGAAGCCGATACAGAGCGTTGAAAACTCGTGTGACGTCACTACTCGCTACAATTTTTAACGAGCCGTAACGTCACAAGCCCCCACTCCTGATCTTTGATGCGTTGTATCTTCGTCAGTTTTTATAGATTTGATAAAGGAAAAAATACGTGTCCAATATTTTTCTATAATCTAACTGACGGACTAAATATAATCATATATTTTTTACTCAGGAAACACCCCTATTGCATAGGCATGTATTTCAATTAAGTAATTCTACTTTCTTTGTCATCATATGCAAAGATATGGGCACATTATATTAAGAGAACATTTGCAAAATAATTTGTTTAATAATGCTATACTTAGCGATATTACAAAATGTTGTTAAAAGTTTAAAACGTAACACTTTCAAGTGTTTGTTATTTAGGTAGTTACCGTTATTGCATAAACAAGTTCATTGCTGCTCTCTTGCGCTTACCATGACAAATTATAACCAGTGAAAGTGCTCCAGTTTCAGATATCACTGCGTTATTTTGACACTACGTTTACCAGCTCCGATAGCCGTGATCGTCTAGTGGTTAGGACCCTACGTTGTGGCCGTAGTAACCCAGGTTCGAATCCTGGTCACGGCAGTGATTACACTGTCGCGGCGGAGCGAATCTTTTTGATAATTTTGGTATAATTTTTGTTATTTTATCGTGTTATTCCGAGAAAATTCAAACGATTAAAGAAATAACAAAAAGTTTATACGGTTTCGACAAAAATGCGTTAAAATAAGTTTCTTACTGGACATTTTTTTAAATTATGTTATAATAGAAATGTTACTGTGTGGAATACTAGAAATGATGAAATAGAATATTTCGCATTTTTTATGCTATCTTATCATAATTATCTTATCCCTGCTACTGATTTTTCACCTTACATACAAAAAAAAGCCAAAACAATCAATGAACAAAGAAACTAGTCACTTCTAGACATAATCTAACTCCGTTTTCAATACTTGCCTAAGAAGATCGCTAATTGCATTACGTTTGTATCACCTGCAGGGGAGAGAGGGTAACTCTGGATAACTCATCTAAAATTGGATTCTTAATGAAGTAAAGGGCTCGTTTTATGCCCCATTCCTCCTGCATTACAATAAGGGAGGAGGCTCCCCTGTTGTAATGCAGTAGACTTGGAACGAAGGTGGTATGATGAAATATGCTTTGACTAAGGTTTCCTTTAGTTTGTTGATATTTAGGGTTCCGTCCTTTACGTAAAAGGATAAAACAGGACCATATTACTAAGACTCCGCTGTCCGTCCGTCTGTCTGTCTGTCTATCTGTCACCAGGCTGTAACTCATGAGCCGTACATATGTTGAAATTTTCACAAATGATGTATTTCAGTTAAGTAAAAATATTAAAAAAAACAATATAAAATAAATATTTAGGAGGGCTCCATACAAAAAACGTGATTTTTTTGGTCGATATTGATAACGGCAACAGGTAGACGCTTGAAATATTCACAGAATATTCAGTTATATATTCAGTTAAAAAATAAACAATTAAATTGACGTTTGACGACACGGTTGGTGCAGTGGTTGATTGATAGGCTAGTGCGGTGCTGCGTGTCGCGGGTTCGATTACCGCACGGAACAAATATTTGTATGACCTAAATAAAGTTGTTCCGGGTCTGGCTGTTTGTGTATGTGAGTTTATATGTTTGTTAACGCACCTACGATACACGAGAAATTCCTAGTGTATAAAACACATATTTAAGGGGGTCCTCCCATTCAGTAAATGTGATTTTATTGCCGTTTTATAGGTAACTAATATAATAAAGAGGAAAGATTTGGTTTTTGGTATGTAACGCATAAACTCAAAAACTATTTCACCATTAGAGAGTTACGTTCACCCTGAGTAACACAGGCTATATTTTATCCACATATTCCCACGGGAACGAGAACTACGCCGGTGAAACCGCGGGGCGCTGCTAGTAGATAATACGGAAGCTTTTGCGCCCGAGTCAGAGTCGCACTTGACCAGTTTTTTTTTTTACGCGTAATTTTAATACTTCATTGCTGTTTGTGACAGGAATTAGCTGTTTTAGTTAATTGGTCCTGTCTCTGTCTCTCTGTTATTGTAATGCGTCTATGACTTTAGAATACCAAAATAATTGATTTCATAATATCTCGGTTGCCTTGCATTTATTTCAATTAAACCCTTTACAGGCACTTTTGAATTGTCAAGTCGAAAGAGGTGAAGTTCCACAGCGTAGATCTCTATGGAGCAGAACGTGCAAGAAACTCCACGGACACTCTTTTAAATCATGTTCTGTATTACATAACCTTGGTAACATCCTTAGTGCTTCTATATGTGAGGAAAATACAAAGAAAAAGAAGGAAAATATAAAACAATTCAAAGTATAAAGATTAAAACAAGTCAGTGGCAGTTAAGAGGTGACCAGTCTTAACCGACGGCGCCCGTTCACGAACATGACGCGTGTATCGGCACCATTTAGCTCAACCATTTTCAACTTCAAATACCACATCTCTGGCGAATACATTATTACCAACAGGTGAGGTTTTATAATGTGACATGTTGTACACTGAATCGGACGGCCATGGAAACATAAATACCGATGACTTAAAAAAAAAGATACGGCTACTAAAAGATAAGGCGTACTGTCTAAAACCCACACGTGTTCCTCCTAATGCCCTTTTCGTTCTAGAGCCGCTGTGACTCTTTCGCACAAATTCCACAACTCTAGCAGATATGCCAGCCAATGTTAGCATTTATATCATAGTACTAAAGACGGTTTTTCAACTACTATCATAGATACTTATCACTATACTAATAAGGAAAATACGAGAGCCTTGAACTAGTTACCAAGCAAGCTCGTATTAATGTTATTCCAGGAACATACCACAAATCAAACAAGTAATCCAAACACCAATTCCGTTTCGTAACCTCAAAAATAAATGACTAAATTCCTCCCATGTTTACCTCTTAAGAAAAAGACGAGAGGGTTTCGCCACAATTAATTCCTTACCTATGTACGTACGACGTATGGCGCCATTAAAGTGTTTGCGGAGTAACCCCGTAATGTGGGTTAATTTATCTGGGAGAGTGGCTGAATTTAGTGGGGAAATGGGAAGTGGGGAAGTGATGCAGAATTTAAGGAATTAAATTTGGAGAGTTATGGCCGTGTATGTGCAGCGGTACGTGGTTGTGTTTGTATTTTGTGTCTTTGTCAAATTGTGTTTCTACTACTCAGAAGTACTACCTTTTTAAGCTATGGCATAGCTTCTATCACGGGCCTTGAGCGTGGCAACCGAATCCAGAAATTCCGTAACGAAAATAACCTAACACCGCTAAGTCATACGATTAGGCCCCGCCTTTTTAAAATGGTCGCTTCTTTACTGAGCTATTATGTCGCCGTCACCGAGCCGACCCGAACGTCTGCGTTCGGAAACAATCGGTGGGACAAAGTTAAGTGAAACGTATGTGATTTACATTAGTAAAGTAACCCAGGTGAACGAATCGAGACCATATCACAATGACGCAGAGTACTAAATATATAATTGCATAAGTTGATAAAAAATGCTATGCAATAGCTTTACCGCGGCAGTCCCCGAGTGCCACATGTATTTTTTTAAGGATGGAAATTTATCAATTCCGCTTTAGGTTGAGCGGAAGGGAGTGTCAGACTCTAACTAAAACCCACCTGTGTTCCTCCAACTCAACTACTACAACTAAAAAAGTTAAGGGAAGAAACGTTCGTTAATGCCACAAAAAATATTTCGTCACTCTCAAGATAAACAAAATATATGTATAGGGTACTGTCCGTTAACCTAGAACTATGAAAGGCAAATAATATCGTCTGATACTACAAGTACAGGGGAAAATCTGAAAACTACACATTTTTAAGTATCTTAAGAAGTAAAGTATTTATTTAAGTTACTTAACCTTAGCTCGGAAAAACTGCAACAAAGTACGGAACCCTCGGTGGGCAAGTACCAAATTAAATTTAGTCCAAATTCAAATATTTTATTTCAGATAAACATCCATATGAGTTAGAAGTAGTACCCTAATCTAATCATCATCTGCCTAGCCTTTTCCCAACTACATTGGGGTCGGCTCCCAGTCAAGCCGGATTCAGCTGAATACCAGTATTTTACGTGAAACGGCTGCCTACCAGACCTCCACAACCCATTAACTGGGGAACACGGTACCCTAACCTAATGTTATTAAGTTATAATAATAAACAACCAATGAATCATTGTAAGAACAGTTCAATGGTGCATTGGTTTATTTGGATAAGTGTGTCTGGACACTTATCCAGCTTTGTATGAGGGGAGAGTCCCACCTGTCTGAAAACACATTTAGGATGCCATTGGAGGAGGAAAACCATATCATTTTTTACTTCTTTTCTACAGCGAAATCTGTTTTAAAACCTTGCCCTATCCTGGTGAAAACCACACCATATTGAACATTCTACTAAATCGCTATCACCGCTAACCCGGACTCCGGCCGCGGCGTCTCTTCGAGACCTGCCATAAAGTAAAATTTACTTCCACACAAAACTAATTTATAACCCGGTGAATTTGGAGAAACAGTTACCAACAGTGCCAAATGGCTTTATTTAGGTCACGTTTTTAATAATACTAATATCACGTAAGTATGATATTGTACTGTTTGGAACTTCCCATAGTTTTTAATTGTTAAGATTTCTTTGGAAATTATTGTTACTTTTTTTTTGTCAAAAGCGATGTGGAAAGAGTCTGCATACATAATTTATATTACGCCTGTTCCAAATTTGAAAACTGTGGAACCATGATTCGGTGATAGGAAACATGCACTATGCCATCTAGTGTTGCAAAACTGAAACTTTTACTTTGTAAATATTTGACCTGTACTGCCATCTATTCTTCCTACACCATCCGTTTAGAGGAACGTGCACGAAGTAGACTGTGCCATCTAGCGCTGCAAATTTGAAACTTATAAGTAAAATATATTATTATTTGACATTGACGGGCCTGTGCTGCCATCTATAGTTTATGCACGTTCCTAGTGTTTTCGTTAATTTTTCAACGTGTCAAAGAGTGTTAAGTGCTGCTTATCTAACATCTACACCACCAGGGATACTTGCCACAAGTTCTTAGCTTACCATTATTCAGTAAGCAAAATTCGCAAAATTTGAAGAAGTAAGGTACAGTAACATTATTTTTACAAATGTACGTATTATCTTGATAATAGGGGTGTTTCCTGAGTAAAAAATATATGATTATATTTAGTCCGTCAGTTAGATTATAGAAAAATATTGGACACGTATTTTTTCCTTTATCAAATCTATAAAAACTGACGAAGATACAAAACATCAAAGATCAAGAGTGGGGGCTTGTGACGTTACGGCTCGGTAAAAATTGTAGCGAGTAGTGACGTCACACGAGTTTTCAACGCTCTGTATCGGCTTCATTTTTTGTTTACGTGAAAAAAGAAAAAATACGTGTCCAATATTTTTTGGAAATCTATCTGACGGACTAATTAGATTTTTTTAGTCAACTACCCTATTAATGTGTATTTATTATAGTTTTATTAATTTACTAGCTTCTGCCAGCGACTTCGTCCGCGTGGAATAGTTACTTTACCCCCGATTTTGAAACTCTCAGCCCGATCGGTTTAAAATTGACAAAAGATAGACATGCTGTTTCGGGATGTTTTTTAGATAATTTTATGTAGATGACTTCTTCCGTTTTCCCAAAATTTTCCTTCACTGCTCTGCTCCTATTGATTGTAGCGTGATGAAAAGTATACTATAACCTGCCCAGGAGTATGAAGAATAATTGCACCAAGTTTCGTTAAAATCGGTCGAGTAGTTTTTGTTTCTATAAAGAACATACAGACAGACAGACAGACAGACAGACAGACAGACAGACAGACAGACAAAAATTTTACTGATTGCATTTTTGGCACCAGTATCGATCACTAATCAGCCCCTGATAGTTATTTTGAAAATACAGAATTGACCTCTCTACAGATTTATTATAAGTATAGATTCTGTTTGTTTTTCCATCAAGTTTCAGCAGCTAAGTTGTTTCTCTGCACCATCGACTAGTAGGATATTCTTAACCACTCTTGAATGCAAAAGGTATTAGGAGAAACACGGACGAGTTTTAAATAGTCTGATACTCCCTTCCGCTCCGCCCAGAGCGAAAGAAGTCATATATTTGACGATTTCACATCCACAAAAAAGGATAATATGCTTATTAAAGCATCAAGTCTGCCTTTGTACAGTGATTTTCAATAGTTGAAATAAATAATGTGTACTCACATACTCCACTGCATAGTTTAATGAACCGTGGCTAAAACCACCAACGTAATCTTTAAATAATACGCGTTTGTATTGTCGGATGGTAGCCAACCATAATGGTCCAAAATTAACCGCATTATCGACAAAATGGCGCCATTACAGTTGTTGCTAACACTAATTGTCTAACGGCTGTAACTAGTTTATTTGCACAGCCAAATGTGAATTAGCATAATTACGTAATTTAATTAATAAGCTAACATAATTAGTTAATTGTTAATCCACTGGCTTTACTCCTGAATATCAGTTTGGATACATAGAGTTAATCAGGTGGATTTGTGTTGTATTTACTGATCTACAAAATAATGCAGTATGTACTACTAAAGACTAAGCTATGTTACACCTGCATACCTATACAGGGTGAAATTGAATAGATGCGACATATTTAAATATACAATAATACGTGTTGTCAAGAAAATTTAGAACATACCAAATGTAAAATTAATGAACTTTTATCACCGCTATGAATGGCAACGTTTAATAACGCGAGTACTCCACAACGATCATTGAGCACTGCGATTAGTTGGACGAGATTTTTTGATACTTTAATTTTTCTTATTTATTTTGCATATTAATTATTTTTCTGGAATACCGATAATTCGTACTTAAATAAAGATATTAACATCGATGGATCATTTTAAAACGCCAACCACGTAACTTTTTTTAACGATTTAGATTGTAGAAAAAACAGTTTATAATTACTATGTTACTGTAACTGAAGCTCCCATTTCATTTTGTCGCATCTATTCAAAGTCATCCTGTATTTTAAATCATAATTACAATGTTGAATATCTGGCTCAAAAGTTTGGCATGCGGGTGCTTGAGTCGTAAGTAAATAGTGTATGATTTCCGGAGAGTTTCAAAATCAAAACATCATCATCATTTATTTGTTTTATTTGAATTATATGCGTCAAGTTGCATTTGTTATTGCATTGGCAACAAGTACCTAATTTTATTACTGTCATGGTTTTTGCACGCCTAAGGCCGGCAACATACGCACGGTTTTCCAATTAAGAATTTAGATTTGGTGTGACTATCCTAGACGCCCGATTTTTCGTTCTTCTGACCCAAATATAAAGCTTTCTTTAAGAGATCGTCAGATTTTTTTATTTGGAAAAAAAGCAATCGCCTGCGTCTAGTTGAATAGTTTTTACGTAAGGCAAGTATTCAGAACTCCGATTCGGAATGACATAAGAGGAAACCTAATCAGGAAAACGTATGTATGTGGCCGGCCTATGGCTCTAGACATTCTGTCAGTCGCAGCGATTTTCAAAACGACAAAAAATGTATGGAATCGACAAACGCTGCCAACGTGTTAGGTACGCGTCAATCTCTTATACTTTGGCAATTAAATTTCGAAAAATACATTTGCTGATAGAATAGCACTTAACCTAGAGCTTCTTAGGCAAGATCGTTATAAACTATTAATACTTTAAAAAAAACGTAACAGGTACTTTGCATGATATACCTACATTTTATTTATATACTATTATTATAAACAAGCTGCAAAGCTTAAGAGTTTGTTTGTTTGGTTAAACGCACTAATCTGAAGAACTATCGATTGGAATTGAAAAATCGTTTTATTGTTTGATAGCTCATTTTCATCGCCACGCTACAGCCAATAAGGAGCGGAGCATCAATGATTTTTTTCTCCCGAAAACGAAGTTGCGCCGGTCAGCAAGCAGTTAATAATAGACTAGCTAGGTCAATGGCCGAGTGACCACATCTCATCGCTGGCGCCAGTCTGACCCAGAAAGTAGTCAACCTAAGTGAGACCTACATTCATTTATCGGTATTCAATTTGTCGTTTTTAGCAGTCTTGTGGCCTGTACATTTGTAAAGACGCTCAATAGTACATAAAACTTACCTTTTATTGAAAACTAGCTGCACTCGCATGAAATTCGAAAGTTATAAAAGGAAACACTTCCTGGATAAAAAGTTTCTTAAGCATAAGCATAATAAGCCTTTTAATGTTCCCACTGCTGGGATACAGGCCTCCTCTCTAGGAGAGGGAATGGGTCGTGATCCACCACGCTGGCCCAGTGGAGGTTGGTGAATGTCACCCTCACCATGTCTTCGAATTTTTGGTTCTAGGACATGCCGGTTTCCTTACGATGTTTTCCTGCACCGTTTAAGATAAAGTTTCTTATGTCAGTATTATCAGAACTGGTTGTTAAATAATAACAGCCACACGGGTCGATCTTTTAGATTAACCAACGCTTGCGAAGTTCGGTCTGTGGCGGGGTGACGGTTTTATTTCAGTTAATAAGTTACAGCCTGATAACAGACGGAAGAACAGCGGAGTCTTAGTAATAGGGCCCCGTTTATCCGTTTGTTTTTTAGGGTTCCGTGCTCAGAAGCACGGAACCCTAAAAAACAGACAGATTAATTGTCTCATTTAAAATATAGTTTTAATAGCGATCTTTTGAGTATATAATTATATGTGTAATGTATTTTTTTAATAGTATATACATAATTATGTATATTTATTTTTGTATCAAATATTAATTCACCACTTTTATTCTCTACATCACCCAAAGGTTGATTGGTAGAAAATGCATTAGGCGTTAAGTCCTCTGTAGGTATATACATATATGTATGCTATGCATATACATATAAGTGTGCGTAAAGTATTAAATAAATAATATTAGTATGGATAGTACATACGCACTACTCTTATTAATTATTTTACGAGAGCATTATAATAGTCTCTCCGAACGCCCGAATCTGTACAACTCGTAAATAATCTGTCCTGTTTTCCTGTTGATTTGAGAGCAGAATTGATTTCATTTTAATGAAAATGATAATTTATCTATGCATTTTGTCAGTCCTGAATTTTGGTATTGAATGTCGCTGACATATTGTAACTTCCAACTTGAATTTGAATCGCTGTCAGACACAGTTAATATGATAGAGCGTAGGTTTGAGCATTGTTCGAGGGAAGTAAAAATAACGCTCTTTAGAGATTATGTACCGTACATCCCTCTACACGTGCAACCTGTGGGCAAGGTATACCTACTCGTGCGGCATACCGTAGCCCTACCATGATGTCTTAAATCCATCATGATTCCTGCGTCAGACAGAGACGGAGTTACACAAGACGAACAGCACTATCCCTTTCTCTCACACTGAATCATGATAGCATTGGCACTTCGAAGTACGGCCACAGGGCTGTGTTGAGACTGACGTCAACCTTTCAGGGTTTTTGCCTAGATAGGCATGGTAATGAGACCCATCTTTTCATAGTCCAACCCAAAATATGCCGCCAAAGTGTGCCTTGGAAATGGGCCACTCATTTATACTAATATTATAAAGCTGAAGAGTTTGTTTGTTTGTTTGTTTGAACGCGCTAATCTCAGGAACTACTGGTTCGAATTGAAAAATTCTTTTTGGGTTAAATAGACCATTTATCGAGGAAGGCTTTAGGCTATATATCATCACGCTTAAGCCAATAGGAGCGGAGCAGCGGTAAAGAATGTTTTAAAATCGGGGATTCCACGGGGACGAAGTCGCGGGCAGCAGCTAGTATCTAAATAACTGTCGTGCCGGCAACACGAAGACGAATAGGAAGATCATAGTTCATATTTATAACTTCACTTACTTGTGACACGTGCGTGAGATTGGAAGCAGCGTAATACGATACTCTGGACTCAGGTTTGGCGTACACGTGTTCTCCTATGTGCGTGGTCGCGTACGGCGAGGGTGAGCGACGGCTGCCTGTTGACAAAAGTGTTGATTGACTGTAATATGTATTACACATCACGCCTGTTTTTCTTGGACGACTAGACAGAGATGTAACTATCATGTCCCCAGATTTTAATTACTGTTAATGTTTAATTCGCATGAGATAAGGGTTTCGCCTATTTCTTCGGACAACTTCGACTTCGGACGCCGGGATAACAATCCATCAACCGGACGTAGTTCCAGTGCTTCTAGGAATTTCTTAATTCAAAAACTCAATGCCCGACCTAGGATTTGAATACAGGAGCTCATGTTCAACGATACCACTTCCAACCACTATACCTAGGAAGCAGGATTTACTTTACTGGTCCCACTATAGAGCTGTGAAAAGGCCTCCCCCAAATCCTTCCAGGCATTCTACTCCCACGCCCCCTCATTCTGTGCTGGTCTCGACGGTACCTTCCATTTTATTTTCTTCCTAAGTTATGCTAGCGGCGAACACCATATATCAAAACAAAAACCAAATAATATTCGAATAAAGACTTATAACGCATTTAGTAACATATAGTTCTTTACTAAAATAATGAAAAGTAAAGAAAACACCTGTATACATTTTTATTTCAGTTAAATCTTCCTCATACACATCTTGTGGCAAGAATTCATACAGCTTTTGAGAAAAGAAAATCCGAGTCGAAGGTATAATTTCCATTAGAACTAAATTAAGTATAACAACGTAATATCATGCGACCTCTTTCTTTGGAAACGCTTTCCTTATTTTAAAGAAAATCACAGAGAATGTGCGGTATGAATGTAAAATATAAATCAAGTTGGAATTAAATGGAATTCATCAGCGAACAGTCGCGGACGAAATACTTTCACCATAAATCTTGTAGAAACAAAAGTTATTCGGAGAATTTTACGCTTGCTCACCTGGAGTTATGTAGCTTTTAGTGTTTTGTTTTTAAGTATGGGAGGATAATTAAGGATTTTTCTGAATATTTTTATTTATTTTTTATCTAACAGATTGCCGTCCCATTGAACAGTGAAGGAATGGAGAGTGCAGTTCAGCAATACTTCTGCATACAATTGTACACTATAATATCTCCCGTGTACTTCGCTAATCTTCGTAGAAATTGACCAACTTGAGCAACTAATTCGGGAGGATGTATGATTTTCAAAATAATAACATAAAACACCATTTATGAAAAGACAGAATTTGATGTAAAATCATCCATCCATCTATTACCGGCCTAATTACTTCACAGAAAGCATGCATATAATTAGGTCGTACACGAACGAATGTCACCGTAATATTTGTTCCAGAATTTTTGTCCGGAATTTTTCAAGCGAATAATATAAAAATACTAAAGTGAAATTTTATGTGACATTCCGTATGTTACATTTTCTCATTTGCTATAAATTCCTTTTTGTCGGGAAATATTTTGTTGGTACAGCGAATGGTCCTGTAGTGTATTTTGTGATAATAATAAAACTTTTATTATCTTTTCAGAGATAGTAAATATTAGTTAAGCTTTTGAAATACCTAATTTTCTTCACGTCTGAAAAAATAACAATATTAAATTAAACCTCGAGAGGGAGGAAAAAAAATCCAAATGAGAATTGGACACAGACCCGAAGGATTTCGTGAAATAAACCACGTTCCTTGTAAGGTATTTAAGTAGTTGTTGTTATTTAACATACTGTACATAAAAAAAATGGTTAGATATAGAGATAGATAGATTAATTACCCAATATAACTACTATTTTGGAAACTCATAAAACTAATCAAATTTCTAAACTCTCTTTCTGGATGAAATAAAAGGCTTTTTTATTTATTTTTATTTTATATTGAAGTAGCGTAAAATTTTGACACTGTGTCAAGTATTGGTTTTGAGATAGATACAGCCCGCTGAAAGACAAATTGATGAACAAACTGGGGAAATTAAGACAATAGGTTTCGATCGAGATTATACTTAAAGAGTTGCAAAAGCTACCCTTCGGGTCATAAAAACATTTTTTTCTTTTAATAAAACGTTGTCCATACTAAGATTTACTCCTGTATCGTGGGTGCGTTCACAAACATGAAAATTCACATACACAAGACATCCAGACCCGGAACAATTATCTGTAGGCCATACAAACATTTGTTCCGTGCGGGGATCGAACCCGCGACACGCAGCGCAGCAGCCGAACGCTCAACCACTGCGCCAACCGTGTCGTCATGATCACAATTGATCACAAAAAAAATTTTTGTTAATAAAACTTACCGAAAGGAAACTTGTGCAAACTTGCAATAGTGGCATATGATCCAGTAGAACTCGGTGGTCTCCCGAGTGTGTCGAGCCTTAGAAGAACGTTTTGATGGCTGCCGTACGCTGCTGTCGTGTATGAGGTGCTGAAAAGAACATTTCTTCTTAGATCAAGCTGCCTTGTACTCAGGCTTTGGTAAGTGATAGCAAAGAGAGGCGTGGATAGAGAACTTTTCATAAGAATGGTTAGAAATACACGGAGGTTGAGAAGAAAATGTACGCTACCTAAAGTTTACTGTCACGGTGGTCAGCTTCATAGGTTTTTTTTTTATTATTAATTTATATTTTAAGGGACTTTTGAACTCAGTTCATGTCAGCCCCATCATCTTCAATCTTGAATTACTAACAAAAAGCAACAAAAACTAAGCTAAACTTAAATATTAACGAATGAATTAACGGGACAAAGGTCGAGATAAAAAAATATAAAACATGCCTAAGTCTAACCTATTTATATTTAACTCCCTAACAACGTGGTTTCTCTCAGATTCGTTCTTGATGCACTCCATCAAAAGATGTTCTACATCATCTCTATGGTTTTATTTAAAAACACATTTTGAAATAATGACAATAATTGTGTCTTATATGAGTCGACTAGTTTATAAGGCGGAACTCTTTTTTTTTTTTTATGAGTTACCTGTATCAAGCACAGATTATAATATTATAAATACCACTCATTTTCTGTAGGTATCAAAACCGGCGAAAAGTTGAAAGAGCACAAAGTCGAAGTCATTTTTTTTCAACTAGACCATTATAAGTAGGCACTTTTGAACGTCATAACGATTTGAAAATAAAAATACTGAGTGACTACGAAAAAAAAAATGAATTAAACATATTTAAAATGTTATTCGATTCTCTTAGATGGTCTGATTTATTACCCCGAGTTACGGGATATCAAAACGAACAACGTTGTATTTGTACAAGCAAAAATTGCTTGACATTATATTTTAAGAATATTTGGCATTATGTATATTTAAATGTTCCACTTATTTTTAAAACTGTTTTTAGCTGTATACCTGAATTTTCTTGGAATCAAATTAATAATTCATAGTTCTGTTTATTAAGAATTATTTTAGGTTAGAAAACATACAGCAGATATAACGCTGCAACTGCATAATACTCTCCCACAAGAGATAATATAAATAATATCTTTCCTACGATCACTAAACTGGGAAAGTAGGTTAGAGTGGCCAGTAAACATTATTTATTATTTATGGCCAGTACGAGTAAGTTGGAGTGCATGTGAGCTTAATATTGATTCCTGTAGGATGTAGTGTATCTACTAGTTGTATAGCTCCTATCACATACTAGCAGCGCCCAGCGGTTTCACCCGCGTAGTTCCCGTACTCGTCTTAATACGGGGATAAAATATAGTCTATGACATTTACAAATAACGTGGCTTTCCATTGGTAAATGAATTTTCAGAATCAGTTTAGTAAATCCAGAGATTGCCCCCTACAACCTCACGAACTTTACCTCTATCTCTATACTAATATTATAAAGAGGAAAGATTTGTATTTTTGTATGTAACGAATAAACTCAAAAACTATTGGGCCGATTTCAATAATTCTTTAACCATTAGAAAGCTACATTCACCTTGAGTAACATACTAGACTATATTTTATCCCCGTATTCCCACGGGAATGGGAAATGCGCGGGTGAAACCGCGGGGCGCTACTAGTAATATATTATATTAGATAGTATAGACCAGCTGCCAACTTCGACTTTGGCCGTGTGTAACTTGTTTGTATGTAAATTAGAGTCTATGTATGACACTTGGCAAAAGTGTAGTTCTGTGTCAGTGAAGGAAGGGGAAGATGCAATTACAGAATTCATGAACATGTTGTTATTGAAATGATAAAATAACATAAAAGAAGGGCCACTGCAATGTTTTTATTTGTAGTTAATATTGATTTTTAACAAATATTAGATACGAATTAAAATAACGTGAAATGGAACGTAAACAATCAGCGTCTAGTGACGTCACTGGTGTTATGACAACGAAAAGACGAACTTACATTTTAAACATGGCAGTTCATGATCTCTGGCAGACAGGAGTGACTTCATCATTCGTTTTCGCGGTAAAAGAAAAACAGTCAGTTTATAATCGCAATTTTGGCAATACATTGAAGCGTATTAATTTTTTAATTTTTGTATGGTCTATTTTACACAGAATTCTTTTAAATGAAAGCAAGATGAAAGTATTGCATGTTCCCTATTTTGGTGATGTGAGCAGTGCAAGTAAATACTGGCAACATACATATGTACATTACATGGGAACTTGATACATGTTTAGTACTCGTATAACATGTGAGAACGGTCAACAGTAGGTGTCTGATGAAGTTATATGGGCCATCTCTAGCGTGGGTTACTAAATGTGTATTTATGTTACTATCCTAGTGATATATGTATGGAGATTTACGATGCGTCTAAACTGCAGACTACAGAAAACACAAAAAAAAGTTGCGTAAAAAAAGTAAGTATTTTGTGATGAAAAATACATGGCCAGATAAAATAAAACATTTTCCGCCCTATACATTTGCTTGAAAACCTAACTCATGTAATAAAAAGTCAAATGAAAAGATTCTGTAAGACAGAAACATTCAAATAAAAAAAAATAAAATACTTAAAAAAAAAATAAAAAAAAAATTGATTGAGTCAGGCGTTACTTTGCGGAAATCCATTCTAACGCAACTCAACGGTCGGCGAGTCAACACGTCCCCTGAGGATGCCTCGTGGAGAGGCGAAACACGTGTCAGTATTGGTGTTGGGTTTTGCTTTGCCTTCTTGCATGTGCATAAAATCCTTGCATTTGCCTTGTAATCTTGCATGTGCATAATATAGCGGGCGGGAGGGAGGTGCATACCTGCAACCCACTAATTTTCGCGGAAATTAAAACTAGATATATTATTTTCATTTTCAAACATTCAAATTTTTAATTCAATGTGTCAGTGCAGCTATATACATCCCTGATAGAGCTTACACGATTGATTACTACCTCGTTAATCTATGTTTGTTGTTACTCTAATTGTAACGTACGATTAAAGAAATATAGAACGAAAAAGGGAACTAATTTTAAAACGATAACGTTGTATTTTTCCGTTAAATAGGTCCAGCTCAGCAAAAGCGAGAAAAAAGAAAGAAAGAAAAAAGTTATATTTTGGTTTTTCTTTATTTGGTACACACAGATTCACACAGTATATGAACAAAAAGAAGACTATTAAATTTCCACTAAATAGTTTCTCTAGGCCAGTTCAAATTGCAGGCAACTTATAGCCCAAAGCTGGTTTTCAACTGAAATATTCGTTGACGACCTTCTGATTTTGAGGTCTGATTTTTTTATTAATGTGACTTCCTTTCTAACAGAACTATGTAGATGAAGAGAGATCGTGAGGCGAGTTACAAAAATTCCAATGATTTGACAGAATTATTAGTGACCACGACCGCTCTGACAAGAACTTTTTGGCCAAAATAAAGATTCCCACGCAATACGTATCCATTTTAACTCCCGTTAGAGATAGACGTTATAAAACCTATGTACGTCACGATAGCGCACACCATAAACGATTTTGTAGAAACATAAATTCGTATGCCATAAAGTTTCTCGTGATAAAGTCGCGGGATATCGAGTAACTATAAAAACATTATTCCTGTCCATCATGGAACCTTCCGTACCACATCATCCATCACAAATGTCGGGGGGTCGCTGCCCCCTATATGTTTTTGGGGTGCACCCCAAGAAGAAAGTTGCAGCGATTTGGAAGCGACATAAAATCTAAGTTTATGGAAAGTAAGTATTTTAGTAATGAGATGAGAATGTTGAGATGATGGTGATTAATTTAAAACATTTACAACAACACAAACCAGATTCATCTGGTAAAATTACTAGTTGGTCTTTTCTAACTGGCTAATCTATACTAATATTATAAAGCTGAAGAGTTTGTTTGTTTGTTTGAACGCGCTAATCTCAGGAATTTGTGTAAAATCAAGGTTTGAATTGAAAAATTCTTTTTGGGTTGAATAGACCATTTATCGAGGAAGACTTTAGGCTATATAACATCACGCTTAAGCCAATAGGAGCGGAGCAGCGATAAAGAATGTTTTAAAATCGGGGATTCCACGGGGACGAAGTCGCGGGCAGCAGCTAATCTGAGAATAACCACAGAAACTATCTCAGAGTTCAGCCTCTTTTGAGGTCATATCATAAGAAAACCTTATAAGCATTGTTTTTATTAATTTATTTATTAATGTCTCCCTTACTATCATCAGGTGTATACCTAATCCGAGCTGTATACCTTTTGTTGCATTTGCAATATAATAATATATAAAAATTATAATTATAAATGATATATAATATTTGTTTTAAAATAGGTTTAATACTTAGATTGCGTGTTAGAACAAATATTATGCCTGATGCTACATTTAACAACAATAATGTACCTACCTTATTTTCAAATGGTTCGTAATACTTAGAGTTTATTCCGTAGAAAAATTGTCGCAGAAGAAAAAGGTCATAAATACTGATCCATACAACCCGCGAAATCTTTTCCTTTGCACCACTCACCATGTTTAAGGTTAACTTCAACCTGATATTGTGTTGAAATTGGTGTATTATTGAAAAATTTATAAAGCTGAAGGGCATCGAGGGTCGGGTCCGCTACACAATATTTCCTAAGAATTTAGTTTTTCCTTAATTTACGAGCAGTTTATATGCCATGCATAATGTAGCACTATTGTATGCTTTGTGCTGAGTCTTACCATTGTAGTAAGCAAATTTTGGCCCTAATTTTACGCAACAGGAAAATTCGTATAGCGTACAGAAATGAGCGAGATAAGCCATTTAGTTTCAGTGACGTAAATGTTATTTGTTGTCGGAATAAGAATTTTGTTGAGCTGTATGTTATGAGAAAAACGCAGAAAGAAAAAATATGAACAATGAATGTTCACCAGATTTTAATACAGTTTTATGCAACTTTGCTTATTTCATGGGTGCAATGGCGGTTTTGTCGTTGATATACAGATTAGTATATTCAAAATTAGAGCAAGGTCGAATCAAGCAAGAATCTAAAAAACACTCCGATTTTACTAACATGGAATATTTCCATTTTAAATTTCTAGTCAACGTTATCGGATCTGAAATACAGTAACATAATTTTCGTTCAGAATTTTATTCGTTATTCAACGGATTGTCTGCCTAGTGTATTATCATCAGCCAATAAAATTCACAGCTACATAGGTATCGATACGTCCCGTGCTACGAAATGCTACGCGGCGCGGTCGATGCTACGCGTCGCTGAACCGTACTACATCACTGTCCAGAGCTGGCTACGAGCGTAGCGCTTTGCTACGACTTTTTATTTGGCATATTTCAATTTTATTTTTCGCGTTATAAATATTTTCGGCAATAGATTGCTTATATATAAAATTGAATTCCAGCGTCCAAATTTATTTTCAGTTCACAAAAAAGTCATCAAAAAACAAAATTTTAAAAAACCAATTTCCTGTTTTCTTATTTATTTTCATAGATGCCAAAAGCCAATCTTAAACTTCTAAGTCAAACATAATGTTTGTTTTTCTAGTTAAACGACTTTGTTCAACGAGCCGGCTATTGAATTTACTTCGAGTAGCGAGACTCTTGAAACTTTTCAAAATATTTCCCTCTCGTTTACAATGTGATTAGATTTCTTTGCCTCTCCGAGATCAATTACTGAGTACTTTATAAGGCCTCATCAGTTTTCTATTAACGTGAAGTGTAAGGCAGATATGAGTTCTTTAATTTCTGTTGTCCTACATTTATAAGCAGAAACCTGAATGGTACGAAATCAAATACATCGCTGTAAACCGAGATTTTGCCTAGCAACTACGTAACATGAGATTTGGTTCGACGTATTTACGCGAAATTCTTCGTGATTTATAACGGTCGACTGGCAATGTGAGGCTTCTTAGAATACGTGGATTTTTTGCAAAGTTATCAATAAGTAGGAACGTGGAATAAAATCAATTTAAAATGGACTCTCAGGGCCTGCTAGAGCCATTGCCAGCCAGGTTTGCGGAATTTATTCGAAAGAAAGGGGAGGTGCAGTGGTGGCCGATTGGTAACGGCCCCCGACTTACGAATTGTAGGTCGCGGCTTCAAACCCAGTCAGGTGCATTACATTGTGTAATTAATTTCATCACCACTGCTCTCAAAACGGTGAAGGAAAACATCGGGAGGAAACCGGAAATGTCCTAAAACCAAAAATTCGAAGATATAACATTCCCCAACCCGCACTGGGCCCGCGAGGTGGATTACGGCCCATTTCCTCTCCTAGAGAAGAGGCCTGTGTCCCAGCAGTGGGAACCTTGAAAGGCTGATTATATTCGAAAGAGGCATCGCGACCCTGGAACGCAAAAGGTATCAAGAGGAACAAGGATGTGCTTTATTCAGCTACAGTCTGACACTCCCTTCCGTTCAGCCAAGTCCGTTCAGCCAGTTCAAGAGCGGAAGAAGTCATTTGATGATTTCTCATCCTTAAAAATGGCCACTTTTACGTGCACAGCTGGGTTTGAGAACAATCTATTCACTAAGTCAGTTCGAATTTCAGCTGGCTTTTAGGGTTCCGTAACCAAAGGGTAAAACGGGACCCTATTACTAAGACTTCGCTGTCCGTCCGTCTGTCAACAGGCTGTCATGAACCGTGATAGAAAGTTGAAATTTTCACAGATGATGTATTTCTTTTGCCACTATAACCACTATTCTGCGCAGGTCTGCTGGAAGAAATTTCTATTGAAATAAGCACTACCTTTGTGCTCTTGGTTTCTGTACAAAATGTTCTATTTTAAGTATATTATGTTTACATAAATAAATAAATAAACAAATCCTAAATCAAAAAATTATTTATGGGAGCTCTCATAAAGCAAATGTTGTTTTATTTTTTTGTTAGTTTTTACTCGATATTGATAACAGCAACTGTACAAGAAAATGGTATGGAACCCTTCGTGCGCGAGACGACTCTCACTTGGCCGGTCTTTCTAATAGATAAAAGAAAAAGGACGTGTTTAATATTTTTTGGAAATCTATCTGGCGGACTAATTAGATATTTTTGGTCAACTACCCTATTGACAACGAACTTCAAATGACTGCCGGGACCATCGGCTTAGCGTGCATTCCGAAGCACGGAGGATCTTATAGAAATAACAAAACTCATTTGATATTTCGCCGATACTGTTGTTACGTAAAGCTAAATAAATTACAACAACTTTATACGCTAACTTTGAGAATTAACTTGAACAAAGTTGGCGAGTGAGATAATTTGCGTCAAACTTTGAAGCCGTATATTTTGCTAAATACAAATCGGACGCTAAATGTTGTTGATGCGTATAAATATTAACGAAGTAAATTACTTTGTTTTGTTAGTAATTTAGCGTTGTTTTCTTCACGTGTTAATTATTTTGCTGACTTGATAAATACAAGTAAATGGGAGCATATGATAAGTTAGTATTTTAAATAATCTTTATTTTAGGGCTCCGTACCTCAAAATGAAATAACTGTACCTTTATATGATCACTCCGTTGCAGAAATGTTATGGAGCTCAGTAAGCGTAACCGACACAATCAGATATCCGAAATAAAAAACTATCCATAACCCAATCCGAAATAAAAGTTTGAGATAATTTCGGATATGGGCGGAGTCTAAATAAGACAAGTTATGACAGGTTTTTCTACCCGGCCAAGCCGAAACACTACCTACGTGCATCATTTGCACAGTTGATTATTATTTCTATTGCTTAGTTTAATATCTGTAACGAAAACTATTGGAAACTACCGGATAATCCGAAATAATTTTATAACTATTACCGTATCTGAAACCGGTACAATTTTATCCAGATCTAAAATTGCATATCCATAACATGCCAGCTTCGTTTTCCTGTCGGTATGTCACGGCCCTTTTTTTCAGTAACTTGTGGAGCTATCATGTAGGAAATTCTATAAAAATATAAAATACTTACATAAGTCGGTGGTATCATAAAGCACTAAAAATATGAACCTTCTAAGTCAACGCAATAAAAAGATACGGCTATTTTGGTACTCGTAAGTAAATCTAAACAATACTTCCCGTTGACCTACAGTCATGAAATTTGGCATGATGCAAGGTCTTACATACGAGTTTGTACGGAACCCTTGGTGCTCGATTCAGACTCGCATTTATCCGGTTTTCAAGTGTACGTATGTTTTATCCAGTCATTATATACGGTGAAGAAAAATATCGTGAGTAAACCGGCATGTCATAGAACCGAACATTCGAAGACAAGTGACATTCACCAACCCGCACTGGGCCCGCGTGGTAGATTACGGCCCACTCCTCTCCTGGAGAGCAAGCCTGTGTCCCAGCAGTGGGAACATTAAAAGGCTGATTATGACCTAATATATAAGCATTACGAGTTGTTTATTTAAAACTATTTCATACCTGTCTGGCTGTTTATGTGGAATTTGCTTCCGCATATATCCTCCAGAAGATGGTGCGGAGTTGAGCTTCAGGTCGTGTAGCTCCCTAAAATAGGGTAAGCTATATGATGACTTATTCATGCAAGTCATCCGTTAACTCATAACTTGAAACTAATGAATAAACTAAAAAAATGGAATAGTTGAGGGTTTTTTCCTAGCACTGTTTATAATGAACAAAGGACCCTGTACTATATTACATAGCATCTGCATCGCCTATACTTTAGAAGAATCTACCTACTACACATAGATTAACGTGCGTTTTGGTTTTGAACAAGGTACCTAATAAAAAGTGCGAAAAAATGCTTAAGTGCGTCATCAAAATCAAGTCAATCAGTGAAAGCGTGGAAAAGATATAGAAAGAAAAAAATGTTTATTTGGGACTCGCACAGAACAAACAAAATAAAACTACTAAAAAAAAAGATATAAACCCACTTCTGCATTAATACATTAGTTAAGACAGGTTTCATAACTTACTGTATAGAATCATGATGTCTCGCTTTACTGCCTCTCTTATACAGGGTGCCTGCTGCGGCGGCGGCAGTCAGCAGCGCAAGCGCAGCCGCTGCGCAGCCCCCCGCCGCAAATAGCACGCCCCCTGTATTCTGTGACGCGTCACCTGCGAGGCGGGCGGTCTCGTTGTGGGTTACTACTGTTGAGAGACCTATGGAGAGAAATAATGAGGTAAGGATTGATAGTTTTATGTCCTAAGAGCTTACAATTAAAAAAACAAATAATTAAAAAAAAACTCGCCTCCCATATCAAAAAGTGAACTAAACAATTAATTAAAAACAAGATAGAAACAATCTTTTCATTGCAGTCGGGGCACGGTTACTTCGAATAGTTTTTTATACGTCCACCGACTGCAATGAAAATATTGTTTTTATTTTATGCCTTTTCTTGCTATGTATGTACTAAGCAAGTTTTATACCAAGACAGTATATGTAGACTAATTTCAGGAAAACAAAATTTTTCGTTTTATTTATGAACCATAGCTGCCCCTTTTTATTTTCTAATATTTTCAACAGCCTATGCTATCCGGTAACTCAACGCTTCTAATGATACCACGTACATTTATATCGGTTAAGTCGTTTAGAAGTTATAGTAGAAGAAAGAAACTCACAACATACATACATATATATGAACCCTGAAAACATAACACTCCTTTTTTGGGCAGTCGTGTAAAAAGGGGTCACACAAATAATCTTTTTGTAAATAACACAGATGATAATATGTTATGTGTGTATAAGTATTCGATAAAAGATTTTTTTTATATAAGATAAGAGAAAAATCGGACACACAAAAGAATACAGTCCTTTTTTGGAAGTCCGATAAAAATGACGAACCAAACAGTACTTTCAACACATTGTAAATCACTCCAAAACAATACCGAACAATAACTACGACAATTTCAACGCTTCCCCACAAAACAAGACACACCCACCGCTTATGGCCACTAAATTGAATACCGGGCGTAATAAAAAACTTGGAAATAAAGGAGGGTGTATAATGGTGACATAATGAGCTTGGATACTCTGCCTTTATTACACCGTCCCCTAATATTAAAGCCGTCAACGATTTACAGGTGGATGAGCTAGAAAAAGTGGGGAAATTGCCTGTTAAGTGTCAATTTAGACTAAGTGGTGAAACGATACGGTTTTGAAAGGTTTTTATTCCAATATGGACGCTTCGGACGGTTTTAGCCCATAATCAGCTCTTCTGTCGTTGAACATAAATATGTTTTAGCAATTGAGAATATGGCCAGAGATAGTCCAAGACTAGGTAGTTTGGAAGGAGACAGCGGAGGCTTTTTCCCAGCAGTGGGATACAATAGGGATGATGCCTGAGTATAAAAAATATGATTCTATTTAGTCCGTCGAATTATCGAAAAATATTGGACACGTATTTTTTGCTTTATCAAATCTATGGCACCAAAGATCAGGAGTGAGGACTTGTGTCTTCACGCCGTACTAAAGTGTCATAGTGACGTAACACGAGATTTTAATGCACTGCGGGCGTACCATGAGGTGTTAAAACGTGAGTCTTCCGAGCGAGAAAGAGGGATAGAGATACATCCTATATAGCTCCATCCCTTTTTCTCGCTCGAAAGATTCACGTTTTAAGACTTCATGGTAGGCCCGCTGTACCGTCTTCACTATTGTTTACGTAAAAAAAAGAAAAAATAAGTATCCAATATTTTTTGGAAATCTATCTGATGGACTAATTAGATTTTTTTTTTCAGTAAAATACCCTATTTTTGAGATGCAAAAAGAAGTTTGGATTTATGCCGAGTTGTTGGCACTAGCTTCGCCCTCTGTTTTACCAGATTTTACTGTTATTTCAACATACTGGCTTTACAAGGGACAAGTGATTGCACTACTACACTAAGTAAACCTCAGTCTAATCTTTCTGGGGTTATGTCAAACACTCATCCTATTTAAAATACTCAAGCGGTGCTCTAGTGGCCGTATAACCGTCGAACTTAAAGTTTGGGGTCAGTCTTATGTCATGTAAAGCGTTATAGCGTTTTTTATCCAGAATTTTTGAGTATTTGGCTTAGAGTCTGGATTTTTAGCCATATTATAGCAACATCCTCGTCCGTTTATAACAAGGGACCTTTAGTAACTGACTAAATATACAGTACTGAACAATATTGTTTTTTTTTTCTAAACCTGTAATCATCAAACGACTTCTCCCACTCTGGGTGGAGCGGAAGGGATTGTCAGACTCTAAGTGAATAAAACCCAGCAGTGTTCCGCCAAGTGGCCGTTTGCTTTCCAGGGCTGCGGTGACCCTTTCGAACAAATTCCGCAAAAGTGCCAAACACCTGCGCCAACCTGCGCCAAATGTTTTGAAGTACACAGTCTTGTTAACTTAGCAGTAGACCTAAGTAATCACCACCACTATTGAACTACCACTAACAAGTCCTAACAACATAGGTAAACCCTCACAAACGTTGTTACAAATTTCCAGCCAGCTACAGGTAATTTCCGAAACCACTCAACCGATTAAGGACACAGGGGCTCCGAGGAATTAGAGTTTTACCATTACGGAGTTCTAAAGTTTAGTGGGGGTGAACGATGACGACGACGATTGGAGTTTTTCATTCATGTGGAAAATTATTTTGAAATTTTCCAATGTTGAAAAGGTGTAAAACGGTCTTATAAAAGAGTATCGTACTATTCAGTAACTGAGTTGCAGAGACCCGATTCACATTCGCTGTCTATAGAATAAAGATCTATCTTACCTGTTTATCAAAAATATACAAGAATTAAATACTAACTGTGAAACATATTTAAAATTGGTCGAAAATCAGGAGACATAACTATAAAAATTTTACCCGAATGTAATAAAAAAGCGCTGGTTTTCTATGGCAACCATAATACGGTTGTCGTGACATTTGACATCACAGAAATCTTTTACTAATTGCCAATTTTAAAGCTTCATAACTTCATCTTTGGTAAACTTATTTAAAAACTAATTTCATAATTGCTTCCTAGAGTATTTTATTTGTAAAACTGGCTGACTCGCACAACTTCGAGAAGAAAACCCGATTTTGCAACATTTTTCATTGATGCTTGCTTTTATATTTATGTGATGCTACGTAGCCTATTAGTTTTCCTCGATAAATATCTAACACTAAAAGATTTTTTCAATTTGAACCAGTAGTTCCTGCGATTAGCGCGTTCAACCAAACAAACTATTAAATATTAGTATAGTATATTTACTCGTAGATAACAATTGTACATGCCATGGATCTGGTTAGATTCCAAATTCTACTAGAATCTAAGCCGATCCACCAATAAAGATATATTAAATAAAAGGCTAGGCCGATCGTAATTTGTAAAAAGTGATTTATACTGATTTCAAGTAGAATAGAACAAACAGGAATTTAAATTTGCATTTAATTGTTTGTGTTTGTCCTACAACTGGATAATTAATTAGAAGAACAAACCTTGATCCAATATACGATTACTCACTATGGAATGTGTATTGATGAAATCGATAGGTCAATAAACTCTAATTTTCTTCGAAATGTTTTCCTTTAATAGTTTTTTTCAGTGCTGTGTATTTGATTAACTTTGTTTAGGTCATCGTAAACAGCGTATAGTTTACACAGAAGTGATTTTTTTTAAAGTTCTAATGGTATTTATGTCACCGGTAAAGGAAAACTCTGTTACATTATGAATTATCTTAAGAGGTTGTAAACTCTCGATAAATTGACAGCATTTAACACTTTTACGCATCAAAATGTAATAGTTTTTTTTTATCTCTCGAAGTCTTAATACTTTTTTTTACAAATAATCTTTTCTTTTTACAAATAGTCTTAAAACTTTGTAAAAAAAAGTATTCCAAACGTTCAGTTGACAATTTTCGAGAGTTTATAATCTCCCAAGATATTTTATAGTTGCACGCATTTTACAACTATCCGCTAAATTTATTCAACTTTTTTTTCCGTTACAACATAGCATACACCTTTACCCAAACATAGCGGGTTAAACAGTGGTATGTAAAATGTAATTGCCCAACTTAAAAAAGACCTAAGCCGTCTTTCCATCAATATAGGAAAAAGTACTGAAGCTAAAATAATAAATTATCAAACATATGTATAGGGGAAAAAATTGAATCGATGGATAATACAAACAATCAAAGCTTTGGCAATTCCTTCCTATAACGAGACCCTAAAAAAGAAAGATCTACATAATCACTAACTAAAACATATGTACCCCAACCGAATATCAATTAGAAAGATCCAAAAGACGATAAAAATTACCATACCAAATACGAACATTATGAATGTTTTGATGTGGCCTGAAATAAACCTCGTTGCTTTGTGAAATAGAAAAAAAAGAAAATGGCGAAAAAATAAACATAAAAGACGACAACGCGTGTAAAAGGAACACGAAAATTTCCAAGTCAAATAAAACGTACAATAGAACAATCGATACTGTCTTGTAAACACATTAAAAGAGGGGGCTCATAGGGCCGTAGGGCTGGCGCGGGATATTCGTGAGATTATTGTAACGCATGAATTGTTGAGGATTTTGAGAAGAAAACTGGTAGGGTTTTCACTTTGTGATGTAAAATTGATCTATGTGATATGTTGGGACTTATACAAACTAACGTTAGTTAAATTATCTGGAGACCGGGAGTGGTGGTCTTCTTGTTTATTTATTTAATAGTTTACACACAAAACAGTGGATACAGAGGTGGACTTATGACAGTCAATCTCAGGGTGATGTGAAGACAGAATGAAAAATTTTGGTCAACCAGGCAATTAACATTTTTGCGCTGCTTAGTTTGTGCCAAAAATATATTATATTCATACTTTATTTTATTTTTTTACCCTATCAGCTCCTGTTCTCGATCTCGCCTTTTAATGGACTACTTGAAATTAATTAATCGACTTTGATTCCTTACACCAAACACACACATCATGCTCATCTTAAACAATTAAAATGTTTCACCTGAATTATTATTTAAGTGAAATATTTTAATCGTTTAACCACGATGACAAAAACATCATAAAATAAAAATTCATACCCAATCGACAACGCCACGACAACCCTACAAGCATTCGATACATCTCCATCCCTCGAAGAATATCCTGTTGCGCTCCCGTACTCCCGTCTACATGCTAATAAAGAGGGCGAAGGAATGATTTGTGGGGCGAAACTCTGACTTAGCACCGATAAGGATACATTGAAGGCGTTATTGTTTCTGATTACTGCTTGAAAAGTTTGTATGTACCTTTGGCATGAAGTGTACGGATTCATATGTGGATTTGGAAGTTGAAAGTTTATTTTTATTGTTTGTATGATGAGTTGGTTGGTTGATTTGTCACTTTGTTTGAAAATTTCCGTGTTCCCGTCTAGCAGATTATGTTCATAGCACGACACTAAACCACTCAAAATTAGTGTTTTTGAATGAATAGAAAAGCTATAATATCATTGCGTCGTTGATCTAGTGGAAAAAAGCCGAAGGTCATGACTTCGACTTTCGGTCGGCTAAAGAACAGATGGAAAAACCCAATAACGTTCTTCAATTTCTGGTAGTTCTCAATAGCTTTTTCAATTCTGAACTGACACAGAGACAATGCGAGTCTGGATTTCTACTCAGTTAGTAGCAATATGCTCACCACTTATTTCATAGGACTTAAACAAATTGAGTATTATTTAAATCGAATACAGTAGTGGTTTTTTTTTAAATATATTATATTAATACTTTATTTTATTTTTTAACCCTGATGAGCTCCTGTTCTCGATTTCGCCTAATTGAAGGCGATGGACGTAGTCTATGATGCAAGTTCACTCTTTCTTAGAAGCCTGATAGACCAAGACAAATAGATACTTTAAACCAGAAATTACTATCAATGAGCACTGTTTTTTTTTTTCTTCTTGAAACTCTCAAGGCGGTGCTCGTTACGATTATGGATGGTATTAGTTTGTTGTTACTAATAGGTTAGTAGTATAGTAGTGTTATTTTGGGTGCATCCTCCTCACATATAATTAATCAATTGATAAATGTATACACTAGTATACAGTAGTGGTTTTATGTTATACTAGCGAACCGCCACGGCTTTGCACGGCTGCAATGTAGATACTAATACTTTCTCTATTATCATATTTTATGCATTTATTATACATAATTATAAACCTTCCTCTTCAATCACTCTATCTGTGCACGACGCCCTGACATCACTTCGCTCATGGGCGCAAGTAGTGATACGGGCGATTTATCAAGAAACTCTTGCGAACGAATACAACATAAGATTCGTAGATCAAACATAGGATTAGTATTGCGTATGTACATGTTTTACACTCTATTACTGTTTTCTATTTTTTATTTATGTCTAAAGCTGTAAAATTATTATCATGTGATTCATAAAGTAAGGAATAAGAATGTTTTAATATAAGTTAGCTATGATTTGTAAATTGATATGTAATAACTAGTAGAAATCGTATAGTTAAAACGATATATCGTCATTATTTATGTTTCTATACTAATTAGATGTATAGATATGAGTGTATTTACCTTGTTAGAATAAGATATCATAGTGTTTTCCTCATATTACCTCTGCGACGTCCGTAAAACGAATGAACAAGTTTGCGGCCCGACCGCACATATTTATAGTACTGAGGCGGGGGACGGGGCCATATAAATATGGCGCGAACTTGTTTTTCACGTCATAACGAAATAGAACGTCTCGGAGGTAAGATCTATATGTTATTGAGTAGGTTTAAGATGTTACTTTAAGAAAATAAAAGACTCGCCAGCTCAAGGCTTATGTATTAAGAAACATAATAAATGAATGGTATCGGGGGTGAGGAAATGGATCGCGGGCCAGCAAAAAAGGATCGCTGGCCAGCAAAGTGGCACGAGTATAAATATAGGGCAACTATCCCTTGCGTTCAGTTCAGTTCCAGTCGTCATACAGTAAACAAGTGAATAAGTAGTGCAAAGTTCCCCATTAGTCCTCGCCACCGTTTGCCTCCAAAATAAGTACATACTGCGCGTTTTATTTACGGCGTTCAGGCGATCCTGAATAGTATTGGTCCTTCGTCGCCGGATTGCTGAGCCGCGTCAGAAAGATGGTGTTAACTCGTAGTATGGATGGAGAACGAGCAAAACGCCGGCAGGAAGAGCTGAGCATACATAAGGCCGCAGAAGAGGCCTCGACTGGGAACTCATCTGCCAGCGGCACGTCGAACACCGCTATCGAGACATCAGGTACGAGTAGCGGCACTAGTGTTTCGACGGCCACTGACGCAACCACTTCAAAAGAAGAAACTAGTGCTGCGTCCCAGAAGGATCAGACCTCGCAGCGTACACTAAGGCCTGCAGATACTCGGTCACATCGCTCCGTAGCTTCCCGCAAGAGACTCCTCGCGGAGTTGGAAGCGAAAGAGCGACTAGCCGAACTAAAGCTTAAGCAGGCACAGATAGTAGCTGAAACAGAGTTACAAAAGCTACGGATCCAACGTCTTCAAGCAGAAGCAGATGCCTCAGAAGAAGAAGAATTAGAAGATGACCTGGCCTCAGTCCGCATCAGCACATGGCTGAAAGAAATAGAGACGGATCGACCACAGCCAGATAAGGAAAGTCATCAAGAAGAGGCTGAGAAGAAGCAAGAACACGCCGTAGAAATAAAGAAAGAACCAGAAAATTGTTTGAAAACAAACCAGTCATTGATAGACGTGTCAACTCTAGCCACTGCGCTCTCCCAAGCGGTAAGAAGCACGAGAGAACCGCCTAAATATATTCAAGAGCTGCCGTTTTTCAATGGAAGCAGTACAGACTGGCTCAGTTTCAAGGCAGCGTATGAAGAGACGCACAAGTATTTCTCTCAAAATGAAAACATAGCACGTATACGTCGGAGCCTGCGCGGGTCAGCAAAAGAAGCCGTCGGCTGTCTTCTATTAAGCCAACCAGATCCAGTAGTCATCTTAGCAGCGTTGGAAAGAAGATTTGGAAGGCCAGAGGCACTCATTTATGTTGAAATGGAGAAACTTAAGTCGTTGAGCCGAGTCACCGATAATCCTCGAGAATTGTGTATCTTTGCCGGACGAATAGCAAACATAGTGGGCACTATAGAAGCACTGAAGAGGACACAATACCTACACAGTCCTGAGATGGCGCGAGTAATCACTGAAAAACTCACTCCTATATTGAAAAGTAAGTGGTATGACTACGCAGCTACAAAGAAAGAGGATACTCCAGAATTAAAGAAGATATCCACGTTCCTGAATGAAGAAGCAGATAAGTGCGGTGCCTACGCCCTACCAGAAACGGTTACTGATGAAGTCTGGGAAAGAGACCGGAGGAACAAGAAGTTAGAACGCACGTTTGCTACGGGGAAACGAACCGCATCAGATGATCAGTGCCCGCAGTGCAAGCAAGAACATAAGTTAACTGAATGCAAGCAATTCTCTACTCTCGACACTAACACCAGATGGGAAGTGGCCAAGAAGAATAACATTTGCTATCGCTGTCTTCGAAGTAAACACCGTCGACTTCAATGCAGAGCACCGCCGTGTGGAAAACATGGATGTACCATGAAGCATCATAAACTACTACACCATGACAAAGAACAGAACAGCACAAGTGAACCCGAGAAGAAAGAAATGGCTACATCAGCAGTGGAAGTCACATCATCTGCAAAACCAGGCGACCGTCGACGTGCTTACCTGAAAATAGCGCCCGTAATCATAAAGGGGCCGCACACCAGCATTGAAACATATGCTCTATTAGATGAAGGAAGTACAGTCACATTACTGGACGCAACAATAGCTGACGTCATAGGAGTAGATGGACCTGAAAACCCCATGTGGATTCAAGGGATTGGCAACGAGATGAAGCATGAAAACAGCAAAGTCGTCAATCTCCGTATCAAAGGAAAGTACGCGGACGAAGAATATGAAATAGAAGCCGCGCGGACTGTCGACAGACTAAGTTTTACGCCAGAGACAGTTTACAATCATCACTTGGAAGACTGCGAACATCTGATTGACATCAAAGATCAGATAATGTATCAACACGCGTCACCCAAGCTTTTAATTGGACAAGATAACTGGAACCTCATCGTATCAAGAGAACTCCGCACCGGTCGTCGTAACCAACCAGTCGCTTCCTTCACACAACTCGGCTGGGTTCTTCATGGTTGTCACAGTTCACTTACAGACAAAGTAGCGTTCTGTGGCAGACTACAGCAAAAAGAAGAGACACAATCAATAGAAGATTTAGTCAAGAATTACTTCAAACTCGAATCCTTATGCATCGAGCCAAAGAGACCGAAAGAAGATCCTGAACGGAGAGCGGTACAGATACTGCAGGAAACCAGCAAGAGATTACCTGAAGGGAGATTCGAAACCGGCCTGTTATGGAAAGAGAAAGATATTCAGATACCAAACAACTATAAACAAGCCGAGCGACGTCTGCTTTCCCTCGAAAAAAGACTGGACATGGATGAAGATCTCAAACAAAAATATGAAGAGAGGATGGAAAATCTATTCCAGTCGGGTTATGCAGAACGAGCGCCTACTCCAGCGCCAGAAGGAAAGACGTGGTACCTGCCACACTTTCCAGTTATCAACCCAGCGAAGCCTCACAAGCCACCACGACTAATCCATGACGCATCAGCTAAGGCCGCTGGCGTGTGTCTGAATGATATGCTACATTCGGGACCAGACTTACTACAATCCCTTCCTGGCGTCATAATGAGATTCCGGCAATATGCATACGCTGTCGGCGGAGTAGAAATGGTCGTAAATGAACTGAGACAACGACTATGGATTTCAAAAATACGCCCAGCTGTGAAATACATAGTGAATACTTGTCTACCGTGCCGAATAAGAAAAATGAAGCCAGCAAGCCCACTTACAGGAAATTTACCCCCAGCACGTCTTGCTCATCATGCACGCCCATTCACATTCACGGGTTTGGATTACTTCGGCCCAATAGAAGTGACAGTTGCACGCCATCGTGAGAAAAGATACGGAGCTCTTTTTACATGCATGACCTCACGAGCAATCCATATTGAAGTCGTACACTCGCTAAGTGCTGACTCAGCTATATCGGCCCTAAGAAGATTCATGGCGAGAAGAGGTTGTCCAAAGGAAATATGGAGTGATAACGCTACGTGCTTCAAAGCAGCAGACAAGGAACTCGGCGCGGCAGCACTCGCAGCCCTACAACACGAAACTACGTGTCATCACATCGTATGGAAATACATACCACCAGCAGCCCCATTTATGGGAGGAACATGGGAACGCATGGTACGTTCAGTAAAAGAAGCGCTGAAGATTACTCTAACCGAACGATACCCGAGTGACGAAACGCTGGTAACTCTATTAACAGAGGTCGAAAACACAGTAAATTCACGTCCTCTCACCCATGTATCAGTTGACCCGCTAGAACCTGAAGCCCTCACACCGAACCATATCCTCATCGGACCTAACCCGCACGTGCCAGTACCAGGTCACTTCGAAGAAAAAGATGTGACAGCACGTCAACAATGGAAAAGAGCTCAAGTGCTGGCAGACGTTTTTTGGAGAAGATGGGTCAAAGAATACATGCCCCTATTACAATACCGGCGGGAGCCTAACAGCACAGGAACACAGCCCAAGGTTGGTGATCTTGTCATCATCTGTGATAATAACCTCCCACGCAACACTTGGCCACGAGGACGCGTAAGCCAGCTGTATCCAGGTGCCGACGGAGAGGTTCGAGTAGTGGACGTGACAACCAGCAGCGGCCACGTCCTAAGACGTCCCACCAGGAAGATCGTCGTGCTACCAACAGAGTCGCAGCGTGGCGACGGCGGGAGAATTTTTTTTTTTTTTTTTTTTTTGAATGGACTACTCGCAGTTCAGCACGTTAAGGCTGGTTACTGCTCAACCGGGCAATCCTGTGGTTGCCTTAGATTCTAAGGCCCCCAGCCAGGGCTTAAAACTACTTAAAAACTAAATGGCCGCTCGCTAAGGGCATCCCCTGTGGGACACGGGCCTCGGCTTAGCGGGGTCATTGAGGGGGGGCAGCAAGGGACAGGCTGGGTCTGATTGATATTATTTAGGGGATTTAACGCTAATGGCTCAGCAGCGCGGGCTGGCTCGTTAGGCAAAAGTCGGGGAGGGTTTTGACGGGGGCGTCGCGATGGACCTCGTCGGCGAGGTCGGAATACGGAACGCGTTCTGGGTTTATTTTTCCTAAGAGTGCTGGTTTCCCTACTACTCTCTTGGGTCAGGGTGATGGGGTCATCGGGCTCAACAAGAGTATGCCGCGGTCGGCGGATCTTGCTGATCTGGGAGGGGGTGTATCGGGTGGCCGATACGATAAGGGGGTTTTGGTGCTTTTCAGCGGACTCTATGAAACGCTTGGAAATACGTTTCATGAATTGTTTGATGGTGGGGATACGGAGGTCGACATGGAGACGCTCATTTCTAACGTACCACGGGGCTCCCGTAGCCTTTCGGAGAAACCGGTTTTGGATAACCTGCAACCTATGGATCTGGCGGGGCTTAGCGTGTGCGAAGGCTACGCACGCATAAGTCATTATCGGGCGTATGCACGTGGTGAAAATGCGTAGTTTGCATTTCAGAGATAGCTTGCTGCGTGCGTTCAGCATGTAATGAAGCCTACTGAGAGCGAATGCGGCACGATTACGCACCGTCTTAATGTGCTCTCTGAAGGTAAGCTTTCGATCGAGGATCACGCCTAGATATTTAGCTTTCTCAACCCAGGGGATCGGCTTGCCAAATAACGTGATAGGACTGGGACGGGGGGGGAAGAGACGAGTCTTGGGCTTGTAAAACAAGATCGCCTGACTCTTCTCTGGGTTGACTTCCACTCTCCATTTCCGGAACCAAGCGCCTAGTGCGTTTGCGGATCTCTGGAGGTGGCCGGCTATTGCCTTCTCGCTATTGCCGGAGCAATATATCGCCGTGTCGTCAGCGAACAGAGCTAGCTGTGTCTTGGAGCTAGTGGGAATATCGCTTGTAAATAGCGAGAACACTAGGGGGGAGAGAACACCGCCTTGGGGTACTCCGGCGCGAATGGGGTGAGGGGACGAAAGTGCACCTTCGATTCGGTACTGGAAGGTACGGTTCGACAGATAATCTCGTAAGATGAGCACGAGACGATCCGGCACACCGAGCTGGTATAGTTTGTATATCAGCCCGTTGTGCCAGACCTTGTCGAAAGCTTTCGCTATATCGAAGAACAGGGCTCCCGTAACGAGACCGCGCTGGTATTTGGCGCTGATATGTTCAACGATACGGTAGACCTGTTGGACGCAAGAGTGGTTTGATCTAAAACCAAACTGCTCATTGGGGAGGAGGCTCTTAGCTTCGACAAAATCCTTAAGACGCTTATGAATAAGCCTCTCGTAGATCTTACCTAGGACTTTGAGCAGACTGATGGGACGATAGCTGGACGGGGAGGACTTGGGTTTTCCAGGTTTAGGGATACCGATGACGGTAGCCTCTTTCCACGTCTGTGGGAACATGTTGTTGGACAGAGCGCCATTGAAGATGGCGGTCATTAACATGATCAGAGTAGCCGGGAAGAGTCGAACCACTTTATTGGTGATTCCATCGGCGCCCGGGGCTTTTCTGAGTTTGAGACGGCCAATGATCTCCTTCACCTCGTCGGGAGTGACGGGGGGGAGGGGATCATCGGGGTCCTGGCGGGAGAATGTGCACGACGCCCTGACATCACTTCGCTCATGGGCGCAAGTAGTGATACGGGCGATTTATCAAGAAACTCTTGCGAACGAATACAACATAAGATTCGTAGATCAAACATAGGATTAGTATTGCGTATGTACATGTTTTACACTCTATTACTGTTTTCTATTTTTTATTTATGTTTATAGCTGTAAAATTATTATCATGTGATTCATAAAGTAAGGAATAAGAATGTTTTAATATAAGTTAGCTATGATTTGTAAATTGATATGTAATAACTAGTAGAAATCGTATAGTTAAAACGATATATCGTCATTATTTATGTTTCTATACTAATTAGATGTATAGATATGAGTGTATTTACCTTGTTAGAATAAGATATCATAGTGTTTTTCCTCATATTACCTCTGCGACGTCCGTAAAACGAATGAACAAGTTTGCGGCCCGACCGCACATATTTATAGTACTGAGGCGGGGGACGGGGCCATATAAATATGGCGCGAACTTGTTTTTCACGTCATAACGAAATAGAACGTCTCGGAGGTAAGATCTATATGTTATTGAGTAGGTTTAAGATGTTACTTTAAGAAAATAAAAGACTCGCCAGCTCAAGGCTTATGTATTAAGAAACATAATAAATGAATGGTATCGGGGGTGAGGAAATGGATCGCGGGCCAGCAAAAAAGGATCGCTGGCCAGCAAAGTGGCACGAGTATAAATATAGGGCAACTATCCCTTGCGTTCAGTTCAGTTCCAGTCGTCATACAGTAAACAAGTGAATAAGTAGTGCAAAGTTCCCCATTAGTCCTCGCCACCGTTTGCCTCCAAAATAAGTACATACTGCGCGTTTTATTTACGGCGTTCAGGCGATCCTGAATACTATCTATTAAATCACGCATCAAAATCCGTTGCGTAGTTTTAAAGATTTAAGCATACATAGCATATAGGGACAGAGAAAGCGACTTTGTTTTATACTATGTTGTGATATAAAGAAAACATAATACCTTAATAGACTCTCAACTCAACGGGCTTACCATTTCATAAACATCGGCTTTTATAATTTAATTACACTAAGCTACAAAACCCAGCTTTGCTAGAGGTTTATCTCATTATATACGACTAGCTAACTAAGCCTTATTTCACACCTTTGTGAATAGCTTGTACATTCATTGTCTACTAGCCACAGACACTATCTTATCTTATCGTATGTGACATGGCATAGATGACGTTGTTCGAAAATTTGTCATTAGATAGAATAATTTCAAGTGTAGTCGCAATGGCGCGTAACGCCTAACTGTGGAGACTTAAACTCGAAGTTTAAACAACCCATAATAAATAACACTCCTTTCAATAATTTATGGTTATTATTATTGCGGTGAATAACGTAAAACTTACACCCGGCGTGGTACGTTTTAGTGGAATTGTAGTTATAAAATGATTTGTTTGAAGGGGAACGAAAGTTTGTCACTTTTTCAATAGCTTTATGTCGGTATTTGAAATAGAAATTGCAGTTTTCTCTTTCTTTATCGGTATGATTTATACGTTTTATGGTACGTTCGGAGTACGCGGTTCTTTGGGTTTTTATGCTGTAAGTGTAAGCTTTGGTTTAAGATTTAGTTTCCTAGTGAAAACATTGGCAACAATATAAGTAACTGTCTTAATACTATTCATTCGCAGTTAACTGTGATACTCATTAGTGATAATTTGGCAGAAATTCACGCAGATACACGATTGTTAAACTATTTGTCAATCATTAGTTTTAGTTTTTCATCAGTGCCTTTAGTAAAGCTGGTCCTTCGAGCCGGATACTTTATAAAAATAATGCTACGTCATGATATCATTTTCATATCAAGATTTCGAAAGATAGTTTATTCTTCTTGCGTACACAGGAAATGGGTCGGGTCTAGTATCGTTTGGCAGGAGTTGGGGTGTAAAATCGATTGAATCTGGAAGAGCTGGAGTGCCTGATTATAACGCTACACTCTTATTAAAAGGTAATGCATATTTATCGAGAAATTAACAAAATAAGTTACTAACCTCAAATTGAATAAGCGGAATACGGAACGTTAAAATGGGTGTTTGACAACCAAATCTGTCACAATATAGTGTCTGTGGTGTAAATATCGTGCAAAATCGGTAAAACGGAACGTAAAAAAGACATTTCAATCATGTGTCTATGTCAACAACTCAACATTCCATTTATGTTTTGTTTCTTCCCGAGTTGCGTGAATGTTCTCTGTTTGTTTTGAAGTATTATTGTGACCTTTTTCAAACTTGGTAGAAAGAAATAAAAGTGATCCTTTTGAGGAATTAATCAAAGTGATAAATTTTGGATAAAATAAATAACTTTAATTAATGTGATATGTTTATACCAAATTGTATGTATGTGCAAAAGGCAGTTTACTAGTGTTACAAGGAGAATTTAGGATGCAAGAGCGACCGAAGCGAGGTCGGGACATGGGGCACCCCGACTCGGACAGGTTAGGTTAGAAGGAGTGGCGGAGTCTAGTGAGCGAGCGAAGCGAGCGAGCAGACTCCGCCACTCCTTCGTGGTTATTTTTTTTTAAACCCTTGAGCCCCGCGAAGCGGGGCTCCGACACGCTTTTTAAGCCACTTTAAGTGTTTTGAGGTTAGGTTACTAAAATTCGATTTTCTCGGAAACAGTGCGTTGCCTTTTTACGGGAGTGGTGCCATAGGGGAAGGGTCACCCCCCTCTCCCCTCCCCTCCCCCTCTCCCCCCCCAAATCCTGCCAAACGATACTAAACCTTTACCCAGGAAATATTTACCATTATTAAAAGTCTGCATTCGCGACACAACCATAAAAATTCCAAAGCATCCAGCCAAAGAACAATAACGCGAGAAGTCAAGAAATATTCTAACATGAGACGTTTAAATATTTCAAACTAAAGAATAGCTCTTCTTGGCTCACAATACGTGACTGGGATAAGAAATAACTGAAAAACTACTTAACAAGTAAATTAAACTAAAGGCTTTCTCCACAGTAATGGTTTTCGCCCCAAGTTTAAAGTCTTGAATAATGAAGTCCAGTCTTAAGACTAAGTTAAGCGAATAATGTTTTCACTCCACTGAATTTTGTGGAAGGTTAAGTGGTATCAAAGAGTTTTGTAAATAAATTCGTGGAGCAGAAAATATGGGAGAAACTATGAACTAAGAAACAACAACATAGAGTAACATAGTCAAGCAGGCGTATAGGCAACGGGCCAAATTGACCCATGCATGAAAAATAAAAAGTTCCCGTGGATGTGATTTTATACATAGAAACGCGAGAAAGACGAAATTAAAAAAAAATATATATACTTGATTTCAAACAGAACTAAATAAATTATATAGGTAAGTTTAAACCATAACTATATAAAACATAAGTAGTAGGTTTGGCACTGTTATGTAGAAGAGTTCCTCTCGCCATCAAACGTAAAATTTTAGGGAGTTTAGTATTAAATTTCAAGCCTCTTATTTACCTCATCTACCTGTTATAGGAAACGATTTTGAAAATGATTTTACCAATAGAAAGCTACATTATTAGTAAAAGGTCATAGGCTATATTTTATCCCCTAATTCCTACGGGAACGGGAACTACGCGGGTAAAACCGCGGTGCGCTGCTAGTTTCACATAACTTCACAGAGAGCTACGTTCAAAAAGAAGAGATACAACAAATCAATGAAGTGTATAAATAAGTCGCACAACATAATTTCCCAGTTCGGTATTCAGTAATCAATTCCCAACGGACAAACATTTATAACCATGAAACTTTGTCTGGACTTGGCAGAAAGTATGTTGGCGCTATGAACATAGTTTTATCCGTATAACTTTAGACACGAGAGACAAAACTATCACAGTATACGTGAGAACTAACTCAGTAATAGTAGGTCACATCTTTTCTTAGTTTCAAAAGTTATTGTAGAAATTTCTTTTGGAACCGTACTCGGAAGACATCGCTGGAACTTTCTAAGTTTTCTTTTTTTTTTTGAGTGAAATATCGGTATTGAGAATTCTATTCAAGTGACAATGAAATTTCTAACACTGGCCTGTTTTTACTCGACTGTCTCAGAAATAGGGTAATGTTTTTATCTCATTGCTGGGTTTTGATCAAGCCGTTATGTGTCTGGGGTGATTTCAGACCATCATAAGTAAGCCATATTTTTGTTACATTTTTTCAGTGATGCCAAAACGAATTTTTTTTCTTCTAAAATTTCAGTGACATATATATCATGATAGAATTGAAAATATTTGAACTACATTGCAATATTTGGATAGTTAATACAAATGCAGAAATCTAATTCAAATATCTTCAAAATAAAACAATTATTTATTACCTTTCAAGCAGATCTTGTTTCTTTTGAAGAGCAGCCGCACGTCCTTATGAGCGCGATCAGGTGCAGATATGTTGAGTTGCATAGTCACTAGGATTTCTGCGCTCCTGGTACCAGTGCATGGTAAACGAACCCTGCAAAGAAAGATAATTTGTTAATTATTATAGACTAGCAGCGCCCCGCGGTTTTACCCGCGTAGTTTCCGTTCCCGTGGGAATATGGGGATAAAATACAGCCCGTATGTTACTCAGGGTGAATGTAGCTTTCTAATGGTGAAATAATTTCTGAAATCGGAAATCGGTCCAGTAGTTTCGGAGCCTATTCAATACAAACAAACAAATCTTTCCTCTTTATAATAGTAGAGATTGGTATTCATAATGAAATGTCAACCAAAAATTCAACAGGTGACATTAAAAGATCATGTACACAAAAAAAAAACAAACATCAGTTGTAGTGGAGGTAAAAATAAGAAGTTGCGGAAATTGTTCGAAAGAGTCACCGCGGCCCTGACTTGCAAAGGGCAATAGAAGGATCTCGGGTGGGTTTTAGTGAGTAAGAGTCTGACACTCCTTTCCGCTCCGCCCACAGCGGGAGAAGTCATTTGATGATTTCCCATCCAAGAAAAAGGTAAGTAAAAATAAGAAATTATGTATACTTTGATTTTTTTGTTTGTTTGTAGTTTGTACCGACCAAACTCCGAAATTACTAGACCGATCTTAACCATATTTTCTTCAATGAAAAGCTACATTATCAGCAAGTAACTTAGGCTATATTTCATCTCCGTGTTCCCACGAACGGGAACTATATGCTTCTTTTTCACACACCTATGTACATATTCACCATATTGAAACAGGACTAGTCTGTTAAAATGTTCTTACAAACAAAAAAGAAACAGACAAACATACAAAAAAAAGTCTGACTGAGATCTTCCCTTTTTTTATGATGTCGGCTAAAAACTGTAAATTTACCCTCGCTTTCTCTTTGAAATTGTTTTCTAAGAACATCTCAACTAACTTTTCAGAACTACGTATTTTGCAAATTATGCGACTTGCCAATCAGTATCAGTATCAGTATAAGGTGAAAAGATTCTTGAGTAAAAATGGAATATTAGTCGAAAGGCATTTTTTGAGATTTACTGTATCTATACTAACATAATAAAGCTTAAGGGTTTGTTTGTTTGTGTGGTTGAACGCGCTAATCTCCGGAACTAATTATTAGGCTATTTATCGAGGAAGGCTATAGGCTATATATTATCACGCTAAGGCCAATAGGGACCGTGCATTAATTAAAAACGTGTTGCAGACCACTTTATGCGGATCAGCTAGTATACTATATATACACGCATAAATAATCATCATCAATATATAATCAGTACAATCTAGCTTTGCAAATGGATAACTAGATTTAGATTTTGATTTGTGTTTAAACTGAACATGATGAAACACGTAAAAAAGTGTAATTTAATGATCTGATTGACTTTAAAGTTGACACCAAGGGATGGACTTTAAACTCAAGTCATTCAAACTAAGTTGACTCATACATAGGACCAAAATTTATTCCACAAATGCCCAAATGGCTATACCAAGAAAACTCGTAAAAATGGCTCCATATTTCACATTGACTCATCCTCATTACCAATGCACCCAGCTACTTAATATACCCTATTTTTGCAGGCCAAAACATTGCTGTATTTCAGTTGAGAACATTCTGAGAACACGCTGAAATAGAGCCGCACTTTGAAAAGTTCCCCGAGGGATAACTAACATAACAGCGCCAATGATACACGTGCGCAAGAAATATTGTTATATTTTTGAAACACTGCTTTAATGTACTTTATATCACGATATTAATTCTGTGGCCTGGTGCTAAAAGGGCCGAAGTCTGTTTTTGTTTTCTTTTTTCAAAGGGTGTTAGTTTCAAATCTTTAAAAAGTTTTGAAAGATTGTTGGTAAACTAACGCCCTTTTAGCAAAAATATAATTATTTTTCAATAAACTGGCATTACAATCTCGTTTCATATATAAACGTACTTTCGCCCTTTTAGCACGAAGCCACAGAATTAATATTGTTATATAAACTACATTAAAGCAAAATGGTTCATAAAATTGATTATTTAAAAAATATAAATTTTAAGTGTACCATCACTACACAAAGTGTAAGTAAATTTAATACCTAAAAACGAGTAATTGGACTCACCAACTTTATCTATGGAACTAAGCCTGAATTGAGTTAATTATGTTACGCGTTATATAAACGGCTATCCTTGATAAGGACTTTAAAAATATTTTTCTTTGATGACATAGTTTACTTGTAGCATTACAAATTTTAAAAGGCAGCGTTGCTCATTTACCTTCTGGTTGGTTGCCACCTTTTTTTTTATTTCTTTAAAAAAAAATCGTTGCTCCGTGCGTTCACAAACATGAATACTCACATACACAAGACGCCCAGACTCGGAACAATTATCCGTAGGCCTTACAAACATTTTTCTAATGTTGTTCGAATTGGTTTTCGGTCGATGCCTCTGAATACAATTTTTCTTTTCAGTATATCTGCCGTTCACACCTCAATAACTGGGTCATAAAACACTATTTTAAGACTGGTTTTAAACTTATATATTTTCCAATAGATAGCATAAAAAAACCAACTTACCTAAAAGTCTGCAAGGTCGTGGGCACAAACCCTCGCTCGGAGATATTGACCTGTGGTGGCAGCATGGCGCCTTTGCTCTCGTAATCTATCCCCATCACGTACGGCAACTGCGAACATATAACACCATGAATATTGTGTGCAAGTACAACATAAAGACGTGAGAGATTTTTCAGTGGGTTGGGTTATGATTGTAAGTAGTATTAAAACTCAAAACTTCATCGAAGCTAAATTTGAAAATGAAAATAATATATCTAGTTTTAATTTCCGCGAATATGTGTGGGTTGCAGTTATGCATCTCCCTCCCGCCCGCTATATTATTATTTTTTTCATCGAAGCTTCTAGAACTAGTAGGTAACTGTACCTTAAGCCTGTTTGGTTCACAGTTAAATCTAAAAATCCAGTGTCAAACCAAAATTATAGTAGTTTTAATTTTGCTACCCGTCTTAATTATGTGTTGTTGATAGGAAACAACAGAAGTGAGATGGTTTGAGTTTATTTTTAAATGATATTTTGAAATATCTTGCATTACTTTTGTTCGTCAGTATTCAAATGAAATTATACTATACATTTGTATGTACCACCAATAAATAAACATTAAATCTAACTACATATACACTTAACCTATAAATAAACTAAAATCCTCCTAACTACAAAATGGCATCAAAAATACTCGTCAGCATCGCTATCGACTGGGAGTGAACCCAATAGACTGGCGGCATTGCCACGTTGTATGGCAATGCTTATCCTCTATCCGAAGTAAAAGCCAGCCCATCGGTCACGCGAAGTGTCAACTAAAAGTTTAGCAACTTCCTTCAATATCGCATGAGTCCAAAAGGCTATAAATGCCGATTAGGTTATTATATTCACCACCGTGCATAACATCGTGAGGAAACCGGCACGTCATAGAACCATAAATTCGAAGACATGTGACATTCACCAACCCACCAAGGCACTGGGCCCGCGTGGTGGATTACGGCCCATTCCCTCTCCTAGAGAGGAGGCCTGTGTCCCAGCAGTGGGACCGTTAAAAGGCTTATTATGCTAGGTTATTATATTTCCGCCGTTCGAGGTTTCAAATAAAATGATCATTATTCAATTGCCCATGACGTACTAATTTTCATACCAGCTTTTCTGCTATCAGTGTATTTCAGGCTGATTAGATTGACTCAACACATTCATGACCTACATGGAATCGTATTGATCGGCGATTATACAGTAGTCATTAAGTTACAATAATAATAATGTATGTACATAATTATATATTTATTGGAAGCAATCCAATTTAATAGCGCCCGTTTCCAACTATCATTGTATGTTATACAAATTATGTAGTTACTATAAAAAAATTCTAGAGACGGCAGGGTCCATATGTATACACTATGGATAGTCGCACAGTGGGGGGAAAATTAACTCATTACTATTCAGTGGTGGCTCAAAGTGGTTCTTCATAACAATAAGCCTCCTTTTCATATTCTACTTATTTTAGATTGCTAAGGACAAAGGGTTCATAGCAATGTAATCTTTACCTAACAATTAGTTTATACAGGGTCTTTAAGAATTACACGGTCATATTTATTAAGAGTTGTGTTTTGTATAATTACATCATGTCGTAGGCCCAATTCACGTATATGCTCTTTTGCAAAAACCAAATTTCTAGTGTTTTTTCTAATTCTAACACGTATTCGCAAAATTAAATAAACACCACGTTTGTGAATGAATTTTGAAAAATGAAAAAAAAATGAACTTTAATAAGTTGTCATTGTACTTATAATTATTATGAATAATTATAAGCACAATGACAACTTTACTATGAGACCAATCTCAAAATCGCGAAAGTAAAATTCTGTGTTGTCCGGTACAGTTGGTCTCATAGTAAAAGTTGTTAATAATTGTTAATAATGACTACAAGTTTATTATCAGGTATTGCTTTTGCGAAATAGTAACGCTACCGAAGGAGTGTTGAACAAGAGCACGCAGAAACGCAAGTTGATTCCCGGCCACCGTAGGCGCGGGCCTGCGGACGGCGAGCTAAGGCTGGCTTGTCGTCCGATAGCAACCAGGCCCGGGTCGGCGTTGTACTTATAATTATTATGAATAATTATAAGTACAATGTGTACAAAGGAGCAGTGGTGGCCGAGTGATAACGGCCCCGACTTATGAATTGTAGATCGCGGTTTCAAACCCAGCCAGGCGCATTACTTTGTATAATTTATTTCATCATCACTGCTCTCAAAACGATGAAGAAAAAAATCGTGAGGAAACCGGCATGTCCTAGAACCATAAATTCGAAGACATGTGACATTCACCAACCCGCACTGGGCCCGCGTGGTGGATTACGGCCCATTCACTCTCCTGGAGAGGAGGTCTGTGTCCCAGCAGTGGGAACATTAAAAGGCTAATTATGTTATCACTACATAGTATAAGACAAAGTCACTTCCAACTGTCTGTCCCTATTTTGATGCGGTTTTTTTTTAATAGATAGAGTGATCGAAGAGGATGGTTTATATGTATAATAAATGCATAATATAGTAGAGATTTAGTATCAGCATTGCACCGGTGCGAAGCCGGGGCGGGTCGCTAGTGTTTTATAAGTACAAGATCCCCTTTCTAGGTCTTGTATTAATTCTTTTCACATGATATAAGCAGCTGAACTTGAATAGTTCACATTATTCAACTGAAAAGAACTCATTTGCTTTCATTGTTGTCAGGTAAAGACAAATACCCATTTTCTCAGGTGTTATACAGGGTTTATAACCCGTGATAGAATCAGAGGAAGTTTTTGAAATAATTATAATTCCATAAACTCATGTGTCATGCCCCTAGCCAAGTTACAACCGTTTCGTGTCGAATTCCGTTCTCCAATCGGTAACGCTTCGGTGTCAGCAAATGTAGAAAACGACAAGTTAAAATTTAAAGGGGAATGCCGATTTTAGGCCTTGCAATGCCCAAAAAATGAATATTGAAACGATACAACGAAAGGAACAGACATTTGCTAGGTTGCCAATTTAAAAACTGTACAAAATAAAGATTTGTTGCAAAACATTTACACATATTTGTACTTTATTTATTCGTTCTTTTGTTTATAGAAGTCCCAATGCATTGTATGTTAACATATTTAGATTTGTAATCACCCTACAAAATATAATATAATGATTTTAAAATGATCTACATAATGCACCGATCGATACTTTGTGCAATGGCAACACTAAAACTTGTCAGTTGACAGTATTAGAAATGTCATTGTCATTGTCAAATCAAATGTAATATTAGAATTGTCACTTTGTTTGTATTTGCATCATAGTGATTCGCTGCGTGTATTTTGCTATTAAAATCGACGTTTTTGACCATGAATACTGACTCTGGCGATTCTCCTATTCTGATAATGACAACCAACAACAATTTAGCTTTAATAAAGTTATGTAGGAAGAGTTTTCAATAACTTTTTAATACTTATGTAGGGCACATTAAAAAATCCTTATAATTTGGAAACTCCAAGCTTTTTTCAATAATTTTCTTTTATCAATATATTATTTGTGGGGCATACTAATATTAACATCCGATGTTACTTGTGGGCACTCAAGGCCTAAATCACTATGCCGGCTTGGTATACCCCTTTTATTTAAATGCTTTAACCATTATGTTGAACCATTTTAACAAAGGATGAAGCGTTGAACATTGTAGAAACGATAACAACTAATTATATCATTTTAAAGGATGCGAACTTGGCTACGGAGGTATTCCATGAAGCACACCCAAATGAAGCACACCCAGACGAAGCACACCTAAAGTATTCCACTTAAAACACCCGTAGGTGGGCTTCAAATAAAAATTTAAAATAATTAATTTCCTATTCCACGAAGCACACCTACGAATATCACTCGCATAGTGCGGGGACTAAGAAATAAAAATGTCGATAGAAGAAAATATTTATTATTTAAAAGACTAACTTAAATTTCTAACATCATTCAGTTTCATTATAATAATGTGATACAATATTTGACATTTTTGTAATCTTACTATTTAAAGTCACAGATTGTTTCATAATTAGGTATCTTTCCAAAAAAAAGATTTAGTTTTTAACTATTTTTCTATTATTTTCCTTTTTTGTGCTCTTAATAAAAAATTACTTAATAAAAATTTGGAAAGATAATTATGAAACAATCTGTGATTTTAAATAGTAAGATTACAAAAATGTCAAATATTGTATCACATTATTATAATGAAACTGAAGGATGTTAGAAATTTAAGTTAGTCTTTTAAATAATAAATAGTTTCTTCTATCGACATTTTTATTTCTTAGTCCCCGCACTATGCTAGTGATATTCGTAGGTGTGCTTCGTGGAATAGGAAATTAATTATTTTAAATTGTTATTTGAAGCCCACCTACGGGTGTGCTAAGTGGAATACTTTAGGTGTGCTTCGTCTGGGTGTGCTTCATTTGGGTGTGCTTCATGGAATACCTCGGCTACGAATTTTCTATTCGTTTGTTCTAACCACGTGACTTAACGTTGAAATGATGTCATTCCCATACATTCGATTCATTTTTGACTAGCGTTAACTATTGCAGATTATCAACTTAGTTACCGGAGCAGAACTGTAACCTCTGTTCTCTTCGAGGGTAAAACCATTCGTTCTCATTAAAGCCTGTATTAGCGATGAGTCATTGCAGCCATGACCTCTATCGATACATCGACAACGATCGATCCTAATGTGTATATATATATAATGAAGGGTGACTGTCTTTATGTGTTAACCTACGAGCAATGTGTCATGTGAAGAATCGAGGATTCGTTGGAGTGTTGGAAAAAATATACGGTGTTTTAAGAAAATGAAGGTGAATATGACTACTGCAAATTCTTGATTTAAACATAAACACGAATGCTTGACTGGTTACGTGAACAACTGCATTATAATTATAATCTGTATAGCAGAGCCCCGCAGTTTCACCTGCGTAGTTCCCGTTCTCGCAGGAATATGGGGATAAAATATAGCCTATGTCGCCCGGGGATAGTACAGCTTCCCAACAGTGAAAGAATTTTTCAAATCGGTACAGTAGTTTCGGAACCCAATTGTTTTAAGTAGCTATGATTAGGCATGTTTGTCTGTCCGTTATTTCATGATTTTTAATAAGTAGAGTGTTAGATGGTTTCTGCTTTATTTAGTCATTTTTCTCGCAATATAGTATAGTAGTATTTGCTACAGTGGTTAACAAGGTATCAGTTTCAAAACATTACGTTTTACGTTAAAAACTGAATCAACTCTAAGTACAAAGTTGACCAAAAAGTCCTTTGACAAAGGAAAACGAACAAAAGAACCTCTCCTAATCTGAAAACATGCGGAACTGCGAAAAATGAGAACTTAATCCAGTCCCTTTGTTTTCCGAAATTAAATCGCTTTCAAACCAAATTGGAAAATGCGGAACGTTCCACGCTCAATATCGGACGAATGTTTGCTCAATGGAATACAAAATTTAATAAACAAGTTTGTAAATACAATTATTCACTGTTCACGCTTTTGTACCAAAGAATAATTGTAATTAAAACGATTTTTAATTGTGAGGTATGGAATTAAATGTGGTAGAGAAACCAGTGCTTTATTTGTTTCAGTGTTTTTGTTGCCCAAAATTGTGGTTTACATGATTAATTTTGACAAGTAAGCTCATATCAATGTGAGCGGAATTTGTTCGAAAAAGTCACCGCGGCCCTGGAACGCAAGGGGCATAAGAAGGAACACGGGTGGGTATTAGTCAGAGTCTGACACTCCCTTCCGCCCTGCCTAGTGAGAAAGAAAAAGAAGTCATTTTATGATTTACCATCTATAAAAAAGCTCATTTCAATATTAATAAATTGTTTACACCACACTAATCAAAGTACATATAGGTAAAAAAAACTTACTAACAATATGATAAGTTTTAAAATTTAACAGATTCCTTTCTTATTTCTTTGAATTTAGAATCTGCTTACAACTTTTTAAACTAACCATGGTTAGAATTGCTTTATAAATAAACCTGTATATCACCATTTTGCTAGAGTTTACAAGCACCTACGATTGTATTGTAGTCGATAATTGGAGCAACTAATAAGTCAAATATATTTGTGAATACGCCTTTTTCAGACACAATTTCAACGCAATAAGGTGACAATGTTAGTAATTCTTACCGGTCTCCCGCCAAGCGCTTGCCACATGAACTCCAAATCTGCAATATGAGCTGGTACGGGCACTATGAAGCTGGTCGCGTATTTGTTGACCACGCCTTCTCTGACGTAGTATAACTCGGCATCTAGACCTGGAACAATATAGAATTCATTGAGATTTTTGAGGCACAAAAACACGAAACCCTCGTGTACAACTGAGCCTAAATTATTGAAAAAAAAAAACAGTTATAAAATAAGAATTAAGATAAACATGTGTTTTTTTTTAATTTCTTGTTCATAAAAAAATCACATGCTCTGCACATACATACTTATGAAAAAAAACAATCGTGCTAAGCTGAAAGTATACGTATACGAAAACAACACTTGTAAAAGCAATTCGCCAGAATAACTCGTAGAAAATTACCACCCTCATAAAAATTTCAAACGCATAGCAAGAAAACTAAAATCATATTATTCTAATTCTCGAAGTGCATTACGGACGATTGCACGTTTTGGGAGTGTGCCTCTCTCTAACAGATGCAGGTTCGGTTCCCTGGGGGGACAGAGCGTCAAATTATCCAACTAACTCTATTTGCTTAGCCGAAAAGAAGTGTTGGTGTAGTGAGATGATGAAGTTTTGATACTTTCAGTTCAAGCAGGGTGTTTTATTTGAGTTGAGATTGTATTTTGAAATTGTTTTAAAGAAAGATAGATTAAACTTATATTTTCAGAAAAGTTTCAGTTGATAACTATTACAAATCATATGACAATCGGTTTCAAAACTATAGAGAAAAATAGAATGACACACGTTATACATTGTTTTTTTGATATTACGAAATTTAATTCTAAGAAAACAACAATTTACTATTGCAATAATGATGAGCATCATAACACATATCCAACGAAGAGTAAGAGCAACACATCAATTCCTTATTAGTATGTATCAATCAGTACCAATTTACAATCACTCGGTACCAAAAACCAATAACCCTCAGTATCTCACGTCTACATGTTAATAAAACGCTTCAATCAAAGTTAATAGCTACTCAATTCAAAATCGTCGACCAAACGCTGAAATTAATCGTTAAAAATGAAAAAAAAAAAAAAACAGATGATCCAATCAGCGTACATTTGAAAGCGCAAAGCAACAGCGAAACGGGCCGAATATGAAGTGGCACTTTGCACAATTGATGAATCACCACCCCTATGGAACAAGTGCAAAATACTCGTACTGTATAGATCTACGCTACGTGCTACCCCTCTTACTTTGTACACCTTGTATATCCTTTCGGTATACAAAGGATGAATACACCCTGTATATTTCGCAGATGCAAGTCTATTGGATGTTTTTCACTCGGAGTTTCTTTAACGCTTTTGAAGAAAATATTGATGAATATGATGAACTTAATAGAAATCACTTTGTGCTACAAAACCAGTTTCTTAAAAGTTTACGAGTGCTGGTATTGTTTAGTTGAGTTAAAATAATCTTTATAGAAGAGTTATGATAAACACTTGACGAAAAGATATGATATCTAAGTAAAATAAAATAAAATAAGACATTCAAAAGTTTTAAGAACAGTTACATTAATTAGATAAAAATGAGGCCGACAGAAATTTGTCAAAAAAACTAATTGAAAAAAATGATAAAGTGCTAACGAATATATTTCAATTTAAAAATCATAAAAATGCTATAGTAACAGAGTTAAAAACAACTCTCATACAATTAAAGCAACCAGCAACTAACACTAACAAACCGAAACAGTAGTAGTATTAAAATATTCAGAATCCAATTCACACATTCGCACGGCGGCGATCCTTTGAGGCGGTCACGTTCATAATTTAAACATAGTAAACCTTAATGACAGACAATACGTACGCCCTCAGCTCTGTCTTTGTATTAATTACTCAAACGATAATGTACTAGTCTGTAATGAGGCTTGAGGGACTGACAGGGTGATGATGAAATTACACATCATAGTTTGGAAATTAAACGAGAATATAATTTGCGTTACTTAGAGATCAACCAGTTGATGAAATTAGCAGCACATATAAAGTTTCCAGTAAAGATAAAGATCATTTTTCGAAAGTGTGAAGACTGTTTTAAGGGATGAAAAACAAAGGTGGACTAGAAATTACTGTCTTGAACCTAAAAGAAAAAAAAATGTTAAAAATAACCTAAAGATAAAAACGTACGTACGTAACGTAGAGTAAAATAAAAACTGCAGCTTAGGCAAACATAAATATAATAATGATTCAGTACCATATGGTTCCAAGATAATTAAAAATGTTAGAAAGATGGAAAGAAAAATAAAATCCTTGGAATTAAACGTTTTAATGGAAGACAATACGTGAGAGCCTTGCAGCGATGTCTTTGTATTAATTACACAAAGACGATCGTGCGCCTGTGTAATGAGATCTGGGGGAGTAATCTGTAGAAAATTTCAGTTTAAGATGAGATTCTAAGGAAATTTTAATCATAATTTGAATATTAACAACACTTACCAAGAATATAATTTACAACACACACAACAGTTTTCAATAAAAATCAAGAGAGAGAGAGAGAGAGAGAGAGAGAGAGAGAGTAAGCTTCTAGATCAAGGTGGAAATAGAAGGACCAAAATATTTTTTTTTTATTATTTTTTTGACTCCAGTCTAGGTCACAGGTGACAAAGACAAAGTCTACGATGGAATGAGCTTACCCAGAAGAAGCCTGTTCACTCTAACTTTGAAGAGATTAGGGTTGATGCGTTTGGAAACACAGAATATATATAAGATTAATAAGAGTACAATAAAAATCAGAATACAAGTAATAAAACTTAATAACGCGGAGCACCAAGACAACAACAAAGGTAACAAAATACCAAAACACATGTTAATAGCTAAAATAGATCTTTCAGCTAAGCTAGTTTCCCTCAAAGCCAATGGTGTTTATGCGACAGATATTAGTATTAATTACTCAAAGGCGTGAATGCGCCCAGTTGGAGCTGTGTGATGAGGCTTGGATGGGGGAGCGAGCAGCCTTGGGGGAAGACAACGGTAATTTTAAATGCAAGACGGGTGATGGTGTGAAAACAAAAATCTGGTAGGGAAAACAGCTTGGTCGTTGCTAAAAATAAAATCGATGAAAACAAACAAAAATAAAGTAAAGCCGGATGTTAAATGTGAAATTGATTTTTATTAAACTCGATATAATTAGTTTTATTAATCGAAACTGTCAAAACCAGGCTTCATGCCTGCCTACCTTTCATCATTACACACCGTGGTATTGACACTTTTACGTAGATATTATATTTTCGCAAAACTGCAAATCTCAACAATTTTGAAGACTTCGTTTCAGTTAAGTATATTCTTTATTGCAAACAATATGTGATTCAGAGATAAGTATTCCGAAATATGCTATGCAATTTTTATCTTTTAGAAAACAAAACGTAGAGCAATCTGAATATGCTCGCTTTTGTCTTTTTATCGCCTGGAGCTGTATGCAAATGACTGAATTAGTTTATCAAATTACCATTTTCAGGCTTATTCAGTTGCTGGTTTTTAAAAATCTTTTTGGTTATGAACAGAAATTCTTTGTTTAGTTTGCAGAACATAAAATTAATTTACCGTAAAGTCACTGGACTGGTGCATTTGAATATTAAAGCTGGAGTTGATTAGGTACTTAGTACAGTAAATATTAGATTCGTGTGTGACATTTCTCGAAAGGATTGTAGTTTCATCTTTTATTTCGTTTATTTTACTTTGAAATATTTATTCTGCTCACAACGGAAATTGCTTTTACATTTTTCATTTAATATTTTCTCATTTTCTTCATATTTGAAGTTTGTTATTTATTTCTTGCCTGATTTAAGTTTTATAGATACGCTATCGTATCAACCATTCGCTATACACTTGAAGAAAGAGCTGCTTTGTAGAAATGCTATTTTACATGATATATGTCATGTAAAATAGCATTTCTACAAAGCAGCTCTTTCTTCAAGTGTATCAATATTGATATCATACAGCTTGATCAGCACATTTCACAGTATTATTGCGCTCACAAAAATCCTCTAAATTCGACCAAAATCCTAATTACATCACGCTACTAAACCAGCCGCAAAAGTAAGCGTAAACCTACAACAGAATGATATTTAAAAGTCAGTAACGCCAGGCTAAATGACACTAATGTCCTCATAAAGATCGTCGCCAACTGTGACGAGGCTACGCACTCAGTTCTCGGCTTTAATGAACCATTACACTGAGAATTGTCAGGTGATACGATACCTCTGGGCTTCATGCGGTAGTTAAGACTTCCAAGAGCCAGTTTTAGTAGAATTTTATGGTGATGTTAGAGGTTTCAAGAATAAATCCGAGGTTGGTAAGGACAAAGGAGCTATTGATGGCGAATTAGCGGTGTTAAGTCTAGTGATTTGTGTGCAGCTGAAGTTGGTGATTGTAGAAGAGAATTTAAAAGGTTAGTCAAGTTAATTATTGAAGAAATTGACACATTTCATCGATTTGCCGTGTTAAAAGCTCAATGGCAATCTATGAAATAGGAATTTCAAAGACTAACAATTTGTTATTTCAATTTACGAACAATTTAAGTTATAGATACTCAATGAACTAATTCATTTTGATAATCAATTAGTTTAAATTACTATTATCCTGTTCTAATTGCAAATTTTCCATTTTTCCTTCATTCCGCAATTTTGTTAGCGAGTTCTGTAGAAAACTAAGTAACTAGATCCAATTATATTCTAGTTGCGCATCCAATTACAGCTACTAATTCAGTTATTATAATTTACTAACTGAAACTCGCATGAATATGCAACTACATTGTGTACTCATAAAGCTTCACATGTTTCTAGCAAAGGAAATACTCCTTCGAGCCTTCGTTTATTGCTGAACACGTTTATTTATTCCAAAGAGGTTCCCCGTACATTTATTAAAATGGCGATAAAGGCTTATTTATTGTCTCCATGTTTGGTTAGCACGCGAGCAACGAACGCCATTTTGTCGTTTTTTTTTTTTGCTGCGAATTTAAATTGGGTTGACACGATAATGCTGAAGGAATGTTGAGGATTCCGCGGCTGTGATTCACCCTACTTAAAGAATTAGTTGGTTTTTTGTTGTGGTTAGAAAGAAAAACACTTTTCTTCTTTTGTAATCAGGTTTTTAAATCTAATATCTTCTCAGTTGGGTGCACACATTCCTGTGGCTGATAAAAATAGGTGACCTTATTTTTCTTGGAAAATATCTAAGTACCTCACTATCTTTATTGGGATCATAAAAACGAATCATCTTTACTAACATATCTACACTGATAGGTATTGCTGCTAACCGGGAACGATACGGAAGCTGAGATAAAGCAGCGTAGTTTGGCATGCAACTACCTAGGTACCTACCTACTTGAGATGGGAAACAGATAGTAAGTAGCTATACTAACGACTAACTTGGCAACATAAGTACGTACATCTACTTGCTTCAGCATTGGCGTAAAGCCAGGAAGACGGTCTTTCAAGGACGATTTCGCTGTTGATGCTTTATTAATATTACCAAAAAAACATTTGAATATGAAAGCACCAGTACTTTGTGTAAATGTCGAGGGTATTTGGCACTTGGAAAATAAAAGCTGAAAAGTAATTTATGAATGTTTTATAGCGATGTAACTTTCATATTGTGAATAAGTCATATAGTATTATTTTAAATGGCAATCAGAATTATCATATTGATCAAATAAATAGGATTAGAAATCTCAAAGCAAGCAGAAATTTTAAAGCATTATTTTAAAGAAGACTAATTGAGTATTCAATTTTAAGAAGTATCAATGGTCGCTTAGGTGTTGCAGAATGGATTGCTGTTTTGAGGGATTTCGTAAGAATCCCAAAGGTTATTATAGTTCTTGAAATAATCAATCCCAATGCAGAACTTTCAAATATTAGGAATACGTTAGGCTATTCAATTTTCTTTCCTTTTTTCCTGTATTTCACAAAACGAAACGATTATGCAAGTTATCTATAAACAAAACCATTGAGGACTTTAAAAGAACCACAATATAATACAAAAACTCCCCTTGCATCAGCCAGACAACAATTTAGAATTATTTTTATCACCTAACTTTCTGTAACAAACTGTACTGAACGGGAAAGTGCTACAAACAAAATTTATACCGCCTCTTCGGAGTTTTGTTATCGTTGCTATAAATTTAAGTTTGCATTTGTGCCTCATTCTGGAGTCGACTTTTCGACTCTAGCTTGTAAATTACAATATTTTAGATGTAAGATTGGATAAGCTATGAAAAAAAAAACCAGTCAGTGTCCTTTTTAACAAACTTCAAAAAAGGATGTTCAATTTGATGTTTTTTTGTTTGTTCAACATTTTCACGAATTGTCAACCGATTTGGATGATTACTTTTCGTAATCACCATAAAAATAGACTAGTGATCTCCTCAACTTAAAATCAATAAAATCTAGTAAAGTGTGATATTATTAGGTTTATGTCAATCTCAAAGAACAACAACGAAGGCACACTAAGTGGGTCATTGACGATTTTTAGCGCAACAAGAGTAGTTGAGCGTAATGGGATGGGAATTATGTAAAGTTAGATGTGAGGTATCATCACTACGGTGGATACGGTGGAGGTCTGCCCTGCTTGGGCGGAGCAACGCCGTGTCCTCGTCGAAGCGATCGGCGGCGGCGAGCTCTCAACAAAATCGTATATATGTATATCTATTTATCTTAATGAGGCATCGCGGAAAGTGATAATAGGGTATTTTACTGTAAAAATCTAATTAGTCCGTCTGATAGATTTACAAAAAATATTGGACACGTATTTTTTCTTTTTTCACGTAAACAAAAAATGAAGACGATACAGTGCATTGAAAACTCACGTGACGTCACTACGTTGCTACAATTTTTACCAGCGACGTGACGTCACGTGAGTTTTCAACGCACTGTATCGTCTTCATTTTTTGTTTACGTGAAAAAAGAAAAAATACGTGTCCAATATTTTTTCTAAATCTATCAGACGGACTAATTAGATTTTTACAGTAAAATACCCTATTGTCAATAATTACACCAGAGTTTGTAAGCAGATAGTATTTTCCTGTATCTGGGAGATAACAACAATAATTATGATATAATGTTAATTTATAATTGACTGTAATTAACATCTGACTGAATGACATGAACATGAGTATGAAACCTCGTGTTGTGGACACTATTTGAGACATACCTATATGTATATTATATCAAATCACAGTTCGTGTGCCTAATTAAAGGATTTCCCATTTCGAAAATTACGAACTTCAACAAGTCTTACCATGATTCGACATATCTGATGAGTATGAGTAAGTAATTCCCTCCCTTGCTTCGGCTTCACACTCATGTGCAAAGTACATTCACAAACCTTTCTCGTTTATCGCTACTTCTAATAGTATCCCGTATCAATTAATTCATCAAATCAAATTCATAGAAGAAGTAACCAGAGAAAAAAACTTTTTACAAAAAAATACAACCGACTTTTCCACAAAAAATCAAAAAAGTACAAAATAACTTTAATTTCGGAACTCGGTGTTTGTGGTTCCTTTTTCATTTTTTGAACACCGACTTCCGAAATTAAAGTTATTTTGTACTTTTTTGATTTTTTGTGAAAAAGTCGGTTGTATTTTTTTGTAAAAAGTTTTTTATTTTTCACTTTTTAGTGGTACCTAAACCCCCTCCCCTCCCTCCACCTAAACGAACCAATTACATTAGTGTAAAAAAACACACTGCTCCAATGCAGAGTAAACTAAAAGGTCGTCAATGTAGACAATGTAGATATTTTTTTAGATTTTTGTTGATTTTTCAAAAACCGCTTGTTCGATTTCGATAACATTTTCATGGGACTATTTGGGAAGTATACCCTTTCTAACAAAAAAAGAATTTTTCAAATCGGTTGGCAAGCGACGGAGTTATGCGCGAACAAACAATAAAAAAATTAAAAAAAACATACTAACATCCGAATTGAGAACCTCCTCCTTTTTTAGAAGTCGGTTAAAAAACAGAGTGATAGTGTTTTATTTTATATATATTTAAATTAATTAGAATGTAATCTTTGATTGTAATTATGAATTGATTGTATTTTTTTATTCTTATTTCGATTTGATTTAAAATTTACTGTAACCTATTACAGTAAATTTTAAATCAAATCGAAATAAATTTTAAACATGCATAAGTGACAGAAAAAACAGTAAAGTCCTAACTTTACTGTTTTTTCTGTCACTTATGCATGTTACTGTAAATCAGAAGAGCGGAAGTACCTAACACAAGCAAAAATTTTGCTTAAAAGGTACTTCCTATATAATAATGAATGTTACACATAAGTGGATGAAATAAAAGTCTTTTTTTTTATATATTATTTAAAAGCTAGGCTTTCTCTGTCCAAAACAACAACAAATATTCCTTTGCATTTAAACTATTGAAACTCCATTCATTTGGATCCAAATTGAAACAACATGTATACCGGGAACACGGGGTGAATAGACACTCAGGGGCAAATAGAAACAAAACTTTATTCAAGATGTGCCATATTATTGGTTTATTAAACTAAAAAAAATAATTATTGATTTGAAATTGAAGTCCATAAAAGTGGCAAACTATGTTGAAAATCTCTTTCTGAACTTTGTTTCTATTTACTCCGTTTTACTTGCTGTGAGTTAGGTACATATTTTATTCAGAGACTAGCTGCTGCCCGCGACTTCGTCCCCATGGAATCCCCGATTTTAAAACATTCTTTATCGCTGCTCCGCTCCTATTGGCTTAAGCGTGATGATATATAGCCTAAAGCCTTCCTCGATAAATGGTCTATTCAACCCAAAAAGAATTTTTCAATTCGAACCAGTAGTTCCTGAGATTAGCGCGTTCAAACAAACAAACAAACTCTTCAGCTTTATAATATTAGTATAGATTTAAATATAGTTTTTACTACGCAAAATGGTAAACCTGAAAAATATTATGGTCTGCTTGCTTTGGAACAAATTCGTAGCACATAAAACCGACTTTCCATAGTAGTTATTTAAACCATCAAGCCTTCAAAATATTTATTCAACAATTTCAAGTTTTCGATCGTAATTCAAAGTGACTTTTGACTGTTAGTCCACTGTTTTATTGAGTTAAGTTTTTCAGTAATTTTCGTCAGCAACAACCGTAGTCTTTATTGTTGAAGTTTGTTTTATAACTTTGTTGTGTAAATTTGAAGTGCCTTTGTAGTTTCGAATGTACTAGTTTTGGGACACATTTTCGCGATACCAGATTGTTTTTGTAAAAGTTTTGGTGCTTAAAATATTTTGTTGCTGTTTGTATAATAGTTTCGATTTTCTAGTTGTACGGTTAGCCTATATTGAACCATGCTCCTGTTTTTTTTTACAATGACATGAGCAATTTATACGCAAAAAGATGCCATTGGTAAAACCGCATATAAAAATCAAGCTGTCTAGCCTTGCCCCAATTATATTGGTCAAAGGTCGGCTTCCAACCGAACCGGATACTAATAAAATCGAACCAGATAAAACTAAAAACCAGTATTTAACATGGAATGATTACTTATCTATCGAACCTGCACAATCCAGTAACTGGAAAACAAAACGCTGGGTAAAGCCTCGAATTAATTAACTATAATATTAATTTTAGTAAGGCAGCAAACTAATAAATTTGTTTCTGTAAGTTTAAGGGCATAACTCCGCATAACTGCTCCGTATTTAACTATTATGTGAAGAGATATGATTAGATATGACCCATTGATGCATTAACCAACTGCATACTTCGGTAAGCGTTTTGCACACTACATATTATGTTCCCTTGGCTTACCAAGGGAGTATGTAGATTGCATAGACAAATTGCAGTACAGCTTTATGATGGGAAAGGTATTATCATCATCATCATATCAGCTAGAAGACGTCCACTGCCACTGACACTGCTGGACATAGGCCTCCTCCAAGGTCATCACAGCAACCGGCCCTGCATGTCTCACATCCATAGGCTACCCACAACCAGGTCATCGAACTACCGTGTAGGAGGCCTTTCAACGCTGCGTTTTCCGATACGTGGTCGCCACTCCAGAACTTTTCGACCCCATCTGTTCTGCGAGCAATGTACCCTGCCCACTTTTTCTTCAGTTTGACGATTCTTTGGGTTATGTCGGTAACTAGCCCTTTTTTTGGATGGGAATTCATCTAATGACTTCTTCCGCTTTGGGTGGAAGGGAGTGTCAGACTCTTACTGACTAAAACCCACCCGTGATCCTTCTTTTGCCTTTTGCTTTCCAGGGCCGCGGAGGCGCGCATGGAACACGACGCGCCGTCCACTCGAGCCTGGTTGCTATCGAACGGCGAGCCACACATAGCTCGCCATCCACAGGCCCGCGCTTACGGTAGCCGGGAATCGCCCTGCGTTTCTCTTGTGGATAATTATCATCATTCCTGATTCGATTACATAAGGAAATTCAGAGCCTCTCCATTGCCGTTTAGGTGACTTTAAGCCTAAAGGTCTCATAAAATACAGGATTGAAGTATATCCTTCAAATAAAATGTTTTTTTTTACATCACAAAAATTATTCTCATAAACAGCCAATCATCGCTAGCAAGTTTTGTCATTTTACTATGGCTAGTTTAATTGTACGAATTATTTTTTTACCGGACTGTCCCAGAAGGAGAAAAAGGATTTTATAGAGCACTCTAGTCTTGTCTAGGCTGTAGCATAAAATACTGGATCGATTAAAAAAAAAAATAGGTATCATTTATGTATGTTTCTCAGTGCTAACCGGACACTCTGAAAAAAGACATAAAATTCATTCCACGAAACGGAAACATGGAATTCTTCACAAAAATAAAAGCGTAAAAATTATATTCATTACGCGAATGTCTGATAGCCAGTGACATCTGCTGAGGTGCTCACAATCACCCTCGTTAAAATTCACATTTTTAATTATATCACCCTTTTTTTTTTCAAAAAAAGAATTCCTTTGATAAGTTTTACGTCATTAACGTCTTAGTTGATTCATCGCTTCAATGCCTCTGGAGTTTATATTTCTATTTACATTTTTTTTTGCCATGTGACGTCGTTTTTTATCTGTATTTTATTCTATAATAATATAAATGTTGGATAAATGATAAATAATATTTATTTTGTAAGTAGGTTAAACATAAGACTTTTACACGTCCAATATTTCTTGTCATTTTAAGCTAGATGAAGCTGGTGTTTCCTAGCCGACTACCCTGAGAAGAAAAACCGAAAAAACTCAGAGGTCAGTCTCTTTTAAAGTCCATACAATCCATACTGGTCAAGTCATATGAGAACCATGTAGGTTAATGTCTTAGACATTGCCACACAGATTTGAGTGGACTTGTCCATACAGTGCAAGCATTTGTCAGATACCCGGTAGCTCAAACTTGGAACTTTAAGGAGCTCAACGATTTGACGAACAATACCAAAGTTAGGATATTTGGGTAGGCCGCAAGAATTACTCAAACTGCCTTGCAAATAAGACCCTAATATCGCGGATATGAAACCCTTGTTTGCCTAAGCTTTAAGTAAAATGTTAGACACGTTAGGCGTAATTTGCACAATTTTAAAATTGAAAACGTGATAATATCTAGATTTAGATTTGAAAACATCAGGCCGATATTTCACGGAGGCTTATTAAATACAGGTGTAGCACACCAAAATGACGCAAATATCAGTAAATGGCAAGATTGGAAATGATAAAATAAAAAAACACGTTCGTATCATCGGACGTACTATGTAATCTGCTTAGCTGATTAACCTACAACGTAAAAATCTTTGTATATGGTTATGTATACCTAATTGTGCATATACCCGAGTTTTGGATATTAAACATACGTTAAGCTTCTTCTAGTTAAGTCACTTGGTATGGTAATCTCTTTACCACGTTACTAAAATGTATTAAATTTCAGAAACTTTTATTCAATCAGAAGTGTACAAATTGTAAAATAGAAACTTGCAATGTGTTTAGACTATTTTATCGCATTTCTGGGCGAACGCCTTCCTCTGCACTCTGACTTTTACTAAAATGACTAAATTCAGGAAAATAAACATTTCAGGCACATTTAGTAGTCAGTTGCTATCAGGATTGCAGAATTTGTTTGAAAGAGTCGCCGCGGCTCTGGAACGCAAAGGTCACAAGAAGGATCCCGGATGGGTTTTAGTCAGTAAGAGTCTGACAATCCCTTCCGTTCCGCCCACAGCGAAAGAAGTCAGTTGATGATTTCCCATTCATAACAAAAAGGCAGGTAGACTTTACTACAATATTAAACTTATGCTGCACAGCCCACATTACAAGGATTAGTTATTTACATTAAATTTAATGTTACTCGTAATAATGTCATATCTAGTACCAGTTAGTGACGAAAGGTTGATAGTCATTTCTTTTAAGAACTGATTTCATCAGCATCAGCCTATAGCAGTCGTCAACCTAAACTTAGACTTCTCGAATCGCACTCCAATAAAAAAATTGGTTAAGTAGCCTGTACGCTTTTCTAGTAGGTATTTTGAGTTAAGAAGCCAAATAGTAGGTGTTTAAGTTATAATAGAGTTCGAATACTCAATTCCGAATATTTAATTCAGAAATCTGTCGTATTTATCATCACCACCTGCCTAGTCTCTTACCAGCTTTATAGGGTTGGCTTCCAGTCAAATTAGATTCAGCGAAATACCAGTACTTTAGGTGAAGCAGCTGCCTAACAGACCTCCACAACCCTTTAACTGGGTAACACGGTACTACTTGGCAAGACAGATTTGATTTTCTGGCTTCTGACAAAGTTTTACGTCTACCAAAGATCTACAAATGACTGCCAGCCTTGACTAACGGTTAAACGTGCTTCCTGAAGCACAGAGAAATCTCAATACGTAAAGATGGTCACCCATCACAGACCAACCTCAGCAAGCAGTGGAGATCGACTCGAGCGGCTATTATTTTTAGTCGTATTATTGTAGTCCATATCGTAATGATTCCTCTTCAAAAAGTGGTTACGAGCTCAGCAGCGCATTTCAATCGACAAAATGTAAGAAACTAGGAGCTGGTGTTACAGACTCATGATCCTGACTGAACATCATACGGTGTGGAAAGCTGCGGGTGTGCCAGACAGGCCATTAGTCAAATCTTGTGACTGAGTAAAAACATTGATCGAGCATCTCGTGGACTAGAAATGTTTGAGTGTTATAAATTCGATGATTATTATTTGGTCGTTTTATCTTCTCACTTACAATGCTTGCTTTGTTGTTTTGTAAAGCTAGAAACTTATACATCAAAACCATTATATAGTTAATTTAGTTTTACATTAACTACTTCGGCATATAGAAGACTAGCTGCCGCCCAAGGCTCCACCTGCGTGAATGTCGGAAATTATCTTAATAAGATAAATAAGGAACTAAGTATTCCAGAGAAATTCTCTCGAATCCTTACTGCCAGTTTGACCAAACTCTAGGTAAAAAGGCGACTATACACGAGACATGTTTTCTTTAATTGCTCAGGAAATAATAATTATATAGGAAGCTGAAAGCCAAACCAAAGTTAACAAAGTATTTAAACTTACGAGTAGTAAAAACAGTGATTACCATCGCTAAAAATAATTTCATGTAAACCATGAAAGTACATATGTTTGATAGACAAGTAGGATATTTTACTAAAAAAATCGAATTAGTCAGATAGATTTGCAAAAAAATATTCGACACGTATTTATTTCTTTTTTCACGTAAGACTATCGTCTTAAAAACAGTTGCACGTAGTGAGTTTTCGCTCTGACGCGCTCGCGTGACGTCACTACGAGCTACAATTTTTTTTTAATGAAATTCCAACCGACTGACTTAATACAATTATGATTTGTACATCTAATAAAATACCCAATTGTTCTAACAATTTATCATAACCTTCTCACCATAACCATCATCCAAAAATAGACCTCAATAATATCTCCACTCAAAGAAAAACGTATTATCCACAACCATTGTCATACAAAAATATATCATCCAATATAAAAAAAAAATGTCTGGTTTCCGGTTAATTTCCCGGCAAATGTAACCGACGGGACCAGGACGACATTATTTTTAGGAGTAAGTGTGTATCCACTTACTCCTAAAAAAGCACGTACGGATGGGCAACAAGTGGGCACATTTGGGAGACCAAATATTGTATTATTGACAGCCGAAGCAGAAGATAATATTAGGTATGTTGGAGGGAATATATTCTGTGGGTTGTAACGTAATAGTTTGGGGACCTTGAGAATTCGAGACAGCTACGTTTTGGGTGTTTTATTGATTTTTTTTTGGAGCAAGAATCGGTTACAGAGTGTCAATCTGGGGTATCGATGTACACTTTTGGCCATGTTTAGTGAGCAATTGTATTTTAAGAACATTATTTCTTCCCGATAACTACAGAAGCTGCTAAGTTAGAATGCTTTCCACTCTCTTGTTAGTAATACTTCGAATTTCCGAATATTACACGAATAAAACCAAAAAGCCTTAAAAGCGTACATTCCTCAAGTTCCCTCAAGACAAAATCGAAACAATATCGCTTAAAACCAACCATCCAACGGACTGACTAAATACAATTATGATCTGGGTTGGCGTATCCATATGGATAAAAACCCCGTATTAAATAATAGAATAAAAAATTAAAAAAAAAAAAACAAAAAATAACCTAAAAACGTCCAAAGAATAAAGAGGCCAGGGTGGCCGTGTTATTATTGTTTCTCGGTCATAATTTAGCAAAAATAACTGTATTCTAACTTTGCCATCAACAAGTGGCGAGTGGAAGTTTTGTGTTACATAAATAATTCTTGCGGTCCGTCTTCTACCGAGTTCACTTTGCCTCAGAAAGTTGGCATTGGTAAAAATAATAGAAAATGTTTTGGTATCTAGATTCTATCTATGTATATATATTTTAAATGGAATATTATTTGAATTTAGAAGCCGCCCGCGGAACCGCGCTGAGGTAACACAATGTTGATGGTGAGTGATTTCATAATTATACTAGCTGCCACCCGCGGCTCCGCCTGCATGAATGTGGAAAATTATCCCAAGGGAATATACTGCCGGGATGAAAAGTATCCTATGTGTTATTCCAGACTATAATCAACATCTGTGTCAAATTTCATCATCATCCATTCAGATGTTTTAAAGTGAAAGAGTAACAAACATCCATACATACAAACTTTCGCGTTAATAATATTAGTAAGGACTAGCTTCTGCCAGCGACTTCGTCCGCGTGGAATAGTTACTTTACCCCCGATTTTGAAACTCTCAGCCCGATCGGTTTAAAATTGACAAAGTTTCATACAAACGTTGATCCCCTATTTTATCCCCTTGGGAGTAGAATTAATTAAAATCATTTCTTAGTGGATGCCTACGTCATAATATCTACCTGCATGCCAAATTTCAGCCCGATCCGTTCAGTGGTTTGTGCTGTGCATTGATAGATCACTATGTGTGTGTGAAATATGTACAACTTATTATATACTATACCTATAACTACGTATAACTAATTAATAAAATAACTATAACTACTAATTAATAAAAGTATCAGAAGCTTAAAAAATGGAGTAACTTCTCCCGTTTTCCCAACATTTTCCTTCACTGCTCTGCTCCTATTGATTGTAGCGTGATAAAAAGTATACTATAACCTGCCCAGGAGTATGAAGAATAATTGCACCAAGTTTCGTTAAAATCGGTCGAGTAGTTTTTGTTTCTATAAAGAACATACAGACAGACAGACAGACAGACAGAAAGACAGACAGACAGACAAAAATTTTACTGATTGCCTTTTTGGCACCAGTATCGATCACTAATCACCCCCTGATAGTTATTTTGAAAATATATTTCTTGTACAGAATTGACCTCTCTACAGATTTATTATAAGTATAGATACTATACCTATAACTACGTATAACTAATTAATAAAATAACTATAACTACTAATTAATAAAAGTATCAGAAGCTTAAAAAATGGAGTAACTTCTCCCGTTTTCCCAACATTTTCCTTCACTGCTCTGCTCCTATTGATTGTAGCGTGATAAAAAGTATACTATAACCTGCCCAGGAGTATGAAGAATAATTGCACCAAGTTTCGTTAAAATCGGTCGAGTAGTTTTTGTTTCTATAAAGAACATACAGACAGACAGACAGACAGACAGACAGACAGACAAAAATTTTACTGATTGCATTTTTGGCACCAGTATCGATCACTAATCACCCCCTGATAGTTATTTTGAAAATATATTTCTTGTACAGAATTGACCTCTCTACAGATTTATTATAAGTATAGATACTATACCTATAACTACGTATAACTAATTAATAAAATAACTATAACTACTAATTAATAAAAGTATCAGAAGATTAAAAAATGGAGTAACTTCTCCCGTTTTCCCAACATTTTCCTTCACTGCTCTGCTCCTATTGATTGTAGCGTGATAAAAAGTATACTATAACCTGCCCAGGAGTATGAAGAATAATTGCACCAAGTTTCGTTAAAATCGGTCGAGTAGTTTTTGTTTCTATAAAGAACATACAGACAGACAGACAGACAGAAAGACAGACAGACAGACAAAAATTTTACTGATTGCCTTTTTGGCACCAGTATCGATCACTAATCACCCCCTGATAGTTATTTTGAAAATATATTTCTTGTACAGAATTGACCTCTCTACAGATTTATTATAAGTATAGATATAGATAGATTATAGAAGTTAAGAAAATACATTCCTTTTATTGAAAAAAATGCATAATTCTTGTTTATTATTTACATCAAGTAAACATATTAAAATAATCCTAATCTATCTATACCTATGTATTATTAACGAAACTTTTAAGAAAAAAAAGTGAAAATGAAAAAAAATACATAATAACATTGTAATAACAATTCTATGTGATTCGAAATGGCTCTCAAAAAAGGAAGAAGAAAATAGAATCGGATTCTCTGCATACATTTTTTTATGTATATTACAGGACAGGAATCTTATGTTGCACTAGCTTCTGCCAGCGACTTCGTCCGCGTGGAATAGTTACTTTACCCCCGATTTTGAAACTCTCAGCCCGATCGGTTTAAAATTAACAAAGTTTCATACAAACGTTGATCCCCTATTTTATCCCCTTGGGAGTAGAATTAATTAAAATCATTTCTTAGTGGATGCCTACGTCATAACATCTACCTGCATGCCAAATTTCAGCCCGATCCGTTCAGTGGTTTGTGCTGTGCATTGATAGATCACTATGTGTGTGTAAAATATATACAACTTATTATATACTATACCTATAACTACGTATAACTAATTAATAAAATAACTATAACTACTAATTAATAAAAGTATCGGAAGCTTAAAAAATGGAGTAACTTCTCCCGTTTTCCCAACATTTTCCTTCACTGCTCTGCTCCTATTGATTGTAGCGTGATGAAAAGTATACTATAACCTGCCCAGGAGTATGAAGAATAATTGCACCAAGTTTCGTTAAAATCGGTCGAGTAGTTTTTGTTTCTATAAAGAACATACAGACAGACAGACAGACAGAAAGACAGACAGACAGACAGACAGACAGACAAAAATTTTACTGATTGCATTTTTGGCACCAGTATCGATCACTCATCACCCCCTGATAGTTATTTTGAAAATATATTCCTTGTACAGAATTGACCTCTCTACAGATTTATTATAAGTATAGATAATGAACTATGATGAGCTTTTTTCATAGTCCCAAGTTGAATATGCTATTTTTGCTCACAACTTCGTTCACGTATTGATTTCCGCAAAAAAGGTATTCTATAACTGGAGTCCTATCTACCAAAATTAATCAAAATCTGTTCAGCGATTAAGGTGTGAAGCGTAACAAACAAACAATCCTATTTTCGCCTTTTTAATATTAGTTAGTTACGATTTTCTATATAATATCACTAAATCAATGAAATGTTTTCACTCGCTAAAACCCACAACAGACTCATCAAACTTTATTCAAGCTCAATTTCCTATTCCTACAGAATCATCAACGCTAAAATTCTCACTAAATATAAAATGTCAGATAGTGTAAGCAGGCAATAAGTCTATCACGGACGTGCACTCTTAGCCAAGTTAAGGACACACTTTCACGGTGTGCACGTGAGGCGCACGAAACGTAAACACTTCGCGGTTCGTTTACTTTGCCACTAAGTGTACGCCAGATTGTTTGGGTTAGGGATACCTTCATAGTGATGCTGATATTACTGGGGAAGATTTTATCGAAGAAAGTAAGAGATTTTTTTTTATTTTAATTATGAGTTAAAGAAGTGCTCGTTCTTTGTGCTAGTTTCGCAAATTTTGCTCTGAGCATTTTGCTTTTATGTGTTTTGAACTATGAAACAAATTAACAAGGCAAATAAAAAATACATAATCAGACCTTATATTCGTCTGCGGTCCCATCAAGTTTCCATTGTAAATAGTGAATCAAAAATAAATCAAATCGAGTTACCATCTACTCAGAAAATAGCTGGAATCCCCCAAAAGAATATCTTTATTCTTGCGTAGTTAAAAAAAAAACAGAATATAGACACATTTTCGGTTATTTTTTTTAAATATATATTTCTTTTAAAATAATAACTGGCCCAAACTGTTCCAACGCTGGGCAAAAATTTCCATTTCCATAGCTCAAAATACCATGTTTCTTTTTAAACGAAGTTATTTTCGCCAGGAAAAAACAACAACAAAGTATTTTTCTAATATCCTATCAAAATCACAGTCGTAAACACTGTCGTTCAAAAACAACTATTATCAAAATTACCCATAACAAATGCAACTGAAACCATAACTCAAGGCTTTAACATTCATCATACATAACAGTTGTTCAGTTTTCACCAGTTTATTCACGACATAAACACAGGTCATTACCTCGACAACCACTTACAGCCGTTACAGAAACGGCATTTAATTTTCAGGGTTCCGCGGACGCGTAAATAGTAATTGCCAAGAAAGGGGTTGACAAACGGTTCCGTACGTCGCCGCGTCGTGTCGCGACGGACACCAGATGTTTCCCACGGTGGACTTTGTCCTGTATTTATAGGTTTCCGACAAGACGTAGGTACTGGCAGACCTAGGGCTTGTAGGTAGGTTTGCCGTAATTGGTCCTTTGACATTTTCTATTAGTTTCGTCTTTTCAGACGGGGAATTGGACATGTTGGGGCGGAGTGAACTGTCTAGCCGGTAAGACATGAGACAGTGATAAATTGTTACATGAGTAAGAAATAAAAACATGCCTTTTTACTTGTCATACGTTTAGGAAGAGCAAAATAGAAAAGTTTTGAGTTACAACCAAAACAAGAAAGTTTTAAATCCTGAAGCAAAAAATACCGGTCTCGTATAAATATTGAAAGATAGGCTCAACCGCGGGTAAAAAAAAGCATTCTTTCCGAACGACACGGTGTATCAACCGCAATAAATTCTAGCCAAAAAAACAAATAGCTATAACTCGCCATGTCCAATCAAACGGCCCCCAGTGGGCTTGGAAACGCAAATTGCGGCCAAAAATGATAACTGTTGAATTATAACCCTCATTGTACGAAACGAAGTCACTTCATTGGCCCTAGTTTATGAGGACCTTCGGGAGATTTTATCAAATGTTTTATTGAGTGTGAAAAAGTTTTGGACTCTGAACGCTTTTGGTTCATTTATTATCATTTTATGTTGATGTAAAAGTTGGTAGCGGTTGATGAACTCGATTGTGCTCGAGTTAACTTGCATAATATTATGGCATTGCTTTTACGAATGATGAAATGAAATGAATGAAATCTTCTACTGAGAAACAGAAGAAAAAATACTGTCATTGTAGAAGAAAACTTCTGACATTGGTTTTAATACCTTCTTTAAAAAAAAATTGTCTTGACGTTTCATTCTTTCCGAAAACAAAAAAAAAAGTGTTGGACGAAAAGTGAAAAATATTGACAAGCGCAATCGAAATGGCACCTGATAAACCTCAATTCCAATAACATTTTGTCACGATTCTCATATCAACTGAAATGTAATATATTGTTTGGCGATTAAGCGTACGGCAATTGCTGACAAAAACACTAAATCATACATAAATATGACACAAGTCAAACATAAAACCATCAATAAACATAAACTCTAAACGCAAAAGACGCTTGACACGATACAACCATTAAAATCATCGATGACTCCTGCCATAAGCTGTGACATGACAACAACCATGATACATTAGCTTCCAGGTAATTTGTACGTTCTACGCACCCCCTCAATCAACCACCATGATCTATGTCCATGGCTACTCGAACCATAGATATGAAAAATGACAGCAGAAATCTGTCCAATTATATTGTAACGTGAATCGACGTATGATAGAACATTAATATCTTTGTCGTGTGTCTCGATTTAGTACGGAAGGGTTAGATAAACGTGTGTCAAAGTTTTGGTGATATATTTTATTTTGATTTGAAGTTTTGTAGGAAGTATTTTATTTATTTTAGTAGTCATTAGTAGGGACACTTTCAATTTGTAACGGCTTCTGAATATTTTTTTTTTGGTTGAGTATTTGTCGAACTCTAACTTAGTCTGAGAAACTGTAAAATTTTGAGCCACACACACTCCTGATCTCGGAATTCGCAATACAAAAACCAAGTTTAAGCTTCTTATCTCGTCTTCTCAGTTTGGAAAATGCAAACAAATTTTTATATTATTTTAGAAAATGAGGAATAGAGAATACTTTACTTTTTTTTTGTAGGTTTCGACGAGTAAGTGTCTGATTGTTTGTTTTTTTGTTTGTTTCATACTACGTGTAACATAATAAACGCAATACCTCAAAAGGGGTCATAACTTTTACTAAGGACCAACACTGAAATCGAAATTAAATTAGTTTTTACTTTATAGTGGTTTTATTTGAAATTGAGTTATATGTTTTTGGTAAAAAGGCATCTTTAAGTGCTGTTGCTCCCCAAAAATTTCAAACAGTCCATATCAATTTAAATGTGTGTACCTATCTCCAGAATTCTTTGTCAGATATTTACGAAATTGAAATGGGACCATTTCGAAATATATATGGGTACCTCTTTCGAACAATAAACAATTTTGCATATCCATCTATCAAGGAGTTATGACAGAACATACATAAAAATTTATCTTAACATCCGAATTGATTATCTCCTCCTTTTTTGAAATCGGTCAAAAATAACAATTAAAACATATTTTTAATTGTTATTTTCTAGAGTCTAAAAAAAGTTAAATTTTGATTTTTTCGCGTGGTTTGATTTTTAAAAAAGACCATCAACTTACATTAATTTACAAAATTAATGACCACGAATCGAAAACTAGTCCATTATGCTTGAAGAGTGTAGTAATATATTAAGCTCCTACGATTCAAAATGGCTGCCGTACATTAGTAACTCTGGCATATGTCCCGTTTTTAGTGTGAAAGGGTTAGATAACCAAATGCCACCGTGTTTGCCTTGGGTGTTTGTCATGTATTTTAGGTCGGCACCGACCAACCAAACGGCTGTTCATTTTCATAGGAAATATTCATACTAACATGTATAGATACCTACTCTGACTTACTTAGTTTTTACTTTTTTTGGATACAGCGGTAATAAATGTTGTAATATTTCGAAATCTTAGGGATACTTATCAGATTAAACTGGTTGCAGCTTGAATTTTCCTAATATGCAATATATTGAGATATATTTTCAGGACAAGAATTAGACAATACTTCCTGTCAACATGACCCCTAATTTTAATTTTGTATGTTCATGTTGTAGGTAATTGATTTTTTCGTATGTTTTATATATTTATATATATATTGCGTGCTTTGCACATAATCATATACCTACTTGTCATTTTATTTATTTGGTTATGTGTTGATATTAACAGACCTTTTTTTTTGGATGGGAAATCATCAAATGACTTCTCTCGCTCTGGGCGGAGCGGAAGGGAGTGTCAGACTCTTACTGAGTAAAACCTACCCGTGTTCCTTCTTGTGTCCTTTGCGTTCCAGGGCCGCGGTGACTCTTCCGAACAAATTTCACGACGACATTAACAGACCTAAATTTACAAGGGTCATTTGACTGGCACTGACTTATATATAGGTACTAATAGTAGGTTCGTAGGTTTTTTCGGGATCCTATATAATAATGTAAAGAAGATGCCAGCTCATTGCTAAGTAATAAAACCCGCAGTCCTTGTAACCTCATCTTATCGCCAGAACCGATCAGGTAGGATCCTTGATCCCGATATCTTTAAGACCTCGTAATTTTAAGAAAAGTAGGCTTGTAATAAGAACGCAAGAGGGAAGAAATAGGCAGCTACGTTAGGGTTGGCCTTCAGTCCTAATTCCACATATTTTTTTTTAAATAACTACGTGTTACATAGGACTCTGTACTTAGGTATGTAAAGATTTGCGGATTTTGTTTGAAAGAGTCACCGCGGCCGTGAAATGCAAAGGACATTAGGAAGAACACGGGTGGGTTTTAGTCAGTAAGAGTCGGACACTCTCTCCCACGCCGCTCAGAACGGAAGAAGTCATTTGGTGACATGCCTTTAAAAAAATATATAATAATGACAATGAGATTTACGTTTATCAATCTTTTTTTTTTTTTGTTCATTAATGATTGTACAATTTATGTGGAAATGGTTACAGCTGTAAATCAGTGACTGCATTATTTTAAATCTTGATGCTTGGTTAACTCGTAATACAGAGTTTTCCAGGCATACAGGCAGTTCACACGATACAGACTTTTTTTTCTGTACCTACAGACTTTGAACTCAATCATACTGACATTTGTCGCATTACTTTGTTGTACAAATTTTAGAAAGTCGGAATCATTTATGGTCGTTGCACACTTTGTTTTTATAAATTTGGTGGAATTCGGAATCGTGTGGTCGCACCATGAAACTCTGTGACCTTTCAATAGGTAAGTGAGAGACATAATTATACACATAATTTTATATTATTACATATAATTATACAAGTAATGATTATATAAAGATACATATTGTCGGAAATATATTTTGCATTTTGATTTCTGTGAAACATGCAAAAAATACATTTTTTTACAAATTTCTTATTAATATTTAAAAAAAAAAAAAATTCCAGAAACTGTTTCCCAAAGTAAAATGGTGGGACGTACCTAAAAGCCCACCCAAGGTAGGTGGATAATAAGGTCAAAGATATCAATATCACCTTGCACCATAAATTCAGGCCAGCATAATGTTCTGCCATCACGCATCAGCTCAACAAGTGGTTTATTTCCTCATAATATGGTGCAAACATCCGTGCTGATAAATTTATATGGGGCTTTTTATATGCCCTGTTATAATATTGTTAAGATTTTTTGTGAGGGAAAAGTTGGGCTGGTTTGTTGAAAGATGCAGCTTTTTCTAGTGAATTATGTTTTAAAGTAGTAGGTACCTTTTTTATGCATATTAATTACATTTTTATATATAGCAGTGGCCATGAAAGTAGTACCTCATTATAATTAATTAATTATTATATACAGACAAATATATAAATTATTATACAAAAGTATAAACAAGCTAGTAAAAAAAAAATCTTAATGATCAAGCGGGATCCACATTGCTGTCAACGGGCAAAATGCTCAGTACACTGGCAACATTGCCACGTCGCACGCAGCCATGCAATGCTGGTCGAAGAAAAGAAGATCCCTCTGGTCACGTGTAGGGTCGACTAACTGTCTTACTCTATGGATCAGCATTCTGCTCAAACATACACTACATGACACGTATTTTTTCTTTTTTCACGTAAACAAAAAACGAAGACGTTACAGTGCGTTGAATACTCGTGTGACGTCACTACATGCTACGATTTCTACTACGCCTTGACGTCAGAAGCTCCTCTCTTGATCTTTAATGTGTTTTATCTTCTTCAATTATTATAGATTTGATAAAGCAAAAAATACGTGTCCAATATTTTTCGATAATCCTAACTGACGGACTAAATATAATCATTTTTTCTTCTTCAGGAAACATCTTTATTCCCGATAAGGTAGGTATTTGCGCCGTTTGAGATTTTCTGCAATTAGAACTGCAGTCGCAAATTCATATTATTTATTTAACAATTTATGTACACACATTAAATAAAAACTTTTTTTCTTACTCATAAGAACAATTAACTACGGTACATGTCAATAAATAAGATCAGATACCCAATAGGAATTAATATCTATTATATTTTTATTATTAAACTAGCTGCTGCCCGCGACTTCGTCCCCGTGGAATCCCCGATTTTAAAACATTCTTTATCGCTGCTCCGCTCCTATTGGTCTTAGCGTGATGATATATAGCCTATAGCCTTCCTCGATAAATGGGCTATCTAACACTGAAAGATTTTTTCAAATCGGACCAGTAGTTCCTGAGATTAGCGCGTTCAAACAAACAAACAAACAAACAAACAAACAAACAAACAAACAACCAAACAAACAAACTCTTCAGCTTTATAATATTAGTATAGATGTGTTCATATTACAAGACTGTAAAGTTAGATATAACGTCAACCGTATTAACTTAAAACGAATGAATAGTTTCATTTTCAAATTCAGTAAGTACATATTAATTAGCACCAACAACAACTACAATATGAATACCCAAAGAACTTCTGACAAACGAAACAGAATATCTTCAATCAAAGCTACACATTGACATATGCATAAACCCCTAATGAGTGTGACTGCCACACAAACTAATTAAACCCCAATCACTTTCAGTCAGATTCCTCTCCGAGTGCATTCGTACATATATACACTTATCTAGCTATATAATATGTACGTAAAAAACAGCATCCAATTATCTTGCCAGACGTATGTAGACATAAGTCTCCTGTTAGACTGAATGGTACGCAGTGGAAAGGGAGCAGAAGTTCCGATCGGATTGAGTCTAGCTGAAAGTGTAGCAAATTGAATGTGACCCAAACTGAAGTGAAGGCGCGTGAGCACATTCGCAAGAAGTTGGAAGAATCATCACAGCGTTAATTCGTTGGATTCGTTTCTCTCAACGCCTTTGTTAATTTTATTTGTATGTATCTATGTATTTATGACTAGCTGCTGCCCGCTCACTTCGTCCCCGTGGAATCCCCGATTTTAAAACATTCTTTATCGCTGCTCCGCTCCTATTGGCTTAAGCGTGATGTTATATAACCTAAAGCCTTCCTCGATAAATGGTCTATTCAACCCAAAAAGAATTGTTCAATTCGAACCAGTAGTTCCTGAGATTAGCGCGTTCAAACAAACAAACAAACAAACTCTTCAGCTTTATAATATTAGTATAGATTGTATATTTTTCCTCTCCGTTTGCTTTTCATTTAAGTTGCACCTGCCATATTTTTTCTACACTACCCTAAGGTCGACTGGTAGAAAATGCCTAAGGCATTTAGTCCGCCTTTGTACAGTTTTTTTACTAGTGCATAAAGTTTTAATAAATAAATAAGTGATTGGTTCATTGAATTGTCGACACCCAATTGCAGTCTTTTACGCGCGCTTGACAATGTGTCTAAGTTTAGCGATTCAGAAACTGTGGGATAGTCGTAATGTTTATATATTCCATATCAATTATAACTTTTAATAGCTGGTTAAACGATAGTTATGCAGTTTTTTGTAGTATTGCCTATTCTATCCAGTATTGGCTGTCTATCCATTAATGGACTTTGTTTATTCAAATTAATGTCGGGGTTTTAACATCTAAAAAGTAAACACACTTAGGAAGATGCCACAATATATAAAATATTAAAAGAATTTATGTACAGGTGACATCTTCCTAAGATATTATTCCTATGATACTACTTTTTATACTACAATTATTTTTGTTAAACGATTGCAAGCATCACAACTTTGCATTGTTCACAAGCGAACCTTCTGTTCCTCCTTACTTCGTCCTTGAACGTAAGTAGTTGGCACCCCACACTGGCGGCTCGCGATAAGGTCCCTCTATGGTCCCTCCCAAATTGATGTTTGAACTGTCATTAATTCCCCTCACCGACAGATGTCAGTGCAGTCTATTATTTTTTGACACCTAGCTGTCATTTGTCATTTATTTTATTTCGTTCATTCGTTGATTGAATGAAGGATTGGGTTGTTGAACTATGTGTTAGTTGTAAATTGTGGTTGATTGGAGATGAATCATTCTTGGAATTTGATTAGAGATTTTTTGATAGGCTTTTATTGTAGTTCCATCTGTTACAACTAAAGTATGATAAATCAGTTCTGATTATTTCTTGGCTATTTTAGTTAAGCCATTTTAATTATTAATTTTAGATTCGCGTTTCGCGCACGCTTACGTAGAAGAAAACTAATCACTCATAACTTAAAGATTTTTTCTCAAAAGTATATTTACTTACAAGTTAAAAAAAAAACTTGGTTTAAGTTAAAACTAATAAGTTGCCATTAGGCTACTAGTGTAACATTATGCTTAGTATACTTTACAAAATTTTTACTCAGAAGCTCAAGCATTATATCAAAAGCCGTTCCGTTTTTCGAATAAAAGAATCCCTCCAACCAACCGCGAATCTTCATACATATTCCCTACCAGCAAGATAGCGCGAAAAATATTACAGGACATCCACCATAACAGTAACTATTATATATATTTTTATTCCGTTTATCTCTTGACAAGCTGGTTTACGACTCAATCGGAGATATTCGTAAATATTCGGGTGTGTTCGTTGCGTATGCATTGCACGGTGGCAAGTTTCTTTTATCTGTAATAAGATTCCAATTCGGATAGTCTTGATGTCGCGAGCTCCCCAAAGTAATAAACTAGTGGTGGAGTGGAGTTGAGGGGGCGTTTCCGTTGTTGCACGGTACGGTACGGTACGATAATTTTACAATCAAAGAGATCGACATCGTTTAGTTGAGCTGTGCAGGCCGTAAGTTGAGTTCTTCGATGAGATTTTAAATTGATCTACTAAGTTGTGCCTATTTAAATATTCAGATTATCAAAGATAGACTTTTATTTGAGAGATAAAAAAATGATGTTTGACAGTTGAAAATAGTTCAATCAAATCGCAGTTATTCTTCAGTTTAAAGGTATCTTTAACGTAATTTATACCAACACAAAATTTAACGTTAGTTATGTAATTCGTAAAGTATACTATTTATTAAGTACAAAAATGCCATACTTCATTAATTTCATTTAATCCCAATAAAAAAAATACTTTTTTTATTAAAAAAACGTTGTTCAATACTAGGATTTACTCCTGTATCGTGGGTGCCGAACCGGAAAGTAGAACCGGAACAATTAATTATCGCTAGGCCAAACAATCATAATTTCTCCCGTGCGGGGATCGAATCCGTGACACGTAGCACAGCAGCCGAACGCTCAACCACTGCGCCAACCGTGTCGTCAAAACTTACTATGCTTTAGCATTTTAATCTATGAGATCTGCATTCTTTTTCACAACTATGATACTTTTTGAAAAAAAATCTTCTGGTTTGTTAAAACCATCCGTCTTTCCTTTACCGTACAGTGTCAAACACTGGTCACCCGCCAAATTGCGTACGAAATACGTCGAATTTGTAGAACAAATATAAATGGTTGGGGTAGATCGAGGGTAGATAATTACATTTTTTGATCTTCGGAAACTGGGGATGACGTTTGAGGCAAGGTCTTTTGTGTTCTATACTTCGATAGTGTCATAGATATGAGACGATGTAAACAGAAACAAACATACGCACAAAATGTTTTGGGTATACTATGGGGTATACTCAACAATAATGTAATGTACACACACATTTCCTTTACATCTATAACTTTGTAAGTAAGTTGCATATTTATAAACATTGTTTGAATAGTCATTACTAGTGCCTAACTTAATTTTAGCTCGTATTTCTTGGTTTCATTTTACAGTTTTTTCTAGATTTTTTATATTACTTACCTAACTTGTTGAACAGTTAACTACCTACCTATAGAATGTCCTTTGAAACTTTTCTGTCTAAACGTTTATGGAAGGCGCTGGCGCCTGTGATATAATGATTTTCATTAGTACTGGTATCAACGATACTTTTTTTCTGTTGTTACCACTTTTTATTGCCAAACTGTATTCTTTATGACCCTCTAAATACCTATGTATTTTTTCTGAATAAACTAATTATTTCTTGTTCTTATTTTTTTGCATGTTGCTTTCTTTTTTAATGCATGTTGTTTTGAGCTACACGGTAACTGACAGATGCTTGCACTGTCTGGACAGGTCCACTCAAATCTGTGTGGCACTTTCCTCAAAAGGCCACCTCAGACATTAACTTACATGGTTCTCATATGATTTAACCAGGGCCTCAAGCTGCTATTTTTATAACTTCGTCATTCCAACAGCTAAAAATTTGTAATCTACTAAATTCACAATCGTCAATCATTGGTCGGTCAATGGTCTAGTAATACTTTTCATAACCGAGCTATTAAAAGCAGTGACTGCACAATGACGTTCTAATGGTAGGTCACTGATCAAAAGAACTGTCAAAATGCAGATTACTGCATACTTTTCATTCATTTTTCATTCGTGGAGTTTCTTGCACGTTCTTCTCCATAGAGATCTACGCTTTGGAACGTGCAGATAGCTTCACCTCTTTCGACTTGACAATTCAAAAGTGCCTGTAAAGGGTTTAATTGAAATAAATGCTTTGAATCTTGAATCTTGAAGCATTATGTACGAGATTACCATTCTATGCCATTTCTCTTAATGAAGCGTCAGTGGTTGACCAGCGGCAAGTCATAGTGATGCTTTTTATTTTAATTATTAAATGAAATAGGATTGAATTACGTTAATATATAAGCGTAGGTTCAAAGAACGTGGGTGTATTTGTAGAAGAAGAATACATTTAGTTGATATTTAGTTTTCATTATCCAAATTCTAACTAATATTATAAATGTAAGTTTGTTTCTTGCGCTTTCACACCTAAACTACTAAACCGACTTAAAAATTATTTCATTAATAGGTACAAAGCTACATTAACTGCAAGTACCAGAGTCTATATTATATCCCCGTATTCTCACGGAAACGGGAGCAACGCGATCGAAACCAGGGGACATAGCTAGTAAAACGATTAAACTTACTACTTTTTGTAAATTACAAAATTCTTAACTGTAAGGTGTACTAAACACGTTAGTACACCTACAACAACTACACAAGTACTGTACTGTAAAGTTTTATATTATTAAATACTAGCTGTAGTATAATTTGATAATCGACCAATTCTATTATAAGTATATTAATAATCGAAAATTATCATTCAAAGTATCCTTTGTCCTATATTAGGACATGTTCTACCAGTGTGCCCACTGAAATCCAATTCAAATAAAAATCAAAGAGGTAACGCACAAGCAAACTGATTTCGTATGCATTTTTAATATAAGTACATACATAAATGTACGTATGAATAGTACCAATTACTCACATTTAAAATAAGAATACAATACCATGCAAACAGAAAGTTGCCAGCCAGTTGTATACAGTTGAATGTATTCGAAATAGAAATTACAGAAAGAACAAAGAAAGAAAATAAGTTTATTTGGTGTCTAGTGCATAAATATGTTTGAGTAAATAACAAGAAAAAACCGGTCAAGTGCGAGTCGAACTCCCGCACGAAGGGTTCCGTACTTTTATCTGTAAAAACTGCAAACAAATCCTGCCTGTTGTATGTGAGCCTCCCTTAAGTATTCCTTTTAGTTTCATTAAATTAATTCTAAAGTGAATATATAACTAAGTATTCTGTGAAAATTTCAAGCTTCTACATCTTGCCGTTGTTAATATTGAGAAAAACGATAAAAAAATCACGTTTCTTTGTATGGGAGCCCTGAAATATTTATTTTAATCTATTTTTACAGTGGCAACAGAAATACATCATCTTTGAAAAGGAGACGGGCGAAAGTTCATAGAAAGTTGAGCCTGATGTTACAGTAACGAGTACTGCATTATTTTATTTATATACCAATACCATTTAAAAAAAAATTAATAACTTACGACTGCTCCATGGTAGAAAGAAAATATTGGATGTTATTGGTTTGTACAAAAACAACCACAATAAGGTATTCATACACCGAGCTCTCACGTTATACTTTGAAAATAATTAAGAATTTCACTTTATTGTAAACCCTGAATTTATTGTAGGACATTCACATATTGAAGATAGCCAAGTAGCCATGCCGCCAGTGTTCATGTGCCTACCACCGAAAACTCAAAACCAACGAACGAAGCAAATGTTTTGATTGACGTTTGAGTTTTTGACTTGACATTGACATGAGTTCTGCTTTGTTGCCAGTATAATAAATCATTGACAATCGATTGTGAAATCAATTTATGTATCAATTTATTTGACGTCTTTTTTTAAACTTTCAAGTATCACCAGGAAACCATTATATAAAAAAGTGTTTCATTTAAACCTTTGTTAAGAATAAAACTGAACCATTTTCATAGTATTTTAAATAATTCCTTAATTATTATATTTGTGGAATAATATCGATTAACTTACCTATTCTATTTGGAAACATTGCTTCAGAGTGAAAATAAGGGAAGTCAGTATTATTTTGATTAAATTTTTAATTGCTTATGCCATGATAAAACTGTTTAATATTTTATGATTAACCACAAAAAAAAACTGAAAAAAAAACATTGATAAATATTTCATTAGTGTAACGTTAGGCCCAAATTCGCCCGTCTCCTTTCATTGTCATCATTCATGAGATACAACCTGACAGATGGACAGACAGAAAGACTGAAGGACAACGGAGTCTTAGTAAAAGGGTCCCGTTTTACCGTTTAGGTACGGAACCCTATAAAAGAAAGAAAACAATTGAAACAACAAACAAAATGTAATTAATTATATTAAATGGAAATCCATGCAAAAAACGTCATAATGACGACGACAACACGACGCGTTCAATAACGTCATAATGACGACGAAAACACGATGACGATGATAATTTCATTCAAATCAAGCTAATTATGTTGTCGTTAGATATAAGTGAGAAAGCACCAAAAGTTCTTTATTTGTCTTAAAATGTGACCTGATAAACTCATAAATCTCCACATATTTATGTATGTACAATGTAGATACGTTAATAAGATAAAAAGTAGTACATGTACATTGAAATCCGTTTCCTAATTCAAATAATGTACCTACCTACTTAAAAATAAATTCGGGCTCAGTAGGAAACAAAAACATGCTACATATTACGTGCCGAAAAACAACTAGCAACATAATAATTATGCAGATTAAATTACACTAGAAAACAAACTATCACATTTTTCATATTAAAACCAATCAAAACAATAGTTTTGCCAACAGTACACGATTCAAAGGAAATAACGATCCCTTTACCCGATAGTTTCAAATTCAATAACAGTTCCAATTTCAAATATTCGAAGAGTAATCAAGTCGGGACTTACCTAACAGCTTCATTACTTCAGCCTGGCTGATGAGTACATTCAGATGGCCCGTTGCCAATGGCAACGCTAGCCAGGCCGCCCAAGCGATAACAAGAATTTTAGCTGCCATATTACACTTCACTTTACTTCAACGTCATTTTATTTTCACTTTCGAGTACATTTTTAACGCATTTTTGAAGAAAACAAAAGTTTGTTTACGTTGTATCCATTTTAGAGTTCTTCGAATTTGAAAATCGAACTAACCTTTTGGTAGGACTTTTTAAAGTTCACATGTTAAAAAGTGGCCGTTAGTAAAAATTAGATCCTAAAATATAAATTCTGTAGAAGTTTTATTAGAACAAGACTAAACATAATTATCCTTAAAAACAAAATAAATAAAGGCTTATTTAAGTCCCAGCAATACAACTAAACCAAAAACAATCTCCATTCAAAATTTCAAACGCGTTCGAAAACAAACCGACCGGAAAATTTTCGAGTTCGGAAGCCGGTAGTTCGGATACGTTCACAAGCGGACACAAGTCTGACGCTCGCGGTACCGCGCCGCACTGCCGTTCAGCACCGCTCGGCGAACCAACAAGTTACTCACTGACATGCGCACAGCACAACCCTATCATCCCGAACACAATTTTTCAAATACATCGATGACTTTATTTGGCTTATGAATATGAGTTGCCAAAGATACAGAGTAATGTAGCACGCGCCGTCTATCAAATAGTCGAAATGTGTTTAAATTTTAAAGGCTTTCATTGAGAGGGACTCGTGTTTTAAAGGGAATTAATTGAGTTTGTCTCAAGGGAGAGGCGTTTCCGTTTTGCATTAAGACCGCTCTGTGAGTACTAATGAAATTACGATCTCTTTTATAAATAAAGTGCTCTGGAAGAGTTGGTATCGAAACCAATGAAAAACTAGAGTGTGATTTTATGAAGGGATAATAGAGTTATATAATGAAAGGCTGACTTAGTTAAGAAGAATTAGCAGCAGTTCCGTTTTACATCGGATTAAATTACGAGCTTCCTTCTGTATGCAAATGGAGTGTTTGAAAGTTTATTGCCTTTTAAATAATATTTTATGAGAATTTACTGGGTTCTTTGATGAGTTTATGATGAACACCTCATTAATTCATAGTAAACACTATTCTGTCGTTTGTTATCTATCTATCTTCTATACTTATAATAAATCTGTAGAGAGGCCAATTCTGTACAAGGAATATATTTTCAAAATAACTATCAGGGGGTGATTAGTGATCGATACTGGTGCCAAAAATGCAATCAGTAAAATTTTTGTCCGTCTGTCTGTCTGTCTGTCTGTCTGTCTTATGTTCTTTATAGAAACAAAAACTACTCGACCGGTTTTAACGAAACTTGGTGCAATTATTCTTCATACTCCTGGGCAGGTTATAGTATACTTTTCATCACGCTACAATCAATAGGAGCAGAGCAGTGAAGGAAAATGTTGGGAAAACGGGACAAGTTACTCCATTTTTTAAGCTTTGCACAGCCCAACCACTGAACGGATCGGGCTGAAATTTGGCATGCAGGTAGATGTTATGACGTAGGCATCCGCTAAGAAAGGATTTTGATTAATTCTACCCCCAAGGGGATAAAATAGGGGATGAACTCATGAACGTTTGTATGAAACTTTGTCAATTTTAAACCGATTGGGCAGAGAGTTTCAAAATCGGGGGTAAAGTAACTATTCCACGCGGACGATGTCGCTGGCAGAAGCTAGTTTAAATAATATAATGGAATATCATTTTTAACCTACTTCCAAAAAGGAGGAGGTTCTGAAGTCTACTGTATTATTTTTTCTTTTGCAACAATTGATGTCAAAAACTAGACAATTTGTTTTCGAAAGTTCACAACTGCGATGCGAACACGAACGCTCCTTAAAAATACGAGAATGATTCCTCTGAACACGTACATAACTACATTCAGCTGCGATCACCTCTATCTTCGCCGCAGTACATCAAAACACGGCAAGTTTTCTCGCCGCGATCAGATTAGCCGTTTGAGGCGAATGTATAAATAATATGGTGGCGCGCTCCGTGCTGGCACTGATGAATGGATACACTTAATAAGGGAAACTTTCGTTAGTGATTATCGCGTAAATGGTTACTAGTTGTAATATGAGGTATGGGGTCGTGATGAGTATGCATAGATACAACGATGATTGGTTAATTTATCTTGCATTATTTGGGAATGTTTGTTCGCGGCTAAATTATAATAGCCTGGGTCAAACTTCGATGTTAAGCTTCTCTAGCCAAGTCGATACGTTAAGATTTTGACTGTAATTTCAGCTTTTTTGACAGTCGTTACAGGTAGCCGGAAGTATTGTAACGGGGGATTCCCCTTGACAAGACTGTCGTCAGATTTACTGGCACGACCCAGTAACTGAGTAATACGATTGTATTACTCAGTTACTGGGTCGTGAAGGTCAAATAGGCAGTTGTTCGATGTAAAATAGTTCTATTCAGCTGTATGCGGATGGACTGGAAGTCGATCTTAGTTGAAAAAAGGCTAGGTCATTGTTTGGGAATGTTTTTTTTTATTCCTGTAGTAAGGACATTGTTATATTTACTTGTGTAGCACCAACTAGGTACCTGACAAATATGAAACATTAAAAAATCAAATTGGATTTGAATTCTGTAGCCAATAAATAAGAGCCACGGATTCACTGCGAAGCAATTTCGCGTAGAAATACAATAATACATCTAGTAAGTAATACGTATGATTCCTACCGATGTCTCTAATATAAATATTAAAACCAAACACTTGAAATTCAAATAAAATTCAAAAGAGTTCACAATTCAATAACATGGTAGTTGTAGGTATCTCCAGCAAAATGTAAGCAGTCAACGATCGGCGCGCCCTCATGCGGAAAATTCTGGAAACTCACACGACTATGAAGTATGCATGACTGCCGCGAAGTTTATGCTTATTTTTTTTTTTTGAATCGCAATCTTTTTTTTTTGTATAACGAGTTTATGGTCCGCATGCGAACGACAATTTATTCGTATTTGAAATTCGAATTCGTTTCTATGAATGAACAAGTTTTGAATGGGATAGACTGATTTGACTCGAGCCACGAATTTTTAATTGTTTTTAAAACATATTGGCATGAAATTCCTATTCCGTAACTTAAGTCTGTTAGCGTGCTTAATGACTGTCAAAAATAATAAAAACATGTAGTTTGAGTTGAATAGTGCTTTGTTGCTCATCGCGTACCATAAAGCAATTTCTAAAATGCCTGCCAATGACTACAGAGACCTTTATTACATACAAGTTTTATTAATTTCCTAAAGACTTATTTATTTATTTAAATAGAACGGCCGAAGCCACTTACACTACTTAACCTATTTTTACATATAAATGACTAAACACATCATGCATTCTTCACACAAAAATTCAAACATTCCGACAGTATCACCTTCCATTCATTCGCAAATACATCCAAATTTTTGTTTGAATTCAGGTGAGCGTTAATAGCGGCTAATGTCCGAGGAATAGGTGACTTGGAGTGTGCAACTTATCAAGTGTCATGTGTCCATTTATATCGAAATTTCTAAAGCACAAGAGCCCATAAAGCGTCCAGTTTACAGACAAGGGGGTGAAAATGGTATTTTTGATAAACTTTACTATTTCAGCAGTCTCACTTTAGTGCCACATAAAACTTTTAATTAAATGAAAAACCACTGGTTTTGAGAAAAATGGCGTCAGCATGTCTTTCACTGGATCGTTTATGGAGGTTCACGAGGGTTCACATATTTAAGTAGCTCTATAGTGTTGTGTTTTAAGGATTGGTAGATAGTTTGTTTTAGGTATTGCAATAACATTTGATCTTTGCCTTAGAAGTTTGAAGACGTTTCTTAGGCTTAGCAAGAAATAAACAAAGGTTAAAAAAAAATATTCATATTCTCTTCTTCTCTTGTTTCTACACACTATTGTCTACATTTACTTTACTTACTACTTTACTTCTTCGTTTATCCTTTCGCAGGTTTACTGGAAGAAATTTCGTTTGAAATAAGCAGTTCCTTTCTACAAAAATTGTTATGTTTTCTCTTACTTATTGTATTTGTGTACATAAATAATAAAATATATAAAAGAAAAGCAAATCTGAGATATCAAACACTAGACAGTAGTATTGCAGTAACGAAGTTTGGAAGTTTGTTATACGTAATGTAAGTTATCAGTAATATGTAGGAGATTAATATTGTACCTTATGATTAATATAATCTTTTATTCTAGTATAACTATGACAGATATTTATGATATAGAGTTTAATGTTTATGGCCAGAATTTAGCCAGTGCCATCGTTAACATTTAGGTAAGTTTAGTTACAGTAGTATTGCTAGGGCCCCCCGAAAAAAATCTGGAACGCAAAAGGCACTAGGAGGAACACGGATGGGTTTAAGTCAGTAAGAGCCTGACCCTCCCTTCCGCTCCGTGCAGAGCGGACGAAGACATTTGATGATTTCCCATCCATAAAAAAGGCCCTACTATGACGTCTTAAAATCATCACGATTCGTGTGTTACACAGGGAAGTGAGGGAGACAGAGCTATACCTACAAGACGCATAGCACTATTTCTTATGCACAACAGAAGCATGACATTGGCACGTCATGTAAGGCTACTATAGAGTACCTGCTAGGGTTGCGAAATGTGTTCAAAAGACTCACCGCGGCACTGGAACGTAAAGGGCACTAGAGGATCACGGGTGGGTTTTAGTCAGTAAGAGTCTGACACTCCCTTCCGCTCAGACCAGAGTGGGATTTGATGATTTCCCATCCAGAAAAAAAAGGCTACTTTAGAGTTTACCTACAGAGTTCAAGACATTTTTAACAACTTACTTTTTCACAGACCATGACAGATTTTAGACACAAAAACTCATCACCATTCCCAACCATCAGTGTTAAACCAATCATGCTCAACGCTGTACCCACTGCACTGCAATCCACCTATAAGATTTGAAAGCTTTTAGCCTAACCCGCAGTCACACACGCATATTTCAACAACATAGCCGCGTGGCCATATATCCCAGTTATAACGGAAACAATGTTAATATCGCCGGCCGGCAATTTGTACAATAGGTACTGGACAACGATATTGCTATCGACATTTGTTTTTGTTTTTTTGTGGAATATGTTTAGAGTAGATCGTTTTGACAGAATAAGGAGGTCCTTTGCATTATAAATTAACATGCATTGAATTATTAACATTTTTTATTCTTATTTCGATTTTAATTATGATATAATTTATGATTTCATAAAATAATATAATGAGCGGTAGTACCTAGCACAAGCAAATTTTTGATTAAAAGGTATTTCATATTTATGTACATATATATATGATACACAGAAGTGGATGAAATAGTTTGTTTTTTTTAGGTATTATTTTGAGCGTATTTGGAATTTAATGTAGAAAACAATATTTATTTTTAATCATCACACGGAAAATGGTTTCTTCATAGATTTTCAATTAAAGAACTTAAATTGAATGGTTTTCGGATTTCATTGACATCTAGCCGTCCATATTTCACAGTTATAAAAGATACAATGTTAATATTTCTGGCCGGCACAATGCTGTACAATATTGCTAGCGACTTTATTTTTTGTACGGGTTAGGTGAACTGGCTGGAAATTTTTAGAGTAAGTATATTGTTTTGACCGTTTCAATTAGTAAATTCTAAGGCATTATTAGTACCAAAAATAAAATACATTTATTTAAAATGAGTTCCGTCTCTGGCGTCGAATTCGCGCGATTTTTATTTTGTATTAAGTCATCTTTAAACGATTGATTGAAATAAAACAGTTATTATTTAAATTATTTTCAAGTGAGCTAAAACGTGGTTGTGTTTTTCTGTTTACTCAGTCATAATTTTTCAACAGTCTAAAAATCATCCTTTTATCGTGTAAATAGGGTATTATACTGAAACACTCTAATTAGTTCGTCAGATAGATTTCCAAAAAATCTTGGGCACGTATTTTTTCTTACAAAAAATGAAGACGATACAGTTCGTTGAAAACTCGCGTGACGTCAATACGTCCTACAATTTTTATTAGTATCATGATTTCACCAGTCCCCTTTCTCGAACTTTGATGCGCTTTATCTTTATATTATTTTTACTATCTTCTATACTTATAATAAATCTGTAGAGAGGTCAATTCTGTACAAGGAATATATTTTCAAAATAACTATCAGGGGGTGATTAGTGATCGATACTGGTGCCAAAAATGCAATCAGTAAAATGTTTGTCTGTCTGTCTGTCTGTCTGTCTGTCTGTCTGTATGTTCTTTATAGAAACAAAAACTACTCGACCGATTTTAACGAAACTTGGTGCAATTATTCTTCATACTCCTGGGCAGGTTATAGTATACTTTTCATCACGCTACAATCAATAGGAGCAGAGCAGCGAAGGAAAATGTTGGGAAAACGGGATCACATAGTGATCTATCAATGCACAGCCCAAACCACTGAACGGATCGAGCTGAAATTTGGCATGCAGGTAGATGTTATGACGTAGGCATCCGCTAAGAAAGGATTTTGATTAATTCTACCCCCAAGGGGATAAAATAATGAACGTTTAAGATAAACGAGAAACTTTATCAATTTTAAACCGATCGGGCTGAGAGTTTCAAAATCGGGGGTAAAGTAACTATTCCACGTGGACGAAGTCGCTGGCAGAAGCTAGTTTAAAATAAAATTACAAAAAATAATGTCCAATCTTTTTTGAAATTCCAACGGACGGACTAAATAGGATTATGATTTCGATTTCTAGAAAAAATACCAAATTTATGGTAAATTTAAATTATATTAGAGCTGAACTTAGCTACGAATTGAGCTGCATCAAAATGTAGCACATACATAGTGCATTTTAAAGATCGAATATTAATTAAAAAAAAAAAAAACTTGACAAGATGATGCTGTTTTCGTGTTTTATTATAAAAAAAAACGCACGTGTTCTAGAAACTTGTTGTACATACTTACTGTTTTTACAAGTCGGCCATTCCAAATCTTAATACTGAAAAATATTCAATCAAAACAGCCAAACACAAAAATAAAATCCAACATCGAACCGTAACTCGATCCTGAGTCATAACTATATCAGGAAACATTTTCATCCATGTTAGTTTGCTCTCGTGATGGAGGGAAACGCCATATTTGTGTGTTGGATCTCGACAAACATTAGCGATCTTCTCACAATATTGAATGAATGTTTCATACTCGTTTCCTTTTAGCTTGGGAATACTGGTCATTGCCCTTTTATTTCAAATTCAGAATATTTTATGTAAAATAAACCTATAAGTACTTATAAAACGTCTCAAGTTAGGTGCACTATGCGTAATATCTCTTCGTAGAAACCCGATCAATGAACTATATGTAGGTACCTATAGTTTTTCATTAGTAAAAACTGGCCAAGAACAAGTAGAACTCACACACGGCAAGATTTGTACCATAAACATTTTCCTTTAACTGTCAGATTTTTTGTCACAGAGGCAATGACAATCAAACTCTGAAAACCTTAGTGACACACAGACAGACGGAGAGTGGAGAATTAGTAATTAGGGATCCGCTGGTTATCCTTTGGAAACGGAACCTTATAGTTTACAGTTCATAGATTCGTTTTACAGACGTCATATTTTCGAAAATAAAAATGCTAGATAGTAGTGATGTAACGAATATTCGCATTCGCATTCGCATTCGCGGATATTCGCATATTTTTGAATATTCGCATTCGCATTCGCATTCGCGAAATTACTGCGAATGTTTTGCGAATATTAAAAAAATAGTTGGTTAATAAAACAAAGTCCATTAATTATATTTCACTAGAATTTAATTTACTCATGTTTATAATGACTATTCATGTGAAATCATAAAATGACTCCTCACGCTCTTTGGAAGGGAGTGTCAGACTCTTTACTGACTAAAACCCACCCGTGATCCTTCTCGTGCCCTTTGCGTTCCAGAGCAGCGGTGACTCTTTCGAAAAAATTCCACAACCCTAGCAGGCACTGACCCTATGGGGCTCCGTCTTCTTTGCTGACAGCTCTTTGAGGCACGCGTGGAATACGACGCGCCGTCGACCCATAGCTCGGCCTGATTGCTATCGGACGGCCAGCCACCCATAGCTTGCCATCCGCAGACCCGCGCCTACGGTGGCCGGGAATCGCCCTGCGTTTCCCGGCGCCCGGGGTGTCTTCTTCTGTTGCGGCTGCTGGAGCGTGAAGTTTCCCACTCCCGCACGCGGTCCGGCTCATCCTTCGCTAGCATTACTGCTTCGCAGAAGGAGGTGACCACTTCCCATGCCTCTTCGCTCCGGACCATGGATTGAACCAGGAACGGACACGCGAGAGGTTACCGCCGCCGCCGCCGATCGCCTCGACGAGGGCACGGCGTTGCTCTGCCCAAGCAGGGCAGACCTCCACCGTGTCGTCGTCGGGGCGATCCACACAGTGTTGACTCCCGGACGTGTCCTCCCGCTGAATCCGAAACAGGTACCTCCCGACAAAGCCGTATCCAGTGAGCACCCGCGTCAGGCGGAACGTGAGGATGCCGTGACGTCTCTCCGACCACTCCTCAAAGAGGGGACTTATCGCCGCTATGGTGGCCGCCCCAACACTGGGTTGCAACAGTCGCTGCCTCCATACTTCCGTGAGATCCTGCTGGAGCTCTGTCCGCTGTTCCATAAAAAGCCATGGACCGCACGATCCCCGCATCATACAGCCTCCGGCAGGTAGCGTTTGGTCCCTCTAGATTGGGCAAGATCCGCTTGAAAGCAGCCCCGGCCAGCCCCAGTATGGGAGCCAAAAGTCGGAAATGTTCCGCAAAGTTCCACTGGCTGTCGAGGACGAGACTCAAGTACTACATAGTCGACCCGACGCCAATGGGAACTCAAGGAGAAGTTCCCATCACCGTTATCTGAAATTCCGATAATGACCTGTTCCAAGAGCCATGAAAGCACATTGCCTCGGACTTGTGCAGGGCCACCTCGAGACCCACCTTGCCTGATCCTCTCAATGACTGTCGCAACCCCGCGTGTCGTCAGCTCGGCTTCACACTGTAACCTCAAAATTTACTTGTTTTGTTTACGAAAACACCGGTCACAAACAGTCGAATGCGTTCGTATTAACGCGGCTATTCTCGAAACAAAAAAGAAACGAAACGCACTTCATACGAATGGGACTGCCGTCAACACAAAAAACTGAATATTCGCATTCGCATTCGCATTCGCGAATGTTGGCAGCAGATATTCGCATTCGCATTCGCATTCGCGAATGTCCAAGATATGACATTCGTTACATCACTACTAGATAGTATAGTGGGGTCAATGACCATTTTTGCCAAGCTTTAACGCAATTGCTATAGTTATCGTATTTTCTTATTCATATTATTTTAGATTCCATATTGTGAATGAATTTGTGTGTGGAACAATAATGTTTTGTTCTTTATTTAGTACGCAGTACGGCGGATGGATTAGTTTCGAAATTAGTTTATGCTAGGTATTGGTTATTGAATATTGAGTTTAAACAACTCGGTATCATATGAATATCCATTTATAGTTACATATTCTACACGCCGCCATTATGTATAGTACATATATAGTAAAGGTAGGTATTATACAGCATGTTAAATAACAGAGGGTGTTCCCTTAAACTCGTTAATCTATATCATTAATAGATTAAAATTAAAATATCAGCATAGAAAAATAAGCATAAAATAATCCGAATTAAAAAAAAATTAATTGACAATAAATTGGAGACATCCAAAGTTGTTCATAATGATGAGTACAAAATAACCCCATATGAGGTATTGCGTTATTATGTTACAAGTTGTATAAGTAATACAATAACCAGTCTTATTTTATACAATCAATTCTAGGATTTCACGATGAACTAACAGAAAGTGAAAGACCACATTATGGTTCGCCTTTTACACAAAGGCTACTAAATCTAAGATAACTAAGGTATCCGTTCATTACAGTTGAACATTTCAGCCTTATCTAATCCAGAAGGTGTTCGACTGAACTAGATAGTAGAACTATCATGCAGTGCTTGTAACTTGCTAGCGATAGCGGGCGAGTCGAGTTTCTAATGTTTCCTGAGCAAGACTATCCGTGAAGGTGCGATGGACTGCATACTTACTTTATAGGCAAAGTGCTTCCGTTGTTTACTACTAAGTAAATAATTTATTTATTTAAACTTTATGTACAATAGTGGTACATGGACGGACTTAATGCAACAAGGCATTCTCTACCAGTCAACCTTTGGGTTCGTGATATTGGCTAAATGCACAAACCGTGCTAAGCAAAAAAACCTTTGGGTTAAAAAGAGAACACTGTGGTAGGTGTACAACAAATAAATAAAATACAATTTTTTTTTTTGGAAAAGAATTTACAAATAATATAGGTAGGTATATAATACTAATAAAATATATATATTGCTAAAATAATAAACTTATAAATATGATGTTTTATAATATGTTTTATGTATAAGAGAACTTACAATAATTATGACGAAGACCAAACTAAGAATGACAGGCTTTTAAGTAGTGTTTACGGATTTAACCGATTTTACGCTTAAAGGAAAATTTAGACTCTGCCTTCTTGATGTCAAGTTTGTGTAGTCGGAGGTTTGTGTAGCAGTTTGACTTACACTATCTGATTATTAAAATAATTGCTGTCACATTTTGACAATTTTATGAAATGGCTGTTTTCCGTGTTTGTTTTGGGGCAAGGTAGCGTAGTTCAGCAAGTTAGCGTAGTTTGTCAAGTTAGCGTACTTCGGCAATTTGATGAACAATTAATTTCTGGTTTTATGTTGGTACATACTAGCATCACCCCGCTGTTTCACCCACGTAGTTCCCGTTCACCTGCGAATACGGGGATAAAATTTATGTGTAGGTTCCTAAAAGTGAAAAAAAAATTCAAAAATTTTCAGTAGTGTCGGAGCCTATTCAATGCAAACAAACAAACAAACCTTTCCTCTTTATAATATTAATATAGATAATATGTATGTAGATCATGGCGAACCAAGTGTCGTACAAGATATTGTAACTAAGATTATTATATAAGTCTGGTAGCAACCTGAAGTATGTTACATCTAGTGGACTTAAAGCCTAAATTTGTTTAAATTCCAATCGTAATATTACCTCAGCGACAGTGATATTAATGTCAAAAACGAATTAAAATATTTGTAAATTAGAGTTGTAATTATGAGTGAATTGCCGTTCTAATTCTCCTATTCTTTCCAATATAGCAGCCGTTAAAAAAAAAAAACGAGTGACAAAATTAATACTAAAGTATATCCTGAAATATATATTACACTTGGAGTAATGCAATTCTTTTTAAACCGAATTTTTTTTCAAACCAAAATTTATGGTCCTATTTTACGGCTAACTCTAACACTGCGTGCGCTCATTGTTCAAATTAAATAGCCCTCGCTTACCCAGCTTCCTGTTACACACTTCCGTACCATTTGACGAAATCACTCCCACAGATTGACATCAAAAACAATAGAGTAGGTATACAACAAACGTAACACAAAGGTATAGAATAGTCTATACGTAATGGGATTCCTTCACTCTTCCAATACATTCGAGCACTGTCCTCGTACCTACTAGAACAATTGACAATCAACAGTGTTCGCATCGAAAGTTTCTGACGTCAAAATGTGCAGTCCAGCCCGCGCCTATTCATTGCTGGCACAAAAAAGCGCAATTTGTTTGGTGACTCAAATACACGACAGTGTATTCGAAACGAGATTTTCAGCCGTACTTTGTTATCTTGCTGTGAAAAGCGTAGTGTGAATTTTCTGTTTTTTTTTTTATTTTTTTAATGTTTTGTCTGTTTCCATTTTGGGTTCAATGTCCTAACCTAGCTATGTTTTTGGATGGAGTTTTCTCTGTTTCACAAACAAGGTCTGCGTTAAGGTTTAAGGGTTTCAGTTTCAGAATTGAGATGATTTAGAATACCTAAGATAATTCGTCAAAATCAGTATATATATATATCTTAACTAGCTGCTGCCCGCGACTTCGTCCCCGTGGAATTCCCGATTTTAAAACATTCTTTATCGCTGCTCCGCTCCTATTGGCTTAAGCGTGATGATATATAGCCTAAAGCCTTCCTCGATAAATGGTCTATTCAACCCAAAAAGAATTTTTCAATTCGAACCAGTAGTTCCTGAGATTAGCGCGTTCAAACAAACAAACAAACAAACTCTTCAGCTTTATAATATTAGTATAGATAAAGAGACACCTTCACAGTAAAATATTAGTGTGGATAGCATGGATGGATCAAAACATTTCCCCCACTAATTATAATAAAGCCTTGCTCTTTAATTTATACTAGCTGCTGCCCGCGACTTCGTCCCCGTGGAATCCCCGATTTTAAAACATTCTTTATCGCTGCTCCGCTCCTATTGGCTTAAGCATGATGTTATATAGCCTAAAGCCTTCCTCGATAAATGGTCTATTCAACCCAAAAAGAATTTTTCAATTCGAACCAGTAGTTCCAGAGATTAGCGCGTTCAAACAAACAAACAAACTCTTCAGCTTTATAATATTAGTATACTTTAATTTATATGATATGTCTTTTTTGAAAATACAACGACTATATTTTCATGAAAATACGACCATATTATGACTGGATATACTCTGAGGTAATATTAATTGTACAGAATTAGTTCATGCTGCTGCAAAGTTAATATCAATTCATATTTCTCTCTCTCAAATAGGTTTCTGTTTATATCACTGCTAACGTAAATTACAGTTCTCATACAAAATTCTGTTTAGACGCAGGCATTGCCACAATATGCAATCCGTATAAAGGTTGTCGCCCATTGCAACAATATTCCCATTAGAAATAATATAAAGTTGAAACATGCAGCTTATTGCATCCTTATAATCGTTTCTATAGTTTTCAAGGGTATAGTTTTTTACTCGTGTAATGGGGTGCCACTCATTGAATATAAGAAGACGGTTGTATTTTTTTGTAAATACTTTTTTTGTATTCCAAATGGCTAGTAGCGTTGTACTAACAACTGGCGTCCATGTTCGCCCAAACGTATGAACATAAACTAATTGTAGCGTTCCATGGAAAAAGGAGTAACTTTATGTTGATAAACTTACACCTTTGGCTAAAGCTAGTGCTTTATTTAGTCTGCGATTTCACTCGTATTAATGAAGATTATCATCTACTCCAGCGTAATAAACAAACTCTTTTTCGCATATCTATACGCATATTATAAAGAGGATTTGTATTTTTGTATGTAACGAATAAACTTAAAAACTACTGGACCGATTTCAAAAATTCTTTCAGCATTAGAAAGCTACATTCACCCTGAGTAACATAGGCTATATTTTGTTCCCATATTCTTACGGGAACGGGGACTACGCGGGTAAAACCGCGGGGCGCTGCTAGTATATCATAAGTTAGGTTCGCGTTCGCGTTCCAGGTGCTTGCTCGTGTTAATGTGTGTTTACCCTAAAAGTTCACGTAAGTGTGTGGCTGACGGGCACAGCCGCGGTCCGACCGCATCTATTTTGCGTAAAACGGAGCGCGGCAAATTGGATTGGAAATTACGTTTGATTAATTTTTGAGTAAACCTGTTTTATGTAATGGTTTCAGTTTACTTGTTTTCGTGTGGAGGAGCGGTATGAATAAACAATGGAGAGATCTGCGGACTGCGAGTACTTTACTGAATGCGATGCAGTCCTTGCAAGTTTTCCTGGAAAATACACGCGAGTGAGAGTAAAAAGTTGAAATGATATTTTTCTCCAGCAACCCACTCTTGTACATATCCATTATATCTACTGACGTAATACAGAATGGCTCGCAGTTTCATTTCGGGTGCTCAGAACCTATAATAACATGGCTAAAACAGCTTTATACCTATAGGTGTTAACAATCCTCTTTACTAGAACTTTCCCTGTATCTCTCAATAATGACTACACTGTATACCTATTAAACTCCAACAGTTTTCTAAAGCAACATGCTGTATTGTTTTGCTTCTTAACCGTTAGCTACGGTTCACTGGCGAACTTACCCGAAGTTCCACGAAGTTGGCCGAAGTTCGCTTAATCTCGCTAGAGCGGTAGTAGTGTCGAACCGCGATAGTTTAGACTTTGTATCGTAAACTTGGCGTTCCGGGTAAGAGGTGCTGGCCATTGAAATCGGCGCCATGTTCGAAATTTAAATACAGTTAGCTCGATTCATAGAATCGTGAATCATTATGCGAGTGAACAGGGAACTATTTTATTGATTAAGTTATATTGCGTTTTGATATTTGAAATATAAGATGAAACGCATGCATTTTTAGTAGAAGTTACCAATGCTCGTTTTCACTAACATACTACCCCTAAATTATTACCAAAATTCTTTAATTTGTGAGCTAAGAAGCTGGGCGAAATTCAACAGTGTGCTTTCACACTGTTTGATTTAGCCCAGTTGAATGCAAAGTCTTGAAAATCCAAGTAAAATTAGCCCGTTTTTACTTCGGAGGGTTCCTATCCTACAAAATTAGGAACCCCTAAAGGAGACAGCGACTGTTGCAACCCAGCGCTGGGCACGCCACCATTGTAGTGATTAGTCCCGTCTTTGAGGAGTGGTGGGAGAGACGCCACGACATCCTCACCTTTCGCCAGGTGCTGCAGGACCAGACACGGCTGTTTCGAGAGGTACCTATTTCGGATTCAGCAAGGATTAGGCACGCAATGCCACATTCGCAAAATGACATATTGACACAAAATGACACATTCGCAAAATGTCATTTCTAATATGCCACATTCGCAAATCGTCTTTTCTCAAAATGACACATTCTCTCTGTGTGGATCGCCCGGAGAGCCCAAAGTGAGAGCGGGGAAAAAATAATGCCCATTGATGTTAATTACATAAGCAACTGCTGAGACTTACGAATATAGTAAAGCGTACTTAATAGTAGCTTCATCATGTTTTAAACACATATTAGCCATGCTAGCTTTGCCAATACTTTTCACACTACTCTGGCCCTACTTTCCACGTTCATATTTTACTTACAAACACGTGTAAAATAAACAGTTAACCCCAAACCAATCTCTTGATTAAGTTATTATTTTCTCACAAAAACTGGAGCAAATATACAAGATTTAATTACTTAGAATAATTACCGCTACACACCTAAGGCATAGTAAGTCCAAATTAACATAATCATGTACTAACAGCACATATTTCACCGCTTAGCGCGTCGTTATAATGTCGTAAACCTAGAAACCTCTAGTCCTTTGAATTCACTATTGGGTGAAGTTCAATTTATAAGTGACAGCTATTTATTATTAGCACTTGTAAGGAAACTTATGAAAAACTAAGGAAAAAAAAACCTCAAAAAAAGGAAAACCACGAATATTCTTTTTTTAATGTTATTTTTTACATAGATAAAGAAACTTAATGAACAGTGAAATTTTAATAAGATAAATACATATATAATGCGGAATTCGACTACTAAACTGTGTTTATATGTCGTCGTGTTTAAAGTATAAATATACGGGTGTTGATATAAAATCTGGTTCGTGGCTAGTGAAGCCCTGGTAATTTACTGGTTGGTAAAGAATAAGTTTTAAAACACGATAACCAATTTACATCAGGTAAACATTGTCCAGAAAACAAGCATCGATAATATTCGGTCGCAATCAAAAGATATGTTAGTAACAACACTAATTAATCGACCATCGATCGATGTCATGGGTCGTCGTCGCCCTACTGGTATTGGAGGACTGGTACTGGTAGCTTTTGATGTAGACTGATCCATTCTACCGTCAATCAATGGCAAATAGTGTGGGAACATTCTGTACTATTTTGCTTACTAACTTACCGAACCTGCTGGATTTAACAGGACAAGATTTATCGCCATACCTGGCTCAGATAAGCACAACGCCTGTTTGCTGCTCATAAGCTTACTGCTCGAATCTGCGTGCATAGAAACAATGCAGGCACTGCGGAATTCCAAACTCCATGTTTCAATTCAGCCAGTCACAAGACTTCGGCAAAAAAAAAACAAAAGACCGTCAATCGCTTATGCATTGCCCCACAGAATTAGGCATTGAATCAAACGGTTAACAGTCATGCAAACGTAGCATGCTTCTAGAACATAATGTGTCGTGGACTCGTGGCACACAGCTAACTTTTTAAACTTTTATGTACCTTTAATGTTCGTTGTTCAGTGTTTAATACCGGGTAGTTTCAGTTCATATGTGCGAAATTTTCAAGTAGTAAAATAGGACCTTGAAGTGTGGGTTTAAGGGCTTTATCGTGATGTCGCTAATTTGAAGCTACTATTTATTTGCGTATTACAGGAAACTGAAGTGAACGTGCCTGTACTGCTACAGTGAGCCGTTTATGGAGAAACTGCCTTGATAATCATGCTTGGCTATGTGTTGGATGATGCTTGGGGTCTTGAGAGATGTACATATATCCAGCGGTGAACGTCATTGGGCTGAAATGATGAGCCTTATTTGTTCGATCTGGTTATTCTTCGAGCCAATTATATCTCGCTAGATTCTGGCCGCGACTTCGTCAGCGTGGAATAGTTATTAACCCCCGGTTTTGAAACATTTTTCATTAGTGCTCCGCTCCTATTGGTCTTAGCGTGAAAATGTATACCTTACCTAAAACTTAGAGAATTTTTCAAATCGGACCAGTAGTTCCTGAAATAAGTGCGTTCAAGCAAGCGAACAAACAAACTTTTTGGATTTATGTATATTATATTAGTGGTTTTTTATATATTTTAGTTGATTTATGTATTTGGATTGTAAATGCATTTGTTTGTTGCACTTTCATGCCTTAATCGCTGAACTGATCTTGATTTTATAATTAAAACTAGTTAAAATGAAAGGTTTATATAATTATGTATGTAGGTATGTCTATGTATGTATGATAAAATATGTTGTATTGTAAAATTTGTGCAATGGATCCTACCCTCTATGCTTATCTCTCTCTATCACTGAGTAAAGCTCGCCTTTGTACATGCACTTTACGATGTCTAATATAATATAAGTTGTTTTAGTGTAAAATAAAGAATTAAGAAGGTTGCCACTAATTATGTTATATATAATAATTTCATTTCAGTGAAAGGAATTAGAGAATAAGTCTCAGTTGTATGTCATGTGCCTGTTACCATAAAATTTAAAAAATAAGGCAGGTCGTGTTGTAACTAATAAGCGTGTGAACAGTTCCTTAAACTTCTTGAAGCCAGGCAATAATCCTGCTTACTGCTAACTGAACATTTTATCAACATTTTACTTTAATTGCTGACCAACATGGAATTGAATTTACTAACGTTTTTCACTCAAATATTGTCATGTTCGTACTAAGTTAACCGAAAAGTTAGAACACCGTCGCCTGTTTCTTGGGCATATTACCAGCGTTGAAGACGAAATATTGAATGCTATAATTTAGCTTGTTGTAAGTTTAGCTTATTTGTTAATATTAGTTATTATTGTTAATTTTCCCGGTGTCGTTTTGCAACATAAAATAAAATAAAAAAATATAATATTATATTAATAAAAAATAGATGTTGTCCGATTCGCCACCCTAGCCGATATGCACGCTAAGATCACGAAAATCGGTCGAGCCGTTCCGGAGGAGTTCAACCAACACCGTGACACGAGAATTTTATATATAGGATTAAATTAAATTATTTTTACATAATTATTATACGAAACATCAGTAAACAACACGTCTTCTCAATAAAACTTATCCGAAAAGTCCAAAGACTCGTATAAAGACCAGTCACTTAACTTATCACGAATACTTTAAAAATCATTGAACCAAAAAGAAACTAAGCCAATTCTTATAAAGAACTCTTGGGCAAACGAAACTACCAATATTAAATTACCTTTTAGTTCCAACCAGCTATATCTAACAAAAGTTTTTGAATCCAAGAAGTTTTCCGCTCGAGCAAGTGAAAACTGAAATAATTGCTGGAGTCGAAACGCATCGGTGCGCTTTCAGCATTGAACGGCTGCCTCTCACACCGTCTCGTACCGTTTTATTAAATATGCTGTTAAAAATTTGCAACGTATGTACTTCACCACGTGTGGTAGTTGCACCAGTACGTACAAGTCGTTGTGTAACTGTGTTGGTTGACTAAATACATTTTTTTATAATTAACAGCTGGACTGAAGGACTGCTGCGACCTTCTGACAGAGGTCAACAAAACCAGCAGCAGATCATATTACTGCAGCTGACTCATAACTGTCAAGTATTAGTTTTTTGAATCGATTATCTGCTATCTATCAGTGCAACGACTGTTTAAAGCAACGTTCACATTCGCATCTCAGTCTTTGAAGAGATCTGTTATTTACCGTTACTACAAAAACACTTTTTCCTTCTTCCATATTCTTAGCTTACTTTGTCCCTCACTTGTTGTCTCACACATCGGTGAAGAATGATTCCAAGACTTCCAGTCAGGAAAAAATACTATAATTCCCCTACATTTAACAAGTTTTTCACATTGGGTGGCGCTGATATAGAAAGAAAAATAATGAAAAGAAAAACGGTTTAATTTCTCCCATACAGACGTAGGTACAATGACATTAACAACGATAAAAATATGGGGACAAAAAAAACACCAAGAAAAACCCAGACACCAATCAGCAGACTCAGACTCCAGAATTATGATATTGCGACTTAAATTCACACCTCTTTTAACGAGAATAGACCTTCTGCACAAAATGTATGGAAGCAAAGTTACACTACAGTCCAAACACACACTTATAGATGGTATTTTAAAATGCGGCACAAAGAGTAAAAGGGGGCTAAGTGGCTGGAGTACCACCCTTTGTTATGTGCGAAACGGTACGATACCGCTTTGTACTAGTAATTGGCAAGTGCGACAATTGGCCCGTGAGGGTAGATACTGTCCGTTACTTTGAACTGCGAATAACGAGTGCCATGTTTTTGTTGACGATTTGTTTTTAAGTGTTGTGGAAAATAGTTTGGTCCTTTTGTGAAAAGATTTGGTTCAAAAAAAACATTTTTAATATAATGAGAACAAGCAATGCTCGGTTGTGACCAAGCTGCCAATTTCTGCTTCTTTAAAGACAGATAGCTTAAATTCTGAGGAAAATGTTGGTTTAGAGCTTTTGTAAACAAAATATGTCTTACATCAATATTTATTGTACAATGTCGAATATGAATAAAAATTGTTTTTATTGAAAGAACGACATTTTTTCTTCTTTAGAATCCTACAACGGATACTTATACAACAATTTCTATAAACATATTCGGCAAGTTATTGTCTCATTTTTGAGCCCATTTATATGAACTTCTATTATTTATCTTCACTTTGAGCCTTAGAATAGAAACAAATTTGTATTTCATTTCCTTTTGAACTATAAACTGCGTCAACATCTCAAAACTCTTTGACTCTGAATATATTTTTCACACAGAATTAAAAACTCTTCAAACTAAACTTGAGAACCTCTTCTAAAGTTCACCGGTCACCACTCTAGCAAAAAGCGACATAAAAAAATAATTTAAAAAAAGGACATAGGTACCAGTTCATCCTCCCGGAAGGAATGATTTCCAGTTTGAAAATTCCCCGTATATTCATAGCGCAGTTCAACGGTGCGGAAAAGTGAAACTATTCACTATTCCTGTTTCTTCAAGATGCTCCCGTGCAAGGCATAGACTTAGAGATTGTTTTTACGGTGTGAAATCGCTGCCTGTCATTTAAATCATATTAAAAATTTCCAAAATTGTTTTTGGTTGCAGTTTATAAGCGTTGTGACGGTAAATAAAGATTTCCTTTTCGCAAAAAATTGCAACGTTTTTGTCCCCTAATTGAAACACAGTTCTACGATAAACCTGGATCATACATCAATCCATGAATCGATAGACTAGACATGACATAAATGTTGAAATTGAAATTGTAATGGTTTGAAATTGAAGAACCAGCGACTTGATGAAGGGTGGGGAATCATCAAATGACTTCGTCCACTCCGTGCAGGGTGAACGGTAGTATCAGACTCGTACTGACTAACATTTATCCGTGTTCCTCCAAATGACCTTTATGTTCCAGGACAGACTCTTTCGAACAAATTCCGCCGACTTAAAAACCACCCAGTTTGTAGTGCCGCCTTGCCACGCTTCCGCCTTTCTCTTGTTCCCCAAGTGCAAGAATCTTAAGGTTGGAGCAAATATTCCTTCAGATATTTTGTTTGATCGGTGAGACATATTTACCGACAAATACGGGGTGCATATTGTGTGTCGGTGTATCACATTCAGAGCTTGTAGATTATATTTTCAACACTCCTATACTGTTTATTTTGTGAAACATCTGCTTGGGTTGAAAGAAATCATGTGATCGATTTAGAGAAGATATAAAGTATACGAATAGTCATTGCAATCTCTTGTACACATAATTGTCTTACATATTAAGGTCTGCACAAAATATCAATAAAATTGACCCAGGCATGTTGGGGTCGTGTACCGGTCTAACCGCAATCAACAAGGTATCCCAATTTCAGTTACATGTTTAATATTCGATGTATATACATAAGCATAATTAAGATGCGTCCCAATGCGACCAAGGGTTTTCAATCGTCTTTTATAATGCGCAAAGGAGTGGAACTCTCTGCCTTCAGCTGTGTTTCCGAACACATTCAACCCTAATCTCTTCAAAGTTAGAGTGAACAGGCTTCTTTTGGGTAAGCTCATTCCATCGTCGACTTTGTCTCTGTCACCTGTGACCTAGGCTAGAGTCAAGAGCAAATCCATTTCACAATATAATAAGAAAAATATACTACACGACAAACGAAATTGTGTTATTTTTTCGAGTCGATGGAGACCCTAAATAATTCGGGCCCAGTAGGTAACATTATGTTGATTTCGTGTCAGCGCGAGCAAGATTAGTCTGCTTGCATAGGAACTTCTATTTATATCGAACTCCTCGAGACTGGCTACACCAAGCATTGTAAACCAGAATACGCCTTGGACGCTTAGCAGCACGCCTTTACCCAGTGGGTGGTCACAAGACAATGGTCAAAACCTACCACCAGTTATTGTCACCTGATTAGTACAACCCGGGGACCACGTACACGGATTTGCAAAGGGTATTTTCTTACGAACGCGGGTGTCTCGGCTCTCAAAAATATGTTACCCATGCAGCATATAACAAGGGCTACAAAACAAGACAGCGAAAGTGGATGTTACTAAAACTGTCTTAGTTGAATTGTTAGCCAAGTCCCACTCCAGATTTCATAGTCGGCCTAGTATTCAAAGCTTCACAAAAATAGCTTAAAACACTCATGTCTGCAACCTGTCTTTGTTTACTCCAGACAAAAAAGCCGAAAGCCGCCATCCGCAGCCTCTTGGCCTACATACTGTTCTGATTGCGGGACTTGGCACCGTTTCAAATACGAACGACATTCGCCAAGTCTGAACTGGAATTTATTCAGCAAATAGAGTTTAGTCTCTTAACCGGAATCGTGCATGGCCGGAAAAATCGACGGTTGAGTATTATGTAATATGTGTGAATAGGCTTCGGGATGTGATGTATTTTGCTATGATGGAACTGTTGAGGCTCCTTCTTTCGGAATATCTGGAAGTAGTATAAGGTAATTGCTGTGTCAGTAGGTTCTTTGGTGGTGCTGGAAGGTTTTGTTATAGAACTGAGATTCCTCACGCCCTAATGGCTACACGGATTTTGATGAAGTAAACTTTGATTGGGATGTAGGCTACTTTTATCTTACTAGCTAAATATTACAAAGATAGTATTTTTCTCACCTAACAATAACTTTTCTAGGAAAATTAACCAAATATATTACTTCAGTGTAAAAATACTTTTTGTCCTGGAAAAGTTTCAGCAAACTAATTCCCTCAAACCTCTTATCTCAAAGTAAATACAATTCAAAATAATCCCCATTCAGATCAAACTCACAAAATGTTTAAGGACACAACTATTTTACGTCAACACAAAAAAAAAAGTTTCGCAAAAATAACGCGTAGTTGGTGGCAGAAACTTTCTACTCAATCATAAACTCCACTGACTTTAATATCCGTTTCCTAGGGATGTGTAACTTTTTGACCCAAACTGAACACGCCAAGTTTTTGGCCAGTACTTGGCGGCTATTTGTCTGGTTCTGGTAACAAGCCTCGCCCACGAAATTGGCCAGTTACTGTGAATTTACAGGAAGTTTAGCTTAGAGGAATGTTTTTATCACATAAGTTCGTGTTAAGTTAAAGTGGGGTGGCAACTTTAGACAACGATTAGGTTGGCCCTGAAAGTGGGCTGTGAATTTGCAAGTCAAATAGCGGAGAGGATTTTCTATGGGGCTCACATAGGAGAATTATGCGGGACAAATTTTGTATCAAACATTTTTGTGTTTAAATGCAAATTAGGGAGAGGAGATAAGAGCTTTGTAACCTCGTTTTTTGGTATTAAAATGATGAGTACGTCATAATATTAAACAACAAGATTTTCCACTTTCATCTACATTACCTAATTATCTATTCCATGACACCGTTTGGTTTTGCTACCAAAACCAATTATATCCATTGTGTTGGATTTTTTTTCCTACACAATGCATAATTAGATTTCAAGGGACATGAATTCCAAAACTGATGGACCCTAGAAAAAACGGCGCCCCATAGAAAACCATAGGGTTGTGTCCCCATAGATTTGATGCAATTTGAAACCCATCGATATTACCGTAATGGACTAACTTTGTGGGTTGCATCGCAACTAAACTACATTAATGTGATTAGGAATTTTCTTTACTTATGATACACATTGGTTGATAAGATTTCTAGCAAATTGAATTTGAAGGATCGTCCCTGTTAATCGCTGTCTTGTGTTTTTCTTGCGGAATTAATGATTGAAGCTTCTAGGTTTCCGTTCCCAAAGGATCACCAAAGGAGGACAGAAGTATTTCCAAGGCTAAGGTAAGTAAGGTTAGTCTGTTTGTCAGTGGGCTATACGTCATGAACTCAAATAGATAGACTTTTTTCACAGAGTGTGCTTTGTATTTATTTATTTGTTACAACAAATAAATAAATACAAGGTGCGCCAGCCAAAGAACTTGTTTTGAAAGTCAACAGAACGCTAGTTTTAAAATATACAAAAAATAACCAATTCTAAAATCGGTGACGAAAACAAAAGCACATTTGAAATAAAATGTGACTTAACCAACTCTATCATAATATTCCAAAAAATACAATTTCTCAAATACTAATATAATTATTATAACTACCACAAAAAATAAAATAAAACTCCACATTTCTGACATCCTATCTAAACAGCGGTATGTCACGCACCTATCGAGCTCTTTCGCGGTCGCCATGCACGATACCCTCCGCTAAATGCACAAGTTTGTTTTACAGTTCAGAGACAATCTACTGAGTGTTTTCAATTTCCAACTGTTTATTGAGATTGATGATTTTGTAATTGTATTTCATGTAATGGAGTTACAATGTTTCTTGGTGCGTTGTCTTGGATGTGTGATTATGGATTAAACTTGGCTACAAGACGCTCTTAAAATTTGAGACAGAAAGATCTAAATCTTAAAGTAGACCGCATTAGAAGGCTTATTTTTTATTTCTTTATCTCATACGGAAAATGTGAATGAAAACGCTCGTTCACTCCAAAACACAGATCGCTGACCTGGCTCAGAAGGCTGTCCAACTTAAATAGGACTAGGCTGGATAAATGTCTGTATATCCATCGAGCGATGGGCCTACAAAATACAAAATTGGTGGCCTGGAATTGCGAGACGCGGCCGCGGCACACCACTTGGACTTGGATGTCTTCCTTGAATTGGCAGGATGTGGCACAGGACCGGGAACAATGGAAGGAATGGAGACAGGCCTTTGCCTAGGATTGGGACATTTCAGGCTAGCTATAATTATAACAATAATGTATCTCAAGATTTTTTCGATAGCGATAATTTTAAGACAATTGATCCCCCGAAGCAGTATGGTGTATATTCTATTGTATTTTTGATAGACTCCCACTTTACCACTATCTCACCTGAAGGTAGGCAATGATGTCGTTGATGAGCATGATGAGCACGCCTACCTAGAAGTACCTACACACCCTTGACTTAAAGACCTGCAAGTACAAAGGTACTTTGACGTTCAAAAGTGCCTTTTAAGAGCGTATACGCCGTACGGTATTTCATACAAATTTCAAGTCCTTATTTTCCGAAATTACTTAACTGATTTTAAATGAAACTATACACACATAAGCAGGGTACATAGGTCTAAAAAGTTAGTTGAAACATTTTCGATAAATAGTAATATTTTAAATTTTCCATACAAACATAAATTTCCAGTTATCTTTTTTTAAATAAGACATTTCGAAAATATTTTAACTAACTTTTTAGACCTATGTATCCTACTTATATGTGTGAAGTTTCATTAAAATCGGTTCAGTCTTTTCGCAAAATAGTGACTTGAAAATTTGTATGAAATGCCATACGGCGTACACGCTCTTAATGGTCTTAGACTTCCTCCTTTCTATACAGAACCGAATATTTCCGCAACAAAACATCAATATTTGTCAGATCTTGATACCGATAGCAACACTCAAAAACATGCAACGCCAGCTTACTCCGATCCTCAAGTCAAACACTTAACATTTACATTTTAGATTTCCATGAAAATTTTCCGCTTGGATTGTTTCATTTCAGTTTACAATCCAAATTTTAATCAGCAAACACAACAATAACTGAAAGCGTTTATAATAATTAACAATGGAGCCGCACTGCAAACGGCTGAATCTAGGAGTTGGAAATACACGGGACTTGAGAAGGAACGTGCACGCTTTGACGTACCTACTGATTGAAATCTTGTCGGGAGATCTCTTATTGTCTTGATTACCAACTTGAAAGAACTTTATATCCACACATGCAGTAGGTATCGTGGTTTTTAACCGACTTCTAAAAAAGGAGGAGGTTCTCAATTCGGATGTTTGTATTTTTTTTTTTTTTTTTTTTTTTTTTTTTTTTTTTATTGTTTGTTCGCGCATAACTCCGTCGCTTGCCAACCGATTTGAAAAATTCTGTTTTTGTTGGAAAGGGTATACTTCCCAAATGGTCCCATGAAAATTTTATCGAAATCGAACAAGCAGTTTTTGAAAAATCAACAAAAATCTAAAAAAAATATCTACATTGTCTACATTGACGACCTTTTAGTTTACTCTGCATTGGAGCAGTGCGTTTTTTTACACCAATGTAATTGGTTCGTTTAGGTGGGGGGAGGGGAGGGGGTGTAGGTACCACTAAAAAGTGAAAAATAAAAAAAACTTTTTACAAAAAAATACAACCGACTTCTCCACAAAAAATCAAAAAAGTACAAAATAACTTTAATTTCGGAAGTCGGTGTTCAAAAAACGAAAAAGGAACCACAAACACCGAGTTCCGAAATTAAAGTTATTTTGTACTTTTTTGATTTTTTGTGGAGAAGTCGGTTGTATTTTTTTGTAAAAAGTTTTTTTTAAATAGTCTTTTTTTGGGAAGAAAATCTCAAACGCAAAACCTTACTTAAATGCCAAAGTTTGAGAATTAAAGGCAAAGCTAAGAATGATAGATAAATACTAAACTTTACATTTTGGAGTCAGAAATCAGGGGACAGTCTTACATTTACTGCAAGACTTACTCGTTTAAAAAAAATCTCAACAGTTCTTAAGTTGTCTTACCATTGAAACTTCATTTAACACCTGGATTACAGCTCGAAACAACTATAACTCTATTAATTAACCGCATAATTATAAAAGCTTGATAAAAAGAACAATGGAATCACGTTATTCAACCAGTCATACACCATAATTACTGTCATTTCCTATTGCTACATTTTATTCCAATCGCCAATCGGTCCGCTGCCGACAAAGCCCAATTCTTTTAATTACACGTTCCTCCACGGTATTTAAAAATAAAAATCAGACCGAAAAATAACAGAGTACGAAACTACGAACTGATATTGAATTTCAGTTCACGCAACAAAAAGTGGAAAAATAAAAATGTTTCGCGTTTTTCAGCACAAACGAATGTGAAAAACCACTGTTTGGCCTTCCTAGAATAAATAAAAATAGTTCTTCGTTTTACATATATTGAAAATACAAGTCAAATGTTGGCTTCTCATCAAAATGTATTTTTACTTATTTAATATGATGCCTACACTATTTGTTTTGTGAATTGCAATTTTTAGTATGTTTTATTGTTGTGCAAGCGATATGTGTCGCAGCCTGCTAAAAATTTCAAAACAAAAAAAATCCTTCTAAATTTAATCGCTTGATGAAGTGAGATGCACATGGCCGATGGATGTGGCGAAATTTGGGAGGGAATATGACCAATAGTGGACATCTTCCGGGTCTAATGATGATGGTGTTAATAAACGATTCAACTTTAATGCAGCGGGGAAGTATTTTCAATCCTTCTTTGATCCAACAGAACCATTTTGCCTCAGTGATTTAATTCATCCTGCAAGTAATGGATGATTAAACATTTATTTTATTTTATTCAGGAGTGAAAAGCTTACTTCTAGGAAAGCGTGCTCTCTAGTCGACCATATCATCGCTTTCCTGGGATCATTTAAGTGAAAAAATAAATTTCAAATTTTTTCACCTAATTTTGCGGTAGTGTATTGTTTTTTTTTTTTGTTGTGACGTTTCTGCCTGCCATCTTCAATCTCCTCACCCTATGTTTCCACTGAGTCAACACTACGGAACCCGCGATTAACAATAAGATATTAAATTGCAGCCCACCCCCTGAGTAAACAGGAATCAATCATCGCTCCATCACGACCCGGAAGAGGGTTAACTCTATTCAAATAGCTTGCTATCGCCAAATATTCGCCTCGACACGAAAATAGGACGCGCGTGTTTGCGGATGCCTTTCGCATAGTTTGTAGATGGGTCTATGTGATCGGGTCATGGGTGTGTCGATTTAGATGGGTATGAGAATGATCACAGATCAGATTGTGTGATGACATCGCGGCATCGGCTGTACTGAACAGCCACTTTTTTGCATTTATAGGTACTAGTTTGATTTTTTGTTTTATCTTACGTAAACTTTTAAAGTATGGTTGTACATATGTTTCAGAAATAATATTATGATGTTTACAAAGATATAATAGGCATACAACATAGCCTAGGAGTTCTATGATAGTTATTTTTCTTCATACGCTGTATTCTTAGGTGGTCGTTATTTAGAGTAGATTTTTCAATAATCAAATATTTGTTTTACAGAAGAATAATGTTATGAAATATTAATATGCACCCTGTATATTAATATTTCATAACATTTTTTTTTTAATGCTTGACCTTATTCCAGGGTTACGTTCTGTATGTTACAACTATTTCACTAAACAAAATACTTACCCAATCTTCAATAACTCCCTGAAGATAAAGACAATGTTACAAAGCAGAAAGGCAAGTTGAATCTCAAACAGAACCTCAACTCGAAATACCAGCGAAGTAATTACCACTTCAAATTCACCTCCATCGTCAAGCCAACTTTATTACTAACAATTACAAACTCACATAATAGTTTAATGCATTTCCTTCGAAGAATTTCCCTACGTAGTTGCTTACTTAAATCTTACTCCACCTAATATGATAATAAGTGTGTGAATTTTCATGTTTGTTTATCAATCTCGATTTAACGGTCGAACTGATTTTAGTGAAATTATGGCTACTGTGGTAACGTGTGCAGTTAAATGACAAGAGGGGGTTCTAATTATTGGGTAATTATATTTTTTTTAGGCTTTGTTCATTTTAATGATATTTGAATATCGTAACAATGCGATTTGTAATTAAATTAGTTTCTAACATAGTGTGTAAGTTTTAACTAATAAATTAGGAAAGGATCACTGATATCTAAATTCACTGATTTTATTCAATTCAATTCAATATACTTAGATAATACACTATTATGATAGCTAGAGTCAGGTTCGCGCCTGTTGGGATCCAAACGAATCATATTTTGTAAACCACCACTTTTTAAAACCATAGAACTTTTTTTTTCCTGGATCGGAAATCAACAAATGACTTCTCCCGCTCTGAGCGGAGCAGAAGGGAGTGTCAGGCTCTTACTGACTAAAATCCATCCTAGATCCTCCTAGTGCCCTTTGCGTTCCTGGGCCGGGTATTTCTTATGTGTGAGAAGAATCTATTAGATCGATTAAGTTGAAAAGTACACTTTTCAACTTAATCGATCTAGTAAATTCTTTGCTTTGCTGTGACCGACTATCGTTGTTCTATCGACAAACACAAGAGTGATTCGATTAGGGATCCGTTTTTTCATAAGAACGTTCGTATAATATGTTTTCTCTGGAACAGACCGAGGAGGCGAAGTCGAAGAGCACAAGCAAGTCTTATATAAATTCACTAAGTGCTTGTAACTCTTCAACTATCAGTTCGCATAGAATTTCTTAACTCAGTAATTACTTTGCGTTGAAGTGTAAGGAGTTCCCATCTTATATTAAACTTTGAGGGCTTATTCTAATGGGCTTATTTCGCTGTATCGGGAATTTTGGGAAACACTTGCAGTTACTTAAGAGTTCCCCAGTTGAGTTTATTAGTAAGTAGCAAGCTTGTTTTTGGGCAAAACTTAACTTTGAGAACAACAACAATTTGTTTGAAAACTACTCTGGGGAATTGTGTTAGTAACAGCTTGTTTCTAAATAATGTAAACTATCATAATGGCTTTCTACCTACATAGTTACCATGGGAATTAACTATTAGCATATTGAAGATTAGCTTTTTCCAGCAGTTATTTGAAGATAAAAGCCTAAAACGGTCTACGTCTAAAAAATCTCAACGCATTTAGCGTTAGGAGACACCAATGCGAGAAACAATCAGTTCTGTAAAAAAACTTTTTACAATAAAAAAAACAACCGACTTCTAAACAAAAAAAAAAACACACAAAAAATATAAATTGCTTTAATTTCAGAACTCGGTGTTTTCGGTTGCGTCTTCAGTTTTTGAACACCGACTTCGAAATTATAGTTGAAGTGAATGAGAATATCATCAATGTAGTCGGAGCCACACAATATTTGCGATAATTCAAATACTAGTCATCAGATTTCAGTCACATTTAAGGAACTACACGACAGGCACCAACCTACGAATATAAAAAGAATCATCAAAATCGGGACAGTTAAAGTTATGAGGTAACACAAACAAAAAAAAAATCGGTCGACTTGAGAAAAAAAAATGCCTCCCATTTTGGAATACAATTTTATAAAATACAAGTCCAAAACTAACCCACGAAGACCCATGATCTACATGAAGTTTTTTTGTTAGTCATATTTTAATTGTGATTGACCCATGATTGAAACATTCGAATGTCATCTAGGCTTTAGACGAAATGGGCTTCTGTCGACGGCAGTGATTGACGATATGCGAAATTGGATGAAACAAGTGAAATTTCGATAATACATGGCAGCAATAGTTCACTTTGCTGTCTCAGGGTTATAACTCAAACTGCTGATAGTCTGTATTTCTAATTTTTCGGCTGACGTTGGGCAGCGGAGAGCAGAGGCGGCGAAAGGCGCGGGCACCAACAACGAACAATCACAAACATTGTACCTAATGGAGACTTCAATAATATTCAGTTTTCTACAGTCCGCTGTTATCATTTAAAAGTCCTTAGATATTATCATTAATTTAATAGTCCTACCAATCTATTTTACAACTAATTTATTATTTATCTGCATACTGATGCATAGTTGTAAAGGGTATGAACACATGAGCGCGGAAATTGTTTTAAACCGCAAGTTCATGGCATTGCGTGCACTCGACGTGTGTTACGGGATGCGTCCTAACTGCGGTTTAAATGTCTGAATTGTTCATAAACTAGGTATTTTGAAAATACGGCTATCTGTCTCCATGATAATGGGTTCTGTAAATGAAATAGGATTTAAGCTTACTTGTGGAACAGAAAACAACGCTTCTATATCTATACTAATATTATAACGCTGAAGAGTTAAAAAAAAAAAAAAAAATTGATTGAGTCAGGCGTTACTTTGCGGAAATCCATTTTAAATTTGAAAATGAAAACAATATATCTAGTTTTAATTTCCGCGAATATTAGTGGGTTGCAGGTATGCACCTCCCTCCCGCCCTCTATATTATGCACATGCAAGATTACTAGGCAAATGCAAGGATTTTAAGCACATGCAGGAAGGCAATGCAAAACCCAACACCATTACCGACACGTGTTTCGCCTCTCCACGAGGCATCCTCAGGGGACGTGTTGACTCGCTGACCGTTGAGTTGCGACTGAGTTATTATTATTTTTTTTTTTTTGGAATGGACCACTCGCAGTTCAGCACACTAAGGCTGGTTACTGCTTAACCGGACAATGAGAAATTAGTTTTTTTTTTTTTTTTTGAATGGACCACTCGCAGTTCAGCACACTAAGGCTGGTTACTGCTCAACCGGACAATCCTGTGGTGGCCTCAAATGAATTTAAGGCCCCCAGCCAGGGCTTAAAACTACTTACAAACTAAATGACCGCTCGCTAAGGGCATCCCCTGTGGGACACGGGCCTCGGCTTAGCGGGGTCATTGAGGGAGGGCAGCAAGGGACAGGCTGGGTCAGATTGATATTATTTAGGGGATTTAACGCTAATGGCTCAGCAGCGCGGGCTGGCTCGTTAGGCAAAAGTCGGGGAGGGTTTTGACGGGGGCGTCGCGATGGACCTCGTCGGCGAGGTCGGAATACGGAACGCGTTCTGGGTTTATTTTTTCTAAGAGTGCTGGTTTCCCTACTACTCTCTTGGGTCAGGGTGATGGGGTCATCGGGCTCAACAAGGGTATGCCGCGGTCGGCGGATCTTGCTGATCTGGGAGGGCGTGTAGCGGGTGGCCGATACGATAAGGGGGTTCTGGTGCTTTTCAGCGGACTCTATGAAACGCTTTGAAAAACGCTTCATGAACTGTTTGATGGTGGGGATACGGAGGTCGACATGGAGACGCTCATTTCTAACGTACCACGGGGCTCCCGTAGCCTTTCGGAGAAACCGGTTTTGGATAACCTGCAACCTATGGATCTGGCGGGGCTTAGCGTGTGCGAAGGCTACACACGCATAAATCATTATCGGGCGTATGCACGTGGTGAAAATGCGTAGTTTGCATTTCAGGGATAGCTTGCTGCGAGCGTTCAGTATGTAATGAAGCCTACCGAGAGCGAAAGCGGCACGATTGCGCACCGTCTTTATGTGCTCTCTGAAAGTAAGCTTTTGATAGAGGATCACACCTAGATATTTAGCTTGCTCTACCCAGGGGATCGGCTTGCCAAATAACGTGATCGGACTGGGACGGGGGGGGGAAGAGACGGGTTTGGGGCTTGTAAAACAAGATCGCCTGACTCTTCTCTGGGTTGACTTCCACTCTCCATTTCCGGAACCAGGCGCCTAGTGCGTTTGCGGATCTCTGGAGGTGGCCGGCTATTGCCTTCCCGCTATTGCCGGAGCAATATATCGCCGTGTCGTCAGCGAACAGAGCTAGCTGTGTCTTAGTGCTAGTGGGAATATCGCTAGTAAATAGCGAGAACACTAGGGGGGAGAGGACACCGCCTTGGGGTACTCCGGCGCGAATGGGATGAGGGGACGAAAGTGCACCTTCGATTCGGTACTGAAAGGTACGGTTCGACAAATAGTCTCGTAAGATGAGCACGAGTCGGTCCGGCACACCGAGCTGGTATAGCTTGTATATCAGCCCGTTGTGCCAGACCTTGTCGAAAGCTTTCGCTATATCGAAGAACAGGGCTCCCGTAACGAGACCGCGCTGGTATTTGGCGCTGATATATTCAACGATACGGTAGACCTGTTGTACGCAAGAGTGGTTTGATCTAAAACCAAACTGCTCATTGGGGAGGAGGCTCTTAGCTTCGACGAAGACCTTGAGACGCTTATGAATAAGCCTCTCGTAGACCTTACCTAGGACTTTGAGCAGACTGATGGGACGATAGCTGGACGGGGAGGACTTGGGTTTTCCAGGTTTTGGGATACCGATGACGGTAGCCTCTTTCCACGTCTGTGGGAACATGTTGTTGGACAGAGCGCCATTGAAGATGGCGGTCATCAACATGATCAGAGTAGCCGGGAAGAGACGAACCACTTTATTGGTGATACCATCGGAGCCCGGGGCTTTCCTGAGTTTGAGACGCCCGATGATCTCCTTCACCTCATCGGGAGTGACGGGGGGGAGGGGATCATCAGGGTCCTCTACTGGTGGGAGGGAGGCTCTACGTTCGACTTCGGCATTCACCATATCGAGATGAGCCTTGTCTACTGGTTGGGAGTTGGGAGAGCATTGGGACTCTAGACTGTCGGCCAGGCATTCGGCTTTGTCCTCGTCGTCGAAGGCGACGGTGTTGTCGGGACGCGTGAGCGGAGGCATCGAGCCAACCTCAGAGGCGCGTAGTTTCCTCTGAAGTTCCCAGAATGCCTGATGGGTAGGTTCGAGGTCGCCCAACATCTTATCCCAGCGACTTTCAGCAGTTCAGCGATGCTGTTACTTACTTTACGCTGTAAGTAGCGCATGTGAACCTTGTTGGCTTCGCAGGGAAAGGCGCTGTAGGCACGGACTGCCGCGTTCTTTTCAGTCACGAGCTCACGCACCTCGTCCGGGAGTTTCCAGTGGTGATCGCTCACCACCGGAGACTCCTTAGAACATTCGTTCAGGACGGATTGCACGTGATCCGTGAGTGAATTGATCGCGGCTGTCGTGTCTGCGACAGACTCGATTAGGTCGGGGATTTGGTCTAGATGAGGCGACGTGGTGACTTTCAGCTTTTCGCTTACTTGACGCCAGTCAGTGGTCATTCTGGTGGGAGGGGATTGGGTGGGGTCCATCGACCCTGATCTAGGAGCGAGCTCTAGGATCACGGGTCTATGGTCCGAGTTTAACTCGTCATGCGTCTCCACAGAATGTAACCGAAGGTTGACATTTTTGAGGAGGGCGATGTCGAGTACATCGGGAGAGTGGGAGGATGCGTGCGGGTAGTGGGTGGGATGCATCGGAGTGATGACATCGAAGTTCAGGACGCTGCACAGCTCGTACACGACCTTGCCTCTCGGGTTGGTCGTGTGACTGTTCCAGGAAGGATGTTTGGCGTTGAGGTCCCCCGCCAGAATGACGGAGTCGCTCAAGTCAAGAAGTTTGGTCAGATCATCTTTTAGAGCGGGAGTGTCCACGGAGGCGTTGGGTGGGACATAGGCTGAGATGATCGTGATGGGTTGATGGCCTGTCATGCCTAGCCGACAGACTGAGACCTCAAACTTATCGAGGGAGGGAGGATCCATGGGGATGCAGTATAGGGACGCTTTATAGTAGATAAGAGTACCTCCTAAGTGGCAACGGGTCCTATCATTGCGAACCAAACGATAGTTTGCAATTTTAGGGTCCCGATGCTGTGGCTTCAGGAAGGTCTCTTGCACCAGAAGTATGTCTAGGTGATGGTCGCGGAGGAATAAGGCGATCTCATCACGTTGGCTTCTAAGGCCGTTGGCATTGAATAGCCCTATCCGGAGGGCTTTCGGTTTGAACCTACACGTTACCCTGGACTTATCCATTATGGGTGAGATTAGTGTAAGTTTGGACGTGGTGAACTACGTCACCGTACTCGCGGAAAACTGCAGAGTGGTCGCCTCTGCAGTTTTGAAGCGCCACGGCCATAGCCAGGGCGCGTGGAGAATAAAAGGCTTGGTACGTGACCAGAATAATGTTCTGGGATACGTCACCAGCTGGAGTAGGGAGAGGGGAGGGTGTGGGAGCTTGCACTGGGGCAGGAGCAGGGGCGGAGGCCCGGGTTGCCTCTGACAAGGGGAAGCGTGGGAGCGCTACGTCCAAGAGGGCCGGGATGGCCTTGGTGGCCTGAGCGGTAAGGGTGGCCTTGGGGGCCGCTGTGGTTGAGGGGGCATGAGCGCTGGGCCTCAAGGCCGGAAAGTGGGCCTGGTGATTGAGAGCGTTCCAGGGGCTGGGACGCTGTGGGCTTAGGGCCACGGTAGACTTTTCTACCAACTGGGGGCATTCCCTCTGCTGGCGATCGCTTGCGCGCTTGGCTAGCTTGGGGGCGGTCGACTTGGGCGCTTTCGAGCAGCCACGGTAGTTAGCCGGGTGGCCAGACTTGCCGCATAGGACGCAGCTGGGCGGCTCGGCGCATTGGGACGGGTCTTTGGGGCGGGGGCAGTCAATGGTGCCATGGTCACCCAGGCACTTGACACAACGGGGTTTGCCGAAGCAGTTCCGTTGTGAGTGGCCATAGAGTTGGCAATTGTGGCATTGGCCAATGATGCCACTCCTGCGGGGCTTCTCTATTGCTAGGCCGGAGAGGCCGCAGATCTTTGAGACCTGGAAGATGGGATGGTGCCCGTCTGTTGGATCACAGACGACCAGAATCATATTGTATGATTCCCCACCTCGGCGGTGCATGCGGTGCACCTCCGCTACAGGGATACCTTGCGACTGAAGGTCGCTCAGTATCTCTTCTGTGGGGATCTCCCGCGGGACGTTTTTCACGACCACGCGTGTCTGACGCGCCTCGGGAAGGGAGAAGGAATGGAACGGGATGTTCCGGCCTGAGAGGAGCTTGTGCAACTCCCTGTAGTCCTTTGCGGTCGGGACTGAGACTTTAATGCCCAGCTGGACAGCTCGGGCGTTGGTTTAGTTTATATGCCTCTCCTTGCAGGCAGGGGACACCTCCGTCCATTTTGCCTTGTCGTGGATGAACACGGGTGGCGGAGGGCGGGGTTTGGGGGCAGCAGCCACGACGACCATCGGGCTGGCGGATCGGCTGGCCTGCTGGGAGCTACCAGCTGGCGAAGTGGGGCGGGATTGGGGGGCTGAAGACGGGGGGGAGGGATGAGCGGGGGCGGCCTTTTTGGGGGCCTGCTCAGCGGGTGAGCTATTCTTCTTCCTCTTTCCTCCAGTGACGACTTGAAAGTCGTCTTCGGAGGAGGAGGTCTCAGCGGAGGAGTCAGAGGGCTCCGATGGGGTGGCGGAGCATGGCACTGTAGTGTCCATGTCCTCTGGGGTGTCACTGGCGGCATGGGGCTTTGTTGTGTCTATTGTCTGTGAGACAATAGATTTTCGGGCGGCAGGTGTTACCGAATTCCCGGTAACGCTTTTGGTGGCGGCGTTGCTGTCTTTTGTCTTAGAGACAAAAGCCAGTTTTGCGGCGGTGGCGGCGTCTATTGTCTTTGTATTGACAATAGCGGCCGACGGGGTTTTGATCGTGGGTACCTGCTTTGGTACCCAGTTTTTAGTGGCTTGCTTATCAACAAGCGGCGGGGACAAAGGGCTTTCGAGGGCATCACTGAAGTCAGCGATTGCCTCTACGGCCGTGGGAGTCTGTTGCTGCAAAGCAGCGAGCTTGCTGCCATATTTGGCAGCAAAGTCGGGGTAATTTTGCGCAATGTCCCAGAAGAACGCTAGATAAACAGCGTCCGACATGGTGGGGGGGGGGTCGGGGGGATCTAGTTCCTAACTTGCATCCGGGAGCAACGTTTTCGTAACTCCCCGAGCTTCCTACTTCCTAACTCCCCGGGTGGGATATCCCGGGGATGTGTACCCTCCCTGTCGGGTGTAGACAGGGAGGTGAGTGCCTATTTTTGTGTGCCCTAAGCTTGTAAACCCACTGCCGATCTTATTGTGCAGTGGGGCCCTAGGGTCAGAAGACCGGTCCGGTGTGAAGGGGTTGAGACACCCAACCACACCGGGTGAATGCTGGAAGAGAGCGGGGTTAGACAGATGGCAGCGACTAGGGAAGCCCCCAAGGCCGCGTACCAAAGCCCTTCCGATTTGACTTAGCCCTGAGGGGGCTTAGGCCGGTGTATCGGGTCAACACTCCTTGGCTTCGTTGGCGCCGTGAGGTATCCCACCAAGGACCACGAAACTGTGGATTTTCCCTGAAGGGGCACTACGTTTAACGACGCTCCAAAACAGAAACAAGAAGTCGTCCACTGCCTTGAAAAAGGCGGCTTCGGATCAAAGTTGTAGTCGGCGACTACAGGTGACGTCACGACTGGAGCGTGACGAAACGAACACACACGACACTGAGCACGATAACGGGAGAGCAGCGGGGAGCGGCACGTCCGTCGCGGGCGGGCGTCGGGAGCGGAATCTGAGGAGAAATTAGTTCAAGGCACCCCCCTTTTATACACTGCCACCGTTGGTTATTTGTGTACAACTACCCGCAAACATACGCAGTAAAGGGGAAGAAACTAAATTCGTCTGGTCATTCAACAGTGCAAAATTATTAAAAAATATAAAAAAAATGTTTTAGTCAGCCATAACATTAATTTAATAAAAGAAAATTTTAGAAGATTTAAAAATTTAAATCTTCTAAAATTTTCTTTTATTAAATTAATGTTATGGCTGACTAAAACATTTTTTTTTTTTAATAATAACATTTATGTTCGTATAACTGAACAAAATGTAGGGAACAGCTGTTTTTTTTTTCCGCGATTTCTGGTTTGGTCCAATAGTAAAAGTTGTTCATAATGATGAGTACAATGACCTCTTAAGAGGTTGTTGGTGTTTTACAAATAACCCTGTATATTTGAAGAGCTAAACATCTAAACAGTAGACAGTTAAAAAGTAAATAACAAAACAATATTCCTCGCATTCTTCGTAAAAGTGACTTCAGACTAGAAATTAAAATCGGCATGTATCAACAAAAAGGCCAACAAATAAATGCTATGTTGGGACCGTTCAGCGTGATGAGGCGATGCTTAAGCGCTTTAAAGCGATTTAAGCCAAAGGATTTTACGGCCGACAGATTTCAGATATCCACGCCTGCGGACAAGCGGACGGGGTCCATTACGTATCGGGATAGGCGATGGGAATTGGCATAGACATTACCCAGTATGATATAAGTACGTAAGTGCAACTTCCATTTGAGAGATGGCTTTAACCGATTCGTGGGAAGTGTTTTTTTTTAGTCTCTCGTCGTTTCTATTTAGACTTGTCGTGGTTTGGTAGGTAAATATTGTAATTATTTAATGTGACAGTTGTTTTTTTTTACTGTCTTTAGATAAACATAATCTTGGAATATTCGACACAGCTTACCACGTGTCAGTTCATTGAATTTTGACCTCATACCAAACTGTATGAGGAGTCGGGGAAAAGGAATTTAGAAAATCATTGTTGTGACGTCGGAGCATAATAATATCATGAACAAATGACGTTGGCGAATCTTGCCTTACTCATGGGCGTACCCAGCTTCTGGCCTAGAGGGAGGCAAGTCAGACTTTTAAAGTTAGATCTTACACGACTGTTTCGCTGCCCTCCCCTGACCCCTCCCCCCTGGGTAAGACCATGACCTTACTGTTACATCTTTTGAACAGTTGACTTCACATCTATTGCTATAGGACCAAGATCTGTGACACTTTTACTACAATTTTAAAACCCTATGGCATTAGCCTCAACATACATAATCTATGCCCTGTCGTCGCCTGCGGACAGCGCGGACTGTTAGTCCGAAATTGCGAAACCGCGAACGGTGGGCGCGCGCCACACTCTGGCGCCAATATTGGCACCAACGTATGCAAAGCGGGGGGTTTAAGTAGCTTCGTACATGTAGGTGTGTGTCGCTGTAAATAGATGAGAGTTTTTTGCTGATTTGAGCGTTTTAATAAGATACGAAGCAAAGCATTGTACCTAACTAATGTTTGAAAAATGTGAACGGTGTTAGCTAGGCTAGCACCGCATTTCATAAAAATAATTTTGGCTTTACTGTAGTTGGTTAAAAATCGGACTGGTTCTGAGCTGTTTTGATGTGGTCAACATGTTTATCGTTGCTTGAAATTATGACACGATTTTAAAACGACTTCAAATAATGAAAAATGAAACATATATTTTGTGTACCTATTCAAAAGTATCTAAAGGTGACCCTGCAAACGTTTTTATGCCATATAAAATAAATAAAATGAAAATTAGTTAGGGGGATGAAAAATAAATGTTGTCCGATTCGCCACCCTAGCCGATATGCACGCTAAGATTCACGAAAATCGGTCGAGCCGTTTCGGAGGAGTTCAACCACAAACACCGTGACACGAGAATTTTATATATAAGAAGATATATGAAACCGCCAGAAGGAATTCAATATTTTGTTTCCCTTCCCTTCTTTGACTCACTGAACAGTTACGCATTATCCAATCGTATCCTGAAAGTTTCATTCATTCACTCCAAAAACAAACAAAACATGATCAATACAACATCAAAAACATTTAAAAATCGAACGCAAACTTCAAAAACAATAAAAAAAACAACAATCTGGCATCCCGCGGTATAAACCAACCCCGAGGTAACACAGCTCTCCCCACAACGGTTGATGGTGCGTTTATACCGTGTAACGCGAGCTAAGTGAATCAAACTGTCATTCTAGCCGCGTTACTGAGAACTTGATGAAAGATTAGGGAGGATAAGTATAGGGATGTTTCCTGATTAAAAAAATATGATTCTAATTATTAGTCCGTCAGTTAGATTATAGAAAAATATTGGACACGTATTTTTTCCTTTATCAAATCTATAAAAACTGACGAAGATAAAAAGCATCAAAGATCAGGAGTGGGAGCGTGTGACGTCACTTCCCGGTAAAAATTATAGCGGGTAGTGACATCACACGAGCTTTCAACGCACTGTATCGTCTTCATTTTTTGTTTATGTGAAAAAAGAAAAATACGTCTCCAATATTTTTTGGAAATCTATTGTAAAAACAGCAAAAAAAAAAGATAGGTTCAGTTCCAGATTTTAGTATTTGAAATCGAGTATTTACTTCAGACTGAAAACCTATAAAAATTTGGGATGAAGTATAGATTAACAGGTTTTTACTGAAAAATACTAAATTTAAAAACCGCTCCTTACAAAAAAAAAAGCCGAAGTTGGAAGCACTTTGTTGAGAATTAGGCGGATGACTTTTTAATTAGCTCACAAAGTATGCATAATTTATTCAAATAAGATTTCTTACTTCAAAAAGCCAACTCTTGAATATCGACAAGTGCGAGTCGAACTTGTGCCTTAAAGGTTCCGTACTATCGAACAAGATTTAATACTATGTAATTTTGTATTGTTTGCTGTAATAGTGGCAACAGAAATACACACTCAATGAAAATTTCAACTGTCTACTAATTAAGGTTCATGAGATACGGACAGATTGACGGACAGCGGTGGCTTAGTAATAGGGTTCCGTTGGCCGGATTGGAAACCTAAAAACGTTCAAAAATTAATGCAACGGAAGTTCATGTTATAAACTTGCAATAGAACATTATCGCAAACAAAAGGAAGACGTTCTGATATAACAGTTTCATTGCCAACATAGCAAAATAATTTCTCAAAGAACTATTATTTTGAACCATTGGTACTAGGATTTCAAAACTGCGATCCACATTATTCCTTTCACAGCTATGCAACCTGTGCTTACTTTTTGCGTAATATCATCCCTTGCAGACGAGGCCGAGGGTGCAACCTCCCCTTTACAAAATCACTTTTACTCTGAATGTACACCTTTAATTTTATTTTTTATGTTCTAAAGATTTTCCGTGAACCTCTTTGTAATAGTAATCTCATTATGGTGCAATTTATTGCAATATTGTTGGATTAAAAGGCCATGTTTAAAATGTAATGCATTTTAAAAGCGTGTTTCGTAAAACTGCTCTTATTTTATAGATATTCTGCACATAGAGAAAAAATACAGTAGATACAGTAAAATATTGTACATTTGTGGTGTAAATGACACCACGAATGTACAATATTTGACCTACATATGTGTGACAAATACATATGTTTTGTTGTTTTTTTTTTTTAATTATTCGTCTTGCCGCGTATGGTGTCCAACTGTCCAGTTGCGGCATTTGTTCGAAAGAGTCACCGCGGCCCTGGAACGCAAAGGGCATTAGGAGAATCACGGGTGGGTTTTTAGTCAGTAAGAGTCTGACACTCCCTCCTGCTCTTCTCCTCTCAGAGGGGAAGAAGTCATTTGATGATTTGATTTCTCATCCACAAAAAAAAGGTATAGTGTCCAATGTTCTTGTAGAACCGATGCGTTAGGTAAGTTTGTTCAGAATAAAGTTTTCAAAAGTTCAAACCAATATGTCCTCAAGAACACTGAATAAGTTTATAAATTGATTTGAATATTCCAATATCTACTATAACTTTAAACCTAAGTCGTATCATTTTAACAGCTAATGTAGGTACAGTCGGTGATAGCAATTAACTGACCCCCTAAAAATTAAACGAATTTGAACCTTTTGCTTGTTACGAACGATCGAACTAGAACAACGTTGGAACTGGTTCAACGTCTACGATCAATAAAATAGTTATTCGAATTTGATCTTTAATACGCAGTGTTAAGGTAGGTATGTTCTTGAATATTATTTCAACTTGTAATATAATACGTAATTTCGATCACGTTGAATATGTTTCGAGTGGTCTAGTGGTGACTGTAGTGAGCTGACAAATTGTGGTTGCGAGTTCGTTACCAGCGTAATTGACGCGTTTGTTTCTGTTTTGTATATTTATTTTAAGTTATTAATAATAAATTATAACTTTAGCAACAACAACAAAAAAAAAATGAACAGAAATAAAAAACCAAAATGGTGGTAAAAACGATTTTATTTTATAAAAAAAAATATTATAAGAATAACATAAATGATATTGATGACGACACGAAGATGATAATATTTACCTGCTTACTAATAACGTTGTTAACTGCACTGACTTTAATGTAGTGAATCAGCATGTTATAATATTTAGAAATATAGGTATGTATTTCTATTTCATAACAATAACATCACTACATTAAATATCATTGAACTAAATAAAACGGCATTATACTTTGAAGTTCTACCTGGTCTACTATATATCAATTTGTTTTATGAATAGTTATTTTAGTTACAAAATAAGGTTTTGACAAAAAAACTAGGTATTCGAAATACTTCGTTACAAATTATAACAATAGTTAATTTAACACACACACTGACATACGTTAGTATTGTTTGTGACCAACACTGGTTACTCAAGTTATTCATGCTTTTTATAGCGAAGTGGAGCACCATTTTTTCTATTGCTTGTTGCAAGCGGTCCCGCATACCGCGCACCATATTCCAACAACGATCACTTCCACTTGCAGTTGAATGAGTAGGCAAAAATGGCTGTTCAGTATGCCTTCTAACAATTGCTTGATGACGTTCTGACACTGGAGTATGTAACATAGGTAGTAGGTTTTGGTCCAGGACGATCTTTTTGAATATTCCCTGCCTCTTCAAAACGTCTTAGCGACAATCTGACTGTATTTCTCTGAAACAACACAATAAGCATTATTTTAGTAACGAATAGGTAAACATAATTTATCGATTAAGTTTGAAAAAATACGTTTATCAAATTAGATTATAAAAATCAAATTAGACCTATAAATGATCTCAAATTAGACTCATAATGAAACACAGTTAATTGTCTATTATTCTACATTCACCGGCTTTTAAGCAGACTAACGAATTAAGGAAAAAGTATAATTATAAATGAAGCATAAAAATAATACACTTACCGCTATATTAAGTTTCCTAGCAATCGCTTTAATACCAACATTCTCCTCATGCAAATAGATTATTTTGTATTTTAAATAATCACTCAACTGAGACATGACGATTAAACTATCAAAACTGATAACAATTAATAAAAAGGAAAAAAGCCAATTTAGTAAGGCAAGGTAAAAATGTTCGCGCGTATTCACTGCTATTTGTGCATAGAATATCTTGTTCAATTTATTCTTCTACCCCATAGTCCTTATGTCATATTTATAGCAGTTTTTGTTGAATACGCATATTGACGTCTAACTACCCACTTATTAAAAAAGGTAAAAAGTTATTAAATAAATGACCTAATACCAACCTCTTAAAGCTCAAGTTTGCGTATCAAAATTATTTATTGTTTCTGTTCATCGAGTAGTGTTAGTCTGATAAACTCATACCATATTGAATAACGTTTAATGTTATGAGCATAGGGTGTAAAATCGAGTAATTTTTAGGGGGGTCAGTTAATTGCTATCACCGACTGTACTTGTTTAACTTAGTTTGTCTTCTACAACATTGACTGTTGAAGTCTATCTAAGACTGGGGTGTATAAAACTTAAACGAAAAAAAAAAGTTTTCTTTATAATCTCAGATCAGTTTTCCATCGCAAACTTTCAAACATTGAAAAATTAAATTAAGTCACTTTTTTCATCTTTTGCTAACAGAATAAGTTTAAAGTTATTGAAAGTGGTGAACGCATGATTTTTATTGTAATACTTTAGCTGCCTGAAAATACTCTGAGATATTCTGACGCCATTTTTTCCTCGTAATGCGGTATTGTAAGAACCGAATATCGCTGTATATGTATGTCACCGGAAGATTGTAAAATGCGTAATATTATAAAATGTCTTGACAGATCGTAAACTCTAGACACTGAAGACATTCATAAAATCATTTACCTACATAACTGTAACGGTGAAAAGCTTACTTCTAGGAAAGCGTGCTCCATTGTCGATTATCGCTTTTCATCAGGTGTGATTATATTGCTTTATATTGATTTGAAATCAATATAAAGCAATATAAAGTTAGGATAACAGTTATGTTATCCTAACTTTATATTGTAAATGCGAATGTGAGTTTGTTACGCTTTCACTCTAAAACGGCTGAACGGATTTAGATGTTTATCACATAGGAAGACCCAGACCTGGAATAGAACATATTATGTTACTATTTCATCTCGTGGGATAACTTCCGAACTATACGCGGGTGAAGCCGCGGACCAAACTAGTATAAATGCGAAAGTGTGTTTGCTGAACCGATTTTGATAATTGTTGACGTAGAGAAAGATAGGACCCTCAACGCGTTTAGGCTTTTTAACTTTTTTGCGAAATAAAACTTGAATGTGAGTAAAGCTGACAAAAGCTACTCAATAATAAATAAGAACTGCCATTTATATATAAGGATATCTATGTAGCAACGTCTTCTCACTTCCCTCGAAACCACTTCCAAACGATTTTCTGAGAGGTAAGTAGAACGTGCATACATAAACATACTCGTCCACTGGCCAGTGATTGATGACGCGTCTCCGACAAGACTGATGCAGTGTGCTGCTGACCTTACGCGGAACATCCTCCATCACGACCATTAGCTTATTGCTAGATCTAATAACGGGAGGAAATGTTTTGTAGTAGCTTCGATTTATGTATGTATATATTAATGATAAGATGGGAAGACTAAATTATTTTTATCATGCTTAGGTGAATAAATGGTTTAATAATATTATAAGGTACTCTTCGACAATGCTCTTTACTTTAATTGTGTTCCTTTCCAACTAAAACAAATGAATTATTTTGTTTATTATTTATAACGGGTATTATCGCATGACAGCTGAAGAGAAGACTGCAAGAGCGCTTTTACCAAAGGTGTGTGTGGAAGCAAGGCGATTGGCTTGAAAAAGGTTCAGGAATAGGATTATTTCATTTTCCTGACCAGGTTTAGCACAGCTCTGATGCAAAATATCCAGCAGAACAATGCTAGGTTTATTTAACACGCTTTTTACATACAAAAATATTTGAGAGGAATTTGTGCGACGGTCACTAATCTTCCAAGCACTGCGCAAGCTTCTCGCACCGTCTAGCTATCTCACACGTCCCCGTTTGTAAACTACCCTGCTAGGTCATTGCAGGTCAAAGTTCTCTCTTCTTTTCGTTTACTTCTCTTTGTGTAGAGTTACTAAAGGCCAGTCCCTGTTGAAGGAGTTTGGCTCAAAGCGCCATCTCTCCCTGGGCCGAACGCGATGTCGCAGTCCAAGAATAGAGACTTTTTGGATCGCTACTCAGATCCATTTGGTCTCTGACATGCGGCAGGTTTGTCCAGCAAAATTATATTTTAGCTTAGCAGTTTTTGAGTGACATTACGTATTTTTGTGATGTAAAGGATTGTTGTATTCCTAACTCGGTCTTTACATTTGAAGGGTCCACTGCAATAATGATGAAAGTCTATTTTTGTACAAAATCTAAGTAATCACGTCATTCAGCCACTGAATATCTCTAGTTGGTATTCTCGTTAACAAACTTAGCAATATTCCTTTATTTTAGACAGTGCACGCTTATACCCACTGCTGAAAACTATTTATCTTGCTTTAGTGCAGTCAATTTTAACTTATTGCATCCCTGTCTGGGGTGGAACGTATAAAACTCTTATGCTTCGTCTTGAGAGGGCGCAGAGGGTGGTGTTGAAGGTGATGCTTGACAAACCCTATCGATATTCCACATTCCAGTTATACAGAGACATAACTGTGCTTACTGTAAGACAACTTTGTGCACTCCATATAGTCCTACGTACACATTCCTCACTAATTTATGACCCTGAATTCTTTACAAATAAAAGACGTAAGGACATGGTTTGCCTTTGTATCAGAGTCAATACTGCTCTTGCAAGTCGACACTTTCCGAACTTGAGTGGTCGCCTTTATAATGCACTTAATAAAGTTTGCCAAATATATCCTCTTACGAAATATAAATGTAAGAGAGTTGTAAGTCAACATCTACAGGGTCTTACATACGACGAGACTGAAAGACTATTCACCAGAAATATATAATAAGCGCTATTCAATAGCTCATATGCACATAAATTCACTTTCACCTAAAAGTATTTCCATGCATGCCTTTAATTTTAAATTTAACCTTGAATCACTTACTATTAATTTAATTAATTCATATTGTGTTAAACTATTTTTTATTTACATTCTACTATTTTTAATCAGAAAATTTAAAATGAACCAAAATATTATCTGTTATATTGTATTGTTATATTGAAAATTATTATGTTAATGATTGATTAAAAAAAAAACTGTAGGAGGAAGGCGCCGGAGTCTGTCACACAGTTTATACTAGCACAGACTACGTCGTTTACTCTATCTTTAATAGAAAAAAAACAAAGTTTTTAGATACATTGTTTTGAATAGGATAGATGATAATGTACTCAACTTTCTGTTAAATAAATTATTATTATTATTACTAGATAAAAGGTACTCAAAAAAGTCCTGGTTTTAAAAAATAACTGTAAATAATATATTTTTTACTTAGTTCTTAAGTAAAACTTGAGTGAAGAAACAATATATATAACAATATATAATATCAATAGTAAAAATATGCTGTAACAAATAATGTATTATTTTCATACCTTTAAACTCAACTTTCCTGTTCCCATTAATAAAATTGAAACGCAATTATCTCAAAACGAGGCCGAGGTAACAAGGACATTCATCGTTATTGCAGTATACCCTTCATTTCATATGTACGGAGAATAGTCTGGTCGATGGTTTTTAATCGAAATGCTATAAGTTACTAACTGCTACCCCACTCCTACCAAACGCAAAAAATCAAAATTCGAATATTTACTCTCATTATAAGAATAAATATATACACATTTAATTTACTTTGAAAGATCAAAAACTACCAAACTACTTTTGAAAAAAAAAATGTTCATTTGTGGTTTTCTTTTGGCGTTCACCAAAACCATCACACGTAATATGTTGTTAAAAATATAACAATTTCATCAAAAGTACCTCTCATCTTGTTAGCCCTAATGAAGTTAAAAAAATTATGATGCGTGCCCGAAATTGTATACTTTGCCTTTTAATTATTTCACGAGGTTACACCCTTTGTATCAACCCTACAAATAATAAGGCAGCGTAGGTAAAATGTAAACATGCAACCCTGATTTATGTCTATGGTTACTGTACCCAAATAAGCCAATTCCCAAAGTTATATACATATGTATGTACAGTTATATTATATCCATTCTTACTTTTTACAGTCGTTGTTTTTCTTAAGTCGTATAGTCGGTCTTCCCGTTATTAAAAACGATGGCCATCCATAGCCCATGTATGCGCCAATTCCCCCTTTCAGGATATGGAACGCGCGGAGACCGCGTCTCGGCAAACGTAGTAGGACGTCCTCAGGCACGATGGAGTGACGATTTGCGCAAGACTGCTGGCAGAAACTGGATGCGAGAAGCCGAAAATAGATCTAAGTGGCGTGCAATTGGAGAGGCCTATGTCCAGCAGTGGACTGCAACAAGCTGTTGATGAGGATATGGTACGCACACGCACAGCCTCGGGCTACCTGCATCATAGGAGCTGCCTGTGATCCTCAGCAACCGCATACCTAGATAATTTAACTTACTTGAGCGGGAAAAAAATTACCGCTGTATAAATGTACCGTAGCTCTATATTGCTTAAATAATTAATAAGATAATTATTATAAGTATTATTCTAAAGAATAATAATAGTGCACCATCTTTTTCTAATTTCCAATTAACTTCACCCACTTTGGCATATAATCATATTAATAATATTTAAAGTAAAAATATTAACTAGTAAGGGTTCAGTATCGCCAGTTGTAGAAGCGATTATTATTAATCCACCCCAAATTTCCCACGAAAGCATAGAATAAACAAAACAAATTTCAAAATATAATTTACCTAAACATTGATTTATATAGCAACGGGTTGGTCGTTAATTTAAGCTTACTCTAACTCAGCTTGAACATCGTATCAAAGTTAATCTTTATCATGTTAAGTTTCGACCTTTGACCACTGCTGGAACGGTTTTTATATTACGCGACTCTATGCGAATTTTGTTTTTTGTGACTTTTTTTTTGCGACTCTTGTTTTGTATGGCGAAGCTGAAAGGGTTATGAAATGACATGAGCTTTTGAGAGGGTTTTATAATTTTTGGTGATGTCATTGTTTTTTTGTGGTTTGCAACATACCATTTTAAGTTACATGGAGGTAAAATTAATATCATGTCAAAGTACATTTCAAGTCATAGCACCATCCCCTAAGCATTGTAAAAGCAATAAATATTGTTAAAAATAAGCTAAAAAAGATTTTTGCGCGATTATTATGAGTAGGTAAGTCGTTCAGGGGATAACTTTGAAAAAAAAGGACTTATTGAGGTCAAATCGACATCGTACAAATGTTCCCTAGTATATTGAAAAATGAGTGATGTTCGCCTTAATTATTAGCAGAATTGGGATTATTGTTTATACAGGTTGATTAAAAATTAAATTTAGTAAGAAAAATCAGTTAATGAATTATTTATAAACTAATTAGCAGCTCTTTTTACTTTAGTTGTATGCCTAAGTGAAACTGCATGTGTCTTGTTTTTAAACAGGATTTGTGTTGTTCTGTTTGAATGTGTATGTACATATGTCTTCTTTGAAGTGCCGATATGTTCAACTTGATGGTACTATTTAAAGGTCATACATGAAATAGGGATAGGCAGTGACCGAGTGGCATGCAAAAATTGTCAGAAAAACTTGTGGCCGTGCGGCCAATGATATTGTTGCCATCGCGGGAAGAACCTGAATAAGGTTGGTACATGAACGTAGCGATTGGATCACAAAATATGAGAGGTCTGTGCCCAGCATTGGACGAAGTCAGTCTGTGAATGACGATGATGTAACAACAACTTTTCTGTATGATTTTGAGTAGGAAAAACCTCTAAATCGACCTCCTCATCGTATCGCATCCGCATCGTCCTACTAGAAGTGCTTCCGACAGTAATTTAAAATGCATAAATCTCCTTGGCTCAGTCGGTCCGCTAACTGGATTCCCTCGAGTTTCAACTTTCCGTTTTATGAATAGGTAATCGTTTGCAATAGGATATCTAGTGGACAGGGATGTTATTTATCTACGTCCAGAATATGATAGCCGTTAGGGTATGAGCTCACTAGTTATCATGAGTTATAGGATGTCCGCGCGATATTTTTGACATAAATTGATGTGTGTAACGCCATGCTAGTTTGTGAATATTGGTTTAGTTTCAGATATCAGCTTTTTTCGTTGTCACAGTGCTTGTAGAACACAGAGTACTTTTGTTGTAGAACATTACGTATGGCCTTATAAAGCTACACTCGATCTGCCTAGCCTGTTTTATGGAGTTCGTACATGGTGCATGTAGCTTGCGCATATTGAGGCACTTGCGTGGGTTTATTCTCCGTGGGAAGCCGGTGATCGGGTCCAGCGACTCGAACCCTAAATCTGCGATGCGCGTGGTCTATCCGCACAAGTTTAATTGCTGTTTTGTTTCAATTTAGTTTTTGTGAAGAGAAACGCAAGTGGCCAGCGTCTTGCTTGCTCCAGTGACTTGCGACAAGCGATTAACTTGCATGAGTACTGGCTCAAATAATCCGCGCCTTAACTTGCTCTAGTAACTTGCGCCGTGTACTAGCACTATTAATGTCGGCTTCCAATCTACTTTCTTCTGACTTCCGACGCACAATGACTGGGTAGATAACATAATAATACTTTTTTTTTTCTAAATGGGAAATCATCAAATTTCTCCCGCTGCAGAGCGGAAGTGTCAGACTCTTACTGACTAAAACCCACCCGTGATCCTTCTAGTGCCCTTTGCATTCCAGAGCCGTAGTGATTCTTTCCAACAAATTCCGTAACCCTAGCAGGACATGATAATAGTTTTAGTGCGAATTTTGGACTTCTGGCAACTCTGTAATGATTGTCAAAGATCTACAAATGACCGTCGGCCTGCGGAAACACAGAAAGGACTCGGTGTCTGATGTAGCTTTGTAAGCTCCGGAATCGTTTTTTAGGAAAGTAACACACAATTTATGAAATAACCCTCTGTATAGGAAGACTATACTCTTGATAACATTTTGTATTTACCTGACTGTGAAGTAACAGCGTTAACTTCCGATTCTTGATAACAGTATCTTCAGTAGTGGATCTTGTTATCAGTATTGAAAATAATTAGAGAAACCTAGGCTTAAATGCTTCATTGCGAAATTAATAGCTCTAAATCAAGCTTTCCGGAAAAATACACAAAATCTTATTTTTATTTAGATAAGTTGAAATCTACATCAACTTATCCAAATAAAACTAAGAGTAAACGAGTCTCCCTCCCTTAATTTTAAAGGCAAAACACTCTATAAACTGCTCAGCAAAATGGCTGCAAACAAATTTAAAAAAATCACTTAAAACGGAATGGAGTGACACCTATCTACCCCATTCGTCACGCCGTGTCACCAGTCGTGTGAAACATCCCCTATTTTACATTTAATTGCATTTCTTTGTCGATCTCCCTGTTAATCTCGATGCACCCTTATCCTTTGTAAACTCCAATTTATGATGACCTTCCGCATTCCTCTGTGTCAGTCTATTTTATTACATTTGCGGGGTGACTGTTTGAGTGGCGAAGGGTCGTGGTAGCTTGGTCCCGTCTAGACGATGTTTGATATCAAAAAGTATGTGTTAGCCAATATTTGCGGACACACTCAGTTCGATTGCGTGTGCTTAATTTTTTGTGAAGTAGTGTTGATATTGAATCTGGTGAGTCTCGGAGTAATGGACTTTTTGCGATCTTAGTGATTTTTAGACAATTTTCTTGAAAACCTATCTTCAAACTTCATTTAGAAGTGCTGTATCACAGGAGAAATTGAAACTTTAATGGGTAGCAATTACCTATGACTTAGCAAACCTTTATTGAGGATGTCAATTCAAGTATTTGTTACCAATCAACTATTGGTAACAAATAGTTCTACTACATGTTTACAGAATTTGTAATAAACGACTTTACATGAATGAATAGGTAGATAGGTATAATCAAAAAACAGTCGTTAAAACAATTTTCATTCCTAAAATTACTGAAAACCGTTTGTAATTATTTTAACGAAACAATCCCAGTGAATCGGATTTTTATTAATAATTTAATTTCGCTCGAAGCTAGAGCTTGTTAACGATGCCCACTCGAATGAATCCGCTTGTTATTTATAAAATTTCAATCGAATCATTCATAGCGGGCTATATTTTTGATTCGTTCATCATTATTTTTTTACAAAATAGGTATATTTTTCACCTCAATGTTACTTGCAAGTTTTACTATTCCAGTTCTATAATAAAAGTGATTTATTAAAACCATCAGTACGTGTATTATAACTTTCTATATACCTTCTTTGAGTTCTGCAACAACCAAACAGAAAGAAAACATTTACAAAATAAAAATGCCAGTTATAGAGACTGCCGATCGAAGGGAATTTATAATTTCATAATGTTTGAATTAAAAAAAAAAAAATTAAAAAAGAACGCAATTTTTGTCGGTGACACGAACCCGAAGATTTTCCCCTACCAAGAAGTGCTCAAAGCGGCTAAAGAAGTTTTCACTTAAAAAAAACAAGTAACCAATAATAATAATTATAGGACAATCTTTCTGAAATGTCGGAAATTAGCTGTTCCCCAAAAAAGCTGCATAATTATCCAAAGGGACAAGAGAAAGGTAGCGGAATTTGAGTTCAAAAGAGTCACCGCGGCCATGGAACGCAAGGGGCTAGAAGGATCACGGGTGGGTTTTACTCAGTAAGAGTCTGACACTCCCTTCCGCTCCGCCCAGAGCGGGAGAAATCATTTGAGGAGAACTTCACACGTATAATGTTAGTCAGGATTTGGTTCAGATCAAGTGTAAAATCAGCCCATACTAATGTTTAACTTTTTTTTAAAAGCTAAAATGAAATTGATAGGCTGTTACTCCAATTGATCAGTTTTTTGTAGTAATACAGTTTTGAAGCGTTGGTGAATACATATTAGATTGTGCCCTCTTCCTTGGCCTCCTTTATGTGTTCTTTTCATGTGTTATGTATGTATGTATATTATTGGAGACAATATTAACCTTATCAATAATGATTAACCTCGCATAATTTTCAATGACATATCATCGGCCTAATTCTGCCTACCTGCTAAGTCTATTTTTGGGTAATTTTACTTTTATTTATTTATTAATATGGTACTTCAACGACTTACTCACTAAAACATACAAAAACAAAAATAACACACAGTTTTAGGCATAGTGAGATCGTCACTTACAGAAGTACACAGCACTCTCAGAATAATAAAGGGTCAAGTAAGGTAGCATTCTAAGACTAAATTTATACAAATTAAATTTTAAAAATGTATAAGGTAAATTAATCAAAAACAAATAAATTAATTTAAAAATAATAAATTCAATCAGATTAAAAAAATTAGGTTAAGTTAAAAAAAATGGGTTACAAATTGGCCGTGTGCAGGTAAAAATACAGAAATATTAAAACAAAGTAAATACCTAAATAATATTAAAAATTGAAACAGCAAAGAGAAAATGGAAGTAGATGCAATTGATTACGCGGTGACTGATGTCGCACAGACGTCTTGAGACTCTGTGGTGGCAAAAAGTATCCTCCGGTATTGACGGAAGGAGTTAGAGTAGATGTCGATGCTATTGGTTCGTGCGGCGATTTTATTGTAATTCCTCATAAGACGGTTCATGGGTGCGGTACCACCAAGGTCTTTTCAAGTCTGCCAAAAAGTTCTGACGATAATCTACCTTATGATAAATATTTAAAGACTAAGTATATCAATCTAAAACCGTTAAAAATAGAAAGTCTTAGCAAAGAAATAGTGAGTGTAGAGTGAAAGAAATAGTGCTGTGTCCTATAGGGATCGACGAGATTTTTAAAATGATGATTGTTAGAATGATATAATTCTGTTTTTGTTCTTCTTGTAAATTATGCAGAAATGGACTTAGCTGGTTAACGAATAAGGTTGACGATATCCAAGTCATCCGAAAGTCGTTTTCTGTCCGAAATTAAAATAAATTTAAAAAACATCTTCAAAAACCTTCTGTCTATCGAACCCGTCGCCGGGCCCCCGACACAATCACTCACGCATGACGTCACAACCCTATCGCGCTTGCACACGCGCTGCATTCACTGGCTTTAATTGTATTTAATCGTTGCGCTGTTTTTATTGAGAGTCTAGGAGAGGGTTATGATTTATTTTGGCAGGTTTCATATGGGTGGAAACGTAGACGTTTATGCGGCTATTTGCTGCAAACCAGTATCTACATTTTATTATCAAAATACCTAGATATATAATGTTTCGATTACAAGTGATATTGGAAAGAATTTTGTGTTTTTTGATTGCCTTTTGTCTAAAATCTCACTTGGTGGTAAGCGGTCATATGGTCGACGATGGAACACGCTTACCTAGAAGTAAGTAATCACTCACGCATGACGTCTTAAACCTATCGCGCTTGCAGTTGCACTGCATTCACTGGCTTTAATTGTATTTAATCGTTGCGCTGTTTTTATTAAGAGTCTGGTAGAAGGTTATGATTTACTATTGATTTAAATTCATTAACAGACATATTGAAATGAAACAACCATCTAACTAAACTCATAATTCTGACCATTTTTTATAATAAATAACGATAACTATATGTACTCAAGGTTTAGGTTTCATCAAATAGACATTCAGGAAGAAAATGGTAATAACCACTAAAGCGGAACAACTATAGCAGTGTGCTGAAGGAATTCAAGTGTCTCTTACCTACTAGACAGCTTGGGGTTATCCAAAATGACGCAGTATGAGATAAAACATCGTCACTTAGACTTTTTGACTTGTTTAAGGTTGGTTCTTCCGTTACATTCCTTGTATGAAAAGTTCCACTTTAATCTTTATTTGAAGGGCAACATTAAGAGTTCCATTAGTGGTATACACCAGCTCACCATCAGTCAGCCAATCCAAACCAACCTTTTTTCATCTTCAGTCACCAACAACAAAGGACATTCTCCTCCATCCGATACAGTCGGAAGGAAAAGTTCCGCAAATTTATTAATTTATCGCCTTCATTATTTTTTCCTTGTTATTTTGATTTTACATAATTGCAAACCCCAACACTGTCAATAAACCTATTTATGCGCATAGCAACGGGGCCAACGTCCAAAACTTAACCCTCAATTGCTTCCGAGAATTGTCAATATTTCAACCCTCCACTATCGTTCGAGTTATACCAACATGACCTAACTCCCTTCCCAATTTACGTGTAAACGCGGTTATTCGGTTATTTGGTTCATTCGTTCATTCGCCGACACCTAGCCATTCGTCAATGAAGGTAATCATCGGTCATCGACCCCAGGGGGACTGACTGATCAATATTTTCGGTCTTTCGGATCGGTTTTAGTTTTCGAGAGGTCATTATGAAAGATGGATTTCTACTTTTAAGACATGCGTAATTTTCATGGTATTTTTATATTTTCTTTTGTAAAATTACGAAAAGTTGCGCAAATATCATAAGCTGAAAACTGTGTTTTTACCGTTTCAAATTAGTATAGTAAGTCTTTTTCTAGTTTTGTGAGCATTTTCTTGTCCGAAATTCTGTATATCATTCGTAGTCCATCAAAAAACCATCAAAACAAAAATAAAACGGTACTTCCACTAAACACAAAACGTATCAAATTTATCACACAAACATTAACAAAAACTAACAAAGAACTATTAAAACTAATTACATTTTATCGAAAGTGTTTTAAAAGCTATTAAGTAATTAAATCATTATCTATGATTGCTTTCATTAAAGCCGAGTCATCTATTACACTGACCTAATTTAACGCTTAAATAATGCAATGAATAGACTTAGTGGGCCATGTGAGTATTGTTATCACGGACTTTTGAATAAGCATTGTTATAGTTATTATTCTGAAAATGACGCAAGAAGTAGACCTCGACCAAGCTACAATGATCTGCGGATCCAGTATAACGTATAGGGCTGTGCTGTTACGTCTGCTGCGGTTCTGTAGCACGTCATCAATGCTCGTTGATGCACGTACTGACTGCTTCTATGCTGTACGGCGTAAGAAAGCGGCGTCAATACTCAACACTCAAAGCATTTATTTCAATTAAACCCATTACAGGCACTTTTCAACTGTCAAGTCGAAAGAGGTGAAGCTATCTGCACGTTCCAAAGCGTAGATCTCTATGGAGAAGAACGTGCAAGAAACTCCACGGACACTCTTTTAAATCATGTTCTGTATTACATAACTTTTGTTACATCCTTTGGTGCTTCTATATGTGAGGACAATGCAAAGAAAAAAAAAGGAAACTATAAAAAAAATAAAGTATAAAGATTAAAACAATTCAGTGACAGTTAAGAGGTGACCAGTCTCAACCGACGGCGACGGCGCTCGTTCACGAACATGACGCCGCTCCGTGCTAGTCCCAACAGCATCCTAACCGCTATAGCCCGGAGACATAACAGCCCGTTCGCGTTGGTGAGGTCACTCTTGTCAATTGTACATTGTCGGTGTTATTGGTTAAGTACTAACATAGGTACAAATATATTTTGTATTTTATTTATTTGTTGTACACCTAACACAGTGTTGTCTTTTTAACTCAAGGGTTGACTGGTAGAGAATGCCTTGTTGCGTTAAGTCCGCCCATGTACCTTTATTTTAAATAAATAAAGATTAAGGCTAGTGTTACTAACCCAATGGATATTTGTTATCTGATAAATAAATGATATTATATTATTATATGTAATACATTACCTTTTAACATAGCAATAACTTTTAATTGATCCACTTAATCAAACCCAAATCTTAAGCTGAATATGCTTAGACTTTCCCTACTATATTGGGGTCGGTTTCCAGTCAAGCTGGAGTCAGCTGAATGCTAGGGTTTTACGTGGAGCGGCTGCCTACCAGACCTCCACAACTTTAACTAGGTAACACGGCACTTCTGGGCAGGACTGGAGTCCGATTTTCTGGCCTCTGACAATCCGTAACGACTGCTAAAGATGTACAAATGTCAGCCAGGACCAACGGATTAACGTGCTTTCTGAGACACGGAGGAGTCTTAGTATGTTAAGGTGGTCACCCATCCATAGACCGACCTTGGCAAGTGTTGCTTAACTTTGGATATCGACCCGTGCGGCTGCTCGTATTTAGCCGCGAGCTCCTAGTGGATATTTTGTAATAATTATAGAATTTATTTTGAAATAATATATTTCAAAACAAATACTATACTATAATACAAAACGGGGAGTACCTACCCCGTTTTGTATTCCTGATTCGTCACTTTGTCAAGAGTAGTATTTTGACACTAGTTTTGATCTTCATACAATAATTTCGAGTGAACCCTAACAGGAATAAGCCACAACCTATGTTATATTGACGACATGGTTGGCGCAGTGGTTGAGCGATTGGCAGCTCCGCTGCGTGTCGCGGGTTCGAATCCCGCACGGATAAATATTTGTATGGCCTGCGGATAGTTGTTCCTGTTGGATCTGACTATTTATGAATGTGAGATTGTATGTTTGTAATCGCCATACGTTACAGGAGAAATTCGTAGTAACTGACACTTAAAAAAAAGAACTTTTTGTCTTTTCTATAACTGCTCTTCACATTATAAACAATATTCATTTATCTGTCTACATTAGGCAACTGACTATCTGCCCTCTAAAACTTAATAAGCATATAGGTATGTACTTTGTTTTGCCCATTGTAACTTGTTCATTTTGTGAATGGCCTATTTTCAAAATATGCGAATCCAGTTAGCTTCGCTTCGCGCAGAGCGGGAGAAATTATTTGATAATTTCCCATCCAAAAGCAAAAGCTTGCAATCACTCAAAAAGTTAAAGTCTTCTAAGATTTTTTTCCTGTAGTCACAATACTCATAAAGGTACCGAGAGAGTCTTATTGACTAAAACCCATACGTGTACCTCATAATGCCCTTTGCGTTCCAGGGCCGCAGTGAGTCTTTTGAACAAATTCTGCAACAGTCGCTATTTCCACCACCGCAACGATTAAGACGGGGCAGCAAGGTACTTACCTTGTTGCCCCGTCTCAAAAGTTCACCCTGTATATCACAGCTATTAAATATGCAACAATGAACGCAATACATTGCCGTCCAACAGCCAACATAGGTCACATTAACTATTCAAATGTTACACAAGTCCAACTCGTGTCAATTATCCTATAATTTACTTAATCGCCTGAATACTGTCATCTTTGTAACTACAGTTTTAAGCTGTTAATTTTGGAAACTTCTTTGACATACTTCGGACTCAATTATAGGTGCGTTATTTAAAATAGTTACCAATTTTATTTAGGTAAATTACTACCTATACATATTACCAATAGTTTATTTATACATAAGAATGTTTATAATATAAAATATATCTACACTTTGTGGAATAGCGAGGAAACCCCGACACTTTTTTGTTGATCTAATTTAAAAAAAAAACAAAAGATCCAACAAATATATAAATAACTCGTAGCTCGAAATAATTTAACTCATCAAGGTTTACTATTATAATATTTAATAATATTGATAATAGGTTTCCTAATTATCTCTACATCATCACGTTCTAAGATAAAACTCTCATTGTGTTTATATACTTTTATCGATTTTCTGGCATCCAATAATAATGGTGACTTTTTAAACAACTCCGAGATCAAAGACAAGAACACAAACCTCATTTTGAAATATTTTTATTTAAAAGTTTAATTTCCTATATATAAATCTACAACGAATTTTTTCTTTCAAAATCGTGTAAGCAAACACTTGGGCCGTTCAAATCTTGGCAAGGGTCCCCATGCCTTGGGGCCGTTGTCAAGGAAATTGCATTCTAAGCCCGGGACCCCTACAAGGGCCCCTCACTACAACGAGCTTTCCAATCCTACAATGGAACTACTAAAACTAGGAATAAGGTACCTACATATTTTTTTAGGCACCAAATTGAATTTGCACGGCAATTTTTTTAAACGAAAATACTAATTTGTAAACGCAAAAAAAAAGATTTTATAATGATTAAACTAAAAATTCTCAATGTTCAGACTTTTTCCTGTGTTTTTATTGTAAAATCTATCTTCTTGCCAAATTTCATGATTTTTTGAAATTATTTGTTTTATATTTCATTGTTTGCTATGTACTAAGAAAGCTTGAGACGATGATAGTATACGTGTCGTCGTAATTTTCATAAAAAAAAAAAAAAACAAAATAATATTTTCGTTTTTATTTATGAACCATGACTCCCCCTTTCTATGTTTTTAAATTTACACTAGCCTATGTTACCTGGGATAACTCGACGCTTTTAACGATACCACATACATTGATATCAGTTAAGCGGTTTATAAGTGATTGTAGAATAAAGAAACTCACAAACATACATACATACATGAACCCTGAAAACATAACACTCCTTTTTTGGACAGTTATGTAAAAACAATAAATTAGAAACGTTCAGTGAAAGTGTAGTGCTACGCAACTGCAGTGCATTTTACATGGCTAAAATAAAATATCCTGGCCATACCAAACCATTGTCCGGTTGAGCAGTAACCATGCCTTAGTGTGCTGAACTGCGAGTGGTCCTATCAAAAAAAAAAAACATACCTACCAAACCAGTATACTTACCAACTTATAATTAAATCATAATTTATCAACCTCCTACTCCCAGTAGTCGTACCAAAAACTTACCTACTCTTAGTTAATGCGATGCATGATTTGTATAACAAACTTCGCTATTTGCCATCAATCCAAGCACACTTGATACTTTGACCGTATTTTAAACAAAATAGTTAACTGGGCCAATCTTGAGCGAACCTTAGTCAATTTTACTCAAATGGAAATCACGGAAATGTTGGTCTGAAAAGGCAACTTTTAAGAGGAAATCGAAAGGTTACCCGGCCGCGGTTAGTTTCGAAGAATTACGGAAATGGTCACTTCCCGATTAGTTTCGATGCTCACATTGCTGTATTGATCAGAAAGAAATTATTTATCATTAGGTAAATAATGGTAATAACTACATTATGTTATCGTATTATGTGCCTTTTTCCCAAAGTAGGGCAAAAGTCTCCCTTCCACTTTCCTTGTTACATCTGGCCAATCCGTTTTCAATGCCAATCTACGCCAGGCAATACAAATAAATTATAATTGTGTTTATTTCCACGGAAAAATTACAAATCCTGAAAACAGCAAAGAAACGTTTCTATTTTTGAGATTTTTTGTTACTTTAAAATACAGTTTGCATAAATCGCATCTTTGATTAATACCATTCTTTTCTGGATGGGAAACCATCAAATGATTTCTCTCGCTTTGGGCGAAGCGGCAGGGAGTGTCAGACTCTTACTGACCAAACCCCACCCATGTTCCTCCTAGTGCTATGCGTTCCATGGCCACAGTGAATGTCCGAACAAATTCCCCAACCATTGCAGGATCTTTGATTAATACGTAAGGCCTGAAAAAGAATTAGATATTACAAAAACTCTTGCTCATTTCTTTTGAGTAATCAACTATAATAACAAGGAGTATCAGTTTTTTTTCCTTCTAAATACCAAATAGAGGAATTATGACAGATTAAAAATTAATAATTAAAAATATAATCTCTATTATTCCATTTGATATATTCATAACATTGTATCAAATACATCAATAAATGCTAAGAAATATAGGCCAATAATCCTTTTCCTGACACCCAATCATCGCAAGAACGAATAAATGAATAATAAACCATGCAAAAACTGACAAAAACGTCTAAGTAAAGGATTTAGAAAAACAATTTTCTACACGGGAAGCTACGATCACTGCTTACCAAAGAAAATCGTGTAACATCGCCATTTTGAAATAGAAATAAAATTGATTTGCGTCAATGGAAATGTGACAGCATTGGATTTTCAGTGAGGAGAAGGATAAATGTGTGCTTTTCTGGAATTTGTAGGAATATTTTGCGTTTATTGTATTTTCTATAGAAATGTTTCGTGCTTGTATATACATGCACAACTTGGCCAAATCTAGGTTTGGGATTATAACAAGCTTGAGTAGTCGTAGAAAGTCTTGCAAAAAAATAAAAAAATCGCTGTAGAACATTAATATTTAACCTTGCTTACTGGCAAAACACACGAACAGCTTCTAAAAGGTTACTTACAGCTAAAGTACCAGTCCCAGAAATTACAATCATTAAAGACAAAATTATACAAGCGTTGCACTTTATTCCAACATTGCTTTCAGGAAAGCAAAGCCACCCGATAGAACTGCGGGTAGTAACCAATAAAAATGCATTTCAAAAACCAACCGTTACGAAGCTGAGTGTGTACCTTCAACCGCATATCATTGAACATTTGAACTGCAAAAACCGCTCTTAGTAGTAAGAAATAAAGGCGCCGTCAATATGACTAAAAATATGCGATTGACGGTACCAGCGGAAATGGAACTGACTCGGAGATTCCCGACTTGCGGTGCCGGGAAGAATTGCTAATTAGTAGGAAATAAACTGTTGAAGCTGGAGTGAACATAAAATGGTGGGAATTTTTAAGTAGACCGGATGATCGTAATTTATAATGAAACTGTTATTGTTGGTACAATAATCCGCTGTAATTTTGGTATGAGTGTTAGGTATTATATAGCTCGTGGCTTTAAAATAACAGCCGCATGGGTCAAGCAACGCTTGGCGAGCTAGGTCTCTGGATGAGTGACTGTCAAATACGTAATACTTTTGATGCTTGCATCATAAATTCTCTTTTCTGTTTTTGAGAGCAGCGACAGTAACGAAAACAAGAAAATCTAACCAAAAGTGTTCCCGTAATTGGTTCACTCCAACTGCAGTGTGATTCTGTAACAATTACAATTGCGAACACGCAGCAATAAAAGTTAAGCAGCCTGTATACTTTGACTAGGACCAGTATTTTCTAATGCATCCCGTTAGCGCTTTTAGCCAAAACTTGACATGCAAATTATTAATGTAAGTACCTGCAATTTCACTTACAAGTACTAACAGATTTGCAACTTAACAACTTTGTGCAAAATGTAATTAGTCACCTGTAAAGTTTATTAGTTATTGAGTATTAGTGATAAAGCAGTATTCTTTTAGCGAATGTGAGTAGGTACAAACCAATCCTGGTTTCATGGTACAATACCAAATTCGAAACTGAAAGTGTTAGCTTTATATGATAATGTCACTAAATATTGTTGATGAGTAGATTTAGTCTTTGATCATTTTATTGTTATGGCAACATTGGCAACTGAGTTTATAGAATCTTTTCTAAACGGAAAACGGTTGTCAACTTGGTAAATTTAATATTTAAAGCTGTACTTCCGGAAGATGATCGGCACGCCACCTATCTGAAATTTTTAGTTAGAAATTACTATAAAAGCACGTGTTGTGCATTTTTAAAGTCAGTTCCTTGTGAAATAAAGTACAATAACGATACTCTGCTCGTTTAACTATCGCCACCCTGCCTGATTCCTTATATCAGAAGTCGGATAATACCCAAAAGTGCAATTGGACTAAGCATTTATATAGTAAGTTAGTTTCTGGATATTTTTTTTTTACATTAACGTGTATAAACTGGTGTGTACTGTGAATACTTCATTATAAACTGTGCAGTAGGTTTGTGTGGTTAATCGAATCATGCCTAAACGCACTCGTGATGTACCTAGTGACTCTTCGTCGAGTGATAAAAGTGGTCATTCCTATCGTGAAAGACATTCAAAACGCCGAAGGAATAAAAGATCTCGTACACGTACCCACAAAAATAAAAATAAAACTAAAAGAACGCGCCAAAATGTAGCGAAAAGCAGAAGTTCCAGTAGAACTACCTTCAATGACCTCAGGTCATGTGAAACTCCAACGGGGCAACCAGGAGGTTTGCCTGCTTCTGTGGCGGTCGAAGATTGCCGTTCCGTGCCTAATTCAGGACACGCAGAAGAAAATGGGAGCCGGGCTGCTGAGTCTGAACGAGACTCGGCGCCAGGACCTTCAAGAATTTCAGATGAAGGTATGGGGAGTAACCCACTGAATTTGAATCTGCCAGTTAATTTACATGATTTAGTGAGCTTTATTTCTTCTTGTGTGAAACCTGATCATTCTGCTTATTCTCCAGTAAAATGTGATAAAAATATAATAAATGATTGTAACTTAGAAGACAGAATGAAAATATTGGTTTAACTGAAATTAAAATACTTACTGGAAATGGAGATTATTGTAAGATGGAAGTCGTGAAGTGGTTGGCTGATATTATCAATCGCCGACGAAGTCTCACGGTGCATCTCTCATCTCACTTAAAGCATAGGTCATGTATTGGAAGTCGTATAGTGGCTGGCAAGTGAGAGAGCTTGTCCAGTGAAGCTTGCGGTGCAATGTATGGCATGTGTAGAATCTGACAGAGTCACTTATTGGAAGTCGTATAGTGGCTGGTAAGTGAGAGAGCTTGACCAGTGAAGCTTGCGGTGCAATGAGTGGTATACTGTGTGAAATGAGTGATAATGTATGCTAGTATTGAGTCGCTTATTGGAAGTCGTATAGTGGCTGGGCTGGCAAGTGAGAGAACTTGGCCGGTGAAGCTTGCGGTGCAATAAGTGGTATACTGTGTAGAATGTGTGTTAATTTATGCTAGTAATGAGTCGCTTATTGGAAGTCGTATAGTGGCTGGCAAGTGAGAGAACTTGGCCGGTGAAGCTTGCGGTGCAATAAGTGGTATACTGTGTAGAATGTGTTAATGTATGCTAGTAATGAGTCGCTTATTGGAAGTCGTATAGTGGCTGGCAAGTGAGAGAACTTGGCCGGTGAAGCTTGCGGTGCAATAAGTGGTATACTGTGTAGAATGTGTTAATGTATGCTAGTAATGAGTCGCTTATTGGAAGTCGTATAGTGGCTGGCAAGTGAGAGAACTTGGCCGGTGAAGCTTGCGGTGCAATAAGTGGTATACTGTTTAAAATGTGTGCTAATGTATTCTAGTAATGAGTCGCTTATTGGAAGTCGTATAGTGGCTGGCAAGTGAGAGAACTTGGCCGGTGAAGCTTGCGGTGCAATAAGTGGTATACTGTGTGAAATGTGTGTTTATGTATTCTAAATGAGTCGATTATTGGAAGTTGTACAGTGGCTGGCAAGAGAGCTTGGCCAGTGTAGCTTGCGGCGTTTCGGAGACTTTTTGTTAACTAGTTAAGGTGATGTTATGATTTATAGTTTGAGGACAAACTTAATGTCAGGAAGGCCGAATGTTAGCTTTATATGATAATGTCACTAAATATTGTTGATGAGTAGATTTAGTCTTTGATCATTTTATTGTTATGGCAACATTGGCAACTGAGTTTATAGAATCTTTTCTAAACGGAAAACTGTTGTCAACTTGGTAAATTTAATATTTAAAGCTGTACTTCCGGAAGATGATCGGCACGCCACCTATCTGAAATTTTTAGTTAGAAATTACTATAAAAGCACGTGTTGTGCATTTTTAAAGTCAGTTCCTTGTGAAATAAAGTACAATAACGATACTCTGCTCGTTTAACTATCGCCACCCTGCCTGATTCCTTATAAAAGAAAGAAAGAATAATATTTATTAGGCATTAATAAATTTTATTAAGCACATACATGAAACACGCACGGTACATGGTAAAAACAAAAGAAAACAATAGGTATGACAAGTACTAAGTGTGTGTCTCACGGTTGCACTAAATAGGTCCATTTCGGCGATATGTCAGACAGACTGATGCTATCTGACGCTGGTTTTCTAATGTACACAACTGTATTGAGGAACAAATAAAAAAAAACATCTCGTCCTGCTCAGCTTGGGTGAAGTGAACATAAAGTGTGACGTCAATCCATACAATCTAGATAAAATTATTGTTTGATGCTCTCTCCACTTAAGTTTGAACAGTGGAATGTTGACAGAAAAGACCGGCTGAACTTGCTCAACACTCGTAGCAGTCGCTGCGCCCCCGTAAGGGGGCGCGGCGAGCGGTCACGGGACTTTCATCCCCTGGCCGCGGGTGCACTCCGGGGTGCGTAAACACGCACCCGTAGTTGGGTTGCCATCTTGGGCGTGGCTGATGGCGTGCGCCTGCGGATGCTGCGGATGAGCTGTATTTGTATACTGCAGGTGGGCCGCGACGCTATGCAGCTACCTAAGTACCTGCCTACATGGGTGGAAGTAGTGCGGTAGGTATCTACCTCAGACTTAGAATGTAGGCAATTAGCAGCTCGATCTAACCGACAGTTCAACATACTCGAAACACACTGTAGTCCGTACAAGCAAACTTGAGACACGCCACGCCAGTGCAAATATTTTGACACTCAAGGACTGCAGTTAGGCCGAACTGTATGGCTTGGGCCAAATTGTGCACGACAGTGTACGGATACGCTTCGTCTTGTTAACATTGTCTACAGACATGGCATTGAATATAATATACGCTGTTATGTAAATTCATATTTCGGAACTGATTCCCACCTAGAATAATATTTCACTAATTTCCGAACTTATGAAAGACACTTAGAAATTAAAAACTAATCATTACCCACTCCTGAACTACAATTAAAACAAACTAAAAACGACTGACTGACGAAAAAAAAAACGACTAAACATATAACAAAAATGTAGACTTGCCCTGTCAGTACATTGAATATCTTTGGAATAAAATACAAGAGAAACCTCAGGAAACAGACATAGAACACAAGAATGCAATTTTTGTCTGTATTTTTGTCGAATCATTGCGCAAAAACCACTGATTACATTTAAAATCTAGGAACTGAAAATATTAAACGTTTCAACAAAATCGGCCCACAAAATCAAAAGATATTGTTTTTTTTTTAAGTTGTTCATAATGATGAGTACAATGATCCCTTATCAGGTATTGCGTTTATTGTGTAAAATATGAAGTAAGGTCACAGGCTGGCATAGTTCTAAGCCGACGCGGACGACGTCGCGAGCATAACCAGTGAGTTAATAAAATTCAATTTCCCAGTGGAAGTTGGTTCATATTAACGCTTGGGGAAAGTTCATAAGTTCAGGTGACGTTGTTCCCACACTACTGCTCCTACATAGCTCTAGTGATGTGGCTTCGCACAGTTCGCACTAATTATACCGAGTTATGGAGGCGGTATTCACCGTATGAAAATTATAGTATGTGTGAAATCGATTGTAGTGTACAACTGTGTTTGAAGCGATTAGTGTTCTATGCAAGTTGTGGTATCAATATCATGCTGTAAGTGAGTGGGAATCGCTAGAGCTAAACACTGTGCATTATTAATTCTATAGAAGTAATAGATAACTTATTGTTAATTATGAAGGGACGCTGGCTCAGAGTTTAATTCGCTGCATATGGTAGGCAGGTATTAAGAATTTGCTATTGTGTTCAAGTAAAATAAATTGCAAAAATCCTCTGAGAGGTAAACACGTACATTCATAGTTTCTGTAAAAAGCTGTTTCCATAGCTAAAGGAGCAAATTTTTTTTTTATTATATATATTTTTTAATATTATTTGCACTACACACACTTTTTTTAATAATTCTATTGAATATTGTGCTAGTGAAGTACGTCCGTACGTCGTTAAGCATTTGAAAATATCACTTTACTCTGCATTACCTTATGCTCGCTTTGTATCCTTATAAGGTCATAATATTAGTAATTGACCCACAACATAAATATTCGTCTCTTAGCAAAAAACACAGCTCAAGCCTAGTTGTCAAAATTTACAGTACATAGAGCGACAAAACTCGTTAGTCATGAGTTAAGAAATTATCCGAGGGTATCATTAGAAGGTTTAAAGTCACCCAAAGGGCAATAGAGGTCAATGTTCGGAGCTTCCTTGCGTGAACGATTCAGGAATGATGATATCCGCAAGAGAACCAACATAGCCCGAAGGATTTCCAAATGAAATTGGCAGTGGGCAGGACACATTGCTTGCAGAACAGATGGGTGATGGGACTGACAAGTTCTGGAGTGCCGGCCGCGTACCAGGAAGATGCAGTATTGGAAGGCATCCCACAGGGTGGACTGGTGACCTGATGAGGGTCGTGGATAGCCGATGGATGCGAGACCCACTGGACCTGTTGTTGCTGGTAACACTTGGGGGAGGCCTATCTATATATATATATATATATATAGGGGGAGGTATATGTCCAGCAGTGGACGTTTTTCGGCGCATATGATGATGATGAAAGAAGAAAGGTAAGGTTGGTTAAAACGGTATGACTATAGCTCCCGTCATCCCATTCATGTTAGGTTACTTTTAAACCTACAGAGAGAAATAGGAGAACGTTTTGTTACTTGCTATTCCAAAATTTCTCGGTTTTTTTTTTGTGTTGTGGCTCCATCGTTTAATTAACGATGATTTTGCCAATGTCAAGGTTTGGAGAGGAACTAATGATCGGTTCTCATTAACGATAGTGAATTTGAGTCAGTTTTTGTTGTAAATCGAGATTAAAAAGAACAAAAAGTTTTTGGATTATATAGATAACAGCACTTATGAGTGTTAAGACACGAAGGTAAGTAAACAAAAAAAAAAAGTAACAGATAATATTAGTTATAACTGGAATTACTTTGACTCTGATGCGTCAAAAATATTCCAAATGTGCAGTTTACAATTTCTCAAGATATTTTATAATGTTTCGGAGTTTGCCATTTTCCGGTGACATTAATTTATATCTATACCAGGTCCAAACTCTTAAATATTATCATACTCTACAATATAGTTACATTCTGTCTGGACAATTTTGCAGTGCGTTGTTTAATGAAGTTAGTTTATTAGTTGTCGTTAGTTTCACCAACGATTTTAGCGCTTCGTGACACTCGCACATATATCATTATATTATTAGTAAGTTTAATTATTTGGGATAATAATTGTGGTCACTGGAAGTAGAGAGTGTGAAATATATTATGCTATTTTATGCGATGTTATAAGCTTAATAGCAAGAAACAAAATATTATCAAGAATTTTAATTTTAAAAATTATGTGAATTGTCGAACCCTTTGAATATTTCTTTTAAGTTGTGTTTTTCGAAAATCGTTGCTAAATATACTTTATTAAATAAAATTAAAGTGTTTTGTGTTAGTTTTAATATACCTATCTCTTGTGAATGAATTATGATTTCTGTGTGAAAATACTTGCACATTTAAAATTAGTTCTCGATAAGGTACTGTAGGTATTAATACTATCAATCGCTATTGCAGGAATCAAAGTTGCCATCACTTCTCCCCCCCCCGTCCCCTTCACTTCCTGCCGGATGCCGACGAAGATAAGAGCACTGGCTAGCCAGTTTGTGTGCGTCACGAAATATCTGTATTTCAAAGCAATGGTATGTGAATAGTATCGATTTATTTCTTGCAATGAATTTGAAGCTTTTAAATTAAAAATAGTTCTCGTGGAACCCTAACAACTAATCTTTAAGTGGTAATATTAAGAACTTTACAATTTTCGGAAATGTCTTTAGCAACTAACCTTAAAAACTATGATGGGAAAGTATCAAATGACTTCTCCCGCTCTGGGCGGAGCGGACGGGAGTGTCACTCTTACTGACTAAAACGCACCCGTGTTCCTTCTAGTGCCTTTTGCGTTCCAGGCCCCAGTGACTCTTTTGAACAAATTCCGCAACCTCCCATGGAGCCCTATTAACTTATCTTTAGATGGTAATATTAAGAAATGTCCAAATTTCGGGTTTATTTTTTTAGCAAATGACTCTAAAAACTGCCTGTAATTGGCACCTTTTTATGGATGGGGTCATCAAATGACTTCTTCCAATCTGGTCGGAGCAAAAGGGAGTGTCAGACTATCACTAACTAAAACCCAACCGTGTTCCTCCTAATGTCCTTTGCGTTCGGGGCCGTGGTGACTCTTTCGCACGAATTTCGCAACGCTGACAGGCCCCGTCTTCTGTGCTGACATCTTTTTGAGGCGTGGAACACAACGTGCTATCGACCCGGGCCAGGTTGTTGAAACGGTAAACCACCCAACGCTCGCCGTCTGGACTCCGCAAATATCAACCAAATTACGGAACGAAACTTGGTTATGCTTAGCTCGGTTTTACCAAAGTAAAAAGTTATTGCGGACCTGTTTTTTCAATATGTTTATCTGATCTACTTAATAATGTACATATATATATGTACATTATTAAGTATCGAAATAATGTCTAAGTTAGATATACCACGTATCATCTCAAGAAATACATTACAAGCTAAGCTTGGCTAATCTTCTACTAAAAAACACAATATTTTAGAGATCTGGTACATTTTTTTTTTCATGTTAAAAAAATATTCGATTTCACTTAGCTGGCACATAGACCAACTTAGACTGACCTACTGAAAAATATAAAACTCCCTTATGTGCGAAGGTTTAAGGTTTGAGTACCTTTAGGTGGGGTATCAAGTTGTGTTGGTCACTGATCATCCACAAAGATTTTGCAAGCAAAATATGAAGATGAAAGTTGGCTGGCTGGCCTGTTTCGTTTTTGCCGAGTTTCCGAACGAAATTTCCGAAGACAGCGTTGTTTCGGTAGTAGCGAAACATGGTGTATTCCGATGATGGATACGATTAATCACGTAATATGGCGCTGAAGGGGAAACACTTGATGCTCTGTTGTTTTTGGTAGCATAATATTAAAATAATGTTGTGCAAACGATTGGAAAATGTGTGACTTTTTGCAGCTGATAATCTGATGTTTGGAACTGGGAGTCGATTGCTACGGCATTCTGCTTTTGTCTTGTGTCATACTTACTTAAAATATGGATTAGCAGATTGTCTCTCTCTTTCTCTCTCTCTCTCTCTCTCTCTAATTAGCATTCAAACTTCACATGTGCCTAAAGTTTTAACGAAGTAGTCGGAATGTTTATAGTCTGGTTAGCTGTTGCTAATTAAGTTTTTACTGAAGAAAGATGATATCTTGGTAGCATACTGAAACTAAATAATTTCCTCTTAAATAATATTGAAGTTCTTTCCTTCTTTACATATTCTACGCTAAATCTTTAAAATATTACTCATTTTGTTTCCAAATCTCTTCTATCTCGATGGTTCAGTTACAAGAATGTGAAATTGCATGCAATTTTAGACACTAAAAACATAAGCAGTAGTATTTCAATATCTCAACATACCAAAAACAAAAAACCCTAGCCACTCCAAACAAATCTTACCAAAAAAAAACTATTTCATATTAAAACCTCTTACAGCCCTAAAGTATTTATCTAGAGCGGTTCGCACCCACCGATCAACATCAGTCGTTCGAGAGCCCTCAAGAGCTGTTACATCCCCCCCAAGGAGTTTACCAGATTTTAGAGGATACGTAGTTTTTTGTGGAAGCAAACAGTTTATCGAGATTTGTTCGGGCTTACAGGATTCCAAATACGAATGTAGATTTTAGATAAAATGTTTTTTTCTGTTTTATCGTATTGCTCGTGTGAAATTGTTTGAAGATTAATATTATTGTTGTGTGTTAGGTAAATTGATTTAAGATATAGCTTTCGAGTATTGTTCTTCGAAAACTGTATCTTATTTCACGACTGTTTTATTTTGACTACAAATAACTAGTTAGTCAAAACATGAAGGTAATTGCACGTTTTAAATCGTAGATTTCTCTTTGGGGAAGAACGTGCAAGGACCTCCACGGACATTCTTTTAAATCATGAAATTTTGTACAACAATCTTAGTTACAATTCTTGTTGCTTCAGTATGTAAGGCAACGAAAAAAGAAACGATGTAAAATCATTCTAAATTTAAAACGCCAGTGGCAGTTAAGAGCTGATTAGACACGCGGCGGCGCCCGTTCATGATAAAGTTTGCCAAACCCGGAACAACTATCTGTAGGTCATACAAATATTTGTTCTGTGCGGGAATCGAACCCGCGGCACGCAGCGCAGCAGTCAGTCGCTCAACCACTGCGCCAACCGTGTCGTCAAACTTTACATGATGCAATTCTATTGAGATAAGGTCTTCTACAAATAGGTTAACCACCTATTCAATATCTTGAATAGAGACAAAATGTGAATTTTCTTCGTTTAATCCCTATTCATACTTTATTACTGTAATGTAAGTTAATAGATCTGTTTGTGAAAAATAATAACGATATATGAGCGCAACGAACTCTGTAATGATAACTGGTATCGGACTGATAAGGTGGATTGAATGGCTATTCAATTAGCTGTAAATAAAAGCTCTGTTAGACATAACATAAGATTGTATTGGAAAAGCGGAAGACCAGGGTACAATTATTGTATCATGTACAATTGTTGGATTATTTTGGTATGACTGTTAGGTATTAATCCATAAGCTATAGCTTGTGGCTTTAAAATAACAGCCGCACGGGTCAAGCAACGCTTGGCGAGCTTAGTTACTCTCACTGGGCCCCAAGTCTGCTATTTTTATTAATTTTTGTCATTCCAACACGATCCCATTGTTATTTTGCTAAAAGTTCGTAATCTGCTAAATTCATAATGGTCGATCATTGGTCGGTCAATGGTCTCGTGTATTACGAGACCTTTACTAGATTTTTGATAACCGAGCTATTAAAAGAAATGACTGCACATTGACGTTCTAATGGTAGGTCACTGATCAAAGGAACTGTCAAAATTTTAGCAGATTACCGCATACGTCTACGTAAAAGCAGAAGCGAAAGTGGTAAAAAACCCGTAATGTTAACCATCCTTATAAAACAGATATCAACACTAACTCTCTGATATTATAAATAGAGATTCGAGTCTGTGCGGTGTCTCCAAAGTGATCTATGGCGGTCCAGGGCTATAAATTATAGCAGAGAACATTATTAGGAGTTCGCAGACACGCCACTCCTTTGATGAGAAACGGCTATATTATATTATATATACATACATGTATTATGTTGCTTGTTGTATTCACGACGGTGATTTTATTACAACACTAGCTGCTGCCCGCGACTTCATCCCCGTGGAATCCCCGATTTTAAAACATTCTTTATCGCTGCTCCGCTCCTATTGGCTTAAGCGTGATGCTATATAGCCTAAAGCCTTCCTCGATAAATGGTCTATTCAACCCAAAAATATTTTTTCAATTCGAACCAGTAGTTCCTGAGATTAGCGCGTTCAAACAAACAAACTCTTCAGCTTTATAATATTAGTATAGATTGTTTTTAATAACGTGTAAGTATGTCAATTAATTGCTTTGCAAAGCGTCGGTTCTGTTTAAAAAAAAATACTAATGAACAAAACGGACAGAGAACGTAGGTTTAAAAAAGTTCCCCTTGAGTATGAATTTCTTTGGAGATTGATAGTCCATTGTCATACGAAAAGAGTAGTAGTCTCAATAATTTAAACTCAAGCAATTTTAACATAGTGTTTCAAGACATTTTTATCAGATTAGCACCTAAAAGTAGGAAGTTTAAGGTGCTAATCCAATAAAAATATATTTCACTGATAGAATCCAGTTTTGATAAGTGTAATTTATATCTTTGCGTTAATTCTATTCACAGGATTGTTCACTTGTTTTTAAAATTATCAAAGTTTATCTGGTTCTTATTATAAGGTGTAGGTACGACTAAGTATATAAAAATATCTAAGCTGCATTATATTCAACTTACGTAACGGACTTACGAATTGTAGGTCGCGGGTTCAAACCCCGACAGGCGCATTACTTTGTGTAATGAATTTCATGACCGCTGCTCTCAAAACGGTGAAGGAAAACATCGTGAGGAAACCGGTATGTCCTAGAACCAAAAAATCGAAGACATGTGACATTCGCCAACCCGCACTGGGCCCGCGTAGTGGATTACGGCCCATTCCCTCTCCTAGAGAGGAGGCCTGTGTCCCAGCAGTGGGAACATTAAAAAGCTGATTATGTTATGTGAGATAGATAGATTAGAAAATGTTCTCTCGCAGACTAACGCCTATAGGGAACGTGCAGAAACTATAGGTGGCAGCACGGTGCTATTATGATTATTATTAAATTCAAGAAAAACCAACATCATCACTTACCATCAGTTAAGTTAGTTGTCCAACGTATGTATATAATGTATGTACCTATGTAATGTATTTTGATTATTGCTGGTAGGCCCGCTACCAGCAATAATCAAAATAATGTTCATACAAGACATTTTTATTGCGAAATCAGCAAATGGTCCCTCACATCAAACTAGTCCCCTGTTTAATATAAAAATACAATAAAAATATACACATTAACTATGAAAGATAACTATATTAATAAAACTATCCCATAAACGGTCAGTTTGAATCATTAGTTTATGGTGACATTAATTTAATAGTTTTACGACTCGCTTAGTGAAGTGTAAAAACTGTTAACGAGCTGAATTTAAGTAATGTTTATATGGGTTTAGAATTAATGGGTTTTTGTAGACTGGGAATATATGTATGTACCAATTTATATATGGTTGTTAAATCTAACAGCTCAGTGGTAACAGCCGCGGATTACAAGTTGTAGGTTGTAGGTTGGAACCCAGACAGTCGTTAGATAGATAGAATACTCTTTGTTATGTACACCATACAAGTTACAGAAAATATAGATGAAGACAACATTACATAGGATGACTAAGGGGCGGCCTTATCGGTAAAAGCGATCTTTTCAAGGCAACCTTTGGATGGATTTTAAAGAGAAAAGGAAATACAGTACTGTAGGTAGTATTAGGTGTACTAATTATACGTATATTCAATAAATACATAATAGACAAATATATACAACAATAATTAGGAAACAAAAAGCATAGAAACCAAATAAAAACGATTAAAGAGAGAGTTAGTAATTTTTTATCATTGTTTTAAAAATGGGCAAATATTGAGCACGCCTTACCGACACGAGCGAGGCATTCCATAACCACACCGATTGAACCGTAAAAGATTTATCGTCAAAGCTGGTTGAATGTATCGGCATCTCTGAAGACCTCAGATATCTATTAGCTATGTCATGAAGGAACTTGAAACCTTCTTTCACGTTGTGTTAATGATGTCCTACAACCAAACAATAGGAGACATGTGACATTCACCGACCTGCATTGGGTAAACTTGGTATGGTAAGGTAGGCATGTGGACCAGCAGTGAGTGAGTGGTTTATTTTGTAAAAATGGGTACAATTAATGATGATAAAAGCCGGTTCGTCAACAGGCAAGCAAAAATTGCATTATATCCTACTAATCTATACTAATATTATAAAGCTGAAGAGTTTGTTTGTTTGTTTGTTTGAACGCGCTAATCTCAGGAACTACTGGTTTGAATTGAAAAATTCTTTTTGGGTTGAATAGACCATTTATCGAGGAAGGCTTTAGGCTATAAATCATCACGCTTAAGCCAATAGGAGCGGAGCAGCGATAAAGAACGTTTTAAAATCGGGGATTCCACGGGGACGAAGTCGCGGGCAGCAGATAGTTTATTATATTATTACTACTAATAGGATGTTTGTTACACTTTCACGCAAAAACTACTGAACGGATTTGAATGAAATTTGGCGTACAGGTGTCATTTGATGATTTCCCATCCAGAAAAAAGGGCAGATTATACAAGACACAATAATATAATGCTTATTTTTGCCTTATGGTAACTGTGTATTTGTTATTTTTATTACAGTCTAAGTACAAGCTGACTAATTAGTACTTTACAAGCAAACAAAACAACAACAAGATGAAAGATGAACTAATTTGCAGCTGTACATGTACAAACAATAAAAAACGATTGAAAAAACAAAATAAAGTTATTTGAAAACAACTGGGTCACAGTTATCCGATACAGCAATTCTTCCAAATGGTTAAATAATCACTATATACGGACAATATCGTAATGGAGAATAATAACGAACGAACAAAGTGTTACACTTTAATATTAGAGAGTGCATGTTGTAATTAGGCCGAATTTTGTGATAGGATGATGTGTGAGTTCTGTTTTTGGTATTAAGGAATTAAAGTTGTGCGTTATTTAGCTTTGTAGTAGGTAAATGAATTTCATCTTCAGAATGTAATATTTTAAAGGCACCGAGGTTTTGATATTGTCGAATGCAATGATGGAGCTTGTAAAATTGGAATGAGGATTTTTTTAATGGATGGATTTTTTAAACGAGGTTCATTTTTATTTCATGTTCATGTAAGAAAATGCACGACAAATTTTACCATGGAACAAAGCTGAAAACGCAAAAAAAGATATCATTTGCAACTTCAGTAGTAAAACTAATGGAACCTTCTCTAAAATCGCACCTTAAAAATTAGAATCCGATACCATCGATTCACGATCTCTACGCGCAACATAAGCTTATAAGCGGCGTAGCCCGCGCCTACGCAGATTCGTAGCGCATTGTTACGAGCTACGACAAGGTGCTACAGATATTGTATTTTGTTTTTAACAAAACTAGGACAAAGTATCTAATCGTACAGAAAATAACGTTGAATTTTGTGTAACAACTGTCAACAAATTCTACCATTGTACAATGATAACTAAAAGTAGTATTGTGTCATCTGTATTCATTCTACCAGGTCTGCTAAACCTAGTTTTAGTTTCATTTACCAACAAGTTATTTATGTAGTTTTCAAATGTAGTTTGGATTTTGACGGTATACAATAAAGTTTGTATAATTCGAAGAATGCATTGAAACTCCTCTCTGAAAATGAAGGTAAAATAAATATTTATTAAACTCTGGATCCGTCTTTCCAGTGGTGAATAACTCATGGATCAAAACTAGTTTTAGTATACGGACTTAACTCTTAAATCGGAACAAATCTGTCGTTAAGAGCTTTCTTTGGTTTCTCACGGCATTTCATAGAAACTCGCAATTCCTTAGTCTAGGAAATTATGAACACATTTCATCAAAACCTTAATCGCATACGTATAAATATAAACATCAGTAATTTTTCACTTTATATTGAAAACTTAAGTTGATTCCTGTCTTTCAAAACTCGTTTTCTAAATAGATTTTAGACCTATACCCCATTCACGATAAGATTAGACATTGAAATACAACTTTTTTACAGTCCGTTCAACCGATTTTGACTTCTATTGCGTAGGCGGCATGACACATGGTAGCTGCAGTAAACAGTTGGTATTATAATCAGGTTTTTGCTTTTAATGCCATCCTTATGCCTACGGAATAGAAGTAAAAGTTGGTTGAACGGACTGTAAACAATTTTGTTCCAATGTCTAATCTTATTGCGAATGGAGTATAGGAGTATAGATACCTAGTAGGGGAAGCCGGGGCATTACGGGCTCCCGGGGTAATACGGGCACCCCCTCTACCCCGCAGGATAATAAATCGAGACGCTCGGAACTAGTCGGATCGCGTTCCAGTCGACCTCGCGTTAGCGAGAAAAGTGGTTGCGAGCGTGTAGATGCGCATCGTACGTCGACAGAACGAAATTACGTAAGTTGATACATTTGATATATTTTTTTGGTTTTAAGTCTGTGATATAGCTAATTCGTGTTTGTGTTAAATGCCCAGTTATTAAGTAAATTGCTACGTTCAATTATGTGTCTAAATAACCTAGAAAGAGTTGTGAACGAACCACCACATATTCGTTTGATTTGGATATCATTTGTTTTGTTTAGACTTGGGGGCATTTTGGGCGGGGCAAAATGGGCGGGTGCCCGTTTTGCCTCGGGCAATTCTATTAAGTTGATCTTTTTTCTGGAGATACAATTATGGTTCGTCACTACCAAAGGAAGACAGAACGTGCCAAATGGAGCTTGGAGGATGTGGAGGCAGCCGTAAAGGATGTGACTAGTGGCATATTCATCTGTAAACGAGCCGCTCTTGAGTACAATGTGCCACGATCAACTTTGCAGCGTCAACTCGAGGAGTACAAATCAAAACAACACTTATCACCAACAAAACTAGGTAGTTTTAGACCGGTATTTTCAGCTGCTCAAGAGGAAGAGTTAGCTTCATATATCAAAGACATGGAAGGTAGATTATTTGGTTTGTCTCCAAAAGAAGTTCGTCAGCTGGCCTATCAATTAGCAACAAAAAATAACATCCCACATAATTTTGATCCGACTACTCAAACCGCTGGCGAGGATTGGTTAGCAAATTTTCTGAAACGCAATTCTTCTTTGTCCCTGCGCAAACCTGAAGCCACATCCGCTGCTCGAGCCATGGGCTTCAATCGCCAAGCTGTGAAGGCTTTCTTTAAAATTTTAGTCGAGACAGTCGATAAGTTTAAAATTACAGCGGATAAAATTTATAACGTTGATGAAGCCGGAATGACAACTGTAGCAAAAAGTCTTGGAAAAGTAGTAGCCACCAAAGGTAGGAAACAAGTTGGGTCGTTGTCATCGGCAGAGCGTGGGCAACTGTTTACAGTCAAAATCTGTATGAGTGCTGCAGGGGTTTTCATGCCGCCAATGTTCATATTTGCCCGTCAGAGACTGAAACCTGGATTAATGGATGGAGCTCCTCCCAATTCTTGGGCAGAATGTAATGAGAAAGGTTGGATTACAAAGGAAATCTTCTTGAAATGGTTTAATAAGTTTGTGACCTGGTGCATGTCAGAGATGGGCCCACTATTCTTGCGCCGGTGAAGAGGATAATGATGACGAATCCCTTCACATTTGTACTTTTTGTGCTCGGTTTTAAACTTACATGCCTTTTATGCCCCGCATATGACCATTTTACCCCAGACACGGGGCAAAACAGGCAGCTTTATTATTTTTTTTAAGTTCTATTAGCACCAAAGACTGGTAGCCTAAGATTTTTTTTAAAGATTAATTATAATAAGGAATAATGAGACTAATAAATGGCTGTTGATTTTTTTCATTATCTTGTTTTTCTCCGATTTTATTCATGATTTCCCTTAAGGGGCCCGCATTGCCCCGGTTTCCCCTACGTATGCGCATTAGAAGGCTTAGTGCTAGTTTTTAACGTACTTTATCGCGGTTACGTAAACCATCGCTTGGGTCAAATTTTATGGAAAAAAGCTTTCCATTTTTGTCACCAGACGGCGCTTATTCAGTTTAAATACAATTGATGTTTACATTAATGCAATCAAGAACGTTAAAAAATGTGCACTAAGGCCACTGTCTATTCCTTTTCATGGTTAAGGACTCACGGAGTTGTATAAATAAAATGCCATAAGGAATAAAGCCTCTATAGTAAGTAGGGTCATGTAACTCGTGGCTCGCCGTCCGATAACAACCAGGCCCGGATCGACGGCGTGTCGTGTTCCACGCGCGCCTCAAAGAGGTGTCAACGACGAAGATGGGGCCTCATAGGGTCAGTGCCTGCTAGGGTTGCGGAATTTATTCGAAAGAGTCACCGCGGCCCTGGAACGCAATATTTGTTTGCATCAACTGTAGTATTTTCGTGTATAAGTTTATTAATTTGAGTATATATTATAGCATTTTATTGTATGCATAGTTTATATATTATCTTTGTAGTAATTTAATATTAATCGCGTTTCAGTTTTTTTTTTCGTACTGCACCTACCACAATTATTCTCTGCATCTCCCAAAGGTTGACTGGTAGAAAATGCCTAAGGCATTAAGTCCGCCTCTGTACATTTGTGTGCGTAAAGTGTTAAATAAATAAATGAATATTAAGTTTCATTCAAATTCGTTCAGCCGTTAAAAGGTGATGAGGTTACCAACTGTCAGACAGAGTTACTGTCACGTTACTAATAATAGCATGGACGTGACCCAATGAAACATGGCCATAAAGTCAAAAGTCAACATGTATAATAATACCTATGTATAACTGGCTATAGGTATTACAAGGTGCCTATTATTATACACAATTGTATTGAAACTCGGCAGACAGAAAGCGGCCCGGCTTGCAAATAATGAAAGTTTCCCGTCGTCACCGCGTTCGACATTCCCTATCGCTGTTAAGGGCTAGTTGGCAGCATAATATTATTAACTAGCAATACGGCTGCGACTTCGTCTGCACAGATTTAGTACAAACGATTTCCATCGGCGTTTTACCCCCTTAGGAGTGGAGTTTCCTAAAATCCGTTCTTAGCAGATGTCTAAACTCTACAAGGAACCTACCTGCAAAATTGTAAGTTTGTAGGTGTTGTAGTTTCTGAGAGTTCGTGATTAATCACTTAGAATGGTATTTCGCTTTTATATAATAATATGAATATAAATATGTATATAGATTTTAAAATCGACTTGTACACATAAATAGATATCAGACTGTTACTAACTAAAACCTATCCTCTAATGCCCTTTGCGTCCCAGGGCTACGGCGACTTTTTCAAACAAATTCCGCAACCCTGGCAGGCACTGACCCTAGCGGAACCCGTCGTCTATGTTGACATCTCATTGAGGCCTATGTTTGAGGCGTGCGTGGAACAAATGCGTCGTCGACCTGGGCCTGGTTGTTACCGGACGGTGAGCCACCGAACTTTCGCCGTCGATTCCCGACGACTGGGGCGTCTTCTTCTGTTACTGGCTGGGGTTGATGCTTACCACAAAACATTCCAAAGTTAACCGACACTTAACACACAAATCAGGATTATGGATTTTATTTCATTATTTATTTATTTCCCTATTATACCTTATTATACACCAAAGAAGATGTAGATAAAAAGCACCCTAAAACATGTACATTAGCCGGCCTTATCAGATTCTAAGATTTCATCCAGGCAAACTGCAATGAATAGTAATTACTTGGACGTGAAATGTGACTGTCATTAGATAAAAATAAAATCAAACCGTACAAAATAAAGCACTTTATCAACAGCTTTACTGACGACGATACACACACAATGAAACGAAAGAAAAGACGACGAATACTGAATAGGGATACCACAGATGCTTCCGTCTATAAATTTGCTTGACTTGCCTGTTTGTTACCTTATAATCGCCACTTCCCCTCTCATAACCGGCATATTAACCATAAATATGACAGCTACATCTTAAGGCGCTTCCCTGACCAAATAACCTTGAGCATTCGTTCCCTTTGCCGACCGTATCCTGTGCACGCCTTTTTATCATAGAATTCACACAATTTTTGGAATTAAAAAATATAGGCGATCTTTTGAAATGAAATAAAACGTGTAGAATATAGATTTTTAAATTATCTATCCATTAGTGTAATCCTCAAATGATTAGAGCGTTGCATTTAGCAACAGATGCATAAAATCAACAATTTTAGTCATTTTTTAAAAGTAGATTTTAAATTTATTTATAACACATAAAAACAAATTAGAACGTGGAATGTGATGATAAGACATCGAACATTAATAATGTGCTTTTACATGTAGATTATTTCTCATAACTAATGAGTTAATAGTCTCTGAATAGCGAAGAAAAACGCACTATCGCAAGGTTTTGGTCGGGGTATCGCCTTAACCCGTAGTCTGCAGTAGGTATGAGGACTACAAAGTTAGCACTATACGACGCGATCGCAGCTCTGCAGCGTTCATTCCAGCTGCGTTTGTGTCACTCGCTCACACTTGACACGTGCGAATGTAAACAATGGTTATTCTATGTGGTCGGTTTTCTAAAGTATGTGGAGAAGATGCTGATGAATAAACAGCGATGAAACTTACAAGTAAAGGAAGCTAAACGCGTTTTCTTCTTTAGAAAAGAAATCCGATAGATAGTTAAAGACGCAGAACGAAGGTTATTTTTTTTATTACACTCTCTCAATTTAGCTCTGCTCCAGTTATATTGAAAAAGCTTGCTTAGAAGCGGCAATACATGTAGATAAATCAAATAACGTCTTTGTAATGCATTATGAAACACTCGATTAATCATAAAACGTCTTATTTAAGGAGATACCTCTAATAAACATCATAATTAACCCTGAATATTCAGGCCAATCTTCCCTTTAACCCGTCGACTGCACGGTACGGCGGCTAATTAAAGTTAGCAGCACACGGCGCGACCGCGACGCTGCAGAGGCGCGGCGCGACGTTCACTTCAGCTGCGTTTGTGTCACACGCTCGCACTTGACACGTGCGAATGTAAACAATGGTTATTCTGTAAAAAATACTGATAGGTAGTTAAAGATGCAGAACACGGGTTGAGTTTTTTATTACTCTCTCTCTCATTGTAACTCTGCTCCAGTTACATTGAAAGACTTACTTAGAAGCCGCGATACGTGTAAGTAAATCAAAAATTTAAAACCCCCCCGACACAAAAACCTAAGTTCCCTTTAAAAATAAAAAATAATAAAAAAAAACCAAAGCGACGTATTTTTTTTAAATTATTAGTAAGTACATGCTTTGGTACCTACTTTAAGATTTCTTTTTTACTTTTAAATTTATTTTTTATTATTTTATACTTTTAATAAGTACATACTTATAAGAACACTCTCGATCAAGTCATCATCAATATTCTCTTTCAGTACGCTTTCATTTGAGACCCCACTATAGTATATTTGCAGACATTCAATTATTCTTCCCCGCTTTCAACCCCCACAACTTTTAAATATAAATAAATAAATAATAAATACCTTTCATACAAAAAAAAAACTAAATTGAAATCGCTTCATCCGTTCGCGAGCTACGGAGCCACAGACAGACAGACAGACAAACAGATAAACAGATAAACAGACAACAGACAGACAGATACGTCAAACTTATAACACCCCTCTTTTTTCGTGGGGGTTGGGGGCAACTATTTTACCCTATAAAATCAGGATAGTTGCCCCAGGGGTTTTGTTGCCCCGATTTTAATTACACTAGTTTCGTGGATGAATCACAAGTTATTTAACGTAACAATTTACTATAAGGGAGAGATGTGACAAAATTTAGAGGTTCGTAATTGTTTTTTTTTTTAAATATCAAAAATTAAGTTTTTGACTTTCACAAATTTGAAGATTATAAACCCGTTTCACTAATAAAATATTTTGCTTTTGGTACTAAGAGATATAAAGTAATTTACAAAAAGTGTGGCAACTATCCGGTTTCGTAATAAAACACTCGATTAATCAAAAAACGCCTGATTCTGTGCCTCAAGTGACCTCTCAAAAACATCATATTAACCCTAAATATTCCTTTTAACCCGTCGCGCGTCGCCTGCACGGTACAGCGGCTAATTAAAGTTAGCACACGGCGTGACCGCGGCGCTGCGTTTGTGACGTATTGTATTGACACGTGCGAATATAAACAATGGTCATTCAATGAGGTTGTTTGTCAAAGAAAAAAAATGTACGAATTGCGATGATAAGGCCAGAATGTTTACTTGTGATAATATTTCTAAAAAGGCATGACGTGCTTACCCCAAACAAATTTTTGGTTTAGCAGGGAAGATAAGATACATAGGAGAGACAGTATTGTAGCACCCCAAAATCTGGAGTTGCCTCCATTGTATCGAATCTTCATCTAGTTGGTAATTGGCTTGCCCCCCATGACATGGAATTGTGTACTATTTTAGAGCACCTCTGGCTAATCATTTGGGAAAAACATTATAAGGCGTAAAGTTATATGTTACGAGAATGATTCGCAACTATTTACAATAATTATAAATGATCACTTTCAATCAATATTAGCAGTGGTGGCCGAGTGGTAACGGCTCTGCTTTACGAATAGTAAGTCGCGGGTTCACACCCAGCCAGCCGTATTACTTTGTGTAATTAATTTCACCACCACTGCTCTCCAAATGGTGAAGAAAAACAACGTGAGGAAACCGGCATGCCCTAGAACCAAAAAATCGAAGACATGTGACATTCACCAACCCGCACAGGGCCCGCGTGGAGAGAGGAGGCCTATGTCCCAGTAGTGGGAACATTAAAAGGCTGATTATGCTTATGCTTATCAGTGACTGACATACACCGCATAGCCGAAACTCCTGGTCGTAAAAAGCTGAAATTTGGCATGTAGTAATACGGGGATAAATTTTATTAATGCCTATCCTATTCGCTGATAATGTACATAGCTTTACATAGGTGAAAAAATGGTTATAATCGGTTTAGTAGTTTCGGGGCTAATTCAGCACAAACAAACAAAACAATCTACCCTCTTTATTAATAGTATAGACATAAATTGCCAGTTCATTCTCTAACTTCATGTTGCACAAAGAAATAATCGCCCCATTCCGTTTAAATTACGTTAATATATTTGAAGCCTTCATTTAGCGATGTTCAATAATAAAATAAATTGAATACGACATCTGAACAAACGGTAACTTTCATTATTAATACTCATAACGTTTATTAATGACATTTCAATCAGTATATAATTTGCAGGCGAGCAAAGAAGCTACTCACAAGACAAATATAAATTGCAATAATTACGTACCCACCTGTCCAAATAAAATGCAATACTCTCCTGTTCCAGGCAAATCCTCTCACAATACTATCAATATTGAAAACAAATCTATATTGCTATTATTAATTTTGTTTGCTTTACCGTAGGACTCTACGGTAAAGCAAACAAAATTAATAATAGCAATCACAAAGTGAATAAAATTAATCAACACGATTGACATTGAAGTTTGAGTCATTAGCTGTATTATTGATGGCGTATAAATTGCATCTGTCTCTGCATCTGCAATAAGCACAGATTAAAAGAAGAATGGAGTGCCAACTTGAAGACAGTAGAGAATAACCCGACCAAAGAGTATAAGTCTACTTCCCTCTTGGTAAGTCTTCAGTCTCATGACTATTTCAATCTCCACCAAAACCTTACATTTCAATATGTGCTCTTTAGCGTCACAATAATATTTCCAACTCCGTAGAAGGTTCAAAAACATCATCACCTACAGCAGTCTACCGCTAGAACTAAGCATCTGTCTGCCTGGGTTGTGAAATTTGTTCAAAAGAGCCATCACAGCCCTGGAACACAATTGCGGAACTTGTTCGAAAGGGTCACTGCGGTCCAGGAACGCAAAGGGTACTAGGAGGAAAACAGGTGGCTTTTAGTCAGTAAGAGTCTGAGACTCGCTTCCGCTCCGCCCAAAGCGGGAGAAGCCATTTGAAGATTTCCCATCCAGAAAAAAGAGCCTTGGAACGCAAAGAATATTGGGAGAAACACGGATGGGTTATAGTCATTAAGAGTCTACGCACTCCCTTTGATGATTTGCCATCCTTATCTCTACATCACAAGACATTGAAATCAGTTCTCGGCAATTCTCGCTGAGGGACCCGTCATTCCACCTAGCCAGACTCCAATCGTAAGTTTGCCGATTCTGACTGTCAACTTTAGAAAACGTCTGTCTATCCTAACGGTCTTCGGCTAAAAAGCGTTTGTTCATAGCTCAATAAACTTGCCACATATAATTCAGCAAAAGGAAAATATAAAGTTCCATTCGTTTGTTATTCAATGGCAACACTATGGGACGTAATTATGAACTAAATTGCTAGATGCTACTTTGTGGATGGCAATTTAATATCCATTGTTTTTGTTTTTGAACGTTAAAGATTGAAACACATACCTACACAATACTTATATTAATGTATAAAAGCTTTATTGAGATTGTTGTATAACTTGAAGACACAGCGTAAATTGTATTTTAAAATGTTTACTATTCGTGTTGACTTTTAATTTATTAATCATGCATATCTATACAAGAAAAAGTTTTGTCAAGAAGCAAAGTTTCTCGCATGGTCCATAAGGCGTAGATTATTATGTAGCTACCTTTCTTGGAATTTTTGATCCATTCTATACCAGAGATGTTGAGATGATGTGTGTGTATCAGATAGGTACGGATCCCAAATTATATTATTTACCTACATACATATAAGCACCCATCCACAACTCAAAATAATGAGATTACTCCTAATATTTGCGTACCCTATCAAAGAGGTCCACACATTCGAGAAATTTAAGCGGATTTGTCAAGTTTTCGACATCCGGCGGACTGCTGAAATTATATGCTCCCAGCGGCGGATCCAGGATTGACGTTTGGTGGGACTTTACCCCGCGGAGGCCTACCCTCTTTTAACAAAGTAAGCACTAAAAAAGCACAATACATTTTATTATGCTTAACGCATAAGATGCCTGCTTGGACTACTGTTCGTAAATTTTTAAAAAACTTCGTAACGTTGTAGTTGTAGTTATAGTCTTTTAAAACAAAGGTTAACTGATAGAGAATGCGTTGTTGCATAAGGTCCGCATTTGTACCACTATTTGTACAAAAGTTTAAATAAATAAATATCTTGGCCTTTTGGGGAGGCTTGAGCCCTTTAGCCCCCTCCCCTGGATCCGCCAGTGTGTGCACCCTTGTTAGGCGAACTGAAAGTGACACCACGTGATGGGCGCTTTGTCCCCGGGCAGAAACATGGACAGGGGCAAAAAATTAAGAGTTTTGTGTGTTAGGTGATGGTCGGGAAGGCCGTGCGCGTCCAGTGTCATCTGTGACGATTTGTTGTCAGATTTTTTGGGGAATATTTAAATGTTGGGTAGAAAACTGGGTTGGTTATTTTAAAATCATGATTGAAAACTTGAAAGGTTCTGAACAGTTTTTTTTTTTTTTTATTGAAAATGTAAAAAATATGTATATGTGGATATATGTACTGGATATATATGTAGTGGACAAATGCCTAGTATATATTATATTCAAAGTCCTTTGAATATATGTTTTACGGATAAATAATTCCTCAAATGAAGTAGAGTCGATGTTGAAATCAGCCAAACATGTCAAAACTATTGTTGCACTTTTTTATACCATGCACATATAAAAAATTGACAAAAACGCACTGAGTAAATTCCAATCGAGAGTACCTTTTTTTCGGGATAGGAAGTCATCAAATGACTTATACCGCTCTGGGCGGCGCGGAAGGGAATGTCAGGCTCTTACTGACTAAAACCCACCCGTGATCTTTCTAGTGACCTTTGCGTTACAGGGCTGCGGTGACTATTTCGAACAAATTCCGCAACCCAAACCAAAGAAAACCAAACCCACCCAAACCTAGGGTACCTTAATGGCAATTTACTTTATCTAACTGAAACCATTGTCGGCATTTCAATACATGTATGTATCAGTCAAACAAAATTCCCAATGACAGATTTCATTCAGACTACATTGATTAGGTAAGACACAAAAAATTGTATTTTAAAAGAAATCGAACAATATTATTGCTTTTCTGAGGTATGGATGGAGTTTTAAATTACTAGCGGAAAGCGATTTTCAGTACTGAAATATCATTAATAAAATGAATTCGTGTGTTGGCGATTTCTCAACACGTATTACATAAAAAGCCTATTTTTTTTTAACCAAAAAGTACAAAATAACTTTAATTTCGGAACTCAGTGTTTGCTTTTTCGTTTTTTTACACCGACTTCCGAAATTAAAGTTATTTTGTACGTTTTGTTTTTTTTTGTGTAGAAGTCGGTTTTCAAAAAATGAAATCACAACCACAAACACTGAGTTCCGAAATTAAAGTTATTTTGCACTTTTTTATTTTTTTGTATTTTTTTTATTTTTCACTTTTTAGTGATACACACCCCCCTCTTCCCACCTAAATGCACCAATCACATTGGCGTAAACAATAAACAAACATGCGATTTCAGTAATCCCGAAAGAATTGCTATAATTTATTGAAGAGTTCCGTTTCCTATCATCTGTTCTTCATCAGATCTTCTCCAAACTAGAAAGGGACCACGTTGAAATACTAAGATGCTCCTCCAAACCAATGTACACAGTTTTATTTTTTCATTTTACATCGACAAGAGGGAATGAGAACATCATCAATGTAGTCGAAGCCACGCATTATTAATGATACTCAAAATGGAACCACACGACAAGCAACAGCTTTCGAATATAAAAATAATCATCAATTTCGGTACACCCAGTACAAAGTTATGAGGTAACACACACAAAAAAAACAGTCGAATTGAGAACCTCCTCCGTTTTTGGAAGTCGGTTGAAAAATGCGTAAGATTATAAAATATCTTAAGATATTGTAAACTCTCGATTCTTGGCTAGGCCAAAAAATCCGGTATGTTTATGTCGGTTCACAATTTCTCGGAATGACTTCGAGAGATTATTGATTATCAGTCGACAATTTATCGAGAGTTTACAATCTCTTAAGATATTTTATAATCTTACGAAGTTTGTCATTTTCCGGTGACATAAACATAAAAACAGGAATTCAAAAAAATATTTGTTCCGTACGGGAATTGACAATCGCTCAACAACTGCGCCAACAGTGTCGTCAATTCACGAATGTATATAGCAAAGCTTTTCATTGTTTCTTTAACTACTTTCCCAAGAAACAAATTATCTATTACTCACCAGTATTTCAGGCAAAAGTTCTTCTAACTTAAACCACTCCAAAAAATCTCAGTTGGGCTTTTCCCGGGGAATAGGGATCAACCTCGAATCGATATCGTAACTCGATCATATTGTAACATGATTACCAGGGCTCCAAGTACTCTCGATGGAAGCTTTTATCTATAATGCTCTGTTATATTGTGTATCGGAAAGGTTACGGGAAGTTCCACACGGTTTAATGTAGGTACTATCAAAAGGTATAAGTGAATACAAAAGTTTGGTATCGATTTTTTAATGATCTTTCTGATTGTCTTTTTATTTCATATATTAGTTATACATACATACATTTTTTGTAAGTTACGACAACGTTTGTGTGCACGCGAGTTTACCTGTAAGTGATTGTTACACTATATTCTGATTTCTTGCTTCTATTCCATTTGCTTATACCAGTGTATACTATTGTTGGTGAACCAAATAAATAAATAATTAAATAAATGATTTAAATTTACGTGCGTAGCTAATCGAGTTGGATGAGGGTTTAACAAAAAATGTTTCACTGTTTTTTTCAAGCATGAATAAATATATCGTTGCAAATTTTGAAGGACATTTTTCGGCGCCCATACATCGTTCGCCTTAGAACCAACAGAGACGTGAATTTACTTTCTATGTTATAAATAATGCATATATTGGATTGAAATTAAATAAAAATCACAAACAATTCTGAGAGTTGTAAAAAATACAAAATGCTTTCGGATTTTGAAGTTATAATTTCTCTATTAGAGACAGTGATTACAATAGAATTCTAATGTGTCATCTGTCAATTCATCGACTGTCAGTGTCGTTGTTTCCCGTTTCCCCCGTTTCACAGTGCTTTCAATCGCTTTATTTTGTTTGTAACTAAAGACCTTAATCATAAATGAAGCGCTGAGGTTGCTGAGTTTTATGATTACGGTGCACACTTTAGAGCTAGATTCAAATTAGATAGCAGCTCTAAAGTGCACAAGACTCTGGATATATGAGCTACAAAACACTTTGCTTTTTAAAAATGTCAAACTGAAACAATAATGGCGCCCGGGAATAAGACCGGTGTGAATTACTTTAAAACATGTTTTCGAAATTATGACATGTATCTATTGTAATAATTGAAATGTATAACAAAATAACTATTAATTATGATAAGGTTTCGTATGTTGATTCATAGGCCATTTTTACAATGTTCTTGAAGGAAGGCAAATGCCACGACTCCACGAGAACTGCCTCCCTACTATGATTGTTAATGCCATCATGATTCCGTTGTAAAAACGATAATGTTATGCGTCATTTTTAGCTTAATTTCCTTCCCAGACCGGAATCATATTTTAATATGTTATAATAGGCCCCATAAATTAAGAGCCCCTTGATACGAATAAGCATAATCAGCCTTTTAACGTTCCCACTGCTGGGACACAGGCTTTTCTCTAGGAGAGGGAATGGCCTGTAATCCACCCAGGGCCCAGTGCGGGTTGCAAGTAAATATTTTACAAAAATGGAATAAAGGCAAGTTCATTCACTCGCAAACACACCCACACACACAAATACGCCACACACACAATAAATTAATAATGTTGTAAAATGTACTTACATTAGCACCGCACTTGTAATGGCAGCTCGATTACGGTGGTGACGGAAGTAACTGGTGCTTATAACACAGGAGTCCTCCTAGTTTAAGCCCAGTTGCACATGTGTTGTATCTTGCCACTAAGTAAAAAATCTAATAGGTACAATAATTGTAAATAGGTTTAAGTCTTGAACAAATCAATATTGTTTATATTTATTATTAAAAATGTCGTCGTGAGTTGCTTACAGTCTGCATATTATCTATCTTCTATGTGAATACCTACTGAGTATATTATACTGCATAAACTATATCCACCGCCTAGCTATTCACGGGTGACCTGTCTACACGTTTTGCATGAGCGACGGTTGGTTGCATCTCGTAGCACCAGGCGTTTACAATATATCACATATAACCCGGTTACTATAACTGGTCACATATAACTGGATGCGAGAAGCCGAAAATAGACCTACGTGGCGTGCAATTGGAGAGGCCTATGTCCAGCAGTAGACTGCAACAGGCTGTTGATTGATTGAACCCGGTTACTAAAAGAATGGACCTGACGCCGATGACGTATCTTTGACGCATGGGTACGGTGAGCAAAAAATAATATTAAGAGTTTTCACAAACATTTGAAGTTACTTCAAACAATTGATTGTGAAAACTCTTATTTTTTGGCCTGCTCTCTTATTTAAGGGACCTGACGTCATCGACGTCAGGTCCATTCTTTTAGTAAACGGGTTATATGTAATAATAACATTAGCTAATGTTTGCAATATTATATCTTCAAAATAGATATGTATACTTGAATTTATAATTCGAGATAATTTGAATCTCTCAAGCTCAAGTAACGACCTTTTTTCTTCTGGATTGGAAATCATCAAATGACTTCTCCCGCTCTGGGCGGAGCGGAAGGGAGTGTCAGACTCTTACTGACTAAAACCCACCCGTGAGCCTTCTTGTGCTATTTACTTTCCAGGGCCGCGGAGACTCTTTCGAACAAATTCCGCAACCACAAGTAATGACCTTAGCTTTGTGTTTTTAAAGTAACCATTCGTATTAATAAGGTCAAAAAAATTATGGGTTGCAAAAAGTATTTGGATTGGATATACATATATATTGATATGGATTCATTTCATAATTATCTGGAAATCTCTATTCAAATAAAGATATTTCACGTCCTCAACGTTACGGTTTAAGGATTTATAAATCTTTATTTATTTTAACTCTATGTACAGTAGTGGTAGAAAGGCGGACTTAAAACAATAAAGTAATCTCTTTGTCAACTTTTGGTTTAAAAAGACTACACTGTGGTAGCTGAACAACAATCACATTAATCAATCTACACATTCAGTTGTCAGAATGAATAATTGCTAATTAAATGCATTTTCAACTCTAGTTCATGTTACCATCCCGAACATAGTGACATACATACGTTATAACTTAATGCTCAAATTTATTATTAATTTAGGTACATTGATCTGATCAGTAATAAATTCATTTTGTAATAAATAAAAGCGGATTACACACGTTTTGTTCTGAATTCCTGTTAGAGTATTAATAACAGTCATCATGGTTTATTTGTTGACGTAAAGCCAAATAGATTTAGCAGCATAGCAGTGGTGGCCGAGTGGTAACGGCCCGACTTACGAATTGTATGCCGCGGGTTCAAAACTCAGCCAGGCGCATTACTTTGTGTAATTTGTTTCATTACCACTGCTCTCAATAAGGTACGTTGAAGGAAAACATCGTGAGGAAACCGGCTGAATATGCTTATGCTAAATAGATTAAGTGTCACTAGACAATTAATCTATTTAGCATAAAAATGCACTAGCATTTTCTAATTATAGGGAAAACTTTTTAGTAACAAAGCGTTTAAAATAAATATAGCCGTGTAGACAGTGTTTGGGGAAAAGTTTTGTTGTCACTCAATTTATAACTGCTGTCATTCATGTCAACATTTTAATGTTCTTATATTTAATATATAATTGACAAGTTAGGCAAAAAACATGAATATTCTAAAAAATGAATTTAAAATATGCTAAGACATACATTTTTGTGTCTTTTCATTCACAAAGTGCAAAGTTCAATGGCTCACTTTACCGGACTGCTGTCACTACATTCTGACCGACTCAGTTGGCAAAAAATAAGAAAAAAAGTGACGATCTATCACTGCTGATAGAACAAGTTACCAAAGAGCACGAGCAAATGCCTCTTGGACAAAACATCCAAATGAGGAACTTTTCTGACTGTCACATCTAAATCTAAACTACTTATCAAATTTTGACGGATTTTGGTGATAAGATATTGGTCCCCGGAGTTCCCATATATAATTTTCGACTTTTACGTGAGAAAGCCGCTGTTAGAAGCTGAATAGTCTGATATATTTCGAAGTAGGAGTGGTAGAATATAATTTTAACTGTAACACATAGATAATAGTAGTTCGGGGCTAGTGCCTTCCGAGTTTGCGAAATTTTTTCGAAAGATTCACCGCGGTCCTGGAACGTAAAGGGCATTTCGAGGAACACGAATGGGTTTTAGTCAGTAAGAGTCAGACACTCCCGTCCGCTCCGCCCAGAGCGGAAGAAGTCATTTGATGATTTCCCATCCAGAAAAAAGGTTGCTAAATTTTACCCACAGGTCTATTCCATTGTGACGTGTAGGTATTGTTCTTTTATTTAAAAATCAATCTCTTTCATCAGTTCTAGGGGATTGAACAATCTTTATTGTTTTACATTATATAAGTATCATAAAGCACTGAGATATACTTGAAGAATTCCTTTGATTTCCGTTGAAAGTTCAATGGTATCTTTCAATCGGCAGACGTATTCATTTCCTCTAAGCGTCTCATTCGTACGTTGCGAACTAAAATGAATGCACAGGCATATGACAGAAGTTCAACTTTAAGGGATACTTCTTTTTTTAATTTCTATAACTTAGAATTTGCAGTTCTATACAAGTACCTCCTTGAATCTCTCAGCTACCACTGACAAACTAACTGCTACTTTATACAGCCATTATAAAATCTATATGGTATTACGGTTTGCAGCAATGCGTCATAATCTATACTTATAATAAATCTGTAGAGAGGTCAATTCTGTACAGGGAATATATTTTCAAAATAACTATCAGGGGGTGATTAGTGATCGATACTGGTGCCAAAAATGCAATCAGTAAAATTTTTGTCTGTCTGTCTGTCTGTCTGTCTGTCTGTCTGTCTGTCTGTATGTTCTTTATAGAAACACTCAACCGATTTTAACGAAACTTGGTACAATTATTCTTCATACTCCTGGGCAGGTTATAGTATACTTTTCATCACGCTACAATCAATAGGAGCAGAGCAGTGAAGGGAAATGTTGGGAAAACGGGAGAAGTTACTCCATTTTTTAAGCTTCCGTCGCGTGTGTAGCCTTAATAGTTAAAGTTACATAGAAATCATGTATTATGAAAATGTTCTACATAAAATTATCTAAAAAATATCCCTCAACAACATATGCCTATCTTTTATGGTTGACTCACAATAACACGTGTAACTCCCGATAGCTTAGCAGTTCGGAGCTTTCTGATTATATTTGTTTACTCTTACGTTTATAATACTCTCACTCATCCCTAATTAAAAAAAGTTAACATTATTACCTATTCAATAAAAAAAGAATCATAGAAATCGGTATAGAAACACCAAACTTATACATGAATACAATAATAAGCCATCGCGCCGTCGCGCTTTAATACTGAATCATGCTGTAAGATGTTATTGTGATTATTTTTGTGTAAGTTTTGTTGCAATTTTATAAAATAGGTACTTATTAGTTATTTTGGTAATGTTTAAATATTCGATCAAAGTTTCAATTTTATTTCTTTTTAGGTGAAGTAGTAGTAGAAGTAGGAGCATAGATTTTAACGTACCGATAGGTTAGTTTTGGCTAATTTATGTTCTGTTTTTTTAGTATTAAGTAGGTAAAAGCGTAGATACTTTTATTAATGAGTAGTTATTTTATTAATTAGTTATACGTAGTTATAGGTGTTTATTTTTAAGTGAAGTAGGTATAGGTTATTATAATATAATTTTGCTCAGGCATTTCAGCTTTAATTTCATTTCTTTTTTTGTTGTAAGTTGTACATATTTCACACACACATAGTGATCTATCAACGCACAGCCCAAACCACTGAACGGATCAGGCTGAAATTTGGCATGCAGGTAGATGTTATGACGTAGGCATCCGCTAAGAAAGGATTTTGATTAATTCTACCCCCAAGGGGATAAAATAGGGGATGAACGTTTGTATGAAACTTTGTCAATTTTAAACCGATCGGGCTGAGAGTTTCAAAATGGAATAGTTACTTTACCCCCGGTAAAGTAACTATTCCACGCGGACGAAGTCGCTGGCAGAAGCTAGTATTAGTAATACGCTACGAATCTTTAGCAATTAAATATCATGGTTTACCTATAACCAACGACAAATTGCGCCAAGTTTTTAATTTTAAAAATTTTAAGAAAAAAATAGATTGGAAATTTATAAATCGAGAATCATACACACCACCCTGACCGAGATGAGGTTCGGAATCCCCTCCCCCCCTAACTACCCTTCAAACCTTCTGAATTTAGTCTGCATTGCACCGGAAGCTGTGAATATTCGGCGCGACGGTTGCAGCGCCCCTGCAGCAGACTGCTACATCCGGTTTCAACTTCCTGCTCTTTCCAAATCACGGTTTTTAGTTCGAAAACGTTCTATTGCTTTTATTTATACTTTCCTTTCCGCGAGCACACCAAAACATTGCCAATGCTTGAAAGTATTTACCTTTTTGGTCCTTTTGTTATTTTAAAACTGCTTCGGGAGACTTCTCATCATCTGGGCATGCCACGGTGGCGATAAGTCCCCTTTTTGAGGAGTATAGGGAATATAGAGACGACATGGCATCCTTAGCTTCCGACTGATGCAGGTACCTACTCACCAGACACGGTTATTTCAGGAGATAACTATTTTAGATTCGGCGGGAGTTCATACCCGGATGCCATCAGTATGTGCTTCGGCCAGATGACACGGTGGAGAATACGGTGGAGGTCTGCCTTGCTTGGGCAGAGCAACGCGGTAGCTATCCTCGTAGAGGTGATCGGCGGCGACGACAACTGGCGTCCGGCCCTGGTTCAATCCATGATTCGGAGTGAGGGGCATAGAAAACAGTCACTTTTTCTGAAGAAGTAATGAAAGCGAAAGGAGAGGCGAGATGCGTGAGGGAGAGGCAAACTTCGGCGAGCTGTATTTCACGCACGCCTGAAAGAAATTTCAGCAAAATAGACGGGGCTCGTTAGTCCCAGTGTCTGCCAGAGTTGCGAAAGTTGTTCAAAAGAGTCATTGCAGTACTAGAACGCAAAGGGCATTCGGAGGAACACTGGGGAGTATTAGTCAGTAAGAGTTTAACACTTTCCGCTCCGCCCAGTGCGGAAGGAGTCATTTGATGATTGACTATCCAAAACAATTATGATGAAATTTATTATGATCCAAAACAAAAGTAAAGAAACTGTACACGCCATCTAGCTAAACACGGTATTCTATATTGCCATACAATGGTAATAATTTCCCTCGATTCAGTAAAGAAGTTTCAATTTCAGAGCACCGAAACATTTGACGTGTTCGACCAGAAGCCAATATCTTAACACCTGGACAATGGTTGAAGTATATAACCTTATGTTAGAGGTAATTTAAAAAAGAAGACTGATATTTTATGAAGCTTTATGAGCTTGTTGTGTTCCACAGCAACGAAAATACCTATTGGAGGTCTAGATTAGAGACATTGTACCAACGCCAACAATTAATAAAAAAAACACAATTTAGAACTGTCCAGCGCATTTTAAATGTTGCATTAGCTCACTGTTGAGTTTTGTATTTATAGTAAAGAGTCTGAAAATCCCAAATGATAAATATTGTATAAATTGTTTATAAATAACACTTTTACACGTCAATAGTTTTCGCCAACTTAAACTAGATGAAGAAAATATAAACAAATAATCTCAAAGGTACAATATCACTGTATATTAAATCTGTAGCAGCATTTTATTTGCCGTCAAGATGTCACGATGCAGCCTGACACCCGAGCTGGACGGCCAGCCAATATCAGGCAGAGAAAATGATATTCTGGGAGCTTATTTAGCCTGTGCCGGGCATGTCTTCAAGAGTCCGTGCTAAATAAATGTGTTTACCCCGGCCATTTTCTTTAAAAAAAAAAATTGAATTTAAATTTTAAGAAAGTTTTTTTACTCTAAATAACTGTCCAATAAGTAGTCGAACTTTGCTACCATTATTATAACTTCTTGTAAAACAAAACGAATAATAATGAAACGCAAAACTGAATGCGAAGTATTTCAAATCCATGGCTGTTGTTCGTTATTAAGGACCAACTATCAGATACTTGAGAAACGTCAAAACCCAATACGCCAACTTACCAATTGGAATCTTCGAAATTCAAACATCTCAACTGTCAAAATCGATAACACAAAGCCGTAAACGGTATAAGCTACTAAAATTAGCAGCTGAAACCGAGGTCAACTAAATAATCGTACAACAAGAGAACCCTCGTCAATGGTTTCTGGTCTTGACAGCTGACTGGAAACTTTGGGGTGTAAACAAGTGTTCCTATACAACTTATTTAGTGCTCGATAGGTGCTTAAGTGTCTTTACCCGCTTTAAGTTTTGATAGACTCATAATGAAGTTGGATAAGCTGCTGAGGAATTACAGTGCAGTGACATGCAATGAGATTGAATGGTTCGTTGATGTGTATACGTTGGTATAGTATGTAAATATAGTGACAATAAGGTGTGGAGTGAAAAGTCAGAAAGAAAAGATTATATTAGTATTGTCTATGGCAACAACACTAATACTGCAATCTATGGTCGGTCAGTGTAGTATCATATAGTGTGTAATATCAGAGCAAGCTAAAGTAGTTGGAGATAGATTTACTGAAAAATTTTAGAAAAAAACAAATGTCCAAATTCAATGCTACCAAAACGGATTCTGTTTACTATTTTTTGTACATGTCCAAAAAAGCCGCGTTAATTCTATACTGAACAAAATAACAGGGAATATCAAATTCCAGCAACAGTCATGTCGAACCACACAAAAACATTCCAACCCCAGAACCCCAGAAAAGATAAGGACCCAGGCGAAACGGTCATTGCGCTTCCAAAGAAACTGTTAACGACTCCTAATCCTTTGGACAATACAATATATGCTTATATTGCAGCCTTTAACACCAATACCGAGAAGCGAAAACCCTTTTGTAAACAGAATGAGGAAAATGTAAAAAAAAATCATATGTTTGCGAGTTTGAATGTTCATCAAGAAATCTTTTACGGCTTAATGGATTTGGTTGGGCACACGGGTTTAAACTGATTTTCTTTTTCTTTTTAAAATTCAATTACGAGTAGCAATTCCTAGACAAAATCATCAGTGCTGCTCTGGCTCTTTGTACTAGGAGACTCTGCATCAGAAGAGCCAGATCATAACCTGAGTTAGGTCATAGTATTAGTATATTTTTTATCCCCGGCTTCCCAAGAAATTGCTTCAAGGTGTCTTGTTTTTTTGCTGTCCACATCCACTTGGACGAAGCCACTAACACAAGCTTGTATAAAACCTATCCGAAATCGTGAAACCGCGTCCATAGTAACGCTGTCATTCAATATCCAGTGATATCTCATTTTGCCGCGCGAATAGATCTGAACAGAATGGATAGCGATCCCGAGACCCTTAAGAACTGGTTTAAGTTATAGAAGCGTGATTGTGGATGGTAACACAATAGAGGAAGGGGGAATAATAAATCTTTCTTCCCGATATTCTTTTCGTAAGTATGGTTTGGGATAGATAAATGTTGTATGGGGTTTGGCTAGAGGTTCTCTTATAACAGAGGTGTGTTATTTTTTATGATTTGCGTTTCGTACAGAATATGAGTATTTAAGAGGTAATTTTAAGCTCTTCTAAATTTTTGCATGGGTTTGAAAACACCGGCATGAATTGCAAACGGTTATTTTGTAGGACTACAAAATGTTTTGACAATTTTCGGACACAACCACGGAATGAATATTAACTTAATTAAAATTATTCCTATATTGTGTCAACGCAGTAGGTATTAATGCAAAGTTACTTGATTTCACTTTATATCTTTTTTTTTAAACCACATGACAAATTCGCAATCAGTAAAGTGTTTAAATCATAACATCGTGTCCTTATCCTAATTTACTTAAGGTTACAGCATGTTTCATTCTTCCATATATCTTTATCTGCCGTCATTTCAATAGTAATCTCTGTCCTGGTATTATCATTTTTCACACAACCCATTCATCGTTTATTTATTTCTTCGTTCAGTAAAAAATATTATTTACAGATGGACAGCATCTGCCTGGCAACATTACTGAAATGAGTTTTCATTGAAAAAAAAAAAAAAACTTTTATTTTATTTGGTGTGTACTAGATAGAATGTCATAAAATAAATGTTTATTCTTATATCTTTGTCTATAATTAAATTCATCCGAGATATTTTCTATCTTCCCATTTCCTATAACATTGTACCAAACAAGCAGGAACCCGCCAGAGGCGCGGCCTCTTCCAGCGTTGAACATTGAATTTTGTGTCGCGACACATTTTGCGAAAAATATTACTTCGTCGGCTCCTATCCTTCTGGTATTATGTTAGCCCGTAATGCGTTTGACAGGATATAATTATGGGATTTTAGGAAGCTGTGCTGAGATGTGATTGCTTGTTATTGTCTCGATCGAGCGTAGATAATGAGACGATAATGTAAGAGGTAGATATGACGGAGGTTGACTGAAAAGTCTATCGATATGTATGTCCATGTGTGTGTTGGTCTTTTAAATGACACAACGAATGTCGATGAGGTTTCCCACCATTAGTATACATTTATGTACATTAATATGACTTAAACTTGTAAAGTTAAAAACAAGAAAGATGAAACAAGAACATTTTTTTCATTTCAGTCGGGAGACCTGTAAAGAACTATTCAAAGAAACCGTCCCCCGACTGCAATTAAAAGATGATAATTATATCTTTCTTGTGTTTGATTTTTTAGTTCACTTTTGGTATGGCAGGCGCGTTTTTTTTAAAACTTTACAAGTTTAAGTCATATTAATGTACATATGTTCATACTAATGGTGAAAAACCACATGAAAATTCGTTGTGTAATTTAAAATGTGTTGGTCACACACACATGGACATACAGATACGGTAAACGACTTTGCTCACATGAACAGACCTGAAACAACTTTTGTTTTAAATAATTTGCAAAATGATAGAGAGATGATTAGAAAACATTGAATAGAAGAAATCTTTTCTTCTATTCAAACATTCCTTAAACAGAAAAAGTCTTCATGGTATTAAGTAAACAGAATCTATTGTAGACGAGTTATTATTACAAACTGATGAACGTTTTGTGTACAAAATAACGTTATTATGCGTTATTAACACGTTTCAATGGTACCTATTGGAGCCAGTAATGCCGTTGACACGTAGTATCTACAATGACGTAATAAGCTCAATGTGTATGTATGATGTATGTCACGGCTTATTATGTTTATGATGGGATAGGTACTGCAATGGAAATTGAATGAGTTGATGTTAACTGCAATTTGGAATTGATAGATACGTTTATAATGTATTTCTGTAAAGCATTTATTGGTTTATAGTTGTTGAAATATCGGTAGGTAGATATATGCATTGTATTTTATAATATGATACTGCTAGGAAGTGTTAGCACAGATTACTAAATAGTTACTACGTAACAGATACTTCACTCAGTTTAAAATTTCCAATACCTACTGCTATAATAGCCTACTCCGTCGCGTCAGCAACCGCTGCATGCTAAAATGTGCCTAAATACTCAAGCGTACAGTTGTGATTGCTTCGCGCCGCGCAATCCCACAAAAATCGCAGGGCTGCCTCTTCGATGAAATTAAATTAACATGACTATTTGTGTCTATTTAAGTGAGAACTGTGAATATGTTCTGACTAGTAGTTTAGAATTGTATCGTCTATAAAATATTTTTTTTATATAAATTGATGCTAACTGTGCAATACATCTAAAAAATAATTATAGAGGTGTCGATATTTCCTTAGATTCTGATTCAGTACTGGCACTTGAAGTAGTTGGTGGAGATGGCAGCAGTTTTGTAGGCAAAGCGTCAGGTCGTAATTGTGGTTATGAATAATCAGCGACTTATCAAAATGAAGACAACACACATAATGACTAGGTTGACTGGTAGAAAATGCCTAAGGCATTAAGTCCGCCTTTGTACAGTTTTTTTTACTAGTGCATAAAGTTTTAATAAATAAATAAATAAATAATAATGACTTCTTGCCTTGGTGTCTGGCCTTGCTAAATCGGGCCTGACAATCAATTCAACCCATGTTTTACGCCTGAAAAATAATAAAATAGGACAGGTCTAGGGAAGGAGATCGGTACCTAAATAAGACAGACGGACAGACACAGATATGAAGAATTTATAATAGTCCTCAAAAATGTATATTTATGAATAAAAAACACCTACTTATAAATACATTGAATGATCATTAACATTTTATCAATTTATTATTAACTATAACATGGGGAAAGCTAAAGAATTCTTTGACAATATCATGGGAAATTACCCTTTTATTCTAATAAAAATAACTTTTTAAACGTTGTAAAAATAGTGTTTAAAGTAAGTATGACGTTTCTATGTAACAATAATGTGTAAATCTGTGTCTGAAAGGCAACCTAATGCTTAGTATACCTATTAAATATAATTTTGAAACGACAAAATTAGTAATATTTTATCACTTACCTGTCTTTATTGACAGGTAAATGGAAAAATGTTAGGTGTTTATATCTTCTTTTACTTGATTTGCACCCATCTACTGCACATGAGGCACTAGACGGCATCGTAGGTACCCGTACAAACGAATGGAACAATTAAAATTGAAAACTCGCGTGCGCTTCGCTTGCGAAAACCACACTGAGTTTGGTCCGCAAACGGCCCGAGACCGCTCGGCCGGGTGGTAGGTAATTATAGCGCGCAAGTACATGGAGTGACGGAGGCCTGGTGTTAGGAAGTTAAATATGTAGTACATTTGAAGCAGATACATATCTCGTTCGTGCCTCTAGCACAGATTACTAAATAGTTACTACGTACCTCTAGGATTTCAGCTTGAACAATGATAGCTAACGAGAGAGGAGAGAATCGAAGGGTTCTGGGGTCGCGACTATTCTATACTAATATATAAAGCTGAAGAGTTTGTTTGCTTTAACGCGCTTATCTCAGGAACTATTTCGGTCGGATTCGAAAAATTATTTCAGTGTTAGATAACCCATTTATCGAGGAAGGCTATAGGCTACATATACATATCATCACGCAATGACCAATAGGAGCGGAGCATTCATAAAAATGGGACGCAGACGAAGTTGCGCGGTTCAGCTAGTAACTTATAAATACGACTGAAAAATAAATACACTAGACTTTTTAAACGTGCTGATTTTTTACAATCCAATTACATAAATCGTACAAAATCTCGTTTTCTCTGTGACATAATTCACTAAAAACCGCCAAGAGTGAGGTTGCATCGTACGAATATAAAAAGCCCGTTCTACACTGTCACCTCCAATCCATTTTCAATTAACGTGTCCAGAGGAGCGTTAACGCCGGGCGTACACGCGCGCGTTAGGGTTAGTTCACATGATGAGACCGGATTTGAATGATGCGAGTTGTGTAAGCCGGGGACTAGGACGGGTTTAGACTGTTCTGTAGTTTTACGGGATATCTTGGTGTTATATTACCGAATTTGTATTGGGATTGGTAAATGGTCGACTTAAGGGATTTGTCTGTGAATTTAAAATTCAATAGCTTTCTGGAAGGATAAGGTGTGGCAACCGCGTATCGGAAGGCCAAATATGCTGGATGCGAAACGCACTGGACCGGTCGATATTATGACACTTGGGAGAGGTCTATAATATCAATAAATCTGTAAACGGTATTAGAAATAATGGTACCGTATTTTTCTTTTAAAATTTTGGTACGAGCCACGTAAATTTTTTGAAATAAAAACTTTCGTGGCCATACCCGTGTGTCTACAATAGAGGACGTCGAGAAAAATTTGGTTGCCTGTATTTAGAGACAATATTTTTGCCTGTGCCTGGTTAAGCATTTAGAGTACACTAGACAGACATACATTTACTTACATATGTATACTCTTGGAGTTCATGATCAGATTTTTTTTTTTATAAATTTCAGTTGTATTATCCGCAAGTGTACTCCCACCCTAACCCATGACGCCCGCCCCTTATTCAAATATCTCCCAGACGTGGTAGGATGCTAATTACGTAGACTAGGGTGCCTACAGCCCCATTCAATGGTGCTCACGGTATAATACAGACAGGATTTGACTTACATTTCATTGTGTGACTTTGGTACAGCAAAATATAAGGCATTAATGAGATTTGAGGTAATTACGCTGCTACGAGATGGGCGTCTGCTTGTGTGGAAGAGGTACCTAAGTACTTAATTAGATATTTTCACATAAGAGCATGTACGCCGTATGGCATGTCATACAAATTTTCAGTGTCACTATTTTGCGAAATGACTGAACCGATTTTAATGAAACTTCACACATATACCTAAGCAGTGTTCAGTGTGCAGCAAAATGTTTTCAACTAACCTATGTATCCTACTTGTTGTAAAGTTTCATTAAAATCGGTTTAGTCATTTCGGAAAATAAGGTCTTGAAAATTTGTATGAAATGCCGTTCGGCGTATACGCCCTTAAAACCGTTTTGTAATTTTGTATTAAAGCCCGTAACACCTCAGGTTCAGATGAACGAATCGTTAGGTAGGTACTAGTTGTTTGTCATTTATGCTTAAATACAGCTAACGGTGCGACAGTTTCTTCTGTTTTATTTTCACTTACCAAAAATATTTTATTTTTCACTCTTTTCTTTGCGCCAGTTAAAAGTATGTATGTTCTATTTTTACCTCCGATGTGTTAGTGGAAAAGGCACATAACGACGACATTATTTTAACAATTACTAAGTCCACGCTTTCACACGGTAACCGAAAGCCGTTAGTCACACCAGTAGCCTAACAAAAAGACAACAAACAAACAGACATACCTCGTTGTTTATTTGTAATGAACAAATAAAACAGAGATCAAAAACGGAGAACGTTTGGGAAGCTCCCAGTTTCTATTAAACGAGGCACGGAAGCGTTAACTCGTGTGAGCCAAACATGCTAGTATTGTAATGTTTTGTACAATATTGTACTTGTACAAGATGCTTTAGATGTGGTGAGGGTTATTAGGAAACGGGATGGCAAAAGCTTGACATTAGTAGGTGGGAACTATGTCTATGTGTAGTTTGATTTTCCTGTAGGTAGATAGATCCTACCTAACAGTGTGTAGTGTAATTTGATTTTCCTCTAAACGAAAACCATTGAAACTTTACACTGGTATGGTTGTCATATGACCAGTACGGCTTGTATGGACTTTAAGTGACTTTGACCTCTGTGTTTGTTTCGGTGTTTCTTCTCAGGGTAGTCAGCTAGGAAACACCGGCTTCATTTAGCTTAATATGACAAGAAATATTGTACGTGTTTAAATGTTATGTTTAACCTACCTACTTACAAAATAAATATCATTTGTCATTATCATTTAGTCGGTAGATAGGTCCTACCTACCTAGTGTGTAGTGTAGTTTGATTTTCCTGTAAAACAAACCTTTGAATCGTGACACTAGTCTACTAGGGAAACCTTTTTTTGTGTTGATATTCGTTCAATTACCGCGGAGTTGTTAGGTGAAGAACAAGCTAAAATACAAGAGAAGTTTTGTGATCTTTACGACTTTTCAAAATCTCCAGAGAGTCAGAGCCACAGACAAAAAAGGTAAAGGTAATCAGCATAAAAGCAAGAGTCAATAGCAAAAAAAAGCATCCATTTCACAATAATAAAAAAGCAGTACCAAAATAAAAAGGCCAAATCTCGTTTTAAAAAGCGTTCAATTTCAAGCCACCATATTATTTTAGTGATAGTCAATATCAAAAACTAAAACATAAAATATTTCGAAATTAGAGTTGTTTTTGATGGAGTGCGATGCGAATACGAACGCTATTCAAAAAATACGAGAATTAGATTAAAACAACAATAAAAAAGCCCAATCAGATATCAAGAGAATTTGTTGTTAAGGAAAGAAAATTAGGTTTCAGTTTCAAGATTCATAATATTTTTTATCTGTCAGGAGGACGTTCTAATAACAAAACGAGTTTTACAATACTTACCATACCGTCCAAAACAAATCCCACGATGTAATTTTCAAAGAACCCTCCCAATCTAGATTTCATAACAACATCCAATTCACAGCTACTTAAATCGAAACCCATCCCACAGAGTACTTAGCAAATTTAGCAGCCGAATATTGAATTCTGAAGAACAAGCATCCTTCAAAGTGTAAACACAGACCTTTTAAATTTTTGTTTAAATATTAAAAACCGTCTGAGTGTAGGTACATCTATTTGGCGTTTCGCAACGTTTTAATACAATTACGTCGGGGTCCGCTGCCTAAAAGCTCGTATATAATATCATTACTCTCGTTTTCATCCGAAAGTCAGAGAGCGACACTAAACCAATTACGGGGAGTTTAAACGTAGTTTTTCGTATAACCGGCCTATCGCGTTTCAAAGGGTTACGGTTTATTTATGTATTTTCTTTCGTAGGGATGTTAAAAGCTGCTTTGGTATCTATAAGAACACAGCAACACCAAAGTTTTGGGAACGCTACTGAAGACATCATGCATATCGTGCGATGCCAATGTGGAACAATAGTGGTGGTATTTTTTCATATTTTTTTTTGTATGTCTGATGCTGCAAGAATTGCCAGTCCGAACATAGTCATAATAAAAGCTTGAATAACAAGATGAAGATTCTATGTAATCATATGTTATTATAACTATATTTTGATTAAATCTGGTAGTAACCAATGACAGCCTTATTTCATAACCATCCAATTAGGCAGGCACGGTCCATACCAGGTTGCCTGAAATTGATCGCGAAATGAGGCCTCCCATTGTATGTTTTAAGTATTTGTTTCTTTTTTTGAGTTATGTCCTGGGTTACAATTAAGAATATACAAAACTAGTAGCACCCCGCGGTTTTACCCGCGTAGTTCCCGTTCCCGTGGGATATGTGGATAAAATATAGCCTATGTTACTCAAGATAAATGTAGTTTTCTAATAGTGAAAGAATTTTTGAAATCGGTCCAGTAGTTTTTGAGTTTATTCGTTACATACAAAAATACAAATCTTTCCTCTTTATAATATTAGTATTAGATATAGACTCAAAATCCATAATAATAACAACTCTGTCGACCGACTTTTATCTTCAATCTCATAATCATAGGTCTTATTAACTAAAAGACACTTCCCTAATTAAACTCAACAAGACAATGCAATATTTATTCCTTATCAACTATACAGATGTTCAGTGAGAGCATCCAAAAAGTCTTTCCCTGTTCCTACCATTAAGTTAACGTTTCCTATAAATCTTATGAGAGCGTTACTCGTCGTTCTTTTGTTTTCCTTGGTAGGAACCGTAAATATTAACTTTGGTGAGTGAGGAGTTCCCTGAGTGGTCAGGTTTGAAGCTCTTCGTTTTTATTATCTCCTGACACATTGGTTGATAGAACGAGGTTCATATTTGCATATGGAGAGTAAATGAAGTCAAACTCACTTTTTTCTAACATGAAAGTCCAATTTTCATACTTAGTAAAAAGCGTTGAAATTCAAGTCGCAACATTATCTCAGTGACAATAAATGTCAAAAAATTGTAAAAATGTAGGGAAGAAGAGACGTTTTTGAGAGTTTGAGACTGCGATGCTAATGTGTATCTATGTTCTTAAAATACGAGAACTAACCCTGTGATAAACTTGAAAAAAAAACCCATGTCACAAAAGACAAATCGATATTCTAACTACGATAGCGATTGTCAAAAACTGGGATTGACATACCGAAATGGCACGTGATCAACTCTTAATTTTTTTCACTTTTGACATTTTTATTCGCGTAAATGCTCGGACCAAGAATCCAAATGGACAAGACAAGCTAAAAACAATATTGAGGCAAAAAGGATGTATATATACAGAAACATATTAGGAAAACAAGGACAGAACTATTTATTGTTGTCTTTGTCGACGTATCACTTTTTTTGTTGGGCACATCTGTGGTATGTGCCCAACACAGTACTAGTGCATTCGTTTTTAATCGTGTTTTGTTGGAAACCCCTATTAAATCTGTAGTTTAAATAGTGGGAACGAAGTTTCTAACGTAAGAGAAAGACGTTCAACATGGTGTATTGCTGTTTTATCGGCTGTAATAGCCGTAGTGAACGAAAATCTGAGAACATAACCTTTCATTCGTAAGTATGAGATTTTCGCATTTATATATCATAAAAATTTAAAATGTCACTAAATATTTAGCTCGACATACGTTGATAAAAAGTCTTTTAGAAAAAAAGCGTTAAAAACACTTGAAATATGTGATTAAAATTTCATTTTACGTTAGTATTACACGTTCAAATTCTATAGAACTTTATTTTCTTACGAGAATAAATAACTTTCTGTCATTTCAATTTAGTAGAATAATACGTACTTTAGGGATACCAGATGGCATGCATTAAAATTACCCATTATTGAGGGAAAAGGCAACAGTCATGTTGTTGTTTTTGTTTTTTCATTTAGTCTATTTAGTAATTTCATACTCAAAATTATTGGTCATGAAATCAAAAGGCAACTCAACCGGACTACCTGAAAAATGAAATATTTTAGATTTTAGACAAAGGACACCAGATTGCCTTCCTGGATTGCACAACCGGTCGAAATAATTGGAGGCCATTATTCACTAATTTGGACTGACCCACATATTTTCTTCCAGAGTTTCGCTAAAAAACGCAGAACGAAATCTGAGGAAATCTCGATCCCTGATCCATCTGCGACGAAAATCCAATCCAACACACAACAATCCAAGTATTTGTTTATTTTAACCATTTTGAATTTAGTTGAATATAGAACATTGTAAATCACTGCCTTTTTTTAGGTGGCTTCAGGATTATCGCTGGAACCTGAAGTAAATGCAACTATGAAAATTTTTTTTTTTATTTATTTCCATTTCTCTTTGTGTGGGTTACTAACATCGAATTATTATTTTAGATTAAACCTGGTGAAATATTTACGACTCTGAGTACGTCGCCTCGAAAAAGGAAATTGATTAGAAAATTAAACCAGATAAAAATTTTAGCTGAGAGAAGAAAGAAGAAATTAGCTGCATTAAGATCCAAATGTGGGCGAATAGAGAAAAAAAAATGCTGACCTTTCTGGTATTATAGAAAAACTACAAAATAAAAATTTTATCAATCAGGAAGCATTTGATTTATTATCCTCCATCAATTCACATAACACCGGTTTACGTTATATTACAAGTATCTTTACTAAAGAATAACGTTATATTGAAGCATAAATAACGTTAAATCACTTTCCGTTATTTTAATAAAAACGGTAAGTCCTGTAGAAGGAAGATAACGTTATAAAATTTTAACGTTATTTAAAGCCCTGGTTTATGGTGCTAAAAACTCGTTACTTTCATTTCACGTACTAATCACACCTCCCAAATCCATATACAAAAATTAACGAGAATAGGGTAGTTGACTAAAAAAATCTAATTAGTCCGTCAGATAGATTTCCAAAAAATATTGGACACGTATTTTTTCTTTTTTCACGTAAACAAAAAATGAAGCCGATACAGAGCGTTGAAAACTCGTGTGACGTCACTACTCGCTACAATTTTTAACGAGCCGTAACGGCACAAGCCCCCACTCCTGATCTTTGATGCTTTGTATCTTCGTCAGTTTTTATAGATTTGATAAAGGAAAAAATACGTGTCCAATATTTTTCTATAATCAAGCTGACGGACTAAATATAATCATATATTTTTTACTCAGGAAACACCCCTATTATGGGGTAATATTTTAAAGTCTGGTATCCTCCAGTTTTGAAGTACTTACTCTATATCCATCCCTTTCGAGTATACGCTTTTGTCTAGTCCATTAGATTCTTGGTCCGAGCGTAAATGACATAATTATGACCAGTGTTATTGCACAAATCCTTTTTATTTAGGTATAATATCTGTTTTATCCGATTTTTATTATTTATATTGAAACTTTTTTAACTCATCAATAAGGTTTTTATTCTGAAAATTTTAAAAATCTATGTTTGTCGTCTTTGGTCTCACACGATTTTCCACAGTACATCTGTTTTTGGCACCGTTGCCATAAACAAAAATAAAATAGAATAGTCTTTTTGTTAACGCTGATAGAAAATCACTTTGCTTCGAACATCTGGCTGTATGCTATCAAGACGCGATGAATAAAATGGAAACCTGGATATTATAACTCACTTGAGCAGTGGTGGCCGAGTGGTAACGGCCCCGACTTACGAATTGTAGGACGCGGGTTCAAACCCAGCCAGGCGCATTACTTTGTGTAATTAATATAATCACCACTGCTCTCAAAACGGTGAAGGAAAACATCGTGAGGAAACCGGCATGTCCTAGAACCAAACATTCGAAGACATATGACATTCACCAACCCGCACTGGGCCCGCGTGTTGCATTAAAGCCCATTCCCTCTCCTAGAGAGGAGGCCTGTATCCCAGCAGTGGGAACATTAAAAAGGGTGATTATTATGACTGCACGTTGGGAGGTTGAGGGACATGAAATATACTATGACCATCGACAAAACGAACTCCGATAGTGAGAATTGATTGATTGCATTCCAGCTGTGCCTTCATATTTTGTTCATTAAAATCCTTCCAAAGGTTGTCTTGAAAATATCAAATGACTTCTTCCGTTCTGGGCGGAGCGGAAGGGAATGTCAGACTCTTACTGACTAAAATCCATCCGTGATCCTCCTAATGCCCTTTGCGTTCCTGAGCCGCAGTAACTCTTTCGAAGAAATTCCGCAACCCTGGCAGGCAATGGCCCTGAGGAGAGCTCTCTTTAAGGCGCGCGTGGAACACATAGCACCGTCGACCCAGGCCTGATTGTTATTGGACGGCGGGCCACTATTGGATGTACCACCCTACGTACTTAAAGTTTCCTCCATCTATCTTTTCTGTAACTTAGGTATATAAATAAAATAAAATAAATATCTTGGGACAACTCACACACGGCTATCTGAACCTAAGCTAAGCAGAGCTTGTGTTATGGTAACCAGACAGCTGATATACATACTTATATAATTTATAAATACATACATATTATAGATAAATCAGACACAGAACAAACAATCATGCTCATCACACAAAGTTTGTCCTGGGTGGGAACCGAACCCACGACTTCCGGATTAGCAGTCAGGGCCACTAACCACTAGACCAACAGGCCCGTCAGTATATATATGGTCTACTTAATAAAAAGTATTATATTTTATTCTACTAATTCACTCTGTAAAAGATAACTAATAACCATGTCTTTAACTGCAAATTGTCATAACATTAGTAGTAGTCCAGTAGCCAGAAGTCTATGCCCTTCGATAATTCTAAAGTTTTTAATTTTCGCTGAGTGGATAAGTTTCGTAAATTCATTGCTATTTACAAAAATGCTAACAGTTTAGAGTGATGCAATAGGTATTAAGTAGGTATTTCTTATTATTTCGTGTTATACTTACGCCATACTTTAAAAGTAAACATTCAAGTCAAAATTAAATGAAAATGAATATGTAAAAACCAATGTCAAATTGTATAAATATCAACAAAAAACAGATAAAAGAGAGAAATAAAAACATTAAAACATTGGGCGGTGTACAAAACTAAAGCAGCTCAATCCCAAGCCTACTTGTCCACAAGATAATCTTTAACTGTATAAAAAGCTGTCTGGCACAGCTTACGTTTTACAAATAATTGGAATTTATTTCTGCTAAGTTCTTGAATGAGGCTAGGAAGTTTATTACAAAAATGTATACATTGGCATCGAAACGAACCACTTATTTTTTGAACCTGGTTTTAGGATCAACATAATGGTGGTTGTTGTACTTATGCTATGGATATCACTGTATTTTAAAAAAAAAAAATTAAATTTTGTTTGGCTTTCCAAGAAAATCAGTGCTATTTTACTAAAATTGCTATATAATAAAACTAAGTTCTTATTGGAATCTACAGGCGTCATTTTTGTATCTGAGTGTTATTGATAAAACATGATATTTTACAAAAAAAAAAAAACTTAGCGAAAGCAAATATTTATTCAAAGCGAAATATCATATAAAGTATTATCTTTCATTATATACATCTTATAAATGTCCCAATGCTGCATTTACTTTTAAAAGTATGGCTACCTTAGACAATTTGTAGGTAATTCCGAAAAACAAATATCACATAATTATGTAAGCTACTGAGAGGTCAAATTCGAGAAATATTTATTTTTAGGGTAAAACTGAACAATGTTTGAAGAAATAAAAGTAAAAAGAAATATGTTTTTTTATGCTCAAACGAAATATACCCACTTTCAACTGTCATTCAGAATTATCAACAATGCTTCAGAATTTGACGTGAACAAAGTAAAATTATTAAGATTTTTAAACATTTTTATCTAAAATTATCAAGGAAATTCATGAAAGTCTTTGCAATAGAACTTCAAGTAGTATATTCAAGTAAAGAAAGCGACATAAATTTGCAGTATTAGTTCAATTATGAGTGTTGGTTAAAATATAAACATGCCTCCGAACGGATAACAAATCCTTTCGTAACCACCCGAATGCACGCTACTTATTGAATCCAATTATTTTATTGCTTTGATATAATTATTTTTGTACCTACTTAAGGGATGACCTAAAACCCGGGACAACTACCTGTTCCAGAAAAAAATGTTGTAACGGAATCTCTACTTTCTGTCTGTTCCTCTATCACTATAACAAGTAGCTATAATAGGTACTTATGTTGTGAATATGGTAAATTATTGAATGAGACGCGAAATCATTTCATTAATGTGTATTTTTCGTAAATATCGTGTTTTATCAATAACACTTAAATACAAAAATGACGCCTGTAGATTCAAAGAAGTTTATTTTAGTAATATACCATTTTTATTCTTGAAAAGCTAAACCAACATTTTTCCATTGTTTTAATTGCATCGCCAATCGATTTACTACGCAATAGTTAGGTCAAACGTACTCCTTGTTTTTGTTGATTAAAAAAAAAAACAGTAAAATAAAATTACAGTTTACAGTTTAAAACACGTTAGTGCACAATGAAAAGTTTTTTTTTACAATTTCAATTGGGAGCAAAAATTGAGAACTGCCGACTTATTTCTTTGTAAAATAAATATTTGGGCAAAACCGAATGGTTTATAATTCAGAATTACCCGAGTAGACTAATTCCAATAAAAACAAAAAAAAAAACTTGAGCTAGAGTGTCCTAATCTTACTCAACAGTACACTTAAACGAAAATCTATCGAATTAAAAAACAACCAGTTGAATAATGTACATAATTCTTCTTATAAATCGTCGGTTAAATCCAATAAAACAAAAAAGCGCGTGAAATATCGCACACGATACCCTATTCACAATAAGATTAGACATTGAAATAAATCTTTTTTACAGTCCGTTCAACCGATTTTGACTTCTATTACGTTGGTGGCATGACAAATGGCAGCTGCAGTAAATAATTGGTATTATAATCACGATTTTGCTTTAAATGTCTAATCTTATTTGTAAATGAAAAAAGCACAGCTCCTTTGGGTGCATTAGTGACTAATTTACAATTACTCTTGCTAGTATGGTGGCCATCACTCTGTTGTTAGTATCTACTGCTCTGAAGCGTTACGTACCGAACATGTAGGTACTTTGGCAATTAAAAGCGGTCAGTATGCGGCGATAGAGACATCCCCGATCGGAGCGGGCGGGCGAGTTGTTGCTACTCAGCAGCGATCGCACGCGCCGTACCTACTTACGCGGCTCGTTATCGAAAATAGTTATTCGCAATTTAAACAAAAGCCATAGTATGCATTTGTTGAAACTTTTGTGTGGTAGCAGAGTTTATTATTACGAATATACAAGTGCAAATTTATAAACTTAAATTCAATATGTCGCTTATCATAAAGAAAAAATACAATTACTCGTGCAGCCATATACTTAGTTGTTAGAACTTTTGTTGTAAGGTATAACTAATCTCTTTAAGTATATAAGAAATGATTTGAAAAACTTAAATATTTTTTTGAATGAGTTACGGGACATTTTTGGATTTCTATTGTTCCATAGTACCTATCTGTTAGCATTTTCACTATTATATCCTTTAGATAGTACTTACAAAGAACCCGTATACTGTTTTAATTTAAATTTTCTAATATTTGTATAACACGAAATAATAAGAAATACCTACTTAATACCTATTGCATCACTCTAAACTGTTAGCATTTTTGTAAATAGCAATGAATTTACGAAACTTATCCACTCAGCGAAAATTAAAAACTTTAGAATTATCGAAGGTTTTATGTGAAAAATATTGTATCCCTACTGGACTATAGGTACGTAATACGTGACAATGTTTTGTTAACTAAAGTCAAGTAGTACCTATTTAAAATATCATTGTTCTACAGTGGTAATACATATTTCAGAGCAACAACTGTGATTTATTTTGTTTGATAAATTGGTAGAAGATAGGAATTTATTGTTTAGTTATTGCATGGATATTGCATGAACAAGTTAATTGGACTCCAGAGTTTACGTTGTAATTGGACTCATTAAATAAACTCATACTAATATTATAAAGAGGAAAGATTTGATTGTTTTTTTTTTTTTGTATTGAATAGGCTTCGAAACTACTGAACCGATTTCAAAAATTCTTTAACTGTTGGGAAGCTACACTATCCCCGGGTGACATAGGCTATATTCTTATCCCCATATTCCCACGGGAACGGGAACTGCGCGGGTGAAACCGCGAGGCTAGTCTTTAATAAAGCTGCAGAGATTTTTCGATTGTTGTTGAAAGCGCTAATCTCTGGAACTCGTCGAATTTGGAGGAGGAGGATTTTTCCGCCATAAAGCTATAAGGTAATGGCGGAAAAATAGGACATGCACGTACGATGACGATCGCGGGAAAAACCTAGTACAAATATTAGATGAGTTTGTTCATTTGTATAAAGGGAAGTAGTTTCGAGGGCGTAGATTTTTAGGGTACCGACCTTATTTACTGAAACACTCACTGTATCAGCTTAATTTTTGTTTACGTGATAAACAATACAGTCTAATATGTTTTGATAATTATCAAAGTAGTGGATCAAATATTTTTGTTTTTAATCCTAATTGTGTTTTGTTTTTGTAGAAATGGTTTCTCGCCTGTTTATTTAGTTTCCTGTAATCGTGATTATGTGTTGTGTTCACATATTTTTTCCTGAAAACTACGAAAAGAGTGTAAATAAATTCTCCACTCCATTGAATGAAAACGTGTGTCATCTACAAATAGCTAGGTATCGAATATGTATTTCAAAATTATTCATAATACTTTAATTATATTATTCTAGGTATTGAGTTTGTATATAAATTATTATTATCAGTTGGTTATCACCAACGTAGGTTGGTACTGATAAAATGACCAATGCTGTGATAAATTATTTGAGGTCCCATAAATCAATGAGATAACGATTTGATAACATTGTTGTTATGATGCGACTATGTCACAGTATTACAATATTCCCTACAGTACGGCAACGAATGTACTTGCGCAGAGCAACGGAGGGGAACTCGCGGGGTGTCGGGCGGCGCGGGCCGCGTACCGCAAACACGCTTAGTTTGCGGTACCGAGCGCGAAGGGCAGACACGGGCGTGTTTTTTGTGTAATAATTTTATTATACTTACATTCTATAATGGTGCGCACAAACTGTTCAGTTAAGTTTTTCATTTGTGTACCATAGACTTATGGAATATAACAGACGCCCCGCCGCCGCCGCTAAGACAAAACTGACTTGTGCACACAATTTTGGCTACTTTTCCTTATAATTTTATGTCTGATAATTATAATTGTAAAGGTATGTGTTTGTTTATTGAATTTATAGGTACCTACTTACTTTCCAGGCGCGAGTTGTGGATAGAAGCTTGTGTGAAGACGGTAATTGAAAAGTAAAACAGTTGTACAATAAGGTAGTTGACTAAAAAAATCTGATAACACACACGTATTTTTTTCTTTTTCATATAATAAGAAAAAAAAACGAAGACGATACAGTGCGCTGAAAACTCGTGTGACGTCGACGATGCTCGCTACTATTTTTACCTAGCCGTGACGCAACAAGCCCCCACTCCTGATCTTTGATGCTTTTTATCTTCGTCAGTTTTTATAGATTTAATAAAGGAAAAAATACGTGAACAATATTTTTCTATAATCTTACTGACGGACTAAACATAATCAGATATTTTTTAATCAGGAAACATCCTTATTACCTATATAACATGTAGGTACGTATGTGGTTTACACTTTTAATAAATAATTATATTAAATTTAATAATCATAATTATTTTGAATGTAAATATGAATAAATGATTACATCATAATAGCAATAATCACAATTGTTTTATTTCCCATTTGGTGACAACCCTTCCATACTTGCATGTGGCAGCGTAAGTACCTACGCTGGCGGCGGCATCGCGCGACATCAAAGGCGTTTCCCTACTGTAATATTGTAATACTGTGACTATGTTTTCGATGGTTTAATTTGCAGCAAGAGATAGTTTATAAATCCTACTAATGTAGCACGGTCAGACCAACCTTTTTTCTTCGTTTTTTTTTTTTAGAGGATGCGAAATCATCAAAAGCTTTCTCCCGCTCTGGGCAGAGCGGAAGGGAGTGTCAGACTCTTACTGACTAAAACCTATCCGTGTTCCTTCTAATGCCCTTTGCATTCCAGGTCCACGGTGACTCTTTCGAAGAAATTCCGCAGCCCTACAAACGGTCAGACCATATGACTTGGATAAGAACATAAGATACTTTTGTCCCGGTAGGCAGTAGGTAGGTAGGAGCAGTGGTGGCCAAGTGGTAACGGCCCCGACTTACGAATTTTAGGTCGCGGGTTCAAACCCAGCCAGGCACATTACTTTGTGAATTAATTTCATCACCACTGCTCTCAAAACGGTGAAGGAAAACACCGTGAGGAAACCGGCATGACCTAGAACCAACCCGCACTGGGCCCGTGTGGTGGATTACGGCCCATTACCTCTCCTAGAGAGGAGGCCTGTCTCTCAGCAGTGAGAACGTTAAAAGGCTGATTATGTATGTTATGTAGATAGTAGGTATGTACGTCTCCTTGAGATAATTTCTGAATTTTCCGTGACGAAGCCCTGATTATGAATAAATAGGAATTTAATGTAGCATAGAATGTATAGTTAGTTTCAAATGAACACAAGGTAAACTAATGTTAAATACATTAAAATGTTCTGTTAATGTACAATGAACACTTACCCAAATCAAGTGTTTTATAACTTACGTAAGTACTCAATAATTTGTGTTATTTAATCAGCTAGCATTACAGCCCCAATTAATATTCATAAAGGTCACTCGCGAAAAATAAGGGTCAGCACATACTGAGGCGCTATGCGACGTGGCATTGCGCGCGCTTATTGTTATTGAAACATCGAATTTGAACTTATTGAAATTCTCTAACTTAAATAAGCCCTAAATAAATAGTAAATAAAGGTCTATTTTGTATTGTTATCGCGTGATGCGTTGCCGTAATAACAAGCGCAATATCAATCTTCAAAGCTAAACAACGCTTTCCGCTGTCAGTTCGTGAATGGCTTCTTAGGATAATAAGATTCCCCACCGAATGTGTCTCCACGTTGTCGTCGTGGTGGGGCTTGAGCGTCTCAATGATCTTGCGAGCTTTCCCGGTAGAGCCACTCATGCCGGAAGGTCGCAAGTGAGGGATCAGACCAAGAGAGACACACACGCGAGGAATCCCGCTCACTGCCTTCTGGTACGCGTCTGCTCATCAGACGTGGCTGTGAGGGCAGTGAGCGGATGGGAGGAGAGGCCCTGTGATGGAGAAAGGGCGAAGGAGAAAGGGGACCGCACCCTCTAAAAGGAAAAGATGGGTAAAACACAAAAGGAAAGAATATTACCCCAGGGCGGTTCCAGCGGCTCAGCCGTTGGGGAATCCGCCACGCTTGCAAGAGCGTCTGCCCCACCGTATTCTGGGGGGGGCACCAATTGTGTTCCGCTTGCCAGTGGCAACAAGAGCCGAGGAGGCTCCGAATCGTCGTCATCCGGGTCCGCTTCTTTTAAGGAGCTGATGGCGTACGATTCCGTAGTGGAGGGTTCGCCTGAGCGCCGGGGTGGTGCGGAGTCGGATTCCGGCTCCGCGCCAGACCTAGTAACGGTCAGCTCGGCGGGCTCTAAAGACGGAAGAGGGGGGGCTGCTGCGGAGAACATCAAGTTCTTCCGCAAGCGGCCGCGACGGGAGGAAGACGGGGAGTCGACCTCCGAGGGCGAGTTTGCCTCCGCCCGCAAGATCCCCACCGCTAGGCGGGGCAGGGGCTGTGAGGCGGGGAGGGGGCTGGCTCCCTCTACCCGGGAGGTGGAGAGTCGGGCCGGGAGGTTGGTGGAGGAGGGGCGTCGCCCTGGAGGGAGCGGTCGTAGGGCTCCCTCTACTCTTCCGCCTACTCTCGACTCCGACGACTCGGAATCCCCGGGAGAGTTGCGTCCCACTGTTGAGGAGAAGAAGGCCCAGTTTGCGGAGGTCGTGGAGGCCGCGATCCGCGCTGTGGCCTTCAAGAGGAAGTAGTCCTCCAAGCGGGAGGCCATTAGTGCGGCCAAGGCCTCCATTATGGCGGCGGCGGCGGCCAACGTCGGCGGGTCCGGAGAGGCGACAGAGTTGCGGGCGGAGGTCGCCCGCCTCGCGGCCGTAACGGAGCGACTCATAGCGGAGAATGAGTCGCTCCGGAGGGACCTAGCTGGCATGGCCAGAGCGGCCTCTGAGGAGCCGCAAGGGGGGCTGAGTCCGGCGCCTCTGGAGGGGAGCCTAGTGCTGAGCCAGGTGCGGAACCTGGTGCGGCAGGAGCTGGCTCCTTTCCGGAAGCAGTTCTCCACCCTGGAGGACATGGTCCGGCGCCCCCCAACAGCGGCGATACAGAAGGCCCCGGGCCGGCAGAAGGCGGCCTCTTACGCAGCCACGGTGGCTGCCGGCCCGGCAACGTCCGGCCAGGCGGCGAAGGCCAAGGGAGGAGCCGCGCCAGCGCCAGCGCCGGTGACGCCGGCGACTACGACGCCGGCGACGACCAAGGCGGCCCCGGCTAAGAGGGGTAGGAGGAAGGCTGGAGGAGCGGCTAAGGCTGCGGCGCCAGTGGTGCCACAGCCGCCCCCACCCCTACCCTCGGACCCTCCTGCGGCCGAGGCCGAGTGGCAGGTTGCTGGCCAGAAACGGCGGGCCGCGAAAGCGGCCAAAAGCAAGGCGAGGAGGCAGCGGCGGAAAGCCAACGCCATTGCGGCGAGGCTTCGCGCCCCGAAATCCGCGGCTGTAGTGCTCACACTGCAGCCGGAAGCGGAACAGAGGGGCGTGACGTATCTCGCCGTACTGAAGCGGGCGAAGGAGGCGGTGAGCCTCCAAGAGCTGGGCATCAGCGGGGGCATCGGGGTCAGGAGGACCTTAACCGGTGCCCGCAAGCTCGAGCTCGCCGGAGCGGAGAGTGGCCCGTTCGCGGACGCCCTGGCCGAAAGGCTGAGGGCGGTCTTACCCGCGGACGAGGTCCGGGTGTCCAGGCCGACTAAGCGCATCGACATGCGCATAGTGGGCCTGGATGACTCCGTGACGGAGGAGGAAGTTGTGGCCGCCGTCGCCAGGACTGGGGGGTGCTCTGCCGAGCTCGTCAAGGCGGGCACCCTCCGGCCTGACAACACGGGCATGCAAACCCTTGTGGTGAGCTGCCCCGTGACGGCGGCCAGAACTGTGTCGGAGGGCCGAAGGCTCTTGGTGGGATGGGTGTCTGCGCGGGTAAAACTGCTGGAACCCAGACCTCTGAGGTGCTACCGCTGCCATGTGGGCAACCACACGGGAGCTATGTGCCCCTCGGAGGTCGACCGCAGCGGACTCTGTTTCCGCTGTGGTCAGCCCGGTCATAAGGCTGGCTCGTGCGAGGCCACGCCGCACTGCAGTGCATGTGCGGCTGTTGGCAAGCCGGCCGAGCACTGGGCTGGGGGAAGGGCCTGCGCGCCATCCGCCCCGACCAGGGGCAAGAGGTCCGCCGCCTCCGCCGCCTCTGCCGCCGCCGCGGCTTCTGTCGCCGCCGCTGCCGCTTCTGCTGCGGGTGCTGCGGCTCCCAACACTCGGGAGGGTGCTGAGATGGAGTGCCAGTAATGGTCCCATTTCGGCCCCCTCCAGAGACAAGTCGGCCGCTGTGCTATCGCGCAGTGGCTGATGCCTGGGGACGGTGAGCGTGGGTGGCTCGCCGTCCGATACCAGGTTGAGTCGACGACGCGTTGTGTTCCACGCGCGCCTCAAGGAGCCGTCAGCACCGAGGACGGGGCCCCATAGGGTCGGTGCCTGCTAGGGTTGCGGAATTTGTTCGAAAGAGTTGCCGCGGCCCTGGAACGCATAGGGCACAAGAAGGATCACGGGTGGGTTTTAGTCAGTAAAAGTCTGACACTCCCTACCGCTCCACCCAGGGCGGGAGGGGTCATTTGATGATTTCCCATCCAGAAAAAAAAAAAAAAAAAAAAAAGGATAATAAGATTATTCTGTGTCTCGAACAGGACCTATCATAACAGCTGGATCGCGAATTTCATCTATAGATCTTTGACATTCATTAGGGATATAATGTCAGAAGACAAGAAATCTGACACTAATATTCTAACGGGTATTGTATTAACTACCTAGTATATTATTATATAGTGCGGTATGTTGGTACATACTGTTACTCAATTGTATCTGGTAAGACTTGAAGGCTGAACCCTACATATCCGGGAAAACGCAAGGCAGCATAGTGTCGCGTCGCATCGCGCTCGCGCCGCAGTATGGTCTGAGCCTTATTTATACTTGTTACGAGTCGATTGGTTGGCGAGTGAAAGGTGACATGCTAGTTTATATAAATATCTACGCTTACGTCACGAGTCTCGGCGACCGCTCGAAAAATAAAGCACCTCACATATCGTTTCCGTGGTGTAGCGGTTATCACATCTGCCTAACACGCAGAAGGCCCCCGGTTCGATCCCGGGCGGAAACATAGCTTTTTGCGATTTTTTTAGAAATCTCAGAAGTTTCTTATCAAGATTAACCTACTTAACCTAAAAAAAACTCCTCTGATTTCTGAATTAAAAATTTGAATATTTGTCAAACTTTGGCATTCAAGTAGTGTTTAACTCATTCTTAACATCAAACACTGCCGAATATCTTGATAAAAGTTTTTGAGTACATGCTGCAAATTAGATTTGTATCTTATCTATGTAATGTGCCTTCACAACGACTCGCATGCGAGTTGTTTTTTCCAAATTTAACTTAAATACCTTAAAATCCACAGAACAGATAATTTATCTGTTCTGTGTTAAAATCTAACATGGCCAAGCGTGCAACTAGATAATATTTTAAGAGCTCCTGTCATCGGACGTACGAAACTCAATTACATGATGTAGGTACACGGGGAGGGCGATTTTTGGGCTATATTTTGCTACCATGAAACACCAATTTTATACGAATAGACAAATTTATATTTGAGTACTAGCTGCCGTTCGTGGTTCTGAGTGCCGCCCCTCTCTTTATCGACTATTTCATAAATGTTTTTGTGTTTTACCAAATCGGATATAAGTAAGTCACAAGCATCAGTATTAAACATTGAAATCCTCACAAACTTTCACATCCATACTAATTTTGTTAATGCGAAATTTAGTACATAATATATGCCTGTCTGTTTGTTAGCTCGTCACATCGTAACGGTTGAATGAATTTGCCTGAAACTTGTAACAGAGCTAGATGTGTATGTCTGGAATAGGACACAGATAAGTACTAGTTATTCTGTGACTAGGTAGGTATGTTCCTTTTGATTTTTTATATTATTTTCTGGATGGGACATCAAATGACTTCTCCCGCTGTGTGTGGAGAGAAAAGGAAGTGTCAGACTCTTACTAACTAAAACCCACCCATGTTCCTTCAAGCGCCCTTTTTGATCCAAATTCCACAACTCTAGCAGGCACTGACCCGATGGGGCCCCGTATTCTTTGCTGACAACTCTTTGAGGACGACGCGCCGTCGACCCGAGCCGCGTTGTTATCGGACGGTCAGCCACCCATAACTCGCCGTCCGCAGGCCCGCGCCTACGGTGGCTGGGAACCGCCCTGCGTTTCCCAAAGCCCGGGGCGTCTTCTTCTGTTGCGGCGACTGGGGTGTGAGGAAACGATCTCCCTGCGGTCTGCCTCCTCCTTCTCTAGCATTACTGCTACGCAGAAGGAGGTGATCGCTTCCTATGCCTAATCGCTCTGGACCATAGATTGAACCATGGCCGAACGCGAGAGGTCGCTACCGCCGATCGCCTCGACAAGGACACGCACATTGCTCCGCCCAAGCAGGGCAGACCTCCAGCGTATGCTGCACCGTATCATCCGGGCGATCCACACAGTGTTGATACCCGAACGTGTCCTCCCGCTGAATCCGAAACAGGTACCACCCGAAACAGCCATCTCCGGTGAGCACCTGCGTCAGGTGGAAGGTGAGGATGGCCGTGGCGACTCTCCAACCATTCGTCAAAGAGGGTACTTAATGGTGGCGTGCCGTAGGTATCTTCCCTTTGTATGTTTTTTTTACTTTCGCGCTGGCGACAGCCGCTGGCAGAATCATATATCTATTCTATCTCTTCTTAGCGAAAACACAAATACATATTTTAAACTTTTTTAATTCTCAGTATAGTTGCGAATTTCCACAGCCTTTACTTACAAGTGCCCTCCACCTCTCTATTTTCAGCTTTGCCACAGCCCATTTGAACTCAATTTTACAACATAATAAAATGTATAAATACAGTTACCTCAAAAGTATTTTTCCAGCTCGAATAAGCAATAATTACATACCAAAGAGGTCTGCATAGCCAATCAAGCATCAAAGTAAACAAATTTCTTCAAATTGGGGTACGCAACTACAATATGGAAAATCTATCGAGGCGGAAGGGACAGACGGGAATAGGCGGAAATATCCGAGAGTTTCCGAAAATAGCCGAAGTTGAAGTTGTTTATTTTTTGACGGTACAATAAGCTTTGAGCGTAGAATATAAATATTTGTGATTGAAAATCGGTTGGTCAAGTTTTGAAGGGGTTCAACAGTTTAATTGTTTATTGGCTTATGTTGATTTATATTATTGGGACTTGGCTTTCATTAAATGGGCCTTGGGCTTAGGAAAGTACATTTTTATCTCAAGGGACTGCTTACTACATCAAAATGATAAACAGTTTTACTATTCTATAACAATTTCGCAGTAATGAATTAATAAAAAAAAAAGAAAGATGTAAGTGAGCATCAATTAGAATGAAATCAATTAAAGAATTCACCAGCTGGTGAGACTCTAAATAACGTTAAGACACGGTAACTTTAATTTGACAGTGTTTCATAAAATAATTATTGAAAGATCATCTTCCATTTTGTTTTTGAACACTCTTTAAAACAACCACTAAAACGCTTCCCATTAAAACAAACAACCAGTTCGAGAAACAATGAGAGCACACTAATTACCACACCTAGTTCACCCGCCAACAAAACCTAGTAAGCTACCGCAAACGACTTTTTTATTAACCCGTAAGGAGGAATAAACAAGTTCTTATCCACATCACCACGCAATTAGGAGTCCACAAAACTTCGTGGAAACGGCCTCTAAAACGAGCCAGTTGACCCACTGACCCTATGGTCACCAGTTAAGCCTCTATGACAGAAGTTTTCACGGCAAAAATTGCCACAGGACACGCGAATCACTAATAAATTGTACCGTTCACATTTTAAAAAAAACATTCCCCATACGCGAGAAATATGTGAAATATCAAACAAAGAAAATATACAGTGGGTCATTATTTTTTGTTGGTGCTTTTTTATACTGTGGTCGTCAAATAAAGGAATGACCTTGCGTCGCGTGACAAAAGGAAATTGTATTCAGCGACTGAAAATAACTTAATTAAAAGGGTAAGATATCGAGTTACTTCCTTAGTATTTGTACTCACACACAATTATTTACTCGTATTTTTTTTTATATTCCCACGGGGTATAATAAATTAAGTTTTTGTATCGCGTAGGTACGCTTTTCCCTAAAATAGGCATCGGCTCGGTTTCCCTTTGAAGATTTTCCTTATACAGTAGGTGCTTGGAAATTCAAACGATAATAACACGAAGTAAATTATCATGGCTCGTTCAAGTCCCAGTAGGTTTTCGTTGTTTTGTTTATTTAGTGAATTATGTTTAAAAGTAAAGCAGGTATGACGGAAATCAAGTATAATTATTGCATAATGTTAATAATTAACAATTTGCAACTGGAAACTTGTATTCAGATTTAGCTGAGATAATGAATTACGCAGTTGTTCCGAATCAGCTGTTTATGAGTAACTTATGATGTGCCAACGCCGTCATGTTTTTACATACCTAATGTAATCATGATGGCATACAGCTACTATTTTTGTCTTGTCATAATAGGGACATATTTCATACTGCCTCTTATCTGAACGTATGTATGTAATAAGAACTTGTTTTTTATATTTCCATGATACCTACCTTACCTATTTATCTTCTCATGCAGCGGGGCCTGCTAGGGCCGGTGCCTGCTAATCACCGCAGCCCTGGAACGTAAAAGGGATTTGGAGAAACACGGATGATTTTAGTCAAAAAGTTTCTGACACTCCTGCTCTGAGAGCAGAAGTAGTCATTAATTTGTATCGATGATTGTCTGTCCCATCCTTTAAAACAAATATTCCCATAAGGATTTCGCTAACAAAACACAATGCTCAACCTAAAAAACCTCAACTACCCTCAAAATAATAAAAGCCGGACCACATGTCCTATCTCACGCATTGCACCCCATCTTGGGGTTTCTTTATTGATAAAAATGTTGCCTATCGAAGCGTTTTAGGGGCTGAATGCAACGATTGCAACCAGCTGATATGGAAGTTGGTATTTTGATTTTTTCCACTTGAATTGACGAAGGGTGGCTTTGATAAGGAGTGGATAAAGTAATGAACGCAGAGCGGTTTTTCACAATTTGAATTACGAGCATGTAATATATTTCCTGCATCACATCTAAAAACATAATAAATAAAAATTTAATGTAACTAAAAGCATATTAAAATACTTATTAGTTTTGTCCTTGCTATCGTCAAATATACTGCTTACATATTTGGAAAAATGGTATTCAAGTTTTCACCGATACTCCTCGTGTTTTATCTGTGTTTAAGAGCAATCTCAGCACTTATATATCTTAACCAATGTCAATGAAGACTAAGATATATGATACCCCCTCAACCATCCTAAAGCTAATTTGTATGTAACGTCCGTTTTTTTTAATATTCAATTTTTTTGAGTATAATTAATGCGTTTCGACATATTTTCTTCATAAAAGCTATCAAAGCAGCAATGCCCCAAGTATTATTGATCTGATTAATAAAATCAACCCTTCATGGGTAAGTAAGGTTGTCTACACTCTTTTGGTTTCTGTAAACGCCGATGTAGGCACCCATTAGTTCGGCTTGTCGAATATAATTAGGCATGTGGCCGAAACATTAATAAAAATAAATAAATTGTTTATTGGACTAAAAACGTTGTACAATCAAACACTTACGAACAACTATTATGCATCAAAAGAGCAGACTCTTCAATATTGGAGAGTAACAATCGTGTCAGTAGTATTTGTATTGAATTCTGGTACCCAAGGAAAGATTTAACTTGTTTTATGGGTACCAGGATTCCCACGCAAGTTCATATAAATCAAGAGTTAAATCAGAAAGGTCAGAAGTTGGACAAGTGATAGTTTGAACGACAGCCCGTTTGTGTGTAAGTGTGGTGAATGAGGACATTGGCCATCGGTTTCGATTTTTATGTAACCTACAAAATACCTAGATTAACTGATCTCATGACTTAAATAATCTTAAGATAGTGTAATTCTAACAAAATACTTAATAGACATTTAAATATACTGAATTAAACGATTTTCTATAATCATCGCTACCACTTATAACTTGTACTCAAACCTCTAGCGAATTTTCATAAGCCGAGGAAAACAGGCGGAAATTTTATGTTCGATTCGAAGTCCAATAAATAGCTTGTTAGAAATCAGCCCCATTTGATGTGTGGTAGGTATGTCACGGGGTGAGTTTGGGGTTTTACTGCAGCAGGAACATAAAACAAGTTACGAAATAGTTGCTCAAGGATATTGGTCAGTAATAGACATTTTTTTTTTAAAGAAAATAAGTTTGTTTTATAAAAAAGGTATGTTTCCTGATTTAAAAAAAAATATGATTCTATTTAGTACGTCTGTTAAATTATCGAAAAATATTGGACACGTATTTTTTGCTCTATCAAATCTATAAAAATTGACGAAGATAAAAACCATTAAAGATCAGGACTGGGTGCTTGTGACGTTACTACGTGGTGAAAATTGTAGCGAGTAGTGACGTCACACTAGTATTCAAAAAAATCAGCTCTCCCCTACATTTTGATGAGTTATACGAACATAAATGTAAGGAACAGCTGTTTTTTTTTGCGATATCAGGTTTGGTCCCATCGTAAAAGGTTGTTGGTGTTTTACAAATAACCCTGTATATAAAATTCTCGTGTCACGGTGTTTGTGGTTGAACTCCTCCAAAACGGCTCGGCCGATTTTCGTGAATCTTCGGCGAATCGGAAAACATCTATTTTTCATCGATTTTTTATTTTATTTTATGTGGCAAAACGACGTTTACCGGTTCAGCTAGTTATAATATAAAGCTAACATTAAAGAAATGAATAGCCAATACCTATTATAACGTAAAAACCTTTAGAACATAGAAAAATAATCAGTTCATCTAACACAGACCGCTGCAAGCACTGTATGAGAAACGATAAACAGACTAGTAGGAACTGCCTATATTTTTCACAAGCTTAACGAGCAAAGCCGCGGGCTCTGCTAATGCTGTAACTGAATTTTATGCTCAATAACCTGCTCATGAACGAGGTTTTACCTTCATTACTACTGCTCTCAAGTCTTTATTAGCTCGGTAGAAATGTTAACGGTGTTATAAGTCGTGCTTTATAGCTGTTTTAGGTGCGTAGTAAATGATTAAGCTAATGAATTACAGCTTACAGTGTGTACTGGACTCTATTGTGGTAAAAGACTAACCTTTATTTTTTGAAGTGAAATCTTCTTTAGCATTGTTGTGATTTGAAAGTTTATGAAACGAAAAATCGACAGTAAAAAGAGACAGACACAAATTCATGTGTCTGTCTCTTTTTAAGGTCGCTTCGTCTCATCATCTTGAAGCCAACAATTTTGAAGGTTTCACTTCTAACACGTGTGATTTGCACACTTGTATTTTTTTTTTCGTTTTAGGTGTACTCACGAAATCAAATTTGGAATAGATAATAGGAATGCGTACTAGCTCAATTATAATATACATATAAGCTACAGAATATACGTTACCCGCTCTCTAAAATGATAACAAAAAATGATGGCAGCTGCCGCGATTCTTTACTACTGCTACTACTTATGTCCGATTGTACTGAGAGCCGTTATGTTGGTGCATGACGTGTCTGTATACAGTGTGTTCCAGATCTATGTGATCATATTTAAGGGTGGTGTGGTTATTTTAATTCTAAAAAAATCTTCAAATAAAAATGAATCTTAATAAAACAACACTTTTCAAGCTATCTGATGCAGCTTGTAGTGTGTATTTTAGTTTAGTCACAAGAAGATGCCACCGACGTTTTCTAAGGTTAGGTTTAAAAGAAGGACAAAAAGGAAGGTTTTTTTTTTTGTCTTTACTCTATAGCAGCTACAGAACACGCACTTCTGGAACACTCTGGTTAATACGTCATTGTACTAGCCCTAGAAATCACCAAACAATTTTATACGTACGAGTAAATCAAGAATATATGTATATACATCCGGTTACTGTTGTAACAGTCAATCAGATTCCTACATGATTGGCCACAGGCCACCGCATAGCGAAGATATGCAAAAGATAGAGCAAAGTGTCGTTGATAATAATCTAAGTATTCTTTTACATATTATACTTACTTTCGAATTAAGAACAGCTAGGGCATCGATTACCTTATTTGCAATGTGCAGTGGAGACGAAATAACATATTAAGATAAATAAAAGCTAAAATATTAAGAACAGGTTTTTGTGAGGAAGATTTGTTATTGTTATGGTTAGCCGAATAGCTTGTTGTTTTCAACAGTAGTAAACTACTTACTAAGTATTTATTAACTCATTACACGTACACATGCACATCATAGGAATTTTGTAAAATCTTCATAATTTATTTTTTATTTTTAGAGTAAATTGCATGTTCAATTGTATTTGTTTACACTACATAGTATAAAACAAAGTCACTTTCTCTGTCCCTATATCCCTATGTATGCTTAAATGTTTCAAACTACGCAACGGATTTTGATGCAATTTTTTTTTAATAGATGGATGGTTTATGTCTATATTACATGCATATTATAGTAGAGGAAACATTCGTATCAACATTGCACCCGTGCAAAGCCGGGGCGGGTCGCTAGTTATATTATATTATTTACTTTATTTCGATGATATATACTTACATATATTTTGTTTTATATGGATTCAAATGAACCGCCACTAGTCCTTTGAAAGGTTCATTAGAAAACCAGCGTCAGGCAGCATCAAGTCTGTCTGACATATCGCTGAAATGGACCTATTTAGTGCAGCCGTGGGACACACACTTAGTTTTTCTCATACCTATATTTTTCTTTTGTTGTTCACCATGTGCTGTGCGTGTTTCATGTATGTGCTAAATAAATATATATTTTTTTCACTGGAGCCCCTCGAGTTCGACTACCCCACACAATCTTAAACCAAACCAACACCATTAATTTTAACACGACCCCATCACTTTCCGATCATCGTAAAAATATCAATAGCGCACTAAGGCCGCCATTAACCGGGTTAGTATCCGAACGTAAATCAGCTGAAGGTCGTACAACATACGACCCGGTTGATACATTGCCGATACAGGCGAGCACGTGATTTGTGTGGTAACTACTTTAGAACATAGATGAGGACGCAGAAGAGATGGCTCTTAGATTTTTTATTTGGGACAAGCCGGTAAGTATGCCCGTAGGTCTCGTATTACCCAGTTACTGGGTTGTGGAGGTCAAAGAGGCAGTCGCTACATGTGAAAATGTCAATAAGGCTAAGGCTGACCCGCTTGAAACATCGCCGATACAGACAAGCATGTGATTTGTGTGGTGATGAGGACGCAGTGATGACTCTTACATTTATGAGAGTGAAGTTACGGGGCATTGTACTAGTAATACAGAAAAAATGGGCGTCATACAAATCCTACACTCATTGAGCACATACAACAGACTAAAAACAGCCATCGGGAAGTTGCACAGTACAACACACGTCTAGATGGAGGATCCGCCATTTTGAAAAGAGGAGCGGTATGCAAAACTGGGTCTAAAGCCCCGCATTTTACTCCCAGTTTCGCATACGCTCCCTGATTCGATTTCCTTAGTTATCTGAAGGACATAGGTACAAGAGCGTTGGGTTGACGAAGTCTTCAAAGTCGTGGGAAGCACCTAGGTGAGGGACTCAGGACCTGAAAGTATAGCGGAAGAAAGGGTAGGCCTATTGCCAGCAGTCATTAGTATCCTGACTGAAATGATGATGATACAGGATCCAAAAGCGAGCCAGAAGATATGATTCACGGGCATGACTGTGTCATTTTTCTACTTTTTAAGTAGTATCCTGAACGCTTACCTTGGCTCCTCTATTCTAGAGAAATTGATGAATACCTACATACATTTATCTCGATGATCAAGTCAAAAGTTACGATATAAACCAGGTACTAGCGTAGGTACCTAGTTGGCTACTTCCCGTTATGTCACATTCCCGATCGGACAACATGTCAAAAGTTTTAAAAACAACTGAACGCTAGTGGCGTTTGGTCAAGATTTTCATTTTCATACATCCATTCTCGTTTTGTCACCCTTTTTTTTTAAACTAGTTCTTTGTACGGTACAGTCAACTACAAAAGTTACCAAGTCCTTTTTGACGCTCTTATATCACCACCCGACTTTCCCAGAGGTGGGTATATTGTTTTCTTAGCATATGTAAAATCCTAAATTATATACGCTACATGCATAGGTATGTACCATGGCAATAGCTTTCATCTATTTGACTTTGAAAACCGATAGTCCTAACCTTACTGAAATTGAATCAGACTGGAAGTGCAAAAAATCCAAGTGGTCAAGATTTACAATACAACTACCAGGAGACTAGAAAAATGTCGAAGTATTTTCGGGGCTGGAATTGTAAGCGGCAAAGACTCACAAACTACCAGGATACCAGAATCATGAAGATATATTTCCGGGGCTAGAAGTACGAATGTTAAAAACTCAAAAACTAACAGGATACTTTACTTGTTTTTTCCTTGGGGCTGGAATACATTTTTAATATCAATCTATGACTCGTAGGATTCGAGGAATAAGCAAAATAGCCAGGAAGAATAAGCCAAAAAGAAGAAATGATGCTCCAGCCTGAAATACCCGAAATTACTGAATTGCGAAACAACGGGGTTAACTTTCATAATGTTATACCTTCCTGAGGCCAGTTCTAAAGTTCACGCAGACAAAGTCGCAGATAGAAGCTAGTTTATTAACAAAATACAAAGAGCTCACCGGGATAATAATATGCTAGTATCACGAATTCAATACCGATCCAGAGGAAACTGAAAGTGATAATCAAAACACTTTAGACGCGAGCGAAGCCGCGGGCGGAAGCTAATAAGTAGATAGAACATAAACGGAGGCATTTCTTTTTGCCCCTGATTGTACTTTCCAAACAAAAGGTTGACCAAACGGGAAAGAATGTAGGCATTTTCAAATGTTGACGAATCGGGAATGAATGTATGAAAATCAAAATCTTGACCAAACGCCACTAGCGTTCAGTTGTTTTTAAAACTTTTGACATGTTGTCCAATCGGGAATGTGACATAACGGGAAGTAGCCACCTAGTTTTTTTCGGTTTGACTGCCTGAATGACCATCATTCGATGTCGAAGACGAGTCATAGCAATTCATATTAATCTTTTGTCTTCCGTAAAAGAAAATAACACTAAAAATATTAAAACAACACAATATTTCAATTTAGCAACTAATGCGAAAAAGATGAACGGAAGCTGATCTACTATAAGTAGGTAGGTAATCGAAAGGTGAACAAGGCTTCCAAAATAGGTTTACTCAAATAATAATTTGTAAAGGTATAAAATATTTCAAACAGAACCTTTTATCTAATGGATATTCTTTGACCTTCAGTGGGTATTCCCAAAATGTCGAGCGTCGTAAAATAATATCATTCTATATTTCTTCCTTATCTTAGCAACGTACCAGGAATTGATTCTGGTAGAATTTCCCTGAGGGCAATCACTGGAGGATCTATGTATGAAGGTAAGAATTGGGTTGTCTCTCTCCTTTTGATATGTATCTACATTTATGTGAGTTATCGATTTGTTGACTTGAAATAAATTATTTGAAGTGATGTTTAGTAGTTCACATAGGTATAACCAGCTTATGCTTGCGGTGTGAAGTTCTAAATCTATTATAAGGGAACATACTTTTGGAATGAAAAGTATCCTGTCTTATTCGAGGGCATGGTCTACCATGGTGTGCCAAGTTTTATCCAAATCCGTTCAGCCGTTAAGACGTGACGTGACCAAACACACAGACTGATAGATAGAACATTATAGTATGGATGGATGTTGGTAGCTCCTTCTTATTTGTTGTATTTTACACTAACATACCATAATAGCTTATCTATAATAATATTATAAAGAGGAAAGATTTGTTTGTTTGTTTGCATTGAATTGGCTCCGAAACTACTGAACCGATTTTAGTACTTAGTGTGTGTGATCCTCTCCAGCGCGACCATGATTACCTTAATTTTGATGCAGTACATATTCATGAAAAATGTCTTACACTGTTGGGAAGCTACACTATTCCCGGATGACATAGGCTATATTTTGTCCCCATATTTCCACGGGAACGGGAACTACGCGGGTGAAACCGCGGAGCGCTGCTAGTAAAATATACACTAATGAAGTTTGAGTGATGATGACAAGAGATGATACAATGGGATTCTGAGATCTCCTTAGTACCTACTAATCTAAGCATTCCAGTCAACCAATAGCGATTGAAAGTTGGTTTCTCATTAAAGATTAAGCTAGATAGGTTTTCTTTCAGATTCTGTCTAGAGTAAGGCTAATTAATTACACTAATAAACATGAAGACTAGTTGTGTAAATATTTTTGGTGTACAATAAAGCAACTATATTCTATGTACAGATGTAAAGTAAGAAAAGCTTACTTTCTGTATAATGATCTTTGACACGTATTTTTGTTTTTTAACGAAGGTTAATTGTGGACCACTTTATTTATATTTATTCTCGCGTCACTGGCAAAGTCCATAAATATTTAAGTTAAGGGATAATGTTGCATTTGCGAATATAAATGTGTCTAGAAGGTACTGAAGTACCTACTAAATCTAAACCTGGGTAGTGAGTGAAAAAGGTTTAAAGTTGTTTTAAGAGGTAGATGTATCACTGTACATTTTCGTTATAGGGAAATGAAAGAAAGATAGTCTTTTGTTTTACACAGGAACAATAGGGTATTTTACTGTAAAAATCTAATTAGTCCGTCTGATAGATTTACAAAAAATATTGGACACGTATTTTTTCTTTTTTCACGTAAACAAAAAATGAAGACGATACAGTGCGTTGAAAAGTCACGTGACGTCACGTCGCTGGTAAAAATTGTAGCAACGTAGTGACGTCACGTGAGTTTTCAAAGCACTGTATCGTCTTCATTTTTTGTTTACGTGAAAAAAGAAAAAATACGTGTCCAATATTTTTTGTAAATCTATCAGACGGACTAATTAGATTTTTACAGTAAAATACCCTATTATCGATGTAAGAACAAAATATAAAAAACTTAATTTCAAAACATGGGTTAGGTACCTACTTCTAAGCCGCCATTGTTCCGAAATAGTAGGTACTACTTCTGATGACCTATTTATTAATGATTTTAGGTTATGGTAGGAGGGTTTTAAGGATGTGCATGTTAAAGTCTAAAGATTTGAGAAGGGTTTCAGTCTAGGAGAGTCGTTCAAATCTCATTTTGAAGAGAGAGAGGGAATGAATGAATGTCTTACGTAAAAAAATAAAAAATAAAATTATGACTTACACTGGCAATTAAACATAATCAAACCGGACGTATAGGTAGGTACTTACAACGTGAGTAGGTAAATGAAAATCTCATGTGTGCAGGAGAGGGAGTCACACCACCACACGACACCACACCACACCGAACACCACACCATAACCCACCACACCTCATCGAAAAGAGGATGGTCCAAATGTTGATAAAACCTATGATGTACCTAATTAATACCTTAACTACATTGAACATAATTAACACAACGAATTTTCACCGTAAAGCGTTATGATCAAACTTTTAAACTGTAGCACTCTTAAACTTTAATAAATACCTAATTCAGCAACAGATTTGACGACCAAAGAACATTTCCAAACATTAATATTTGAAAAATGGACCATTTTATTCAGTTTTACCAACCGTTGCCAGTCGCTCCCACATCACGTAGGCTTCAAACAAAACTGTTTGAGCGTCATGTATCAAATAAAATGATGGTCGATTCCGAAGCGGAATCACGCCACGGATATTTATTTGGGAAATAAGATATATTTACGACAAAACTTCGTTTGTTTTGTTGAATGTTTTTTTGGGAACCTACGTATTGGTGATTTTATTTTATCTCAGGTAGAACTTCGTTGATAAGGAGGTAAGTAGGTAGGTACTCGTCAGGGTTGCGGAATTTGTTCGAAAGAATCACGGCGCGCGGCGGCCCTGGAACGCAAAGGGCATTAGGAAGAACATGGATGGGTTTTGGTCAGTAAGACCAAATAGCTATTATTTAGTAATGAGCTCCTCCTACCTATGTACTTCCTGAGTACATAGAGTTCATATATAACCAACCTGCCAAGGTTTGAAGTTTCGATGAAATAAATACATACCTACCTATACTTCTCGCTTGAAACAGGAAAAGACATAAGTGAGAAGAACACAACACACGTAGATCTAGCTGAACTCACCCGTACTTACCTAAAGGTAGGTACCTACCTATACACATAGGTGGATTCAGCAGCCTAGTATTTTTAAATAGGTACACTGACAGACACTTGAAAACTAAAATCTTGCCACTGTAGTTACCTCGACAGGCTAAAAAAAAATAGGCAAGACTTTTAAATATTCTAATCATGTTCCAATATATTTTTCGAAGATCGCAGTTTTTATCGAAACTTGAACCCATCGTGCAAGCAGCTAGTACTAAGAAAACGCAATAGACTTCCTTCACGAACACCTTAGGTAGGTATACATACCTATCCATCATCTCAAATTGGCCTTATTGTGACAGATCATGTAGCCATTGCCCCCTGCTGGCTGGCCGGCGTCGTCAATTTATATTGCTAAACGGAACTGTTACCCGGCAGGAGAACGTCGTGAGTAGTTTGATGTAGTTGACGGAATATCTAACTTTATTACTACTAGGTACATGAGACTTCCATTATAGCGGATGCTTTAGACGTTTTGGTGTGGGTAGGTAACTACATCTATCTATCAAAGACTGTTGCTTACTTATAATTCGCGAGCAGGTACATTCCCTGTCTAATCAAAAGTCAAAACGTTTATTTCAATTAGGCCATTAACGGCACTTTTGAACGTCATCAATAAAAATCATAATTAAGTGACTCTAGCGTCCATTCGCAAAGGTAGATTCTTATGGAGAAGAACGGACAAGAAACTCCATAGTTAGATAGGTACTCTTTTCAAATAAATCCACCAAATACTTACCTACATATATATATCGCTAGAAAAAAATCACGTTATCATCACTGACTATTTCTTCTGTTTGTAGATTGAAGCCCCTGCGAGTAGCGCGAGTATCTAGGTACCCCTTGTTTTTTTTATTACTTAGTTCATTGTGATAGATATCTAGTAGCCAACTGGCTTTATCAGCCGTTTAATTGACTGCCCAGCCTTTTCATTCAACGACGCCGTTTGATCATCGGTCTAAATGACTTCCAGCCAATGCGCCTAATACCTACCTAACATTGAATGAACATGGTTGGCATATGCATTATAAGCTATTCATAGAATAGGATAACCGTGAGAGAAACCTCTTTTATCTGTTCTGTGAGACAAACATTAAGTATACAAAGTGGAGCAGGACGATTGACATTCCTTTAAGCCACCTAAAGAGTATCATGTTCTTTACCCATATACAAAAAATCAATCAAATCCAACGAATACTTTAGCCACAAGAAATTATTTTTCATTTTCTTATTTTTCAACATGCTGTAGATCTGAGTCCGTAATAATAGGTAAACATTGTAAGGTCAATGACCTGTACCAAAACGTAGGTACGATTTGTTGTGAATGCGCAACTAAAGTACCTACATACCTACGTCCCGCACCGCAAGTCCGCAACTGCCCGCTGCACCCCGCACCACGCCGCGTAATAGGTCAGTGACTTTTCGTAGATAAAGCGTGTTTACTTTTTATACAGTTGATTTTGATAAGTATTTATTTTGTTTGAAAATTGCAATTGTTAAATTTTCCATTATTTAACTACTAATTTTCGTGTTTTAAAATGTTTCAATGGACTAGTACTGTGCTCGTTTTAATTTAATGTCGTAAGTCCAGATCCACATTGTATACTTACCTGGGTACTTACCTACTTACTATGAAATATTATTTAATATGGGAATTCTAAATTCAAACAACAATCAATTTCAAAATTCTTACCTCGGAGACGGATGCCCACACAGCTGGGCTCATATTTCTGTAGCGTTACAGGAACCTAACATGAAAGGCATTCCAACCTAACCTATCCGTGTCTCGCTACCTGGCTAGGCAACTCATTAAACGACATTGTATCAACTCATTTGCCTAGCTGTTCAATTAAATTACAGGATTTCACTTAGGTTGATTAAACGATGACAGCGCCATTAAATGAAATGGCTGAGTAGCCAATTAATTAGCTGTGACCGATATACAATCAAAATATCTAAAAACATAGTCGAGAAACATACCCCCATTCCGGGGCAATCGTCTGCGTTTGTCGTGACGAGCGACATCTATCAATTATAATTGGAAGTTCTTAAGTAATTAGTACTAAAACCAACTACTAGATGGCAGTACATATTTCCACTTTATGACAAATGTAGTTAAAATTAATGTAACGATCATATTTTAACCGTATACAAAACAAAAAGTAAATATTACGATTAAATAAAAATATGGGTAATTATATAAAGCACTCAAATAAAATCTATTGTTTTTAAACATTATTCGAAACTTCAAATAGACTTTAGAACGAATGAATGTTACCACTCACACAGAAATATATCTCCTTATTTTTGTACAATGCAAATTGAAACCAGGATCTTATGTTGGATTGTTTTATAATTTAAAACTGATAAAAAATTAGGGAGAACATTAAAATAATCAATGAAAAAGAGAAGAATCACATTTAAATTATTTCTGAGATGAAATTGATTTTACTAAGTCCCCAAATGAAAGAAAAATATTGATAGTCTGGCAACATAGCTATGACGTTAGTAAACTTGCTGTATTGATCGACTTTATTTGCGAAATTATTTATACAAACACTTGTCGCTTCTTGCTTCAAACACGCATCGTTATTGAAGCAACGCGGCAGTATATAATCAAACGATAATCGAACAATTAAACATTTTATTGCAATTCGTCAAGTGATAAAAACGTGAAAGTTCGTAATTCGCATTTATTTGGAATATTGTGCGTCAGTGACTTAAAAAAAAAGTTTTATTCGAATTTTAAATGATGGATAAAAAAATACTTTTTGTTGTATTTGCCACGCTTGGCTGCGTTTTATTGACATCAGCACTTGAAGTCGATACTTATGATTTTCTGATGCCTAATGTTTGGCCACACAGGGTAAGTAGCTACCTCATACACAATTTAAATATTTATGCCCACTAAATGTAAAATAATATTTTGATATCTTAGGTATCTATTGCAAAAATTGGACTCTTGTATCACTTACTTGCTTATTTCCCTATTTATAAAATTGAAATTTTAATTTAATTTTGGTTCAATTAAAAGATATTTAAGTACCTAGTTTAAAATAAATATAATAAAACACTTCAATATTTTGCCCAGATTGAAATTTTTAGAGGACAGAAACATGATTGAAATATTTTTCCACTTATTTTGTTTCATCTCGTTGTTGTGACCCGTTTTAGGGTGTGACTCACAAAACTGTCTAAATAAACAACATAACCATACCTTACTACTACTAAACTAGACTTTTAAAAAGAAAAAAAAATCAAAAGACAGTATGTTTTCATACAGCTACACCGTAAAAAGTTAAAGCAAATATCTTTTGCACAAAACTTGAAATGGAGAAAGTACTTAGTTATTAATTTAATGCTTGTTTCCAAGTTGCATCTCATCCTTTCACTGTTTATGATAGTATTAACATCAATATACTTATATCAGGTATGTAAATAAAGTGAACCTACACAAATTAAAGGTTTGTGCATGACTAAAATGTGGGCACATGGGCAAACAACGATTTGCCTGTGTGCCCACAACTCGTCACTATATGTAGCAATGGCTCGGATGCAAGTTGTGGGCACAAAATTAATGTACAATCCATATGAGTTCTGGGCACTGTAGGTTTCTTAGTTCCAAAAAAATTACATCACTGCCTAGTTGTACATCACACCATTTATGATACCTCTGATGCAGTCTATTATAGTATATTGGTGTGAAATTTATAAAATAATAATGAAAAAAAAATTAAAATAATTTATCATCATCTATTTTTTATTGTATGCTTCACTGTAAAATGTGGACGAGATATTTAGGTATAATTAATTATATAAACCAATCTAGAATGTGGAAAACTCCATCTCCAACTTTAATAATAATGCAATCAGTTGTTTGTATTGCTCATGCATATTTTGACATTTTGTTTAAAAGGTCAGAAAAGTCACTACACTCTTGTTTAACCACATTGATGACTAGCTGATTCTTCAAATGTGTGTGTTGATTAAAAAAAGTTATTAAAAGCTTAGAGTCAATACTGAGGAAAGTAGAATTAAAGGTACATAATATTTAGTTAGATTTTTACTTTCTTACGGTTTAATTCATGAAGAACCCTTTTACCAAAACTCCCAAAACTTCAACTCCAACTCCATCGGAGCATCAAACTATCACTAAAGCTTGTCATAAATTCAAGTCTTTTTGTGCTCGAGAGACAAGCAAGCAAATGCATAAACACACTTGCTCAGCTAAATAACTCATATTGTTCAAGCACTAAAACTTCAATTTATAAGACACTAGTGACCCGCCCTGGCTTCGCACGCGTGCAATATAGATACTAATGTTTTCTCTACTATAATATGCAATGTATTATACATAAAACCTTCCTTTTCAATCACTCTATCTATTAAAAAAACCGCATCAAAATCCGTTGCGTTTTTTTAAAGATTTAAGCATACATAGGGATATAAGGACAGAGAAAGCGACATTGTTTTATACTATGTAGTGAAGCTTTCATTGACGTTTTCATGCTCATATTGGAGTTGAATTGGAAATAAAGTTTTGTAATATGGGAGCTTCTGCTGTCTGTTTAGATTTTCAAGTTTACAACTCTGAGTTCAGAGGCCATGCTGCCACCACATTTCCATCACGTGTTCCAAGTTTAGTTATTGTACATTGCCAGGCACAATCAAGCGATTGATCACATAATACTTGTATTGAGAAGCAGGTTGCAGGTTGGAATTTACACAAAGAGTGCATTTTCTTTTTAATGTTTGGGCCCACATGTTAGTGATAATGGACATTTACTCCTGGTATCCCATCAGCACATCAATATAAGCGTAAAAGTGAAAGTAATACATATTGTACTAAGGTTCAATATTAGCAGAATGAAATTATTGTTTGGATTTTTAAATAATTCTCTTGATAGATTATCTATCATTGGAAAATTCAGCCCTGGACCATGATAAATTATTGTATGGAACCACTTCTGCCTTATCACAGTTTAATAAAATCCTAATTTGTTGATAAGAGAGGTTGTTATGGCTAACTTGGTACTTGAAAATTGGTCGCTATTCCACGGGCAATTTATCGCTGCAATATAACGGCTAGTCTATAGTATCAAGATGATTAAACTTTGGTATTTACTGTGTTTATCTAGTCGGGGGTGCGCACGAATTTATTTATTTCTAGTAGCGTATTTGCCCTCGGTCCACGGACACCATAGCCAAAGGCGGCTGATTGTGAGGGGCAATGCAAGCTGCACCTACCAATCTGCCGTTTTCTCAAGGCAAGCAACTCGAAGTAATGATATTTTTTTAATCTACAGCCCCGTAACTTAGGCGAGGTGCTAACATTTTCGGCCTCTTAGATCCTTGATTATTATGAGGTTAGATGGAAGCCGACACCAATATTTATGGGGAAAAGGCTGGGCAGATTGATTTTTCTGGGCGAGGGCCCCCCTCCCTCTTTTCCTCACATGACACGTCTGTCATCGCGAGACTGTCTTTCCGATAGGTGTCAACATTGACCCTTTATTGTCTTGGTCTTCTGCGAATTCACGCCATTTAATGAGTTCCCTTCAGTGGCCACTTATGCCTCAACCTTTTTGTTTATTTTTTTATTGTGAAATGGATTTGCTCTTGACTCGAGTCTAGGTCACAGGTGACAGAGACAAAGTCTACGATGGAATGAGCTTACCCAGAAGAAGCCTGTTCACTCTAACTTTGAAGAGATTAGGGTTGAATGCGTTTGGAAACACAGACGCAAGCAGAGAGTTCCACTCCTTTGTTGTGCGCATTATAAAAGATGATTGAAAACGCGTGGTGATTGAAAACCTACAGCTTGTCATAAAAAAAAAAGTAAGATGAACTGCTTCTACAGTAAGGCTGTTAGTTGCTTACCTCGTCTTACTTTCACTAGCTTATTATGAGTCTTCAATCATATTAGAACCTACCTGTTCTTTGTGAGAAAATAATATTGTATCCCGTTTATTCAAGATTCCAAAGAGAAGCTGCATTCCAAATCGACGCCAAATCTTTAAGCCGAAATGTACGGCTGCAGCTGTAGATTTCGGCAAATTGGGACGTCCGCGCTAAATATTAACCACGACCTTGTACGTTAGAATTTGGAAACAAAGGTATTAAGTCCGATCTCCTGAATTATTTACCATTCTGCAGATATCGGTAAAATTGCGCATTGAAACCCCGATTGCTCAGTACTGTTGTTTACTGGGTGCTTTTTGCGGCGTTTGCTATGGTAAATGTGTGTCTACAGAAGCCTTTCCAGTGAGGCTTGCTACCTCCTTGCTAACTGGTATGTACCACGACAGGAGCTATACCTTCAAGATTTGCCTTAAGATCTTAAGTAAGGTTCCTTTAAGCACTTAGAATGCCTTGCAGAATCAAGGCGTTCAAAAGTTGCTCAAAATCCATTTCCGACAAAAGTTGGTTTATTTGTTTTATCAAATATTCCAATAATCACATTGCACGTACCAAAAAGAAAATAATTTTACGGGCCGGTCACAATTATAAGTTTTCAAAGTCTTTACTCCGAAATTTCAGCACCCAATTATTACGCGTTATTGAAAATAAAATCCCAAACAGGATCAATAAACGTTCAATCTTTGATAACATTGAACATTGATTGAAGCACTCCGCTGGTTCTATTTATAGACTCGGCCCGGTTTATTCAGTAGGTATCCATCTGACTATAAACAGGTGAGAGTAAATATCACTGCTAGTAGATACCTACCATCCATACCTAATATCCATATTTTCAAACTATCTATTAAAGTTCTTGAGAAATGATGCAAGTACTCACTACTCCAGATTTATTTTTCATTCCATGTCGATTGGGATACGTTCCTGGGCCCCAAGTCTGCTATTTTTAACAATCCAACACGATCCCATTGTCATTTTGCTAAAAGTTCGTAATCTGCAAAATTCATAATGTCATTGATCATCATTGGTCATTGATCAAAGGAACTGTCAAAATTTTGGCAGATTACCGCATACGTCTGTCATTCATTTGTCATTATGTACGAGATTACCATTCTATGCCATTTCTTTCAATGGAGTGTCAGTGGTTGACCATTGGAAAGTCATAATGACGCTTTTGTATTAGTAGATTACCAAACTTGTCAAAATCGACCATTATGAGATCAATGATAGACCATTTTGACACTATTGTAATAGCAGACTTGAGGCCCAGAAAGATCTTTGCTTCAGTATTGATAACTCATTTCAACCAAAATCCATAAGTTCAACTGTAGTATATCTACACATAACGAATTGTTTTGTATGTCATTTCACTCGGATAAACTCGTGGTGTCGTCCTTAAGCGCCTTTGAGGATCCTATGAAAATTTTTAGATTCCATTTTTAGATTCTAACTTTTTTTTTTGAAGCTATTATAACTTGTCCTCTTTGTCCGACTTAAAAGTAACCCTACGACTTACCTAAAAACGATAGGGACATAAAACCCGCATGTAAAACTTGATCGTCAATTTAGAAAATTCGTGCCTGTGAAAGTAGAATTTGATTAGTACGCAGTTTACGTACAAATTGCTATCATTTGATATGTAGGTATCTATAAGGTACCTTATGTAGGTACCTGTGGATTATCAAGCCACAGTATAATTCCAAACATTGTGAACGATGCATGATGAAATTTGTAGCTACATATATTGTGTTAAGAAAATCTTTAGACTTAACCTTGTTTATAGAGTTCCTCGTTTCTAATTTGTTTTTAGAAACAGCTCCATTCTCGCCGGACATCTAAGTTCAATTTGTATTTCTGGGAAACGTTCAGCAATATTTACAGTTGACCTCTTATTTCATTTTTTCTGAAGCGAATGTCATCCCACGCCTGCATTTTGCGAAAGGTCATTCCGTCTGCCCTTGTCACAGGCTCCCTGTTGCTTCGCCATTTTCATTTTTTTCCAATTTTACATTGAACTCTGCGGTATTATTAAAGAAAATTTTATTTTTATTTTAGTTGCCTTGTTACTAAGAAACTTAGTATCATGTATGGGTCACATCTTGTAACTGAATTTTGAAACAGTTATCTCATATCAATCGAGCTAGTATTTTGCATACACGTTTGGTTTGGATGACAATAATGCACAGTTAGCTAAGAGAGATTAGTCTTAATCATATATTGCAGATTGCCAAAGATGACGGGTCAAATATTTTTGTCACCCCCCCCCCATGATAGGGCTGTCAAATGTAAGGGTTTGCTGAGAGAAATATAAACAATAAAACAGTCGTTTTCCAAAAGTTTTTTTTTTTTTCAATAAAAAAATTATTCATGATAACTTTGCTTACACTGATAAAAAAGGAAAAATACAACGTTTCCCTTAGTCTGGTAATTCCAAGCAAACTATTTATAACAGATATGAGCAGTGTGATAACTGAACTGGTTTTCCTTTTGGTAAAAATGTGATGAAGCAACTGTCCAGCGATTGTTCAAGAGATATACGTATTGACCTAATTAGCACCTAAGTGCAAGATACGTGCAGCAAGTAAATAAGTACTTGCCACAGTTTCCTAGCCTTATACGATTATCACGGTCAATGTTATTCTTTGTTCCTTGTAACATCACCATCATCTTCCATCTCATCTACTACTTACTTGGGTTTGGCGTGACACGTTTTTGTCTTCCATTTTGTTCTGTCAATCGTAACCTAATGAATGACTCTCTTTTCTTCTTCGAACTGTCCATCTTTATTTTCTTTGCCTGCCTCTCTCTTTGCATCCATCCTCAATTTCTCTTCTAAAATGGCAGAAAAATATATAACACTGTATTTTTTGTTTCAGGATGAACTTTACCTATGCACGCCGATCAGAATTTCACCTCACAGCAATTATTACATAGGTATGTATTAATTTATATTTTAACCCCCGACGAAAAAAAAAGGGAGTTTGACGTGTCTGTATGTCTGTTTGTCTGTCTGTCTGTCTGTGGCTCCGTAGCCCGCCAACGGAAGAAGCGATTTCAATTTAGTTTTTTTTGTATGAAAGGTGAGTTACGGGCGAGTGTTCTTAGACATGTTTGATAAAAATCGGTTGAGCCGTTTAAAAGTTGTGGGGGGTGAAAGCGGGGAAGAATAACTGAATGTCTGCAAATATACTCGAGTGGGAACTATGAAAGCGCACTGAAAGAAAAAGACCGCGCTGCTTAGTTAGGTAATAGAAGAAATTGTTAGATTTGGAGCGGTCCCCCAACGCAACTTATTTTTTTTAGAATTATTAATGCATACATAAGTACTTACAGCTCCTTTAGCTGTGCGATGCGAATCCTATTTTGCTGTTCCACCAAAAATCGGTCATTTGAACGAAATATATGTGAACTGAATGTGACCGGGCATTTACCCTTGTGTTATAAAACCTACATCATTTCATCGTCATTTTATTTCTAAACTTGGCCTTTTGTGACTTCGTTACGAACTTGAGGCTCAGTAGTCGAGCTCTCCGTGATTGAGTCTCTTTATCAGGGAATTCCCCGAGCTTCATCGCAATTTATAAGCTTATCATCCAATATGACGTTTACGTGAGACTCCCTCGGTACCAAGCTTCTTTCATATTGGTAAAGATTTAAAAAAATAAGTTGATGTCTCACGTTTCAAAATATTCTTCTTTCTCTTGAATTACGAAATCTGTTAAGTATACCTATCCAATTTCGAATCTAAAATTAAACCATTTTTGTCCCTGAAAGCTTAGAATATGTCCTTCTTAGTAACGATAGGTTTTACAGCGTAGTCCAGTTTCTGACGAGGAACTTTTCAAAAGTCCTATTTTTAAAGAGATTGTTCTGTTTACATATGCATAATCAATTAATCACGAGCTCCTTTTTGATGAGGAGGAAATAATAACAGCAGGGTAGACTATCAGTTGCGAAATTTGTTCGAAAGAGTCACCGCGGCTCTGGAAAGCAAAGGGCACAAGAAGTATCACGGGTGGGTTTTAGTCAGTAAGAGTCTGACACTCCCTTCCGCTCCGCCCAGAGCGCGAGAAGTCATTTGATCATTTCCCATCCAAAAAAAAGGGTAGACTATCAGCAACGTTTCCAGAACGTGTCCGTGAATGCATGGCTATCTCTTACATAGCGAGATTCTGAACTAAATAGAGTAATAAATTCACACGACGCTCGAAAAGCACATTAAGCCGTTGGGCCCAGACTGTTTATTAAACTTAAATCTTTCTTTCAGTCGGATTTCAACCGAATGCCACCATGAATACCGCTCATCACATGCTGCTATACGGATGCTCGGAGCCAGGATCTAACGAATCTGTTTGGTAAGTGGATAATTTAACCTATAAGGTTGCTACTTGGCCACAGGCTCCCTCTCTATGAGAGCAACTAGCCTTTTTTTACGTGTAGAAATCCTCGAATGTCCTCCTTCTTAGGGCAGACGAATGGGTCTGTCAGATTCTTACGGACTAAAACCACACAGTGTTCCTCCTCATCGCTATTGGCGCGGGGTCACCTTCGCATTCTCCTCAATCGCTCTGGCAGTGACTGTGCGCTTGCAAACCCCATGTTAGAGAGCGACCAGCCTGTGGCAGCCAGCTAGCATCAATTTAGGTAGTTTACTAAATGACGCGATAAACGTCGTTTTGCCACATAAAATAAAAATAAATTAAGGGTGGACCATCCTTAACATTTAGGGGGATGAAAAATAAATGTTGTCCGATTCGCCACCCTAGCCGATATACACGCTAAGATTCACGAAAATCGGTCGAGCCGTTACGGAGGAGTTCAACCACAAACACCGTGACACGAGAATTTTATATATCTATAAGAATAATAAGTCTGTGGCAACTTTTGACAACACTGTAATTTCGCTTTCTCTCATTGTGAGCCACTAAGATGCTTAATCTGGCTTCATCGCTTGGCTTCTGTGGATTAATTACGGTTTCAAACTGTCAAAACTAAAGCCGCGGTTTGTCTCGCCAAAAGGTTGGTATGTGAGACTTGATGAAGACGGTCGGTACATCTTCAAAAGACATCCCTCTTGTTCAATATCACGTCGAGGTCTCCCATTTACCAAGGTGGTAATGAGAAACGATGTTCAACGTAATATACAGTATGTTAACTAACAGAGGTCGTTCCCGTTAACCCGCAATAGTATAGCATCCATATGTGATAAAAAAAATATTACCATTCGAAAACAAAACGTTTTTATTTTTTTTAATATTAAAATATTCACTAAAAACGCGTACTTGCCGGTTTGGGCATTGCTACTACGAGTAGGTACTATTCCGCGCTACTATTTTGATTTTAAACATTTCGAATTTATTGGCAATTTTTTTTTATTCGGATTATTAATTTATGCATATTTTTCTATTCTGATATTTTTATTTTAATCTATTAATGATATCATCAATCATCAACAGCCTGTTGCAGTCCACTGCTGGACATAGGCCTCTCCAATTGCACGCCACTTAGATCTATTTTCGGCTTCTCGCATCCAGTTTCTGCCAGCCGTCCTGCGCAAATCGTCACTCCACCGTGCCTGAGGACGTCCTACACTACGTTTGCCGAGACGCGGTCTCCACTCTAAAACTCGTTTACCCCAACGGTTGTCGGTTCTACGACTAATATGGCCAGCCCACTGCCACTTCAGCTTACTAATCCGGTGGGCTATATCAATTACCTTGCTTCTCTGACGGATCACCTCATTTCTGATGCGATCCCTCAGAGACACACCGAGCATAGCCCTTTCCATAGCCCGCTGAGCGACTTTGAGCTTATGGACCATACGAGCCGTCAGTGTCCACGTTTCGGCTCCGTATGCCATGACGGGTAGGACGCACTGATTGAAGACTTTCGTCTTTAGGCACTGTGGGATCGACGATGTAAAGACTCGACGTAGCTTCCCAAATGCTGCCCAACCCAACTGAATTCTTCTGTTCACCTCGCCCTCAAAGTTGTTTCTACCTAACTGCAGTGACTGCCCGAGGTACACATATTTTTGAACAACTTCGAGAACGGCACCGTGAATCGCAATCGGTTCCGGTAGAACATGTTCGTTGAACATGACCTTGGTTTTATCCAAGTTCATCCGTAGGCCGATGCGTACAGAAGAGTCAGCCAGGTCATTCAGCATCTGTTGTAGGTCCTGCAGTGTTTCTGCCATAATGACGATATCGTCTGCAAATCGCAAGTGAGAGATGTACTCGCCATTGATGTTAATGCCACGTTCTTTCCAGTTCAGCGTCTTGAACATATCCTCCATTGCATTAGTGAACAATTTCGGGGAAATAACATCCCCTTGTCTCACTCCTCGATGCAACGGTATGGGACTGGTTTGCTGATTCTGTACTTGAACGGACATGGTGGCGGCCTCGTAGAGACATCTCATCACTTGGATGTATCGCCAGTCTACTTGGCAGCGCTGCAGGGACTCCAGAACAGACCAGATTTCAACCGAGTCAAAGGCCTTTTCATAGTCCACAAATGCTAGACACAGGGGCTGATTATACTCTTCGGTCTTCTGTATAATCTGCCGCACTGTGTGAATGTGGTCTATGGTGCCGTATCCGCTCCGAAATCCAGCCTGCTCCGGTGGTTGGAATTCGTCGAGTCTTCGCGCAAGACGGTTCGTGATCACTCTTGAGAACAGCTTATAGACGTGGCTTAGAAGGGATATGGGTCGATAGTTCTTCAACAAGGTCTTGTCTCCTTTTTTGAAGAACAAGACGACCACACTTCTACTCCACGCCTCTGGAGTTCTCCCTTCAAAAAGGACAGCGTTGAACAGCTTCTGGAGCTCCCTCAGTACGGGGTTACCCCCAGCTTTCAGCAGCTCTGTGGTAACGCCATCTTCTCCAGGGGCTTTTCCATTTTTAAGCTGCCCAAGAGCGATCTCGATTTCACCAGTACTGACTTCTGGCAGGTCTTCGGTGAAATGGCGTGTCAATGTGGCTCTAGGACCCTCATTTTCGGGATCAGGACGAGATGCATGCGATGCGTATAACCGGCTATAGAAGTCCTCCACTTCCGAAAGGACTGCTGGCTTCGAAGAAACGACTTCTCCACTTGCTGTGGTCAACTTTGTCAGGTGGCTTCTTCCAAGAGATTGTACGAACACCTTTGACCCCCGGTTCTGCTCGATTGCTCTTTCAACCGAAAGAGCATTGAAGCGCCGGAGGTCGCGTCGTACGTGCTTGTTGATCTCTCGGTTTAGAAACCGCTTTGCCGACGAAGTGACAGGTGGGTTTTCACGTCGTTCCTTCATTAGGCCTAAAGTCTCTTCTGAAAGCTTAGACTTCTTGCCCTTACGCTGCATATCACAGAATCTTGTTCCTTCTTCCCTGAGGATCCGAGTCACATTTTCGAGGTTCTGGTTTACGTCTGTTGTGGTTTCCACGGCAGCGAATCGGTTTTCCAGGTTTGCCTGGAACGTTTCAGATCCAGCCATGGTCTGGAGCAGAGTTGGTCGGAGTCTGGACTTCATCAGAAGGACACGTTCGGCCTTGAAGTTAATATTCAGAGTGCCTCGGACAAGTCGGTGATCGCTACCGGTATTGAACCTGTTGATCACGGAGACGTCTCTGAATATATGCCTCTTGTCCGTCATGATGAAGTCGATCTCATTTTTGGTCATAGTGTCGGGGCTTTGCCACGTCCACTTCCTTTGGGGCTGTTTCTTGAAGAAGGAGTTCATCAAGAACAACCCCTCTCGTTCGAGGAAGTTGACGAGCATTTGCCCCCTATGATTTCTGCTTCCAAATCCATGGTGTCCTACTACCGATTCGCAGCAATTCTGTACTCCCACTTTGGCGTTAAAGTACCCCATGACAACGGTGTACTGTGTCTTTGCGGTGGAGTGGAGGGCTCTCGATATGTCATCGAACATATCCTCCACTTCGTCGTCCGAGTGTGTCGAGGTCGGTGCGTATACTTGCACTACCTTGAGGCTATACCTCTCGGTGAGCTTCACAATAAGGTACGCTACCCTGTTCGACACACTTGACATTTCCACAACGTTGTCAGATAGGGACTTGTTTACCAGAAACCCAACGCCGCCTTGAGATTGCTGGTCTCCCTCTCGGAAGTACATTAGGTGACCCGATTCCAGGGTTATGGTGTCCTCCCCCTTTCTTCGGACTTCACTCAACCCTAGTATGTGCCACCTAATTTTCCCAAGTTCCACCTCGAGTTGCGCCAGATGCGAGTCAAGCCGTAGCGTGCGTCCGTTGTACGTCGCCAGGGTCAGTTTATTGTTGTGGTGGCCTCCCGTAGCCCGGAGATTCTTGGCACCCCCCGCCCCGCCGTTACCGTGGTCGCCACCATGACCAGGAATAGCGGGACCACCGGGAACTGGGGGCCGTGGCTTTTTGTTCTTCTGCATTTGGAGGTATTTGCCCATAATCGCCACGCTGGGCAGGCGGGTTGGCGATCGCAGGGGGCGTAGCTTCTCGCACCGGTGACGCTGCTGCCCATCACCGGCCTGTTACATTTAGCTACGCCTATTTGATGGATATACCGCCATCGGTCGGTCGCCAGAGCCTCGTTCGTCATTCAGCAGGATGCACCACGTGCAGGTGAGGTTGGCTTGGGGCGAAGGATGGTAGTTCGCCCCTTACATCCCATCCCATTAATGATATAGATTAACGAATTTAAGGGACCGCCCTCTGATATTTAACATACTTTATATTTTAATATCATTAACGAGAAATAAAGTGAGAAGGCGTACTCTTAAAACTCGAGATGACAGGGTTGTCAAAGTTTCCATAGACTTAATAATAATTGATACTAGCTGGCTGCAGGCTAGCTGCTACAAGCCTACCCTATATTTACTTTAAATATTATGTGTCTTAGCAATTCACGTAGATATACATAGTGGATTGCAATGTTTAGCGCTTTTCTAATTCTGTCTAGTTCCTATCGTACGGAAAACGGAAACTTTGTTATCAAACATCAAACGTGTTAATGTGTTGCTTATTAAACACCATGACTGAAACCAAAGTTTACTTACTTACGAACTTACGACGATAAGGAAACAACAACACATGAAGTTTATACGAAACGACTGCGTAATTATGTTGTATTTAGTCATATTTTCCTCATCTCATCATATCCCGGTATTTTCTTGACAGAGTACTGTCAGGAAAGTACCGGGAAAATCACCGCAATCGAAAAATTGAATTATCATAATTTATTTAGAATATGATTAACATAAATATTAAGATATTAACAAAAAAAAAACAAATAAAGTGAAAAAGCGTGGGGTGCTTGATATGGTTTGTGAGGATCATTTTATTAGTTACTGTTTGCAATATCGGAATTATTATAAAAATATGATAACTAAAGCACCTTTTTCACTTTATTTGAATTTTTGTTAATATCTTAATATTTATATTAATCTCATTCTAAATGGGTCAGAGCCCATTCGTCCCCTAAAATTCGTCCCCCAGCATAAAAGTTGTAGATTCGGCCCCTATATAGGTGCCCATTGGTCTCCTGGTAGGGGACCAATTAATCTATACTAATATTATAAAGCTGAAGAGTTTGTTTGTTTGTTTGTTTGTTTGTTTGTTTGTTTGTTTGTTTGTTTGTTTGTTTGTTTGTTTGTTTGTTTGAACGCGCTAATCTCAGGAACTACTGGTCCGATTTGAAAAAATCTTTCAGTGTTAGATAGCCCATTTATCGAGGAAGGCTATAGGCTATATATCATCACGCTAAGACCAATAGGAGCGGAGCAGTCATGAAAAATGTGACACAAACGAAGTTGTGCGGGGACAGCTAGTATTTTAATAAAAAATATTATTTTTAAGGTACCCATTCGTCCCCTCTAATATATAATACAATATAAGTTAAAGATTCGGCACCTATTCAGGTGCCTATTGGTCCCCTGAGATAAAATTAGCTATATTTTACATAAGAAACGGTTAACATAGTACACTTGTGAACAGTTTATTAACGGAATTAATTTAATAAATCATAACAGATCATTGAAAAAAGAGCTATGATGAATGATAATCCGTCATGATAATAATATAACCTGTCGATAGGCTTACGATGTAAAATTGTCTCACTACGAATGGCTTGTTAAAAAAACGGGTTACAAATAATAGATAAGGTTTTTATTGGTAAGTACTCTCCAGATGTGCGCGGGGTGTGGGATGCCGAAGCGGGAGGGGTAATTATTATGATTTTGCATGTATGTAGTTGGTAAATATACAAAAAAATAAGAAGTGATTATTCACTGTTGATATGTGTTCTATTTTTTTGCATATTTTATATTTAATGTTGATTTATATGATGGTCAATCAAGGCTGATTTTTGTAAAAGAGTTGTATTTTGTTAGTTTCTAGGACATTGTGATTTTGTATGTGTTAATCTTATTTGAAATAAACATGATATCTACCGAATTACTATATTTTTTATTTTAGCCTTTTCTGCGCGACTGTACCAGGACTACCAAGCTGCAGTATACACATATACATGTACTTATATTAGAAGAATGAATAAAAATAAATATTCTTCAGGGGACGAATGGGCCCCTCAAAAGTTCCAGGGGACGAGTGGGCACAGGGTGCGAATCTTAGGGGAATCGAATCGAATGGGCTCTGACCCTTCTAAATTAACTATGATAATTCGATTTTTCGATTGCTATTAAAGCGTGTTTTATTAGTTATTTTAAACTATTTTTTATAATTAAACCTGTTTACGTGTAGATAACCTTGATATACAAAGCCCCTCGTGGGTTGGGTTTTGGTCAATATGACATAACGTTCTATGTAGGAATAGTGCTTGTATGAATATTTTGTTCTTTTTTATTTGGATATAAGTACCTACTTAACGTAATCAAAGAGCTACCTAATTCAAAAACGCAAGTGCATCTTGATTAACTACTTCCGTTAGAATTGTTCACAACCCGCTAAGCGATTAAGGGCACAAACTGTCCTTTATTTAAAGGGAAATCCCGAAGCGATATATGATACCTATGTTGAACTGACCAATATAAGGTTGCGGCCGAAAACCTTTAAATAATCTGATGAGCACTCCCAAAGTCGGACCATAATGATACGAACATTTCTGATTGTTTCTTTGTAGCATATTGACATCTATGGTCACGAAGTGTTTCCAATCATTTCTGCAGTGCTATTCTGTAAGAACTCACGTGCGAATACGTTTCATATCTCATTTTCGATTACACTTCGTAACTCACCTGAAGTGAAAAGTATTTGGTATTCTGACTGTCAAGTTAAATAACTTTTCACTTAAAAGTAGTTCGCTTAACCTATGTTCTCACTTAGTGGCGCTAGCGTAGTTTTCATCAAGTTACAGAATACCAAATACAGTTTTCACCGCAGAATCAGAAGTGAGAACTGTAGTGAGTTCTTACAGAATAGCATTGTAGTTCGATTTAATACCAAACAAAATATAATATTATATCTTTTGAATTCACATTTATTATTTGTAGGAGTTGCGGTGAGATGCAGAGTAACGAGATAGATAAAATGTACAACACAGCGAGCCCGTGCCGCTCCGGATCTCAGGTAAGCTTCATACATTTTATATTCTTCATTACAATGAGAGGGGGCTGGAATTATACAAACTCAAAACGTACTTTCCATAGCTTTTATGAGGTATATGTTTTGGATATGTTTGCGCTGAGACGCATCCGCACAGGAGTAGACGCGGTTTCACAGAGTTTGGTGATCTTATCTTCGGACTATATTTACAGTATTATTAGTTTATAGCTAGTTCACCAACATCATCATCAGCCAGCAGTTCATTGCTGGCGATTTGGTCTTTCCAACCGCACGCCATGACGCCTGCCTTACTGCCTAAAACCAAACCAGTATTCGCTCGCGCACTTACGTCGGAAGCTGCGGGTTTGTTTGTGACTTCCGCTGCACCATCTTGTGCTGACCAGACGTCAACAGGCCTCTTCCCATAGTGAGGTGGCAGCTTCTCCTCTACGTCTGCGGAAAGCGCGCTTGAAACTGTACCTCCTGCTATCTTGGATTCTGGTTGAAGAGGCGTTGAATGAGTCTAAAGGTGTACGACTTAATGTTTGTCGTTTTATGGGTTTCTTTACCCACATTCTTCTCCCGTTGCGGTTGGGGCTTTGGAGAAATTAACCGTACAACCAACTACAGTTTATAGCTGGAAGGTCGGACCATCATCTAGCATCTGTGAGAAAAATAGCCTGTTAGTACCTACCAACACTTGAATAACTAATTAACGGAGAGTGTCACGTTGGGACCTCGGAGGTCATAAAAAAAAAGTTAATTATTGTCTCAGTTATCAAAATTATTCATTATTAATAGTTCGTTCCAAGTGATAAGAATAAAATAAAATTGTTTAAATTACACGGTATTCCCACTACATATATTATTATACCATAACTATGTTATACCTATTGTGTAGAAATTGCCATTTATGTAAATACATACAACTTATTTATACACGTACAAACGTAAAACTAAATTTCCTCTAGATTAAAAATGATTTAAATAGGTAACTGCTTACGTAATGGTATTACACATAGGTAGGTGCAGATTGTACCAGCGTCAACCATTGAAATAATGGAATGATCCATTGAAATAGTTACCTAGTACCATAGGCTGGGAAAACCCTTTTTTTCTGGATGGGAAATCATCAAATGACTTCTCCCGCTCTGGGCGGAGCAGAAGGGAGTGTCAGACTCTTACTGACTAAAACCCACCCGTGATCCTTTTTGTGCCCTTTGCGTTCCAGGGCCGCGGTGACTCTTTCGAACAAATTCCGCAACGAGGCCAATGCCCTGCAGTGGGATATAGGACGGAATTTCAAATAAAGTGTTCCACTGACTGCTCAGACTGGTCTGAGTCTCAGTCCGATGGAACAATTTTTATTTGACATTCCATAAAGCAGGGTTTTCCCAGCCATGGGCACGCCACTATTGCGGCGATAAGTCCCCTCTTTGAGGCGTGGCTGGAGAGACGTCACGGCGTCCTCACCTTCCGCCTGACGCAGGTGCTCACCGGACACGGCTGTTTCGGGAGGTACCTGTGTCGGATCCAGCGGGAGGACACGTCCGGGTCCAACAACCAGGCAACCAGGCCCGAGTCCACGGTGCTAGGTATTCCACGCACGCCTCAAAGAGCCGTCAGCAACGAAGACGGGGCCCCATAGGGTCAGTGCCTGCTAGGGTTGCGGAATTTATTCGAAAGCGTCACTGCGGCCCTGGAACGCACGGGTGGGATTTAGTCAGTAAGAGTCTGACACTCCCTTCCGCTCCGCCCAGAGCGGGAGAAGTCATTTGATGATTTCCCATCCAGAAAAAAAAAGGTTAGGACGGGCATGATGCACATAGCAATGAGTTTTCTATTAAGCGTTATCGGAAGACTTCCTTTCAATATCCTTTAAAGGCCCAAAAGGTCTTCCAAGCATTTGATTGGTAAAATAAGAAGCCTAATAAAGTATTTATGTCATTTTATTGGGTAACTAAACAACCTCAAAGATGCTAAAAATATTGATAAAGAATGTCAATACATTCAACTCGTGATAAACGCTGTTATAGATAGCTATGTATTTACTGTGGGACTGGGAATTACCGCGCCTCGTGGTCATAGGTCACGTTTGTTTGTGTTACGTAACAATCAGAGGGCGTATTACGAATTTTAAAACGTACTCGACCGCGTTAACGTACATAAGCGAATGTTTCCGCTTATGTCATATTGTATAAAACAGGCTTTCGGTTATTGTCACCAGACGGCGCTTATTAAGTTTAAATACAAATTGACGTTTACGTTAACGTGATCGAGAACGTTAAGGCAACTGCTGGGTTTTTTTACTGTCGACATGATTGAGAATATTTGTATAAGTTCATCTTCACCACGGAGTAGATAATGTCTATCGTTAACATAGCTTGCCGTAATTACCTATAATCTTTATTTTTAGGTTTAGTTATGTTTAATAAGTTATTATTTAGTAGAATGAAAAGTTTTTCTTTCATTCTATGTTATTTTATGTGATAGTATAGTCTGGTTTTTAAGCACGTGTAGTTATTTCTCATGGCAAGTATAATGTTTATCATCGTCTACCCTGTCATTATTCTATGTTAGGGTTATGGAAAAAGAAAATAACCCACTCAGGGTTGGCGCAACACGTTTTCACTCCCATTTCTTCATTGACATTCTTCTCATATCATATCTACTTATCCAAATTATCCTTGATCCTCCCCTTCAACAGTTATGTTCTTTAGTCTTGTATTTACCAAGACTGCGACCTCAAAAATCCCCATAAATACACAACAAAATATACTTAACAAGACAAACGTTTCTCTGTATAAGGGGATTGTTCATTTGATGATAAATGCGAAATGTGACTAAAATAAATAGAGTGAGCTCTTGGCTAAACAATAACGGCCGCATGGGTCGATCTCCAAGGTTAAGCAGCGCATGCCAAGGTTTGTCTGTGGATGGGTGACCATCTTAATATACCGAGTTTCCTCCGTGCCTATAAAAGCCGTTGAAAGCCGTTAGTCCCGGCTGTCATGCTGAGTCATGATCTTTGGCAGTCGTTACGGATTGTCAGAAGCTAGAAAGTCTTACTCCAGTCTTGCCAAGAAATACCGTGTTACTTAACCAGTTAGTAAGTTACTTAACCAGGTAGGCAGCCGCACCATGTAAAATACTGGTATTCAGCTGAATCCGGTTTAGCTGGAAGCCAATCCCAATACAGTTGGCAAAAGGCTATGTGGATGATGACGAAATGTGTCTAAAATATTTGCTTCAAAGTTTTCGTTTCGCCTCTTAAGAGAATCCACCAGCCTCAAATATCTAGAGTGTAATGTTTTCCATAATGGGCTTTCATCGTCCGGTCCTTGAGTTCATGACGTAGGCGTTTTATCAATTACATTACGCAGACATCGATCAGAATTTATACGGCTTTGTGCCGACTCGTGGCTTCATGGTTACCTACGTAGTCGTGCCTAATCCATCCGATATCTGATAAACATCTCGCTGAAAATATATCCTCTTAAGATTGTTAATATTACTATAGTAGAAAGGACAGACGTTCTACTGTAGAGTACCATCTGCATTTGGTCGAAATCCCAATCAGTGTTTCTCTACCCTTGTGTTTATTTTCTTCATTTATTATATACACAGCCGCTGTGGAAATCGCAGCCATCATCTGTGTTCTCTAAAATCAAGCAAAGTAAATGCTTATTTTGCTTGATTTTAGAGAACACACAGCCCAAGAGGTACCGTTTCATGCGAACAGGTATCTCTTGGGCTCGATTATACTATCGTAGACCTCATTCATCGCATCTGGAGAGAGCGAGGAGCTGTCTCATCCTAAAATCATAATTTTAAAACAATGAAAGTAAAGCTACCTATCAGTAATGCAGTGACTAAGCACAACTTCATCAATCATCAACAGCCTGTTGCAGTCCACTGCTGGACATAGGCCTCTCCAATTGCACGCCACTTAGATCTATACACAACAGCGCAACTTATGTCTGACGTATTTCAAATGAGTGAGACAACCGATCCTACCACAAAAAGGCATATATGTATAGAAATAGGGGGTGATCTATCATTTACGACCGTGATTTAATTTACAGTCGTTTCAAAGAATACGTGGGATGTCTCGCTTTTTGTGAGGGCGTGATGCACGTCAGCTAAGTAGACGGATAAAAGTTCTTTGAACTCCATCTATATCAAACAGTTGTTGAAGGTCAAAGGTCAAGGTTACCGGCATGCAGCAGGGTGTTGTTATGTTATATTTATCATGTTCTTTCTCTATAAGTTATCTGATGACTGTAGGTCCATCCGTTTTTACTTTATTGACTCGATCTACTCTTTACAATGTTTTATATAGTGGATTGATTTAGATTTCCATGTTGGATTTGTTTTTTGTCATATATTAATGACTTGGCATACTATTGTATAAATTCAAGTTCTTAAAACGCAACAGACAGATGTGTTGCTGGGGAGTTTGTTGCGCCACTTCTTCCTAGTTAAAACACTAGGAAGTGGTGACGGGGTTTTGGGGTCCCCAAACCCACCCGTTCATTTAATGCCGTTAATTTTACATAAAGACTGTTTTTATGTAAAATTTGTCATTCAAAAAGTGCTGGCTCTCAGCCTAGTTTGAATAAACTGACTTTTGATTTTTGTTTGACTGAAAGCCGACGCCAATATACATATTTGAGAAAAGGATAGGCAGGCAGGTGATGAATCAAGAAGATAGTCAGTCAGAAATTTGCACGTTCCAACGCGTAAAATCAGTACAGAGAAGAACATGGAGTACCATTACTCCACTGACTCATAGAAATAAAAAGAAAAACATTGATTATCAAGGCCATTAAATAATCACGTTCTTCGATCTTTTTCAGATTGTATACGCTTGGGCTCGGGACGCACCTAGTCTTGAACTGCCCAAGGACGTCGGCTTTCTTATAGGCAAGAATTCACCAATCAAGTATTTGGTACTGCAAGTACATTATATGCATCGCTTCCCAGGTAAATATAGCTTAACTACTCTATAAATACTTTGTTATTAGACTTTATAATTACTTTGATATAATCCAGCGGGCTTCATTGTGTCCATATAATGTCAAACAAAACTGTGAGGGGTGATTCATTTGACACATTACAGGTGCACTAAATTATATTAATTTGGAAAGCGTTATTTTAAGCGAGTCGCGGGGATGAGAAATGCAGTGCCATTGCAAAAACACATTTCACACTTTAGCCACGGGTTTTGCCCGATTTGGTCGCCCATAGTCAAAGATACGAACTGCCATATTAACTTTTTATTTCCTATCTCGAATTTCTAGATCAAAGAAACCCTTCTTTGGTCTAGAAATTCGAGCATGAGTGTTACAAGTTTCAAGGAAAAAGCGATATAGGCAGAATATGTTCGAAAGAGTCACCGCGGCCCTGGAACGCAACGGGAATTAGGAGGAACACAGATGGGTTTCAGTCAGTAAGATTCTGACGCTTCCTTACGCTCCGCCCAGAGCGGAAGAAGTCATTTGATAAATCCATAAAAACGAAGCAGTATTGCTGTTATGACATGTGTGTGCGCTATGCGAATATTGTTGCTATGCACACAACAATTTAAGCTTATGCTAAAACACAGTAGTCACCGCTCTAACTATTCAATCATATTTATAAACAATAATCAAACATAAATAAACAAACACTGTTTATCAATAGCTTCAAGCAAAATAAAAATGAATGAGATGAGATACCATTGAGGAATTGAGCCAGGTGTCAAATACTTGTTGATTTTACTAGAGACCACAAAATGTGGCAATCACTGGACAGTATTATCCGGGGGCCGAGCGCGAGAGCAGTGGTGGTCGGGTGGTAACGGCCCGACTTGCGAATTGTAGGTCGCGGGTCCAAACCCAGCCAGGCGCATTACTTTGTGTAATTAATTTCATCACCACTGCTCTCAAAACGATGAAGGAAAAATCTTGAGGAAACCGGCATGTCCTAGAACCGAAAATTCGAAGACATGTGGCAATCACCAATCCGCACTGGGGCCGCGAGGTGGATTACGAGTTACGACCCATTCCCTCTCCTTGAGAGGAGGCCTGTGTCCCAGCCGTGGGAACATTAAAAGGCTGATTATGCTTATGCTATATTATCTGGGGGCTAAGTAGTATCCCTGCCAAGGTAAGCTGAAGGAAGCGGCGCTGCCTGTTAAATGTTCTTAAACGATTTTGAAAGTACATAATTATGTAATGCATAAGTAAACTGTAATATGGAACGAAGGGCGTTGTCGATCCGATGCAATATGTTGGCCAGCAGGTTTGCTAGATGTCCGATCAGTAACAGGCCCGAGTAGGCGACGCGACGTGTTCCACGCGTGCCACTCAGAAGGACGTGGGGCTAGGCCCCACAGAAGAGAGGTCCGCCAGGGGCTGGCGGATCGAGACCTGCCGGGGTTGCGGTGCATGCTTTAGCGAATCCCGCGACCCCGGCCTACGGTCAAGTGACGGAACACCGTGGTGGTTTTAGCCGGTAAGAGTCCGGCACACCCCCCCGTCTTCCCCAGACGGGGGATAGTCCATGAGGATTTCCCCACGAAAAAAAAAAAAAAAGGTTTGCTAGATGTACAATACCGGTTAAGATCACCGTTTCCAAGGCATATTGTCAGTCATTTTATAAATGCAACCTATGTGGGTTAGACACACGCAAAGGCTTACAAAACTCTTTGTGTCGCTGTAGCGCGTTAGGTACGTTTGCTGCATCGGCTACCGATAGTTTTTCAGCAATTATGTGCAAAGGACTGCATAATTGTGAGGGGGAGTGCTAATAGCTTCCTGAAGGTGATAAGCCGGACGGCGTTTTGCTGGAGTATTGGACCCGTATGCATAACTATGAGTCTGATTCTGCAAGAAAATATGTATATGCATTAGAAATAATTATTACAGCTTACGTAACTAACATGTTACGTAATGAATGTTATAATGAAGTTACTTTACAAAATAAAATGGGTGGGTCGCTGTCCGAAAACAAAAACAACCAAACGACGGCGCGTCGTCTTCCACGTGCACCTCAAAGAGTCAGGCAACAAGACGGGACCTCATAGGGTCAGTGACTGCTAGAGTTGCGGAATTTGTATTGATGTAGAAAGAGTTACCGCGGCACTGGAGCGCATAGGGCATTAGGAGGAACATGAGTTTTTGTCAGTAAGAGTGACACTCTGTTCCGCTTTGCCGAAGGCGGGAGAAGACATTTGATGATTTCCAATCCATAAAAAAAGACTTACGGATTATGTGACTTGCCTCGACTCAATATCTGTTAAGTTTTAAAGCCACAACGTTGTGAGCTTGTGGTGTCATTGCAAACAATTACATGGAACGTTTTTGGTGGAATACTTTTTGTATGACGACAAATTAATTATTAATCTGTTTAAACATACCGATGCGGTTGTGGTGTTATGAAAATAAGCTTTACAATGTTTTAATAGTTAGCATTTTGTTTTATGGTACGAGTAATACGGAATGCCTTAGGCCGTAGACATTCCTATAAACAGCGTAGAAACTAGGTATTTATGTGTAATTTGCAAGCCAGTATCTAATGAGAATATGATATTCTGTATTTTCCATACAGATTTGTCAATAATGTTAACTTAATGCAGGCTATGCAAGGTATTTCCTGCGTCATGTAAGAGGTAAATTAATTCTAAGAAGATTTATAAAAATGTACGTGCCCGGAGGAAAATTACGTGTTGTTTACCCTAAACTCACTGAGTTTTATTATAATGTTAAGTGATTCGAGATGAGTGCCTATGAGAAAATCTTTTGTCGTGTCGAATGCTCTATGAAACCTAAGATACGAAAACTTCAAACATGTTTTTTCTCAAAATCAAAGCTGTGTGGCGCATCCATCATTTATCACATTAATACTTTATCTCAAAAGTTCGGTATACAATACGTCGAAAATGTTCTATTTCATCGGACACCGTTCATCATGAATTTGTATCAGATGGAATTTGACTTATTCCTCCTGCGTTCTATTATGTAAATTACTAACCGTTATTTCAATTACCTTTTTTATTTCAGAGGACAAACGTGACAGCTCCGGAGTTTTCCTCAAATACACGAAACAAAGGTAAATTCTGCATTCATTATTCACTTGCATTAAGCGAGATATTCTAAAGAAACATTTTCTCAAAAAAACGAAATCACCGTGGTCTGTTTCATCGCTTAGTACTTGTAATCTTCGAAACGGATTTTGATACTTATCGTTTTCACTAATATATTTATTTGGACCTCTGAAAAGCCGGTGGGTTGCTAGTTTTTTTTTTTTTACGTTACGCTGCAATGTTTCGAGACTTAATTCAATGCTTCGATCTGTGAAGACGTTTTTCTGTGGCGGTCTTTTTGTAGTCAGATGTGGTGGTGCTCAACGTGAATTTCATGACAAAAATTGGTTGTCTGTAAAGTCGGTTTAAGGGCTATAATTTTACGTGATAACGTCGTAAGAAAATATTGATGAAAAATTGCATACGTCACAAGCCGAACGCTTAGGCCGCTCGTGCCTCTATCGCTTGTTCCGCGCTCTCGCTTGCACGCTCGGCTCATGCGGAACGTGACAATGTGTCATATTTTTCGTGCGTGCAGCTGACGTTCATCGATTTATAAGACGTTATCACGTCAAAAACACCAATGATGCAGTTTTTTTTAAATAAAAATCTGGCGCGAGACTCCTTTGAGTATTTTGGTTATTCCTCATTGTTTCGGATACGGCCGTCCGTTCAATTTCAGGGTGAATTCAGGTATATTCCGATACTCATATTGTATAATATCATATTTTCCCAACTATATTGTGGTCGGCTTCCAGTCAAATCGGATTCAGCTGAATACCAGTATTTTACTGCCTGGTCTGGTAGGCTATCGCTTCGCTGTTGCTTTCATTTTTTGTTTACGTAAAAAAAAAGAAAAAAAACGTGTCCAATATTTTTTGGAAATCTATCCGATGGACTAATCAGATGTTTTTAGTCGACTACCCTCTTCTTAATAATACTCAGATAATATTATTGTACCATATCGGAAGGTGTCTATTGTATTTCAAGTAGATAAAGGTACGAACTTGACCATCAAACATCCTGTTGCGTGTTAGACACTCATTGTTAGCTGTTCTACTAATTTACTTAATGTATGTAGTAACTGAACTTAATTACCGCAAAATACTTATTGTTTAGTACCGACGAGCGATATTTGCAATGGGTACGGCATACAATGTTTATTCATCATCTGCCTAGCCTTTTCCCAACTACATTGGGGTCCGCTCCCAGTCAAGCCGGATTCAGCTGAATACCAGTACAATGCTTATTAAGTTTATATAATAAATAGTATTGTATCAGAGGAGATCTCTGACTAAATAGTAACAGCCGCACGGATAGATGTTCAAGGTTAAGCAACGTTTGCAGAGGTTGGTCTGTGGATGGGTGACCATCTTAACATATCGAGACTCCTCCGTGCCTTGGAAAGCACGTTAAGCTGTTGGTCCCGGCTGTCATTTGTAGATCTTTGGCAGTCGTTACGGATAGTCAGAAGCCAGTAAATCTGACTCCAGTCTTGCCAAGAAGTACCGTGTTACCCAGTTAATGGGTTGTGGAGGTCTGGTAGGCAGCCGCTCCACGTAAAATACTGGTATTCAGCTGAATCCGGTTTGATTGGAAGCCGACCCCAATATAATTGGGAAAAGGCTAGGCAGATGAGATGATTGACGCGTCTGTGCTGCCACCTATAGTTTCTGCACGTTCCCTATAGGCGTTAGTCTACGAGAGAACATTATCTTATCTATCTACCTCATTGTTCCAGAATGCCGCGTCAAGCCGGCGTGATTCTCCTGGGCACCAGCGGCGTGATCCCGCCACAGCGCGTCGAGCACATGGAAACAGCCTGCACCATTAACGAGAACAAAGTTCTACATCCCTTCGCGTTTCGTACTCACACTCACGCTTTGGGTAAGTTGGCAATTGTTTCTTGAAACTTTACGTAAGTACCTACATTTGAGAGTGGTACATAGGCGGAAGAAGCAATAAGGCAATCCATAGCAGTCAACTATTGGGTTAAAAATACTGCACTACGGTGAGTGTCCACCACCTAGGCACCATCATGTATATACAGTCGAATCTCGTTAATTCAAACCTGTGATAATTCGAACCTTTCTATTATTCAAAGCTATGACGAGTTCCCTGCAAAATCTCTTTATATTTCGAAGTAAATCAATACATTTTTATGCGCTTGGTAATTCGAACGAAAAAATCATTGCTACATAACAAAACCGCACATTAATTCTAAGTCATCGGCGTCAAACACTCAATAATTCAAAGTTGCAGAGAGAAAGAGACAGAAAGGCTAATGAAATTTTGAGACAAGTTCAAACTTGTATCATCATACATGAGATTTTCTTCATTCGTTCTTTCGAAATATTAATTAATTCTACCTTTAAACTTTTCTTATTGTTAAATAATAGACACAACAACATGAGTTGATCACTCGATAAGGACGCTTGCCTAAGTCCTATAGGGCATGAATCGGATGGATGAGTTGTAAAATCGTTCATACTTACACCACTTCCAAAACACATAGTTTACTGGCTTTGCCCGCGCTTGCGTTGAAGTTTTACTATCGCAAAGTATAGCCTATAATCGTATTCTGGGTCCCATCTCTTTGTACCAAAATTCCCATGAATGAAATTTTGTACATACGGTAATAAAGAAACAAACTCACTATCGGATTCAAAAGTAATTTATTCAAACTGAGCTGAGAGCTCTTTGAACGTCAAGTTTTACATAAAGACAGTCCCCAAAACGCCCGCCCGTCACCACATCCTAGTATTTTAGCTGGGAAGTAGAAGTGGCGCAACAAACTCCCCAGCAACACGTCTGTCTGTTACGTTTTAAGAATTTGAATTTATACAATAGTATGAAATAAAATAAATACATCGAACAAAGGAAAAAGAATCCCAAATGATATCACCAAAAACATTGTAAACAGAAGATTAAATGAACAAGTAAAACAAGAATTGACCTTCCATCAAATGAATAAAAAAATTAAAACATTAGTTACGGGGATTGTTTGGGAGTATGTAGGCAACATACTAATTGCTTATTTTAATAAAATTCCAGGTAGACTAGTAACCGGCTACGTGGTTCGCCAAGACGAAAGCGGCGACGTGTGGACCCTCCTCGGCAAGAAGGACCCGCAGCTTCCTCAGATGTTCTACCCGGTGGTCAGCAACAAGCCGATAGAAAGGGATGACGTGCTCGCCGCGAGGTGCATCATGAACAACACTAATAATCATGCTGTGAGGATTGGGTATGTATTCATTGGTTTACGCGCGGACGAAATCGCGGGCGGAATGGAAATTTCGTCCGACCAGACCACAGGATGCTCTTGCACCCATCACTCCGTTGGGGTTTAATATGAAAAAAGTCGATAAGTCTCTTTATTCGTTTCGCTGGCACGACAGTATCTTAAATTTGAGTCGTCAAAAACACCAATTTCACGGCATCGTAGACGCAGCACATGGGCAACTTTGGCTGCATGTTTTGGGACACGGAGGGTACGATAGGAGGTGGAGCCTAGTTTGTGACTCGGCTCCACACCCACACCCACACGCTGCTACTGATCCGTCAAGGCCCCACTTTGCGAGGTTGGCGTTTACACCTTCTTAGTTGCATTTTAATGCGGTTCAGGGACTTCTAAGTGGTAAGATATATATAGTGATAGATAGTTTGTGCGACAAGCGCTATAGTTTCAAGAGTACGTGAACAATTTCGCTGCCGCGGCCGCATATTTGCTGGGTGAGAATCCCGTGCGTTGAGCCGGCCCCTTGTATCTGCGGGCCATGCCTGTCAAATTCCTATAGGTCAGTGTGCACCAGATACCGAGAGAGCTTCATAAGTAATTTTTATAATACCTGACAAACTTACACAAAGATATTTCAGTGAGTTTGTTAAGCCTTGGTCCTGGCCATTTTTATTTTAAGTCCCAAAGTATGTACATAATTCAATGTTTTTAATTTGTTGATACAGAATGAACTTTTCTTTGAAAATGTAAAAAAAATCGGTTTCGTGTCCATATTTGTCCATTTGAGGTCATTGAGACCCGAAATAGATCTACCTACTCCAATCACTGATTTAAAATACAATAAATGTTGATTCTACTTTCAGAGCAACAAACAAAGATGAGATGTGCAACTTCTACCTGATGTACTGGGTGGAGAACGACACGCCGCTGGACCAGAAGTACTGCTTCTCCGTGGGCCCGCCCTACTACTACTGGAACCGCGCCAGGGAAAACCTCGTCAACATTCCACTCCGCGAGATTTGAATCCATTGAATGTTTACTACGAAGATTGAGTCAAAGGAATGCTTGAAATACGGTAATGGATCATGAAATTTGAAATTCTGTCCTATTTTTATTTTTTGGGGTGTAATCATTTAAGTTACTTCTACTATTGTAGCATTTAATATAAGATTTTATTTTTTGGGTACCTATTTTAATCATTTTGGAATCTGCTTCTATTGTAGATTTTAATTTTTCTTTTTTACAATTGAGTATCGCCATGTTCTAAGTATAAATAGTAAGCCTTTTACTGACTGTGTTTATCTCATTTATTTGTTTAGAAATGGAGCCATTTAGTATGTGTCGGTTACTAAAATATGAAACAATTTATGAATCAAAAATTAACACATTTCTTTTGGCATGCAAAAGGCTACAGGTAATTAAATTTAGATTAAAATTAATTATAAATGGGTGTCATAAGTTGTAATCCTTATTTTTAAGCTTAATTTATTAGTTTTAATATTGAAGCAGCTATAGGAATATTTATTTTAAGTGTAACAATAACAAAAGATGTAGATTTTTAAATATACAAATTGTTCGTCACCCTTTCCAGTATTTGCAAAAGCACAAATTTGAATAACTAGTCCAATTTATTTATGACAGACTAAAAAATGATACAGAATCACGATTCAAGTGCTGATTCGACCAATCAGACCAGCTAAGGGTTCATCTTTTAATCACGTAAGGTTCAAATAGGGAGGGGAAATATATCACGATGTGGAGGGAGGAGATAATATGACAATCACGTGTGTATTTTCCTGAGACGATAATAAATTATTTAATTAATAACGTTAAATATTTTGTGGAAACACGTCATGCTGGGATGGGGAATAAAACCTCGTGACATAACCAAGGGGAAAAAAGTGGCTTTAAAACCTACTGTGGTTAAAATATGGCCCACGAGACGCGTTTGGTCAAATAAATGCCGATCTCTAAGTATTAGGAAAATTATAGCGAATTTTTAAGATCTGAAAATAACGAAACATTCCATGCTTGAGACTACTTTTAAATACATTATATTTAATTACCTACACATATTTTAGTTTAACTTAGTTTATTTTTATTATTTATTTAATATTGAAATAAATGTCATCAGAAATTATAAGGAACGATCTGAGAAAATAATCTTTACGAAATTATATAATTTTTACTAGTTTTACTGGAAGGGGCCCGTTTTTAAAACTGTAACTAAGAATCTTTTACTATTAAACTTTTTAGTTAGTGTGTGTATTACATAAATATATCAATGTATTTTAACTTAAAAGATCTGGGTGTATCTAATGTGAGTATTAGAAAAAAATAATATTTACCAATTACTCTAAAACCTTTACGTCTAGTCAAAATCAGTATGAAGACTTAAAAATCTATCGTAATTTATGAATTTTTAGAGAAATTAAATATATGTCTACAAAACTGATAAAGTAAGCTCGAAAACAGGTCTTTGCAGGGATTTTAAGTTAATTTTAGCTGCTGCACAAGAGTAAATAAAATAGATTTTTGACTCAACAAATTAAAACTGTTGGTAACACTGAAAATTCTCAATATTTGAGAAGGTTTGCTTTTGTAAAATTATTACCATGACCGTTAATTATCATATCAATTTTAAATGAATTACATTTTAATATATTTTAAATCATGAAATTTTACCTTTACATGAACTTATATTTAGATAATTTGCAACTAACGCAAGAATAACCGATGACATGACATTTAATTTAGTTAAAACCTTTCCTTAGTAATATTTACTGTACATAATAAGACCTACAGTATTCCTAAGTATAATACTGAATACTTACCTATAAATAAATAAATATATTGATATTTAACAAAAAAAACTTTGGCTTGAATAACGGACTTCGATAGATTGCATACAGTTGATATTCAATAGACTGAATATTTTAAGTTTGTTTGGCTGGGTCAATCTATATGGCTCGAGGTGCTTCGAAATAGAACTTCTTGGAAATGGGGATTTTTCCCGAGTATAACAAATATAATTCTATTTAGTTCGTCAGTTTGAATATAAAAAAAATATTAGACATGTATGCCCTTAAAATGTATGTGTTGCATTGAAAATGAAACTGTGTTTTATATGAAATAGAGTATTGTTCTAAAATTTGATGATAATTATCTCGTATACATTTACGCTCATTCTATTGAATATCAAGCGTATGCAATCGAATATGTAAATATCATTAGTATTAATTAAATTATTATTAAAAATAACTTATTCCGGTGCTTTTGTCAAATACTTGTGTTTTACAAAAGTATCTGAATGACTATTATATTATTATTTTTTGTGATAGATCCAGATTTGTACGTCTGGTTATACTAGTATTTTAAAGCTCGCCGTTTTTCGTTTCAATTATTCCGATACTTGATTTATTTTTGACATTATTTTTACATATTTTCACTTTCTTACAAAATCGAATCTTCAGAAACAATCTTTTTAAAGAGTCGATTAATATTTTTAATCATATTTTTGTAAGCTATAATCTATGACAGTTTATTTTTGTGTCTGAAATATCTTTTGATAAATCATTGAGAATGTTATGCAGAAAAGAAGACATATTTATACATAGACTGTTTGATGAAGAATAAAAGGCTTTGGGCTAAAGCTAAAGCACAAAAAAAATCTGGTGGATATCATAAAGAGTTTTATGTAATATTGTACCTATACTACTTACTACTGATTTATATCATAATAATAGTGTTCTATTGTATCAATTGAAAAAGGAACGCGTTATTGATTCGTTTTTCAAATTTATACGTGCATCCTGCACAAAATAGGGAACGTGCAGAAACTATAGGTGGCAGCACAGACGCGTCAATGTCAAGTATATTTTAATATAAGTTTCAAATTTGCAACGCTAGATGTCACAGTCTACTTCGTGTATATTTCCCTAAACGGAGAGTGCAGGAAGTATAGGTGGCAGCACAGGGCAAATATCAACGTAAAAGTTTCAGATTTGTAACACTAGATGGCATAGTCTATGCTGGGCACGTTTCCTATATGGTGAAACATAAATATTGGTTTCTATTTGGTGTACCTATGTTTCTATTAGATAGTAATATTGTAAGAAATGGCGAGTCATTTACTTGCTAAGACTTTCGGTGCCCTGGACTCGATATATGATGGAACAATAATTAGTTCTTGAGACAACAATGAGTTGTAGGCACAGTAAGAACTATAGTCCGGTTTAGTAGTCACCAGCCTTAGTGTGCTGAAATGCGAGTGGTCCTCAACAAAAAAAAAAAACAATATCAGTACTATTGAAAAGCGGTTCACTGGTTGCACCTACATACCAATTTTTATTTATGCAACTTTAATAGTCACCGAGTAAAACGACTGTGATATACAGACAGACAGACGGACAGACTGATGAAATTATAAGGGTTCCGTTTTTGCCATTTGGCTACGGAACCCTAAAAAGGCACAGTAAGAGCCGAGTTCTGGGCACCCTAAGTGTTAAACTGTTAATTTTCTTCTCGTAGTGGTATTCCCTTGATTGTCAAAGATTTAATTGCTTTAAAGGGCAATATAAATGTCTATTTTAAACATTCCAATATTTAAAATTAATTGTAGGTACACGAAAGATGTGGATTTTGCCGAATCGAGCTAAAAGTTTGGGAAAGTCTTTGATCAAATTGAAAAATATTTTCAACAAAAAAAAATGCTCTTTAAAGCAAAACATTTAGTATTGATGTACGTGTCAAACACGACGGTCCCGTTTATAATGTGTAAGTTATTCTATTAGTATAAAATATTAAATGTTTAAATCATATCTCTGTGTTGTATGCTACAAGCGTTTATTAAAGAAGTAAGATTCGAGGCGAAATGTCAGATTTTCAGACGCTGTGTGCTTCGAAATTTAAAAAAGGATATTTGCACATTCTTGAAGGTGTTGTAAGGGTAGACTATCTTGTTAATAACGGTCAAGGAGAGAATATGTTCAGCAATTTTCAAACAAATTCCTTTACCACATTTTGGGTGGAGAGCAGTGGTGGCCGAGTGCTAACGACTCCGACTTACGAATTTTAGGTCGCGGATTCATACCCAGTCAGGCGCATTACTCTGAGTAATTAATTTCATCACCACTGCTCTCAAAACGGTGAAGGAAAACAACGAGAGGAAACCAGCATGTCCTAGAACCAAAAATTCGAAGACATGTGACATTCACCAACCCGCACTGGGCCCGCGTGGTGGATTACGGCCCATTCCCTCTCCTAGAGAGGAGGCCTGTGTCCCAGCTGTGGGAACCTTAAGCTTATCATTTCGAGCGCATATATGTGCCTATATTACCTTTTCGAACTGACATTCTCATTCAATATATATGTAATCATGCAGATAACGAAATTTTTAGGTGCAAGTAAGTAGGTACTGATTAACATTACGGTGCTTAACATATATTTTCCTTGACTGTATGTACAATAGGGTAGTTGACTAAAAAAACATACAAACATCCGAATTGAGAACCTCCTCCTTTTTTAGAAGTCGGTTAAAAATCTAGTTAGTCCGTCAGTTAGATTGTCGAAAAATATTGGACTAGTATTTTTTGCTTTATCAAATCTATAAAAATGTATATAATACATATATTTTGATAATCCATCTGACGGACTAATTCGATCTTTTTAGTTAACTATAACCTATTGGTTTCGTTCAAAGTCAAAGTTTATAAAACGACAGAAATTCGTACATTTCGTTTCAACCTTACAACACTATTCTTACAAAAACTACACGTAACGATAATACATTGACCGTTTAAAACGTTGACTATCGAACTGCTACTAACCAAAACCGTCAATGTATACCAGTTGAATGTTCCGGGTAGATCACTTTTCAACCGTATTCCTGAAAGCATAAGGGCGATAACTGATCGACCAGAGATAGTACGTGTCTTTCAAAGTATTCTCTACAATTAGGCCTATATGTGTATATTAAAATAATTTTTTTATTCCAGTATTGTATTTACGTCTGTTTAGACAGACACGGCTTAAGCCTGAATCGATGTGCCCTGGATTCCTATGTGTGAACCTCAACTATAAATGTGGTATAAATATTACTTAATTAATGAAAAAGTGCAAATAAAAACTATTATATTTTACGCATTGGTGTTTTCTTTTTGAGTAATAAAAAAACCCTCTGTATACCTAATACATTGGAATAATTTAAAAATAATTTAACGATATTGGATAATCACAATTGAAACACAATAAGATTAGGCTTTGCTCCATTTCTTTTTAACCCACGAGCAAAAAAAAAGAGCGGTGCCATAAGGGTATCGTTTTATCCGTATGTGTATCTGTGGCATCGTAGCTTCTAAACGGATGAACTGATATTGATTTAGTTTTTTTTAAAGGAGCTATCATCATCGGCCTCGCCTTTTTAAAGGAGCTATGATTCAAGGAAATCGGTTTAGCCGTTTTGAAGATCATCAGCTCTTTTCTAATTCATGAAGGGATGTGAGCAACTTCCGAAAGTCTGATCAATGCGAAATTCAGTATTCTGCCACTTTAATAGTATTGCAAAAACATGGTAACCTTGACCTGATGCTGCAGCATGATCTAAGGTCTGCAGAATACCCAACTCCTCGCTTAGTTACAGCACAGGCATGTTTGAGCTCACTGGAATGGTTTCGACGAGCCGATTAGGTATAGGAAGATTAGTACCTTGTCCTGATGCTGCAGCATGATCTGTAATCTGCACGATACCTTACTCTCTTCACTTACGTATCACAGACGCTTCGTGTTTGACCTCCTTTTTTGCGATTTGTATCGGAAAATTTTGAGTTCCACCTGTATTGTCTGCAGGACAAGACATTGGATATTATTCCGACATAACCTTCCACACACAGAGCATCCATGAGGATATCTCCTACAAAAAAGGATTAGGAGCCAGTATAAGTGCACATAAAACTTCCACCTATACTTAGATCATTAGGTCAGATTGTACAATATACAACTTGTAACAACATAATCTATACTTATAATAAATCTGTAGAGAGGTCAATTCTGTACAAGGAATATATTTTCAAAATAACTATCAGGGGGTGATTAGTGATCGATACTGGTGCCAAAAATGCAATCAGTAAATTTTTTGTCTGTCTGTCTGTCTGTCTGTATGTTCTTTATAGAAACAAAAACTACTCGACCGATTTTAACGAAACTTGGTGCAATTATACTTCATACTCCTGGGCAGGTTATAGTATACTTTTCATCACGCTACAATCAATATGAGCAGAGCAGTGAAGGAAAATGTTGGGAAAACGGGAGAAGTTACTCCATTTTTTAAGCTTCCGTCGCGTGTGTAACCTTAATGGTTAAAGTTACATAGAAATCATGTATTACGGAAATGTTCTACATAAAATTATCTAAAAAATATCCCGAAACAGCATATGTCTATCTTTTGTCAATTTTAAACCGATCGGGCTCAGAGTTTCAAAATCGGGGGTAAAGTAACTATTCCACGCGGACGAAGTCGCTGGCAGAAGCTAGTCCTAAATAAACCCCTCATCTTAATATAATAGGTATATCAAATAAATACTCATCATCATGAACGACTTTTCCTACGAGAACAAAGTTGAAAACGCGAAAAAACATTTAATCGATTTATGCAAACAGTATGGGGCCAAATGTCGATTTTTCACAATTAACACTTTTCCGGTATTGCGTTAATTGTTGCATAAGACAGAAGTCAAGGTGTAGGTACGTGAATATTACAGAATGATAATATTACCCGATATATAATTTTGCTCTATGGATTTTAGTCTCAAGTCAAGCGCTTGGTACAGCAAGTCTACGTAAACTTTTAAGTCTATTAATGTCATTCCAATTTTCGAGTCTCGGCTATCGACCAATGTGTCAAAAGGAAGGACTAAAAAAAGCTTTAGTAATTTCCTCATACGTGATCCTTGTAATTATGTTCCAAGAGGTTTATTTTATACCCTCGACTTATTGTCGCAGCGGATGCGTTCTATTTCTATTTATTATTTCGCGACGTTCATTACGGAAGTCCTACATCCTCTTATCATAGTTACACTATAATAATGGCAGGATATCCGGCCGGACTGAAGGAAAATTCTCTAATTTTCACGGTTGAAGCTACAAGTGTATGGTTACAATGGAGAAAATGGGGAGAAGTATCATACAAAACTTTTTTGATGAACCCATTGTACATTAACTGCAGATTAATAATAAATAAAAATAAATCTTTATTCAAAGTTCATATTGGTAAAACAGATAATAAATCTTAGATAGTAATGTAGGTAGGACGATGTTAGATGCCTGTACTAGGAGAGTCCTGTATCACAGGCGGCAAGGGCTCAAACAATGTATTATAAATATGAATTAGTTAAAATACCCGGTTTCTGAATTCACATATGTATAATTTGAGGTAAAGAGCGTTTCAAACTCTATATATATTTTATAAATTTTAATGCAGTAGAGTTTAAAAGATCCCAGCTTCAAATTTTCAATTCAGGAGTCGGTAAACGTTAAGGACGTGATCTCATTTAGGTTTCATTCAGTTCTCAAAACAGCTCATTAACTTCAATGGTAGCTCCTGCAGAAAATGTGAACGCGAATGTAATAGCTATTGTTGCTAATTAAAGTCAAAACTGCTCGAGAACATAAAAATGGTCGGATTGTCGTATATCGCCTGTAGGATTTATAAGCGCCATGATTCTTTGAACAGTTTGTTGCTAAATCAGTTCCTACTGAATAGATATCGCGCAAGCTGGATATTCTGTACCTTAACTTTATCACCCGCCCACACAAGGGTGCGGCTTCGATGTAAGTACAAGCGGGTAAGGGGGGAGGGGAGTCCGCACGTTTTCTCTACATCTGCCGAGTTCCCCCGCCGAGCCAGCGCGTGGGTCCTTTATGAGCTCCCGAAGAGATTCCCCGCCAACTGGGTTAGTGTGCGTAGTGAACACTTGATTTCGCGGTTAGCCTTGAACTCGGGTCGGTTTGGGGCTGGCTTTTGGCTAGGAATACTGGTATGCGATCTTGTGTAGTATGCTTAGGTCTTGTGTCGACGAATACCTGTGTGGAAAAGGGCTTACAGCTGATTTTTCATTCGTCAGATAATATTTATTTAAGGAATAAAAATAACGTTTTGTATAGAAAATATGTAAGATTTATTCTTAAAAATTTGTGTTATTGACAAATGCAAAATAATTAGTCTCTAGATGGCTAGGTAGGTACATAACAGTCTAAAGGCTGAGGTTATTTTTATAAGGGTTATTGATGCCGTGTTAACTAGTAAAGAACCTCGTATTTAGTTTTTAAAAGCCGAGGAAAATTGCATTTTTTTTTTGTCGAGTAAATATATCAATCATCTGTTCTTCTTAATTTGATACTTAGTCTACGAATAACTAAACGCACGATATACTAACGGTCGAACCCAATAACCGATCTATCGCATACTGGAGTTAGAAAAACAAATGAAACAACAGAAAATCTATATAATTTTTCTGATGTTTCATTTGTTTTTCTATCTCCAATATGTGATAGATCGGTTATTGGGTTCGGCCGTTAGATGTCACTAGTTTTTTGTTCAACAAGTTATTGTTTAGCAGAATATTTTTTATGCCAATTTTCCGACTCCACGTGACCCTTTTGACTGACTTCAAAAAAAGGAGGAGCTTCTCAATTCGGTCTGAGATCTCTCAATTGACTTTGCTGAACTAATTTGAAAGCAATTAGGCAACTTTGAAAGTTTTAGTGGTTATTTTGTTTTGAAAATAAGTCGTAGACGAGAATAGGAACGATTTGTTGGTGACTGCTTCAAATGATTGCGTGAGTGAACTACCCTAACAAGGTACAAGTTAAGCGATTAACTAATATTTTTAACTGATTTCCAAAAAAGAAGGAGTTTCTCAAGTTGATTGTATTTTTTTTTGTGCGTGTGTCTACCCATAAAAAAAACATCTTGGCATGCGACCACTAGTCACATAATTATATCAAACTAGCAGTGCCCCGCAGTTTCACCCGCATAGTTCCCGTTCCCGTGGGAATATGGGGATAAAATATAGCCTGTGTCACCCGGGGATAGTTAAGCTTTCCAACAGTGAAAGAATTTTCAAATCGGTTCAGTAGTTTCGAAGCCTATTTGATACAAACAAACAATCACATCTTTCCTCTTAATATTCGCATAGATAAAAACTTTATCGCTTTCATCTCGAAAAAACGGCAAAGAGCGAGTCGCACTCATCCACAGAGACCTCTACCTCTACTAGAGGCTTACTTTCTGTCTACTAACCTACTTTCTTCGTAAATTCACTCTTAGGAAGTCAGGTATTGCGGAATTTGTTTGAAAGAGTCACCACGGCTCTGGAACGCAAAGGACATTAGGAGGAACACGGATGGGGAACACGGAGGCGCAGTGGTAGAAGTCATTTGATCATTATGCATCCTTAAAAAAAAGGAAGCCCAAAGTCTATAACAGGCTTACTTCGCTATCGACAATGACACAATAGCTTACATAAAATAATCCCTTGCACAAGCACTGGAATGGACGTCATCAAATTGAATAACTCACACTATACCTACGTGCCTGCTTATGTTTTATGCAACCATAAGTGGGTGTAGGGTTGTCTTAACCAGCACTATTGTAAGTAAAAAAATCATTTTATGATCTTATGAAAAAAAAAATTACAATCAATCTTCTTTTTATGCAGTTTTCAGTGAAAATCTAATCTAACCAGATTACTGATTTTACCAGATAAGCCTAACAAAAGTAATTTGGCTGGTCACATTCACGCGTCCTAAAAGTCAGACGCATCCTAAAAGCAACACGCATCCTAAAAGTCAGACTATGTTCGGATTTATCGAGACGCCTGGCAACCCTAAGGTGGTATACGTAGGTAAGTACGTTTACAAGTACTAAGTACCTAGGTATAGATGTACTTACCTAAGTACAGTCCATTTGTGAGGAGTATGGGGGTCACACCTGCGGAAAAACATAAATAAGAGTTACGAGACATCAGCCTGTTTCCAGTAACGTTACGTATGACTTAAACTGTATACAAGCCGCTAGGTTGCCTAGAAGTGGGAAGAAAAATGGTTGTAAACAAGTCGTAGAATAGTATAGTACATTTTGATGCAAGTATACTTTTGCATTCTTTTCAGCTGATGTGGAATAGACATCTGATCCGATTGTGAGGCCGTTATGAAGGTGAGACACTATACAAAACATTATGTTGTATGGAAATTTATTTAGTTATGAAGTGTGTTGATACACGTGGGCGAGTATTTGTTATTGTAGTTTCTCAGCTCCATAACATAGGTATTATTTCAGAAAGTACCAATCTTCAAAGTCACACTAATGTATCAGCAGACAGGACAGCCATCAGACTAAGTTAGAATAGCCATCATTCTGAGCAGAATTGGCCAGAAAAACTTTGGATTAAACAAATCAGCTCTTCCAGTAGTGTCACTACTCGCTACAATTTTAACCACGACGTGACGACAAAAGCCCACACTCCTGATATTTGATACTATTTATTTTCGTAATTTTTTAATAGATCCGGTAAAGCAAAAAATACGTGTCCAATATTTTTTTTGGAAATCTATCTGACGGACTAATTCGATTTTTTTAGCCAAATATCCTATTGAAAAAATGTTGTAGAAGATCGGTTTAGTTTCAGTTCGTTAATATTTTGAAAAGGACTGCTTCTGGGTCACACGCAAATACGGAGAATCGATGTAAATCAGCGGCTAAATTATAGTCAAACTGTTTAATTTTGTAGATTAGGTACCCGATTGTTTTTCTAAAAATTAAACTTGAAAACTATATGTATTTTCATTTGTTGATCGTCTTTTTGTGTATTTCACGATGTGCAAATACTAACATAGTATCTGCTCCATATTAAAAAAAATATGACGGTATTCTGTGCAAAGACACAAAAAAGAAAATACCTTCTCCATTGTGCCAAGTCTTTCCCTCGTACAGTCAACATAATCACTACATTATGCATACCTATACCCTCGTTTGTTTCACAAGACATCGCGTGTGTACGCTGACGGGTGCGAGGGTCGCGTGGCACCGCATGCTGATCATATTATGGGCTTCGCAAGGATTATGTGAGAAAGTGTTCCGAAGGCGATTTGTGCAGTGACGTCATAGAACCGAAGGTGATTACGTGAAGTTTAGGCTTAATAATACTTAGGATTTGTCGGTCAATGTGCTGGGGCAGTGAATGGACTGTATTGCTAAGGCCATGTGAGTGTCGAGATCATTCATCTGTGATGAGTTTTGAAGTTTGGTTTCGCTTATGTGAGAGGTAACTGTCGCAATCTTGTATAACTGTATTTAATTTTCTAAAGTATGTACCTATAATGTATGCATTTATTGTAGACATTTGTTTTTCAGGTTTGACTTAACTATAAAACTTAAACCGGGCTTACTTTATATATAGTTTTATGTCGAATTGTGGCGTCTTCTCGTGCATTGATTGGCTACAATTGGCTATAAAACTCGATGTGATATGACGTCAGCTTGACACTATTTCAGTATGGAATAAAAAATACAGGTTTTACTGCCTTAAAGGTGACAATCTGACCTTCGAGTTCCTTAGCCAAAGAAATAAGTAAAGCCAGTCTCAAACCATATCAACATTTCTACGCACAATAAGCGAATTCTTTAACAAATAATATCCTGAAATCCCACGTCACCCACGCATTATTCCTGAAATTTAATTTGTAACACCGTGTCTGATTCGTCTCGTTCCAATGCTGTCACTTTCAGCCGAACCAATTTCACGATTCGCGAATATTTTCGGTTTTATCAAAGGTTAAACCCGTATTCCATTTAAGGGCTCCTCCGACTGAATAAATGCTTTTAAAAGGATATCCGGGTCGCTAGTTGAGACTTGGTTGTATTTTGCTGAGTTGTCATGCGGGCTTGAAAAAAACGTTTGATTTTAATATACAGAAGACGTTTAAAAGACGTATTAGGAATAAGTCTTACCGTTCATTTACTTACCTTCGATGTCGTAATGAACTCTTACCCCTGTTTGACCCCGCTTCGGGGAGAGTTTCAGAAACTTTTTGTAAGAAAGGGTTTTCCTTGTAGTTTACGTAACTTTTTTTCCTTCATAATGTCTTTAGTGGTTACAGATGTGGTGTGTATTTTCTACAGTAATATTATAAAGAGGAAAGATTTGATTGTTTTTTTGTTTGTTTGCATTGAATAGGTTCCGAAACTACTATATTGATTTGAAAATTTTTTTCACTGTTGAGAAGCTATAATATCCCCGGGTGACATATGCTATATTTTATCCCCATATTCCTACGGGAACGGGAACTACCAAATGAAACCGCGAGGCGCTGCTAGTCTAAACTATCTATACTACTATTAGAAAGAGGAAAGATTTGTTTGTTTGTTTGTATTGAATAGGAACCGAAACTACTGAACCGATTTGAAAAATTATTTCACTGTTTGGAAGCTACACTATCCCCGGGTGACATAGGCTATATTGTATCCCCATATTCTCACGGAAACGGGAACTACGCTGGTAAAAGCACGAGGCGCTGCTAGTCTGCTATAAATCAGATTAAAGATTTATTTAGAGACCATAATTTCCTGCAAAGTTTTCTTAAGACAGACCATGTTAGCTATGTAATTTCTTAGACCAGATTTTGGTACCGGTGGTCAATCTTAACGTATATTTTCCAAGCTCACAAGAGATATTATAGTGCACAAGAGTGCGTAAAGACAGGTACAGTCTCTGTTCCTTTAATTTCATAGTACGATAGGACGGCAATGCGACACGATAAGGCGCAGGATCAACGATTTCTACCAGGGGTGCAGAATTTGTTCGAAAGAGTCACTGCGGCCCTGGAACGCAAAAGGCATTAGGTGGAACACGGGTGGGTTTTAGTCCGTAAGAGTCTGACACTCCGTTCCGCCCTGCACAGAGCAGGATCAACGATTTGACGTGTTTTCGAGGCAGGGGGGGGGGTCAAGCCACTTACTTCCAAACGTCCAAAGTCTAGGCTCATAGAAATTCCTAATGGATTTTTCCATTAGGAATCTCTCAGTGGCCCAGAGTTCTCAGCAACACTTTAATTTTATCTGTGCAGTAAGTTTACTACCAAATGGGTAGTAAGCTCTATATGCAAGATCTTTATTCAACCTAAATCCACGCCACAACACTATTTTTACTTCCCCACCTTTGAACTTCAGGCCTGAATAATTAAAATTACCGCTCAATACTGTTTTACATATGAAGCTATACTTAAAAGTTCTAAAAGCAGTTTTCTATTTAAATATTTAGTGTTATAAGTAGGTTTTCATGCTACACCTGAAATAGTCAATGAGGAATAGTTGACCGGAGTGTATTGTGGGGAGATTATTGAATTACTGGTGAGGTAGGTCAGTAATGAAACTGTTTAGTGTGCCAGCATATGGCTACGCGGTAACAAGGTTCTATTCTTGAACGCTGTAACAGGCCGGTACTGTTGTGTTGTGGGGGTTGGTTATTTTCCGAAATCGTTTTTTTGCAAGTTATTTTATGAAGCATGGTATTGCAATGGTTGATCGACCAGAATTGCGAAACGAAGAGCAGTGGTGGCCGAGTGGTAACGGCGCCGATTTACGAATTGTAAGGTCGCGGGTTCAAACCCTGCCGGGCGCATTACTTTGTGTAAGTAATTAATTTCATCACCACTGCTCTCAATACGGTGAAAAAAAACATCGTGAGGAAACCGGCATGTCCTAGAACCAAAAATTCGAAGACATGTGACATTTACCAACCCGCACTGGGCCCGCGTGGTGGATTACGGCCCATTCCCTCCCCTATAGAGGAGACCTGTGTCCCAGCAGTGGGAACATTAAAAGGCCGAGTATGCTTATGCTAATCGCAAAACGTATTTTTCGCTAACATTTGATGTATCAAGATGTACGATTGTACGTATACTTTTATGTGCGATGAATGGGAAACAGAATGTTTCAGCCCTGCACAACTCGTTCATCCTATGTAGCGAGCAACAATGTTTGTTGCAATCATAAACGATTATGCTGAATACTAGTACCTATTTTATTTTTGTCTCACTGTGTACATAAGTGTTATGTTTGATTATTATTTGAAGGGTATAAAATCTGTTAAAAGTTTCAACATTCTAAGGCATTTCTAGACAGGTTTGAATATTTATAACACATTCTTTTTGTTCCAGATACCTGAAGGATAGCTACATAGGTAAGTCCTTTCATTTGTTACAAAACCATGCAGAATCATCATTGGGTAAAGTAGAAAGTCTCTTCAGTAGCACGCAAAAACCCACTTCAAACGCAAAAACCCACCAATACAAAACATTTCTTACCATAAAATGAATCAAGTCCTGAGTAAGAATATCGATTGCAGCTACTTTGTGCCCGAATCAAATATTGAAGACAATCAGAGCCGGCCACTCGTTGTATGCATGTCACTCATGGCCGCCATTGTTTGACATGAACAGTAACGTCACGAGATACTGGACAAGGCATAAGCGTCTGTGCCTTGTTCATCTATACTAATTATTATAAAGAGGAAAGATTTGTATTTTGGATATGTAACGAATAAACTCAAAAACTACTGGACCGATTTCAAAAATTCTTTCACAATTAGAAAGCTACATTCACCCTGAATTACATAAGCTATATTTTATCACCATATTCCAACCGAAACGGGAACTACGCGGCTAAAACCGCGGGTTGCTGCGGGTTAGAAATATAGATAGGTAGTTTACGATTTTTATCTATTAGATACTTTTTAACTGATTAAGAAAGAGAGGATTCAAGCATAAGCATAATCAGCCTTTTAATGTCCCCACTACTGGGACACAGGCCTCCTCTCTAGGTGAGGGAATGTGCCGTAATCCACCACGCGGGCCCAGTGCGGGTTGGTGAATGTCACATGTCTTCGAATTTTTGGTTCTAGGACATGCTGGTTTCCTCACGATGTTTTCAGTAGTGGTGATGAAATTAATTACACAAAGTAATGCGACTGGTCGGGTTTGAACCCTCGACGTACAATTCGTAAGTCGGAGCCGTTACCACTCGGCCACCACTGCTCTGCAGATTCAATCTAGTCCCATATTCCATTGACCTCCTCGCGTCGTATCCCTAACGCTGGAAGTCGTGACAACCAACGTTGTGGTTTCAAGACTACCTTCTTAATTATGTTCAGCTACCAGTGGCCGTATTACGAAGTGCCAATGCCATCATGATTCGTGTGAGGGAAAGAGATAGTGTTATTCGTCTTGTGTAACTCCGTCTCTCTCTGACACAGAAATCATGATGGATTTAAGACGTCATAATAGGTCGCCAGATTCTACTTTTGCAACGCGCACGGCTTCAGAGGGCGATAATACGGATTAGGTCTGACCATCGCGCGTATTCGGACTCTGCTGTATCTTATTCTTACGCCTTCGACTTTTCCAGTCAAAATGAGTTATATTTTATTTTGAGTCTCAATTGCCTTCCCAGTATTAATTACCTACTGAATTCTATAACTTTGAAAGCGCTTTCATTACTCTAACAAAAAATAAGCAGGGAAGATTGAAGGACACACTTAACTTTTCGGTCGAAACAATGGTTCTCGCATATGCATATACAGCTATACGACCATTTCTTCAACTTCAAATCTAAGTTTGTAATAGTAAAAAGTATTTTTTTTATAATACTAGCTGACCCAGCAAACGTCGTTTTGCCACGTAAAATAAAATAAAAAATTAGGGGTGGACCACCCTTAACATTTAGGGGAATGAAAAAAAGATGTTGTCCGATTCGCCACCCTAGCCGATATGCACGCTAAGATTCACGAAAATCGGTCGAGCTGTTTCTGAGGAGTTCAACCACAAACATCGTGACACGAGAATTTTATATATAAGATAACAACAAATTTACTATTTTCAGACCTTTTTCTTTACTTATGCTGTAAGAGAGAAAACTTAATCATTCTACCTAGAATTATTAAATTCTCTCTCTTACAGCTTATCTATACTTATACCGTATACTTCAGCACGTTCTCGAGAAAATGGTCTTGACAGACCGACTGTCGGACTACGACGTCGTCCCGTTTTTTGTGGTTCCATTTTTTTCCTTTTGGAAGACGAAACCCTAAAAAGGCCGGAAAGGTACTGTATCATTTCAGATTCACATTCAAGGAAACAATAACCGTGTCGGGCTTTAGTCTCTTATAAGCTTTTCCCTTGTCATCATGACGCACGATGCTGCGGTATACGACGCTCGATGCAATGCATTCCACAACATTTTTGGATAAATCCTTCACTGTACAGGCTGCTCGTCTGTGGAATGCATTGCCAGTCCCCGTAAGACGCGCTCAGTCGTTACTGCATTTAAAGGACTTGTAAAGGAACATTACCTGTCGCTGTGATTATCGATAGTCCTCCGTATTTTTACTGCCTGTATAGTTCGTATGTATGTATTTATGTATCTATTATATCACATATGTATGTAGGTATCTATGTTATCTTGTTATTAATTTTAGTAAATTATTGTTGAATTGGTTTTTGTTACACCAATGACAGCCCCATTTCATGTCCAGACATATACTGTCCATGCCAGGTTGTCTGGAAGAGATCGCGGAATGCAATAAGACCGCCCATTGTATGTGTCTTAGTTAGTCTACTTTTTGTGTTACTTTTGGTGTATAATAAAGTATATAATAAATAAATAATCGTGTGTATCTATACTGTCAGGAGGTTGTTCCGTCGCACTATGCGCTAGCAGTGATAAAGATTATATATCCTTCAATATATTCCACATCGTTGTGCATTTTTTTTTTCCGCTTGAGCCTATGATTTAAATTACGCACATACTACAATTCTCCAAAACATGTAATTAACTGCTCGAACTGAAGTTTTGTAATAATATAACATACGTAGTTTAGTGCGCAAGAATTATTAATAACTATCGATAAAGAAGAGGTTCTAATGTTTCAAATGAGGGCTTCTGCTCTCTATTCATATGATAAATTATCGTAATTTGAGGCGGTATAAACCAAGTTATGAACTATGTCATATTTGCATGTAATTGAAAGAAAGAAAAGAAAGAAAGAAAATAAAGAAAGAAAAGAAAGAAAAGAAAAGAAAGGAAAGGAAAGGAAAGGAAAGGAAAGGAAAGAAAGAAAAATGTTTATTTGGGACTCGCACAAAACAAACAGAATAAAATAATAGTATACAAAAAAAAAAACTACTAGGAAAATAAATTAACAATAGCTGAAGATATTAGTGATTGCTTACTTATATCCCTCATCGGAGGTTGTATTGAAACAAGTTTTCCCGGTGGCTTCCCTTCCGGGGCCTTAATCATAAGAACCATTTTAATTATATTAATTTTAATTTATTAAATTTTAATTACATTTTCGAAATAAACGCCTCAGAAACTCCTAACATTGAGTAACTCTTTAAGTCTTTTAAAAAATCTGTTTAGGAGCTGATTTCAGATTTACCCCAACAAACATGTTTGTTTCGCGTCTTTATAGAAAGGATTTATTTGGACTAAGCTCTTTCACATCATTTTGACATTTGGCTTTTTACGAGATTTGCGAATACCACATCTATTATTACTATTTCGATTTTCCTACATTCCTGTTTATTTTTGTTCAACACCATAGAGCTGGCATGTACCTTTTACGTAATCCCTTAATCACCGCTCGCAAAACTCAACGGAGAAAGAGATTCTATTCTCAGCCTCAAACCAGAGGTAAATTATCTACTTAGTCAAATTTTTACATAGTACCAAGCTCCAAGGGTTCTGGCAACCCGTATTTAAAAATAGCAACGCAACGCTGTACTGTAAATTAATAATTTTGTAGGTCTTCTCTTTTGTTGTATTGTGTTGTTGTGTTTTAAAACCGTGAAGAAAGTGTTAATGCCTCGAGGATTGCGTAAAAGGGAAGTGACATGTTTTTTTTAAAATGCGTTTGCTCTTGTATCTAGTCGAGGCAAAACCCCAGAAGAAACTTGTTCACTCTAAATATGAAGAGATTAGGGTTGAATGCGTTCCAAAACATAGACGCAGGCAGAGAATTCCATTCCTTTGCTGTGCGCATTATAAAAGAAGATTGGGCTCGGAACGGTGCCAGTTAGTGGAATAGCAACAAGGTAGGGATGGTAACTTACAGTGCGTCTAGATGTCCAATGGTAGAAGGGAGCCGATGGGATGATTTTAACTTGGGTTTCATACATTGACAGCTTTAAGAAAGGAAGACTGTATACTAAGTACAAAATGAAGAAAGAGAAAGTAAATATATGTATAACAAAGTGTCACGTCTGTTGTTTTCCGCAAAGATAAAAAGCTTACAAACAGTTCACATCCATATTTCCTGAGCGACAATTATAAGTTGGTGGCAGAGCACAAATATAGAAGTTGCTAGAATAGAATTTAAATTTTGTACTCACCTGGGTATCGAAGTCAAGAAATAAACTTTGATTGTCGATCAAATTATAAATAATCGACTATTGGAGCAACGTTTCTCGAATGGTAGATTCTTAGTACAGGCTGAAAAGAATGAAAAAATAATAATATCACATCTAAAATACTAACCATGCCCGTTACACCGGATGAAATAAAGGAAAATAATCAAAAACGAATTAAATACTTTAGCTAAGAAATTATTCGTTTGGGTAGCAAACTAATTAACGGTGGAAGTTGGTGCGTGGATCCTTAGTCTCAGATTTAATCCCGACGCTTTGACGTCACTAGACTCTTATGTTATTGCTACAATCTTGTTTTTTTTATCCTTTTTCGTTTTATTTGTTGCAATGGTGGTGGCGTTTAATAAAGATAAGTAGTTGTATAGTTTGGGTCTAGGTCCTTTAGGCTTCAGGGAAGGAGCGGAGACATGAATAGAATAGAATAGAATACTCTTTATTATGTACAACATACGAGTGCATGTTTTGATTTTGCGTGTTTTCTGTTATCGTGTTAGTTGTATATTCTGCATTTCCATGTACAGCGGGAAAAGTTTTAGTTTAAAGGTCATGAAATAGTTTTCTAGCTATGGCCGGATTATTTTATAGGAATGAAAATGCTGTAGGTATTTAACGTAGGAAAAAACAAACATTTTACTATCTCATTTTAAATGTTTTTACTGACTCTCTGTCACTCGCGAAATGTTTAAACACGAAATTTTACCGTAGATCACGCCAACATGTAAGTAGGATCAAATAGATTTATAGAAATCCAGAACGTATGAAGACTGCAAAACTCTTTCACGTTCTCAGGAATCTGTCAGCAATTCAAAAATTCCAGTAAATGCTTTTTCTCCGAGCAACTTTGGTCCATTCCTCGAAGCTCTGTTGTGCATCAAACTGCGTTCCCTCCCGAGTTTGTAGGAAAACCGAGGGTACGTAAATATGCGACGAACAATTTTCAAGCACCGTGATTCAAAGAATTTTTCAATGCGAATAAATTTTAAAGAACGGTAAAAATTATTGTTGAATTTAGAGCATTTACGGGACATAGGGAAACTTCTGAATAACTTATAACAACGCTTGCCAAGGTCTGTCTTTGGATGGGTGATCGTCTTAATATAGGTAGATAGATAGAGGTAATAGAGCTTATTCGGTAGAAACAAACAAAAACAATCTTTATAAACAATCTTCCGACCATCTTTAACGATACTTGTACTAATTAACCGAATTACAATCTTACATTTATTTGAACTAAATATAGAAGCTCTGTACTCTGTTTGTACAATTATATATTTTCTATATTATAATATAGAAAATATATAATTGTACAAACAGAGTAAAAAGAAGGGGGAAGAACTTACTCATAGGGCATCGAAAAATTCGTCCACATCGCTGTCAACGGGAAAAGTGCCCAGAACACTGGCCGCATTGCCACCTTAAATGGCAATCCTCATTCGTTGACCAAAGAAAAGGTCAAACCTCTGGCCACATGAAGAGTCAACTTACTGCTTATTGATTTCACGAAAAACTCGATGAGCACTTGGACTCCGTGGCCCCAGTGCCCTTGTTAGGAATCTTTCATAACTTTTTGTCCTACATTTTTACAGTACCAGTTCCCAGTAATATTCTTTAGCTACTAGCTTTCAGCAGTGGGGTAATTATCAGGTAAACAAAAGCGGTTTCAAACAAAAATAAATACCTCATATGCATGTGACGCACTCTCGTGGCCGTTCGCATGATGTCTGACGTCAGTGAGAACCACCCTTAAATAAGGGAGGCGGGCGATATAGGTACGGTCAGGAAAAATATTACCTTTTGTTTTGTTTTTGTTAATTTTATTGTTTTAGGTTGTCAGTATTATTGCTTTGTAAGATATTAGTGGTTTGGTTTCTATATATTTCTGTATAATCTATATATTTCATAAGGTGTTACATTTTTAAATGAAATAAAAAAAAGAAAACTATGCCATACACATAGACAGATATAACGGTTACAATTACAATTTTAAGATCCCTCTCAGTCAGATTTTATATTAGCAAAAGCAAATTTGCCCAAAAACTTGTCCTTAATCAAAACCACCTCAAAATACTAACGTTTACCTCTAAAATCAATCCTTTCAAATCTCTCAAACGGACGAATGATATCAAAGGTACTCATGAAACCGACACGCGTCAATCAGCTGGTACCTAAGTTCAAGGTTCCCCGGGTCAATGCTGCGCGGAGCTGCGGTGGCGGGTGGGGGGGGGGGGCGACAAAGCGTGGGCGTTGCTATGGCAACCAGCCTACGCCACCCCAGGCCCAGGTAGTCAATCAATTACGGTGAGAACACATTTCTTGTACATAATGACGTACATAGTGGCATAACATGATATATTGCAGTTCACAAGGAAGATTATAATATATTATAATTAAGGAATAAAAAAGGAATGAATAAACTAATTAACCTATTTTCTTTGGCATTTTTTTATCTTCAACCGAGGCTACTCGCAAATTAAACATGGAAATGATTACATCAGATATTGGAATGAGTTTCTAAATTATTTGGGAGAACACATTTTTCTTAGACAGTGACTTTATGTCGGATGTTAGTTTTGCTCTCGGTTTTGCTTGATGGAAGGAGTGGATGAAGGCCGTTGCCCAGCAGTGGGACATTGCAGGCTAGCTATGATATGTTTTTTATTTATGTATATATCATAAAATACAATATTATTAAGTCAAGGTATAATAAAGGTTCATCTAATCATTTGTTTAAATAGTTTTTCATCGGATTTCTTGAATAACACAATAATTATTTATTTATAAATTATAAAAATAAAAATTTAAATAAAACCCTAACAAAAAGGCCTGTCATTTTATATGTCTCCGTAAATTTTTTATTTATTTACGTAACGCGTTTACACGTTTGAGTCAAAAAAGTTCATATGTATAACAAATTTTAACAGAATCGTTCCAGTCCTAGGTTCGGACAAATTAGGATGTGCTAGACGAACATACAGACACCCGAGTGATCCTAATAAGAGATCCGTTTTTATGGATGTTCACAACCCTAAAAGTATTTATTGATGGCAAGTACGACGCAAAACCAGAAATTAAAAACCAAATTTGTAACCTCTACAAGGGAAAATATTATGCCATAATATCTCTATAAATAAAAACAAACTTTATTTTGGAAGAGACTCCTTTACATTTATTTAGACCCACCAAACTGCGTAGCAATTTATCGACGGAATTTGCACTTTTAGTAAAATATCCGGTTTAAACAACCTAGGTACGATCCAAGACGAATATAAACTTCCTTCAGTTTGCAAGTTAATAGATACTCATTATTTGTCTATACATCACTCAGCATTGTATCACTCACCCACACAGCTGCAGTTCTTTGTCTGACATAAAACCTAGCTCACAAACAGGCTTTTATATCCACTACTAGCAGCGCCTCGCGGTTTTACCTGTGTAGTTCCCGTTCCCGTGAGAATATGGGGATAAAATATAGCCTATGTTACTCAAGGTGCTTTCTAATGGTTAAAGAATTTCTGAAATCGGTCCAGTAGTTTTTGAGTTTATTCGTTATATACAAAAATACAAATCTATCTCTTATATATGTATATCTTTATAATATTAGTATAGATAACATACACATTTCTCATGTCTAGACGAGAAAGGCGTAGTATTAGGGTAGATGCTAAACTATGTTCAGGAATTTGTTCGAACGAGTCACCGCAGCCCTGGAACGCAAAGGGCATGTGGAGGAACACGGATGGATTTTAGTTAGTAAGAGTCTGACACTCCCTTCTGCTCCGCCCAGAGTGGAAGGAGTCATTTGAAGAGGTGCTGAACTATATTATAGTATTTCAATTATTAAGAAATATTTTTGCTGACCGACCTTGGGCTCTAGGCACAACGCAATAGCAACTTTCAAAATGATAAAATTGTATCACTATAGCTACAGTATTTCATCTGGAATACGACCTAGCTTACAAACGGTAGTGTAGTAGATACATATGTCCGGCGCACCCCGGGTGGACAGCCCCGCGACTATCCTTGCTAACAGGCTTATCTTTCTACTATGTCATGCACATATCTTATGTCTACGCGAGAAAGGCAAAATGGTAGGTGCTATGTAATATTTATGTTGCGAAAGTTGTTCGAAAGAGTCAATGCGGCCCTGGAATGCAAAAGGCCTTAGGAGAAACACGGGTGGGTTTTAGTAAGTAAGGATCAGTTAGATGATTTAATTTGATGAATTGATTTTTCACGGCGTTGCTTTGCCCAAGCAGGGCAAACTTCCACCGTATGCACTCTCATGTCCTCTGGGCGATCTACTCAGTGTTGACACCCGGACGAGTCCTCCCGCCGAATCCGAAACAGGTACCTCCCAAAACAGCCGTGACCGTCTTTCCAACCACTCCTCAAAGAGGGGACTTATGTTATTATTACCTAAAACCGTACTTAGTCGGTGGTAGTACGCGGGCATTGATATGGCAAATTTCTTTTACCCCGATTTTTGAATTGGGAAATTCAGGTTAAGATCGTGTCTGAGCCTTCTTTAACACTTTAATGTTGTCTGGTTTTCAATGTAAAGTAGAGATTGGTAATGGTTAGACACAAAATATGCACATACCTATGTCTAACTTCCGGTACATATCCCGTGAGTGATGGCAGTGTTGTGCACTTCTACGGGCAAATTTTTCAATAGTTAAATAATTTATCTCAGGAATAAAAAAATTTCTATGCAACAGTTATTAAACCGCCATTTTCATTTCGATAGTTAATAGTTACGATTTATCGAAAAACCGGCCCTAAGTCGAAAAATTTACTTTTTCTTAAATTCCTATTTCAAAATCAACATCTATGAATGTTATGCAAAAGCATGTTATTGTTTGTTCGAATAAAAAAAAAGTCTTCAGGATCGACATATCGAAATCGGAAGGTCGACATTATTTTGTTTTTCAAAGAGCCAAAAATCACGATTCAATTTATTCATCTTTTCTAAACGTGTTAGGATGAAATTGCCTTTAAAGTATTTTCTAAGGAACTACTCGTGAACTCTCACCTCTCACTGTCCAGTCTGATTTCTTGGCCATTGCACTCTAATATTATATGATGAGTAGAATACTCTTTATTATGTACACCATATAAGTTACAGAAAATATAGATGAAGAAAACATTACATAGGGTGACACAATGGGAGCCTTATCGCTAAAAGTGATCTTTCAGGACAACCTTTGGATGGATTTTAAAGAGAAAAGGAAATACAGTATTTTAGGTAGTCTTAGGTGTACTAACTATATATACAATAAATACATAATAGATAAATATGTACAACTAGCTTCTGCCAGCGACTTCGTCCGCGTGGAATAGTTACTTTACCCCCGATTTTGAAACTTTCAGCCCGATCGGTTTAAAATTGACAAAAGATAGACATGCTGTTTCGGGATATTTTTTAGATAATTTTATGTAAGTAGAACATTTCCGTAATACATGATTTCTATGTAACTTTAACCATTAAGGCTACACACGCGACGGAAGCTTAAAAAATGGAGTAACTTCTTCCGTTTTCCCAACATTTTCCTTCACTGCTCTGCTCCTATTGATTGTAGTGTGATGAAAAGTATACTATAACCTGCCCAGGAGTATGAAGAATAATTGCACCAAGTTTCGTTAAAATCGGTCGAGTAGTTTTTGTTTCTATAAAGAACATACAGACAGACAGACAGACAGACAGACAGAAAGACAGACAGACAGACAAAAATTTTACTGATTGCATTTTTGGCACCAGTATCGATCACTAATCACCCCCTGATAGTTATTTTGAAAATATATTCCTTGTACAGAATTGACCTCTCTACAGATTTATTATAAGTATAGATAATTAGAAACAAAAGCATGGAACCCAAATAAAACAATTAAAAAGAGGAGTGATTATTTACCATTGTTTTAAAAATTAACAAAGATTGAGCACGCCTTACCAACACGGGCAAGGCATTCCATAACCGCACCGCTTGAACCGTAAAAGATTTGACGTAGAAACTGGTGGAATGAATCCGGCATCTCGAGTTTCAAGTTTCACATACTTTTCACATAACATCTCGTCTGTCCTAGAAGAACATTTTTCCAGATTTTGTTTAGCATTATTTATACAGGACCTGCACGTATTTAATTATTTGCATGAATTATGTACATAGGATCATTTAGTGCCACAAGGCATTCTTCATCAGCCAAGATATGAGTATAAAAAACATAATTATAAAAATACTAAAATAAAAGAAGTTATTAATTAAGAATTATTTCCTTCATAAATTGAGGAAATCCTTAGTTAGCATCCCGAAGATGACGAAGAGTTTTGGGATGCTTACTAAGGATTTCGTAATGTAAAATCAAACCATTGTAATTATTTTTTTTTGGCCTGCTTAGACCGCAGTCGAGACTAAGTTCGCCTGTTATTTATTATTGTTATATACTTTATTGTACACCAAAAGTAACACAAAAAGTAGACTTAAAACTAAAACACATACAATGGGCGGTCTTATCGCATTCCGCGATCTGTTCCAGACAACCTGGCATGGACAGTATATGTTCGTTCGTTATGTTTGTTTGTTTCTTTGTTCTACAAGAACAAAGAATCTAAGTCCAGAAATATTATAATACAATTATTTATTGTGACGTTACTATAATTACGTCATCAAAATCATAATTTATACAGTTTTCATCTCGAATTTGATGGTCCTTATAGCAGCATTATATAATTATATGATGTCACATAATATGAATAAGTAATTGCCATTTCCAAGTCGAAGGTGCTCGAAAATGCTTCGAATTTATTTGATCTTTTACATAATCTAGTGAAAATAATGTGAAATATATAACACAGTTCTTTGGATTTTGTTGGTTTTATGTCGACAAAAACTTAATGAGCTCGTGATTGATATTCTTCTCCTCATTATCACAAAAAAATGGGGGGATATGAATTTTTATACATTGAAATTAATACCTTAAAGGTGTTATTTTAGAGGCGATTTTTTCTTAAAATGTTATAGACACCTGGGTACCTATGTTAGTAGGTAACACTTTACAGAGGTTGGCTCGGCTGTGAATCTAAATGATTTCAATATTCATAATTTAAAATCTTGATCGATTTTTTAAAAGGTAACATAACATTTCTTGGCAGAATATCATTATTTTAAATTATTTTTTCTACTTCTAATATTATATTACTAGAAGTTTAATTGGAAAAAAACAGTAGGTTTTGTTCATAAATTCAAACGACCCGAAACTATTTCCTTTAACACGAGTCCATAATATCTAATGCCTACGTGGTCTCGTAGCGCGTAGACCCTCGTAGACGCTCGTAGCATGCTACGGCATCGTAAACCCCTGCTACGAATTGAAACGAACTACGAGATATCAAACAATAAAAAATCAATTATCTCATACTTGTTCTTCCAAATGGTTCACCGTTTAGAGTAATTAATACTGTTTGATTCTGCGAGTAATTAGTGAATACCGCTTGTAATTATATCATCAATTTTCAGCGTAGAGTTTCTTGGAATATTGTTAGGGTCCGTGTCGTAGAATTAATTGGTTTGCGCATTCGTTAACGAGGGGATGGGATGTTATTTGTGGTTATTGCTTTGCAGGTGTATCTGAGCTGTATTAACAGTGTGGTTTACCATGCAAACTGGGTAAGATGTCTGTCTTTCCATACTACAACATAATGATAATAGGGTCGTTGACTAAAAATATATAATTAGTCCGACAGATAGATTTCCAAAAAAAATATTGGACACGTATATTTTATTTTTTCACGTAAACAAAAAACGAAGACGATACAGTGAGTTGAAAACTCGTGTGACGTCACTACGTGCTACAATTTTTACATCGGCGTGATGTCACAAGCCCCCACTCCTGATCTTTGATGCTTTATATCTTCATCAACTTGTATAGATTTGAAAAAGTAAAAAATGCATGTCCAATTTTTTTCGATAATTTAACCGACGGACTCAATCGAATGTTATTTTTTTTACTCAGGAAATATCCCTATTCATGGATTTCTCGAGTGTAGTGAGTGAGTGTTTGTGGCCTTGGGACATACTGAGGTTATTATCCTATTTGTAACAGAGTTGTATGTGTAGAACCTTTAAGGCTAGCCTGTAACGACATTTGCCTTCTCATCCAAACTGAATTTTAAATCCAAATGAATCTCTGTTTATGTCTCTTTGTAACCTCCTCTTGACTTGGCTCGGCTGAAGAGATTTTGATGATATTGGTACGCCATGACTTGAATGTTGCCATAGGATCATTTTATCTCTTGGAGACATGTTCTCTTGATATAATTTAAGAAATCCACTAGCAGAAGCTAATCGCAAGTGAAAAAAAGCCTGAGCCTAAAGCGTTGATTTTTTTATTTCCCTCATAATCCTTAGTACCCAATATTATAAACCGCGAAAATTTGCACGTATGGATGTTTGTTACTTTTTCCCGCAAAAAGTCCTGAATGGAGCTTGATGAAATTTGGCACAGAGATAGATATAGTCTGGAATAGCACAAAGGATTTTTTCCCGGGTGTATGTTCTCTTGGCATAATTTTCGACATTCACGCGGGCAGGGTCGCAGGCGGTAGCTAGTTTGAATATAACCGTCAAGCTTGATCAAATATCAAGACTCATGCGTTAAAATATGTATATGAAATAGCAAATAATCTATGTCTTTTCATATCGATTGTACATCTAGTTACACTGTTCAGGCTTAGTAATTGAACATAGTTATACATAGTTACTTCAAAATAATAAAATGAACGTCGACCTTGAGATACATGGTGAAGCGAGAACATAGAGCGCGAAACTGTATTCCTACCATGACATCTTAAATCCATCATGCTTCCTGTGTCAGAGAGAGACGGAGTTATTCAAGACAAATAGCACTATCCCTTTTTCACACTGAATCATTGTAGCATTGGCACTTCGTAGTACGGCCCCTGATACAAAACAGAACAACTGTTCAGCTCAAATCCTTTATTTATTAACCACACTGTTATTTATTAAAAACCTGTGTCATCATCAGATAAAAGAACTTATCGATACAAAAGGAAGCAACTGATTTCCGACCTTAAGCTATTGTCTTAATGTCTGAAATCGGTTACTTAGTTTTTGTGTAAATACGTACTATTTTCTTATGACCGCAAACCTACCTTCATATTACATGACAACAGTATATAACACCTTTATATACTATACCTACAAGTTTATAATGACGTCGAAGGCCCAGGCTCTCACGCGCATTACTCATCGGCGCTGACCCATGAAGTTTCATACCGAGCGTGTCCTATGAACAGGCACTTGAAATTCTATTTATATTGTCACTTCTTGTACGGTTTATAGATTATTTTTGCGTACAAAAAGGTGATGAAAATATGTGGGCGAAATTTGATAATTATACTCAGGTTTTATATTTTACTAGCTGCTGCCCGCGACTTCGTCCCCGTGGAATCCCCGATTTTAAAACATTCTTTATCGCTGCTCCGCTCCTATTGGCTTAAGCGTGATGATATATGTATAGCCTAAAGCCTTCCTCGATAAATGGTCTATTCAACCCAAAAAGAATTATTCAATTCGAACCAGTAGTTCCTGAGATTAGCGCGTTCAAACAAACAAACTCTTCAGCTTTATAATATTAGTATAGATTACTGACTAGCAGTTCCCCGCTCTTTCACTCGCGTAGTTCCCGTTTCCATGAGAATACGGAGATAACATATAGCCTATGTTACTCAGAGTGAATGTAGCTTTCTAATGGTGAAATAATTTTTTAAATCTGTCCAGTAGTTTTTGAGTTTATTTGTTACATACAAAATACAAATCTTTCCTCTTTATAATATTAGTATAGACTATGTGCGCGTTGCTGTGCGTTGGTGGTCGGTAATTGGAGCACAATAAGCTAGACATTACCTGTTCACACTTTATTTAAAGACCCCCAGATTGGATTTTTTTGGAGCTTTTATTGACGGTTTTGGGTAACTTCGTTCAGTTAAAAACAATTAACGATTGTTCATAAATTATTCGAACAAAATTTGGATTTCTTTTTAAATCGCCCGTCGATTTTATTACAAAGATTTCCCGTTGTAGATTTCCTGCTGTTACAAGAATTAAATCTAGCTGCAAACCGTCTTTGAGAAGCTTTCCCCAGAGTGTTTAGAAACGCTAATAATTTGGGTTAATAAATACAAGATTATGATCTCATATTTATTTGTATTTAGCTTTTGCCAGGGTCTTCGCCCGTTTGAAAGTCGAAATTTATCTCAAACTACCAGCGCCCTGCGGTTTCACCTGCGTTGTTTCCGTTCCCGTGGCAATACGGAGATGAAATGCCTATGACACTCCACAATAACGTAGCTTGCTATTGGTGAAATAATTTTTAAAATCGGTTCAGTAGATCCAGAGATTACCCCTTACAACGTTACCTCTTTATAAAATTAGTATATAAGAACAATATCCCAGATTAAAAAGTAACTACCCACCGACCGTCCTATTTATAGACATTCATCTACCCGTGATCAAGTTTCATCCAAATCCATTTAGTTGTTAAGACGTGGAGAGCTTACAAACATATAACAGCCCTTTTTTTACTCTCTCATAAAAATATTAGTGTGGATACATATGGATTTCCAGATTCAATTTAGTCACTCGATCTTAAAAGCCCAATAATAAGGTCGAAGAAAATTGCCATATCCTAGCCACCTTTCCACTTACACAACCCCATGCATAATCAGCCATTTAATGTCCCACTGCTGGGACACAGGCCTCCTCTCTAGGAAAGGGAATGGGCCGTATTTCACCACGCGGGCCCAGTGCGGGTTGGTGAATGTCACATGTCTTTGAATTTTTGGTTCACATGCCAGTTTCCCTACGATGTTTTCCTTCATCGTTTTAAGAGCAGTCGTGATGAAATTAATTACACACGCGCCTGGCTGGGTTTGAACTCGCGACGTACAATTCGTAAGTCGGGGCCGTTACTACTCGGCCGCCACTGATCTCACAACCCCATGACGGTGTATAAAATAAAATAAATAAAATCCCTAAGAACAGTATCGGTAACACACATCGGTAATGGTGGAGGACTACCCCTGAATATTTGAGGGCAATCACTTCGAGTGCCTTCATTTCAATTTAATCGCGTCAATATTTTATTTGCGAGAGACACGGAAGGCTCTCGAAGATTCGTCGTGTGATTGACTTTCAGATAGGTTAGGAGGTACCTTTTTCAGTTATTTTATTTATTGCGAATTGGGGATTATTATGGATTGTGTTTTTTTAGAAACAATACGTTAAACAGAAATAGAAAATGAGGCTACTTCCCGTTTACACATTCCGAGCACATTCTCGATTCGGCAACATGTCAAAGTATCAAAAACAAATGAAAACTTTACAAGTGTCGTGTCGTTAAGATTTTGATCTACATATGCATGTAGGAGTTCATATATACCTACATTTATTCCTGTTTCGTCAACTTTGTAGGCAACGTCAAACATTTGTATGGAATGTGCGGTCAGAAGTAAAATAAATATTAGCGTTCGTGTTATAATTACTGACTAGCTTCCGTCCGCGTCTTCACTCGCCAGAAGAATGTTTTAATTTTCACTTTTCAGCTTTCGTGGGCATGTTCTCCAGATCAGTTTTGAATTCGCTCGTATATTCGTTACTAGCTGCTAACCGCGACTTCGTCCCCGTGGAATCCCCGATTTTAAAACATTCTTTATCGCTGCTCCGCTCCTTTTGGCTTAAGCGTGATGATATATAGCCTAAAGCCTTCCTCCATAAATGGTCTATTCAACCCAAAAAGAATTTTTCAATTCGAACCAGTACTTCCTGAGATTAGTGCGTTCAAACAAACAAACAAACAAACAAACAAACAAACTCTTCAGCTTTATAATATTAGTATAGATTAGGTGAAATTGACGCTTCCAAAGTCCAGGTCCATCTTGTTTTCAAAGCCAATAATCACAACAAACCCTTCTATATTAGGTGTTACGACTAATATTTAGATACCTTTTAGATTCATCAAACGATAGGCTCCAAAGCGTGCCTAGGAAATGCAAGTATGTAAGGCACATGATTTAGGAATTCATATACACTAGAAAAACATTATACCCACATCTATGAAAATCGGGCGATAAAAAGAGTGTCAATAATGAGTTTACTTTTGTAGCCGACTGTACCATACAAAAATCTAGTTGACGAAACGGGAGTGAATGCATGAAAATCAAAATCTTGTCGAAACTTCACTTGTGTTCAGTAGATTTTGCTTCTATTGACATATTGACGAATCGAGAAGTAGTTGAAAATCATCATCATACCAGCTAAAAGACGTCCACTGGACATAGGCCTCCCACAAGCGTCGCCACAACAACCGGGCCTATGCGTCTCGCATCCATCGGCTACTCGCGACCCTCATCAGGTCCACTTTGTGGGACGCCTTCCAACGCTGCGTCTTCAGGTACGCGGACGCTACTTAAGAACTTTTCGGCCCTTTGACCATCTCTTCTGCGAGCAATGTGTCCGGCCCCTGCCACTTCAGTTTGGCGATTCTTTGGACTCAAAATCAAAAGTCATTTATTCACACTAGGCTGAGAGACAGCACTTTTTGAACGTCAAATTTTACATAAAGACAGTCCACCAAAATGCCACTACGACACGTAGTCTAGTCCACTACGCCTAGTCCGTATGTCATCACTAGTCTGTTGTTTTGTAATTGTTCTAGAGTGTGTCATTTCATTTTGCTTGCATATGTCAATTTTTCAAACTTCAAAAGGTCATTGTTTTTTTTATAGATAGAATCTCTCTTATAATTTATATATCCTTACTTAATATTAAACGAGTAAATGTGAAAGCGTGGATGTTTGTTACGCTTTCACGCCAAAACTATTTGACGAATCATCATGAAACTTTGTACACATATTCTGGGAGGTACTAGAAGTAACATAGGATACTTTTTATCCCGGGATTATGTTCCCTTGGGATAATTTCCGACATTCACGCGGGCGAAGCTGCGGCCAGCAGCTAGTTGATATATGTATATATCTATACTAATTTTATAAAGAGGAAAGATTTGTATTTTTGTAATTAACGAATAAACTCAAAAACTACTGGACCGATTTAAAAAATTCTTTCACCATTAGAAAGCTACATTCACCCTTAGTAACATAGGCTATATTTTATTTTATTTTTTTAATAGATAGAATATCTCTCTTATCGATCTCGAAGCAATATTTTCCTACTTCCTATCAACATTTAATTACCTACCTGTTCGTAAATTATTTGGGGCGGTTGCTTTTATAATATTCTCATTAAAAGAACTTGAAGAATTAATTTATCTCTGAGTATCTTATTAATCGGTACCTAAGTAAGGTCAACCTATAATTATAATTATGTTTTGTAGCAGTACAGAAATGATTAAAAAAGCAGTTATCCAGTAGACACTTAATTATATTCGTTATATAAAATTATTAAGTGCTTCTCAAAATTAATTTCACGACACTACAAGTGAAGTTAATTTTGAGAAGCACCTCATATTCCGCTACTATGAAATCGGCACAGCCAATTCTATAGTCGCCACTATTCAGACACAGTAATTATTGAGTAAAAAGAAATATGATTCTAATTAGTCCGTCAAATAGATTTCTGAAAAATATTTGACACGTAATTTTTCTTTTTTCACCTTAAAAAAGTTCAAAAACGATACAGTGCGTTAACGTCATGTGACGTCACTACGTGCTACAATTTTAATCACAGCGTGATGTAACAAACCCCCACTCCTGATCTTTGTTGCTTTTTATTTTCTTCATATTTTATATATTTGCTAAAGCAAAAAATACGTGTTCAATATTTTTCGATAATCTAACTGACGTTACTCAGGATTCCAGGAAACAGGCCTATTACTAAAAAAAAAAAAAAAAAATAATAAAAAAATAAAAAATAAAATTGATTGAGTCAGGCGTTACTTTGCCCCACCGAATGTGTCTCCACGTTGTCGTCGTGATGGGGCTTGAGCGTCCCAATGATCTTGCGAGCTTTCCCGGTAGAGCCACTCATGCCGGAAGGTCGCAAGTGAGGGATCAGACCAAGAGAGACACACGCCTGCTCGCTGCTCTCTGGTACGCGTCTGATTATCAGACGTGACTGTGGGAGCAGCGAGCAGGTGGAGAGGTGAGTTAGTAGAGAGGGCCCTGAGAAGGGGCGGAGCGAACAGGGACCGCACCCTTAAAAGGAACAAATATGAAAAAAGGCGAATGTAAAATGAGTCCCCAGGTGGGTCCCGACTGCTCAGCGGTCGGGGAATCCCACCCCGCTTCGGCGGGCTGCCCTCCGTACTCTGGGGTGGGCACCAAACGCCTTCCGCTTGCCAGTGGCAACACGAGCCGAGGAGGCTCCCAATCGTCGTCATCCGAGTCCGCCTCCTTTAAGGAGCTGATGGCGTACGGTTGCATAGAGGAGAGTTCGCCTGAGCGCCGGGGTGGTGCGGAGTTGGATTCCGGCTCCGCGCCAGACCTAGTAACGGTCAGCTCGGCGGGCTCTGGAGACGAAAGAGGGGGGGCTGCTGCGGAGAACGTTAAGTTCTTCCGCAAGCGGCCCAGACGGGAGGATGACAAAGAGTCGTCCTCCGAGGGCGAGTTTGCCTCCGCCCGCAAGATCCCCACCGCTAGGCGGGGCAGGGGCTGTGAGGCGGGGAGGGGGTTGGCTCCTCCTACCCGGGAGGTGGATAGTCGGGCCGGGAGGTTGGTGGAGGTGGGGCGTCGCCCTGGAGGGAGCGGTCGTAGGGCTCCCTCTACTCTTCCGCCTAATCTCGACTCTGACGACTCGGAGGCCCCGGGAGAGGTACCCCCCACCGCCGAGGAGCGGAGGGCTCAATTTGGGGAGGTAGTGGAGGCCGCGATCCGCGCTGTGGCCTTCAAGAGGAAGCAGTCCTCTAAGAGGGAAGCCATCAGCGCGGCCAAGGCCTCCATTTTGGCGGCAGCGGCGGCCAACAACGTCGGGTCCGGAGAGGCGACAGAGTTGCGGGCGGAGGTCGCCCGCCTCGCGGCCGTAACGGAGCGACTCATTGCGGAGAATGAGTCGCTCCGGAGGGACCTGGCTGGCATGGCCAGAGCGGCCTCGGAGGAGCCGCAGGGGGGGCCGAGTCCGGCGGCGCTGGAGGGGAGCCAGGTGCTGAGCCAGGTGCGGAGCCTGGTGCGGCAGGAGCTGGCTCCCTTCCGGAGGCAGGTGTCCGTCTTGGAGGACATGATCCGGCGTCCCCCGTTGGCGGCGGCACAGAGGCCCCCGGGACAGCAGAAGGCGGCTTCTTACGCGGCCGCGGTGGCTGCTGGCCCGGGAACGTCCAGCCGGGCGAAGGCCAAGGCGGGAGCTGCGCCAGCGCCTGTGACGCCGGCGCCCGCGACGCCGGCGACGACCAAGTCGGCCCCGGCGAAGAGGGGTAGGAGGAGGTCTGGAGGAGGAGCGGCTAAGGCTGCAGCGCCAGTGGTGCCGCAGCCGCCCCCACCCCCACCCCCACCCTCGGACCCTCCTGCGGCCGAGGCCGAGTGGCAGGTTGCTGGCCAGAAGAGGAAGGCCAAAGAGGCGGCTAAGAAGAAGGCGAGGAAGCAGCGGCGGAAGGCCAACGCCATTGCGGCGAGGCTTCGCGCCCCGAAGTCCGCGGCTGTAGTGTTAACACTGCAGCCGGAAGCGGAACAGAGGGGCGTGACTTATCTCGCCGTATTGAAGCGGGCGAAGGAGGCGGTGAGCCTCCAAGAGCTGGGCATCGGGGTCAGGAGGACCCTAACCGGTGCCCGCAAGCTCGAGCTCGCCGGAGCGGAGAGTGCCCCGTTCGCGGACGCCTTGGCCGAAAAGCTGAGGGCGGTCTTACCCGCGGACGAGGTCCGGGTGTCCAGGCCGACTAAGCGCATCGACATGCGCATAGTGGGCCTGGATGACTCCGTGACGGAGGAGGAAGTTGTGGCCGCCGTCGCCAGGACTGGGGGGTGCTCTGCCGAGCTCGTCAAGGCGGGCACCCTCCGGCCTGACAACACGGGCATGCAAACCCTTGTGGTGAGCTGCCCCGTGACGGCGGCCAGAACTGTGTCGGAGGGCCGAAGGCTCTTGGTGGGATGGGTGTCTGCGCGGGTAAAACTGCTGGAACCCAGACCTCTGAGGTGCTACCGCTGCCATGTGGGCAACCACACGGGAGCTATGTGCCCCTCGGAGGTCGACCGCAGCGGACTTTGTTTCCGCTGTGGTCAGCCCGGTCATCGGGCCGGCTCGTGCGAGGCCACGCCGCACTGCAGTGCATGTGCGGCTGTTGGCAAGCCGGCCGAGCACTGGGCTGAGGGAAGGGCTTGCGCGCCATCCGCCCCGACCAGGGGCAAGAGGTCCGCCGCCGCCGCCGCCTCTGCCGCCGCCGCGGCTTCCGTCGCCGCTTCTGCCGCTTCTGCTGCGGGTGCTGCGACTCCCAACGCTCGGGAGGGTGCTGAGATGGAGTGCCAGTAATGGTCCCATCTCGGCCTCCTCCAGAGATAAGTCGGCCGCTGTGCTATTGCGCAGTGGCTGATGCCTGGGGACGGTGAGCGTGGGTGGCTCGCCGTCCGATACCAGGTTGAGTCGACGACGCGTTGTGTTCCACGCGCGCCGAAGGAGCCGTCAGCACCAGGGACGGGACCCCATAGGGTCGGTGCCTGCTAGGGTTGCGGAATTTGTTCGAAAGAGTTACCGCGGCCCTGGAACGCATAGGGCACAAGAAGGATCACGGGTGGGTTTTAGTCAGTAAAAGTCTGACACTCCCTACCACTCTACCCAGGGCGGGAGGGGTCATTTGATGATTTCCCATCCAGAAAAAAAAAAAAAAGGCGTTACTTTGCGGAAATCCATTTTTAATTTTAAATTGAAAACAATATACCTAGTTTTAATTTCCGCGAATATTAATGGGTTGCAGGTATGCACCTCCCTCCCGCCCGTTATATTATGCACATGCAAGATTACAAGGCAAATGCAAGGATTTTAAGCACATGCAGGAAGGAAAAGCAAAACCCAACACCATTACCGACACGTGTTTCGCCTCTCCACGAGGCATCCTCAGGGGACGTTTTGACTCGCTCACACGGAAACAACGCAACTCAACGGTCAGCGAGTCAACACGTCCCCTGAGGATGCCTCGTGGAGAGGCGAAACACGTGTCGGTAATGGTGTTGGGTTTTGCTTTTCCTTCCTGCATGTGCATAAAATCCTTGCATTTGCCTTGTAATCTTGCATGTGCATAATATAGCGGGCGGGAGGGAGGTGCATACCTGCAACCCATTAATATTCGCGGAAATTAAAACTAGATATATTGTTTTCAATTTAAAATTAGCCCTATTACTTACTGCAATCTATTAGCCGATTCTCAAAAAGTTTTCAATGTCTACGTCTATATAATATAAGGTCAGTAAATTTCCTTGACCTAAAAGTATCGTGCAAAATGGGCTATGACCACGACATAACACCCCGTTCACAAAGTGGCCTAGTAGGTACCTACTTCAGAACTGATTTTTTTTTATCTTTTGAAGTGAAAACTTCTTTAGCATCGTTGTGATTTGCAAGTTTATGAAACAAAAAAGCGACAGTAAAAAGAGACAGACACATAAATTCATGTGTCTGTCTCTTTTTACTGTCGCTTCGTCTCATGCCGTCTGAAGCCAAAATGTTTGAAGGTTTCACTTCTACCGCGTGTGAATTGCACACATGTATTTTTTATTATTATAGTAATTGCTGGCCACTCAGAAAACCAAAGAAAGTCACTCAGAAAGTTTTCAGTGATAATATTGGGAATAAATTCCGGGTTTGGGTAAATTTATGGCTAGTTTTTCATTCCCCGTTTTGTTATAACCAACCTCAAAGAGCTGAACCATTGGCTGAGTTAACTATACATAAAAAACTCGCCCTTAATGACTCCAAACTTATTTGCTTAGTAATAATTTGGTACAGTCTAATCGCTGTGATAGTAGAGACACTGTGAAGTTCATGCCGGTTAAAAAACGAAGCCCTAAGACAAAAACACGAATAGCGGTCTTAGTGGGTGTTATACTCATAAGCTTTTGAAGCTACCACTTTGGATGAGGAACCATAATAATGGACCTTTTCAGTGTAAACAAACTGTTTCATAAAACGTTCACGTGTGGAATGTGAGTCACACGCAGACTTCGCCTATTGCTTATACGTGTTTGTCAGGTTTTAGTTTGCATAATTATAAACACGGTAAATAGTATTGTATGCTTGATGACGTCATTTAGTATTTGTAGGATTGTTATATAGTAATAATAGGTGCTGCCCGTGGCTCCACCCGCGTTAATGTCGAAAATTATCCAAAGGGAACATACTGTGTTATTCCAGACTATATTCTACCTCTTTGCCAAATGTCATCAAGTTTCGTTTAGCCGTTCCGAATTTATTGAGTAACAAACATCCATCCTTCCAAACTTTCGGATTTATATTCATCATCATCGTCATCCATCATCCACAGTCCGATGTAGCCCAATGCATAGGCCTCTTTTCTTATACCAATACCCGCGCTCTTGTGCTAGCCTCATCCAAGCTCTACCCACGATAGCAACATTGTCGTATACCCACCTCGCTGCCTGATGGCCCACACTTCATCTTCCAGCCCGCGGACGCCACTTGGTCACCGCCTTAATTTACTAATAATTACTACGCCTTGCCAGGTGTCCTGCCCAGCTCTATTTCAGTTCCATTATACTTTCGTACGTTTTTGAATAACGACGTTAGGAAGCCGGTCTATTATTACACGACTGCCCAAAAAAAGGAGTGTTATGTTTTCAGGGTTCATGTATTGTATGTATGTTTGTGATCACATGGTATGATCACACATAAAAATAAAAGTTAGCTGAAAAGTTATTCAATTATTAGTTTTAAGTTTTCGAGCACCTTGTTTACTAGCTTTTAAAACATGTATTTGTCAACGTAAAACACGTTGTGACAAACTATGTTGATAGGTATGTAGTGTGAATTTCACCTATTCAAATATCAATAATTCAAATCTCCTTGAGTACATATATTATCTAATTAAACTTAAAAACTCAGGTCAGGAACCCCCACTTACGATCGCCACTCGTGTGCGCTCGGTAATCTTCGGCTGCCGACAAAGACGCCGCGTCGGCGCCGGCGCACCTGAACCTCAAGTGCTCAAGTCTGACTCATAAGTGCTCCATTTGAAACGTGAATGAGACGGCGTTATCTTGAAATATCCTTTAGCTTCAAAAGAGATTACAGGAATATTGGTTTGAAAATGAAAACAAAATATCTAGTTTTAATTTCCGCGAATATTAGTGGGTTGCAGGTATGCACCTCCCTTCCGCCCGCTATATTATGCACATGCAAGATTACTAGGCAAATGCAAGGATTTTAAGCACATGCAGGAAGGCAATGCATAACCCAACACCATTACCGACACGTGTTTCGCCTCTCCACGAGGCATCCTCAGGGGACGTGTTGACTCGCTGACCGTTGAGTTGCGTATTGCAAGTAGGGTATTGCGTAAAATTTTATAATAAAATATATATATATTTTAAATTAAATACTTTCAATTAAATGAGAGAAAATTTAAAACTTGCACATAACGCACATTATGTAGACAAGCATATTATAAACTGGAAGATTATATCCTTGACCCGCGTAGTTCCCGTTCCCGTAGGAATATGGGGATAAAATATAGCCTATGTTACTCAGGGTGAATGTAGCTTTCTAATGGTGAAAGAATTTTTGAAATCGGTCCAGTAGTTTTAGAGTTTATTCGTTACATACAAAAATACAAATCTTTCCACTTTATAATATTAGTTTTGATAGGTAAACTAAAGTAACTACAAGTAATGTTTTGGTTTGAGCAACACCTTAAAAGGGGCTTAAAACTAAACTGGCTTAAATGAAACATGGGCGAAAATATAGGCACACCTCTGATTTACCTTCTAAAATATGTATGATCTTTATACTATAATATTAATTCCACTTCTTCTCCAGTTTCCTTTGTCAATGTATTTGTAATATTGTGAAAAAAACACATTAATTAAAAAAGAAATCCCTTCCATTCTACTGCAAAAACAAAACTTATTATTTCAGAAATTAAATACACACTCAAAATTGCTGCTCAAAAACGAGTTGGGCGGATGATAATTATTATTGCTATCTGTATCGGGTTGATAAAACCTGGATAAAGCTGGCATAGGAGCACGCGGGCTTTAATTTCGGAAGTCGGACTTCAAAAAACGAAAAAACAACCGAAAACACCGATTTCCGAAATTCAAGTTTACTTATACTTTTGTGTTGTTTGTTTTGAAGTAGATTTTTTTATTTTTCACTTCTTAGTGGTGATGGGTACGTTTAACTGTGAGGCAGCTACATGTATCCATCAATGCATACGTGTTATAAACTGGTGTAAACAATAAACAGACAACAGTTTCCTATCTCCGAAGTTCTTCATCAGATCTTCACCAAACTAGAAAGGGACCATCTAGTAATACTACAGACAACAGACAAGTGAGAATGATAACACCATCAAAATTCAAATCCACGCATTATTAGAGATAATTCAGGGCTTACTCAATTTTAAATAGGTCCACATGAAAAACACCAGCCATCGAATATTATATTGTCAAAATCGGTACACCCAATAAAAGTTATGAGGTTCGACTTGACAACCTCCTTCCTTGGAAGTTGATAAAAAAGAGAGGTCTATATATGTACAGTCGGTGAAAGCAATTAACTGACCCCCCTAAAAATTACTCGATTTTACACCCTATGCTCATAACATTAAACGTTATTCAATATGTATGAGTTAATCAGACTAACACTACTCGATGAACAGAAACAATAAATAATTTTGATACGCAAACTTGAGCTTTAAGAGGTTGGTGTTAGGTCATTTATTTATAACTTTTCACCTTTTTTAATAAGTGGGTAGTTAGACGTCAATATGCGTATTCAACAAAAACTGCTATAGATATGACATTAGGAATATGGGGTAGAAGAATAAATTGAACAAGATATTCTATGCACAAATAGCAGTGAATACGCGCGAACATTTTTACCTTGCCTTACTAAATTGCGAAATCCCACGCTTTTTTTCCTTTGTTATCAGTTTTGATAGTTTAATCATCATGTCTCAGTTGAGTGATTATTTAAAATGCAAAATAATCTATTTGCATGAGGAGAATGTTGGTATTAAAGCGATTGCTAGGAAACTTAATATAGCGGTAAGTGTATTCTTTTTTATGCTTAATTTATAATAATTATAGTTATTCCTTAATTCGTTAGTTTGCTTAAAAGCCGGTGAATGTAGAATAATAGACAATTAACTGTGTTTCATTATGAGTCTAATTTGAGATCATTTATAGGTCTAATTTGATTTATATAATCTAATTTGATAAACGTATTTTTTCAAACTTAATCGATAAATTATGTTAACCTATTCGTTACTAAAATTATGCTTATTGTGTTGTTTCAGAGAAATACAGTCAGATTGTGGCTAAGAGGTTTTGAAGAGACAGGGAATATTCAAAAAGATCGTCCTGGACCAAAACCTACTATGTATACTCCTGTGTCAGAACGTCATCAAGCAATTGTTAGAAGGCATACTGAACACCCATTTTTGCCTACTCATTCAACTGCAAGTGGAAGTGATTGTTGTTGGAATATGGTGCGCGGTATGCGGGACCGCTTGCAATAAGTAATAGAAAAAATGGTGCTCCACTTCACTATTAAAAGCATGAATGACTTGAGTAAACAGTGTTCTGAATGAATGACTTGTGTCAGTGTGTGTGTTAAATTAACTATTGTTATCATTTCTAACGAAGTATTTCGAATACCTAGTTTTTTGTCAAAACCTTATTTTATAACAAAAATAACTATTCACAAAACAAATTTATATATAATAAATAGAACTTCAACGTATAATGCCGTTTTATTTAGTTAAATTATATTTAATGTGGTGATGTTATTGTTATGAAATAGAAATACATTCCTATATTTCTAAATATTATAACATGCTGATTCACTACATTAAACTCAGTGCAGTTAACAACGTTATTAGTAAGCAGGTAAATATTATCATCTTCGTGTCGTCATCAATACCTATTGTTACGAGCTTCGGGTTCGTCACAATTAAAATCAGCCGATTAAATAAACAAAGATGACACTATAATTTACACCACACTAATTACACTATAACTCACTAATCACAAAACACAATCGAACTATTAATCACTTGAGTTCGCAGTCGAAGATCGCTCTCGAAGTTATCACTTGTATCGCAATTCCAATACTGACTCGGTCGGCACATGTGCCGGCCTTATATAGGGCGCCGAGTAGAACTCCAGAAAGTTCGCGTACAAATCGGTCGCGACCGACTAAGGTCCGAGAATTCTAGCATAGAAAAATCTCGAAGGTCCCCGACTTCAATAGTTCTGCTACTCGATACTAGATGGCGCTAGTGGTACCGAATGCCGCTATCATCCTAACTTAATTCTGGCGCGCAACACTGCCCCCTCCTAAGACATGCTCGTCCCGAGCATTATCAGTGCCATAATAACGCGCCAGTCGATCAACATGAACGATCTTAGGAGCGCTTCTTGTACCTTTCTGTATACGGTAGGTCACGTCATTGATCTTCGTCACAATCCGGTACGGTCCGTCCCATTTAGCTTGAAGCTTAGGAGATTTCCCTTTGCTGCGAACTGGATTATGCAACCACACTAGTGAACCTTCCTCGAACCCTTTATTGTTCATTTTGCGGTCATAGCGGGTTTTCATCTTTTCAGACATTTGCTGGCCCGATTGTCTGACGTGCTCATGAATGTCGTTCATTTTGTTCCGCAAGTCATTCGCATAATCGGTTATACTGCGTGGAGCATCAGGTGGTATTCCGGTAATCAGGTCTGCAGGTAGCCGCAATTCTCTTCCAAAGTTTGCGAAAGCTGGTGTCACTGACGTGCTTTCATGAACAGCACTTCGGTATGACAGCAAAAACGGTTGTATGTGCTTGTCCCAATCTCGTTGCCGGTTTTCCACAACTTTGGCCAGATATCTCTCCAATGTCTGATTAAATCGTTCCACCATTCCATCCGATTGTGGGTGGTAAGAAGTTGTCCTCGTTTTATGAGTACCCATAACTCGGCAAGTTTCCTGGAATACTTGGGACTCAAAATTCCTTCCTTGATCGCTGTGAATCTCTAAGGGTACTCCAAAACGACAGAAGACTTCATGAACTAGTTTATCCGCAACTGTTGAAGCTTCTTGGTTTGGAATGGCGAAGACTTCCGGCCACTTAGTGAAATAATCCATAACCACCATGAAATACTTGTTACCACTTTCACTCTCCGGAAAAGGTCCTGCAACGTCTAGCGCTATCCTTTCCCATGGTGCACCAACATTGTACAATTTCAATGCACCTCTGCTACGAGTTTGAGGTCCTTTTACAGCCGCACAACTTGTACACTTGCGACACCAGTCCTCAACATCGTCACGACAGTGGACCCAGTAAAACCGTTCCCGTATCTTCAGTAGAGTCCGTTTAACTCCCATATGGCCTCCTGAACAACCATTATGGTACAGCTGTAGAACATCCGGTATTTTAGCCTTAGGGACAACCATTTGCAAATGACAGTTGTCTCCCCGAGCATTTTCCCATTTACGGCACAGGACTCCATCCTGAATCACTAAGCTGTCCCATTGGGCCCAATAGCTTTTTGTGATTGAACTCATCGCTGAGACATCACTCCACGTAGGCTTCGGAGCACTGCCCTTCATCCACTCCAGGATCGGCTTGATGTCCAAATCATCCTGCTGTGCACGTTCCAAGTTTTCCTTCCACTCGTTACTAAGATCTGTCTTGATCATCCTCACAGGTACGACTTCTTTACCCTCTTGCCGAGTACAATGCTTACAGTCTTCAGGGCAAGGTCTTCTTGATAATGCATCTGCGTTGCCATGAGATTTCCCGCTGCGATGTTCAATCACAAAGTCATATTCCTGAAGTAGTTCGATCCATCTCGCAACTTGTCCTTCTGGATTTTTGAATTGCAATAGCCATTTCAGCGCAGCATGGTCAGTTCGTAAGTGGAATTTCCTCCCTAGCAGATATTTGCTAAAATGCTGCAATGACTTGACCACAGCAAGTAATTCACGTCTCGTGACACAATAATTCCTTTCCGGTTTTGACAGAGACTTGCTGAAGTACGCTATCACAACCTCTTGATCGCCATTCCGTTGAGATAACACACCGCCAAGTCCTATATCGCTGGCATCTGTGTCAACTATAAATTCCTTGCCCGTATCAGGATACCCCAAAATAGGTGTTTTACACAGACGTTCCTTGAGCTCCTGGAATGCAATGTCGCAACTCTCATCCCAGCAGAAATGTCGCTTCTCCTCGGTTAGCTTGTGCAGGGGTTTCGCTATGTCAGCAAAGTTCTTGACAAATCGCCGATAGTAGGAGCACAAACCCAAAAATGCTCTGACCTGCGTCTTATCTTTAGGAATTGGCCAATCCTTGACAGCGGCGATTTTCTCGGGATCCGTGCGGATACCTTCTTCCGACACTACGTATCCCAAAAAGCTAACTTGCCGTTTGAAGAATGAACACTTCTTCGGATTTAACTTGAGGTTTGCACTCTGGATCTTCATGAGCACGCGTTCCAGGTTTTGCAGATGTTCATCAAACGTACGGCCTACGATGATGATGTCATCCAAGTAGACCAGACAAGCATCGCCAATTAACCCGGTTAGTACTAGTTCCATCAACCTTTCAAACGTTGCCGGAGCGTTGCACAAACCAAACGGCATGACTTTAAATTGCCACAGACCCTTTCCTGTCGAGAACGCAGTTTTCTCCTTGTCTTTAGGATCAATTTGGACCTGCCAGTAGCCACTTTTTAGGTCCAGCGTGCTGAACCACTTTACTCCAGTAAGCATGTCCAGCGTGTCATCAATTCTTGGCAGAGGATAGCTGTCCTTCTTCGTAACGTCATTCAGACGACGATAGTCAACACAAAACCGCATGGTGCCGTCTTTCTTTCTTACCAGTACTACAGGTGAACACCATGGACTCGATGAAGGTTCTATGACACCATCCTTCACCATTCCCTCAATCATGGTTTCTACTTCCTTTTCACGTGCTACTGGCAATCTCCTTGGCCGCTGACGGATAGGCAACTCGTCTCCTGTGTTTATTTTGTGTTGAACTAAATCAGTCTTCCCGATGTCAGCATCATTTGAAGAGAAAACATTGGCATACTTCAGTAACATTCTCTTCGCCTTGACCATTTCATTTTGGGACAGAACGCTGCGACAGTCGTCTAAAAGTGTGGTCACTTTCGTTTGTGCATCCTTGCTAAGGTTCCCAGTCGATACATATTGGCTTCGACGTAACCAATCCACTTCCTCACATGTACCAATCAGGGTGCCCTTATCTATCGTTTGTTCCTTATCACAGAGGTTCAGCACAGGTACTCTTGCGATGTCGGTGGCTCTGACCAAAGTTCGTGCCACTTTCCACGGAAGGTCATTATCTATCCTCTCCACGAGTACACACCGATGAGTCTGCCCAGGATTTCGAGGAAGCCTAACCGGCACAATCGTTTCCGATCTCGGAGGAAGAACAATCTTCTTTGGGCTGTACACATTTCCTGGTAACGCCCCTTCCATGAAAAGTTCCTCTTGTCCACATTTCAAAACTCCTTGCTTAACGTCGATCTCACAACAATTCTTCCTCATAAAGTCTAGGCCCAGGATGCAATCATCCATTATATCAGCCACGATGACATTGTGAAGATAGATCCTGTTTCCTAGCTTCAACTCCATCTCTTTCTCTCCGCGGACGGGTATGCGCTGACCGGTGGCCGTCACCAAATTTATGCGGTCTCGGTTGTATGCGGAGTCCCCAAGGAACCGACTTACTAGTTGGGAACTGACAACCGTGCGAGAGGCTCCAGTGTCTATTGTCAGCTTACATGGCGTTCTGTTGACCTCGCCCTTGATGATTAGGCTGTTCCCGTCATGGGTTTGTGAGATCGAAATCCTTGGGGCTCTCTGAACATCAGCCAGCACCCGCCCCGCAGTCCTGGCTTTTACTCGTTTCCCTGCAGTTGCTGGGCGGTGCTGTTAACCGCCCTACCCTCTGGAGATTGACTATCTTCCCTGTCTGCAGTTCGATTAGGGCAACTGGACCGTAGGTGGCCCCTTTCCCCACAACCATAGCATCTAGGGCTGTATCCTTTAAACCGGTCGCGAACAGTAGCCGCTGCAACCTCCCTGACGCGATGGGACCGATGATCTTGCCGCACAGCTTCCACCTCTAGTGCATGGGCCAAGGCGTCTTTAAGTTTCTCATGATGCCCGAGCCTCACGGCAGCCCTTACTTCAAGGTCGCGGATGCCGTCGATGAATGCCTGCACCAGGTTCCCCTGAATGAGCGCAGGTACAGACTGGTATGCTTTCCGGACCAGCTTCTCTACCTCAAGGGCCCACTGCTGCAGGTTTTCACCGCTGCGTTGCACGCGATCCTTGAGCTGCGCTCGAAACACATGTTCCAGATGAGCGTCGCCATACCTAGATTCCAACGCCTCAAGGAGCTGCTCGTAAGTCACTTCCTTGCCGAGAGCTTCCAGAACAGTTAAGGCCTGGTCCCGCAGACCTAGTGTGAGGGCAGTCATGGCCTGATTTTTATTCCACCCGTTCGCCTGCATAACGGCCTCAAATTGTATTTTGTAGGCCGACCAGGAAGATGTTCCATCGAACGGCGGCACTTTGAATCCCCGTGGCGAAGGAGCAGTTGCTACGGAGGTTGCAATTCCATCTCCTACTTTAAGGTTGTCCAGCGTTTTCTTCACGTCAGCAATCACGTTGTCAACTCGATTATTCATTTGGTCGATTCGTGTTTCAGCTTCCGTAAGGCGGTTCTCGTGCTGAACCACCTTATCTTTAACAACCTTAATTTCTTTGCCGAAAGTGGCATGCAGATCCTTCATGAGGAACATCTGCTCTTCCTGGCGGCGCGCCTGCTTCTCCTTGTCACGTTGGAGCTGTTCTTCCAACCGACGGGCCTGTTCCTCCTGGCGGCGAGCCTGTTCTTCCTGGCGGCGAGCCTGTTCTTCCTTATCACGCTGCAGCTGCTCTTCTAAACGACGGGCCTGTTCCTCTTGTCGGCGGGCCTGTTCCTCTTGTCGGCGGGCCTGTTCCTCCTGGCGGCGGGCCTGCTCCTGCAGCATCAGCATCAGAGCAGCAAAGTCTGGTGCTGATGATGAAGCTGGAGCGGCGGTGGACGGGCCGGCCTCTAAGGTCGCCAGCTGTCTCTCCGTAGCCTGCGGCGTTGCACTTCCAAAACGCCTCTGGTCCGTCTCTTGCTGGCGTTGACTACGGGTACGAATACCCTCAGTGTCGTCCTTCGGTAGAATCGGCATCTTTTAAATCCACTCTTCTGACACCAATTGTTACGAGCTTCGGGTTCGTCACAATTAAAATCAGCCGATTAAATAAACAAAGATGACACTATAATTTACACCACATTAATTACACTATAACTCACTAATCACAAAACACAATCGCACTATTAATCACTTGAGTTCGCAGTCGAAGATCGCTCTCGAAGTTATCACTTGTATCGCAATTCCAATACTGACTCGGTCGGCACATGTGCCGGCCTTATATAGGGCGCCGAGTAGAACTCCAGAAAGTTCGCGTACAAATCGGTCGCGACCGACTAAGGTCCGAGAATTCTAGCATAGAAAAATCTCGAAGGTCCCCGACTTCAATAGTTCTGCTACTCGATACTAGATGGCGCTAGTGGTACCGAATGCCGCTATCATCCTAACTTAATTCTGGCGCGCAACACTATCATTTATGTTATTCTTATAATATTTTTTTTTTATAAAATAAATTTGTTTTTAACATCATTTTGGTTTTTTTCTGTTTGTTTTTCTTTTTTGTTGTTGCTAAAGTTATAATTTATTATTTATAACTTAAAATAAATATACAAAACAGAAAAAACGCGTCAATTACGTTGGTTACGAACTTACAACCACGATTTGTCAGCTCACTACAGTCACCACTAGACCACTCAAAACACATTTAAGGTTCCGAAATTACGTATTATATTACAAAATAAAATAATATTCAAGATCAAACCTACCTTAACACTGCGTATTAAAGATCAAATTCGAATAACTATTTTATTGATCGTAGACGTTGAACCAGTGGTTCTAGTTCGACAAGCTTATTGCTAATAAGCAAAAGGTTCAAATTCGTTTAATTTTTAGGGGGGTCAGTTAATTGCTATCACCGACTGTACAACAATAGGAATTGCTGCTCGGATGACCAAAATATAATAAACTAGCAGCGCCCCGCGGTTTCACTCGCGTTTTTCCCGTTCTCGTGGCAATACGGGGATAAAATATAGCCTATTAGACCTATATACTAATTTTGTAAATCGGTTCAGTAGGTCCAGAGATACTCCCCCCCCCCATTAAACGCTTACAACGTCACAAACTCACAACCACACAAACTCACAAACGTTACCTCTTTATAATATTAGTATACATAGAATTTTACTCGTAAAGAAAACAAATTAATAGAGGTTGGACTAAAAATCCTAGACATTAATTCCGTAGAATTTTCATCTAAAACATAATAAGACAAGTAGCCAATCATGAAACGACTTCCAAGGCAATCTTTTATTTAATCCCTTAAAAGATCGAGAGAGAAGAGGCATGGATCCAGTTATGGTTTAAGTACGTCAAACAAGGCATAACTGAACGCGTGTGGGCGGCCCTTAAACGGCTTAGGATTTTATCCAAAGAGTGTTCTGTTACCAGCATAAGAAATCTTTGAGCTTTCTGTGTTTATAATATGTAGATAGGTGGGTAGTTTGAGATATCAAAACCGTTAAATGTATGAATGATTGTAAGTCGGGCTGGTGTCTGGTGTCCGCAACTACGTCATGGGACATTTTTTTTTTTAAACTTTGCCCCACACTATGATTTACTCTTGTATCGTGGGTGTGTTCACAAACATGTAAGCTCACATACACAAGACACCCAGACCTGGAGCAATTATCTGTAGGGATCGAACCCGCGACACGTAGCACAGCAGCCAAATGCTCAACCACTGCGCCAACCGTGTAGTCTAAATTATCTATTCAATCTACCCCAGCTCCTCAAGGAAGGCCAGCAACTCCCTGCAGAGTATATATATCATTTAATTATCACCGGATAACTGTGAAATGAATTGAATTAAATTAAATTATAGAATATCTTGAGAGATTGTAAACTCTCGATAAATTGTCTACTGATTTTTTACAGATTCTGATGCGGAGAAAAGTATTCCAAATGTGAAAATTTGGAAATCATTCCGAGAAATTGTAAAATAATCGAAAAAAAGTAATCTTACGGAGTTTGCCATTTTTCGTTGACATAAACATCGTTTAAAAGATAAGGGTACTCACATTTTAATTAAATCCGAGTTAATGAATTGCCTCGTTCATGCTGTTGAAGACACTAATATTTCTAGTACATTAATCTCTAACCTAACACATTAACCTCTTCTTAGATTGGGATATGTACTTCTAATAAGGTAGCTAAATAGCTAGCAATACATGCTTTAATCACCTGCTTATGGAGCCACACAGTCGGGCCAATCTTGGAGGCGCCGCTGTCGCTTGCACTCCACACGCTCAACCTGGTCGACTTATTCGCTGTAAACATCTCGTCATGAAATCTTGTATTAGTTATACTATTATAACTAATCATCATCATCATCAGCAGCCTGTTGCAGTCCACTGCTGGACATAGGCCTCTCCAATTGCACGCCACTTAGATCTATTTTCGGCTTCTCGCATCCAGTTTCTGCCAGCCGTCCTGCGCAAATCGTCACTCCACCGTGCCTGAGGACGTCCTACACTACGTTTGCCGAGACGCGGTCTCCACTCTAGAACTCGTTTACCCCAACGGTTGTCGGTTCTACGACTAATATGGCCAGCCCACTGCCACTTCAGCTTACTAATCCGGTGGGCTATATCAATTACCTTGCTTCTCTGACGGATCACCTCATTTCTGATGCGATCCCTCAGAGACACACCGAGCATAGCCCTTTCCATAGCCCGCTGAGCGACTTTGAGCTTATGGACCATACGAGCCGTCAGTGTCCACGTTTCGGCTCCGTATGCCATGACGGGTAGGACGCACTGATTGAAGACTTTCGTCTTTAGGCACTGTGGGATCGACGATGTAAAGACTCGACGTAGCTTCCCAAATGCTGCCCAACCCAACTGAATTCTTCTGTTCACCTCGCCCTCAAAGTTGTTTCTACCTAACTGCAATGACTGCCCGAGGTACACATATTTTTGAACAACTTCGAGAACGGCACCGTGAATTGCAATCGGTTCCGGTAGAACATGTTCGTTGAACATGACCTTGGTTTTATCCAAGTTCATCCGTAGGCCGATGCGTACAGAAGAGTCAGCCAGGTCATTCAGCATCTGTTGTAGGTCCTGCAGCGTTTCTGCCATAATGACGATGTCGTCTGCAAATCGCAAGTGAGAGATGTACTCGCCATTGATGTTAATGCCACGTTCTTTCCAGTTCAGCGTCTTGAACATATCCTCCATTGCATTAGTGAACAATTTCGGGGAAATAACATCCCCTTGTCTCACTCCTCGATGCAACGGTATGGGACTTGTTTGCTGATTCTGTACTTGAACGGACATGGTGGCGGCCTCGTAGAGACATTTCATCACTTGGATGTATCGCCAGTCTACTTGGCAGCGCTGCAGGGACTCCAGAACAGACCAGATTTCAACCGAGTCAAAGGCCTTTTCATAGTCCACAAATGCTAGACACAGGGGCTGATTATACTCTTCGGTCTTCTGTATAATCTGCCGCACTGTGTGGATGTGGTCTATGGTGCCGTATCCGCTCCGAAATCCAGCCTGCTCCGGTGGTTGGAATTCGTCGAGTCTTCGCGCAAGACGGTTCGTGATCACTCTTGAGAACAGCTTATAGACGTGGCTTAGAAGGGATATGGGTCGATAGTTCTTCAACAGGGTCTTGTCTCCTTTTTTGAAGAACAAGACGACCACACTTCTACTCCACGCCTCTGGAGTTCTCCCTTCAAAAAGGACAGCGTTGAACAGCTTCTGGAGCTCCCTCAGTACGGGGTTACCCCCAACTTTCAGCAGCTCTGTGGTAACGCCGTCTTCTCCAGGGGCTTTTCCATTTTTAAGCTGCCCAAGAGCGATCTCGATTTCGCCAGTACTGACTTCTGGCAGGTCTTCGGTGAAATGGCGTGTCAATGTGGCTCTAGGACCCTCATTTTCGGGATCAGGACGAGATGCATGCGATGCGTATAACCGGCTATAGAAGTCCTCCACTTCCGAAAGGACTGCTGGCTTCGAAGAGACGACTTCTCCACTTGCTGTGGTCAACTTCGTCAGGTGGCTTCTTCCAAGAGATTGTACGAACACCTTTGACCCCCGGTTCTGCTCGATTGCTCTTCCAACCGAAAGAGCATTGAAGCGCCGGAGGTCGCGTCGTACGTGCTTGTTGATCTCTCGGTTTAGAAACCGCTTTGCCGACGAAGTGACGGGTGGGTTTTCACGTCGTTCCTTCATTAGCCCTAAAGTCCCTTCTGAAAGCTTAGACTTCTTGCCCTTACGCTGCATATCACAGAATCTTGTACCTTCTTCCCTGAGGATCCGAGTCACATTTTCGAGGTTCTGGTTTACGTCTGTTGTGGTTTCCACGGCAGCGAATCGGTTTTCCAGGTTTGCCTGGAACGTTTCAGATCCAGCCATGGTCTGGAGCAGAGTTGGTCGGAGTCTGGACTTCATCAGAAGGACACGTTCGGCCTTGAAGTTAATATTCAGAGAGCCTCGGACAAGTCGGTGATCGCTACCGGTATTGAACCTGTTGATCACGGAGACGTCTCTGAATATATGCCTCTTGTCCGTCATGATGAAGTCGATCTCATTTTTGGTCATAGTGTCGGGGCTTTGCCACGTCCACTTCCTTTGGGGTTGTTTCTTGAAGAAGGAGTTCATCAAGAACAACCCCTCCCGTTCGAGGAAGTTGACGAGCATTTGCCCCCTATGATTTCTGCTTCCAAATCCATGGTGTCCTACTACCGATTCGCAGCAATTCTGTACTCCCACTTTGGCGTTAAAGTCCCCCATGACAACGGTGTACTGTGTCTTTGTAGTGAAGTGGAGGGCTCTCGATATGTCATCGAACATATCCTCCACTTCGTCGTCCGAGTGTGTCGAGTTATAACTAATACAAGATTTCATGACGCTGATTTCACTTTATCTATATAAAGTGAACCTTTATTTCATCTTGTTTGAACTCGTACGGATTGACAACTCACTTCATATTCACTGTGAGATTTTCAGAATAACACTACTTATTGCTAACCAGTCGTGAGTTATTCTGTTGTAATCTGGCGGAATTCACAAGAAATAAGTTGTTTAATTTTAATTATATTACCTACTTTAAGTTACAGTAAGCGTGTTTATCTCATTGGCTAACAATAAATTAATAAAAAAAAACAAAACAGCCAAGTGCGAGACGGACTTGCGCACGAAGGGTTCCGTACCATTATCCATAAAACGGCAAAACAATCATGTCTGTTGTATGGGAGCCCCTTTAAATATTTATTTTATTATGTTTATTTTTGGTATTTGGTGTTATAGAGGCAACAGAAATATATCATCTCTGAAAATTTAAACTTTCTAACTATCACGGTTCGTGAGATACAGCCGGGTGACAGACGCACAGACAAACAGACAGATGGACAGCGAAGCCTTAGTAATAGAGTCCCGTTTTACCCCTTTTGGTACGGAGCCCTAAAAAGAAAACTCGCCCATAATAGAAAAATAAGTCTCATATAATTGACACGATTCCGCGAAGTTAAAAAGGTAAAGTTTAACAAACAATGGAAAATTAATTTGGCCAGTTTTTCAATTCGAAGTTGAGGGTTTGATTCGTTAGGTAAATTAAATTGTTCACAATTTTACTAATTTTGGTTTGAAAGTTACTTCATTAATGGACTGTTTAGTAACTCTGTTAGCAAAGTAGGGACGTGTTAATTGTTTAAGGGTTAATAACTACTGGTTTACTGGTAAATGTAGATCGTGACTTTTAATACATGGATATGGTTTCACGAGACGGTACTCTCTTCTAATGAAAAATTGAATTTGAATGGATTGTTTTTTTTTTGTGCGTCTTTTCTGGCGGAATAAACGAGTTTTCTTTCTACTTTCTTTCTTTCTTTATTGTGACGATGTGGCCTCCTTGGCTGAGGGTCACTGGCAGACAAGTTTGTAGATAGAACTTTGGAAGTTTCAGGCTAAAGAATAAAGAGTGCCTTTGAAATGTGAATAAGAAAAATGTGTTTTGTTTTATATGGAAGTAAAGTAGCATCATTCTTTGAAGACAGACGCCGTAAATAAGTACGAACTATAATCCCATCCCGTGTTTTATTCATTATATTTATAAGTAATATCATACGCCAGTGAGAGATCCTTGGTGTTACAAGTGGCGATTAATTACTTAGCTCTTAAAACGGCATATTCTGCAACATTGTTTATTATTACGAGAAAAAAAAAGCATTGTTAATGATGGATGAGTGAAGCTTCACATGGATGCTATTTATGTTATTTTTATAATGGATATAATAAGATTCACATGTAAAAATGAATTAACCAATTAGCTCCTTCCTGCAGTTTTTTCTCCCTAGGCCTACTCCGGAGGCACCGGGACTTTTTCCTGTATTAAAAGTAAATTATTTTACTCAGCGATGGTCAATAGGGTATTTTACTGTAAAAATCTAATTAGTCCGTCTGATAGATTTACAAAAAATATTGGACACGTATTTTTTCTTTTTTCACGTAAACAAAAAATGATGACGATACAGTGCGTTGAAAACTCACGTGACGTCACTACGTTGCTACAATTTTTACCAGCGACGTGACGTCACGTGAGTTTTCAACGCACTGTATCGTCATCATTTTTTGTTTACGTGAAAAAAGAAAAAATACGTGTCCAATATTTTTTGTAAATCTATCAGACGGACTAATTAGATTTTTACAGTAAAATACCCTATTCCATCAGTGAAACAATTTTGTAATCAAATCGGTACCTATTTCTAGGATCAATACACTATATATCTTTAATATTATTCTAGATAGAAAAGTCTTACAATCGGCTTACGGTAGTTAGGTTCTACCGTAACTCGTTTCTTAGACTATACGCCGAGATACGCCGTTAAACTCAACTTAGAGACTTTCCTATGAGGCATTGTAGGAATATCGGCCTAAGCCTTATATTAGAACAGCCGAATCAGCACTTACAGAAATTATGTGCCTTTTGTATATGACCTTTCTAGCCTCGCTCACGTTCAATAAATATGATTCTATTTAGTCCGTTAGTTAGATTATCGAAAAATATTAGACACGTGTTTTTGCTTTATCAAATCTATTAAAATTGACGAAGATAAAAAGCTTCAAAGATCAGGAGTGGGAGCTTGTAACGTCACTTCATGGTAAAAATTGTAGCAATTAGTGTCGTCAGATGAGTTTTCAACGCACTGTATCGTCTTCGTTTTCCACGTACGCCAAAAAAGAAAAAATACGTGTTCAATATTTTTGGTCTGTATCTGACTGACTAATTAGATTTTTTTAGTCTACTACCCAGTAACTATTGTTAGTTTTAATTTAATTTATTTGGCGTTTGTACCGTGCTAGTTACAAATTAATATTTTCTTCTGTTTGCTTCTTTCTTTTCTTCTAGAATAAAGAAAAGCTCAATCAATCAATATATAAAAATCTTTCGTTACTGAATGACTGGGAGACTAACAGACAACGCATAGCTAAAACTTCTGGTTCAGCGAAAGCTGAAATTTGGCATGTACGTTCGTTGGGGAGTGTAGGGAAGTATAAAGAAAATATATCCCAAAATTCCTACGGGAACGAAAAAATGGCATATGTGCGTACGAAGTCCCGGGCAAAAGCAGTTCCATGATAAAGAACGTGTGAGTGACGCGGAGTTGCTAGCCTGTCGGTTTTCCATCGGTTGCAGTTTGGGGAGTGTGCGACGGAATTACATAGTTTAATTCCGCCAAGCCACTGCGCCACCGATATGTGGTGGACATCCCACCCACACGAACAAAACGTTTTAAGAACATATTGTGCGTACAGCTAAGGAGTGGAATTCCCTACCAGTTTGTTGTGTGTTTTTGTCCTTATAACAGCAACCTAGGAAGAGTTTAAGTCAAGAGTGAATGGGTTACTTCTAGGTAAGCGTTCTTCATCTTCGACCACATCATCGCTTACCATCAGGTGAGATAGTGGTCAAACGTGCCTATAACTAATAAAAAAAGCCTCGATTCATGTGCTCTAGAAATGCAGTAACTTGTCATTGTGTATAATGGAGGTGGTACACTCTACCGCATTTCAGGTATAAAAACACCCTCTTGGCTACCAAAAACATGTACTAAAAAATAGTGTATTTGACTAACTACACATGTACTAAAAAATAGTGTATTTGACTAACTACACATGTACTAAAAATTAGTGTATTTGATTATCTATCAATAAAATAGTACCTACATAAAAATAAATAATTATTTAAAAGATGATACTTTCGAAGAAGATATTACGATTCGAATGAATTTTTCGATGGTCAATGTGATCTATCCGCGTACTTTTTATGTTTTTTAATTTTTTCCTTTGTCGTAACTTTGTAAAATATCACGTGAAATTGAAAACTATATCTTTTTAATAACTAAAGGATTAGGAAACTATTGAATTTGGATGGGATTTATTATATACAAAACGATGTTTTCATAATATATTGTGACAATGTAGCCTCCTTGACTGCGGGTTACTGGCAGACAAGTTTGTCGATAAAACTTTGGAAGTGTCAGGCTAAAGAATAAATAATACTTTTGAAATATGAATAAGAAAAATGTGTTTTGTTTTATATGGAAGTTTGGTCGCAACATTTCTTTAAAAGCAGATGCCGTAAATAAGTACGAACAATAACCAAACCCGTGATTTATTCATTATGTTTATAAGTAACTCTATAGGCCAGAGATCCTTGGTATTACAATATTGAGAAGTTATAATCCAGTCAAGATTTATAATAATCTGACGGAGTTTGCAATTTTCCGCTGATATACATAATTATATACTAAGTAATGTAATAGTCTGTTGTTATACTATTTGTGGATAAATAAATAAAACCGATGCAAATTTGGAAAATTTACACGCATGAAGTTCTGCGTTTATCCTCGTTCATGAAAAATATCGGTTGTACTGAATGGCGCGAAGTCACTTATACGTTACTGAAGAGTGACGTCAGATGCATATAGTGCTGTCTCTCGCCGGTTTCGAGATTTTTTAACAACTATTTTGTTCCCGTTATCTTTATGTTTCCTAGTGTTACCATCGCGTGAAGCCGACTGTACATAAGACATCGATGCCGCAGAACATTTTTTATGTAAATTACTTGTCATTATGGGGATTAAACCCCTTTGAACTGTACAACTGTCTTGTAAGCGTCCGTTAAACTGGCATCCTTAGTTATTGGTGTAGCTTTTATTATTTATGTGCCAGCCCTACGTTGTAGCTGGTTTGATGCGGAATATTTAACGTTTCATTGTTTCCGTTGCTATGTTCTTATACAGAAAATTTACATGATTTGAAAAGCGGAATATGACGCCCGAGAGTTTCATAACTATGAGTCTATTAAAGTTGTCTTATTAGTCAAAGTTTGGTGACTTAACCTATAGAGCAATAATTACAATGACAAGAAGGTAGGGAATATTCCACAAAGTGTTTTGTAAGCGTTCGCTTAACTGACATCCTTAGTCATTTGTGTACCTTTTACAAGGTATTTGCCAGCCCTATTATGCAGCTGCATTTTTTTTTAAATTTTAAGCTATAATAATATTCTGTGTTTAAATTGTTCCGTAGTCTGATATTTTTTTAATGAGCATAATTCTATATTCATAAGATGGAGTTAGACTCCCGGGAGTCTCGTTATTATAGGTGAATTAAAATTGTTTTATTAGCCGAACTTTTAATAAGTTAATGGCTATAGCAATATTTGCAATGGAAAAACGTAAAATATTTCACAAAAATCGGCGATCAATCTTTTCCTTTATGAGACATACAAAATATATCATTCGAACTCCTACACAATGGCTCAAGAATTTCTGAAACGCGTTATAAAGAATTACATACTTGACGCGCTCCGTTGCTTCTTTACCTCAGATAAATCCTAGTTCATCTCACCCAAGCGTTCCGAATTCAAATATATTATGTAACTTAAAACGTTCAGAAATTTGTAAAACAAAATATTATTTTTTTCTTACCATGGGTGTCCATTGCATTTTCATATCAGCCTGCTATTAAAAACATAAAATAAAAATACCATAGGGACATTCATTAGAAGTAGCAAAATAAAAGTTAGAGTTAGTCCAGTATACACTTTTTGTTGTCTCAAGACATAATTTCATGATTTTTCAACAAGCCTAATTTTCCGTTAAACGTAAATTCATAAAAAGACAAAAAAAAAAAAAACATTTTCATAAACTCTTTTTAACTCATTTGTATTTTTTATGAATGTTTAACAGTCTACACCGGCCAGTCATATACAAAATCGATATAATAAGTTCGAGTCAGCGAGTTTTGACCTTGCGTTGAATATTTCAGGATTGCCTGGCCAAGTACTTGGGATTACGGAGGTCCGGAGACTAATATACATTTTTGGCCACAGGTACTCTCTGAGGATTATGCCGGCTATGTGGGTAGTCGAATATTTTGTAGTTTAATTGTTTAGTGTTAGTTCGAAGTTGTATGGCCGTATTATCGGTTATCCTTTCGATCTTGTCAGGCTGTTTGGCGTTTGGTACCTAGTTATATTTTTCGATTAAAATGGTTCTTATATTAATAGGTAGTATTTTGGAATCAGTTTATATGGTTTTATGTCAGTTTTTGACATTTGTTATAATATTTATTCGACAAAACCAAAATCTAAACTAGGATTGAAACACGGCAATAATATCATAGGATTTTTGGGTCATCTGGCGATCAACTGGATCGACTATTACATAAGTTTGCATGATCTACGAAAACCAGGACCGACTATGATATTTTCAAACCACTTGACAGTTTCACGTCTATTATCTTTAAGGCGCTCCTATCTTTGACTACTAACGGCTTAGAGCGAGTTTTTTAACGCCGAAAGCGGTAAAAAGTCGCTTTAAGGTAAACGTTCGCTTTTGGCCAATTGTATATTTATTTCCTTTATTCATTATATTTACCTACTAATTTACATTTTTAAATATATCTTTAAAAAACACATAAAAAAAACATTTAAAAATACAAAAAAGTAGTGGTCCGCCGGTATCGGGAGCAGGGTCCAAGCTACCGGTGGTTAGGGCTCCAGAGAAAGGAACCTCCTCACAATACGAGCCGTACCGAGGAGTACTGCCTTCTGTATCAGGCCCTTTAACCAACCGTGTAACGCCAGCTTCGACAGATGGTCGTCGAAGCTTTTGGCCATTAGGCCATTGGCCGTATTTATTTATTAATTCACCAACAATTGTTTACACTGGTTTTGTGTTAAAAATATCATGCAATAAATGATTATACCTCAGTGCAACAATCACTTACAGGTAAACACCGCATGCATAAGGAATTTGTACAAGAAAAAAGAAATTAACTAATCTAGTTCACATACAACGCAATTTCATTTCCATTCAAGCGAGTTAAGGATAGGCCATTAAGGGAGATTTTCATGAAAATAGGCTTTCAATTTGCCCGAACTGTCAAAGTGTAAATCGATTTCATCACTACAACTAAAAAAAAGGTTTTCTTTAATGTCACTAGATGGCGGTTATTGAGTTTCAATATAAATTAATGTTTACGCTAACGCGATCGAGAGCGTTAAAAATCTCGTACTAAAGCCACTGTTTTGTAAGGAATACCTACAAACTCTATTTTATAGGTTGCGATACGATTTGGAAACTTAAGTTGGTACTTGCCTTCTCAGTAGTGGGCGTATTTGTAAGGTACGTTTATTAAGAACTAGACAAGGCTTAAGATGATCAACCTCGAGGCGTCACCTGCAAAAAGAAAATACGGCAGATTTTTCAATTACTGGATTTTGAGCCCCTGTTTTGACTTTGCTTCGCGGTTTTAGTGGTTTAGAATTATTTTTGTGAAATATCATTTGATAAACACTTTTTAACGATCTGCAAAAAAAGGAGGAGGTTCTCAATTTGGTTGTTTTTTTTTGCGTTTATTGTAAACAATAAACAAACATGCGATTTCAGCGATCCCGAAAGATTTGCTATTTATTAAAGAGTTTCGTTTCCTATTTGTGTTCTTCATCAGATCTTCACCAAACTAGACAGGGACCACCTTGAAATACTAAAATGCTCTTCCAAACCATCGTATACATTTTTTTTTATTTTACATCGACAAGAGTGAATGAGAATATCGTCAATGTAGTCGAAGCCACGCATTATTAGTGATAACTCAAATAGTCGACACATCTCAATCAAATTTACATATATGGGACCACACGACAAGCACCAGATACCCAGTACAAAGTTATGAGGTAAAACACAAAAAAAAAACTGTCGAATTGAAAACCTCCTCCTTTTTTGGAAGTCGGTTGAAAACGCAACCACTCATGGGAATAATGCCAAATGAATTGCGGGATATAAAGTGAACAATAACAAACTTTTTTCACAAAAAAATATACAACCGACTTCTAAAATAAAATAAAAGAGTCACACAAAAAGTCGATTGTATTCTTGTGTTTTAGTTAGTTTGCGATTGTATTCTTAGTTTTTTTTTATTAATCTACGAGTATATACTGCAAAAATCCAGATCGCTTGAATTGCTTTCACTTTAAAATTCAAACATCTTTACCCTCTCAATTTCCGCCCCAATTTCCGAATGTCAAGTTCAGAATAAACTTGCAAAGTGTAGAGTATCTTCCAGACTAACAGTCTTATTCATAAAACTCTCCAAATAGATTTATAAACTTCATTCTTTAAATACTCACAATTACTTAACGTACTATGAAGTTTTTTATGAATAAGTGTAAAACAAACTTTTAATAACTATGTTGACGTCATGAGATCCTTTCACGTTATTTTTGACATTCTGACGAGTCTATAGTAAATTAAGCTATTTAAAAAAGGTTTAAGATCGAGTTTAAATACCGGTGCGTGGTGATCTATCAATTAATAGTGGAGACACATCATCATCATCAACAGTCTGTTGCAGTCCACTACTGGACATAAGTCTCTCCAATACTATCTATTTTCGGCTTCCCGAATCCAGTTTCTGCCAGCCGTCCTGCGCAAATTGTCACTCCACCGTGCCTGAGGACATCCCACACTACGTACGTGGGGACACAAATGAGTTACCTACATTATTAAAAAGATTTATTTATTTATTTAAACTTTATGTACAATAGTGGTACATGGGCGGACTTAATGCAACAAGGCATTCTCTACCAGTCAACCTTCGGGTTAAAAAGAGAACACTGTGGTAGGTGTACAACAAATAAATAAAATACAAAATACAAAAGATGTAAAGAAGCGAAAATTGGCTGGAGGAAGACATGTTCAGTACACAATAATCATACAAAAAAAGTAATACCAGAGTGCCAATTTTACCATATTTTTAAGCAACGTTTGCAATCGTATCTCTATCACAATTTGTAAAAATGTATAGAAATAAAACATTTTTGACAAAAAAAAAATCAAAGGATTATGGTCCTCGATTCGTACACAAAAGTTACGGTATTTCTTTAGTTGTATTTTACTACTTATCACGTGTTTAATTTGTGGTCCCATAGTGTCTAGTGACGGATTTGGAAATGGAGGGAGTTTATGAAAATCTTTTTCTCAAGATTTTCTTTATTGCAAGCTTATAAACCACTTCTGAGTTTTTATAGATAAGACTGCAGATGTTTTCCTTACCTTATTAAAAAAAAAACTGTTTGTTTCTCCGTTTTCCCGCTAATTTTCCCGGGTGATCAACAAGTGGCTACCTCGGATGGAGCTCTAGCTGGGTTCCGGGGGTTGCGGAGGATGGAAGGGGGTAGCACTCCGTAGCTAAGCAACCAAGCCTCTGGAGTAGGGTGACTCGAGTTTTGGTGAGAATTTATGCCTATTTGATCTTGATTTTACTGCATTGGATTTGGAATTTGAAATTTGTTATTGAGTTTGAGTTTGTTATTGAGTTTGCTACCATATTTAATGTTGGCTGTCTAAATGCCATCAATCAATGGAATCTGCAACTGTTCACAAGATATTTGGTCAAATCTTGCCTTGAAGAAATCAAGAGTTACAGCAAGAAGACCCTGCCACACTAACTATGTAGAGCAACAGTTTTTATTGTCACTCGTTGCAATTGTAAGAAAAACCCACGAAGCAAATTTGTATGGAAACAAAAAGAACTGCAACGCCATCTATCCTGCCGGCAGCGAACCACTAGCGAAATCCTGCATCGCGGTATCAAAGTTTTCGGTGCAATTAGAACATGTACAATAGCCCGAATATCAAGGATCGAGTAATTGCCCACCGGAGACAACAACCGTCCGGTTGGAGGATCCTCCCTTTTCTATGGAAATTTGCAGACTCTCTGGTCCGGATAATACCGTACCATGACTAACTTAAAACCTGAATACCAATGCTTCCTCTTGAATTCCCAAATAACGTTTGACCGCTAATTAAAACACCACGTTATTTCAGCATATATTTTCAAGGTGTTTTCCTTAATAATCACTATCACTATTATCACTATATAGTCTTTAATATTATAAAGAGGTAACGTTGGTGAGTTTGTAGGGTTGTGCGTTTGTGCGGTTGTAAGGGGTAATCTCTGGATCTACTGAATTGATTTTCAAAATTATTTCACCAATAGAAAGCTACGTTATTGTGGAGTTTCATATGCTATATTTTATCCCCGTATTGCTACGAGAATGGGAACAACGCAGGTGAAACCGCGGGGCGCTGCTAGTATAAAATAAAGTCGCTTTCCGCTGTCTGTCTGTCCCTATGTATGCTTAGATCTTTCAAATTACCCAACGGATTTTGATACGGTTTTTTTAATATATAGAGTTATTCAAGAGGAAGGTTTATGTATAAAATAGTAGAGAAACACTGACAACACATTTTTTGTGATTACATTGCAAACGCTGGCTGAACCCTGCGAGATAGATCAAAATACTACAGTATTGTACAACTAAGAAAGGTCCACAAAAAAGTCCGCGATACTATATTTCTTAAGGAATCCCCACAATAAACATTTTTTATCCTCTACAAGAAATAATGGCTTACTTACGGTCTGATTTGAAGCGATACAGCAATAATCCTTATCCAATTAAGTTTCTGTATTTTTTTTCGATGGGATATCATCAATGCGTTCTCACGCTCTGGACGGAGCGGAAGGGAGTGTCAGACTCTAACTGACTAAAACCCACCCGTGATCCTTCTTGTGCCCTTTGCGTTCCAGGGCCGCGGTGACTCTTTCGAACAAATTCCGCAACCCAAGCAATCCAATTCAGTACCTTAATTGTATATAAAGACATTCTGTACTATATTTAGCAATAGTATTGCACCAGTGCGAAGCCGGGCGAGTCGCTAGTACAAAATAAAATACAGCCACCGTACTCCGAGGCAACCATTCGTGGTCACGTACTTAATGTTGGATTTTATTGAAATCGTGTTTTCGTGTGGTAAAGGTTTTTTTTGGGAGGATGTATTGAATAATATTGGCAGCTTACAATTGTTTTTTTTACTTGCTAGATATAGTAATTGGTGCTCACATAATATGATACCAGTTACACTGAAAAGAAATGAATTGAGTTCCACTCCTTTGCTGTGCGCATTATGAAATACGATTGGAAACGCTTGGTGCGAAAATACATATGAAATAGCAACAAGGTAGGGACGGTAACTTACAGTGCGTCTAGATGAAAATAGATTCGAAATGAAAAATGTAATTGATTTAAATTACACTTGGAGTTAAACAATTCTTTCTTAAACATTTTTTATTTATTTCAGACTAATGGTTAGTCCTGTTTGAAGGCCAAATCTACCACCAAGTGCGCTCATTGGTCAAATCATATAGCCCGCGCTTCCTGTTACTCACTTTCGTTCCATTTCACGAAATCACTTCCATAGATAGTAGGAAAGCGAGAGCAAAGATTTTACACTTAGATGGCATTATATAATAAGCCTCTTATCCTGAACTGCTTTCTTCTTTCTTTCTCTTGTGGTTGTCTCTTTAGTTATAAAATATCTCTGAGTTCAGTGTGCCTCTTGGCAAAGGCCTCCTCTAACAATTTCCATTGTACTCTGTAGCAAATCTTTAAACAATGAAAGAATGAGAACATCAAATCCAGGTTTCACCGCATGTTGCGGAATTTGTTCGAAAGAGTTACCGCTGCCCTGGAACGCAAAGGGCACAAGAAGGAACACGGGTGGGTTTTAGTCATGACTGACTAAAGTCAGTAAAAGTCTGACACTCCCTTCCGCTCCGCCTAGGGCGGGAGGGGTCATTTGATGATTTCCCATCCAAAAAAAAAAAAAAAAGGTTTCACCGCATACGGACAATCGCAAGCCAACAGTTTTGTAACTACGAAAACTGCTCTGAATGGTAGCATGTTTGCAGTCGTTGTCAATCTCTAATATTGTTACCGCTTACTCATGCAGTTAAAGTTGTACCTACATTCTGACGTAAGAGCTAGAAGTTTTCAGTTGAAACACTTGGATTAGTATTCATATTCATATCATTATATATTCATATGCATTCCATAATGTCTGAAGATCTTACAATGTGCTTAAAGCTAAGTATAATTATGGAACCTGTAGGGCACAGCAAAAAGTATAAAATAAGGTAATAATAAAATTAATAAATATTTTTAAAACAATTTTTAAACTTATTCTTAGTATTTATTAATTTAATTATAACAATTATATTATTTGGAGATCAATTATTTCCATTTGAGATCATTAAAAGCAAAAAAAGAAGTATTATAACATCCTATTACAATAATAATATAGTATTTATTATATAGGTATATATGAGTGAAAATTTGAAATATCAATGTATGGTGTCTGTTTGTGTGTAAAATGTTTCTTTGTCATCTATGTATTCGTTTATTATGTAGTACGCTTTAGTAATTAATAATTGTTTTAGTTTATTGGTAAAACTTCTATCGCTAGTTTCACTTTCTAATGCATCGAGTAGTTTATTAAATATTTTTATAGACATTACGTAGTATCGTAGTATCCGCGACACGCGTTCCAAATGAGACACCGACAGTTCGCCTAATCCTCTCAAAACATTTGGAGACATTTGTCGGCTCGCGGCAGGGATCGGGTGATCGATAGCGCGACTCACCACAAAACGATAGATAAAAGTCGATAAGTCAGAAGAAATATGACGCAAACAAAATCGGGAGATGTACGTAAAGGATCGATGGATAGTTACATCGATCGTATTTCAAAACAGTGCCTTTTGTCCACGCCTACCACAGAAGATTAATGGGTCTGTATTTGAGATATTTGGGAATCACTAACACTGTTTATATGTTTAGCATGTGTAAGCAACAAGTTCGGTATCGAAACACTTAGGTCCATATTCCAAAATTCGAACTCGAACTTCAATCTTTAACGTCAATTGTTTGCTCATGTCTCCAGCAACAGAACTTCAATTTATGACAAGCTCTAGTGACAGTTTGGTGCTCCAATGGAGTCGGAGTTCGAGTTGATTTGGAGTTTACGCTTTGAAATATGGGCTTTAGAGCCAAGTCGTTATCCGGTGACTAATCAGGATTATAATAAAATTGATTGAGTCAGGCGTTACTTTGCGGAAATCCATTTTAAATTTGAAAATGAAAACAATATATCTAGTTTTAATTTCCGCGAATATTAGTGGGTTGCAGGTATGCACCTCCCTCCCGCCCGCTATATTATGCACAGTAATCTTGCATGTGCATAATATAGCGGGCGGGAGGGAGGTGCATACCTGCAACCCACTAATATTCGCGGAAATTAAAACTAGATATATTGTTTTCATTTTCAGGATTATAATATTTATGAATGCGAAAGTTACTCAGTCTATCTGTTCGTATCCTCACTTCTAAACGGCCGAACCGATTTGGATAACGCTTAACACGTGGGTAGACTGTGTCCTGTATTTGGAACCTGGATACTTTATTTACGCGAGCGAAGCGGCTGGCAGAAGCTAGCTAGATATAAAAAAAAAAAAACATTTTTTCTTAAGGTAAAACTTTCACCATAAAATTGGAAAATAAAAATATCAAGGAAGAAATAGATCTCTGTAGTCCTTGAAGTCAAGGTCATGTTCAACGAACATGTTCTACCGGAACCGATTGCGATTCACGGTGCCGTTCTCGAAGTTGTTCAAAAATATGTGTACCTCGGGCAGTCATTGCAGTTAGGTAGAAACAACTTTGAGGGCGAGGTGAACAGAAGAATTCAGTTGGTTTGGGCAGCATTTGGGAAGCTACGTCGAATCTTTACATCGTCGATCCCACAGTGCCTAAAGACGAAAGTCTTCAATCAGTGCGTCCTACCCGTCATGGCATATGGATCCGAAACGTGGACACTGACGGCTCGTATGGTCCATAAGCTCAAAGTCGCTCAGCGGGCTATGGAAAGGGCTATGCTCGGCGTGTCTCTGAGGGATCGCATCAGAAATGAGGTGATCCGTCAGAGAAGCAAGGTAATTGATATAGCCCACCGGATTAGTAAGCTGAAGTGGCAGTGGGCTGGCCATATTAGTCGTAGAACCGACAACCGTTGGGGTAAACGAGTTCTAGAGTGGAGACCGCGTCTCGGCAAACGTAGTGTAGGACGTCCTCAGGCACGGTGGAGTGACGATTTGCGCAGGACGGCTGGCAGAAACTGGATGCGAGAAGCCGAAAATAGATCTAAGTGGCGTGCAATTGGAGAGGCCTATGTCCAGCAGTGGACTGCAACAGGCTGTTGATGATGATGAGTCCTTGAAGTCTGGCCTACCTCTACTTATCTATTATACGAGTATCTAGAACAGGGGTTAACAATAAGCCGTTGTAGTTATTGTACTAATGACCACAATCAAATGGATTGCCTTATTTATCAATCTCTGGGCAGATTTTCCTTCACAACCACGTTGGGGGTAACCTGATACCCCGTGGCAAGAATATTGTGAGATATTCGGCTACTAACTATCCGTAACGACTACTCAACGTTCTATATGAGGAATAGAGGAGTCTCTGTACCCATGTAATGGTTGTTTCACCTCGAACCTTAACTACGTGTGACTGTTACTATTCAGCCATGAGCTCCTCATTATAGTCCTTATTTACAACTATATATCTCCATCTATGTACCATTATAATAATAATTCATTTTGTTTGTAAAGTTTCAACACATTTCCTGATCAAGATCTCCCATACATACGTACATACATATGAAATACCAACTCCAAAGGATCGTGTACTATCAAAACCAATACTCAATACCTAATCATATTTAAAAATAGAACTGAAACGATTACATAGAGCAAAGTATGAGCATTACACAACAATGTGGTAGGCGAGTCGACGACGCCTGTGATTGGTCGATGTCGGCCATTACAGTCCGTATAGGGAAAGCGTGCGCGTATCATATTACATCTGCGCTTACGCTGATTTCATAGGGTTGGTGCGTTTAGTTTTTTGTGAGAAATTCGTTTTTGTGTTGGTTAGAAAATTGTAATGAAAATTAGATTGATGTCTAATGATGACGTAGTGGTCTACAGGTATGATATAAAGTCACATTTTCCCCTTACGAAATAAACATCATTCATACTGACTAAAACCCACCCGTGTACCTCCTAGTGCCCTTTGCGTTCCTGGGCCGCGGTAACTCTTTTGAACAAATTCCGAAACCCTAGCAGGCACTGACTCTATCGGGCTCCGTCTTCGTTGCTGATATCTCATTGAGGCGCGCGTGGAATATGACGCGCCTTTGATGACGTGCCACCCATAGCTCGCCATCCACCAAGGTATAATTACTAGTACCTACGAGTACTTTAAAAGCTTGAAAACTTCACGAAGATTTTCAGCTGTCGTATTTACTCCATCAATACAAAATCTCTGACCTACCTCTACCTTAACTTTTCATAACCTATGTTTTAATTGTGTAACCTCCATCACAAAACACATACAACGACCGAACGCAATGTTTCATGTAATAAAAGACACCCAAAGAGAAAACTTAAGCAAACATTTTCCTTACTATGTTACCAAATAAACTTTAACAAAAGCCTTTACAGTAAAACACGTGATTTTTCTTCTTATTCCAGTTCACGTGTTATCATTAAAAAAGTTTTCCTCCGTGCGTCACGACCTCAAACACAAACTTATACCTACGTTATGTCGAAACGGAAATTGACACCGCACGTTTCGCAAATTCACAAGTTTTTCGGTCTGTTTCCAATTTCGCAACAGTCTCTCCAACTTTTTTTATGATTGCCTTAAAAGTATACAACTCCAAAGTTGTTTACCCTCCTTAATTTCCTTAACGCGCGTAGGTAAGGGAAGCTGTGGGTTTCTCAAGCAAAGGTGGTTTAGAAATATGTTAAGGGGACGAAGGGCTTCGTAGTTAAAACTTCATCATTGGGGTTCCTCGATTGTCACGTTATTTGGTTAAACAAAAATATAAGATTTAATTTTCCACCATCACAGCGAACCAAAGCGGTAAATGCGCCTTAACCTAACTTAATTGTTATATTGTAATTGTAATTATGAGTTTGTTTTATTTCAATATAACAACGTTATATTACAATAACACAAACTCTCTTATAGTTAAACATTATTTTCTACTTTTTTGGTTAGATTGCTATAAAAGCGTGTTTTTTTATCCTGATGATCCAAGTCAGGACTTTAATATAAAGTTATGAGATTATTGTATTGTCGTTAGCCGTTGATTCCTGTGAAAATTTTCAAGTTAATCAGACTCCTAGAAGTAGGTGAAAATGAAGTTAAAAGATTCCGTTACATACATACATATAGGTCAAGCTAATAAAAGTGTGTTAATAATTGGGTGTACACTATTGATAACTATACTATCAACCTCCCAAAAACATGTGAACAGTGCAATTTATTGCCACCTATGGCATTTTATCAGTCTACGGTCACTGGCCTATAGTACTGTATTTTCCTTTTCTCTTTAAAATCCATCCAAAGGTTGTCTTGAAAAGATCACTTTTAGCGATAAGGCCGCCCATTGTGTCACCTTATGTAATGTTTTCGTCATCTATATTTTCTGTAACATATATGGTGTACATACTAAAGAGTGTTCTATTCTATTATATTCTTAACTATAACAAAAAAAAAAAAAAACTGTTAATCTGTAGATACAACTAAGTTTTTCTATCAAAAGGAAATAAATACGACACCTCATTAATTGCTAGCGATGTTTGTGTAAGAACCGGATCTCTTCTTCAGTAATTATTAATCTGATACGATAGTAATTTCGTCTGGAATCACGAGTATCGATTATTCACTTGTTTTCGTAGATAGGGAGAACATAAAGGATCACAAACAGAGGTACTCTTAAACTATTGTAACTATGAAAGAATTGGATATGTATAATCAATATAATCTTGGCAACTAACAGATAACTATACTTGTTTGGTATTATCGAAAGCGGTCCATCGATTCATTTTTGTAATAATATGTTACCTGAGGAATAAAAATATGATTATATATTTAAGTCCGTCAGTTAGATTATAGTAAAATATTAGACACGTATTTTTTGCTTTATCAAATCTATAAAAAATTACGAGCATAAAAAGCTGCAAAGATAATGTTGAGTTGGGGCTTCTGACGTCACGGCGTGGTAAAAATCGTAGCACGAAGTGACGTCACACGAGTTCTCAATGTACTGTACCGTTATTTGTTTACGTGAAAAAAGTAAAAAAAAAACCTATCAGACGGCCTAATTAGATTCTTTTAATCAACTGCCCTATAATGCCTGACATATTTACAATACCTATTAAGTATGAGTAACCCTAACCCCCAAACATATTATGTAATGTTTTCTTCATCTATATTTTCTGTATATGGTGTGCATAATAAAGAGTATTATATTCTATGAGTTTAAATATTAATTTCTCAGAAAGAACCTTAACACTAATAACCTTAATAAATTTATTAACTAACTAATGAACTAGCTCACAACATAAACTGCTCGTTCTAAAGCTATCCGTCTACTAGTGCAACAAACGGTAGCTATGTAATGTTAATCGGGCTGATTTCCGCAACCGACTTACGACTAAGCGTGTATTTTGCGTGCAGAAGAACAGGGCCCCATGTCTGCTATTTTTATAAATTTGTCATTCCAACACGATCCCATTATCATTTTGCTAAAAGTTGGTAATCTGTTAAATTCATAATGGTCGATCATTGGTCTGTCAGTGGTCTCGTAATTGTTTTTGATAACCGAGCTATTAAAAAGAATGACTGCACAATGAGGTTCTAATAGTAGGTCACTGATCAAAGGTTCCGTCAAATTTTTTTTTCTGCTATTTGTCTTTAAATTATGTACGAGATTACCATTCTATGCCATTTCTTTCAATGGAGTGTCAGTGGCTGACCATTGGAAAGTCATAATGACGCTATTTTGTTAGTAGATTATCAAACTTGTCAAGATCGACCATTATGAGATCAATGATGGACTATTTTGACACTATTGTAATAGCAGACTTGAGGCCCAGAGCTTTAGGCAGAAACAACAATAATGACTTCAACACTAAACAATGCACATATATTTGTTGATTGGCGGTTGTGAGACATTGCTGTGTTCGAATTTTGGCTTGGTTGAAGTTTTTTATCATCGGCTGCAGAACGTCTTAGTACAGACTGAACAATTAATTCATCGGCAATTTTACAGGATGGAGTTCTATTTTTTTCTTAAATTGCCACATTATTAAAAGTTCTACTTTTGGGATCGCCTTTGAACTTTTGAACAGATAAATCGTCATCATCAGCCTAAAGCATTCCCCTTCTGGTAAAAGGTGACAAATGACCAATCGCGTGACATTTGTTTGGATCCCCGGTAACTCTCCAGCAGTTACCCCGCCAAGGTCATCGGTCTACCTAGCCATAGAACATTGTACCTTCCTTTCGTTTTCCGAATGCCGACTCGCTTAATCCACTCCAGATTGTCTACCGTCACGGCTATAGGTTCTAAGGATAATATGGATGAAACATAAATATGTATGTTTATTATCTGCTAAGAATTTGTAGAAAATTGCATGAATAATTTATTTGTGATCAAATAATAATGTTTCATCAAGTTGAGCAAATGAATTGTATTGTGAGTCATCATTATATTTACTAACTAGCTGCTGCCCGCGACTTCGTCCCCGTGGAATCCCCGATTTTAAAACATTCTTTATCGCTGCTCCGCTCCTATTGGCTTAAGCGTGATGATATATAGCCTAAAGCCTTCCTCGATAAATGGTCTATTCAACCCAAAAAGATTTTTTCAATTCGAACCAGTAGTTCCTGAGATTAGCGCGTTCAAACAAACAAACAAACAAACAAACAAACAACCAAACAAACAAACTCTTCAGCTTTATAATATTAGTATAGACTTACTTTACTTTATAACAAAGCCTTTGTTGAAAGGGTTGTGAGTGAATAAATAAGAAAGTACGACTTTCCTAAATACATCACTATATTATAAAGTGAAATGGAAATGAAAACTTATGCATCTGTTAAATGCTTTGTTTTTCTGTACGAAATCAATAATAAAACTATATTTCATTATTTTTCAACATGTATGAACAGAAACTCATTAATTAATGCACTGACAACTGTTTCATTCTACAAAAAAAAAAAAAAAAACTTGGCAACCGTCCAAACACAATCTAGATTTCTAGAATGACTTAGTATGATCAAAGTCATTTTAGAAATCTAGATTGTGTTCGGAAGGTTGCCTTGTTTTCTTGAGTCATAAATCATTTTCGAAATCTTAAAAAAAATAAACAATATTAATCTGAATCTTTTCAGTAGTCTTTGTCCTTCAAAATAATGTGTGGAAACCTCGACGTACTGAAGTATATGATGCGAGCCAAGTCACTACACCGCGTTGAGAAAAAACAAATGCACTGCGGCTGCCGTGTAAACAAACATGCGCGGACGCAACTGTGAATAAGCAGTGAGAGATGTGACAGTAGGTAGAAAGGGGTCTGTTGTTGTAAAATTGATTGAGTCAGGCGTTACTTTGCGGAAATCCATTTTTAATTTGAAAATGAAAATTATATATCTAGTTTTAATTTCCTAATATGCACATGCAGGAAGGCAGGTATTGGTTTTGGGTTTTGCTTTGCCTTCCTGCATCATCCTGCATGTGCATATTATCCGTGCTTTATTAAGTGCTATTAAAACTAGATATATAATTTTCATTTTCAAAGGGTTTGCTCAGTTTGTTAGGGCAATTTGGCTTAACATGAACATTAATTATAATATTTAATGACCAGTGTTTTTAATAGTTTATACCTAAAAGAAATGAATTATAGTAATAAGGTTGCAGGAAAGTGTAAAAATAGTTCATATTTAGCATGTCAAATGCTAAAACTTGTCGCTGAAAAAGTTACAATTATGAGTATTTATTTTCCAAAATAAATCATTTTCCTTTTTAATCATGATATTATCTTATTTTAAATCCGGTAGTAACATATCCTAAAGTCATTTAAATGGAAAAAATAAAACTAATATTTTTAATCCGAATGGTAAATTAATAAAATACCATCTAAAAACTGGGCAGGTGGCCTAATATTATTTTCATGCCTTGCCCAGCTTAAGTACCATATTGTGGTCATAACGTGAGCACAGCAACCCACCGTTCTTCACCCTACAAGGCAATTGCAACAATATTGAGTAATTGCTTCTCTGCCTTGCAGATTATATTAATTATAATATACACGAAATATATTTTTCGGCTTATGTGCCTGCTTTGAATGTTTCCTCGTAATAGACTGCAATTGCCAGATAAGGGTAAACCTTCAAGGTTTCACGTTTAAGAAAACAGTGCCAGGGTCATCGTCATCAGCAGATTAAGTGTCCAAGGGTACAGCCGGGTCTTCAATTGAATCGGTATCACAGTCCATTATAACAAAAAACAAAAACTTCGCAAAAATAACTGTAACAACATTCACAATCACAATACACTACATAAAATATTTTCATTATTTTCATTTCGTTGTCTAGATTTGTCATTATTGACATTTAGTAGTGTTGCCAGGTAATAAAAAAAATCGATTGGATAACAATCAAACTAATACTATAATCGGATGTAAAATGATTTGATGGCCTAAAACGACGAGTGTTTTGTTTGTTTTTTTATTTAATGAAAGGAAAATAAGCATAAAACCTTTTTAAATAAAGCTTGATACTAGATTTTTAAGAAAATACATTCTTTTTACTCAGTTTTAGCAATCGATTATTATCTTTAATAATCGATTGAAATCACAATTATTATTAATGTGGCAACACAGAATCGTTCGCAACCATAAAATGGCGACGCTTTTTGAACTCAATCGCCTTAAATACTTATTAAACGACTTGTTTTTATATTAAACTTCCTGCAACGAGAATCAAAAAAATATTCATATTAGTTTTAATTATATTTTTTCGCAAAAATACTTTTCACATAGTAACTTGTCCACGTTAAGCCAAGAATGAGCAATTCCCTTTAGTCTGTTGTTGTGTTTGATTTTATCTTGAAAATACTACTACTTATACAATAAATACTATTGCTGTTTTATAATTATAATGTCCAATAAACATATTCTCTCATCATTCCCCGATTCATCTACAGCAGTTTGATGCTGGTCATATAAACTTAAGCTACTTGTGATAGGTCTTGCAATAGGTTCTATGATCTTTTTTCAATCGAGATGTTCATATGACAATTTTTAATCGAGATATTCGTATGAAATTTTTAATAGAAATGTTCATAGCAACTTTTTAATCGACTTGTTCAAAGCAATTTTTTTTTTCGAGATGTTTATAGGAACTTTTCAATCGAGATGTTCATAGGAACTTTTTAATCGAGATGTTCATAGGCACCTTATATCGACTTGTTCATAGGAACTTTTCAATCAAGATGTTCATAGGAACTTTTTAATCTAAATGTTAATAGGAACTTTTTTATCGACTTGTTCAAAAGAACTTTTCAATCAAGATGTTCATAAGAAACTTTTCAATGGATCTGATGACTTTTAATAGCGAAATCGTTATGAACTTGTGAATTTGGCAACCAATTTACAAAAAAAAAATGTTTTTGGTAGTTATCATTTTGACGGCGAAAGAAATAGAACTCCTCCTACGGACAAAGTCTGAAAAAAAAGCGAAATAGCAAATATTTCAGTATATGTTATTAAAGCAGCAAACAACGGAGCTTCAGGGAAAATATAGTCAAAGAAATTTCGCATCTGCATATCATTCTATGTCGAAACGTGAGCCAAACGGTGTTGGAGGGCGGGCGGCGAGAAGAGGCGCGGAGGGGAGAGGCGCCCCGTATATGGCGTGCGCTGGCGCAGTTCTTATACAGTGGAGAGCAAAAATCGGTAACCCTTCATTGTTATTTTTTTTAATTGCTTTTTGGTTTTGGTTCTCAATATATTCCTATGTCCACCCCATTTAGTATGCTTCTTCTTTCATCCCTACATTTTTATTTGACTCTAATATCAATCAATTGTCATCTCTTATCAAGCCTTTCCTCCCTTGCAAATAAACACTGCAAGTTTATTTGCAAGGGATAAAAGGTGTTGTGAGATTATTACGTTTTAACATAATATAATAACATAATCGGAAAGAAAGATATGTATGTTGAAAATTAATCGCTTTTTAATCAATCTTATATGAAATAAGTATTCTTATATTACGATTACACATCAATATCCATTACTCGTACCTACGTCTGTGAAGTTTGGGCAGTAAATTCACTGTAGTATTCAGTAAAAAAAATACAGTTTGGCTTCAAGCATGATTAATTTTAAAGCCAAGAAGCCAAAAAATCGGACACCAGCTTTGTCAAGGGGTCTCATGTCAAAAACTAACCCATATCTTGCAAAATACTAGTATTTTAAGAAAAATTATATCTACTTGAAAAATTAACCGACTTCCAAAACTTCTTGCTTTTTGAAAAATGGACTAAATTTGTTTATATTTTACTAAAAACGACTCCTACTGATCATGGTTTGGATTTTATGTGAAATTTAACCTAATCACATAAAATCCAAACCACGACAGTTCACATCCGACATATTCTTCCCGACATTACGAAAACACTGTTCTCCTCGACTGTACCCCGGGGCGCCGGCTGTTGTCGGCTGCGCGTGCGACGTGACGCCCCGCCCACTCGTCTTTGTGTGCGTGCATGACGCCGACAAGTCTTTCACACTCGCACCGGACTCATTCCTTCAGCTACTAGCACTCTGACACCACTGAAATTCAATACAGCTTTTCCTGCCACTGGTTTTAGGTTGGTTTAGAGTGTTTTTCTGTCTCATTGGACGATGGAAAAGAAAGGAAATGAATGTGATCGGTCATTGCAAAGTTAAATCCACTGTGTTGTACTTGAATGTACCTACGTAAAAGTTTATAATTTTTCTTCTGGAAAACATCACAGTCACGTACGATGGTATGTGTGATATTTTCCAGCATAAAATAAATAAAAGGGCGTATTTCAATAAAATCTTGGTTTGAAGTGTAAATCTCGATATTTATTTCGATAATATTATCCCTAAGTATAATTTGTGAAGATTACTATAAAATCCTTATACGCGAAGTACCTAGCATGACTTTTCTACATACAAAGAGCAATTATACAAAAAAAAAAAACTGTAAATTCATAAACAAAATATCAGGTTACTCTTTGAGTTGCATAATTTTGCCCCCTGTCTTATGCTAAGCTTCTGATTTTTTCAAAATAATTTGACCCTTGAGTTGACCATTGACCGTTCAAAATCACAAAAGAAACAAATATTACTAAGCATAAGGAACCTTCTGTCTTTAAAACTTTGACTTCCAATCAAATCATTAGTAAAATGTAAAATTGTATAGGTGAGGCACCCAAGTTCTCCTGTCACGACCTATATAACTAGTTAACCTGGCACAGCAACATTAGTGTGACCTTTTTTTTTTTTTTGGATGGGAAATCATAAAATCCCTCCCGTCCTGGGTGGAGCGGTAGGGAGTGTCAGACTCTTACTGACTAAAACCCACCCGTGTTCCTCTTGTGCCCTTTGCGTTCCAGGGCCGCGGTAACTCTTTCGAACAAATTCCGCAACCCTAGCAGGCACGACCCTATGGGGCCCCGTCCCTGGTGCTGACGGCTCCTTGAGGCGCGCATGGAACACAACGCGTCGTCGACTCAGCCTGGTATCGGACGGCGAGCCACCCACGCTGACCGTCCACAGGCATCAGCCACTGCGCAAAACATTAGTGTGACCTGGAATTGTCATTGAACTCTCAGAAACGGAGCTCATTTATTTTCATTATTGTTCGAAGAATTGTGTGACAGCCGTCAATACGTCCTGGACAGTGACCGTGCATAGGTGTTCTCACCTACGTTAGGTCACAGAGGTCGAACTTGGCCAAGAAAAGTTTAGTCGGGATGTCGACTCTGAACAAACTTAAGGAAGGATTAAAGAACTTTATACTTTCTTGCGTGCGGTCATCGTAGAAATAATTATAGGACACATTACTTCTCAAATAAAGTACGTATAATTTATATCCTTGGAGTATTATATACTAGGTTTGTGTTTACTGTGATTAAGGTTCAATTTTGAACAAAAAGTTATTTTCTTTTTCCTCCTGTCCGGACACATATTAATTGAATCGATAACCATTTGCCGGTTACAGCATAATCTAATTTTAAACCACGACCTGCCACATCGTTTGCCAACATCCTACCTTTCCATATACAGCGATGAAATAAAAATTATAACCTAATTAGTTTGACCGGTGGCCGGGAGTACTAGTAGGAAGACTTGAGGCGAGTATATAGGTCGAGTTACTGGCTTGTTGCCAAGGAATTAGTCACCCAGTGTGTAGCCAACGCATGACGATAGCGTTAAAGGTTACTCTGATACGTGAGACGGTGGTTTTTGGGATTACGTTGTGAATCTTTTTCCAGTGGAGCGGTGGTCTGAATGGGTCATCGTTTCGTTCTCTTTTATGCACGTAAGTACCGTTTGGTGGAATCTCTGGCTTTTGTTTCGATGAAATTCTAGGGAGTGGGTCATGATACAGCGAACTTTCAAAGAAACTTACAGTTCTACTGGCTTCTTATTCTAAAGAAAAATCTTTATACAAGAATATCTTACTTAAAAATACTAACTGTAGAAAAGTGATTGAAAAGCATTGGCTTGAAGGTTTTCCGAAAGAATTTTAAACAATCTATTTAAATAGTCCCATGTTTTGAAAAGAAATTATTATTTAAAAAAAATGTGCCACAAAAATGCCTAGAAGAACAAATCGTTTCGCACGAACCCAAGAGAAACGAGTCAAATAATAATTAGCTCTAGCATATGAAACGGATAAATTGAAATTAAATCAAGTTATGTAAATCAAAGTGAATAGCTGTTGATTAAGTGTCTACGGTATCACTAATGTATTCCGAATAATTATTACGAGTATATATGTACGTCTTTAAAGTACCAAACGTACGTGTGTTACGTCTACTAGGTACTAGTACTAGGTACTTTAGACAAACAGTTACGTGTTGCCAGCGGTACAGTACAATCCTGAATGTATTTACGATGATTTTTTGAAAATATTGTTAAGTGAGAAAATATTTTAGAATATTTCAGTAGCCATACAAACCATAAAAAGCAACCAATATTTTTACAAAGAATAAAATTCTCATCGATATAATGATTCTACCAACAAAGCTGGTAAAGGAATTGTACCTTATAAGCGGTCTGCCAAAAACGTTGACTTAGATATAAATGACTTAGTATATACATACATATGTATGTAACCGCAAAATTGATAACTCCGTCAGGTTATTATAAATCTTGACTAGATTATAATTTCTCGATATTGTAACACCTAGGATCTCTGGCCTGTTGCGGAATTTGTTCGAAAGAGTCACCGCGGTCCTGGAACGCAAAGGGCACAAGAAGGATCACGGTGGGTTTTAGTCAGTAAGAGTCTGACACTCCCGCTCTGCCCAGAGCGGGAGAAGTCATTTGATGATTTCCCATAAAAAAGGTCACAAAAAGAACGGATGGCGCCTTTAATGACGCCTTAATTTGGCCTGGCATAGGCCTAACTTTATCGAAGTGAATTCATCATGCTATGTTCGAGATCGGTCGTTTGCGCCGACAAATGACGTATTTCTTGTATTGTGAACGCATACATGCAAACTTTAGGAAGACCTTCAAACATTAATTAGTTTTTTTAAGGAGAAGGGTCCAATCAAGGCGTCATTCTGTCATGAATAACGATTGCCTTGGGACACTAAAGAATGACATTTTAATATTATGATGTAGTGTAGTATACAAGTAATCGAGCAGACTTACTTGCATAACACTGCCTGGCCATAATGGAACTGTCCATTCACCAAAAATACTCTCTAAAGATTGCTCTTAAAACCTATAAAATAGTCTAAAATATTGAATGAGGTCAGTGAATCTGACTGGTGTATGTCTCTCATTGGCAGTGTTACGCTTTCCGCGAGTGATCGGCTAAATATTTACCACGTGGTATTTACTATGAATGGTTCAATTCTTCGATTCGAGGAACTCGAGGTAAACATTATTTAATGGCTTCGGCAGGAAGTTCAGCGTGAATAGGTTTTTGTGAATACGTATGTAAAATTATATAAGTCACCTTAATAGAGGATACTAGAAAAAATGTGACGAAATCAACCCTGAAGATGGAATGACAGGCAGACAATAGCCATATACGTACTAATTTAACCTGTTAGGATACCTTCTACAGGCACAAAAGAAGCTGTCTTTGTATCTGCTATCTTCAGGCAGAGAACGGCTTCGAGACAGAAAGAAAAGAATTCCGCCATAGATGACGCACAAAAAAATAAACTAAAACAAACTTAATTAAAAAGAAAAAATAACTTTCAATTAAAACTAAAAACAATGTCAGAACCGGGCACAACTACCACGAGTCTCTGGTCACACCATAGACAAAACAGAACACATTTAAACTTCTGTCTATGGCGTGACATAAAGGTACATACAGATAGGTATCCAATATTACCATCATTTCCATCCAACAAGATCAAAAGCCGGATTATCAACAAAAAAAGACGGTACCTAACTACCTAGGATAATGATCTCACCGAGCTTCCATACATTACTATCTTCTAGAAACCCCCAACCTACTCAAGACCATCCATTTTTTTTCTGACAAAACTCACCTCATCGCTTTTCCACTTAACTGATTCTAACAATGCCCTTGAAAATAACCAAGAGAAGCTTCATAAAGATGAAACTATAACAAAGAAATTAAAGTAAACAAGTTTTCAGCTCAAGAACGACTTCGAAAATCAATAAACTATCGGAGGGAAGAAGTACGCAGTACGAGATAAAAATGTAAATGTACGGGGCGGACGTGATCGACTGGACTGTAGGGTGGCCAGGGTAGGTTATCCTATTCTTCAAAAGTGGACTGTATGGTGACAACCCACCTAGGTATAAATGATCCAGACGCGTTGACGCTCCGTCTATAAGCTACGGGCCATGAGGATGCAACCCTTAGCTGAATACTTGCTATACTTGCTGTTATTGACACAGTATATAGGGGTAGGTATAGAGGGCTTACCAATAAAGTCACAATAAAACACTATTTAACTTGTTCACTATGCACTTAGCGATTTGAAGGGTGAAATTCGCGACTATATGATTCTACATTTAGTTATAAATCCGAAATATCTTGCAAATGACTACAAATTCTATAAATTTTCAATGTTACTATTGTACGGCGCAACTATACCGTATCGACACCCAAAAAATCACCGTGTGTGATGAAGTTTATTAACTTAAATTTTCACTATGTTAATTCTAGATTTTAGGCTATATCTAGGCTTAGGTCTATGTGAGTAGGGGTTGTCGTACCTTCATGGATAGCCCTCGGTAGGCTCCATACAGCGGAGACGAATTCACCCCTTCATCCCCCTCCATGTAGGGGTGGGATGCCGAAAACTATACAAAACTATAGTAGGCGCGAAGCTATTACCTACTTGGGGTGAATTTACCGTAAAACTATGCTAGGAGGGCTATACAGCTATATGTATCTCTATAGATACGACAACCCTCTACAAAACTACATATGTTTCAACCCTGTCACTCAAGGGGTTGCAACTCTATAAGCGTATATATTTCAGGGGGATAAAAATAAACAGTTTTATTAAATCCTTAATTACGGCTTTATGCCTGCATACACTATAAACATCTATATATCCCCTGAAAGGATTTTTCAAGGCGGTTCTATTTCAGACATTTAGAAGTCTAGAATCTAGACTTGTTTTTTCGGGAAAGGAAGAGGGTAGATGCAAAGTGTTTTATTTTGTGCATACCTTCACCAGGGCTATTTATCAAAAACCATTGACCAATCACGTACCAGCACCCTCCTGCTCTGTGATTGGTCAGTGTCGCTTTTAGCTATGCGACTACCTTTGACCTAATATTTCAGGTCTCAATTTACCAAGCCCTTTCTATTTACCTATGTATGTCTGTCTGTGTGTGTATATACCTCGATTACCTTATATACCACCGATATACCTTTATATACCTTGATTACCTTTATATACCTTCGATTACCAGGGTTACCATGTGTTTACTGTTATGTGTAAGGGATAGGATACCCTACCTAACTATATTCTATCTATTTGGAAGAAATAAAGGCTCCAAGGGCTTATATACTGCCTCTTGAGAGCAAACAACTGTAACGAATGTGTTTTATTTCAATAACAAACTATGTATCAACTATAGCTACCTATAACTATCTATACTATGCAGCTTTATTTGTTACAGCATTCTATGTACTAACTAACTACCTATAACTACCTATACTATGTAGTCGCGGTTTTATTTGTTGCAACATTCTATGTACTACTATAGCTACTTATAACTATCTATACTATGTAGCTAAGACGCATCGTCGCGAACATCTCTCCCGCCGTGCAGTGCAGCGATGACTCGGTGCGATGACGTCGCGGCGCTGCAGAAACCCGGTGAGCGACGCCTGTAGCCACGTCGCCCGCTGCGCGATGCCGGTGCTCGATGCAGCTGTGCAGTCGCCGGTCTGCCGCTTCCCTGCTGTGGGTCGCCTGCAGTCGCAAGGCTGTTGCGTAGGCTCTCGCAAATGTGCGAGCTGTGGGCCGGATGGCCCGTTGTCTGTGCGAGCTGCGAATGCGCGCAGCGTCGCTTGCTGCGGTGGCAAGCTGTGTAGGCAGCATTGTCTGCTGTATCGCCTGCTCAAAGCAAGGCGGTGGCGGGCCGAATATGCCCGCAATGGGGGCTGGCTGCGCCCGTGAGCAGCATCGCCCGCTATGTTGGCGAGCTGCGTGAGCAGCATCGCCCGCTACTGCTCGCTTGATGCGAGTCGAATGCGGACCGAATATGTCCGCGGTGGGGTGAGCTGCGCCTTGCGGGCAGCGTCACCCATCTATGGTTGGCGAGCTGTGAGAGCAGCATCGCCCGCTACTGCTCGCTTGATGCGAGCCGAATGCGGACCGAATATGTCCGCGGTGAGGTGAGCTGCGCCTTGCGGGCAGCATCACTCGTCTATGGGTTGGCGAGCTGTGAGAGCAGCATCGCCTGCTGTGTCGCCTGCACAAAGCAAGGCGGCGGCGGGCCGGATATGCCCGCAGTGGGGCGAGCTGCGCCTTGCGGGCAGCGTCGCCCAGCTATCGGTTGGCGAGCTGTGAGAGCAGCATCGCCTGCTACTGCTCGCTTGATGCGAGCCGAATGCGGACCGAATATGTCCGCGGTGGGGTGAGCTGCGCCTTGCGGGCAGCGTCACCCATCTATGGTTGGCGAGCTGTGAGAGCATCGCCGGCTACTGCTCGCTTGATGCGAGCCGAATGCGGACCGAATATGTCCGCGGTGGGGTGAGCTGCGCCTTGCGGGCAGCGTCACCCGTCTATGGTTGGCGAGCTGTGAGAGCAGCATCGCCGGCTACTGCTCGCTTGATGCGAGCCGAATGCGGACCGAATATGTCCGCGGTGGGGTGAGCTGCGCCTTGCGGGCAGCGTCACCCGTCTATGGTTGGCGAGCTGTGAGAGCAGCATCGCCCGCTACTACTGCTCGCTTGATGCGAGCCGAATGCGGACCGAATATGTCCGCGGTGGGGTGAGCTGCGCCTTGCGGGCAGCGTCACCCATCTATCGGTTGGCGAGCTGTGAGAGCAGCATCGCCTGCTGTGTCGCCTGCACAAAGCAAGGCGGCGGCGGGCCGGATATGCCCGCAGTGGGGCGAGCTGCGCCTTGCGGGCAGCGTCGCCCAGCTATCGGTTGGCGAGCTGTGTGAGCAGCATCGCCTGCTACTGCTCGCTTGATGCGAGCCGAATGCGGACCGAATATGTCCGCGGTGGGGTGAGCTGCGCCTTGCGGGCAGCGTCACCCATCTATCGGTTGGCGAGCTGTGTGAGCAGCATCGCCTGCTACTGCTCGCTTGATGCGAGCCGAATGCGGACCGAATATGTCCGCGGTGGGGTGAGCTGCGCCTTGCGGGCAGCCTCACCCATCTATGGTTGGCGAGCTGTGAGAGCATCGCCGGCTACTGCTCGCTTGATGCGAGCCGAATGCGGACCGAACATGTCCGCGGGAGGTGAGCTGCGCCGGTGGGCAGCATCACTCTCTCTCTGTCCGCTGAAAGTAAGTTGGTAGCGGGCCGGATATGCCCGCACGGGGGGCGAGCTGCGCGTGTTGGCAGCGTCACCCATCTATCTGTTGGTTGGCGAGCTGTGGGAGCAGCATCGCCTGCTGTTGTCTTACTTTGGTAGTGGGACAAGTTTCTTCACTGGACGCTTTAAGGTGCCGCCGGATGTGCGCACCTCAGCTGTCCGGACCTCTCCATCAGCGCCCGGGAAAACTGCGATTATGCGGCCTCGCGGCCACGTGTTGCGAGGCAGCTGGCCGTCTGCGATGAGTACGGGATCACCCACCTGCAGATTAGGGCCACGGCTATGTGGCTCCCGCCGGTGTTGGAGCTCGGGTAGGTACTCACGTACCCAGCGGCGCCAGAACTGGTCGGCGAGTGCTTGTGAGCGCCGCCAGTGGCGCTTGCTGTCGATGTCGTGCTCTGTGAACACGCCAGGCGTCGGCAGCCGGGCTGAACCACCCAGGAGGAAGTGGTTCGGCGTGATGGACTCGTCATCGTCACTGTGAACTGAAACATGGGTTAGTGGTCGACTGTTGACCGTATATTCGGCCTCACACAACAGTGTGTGTAACACCTCTTCATGTGGGTGTTTTTCGTGAAGTATAGTCTGTAATGCTGTCTTCACACATCGGACTAGGCGCTCCCATGCGCCACCCATAAAAGGCGCTGACGGAGTGATGAAGCGCCATACTATTCCTCGGCGACTTGCCTCTTCTTTGAAGGCGTCTCGGAGCTCTTTGTCGGCACCGTGCATGTTGGTGCCGTTGTCTGAATGTATTTCTGTTGGACATCCTCTGCGTGCAGCGAAGCGGCGCAGTGCTAGTATCGCGGAGTCTGCGCTGAGGCTTGCGGCGATTTCCAGGTGTACCGCTCTGGTGGTCAGGCACGTAAATAGAGCCACGTACCTCTTCTGATGCTGGCGACCGACTGTAACGGATAGCGGACCGAAATAGTCGAGTCCAGTGAATGTGAACGGCCTCTGATGATGAGCTAGACGCGTTCTGGGGTGGTCGCCTGTAGCTGGTACTGGTGCGCACGCCTTCCTAATGCGACACGGTAAACAACGTGTCACTACCATTTTCGTTGTGGGTCTCGTTCTGACGACCCAGTAATGCTGTCGGACTTCATTGATGGTCATCTCGGTTCCACTGTGTTGTAAGCTGCGGTGTGTCCAGTCTATGTAGAGCTGAGTTATACGATGGTCGCCATGTAATATGGGTGGGCGCTTGACGTCTTCTGTTATTTTGTCGATTCTATCTATACGACTTCTGAGGCGTATGACGTCATCCTTCAATTCTATTTGCAACGGTCGTAGGGCGCTGTCCTTATCTATTTCTTCGTTTTCACGTAAACTTGTTAACTCGCGGGAAAACGTCTGTTGCTGTACAGCTTGCACGAGTAACCTCTCCGCTTGTTGGAGGTATTCGGCTTCTATTAATTGACTATATTTTGACGTAACTGGGGACGTCACTGATGCTGTAGGAGGGGGCACTGCCGTCTTTGTACGTTTCCTCCAATCCGGATCCGCTTCTATATTTTTCCTCGTTCTTTTATAGAACGTGTTTTCTTTGGGCGGCCGACATTTGGCGACGAAGCGTAGTACTGTCGCCGTCGCTCTCAACAGTCGTTCCCATTTCGAAAATCTTGCTGGATCGGGTATGACTTCTGTGAGTCTTCTATCTATATTTTCTATAGCGACTAAAGTTCGCTCCTCACCCGTCTGTTCCTCTAGTGGAGGCTTCTCTATTGGCCATGTTGTCGACTCTTCATACAGGAAGCTGGGGCCACAAAACCACTCGTGTCTCGAATCAAAGTTGTGTGGTACATCACGAGTGGCTGCGTCTGCTATATTTTTCTTAGTGGGCACCCATCGCCAGTCTTCGACTCTACTATGCTCTTCTATGGCAGCTATGCGGTGCGCGACGAACGGTTTGTATACTCGAGCTCCTTTTCTGATCCAGGTCAGCACGGTTTTGCTGTCTGACCAGTACGTCACGGAGGCCGGCTTGACTCCGTGTTCTCGGATGACAGCTGCAGCGACGCGGGTCCCCATCACCGCGGCCTGCAGCTCGAGTCGGGGTATCGATTGGAGCTTGAGTGGCGCCACCTTTGCCTTGGCCATGACGAGGCTCACGTGAGTCTTGCCATCTTCTGTAGAGATACGCCAGTACACCGCTGCGGCGTACGAAGTTTCGCTCGCGTCCGTGAAAACGTGGACTTGCGTTTCTATGGCGTCGCTATATCCTGGGTAACATCTTGGTACTGTGACTTGTGCAAGATTCTGTAGATGTTGAACCCAACTTCTCCATGCTGTGGCCAAGTCTGCGTCGAACGGCTGGTCCCAGTCAACTCCTCTTCTCCATGCTTCTTGGAGTATCTGTTTGGCGCGAATCGTTACGGGTGAGGCTAGGCCGAGTGGGTCGTATAGTGACATCACTATTTTCAGCGCCTCTCTCTTTGTGGGCACCTCCTTCTGTAATACGCCACTCGGTAATCGGGCTAGGCTCAGATTGAAACCCAGCGTATCTGCTCTTGGTCTCCATATTAGGCCAAGAATTTTTTCTGTATGGTCGCCGATGTCAACGACTTCTGTCTCTATAAGCGACGGTTCTATTTTCTGTATGACGTCGATGTCATTAGATACCCATTTCTTAATTTCGAAACGAGCCTGTTGGTGTATCTTCTTCACCGCTGTTGCTATATGTGTCGCTTCTTCTACTGTTCTATAGCTATCCAGATAATCATCCATATAATGGTTCTTCACTATTGCTTCTACTGCTTCTGGATGCTGTTCTATGTGCCGGTTCGCGTTCCAATTCTTCGCGAATATGGCCGTGCACGGTGAGCTTGCCGCGCCGAATATGATTGACGTCATTCGATACTCGTCGGGGGCTCCTTCTCTTCTATTGCCTCTCCACAAATATCGGAGGGCGTCTCTATCTTCAGGTCGTACTTTGACCTGCATGAACATTTCGGTAATGTCACCTGAAATGGCTATCGGATATCTACGAAACCTCATCATGACGCCGGGCAGCGACTGTAACAGGTCCGGTCCTGTAAGTAGGAAGTCGTTCAGCGACATTCCATTCGATTTAGCTGCGGCGTCGTGTACTATTCGAAACTTCTCCGGCTTCATGGGATTGAAGACGTCGAAATGAGGCAGATACCAGGTTCTTCCTGGCGTGGTTTGTTTGGGCGCTTTTTCTGCATACCCTTTCGAAAGGAGCGAGTCCATCTGTTCTATATATTTATTTCGAAGACTCGGATCTTTGTCGAGCTTCTTTTCTATAGAGATCAGCCGCTTGTGTGCTGTCCCATAACTATCGGGCATTTCAAAGTTGTTATTTTTCCATAACATAGCTGTTTCTATATGCCCATCTGTCAACTGTTTGGTATGTCTTTTCAAGATGTCTTCAGCCTGCTTCTCTGGATCAGAATCTGGACGCCGAGGATTAACTATTAGGGACTCGAGTGCGAAAAATTCACGAAGTTGCTCGTTCAGTCTGTCGTCTCTATTTTCTCTATCTTCTCTGCATGCGCTGACGTAATGCACCTGCTGACCGAGTATTCTAGTGTGCGCGCCATGTAGCGTCCATCCAAGCGTTGTAAGTGACGCTATTGGCTGGTGCCTGGGGCCTCTTCTGACTTCACTGGCAAGGAGAAGGTGCCAGTTGTCTTGGCCAATCAAAATCTTGGGCGCGCCAACATCATAGACTAGCTGCTCTTTCAAGTCGATGAGATGTTTGCAATGTGTGACATCTTCTTCACGGACTGTCTGTGACGCGAGATTAAGCTTCGGTATGGTGCGCGCTCTGAACGGCACCCTATTTCTATGCTGACTCGCGAGTGTCACTGTGACTCTTTTCGAACAAGGAGTGTCGATCATGGTGTCACCGATCGCACCAATCTTCAGTGGGTCGATCTTGCCCTCGGCTCCGACTTGGTCGGCGATGTCTTCATCGATCAACGATACGGTCGATCCATCGTCGAGTAGGGCGAATGTAGATGCCTCTCCCGCCGGTCCAATGACCCGGACCGGGATGATTTTTAAATAGGCGTGATTCGACGATGATCTTGAGCTGGCGACTGTCTCCTTGGGCTCCTTTTTGACTTCGGTCTGTCTGGGCTTTTCGGCTGCCACCGCAGCAGGCTTCTTGTCGTAATGAAGTAGCCGACTGTGCGTGGCTGTACACCCCTTGACGTCACACTTCTTCGCGTTGCATTTATGCCGCTCTCTTCTTGGCTTCAGGCAACGGAAGCACAGGTTTAGATTCTTCGCAATTTCCCATCTCTTGTTACTATTGCTATTCTTGAACTTCGAGCAATCGCGTTCTATATGGCCATCCTTCTCACACAGTCGGCACTTGCTTGCTGACTTCTCTGTTGTTGTGTGAGTCCTCTGCTGCGGTGTGCGTCGGTTGGATGAGCCCTCTGTCTTGATGTTTTCAGCAGGAGCGAAAGCGCTGCAGTATCGAGCTTGTTCGGTAATGAATTCGCTAAACAGCGACAAGTCTGGCAAGGACTGGTATTTTTCTGTATATATACGGTACCACTGTACACGTATCGAATTCGGTAGCTTCTCTGTCAAGGTTCGCATGAGCTCGGCGTTGATCAGGTAATGATCCTTCTTCAATGCTCGCAGCGTTACTATAGCGCACCTCACGTGGCTTGCGAATGAGCAAATATCCTTTGGATTTTCACTGCATCGTGTCAGTCCTCGCAATCTATCTGTTTCGGCCTGTGCTATCGAATCTGGTCGGCCGAATTGCAGCTCGAGTTCCTTCATGATGTCATCTGGTCTTGCATGGCCGATGAGTTCTGAACTAACTGTTTCTAAAGCGCGTCCATGCAGGCTTCTTCTAAGTCTTGCTGTATTCTCGACATCGTTGAAATATTTTCGAGTTGTTTCATAAATGGCTCGAAATGACAACCATTCTGTATGCGCACCACTGAAGTTCGGTAAAGTCATAATGACCTTCGACGCCGAGGAGGAATTCTGTGACTGCTGTTCTGTTTTCTTGTCAACTAAAGATGCTATAGCAGCCGTAAGGTCCGTAACGAATGGACGTAAATTATCCTCGCTCCTATCGTCTTCTATTTTCTTCATAGGTGGTGGCTCTATCTGTTTAGCACTATCTGGATCTATGTGCGTTCGACGAGAGTCCACTATTGGTTCGAAGTCCACAGGGGGGGGCGGTTGCTGTCGACTATCACGGATGTCCCCCTCGGCGGCGTTGGTCTCTCTCTGATCAGGAACAGGTTCAGGCGCCTCTTCCAGCCAGGAACGCACGTACTCTTCATTTGAGTTTCTATCGTCCAAATATTCTTCGTCCGACTCTTGTTCGGCTCTCTGAAGTGCTAACTGGGCAAGCTCCAACTTAATCTTCAATAAGTCTTCGCGAGCCTTCTGTAGTTTTCTATATGACCGCGGTGACCTGTCAATGGTCGACGGCGGACGTCTATGTTCTATACGGGCGTCACCCCGGGTAGTCATTGGCAAGACTCGGCTATCTCTTCTATTTGACGGCTTCATTGTACTATCTGAAGTCGTCTCAAAGCGGGTTCCCTTCCTTGAGGTCGATGGCATCTGTTTCTGTACTGTTGTCGGCAATGGTGCAGGTACTGGTTCTATTGCTGAAGCTTCTATCTGTTCTATTCGTTCAGCGGCAGCAGGCGGAGACACGTCTTCACTGCGCTGCTGCATCGATCGCGCCGTCCCAGACGATGAAGGCGAACGCGGCGGCACCTGATGATGGATAGCAGGAACCCTCTCGGCTGGTTCCTGTATCGGAACTGTCCACGCCTCGGATGATTTGCCATGCGACCTCGTGATCGGCATTGTTGAAGTCTTCAATGAATCTTCAAAACTATTCGGTAGTCCACTGGTAAGCCTCAGGTGAAACTTCAATCCAAGTTTCCAAAAAAAAAAATTTTCAAAAAATTTTCAAAATTCTTCAAAGTCCCCAATCTTCAAAAAATATTCTAAGTTCGGATTGACTGAAACTTTTCTAAGTCCCAGACTGTTCAAAATCTTCTATGTGTGAAGTCGATCGAAATTCTCTAAGTCCAAAATTCTTCAAAAATATTCTATGTCCCGCTTGATCAAAACTTTTCTAAGTGTCAGGTTGTTGAAAATTTTCCAAGTTCAAAATTCTTCAAAAATTTTCCAAGTCCCGGATTGTTGAAAATTTTCTAAGTTCAAAATTCTTCAAAAAATTTTCCAAGTTCAAAATCTTCAAAAATATTCTAAGTGTCGGAACCCCTCAAAATTTTCAAAGTGTGAAGTCGTTCGAAATTTTCTAAGTTCAGCTTGATTAAATTTCTTCTATGTTGTTGCTTCACTATTTTTCAACATCAATCTGCCTAGGGGTAGTTTTCTTGAAGGGATGATTTCTTCAAGGTCCGACTTCTATTTAGCTTCTAGGGACACCCTTCGTGTCTTGAAATGTTGAAGGGTAGTTTTTTCTTCAAGGGGGTGCGACTTCACAATAGGGGTTGCGCCTTCAGGGTAGCTGCGTGGTTCTATAAATCCAACTTCCAAATAGCTAGATCAGGCTATCTTCAAAATATCCGGCTCCGATGGACCAGAAAATGTACGGGGCGGACGTGATCGACTGGACTGTAGGGTGGCCAGGGTAGGTTATCCTATTCTTCAAAAGTGGACTGTATGGTGACAACCCACCTAGGTATAAATGATCCAGACGCGTTGACGCTCCGTCTATAAGCTACGGGCCATGAGGATGCAACCCTTAGCTGAATACTTGCTATACTTGCTGTTATTGACACAGTATATAGGGGTAGGTATAGAGGGCTTACCAATAAAGTCACAATAAAACACTATTTAACTTGTTCACTATGCACTTAGCGATTTGAAGGGTGAAATTCGCGACTATATGATTCTACATTTAGTTATAAATCCGAAATATCTTGCAAATGACTACAAATTCTATAAATTTTCAATGTTACTATTGTACGGCGCAACTATACCGTATCGACACCCAAAAAATCACCGTGTGTGATGAAGTTTATTAACTTAAATTTTCACTATGTTAATTCTAGATTTTAGGCTATATCTAGGCTTAGGTCTATGTGAGTAGGGGTTGTCGTACCTTCATGGATAGCCCTCGGTAGGCTCCATACAGCGGAGACGAATTCACCCCTTCATCCCCCTCCATGTAGGGGTGGGATGCCGAAAACTATACAAAACTATAGTAGGCGCGAAGCTATTACCTACTTGGGGTGAATTTACCGTAAAACTATGCTAGGAGGGCTATACAGCTATATGTATCTCTATAGATACGACAACCCTCTACAAAACTACATATGTTTCAACCCTGTCACTCAAGGGGTTGCAACTCTATAAGCGTATATATTTCAGGGGGATAAAAATAAACAGTTTTATTAAATCCTTAATTACGGCTTTATGCCTGCATACACTATAAACATCTATATATCCCCTGAAAGGATTTTTCAAGGCGGTTCTATTTCAGACATTTAGAAGTCTAGAATCTAGACTTGTTTTTTCGGGAAAGGAAGAGGGTAGATGCAAAGTGTTTTATTTTGTGCATACCTTCACCAGGGCTATTTATCAAAAACCATTGACCAATCACGTACCAGCACCCTCCTGCTCTGTGATTGGTCAGTGTCGCTTTTAGCTATGCGACTACCTTTGACCTAATATTTCAGGTCTCAATTTACCAAGCCCTTTCTATTTACCTATGTATGTCTGTCTGTGTGTGTATATACCTCGATTACCTTATATACCACCGATATACCTTTATATACCTTGATTACCTTTATATACCTTCGATTACCAGGGTTACCATGTGTTTACTGTTATGTGTAAGGGATAGGATACCCTACCTAACTATATTCTATCTATTTGGAAGAAATAAAGGCTCCAAGGGCTTATATACTGCCTCTTGAGAGCAAACAACTGTAACGAATGTGTTTTATTTCAATAACAAACTATGTATCAACTATAGCTACCTATAACTATCTATACTATGCAGCTTTATTTGTTACAGCATTCTATGTACTAACTAACTACCTATAACTACCTATACTATGTAGTCGCGGTTTTATTTGTTGCAACATTCTATGTACTACTATAGCTACTTATAACTATCTATACTATGTAGCTAAGACGCATCGTCGCGAACAGTAAAGTTGAAGATTTTATCTTGGAAATAAAAAATAAGCCCGACGACTTTCTCTCGTCGAATAAGGGTTGATTTTGAAGCATGAGTATGAGGCTGCGGAATTTGTTCGAAAGAGTCACTGCGACCCCGGAACGCAAAGGGCAGAAGAAGGATCACGAGTGGGTTTTAGTCAGTAAGAGTCCGTCCCTTCCGCTCCGCCCAGAGCGGGAGATGTCATTTGATGATTTCCAATCCAAAAAAAGCATGACTATGAAGATCTCGTGTCTAAATAATATCGCCCTGATCGATCTACAAGGTTAAGCAACGCTTGCCTAGGTCTGTCCTTAAAGGGGTGACCATCGTAACGTACCGAAATCTCTTTGTGTCTCAAAAAGCACGTTAAGCTGTCTCAAAGTAATTCGTGTCATTTGTAGATCTTTGACAATCCATTCACGGGATTAATACATAATCTTTTAACTGTCGATCTATAAAGCGATCATGTAACCATGTCACAGACCTATGTACAACACATGAAATAGTTGCCCTACAAGAACACTGGCTGCTACCTGATGACTTAGGTTACCTTAATAATATTCACCCTGACTTTTCATACCACGGAGTATCGGCAGTGGACACGAGCGAGGGTGTGTTAAAAGGAAGGCCGTATGGAGGCGTTGCAATACTATGGAAGAAATCTTTGTTTGTCAATGTAACACCGATCGAAACCGGCTCGACGCGCGTGGCAGCCGTGTGTATGCAGCTCGACGGCGGACGGAGTTTCGTCGTAATGTCTGTATATATGCCTACCGAGGACGCGGACAACCTGCCTCTCTTTACGGAATGCCTAGGTGTGATTAGTGCAGTTATGGAAGTGAACGATGTGGAGAGTGTTTTTGTGCTCGGTGATTTTAATGCTGACGTCTCGCGCTCAAATAGTCTATTTGGGGGTAAGCTGATGGAGTTCTGCAACGATCTGGATTGGGTTTGTGCGGATCTTGCTATGCTCGGTATGTCCTCAGATTCCTTTACATATTTAAGTGATGCGCATGGCACCACAAGCTGGCTCGATCATTGCATAGCTACCTCAGCGGGGTTGAATGTAATTGATAATATTCAGATTATAAACGATGTTTACTACTCAGACCATTTCCCATTAGTAATAAGTTGCAATATTGATGCTATTATGCCTAAAATTAATAAATCACATTGTCAGAAAAATAATAAGGTAATTTGGGGTACTAGAACTTTTGAACAGAAATGTAATTATGTTAAATTATGTGATAAGTATTTGAACTCTTGTGACTGGGCTAGTTTTCCCTGCCAAGGTGTCTCATGCCAAACTAATGCTCATTTTCACCTGATTGATCAGCTATACTCTCAAATAGTTAACTGTATATCTAAAGCTGCTAAATACTCATATGAGGGAAAAACCTATCGCATCAAAAAGAGGGTTGTTGGTTGGAACTATCACGTTAAAGATTGTCACGCGTTAGCTAGACAATGTTATCAATCATGGATATTTTATGGTCGCCCTACTCAGGGAAGGATTTATGATGACATGATTCACAGTAAAAAAGTGTTTAAAAACAAGTTAAAATGGTGCCAGTTAAATGAAAATAAAATAAAAATGGATATTGTAACTACACACCGATACAATAAAGACTTCGGGAACTTCTGGAAAGAAACCAATAAATTAAATTATAAATCTAGTCTCCCTTTATCTATAAATGGTGAGCAGAACCCTTGTAATATTGCTAATATGTTTGTAAATAAATTTAATCCGCCCCCACCGCCACCTCCGACCACTCCTGACAACTGTTCGAATGTGTCGCGCTCGGACGATGGTGGCGCGGGGACCCCGTCGTCGTCGTCGCCGCCGCGTGCGTCTCTGCCGTCTTCGAGCGCGACGGTGACGCCGTCCACTGAACTGAGTGAGTTACACGTCACAGCTGAGGATGTATTTCAGTGTGTGAAAAGTATGAAGCGCGGCAAGTCCCCGGGTCACGATGGGCTCAGTGTCGAACACGTTTTGTTTGCACCTGCATTGTTGTTTGATAAAATAGCTTTTTTATTCAATTCTTGTATTGACCACAGCTACTTACCTCAAGAATTTATGAAAACCACCGTTGTGCCCATTGTTAAAAATAGAACCGGTGATGTGTCCAGTTTGTCCAATTACCGCCCAATATCACTAGCAACCATATTATCAAAAATTTTCGAAAACCTGATTATGAAACACTTCAATGAAACGAATATTCCGCTTAATAACGCTCAGTTTGGATTTCGGCGGGGTCTGTCCACTGACTTGGCTATCTTTGCTTTAAAAAATACAATATTCAAATACATCAGTAGAAATACAACAGTATACGCATGCTTTTTAGACCTCAGCCGAGCTTTTGATACAATTAATTATAATATACTCTGGAAAAAGTTGAGACAAACCCGTGTGCCGAGTAAAATAGTAGACCTGTTTGAATATTGGTATGGTAATCAAAGTAACCAAGTCAGATGGGATAACGCCTTGTCTGAGACGTATAGGCTAACCAGTGGCGTGAGACAGGGTGGCCTGACTTCTCCGGTGCTGTTTAACCTGTATGTCAACGACCTGATCGAGGAACTGAGCAGCACCAGAGTCGGATGCCATATTGGCGGTGAATGTTTAAATAACCTCAGTTATGCAGATGACATGGTTCTGCTTAGCCCCTCGGTCAATGGCCTCAGAAAACTCATTTCCCTTTGTGAGAATTATGCAGTTCGACACCAACTAACCTATAATGTGAAAAAGACAGAAGTAATAATTTTCAAATATGGCAATGGCCCTGATAAAGTATTGCCAATTACTTTGTGTGGCTCAAAATTAAAAATAGTAAGGCAATTTAAGTATCTTGGACACATCATAACGGAAAACTTAAAAGATGACGATGACTTAGAAAGACAAAGACGTAGCATTGCATGTAGAAGTAATATGCTAAATCGACGCTTCTTCCATTGCTCGAAGCAAGTCAAAATAACCCTGTTCCAGGCTTACTGTCAGTCGTTCTACACCAGTCAACTTTGGTATAAGTACACGAAGAGTGCATACAACACTCTTCGCGTGCAGTACAATAACGCGTTTCGGCTCATGCTCAACCTGCCCTGGCGATGTAGTGCGACTGAGATGTTTGCTGAGAGCAGAGTTACCGACTTCTTTGCGCTCATGAGAAAGCTCAGAGCGTCGTTCTTTTCGCGTGTGGCAAGAAGTAAAAATGTTATAGTAAGAGCTGTGTTCTATACGGTGCATTTACTGAGGGAGACAAAATAAATGTGCTCACCAATTTTACGCGGTACGTTTGTTTTGGCTTCTTTTGTGTGAACTGGTGGGTGGTTTTTACCGTCATATCTTTTATTTTTATTGTTTTGAAATTTACTGTTTGTTTATGTGTGTAGTTTTTATGTGTATAGTTTAAGTCCTGTTTTAGTATAAGTTTCAATTTCAATTTTATGGGTGATAATGCCTGAAATAAACATTTATTATTATTATTATTATTATTATTATTATAATCCATGTTTCTCCATGTAAAATACTGGAATTCAGTTGTATCAGGTTTGGCTTGAAGCCGACCCCAACGCAGTTGGGAAAAGAATCCGTTTTTTTTTTCCAAATGCGTTGGGGTCAACTAACTGAGTGCCCATGTGTTTATTTGGTAAACGTAATAATAATAATAAGGTCGACTAGTAAAAATAAATAAAAAAGCTCCCTACACAAAACCCAAGTTCCCTTTTTACAAATAAAAAATAATTTAAAAAAAATCTCAATCTTAATTACGGCGAGCTACCCATAGCTCGCCATCCGCAGGCCCGCGAACTCACAACTATGCCTGCAGTTTTTGTTTATGATGATTGTTGGAATCATTAAGAAAGGTACAGCGAAGAAAAAAGCCATTTGGCCCTTTCACAACATGCTCTACTTTCTATTGTTTGCAGATCCAACCAAAAAAGTACTAAATGTCACTTACAATGAAGGAATCGGGCCACTATGGTGCACGTGGTGCAAACCACAAAGTTTACAAAACAAGTCAAAAATGAATCATCACCATCAAAAACTTGTATTTATGAACAACATCTAAACATTTTTGTCATTGTTCTGTTTGCGTAACAACTTTTTGGTGCTTCGACTTTGACTTATTTTGTGATGATGGACGTGTAATCTCAGCAAATGGAGCTTTTGGATAAGCAACAACAATAGGGATGTTTCCTGAGTAAAAAATATATGATTACGTTTAGTCCGTCAGTTAGATTATAGAAAAATATTGGACACGTATTTTTTCCTTTATCAAATCTATAAAAACTGACGAACATACAAAGCATCAAAGATCAGGAGTGGGGGCTTGTGACGTTACGGCTCGGTAAAAATTGTAGCGAGTAGTGACGTCACACGAGTTTTCAACGCTCTGTATCGTCTTCATTTTTTGTCTACGTGAAAAAAGAAAAAATACGTGTCCAATATTTTTTGGAAATCTATCTAACGGACTAATTAGATTTTTTTAGTCAACTACCCTATTGTCACATCGGTCGATTCAACGTTTACGGAGGTCGGCTGGTGGATGGGTGATCTGTTACATTTTGATTGAAAACCATTAGGGATTTGGAGATCTGGTAGTCAGCTGTCTCTTGATAAAATGGAAGCCTATTATAATATACAAGCAGCGCCCCGCGGTTTAACCCGCGTAGTTCCCGTTCCAGTGGGAATATGGGAATAAAATATAGCCTATGTTACTCAAGGTGAATGTAGCTTTCTAATGTGAAAGAATTTTAGATATCGGTCCAGTAGTTTTTGAGTTTATTCGTGACATACAAAAATACAAATCTTTCCTCTTTATAATATTAGTGTAGATGTAGTTGTGAAAAGTCTTGTCAGATTGCTTGAACCTGCTATTTGGAATAAGCAAATACCTGCGAAGATCTTCTTCACTTCAATCAATTCTAACATTACATTCGAAACATTCGTTACATTCGAAATGTGCAATTATTTTTCTTTACGTAAACGTACAAAACAAACATACAGACCAGGAACAACTATATGTGGCGATAGAAATGTTTGTTCCTTGCGGGAATCGAACCCGCGACACGCAGCGCAGCAGCCCAGTGCTCAACAACTGCGCCAATCGTGTGAACATTGAAGACTATTCGACCTTAACAAATTTTCTTTAACGTTTTTAACAAAAATAGCGTCTTTCATTCCTTCTTTGCTTTCAAAGGTTTCAAGTAATTAATTTAAAAGAACACTTTTATGATAGGTTAATTTTATCTATAAACCCCTTTATATTTTTCCGCGGCATATTTTTTGCTAGCATTAATTTTATGATATGGCGACTTTCAAAATTACATTAATTTTGTTTTAGCTCCGTCTTAATTTCGTCATTTAGTGTAGGTTGGCCAACTCTGTAACTAGAAGAGGTTAGAGCGTGTATCTGAATTCCAAGTTTGGTATCAGTCTAGGAGCAATATAATTACGTTTTCTGAACTAAAAAATAGAGAAAAATGTAATAAACATAGGCAAAATACAAGAAACGTCCTTAAGAAAACGCCCATTAGTTAATCTTATTATGACTATTCCGAATGCCCGAATAAATCAATATAACGAACTTGTCTTGAATCATTAAAATTATGAATAACACGGCTTTAAAATCAATTAGATCACTACTAAAATAAATTAACACAGACACTAGAATGTTTCCGAAACACAAAATTTATTGGGACTGTCTCGCTATAAAATTCAAAGATGGCCGCCGTACCGCACGCCCACATAACGTTCGGACTTGGCTGAGGAAACATAAATATTACTGAAACAGTCATAGGTTTGTCAGAATATTGTCACTATTGCGATTTTTCGTTGCGTTTTGTTTTAAAAATAACTCTTTCTAGATTTTTATTGCGTTTATTACACGGTAGTCTGTTACTGTAATGAAGAAGAAATTTAAATCAGCAATTTTAGTAGAGTACTTGTAGAATTGAATTTTTTTATAAGGGACTTATTGGAACTCGGAGAACAGAACAATATGATTAAACAAAAAATAAACGTTAAAATCTGTCGCTTTCGCCAGTCCCAGTTCTTCGTATCGCCTCAAAATTAATTTGTAGTTTGAAAACGATTCATTACTTTGTAATCAGTCAATCTTTATTACTGAGCATCTGTTACAGATTTTAATTTAAGTGATTACGAAGAATTCTATACAAGATAATCCAAGGCTAATGATTTGTTGCGGTATTTGTTCGAAAGAGTCACCGCGGCCCTGGAACATGAAGAGCATTAAGAGGAACACGGGTGGGTTTTAGGCAGTAAGAGTGACATTCCGTTACCCATCTTTATAAGAAAGGGATACTGCTTTTTAGCCGTGTTTTAAGGAATAAATATTAGGTAGGTAATTGTTTGCAATAAAAATATAAAGAGTGAAGTAAAGTACCTACACGCCCGACTTCCGGAGTCAGAAGACGATTCTCGGACACTTCTCGGTTCAAAGAAATGTCAGCATAGAAGACGGGACCCACTAAGGCACTGGCCTTAGTGGGCCCCATCTTCTATGCGAATCTATGTGAATCTTTTGATCAAATACCCTGGCAGGTCAGTACCTGCCAGGAAGCTATAGCGGAATTTGATCAAAAGATTCACCGCGACCGTGGAACGTGAAAAGCACTAGGAAGATCACGGGTGGGTTTTAGTCAGTAAGAGTCTGACACTCCCTCCTATTCAGGCCACAGTGGCAGAAATCATTTGATGATATTAGATCTATAAAATGCAGTGTAACTATTAAATCAAAGTTAGTAGAAAAATACTAAAACTAGTATTATATTCCAAATACCTCTTCTCATACATTTGTAATATGTCCATATTTTGATATTAATACGTATATAATGAACAAACTTTTGCCCGTGAACTCGTACGCGCATTTCCGGTTCCTGTACGAATTTTGGGAAATCCTCACTTACTGCTCTCAGTTAAAGAAGGTTTATATTATATTGATAGATAAAATTGTATGTTTCATGTATTTTTTAGAGTAACCTTAAACAATACTGATCTAATCACAAAAAAAAGGTTTCACAGATCTACACACACAGAGCTAGACTATCACTGAGTATGAAATACTACATTTGATTTCGGAAAATGCACAATTTCTGCGAGATAGACCATAAGAATGGAGACACGGGAGAAAGCTAGCCTACATTTTTATTTAAATGCATGCAACGTTTTATTAAAAAATACTAAGAACAAAAACTAGGAGTTTCTCCAGTATCCTGCATTTACAAAAAAAATACATTCAAAAACAACATACAGCCAGACCCGGAACAACTAACTTTAAGCACTGCAGATATTTTTTCAGTGCGGGAATCGAACCCGCGACACGCAGCGCAACAACCAATCGCTGAACCACTGCGCCAACCGTGCTGTTATAAAATAATTAACAAGTAGCACTCGAAACTTGAATTCACACTACTGATTGCATACAATAAACCAGCTTATTGACACATGGAACTTATTACTGGATTCCAACTTACACCCAAATGATTGGTTGCAATCTGTTAGACTTTCAAATAATTGAAACCAGCTGGCTTCGAAACAACTCCAGTTTGGTCAGGGATCCTTTGAACCTTATTAATTGTGTTGACGTTGATTAATTAATCAGCTTAAACTGGTAAAATTCGAAACCACCATTGTCTCTCGTATTATTTACTGACAAAAGAGGATTTTCTGTTCAAAAGTGGAGATATTGTAATAATTTCTGGCACTTACTTAAAATTGTGCTTTGAAACTCAAAAAGGGACGATAGTACCGTGCTTAGAAATCTCTAATGTTCTAATATTTTCCAAAATCACACCAGTCTCAACGAACAAAATTCAGTTCATTTTTATAATTATAGAATAAAATACTCTTTATTATGTACCGATTTGAAATATAATTTCACTGCTGGGAAGCTACTCTATCACCGGGTATATTTTAGGCTAAATTACTCCCCGTCTTCCCACGGGAACGGGAACTATGCGGGCGAAACCGAACAATGAATCAGTATTCTAAATTCCCAAAATCTCATACATGTAGGCCTTTTAGGTAACGCGCGTTCGCTGTTGCTTCAAATATCCACGCGCCCCCTTGAAGGTTAATAAACTTGTGTGTGCCTTCATAACTTAACAGCCCAGCACACTCAGTTCGACTTAACGAACATGCAAAGGCAGAAAAACAAAAGAAAAACTAACTCAACAAGTTTTCTCGCCAACTTCTTGGGAGAACAAAACATTCGTTGCTAGGTACTCTGTGGTGGATAATTTTTATAAGTTTTCAGTAACCTACGCAATCAGTTGCGTGCATATTTTATGCATAAATCGTTCTCGCTTGTTTATCTGTTAGGGACGTAACGCAAGATCGGCACGCCGACATTTGGCTAGACGATCATTCGAGGTCATCGTCTCTTGGCGGGTACCGTCGGCAAAACAGTTTTCTTTTGAATAAATAATTCAGCTCCAATCTGTCAAATGGTATCGTTTTCTTTTCGAGTCGACGGTGAACTTTTGATAATTTGAGCTCAGTAGGAATTAAACCAAACAAAAGACTTAACTTTAGACATTAATTGAATGGAAAACTTTCGTTTACTGTATTCATTATTGGTATTTAAAATTTTTGTATTTTTTTCTTCACTTGATCAAATTAAGAAGCCGCATATGTATAAAAAAATGCTATGCAATTGTTTATGTAGGTACTCGTCAGTAAAACAGACATATATGTACATAAAATCCTAGACTAGTAAAAAATTTGGTAAAACACCATTATAAATACAACTATATAATTATTAGAAAGCAAAAGAGTTTTTTTGTTTGGTTGAACGCGCTAATCTCAGGAACTGCTGGTTCGAATTGAAAATTTCTTGGATAGCTAATGAGCTATCTAAGAAATTTCCTTCCTCGATAAATGTATCGAGGAAAGCTTATTGGTTATTAACATTACGTTAAGATCAACACAAGCGGGGCACCATTGTTACATAAATGGCTCCTTTTCTCGCTCTTATGTGACGAAAGCGAAGCTGCGTGGGTCAGCTAGTCTAGAATATAACACTGTGAGCTAAAATCTAAACAACTCAATCCACCAAATCACGCTAATTTACCACCAACGCAGGCAATAAACTGATGACGTCAACAAAATCTAGGCTGAACTAAATTTCTTTTGCCGACCGTACTACTTTGGTACACACATATAAATTTTCACCACTACAACTTTCAGTCCTGGCTTTGAGCCAAAAACTCCTGTACTTATCTGTGATTCGCTCTTATATTCGAGTTCTATAGAAAAATATATCATTGTGTTCGACGTTTTCAAGCAATTAACGTTACGTATATTCAGAATCAGTAATATTTTATTAAAATCATAGATAAATACATTAAAATTAAAATGTAAGTTGTGGCAACGTGAAACTAACTTGTTTTATTTCATCTTCCTCGGCACCAACGTACCAGCACCTCATCAGCACCGACCACCAAATTACACCGCTGCACAATTATCTTTGATATTACCAGAGTATTGGCGAATTTACGTTTAGGATAGACGACCAGCTGAAATAAAAAAATTGATCACACTTTGCCTTATACTCATGGCATATTATTTTCTGTATCAATATAATCCTCCATATTTATTTTCTGTATGAACTAAATGAGATTTTCCCTCATAATATTATTTTATCAAGTAAAGGCTGGCTTCATTCTGTTACGGATGATGGAAAGGATTTGATAGATACGCTGACGGCAAATTCCCATAATTATGGCACGTTGGCATCTCAGTTGCAATCTATGGAAAATATCAGATTGCAGCTGCGACGGGAATTACTGATAATTACTATTAAAAATACTTTACAACCGCTTTTCAAATCTTTCCCCACATCAAAACAGTCAAACACATTTTTATATAGAATGCATTGTAGTTTTTTAAGAATAAATCTCAGAACAATACTCACGAGCTGCATAGTTTTCGAAAAAAAATGCGTACCAAATGAGAATGTTTAAAATACCAAGCGTTCCTTGAATTGTCTGCGATGCTCTGAAATATTTGAGTGGCAGCACGCAAGTGCAGAGACGCAGTGGTTAATAATTTAATACATTCTTCTCTGCATAATTTTTGAAAGAAAATGTCCATCTCTCCTTTTTCCGTTTACATAATGGGCAACAGGTACTAATAAAAAAAAGAGGAACTAATAAATACAATTTAAAAACTACACGTTCGAAAACAGACCCATTTATGGAAGCTCCCAACCATGCCCAGCCCATATTCTGAGGTCTGTTTTTTCTGGATGGGAAATCATCAAATGACTTCTCCCGCTCTGGGCGGAGCGGAAGGGAGTGTCAGACTCTTACTGACTAAAACCCACCCGTGATCCTTCTTGTGCCATTTGCGTTCCAGGGCCGCGGTGACTCTTTCGAACAAATTCCGCAACAACCATGCCCAGCCTACACACCAATTAGCAGTTTCAGACTACAAATTCCCTATAAAGAATTTGACATACCTACATACACACATCCCTAGTTCACAATGTTCTCAGTACTCTACGCTGTTTACCATTACTTAGTGATCTTTGAACCCCATTCAATTCTGTTCCTACGTCACGGCTAAAAAGAACTGCCTTTATATGATTTATTTCGAGCTCTTTTCGATTTGTAAACGATCTTTTTGATGACATAAGTATATTAGTTGCGGAATTTGTTCGAAAGAGTCACCGTGGCCCTGGAACGCAAAGGGCATTAGGAGGAACACGGATGGGTTTTAATCAGTAAGAGTCTGAAGCTCCCTTCCGCTCCGCCCATAGCGGAAGAAGTCATTTGATGGATTCCATTCATGAAAAAGTACTCTATCAACCAGGGCCTCAAGTCTGCTATTACAATAGTGTCAGAATAGTCTAACATTGATTTCATAATGGTTGATTTTTACAAGTTTGGTAATCTACTAATATAAAAGCATCACTATGACTTTCCAATGGTCAACCACTGACACTCCATTGAAAGAAATGGCATAGAATAGTAATCTCGTACATAATGATAAATTAATGACAGAAGTATGCGGTAACCTGCTAAAATTTTGACAGTTCCTTTGATCAGTGACCTACCATTAGAACGCCATTGTGCAGTCATTGCTTTTAATAGCTCGGTTATCAAAAAGTATTACGAGACCATTGCAATGATCGACCATTATGAATTTAGCAGATTACGAACTTTTATCAAAATGACAATGGGATCGTGTTGGAACGACAAAATACAAATAGCAGACTTGATGCCCTGGGCGCTAGCTTGTCAGTTTTTTGAACCACATCCAACCCAGCACCTCGACCATATCATGTTAACAAGCCGATAAAACAATATTTTTCCATAAGTTTCTCGTTACACGAAAACCGTAGTGGGACAGGCCGCCTGTTGCTACTGGCTCAGAGCCAACAAAGCCGCGCGGTTTTTCACGACATCTTGTTCAACTAGATAATGTCGCCTATAAAATTTTGGACATATTTTAGAGAGTTTAAATCTCGTGTGGATGTTTGTAGGCACTGGTTTCTAAGTGCGTCTGTTGAAATGGGTTATTCTAGTTGTAAAAGACGAATTTACAAAAGTTAGTTAAAACATTTTTGAAATTTCTTATTAAAAAAAGATAACTGGAAATTGATATTTGTATGGAAAATTTAAAATGGGTCTAATTTAACTGTAACACTATTTATCGAAAATGTTTTCAACTAACTTTTTAGACATTTATGTATCCTGCTTATATGTGTGAAGTTTCATTTTAATCGGTTCAGTCAGTTCGGAAAATAACGATTTTTAGATTGAAAATTTGCATCAAATGCCGTTTGGCATACACTCTTAACGTATCTCTTAACGACTCGATTTTCACTATAGGTTTTTTATAAGTATGTATAGTATTTTTTACAGAACATCATCTGCCTAGCCGGGGTCGGCTTCCAGTTTGGGTTGCCATCCATACTTTATAAAAATGTATCCTACTTTAAAAGCATAAACTTAAAGTATGGGAAAATACTTTATTTCTAATCTGTACTGTGACGCATAAAACGAAAGAGGCATATGGATAATGATGAACTATTTATCAAAACCTGTTAGGTAACAGCATGTAAATACGAGATAATGATTATTGATTAACAATTAATAAGGTACTGAACGAACTAAACTTCTTAATAAATATATGTACATATCTTTGAAAAATTAAGTTATATTTACACATTTTGATATGGAATTTACAAATACTGGTCTTGTACAGTTAATATGGCTTTAAATATACTTAATATATTAAGATAGGGTATATTCCAAGTTTGTAAGAGTAATAGAGATCCAAAGAAAATCTAAACTTATTTTATAAAGAGGATTTTTTTAAGTATGTATTTATTTGTTTGTAGGCGGTAATCCCTAGAAATACTAATCGGATCATCGACTACCAACAAAGAACAATGAATAAATAGGCTGGCATAAACACTTTGAGATCAAAGCCTTTTTCCAAGTAAAGGTATTAAAAATAAAACAAGAAAATGTGCTCTGCTAAAAATAATTATGGTGAAAAATATTTTTTTTTCTCCACTACTTTTTTTTCTGTCTAAATAATTAATACGTTATTTTTTCCAAAAAAAGTTGGCAATCTTACTTCCAGCCAAACTTTATTTAGCTGAATATCAGTATTTAACTTGGAGCGGCTGCTTATCTGACATTTAAAACCCATTAACTGGGTAACACAGTAGTTCTTCGCAAGACTGGGAGACAATCCGTAACGACTGTCAAAGATCTACAAATGACAGCCGGGACCAACGGCTTAACGTGCTTTCCGAGGCACGAAGGAAACTCGCCATGTTAAGATAGTCACCCATCCACAGACCAAGATTGGCAAGCGTTGCTTAACGTTGAAGATCGACCTGTGCGGCTGTTATTCTTTAGCCACGAATACAGAACACCACCTTAAATACGACCACACATTTCTGGAACATCTTCTGGATCTTTTTCTTCGTAAAATTTATAACACATGCCTTAGTACCAAGAATAGGCAAATTAAAGTGGATCCTTATGAGTAGGTGAATGCTTATAGACACTTACTTGAAAATTATAATTTATTGACATTTCTGACACCCACATCCATTGATAGAGCTATTTATATCACATACTCCACACGATATTTTTTGTGACCTTAATTAAAATAATAATCATACTGTACTCGTTCATGTCCTTGGTATCTACTTGTTACTAAAACATTTGAAGCACTAATGATAGACCACTCCTGACGAACGATTTTATGAACATTTTATATAGTATTGCCATGCTTAACTGGGCAAGGAACTAAGACCACGCAAACTCAACAAATGTATGTGATGTTTTAATTTTTACCTTGGATAGAGCCAGGAGGCCTTTTTTTCTTTTTTTTGGATAGAAAATCATCAAATGACTTCTCCTACTCTGGGCGGAGTGGAAGGGGGTGTCAGACTCTTACTGACTAAAACCCACCCGTGTTCCTTTTTGTGCTCTTTAAGTTCCAGAGCCGCGGTGACTCTTTTGAACAAATTCCACAACCCTCACAAACATACATACATTCTTGAACCCTGAAAACATAACAATCATTTTTTGGGCAGTCGTGTCATAAAACAGCCGGTTAATCGCTGATAATGTAGCTATCCATAAGTGAAATAGTTTTTCAAATCGGTTCAGTAGTTTCGGAGCCTATACAATGCAAATAAACAAACAATCAAATATTTCCTCTTTATAATATTAGTATAGAAATAAGTATTAGCCCAAATCTACATTCTAATTATAGCCGATAGACCCTTACAACACCCACATTTTCTAAATCATGGACTAACCCACGTATTGGGGTAATCAAAATAATATCAATCGTTCTTATTATTATTCAATTTTGATACTTGTTGCTTAAACAAATGAGTAAGTTAGGTGTGAACGTTGAACCTAGCGTTAGGAACATCAATCAATGTTTGAGTACTGCCTTTGATGTATCGCCTTTTGTATGGCATTTTCATATTATTGAATAACAAATTCAATATGTGAGAAGTATTAATCGTTACGAAGAGAGGCTCAAGGTTTTGCAGAAAATCAGAGTAACTATTTTCGCTATCTTTGGTCATAATTTGTTTTACTACATGGCAAAGCAGTAGAGCTAGGTATAGGTAAGATATATACATGTTACCAGCTAAACCCAATTTCAGGACAAACTAGTTTTGCCTAGGCTAAACTAGTTCTTCCTATATGCGACAGGATTAACTAGTATAGTCTAGTCCAAACAAGTTCATCCTAAGGTCGATAGCATAAACCAGTATAGCCTTTTTTTTTACGGGGGGAAATCCTCATGTATGTCCTCCACCCTGGGGCGGGCGGAGGGGTCTGTCAGACTCTTACTGACTAAAACCACCCCGGTGTTCCATCTCTCACCTGCGCCGGGGATCGCGGGAACGTATACCACATCCGTAATCCCCGGCTGGTGCCGGCCCGCCTCTGCGGGCCACCTCGCGTCTACGGAGGGAGTGAGGTGTTAAACACCCTCCGTGACTTCAGAGAGGGGCGCACGGGAACACCTCGCGCCGCCACCTCGGGTCCGGATGAATGGGGGGCGACAGACGTCCCCAAGTCCGCCGCCCTGGACCCAGTTAGGGGGGCCGGAAGAGGGCAGCATACGCCCTCCTCCGACGCCCGGTGCGCCTGCTGCGGGCAGGGTCAGAGGTCGAGATCTCTCTTTCCCTTTCCGCAGCCTCCTTCTGCGAGATAACTGTTTTGCAGAAGGAGACCACCGCGTCCCAGGACACCTCGCCGCTGACCATAGATTGGACTACGGCCGGTAGCGAGAAGTCACTGCCCACCACAGAGAGATGAGGTCACGGCGCGACTCCTCCCAAGCGGCACACTCTGCCAGCGTATGCCGCGCCAAACCAGTATAGCCTAGTCCAACCAAGTTAATCATAAGCCCGGTGGGATAAACCAGTTTCTTTTCAGTTCAGTGGAACAGTTTATGTTGCAGCTGCATCTCACACAACCCTGGCCTGATCCAACTGAATGTTTCGTAGCTGCAGTCATTAATGATATTTCAGATAAACGATCAACTAGTTTAGCCTAGCCTAAACTGGTTTATCCTATTGGGCTTAGGAAAAATTAGTTTGGACTCGGCTATACCAATTAATCCTATCGCGTATAGGAAGAACTAGTTTAGACTAGGCAAAATTAACAGTAAGGTAACATATACATTTATAGTTATATACTAAAACTAATAGCCCACATAACGCGAAGATTCACCATTAAACTCAACTCAATTTTCACATGAGGCCTTATAGAACTCCCGCTCTATACAATAACAGTGGATTATTGCCCCAGTTTGAATTCAAACAAATGTAGTAATTGTTAATTACAAAACTATCGAGGCGAATCTAAATAGTTCATGGAAGTTTCTAAATTATATAGGTTATAAATATGTTTTGAAGCTCATAACAAATATTTTTTCATTTATCGACTGCCATCTGAAACTACTTCATGCGCCTTGATGAGAAGTATGTACCTAGTTTATTCATGGATTTTGTTGTGCCCAAAGCTGGAGCTTCTTATAACAGGTGACAATGAACCGGTCAGTCCTCGTTTAATAACAAAGCTCCTTTCTTTTTTAATCAGGATTTTTTAAGCAGGACCAATTGCCATAATCTCCGCACTGATTATAAATAATGGCAGTTTGTTATAACTCGCATTAATTATGTGAATTAGGACGATGCTGTTGATAATATGAGCTGTTACCAAAATCACACGGAAAAATAATATTTGTGGGTGGCTACGAATATGACAGTTGTGACAAATTGACCCGGGCTTTAGAGGAAGTGATATTAGAACAACACATTGTCTAGACTCTAGCGGCTTAATGGTAAATTATATTTATTTTGTAAGCAGTGTATAAATAACACTTTTACACGTCAATCTTTTTGGTCATTATTAACTAGATGAGGCCGGTGTTTCCTAGCTGACTACGCTGAGAAGAAACACCGAAATAAACTCAGAGATCAGTCTCTTTTGAAGTCCATACCATGTAGGTTGATGTCTGAAGTGGTATTTTGAGGAAAGTACCACACAGATTCGTGTGGACCTGTCCAGACAGTGCTATTCTAAACTAAAGTAAGGACATTTGGGTAGACCGCATAAAGAACTCAAACAGCCAGACTAACATGAAATGAACCCTAACATAGCGATCTAAATGGTCCTCACAGTCACAATACGTTATATGCTTAACTAAGCGATAATGATTGTGAAACTAAAATTACAAAATGTATTAAATCTACATAGATTACCGATATGTTATGGGGGTCTCATACATTCTAGAGAATCATTATCGCTGATATTGTGTGATATAAAAATAGTAGCCCACCGGTATCGGGAACAAGGTCCAAGCTATTGGCGGTCAGGGCTCCAGAGAGAGGGAACCTCCTAATAATGTGAGCCGTGTCCAGTACCGCTAAGTACCGCTTTTTGAATCCAGCCCTTGATCCAGCTGAATAACGAGAGCCTCTTAAGGTGTTGTCCGAAGGTCTTGGCTATTACGCCATTGGCTGACACGACTATCGGTACAACGATTGCTTAAAGCCCAAACTGACAGCTAAATGCTGCACCGCACCTAGCACAAAATGGCTCGTAACTTCGCATTCAATTTGTATCTAATATTGACTTGCTTTAAAAGTGTATGGCAGCCGGCAACCTCCGATAACTCAGCAAACCGTAACACATTTTTCCCTTTCATTTCTCCATTCACAAACATTTAGTGTCTGGCCGATTTCCAGCATTCCAAGCAAAAGTTATGACATACGTTTTCATGAAAAGAAAACTATTATGACTGCATCTTGTAGGTATACATGAAAATCTTCTCGGCTATAAACCGGTACAACCGCAATCAAAGATTTATTACTTTGTGGTTTTCAAAACATTTTATATGGATGCGTCCGCGCCGATTGACGCATATCAATATTTCCGAATACCTTTTCGTGACTTATTCATATTTCTGTCTCTATATTTGGGTTTTGTTTATAACCTACTACAGTCTATTCATTATTTTCTAGGCATAGGAATATAAGCTTTTCGAAATCTGTACACACAATCCAATCATGATCATGTTTGGAAAACAACAGAAATACTACACCTAAAACGTACAAGATGGTGCCTCTGAAAGCGGTCATACCTCAAAAGTAGTCAATATTTCAGCATAGGATACCATTTCATGCCCCTCGTCCCTCCACCCACCTAGTCATTAACAACGTCCTCCTGAAGCCCGTAACTAACGCCTACCATCTATCATACACACAACGGCAATCGGTTTCATGGTCCAACCGCAATAAAACCTCTTTTATACATCGTGAAAAACATGTTACCGGCGAAGCGGGCTGCGCGTACGCCTCTGACGCATATCAAAGATGCGCGACGCCATTTCTTTTCCACTGTGCGCTCCGGATTTGGCTCGCGGCCAAAGACGCCGCCTGGCGTGCGGCCAACACACCAAATCACCCCCTCTTGACGCTTAGCGGGAGAGATTTCGATAGTGATGGCGAAAATCTGTCGATTGCTGGAAACTATTCGAAAATTACTATGGTGTTTTCAATATTTTGTGTCGTCGTAGAGATTGCAAACATTATTTTCTCTGCATTAGAAAAAGCAACAAGTCAAGATTAAACGAAAGTAATTTGCTATCAATTTCAAATTAATTAGCATAATTACATCTGCACGAGATAAAGCCCAGATGTCCAATTATATCGAAGCGCGAACTAATCATCATAAACAAAGGACACGTGCGATATTACCCTCATTCTACAAACTTGATGACAGATAAATACTTTGCAGGGGGGCACTTAACCAATATGTTCGAATTTCGAAAAGCTGCTTCAGTAAAACGAGACTACGTTGTAACGATACATTTTTCAAAATTGGAATTTAAATTCTCGACTCGATTCGATAGTAATCGATTCTCGTTTCGCCTCCCGTTAACAGCCAAAGCTTACGCGATCAACAACCTAAGGACATAGTTGAAACGCATTCCTAGCTTATTGGTGTAGACTTTACGATTGAAACTGAGTCGATTCAACAAGCAGAGGTTGGCTGCTATCATAACAGATTTATTGCTATTCATTTGGGTTGAACTCAATGGAACATCCACTTAGTTACTGAAGTGTTTTTGCTTTCGATATCCGCGGCTGTTTTCTTGATAGCTTTTTAAGGGGATTTTGTCTGCACGCAAAATACACGCTTAGTCGTGGAGTTGCGGAAACCAGCCCGTTTTACATACATACATACATACATACAAGGGGATTTTGTTTGTTTTTGATTACATTCCAATTGTTCAACTCATTAGAATAATAATGTGAATAAAGGTTTTAAATCGAAGTAAATTTAACGGTTTAGTACAAAAAAAAAGTTAAGACCATAAAATAAATATGTTCATGTATTTTTTTCCAGTTCGTGTTAAAGTTCTCAGCCGGATTGCAATATCGTAAGAGGTACTGATGAAAAATTGCATATTTTATTTTTAATTCAGACCTGATTTATTCCTCCTATTTTTATTTAGACCAGCCGCTATTATTTATAGCACAAATGTAATTTTAGATAAACTCTGAAGTAAAAAAAAACATAAAAAAGAAGCTGGTTACGCAAGGTCGTCGTGTTAAAAACATTGATTATTAATGTGGACTGCATAATCCTGTAGACATGAAAGAAAATTGTGAATAACAAAACATAGGAAAAAGACTAATATTTAATATGAATCATATTAATGACGCAAACCATCATGACATCATTGGCGCTCAATTTCTTACAAAGAAATAGGATTTACAGTATTTTTTCAATGACGTTAGCTAATGTTCATCCGAGTAGCCTCGTCGTGCCATTAACACAATTTCTTGGAGCGATTCTGAAAGCTATTTCATTGTTCTACATTACGTGCTTTAGGAATTTTAGCACTGAATTCGCTTCTACTTACCATTTACGCTGTTCCTGGTGTTTTTGGTTATTTGGGGTTTTAAAGCAATCTTCCCAATCAGTCAATCAAGATTGTCAAGATCAGACTTCAAGAAAGTCAAAATGTTGTGAAGTTTTTTTTGATAGATTGAAACTGTGATTAATGTTTGCATGCAATTTGTGCAAACGAACATTTTTCGTTTTAGATAGGTTAATGCTTGTCAACCTAGGATAAAACTTAAACTCTGCCACATGCTCTCACATTATGATATCCACGTGTTTCCCTACCCTAGACCTCAGAATATGAATCGTGTGTTAATTTCATATTTTTCTGCAAATCGGTTCCGTGTTTCAAATCAGCAGTGCTCAAAGTCGTTTCGACTAGTCTACCTACATATAACCAAAGTGTGTTTTCAAGTAATTAAACAACGTTTCAGAATGGCCCATTTCGTGTGAGTCACGAAGAGCCAAGCGTCACAATTGAGCCGCAGCTGCCAAAGGATCTCAGTTTACTTTGCGCACGGCGCACGTGTCGCCCTAACACCTCTATCAAAAACGACACATGTCACATTTGTTGCATAAGCCAATTGAATCGTTATGCCAAATTGAAAAGGGTGACTCTTCCGTGGCAGCTGTGAGGCCTCCTTCAGGGAATCTAAAGCCAATTATTTATTTAGAAAGAATTGCTGTTTTTTTAGCGGAATGTTTTTTAATGAGTTAGGTGTTGCAGTTTTTATGATTGCGCTTTTTTACAAAGGGGTTCAGCAACTCCTTTCGTGGATGAAACGGATATTTTAGAAAACAAAGTTGAGTCAGTGCATGGTGTTTTTATGTTAACAATTCAATCAATGTTAACAATTCAAGATACCTGAAATATTAAGCAAGACCGCTTATAATAATTATAAGCTTTAGGAGCTCCTTCAAAACAGAAAAAAAAAACAAACTACTCATAGGCGTAACATCATTAGATAAATCCCGTAAAACTAAAGTTACGGTTCCTCACTTGAAGTGTATTTACGAGTTCAATGCGCAAGCGCAGCTGTCGTGGGTACTCTCACGTTCGCGACAGCTGCGTCGTGTAAACCTTGGAGATGTATGTAGAATTTCTTATTTCTCCAAGCTATTGTTTTAATACTGATTTTAAGACCATTGTTTGAGGACAAATATACTATGAATTTTTATTTATTAAGATTTACAGAACATTTTGAAGAAGAAATTTACAAGAAGCACGACGATGACTACAGTGAGGGATGACATGCAGTCTTGTATCTGGATTTGTGAGCGGCTGAAATGTTTAGACTCGACTTTTATTGTGATAAAGGTATACGTGGAAATGTTGCGGATTTTTTTCGAAAGAGTCACCGCGGCCCTGTAACGTAAAGGGCACAAGAAGGATCACGGGTGGGTTTTAGTCAGTAAGAGTCTGACACTCCCTTCCGCTCCACCCAGAGTGGGAGAAGTCATTTGATGATTTCCCATCCAGAAAAAAAAAGATATACGTGGAAATTAAGAGCGTATGCCAATCATGTCTGATAGTTCGAAAGGCGTGTCTTAGCATCCAGCTCCCCGAGCGCACCGCGTGCTTTCACGCGGAAAGTTAAATTCGAATATAGCGACACCCCATCAACTAATTCAAACCACCAATTCAGTGTAGCCCGCACGCAAATTATATTAACATATATCGATACTTTTATAAACAATCTTATTAAAATAAATATTCAAAGTAGAATAATAATAAAATTATTCGTGTTATATAAGGTGGCCAAATCGGAATAGGATTGAATACTCTTTATTATGAACACCATATAAGTTACAGAAAAGATATATGAAGAAAAAATTACGTAGGGGGACACAATGAGCGGCTTTATCGCTAAAAGAGATCTTCAGTCTTCTTTCGAATGTATCAAACTTTGTTTTGCCACCATTTCGATGCTGAACTTTGGTGCAGTTTAAATGCCGCCATTTTGTTTTGGACATTTTTCATGATATTGGCATAACTTTGGTAATTGTCTTCGAAAGTCTTAACACAGTTGTAAAATATGTAATCAAATGGAATAGACAGACAAACCAACTTTTTGGGTGACGAATTTCACCCAACCTCTCGAGATTCAAGAATTCATACATTAAACACTAAAAGTAGCTTTGAATTTTATTGAGATTTGACTGTGGTTTTGTTTTAAATGGCGAGTAGGTACATTTCTCAATTGAAATAAACAGATGGCATCGCAGACTTGCAGCAGAAGCTGGACGGCCTACTTGGTTCTTCTTTACATAATCGGTTATTCGGATGAACTTTGAAAATATCCACCTGAGTTTTGTCGGGTCGAGAGTACTTTTTCCTCTTCTTTCCCTACTTTAAACGATTTTGATGCCCTATACAAAGAGATTTTGATGTAGTTGCTAAACAAACCTGAGGATTTGAAATGGCAAGCTTTGTCAATACCCATTGAATGTTTTCAAAAATTATATACTACATTTTCATTCTACTATAATTAAACAGTGCAATATCATTTTAAATAAAAGACATCCAATCATCTAAACAAGCATCAATATCTTATAGAATCACGAAGAAGTACTTTTGGGGCTAATCATGAACGTAAAATTGAAATTGAAAAAAAGTGTAAAATTTCGGGACTAACAACTATTCGTTTACTTTCAATTTTTATTCAGTAGATTATTTTTAAATTTAATTTTACATTATTATCATCTCTATCTTGACGCAATTTTGAAATTCGGGCAGAAGCTAGTATCTTAACGATTTTTTTTTTGAACTGGCAAGTTTAATTACTAGGCATATTGATGCTTGACATATTTCAAACCCTAAAATAAAATAATTTATTGTAACCTGTTTCTTGAGATTAAATGTGAGATAAGTAATATAAAAACAGACTGGAGAGTCTAAAACTTTTTACAAAAAATACAATTAAAGTTATTTTGTACTTTTTTGATTTTTTGTGGAAAAGTCGGTTGTATTTTTTTGTAAAAAGTTTTTTTTTTTCACTTTTTAGTGGTACCTAAACCCCTCCCCTCCCCCCACCTAAACGAACCAATTACATTAGTGTAAAAAAAACGCACTGCTCCAATGCAGAGTAAACTAAAAGGTCGTCAATGTAGACAATGTAGATATTTTTTTTAGATTTTTGTTGATTTTTCAAAAACCGCTTGTTCGATTTCGATAAAATTTTCATGGGACCATTTGGGAAGTATACCCTTTCCAACATTTTTTTCCAGAATTTTTCAAATCGGTTGGCATGCGACGGAGTTATGCGCGAACAAACAATAAAAAATAAAAAAAAACATACAAACATCCGAATTGAGAACCTCCTCCTTTTTTAGAAGTCGGTTAATAAAAAAACTTTCCTAATATTAACTTACGACGAGGAAAATAATGTTTGGGGTTGTTCTATACACAGAAGTGAAGATGGGACTTGAGGTCGATTTTATCATCATTTTCCGGTGTTAGCTAATATTAATTACCATTGTCGCCCTCAGGTAGGACTTCCAAAAAAAGGAGGAGGTTCTCAAGTCGATTATTATTTTATGTGTGTGTGTGTGTGTGTGCGTGCGTGCGTGTGTTATCTCATAACTATGTACTGGGTGTCCCGATTTTGATGAGTCTTTTCATTATTCGAAAGCTTGTCATGTGGTCCCATTTAATTTGAGTGAGATCTGACGAATAGTATTTGAGTTATCCCTAATAATGTGTGGCTTCGACTAATTCGACGTAAACGATGTTCTCATTCTGTCATTTTCGATATAAAATTATTTATTTTTCACTTTTTTGTGCACATTTAAAGGTGACAGCTCTCACCTAAACTTACCCATCATAGCGTAAGTATTATAAACTGGTGTAAACAATAAACAGTCACGCGATTTCAGCAATCCCGGAAGATTTGCTATCATATATTGAAGAGTTCCGTTTCCTTTCTCGGTTCTTCATCAGATCTTCAACAAACTAGAAAGGGACGACCTCCAGAAAAAGGATCGTAGCGTAATCATTAGAGACGTAGTGTACCCTATATGCTAAGTTTCATCCAAATCCGTTTAGTCTTTAAGACATGAAAAAATAGCAAAGATACAGACAGACGGATTTTTCAAGACATTATTTACTTACTATGCCTATGCACACATTGATATACTGTAAATATATCGATAGTAACGCGATATAAATTATCGGTTGATGTTCGTGCTGCTATTACAGTTTTCGGCTTCTGCAACTTTGAACTTTATTTTTCTAATTTTTGTAACGGAAACTCTATGCTTGTTTTTTGAAAGAACGTGAGCAAGTATCAAACAAATCTGCTTTTAGACTACTGAACACTCTTTGAAAGATTCTCGTCATCTCACACTACTTAAAATATATATTGCATTGACCATGCACCTTCGTTCCGTTCAAAAACACAATCGCAAATTCCTTCCCAGAAATTATGCCTAGTTGATTTGTCATCTGTTTGTCTTGGCAAGCGTGTTGGATGTAGCGGCATGTTCTTGAAACAGGTGGATGCCTGTCGATCCTTCTGATTAAATCTCTGAGTCACTTAAAACACCCACGGCCACGGGAGGTCCCGGTGAGGCCTATTTTTAGATCAGACTATTTATAGCAAAGAGTCTTAAGCTGGTGTTAGATTCAATTACTAGTAATTGGTTTCATTGCAAAGATCTACCTGGCGCTTTTTCCTTTGCCAACGAATTCATATCGGTTCGAAGTGTACAGCTAAGTAACTGAATAAGGGAGTGAGCTTCATAATAATTTTTTCAGGACATTTTTCAAACGATTAATAACATTTTTCCATATCAGGAACGTTTACAGCGCACATACAAGTTAACACACACCTTTAAACCTAAATCTTTGTATAAAATGGATAGCAAAAAGTGTTGCTAAGCGTAAAATTTTAGAACAGCTGTACCAATTCAGCTATTTTTATTTTTAAATTATTATTTAACGACTGAGGAAGGTTTCTATGACGAGAAAATATCGAAAAATTGGTCGGATAAATACAAAAATCGCTTTTTTTTATTTTCCAAACTAAGTGTTTCTATCCGTCACTGCCTCAGTCCAATAGCTTTTGAAAGAACGGTGACATCTCTCAGGTCAGCTAGTTAATGAAAAGTTCCCTAGTCTAGTTAAGTTTTTAACCCTCTCAATCGATGGCTTCAGGGCTATTCAGGCTCATAATATACACATACAATCTATCCTTGCCATTGTCAATTAAATGTACTGCCTATCAAGAGACTTGTCATGTTATTACTATTTAGTGATATCCTATGTAATAGGAGTCGTTTTAGAAAGCATTGTCAAGTACACTTTATGTCACAAAGGACACTATCCTGAGATTATGTCATGAAACTGTCATATTTGCCGGAGAACATATGTAATATTCGAGAAACACAAAATGTCATAAACATATTTTTGGCTTTGAAAAAGGTAGTCGGTACTTTATTTAACGTACAGTCCTGGCTATCACAGAAAATGTGATAAATCGAGGACATTACTTTCAATGCTTCAATTTTGTTTTCATGCACTACAGGTACTCGACCCCCTTTCCTGTTAGCATCGCTTTCATTTTGTTTCCTTCTTTATGGGTGGGAAATAATCAGGTGACTTCTTCCGCTCTGAGCGGAGTGGAAGGGAGTGTCAGACTCTTAGTGACTAAAACCCCTCCGAGTTTCTTCTAATGCTCTTTGCATTCCAGGACCGCGGTGACTCTTTCGAACAAATTCAACAACACTGGCAGTCCTTTTGTTGTCTGGCTGATATTTAACGTATTTTTTACTAATTCAAGACATTCTCCCCTTTTTGTCTACACTCTTCGACTCTCCGTAGATTTTCGTTCCGAAGGTTGTTGACGTTTCACATGAAATTCTTCATTCATAACATTCTTTTATCGCGCTCACACGATGAGAAACTGTAAGTACTACATGTACCCACAATTTACATATTTGAGATTTTCCCTGATTCTTTAATATGCAGTATTCTTCATTCGAATAATTTACCACCCGCTGACTAATCAACCAAAGTCGCAACCGAGGCTCATATAAAACTGTTTGCCGCCATTAATACTGGCACCCATTAAACAGACACAATTTACGATGACTACTCGTACTATCGTAAACAACATTAGGTAACCAAGCATCCCTTCCCAAGGTTGACCGTGTTACCGTAAGTAAATGATGAGGTGTTCAGCGTACTTTGATTTCATATTTTACATTTTCTGCTCTTTAGATTTACGAGTGTTACGTACTTCGCAAATCAGTCTCGCGTAACGAGAAGGTCAATTTATTCAAATAAGGTATTTTCTGATGTAGCAGGATCATCTTTTATAAATTAAATTTTGTATTTGCGAAAATTTTGTTGCTAAGCTTCAAGTATGTCGATTAACCATACTGTTTAAGGAAACTCTGGACTTACAGCAATCCAGTTGCTAATTTTGGGTTCTTAACAAACATGCAAACATGAGTTTAGGAGTATGTTTGGTTATACTAGCATAAACTTACTTCTTGCCTGTAGACAAGCAAGACCATATGCAAGGTTTTCGATGTACAAACAACTACCAGTGATGGCAGATTTCTATAATGACCTTGATGATTTATCATGTTATATATCTCATATAGAGCCGTATAGCTGTTAAATGCTGAACACCTTAGGATAAGACAATATTCTATCAACTCAAAATTCTCTATCGTTTTGTAGGTGTTGATTTTAGTATGCTTTGCCGCAGAAAAAATAATATGAGGCAATTGATATAAACTTAGCTAGAATACCAGTACCCTATTTCGTCGAATATCCACGAAGGCGGTGGCTTTTCATAATATTTTAATATAATTCGTTTTCAAATGTGAACGTTGGTTCTTCCTTTCAAAAAACCGATTCTTAAACTCAATGGTCCAATTTTGGAATCATCATAATCCGGTAGACGTATTGCTACATTTATCAACCTCACTTAATAAATCTGGCACCATAACCTAATGATCTCATCTCAAAGTTTATGCCATCGTCTCTTTGCCGTCTATACTTTGTCATCCACCTCCAAGACTTGAAACAAATAAGTCGAGACACAATCGCCATCCGGATTGTGACGTACTAAACTATTTAGTGGTCATTTGCCAAAATCCAAGCGATCGGGATATCTGTTAGTTAACAGTTTCTGGCGGATACTTCATCCGGGTGAATGAGTGTTTATTCATTAATTTAAAGTGTTTTCCTTCAAGGCAACATTATTTGTCGAAACTGGATGTATTTTATTTCATTCTTGAACTGCATATTTTTTCGTAAAAACCATAACACGGTATTTAACGTAGCAACATTACTTTTTATTTCATCTTATTTAAATATCATTCTGAATAAAAACTTCAAACAAATTACCCACAGTAAGAGACAATTTTCCAAGCCATAACTAAAAGTCGCTGAACTACAAAAACACTCAATCAGTCCTCAGAAAATTATTTCCCCGTCTTAGATCCATCATCGGGTTACCGAACAGCGAAAGAAAAAGAGAGAAAAAAGAGCAATAATTAAGGAATCTTCAAGATCTCCAGCGGTTGGTAACGTCGCTCGACGGGAGGCGGCTATATTTAGCTGCGCGCGCGCCGGTGCGCGTGCTTCACTGCGCATGCGTGGCGCCCAAGATGTGTGCGTGCGACTTACGCTGTATGTACCTGCGAGAGCAGTGAACTTACGTCGCAGGTATATAAGAAAGAAAATATTTAATTGTATGACAGAGGGTGGTCTTTATACGAGGTTTGTTTGGATACAATTTGATAGCATTTGTAAAATAATGGATAAATGTTGAAGACTTGGTAATTTTTCAGTAATGAATCAAATTCAACGAAGGAAATAAAGTTGGATATATATATAGATACCTATTGTAATTGTTATTTTTCATAATAGTATACGGTTTGTTTTACATTTACTTTGTCAAAATAATAAAACTAAAACAGCAATCAAAATTGTGAAGATAAAAGAATTTGAGATTGTTTTTCTCATGTGTTGACACTAAATTACGGCAAAAATTTGCAATCATAACATTTACGACTGTATAAGAATTTATTGAATTGCTGTTTTTATTAAGCTTGTAATATAAAGTTTTAGCATAGGTTCTATTTATATGCCACGTGGTTAGCCAAAAGTGTGTAAAGTAAGTCTGTTTGAATTTAGTGAAAAAGGCAAAGAACATCAGGTGCAGTGATTAATTATTAGCTAGCATGCTATTAAATTGCTGTTTGATTCCGAGGGTTCCTGAAATCAGAAGACAGTCGTTACGAACAAAGCCACGCTTCAGACAAATCATAGATGAAAACAATATTGAAACACATTGCTCGACGATAGAATACCACCAAAAATCAGGAGCAGACAAAATTAGTACATTTTCACTGGTTTTCACCTTAGAAGAAAATTACTAAAACACAAGGAAAAAATAATTATTCTCGATATTGGTCATTTGTACCTATAGAACTTAAGTACCATCAATAATAATATATCCCAAAGACAAGTATTTGTTGATATTAACAGCGCAAAGACAGGTGGTCGGCCCATCGTCTGCCAACGCTCCAATAATTCAATAAAACAAAAGCAGTTTAGACACGAAACATACTACAACGCTTTATAAGACAGAGAGACAATAAGTTAACAATATAAATGAGTAGCATCATGTATAAGAAACTACAGAAGAAACATATACATACACAGAGACAGTAAAGATTGATAACAATATCGAGAAAACTATTGATTGATCATCATATATTTGCGAGTATATAGGGGTCGACGTACCGTCTAACCTCGTGAGACTGAATAATATTTAGTGCTTTTCGAGGAACAAATACCTATGTGACCTCACATCCAAGTTACTGGATAACATAATATCTGTTGGTAAAACTTATAGCCAAGATTGTGACGTTACTGAAGAGCCATTCAGTAACTTTAATAAAAAGGAAAGATGAGGACAGCTAAGGAAAGAAACACCTGGAGACCTGTAGTAAAAGCAGGCGAAAATAAATTCAAAAAGATAAAAAACAAGAGGAAGAGAGTGAAGCACGCAAAGTGAGAAAGAGAGAGAGTAAGAGTGAGTTGTCGTAATAAGAGACATAAAACAAAGACTATAAATTCGGCTATAGCACACAATAATGACGTGCCTACTCGGCGTTCGTCCAAAACAAAAGTTATAATCCACATCACCTTAATGTTTCATATCGTGGACAGAGTAAATCATCAGGAGGTGCTTGTTATATTTTGCGTACTTAATTGGGAGCATATTTTTACAATGCTAACATACTGACTGGTGCCGGATGTCGCGCCATAGACAGAAGCTTAATTGTGTTCTGTTTTGTCTATGGTATGACCAGAGACTCGTGGTAGTTGTGCCCGGTTCTGACATTGTTTTTAGTTTTAATTGAAAGTTATTTTTTTTTTTCTTTTTAAGTTTGTTTTATTTTAGTTTTTGTGCGTCATCTATGGCGGAATAAACGAGTTTTCTTTCTTTCTTTATTTCAGTTTTTCTTGAAAGACTTTAAAATAAAATTGAAGAGCAGCTTTTGAACCAACTTTTTTTTCTTAGACCATAGCATTAAATCAAATGTAACAAAATGAAACTGACCAGACTCTCCAAATAGTCCAATTTCTTCACTCAAAACAAACAAAACACGATTGCTGCCTATCACACCACTGTAATACTCTAAAACTAGAGACTGTCTAAGATAATTTATTTCATTCAAAAGCCCCATCAAACAGACAGACTTTCTCAATAATAAGTATGCGAATGATTCACGAATCTTTCCTGTAGAATCGGTAACGTCTGGTGGGATGATGGCAGCATGTGCGAAGATTTGGATGATACCTACAGGATGTGATGATGGGTTGATTCATAGCTTTCATTACGAGACTTTGTTTTGCGGCTTATAAAAAATAAGTCTTGGAATGTCAATTCTAGCTGTAGGCATATCATTGAGAAAGAATGACGCATTAACATCATTATATTTTATTCCTATTTTAGCTATTATTATTTCATTTATACTAGCAGCGCCCCTTGATTTCACCCGCGTAGTTCCCGTTCCCGTGGGAATACGGGGATAACCTATGTTACTCGCTGATAATGTAGCTTTCGATTGGTGTAAAATGGTTAAAATCGGTCCAGTAGTTTCGGAATTTTATTTTAAAAGATACTGTTTTGTTTCAATTTACTTATTTTAAGGTTTGCTGCCATCCGCGGCTTTGCCCGCGTTAATGTCAAAAATTATCTCTAGGGAACATATTCCTGGGATAAAAAGTATTATTTGTGTTATTCCAGACTATAACCTACCTTTGGGCCAAATTTTATCAACATCCGTTTGGCCATTCTGACTTGTCTGAGCAACAAACATCCATCCAATCATACACATTTTCGCATTTATATTATTAGTATTGATTTAACTCGAATTTGTTGAACTTTAATCAAATGATACTGAATTTCTTCAAAACTTCAAATCAATCAATTCACTTCCAGCGAAAAGCAAAACATTATTCCAATTTTCTGTCTGCATTGCCAAACTATAAAGAATTATGTTAAACCCAGACCTCGAACACCTAACAAAAATCTATACCTACAGCCGCAATCGAATCTCAACTCTCAAGCATCATAAACAGATTTTCCATGCATAACAATCTACCGCGCATTACGTGCCACAGTCGCTTGTGCCGCTCACACACACATGCACACTTGCGCAGGCGCGGCGGCCATCTTGCGTGCGCGTGGGCAGCCGGGCGAGCGGCACGTGCGGGCTATTTTGGGCGGCGCCCGCCCTCCCCCACCCGGCCCGCCAACTCTCCACTGAATTGCGTAGACGCGACGATTGATTTGATTTTATTCTTTTGTGCGGGGTGTGCTTTTTGGTGTTTTATTGGAATTGTTGAAGGGGTTATTTTATGTTCTTTTTGTAATTAAGCTTATTATTTGTGGAAGATCGAGAAATATTTTTGAAGAACGGAACATGATCAAATTCTAGACATATCTTGCAATAAAAATCCCTGTTTGCATCATCGACGTTAGTCACCACATTATGTCACGAGTCTTCGATCAGAGAATCACCTTAGGGCGATGCGTAAAACTCTTTGCAAACGTTTCTAGAACATTCGAGAGATTCCGGATCGCCCGTCATCGCAGTAGGTACGGCAAAACACAGTCGCCTCTCCCCATTTCTTTAATCATTGCCGCCATACCTAGCCCTGGTCACTGGCAGCCCGTCTCACATTTTCCTTCTTGACGGCGTATTTAATGAGCCGTCCACAGGCCTACAGATTGTGTTGTGTAAACAACCATAAATCCATGTTTTTTTCTTCTTTGACAGTCATAGGTTTAGTTGGGGTTGTAAAATTTACGTGTTAATGACTTGAAATGTCGCTTTTAAATTCGTAGTAAATGTTACTTACCCATAAAATTATGTATTGTGAACAACTTACTTTAATTGACATATTTTGTTAAAAAAATAATTTAAAGATTGGTGTAATTCAGGAAAAAAATAGCTGCAAATGTACTTGTAGTATGACTGATCCAAAATGGTGACGAATTCTTTAAAAACCAGATTTTATAAGTCACGCTTTCCGATCAACATTTTGCGTGACGTCGTGCGAGCCAATTAAAACGCAGATCGTGGCTAGCAAGCTTGAGTGATATTTAATTCGATTTTCAAAGTAATCACAAAATTACTCAAATGCCTTATTAGATCTTTTAGATCTACCCTTATCAAAAGTAATTAGATATTTGGAGCTAAAACACCCACAGAATTTAATATTATTATTGCCCTGCCTCTGAATATGGGACAGGAATTTCTGACCTATCTCTTTCATAAAATGATTTCTAAGAAGATGAACTGATACCTTCTGTTACCAATCAGTTTGACTTGATAATCAATACAATGACACTGTTTTCTTTTCCTAATAAATAAAGGAAGTTTCCACAGCCCGATAAAAAAAGAAACTTCCAGAACTTCCTCCTTTTTTGAGGCCATAAAAGGGCAACCAAATAAAGTATAAGAAGCAAATCTTTTGTTCTCAAATAGTTTATCGTTGATTAATCGTCAATTTTTCTCTCAGGAAACTCGATTGGCAATGAAAGTCACTGTACAGTGCAAATCAGTAGACAATGACCTAACTCAACAAACTAGAAAAGCCACACCTACATACCTAACTACAAAGCTAAGCACAGACATCAAAAACAGAACACACAGCGCAGTTTCCTTCTCGCGAGCCGAAACAATCAAATACTGTCTTGTCTAGAAACAGGAAATCCGCGGTAACTATCGGCTTCAGACTGACACCGTGCACTCGTAGAACCGTGAATAAATGATAAATGCTACTTCGTACCCTTCATTGTACTTCCAGACGTGGGGCTACGAAAGTTACTGTTTATACAGTCTGTCGCCTGTCTGCTACGAGGAACTTGAATACTAAATTTTGGATTGTGCTTTTGGTAGCTGAATGTTGTTGCGGAATTTGTTCGAAAGAGTCACCGCAGCCCTGGAACGCAAAGGGCACAAGAAGGATCACGGGTGGCTTTTAGTCAGTAAGAGTCTGACACTCCCTTCCGCTCCACCCAGTGCGGGAGAAGTCATTTGATGATTTCCCATCCAGAAAAAAAAAATGTAGCTGAATGTTGAGGGCTGTTGTGGTTGTACTATTTGTTGAAATCTAAATTAATTGAGAATTAAAAAAAAAAAGAGTTACAAAAGGTTGGCAATGTTTTAAGTTAGTAAGTAAAAGTACAATGAGTCAGGCATGAGAACCGAGAATCAATGACCGTTCGCTGTAGTAGACGAGTTCTTGTATGGAGAACATGTATTGGTAATAATTAGGGCTGTGGGCATCGAGCCTAAGCTAGAGCGACAATACTTGTAACCCTAGAAGGACTGCTGGACCCTACAAACATTGAAGGCTGTAAACGGGCACGCCACTATCTTGGCAATAAATCCCCTCTTTGAGGAGTGGTTGGCGAGGCACCACGGCATCCTCCACCATCCGCCTGATGCAGGTACTCAACGGACACGGATGTTTAGGGAGCTACCTGTTTTGTATACATACATATATTCGCTATTAGAATGGCAAATTACCGAGGGCTCTCGGTCACGTCGAGGCTTCTTGACGGATGAACAACAGGATATGGATATAAATGGGTCGCAATCATCGCTCCACCTCCCATGCTGCCCTCTGTGCCCCAAAATTTGCAGCTAAAGTGACTTATGTGCTGCCACTAATGATGCCTTAGAAGTGGAACACTTTTGGTTCAAAATAAAACTGAGTTACTGTTGAGCCAACCATATGAGGAAGAAGGAAAGGAGCCAGAATTGTCATTTCCATAGCCTACTGCCAAAACTTCAGCGCACATTACGCAGGATCCAATTGATTTGTCCCTAGTCGCTACTGGATCAACGATTCCGATCGATTTATATAGAATAATAAGTAATTAGTATTCAATAAACAATTTGCCTATCTACACTTCTAAACTAATATTAAACAGAGGAAAGATTTGTATTTTTGTGTGTTTGTGTATGTTTGTAATGAATAAACTCAAAAACTACTGAGCCGATTTCTAAAATTCTTTCACCATTAAAAAGCTATATTCACCTTGAGTAACATAAGCTATATTTTATTCCCGTATCGTCACGGGAACGGGAATAACTGGGGTGAAACCGCGGGGCGCTGCTAGTTTATTATATTTGTTTAGATAATTAAAATAACATATACCTTCACTTATCTAATCTTCTTCACTTCAAACACGCCTATTGATGTCGCGAAATATCATCATTTGGTAATAAAAAAAACAACCTATCCTGCTTCTGATAGCCAATTACTAATCTCATAATTAAACTTACGTCTAAGCCGCAAACTTCTTCAATTTTAAACTTATTCCTCTTTTAAATAAATCATGCACATGCACTTTCTTTTTTCAGCATTGTAGCCATAACAAGCTTAGGTATAAGTGGGCACACAAGTAATTCTACCTTCGTGGCTACTGTGATTGAAACGTAACCTATCGTGAGTTCTTCGAGAATATATATTTTTTATGTTCGTGACTGTACATTGTTCTGAAGTGAATACACAAGTAGTGTGTCGTTGTAGACAATCGATAGTCGGCCATTGTACACAGAGGTTGTGATTGAATTTAAAGAGTAGTTTTACATTTAAGTGCCACCAAAGTTGCAGTACAGTCAAAGAAATGACTGGTGAAAAGAGGTCCAGTCAAACTGGACTCAGTGCGAAGCAGACCCACATGGTACTTCTTGACAAGACTGATTTCAGATTTTCTGGCTGCTGACAATCCGTATCGACCACCAAAGGTCTACAAATGACAGCCAGGACCAACGGCTTAACGTGCTTTCCGAGTCTCGGTAGGTTAAGATGGACCCTTCCGCGCCAAGCTTTGTTGAACCGCGTAGATCGACACACTTGAAAAGATAGTTCTAAATTAATGTTAAATCAATTAAATTACCTGAAGTTTGATGCTCTCTGGCCCAGGCTAGATAAACATGCAAGCTAATTTAATTAATAAATCAAAATGCGTCAACATAAACATTTTAAGTTTACAACACTGTTTTCGAAAATAAATACGTCAACGTGACTCGAATGGAGTTTTGCAACATTTTTCATAAGTTTCGTTTGAAAGTTGTTTGATGTGTCACGTTTTTAGCTCAGGGTAAAGTTTTTGAAGTCTTACAAAATGTCTCGAAGCCTACTTTGCAGGTCAGCGACTTTTGACGTTGCGTTATGTAAAATGTTGGAGGAAAAAGACGTCTTTTCTATACTTATAATAAATCTGTAGAGAGGTCAATTCTGTACAAGGAATATATTTTCAAAATAACTATCAAGGGGTGATGTGATCGATACTGGTGCCAAAAATGCAATCAGTAAAATTTTTGTCTGTCTGTCTGTCTGTCTGTCTGTCTGTATGTTCTTTATAGAAACAAAAACTACTCGACCGATTTTAACGAAACTTGGTGCAATTATTCTTCATACTCCTGGGCAGGTTATGGTATACTTTTCATCACGCTACAATCAATTGGAGCAGAGCAGTGAAGGAAAATGTTGGGAAAACGGGAGAAGTTACTCCATTTTTTAAGCTTCCGTCGCGTGTGTAGCCTTAATGGTTAAAGTTACATAGAAATCATGTATTACGGAAATGTTCTACATAAAATTATCTAAAAAATATCCCGAAACAGCATATGTCTATCTTTTGTCAATTTTAAACCGATCGGGCTCAGAGTTTCAAAATCTGGGGTAAAGTAACTATTCCACGCGGACGAAGTCGCTGGCAGAAGCTAGTTAATAATAAATATAAATTGACGTCGTAGAAGCCCAGCAAAATTGAAGGGAGCAATGTGCCCAAGAATGGAACAGTTCAGACTGACCTAAAAATAAATCGATGTAATTTGTAGTTAGAGCATTGAAGAGTAATAACTTAACTGCCACTGGCTTATTTTAATCTTAATATTTTGCAAAAAAAAATCTTTGCATTGTCTTCACATATAGAAGCAACAAGGATCATGTAACCAAGAATATTGTAATACATAACATGTTTGAAATGAGTGTCCGTGGAGTTTCTTGCACGTTCTTGACCATAGTGATCTACGCTTTCGTACGTGCAAATAGCTTCATGTTTTTGACTGATCGACTTTGACGATTCTGAATACCTGTAAATGGTTTATCTATACTAATATTATAAAGCTGAAGAGTTTGTTTGTTTGTTTGAACGCGCTAATCTCAGGAACTACTGGTTCGAATTGAAAAAATCTTTTTGGGTTGAATAGACCATTTATCGAGGAAGGCTTTAGGCTATATATCATCACGCTTAAGCCAATAGGAGCGGAGCAGCGATAAAGAATGTTTTAAAATCGGGGATTGCACGGGGACGAAGTCGCGGACAGCAGCTAGTTTCGAATAAGCGTTTTGAATGTTTAATATTTTCAAAAGCTTATGTCAATATTTAGGTACACTGTCGTTAAAAAATAGTCTGATTTTGAATTCATTTGATTTTTTTTTTGTTTTCAATAATACTTATAACTAATTAATATGTTTATTTTAGAATAGATTAAAACCAACAAAATTGAGGCAAAAAGGGAACTCGTGCATTTGTTAAAAATGTGAATTTAAAAAATCAAAGATACATATATTATGTCATCTAGGGAACGAAAACTTGGTAGTATCCTAATAAGGCCTTGATGGTTTCATATAATACCAATGTCGATATTCATGTTTCTTCCTTCGTATGCACAAGGTTTAAATAAATCGTTTATATAAATCGATAGAAATTGCAGATCGAATGGAAATAAATGTACCCACATACTTTTTATTTTAATTTCTTTTATTCATTGTATTAACGTACCTATCATAATTATAGATAGTTTTGTGTTTCACCATAATCACTTGCTTTCATGAAACCAAAGAGTTTTCATGCAAGCCAAGGTTCACCGCGGCCCTGGAACGCAAAGGGCATTATGAGGAACACGGATGGGTTTTATTAGTCACTAAGAGTGTGACACTCCTTTCCGCTCCGCCCAGAGCGGAAGAAGTCTTTTGATGATTTCCCATACCTACAATTAAAAAAAAGAGATGAAACCTCTCTGTAACTCTTGTATTAAAGCCCTCACGAAAAAACTTTTCAAAGGTTTTGAAAGGTTCACCTCGACGTAGCGCCTCCACGCGCGACGCGTAAACGTGCGCAAGGGCTCTCGCCTCCAGATCCTACGGCAGCAATCCGGCAATGAGCCTCGCTGCCTTGCCGGAGACCGTGCGGTATCCCCTTTTTTTTTTTTTTTTTGGATTTGAAGTCATCGAATGACCCCTCCCGCCCTGGGTGGAGCGGTAGGGAGTGTCAGACTTTTACTGACTAAAACCCACCCGTGATCCTTCTTGTGCCCTATGCGTTCCAGGGCCGCGGTAACTCTTTCGAACAAATTCCGCAACCCTAGCAGGCACCGACCCTATGGGGCCCCGTCCCTGGTGCTGACGGCTCCTTGCGGCGCGCGTGGAACACAACGCGTCGTCGACTCAACCTGGTATCGGACGGCGAGCCACCCATGCTCACCGTCCCCAGGCATCAGCCACTGCGCAGCAGCACAGCGGCCGACTTGTCTCTGGAGGAGGCCGAAATGGGACCAATACTGGCACTCCATCTCAGCACCCTCCCGAGCGTTGGGAGTCGCAGCACCCGCAGCAGAAGCGGCAGAAGCGGCGACGGAAGCCGCGGCGGCGGCAGAGGCGGCGGCGGCGACGGCGGCGGACCTCTTGCCCCTGGTACCGTGCGGTATCCCTGGATCAGCCAAATGGCCATGACCCTCTGGGCCGATACCAGGTGGCGCGCTGGCAGTCATTTTAGCGGCAGTGCCCACACTGGGGCCCCGTAAAAGGCCATGGACCACACGATCCCTGCATACAGCCCCCGTTTGGCGTTTGGACGACGACGGATATTAGGCAAGAGCTGCTTGAAGGCAGCCCCGGTCCGCCCCAGTTTGGGAGCCAAACTTCGGAAGTGCTCCGCGAACTTCCACCGGCTATCGAGGACGAGGCCCAAGTACCTCATTGTTGACCCGCCCCTCCTGCCGTTATCTGGGATCCCGTTCCGAGAACCATGAAAGCACATGGCCTCGGACTTGTGCAGAGCCACCTTGAGCACCAGTGTCCGGATTCTGTCAACAACTATCGCAAAGTTATGGGGCAACCCCGCTTGTCATTAACTCGGCCGCCGCCTGGCGCCTCGCGCCAGAACCAGCGTTTCGCCAGCGTAGTATACTTCGCTGACGCCGCGAGGGAGATCGGCGCGCAGCATCCAGTCGTAGTTGACATTCCACAGGAGCGGCCCCAGAATCGAACCCTGTGGAACACCGCACGACATTTCTCGCCGCTTCCACTCTCCCCGTTCACCGAACACCTTAGTTTGCAATATCAGCGTGACGCTTTGACCTAATTTTAATTCTTATGAAACACGTTTATTACTTATAATTTTACATTACATTCAGTGCACTTTGGTCTACCGCGTTAGCCGGGTGTATTCTAACAGTTTGTTAACATTTCATTTAACATTTTAATATTAGGAACAGTTTGAGAGTGACTCAATAAATAATGTTCAACATAAACATTTGTTTCTCCCCAAAAACTGCGACACCTTGCTAAGTACCCCGACTAAACATCATATGTTTTTTTTATTCGAATTTATTTTGTAGAACAAAGCACGTTCACTGAACTGCTACTTTGTCGTTACTACAGAAGATTGTTTATAGTGTAAACGCAATTAAAAGTCATGTAGAAATTTGGCAGGCACTCCTATTCGATTGACACATTGGATAACAAAAAAGCGAATGTCATCATGGTTTTTGGATAAACAAACCTACACGCCTGAAATTGCGATAGCGCGATGAATTCAGGGCACTTTGATAGGTGCTGGCACTCTTTTTGCGGAAATGAAAAAAAAACGTGTACCGAAAATCGATTATTCTAGTTGCGCCACACACCTAGTCGGTACCTCACAAAATGGTGGTGATGGCAACGATAGCTTTTTTTTAACCGACTTCCAAAAACGGAGGAGGTTCTCAATTCGACTGTATTTTTTTATGTTTAAACCTCATAACTTTGTATTGGGTGTACCGATTTTGATGATTATTTTTATATTCGAAAGCTGGTGCTTGTCGTGTGGTCCCATTTAAATAATTTGATGACAAAACAAAATTATTGAGATCTGATGACTAGTATTTGAGTTATCCCTAATAATGCGTCGCTTAGTTTACATTGACGACGTTTTCATTCCCTCTAGTCGATGTAAAATGAAAAAATAAAATTGTGTACGATGGTTTGGAAGAGCATCTTAGTATTTCAACGTGGTTCCTTTCTAGTTTGGTGAAGATCTGATAAAGAACAGAGATGATAGGTTCGGGACTCTTCAATAAATGAAAGCAAATCGTACGGGATTGCAGAAATCGCATGTTTGTTTATTGTTTCCACTAAAGTGATTGGTACGTTTAGGTGGCTTGGAGTGTGTCCCACTAAAACTTTAATTTCGGAAGTCGGTGATCAAAAAACGAAAAAGCAACCACAAACACCGAGTTCCGAAATTAAATTTATTTTGGTGTCTGTAGAAGTCGGTTGTATTTTTTTGTAAAAAGTTTTTTTTTTGTATAATAAATATATACCTACTTACTATGTTAAATCCTGTAAACAATGTACTTTCCAAGTGTCTCATACATATGGCACATAGCTTGGATAGATCGCTGATGATGAAAAGTCCACAGTATTATGTCCTGCATTGTCTCACTAAACATCAGTGTGCCAAATTTCTAGACGATCGACTAAAGCGTTGGGGCGTAAATGCAGGATAAGCAGACAAAGATTATACATATGTATATAACCATGTATAGCAAACGCATACGTTTTAGGTGTATAAAAACCATAGATAATTAACAAAAGAATACCTATTAATTCTATCTATTTTCCGATCAGCAACAATGTAAAAAGACAGAGTTTACACAAGTTTTTTGACCGGCCCGCCCAAATCTTGTACATTTTATTAACATCGCACTATAACTGGAAACTTGCCAGTTTTATTTATAGAAACGATTTCAAGGATCCAATAGCGTAAAAACACATATGAGTCGAACTAAACGATCATCATAATGCTACGTATATTAGAAATTGGGAAATTGAAACACAGAAGAATGATTTTCAGTGATTTTCCTCAAATGTTCGAGATGATAATTTTTGTATGCGTAAAAACTAAATAATAAAAGTAACTAAAGAATAAAAGTGTGGAAAATTTTAAAAGAAAACATCACTAAGTAAAAATAAATTATTTAGTAGTCATCTTGAGCTTTTAAAAATCATCCACTTTACATATAATCAAGTTACAAATCTTCCAGATATTTTCATTATTTATTTAAGTTACTAACGTAGTAAATATCTCATAAATTGTTTATTTCTTTTTTGTTTATTAGTTTAAATTACATGTCTGATGTCTCTTCGACCATCAACCCCATATTATTAACTTTAAAACCATCTCTCATACGCGTAGCCTTCTATCGGCCACAAAGAAATTAAGCGTGAGATCAACTCAAACACAAAGTGACTTATAAAAAAGGGTCGCAAAAAAATGGCAAAACTGTGGCCAGTGGACATTTCATATAATTATCCCGTCATTAATGGGCCGTTGAAAACAAAAGCCCCTGAAAAACCCTTTGATTTGCCGCTCCATCACATTTCCTCGGGTCAAAGGCTTCAAAACTCAATAGGGCCTAAAATTCGAGTGAATCTTCTGTCACGTGTTGCTTCAATAAATTTCTATGAAATTTTCTGCATGTGTGGTGAAAATTGGAAAAAAATACAAGAAAATTTCATGAAATAAATCTCGCCGTCACTTTGTATCTGTCATAAACTTTTATTTACGTGGTTTAGAAAGTTTTATGTTATTTACTATTTTAAAGTACCTAATTTTTTTTTTATATAAAATCTCCATACCTACTTTCATAACCCGGAAACGAATTCAGGCATCAAACAAAATTCTTTTATGTTTGTGAACACTCGGATGATAAATTTTATTTGGAACAAAGTTGATGAGATAGAAATAAAAAGCATAGTCCTGGTTATGGATAGCTATACAAAAAAAAAAGGGTTTTTTATTATTAAACAATTGTCAAAAACAAAGTTCACTACTTAAATGTTATAATCAAAACCTTTCAATATATACGCTTTTGTAGCAATTTTTAGTAAAAAACCGATACGAAAAATCACATGGTAAGAAAGATAGGGACATTACAGATTCAGCTAAAGCGCCAGCGAAAAAGACTGTCAGAATTTCATTTGATGCACCACATATAAATCAGTGCATCACACCAAATTCATTACCTAGTGGTGATACCGGATTATAAATGAGTGACAATAAGATGGCCGACCTGGCAACATGGCGGCCAATTCGTAAATGGAATGTCATAAGTTTGGCAGTTACTTACGTATCGGTCGCGATGGGTGGCGGGAGGTGAGTGAATGGACGCTGCGCTGGCGTCATGAGGAGCAGCAGACGGCGTCTCACTAATTTTACCATCTGGCTCGCACGCACCACTAAGTTTAGCCGCCCCAAGATAGCCTCGGTCCACGACCCATCGCGCATAAACTTTTCACAATTAGACTATTATTTTTGGTAGCAAAGTCAGTCGGTCGATTATTAATAGAGGCTTTTCCGAGTTTATATTCGTTACGTGTGTTGTGGTGTTAACTTTTAGTGAATTTATACATAGACGCTTATAAATAGGATGTGCTGAAGTTTCGTCTGACGGACGGGGGAATACCTTCCTGAAATATCGTACTACGGCCGGTGGTTTGCGTGTTTTCGGACGCATTGGTAAACGATTATTTATACATTGATTGTGAGGATTTTGCTCGCGGGAGTAAGCGCTACGCGGCGCGAGTCGCGGCCCTCTCCGGCGTTGCGGGGCGGCGTAGCTCTCAGACGTAGGGCCATCCTGAGGAGTGACCTCTGAGTTTCAGCTCTGATTTCATCCATCTGTAACATTTCAATGTTCTAACGTCCCATCTCAAAAGAATCCTAATTGTGTTTCCTCATGATTACTTTTACCCTTTTAAGCCTTAAATCATAGGCACCTATCAAGTATTTCTATACTTTCGTAGCACCAATGCTACGCGCCTACAATAAAATTTATTGTAGGCGTGTAGCATTGGTTGAATTATTTGCTTGAATAATATTTAATATTATTCAAGCAAATAATTCGAGTTGATGAATCTTGATGTTGTGTAAAGTAGGAAATTGGTTTTCAAGAAAAACTTTTGTAAAAGTTAAAAAGTGGTTTATAAGATTTTAATACTTTCATTGAGTTATCAAGTATTATGGACTCTTTATTAAACAAGAAAGTATAATAAAACGTAAAAGCTTTCCATATTTAAGTTTTTCAGTTTGACCTTTTCTTTAATTCCTATAACGTAGCAATCAAGGACATTACAAATCTGAAGGTAAGCCTGGCCGAGGTACAGTCCAAGTTGGAGGTATCGAATAACACCATCGGTGAACTACGTAACGAAGTTGAGTTATTGCGCAGCGTTGTTATGGTAAATAGGTCGCCTGATGCCTCTAACGTGAGCACACGTCGCGCTTGCGCTGCAACATGCGCCGCCGCCGTCGCTGACTCGATGCCGGTCAAAGTAGCGACTCGTGTAGGTACGTCGAACCCTAAACGTGCCTACGCTGCTATCGTCGCCACGCATAAGCCTGTTTCGAAGACAAGGGAGGGGAATGAGAAGAGCTGCTGTGAACCTACGAACAAGGGTTCCAAACAGCTAGGCCCAGCTACGGGCACGATTGACAAGGATGGCTTCGTGAAAGTGGAGAGGAAGAAGAGGAAGAGGCCTCCTAGTCGGAACCAGTGCGGGACCGCGCTGGTAGGACCGAATACGCTGCGTCCGGCAATACCTACGACGCAGCTCTATGTGTCTCGGTTACATCACACCACGAAGATTGAGGAGATCGTGGAGTATGTTCGAGCGAAGACCAGCTGGACCTTGAGGGTAGAGAAGTTGGAGCCGCGCCATAACACAAATTTCAAGTCGTTCGTGGTGCGAGTTCCTACTCATCATGTTGAGACCTTCCTCAAGGAAGAGTTTTGGCCGAAGGGTGTCGTCTATCGGCGATTCCGCGGAAGGTTACGTGACACCACGCAGCGTAACACGACGCCGACACTTCGTGTACAATAGTGTATTTTTGTAGTTTTTATAAATATGTATGATAGTCTGTAAGGTATATATGTTATGGGTCTTTGTTACCCGAAATAAATGATATATTATTATTACTCCCTTTATTCATTTTACTTACTCACTAATTTACATTTTTAAATATACCTTAAAAAAACATTTAAAAATATAAATTATTATTTATTATTATTATTATTATTATTATTAAATCCATAATGATTTCGATGTGGGCAAGAGATAGACTTATACGAGACGAATCGAAATTAAGCTGGTTGCACGCATTGGCACCGCATGCTATGTCCTCCAGAATGCATTTAGTGCTTTTTCTTTCTGTCATGTCCCTGAAAGTTTCAGGTTTATTGATCCTTACCATAGGTTACAAAACTCTTGCGGGAATATGACTTGACGCAAAACGTATCTATATGAAATTCCTTATTATATTATCACTCGACCTTTTTCTTAAATATAAAAGCGACTTATCTCCAAGTTAAAAATTTATATTTATAATGACATCAATTTCTTCTTTATTGTCTTTCAAAACACTGTGTCTACGATTCTCATCGTAATCTCTTCTGTCGCAGGTCCTTATGCGTTCTTCTGTCTATATAAAATTTGCTTTTTAATGATTTTAACAAAAATATGCAACCCTGCGATTCTCTAATAACAGACCATCGTTAGCATTTACATCGTGTGCCTACTAATTCTTGCGACGGCTGCTCTATGATCTTTAGTCTTCGATTAACGATTGTGAAGAGCTTTTATTGGAAGAATCCTTTATTTAAAAATGATTGCCTACTATGTAATTGTCTGTTACTTGAATGTAATGCTCTTTGACCATTTGTTCAGGATTGAACGGTAGAATCAGGCTAAAAATTGTGTATGTCAATTTTGATATCATGCTTAAAACATTTAATATTAAGAGAGATAAGCGCACAATGCACCTAGGTGCATTGTACACAAAACCCCCGTGCGACCAATGGCTATCCATTAGTCAGGTTTAACAGACAAAATCTCAAACTCCTGAAACGGAATAACTACTGGTATGCAGTCCAAACTGAACTACCATCAACCAAACAAAAGAAAAATAAAATATCAACAAACTACAAAATGATAAATCAACTCCGAATAAAAAACTAAAAAATACAGTACATAAAAGCTGCTCTGTCAAAAACCATTATGACAACAGTGAGTTGCGATATAAACAGAACTAAAGGGGGGTGTGCACTCCCCACACTCCGGCCCGGCCCGCTAGACGGGCGAAGGTATTTTAGTCTGGCCTGATCTGTCAATTTGAATTAGCAAGTGCAGTAACAGCCGAATGGGTAATTGAGATGCGAAGTTAATGCTCAGTTGGCGATATACACTGAATTGTGGTAGGTCCTGTATCCATTGGTTTATTGATTTAGGACCTACTTGTTTCTTTTTAGGTAGTTAGTACGTTCAGGAAATAAGTAAATTGAGCGTTGGCATATTTGCTCCGTAAAAGTTCAAGGTATACACTTATGACGATGACGTGTCGTGAAGTATACCAACCTACCTACGACTATTGAACTTGTTAACTGCTATCATTAAACGCATTTGATAGTTCTATATTATTAACTTATTAGTCACAATAGAAATACTTTTACAATAACTTTACGTAGATTAGCGGGTTTCAAAACGATGATTATTGTTTTCATGAAACAAAGTAATCGTCGTTCCGTAAAAATGAAGTCTAATCTTTATCTAAATGCAAAACTTTTTAAGCGCTTCACGAAATCTTTTTCAGAAAGATTAATAATTTTACTCATTAAATTTTAATCAGTCTTCGTTCTGACTTTTTTCTTCCTTTGTCAAACTTTTAACAAAAAAATCAGCGTATTGCTATACAATTCTTTTCGTTAGTGAGATATAGAATGACGTCACAGTCATCTGCAAAACAATAACAGCACCGTCCTGTAACGGTGTTACAAACAAAAAAAAAGAATTGTGACAGGAAGCGAACGCAGCCGGTAGGCACAAAAAATCCGGCCCGGTCATCGACCCGTGCGTTTACGTTGCTGTGTGTACCTACCCTTAATACATCCGCCGTGAAATGATCCCGTTTTCCTAATTGACCTTAATTTTCAGGTTGATTTCAGCCTTGATTTAATTGATATGAGCGACCCGGAGCAATTTCAGATGTGTAGGAACGTAATATGTTTAACGATTAATATTCTACATTGATTTGAATTTGAATTTACTCAGCAATTTTATGTTGAAGTATTCAGAACAATTTTACTGCTTTCATAGAATTTCTAGGGATCTGAATTTGTACAGGTGAATGAGCTTCAAAACTATTACAATATTTTAGAAAAAGTTATGTACAGTGGCAAACTTTATTAAAAATCGAGTTTTAGTTTTTGTTATAAACCTAGAGATTTGTATTTACTTAAATGTAAAAAAAAAACAATTACAAATAACTTATTACTGCTGAAATTAAAATTTTAATACTGTTTTCAATACTTAAACATGAATACAATAACTCAGTAAACCATAAATATTATTATATCACACATAATACAAATAAAATAGCTTACAGTACGCTAAATAAACCTATTGACAGTGCATAAAATTTCGTCAAACGTGTTTCAAATCAATTGTCATGGCGGGTTCATTATTTTGTCGTTGTATATCACCCTCCACGAAAACCGGCGCCGGCGCATCGGATGACTGACATTTGTTAGAGTTTAAAATTGTTTGTATTTTTTTTATGTTTTAACGCTGGTTTTATAAAAAATAGTAAGTGAAAACCTTACTTTTAAGTTAAGGACACAGATTTTTTTCACTTAGGTACTTGTTGGTATTTCTTTATGCGTGTCTGCCGAAAGTAACTAGTATGTAAACAAAATTGATAAGGGCAAAAATTACGTCATTAAAATGAATATGTATATGCACTCACAAAACACGTCTTAGAACAATTTTCTAATCTTATTCTTTCTATCCAAATTGTCTGTATTTAAACTATGTCTTTTTGCAAGTTTCTGTCATTGAATGCCTTTGAAATAAACTTATTAAAAGCTTTAAATATGATAAAATCAATATACTGATTAGTTTCAAGACAAAGCATCAAGCGTGTGAAAAATTAGGTATGATGGCGGTTGTGTGTAGACTTTCAAATCTAATTTTATTAAAACAAATTCGAAACAACTGTAATCAACTGATTTACTATTTATTTTACAAGTTAGACACAAGAAAATAACAATCAATGACACTGAGTATGTAAGATGACAGTGAACTATCCACAATTCGAAAGCCCAAGAGGCGGAGGAGAGGAGGAGGAGGTTGTGATTTGCCGTTATAAAGCCTCTGGTAGGTACCCCCAATACAGAGACGTCACCAATCTGAAACTGCCTTTATTGATATCAGTTCTTCTCTAGCGTCCACAGATGGCGCTCCAAATGCAATGTCGCCAACATGTGTATAACTAAACAAATGCAAAACACATTAGAGACATTAAACACTAACACTGCACGTGTAAATTTTCACAAGAAGCATAATATCGCTAATAACGGGTTTATTTTAAACCAATTATGCTGTATTGCTTTGACATAAACCTGTTAAAATGGTTCTCTAGTCGATAGTGATCATATTTGTTTGCGGCCTGTAATTAAAAGCCTTTGAATATACAAGTATAAGAGAGTTTCCTTCAGCTAATTGTCTCTAATAGCGTAGCTCATTATTTATTTACGTTTACCAAGTAAAGTTGTCAGGTCTTGCATCGTATTCGATGTCAGGTGATAGGAAATACTCGTAGTATTTCTCTCTACTGATTCTTCAAGAATTTGGGAACGATGCAGGCGAAAATGTATCACATCTTTTACTGTGAACATGATTATGCGATATTTGTTTCATAAATTGTTTAAGTCACTTTTTCGAGGGCAACAATTATAATTTACCATTCGATATCATATTGTGAATTTTTTTGGAACCCCAAAAGCAGCTAGCTTTCAAGTACTATATTACAACGATTTCATAAACCAACTTAAAGATAGAAGCAATATTAAACTCATTTAAAAACCTAAACCATTCAAGAAAGTACGTAACTCGAACAAATCTTTCAATACCCTACACACTTACAGGAAAGGAAACAAAAAAACACAATAAAATCCGACATGCGACTCGGAGTGCGCACCCTCAGTTCCTCTGAGCCCCCCTCCCCCTTCCTACCGCGTTTCAGCCGCATCCGGCGGGACACCTGCGCGCGCGCATGTCACGCTTGCGCACTGAGTTATTAGTTTTTAATTCTCTTCGCTTCGGTCCTGAATAATGAACTTTTTAAGCAGTGACTGAATAGAAAAATGGTTTTGTAATTATGCTGGTGGTGATGTTTTAGATAGGGTAGTTGGGTCGATTGATGGATGGTGGAGTAAATTGTTTTGGGTTTAACAGAAGCTAAAATTGAGTGAAAGTTTACTATGAACTGATTATTTCAATTCCAAGACTGACTATCTATAGAATAAAAAGGGCGTTTTGGCATAATTATTTCTCACACAAAAACTGTCAATTAACCCCGCAGATTAAAAACATCTGATGATTAAAAATTTGACTTTAGAAGAACAAACAGCATTTACCTACTGGGTATTTCGACAGTGATAGGTAAACGAAGACAATTCAGGTATTATTTAAAGCTGGATAAGAAATCACTTTCACTTTTTAGTGGTTCACTCCCAGCTAAACATACCCATCACAGCATACGTGGTATAAATTGGTGTAAACAATAAACAAATATGCGATTTCAGCTATCCCGACAGATTTGCTATCATTTATTGAAATTAACAAAAAAACTGCTTATTCGATTTCGATAAAATTTTCATGGGACCATTTGGGAAGTATACCCTTTCCAACAAAAAAATATTTTTTCAAATCGGTTGGCAAGCGACGGAGTTATGCACGAACAAACATTAAAAAATAAAAATACAAACATCCGAATTGAGAATCTCGTCCTTTTTTAGAAGTCGGTTAAAAAAGTAACGTCAGTTTACTTCGTTCGTAAGTTTACTGCCACGAATATTAAAAAAAAAAAACATGAGTATCGTTGAGCACTCGGTTGGAACGAAGTGCCTTTCGTAGTATATTACTTTTTTTAGTAATTATTTGAAGGAATGGTAGGAAATTTCGTAATTAAAATAATTTTTCGAGTTGAGAAAATAAATATTTTATTATACATCATTCAAATTCCAATCGTAGGAGGGTATAGCCAATATAATAACCCTCTACAAGTCGCAGAGTCGTGACCGAAATTTGTGACGAAAAATTCTTACAATTTTTTTCGCCTAGCCCCCATCCACCTTGTCCATACCGTACGATAAGGAACTTCGATGCAAAAATAAACGTGTTCAAATTCGTCCACTCATTTACGTACCTACAACCCTTAAAACCTTCATAACTTTCCATATCCCCTCAATTTTCCGTGAGCCTCATTCACTCAGTTTTCCATAGCAGCTATGCAAACAGGGCCGTCTCCATTGCTGCTGCATCCATTATTCAAGCACCGCTAAGTGGCAAAGCCATCCGGTTCGCTGCCCATATATTATTCAGTTCCTGACTTGACACGTCGGCACTGACGCTTCGCCCCCCCGCGGGGGTAGACGTCAGTTCCATCCCCAATTATGCACACGCTGAAATGTCACAGGCACTTAGCCCAGAATGACCCTTAAACCTATTGGCCTTTTATTTTAGTGTTTTGGGTTAGGGGTTCGGTTGATTGCAAGGTCGGGTTGGTTTTTTTTCTTGTCGTGTAAATACGTAATTTGGGCCGATTATGTAACTTTTTTTTTTCGTTCTTTTTTGGGGTTTTTCATTTGTTTCTGCGTATTTTTTGGCGTATTAATGTATGATCGGAGTGAAATAGGGGAATTGTTTCGCCTGTGTGTGATTTAAAATTATACAATTAAACAACGAACGAAGATGAGGTGCTCGAAAAGCTCATATCTTTGTCTAAATAATTACTATGTTTATATCACACAAACCTACTTTTTACACCTACCAACTATCTGCCAAAAATGAACCAGCAAAAAACCAATCCAACGAACCGAAAAATTTAATTCACAAGATCCAAAACAAAACAGTTCTAAAAGCGCTGCATAAAAGCGATACAATTTAAATGCAATTGGCGACACTTTTAATCATTCCTGACGGTTGAACCATATCCAGCGCTGCATTCAGCGAATCCAGCGCTTATTTTCGGACCATGGAACACAGAAAACCGCTTAACCTAACCAGAGAGCATATTAATGAAAATTGAGCGACATCCATTGTAACACTCAGACTGTTTTAGACCAGACCTTATCCGAATCTAGGACAAGATATTTCCGAACTAGCTGGTGTCCACTGCAAATAAGTGAAGTTTCTAGATTGTTGCCGGGAAAAGGGAAATTAGTGCCTACATTGTATTTCTGTTCGGTTTATTTATGACTTAAAAATGCAGTGTTTCTGGTGGTAACAAAAAAAAATAAGGTTAAGGGTGCCTCCTTTTTGAGTACTAGGCTTTGTTTTTATCTACAAATCTTATATACATAATATGTAAATTTTCAAAATTAATTAAAATATAGTTTATTATATTATCTATACTAATATTATAAAGCTGAAGAGTTTGTTTGTTTGTTTGTTTGAACGCGCTAATCTCAGGAACTACTGGTTCGAATTGAAAAATTCTTTTTGGGTTGTATATAATAGACCATTTATCGAGGAAGGCTTTAGGATATATATCATCACGCTTAAGCCAATAGGAGCGGAGCAGCGATAAAGAATGTTTTAAAATCGGGGATTCCACGGGGACGAAGTCGCGGGCAGCAGCTAGTAGTTTATAATACTTTGACAATTAATTAAAATTACCAACATGACTACAGAAAAAAAAGTTTAAAATTGCCAAGTTTGGTGGAAAATGCCCGTGTTTTTATAAAAAAAAAAATACCATAATTTAGTTAACTGTTGGTAATTTCAAGTACAGAAAATTAAGTGAAATTGCCAACTTGAGTGCAGAAAAAATTGTTCATAAAGTTTTAGTTAGTCTGAAATGTCTCATAGACTTCTATGGAAGATGAAAACATAATGCAGCGATCTGAAATGAGTAGGAAGAAATGTAGGCGGACGATTGTACGAAGACATCTCAGTTACAATCGAGCTTTCAATAAAATTCCCACATCAAAGCCATTCGGAATATTGATTCTGTTCTAGAATGTTATTATAATCGTCTAGACAGGCTTTTCGAGTGTAGTCAGCGAAATTCCAGCGCGAATGCCGCGGCCACTTGAAAACACTTTCAACAATGTCTGATCCATTTTCTTTGTACATTATATTAGCTTTAGATTGCAATCTGTAACTATGTATAACATTGCCATTGATAGATAACCCTATTGATATATTCTCTATTTAAACAGTGCGAGTAGTGCACTTCTATGCATCTCAAATTGGTTTGCTTTTGTAGTGTTCTGGATTTCGTCTTCTACAACCACTTTATTCATTCTTTTCGTCTCTAATACTCATAATGCTGTGCTTATTCTAAATAAATAAATTATTATTATTTATTCATGATCAGGTAACAAAATACTTATACTAATTATAAATTAATTTCTTGTATGTTTGTATTGTTATTTTAATGGTGTACCCATTAAAATAACAATACAAACATACAAGAAATCAAATTAAGTAAAACTGATTCATCCGCATATGCATTGGTCATAAAACAAAAAAAATAAACATCAATATTTATGTAAAACGTATTCTTTTTGACCAAATGAAAATTTTAATTATTCCTATAATACAGAGCTGCCTGAAACTTAAAAAAAATAGCATGTGTAAGCAGTTTTAAGCTAAATATAAATTAAATAAATATAAATTTCTTAGTTCTATATTGCCATCAAAACAGTATGGCTAATCTATATACCAACCTAAGAAATGGCGTCTTACTTGAAAATACTGGAATATAACCAAATGCTACATAATGCACATTGAAACGACCTTCAACTGTTGAACAATTTCAGGACCAGCCAATTCAATTTTTATCTTTCTTTCAAATATACTCGTATAAAAAGATCCTGACTTACGAATCAAAGCACTGCCTAAACAGTTGGTTCTAGAAATGAGAAATTTTGAGGAGGTATTTATAATATAATAAGGAGGATCATCAGATAAGACTGGAGCTTTAAAAAAAAACCACCTTCGATTGAAATGACAAAATGAAAAGGGGTGGCAAAATTTGTATGAAAAATCTTATTACATACGCCAATATGCTTGAGACTTGGGCGAATTATTGGTCCCAGTAAATAAGAACATAGGATACTATTTTTAACCGACTTCTAAAAAAGGAGGAAGTTCTCAATTCGGATGTTTGTATTTTTTTTTTAATGTTTGTTCCCGCATAACTCCGTCGTTTGTCAACCGATTTGAAAAATTCTTTTTTTGTTGGAAAGGGTATACTTCCCAAATGGTCCCATGAATTTTATCGAAATCGACCAAGCGGTTTCCGAAAAATCTAAAAAAAATATCTACATAATCTACATTGACGACCTCTTAGTTTACTCTGCAAAGGAGCAGTACGTTTTTTAAACACCAATGTGATTGGTTCGTTTAGGTGGGGTGAGGGGAGAGGATGTAGGTACCACTAAAAAGTGAAAAATAAAAAACTGAAAAAATCAAAAAAGTGCAAAATAAGGTTAATTTCGGAAGTCGGTGTTCAAAAAACGAAAAAGCAACCACAAACACCGAGTTCCGAAATTAAAGTTATTTTGCACTTTTTTGATTTTTTGTGTAAAAGTCGGTTGTATTTTTTTGTAAAAAGTTTTTTTTTATCTTGAAAGTTGCTTTGGGATAATTTATGAATTTCATTTCATGGGCTATTCGAATACATGTGACATTCACCAACCCGCACTGGGCCCGCGCGGTGGATTACGGCCCATTCCCTCTCCTACAGAGGAGGCCTGTGTCCCAGCAGTGGGAACGTTAAAAGGCTGATTCTGCTTATGCTTGTGTAGCAATGGGCAGTTATTAGTTTATAGTAATTATGCGTACATGACTCCTTTTAAGCTGAAGGTACACAAAAATGTTATAAATTTCGTAACTTCCTACGCGTCATCTCTTTTTTGGACTTCAAAGTCAAAGTCAAACTTTTGAATAAATTCAACCGAATAAACTTAATAAAACAGTATGCTCTGTAAAGCATAGTAATTTTGTTAAATCCATCCAAAATCAATACAGTGACAACTTACACGACACAGTGATTATCTCCACCGATAAACTCAGTCGAAATTGATTACGTGCTGCAATTTCAATACGAAACGACCCAGATCCACAACACAATAATCCTAATGATTTGTTATGAAGCTGCTGGATTTGCTGACAATGTGACAATTAATGAGTAGCCACGTGCCAGCTCGCATGGCCAGCAATGTGACTCCCTCCCGGGCCACCTAGTCGTAGCTACTGAGTTGATATTGTTTTCATATTAACATACGTACGCTGGGCAGATTGTTGTGACAGGATGCGACGCAGTGAATTTGAGGACACAGAATAAAAAAAAAAAATTGTGCTCTTTTGTCGCTAACATCTAACTATGGTTAATGTATTTTTGCTGTTACTGGTTAAGTGCAAGTTTTAATTTCTAGGTTAGTTTTTGATGTATTTTATAAGAATAAAGTGACATGAAAAGCATATATAAGAGTGAGCTCACACGCTAAATTTGTGACTTTGAATTTTGAGTAAAAAAAAATCAATGAAACTGATATTTGTCTGCACGGAATTCGTTGCACAGACAAAATTTTATGGAAGTTCATGGAAGTCTGTTTCAGTGTTTTTGTGTGTTTGTCTGTTTGTGTGTTTTGTGTTTGTATCGTTTAGACGGTCCATAATACACACCGAGGTATTGAGTTATTGTATTCATATTAAAATACATACGCTGGACATATTGCGGCGACATGGCTGAAGCGATGCAGCAGATTTGTGTACGGGAATTTAGAAATGTAAACTTTTTATTGTTGGTATTTTATGGCTTATATGTAACGATATGTTATTGTAAATTGTAATCTCTAGTCTAATTTTCGAAGAATTTCACAAAATAAAATGACATATACCTAGACTTTTGCGCATTTTTATGGATGGAAATACGAAACCATTGGTAAACAATGCATAAAATAAAAGAGTATAATGCGAATTTAAGATCACAATTGAATTTCGCATCGCATATCCTGAATTTTTAAGCATACATTTATAAATTATTGAACAATGATGAGAAGTTTTAATCTTAGCTCTGTATTAATTTAAATTTTAGCTTTATTTATATAGTACTAACTGCTGCCCGCGGCTTCGCCCGCGTGTATGTCGGAAATTATCCCAGGGGAACATAATCCCAGGATAAAAAGTATCCTATGTTACTTCTAGTAGGTACCTCCCAGAATATGTGTACAAAGTTTCATGATGATTCGTCAAGTAGTTTTTGCGTGAAAGCTTAACAAACACCCACGCTTTCACATTTATAATATTAGTAAGGATAAATAAGCTACGAATATCTAGGACGATTCATAAGCCTCAGTAAACAAAACAGTAGTTATCAGAAATGGCGATAATGCACCCTCGTTCCAAATGCACCGAGCGTCTTATTAGCTGAATACTTGATACTCGAGCCTTCAGCGGCCGCTAACTAACGTAATAGCACCCATTAGCAACTGTTACCGAACAATTACGTTTAAAAGCTGTTTTGTATATAGTTTTCTATAAGCCACGTATGGACTTTGCGGTACGTAAATAAAGAAATGGCATCTACACTTATTGGATTGCTTATGTGTTTAAAAAAACATATCTTATCAAATTAAAAAAAAAAACCTCAAGGACTTCAGTTTTTTTTTTAATTATTCAGACTTATTAAATAGCAGCCACAGGACCAGTCAATGTGCCGACGCCTGTGGTAGGCCTTCGTCCAGCAGTGCATGTCTTTCCTCTGAAATGATAATAATTAATCAAGCACTAGTTTAGCAACAACAAGTTTTATATTATGTGTATTTAAATTGAATACTATAAGTATTCAATTTAAACTTATTTTAAAATAATTTACTGAGAATCTAACAAAAAAATTCAAAATATACACAGTTAATTGCGTTTGTTTTTTACAATTAGGGCAGTATTATAAAATAGAACACATTCGAAAATTAAATGACGCATTTGTTTGAGGCCATCCCGACTCGATGAGAACTTCACACATATCGCTAAATGTCAATACAATGTCATACGTATATAAATGTCATGCGAACATATGTCTTTTCCAATATCAACATTAAAAACATTATTATAATCATGATCATTCGTAATAATATGACAATTTATGTGAACGAGTCGACTTCTATAATATCCTCTATGTCAATTACGATTTTGTTTATTAATTAATTAAATATTTTGTTGAATTGTTACCACAACCTTTATATAGATTAAAACTCTTTAAAACAACTCCACGTCCTCATCCCACCGGCCCCTTCTACCATAGGACATCTAGACGCACTGTAGGTTACCATCCCTACCTTGTAGCTATTCTACCAATTCGCACCAAGCGTTTTCAATCATCTTTTATAATGCGCACAGCAAAGGAGTGGAACTCTAAAAAAACCAAGGAATACCCTTACTAATTATATTTTCATTAAGTAATTGATTTTCAAAACTTAAGTTTAACTTTCAAATAATTTTAACTAGGAGCTTAAGGATTAAGCGAACCTGATTAAACACAGCTTAACGAAGGTCAAGGTCCTTGGAAAAGTCTCTAGGACCAAAAAACTGGTCAGCCACCAACCCATTTTGATTTTTGTAGTCGTCTATGCACGTCTTGTTCTTTTATATTTTATTTGGAAAAATAAACAGTTATACACTAAAATCTTATACTAAGTTATAGATACTTAGATAGGGTTTCGGAATTTGTTCGAAAGAGTCACCGCGGCCCTGGAACGTAAAGGGCACAAGAAGGATCACGGGTGGGTTTTAGTCAGTATGAGTCTGACCTTCCGCTCCGTCCAGAGCGGGAGAAGTCAGTTGATGATTTCCCATCCAGAAAAAAAAAGTTATAAATACTTATAGAAAAGACATTTTCTCTGGCCTACCCTAATTCGAACCACTGCACGCCACTGGCGCTAGGTTAAGCTTTTAATATAGAAAAGTAGTTCCATGCAAACGACAGAGAAATAGAGAGGGAGAAAAATGAGTAAATAATAAACTAACTATTAAAATCTAAAATTGACTTATTGATAAGATTTTTAAATTTTTGATTTGTATCTTACTAATATTATAAACGCGAAAGTTTGTACCTAAGTATGGATGGATGTTTGTTATTCTATCACGCAAGAACTACTGAATGGATCTTGATGAAATTTGGCACAGTTATAGATCATAGTCTGGAAAAACACATAGGATCCTTTGCTTTTTTACTTTTATCCCGGGATTACGTTCCCTTTGGATAATTTCCGACATCCACGCGGACGAAGCCACGGGCAGCAGCTAGTTTTTAACCGACTTCTTTATATATCTTTATTTTCCAGTACCTCCTTCTTCTAGACAAATGATTTTTTTTCGCACAATCCGTCCATTGTTTCTTCAATAGTCCCTACTTTTACATTCTAACACAAAACTTCCACACGACATTTCTCTGCATCATATACCGTATCAACTGATTTTCAGATTACTTTTTGGTCACAACGCCACTTTCAAACTCCTTCCATACCACCCATACTTGATTCCGCCATACTGCATTGATATAAAACACAGTTCCGGATATAGCAGCAATTACTCTTGAAGTCTGAGAGCCATCGAACATCGCAAGTGTTGTCGAACTACCGTTTGCCTGTTCATTACTGTAAAAGCATGTCGAAGAGACGCCGCAGCCGACTCCCCGTCTATAATTCAGTACTCACAGCATCTGTGATAGCATTTTTCCGTGATATTTTATCGTAGGTTTATTGATTTAGACTTTATTTTTGATGGCTTTGTTTATTGCGTTTGGTTTGTTTATTTTTTAGGATAACTTTATTATTGTTTGACGTGTTTTGTTACATTGAATCAATTAGATTAAGTGTAATTTTTGCCATTGAGATTTTTGACTTTGACTTTGACTTTTCAATCAAAGTCGAAGTAAAAATGTTTATTTCAATTTGTCCATTAAATGGCACTTTTGAACGTCATAATTTGAATTTAAATAATGAAGTGACTCTAGTGTCTATTCGCAAAGGGAGAAGAACAATATTTGGTAGGCAAAAAAATATTTCATATATGTAAGTACGTATATTTCAAATACGATGCACCAAGAGTATAATGCTTATGGAACCAAGTATTCCCATTAAAGGTAAACTTATTAAATTAAAAAAAAAAACAAATTATTTAACAACTCCAAAGTGTTCGAGATCTTTGGCTACGCAAATAAATTTCAATAACGTACGATCCTTTACGTTAATATAAACCACTCGAATTTAAGTTCTGGTTTTGGGTATTTTTATTTAAGGTACACTTTAAAAATCCAGTGTCCATGCCTCGAACATTTGAATAAAAATAGCATACAATAGCATCGATACCTCCACACGTACGTAAGACGTAAAGAAAGAACAAGACAATATTACCTATTTCCACTATTTGTAAGGAATAAGTGGCAAACGACCCGTCTTCGCTATAAATGGTTTCAGTACAATTGTCGATGATTTCACTGATTAAAGCCATCGAGACATTGTTATGTCTAAAAAGAACGTCAGTGGTTCTGTAGCATAAAATAAATTCACAGTGTAAAATAATGATTCACGAATAATTACGAGAAATTCTGACACGTGGCGTCCACGCGTTCATTACACGAGTTATTAATTAAAAGTCAAGCTGAAAGCTGCTGAAACACAATACGGATTAACATCAGTACAGGTTTTAATTAAACGAATAAAGCATTCCAATGTCACTCCAAACAAGTTCCCTTTTACCAAAGAAAATTACGTTTACATCAATCAAAATTATAAATTAAAAGTATTTGAATAGCTTAGCGATTAGGATAATTTTGTCTCAACCCTAGTATTTTTATCTTTGTACTAGCTGCTGCCCGCGACTTCGTCCCCGTGGAAACCCCAATTTTAAAACATTCTTTATCGCTGCTCCGCTCCTATTGGTCTTTAGCCTATAGCCTTCCTCGTTAAATGGGCTATCTAACACTGAAAGATTTTTTCAAATCGGACCAGTAGTTCCTGAGATTAGCGCGTTCAAACAAACAAACAAACAAACAAACTCTTCAGCTTTATAATATTAGTATAGATCAGTCAGTCGGTCAAGGATCCTTCCGTAGTCATATTTACGTGGATACGGAACTCCGAATGGATCGATAGTAGGATTTATAAATAAATACACATCGGCTCGGCACCATTACAGTTGACAACCATGACAGTTCTAAGCGAGCAACAAAGTGGTTTAAGTTGAAGAGTATCACACTGCAATTTTATTTTTTTTATTAGTGGGTAGGGATTTAAACAGATAAATGGTAGGTACGTTATGTCTCGAACGGCTGGTAACAGGGCTACTTTACTTGATTTTTTCACACATGTATCCCCTTTCGTGGTATTTGAAGGAGTTACTATAATGTAGGTTGTTGGGTAATGAAGTTTCATTTTTATTTTTATATACGATAACTTTGAGGGCTCCACCGATCAATTTTGGACAATGATAATGTTTGCGAAATCTGTCTTCACTGTCATTCTTTGGACCTGTATCATTCTTGGAATCCTGGACGACCTTTTGATAGATCTCCGTGAATTTAGGTATATGGTACCTACTGTGTAAAAAAAACATCCGCATTTGGTCAGACTAAAAGCTGAACTCAACATGCACTTAAAAAATCATTACTTTTCATAGTAAAGGGAACGAGACGTGTGATTGATATGTTTATGCAATTCAAAATTAGGGTGGCCAACCTTTTGAATGAAAAATACATTACTGATTCCCAAAATATGCATTGTTGAACTGTATCCAATAGGGTAGTTAACTAAAAAAATCGAATTAGTCCGTCGGATAGATTTCCAAAAAATATTGAACACGTATTTTTTCTTTTTTCACGTAAACAAAAAATGAAGACGATACAGTGCGTTGAAAACTCATGTGACGTCACTACTCGCTACAATTTTTAGCGAGCCGTGACGTCACAAGCCCCTACTCCTGATCTTTTATGCTTTGTATCTTCGACAGTTTTTATAGATTTGATAAAGGAAAAAATACATGTCCAATATTTTCTATAATCTAACTGACGGACTAAACATAATCATATATTTTTTACTCAGGAAACATCCCTATAGTATACAGCTCCCATCTTCAACAGGAACACATTGTTGCGTTTTCGGCACAATGCCAGTAGTAATACAAAAGGTTGTAAGCGCACATGTTTCGAACAACGTACTAGAATTCCATCATCGTCTGTCCACGTACGTACATAGGTACGTTGACGCATTTTACGTGCTAGTTTCAGGAATAAATCAATCTGTTTATCTGTGTGGTGAAAATGTATTAGCATTGACAAGATTATTTTTGAGATAGAGCTAAGAACATAACAAAGAACAAAACACCAAGTAAGTTATTTGTGACTATTCAGACAAATATTTATTAGGTTGATTATTACCTACGATTCGTAAGTCGGTAACGGCCCCGACTTACGAATCGTAGGTCGCGGGATCAAACCCAGAGAGGCGCATACTTTGTGTAATTCATTTCATCACCACTGCTCTCAAAACGGTGAAGGAAAATATCGTGAGGAAACCGGCATGTCCTAGAATCAAGCATTCGAAGGCATGTGACATTCACCAACCCGCACTGGGCCCGCGTGGTGGATTTCTGCCTATGCCCTCTCCTAGAGAGGAGGCCTGTGTCCCAGCAGTGGGAACATTAAAAGGCTGATTATGCTTATGCTATAGACGAATATTTTGCAGTACGGTATTTCTTTTAGTTAAAATACTAGTATCCACAAAATACTCATATATCTAACCTGAAATGCGCCTTACAATAATGGTTGTAAATCCCTCATTTGAACCTTCAAAGGAATAAAGAAAATCGAATTCTCATAACTCCAGACATATTCCTCAGAAACGTTTGCCTTTCTCACATATTTCCTTTCATCGACAAGTCCTTGGAATTCAGACTCGTGGTACCAAAAGACCGCGCCTACGGAAATGGTTCTGTCTTGCGTAGAAATATAAAATAATCTTGTCTTGTGTCCAAAAGTAAGAAAGCTTTAACATAAATATCAAATAAGAAATATCAAATAGTTTGTAATTGCAAGTATGTGCGTCATCAACAATTTACACCCATCATTTGAGGAAGGTCGTTCAATTAGACAGCGTATTTTGGCACTATAAAGATATAAACCAGCTAGTTAGACGGATTTTTGTTGCAGCGGTTTTTGACGTTACCGATTTTCAAGTTTCGAGGTTGCGTATAGGTGCAACACGGCAACACGACAATATTCTTTTGTACTGAAATAGATCTACGCGTCATTGTCATATTGTGGCACCTGATTGAAACCTTGAAACTCCAGTCTAAGCACAGCCTTAGGCATGAATATCAGTTGCGGAATTTGTTCGAAAGAGTCACCGCGACCCTGGTGCGTAAAGGGTACAAGAAGGATCACGGGTGGGTTATAGTCAGTAAGAGTCTGACACTCCCTTCCGCTCCGACCAGAGCGTGAGAAGTCATGTGATGATTTCCCATCCAGAAAAAAGGGCATGAAAATAACGCACACGGAGAATGTTATGAACGGAAGGAAGTCTTAGTAGATTGCAGTAGAACGACGTCAATTATTTATATTTGTTCTAATAGAAAACTAATAAGAAATGAAATAAAAATAGAGGGAACGAAGGAAAGAAGATACTAATTATGATATTTTTTTTGCTATTTATGGATAATCACTTCCGTTGATAACGGAAGTCAAGAAAATAATTATTAGCTGGTAGATTATGTTACTATGTTTGAACTCAGAATATACGAATGCGAGATTGATGTCAAATTAAGGTATTACAACGTCTATGTCATATAAAGCAAAGTTCAAATTCCATTGGAACCAATACTTTTTGAGGGATGTTTTAATAGAAATAGTCACATAAAAATACACAATGATAAAGTCAATACTTGAGTTGGTGGAAATTATTAATTCATATTATCTCCAATTCACAATTCAAGTATTTCCGCTCTACCCAATCGATACTGCAGTGGTAGCCGAGTGGTAACGGCCCCGACTTAAGAATTGTAGGTCGCGGTATCAAACCCAGCCAGGCGCATTACTTTGTGTAATTAATATCATCACCACTGCTCTCAAAACGGTGAAGAAAAACATAGTGAGGAAACCGGCATGTCCTAGAACCAACAATTCGAAGACTTGTGACATTCACCAACCCGCACTGGGCCCGCGCGGTGGATTACGGCCCATTCCCTCTCCTAGAGAGGAGGCCTGTATCTCAGCAGTGGAAACGTTAAAAGGCTGATTATGCAATCGATACTGCTTTACTTTTGCTGGTGTATGTAAGGTTTGAGTGCTGCTGACCTAAGATGCACATTTTAACTTTGCCTCTTCAGCGTCAGGCTTGCATTAGCAAGCTTTTGAGCATAGGTCGCGGAAAACATTTCAGTTGCATCGGTTTGGACAACATTTTTGAGTCAAATTAGATAAACAGTAAATATTTACAAGTCTATTTTCCTGATGGGCTCCAATATATTATTAGCTACTTGTATTATTTTACCTGACGGACGGTTTCGTGTTGGATTAGAGATAACTTTTTAAAGAGATTGGAATTCTCACAGTAGCATCTTAATTCATTTTTGCAAACATTTGATATAAGAGGCAAAATATTCATTTATACTCTAAAACGAGCGACATCCGCAAGTTTATTACCAGAAACAAGTCCAAGCTACATGCTCCTTCCCATCGACTTCGTAAGGACTCATTTTTGGGGCTCGGTATCCACTTTTACAATAAACTTCCACTTTCTTTTCTTGACCTGTCTTTTAACTCATTTAAAGTGAAATCTAATCTTTGTTTGAAGGCCTAATATTCTATTTAGACGATAAGAATAGTTGGTCGCAGAACAATTTCATATTTATGCATCTGATGATTACGTAGGTCAATCCGTTTTACTGCTTAAAACACAACAGACACTAGTGTTGCTGGGGAGCTTGTTGCGCCACTTCTTCTTCCTAGCCAAAAAACTAGAAAATGGTGACGAGTGAGCGTTTTGGGGACTGTCTTTATATAATATTTTTATTTCAAAAAGTGCTGGCTCTGATTCTAGTTTGAATAAATGACTTCTGATATTAATTTTGTTGTGAAAACTATATCAGACTCCATACTGAGCTGATGAATTCCTATTCCAATCTGATTCCAATACTTTAGGTTGGAGAATTAACCGTGTTTGAGATTGAGAATAGAATGTAGGGTAGTTGACTAAAAAAAGATTCCTAAAAAATATTGGACACGAATTTTTTCTTTTTTCACGTTAATAAAAAACGAAGACGATGCAGTGCGTTGAAAACTCGTGTAACGTCACTTAGTGATACGATTTTTACCACGCCGTAACGTGACAAGCCCCCACTCATGATCTTTGAAGCTTTTTATCTTCGTCAATTTTTATAGATTTGATAAAGCAAAAAATACCTGTCTAATATTTTTCGACAATCTTACTGACGTAGAATTGACCGTGATTGAAATTGAATGTACATTGATGAATGAGAGAACATATCGTTCACCAATAAAGTTAAGTTCCTTCAATCTTACCTGCTGATTTTTTTTTTAATAGTTTACTAGAAGCGCCCCGCGGTTTCTCCTGCGTTGTTCCTGTTCTCGTGGCAAAACGGGGATAAAATATAGCCTATGTTACTCAGGGTGAATGTAGCTATGTAATGGAGAATTTTTGAAATTGGCACAGTAGTTTTTGAGTTTATTCATTACAAACATACACACACGAAAATACAAATAATTCCTCTTGTAAATGAACTTCCGTAGTATATATTTTTTTAGGAGCTTATGGAATTTAGATTAAAAAAAAAAACAACAATCTAGGTACTTTCATCAATTTTAACAAATTAATTATGCAATATAGTATATATACTCGGAAAAAATCAAGACTCCATCGGGACCCTCGTTTGTTATAATAGCACAGACAACATATTAAGAGTTTAAATAGCATGTAAAAAAATATGATTCGTTCGGAACAATTTTTATTTATGACACACGTAACCTAATATTTCTAGAATATTACAAACTAATACCATATGATTACTATTTCAGTAGATTTCTAACCAACTCCCTCTGGTATACATAAATCGAATCTACATGTAAATATGGTTTGGCACTGACACTCAAGTTATTACCTCCGACAATTTCATAGGACCTTCAAAACTTTAGTCGTTAGATAAAAATAGCTTGTATATAATAAGTTGAAATGTTATGGGGAAATAGAATACCAATATAATAGTTACATTTTTGTAAGAAGTAATTTATGTTCTGGAATGTCGTTTACGTTTTTGTTTAGTTCATTACTCCCTGGCATCCAATATTAAAAAGTTCAGGATAAAGTCTTCCAAATGTTCTGGATGCGGGAAGTATCCATCGGCTGGTCAATGTGGCCTATGTGCTGCAGTAGACTGCAGAATATAGGCCCCCATCAGCGTCGCCATAGAACTTTACGTTCCCATCGACCTGCAGCCCTACCATGTCGTCTTAAATCCAGCATGATGTGTGTGAGGGAAAGGGATAGTGCTATTCGTCTTGTGTAACTCCGTCTCTCTCTGACACAGGAATCATGATGGATTTAAGACGTCATGGTAGGGCTGCTGTTCGCTGATCTGTTCTGCGAGCAAAGTGACCTGCCTACTGCCACTTCAGTTTACCGTTTCGGGTTATGTCCCTTGGTTCTCTTGCGGATATCATCATTCCTGATTCGATCACGCAAGGAAACTCCGAGCATTACCCTCTCCATTACTCTTTGGGTGACTTTAAGCCTTCGGATGAGGCCACTGTGAGCGACCACGAACATGTCTATGACAGTTGACGAATAAAAAATATTATTATCATTTATTTTTCAGATACCAAAGATCCATTTGGTTAGTAACAATAGTCTTAATCTATGTTAGTACTTAACCAAAAACATCGACAATGTATGTACGTGTGACAAGTGACCTCACCAACGGGCTGTCATGTCTCCCGGCTATAGCGCGTAGAATGCTGTTGGGGCTACCACGGAGTCTGTTTAGCAGTGAGGCCGCTTTCATTCGCCGAACAGCATTGAAGCAGTCTGTACGATGAAAGAAGGGTGCTTAAAATAAGCCTTTAATAACTTCTTTTTTCGCCACTAGAGACTGGCGAAAAAAGAAGTCAACAACAACAACAAGACGCACCCTGAACAGACAGTTTCTCTACCAGCATGGTAGCTAGATCAGCTTATATTTGAATAAAATGGCGTGCGCCATTCTGGAGAAAAGCCACGAGAGCCCGATAGACTGATGACGAAATAGTTTTAACACACGCCCTGATTCCGAGCCATGAATTACCAAACAAGTATTGGATTGGAATCCCCGAGGGAAATGAGGCCGTAATGGTTAGGCATAGACCTGCCCCATCACTATCTCCATATCGAATAGTATAGCTGTAGTGCGATTCTGTAAGACTCTCACCTTATCAGCTTAGGTGAAATGAACATGAAGTGAGTTTGACAGCTCACTTAATACCTATGTCACCGAAAAATAACAGACTACGTAAGATTGTAATAATCTTTATTAGATGATAATTACATCCTTACTTAATATTATAAATGTTAAAGCGTGGATGTTTGTTACGCTTTCACGGAAAAACTACTTGACGAATCATCATGAAACTTTGTACACATATTCTGGGAGGTACTAGAAGTAACATAGGATACTTTTTATCCCGGGATAATGTTCCCTTGGGATAATTTCCGACATTCACGCGAGCGAAGCTGCGGGCAGCAGCTAGTACTTGATATATTATGAAAAAAAATCGTTTTGTATAGAATAAATACCATGCAAATTCATTACTTTCCAATATATCCGTGTATAAATTGTGTAGAAACTTACGGCGTTTGTAATTTTTCGGTGTCATATACAAACACAAGGTGTCATTACACGGTGAGATAATGACAGAATATACCCGCAGTGCTTCTCGCATCCAGCAGACCTCTGCAGTCCACAGTCCACAAAAACCACTCATCGGTCATCTTATACATAAGTAGCTTTGATTCCCACTAAATGGAATGGGCTAGTATTTATGTAAACAATCGAATATCATCATCTGCCTAGCCTTTTAACCATATTGGGGTCGGCTTCCAGTCACACTGGATTCAGCTGAATACCAGTATTTAACGTTTTTGGCAAGACTGGTGTCAGATTTTTCTCGCTTCTGACAATCCGTAACGACTGCCAAAGATCTACAAATGACAGCCGGGACTAATGGCTTGACGTGCTTTCCGAGGCACGGGGGAAACTCGGTATATTAAGATGGTCACCCATCCACAGAACAACCTTGGCAAGCGTTGCTTAACCTTGAAGATCGACCTGTATGGCTGTTATTCTTTAGCCATGAGTTCCTTCTGTAAATGATCGAAAATATGTACATTCAAACTATGGGTGTCAAGAATACTGATTATGGCGTTCTGAAATACTAAGGGAGCGAAAGACTGAGGGCGAACACAAATATAGTAAACGGCGACTTAAAAATACGAATTTGAGGTAGAAGTTATTCAAAACTATCAGTATAATAATTTTTAAAACATTTGGGACAATAAATTTCAAAATTCTAGCTATGGCCGGAGCTCTTATTTCTGTCTGTAAGGCTTAAAGGAATCTTAACATGAACCGAACAAAGTTCTATCGAATTGCTCGCCTCCCAACATGACATCCGAACCTAATCTACCCGTGTCTTTTTGCCTAATCATCAAATGACCCCTCCCGCCCTGGGTGGAGCGGTAGGGAGTGTCAGACTTTTACTGACTAAAACCCACCCGTGATCCTTCTTGTGCCCTATGCGTTCCAGGGCCGCGGTAACTCTTTCGAACAAATTCCGCAACCCTAGCAGGCACCGACCCTATGGGGCCCCGTCCTCGGTGCTGACGGCTCCTTGCGGCGCGCGTGGAACACAACGCGTCGTCGACTCAACCTGGTATCGGACGGCGAGCCACCCACGCTCACCGTCCCCAGGTATCAGCCACTGCGCAATAGCACAGCGGCCGACTTGTCTCTGGAGGAGGCCGCGATGGGACCATTACTGGCACTCCATTTCAGCCCCCTCCCGAGTACTAGGAGTCGCAGCACCCGCAGCAGAAGCGGCAGTGGTGGCGACGGAAGCCGCGGCGGCGGCAGAGGCGGCGGCGGCGGCGGCGGACCTCTTGCCCCTGGTCGGGGTGGATGGCGCGCAAGCCCTTCCCCCAGCCCAGTGCTCGGCCGGCTTGCCAGCAGCCGCACATGCACTGCAGTGCGGCGTGGCCTCGCACGAGCCGGCCTTATGACCGGGCTGACCACAGCGGAAACAGAGTCCGCTGCGGTCGACCTCCGAGGGGCACATAGCTCCCGTGTGATTGCCCACACGGCAGCGGTAGCACCTCAGAGGTCTGGGTTCAAGCAGTTTTACCCGCGCAGACACCCATCCCACCAAGAGCCTTCGGCCCTCCGACACAGTTCTGGCCGCCGTCACGGGGCAGCTCACCACAAGGGTTTGCATGCCCGTGTTGTCAGGCCGGAGGGTGCCCGCCTTGACGAGCTCGGCAGAGCACCCCCCAGTCCTGGCGACGGCGGCCACAACTTCCTCCTCCGTCACGGAGTCATCCAGGCCCACTATGCGCATGTCGATGCGCCTAGTCGGCCTGGACACCCGGACCTCGTCCGCGGGTAAGACCGCCCTCAGCCTTTCGGCCAGGGCGTCCGCGAACGGGCCACTCTCCGCTCCGGCGAGCTCGAGCTTGCGGGCACCGGTCAAGGTCCTCCTGACCCCGATGCCCCCGCTGATGCCCAGCTCTTGGAGGCTCACCGCCTCCTTCGCCCGCTTCAGTACGGCGAGATACGTCACGCCCCTCTGTTCCGCATGTCTTTTTGCCCTAAGCTCCCTGTGTTGTCTGTATGTTCTACTACTTGGACCATTCACTACATAATAATATTTTCGCCCACTCAGTATTTTTTGTCGCCCAATTTGGTATTTAATTCGGACACTTGGAATTTTAGTTGCTACCTTATATTAACTGTTTCCCACTGCTACTTGATCATTTCACGAATTTTGAATCATTCATATATTTATTGCCAGTAAAGTTAATTTTTCGCAAACATAATTTAATGCCGTTCGGTTTAGTATTAAAGCGTCTCATTAACAGTCATCCATATATTATTTATTCGCCTGGCATTAATTCCCCAATTATGCCTGCCTGATTTCAAAGCGATATCTATACTAATATTATAAAGAGGAAATATTTGTATTTTTATAAGTAAGGAATAAACTCAAAAACTACTGAACCGATTTCATAAATTGTTTCACCATTAGAAAGCAACATTCACCCTGAGTAACATAGGCTATATTTTATCCCCACATTCCCACGGGAACGGGAACAACGCGGGTGAAACCGCGGGGCGCTGCTAGTTTCAAATATTACTCAAGAAAATTCACAGACCTATAAATTAATGATAGTGTTAACGACTTAGTAACTCATCCGTTAATATTGTGACTGAAACATGGTACGGTAGTAAGTTTAAAAGTGTTTTATAACTGTCGTAAAATCGAACTATGGTATTGTAAACTTTCACTCGCTCGTTAACAGTTCGTAAGAAAAATGTGGAAAAAGTTTATGACCCATTATTTAGTTAATGACTTTAGTAGTTTTTATTCTAGTTTTTTGTTTACCTGTTGTATAGTGTGTCGTTATGTTTTATGCAAATATTAACGTATTAGATTCGCAGGAGCAACATAATAGGATTAACAGGAGCTCGTGGGTAAATTATAACAGCCGCAAGGTCGATCTTCAAGGTTAAGCAACGCTTGCCAAGGTTGGTCTGTGGATGGGTCACCATCTTAACATTACGAGTTTCCTTCGTGCCTCGGAAAGCACGTTAAGCCGTTGGTCCCAGCTGTCATTTGTAGATCTTTGGCAGTCGTTACGGGTTGTCAGAAGCCAGTAAATCTGACCCCAGTCTTGCCAAGAAGTACCGTGTTACCCAGTTAATGGGTTGTGGAGGTCTGGTAAGCAACTGCTCCATGTAAAATACTGGTATTCAGCTGAATCCGGTTTGACTGAAAAGCCGATCTCATTATAGTTGGGAAAAGGCTAGGCAAATGATTAAATTCGGTGAGTCAATTAACAAAAACTAACTAAACTAACTTCTTATTTTTTATATAAATTAATAACGATATAAAATTATTAAAATTGTTTATTGATGTTTAAAATATTTTTATTGTTGCATTTTGCTAATAGTTTTGATTTATATCATCGGAAATTAATATTTAACACCGAAGTTGTCTTGTAAGTTCCAAGGTTTAATCAGGGCGAAAACACTACCCCCTTTTTCATACACCCCTACAACAGGTAAATGGGGTTTTGTCATTAACCACTTGCATAACCTAGAGATATTTTATTCCGAGCTACTTGCTAACCTGTGGTTTTCATGTATGATTTTGATTTTTTAAATTTGGAATCGTTTTAGCAACTTAATCTGCCTTTAACGATAACTCTGAATTGTGCAAATAGGCTTTACTAGATCAAATTGTATCTAAATGCCGATACTTTTTTTGTAATTTTACTTTTTTTTTTAAATAGTAATAAAATGTGACATAAACCCGACGGATGATGGCATTCCGCGCTATCTGACCCACACTCCTGCAGCCTAGTACTGCAGTATAAGCCATGATATCCGAAGAAGCCGACTGCTTCAACACATTGGCAGCGATATCAATCCGGGCAAGAAGCGCCCAGACGTAGAGATGTAACGTTCTGATACTTATTTAAAGAGTGTACGCTTGCTCTCGTGTTCGCTAAAGTACCTACAAATAAAATTGATTGAGTCAGGCGTTACTTTGCGGAAATCCATTTTAAATTTGAAAATTAAAACAATATATCTAGTTTTAATTTCCGCGAATATTAGTGGGTTGCAGGTATGCACCTCCCTCCCACCCGCTAAATAAAAAACAAACAAAAAAAAATAAAGTCCTTGCATTTGCCTTGTAATCTTGCATGTGCATAATATAACGGGCGGGAGGGAGGTGCATACCTGCAACCCACTAATATTCGCGGAAATTAAAACTAGATATATTGTTTTCATTTTCAAATTTACCTACAAATAACAGACTTTCTGAACCAATAACGGCAGTGATCACATTTCTCGATAAAATGTGAGCTGAAGGCTGAGATAAAGATGCTAGAGATTACGGTAAGTTATCGGCAAAGGCGCCAGAGTACCTACTAGTTTAACTAATAATTTTGGTACAAAATACAATCGTTTAAACTGATAATACTGAACTGATATGAATCCGTAGAATTAATTTACTGGTTTTCTTTGTCGGTTGTAAAATCCAAACAAGAATGTACCTATATATATTTTTCCTTGTCTTATCATAGGTTTCAATAATTCAGATCCGCAAATTATTCTACACTAGCTGCTGCCCGCGACTTCGTCCCCGTGGAATCCCCGATTTTAAAACATTCTTTATCGCTGCTCCGCTCCTATTGGCTTAAGCGTGATGATATATAGCCTAAAGCCTTCCTTGATAAATGGTCTATTCAACCCAAAGAAAATTCAATTTGAACCAGTAGTTCCTGAGATTAGCGCGTTCAAACAAACAAACAAACTCTTCAGCTTTATAATATTAGTATAGATTATTTAAGATTGTCTGCGAAAGAGAATTTTCTAGAACGTGAATAATGCGGAAGTTTGAAACAGTTTATTTATTTATTTAGTATCTCCAACTAAAGACGAACTCATAAACTTTAATTTTTTAAAGATATGAATTTTAGATTATAGGTAGATTATAGTCGGTGGCCCGGGCACGTCAACAATTTTTTTTTTTATGAGCGTATGGTGCCATCTTTGATTTCACATTGACTCACGTACGAGTTATCTATCTGAAGTCTAACTAGACTCAGGTTGGCGTAGAACCTTGTCATAATCACCATCTGCCTAGCTTTTTTCTAGCTATGTTTGGGTCGGTATTCAGTCAGTCCGGATTTAGCTGAATGCTAATATTTTACACTAGCAGCACCCCGGTTCCACCCGCGTAATGTCCGTTCTCGTGGTAATACCGAATTCTTGAATGCCTAAGTTACTCGCTGACAATATAGCTTTCCATTGCTGAAATAATTATTAAAATCGGTCCAGTAGTTTCCGAGCTTATTCGGTACAAACAAAAACAATCTGTCCTCTTCATAATATAAATGAACGGCTGCCTTCTTGCCTCCGTAGTTTCCTTTAAATTACAGATACCTACATTTTACTAATTAATCCCTTATCCCTGTACAACATCATCATTATCCTCTTCCGTCTTATCACAAATTATTTAGGGTTGGCGTGACATGTCTTTTTCACCCATATTTTTTTATTAGCCGTCATCTCAATGGTCGACTCAATTCTATCCATAGGTATCATCTTTAACACAGTTTCTCAATCGTTTCTTTGGTCTTCCACTACTGTTATAACCCTAAGCAATGTAATAAGAAACAATATTAACGACTGCCTTTATGCTGCAAAGCGTTACTTGCGGCCACTCTTGCATTCATCTGAAATCGTTGCACACGTGCCCCCAACGATTTTTAATGTTACTGTTTCATTTAAAGAATAGTGTGGATATGACTAGAAATATTTTTTTACTCAATAGTGTAGTATGTACCTAGGCATATTTTGAACTGTAGATCATATTTTATAATACAGAATTAATAAAATGTTTAGATTTTTACCTCACTATTATAACATGATGCAGGTTTATTTTTTGTCGCTTAGCTTTATCTATAAAATATATTTTTATTCGATGCAAGAAAAGGTTAATTTAAGCGTAACCATTTTTTTACATTAATTTTATTTTTGAGAAAATGTTTTAAGATCAAAGAGGCGTCTTTTTTGGAAGTGTCGATTCCCTAGAATTTCGTGAGGAATGTCTTGTGCGAATATTTATAAGGATTCATAGTATATATATGTCGAAAAAGCATAGAGCTTTGTCAGAATCATAGCTCGTGGCACTTTTAATTTTGATTTTACCTCCCAAGTTACCGGTAGAATGTATTGTAGTTTATAGAATTAGTTTCGACAAAGTGCTTCTTGAAAAAGACTAAACACGTGCCGCGTTGTTTTTGAAAGCAATCTATATCAACTATGCCGATATAATGAATGTTTTTTCTTTTCTCAAAAGACCATTGGTATTTTTAACCAACTTCTAAAAAAGGAGGATGTTTGTATGTTTTTTTTTTAAATATTTGTTCGCGCATAACTCCGTCGCTTGCCAACCGATTTGAAAAATTCTTTTTTTTTTTTGTTGGAAAGGGTATACTTCCCAAATGGTTCCATGAAAATTTTATCGAAATCGACCAAGCGGTTTTTGAAAAATCTAAAAAAATATCTACATTGACGACTCTTAGTTTACTCTGCAAAGGATAAGTACGTTTTTTTAAGAGGGGAGGGGGTGTAGGTACCACTAAAACGTGAAAAATAAAAAACTTTTTACAAAAAAATACAACCGACTTTTACACAAAAAATAAAAAAAGTGCAAAATAACTTTAATTTCAGAAGTCGGTGTTCAAAAAACGAAAAAAGCAACCACAAACACCGAGTTCCGAAATTAAAGTTATTTTGCACTTTTTTGATTTTTTGTGTAAAAGTGTGTTGTATTTTTTTGGTAAAAAGTTTTTTTTTATTTAAGCTGTTTAAAGCCATGGGATTCTTGTGTTAGCCGATGACTGCACTCAGAAGAGAGTCTCTTCTGACTGATTGACAAGATATGACGGAAACTAAAAAGAATTTGGAAAGTATGTGGGAGACCCTTGCTTCAAAGAAATTTATTTCTCATAAGAACTTAGAGTTTATAATGAGATACAAAGTAGTAAGTATGATAATAGAGTACAATACAATTTCCTCCAGAGTTATACGTACTTACATGTTTTTTAAATTTATTTTTTAGTTTATTCACGTTATCGCACTCTTTCATGTCGTCCGGCAATACATTGAACAGCTGTGCTCCTACAAATAATGATATGGTCTTTCTACCGTAACTTCTAGTTTGTTTTCATTTCTATGTCTCAGGTTATTTTTATGAGTGAACCTATCAAATCACTGTTCTCACCATTGATAAGCACGCCGCGTTTGACAAGAATTTCACTTGATAGAAAGCGTTGATGGTACACGCTTGCCCAGAAGTAACCTCACAGTCGACTCACTCTTGACTGTATGTCGGCATGTCCACACGTTTCCGTCGTGCGGGTGCCAGGCGTGCCGCAGCCGTCTCCTGTGGGCCATGTGGCTCCACATCCGACGCACCTTGTTGAGGTTACAGAGTGACGAGTACTGCGCTGTTGTTCCAATGATTCAGATCCGCACATTATTCTACACTATTTAAGTTTGCCGGCGAAAGGGAATTCTCTATTACGTTAATAATGCGGATGTTAGAAACAGTTTCTTTATTTGTTTATTTAGTATCTCCAAGAAAAAGCTCTTAAAATGTAATTTTATGAAGATATTTTTTTTTCATTTATCATTTTATTTATCATTTGTTTTTAACTAATCAGTACCCCACCTCCCACCCCCGAGGCAACAGAAATATATGTGTTAACCTAACAATTTTATTTTTCACAAATGTTTTCAACTAACTTTTTATCCTGCTTATGTGTGTAAAGTTTTATTAAAATCGGTTTAGTTATTTCGGAAAATAAGGACTTGAAAATTTCTCATAACAAAAATACATACAGTTCAATGACATGCATAACTATAACTATATAATGTAAGTTATGCAAAGGTTTTATTTTGACAATTTTTCAAATCAATTTTTTGTTGGCAAAGAGCTATGACATTTCTAAATGATTGATTCCAATGCTGTTTATATACTTCTAAACCAGAGAGAGCCTCTTCCCTTGCGTCACCAAATTGGCATAGTGAAATTGAAACAAAATAGCAGATTTTCCTGATGTTTTCAGAAATCGAGACCTATAATATATGATAATACCATCATTTTGTCTGTCTATATGTGCTTGATATGGTGTTTATATTAGTAATTTGTGAATAGTTGTAATGAAATAGGTGTAATTTACCTGAATAAATGAAGTTATTTATTTATTTTATTGTTCCGTTGCAAAAAAAGGGATAGTGCTATGCATCGCATATAGTTTCGTCTCACTCCGACATCGGAATCATGTTGGTGTAAACTCGTCATAGAAAAGCCTTTGAGTAAAAACGCAACCAAATTATTCAATCGGTTAACAAAATCTGATCTCTGCCAAACGTTGTTTACACCACACAATACAGACCCAGATGTGGGCCCAGAGGCCTGCAAATCTGTATTTTATAGCTTCCACCGTACTTGATAAACAAACTTAAGTCGTATTTTAAAACAATGATAACTTCAAGTGCCTCGTTATGTTATTAATAACTTTATGATTGGTATAACTTACAAGTAGACCCAGAATAATTATAGTTCTATTTTGAGGTGATCTACCTTAATTTCGTACGAGTATTTTGTTCCAATCTTAACATTTCTTTGCCAATTCCTTTTGGAAATCTAACTGCTTCAGTTCCATGTTGTGTCGAAAAGGTCTATGTGACATTATTGAGTGACCTAACGGTGCTGCCCATGACTTGAAGAGTTGACACGAGCGGTACGACATGCAAACTTTGCACCTTCATCCAACTTATAACGCCCTGGTACTTCAGTTTTGGCATGAGGAAATTATGAGCCTAGGTTTTGGCATCCGAACCTTTATACTTTATGTATATCTGCATCAAATAAAGTTACGTGTTTTCGTTATTTTTCTATGTTTAATGTATGTAGATTTTTTGTAATTTTATTGCATGATTGACGATTTACCAATTGCAATGGTCATGTGCTAATTGCAATCTATCACATATTATTAATAAGTAATAGACACAAATAACATATAGGAAATATCAGAGTGCAATAGTAGTCATCAAAACCAATTAGAACACTGGTGCTGATAGTGGTGCTTTTGGAATTCTAGATTTAAAAGAATTTATTGGACCAGCTATTTTTATTACTTTCTCAACCAATTGCCGTCCACTGCTGAACGTAAGGCCCCCAAAGAGCGCCAGCCAGGGGCCGTATTATGACATCTTAAAACCATCATGTTTTCTGTGTGAGAAAAGGATAGTGCTATTCGTCTTGTATAGCTCCGTCTCTTTTTCACACCGAAAACATGATGGTTTTAAGAGGTCATAATATACCCAGCCGTTGCCAGCCACCTTCTTCTCCATTGTGCCGCATCGTGCCCCATACTACGTTTGCACATACGCGGTCTCCACTCTAACACCAGTCTGATCCATCGACCTTACTTATGAATGTTTCAGTCAAAAAGTGCCTAGGAATGTTTCCTGAGGAATTAAAATATGATGTTATTTAATCCGTCATCAGTTAGATTATCGAAAAATATTGGACTCGTATTTTTTGCTTTATCAAATCTATAAAAATTGACGAAGATAAAAACCTTCAAAAATATTGAGTAGGGGCTCATAACGTCACGCCGTGGTAAAAATCGTAGCACGAAGTGACGTCATACGAGTTTTCAACGCATTGTATCGTCTTCGCGTTTTGTTTACGTGAATTTTTTTTTTTTTGGAAATCTATCTGACGGACTAATTAGATTTTTTTAATCAACTACCCTATTATGCTCACTGCCCTCCCTGTGGTGAAACTAATCGCGGTAACTATAAACAACAAACAGTAACATAATTATGTTTATCTTTATTGTAGGTTTATGTAGTTTAAATAGACTGTACTTCTATGAAGTTCTGCATTTTATTGCAGATATACAAAAAGTAGATTTTAAAAGATTTAAAAGTATAATTATATACATATTAGTATGCTTAAAAGAGAATTTAACTAAGATCGAGAATATTCTTTTGGGAGATCAACGCTGATATAGTTTGAAAAATAAGTATTGAATTTAATAAGATTTATATAGATAGTCTTCGAATACAATCTAAGTGTTATTCAGTCAAGAACCGTATCCAAATCTCGAAAGCTAAGAGTTATATCTTTAAAGGACACTTTTATAATGATGCAGTATAACTAAACTGCATCATTATAAAAGTGTCCTTTAGTGTGTGTGTGTCTTTTTTTTTCCCAGGTTTTATCGACAACACCATAAAACTGATTTAAGTAAAAACATTCTTTATTTTTTAATAATATTTAATAATAATCATGTCTTTCAATAGTGCAGCATAATAATATCAACATCTAATTTTAGTATCCGATAAAATATTGTACAGTTAAATTTTTTATGCGAGTTTGTAAAAAAAAAAACAAACATAATGTTCCTTCGAATGGATTTCTGTGCGAAATCCAAAGAAGGTTTTATTATTTTTTTAGCAAAACTGCAACAGTAGCACGTTAATCTACTGAACAGTTTCTTATTACATAATCTGGTTGGAATGAAGATGACTCAGCAACGAAAATAGACCGATTATTAAGAAAGTATAGCCGACTGCGGTAGATGCAGAATTATCATCATCGGGAGCAGGTGTAGTGGATTCCTCTGGAGGAGGAGTTACCGCAGTAGTCGTTTCAATGCCAGGAGCTACCGTTGTTATAGCAGCATCTTCCTCGTTCCTGTCACTTATTGACCACTTGCTTTGGGCATCCAGGAAATAAAGATCATAAATATCCTCCCAGAAATTAACTGTATCAGAATGAAGGTTCTGTGCTGCATCTTCAAGGTTTGCGCCTATAGTATCGTCGTTGGCACGCACGCGGAGGAAGTTGAAACTTGAGCTGGTAAATGGCAACCAAGGTACAAGTGAAGTTGTGCTTTGTGGGTTTCTGTAAACAAAAATTCAATGGTTAAGTGTTAACTTTCATGTTACGCAATTTTTTTTTAAGTTAGTTCGCAAGCTAGTTCATATGCTCACCCAGTTTTAGCAAAATTTGTCCATCTTTCTACAAGAATATCTCCAATAGTGAGGTCTCTCTCGGAAGCTCCCGTGGTAGGAGAATTGTGGAACATATAAGCCAATTCTTCACTGTGAGCTGCAGATCTTAAATTAGATATAGGACCTACAAAAGGTTCTCCAAGCATTCCTGAGTATGAAAATTGGTATGTATAGACAGGTGAGCTCGAAACTAATGCACGACTACTGACTTCTCTCACAGATGATACTAGCATCATTGTATCGCCATGATATTTTAAATATTCAGCAACGTGGTCCATATTAATTGCATTTTCCTGGAAGTAAAAATCTCTTATACGCAGCGCTACTGCCGTCTGTTCAGTATTGGTATTGAATTTTAAGTCTGGTTGAATAAAATCAGCAAATGTTTTATCCATTCGCTCTAGCCAATCATCATTTACCGCTTCTTGGGCTCTGATGGTACCTTCATTTTCAACAAAGCCAATAATCATAGGTATTTGCAAAAAATCAACATCACGGATGATTTGAGCAGGAGTTTTAATTAGAAAAGGTTCTACACCTTCCAACTCCTGCCTTTCCACACAAGGGGCGAAAGCTAATGAATTATCCGTTAAATCTAGATCATTAATAACTCCCATCAAAGCTGCCACACTAGTTCTAGTAAAAACTTCTGACAACTGTTCAATGGTCTCAATTTTATGACCAAGAGCTTCAGCTACTTGAAGTGCATATTCCAGGTTATCTCTAGACACAGCCCAAGGTGCTAATGCGTTTCCACTCTGAGCAATCGCTTTTTGAACTAAACCTCTACCCATGGGAGACATAGTGACCAAGTCAACGGCAGCTGCTCCACTGCCATGACCAAAAAGCGTAATATCCTCCGGGTTTCCTCCAAATTGGGCAATATTCGCCTGTACCCATTTTAGTCCTGCAATAATGTCTTTTAATCCAGCGTTTCCCGGAGCAGTTTCGGTCCCGAGACACAAGAATCCTAGGATAGATTCTCGGTAATTGAGGGAAACGACGACGACTCCTCTTTCAACAAAGTTTCGATACGACAGCTCTCGTCCATTGACCCTGTCGAACTCCTTTCCTCTGATCCAAACCATAACTGGTAGTCTTGCAGTGTTAGCTAAATTTGGCGTGAAGATGTTCGCTACTAAACAATCTTCGGTGCCTTCGTAACCAGGACCCAAGGCTCTTACACATTTTATATCTGACCGATTAGCAACAAAGGGAGCTTGGAAGGTTGGGGCGGGTCGCGGTGCCTGTAAATGAATGATTATAAAAGAATTACGTATCTTATTTCCAATCACTTTTATTATTTATGGTCTTACAATATGACTACTTGATTCAAGTTTATGGATGAGGATTTCAAAATATTACATATTTTTTAAAGTTACGTCTTCAATATTCTATCAATTTATATGATGCATTTTCAATTTAAATAGCTATCTTCTGTGGAGCTAGAGATATTGATTTAAAAGTAATTAAGGTTGCTTTAAAAAATAAACCCACCAAAACTATTTATGCGTGCGAAGCCGAGGCCAGAAGCTAGTTTCAAAATAAGATCTTTGCGATGTGAGTGCAGATGAAGTTATTTAAAAGCATCGATTTGTTGGGTAAAGATTTTAATCCAGCTTTCTAAAAACCTAATGTCTACCTTTAAGTACAAATTTTGATACCAAAACAACAACTTAATGTGCAAGAAAAGGAAAAAGTCCGGTGTCATAATATCGATGCTTAAGTTCAAACACCGCAGAAGTCAACAACGACATACGTTTCGTCTGTCATTCGATAGGGAATCGTGGGATACGGCTTTTGACGAATCAAACACGACAGTTAAACAGAATGGAGAAACGTTATTCAAACAACAAGAAAATCGTGTGTTTTGTACAGAAAACCAGCAACGTGCTACTCAGTTTTTTTTTTTTTTTCACGAGAAATTGAGTTACGTGCTGCTTTTATTTAACAGTTTATTTGGTCTCCGGAAAACAGATATCACTTCCGCAGTATTAGAACTGAGACGACGATATGTGACTAGCTAATAATTATATGACTTACCTTGAACCTGTTGATGCCCGAGGTAGAGTCTGCGTAAGGTATTCCATGGAACTCGTAGTAAGTACCGGTGGGTGTGACTACCGCACTACCTATCACGGAACCTTGGGCAATGGTCACTGTCGCCTGTTGACCTGCAGCTGATGCTGCGAGCACAGAACAAACAGACAATAGCAATATCATCATTTCTTTTCAACTACAGAATTGGAACTGAATATAAAGAACTAAGAGAGAACGAAAACATCTTGATAAGATATAGTCAAAGTTCGATAGTGTCATGAGCATGATTAAAGTATTAGCTGTTACTTAATCCCATCAGAAAATTTTCATGTATTTTTTTACAAGTTTTAAAGAAGTTTTCACTTCAAAAATACATTAAAACATTACATTAACCCTTCTTCTTGGCAGTCGGTTAAAAATAGTACCGACCTCCAACTTCCTGTTTGGATTAGAGGATTAAAGTGAGAGAGCCTCCGTTACATGGTGGACATCTAACCCACATGCACAAAACGTTTTGGGAACACATTCATTATGCCTACAGCTAATGAGTGGAATTCCCTGTCAGGGTCTGTGTTTCCTGATAGCTAAAATCTGGAAGTATATATATTTTTTTCTTTTTTTTCTGTCTGGCGTATTTGTTCGCGGACGAATGGACGCATGTCCGTAACTCAGGAGTTCTCAGAGATGAGTATGTGATCTTTAACTTTGTCTATTTAACTAATTGAATTAGCGGATAGACGTTTTGTGAAAACAAAACATTAAATAAATAACTTGAGTAAATAAATCATTAAAAATCAAAATAAGATTTCAGAACCACAAATCGATTTTAAAAATTTATTATACAGGTCTCTGGTATAATCTAGATTATTCGATCTGTGTTAGACCGACTAAGTGACGGTTTGGAACATGAGTATCAAATCTGATAAGGTTTCTAGATCATCCTGCTTGATCAACTAAAATAATCTCAAACGTGATACTGAGGAAGTTTATCTTTAAGATGTACTCGTTTTAGTTGTTTTAAAGGTTTTTATTTTATTCACAATTCACAAAGATCACCAAGTATTTTGTTACGTAATACAATATTCGTTGAAGCTTGGAAAATAATACACTTATAATGCTGCACTATGGAAAAACATTATCTTATTTTATTATATACACACTTATATATACTTACATCTAAAATATTATGTTACTTATGAACTCATGCTGGGGAGTTTAGTGCATCACATCAGTTTCCCAATTAAAATATTAGGAAATGGTGACGAGCGGGCAGTTTCGGGGCTATCTTTTGTTTTTGACATTCAAAAATTGCAAACACTCGGCCCAATTTGAATAACTGGTTTTTGATTGTGTGTTATTATGTTTTTACAGTGACAATCCGAAGTCTTTAGGATTTCTGCTCGATTTATGGCAAAAGGCTTGTCCCTATTGCATAGAACTAAACCCCTGCCCTGTAAAGATACCTAGATAGGGATCGAGGTTAGATTTGGGTAGGATACACAGACTTACTCGTATTTTATACAGTGATGGTATGTTAAAATAAATTACTTGAAAGTCCTTCAAATGGATTTCTTTGTGAAACCCAAAGAAAGTTATGAAAATTTCTAGGAAAACAGCAACAGTAGCACGTTGGTCTACTGAAGAGTTTCTTACGACATCATCTGCGAGGAATGAAGATGACTCAGCAACGAAAATAGACCGACTATTAAGAAAGTATAGCCGGCTGCGGTAGATGCAGAATTATCATCATCGGGCGCAGGTGTAGTAGTTACCTCTGGAGGAGGAGCTACCGTCGTTTCCATGCCAGGAGCTACTGTAGTAGCAGCTTCAGGGCCAGGAGCTACCGTTGTTGTAGTAGCATCCTCCTCGTTCCTGTCACTTATCAACCAATTGCTTTGGGCATCCAGGAAATAAAATGAATAAATTGGCTCCCAGAAATTAATTTTCTGAGGATGAGGGTTTTGTAACGGCATTTCAAAGATCTGGTTTCCATTTTCTGAATCGTCTAGCACGCGAAGAAAGTGAAAATTTATGTTTGTAAATGGCAACCAATCTACTGATGAAAGTGTACTCTCTGGGTTTCTGCAAAAGAGAATTCAAAATTTAGTCGTTGATTATTATTATTTATAAATAGGTATTTAAAGGATAATATCTGTAAAAATCAAACATATGCTTACCCAGTTTTGGCAAAGTTTGTCCATCTTTCTACAAGAATGTTTCCAATAATAATGTCTCTATTGGATGTGTCCGTGGCAGGCGAATTGTGGAACATATAAGCCAATTCTTCACTGTGAGATGCAGTTTCTAGTGGTATGGGACCCTTGTATGGTTCTCCTAGCGTTCCTGAGTATGAAAATTGGTATAAATATACCGGTGATCTAGAATAGAATACACGATTTCTGGCTTCCCTCACAGATGATACTAGCATCATAGTATCACCATGATAGTTCAAATATGCATCAACGTTTTCCATATCAATTTTATTTTCCTGGAAATAAAATTCTCTTATTTGCTTAGCTACTTCAGACTGCTCTACATCGGTGTTGAATTTCAAGTCTGGCTGAATAAACTTGGTGAATGTTTCATCCATTCGCTCTAGCCAATCATCTTCCACCGCTTCTTCGGCTCTGATGGTACCTTCGTTTTCAACAAAGCCAATGATCATAGGTATTGGCAAAACCTCAGCATCATGGATGATTTGAGCAGGAGTTTTAATTAGAAAAGGTTCCACACCTTCCAACTCCTGCCTTTCCACACAAGGGGCGAAAGCTAATGAATTATCCGTTAAATCTAGATCATTAATAACTCCCATCAAAGCTGATACACTAGTTCTAGTAAAAACTTCTGACAACTGTTCAATGGTCTCAATTTTATGACCAAGAGCTTCAGCTACTAGAAGGGCATATTCCAGGTTATCTCTGGATACAGCCCATGGTGCTAATGCATTTCCACTCTGAGCAATCGCTTTTTGAACCAAACCTTTACCCATGGGGGACATAGTGACCAAGTCAACGGCAGCTGCTCCACTGCCGTGACCAAAGAGCGTGATATCCTCCGGGTTTCCTCCAAATTGGGCAATATTCGATTGTACCCACTTTAGTCCTGCAATAATATCTTTTAATCCAGCGTTGCCTGGGGCAGTTTCGGTCCCGAGACACAAAAATCCTAGGATAGATTCTCGGTAATTGAGGGAAACGACGACGACTCCTCTTTCAACAAATTTTCGAAACGACAGGTCTTGTCCATTGACCCTATCGAACTCCTTTCCTCTGATCCAAACCATAACTGGTAGTCTTGCAGTATTAGCTAAATTTGGCGTGAAGATGTTCGCCACCAAACAGTCTTCGGTGCCTTCGTAACCAGGACCCAAGGCTCTTACACATTTTACATTTGACCGATTCGCTACAAAGGGAACTTGGAAGGATGGGGCTGGTCGCGGTGCCTGAAAAAGAATGTTCGCTTAAGTTTCAATTATCTACTTTTCATCACTTAGAGGTACATATATCTCTTATAGTGTCTGACGGCACACCTATCAGACACTATAAGTGATGCTGTGATGCTACCAATATAACTACATACACCATTCAAATAGATCCTCATCTAACACATTCAGAAATACATATTAAAGTTACTTCTTGGCTGTTCTATTTATTTTTTATTTAAACTGCATTCAAATAGCTATCTTGTATGAAGTTCTGCTTGAAAGGTAATTAATTAGCAGACCTTTGTACTAGACAATTTTTATTTATATGTAATGTTAACGAAAAAATTGAATTGGACAAGATCTGCGCAAGCATACTAGTAGTTTACTATGTTGTAATATGGCACCCGGAAAAAAAATGATTGTTCTAATTTTACCTTGAACCTGTTGACGCCCGAGGTGGAGTCTGCATACGGTATTCCATAGAACGCGTTATAATTCCCGTCGGTAACCACACTTCCCACAACAGTACCTTGTGCGATAGTAACAGTAGGGGCCTGGCCCACAGCCGAAACTACAAGCACAGAACAAACAGACAATAGTAGTATCATCATTTCTTTACAAGTGCAGAATTAGAACTGGATTTAGAACAGAGGTCTATGAGAAAACGGAATCATCTTGATTAGATAAATGCAAAGTTTTTTGTTTGATATACTCGTATCATGATGTCAGATAATGTCATCGATATGAAGGTAAGAGGTAGATACGAATGTAACACAATACCGAATTTGAAAAAGATGACAAACTACTTTATACCTGCACCAGATTTCTTTATATGTTTTCCTGATATAACCAGCAACGGTGATAATTGTATAGAAGTTATTATAACACATGGATACTATTACCTTCTTTTTTGACCTGCAAGGTTCAGCACCGGTCATGTCTCTAAAGAGATTTTAGTTTAAATGACACGTCATTTCTCGTCAAATCTTTTTGAGACATGATCGTCGGAATACAACGCGCCGCCGACCCGGAACAGGTCCTATACGAGACCACTCCCCGTCTATTAAGATTATATCTGCTGTGGCTTAAGTTTAGACATGATTTAGAGGTCTAAGTGGCTCTTGTCAAAGATATCCTTATCCATCGCCAAGCATCTATCCGAGGTGGTGTTGCCATTAACGGTGAGTCTATTACATTCAATAATTAATTTTCGTCTTTTAAGTCGTTGGGGCGTGGACCTTATATTGCATTGGGTAGCGCTTTCTAGGTTATCTCTTTCTTCACTATAGACCTGTAAATTTCAGGAGGCGCGATGTTCTTTTTCGATTCGGGATCGATTTCAGGCAACCAACAGGTGGAGACACAACGGGTGCAGCGTTTCCGAGAAGGTGCGAGGAAGCGTTGAGAAGAGAATAGGAGGACCATGTCCGCACTGGACTTTATCGCAAAGTTTATGTCAAACATCTCTTTCTTTTGCTGATTTGGTCCCTAGTGCTTTTATAAACATAAGATACATATTTCTTATTGATATTCAATCTGGTTCAAAATAAGTCCAACTATCAATTAACCGGGCGATTTAAAAAGAAAAAAAAATCTGGTTAAATAAAATCTGAGTATCAAAATTAAAAAAAAAATGTAAATTAATGTACGATAGATAAAGAAAATTGGAGAAGAGAAAATAGGATTTTAAATATTTATTTGTTGTATACCTACCTCTAAGGTTGACTGGTAGAGAATGAGTTGTTGCATTAAGTCCGCCCATGTACCACTATTGTACATAAAGTTTAAATAAATAATAATTAATAAATAGATCTATAATATTTTAACTTTCACAGTATAATAAATAATATTGAACAAGGCTTTGTTAATAAAACGAGGTAAATTCCCAGTCTTTTTATTGATTGGATGTTTGAGATTTTTAGAAACTTTTCTATTCACTTTACGTTTTACAGTACCTAAAATGTTAGAAATTACTAAAAGATCAGCTTTAGATTGTTAAAAGCAAATTTTATTCCTTTCTCAATTTTATTTATTCTTCAAATAAAACTCCTACAATAACTTAAAAATTTATTGTATGTAAAGTCGGTTTACGGACGATAGTTTAACGTGACAACGTCATAACAAGAGGTTGATGAAACGATCGTGCCTCTCGGTCACTCGCGCAGCGCTCTCGCTCCGATCGTAACGTTACAATGAGCGTGACGTTACAATGAGAGAAAAAGAATGATCTTTTTAGTGCGTGCAGCCGGCGTTCATCGATTTATTAGACGTTGTCACTTCAAAACAGGAAACGTTAAATAAGAGACGTACGTTTAGTTGTCATAATGATTTTATAATTGTATTTTAGTAAATGGCATTTACAATGTTATGTACTTACAAAAACTTACATTTATCTACATCTCCTCAATATATTCTGCACTGAAGCAAATTACAACAAGGAATCGTTGATGGGTAGTCTATAGAGTATATCATACAATGAATCCATTGGATATCAACATATAAATAAAACATGTACGTATAATATCAAAATAGAAAAAAAATATTTTGGTAATATTGCGCTGTCAAGACACAGCATCTTATCTTCTTTCAAGCTGCACACAAACACACTTAATATTTCTAAATTTATTACATAAAATTAATACTACAAAACTAAAATGTCCACGAAATAAATACTTACCAAACAATTTTTTTTCTTATAACATAATTTGTGTAGAGTGGAAATGGCTTAGCAAAGGAAACAGACTAACTATCATGATTGTGCTAGCGACTGCGGTAGATGCGGAATCACTGTCGCCTGGTGCAGCTTCCGTGGGATAATCGTCCGTATTGCCTCCATCAGTGATAGGATCTTCAGTAGTACTTCCCTCTGTCGGTGCCATCGTTACTTCTTCATTAGTACTTCCTTCCGTAGGTTCCAACGTTACCTCTTCCGTGGTAGTTTCATCAACATGTGACTGCTGCGTACTGGTACCGTCTACAGATGGTTGCTGCGTAGTAGTGCCATCTGCGGGTGACTGTTGTGTAGTCGTCCCGTCTACAGGTGGTTGCTGAATAGTCGTTCCATCAGCAGGTGGTTGCTGAGTAGTAGTGACATCTGCCGATGGTTGCTGAGTAGTAGTTCCATCTGCGGGTGTTTGTTGTGTAGTCGTCCCATCTGCAGGTGGTTGCTGCGTAGTAGTTCCATCTGCGGGTGGTTGCTGTGTAGTAGTTCCATCTGCTGGTGGTTGCTGTGTGGTAGTGCCATCTGCAGGTGGTTGCTGTGTAATTGTCCCATCAGCAGGCGGTTGCTGAGTAGTAGTTTCATCAACAGGCGGCTGCTGTGTAGTAGTTCCATCTGCTGGTGTTTGCTGAGTAGTAGTGCCATCCGCGGGTGGTTGCTGTATAGTAGTGCCATCTGCCGGTGGTTGTTGTGTAGTCGTATCCTCTACAGGTGGTTGCTGTGTAGTAGTGCCATCTGCGGGTGGTTGCTTTATAGTAGTGCCATCTGCCGATGGTTGTTGTGTAGTCGTATCCTCTACAGGTGGTTGCTGAGTAGTAGTTACATCTGCTGGTGGTCGTTGTGTGGTAGTGCCATCTGCAGGTGGTTGCTGTGTAATTGTCTCATCAGCAGGCGGTTGCTGAGTAGTAGTTCCATCTGCGGGTGTTTGTTGTGTAGTCGTCCCATCTGCAGGTGGTTGCTGCGTAGTAGTTCCATCTGCGGGTGGTTGCTGTGTAGTAGTTCCATCTGCTGGTGGTTGCTGTGTGGTAGTGCCATCTGCAGGTGGTTGCTGTGTAATTGTCCCATCAGCAGGCGGTTGCTGAGTAGTAGTTTCATCAACAGGCGGCTGCTGTGTAGTAGTTCCATCTGCTGGTGTTTGCTGAGTAGTAGTGCCATCCGCGGGTGGTTGCTGTATAGTAGTGCCATCTGCCGGTGGTTGTTGTGTAGTCGTATCCTCTACAGGTGGTTGCTGTGTAGTAGTGCCATCTGCGGGTGGTTGCTTTATAGTAGTGCCATCTGCCGATGGTTGTTGTGTAGTCGTATCCTCTACAGGTGGTTGCTGAGTAGTAGTTACATCTGCTGGTGGTCGTTGTGTGGTAGTGCCATCTGCAGGTGGTTGCTGTGTAATTGTCTCATCAGCAGGCGGTTGTTGAGTAGTAGTTCCATCAGCAGGTGGTTGCTTAGTAGTTAAATCTGCGGGTGGTTGCTGTGTAGTAGTGCTATCTGTCGATGGTTGTTGTGTAGTCGTATCCTCTACAGGTGGTTGCTGTGTAGTAGTGCCATCTGCGGGTGGTTGCTGTATAGTAGTGCCATCTGCCGATGGCTGTTGTGTAGTCGTATCCTCTACAGGTGGTTGCTGAGTAGTAGTTACATCTGCTGGTGGTCGTTGTGTGGTAGTGCCATCTGCAGGTGGTTGCTGTGTAATTGTCTCATCAGCAGGCGGTTGTTGAGTAGTAGTTCCATCAGCAGGCAGTTGCTGTGTAGTAGTTCCATCTAGGGGTGGTTGCTGTGTAGTAGTTCCATCTGCGGGTGGCTGCTGTGTGGTGGTACCATCTACGGGTGGTTGCTGAGTAGTCGTTACCTCAGCAGGCGGTTGATGAGTAGAAGTTCCATCTGCAGGAGGTTGCTGTGTGGTAGTGCCATCTGCTGGTGGTTGTTGTGTAGTTGTTCCGTCTGCTGGTGGGTGTTGTGTAGTAGTTCCATCTGCTGGTGGTTGCTGAGTAGTAGTTTCATCAACAGGCGGTTGCTGTGTAGTAGTTCCATCTGCTGGTGGTTGCTGAGTAGTAGTTCCATCTGCGGGTGGTTGCTGTGTAGTAGTGCCATCTGCAGGTGGTTGCTGCGTAGTCGTATCCTCTACAGGTGGTTGCTGAGTAGTAGTTCCATCTGCAGGTGGTTGCTGTGTAGTCGTATCCTCTACAGGTGGTTGCTGAGTAGTAGTTCGATCAGCAGGTGGTTGCTGTGTAGTCGTTTCATCTACAGGTGGTTGCTGTGTAATTGTCCCATCAGCAGGCGGTTGCTGAGTAGTAGTTTCATCTGCCGGTGACTGTTGTGTAGTCGTTTCATCTACAGGTGGTTGCTGAGTAGTCGTTCTATCAGCAGGTGGTTGCTGAGTAGTAGTTCCATCTACGGGTGGTTGCTGTGTAGTAGTGCCATCTGCCGATGGTTGTTGTGTAGTGGTGCCATCTACGGGTGGTTGCTGAGTAGTCGTTACCTCAGCAGGCGGTTGATGAGTAGAAGTTCCATCTAGGGGTGGTTGCTGTGTAGTAGTTCCATCTGCGGGTGGCTGCTGTGTAGTAGTGCCATATACGGGTGGTTGCTGTGTAGTTGTTCTATCAGCAGGTGGTTGTTGAGTAGTAGTTCCGTCTCCAGCTGGTTGCTGAGTAGTAATTCCATCTGTGGGTGGATCCTGTGTACCCGTTCCATCAGCAGGAGGTTGTTGAGTAGTAGTTCCGTCTGCAGGCGGTTGCTGTGTAGTAGTTCCTTCAGCAGGTGGTTGCTGAGTAGTAGTTCCATCTACGGGTGGTTGCTGTGTGGAAGTACCATCAGTGGGTGGTTGTTGCGTACTAGTTTCATCGGCAGGTGGTTGTTGCGTAGTTGTTCCGTCCGTCGGAGGAACTGGAGAATCTGTTGTATCATCTTCTATTTCCCAGTTACTTTCAGCATCCAGGAAATAATCAGAATAAATAAGTTCCCAGAAATTTACAGTCTCAACATGAGGGTTTAGTAGCGCAACTTCTAAATTCCCGCTTTCATGTATTTCCGAATTGTGAAGCACGCGAAGGTAGTTAAAACTAAGGCTTGTGAATGGCAACCAAAGCACGTTCGAAGTTTCACTTGTCGGGTTACTGTAACAAGAAATTTTACAAAATAATATCACATAAATGCTAAAAACGAAAACTTATACAAGGATTAGAAATCTAGACTCACCTAGTTTTAGCAAAGTTTGTCCATCTCTCTACAAGAATATCTCCAATTTGATGGTCTAAATAGGGTGTTCCCGTGACTGGGGTATTGTAGAACATATACGCCAGTTCTTCGCTGTGAGCTGCTGATTCAACACTTAAAGGACCAAAAAATGGTTCTCCGAGCGTTCCTGAGTAAGAAAACTGATAAAGATAAATAGGCGACTGAGACGCATACATTCGATTTCGGACTTCTCTTATAGATGATACTAGCATCATTGTATCGCCATGATACCTGATATAGTTTCCAATCGTTGTCATATCGATTTGATTTGTTCCAAAGTAAAATTCTCTAATTCGCTGAGCTATTGCTGACTTCTCAGCATCTGTATCGAATTTCAAGTCAGGTTGTATAAAATCAATGAAAGATCTGTCCATTCTAGCAAGCCAATTATTTTCCAATGCCTCTCTGGCTCTGATGGTTCCTTCGTTATCTACAAAGCCAAATATTATCGGAATTTGTAGAAACTCAGCAGCCTGGATAATTTGAGAAGGAGTCTTAGTTAAAAAAGGTTCTACACCCTCCAATTCATGCTTTTCCACACAAGGGGCGAAAGCTAGTGAGTTATCAGTCGGCTCTAGTTCGTTAATAACACCCATCAAAGCTGACACACTAATTCTAGTAAAGATATTTGATAGTTGTTCACTGGTAGATACTTCATGTCCAAGTGCTTCTGCTACTAAAAGAGCATATTCCAAGTTATCTCTAGTTACAGCCCATGGGGCTAAAGCATTTCCACTTTGAGCAATTGCTTTCTGAACTAATCCTTTACCCATGGGAGACATAGTGACTAAGTCCACGGCAGCTGCTCCACTTCCGTGACCAAAGAGTGTAATATCCGCTGGGTTTCCTCCAAATTGGGCAATATTCGCTTTCACCCACTTTAATCCTGCAATAATATCTTTTAATCCAGCGTTTCCCGGAGCAGTTTCGGTTCCAAGACACAAGAATCCTAGGATAGATTCTCGATAATTCAGAGACACGACGATTACGCCCCTTTCAACGAAATTTCTAAAAGACAGTTCTGGTATGTTTGCTTGGTCAAATTCTTTTCCTTTGATCCAAACCATGACTGGCAGTCTTGCAGTATTAGCTAAATTTGGCGTGAAGATGTTCGCCACCAAACAGTCTTCTGTGCCTTCGAATCCAATACCTAACGCTCGAACACATTTTATGTTTTTGATGTTCGCTACAAAGGGAGTTGCGAAGGTTGGAGCGGCTGGCGGTGCCTGAAAATGAAGGTTTGTTAAAAACATTGATAATTCTAAAAATAATCTCGTATTCCCACAAAACCCTCTATGCTGATCTCTCTCTATCACTCAAAGGTTTGCTGGGAGAAAACTTTGAGTTAAGCTCGCCTTTGTACATGCCCTTTTTTATGCCTTGTATAATAAGTGGATGAAATAAAAGTCTTCATAAAAGTCTTCATAATTTAAGTTTTTTTTTTTTGTGTACAATAAAGAATTAAGAACATCATTCACTACATACCCTGATGCATCAGTTGGTAGGCCGACAACCGATAGGCTTCTCAGAAGCATAAAAAAATTAAACTGTTTTAAACCCCGTAGGCCAAAGACGTGTCAAACAACTGAAATATAGCGCAAGTCATATTTCTGACGACTAAACGCTACTTTCCCTGACCATTTGATTCTATGGATTGCACAATAAAAAAAAAAATGTAAGCATTGATATTCAATTAACGATTATTTTAATAGCGCATCATTACGCATCACGTTTTTGTACAAAATGTAATGCATCACGATATGATTTACTGGCTAATTAAGACTGGTATCAGAAAATTCATTTCACTGCTAAATGTTTTTTCTTAACTATTCAATACTTACCTAGTTAAATTAAAAATAGTAACGCTTTAATTATCCTATTATATTTTGATAAAAGACTTATGATTTAAATAATCCACTTTGAAATGCTTGTGACCGACATATTTGCAAGATAAATTACAAGTAGGATTGGACAGCTGCTTGTCAATGGAGAACGAAGTAGAAAAACACAAATAATTTATTTCATGCACAAGTATGTGTACTACATCTATGGTTTCTTAGACCATATTACCAACAAAATCGAAGCGGAAAGGGCATAACTTGTTTATGAGCCCTTACTGGTCAAAATATTTCATACAAAATCGCAAGCCCTTAGTAAATAAATGAACCGGGTTTAGAGAGACAAAAACAGTAATTATTCATTTTCTATGACAACATAAATTTGCTCTCACTTTGTCTACAAAGTTTTGTCGAAAAAGTTCTTAAGTAAGGTTTTGGTCTGGATATCTGTCAGAAGCAATCTAATTCATTTTTGAACAGGCTTTTTTGCATTTTAATTTATTAGAAACATTGAAAGAGTGTGTGTACAGTGGAAAGACAGAAAAAGAAGAAAAAGGAGTGTGTTAAAAAAAAGAGTGTGTACCTATCTAGTCCAATATTTACCTTGAACCTGTTGATGCCTGCCGTGGATCCTGCATAGGGTATACCGTGGAATTCGTAGTAGTTCCCGTCGGTTGCTACACTGCCTATCACGGTACCTTGTGCAATGTTTACTGTCGCCTGCTGGCCCGCAGCTGATGCTACGAACAAAGAGCAAGCAACCAACAGTAATATCATGTTTACGTTGCAACCGCGGAATTAGGACTGAATATCGGAACAAAACGGAATCATATTTAATTAGATAAGTTTTAATATATGTACATGTGTTTCTATTTTTTGATAACGTCATCGATATAATGATAACGAGACTTAATTGATACGAGAGTAAAGCCGCGTTTACACGGTAAGATTGCCTCAAAGTTTGAGAAGTGAGGATGTCCAATTGCGAGATAATCTAATAGGCAATTAAAATCAAACGATCTATCGTACTCATTATTTTATTTTAAAGTTTTTTTGTCTACGTCATATTAATTTATTATTCATTTAGATTTCCTATTGAAATTACTATGTACCTTTTCAGTACTAAATTATATAATTATTTTTTAGTTTTAATAAAACAGCAACAATCTGTAGCCAAATTATTGCACTCGTGTAAGTATACTATATTAACAATAATCCGGCTAGCGATAGCGGTTGCCGCCAACTAGCCTCGTCTGAATCCACCTCTTACCAACCGATTAACTGACCTACATAATATGTAAATGTGATCGCGGCTTAATCCCACACTGAGTTTCCGAAAAATACCTTATTGATGACGAACAATAATTATCCTACGTTATCACAAAGGTATTTTTTTGTCTACCATTCCTCAAAACGAAAAACGGTGTCAAGATTCAAAGTATTTATTTCAAATAAATCATTTACAGCATTTTTGAATTGTCAAGGTCGGTCAGTCAAAAAACATGAAGCTATTTGCACGTTCGAAAGCGTAGGTCTCCATGGAGGAGAACGTGCAAAAAACTCCACGGGCACTCTTTTAAATCATGTTGTGTACTAAATTATCCTTGCTACAACAGCAGCACACACACACTTCACACATAACAATGTGTGAAGAAAATACAAATAAAAAAAAAGAAACTGTATAGAACATTTTAAAGGGACCTATTTATCCAACAGACGCGCCAATAGAACTAGAGATCCATAATTATGCTGTCCGCTTATCAAGAACGTATAAAGATAGAGATACCAAGTTTTCTATACTAATATTATAAAGAGCGTTTGTGAGTTTGTGCTGAGGTTGTGAGTTTGTGAAGTTGTAAGGGTTAATCTCTGGATCTACTGAATCGATTTTCAAAATTATTTCACCAATAGAAAGCTACGTTACTGTGGAGTGTCATAGGCTATATTTTATCCCCGTATTGCCACGGGGACAGGAACAACGCGGGTGAAACCGCGGTGCGCTGCTAGTAATAAACATAAAGACTTTTTGGTTTTATTTCATTTACCCCATAACCGAAAGGAGTACTCAATTTTATTAGGGGTTTTAACCAATTAATAATATCGCACTCTCAGAATGACAGGGGTGTAACTCAAAAATCTTGTTACTTTTGTTTTAAACTGAACGTAACAAACTACTCTAAAACCTAGTGATGAAAAGATTCCGAAATATAATTGGGAAAGGGACGGCGGAAGGACTTTAGAATAACGGTTGTGAAAATTTGTACTTTTGAGGTATGGGGAGGGGGGAGGGAGGGGAGGAGATCCCCTCCCAGCAAAAATAAAGTTTAGGAAATGCATAGTTTTTTTTTAAATAATTTAAAAAAATGTTGTTTTGAGGTTATATTTGCGTAATGTTTTTGATACTATTTACCTGATTTATAGGTGGATAACTGCTTTTCCCTCTCTCCTATGGCCCTAGTCGCCGGAAAACCAGTCGACGGAGCCCCGCTTCGCGGGGCTCCTACTTCTGAGTGGTTTAAAAAAAAAATAACCACGAAGGAGATAGCGGGGTCTGTGTTCGCTCGCTTCGCTCGCTCACTAGACCCCGCCATCTCCTTCTAACCTAAATCTAAAAAAAAAAATGAAGACTCTACACGGTATCCGTTATTCTAAAGTCGAGCCGGGACGGCTCATTCATAAGTCTCGGAAGATATTTGTTTTTTTAACCCAACACTTTTTATAGATTTAAATACTTGCTCAATTGCCAAAAAAAATAATAATAAAAAGAAATTGAGTTAGGTCTCTTTATTTCTAAGGGTACGATATATTGCTATAGGTATACATTACCTATGTATATCTATGCATAATTATGTGATAAATGATATTTTATATCTAGATATTGTTGCTTTGAATGTCCTGTGTCGTGAACTCCCTACTACTAAGGAAGTCTAGAATTATCTAGAAATTTACGAGCGAAGCGAGGGAGTTAATACTAGAATTATGATTACAGTGAGAGATTCAAGCTAGAACAAGACAAAACACAATTATGGGAATAGGAGGCGTATACTTTACTGGCATGACTACTGCAAGAATTGTAGCTGTCGAGCGGTATCTATCTACCGCGAGCGGTGCCGATCGACCATGTGCTGGTGAAATACGCTAGAAAAATAACGATAAATGCTCTAGAAAGCCCATTTTTGAGAGGTTGCAAGTGGTAAATAAGGAGGATGGATGTTTAAAAAGTACCTACCTGACATATTCCTTGACATTATGTATAATTATGATAGCATATATAAGATGAATTAATAATAATTTACAGAGCGCGATCTGCTGTTCTTCTTGACTTTTTCGCCGTCCTGTGGAAGTAACTTGAATAATTATTAAAATTCAAATTAATAATCTAAGGTCAAATTGACGAACAGAAATTAAACAAAAATGTGTGCCAAACACAGAGGTCAACGACCTAATCTTAATGATTTAATGAAAAAATGATGTCCCTTTGGATACCGTTACTCCAGATTCCCATTATATTAAAATTTAAACCGTAAGCATTTTAATATAAGGGTCACTTTTTTCTAAAGTACTTTGTGGTCCATTTTTTCAGCGGTTCCCTTAGCGGGGGTTGGTACGTGTGCGAGGAGCGGGGGGAAGCGGGGGGTTACACAAAATGTGCGGAACACGTGCATGCGCCCGCGCCGCTAAGAATTCATGAGAATTTCTGATTCATTGACTCTGGTCATATTCGAAATGAATTTTGTTTTGTCATAATTAACTTTTTTCGTTATTCAGACAGTTATGATTCATTTTATTGTAGTGATAAAATTAGATATGTACTTATATAATAATCTTATTAAGTAGTTCGATAAAAATATTTTCGTAACGACGCCGACGGTGATTGGAAGGTAACATCAAAAGTGATGTAGGTATTCTGATTTGACCGCGGTACAGTTTTTGGTAAAAAGACTTAAGTTTAAAGAGATCCTTATCACTATTGAAAAATATACAATTAAAATATAGTCGTAATATAAGTCTAATCCCAAAATTTTTATAAAACAGAAAACTTGTTATTACAAAAACAACTCTGACCTTTTGAATATAAAAGTTACGTTTGCCTTAGCAACCTTGAGTAAACCACTAAACTGATTCAATAAAACATCACGAAAGCTGGAATTCAAAATCCATTTAGGAAAAGACAAATTTCCCCTAAATTTTATTATCTCGCGTCTCCCGGGTTGGCTCGGGATGCGATGGTCCTAAACATGTGTTACACCACGTGGGTCCTGGGCAAGAAGAAATGAAAACAAACAATCTTATATGACAACTAAACATCGTCAAAGAACGAACCTCAGTCGTACCCCAATAAGATCTCAATTTGAATGGAACAGATGCATGAGTTACGATGGGAGATGTCAAATTATGTTACCTTGTGGGAGACTCCAATGAGACAGGCGAAAGGTTAAACGTTATGCGTACCACATTGAACAACGTGCATCTCCGAGACAGGGAAAAAATGGGATTTGTAACAAAAACTGTTTTGGCCCACACTTTGTACGATACAATAGTTTCAACCTACAAAACGTTACATAACTCAAAAGAAGAACGTGGAGTATCACGTTCTTCTCTTGATTGAAGAATAAGCAATAATAGTAATTATTGTAAATTCAATAAACGAACCCAGAGTTTCTCAACTACCGATGAAGCGACTTTCACTCAATATGCAGCCAATTTAATTATCTCTCTCGAAGTAATCAAGACTAAAGGTTTCATTGAGATCAGTCTTATTCGAAAATTACATTGAAGCGCGCTCTGGCTTCAAAGATAAGATCAAAAGGGAGCAGAAATCAAAATCGAAAACCTACCAAGCGTAAAATTTGCTGTTGTATCTTTTTCCCTTCATCTCCCTCCATTTGTGACTATCTTGTGAATGCATCTCTGTTTAACATTTTTCAGTGGCCTTGTTTAAAGCAAGTCATTCACTTTCTACTGTCCTGGTGAATTCATACAATTTACGTCTAACAAGTAACCCCACATTGTTTTAATTACATATAAAACGTAAACCAATACTTTGTTTATTAACAATAATATTGCGTTTCCTCCACCAAGCGTGATGTTGTTCTGATTAGTTTAAGTTTTTATTGGTCGGACCGCCAGAGGGCGCCGCGGTCACGTTCCGTTGGTTTAATGTACAGCGGGGATTGTTTTAGAGTTTTGTGTACACATACGTGCTAACTGTAATAGCGGAAACTGGTCATAAGCTGCCTTGTATAGGCAGGCAATTACGCTGGAAGTTTGCCCGCTACGGAAATTTTAGGAGTTCAAATACCTTGCGTATGAATCCGTAGGAGTGGGCTTTCTTTTGTGTGTTGCGAAGATGTTTTGTATTTAGAATACGAGTGCCATTTAATTTTTGGTCATAGGCATTATTTTGCATAGACGAACGACCGGTCAATTCTTTAAGCATTTGAAAATTTAGATGGATATAATAATAACTTGAATTAGTGATCTGTCATTCAATCTTAGTTTTCGTTGCGAGATTTTTACAGAACAGATCCACTATTTACTTGACTAACTTAGGAATAAATTGGGAAGTTTTTATCTTCTCTAGACACGTATATAGAAATTAACTCATTTCTAAAAACGTTTCAGTTAATTTTAGCTCGCTAAGACAAGGTAGTTTGATGAAAGCACGTAAACATTCAGAGAAATAGATACCTTAATTTTCAATAGGTTACACATAAATATGTATCTCACGCAGTTTTACCAAATATTTTTTGATAGTAGCCCTATCAATTTATTTATCGAGAGCTTCTTAGCAAGCGTATTTGTTCGGATGGTTTTCGTATAAGACCATTACGACCGTAAACAACCCATTTAAAAGGATTGAAGAAACTAAATCATTACAATCTTTATTATTATCTATTTGCCAAGTCAGAAAACCGAAAGATGAATCATGTTTAGAAGGAACATAGATGTACATAATATATGTTAAACTCATTTCACGAGAGTTTCATGTCAGAAGACGACGAATGATAATTTCAAATATTATTTACGTTTAAATATTTTATTTTATTTTTTGTGACGAAATTCTTGACGTAACACGCTTAGGACCAGACGATGCGGCGATGCTTCTGGGACTAAAAGTGGATCTTAGGGCTGATATCTATAAATTTATACCATACTAGCAGCGCCCCGTGGTTTCACCCGCGTTGTTCCCGTTCCCGTCGCAAAACGGGGCTAAAATATAGTCTATGACACTCGACAATAACGTAGCTTTCTATTGGTGAAATAATTTTGAAAATAGGTTCTGTAAATCCAGAGATTACTCCTTACAACGTCACAAACTCACAAACGTTACCTTTTTATAATATTAGTATAGATCTACAGTTGTTAAAATTAAAGTAGGAAGAGATCTGGATCTAAATTACTTTATTTAATTTAAACAAAATATTCACCTGTATGAAACACGTCATCAACATAAGTGTGCGTCATTGCAACTGCACTGGTCACATCTCTCAATGACAGTCAATCAATATTCTTTTCATTTTATTTACGCCAATTAGTGATACAATAACGCTGTAATGAATGATACAATAGACTGGTTTTATGGAATCCCTTTAGACACCAAGAACATACAGGTAGACTTACCAAAGAGTAACATGTTAGGTGTTATCTATCTGCTGGGTTCATCATCAGAAGATCATAATAATAATTCATACTATTATTATAATTGGAAGAACTGGAAGCTGACCCAAAATTAAGGTAATTTTACAGGATTTGAATCAAATAATAGCAGCGGGATCGTCATCATGGGTTGCGGAATTAGTTCGAAAGAGTCACCGCGGCCCTGGAACGCAAAGGGCACAAGAAGGATCACGGGTGAACTTTGCAGCCCCATCAGCCATCTTCTGTTCTGCGACCAATGTGTTATGCTCACTGCCACTTCAGTTTGGCGATCTTTCAAGCTATGTTGGTAAACTTGGTTCTCTTGCGGATATCATCATTTCTGATTCGATCACGCAAGGTAACTCCGAGTATTGCCGATTGTAGCAGGATGAGCAGCATTTTTTAATTAATATCGTTCTTAATTCTTAATTATTTATTGTACACCAAAACAACTCATATCATACAAGGTATAATAAAGGGCATGTACAAAGGCGAGCTCAACTCAGAGTTGAGTTTTCTCCCAGCAAACCTTTGAGTGATAGAGAGAAATCAGTATAGAGGGTAGGATCCAGTGTACAAATAATATAGATCTATATATTTACATACATAACAATACAAATATATTTACTTACATAAGTACATATGTATCTATTACATTCTACTATGACATTAGATCATATTATTCAAGGTGAAGTTCCATTGGAAATATTTCAAGGGTGAAATTACGAACAACTTTTCTACACCAAAGATTTCGTCCTCCCAATAGCATCGCAAATGGCTGCCGCGAATGTAGACTCCACCTTAGACCCCATATCAATTTTCATCATATTCCTGCCCTTATTCCTGTTACTTGGGGTCGGCGCAACACGTTGTTTTCTTCCATTGTGTCCTGTCAGCCGTCACGCTATCACTAGCTCATATATTATCGATTAATTGCACGCATAAATGATCGATTAAATTATCGCAATCGCGCTGCACATTGATATCGATCAATGACGCTTGTATTATAGATCGCTGATATCAAAAAACGATTACATATATCAATACTTATAAATAGTATATATTTCGGTAGATACTGCCGATATTTTTAACGCCAATTTTATTTTTTTAAATCTTTATCAAAGCTACTTTGTTTTACTTGTATCTACTGAATTTACGAACTTGTGTCAGTACAAAAAAAAAAAACTAAAATCAAAAATAAATATTATGTATGTAGTAACTAGGTACTCTTACCAATTATTATGTAAGAATGAGTGGTAATGACCGCACGAGATACCTGAAGTGAGCGGTAAGAATATTTAATTCTATGAACGTTGTGTAATATTAATCTCTAGGCAGTAGGCACTTAATATTATAAAGCTGAAGAGAGTTTCTTTATTTGGTTAGGTTAGTTTTTTTTTTAGTTTATTAGTTACGCTAATCTCAAAAACTACTGGTTCGAATTGGAACATTATTTTAGTGTTCGATAGCCCATTTACCGAGGAAGGCTATATATAACATTACAATGCTACCACAAAAGAAATGACAAATTATAGGCGGAAAGTTTTCTCAATAAGAACTGTACTTAGTTTCAATAGGCTTCCTAAGTTCCTAGGGACCTTAATGTCGACTTGTTCTGCACCAGTGTAGCGACCTTAAGACGGCTTTTGGCACAGTTATTTTTTAAGGACAGTCAATTTATCTACTGCTCTCTTAACTGATTATATAAAATTGTTTGTAATTTCTTTTATATCGACTATTTTCCTTACCTAGGTACATATATGTGGAGGCTTGTTATTAGCTATTTGTTAATATTACAGTCTATGTGTTATTGGTGGATTAGTCTGTAAGCCTTCTTTAAAATAAAATAAATAAATAAAAGGAGCGGAGCATTCATGTAATTGCAAAAACAAGGTTTTCTGCTTCAGTTCTATAAAAATAGCAGACAGTGTAAGTTCCTTCTAACATTTATAATCCGTCGGCCATGAAATTAATATTGACTAGGCATCATCAGGGTTTGTTCGTCCCACCATACTTATACATACTCGTACATACGTCATTCATCGCTAAACACTGACTAGATCAACTACTCGAGAGTACGAATAAAGATACCTATTGCTTATTGCACAATACGGAACTGATTTAATTTCTTATCCGCACAGGAACTAAGTACACTGATTATATCGCAGATATAGAATTAGGTCCTTCTAGATTTGCTCGCTGCTGTGATTTTTTCTTTCAGTTCGAACGGTTTTAAGGTAAACCGATTAGAACTCATAGACCAACTTTTTTTACAGATCACCAATTTCCTTTTTGCCACGAGATTCGTCGAGGAACTCCTTTCCCTCCCATTTTTTTTTGAATGGATGGGAAATCATCAAATCTCTTCTTCCGCTCTGGGCGGAGCGGAGGTGTCAGACTCTTACTGACTAAGACCCATCCGTGTTCCTCCTAATGCCCTTTGCGTTCCAGTGCCGCGGTGACTGTTTTGAAAAAAATCCGCAACTCGAAGAGCTCCCTGCAACACGGTTTATTGCGGCACTATTTGAAATGCCAACCTCGTGGTCTAGATATAGACATTCTATCAGCAATAATGAATATCGAACGTCGAAATATTTTAGAATAGACCTCGCGACTTTTCAGTCAGAGCCCGGATGTCTCCGTGCCTCGGAAAGCACGTTAAGCCGTTGGTCCCGGCTGTCATTTGGAGATCTTTGGCAGTCGTTAAAGATTGTTAGAATCCAGAAAATCTGAAAACAGTCTTACCAAGAAGTACCGTGTTCCCCAGTTATTGGGTAGTGGAGGTCTGGCAGGCAGCCGCTTCACGTTAAATACTGGTATTCAGCTGAATCCGGCTTGACTGGGAGCCGACCCCAATAAAGTTGGGAAAAGGCTAGGCAGATGATGAGTCAGAGTCAATGTTAAAACGTAAAATTCTAACTTAATGACAGTTATAACCGCTGGTCGAATATCAATTTGTTTAGACTGGTCCTCTGCCTATTCTCTAAATTCTTGCAACGTGTTCATTACGAAAAATAAATTACGAACGACATGACAATATCGATCCTTACAAGAACTTCATATCTCTAAAGAGTGTCCAAAGTGTCTTTGAACTTCAGAGGTCAATACCCTGTTTAAGAACGTTTTCTAATCTCATTCTAATATTCTCAATTTGCTACCTCTTGTTTAGGTACCTGATTACACTTTTTTAAAATAAATTTTAGCTGAGATGAGATTAAAACTAGATTTTCGCAGTTATTTTTTTTTATTTCTTAGGGACAAAGAACAGTTACAGCCACGAAATATACAAGTAATCTTTAAAATTAATATCTCAAACACCAATATTCACGTAATTATAGAAGTGAAGGACTTTGGCAAGAGTTATAAGTGATATTACGGGATTGTTCATTCATGTTTTACAATACATATATTCTATTCTATTATATTCTATACGTATTATAAACGAAGAAATCTCTTCCCACTTCACACATTATCCTGATCAGGGAACCAGAAAATGATGGTGTGAATTTCTTCGCTGAGGCATCGCTTAAAATGTATTTGTGAATTTCAGATCAATGCTGATGAACGTCTTTTTAAATAGCATCTCATCATCTGCCTAGCCTTTTCCCGACTATATTGGGGTCGGCTCCCAATCAAACTTGATTCAGCTGAAAACCAGCATTTTACGTGAAGCGGCTGCCTACCAGACCTCCACAACCCATTAACTGGGGAACACGGCACTGTTTGGCAAGACTGGTGTCAGATTTTCGGGCTTCTTTTCAAATAACATCTGTTTCATTAAAAATCCGGATTTCCGATAAGATGTCTTCCCCACTTTTTAATGAAAAAAAGAACCTACATCTCACATCCATTACACTTATTGGTACATTAAACTCGAAAGTCTCCCTGAGGAGTGCGCCCGCGCCGATGGCGAGGGGAACCGTTCAAAAATAGAATCCTCATGGATTCCTGTGCTTGCATATTGCCATGGTACTTGAACGTTAGCACGCGCCTAAGCTAAGCCGTTATTATTTAAATTGAATTAAGTATGTACTCGTATGACTGCATGATTATGGTGCAACTGACTCTTTACAAGCAAACGTATCTTAACGCATTTCATAGACCGACATATGCATAGCAAGTCACTGAATGCATTTAACACTAAACATATTTCAAACGGCGCCGAAGTGGTGACATATTTATTTTATTTTACCCGTAAAATTGATCATAGTAGCCTGCTAATAGTATGTAGGTATTACCAATTAAATAATTAAGGAGTTTTCCCTCCAGTATTTCTTCTAATGCCACCGTTTTTCAGTTTCATAAAACACTAACTTATGTCATTGGCCTCGTTTGCATGAAAGTCGAAAATAGTCCCAAGGAACACATTACCGGGATTCAAAATATTCTAGGTCTACCCGTTTGCGAAGTTTCATCCAAATCCGTACAGCCGTTAAGACGTGAACGCGTGACAGCCGAGTTACTTTCACATCAGTAGTAATATTATACGGATGTGTAAACATATTTGAATATTAACTCAATGTTATTTATTAATGAACCTACCTATATTTTTTAAGTACAGTTCATGAGAGGACGCCATTTAAAAAGTACTTATAAGTATCAATCTGAAGGGCGACGCGTTTAACTCTTGATAGATTTATGGTCCACGGCTGTGGCATGCTGAAGATGGTTAATTATTTGTCCTTATTATTACGGTTGATTAAACATATAGAAAGACATTACAAGTCCAAAAAGACATTCACAATATGCATCGGATCACCGTGTGCTTTTTTCACAATTTGCTAAGCTGATGATAGTGAGTACAGAAATCCACTGACACTTGCATATTTTAAACACATCACAGTCCCAATTATAATCATTTTAAAGCGACGTACCGTAGTCCCTTCTCAGGCGAAATCTGTCAAAAATGTATGGAAATATGAAGCATTTTTGACAGGCTGAAATGCGAATGCATCGTTGCTTTAAAATTAGTAGAATACGCTTAGATATTGCAGCTGTATTTCTTGGGTGGTAAATGCCCCTTCGTATGATGTTTTCTAGTTTTCCACCCCGAGAGTGCATCATCTGTCTTTTCATAATGTTCCAAGCCGGGCAACGCCCTCTCATCATCTCTTCTCATGACCAATGATGACGTCATTCCATTAACGATGCAATTTTTTTCAGTTGAAGTCAGAACTAGCGGTGGTTTTGTAAAAAACGCTATTACACACATGTGTAGTAATTCTCATTGACAGTTGATTTTCTATTTTTTAATCAAAACTTATAAAGAAAATTCTATATTCAAATAGTGAAATTCTACTAAAAAGAATCAATAACAATCCAAAAAATTAAAATAATGTAATCCTTAGTTGTGACGATACTCTAACACGTAGGTACTTGATCCCAGACACTTTTGATGTGTGTATTTGCCAACAAAGTTAGTTCAGGAACTCTTGACATTTCTCCCAAAATTACAACTAAGTTAATATCGAACATACCATTGTGCTGAATTCAGTAGTGGACTGAAGGTTTCTAAAGCTATTACAGAATATTTCTGAAATTGTTGATTTTGTGGTATAGATTATTATTCGGCGAGTGTTTTATTCTACAGCTGCTGAAAGCGTTTTACTCAACATTAGTTTTGAAAATTCATTTAATTATTTGTTGCGATTAAGGAGTCATAATTTGCTTTTGGGTACAAAAATCCTTATGAAGAAAATAAAAATTTAGCAATGAAAGGTCATAACCAGATCATAAAAAGACCACAACAGAAACAATTGAAAACTGACAATTATCTCTAAACAACGGAGCTTTCAATTTTTTTCTGGATGGGAAATCTTCAAATGACTTCTTCCACTCTGGGTGGAGCGGAAGAGAGTTTCGGACTCTTACTGACTAAAACCCCGGGTGGGTTTTAGTAGAGTAGAGTCCGAAACTCCTGTTCCTCCTAATGACCTTTGCGATCTAGGGCCGCGGTGATTCTTTCGAACAAATTCCGCAACCCTAGCAGGCACTGACTATGGGGCCCCGTCTTCTCTGCTGATATCTCCTTGATAGCGCGTGGAACACGATGCGCCGTCGAGCCGGGATTGGTGTTGCGGCGAGCCACCCATAGCTCGCCATCCACAGGCCCGCGCCTACGGTGCCTGGAATTGCCCTGCGACGTGAGGTTTCCCTCTCCCTCGTGCGGTCTGCCTCCACCTTCGCTAGCATTATTACTGCGCAGAAGGATGTGACTGCTTCCCATGCCTCCTTGTTCCGGGCCATGGATTGAACCAGCGCTGCAAGCGAAAGGTCAAAAGCCCTGTCCGTTGAGTACCGGTGTTAGGCAGATGGTGAGGACGCCGTGGCGTCTCACCAACCACTCCTCAAACAGGGGGAACAACTTATCGCCGCAATGAGGTCGTTCCCAGTGAACTATTATACCTAATTTTCTACTTTTAGATTATAGGAAAACTTTTAATGTCTCCACAGACTTATTAGTTTTCCTATAATCTAAAAGTAGTAGTAGTTTTATTTTATTGTGATGTGATTATGAAAATATATTTTTTCAACTAATTATGCTAGCATAATACAATGTGTGATGTTCCAGCTCTTGAACGCAAGCCCAGAAGATGCGTCAGTTCACTCTTCGACGATGAATGATCGGAAAAACAGATGCTGGGCGATAATTCCACACATTTGCTGTGGCCACATCAAATGTGGAAAGGAGAAGCACTGTAGTATCTACCTTGTAACACGTCTGGCAATAGTCCAGTATTGAAAAGGAGTAGTTGGGATGAGGTCGTGTAGCTCCTACGCACTTTCTGAAGTACAATCTGTAGACGACAATAAAATCACTTTAATGACTTTCGGCATAATTTTACAAATTAGATTAGAAATAGATTACTTAGTTAAATTTTCAGATATTTTCATGACGAAAATATCCAAAAGAAGGTGAAGTATAGCAGCTCTTTCGAGACTTTAGGTTTCCATTTCTCTATCACCCCTGTTTGTTGTTGTCAAGGTGACTTTGAAAACCATTTCTTTTACTTTAATTTTCCTAAATCAGCAAAACAAAATTGTTTGTTTTCTTCCGACGCGACTTGATTATGAAATATGTTTCATGGTGACGTAGCGGTCATTCATGCATGTGCTTATTTATTGATTCCCATTTAACCATTGTGATACCTGATAACTGATACTAGCTATGGTGTGGTCGATGATGAATCTTGGCTACGGCTAGTGTATAAGTAATCTTAAGGAGATTACTTATAGACTTGCTTCTTACTTCCGTGTTATACTCGTAGCTACTGCAAAACACAACGTCCGGCGCAGAATTCCACTCCCTAGCTCTACGTACGAAGAAAGTGTCCGCTAAGTGCTCATACTTTTTAGTCTTATTTTCACTACAGTTCACAGAAACTCATAAAGTAACATCTCCAATCATAAAAATAGTTCCATTTTCCTTTGCTATATGAAAATAAACAAATTGTGTTGGAGTATCGTTAATAATTTGAGTTAATTTCACACTATGGACCACGTGGCTTTTCCCATCGATTATTTTAATCTATGTTCCTTCTGTTTGTTTACACTTCTTGGTATTGTTTCTGTGTGTGTAATTAAGGTGTTATTAAACACGTTCCCTGCTTGATTTACCTATTTTTAGCGGCAATGGTGCAGCGGTTAAGGCTTGGACTGTTAGGTTATAAGTTCGATTGCTAAACTTTGCACTGAATATGTACGTGAACCAAATGAATAGAAAAGCATTATTCCTTGGCTTTTAAAATATGTATCTGAAAAGATTAAAAAAAATACTGTTTAAATCTACAAAATTCTTGTCTAAAAAGCTAACTTTCAGTTAAAAATAAATTGTATTTTTATTATTACATAAAAAAATAATAATACACTAGACTTCCACAGTCTAGTGTATTATTATTTTTTATGTAAGTCACATAACTTCAAAATTATCACCAAAAAAAACAACATTAACAAATTAAAACATAATAATAGGGATGTTTCCTGAGTAAAAAATATGTGATTATGTTTAGTCCGTCAGTTAGATTATAGAAAAATATTGGACACGTATTTTTTCCTTTATCAAATCTATAAAAACTGACGAAGATACAAAGCATCAAAGATCAGGAGTGGGGGCTTGTGACGTCACGGCTCGGTAAAAATTGTAGCGAGTAGTGACGTCACACGTGTTTTCAACGCACTGTATCGTCTTCATTTTTTGTTTACGTGAAAAAAGAAAAAATACTTGTCCAATATTTTTTGGAAATCTACCTGACGGACTAATTAGATTTTTTTAATCAACTACCCTATTATCAATACTAGAATCCTTATGCATTCCACAGCCACTAACACTTTTTCTACTTAAATCTCCGATACAATTTCCTGTAATACAATTACAAGAAGCCATTTCAAAACCAATCTTATGTGTCATTTCATAAAACTCAATTCGAATTTTCGCCAAAACGTATACGTATACTGCGAAGAAAGAGCGTCAGTTCTGCGTGGGAAAATTGGACTTTGGCTTTGAGAAGTTAAGGTTGGCTTTGGAATGTGGTGTTAGTGGTTGTTATGAGCCGACGTGGGTGTTTAATGGCCAGGAGTGAGGCTTGTAGACAGCTGTCGTTCCCCCGGGCACCACTAAGGGTTTTGTTTACAGCACACTCTAATGACAAAGATCTGCGCCGTACCTACTGAATTGCTTTACTCTGAATATTTACTCACACCCGGACTTGTGGGTACTTCGTGTTTTGTGATGTATTCTAGAATGTTCTGAATGAAAATTCTAATACCTTTATCTACTTATACACCTTTAGATCATTATACATTTTAGCCCTTTAAATAGCCTATTGTAAGTACCAGCTAGGCTTTTGTTAGTGTACCTACCCATGTACCTATTTTTTTTTTTTTTTTTTGGATGGGAAATCATCAAATGACTTCTCCCGTTCTGGGCGGAGCGGAAGGGAGTGTCAGACTTTTACTGACTAAAACCCACCCGTGCTCCTCCATGTGCCCTTTGCGTTCCAGGGCCGCGGCAACTCTCTCGAACAAATTCCGCAACCCTAGCAGGCACCGACCCTATGGGGCCCCGTCTCTGGTGCTGACGGCTCCTTGAGGCGCGCGTGAAGCACAACGCGTCGTCGACTCAGCCTGGTATCGGACGGCGAGCCACCCACGCTCACCGTCCACAGGCATCAGCCACTGCGCAATAGCACAGTGGCCGACTTGTCTCTGGAGGAGGCCGAAATGGGACCATTACTGGCACTCCATTTCAGCCCCCTCCCGAGTACCGGGAGTCGCAGCACCCACAGCAGAAGCGGCAGAAGCGGCGACGGAAGCCGCGGCGGCGGCAGAGGCGGCGGCGGCGGCGGACCTCTTGCCCCCGGTCGGGGCGGATGGCGCGCAGGCCCTTCCCCCAGCCCAGTGCTCGGCCGGCTTGCCAACAGCCGCACATGCACTGCAGTGCGGCGTGGCCTCGCACGAGCCGGCCCGATGACCGGGCTGACCACAGCGGAAACAAAGTCCACTGCGGTCCACCTCCGAGGGGCACATAGCTCCCGTGTGGTTGCCCACATGGCAGCGGTAGCACCTCAGAGGTCTGGGTTCCAGCAGTTTTACCCGCGCAGAAACCCACCCCACCAAGAGCCTTCGACCCTCCGACACTGTTCTGGCCGCCGTCACGGGGCAGTTCACCACAAGGGTTTGCATGCCCGTGTTGTCAGGCCGGAGGGTGCCCGCCTTGACGAGCTCGGCAGAGCACCCCCCAGTCCTGGCGACGGCGGCCACAACCTCCTCCTCCGTCACGGAGTCGTCCAGGCCCACTATGCGCATGTCAATGCACTTAGTCGGCCTGGACACTCGAACCTCGTCCGCGGGGAGGACCTCCTTCAGCCTTTCGGCCAGGGCGTCCGCGAACGGGCCACTCTCCGCTCCGGCGAGCTCGAGCTTCCGGGCACCGGTCAGCGTTCTCCTGATCCCGAGGCCCCCAGTGATGCCCAGCTCCCGGAGGTTCACCGCCTCCTTCGCCCGCTTCATCAGGGCGAGGTAGGTCACACCCCTCTGTTCCGCTTCCGGCTGCAGTGTTAAAACCACAGCCGCGGACTTCGGGGCGCGAAGCCCCGCCGCGATGGCGTTGGCCTTCCGCCGCTGCCTCTTGGCCTTGCTCCTGGCCGCCTTTTTGGCCTGCCGCTTTTCTCCAGCAACCTGCCACCCGGCCCCGGTCGCAGGAGGGTCCGAGGTTGGGGGTGGGGGCGGCTGCGGCGCCACTGACGCAGCAGCTTTAGCCGCTCCCCCTCCAGCCTTCCTCCTTCCCCTCTTCGCCGGGGCCGACTTGGTCGTCGCCGGCGTCGCAGGCGCCGGCGCCACAGGCGCTGGCGCGGCTCCCGCCTTGGCCTTCGCCTGGCCGGACGTTCCCGGGCCAGCAGCCACCGCGGCTGCGTACGAAGCCGCCTTCTGCTGTCCCGGGGGCCTCTGTGCCGCCGCTAACGGGGGACGCCGGACCATGTCCTCCACAACGGAGAACTGCTTCCGGAAGGGAGCCAGCTCCTGCCGCACCAGGCTCCGCACCTGGCTCAGCACTTGGCTCCCCTCCAGCGCCGCCGGACTCAGCCCCCCCTGCGGCCCCTCAGAGGCCGCTCTGGCCATGTCAGCCAGGTCCCTCTGGAGCGACTCATTCTCCGCTATGAGTCTCTCCGTTACGGCCGCGAGGCGGGCGACCTCCGCCCGCAACTCTGTCGCCTCTTCAGACCTGCCGACGTTGGCCGCCGCCGCCGCCATAATGGAGGCTTTGGCCGCGCTAATGGCCTCCCGCTTAGAGGACTGCTTCCTCTTAAAGGCCACAGCGCGGATCGCGGCCTCCACGACCTCCTCCAGCTTGGCCCTCTTCTCCTCAACCGTGGGACGCACCTCTCCCGGGGGCTCCGAGTCGTCGGAGTCGAGAGTAGGCGGAAGAGTAGAGGGAGCCCTACGACCGCTCCCTCCAGGGCGACGCCCCTCCTCCACCAGCCTCCCGGCCCGACTCTCCACCTCCCGGGTAGAGGGAGCCAGCCCCCTCCCTGCCTCACAGCCCCTGCCCCGCCTTGCGGTGGGGATTTTGCGGGCGGAGGCAAATTCGCCCTCGGAGGACGACCCCCCGGTATCCTCCCGTCTGGGCCGCTTGCGGAAGAACTTGCCGTTCTCCGCAGCAGCCCCCTCTCTTCCGGATCCAGAGCCCGCCGAGCTGACCGTTACTAGGTCTGGGGCGGAGCCGGAATCCGACTCCGCACCACCCCGGCGCTCAGGCGAACCCTCCTCTCCAAACTCGTACGCCATCAGCTCCTTAAAGGAGTCAGATCCGGATGACGACGATGACTCGGAGCCTCCTCGGCTCTTGTTGCCACTGGCAAGCGGAAGACGTTTGGTGCCCACCCCAGAGTACGGAGGGCAGCCCGCCGAAGCGGGGTGGGATTCCCCGACCGCTGAGCAGTCGGGACCCACCTGGGGACTCATTTTGCAAGCGTCTTTTTTCATTTTTTGTTCCTTTTAAGGGTGTGGTCCCTTTTCGCTCCGCCCCTTCTCAGGGCCCTCTCTTCTAACCTCCCCTCTCCACCTGCTCGCTGCTCTCTCAGTCACGTCTGATGATCAGACGCGTACCAGAGAGCAGCGAGCAAGCGTGTGTCTCTCTTGGTCTGATCCCTCACTTGCGACCTTCCGGCATGAGTGGCTCTACCGGGAAAGCTCGCAAGATCATTGGGACGCTCAAGCCCCACCACGACGACAACGTGGAGACACATTCGGTGGGGACCTACCCATGTACCTAATGTTCTTAATCGGTTAAATCCTTCCAAAGATTATACGAACATATTACTATAATAAATTATAATAATAATATTTTTTTCCGAACCAAAACTTGACAGTCGCGTGATTCATTATTATTTATGGGGAATGAAAAAACCCGTAATAATAAAGACGACCACCTCTATTGGCTGGATAATCATTGGTTTTGGGCATATTGAAGGTCAAAGTATCAATTTGATTCTTTACGAAAAATCTAATTCCTAACTATACTAAATTTTCTGCACCCCATCTTGGATAAATTTGATTTCCTGTTTTTCCTGCCTTTGTCTATTTGTTATACTTACAACCTAAAAGTAAAATTGTTGACTGATAGGGGAAAGCTCAGGAACTTAATGTAGAAAGTAAGTTCGAGCGAAGTGGGCTCGCATATTTTTCACCCCATCTCGGATAGGTTTGATTTTCATTCAGTTATTCATAGATTACACGAGACTTTTTGACACCTACTAGAAAGGTCAAGAAATAAGAAACTATAGAGTTCAAGACCGAGCGAAACGAGTTGCGAATATTTTTGTACTTCATCTCGGATAAGTTTGATTTTCTTTTGACTGTTCATACTAAACAGAAGAAACTATTTTTACTAATACAGGAAATCTGAATAACCTATAAGTAGTAGAATGAAAGGGCGAGCGGAGTGAGCTCAAAAAATTCACATCCTGAGTGAGTTATATGTACATATATACATAGGTTGCAACTAAAGTCTTCAGTAAATACCAGGTCCTAAGCTGTGTGGTCCCTCTTACCCACTTCCCACCTGGCTCGTGGCAAGTGTCAGAAGACATTACCGTGGGGGCTAGAAAAGTTTGCTTGAATGTGTGGTGAGTCCGATACTGGGTGGGATTTTTAGTATCCCATATATAACTCTCACACTACTATATAGAATATAAAATTTATATTCGAAATAATTTATATTTAATATAATCATCATAATCAGTACACCCAGTCAAAAAATATGAGGTAAAATACACAAAAAGAAAATACAGTCGATTTGAGAACCTTATCCTTGTTTTGAAGTCAGTTAAATAATTGCAATATTTTTAAGTTAAAGATAATATGGGGTTGACAAATCCTTATTGGACAAAAACCCCTTAATAAAAATAAATTTAATAAAAAAGATTTAAAAAAAAGTTAAATTTATTTTTCTCTCATCCGCGTGGCGCGTCATTCAACTCTCGACTTCCATTCTTATTATTTTGTAATTAATAAGTATATAATCTATACTAATATATAATAAAGATGTTTTTTTGCTTGAATGCGCTAATCTCAGGAACTACTGGTCCGATTTGAAAAATTATTTCAGTCTTAGATAACCCATTACATCATCAGGCTATTACTAATAGGAGCGGAGCAGTCATGAAAAATGTGACACAAACGAAGTTGCGTGGATCGTTGATATAATTCACTTAGGTTTAGTTTTTTTTTCTAACCAACGCACATTTATAATTCAAGGACTTGGGCAGGGTGAAGAAGTGGATAGGAAAAAAGTGACTCTCACCCGTCCTGGGTGGGGTAAAAATATTCGAGCTCACTTTGCTTTATCCTTTCATCCTTTCTTATAAAAGTTTTATACTTTGTTTAAAATAGTTTTATCAAATGTATAAAATTTTATACCATGTATAAAACTTATAAGTCGACGACATTACTTTTATGGCTATTTGATTAGTTATAATAGTGCCTTACACAAATCCTATCCAAAAACATATTGGAGCTCGTTTTTGCAACTTTAGCTCTCGAATTTTCGTTTAGTAGACAATGTCACTTCCTTATCAGCCCCCCTAGCCAAGTTGATAATCTGCAATCGTTAACGCTAGTCGAAAACGAATCAAATGTATGAGAATGAAATCGTCTCAACGTTTAGACCGATTGAAGAACGGTATTCAAAACTTGGCTACGAATTGTCTGTTCGTTTGTTAACACGACGACACGTGACTTAACGTTGAGATAATTTCATTCCCATACATTTGATTCGTTTTCGACTAGCGTTAACGATTGCAGATGATCAACTTGGCTAGGGGGGCTGTAGTTGTTCAAAGAGATCTAATCTATCCCGGATTCCTGGGTAGTATGCTAGTGATTTTTGAGCTCACTTCGCTCGCTCTAACATTCTTGGATCAACAAAGAAACATCAGTTTGTGTGATTAATAAGGAAATATAACCTATTTGGGCCTGTTTCGGATAATTTAGAGTTATAAAAAAAATCCGGCCCGCTTTGCTCGCTCTTACATTTTAAAATTGCTTCGGGCCAAATCTTTCACAAAAAAATCACAAATGTAAACCATTCGAAGTGCTTCAAATTTTGCCTCGCGGTTTTTCCTTTTGTTTTAAAAAGATTTTCACTTACAATCATTCTCAGTATGATTCACGGCGCAGGTAAGTAGTCATATTATCCTATTTTATAAAAGCTACTAGACTAGTATGAACTATATAGAATGATCATAAACTTTTGAAAACCCGTATATTTGTTAAATATTTTTGACGGCCCTTCTATTTTTAACGGCCCCTACGTAAAGTCGACATCATAGGCACCATAATGATGGCACATTCGTCAATATTTCATGTGACCTTGGCCCTTATGCCTGTCATTTACAATGGTCAAGGTTCTATGAGTTTCAATCGAACCAATCGTTTGAACTACCGCTTTTCTAGAATAATCTATACTTATATTATAAAGCTGAAGAGTTTGTTTGTTTGTTTGTTTGAACGCGCTAATCTCAGGAACTACTGGTCCGATTTGAAAAAATCTTTCATTGTTAGACAGCCCATTTATCGAGGACGGCTATAGGCTATATATCATCACGCTAAGACCAATAGGAGCTGAGCAGTCATGAAAAATGTGACACAAACGAAGTTGTGCGGACAGCTAGTATGATTATATGTTGAAAGTGGCAGTATGATGTTAGTTGGCAAATGCCAGCAGCTTCGCGAGAAAGATGAAAATTATTCCAAGGCCGCGGAATAATTATCAACTTTTATCATAAATATTATAATTATATTTTTAATTTTGACGCGTCGGATCGGGATAAACTTTATCATAAATCCTAACTAGCCTACCTATCCTAATAAGAAGCTTCACCGAAAATGACTGCACCATTTCCGATGTAGCTTATTACTAGGATTTTGAGATATACGAACGTTGTGACGTGATTAATTGACTAACATCCAAACATACAGTCATACCCATCAATAGTAATAAGTAATACAAAATTAACCTATGTCCTTTCTAACCGACTCCAAAAAAGGAGGAGGTTCTCAATTCGTCTGTATATATATATTTTTTTTTTATGTTTGTCCACCGATATTTCCGTCAACTATAGACGGATTTAAAAAAAAAATCAAATGGACAGACAGAGGTTACAGTAGTATTTTTCAGTAGTGTTTTTTTATTATTATTAGAAAGTAGGATTGTCGAATTCACATTCCAACAGTCTTTGTCGATTGGGGCAAGAATTTTTACCGTGAGCTGTTATCGACGTCACCCCAAATCAGGGTGGAACACGTAACGGAATGGTTTTGAAGGGCAGCCTTTGAACAGCTGATTGGATTTAGTTTGTGTGTAGGGACGCAATACCGCAAAACTTTGACAAATCTACTCGTATACTTGTATAACAAGTTGTACAGGCAAACTTATATCGGGTTATTTAATTTGAAACTAAGTAAATAACTCAATTCTGTTTAGGTGTTGAAAGATAGGCTAAGATCCCATTAGTCTGAGAGCTCACAGTGATCTGCACTTTTTGTCACAACCTGAAGAATTTTGAATGAACCTGATATAATTCGTCGACATAATAATGTAATGCCACAATGTTTTTGAAATGTCAAAATGAAAGGCAGTAGTAAGTTTAGGATGTTAACTGGAACGCATAACAGAAGAAGCCCGTTATCGAGTAAAACTACCAAGAATATGTTGAAATGAAGATCTCTGCAAGTCTACGTGAACTGAAAAGATTGATCTTTCAAAGTACGACGTTTTTTCACGACGATTAATGTCGGTACGCTCAGGTTTTGTACATAAGAAAGGCCTTGTACTTGAGGCAAAGACTAAGTGACATTCTATGAGCGATAGATATTTTTGAAATAATAATATGACAAAAGAGGGAACGTGCACAGCGTAGACTATGCCATCTAGTGTTGCAAATCTGAAACTTTTACGTTGTAAATATTTGACCTGTGTTGCTACCTATACTTCCTGCACCCTCCGTTTAGAGGAACGTGCACGAAGTAGACTGTGCCATCTTAAACTTATAAGTAAAATATTCTTGACATTGGCGTATCTGTGCTGCCACCTATAGTTTCTGCACGATCCCTATTAGAAAATACGATTGTCGTTATGCCAAAATAAAAGGAATTGATCAAGTGACATTTTGAAAGCGTTTTTCTATCCCATCTCTTCTTCAACGTTGTGAACTCGCCTCCGCTACGCTACCGCTGATACTCGACCCAAAGGATAACATACCTACTTTCAGACTTTTAAACAGTCGCTCTCGCTAATAGACAAGCGCACCTACACCTTGAAAAAAATTTCAATATCATACAAAAAAAATACGCAAATGCTGTCTTTAAACCTCTGAATCGGAAATAATACCAGATTCGTAAATTGAACAAAAGATTGACCAATTTTATGAATAACAGATAAAAGCAAGAGCTTCGGAAAAATATCAGCGGATACATTTATTCACGGAAATCAGTAAAATTAATAAACTGTGTTTAAAATGAAGATCAAATATCAAATTGAAAACAGACTTTCTGAACACTGCTTTGCTAAAAAATTTACAGCAATTATTCTTTTATAGAAAAAAGAACAATATTCAACTTAATCGTAAACCGTGGAATGATTATCTATTTTTAACTCGTTATTTATATAAGAAAACGTAAAAAATATGTTTCTAATACCATAATTAATTATTAAATAAACTACCTACCTTCTATCCAACTTCATAATCCCGTCAATTTATGTTTAAACCGGTCAAAATGTAATAACTAATTCATTACATCATAAATGGCTACTACCCACGCTTGCTCAAACTTCAGACCTCGTCACATAAAATAAACAGTTTTACGTGAAACAAGTCTCTAAGCTAAATAATTATTTTCAACAACTTCAACCCATTCAAAATTTTCTACTAAACCAAACTAAATTCATTCAACATTTAAGCAGGCTTGTATTTACAAAGTTCAGTTTCTTGTTCAACAAATTGTTTGTTAGTTTAGCAAATATAAATATTTCGCTTGTTAAGAGATACTGGAAGTTTCATTTGTCTAACTAGACTTAGTAATTTGGCTCTAAACAAAAACAACAAGGTAAACACGCCAAACGAGACCGATAAAATAATAAGTCCCATCATTTTTTACTTTCTGTCTTCAGGAAGGAAAAAAATAAATACGAAAAGAAGAGGATCTAACACTCAAAAAACATTTAACCTACGGTTAGTTTTCAAATCATTTTTGTATTTATTTTGCTCATGCATACTTTCTTTAGTATTTACTCAATACCGGATCTAATTTGAATAATCGTTTAGGTCCTGAAACGTTTTCATAAACGGAAAGGTTGCGACTATAAATAATAATTATTATTCCGATCAGTTGAGGATACCAAATAAATTATAATAATACATAATTCATCATGCCGTGATTTCTTTCCGTGCTGGCCGCCCGCAAAAGCACACGCCCTAGCTGAAGAAAGCTCTGTAGGGCGGGCGACTTCCTCGACAGCGGCGCCTCTGCCGGCAGGCGGCGGGAACTAAAGGCCGAGCAGTGATTGGCTACTTTGCGTGACGTCACGTCGTTTCCAACCAATGGGTGGGAGCGCGCTCTTGCTCGGCCGCAGTCCTCGTCGCCGCGCCTTCGTATGAGCCGTGTGTCGCTGCCGGTCTCCCCCCGCACCCCGCGACGAGCCGTCTCACCCGCATTCTAGTTGTGGGTGTCGCGCCGTGCAGTCCTCGCGTGTGCCGCTCAACTTAGTGCGCCGTTTGTGAGTGCTTTATATCCCGCTCGAGTGTCAGTGTGACGGAGGATCCCGTGCCACCCCGCGGAGGATGTTAACAGCGCACGGTGAGTGATGTCGGCGAGTCGACGGACGCTTATCTCGCTGCGGCGCCACGTGAACGCGCTCTATTTATAAAATGTAAACACGCAGCTAATTTGATTTGAGACTATATTGCGGTATTGCTACTTAAAAGCGAGAGTACGCGTCCGGAGCGTGCTCCACTAGCGTTCGCAAATTAACAATAAAGAGTCAGCGCGCGACGGTCGAGATTGCCGAGTTCCTGTAAGATGTGCGAGTGACGTGTTGATGTCGATTATTTTAAAAATTGAGAGTCTAGACTCCGACGTGAACGTTCAAAAAGTGGATAGTCGTCAGTTAACCTTGGATTGGTTCAGGGCTGGCGATAGCACGATAACGTGACCTTGGAGCGGAGTCTCGCGAACGCCGGCCGGCGCTGGAAGCGCGCGAGCTCACGGAAAATGTCCAGACAAACAACGATAATGGTGTCGCAAACACAATGATAATTCTGTTAATGTGAGAGATTCGTGCAGGAAACACAATGAGAATATATCTTTAATATGCACTGTCAACTGAAGCATTAATTTAAATATTCTGATCTCATTGTAAAGACAAATATTCAAATTGAACGAGCGAAACAACAAATGACATTGATTGCCGTCATCGAGACTGATAAAGCAAAGGAGATCAAGCTAGTAATTTGGATGCGTTTCAATTAACGACATGCAAGACTGTTTAAGTGACTAATGAAACGGTCTAATGATTAATTCGAATGAACATGAATCTGCTTAAGGCAGAGGAACCCAAGAAATTGTCGTAAAATATTTAATGATCTGTCTCAACCAACAACATGCTACAAGTGTTCCGTTTTCTAAATGGCTGTAATTTCTACAACACGGTTTTCCCTTATAGCAGTTGCATTTTTTTTTATAATGGCAGTCGAGGCGAGTCTGTCCGGTTGAGATACCTCGATACGGTCAGGTTCGAGGCGTTGGTCCCACGCCTCGTTCCACATACTCAATTCTTTCGATTTGCAATCGCATGGTCAGTGGGCCTGACACCGATCAAGTGATTTACGTCTCCACTAAGAAGATTAAGATCAACAAACGAAATGTCAACTTCGATTATTGTTTGAAAACTTCTAATAGCAAACTTATATGAATCGGATGTTAAATATGCAAGAAATATTGAAAACAAAACTTGTCCAAATGTTTACTGAAACCTCACCGTGCCACAGGACCAAAGAAAAAACTCGTTTAATCTGAAGAAACTGGTAGCAAAAACGAAACTTAACAAAAATTAAGAAGATTTGGGATTCTCATTCGCACTTACGCACATTCGAATGTTGAAAGAGCGGTTGCCATATGTACTATATGTTCGTGTTCTTTCTAGCATATAAGAACTGCGTACATGCGCGAGTAGGACGAAGATAATTCGCATCGAGTGAGCGGACCGGCCATGCGAGATGCTCAGCCGTATCATAAATATTAATCAGGCGCTGGTGTCAACAGCCACCGCGTAACGTGACACCGCCACGATCCGCTGCTAGCCTGGTACTTGAAGTAGTGCCCAGACACTGTACTCCAGACAAACATGACAATTGGACGTAGGACTTATGACAAGGCTACTCATAGAATGCTAACAGTAGGGATGAACAAAAAAAATGCAAATATTATGCAGTTAATTAAACACTACACACTGAAGTAAAAGGTATTTTGCATCAGGTTTTAAATGCTGTAGAAGATAGCAGAGATCAAATATTTGTTTTTTCTTAACTGGCTCTTTCTGCTGCAAACAGACTTGTGGAATAGTGATAATGTTATCGTTTGCACATCCGTTTGTGCTTACGCATTCAGCCATGACCTGCCCTACAACTCTCAGACTCCAACTGGTGAATGCACTACAGTTTTATTTTAATTTGCTCTAATAATTTGAACAAGCAATTTGTGGCTTAAAATTTCTTATTTATCTACTTCGATAAATCGATGAATAGGAATTATTGGAATTGAAAACCTTACAGGAGACTAGGTACTCTTGCTCTCGTTTGATGGCTGACTTAGATGACATTTTGAAGTCTGGTTAACAGCGAAAGCATTTCCTTACTGAAGCTGTTTTGATCTCTGATCTTTATGAATAATTTACCGTCAATTTTTCAAAGAGTGTCTTCTTCTCTGATAAAATTACATTACAATGTATCGGAAGTGTTGGGTGTCGTAGTCGGTTCTTCGCACTATCGACCTTCATGTTTGACATTTTACATAAATCCACAAACAGGTTTCAGTTATGTTTGTACGTAGAAATAAAAACCAGTATTAGACACTTAATTTGTGTGTTTCCAAATGGACAATGAACACCGCGGGTGTTCACTTAACAGTTCTAGTTTTAAAATATAATGAAACTAGTAATTTTACGAAGGATTTCATAATATGAGCGTTGCTGATTCTTTTCAGAAAATATCGTATGTATGAACAGTTGCTCATTAATTAATAATGTGATTGTATGTACAATAATTAGAGTATTCATAGTTATAACATCTGTTTTTATGCATTCTAGAGACGTCTCATATTTACAAGAATCTACTTCAGACAGAAACATGCACTGAAATAGGAAAATACTTTGTTCACCGATGCACTCAAAATTAAAATAGTATCAGCAACATTAATAATCATGTACCTATCACTTGCTCTACATGTTTATTATTATGATGACGGCAGCATTACACCGAGCACTGACATTCAAATAATGGACGACGATGCCGAGTTATGTCTCAAGAGTTGTTTTGTATAAGTAGATGTGTACTTAAAATGTAATTAAAAACGAGTTACCACTACGACAGCACGGCTTAGGGATAATAAAGATTTAATTGCACAGGTACTGAATAGAATAAAATTACTGAAATGAATCAAAATAAAACAGAAAAAGAACCTTCCACTGGCGAGAGATCGTAGCCAAGATGATAAACCTTCGCGGACATTTCACACGAAAGGAAGACTTTATCGGAAGATGGATTACAAAAGTTTGAGCGGTTATCGAATCATTTTTAGTTAATTAAACTGAAATCTTCGTTATCTCAGACTATTGTCTCTTGGCACAAAATATATTTATATGGTACAAATAACTGAAAGGCATGAAAAACTCCAGACTAAATACAACTATTTGTCGCACTAAGCATTTTAAATGATTAAGTAAAGCGGTTTAAAAGGGACTTAATTCCAGAGAATTTTTAACAAGCAAAAGTATGAGAAATGAGGAGATACAAGCAAGCGGGTGTAGCTGCTCCGTCGCAGTATCAAGACGCGCAGGTCGCTTTTTGCTCGACAACGATGCGTGTGAGCACATCTGCAAAGTTTTTGCTGCTGTATGTGTGTGTACGAACACGCTTTGTGCTAATGTGCGGGTACGCGCCAGCGGTCCGCTTGTGGGTTCCCGACGTGCGTGTTCAACTGTCTTTTTTGTTTTTTCTTCATTAATATTGTTCATTTTATTACCGAACTCTACTACTGAGTAAATACGAAAATGCTCCTTTTATTCTTTGTTTCCGACATTTTAGATATAGTTAGTATTATCAACAGCTCATATTACGTTACTATCATCTGCTACTGTTGAAAAGAAACTACATGTTTTGTGAAAAGCATACCTGCATATAGGTAAAGATAATTATTAATCGAATGTCACCTTACATTAAAAGATCATTTAGAATGACAGTGGAAAACATGAGCTTATCTGATTCCATATGAATACTGTACCAGCCTCATATTTATGCGTCATGTTAAGTTGACATGACTTTGAATGTAATAGTTAATCAAAAGAATCAATGAAACGCTAAGTCTGAAATAAAATGATAATTTGAGACCAGACTAGGAAAAAGCATGTTAGTATTCGCCCGGCGAGGAAACACAGCTGAGTACAGTTGCTCTACATGTGGCTTTATTGATAACCGTGGAAGGTTCACTTTTGTTTGATAAATCCAAATAGACATGTAACGTTTATTGATTGTGACACTCGTAATAAGAGTCACGAGTTGTTGCGTAATGCGAACAATCTCGTCCACTTCAAGTAGAATACTAAAGCGGATTTTTTCTTATATTTGTTTTAGACTACTGCTGATAGTCTTTTGATCATTTTTTCTGTAACTTAAAGGCTAGTATTATGAGAAGTGTAAATGATTATATGTATTTTATTTATAACCTTAAAGTAGCTGCAGTTATTCTTGACATTGAAATAACTTTATTCAAGTGCAATGCCTCTAAACGATGAAATAAACGATTGATTAATAAAAAATATAATAGGTTTTACTCAAGTGTATAAATTAATGATTAGTGTTTCAAGTTACACTAGAAGGCTTTTCAAAATGGCGTTAGGTTCTTACCGAAGCAGGTATAAATTTGAATGTTACAATTTCAGTTTCCCCGTCCTCATTAAGTATGTTTCTCGTCAAAGGACCAAGTGGGCGTTCAGGCGGTGTACCCCAAGGATTCTCGGATTTCAATTAGTTAGGCGAAACTCGGAGAAAATTCCATGTAGGTATTATTTAAGTTCATTTTTGTTGAATTCAAACGCTAACTCAATACATGAGTTAGCGATCAAATCAAATACTCACATTAATTTTTGAACAGATCTTTTTCCGAATATAGCACTTTTATTTAACACTAAGGTAGACTATAAATAACAGGTTTTTTGTATAGTATAAGCACAATTTACCTTGCAGCAAAATTATGTTCGGTTTTCCCGATGACAGGGGGTCATTTGCGTGTTATCTGCAAAGTAACTTGGAGCCATCTCGATAAGTTTTCCCACATTATCTTTCGAGCCCTCGTTGGATGTATACAAATAATGTGTACATTTTTTCTCTATTACTAAGAAATGTTGTGTCACTGGTGATAGATGCTGTGGCTCGAGTCTCAAAATCTTCCACATACGGCGTCACCCTAGAGCATTCGTTGACAGACGCGCGTCGAGTGATGGATGTGCTCTTATCACGTTTGATAACCTTCCGACGTCTTCCCCCGGCACCCCTCCTCGTAGATGCGATGTTTTAGCGAAAGTGCGCCTATAAATATCAAGAAAATATATTTCGAGATGGATCCTCATGCTCATACCCTATTTTTTAACATAGGTATAGAGAAATAAATTATACTCCCTGCCAAATTTCGTATGGAAAAAAATAAAGCTTAAAGGTAGAAAAATATCCTGGATGTGCTTTTCAATAACTATTAATGTACTAGTAATTATCAAATTATATTTAAAAAAAGGTGAACCACAATACGTAGAGATTCCTTGATTTCCCAATAACAACAGCGATTCCGATGACTCAGATGAACCTCATATTCCTAATAACATTTACTCATTTTCTTTGATCTTTGACATTTTAATCTCCACTGTTGATCTCAAAAACAACAGATACATCTTTGTTTCAATTGTCAGTATAGTAACAAGCCGTTATCGCGGAAGTGTTGGTACTAGTAAGTTTACTCTGTCAGTAGCATGATCTACTGCAGACAAAGGTCAAACGTTTAGATAACCTCGTGACTTTTCATACGTTGCGAGTTTTTACATCTTCGTTCGCGTGAATATTCCCTTTCGTTTTCTTCGTCGTTTTTTTTAGAAATAATCTCTTCTTGCTCCTTCCCACTCTACCACTTTAGTCCTTTCTTGTACCTTGTAGTTATTACTTCCTTGTGTTCACTTAAATTTCTTAAAACACAGTTCTTTTGCTTTAGCTGTCTGTTCTTTTCAGATTTGCTTTTAATATATTATGTTGCTTATGAGCATTGAAATGTGTTTATTTTATCTTGCTTTCTTCAACAACTTATATCCTTAAGTTTTTGCTCCAATTCACTTCGGTAATCAGTATCAATGAACAATCCAATACTGGAAAAGGGACTTTCGAATGACCTCGCTCTGACCTTGTCACAGCCCATAATTATACAAAAAAGGCGATCGGCAGAAGTGAGAGGGTATTTTTTTGTTTTTCATTTAATTACTTGCACCCTTTATAAATCACAAATATTTAATCTGACGTTTGTAAGATGTATGAACAAATGTGATAGTAAATAGTTTCCTGAATTGACTCTAAAATTATATTACTAACAGTTAGTATATAATTATAATTATAATATATGAACGCAGTCTGCAGCAAGCACACTTTACAATTTGGCAACATAATATTTAAATTACATAAATATAATGTGTTTGCACTTACTAACTACAATTAAAATGAATAATTCTTACATAATTGTTAATTCTACCATATCCGCATTTACTAGATTTCAGATAAATATATACTCGTACATAAAATCATGTATTAAATCTTTCACGGCTTAGTCTTGATCAAATCATATATTTAAAAAAATTACCCCGTGGACATAGCCGAATCCATAGACGTGTCAAGAAATTAGTCGAACATTTAGCATTAGCGAAACAATTTTATTCGCGAAACACGTTCTGTTGGAGCGGCGACAGTATCTTTGTGTCCCGTTTTCATTAGTGAACTTGTCGCGTGTTATCGCACGCCGTGGCTAATGGCTCCATATCAAATATTGACTGTTTTGCTATCGCATTACGTCATCCATCCAGTAGTTCTACACCACTTGAGTATTGGTGTCTGTCGATTTGAATAATCATAAGTGCCAATACTAAAACACCGCGGTCTTTGATGTTTGTTCGTTCGAATAGTTCATCTGGTATTGGAGATTTTTCTTGTATGGATACTAGACTTATAAACAGATGTTCTACTACTTTAACATTCATTGATGGATCACTAGTGTTATGGGTTTCGATTTTAGTATAGACTTTGGATGCGGAAGTGTATTTAGGAGGCTCCATATTTTTCCATTTATTTATTTCTTTCACATCAACTTTACTGTTCATTCCGTTTACCTCTTAAGATAATCTAATCTTCTTTAAAGAATCTTACCTTTTATCTAAATATCATCCACCAAAATACAATAAACGATGCAAATTGCCGTATATTTTTTCCTGTTTCTTCACTAACCTGTTTGGAGGTTTGAAATCAGCAGGAGTTTTAAGATTCAAATGATTCGTTTTTTACCTCAAAGTTTTTTTTTTATTTATCTTAAAAACTAGTTTGCCGGGTTCTGGGTTCTAGTTTTGATGCACCGTTTTTCCAATACACATTCGCGCCAAATTCAGGTTTCTATTGACATTCAAATCCTTCGTGACACATTGTACACGGTCTTTTCTGATCGGCTGTATTGTTGGTCGGTGTTCATGATGATGATAATGTGCATACTGACTTTGTACGTATATTAGCTTATTGTAAGTAATATTTGATTTCACAATTAATAATGTCGGCTAATTATATTTTGTACATTATTAAAAGGTGAGGAATTAATTATAGTCACAGATGATAACATTTTTATCATTCATAAGTTATTCTTTAATTCGTTCTTTTTGGTCTGCATCAGATGTTTATATGGTATTATCTTCGTTTACTTAATGTTTGTTGATAGTGAAACATATTAGGCATTTCGTACGACTGTCCAATTCGGATATGGAAAAAACGGGAAATGAATCCCGTTTAAGGAAATATAAAGCTTAATTTATTAAAAGATGCATTTAAGATAAAAGTCATTTGATTAAAAGATCATGTCCTTATTATATTCAAATAAAATAAACATTTAAATCATTAATTCAGATTGATTAAAACAAATAATGATTTTTCTACGACATCTCAAGATCACTGACATCTATAATTAATATTTATGACGTCAAGTTTCAATTACCCTTGATCAATACATTATTTTAGCACACCTTATAGATTTAATAATATTTAAATTCACGAAAGTATAAATAACTCAACAAATAATTAATAATACAAAGCATAGTTGCAACGTTTTAAATATTAATATCTTCATTTATCATCAATTTAATCATCATTAAGTAGCTAATCTATTAAAACTTTCGTTTTTGCGTACTATTGAGATGCAGATGATTATATGTATGTCTACGTGACCATGTTGTTGTATTTAAAACAAAATTAATCGAACACAACTACGAAGTCCATCACGGAAGATACAAAACCAGTTTAATTTTCCTAAAAATTCCATCATGCGGACCTTGAGATGTATTTAATTATATAATATCGACACAACTAATGTCATCTTATAGCGAATGATGTATTAAAGTGATAAATTTTCCTAAGGTCATGCAAATATTGATACGAATTGATAAGACGACCCTGCATTGTCTTACGCTGGTTGCTTCAACACACCTTCCGTGGTTTTCTAAAATATTTACCAAGCTACTAGAAATGACCCTGATGCATCGGTGAACGCGTCGCTGGTGTAAACTTTCCATTGATGTAACAATATCAAATTAATTGGAGAAACTTTCTCCAAATATACTTGGAGCTTATTGCTCATATTAAAACCAGGTAGCGAATCGTCAATTGACAAAAAGATAACCTTATTTAGAAAGTAGCAAATTAACAGAATCAAAACAAAGATGATAGAGCAAAATGCGATAGTGAATATGAAGTGCACTCACCGTTCAACTGAAGTGTTTTCCAAGCAAACAAGTTCAGTTTTCAAACCCAAAGCACGCGTGTGTGCTATCAAAAATAATCTGAAAATCAAATAGGACAGTATCACAGAAATATAAAATAAAAATATTTGAAATTCTGTTATTTATGATAACAAACTTTTTGAGAAAGGTATGAGATGTCGAGAAGTGTCCTAGTAAAGTAACGTGAATCGATCTATTTTAACCACATAGGTACCCTTTGAAAATAAACCTATTGTTAGATTATGTAAGGATGTTCTATACATCCATGATAACTTTACAAAGCTTTGTTTGTTCGATAGTGTTTTATTAGGTAGTGAAATCCTAAGTCGTATTCAGCGTAATAATTTTCCTATAATATTATGGACGTAATTATATTCGTGTCCAATCTCAAACCTTTCGGTAAACATTTCCTTATCATAAATCCTTTTAAAATAAGCGACAACAGTTCTATCATTTTAAATAATATCGTATTAAAAATATGTATGTATATTGTTTCATGGTCCTCAACAATAATTATGTCAAGAAACTTTTTGGGAATTGTAAACATGGCAAGGCTATCAGCTATCCATTTTGCTTTTCCATTTATAGTAATAACTTAAACACCATTGGCCGTGATGGCTGACTTGATTATTTTGTTTATTGATCAAAGAGAAAGGCAAAATATCTAAAGAATTTTGAGACAGTTTGTGTGTACAGTATAACTTAAAAGTTGATTTGATATATCTGTTACTTGCTAAAAATAAATATACAAGAAACCTTCGCTAAAGTTTTAATGCATCGCATAATAGCTGTCAATATTTATTTTCAAATATTAGACTCATTTATCCTTCCCACCGTACTACACGCAAGTATCTACAATGACACCATGCTTATACAACATCAGTGTAAAAATTAAAATGAAATCTAAACAAAGAATATCATCATCATTAAGCCGAAAAATCCCAAGTCCAAAAATACTTTCGTTTTCGCACACCTATCTCAAGCATTCAAAAACCGTGCGACATTAAGTATACATCATTAAAATTGGAAGCAGAAGGTTCCAACGTGGAAACTCAAATCCGCCAAGCCAACACTTGCGTGGGCGTTAGGCTCGGAATGAATGAACACTTCGGCTCTTTTCGGAAACGCTCGACCATCTCCGCCGCCCAAGGTCACAGGCGAAGGGAGGCCGACCCATTTCCACGGGGATCGATGGGAGCGTGAAACACCACCCCAAAAATTTGGGTGTTTAGGGCTTTCGGTGTTTTCAATGTCAAGTGATTCATGTACGCTGCGGTTATGAATTTTACGTGTATATTACTGTATGTCGTGACTTCTGACTGTTAGGTTCCTGGCTGTTTTGATTTGCACCCACAAGTTTTTGTTTTTTCCGACTGGGTTGGGGGTGATGTTCAAAAAATCGTATCGATGCAAACAAACTTTATTGTTTTTTATTGTGGTATGCGTCAAGAGATCACAGGAGTCTGTAACTACTTGTGTGTTTTCAAGATTATTTTCTACAATTAGTTTCTAACGATAGGTTAATAATATTTTTGATAATTTCCAGCATTAAAAACTTTCATTTAATGTTATTTTTTATATGCTTTCCAATCTGATTTAATTTATTAACTTCAAGCGAATAAAATTTCAAAGCAATAAAGTTCATGCGACTTACAGTATTTAATGTTGATTTTATAGCTCAATAACCCAGTCTTGTTACAACTGAATATAATAAAATGCCAAACAGTTATTAGGGCTATTTAAATTCTACCATTTACATAGAAATTTGAGTTAGGAAATAATTTTCTTCTATACAAAGTTGATATAAAAACCTCCTTGGGCCTTTCGCATTGAAATGACTAAGTACACTAAGCATTTTATTAAAAAGAAGATCTACTAATACCAGTGAATGCATAAATCCTGACAATAAATTAATTTATAGGATCAACGGAAAATCCAGAAAAAAAAAGGAATCATATTCACAAAAAAAAGAAGAAAAACAATCCCTGTAAAGTTACAAGAATATAGGGGTAGTTTACTAAAGTGGAAAACGGTTGTGCTTTGTCCCACGGGGGGTGCTTTTAAGCAAATTACTCAATAATCGTATTCGTAGTTGTGGCACTTCAAATTAAATGTCTTTACTTTGAAATGTTGTAAGGTAATTTTCTTTACTTCTTTGGAATATTTTCTCACTATGCAATCAACTGCGACTAGACTTAAGTACGAAATAATATGATCGAAAAATTCACCGTAAAGAACAAGCCTATAATTATGTTGTGTAATTTCTTCTTACTTCGTGGTAAAAGCAGTGAGCTGTTTGCCTCATTTTGGACCTCGTTCATACATACGTTATCAAATGACTTCTCCCGTTCTGGGTGGAGCGGAAGAGAGTGTCAGACTCTTAATGACTAAAACCAGCCTGTGTACCTCCTAGGGCCGCGGTTACTCTTTCAGAAAAATTCCGCAATGATAGGGTTGCGGAATTTGTTGCACTGTATGGGGCCCCGTCTTTTTTGCTGATATCTCTTTAAGGTGCGGGAGGAACACGACACGCCATCGACCCGGGCCTGGTTATTATCGGATGGTGTGCCACCATAGCTCGCCATCCGCAAGCCCGTACGTCAAGCTTATCTCAAACTAGCTTCTGTCCGCGACTTCGTCCCCGTGGAATCCCCGATTTTAAAACATTATTTATAACTGCTCCGCTCCTATTGGCTTAAGCGTGATGATATATAGCCTAAAGCCTTCCTCGATAAATGGTCTATTCAACCCAAAAAGAATTTTTCAATTCGAACCAGTAGTTCCTGAGATTAGCGCGTTCAAACAAACAAACAAACTCTTCAGCTTTATAATATTAGTATAGATGAATTCGTGTTCTTTGAAAGCATAATCTTATTTTACTAGTCAACTAGTCATGTTTCACGTTCACATAATATCAATAAAAATATACAAAACTCTTCCGTTACTGAGTTACTGGGTGACTGAGACAAAACGCACAGCCGAAACGACTAGTTGTAAAAAGCTGAAATTTGGTATGTAGGTTTATTGGAGGGTGTCGGGGAGTACTAAGAGAGAATTTCCCGAAATTCCTACGGGAACGGGAATAAACGGGGTATACTCGTGAAAAGTCGCGGACAAAAGCTAGTTAGTCACTTCAAAAGGAACGTGGAAACTTGACATCAAAACAAAAATATTATCATTGTTATCGTTACACTACGTTCAGTTATCTCGAGTTATCAATTCTTCAATAACTTATAATCAAAATTTATCGGAAGATAATTCGCTATCAGTCTTAGGGGATACTTAATTGATATTTCAGCGTAAAGCCTACGAAGTTTGTCGTAAAAACGTAATATTATTAAAAATAGGTACCTACACAAGTAATCATTTTCCTGGTAGTTTATTTTGAGAGAAGTTTGTTTTCTTTTATTTCTGAAAATATTAATTTGACACACACATCAATACTGAAAGCATCGCTTAAATACCTATCACATCTTCTAATTTGAAAAAAAAAACGACAAACTAATTTTTCTATGGACAATAACGATGGCAAAGAGTAAAACAAATATATAACTAAAAAAAAAACATGAAAGATCATCCCTTTATTTTCTATCTGCAGATTCCATCTCAAGTAGAACAAATGGGACCAACTATACAGTGAACATCCTTTGGAATGACATAAAACTGTGTACATTTGCAGTTATGCCCTATGAAACTTGATCTTCGCAGTAACCACCTTGAAAAAGCTGGTCTCCGAGAATGTCATTACCTGCAATATTAGAAAGTAAATTATTGTTTGACTGCACAATAAACTCTTGCTTTTAATGTACATGACATGGCAGAAACTGCAGACAGAGTCCAAATACAAATTATACGAGATAAGTAGATGCTACAACTACATAACAAATCACTGAAGTAAAAAGTAATTCAATAAATCAAGATGAATCTTTCATAATTCAGTAAAGAGATGAAGGAAAAAAATAATTGTATTGATAAATGAGACTCGTGTCACCTTTATCTCTGCGTAGTTGGCCGATTGTCGTGATAACCGAAGACTTCCTACTTCGGGCGGTTGTCTCCGCTTGAGTTGCAAAATCGCTCCGTGCATTGTCTATTCACTTCCTCACTTATGACCTTGAGTGACGCACTATATCGAATATCGACTGTGTCGTGAAATAAGTTGATATTAACAGTAAAATCAGTAACGGGAGTTTTGAAAGGAGATCTGAAAATGTCACCTTGAACATCGTAAGCTATCTTGGTGAGAATGGCTGTTTGTTTGTTTTTTCTATCAAAAGGATCATCATTTTCTACCTAAATTAGTTAGATTGGATGTTGTGACTTTCTGATGCATAAGAGCATCATACTCAAATTCCGCGCTGCAACTTAGAAATCCTTAAATGGATCACCTGGTCTCTCTCTGGTCGAGATAGCAGACGGACTACGAAGTTGACGGAAGCGAGAGTACTTCATTGTTTGCGTATCATTAATATCATCCTGTAATATGGTTTTTACCGATTGCTGAAAATGTGTCAACAGTGATATACTGATATTAGGTACTACAAGAATTATATAAAGAAGTAGGAAGACCATCTTCAGACTGCCAATAGGGTAGTTGACTTAAAAGATCTAACAAGTTCATCATATATGAAGATTTCCAAAAAATTGTACACGTTGGTATCATAATTATAACTTCTTACTTCATCAAATCTACTAGTACATATTAAAATTGACAAAGACAAAAAGCATCAAAGATCAGGACTGGGAGCTTGTGACGTTACATCGCTAGTAAAAATTGAAGCACGTAGTGACGTCATACGAGTGTTCAACGCATTGTATCGTCTTTGTTTTTTTTTTTAACGTAAAAAAAGAAAAAATACGTTTCTAATATTTTTTGTAAATCTATGTACCGGACTAATTAGATTTTTTAGTCAACTACCCTATTCATTTATCAAACCTAGTCTGTGTAGTACAGCTTTTATCTTCTTTAAAGGACCATTCCTTTCATCATTTGGACAACACTCCACTTGGTAGAACCAGAACCATCATCATTCAGATCACCAGCCTAACAAAGACTGAAAAAATGTATTATTATTAATTTATTTAAATGTTTATTGCTTTAACAGTAGTCTTATAGAAGTACGTCTTTTGTTTTGATCGTCGATAGATAGGAACCTAAGTAAACCGTAATATACCGTGAACCACTTTAACAGTATAATCGTTCACTTTAACGATACAGCTGAATTTGAACACCGATGTTAAATGGCTAGGTTTAACAGAAATATCTAGATATTGCGGCAGATATCAGGCTGGTTGTAAATTGACTTTGTAGATAATATTCAATGGGTTGAAAGATGTTTTAATCTATGGCAAATGATGAAGCTATTAAGAAAATAATGCGGTGACACTTGAATTGTCGCTAGCTTCACTGGAATAGATAAAGAATAGACACAAGAGAGAAACGCTTACGATCTCATTGACCTGAAAAAGGATGTAGATGATGATTATGAAAATCATAAATGAATATTTAACACTGAAAAGAAATTGTATACCAGTGTAAATGGCCATGAATTTAATGAATATGAAATCTGGAATACACAATAAGGAATGTGTCTAATATTCAAGGTTCCATATAAAACGTATATTCTGAGGTTAAATGCAATTGCAGAATTTGTTCGAAAGAGTCACCGCGGCTCTGGAACGCAAAGGGCATTAGAAATAACACAGATGGGTTTTAGTCAGTAACAGTCTGATATTCCCTTCCGCTCCACCCAGAGCAGAAGAAGTCATTTGAAGATTTCAAATCCATAAAAAAGGCTAAATGCCGAAATTGAAGGAGAAGACTAGTTATTGACTACGAACTAGCAAATCTTATGAAGCACAAACACTGTGTAACACATACGGTTTAAATTCAAGATACACAGCATAAAATGACAAAAAACGTACCGTCTCATACAACATTAATTCGAAATAATGAATAATTAAATATTTTGGCCGCTACTACAGCCGTTCAAGGCCGCGTGGTCATATACGATGAAAAGTAAAAAAAAATAACACATCTGTGTAAATTATTACAAGGAGTACGCGAAACTATGTAAAATGTTACGTTAGTTGATACAAATATTAACAAGAACTTAAGACTGGAGAATTCTCCCTTTGCGTTGCGTGCTATTCTTCTTTTTTTTTGTTTGAGATTAAATATATGTATGTACATATGTATAGATTAATTTTGTAACTAACTAGCAGCGCCCCGCGGTTTCACCAGTATAGTTCCCGTTTCCGTGGAAATACGGGGGTAAAATATAGCCTATGTTACTCAGGGCAAATGTAGCTTTCTAATGGTGAAAGAATGTTTGAAATCGGTCCGGTAGTTTTTGAGTTTATTCATTACATACAAATATACAAATCTTTCCTCTTTATAATATTAGTATAGATAATTTTTATTTAAATCATTCTTTTGAATGATGTATGTAATTGACAACCTCGTTTACCTGCATAATATATCTGCTAGGTAATCTACTACTGAAGCCTCAACATTTAACTGCGCCTACTATCCTGTACTAACTTGCATACTCAACTTGTTGTTCTATTTACCACATAAGGATTTCCTTTCGCGCTAAACCCCATTCACATGCCTTATGTTCTGCGCAAAATAAATCTGAGTTTTCCGTTCTACGTATGTACGAGTATTCGTAGCACTACCAAACAATTGTTAGCGTGGGTGGCGCTATGCAGCGTGAATATTAAGCGATAACGACCACTTAATCCTCCTACACAATAGAAAAAGGACGCAAGTCCTCATGATGCATTGGCGCCAACTAGCGGAGATTAATATAATTTTTGTTAATTGAAACGGACTTGGGACATGTCTCTACCAATTGGCCAACCAATTTTGGATTCTGGAGCGTCTAAATATAACATTTTCAGATGTCACAAGACCCAGAAATTTGGTTGTAACTAGTTGTTTAATGTTCGCAATTTGAGTCATAAGTATAAAAATTTTAGTTGCTGAAACTCCCGAGGTTATTCACTACACGGCCTTCGAAGAATTTGAGTCACTGTTGTGTCTATTTTTTTTACCTTTGTCCTTTGTTTATAAGGACTTTACTCGTTTTCAATAATGTCTACGAGTATTTCTCTTCTTGCGAATTATCAAGACCCTCAGTTCAGTATTCTATGAAAATTGGCTCAGGCACTGCTAACTTCAGGCTACCGTTTTCATAGTCAATTGTCGAGTTCCTTTTTGATTAGGGATTGCACGTGCACTCGACAAACGTATGCTGGGTTCACTATCTGGTTACAAAAATACGTACATGTATTTGAATTCAGAATTCGAGATTATTATAAAATTTTAGAATCATAAAACTCGTATGTCACATAGAACAAAGCTTTAACTTCTATTGCAACTCATACTTTTAGGGCGTTTTTAATGACAATATTTTGTGTTAAATGGTGACTTAAAAAAAAAACAACTTAAAATTCAAATTATCTCGAATTAAACATTAACACAGGGTTTCCTAGAAAGACGAGCACCAGGAGGCAGCACTAAGGCTTCAGATCCAGGAACCTGTCAAAACGCTTATATTTTATGACATTTGTGAAATTGTCATCAGCGTCAAGTGTATGTCAAAGTCGCTTTTTCAAGGAATAGCATCGCAACTGGTGGTTTAATTTCGAAACAAGATTAAGTAAATGAAGGTTCCCCATTTGATCTTGTGTTTGGCTTTCCAGTGTCTGTTGGTTTTCTTTTTTTACCAACTTCAGTTGTTAATAGTCATACTTCACGCCTGATCCAATTTTAATTAGCTTTCGAGTAAGTAGATATTCTGTCAATTTACCGACACAATTTATACTCTTTCCTCATAGAATTTATGAGGTTGAAATTCTTGTACTAAAGTATTTTTCCTATCACGTGAATAGTTCATAATTTATTATTTTCATTGGCATTATGTATCTCCGTACATTTTGTCCTTAAAATTCTTCGTTAATTTATGTGGGTAGCTATCATGTTAGTTATGTGGAGTGATAAGATTCTTTGTACATACCAGGTAATTAAATTACATGCTGCGGTTTCAACTAACACACATTCTCATATGAAACAATGGAAGTTATTTGGGAAATAAGACAAATTTAACATCACAAAGATAAATTAATGAGATGTTAAATTAAGTATATCATTAAGGACTTTTTTTGAAGTTTGAAATCTAAAAAGGTACTCGTATTATTTACCCTGCCTTTTATTTATAGGAATACAAAATATGGCATAAGAATGGGACAGTATTTACCCTAACCATAATATGTAATATTATCAATCAATATTAAATCATCGGAAAATGGCAAACTGAAAACAAGATTATAAAATATCTTGAGAGATTGTAAATTCTCGATAACTAAAATTGTCAATTGATCATTTGGAACACTTTTTTACACATCAAAACTTGATAGTCTATATTTTCATTCTCTCGAAGTCATTCCGAAAATTCTCCTCATTCATTCCTCAGTCATTCCGAGAGTTTACAATCTCTCTAGATATTTTATGATCTTATTCTTACGTACCTACTTTATTCGGATTATATATGAAACTGTCGTTACAGATGATTGAGTGGCCGATAGACTGAAATTACTCGTCGCAGAATGCTGAAATTTAGAATATAGGTCTCTTGGGGAGTGTAGGGAAGCAAAAAGAGAGAATTCCCGAAATTCCTACGGGAACGGGAAAAAACAACTAGGCGCGTAAAAGTCGTGGGCAAATTAATTTATATGAATAAAATACTTATTGATCTCATCTAGAGACACATACGGAACAAATTAGATCAATCACTTTTGGGAAGAAAACTAAGTTAAGCAACTAAACCCTTGCTAACCTCAAAAATTTTAATGAAGCCCTGAATACAGTTCTCTACCCAAAACCCACGCAGATTCGATTGAACTTAATTAATGAATGTAAAAACTTCTCAATACACCACTTAATGAAATGACCGACAGCAAAGGCGACAAAACAAAATAATATTTAATCCAATGTTGTTAAGATACCTTTTTATTCAATACTTACTGCGTATGTTTACGATAGTACACAAAATGTGACGTATAGTGACCTCCACGTTTTTCAACAAGTCTGTACTTTTCAACTTGGTTCGGAGCGGTCGATTTGCGGAAACATAATAAGTTTTTTTGTGAGTTGATGTCGTAACGTCACGGTCAATGTCGACTAGTCGGCCTTGCTGGGCACTGAAGCACGTCTCGCGCAAGATATCGTCCGAATACTGGACACCTAGTTACGTAAGCCAACTATTAATTTGCTAATGTACCCTCGCGTAGTGAATTTAAATCGAGTGCTAATCAAATCAAATCGTGTTGGCGACGCTCATTGGTTGCAAGTTGAATTAGCAAAACTTAAATCGAGCTATGTATACTAGTATGCATATGTATATATTTATTTTGATGATTTTTATTCGCCTGTGTAATTCAGAGATAATTATGGCTTTGGTTTATCTGTACTTGGATATACAGCAGTATTTTTTGGTTACAAAAAACTACATAAGTCAAAACTGGCATATCAACTCCCAATGTTTAAAAGTTAACATTAAAAATACGTCAACAACTCTGTTATGCACCCAAGTGCACTTTCTCCATTACAATGACCTGTCTAATAGTCCACTGATTGGCGATAACCTCAGTTGCGACGTTCTATGTCAATGTGCACAGTATAACCAATAAATTGCACCAAGTCGTTGACACTGTTACATTACATGAGTAACATTAGTATGTATTATCAAGTGTAAGCGTCATTGCTCGCTTCTACGATCGCCGTATTTTTAGCCTAGGCCGCACTAAAAATAGTACAACAGTTATTACTGAATTAATATTTCTAAAAACGGATCGTCTACGCGCGGTGATAACGCGCTCGAGACCGATAGTACCAGTGACGTTTCGACGCCATATTGGATTGTTTGTTTTCGTTTCTTGTTGACGGTTTTTTTTTTGTTATGCCAGTGTTTTTTTTTTATATTATTAAATGTTTTTGCTTCGAAATTGGACGTGGATTGTGATTTAAAAAATATTTATTTACAAGATTAGGTACGCTGTTGTTTTATGCTTTGCTTGTTGGCATTTTATCTATACTTTTAATTAATTATATAAAGTTTTTTGTGAGGTTATAAGGGTAATCTCTGGATCTACTGAACCGATTTTAAAAGTCTTTACCAATAGAAAGCCACATAATTTGTGAGTGACATACTTAGGTTAATATTTTATCCCCGTATTCCCATTGGAACGGGTAGTGAGTGAAACCGCGGGGCAGTGCAAGTTCTTAATATTTTGAATACAGTCATACTTGTAGTTTAAATATTCATAGCGAGGGAACCATGAAGTGTATGAATTATAATTAGTGAGATAATGATACAGTATCAGTACATTTATTTTTGTAACTTTCCTATCTTTAACTCAATTAAGTGCATTTATCATTTAAATGGTGCTCTCTAGTTTTTTTTATTTATGTAGAGTATTTTAAATACTTTTAAAATTTATAGAGAGTTAAGAACACATATAAAAATCTAAAGGTGCATTTATACTTTATGGGTGCTACCAATTACACAATTATTTTATTTGATACTAGTAGGGCACCACGTTTTCAATCGCGTAGTTCTCGTTCCCGTGGGAATACGGAAACAAAATATACTACTTGTCGATAGCATTCTATTAGTGAAAAAATAGTTAAAATCGTTCCAGCTCTGGAGCTTATTCAGTAGAAGCAAACAAAAAAATCTTTCCTATTTATTACATTGGGATAGATGTCTGTTATACAATAACTTAAATAAGGGCGCTAATCTAGACAGGATGACAACGTTTTAACAATTTTATCTGTTTATTCAAGAATTTCATCATATTATGTTTTCACACCTCCATAAAATCCCACACAAGTACCTACCAATTAAAAATAGTACAAAATTTAACGTTCTTCATTCAAACAGTAAATTCAAAATCAGTTTTACAATCGGCCAGGATAGAAAAACTGAAAAGAGCCCAGAAAAAAAAACAGCGTTTATCGTTTATTAAAGAAACCTGAACATTTCAAGGAATTGGAATGTTCCCGTTCTTGTATACATATCTGCAGTATTCTACCGAATTATAAAAGTAAACATGACCCATCTGTTGTCGGGGACCATGACTTCTTACAGAGTGTCAAGATAACACAGTATTGTTGTTGAAATATAATGATAACTAAATGATTACTCATTGTAATTTTTCCTTGGTATCAAAATCATTGAACAGTCTTTATGCTACAGTTATATTATAAAGTGGCAAGATTTGTATGTTTGTAACAAATCAGCTCAAAAACTACTGCTGCTCTACCATGACGTCTTAAATCCATCATGATTCCTGTGTCAGAGAGGGACGGAGTTACACAAGACGAATAGCACTATCTCTTTCCCTCACACACATCATGATGGATTTAAGACGTCATGGTAGGGCTGCTGGACAGATAACAAAAATTCTTTCAATTTAAAATTGAAAACAATATATTTAGTTTTAATTTAAATTAAAACTAGATATATTGTTTTCAATTTTAAATTAAAATGGATTTCCGCAAAGTAACGCCTGACTCAATCAATTTTAAAAATTCTTTCACCATTATAACGCTGACACCATTACTGATGGTTCTCTATTGTATTACCTAACTTTTTTATCCATAATTTAAAGAGCCATAACTTTTTTAGTCCTAATCATCATTTGTCCGAATGATCACTTACCCGAACTTAATATCACCTAATATCTCATGCCATAAAATTAAAATCTCTAAATATAATATGTCCTAAACCCGTTTGTCATAAATATTACAATTAATAATATACAAAATATATAAAACCGTTTTCAATAAAAGTTATAGTCCTAAATTCAAATTACAAATAAACAAATAATATTCTTAGAACGTATAACAAAGCAATTGCTATGAGCTTCTCTCATTTGTTATAATTAAAAATATTTGATGATGCATTATATTTTTTTATTATATATTACGTAAATAAATATATTACATGTACTTAATAAAGCAGTTGATTGTGAACATTTGTGGTTTTTATAAGCAAGCAAGCATGCAGCATGCAAGGAGCATGCAGCATGCAAGGTGTCATGCAGCATGCAAGCAAGCATGCAGCATGCAAGGAGCATGCAGCATGCAAGGAGTCATGCAGCATGCAAGCAAGCATGCAGCATGCAAGGAGTCATGCAGCATGCAAGCAAGTATGCAGCATGCAAGGAGTCATGCAGCATGCAAGCAAGCATGCAGCATGCAAGGAGCATGCAGCATGCAAGGAGTCATGCAGCATGCAAGCAAGCATGCAGCATGCAAGGAGTCATGCAGCATGCAAGCAAGCATGCAGCATGCAAGGAGTCATGCAGCTTGCAAGCAAGCATGCAGCATGCAAGGAGTCATGCAGCATGCAAGCAAGCATGCAGCATGCAAGGAGTCATGCAGCATGCAAGCAAGCATGCAGCATGCAAGGAGTTCTGTCACGGCTCCGGCGCTGCGGGGCTCCGGCGGTCCCACGCGAGTTTATCGTCGCAGATGGGTTTAAAGTGTTACAACCACCTGCTCCTCAACTCGCGGGCCGCCTCGCCCCTCCGCGCCTACGCGATTTTAAATTACACTCTAGGGGTAGGGCAGACAAGACTACGTGGAGTCGGATTTACAGCGATTCGTTTCTGTCACTAAAACCTATTTATTATAAATGAACATTCGGAATAATACACATTATTCAACACAATACTTAGGACATATGACTTTAGGGCATCTAAAATTAGGAGATTGAATTATTATAGTACTCGATATTATGACAGAATACTTTTAGAACTAAAGATAATTATGCTAACCAAAATTTCGGGGTTTTGAACATTATGGTTATTGTAGTTTAAAGCAAACGTGTTATGGATAATGATTTTCGGACAAACAATTTTATGAGAAGTAAGGGAGTACCATTACTGATTGCTGTCTAATATTTTTTGGTAATATTAAGCTACATGAGGCCGGCCATTAGAATGCTATATTAACTCTGAGTAATATAGGCTATATCAAAATAAATAAATGTTCACTCGTGCGAAGGCAGGACAAGCTGCTAGTAGCTGACACTGTAATTAAGTCCCTAAACGTCTTCAGTTATGTTACAGAATAAAATTTTCAAATTAGTAATGTCGCGACGAGTTTATTTACTCACCACAACTGCCAATGCCCCTGAATTTCCATCTGCAGCAATTAGTGTCTTTAAGATAATTAATAAAAGTAACACATTCATACAATTATTCTTCACAATAAGTTGCAATCTATTAAAAAAATATCGAAGAGCTCGTGGCTAAAGACTAATAGCCGCACGGGTCGATCTTCCAGGTTAAGCAATGCTTGCCAAGGTTGGTCTGTAGATGGGTGTCCATCTTAATATAACGAGTTTCCTCCGTGCCTTGGAAAGCACGCTAAGCCGTTGGTCCCGGCTGTCATTTGTAGATCTTTGGCAGTCGTTACGGATTGTCAGAAGCCAGTAAATCTGACTCCTGTCTTGCCAAGAAGTACCGTGTTACCGAGTTATTGGCTTGTGGAGGTCTGGTAGGCAGCCGCTCCATGTCAAATACTGGTATTAAGCTGAATCCGGTTTGACTGGGAGCCAACCCCAATATAGTTGGGAAAAGGTTAGGCAGATGATGAATTTAAAAAAAAGAAAGTTTACCAAGTTGACGAAACTTAAATGTCAACAAACGAAACTACCAATCAAATGCAATTATTAAACATGTCGAAATGTTAAATCTTTCACTACATACGAGTAAATAGTAAAATATTGACCGTTTAGTGTGAAAGCTGCTTTGATGATTTATCCGAAATTGCCTTTTGACACGCCAGTCTATCGAGTATAGGAAGAGGTAATGAGTGTATAAATGACCTTGGCTTGTGCTTAACAATTCAATCAAAACAGGCATTGATTTATTTTTAATATTACAAAATTTCGATGCCATTTAATTAAATACATATCACTCATCACTTATTTGTAAGATACAAATTACAAAAAGAGAAACTTGTCGAACAAGAAAATATGTAGATTTCAACTCTAAAATTAAATGTTGTATGTATTCACTAGCTTGCTTTTCACTAATCACAGATACAATAAACTTTACAGGCAGGCTTCTGCCAGAACTTTTCTAATCTCTACCTAGTTTTGGCTATGTGTGCGTCAGTCTGACTTTCAACATAACCTATTTACTAGGTCGCTCGCTAGTTTAGGAAACGAGCTCTGAACACGCATGGAGGCTCTCATGTCTCTTCGTTAGTTCGGGTCACAGTATCTCACGACGAAACTAACTACATATATAAAAAAACGAGCCAAGTGCGAGTCGAACTCTCAAACGAAGAGTTCCGTACCATAAACCGATTTTTTTTATTTTTATAGTGGTAATTATAATATACACACTCTTTGTAAATTTAAACTGTCTACCTATTACGGTCTTTGAGAAATACCCCACTGACAGACGAACGGAATTTTAGAGTGTTCGGAAGGATAGCGGAGGCTTAGAACCCTAAAAATACTGACTTAATCATTTGTAGTACTGAATACGACAACTGATTAATGACGTACAAAACAAATTGAAACTACGAATTTTCTATTCTACAATTTATTTTAAAAAAAACTAGTTGTCCTGTAGATTGCTTTGTTAATCAGCTAAATTATTTAAATTGGCAGCAAAAAATGTCAAAATTATATTTTTTAAGGTTATTTGTGACGTAAGTAGGATTAAAATCAATCCTACTATTATTCGGCACGTTTCAAGTAGCAATTTAATGTCATATTTACCTCTATGTCCTAAGTGTTTTCGTGTGAATATTCAAATGAAATTCATTAATTTGCATCTTAAGTCTGGACAGAAATTTGACGTAAAACGTGACGTTGTTTTTTTTTTAATTTAGTCGTAAAATTATAATAAGACTTGAATGAGAATTTATTAATCATTATAATTATCTTGTTTCAGGTATGTTCTGATCCAGTTCTTGGTGTCGATCCGAATGAGTTCAAGACACGGTCATCTGGTCGGGCGTATTATCGAATCGGTTGTTCTCGCAGCTTGACCTCTACACTGTGTGTTCAACAGTATTCGACGATTTTGGCCGCGCTTACGTCACAGCTTAACGTGAGTATTTTTTGGAACAATGCCCTCCGTTCAAAACGCGATAGTACAATTTTAAAACTTTTGGTTTATGGGCTTGGCTTAAAGTTTATGATAACAAAATACATAGTCACGCTCTGTTAAGCTATTTGAACTTCAACTTAGAAGTAGCGGTAATATAGAGCAAGAGAGGAAAATTTTAGATAGTAAGAGTACCTACTTACACTAAAATGCTTCCAATATACAAAATTGTATATTATTTAAACACGGATAATCATTTAATTGCGCTTATCAATACAATACAGGCGACCCATATTTTGTTGTCAAAACAATATCTTACGAGTTTGATAATTATAAAAAGATAGGCCAAATAAATAGCTACACGTTCCCTGACTTTAGGCTTCAACTGATACGTTATCATTAACTTTTCGCATAATCTCTATCGTAAACAAATCATGTAAGTTTATCTGTATGAAAAAGATTAAGATTGATCGGTTGGTAGAAAGATAGACTCGAAAGACCAAAGTTATGTCATGTAAGGATAATGACAGTAAATGTTCTATAGTTTGAAGGTTCTTTTAGTAGTTTTAATATAAGATTTATTGCAAACGTTCATATACATTGACAGAAAAGTAAAGTAGTTTACAAACCTTGCAATGATTATACTTTTCTGGTACTTTATTTTACATGATATTATATGCGATTTATGACTGAATAACATGTACTGGCGCGACTATAACAGTGACTGTGTCTATAAATTATCATCGTTAAGAGACTAATTAATACTCAATAACAATACGGTCGTTGAAACACATTTTTGAAAACCATTTTTTTTTTAATTTATTACCATAAATTAATCAAAGTGATGTCAAAACGTCGGCAGCGCCTCAACGTATGACATCATTCACGACGCCTTCCACGACAACCTATACTTATGATTACGGCATCTTAATATTTATCACTATTGAATAAAATCAAATTTATTCGTAACAGACAAAGATTATTTTTCTGTTGATTATAATTGGACACTAGCTACTGCCTGCTTCATTCGCATGACCATCGGAAATTACTCCAAAGGAACGAACTCCCGGAATAAAGAGACAATCGTCTATCTCTATGCCAAATTTCATCCAGATCCCTTCAGCCGTTCTTGCGTGATCGCGTAACTTACGTGCATCCATCCAAACTTTGGTATTTATAAAAGTACATCACATTTCGTATAAACATTAAAATCATATATACAAATTAAATTAAATCAAAAGGCCATAAATTAGAAATTCTGTCGTATTAATCCCTGCTATTAGGTATGCATGCCGCCATTACTTTTATTAACTATTCATAGCATTATGGGCTTTAATTTCTAATGTAGATAAAGTAGCTTCAGCCGGTCAGTACAGGGGACGGGTATCTTAGTGGAACGGCCGGATTTTTCTGTAGACACCTGTATTACTAGGGTTGTCAAATGAGATACCCGTAATACAGAGATTCTATTTATCCATGAAATTATACCTCATCTTTTCTGTTGAATTTCGTTGCGGAATCCAAAACAGTTGAACCGTCTCTCCAGGACTTGACGTCCTTCATTGACTCTTCCGTTTTTCTGATGGCAACCACTGTTGTTTCTGGATATTGAGTTTTTTAGTCGATGTGAATAAATTGGTGGGAAAGCTGAAAAAACCGAATAACAATTTTGTTTTGGTCCTTCCGATGAATAATGTTTTGATCGCCAAACGCTCAATATGTTTTAAACCCAAGAATGCCGCTTCGCCAATCTTGTTTTCTGCCTGACCAAAATGTTTTCCTCGTTTGAGTAACACCAATTCTGTAAAAGATTTACACCACGCTAAAACTAGTTTTTAATCTCAGCGTATGTGTGAGGTAAGTTGAAGGTACTTAAAATTAATTATTATTTATATTCTAGAATCTTAATTATCGTAATTAAATTAAACTAGCGTTATAAAAAATACGAATTAAAATGAAAATTTAGCAGTATTGGCTATCTGCAACCAACATTCCGCTGTTGGATATTTTAGAGCGAAGACCACAGAATGATCTTTTGGAGCTATTTTCTTTTTCAAAGTGGCCACCTGCAAATTACCCTGCATAAATGCTGGAGCTTTTTTTTTTGTTTGATGAGCTGCATTGCCAACCCTACACCGCAGCAGACTAGGGCACCAATCAGGCGCGCCAGTGCGAGCGTGAACTGCGCGGACGCACCGCTTCGCAGATAGTAATTTAGTGTCGTTGCTACTTGCTACCGAGCTAGCCTCAACCGGTCCTCTAGCAATTAAGTGACACAGTAAAAGTATTAAAAATAATAACTTTTAACGCACACACGTTTTACATCGCGTCGTTAAAAGGGTATTAGTTATCAGCGAACATAAATACCTACTAGCTGTTTTTTTTTTGTCTTAGTGCGGATGTTCGGCAGGAGTATTTTTTTTTTTAATTATAAAAAAAAAAAATATTATTTGACGGTCGTTTCAGCCAATTTTCTTTTCAACGTAAAAATTGACCGAAGCTACCGACAATTTTTTTTTTAATAATTTTATTGTTTGATTATACAAAAATATTATTTAACTACTGAGGAACTGCAATTTTCTTTTCAACGTGTTCCTCCTACTTAGTTAATAGGTACCTAGAGTAAAACATAAAACTAACTCGGAAATGTCAAAGTTGAATGTATATGTATAACTCATTCCTCAATTATATTGTGTATCTTAACAATCACAATAAATGTTTACAAACATTGTGTAACGTAGGTCTGTCGATTCTTTCCAGAAAAATGATATGAATAAGCTCTGTACTAAGTAGGTACATAATTAAATCGTTTGTATCGCGAAGGTCACCGGTTACCCAGTAAACAAACCAATTAATGTTTTTTCTTTCAACAAAATTCGTAATTGATTAGGGTTTTTAGTATCTACTTTGATAACATCTTCATATTCATTTTGATTTTCACAAAAGTCTTTATGTGAACGTTTATAACGACCGAAAACAAGAAAGTAGGTAATATGCTCTTTATAAAGCAATGGCCATATTTATTTAAATGCAAAGATATCGCTTATTACTTTATACGAATTTTTCAGATTTTTCTTGTCGTATCTCTCGAATGATGCAGACATAAAATTTATTGAAACGTTGCATAAATCTATACTACTATTATAAAGAGGAAAGATTTGTTTGTTTGTTTGTATTGAATAGGCTCCGAAACTACTGAACCGATTTGAAAAATTCTTTCACTGTTTGGAAGCTACGCTATCCCCGGGTGATATAGGCTATATTTTATCCCCATATTCCCACGGGAACGGGAACTATGCAGATGAAACCGCGGGCCGCTGCTAGTGTTATATATGCCTTCTTTTTGTTTTAGGTTAACTTTTTAATAATTGTGATTTAAAACCTAATTCTTACAACCTGTCTAGTGGTAGGAGCCTAGTGACAGGTGCAAAACCATTTATGGACCTTCCCACTTTTTTCAGCGACACACAGAAAAATTGTAAAACTGGCCTTATTGCAATGGAATAAAGTCCAGCGCGATTGAATAAAAAAATTGTAGAGCCGATGCGCTTACGACGTTCCCATGCGATCTTCGCGTACAGAACGTTTTTTTTTTTCTTATCTGAAACGGGTCTACAATGAGAAGATTCTGGTTTTGCAAGGCAACTTGCAATGTCGATACTTGATATTATCGAGTGGATAGGTATTTCGGTTTTGTTTTAAATAAACTATACCTAATATTGTACCGACATCATGTTGAATAAGTAATTTTATAGTTGATTTTAAAAGTTGGCAAGTTTATGCAATCAAATGTCAAGAATTCATATGGTCTTCATAATGCATACGTAATAATTTTGTAACAGCTTAAAATAAGTGGTATAAATATCATATCTAGTTTAAATATGTGTTACAAGTATTATAGCTTCTAAATATGTATTGTTATTTTCTATTCATACTCACTTATGAAAGGTGAAAAATTTTACACTCAACATTTGTGAATAGCATAAGCATAATCAGCCTTTTAATGTTCCCACTGCTGGGGCACAGGCCTCCTCTCTAGGAGAGGGAATGGGCCGTAATCCACGACGCGGGCCCAGTGCGGGTTGGTGAATGTCACATGTCTTCGAGTTTTAGGTTCTAGGACATGCCGGTTTCCTCAGAGCAGTGGTTATGAAATTAATTACACAAAGTAATGCACCTGGCTCGGTTTGAACCTGCGACCTGCAATTCGTAAGTGCAGGTCGCGGCCGTTACCACTCGGCCACCACTGCTCACACATGTGAAAATTGAATGTAAAAATTTACAAAACCCTATGGAAATATTCTATACCACATAAAAACCGATTAACGGAGATTCTTTAAATTAAAATAAATACCACAGATTTCCTATAAAATACAATCGTGAAAATAAAAATCACCGGCAACAGTAAACAATGCCTAACCCTCATCCGGTAAAACCTTTTAGGTTTGAAATTAAATTGTTTTTCTTTCAATTGAAGAACTAATAATATACTTACAATTTATCAATAGGTCGGTTTATTATATCACGCTCCTGCTAGCAAGTTGTAATTTTGCATCATCTGAGCTTAATTCGCTGTGCAAAACCACATTGCAACCTGCATTACCTGTCTTATATCTTTGGCGCCATAAAATGCATACCACTACGACAACTCTTTTTCTATTTTTTGGAGCGAACTTCAATCAATATTTGTATTTGATGGATTTTTTGCGAATTCTGAGCTGAAATAATTAAAATCTATTCGAAAAATATCATAAAACGTATTAAATGCAACGTTGCAGGCCCTGTATAAAAAAATGTAAATGCCCTCCGAGACTAGGACAGCTTCTCGTGACCTTGACGGCGGCCATTACTTTTTTTTCGCGCGTTCAATGTTGCCAACACGACGCCGCGCGGTACGTTCGCTATTTCGTTTTTATTTTTCTTATAAGGAAACTCGTTATGCAACTTCTTTTTATTTGAACTAGGTATTACAGCAATTATCGCGTTAATTTCTTTAATTATTATTTTGAATTTGATAAACCATAATTACGTAAGGCTAACATTGCAATCTAATGTAATCTTTCTTCGCCCACAAGTAAACGATAAGCATTTTATACAAGAATCACTCTAGATAATGTTATTTATCAACTTATCATAATACATCATCCAACAAAATATGAGATTATTTTATGATTTTGACGTAGCCCTTCATAATATTTTAGCGTTAACAAAGTAGTCTTTCATTTAGTAGCTCACATAACCAAATATAATAAACAGTAGTCTTGCAACGTCATTAGTGGGTCAATTTGTCTATAAATATTAGAGGTTTATTATTATCATATCATGACTACTAAGCGCGTCACGTGGCGCTATTTTTAACTTGACCGTTACCAGCAACTTTGATTTGTTTATAAGTAAAAATAGTTTTAGTGATTCATCGTTTTCTATATTTAACCGTCCAAAGCATTGACAAATAGCTCTATACTTCATATTTTTCGGATACCTGTGTCCCTAGCACTGTCAGATAAGCTAAATTAAGTTGATACTACAATTTTATTATCTTATCATGTCATTTGGCAAATAACGCGTGGAAGTAAATAAATATCGATTGCGATAGGCATTTAGTAAGGAGCATGTGATGTTGTTATCTCGTATGCCTGACGGAGCTCTGTAATCCGCTTCCTAAGGTTGATAGCACGTTTGCCGGATTTGCCGACGAATTTTGCTAATCGAGCGTTAAGATTAGTCTAACGGAAATGTTAGTTTATTAGAAAGTTCGGTTTAGATTCAGCTAAAGTGTTTACTTTACCCAAAGGTGTTGTGGTCTTAGAGGGCTTGGGTAGGTCTGTAGGAAAACAGAAGGAATTAATTTGGAGAAGTAGGGCGGCGATTGTATTTGCTTTGAGAGAAAATCAGTTGTTTTTTGTGTGCCTCTTTTGTTGTTTTCTTAAATTTAATCAAATTTTATTTTTAAATCTTTTTACTAACAAAGTTTGAAGACATTTTAGTTATCATCATTTTGAAGGCATCGATCGGTTTCGAAGTAACCGCCATAATTATGACGTCACCCCTATCCATAAGCGTAATTCTAAATTCCTATATTTCGATATACAAACTTACTACATACAGAGATATATCATCTTAAGCTAGACGTAAAACTGCATCTAAAAGTCACGTTACATAATTTGAATCGAAAGAAACAGACGCCAAAATTAACTAGGCTGATGACCGAGGAAACAGATATCACAAACGTAATGCACAAAATAGTTGAAACTCGCTCTGGGCCCGATCTTTCCACTTTCTTCCTCACATCGTTAGCACCATATTCAAGGACAGCGGCGATACACACCTACAAGGGCGTAGTCAAGTTCCCCATGATGCGTGAAACGGCAATTTTCAACTCTACTAGCTAAGTAAATAAATGCTAGTTTTGCTTGAAAAGTTTCTTAAGATTCTCGGCCCGCAGATTGAATAAACTGCTTGACACAGATTCGCGTTTTGGGTCAGACGGGTGCCAGAGCGCGGTAAACAAAATGCTATGCCCGTTACGACATCTCACGATTGGAAAGAAAGAATTCGGTGAAACCGGTGCGCGGAACGTAATCGGCTAGCATAATGGCTATAATAGTTAGCTTTACTAATACTGTAACAACTTTCGGTTTTGCAGATAGAGAACTTGCAGACTAGCTAACGAAACCTCATCGTTAAATACACAAATCTGATATTCCAAAATCATTGATATCAAGTACTCGATTCCTGTTGAGCTTAAGTTTGATTTTGATACTGAAATAATGTCTAAAAATGAAACTGCAACCGTAGACTACGTAGGTATGGCTGCGGAATTTGTTCGAAAGAGTCACCGCAGCCCTGTAACGCAAAGGGCACTAGAATGATCACGGGTGGGTTTTAGTCAGTAAGAGTCTGACACTCCCTTCCGCTCTGCCCGGAGCGGGAGAAGTATTTGATGATTTCCCATCCAGAAAAAAAGACTATGTAGGTATCATAGCTGAAATAATCCCCTGTTAAATAATGTTAGTAGATTACTTCGCAATGTGTTTTGACAATACTGATAAGATAGCAGTCCGGTGAAACCTACAATAAACTGGATTTTTGATACTCATTCCCCACACATGCAGATGCTACTGCATACATGTGTAACTACACTAATAATTATTTTACTGTTGGAGCTGTATCGTATATGGTGTAACTGGTCACCCTATTCTCATATCCAGTGTCAATAGCGATACCATCGCTACTGGCGCCATTCTCCCCGCACATTAGCATCTGAAGAGAACACTTAATACAATTTGACATTGTAATCTGCAACAACAAAGGAATGACCTGACATCGCCTTATCAGCAGCTTGCTCAACAATTTTATCATATTCACCTCGACAACAACGAACTCTTTATACTTAGCTAGAGAAGTAGCATATTCAACGGAAAATATAATTTTGTAATGAGTATCAGGCTACATCTTTTCAAAGGAAGAAACGAAATGTTCTCTGTGAATGCAATAACTTTCCTAAAGGATGTTGATATACAATTTAGGCGACTATCCGAAGTTCACAAGCATGTAAACAATCCATCCGAGTGAATTGAACTCCACAGCTTCATTTAGCTGTCTGTTACCGAGAATTCCCAAATCGTCATGCAACAGGTTGATCGGATTCATGAGTTCCAGACATCTATTATGTGCATTTTGTTTCAGTTTGTGTGCCTCCTACTAAATTGAACTATATTTTTTTCATAGCAATGTTTTTCAAACAAAAATGAGCATTTGGTCAATATTTGGGATCTTTTTTAGCCTCGCATAATTTAAAATTAATAATAAGCTTTTTTTTGTTTTGTGTTTTGCGAGTCCTAAATAAATATTTTTTCTTTCTTTATATTAGGCCTACGCAAGGAATGCAATATACTGAAAAGAAAAAATCCAGACCAAATCAACTTTCCATAGGTTTACAGATATAATAAAAAAAAGCTATAAAACGAATACATTGATGGAAAGAGAAAGATAAGATAAACTTAAAGTTGGCTTAGCAGCAATGAATGCTGTTTATTTCTTTTTTTTAATTCAATTATAGCTAGATTTATTTCTGGGAGGATTTTGCTAATCTTTAGCAGTTACTTAAGGTAATATATTTTGAAGCATGGTAAAACAACCTCAGGTGAAAATGATTCGATGACATGATGACATTTTTGTGATAATAACATAAAGAAAACAAACAATTTCTGGAAACATAATACTTGAGGCTTGTAATGATGAAGATACAAAAGACTTTTATCAATATTCAAGAGTAATAAAATAAAATCAAAATTTATAGCACGCAAAGTATTTATACGTGCATATAAAACGGCACAGTTCTCAGTTCCGTAGTTTATTACACTTCTAATAGGTATTAATGTTCTTATAGTTGGATAGGCACGATCAAGCGCAGCATTTGAAGCCTATGCATCATTCACAGTGTGTCGCGCTGAGCAGTTGCATATTTCATGTGTAGTCACACGTCTTCCGTACAATGGCTTACTACTGGCATAAGATTAACTACATTGTCGATGTCACCTTCACGTTTAGTACAAATTGAATGTGTATAGTAATTAATGGCGTTAAAGTGCCAGTGAACTGAAAAAACAATCTGTTTTCAAAAAAAGAACGCCGAGACTACAATGTGAACGCTTATTTAAACCGTGCTACCAAATACGATGGTCATCAAAAATTTTGGTAATAGTATACGGTTTTAATTTTGACGAACTTTTGGACTTTCCTTGATATTATATTATACTAATGGTAATCTCATTAGAGAATTTAATTTTTCGTTTTCGATGCAAAGTTCATTGCTAACACAGTACCTTTTTGGGTCCTGGTATTTTCATCCAGAATCAAACATTTAAAAAATCTAAAATTAGAACTGTAGCCCACACCAACGGCAAAATTCATAGTTCTATAAACTTTATGTCAGACCAATTACGGAGAATGTAAAATTCATAAACCTATAATAATTTTGGTACTTCATCTTTTTGAACAAAATATACTATAGATAGTCTTCTGCTATTCTGAGACCTTTCCATATCAATTTGTCAGTCACCGGATTGAATTACACTTTGCCAATTTTCGCAAGTCACAATAATAACATCATTTTGTACGGATTTAATTCGGTTCTTCTTAATTAAGTTCGGCTTTTGTTTAGGAAAACTTTCCTCTTAGGTATCTCAAAATCCAATAAAGATTACTGTCACTCTTCCGATATCCTCTATCAGAAGGAAAGTTCACTATGTTATGTAATACAATAATAAATCTTTCTAGTAATGTAACGAATAGTGATGTCTCACCTTTTAAATATTTATTGTCGTCTGCTCAAATTAATTCGTGTTTCAAATCGATAATGTTTGGATAGTACGCCCAATTCACGTCAGTTGATCGTTTCATGGCGCTTGATCGATGGGCTTTCACAAAGAATTTTTCAAGTTATTTATGCATGCGTCAGACTTTGATAATAGACAAATGAAAGCAATGAGTAACACAGTGGTCCTGGGGAAAATTGTAAGAGAGGTTTTTACGTTATAATATGTAAAAGTCTAGAATCTACTATTTACACATGAATATTAAAGGTAACGATGATTGATTTATCCTTGACTTTCATATTCTAGCAATTCGAGAACTCAACATTGTTATATTTCGAAATAAAATACACTCAATCGTAGGCATGATCTAATTTCCTAATGTAACGAAATTCCAGCAGAACCCATCATCATTAATTACATGGTAGCGGTAACAGGTAGCTTCAATTCAGCATATATTAACCAATTCACAGATTTCTGAAACCGACCTTGCCAGTCACTACCAACCATGCGAGTTTGTGACAAACATTTGACATATCACTATGGACCTATAGTAATTACAATCGGTACCATCACGGCGGTAAACGCAACAGAATGTAATCTCCAACACCCACACATGTTTGTACACGTACAACCACTGACAAACATTTGTGGTTTTCTTTATCAATACGTACAGGGCTAGTGTGGTAGTGTTAGTGGGGTGACGTCATGCAATTGTCATCGCTGCCACGGCTAACAAGCGGCACTCGGTCAGTTCTTGGTTCTGTTCTGTGTGAAAATTTGTATTTGTTTATTGTAACAAATTTTTGTTATTAATGAGTATGTTATTGCTGAATTCTTTAATTGTTCTGCTACAGGCTGTGGAGGTTATTAGAAAGTTGTTTCATTAATTAATATCTGTCTCTACATTTTCGGAGAAACGGGTCGTATTCATTATAATAATATTCAGCTTTCCTGTAAATGTCGAATTATTTTGAACTTTACTCATTTTGCCTAGTTAATCCACATTTTGCTTCACTGACAAACAAGGACAATAAATTTAATCCTATATTACGGATACAACTCAATTCCAGCCTTGTTTTGGTCATAGCTACTATGTTTCTCTGATGTAACATTGTGTCCTGAGTGAGGAGCATTATTTACAACTCCACCGCGGGGCTGACACGTGTTTTTAATTCGAGCACGCCTTGTAAACTTACAATGTATATTTCGTTCATTACTACAATCATTTTTTATTGGAGCAGTTCGTAAAAAGTTAATATTCCTAACCGTTTAATTTGCAAGCAGTCCTTAGTAATATGAATCATTGTGTTTGTTTCATTAAAATGGATCAACTGTACTTCATGCTCAGCGCTGCAAGATAATAATAATTAAACTTTTGAATCTTCAAATCAATTAATTTATCTAAAAAATATGATTATGTTCATACCTTTCGCAAATGTCATTCAACTACACTGAAGGCGAGTTACATACGGCTAATTTTCGTTCGACATTGAAATTGTTGAAACATTTGCTGTTTTGACAGGTGCTTAAAGATTACTCGTGAGCACACACGTGGCCGAACGAATGAACTTTTGAAAAAAAAAACACCGTTCACTTTCTTTTTCACTGAACTTGACACGGGTCGAACAGTTAGGTGACACAGCTAAACAAAGCGTTTAGCTGATGTCATAGCCACGCGACTTTGACTCGTAAACATACCTATGTAGTTAATGAACTGTATTGAACATTGTTTGGGCACATTATTAAGTCTTTGAATGTTAATGTCATAAGCCTGAAATTCTAAAAAATAACGGAAAATGTTTGTTGAACTTATTGTAACCACATTGTAGTTGTAATTTTATCCCAAAGGCTTCGTCCTGAAACATTCTAATTAAAGCTTCCAGCTCTCTGATATAATGTTCCGTACCAGGGTCCTCATTACTCTAAACTTGATCTTATACTTTTGCCTTCCGCCAAATTCAAGGACATCCCTTGATTCGGGTTCTCTCGAGTCTCTTTTTCACTGGGAAGTGACACGGTCGTCGGTCGACGGTGAGACCTTGCCCCCCCTCCTGCCTCCTCCCGTCGCTTGCCGCCGCCGTCCGCTGACGTCATCCGCGCCATCTTGCGACAGTGACGCGTTGCTTGGCAACCGAACACACGCGACGCACTTAGACAGGTTATATCGCGAATTTTATCATGTATGTAAATTGTTTTTTTTTTTGTATGGGTACTCCAAAGATTCGTTAGCATTTTCCGTACGAAATACGTAGGATATTTAATGGTCGCCTTTTTTGCATTTTCGTTTTGTAGTTTTCGTTTACGTTTTTTACGTGACCGTCCTTTCCTGACGTCATCTTTTATGATTTATTACATCCCGTTTACCTACTTCTACTACATTTGATAAATAGTATTTTATCATAATTTCAACAGCATTTGAAAAGTGCATTTACACTTAAACCAATTAAACAGACTCTTTGACACATGGGATGCCTTAATCTCTTTCAGCTGTCAAGCGAAATTGATTCAAAACACCCTCTTAATTACTTAATTAGAACCTTCGTTAATTACAATCTAATCTTTTGTTGGAAGCACAAACCACGAGCAGGCTTTTTTGCAAAGCTTACAATGTTGTGCTAATCTTCAGTACCGGGTCTTTTGTACCGAGGTAGATAATTTTACATTAAAATTAAAGCAATCACTAAATTTTCCAACAGTGATCCACATACATAGATACAGTAAAGTCGCGTTACTTTGGCCCTTTTTTTATGGATGGGAAATCATCAAATGACTTCTCCCGCTCTGGGTGGAGCGGAAGAGAGTGTCAGACTTTTACTGACTAAAACTCACCCGTGATCCTTCTTGTGCCCTTTACGTTCCAGGACCGCGGTGACTCTTTTGAACAAATTCCGCAACCGAAGCAGGCACTGATCCTATGGGGCCCCGTCTTCGTTGCTGACAGCTCTTTGAGGCTCGCGTGGAACACGACGCACCGTCGACCAGGGCCTGGTTGCTATCGGACAGCGAGCTAACAACCATAGCTCGCCATCCGCAGGCCCGCGGTTACTTTGGCCCTGAAAGGGCAACTTTGGCCCTAGCTAGATAAACAAAGAAACACAGCACATTGTCTTTTCTGTATTCCTATTGGTTAAAAGTTTGGGCCAAAGTTACCCTCCAAGGCCAAAGTAACGTGACTTTACCTAAAAAAAATAATGTTATAACATGATATTAACTATGTCGATATTTTATTTTTGAAACGCCAATCGAATGGATCAGCACAAAATCACTTATCCGAGGATTTCACAAAAATACATGAGATAAACATTCTAACTCGTGACGGTAAACTACAATATTATCAAAAATGTAAATAATACTAAGTCAAGTTTATGTAACAAATATTTGCACTATTGTCGGGGAAACAGTACTTGGCTTATATTGTCGTTATTACGCAGTTCAGATCTCGAACTATGTAGTCATCCAAATGTCAATCTAATACAACTGGAATGTGCGTTTCTGTGGAATAATGTGGTAGATAGCCTTGTTTCATAGAAACTTAATAAGAGACTGCTTTTGAAATCTTAAGTCTAAAGAGAAAATGCGCGGGAATTTTCTTAGCTCTCTTTTAACCTTATTATATACATAATATGTAAGTTATATACTAACCATTGGACTTTGTGAGTAGTCTTTTAAACGACTAAAAATATTATTTCGTTTATTCATTTAAACATAAGCACATATACATTACACTTCTGGACATTAAAAAAAGACGTAAAAAAGAACTTTTAAATTATTATTATTTTACATTATTTGCAGAGATATTATTAATGTATTTTTCCTCTTCATAAAATGTTCAACTTTTCTTCGAACGTACAAGTATATAATAATTATGTCCTATAGGATTTCTAATTAACCTTATTTGCAAACCAACTTACTTCTAAAAAAAAACTCCGGTTGCATCATTCAATTTCTCACAACCATGATGTTGGTATTTTAGGCCACATTTTGGAAAGAGGTGTAAAATACCAACAATTTTGTGGGTACTTATATACCTAATTTATTTACGTTTATGTAATACGTGCGTAAATTTTTACGCTACATAAAATGCGTCATAGAATTGTATCTTTCCAGGTAAAACTAAGAAGAAAAATCGAATAAAAGCACATTATTTTATTCTAAAACAACGCAATTCTATTTTCAGACAAAATCGAGATAACATTAACATAATATGTATTGTATAATATAGCATGCAGCGTTGTAAAATGGTTTTAAATCTTTATAATGTTATGGAACCTCCTGATTATGGATCTTTTTATAATAATAATAACAAACGATGACTACGTACGAGTAATACTTGCCGAACCTAAGAACTATCGTACAAAACATATTAACTTAACAGTTACCTTTACAGTTAACTAAAACGATAGGCAAGCTTAATTTCCAAAGCCGTAAAACGGATACTTAGCTACGCACATCGCAAGAACAACAATTATACCAAATCAATTTAAATACCCCCTTTAGTACCGCTTGAGAACACAATAAATGTGTGTATTTTAAAATACTATCAGCTTCAACAGGCCTATACGTGAGTTGAGAGAACTGGTCAGGAAAATTCAATTACGCAAGGATAAAAAACATAATTAACAGACGTTCTCTTATTCTAATGTATGTTTTTTTTTTACCACAACTATTGCTTACTCCAAGTAACTAAAAGTGAAAGAAAACTCGTTTATTCCGCCATAGATGACGCACAAAAAAATAAACTAAAACAAACTTAATTAAAAAGAAAAATACCACTAACTACTAACTGACTCTTATTGTCTCCTACTAACTAACTGAGTATTGGTTGGTAATAACTAACTGACTCAGTTGAATCCTAGTAACTGACTCTTAGTTGGCTCTTAGTAACTGAATCGTATCTAAGCAGTACTAATTGCAAGCGCAAATGCTGGTCGTGGATTTCTCTATGTAGTTGTTCAGCGACACAATCGGCTAAAATCATAATTAATGCTGTAATAAGTGTTAAATTTTCCAACGAAGGGCACCGTCATTGGTTTTTTTTTCTGTTAGGAATATCTGAGTAGCATGTAGTAACTACTCTTGAATATTTGTACGTCTAATTATACCACTGCTCCTATTCTGTTAATATAAGGCTGATTTTGTCTTATTCTCAATAATTATTACAAAACATAAAGCAGTAATGTGGAAGAACAAAGCTTAACTGTTGGATAATAAGATGGGTCAAGATGTAATTAGTGTTCCAGCATATAATCAATTAAAACATCGTACTGTTGTTGTAAATAGCGTCTTTTGTAAATGTAAGATCTAGTTGTCCCGTTGAATGTACGAACGGAGTTAATGGTATAATGATAATCTTGACACAGACAAAAATCCATAAATAATTTCTTCTAGACCACTTCAAATTTTATGAGCTTCGACTGTTTGACTGACTATGTAGAAGAGTATGTGAATCGATTTTTATTTGAATTCTATCCCGTTTTCTCAATTATTGAGGTTAAAAAAAAATCAAACTCTAATTCAAAATCTAGACATGTTCTTTCATCCTAAAATAGAGTTTGGGAATTCACATCGCTGCATTATAAATTATTCTATTTATTTCTTATAATAACATAATTAATCCACTATTATTCTCTGCATCACCCAAAAATTTACTGGTAAAAAATGCCTAAGGCATTAATTCCGCCTCTGTACTATCTATGTGCGTAAAGTATTAATCAAATTAATACATTCTGAAACGGCTCATACTTGACTAACCAATTGTTTGCTGCATTTTCCCTCACACATTTTAATTGTGCCCTACAGTTTTTATGCCTGAAAATAGTATGATATTTGCTCAATTTATTCAAGTTAAATCATCTACGTCTCACTATCTCGTCTAGTCGTTGTTGGATTGTGTTCTCGTTTTTATCCATCCATTCCACATGTGAAGGTCATTCATACGAGTCAACAATCTTTGTCTGAGGATGTCCAAAATTTGGCAGCAAATCTACTCGACCTGGCACCTCGCCTGATAACGCGAGCCAAATATGATTAGTAAACAATACAGTTTACAATATGTCAATAATATCACAAGTATTCCACTTTTTGACAAGGATGTAGAATATGATAATTGGTTGAAATAATTGGTAGAACTCCATTCAAGTTTGGTTGAAATAATTATTCTTCGAAATTTACAAAAGTTTCCTATGAATTTCATTGCGTAATTGATATTAAATTTACTGAATCACGTATGAAAGATTTTTCCTTTCCTCTTTATTGTTTTACAAAAAAAATGTTTGTAATAAAATGCTATTAACCTACAAAAGCAATAAAACTACAAAAATAGCTCTACGAATATTGTATACATACTGACAATTCCCTACACTTCATTTTGAATTCCCAACATAAATTGTATATTTATCCTCTATAGACATAGGATAAATTGCAATAATAATATAATCCTAGAAATTCCCCAATGAGTCACAATGTATAAGATCATTAGGTACGCTGGATTAAGGTCCATATTTCAACTCTTACATGAGTACGAAAACGACACTATAAGCTTGTCTAATTGAAGTTATAAATTGAAGTTTTCGTGGTCGAGAGATGAGTTTTAGCTGAGCAAGCGCGTTTACGCATTTGCTAGCTCATCTCTTGAGTTTACGTTTTGCAATATGGGCCTAAATAATAGTTTCGATAAAAAAATGTGTGCGTCAATGATATCTTCGTCTAAAGAATTGGCTTAGTTTGGGACCAATACTTTCCTCAGCTCAATAATTAGCCATTGAGATGAGAAAAGTATTGGTCTAACTAAACTAAGCCCCGTAGGCCGTTGGCCCGTAAAAAAATCACAAAGATTGGTAGCCAACATGTTTCTACAAAAGTTCCAAAGCTCCTCAGACGATCAAACTAATACGATTGCGTTCCGAGAAACGAAATAGAAAGCGCCAATAAACACGATCGTTTAGTAGCTTAAAATTTAATATTTTGTACAACTAAAACATGTTTCTGCATAAATTTATTAAACTACAAGCGCTTATTGAAGCTTAGTTAGTAATGATTCGATAGAAAATTGATTTCCAGGGGTTTAAAAGAACAAGTTACTTTCATTGAAATGAAGTTACGAAGCAATATCCGTACTCCGTTTTCAGTTTGTCAAAACATAAGTTTCCAGCCAACCAAACATAATTTTGAAATAAAACGACACGAAAGTAACTCTACTTTATCAATTACTAGCGACCCACCCCGGCTTCGCACGGATGCAATGTAGATACTAATGTTTTCTCTACTATAATATGCATGTATTATATGTACATATAAACCTTCCTTAAGAATCAGTCTATGTATTAAAAAAACAGCATCAAAATCCGTTGCGTAGTTTTAAAGATCTAAGCATACATAGGGACAGACGTTGGATAGCGACTTTGTTTTATACTATGTAGTGAAGTATCAAGTGAATATAGTGAATTACTTGGAAATTAATATAGAGCATTATTCGTACCGCTTATTGTTTAATTTGTTCTTTCAGCTTCGGATCGAGCATTGGCCTCATGACATCTTGTGCCATACGTCACCGCATACTCATGGATAGACCCAATTGTAGACATTAATGGCTTTATTTTCCTTATAAGCTCGGAATTATATTGCAATTTATCTGTTTCGGGAACCAAGTTTATTCGATGTGTCAAAGAATGAGGTTCTTTATTCAATCATATTAATTACTAACTTCTGCCCGCGACTTCGTCCGCGTGGAATAGTTATTGAACATTCTTCATTGGTGCTCCGCTTCTTTTGATCTTAGCGTGATATTTAGCCTATAGCCTTTTTCAATAAATGAGCTAAGTTATTCCTGAGATTAGTGCGTTCAAACAAACAAATAAGCAAACTCTTTAGCTTTAATAAATAAGATCACGTGCCAAAATGTAGGCAATTTTACTAAGCATTCAACTTAAAACGGTTACTTAGGTAAGCCATAATATGTTATTAAATATTAGTTGGTTAATTAAATTATTCTATTAATTTCGTGCATTTGCCGAAGGATGCACAAATAATAACATTTGCATAATATTATTACTTTTTTACAATTGATAGGCACGCGTTTGACCACTATCTCATCTGATGGTAAGCGATGGTGGGGTCGAAGACGAAGCGTACTTGCCTAGAAGTAACCTATTCACTCTTGACTTAAAGACTCCCAGGTTATAGTTATCAGGAAACACAGACTCTGGCAGGGAATTCTACTCCTTAGATGTACGCACAACGAATGTGTTCCCAAATCGTTTTCGTGTCTACAAAGTTACCTATAGCTATTTTTAGCAACATGCATATTCATAAAAAACAACAACTTTCTAATATCAAACAAAAAACTTCCTTAACCAAAGAATTGACGCGATACTCTACCAATAATAAATACAGAAGTTGAAATAATTAGGTACGTATTCCTTACCTTGCGAACACACCTAACATTTATCAAATAAAACATTCAACTTTTAACCGCAACGGGTGGGGCGATAAACACAGTCTCACGTGCAAGCAACACTGGCTAAATAGCAGATTTTATTTGTTCATTTATTTCACCTTCTTTTTACAGTGTTGTGCTTTCTCACGCGTTTCCATTCTGGATAAAGTTTTCCGCTAAATCACTAAATCCATATTATAATATATGTCGCAGGTTTTTCATAAAGCCGGAAGATGACACATTTTAAACTCAATTTCATCATAAACCTGTAACAATCCAGATTTTTTATCAAAAGCCTGAACTAGTTTGGGTGATCAATCTGATGTATGTACATTTCCGTTGACAGGGACTTAGGGACATCCCCGCTTTTGTTTCGCCTAGGCTCGCGCGCGCCTCGCCCTTTCCAGGAAACCAAGAGACTAAATTATATTTTTCGGAAGCGGGGAAAGTCAGACGAAGATATGGCAAAACTATAGGGGTTCCGTGTTGACTACGAAACCCTAAAAATTAACGCTGCAGCGGAGGAAAACTCCCGCGGTTGCAAATAAATCGCATTTTCACTTAATATTATCATCGGATATCCGCAGGCAACAATTAAATCCGCAGGACTTACACGTGCCGGCACACAGGCACATGCATTCCCTGTGCACGTGTGTGTGTGCGTGGGATGTGCAAAGTGCCACCCTTTCAGTGCAACCCACCTATGCGATTATGACCGGGCTGGGGATGCAATCAAATTGAATGGATACCTCAATCGCAAAACCTGAAGTAGTTGTGGAAATTAAGAAGTGATTTAAATTTTGTCTTGATTAAAATCAATTAAAAACGGAGACACGGCATTCACATTAGATAGCCCATCTATAAAACCATTTTTGAGGATTATTGTGTAGCTGAAATTTTATTAAAATGTACCTTTTTCAGGCTCTATCTTCTACACTCTTAAAATCCAATTCAAGAATTTGATCCCACGCATTAACCCCTCCTCTCAACACGAAAATGTTTGCCAAAACAAACCGATCCTGATTGAGGCGAGATTACGGCGCGATATCACAGTATGTACATTAGGATTCTGGACATAATAAACGCGTGGGTGTACCCTATTCGCCCAACCCCCCTCTGCACCGACAAGGTCGCGCCGCACCGTTCAGACTAGTTGCGCGGTAGGTAGGGAGGGCAAAACAGGTGTTTAAGTTATGTTGAAATTGCAGGGATTCATAAAATTACTGCTTGACTTTATTCGCAATAGTTATGATCACATTGTGTCGAGTTACGTCCATGTTTCGGTGTTAGGTATGAGTCTTAATTGTTAATTGGTCTTTGGTTGCGGAAAATATTGGGTTTATAGAGTTAGATTTATAGTCATGTGCTACTAATTGGTCCTGCTAATGCCGTTAAAATCATTATGGTTGTAGCTAGCAACGAGTTTTTATGGCAAAACTTACTTAAAACATTGCATAATCAGCCTTTTAACGTTCCCACTGCTGGGACACAGGCCTCATCTCTAGGAGAGGGAATGGGCCGTAAACCACCACTCGGGCCCAGTGCGGGTTGGTGAATATCACATGTCTTCGAATTAACTTAAAACATTGATTCCAACTAAATTACTGGTTATTTAGTTTTGACTGTACATCAGTGGATATCAAAAAACTTCTAGTTTCCCTTATGCATCTTACAACAGACCCAACTAACAGCAGTTTAATTGAATTAATTACCTGACATCACTAGTGCACTTGACCGAGAAAAGCTCTACAGATATTGTTAGGTACATCACTATCGTTCCACGAGGCGTTGCTATGGCAACCAGATTGTCGGTACCAGCATGGCAGCATTATTGCATCCGGGATTTCCGCAAAGTGAAATCAATTTAATGGACATACAAAGGCATATTATAAAGGGATTTTGGTTAACAGTTGTTAATATTGTTAGCCCATATAGGTAATTGCCCTGTTATTTAATAGATAGTTAGGTTTAATTCTGCTTACCGTTATTATCAAAATATATGTTCTCATTTCTAAGGTGTGAAAATAACCACTATTTAAACACATGGGTATTTTTTTTTACAAAATTTAATAAAATAACTACATTTTATAAATTTACAGTCCAAAAATCCCTCTCTGACGACGACCAGTATCAAAGCTTTAAAGCTCTGTCCAAAATTTAAAAAAAAAAAACATTTTTTTTTTGTTTTTGGTTATGGGAAACATTTAATTTTGTTAAATAGAAAAGAATAATTTCAAAATATGAGCTAGTGAAAAATAAATCTGGACATTTCATGGCTGACGTTCCAACAACCAATCGCAAACGCGCTATGTGATGGATACGATAGAAAAAAAGAAAAGAAAAAAAATACAGATATTTTTTCCAGGAACTAGTCAAGTTGTCATCTGACAGATATTAAAGTCGGTAGGTTTATGCAGGAATCTCGAATTTGTTTGCGTATTTTGATTATATATATATTATTTTTTCCAAAATTTTGCGTATTTATTTATATTTTTTGTGTACTCTTCTTTAGTTAATATTTCCAGTCATTGTGCTGTTTTTCTATTAAAATATCAATTTTAGTTATTACAAATAATGTTGTTGTAATGAAATTTAAACGATAAAAATCAGATTAAGATAAAAAAAAATCGATAAGGGTATTTTTTTAAACTAGTATTTTCGCACAGTTTATCGTGAATATTCGTAAATATTCACGATAAACTATGCGAAAAATACTTTCGCATTCCGTTATGATTTCGTGCGATTCTGTTGCGTCTTTCTGTTACACTTGGCAAATTCCCATATTGACCTAAAAACAATAGATAAGCGGAATGAATCAGCTTCTTATAATTCTCCACATGTTTTGTGTGGGAAGTGGGGAAAACATTACTTACTATGTACATACCTACCGTAAAATCTAGGCAAATCATCAAACACCTATTGAAAGATATACATTTTTAATTAGAGCACCAAGACTTATAGTGTTAGGCACAATGTACTTAAAATCTATGTTAGTAAACACATACAAAGATAAGAACAAAACAACAGAAAAAGATTGTGACGTCACAGCTGCTAGGTGTCAGCTCCAGCCGAAATCCGGCAGCACTGGTTCACAAACTTACAATCAAGCCTGCTAGCTATGCATGCTGATATCAGTCGCAATCTTTACCAATAATGATGGCATTTTTAAAAGTATATTGCATAGTCCTATATATAACCATCAATCCACTCAATCACACAATTATTAGATACTAGCAGCGCTCCGCGGACTCACCCGTGTAGTTCCCGTTCCCGTGGGAATACGGGGATAAAATATAGGCTATGTTACTCAAGATGAATGTAGCTTTCTAATGGTGAAAGAATTTTTGAAATTGGTCCAGTAGTTTTTCAGTTTATTCATTACATACAAAAATACAAATCTTTCCTCTTTATAATATCAGTATAGATTTCTGTAAAAACTGTATTTAGTGTATCAGCCTTTTTCCGTCACTTTCCATTTCTTATATCCAGATCAAATAGCTCTCGCTCATAATGTATATGTATATATATAGGTATATACGTATATATCAATCCTTCTCGGAATTTCCATCTAAGAGTAAAATCAAAGACGTGCAAATCCGATAATGATATTAAATCTACTGGGAGAAACCTCTGGAATATCTACAAAGCTCCGTACCTAGACGAGAACGAAGGTAAATAATACGAAGTGTATATACATCGAGTACTGGTAGGCGAGGTGCCTGGAAACAGCGCGCCTACGCGCCGCGATCGTCAACTACCGATTTTTTCATTACTACATAAGTGAGTGTCATTATTGAAAATTTGATCTGTGTCACAATCAAATTTAAATGCGCATGTCTTAGTTTTACGACCTGTAAACAGAATGTCTAGATAACCAGTTGGAACTTTAGCTTTAGGATTTGTTGTATCATTCATAATGTTGTTGTTTTTGTTATTGATATCTTCTGCTTTACGAGTATCTTCATGTTCTACTCTCCTGTTTATTTTAATTTGTTGATTGGTCCATTTTCGAATTCAATGGAAGTTTCAAAGCTAATTATGTAAACAACGTGATGTATCGTTATGCCCTGTAAGCATGTTACTTGTGATAATGACATTTTATATTTGCATAAGGCATCCACAATCTGTAATTGAATGCAGTCGTAATTAATGTAAGCGTGTTTTGCATTTGGCATAATTTGTTTCACCGTCTAAATTATTATTCTACTTTCTTGTAGAATATATCTTAGTATTTATGGTATTTTAACAGTGTCATTATCACTTTTAAACCGGACGATGAACTTTTAGACTAAGAAGGCTTTTTCTTTGGATCTTTATTTATACTTTTTGTATCAATATAAAACGTAGGTAGGAGGTATTAACAGCTGTAGTTCTACTATTTTATCACTGCACTTCCCATTTCAAGGCTCCACTGAAACTTTTCTGTTGAGAGCTCTCGGTAGAATAAATATAGGAAGAGAGTTATTGGATTCAAGGAATCGTTGAAGCGTGCCACGTGTAAAATTTTCCCTTTAAAAATTATTCATGCGAAAAATTAAATTGAGATCGACAATCATGATTCCTGCATTCAATACGATTTTAATCTGTGAAGTTTTTTTTTAATGTTCGTCATAGTTAATATTGTTATCGTTTTCTGGCCCTGCGTCTAGAAAATTATTACTGTGCTCATCTTTTTCTTATATAACATAGACTGACTTGTAAATATCTAGATCATGGCTATGATCTTGAGCAGGCAGAATCATCTGTGCATACACGCTTCATTTAACACGCATCTTGTTCTCATATTTCTTTCTAAAGCTACGTAATATAATACCCTAAAGGAAATACATTGATCGTAGTCGCCCCGGACAGAATCTTAAATACATTTCGGGGAAATTTTGGCAGAATTCCGGCTAACATTTTCATGTACGGAGTGAATTTATGAATAACTTTACCTATATAAGATAGATTTCAATCGGAATAGAGTAATTTAACCGCCAAATTCCTCTTCCAGACTACTCCAATTTGAGGACTCTAAGCAAAACTCATGGTTTTCAAGAAAAACTTTTTACAAAAAAAAAATTGGGACTCGGTGCTTTTGGTTGTCTCTTCGTTTTTTTCTGTTTTTCTTTATTATTTTTCAGCAATCCCAAAAGATTTGCTATCATTTATTGAAGAGTTCCGTTTCCTATCTCTGTTCTTTAACAGATCTTCACCAAATTAGAAAGGCACCACCTTTTTTTTCTGGATGGGAAATCATCTTCTCTTGCTTTGGACGGGGCGGAAGGGAGTGCCAGACTCTTACTGACAAAAAAACCCACCCCTGATCCTTCTAGTGCCATTTACGTCCCTGGGCCGCGGTTACTCTTTCAAACAAATTCCTCAACCCTAGCAGGCACTGACTCCATGGGGCCCCGTCTTCTTTGCTGACAGCTCTTTGAGGCGCGCGTGGAACACAACACGCCGTCGACCCGGGCCTGGTTGCTATAGGACGGCGAGCCACCCATAGCTCGCCGTCCGCAGGCCCGCGCCTACGGTGGCCGAAAATCGCCCTGCGTTTCCCGGGCGTACTTTTCTGTTGCGGGCTGGCGCGTGAGGTTTCCCTCTCCCGCACGCGTTTGAATCCACCTTCGCTAGCATTATTGCTTCACAGAAGGAAATGACCGCCTCTCATGCCTCCTTGCCCCGGACCATGGATTGAACCAGGGCCGGGCATCCTAGAAATATTAAGATGCTCTTTCAAACCATCGTATACAATTTTATTTTTTCATTTTACATCGACAAGAGTGAATGAGAACATCATTAATGTAGTCGAAGCCACGCATTTTTAGGGATAACTCAAATATTTGTCGTCAAATCACAATCAAATTACCATACGACAAGCAACAGCTTTCGGATACAAAAAAAAAACATCAAAATCGGTATATCTAGAACAAACTTATGAGGTAACACAAAAAAAAAATATAGTCGACTTGAGAACCTCCTCCTTTTTTGGAAGTCGGTTAAAAACAGCGCTCTTAATTCTTATTTGTTTTTTTTTCTCTGCTTAGCTTGTTGGGGTAATTCTTCCCATTAATCTATGGTCCAGGCTTTCCTTTTTGAGTGTTGCGTTAAAGATATTCTGAGTTATTTACCTCTGAGCGCAGCCAGTTCACGGCTTTACGCTTATGTTAACCTTTTAAGAAAAAAACTTAATGAGCCGTGAGAAAAAAGGGAAAGACTGCGTCGTCGTTAATGCTTAGGCTTCACTTAAATTTGCATACACTCTCTTCCAGTTCATTTAATTAAAGCAAATAAGGCTGAGGTCAGATGGCAAAAAAAATAAAAATAAATGCACTGTAGGTACTTACTCAATTCAGGAGGCTTAGCAAGCTCTACGGGATAATATATGTTGTTGCGATTATACGGGGATAATATGAACATCAACCCACTGAATAGGTACCTTTAACTTTTTTATTAATCCAAAATGTTGTCCTGTTTATAGAGCCGAGATACGTAATCCCAGTAGATAAAATTTTGAGGTAAAATCAAGTTTACCTCAATTTTTACCTTTTGCAACTAATATTATCGACCACTATTTAATGTTTCGGTTACAATATATAAGCCGAGCTGATAATTAGACCACACGATAATCACCCACAGAGGGAACGTGATAATGCATGATTAGACGCAAGTGCCGCGTAACAAACCACCTATAAACACAGTGACCTGACACCCTCCCTGCCCCGCACCATTCTGCACCCCCTACAAACACCCTTTGACCTACACATGGGCAATGCCAGTTAAATGCACACAAACGCACACACGCTCAACTAAACACACACCAACACGCTTTCATGCGTAGGCCACCGCACACATGCAGCGAAATGAGGGAAACCGGGCAAACATGACACCGTGAACTATATTTCATGCACACATAGGAACGCTCATGCACCAAGTCACACACTAACAGAATCGGAATTTTGCGGTAGCGCGAATAATAAAATCTTTCAGTTGCCAACTGAAAAATGGCGGAATTAAATGTTGACACTTTAATTTAGATCGTTCAAGTCCTAATCGCGAGGCGTCAAAATGAAAACATTTTTCGCTTTCACTTTTAATTGCCTCCAAAGAAAATATTCCATGCAATAAATTTCAGTTTTACGAGCTTTACTAGACGTCATTCATTTTAAAACAAAATATTTGAGGGCTATTTTTGACATCAAGCTGGTCTTTAGTAACTAGTACCTAGTAAGCAGAATATTATAACTGAAATTTATTACACATATATAAGAAACAGAAGGTTTTAGATATATTTGGTAATGCAAACTTATTTTAACTACCCATAAATTAATTTATTGACAATAATGAACAAATAGTCGATTTTAAAACTTTAAAGGTGGCATGAGTAGAAAAATAAACACTGGTTTACGTGCTGCAACTTTCTTGTAACATGATGAATTATGAAATTAGGTCACATAAAAACCAACCTAGAACTTAACCAGTGCTCCACATCACGCACTAATGGAAACTAAGGGGAGTAAACACGTAAGCTGAAATCGAAGTCTAACAATCATGAGTACGAAAACGTGAACGAAAGCTTGTCTAATTGACGTTATAAATTATATGAGTTTCAGCTGACCAAGCGCGTTTACGCATACGAATATGCTTGGTAGTCTCTCGAGCACGAAAACTTCAATTTATGACAAACAAGCTATCGCCTGCAGCTCCGTCCGCGTGAATGTTGAAAATTATCCCAAATAAACATACTCTCGGGATAAAAACTCTGGATTCCAGGCTATAATTTACCTCTGTGCCAAATTTCTAGATCCATTCCAGTAGTTTTTACGTGAAAGAATAATAAACACCCGTTCATCCATTCATACTTACAAACTTGCACGTTTATAATATTAGTAGCACATTATTGACAGTTTTATGGTCCGATGGAGTTGGAGTTCTTGAACTGATTATTTTGATTAGGATTTGGGCCTAGGAGCCTGTAGTGCAAACTATTTATTTAAAAGAATTTTAAAGCAAAGCAAACTTTGAAGAAGATGGTTTGGAAGTTACATATTGAAAATATGTGTGTAACTTTTACGCGTAACTGGCAAATTTTCCGGAGCCACTAATAAATTCGCAAAGTAAAGAATTATTGAGTTAAGTAACGTCTGGTGATAATATTATAAAATCTAAAAATAATAAATACAGTCATTGCTAATCATCCTCGCAATATATTTACCTAACTTATTTACGAAATCAGGGATAACACACTGACTACTGTTTTACCTGCTTATAAACGATTTAAAGCGAACAACAACATTGATAATATTGTTTTAAAGTACCTACATGTTTTCCCTTTGCATTTTAATGCACGTCATATTCCCAGTGAGATGTAGCTTACCGATAATGTGATTAACACGACTACTGCAGAATTATTGCCTTAAGCTTGCTACTCGGGTGTGTATCATGAAACCTTGCAAGAAACACACGCCCTTTGCGACCACTGACGTGTAGCACCCTCGCGTGTTCACCGTGGACCAGCGATAAATTACTCATGTATCGTTATGTTCTTTTCCCTCTTCGAGTGTATAGAAACGCAACGTTGTACTAATTGAAACTAAAATAGTAGTTAGTAAAGATTTCAAAGATGCTGAAGACAGAAACAGCTTTTAGCAACCTATTAGAGAAACAATACATTTCAATAGTTTTTCAATAAAAGTAAGAATCGACGTTCGTTCGATCGAAGAAAAGCAACTACCGTTCGTATACAGAATTCCGGTGGGAATATCTGAAGACTTATAACTGAAATCAAATAAGATTTACACAGGAAACGTCGTCAATCCTGATGAAAATGCTAGAACAATAACAACAATATTACTGTTGTCTACGATTCTTGTTCATTTACTTTCTATTTCATCCCACAAATTATGTAATATTTGAAAAAGATATCTACTTATTTCTAGAGTTTTAGATCTTTCCCACATTTAAATACTGAATCCGATTTCCTTATGATAATAGATTCAAATCAGATTTGAGATATGATAATTAAGTGATTATCTTCTTAATAATCCAGAATAATCCGAAATTTTCCTATATGTATTATCTGCTAATTACTTAACGAATTTACCTATATAATTCACAATATCAGGAGCAATCGATGGTGTAACCATTCTAAAAATTTCGTTTATTTCTCTATGGTGTTCATTAACCGTTGTTTAATTATCGTCTTCGTATGCGTAGACACAATACTTAGATTCAGGGATCATTAATATGATATTTATAGCAAAAGTGCACAAAAGGTTGTGTGCTTCTATGAATATTGGTACTAATGTTATGACTTCGTTGGCTGTAGCCACCCACGGTATCCTAATAGACACAATTATATCAGTGTTCATCTTTGTTGTGATTAATATTAGTTTTCAGATAGTTTGTTATTAAAACTCATCTCTTTTTGCACTAACAAAACCAGCCTGTGTAGTTCATTTGAAATAAAATTGTTAAAATAGTTATTCAGAAGTTAATCACCAAAGTTAGAAACCCTACATAAATATTGGTACGCTTCTAAAATATAATCTGAATTTCTCTACCTCCCCATTTCAAATATTGCTTTCCTCATACCCACGCAAATACGAAAATTAATTTCGAATTCAATTGTATCAACAAGTTTTAACTTGTAAATACCAGAATTCTCGTCTTGTGTGACGCAAAGTATACTTGTTTCATCTTCTTACTAAATTACGATTAATTATGTGTTATCTAAAAATAATACATAGAATAGAAAAATAAAGTAAAAGACACTCGTGAATACTAAAGTGCATAATGCGCTTAAAATCACTGTAATTTACCGAAAATAATGGTATAACACAACACTGGCGAGCCGCAAGTTCAAACATAGACACTTTACAAAAACGAATCGATAAATACAACATTTGTCAAAATCCATCAATTTACATGCAAGGGACATCCGTCATCCGTTCGCACTCAGTACTTTAGTAGTCACAGTGTAGAATATACAAAATAGTTCTAATATCACCGTTGTCGACTGATCTTAACAAAGTGAAACATTAAATTTACCATAAAGCGCGTACAAGACGGCAGGTCACAGAGATTTGCATAATGACCCTACTATCAGCCAACATGACCCCGTTTTTGTGTTGTTAACATTGGTAATCAACGTTTTCCTGTTACGAACACTGTGTCTGGTTACTATCTCATTTTACGAATGCAACTTTCTATATGTCAAAATTTTGAGTTTAGAATCTACACCATCCTGCCACCTCTCACCACTTACCTATTAAAGTTTTTGGACTATCTTTTTGGGATCGATTCTCATTTCTTCCATTTATTCTTTGAAAACTTGATCCATAAGAAACTACACAATTGGGTTTCTGCTAGACACTTTTTATAATATTTAAACGTTTTACGTACGCCTACTTTGTTTTGTCGTTATTGTTCAACAAAGGCGAGCCATGAATTATGGATATTAGGTACGATATCCATGCCATCAATGACAGTCACAAGTACAAGAGATTTGCGGATAGTAGATACTACTACGCTTATTATTATTATTATTTTGTAATGACTGTTTTAACTTAGTATCAAATATCACTCTAGTTTAAATTTATTTTAACACTTCGCCAAAATTGAAATCCTCTATATGTATCATGTCATGATGATATATTTTTTTAAGTTTAAGTCCGTTTTCCGTATCGATTACTAAACAAACTTGTTATTTAAAAATATTTGTACCCAATGAATGAATAATGTATTAAATTATGATTTTACAACGTTTTTGTCACACTAATAGATTAAGAGAGACCATATATCGGAGCCCAATAGTCCAATAAAGCAGGTTCCATTGCTGATTACGTAATCGTTGTAAACATTATCACTTAACTGTTAGGCACGTAGTAGGAATGTGTGATGTCCGGTCGATTTGTCTCTGACCTTGCTTTGGAGCTTACATTATTATTAATTTACAATATCTTTAAAGTTCGTTATTACTTCGTCATTTACATGTGCTTTTTTGTTTGATAACAAGTTTTTTACTTTAAATCTTAGAGCACTTTAAGTCTGATTAAGCTTGTCTTCCACTGTAAATCATACATCATCTATGGTATTACAAATAATTACAATATTATTAAACATATTTATCCATTATTGAATATTATATTACACACTATAATTTATTATACATGAATACTATTTATCACCGGTCACAAACAATCATGAGGAAACATATACACGTTCAAAACAATCACTTACTGACATTAATGCTTTGAGAACATTGATATCTCTGTCTGTTATGATGGGCATCAGCTACCGAATTACGCATAAATCGAAAACCAAACATCTATCGCATGTCTTAACGACACAGAGATAAGCGAAGCCACTAATCCATAAGGGGCATTACCCACTCACCTAATATTCAACACGATTACCAAAATACTATTCTGTTTACGTAATTATCTTTGCATTTTTGTTACGTCACCCACTTCTATAATGTCTGTCATCGGCCTTGCTTGGCTATGGTCACAATCACGACCATGGCTTCATAGCACAAGCCCGATGACGAGAGCTTTTAACCTTAATAAATTGTCATTTACTACGACTTTATGACAATAGCAATAAGGGACACAATTAAGAATTGATTCATGTTATGACTTATCACTATCGTTTACTTGGAAATGTGTTTTATTGGAAGTGTTTATGAGCTAAGCTGTGTGTGTTTTTATATTAATGTTTGGTTTCGTTTGCCTGCAGGTAGCAGCTGTTGACGTCCGCAGTAGCAGCCAGCCCGAAGGCAACTCTTTTTATCGCCCCCGCTCCCCGCATCCCCTTCCAAGATTGCTGCCACCATGGGTCGGAAGAAAATACAAATATCCCGGATTACGGACGAACGGAATCGACAGGTCAGTATTTTTTTAGGCTATGAGTGTCAGTGTAGTAATAGGGTACACACAAACGGTTAAACTGATAATTTTATAGTATAGTATTGGCAATCTCTATAAGAGCACAATAAGTATTGGTGATAAAAAGATTACAAATATTATTCGGCACCATACTGACATTAGAACAGTGATAGATGGTAAAACTTAACATTGCCTTTTGCCATATTTTGGCTTATGTAACAGTAACCAAAAGTGATACGTTCAAAACGTAGTTCGAACATAATATTGCAGGAGAGTGAAATGACCTTACCATGAGGCATGACCTAACAGATGCGACCTATCAACACTCCCACTGCAAAACATTATCGGGACGGGTCAACGACCGCTCCCGCTTGTAATTTATTAATTATACGATTACACTGTATATCAACCTTGTCCAGTTTATTATGACCCTACAAAGCACTCCTCATGTGCCCCTCTCTCAAAGCACATTTTTAATTAGAAGAGGGCAGAGAAGCTCTTTGAATGTGGTCTAGTAATACCAACGCCAGACATGGAAAATTAAAATTGCGAAGGTCAATTTGCTTTTGGCGGTCCAGCTTCCTTTGTTGTTTATGGTAATAAGTACTTGAAATAAAACATGACGATTCTGCAATCAGACGACACATTTGGTGCCTATAAATAACAGGAAACATTACATTATTTACTATTCGTTAGTTGTTCCTAAACAATTGACTTTACCAGAGCACCTATCGATTTTTTAAGGAAAATTACAAATTAACCGCAGATGATGTGTAGGTACGAACAATGGTGCATTATTTAATAGCTTAGAATTTAAAACGTACTGAATGACAAATAACTTTGATGAGTTCCAGCAATAATTATTTGATTCCGTCCGTGACCCAATAAAATGCTTTTGTTTTCATTTTATCAATATCAAAATAACAATATGAAGAGTCCGTGTAGTTTAATGATATACTTGTATAGTCAAGCTTGAAAATGAAAGTAGTAGGTAGTATTTAAAAACTCCGTAATTGCTTTATGGACTTTGTGGCCTGACCCTGGGAACATTTTAGGAATATTTCATCAATTTCGAGGACTTTAAAACAATACTTTTAATTAAATTTAATATTATCCCCTTCTCGTAACTGTCTACCAGAACTGGATGTTCCCTCATTTTCCTTAAATTAGTTATTTGAATTTTTCAGGTGACCTTCAACAAGCGCAAATTCGGTGTGATGAAGAAAGCCTATGAGCTTAGTGTACTATGTGACTGCGAGATCGCTCTCATCATCTTCAGCTCCAACAACAAACTTTACCAATACGCCAGCACTGATATGGACAAGGTGTGTGACTTTAAATTTATTTTCTTCGTATATACCAAGTATTCTATAAATTCTATTCTTATTAGTCTTTTCTGCATTTCCTTTAGAAACTTGTTCTTAGTGTATTAGGCCCATATATTATTCCAAACTGTAAACTCAAATATAATTAAATAAAGCTTTTCATAAATTGACATTTTCATACTCAAAGTACTAGCAAATAAATGCATAAACGCGCTTGCTCAAGTAAAACTCATCTCTCGAGTAAGACTTACTGCAATATATCACAAGTTTTCATTGACGTTTTCGTGTTCATGTTGGTTCGACTTGAGTTCTTCTGAGTCTAAACCGCCGCAATTATCAAAAGATTTGTGCATTTTTATACAAATCCAATTTAGCTAGTGTAACATACCACAATACTACCATATATTCTAGATTATCAAACATATGAAGTATTGTACGAATTATGTAAATTCTTATGTAGATCTTCGTTATTAGTTATATATGCTAATTCAGTATTACTAGCTTCCTGTTCGCTATACCTATTATAATATTTTTCTATTCACATATATCTTTTAAAACTGAATGCTTAGCCTTTTTTTAAGTACAGTTTTCATTTGCCGCTTAGTTTGAAGTAAATTATGCGTTTAAAGGAAAAAAATATTTTATTCCAACAGTAATGGAATTAATTTCTGTAACGTGGTTCGCTGTAATTTATCGTTACATGGCTAACATGCCCCACTTATAAAAACTGAGCTTTATATTTTTATGAAACTCTTGGTAATGCCAGCTAGACTTAGGTTATTTGCATAAACATTTTTTATCGTTTACTACCATCAGTGACTGAGTAAACTGCTCATAAAGATCATACATACGGTCGAGTCAAATGATCTCCTACTATTTGTAGTTTTGTTTTAATGGTGTAAGGTCAAGGAGACCACGTTCAACTACACATAATGTTAAACAAAGAATATTTTTTCAAACAAATGTTATATGAATAGATAAGTAGTACTTTTGCCATGAAGCAAGTTAAGTGTCGAATTGTAGATTTTACACACAAATTTGGAGATTAAATGACAACTAAATAAAAGAAAAATCAATGAAAATATGATTGTTCCAAAGTGGAAAATCTAGATATTACCAATTAATCGATAAAGATGACTTATAAAGATATCGACATATAAAGCGAGACGGATCTATTTTGAAATATGATGGTGATCGAAAGGAAGAGAGTATTTTTAGTAATGTAAAATTGGATAAACATTAACATTGTGTTTTATTCTTTGCAGGTTCTTTTGAAATACACGGAATACAACGAGCCGCACGAGTCTCTGACAAACCGCAACATCATCGAGGTACATTAAGTACGGCGTCATCTGTGTGCCCGTGATCGCAATGCAATGTCCATGCAAAATTGACTTATCCCATTAACCGCGTGCTTTGTACTTACACACAATACCCTAATGCATATTTTTGATACTAAAACAATCCCCGACATAAACAAGCAAATGTTGTCCTCACAAGATTATAGATGTAGATCTCGTACCCAAAGACCTTGTGTAAACGATATCACATCAATATACACATAAGATAGACAAACACAACCAATAAAGCAACAGCATGTTTATTTCCTGTTAGAAAAAAGGATGAAGTACAAAACACCAGACACCCCGTTTTACACTAACAGTTTATGACTAGATACCCCAAATATTTATGTTATTTTTTCCTGTACCAGCATGGGTTTTGTAAATATATTTTGTGTTTATTTGAATTAACCGCGCCTACCTGACTCCGATGTTTTGATACAAGGGTAAAGTCAGTGTTGCATCATTGCGTTCGACACCACACAAATGTACGCTAAAAAATTTTGACACGTACAATTATACCTAATAGTTACACTGTAGTTTTATTGAGAGCACTGTTTTATTTTGAACCCTCCGCTACATACTGACGTGATAAAATCTCAACAAACGAAACAGTAGCAATTACGCTAAACGCGATTGAAGCTGATAACGCTAATGGTGTGTACAGAGGGTGTAATCTAATAATTTAACTGGATTTTAATGCATGCCAGATTAATACAGTACGAGTAGAGTATTTATAAGTTTGGCTCGTCAAGCCACCTGAGCTGTTTTCGCTGACACTTACAGGCACTAACGAAGAAAGAGCATAAGAACGGAGTGATGTCACCGGACAGTCCTGAGGCTGAGCCCGAGTACAACCTGACGCCAAGGACCGAGGCAAAGTATTCCAAGATTGATGAGGAATTCCAAATGATGATGCAGAGGAACCAGTTGAACGGAAGCCGAGTGGGAGTGGGCGTGGCAGGAAGCAACTACAACCTGCCCGTCAGCGTCCCAGTTGGCAACTACGATCAGACATTACTACAAGCTAGTCCACAGATGCATACTTCTATCAGTCCACGGCCCTCGTCTTCGGAAACCGATTCAGGTAGATAAATACTCAATTTCTATATTCACTGTTTCTCTACTTACAGTCCTTTACTGACGTTGATTTTTGATTTAGTAATTAGTCATAGCATATATTTAGATTTCATCATATAACAGGTACCATCTTTTTCTTCATTATTATCCTTGACCTGTTCTATTTTATTAGAATAAGAAATTCAGTATTCAATACCAGCTCTGGATGCTTTAATGCATTTAATTGTTTCTCCTTTTTAAACTTCACCATCTCAACTTTTCCATCTATTTCAGTATATCCAAGCGGCGGAATGTTAGAGATGTCAAACGGCTACCCCGGCTCAGGGTCCCCGCTTGATGCAGGCTGCACGCCGTCGCCGTCGCCCGGGCCGGCGCCGTCTCCGCACCGGCACGCACACAAGTCGCACGGCCACGCGCCTCCGCCGCATCATTCGCCGCGACACAACAATCTGCGCGTCGTCATACCCAGCTCTATGCCGCCGCCGCAGGATGACATATCTTATGCTGGAGAGGTGATTGTGAGGCACTATTTTACTATTCATAGTATAATAATCCGGTGAATGAGAGACAGACAGGAGCGGTCGATGTGGTGACACTTGGAGGAGGCCTATGTTCAGTGGTCGTCTTCCGGTTGAAATGATGATGATGAGTATTATTTTATTCAGAACTGATTTGGGCTCGGTGTCAGTAGATTGAAAGAAGAAGTTTCGCTCGTTCGGCAGCGAGATGGGCAGACGATAATGTTTCCGTTGCGGGGAGAACCTGGTGGTGGCTTTGGAATCAGGAATGTGAGGATTGGCACAACGGTTACAAGTGTTGCCATCACAGCTAAATCAGCATTTAACCATTCAAATTGAAACCACCCAAAATATTTACAATAGGGTATTTTACTGTAAAAATCTAATTAGTCCGTCTGATAGATTTACAAAAAATATTGGACACGTATTTTTTCTTTTTTCACGTAAACAAAAAATGAAGACGATACAGTGCGTTGAAAACTCACGTGACGTCACTACGTTGCTACAATTTTTACCAGCGATGTGACGTCACGTGAGTTTTCAACGCACTGTATCGTCTTCATTTTTTGTTTACGTGAAAAAAGAAAAAATACGTGTCCAATATTTTTTGTAAATCTATCAGACGGACCAATTAGATTTTTACAGTAAAATACCCTATTGGTTTGAATCTCACAGTAAATGGTAATGACAATTTTAGAAAACTATACATTGTTTTGTAAAATATAGTTTTTGATATTATCTTGATCTAAAAGCTCAATGAAATATTATGCATTGTGCTGCTAATATCTAATGTGGTTTAGTAAAATCACCATTGAACTAACCTTCAATCTTTCTTCTTCCAGACACCTCTCGGCTACTCAGGACTCGGCAACTTCGGACCACAGGACTTCAGCATCAACTCTGACATGGGCATCGGACTGACGTGGGGCGCGCACCAGCTGCAGACGCTACAGCACAACAGGTACATGTCTGTGATCACTTTCATATCACTTTTTATATGTGTCGCTTATGACCCCTTTAGCCTCGTTCAAGCTGTGGGCTTGCGTTTGAGTCTGCGTGACAGAATTCATACTAATTAATGCATTTGGCCATTATGGTTTCCTTGTCCGCTACACGGCTTGGGCGAGTGAACAGGGTTTTCTAAAGAAATCTTCTTGAACCCAGTGTACATTTAATAAATGTTTCTAAGAAAAATAAATTCTAACCATTGGTTAGGATTCATTGAAAGTATCGTGTATCGAATTCAAATTAAGAAGCGATATCAAGGTAATTAAATAAAAAAAATCAATGTTACAAAAAACTCGGTTGACGAAGATTTGCGTGATTGTTGTCCTCTAATTTAAGCTTTTTTTAAGATCAACAAACGAAGTTATTCGGAAAGAAAATAGATTGGAAATGAGTACAAACTCAGTTCACTATTAATGGAAAATCAACATATTTCTGAATAATTTCGTTAATAAACTAACAAGAAACCAAAAAGTGTTCCGCCGTGACAGTGTAATCACTGCCGTGACCAGGATTCGAACCTGGGTTACTACGGCCACAACGTAGGGTCCTAACCACTAGACGATCACGGCTGTCGGAACCACTGATTATTTCGTCGAAAACAACAATCACTACATTAAAGGTTACATCACGTTTCACGAACATTTACAGCTTCGTGCGCCCGAGCTATTAAAATGCTTAAAATGACAATGTAAATCTTTAATACTTCACACAGAAGGAACTGATTCAAATAGCATTACACATATAAATGAACATTAATTTTAAGTATATATGTAAATAAATATCTATTGTTTTTGCAGTACTCGCTAAATTATTTAATTTCTATCGCTTAGATGAAGAAAGACTTAATTACAAACATTCAATTACAATAGTAAAAAACCCCTATAAGTATTTAAATTGCTGGTGGCCACGTGAATAACTTGAATAAAAAAAAAACACATTGGAGACGCACGTGCAAGAACAAAAAAACTAATTTTTAGATAATGTTAGTTGTGCGCGTTCTAGGAGCGTTGAAATAATTTGTTTCATTATCCACTTAATTAAATGAAATGGATCTAAATAAGCATGGTATAAACCAAGAAACACGAAATGAATTATTGTTGATTCAGGAAAGAACGGTGAAAAGTATTTTCTACTCGAACCTATATAGCTTAAGTATCTATTCAACTCATTCCAAAGTAAGGTTAAGTTCGAAAGTAAAGATGACGAACAGTGTAAAATCAGTGAAGTTTTTATAAGAATGGACGCCCAGCTCAAGATACAAGGACATTTTGTCAAGGACACAACGCAAGATGAAATCTTACATCAGATTGTTTTCCTGGAGGCGTAGCGTGTCAAATGAATGGCCGTTACGCATGAGCAGATTCAGATTGGATTCGTATTAAACCAACGAAAAAAGGAAGAAAAAACTTAAATTAATTTGTAAGAGTTTTTGTGCCAAGCAAGTGAATTGTTGAATCTGATAAGAAATTCGATAACAGACTCTTGAACAATGTCCTTTTAAATTGTTTTGATGGAGAAACAGATAACGATCATTTTTTAAATGGGAGCGCAGAACCAACGAATACGAAAATTAATTTCAAATATCGTTAGGATATTCAAGATTTATTTTTCTATACGTTGGATAAACATATAAGTAGAATAAGTACATCTGTATTGGCAATTAGAAACTAGGCCAAACAACAAAAGTTTCTTATTATTTGATTGCCATTCTTGGCATCCATCCATAGCCCACACCTCCATAAAACCAAGCTTCGGCTGTACTAATATCTGGCTTTCCTAATGAGCCACCGCGACAGTGTAATTGCTGTCGTGACCAGGATTCAAACCTGGGTTACTACGGCCACAACGTAGGGTCCTAACCACTAGACGATCACGGCTATCGGAGGCTGTCAATGTTTCAGTAAATGGCAGCTTTGCAATGTGAAAGTCGTTGATAATTTTTCTTTGCAACTGTTCGACTTGTGCCCTTGCTCTTGTTATTTAGATCATCGAGAAGTTCAGGTAGATCATAAAAGATGGCGTGTTTTAAAATAAGAAAATGTTATTTTTTTTAAATTGCATCAGTTTTTTGAGAATTGGTCCGTTCGCATTTTATTTTAAATTAAAATTATTATTTAGATAAAATTCCCCTACATCGTTTGTTCGTCTAAAATACTAAGATACCTTATCATCTTTAAATGACTGGATCCTAAACAATGGCAAATTAATTATATATCAATAAAATATAAATATTTCATCAAGAAACAAAGATCGATTTCTTCCTTTGACAGTTACCTAATAAAGTTTGGCTATGGACAGAGGAAACGCTGCCAGCTTCATATGCAGTCAATCATCTTACAGATAAATGAAACTATTTGGAATATTATAATTGAATGTATATTTATTACTATTTTATGTAGGATCTTTACGAGAATTGTTGAGCTGTTAAATATTTGCATCTAGGGTTGCCAATTTTCAATCGTTAGTCACCGTTCAATGCTATATTGCATTTAAAGTAGAATTGTTATCTAAAGCGAGCATAATTAACGTTACAGTTTTCTGCGATCCCTTGATATACCTCAGGAAGAATGTAGAATTCTCTTTGTATTTTTCATTTGTTTTGTAAAAAGATTCACTCCGCCGCGACAGTGTAATCACTGCCGTGACCAGGATTCGAACCTGGGTTACTACGGCCACAACGTAGGGTCCTAACCACTAGACGATCACGGCTATCGGAGCTGTTGGTAAATGCTCCAAAAATTGCAACTGTACCGTTAACTACCTCACACAACTGACCAGTATCAATAACCTACCCTGTCCCCCGCACTTGTACAGAATCTGGGCGGTACAGAGGGGTTTGTACTGTTTAACAAAGAACAACTTTCACTTGGTCGCTACGCTTGACTGCGCCAATCGAGCACAGACAATTACAACATAAAATTACTTCGTCGGTTGCTACGGGCTCTACGTTCTTTGCATGTTTCTAATTGGTTGTTATGAATTAAACATAATGCTAATATATGTAGGCTTATCAGGTAAATGTACTGCCGTTATGACAGGTACCTACTCGTGTGCTTTGCTTGATGAAGTGCCACATTATTCATTTGGTATGCCCAGGTTCGATCAGAAGTCTGGAAGAAATATTGCGAATAATTTTTGCAACCTATTGCAATTATGTATAGTTTTTGTCACGAGTAAAGCCAATGGATCAAGTAAAAAATTAAGAATTTATTTTTATTTATTCATTGGTCCTAGGAACAAAAAAGAAAGATTTTAGGCCCTCAGCATAAAATTTGCATTCATAATTTTTTATACCGAATTCATAAACAGGAGGAGGTTATCAATTCGCTTGAACTTTTTGAAATTAATTTTCCTCATTACACCGTAATTTTAGAACCAATTTGAAAAAGTATTTTTTTTTTTATGTGATAGGATGTACTTTCCGATTGGTCCTATAGAAATTTGTTCAGTATTTCAAATCTAAATAGCTGGAAAAAATATATCATCGTAGTAAGCGAAATTGCGTAATTTGCTTTCCTGTGAAATGTCACAGGAAATCAAATTACGCAATTTCGCTTACGATATATAATGATATATCATTCCTAGTTGTGGAATAGGTACCACTAAAAACTGAAAAACTTTTTTTTATTGATTGCAATAAATACAAAAAATTCAAGAAGTATAATTCAGCACTAATGATATGACTATTCGTCTTAAAATTTCAGGTCCCTTTTCTTACTCCATCTTCCTCCACAACTAATCTGGTCAATCGCTCCACAGTAGCAGCTTGCCAGTACTGGGCGGCGGCGGGACGCCCCCTCCAGCGGCGTCGCCCAGCAACGTGAAGATCAAAGCCGAGCCCGTTTCGCCCCCGCGCGCCCCGGACCACATGCACCGCGCCCCGCCGCCTGCGCCCGCGCCGCAGCCCGCCCATCTCTCTGGAGTCATTGATGGTGTGTATTTTGAGATACTAGAAGCTTTGCTAACTGCTTGTGCTTAAATCTTTGGTTTCTTTTAATCTACTGCTGAGTAATGCCTGTTTGAAATTTTGTGCAAGGCAGTGTTCTTGGTCCCCTGTTGTTTTTTTTTTCATTATTGTATTTTATTTTTGAGTTGCATCTTATAGTCCATGGCTTTTTAACTCATTTAATTTTTTTAACTTAAAGAGTGTTTTTCTAAGCAAAAAGAATAATATTCGATCTTGCCTGTCTAACAGTGTAATTAAATTTACGTTTTCAATATGTAAAATTGCTAAACTATTTAAGTGAACACAATTGCTTAATCGCATGAAATAGCTAATATTTGTAGTTGTTTTAGTAACTAAATTGTATTTGAAACCTATTAACTAACACTAACCTTACCAATTACAGTGTATCGGCACGTTGCAGGTTCAGTTTCGTCGAGCAACATGGGCTCCCCGGCCGGGCAGGACATGCGCCACTCCAGCGCGGGCCCGCTCGACTATGAGCAACCGCACACGAAGCGGCCACGAATCGAGGGCTGGGCCACATAGCTAGGCTATGAGGCCTTCGGCTCGTACCCGAGGCCCCTGCACCCGCACTGCTAGTCCCTCTCGCTCACCGTCCTCCGACAAGCTCTCCTGGACTGAACAGAGTACCCCCGCGGCACAGTGCTAATCTTATCACTCCAAAAGTCTGATAAGGAAAGGTGCATCCAATCAAACGGTGCTTAAATTTTTGATGGCACGGTCGACTAACTTTCTCCTACGAGAATCAGGCCCCACTTTCTGGGCACGTACGTTACATATTCGTAGATCTCTAATGGGATCATATATAATTGAATGTTCAACTTTACACTACCCTCTATTAATACGTAATTAATTATTGTAATGCACACGAGTACACTAAAGATTAAGATTAAATGTTAAAATTAAGTACAATAGCAACCCTTCAGAACAATTTTGAACTTTAAGTACATATAGATAGATATTGAATTCCTCTGTAAATAGATGACATTATATGTGCAATCCGTGCCATTGTCTGTTTAGCTTAAAGTTAGTAAATGTAAAGATTAGTGACTGTACACGTATTACTGCACTAAATGTTGAAGTTTGTGCGGCACGAAGCGGCTGAGTTGTGTAGTGCGATGGACACGGACCACAAGAGTGTGAAGTGCGAACAAGACTATGAAAACAAACGACTGTTGACTTTTGTGTTAGTGTTATAAAAAGTTTTTTGTGCCATTTTAAAAATTATATTAATAGTGTGACATCCGAACTTGAATCTGTAAATTAGTTGTCGTAGTGTCATCACAGAAGATAATAAATTATATGTATTGTAAAATCTACTTTATCTATTGACATATTTATACATGAGAATCATAATGATATTTACATAATATATATACACGTCCCGTTAGGAACGAATGTTATGTAAGTAAGTAGATAATGTTAGCTAGACATGAGTATATAAAGGTACCACACGAAGCTTTAAAATTTCTTATGATAAACACTTGCACTCTAAGCAGATTTTGTAAGTAAACACAGTTTATATCGTAAAATTTAGAATTTCTTGACATTTCAACACTTGAGTTCGAAAAACAGAGAAGAACATTAGTCAAAAGTTATATCGCATCTCTTTCTGGATTTTGCTTTAAGCTATTATTGAATAGCATTGCAAATTGTTCAATATTCAGAAAAAGAACACTGCATATGTATAATTTTCACTCTGAATTCAACACGTCTTTGCTTCGATAGACCCTATACTATAAATCCCTTTACATTTATGTATGTATGTATGTATGTATGTATGGTCGTATCTCGTTGCAGACCAAAATATTATCGAGTCAATTTTGAATATCATATTTATGTAATTACTTGTTAAGTATGTGTAGGTTTATTTAGTGGCTATAATGGGTTACAAAAATGAATGGAACAACTTTGTTGATAGTACATTTATTTTTGATTTTGTTAATGTGATCTGAAGTAAGTTTTATTTCTACTTAAATAAAGATAATACTAGTAGCTATTGTAACAGTGAACAATATACCTACGAGTCAGCTTTAAGCACATACAAAATATATTTTACATTAAAATATTTACACTAAAATATGCACTATATCACGATCCGCCCTATTTTTAGATGATATTGTCTGAAACTGTACATTGTGTCGTCCATAGTTCATAATATCCTTCATCTCCCCGCTTTCCTTAAATATTGCTTTTGATTCCTCTACCACGAGGTCTCCTACATATTCTTTGTACTCCGGCCTACACCTTGGTCCAAAGAACCAGTTGTCCCCTTTCTCCCCTCCCATATCGTCTCACTGTAGTTGCCTTACTCACAGTGCCTAAATGTACCATTTTGTACCAAAATTTGTATGTTATAGCATTTTTGCTTCAATATTCACATCCTGGTAATCGTAAGTCATTTGATGATGTCAATTGTTCTGGTCGCAGCACGCTGTACTGTTTCGATACAGTCAGAGGCAGAAGTAAGGAGAGTCTTAAATATTAGATAAATGTTGGATGTCCTAATAAATATAAATGTTTCCTGCTTTTTAGAGTGTGACATCTGACCCCGCAGTTATAATCACTCTTTTTATTTTTGCACTCGACTGTACACGCGTACCAGGGTCAGAACGATACCTATAATATATTTCTGTACCACATTTGTCAGTAAAACTGTATGAATGTGATTAAAAATATAAATTAATAAGTAAGTGTAATGAACAACTTTGCATCATAGATTATCATTAGTATAAAACTTCAAATCACAGTAACAAAATGTTAAAATGTACATTTGTTAAATTTGTACAGGGAGTTATCCATTTTTAAAGTTCAAAAGTCTGAACGCATAAGAATATTTAAAAAAAAAAAAAATGTATTTTCGCATTGTAAAATAAGTACACGGTTAGGTTTAACGAATTAATATTTTACTACCGGAACATAATGGATGTTGACCCGTTTATAGGGAACTATTATAACGATCATGTAAGTACACCTTGAATGTTAGACTAAATTGTTAATGTGATATGATTACCTACACTGTTATACCCGGGCCCGCTCGTGTAGACCCTCTCTCAGGTCGTCACACACTTTTGTATTGAACGTTTCTACAAGAGTGTACCATTTGCTTGTTGGTGTGTGGCGATCTTTGCAAATGTCTCCTCTGGGCCGTAGTTTGAGATTCTACAATTGCGTTATCTGCTGTTTTCGGTCGTTCGTTCCTAAAAGTTCCTTTCGCTGGAAGCGTCGATGTGTTTTGTATTAAAATTTGCTCAATATGTTCGGCGATGATGCGAAATCCTTGTTTCTTGTTAGAATTCATTTCTACTTGTCCGTTGTAGAACATGGTATGATATAATTAAGTGTTGCATTGTACGATATCTGACACATAACTGTTACCTATATACCTATCACAGTACAGACGCACTGATATGAGGTCATAGCCAAATCAATGAACGCAATTTTGCACAAAAACACATTGTTATCGGATAAAAACGTTACAATAAATAAAGTTTCCTTTGTTTTCGCGTAGTGATAAAGTGGCGGACGTTATGTATTTATCGCTTGCACAGACTAGTATCGAGTATATTGTATAATAATACGACAGTAAGCTGGTATTGGGAGCATAATTTCCGAGGTTGTGAGCTTTGCTATCGGGAGTGAGTTTCAATTTTAATTAATTATTAAATATATAAATATAATTATTCATTTGGACGCACAACCGTGTTGTGTGTTATTGTAAAAAGCGTTTGTTTGTTCTTTATATTATGTACCTACTTTCGTAATATATGTGTTTACCTGTATTTTATCTCGCTGTGTGACAATAGCAAAGGGCTTGTTCAGTTAACTTATAATCTAGTTCATTGCATTTAAAAAGATACGTAGTCATAAGATAACAGAAAATTTTGCTGAACTTCTTCACAGTAGATGTCGATGTGTTTACGTTCCCCTCTCGTTGCTATTGCACCACAGTATCGTGAACAACCCAAATAGAAAATAGGAATATAAATACATATCCTTATTGAATACTCAAAACGATTTCACATTAATTTCTCTTGTAACAACAGTTGTGCAATACATATATAACAAAATGCTTAGGTAGGTATTAGGTATATTTTCGTTTGAATTTTACAAAGAATGCAAAATCTGTTGTATTTTATCGATATTTTTACTGATAATGAGAGAGACCGCCGACGGTTTTCCGGAGGTTCGTCTCGGGAATATTAAGTCATAATTGTGTAATTATTTTTTAAGATAAGGCCGGGCCAAATATTGCATTAATGTAGGTCATACGGCGCTGTATCTCTGTGTTGAGGCAGCCATTTCTGCCCTGTGTATTATAATTGTATGATGAATGAAACATCTCAGTGGCTGAATGAAATATTAATGTTTATCGACAGTGTTAGAAAATTGTTATAAATTATTTTGATGACTGTTCGAAGGATAATAAAGAGTTGGATGTCAATTTTCGTTCTTTATTTTGTAGCTACACCTTGTCCAAATATTTAACACAACTTATTAATAACACCAAAAAAGAACATTCATGACAAATGGCAAAATATATGTTCAGCATATGTTTAAACGAGGGACATATTGAAGAAGCATTCAATATTAAATGCTCGTCCCGAAAATAACTCCCACTCATTTATCATGTTTTATAGGATCACCAAAAGCAGCTCGAGAAACGGTACCACCATTCTCGTCTAAAGACTCCATATCATGAGAAACGAATCTTTGTCTCTTCGCGTCTTTCTCAAATATCTCTCGAACTTCTCTATCCAGATCTATAGAACTTGATCGTCGGGAATCAAATCTATCAACATTGAAAGTGTTATGTACATCGATACTGCCTTCAGTAACATTGATAACTTGACCATCTAAAGTATCCGTGGACACAGCTGAAGTAGGTCTACTATCAAAGTTCAGTCTACTCTCAGTGTCTCCTATAATCTTTATTTCACTATCAATATCAGTTTTTGGTGTAGGAATTAAGTGTTCTCTAGAATGGACACTGACAGGTGTGTCCACTTTTCTAGTAAATCTACATCTTCTAGTGAAGCCTCCCATCCATTCTGATACCAATGCCGTTCCAGCGATGATGAAGCCAGCTGCTAAGAGCAGGAACATGCCTTGTGTGTCTTCTAGAGTGAGACCTTTTTCTTCTGCTGATGGTATTTTTATCGTGCCGCTTCCAGCCTGCAATTTTTGTGTACAAAATTATTACTGTTGAAGTTAGGTTATTGGGTTGATTGCTGGCCAAATATCCTATGTGGCTGTTGTTAAGCGTTTACATTTTACCAGTCACTTAAATTATCATAGAGAATAGCAGAATAGGGTAGACTGCTTTTTTATTTCCTGTAGATAGCTATTAGAATTTGTAGAATACGTGTAGAATTTCCAATTTTTTAGAAAAAAAGACATTATAGCATAATTACACATAGGTACAAGATGTTGTTTTGCATTCTAGTCAAATTCAAGGACGTAATAATGCTAATGATTCTCCACCCAAATCAACAATAAAATGGGAAGTAATTTTTTATTATTTTTTCTTATTTACGGAAATCCGTAAGTGTGAACCAGCCGCGGCCCGTCTGTAACTAGCCCTATAACCGCGCTTTCACACACAAACAAACGCAAACAATACACACAACGCATACGCAGCGATCATTCAATAAATTCTTAGGTAATCAATCCCACCCCAACCACGGTGCGGGTAGCGGGTACCTACTCCCCCGCCCCCTGCGCACGCGCCGCGCCGCGCCCTCGCCCCGTGGCCCCGGAACCAACAGTGTGTTTGATGTCGCCGCCCGTGTGCCTGTGCATCGCTGAGACGTAGTTACAAAGTGAAAAATGACGAACAATTATTCCAATGTCGAGTTGGTGGAGATATGGTCCGCCTGTATGCCATCAGTGGAAACGTGGAGCCATCCGGATGATCATGGAAATGTTCCCCGATCGGGAACCCCCGTCACAGAGCGTCATGCTGGCTGCTATGCAGAGACTGCGGGATCATCGGCAGTTTGTCGTTCCCCGGCATGCTCAAGCTCGCGACAGCGTAGGCCTGCCTGTCGCCTTACAGGAAGACATCCTGAAATACTTCCAGCGAGAACCACGGGCAAGCACGCGAGAGGCTGGTCGATGCTTTGGAGTGCTGAAGCGTGAAAGGTTTCTTGACTACTGGATCGGTCGCGGAGGACCTGTGGCCTCTTAACTTTTATTTTGTGGGCAGACGTTAAAAAGTTAATTTAGACGTAAAAAGTGACAAGTATAACAAAATTACGTGCAAGGATAAATTAGTGCTTTCGACTCTTTATAAAATGAAGGTGTTAGTTTTCGTAGGCTGAAAGATAACCAGCTACTTTGTGCTCGACTGTGCCAAGAGTGTGGTGATGGAAACTGAACAATACCTCCGAGTAACATAAATGTAGGTAGGTAATTTATTTATTTGTTCATTTTGTAAATACGTTGTTAGCTTAACCAATTTTATTACCTACTGTAAATAAGTCGATTTCAGATTTTTAAGTGAATCAATAATACCTAAGAGTCGAAAGTATCACCACATACTTACACTTAACTAGCACATCTTTCCATTTCCATCAAACGTAGAAAACATTTTTTGACTTAGTGGGTACCTAGATCGGTATACCAACTAAGGTAGGTATTATTGCCGGTCCTAAGCCCGTTAAGTAAGAAGGAAAATTTCAAATCAACCAATTTAATCTACAAATAAAAACAAAATCATTACGAAAACTTTAAGCTGAAGGATAGCAATAAAGCAAAACTTACATTTTATTAATCATCTAATAGCAGGTCATTGAACTTTTCTTTGGCGCACTAGTATTACAGTCATTCATTAGTAAGATTTCCATATTCCGATGATGCTTAATAATGAATTAGTTATCAAGCGAAATTTATGACAACAATGTAAGTGATTCTCAAAATAAAATTAGGTAAAATTATTGCTTCTGGTCGCCGCGCGCCGTAGGTCATCGCACGGTCGGTCTCGCACACGCACGCGCTAGCATTTCGTAGGTAAGACGTCGACACTCACGCACACAGCTGCATTGTTGCTTTTTTTTGTTATTGAAATTTCACAGTGTTTCAGAATAAAGCCTTATGAATAAAATAGAATCAGGCGACTACGCATTGATTCTATTTTATTCATAAGGCTTTATTCTGAAACACTGTGAAATTTCAATAACAAAAAAAAAGCAGCGCTTATTAGTTATTGACCGGTACCGTACTTTAAATTGATTATTTATGTATTTTATGACAACCTCCTGAAATTTGACGAGGATGCAAAACAACACGTTGTAGATATTATAATGGCCCAATAAACCTGGATGCACAATGCCTGAAAAGGGATTGTTGTACTCATTCTTATGAACAAATTTTAATTCGCGACGAAACCCGAAATGGCGAAAGAAAAACAGCTGTTTAGTACCTACATTACTTTTATCGAGTTATGCTCATATAAATGAAGGTATGGGGCAATCGTTTTTATCCGATTTCAGTACTGATCCCATAGTAAAGTTTGTTCGTAATTATGAGTTCACTGACCACACACACATGTTGTACATACAAAAAATGATTAATTGATTGATAGATTTTCCTTTCAATACTAAGTAACCAGTCTGTGTATTCGGGGTTTTTCTGTTTAAGGACTCACGAACCCTAGTCGGAATGAATATAAAATAATCGGTCACCTGTCCCAACTGTAACGCTAACGGCCGAACCCAATAACCGATCTATCACATACTGGAGATAGAAAAACAAATGAAACAACACACAACAAAACCTATATGATTTTTCTGTTGTTTCATTTGTTTTTCTATCTCCAGTATGTGATAGATCGGTTATTGGTTTCGGTCGTAAAGGGTTAAAGGTTAGCTGTTTATGCTACGGGTAATTTATTTTTTGCTCTTACTGAAAATAGAAAATCGAGGAGATAAAGCAGTGTCACGGCCGTCATTTTGAATCCCGAACTTACTGAAGAATTTCGATGCGTACTTCCGAGTATAACAAAGAAGTCTATACGGGAATCCTGAATGAAATGAGGGATTCAAGCTAGCACACACTGTACCTACTTTTCAATTTTGTTATGGGTGTGAGATCATCAAATGTCTTCTTGAGCGGAGCGGAAGGGAGTGTCTGACTCTTACTGACTAAAAACCTACCGTGTTCCTCCTAATGCCATTTGCGTTCAAGGCCGCGTTGACACTTTCGAACTACTGCAAGATAAAATGGTTGTTGGCATCCGCGAGGGTCGCACGTTCAAAATTATCATACGAATGTCTATTTGAGGTTCCAAATTCAAATCATGCCACCTGGCATAATAATGCGGGTACCTATTTAATCACAACCCATAGTGTAGACAAAGTTGAGGGTATTTTCTAAAATGTATGGGAATTGAGTCTTTTTTGATAAATTGCGACTAACATGCGAATGCAAACGTTGCTCACAAATTAATTAATAGAACTAGCATTCAGTTTCCGTTCACTCATAATTATATGCAATGTTATGTTCCTACATAATGGGATGCAGGACATAGTCTACCCGAATAACAGGTTTCATTCGAATCCATACAGCCTTTAGGACGTGAAGTCGTAACCAACAGACAGACAAAGTTACTTTGGCATTTATAATATTAGTATGGATTAAAGTACATAATACTTACGGCAAGTAACTTTCCAGTCAGACTTCGTTGCATTTCGAAGCGTACTTCATCAGTAATCTTATCAATAAGTCCACTTTGGATCATTCTACTGATATCAAAGCTCATTTTCGCTGAGTAAACTGAATTGTTAGGAAAACTCATCGTGACCCCGAATGGGACGAAACATTCGTTGGAAATATGAAGTACAGATCGCTTTGATCTGAAAGGGAAAGATTGGAAAAAAACAAATGTTTTCTTAATTATTTAGTGCTCGTCATCTGCCTGGCCTTTCCCCAACTATATTGGGGTCGGCTCCCAGTCAAACCGACTGCCAAAGATCTAAAAATGACAGCCAACCCACGGCTTAGCGAGCTTTTCGAGTCATGGAGGAGTCTCGGTATGTTACGATCCCATCCACAGACCGACTTTGGCAATTTAAGAACTTGCCTGGACCAGGTATCGAACCCAGGATCTCACGCTCAGCAGCCGCGGATTGCTACCACTAGACCAATGGAGCTGTTGCCCAGTAGGATATGCGTTAATAAAATTGTATGCAACATATAGAATGAAATGATATAAGTTAAGTTATGCGCATGGAGGAAAATAAACTACATACAATTGTATCAGAATCTTACTTGGTTGCAGTAAAATTAGCTTGCACAATATATTCAAGCTCAGCTTTAGACCCCAGAAATGCATATGGCCAAAAGAAAGCTTTGGTTGTATTACTGATACCGGCTTCTACATTCGGTACCAATTCAAGTTTCTTTAACAATTTGACAGTATCCGGGTCAGATGAATTTAGAAACCATTTTTCCCAACCACCTCGATCTGCGTACATATATAAAATCAATTAAACATATTAAAACTGCTGATGATTTTAGTCAAATAATGAAGTAAAACAATGTGTTTACCCAAGGTGCCAACTCTGTAAAATCCTTTGAGTAGCTGTTTTATTGTATCCACGGTTTCAGGAAACACTGGCAACGTTACAAAAGCTATAATGGAACCAGTGTAGCAACTCGTAATTATGATCGTGAAGATCCAGTACCAACCTGATTAAAAGACATTAAAGAAAAGGTTAATCCTCAATCTGAAGGAGACAATCATCTCAATGGAACTAGACTTACCAATTAACAACCGCGTAGTAATTTTATTCGTCTTGCTCCAAGAATTTTTACCAAGAAACGTAAAGCAATTAGTAAAAGTTCCGAAGACGTACCAGAACATATTTTCAATTTCCCCACTGTTATGCAATAAATGTCTTAGAGTATGTTTGTCGGAGAAAGCTAGTGGAAACATTCCGAAGAGATAGGTGAACGTCAAAGCAACCCAAACATGCCAGTGGAACGGACCGAGGATAGCTCGATAGCTGAGGAAATGTAAATACTTGTAAAACTGATATTTGGTACCTAGACTAAACTAACTGTTAAAATCAAATAAGAAGTTACCGTGGTAAAGCCGTCGACATGAGCGTTATAAATACCGCGCAATCTTGAGAATGTGGCAATGTTACATCCATATCTCTTAATCTATCGCTAGTCAGATATATTCCGGCTATTCCAATATCTGCTCGCCCCATCTTGACTTCCTTAGCTACCGAATCTCCAGGCCTAACAAACAATATCCTTCCTTAGCAAATTCAATATCAAATTAATGTCTCATTAAAATTTATGTCATTCTTTTACCCCAAATTAGGTTCCTGAGGTTCGATGATTTCAATGGAAAAGTTATTTCTTTCAGCCAATAATTTTATAAGTCGTAGTTCAATACCATCCCATACAACTCGAGGATTTCCACCGTCTAGGTCCGATTTTATCCTAAAGAACACGAAAAAATATGAAAAATGATCATACTATGAATATATTTTCTACTATACATAGGTAAATGATGTTTGTTATTACCTTCTGAATACGTAAGGAGGTTGATTGGCAGCAGCAACGACAAATCGATGACCAGCATACCCTTCTGTCATTTTGGGAGGAAACAAGTTAACGTCTCTTGAAAATTTTCCGTGTGTCCATGAATTTAACACTACAGGCTGACTGGCACCCAATCCATCTGTATACAGTTTATGAGTATACAGAATGAATGGCGATTCCTAGACAGGCAGTTAATAGTTGTTGATTAAATGTTTACCTCAATATTAGTTTTGAGTCTTTGTTGAAAATTTTTACTTACCAAAGTCTCATCGTCTCCTTCTTTCAAGCTCTGGCCAATTACAAGTAGATTAACAAAATTTCTTGAATTAACACTCGCTAGAAACTCTTGCACAGCCCATTGAGAGGACCTCGCAATGATTATAATCTTGTTCTCTGGTTGCTTACCCAATATTTTAGCACTGATTTTTATATCCGATAAAAACAGTATAAAATGTTGACAGTCCGAGTTAGCATGTAAAAGTTTAGGCTCGACTAGCTCACCACTATCGTTTATATACCCGTGAACAAAAGTCATCGGGAATCCCATGAGAAGATTTTGTACCAAATAACTTTCCTTAGATTTCACTTGACTATCGTAAAGAATAACAGGTGTGCAGTCCTTTAAATAAGTTAGTGATATGTTATGGAGTAAGTTCACAAGCGATGGTGTTTGATCAAAACTAGAAGTTTCGTTTAGAAAACGCTCATTCCATAGCTCTTCTCTAGTTTTTGGACGCCCGCGAAACACAGAATCTAAGGCTCTTTTACGAATTTCTCCATCATCGTCATTTTCTTCTTGATCGAAATGCCTCCATTTAATTTCTTTGCTGGTATTATTTGTATAAATATTTTCAGGGGTATCATTACTGTTTATTTCCCTTTTTCTGTCTACTTTGGACTGCTGATTTAGAATAGATTGAGAAGGGTAATATTCGACCACTACTTCTTTACCAAAAACATAACAGGCAAGAATTACCGCAAAGAACCAAGAGACTGCCATATTATCTGAATTAGGTCTGAGTCGTTTGCTCATGTGTAAGCTTTTTTATAGGCTTTCATTGACCTTGGTCTACGAAAAACAGCACAGGTGTTATGATTGAAATTTAATTTTTGATGATCACTGCGGATTCTTTATGGTCACGGTCGTAACCGTGACTTTTAGATTCCTATATTCCGTGGATGTAATTCTTTCTTCGTACTCAGTACATTTTTAATTAAGGACAGAAGAACTTATTACTCCTAGTTGCTGGAAAAAATAAATCATACAAAAGGTGATGATATGTGATGTATGCACATGACATATTTGATATTAAAAATGTTGGTGCGTAAAAAATAAGTAAATGTTTTTGCTTTCTTAAAAACTTTTTTGGATGAATGCCAAGCAATTTATAAAAAAATGTTAAGGTAGAACAAAATAAAAGAAGTACATACTGTATAGCATTTTATTATTCAGCTCTGGTCACAAAATTGTTACAGTTCTTGTACAATAATATAAATAATGATGCCGATACAAAATACGAAATCAACTTGTTCTAAAGTTTTGCACTAAAGGACCTCAGTGCAGTCATGTCCGAGATACATTGTTCTAGCCGAGACGATAATATAAAAGTGAAACTACCAATTTTAAATACTAATCCTATATTTACAGTAGGGCTTAAATAATTAATTAATTTTAAATAAGATTCGTAGCAAGCGCTTCCAATTACTTTAGTTGCAATAGCAGACCAAAGCTTTAATTCTAATAGAGTAAGAAGTGAATATACCGTCTGAGCCGTAGTATAGTAATCAAGAAAGATAAGCTAGAAGAAGGTAAGCAAAGTAAAAAAGGAAATCTATGACTCAAACGGGAATTCTCCTATCAATAATGATGTACTATAATACGTTCTCGAATGAACTAACAGTTGTATAGACATGTGCAACATCACAGATGAACGCAAATGCGATGTGGACAGACATCTACACAATGCTACACACTGCAAACTTTTTGTCCAAACCAAAACTACCTTTGTGAATGTGTTTGAATTAAATGTATTTAAACCAGTAAAGGTACATTAACGGAGAACTTTGATTTAAACACAGCTAAGAACGTACGTAATACAACCCCTAACTAATCATTACACACTAACAACTATATCTATATTTACAAATTATAAAAAGGCAGTGTCAACCACGAAGCTGGCAAGATTAGAAAAACATATTTTCTAAATTTTAATATGGCTTTCGTTTAAAATTATTCGGAAAATGGTAATCATTTTTAGGATGTATGCGATAAATATTGGAGACTGTAACTTTATTATCACGATATGACAAATAAACGAGTCTAACTACACATCTGCATTAATTTATAGAGTATTACGAACTAAAACGAACACAAAATAGGAAATATTATTATTGCAAAAAACATTGCACGAGTATTGTTACAAGTAGATCATGCAATTAAACCTAATGAAGTCGACGCTATCTTCACACTAACTAGACGATTGAAAACACTTAATATCACAGTTTCCAATACATTTAGGACGTATTTTAGAGAACTATAACGAACACCTTTCGTTACTATGAAATTGTCAAAGTTTGCTTTGTGACCATCAAAATCTAAATGGCACTCTTCAGTTGGTGACAAAACAATTTCTACTGATGAGTCTGTGAGTTACACAAACGAAACGTTTCTTGCCTCGTTATTTGGCTTTGATACATCTGATGTATCAACAATCAACATGTATTGTAACATCGAGGGTGATAGTGGTATTAAGCTAAAGAAACTATTCCGCTTATTCTCCAATGTCGTTGTCTATGCGTGAAGATCTGATGCCAGATTTGCCAGTCCAGGGGTAGACTTCGGGACAGGGTTGACACGTTCTCATGTATCTGACCCCGGATTTGTGCCAAAGGTTGCACACTTTAGGGTTGTTGCATTTCTTCGGCCGATCCTGGAAAGTAAAATATAGCAAGTTTTTAGTCTACATCACTCGCTCGATCAGCAGCTATTTTCATTCGACTGTGAATATTGTTAATGCTTTCTGTAGGTATCGTATCAAAACATACTCAAACAGTAGATAATTTTTCTATATCGAGAGACTTTTCAAGGAGCACATTACTGCAAGTAAGTTGACCAAGATCTACATTCTATTTAGTACCATTTTTCTTCTGCCAATAAAACTCTGCTCAAATAAGTTTTATACATACCTGGTAATTGCACTGGAAGGGCTGGAAGTTGTTAAGCCTGTTGATTGGCGTGGGGTCTCTGACCCACTGCAGCGCTTGCCAGTTGGTGACGATCCACACGTCTTGCATCTGGTTGATAAAGTCCAGGAACATCAGGAAGCCCTCTTTGTGGTGGGGCTGCGTGAACCATGCTGCGTGGTAGTAGAGACCGAAGGGTGCCCTGAAAACCATTGTTAGTTGTGGTTTTAAAAACTATATCATTCGATTTTATCACCTCGCAAGAAGGACATTTGTGTATGTTATTTGAAACAACCTCGTGATCTAAGTGTTCTATTCTTGAATCTATTACATTTTATTTTACTGATGGAGTACAAAACGTTATATTTATTTTCACTTAGTTTGCTAGTTCAATCATAATACTTCAAGATCCGCAGTCATGTTCATGACGACTTCTGATCTTTATTTTCAATTATTTTGGAGGCAGCTTACTGGTTAATCAGGCTAAAATATATTTATTATTTGAAAGTTTACCTATTGGTAGTATAATGTCTATCGAAGTTCTTTAATATCATCTTATATACGTTCTCGGCTTCGGGAGGATTGGCGCAGGCATCACCCATAGAACAACGACCTCCGTTTAGGTCCTGCCACATCACCATAGGTACCTCCCACACACCTGTGAATGAAGATTATTTAACAACATTGAAAGAAAATTTCAAACATACATTTCAAATCATAGGTACATAGGTATTTAACAGATTTCTGATATTCTTTACTCAAATATATTTTAAATAAAACAAGGTTTTTTTTTGTAAATTACCAGGATAAGATTTCGTTGGGCACGGCGGTATCATACAATCGTGGAACAGCTTGTAGTCAAGTGTGTAGGGCCAGCTAGGCGGTCTGTTTTCATAAACGGGGAGCGACGAATCGTACGTGAAGTTAGCATCGTACAACATCTTGAACATCTTGTTGCCTCCAACGGAAAGGAAAGGTGCTCTCATGCCTCTAACGTCTTCAAGTTTCACTCCTCCATAAGCTGCCAAGATTTCTCGCTGACCACCCACTTCTCTGTACCATTTCTTCTGGGAGAACTGTTCTCCGAAACTATGTCTAAAATCATTAATATGCTATGTTAGTTAGCTATCGAACCTTATAGTAAGTAAAAATGAAGATAGTAAAGTAGATAATGCAGTAAAATAAAATAAAAATTGCAAAGCAAAAAAAAAGAGAAATGCAAAATAAGATACTCCTCAAAACAAAGTTAAAGCCAGAAATCAGAGTAATAAAAAATTCAGAATCAGAAATTCAGAATAGGAGCAATAAAATTGAGTATCATTGTGAGTGGGTGCGACACTGTCAAAATGTGCTGTAGTGAGTAGTTCAATGAACTTACGAAATCGTGTGTGATGCCATCTCGTGTCCAGCGGAGTAAAGGTTCTGTACTTGACTGTAATCGGTCCATTCGTGGGACACGTAAAATGTTGCGGAGATCGGACAACCGTTGGGGTTGACGCGGCCCTTCTCAAACAGATCGGCGTACAGGCCCTTGTTCAAGTCGTTTACAGAGTCGTCGAAGGTCAGAAGAACAATTTGAGGCACTTGTTCCACCGGCATGTCGCCTGTTGTCGTGGGATGTATGTGCGTGTGGGTGTGTGAGTTGTGCCAGGAAGAGGAAGATAGAGAAGCCAGGTATCAAGAAGGACGGAAGAGTTGAGGAAGATAAAAAAAGATTAGTGTCAACATAATATGCGATAAAATAGTATAATTATAAAGATGGCCGTAAATAACCCTGTTAGTGGCAAACCTATAGTCTACCAAAGATGCCGATAGGTTCAGAAAGAATTCTATGCTCATTGACTTACGAAACTGTGTGAGAGCCAAATTCGTGGCCGTCAGCGTAAAGATTCTGAACTTGACTATAGTCAGTCCACTCGTGAGAGACGTAAAAAGTAGCAGATATTGGGCAGCCATTCGGATTCTTTCGCCCTCTCTCAAAAAGTTCTTCGTAGTACATTTTATTCAAATCGTTCACGGCATCGTCGAATGTTATCAATACCATTTGTGGTACTTCGCTGACGGGCAAATTTCCTATGTCACAAATACCATTTACAATAATTATTTAAATATTTACAGTCTGTCAACTATTTTCAAGACAGTACAATGACTTTATTAGTAGTAACAATTTACCAAATGAATTTATTTTCTGTGGTTAGGAGGCTTGACGTACCAGGTATTTCCTTGCCACCGCAGTAGCAGTCAGGTAGAAGACAGACGTCCTTCCTACACTTAGCTGCAGTCTTGTCAGGGGTAGGCTGCGGGTAGACTGGGTCAGGCCTGCTCGGTGGATGCGCGTAGACGTCAACGAACTCAGTCGTTTTTGAGACAATAGCCGTCGACGGTTTCAATGTTGGTCGGCTGCGACTGCTCAGAACAAAAACAGTTATAGTTGTTGCAAGAAGTAGTCGATGATGTTGTGCATATAGTGATGAAATGAAGTGCATAAGTGCGGATTTCAATAAATAATCTTGTAATAGATGAATAACAACTAAACTCAGATTTGGATAAAATTACTGGCCTCAAAATTCTATTCCAAATTTGGCTAAAAACATAGATATAAATTATATATTTTTTAATAATAATAAATCTGAAGCTAAAAGAAAAAGCAATAAGTTTTGACGACTTTGTCTATTTTTTTTTTACTAAAGAAGTGGAAATTAAATGAATGATTGAGTTTGTATGCAGTTCTAACGTTGGTGGAGTTCCTCTGTTCGGAGGTGCTGGTGGCGCCTGCGCATCGCTCGCGGTGGAGTAGTGCGCGGAACCACGGCCTCGAGTGCTGGTGGGCCTGCAAACAGTACATAACTAACTGAACAAAACGCTCGCTCTTATAACCCTCTGTTAGTATGCGTGAATTTAAAGACGAAGCATTTAAAAATTATACTCAAATAATGATTCAAATATATTTTAATTATAATCATGATGGTAATGTTTTATTCAAAGTATGAATTATAAAGAAACTAATTTTATCGTGGCTCCGTGATTGTCTGTATTATGATACCACACATATATTATGTTAATAACAGTGTTACACAACATGCAGTAGCGTACAAAATACGAACATATTTCGATACACTTATGATTCTGGTGCACTTATACTAATGATGAGTTTGCAATGTGGTGCAATACGATTACGTGAAGCTACATTGAGGAACTTGCTACCCAAATAGCTAATTTTCTTAACTACAAACATTCCACAAACTACACAAAATACCAATAGTGTGCAGGAAATGGAAAGGTCGCGTCAGGAGTTAACAATTCGGAAATTCAACTCAACCGACATGAAGTCCCCCAATGACAACAGTATGTTAAGCGAAAGAGTTTAGATGTAGGTGCTATTAAACGATTGTCGTATAAGATGTTTGACTTCATGCTAGTTACTCGCGAGGCGGAAAATAAGGATGTCTTTAATAAACGAAGCCTCCACCCTCAATAAGTAATGTGAGATAACTTCAGGCTGCTTAGACTACTAGCCGGCGAGTTTTGTACCTCTGATATTTGATTTCGTTGCATTTTGGATTTGCTTGCAGACTGTTATCTGATGAGCATTTGGACGACGATTGGTAACTCCTGCGCCCACCTCCTGGGTTTGTCGCAGCTAACTTTATGGCGGGATTGACTCGTGAGGCTCGCGGTGGAAAGGATATGCTTTTAGTCGTCGAGGTCGTCGGTTCGAACTTCAAAGTCGTAGTCGATTTCGTCGTGCTAGTCGTTGATGCAATTTCACTTTCGACTTTGCTATGTCGTCCATCAGTCTCAGGCGTCGCTCTATCCTCCACTATAGATTGAGTCGATTTTACTACTTCATCATTAATATTGACATTCCTAAAATTACTTTCAGTAGACGGAACATCATTAATAATGTTATGGAACTTGTGTGAGCCTTCATTTTCTGGCGTACTTGTTATAAGACTACTGAATTTAGATTGATAGGAGTCCCTACTTGGCAAGCTTCTAAAATCATTTGTGGAACTTTGTACCGGCATTGGAGATGTTGGTAAGTTGGCATAAGTGAAGGGAGTGCTACTCATGGTAGCCATAGTTGTAGTTGTCGATGAAAAATCTTTTATGTCGCTCTCCTCTTCAGTGAAGCTAATAGATTCAGCACTCGGGACAACATATCTACTAACAGGAGGTTCCGTTATTATTTGAAGCCGTTTCACATTGTGGCGCAAAGGTTTTTCATCCACATACTTTAACGGCTTCTTCTGGTATCCTATATTAACTATTTTTGCTTCATATCTTTGCGTGGTTGTTGTAGGTTTCGGTGTCGTTGTTGTAGGTTTCGGTGTCGTTGTTGTAGGTTTAGGTGTTGTTGTTGTAGTAGTTGTTGTTGTTGTTGTTGAAAATTCTTCCACAAATTGTGGCGCTGGAGAACTACCGAAATTGTTCAAGAATGCTTTGATGACAGTTTTAACTTTACCGTTAAATATTTCCGTGGTTTGGTCTGGGACAACTTCATCTTCTACTCGATAACTGTAATACGAAGGCTTGCGCGAATGTTTCTGTTTCTTAGTGTTGCGGTGTCGTGATGGCCTGCGTGTGGTTGTTGTAGATACAGTAGAGGATGTAGTAGAACTAGTGTAGTCGTGTGTATCCGCGTTTCTGTATGTATTGCGTAAATTATCCAATGTTTTGAAAGGTGAAACAGAAGGTTCACTCCAAACGTATTGAGATCTATCGTACTCCCGTATCGGTTGTTCCTCATTTAATGTGTTATTCAGAGCGACGGTTGATAGATCATTAGTACGGACATTTTGTAAAGCGGCATCAATTAATGCTTCTGTATTTATAGCATTCTCTGTAGAGTCAACAATTTCTTGATTGTTTGAAGAAAATGGGGTTGGTCGAGTATTAACAGATTTGATATAATATTTTATCGATGTAGTGGACGGCAGAGTACTGCTCCTATATCTAAACTTCACGGGCTTGCTTGTTGGTCTTATATAAACCGGAATATCGTAGTCATCTTCGCTATTGACAGAACCGAAATCATTTCTGCGCATCGAACTCTCGGAAGACGTTCCGTATTTACTGTCAGATTCAACTACTGGTTCTACAGACGCAGGCGCTGGTTCTTCAGAAGCCGGTTCTACAAATGCTGGCTCTGAAGAAACTTCTTTGCTGTTACTATTACTATCATAATAATACCTATCAGACTGCCTCTGCCTACTGCTACTACTACCACCTCGACTACTCGATTTACGAGCCCTATCAAAATCTTCTAATGGTCTCGTTAGAACAGTCAACGTATAAGGATTATTGGTATTGTTAAGATTACGCCTAATTGAAAAACCAGATGTTAGCGACACTTTTTTATTGTTCCTATTGGACTTGGATCTTACCACTTCCACGTTATTATTATTGTTAGTCACTTCAGAAGATCGTCTTGTTGCGATTGCAAGCGTTTCAGTCGTAGGTAAAGTCTCTTTTAATCTAAATAAATTGTCAGTCGCTTCAAAAGGTTTGGCAAGGGACGAAAAGTTGAAAGTGGGTGGTTGCGTGGTAGGGATAGACGAAGACTCGTCAGGTTTTGAAGAGGATTCAGGAATTGGACTTTCATCTGTGGATGATCTGTTGAATACAAAGCAAAATTTCTAATTGAAGCTCTAAAACAATACTACTTATATAAATATTTATTGAAACAGGCGAAAAACTGTCTCATTTTACAGATAAATTAGTTAAGTTAGTGAAAACGGAAACAAGTTATAATATGTTTAGTGTTGACTACTGAGACAGATAAAGATACCACAAAAGCTACATAATTACTTCAATATAATATTAACAAAGAAAGAAAAGAAATAGAACTGATAAAGACTAGATACTGAAATGAAATTTTTGAACAACCTTAAGACCGATACAAAGAGAAGATAGAAATTAGTAAATAGTTAGAAGTTTGAATCAGTTGAAAGGTTGCAAATGAGAGATGTAACTTAGATGAAAACGTAAGATGATAGAATGATGTTAATGAAAATTTTGAGATAATGATTTAAGCCGGGATGATTTTACGTTTGAAGATTGATCTTTTGTAGTACCTTGGGGTATATCGAGACGGGGTCATTGCTTCAGTGTAGGGTGCTGTAGTAGGGCGTTGTGTTGTCGTGCTTGTGCTGGTAGTGGAAGGAGTTGTGCTAATAGTGGTAGCTTCGTACAAAGTCGTCCTTCCGCTGCTTGGGTTATGATCGTATCCCAATTCGTTACCTTCGCCCCTGGATCATAGGCAATATTTCCATGTTAATTGTTTGCTAATATTACATTTGGCTTTATTAGATTGAATATATTATATAATAGCAGTACGCTATAAAACTTACCTTGTCGAATGGCGAATTGGTGCTTGGTATTGATTCTGATTCTGGTTATTGTTTATCTGAAATTGTGTTTGGCTTAGTTAGTATTTGTTTAATTTAAGATAGAAAGCTAATTTAATTATTATTTGACAAATAAATATTTTTCTGACTATGCAGTTAGTTAACGGCCATATTTTATTTGGTAGTCAATAGCTATGACAACATTAACAATTTTTTTCTCTTCAAATGAACTCCTATTAAAAATAATATTGAAGAAATATAGTTAAAATTTACCTGTGGCCGTATAAGTTCATCATCGTAGTCAACTGGTGCTGGCCTCGGCGTATAGGTCTCGACGGGTCGTCGGGCAGGCGCGGGGGGAGGGGTACCTCGGTACGTCTGCTGCACAGCTGGGCGGAGCGAGGCCGTGTTATATTGCTGAACGTAGTCTGCCAATACCAGTTAGTGGGTTACGTGCATGTAGTTCTCAAGTCATGTGCATTAAAGTGGTGTTGTAGTATTAAGATTTAGAGGTTGGTTGCTTTTAGTAGAAATAAGATTGAAGACTAAATTACCAGTTAAGAAATTATAATGTCAACCTTGAGTTTTCCTTCACGCTATAGGTTTTCAATACCAGGTCGAATAAGATTCAATTTAACTGTGGTAAGGGTTACGTCATGTTCTAATGTTTAAACATTAAAGTCTCCTATCGATGTTGTTAAAATACCAATTTCATCAGATTAGTTTCAGGTAAAAAAATCCCGAAGGAGATCAGTAGGTAATTAGAAAAAGAAGACCATTCAATCGGTATTTAATTAATGTAAATTAAAAATTATATACATGCTAATTCCAAAGAAGTATGAGTGTAATTGTTTAAATATGTACTTAGAATATAACCATAAAGAAACTAAAAACGTGTTATAAATCTATACAGGAATATTTTTTAATCAGTGCGAAAACTTTGACAAATGAAACTTAAACCAGTTTTATTAAAAAAATTTTTTGATGTGGTTTAGTACGAAAATCAGTTATCTTTAACGTAATATGTTTACTTTTAAACTGATTTTATGGGAACTCGCGGTGCTTTTTTTAAAACCCTCCTACACGCTTTTTAAGCCGCTATTATATATTCCTGTATTTCAAGACTACCATGCAAAAGACTCTTAATTTAAAAAAAACTAAACTGCATTAGATGTAACATTTTTACGCCATATTATTATATATAAAAATACAGTCGAATTGAGAAACTCCTCCGTTTTTGGAAGTTGGGTAAAAATGCGAAACATCATGTATTATTATTAATTATGAACTTACCTGTATCTTTGTACAATTCACCATCTTCATCATAAACAGCATAGAAGGGGTCGTATTGATCGGGACTGTAGTTTTGAGATCCATTGTACAACATCTTCGGACGGGGACTTGCTGAATAGGAGACTGGAGCTACGTTTTCTGTCGGTTCCAAGCTAAAAATACCATTGGTTCTGTTGAAATCTCAATAAACATGAAAAACTTATTCAAATATTTTCAACCTATAAGTTGTATGTACAAATTGTTTGGCAATATACAAAGCAATTTAGTCAGTCTTTTCTGCTGTCAAAGTCACGATAGTCAATGTTAGTTTAGTCAAGATACGTTTAGTGCGATAGATCAAAATACCGAAGAAGTTTCTATACAGAAAGTGTAAGTTAGTTGTGCCAAAGGTCATCTCCAGAATATCTCATAGTTAGTATTTATATAGTTTTGTACTCTTCTAATTACCTGTTTGTTTTATCGTCATGTTTAGTCTTTGTAAATCTAGTCTCTTGGTTGTGGCTATCGCGAGGAGTAGTCAATTTCATTTGTGCAACAATATTCGGATGTCTTAATCTTCCTTTCGTCTGCTTATCTTCATTTTGGGAAGTGTCTTTAAGAGTAGTCGGCTTAGCCAACCTATGCCTAACAGTATAGGGACGCAAAGTCGTTTGGTTCAAATATTTGGGAGGTCTAACAGTGTTAGGACCGTTTTCAGTAACTGGTCTTCTTATATGCATAACAGTTCTATTTCGAGGCATATGATGTATGATTTGGTAATTAGATACTTCAGGACGAATCAAAGTATTCGGTGTAGGAGTACCGTAGTCCACTAAAACAGGGATCGGAATTTTTCCATTAATATTTTTGTTGAAATCTTTTACTGGAGATTTTGTCACAATAGATACGTCGTTATGATTCTTAGTGGCACTTTCTGGTTTGTGGTTATTGTATTTAACTGGTACTCTCGTAGGCTTTGGCTTAACACTGGCTGGAGCAGAGTTATCTTCATAACTATCATCATATTCCTTGTAATTTTGGGCCATGGGTGGCCTTTGTGGTTTCACTTCAGTACTTGGCATATATTTTGGTTTTACTGCAGGTTCGTAGTAGTATTGTTCATCTTCGTCATCATAATAGTAATCATTCATTTCTGGTGAAGGCTTTGGTATCGGCCTGCGTTTAGGTGGTGCTCTTGCCGTAGTAGTTATGGTGCTGCTTACAAATTGTTGTTGGTTGTTGTACGAATTAGCTACATTTTGTTGATTACTATTATTGTTTACTGGAGTTTGAGTAGATTTTATGGCTTGAGAAAACAAATCTCCTAGGTTTTGAACATTTTTTGGTGTGCTTGGTTTAATAGAAACAGCACGGAATGGCGATTCCGTCGATGGATTATTCCAATACTGTTGTAACGCAGAAAGTTGTTGATTTGCTAAAGTCGTTAGGGGCTTCGGTGTAGAATATTTTAGTGCAATATATGCATTATGGGGTTTGATAGAGGACACTATATAAGGTTTTGCAGTTGAAACGATTTGTGGATGAAGTGATATAATCTTTTCAGGCTTTACAATGTACTGATGTTTCGGTGTTGTCACAATGATTGGTGATCCTGTCCCAGGGATTAATAAGTATGGCTTTGGACTAGCAGAGTAAGTTTTATGATCTTGATTTGGTTTAGGTGTACTGCTTATTGGTCTGCTGAAGCTATAACTAATTGGTAACTGGCGATCGTCATTAAAATTTGGCGGTTTCAACTTTGGTCTGTTAGCATCTAAAGGAGTACCAGCAGTTTGACGAAATATAAATGTGTTTTGATTTTGAGGCTGTTGCTGTCGTTGTTGCTGCTGTTGTTGCTGCTGTTGTTGCTGCTGCTGTTGTTGTTGTTGTTGTTGTTGTTGCTGCTGTTGTTGCTGCTGCTGTTTTTGTTGCTGCTGCTGCTGTTGTTGCTGGCTATGTCTAGTCGGTTCTGGTCTTTGAACTCCCTGGTCGTATGACTGAGTTTGTTTTATAGGCGATAAAGATGGTCTAAAACTACTAACAAATGTTGCTGCTGAACTACCAGGACCAGAAGGTACGGTAAAAGGTTTAGGTGTACTCATTCCTTTGTAGCTTAATGTCGAGCTCGGACTTCGAGAACCAAGTTGCGATGCTGTTGTAACTTCAATCGTTGGATTAACTATTGGTGCTGGTCTCGGGCTATTGTTAGCGTTTCCAGGCGTATACTGTCCATTGCTTAACTTTGTCAAATATGCGTCAAAATCGAAGTTAGGGCTAGCAAAGGGATTTTCAATATCTTTGAACCTATGACTCGGGTGGGTGAATTCATATGGTGGAGCTAGGAAATCATCTTTATGATGATCATCATCTTCATCTTCTTCTTCAGAATTATCTTCTTCTTCCTCACTAGAATTCTCTTCATCGTCGTATTCTTTATCGTCAGATGGTCTTTTCTGAGCATGTTGCTGTAATACTTTTACGTTCCTAATTGGCTGTTGGTTATTGTTGTTTGAGTGTTGGTTTAGTTGTTGGTATTTATTCCTGTCTTGTTCTTGAGTTCTGTAATTTTCTTGAGGCCGTGGTGAGGTTGGCACTGGGACAGGTTTACCCGTAACAATAGTACTAGGCACATGCGATGAATCGGGAAATGAGATCGGATTATTTTGATGATTTACAGCAGATGGTGTTGAAGAATAAAATTGATTTATGTACTGAACATTGCTTTGCTTTGGAGCATTATTGTAAAAACCACCAGCTAATGAAGTGAATGGATCACTACTAAGCGATGATATAGGCGGACTTTTAGTTATTATTTGGGTTGCAGCATTTAAAGGATTATGAGCTAATGGCTGACTAGATGGGTCTGGTAAACTAGGTTTAAAAAGTCCTTGCGCTTGTGAATTGCCTACTTGATAAGTTAAAAAAGGATTGGCTGTAGAATACAAATTATTATTATAGGTTTGTGGGCGACGAGTGTCATAATAATTGTTATTATTTTGGTTGTTATTATACGTTTGCTGGTATCTAGAATTTTGAGTATTCGGATTGTACTGTGGGAACTCCACAATTTTATATGGTTTAACAAAGGCCCAATTTTTCCCAGGAGACTTGTAGCCATTTTTAACATAATATCTGACTTGTCTCTTTCCTCTTTCAGTATCATCGAGGAGTGTACCATCTTCGTCATCGTCAGTATCTATTTCGACATACTCCATTTCTTCGCCACTGTCACTTCTTTTAGACATTTCTTCTGGTTTGACTGTAGTAGAATTAGTTTCATTAGCAACTAAGTCTCTTCCTACCACTTCCCTTTTCTGTCTGAAGACTGGTTTTTCAGTCGGGTCATTAGTAATAATTTCATTCGTCTCAACGTCTAAATGTCTGTCATTAGAAGAGTCAGTCACGCTGTCACTTTTGTCTTCACTGCAAATAACGACACTGTCTATTAGTTCTTTATTCATGGTCAATATTTGGTCTTGCATAATAAGCTTTGTAAGGACTTACCTGTAAGATTGGGGCGCGGGGGTAGCAGTAGCAGTTCGTCGTTCGTCGACTTGGGAGCCAAATGAGAAGGAGCCTATTTTACCATTATTTTGAGGTATGGACGCGGGAATTATATTTGAGTTAAGATTTCTTCCGGAGCTGATTTGTTGGGCTCCATAACCATCTCTGTCCCTTTGAACTTGGCCTATGGTAGGAGGCTGTCCTCGGTAAACGCGTTGTTGTCTGTCACTTTCGATTTCCTCAACTGGTGGTAGGTCATCTACTTCCGCGTACAGTTGTTGCTGCTGTAATGAAAGCAAAATTTTATAAAGTAAAATGTATTTTACAAACATGGTAACTATCGCTTTTAGTATTTTGATATTTCGTTGTACCTTTTCGTATTCTTGTCGGCTGAATTTAGGCTGTCCTCTTGAGGTAATGACGGGGTTAGGCTGAGCTCGCGGGGGTGGCGGCGGGGGTGTGCGGCGAGGCGGTGGGGGAGGAGGAGAGTTTCGTTCATTGATGCGCTCCAGCTCCTCACCGCCAACCGCGCTGGTGCCGTCACAGCCTACGTTGCGCGGCCAATCACACGTTTGGAGCTCGTGGCTGGAGAATAAAAGGAAGACATGGAAAACAAATGTATCGATATTTAGTTGTGTGAAAGTTTGGTAAATATTCCTAAAGCTATTCTGTATAGTCTCTTTACAGTACACAACAAGAGCATGATGGCAAAGACTTTTTAGGTACAGCAAGCCGCATGTCACTTTGACCTTGACCTGGCGTGGCGTAGAACGGAGTTCTACTAGTTTTGTGACCACTGGTGTGCGGTGATTACTTATACCTATTTCGGTGCATGAGACAAAAACTGCAGCGGGTGTGATATGATCAAATCAAAGCTTACAATCATAAAGGCATGTAGGTCATTGGTATTCTTTCAAGTTTCCAACTTCAAAGTCATGCTACACAACGATTTCAATATTGTTAACGCTTATACTTATTATCATCATTAAAAATAAACTTTTTCGATGTGAATTTCTCACGCTTAACAAGATGTTCCCATGTACCAGTACAGCGTATACCTTTATATGATAGATCGATGTAAATATAGTCACGCAGCTGTTTGTTATTTGAATGGTATTTTCTCATTAGAAGCTGTATCATGCAAGATCTAGCATTTAGAAAACTGCAAGCCATTTATAACATGACGTGTACGGGCAGGTATGAAATGTGGTTCTACTTAAAACGGAAGGTATAGTAACTCGATAGGTATATTTAAAAGACATGTTGAAGTCTAAAAAAAAATATGTTAGAATTGTGTCCATAAAGAATCCGAGTGAAAAATAATCTTCTGTGTAACCTGTGGATTTGTTCAATTTTGCCTCTGAGAAACTAAATAGTAAGATTGTAAGCATGATCATCTAGATAACCAACAGACCAACCATCAACTCTATACAGACCAACCATCAACTCTATGAGCCGCCATTTGCAGTCAGTAACAATATACAGATTAGGTTAGATTAAGATTCGAGTTATGATGTGAGTTGTTAGATTAACAATCAAGGAAAAAGAAAGACAGATATATCATGAACGATGATGATCTATAATGATGACGGGTGCTCACCTGTACATAAGGCCACCAGTGCATGACTCGAGTAGTGCGCCGCCAAACACGCAGACGTAGTACAAAGTGCAGTCGGTGGGGTGGGGGTAATAGCCGAACTCTTCGGGACAGTCAAAGTCGACGTCACGCTTGATGTCGGCTGCTACGGGCACGCTGCGGACCGGGCCGGATCGGGACCGCGACCGGTCAGAGTTGGCGCCGAAGCATTCTGGAATTTAAAAATGGAAATGAATACTGGAGTTTGAAAATGGAATTTTCGTTCATAAAAAGCGTCCCAATTCAAGTCACCATAAATCATTTCAGCGACGATCAATGTCAAAAATAAATAGAAATTAAAAAGTGTTTTTGAGAATTTGATCCTCAAAAATATCAGAAATGAGAAAAGTTGAATAAATTAATGTCTATTTGTATGTACATAGGTTCGGTTTTTTAATGTTTCGTAGTTAAACTATGACTATATTATGTAGAAGAATAAAAATAATAATAACGCAACCAATAAATCTATGATAATAACTGACAATATTAATCACAGATTGGACCAAATTAGGCATAAACGACCACAATAGAGCGATATAATAGCATATGGCAAGGTATATCAAATGCAACACGCATATACATTGTCTTCGAAACGCTTTGAAAGTGATATGAAACAATTGTCGCAAGCGGTTGCAATAACATGGAGAATGAGACCGTCACCGATACACTTTAAGATAAAACCGCATACTAATCGGAATAATAAGCAGAAATCACCGACGCGAGCCTTAATAGCAGTACTTAGCACTGCAGTAAGGATTCGAAAAAAATATCGATAAATGAGTACCTAGAGAGAGATATTTTCCGTTTTATCATTAATTCTCTTCCGATATTGAGCATACTATTCTTAATAGGTTTACTTTTTCACTAAACAGCTTTCGTGAAAAAGTAAACCAAGAAGTTGAATCCATCTTTAATCGTAAAAAAAACCTTGAACTTAAGCAAAATTATCTCGACCAGCCAAACCAGTATCAAAAAATGATCGCCAAGAATCTAACTTTCCCACTGCCCTGGCTAGGCCAGGCGTATGATAAGGAATGAGCTACAATTAACGACGCGGGCTAAGTGCAATTACATAGGTGGATGTCACAATTGTCTTCGAAGTTTAAGTGTGGTACATGTCGGTTTCCGGACTTAAATATCGAACCTTTTTCATATCGATACTTTCGTAACGGTCCCCGCACTAAACTATGCAGTTGCCTCATTGTCCTTGCTACCTCATGCACCGTACCTGCAACCAAATTCCTTATCCCACTATCTTTGCACAGTGAGCCGCTTATCAGATCTATGTCATCCGTACTACCTAATTGATTTCGCAAATGTGCAAAAGCCTGAAACGCCAACTTTACAGCATATTCAATTGTGTAATATCAACTTATCGTAACAATAGGGATTGTTATTTTTTTCCACATTCTTACAGTGTATAATGGTGGAAAACATATTGGCAGTTGATGCTGTGTAACATTTGAAATTAGCGGCACTAACATAATAATGTTACATAGTCTTACATCAGTCGGTAATTAGTTAGTCATTACTGAAACTTTGCACAGAACATTGAACAATATTTTATAGAGTGGTCTGGTAATCTATGCAAAAATTGGATAACCATTAAGGAGTGATTGTTTTGGGTAAATATTATCTGAATAACAAGTCAATGTGTCATAAAGACTAGCAATATAAATCACAGTGAGTAAGTCTATGAGAGAAGACATCGCGAGGGGGTTAAGCAAAGTGACATTGTATCAGCGATAACAATTTCCGAAGTGACCTAAATATAAAATTGACAAGCGCAAGTGGACTGTTACGTGGCCAATCCAATATCATCATTTTTAAACTTATAGCAAACGATGGTATCGTTTGTCATTAATACGGAAGCTTTACCACATACAGGCGACACCAGTATTGAATTATGCCTATTCAAATCGATCGCACCATTTGAGCAGGGCGCGTCAATTTTAACAGACCATTCTGACACTACTGTAATAGTAAACACCACCATTGACCGACCAATGATCGACCATTATGAATTTAGCAGATTACGAACTTTTAGCAAAATGACAATGGGATCGTGTTGGAATGACGGATTTATAAAAAATAGCAGACTTGGGGCCCAGGAGTATTATATTGTTAGTAATTCAAACCAGTGTTTAATTACTCCTGCTAAATTCGTTCAATATATTCTGGTGAATTCTATTTAACAAAAAGTTCTTTCTTCATCTTCTGTCAATGGCTAACTAGAAGATTTTTAAACTGTTAACAACCATTGCTAGGCAACATACAGTTTCGCAATATTAATATTTAAATTCACATGGCGATGTTATTATCAGCGTTGTGAAAAGGAACAGACTTAAAAGCTGCTATCTTAATCATAGTCAATTTTGTCACGTTTGCATTGCGACAAGAATCACGTGGGATTTGGGACAGATGGCGAATCTCGCGCATGGTTTAAAATATGAAGTAGTTAACCCCACGTTTCTCAAATGAAAAATATCATTGACATGAAAAATTGTGATAGAACCGCTTTAGTGTAAAGTTTTTAATAGCCGATCGCTTCAATATCTGTTTTCACAACTTTCACTCAATATTTGTTGTGAAACTGGGCTCTAAGGCTTTTTTTTTTTAGATGGGAAATCATCAAATGACTTCTCTCGCTCTGGGCGAAGCGGAAGGGAGTGTCAGACTCTTACTGACTAAAACCCACCCGTGATCCTTCTAATGCCCTTTGCCCGGTGGCCACGGTGACTCTTTCGAACAAAATCCGCAACCCTAGCAGGCACTGACATTATGGGGCCCCGTCTTTTTTGCTGACAGCTCTTTAAGGCGAGCGTGGAACACGACGAGCTATCGACCCAGGCCTGGTTGCTCCGGCGAACAATCCGCATGGGCTTTAAGTCTTCAAGGACTTCTTTTGTTTAGTTTTAGTTTATAGGTACATAGTTAGTTTTTGGGTAAGTAATGTTGGTCCACTTCATTATTTAAATTTTAATGCATGTGAAGCGCGCACAAGCCCTTATTTGTGATGAGCTTATGCTTATTATGTACTCAATTACGAATATGTTGGTTTTCTAAATGAAAGTTATAATGTACACAAACAATGGAGTAACATATTGTCGGAAGCTCGATAAAAAAAAAACAATCTAAAAAGTAGTAGGTGAAAAACAAACACATTCTAATTCCTACGTCTCAAAACTTAAAGATCATATCTATTCTACATATTAAAGATTCATTTAAATCCAACAGATATTTGCTCTCAAAGAGAGAGAACCTTCAATTCAATAGTAACCATAACACAACCACAGACAACTTTTTTTCTCTTCAAAACCATAAACACCATTACTCATTTTATGGTGTGAAGGCACATAAATCTACAAGGCAATAACAGCACATAAAGTATGATACACTTTCTTAGTTTAATGGCGGGAAACTCATCGCTAAGATCTCGTTATGATCTTATGTCATGTTTTATAGGGCCGTTCTCGATTTACACTGTTAATCACGGTAAATATTACTAGTGTTACGTTTTTGATGTAATAAAGCCTCGTACCCACTATGCTACATTTGACGCGCAACATGTTCACGACGCGACGTTGCTGGCAGGCGCGCAACATAGGCAATGTTACTAAGAAAAAGTTCTTCAATGCCTTTCAACATAGTGAGCAATATGTTGTGCATCATGTCGCGCGTCAAATGTTGCCTAGTGGTTTCGTATCTAGGCAACATTTAATACGCGACAGCCAGAGCAACGCACAGCATTTGAAACCAAACTGAACAAATAACCTTGAGCATTCGTTCCCTCTTGGCCGCCCGCATCCTGCGCACATAAAAATCACACAATTCTTGGAATTATTTTGATTAAAAAAGATAAGCGATCTTTTGAAATGAAATAAAACGAGTATAATATAGATTTTTAAATTATCTATCCATTAGTGTAATCCTCAAATGATTAGAGCGTTGCATTTAGCAACAGATGCATAAAATCAACAATTTTAGTCATTTTTTAAAAGAAGATTTTAAATTCATTTATAACACATGAAAACAAATTAGAACGTGGAATATGATGATAAGACATCGAACATTAATAATGTGCTTTTACATGTAGATTATTTATCATACCTAATGAGTTAATAGTCTCTGAATAGCGAAGAAAAACGCACTATCGCAAGGTTTTGGTTGGGGTATAATATTGGGAGACTTTACGCAGCGGTTCTATGTTCTACGCCGATAAAATTTGATTTCAAAAGCATATGCGTCACAATAAAAAACATGAAAAGCATAATACAGCATTTAAAGCATAGAGAATAAATACGATTTAACTATAATGTTCCTACTATTAGCCTCTTCGCTGTCTCTCTTCTCATGGGTGATACTGATTTCTCTAAATCTGTAGTGGTGATTAATTTCTCAATACTCTCTCTGGCTCTTTAATTTTAACTAAATTAAAAGCTTAAGCACATTGATTGATATTATACACGTCTTTGTATTGTTGTTTAGCATCAAATTACTTATATTATTTTAGCATAGCAATTTGCTATATTCAGTTAACAAGCCGCAGGCGCCAGGCGCCTTTAACTCAACACTCACTTCAAGTTTCCAACAGAATGGCGCCCCTTCCCCACCCACAGAACTATTTCATAGACGCATTAAATCCAAATCTGCATACAATAACAAAGACACAGGTAGAAATAACCAAACAATATAATAATTATCCTCTAAAGGTAATAAGCAAACTTTATCTAGATAAGCCACCATCTTGCCATACGTTTTGCAAGACAACCTTGTGTTTAAGACAACAGTGTACAATCTGCGAACAATAGTAATAGTCGAACAAATGCTTGAGTTTCCCACAAGTAGATAATCCGAGAGCTTGTCAATGGAAATTCGTCCATAAGAATATTAATAGAAGAGTCAAACTACTGTCAGATACTATCCCAGTGTCGACACACAACCGTCAACGCTCGGGCCCGTGATTTGCGCACGCGCTCTCAAGTACCCTATGGCAAAGTGTCTACACATACAATTTTGATGTTTATCAATAGTCTATTAGTGTTACATCGATAAACATCCAATTTTATTTATCCTAACAATCTTAAATACAATTATAATACCATACAACTTTAAATATGCTTGAAGCAAACAGCTTCAAGAATGTTTAAAGTAACTTGTGCGTCAATAATTTTTAATGCAAATTCGAACGTCCGTAAGTACCTATTTTAGATCGACGACCTTCAATACTAGTTCCAGGACAGTTTTTTGTCGAATCATTGCTTAGTGTAACGCAAAAAGTATTGTATTTAGATCATAATAAAGCAAGACTTCCTTATTATTTTTGATCAGGCAATCTCGGACGAAGAATTTTATATCCGCAATGAAAACAGTAAAAGTCTTACAGCAACCAGTAATTTCATTAAAACAGTTACATTGTACAAACGACGGATGCAAAGTAGACATACGCCCATCCTAATGGTTAGCAAAACCATGGCAAAATCGTTGGCAAAACGCAGCCAACTCTAGAATTAGCAGACAACGAAATCGACCCAGTTGTCGCAACGACCGGCGGTATGCTCGTATTAGCTTATTAATCAATCAGCAGATCCCTTGATCGTGGCTACAAAGTGTTGCAAACTATAATAAATTCATAATTATTCGCCATGGACGATCCATAGAAACATGAGATCCATAATAATGCCTAGTTGTGTGGGAAATGGTCGGGCAATAGGCGATTAATCTGCACATTGCAATATGACGTGTTGAAATATTCTCCAACCATTGTGTAGAGTCGATGCTCTAAATAAACTCGGATCCAGCGTTTCAAGATCGTTGACTCCGACATTCTCAAGTGTTTTCTTCCTATCCTACCGCAATTGCGTTTCCATGTTTGTGAAATCAAAAAAGAAACTCTTTGACTATTAGGCGATAACAACAGGATAATGTGGGCGGTAGAACGTCGAATATCGCCAAGTGTTGCGAACATATTTGCATTCTGCTGCATGTTGAATGCATTTACGTACACCCACTGTAATTACGGATTCTCAGAAACAGATTTAAATTGCACTTGAAATAAAATAAAAATCCCTTGATGTCTCTTTAATTAGTAAGGACACAAAAACAAATAAATTCTGCGACACCTACATAAAGGCCGTCTGTTTCATAGCGAACAAGTTATTTCAATGTCTGCTAGTTTCTAGGAAATAAATTGCCAAAGAATTGTCAAACAATAGAAAGAATTATCTGCGCAGGAAATTCTCAAGTATGAATGAGATATGTTTTCACAAACAATGCATGAATTATGTTGTGCTTGCCAAAGTCATATTTCAAGTGAAATGGTTGTGTGATCACTCTGCCGTCTATGTTAACTGGTTGTATAAGATTTTCGCAGCGGGCAACACCATCAGAGCTGTGGCTAGAGAGAACACGACAGCAGGATATGTATGTGGCCACGTGGGAGGTAAATGGACCAGGACCAGTCAATAGGTGGGTGAACCTACTCCTTAGATGAGTAGGCGAGCATGGACAAACGTGATTGTATTGAATGATTTATGATATCTGTAATCTCGTAATGCTAATGTAGTTAATGCAAATAAGATCAAAATGTTGAAGAAAACAGTGTTGGATGTTTCCAGCGCGATTTATGTTGCCTAGACATGTAAATGGCTAACTTGAGAGATGAAGCTCGATTTAACAACAAAGACGTGACTTTAGGCCGGTTCTGTATATCAATAGATGTCATAACATCGCAACATTTCTTAGACGAAATATTACAATTACTTTTTAAATCTTTATTGGAGCATCTAGTTCTAGATCTAAGTCAGAGGTCAGTGCCTCGGTATTTTTAAATATTACTACAGTTATGATCAGTTTGATCCAGTATGAGGCAACATCAGAAATTGTACGTTCTTTACACATGAACAATACATTAAAATCGTGATCGCGTGCCCTTTGTGGAGCGTTGACCTTTAAGCTTTAATTTCTATCTTCAACCTATATCACTTCGCCAAACTGCCCATTCGTGGTTCGCCTGCACAATATAGATAATGATACGTCAAAATTGGCCTTGGACCTCTCACTAACAATAAATTCATTATTAACAGTAATAGTCATGTGGGCGAGACTTCTGAATGTGTCATGCAACCCAATTTGATTTTGACAGTCAGTATTTCATGTTATATCAATATTTTTAAAATATATCAAACACCTGCAGCCAATCATATGATACATGATCCAATTAATTTCACAGCCGATCGATCATCTATACTAATATTATAAAGTGGAAAGATTTCTTTTGTTAGTTTGTTTGTACCGAATAAGCTCCTAAACTGCTGAACCAATTTTAACCATTTATTCATCAATAGAAGGCTACATGATCAGCGAGTGACATGGGCTATATTTTATCCCCGTATTCCCACGGAAACGGGAACTACGCGGGCGAAACCGCGGGGCGTTGTTTTAGCCGCGCTAGTTCGATTATGTATGTATGTAATTCGGGGCCCCGAGTCAATCGGTCACTAAATTTAAAATTTTAAAGACTGAATGAGATTCAATTATTAAAGAACATCGATTATTATCTAACAATTCTTCCATCACAATTGTAATTCTTTATAACAATGATGTTGACTGTGATAATTTAGTATCACGTAACAATAGGTTCTATTCAAATTCGATATCTAGACAATTTGAATGAGGAAAAATCGCCAGTAAAAATCAATCGAACTTTAATGCGTGAAATTGAAAGTAGAACGTTTTGCTGTTTACTTCAAGAACTTTAGTTTTGGACTTTATTATTAAATTCATGAAAGACTATTTTATTTTGGAATCTCTTTAGTGTCAGCCACATGAACACTTTTATCTAAGTTCTAATATAATTATTCTGTTCATAGGATATCTTTATACTAAGTGAAGCGAAGTTCTCCAAAGGGGGACTGGTAGTAGATATACATACATATTATTATGAGAATTGCGTAAAATCGTCATGATTGGCGTACGATTGGTAAGACGTATGTTCACTACTGTAGATAGTCTTGACGATAGTATAAATGTACTGTTGCGGTATTATGAACGACTTGCTTAACATTTCTTTATATCCTACACGTGCCAGGACTAATAAAATTATAACTTCTTACATAATTACGAACGATTTATCGCTAATGCTCTCGTTGAGAGTAATTCATGCACGTTCTGTTTATTGCCGCAATATTAATAGTTTTGAACGCAAGTCTTGTATGTGGCAACACTGCCCCAGGCAATGTTACTCGGATAATGGTCGAACACGCCCAAAATTTGTTATTAATGTTATTCATAATCGATTCGAGAAACGGCGTTTCGAATCAATTCGTTGTTTGTGGCGCCTACTTAAAATCCGATGATTCTTTCCAATGAAAATAAAAGTAGCATTATTTTATTTTCGTTTGTTCCTGGCATAGATAGTGTGCTTTATCGTTAGTGTTTGAAGACATTGTTTCTACATTAGTGAATCTGAATAAAAAAAGGTGTAGGAATTTATTCAAATCTAGATTTTATCTTTACGTGTCTGCGCTGTTAGTGTGCACTTTTAGTTCTTTGTTCTGGAATTTATTTTAAACAATATGAAACTGGCAACATAGAATTTATATTCACTTTTTTAAGTAAAATTCGATTTTATACCTTTAGAGAAAAAACATAGATAAAGTGACATTCTCCAGCGATAACGATTGTTGAGAATTTCCATAGGTATTGGATTGCTATATGCAAAATATAACGTGGACAATCCAAATATTTTGGACATTACCAATAGGGATATTTCCTGAGTAAAAATATTATGATTCTACTTAGTCCGTCAGTTAGATTATCGAAAAATATTGGACACGTATTTTTTGTTTTGAAAATGACGAGGATAAAAAGGCTTGTGACGTCACGCCGTGGTTGAAATTGTAGCACGTAGTGACGTCAAACGAGTATTCAACGCACTGTCTTTGTTTTTTATTTCATGAAAAAATAAAAATTATGTACGTATCCAAAATTCTATCTGATGAACTAATTCGACTACCCTATTGTTACTATACTATCAGAACAGTTTTACAATATACAAACAGCCGTTTGCCTATGCATTGGCATTCTTTATTGACTTTAGCTTATTCTTTATTGACTTTAGCTAAGATATCAAACAAACTATTAATTTTCTTTGCCATAAAACTGCTACACTTATATTTAACCATAATTTACTGCCTTTCAAATTCTTTATAACATAGACGTTTTCTTGATTGCTCATACAAAGTACGAAATATAAATTATACATGGCACTTACAGTGCTGCGTGGATTTGGTCGATCGTTGCACTTGTTGCGACATGACAATACTTTCCGCGTCCGTGTTTTTGAACAGTGTGCAAGACGTAAACTTATGGAAAAAATAGTTTCTTAAAAAATTGAATATTTTTTAGAAAAATATGTTTTTTATAACTTATATTACGAGAAGTTTTTTTTTCCCGAGGCTCGCATTCTTAGCCTATCTATCCCATAGGAATCGCACCTTTTTTCAGGATATGTAGTACACTAACCTACAATTGATAGCGAAGAAGAATGAAGGGATCGTATTTTCAAACAATCAATTTATCATGTTTAAAATATGATACACAATCTCAGAACAACAACTAATACAGACTTTTATTTGCACTAACTCTTAAGCAACAAATCAATCCGTATGCATTCTTTTACCACTAGCCAGTGGAACAAAGGTTTCACTCCACATACAGGACACAGTGTGCCACTATCTGCACTTTCTGGAAAAAATAGAGCATTTATTATGGTATCATCGTGAGGTACGACTTTATCGCCTCGCATTCATCACTTAAACCTTAACGTTATTTTAGTTGTCACGGTGTACGGCCTCGGTATCGTAATAATAGCTGCCTTTTCACTTTTTTTATGCACAACTACTCTAAAATATGCCTCTACGTTGCAACATTCGATACTTGAAAATGTCTCAAGGTCCACACTGTTATTTTTCTGAAGGAAAGGTTGTTCTAACACACGTAATTCTTTTGTTTTGCGAAATATGATAATGTTGTTTTTATAGACTTACTATTAAATAGCTGTTAGTTTAACTGCGGCCATGGGAAGGACGTTCGTATTAAAATCAGTTGCTAATAACGGCCACTTCACTGTGTTTTAATGAAGCATAATTTTGCAGTAAGGATTGCAACGTTGATTTTATTTTATCGCACAAAACTTTTGTAAAACATAACTCAAGTTAACACATGTACAAAATTATGTAGGATTTAAAATATGCAGTAGGTACGTGTCAATGTAGAGGAAAAATATCTGCCCGCCCAGAAACATGTTATTTATGTATTTACCTTTATATGTATCACTTATTGCATTACAAGTTGCCAGCCTTGGCATTTTGTTAAGTTAGATGACAATTTCTATTTAAAAAAACAAAAATAATAATTGCAGATATCGGTGTGAAATCAAGGCCACATAACTACCTCCTGTAATATTGTCTGCTTGTGGTTTAAAATTGGTCTAATTTGATTTACAAAAAGTGAATTTATGACTGCTTATCGCCTAGCGGTTGCTCGTAATAACTTCCTGCTCTACTTAAATTATTACCTTGAACAATTACGTTTATAATGTCATGAGCGGAATTCACATGCCACCAATAAATAAACTACACCCAAACTGCTTTTTATGTCTTGTAGACCAGTAGTCAAATTAAACCAATCATGTGTTTTTTATAGAACATTCTTATAATCTATAAAAATAAATTTCAATTTTTTCTCAGACAAAATAATAAATAGGTTTTCGCTTTTTTTTTTTTTTTTGTCTAAGTCGAAGCACATTTTAACCTCGGCGCACTATTAAACGTGATTATTCCGAGCAGATATTGCCCACATAATATGCAAATTGTTTTTAACAGCGTTTCCTTTGAACTCGGTAAAATGTCAAGATTCTTAACTGTATTGTGGGTGGTAAATCGTGATGCTCAAGATATGAGGCAGATAGTGCCTGAAGCGATGAGATAAAACATTTATATGTAAATTATTACGTTGATACAGTGCTGTAACAATGTTAATTTAAAATATTGGTAGTTATTTAAAAGTGCATCTTTGTTCACACAGTTCTATAGATTGTAAGAAATAAATGGATTTTTAACCATCACCATAAATGATTTTCTTTGAATTAATTGAAAAGTATTCTATCTTTAGGTAATACTTAGCCTTTTCAGATTGAAAAATGTGCTGGCATATTAGGCAATTTCATTAATAAATGCTGAGAAATCATTTAAGGTTTGATGAATCACCAATTTAACAGACATGCACGCTTCAGATTTCAAAAAATTAAATGTCTATCCTATTCTATTAAAAATTGTATTAAAATCTTAAACAACCTTCTAAAGTTGACACAAAAACTTATAACTAAATAATCAATCTAGATTTTAATAAAGATCTTAATTAAAAAGACGTGACTGTCGTAAAATAATATGGCTACGGCGGTAAAAAATAGTCATGCAAATAATATTTTAATCAAAACTCATTTTTATACACCATTCGTTTAATTGATTAGATCTGTAGGATGTTCAGATAGGTCTTAATTAAAAATATAAAATATTGTTATAATATACATAAAGAAAAAAAATACTAAATATCAAATCTTTATAATAATCTCATCATATTTATCATCGCGAATGGTTTCCATATTTTTTGTCCAGCGAATTTGTCATTTGTGTCACTGTGCCTTTTTTTTATTTATCAAAATAAAAAGCTCTTATACCTTGACAGTTCTCTCTTGTGAATGTCAAGGATATAAATGTATGTATAATCTGTATCCGGGTATACCTAAATTAAATACTACATGTTTTAAATGCAAGGTAAATTATTGCACTAAAGTTACTGTGGCACTCTTATTATGCTCTTTTGTATACAAGGTACTTACTGTGAGGGACTTTATCGTGATATACTTTTTGAGCCCTTTTTAGTTTTTCTCGGCTCAATGTTACAGCGGCCAGTGCTCTATAAAATATGGTAATGTTACAGGCGTAGAGTAAAAACAAAAAAGGTTTTATTATTAGATCCACACTTACAGCTGAGTTTGTGATAAAGTTTTGCTATTTTTGCTGCTAGCGTGTAGTTAAATATTTATGGAGTGTTTTAAAGCCAGGTATCGTGGAGATAAAAGGAATATATAATATAGTGTTCGTGACATGTTATGGTACAAGATATCCTCCTGACCTCTTTGACTGAGATTTTAAAACATAAGCCTCAAATAAAAATACTAATTTGTTTTATATTAGCTAATAAAATAAAGTAAAAGTGGTAGGACTTAGTAAACAAATAAATGCTTTTATAAAATATGAACATTAAGAAATTTAATAAGTTTTAAATGTTCAGTAAGATCATTTTCAAATTCATGAAACTAAGTAGGTAATGCGATAACTTTAAATTCCTGTTATGTGCAAAGGGCAGACAATCTCAATTTATGTTCACAAATGAGCTGACAGCCAGTCACGATTGGTGGTAGAAATTATATGTATACTTAAGTATTTTAAACGTATCAACCTTAATACTATAGTTTTCTTGTGTATTACTTTTAGACTGAACATTAATAAAATAACATGCAACATCCGAACCGTGGAGGTTCGGAACGTTTTGATTAGGGACCTAGAGATTTTGCATAAATACCTCACGGGCATTATGTATTTACTTAATTAAATAGAAATCTTATCTAAGAATCACTACTATATAAATTTAAATTAAAAAAAAACATTGTTTTGTATAAATGAATATTGTTATACATAACTTTTCAGGTGACCATTTTTCAAATTGACAGCGCATTTCTCTGCCTAAAGAACCTTTTCAGCTAAAATAATTCTGTTGGCGCTATCGAGAGCTAACTAGGACTCATTATGTGCTTAACAAAGGTCAAAGGTCACTTCACACACCACTCCATAGGCATGAAATACAATATCACCAAACTTAGCAAACATAATACATGATTGTATACATAATCAGCCTTTTAATGTTTCCACTGCTGGGACACAGGCCTCCTCTATAGGAAAGATAATGGGCCGTAATCCACCACGCGGGCCCAGTGCGGGTAAACTTAGCATGTTGATTTGTTTTTGAAACAAAATAATAATATACAATATTCTCTACGCCCAACGACCATCTAGTTGCATCATTTTCCCACAATGCACTTCAATTTTTTCCCTGAAGATAACTATCATTGAAATAAGCCACACTAAATGTCTATACCGTCAATATTTAGCAATAGACCATGGGAATCTTCAGTGTAACCTTAAATGTTGGCCCCTCTTCGATTGATTGCCTTTGTACATTAGAATAATAGGTTCGTGCTAAGATACCTGGGTTTTAGTTGAAATTAAGTAACATATTCTTAGCATGGAGATGTTAATTGTATATATCACACTTAATTTTCGCTAGAAACTTATTTAGTTATTCTCAAAAATATGTGAAAAACATAATTAGGTATTTTCCCAAAGAACATTTAAAAATAGGGAAAACCTTTTGGAGGATTTCATTTAAAGAGACCTCTATTTTTCATTCTAAACAGACATTATTGAATTCTAGTTTAGTATTATTAGTCTGATTTCACAATACAAAACATAGTAAAGGGGGCCACAATGCCAGACGGGATTCTTTAGTGACTATTAATATTGTACACTTAGTTCGCAATAAAGTTCAATAAACGTTTTGACTTTGACTTTATTGTATTCTATATTTTAATTACTCGTGATAGGTCAGGCTACCCACTACGGTCATAAACTTGACAAGCCCAAATCTGATTTAATGAGACACTTCTGCAACTTTATAGACTGCACCTCTATTTTGGAATGCAGGAAAGGTGCAAGTTGCGAAATTATATCGCCCAGATACCGTGTTTGGTATTTTCGAAAGCAATGTTTGATGTCTATTGTAAGGTTGGCTATTTGTCCTAAATAATGGAAATAATTGACTAACGATTATACAGATGACAAATTTACAACGTTAAAAAAATGAGAGTTTTTTGGCTACAATGACCAGTATTCAAAGTGCTTCACAGACTTTGTCTAACGTCTAGATAATTCTAGAATTCCATTGTCACGACAAAATCAATCACATAAATTATGTTAATCAGTGAGGGCACACATCACACACACTAGCCTTAAAATCCAAAATGCACCATACAATTTCGCGAGGCAATATTAATCTCTAGACAAACTTCCATTGTTCAGTCGCCATAGAGTGGCCAGCCACTCTTACTTCATAGGCAGTGGGGCCGGCATCGCTGCTCGCGTTCAATTGGATTAATTTCGACATTTCCTACATTCCCCGTGACAAGTGGGTGCGGGCTGCAAGTGCGCGTTCCCGGCGACAGCGACACTGCGCGTGACTATCGCAATAATGCCGATCGGCTGCCGGGGTCGGCGCGAGCGATAAGCGGTGAGCGAGTTACAAACGCTAAAGCTGATTTCTTATTTCAGATTTATTGTTTGATATATTAGGATTTACTTAGTTTAACTTATGCAATTATAGAGAATGATTTCTAGTTTTATAGATGTCTTAACTTTGGTTTGAAAATATTACTAAATTGAAAATATCACCCTAACAGTCAAAGTAAAATAAATGACCCACTCAGACAATAGTGTTTGGAAGATTGGTAAACCAGTTGGCACGAGTAATAAAAAGGTACTTTGACAATGAACGGTACGTGTTAATTTAATACCAAACCTCCCCAGAACAAAATTGATAAAAAATATCAAGAAAAGGAAAAGTGAACCCTGACGAGGCTATTGCACTTGATGTTCTTCACAATAAAGCTGTAACTTATCAAGTCGATATTAAATGTTGAGCTGACACCGCTGACACCTTTCATAATTTTTGATAAATATTACATAAGTAAATACTTGACAGCATGCAGTGACCGCGCACTATCATGAGTTCGTGACTATCGCAATACGACTGTTAGGTATTTTGACAATGCAAAGGTCAAATGTTACGCGAAAATGTACATACATAGGTGGGCTGTAGGCCTTTTATGTCCGCAATAGATACATGATTTTAACAATAGCAATAGGTCCATTACAAAACGGGATTTAAATTAGCTTTAGAAATTTACTTATATTACTAGACACTTTTCACTTGGAGAACTTTTCTTTCTTCTACAGATTGATTGAAAAACTTGTTAAATCTTTAGTTAAATCCATATAACATATGTATATATAAATGTCTGGTTGTTTGTACCGTTTCCGGCCTAAATCTCTAAACCAATTTTATGAATTTTGATTAAGAGATAGATTGGACCTCGGAAAATAACATAGCTGATACTTTTAAACGCGTAAGTGATCCTTGTATCTATACTAATATATAAATGTGAATGTAAGTTTGTTTGTTACGCTTTCACGCGAAAATTACTCAACCGATCATCATGAAACTTTGTACACATATTCTTGGAGGTATTAGAAGTAACATAGGATACTTTTTATCCCGGGATTATGTTCCCTTGGGATAATTTCCGACATTCACGCGGGCGAAGCTGCGGGCAGCAGCTAGTAATTTATAAATTGACGCGGGCGGACCGCTAAAGTATGAAAATTCTGAATATACGCAGTTCACCCCGGTCAAACGTATACACAGCTTTTCTTTATATTTAAGGTAAATCGCGCCTCGCTCATGGCTTGTAAACCTTAAAATCTAAAACGATTCATAGTAACTGTCTAAACATTGTTATAGTTTTATTAGAGCACTATATTTATAAAAGTTGTATCATTATAATATAAATCGGAAACGTTTGATTGTGTACTGTGTTTTTTTTAAAGTCAACAATAGGTACATGAAAACAATAAATAAACAGAACATAATGAAACAATAAATAAAACAGGAAAAGTATACTATATGAGTATACTTTGCCCTGTTTGTTTGTTTATTATGCCTTCGTCGTTCGTTCCATGGCACCATTAATCAACCCTATTTTACAAAAAAAAACTAACTTAAAGTGTATGTTACTTTGGTCCAATTTCGTTACATCCTAACCATAAATATTTATATACAGACTATGGAGCAATCAATACAGATAATTGAGCTATGAAACAGAATGTCACAAGAAAAGCTTATAAGTACCACTAGTAAATGATTGACATATCTTTTATTAGACAACATTTCAAGAACTCAACACTTGGTATCTGGATCTAGAACTTATCGGTACTGTACCGACAGCAAAAAAAAATACCGACAACCGCATTGCACAATTAACAACGCTCGATTAACTTTCACACATATCAATACCGGTAACAGATAATCTAATAACAATTATTATTCGGTAACAAAAGTAGTTCCGTCATTCCGGGCGGAATCGGATCAACTGGTCACTCATGAAAGAATCGTGACAGGATTATAAAACTATATCGCTTTCAAATTACATAAATGAAGCCCCTGTAGCTTCGAGGTTCGTTGGAAATATGTAACAGGTACTTTTTAGATTATGTAACAGGTTTTTTTTAGATTTGAGATACGCCCCACACGTGTTCGTCTGCTTTATTGGCATTGCACTTCCGTTAGTTTAGTGGTCGTAAGCACGGCTGCTGAGCGCGGAGTCATCGGCTCGATTTTTGTGTCATAAATTTAGTATCGGGTTTTCTATTTGCCATTTCTCAGTAACAACCTTTTTTATGGATAGGAAACCGTCTAATGACTTCTTCTGCTCTGGACGAAGCGGAAGGGAGTGTCAGACTCTTAGTGACTAAATCCCAGGCTTATTCTTCCTAATGCCCTTTGCATTCCAGGGCCACGGTAATTCTTTCGAACAAATTCCGCAACCCTTTTTCTTTGGATGGGAAATCATTAAATGACTTCTCCCGCTCTGGGCGGAGCGGAAAAGAGTGTCAGTCTCTTACTGACTAAAACCCACCCGTGTTCCGCAATCCTGGCAGGCTCACATCTCTGATCAAACACACCGCGTCGTCCACCCGGGCCTTGTTATTATATCAGACGGCGAACCGCCCAACAGTTGCCGTCCGCCGGCTCCTAGCCTAGGGTCCAGATTTGTAGCAAAAAGCTCGCTCCTATTAAGCACATGGAGTTCAAACTTAGCTCCCAAAATGTAGACAGTATAGATAATGGTATCTACCTATAGATTATAACCCTGTTTAACCATTCAAGGAATACAGGCATGATTGCAATGCTCCTCCATGATTACATTAAACTTGAACATAACAGTGGCGAATTGTGTGAGAGATAAAGGCACGCTTCTGCCCACCCCTTTGGGGAATGTAGGCGTAATATAGTGAAAGTCAAAGTCAAATTATTTTATTTGTTGAACATAGGTAATATGGTACATGGTATAAAATTTGCGTTGTATCACTTTGTTTTGCCTTGCAAGGCGTAAAAATTAGGCGTACTACAAACTGTTTCAAACAAATAACGTCGTAAACAAGTTAGATTAACAAGTGGATTGGACATTTTTTATTTTACGCTTCTATCATCTAAAAACTCATTGATAGAATAGTAAGCCTTTTCAATCAAGATTTTTTTAAGTTGCGATTTAAAATGGTTTAAGTTGGTCATGCTTTTTTAAATTTTTGGTAGTTTATTGTAAATTTTTGGACCCATGCCGAGACAACTCTTTGAGAAAAGTGGAGTAGGTATTGTGTTTTTTTTTTATTTTAGTGTGCTTTAGTCTCGTCTAGTATTAAGTTTTTAAAATTTAGACATAATATTATCGTATTATCGTATATATTCTAACATTAATTTATAGAACCTGGCTTTTGTTTTAGTCTTTCGCAAGAGTAGACTACAGGAACTGTTTATACCAAATCAAATGTTATCACAAGACTGTCGTAATCACTTACATAAGGCAAAGTAATGCTATATTATCTAAACATTTGATTACATGTTTTCTCATGCTATGTTTTCGGTATTGACAGCTGTATGCTAATATGAGTAATGTCTGCACAAACGGGCATTCAAAACTTATTATTATTATGTTTTTTAAGCACTTATCGTATCTATTTGAAAGTCCGTGTAAGTGAGAAGTATATTAAACTAAAAAGGTCGTTTAGTATTGATGAATTTGATATGGTATCGATGTTGATTTTATGATTTATTCGAGCGTATTCAGTCGTGTATCGAGTTTGATTGAGCTATTCAAAGAAATTATGTAGTAGTCAGCATCCAAGTTTGCGGAATTTGTTCGAAAGAGTCACCGCGGCCCTGACACGCAAAGAGCACTAGAAGGATCACGGATGGGTTATAGTCAGTAAGAGTCTGGCGTTCCCTTCCGCTCCGCCCAGAGCGGAAGAAGTCATTTGATAATAGGGATTTGACTAAAGAAATCTTGTCAGTCCGTCAGATAGACTCACAAAAAATATTGGACACATTTTTTTTTTCACTTAAATGAAAGTCGAAGACGATAAAGTGCGTTGAATACTCGTGTGACTTCACTACACGCCAATGATTTAATAAAACAAAAAAATACGCGTCCAATATTTTTTTAAATCTATCTGACGGAATTTTATTAAATTATTTTTTAGTTAATTAGATTATTTTTTGACTAATACACAAATTTCCCACGCTTAAAAAAATGAGGTAGTCAGCATGACATAATTAGTAACAGCGTGTTAGAAATTTAGTATCTAATCCGTGAAAAGCTTTTCTCAGCTAGGTCATCGACCGTAAGTATAAATATGACAAACATTATGTTCAGCACAAATGTCCTTAAAAATCCTGAGAAAGTACTCTATAAGACCAAAATTAGAAGTAGTATAAGTACTTGTTTTCGCTATCAGATTGCTAACAAAGTAGCAGTAACATACCATATAAACTTAAAACATATGTACCATAATATACTAACTGATACAGTTACGATCTTTTCTCCTTATAAAGAGAACATTAAAAGAAAATATTACTCAGATTATGAATGTATCGTAACACAAGTACGTAGTTTTAATGTTTAAGTACGCTTATTTTAATTCACACTTCTGTCTAGTGGATATGATCGGTGGCTAATTCGGTTTTAGGATTTTGTAAACAACAAGGAACGCTTAAAGTTTCGCCATGTCCGTCTGATAAAAAGTATCCTTTGTATTATTCCAGACTATAATCTACCTCTGTGCCAATTTCATCAAAATCCATTCAGTAGTTTTTGCGTGAAAGAGGAACAAACATCCATAATTCCATACATACAAACTTTCGCATTTATAATGTTAGTAAGGACAAGGATTACATATTTTATTTCATAATCTGCGACATGTTGACACAATAGCATTTAGCCGCTTGCACATTTTTTTAAGGTAAAGTCAACCTTATGATGAGAACCTTAAAGATATTTTTACCGCAAATTTATGTGTGTCATAGGACATTTTGTCAATCATTTCTTTGATTAGTTGTAAATTAGTAGAGTTGCTAATAAATGATCGTTATATCTAAATGAGATACCTAAAGCCACAATTTATTGGAAGATCAGTAAGGATCAGCAAATACTGACGTGTTTATATATTTTATAGGTCAAACCATCTTTATATAACAGCCAACAGTTTATTAATGTGCAGTTAGCATATAATTTAGAATTAATTTATTATTCATCATATTTCATCCTTCAAATAAGTTCTTGTTATTAAACTATACACTATTATTTTCTGTTAAATACTTCATAAAACTACAGATTTATGCATTTCATTATTTTGATTATAACTGGAAGTGTTACGTGATTGGCCCTTAGGACAAGTAATTAGAAGTAGTTTATAATTTTCAAGAATCATATCCTTACCAAAACAATATCAAAATCCATGGATAGAGGCAGGTAGCGAGTTTTCTAGGGCTGCGGAATTTGTCCTGGAACGCAAAGGGCATTTGGAGAAACACAGATGGGTTTAGTCAGTAAGAGTCTGATACTTCCACCCCGCCCAAAGCGGGAGAAGTCATTTGATGAATTCCCATGTGTAAAAAAAATAAAATAAAAAGGTAGCGACTATGCTTTATACTATATTATATAAGATAGAGTAATTAAGAGTAACCTGTTTTCACAAATAAAGGAAGACAACTCACTAACGTGTACCAATTTTTACCTAAATGGTAATAAGTTCACCAAGTCAGAATTTAATTTCACAATAATTCTGACTGCCACAATAAGTCAGTTGACACATTTCCTGTCAGACCATTGTCAGTAACAAGACATTAGTTTTCCTTTCACTATAATTCAACCATTTATTTATGGGTCAATAGTAACAAACAATAGCGTTGCTATAATGATCTAACATTTATATAACGTTCCATAGACGTCGACTGCCCGTTGACCGATATAGCAAACTGTCATACAGTGTTCGCTGTGATTGGCAGGCGAATCCGCGTTCAAAGTTTATAGGTCATCGTAGTGGAGGTAGCTGGTACCATATATGTAGAAGGTACATACGCAATTTTCAATCTATTGTATTTATATCTGTGTATTGTTTCGAATTTTTACACTTTAAGAAAATAACATTTTTAAATAAGATGAGGTTCTTAAGATGACTATACCAGTTAGCCGGTGGGGTGGTCTTCTGAGGAAAAAACCTTACAGATTTTGAGATCCAGTGGCATCGAACTAGCGCGACTCACAAACAACAAACAGACCTGCATAATAAGCATAATCAGCCTTTTAATGTTCCCACTGCTGGGACACAGGCCTCCTCTCTAAGAGAGGGAAATGGGCCGTAATCCACCACGCGGGCCCAGTGTGGGTTGGTGAATGTCACATGTCTTCGAATTTTTGGTTCTAGGACATGCCGATTTCCTCACGATGTTTTCCTTCACCGTTTTGTGAGCAGTGATGATAAAGTTAATTACACAAAGTAATGCGCCTGGTAGGATTTGAACCCGCGACCTATAATTCGTAAGTCGGGATCGTTACCACTCGGCCACCACTGCTCCCCAAGTCAAAATAGACCTGACATTCCTCCTCCAGTCAGTTCCTTGTCCGTTCTTCTCCATAAGAATCTACCTTTGCGAATGGACGCTAGAGTCACTTAATTTATGATAATTTTTATTGATGACGTTCAAAAGTGCCGTTAATGGCCTAATTGAAATAAACGTTTTAAGTTTGAGTTTGTTCAAAATAGACCTGACTTTATACAAATTCTACATTGCGCCATCAATGTGCTCTTCCGTTTTGAACACATACAACAGCACGACAGCAACCACGGTGCAGTTGCCCATAAGTCACAGCACCTCTCTGGTCCGAGGATCCTTTCCTTTCAAGAAAAGTTTTTGGATTCAAACCTTGTTCCACATGTTCCGCATGTTTCTATACTGTTTCTTATAAAAGACTGTTGACATATACATAACTATTTTGCTTTTATTATATGTATAATGAAGCCTAGAAGTCGTGTTTAAGTTACTATAATACATAACTTATTTTGAGTTATTAAATCAAAATTTCGAAGAGGTCAAGATCAACATACGAGTAATACACATGTTTCTTCTCTTGAAAACTTCTATTCTTTCGTGATTTATTCGCATATATTGACCTAACAACCTCAATCAATATTTTGACTCTACCAAATATGCATCTTTTAAATTCTAAATATCATTAAAAGCTCGTTATAATGCAATACGGAAGAAAAATTAAATTGAATTCATCAGAACATTGCTATGCCAGAATTGATTTTTTAAATTTAGTTTTGGATACCCAATTAAAACTCATTTTAAGAGTAGTGCACAACCGATCAAATGGTAACAAGGTAAAAGAATATTAATATTCGAGTGGTTCTAGATTTAAACAAGTTTTCAGCAACAGTTCTAACATCTGTAAAATTGTAGCGAATCTCAGATACGCTTTCAGTATTGCAGTTTACGCTTTATGTAATAAATACTGAATCGTTATGTTTTATTTTATTTCAGGTAAGGAAACACGATGTCTTCTCGAATGCAACTCAACAGATATCCATATGTAGGTACATATTTCTTTTAGGTATATTTGGAGTGAACACTTACACCAAAAAAAAATTTTTTTTTCGATTTCTTTTTAAACGGTTTATGGTGATTTACTGTATTATGCCCACATTTATTTGCACTGAACACTTACAGTAGCTTAAAAAGAGCTACTTTGTTTACACTTTTGTGCGATGCGTTTCGTCCGCAGACATCTAACAAAAGTGAGTCGGCCTCATGCATGATTATTATTAGCCTGTAATTTATTTTAATTTAATTTACTTTACTTCATTTAATTCAAATTGAATTCAATGTACTTTTATTGAATGTTTTGTTTTAATAATCCATTTTTCATAGTCTTCTTTTACCGGCAAAAATTCAATTCTATAATATTTTATGTACAATTTATCACTTTCTTTTCTCTTTGTAAAAAGGTATCACGTCCTACCGGATCTGTGCACATCTGTAAGTGACAAGGTGACGGTAATCCTCATTTAAGTCATTCTCTATGTGTAATGTTTTTGTGACTTTGTCATTCGAGTGCCATAATATATTAATAATAAATAAGCGTCTAGCAATAAACGTATTTGGCCTTAAGTCATAAAATGAAGAACTTTTACGATTATTAGATACCAAAAACAGTCATCGTCAGGATCGTAAATTCACACATTTATCATGTGATATTTTTGGGAACCTGAAACTAAAAAAATCTGCAATGGCCATAATAGCATATAGCTATCAAACAACGATTTCAACTGAATCAGTCTAGTAGTTTCGGAGCAAATTGGCTGTGACAGTCAGCTATACACGAATGATTCTACAAGGTTCTGTTTTTTATACAGTCATCCGGAACCGTACACACAAAATCTCCTCAAATATGCATAACATTGCCTCATAACAACGTACCAACGTACACATCACAAAGTTCATAATCCGTCTTTATTACGTAGGTACATTATATTATAGTACATTAGCTCATAACACGACCTATATACCTAATTACATGAAACCACATACAGAACGTAACTACACTATCAGACATTACCACCTGTGACCTCTCACAAAAGAGTTTCTTTGAAAATGTCGGTGTCAATCAACCTTACTGCTCTATGACCGCTGTGACTTAGTATCTTATGTAATAGAAAAGATGAGTAAGAATAATTGTTATTACCTATTACATATTTCTTTTGAAAAAATAATCGTACATACCAACTTTTAATTTACCTAATCTGCCAGCCGCGCGCCATAGCTTGAACCCTGTTTCCGTACCCAAATAGCAAAAACGGAACCCTTATAATTTCGTCACGAGGGTTCGTAGCAAATGGCAAAAACGGAACCCTTATAATTTCGTCATGTCCGTCTGTCTGTATGTCACAGCCGTTTTTCTCGGAGACTATTAAAGCTACATAAATGAAAATTGGTAGGTAGGTGCAACCTGTGAACCGCTATTCAATAGTGCTGTGACATTATGAAAAAAATAACTTTAGGGGTGGCACTCCACACATTAACTGAGGGATGAAAAAATAAATTCCAACAAACATAAAAGTGTCATGGTATCATTGGATAGCTCTTTTAAAATGAAATAGAAGTTTCTAAAAAAGTTTTTATTTAAGCCAATTGTTTTTGAGATATGTGCTTCCAAATTCGTAACATTAAATGTGTCCCTCTAACTTTTTTTCTTTTTTAAAGAAATATTTAAGAATTTGAACCATAAGCACAGACAATTAAAAAAAAAACGATAACAATATACTAGTAATTGACTACTCGAACAGAACCTGTTATGATTGTGTGTTTTTCTTCACATGTATGAATGTATATGCCACCCGATAATTGTAAAATGTTTAACATATATATCTTGATAGATTGTAAACTCTATAAATAGTGAACTGGTGATGTTAAATTCTGATGCGCAAAAATGTATTCCAAATGTTGAATACTTTTTTACGCATCAGAATTAGATAGTCGATAATCTCTCGAAGTCATTCCGAGAAATTAACACACAATCATAATACTATCTATTTTTCAAATATCCCCATCATACGATCAACCTCTCTTTTTGATAACATCCATTAACGGATTAAAAAGAAACATGAGGTATTCACGACAATAAACCGATCAGTCATAGAACTAATGAATCAAGCATCCATTCGACCAGCATCCATTCAACAGCATGCAACACCAGTATCATCACTAAAAACACGAAACAAATCATCCCTACACAACACTAAATACAAGTAAACATTCACATCTAAAACTCCACTATTTTACGTTAGTTTAAACAAACGCGGGTGTTACATTACGCTGTCACAACACTTGAAGCAAGTAACATTAGAATGAAATGTGCAAGCCCACAAGCCTGCAAGCGTCTGCAAGGGACCGTGCGTAAATTGTGCAAGACACCACCTGCTGTGTATCCGGCACGACTAAGTTATTCAAGCTGGGAGCCCGGTCACACTGTGTCGTACGATACGGGAATCGATTAAGTGATAGGATAATTTTTTGAGCGAGTCTTAGCTATTGTGTTTGAGTATACTATTTCACCTCCTTCTGCGAAGCAGTAATGATAGCAAAGGAGGTGCCTCCTCCTTTGCTATCATTACTGCTTGACCGTGCGAGGGAGATCGAAACCTCACGTCCCAGCCGCCGCAACAGAAGAAAACGCCCCGGGCGTTGGGAGTCGCAGGGCGATTCTCGGCCACCATAGGCGCAAGCCTGCTGATGGCGAGCTATGGGTGGCTCGCCGTCCGATAACAACAATGTCCGGGTCGACAGCATGTCGTGTTCCACCCGCGCCTCATATTGATGTAAGCAAAGAAGACGGGCCCCGATAGAGTCAGTGCCTGCTAGGGTTGCGGGATTTGTTCGAAGGAGTCACCGCGGCCCTGCAACGCAATGGGTACTAGGAGGAATACGGGTGGGTTTTAGTCAGTAAGAGCCTAACACACTCTTCCGGTCCGGCTCCGCCCATAGCGGAAGAAGTCATTTGACGGTTTTCCATCCAGAAAAAAAGGCACTATTCTGTAAGTGTTTGCGAATTTGGATGGTTAAGAGCGAGGCCAAAGAAAGGATGAATGTATTAGATACGAAATTACCGGTACAAAAGAAAATAAATTAGACGATAGCGTGAGTGTGACGGGGTGGACACGAGAGAATTGAAGATGAGAACGTGTTGCGAGAAAACGAAGTAACACGGAACAAGGGCAGGAAGATAATGAATGTAACTTTAAAACTTGTTGCAGTGAAAGTAAGTTTTCAATTTTTGGAGCAGGAGAATGTGCCAGCTGAATGGTCAACTCCTTTAATTGTGAGTAATACGTATGCCTTCTTATTCATTTCAAACCACAAAGTTTATGTTACAGAGCAAACTTCCAAGTACCCACACACTAAGTCGGATGACAGTGAAAACATTCCCCAACAACGAAGTCTACAGCATAGCGACAGCTCGAGATTAAACACATTACAAACATTCAGAGATTAATGAATAATTCATTACACTGATACAAATGAGAATCTATATTATAAGTGACGTATTTACTGCAACTTTTGTATAATTGATAAGACTTCCTTTCATAAAAGATGAGGTTGAGCAATCGTGTACTTTAGTTACATTTCTATGCATTCTGGCAAGTAATATGTTAAATTTATAGGTCTTTAATAAGCAATTAGTCACCTTGAGCCATCCGTGTTCCTCTTAATGCCCTTTTGCTTTCCAGGGCTGTGGTGACTCTTTCGAACAAATTCCGCAACAAGCAATTAGTCGCTTAGGGATGTATTTTCGTATATTCAATGCACGTATTGTACCTACTGTTAAGGTCAATACTATAATTCGATCAGAAACTTCGGTACAAGAATTTATTCTTTATTTTGTTATGCTAGGTCAACTAGGGACATACGCTTCAGTGACAATAACCTTATGTGCTTATTTTGAGCGATACTCAGACTTAGTCAGTTTGTCTACAGTTACTCTACTCTCTCTCTTTGCCAAGCCTTTTTCAATGATTGAAGGTCAACTCACTTCAACAATTTTCGCCAGACGTGGCTGTGCTGGGTCACTGAGATATTTAAAATTTACGAATATGACACATTTAAAATGTCTCACAACTACCTTAAGTCGTCGGATTTTAGGTAGTTGTCCACAACATGGCTTTATTTTAGGTAGGCCTAAGAATCAAAAATCAAAAGTCATTTATTCAAACTAGACTGAAAGCCAGCAATTTTTGAACGTCAAATTTTACGTAAAGACAGTCCAACAACAGTCGAAGCTAACAACACCGATTGAAATATTCTAACTCACTTACGAGTAGTTTTAGTTTGGCATTGACATAAACTTAAAATTCTAACATTCGATAGTTCGATAGCAATTTCGATCGAATTCTTGTAAATGAGTTAATGATGTCCATATAAAGTACAGAGTTTGGAATTCAAAGGAAGGATATGACAGATTATCGAGTGTAGACGGATTATTGTACGAGAATTTTAAGAGTAATTTTGTTAAGGCAAGTTTGTATTCAACACCCGTCGTTTGCAATCAAAAGTAAAACCTAAATATCTTCGGCGTACAGTTTAAATATGAGAGTTTTTTATGTAGCTGCATCCGTGGTTTATTTCTAGGAATGGTACAATGTTTTTGAAATAGTTTGTTCTTCTTGTAAACCTAATGACATCTTATCTTATCAAATATACGTATTATGTAAAAACCAGTAACCAATGACTTCAAATTAAATACCTACCAGCGTAATAAGGAAATACTAATCACTACTTTACCAAGACAATAAGGGGACCGCAGTAGGTACATCGCTGTTTGCAACACAAAAACAAAACCTTTAACCTAATCTCATCTGGCACACACATAAATCTTAAACATTTCTTCACACAATACAAGCCTACAGTTGTTCTTATCAATCACGAATAGTGTTGACCAACTCTAATATTATAAAACTAGCTTCTGCCCGCGACTTCGTCCGCGTGGAATAGTTACTAACCCCCCGATTTTGAAACATTATTTATTGCTCTGCCTTCCTCGATAAACGGGTAATTTAACGCAGAAAGAATTTTTCAAATCGGGCCAGTAGTTCCTGATATTAGCGCGTTCGAACAAACAAACAAACTCTTCAGCTTTATAATAGTAGGTAGTATAGATGTTGTAATTATTCACAAGTGTTGAGCCTTGAGAAAGTGGTTATAGATAATTCAAACTAATGGCTTTATAGCCTTGAATTTAATTCAAAGGTGACAAACTGAAGCTTGTTATCTGTCAGATAATTAGGGCACTTATAGATTGTGCTCGAATTAAACGAGCTACTAAGGCTAGGTTCGTTCTGATTGATCTATCACAGTTGGATTGAACTTAGTTTGCTGAACGAATATGTGAATGAATTAAAGGTTGTGAATGTATGGGTTGTCATGATTTTCGATCAAAGGACTAATATCGGTCATAAGAAGCGTTAAAAAAAATTGAAATTTAAAATCAGAATGCTAAAGTTCTTAAAAATACGTGAATTGCTTGATTACATTTATCTAAGGTGAGACCCATGGCAGTACCATGTATGGTCAGGTTTCATAAACTATATCGCCCCAAATTTACAAAAGAACTTCAAGCGGTAGATACTTGAGCAGTTAAGCTATATTGTAAATTAAAACAAGTGTGTGTAAGATTCTAGATTTTCCCAGCCATATTTACCGCAGGGCTAATTCATTCATCAAATATATCGCAAGTTTCTGGTTTTGCGGAACCACTGCGGTCTCACTTTCATAACTTTGTTTCGTAAATTAAAGCAGCTTAACTTTTTAATTATATTTTACTAGCGACCGCCCTGGCTTCACACGGGTACAATGCTGTTACTAAATCTCTACTAAAGAGGAATGTTTACATGTATTCTACATATAAACCTTCCTGTTTTCTTTTATCACTCTATCTATTAAAAAAGCCGCATCAAAATCCGTTGCGTAGTTTTAAAGATTTATAGAGGCCGACAGACAGCGGGAAGCGACTTTGTTTTATACTAACTTCTGTGAGTAGCTTAACATACATACTCCAGAGAGAATAATGTCCTATGTCTTAATCTAGAATGTGGTCTAGTCTTATGTCAAGTTTCCAAAGAAGTACATACAAACAGAGCTACTTTCGCATTTTAGCCTATCACCAAAACCAGCTTAATAGAACGACCCAGAAATAGGTAGATTGCTGGGTCGATCTGCTAAGATGGTTTTTGCTTATTATAATGGTGACTCCACCACTTGCTTCGTTGCGGGATTTGTTCGAAAGAATCACTGCGGCCCTGGAACGCAATTATTATGGCATTCGGAGCAACACGGGTGGGTTTTAGTCAGGAAGAGTCTGACACTCCCTTCCGCTCCGTCCAGAGTGGAAGAAATGTGTTGTGACGATGTTTCAGTATTGCTTTAATTCTAGAACTTTTATCATATAGGTACTTCGATGTCGCCTTACAAAAAGAACGGGATAATTTGTAAGTAATACGATAAGTATAATTAATTAATTACAATCATACTAGGTGGGTACAGCCAGTTTTATACACGCACACGACAGTCGTTACTACCTGACACGATACCAGTCGTGATTATGTTTTTTTTAAGTGATTGTATTTTGTTTTCTCACGCGTTATGAAAGTTTTCTTCACTATTTTCTACCACGAAGTATTTTTCAGATTCTGCTAAATATATATAAGTAAAAGGTAATACTGGTCTACTGGACAGGGCTTAACCTAGAAGACTTTCTACCAGGCGGCAGAAAAGTGAGGAAGAATATAGAAGGATAGAGAAAATATTGGCAGATTTTCTTCATTTATATTAACACATAAACCTGTTCAAAATTCTAGTCCTCCGTCTTTTCTGTTGCAATTCCCAATAGATTTGAAGCCATTTTTACCTGAAACAAACAAAAACAAATTATAAATACAAGTGGAAATAAAACACTGTAATAAAAAATCAAAGATAACTACTACTATTTCAGTACTACGTAAGGGATTTATGTATAAAATTTAACAGGCTTATATATAAAGTTTTATCTTATTTCTTAATAAACTACATAATAATTGTACATGCAAAAATAATAGCAGTCTAGAACATTATAATAGTCCAAGTCGCCGGCGCATATTCAATGCCCTATCTACACTAATATTATAAAAAAGGACAGATTTGTGGTTTTGTATGTTTGTAACGAATAAACTCAAAACTACCTTACGAAGTACATAAGCCGCTTTATATTTAACAAATAGCTGGATCACGATCCATGGTCGTAAATTATGATGCGCGTGCGCCGAATCGGGAGTAAATTGTTATGTATCATAAATCATCGGTTTATGGGCTAGCCGTAAAATGGGCAATGAGTTTAGCCCGACATGAAAATAGTTTGCAGGTGATTTTGTAGAAAGTAAATTTTATAAATATGTGCACATGAATTTAACATCAGTTTAATGTTACTGATTATTTTTGGTCGTTGATTGAATGCCTAGGGTTGCGGAATTTGTTCGAAAGAGTCACCGCGGCTCTAGAACGCAAACGGCACAAGAAGGATCACGGATGAGTTTTAGCCAGTAAGAGTCTGACACTCCCTTCTGCTCCGCCCAGAGCGGGAGAAGTCATTTGATGATTTCCCACCAATAGAAATAAAAATTGCGACAAAATGAAAAAAAAATGGATAGACAAGACGAAGACAACAACAAAAAATCAAGACCTACATCCCGGAAACAGGCCATAAACATTTTCATCACGTGTTCAATAACTAGACAAAAGTGAAGCAAAATAGGAAGTAGTTGCTAAAGTTAGAAAGCAAGTAGTTTATAAAAGAGAGTCACTTTTGATACTAATTCTGAAGCAATCGATTCAATTGAAAGATGTCGCTATAAATATTGTCAGCTTCAAGTATATCTTCCGACGTTTAGAGTAGTTGCTGGCGATACTATAATTTCCTCACAACCATGAACGCAAGATGCCTGGCCATACGAACAAGGATGGCGACCATAAAAACCTTTTTTTCTGGATGATAAATCATCAAATGACTTCTCCTGCTCTGGGCGGAGCGGAAGCGAGTGTCAGACTCTTACTGACTAAAACCACCCGTGATTTTTCTTGAGCCCTTACGTTCCAGGGCCGCGGTAACTCTTTCGAACAAATTCCGCAGCCCTATGGGGCTCCGTCTTCATCGCTGACAGCTCTTTGAGGTGCGCGTGGAAAACGACGCGCCGTCGACCCGGACCTGGTTGCTATCGGACGACAAGCCAACCATAGCTCTCCATCCGCAGGCCCGCGCCTGCGGTGGCCGGGAATCGCCCTGCGTTTTCCGACGCCCGGGGCGTCTTCTTCTGTTGCGGCGGCTGGAGCGTAACGTTTCCCTCTCCCGCACGCGTTCCGCCTCCTCCTTCGCAAGCATTACTGCTTCGCGACCATGCCGTACTCTTTTAGGTACTAGGTAACTTTGATAGATACACATACCATAAAAGAAACGGATAAAATCAAAATGAACAGCATACACAACTTGGAATGGATATGCGATAAACGAGCATTTATTCGCATAGTACTGGAACTAATGTGTAAGAAAAAACACTAGTTTTCAGAAAAAATTGACGTTGACTACATAACGTTGACCGAAGCTGCTCAAAAATAATTAAAACTAAATAACTGTAACTTTTCTCACTTTTATTTATCGTTTCGACTTTCGGTTTTCTTACTTCGTTCTACTGTCTTACTACGATTTTGTTGATTTGCCATCCCTGTTTAACACCATTAATCTTATAATTCACTGCACACTGACCAGAACGAACGCATAGAATGAGCATAGCAAAACGCGGCACGGACAGCATTATGCAATGCCGGAGCCGATAGCTATTCAGATATACGGAGAATTAATTCGTCTCTCATTATGTTGTGGCTGATTTATGCTCAGACTTTATAGCCGTTACTTTGGGTAAGGGGTACCTGAAATAAGAGGTAGTAAGTAGGTGCATCTATAAAGGAATACATACATATGTACTAACGCCAGTCCGAGGCGTACATATAGTGATGATGGTAGCCTCCTTGACTGCGATTCACTGGCAGACAAGATTGTCGATAGAACTTTGGAAATGTCTAGTAAAAGAATAAAAAGTATTTTGAATTATGAATACGAAAAATATGCTTTATTTTTATAACAGTCATGTAGCTCTTATAAGGCAGATGCCGTAAGTAAGTACGAAGTTAAATTGCAATCCGTGTTTTATTCATTAGAATAGTAAGTAACCCTAGGACCGAGGTACCCTGTGAGAGGGCTGATCCCGCTCGGAGAAGAAGGCGTCGGGGACGCAATCGCTTTGACGCATAAAACGCTGTAACCCCACCTGCGTCATTTAATGCAGGTGGTACTCCAGGGTCACGGGCGCTCAGAGTGGAGACTCGGTCCGCCAACCCAGTGATCCTAGGAAAGGCGGTGGCACAGTGGTCACGTGTTGCCGTGCAGAGCGAGATTTAGGAGGGACCCCTTTACAGTTTCCCCAGGGATGTGCCCTAACAGGCGTCGCACAGAAGGGCTTCCGTAGTGGTCTTTTAAAAGGTATCGAGGCCCCCTTCTATGTGCTGATGGTGATCACTGGGGTGTTTTCACTGAGGGAAAAATCCCACACTCAAAAGTCCAGGCGCCTTTTGAATACCGAAATAAATGGTCCGCACAAGCATCAAACAGAATTAATTTAAAAAGAGGGAGAGGGAGGGCTGTACTATACAGTGACACAATACACTGTGAAATTTTAATGGTTGTTTTCCCGAAGCGAAATGAGTTTGTATCGGTAATACAATCGATTTATATATATAAAAAATATTAGACTCCATAAATGGCAGATTAACAATTGTGATAAACAAAACTCGAAAGCGATTTGAACCAACAGTAGTGCACCGCGCGATATGTAGGTACGCGGCGGCATCGGCACGTGCGTCTTTATGTAGGTATCTACCTACGTTATGTCTAGTGCACTACTATTGATTCTCGCTCTTTCGAGTTTATGAACAATTTTTTAATGATTTGAAAAAAAAAACATTTATTTTTTTTAGTTTAACTTTGTTTTTCGATAGTACTACTGATGGGTAATCGTCCTGCCGCGGGAAAACAACCATTAAGATTTCACACTGTATATGGGCTAGTTAGGTTAAATATAAATATCTGTAAATTGGGTAATAATCCATGAGGAGAGCTATAGAGTCAGCTAGCCTAGATTCAGTTACATTCTAAATGAATTCCACCCCCACAGTGGCCATTCCTAAAGCCGTTTCGTATTAACCACGTAATAAAGTGAATAATGACGGTAATAATGTCCGTCATTACACTCGATTTAAATTCACCCAATTTCGCAAAACACAAATCATAACTTAAGCTCAATTCTAGACATACAAAACACATCCTTATTCACAAAATAGCTTTGATTTTAACACATAAATTAAAGTCAGTATCGTTTTTACAAAACGTTGCAGTAAAAACCATTTCAGGCACGAACATAAGGCTAGCTCTCCACTAGAACTGACCAAAGAAGGAGAGCGATAAGCAAAGAAAATTAGAATTGCTTTATATTTAATTAAAGCTATTGTACTAGTGGAATTTTCGTTCCGTTTCTCGCGCAAGTCTAGTGGAAAACTAGCCTTAAATTACCGTCCGTGCGCAAAACGTTTAATTTATAGACTTTCGTGTTCCGGATTCCATAAAGTGTTCCATAATATTACGCCATTGCAATGTTACGCTTGCATTCTGGCAAATTGATGTAATTGGATTTTGAACAAGTGTTGACGGCTCGACTGTACCGAGTACGGGCGCGAACAGAACTGGAGCGCGGGAATAGAATGAATTATGCAGTTCGGACTGTTGTAAATGCATGGATAGGAGAAATGTCTTACTGGATTAGGTTAGAACACATAACTACTGTAGTAACTCCATAGTTATGAGGTTTTATGTCATTGTAAGGTAGAAACTATCATGCGTCGTCGCGCTATACAGGAAACAAGTGACCGTCAAAATCATTCGTACGGTAAACCTGATCACGCTGACAGAGGTTTCTTTTAGGTTTTAAATGAACTGGACGATCACTTATTGCGCGATAATTGCTTTCTATTAGGACGACGCTCATTTTGCTTCATTTATTCTGGATACTGAAAATATTCTATCATGAAAAATCCATAGAATTTCATCAAACCAGGATAAGCGACGTTAGTATCTAAGTAAACAAGATGCCTAGGCCTGTTTAGTATCCCTAATTAACCAGTTGATTTACAATAACTAAACTAATAAACATGAAATATTGGTGCCCGCAACACATAAACAATTATCTTAAGTACAGAAGAACACAAAAGTGCTACGGTTACGTTACTATACATCACGGACTTAATTGCTGTTGAGTCGTATATTATACCTAGACTAGATTCATTTGCATTTTAATGGTCTAAAGGCATTCTTGTTTATGTAACATTAGGTACCTACTGGCAGTGTGGGATCCGGTGAAATGAATAAAAAAATGTAATTAGCCCGTCAGATAGATTTCCAGAAAATTTTTGCTTTTACACGTAAACAAAAAAAACAAAGACGGCGTTGAAAACTCGTCTGAAGTCACTTTTATACCTTGTTGTGACGTCACAAGGCCCCACTCATGATCCTTGAAGCTTTTTATCTACGTCAATTTTTATAGATTTGACAAAGCAAAAAATACGTGTCCAATATTTTTCGATAATCTAACTGACGGACTAAATAGAATCATATTTTTAATCCTCAGGAAACATCCCTATTGTAGCGAAAATTAGCTAGTAGGTATTAGATTTATTAACTGTTAGTAGGCATTGGAGATTAAAAGGAGTAGATTCCAACAGATTTTAAATATTGCAGGCCTACAGGCAGGCCTATTATAATAGGTAAGTAATAATCATACACATGACAGCTTAAGTAGCGCAATATTAAAGAAATAACTGTCTTTAGCCTATCAAAAGGATCAGCTAGACTCAAGAGACTCCCGTGTAAAAAGTTTATGTAAGTCCGTAGAACATTTCTAACAAGCAACTCTGCTTGGTGTAGAGGTGGCCGAGTGGTAACAGCCCCGACTTACGAATTGTAGGTCGCGGGTTCAAACCCATCCAGGCGCTTTGTGTAATTAATTTCATCACCACTGTTCGCAAAACGGTAAAGGAAAACATCGTGAGGAAATCGGCATGTCCTATCATCAAAAATTCGAAGAGAACATGTGACATTCACCAACCCGCACTGGGCCCGCGTGGTGGATTTCAGCCCATTCCCTCTCCTAGAAAAGAGGCCTGTGTCCCAGCAGTGGTAACGTTAAAAAGCTGATTATGCTTATGCTAACTGTGCTTGGATATTTTTAAAAGGCACACAATCATGTTTCGTAATTTTGGATATATAGTTATGTACAGGCAGTGTGAAAAAAGCATTACTTTCTCCATATTTGCAATACGTATTACATTCACAATAATTCACAGTCATGATACCGATCTCATTAAAACTGAATGATAGGTAGGTAAGAGGTTAGACTCAATCAAATATGTGATTAGAATATAATTCTTTCGGCTATACTTTCACAATGAGTTCAGATATAGGAATAGAAAGAATCGATTTGGCCTCTCGTTTTCATTCGATCAAAAAATTTAAAAGTCAATCTGTCGGGCCTTTCTTCAACTAAGTTAGGGTCGACTTCCAGACTGACCAAATGTAGCTCTAAATATCAGTATTTAACATACATATGCATAAACAGGGATTTGTATTTAAATAAGTATATCCTCCATAGAATTCATTCAAATTCAATATGAGACATAGATACCTACCATTGACATTTAATTGCTCCTCTAAAAGAAAATGTCTGCCGACTGTCATTTACCCCCCACCTAAACGTACCAATCACTTTAGTATAAACAAACATGCGATTTCAGCAATCCCGAACGATTTGCTATCATTTATTGAAGAGTTCCATTTCCTATTATCTCTATTCTTCATCAGATCTTCACCAAACTAGAAAGGGACCACGTTGAAATACTAAGATGCTCTTCCAAACCATCGTACACAATTTAATTTTTTCATTTTACATCGACAAGAGGGAATGAGAACGTCGTCAATGTAAACTGAGCCACGCATTGTTAGGGATAACTCAAATACTAGTCGTTAGATCTCAATCAGCCACGCGACAAGCACCACCTTTCGAATATAAAAATAATCATCAAAATCGGTACACCCAATACAAAGTTATGGGGTAACATACATTAAAATAAAATACAGTCGAATTGAGAACCTCCTCCTTTTTTGGAAGAATAAAATAAATTTTGCAGTCCAAACGCCAGTGTATCTGATATACTTTCTGCTCTTGACACAATGTTCAGCCTTGAATCCTTATCGCTATAGAACACTTCATCATCTTATCTCCAAGTCGTTGACTCGTTGAACCATTTGGCAAACGCGTGGGTCATATCAAGACATCTCCTTTTAAAAAAGATCGTGAATGCATGATAGTTCCTACGTCAGTCACGAATCTTATGTACTAAATTATACATAATATACCACATGTGAGAGTTTATATTAATGTAGTTGTATGAATGTTACAAGACACAGGAACAGTTTTATACACGATGGTGTTTTATATTATGATGCAATGTGAAGTTTGAAATTAGGTTTTATTAAAACAAAGAGGAAGTCGGTTTCATATAGGTTATGAAGGGTTAGTTTGATATCAGGAGATTCTAACAGTATTTTGTAGTCATCAAAACCTAATATAGTGAAATAGACTACGTTTCATTTCGACTGGACCATTGCATTTCTTTTAGACTTTTAACAATGTCTATTTGACAGGCGTGCTTAGAGAAAGAAAGAAAGAAAAAGTTCTATTAGGGCAGCTTAAAAAAGCTTTGCAAAATATTATGTTGATCACATACTGGCAAAAGATACAGTAGTATATCCTGCGAGTACAACTAAAGTAACGGGTATTTACTAACAAAAATAACTCCATTTTCTCACCAACAAGAGCACTTAACCTATCTCCAACAAAATCCCGCCAATAAATCCTTCTTGACCAACAAGGAGCGTGTTATTTTAGATTTTCCCTCCTGTGCTGGTACCAATAGTGTCTACTTTTATCTGTGGCCATTAAACGAAGCAGTACTGTTATGTACATGGTACAGTTGATAGCACAAAAGACATCAGTACGCCTCGATTTATATAATAAAGACAGCGAAGAAGACGGAACCGCGGGTTTTTTGACGCCACATATTGGCCCGTCTAGACCGAATCAATATATATGACTATCGTGAGATTTCCACCATTGGACATCCCAAGTATCATCACATCTGCCAATAGGGTAGGGTATATGGGTATGCAACTTTCAGTACCAGATCGCCACTTCAGAACCTTTTGGCCTTATCGACCTTCCGTTATGCGAGCAATTTATGACAGCCACAAAATTGATGACAGTGCGAAAATTGAAACACGTGGTTCTCGCCACTATCTGATTTGGTTTGCATAGATGATATATTCCTCACTTTAAATGAATAGCAATTAAATTGATTAAATGTGTCCAATACTCGCACTTAAAAGCGTTCACTCACTTAGAAGTGTTTTGACAGTTTGCGACTGCGAATGCTACTTAAAAATACGAGAGTATTGCCCCGGAATTGCTGCTTAGTTACTTTAGGCGCTGACTGTACCTATTTGCAGATAAAAGTCTTTTACGTGTTGTTGCGCACACGCCACCGTTCTAAAGTGCTTGGTGCAAGTTTGATAAAGTAGCTGAGGTAACAGTAGGAGACATTTTGTTTATATAAGTTCTTCTAATCGGGTAGGAAGAAATAAAAAATTTCCGGGGAGACGGAAAAGCAGACCGTCAATTAAATAGCAGGCCTTAATAACAACAAATAACTTACATTTAAAATAAATGCTTCCCGAGGAATTCGTCGAAAAACTGTTCTATAAATCTTTGCAATTCAACAAAAGCCAACAGACCTCGTCTGTAGTAATCAATAACAAGCATACATTGGAAGTCTGCGTCTGTACATTTGTGGGCGTAAAGTATTAAATAAATAAATAAACTGAATTAAGTCATTTCAATTACTTAACAACATATACTATTCCTCGTTCTTCATACCAAACATGAAATCTCGTTCGCACTTGGAAAATTGCCATAAAAAAACTTCAAGTCATTATTCCAATAGACAGAGATCGTAACTTAAACCACATTGACTTTATTAACGATTACAAAATCTGCGGTCTCTCATCAACTTGGACCACTCAACAATACTTTATAGCCAAGTCTTTACTTAAGACACAAACTATCCTACTAACAAGAGCGATCTAGTTATAGACCTTACATAAAAGCCTTAATGTAAATAATTTCCTTCATCGATGGTATTGGTCAGCCATATTTCAAACACAAGTACTAAAGTATTTAGTGTTGTGTAATACAGGAATTATTTAGCAAAGGACGTTAAGTAATCGTGTTTTTAGGTCATTTCTGATTTGTGGTTTTCTGGTTTAGAATGTGTATGGAAAGTGGTTACTTAGATAAGGTTTGTTGTAATAATGAAGTACGCAAGATAATAATTGTACCATTGTAGAGCAAAAACCAGTTAACAGAAATAGATTGATCTATCAATCACTGAGCTTAGAAATGTCCAAGCTTAGCGATCGATAAATACTTAATTGAGTTATTTTCAGACATTTAGCGTAAATTCTTTCACGATTTTTCATTTTGCTAGACAATTCTGTTGAGCAATAGTTGAATAAAAGGTTCAACTATTGCTCAACACAATGCTTACAGATCTTTATTCATAAAATTACAGGTACATCATGCAACAATAGTTTCAGAAACACAAATTTTTAAACGATGAAGCAACATACTATAGTACGTATGTAACATGGAAAATTGTGTCACTTAATATCTTCAAAGCCAATTATGTATTTTTGGAAATTCCTAGTCAATGGATCAATGTGAAAAATAGGAACGATGTTTCACTATTTTTAACCTCAATAAATATTTTTTATGTAGTCATTTGAAAGGTATTAGACCTAGAGAACTCTACAGTCGACCGAATAATTCGTATTATTCAAATTGTTGCGTCGACAACCACCTCAACAACATCATTACATGTTGCTGAAATGTCACGTCAATCAACTCCTAATTCAAATGTTGGAACCGATAAATAAATGGCAATGGACCTCAAAGTTTATTAGGATAGGGCTGTCACAGAAATGTAAATGGTTGGTAGGAAATTGTGTTCATAAGCTTATTATGAACACAATTTCCTACCAAGCATTTACATTACCAGCTGATAGCTTTTTTTTAATGGCCCACTCGCAGTTCAGCACTCTAAGGCTGGTTACTGCTTAACCGATCTTTCCGGTGGTGGCCTCAAATGAATTTAAGGCCTCCAGGCAGGGCTCCAGCTGACAGCGTTGTGGACGAATTTATATACTTTCTGTCTCTCTTCATATACTTACATAAATGTATAACATATATTATGAAATCTGCTGCAATTATCAACACAAAACTCTCAATAATGTCAATCTAGTGTATTTTTTTTTGCTGTCATAATATGGAAAAGGTTATGTATTACATAATATCTTCTATGTCTTCATAACACATTACTAAGCATAACAGTACCTATTTACACATATTTTAGCTATCTATCTTTTAAAGGCGCGATGCTACAATGCGACGACAATACGACACCAATTTTTCGTAGAAAATTTTCCTACTTTTACTTTCAAAATGGCTGTCAGTCACGGCTCTTCCAAATTATATCGACATTCCCTCAAGGCCGCTGACATTCGAATACAGAAAACCAAAAAACACTATGCGTAGTTATCAGACAGGCTCTAAACAGTAGCTCTTCTAGTACCTAATACGGCTAGTATAGACCAACGAAGCTAGTATTTCATGCTGCTCTAAATAGTTCATGAATGGAACTGTAATCATTCATTCACGGTGAGTAATACTTCATTCACGAGTGTTGACAGATATGTTAGTTTTCTGCTGTAATCGTAAACCACTGACAAGGAAGTTTATTGCATTTGAATATGGTCCATTAAGTCTGACTTTCTGACATGTTCGTGTGTTTGGTAGTTTGTGCAGCCGCGTATAAACCCTTGAGGAAAACATTAAGTTACACATGATTACAGGAAACAACCATAGTAATAAAGTATATTTGTGATTTCAAAATAAAGCTTAAGTAGCTGTACTATGGACCTTTTTGAAAAATACACAATTCCTGAAGGCTCATAAGTTATTGTTTTCTGTAGCATCGCTCTTGTGAACCATGCCTCAGAAAAAGTGGAAAGCTCATTGAAAGATTTTCTGAAATCAGATCAAATGACTTCCAGAGACTTTATTAATTTCATTTATTAAGATATTGTTTGATGTCTATACTAATAATTATTATAAAGAGGAAAGATTTGTATTTTTGTATGTAACGAATAAACTCAAAAACTACTGGACCTATTTCAAAAATCATTTCGTTATTAGAAAGCTACATTCATCCTGACTAACATAGGCTATATTTTATCCCCATATTCCACGGGAACGGGAACTACGCGGGTGAAACCGTGGGGCGCTGCTAGTAATTTATAAAGGTGGAAATTGTCTAACAACAAGTACGTACTTAGACATAACGATTGTATGTTATGATCTAATATTATTTATCTCTCAAAAATTATCTCAATCATAACAACCATCACACTAGAATGAAACGACAGCCCTATTCATAGACATACCTTACGCCTCCGTGACTCGGCGTGAAAAGCTCGCGACAGATTTAGTCCAAACGATAGCAAAGTTAAGTAAGACGAGAGTTGCATTTCTGATATTACGCAAAACTACCAGCTTGTACCTACTGCAGCTTATGCTAATTTGATCTGACAGTATTTTCGAATCGTATTGATTAATCAAATGCTTGTATGAGGAAATTGTATAGACCAGGAATTTATTGTGTAAGTTTCTTGGCTTTATAAACTGGAATGTGCTTGAGAGTTCATAAAATACATAGTGCATGCTTCTGGATGATTGCATAGAAGTTTTATCTGGGTAAATCATACCACAAAAATAGCGTTCAAATAAACTAGGCTCACTGCATCGAAATGGGTTCTCAATAAAACAGTTAATTTCAAAACCGATAATTAGATATTCATCTTTCGGAAAATTATGAATAAAATCTAATTTATATAAACATACATTTATTTAATTATATTTGGAAACATAATCAAAAATACGTCTGATCAAAATTGTTTTGTGAGTAAGGAGTCCTTAAATTATTTACCTACATTTTTTCAAATGATTGATGATAATCATCATCAATCACCACTGGATTTGGATTATCCAAATTGGATAACCAATAAAACCGCTACCAAATAAACGGAGTTATTTGGTAGCAGTTTCCATTGTAATTATTTTATGCGTAGACTCAGATTGCAATATTCAGATTTCATATCGCAATATTTCGCAAGTTTCTTTAGGATATATTTCAATAATTATTTTTATTGTATTCACCGATTGCGGCTACGAAATATCATTTAGGTTTTTCTATGGGACAACTTTTCTTGTACCTTGATTACTAAGAACGGATTTCAGCAAAACTGAATTTCGTATTGATATTATTATTTGACCTAGTTGTGTAAGAGGACAAAAATTCATAAAAATTGTCGCTAAGAGTAGACAAAACATGACAACACTTCGCTATAACCTTCATCTGCCTAGCCTTTTCCCAACTATATTGGGGTCGGCTCCCAGACAAAACGGATTCAACTGAATATCAGCATTTTCCGTAGAGCGGCTGCCTACCAGACCTCCATAACCCATTAACTGGGGAACACGGTACTTCATGGCAAGACTGGCGTCAGATTTTCTGGCTTCTGACAATCCGTAACGACTGCCAAAGATCTCCAAATGACAGCCGGGACCAACGGCTTAACGTGCATTCCGAGGTATGGGGAAGTCTCGTTATGTTAAGATGGTCACCCACCCACAGATCAACCTCGGCAAGCATTGCTTAACCTCGAAGATCGATACGTGCGGCTGATATAATTTAGCCACGAGCTCCTCCAACCCATGTAATGCAATCCATTTAAAACAATCGTGACGATTGTTAATCCTAGATAACATAACGTAAGTGACAATACGCCTTCCTCATACAAATTATCATCGGTTACCGCACAACTGTAATACTACTTTAACAATTTAATAAACTCAGTATTTACTTCAAGTACTTATATATGGCAACACTGCTCCACACTTTGACGGTATACAATGACTTAATAAACAAAAGTGTTACGTCAGAAAAGTGTAACAGAAATTGCTTCCTGAACGGAAAATTGCTAGGTCGATTTCCAGCCGATCTGCGGTAGTCGACTTTACGGGACTGTCGACCGATTGATGCCAATTTATGTTCATGTAAATATGCACGATTCTCCACTGTTGTACAACTGTAATTACGTTGGGAAATACTTTTACTCTTTAAGACGTTGCCAACGTAACAGACAGACTTGGAAACGCCTCTGAGGGATGTTGCGTGAGGTAAGGAAGGAAGTGCTTAGGTAAATTACTTAATTGTTACTGTTCAATAGTTAGAGCAAGATGAGTTTATTCGCATAAAATAACAGACAGAGAGGAATAATGATTACCTATATTTACTTCCAATAGTAAAAATTTCTTTCTTATAATTCTGAAGAGAAAAGTTCTGTCAAACACATTATCTTGTACTTATGTAAGTAATTATTTACATTAACATCTTTAATTTGTCAATCTAGTTACACACTAGGTAGGTCTTGATTCAGTTTTATCTAACTAATTTGTTTGAATTAAACAGGCCTAAAAATTATTATGCATCATACCAAAGTGAGTGTATCCAATACATCAAAAAAGATACGCTACATGCTTAGTTACGTCAACAAACTATTAAAAAGGCCGAAATTAACTAACAAACTATTTATTTAAATGTTTAAAAATAAACAATTTAGAGCAACTACTGGTCAAACTTGCTTAGCGATCTTAATTACTCTACTAATCTTAACGCAATTTAATTAAAACATTGACACACTTATGCGCTGGACTGTACTTCCAGGGTTGGCCCATGTTGCGTAAAAAAAAATTGCGCGAAACAGCTAATGGCCATTCGGGCTTTTGGACTTAGTTCAGCATAGTCCAGATTCCAGACTTTTCAACTGAAGACTTTTTCAAGAGAATAAAAATGTTGAATGCTTAACTACTTACTGAAAAACGAAAGATTACATACCTAGTGAATATTCCGGGCTTATTCTTTTCGGCTCTTTGTCAAGTTTTACTGATTCCAAAATAATAAATTTAGTAATTCTACTGCATTCTAGAAAGGGAAAATGTTCTAGAAATCTGCGAAACTATGCGCGTGAAATTGATTCGCGTATTTCCGCTCAAATTATCATTTGTCCCTAGCCTTAGGGCTGCCCCACATTGCGTCACATGCAATTACAACAGTAGGTTTATTACGATTACAAAAGTATTACCATTACGTCCACGTATAGAGAAAGTAGTTGCGACAAACGGAAGGACAGACAGAACGATCTTGCTATGTTTATGTACGTGATTTGAGATAATGTGAATCCTTACATTCGAAACTGTAACACGGGTTGACACTCAATAATCAACCTTAGTGCTTACAAAATAAGAATGATTATGATACGGGAAAATTAGATATCCATTGGTTTTAAATGGAAATGCACTAATGCTTATTTTCTTAAGCGGGCTTTACATTCAAGCACTGTGGTCCGCGTTATGCGAGGAAGAGAAATCGTTTACTATTAATTAGAACTCCTTTACATTTGTGTCCGAGTAAAATGATCAATTAAGAGCTTCTAATGTATTAGTAACTAGCTTATGCCCGCGACTTCGTTCGCGTGGAGTTCCATACAAAATGTTAACCCCTTTTTAGTCCCCTTAGGGGACGAATTTTCAAAAATCCTTTCTTAGCGTATGCCTACGTCATAATATCTACCCGCATGCCAAATTTCAGCCCGATCCGTTCAGTGGTTTGGGCTGTGCGTTGATAGATCACTATGTCAGTCAGTCATTCCCTTTTGAGTTATATATATTTAGATAGATGGCAACTACAAAACCTACTGACTTTCATGACTCAAATGAATATACAGCCTTTCATTTTGTCCAGTCAAAATGAAAGGCTGCATACTCATTTGAGAGAGACAATTCACTATTATTTCCCTTTCATTTAATTTTAATTAATTGTATTGCTTCAAGATATAACAGATATCAATTTAACAAAGGAAGAATACACAGAAATACACCTGTATTCAAAAATTACACAATCCAAATCTTTTCACTTATGTAACGGTTAAAACCAATAAAGGCGTTTTTTCTGATTTTTTTAAAGCATAACCATTCCATTTACACAAAAAAAAAACCATATTACAACAATTAGAAACTTTTAATCGATATAAAACCACACAATTATGATACGATATTACCTACGTTCACTGGTCTTTCGATTCAAATCGATTATGTTTTTGCTGTTTTTTTAGCGGGATCCAATGTAGTCTTCAAAAGATGTGTAATAGCCAGAAAGCGAAGTCCCTATCAGGTAATTTTACATCAAATTCATAATTTTAGGTACAAAAGTCAGATTTTGCTGGAAGACTCAAATATTGGAAATTTAGTGGAAATCAGTTTACAGCATTTAGCTACCCTACCCCCCCCCCTTACTCTGAATTTCTTGTCCCATTAAAATTAACTGAGTACCCGTTAGTTTTTAACCGACTTCTAAAAAAGGAGGAGGTTCTCAATTCGGATGTTTGTATTTTTTTTTTTTTTTTTATGTTTGTTCGCGCATAACTCCGTCGCTTGTCAACCGATTTGAAAAATTCTTTTTTTGTTGGAAAGGGTATACTTCCCAAATGGTCCCATGAAAATTTTATCGAAATCGAGCAAGCGGTTTTCGAAAAATCTAAAAAAAATATCTATATTACCTACATTGACGACCTCTTAGTTTACTCTGCAAAGGAGCAGTGCGTTTTTTTTACACCAATGTGATTGGTTCGTTTAGGTGGGGGGAGGGGAGGGGATGTAGGTACCACTAAAAAGTGAAAAATAAAAAACTTTTTACAAAAAAAATACAACCGACTTTTACACAAAAAATCAAAAAAGTGCAAAATAACTTTAATTTCGGAAGTCGGTGTTCAAAAAACGAAAAAGCAACCACCAACACCGAGTTCCGAAATTAAAGTTATTTTGCACTTTTTTGATTTTTTGTGTAAAAGTCGGTTGTATTTTTTTTGTAAAAAGTTTTTTTAATGGGACTAGAAATCCAACTAGCCTATAATTAACCTAGAACCGCCTCTGGACTTCGATAAAAAAACAAAAGGGCGTATCTATAAAACGGATTAACCCACACGTACGATATTACGAATAATTCCGCTCTACTTAACATTAGATTCAACCCACATTCGCCACACAGTTCGGGAATTGATCAACAATGGCCGGTGAAAGTAGTCGCGACTGTACACTACCAGAATACTTACGAGCACAGAAGTGTTACGTTTATCCTGAACGCTAAAGTGCTATTATCTACTTATTATGCAAAAGGTAACAGTACGATCAAAGATAAAGCAGAATTGGCAATAAATACCGTTATGTGACTTATCCTAGTATCGATGTTTTGGTAAGTGTTATGAAAGATATCGATGGTAATTTTGATTAATGCTGGCGTTCTTTTTGTAGTTAGCTTCGGTAAGCATAAGAGAATCAGAATCAGTTTCAAAGCTCGAAATCAACAATCAGGTAGACGCGTTACAGCTAATTAAAAGTAACAGGAACGTGGTATGAATACCTTTGTATAATATTAATAGTCAAAAAAGGTTTACACTCAATGAAGTCGTAAAGGAAGCCAGCAGTTTAATTTCTTATAGAAAATAAATCCATCTTGCTTTAATGCACTATAAAAGTCGGATTACTATTTATCGATTTACGTAAACAATAGAAATCGGATTACATACTTACGACCATCGAATACTAATCGATTAATCTACAAACCGAGACATATAAAGATAACATTCTTTGGCTTAGAACGAACATAACTTTACACAGTGGAAGTTGCGAAACTAGATTGTCAATCTCTGGCATTGACCGTTGGCGAAAGCTTGAAATTACCAGTTTTTAGTTCCTAGTTTTTTAACCACGTATTTTTTACACTTGTGCCAGTATATTGCTTTGCGTATCTATAGCTCGGTACATTGCGTTGCGTTGAGCAATAAATTCTAGCCTAATTTACCTTTACTTGTTATATTATATTGTAAGTAAGGACTGTCGTAACTTAGCTATGTCGTGTTCCAAAGAGTTTGTAAGTCTGCATAAGTGATTATTTTTATGAGTTGGTACATTAATGTGGCAATAGTGACTAAAGAGCTCTGAGATAAATGTGTTTTTTTTTCTAGTTCGAGTCCTCACTACCCACTTAGTTGATGCAATAATTAATAAAATTATTGCATCAATTAGGCTTCTTCAGATAAAATGACAGTGTATTAAAAAGAAATAAAAAGAAAAGAAAGAAAGAAAGCATTTTTATTTTATTAGCGGTTACTTATTGTTGAGGAGCTCAAAATATTTGCTACTAGTAGCACCCCGTGGTGTCATCCGCGTAGTTCCCGTTCCCGTGGGAATATGGCGACACAGTATAGCCTATGTCACCCGGGGATAGTGTGCCAACAATGAAATATTTTTTCAAATCGGTTCATTAGTTTTGGAGCCTATTCAATGCAAACAAATAATCAAATCTTGCCTCTTTATAATATTAGTATAGATTGGCGTGCCCATCCAAAATTATAATAGTTTTAAGATTAAATTCTCAGCAGTTGGTGTCGCTGATGAAATGTCGCTTTGTCAAAAATATTGGAAAATATCCAAAAACTATCCAACTTCAACACTATTATTTTCAATAAAGAAAACGCATAAATCACATAGTACAACCGTCTAGACAAAACCTAACCCACATATCACAAAACATACGTTACCTAAATAATTACATAGGTATTACCTAAATAATTACATCCTATAACGTTACAAAACAAATCAGCGGCTGTATAATAAGGCCCTAATTTCAGTGGCGTGTTACGTAATTTTAAGCATGCGCGTTAACGCGGCCGGCGGGCGTGACGATGCGCCTGCGCAGAGATTCACGCACTTCCGACGTAATCATCAGTTACTGGTTAAATGGAGCTGAGAATGCGAGGAGATTCGTGAATGAATCGTGGACTGCGGACGAAGAATAATTGCTAGAAAATGTAGATTAAGCAAGCGTGTGGACTTTCGTTACCCACATGCAATAAGAGGTATTGTAAGTAAACTTTACTATGGACGGTTGTCACACAGTAAAAATTTTTCATTAAAAAACGAATTACTTATTTCCTTCCGAATGGGATGCAATTACTCATCATCAATACAACAATCAAACTACGATTTTCAATAGTCATTTTATTTTCTACGAAAACGAAACAAATCTGACAATGATTTTACTACACATACTTAAATTCGCGCCTTATTTCTTAAAACCCGACCAAGAAAACCCATTACCGACATTTACACAACAAACAGTAAGCCGCAGGCGAGGCGACCCAATATTTATTTTTACTTTACATCATTCCATAGACAATGCAGAAACAATCGGCTCTGGCGCAGACGTCACGAGTCGCGGGACTCGTGCGACCGCGAGCACGTTTTCATAACCGCTACGACTAAATCTGGGTCATTTGCGCTACTGATCTCGTTTTCATACAATAAAATCGTCTAGATTATACTTATGGACTATTATGCCGACGTGAGGTTGAATTTGATGGTAAAAAGTTGACCTAAGAAGTAGTACGAGGCTGTAGGGAGTTTTTGTGGGTGTTAGCTGTTAATAATTATAATTTTTATTTATTTTTACTCTCATAATACATACATAGGTACACGATGAAGCAAGAACATATAATTAGAATCGCCTGTCAATATTCCCTTCAGCCCACTTTTCGTTGAAAAATCAACTAATCAGCTAATTAACCATTAACCATACAGGATCCAGAATAGTTCATAAGCCTCATAAACTATAAAATTTAAGTTCATTACGATATTCGACGGGAACAAGATAGCGGAAAGAATCGAATTCGACGATTAATTTTCATCCCTTTTCCTGAATCGATTATCGATTTCGTAAACCAAGTGTTAAGCTGTTGACGTACACGTCCGATTAATCGGTAATTGAGAACGACCTTGTATTAGCGCCATCTTGCGGAGACTAGAAGAACTACAGCCGCCATATTGCAAGTTTTCACCTTCGTTAAGCCCCGGAGGTGGAAATGCATGGCCACTGTCGCTTTCCACAATCACCTCGTTGACGAAAGGAATAATAATAAACTATTGCACAGTATAATAACAGTTTTTAACTGCGCCGCGCCAGTTGCATTGCAAAAGGCAGTTGATATTAATTTTCATTTGAATTGTAGCAAGTCATATTTCTTACCACCCGCTAGGTGTTGATTGAAATTATTGCAGTATCATATTCATATTGAAATAATGAAAGCGTATAAAATAGACTTGAAACGCAATATTATTACCTACTTCAGAACCATGCAATGTGAACAAATTCTAAAATTATAGCAAAGTTCAATTTCAGATTACAACTACTATTTAAAAATCAATTATGAGTGTTTTACCTTTTTGCTTTACTTTACTTCATTAAAGTAATTAATTTCATGAAATGCAAATGCGAATAACAACGGATACTAGGGTTGGCAAATTTTACGCATGATTGGCATTGCCATGTCGTAAGAAGGAATGCGAAATGAGAGACCGTTGATATTAATGTAACATAGAATCAAATTAACGACAGCCCTAGGCTACAAAATGTTATGTACCGTAAATTGTTTGTTCTACATTTCATTTAACACCTTGGCTTTCTTATTTGCATAATGTTACAAAGTTGCTAAGGGCGATGCCAAGTTGCTTTTAAATAAAATTAAGCTTGTTATCAGAGGAAATATGTCCAAGTATTTAGTACTCAGATTTTTAGAACTAGAACTTTATTATACAAAATTCTATTAATATCATTTGTTACAAATATAACAAGTGCGTGTCGGGCCACGTGTAGTGTAGGGTTCCGTAGTACAAATACCGACAACGGTCAAGTCTGCCTAGCTATAATAATTTTCCTTTTAAATTTACAGAGTAACTAATTTACATGTGTATTGTACGGACTTCAAAAGAGACGAGATGACCTCTGAGTTTTCGGCGTTTCTTCTCAGGGTAGTCAGCTAGGAAACACCGGCCTCATCTAGTTTACAACGACCAAAATTGATTGACGAATAAAAGTGTTATTAACAACCTACTTACAATTTCCAATACTGTTGTTTCCGAACACAAATATTGCTCTAGCTTTTCCGACCAAGTTTCCACGTATCGTCTAGTGTTTGATAATATTATTCATAAATGCACTTAACAAATTACCAGCAACATTCTTCGTAACACCGGTGCAGGGCGCCCCTCCCTTCTTTTAACCGACTTTGACGGATATTGCTCAATGTATATCATGAGCCACTAATTAATTCTGACGCAAAAAAATAGCAATTAAAGAGAAGCCGAGGTCTACGGTAAACGCAATTGAGCTTTATGGTCCTAAACTGTTGGTTCAATGCTTGATAACATCTTATCTGGGCGGTAGATTTAGGTAAGGTCTTATTAGATCGCCTTAGAGTGTAATTTGTATATTCCGTCAAAACTTGTGCCTTTATGACACCTTTTGCAGTCTTCATAATGCTGTGTCATCTTAAAACCGCCTTGTAAGGAGCATTTGAAGGCTCTCCCATAACCTGAGACCCCACATGTTCAACACTTCGACGACGATTTAAAATACCATATCTATTGATGTCATATAGATATTCTGCCATAAGTTCGGCTTGTACCATATAGTACAGAAATTATCAGCTTAGCCTATATTGACAGAAAAAATTCTAAAGAAGTCCACTTTAAGTCTCTAATCCATCTTATTTTCGGGTACAACCCGCAAACAACTCAAAAAGTTCACAGCATCCCACTGCAGACGCCAAGTTTACCAAGAGCTTATCAAGAGCAAATCTAATTCCCATGCTACCGTAAATCCGTGTTCCGTACCCAACACTAATTGTACAAACAGACATAAAGACAAGGAAACAGTCACGGGTAAACAAGTAAAGGAAAAACAAATGACGATACCATACATGGAGCATTCGTAATTCAAAAGTATACTACCGGTCTATTCTCTGTAAATTTAGGTGAAGTAGTGAGTTGTTATTCCAATTCACACACTCACTCACTTCAATCTCACATCACCCAAGTTATCACGATGAGATTGTGACAGAATAGACCCACTGGACCATTAGGAACTGCGCGTTACACTAAGGTGTAGTTCTCACACCTCACTTCCCACGGAACACATTAGTTAGTATATTTATGATTTACTTACGCCATTATTTTCTATGGTTATACTTAAGGGTTGCCTCATCTTGTGTGGGACAAGGGAAGAATGGAAAGCGAGATAAAAATTGCGTGTGTTCGTGAAATGGAATATGAAAAATCAGATGTTTCATGATATACCAGACAATACATACATATGTATGTAAATGAAAGATAGAGACTCAGGTGATCAACATTAAAAAGAACAGAATTTACAATAAAACTAGAAAATTTATAAACTGTTTCGACTCTGTATCAAAATAAGGCAGTCCAAATCGATGGAGTAGTTTACATAATAGCAGGTCAAATAAAAATCTTTGTTTATAAATATTTACAGCTAATTCCAGCATTGAACTAAAAGGTGCACGAGATCAAGTAACAAATTAAAAAGATAGGAAATCAAAATCATTCTTCCATAATAATCGTGGTCGCTTCTTTTCTCTGCTTGCACCACACGATAAGGGTCAGTACACACGGTCATCTGATTGCCTGACGCGGTTGATGCAACCACAAATGCATTTTATTGAGGGCAACGAACCACGACCGGATGATCGACGGATCATTTTGATGCATCTCCACTGATGCGTGTTGCGTGCGGATGAGTGGATGCAATCGACGTGTTTGAGAAATGAAATGATGCATATATTGAAGTAGAATGAAAGGATACATAGAAAAGGATAATGTTGTGGTTTGTTTTTGTTGCCGTGCAAATCTAAAATGAGATTAGGGTCCTAGAAAATGGATTCGCAGCAAACCAGACGTCATTAAACCTAGTGAGCTTCTAAACAAGAAACATGTAATAAGGTTCTAACTCGCCTCAACAATGTAATAAGCGACCACAAAAACCCATTAAAACCATGAACTTTACACCACATCATCAATAACAAACCTAAGGACATTATAATACAAATGATGAACAAAAACAAACATCATAACGAACGAGCCAATCATATAATCGTTAACTAGTGACACGAGGAATCGATTCGTCAGACTCGGATATAATCGATCATAAACATCGATTGGGTCGACGGACTTTAATAAATGTTTCGCGGTCGACAAGTTGCGACATTGCATTAACTTATGAAGCTTGAGAGATGTAAAGACATGGCTAAAGGGATGATTGGAGCCGAGGCAAAAAGTGATCACTTTTACTTATATCGATCGAATGTGGTTGATTAAAATAAGGAAGGGTACAAAGAAAGAACAATTAGGCCAAGATGATATGTTTGTTTTTAATGCTCTGAAGAGTTTAAGTAGCTTTAATAAAAATCAAGATTCCCATCAGAGATTGTCACTCTTACGTTACACACAGCCTGCATTGCAACTTTAAAGTACTTTCAGATTTCATCACTACATATGGTGGAATAAACTACTTATAATGATATTGAGCACATATTGTTTTAGTGAACTTAATCGTTGCTAATCTATCAGATCACTCACTTATATTGAGAACGTTTGACTACGTTCCAAATTCTTTCAAAATATTTACAAAGGATTTTGAACTTAATGCTGATTCAAGCATTGATGGTAATAGCATGCATGATGCTTTTATTTTTGGTACAGATTTTGACGTCTATCGAACGTTTGATGAATATTTTGTAATAACAACCGGATTTAATGGAGTCCATGTTGTAACTTTACTTACTCTTATATCATAACTAACCTGTTCTAAGATAGGAATCGAACCTAAGCAGGGAACCGTCGATAAATTAATCAAAACTTAAGCACTCCAATTACCGAAGCATAATTTATCGTATCTGTGTCAGCTACCAATCGAGTAATCGATTAAACGTATCTGATGGCATTTAATCGGTATTGACTGGTCACTCGATTATTCCAAGATTAGAAGCTGTTCAAGAGGCTAGTTATCGACACATTGTTCTTTATTGCAAAATTATGAGATTTTTTATTCATAATAATAGGTCTCTCAATCGATCAACCACTGAGGTCTCGTTTACCATTTACGGTGAGTTTAACAAGCAAGGTCGGATTGCAACACTTTGTGTCAATGAGACTAACGATTCTTTATGGTAAATTACATTGTTAGTGCAACGAAAGCAATTTATACTGATAAATGTTTCTAATTAATCCTATCGAATCGATGTGTATACCCAAATGTGATGAATTATATCTAATTAAAAGTGGAAATGATTACTCAAATTAGATTTGATTATTTATTTTGTATCCAACTAACTCAGATGGACGAAAGTGTCCATCGATAAAGCATTCTCAAACATTGACAAATTCACAATCACAATACCATACTTAAAATCAAACCATCGAACAATAGCCAAATTTCAACACAATTGATGTGCTGTGAAGCTCTTACCTAGATCATTCTACCCAGAAAACCTATAAACCCCGCAACCTTGCACTCAGATCTCAGGTCGAACAATCCACGTAATCGATTCCAGCGACATCGACATTAGGTAATAGGGTTGCACTTACAGTACCCGATGTCGCAACTCTAATGACCGACAAGGTCGAGGCTGCGCGCGCGCAGAGGTCGCGTGCATTAGCAACCTCTTCGATAAGATACAGCTTTCTATTTTCTATGACTGAGCCTCAGATTGATTGTGTTCTTGCTTCTATTAATTTCGCTTTCATTTCGTTCTTGTGTGATGGCGAATATGGTTTGTTTTCTGTTTTTATAGATTGTGTTGTATCATTGATGCCAGCTTCGTTATAGGTTTTTGACTTTAAGACAAGTGTATACAAACATTTATATTATTTATTTTGTTTACATCTTTTTGATGCAATGCATCATTTACATTTCCCACTAAATCATTAACTATAAAACAAAATCTAACATGATTAAAAGTTCACATCCACAATTATTGACATATAATAAATTCAATTTATCTATCCAAACACTGATAAAGAAATAATACATAATGTAGTAACAACGTCGGTAAACTAGTTAACATTTGATCCTCTATCTGGACATGGACATCCATCGAACGAAATTACTCAACATATCCAAACTATCAGTTGAATCTTAAAGAAATGGTCTCGGTCGGGCGACCTTTGATTGCGCCGGCGTCGATGCATCGAATCATCGATCGAGTGAAAGTGAACGATTGCTGCAATCAAGGTATTAGGTGGGCTGATGTAATGATTACTTGTTGCACTTTTTATCGATTGTAAGTATTGTTATGCGATTACGATTCAATCATGAGATGTTCGCAGTGCTTCACTGCTTGGTACAGTTTGATGCAACGATGTTGTTCATAGGTTTATCTCCTAAGTTAGTTAGTTTGAGTTTTACTTAAAATGCTTCCCTCCAAAACCCACCTGTCACGTCCTGGATTTAGTATGTAACTACTGCTTGTTTAATTTTGTCTATAGTGCATTCATCTTCGACTTTCTTTTCATCTTTGTTTTTATATCTATTTAGAACTGTTATTAACTCTATGATCATTGGCAATGTGTACTTAACAATATATTATGTTTTTGTCGATTGGTTCTGGACTGCAGTTTAATTTTACTCAATAAGCACCTTTGTAGTATATTTTCCGTAGTAACTGCCTCAAAGTTATGTATCTAATGCATTACAGAGTGTATAATGTTCAGTACATAGTTCTAGGTGATCTAGGTAGTCATTTGCTAGCAGCCGTTTAAATGCTTCATATTAATTGCGCCGGCGCATGAAACAAGTTCTCACTTACTTAATAGATTTATAGTATTGATGTAATGGTTCAATTGATGCTCCTTGCAAGTACTATGGATATTTACCTGAAACAAAATAAATACATATTATTAGGATAAAAGAAACAGAAAAAAATAACAATAATCTAAAAATCATCATTATCATTTCAGCTATGAATCGTACTTTTTATTTGATACTTTTCGATGTCGTACATCCCTCAAGGAGGTTTTTTACCGTGACTGTTGCAATAGTATGTAAAAGAATATTGATTATATAAACCAAGACGACCTTCCATTAACAAAAAAGTCCTTTATCAACCAAAATTCTTTACAACCAGACAACTCATTAGCAACCTTTGAAAGTATATAAAAACTCTCATCAATAAATTAAGAAGTTAACGCATAATAACATATTTATAAAGTACAAAAATGATAATTGTCAAGCCTTATCATCATGAAAACGTATCATTCAGTAATAAATTCACTCAAAAATGTCGTAATAATGCTTAAATCAAAGAAAGAAATAATCTTACTGAGGCCAAATAACATTTATCAGTAAAAGAGTTCATTATACACGACAATCGTGAAATTAAACTTCTTTGTAATGTTCTGGCGAGTCTTAAATGACAGTAGCTGACTTTTGACGATCTTTATTAATTGGATTGTTTGCCTTAATATTGGATAAAGTCGGTTGCTCAATTTAACATTGACCAAGAAGTTTATATATGTGATAATGTTTACATATAAAGCATTAAGGCTTGTGTCCAATGCATCGTGAATCTTAGCCGAGACACAGTTGGAAAACGACACTTTTATTTCATGCATCCAGTTTCTTGTCACCTTTATTTAACATCACCAGAATATACTTGTCTTGTCTCACGCGGGACTTTGTATGTTTGCAGTGATCTCATTGTTCGACTAACTGCATGCACGGCTGAATGTGACAAGACAAGTACCTATTGCAGTATGTTTGTACCAAGTTTATACATGACATGGCTTGTGTCTGATATAGAAGCAGTAGTATCTTTAAAATATACGAAAGCCAATGTCTTGTTTTCGCTGTACATACAAGACTGAAAGTTGTAACAACCAAGGTTGGGTAACAACTATACACATGATGAAACTTTGCAGCAACATGCCCTTAATCTACGCATACTACATTAAAGCAACTGTAGATCACACGTTCATCGGTCAATTGCTAATGAGTTTAGAGTTATAAATCAAAAGTCACTGACACAATATTTAAACTACAGTTAGTAAGGGTTGGCGGTTAATCGCTATCGGTGAGTTTTATCTAACTGCAGCTAAAGTATATGCCTTCATCATATTTGGCATACCTACGGCATTGTTTGAAAAGGTCGAATTCGTGGCTTGAATATAAAAGGACATTTTTAGTCAATAACGGGATTGAAACTCAAGTTGAGAGCAGGAAAACATTGTTGTACAGTTAGATATTTAAATAAACCTCGAAGAAATCTAAACAAACCTGAAGGTTGCAAATCTCAGAAAGCGGATACAACTAATTTGCGATCATGTTTCTATTTATAGTTATTGCTGTGTAATCTTGTCAAAAACTCCAAATTCAATAGATTTCCTAAGACCCATCTACACAAACCGAAAAAGATGACGAAGCTTAAGTTAGGCAAGGACATTTCAAATGCAAATTCTCTTCCGAGTCACTACGAAGCTATGTTCGGAGGCGATGTTCAAGGCCTCATACATTCACGTATTGTTACCGCTATAATACTTCAAGTATGCACATTCCTTAACGGTGATATTTAAAAAAGAAAAAAGTAAAATAACAAATTTAGGCTACACTGAATAATTCAACGCACACATGACAGCTTCGCAAGATTTGGAACAAGATACTGTTTCAGTATTATTTACAACTATCGATAATAGAGGATATATTAATATTCCGGATGCAATTAATGGATCAGTTTCAAGGCAAACCGTTCGATCGAAAACAAGTAAATTGCTGCGACTAAGTGCTGTCAATTTTTTGATGACAATGATGAATGTTTCATTAACGACAAATTTCAAAACAGACAACGACAATAGAATAGATTTGATTGAAAACCATCAGTATTCAAGGCTGAAAGAGAAAAAAAAAACATGGGCAGAAAATAAACAAGGCTGCGTACAATTTCCATTGCCCTTCGTAAAATGAAAGCGAATCAGTACAAAATCAAAGGGATTAACATGATCCATTCTCAAGGTTGTCACTTAAATGTCTGTTGTCTATAACACACGGCCGTACAACCTATAGGCGACATTCTAGACGAATCGCTAAAGTCAGATGTCATTGAGATAGATCTTGCAATTGTTCGCAGCAGAGACGATGCCAACAATGGTTCACGTAAACACATTGTACTGTCCGCTTGAAGAATAACGGAGGAAGCTGAGGCCATGTGTCTAAACCTTGGACGGGTGAATAGCAATGAATGGACTCGGCTCCATCGACGTTTTACATACAATAGTGAACCCAAAATGAGCCAAAGATGAGGCTTAATTGATGTTGTAAGATCCAGTAATGCTGGAAGCGGAACTAAATAATAATTTCCGCTCTTGTAAGACAATGGGTCGTTAAAAGGTGTCGGTTGTATAATACAGGTGCTGAGCTGCTAACTTTGTCTCCTGCCAATGTTGCTAAATGAATGAAAATGCAATTTACTTTGCAATTTAACACACCAACGGCGTAGCATTAGATAATAGTCCGACTTTTCGTTTCCATTTTTTTTTATTTAGGAAATGGAGACAATTATGTAAATGTGCCCCTTTATTTTTGTTACTTGATGGAAAAATTAGAGCTTACTTTTTCGCTATATACTCTTTGTTAGCTAAAGCTATTCAATCAACTAGGAACAACATTTATTCAAGCTCCAATAAAATATATTTTGAAACACAACATTTCAAATTCATTCTGACAGGTGTAACAGTAACAATATTCTAATATTTGTCAAGGTAAGCTATTAATATTTTTTAATCTGGTATTGAGTTATGACCTTTACTTTCAAATCTAGTCTAAAAGAAAAATATTAATGTGACGTGCATGTCAAATTGGACTACAGTGATATGAATAATGAAATTATAACAGAGTGAAATCAAACAGTGTTATAGTATATGTAAAATATATAGAACGTCTAATTGAAGGTCCTATTACAAAAATTGTTCCACTGGTAATTTTGTAAGTCACGTAATATGGCCAGTCTTTTTTCTGAAGGATAGTGTTCCGATTACATACAATGATAAATGTTACGATACGTGTATTTTATGTATATTTATGTTAATTGAGACTTAATGTATTGCTTCAGATTTCAGACACAGTATGAAATCTTACAACATTTATTGCGAAATTAAAAAATAACGTTTACTTTTTCATTTAGATTTTTGTCTGCATTTAAATTGGGTATATTATGGTTTGAGGGCTCGTGCGTCAGCTCGTCCCAAAACAAACTCGGACTATTGGGCCGAGTTGACGAATTTCAAAATTAATGTTTATTTCGTTCATCATCTCGTCCCACTTTATTTTTCTTCAATATTTTAAGTTGTTTCGGTACAGTCCAAACCAAAACTTTTCACTATATACGAGTAAATAAAAGCCAAGAATTTAGGGAATCAACAACAAAACTTTGATTTTTATTATTACTTATATAAATATAAGTAATAATAAAAATCAAAGTTTATATATTAAAACGCTGGGTAGAGAGAGCTTGACCTTCACCTCTCTCCATAGTTTGACGTCCTCTGATTGGATTCCCGATAACCCTTTATCCAATAACGACGCTTCACTGTCATATTGCATGGTTGACTTTGACCAATAGTATGACATCAGTGCAGTGTAATAACACACTAGTTCTAACAGACGTCATTTTCTAAATTTTTTGTCTTATTAAAGAAGTTTAAAATAAATCACAGACACTTTTCTTCCTGACTGTTTTTGACGTTTAGCTATTGTAATTGTAATATAAAACGAAAAAAATATTAATTTTGAAATTCGTCAACTCGGCCCAATGTGGTCCGAGTTTGTTTTGGGACGAGCTGACGATTGAGTCGGTTTGAGTACTTACCTGTAGATGTAACGTTGAGGTCTTCATTTTTTAAACATTGCATACGGTTAAGCAAATACTTATTTATAGACCAATTTTCCTTAAAATTGGTAAAAAATACTTCTTGACAAAAAGCAGCAAACCACAATAACAGCATTTTAATTGCTAATAAAAATCACTGAAACATAAAGTTCAGCCGAGCTGGCCGTTCAAAAAGCATACCTTTTTTTTTAAATATAAATATATAAAATATAAAAAAATATAAAATATAATTCATTTTGCACAAAACGGTCATAACTACGTTTTTGACAGTCATATTTAGCAACAGTAGCGTGAGAAGTTTATGGACCGTGTGAATTTATTAAAAGAAGAATAATTTAATTAGCATTTAATTTATATGAATGTTTAAATTTTAACCGAATGCTTAAATTAAAAACGACAGAAAATAATTATAAGATCCTTTCATTAACACTTTTTGCAAAATGTTTACAGTGAATTTAGGTTTATGGTTTTACAGTACTTCTGGACATTTTGTATTAGATTTTCCTTAAGTCAGAAATAAATTAGTCAAGAAAATAAAGCATCGATAACAGTAGTTAGTCAGCACTATATATTTCCACACCATTTCCAATTCAGGTTCCAGTGTAAATGGATGCAGCAGTACGTAATATGGAACGGCTACCTATCCATCTTCCACAAGTATACTACACTAGGAAAACCTTTTTTATTTGGGCAGCCATAAAAAGCCAAACAAAAAAAAAAGCCTAGGTAGCTCAAAAACCTTTAGGTTGGTATTGGTATTATTCCTGTAAAAGAAAAGTACACCATTTTCTAGGTAGTATTTGATACGACATTCCTAAACTACCGAAGTACCGAAATCGTTCAGACATACATGAGTTGTTTTTATATCGCCTAGTTCTGGGTTACTTGAATTAACTACACCCTATAAGGCTTTACAAGTTGCCAAATTAAATTAATTCAAGTTTTTAATGGAGTTTATTTGACTTCTTGTTGGATTGCGTTGGAAACCATGTGTGAATAAGTGGCTTTTAGGAAAAAAAAACAAGCATTTTAATGGACCTTTTTAAAACATGACTCAAAACAGATTAATTCCCTGTTGGCTTGAATCTATTGACGGAGAATGATCGTTTGGCTATACATTTTCTTAAGATCATATTTTCTGTCACTTTTTATTGGTAGAGGATACAAGTTTTATATGTCAGTAGGTACCGAAATGGTTTTGTTTTCAAAATACCAGTTTCGAAACAACTTCTATACGCAAAGATAGAATAGAGAGACTTTCTCACTCGCTTCATTCAAAACTTTTCCAAACCTGGCCATCTACAATGGTTTCTGTTTATAGTTTCCACCTATTCAGCTTATGCTGAATAGGTGGAAACTATAAACAGAAACAGGTTATCCTGACGTCATAATTCAACCATTATACAATATGGCACCAAGTTCAATGCCGTTGGGCAAATGTCTAGCAGAAGGTGAAAGTTGGCTACGTCATCGAGGTAACCCGACCAATGTTGTAACACCCGAGCAGATGGTCCGTCTGAGGCAACCACGTGCTTTATGATTTAGCCGCGTTATGTGACTTCTGATCATGAACTTTGTGTAGCACACGCCAATAGGTTGCGACTTTGGAAAGTTTATTGATTTGTTTTATGAGGAGAATCACGATTGTAGGCCTGTCGGGTCGAAATACACAACTGTGAATCAAGATGATGCAAATTCGCAGTGCAGGAAACTGCAACGCGACTTGCTGCCTTGCGATTTTGTGCGGCATGATAATTCTTTCAGGATACGATCGTTATCCGTACTGAAAGTATTTTATACTAGTTAGTTACATGGATCGTAATATATATGAGAACTAAAAGAAAGACTTTCTTGCGAATTGATTAGTAAGATACTAATCAATTCGCAAGAAAATCTTCCTTTCGTGTGCCTGTGTGACTTTTACAATGCGACGTCGCATTGCAGTTTGTTACAATATATATCATCAAATGATCTTTAGTCAAATCCCTGTTATCAAATGACTTCTTCCACTCTGGGCGGAGCAGAAGGGAGTGTCAGACTCTTACTGACTAAAACCCTTGGTGTTCCAGGGCCGCGGTGACTCTTTCGAACAAATTCCGCATCCATTAATACCTAGCCTTCATAGCTTTTGATTTTATTCAGTTTACATATATGTACTGAAGATTAAGATGCCATTTTTTTAACTTTACCATCACCAATATTATCAAATCTTCTGCCTTACATAATGACAGTTAGTATAGGCGGTTAATATTTTTTATAAGAACGAAAGAAATGTCCACATAGAAAGTCACATTAATTAATAAACACTATATTAAAATTGTAAGTATTACTTTCCATTTCTCTGCATGTAATTATATCGGTAGATATGATAATAAACGAAATATCTGTGATTAATCTTGAGGCCCTTTCATATTTATAATAATTATACATTCAAACATTTTAAACCTGATTTCACATTTATGGAGAAAAACGTAGGTTGAGTGGCTTTTAGTAAACTGTCATGATGATATATTATTTGGATTCTTTAATTAATTCTTGAAATGGGGATTTATGGGCTGGTTTAATTATTAAAATATTGATTTCTATTATCGATTTGGGTTCTCTATTGTATTACCTAACTTTTTTATCCATAATTTAAAGAGCCATAACTTTTTTTGTCCTAATCATCATTTGTCCGAATGATAACTTACCCGAACTTAATATCACCTAATATCTCATGCCATAAAATTAAAATCTCTAAATATTATATGTCCTAAACCCGTTTGTCATAAATATTACAATCAATAATATACAAAATATATAAAACCGTTTTCAATAAAAGTTATAAGTCCTAAATTCAAATTACAAATAAACAAATAATATTCTTAGAACGTATAACAAAGCAATTGCTATGAGCTTCTCTCATTTGTTATAATTAAAAATATTTGATGATGCATTATATTTTTTTATTATATATTACGTAAATAAATATATTATACATTTACTTAATAAAGCAGTTGACTGTGAACATTTGTGGTTTTTGTAAGCAAGCAAGCATGCAGCATGCAAGGAGTCATGCAGCATGCAAGCAAGCATGCAGCATGCAAACAAGCAAGCAGCATGCAAGCAAGCAGCATGAAAGCAAGCAGCATGCAAGCAAGCACGCAACATGCAGCAGGCATGGTTTCTGTCACGGCTCCGGCGCTGCGGGGCTCCGGCGGTCCCACGCGAGTTTATCGTCGCAGATGGGTTTAACGCTCACCACCGCAGCTTCGGCTTGCTGGCCGGCTTCGCCGGCCAACCTCAGCCACGGCGGCGAGTGTTACAACCACCTGCTCCTCAACTCGCGGGCCGCCTCGCCCCTCCGCGCCTACGCGATTTTTAATTACACTCTAGGGGTAGGGCAGACTGGCTCGCCGTCCGATAGCAACCAGGCCCGAGTCGACGGCGCGTCGTGTTCCACGCGCGCCTCAAAGAGCCGTCAGCAAATTAGACGGGGCCCCATAGGGTCAGTGCCTGCTAGGGTTGCGGAATTTGTTCGAAAGAGTCACCGCGGCCCTGGAACGCAAAGGGCACAAGAAGGATCACGGGTGGGTTTTAGTCAGTAAGAGTCTGACACTCCCTTCCGCTCCGCCCAGAGCGGGAGAAGTCATTTGATGATTTCCCATCCAGGAAAAAAAAAAAAAAAAAAAGGGGTAGGGCAGACAAGACTACGTGGAGTCGGATTTACAGCGATTCGTTTCTGTCAGTAAAACCTATTTTTAGCAAATGTTTTAAGATTAAAATATTTATTATAAATGAACATTCGGAATAATACACATTATTCAACACAATACTTAGGACATATGAATTTAGGGCATCTAAAATTAGGAGATTTAATTATTATAGTACTCGATATTATGACAGAATACTTTTAGAACTAAAGATAATTATGCTAACCAAAATTTCGGGGTTTTGAACATTATGGTTATTGTAGTTTATAGCAAACGTGTTATGGATAATGATTTTCGGACAAACAATTTTATGAGAAATAAGGGAGTACCATCGATTTGCTTTAAAAATTATTAGGCTAAAACTTGGTAATTCTATGATTACCTACTTAGTGAGAGGGATGTTTTCTGACGAATAAAATTATGATTCTATTTAGTCCATCAGTTAGATCCGTGGAGTTTCTTGCACGTTCTTCTCCATAGAGATCTACGCTTTGGAACGTGCAGATAGCTTCACCTCTTTCGACTTGACAATTCAAAAGAGCCTGTAAAGGGTTTATTTGAAACTAGCTTCTGCCAGCGACTTCGTCCGCGTGGAATAGTTACTTTACCCCCGATTTTGAAACTCTCAGCCCGATCGGTTTAAAATTGACAAAAGATAGACATATGCTGTTTCGGGATATTTTTTAGATAATTTTATGTAAAACATTTCCGTAATACATGATTTCTATGTAACTTTAATCATTAAGGCTACACACGCGACGGAAGCTTAAAAAATGGAGTAACTTCTCCCGTTTTCCCAACATTTTCCTTCACTGCTCTGCTCCTATTGATTGTAGCGTGATGAAAAGTATACTATAACCTGCCCAGGAGTATGAAGAATAATTGCACCAAGTTTCGTTAAAATCGGTCGAGTAGTTTTTGTTTCTATAAAGAACATACAGACAGACAGACAGACAAAAATTTTACTGATTGCATTTTTGGCACCAGTATCGATCACTAATCACCCCCTGATAGTTATTTTGAAAATATATTCCTTGTACAGAATTGACCTCTCTACAGATGTATTATAAGTATAGATAAATGCTTTGAATCTTGAATCTTTGAGACTATCGAAAAATATTGGACACGTATTTTTTTGCTTTATCAAATATTTAAAAATTGACGAAGATAAAAAGCTTCAAAGACCCTGAGTGGGAGTTTGTGACGCCACGGCGTGGTAAAAATCGTAGCACGAAGTGACGTCACACGAGTTTTCAACGCACTGTATCGACTTCATTTTTTGTTTACCTGAATTAAAAATACGTGTCCAATATTTTTTGGAAATCTATCTGACGGACTAATTAGATTTTTTCAGTCAAATACCCTATTGTATATACTTAAAACATATAAACAGCCATATAGGCAACACGATAGCATAACTGGCATTTTTGTTCACGACAAGTTTATTGTAATAAAAGAAGTAGTTATTATTATTATTATTAAAAAAAATTGTTATTTAGTTCTGCATAGCACCATGGGGAAAGGCCTGAGTTTAAGTAGTACATATGTTTATATAATTTTCCTAAGTATTTAAGAATCCAGAACTTCCAATCATTTGGATTTCTTCCTTAATTTCCTACTATACTTGGACATCATCACCATGTTTGGACCAGTTAATCTAGTTTTAGTGTCATTATGGATAATTTAGCACTGCAAACATTTCGAAACTTTGCACTTGTTAGTTCGTTCTGTCATTGACAAAATGAGCTCGTTTTGGCTAGTATGATTACATGTTTGACAAGGTCGTGGATTTAATTTCTCAAATGACTGTTTGTTACATGTAATGTTGGAAATTTTCTGAAACATAACAACAAATAACAATTTTCGCTAGCTGAAATACCTGTTACAAATATGCTCATTATAGACCATATTTGTAACAGGTAATCAGGAGCCCTACCATGACGTCTTAAATCCATCATGATTCCTGTGTCAGAGAGAGACGCAATTACACAAGACGAATAACACTATCTCGTTCCCTCACATTGAATCATGATAGCATTGGCACTTTGTAGTACGGCCACTGTATTGAAAGATTTTTGAAGACCATCATTTTAAATCGCTTTAAATATCAGGCAGACACTAATATTTTACTACCTCGTTGGTCTTTGTACCACAATTGTTACGGCTGAGCTCTGGGTCCACATAATATAATAGGGTCTTTCCAACTGGAATTCCTCAGCAGCTGCCAGTAAGTACTCGCCTTTATTATGTAACCAACTCTGCCCAAAACTTCAAACATTACAGTCATGAAAATATGTTATGTCTGTGAGTAATCTTTCAAAATATTCTTCTTCCTACTAACAAGCCTCTCAGAACCAATTTATCATCCGCCTAGAAAACTTGCAAACAGGCGTAACGAAGTGGAGAAAATAATAACAAAGCCGAGATTACGGCCGTCCGTCAGATCTCCAACAATATAACATATAGCAGTGAACATTAGGTAATCGAGTTATATCATGCGCACACGCATCACCTAGTTACATGAAATTTAACAATTACCGTTTGTCGGAAATGTCATAGGACCTCATTTATTATGCAAGTATTTTTTTTGGACAATTCGTCACATTAAGGTTACAAGTTTACATGAACGCGACAAAAAGTAAACGTCAATTTGTGGCGAGAAAGTTTAAGTTAGAATATAGTAAGTACCAAGTATCTGTAGTAGTTGTGCAGCAGAACCATCCTCATATATTTTTTGGCATTATTTTATTTCCAACTATCGACCCGCCCCGACTTCGCATTTTTTTTTCTTCTTTGTATTTTTTTTTCTTCTCTTTTTCGTTCGATGCCGATATTAAATCTATGCTATATGCATGTATTATACATATAAACGGAAGGTTTATATGTATCACTCTATCTATTAAAAAAACCGCATCAAAATCCGTTGCGTGGTTCTAAAGATCTAAGCATACATAGGGACGGACAGACAGTGGGAAGCGCATTTGTTTTATACTACGTAATGATAGAACAAAATGGGGTTTTTAAAGACAAACACGCATTATATCAAACATCGAGATAGAGGTCAACAGTCATACTTAAAACAACAAATTTTGGATTTGACTTATTCTTTTGTTTGTGGTGGTGTGTAAGCTACAGTTCTTAAAACAAAGCGATTTACACTCGCCCACGAATTTAATTAAGCAGCTTCGAAGGTATTATAAATACCAAACGTGGACAGTGCCCTTAATCTACTAGATCTGTACCGTGGCCTTTACAGTCACGATAAACGAGAAATATGACCTATTAAGTTACATTAAGTTTCAAGCATTCACTGCAACTGCTAACAATAGATTTAGTAGCTCAGCTGAACATTATTTAGTTGTGTGAAATTTTGTCTAGCAAGTACCTTACTACAAGAGACACGGAAATGCAGTTATACAAATGTGTAGTTAATAGATACTGTTCAAATAGGTGTGTTAATTACATTATAAATATAAAACACATGTGTATGTCATGCTAATACTAGATATTTGCATGTTGTATTGGAATAATTACTCTTTATTGAACCTAAACATCCAATTAAAATACACGTGCAGATATCACTATCCAGATTAACTCATACATGTGTATACCCGTTGCACTTTACCTTACCTTACGTTACCTTAGTAAGCACATATTTATTGGTCCTTATTAGGACCAATAAATATGTACTTAGTAAATGGTCCTTTCATATATTATACATAGATAGGTATATTCCCTAGCATAAATACTACAAACTTACGCAAAATCAAAAATTAATATTTATCGATCACCGAATACTTTTAACGGAGTTCCAAAAAAGGAGTAGGTTGACAAGTCGACTGTCGACATTTTGTTATAGAAAATACCTGTTACAGAACTAAGTATTATGTAATAGGTATAATATTAATTATTTATATTATAGGTAAAATACCTATTACAGAATTAAGTATTCTGTAGTAGGTATTTTCGAAAATATCATGGCTGGCGATTTTATCCTATTGTACTTATGTATTAATAGAAAATGATGTGGTTAGCCACAATAGGATAAAATCGATTTCATATTTTGCTTAAATTTTCACATATTCACCAACCAGCTGTGGGCCCCTGGGGAGACTGGGCCTGGTGGATCATGGCCCACATCCTCTCTTAGATAGCACATCTATGTCACCAGTATTAAGAACAATATACGCTAAATAACTCATTATGCTTATCTTGTCACATTTTTTACTCGTAACAGTACCAGGTATATCTACAAGTAAGTACATGTAGATACTCGGACCTACAAGAGAATTTTCCAAACGACGTGTTTAATACGTCTGTATCATTAAAAGTGGGCTAGTCGCAAGTGAGCGGACTAGACGACCTCGAGCCACGCCTTGTAAGGGCTGGTTGCCACGCGGAAACCAAGCCGCCTGGGAAAATGTATGACCGCAAAATTCCTTCACTTTTAACGCAAGAATATGGCTCAAAAGTTAATGACACTGGGCTCTGGGCCAGTTTGTAGGTTTCCTTAGTCGTTGCAAGAATAAAAGGCAATTTATCTATCATATGCTAATATTGTAAAGTGGTGAACTTTGTGAGTTTGTAAAGTTGCAGGAGGTAATCTCTGGATCTACTGAACCGATTTTGAAAATTTCTTTATCAACAGAAAGCCACATTATTTCTGAGTGTCATTTTTTATCCTTGTATTCTCACGGGACGAAACTGGTAAAACCGCGGGGCGCTACTAGTTTAGTTATAATTTGTTTCGAGAAGCTTTATCTACATAATCATGGTTGGCTCCCAGGATGAAGAATTTTTGAGTACAAGAAAAGGAGGTTTTGGTAATGACCAAGCAGAATAATTAAGATCATAAAACCTATTGTTTCTAAGTTTATTACTAACATTTTTTATAGAGATCAGTGTCAGTCTTTATCTTTTAATACCGTGTCCTTTAGGCAGCTGCAAGAATAAATTACGTCCTTTTAGTAAATAAACCACAATTGCAATGCTTTTTTAAATGTCAAAGTGGTGGAATTGATTTGCCGGACGATTAAATCTGAAATAGACCACGATAATATAATCAATTAATTTGATCAGATTGCTATCGTTCGACATTTAGCGTCAGGTAACTTTAGAACTATAGGACATGATGTAATGAGCCTTGGTTTCGGCTATTTCAAGAGTGGGTCTTGTCGATTATCTAGAAGGCAGTACTTTGTCTTAACCTAACAAGTATTTTTTTATTGTGAGATGGATATGCTCTTGACTCTAGTCTAGGTCACAGGTAACAGAGACAAAGTCGACGATGGAATGAGGTTACCCAGAAGAAACTTGTTCACTCTAACTTTGAAGAGATCAGGGTTGAATGCGTTCGAAAACACAGACGCAGGCAGAGAGTTCCACTCTTTTGCTGTGCGCATTACAAAAGACGATAAATAAAGACCACTAAAATCACTTAAAAAAATCTGTTAAAGTCTCAAATAAAAATTTAAGATAAATTACAATCTTCTGCATTTTTTTTGCTGCATGAGAAATCATCAAATGACTTCTCCCGCTCTGGATGGAGCGGAAGGGATTGTCTGATGACTCTTACTGAGTAAAACCCATCCGTAATCTTTCTAGTGCCCTTTGCGTTCCAGAGCCGCGGTGACTTTTTCGAACAAATTCCGTAAACGATCTTCTACCTGGCACAGTCCTATTGACACGGAATGATGTAGGTAGGTACACTAGGTAGGTAGCTACAGTCGCTTGATTATGCAAGGAACTAAGTAAGACTGCCTTACCTTGATGTAAATGCCTGTAGCTTGAATCAAGTTTACCAATGTGTTGATACTTTAGCTAACAGCTAGCGAATTGAAATTACTGTCGTAGGAATTAGTCCTTTGTATGTGTTTATTGAGAAAAAAAGTCAAATCTGCAGTTTATTTTCCAACAGGGTCCCTAAAAGTGAGATAGATTCCCAAAAAATATTGGACACGTATTTTTAATTTTTCATGTAAAGAAAAAACGAAGACGATATAGTGCGTTGAAAACTCGTGTGATGTCACTTCGTGTTACGATTTTTACCACGCCGTGACGTCACACTCATGCTCTTTGAAGTTTTTACCTTCGTCAATTTTTATAGATTTGTTAAAGCAAAAAATACGTGTCCAATATTTTTCGATAATCTAACTGACGGACTAAATACAATCAAATTGTTTTCCTCAGGAAACATCCCTATTAAAATAATCTGACAGTGTACATATGTATATAATTCTGATACAAAAACTTCGTACTTTATGCTGCTCACTTGATAAGATTAATGTCTTAAGTTTGTTCGCACTGAAGCACCTTTTATCAAATTAGAAAAGCATATAATGAAAGTACTATAACTGAGTATACAGATATAATATTCGTCTCATTTTAAATATTTTTCATTGAAAGGACAACATTCATTTAATCGAATTCTTTTGTAATATTTTCATTATCAACTAATTTCACAGTGACAAAAAATATGTTTCTGCACGCTCCAGGCTATTCACGCAATAAACTGGACCAGCTCAATTGCATCAATCAGCTACCAACTTGGTGAAAGGCTAGGGATGGAACAAGTCCTCGACCTTCTCATATCCAAGGCTGCTCCAAGACGTCATTAGCAACTGGACTTCCGCATACCAACATGCAAGTACGCGCTTTTAAATTGCAGGATCAACAGCACTAAATTATATGTATAGGACCTATAAAATTTACAATTCAAGAACTTCTAAATTGTCTCAAACGAAACTGTTTTTTTTTAAGAAATTTAATTTCGGAATCTGAATTTTGTTCCACATAATTTGTTTACTTCTTTATTAAGGTACCTACATTAAATATAATTATATGCTCGTTCGACATGTATTCGAGATGCATTTCGCCTAACGAGTGTTAACTTACCGCGTCCTCGATTAAGCTCACAATTAATGCATGTTTTGTCTTCATTAATCGATGGCCATAATTACCTGAAACAGAAAACAAATTGATTAACATTTCATTGACACTTAACAAAGATGTTGACATTTCAGTAAGTAGGACGCACGGTACCTACTCTTATATTCTGCGAGCACGCCCTTACGACAGCCCGCAGTCAGCCGCACGACGCGACGTAACGTTGTCGTGGCTACCGCTTGCATACGAATTTGTATGATATAAACAAATGTATGTACTTTAGTTTGAGTTAATTGAATTTTTAGGCTTGCGGTTTTGCAATATAGTTTAGAAAGTTTAAGTAAAGTAGTGTATTAAAGCTATGTTATATGATTGTGGTTAAAACCGGGACTGATTACCAGACTGATTTTCAGTACCAGAAATAGATCAATCTATTATCATGTTAATAAATACCTAAGACAAGAGGCCTTGTAATAAAATCTCAGTAATTTGATGCAATAATCACGAGTGTATAACTTTTACGATTCCTAATTAAATCAAAGTGACAGACCACACGATTGCTAGGTGAGGTACGCCTTTATAACTGTCTAATTAACTTGAACTGATTGAAATGAAAACGTAGATGTGACGTGACACGTGTCAGAGCCGTAATCACGACATTCACGTCGAGGTCTTACATGACACTCGGCGGCCGACCAAAACCTTGAGAGCAAATTGTTGTAAAACTATGGATAGTGTTGTTTGTACATCAGGAGCATAAAATACCTTCCGTTATTAACTTAATAGTTCCGAAATGTGAACATTGAACGTCAAAGTTTGAACATAATTACAAACAAGCTAAATAATTGCAGAGTAGATAATAAAGTCGTATTCAGCTTCATAATGATGGGGTTTGGGGTTTTACTGACAGCGCACGTCACTACAATATATTAATAGCAAATATATAACGTTATCTAAATCTTTGCATAATACAATATCTTATAAAAGCTCTACTTTTCAAACCGGTCGAAATGACCTTGTATCGCAGAAGTAGGCGTTCGAGATCTGTCAACTTATATGAAAAGAGAAGTGTTAGTTTAAGAATAAATAAACAAAGACGACGTTGCAAGGTTAGTGCGTCCGCCCTAGCTTCCGGCGGAACAGAATCTTGAAAATCTTGACAGTCAATTGACCATAATACATGGGTGTTTGACCTCGTATTGTACTTTCGGCTACGTTCACAGAGGAAGCAATAAAACCGAGAGTACACAGTTATGGAACTGTTTTAATTGCAGATAATGAGTGTATTCTTTATACGCAGTGTTCATAATGGTGTTGCGAAACATTTTAGGCTTCACAGTTTTTATACCTTTGCCACAAACTTACATTGAGACGACAATTGTAATGAGATCCGGTTATTTTTTATCTGTCTTATACTTGTTTGGTCTTCCGGGTATTTGACATGGGTAAAACAAATGTCTTTGGATTATATGTTATCTACACTTGTTCTTGAATTTATTGATAATGCTGTTCCAAATTTGAAAACCGTTTTACCTTGTGTGAAAATGATAAATATTCACACATCTAAATGTGTTTAATAATGAAAACATACAATCATTTAATTGATTTTAAATTCTTAGCCTAATGCAATGTCTAGATAGGTATATTTAATAACCGGTCAACTGACACATGATTGGAATTTAATTTAATTGAACTCAGACCTACATGGCTAAGGGATTTGATCCCCAGGGTTTTCATATAACTGCAGTCTAGCACCATCGACTTTGTATTAAAACCGAACCAACTAAAATAACTTTTATTTATTTAAAAAAACATCGAAAGTACTTAGGTACATTAGAAAAAATCACTAAGAACCAACCATACGATGTGATAGAAACGGAACTCGGTGTTTTTGGTTGCTTTTTTGTTTTTTGATCACTGACTCCCGAAATTAAAGTTATATTGTGTTTTTTTTGTGAAGAAGTCAGTGGTATTTTCACTTTGTAGTGGTAAGTTAGTATTATCTGAAGATATAAAAAAGTTTGTTTTACCTTCCGATAATATAAGTGTATTCGCCGAGTCGACTTAACAACCCACCAACTTGACTATAAAATTAATTAAATTAAGGAGCTTAGTTTCGAAACAACCAATTCCATCATATGCCTACAATAAGTTAACCACTATCTCCTCGATACCAAACACCAGACAGACAGGGGCCATAAACATTAATTTACTCTGTATTTCTGAAGCCCTACCATGACGTCTTAAATCCATCATGATGTGTGTGAGGGAAAGGGATAGTGCTATTCGTCTTGTGTAACTCCGTCTCTCTCTAACGCAGGAATCTTGATGGACTTAAGACGTCATGGTAGGGCAGCAGTGCCTTACAGTATACCTAACCTTTACCAAAATTATCATCAACAGCCTATTGCAGTCCACTGCTGGACATAGGCCTCTCCAATTGCACGCCACTTAGATCTATTTTCGACTTCTCGCATCCAGTTTCTGCCAGTCTAACCTTACCTTAACCAAATTATAGCACAACCTTATTCCATTGCGTGAACCGTAATACTGAATATGATTAAATTAATTGCATGAGCATTGCATCAAAGGCTTAATGTAATTGCATGCAATATAGGGGTGTCAAGTTAAACAGTATCGCGTAAACACATCATGGATTTCACGTTTTATAAATTGTACGCAATAATTCAGCCTCCCAGGCTTTGGTAACTCGAGACGAAGTAACCCGAGAGTACACGAGAATGCCCGAAGGGGCTTTCGTAACAGTCGTGTGCGCAGGCAGCGGTACATGTTTAGTTTTAATTAAAACAGCATTATGGTGGCCATAGCGACGCTCAAAATGGAAGTTTGTAATTGGTTACAATTTTCTTTAGATTGGGAATTTTGTATATTATTATGATTGCTAAGACTCTACGGCACTTCATTTTCATTTAAATTAAGGTTGTAGTTATTAACTAAAGAATCAATGGTTGAGTGCCTTTTGAGGAAAGTGTTTAAACACTAATAAAAATGCATAATGAACATTTAACTGTATGATCTTTCAATTTGACCATAACTTTTAAATAATGCTCAGGTGATTCTGACACTATAATTAACGAGTAGTCCAGTAGAAAAAAAATCACCCTTTAGCTAATCCAAACAAAACTAGACCACACACAATTTAGGGCGATTGAAAGAGCATTCACTCGAATAACTCAAACAAACCGATAGCATAAAAGGCGACAAAAAGAAGTTCTTAGCTAAAACACGACAGCTAGATATTCTCCATTAAAACATAAGTCAAAAGCCGGGTTTTGTTGTATGCAAACAGATTGTTTACTTCTAAATATATCTTTCCTGAAACGAATCTTATTCGTATAACGCTACACTAAACTGCCGCCCTATTATGACTTCTTAAATCCATCATGATTTCTGTGTCAGAGAGAGACGGAGTTACACAAGACTGTTTATTATATCTATGCACAAGACGAATAGCACTATCTCTTTCCCTCACACGAATCATGATAGCATTGGCACTTCGTAGTACGGCCACAGATCTATTCGAGCAAATGACATGCATACCCAAAGGAAAAGCCACATTAAATCATCAAATCCCAGATTGTCGCGCACTCGCGCACTCTCGGTTACAGTAACTTCCTACCGCGAATAGAGTAACAGCTAAACCACACGAGTTAACCACCGTTAAGATCTTAGTACGGAAGAGTGATATCGAGACACGGTGGCCAGTGAAAATGCATTCCTTACTGGAGCGATGCGGAAAGCGGAGAGATGCGTCCGACCGGGGAACTCTGAGCGACAATTAGTTACTGTCAATAGATGTGCTGGATGTGACAGGGTGTTGTGGAAAGTGTGTCTGTTTAGTGATTAGAAAAATTGGAAATCATGATATTGTAGGTGAACTTAGAAATAGGATTCATCTGCTGTGCAGTGTACGTTCAAAAGACATGTTTTTGTGTAACTATGATTAATACGTTTTTTTTTTTTTTTTTTAAGAAAGTCCCTAAAAACATTTTTGAGCAATTTTGACATATGGCTGAATTCATAATCACATGATGTAATTTTAAAAGTAAAAAAACGTAGGCTTAATTATTTCTTGCTAATTTTAACTCTTTGTAAGCAATGAAGAAATATAGAAATTTCATGCACGAAGCTGAAAAAAAAAATCTTACTAAAATCAGGTTTATTTCTATTACAACGTACAGCTATCAAAGTAATAACGTATTATTATTTATTATATACTACATGATAAGAACAGGATAACCATTTATAAAAACAAGTGTACTTACAATGGACGGTCTTATCTCACAGGGCAATCTCGAGATAGATTTAGGGCGGTCAGTGTACAATCTTTATAAATAGTACTAAAACCTACTGAAGCAAGTACTACACAAGAATATAAGAGTATTTGGGAAAATCTCTTCTGGATTAGAAAAGATTTTCAACTCTGCAGTGCTATTCTGTAAGAACTCACGTGCGAATTCGATTCATATCTCATTTTCGATTACACTTCGTAACTCACCTGAAGTGAAAAGTATTTGATATTCTGACTGTCAAGTTAAGTTCGCTTCACCTATGTTCTCACTTAGTGGCGCTAGTGTAGTTTTCATCAAGTTACAGAATACCAAATACAGTTTTCACCGCAGAATCAGAAGTGAGAACTGGAGTGAGTTCTTACAGAATAGCATTGCAGAGCACCCTATCCAATGAAGAGTCTCACTTATTACTACTACACTCATTCATAAACACCTCTGTCACATCCAGTAACGCTGTATATCAGAATCAGTTTCCTTGCACTAACATTAAATACGAAGCGACACGCGCGATAAGCAGACGCGGAACAGTAATCTCAATGAAATAGAAACACAAACGGCTTTTAAATAAAACATTTTTTTTGTAAATATTATGTTTGACTTTTTTTTTTGACATGACCACTCGCAGTTCAGCACATTAAGGCTGGTTACTGCTTAACCGGGCAATCCTGTGGTTGCCTTAGAATTCTAAGGCCCCCAGCCAGGGCTTAAAACTACTTAAAACTAAATGACCGCTCGCTAAGGGCCATCCCCTGTGGGACACGGGCCTCGGCTTAGCGGGGGCATTGAAGGGGGGCAGCAAGGGACAGGCTGGGTCAGATTGATATTATTTGGGGGATTTAACGCTAATGGCTCAGCAGCGCGGGCTGGCTCGTTAGGCAAAAGTCGGGGAGGGTTTTGACGGGGGCGGGGCGTCGCGATGGACCTCGTCGGCGAGGTCGGTATACGGAACGCGTTCTGAGTTTATTATTATGTTTGACAATTACGAGCAGCACATGTAAATAAATCTTGAATGAAGGTTTTTGATGTCATGACTAAGATTATTCTTACCTAAATATTTTTCAAGCAGTTTAAAGCTGTTTAAGTTTTAAGATTTCTTAGGTATAACATTAGCTAGATATAATAAAGAAAAAGTATAGTGTAGTAGGTACTGGCTTTTTGTATATGTGAGTTCGAATATTTGTAAAAAAAAAGATATAAAGAAGACACAGAAGAAACTTCCTGGATGGGACAAAGTTAAAAAATAAATAAAACCTTAGCCATCCGAGTTAAATTTAAAGTAATTAATATAGCTCTTTGTGTTTGTAAATAGCTTAAGAATTTTAATTGAGAAGTCAAACTTCTTGAATGAAACATACTTTTTATTACATTATTATATTTTATGACATTTGTAAATGGGCAACGAAACTACGAAATCACAATATTATTTCTCGTAACTCATTAAAAAAATACAATTCATCGAAGAAAACTCTGCAAACAAGAAGAATTTGAATGACTAAAGATATTCGATACTGCATACTCACGCGTCAGTCAGAAACCCTTGAATTAACAACTATAAAATAACTGTATATTTATCTCTTTATATTCTTCACTAAATATATGCTGGATGACTTGAAAGTTGTTATTATAATGAACAGACATTATCCTTGGCGAATTTGTTGTATGTAGCTTTCGAAATTACGAATTGTTGATCCACTGGGTACAGCTCGTTTATCAAAGACTACCAAAGAATCTGATATATGTGGTTCATTCTTTTTTTCAACAATGCTTCCTTTTCAAAACTCAATTTCCTTCAGACATTGGTGTGCCCATGAGTGTGTGCGGGTTTTGCACCAAAGTATTATCCCTGAGAGCAGTGGCGGCCGAGTGGTAACGGCCCCGACTTACGAATTGTACGTCGCGTGTTCAAACCCAGCCAGGCGCATTACTTTGAGTAATTAATTTCATCACCACTGCTCTCAAAACGGTGAAGGAAACCTCGTGAGGAAACCGGTATGTCCTAGAAGCAAAAATCCGTAGACATGTAACATTCACCAACCCGCACTGGGCCCGCGTGGTGGATTACGGCCCATTCCCTCTCCTAGAGAGGAGGCGTGTGTCCCAGCAGTGGGAACATTAAAAGGCTGACTATGCTATTATCCATAAAAATCATTGCATAATTTCCGAATTTCCGACCTTAGTAACTTGTGCAGAATTATACGATGTTATTGATGGAAATAAAATTATAGGTTTATTGTGAGACTTTAACATCAAATAGTTGGCTAGAGACAATAATCACAGGACCTGTCATTGTGACGACGCTTGACTTAGACCCAAGTCCAGCAGTGAACGTCTTCCGACTGAAATATGATCGAGTTTTGAAAATTGAATTGAATCGCCTCATTTGACATTCCATAGCGCTTAATAAAAGTACACACCACATTTGCGGCTTAACGGATATTTCAACACCTCACACCGGTCGTGTATTAGAATTAGCATGCTCAGAACTAGGATTACGAAAATACCTTAAGGCTCTAGTCGACCAAAAGTAGCGATCACGACGCTTATTACATATTATATAATACATAGATGGAATTCGTGACAAAACCTATCCTTATGAACAAACGTGAGTACTAAACTTACCATATATAATGTGACAGTTTTATTCTCAACTCTGAAGTTGGCTAAGTACCTATTTAGAATAATGTATGGTTATATACCTAAATTATTTGGCTGTAATAATGTACGATAATGTATCTCTTGAGTAAGGGCAAAGTAAGTGCAGTGAATATGCATTGACAGATAAATTTAACCAGTTGCTGAAATCATTTTTTTTTTCCTTATTTTTATTTCTTACTAGCTTCTGCCAGCGACTTCGTCCGCGTGGAATAGTTACTTCACTGCTCTGCTCCTATTGATTGTAGCGTGATGAAAAGTATACTATGGACCCAGGAGTATGAAGAATAATTGCACCAAGTTTCGTTAAAATCGGTCGAGTAGTTTTTGTTTCTATAAAGAACATACAGACAGACAGACATACAGACAGACAGACAGACAGACAAAAATTTTACTGATTGCATTTTTGGCACCAGTATCGATCACTAATCACCCCCTGATAGTTATTTTGAAAATATATTCCCTGTACAGAATTGACCTCTCTACAGATTTATTATAAGTATAGATGAAAAATGTTGCCCCACACTAGGAATTACTCCTGTGGCGTTTACAATTATACTATCTCACATACACAAACAGCCAGATCCGGAACAACTATCTGTAGGCCATACAAATATTTGTTCCATGCGGGAATCGAACCCACGACACGTAGCGTAGCAGCCAATCGCTCAACCACCGCGCTAACTGTGTCGCGGTCATCGAAATTGAAAATCATTTATTCAAAATAAGCTGACTGCCAGTACTTTTTCAAAAATAGTCCCTTATAATACCCGCCTGTCACCTTCACATACTGATATGATACGGAAGCTGATCGGGTAAAAATAGATAAACATAAAGATATTCTAATTATAAAGGATAACCAGCCTTATCATTCATGAAATAGAGTCAATGAAATCAGTAATTTATCTAAGGATAAAGTCCCAAATGCCTTCCTCGTAATACACGGAATTGTACTTAGGTAAATAGGTACCCAGAAAACAATAGACAAAGAAGCTAATTAAGTTTAACCGCAAGACATCACGCCCTCCCAGTTAATCCGTGACAAAGTTTATGCAATCTTGTTGAAACTACACAAAACCTTAATAAAGGACATAATATTGAAAGCATCGTACTTCAAAATTGCAATTAAAAAACTTAAAGGTTGTAACAAATCAGATGTTATGATATAATATTGCGCAAACAGTAAAAACATATTATTAAATTTAACGTGCCAAAACCAATTTTTAAGTTGAAAAGGATTTCCAATCAATCAGATTCTCAAAGGTCCTGCAGATGTGTTGTAAGACATTTCATTTTGTATCATTACACAATATATTGAATGATGATAATCAATCAACTCAATATATCGATGGATGAATTCAATTAAATAAATCATTAACAGTCCTTTTGGAAGGCCTCAAAGATGTCTTGCCAATAAAGGAAACTTTTGCATCAACCGAAAATGTTATTTTGATAATCTTGAATTATTTTTTCTTCTGAGCATTATATTATTACTGTTTACGAGTACCTCAACTGTTTACATATCTTCCCATACATACATATGTAAGTATTTCATAGACTTGGGCACGCAATTCGTTACGGTCTTGTTTGTACACATGGGGTCGACAACCTCTTCTCGGGTTGTGAACATTGCTTTATGTACTACTACAACAATATATAGGTAGCATTCTCGTCTTTATCTGTACATACATATAAATAAAATAGGAGCGTATGTTTATAATATTGAAATAACCGCTTTTTACTACACGCATATATGATTATATACGGTACATACACCAAAATAACATTTTTTACAATTTTTGTCTGTCTGTTTGTTCTGGCTAATCTCTGAAATGGCAAAATTTTGGAAAAATAAAGTAACATTGCAATGTCCAAGTACTGTCCAGTACTGCGCGCAGCTCACGCGCATGCCACCACTGTGCCATCACGTCGGGCGCCTCCCACCACTTCATCGGGGGTTAATAACTATTCCACGCGGACGAAGTCGCGGGCAGAAGCTAGTCGGTAATAAACTGAAGTAACCTTTAATACTTTGAAGCTCTTATCATTAATATCAATATTCTAATTACCTCTAATTAATGCTGCAGCTTCGTACTGTTTTATTAAGGATCTATGGAAGGAAGGATGCGGTACAGAGTGTAAAGTCCCGCGAGCCTCCATGGAAAAAGGAAGATCCAGCAGCCCTATTATGACGTCTTAAATCCATCATGTTTTCTGTGTCAGAGAGAGACGGAGTTACACAAGACGAATAGCACTATCTCTTTCCCTCACACGAATCATGATGGCATTGGCACTTCGTAATACGGCCACAGACTGTTGTTGTGTCTGGTAGGCAAGTGCCCTATTGATATTCGGTATAATTATGTTCAAATCGTACGGAAAACATTGATACCGCGATGCAGGATTTCGTTAGTATTTCGCTGCTAGCTGGATAGATGGCGGTTCTTTTTGTTTCTGTACAAATTTCGCTTCGTTCGTATTTCTTGTGGCGGCATTGATGATTAAAAAAATAAAAATAAAAATGTTTATTGCTTCAACTTAAATAACTTATTCTAGTTACAATGTGGAGTACCCTTTTAAGCAAATAGTTTGCTTGTTTTAGGATGCCCCGCCTTTCCCCATGTTATATCATTTCTATTAAGTTTATGAGCCTATTCAAGATTTATATAAACTTATTGTATAAGTAGAAATAAAAGAGTAAGAAATAAAAAATAAAACAAAAATATAATAGCATGATTGAATAGCATGATTGACGTTACAGATCTGTTTCCTTGACCAAATCTTTATTACACTTGAAAATGAAAACAATATATCTAGTTTTAATTTCCGCGAATATTAGTGTGTTGCAGGTATGCACCTCCCTCCCGCCCGCTTTATTATGCACATGCAAGATTACAACCCACCCACCAACCCACCTACCTGCAACCCACTAATATTCGCGGAAATTAAAACTAGATATATTATTTTCATTTTCAAGTTTAAAATGGATTTCCGCAAAGTAACGCCTGACTCAATCAATTTTATCAAATCTTTATTTATAAAAACTAACTTGACTAACCTCTTTCAAGTCAACCTATTCTAATACAGACATGTCTATCAGTTGGGGAAGTTTGTGACGTTTTGGAAGAATCTTCTTTTTGGTTTACCCCCAAGGATGCATTGATTTTAATTCTGACAAAGATTATGCCACTACGCTTACTCAATGCAGATTAAAAATGTTGTGAATCATACAACTTGACTCGCGAGAAATGAGGTGTAGCATCTTCTCCGTATCCCATATCATTCAGCATTATGAAATCCTTAAAGAATTCATACGAATATGGTCTTCGCCCTTGATACAAGACGTCTTGTAGTGTTACATAAGTTTTTGAAAACATATTTTTATTTGTACATAGGTACATAAAGATGTTTATTGTTTTTTCTTCATGGTGTTCTAACTTTACTGGTTTGTGAACGTTTTCCCTGTGTACATGTTCTAGAACATCATAAACATAAAAATGTTAATTGTGATGTCTTGATCTCTTTGAACGCTTACAGGAATTTGTTTGTTTGCTTTTTATTGAGTCGTAATGGTACCGGAGATGACGATATTCTGAGGTGCTAGATAAACTGCCATTCTATTAGCGAAAGCAATAGGGTCAGATGGATTTCTAAAAAATATTGGAAACGTTTTTATTTTAATTTTTCACGTAAACAATAAACGAAGACGATACAGTGCGCTGAAAACTAAAGTAACGTCACTGCATGCTGCGATTTTTACCACGCCATGACGTAATGAAACCCCACTCCCTGATCTTTGATTCTTTTTATCTTCTTCAATGTTAAAGATTTAATAAAGCAAAAAATATGTGTCCAATATTTTTGATAATCTAACTGATGTACTAAATAGAATCATATATTTTTTACTCAGGACATCCATCCCTATTGGCGAAAAGCCAAAATACTCACAAGGAAGAGATTAATCACGTAACATTTCAACAACAAAATGTTAGGTGACTAGATCATCTAGTGGTCTTTTTTCTTTATAATGAGAGGTATTCATTATTGTAAACAATTTTATGAGCTATCTCGTTAAAATACTTATTAATGACTATCAAAATAAATGAATGCCTATCTGTAACAAATGATAAAATCACTCTTTCAATTGCGCTAGGTTAAATAATTGATCTTGATAATTATTTAAAGCCGTTTATTTATAACTTAAAACTTCAATTAAACTTGCGTAAAACCAACATTTGTAATTACATCGACGAAAAAACGATAAAAGTCATAAAAGTAATCGATCTATATCTAAACGTACATTTCTCTTCACTAGCGAATTCGAGCGTTCCGAGTATTTATTTCAATTTCTGTTAAATTGGCGATCGCATTTAGATATGGATGAAATAAAATCAATAAATAACATTCACACAACACACAGGTAATAGATAAACAAAATGGAAAACTTTAGCAGAAACGGTTAGGAAGATTTTGTAGCACTGTATGTGCTACAAAATCTTCCTAACCGTTTCTGCGTTTATTTATAACTTAAAACTTCAATTAAACTTGCGTAAAACCAACATTTGTAATTACATCGACGAAAAAACGATAAAAGTCATAAAAGTAATCGATCTATATCTAAACGTACATTTCTCTTCACTAGCGAATTCGAGCGTTCCGAGTATTTATTTCAATTTCTGTTAAATTGGCGATCGCATTTAGATATGGATGAAATAAAATCAATAAATAACATTCACACAACACACAGGTAATAGATAAACAAAATGGAAAACTTTAGCAGAAACGGTTAGGAAGATTTTGTAGCACATACAATAAAACAATATCGTATCAAAACAAAATTATTCATAAATGTAGGTTTCAATACAATAGGATATTATAGAAAGATGGTCAGTTCATTAAATTTTACTCGAGAGCATACAAATAATAATAATAATATTGGTAGTGTCAAAACAACAGACACACATACATCTACATTAATATTATAAAGAGGAAAGATTTGTACATTTGTGTGTGTCTGTATGTTTGTAATGAATAAACTCAAAAACAACTGTACCGATTTCAAAAATTCTTTCACCATCAGAAAGCTCCTTGAAAAGCACCTTGAATAACAGGCTATATTTTATCTTCGTATTCTCTATAGGAACAGGAACTACGCGGGTGAAACCGCGGGGCGCTGCTAGTTTAAAATAAAATAACTCAATTACTAGCTCATTACGTAAGTATCCATAATGTTTTAAAAATAATCAATGTTACTTATGATCAAATTAAAATATTTAGACTAGAAATTAAGTAAAGTACAATGTTTAATATTTCATACCACGATTTCAATTGCTCTAAATACATCAAGAATCTGACCAAACCAAGCCTTCACGAATCTCGAAACGCTCCAAAAACTGCAATTACATTATTTATTCCAAAAGAATACGATCCAGATCATGAAAAGAATATTTTAGTGTAATATGACAATTAAATAACCATAGAAACTGCTTTTTAACTCACCGCCTTAAGTTTGTGCGCAGAACAGAGACAAAAAATTACTCTAAAACGATGGCAAATGTAAGAGATTGAGACATATAATGTCATGTGACATGAGGTTGCCAACTATCATTCAATGATAACAACAATGATAATAGTCATTAGTGCTAATACCCCCAAAAATACCAACCAGTCCGTATTTATTTATGTAGTTGCCTGTTTCTGAAGCTGAATTTCCTAATCCGTCTTTATATCACGTAGTTATGCTTGAACATTCATAAAAATATGCAGATAGACATCCATTTTTGAAGTCGGCTACAACGACAAAATGGTTTTTTCCAGTTACGATGAAACTATTTCAGTCGGCTAGGAAACACCGGCCTCATCTAGTTTATAACGACCAAAAAAGATTGACGTGTAAAAGTGTTATTTACAACCTACTTACTAAGCATCACCTTTGTACCTATTTTTCTGTGTCCTTCTTCTTATATTTTTATTAAATGTGTGTGCATAAATTGTTAAAGTTACTGTTAATGTGTTAAGAAACTGGATGCGAGAAGCCGAAAATAGATCTAAGTGGCGTGCAATTGGAGAGGCCTATGTCCAGCAGTGGACTGCAACAGGCTGTTGATGATGAAATTGTTAAATAAATAAAATAAATCATATATCATTTCGTCTCTAGTGTGCGCACTACCTTAACGCCAAGTCCTTAGCAGTCAGGTGGTGTAAGTTCATGCTGCAATTGCTCCAGTTTCAAAAGTTACATAAACAACCTTATTGGACAAGTTTCTCGTTACACTGACCATTGTCGGTCGGTTTATGGCAATTTTCATAGTAATAAGGTATGGGGGGCAAGAAATGTTAGATTTTGCAATTGACGTGAGAGAATGGAATGATACAAGATGAAGATGCTGATGAAATCAAAGAAAGTGGAGTCGTGTTTGTTGAAAAAATTGATAAGTAATGTGTTAATTTCCATGCTGAAAATTTTTTTAAAATCGGTAGAGTAGTTTCGGAGCTTAATCGATACAAAAAAAAACTTTATTTTTTATAAAACTGATCCGTTCTAAATATTTTGATATGTATGGATGGATCAAGTAAGATTTGTCGCTACTTTTGTATACTAATGTTGATCATTTGCAGAATCAATGAGGGCATTTTGGACTGCAATAAAACCAATCTCAATATATGATACAGAAATCTTTCAGCTAGTTTAATGCTTCCTAAACTAAACTTTAAATGCTTCCTAGTAAAGGAAGCATTTAAAGTTTAGTTCAGTATTAGAAACAGTTGACTCATACATAACTAAGGTCCAGTAAACTACTGTGTTATTTAACACAAAACGCTGCAGGTTCTGTTACACGTTTCAACGACGAACAAAATGTGCCCTACTTTGGACCTTTAGTGATGGCGAAAGATAAATATCGATTTAAATTTAACTGACCAGGAAAGGCTATAGCAACGGGATACGTTTCGTAACCTATTGTCGATATCTCACTCTGATCTAAGACATTACTGTTGCGGAATTGTCGATATTTTCCTTACGTAAAGGTTGTATTGAGATGTGGAATGATTTTTATCGCAGATATTGAAAAAGTTTTGTTTATTTTTATCATGATGCTGTCTCTACTTTTACTGGCGTGTCTTATTTGAATTTTTAATATGCATATTGCGTTCGTTTTGCTCATATTATGCGTTTGTGCATATGATTCTTACGCGGAAATATTACCGACAACAGACACTCATCAACATAGGCTTGTATAGACAAGCTATTTAGTGAAAAAACCGCATTCTGATTCAAAACATTTGAACTGAAGAAAATTATGACCATGCCATAATGTTAAGTAACGATTTCTATTACAAATACCATAACAAAACGTAATACCCAATTTCTTATTTCAACAACTAAACTTCATAATGGCACCGCAAATTGAAACAAAACACAATCACGTCACTACCAATTATCGGTAATAACATAATCGATATTTCGCAAACGTTTCTGAGTCGAGTCGGGTGACAACCCGATTCGATTAGCACAGGTTGATTGGAGCAAGTGCATTTTATGTAATGTCTTGCTGAAACACTGGTCTGGCCTTAGTGACGTTATAATGTACCTACGTTATTTATTCGGAACGGAACAGGTATTTCTAGTTCGGTATAGTACGGATTAAGTGACAATATGTACATTGGTACCTGTTACCGTATGTGGCAAATCGAGTCAAATTCTGATACTTATCATTGTTGTTGCTATTTTGGGATGTAGCTGAGGTGGCTATTTTGGGAAATTAATATAGGTTTATGGTTTGTACTCACGTTTTCTGAGTTATGAACTAGTTAGACTTTTGATATCACGCCCAACTTCGCTTATCGCTGAAAGCTATTTGAAGAAATTGATAAGATAGGATCCCATCTCTAATACCTTAATACGGATAAACTAATTGGCATTCTTTTAAGTATACAATGCATGTTTATCACGATATATTAAGAGATATTAATTTATTTAATAAGTTACTGTCCTATAATAAAATCATTATTTATTTCTACTTCTTATGGCCACAAGCTGTTAGCCGCACAAATTATTATTTATTGTGTCGTGTCCTTTAAAGTAAAGTGGGCCAAGTAATAGTTTATAATAAATGCCTAACAGTCACCCATAGACCTTGGAGTCGTGATAACGGCCATTATCAATACGATCGAGCTGTAGGATATACGGGGCCTTAGATCTAATTGACAAGCTGGACCTACTTTAACTCGACAACTCACCTAAACACAAATATATCTATGTATATGAAATCTTTTAGGTACAGAGTAGATATACCAGGTACTTTTTAGATTTAAAAAAAACTATTAAAATGTATGTTATAAGTTTCCACATCTAGTACCTAATATGTAAGTTACATAAAAAATCATGCATGTAATTAAGCCAAAGAAAAAACCTAAATCACTATAGGTACCTACTATGCCTTTCTGAACGTTACTTTTTCGGCCTCGCTGGCAATATACCACAATCAAAAGTATTCCCCCACACGTTCCATTGTTCAAAATTCAAATTGTAGAACACAGATTTAAAAAATCATATCATAGATAATCTAAATACTAACCTACTTGCTGAATTACGTAACTAGTTCAAAGAGGTTCTAATTAATAATGGTTGTCAGTACTGAAATAGTCGTTACACTAACTTCTTAAGCTCCATATTAGATTGATTTATTGTCTAGAATAAAAGAAACTGTATCTGACAGATTGCTATCAATAGCAACTGTTGTTTTCCGTTTACGAAATGTAACAGATGTCTTGAGTTTTGACTGTTGTGCAATTGTTTCGCGTGCGGCTTGTCAGTTGTTTTGAATGAAAGATGGCCACGATATATTACAATTTGTAATGGTTAATACATTGTATATAGTCTAGTTGGCTACATTTAAATATCTTAGTTTGTAATCCATCACTGTTCAAAAGTGAGGCCTACATTTTCTTTTGACGTACAAAAAAAAATAAGTTGAAAAAGTTTTGCCATTTTTTTGCTCTTGTAAGCATACTAATGAAGTGTCAGCCATATTTTTTGTAAGCCAGCAATTATCTAGATGTATCTCGTCTGTTTTTGTTCTCATACAGCAGTCAGACTGTCATTACTCAATGTCACAAAGAGCTAATCTAGGTAGACTAACACACTTGGGTCTTAATTATTTAACTTACCTAAGTGTTAAAGAACATATGTCTGGACTTTTTGAGTAATATTGATGATGATTACCTGTAACAAAAATAATAAAATATCATAAGTTTAGTCGTTTAAATATATGTATGTCAGAATCACTCACAAATTACACGGTATGATTTTAGTTTCGAATTCCATGCCTTTTCCTTTTTTTTCTTAAATCTATACTGATATTATAAAGAGGAAAGATTTATATTTTTAGATTATTTTATTTTTAATATTTTAGTAACGAATAAACTCAAAAACTACTGGACCGATTTCAAAAAATCTTTCACCATTAGAAAGCTACAATCACCCTGAGTAACATAGGCTATATTTTATCCCCATATTCCCACGTGAACGGGAACTACGCGGGTAAAACCACGGGGCGCTGCTAGTGGTCTGTAAAGCATGAATGAACAGTAGTGCAAACAGACACAAGACGTAACAAAAACTATGAAAACGATTTTCTATACAAACAAACATGAATCACGATAGGTTAATTCCAATTCACCATCGATCGTTCGCATAATTGACATAACTATCGATTTGTTCCGCCCGTATTACCATGGGCTTTCGATATCTTATTTACGGACCACTGCTAAACCGCTAACACTAATTCTCTTACATAACGCTCTGCACTAGTTTTGGACCACATTTTGGCGTGACTCGATATTAGCAGTCCACGGTTTCGTAAATCCATTAATTAATCGATTACAAGCTCGATTATTGAGCATTTGTTTAACAGTCATGAATAATTATTGCGATTGTCTTATGCTATTTCAATTAGAAGCTTTCTCGGAATGTGTTTTTTTTGTAATCAACATTTTTTATTCATCATGATGCCTTTTGCCTTATTTTCCTAAGTGTAAGCTATAATGTACTTATTACTCATTGTGATATAAGTGATTAAGGGCATATACGCGCAAGTCCTTATTCTTGGAAATTAATAAACTAAGTAATTTTAATTAAACTTGATACGAGAACGTAAGATTGGTCGTAAAGAGTTGTTTGGGAACTTTTATCCGAAAACGCGTTTAAGTGACAATTTTAGGTTCACTAATACATACAAGATACATATACTCCTATAGTCAAAAAGGTGAGTAAGATTTTAAATATTTTTAATGAAGTGTCCGCCATGTTGTTTGTAAGTCATGGGGAATCTAGATGTTACATATATCTAGATTGCCTGTGACCCGTCTGATGTGAACCAAATAAGTTTAAAATCGAAATAATTATAGTTTCGTATTTGGAAAAGGCCCTCTCAAGACTCTGCTGACTACTGTTGATGTAAACTAACTTATTATTGGTGTTATTTACTATAAAATCGAGTTTGTAGATCATCCTAGTTGCGGAATTTATTCGAAAGAATCACCGCGGCCCTGGAACGCAAAGGGCACTAGAAGGATCCCGGGTGGGTTTAAGTTAGTAAGTAAGGGTGTGAAACTCCCGTCCGGTCCACCCTAAGCGGAAAAAGCCATTTGATGATTTCCAATCCATAAAAAAAGTTTCGTCCCAAACAATACAATTCGTGTCAAGGATACATATTATAATAGGACACTAATTTCGAAATCTAAAATCAAACTTCAGAATCCAATCAAAGGCAGCTGAATGCCAGCTGTGTTTGTCTTTTGTTTTATCGTATGACATTGATGAATGAGTCAAATTATCTAGGACTTGAATACCAAGCAATAACAGGCATTTAAACTAATAGACATGAGAAAGGCTCAACATTGCCTGACAGCTACTTACTTATCTAATAATTTGTTCATGCAAAATTATAAACATAATTATAATGCTTAACAAATAGCTAGGTCTGTGTATTGTATATACTGGGTGGAATTTTGTAATGCCACCTGGAGGGAAAGCACTCTTAATACTGCAGATAGAAAATTTTACTCAAAGGAAACATTCCTTTATATTTGATGATTGAAAGCAAACTGCATTCAAAGATTTTCGAAAATTCACGCACCCGGGAATAAATCTAATCGAATAGAATAAATCTAATCTAAATCTGACTTTATCATACTACAAAATACATAATATTTAGTAGTATGATAAAGTCAGATTTAGATTTGTAGTATGATGTATCATAGTTTGTTGGTCGAAGGGTCGCGGACTCCACGCGCAGTATCCAGGGCTGCGGTGGCTCTGGAACGCAAGGGCATTAGAAGGGAAATGGATAGGTTTTAGTCCGCCCAGAGCGGAAGTCATTTAATGATTTCTCATCTGGTATAAGCCGAAAACTGACAAAAAGTCCAGGTGTTAAAAGCATGCCATACAAATATGTACCTACTCGTAATTTGATTAAAAGAGAGAAATTTTATGAAATGTAGGTAGTAACAGCTTAGTAATAGTAGTAATACAAAAAAAGGCAATATCTAGAAGTAACAAGCTGATGATAAAAGCCTGAAAAGAAAAAGATTACTATTTTACCCAGGAAAATTCACGTTTTCTATGGCACAGAAATCGTATTCTTAAAAGTGAGAAGCCATATGGAATGTAATAAAAAGCTAAGTATAATGATGCAAAGAAACGGCGACCCCTTTACAAATAAAACCGGCTGAAGTAATCTATTAAATACTTTAACTGCGGCTACGACACCGGTTCCTAATTAAATACCCTGTTTCCTTCAGCTTATCAACTGAGTGCTTCATCACTAGTTCATCTAAAAACATTCCTCGTAGTTTTTTTCAGTTCACGACCATAACGATAAAGGATTGGAATTCCCTCCCAGAGTCTATGTTTCCTGATAACAACAACCTTTTTTTTTTGGATGTGAAATCATCAAATGACTTCTCCCGCTCTGGGCGGAGCGGAAGAGAGTGTCAGACTCTTACTGACTAAAACCCACCCGTGTTCCTTCTTGTGCCCTTTGCGTTCCAGGGCCGCGGTGACTCTTTCGAACAAATTCCGCAACCCTAGCAGGTGATAACTACAACCTGGGAGTCTTTATGTCAAGAGTTAGTTCAGGTTACTTCTAGGTAAGCGTGCTTCGTCTTCGACCACATCATCGCTTACCATCAGGTGAGATAGTGGTCAAAAGCAACGCAATCAATAGTAAAAAGAACGACCTCCATTACATAAACCTAATTTGTTTATCGTTACGGTAGAGTACGCTGTATTATTATTAGTTAAGTTACTTGCCAAAACAGTGGGCGATCAGATTGGATAATAATCTCAACTTCACATTGTAATTTATCTTGCTCATCGTTTTTAAAATATAGATAATTTTTAAATAAGATTAATTTTATAAAGAGTTGAGACCATAGATTAAAAACATATCGATGTAAATTCCAAGTCATGTGTCCAAATGATTTGAGAAGGAAAATACGCGTACTTATACATATATGTATACGTACGTAATCTAGTTGACTTTACACAAAATAATAATGAAGTTATAAATACACAAAACATCGTATAATGGTTTCAAATTTTCAACAAGCGTGTTGCTATAAAATTTTTTTTTGGATGGGAAATCATCAAATGACTTCTCCCGCTCTGGGCGGAGCGGAAGGGAGTGTCAGACTCTTACTGGCTAAAACCCACCCGTGATCCTTCTTGTGCCCTTTGCGTTTCAGGGCCGCGGTGACTCTTTCGAACAAATTCAGCTACGTCGATATAACACTGTGTTATAAATAGGAAGACCGAAATCTCTTGTTCTAACCAATAATGATGTCATTATGATCACATTTACGTACCTATGTACATTGAAGTTTGATAATTGTATGCAAGTAAATATTTAATGTCTTACATGTATCCCAAGAAACCAATTTTAATCTCTTGTTAGACTAAATGATCCGTTAGATCATTTATAAACAAGTCAGTAGGTATGTAGGTAATAGAAAAATCGTTATTTACATGTTTACATACCAAACAGATCATCATAATTAACATATTTCAAAGGTTTTATTCTGAAGAGTTTTATTGAGTTTTTTTGGGATAAGCGCCACACCGCGCCGTTTTTCTGGTGGCTTACAAGAGTTATGGGAATACATCCACTATAACTCTTGAAAGCCACCAGAAAAACGGCGAGTCTATAAGCCCTACAAGTCGTGGCGAAACGATTAGGTTGAGCGTATCATGGAGTGTTCCAAACTTGGCATAGGCTATAGGCTTAGACCGAGTCCGTAACGACGGGACCCGAAAACGTACGAAGGTTTACGATATCTGAACACTTATGGAACTTAATGGAATTGGACAGGACTCATGGTAAAACGCAGGGATGACAGATGAAGTAGGGCTGTGACCGACTGAGATACAATGACGAGAAAGAAGGATTGGTAGTCCAGCAGCGATCTGTGCAGATAAAATTTTAGACGCATCTTGAAATTACATAAGGCTGGCACAGAAATATCGGGATTGGCATAACACGACACATTTCGCCAAATTGTCAACTCACTGCCAGTTACTGACCAAAAACTGGTGTATAAGCTTTAAAAACTTTACATCGGCTTACGGCTCACGCTTAACTTCTCGTTAAATGTCAATTGAATGCAAATTAATCGGCTACCCACGCCTGCCAAATCCGTATAATGTTTTGATTGAATAAAATTATTGGGATTAGATAGTTAACCAAAAATCGAATACAATATAATTGTTTCATCTAGCAATGCAAACTGGGCCCACGTGGTAGGTAGATTATAGCATACGCATAATTAGCCTTTTAATGTTTCCATATGCTGGGACTCAGGCCTCCTCTCTAGGAGAGGAAATGGGCCGTAATCCACCACGCGGGCCCAGTGCCAGAGATTATATAGCCACGAAAAAAAAAAGAAGAAGCCTGCTGGTCGGAACTAGTGCGGGACTGCGCTGGCCAGACCTAAAGTTCGAGCTAAAACCAGCTGGACCTTAAGGGTCGAGAAATTGGGAGTCGAGCCACAACACGAATTTCAAATCATTCGCGATGCGAGTTCCGACTCATCATTTTGACCTTCCTCAAGGGAGAGTTTTGGCCGAAGGGCGTCGTGTACCGGCGATTCCGCGGAAGCCTACGCGACACCACGCAGCGCAACACGACGCTAACACTTTGTGTACAATAGTTTTTTATAAATATTATATGATAGTCTGTAAGGTTGTTACCCGAAATAAATGATATATTGTTATAGCCCACTTATTCTTACAGAATCTGAAGCCGTACAGGCTTCAGACTCAGCGATCGATGGTAATATTGCCTCTGCCACTGACTCTCTTTCCTTCATATCACTCCTCACACAATCCATCTATAATTTATTTGACCTCGTCCTCTCCATCCATCCAGTAATATTCACAACTCTTTTAGTAAGATGCGTCGGTTACAAGATAATATCAAAATTATGCAGTTGTATATTTAACGTAATTAAACAGTAATAATTTTACAATTCAATACCACTAAATCAAAACAATTTGATTGCAAAGCTCGTGCCTGTTGCTAAATTTCCTAACAATAATTAGGTAGGTATTAATCGTCACCATAATACGGCAAATAGTCGATAATTACCTTGAAACATTAATTACTGCATTTAACTTGTCACCTCACTAGTTCCTTTAAGTTAATTGATAGTGCATTTACTTTCCAATACACAAATTAATCAATGAATATTAAACTCTATAATTTTTAGCTTTGTGTGTATTTTTCTTTGGTGAGAATTGCAATAAAAGGTAGGTAGGCTAGGTCGCGAGTAGAGAGCTAAAGGTTACAGAAGTTTTATAGTTCAGCTGAGAATCTTGAATGGTAAACTAGATTTATTTTATATATTATATATTTTCAAGTGTATCAAGTAAGTAAACAGTCTACTTTCATTTGTTTGTTATTATGTTGTCACTGTCTGTCAATGTCAGTGCCGGATGCCACGCCATAGACATGTAGAAGTTTAAATGTGTTCTGTTTTGTCTGTGGTGTAACCAGAGACTCGTGGTAGTCGTGCCCGATCTTGACATTGTTTTTAGTTTTAATTGAAACGTTATTTTCTGTTTGTTTATTTTATTTATTTTTTTGTGCGTCATCTATGGCGGAATAACCGAGTTTTCTTTCTTTTTATTTTCTTTTAAGCGAAAACAAAATATTTTATAATAACAATTCTATTGTATTTTAACTTTTTTTTTAACTACATCATATTTGTGAATATCTTATCATATTTTAATTTTCATTCTTATCATGAAATCCAAAATAACACAATTTATTTATACAAAAACTTGACAATGATTGATGTCGAGAAATCAATCAAGACACAAAATCAAATAGAATTATAAAATATATTCAATCAAAGCAAAACATGGCGTTACTGGGTAGATCTTCGTATCATAAATTGTATAAGAAAACATTATAATTCCATTAAAAAGTTTGAGAAAGTAGACATATCGATAAAATTCTATTACCAACACTAAAACGGTATTATTTCTTAAAATTATTTAGTAAATGGCGGTTCATTCGTGTTTTATAACAGTATCCATAAAAGAAGAGGTTAGGCCTTTTTTAAATTTCTTAAGAACTTTATCTACAATCAACAATAATTGTTTTCTTCTAAATCCTGGAACATTCAATTAACTTGGTACTAAATTCCATTAATAACAATTCGTAGAAAGTAAAAAAAGTTATCCCTGTTTGTATAGTTAAACTCCACACAGATAATTCAGACATTAATGCAAATAAGATCTACAAAACAACAATTCAAGATCGTTCAACTCGTCTCAAATCCAGTCATGTCAATGTCAGCATTACCATCATCATTACAAACTTTTTCTTTCATTACACCGTACGAAAACCACCTTTATCGCTACTCTTCTAAGAGTAAACCAAACAGCAAAGCAAAAGAAGTCGAAATTCTCCCCCGAAATCGACTTAAGTGTCGCAGATCATAATCAGTTGCGCAAGAGTTTTCACTGCGTACGCATGACAATATTGAGACAAGTCAGCCATTGTACAATGGCGGCCGCGGAAAGAATACACTAATAATAAGGCGATTAATCAAGCTCTTACATGAACGGATGTGAAGACATGGACCCACTTTCTATATGGAGGATAAAATAATGCACAATTGAACTGTGATGAACCGCTGGGTTTGCTTGACAACTGAAGCTTTGCATACGAGGTTCCCATGTCTAAGGCGTTTCCTGAATGTACTAATAGGCTTGTGTATAAACAATAATTATGGTACAAAAGAGAGAGGAAATAACTTTACTAATCTGTAGCTAGGCCGTATCATTAAAAATAGTATCTCGGATGAATTGTCATTATTTTCATGGGATCGTACATAGTTACATACATACCTACACAGTTATCGATACAATCTAATTTCAGTCGAATCCATTAGATTCCCCATTAGCACGAGCCAGTCTCCTTAAAGTAGCTTACCAATAGAGCAAACATTTTGTCTCAATAAACTTGACGAACAATTAATTGATTTTACAATTAAATGACACAAAAATGTCTCAAACTAACATTTGTACAAACCTCACATACTGTACGAGTTTATTTGAATGCGTGAAACAATCCTGGACCCCCAAAAGTATGGTTGCTTCGAAAGTTCCCCAGAACCTGACCTTGGCTCGTAAGACTTAAAAACGCAAATGTGAAACTTACAAGAAAGTTTAATATTGCGAGTATCTTCATAACAATGTTATAAAAGTTTGACACTGAAAGTAGAAGTGAAAATAAGAAATCCAGTTTGAGAATTTTAGTCTGTCATCTTAAGTATTAAGAATCTTTTTAAGCCAAATAAGATGAGGATGAAGATTTTATGTTATCAAGTTCGGAAGGTTGCGTCCCACGCAATATAAATGAGCTAAGATATTTATACCCGTGGTTCAAATTATTTTAAAACCATCTTTGTCTACAATCTGAGTAACTTGGCTGGTTGGCAAATAAACAAGGTACTCACATTTTCAGCCAATGTTTGGCAGCAGAAAGTCCAATACTGAACGAAGGTGAGCTTGGTCAAATTAATTTTTTTAAAACGCAAGTCATTATAGCCTGAAATAACCAAACATCCTTTCGAACGAATTTCGGCATAAACTCAAGTATAAGCTCAAAAACACTTTTCTAGACCCGGTAATCAAATCTAGGAGTCGAGCGGAAAGGAGTGTCATACTCTTACTGACTAAAACCCACCCCTGATCCTTCTAATACCCTTTGCGTTCCAAGGCCGCGGTGTCTCTTTCAAACAAATTCCGCAACAAAATCTGGGAACACGCTCATCAGTAACGCTTACTAAACGACAACGACGCAGCTCAAGCATTATGCTTTAAACCGATAAGTAAAGATGGCCACAAAATCAACAATTACGTCCGTTTAAGTCTTCAAGGTTGGGAATTTGTTCGAAAAAGTTACCGCGGCTCTGGAACGCAAAAGGCATTAATTAGGAGGAACACGGATGAAAGAGTCTGACACTCCCGTTCCACCGAGAGCGGAACTAGACAAGTCATATGATGATTTCCCATCAATTGAAAAAGGCGTCATGGCTTCATAGTGACAGACCGAAACATACTAAATCTCCATCTGAACACAGTATCTCCCTTCAACATCAGATAACCTACAGATAACCTACTACACTAACTAATACCATCGGCGTTGTTCGTGCTACTCGCTCTGATGTCAGGGCTACAAAGGAAATTAAAATGTTTATAAACATACCTCGGCCAACAAAAGAAGGTTACAATACAGTCTTACCTAATTAAATGTTTATTTAACAATTATTTTAACCTCGGGCGCATCCTGCCTTTTCTAATTTTTATTGGTAGCCAGTATGTATTTAGGTTTTTTGTTGTGTTGTACATAGTTTGATTTAATCTCAGTCAAATCTGTGCTGAGGTTGTTTAGAAGATGGAGTGTCTATTTATTGGAAGGTTTAGATGGGGATGGGGATATATTTTTGAACTATTTACATCCGTAAAATGCGGACATATTTTTGAACTATTTATTTACGGGAGTATACGTAAAATGGAGACATATTCTTGACCTACGTTCTTTTTTTATAAGGTTGATGTTTGACCTACGTACGGGGGTTAGAAAACTCTAACGGACCTCTTTTTTCCTGGATGGGAAATCATCAAATGAGTTCTCCCGCTCTGGGCCTAGCGGAAGTGAGTGTCAGACTCTTACTGACTAAAACCCACCCGTGATCCTTCTAGTGCCCTTTGCGTGCCAGAGCCGCGACTCTTTCGAAGAAATTCCGCAACATATATTTTGACAAACACATTAAGTCCATATGCCCGTTATGTTGGGATACTCGCAGAACTATCTTGGGAAATTCATTGATTTAAACGCCTAACAAACCTATCTAGATTGTGAATCAAGGGTACTATTATGATCTCACTGACTAGGCATTATAACACCTTGAAATAGAAGTGCATCCTACATGTGCACCCACTAATCATATTACAATATGACGGTTAATTATTTAAATAGTTACAAAGTTATGAATAACAAGATGACCCGCGCAACTTCGTGTGCAATAAGAGAGAGAAAAGCCCTGTTTTGCTACATTTCTCATTGCTGTTATTTTATATATATAGTCTATAGCCTTCCTTGATAAATGGGCTATCCAACGCAAAAAGAATTATTCAATTCAGAGCAGAAACTGCTGAGATTAGCGCGTTCAAACAAACGAGAATTAAAGAGAGAATCTTTACGAAATTTAGGTGATATAAAGTTTAGCAATGGTACAAAGAAGAAATAATCTCTGGAAGTATCAAGCTGATAATAAAAGCTACACTATTTCTGAAAGGATACTATTTTCCCCGGAGAAAATTCATACCACGATACGTCAGAAGCCGTATTCTTTACTAATGTAGATAAACACAAAACTCGTTAGTGATAGAACACCACTGCCTAACATAAACAAAACGAAATAGATCATAAAAAACAGGTAACATCAAAATCAGCTGGTCACCTAAAAATAGTAGCACCTTGCGGCCACGGGCACAATAAATGTTTTTTTTTTTTCTACAAAACGAGTTCACCTAAAACTAGACACCATTATGAGTTCATTTACACGGCAGACGAGTCATTTTTCTTTTTATTTTATTAGTATCTACGGAAGTTTCTTATGTAACAATAGTTTTTTGCGACAAAGCGAAGAATTTCCGGCTTAATAATTAACACGTATTTTATGTGTGTGCTATGAAGTTGACTTGACAAGAATTTGTTAACCTGATTTTGTTCGTTCCAAATAAAGTGTCGAAGTAGATTTATGTAGCGATGCAAGTTTATACATATGTGCGAAAAAGCTTGCAAATTGAGTAGTGACTAGTCGGACTTCTTATTATGGTAGTCAATCAATTGCTCAACTTAAATGTCTGGCTTTTGGTCTCCTGCAGACTGACAAGCCGCCACAACCCAATGCACAGATAAACAGTTTTACATTTCTGTAAAAACACTGCCTGCATTTAGTCCAAAATGTCCAAATGGAAATACATTTGTATATTTTATTCAAACGCATTTCAAAGAAAACTCTTGTCAATACCAGGCCTTTATAATTATTGTTTTTCTTTTAAATATGTTTTCTCACACTATTACCGTGTTGTAATAGTTTTCGTCGACATTTTTGACCCTATGTCCTTAGACCCTAGCTCCATTTCCATCTGCTACATTTTACCTCCTCTCGCTTTGTCAAATGTCAAATTTAATCCAAATCACATTTGACCTTTTAGAAGCCTCAAATGCCAAATGGATCCGATTCTATTGCCATTGAAGTTATATGAGTAGGCTGCAAGTCCATTATAAATGATAATTAATTTAAACAATTCTTATAAGTCTGTTTGATGAACATTGGAGTTAAGCCTTCCCTAATTTACTATAGCAACCTTGAAAAGCAGATAGATGATATCGATCCCAGCGCACCATTTCCATCCACCGGAACTTCTTTTTTTCTGGTTGGGAAATCATCAAATGACTTCGCTTCGCTTTTTCTTTCTTTCTTTCTTTCTTTCCGCTCTGGGTGCAGCGGAAGGGAGTGTCAGACTTTTACTGAGTAAAATCAACCCGTGTTCCTCCTAGTACCCTTTGGTTTCCACGGTGACTATTTCGAACAAATTCCGCAACCATAGCGGGCACTGACCCTATGGGGCCCATCTCTTTGCTAACATCTCTTTAAAGCGCGCGTGGAACACGCCGTCAACCCGGGCCTGATTGTTATCGGACGGCGAGCCACCCATAGCTCGCCATCCGCAGACCCGCAAAAACTGCAACTTCTGAAAGCCTGAATCAACAGTGGTGACCTTCAGGAAAGCGCTGAAGCCATGAAGATGGAGGAGTCGCGGAGAAACGATTAATAGCAAAGAATATCTACTAATTCTACTATCTAGTGCTATTTTATCTGACTGTTCTTGAAATAACACATTTAAATAGCCACATTTTCAAGAAATAATTACATATTTTTAGCCGAAAACAAGCTAATTTATTCGATTTAATTTTTGCATTAATAAAAGTTCAGTGACGTAATTATGAGTTCTCAGGTAGACCTAAGGTCACTGGCCGGCCTTTCATAAGAAACAAGATAAGTGTATCGGACCCTAAATACTGGGACCAAAAATATCTCCTTACTTCCAATAAATCTTATACGATTAGGTACATGTAAAACCACAGTGTAAAACGGATTTTTAATGAATAAAGTAAATATTTTAGGCCCTATTTTTTCATATGAATTCACGAAATCCATTAATGCTGTTTTTTTTTTGTTTGTTTCTTTTTGTTCGCAACAAAATCACGTCAACATCATTGGTTATAGTTTGTAAGCTAGAAATAAAGCCAACATTCATTTCATTAACATCGCTTATTCATCAATATTACTTTCTTTAACATAACACCAATATTTGTACATTTAGTTTGCAATAAACATTTTGACTTTGACTTTGTTAAACGTCAAGTTATCAGTGACCTACTCTTACATATCTTACCTCACAGAAACCATCCTTCCTTTCTTTAATCTGTTTTTTTTTTTTGCGAAGATTTGATCATTTAGCAGCCAACTGGATATTCAAGTTGAGAAACTGCAAGAATTCTATTTAAAATAAAGGGTTATCGAATTTTTTTTTACATATCAATGGGGCTACCTCAATAATTTCTAAACCAAATTATACTTCACTAACAAACCTGATTGTAACTGGTTATTTCTACCACATTTTTCTTTTGGCAACATTTTAAACCATAAACCAACAACATTTTTTTTTATTATTTGACTCTTTTGACAAAGGCAATGACCCAAACAGGACTTGCCATTTTCCTTAACAATTTTATAATGTATGCAATGACGTAAGGATTTTAAGATTTTTTAAAGTTCATAAGGTTACATTTTTGTTGCATTTTGTAATGACTAATACTTGATGTCATCGTCTTATCGATTGTAAAATACTTATTAATAGAGATTTATTAGCTTGGTTTTAATTATGGAATCCTGTTCGATGCATATCGTTGCATGCCGAAATAAATGTAAAAGAACCATTTTGTAATATATTCATCGAATATCGATGACTTTTAAATCATTTTGTTGATTATTTAGTAAGCCTTCTTGTCGTTTGATTTTTGCCAATATTTACTTATTTTTAATATCTTGTATACTAAAGCACAAAAACTTTTTAGTATTTTTTTTTATACATGCTGATCTATTTTGCGGAATGTTCTGTACTTGAGAAGCTCTTAACTAAACTATTACAGCCGCATGGGTCGTTCTTGTTACGGAATTCGTTCGAAAGAGTGCCCGCGACACTAGAACGCAAAGAGCATTTAGAGAAACCCGTAAGGGTTTTACTCAGTAAGAGTCTCACACTCCCTTTCGCTGCACTCAGAGCGGAAGAAGTCATTTGATGAATTTCCATACTTAAAAAACCCAGCACCTGAACTAAAAACCCCCAAATTTCGAATCGACTGTAGCTGCCTATACTTTCAAGTATGACCTTGACGATCACGAAGATCTGTGTATCAATTTGAGTGTCCTACAACTATATCGAATAAAAAACAATCATTAAATATTCTCTCAAAGTGCAAACCAAACTACACGACCTTTAGGCGCGAAATTTGAATGATTTTCACGGCACTTCACTGTAGTTACCGGTAATTTGTTTTGCAACACAGTGTATAGACAACGTAAACTGTAGTAAGGTTTTGTAAAGCATAATACACAGTTCTGAAGAGTTTGGTTACACATTTCGAAGCAACTGCATTCAGTACCTAATGTCTCAATAAGAAGGGCTCAAAAAGTCATACAAGATTTTCTGTAACCTATCCTTTATTTTTTTTGAAGGAGAAATCATCAAATGACTTCTCCCGCTCTGGGCGGAGCGGAAGGGAGTGTCAGACTCTTACTGACTAAACCCCACCCGTGATCCTTCTTGTGCCCTTTTCCGCAACTCTAGCAAGCACTGACCCTATGGTGCCCCGTCTTCTTTGCTGACAGCTCTTTGAGGCGCGCGTGGAACACGACGCGCCATCGACCTAGGCCCGGTTGCTATGAACAAGATTTCATTCAAGATCCTTGATTATACTTCATACGTGAGTAGCAATTCGGGCAGGCGAAGATAGTTCAGAAAAACATGAAGATATGAAGATAAAAAAAAAACATTCCAATTTTATGTTTGAATTCGAAATGGCAATCGACACATTTTGAAAAGGCACAGATCATACCCACATTACCAAAGAAAAAGAAAGAATTTTAAACAAATTCAAAATTAGGGAGTAATAAATATGGGGCAAAATGATGTGTGTGTCCGGTGTAAACCATGCCTAAGGTATTGTAATGTAATGCCAGTGGAAATAGCTTTTGCTAAGGCGCGTCCGATACACGAATTCAATAAAATTGTTCAGTCAAATAGCAGGGGTCACGGTGACAGCGTTAGTCATAGACGTAAAGGTAAAGAATACCTCGATAAAATAATTGTTTATTTAAGTATCACCCGCATAGTTCCCGTTCCCGTGGGAATATTGGGACAAAATATAGCCTATATCACACGGGGATAGTTTAGCTTTCCAACAGTGAAAGAATTTTTCAAATCGGTTCAGTTTCGGAGCCAATCAATACAAATAAACAATCCAACCTTTCCTCTTTATAATATCAGTATAGATTATATTAATGTATAACTACAAATGTGTGTGTTCATAGAACAAATTATATATTCACTGTGAATAAGGTGCTTTGACTAAGGCAGATCTTAAGATTCCAAATTATGCTGGTAAAGTACTATTTATATGAATTCTAATTTATTTGTGTTGTAATTAGTTAAGTCATATTTACGCATGTAATTTAAATAATTTAGATCCTTGACATGGTCTTCTGTCATACTAGTAAAGGATATTTTAAAATATATTATTAAAGGACATGTACTATGTAAAATTTTAATAACTCTATTTAAACTTATGAGCCCATGGAAAAAACAATAACTAAAATAAAACTTAAATGAAAGTTCTCGTAGACAGTTTTCATGCGACATTGTGATTTTTCACCTTTACGCTGATTTTATTCACGATGACCTAAATTTGATCTCGAATAGGAACGTAGGGCAAGTACGTACAAATCACAGCAGGTACATAGGTACCTATAATAATAAATAATCATAGTTTTCATCGCGAAATTCCGATAACATTTCTTACATAATAAAAATGTAGTTCAACCAAAAATCAGGTTAGAAAACAAGAGTAGACCCACCGGTTCTATTTAAATCCACCTTACTTGTTATATTGACCGTTTTGGAGGAAACCTACATTCTATAGTTACGTTATTTATGCCAGGCATAGCCACGGGCTATAGTCTGTCGAGCTTGTATAAGGCGATGACCGATGCTTGATTCAATTCTGGTATTTGCGACCCAGTTGACCTTTACGCCTTCATTTGGTCAGAGACGCTCAATTCTTGCAAATTTATAATTAATTTAGACTTTAGATAATGAATGGCCGACTCATCATTTGTATTGAATATAAATTTACTTCAGAGGGCATACTAATGGTAATGCAAACTGTAATTCTACGGTTAGTACATATGCGAAATAATTAAAGTACAAATTACTATTCGACTAAGTCTTCTACGAAGATGGTTGTGATAAAAACTGGTGACCATTGCAACATTGTAAAGGACATAACTGATGATAAATTAATACATTGATTAGTTTACTAACAAAACAAAAAACTTAGAAAGAGACGCAAATATCTAAAAGTTTACTTCCTCACGGTAAACTAACAAGATACAAAGCTAACATTATTATTTAAATATTTTTGATAAGGAAGTACTGATCCCATAACGAAAATTATTTCACTGATAGATAACTACAATATCTCAGAATGCTACTTTTTACCCCGGAAAATCCGCGACACCACTGGAAGAAAACCAACGGAGAACGGCCTCTGGGAACAACTAGTCTTTAATATTCCTTGAGTCGTTGCGGAATTTGTGCGAAAGAGTCACCACGGCCCTGAAACGTAAAGGGCACAAGAAGGATCACGGGTTGGTTTTATTCAGTAAGAGTCTGACACTCCTTTCCGCTCCACCCAGAGCGGGAGAAGTCATTTGATGATTTCCCATCCAGAAAAACAAAATGTTACTTGGGTCCCGCTTATCTAGGTAGGCGCCAGTACTGCCTCGATTTATGAGTACCTACACCACCCACTACCAATCTCGGCCAGCATTATTATTAAACCGTATTTTTGAGGCCTTCTTGATAATCATGTGGATGGCTATGCATAATCTTTAAGTAACTAGTGTTCGCCGGAAGACGACTAGGCGGCGACTAGTCAAATAGCGGCCTTGTCTACGGATTAGTTGGCCAAAATAAAATAAAATATTTTGACTAGTAACCCGCCCCGGCTTCGTAAGGGTGAAATGCTGATACTAAGGATACTACAGAATGTCTTTATATACAACATTCACGGCCAGCGTTTGCAATGTAAGCGCAAAATAATGTCTTTATTTACGACATCACATTAGAAACCTCTAAAATTACTAGTATTTCTGTATAATATACTATGTATGTATATACATACTATATGTATGTAAGATCTAAGCATATTAGGAACAGACATACAACTGGAAGTGACCTTATTTTATACTATGTAGTGATAATACGCTGTTCTTGCAAGGCGCAAGCCGCAAGCAATGGAGATTTATATTTTTATAACCTGTTGTCCTGCAGCTTATTAAGTGCCGAATAGTCCAGCCATCTTATGCCGACTAGTTGCCAGATAGTCGGCTTTCCCGACTAATCGGCGACAAATCAGTATACCTCTATTACTGACTGCTAACAGCCGGCGTCACAACGTGACAAATGTCTCATTAAGCAAACTTCAACATGCGTTAGCTTTTGCGAAACCGTATTTTGTAAAGCATTACGTAAATCGTTCCGTAAATTGATAAACACGATTTAAGTTTAACTAGATAGGTAATGAAGTGAATAAGTGTGCAATTATAGTTTTTTGTTCGGGTTTAGTGAAATGAGGTTAGCGTTTTACACCATACGCTTTGGTATCTACGTTTTCTTTTTTTATGCTGGCAGTTATGACAATGAGGTTGTCAAAACAATGTAGCGTCTTCACTGTGTACTAATTTGAGATTTTCTTCACTTTTTATCACGAATTAAGTTTTTTTTTGTAAAATCATAACACCTTAAATAAAAAATATTGTGATAATCGGTTTACCTACGGGTTATTTGAGGCCATTTTTTGGACTTATACTATATAATAACGGCACTGTTTTTCTTCTAATTTTTTCCTTATACATTATGTACATTTAAAAAAACAAGCTTACTTATTCTCGCTCTATTGCTCTCTCTCTTCCCGATTCTTATTGTAAATCTAACATTATCATTCATCATTTATTAATTGATGTTATTCCACTAATTACCATTCAATACTGGTACAGTCACGAATTTCATCGAAATTTATTTTTTTATGAATCTGTGAATATTATGGTGATGTTTAAAAACCTATATTTTATACATGAATGCGATTTTATTGAAGAATTTATGATGTTAAATTATTTAGATTTACATTTCCTTGTTGAATATGAATGTTTGTATAACGCAGATATTGTTTTATTACACGAGTCTGACTTTCCGGAGCAAGTTTTATTGAAACTATTAAAAAAAATGATCCATTACCTACGTAAAAAATATTACACTCACTTTGTTTTCCATTAACGAAATAAATAAACAAACGTTTATAAACTTGTCGCACCTAAAAGCCAGCTTTTAGGAAACTATTAATTGAATAGAGAGGTGATAGGTGACAATGCTACTGTATCGTACAACTGTTATGGAAATACGTTTTTTTTTTCTCTTTTTCTTGTCAATAATAAAATAATACTTAAAAAATATATATAAACCCTGAAAACATAACACTCCTTTCTAGGCAGTCGTATAAAAAACATTACGAATAAATAAATACTGTCTCCTAAATGTCAACTGCACACAAATACTTTAAACAAAAAAAAACCTGATGGTACCCCCATCAGTAAACTTTAAGGAGACACGATGTTTAAATAATAATAAACTGCTTACAAAAGGTTACTAAGCCAACGAATAAAGTAAACTAGCATACCTACCCAAAAAATTAAATCAACTATTTTACTCAAAATATAATATTATTATTCCTATTTCTAATAATTCCATAGGCATTCCAAATTTAAAACAAAAAACAGTGTTCCAAATCCACAACAACTACGATTGGACACATCTGTATTTTTTTTTCTCGTTGCACGTTTTCGTGTTTTAATTTTATTTTTACTTTTTCCTATATAATATGCATGTTAATTTTTTAAAATCGTATATTTATATTAATAATGTATCAAATACAATTTAAATTGTTCCTGATAAATAAATAATAGAATTTTTGACGTCAACAAAACGCAAACAAAATTATTTTCATGTTAACTGTCCACATCAGTTTTCCTTCTTTTATCTTTCTAGACGTTGATGCATATGGATGGACAAACGGACACGCTACAGTGGCCACTAGTGATGTTTTTGTAGCTATTTATATCAAACTAGCTGCTGCCCGCGACTTCGTCCCCGTGGAATCCCCGATTTTAAAACATTCTTTATCGCTGCTCCGCTCCTATTGGCTTAAGCGTGATGTTATATAGCCTAAAGCCTTCCTCGATAAATGGTCTATTCAACCCAAAAAGAATTTTTCAATTCGGACCAGTAGTTCCTGAGATTAGCGCGTTCAAACAAACAAACAAACAAACAAACAAACAAACAAACTCTTCAGCTTTATAATATTAGTATAGATTAAATTGATCCCAGCAGCGACAGTGTGGTATGGTTGGCATCCGGAACGATTGAAGTCGGTTTCCTCAATAATTTATCTGAGGAAATTTGCTTGTTATGAATTCGATATTTTATTATTAGCTTGATATGTCCATTTTAAAACTGCTTTACATTCGTACCTACACTTCAACCGTAAGGTTCAGTTGAATACCAGCGTCAGGCAGATCCAAGTTGTCTGGCATTTTTTCTTCTTGAATAACAGAACTGATGTCATAGCTATGAATACTCAAAAACTAAAACCTATTCCTACTAAATTACGAAAAAGTGATTGGTTAGTTAAGACTAGACAGTACAAATGGAAATCACTTTTATTTTTGGAGAATTTTGTGACTTGGCTACTGAGGCTTTTAAGTCTTTAGTTGTATCTTTTTGCATTTGTTTCCGTGGTATCTATTTTCAGTAACGTCATATACCAAGGCCTCAGACATATGGAATTTTCATCACAATACTGAATTTCCGTACACATACTAATTAATTAAAAAGTACCTGTACCTACCTTTCATGAGTTATTTAAGTCCTATTGTTCTTAGCCATTGTTTTACAGAACCGGATAAAGAGATATTCTCACAGTTCGGAAGTTACCTCATATGCTGAGTTTTTGTGTGTCTGTTTGTGTGTTAGTTTGTCACGAGTGCTGTCGGAAGAGAAACAATACTTTATGTATGTATGTTTGTGTGTGAATATTTATGATTATGATGTTACGTCGTTTTGAGATGACTGATTGATGTTTTATTATGTATGATATAAGGTGGTTCTGTTACAAAAAGATAGCGGAAAATGGTGTATTAAACGCATGCATAATATGCTCGTTTATAACTTTTATATATTATATATGACTCGTATATTTAAGTTATTTAAGAATACCGGAATTTCCTGTTCTAAGGAAGCTGTCACTGTGGCTTTGACTATGGCTACCAGTAGAAAAAAAAAACTCTTTACGTCCCATCGATACTAATATTATAAAGAGGAAAGATTTGAATTTTTGTATGTAACGAAGAAACTACTAGACCGATTTCAAAAATTCTTTCACCATTATAAAGCTACATTCACCCTGAGTAACATAGGCTATATTTTATCCCCATATTCCCACAGGAACGGGAACTATGTGGGTGAAACCGCGGGGCGCCGCTAGTAAACAATAAATGTATTGTGACCATGGTAGATTTGATAAATAAAAAAACACAATAAACACTTCATCTGACGCTTGTTAATATGTCAATGAGCACCAATTCTCACAAAACTACGTGCTAAACTGTGTCGCAACCGTTGCGCAACTCTCAATGCTACGAACTATGCGTGTACGCATCCTTGAATGAGTGTATTTGTAAGCAGATTCTATTCAAATCCTTGCCTCCAATTGAGGTTAAACGAATAACAACCGTATGTCAACGAAAATGAAGTTCTTTTCACAATGATTGTCACTATAGAAAAACTTATGAAAATGTTTGAAGTTGCAGCGCAAACTAGACTTAGAACTTAGGTAGACTTTAAACTTATTTTTCCAATGACTCACTTGAAACTAAATCGCAAAGGCAGTGTAGAAGATAGGGGGTCAGTGTGAATCAGATTGGTTTCATAATAACAAATGATGAACTGAATCCTAATTGAACTGTATGTACATATATACATATATGTATATTTAATACATTGTAAAAGTCTCTTTTCCTTAATATGTGAGGTGAATTTAAAGCAATATTTAACAAACAGGAATTTTATATATAAACCAAAACAATAAGTAAACACTCTTTTCAATTTTATCGATAAGTATAGGTTTATAAAGTTTTATGAAATAATTTATTACATTTTCGTGCAAAATAGATGTTAAATTCATCATCAAATTACAGTACATTAGAATTCAATTAAAGCACATTACTTACCTACTTTTAATTAATTTTGGAACATTAATTATTTGCCTACACAATAATCACTACATACATATTTCAACTGATTAACCTACAAATGCCAAACAACATTGAAATTGAATTCGAACAGATTTCTCAATAATATGTAAATAGCGATGTGATTAAAGTAGACGTAAATGTACTAAAATATAAATTAGGTTTCTCAAGTACACTTAAGTTATGGTCAGTTGTGATAGTGTCGGATAAGTCTGTACATACACCAAAGACAACACATTGCTATAGATTAGAGTGAACATGACCCACGGTAATAAAAAATATCCAATGAGTCTTTAACGTCTTGTATTAGCTATATTCCTTCTTCTTCTTTTTTATGGATGGGAAATGATCAAATGGCCTCTTCCACTCTGGGTGGAGTGGAAGGGATAGTCAGACTCTTACTGACTAAAACCCACCCGTGTCCCTTCTTTAGGGCCACGGTGACTCATTCGAATAAATTTCGTAACCGTGTTTGTCTTTCTTATCCCCTTTTTTTTCTGGAAGGAAATTATCATGACTTCTCCCGCGCTGTGCAAAACAAACAAAATTCGCAGGCACTGACCCTATGGGGCCCCGTCTTGTCTTTCTTTCCCCTTACAAGTATGTCATGTACTTGTACAAAGACAAAAACAGCTTCTATTTAATTTATTTTTTCAAAATGTAATTTAAGGATTTCCATTTTGAAAAAATAAATTAAATTGATTGATTGATTGAAATGAAATGGATTTTCAGGTGATAGCAACTCTGTAAGAAAGTTGACGGAACTTTTTGACACTAGATCAATGACTTGGACATTTAGCTCCCTTTATGGCCTTCTTAGTCTTGTGTGCAATTAAGGTCATGATAGGTTATAAAGTTGATTCTTGTATACTTTTTCTAGGAGACTATTTTATTGACACATAACCCTATATAACGGAACGAATTTGATGTCTTCCTAAAGCGCTTATTAAAACTATCCATTTTTAGGAATCTAATAAAGAAATCGGAAAATATGATTGAAGTAAAACGCTTATAACACCATACAAATTTTAGAAAATCAAATTATGAAACTGGATAGTATAATAAGTCCTTTAAGAATAAGAAAAAGAGGCACAAAACCGTGAAGGTTGAAAGGGAGGGATGCATATCCCCAGTAGTGGGACACTTCAGTCCAATAATAATAATAAGCGATATTATCTTTATGGAACGAACCTGTCTAATCATCAACTCTATCTGCACACAGCCTTATCTGTTTATCTTGTATGTGATCATACATTTGAGCTCAATTCATAGTAATGTATGGCTGTTGGCCAGTTCTTGTAGGCTAGTTACGAAATGTGGGGCCGATGCAAGATATGAGCTTCAGATGTGGATAATATCTTTGGAAGCTAGTTTATGAATCAGATTTTCTGAGCAAGGTCTTTTATAATATTAATTTTGAAGAAATTTAATGTTAATTTGCATTTTGAAATAATTACCTCGAATTTAAGATAATTATTTACTTAATCATCAAAATATTCCTAAATCATACAGCAATTATTGTTATCTCTTTTCTCACTAACTTAGTATTAAGCTAAACAAAAAATACCGTCCAGGAAAAATAGACTTGCTGTCAAGAAAATAGACAGATCTGCATTTTTAACCCACTGACTATCTTTCTTTCTTACTCGATCCAGCTCGTCCCTAGCTGTTTTCCCCCAGCGTCGCCCTAAGCCGACGTCCATACCCTACATAGGGTGCCCTTACAGTGTAGTCGCTTAGTCTGTAAGATTTTTATAAGCCCTGGTTGGAGGCTTTAATATTTATATTAAGACAGGCAAGTCTGGTTAAACAGTCAACTACCTCCTTGGTTGAACTGCGATAGTACACTCTTTTTAAAAAATCTTTCTCTACTACCAAATCGCTGTAACTTTAGACTTACTACTTCATTTTCTAAGCTAAGTACACCACCAGTAATGCATGTGCATACAACATGGCGTTAACACAAGTAGCAATGATCTATTGCAAAATGATTTATGATTACAAACAATCTAACCGCTTCGAATGGGAACACCTACTGATGCAGGCTATAGTTTCAAGCAACTACACTATATCATTAGCTAGCTTTATGGGACTGCTAGGGTTGCGGACTTTATTCGAAACAGTCACCGTGGCTCTGGAACGCAAAGGGAGGCGGACATTGAGGAAATGCCAGTCACGAATATACGTTTTATTTTTCGAAATTGTTCTGTCACCCTATGCTTGAGTAAGTATACAAAACGAACACCTTTTAAGAGTCAAGGATAAAACATGCAGACGCGAGCAGTCAAAGCTCTGCTAGGGTTGCGGAATTTGTTCGAAGGAGTCACCGCAGCCCTGGAACGCAAAGAGCATTAGGAGGAACACGGATGGGTTTTAGTCATTAAGAGTCTGACACTCCCTTCCGCTCCACCCAGAGCGGAGAAGTCATTTGATGATTTCCCATACATTAAAAAATACAGAAAAAAAATTATGAGAGAGCCAATGCATTGACCTGCAATAGGGTTGAAGGCATTGATAAAGGCGGTTTGTTATTTATCTATAGGCGAAACACCTCTTCTTATACAAAGAAAGGTAATCAGGAAATCAAAATCAGTTAATCAGACAAAGTAGTTCACTGTATGTTGATGATTTCAGGCCATTATGACTGTGTCATTTTAAAGGGACTTCTCCTACTTTAAAGGGTTTCTCTACGTTGTTTTCCTTCATTTATCGAGTTTTCGGCCTGTTGAACTAAACCATGAGCTCTGGACCCATAAACTTTATCCTGCACAATGTCGCAAGTCTCTTGCAAAAACCTTATTTTCTCAATGTCCTTTATAGATTTATAACATAATTATTGCGTTTATAATATAACCTATTTTGTAACCAGAGAAAGGTTAGTGGCCGCACAGTTAACATTTCCTCTGAAACATTGGCTAAATGTTAAAACTAATACTTTGGGTACCTTAACTGCAAACGGATAATATAAATGATACCTTTAGATTTTATCACCGGATTCTGTGAGACAATTTAATTCTCGGCCTGTATATATATATATATATACAGGCCGAGAATTAAATTGTATATATATATATATTGTGTATATATATATATTGTATATATATATATATATATATATATATATATATATATATATACCTGTTTATACTTGTGATATTATAAAGTGGAAAGATTCCTTTGTTTGTACCGAACCGAATAAGCTCCGAAACTTATGGACTGATTATATTATTATTTTTTTCACCATTTGAAAGCTACATAATCACCAAGTAATATAGGCTATATTTTATCCCCGTATTCCCACAGGGACGGGGACTACGCGAATGAAACCGCGGGGCGCTGCTAGTTTGAAATAATCATAACTACTCCAGAATTTGGTTCTCCATGTTTTGGAACAATCATTTCAGTTTCAGTTTCACTTTTTTTTCTTGTCCTCCTGTCGTCTTATATTCGCATACCTGACGTACGTGCAAAAAAACAATACAGCACTCCTGTTCCCGCGAAACAGGGTTATTTATCTGTAAGACGGAGATTTGTTCATCCTTCAGACAAATAACATCCTAATAATCGAAATTCGCTTTTTACTCTAAGAAGTATAGATACAGCCTTATGTGATCTGTAAGATCTGTTCTTTGAAATTGCACATTAATTCATTTTGAAGAACTACAGTGCAGAAAAAAACAACAAATATATTTCAAAAACATCACTTAACCAATGAAAATTATAGCGTTCTTCTCTTATATGGGTATATAGTTCTGTAAAATTCGAGTGTAAATATATCTACTATACTAAACTCCCTAAAATTTTTATACAAAATCAATTCTGGAACAACTTAACCAAAAAAGAACGATAATAATGCTATTAGAACTTCAATATGTGTTTATTAAAACCAGTCACCCAGTAGGCATGATGTAAAAATGATAATCCAGTATAATTCATTGACGGTCACAGTAGCATTGACCTTGCCAATTAACATACAAATTGAGATCGAAAGTTAATTTTATACGGAGAAATGCGAATGCATTATAAACACACATTCAGTTTTACACTTTTAAACAAAGATTACCTTTATAAATATCGTCTTTACGCTCCAAAATTATGAAAGAATAAGTCAAAATTTAGCAGTTATTTTAACAGTTGATTGAGCTAAAACACCTCATATATACAGCATGGTTTTATAGCTGAGATATATACAGCATGGTTTTATAGCTTTTTAGCATCTTTATTAATATTCCTGTATAATGATTTAGTGGATCAAATAAATATATTTAGTGACTATAGCACCGAGCAAGATTTATTTTAAAAACTGTCGAACACAGAGCAATGGCATTTGATCGACTCCATATGTGTGTCGCCATTACCCGCCACATCACCGGCCGCTACATCAGCTCGCCAATTTTCTCTCAAGTCTTGCAATCTCACTTACGATCACCAACAAAATATCAATTTATCTATAAATAATGAACTAAATAGTACATCTTCCTAATTACCTCACTAACATACATAAGGTGTTATTAAATGATAATCTTAAAGAACTATTAACCTTTAAGATGGGAAAATGCGCGCAAGTCGATTTCAAAACACTGGGTTTGTAAGGCATTGTACCGCCTCACTCGTGTGAATGACGTGGGAAATACTTGTACAATAACAATTATTTTGTGTAATTAATTCTTTCTTAGAGTTCTCAGCTGAAGGGTGCTTACGGAACCCTACAAACGCGAGACTCCGATATGTCTATCTACCCCACAGTAGACACTACCAACCAACCTAAAATATGACACCAGTCATATTTTAGGTTGGTTGGCGTCATATTTTAGGTTGGTTGGTATTTTACTTGTAAGTAGCAGTTTACAACTTGTGGCATGATTTACCTAGCCTTAGGTATCATATTAATCGGGGTCGGCTCTTCTCGTTATTCTTAGCTAAATATGCTCTGGCTACGCTCGGTCGGGTCGTTGATTACGCTGGATCTTCAAGCGAGGAACTATCAGCGCTTCTTCATGATTCTTAGCTAATAATAAATTGCTACCTATGGCCGTCAATTTGAGACCATCACTTTTGGACATAAGGCTCCTCCAAGTGCTGCCAGATTAACTGGCACATGACCTGGTGAAGGTCGCGAGTAGCTGATGTATGCGAGACGCACAGGACCGGTTGTTGCGGTGACACTTGGGGGGAGCCCTATATCCAGCAGTGGACGATATGATGATTTGATCTGATGACACTAACAAGAAAACCCTTCCTGATGACTAGATACATAATATAAGTACACAGCAATTATATTTACTTGCATGTGTTCACTGGCCAGTGTTATGAACTTTAACCTCACGTAATGCTATAGTCAGTTGCCACATAGGACTGTAAAAGGGCGCTTATGTAAGCTTTAAATATCACGTAAAGAATTTTCTTATATTGTAAACTCATTTGAAATAAAAACATTATGAATGTGGTCATTGGTAGTACGTAACAATACGAACGTAGATGGGTACAAGTTTGGACTAGTATGTATGTTTGTAAATATATTAAATAATAAAAGACTAAACAGGGTGCTCCAGAGGTGCGAGGTCATATTTAAGAGTGATGTTGGGTAGATGATAATTACATGAAGGAAAAACATGCAAACCAAAAATAAACGTGACTTTTTTCAAAATAACCAACAAGAAAGAAATAAAAAGTTCCTTTTCAAGCATTTTGATGGTATTGTTTGAATTTACGTGTGCATATATTAGCTACCCAGCATCATCCTTAAATATGACCACGCACTTCGAGAACACCCTGTAAAGGCATATGTATTACCCCGGTTATACTCAAAATAAAAGGTTTATGGACTCCGGTAGTCTGACGCTACAATGTGACATCACGGTTTCATAGAGCTTGTGATCTTTAGACCAATTTTAGAGTTTATGAAAAATTGCCGTTGACTTTTCGCTTCACATCTATCTGTAAAAGCCTTAATACTTAGGCGACTAATTAATGTAAATATCATCATAAGTCTTTCGAGTCCTAAGGGTTGAATGACCTTCAAATAATCTGAGAAAAAAAAAACATTCTGCCAGAAAGTAATATCCACTTTCTCTCCCGGGAATTAAAGTCAAAAATCAAGGTAAATAACGCTTATTTCTCAATGAAGGTGACAATACGAAAGTATACGAATTTTTCCTTTCCATTCATACCTTTACAAACGCATTAAGATTTTCTCTCACGGCTACACGATCAGTAAAGTATTTACCTGTAACAAAAACAAAAGGTCGTTATTAGAAAGTGAAATAAGTCACATAAGGCCTTTTGGAATTAAACATTCAGTCTTTTGTTTTAAACAAGAAAGCATGGACAGAGAGTTATTTACATTATTAGAAGAAAAGTAACATCTTAAAATAGGTTTTCAATGTTATTTTCCTAATTGAATTTGACCATCATCATCTGCCTAACCTTTTCCCAACTTTATTGGGGTCGGCTCCCAGACAAGCCGCATTCAGCTGAATACCAATATTTTACGTGGAGCGGCTGCCTACCAGACCTCCACAACCCATTAACTGGGGAACACGGTACTTCTTGGCAAGACTGGTGCCAGATTTTCTGGCTTCTGACAATCCGTAACGACTGGCCAAAGATCTCCAAATTAAGCCGGGACCAACGGCTTAACGTGCTTTCGGAGGTACTAACTAACTTAAGATGGTCACACATCCACGAACCAACCTCAGCAAGCGTTGCTTAACCTCGAAGATCGACACGTGCGGCTGTTATAATTTAGCCACGAGCTCCTAATTTAATCTGACCATTTGTATGAAAATACTTAGAAATACGCGTTTGCGGTTTCTGAAACCACCTAGTTAAGTACCTGTAGTGGGTGTCTTAAGTGGGCACTAAGTGTAATCATGACATCATCATAACGCTATTATATCCAATCTGTTTGCCAAGTGATTTGTGGCTTGGGTTTGTCCATGCGATTTCGCTAATTTATGAGTAGTCAAAGGTCCGAACTGCACTCGTGTCCAGTTGAGCTGTAACCAACCTTAGTGTGCTGAACTGCGAGTGGTCGAAACAAAAAAAAAAAAGAAAAGAAGTGCATTCAAGAAGTTTACGAAATGCTCAAGTGCAATCACATTCACTTAAAGCTTAAATACCAATCACTTCTTGTTATAACTACTTCAATGGTCCATAACTGATTTCATCTAGAGTATGGACGATTGATATCTAGTCTAGGTCACAGATAACAGAGACAAAGTCAACGATGGAATGAGCTTACCCAGAAGTAGCCTGTTCACTCTAACTTTGAAGAGATTAGAGTTGAATGCGTTCGGAAACAGGCATAAGCAGAGAGTTCCACTCCTTTGCTGTGCGCATAACAAAACACGATTAGAAACGCTTGGTGTGAATAGGTGGAATAGCAACAATGTAGGGACTGCACTATGACAAACCGACATTTAGTGTACAAAATACCCACACCATAACTAAAAATTAAATCCTAAAGTTCAACAAGTCCAGCTCCATTTGAGCCACTTATGTCCTAAAAGGATTAACCAATCATACTCCTACACCGACCGGGCTCAACAACAAAGAGGCTGTGTGCTGTTACCTCACTTTAATTCCACATCATCCATACGCAAATGACGAGCAATTTGCAGGCCGCAACCGTATTTCTTATGGGAAACGGTTGAGCACACCTGACTTCAGGGCCGGATTTAGTGAATGGTACTATTGTACGATTGGTACGATTTGGTCAAGGGTGCCAAAATGTGAATGTTGATCGCGCTTTGTTTTTGTAATTTTGTTCGACTATTGTTTTTTTTTTTAATGCAACAATCTTCTTCAGACTAGCATTTTCTCAGACTGTTGCTGAAGTAAGACTTAAACAGTTTATTATCTAGTTTAATGTCAGTGGCTTTTATTTTGCAAGTGTGACTTTGGTTACAAATATACGGACTTTTTTTGCTTGACAGACAGATACCGTTATTACTCCTATGTCAAAAACTGACTACAAATAGTACAAACAGGTGCATATATGGGATTGGTGTTTCATAAACTGTTAACAAATTAGAGTCATTTTTGTTTTATTATTTTAGCTAATTTTTCACAAAGTTATTCACAAATTAAATTATTTTTCATTTCAATTATTTAACATCCTCCTCCGTCATCAAGACATAATAATATAAATGATAAGAGAGGGTTCCCCTGTCAGTTATTATGTCAAAATCTAATCATAGCCGCCGCAGAGGTTACAAACACTCTGTGAGAAGAAAACTAATTGCAGATTCGCAACCTGTGAGACTTGAGAGTGTGAAACAAAGCCAGTTAGCGGTGCGCAGGCGCAACTCCGTCTAATTGATGATCTCATATAGTAAGTAGCACAGTTTTGTAATATATACTTAATTTTCTATGTCTGTTTATGTAGTTATTTTAGATAGAAATTTGAATAATTCTCACGACATGATTAGAGGTTGGAGGTAGCGCTGCTGTCATAACAAAAATGAACGTATCTACGCAAAACGAAGTAACCAATTCTAGCCCTTAATTTATTTTCTTAATATCGGAAATCGGCTACTTCGTTTTTTGTACATAAGTCCGATTTTTCTTATGACGGCAGAAAGATGCTACTTAAAGAATATTACGCTACTTCACTGGCCGCTTTCTAGACTTTAGAATGAAAACCAGAAGTGTTCTGTAAACTAATCCGTTTTTATATCATATAAAAAACAGTCTACCTCAAACGGTTCATGAGATATAGCCCTTTGACAGACTGACGGACGGATAGCGCAGGTATAGAAATAGAATTACGTTGGTCGTTTCAAGTAAGAAGCCCTAAAATTATCATAACCCTATTAGCTATAGGATAATGTAGCTTTCTATAATAGGGGAACATATTACACTGTATGATACTTGAACATATTGACTGATCACAAACTAAAATGTTTGTGAGAGAAAGGTGTACAACAAGACAGATATACTCGTAACTAGGGGCGGTGCCAAATGACCGTTGTTGAAATTCTCAATCGACTGTTGTTGAGTCTGTAATTATAATGTTCATTATAACTTGAACGAGATAACCACCTACTTCATTACGTTTTTATGTTCCCAAGTGATATTATCATGCAAAAAGCAATGATGAACTAACAGGTTTAAATTATAAACTTTTTTTTGTTATATGTAGAGTTATTGCTATTTAACAAAACTTTCTTCAATTCTCTATATTTCTTACTGTTGCATAAGCTGCCATATTTTTATCTATAAAATAAATAAATATAAGATATAATGTTATTTAGGTACTTTATCAAAGACACCAAATACCAACACCATTCCTTTATAAAAGATTCCTACAATTTAACTCCCATTACATTTTTGAACGACAGTTAGTTGAATCTTGTATATTTTTAGCGGTGATTACAAACACGTTTATTAAATAAAATAAATAAAGCTTTCTTAACAATTGCATCATCGCCTTATAAAGTCGAAACACATCACATATGTTTTTAGCGCACGACTGTAATAAATTATAAGGTGTGGTGTACACAAACAGGCTTTATTACAAACAGGCTTTATTAAGTTAACATTACCTAAATCATAGTTGAAACCATGCCTAAAAATGACATCACTCACGTCTCAACCAATACTATCTAACCCTAAAGAAAGTTCTAAAAATACATACATTTTTTAACCAATCTTAGTTTTCATTGGAATAACAATCTTGTTACTATAAACATAAGAGTTATAAAAATAACTGCGTTTAGTTTACGCAAAAAGAAAGCATTATAATATTTTACTAATAGAATGACTTATAGCCATATTGGTCAATCACCAAACCGGATCTGCTCCTAACACTACATCTACACTTATCTACGAGTATACTAATACTATAAAGAGAAAAGATTTGATTGTTTGTTTATATTGAATAGGCTCCAAAACTACTCAACCGATTTGAAAAATTCTTTCACTGTTGGGAAGCCACACTATACCGGGTGACATAGGCTATATTATTTTTATCTCCATATTCCAACGAGAACGGGAATTATGCGGGTGAAACACAATATTATAAGGAGGAACGATTTGTATGTTTGTAAGGAACAAACTCGAAAAACGCTGAATCGATTTCAAGAATTCTTTCGCCATTCTAATGCTACGTTATATCAGAGTAACATATAGACTATACTAAAATAAATAAATATCCACCCATGCTTAGCCGGAACGGGCCGCTAGTGTTGTATAATTTCCAATTCTCTTATAATAAATTAACATAGTAATACCTACATTATAATAAAACGCAGTTTTTTTTGTTGAACACCTTCAATCTTCCAAGGTGATCTTCTTTAGCCTAAGCTGCGTTCAAACGAAAATACTTACTAACGGCCGAAACCAATAACCGATCTATCCCATACTGGAGATAGAAAAACAAATGAAACAACAGAAAACCTATATAATTTTTCTGTTGTTTCATTTGTTTTTCTATCTCCAGTATGGGATAGATCGGTTATTGGTTTCGGCCGTTAATCGGTCAACTTGAATTTCGAATCGAATGACCGCTTTCAGTATAAGTTGATCGATTTTGTTTTCAATTTTACTCGATCAAGTACTTTACTAATATATACTTGCTTCATGTGAACACTGCATGAAAAAGACAATCGGGACTTTTAGATGCGTCAACCACGTGTTTCTAACCTATACTAATTTTATAAAGCTGAAGAGTTTTTTTGTTTGTTTGTTTGTTTGAACGCGCTAATCTCAGGAACTACTAGTCTGATTTGAAAAAATCTTTCAGTGTTAGATAGCCCATTTATCGAGGAAGGCTATAGGCTCACGCTAAGACCAATAGGAGCGGAGCAGTCATGAAAAATGTGACACAAACGAAGTTGTGCGGACAGCTAGTTTTAACATATTAATGCAATAAAGACGCATTTAGCAACTAAATAATGCAAACTTTGACATTGACGCAATTATTATCCGTCTGTATGAAACTAATTTTACGCTTTTGACATTTACCATGTGATGTTTGTTATTCAGCAATGGATTTGACAGCGAAATCTTTTCGTAAGCTTTATTTGAAATAAGTTATATTTCCGTGATTGCTCACGTATAAAATAAAATAGATTGACTCAATAAACTTAGTATAAAGAAAGTATTCATTTTTTAAAATAGGACTACGTATAGAATAAACCCTATTTCCATACATGCCACCGATCTTTGCAAAACAAGCCACATTGATTGCACAATAATTTACTAACAAATTGGCACCAACTTCCTACACTAAAATTGGCAGCGAGTGTAAATTTATGTGCACCACAGGCACGAAAAAAGTCACCTATTTCAGGAAGCTTAGGAACCGCTTTTGCAGCCTATATTGAAGTAAAATACCCGATGAAAGTGGTTCTGAACGTTCCTGTAGTTTATACTGGTCACTGGTGGTATACCAACCCACCCGGAGACAGATGTGACGAGTGACATCGCCATAAGACGATGTGTCGTAATCTGCGCATTAAAATGCCCATATGTTCACCTGTCAGTAACGCGACGGGTTAATCTTGTACGGGTTAATATGAAGTTAGTACATTGACGTAGAGATATATGCCAGTAGGAACCGTAAGCTATTAAATACGAAGTGGGAAAAGTAGAATGATGATAGCTGTAGTTTCCTGATACTAACTAAGGCTTTATCTAAGCATAAGCATAATTATTAGCTTTTTGAATGTTCCACTGCTGGGACACAGGCCTCCTCTTTAGGAGAGGGGCTTTATCTGTTTCCTTAGAACTATGAAAGTATAATCTTGGATTATATTTCCATAGATATAATGATAAACATTGGAAACACACACTTCAAAATATCCCTTTTTTTAGATGGGAAATCATCAAATGACTTCTCCCACTCTGGACGGAGTGGAAGGGAGTGTCAGACTCTTACTGACTAAAACCCACCCGTGATCCTTCTTGTGCCCTTTACGTTCCAGAGCCGCGGTGACTCTTTCGAACAAATTCCGCAACCCCAGCACCCCGATTCAAAATATCCCTGCTACCTGCACTTGATCGACTAAATAGTTCTAAGCTGCTACGAAAAAAGAATGGGTGTTTAAAACCAATAAGAAGATCCACTGGATAATCTATGTTGTTAGAGCGTTGTTATTCTTACTTAAAGTATCATTATTATATCTTACTACACCTCATTACTGCCCCATTCTGCTAATGAACTATCGACGGCCATCTTGAAAGTCCTTGTACCATAAACGAGTATGAATTTACAGAAGCTTAAGTAGTTATTTAACTCTATGTATATCAATACTTAATGAAGATGATCTGCAATTGTTGATCTTGAATCGAGGCAAAAATTACGAAATCCTACAAAAGATCGAAAATTTCAATCTTCCGAAAAATTTATTAGTTCAACATTATGCATCAGATTTATCTAAAACTTGTATCATTTAATTTTAAAAAATCAAACATAAATATTTAGATAATTGCAATAATGGTGACGCAACTATAACGGCAATCTGATATAAATCACTTGATTAGCAAGCTAGTGAGGTATGACAAAATCCGCAAAAACATGACCTTGGATTAGAAGAGATGCTAATATATTAAGTTTCTGCGTATTGTTCACAGTTTGATCATCTAAACTAATAGAATAAAGTGTTTTGTCTGTTCCTAGGAAGTCCAAATCTGATTATTCTTTTGCTAATAGAAAGTTTTATTATCGAATACTTTTTATTTCGGAATAATGAACAGTTTCAATGGCATATAGCCGCGGCAGCGAAGCTGCGTTCTAAAGTCTTGGCGATAAAGACTGATTTAAACAGATGGTAAGAGGATTTGTGTATAATGTCATTTCGGACGAAATAAATTTCAATATAAAATAATTCTTAATGTTTTTGAAGAGACAACGTTTGCCGTTTATCTAACTGCGTCGGCCGCGTTTCCAAAGAAACTGTTTAGAGTTTCTGAACAAAGTGGCATTCGCAAAAACATATTTGTATGTACTATGTCATTATTTTTCGTCTAATCACACTCACAAAAACAAACCAAGAACTTAACGGACATAATTAACTAACAGAACAAGTCAACATTCTCTTTGTTGCCAAACACGTTGAAACAAAAATTTCCCTGGAAAAATTACGCTTATTATATCGCCGACACTTCCAGTTTGCAACAAGGTGAAAACGCAACGACAGATACCGGCGCAAGCGCATAGACACACACACACTCGTGCGTAAGTATACTGTCATGTGTGAGTTAGCTCTTTCTTCATAGTTCAGTATTATTGGCGCAAGACACATTTCTTTGGCTATATCTCTTACGTTTATTATAAATATTTATTTAAAAGAGAAGCCCTGTCATAGTCCAACCCAACTTAATCCGTCAGTAGTTAAAGGATGAAGTTAGCGCAGTGGTTCCCATGTGTATCATCCCCAGTGGGTATCATGAAAAGGCAAGTTCTACGATATGGCCACGACATAGACAAGAAGTAACGTAAAAATGGATTTATTTGAGAAATACCCAATCTCTACAGATTCATTTTTAAGGAAGGGAAAACTTCAAATGAATTCCTTCGCTGTAGTCGGAGCGGAATGGATTGTCAGACTCTTACTGGCTAAAACCCAACCGTGTTCTTCCGAATGCCCCTTGCGTTCCAGAGTCGCGGTGACTCTTTCTAACAATTTTGCAGCCCTTTTTTTCTGGATAAGAAATCATTAAATGACTTCTCACGCTCTGGGCGGAGCGGAAGGGAGTATCAGATTCTTACTGACTAAAACCCACTCGTGATCCTTCTAGTGTCTTTTACGTTCCAGGGCTGCGGTGACTCTTTCGAACAAATTGCGCAGTCCTGAATCATATTCTGCAACCCTCACAAATTCCGTTGCCGAATCTATAAGGTACAGTAGGTATAGGGCAGATGAAGCCACTTTCAAGACTAGTTTCTAGTTAGTTGTGCATAATTAAGTGATCAAAATAATGTAGAAATGCAAAAGATAAGTAGTGAGTAAGCACATATGGTTTCCTTTTCCGCAAATGTGTTGCGTGGCATAGATCTCACGGAGACTCTGTTTTGCCAACTAGAAACGGATATTGAAGTCAATGAACAGCCTAATAACATCTAAATATTCTATTTATTTATTTAAGGATTACCAACAAGTAACTTAACTTATACCTAATAAAAACTTATTTCACAGTACGTTTCTGTGTGGTGCATACTCAATTACAGGTAGTATTCTAGTTAGGTACATACATTAAGTGTTCAGGTTCCTATACAGGATTTCTATTTTTGTGTGAGGAGACTAGAATCTGGGGAGAAATGTGTGGTATGTCGGACTTAGTGTTCTTAAAATGGGGTAAAACCCCTTTCTTATAACAATTTTCCTATAATCAGAACAAGTCATTTGATGGAATCCCAACCGGGAAATCATCAAATGACTTGTTCCGCTCAGAGCGGAGCTGAAGGGAGTGTCAGACTCTTGCTGACTAAAACCCATCCGTGTTCTTCCCAATGCCCTTTGCGTTCCAGGGTCGCGGTGACTCTTTAGAACAAATTCCGCAACTTCAGACTCCTACCGACTAAAAACAGGCAATGAGGACATATTGTTATTTTTAGAAGTCTATAACACCCGCTTCGTGTAACTTGTTTTGCAATATAAAACAGTTATTGTGAGCACGGTCTCTCGGATGAGCAATAAATTATATAAATTAGCAATTAAACACATACTTAATAACGTGTTTCTCCTTAGAATTGACACTTGTAAAGTATATGAACGGGTCAAGGAGCAAATATACCGCAAACTATTAATTCGATAGGACATGAGCAGTTTTTCTATAATGGTAAAACAACTATTATTTTAATATTTATTTTTATAGACTCCTATAGGTACCTACATACATATATTGAATAACTTGCCGCCGCCCGCAGCTCCGCCCTCGTGAATGTCAATAATTATTCCAAGGGCATTTACTCCCGGGATGAAAAGTATCCTTTGTGTTATTCCAGACTGTAATCTACCTCTGTGCCAAATATCATTAAGATCCATTCAGTAATTTTTGCGGGAAAGAGTAACAAACATTCCATACATACAAACTTTCGCGCTTTTTAATACATATTATAGTAAGGATTGTCGGAAATAAAAGTTAGATTAATCATCTTGCTATGCATCATTCAACAAATCATTACACGATGAAATATTTTGCAAAGGATTATACATTTCGGATTTATTCGTTTTTTTTTTTCTTAACAAATATATTTTATTTATCATAATGTAATGTCTTTAACCGCAGGTGTCCTCAATAGCGAAATATTGCACAGGCTTGATCGGTATTACGTTGATTACAACTTATGAGATGAGAAAATGTTTAGAAACCGTTTTCTAGCGCGTAGTCGTTTAGTTTTAAGTTTTTTATAAGTTGCTGGATGCGTTAATTTCAGCAGACGACAACCTCCTAGGACAAACTGCAAGAGTCCAGACTTTAGTAGGCTATGAGTGGCCCGCCGTCCGATAGCAACTAGACCCGAGTCGACGGAGCGTCGTGTTCCACGCGCGCCTCAAAGAGCTGTCAGCAACGAAGACGGGACCCCATGGGGTCAGTGCCTGCTAGGGATGCGGAATTTGTTCGAAAGAGTCACCGCGGCCCTGGAACGTAAAGGGCACTAGAAGGATCGCGGGTGGGTTTTACTCGTAGTCAGTAAGAGTCTGACACTCTCTTCCGCTGTTCCCAAAGCGAGAGAAGTCCTTTGATGATTTCCCATCCAGAAAAGAAAAAAAAAGCGTTTAGTACGTTCATAAAGGATGATGAAAAAATGCATCACTGCCAAAGTTAACTAAAATTATTTAGTTAAGCTAAACGTTTCCATAATAAAACCTAATTAACATGTCACGTCGATACTTTTGTTCTTAATCAATACCCAATTAAATAGTTTATAATTTCGAAACTTTAGCATTATTAGCGTAGCGTGGTACATGGTTCTCTTTTCATTGTTAACTAATTGAATTGTTATATTCTACCCACGGCTATAACAAGCACGTTTTAGTTTGTATGTTAAAAATAAGGCTACGATCAGTCTCTTTATATCTAATTAGTACAGGAATAGTTAGCAAAAAGCAATTAATTACATTATTACAAGACTGCCCAAAAAAGGAGTGTTATGTTTATGATGAATTTTGTTGTTTAATCTATATACATAAAAGCGAATTACCACTCACAGATTAATCACGAAATCTCAGAAACTATAACACATACGAGTACTATGTTAAGATTTGGCTGGTAGGTTCTTTATAAGGTGTAGACATCCGCTAAGAATAAGAATAAAGAATTTTACGAAAGTCTACCTCTAAGGAGGTAAAACCGGGGTAGAAATTGTTGGACTAAATCTGCCCAGACGAAATCGCGGGCGAATTGCTAGTCATTTATAGCTACAAACTAAGGTCCATATGTCAAAACATAATCTCCAACACAACTACAACTACGATTTGAGCATGAAAACGTCATTGACAGCTTTTCTTAAACCGCAAACCCTTCAACAATAAAGAAAAAAAAATCTCTCCATACATTTCCTGTCCCACTAATCATCTACTACTAAAATTACCATTCGCAAACATATCAATTGTGAATCACAAATATGTGCATATATTACCAGAACGACAGTAAAATGTTTCCTTCCGCCAAACGACACTTTCTTTCCTTTATTAAACGGAACACATACGTTACACGGTACTAATTACTTGCGCAAGTATCGCAATACTTGAAAAGTATTGCACAATGTGGGAAGTGCTCCATAAGAAACCCATATGATCAATCATATGGGCTTCTTATACTGTAACTGCAGTACTTTCATGGGAGAAATGCAGAATAAAGCGTGGGGGCGGTGTGGAAGAGTTAGTTTAATTGTTTAGGTGAGCTGGGAAAATGAGACTGTGACAACCCTACAATACTCGACGCTGGTATATTCCTAGACCATTATCTACACTAATATTATAAAGAGGAAAGGTTTGTATGTTTGTAACGAATTAACTCAAAAACTACTTGACCGACGAAAATTGACGCCCTCTTTGGCCATGTAAAAACTTTTTATATATTTAAAAAAATGACACTACAATACTCAGAAACTGTACCGAACAAACTTTTTTAGTTTAGGTTGCAACCAGCTGCACTTTTCTACATATAGATTACTAAATAAGTCAAGATTATTCGTCGATATGTAAATAATATATTTCTTAACAATTAAAAATGCATCTATCTTTAAATATTCATCTGATTTTAATTAACTATCTTGCAACCACTTGACAGTTTAAATTAGTTATGATTGAATGACCGGCAAATTCAATCAAGATTAAGTAAATTAAACATGTCAATCTTGTTTAAAGTTTGACGAAACTTGAATGACACATCTTTTGATATATAATACGTATTGTTTCTATATACAGTGTTTCCACTGATATATGTATGTATCCATTTTTTTTTAGGTGGAATATGATTCTTCCATAGTATGTTCTAGTATCCGGTCACCAGCATAGTAAATCATCATCATCTTCCTGACCTTATCCCATGTTACTTGGGGTCGGCGCAACATGTTTTTTTCTTCCATTCTGTCCTGTCAGCCGTCACGCTATCACTAACTCCTTTTTCTTTCATATCACTCCTCACACAATCCATCCATCGTTTCTTTGGCCTACCTCTCCCTTTCCATCCATCCACATTCATAATAACCCTTTTAGTTACATGTGTTTCATCCCTTCTTTTTACATGAACATACCAGCATAGTAAATAAACCTTGATAAATCATAGTGTCGAATCAAAACCAAAGTCTTATATGACTTTTTTATAAGACCCTTAAAATGTGTTTGCCACCGCTTCCTAGGCCCGTATTCGCTTTGGAACGTGCAGATAGCTTCACTTTTTTCAACCTTGTCAAATTAAAAATGCCTGTAAAGGGTTTAGTTGAAATAAATGCGTTGAGTTTGACTTTAATTCCAAAACATAAACTGCTATTCAACTCGATACCAACGCCAACGCCAGTTCGAGATAAGCAGGAGTTTACGTAGGTACTCCAATATGAGCACGAAAACGTCAATGAACGCTTGTCTAATAGGGAACATGCAATATTTGCATCTAGCTTTCATTTAAAAGAATTCCGTGTAAAATAGACCATACAAAAATTAATACGCTTTAATGTATTGCCAAAATTGCGATTATAAACTGACTGTTTTTCTTTTCCCGTGAAAACGAATGATGAAGTCACTCCTGTCTGCTAGAGATCATGAACTGTCATGTATTAAAATTTAAGTTCGTCTTTTCGTTGTCATAAGACAAGTAACGTCACTAGACGCTGATTGTTTACGTTCCGTAACACGTTATATTAATTCGTAATAGTTGTTAAAAATCAATATTAACTACAGTAAAAACATTACAGTGGCCCATCTTTTATGCTATTTTATCACTTCGATAACAAAATGTTCATGAATTCTCTAATTGCATCTTCCCTATTGGCGTTTTCGTACTCTCAACAGATGAGCAAGCAAATGCGTAAACGCGCTTGCTCAGCTAAAACTCATCGCTCGAGCACGAAAACTTTAGTCTATGACACGCTCCGATGAAATTGAAGTTCGAGTTGAGTTGTGTTGCTTACTTGGAAGTAGTGCTTCAAACTCCCCAGCAATACATAATGTCTGTTAAGATTTCAGAACTAATTTGAATTTATAGAACAGTAGACATGACTGGTAAAACATAGTCATCTGCCTAGCCTTTCCCCAACTATATTGTGGTCGGCCTCCAGTCAATTCAAATTCAGCTAAATACCAGTATTCTATGTGGAGCGACTGTATCTGACCTCCTGATCCAGTAACTGGGTAAGACTGGGCAAGACTGGAGTCAGACTTTTTCTAGATTCTAGACAATCTGTAATTTTACTGCCAAAGATCTACAAATGACAGCCGGGACCAACGGCTTTACGTGCTTTCCGAGGCACGGTGGAGTCTCGGTATGTTAAGATGGTCACCCATCCACAGACCAACCTAGGAAAGCGTTGCTTACAGATCGCTTGGAGATTGACCCGTGCGGCTTTTATTATTTAGCCAGGAGCTCTTAAGTAATAAACATAGTGTTGTTGTTATATTCTATATATGTACATATATATTGATTTATTGAGAGTACCGTCTGTCAACTGTCGATCTCATTAAACAAGCCATACTGTACATCACTACGTCAAAAATTCTCCACAGTATATGTAAAATAATTACACGACATCACCGTTGCGTAAGGCCGCACGACTCGAGAAATGCGAAAGTGCCCATTTCACCTGACGTTAAGAGTGTATGGCAGACGCGATTTCTCACTGACTTAGCATATTACGCTAAAGTTTGACCGCGTGAAATATGATTTGACTCGAATAATAACTGTAAGCGCTACTGATGAGCACGAGGTCTTGATTTCGATTTCCGGGTCGGTCAAAGTGTTATTGGGATTTTGATCTGGCAGCGGAGCCTAGTGGCATATGCTTGTATTGAAGGCATACCTCTGCCTAATCTTCTGAGAACACAGGTGTGATGTTATTTATTTTATCTATTAAATATGATTTAGCCTGATATTGACCGAAACCTTGACCTACTAAATCTGGTTGATAAAAAATAATCTTTTATTGTGAAGCGGAAACTTGGGTCATTCGGTAAAACACGTTTTTTTTTTAATTGTGTGTTTAGTAATATATCCTACATACGAGTATTTACCGATTTACACGTCAATCATTTAATTGTGAAGTGGGTTTTGTAGAAAACAGTCGTTGTTATATTTGATCAAACCGTAATCTTCCTGTTAAGAAACTAAATGTTAACAAGCAAGAAACTCAATTAAACATCAAAAATGAATACTCGATCATTATTTGTAATACGCGTATCAATCAGCGTCGTATTGTTCGAAAAATATAATATTATAAATGCCAAGTCAGTAAATCAAAGACAGCCTCTTCCTTTTTCAAGGCGTTTAAAAAATATTTGAATTATTTTTTGTTAGAAAAATGACATAAGCGCCAATACACACAACAACAAAAACTTGAATCTTGAATAGAGGTAAAAACGTAACATCTTAAGTGAAGCGTGTCTGTCAAGAGATCGTAACTAAACGGCAGAACAAACATCGCTGATCAGATTACTGTGCGCGACAGTACGACTCATTAGCACTTACGTACTTGACAAACAGATGACCCGTAGGTCATCTGTTTGTCAAGTACTGTTGAGTTCACAAGTGATAGTGAATGAGTTATGTTGTATGTTCAAACGGTTTAGATATTATCTGTCTCTTGCACATTTGAGAGGTTTACGTAAATGGATGATATAGATTATCTATTGAAGCATTAGTCAAGGTAAAGTTGAGGTTTTGGTTGATATGGACCATGCAAATCTAAACTAATATGATAAAGAGGTATATTTTCTGTCTGTTTGTAAGTGCTTTATCTTTGAAATATCAGAGCCAAGTGCGAAAATTTACTTCATTTCACGGATAGAGAGACAGTCGCTGAGCAAAACCAGTTTTCATTCCGGAAAATATACCTATGATGAACCTGTAATAAGTAATCATTATAAACATAATCAGAAAATCTTATCCTTTCTAAAAGATCTCTTTTCTTGATAAGGAAATTATTTTTATCATATAAAATTGTCAATGTGCCTTCCGTTGCATTTGTAAGTGATATTTATTGACCAATTAAGTAATTTCATTTAATTATAGAGGAAACGGAAAGGAAATACAACAATATGACGTAAATATTTCAAGTATCGTTTTCTCCATAGAATATAATTCCTTAAGCGTCTTACATTTTATTCGCTTTTGTAAATAAGGAGGGACAGTGAAATAGTTATGTCATGTACTTACACGTTTTAAATTATACTTCCATTAAGAACAGGTCCTCAAAATATTTACGTTATATTTCATTAGTTAACTATATTTATTTCCTAATTAAAGATATTGCATTTCTACAATTCGATTCGGATTTTACCTGTAATATGCATAATAAGCACGTTAGAAATTCTATATCAGTCTGACAAGTTTACATATACTACGTCTTAACCTTTGTCATAATCACTACACATGTCACAATATTTACATGCCATCAATTTAATAAATTCAATTTGACTTCATTTTAACAAGTTTTTAGCTTTAAATAATTCGCAAACATGATAGAAGCCGCGGGTATCATATTAAATGCATTTTGAATTATTCTATTATTTAAATTATCAATGGATAAAAAAAGCGACGTACCATTTTATTTGCTTTCAGACTTCAAAATTCATGCCCTGAGATTGTAAGACGTGCGTGGCAAACCACAAAAGATAGCGCAGCGACTAGAATGTATTCGTTAAGAATTTTTGTTTTACTATTGATAGGCTCGTGTTTGACCACTATCTCACCAGAGCGATAATGTTTTCGAAAATGAAGCACGCTTACCTAGAAGTAACCTATTCACAAGAAGAATTCACAAAACCGGAAACAGTGGAAAACTAAAGAGGACGCTCTTTAATCTTCTTCTCTTAGCGCCGTAGTGAGACAATACAGGCTAACAATAAAAACAATAGTTTAAAAAACAATTCACGCACAATTACTCAAAGACAACACTGTACAAAAATCGATTTGTCGTTACGCAATCGATTACGCGAAAAGTCACCGTGATTAGCCGAAATAATTACAAACGATGACATTGCATCACCGGTCAACGTGAAACCACCTGTTGAATGCTCTTGCGCACCAAAAGAAAGTCACCCACGCGACGCACCATTCATGTGACCGTGAAAGTTAAAACAATATAAAAAAAACAATTCCGTGACTTTACGTTGGACAACGTAAGTTATGTAACGGATAATGATCGCCTTCTATTTATGTATAACGTGTCACCTGACGAGGCAATTAATGAAATGTAGCTGTGTTGTCTACAAGTCATGTTCGGACAGTTGAACTGTAGTTTATGTTTGTATTAAAATGATAGTGAAAACCTTAAATATATTCGCAAATTAAGTTTTCCTACATCGAGCTGGATACAGGCCTAAGATATCAAACTTTACTCTAGTAGAGCATCTTATAAACATGGGATATATAATATTATAATATACAAATATAACGCTGAGTTTGTTTGTTTGCTGTTCAAGCAAGTAAACAAACAAACTCCTCAGCTACGCAGCGCTAATCTCAAAAACTACTGGTCCGATGTGAAAAATTATTTCAGGGTTAGATAGCCCATTTATCGAGGAAGGCTATCATTACGCTAAGATTGGACTGGAGCACCAATGAAAAATGGTTACTAAAACGGGTTTTTATTTTCTCTCTATCTTATATGACGCAGACGAAGTTGCGTGAGTTAGCTAGTGTACTTATATAATATTTTAATGCAATTATAATCTTATTTGCTTCAAGGCTCAAACTAACAGCCACCGTTGCGACGACCATTCTTCAAAGCCTCTCTTTAAAAAAATACATATTCCTAATAATGTATTTTTTACATAACAGACATAAGAACATCACTACCACACAATAACCGCATAGATTAATGACAATGTACAAGGTTCTCGTAAAATATGTGTCAGTAAAACCTACACGCGTGTCTTAGAGTGACCAGCCGTCAGATGGTCATAATCGATGGATGATTGTGTCATGATATCATCGGTCTTGTTCACACCTTGTCTGTGAATTTTATAATGAAACCAGCTGACCTGCGCAACTTTATCCGCGTCAGATAACAGAGAGAAAAAAAAAACACGCCTGCCATGTAAAAAGCGAACTAAAAAATTTGAAACAAGAATGATAATAATCTTTTCTCTTTTCAAGCTTTAGACGACGACAGTATATGTAGTCTAATTTTCATGAAAACAAAATATTGTGTTTTTTTTTTATTTGTGAACCATGGCTTCTCCTTTTTATTTTTTAAAATATTTTCTAGCCTTTGTCACACGGAATAACTCAACGCTTCTAACGATACCATATACATTGATATCGATTAAACCGTTAAGAAGTAATGGTGGAGTAAAGAAACTAACAAAACTACATGAACCCTGAAAACGTGACACAAGGAGTGTTTTGGGCAGTCGTATAAAAAAAATCCTTTCTTTGCAAAGTTTTTCATTGATGCTCTGCTCCTATTGGTCGTAGCGTAATGATATATAGACTATGGCCTTCCTCAATAAATGGGCTATCTAAGGCTAAATTCGAACCAGAAGTTCCTGAGATTAGCGCGTTCAACCAAACAAACGAAAAATCAAACTCTTCAGCTTTATAATATTAGTATAGATACTTAGAAATATAATCTGTTCTAGAGATGACATGATAAGTTCTGGCTAAAATATAGATTAAATGATGAAGATTTGTGATTAGATATGTTGACTCTTATCAAATTAACTATAAGAGCTTTTCGCAACAATCTTTTGGTCCTTTCATTACAAGGAAACAGTTTTAACGTCTAACCTTCACAAAATGACCTATATCATTTGGTCCTTAAGATTGTAATGATGCTATTTCAGGAATAAACAAACTGATTAAACGATAAGGAATAGCCAGACTAAATATGGTGTTAAAAATATGAAAAAGGATACATTCCGGTTCTAGAAAATATGTGTCAAATCACCGTAATGATAATAGGTTACACATTTTTCGACTAAAATGTGCAATGAATCTGACAAAGTCAAACAATGATTGCAATTATCAATTCGTGACAACGGCTCATCTCGCGATTCTTATGCAAATCTTATCGTCAACATGTTATTAGGCAAATCTTTGACATACCTATTAGATAACTAAATATGAACACTAGCATTATTGTGGCGTCATGAAAAATCGTCGCTATTTCTACCGTTGCAAAAAAGTTGTCTCGATAATCGAAGGTCGCATACGATGTGGGCGTCTATTGAGGAATTCTCTACTTTACCATTTCTAAAGTGAAATCGTCATCAAATAAAATACAACGATGGGTATGTTTCTTTGAAAAAGTTCAAAGACTTTTTTGTATCCTAATCTTAATACTAAACATTATAAAGATCTGAGAGAATAACATTCAATAAGACACAACCCTTTTCACACTAGATTTTCGAAGTTAATAACATTTAAATACAAATTAATTAAGCTACTTTTATAACTAAGTTAGAATAGGTTGGAGGTCAAGTTAACGTTACTTCTCGCCCAACTCTATTAAAACGCTATTAAGTTTCTATAGCAAATAAAGGTATCCGCTTTCCATAAAATAAAATAAGTAACAGCAATTAAGTATAAAATGTCGAAAGATTAACGTTACAACACTATGAAGCAATCAACTAAAGGTTGCTTGCTAACCCTACTAGTTGCAACAATACATTTTAAACAAAAATAATTGATTTACACATGGAACATTTAAGGGCACGCTGTGAACGGTAAATCAGAATGATAGCAATCACACGAGTGGAAATGTTTAATAGACATAAAATAATAGCCACACCATAACGTATTGTCATATAACCTTTCGGATCTAATAATGTTCTTGTTTGTTCAATAACGCAAATTATTTTCCTGTGACAACAATAACTAAGCAGTGTTAAAGTCAGTGACCGAAACATATCTACACATCTACACTAATATTTAAAAAAGGAAAGATTTGATTGTTTTTTTGTTTGTTTGCATTGAATAGGCTCCGAAACTACTTGACCGATTTGAAAAATTCTTTCACTGTTGGGAAGCTACACTATCTCCGGTGAACATAGGCTATATTATATTCCCATATTACCCCGGGAACGGGAACTACGCGGGTGAAACCGCGGGGCGATACTAGTAGTGTATATAATTCCTCCCATGATAAATCGGACCATGCGGCTGTTTTTATTTAGCCACGAGATCTTCAATTGATGTAAAGGAGCTCGTGGCTAAAGAATAACAGCCGCACAGGTCGATCTTCAAAGTTAAGCAACGCTTGCCAAGGTTGGTCTGTGGATGGGTGACCATCTTAACATACCGAGTTTCCTCCGTGCCTCGGAAAGCACGTTGAGCCGTTGGTCCCGGTTGTCATTTGTAGGTCTTTGGCAGTCGTTACAGATTGTCAGAAGCCAGAAAATCTGACTCCTGTCTTGCCAAGAAGTACCGTGTTCTCCAGTTATTGGGTTGTGGAGGTCTGGTAGGCAGCCGCTCCACGTTCAATACTGGTATTCAGCTGAATCCGGTATGACTGGAAGCCGACCCCAATATATTTGGGAAAAGGCTAGGCAGATGATGATCCTCAATTGATGTAACGTTTCTTACAACATTATTCGTCTAGACTGCCACGCGCTACTTACGTGTATTCCATTATTTCATTATCTATTTCATTATTTTCTATATTTTATTCAACACCTCCATTTGCGGTAGTCACGACTATGTTGTTGACCTTTCACTATCTATACGATTAATTAAACAAATGATAAATCCTATTCGAAATACTTAAAGGAACTCCTACACGAAACCAAAGATTTGATATCTTTAAGTGTTAATCTCATAAATTGCTGTAGGCTGTAAGCATATAAGGAAAATACGAATTATTGACCTAGTCTTGTTTTAATTAAATACCATAAAATATGCTATAGGATCAACCTTGACCCCATCGACATTTTTGTCACAAAGTTTATGGTAGATATGTTAATATTATTCTTAAATGTGCGTGAGCGTCGCGGTCATGTTTTTGCTGTCGATAAATTATGCTGGAGTTCGTTATATAACAAATTTATTGTATTGTGTTTTGAAATAATTACACATGAAACACGTGTTTGGTAAATAATACATCAAAAATAATTTTGTGGAAACAGCACATGAGTAAGATGTTTTTTCTGCGTTGTGTCTCCAGAAAGATGCCCAGATCAGTGCCTAAAAAATAAAAACATGCCTAAATCAGTGATTCAACTAAACTCGGCTCAGTGACAGTGATCCACCCTAGTATATCTTGACCCCAGTATAAATCGATACACTTACAACTCGACCTCGAGACAATTCGACCCCGAGAACTGCCTACAAAAATTTCATTCACGCGGATTTTCTAAAATGATACAACAACACACAAAAGTGCAAAGGAAAATATCTAACAGGACGACAACCCCTTATTCTGCAACCATTAATCAGACTGAGCGATATTCTATGCCCTAGGAACTCAAAACATCAATATCATTGAGACATCTATCTCGTATAGATGATATACCAAGCTGCTGTAGCCGACAACACGAACGGCTGGTAAGCCATGACTAACGACTCGTAGTTCGTAGGTCATACAGCTCGTTGAGATATTGTGGTCGAGCCCTGTTTGAACTTAGAGCAAGAATGTTGTTGATGCCTGCTTTATGGTAAAATGTTGTTAACCCCTGTAGACCAAAAAATGCTGACTAAACAGGCTGTCCAGAGTTACCTTTCCTTACATTGTGACAATGATATTGCAAATAAAGAAAATTGTATGTAATGTATCGACAATTTTCTGACTAACAACACACACATACAAACAAATTCGAGTGGCATAGGAAGATTAATTTTAATCGCTAACCTAAGTGTTAAGAAGCTAAAGCAAGAGCTTACACAAAGATTTGTGTCAGTGTCATTTCAACTGTTAAACTGACAGATTCGATTAAACAGAACAAAGAAAGCGAATTTAAAACATGATGGCTTTTCTTTTTAATATTAACTTATCTATCATGATTATTATTATTGTAATTGATTGTAGTTACTCAATAGGGCCAATAAAAAAAGATAAATGCATTTCATTAATATATTATTGGCTCGTAATAAAAATACCTTTGCCCAGCAAAAGGACAGTACAGGCTGAAAAGAAAAAAGAGACTATTATTAGAAAAGAGTTAATAGCTAACCACTTTAATGTCTTGGCCATACTTTCTTGTGCTAATAAACAATGTTTTATTGCGATAGATCCACGTTACATTCATACTAATTGACGTACTTTAGTTTACACAAGTTTTACATCTTCTACGTCGTTTAACACGATTTATTTGTCAACTACCAACTCATTAACTAGCATTCTTATGCAGACCAAATCACTGATTTCTGGTTTTAAATTCTAGACCTAGAATTCAGTGGGCATTCCTAAAAATTACAACATTTAGTCCTAGGTCACAATTTAAAAAATATTTCGTCAGAAACCTCTAGCTGATTTTCAATCAATAAATTTTGCTTTCCAGGAAAAATGTCTATCTGTTTATCACGAACATTGCAAAATTTAAAACAGGCATGCACATGGACATTAAGGCGTATAAAGCGCTAATTAAAACAAATCTATCAAGATATTAAGCGCCAGAAATGTATCAAAAACACCTAAATTTCCCTACATTCTTGGCAGATTACGGAAGCGTATGCGACCGTAATTTCAAAAATAATAGAATAAGCTCTCTGATGCTATTCAGCCAACCAAACTGGATGACTTATCTATCTTCGACCTTGCAACCATCCCCAGGAGTCCACTCCACTTTAAGAAACACTGACCCAGATTCTTTTGTTCCTACATCTGTGCCTAGGACAAGACAAGCAGACAGACAGACATGCCTCGAATGTCTAATGCTAGCGTTTGTGTAACTGCAGTAGCCTTGACCGACATTATCGGTACCACTATTGTAGGATTTATAGCTATAAAACTGAGAATTTGTTAAGCAAGTGGATTTTAGATCTTATGTTATACTGGCATCTGCCCGCGACTTCGTCCGCGTGGCGTAGTTACTAACCCCCCGATTTTGAAACATTATTCATTGGTGCTTCTATTGGTCTTAGCGTGATGATATGTATAGCCTTCCTCGATAAATGGGCTAACTAGCACTGAAAGATTTTTTTGAATCGGACCAGTAGTTCCTGAGATTAGCGCGTTCAAACAAACAAACTCTTCAGCTTTATATATTAGTATAGATTATTTAAGAATGTTATTATGATGTTAATGAAGATGTGTGTTATTGCCAAGCCTATTCTTCTTTCTTGAAAACGGTTTCTTGCTACTACAAGACGACCCATGGCGTAACTGGTTATCCATTAAAAGTGTTTGGTTTTCGCGGCCTTTAAGACAAATATTGCAGTGAATTAATGAAGACTGAGGTGACAATGGAATTTTGCGGATTTTAGATTGTTTAACTACGAGACTTTTTTTTTTAAATTTATTAATCATTATTACAACATATTTAAAGTCAGCTTTAAAACTAGCAGTGAAGGCACTTAGTTATTTGTACAATGCATTGACCATAGTTTTATAATCCCTTGGCAAACGTTGACATCAAATGCATGATATACTTACATAGTAACGTATTACATATAGCTACATAACATCAATATGACCATATGACTTGTCAAGAAAGTGACAGTGCCACTCGCCACTGCCAAGTACCAAGCAACGCGGGAAAGTGGCCATGAGCCACAGTTTACTAGAACTCAGTATACCAACTGGAAAAACTGTTTGCATAACAGAAGCAAAGACAATAATACATAATTATGTGTATTAAGTAACTGTTGTTTTGGTTGGTCTGCTATTGAATATTGGCCGTGGCTGAATCATTTTTTTTACACTGTGGCTTTTGTATCGTATATGCGTATAAGTGCCGTGACGTACTGAACAAAGAGATGTGAAGGCCGGAAAAGTTTTGGGTGAAGACAGAATGTATTTATCTTATGGTTCATAGATATCTTGAACTGTTGTTTTTTTTATCTAGGCTTAGGATCGATAATCTGGACTACTCGTATATTATTTGCTCTCTATAATTTAAATATTATGTAATCGTACCAGGTGTTTACTTAGATATACTAAAATATAAAATAACAGTAAAACATGTCTATTCCGGTAATGCATGAACTGTTTGAAACTGCTCGTTACATTTTTAGCTAAATCTATACTAATAATTATTATAAAGAGGAGATTTTTTGTTTGTTATTAACAAAAATATTAAAATAGTTTCTAAAAGAAATAATAAAAATGTATTCTGTGCTATATGAAAAAGTTTTACTCTATAAAGAGACGATGCGACGCCACACGCGCGTCGCACATCACAAGGATAAAAATTAAATCAGCAAATCAAATCATTAATAAATTAAATCAAAACCTGATCTCTCAGACGTGTGACTTTAACACAATTCATTTAAATGCACATTATCTTATTATTGTGTAGAAATAAATTTTGAAACCGGATTTACACAAGAAACTTTAGGTACCTACATGTCTTATTTAATTTATATTTTTACACCTAGTGGCAAAAAAATTGATAACAATACATTTCTGCCACATTGACCCAAAGACATTTGAATAGCATTTACGGGACTTTATGAGTCACTTATGTCATTTAACTTTTAAAGAATTTATTGACATTATTTAGTAGTTTTTTTTTACATTACTGTGTATGGTTATGCACAGTATGCGTTTTTATTACGCCGATTATTTTATTACGAAATGCTTTGTTTTTTTTTTCACGCCTCTGCAGTCTAGACTTTACAAAAAAGTGCAAAAAAAATGAATACCATATTTATGTATGTTTATGACAGTCATGAATTATGCCATTAGTGGTTATGGTATTTTATTTAAAATCTTAGGAACATGGCTGAAAATGTGTCATTTATAAAACAGTAGGTAGGTTTATTTTTAGCACAATGCCAATTGCATACTTAGCACATGCTTTTAAGTATTACACAAGAGTATTTTATAACTTTCCGAGTAAATACTAATCTAAAAAACTCATTAATTTAAATTCAGTAATTTATGTTAACAGTATTTTTCTCCCAGCAATAAACTATTATAGCGTACCAACTGAATTAAGAACCTAACACAAAAATAATTACAAAACAGTGGATTGACTTCTAAACCGATCATAAAGCCACATTTATAACAATCAGACATGAGGAAAGTCATAACGAGACGTCAATGACCGAGTATTTATTTCTAACTGACTTTTTCAACAAATCATTGTTACATAATGTTTGTAACTATCAATAAGCGACTAATATGTTTACTAGCCAATCACAAAAAGGAAAACGAATGATAGATTTTCACCGACAGTTTTGCGCGTGAAATGCTTGCGGCAGCGTTGTACTGCGCGCGCGCACGATGATGAAAAAACAAAGCGGAGATTACGCAAAAAATACGATAGTAATTATAGACATACTCATGAATAACAATGCGTAAACGGTCTAGTGTTTGCCTGTTATTGTAATACTGCAGGGCAAAGGCCTTTACTTGTAGAAAAGAAGCGTTTACATTTTCTTACTGCGTCCGATTTTAGACGGCATTTCCTCAAGCTTTTTTCTTTAGTTAAGTAATAATGTCTTAGAAAATTGAGATCATAATTATGACATTAAAAATAACACTGCCACATAAAGTAGCAGAGTTAAATACATTGCCTAAGAGTGGCTATGGTATAGACTTTTTCTCCCGCCAATTTTCCCATGCGCGCGCAATGAAAACTATTGACAGAGCCTCGGGCGTCGCAAGCGCAACTGGTTATAGAGAACGAAAGTGATTAAAAATATAAAATGAATATTTAACTTATAAAAACTTCAAATTGGAAAGTATGACTTTTGTTAGAATTCTTAACATGCTTCTATTTTATTAATTACTTTATATTCCGAAAAGCTAACTTTTTAAACATTTATTTGTTGGCTGGCATTGAAAGTCACATGATAATGGCCGATATAGTAATTAATTCATGTATTTATGTATACAATTTTGAAATAAATAGTTTAAAAAATTTAGACTATAAATATTCAGAGCACTTTTGACGAAATTTTTTTATCAACGAAAACAAATAAATTAAGATTTGTTTGTCGTAAGTTTCGAACGGAAAAGAAAAGTAATTACAGCCAGACAAAATTATCGTGAGCTGACATACTAAACTTCCTACACCATTCAATTTCATGACTGCACATTTTTACACTGCCGGACCTATTAAACTCACCCGCAAAAAAGAACACAACTTTCAGCGAATTAATCTAGATAGGAAAAAAGTCTCACCTGTTATTATCGCTAGAGTAAGAAGCGCTACAGCGCTGAAAGACCTCATGGTTGCAGTATAAGCACAGATCACGGTCTTTGTACAAAATCGATATCGTACACAACACTGGCACTATCACCACCGACGCATATTACACAGGGGACGCGCGTAAGCTCAGCGCGTTTGCGCAGAGTGATCGTTCCGCGGCGAGGTGCGCCTGCGTCGCTGGGCGCAAGTAGTGGGGGATTGCGATACAATTGTTACACTTGAAGGCTGAGGGTCTGGTGGTTGTGACAGCGGTTTAACTTTAGAGGAATGGGAGTAAGGTACTTGTTTTAGAGTTGGGTATAGTTTGGCATGATACTGGAGTGGAGTTATGGTTTTTCGACTGCGAAGGTTTTGTTGTAGTTAAATGAGATGTTACGTAATTCAAACTTGGCTGTCTTGATGATTTTGAACTAATTACTGTGTTTAACTGGTTTAAATAATCATAAAATTCCTCTTACGACAATCGCAGAAAATTCTCTGGGTACCAAATAGTATCATAAGTAGCTTATGTGACATTGACCGCTACCGCTACCGTCTAAGGCCCTAAAAACCGCTGACAGTATAACCCCGCCCAAGGGTTACGGAAGCGAGCGAAATGTCAGGGATTTGGCGCTAAGGCGGATATCGAGTAGGGCGGGATAATGTAACATTCCGACTGACCGGCAACTAGATACAGTAGATAGCTAGCAACCAGCAACGTGGCATTATATTGTAAATTGAACCTTTTCTGGACATAAATCTGTAAGACAATGGACTGGTCGAAAACGATTTTGGAACGATAAATTCGCAGATTTATTTGAAATCGTTATGTTATCGTAAGTTTTTGGATGTTCTGTTATTAAACACCTAATAATTGTTTCATAATTAAAAAAATCAAAAAATAAAATAATGAAGTTCTAATTAGTTATATGTACCTATGTCACAACTAAACGTACAATTAATATTTATTAGTGACTGTTTTTTTTCCCAATACCTTGAATTGACAGCTTCAGGCATTCCATAACTAGATTAATATCAATGCTCCAATACGAGTAATGCATTCAAAACAGATAATTTAATTAGACAATAAATATTTGACCATTAATAAAGATTAATTAAAATGAAATTATCACAATCCTTGTAACGATTTAAAAGCAATTATTTACGCTAATTTAAAGGTAATGTGCGTGATTTCCTTCAAAAAGCAATTTAACGCGTTTCATCTCAGATCTCGTAAAATAGCTAAGAAAACAAGATTTAAATACCAAGAGAATAATATTATATGAAATTGTTCCGGTTCCTACATACGACTTTAGAGCATTTATTACCTGCAAATGAATCGAAATGCTTATAAAGAAGTCATGGTAACGACACAGCACAGCTTTTTATTGGTGCTTTTAAAATAAATAAGGCTCTACTATAAACGAAACCACAATATTTTGTACAAAATGTAACTTTTCTGGATTTACGTAGGTTACTAAGTTTATGTGATTGCGTTGATGTCTTTTGTATGAAATACCAAACAAAGTTTTTTACACACAATTTATTTTACCTTTTCGACATTTATTGAAGCAACACTGAATTTACTTCATTCCTGGATTCGCATGAGCTATAAATAACATCACGAATGAATTCCCCGGAATAAGCAGACGTGTCAGGAACACCAACATTTTACTATTTTTAACTAACTTCTTAAAAAGGAGTAGGTTCCCAAGTCGACTGTATTTTTTTGTGTATTACCTCATAACTTTTTACTGGTAATAGGTTTAAGTACCGATTTATGACGATTCTTTTTATATTCGATAGCTGGTGCTTCTCATGTGGTCCCATGTATTTTTTTGAGTGAGGTCTGACAACTAGTATTTGTGTTATCCCTAATAATGCGTTGCTTAGTTTATATTGAAGACGTTCTCATTCCATCTTGTCGATGTAAAAATGAAAAAAAAGCTATACAAGATGTTTTGGAACAGCATCTTAGTATTTTGAGGTGGTCCTTTTCTAGTTTGGTGATGATCTGATGAAGAACGGAGATAGGAAACGGAACTCTTCAATAAATGATTGCAAATCTTCCGGTATTGCTGAAATTGCATGTCTGTTAATTGTTTACACCAGTTTATAACACGTGCGCCGTGATGGGTACCACTAAAAAGTGAAAAATAAAACTTTTTACAAAAAAAATATAACCGACTCTGTTTGTACCTCTTGACGTCTAACAACTGAATGGATTTGAATGAAATGATGTGTGGACTCTCTTATACACCATGTCGTTGTATTGACCAGATCAACCTACATTTTGATGGTTTAGGCAAATTGAGAGCCAGTTTTTATAAGTTTCTCCCTGAATATTGAGCTTCTATGCCCTGCATTATCTCGAAGAGTGGGTTACATTTTTTTTTAGTTTTTCATTTCCTACTTAATTTGTTTTGATTTAGTTCAATTAAACTATTAATTTTATTTAAGTGCAACTTCGACAATATTATTATAGTCTTTTTATTTCATATATTAAACATACATACGTTTTTGTAAGTTACGACAACGTCTGTGTGCATGCAGAGTTTACCTGTAAGTGATTGTTACACTATATTCTGATTTCTTGCTTCTGTTCCATTTGCTTAAACTAGTAAACAATTGTTGGTTTGTCCCATTTTCTTTTTTTTTTACATATCCCCATCCGAAAAATGTCTACTGCATCGTGTATGCGTTAACAAATAAAAAAACTCACAAACACTTGGATCATCCAAACCAGAAGCTCCAAATCTTTAGGCCTTCCAGATATTTTCTCCGGGCGAGTATCGAACCGGGACACGCAGCACAGCAGCCAAACACTACACCACGGTGCCAACCTTGTCGTTGAATGAAGAAATATTACCTTTTATATGCAGCGATAATAATCCCTAAGTGCAATTCCAAACTTTTACACCGGCGAATCCACTAACAGAATCAATTACAAATATAAAATGTTAAAACAAAAGTCCATCCATAACACACAAAGTATAACTTAAAATCATAATCATGCATTAGCGGGCATCATAACTGAATAAAAAATGTTCCAGAAACTTGTACAAACTTTGAAAGTGATTCTTAAAAAAATCTTAAAAGTCTAAATCGGTTCATCCGTTCGGGAGCTACGATGCCACATACATACACACACAGACACGTCAAACTTATAACAATTCAATTCACCCATCGTCGGGGGTAAAAAATGCTAAAAGTACACAAAAAGAAAAAAGAGGGTTTAAACAAAAGAAAATAAGGAAATGTCAAATTAAACGAGATAAGACGCAACCATTACTAATAATAGAAAAAAAAAACCTACAAACATACAGGCAGACACGGTAACGTTTTATAATGCGGAAGGATGATGCCATCTATGGTATAATTAGTATAATCAGATGTCCTAAGAGTAAGAGTCCAAGGTCGCGTGGCATACCTACATATTAATTTTATTCGTCAGTATGTTAATCGGTTGATATAACTTCTTTCTCCGCGCTTGATTGAACTTGATAAGAAACGTTTGAATGTTTTTGACAAAAGCAGTTTATAATTATATTGAATACTAGCGGCCCGTCCCGATTTTGCACGGGTGGACATCTATTTATTTAAATATAGCCTATTTTACTCAGAGATAACGTAGCATTCTAATAGTGAAAGATTTTTTGAAATCGGTCCAGCAGTTTTTTAATTTATTTTTTACAATAACATACATACCTACAATAATACGAGTTGTTGGGAAGCTTAGCAATCTCCCAGAAGTACCTAAGTTGTAAATAAAAATGCTATAATATAAGTGTAGACTATTCGGTGTTTCAGAGCATTATCGAAGTTATTCTTCTTCTGAGCTTGACGATGGATGGTAGACAGGTACAAAGGTCTTGCAATGACGTGTAAAAGCTATCATGGCTTCAGTGCCAGAGAGAGAGGGACCTATACAGGACGAATAGCACCATCCCTTTCTCACAACAGGATCATAATTACAATAACACATCATAGTGTGACGATAAAGATGCTCAATCTTTTGTTCGGCTGAGCATTCTACACCATTTAATGTCGGACTGCACACTTTAATTAGCATAAATCGTGATAATTGTGTATTTAATCAATTTCCCCTGAATTAGCCTCGGAAATCATTATACAATAATCGCTGCAATTAAATTCAGCAACTTAAGCGTCGTACTTCCACTTTCGGAATATATCTTGAGTCTAAAAGTAAATGACTTATACCTAAAACATTTTTTGACGTCCAATTTCCATAAAAAGGAAAGTCCTGGATGTCTATCAATGGGCACGCCATTATTGCGCCGATAAGTCCCCTCTTTGAGGACCCCTGGCTGGAGAGACGCCACGGCGTTCTCACCTTCCGCCTGACGCAGGTGCTCACTGGACACGGCTGTTTCGGGAGGTACCTGTGTCGGATACAGCGGGAAGACACGTCCGGGTATCATCACTTTGTGGATCGCCCGGAGGACACGGTGGAACATTCGGTGGAGGTCTGCCCTGCTTGGGTGGAGGAACGCCGTGTCCTCGTCGAGGATTCGCTGCGAATCAGTAATGCTAGCGAAGGAGGAGGTGGACCGCGTGCGAGAGAGGGCAACCTCACGCTCCAGCTGCCGCAACAGAAGAAGACGCCCCGGGCGTCGTGAAACGCAGGACGACCCGGGCACCGGCGCGGGCCTGCGGACGGCGAGCTATAGGTGGCTTGTCGTCCGATAGCAACCAGACCCGGGTCGACGGCACGTCGTGATCCACGCGCGCCTCAAAGACCTGTCAGCACCGAAGACGGGGCCTCATAGGGTCAGTGCCTGCTAGGGCTGCGGAATTTGTTCGCTTCTACTTTTTTTGGTACTACTATTACTTTTGATCAAAATTGAAGCAATTCACTTTTCCTTTCGTTCATAACTGGAATTTTGAATATGCTATGCTGCAGTTAAAGACTTTCTTTTTATCGATGGGAAATAATCAAATGACTTCTTGCGCTCTGAGCGGAGTGGATAGGAGTGTCAGACTCGTGACTAAAACCCATCCGTGTTCCTCCTGAAGCCCTTTGCGTATCAAGGCCGCGATGACTCTTTCGAACAAATTCCGCAACCCTGGCAGCACTGACCACATCGGGCCCCGTCTTTTATATATTCATTGGACCAAGATCGGTATTAAACGATTGAACTGTTCATTCATCTTCATATATCGACCACATCCTTCGTACATCTTCTTCCAAAAGCATCTAATCCACTCAGTTGTCCAGTTTCAATGAATTATTTCGTAATATAACACTGCGCCTGTATTTTCCGAAAAATAAGACAGAGTTACACCTATAATTCATTGACAACTGCCAACCACGTGGTCCTGTGTACGACCCAGTCCAGAAAAATGTTTTGGGTTTTCTAGCTGAATGCCTCTTACATAGTGACATTTCATGGTACTTTTTTCAATTCCTTTCAGTGAAAATCAAAATATAATATTACAAAATACAATTAATTCATATGAGACATTATCCAAAAGACTTTCCTCAGACCAGAATCCGAACAGAATCCTCGACTACTCCAATACTTCCACTTTCGATCGACCCAGCAATGCACCAGTGCAACATTACGCAACTGCCCAAAAACGTGAAGTAGGCCGCGAAACACTTTCGTTTTCGCACGAACTGAACCGAATACCGACGATGGCCGAAGATAACCGATGATTGCCGATCATGTCCACGCTGACCGAATTACTGACATAGATAGAGACATGATCGAAAATGGAAATTGGAATTCGGACTTTATGTTGTTGACAATAAAGTTAATCTATACTAATATTATAAAGCTGAAGAGTTTGTTTGTTTGTTTGTTTGAACGCGCTAATCTCAGGAACTACTGGTTGGAATTGAAAAAATATTTTTGGGTTGAATAGACCATTAATCGAGGAAGGCTTTAGGCTATATATCATCACGCTTAAGCCAATAGGAGCGGAGCAGCGATAAAGAATGTTTTAAAATCGGGGATTCCACGGGGACGAAGTCGCGGGCACCAGCTAGTCGTAAATAATGTTTGACATTATTTGGATTTAAATTAACAAGAATTTATCATAGAGTAATTTCTTCAGCTCGTCGTGAGTCTCAGTTGGTGTGTTGGATATTAGGGATATCCCCTAAGATGATACGCTGACCGATATTTCAATAAACAGGATATAATGATTTGTTCCAGAGACTGTCTCTGCCATATCTGCTGCTCTGTCGTACTTGAATTGGGTTTTTTTATGAGTGGCTCATCGCAGTTCAACCTAGGATTGTCGACTGCTTAACGAGGCTTGCCTGTGGCGGCCTCAATATGAATTTTAAAGTCTCTAGCCAGGGCTTATAAAAACATACAAACAAAACGACTGCGCGCTAAGGGCACCCCTTGTGGGGTACATACCTCGACTTAGGGCGTTCCTGGAGGAAGAACAGCTAGGGACTGGCTGGATCGAACTCGGAAGATCTATTATAGCCTATTTTGCTTATCTTTAGCTTTTAGAAATTATATTCAGTAAGCCTGACAATACAAGCAAAGTCAAGGCTTCAAATCACTTCGCCTTAGTAATGTTAAATTCATAATAAATAAATCCTTCATAAAAATTTATGACGTCTTCTAAGAAAATAAACGTCACCATTTCTAATTAGCATATACCAATAGATCCTGTTTTAAATAACATAGTGTAGATCTATTATATATATAAATCAATTGCTATTCGCTAGTCTCGCTAAAACTCGAGAACGGCTGGACCGATTTGGCTCATTTTGGTTTTGAATTATTTGTGGAAGTCCAGGGAAGGTTTAAAAGGTGAGAAAATATGAAAAAAATGACAACAATTTTACTTTCCCTCAGAAACTATTACTACCTGTCAAACATTTGATGTTCGTCATTATGAAATCAAAAATTTAAAAGAATACCTACTTTTGTTTTTTTTTTCGTTTTTTTTTTTTGACAATTTTCATTTTCAACCAACAATTTCCGATCTCTAGTATATGAACAAAAGTAAACCATGTTTTATAATAGTAGCTACCTACTACATAAGACTGGGTATTTCCATAGGACGCGACTTTATATGCGGAACTGTCAAAGTACATATGAGTGGATTGAACACCGAAAGTTTTTGTCTATGCATTGATAATCTTAACACGTATGAGTTTCTTGTGAGTGGCGTACTTGAAATTCATTACTCAGAATTGGTGGAATAGTTTGATTGTGACATCGAAGTGTGGCCATCTTTTATTGTAGGTAGCTATTATTTTAGCCCTGGATCGCGAAGGCACGAAGGAGGAACACAAGTGGGTTTTAGTCAGTAAGCGTCTGACACTCCCTTCCGCTCCGTCCAGAGCGGGGGAAGTAATTTGATGATACATCATCCAAAAAAAAAAAGATAAAAGAAAGAAGACTCGTTTATTCCGCCAGAAAAGACGCACAAAAAATAAAACAAAAAAAATACAATAAACAAACTAAAAGAAAACAACTTATTGACTAAAACTAAAAAACTGTGTCAGGACCGGACATCAACTACCACGAGTCTCTGATAGCACCACAGACAAAACCGAACACAATCAATTTTTAGAAGATAGCTACTAGTATTATGAATTTATGATAAAAAGGTAGCAGATAACACGTGCTATTTTAAAGATTTGTCACGTTTTAATGCACCAAAAGTTGATCCGGCTGGTGATCCATATCTCACCAAAAATATGAATGTGAAAGATAGCCAAAAACATTATAATGGTTTTGCTGATAAATTACTTGACATCTCACTGTATACCAAGGTCTCTCGAAGTTCCTTAAATTATTTTCATTTGTTCATTTTAAAGACAACAAACAGCAGATGTCAGACGAAAGGTTTTGAGGCATCATAGTTTATACAAGTTTTTTTTTATGTCGTGAATCGCTTTTAGAGATAAGGCCGCCCATTGTGTCGCCCTATGTAATGTTTTATTCATATATATTTTCTGTAACTTATATGGTGTACATAATAAAGAGTATTCTAATTTGTTCGAAAGAGTCACCGCAGCCCTTGAACGCAAAAGACACTTGGAGGAACACGGGTGGGTTTTAGTCAGTAAGAGTCTGATACCCCCTTCTGCTCCGCCCAGAGCGGGATAAGGCATATGATGATGGCCCATCTAAAAAAAAAGGTTATGTTTTTATTGAAAGGAGACAATTCATAGTCCTAGGGATTTTAACCCAGTTCCATCGCAAACTTTTAATATCAGGGCCCCAAGTCTGCTATTTTTATAAATGTGCCATTCCAACACGATCCCATTGTCATTTTGCTAAAAGTTCGTAATCGGCTAAATTCATAATGGTCGATTATTGGTCGGTCAATGGTCTCGTAATACTTTTTGATAACTGGGCTATTAGAAGCAATGACTGCACAATGACGTTCTAATGGTCACTGATCAAAGAAACTGTCAAAATCTTAGCAGATGACTGTATACTTCTGTCATTCATTTGTTATATTATGTACGAGATTACCATTCTATGCCATTACTTTCAATGGAGTGTCAGTGGTTGGTCATTGAAGTCATAGAAACTTGTCAAAATCGACCATTATGAGATCAATGATAGACCATTTTGACACTATTGTAATAGCAGACTTGGGGTCCTGATGTTATAGAGTAAAAAGAGAAATAAAATAATATACCGTCACTGTCGCTCTATCACCGGCTAACATGTTTATTTTTTGCTTATAGAAGTTTGTATGTAATGTTTCTTTTTCAAGCCCTGCAGCCTAAATGACTTGATGGATTTTAAGAAATGAGAAATCATTAGATTCGTTATGACACACTGAGTGTCACAGGTTGTAAGAAGAAAAAAAACAAGATGGTGGATAAAGTGGGATTTACATAATATGCATGTAATTCCCACTTTCTGGGACGATTCCAAATTCTAGGCTGAACATATGCTCCACCCATAGCTCGCTGTCCACAGGCAGTTGCGCCTACGGTGGCCGGGAATCACCCTGCGTTTCCCGATACCCGGGGCGTCTTCTTCTGATGTATCAGACTCACCTTTAACTGAAAGATAGGTGGTGAACTTCCAGTAAATTAAATTAACACAATTTTCTTTTGCTGCTTCATACACATTGTAAGAGAGTATTCATTCGTTCACTATCAATCATTACAATATAATTTAATTAATATAGTATAATTACTACAGGTTTAAAAATGCATTTACGATAATCTAGGAAATATTTAACACATAACATACGTACTCGTATTATGTTGCATCTATGTTGCACCTGGTCTTATTTATTTGAGTATTAGATTAGACAATGAATATAAATTACAATTTCATGCAATTAAATATTCAGCGCAATTAGAAAATTAAATATTTAGAGCAAAAAATTACGAGTACAGTCATCATAAAAAGCATCACAGCAAAATACATTTTAAACTCACTCTCGTCACATTGAATAGTAAGTTTGTTCAATTTGTATTATTTAAAAATGCAAAGATAGCTAAAAATCTCTTTGTGTGTGTATGTGCTGAAGATGTTTATACTGTTGGTGTTTTATGTACTGAGTACATTGGACACAAAATAAGTTGATTCTCTTCAGAGGCCTTACTATGACGTCTTCCTCGTCGACTACGGTGTGAGAGAGTGAGACACAATGTACTCATTTTGGCATTAGCACATCGTAGCTCGTGTTGGAACGAGCCAGACAATAATACAATAATTCAGACATATCTTCACACACTGCTGTATGCTCCCTCATGTCCTCCGGGCGATCTATACGCGTGTCCTTGCGCCAAATTTGAAACAGGTACCTCCCGAAACAGCCGTGTTCAGTGAGCACCTGAATCAGGCGGAAGGTGAGGACGCCGTGGCATCTCTCCAACCGCTCCTAAAAGAGAGGACTTATAGCCGCAATGGTAACGTGCCCATCAAATAAACTCCTAAACACCAACTATTGTAAACAACATTAAAAATACCGAATTTTCTGTCATTAAATGTTTCAGTTCATTTCTGAAAGTGCTGGCCAAATAACGATGACTCTTTTTTTGACAGAAAATTAAAGTGCCATTGGATTTCCTAAACTGTAAAACTACATAGTATCTTGTTATGGACCACGGGAACAAAACCGCTTTAAAACAAGTCGTAAATAAAATACTTTCAAAATCACTTTAGATCACGACAGTACCTACAGTTCCACATTCGCAAAAAAGTAAAGGCCTACATTTCAGTATTTTTATATCGTCACCGAATTGTTGTAAGTATTATGATAATTTAATAAGTAGGTACACCTACATAATTGTGGGTTACCAAATAATTATTCGTACAGGTTGTATAATAAGTAGATCAGATAAGTAGGTGAGATATGCCGCGATATTGTTGATACATAATACGAGCGGCCTCGATTGTTTTGTCATCGGTCTAGCTGGGGCTGCTGATAACGTCTATCTACCCTGAGGCTCGTGTATTGTGGGTGCTGGAACATTTTATGTAAGTCATAGAAGCTTTGAATCTATCTAATCCATCTCTTTTTAAACGAGTATAAAATATTATTACTACAATTAGGACACAGAAATCTTGGTTCCAAGTGGAACTGGCTTTAGCTGAAGAGCAGTTTCACAGAAAACTGACCCCTACATCATTGTGAAGAGGCTATAATCAGATGATTCTTATTATTTTCGAGTTGGGAACCATTTTCATACGAGCATTAGTTCTATCTGTTAGGTCCTCAATGGTGTAAATATGACCCACTTCAGCAAATGGGCCTTATTTAGATTTATCAGATGATAAATAATCTAAAGTTGATTGCTTAGCCCACCATAACCCGCATTCCCCGTACTTGATAACTATGGAAAAACTTTTTTGTAAAAAAATATACAACCGACTTTCAATTAAAAAAATACAAAATAACTTTAATTTCGTTGTTTCTTCGTTTTTTGAACACCGACTTCCGAAATTAAAGTTATTTTGTACTTTTTGGTATTTTAGGGACCATGTTGAAATACGCACTTCCATCGTACGTTTTATTGTGTACCATCGTACACAATTTTATTTTTTCATTTTACATCGACAAGAGGAAATAAAAACATCATCAATGTAAACTAAGCCACCCATTATTAGGGATAACTCAAATACGATAAGAAATAAGTAAGTAAGTGGTCCCTTTCTAGTTTGGTGAAGATCTGATGAAGAATAGAGATAGGTAACGGAACTCTTCAATAAATGATTTCAATCTTTCGGGATTGCTGAAATCGCATGTTTTTTTTTTTTTATAACTGGGAGTGAACCACTAAAAAGAAAAAATAAAAAAAACTTTTTACAAAAAAAATACAACCGACTTCTAAACAAAAAAAGTAATTTCGAAAATTCTTATGCGTCTGTTTTTTTTCTTTTTTTGTAAAAAGTTTTTTTTTATTATGAAGTCATTTAAAAATAACTGATAGGGCTTTAGTTAAATTAAACTAAATAACCATGTAACTACTAAAATACCGACCACTGGACGCTAAAGCTCACGTTCTAAACTCAGTAATAATAGTAATTCGTTTGAAGGACAGCGAACGCACGCAACTAACTGCAGTTAGATTTGCCCTTACCTAATCAATTACTTACTAGTACTTAGTTTTACCAACCAATTGTTCTGTTAACTTGAACTATTTGACCTTTTAACGAAATTTGGTGGTGTATGACCTCCTTACTGATTGATATAGGAAATGGTTAAATATATATAACTCAAAAGTGACTGACTGACTGACATAGTGATCTATCAACGCACAGCCCAAACCACTGAATGGTTCGGGCTGAAATTTGGCATGCTGGTAGATATTATGACGTAGGCATACGCTAAGAAAGGATTTTTGAAAATTCGTCCCCTAAGGGGGTGAAAAAGGGGTTAACATTTTATATGGAACTCCACGCAAACGAAGTCGCGGGCATAAGCTAGTGGTTAAATATGTGTGGAGAAAAGGCAATTCAAAACACACTCAGTAGATGGACTATTTGATAGAAGAATAGGATTGAGGATTGGGACTAAAACTGAAAAGATCTGAATTTATCGTTTACTCCTGTCGCCTGAATGACCTTTGACCTCTTCGAGTGAGTAGAACATTTAGCGGGTTCAATAAAAAAAAATCTTAATATTTAGAAGAACAAAATAGAGTAACAAAACAAAAATATTCCTTTCCCTGATTCATCATAATCTTCGTGTCCTTGTGTCATGGTACATGGGGTCGGTGCAACACGTTTTGTTCTTCTATTCTATCCTGTCAACCGTCACGCTATCACTAACTCTTCTCTTTGACTTACCTCTGCCTCTCCTCTCATCCACACTTATATTTTCATTTTTATACTCGTTTCCCTGGTTGAATAATGAATAAAATTGCGCCTATTCATTGAGCATAATCAGCCTTTTAATGTTCCCACTACTGGGACACAGGCCTCCTCTCTAGGAGAGGGAATGGGCCGCAATCCACCACGCGGGCCCAGTGCGGGTTGGTGAATGTCACATGTCTTCGATTTTTTGGTTCTAGGACATGCCGGTTTCCTCACGATGTTTTCCTTCACCGTTTTGAGAGCAGTGGTGATGATATTAATTACACAAAGTAATGCGCCTGGTGTGTTTGAACCCGCGACTTACTATTCGTAAGTCGGGGCCGTTACCAATCGGCCACCACTGCTCCCATTCATTGCGCGGTTTTCTTTAATTTAATAACAATATAATAGCTACTCCTATTTTGAAAAATGATATTGAGTTTAACCCAATCACTTAAGAGCACCCCAAGTACACTGCTATTGTCGAAATTATAATTAAGTAATTTCTTATCATACGGCCTCATCTCCAAAACGACCAGTCAACAAAACCTCCTGTCTAAACTAAATAAGATGTTAACAGGGTTCTTCAAATACTGGCTTCTATTAAAGTATGTATTGTAATAATTTCATCAATTTTTCAATAAATCACTTAGAGTACCTAATCTTGTTATGTACTCTTAATTTACTTTTTTATTACTGTAAGTGTTTCGTAAAGCTGTCAAGAACTTCAATGCATTGTTTCAAGTTGATTGTTAAATGAGTACCAGGATTGTAATCATTTGTAACATTCTGTTTCTGTAATGTGCTTGGAACAAATAATAATAAAATTGATTGAGTCAGGCGTTACTTTGCGGAAATCCATTTTAAATTTGAAAATGAAAACAATATATCTAGTTTTAATTTCCGCGAATATTAGTGGGTTGCAGGTATGCACCTCCCTCCCGCCCGCTATATTATGCACATGCAAGATTACTGGGCAAATGCAAGGATTTTAAGCACATGCAGGAAGGCAATGCAAAACCCAACACCATTACCGACACGTGTTTCGCCTCTCCACGAGGCATCCTCAGGGGACGTGTTGACTCGCTGACCGTTGAGTTGCGACTGAGCATTTAGTACAAGGCACCCCCCTTTTATACACTGCCACCGTTGGTTATTTGTGTACAACTACCCACAAACATTCGCAGTAAAGGGGAAGAAACCAAATTCGTCTGGTCATTCAACAGTGCAAAATTATTATTATTACTATGTTTAAAAATCTCTAATTGTTCCGCTAAAAAAGGATTTTTATTAATTCTACCCCCAAGGGATGAAATAGGGTATGAAACTTTGTATGAAACTTTGTCAATTTTAAACCGACCGCTAAACAAAATTGAAGCCGCAAAAACTATACCTAATTAATAATAATACTTCTTAACGCGAGCGAAGCCGGGGGCAAAAGCTAGTTTTACCATAAAAGTCTAAAAATGTCTACAAACACTAAACTTTATTCACATTCATTCATGATACTGGCTCATCGTTTCGTCTTCATGCGTCGTAATGCTTCTAGGTACTTAATTATTCCACGGGGCACACCCACCAAAAACACTCGCCCAAAAAAAAAACACAATCGAACTTCGACACGCAATTCAAAATTGGAATCCGATCAGTCCTATAACCCCGTACTTAACCTCGAGGCTGCCTCGCGAATTATGCGGAAATCCTTCAGAGTCGCACGCGCAAGTTCAAACGTGATTCTAGATCACTTATCGAATCCACACATCGACTTGAATCGTCTGTTGCGCCATCTTGTGACCGAAGTGGGTGATAACTGTCACGTTTTGCTGTGGAAAACACAGCTTTTTTGATTAGGCTCACTCACTATGCTTAATCATGAGCTAAAGCCCCTGAAAAATTGTGTAACGTTGGTCATGTAATTTTAGGCAAAGCACTATACAGGGTGATTTTTTCAAGTGGGCGTGGATCTCCATGGATGGGTAATCTCGGGCCTGATTTTGATGAAAAGCATGATAGTTAGATTTTTAGGTATGATTTAATTAAGGCTGGTGGTGTGACCGATGAAGAATTAAGTATTATAATTTACCAGGTACCGTATTATCTAGTAAATGGGTTATGGAGGTCAGAAACCTCTCGGATCCCCCCATCCCCCATGTCATCAAGTTAAGCAAATTGAAGACCCCCCGCCTCCCTTCAGTGCTTAATACGTAATACTTGAATGACCCTAAGACGGGGGTGGAAATGGTTTGCACTTACTTGCTACTACTTCTTAATAAAGCTATGCCTTTTTAATTACTTAAGTAGCCATAAGAAATTCCATTTATGCAGAACAGTTTAATATTCCACGTGTTACAACTGTCGAAACTCATTCCATCGTCGTTAGCATTCACTCACTCATTCATTCACTAACTAAGAATGAGGTCATGAAACATAGCAATTTCTAAATTGCTGCTTCAATTCTCTTTGGGTACGACCTTATTTAGTGTCTAGCTGCAATTAAGCGCACAAAGCGCTGGTAAAACGAACCTAACTGACTTTTCTGAATGTATTTCATGTTTCTGAACATAGCAACATAGAAGTAACTAGCTTCTGTCCGCGACTTCGTCCCCGTGGAATCCCCGATTAAAAAAAAAAATTATCGCTGCTCCGCTCCTATTGGCTTAAGCGTGATGATATATAGCCTAAAGCCTTCCTCGATAAATGGTCTATTCAAACCAAAAATAATTTTTCAATTCGAACCAGTAGTTCCTGAGATTAGCGCGTTCAAACAAACAAACAAACAAACTCTTCAGCTTTATAATATTAGTATAGATTAATGGTTGAACTGGTTTTGGTAGATTTGTTTTGTATGATGACGAAATATCTGCCTTATGTAATTTGAAGCTGAAGACCGTATGACAATTTTTAACCGACTTCCAAAAAAGGAGGAGGTTCTCAAGTCGACTGTATTTTTTTTGTATGTTACTTCATAACTTTTTACTGGGTGTACCTACCGATTTTGATGTTTTGTTTTTATATTCGAGAGCTGGTGCTTGTCGTGTGGTCCCATTTATATTTGAGATCTGACGACTAGTATTTGAGTTATCCCTAATAATGCAAAAAAAAGAACTCTTCAATAAATGATAGCAAATCTGTCGGGATAGCTGAAATCGCATGTTTGTTTATTGTTTACACCAATTTTTACCAATAAAAAGTGAAAAAAATACTTTTTCAAAAAACGAAGAAACAACTAAAAACACCTAGTTCCGAAATTAAAGTTATTTCATAGATTTTTTTTTTTTTTTTGTTTAGAAGTCGGTTGCATTCTTTTGTAAAAATCATTTTGTGGTCTGATTTGTATGTGGAGCTGAAAACCTTATCTAAGCGTTTATGACTTATCTTTTTTCATATGTGTGTGGTTCAAAATTAGTAATTCATTTTTGCATGCAATACAGCTTAAACTTGGGATACCTACTTTTAGAACTTTGGAGACAATGCATTCATGTTGTACTATGGAACTGGTCTGATGATGCAGTGGGAAGGAACTCCTTAACCAAACAAAATAGTTGACAAGTGATACAATATTACCTAAGTACGGAACAACTGACTAAAAACGTGGTTTTAAAAAGATTATTATTTTCTATTGTATCAATTGACACAAGTATTAAATCCAAAAACAGATCAGTAGTTTGCAACTTACGAGTAAGGATAGGTAAGCAATTCTCAATAAACCTCACATGCACTGATGCTCAGATTTTTTCTATATTAATTCAAATTAATTTCCATACATACAAACACCAATCTGGAGCTTTACGCAGCTAACCAATTAAAACATTATCATTCATTCTAATTAGATGTAAAACCACTCAATCGAAACTCATTAACACTGCCACTAGTTGCTGGGACCTTATTCCGAAGAATTATTCATGCATTATAATTATAACAGCCTTTGTCGGCCTTGCGAACGACCTCTGCGTCAACCGGGGAACCTTTTCAACTATCACCAACGTTTTAGTGCTGATCCAAATTCTTGATTGTCGTATAATATTTAAACCGGCTTTACTATAAATAATATAATATAATAACAAGTTTATTTTTTTAATTCGCTTTTACAGTGTTACAACATATTTGTAGGCTATATTTTTACAACACAATAGAATTAAACATTTGTAGCTGAACTAGGCAAAAACCTATATTTCGGTTATCAGCACCAATCCCCTCAATTAATAAATATTAATACTAGCCTCTGAGTAGCATAAGCATAATCAGCCTTTTAATATTCCCACTGCTGGGACACAGGGCTCCTCTCTAGGAGAGGGAATGGGTCATAATCCACCACGCGGGCCCAGTGCGGGTTGGCCTCTGAGAAGAATTGTTAGATAATATTAGTTAAAATGACAAATTCATTAAAAAAAACATAAAATCATTAAAACAAAATCTATAAACAAGATTTCATAACATATAACACATTACAATAATGTAATGTAATATAAATCACCAGAATAAAATTGAAATAGATAAATAAATCAATGAAATAAAGTATTTCAATTAAACCGTGGGAATAAACTCACTCAAATCAAATTATGAGGATTTCATAATTTGATTTGAGTGAGTATTGTACATCAATTAGAAATAATATGTAGTAAAACATAAATGAATTAAATTAACAAAATCTTCAAAATAGTCTTCGAAATGAAAACATTGGAATAAAATAATAACTTAAAAATAATAAACAGCATTAATTGAAACATGGCATAAATAAACAGAAGATTCAATTTCAAAATCATTTATCTGATGTACAAACATACATATATGTACATACTACAGTGTAGTCTTTTGAACCAAAAGGTTGACTAGTAGAGAATGCTTTTTTGCATTAAGTCCGTCTATGTACCACTATTGTATATAAAGTTTAGCTTTGTTCGTTTAAGTACAGCTTTGTTCTTGTTGATAAAGTTATTTTGTTGTTAATTTAGGTGTTATACTTACAGGTATGCAAGGCCGTTTGGAGAGAACGGCAACTACTTTGCTTTTTAGCATGTGAAACAAATATAGACAATAATTATGGACAATGATCATCTTCGCCAAGCCTTTTCTAGACTATATTGGGGTCGGCTCCCAGTCTAACCGGACTCAGCTGAAAACCAATATTTTACGTGGAGCGGCTCCACAACCCATCAACCGGGTAGCATGGTCCTTCTTTGCAAGGTAAAGTAAAGCCTTGGAGATTTAAGAAATAATCCAGTGTCTTCACCCGCGTGAAAATTATCCCAAGCGAACATTCTTCCGGGATATAAAGTACCCTATGTCCTATTCCAGGACAAGATCTACCCATGTGCCAAGTTTCAACCAAATCGGTTCCGCGATTTAGGCGTTAAAGCGTGACAAACAAACTTATTTTCGCATTTATAATAATACTAGCAGTGCCCTGCGGTTTCACCCGCATAGTTACCATTTCCATGGGATCACGGCAATAAAATATAGCCTATTTCACCTGGGTAAAAAATATTTCGCTGTTGGAAAGCTACACAGCTTCCCAACGAAATATTTTTTCATATCGGTTCAGTAGTTTCAGAGCCTATTCAATAAACTTGTTAGCATACCCCGATAAATAGACTCTAAATTTTAGAGAGGTATAACAAAGTTTTTATATGTTTTTACACTTCAGCTTTTATTCTAAATTTCATAAGTTCTTGATTATGTCACGTCGTACCTCCTACCTAGCCTAGTACATTATATACCTAATAATAGTAATCTAGATTTAACCAAGACATTATGCGGTCGCCGCCATTGCCTGCAACAATGTACTTTTATCTCGAATCTAAAGTATGTTTTATATGGGCTGTAATTATCACTTGTGGCCATAATAAGGCCGTGCTCATTTCGCTTTGTTGTTTCATCGGAGTGTTAACAGCCTCTTGTAAATTGGGAGTTTGATGAACGAATTTGTGGACTTATATAGTTCTTATACTCGGGCTGAAAGATTCAAACGGCTCTTGATATAGTAATAGGTACCTACTTTCAACGATAAACACTATCGAAAACTCAAAATGTAAGATGCTATTTCGATCACTTATCTCCAACCCGTACATTTTAGAATTTTTGACACTACCTAGCTATTCCGGGTGGTCCAGAAGTGCGTTGTCATATTTTCCAAAAAACTGGATCACAAGAAACGCCTAAAAAGTTCAGAACAAATGAATTTTCAGATGTTTGTGGCATTTACTTTAATTTGATGTCACCAACTACAACAGACTGCTTCAAAAGTCATTTATTCAGAATTTTTTAGTCATTTAAGTGGCTGGATGGGAAATCATCAAATGACTTCTCCCGTCTGAACGGGCGGAAGGGAATGTCAGGCTCTTACCAACTAAAACCCACCCGTGATCCTTCTAGTGCCCTTTGCGTTCCAGGGCCTCAACATCCCCCTTAAATACTACCCACGCATTTCTGGAACACCCTGTATAGTTTTACAGATTTTTCAGAATAACCATAGCAAGGCCTACCAGAAGTTAATCAGCTGTTTAACACAAGTGATGTGCTTGCTTCACGTGATGGATCAAAATAGACATCACTTGTGTACCAAAGGCTTTGATATTATTGCTTTTATTTTCTCTAACCAATCCCAAGAGCGAACATGACGTTTGAAAATAAACAAATAAACAAACAATGGAGTGTGTGTTGATGACACGGTTGGCGCTGTAGTTGAGCGTTCGGCTGCTGCGCTGCGTGTCACGGGTTCAATCCCCGCACGGACCAAATGTTTGTATGGCCTACAGATAATTGGTTCAGGTCTAGGTGTCTTTTGTATGTGAGTTTTCATATTTGTGTACGCACCCACGATACAGGAGTAAATCCTAGTGTGGGGAAACGTTTTATAAAAAAAAAAAACGAGTGTAAATTTTACTCACTTTTAAGCAATATTCGCATTCACAAGTCAGTCGCAATCTGTAAAAGATCATCATCATCTTCCTGCCCCTATCCCATGTTACTTGGGGTCGGCGCAACACGTTTTTTTCTTCCATTCTGTCCTGTCAGCCGTCACGTTATCACTAACTCCCTTTTCGGAAAGATGGACGGATTGTGTGAGGAGTGATATGAAATCACTCCTCACACAATCCGTCCATCTTTTAAGTGTTTTTACACGACTGCCCAAAAAAGGAGTGTTATGTTTTCAGGGTTCGTTTATGTAAGTATGTACGAGCATGCTTGTGAGTTTCTTTATTCCACCATAACTTCTGAATGGCTTAACTGATATAAATGTATGTGTTATCGTTAGAAGCGTGTATGGTGGTATCGTGAGTTATCCTGGGTAACATAGTTAAAATTTGAAAAAATAAAATCGGGTAGCCATGGTTCACATTCACAAATAAAAACGAAAATATTTTAATTCATGAAAATTATGACTACGTATAATCTATCATCGTCTCAAGTTTGCTTAGTACCTAAACAGCAAAATATATATATATATACTAATATTATAAAGAAGAAAGATTTGTTTGTATTGAATAGGCTCCGAAACCACTAAAGCGATTTGAAAAATTCTTTCACTGTTGGGAAGCTACATTATATCTGGGTGACGTAGGCTATATTTTATCCCCGTATTCTCACGGGAACGGGAACTATGTGGGTGAAACCGCGAGGCGCTACTAGTATGAAATAAAAAACAAATAATTGGGACGATTCTTTTGAACAGTTTTTTACAGGTCCCCCGATTGGCGTGTATTTTAATTTTTGGAATTATTTGTTTTATCATATCAAGTTTTGAGTTACTAAGTATATGTCAAGTAGAAACTTCACGGAAACCATTGTAATGTCACGTGCATTACCTACCATAAATGTTACCGAGAACTGCTTCAACTGTAAAATATTTACATTCATCTCGTTTCCATGCAATCTTTACATGTTCAAAGGCAATTTGTAACCTGTTTAATGTCAGAGCAAAAACACTGGAAAATGCGGCGGCGTTAAATATCCATAATAACATACATTTGTAGGTTATAGGTATTAACTTTCATTTTTTATTTTATTTTCAAAAGGTATCAGAAACAAAACAATGTGTCCTTGCTAGCTTTTGCATGCTCATTAATTAAGACATTAAAATTGCGATATTTCATTGTTGCCTACAGTTTTAATAATTACTACTATAAACGATTTAGCTCAGGGGTGCTAAACGCGTGGGCTGTAGAATGTGTGCGACCAGTCAAGGTTTGCGTTATGTGCAATGGTATGCCTGTCGCTTCCACTGTCGGACATAGGAGTTTCTCAATACAGGATACAAACTATGGCTACGTATGCGACACTGGTTAAGTGAATTCGTTGATGACATGACGTAACTTTTTTTCTGGATGGGAAATCATCAAATGACTTCTCCCGCTCTGGACGGAGCGGAAGAGAGTGTTAGTCTTGCTGACTAAAACCCACCCGTGTTTCTCCTAGTGCTCTTTACGTTCCAGGGCCGCGGTTACTCTTTCGAACAATTTCCGCAACCCTAGCAGGCACTGACCCTACGGGGCCCCGTCTTCGATGCTGACATCTCTTTGAGGGGCGCGTGAAACCGTGGCCTGGTAGTTATCGGATGGCGAATCATCCAAAAGTCGCCATCCGCAGACCCGTGCCTACGGTTGTCGGGAATCGCCCTGCCTCTCCATGAAATACCTGGAATTTGTCATTTGTGATCATGAAAAATTCATCAATCATTCAGAAGGGTAGTTTTGTAAATATAATACACAGCCTTTTATTACTAACCTCATCCAGGATCTACATAACTGCCATGGCAAACAATGACGTGGCAGAACTTTTCATTTTGTCAATTGAACAACGTTATTTATGCTGTCGAGCCGACGAATCAAAAAATGAAACAGTGTATTGGAAATCTCTTACACAAGTCTTAGGATTGTGAAAAGTGTGCCTATTACAAAGTTCGGGTCCAGTTCTTCCTTTACTGGTTATGGAATTCTAGCTTCTACTTGATGTTTTTAAATCCGCTCTATTTATTACTTTTTGAAAAACTACTTCCTTTCTTATTTATGTTGTTCATAATAATGATCGCAATCGAAACAACAATTATACAAGCTGCATTAACCTTATATTCACACCAACACACCAAAAAAAGAGTTTTCCGCACGCCCATAAACTGCATACCACTAATAACTCAACTAAAATTTGCATAGACGAACTATTTAAACGCGAAATTCTCAAAATTGCCTTATTACTCAAAGCCATAGAGGTCTACTAACCGTAGACAATTATCTTACCTTTTATGGGGGCAAATTGCCTTCAAACAAAGGAAATGAGATCAGGGCTGTGCCAAAAATATGGTCTGACAACCACAATTCCTTGTAAGGAACATTGACTTTGCAAGAGTATCTAATTATCTTCTCAGGAAGTTCTGCAACTGGCTAACCGTTAAATGTTGTTCTAATTTAAGGGGTGTTTATGATCCCCACCGAATGTGTCTCCACGTTGTCGTCGTGGTGGGGCTTGAGCGTCCCAATGATCTTGCGAGCTTTCCCGGTAGAGCCACTCATGCCGGAAGGTCGCAAGTGAGGGATCAGACCAAGAGAGACACACGCTTGCTCGCTGCTCTCTGGTACGCGTCTGATCATCAGACGTGACTGTGAGAGCAGCGAGCAGGTGGAGAGGTGAGGTTGGGAGAGAGGGCCCTGAGAAGGGGTGGAGCGAAAAGGGACCGCACCCTTAAAAGGAACAAATAATGAAAAAAGACGATTGCAAAATGAGTCCCCAGGTGGGTCCCGACTGCTCAGCGGTCGGGGAATCCCACCCCGCTTCGGCGGGCTGCCCTCCGTACTCTGGGGTGGGCACCAACCGTCTTCCGCTTGCCAGTGGCAACAAGAGCCGAGGAGGCTCAGAATCGACGTCATCCGGATCCGCCTCCTTCAAGGAGCTGATGGCGTTCGGTTGTGATGCGGGGAGTTCGCCTGAGCGCCGGGGAGGTGCAGGGTCAGATTCTGGCTCTGGACTTGACCTAGTAACGGTCAGCTCGGCGGGCTCTGGAGACAGAGGAGGGGGGGCCGCTGCGGAGAAGTTCTTCCGCAAGCGACCCAGACGGGAGGATGACAAGGAGTCGTCCTCCGAGGGCGAGTTTGCCTCCGCCCGAAAAATCCCCACCGCAAGGCGGGGCAGGGGCAGTGAGGCAGGGAGGGGGCTGGCTCCCTCTACCCGGGGGGCGGGCCGTCGGGCCGAGGGGTCGGTGGAGGAGGGGCGTCGCCCTGGAGGGAGCGGTCGTAGGGCTCCCTCTGCTCTTCCGCCTCCTCTCGACTCCGACGACTCGGAGGCCCCGGGAGAGGTGCCTCCCACTTTTGAGGAGCAGAAGGCCCAGTTCGCGGAGGTCGTGGAGGCCGCGATCCGCGCTGTGGCCTTCAAGAGGAAGCAGTCCTCAAAGCGGGAGGCCATCGGCGCGGCCAAAGCCTCCATCCTGGCGGCAGCGGCAGCCAACGCTGGTGGACCTGCCTCAAAGGAGGCGTCGGAGTTGCGGGCGGAGGTCGCCCGCCTCGCAGTTCTTACGGAGCGACTTGTTCGGGAGAATGAGTCGCTCCGGAGGGACCTGGCGGGGATGGCCGGAGCGGCCTCTGCGGAGCCGCGAGGGGGACTGAGTCCGGCAGCGCCGGAGGGAGGCCAAGTGCTGAGCCAGGTACGGGACCTGGTGCGGCAGGAGCTGGCTCCCTTCCGGAGGCAGGTCTCCGTACTGGAGGACATGGTCCGGCGTCCCCCGTTGGCGGCGACGCGGGGTCCCCCGGGACAGCAAAAGGCGGCTTCGTACGCGGCCGCCGTGGCTGCCGGCCCGGGAACGTCCGGCCGGGCGAAGGCGAAGGCCAAGGGCGGAGCCGCGCCGGCGCCGGCGCCTGCGCCAGCGCCTGTGACGCCGGCGACTGCGACGCCGGCGACGACCAAGGCGGCCCCGGCGAAGAGGGGTAGGAGGAAGGCTGGAGGAGCGGCTAAGGCTGCGGCGCCAGCGGTGCCGCAGCCGCCCCCACCCCCACCCTCGGACCCTCCTGCGGCCGAGGCCGAGTGGCAGGTTGCTGGCCAGAAGCGGCGGGCCGCGAAAGCCGCTAAAAACAAGGCGAGGAGGCAGCGGCGGAAAGCCAACGCCATTGCGGCGAGGCTTCGCGCCCCGAAATCCGCGGCTGTAGTGCTCACACTGCAGCCGGAAGCGGAACAGAGGGGCGTGACGTATCTCGCCGTACTGAAGCGGGCGAAGGAGGCGGTGAGCCTCCAAGAGCTGGGCATCAGCGGGGGCATCGGGGTCAGGAGGACCTTAACCGGTGCCCGCAAGCTCGAGCTCGCCGGAGCGGAGAGTGGCCCGTTCGCGGACGCCCTGGCCGAAAGGCTGAGGGCGGTCTTACCCGCGGACGAGGTCCGGGTGTCCAGGCCGACTAAGCGCATCGACATGCGCATAGTGGGCCTGGATGACTCCGTGACGGAGGAGGAAGTTGTGGCCGCCGTCGCCAGGACTGGGGGGTGCTCTGCCGAGCTCGTCAAGGCGGGCACCCTCCGGCCTGACAACACGGGCATGCAAACCCTTGTGGTGAGCTGCCCCGTGACGGCGGCCAGAACTGTGTCGGAGGGCCGAAGGCTCTTGGTGGGATGGGTGTCTGCGCGGGTAAAACTGCTGGAACCCAGACCTCTGAGGTGCTACCGCTGCCATGTGGGTAACCACACGGGAGCTATGTGCCCCTCGGAGGTCGACCGCAGCGGACTCTGTTTCCGCTGTGGTCAGCCCGGTCATAAGGCCGGCTCTTGCGAGGCCACGCCGCACTGCAGTGCATGTGCGGCTGTTGGCAAGCCGGCCGAGCACTGGGCTGGGGGAAGGGCCTGCGCGCCATCCGCCCCGACCAGGGGCAAGAGGTCCGCCGCCACCGCCGCCTCTGCCGCCGCCGCGGCTTCTGTCGCCGCCACTGCCGCTTCTGCTGCGGGTGCTGCGGCTCCCAACGCTCGGGAGGGTGCTGAGATGGAGTGCCAGTAATGGTCCCATTTCGGCCCCCTCCAGAGACAAGTCGGCCGCTGTGCTATCGCGCAGTGGCTGACGCCTGGGGACGGTGAGCGTGGGTGGCTCGCCGTCCGATACCAGGTTGAGTCGACGACGCGTTGTGTTCCACGCGCGTCACAAGGAGCCGTCAGCACCGAGGACGGGGCCCCATAGGGTCGGTGCCTGCTAGGGTTGCGGAATTTGTTCGAAAGAGTTACCGCGGCCCTGGAACGCATAGGGCACAAGAAGGATCACGGGTGGGTTTTAGTCAGTAAAAGTCTGACACTCCCTACCGCTCCACCCAGGGCGGGAGGGGTCATTTGATGATTTCCCATCCAGAAAAAAAAAAAAAAAAAAAAAAAAGGGGTGTTTATGATAATAGGGTAGTTGCCTAAAAAAATCTAATTAGTCCGTAAGATAGACTTCCCAAAAATATTTGACACGTATTTTTTATTTTTTCACGTAAACAAAAAATGAAGACGATATAGTGCGTTGAAAACTCGTGTGCCGTCACTCCGTGCGACGATTTTTACCACGCCCTGATGTCACAAGCCCCACTCATGATCTTTGAAGCTTTTTATCTTCGTCAATTTTTAGAGATTTCATAAAGCAAAAAATACGGGTCCAATATTTTTCGATAAACTAACTGACGGACTAAATAGGATCATATTTTTATTCCTCAGGAAACAACCCTATTGGTGCAGCTTTTTCATAGTTTATGCTGTACTGGTTCACTATCTTCTTTGTTGTATGGTGGTAGGAGCAGCTGTCTTGCTTGATACTAGTAGATTGGCTCCCAAGTTCTGCTGTCAGATCTCAAAACATAACAAAGCATAGGAATCCAGATTAGCCGTGAGAAAACGAATGCAAGGACCTGCTAAAAATACTACCTTTGAACGAGCAGGAGACGCTTCCAAAAGTCGAACCGATAGCCTGATAAAAGGGAAAACTAATGGATGAAACGGAAAACGGAGGGATGAAACGGAAAACTATTGCATGCTAAAAGCAGTAGACCCGTCGATGTGGCGCTTGGCCGAAATGATGAGGAACGGCTAAAATCATGATGATGATGGATCATTCAGTCAAATTACCTCTTTTATGTCTCTGTCAGCTCTATTCTTAGCGTATTTTAATGTGAACTCAGTCGTAAGACTGCCCCCCTCATCATAAAGTCTTATTACATTCCATCCATTTAATACAACATCGTGACAATTTGCAATATTTAACAATAGACACAAAATACATGGACAACCTTATTATTGTTGGACAATGATGATACCGCCATAGCATTGCAAAGCCACTTCTCAAATAATGTCTGCGTTGGGTAACTGAGACGAATTGGCGGAATACTCAGTATTATGCTTGGCATTGTGTTGTGGCGTTATAATATAATGTCCTGTGCTCGAAATGGACACCTATTGATGGTAAATAAGTGGTACAAGGTTTGTCTATGGTTGCAATGTTTCCTAGTGTCGTAAATCGCATCGTTCATGACTAATTTCACGTTTTTGCGCATTTGAACTAGGTCTCAAGATAACATCATGCTTTGAAGTCTATGCTATCCCTATTGATCTCCGAGTTCTCTACAGCTCAATTGCCAAGTCGCGGACAACTAGCTTACGATACAGAGATGACAAGAATATTATAAATGTGAACAAACTGTGTCACTACTCTTGGCAAGCGAAAAAGTGACAATATTTATATCTACTAGTAGACCTACAAAAGGGTGCAATATCGCAAAACGAAAAAGGGGTCCATGAAATCGCAAAGCAACAACTGCCGCTACATTTTAGGTTTGCATAATTTGAGAAAACTTACTGAAAAGCTGTTTTTTTTTGGTATTTTATTATTGACCATAACATTGAGTAACTATTGGTGCTTTCCGGTTTAGCGTTATTTCTGTCGCACCGCTAAGACTTTTAAAAGCGCAAAATATTCGTGTGACCAAATCCGTTGACTCACACAATTTTAGTATTGCAATTAGTATATTGTTTTTTTAAGAATGGGAAATAAAAAGAGTGAATAAAACCCATCCGTGTTCTTTCTAATACCCTTTGCATCTCAGGGCTACCATGGTGACTCTTTTGAACGAATTCTGCAACCCTAGCAGGCACTGGCCCAATCGTGCCCCAACTTATGCTGACATCTCTTTGAGGCACGCATTGAACGCAACAACCCAACTAACAAAAACGTCATATAAGTCTTGACTTATACGACATAGAGTTGGATAGCAGTCTTATAATGATAGTGAGATGACTACTAGGTCCTTCAGACGTCTTTGATTTGACTTATTAGTCGTGCGACGAATATGTCATAATAAGCTGGTCTTAGTAACGTCGGTAAGACTAAATTAAACGACGTTATATTACAGTCATAGCTAAAACGTTTGTACGACAACGCAATAGTCATACTAACGTTATAGTCCATTATACGTTTTGAACTGACCAAAATAGGTCTTTGAAAAACCTTTATATGTCATTTATATAATGTAGCAATTATATAGACGTTTTCACAGTGACGTTTATATAACGATCACTTTCCTGTTTTACAGCGGTCAATTGGAGACTCTTAAACGACTTGGTTGTTTATTTAATACTCAAATATAACTTATTTGTAACATGATGTCCGTTTTATGTCATGCCCTGATCTTAATCACACTTGTAGTCACATTTAAGTCAGGTTTTGACTTTAAAACGTCTAGGCCGTCATATTTACGGAACCTTTGATTAAATTGACTATGAAAAATGGAAGCAGTGTACAACACGTGAACAACAAAAAGGTTCAGTATAAATATTTATTTTATTTATAAAAATCACACACGATATTGTGCGATTTTTTTCGATGTTGAATGCGTTATTTATAAGTAAATTTGTAATTATTCTATACAGGTTGTAAAAAAAATTGGCAGCAAAACTTATCAAAAAAATGTTTTTACGATTCCGTACCTCAAAAGGTACGGACTGTCTGTCTATTTTCTTGTCTGTCTATCCGTCCGTTTGTCTGATCAAAGTATGTCGAATAAAGCGACATATTAGTATCTATTTATTATTTGATGCTCGCAATTGAATTAAAACCTATAGGGCACTTCGCGTTGACCTAAAATAATGTGATTTGTTTAGAAGCAAGGTTTAAGCACAATTTATGGAAAAATTTTGAAAATTGTAAATCTATAACTTGAACACAAAAAAAATAAGTATGTCTTCTGTCGAGGCCCTTTTTCTCAAGGAAGCGTGGAGGTATCAAGTTAAAATTAATAAGTCGTAAGTCTATAGTCCCTTAGATATTTAAATAAAAATAAAATATCTAGTTTTAATTTCCGCGAATATTTGTGGGTTGCAGGTATGCACCTCCCTCCCGCCCGCTATATTATGCACATGCAAGATTACAAGGCAAAAATATGCACATACAGGAAGGCAAAGTAAAACCCAACACCAATACCGACACGTCTTTCGCCTCTCCACGAGGCATCCTCAGGGGACGTGTTGACTCGCCGACCGCAACTCACTTTTCCGATAGTATAAAATGAGTGCTTTCCCATGCCCAAATCAATGTATTAAGAAGTCTAAAATCTGTTCTCGTTAGAAATTTATCTATATCCAAATACTGAATGATCATATTTTCGTTAAATTTACGTATGTTAAAATGTTTGTAAATCTGCACTGCACTTTTATTGTGGCCAAAATGAAAAGCGTTTTTAAATTTATGAGGAACCCTAATAGCCGCTAGCTGTCATGGCGTATTGCATGGTCTTGGAATAACTTTAATACGACTTTATGTCTTTATAACGTCGTAAAGAGATAAATGTGGGACAAAAGCAACATGGCCTACGTTTTTAGAAATAAATATATTTTTACTAATAAAAATATAATACTTTAAACGCAAAATTGCGAGGGGGCATGAAAATCTGAAACAAATACACATAGGTATATTATCATAAAACTTTAATGCCCAGTCGAGCTAAACGATATAAGAGACATTAGATACATTTATCAGCGAGATAAATACATATTAATTAAATAACACTTTTATTTCTTTGTAATTTATTTTGCACTTTCAAGAAAAATGAATAAGTCTTACACGTGTTGTTGCTTGACTCAAATAAAATGTTTTAGACATTCAAAAACACCTGTGCGATGACAATACAACAAACGTGTCATTGTAAAGTTATGATGCGACTTCTGCGCGACGAAAGGCGGTAGTTTCATAACTTTCATACAACTTTTGAATGACGTTAACGAAGTCAGCTTGTGACTTTTGTATATCCATTATACGACAATGTTGGTCGTATAACTGGGGCCATTTTCGCGTTTAGTAAACGTTATTATAACGTTAGTGCAACTTAGGTATGGTATTAAGATAACGTTTACTAAACGTTTCAACGACGTAAAATTGTTAGTTGGGAAGTTTAGTATGAAAAACCCTCAGGCTTTGACTGATGATGATGACAATCTACATTGACTTTACAACCAAAAAAATGTATAAGCCACAGATATTTCTCACAGTACTTAAACTTCAAACAAAATGTACAACTACTGTGTTGTGATATTAAGGGCTTTGTGATTCGTTCAGCCAATCGTCAGCCCAAGGGTGTAACTGATTCGATTATAATCTGTGATGGTACCGCCAGCTACAAAAGTGATCAACGCTAGAAAATCTTTTGAAAGGAAAACTGATGTGTGAAATATTAATAATTAAAACCTTATACTTAGTGTCAAAATAAGGATAATTTGCTCATATAGTCCTGCCACGATCAATTTCTGATTAATGGTTAATCAGGTAATCTATGAAAAGCTCATAGCTAAATTATAACAGCCGCACGGGTAGATATTCAAGGTTAAGCAACGCTTGTCGAGTTTGGTATGTGGATGGGTGACCATCTTAACATACCGAGACGCTTCCGTGCCATTTGGAAATCTTTGGCAGTCATTTCGGATTGTCAGAAGCCAGAAAATCTGACACCAGTCTTGCCAAGAAATACCGTGCTACCCAGTTAACGGGTTGTGGGGGTCTGGGAGGCAGCCGCTCCACGTAATACACAGATATTCAGCTAAATCCGGTATCCAGTTTAACTGGGAGCCGACCCCAATATACGAGGAGTTGGAGGCTAGGCAGGTAATCTATCAGTAAATTTTTACTATGTTAAAAATCATATGCATAACGTATCGTACATAACATATGTTTGATATATGTATGTAATTGATTCTATCTACTTTAGATCTAAATATGCATCCAAAAGTTAGGATCAAGAGGCTCAAGACAGTCAAAGAGACGCGTAGTTTAAAAAGTTATTGACTTAAACTCCGTATTGGATAGACACGATTTGTCAGAAGTTTTGAGTTAAATAATAAAATAGACAAACATCCTTTTTTGCACCGATATCAGAAGGGTTCAACTAGCAGATGATTAATTATGTTCTAGAGAGAATTTGAATTTATGATCTTAATAGTTGCGAGTTCTTTTTTTAAAGTATAAATAAGATACATGTGTATAATTCCCAAAAAGTAAACTTATATTGTATCTACTTTTAACGTAATAATTCCGACAGAACCAACCAACAATTTTTCGGTAGATAAATGTGAATCGACCAGCAAAACAACGGAGTTACGACACTCACACGCATGTGTTGCAAAGTCGCCTTGAATTCAGCTCGAATGATTGTAGCCAGCGAGCAATGGTGTACCAGTGGTTGTTACAAATCCACCAACCGTTGCAGCATGTCTTTTAATTGGGTAAGAAACGATAAATTACTGTCTCAAAGGCTAATCTGTCGGTGACTGGCAAAGTACCCAGGTACATCGAAGAACCTGTCGGTCACTAACAAAGAATTTCGAAGGTAGTTTTCCAAAATTTCTTTCGGCTAAACTTTAGACTGATGATAGCAAACGCATCAACGTGAAATACTTATCACATCATTGTGATACTAGGGGAATCATAGGGGATTGGGAATTATTCATTAATAGCTGCTGCCCGCAGCTTCGCCCGCGTGAATGTTGGAAATTATCCCAAGGGAACATAATCCCGGGATAAAAATTATCCTATGTTACTTCTAGTACCTCCCAGAATATGTGTACAAAGTTTCATGATGATTCGTCTAGTAGTTTTTGCGTGAAAGCGTAACAAAAATCCACGCTTTCACATTAATAATATTAGTAAAGATAGGCCGTGAACAGCATCCCCAAGTTCCTGCCGTTCTCTCCTATTAATTGGGGTCGATATAACATGTTTCCTTCTCGCATTTTCCTTCTCACTTGTCAATCATTGAACTCATTGTCTTTCAGACCCTTCCTCATACAATTCATCCATACTATACCTCTTCTTCCCCATTCTCCCACATGAACCCAGAACTGCTTCATTGGGAAATAATTATCAATTCTTCAAAAGAGACTTCTTCAAGGACTTCAAAATAGACCTTGACCTCTGAGTTTGTTTCGATGTTTCTTCTCAGGTTAGTCAGCTAGGAAACACCGGCCTCATCTAGTTTTTATAACGGCCAAAAATGATTGACGTGTTAAAGTGTTTTTACAACCTACTTACAAAATAAAAATCATTTATCATTATCATTAATTGCGACGTTTACTTAAAAAGTCCCGCTGCTCCTGGAAAACCAGAAGAATGTCATGGGAACCATTTCATTATTCGTATAGCTAAGGAGTGGACTTCCCGCCTGAAGCTGAAGAGTTTGTTAGTTTGTTTACATGAACGTGCCAATCTCAGGAACTACCGGTCTGATTTGAAATTCTTTCAGTGTTAGATAGCCCATTTATCGAGGAAGGCTATAGGCATCACATTAAGACCAACAGGAGTGGAGCACCAATGAAGAGTGTTGCAAAAACGGGATTATTTTTACTCTCTCTTATGTTACGCAGACGAAGCTGCGCGGGTCAGGTAGTGTAAGTATATAATTCAACTTTATAATTTAAAGTTAGAGCGGGGGCATGCATTTTTCACGAATTCGGAAGCACATATCTCAAAAACTATTGCCTTAAATAAGAAAAAAACTTTTTAGAAACCTCTATTTCATTTTGGAAGAGCTATCCAATGATACCCACACGATTATGTTTGTTGGAATTTATTTATTAGTTACATGTATGGAGTGCCACCCCTAATTTTTTTTCCATAATATTACAGCATTATTGAATAGTGTTTAACAGGTTTCACCTACCTACCAATTGTCATGTAAGTAGCTTTAATATAGTCTCCGAGTAAAACTACTGTGACATACGGACGGACAGACAGACAGACATGACGAATCCATAAGGGTTCCGTTTTTTGCCATTTAGCTAAGGAAACCTAAAAACTCTGGTTTTCAAACAGCACTAGCAGCTATGTATGTAAAAAACTAAGCGCTTTACATTTACTTATGTAGATACATAAATAGTTCTGTAAGTAACAAAAACCAAAACAATCTTTTAATTAAAGGATGTTGCGACACTTACTGTAGAGTGGAGCAGTCGCACGGCGAAACTGATTGATCATTCACTTACTATTGCTGCAATTGTCATTGCGTAGCTGTTTAGTAATTAATCGTTATTTGTAATTAATGCCACTCAATGGAATTGCAAAAAAAAATTCTAATGATTTGCTTTTGTTTCTTTAAAAGTTATATCTAGATTGAAAAGTTATTTCTTGACCCTAAAATAATGTTTCTCATATTTGAATAAATATGTTTCATTGAGACTTAGTTAAGTTTTCGAATACCAGTCCAATAATAAGTTAACTCAACTCAAGAAAACTTAACTTCTCAAAATGTTGTGAAAATTTGACGCGTTTTTGACAGTAAGCTTAGTATGCGAATATTCCTTATATACCATAGGAATTGCTCCTCTGATACCTCAGTAGTATATTCCTGATCAATTTATTGATTTACTTACGTAGGTACATACACAACACACTTTTAAAATAAATTACACACCGAGAGAAGAGCACAAAGGTACAAACGATTGTCTTGCAGGATATCTGCGACGGAACAGTAGGACGGTAAACGTATTGCGGAATTAGTTCGAAAGAGACACAACGGCCCTGGAACGCAAATGACATAAGGAGGAACATGGACGGGTTTTAGTCAGTAAGAGTCTGACACTCCCTTCCGCTCCACCCAATGCGGGAGAAGTAATTTGACAATTTCCCATCCACAAAAAGAAAATGGTAGAAGTAGACACAGTTTGCAAAAACACAAAGAAAAGACACAGTTTGCAAAAACTCAAGGCAATATATTAATATTGTTTTTTTTTATATACACAGGCTGTTGGCAGCTTCAGCTATATCACTTGGTCTGAGTTGGTTGGTGGATAAGCTAATACTTTTTGTACCTACACCTTTTTTCATCCAGACATCTCATTATTGCAGCTATCTTTTAGCAGATGCATTAAACATAGATGTAATATGACTTTATCAATCAATCATTTTATCAATTCACATCTATATAATGCTCGATCGTAATTAAGATATTGCCCGTTAAGGAAGATTAATTACACCATTAGATGTTAAATGTCGAGTTAATTAGTATTAGATTATAAACACGTGTGCAACCTTGTTCATGTGGATGCTGCTGCAAAAGGATCAATTTGGTATCTTGTGAAAATGATTGGGAACTTCCGTGTAACCTAATTTCGCTTCCGTATTGACTCACTCTCATTTTTGTCTTTACCACAGATAAAAGCTACAAGAACGCAAAAGTGTGACGCGGAGGGTCGCTTTGAGGACAGTCAGGATAGAGGAGTCACCGCGGCCCTGGAACGTAAAGGGCACAAGATAGATCACGGGTGGGTTTTAGTCAGTAAGAGTCTGACACTCTCTTCCGCTCCGCCCAGAGTAGGAGAATTTATTTGATGATTACCCATCCAAGAAAAAAAAGGGTCGCGTTTGCGGTTGCGGAATTTGTGCGAAAGAGTCACCGCGGCCCTGGAAAGCAAACGGCCTAGGAGGAACATGGGTGGAATTAGTCAGTAAAAGTCTGACACTCCCTTCCGCTCCACCCAGAGCAGGGGAAGTCATTTGATATTATCCTATACAGAAAAAAAAGGTTCGCGTGCGTTTCCACATAAATTATTATCGTATTAATTCGGGAAACTGCATCGCTGATGCCTGTCTGTGGGAAACATTTGTTTTGTTTTATGCATCACAGATGGCAAGAGCCGTGTATCACACTTTGAATGGTTATGAAAATGCTTCGTTGCTGACAAAAGGACGAGAGAGGAAGTTGCGAGGTTCATTTTCATTCTAATTTCTCAACTCTCCATCTATTCCATCTTTTTCTAGCCTGCACTGAAAACAAGTTGAAATCGGTAAGTCATCGACGTTAACTTTAAGAGATTCCTCAGTCATCCAGTAAAATAATCCAAGTCAAAGTCAAAACGTTTATTTCAATTAGGCCATTAACGCCACTTTTGAACGTCATCAATATTTATCATAATTAAGTGACTCTAGCGTCCATTCGCAAAGGTAGATTCTTATGGAGAAGAACGGACAAGAAACTCCATAGTTGCTCTTTTCAAATAAATGTTTTACAATATTTGGTATACAAAAAATACTTCATATATGTGAGGACGATGCACCAAGTTTACTAGTTATAGAACAAAGTATTACCAGCAGAGGTAAACTTCTAAATACTCTCACTAGGTACTCACATATTTACAAATATTGAAATAATAAACCGAAAAAAAAGTACAAGACACAAAAAAAATACATTCATAAATTTAATCCACACATAAATCCCCGTTGCTAAGCACATGACACAGTTCGAAACTTCTCTGGTTTGATTTCATCCACATCTGGTCAGCACTGCATGCGCATCCAAATCGACATAGCCATGGCATCCATCATAGCCATGACAGCAACGTCCCTCTAGTGTGTGAACACCGCTGGCTTATAGCTGCAGTGCATTCTCCTGACATGGTTTGAGCACCGTGTCGTGTTAGTCAATAAAAATGATGAAACACGTCGACATGTTCACGGATTTTGTCGCATTTTGTAAGATTTAAGTCAAACCGTGACATTTGTCTTGTCACGATAGTGTAGGTACTTGCAAGGCTGAGTAGCGCAACAATAGTCAAGATAGTACCTTTATGTACAATTCTAGGTATATAATGTATACGCAGAGTAAGTCAAAACTAGAATAAGGACTATAATCTCATCAACGTAATCCGGTAAAGATCTTAGTAATGTTTCGTTCGATTCATAATTATTGTCTTGCTTCAGTATTATAGTGTTAGTATGCGCTGATGCTAGAGAGGAGGCCTGTGTCTCAGCAGTGGGAACGCTAAAAGGCTGAATGAAAAGGTTCTGCGTTCGATTCCCGGAACAATCAAAGCTACAATGTATGCAGACCGGAATGTCGATTTGGATCCACTTGATGGCAAAAGGCTCGTGTTCGATGATATGAGACTTCGGGGAATGCTGGCGTGATATTATGTTCGTAATAGCAAATCATAATAAAATCCCAATAAATTAAAAGAAAACGTGATCCCGAAAATTTTTCACGAGTATTTTAGTTTAAAGATATTGGATGTGTTTTGAAGACTCAGCTACCGATACCACTAAACCGATAAAACACGTCCTTATTTCTACACGAACAAACCACATTATTTTTAAATCAATATTAGGTAATTAGGCAGTGAGTTAGTTTCAGCAGTGATGGCCGAGTGGTAACGGCCCCGACTTACGAATTGTAGGTCGCGGGTTCAAACCCAGCATTAGGTACTTTTTGTAATTAATTTCATCACCACTGCTCTCAAAACGGCGAAGGAAAACATCGTGAGGAAACCGGCATGTCCTAGAACCAAAATTTCGAACACATGTGACATTCATCACCAACCCGCACTGCGCCCGCGTGGTGGATTACGGCCCTTTCCCTCTCCTAGAGAAGAAGCCTGTGACCCAGCAGTGGGAACGTTAAAAGGCGGATTATGCTTATAATTAGGCAGTTACAATAGTTTGTCCTTACAAAAACAGTTATTAAAAAAATGAAATATACTAGATGACTAATAGATTGATATTCATGTAGGTAGGTATTTATTATACTAGTGCGTGTCAAAAATTTTAATGTCTTTTTACCAGACAGACTTGCGGAAATAACATTCGAAAAATCCGGTTATTTATTATCAACTACCGAAAATTGGTCTAGTAATCAGACCATAAAGAATTAATTGAAAGCAAGAGCAAATCCTTCTGTTTCTTGCGTTCCGTATCATTGTAATTTTATTGTATTTGATAGGTCAATAACAAGTGGATATTATTATTTAATTTATATGTATTTTCCTCTATCTATTTATTCATATTATATCTATCTATAAACTAAACTATATCTTCATGTAATCTTTAAATATTGTGGTGAGAAAATAAATGCATTATTTTATTATTTATCTATATATTATTGATGGGCCGTACTTTGATTACATTCTGTTGGAATGCGAAAATATGGTCATCCACGGAGCACGTTTGACTAAGAGTAAGCTATTCTGTGTTGGCAGGGAAATCCACTCCTTAACTGTTAGTAAAATGGCACCCGTATACGCGGGCCTGCGGATGGCGAGCTATGGGTGGCTCGCCATCCGATAGCAACCAGGCCCGGGTCGACGCCGCGTCGTGTTCCACGCGCGCCTCAAAGAGATATCCGCAAAGAAGATAGAGAGCGCCATAGGCTCAGTGCTTGCTAGGGTTGCGATATTTGTTGGAAAGAGTCACCGCGGCCCTAAAACGCATAGAGCACTTGGAGGAACACGAGAGGGTTTTAGTCAGTTAAAGTCTGACACTCCTTTCTGCTCCACACAGAGCGGGAAAAGTCATTGGTGATTTCCCATCCGGAAATACATACACATAAAAACCAAAGAAAAATCCCAAAATGTTTTATACGACGTCACCGCAGGATAAAAGAATCCCTACTCTTTTTCCGCTCTTCTTGATTTTAAATCTCTAATGATGGATGGAGTAATAATTGAAAGAGTTTAGCTCATCCAACCATCTCCGTGTGGGCCTGGCGAGATGTTGTCTGCCATGCCCATTTTTTTCTTTTTATTTATTTCTTTATTTATTTATTATTTATTTATGTAATTGCAACGGTAACAAATATAAACCAATTACAGCAATTACATTTTATGGATGGGAAATCATTAAATGAATTCTTCCTCTCTCTCTGGACGGAACAGAAGTGAGTGTCAGACTCTTACTGACTAAAACCCACCCGCGTTCCTCCTAGTGCCCTTTGCGTTCCAGGGCTGCGGTGACTCATTCGATAAATTCAGCAACCCTGACAGTGCCCATGTGGCCGTGAGTTTGGCGTATAAATACGTGTATTAAACGTATTTAAAACATGTCTAAGAATTTACTTAGAAAAACAGGTCTAATACGAAAATTGCCAAGATAATTTTTAATGTTAATACATCTAGTAAATACGCAGTCAACAAAATAAATTATTCATCCAGTCAAAAATGATGTAATGTAAGTTTGTCCAAAAAAATCCATCATTGGTTACCATCGAAAGGAGTGTCAGACTCTTACTAAGTAAACCCATCCGTGATCCTCCTAATGACGTGATTTACCTACCTACATACAGTAGTATGTATGTAGGTAGTCAGGTCTCCCGTTGACCCTATGGTATCGACATCCCACCTCGTCACATCATCGCACCTTCGATACACGAGTTTATAGGTTTATCTAAAAGAAAGAAAGAAAGAAAAATGTTTATTTGGGACTCGCACAAAACAAACAAAATAATAAACAAAAAATCAAACTCTTAAAAAAAGAAATTAACGAAAGCTGTAGATTTCAGTTATACCTTAATGTAATTGTGCGAGGCCAAAAAGGTTCCTATCTCAGCATAAATTATGCTGCGATATTTAAAAAATAAAAATATCACAGCGCTGGTATTCTTATAGGTCCTGTACAGATTACCTTTTATGCCTTGATGCAAATTATGCCACGGATACTCTAACGGAACACATACTAAAATGAAATATATAAATACACTAGCTGTCCGCACAACTTCGTTTGTGTCACATTTTTCATGACTGCTCCGTTCCTATTGGTCTTAGCGTGATGATATATAGCCTATAGCCTTCCTCGATAAATGGGCTATCTAACACTGAAAGATTTTTTCAAATCGGACCAGTAGTTTCTGAGATTAGCGCGTTCAAACAAACAAACAAACTCTTCAGCTTTATAATATTAGTATAGATAAATACATAAAGAATTCATAAATAATTTAAAATAGCCCAAAGCCTAAAGGCCCATTACTCCAGTATCATTTGTCGGAAAATCTAAGACACCTACTCTGATTTAAAATTTCGCCACAGAACCCAAATTAGTCAAATCAATTTCTGCTACGTTGATCTTGATCTACATAACCCATTTCCTATATCTATCTCTCTCTTGCGACAACATAAAATATTACCGCCAAGGCCACACGGCATCAGACAAACAAAAAAACACAAGTGTTCGGATATCATAAAACTAATTGGAATCACAGGAAATTAGATAATTCACATACGTTGATCATTAAATTTTCTACGTAATTGTCAATAATTTGTTTTAGTCATAAAGTTAATAAACGGATGATTGTAGGAGGGAAACCTATGATTGTGTACTTATAACATTGTTGTATTTTTTTATAATTATGCTTGCAACTCATTATGTGTAGGCAACTAATTTTATAATACCAACCTGTAATTACTGTGTATGAGACCCTTTGTAGTAAATAGAATCTACCTATGTACATCTTATAACATTTAATGTTACACCTTTTTTTTGGATGGGAAATCATCAAATGACTTCTCCCGCTCTGGGCGGAGCCGACGGGAGTGTCAGACTCTTACTGACTAAAACCCATCCGTGTCCCTCCTAATGCCCTTTGCTTTCCAGGACCGCTGTGTCGAACAAATTCCGCAATTGAATGTTACACCTGCAGTCTTTTGTATTACTTACATAATCTGTAGACATTCTCGCTTATCTATGGTCACTTAATGGGACCCCAGTTCACTTTACTCCTATAGCACGATGCGACGACAATCCGACACAAACGAAAGCAGATCAGACATTATCAGACATACGACTTTACATGCTTTCCGGTGGTGCCACACGACCAACGTCCAAGCCACTTCTGCGAAACTAATGGAAAAACTCAGTAACAGTTTTTTACCGACCTGGGAATCAAACCCAAGACCCCACGCACGGCGGTAGCTCTTACGAACACGAGTCCAACGGGGCAGTTAATAAGATCAGTCTAGTCGTCAATACTTTTTCTTCTAAATGCGAAATCTCCAAATAAATGACTTCTCCCGCTCTGGACGGAGCAGAAGGGAGTGTCAGACTCTTACTGACTAAAACCCACCCGTAATCTTTTTGCGTTCCTGGGCCGCGGTGACTCCTTCGAACAAATTCCGTAACATATTCCCAATACCTACAATCATCCTTTATGATGCAGTCAGAGGTTTAAACAAACTCCAAGGCACCTATTTGCATGAAAATCAATACAGTTGTACTGTTCATCGGCTGCAATTATGCAAGAATGTCAACACAAGCTCAATACTTATTTACAAATCGATTTACGTTCAGATTCCTTAACAAAGAAAGCAATGATAAGATAGGGTTTAAGACAATGCCTTTTATCAGGGTTCCGTACCCGACGAGTAACCAATGAACATCATGAGCCGTAATATAGGTAAACATTTTTACAAAGAGTGCAGGCATTTTTATTGCCTCTTTAACAAAAAACCATGATTATTTCAGTCGAAAGACGACCACTTTTGGATATAGGAATCCCCGTAAAAAAGAAAAATGTATTTAGGATTGGCGTTTTAAAAAACAGAAACACCTTAATTTTAACAAAACAAACAGTCGAAACTATTAATGCCAAAAGGGCCTCGGCTCAGTATAACGCCGGATGACAACACAAGGTATACCACCTGACGTTCGAAAACATTAACACACATATTATAAAACTCGAAAATATTTTGTAAAAAAGCTTGTGACTCTTAATTTTTAAACAACAAAAGATAGAACAGAATAATCATCACATCGAACGGTCTTGTGAGAATCCAGCCGACCCCCGCTTTGTCTTATCGCGTTTCTTGTAGGTTTTTTTTTTAATTTTATGGTACAGAACCCATCGTGTTTTCCTTCGATAGAGTTTTGGCAATCTCTCGGCGGGCGGGACTATCGGTCATGAAAAATCATATTGTTAAGACCATAATAGCTGCAGAGCATTATGAAACAAACAAAACGCCCCAAATAATATTGCATAGCAATTGTGAAGCCCTACTATGGAAATCGAGTTTTTGTTGTAATCGAAAGTTAATTTTATTGCTTTCATTCAAGGCCTGGTTTCATTGACGCAATTTGCTGTACATATGACATTAATTTTCGAGTTTGGCGAGTTGCTAAATGTGAAATGTGGTCGTTAATAAATTGTAGCACCTATTCGCATGTGTCTCGCTTGTACTTGCAACATTTTGGAGTCGCAATTACGGTGTTAACACAGTTTACCGTGGAATATATGTAAATTCTGGCACGTCACATGATTTTGAAGTCGTAGTTCATAAACGAGATGCATGTTGCATGCATTAGCATAATCAGCCGTTTAAATGTTCCCACTGCTGGGGCTTAGGCCTCCTCTCTAGGAGAGGCAATGGGCCGTAATCCACCACGCGAGCCCAGTGCGGGTTGGTGAATGTCACATGTCTTCGAATTTTGGTTTTAGGACATGCCGGTTTCCTCACGATGTTTTCCTTCACCGTTTTGAGAGCAGTGGTGATGAAATTAATTACACAAAGTAATGCGCCTGACCGGGTTTGAACCTACAATTCGTAATTCGGGGCCATATCTGCTCCATGCATGTTGCATGGTACATGGTTGCATGTTGCATGGTAATTACTTAATTACCTTAGTTATTTTGCTTTTCAAGTGGCGCATGCCCTTTCAAGCATTATTTTTCGTAATTGTTAGGTAAATTATTTTGTAGGTCTGCTAGTTCCAAAAGAATTTTCAAACAGATTGTGTGATTAGTCACACAGTACTGTAAGTCTTAGTTTGATAGACGCTTATTCATAAACGTTCAACGATTCTCCATAAAATACTCTAAAAACCGATAATTCAAAAGATCCTCAACATCTGAATTAAGGTGAAATTCAACTTAAGCCCGCACTGGGCCCGCTTGGTGGATTACGGCCCATTCCCTCTCCTAGAAGTAGGCCTGTGTCCCAGCAGTGGGAACATTAAAAAGCTGCTTATGCTTTATGCTACTTAAGCCCGAATACTCTTACTTTGATATTCAATTAAGGTTTGACAAAAAGATTATGAGAGATTTCATAATTCTTATGTTTTTACTCTGTTTTATTGCAGATAAACATTCAGGAAGGATTTAAAGTTCAACAACTTGAAGTAATAAGATAAAATAAATAAATACTTTAATGCAATATTTATTTCAGGAATGATTTGCGCATTTTGCCACAATTTCCCCGTTGGGAATCATAAAAATTATTTGTACCTCGTGAGTTTGGGTCTAGTTCACAATATCGACAGTCACTACATGGTATTCAATTAGGATTTGACAAAGTCATAACTCCAAATTCCCAATTCAGTCAAACGGCCCTTAGTCACGTCCATTCTCGCCGTGAACCACATTGTGAAGGACGGTACAGTTCCCACATTACTTAACCTTTACCCCACCTGCGCATGCGCAAGCCTTGCCCAGTGCAATACAAATTAGACGGAATATGACGTGGCTGTTTTATGCCCTAGTGCTGGAAAATCTGTACCAAAGAGCGTAGAGCGCTAGATGCGCTTCGTTGTAAATGTGAGCATTTTAATTGAATTAGGGTGTAGGTATTAAGGTCATGAATACTGACTTAAATCGCTTAAATTTAATGAAAATGCTCACATTTCCATTTACAATGCAGCGCATCCAGAACTTCATAAAAGTACGGAAGTTTTGTAGATTATGAAAATAGCTAAAAGTATCTAGAAATGTAAAAATATGCTAAGGACGGAATGAAAGGAGAAAACATTTTGTGCCGCCCCCACATGGGACAAGATGAGAGATTTTATCATTCTCAATTTGCAGATAAACATTCAGGAAGGCTTTAAAGTTCAACACCTATAGAGGTAATAAGATAAAATAAATGCAACATTTATTTCAGGAAATGATTTGCGCATTTTGCCACAATTTACCCGTTGGGGATCATTAAAATTCTTTGTGCACATGCGTTAATTTGTATTACAATAATTTTTCCTTCAGGCAGTCGCAGCCAGTTTTAATTTTATTAGGCTGTCAACACCTTGCCCAAATGTGTTTAAATGTTAAACATTTAAATAATAATGTGCCTAGTCACTTACGACACGGAAAACTACTAAATAGAAATCTTAATTTTATGTACTGATCGATAACGCGTAACCAAAACTACTGGGTCTATAATAGAAGCAGCGGCCAGGGTTGCAGAATTTGTTTGATAGAGTCACCATGGCCTTGGAACGGGAAGGGCGTTAGGAGGAACACGGGTGGGTTTCAGCCAGTAAGAGACTGACACTCCGTTCCGTTGCGCCCAGAGTGGAAGAAGTCGTTTGATGATGATCCATCCAGATCCAGAGAGATTGGGTCCAAAGGGTCCAAAAAAAAATTACGTATTCGTTAGAGCTACTGCCGTGCGTGGGGTCCTTGGTTTGATTCCCAGTTAGGGAAAAACTGTTACTGGGTTCATTAGTCATCGCAAGGCTAAAGTCTGACTTAGAGTTCTGCCTTCTTCTGCTTGGTCAAGCAATAAGAAGAAATTGTTGGTTTATATCCTAAAGCGAATGGAGAATATATTTTTGGCGACTGGAAATCCGACACACGGCTTTTGGCAATCAATAAAATATTATGTCCATAAAAATGTATCGTGCACCAAGGTCTTAATAAGACTAATTCCGATTGATATTTCATTAATTGCCTCAGCTACCGCAAGTTTTATTTCATTAACGTTATCTGACAAAATAACAAATAATGTTAGTAAAAGCCTCCATTTTGATTTTATCGATTTTTGAAACTTAACATTGGCAGCTAATATCTGTATTAAAGTATATTATATAGCATTGATAGGAAACCTGAAACTCAAAGGATTTAACAATCTGTAGATCTCAGGAAATCAAATACTTAAGAATGGCAATAAAAATCAACGAATTAAACGTACTAGTGATCACCGACTGGTCGAAATTCGACCATAATTTTATGTTAGTTGAATGTTTTTATAAGCATTATTATTAAAAAATATTAGCTTTCTGAACTCCTTTTCCATATAAACTTTGATTGTGCCAAATTTCATACTCCTCTGTCCATGTCGACAATTTTCGTAAAAGAGTGGTACCTACAAAGATTTTGCTTCACGTATTATATATAGAATAAACCAGATAATTATGTAAAACCTGGGCAAAAAATAAGTCTACCGAGCGTTGTTTAACTTCAGCATCCGGTTAAAAACCGAATTCCCGCAGTTGATATTTCACGGTTAATTATCATGGGATAAATGGTGATAACAGACATAAAGCTAAGTCATGTTGCACAAAAACCAGCGTTTAATTTGTCTGCATAAAAACACCATATTAATTGTCATGCCACTTCTAATCTGATCTAATTCATTTGTACCTCAACTATTCTAGAATGACCTTTAAATAAATACTCATATTAATAAGTATGTACTGTGAGAACCAACGCCGTATAAAATCTGGACTGGACACTTGGTTTTATCAACCATTTATTAAAGAACTCCCACACCCCCCTGGCTTCGCAGAAAACAAGCTAGTAAGGGGGAAGTTATAGTTTATGGCAGATCAGGTTGTGTTAGCCGGTAACATAAGTCCAGCTGGTAAGGTCTTACGCCTTGACATTTCAAAATTGGTTCAAGCTGTTGACGCAGGACGATGATTGATAAATGCAGTGGATAATAAAATATGTCCTTGTTCAATTAAATGTTAGAAAGATACAAAATCTAATTGTACCAATGAGAGACCTTGAAATATTGATGTGATGTTAAGATGGACTACTTAATAAGGAGCAATGATGAAAGAACTTGATGTATCGTCTCTTAAATGAAAAAGAAGCAATTAAATCCTTTCACTTTTTATGTATATTGAATGCATATACTTGAATAAATGTTAATAAATAAATACGCAATAATTTTAACATCATTTATTTACAATTTATAAAACTCAAAAAAAAAATTTGGAAAGATTAAACGAAATTTACAACAACAATGTTTAGAACCCTGAAATCAAAATAAACAATTGCCAAAGCACTCCAACAACATAGGATAATCAGCCATTGAATGTACCCACTGCTGGGACACAGGCCTCCTCTCTAGGAGAGGGAATGGGCCGTAATCCACCACGCGGACCCAGTGCGGGTTGGTGAATATCACATGTCTTCGAATTTTGGTTCTAGGACATGCCGGTTTCCTCACGATGTTTTCCTTCACCGTTTTGAGAGCAGTGATGATGAAATTAATTACACAAAGTAATGCCGCCTGTCTGGGTTTGAACCGCGACCTACAATTCGTAAGTCGGGGCCGTTACCATTCGGCCACCACTGCTCTCAAAAACTCCAACAACATACTACAACATTTATTTAATTGATTGTTAAACGAACTGTTACAATTTCAATAAATCTCAGTCACAGCAAACATAATGTGTTACTTTTATTATAATGGAACCATTATCAACAGGACCTTGTATAAACTAGTCTAGTTTTTGAACTTAAGGTTACACACATTATTTAATTAAATGCCATGTCTAATATGTCTATGTATAAACATAATAATAAAAAATTCATTGATGATATATCTATACTAATATTATAAAGACGTAACGTTTGTGAGTTTGTGAGGTTGTGAGTTTGTAAGGTTGTGAGTTTGTAACGTTGTAAGGGGTAATCTCTGGATCTACTGATCTGATTTTCAAAATTATTTCACCAATAGAAAGCTACGTTATTGTGGAGTGTCATAGGCTATATTTTATCCCCGTATTGTCACGGGAACGGGAACAACGCGGGTGAAACCACGGGGCGCTGCCAGTCCTTTTATAAATTATTACCGACACGACCTATCTAAACTTCGGTAAAGTTTGTAAAGGTCGGTAAGTATTAGCGTCTATTGTAACATGGTCCTAAGCATTAAATAATAGCAGACTGTTATAGATGCAGGGCCTTTGTATTAGACCCTGAGGCATTATTAATTACAAAGATAAGATAACATGATTTTAAAAATCTTTGCTATGAAAGCTATTAAGGATCATTTTAACTCCATTAGCTTAGTCTAATCTTCCAAAAATAAGTTACCATTGTATTAGTGCCTTACCTTACCTACCACCCCCCCCCCGGTCGGTGCAGTCGCAATCCACCTGAAATGGGAACTTGAGGTTTTCGAATGCGAAAGTTGCTTTAAAATTAGTTAAATTGATCATACATTTGTACGTACCATTCGAAATAACTACCTACTGAATAATCGACCAAACAAACGAACAGGCATTAAAACGGTTATTTTTTACCAAGTTGTTACTAAGGACTTTTTTTCTGGGTGAGAAATCATCAAATGATCTCTCCCGCTCTAGGCGGAGCCGAAGGAAGTATCAGACTCTTACTGACTAAAACCCACCCATAATCCTTCTAGTGCCCTCTGCGTTCCAGGGCCGCGGTGACTCTTTCGAACAAATTCCGCAACCCTAGCAGGCACTGACGCTATGGGGGCCCGTCTTACAAAGGACTTAGTGTGAGTTTTTAAACATACTCAATCACCTTAACGTAAACGTTCGCTTATGTGAAATTGTATGAAGAAAAAAGGTTTTCCATTTATATCACCAGGCGGCGCTTATTATTTTTGATCATAGAGTAAAGTAAGTATAAAAAGGTTTCGATACAAATTGAAATTTACGCTGACACGATCGCCCACTGGACCCTTAAAAGTGCCATGAAATTCAGATCAACCTCTGTAACGAAAACTATTAAAAAAAAAACAATGTATTATTGTAATTTTGAAACACAATGTTATACGCCTCCAAATGTAAGTGCATATTACCACGAAACATAGTCTTTTGACACGAGAACGATCTATTTTTAGTCGAATGTAGGCGGACATTCGACTAAAAATAGATCGTTCTCGTGTCAAAAGCCAGGCCCAAGGTCCACCATTCTCCTAGACTAGGCATACCCGGCCGAAGTTAGAAAACCTAGTCTAATAGGCTAGTGATATTTTATCTGAACTGAATTTGTTACTTCCTTTGGCTGTAAAAAAATAAAGAGATGTTAATAGTTATAGAATTCAGTTTTAATGTTAAAGGTATATGGATCACTTAATATTAAATAAATCTGTATATTGTACCTACTTTCTGTGCAAATAAACGATCTATTCTATTCTATTCTGATACGAGTTCTAACACTCGCATTGATGGGGATAAAATATTCTAATTTCGTTTCTAATGGATAATGTCGACCAGAAAATAAGAATCATCCAACATTTAGACAAAAAAATAAAAACAAGAATGTTAATTACATCAATTCGCAAATGGATACCTATTAGCAAGATGACACCCAAGGCAACACTACCTTATTTATTCCTAAAAAAAATGTCGTTGCCCGACTTCCCGAAAGTCTACACCGTTTTATGTTGTAAAATCACAGATTATTTGTTTGGCAGATAAGTTCTCCTGCTATCAATGGAACATTCGCAACTCAGTCGCAATCTATCAAAAACATGTGTAATAATTTCTCTACATTTTGACAAATCGCGAATGCGTCCAAACCAGAACTGTCCGTTGTTGTTATTAATTTCAATGAATTGACAGTAGATCTCCAGAACATAGTCAAATCAAAGTTGATAAGGCTTTCAGGAATCGGAGCTTAAATAATAGGTACGCGTCCTGACAAAAAATCAGAGATCGTACTCGTAGGTACACTACGAAATGAAGGTAAAGGTAAATTCGACATTCTCATCTGTCTGCGTAGGTAATATACCTAATACCTTTATCTAACTGGTAACTTGTACTACGTTACAAGCAGACACGAACTTAAAGGTAAGGTTTCTGAATGGCATTAACTATTAGACTGTCAGAAGACGGAAAACCTACTCACATATATTTCGTAACATAAATATCATAAAATCTGTTAAACTTAAATAAAATTTAAAATTATATTATAGAATAAGAATTATGGAAAAATATCCTAAGAATATATGTACAGGTACATATATGTTTATGTAAGTCTACTGCAGCGACATTTATTTATTTACAATTGTTTACACATATACATTTCTAACTTAGTAACTAAATTTTAGCTTGGTTTAGAAAATGCCATGATCATAAACACTATTACAATATTGTATCAATGAGAAATACGTCTTTAAATTGTTAGTAATTGTCACATATTTATGCTTGTGACTGTACGGAGGTACAGATTTTTTACCGAGCCTCGCGAGAAAAGAATATCTCTTACATTTATTCATATTAATTATAATTGAACTGCGGAAAAAATATATGCTTATGACATTCATTAAGGTTACTTAATTATATTTTATAGCGATCCATTTATGAAAGAGGGTGGGGCACACAATAATCGGCCTAGAGTTTATGTCTTTCGTAATCATTTTATTTTATAAACTAATAAAAGAACATATTTTAATCTGTGTTGCTTGTCAAATGGCTTTATTCTAACTGTAGACTTCTTTTTCTCCCTATTGACTTACTGGTTCTGCCTCCTTATAAAGCAAAAGGGAAGTAGAAATTATGTTTTTCTTACTCCGCTGCCCTTTTTGACAAGAGTTTTTTAGTATGTCAACATGTCATGAATATATAATAAATTACCTACCTATAAAAAATTTGAAGACAGTTTTACAAGATTTTAAGAAAAAATTGCAAGTATTTTTATTAGATAAGGCTTACTATACTATGTCAGAATAATTAGACGATAACATTAGATGATAAAATTAAATAATTATAATTTAAGATTAATGTTTTTATGTAGATTATACTTAAACCTAATATTAGTACGCTTTAATAGCAGGACATAGTGATATATTTATTAATATTAAGCACCATCTTTGTTAACCTATAAACATAAATAAAAGACTTTGACTATGAAAAATTTCTGATTGGTTTCTGGATTCCACTAGGATCCTAGACAGTTCGAATCATTTCTCACGGATTCGTTGAGCTTCATTGTCTTGGCGCTTTTTCCTGGTGGCCATGGACGCTTCAAGAATAGGGTAGTTAATTTAAAAAATCTGATTAGTCCGTCAGATAGATTTCCAAAAAATATTGGAGATCTATTTTTTCTTTTTTCACATAAACAAAAAATGAAGACGATACAGTGCGTTGAAAACTCGTGTGACGTCACTAATCGCAACAATTTTTACCGGGCCGTGACGTCACACGCTCCCACTCCTTCATCTTTGATGCTTTTTATGTTCGTCAGTTTTTATAGATTTGATAAAGGAAAAAATACGTGTCAAACATTTTTCTATAATCTAACTGACGGACTAAACATAATCATATATTTTTTACTCAGGCAACATCCCTATTGTAGTGGTTGGCAACAGTATCACGGGCTTGTCCCAAAAATCCTGTTTTTAAAACATAAACAGGATTTAAAACACGCAACACAAGTATTTAAACAAATTGAAGACTGTGCATCAAATTACATGTCTTACCTTTAAAGTGGCTTAAATATTTATACATTTCGAAAGAGATTTAGCCTTAATTAATTATGGTAATTAGTGCAGAAAGATAAGAGCTGATACACTCCATTTACGATTGTAAACTGAAAAATATATGTAGATAAGTATCAATCTGTATTTAAGTAAATCTTAATCGCTCAACTGTTGGTTAGAATCTGTAATAAATATCTGAAAGGAATGCTACACAAAAGAATAATTCAAAATTAATCGTTTTGTAATGATTTATAACTTTTCAAAGTTACAGCTGTCAAAATTAATATTCACATATTTTAATAACTCAAGATTAAAATATACAACTACACTATGACCAAGTGTTATAGGATACTTTTTTTGAAAATATTTCCCCGAAAATACACACGGTAACCATGGGAAAGTCACGCGGGAGAAAATGAGTCAAATAAGTTCTACGCCCTTTGTCTACACCTTCGAAGTATGTAAGTCACTCTATCCGAAATCTTTATGGTACACTGGTCATCTTATCTTAGCACTGACAACAACAATCCACCCACCTCAAAATGAATAACTAAAAGAAAATGATTTAATTAATCATGAATGAGACTTTTGTTCGCGACGATGCGTCTTAGCTACATAGTATAGGTAGTTATAGGTAGCTATAGTTAGTGCATAGAATGTTGCAACGAATAAAAACACAACTACATAGTATAGGTAGTTATAGGTAGTTATAGTTAGTACATAGAATGCTATAACAAATAAAAGCAAAGCTACATAGTATAGATAGTTATAGGTAGCTATAGTTGATACATATTTTGTTATATTGAAATAAAACACATTCGTTACAGTCGTTTGCTCTCAAGAGGCAGTATATAAGCCCTTGGAGCCTTTATTTCTCCCAAGTAAATAGAATATAGTTAGGTAGGGTATCCTATCCCTTACACATAACAGTGAACACATGGTAACCCTGGTAATCGATGGTATATAAGGTAATCAAGGTATATAAAGGTATATAAAGGTAATCAAGGTATATAAAGGTATATAAAGGTAATCAAGGTATATAAAGGTATATAAAGGTAATCAAGATATATAAAGGTAACAAGGTATTTACACACATAGACAGACATACATAGGTAATAGAAAAGGGCTTGGTAATTTGAGACCTAAAATATTTAGGTCAAAGGTAGTCGCATAGCTAAAGCGACACTGACCAATCACAGAGCAGGAGGGTGCTGGTACGTGATTGGTCAATGGTTTTTGATAAATAGCCCTGGTGAAGGTATGCACAAAAATAAAACACTTTGCATCTACCCTCTTCCCTTCCCGAAAATACAAGTCTAGATTCTAGACTTCTAGATGTCTGAAATAGAACCGCCTTGAAAAATCCTTTCAGGGGATATATAGATATATATAGTATGTAAAGGCATAAAGCCGTAATTAAGGTTTTAATAAAACTGTTTATTTTTATCCCCCTGAAATATATACGCTTATAGAGTTGCAACCCCTTGAGTGACAGGGTTGAAACATATGTAGTTTTGTAGAGGGTTGTCGTATCTATAGAGATACATATAGCTGTATAGCCCTCCTAGCATAGTTTTACGGTAAATTCACCCCAAGTAGGTAATAGCTTCGTGCCTATAATAGTTTTGCATAGTTTTCAGCATCCCACCCCTACATGGAGGGGGATGAAGGGGTGAATTCGTCTCCGCTGTATGGAGCTTACCGAGGGCTATCCATAAAGGTACGACAACCCCTACTCACATAGACCTAAGCCTAGATATAGCCTAAATTCTAGGATTAGCATAATGAAAATTTTAGTTAATAAACTTCATCACACACGGTGATTTTTTGGGTGTCGGTACGGTATAGTTACGCCGTACAATAGTAACATAGAAACTTAGAGAAATTTGTAGTCATTTGCAAGATATTTTGAACTTATACCTAAATGTAGAATCATATAGTCGCGAATTTCACCCTTCAAATCGCTAAGTGCATAGTGAACAAGTTAAATAGTGTTTTATTGTGACTTTATTGGTAAGCCCTCAATACCTACCCCTATATATTGTGTGAATAACAGCAAGTATAGCAAGTAATCAACTAAGGGTTGCATCCTCATGGCTCGTAGCTTATAGACGGAGCGTCAGCGCGTCTGGATCATTTATACCTAGGTGGGTTGTCACCATACAGTCCACTTTTGAAGAATAGGATAACCTACCCTGGCCACCCTACAGTCCAGTCGATCACGCCCGCCCCGTACAACTTTGATCAACTATTTGAAGTAGCTCAGTTGAACACCTGCGTTACCGGGGAGTAGTACAGATATCGCATCCGGGTTGTGGCATATCGCTGGAATGTCTCATGAAAGGGTACTTAGCACTTTACTTCGCGTATTTGTCGAAATGTTCGCGTTTCTTGAATAGTTAAAATATACCATGAAATCAAAGAAATCTCTTTCTTCGTTTTTTGAACACCGACTCTGAAATTAAAGTTATTTTATACTTTCTGTGTTTTTTTTTTTGTTAAAAGTTTTTTTTATTTTTCTAAAAGTGAGTTGGTGTAAACAGCCCAGGCCCTACTGACAACAGTAAAAGGTGAGGTTGGCTTGTCCTTCACGCAGTCCACCTCCTCCTTCACTAGCATTACTGCTACGCAGATGGAGGCGAATATAATCGAAACCAATTAAATAGGTACGCATTATTAGGTATAACTTATTTGAGTTGTGAAAGGCGAAATGTGAGTGAGATCTGACGACTAGTATTTACTAGTCGTCAGATATCACTGAAATGGGACCACATGACAAGCACCAGCTTTCGCATATAAAAAGAATAATCAAAATTGGTACACCCAGTGAAAAGTTATAGCAGTTGACTTGAGAACCTCCTTCTTTTTTTAAGTCTGTTAAATGACAGCCGAGACCAATGGCTTAGCGTGCTTTCCGAGGTGCGAAGGAATCTCAGTGTGTTAAAGAAGTCACCCATCCACAGACTGACCGCGGCAAGCTTTGCCTTGCATAATATCAAAGACTAGCTTCTGTCCGCGACTTCGTCCCCGTGGAATCCCCGATTTTAAAACATTATTTATCGCTGCTCCGCTCCTATTGGCTTAAGTGTGATGATATATAGCCTATAGCCTTCCTCGATAAATGGTCAATTCAACCCAAAAAGAATTTTTCAGTTCAAACCAGTAGTTCCTGAGATTAGCGCGTTCAAACAAACAAACAAACTCTTCAGCTTTATAATTTTAGTATAGACTAGCTGCTGCCCGCGACTTCGTCCCCGTGGAATCTCCGATTTTAAAACATTCTTTATCGCTGCTCCACTCCTATTGGCTTAAGCGTGATGATATATAGCCTAAAGCCTTCCTCGATAAATGGTCTATTCAACCCAAAAAGAATTTTTCAATTCGAACCAGTAGTTCCTGAGATTAGCGCGTTCAAACAAACAAACAAACAAACAAACAAACTCTTCAGCTTTATAATATTAGTATAGATATAAAGCATATTTTTAACAAGCATTTGAAGTGCCAGCAGCAGGAAGTGTGGGTGCATGACGTTATGAAATCACGTTTGATAAGCTGATAATGCTTTAATGTTTTTAAAGTGATGCAAACTTTCTTAATGAAGTCCTTATTGTTTTTGTGAATGATATACAATTGGAGGAAATTGTGTAATAAATGTTACAGATTTTAACAGGAAATGTAGATCACTCTTTTAAATTTTTGCCAGCAGGAAATCGTTGTCTAGACGAGGAAACGGAAGTTGGCTCCAGTTATGCCAACCTACAAAAACTTTAAATAACACCCACCTGTCTACTAAGGTGAATCTAAAACCTCTCAAAGAGTATCCGTGGTTAAACTCGAGATAGTATTTCGTCAAATTTTTAAACATTTTCAGACATTAACTAGCGGTTATTGTTGAATGATTATTCCAATCTAACCGGATGCACTGACCCTATGGGGCCCCGTCTTCGTTGCTGACGGCTCTTTGACGCGCCGTCGACCCGGACCTGGTTGCTATCGGACAGCTAGCCACCCATAGCTCGCCATCCGCAGGCCCGGGGAACTCTCTGCCTGCGTCTGTCTTTCCGAACGCATTCAACCCTAATCGCTTCTGGGTAAGCTCATTCCATCGTCGACTTTGTCTCTGTCACCTGACTTACATGAGATGGGGATTGCTCTTGATTCTAGTCTGAGTCAACAGTCAAGAGCAATCCCCATCTCAAATTAAAAAATAAAAGCTGAACTCAACCCAGTGACTCGATCTCACAATTCCTAAAATAACTACTTATTTTTTTTTTTTTCAAATAATTACAGAATTCAAACAAATGAGGCGTTTCACCGGATAGCGGTCGTGTTCTCGATTTACATAATCAATTGTTAAAAAAGCTATTATTGTTTTTGTTTTTTGTCTAAACTCTAAAGGCTTGACTTACCCCGTTCTTGATTATGCAAGTTAAAGCACGAATAAACTGGTGTACAATGTTAAATCGTGCTGATTTCTATTTCGTGTTAATTATTTAGTTAAATTACCTCAACACGAGAATTTAAGTAGGTATTTCATTAACAAAGTAAAAGTTTTCATGACACAAGTGTGACTCACAAGCTGGGGAGTCTCATATTTTAGCAGAGGTTTCGCAAAACCAACTAATACCAAAGCATAAAACATGTTTTCCACATGTGCTGCTCAATGTTTTTGCTTATTTAATCCATCGCTTTCCATCAGCCGAAATCGAGGTCACGATCTGGTAAACATTGAACTGAAAAGAAAAACATTAAAAGGTAGGGAAAATAACACGTAAAGAGGCGATGTTTTAGTTTTTTGTGTGGCTGAGGCCTGTGTCCAGCAGTGGGAACGTTAAAAGGCTGATTATGTTATGTGTTATGTGATCTGCCACACTCTATCACGAGAACTGTCATACTTGCAAGAATAAGAACAGCCCATCCGCTCAGAAAAAAAAGACATTTCTAAGTCCAACAATTTATTTTTTCAACATTTTCCACACGTAACAGCACACAATAATGCTAGAATTTCATCATAAACAAATCATCAGCAAACAACAATGCGTACAAATAGCTGTTAATTATCACCTATTAATTATTCCACATTTCATACTAAAATACTCATTCCACGCGTGGTTTCGTCAGCCCCACTCAATCGGCCATTACCAACATTTGATAATACCCTATTCAATGATATTACCTCACACGAGTTACAGGCGAATATGGGAAATAAAGCTTGTACAAAAACACTTAGGTATTGACACAATAACAATGGAAACTAGCAACTGTATGCGCAAGAGTTGTGTCCATTTGTTTGAACCATAAATGCGAGTTTATTTTCTTGTTCAAGTCATGTTTAAAAGAGCCTTTTTTTACAGATGGAAAACCATCAAATGAGTTCTTCCGCTCTGGGTGGAGTGGAAGCATGTGGCAGAGTCTTACTGACTAAAACCCATTCGCGCTCCTCTTAATGCCCTTTGCGTTCCAGGGTCGCGGGAACTCTTTCAAACAAAACCCTATCGCAGAACTGCAGCTGAGGGTTAGGTAAGGTCCTGGAGGAATCCTAGATCAGTAAATGTCATTCCGTATACTATAGAACGAATAGCATCATACTTTACAGCAAATGCTCTAAAACTTTCTTATATAGTGCAAAGGACCGCTTTCTGAAATAAGTTTTTGGAGTTCAAAACCTATCAATCCCTTCTTTAATGTCAAGAGTTCGCAAGTTTTCAGGCTATAGTGGAGCGGAGATACCTAACTTCAATTTTTTTATTAATAAACTAGCAGCGCCCCGCGGTTTTATCCGCGTAGTTCCCGTTCCCGTGGGAATATGGGGATATAAATATAGCCTATGTTACTCGTGGATAATGTAGCTTTCAAATGGTGAAAGAATTTTTAAAATCGGTCCAGTAGTTTTTGAGCCTATTCATTACAACCAAACAAACAAAGTTTTCCTCTTATAATATTAGTATAGATTAGTCTATTCCGAGCCCGATCTCAGGTTCGGTAATGCCATACCAACTAATTTAGCCACGAACTCCTCTAAATAAGAGTAACAAATACTATCTATAGTTAAATATGTATATGGGTGCAGTCAGATCAATCTAGAATATCATTGTTGGACGTAGTTCGCCCAAACCTCATAGCTCCCATTCTATGTAACACCAAGGTCTTATAGTTTCTATTCGGTAGATTAGCGGTTTACAGACGCAGTTATTCATTCAAGCGAAAACGTCATTATATAAATTGCACTAATACACCGACATGAATGTGTGTTTCGGTTTAGTCGGTTTATTTATGTACAGTCTAGTAATTCTTTACTGATTGATTTAAGTTCATCAAATTTCTAGTCAAACATTAGTGCTGAGCACAAGGGCCTTATTTTGTTTTTTTTTTAGAGATTGGAAATCATTAAATGAGTTCTTCCATTCTGGGTCCCCGGATGGGAGTGTCAGTCTCTTACTGACTAAAACCCGTCCGTGTTCCTCTTTTGCGTGCAAAGGCTGCAGTGACTCTAGAAAAGATATACGCAATCCTGACAGGCACTGGCCTAAGTGAGACTCGTCTTCTATGCTGAAATCACTTTGGAACACAACAGTTATCGGACGGCGAGTCCCCCAACGCTTGCCATCCACAGGCCCGCGTCTACGGTGGCCGGGAATCGATACGGTGGCCCGACGCCCAGAGCGTTTTCTTACGTTGCGGCGGCTGGGGTGCTCCCTCTTACGCGGTCCGCCCCCTTCTTCACTAGCATTAATGCTTCGAGCACGAGGGCTTTTGATTCGAATTTCTCAGTTGCAGCCCGGTTTCTGGTTTTGTGGAAGGTTTATGGCAAATATGCTCACTCTATTGGAAATAGGCTCGCACCTATTACATAGAACTTTGTGGCTGTACTAAAGGCACGTCTTTGCGTAAACCTTTGGGAAATAAAGACGTGATATTACGTCGCATCTGCAGCCGTTCAGACGATACCAGAATTATTTCTGAATAATGTGGTATCGATAAATAATACTAAAGCAAAAATCTAACCATTATTTTTAATCACCTATTGAATATTTACGTAACGCAATGGAAACAGTGAAAAATATATCAAATTGCGTTCCTGCCGCATCTCACGGTATATATAGCCTATTGTTTCTACGGAATTAAGTGCTCACATTTGTAATTGACACGGAAAACGCCAAAGTTAACAGAATACTCATTCAATTCCTTGACTTGATCCATTAAGATGTACCCAAGACTTGCGTAAAAAACCTCTCATCTTTGGACAAAGCCAGCCAATGATGATGTAATTAGTCCAGTCTTATTCCACGTAATGCGGAGTATCAACCTACACCCACATGTCATGCTTCCCTGATCAGAGCGGGTCATGTTTTGATGATCCACCCAACTGAGGTGCGTATTGTCATAGCATTACTAGTGAAATTACCATCAAAGTTGAAGGTGAAATCAATTGAAACAATACGCGACATTGAACGAAGAGGTCAATTATCGAATCCGCGACAACTGCATTACGAGCGATACGTAAGAACGGGTAACACACGCTAACAAAATTATCCAACGAAAATTTCACAACCCCCACCGACCTGAAGGCTGATTTCATCACCCCATTCACACCCCTCGATATTCTAAACAGAAAATTTGGCACCTCGTTACTAATTCTCATAATAATTTTTGCTCATGACCTTTGGCACAACAATGCGTACGTTTCGAAACTTAAACAAAAGTCACACAAGTTCAATGGTAGGTTTATAAATATCGTTTGAGTACATAATAGACCTCGTGTTCACCACTTCGTGATCGTTGACAAAAGCTTTCGCAACGCTATCGATGAATAATTAAATTTTAAAAAGTCCTAAATCAACGAATCATTACTAAAATCTTTTTATCAAGCCTTTCAATATTTAGACACGCATTAAAAAAGTTCAAGTTTCCATTATGATATGAGTTCTTGAACCTAATTTCGTTCGAATCCGGGGCAGGCACAACAAAGACAATAATGGCCCAATGTCGTTTTCATCACGATCCAAATCCGTCATATTTGCCGTTGAGTATTGAACTATTGATTATTCGGCATGTCAATGTTCGATATGGATCGTAATATCGTATACGCTTTATCGTTATCAAGGCTACGAGATTTACACGGTCGTAATTAGAGAAACGTATTAATAAAAGCGAACAATGAATTAACAGACACACACGCTATTCGATAGTATATCTATTGTGCTTGTGCGCCGTTGATCTATGATTTTAATGCGAAATTGAATTTCACACTCTTTATAGCCTTATTAGTTTTAGGTCTACTACACGAAGAGAGATGCAGTAATTAGTTAAATAAATATTTAATTTTATCCAATACCTAAAATTAAGGTCCGGTATAACTGAATATTTTCAAAATAATATTGGATTTGTTATTATATCGTTCGAACTTACTGAGAATTCACTGCAGAATTCACGTGGAGCTAAACGAAGAACGAGCAACCAGCAGGAGTTCCCCGTAGTGTGCAACTGCACCTTTGAAGACCCGTTGAACGCAACTGATGCTACTATACACGAGACTAAATTGATGCTCTACCTAAATTAGATAAATGTTAACCAGCGACTTGCAAAGAAAAGTAATCTACAAATTGTAAACAAACCGTTACACCAATATCACAACTCTCGCGCGGAGCGAACACAAACTGTCAAAAACAATTCTAATTTCCCTACATTTTGACAAAGTTTTAACATTGACTGCCGCTGTGAAGATTAGAATTTGACGACAAGAATTTGAACTCGATTTAATTACGTGAATCGGCCTTCTTATCTGACACATAACAAACAGTAATTAGATAACGTTTATTTCATAAAATGAATGCAGTGTGATTAATTAAAGTTTCTCAGGAATCCAAACAAGGTCCACCCACAGTAATTGTTCACTTATCTGAACCTCTAATTAAACTATCAGTTCACGCTTGACACAAATGAGTTGCAAGCGCAAGGTTATCTCGACCTTTTCACAGTCACACAAATTTTCATATTATTTAATTAATCATATGAATTAACACCTTTATACGTATGAAGTACTTAGCGGTCATCAATCAAAGTAAATTATAGGTTAATCTTAGGCAGTTTTGCTGTTTTGTTTCCATGACTAATGATCCCTAATGTGTGGCTCTTTGTCTATTAGGCAGAATAACTAAAGATGTAATTATCTGACGCAACGACGTTTATATCTACGGTCAGAGCTTTAAACTATAATTAGCTTCTGTCGTCATCTTCCTGCCCTTATCCCATGTAACTTGGGGTCTGCCCAACATGGTTTTTTTTCCTTTATTCATTCTCCATTTCCTTCATTCCTGTCAACTGACATACTGTCACTATTTTCTGTCCTGACCTCCTGACTCCCTTTTCTTTCATAACACTCCATACACAACCTGTCCCATCTTTTCTTTGGCCTCTCTTTCCGTGTTACCTCCTCCTCATTCATAACTCTTTAATTAACATGCGTTCCATCCCTCCTCTTCACATGACCACACCAAGACAAGCATTGCTTTACAGCATTACTGTCACTGGCGCCACATTCCAACTTACCTAAGCTTCTGATTTTATGTACCTACGATAATTTAATAGGGCTGGTTTTGTTCATAAACCCTTGTGAAACTGGGTTAGTAAATGTGAATTGTAGAAGGAAACAATTTATCTTTAACTGATCCTTTATATCGTCCAATCAACTGAGTATTTTAGGGTCATGGCTGACTAAATTGACTGTTAGTTGTAGGTGTGCTTGATAAATCATTGGAGTGGCCGCCTAAATTGGATTAAACACATACAAATTGACTTTAAATGATTGTCTCTATAATTATGGGCATGCCTAACGATAAAACAATGAATTATGAAGAATTATACCTTACTATGTGGCAGTGATGTGGTATGTCGTTAACATATCTAGTATTTATTTCATAATCACTGTCCAGTCAAGAAATTAAGATAACAAAGGCGCAATCACCATAATGGCAGTAGCAAAAAATGTAGTGCCTTTAATTATAAATGATATTTATTTTGTAAGTAGTTTAAACATAAGACTTTTACACGTCCAATAAACCAATTTTTTATAACCAGAGTAATGGGTGACACTGATGTCCTTTTAAGAAACACAGTTGTGTTGTACTCTCAAGTTCGCAACCAGAATGTCTCTTGGAGCTGTTCAAGGGACATTCTGGTTGCGAACTGCTGAGCTGAGAGAAAATTTCAACTAACTTCATTGATTGTTCCGGACTTTCGAGTCATTCCTCTAAAAAGATATACAGGCCCGTGTGAAACGGTAAACCAAACTATAGTCTGATTTAAAAAAAAAACAGCAGTTTTAAAGGAAGGCACACTATGTTTCCTTAATTTTTTATTTCATTTATATGGATAGAAGCTTGTGGCTAAATGATAACAGCCGCACTGGTCGATCTTCAATGTTAAGCACCGCTTGTCGAGCTCGAGGTCGGTCTGTGGATGGGTGACCATCTTAACACATCAAGATTCCTCCGTGCTTCGGAAAGCACGCTAAGCTGTCGGCTCCGGCTGCCATTACTAGCCATACCACACCATCTTTGACAGTCGTTACGGATTGTCAGAAACCAAAAATCTGACACCTGCATGGCCAAGAAGTGTTACCCAGCTAATAAGTTGTGGCCTACTATTATTAGGTATTCCGGTATTCAGCTGAGTGCGGTTTGACTGGAAGCCGACCCCAATGTAGTTGGGAAAAGGCTAGACAGATGATGACGTAAATAGAAGTAGTTTTTAAAATTATGTCAAATTTCTAACCCAACAGGGTTTAACTTTGCCTACATACACTGACCAGTTTTGCTCTCAGTGCAAATACAGTTTTTTAGAATGTATATATCCGTGTCGCCTTAAAAGCATTAGTCAGCTTGACGACTTAGCTCAAACATAACGAACCCTAATTTACATACATGAATAGAACAAACTAAACAAACATAAAACCGTCAATCGCATGATAAATACGACCTTGATAAGCGCACTGTCTCACTGTCCGAATGGCGAACACTCAGCCAGCGGACACTTACACAACCCTAGTGAAAGGTATCGCTATTGTACCGTTGTGTAACCCGCCTTATCAAACTGAACTATTTATTGAATGTCGGCTACGGACCTTATACACGATACACGACGTCGAATCAGGTGGCTGATGTCGCAAATTCTTGCCAATATTGATAACAGGTTCATTGCAGTCATTATTTTTAACTAATTGCTTGTAGGATTTAAATGGCGGTGTTACGTTTGTTATGTAATTTGCTGATACTGGAATCTAGTTAGTATATTGGTTGTTCTGGTTCCGGCTCACAGTTCCAGAAGCGAATTGCTGATGACCGATCCTAAAAAAAAAAGTTTTGCCATGCTCTGATCAGGATTCTGAGGTCCGTTTTTGCGTAGGATGCGTGGTTCCGGAGATTAGATAGAGAGAGAGATTATCCTCATTAGCACTTCATTATTCACCCTTTCCTCTTATCTATTACTCGTTGTATACTCTCATTATCAGTACTATTGTATAGTTCTATCGTTCATGAACTACCACGCTATTCTGAACCATCAATAAAACACATTCCTTCATTTTGTAACAATTTTTAACCGACTTCTAAAAAAGGAGGAGGTTCTCAATTCGGATGTTTGTATGTTTTTTTTTTTTTAATGTTTGTTCGCGCATAACTCCGTCGCTTGTCAACCGATTTGAAAAATTCTTTTTAAGTTGGAAAGGGTATACTTCCCAAATGGTCCCATGAAAATTTTATCGAAATCAACCAAGCGGTTTTAGAAAAATCAAAAAAAAATATCTACATTGTCTACATTGATGACCTCTTAGTTTACTCTGCAAAGGAGCAGTACGTTTTTTTACACCAATGGCCCCCCATTGGTGTAAAAAAAACGTACTGCTCCTTCCGGATGGGAGTCGGTGTTCAAAAAACGAAAAAGCAACCACAAACACCGGGTTCCGAAATTAAAGTTATTTTGCACTTTTTTGATTTTTTGTGTAAAAGTCGGTTGTATTTTTTTGTAAAAAGTTTTTTATTTCCAAAATTATATTGCTTATTATCTATAAAATATGAGCGAAACATCTCATCCACTAAAATATCGTTGTCAGCCTGTTCCCTGTAAATACACTCGTGAAACTATGCATTGAACATCCCTGTAACTTAGATAGCAAATATATTAATTAATATTACATATTGCCACAAGCCACAAGTTTTGACTTAGCTTGTAGATTTAGAGCGTGCAGTCTTTAGAGCTTGGCTTTATACGAGATCCGATAACTTTTTCACAGAGTAAGCTACGTAGATTCGTCTTGGCAACATTTTTACATGAAAATGCTTTTGGTGGGTATAATCTTTCTCTCAGCATTACAAGACGACAGCTCCTTAAATTTAATGAGTACACAGAATTAATTAAAGTAAACAGAATCACATTCACTAATGATCAGCTAATGACTGTCATTGTTAAAAAAGTATTTTTTAACTTTTTCACTTTCTGTTTATTGTCTTTGTAATATTGTATACGAGGGCGTTTGATTGTAGATGCTTTCCTTATTATTCTTTTCATAATATTTAATATTCGTCTTAGCATGTGCCAATAATCAGTGGTTGGATTCCTGCATAGCTTCTTCATATCGAATATTTCAGTTTTTATGACATGCCTCGCTTGTTCTCCGTCGTCAGAATTAGCAGAAATGTATGAATCTCTAGCGGCTCGTGCCACGGTTGACGATAACGTGCTTCGCAGAAGTAAAGTCACCTGCATCGATGGTCAAGACTATGTATTGAAACAAGCCTGGAAGCGAGATGTCGCTGCCGCCAAACACCTCGATGAAGACAAAGCAGTGCTCCGCCCAAGCAGGGCACACCTCCACCGTATGCTCTACCGTGCCCTCCGGGCTAACCACACAGTAAAAACTAAGACCCTGACCACCACAAAAAGGAGGCCAAGCTTAAGTCAACATTATTACACCTAGCAACAGTTAATTTGTTTTACTATGTGCCCGTCTATGACATAATGCACACTGACCTATGTACAGCACAATGTCAATGACTTTAATGAAGTACTAATCACATTCCGTTCGTAATAACATAATCAAGATGTCTATACCTAATAAAATGTACCTATGTATGTATGTAGGTACTGTATAAAGGTCTCGCATAGGTCAGATCATTATGTGCTTTGATATGCACCAAGCTAAATTGCCTATTGAACGGACCGCCTAAGGCAATACGGTGCTGGACAAAGGCCACTCCTAGTTCTAAATTTCGCAAATATGTAGCAAACAAGGTATTGTTCAAAGAAAATCACTTTTAGAATAGGTCCTGACGTAATATTGTAAAATGGTTGCGATGGACCACGTATAACTAACTATAATATACAAACAAAATACCTCATGAAAATCTTTTTGAGGCACTAACTATAAGCCGTTTCATGTTTCACACGGCCCAGTTTTAAAACCTTTTTTTTTTCAAAGTGACCCCGTGTTCCATACTCAAAATTCATTTAAGTATTTGGTAGATAGAAACGTAACGCGTCTGTCTGTTTGGATAAATATGTATAAAAACAAACTGATTCAGTACAAATTGGCTATAACAGACTTACAGACAGGCAGAAGTGTGATCCTATAAGGATTCCGTTTCTTTCATAATTTAATAACAATAATTTATTGGCACACACACAAGTTATAACACAAAAATTTCACACAATGAGAAGTAAAAATAGAACAGATCATCGAGTACAACAGAATTGACCATGGGCCCCAAACTAGGCATCGCCTGTATCTTGGTGGCCGAGGATTAATGAGTTGCCATAGCGGGTGTTTTGTGTGACAGCACAATGTTACCTAATTCTAATAGTTCATAAGCAAAACTATTTTACAAAATCTAGTGAAAAATGATATAACCAAAAGTAATTATAGATAAAAGCAATTAAATTAATCAAAATTAAAGTACAAAATCAAAAGATATAAATGTCAACAGAACAATTCGGAACAGAACAAATAACATTAATTGTTCACAATTTAAATATAAAAAAGCACAATAGCTATCACCTTTACAGAGCACATCTAGTTAGTATATATGTACATATGTATGTAGATAACTCAGCCTTAGAATTAGAACACCGGAAAACGATACAATAATGCTTTGGTACACCTATTATTCAACCAATATCATATAATCCATTGGCTGCATCTTTGCGAAACAGCTTGATAACAGAGCGGATAGAGCCGTCAGTACTTATAATAGTGTTTATTTTGGGTTGTCACGGATCAATTATGTTGTATTAAAGCGAGAAATTGAAGTCGTTCTTGTGTTTTTTGCGATAGTGTTGGTGGTTGAAGGGGTTGTCAGTATTTTTTATTGACAGATAATTTAGTTGGCATACCGGAGTTATTAACCTCTAAAGCACACGAACTAAGCAAATAGTTGAGAATATTTGATAGTTGATAATTTACTTTAGGTACTTTACCATGCTCAATCGAATAAGTGCCAATGACCGGAAATCTTGTTCCGGAAACTTAATTGGTAAGACAAAAAAAGAGCTGTGAATTGGCTACAATTACGCACAAGAACAGACTCCATTAAAAGACTAAATATTGCAAAATATTATCAATAATATCCGGTCTACTTTACGACTAAAGTTATTTATACATGATCCAATTTATTTAATAGGTGTAACACGTTCAGAAAGGCATAGTTGCTTTAAAATTAAATGTTGATAGCACGGAACTGTTACGTCAGAATACATAACATTCCTGATCACGACTGATGATACTGCTTAATTATATACTCGCATCATCAAGTGTTTAATTGAAACAGTAGACGGGTTTTATCAATATTGTGTAATGGGATTGTGTGTTACGAACTGTTGTATGTTAATAAACTTGTATTTAGGCTCTAGACATCCAGAATTGCAGAATTCATTCGAAAGAGCCACCGCGACCCTGGAACAAAAATAACATTAGAAAGAAGAAAAAAAGAAACATTTATTGCCAACACTACAGTTATAACATTATGAAAAAGAAAAAACAGATTTTTATAAAAATACTTAACAGTTTTTGCAGCAGCAGTGGTGGCCGAGTAGTGGTGGCGGGTTCAAACCCAGCCAGGCGCATTACTTTGTGTAATAATTAATTTCATCACCACTGCTCTCAAAACGGAGAAGGAAAACATCGTGAGGAAACCGGCATGTCCTAGAACCAAAAATTCAAAGACACGTGACATTCACCAACCCGCACTGGGCCCGCGTGGTGGATGACGGCCCATTTCCTCTCCTAAAGAGGAGGCCTGTGTCCCAGCAGTAGGAACATTAAAAGGCTGATTATGCTATGCTTTATAACAGTCTTTGGTTTGGCAAAAGGAGCGGGTTTAGCAAATGTTGAGCAGTGAGCAGCATAGCCACAACGCTGATTTTCAGCCCGCCTCATCTCTAATTACTGTAAGCTTAAAAAAAACTTATCTATACATATAATAAAATCGTAAACTAGTCAAGTAGTCACAAATAAAAATTTCTTAACTAACCAACATGGCAAAAACACAAAAAATAAATACCTTAACTAACCTACATTATTTAATACATATATATAAATACGGGTCAGAGCCCATTCGTCCCCTAAGATTCGCACCCTGTGCCCACTCGTCCCCTGGAACTTTTGAGGGGCCCATTCGTCCCCTGAAGAATAAAAAAAAAAAAATCTTCTAATATAAGTACATGTATATGTGTATACTGCAGCTTGGTAGTCCTGGTACAGTCGCGCAGAAAAGGCTAAAATAAGAAATATAGTAATTCGGTAGATATCATGTTTATTTCAAATAAGATTAACGGTTCTCTATTGTATTACCTAACTTTTTTATCCATAATTTAAAGAGCCATAACTTTTTTTGTCCTAATCATCATTTGTCCGAATGATAACTTACCCGAACTTAATATCACCTAATATCTCATGCCATAAAATTAAAATCTCTAAATATAATATATCCTAAACCCGTTTGTCATAAATATTACAATCAATAATATACAAAATATATAAAACCGTTTTCAATAAAAGTTATAAGTCCTAAATTCAAATTACAAATAAACAAATAATATTCTTAGAACGTATAACAAAGCAATTGCTATGAGCTTCTTTCATTTGTTATAATTAAAAAGATTTGATGATGCGTTATATTTTTTTATTATATATTACGTAAATAAATATATTATACATGTACATACTTAATAAAGCAGTTGATTGTGAACATTTGTGGTTTTTGTAAGCAAGCAAGCATGCAGCATGCAAGGAGTCATGCAGCATGGAAGCAAGCATACAGCATGCAAACAAGCAAGCAGCATGCAAGCAAGCAGCATGAAAGCAAGCAGCATGCAAGCAAGCAGCATGCAAGCAAGCAGCATGTAAGCAAGCAGCATACAAGCAAGCAGCATGCAGGTAAGCATGCAGCATGCAAGCAAGCACGCAACATGCAGCAGGCATGGTTTCTGTCACGGCTCCGGCGCTGCGGGGCTCCGGCGGTCCCACGCGAGTTTATCGTCGCAGATGGGTTTAACGCTCACCGGATGTTACAACCACCTGCTCTTCAACTCGCGGGCCGCCTCGCCCCTCCGCGCCTACGCGATTTTAAATTACACTCTAGGGGTAGGGCAGACAAGACTACGTGGAGTCGGATTTACAGCGATTCGTTTCTGTCACTAAAACCTATTTTTAGCAAATGTTTTAAGATTAAAATATTTATTATAAATGAACATTCGGAATAATACACATTATTCAACACAATACTTAGGACATATGACTTTAGGGCATCTAAAATTAGGAGATTGAATTATTATAGTACTCGATATTATGACAGAATACTTTTAGAACTAAAGATAATTATGCTAACCAAAATTTCGGGGTTTTGAACATTATGGTTATTGTAGTTTATAGCAAACGTGTTATGGATAATGATTTTCGGACAAACAATTTTATGAGAAGTAAGGGAGTACCAAGATTAACACATACATAATCAAAATGTCCTAGAAACTAACAAAATACAACTCTTTTACAAAAATCAGCCTTGATTGACCATCATATAAATCAAAATTAAATATAAAATATGCAAAAAAAATATAACACATATCAACAGTAAATAATCACTTCTTATTTTTTTGTTTATTTACCAACTACATACATGCAAAATCATAATAATTACCCCTCCCGCTTCGGCATTCCACACCCCGCGCACATCTGGAGAGTACTTACCAATTTTAAACACCTTATCTATTATTTGTAACCCGTTTTTTTAACAAGCCATTCGTAGTGAGACAATTTTACATCGTAAGCCTATCGACAGGTTATATTATTATCATGACGGATTATCATTCATCATAGCTCTTTTTTCAATTATCTGTTATAATTTTTTAAATTAATTCCGTTAATAAACTGTTCACAAGTGTACTATGTTAACCGTTTCTTATGTAAAATATAGCTAATTTTATCTCAGGGGACCAATAGGCACCCTGAATAGGTGCCGAATCTTTAACTTATATTGTATATATATTAGAGGGGACGAATGGGTACCTTAAAAATAATATTTTTTATTAAAATATTAATTGGTCCCCTACCAGGAGACCAATGGGCACCTATATAGGGACCGAATCTACAACTTTTATGCTGGGGGTCCAATTTTAGGGGACGAATGGGCTCTGACCCATAAATACCCCATAGTAAAAACAGACATTAGGAGGAACACGGATGGGTTTTAGTCAGTAAGAGCTTGACACTCCCTTCCACTGCGCCCAGAGCGGAAGAAGTCTTTTAATGATTTCAGATCCATAAAAAAAGGCTCTAGACATATCATGACAGCGACATTCATTCAGTAATAATGGCTTCATAAGTCTGACCCAATTTCTATCACCGTGGCTGATCTCAACGAAAATTAGCCAACTACGCAGGAGATTAGCATAACCATAATCAGCCTTTTAACGTTTCCACTGCTGGGACACAGGCCTCTCTAGGATAGGGAATGGGACTTAATCCACCACACGGGCCCAGTACGGGTTGGTGAATGTCACATGTCTTCGAATTTTTGGTTTTAGGACATGCTGGTTTTCTCATGATGTTTTCCTTCACCGTTTTGAGAGCAGTAGTGATGAAAGAAATCACACGCAGTAACGCGCCTGGCTGGGTTTGCCCCCACGATCTACAATTCGTGAGTCGGGGCCGTTACTACTCGGCCACCACTGCTCTCTTTCGCAGGAGATTTATAATGTAACTTTGTTTTAATTAATTGTGCGCAAATAGAGAGATAGCGCAGGACCAATAACTCTACTTGCTTTCCAAGGGAGCGGATACAATACCACTTTTCACACTCCGAATTCCTAATGGATAAACCCAAAAACATGTTTGCACGACACATCGTCAATCCCATGGGTCGCTGTCATTCGAAAGATCGTCAACTTGTCCAGGTAACATTCGTTTCTTTACTCGATTCCATTCTTAATGAAAAACCCCAAAAACACTTTTGCCCGACATCATAGTCAAAAGTCGCTGTCATTCGAACTTGTCCAAGTAAGCCAACATTCAGTTCTTTACTCGCTTCCCTTGTAGTTAATTTGTATGTATTCGGGTATCTGACACATATCAATGGTAAACCACGCCTGAGATATTCCATTCATTCAAAGAGGAAGAGTGCAGTCACTCACACAAAAAATACAGTTAATACCAATACCAACATGGTCACGGAAATGATCTTAGTCATCTCCGAAATGTCATAAAGTTGTAAAACGTGATCAATTAAACTTTTAATTATTGACCAAGTCAGGAAGTGTATACGACTGTACTGTTTCCAACTGCTAAATTGAACGCTTAACATACAAGCTACCTACTACTGATATAAGCCTTAAGGCTCATATTTTTGCTATCTTTATTGCTGATTTATCCTTGCTAAAAATATGTTAATTATTACAAGACATTATGGATTCTGCAATACGTGATGGTTATTGCACAACTATATAAAAGGTCTACATTTAACGCAGCTGTTTTTTATTATGACGAACCTATTGAAAACAGACGAGAATATTCTTATTGGAATGAAAATTTAATAGCACATCAGGAACTAGTTGACTTCTTATTTATTTATGTACACACAAGATACTTAAAAAAAAGAAAATTTTGTACAAAATCAAGAGCACAAAGGTACTGCTTATTTCAATCGAAATTTCTTCCAGCAGACCTGTGACAGAAGAGTGGGATAAGAAATGTAGACACAGTGTGTAAAGAGAAAGAGAAGGAAACTTAAAATATACTATACTAACTTAACTAAGACATATTAACAACTATTTATACATACAAATCAAATTAAAATAAACATATAAACAAATAGGTATACACAAATAAATATACCTAAATAATATGCATACTTCTATATAAAATAATACATACCTAATACCTTACCTTCTTCTGCTCTGGACGGAGTGGAAGGGAGTGTTTACTAACTAAAACCCTCCCGTGTTCCCCCTAATACCCTTTGCATTCTAGGGCCGCGGTGAATCTTCGAACAAATTCCGCAACCCTAGCATGAACTGGCCCTAGCAGGCCCCGCTTCTATGCTGACATCTCTTTGAGGCGCGCATAGAACACGATGCGCCGTCGAACCGGGCCTGGTTGTTATCGGATGGCAGGCCACCCATCTCTCGCCATCCGCAGGCCCGCGCCTTGTGTGGCCTGATATCGCCCAGCGACTCCTGACATTGCAGATACGTAACTGCTAGCCGCGATACATCACCGATACATAGTGGAAAAAAATCTGCTGTTCCTTACATTTATGTTCGTATAACTAATCAAAATGTAGGGAACAGCTGATTTTTTTTTTCGCGATTTCAGGTTCAGTCCTATAGTAAAAGTTGTTCATAATGATACAATGACCCCGTAAGAGGTTGGTGTTTTACAAATAACCCTGTATAGATATTCTAATCAACCATAATTCATTTTTTATTTAAAGTTATAATTATATATTATTCACTTATTATTATAACACGATTGCCCGAAAAACAATTCTTATGTTTGAAATTGAAAACAATATATCTATAGTCCCCTGAGGATGCCTCGTGGAGAGGCGAAACACGTGTCGGTAATGGTGTTGGGTATTGCTTTGCCTTCCTGCATGTGCATAAAATCCTTGCATTTGCCTTGTAATCTTGCATGTGCACAATATATGAAATGTGAATAATCTTGCATATAGCGGGCGGGAGGGAGGTGCATACCTGCAACCCACTAATATTCGCGGAAATTAAAACTAGATATATTGTTTTCAATTTCAAATTAAAATGGATTTCCGCAAAGTAACGCCTGACTCAATCAATTTTTTTTAATTCTTATGTTTTCAGGATTCATGTATGTATGTATGTATGTTTGTGAGTTTATTCCACCATAACTTCTTAACTGATATCAATATATATGGTATCGATAGAAGCGTTGACTTAACCCGAGTAATATAGGCTACAAACATTTAAAGGCAACATTTTAAAAAACAAAAAGGGGGAGAAAAAACATGGTTCACGAATTAAAAAACCAAAATATTTAGTTTTCACGAAAATTAATCTACATACAAAAAAAAAGATTATTATTTATTTTTGACATGGCAGGCGTTTTTTATTTTTATCATTATTTTCCTGTTTGTAGCAGGCAGATTTTATATAGCCGTACATAGCACAGAATCCTTACAGCGACTGGTCTAACCGCTAATTAGATTCAATTATCTTGCCAATACGCCCACATGAATCAAAACAAAACAAAACAAGATCCATTAAATCGAGCAGACTGCTATTACTCTTCGCTGGACCATCGCCTGCCCACGTGGATTACTTTCACGCGAACCCATCACGGATATGTGTTAGTTACGGAACTATTATTTTTATCTATGCTCTGGTACATCCGATTGGGATAGTTAATATGTAGTGTGTTTTCGTTGTTATACGATATTTTGTAACAGCTAATGTGTGTCGACTTTTGTCAGAGATCAGAATGCGAAGAGAATGCAGGTCGCTAAGCTGCATGTGTTTCATCTGATCTGCACTTATTTTATAACTAGCTTCTGCCAGCGACTTCGTCCGCGTGGAATAGTTACTTTACCCCCGATTTTGAAACTCTCAGCCCGATCGCTTTAAAATTGACAAAGTTTCATACAAACGTTCATCCCCTATTTTATCCCCTTGGGGGTAGAATTAATCAAAATCCTTTCTTAGCGGATGCCTACGTCATAACATCTACCTGCATGCCAAATTTCAGCCCGATCCGTTCAGTGGTTTGGGCTGTGCGTTGATAGATCACTATGTGTGTGTGAAATATGTACAACTTACAACAAAAAAAGAAATGAAATTAAAGCTGAAATGCCTGTGCAAAATTATATTATAATAACCTATACCTACTTCACTTAAAAATAAATACCTATAACTACGTATAACTAATTAATAAAATAACTACTAATTAATAAAAGTGTCTACGCTTTTACCTACTTAATACTAAAAAAAACAGAACATTAATTAGCCAAAACTAACCTATCGGTATCTAAAAATCTATACTCCTACTTCTACTACTACTTCACCTAAAAAGAAATAAAATTGAAACTTTTAATAATTTGTAATTTGAACGAATATTTAAACATTACCAATATAACTAATAAGCCCCTTTTTTATAAAATAGCAACAAAAGTTACACAAAAATAATCACAATAACATCTTAAAGCATGATTCAGTATTAAAGCGCGACGGCGCGATGGCTTATTATTGTATTCATGTATAAGTTTGGTGATTCTATACCGATTTCTATGATTCTTTTTTATTGAATAGGTAATAATGTTAACTTTTTTTAATTATTCATGAGTGGGAGTATTATAAACGTAAGAGTAAACAAATATAATCAGAAAGCTCCTAACTGCTAAGCTATCGGGAGTTACACGTGTTATTGTGAGTCAACCATAAAAGATAGACATATGCTGTTGTGGGATATTTTTTAGATAATTTTATGTAGAACATTTCCGTCATACATGATTTCTATGTAACTTTAATCATTAAGGCTACACACGCGACGGAAGCTTAAAAAATGGAGTAACTTCTCCCGTTTTCCCAACATTTCCCTTCACTGCTCTGCTCCTATTGATTGTAGCGTGATGAAAAGTATACTATAACCTGCCCAGGAGTATGAAGAATAATTGCACCAAGTTTCGTTAAAATCGGTCGAGTAGTTTTTGTTTCTATAAAGAACATACAGACAGACAGACAAAAATTTTACTGATTGCATTTTTGGCACCAGTATCGATCACTAATCACCCCCTGATAGTTATTTTGAAAATATATTCCCTGTACAGAATTGACCTCTCTACAGATTTATTATAAGTATAGATATAGAAGAGTTAACCCTGACTTTTTTTTTGTAGGGTGATCTATGGTCGGACCTACGGATAGCGAGTGATGGGAAGACCGCCGTCCGATATCCACCAGGCCCAGGTTGACGTTGCGTCTTGAGGAGAGATGTCAACAAGGAAGGGGGGAGCATAGGATCAGTAATTGCTAGGATCGCGGAAATTTTTCGAAATTCACCACAGCCTTGGAACGCAAACCGCATTAGGAGGAACACGGGTGGGTTTTAGTCAGTAAGGGTCTGACACTTCCTTCCGCTCCGCCCAGAGCGTAAAGAAGTCATTTGATGATTTCCGCTACGGCTAAAAGCTACGGGAAAAGTTAATACGATAAAGAAATAATTGCTTGAACTCAGGTAACCTCTTTATATGCTTCATCTTGACCACATCATCGCTTCCCATCAGGGGAGATAGTGGTCAAACGCATAAACACCTATCAATAGTAAAAAAAAAACAAATGCTATCAACTTCCAATATGCATATAGTAACAGAAGACATAATACGAAATTATCTTAGAAAACTGTAAATCAAGGATTTTCTCAAGCACACAATATTAACAGCGTCCTAAGATAATTTACTAGAACGATAATAATTTACCACTGTGCCACTAATCAGCGCAATGGAAACACACCACTTCGTTAGAACATCTGCCTGCATTTGAAATCAAACAATAGCCAAATTACATATTCAGTCCAGTTATCTAATGCGTTACAATTAATGGCTTTTATATCAATCGTATGGCGTTACATCAGGCCTTTCTATATAGGCAATTGTAATTACACACGTCTAATTACTTAGAGTCTTGTGCATATTATCAATCATCAATATATAACTATAAAGCTCTCCGAGTGCCAGACAGACATAGCATAGACGAAACTACAGATCGTAGAAAGCTGAAATTCGGCATATTGGAGGAGGAGGAAGAGGAAAAGCGTACGAAGTCGCGGAAAAAAGCTTGTCAATATTTATATAACCCTTCCGTTACTGACTGACAGACAACGCACACCCGAAACTACTGGTCGTAAAGTGAAATTTAGCATTTAAAAAAAAGGTTCTTTGGGGAGCACTAAGAGACGATTTCCCGAAATTCCTACGGGATCAACAAAAAAGTGGGATACGCGTACGAAGTTGGCAAAAGCTAGTTCACATATCTATACTAATACTAATATTATAAAGAGGAAATATTTGTATTTGTGTATGTAACGAATAAACTCAAAAACTACTGAACCGATTTCAACAATTCTTTCACCATTAGAAAGCTACATTCACTGAGTAACATAGGCTATACTTTATCCCCATATACCCACGCGCTGCTAGTGCATGTATAAAAGTATGTATAAAAGGGGTATTGACTGATATATCAACACACAGCTGAAACTATTGAGACTAGAAACATGAAATTTAGCACAAGGCTTCCTTTTACGGCGTAGGTGAGTACTACGAAGGAAACTTCTAGAAATTCATCCTGTAAAGGCAAAAAAACGGGGGAAATCGTTTTTACTAAATCAGCGCAGACAAAGTTGCAGGCAAAGTGCTAGTTTCACTATATGCATAATAAACAGCTACATTGTTCGAACGAATATTTTAATTTTAACTGTCTAATTACTGAGTGATGACTCTGTGCAATAAATAGTGCAGATGGTATCTAGCATCTAAATAGAGCAATTATTTTTGCATTAAGAGTATCTTCGTACTTAATTGAAGTAGCAGCGAACTATTTTTGCAATATGTGGTAGGTACACTGGGGAACGTATTGCAAAAATAGTACGCTTAAACTCCATTAATACACGGTAAATGGTTCAAAGTAAATGCAACTCATTATTGTGACGGCTCTTCCATTCATGAATTGAATGAATGTAACAAAATATTTCCTTGAAGGGTAAAACGCAAAACAGCGATAAGATAGCAGAGGTATAGTATAGCTATACTTAAGGCTCACCCACAAATCTGCTAGGGTTGCGGAATTTGATCGAAATTCCGCTCCACCCAGAGCCGGAGAAGTGATAATTTCCCATCCAAAAAAAAAATACAAAAGACCTGCCCAATCCAAATCAAAAAAAGTTGTTCCACCCATGAAAAAGCATAGACTTCCGACCAGGACCCCAAGTCTCCTATTTTTATTTTGTTATTCCAACACGATTCCATTGCCATTTTGCTAAAAGTTCGTAATATGCAACATACATAATGGTCGATCATTGGTCGGTCAATGGTCTCGTAATACTTTTTGATAACCGAGATATTAGAAGCAATGCCTGCACAATAACGTTCTAATGGTAGGTCACTGATCAAAGGAACTATCAACATTTTAGCAGATTACCGCATACGTCTGTCATTCATTTGTCATTATGTACGCGATTACCATTCTATGCCATTTCTTTCAATGAAGTGTCAGTGGTTGACCGTTGGAAGGTTATAATGACGCTTTTATATTAGCAGATTACCAAACTTGTCAAAATCAACCTTTATGAAATCAGTGATAGGCCATTCTGACACTATTGTAATAGCAGACTTGAGGCCCAGTGCTGGTTAACATCCATTTTCGTTTCAACGAAGAACGGCACATAGACACTGTCCAACTTCAGATAGCCTAAACTGAAAGTGAAAACGAAGCGATTAATATCAGATCTGTGTCAATTTCGTGATCGTTCAAACCGATGAACCGATACATGTTACACAAGCATAAAAGTTATTTTTACTAATGTAATTATTGCCTAGTTAAAGTATTTGCCAATTATATACACTGCTGTTTAATCGACCAGATAAATACCTAGTTTGAAATGGTAACAAAATTGGCAAAACGGAATTATTTTTGTAGTATTATTTTACTTTCGATATTGTTACGTTACAAATAATAATTTATGACATTAATTCGTAAAAATTGATTTTAAAATAGTATAGAATGTTGTATTCTGTGATAGAATCTTCTGCCTCATAAAAAATGCATTTAAGCAGAATCTAAATCGCTGAGTCTAGAAGCATTTCTGCTCATGAATCCGAACAGTTTATATACGAGTATACTATTAAATTTCTATAATATTTACGAATAATATAAACTAAAAAGAATCTCTGTCAGTCTGTTTGTTATCACTTCACGTCTTAACTTCTGAACAGATTTGAATGAAATTTGGCACATGAGTAGACTAGATCTTTAGATCTTTTATTCCGGGAGTAATACTACTTTGGCACTTTCTGACTTCGTGTGCATATAAAGAATGAGAGCACAAACAACAAACGCCACAAATACTCTACACTTAAGTGGTAAGAAAATAAGTTATTTTATAACCAGGTCCTGCCTCGCCCTACAGTAGCCTCCAGGGTCTCATTTATCTCTATTCCAAAATACATTAAAATCTGTTCGAAAAAAACAATACCACTTTTGCAATAATAACATTGATCAGGATAATTCAACCCTAAAACGGTGACAGAACAGACAACTTTTGCTGAAAATAAAACCAATCGGTGCTTGACCATGGAAGACTGATAGCAGACTTTACCGAGTCACTAGGAAACAGATAGGTAGCCTCCTGTTTGTATTTATTTTAATTACACAGCCCGGTTTCAGTTTTGTGACGTCACCGCATCGTAATGTTGTCCATTTACATTATTGTATTTTGGTGTATCCTATTACACTTGGTTCATCATCGATACATTTATTTTTTGATCAAATGATTATTTCCGCTCTGGGTGGAGCGGAAGGGAGTCTCAGACTTCCTCACCTTCCGCCTGATGCAGGTGCTCACGGGACACGGCTGTTTTGGGAGGTATACCTGTTACGGATTCAGTGGGAGGACTCGGGCCTTGGGGACTTGGGGCCCAGGGCCTCAAGTCTGCTATTACAATAGTGTCAGAATGGTCTATCATTGATTTCATAATGGCTGATTTTGACAAGTTTGGTAATCTACTAATATAAAAGCGTCATTATAACTTTCCAATGTTCATCCATCGACACTCCATTGAAAGAAATGGCATTGAGTGGTAATCTCGTACATATGGTAGGTGTATGTGGTAATCTGCTAAAGTTTTGACAGTTCCTTTGATCAGTGACCTACCATTAGAATGTCATTGTGCAGTCATTGCTTTTAATAGCTCGGTTATCAAAAAGTATAACGAGACCATTGACCGACCAATAATCGACCATTATGAATTTAGCAGATTATGAACTTTTAGCAAAATGACAATGGGATCGTATTGGAATGACAAATTTATAAAAATAGCAACCTTGGGGCCCAGGTCGGAGGATCCTCCTTTTTCAATGGAATTTTGCGAGACTGCACACCTTGTTCCGCCTACCTTTACATTGCTAGGTTGTACCTACTTGCAGACCGCAACTTCCTAGGCAAGTGGCAGTCCATTCGGGTACCTACAAACTAAACGCGTTCTAATTATTCACCGCACGACACACGAGTTACGACAGTCTTTTCTACCTACTACTGCTACACTACATTACACAGTCGTATGTCTATCCCATGACCGCTACGGTGAACGTAATGTCACGCAGAGCCAAAGGTTATAGCCTACCAGCACCCTTCGCCAGCCCACGGAATGTCCGATCCGAATGCAATTTTAGCCTACCTAAATGTACTAGCATTAGTATTCATTGGATTTGTCGGTTCAATTATACTTGGGTACTTGTAGAATTTGAATGTTTCGACGGTAATTGCCTCGTATGGTATGGGCGTCTTAATGGCAATCATTAAGACACATATATGGTATATTATTATGCGTCTGGCGCGATATTGTAGTACGAAGTGCTCATAAATAATTTAATAAACAGAGCTTACATTTATTTTTCTCACCTACCTAATGTAATGATACTCATCAAAAGTTTCATCAACAAAATAATATTGCCCTTTTTTTCTGGATGGGAAATCATCAAATTACTTCTCCCGTTCTGGGCGGAGCGGAAGGGAGTGTCAGACTCTTACTGACTAAAACCCACCCGTGATCCTTCTAGTGCCCTTTGCGTTGCAGGGCCACGGTGACTCTTTCGATCAAATTCCGCAAATAGTCAGACACGCGTTATCTAGCTGTGATTGGTTGAATGAGTTTTCAACAGCCAATCACTTCGAAATCACAAAATGTCGACCCGTCACTCAACTTGTATGTGACGGGACGATATACTTTTTCCAAAAACATTTCTATTAGCAGGTTATTTAGTACTAGCAGTCACCTAAGTTCTTCTCTAGTCTTATTCTTTTTTACGCAACCATCCATCGGTTCTTTGGGTATCCTCTACAACTATTCTTGTAATCATCAACTTAAGTTTAGAAACATCAGTAGTACCTACTCAGAGAGCTGTTAGGATCTTCCAGGTTGGGCACGGAATTTTCGTTGTTAAATACCATGCTTTTTTCGACCTTCGCTACCAGGCGGATATTATCTAATAATTCAACTCTAAAATGTGTAAGTATGATTAAAAACCTAATTTCTATTTTATTTTTCTATCAGAAAGCGGTATTGAGGGAATTGGTTAAAATCTCTAGTAAATTAGTAGTTTCTAACACATTTCAATCAATTTTCTCATTTCCATTGATCATCCAAGTTTAATTGAATCAATTTCCTACATAATGAAGACTTACTTAATCTAAATTAAATTAACATTTTATAAAACCATATTGCCCAAGAGCACACAACAGTATCTACGTCATTAGTACATCCGACATAGGCTGTGACAATGAAGTCAATTTCACAAATACAACGCAATTTACTTTCAAAGACTTTCGCAACTTCAAAGAAATAATACAAAAAAATAGTTCGCCTACGCACTGCTGAGTCTAGACTACGGATTATGGGTTACTCAACTTTTGACAGAGTGGTTTAGCATTTTTAACTGTTAATAGTAACTAGTAACATGCCCCAGCTTCGCTCTGGTAATAGATCATTAAACTCGCAATCGACACATGTTTTTTCCCACATTTTCGTGATGTCGGAAAAAACATTATCTTGTGTAAATGGGCTGGGTTTCCAATATGAATTGGAAACCCAGCCAATTTAATATAAATAAAATAAATAAATAATACACCTTCACATCATCCGCCTAGCCTTTTCCCCAACTATACTGGAATCGGCTTCCAGTCAAACCGAATTCAGCTGAATACCAGTATTTAGCGTGGAGCGGCTGGTTACTAGACCAATTCCAACACAACGTCTGCAGATATTTTCGTTTAAATTTTCTGTTTTTAACCGACTCCCAAAAAAGGAGGAGTTTCTCAAGTCGATTTTGATGATTCTATTTGTATTCGAAAGCTGGTGCTTGTTGTGTGGTCCCATTTAAATTTGGTTGATATTTTCTTGTTACATGCAATAAAATACAATAAACGAAAGAAAATAGTTTTGTTAAGTACAATGACTTATATTAACTCTTCTTACTTTTTTAGATACAAAATCGTTTAAAACATTTTGAAAGTTGACCTTTTCCAATACATCATTTTCAATCGCCATTATTGACAATTAAACGATTCTATGATATTGTTGAACGAAGACAGGTTTTTATTAAATTTACTTTTGAAAACTTTCGTTCACCTGCGGCGTTTTATATCATCAGACTTTTATATTTGCATTGCTACCATTAGGTACATTCGCGAAAGTTGATTGTACCATATTGTCAAAAATCAAACGATTTCTCGACAGGTACAATGTTATGTGTCGGGGGCATCCTCCAATTTTAAGATGCAATTCTTGTTATACTATCTCGTTTATAAACTCGGGCTCAATGTCCTTTTTTTTTTTTTTTTTTTCTGGATGGGAAATCATCAAATGACCCCTCCCGCCCTGGGTGGAGCGGTAGGGAGTGTCAGACTTTTACTGACTAAAACCCACCCGTGATCCTTCTTGTGCCCTATGCGTTCCAGGGCCGCGGTAACTCTTTCGAACAAATTCCGCAACCCTAGCAGGCACCGACCCTATGGGGCCCCGTCCTCGGTGCTGACGGCTCCTTGTGACGCGCGTGGAACACAACGCGTCGTCGACTCAACCTGGTATCGGACCGCGAGCCACCCACGCTCACCGTCCCCAGGCATCAGCCACTGCGCGATAGCACAGCGGCCGACTTGTCTCTGGAGGGGGCCGAAATGGGACCATTACTGGCACTCCATCTCAGCACCCTCCCGAGTGTTAGAAGCCGCAGCACCCGCAGCAGAAGCGGCAGCGGCGGCGACAGAGGCGGCGGTGGCGGCGGACCTCTTGCCCCTGGTCGGGGCGGATGGCGCGCAGGCCCTTCCCCCAGCCCAGTGCTCGGCCGGCTTGCCAACAGCCGCACATGCACTGCAGTGCGGCGTGGCCTCGCACGAGCCGGCCTTATGACCGGGCTGACCACAGCGGAAACAGAGTCCGCTGCGGTCGAGGCTCAATGTCCTCAGAATAATTTTCACAAATGTTTGTACAAGCTTATTAATTTCATCGTTGAACTTTGTCAAGAAATCTGTTAGAAATCCAAACAGAGAATTAATTTCCATTTTTTAATTAATGTCTAGTACAGACAAATATATTTCAGTTTTTAAGTTCTCTCTTCCCCTGAACACAACTTCTTCTGCAAATTCGTCATCATACGCTGATTTTCATAACTATATTCGGTATCAATTTCCTTCATCTCGTTGTCGGGACATAGGCCTTCCGGAAATAATGCATCCATCTCATGCATCCATCACTTTTATAGTTTGAAATAGTAACGTGGCGCCTCAAACGCAGAAGTTAGTGGAAAAATATATAAGTAGTTTCTAATAGCATAATAATATCATAACACCATCTAAAAACCAACACAATATTTTTCGAGTTCCGAAATTAAAGTTATTTTGTACTTTTTGGTTTTTTGTGTAGAAGTCGGTTGTATTTTTTGGTAAAAAGTTTTTTTTTTAGTGTTTTAATTAAAACCTTAAAAATATAATATTATGTTTCGTCACGTTTGCGTGACACGCGATTTAAATGTAAAAAAAAAATGTTTTTTACAAAAGTATTTTATCGTACACGTATACGTGTTTTGTATCTAGTATTTCAGATACCATTCCAGTGAGTTATTTATATCTGGTGTCTAAAATACTTAATTTAAAAGTATTTTGTATTTCAGATACTTTATTTAAGGTATCTTGTACATCTTTGTTCGTTGACCCCAACGTAGCTCTCTCTCCGCAGCACGTACTCCTACGGGCATTTATCTATACTAATATTATAAAGCTGAAGAGTTTGTTTGTTTGAACGCGCTAATCTCAGGAACTACTAGTTCGAATTGAAAAATTATTTTTGGGTTGAATAGACCATTTATCGAGGAAGGCTTTAGGCTATATATCATCACGCTTAAGCCAATAGGAGCGGAGGAGCGATAAATAATGTTTTAAAATCGGGGATTCCACTAGGACGAAGTCGCGGGCAGCAGCTAGTTCCTGAATATTCCTGATTCGATACTAGACTCGAGTGAAGTTAGCGCTGCGACGTAGTTTTATTAAAATAATTTAAGTCAGCTTTATTATACAGATAGGGCATTTCTTTGCACATTTCTATTAATTGCAATAGAACTTATTTTTCAGCGGACAATGCCGCCGCCGCCGAATTGGTAATTTCTCGATTCATTTCTCTAGCGGTCATCGTGCTACACGTCCTTCTTGAAGGAAGTGCGGGCGCTGACTAGTGCTGACTGGTCGCTCTAAATCGTAGGGAAGCGATTACACTATCCTAAATCGTAAACAATTTAGGAAGGCGGGCGATCGGGTCCTTCCAATCTCTCTAAAGCGCTTATTACACTATCCAATCTTTAGGAAGCCAATTTAGGAAGCAGGATAATGTAATTGAAGTTAGAGGCCGATTTAGTTCGAATTCCTAAATTGTATCCGATTTAGGTTTCCTAAAAATTGGATAGTGTAAGAAGCGCTTAAATCGGTCGCTACCCGTCCTAACTGCAATTACACTATCCTGTTTCCTAAATCGGCTTCCTAAAAATTGGATAGTGTAATAAGCCCTTTATACAGGAAGCTGTGGGTTGCAGCCCGAGCCGTCGCGTAGGCGAGGGCGAAAATCAGCCAAATGAGCAAGTTGCTCACCGAGTTCCATACGCACTTTTTCAACACACTTGCGAGGATAAAACAACAATTATTTACCACACAGCAGCACAAATGCGATACAAACAAAATATGAAAATCACAGGAAATGGCGCACAAGTTTTTTTTTTCACGTGCGAATTGATAATTTTAGTGATAAAAATGCAAATATTCTATGACTAATTACTAGTGTGTAATACCTTTTATACGCACGTGTTTTATAGTTCAGTTTATGGCCGAAGGATGTAATAAGGCTCAGTTTACGAGCAAGTGTGTTGAAAATAAAATTACCAAATTCCAAAATAATCCAACTCTTACCTCTGACACCATTAATGTGTTCATTCACATTCGATATCGTGCCTACACAAACCTGCCGTGATTATGCGCAATTACAAGCCAAATCCCCCAACACCCGCAGAACAACGCCCTACTGCGGCCCTACTAAGATTTAGTATAATAACAATTAATCTATAATTTATAGGACCATGTTGATTTACATACAATGAAAACCACCCCTACAACCTAGAAAATAAGAGTTATAAATGCGGATTTGAATTAAACGTGACTGTGCCAGTATAAAGGACCTTGGGATTTGAAAGTGCACGCAGTAACCGGAACATAGACTAGTACGTATTACGTTCCAGGAAAAGTCGAGAACTTATAAAGTGATATATTTTAATTATTTAACCTTCATCATGTCGTTATGGGATCTCGTGCAATGGACTTATGACATGCAACATTCTTCAGATTGTTTCATAGTCAAATCCATTTCGGTAGCGATAGGTAATTCATTCACAAAGTCAATTTTAACCGATTTTATAATAGGATAAGGTTCTCATTTGCTTGTATGTTTTTAACTTATTAATTAACTAAAAATATGAAGAATATTTAAGTTATTATAATGAACTAAAAAAAACTTTAGTTGTGAAACCTATCTCTTGATATTTTTAAATCTATATACGCGCCAACACAAAACTTGAACGTGAATTGAGTTACTTTTTAACGATTGCTTTTGTCGAAAATAATGGCAAAAGAAACGGGTCTGATTTTATTGGTCGGGCTGATACTGAGCGCCCACTCCCGGCCGCTATCCCACTACTGCCCGATGCGGGGACTTTTGGCTGCTGGGTTTCCCCCCTGGCCCGATTCGCCCCTCCTTAGAAGACCTGCATCCCCCGAACTCCTCCGGGGGATCCATATCTACACCAGGCTTAGTGTGGACGTCCAGTCAACATGTGCCACTCAGCACCAGGACCCCCGACCTCAAACCATCCTCCGTTTCCGACCTCCGAGAAGCCGGATTACAGGAGACGCCACGCTCCCAGTCGAGAGTATGCTCGAAATTTACCTACACTTTCTGTTTTATGGGTGCGAATTCGATTTTTGTAAAATAATCATTATTATTTAGGACAAAGTTTTTACATTTTCATTAGTCATGTATGTTGTAGAATTATTATTTTTTAATTTGTTATGCAACTTTAGATGCCAAAAGCTCTGAAAAGTACAGAGCCATCTACTTGAAATGTATAAAACCAACTTAGTCGTAGATTGACCATGAAGCGAGATTAGAGATATACCTAGATGGAGCTGCTCTCAGTTATGAAGATATCGTGTGATCGTTTCATTGCTTATTTATATGCTAGTCGCAATTGCCACTTTACATTGATTCACTATCATTAAAAATAATAACGTGAAAATATTTCATTATTAATGAAAAAAATGTTACGAGTCTAAAAATAATTGGATGTGAAACTGTACCAAAATGCGAATTTGACAACCGACTCAGCTGTTCAATTTGCTTCTTTTGTTTGAAAACTCAAGCAACGGTGCATTTTGAATATTTGAGATCGTATTCATTTCATCTGATAGAATACTGTAAAATAACTTGTTTAATTTGCAGATTCCAAACATGGAATCTGCTGGTTTGCTAAACTACCAAAGGTAAAAGTGGTATACAAACTTTTTCTCCTGCTTTCATATTTTGAACTTGCGCGCTTTAATGTATTGATTTTCCATCCCAAAATAAGTTAGAACGATGTAAATAAATCATAAAGCGGACCTTTAGCATTTTCTTAGCATTTAGTTTATCAAGTAAGCTTTCAATCGGAGTTTCAGGTGTTTTGATAACAGGAATTGTGTATTGTAGGAATAGTGTGGGCGATTCGTCTAGCTTGACTCCTGTGAAGCCTAGACTCGGAAGATTTGTGGATGTTTACTCGCCTGAGCATCTAAATATAACGCCACGACCAGTAAGTAATTTTTTATAGCGATATTCAATAAGTTATTTGTAGGATTGATAAATGTTCTTGCTTTAATCTTGCAGAAACCAAAACTCACTTTCACTGAAGCCAGGGATGATAGTCCAAATTTACATACCCCAGAAAAGTTACTTGAAGTTGATTTTAAATGCAGGTAAGTTGTTCATTTACCTTTATTAACCCACTGATCCTCACATTACACTGGTCCTATTCTATTCTTAGAGACTTCCAATTTTTCTTCCTGTACTTGCTACACATATTACTAAAGGCTGTTAGTCAGTTTCTGTTGTTATAGTGAAATAATAATAAAAAAAAACAAACATCCTCTCACCCCAAACGCATACACTGTCTCCGTTCCGTCGTGGGAACAAGTGATGTTTATGTGATCTTTACAACGAAGGAGTGTTTTATTTAACATATATATTTTTTTGTAGAACTGCAAAGGCTCAGCGCCGCTTCCGGAATGTGTTCAGCAACTGTTCCTTTGAAGGCAACCAGAGCTTCCCTCGCCTGAGCCGGAAGGCGCGACCCATGACCATGGAACTCGAGACACCAACCAAATTAAAACAAGCTGTTGATCTTGTTAGAGGTAGGTTCAGTTCTAGCTTTTATGTAACACTAGCAGCGCCTCGCGGTTTCACCCGCGTAGTTCCCGTTCCCGTGGGAATATGGGGATAAAATATAGCCTATAGCCTTCCTCGATAAATGGGCTATATAACACTGAAAGATTTTTTCAAATCGGACCAGTAGTTCCTGAGATTAGCGCGTTCAAACAAACAAACAAACTCTTCAGCTTTATAATATTAGTATAGATTTGCTAGTGAATTAGTGATTGCTATAGTAATTTATGAGCTGCTTGGCTGATGACTGATTGATGGATTATACAAAACTCTAGCATAGTATCGAAAATGTTCGGCAGCTGGTGATTCTTACAGTCAATCATAGCTGCCCTGGACATTCTGATTAGAGAAATATGATGGAAAATAAGTGTAGTGTAGTTTATTACATGACTGCCCAAAAAAGGAGTGTTACGTTTTCAGGGTTCTCGTATGTATGTATGTTTGTGAGTGTTTTTTGAAAAGTATTTGAATATGTGTCAAAAGATCAAATTATGTAATTGCACAACTAAGCTGAACTGACTGTCAGAGGGTCTAATATTTTATGTTGTCCACAGTGGATGGGCCTAATGGGCTTAGATTCAATACATCCCTAGCAACTGATGTAGCAGGATCCCCTGCACCATCCCAGACTGAACGCTTACAACAGACAATCAACCCAAGCAAGGCTGTCTTCACCATTGAACCTAACACTTCTAAGGTAAGCCATGATAAGTTTGTTTCAAGTCATTGATATACACATTTTATTTTATTCTTTCACTAGAAGGAGCAAAGGCGGAATGTTTGTCCATCTAAATATTTAGACTTATTCATAATAGTGAAACATGACTTACACAAATACGCTAATCATACATATAGTAAAAATACGCTAATCATACATATAGTACACTACTGGGCAAAGGCCTCTCCTTTCTCCTTGCAAGGCTTGAGCAAATTCCAGCCAAGGTTTGCACCCAAATATGATTCCACCACCTATGCCTCGGTTGACCTCTCTGTTTAGTTAATAGTATAAACTATAAGTCAACCCCAATATAGTTGGGATTAGGCTAAGCAGATGAGATGATAAAATGGTTTGTTTATAAATTTCCAAAAATTAAATCACACCTAATTTTTTCACCCAGTCTTTCAATTTATGATGCACTAGTACTGACTAGTACACTCGCGTAGTTCCCGTTCCCGTGGAAATACGGAGATAAAATATAGCCTATTTCACCCGGGGATAGTGTAGCTTCCCAACATTAAAAGAATTTTTCTAATCGGTTCAGTAGTTTCAGAGCCTATTCAGTACAAACAAACAATCAAACCTTTTCTCTTTATAAATTATAGATGACATTAAAAATATAATAATAATTGCAGATCTTAATAGTAAACAACAAGGCCTGTTCATTACTGGGCTATTCATCAGGAGAGTTGTGTGGCCTGCGCTTCTCCGACCTGCTGCGCAATAGGAACTGTAAGGCGTTCAGCTTACATGAGCCCGAGGAGTGTGATACTTCTGAAGACGGGACTGTTGTTTTGCTCAGTGGGAAGGTAAATAAGACAATTTTGTTTTAATGTTGATTTAGTTTTCCCACCCTTTCTCAGTGCTCACCTAAATCCTAAAAGGAAAGTCTTGTGCAAATGTTCATATTCCTAGTTCCAGTAGTTTCCGCTGTACATTGATATGTCAGTCAGTCACTTTAATTTTAATATTAGGCTTGGTTGTTGTTTTTAACTGCCTTGTTAGGCTAGCGATCACAATATTGCAATGTTTAAGTGGGATCTCTTCTTGTTTGACTGTTTTCCCTTTGGACAATGAAAAACGAGTGGAGAAATTCGTTGTAAGAGTCTTAGTCTGGATTTTATTTATACCACCCTATAATACATAGGATTTATGCCATAACTACCTAGTAGAAACTGGCAGTGATTTTTTCTTTTCCTTCCGCTTTCCGCTTAAAAAAAGCTAAATATAAAAGTGTTGCTCGATTGGAAGTATCAAAATATTGCTCATATTTTGATAGAAATATTAGCCAATAAGCAAGTTGCTAGGTTGAATTCCAGGATGCTCCGGCCGTATGTACTTGTACAGGTTATATGAGTTGATATAATAGTGTTTTTTTATTCATCTGATGACTAGGTATGTACTGTAATGTCAATCAAATTTTACTTATTGACTTAATCTACTCTTTACAATGTTTTATTGATTTATGTTGGATATAATTATTTTTTCCTCTTTTTCATGAATTACTTTGTATACCTACTATTGTATAAATTCAAGTATTTAAAACATAACAGACAGGTGTGTTAGTTACCTACTGGGGAGTTTGTTGCGCCACTTCTTCTTCCCAGCTTAAACACTAGGAAGTGGTGATGGGTGGGCTTTTATGGGACTGTCTTTATGTAAAATTTGCAGTCTAAAAAGTTTTGGCTCTCAGCCTTTGAATAAATGACTAGATTTGATTTATGTTTCAGTATTAATACGCATGTAGACTATTTTAATGCACCCTTTATTTTCTATGCTATTAATACCTCCCTTATGTTAATAAAAAGGTATAACTTCTATTTTTAAACTCTACAGCTAGCGGCTGTTATAAACGGTTGACCTTCTGCTTGTAAATGTCAAAATCAACTATGTATATACAATTTCAGGTCGTTGAACTTATATCGAAGGACGGTAGTTCCGTTCAGGTGTCGTTGTGGATAAGGCAGCTGGACAATGATGGGCCATGCTTAGTGGTCGCCGAGCCTGTCAACTGTAAGAATGTTGTGGTAAGTATGTTGTACTAGTACTATCTTGGATCGATTTATGTTCTGTTTTAAAAATTCAGGAGTCTACCCAATTAATACATATATAGATTTATCCCGCGTAACTTGTTTACTGCGCGGTCCGTAATTTAAATTGGTAGTATCTGTGATTTCGGCCATAAACCTGTTTTGTACCTATCATGAATCATTGAGATGGCGAGACCGATAATCACCAAATAACTGTAACAGTTTTACAACTTCTAATATAACTTATTACAGGTCGATTCAAACGTAATGGCTCTGAAGTTCGCTTAGCGCTGCGCAATAACCCAACCCCGCTTTTATATGAATTTGCACCTGCAGTGTCTTGCCTTGTATTGCGGCCTAATTTTGAATCAACCCGTACTAAGTTATTCTTCTGATAAAAGTTACACGACTGTTGCAAAATAGTCCGTTACAAAAACTTATGATCCTATAAATCTTAAAAACTTAAACTCATTTTTTCAGTTAACAGTAGAAGCAGACACTGGCATAGTTGTATCGTGTGAGGGTGCTTCGGCGGCTGCACTATTCGGGGCGGAGTCCCGCGACAAACTAGTGGGAGTGCCTCTCGCGTCACTCATACCTAACGCGCGCCTGCCCTCGTATGACGCTCCTGTGCCGAAGAATATGGCTAAGCAGAAACTAACAGGTAAAGAAACATAAAAATACATTCATCCACAGCTAAAAAAAGGATATCTTATCCTTTTTTTCTGGGTGAGAAATCATCAAATGACTTCTCCCGCTCGGAGTGGAGCGGACGGGAGTGTCAGACTCTTAATGACTAAAACCCACCCGTGATCATTCTAGTACCCTTTAGAGTTCCAGGGCCGCGGTGACTCTTTCGGACAAATTCCTGCACCCTAGCAGGCACTGACCCTATGGGGCTCCGACTTCATTGCTGACAGCTTTTTGAGGCGCACGTGGAACACAACACGACGTCGACCCGGGCCTGGTTGCTATCGGACGGCGAGCCACCCATAGCTCGCCGTCCACAAGCCCGCGCCTACGGCCTTCTTCTGTTACGGCGGCCGGGGCGAGGGTTCCCTCTCTCGCACGCGTTCTAACTCCTGCGCTAGCATTACTGCTTCGCAAAAAGAGGTGACCGCTTCCCATGCCCCCTCGCTTCGGACCATGGATTGAACCAGGGCCGGATGCCTCGAAGAGGACACAACGTTATTCCACTGTATGCTCCACCGTGTTCTCCGGGCGATCCGCACAGTGACAAGATATCCTACCATTTGGCTTTGTCGGATATTAATTGAATTGGTCTACTCACCCTATGGACAACTTTTTCTGTTTAAATAGGGTATTTTACTGTAAAAATCTAATTAGTCCGTCTGATAGATTTACAAAAAATATCGGACACGTATTTTTTCTTTTTTCACTTAAACAAAAAATGAAGACGATACAGTGCGTTGAAAACTCACGTGACGTCACTACGTTGCTACAATTTTTACCAGCGACGTGACGTCACGTGAGTTTTCAACGCACTGTATCGTCTTCATTTTATGTTTACGTGAAAAGAGAAAAAATACGTGTCCAATATTTTTTGTATATCTATCAGACGGACTAATTAGATTTTTACAGTAAAATACCCCATTTATACATCTAACAGTTGCAATCTGTATACTCAGCCCGTGCTTCCTTTAATGTTATTATATGTAAGTGTCTCACTAAATTACAAACTAGTTTTGAGTTTCAAAACTCTTGCCATATATAGGCTTTCTGTCAATCATTGTACACGTGCACTCTGTGGGTTCGATATACGCAGAGGGCATACAACGCCCTCAGAGTTCAGTATAATAATACCTTCAGGATTTTGTTGGGGCTCCCACGTTACTGTAGCGCGTCAGGAATGTTTGCGGAAGCACGTACTGACGGTTTCAGTACCATTCTGCGTAAGAAGACTGCTTCGATGATGCGCAGAGTGCGTGGGAGCGACAATGACATTCTGAAGGTTTCATTTGTAATAAGCCGTGCTGCACCATTCTGGCGCATTGGGTACGTGTGCACGTACATACATATACCCGGTGCGTCTGGTGAGTGCAGCAGATATATGAATTAAATCTTTTCTTTTTCTCGTTTGTTACTAACATAGCATATAAGTACTGTGTATTACTAACATCATATGGATCAAGGTCTGAAGTAAAGCTTTTTTTTTATTTTTTTATTTATTAATATTCTCAATTAGTATTTATATTTAATAAACTAGGTGGTTACGCTCATTTTGGTGAAGCAACCTTATAGCATTCTTGGTCTACCAGAGTGGTGTATTAATGCCGACCCGTTCTTGGTCTACCTATGGGGGGGCAATACTGTCATATTACTCTTCGCGATCAACCAAACCTGGGCCAAAATTCAAATAGTTGTCACAGCGCCCCACTGCATTGGTTTATTCTGTACTCTACGTATAAGTTAACCAAAACCATAATCAATATCACACAATACATAATTTTGCAGGAAGAACGCTGGACGGCGGGTGCTTCCCGCTTTGCTTGTGGATATCGAAGCCAGATACCACAGATACCGCGCTATGGTCTACTGTCTGTGGTGTCAAAACATACAGACCTGTCTTTAAAGTCAATGTCAGGGTAAGAACTTACAATAATCACTACCAAAGGATTCTTGAACGTCGATTGGCAGCAACAAACGTAGTAGCATCTGGCAGTGAAGGTCGTGGAAACTCGGCAACAGTCATTGTTGCGAAGGTTTACGTCTAAAAATGGACGCCTTTTGACTGAGAGATGATTGTTTTATATAAATACGTCTACTTTAGGCGTCGTTCTAATACAAAGCGATTATCGCGCGAAAACACGATCGTCGCGTATATTTCTATGATAAACACGAATGAGTCGACCGAGAACGCTTTCCGTATTGCCGTACAAATTGATGCGATTGCTTTGTCATCATCTGTCTAGCCTTTTCCCAAATATATTGGGGTCGGCTCCCAGTTAAGCCAGATTCAGCTGAATATCAGTATTTAACGTGGAGCGGTTGCCTACCAGACCTCCACAACCCATTAACTGGGGAACACGGTACTTCTTGGCAAGAACTGGTGTCAGATTTTCTGGCTTCTGACAATCCGTAACGACTGCCAAAGATCTCCAAATGACAACCGGGACCGACGGCTTAACGTGCTTTCCGAGGCACGGAGAAGTCTCGTTATGTTAAGATGGTCACCCATCCTCAGACCAACCTCGGCAAGCGTTTCTTAACCTAGAAGATCGACCCGCACGGCTGTTATAATTCGCGCGATCGCTTTGTAATAGTTATTAAGTTTTATTTGCAAAAAATGTGGTAGAGATGTTACATAATGTATTTCTGCTGCAGGACACATTGTGCCATACTATGATAGCATGAAAGATACATAACATTTTAGCTACATTATGCTCATAATTAATGACTAACACTAGTCTATAAGAACATTGTTACTAACAAAATGGACACCAAGGTCTGAAATAAAAGTATTTATTATTATTATTAATCAAAGTTCGAAATAACATTGACACAAATCATCAATGGAGAATGCTGAATTAACCTATTTTTAGCTTATGAATAAAAGGATGGAAAATCATCAGGCAATGACTTCACCTCATTCGCAGGTCACATACAACGTCAGCGGTCTCCTAGTAGTAGACGAAAGCGGTATAATAACAGCCTGTAACCACCACTTCGCCATGCTGACCTTCGGGAAGCCTCACTCCGAGGTCATAGGCCATCATATTGAGGACGTCATACAGAACTTCTGCCAGGCTGCCGATATTGTCAAGGTTCCGGAGAGGAACAGGAATATGACGCTGTCGCCTGTCAATAATGATGATAATGGGTCTGGTATGTTGAGGAATCTCTTGATTTACGTTTATTTATTCAAAATATTCTTGTAATAGGGTAGTTGACTAAAAAAATCTGATTAGTCCGTCTGATAGATTTCCAAAAATATTGGACACGTTTTTCTTTTTTCACATAAACAAAAAATGAAGACGATACAGTGCGTAAAAAACTCGTGTGACGTAACTACTCGCTACAATTTTTACCGGGCCGTGACGTCACACGCTCCCACTCCTGATCTTTGATGCTTTTTATCTCCGTCAGTTTTTATAGATTTGATAAAGGAAAAATATGTGTCCAATATTTTTCTATAATCTAACTGACGGACTAATTGACTTCGCCGTATTCTGAGATTTATTCAATAGGTAACTAAAAAAGCTTCCTTTAAAGGTCAGCTCACACCGACACGCGAATAACGATTAATTTTAATGAATAAATAAAGTTCTATGTGGTATTGCTATTCTAAAAAGTGCGTTCAGCGTTAAGTATCACACCAAGCTAGCCATTAGCTTATTCTGCCTAAAATTTTGCTGCTCTCGGGACACAGGCCCACGTGGTGGACTCCAACGGGAGGCTATCGGTGAAGGGAGTCCATTACGCAGAACCAGTATAAATTGGAACGAAATATTCAAAAACATCTTTGAACATTTCGTTATAGAACATGCACACTTCCTGAAAAATAACATTTCAATTTGTTGTTCCAGCATCAGACACCGACGACGATTCATGCGGAGCATTCAACGGCAGTCAAAAGTCAGCTTGCATGTCGCTCAACGTCCATCCATCCATCCTATCCACCACTCGAGAAAAGTCGTCCAGCGCCCTTTGTCTGGACAAGTCGTGCAGCATGGTCACCCACACGCCCACCCCCACACAAGACATGGTGTCCAGCATCAGCACCACAGAACAACGAAACGACATATCCGCCCTGCCTGACGTCACGTCCGGGATGTCAGGGATATCTATAGATGACGAGAATTATTGTCACAGCAGCATATCGAAGTCTCGGAGCGAGAATATTCTCCGCTCTGAGCAAAGTAACCCGGTGAGGCCTGTTGCCAAGCCTGCAGAGAAGTCTGATTCTATTTATTATACTTCGCAGCATTCTCAGGAGGTTACTCCAACCGGGAATACTCCTAGAGTGAGGCTTAATGATCCGTCTTTAAGACTTTCCTTCGATTCAAGTAAATATAGGTCTCTAAAAGCTAATCTGCCAGGGAAAGATGACAAGACGAGTCTATCTTTAGACTTCTGCGACTCGAACGAGACGAGTGCAGACTTCCTCACTCCTATCAATGAGATGCCGCCTCCCGGCTGTGAGATCGAAGACTTGCCGAAACATAACGGCAACGAAAGCGTTGATAGCTTGAGCAATGATAACGATTTGGAGACACAGACCGAATCTGCGCCCAGGAAATTGTATTCAGGTAAACTGTATTTTTTTTTTTCAGTTTTTATCGCATTCAGAAGTGCTTTTTATAATTTTCACTTCGTGTGGATTTGATTACGTCGAATGGTAACCTAAAAAACAAGTTGAAACAAGAAACCCGACCGAAATAATTTCAAACAAGTCACATTTCAAGCAGGAATGATAGCTTATTTCTTAAAATCTGTCCAACCGATTAGGCTACAGGCCACATCACGGAAATAATCCTCCATTGTTTGGGTCAGTAGGTGTAGCGAAATAAAAGCACTGCGACTTACTTAAAACATATAATTTATTCCATAATTTAAAAATACTGAAAACTAGACAAACAAAATAAGCTACTGATGGTCATATAGAGAAAGCCGTATTTAAATAATTGATGAAATTGTGAATACAAAAAGTAGAGTACGGAACCAAAACTTAGATGTTAAATTTTCATTATTTTGTTTTTTTTTTTTATTAATCATAATAAAATTGCCTGACTAACACGGTTGCAACCGTGAAATATTAAATAAAAAATTCGGTTGAAGAAAAAATCTTAACGACGTGAAGCCAAAGTTTTAGACCATGAAAGTATTTGATAAAAAAAAAAACAGACAATAAAAGAGGTTAATACTTCAGTTTTAACGCAGTTATTCTTCCCACAGATGATGCGCCCGAAACTCCGTGCGTAGCGAAGCGCATAGTCCGTACGTTAGTGATGACGTCAACACCTCAACACTCGCGGAACAAACCGGAGCCCTATGACTGTGCAGCAGACTGTCAGCATAAGGACGGCACCTACAGGGGCGTAGTGCTGCACAAGGACGGGACTCATCTTAGTAAGTATACTATTGTAGCTACTGGTGATGTAAGCACTCGCGGAACAAAGTGGAGGACTATGGCTGTTCGGTAAACTGCCAGCATCAGCACCTACAGGGGCGTAGTGCTGCACGAGGATGGCACTCAGCGAGTATACTCTTCGAATCTAATGCAGCTGTAGCGATGACGTCGCCAAACCGTTGTTCTGAGTTGATAAGGGAGATATCTATCTTCTATCTAAATATATATAACTCAAAAGTGATTGACTGACTGACATAGTGCATCTATCAATGCACAGCCCAAACCACTGAACGGATCGGGCTGAAATTTGGCATGCAGGTAGATGTTATGACGTAGGCATCCGCTAAGAAAGGATTTTGATTAATTCTACCCCCAAGGGGATAAAAGTTTGTATGAAACTTTGTCAATTTTAAACCGATCGGGCTGAGAGTTTCAAAATCGGGGGTAAAGTAACTATTCCACGCGGACGAAGTCGCGGGCAGAAGCTAGTTGGAGCATAAGAATACTTTCGACGGCAGACCTGCATAACCATACGCTCGCATCACGAAACCCTGTTTTCTATTCAACAAAACAAATATGTAATAATTTGTAGTAGGCAGAAATCCGTGATGACTCGCGACGAGTCGTTGCGGTCACGCGGCGATCCGTGCCTAGTGGCGACGATACGCTGGCGGAACAATCACGTCTTGTGGAGCTGGCAAGGCAACTGTCAGAAATTAATTCGTAGGGGTGGCACCCATCCAGAGACAAGTCGGCCGCTGTGCTGTTGCGCAGTGGCTGATGCCTGGGGACGGTGAGCGTGGGTGGCTCGCCGTCCGATACCAGGTTGAGTCGACGACGCGTTGTGCTTCACGCGCGCCTCAAGGAGCCGTCAGCACCGAGGACGGGGCCCCATAGGGTCGGTGCCTGCTAGGGTTGCGGAATTTGTTCGAAAGAGTTACCGCGGCCCTGGAACGCATAGGGCACAAGAAGGATCACGGGTGGGTTTTAGTCAGTAAAAGTCTGACACTCCCTACCGCTCCACCCAGGGCGGGAGGGGTCATTTGATGATTTCCCATCCAAAAAAAAAAAAAAAAGGGGTGGCACCCAGCAATCGTGGTAGCGACTACTGTATGCATGAGGCAGTCCGACATTTTGTTTACCCGTTCCGTTCTTTTCCAGATGTTCTATACACAGTATCAAGTATGCAGCTCAATACAGGCTGTCGTGTCCAGTGCGTGTGGCTGGGCGTACAACTAGAGGACACAGCTCGGCACACCACGCTCGCATCCAGCATCGCGTCCACGGCCGACAACTCGCTAGTCCTCGTTAGTAACACTGTGGTATAGTATGTCTTGTGTATTAGTAAGACACATTCTGTAGTACAGCTAGAGGACACAGCTCGGCACACCACGCTCGCGTCCAGCATCGCGTCCACGGCCGACAACTCGCTAGTCCTCGTTAGTAACACTGTGGTATAGTATGTCTTGTGTATTAGTAAGACACATTCTGTAGTACAGCTAGGGGACACAGCTCGGCACACCACGCTCGCGTCCAGCATCGCGTCCACGGCCGACAACTCGCTAGTCCTCGTTAGTAACACTGTGGTATAGTATGTCTTGTGTATTAGTTAGACACATTCTGTAGTACAGCTAGGGGACACAGCTCGGCACACCACGCTCGCGTCCAGCATCGCGTCCACGGCCGACAACTCGCTAGTCCTCGTTAGTAACACTGTGGTATAGTATGTCTTGTGTATTAGTTAGACACATTCTGTAGTACAGCTAGGGGACACAGCTCGGCACACCACGCTCGCGTCCAGCATCGCGTCCACGGCCGACAACTCGCTAGTCCTCGTTAGTAACACTGTGGTATAGTATGTCTTGTGTATTAGTTAGACACATTCTGTAGTACAGCTAGGGGACACAGCTCGGCACACCACGCTCGCGTCCAGCATCGCGTCCACGGCCGACAACTCGCTAGTCCTCGTTAGTAACACTGTGGTATAGTATGTCTTGTGTATTAGTTAGACACATTCTGTAGTACAGCTAGGGGACACAGCTCGGCACACCACGCTCGCGTCCAGCATCGCGTCCACGGCCGACAACTCGCTAGTCCTCGTTAGTAACACTGTGGTATAGTATGTCTTGTGTATTAGTTAGACACATTCTGTAGTACAGCTAGGGGACACAGCTCGGCACACCACGCTCGCGTCCAGCATCGCGTCCACGGCCGACAACTCGCTAGTCCTCGTTAGTAACACTGTGGTATAGTATGTCTTGTGTATTAGTAAGACACATTCTGTAGTACAGCTAGGGGACACAGCTCGGCACACCACGCTCGCGTCCAGCAACGCGTCCACGGCCGACAACTCGCTAGTCCTCGTTAGTAACACTGTGGTATAGTATGTCTTGTGTATTAGTAAGACACATTCTGTAGTACAGCTAGGGGACACAGCTCGGCACACCACGCTCGCGTCCAGCATCGCGTCCACGGCCGACAACTCGCTAGTCCTCGTTAGTAACACTGTGGTATAGTATGTCTTGTGTATTAGTTAGACACATTCTGTAGTACAGCTAGGGGACACAGCTCGGCACACCACGCTCGCGTCCAGCATCGCGTCCACGGCCGACAACTCGCTAGTCCTCGTTAGTAACACTGTGGTATAGTATGTCTTGTGTATTAGTTAGACACATTCTGTAGTACAGCTAGGGGACACAGCTCGGCACACCACGCTCGCGTCCAGCATCGCGTCCACGGCCGACAACTCGCTAGTCCTCGTTAGTAACACTGTGGTATAGTATGTCTTGTGTATTAGTTAGACACATTCTGTAGTACAGCTAGAGGACACAGCTCGGCACACCACGCTCGTGCCGACTTGATCCAATGGTTATTAAGTAACGGGACTATTTGCACCAGTATCAATTTTGTCCCGCGCGGCTTAGCCTCATTTTGGCCAGATTTTAATAGTATATGGCATGATGCCATCTGTACAAATAAATCAAATTGAAGTGTCTTGAGTGTAATATGAACATTACAGATTTTACTAAAGGCACATGAAAGGCTTTTTATTATGTGGCTTTTGTCCGTCTAATCTTCGGAACGACTGCACCGATTAAGACCCATAAAAATACTATTCACGCTTGCAAAGCAGTGAGTAGAAGCTGGTATAGAATTAAAGTAGTATGGTCCAAATTAAAAAATAATCTTAAAATTAAATCTGCATGATAATACAATGATAGCTACTGCAATCATATTATCAATCTTATTGTAATATCACTAACAACAGTAATTATCTTCTTGCTACGAATAAGCGCAAGCGTGTCCAAAGTTTTAAGTAATAAATTTAAACAAATTGGTTACTTTTCTAATACTTTTAAAATGAAAAGTGTACTCAAAAATCATCCTTATTTGTCTTGTTCATAGGGTAACAAGTCGGGTAGCAGCCGGCCTCAATCGATGTCGCTAGTGAGCCAGTGTGGCTGTGATGAGCAAGTTGCCGGAGAATACAACAAATATTATGTTACGCTAAAGCAGATTGGTGAGCAGAAAATAATTTTAATCTATATGTTATCGTTACTCCCATTATCAGTATGAATTTACAAAAATGCTGTGTATCAACTTTAATTCCTCCTACAGGGGGTGCCTTTTATCGAATTCATATTTGTACTTTTTTTACACCTTTAATTGGAGTGGCACCAAAAGAAGGGTTTAAAAATGTTGGCGTTGACACAAGCATTCAGAAAATGTAATAAAAACATAAGAACCCTTTTTGTTTTCTCATAGTATTTGTCATAAATATTGAAATAAATTTTATGCACCTGTCTTTACGAAGTCTACAATACTCACACTCGCCAAGAGGCAACCTTAGTTTTAATCATAGACTTGCATTGAGAATTCCCTGTACAGAAATAAAATAAAACAGGTCCTAAAATTCTGATTGGGCCACTTCACACGCTTGTGAGAACGAACGACGACTAAACAACCATAAAGTTTTCCCGCACAATCGCTTTGTCTCTAAGGAATGTTAAATTTTGTTTGGGTATTGCTCAGTTCATTCTCCATGGTTCTAAGGGCTTCAGCTTCACGCGTCTTCCACACATTCAAAACAAAGTTACGTATTCCAGGTAAAGGCGCGTACGGCTGCGTGAAGATGGCGTACCGCCGCTCCGACCGCCTGCTGACGGTAGCCAAGTTCATACTCAAAGAGAAGGTGGGCGCGCAGTTCTGGGTGGACGCGCCCGACGGACGCCGCGTGCCGCTAGAGCTCAGTCTCTTGCTCACGCTCAAACATCCTAATATTGTGAGTATATTCACCCAATAGTAAAAATTAATTACCGCCTGCGTAGAATAAGTACTTGTCCCCTGTACAAATTTATTATAGCCTGTATTATTCTGATGCTTACACTATATTATTGTGAATTTTCATCAAAATCCGTTCCGTAGTTTCGAAAAGTGAAACTTGAAAGATTCATAACCATCCAAAAACATTATAATATCTACATAATAGCGATCCTACTACTATTATAAACGCAAAAGTTGGTGGTGGTGATGGTGTGGGTGGATTACTGCATAGGTCGGGCCCAGGTCGCAGTAACCTGGATACGAGAAGAACTGGACTATACACGTGAGAGAAACCTATTTTAAGTCAGTGAAGGGCGATTCTGCTGAGATTTGTCGATTAAACCATAGAAAACAAAAAATCACTCTTACTAATTATATGGTGACTCTTTCAAAAAATTCCGCAACTTGAGTAAATACTTATTTTATATTTACTCGAAGTGCGAACTTATGCTTTTTGTGATTAACAATTCCGCATTTCAAACCTTTTACGCTTACTTTGCAGGTGAGCGTGGTCGACGTGTTCGAGAACGAGAAGTACTTCCAGATGGTGATGGAGAAACACGGTGCGGGCATGGATTTATTCGAGTTTATAGAGCGAAGACCGAGACTCGATGAACCGCTGCTTAGCTATATATTTCGACAGGTATGTAGCTACAGTGCTGTGAACTTATCTGGCCAGGTGACTGAAAGTAGAATGAACAAAATGCACATTGCCCTATAAATGCAAGTTCTCACACAGGCTTGTTTGAAAAACACCAACTACCTCTTAAGAGGTCATTGTACTCAAAATGTAGGGAAGAGCTGACTTTTTTTTCGCGATTTCAGATTTGTTCCCATAGTAACAGTTGTTCATAATGATGAGTACAATGACCTCTTAAGAGATTGTTGGTGTTTTTCAAACAACCCTTTATAGCTAAAGTGAGTTTCAAGGCTACATCAATGCTACTTTAAAATAATTATGACTACTAGAGAGATTTGGATAATCATATTTAGATCTTGTGTAACAAAATCTTTTTTATTTATTCAAGAATAGCTACAAAGGTAGATAATTCACATATCTTCTGCCAAACGGCTGTACAGTTTGTCGGCAGTATTTTCGTGCAAAGAGTCCTGAGTTATCCAAGTAGTTATTGACTACCTATGTATATAATATAAAGTACAAATAAAAAGCAAAACTTATTTTAGCAGATTAACTTTGAGTGCCTAAATTACTGTAATTTGTAAACCTCTCAACATACTAAAGAACTCTACAACGGTATTTACAGATAGGACTAGCAGTCGAATACCTCCACTCGCTAAACATCCTACACCGCGACATAAAAGATGAGAATGTGATCATAGACAACAAGTTCCACGTCAAACTTATAGACTTCGGCTCAGCGACGTTCATGAGCAAAGACACGCTGTTCTCCACCTTCTACGGAACCACAGAGTATTGCAGCCCTGAAGTTTTAGCGGGAAACAAGTATGTACGATATTTGAAGATTTGTTTAAAGCATTTGACTGTGTTTAATACAGAATGATAATAAAAAAGTGAAAATTCTTTTATATGTTGATTGAAGACAAGCAGCCTCTTATTTCGCACGTGATTAAAAATAATCGTGAAGTTGTCTTAAATAAAATGAGTTATTCAGGGTGTCTTGCCATGTTTGGCGTCCCACAAGTCACAATACTTAGCCCACTTCTGTTACTAATCCAAAGTAGTTTTAAACGTGAATTTTTTAGAGAAAGATTGTTTCACCAATGGACATTTATGAGCTTATTTTAAAGCATCGCTTACTTTTACAGATATGCGGGCCCTGAATTAGAGATGTGGTCAATGGGGATAACTCTGTATGTACTGACATTCTTTGTTAACCCGTTTTCGGACATTGAAGATACGATACAAGGACCGCTGGCATTCCCGCAGGTGGTTTCTGAAGGTATATAGTGTTAATCTACTTTTATTTCGTCATAAATCGGCAGTAAAATGAAAAGTATAGATCTAGCAGTATTATTATTGAGCCATGAACTCATTCAAACTTTGTCTAAGCGATTCTATTTGGATGGTTACAAACACCAAAGTTGCTGGCTCTGAAATGTAATCTATATTATAATGTTGTTTTAATTCCTATCTTTGTAGTTAGTTTGTTCTTATCCATCAACTATTTTTTATCGATTCATTTCTTATTGTGATTGATTAATAACGTTAACTATTTCAACAGACTTGGAACAACTGCTCCGCTGGATGCTGTGCAAGGAGCCAACCAACAGATGCACGATAACGCAGCTGATGTCACACCCGTGGATCCGGCAGCCTGTCGTCATTACCAGCTATGTGTTCCACGAGATAGTCGACTGTGGTGAGATGAACATTATTATATAGAACAATACGCTGGATGCTATGCAAGGAGCCAGCCAACAGATGCACTGTAACAACGATTATGAATGTGATGTAAAAGGCAGCACATTTATGTTCCGCAATAATATTTCCCGCGCCGATGGCAATTCTCCAGTGTTTCATCGTTAGGCTCCATCAGCTAGAATTGGTCATCTCTCCATTGCCAGTTTTTTTAAATAATTTTTTCTTTGAATTATTATTTTTACTCCGGAAGCTTTAATCGTGCACATTGTCTCTAAATCATTCTCACATTCAGAAATATTTTTATACAGTGCAAAAAAAAATATTGATGGTTCCGTGTCCGTAATAGAACAGATTTCCATTATTGGTTCTAACATTTTTTTTTGATCCGGCTCTAAATCATCAGAATATAGACGCCCGACAGTTGGTCATCGCACGCTCAGCTGTTGTGACATCGCGTCTTATGGCTTTCCGTGACCTCATAACCAATAAGAATTATATTTTGAATGATATTATAATTACGAAAAGAACAATTTAACCATAACTTTGTAACAATTTATTAGTCTAAAAGAGTGTCCATGGAGTTTTTTATACGTTCTTCCCCATAGAAAGCTACGCTTTAGGACGTGCAAACAGCTTCATCTCTTAGACTGACCGCCCTTGACAATCCAACAGAGTGTGTAAATGGTTAAATTGAAATAAATGCTTCGAGTTTGGATCTCCGCTGAAAGGAGAATGGGAGATCTAGTACACCAAACTTTTTTTGTTGTTTTGTTATAGAATTTGTACCACTTATTAACGAAATTAAGCCATTCATTTTCACGTATGTGTAATATTTTTAGAACTTCGGATTAATTGATAATTTATAAAAAGATTTTAATAATTTAACGTAATACAATCGTAAACTAAACGCAGTTATGTTTTTAGAAGTTACCAATGAAAAATTATTATTATTATTTAAGAACAATGGGATGCTGCTCACGTGTGATGAGTGTTATTTGGTACCTAAGCTATGCTTGCCATTAGGGGCCGCCGACCTGCCCCCTTTTTAGATGAAGTAATACTAAGAATAAATTAATTGAAAGTTCAATGAAATAAAATAATGCTTACAAGAATAAAGTACCTATTATTTTGTTTATCTACAATCGACGACCCATCAGAACTTCATAATTAATCAAACTGTTGCAGTCCGCTGCTGGACATCATAGGTAGGTAGGTATCTCCTTATGCACCCCAACTGAGTAGGTACGATCCTCATCTCAATCTACATACTTATTGGTTATTAAAACACTACAAAGATAGCGGCAAGCAATCTAGAACATTACTTTATCAACAAAACAATGATTATGTACCCATATGTAACACTAGTACCAACATAACCTTAAAAATAAAAGTGGTTATAACTTCTACGTCCCAAGTTCTAAAAATCTAGGAAACTATAAAGGGCTTGTCTATCACATTACCTTACAATTAAAACAAAAAACATCCCAAAACACGAAATATTATTAGCGGTACTAAACTCTCATACAAGCCTGCCATTGTCCTTTGCCGCCATCGTCGAAATTGGTCAGAAGCACTACGCATTCTGCGTATTCTTCACTGAAAACAAAATAATTCTGTTGCGTTAGATTAAAATGTAAATAAATTTTATTACAGATCGGCATGAGGCGAACCCTGAAATGTATTACAGCGGCAGCCTTGAGTCTCCGCGCAGCGGATCACAGGTGTCACTGGCAGATCCGCTAGTCAAAGGCAAGTACTGCTCCAAACATTTCATTCACTTTGCCCGCATACATGTCGGCTTCACAGAGCAAAAACTTTTATATAAAGTTCCCGCACCAGTTTTCCCTCTTGAAGTCAAGACAAGCGATTTTATAAGTATAGATTCAATTAAACACTGTCAAAATGTAAAGTATGACGTCCGCCATTAACTCTGCTCTCTCTTCAAATAATAGGGTAGTTGACTTAAAAAATCTAATTAGTCCGTCAGATAAATCTCCAAAAAAATATTGGAGACGTATTTTTTCTTTTTTCACGTAAACAAAATACGAAGACTATACAGTGCGTTAAAAACTCGTGTGACGTCACTTCGTTTTACAGTTTTTACCACGCCGTGACGTCACAAGCCCTCACTCATTATCTTTGAAGCTTTTTATCTTCGTTATTTTTTATATATTTGATAAAGCAAAAAATACGTGTCCAAAATTTTTTGGAGATTTATCTGACGGACTAAATAGAATCATATTTGTATTCCTCAGGAAACATCCCTGTTATCGGGAAACGAACTTAAGACCGTCAGCCCACAAAACGAATGTAGATGATCGATATTCCGAATGCGAGCTAGCTGCACGAATGCGACAATTGTGCTGCCAAATCTGTGTGTTTGAACACAGATTTGTCAACTTAAATTTTGGAAATAAATCGTGCACACGTAACATGTCTTTTCCAGAATAAATCATTGCAACATACGTTATTCCAGATCAGCCGAAAATGTTATTTCTCTTTCTGTTTAGAAATAAAAAAGAAAAGAAAGAAAAAGTATGTACTGTCACAGAACAGACTGAACTGCAAATTATAAACTTAAACTAAAATTCCTTAACATAGATAAATAATATGAGTAGGACTTCAATTTTGTTGTTTTTCATTTCCAGAACGTTCGAATCCTTCAGAAGTGGCAATCCGGTCAGACGGCAAGAACGTATCACGCGAGGAGCCCAAACGCAACTCCTTGGCGCTGCACGCGCTCTCTACAGCCGACAGAGATGCGCAGTCTGATAACTACAGCCTTCGATCTTCGGCCGATGTACTAAGTTCATACTATCCATGTAATTTACACTAGGGAAATAAAAAAGGGAGTAAACATGGACTACTGAACAAATGGAGTCATAACATTTAGCCACTAACAAAAATAATATATTCCATGATCACTAACTAACATCGTTTTGCCATCGGGTTGGCATTCATTACTCCATTTGTTGATTGACCTGTGTGTTTTTGAATAGTTATAATGAAAATACAATTGACCAACGAAATCGAAAATCTGTTTAAGTAAATTATTTATTTTTTAATAAAACGCGTTCTAAAAATTGTATTTTCATTGTTTTGTATTTTGTGGGTAGAAATTATAAAAGTTCAAAAATAATAATCAAAATATCAAATATCCATCTGATAGCAGAACAATGTACTCGCAGTGTGCGCCTTATAAGAAATATGACAAAGATACGGTCTACAGACTAACCGTAAATAAATCTACTAAACTAAACACCTATCGAACACTTGACAAAAAAGAGTTTGTAAGTATACCTAACCTTTTTTCCAGATCTTGGACATATCATCAAAGCCCGTGTCCGAAGCGGCGCTGACGGACATCAGCTCGGACGCGACCGGGCACGCAGCTTGCGACATCGACTATGACTGCGACCAGTATGAATGTGACAGCTGGGACGAATGTGAACAGGACAGTTTCTCCTAAACTTACAGTACAGCCACAGTGTATCATAAAAATGGTACCGTCCCGAGTTGCACTATGATGACTCTGGACATTAGCTCTGCCCGGTTATGGTTTGCGATTAAACATCTGGTGCCATACCATCATTGACCTACTGAAAGGAGTATGTTTACGGTAGACTATGGCATAATCAGGAAGCTAAGTGAATGTTCAATTATGTAAGAAAAGTGAAGTTGATTGTATCTGTACAAGAATGAGCAAAATATGATAATGACAGGAAAATTATCTTTGATTTGTGTAGATAGATATAGTTATCGGGAATGTTAATGTTCATTTTGGCCAAACTGAAAAAGTAATTGGACAGTATCAAAAACTTTGTTAAAAAAAAAAGTATGACGCGTAAGATGTCATTTATTTATAAACAGCAGCTAAATAAATGTAATCAATTTTTATACCACCTGTGTCAGTGTTGCCATCGTTGTGCTTCGTCGTGTTGCCATCGTTGTGCTTCTTCGTGCTGCCATCGTTGTGCTTCTTCGGGTTGCCATCGTTGTGCTTTGTCTCTCTATCTTAAGACGTATACCACGCGTGTGCTGAGTATAGACGCGGAACACAATCTGTATAAATTATAGCCTTCAATGTAATATTTTAATGGACCGATTTCTGGTATACCCCACCCTTGATAGGCTAATCAGTGAATCTGCTGTCAAATTGTGTGTCAACTGTTGTGATAGTTGACAAGAATAGCAATATCAATTTAACGAGTTTCGACACTTATCTCATAAACTGGAATTTCTAAATTATTTGTGGAAATTTTTGACGTATCGTTATCTATTAATTCGCTAGGGTCTAAAAATATAGGGCATATTTTTTTAATTAGAATGTTTGTTCCTTTTATCTGTCGAGTAAGTTCTGTACCGATTAGTTGTGCGTTAAACAGTATTAAGTTTAGCTTGTAAAGAATTTCTTTATTCTATTAAAATTGCTGGACAAGTAGCATATTAAAAATCGAGTAAAAATTGCGACCAAAATTGATATAGGCGTAGAATCTATGGGTAGTCGTCTAACATTTAGTTTACTAATTGTAATATTCAACAAGTTGTGTTTTAGTATGTAAATAAACGTTAAAATTCGGTAAATTAAACGCAGTATTTAAATTTATTAAATGAAGTCAGTTAAATGTGGCTAGTTTAAATGATATCAATTACATCATAGGAATTGCAAAATATAACTTGTTTACATTTAAGCACTTTGTAATTATATTTGCAGAGTCTTGCTATGTTTAGATAAATAAGATTTCATTGTTTACTGCAAACAGATTATATCACCTCGTCTTCTATTCGTCAGATTGTTAGAAATATAATGAAATACACTTTTGGAATAGCAAATTATAAGCACTGGGCTGTCTTCCTATTGGTGACACTGATATTTAAAAAAAATACAACTAAGGTCGCGTGCACATCGGGCTATAGTATTGTTACCTTTGACTAAAACTTACTCCTTATTATGAAAACGGCGTTGTAAACTTTTTCGAATAAAAATGTATGGTGATCTTGAGCCACGTTTTAACCTGTCACCAGCTCGCATGCAGGTTGCCTGGCACCGGTGTAATGTGGTCAGTCGCTCGATTGTACCCCGCAATATTATTAACATGCGCGTTGCTGATAAGTGGGACGCGGCTACTGTAAGCTACTATGTGCCAGGTGGTAGCGGCCTTAGTTCACATTACACTGGTCACAACGTCATAATTCCCTTCTATACTTCTTGTTATTATATGTAAGAATATATTGAGAATCTCACTAAATGCACTATATCGGCTAAATAATTAGTTTACAAAGCCACCTAGTGCATAATTAAGCCAAAACAATTTATTGTTACATCCATTGTTATCGTTTTAAGTCTTGTGCTACGAATACATTATTCGTATTGACAGTTCAAGTTTGATTCAAAAGTTATTTTTTTATGTAGGTGTATTTAAAGCACATATGTATGTCTTTAGTTATTTATCATTATAATATTAGTGATATAGCTCATATGTATAATATTAAATATCCAGGAGTGTACAATGAATTCTTATTGCAATATTATATTTCATTCCATTTTTGCCAAATCTGAACAAGAATTGCAATAACAATTCATTGTAGCACATCCAATTCTTATGACTAAAATTACCGCAAATCAGTATTAAGACAATACTATAGATCTTTCCTACAGTCTAATTACTAAATCTAGTTTTAGAGTTATTAGAAATCCTAAAAGAACCAAAACGTATTCATATTATTTGAATAACATTGTAAATATCATGAAGTAAATTTTAACATATCTGTGTTGGGTTCAAATTAGTAGATTTCCGATGGTTTGCTTATAAAATTGTGGCTGTGGTTTTAGTACAATTTTATACACAAGTCTGTATTTAATTGATATAGTAAGGATTATATTTTTGTAGTATTTGATTTGGTTATGTTAATTTGAAATGTAGTGATTATTTATGTCCGGTGCGTCCGTTTCTTACTTAGTGCCTTACGACGGACGGCGGGTTACGTTGCTCGTGTAGGACGCTGTGACCTCTCATCGTAAATAAACGATATGAATTCCCTACTATGTTTCTTTTATTTCATTTCTTCTTTTTATTCCCTTGCGATTACTTAGATTGTTTTGTTCGGTTTTTTGAAGTGAAAACTTCTTTAGCGGCGTTGTGCCCTTTTTTGGGATGTGTAAAAAATGTTAAAACTCTCACCAAGACACGTGACCTGATCGATCGTAAGACGGAGAGAGAGTAAACCGCTGGCGAGGCGCGGCATAGCAGAGGAATTAATATCACCCTCTCTACAACGCGGCGAAAATGTATGCCTGCTCCCGCTGTTTCGTTCGGCGGCGCAGGGCGCTTGCGCGAAAAATCACTAAAGATAAAATTTTTAATGTAAAATAATTGTAATAGTTCTGAACTGTTTTTTTCATATGAATGAATATTGTATTTTAACACATAGCACTTTTATACTGTTAAATAAAGCAATTCGTGCGAAATTATTCCCTCCCCATCCAAAACTGCTCAACGTTAATGTTCAAGTTTTAACTTCTGCCAGCACTCGCGAAGTGAAATTCGTTGTTTATTTTTTTAATGTGTACGGGACTCTTACTCTTCGTACTGTGTATGAAACAAGTCTAAGCTAGCGGAAACTGAAACTCAGCTCGTGTTCCGAGCAGCCATTAAGTTTGAACCTACATATTATACCAAAGATCATGGAAGTCCAAAGTGGTAACATGTCGCTGCGACCGCCTTTGCGTTTGTACTGATTGTTTAGGTATTTATTATAATACATATAAATTCGTACAAAAGGTATGTAACAGTTTGATTGAAACTTGTAACAATGCAATCGATGAGGGTGTCTCTTATCGCTGATAGCGATGTCATCTAGACGACTTTTCGATGGGCAGACGCACATTCACAAACGAATAAAGGATAGGTGTAGTTATTTTCAGTACAGTAATCTGTGATAAGGACTTACTATAACAGGGTTTTACATGTATAAAATCATGATATCATTGTAACAATAAACCAAAATAAACTACCAAAACCTACCAAACTTTTATCTGGATACAATTATTTATTTTTCATGGCTGGCAACGCCGGCGTAAAAATGTCAAATTGCATGGCGGTGCGTCGCTTTTTTGCCAATCATTGCCGTAATACTACAAAAATACCCGTATTTACGACTCCACAACGGAAAATATTCATTTGTGCACGTACTACAACAAATTTTGTTACTAAAAAAGGATTATTGGTAAGATTTATCTTTGTTTACATTGTTAACTTGAGCGCAATATGTGTCTGATTTCTACGATAAGAATTTGAATTTGAACTTATTGTCCCACTTAGTTGGTGTGCTAGTTTCCCGCTGCTAAATTGAAAATATGTGATTTGTGTCAGTATTACAAATATAAGTTTGTAAAGTCAGAACTAACCTTAAAAGTTGTCTGAGAAATTGTCAGTCAGTTGGTTCGTTAGTGATGTTTCCAATAAGTGGCATATCCGTTATATTATGCGCTTTATTATCGACCTTATTTCCTTTTCAATAAATCTAGTTTGTGCTGCTGTCCAGAGGCGTCGGATTTTTGCTTTTGTATCTTATTGGAATTGCTATTTGATTCTCATATGAGTATTTTGAATGTTGATTGTTGAGTTGAAACAATCAACATTCAATGTACTATTGCCACTGTGTATGGGTCTGTTATCATAGGTACCTAATTACTGGTCAGCCTTGTTCTATATGTGCCAATTCAGCTCATTATGAATTTAACTGCTGCTGCTGTGATGGTACGGTTGGAACTACAAGCCCATAATAGAGAATGCTACTACAATAGTACCTACTTATTTTAGAACAAAATCCTACATTATTAGATGTAAATTATATTAAAATTAAAAACATGGTCCACGATAAAAAATAAAAATTGTGTCAACAATACATTTACTTCTATTCAATCACTTCCAATTTGAATTACTGCAACTATTGGTCATATAGTTTTTTTGTTTGACAATTTATGTGATTAACTGACAACTATTCCATGAAGTGAATTTGTAGCTGAGCTTTTAATTTAATAAATATTAACAAGCATTAAATTACAGTGACACAGTGTTATTCATATGGGGGTATTTGGAAATTATGTCACAAGGCATGCTACATTTCTCACATTTTTATTTTCCTGGTTACCTATTCATGCATACTTCCAAACTTGCAAACTGGTTAGGAGTACTTCAAACTTGTCCTTTGTGAAGGAAAATATCAATCAGGTTAGTAAAATATATCAGTTTAGGAAGCAAATTTTTGTATACAATTTTTTATCACTTTTGATTCTTAAAACCTGTTTAAAAATAATCTTTATAGCAGAAGCTATTATCAGATACATATCAATTTGTGCAAAAGATTGGTCTCAGTTAATTTGTTCACTGATTTACCACAGTTACACTATTTAACTCTTCGGCCGCCCGCAGTACTCTTGTTCCTTATTGAGTTCCGCATTGCATTTTACGGAAACGGAGCTAGACACCCGACGGGATGAGTGCAAATGATAGAATTGTACAAGCCATGACTGTCATCTAAAAATTAAATACAATTTGAATTGTAAACAACACACAACATGCAAGCTCTTACATTAACCCAGATATTACTGAAACTATTTTTTGTCTCGTATCACCGTAATTTTTTGATATTGTTACCTTGATGCAAGTAATATGCTTGGAAAAATAGCATTAAAAATCGGTGTTTTCTGGAAAACCCGGAAAACGTGGATCTTTTTAACGATCAGTAGTAATAGGCGGGTAGCTTAACTTTCATACATCTTAAGCTACCATTTTATTGATCTCATACCACTTGCCACGAATAGAAGTACGATAAAGACTAATGATTTGATCGGTTCTATCCACTCCTCCCATATTTTGATTATGGGTTTTCATAATTGCAGGCTGCTGCGAGAAACGTTTTGCTTTGTGTAACAAGGGTTCCACGGTTTCTGAGTTGGATGCTACTGTTATCGAACTATTATCATTCTATTTGCAAACCAGAATATTCTCTGGTTGGCTAGACTTGTACTGGAAAGAGCCTCTTTTTGTTTTCTTGAACTCTTTATTGGATGGCAAAGGACACTTTTTTGTACGGTCCTCGCAAATTCTCCCAGTGACTTTAGAGTCGTTTGTTGCTCTATTCGTGAAAGAGAGGAATAGAAGAAAATAAATTTTCAAGGAATAAGTGACAAGGCGCATCTGGGTGACGAAATTATAAATGATCAGCAAAACGCAAAATGGCACCAGCTCATAAACCTTACCGATTATAAACCGGTGGAATACTTGCTGCATGGCTCTGATCTGGATTGAATCACAATAAATATCCCAATCTAGTTTCACCAACCCAGAACTTATAACCCCATCGAATTGGTTTTCCACGTATAAATTGCTTACAGCTATGTCCTCCATAGTAAAGGTACCATAGCCTTGTCAATGCTGTACATTTCTTCAGGAATATCTTGTTCATCATTTCGAAGGGGTCGTAACTTTGTAAATTTACATATTTATTATGCTTATTATGAAGAATTTCATCTGTGACGTCATCATTCGCGTTATCCGGTGGTAAAATGGTTATATTTCTTGGAAATTCGTCAATGATTTCATTGAGAGTAAGTGGTTTGTTTCGCCGCCTAGAAAGATAAAACACATCCCCTAATTACTACCGATCTCTATAACGATCATTAAATGTATTACCATTTTTTATTTAAATAAATAACATGAAAATCAAATATTACTTCATAGTTTTGTTCGGCAGATCGTAAATTTATAAAAAACATACATAAAATTAATTTGAATCATAGGCAAGTTCGTAAAATCTTACCTTTTTGCAGACATTGAGAAAGATTATTCCACTAATACAAATTAAAACGCAAAAACACATCGATATTACGATTAAAAGATAATATTATTTGCGCCGAAACACTGTCAAACTATCACTGCAACGACTAGTCAACAACAAGCAGATGTGTTCCGCCCATTCATATTTTTAATTTGAGGGTAGTTGTGACACAATTTTTTGATCTTTATAACGATCGGTAGCTGTAACTGGGTTAACTGCATAACAATAAGGCTAACTTGATATCCGATGATAAATTGTCAGTTAAAACAATGGGCATTGCTATGTTGTGTTCACTTGAGAATTTCCTTTACACATTCTATAAATAAATCTATACTAATATTATAAAGAGGAAAGATTTGTATTTTTGTATGTAACGAATAAACTCAAAAACGACTGGACCGATTTGACAAATTCTTTCACTGTTGGGAAGCTATAATATCCCCGGGTGACATAGGCTATATTTATCCCCATATTCCCACGGGAACGGGAACTACGCGTGTGAAACTGCATGGAGCTGCTAGTGTGCAAATATATTTCTCATTTCATCCTATTACACTTACATAATCAAGATAACATTTTGATAAAACAGACAAAGATTTATTTATGTAAATTGCAGTTAACACCATTATAATATAGCCAGTGAGTGTAGATATGATTGTTTATCAGGACTGATGCTCCCAACTCCACATCCAAGTGTGTATTTAATTAATTAACTAGTGTATTTTATTTGGCAGTATTATTGTATCATCGCACCTATAGACTAGACAGCCTCCTGTTAGCCTAATTAAACTAACTCCACACAAGAGCTGCAATTAACACGATATAAGTACTTCGTTATCGCGCTTTCGTCTCGACTTCAAATAGAATACGATACGCCAGTCCATATCTAACAAAATGTTCACTGAGAGCTACATTACAGATAAATTTGTCTCTATTTACTCCAGTTATCAATCACGTACGAATACGAATCGCTATATAATGTGAAGTAATAACGAACAATGAACTGGGTACAGTGCACGTATTACGAACAAAATAATATTATATCAACACAACACTTTCACCGGTTTCGTAACGGTCCGTAATTACGACACCTTAGAACAGAACAGGGTATTTTACTGAAAACATCTAATTCGTCCGTCCGTATTGGATACGTATTTTTTCTTTTTTCACGTCAACAAAAAATGTGGACAATACAGTGCGTTGATAACTCGCGTGACGTCACTTCGTGTTAAAAAATTTACCAGCGACGTGACGTCACCAGCCCCCTCTCTTGAACTTGGATGCGCTTTATCTTTATAATTTTTTTAACGATTTCAAAGGACAAAAAAACACGTGTCTAATATATTTTGAAAATCCATCGGGTGGACAAAATAGAATTATGTTTTTTATAACTAGTAAAATAACTAATTGTAATAGTATTATATTTAAATAGTTAGTGTTCCTAAAGAGGGTTGTTTTCTGGCTTCCAACAACCCAGTTAGCCACCCAGGTGTCTATAGACTCGAGCCTTTTTAGTTCATTCATAGCATAAGTATAATCAGCCTTTTTTATTGTTTCTACTGCTGGGACACAGGTCTCCTCTCTAGGAGAGGGAATGGGCCGTAATCCACCACGCGGGCCCAGTGCGGCTTGGTGGTTCAGTTCATTCGTTCAGGCGAAACTTCATCTGAGTCATTGGCATCTAAAAACAATTAAACAGTTTTTTTTATCGTGTCTGACTGACACAATGACGATGACGAGAGAGAGTAAAAAAACCGTTTGTGAAACATTTTTGATTGATACTCCGCTCCTATTGATCGTAGCGTGATGTATAGGTATAGCCTATAGCCATTCTTGATAAATGGGCTATCTAAAACTAAAAGATTTCCTCAATTCGAAAGTTTCAGTAGTTCCTGAGATTAGTGTGTTCAACCATACAAACTCTTCAGCTTTATAATATTAGAATTTATAGAATATTTTACTATCCCGTACGTAGTATCCCATTGCTGGGCAAAGCCTCCCTCCATTCCATCCAACGGTCACGATGGTTGTTCTGCCATCTCGCTGGCGGTCTACCGCGGCCCCCGTGTTGCTGTTTCAGGGCACCAATCCTATGTTTTACGTCAGCCACCGGAATGTCTGACGGCATCATAGGGTGCGCTAAAAACTCTTTGAAGATCCACTCAAACGAACTCTTTAGTACTAACACGAGGCATCTGTTTGCAAAGTCGTTTCGTTAACTTAATGTAAAACCGTAAATCGTAGAGTCTCAATTATCCCTAAACAAAAGTTCGTAGCTGGGTCTTTCTATGCATTTTTGTAGCACAGAGGGAACTATATTTTTCGCCTTAATTAAACTGGACTGCAGCGGCTGTTCGGGATGTTGTGGGCGAGCTAATCGGGTCCATGATCTTAAACTGAGCTCTTTGTTAATAAAACACGATTAATTTAACACGTAATTGCGTGCGATAACAACGTTAGTTGGAGCAATATGATAAGCGCACGTATCGTACTGCGTGTGTCGAATAGTGATAGGCATGCTTGAATGTAATAAGAGATTTAAGATACAGAATTTTGGAACAGTCAAGTTGGTTCAGTGTTTTATAGATTTTCTTGTGTACCTTGGTTACATACAGGTTTCAGAAGGTCTGGCCTGTATTGTCGCAGTTCAGAGAGAAAGGCCTCTCTCTCTCGCTCTCTCTCTCTCTCTCTCTCTCTCTCTCGCTCTCTCTCTTCTTCTTCAGACACTTCTGGTTCTCTTCTATTGCGGACCAGTACTTACTTTCGGTTGGTGTAGAGCTGGTCTCGCCATTCCGCTTTTATTACCGCCTGGCGGCTAACGCCGATCCAACCCTTTTTCATTAGGCCGGCCCAATCCCAGAAATCTAAGCTTGCTTAAGCATTAAACATTAACGTCATAATAGGCCTGATGAGGAATTAAAAAATATCTTTAGTCCTTAATTAGTCACAAACATGACTACACAAATTTTCCACAAACAAGGTGAACATTGGTAGGTATAGTGAGACTTTCGCACATAATGAGATCACTCATGCGTATTAATGGGTCTGGAATAATATCCGTACTAATCAGAAAAATCAAAATCAAAAGTCATTTATTCAGACTAGGCTGAGAGACAGCACTTTTGAACGTCAAATTCTACATAAAGACAGTCCCCCAAAACGTTCCGTTATTTATGACATATATGAGTGTCCTGCAATTAAAGTTTCTCCATGTTTTTATACGCTGAAATCAAATGATGTCTGATTGATGTACACGGACAATGGTCCAATTCAACATACGGATAAAGTGCCAAATCCTGATAGCTATCGTCAAACGGAATCAAAAACATATGTGAAATCTTAAAACAAAATTTCTATTCCATAAACCATCTAATTTATAATCACCTATTTACATACTACACCTATTCATTCATCGGGCCTGTTGCTTACTTCTTTTTGTGTCGATTGATGCAAATTAAACTTTATCCGGCCAGTATTTAGTATCCTGTAGAGCAGCCCTATTATGACGTCTTAAATCCATCAAGATTTCTGTGTCAGAGAGAGACGGAGTTACACAAGACGAATAGCACTATCTCTTTCCCTCACACGAATCATGATAGCATTAGCACTTCGTAATACGGCCGCAGCTCTCTATCATTGACCTCGTCTAAATCCTGGTGGGTGCAAGTGATTGTGCACGAGTCACGACTGGCAAGAAAGGATCTGATGCTTGCTGATAAAGCATCGATCAAGCATGACCACCTACATGCCTTTCTTTAGGAGAGATCAATCAAAACTGTCTCTTTGGTCTAGTGGGCGCTTGGTAGCACGGTTGTGAGAGTAATTCCTGGGCGTCAAGTCTGCTATTACAATAGTGTCAGAATGGTCTTTCATTGATTTCATAATGGTTGATTTTTGGTAATCTACTAATATAAAAGCGTCACTACGACTTTCCGGTGGTCAACCACTGACACTCCATTGAAAGAAATGGTATAGAATGGTAATCTCGTACATAATGACAAATGAATGACAGACGTATCTACGTAATCTGCTAAAATTTTGACAGTTCCTTTGATCAGTGACCTACCATTAGAACGTTATTGTGCATTCATTGCTTTTAATCGCTCGGTTATCAAAAAATATTACCGAGACCATTGACAGACCAATGATCGACCATCATGGCTTTAGCAGATTACGGACTTTTAGCAAAATGACAATGGGATCGCGTTGGAATGACAAATTTATAAAAATAGCAGACTTGGCGCCCTGGTTTCGATTCCTTATAGGTCGGGGAAAGTTTTATTAGATTTTTCATTACAAATTATCGCAGTAATAGCCCGAAGTGTGAATGGTGCTTGACAATAGGCTCGCCTCCTTTTACGTTAGACTTACGTATGTGGGAAATGGCGTTACTATAAATACACCTCTGCCCAACCCTTCGGAAATACAGGCGCGATATTGTGTTCTCATTGCATGACCGACCAGTTGACGGATTTAAGTCACAGACTGTCGCATTGTACCGTTTAAACACGACTGAAGGACCTATGTAGTTCTGAAAGGGATTGTCTTAACCACTGAGGCTATGCCTATTTCTGCCTTTAAATAGAATTCTGGTTTGAGGTGTTATGGATGCCGATGAAATTATAAACATGTTTTTTCTTATAGTTAATTAAGTTTTTCAAGCTTACAACCAACTGATAAACCATTCGAACAGTGTTAATCAAAGTATTCGACAGACGCAAAATTCTTGATGTTCTTTTAAAATATTCTTTCGCTAAATAATGTTGAAAGGTTTTTCTACTTCTTATCTAAAAAGATTTTAACGCTCCAAGTTGTTAAAGTAATAATCAACTAATCACATAAATATTCTATTTCTGAAACAAACCTGTTTGGTAGCAACAAAATCCAAGCTGGCTGTCTATAAAAAAGTAAGCAATCACGTCAAATATGTGATGGAAGAACAGCAAGAATGTCTAACAAGAGCGTCAAAGGCGGCGTATTTTCGGAGCTGTGTCGCCAGAAAGACGATTGTAGCTTGTTAAACACGGTTGGTTGGCTCCGATGGTGTTACCATATAAGTCGTGGGTTTCCCTGAAGGCGGCCAGTCTTTACCGAGTGTTAGAGCGCGCAAGGTTCGCCATGCGTGTGTTTGTGTATGCCTGTGTTGTGTCAGTGTGTGCGTTGTTGCAGTGCGCGGGCGCATCCACTTCAGCCCCGGAGAAAATGCTCTTCCACTACCCGGAGGCGAGGAGGGATGAGACCGTCGTCGACGACTACCATGGCACTAAGGTACGATATCTAAAACCACTATTTACGATCCTTTTATTTCTTTATTCGTATAATAAACAATCCGTATCGATTACTAAAAGACAAGATTAAATAGCTTCTGTTCTTTTCACTTAATGCGAATGCAATTATATCAATTCAATCTCAGAAAGCAAGCAATAAGCCATCAATGTAAACAATATACGTAAACAACTACTTACTAAAGAGTTTCATTAGCGTGTTAAGAGTCGGAAAATCCGTCAACAAGCCACGACATAACGGTACTGTAAATCGATTGTATAGCAGTTGACACAAACAAACTACACGATGGTGGAGCCGCCAACACTCTACTATTAACTTGATAGTATCCGATACTAATCACTGTATTGATAAAACGCGGATCAAAATATTAAAATACGACAGTTTAATATTTTAATCAGAGTTTTATAGGCAAAGGCCGATGAACATGTGCGATCGCACGTGATGATTTTTATCAGAGACAACCCAGTTAATTTAGAGAAACAAGCTTCAAAGAGCGCTCAATAACAACGATAATATTGACTGTATTTTTTTTTATTGTACAGAATAAACAATTCATATTTTTAAAAAAAATCGTCCACTACGCTGTCAGCTGGTAATGTGCCCAAGAGACTGGCGGAATTGCCACGTTGAATGGCAATGCTTAGCTTCTGGCCAAAGTAAAAGCCAGCTCTTGGGTCACGAGAAGTTTCAACCAGACGTTTCGATATTTGAAAAGGCTGTGAGCTTAGAGACCCTACAGCCCGAGAGTTTCAACCCTCGGCCTCGGCTCGAAAATATAGTTACCATTAAAGTTACTGTAAATAATAATGTAAAGTCGCTAGCTGGCTATTGTAAAAGCACGTTCTACAGGCCATTACTATAAATACGTGTCTACGTTGGTATTGAACGCCTTGGAGGCACGTTATTTCCATACAAATCGATCGACCCGTTGACAAGGACGCTGCACTGCATCGAGCCTTATAAAAACTGTATGTAAGAATATTTGGCAGCTTCATTTCAAGGTCAGGTGTTCTTATTATGTTTTTTTTTTTTGCTTGCACGTGTTATAATAATTATTTTGATTAGGTCTTCTACACTAATATTATAAAGAGGAAAAATTTGATTGTTTTATTGTTTGTTTGCTCCGAAACTACTTGACCGATTTGAAAAATTCATTCACTGTTGGGAAGCTACACTATCTCCGGTGAACATAAGCTATATTATATCCTCATATTCCCACGGGAACGCGAACTACGCGGGTGAAACCGCGGGGCGATGCTAGTCATAATATTTACGTAACAACTCGAAATTGGATTTTTATGGGCACTTTGTTGCGTGTTTTAACGTTTTTTTTTTGTAACCTGTAATCAAATATTGATATTGCTGTTGTTGGTATAAATACATAAAAACCCTGTCGTACCCACAAAGGCTGGTCAAAATTATGAATAGTTTTATTTAAAAAGTCAGATATGGCTTTTGCTTCATCAGACGTTTACAGAATCAAGCGTTCTAAAGATCTAAACTAACATTAATAGTATGTCTAAATTTATGATTGCTAATTGCTATAACTTCTAACAGATCCGGGATCAACGCTCGGCAACTTGAGGATATCTCAAAGTTTTTATGAAGAAAAATTCTGCACTAGGTTTTTTTCCTTATTTAATAACTGTTTGTTATATAGAGAACAGACAGGACTATTAACTTGATTACACACAAAAAGTTAACGACCGATTTGCAATTTCGCCTCGGCTGCCTAACTACGAATCGATTTGGAAATGAAGTGTTATCCCTTTAATGACTGATTTCAGCATGTGTTTCATTCAACATAAATCAATTTTATTGAATAATTTATAAATGCAAGCAAAGAGGATTACATGATCACTGTTAAAAATATTCACCTTACTCGTAAATGAGGATAAACTTGGGTTTCCTTACTAAGAATAGGATACCTGGGTAGTGGGTACTTGTATCTTCTTTAAGATCAGATAAGACGTGAATAATTTATTCAATGGTAGACAGCAAAAACGACTTCGCCTCACAGCCTTTCCCTATGGGTTGTAGAGGTCAGGTGACAGGGCTGTCACTAGAAATAAACCAAAGAATTAGACAAAAAACCTTCAACAAAAAAAAATTATAACTTGTTTAGTTGTATTTTGTAAATAATTAGATTAGTACTATCATTACATACCAGCTAATAAATATACATATATAAGCAGTTTATATTTTTAACATTAGGATAATTATGTTGCGTAAACGTCGTTTTAAGCCCTATGGTCTTGTCTTTTATATTATTGTTTACTAGACAAAAATCAATATAAATATATAATAACGAATGTTATTATGTATAGTATATTTAGTTTTCAGTAAAAAGAAACTCTAGCTAAGAATTGCTGTTTTACACAACAACAGCTAAGCAACATACATTGTTCAAAGTTCAAAAAACTCAAAATCGGTGAACTCGTTTAGAAAACGGGATTTCGGATAATAAAATCAGATCTACCGTTCGCTACAAAATTTAGATTTGTGTTTATGTCCCCTAGAAACGAACTAACTGTTTTGGTCGTCAAATAAAAGATTTGATAAACTGCATCGCATGTTATCTCAAAATTAATGAATGTGTAACCAGATCATATTTATATCCGTGTTTGAACCAAACCTTTTTTTTAATTAATATCATTATTCGAAGTATCGTGTATATTATATTTCATTATAAGTGTCATATTTTATTTATTCTACACTATCGTTTAGCACGCGACTTCGTCTACCTGATTTTTTTTCCGGGTTTACATTAGCACCCCATTTCAGCCCTATATGGGATAATTTTATAAGTAAAAATACATTATTCTTTTCAACTTCTAGCTGTCATATTTTCATATTTCTCTAAAATGATTCAGCATGTTAGCTATGAAAACGTAAACAGGCAAAAACATTTCACATGTTTAATTTGTCGAAGCGAGGCCTCTGCGATTCGAGCAAACATAGAATACTAATTTATTAATGGTATTGTGACATGAACAATGACCTACGTCATCAGAACTCGGAAGACATTATGTTTAATGTGGAGTAGTGGTGGTTGGTAACGTATTTTTAGACTTCATAGAGTATTTGAAGGCTAAAATATTTATTTTTCATTGATCAAGCACATTAATTTTGCTAAGAGTACATTTTTTACTAAAAGGCAGTAAGTTGATGAGTATATTTTTGTTATTTCCTTTGTCTATACCAATATTATAAAGAAGAAAAAATATATATGTTTGTGCGTACCAAATAAGCTTCAAAACTACTGGACCGATTTTAGTAATTTTTTCACCAATGGAAAACTACATCATCAGCTAGTAACATAGGCTATATACATATATTTTAACCCCATATTCCCTCGGAACGGGAAATACGCGAGTGAAACCGCGGGGCGCTGTATTTTATATTAAATTATCATTGGTAGGGTTTACAAATTATAGCCCGGAGTGGTCCTTTTTTAACACGCTTTTAGTAGCTTGTTCAAACCAGATTTTCCGCCTACGATATACAAATTATATCTATCTGCTGTTACTGATCGATTTTCTTGAATAACTTGTTTGACGTGCACTTATTGGAAACCTGACAACCCTATGCATTGGTTTACCTTGTATTAAATATTCTCTAAGCATATCGAAAACGTGTTCAATATTAATGGATCCTTCCATTAGAAAAAAAAATACATAAAGGCCTGTTTTTGTCAACGATCACAATGATAGCACATTGACCCCTTTTAATAACAAATGGTTTTTTATATATCTAAAAGTTTCCTCTACGACCGGGTCTCATTTTATTTTTTGGCACGTGACTTTAAATTGCTCGTTATTTTGATTGAATAGCAAAATCTCATATTCATATTTAAGATACAATAAAATAATTTTGGATTCACAACAGTACCTATGCAGTTATTTATACAGGCTGTCACCGGATAATTGTAAAATGCGTACGATTATAAAATATTTTGAAAGATTGTATACTCTCGATAAATTGTCAACTGAAAATTTGGAATACTTTGTAGCAATAATCTCTCGGATTCACCCACAAGTAGAAGTTTATTTTTTGCTTATGGGTTAAGAACATAGAGAATAAAGAACAATAAACAAACCACTACTTGTTGGATGTCCTTTGATAATTACTCATTTTGATTGAAGGCACTTATTTTAAATGCTACTTTGAGCCATTTGATTTATTTCCTATTCTTGTAAAATTGATAGATATTAGATATGTAGATATGTAATTACTATATTCTCTACTGCGTATTATATTTTCATAACTTTGATATTTCAAAATAAATTAGCGATAGATCTTTGGAAATAATGATTACAGGAAAACTTTCGAGAAACTTATGGTTTGAAAGTAACATGTTACAAAAATGAGATTCTTTCGTGACTCGCGTGCGAAAGGTTTCGCACGCGAGTCTTACAAGCACTTGCCCAGTTTTTAAATTCAACCATCAATGACATGGCTTCTTGAATAAATATTTTCATCAAATTATATTTAGATCATCAGATTTTTGTGAGATAATGTGAAGGACCTTTATTTTACAACAAATGAAAAAAAGACCGGAAGTCAAGTCACAATTTCGCAGCGGTTTTTAACAATATCTTCTTATCATTCGCAGATCTCAGATCCGTACCGCTGGCTAGAAGACCCCGACTCGAACGAAACCAAAGAGTTCATAGACGCTGAGAACAGAATCACGCGACCGTACCTCGACGCGTGCCCTGTGAAGGGCGCCATCAACCAGAGACTAACAGAGCTCTGGAACTATCCCAAATACTCGTGCCCCTTCAGAAGGGGGAATAGATACTTCTTCTTTAAAAATACTGGTCTGCAGAATCAGAAGTGAGTGCATTTTTATTTCACTTTTGTGTTTTTTTTTGGCTATTAATATCGTGAATGTGAATACTGAAACTGAAGTGTTACATCATGTATTTTTAATTGGACGCAAACGAAAGGTGACAAACGAAAATTTACCCGTACGCCGACGTGCCAATATATATGATAAAATTACGGTGAACTTGTGGTTTGGCTTGGGGTGGGGGTACGCCAATGCGTTTATGCTGTGCCGTTCAAAAGGTTAAAACGATTTTTTTAGTAGTGATTGTTTTTGAAAAACATACCCATTTATTATTATTATAATGGTCTATAATGTATTATGTCTGTCGCCGCATAATGTGTATTGTGTTACAACTTTCTCGTAAAGAATATTATTATATAACTATTTAAATGATCTAAAGTGCAAGTGTTTCTGATTTTATTGGTCATTCTAGCTGTACACACGGCGACATGATATTATAACATGGCGGATCATGCCATCCAAAAACAAAGGTGCTACAAGTACTACTTTATGAGCTCTGACACTTGTATAACTAATCACAAAGGATGCAAAAAGAGAACCTCTATTGCAAGTTGCTTACACACATTTTCCATCTCCTTGGAGGCATGGGTTCATCTCAACATTGTTACCCTTTTTGTAACAATAATTAAAAAGAAAATACGGAAAATGTCTTGCTTTATTACTTGCTTGAAATATGCCGTGTTTAAATCGAATAAACGTGTTTTTCCTCCCCAGTGTCCTATACGTACAAGACAGTCTGGACGGCGAACCCCGTGTCTTCTTGGATCCCAACACGCTATCTGAAGACGGAACCATCGCCCTCTCCGGCAGTCGGTTCACGGAGGATGGCAACACCTTCGCCTACGGACTGTCCGCCAGCGGCTCTGATTGGATCACTATACATCTCAAGGATGTTGCCACAGGTAAAAAAGTTTGAACTATTTTAAAAAGGTTCAACTGCGTAAACATATTCTCTTTTCCTTTTTTAAGTAATTCTTTATAAACTGGTAAGGTAGTGTTATTTGTTGATAATTTTATCCTCGTTGTCTTATCATAGTTCCATCCTTGACTGATGTTAAACTTAATTTCGTTAATGTAGTTTTTTCCTGTTGCATGAATGGAATTTAAAGGTTGAGTCTAACCCGTCAAATAATGATAGTAACAACAAGATATGAATATACATATTTCCATGATGCTTTCAAAAGTACATTATTTGTAAAACGTGACAAATATTAAACATTAGTCGCACCTTATTTTGTTTAATAAATAAAATATTAAATAATAAAAACAGTTGTTATTATTATTACTTTGAACATTAATCAGTGTCCCAAAAATTTTAATAAACGGACCAAAAAACTTGTTTTTGAACTTTCTTAATTATATCTTCCAGGTGAAGATTACCCAGAGGTGCTAAAAAAAGTAAAGTTCGCTTCAATGTCGTGGACCAAGGACAATAAAGGGTTATTCTATTCGGTGAGTGTCGGTTTTTTGCAAGGAAATCGTTAAATATTCCTCTTTCCTTACCTTGACGATCAAGATCACGTTTATCCTGCTAATATTATAAATGTGTATTTATGTTTGGGTGCTTTTAATCAATCAATCCTCAACAGCTGGTTAGATTTTGATGAAATTTGGGGCACAGTTAGTTAACAGCCTGGCTTAACTCCCGATAGTATGTTCCTAATGGTATAATTTGCTAGATTTTCGTGGGTGAAGCCGGTGGGAAAAGCTAGTAAGCTAATAAAAACTTCATTGCGCCTACGCAGGTGACTACTAACGTCATTGCGTTTGTGGACGTGATGCGGATAATAATTTGGCAAATCTTTTCCTAGTATATAATTGAGGAAAAGACACTGATATTTAGCTTTTGTTTTTAATATATTTTTTTGTCTTGAGGAAGTATGGAGATGAATATGTGTTAAGACAGATAAATTATTACGAAAAACATTGCTCACATTCATTGCAATTTTGCAATCTCAAGAGCGGTTCGATTTCATATCTGAATTATCTAAATTAAAAAATATTGCTAATTTAATCGAAATGGTGAAATATTCGAGTCATTTGCGACGTAGCCAAATAGAATGCAACTTCTTAATTTAAAAGCCAGTTTAGTTAAATTATATTTTCATTTTTTCTTATATTTTCTTTAAAAAAAAACGTTGCCCCACACTAGGGATTTCTCCTGTGTCGTGGGTGCGTTTACAACAAACATACAATGTCACATACACAAACAGCCAGACCCGGAACAACTATCTGTAGGCCATACAAACATTTATTTTGTTCCGTGTGGGAATCGAACTCACGACACGTAGCGCAGCAGCAAATCGCTCAACCACAGCGCCAACCGTGTCGTCCATTAATCATCATCATCAATTGAACTACAATTCGTGTTGGCAGCGTTACCCAGACCAGGCAGGCAAGACGGACGGCTCGGAGACGGAAGTGAACCGCGACCAGAAGCTGTGCTACCATCGACTGAACACGCCGCAGGCTGATGACGTCATCGTCGTCGAGTTCCCCGAGGAGCCTCTGTGGAGGATGTGAGTATTCAAAAGTCATTTATTCAAACTAGGCTGATAGACAACACTTTTTGAACGTCAAATCTATACTAATATTATAAAGCTGAAGAGTTTGTTTGTTTGTTTGTTTGGACGCGCTAATCTCAGGAACTACTGGTTCGAATTGAAAAATTCTTTTTGGGTTGAATAGACCATTTATCGAGGAAGGCTTTAGGCTATATATCATCACGCTTAAGCCAATAGGAGCGGAGCAGCGATAAATAATGTTTTAAAATCGGGGATTCCACGGGGACGAAGTCGCGGACAGAAGCTAGTTTTACATAAAGACAGTCCCCCAAAACGCCCACCCGTCACCACTTCCTAGTGTTTTAGCTGGGAAGAAGAAGTGGCGCAACAAACTCCCCAGCAACACATCTGTCTATTGCGTTTTAAGAACTTGAATTTATACAATAGTATGCAAAGTCATTAATACATGAGAAAGGTCGAAAAAAGAATATAATTATCCAACATGGAAATCATAAATCAATTCACTATAATCATTCGTACACGAACATCAACACATCTAATTCATACGTACACGAATTTACGCAGCGCCTACGTGGTATTCACGTGACATCAACAGCCATCAGCTATAGAATTTTAATAACTGAAAACGTTATCAACAAGTCGTTAAAAATTGACTTTAGGGACCAATTCTGAAATGGCGAAATTTACTCCAAAAAGTTTTTCCGATTTATGGCAAAACAAATATACCAAACAGGTTGGTATATTAGTAAATGTAGTTCATAATATTGAGGAAAATGGTCCCTTGAGAAAATCTCTGTTATTTACACCTTGTGTAATTTTGTATACACTTTTTTTATTTATACTCCAAGTAGTTCAGGTGGGTTGGTTATCACAACTGAAACAATGCTCTGCCACACATTTTCATGTAAGCTTTTCAAAACAGGCATTTGCGAAAATAATGCAGATCTTTGCTATTTTCTTACAATCAGAAATTCTTCAGTAGGAATGTTTGTTCAAAGTGTAAACTATGTTTTTTTTTTATTTATCTGCAGTGACATTCACACTCAGTTGTACTACAGTGAAGATAAACGCGCGTAACATTTTTTGTCTTTATTTTTATTTTTTGTATAGGTATATACCGTATATTAGTCTTTTTTCGTTTCATTGTAGTAATAAAGGTCGTTGGTCGGTTGCTTTTTAGGACACTTTGAACAAACTAAACGTTGATCGTAGGTTAAAACTTGAAAATATGCGTATTTGTTCATAAAACTGTGTAAGTTAAAAGTAATTGTATATTATATGGTACAAAGTAAGCAAATAGTGCTAGAATCATAGATCAGCATAGAAGATTTCCAATGATTAAGTTTCTTCCACTGTCTAAATGCCGCTCCGTTGTTACAGCGGCGCGGAAGTGACAGACTGCGGCAGATACCTGATCGTGTCCCCGGTGAAGGACTGCCGCGACAACCTGCTGTTCTACGCGGACCTCAGCAAGCAGCCCGAGATCAACGGCAAGCTGCAGCTCACGCAGATCGTGCACAAGTTCGAGGCGGACTATGAGGTGAGTGACAGACTGCGGCAGGCGACAACCTGCTGTTCTACGCGGACCTCAGCAAGCAGCCCGAGATCAACGGCAAGCTGCAGCTCACGCAGATCGTGCACAAGTTCGAGGCGGACTATGAGGTGAGTGACAGACTGCGGCAGGCGACAACCTGCTGTTCTACGCGGACCTCAGCAAGCAGCCCGAGATCAACGGCAAGCTGCAGCTCACGCAGATCGTGCACAAGTTCGAGGCGGACTATGAGGTGAGTGACAGACTGCGGCAGGCGACAACCTGCTGTTCTACGCGGACCTCAGCAAGCAGCCCGAGATCAACGGCAAGCTGCAGCTCACGCAGATCGTGCACAAGTTCGAGGCGGACTATGAGGTGAGTGACAGACTGCGGCAGGCGACAACCTGCTGTTCTACGCGGACCTCAGCAAGCAGCCCGAGATCAACGGCAAGCTGCAGCTCACGCAGATCGTGCACAAGTTCGAGGCGGACTATGAGGTGAGTGACCCTTGTAGTGCCAACACAACGGAGATGCCCATACCGGGTACCTAGCATAATAATATGTACATAAAATTATCTTTGTTATTCACAAAGGGTTGACTTTAATGACTTCACTAATTCAATGTCAATCAGCCAGCTCATCTGACTTTCCCTTGTCTCCTGTGAATAAGGCAGGGAGGATATTTCTAGTAGATCTTTCGTGTTAAGGGAATTATAGGTAAGATGAAATCGCGGGAGTACTAAAGTTGCACCACATACAAATCGCGTTTCTTTGACGACACTACTCAAATTCTAATGAGGCCCCAATAAACCAGCGATTAATTGGAATACCAACGCTTTTGCTGAGCAAAAAAATACAATAAGATAAAAACTGTATTTTCTATTTCAGTACGTCACAAACGAAGGCTCCGTGTGCATATTCCGCACGAACAAGAACGCGCCCAACTACAGACTCGTCAAGATAGACCTGCACAACCCTGCCGAGGAGAACTGGCAGACTCTCATACCTGTGAGTACATTCTTATGGGCTCGAAATCATTATTAATGAATTGATGCTAGTGTGATTAGGAAAAATTGTATACCATTCGGTTTAGTTTCTTTAAATATAAATAAAAAAAGGAAGTGGTCAAGTTAATCAACTTCCTTTTTATTTCTTGCATGCAACAGTATAGAGAACGTGCTTGGTAAATGATAAATGATAAATGATAAATGATTTATTTTTGTAAGTAGGTTGTAAAAACACTTTTACACGTCAATCTTTTTTTTTTTTTTTTTGGCCGTTATAAAACTAGATGAGGCCGGTGTTTCCTAGCTGACTACCCTGAGAAGAAACACCGAAACAAACTCAGAGGTCAAGGTCTCTTTTGAAGTCCATACAATTGTACTGGTCAAATCATATGAGAACCATGTAGGTTGGTGTCTGAAGTGGTCTTTTGAGGAAAGTACCACACAGATTTGAGTGGACCTGTCCAAACAGTGCAAGCATTTGTCAGTTATCGTATAGCTCAAACTTAGAACTTTAAGGAGCTCAACGATTTGACGAACAATACCAAAGTAAGGACATTTGGGTAGGCCACCTAAAGAACTCAAACCGCCAGACTAACATGAATGAACCCCTGACGTAGCGATCTAAATGGTCCCCATATTCACAATACGTTATATGAGGACCATGCAGATCAGTGTCTGAAGTGGTCTTTTTAAGAAGGAACCACACCGTTTTGAGTGGACCTGTCCAGTCAGTGCAAGCCTTGGTCAGAGTCGATTAGCTCAACTTAGAATCAATAAGGAGCTCAACAACTCGACGAACAATGCCAATGAAAGGACATTTGGGTAGGCCACAAAAATACTCAAACAGCCAGACAACGTTAAAAAAAAAATACTTGAAGAGGAAAAAGCTAATAATAACCCATATAGTCCTCACATTCACAATAGGGAATAAAATTAAAATTTAACATAAAAAATATGATACTTTACAAAGTAAGTATTCATGTCAAAATGAGATATTGATATAAAATAATAATAATAAAAAAAATATGATACTTTACAAAGTAAGTATTCATGTCAAAATAAAAAAAAAATTGTAATAAAATAAAAAGAATACTTTAAAAAGTAAACATTCATGTCAAAAATAAATGAAAATGTCAAACTGTATAAATATAAACAAAAAGCGCAAAAAAGAGAACAAAACAGAAAAACATTAAAACATTGGGCCGTGTACAAAACTGAAGCAGCTCAATCCCAAGCCTTCTTGTCCTCAAGATAATCTTTAACTGTATAAAAAGCTTTCTGGCATAGCTTACGTTTTATAAATGATTTGAATTTATTTCTGCTTAGTTCTTGAATAGGGCTAGGAAGTTTATTATAAAAATGTATACATTGGCATCGAAACGAACCACCTATTTTTTTGAGCCTGGTTTTAGGAACGACATAATTGTGTTTGTTCCTAGTATTTATGTTATGGATATCACTGTATTTTTTAAACAGATTAATATTTTTATGTGCATACAAGAGGTTTTCATAGATATACTGGGAAGGCACAGTCATAATATTAATCTCTTTAAATTTGTCTCTGAGGGACTGTCTGGGACTTAATTTATAAATTGCACGAATAGCCCTTTTTTGTAAGACAAATATTGTCTGAATATCGGCGGCATTTCCCCACAGCAGAATGCCATATGACATCACACTATGAAAGTAGCTAAAGTATACTAAACGGGCCGTCTCTAAATCAGTTAAGCCACGAATTTTCCTAACAGCATATGCTGCAGAACTGAGCTTTTTTGACAGTTTATCTATATGGGGGCCCCACTGCAGCTTCGCATCTAAAGTAATGCCTAAGAACACTGTGGTATCTTCGGGTTTCAACTCTTCACCCTTTATCGATACAACAGTGTTCACTTGTCGCACATGAGGTAAGGTAAACTTTATACATTTTGTCTTTTTCTCGTTTAGTAAAAGATTATTAGCATTAAACCAGTTAACTACAGTTGCAAGGGCAGAATTTACATCGTCAGTAACTATCTGCTGGCGTTTTAGTTTAAACAAAAGCGACGTGTCGTCTGCAAATAACACAATATCGTGTTTGTCTTTTATGAGGTACGGCAACGGTGGCGGTTGGCGTAGACTATGCCATCTAGTGTTGCAAATTTGAAACTTATAAGTAAAATATACTTGATATTGATGCGTCTGTGCTGCCACCTATAGTTTCGGCACTTTTACTATAGGGAACGTGCACAGCGTGGACTATGCCATCTAGTGTTGCATATCTGAAACCTTTACGTTGTAAATATTTGACCTGTGCTGCCACCTATACTTCCTGCACCCTCTGTTTAGGGGAACGTGCACGAAGTAGACTGTGCCATCTAGCGTTGCAAATTTGAAACTTATCAGAAAAATATACTTGATATTGACGCTTCTGTGCTGCCACCTATAGTTTCTGCACGTTCCCTATATTTCAATATACTGTTGAATTTATGGCTGATTTAATTTGACAATAACCCTTTCTTCGAAAAAATATTGTGACTTACGCTTGAATTTATAAGGATTTTATTTGAAAGCTTTTTTATAATAGCATTCGTTTGTCTTAAAATAAGAATTTACTTGACAATTGCCATTCTGCTTATTTATTTTAAATATGTCTCTATCGCCTGCGTTGAAACTACAAGAATACATTTTGTTTTTTTTTTTTCCTCTTTGTTGTTTCCCGCCAATTTTGTGTAATTTTACTGTTGGCAACTCAACTTGCCATTAATGCGGATAGGAGGTCGTTCTTCGGCTGCTCGTGAAATACACAACCTGTAGCCCTACCATGACATCTTAAGTCCATCATGCTTCCTGTGTCAGAGAGAGACGGAGTTATACAAGACGAATAGCACTGTCCCTTTTTCACACAGATATCATAATATCAGTGGCACTTCGTGGTACGGCCCCTGAACTCAAACTATATCTTTATTAATTATTTTTTTTATTATTCTTTAGCAAATTTTAGCCTTATTTTCAGTGCGATATGGATTAATTCAGGTTAACAATGTAAACCTCGCTATAATAATGCCTTACTAAGATAATAGAACTTATGTTTGATTCCTATATGTATTTCTGGATATAGTTAAAGTTTATAATTACCTACTTGGTAATTGTTACAGGAACATCCGAGCGACGTGTTGGACTGGGCATCAGCTGTAGACAACGATAAGCTAGTCATTCACTACGTCAGAGACGTCAAGGTAGGTTAAAATCTATTATTTTTATTTCTACACTAGCAGCGCCCCGCGTTTCACCCACATAGTTCCCGTTCCCGTGGGAATATGGGTATAAAATATAGCCTACGTCACCCGGGGATAGTGTAGCTTTCCAACAGTGAAAGAATTTTTAAAATTGGTTCAGTGGTTTCGGAGTATATTCAATACAAACTAACAATCAAATGTTTCCTCTTTATAAGTAGCAAGTATTAGTACATATAGACTAAATAGTACAAGTTGTCAGTTGGCAAGGGCAAACAATATTGTTGATTGATTGAAGCAGGTACCTAGAAATGTATTGAGATAAAGTACTATAAACTACAGTTTGTATTCTTGCATCATTTAGAGCGAAAAATAAATATTCTTGATTTCTTTCTTTTCTTCAAAACAATCACAACGTCAGAGATGAAAATGCGGATCGGCAATTTAATAAAACGTTCGAAAATCAGTTGTTGATATAAGCAATCGGTTATTTTCAGTAGGTGTGCAACTGTGCACTGAAATTTCGAATACTTTTACTGTTAGACTTATTGTTGTTGTGATTTCCATATGAAGGGTCCACTGCAATAATGATGAATGTCCATTTTTTATTAAAAAAAATAAGTAAGCCCGGCTTTCAGCCACTGGATATCTTTAATTAGTTCTTAAATAAAGCTAAGTAAAGAAACAACATAATATCAATAAACAAAATGTGCTGTAACCAATTATGTATTATATTCATACCTTTAAACAAGACTTTCCTTTTCCCATTAATACAATTGAAACGCAATAACCCCAAAATGAAGTCACAAGGACATTTATCGTTATTGCAGTGGACGTTTCATATTAAAACCGTACCAATACGCAGTAGGAGCCCGAGCGGGTCTCGTCGACTGGGAAATGCTGGCGTGACGACCTCAAAAAGTCAAAAGTCAAAACGTTTATTTCAATTAGGCCATTAACGGCACTTTTGAACGTCATCAATAAAAATTATCATAAATTAAGTGACTCTAGCGTAACCTAAAGATATTGTCCGGTTAAGCAGTATCCAGCCTTAGTGTGCTGAAATGCGAGTGGTCCATTCCAAAAAAAAAAAAAAGTTGCCTAAAGAGAAGCTTTCCTAACTTGTTCCGTTTACTTTGCTTCCAGAGCGTGCTCCAGCTCCACGACATGAGCTCGGGCGCGCTGCTGCTGACGTTCGCGCTGGAGGTGGGCTCCGTGGTGGGCTTCTCGGGCAAGAAGGAGCACTCGGAGATCTTCTACCACTTCATGTCGTTCTTGTCGCCCGGCGTCATCTACCACGTGGACTTCACCAAGCAGCCTTATCAGCCTACCGTGAGTGTTTTTGTACTTCTTAGGTTTAATAAAGTGATAGGATTGAGACGTAGCTCCCTGCTGTAATGCCTGTAGAGCGAATATCTTATTCAGAATCACGAAAGATTGACAACAAGTCTCACCAAGGAATATCATTTTATCTCTGAGGGCCCATTCAAGTATTACGTAAGCATATTTGACGACATGCGGGGTGGGGGATCTGGGATATGATTACGTCAGCAATATTGATTTATTTAATTATTCAGATTATAGTCGATTTAGTCGACTATGGTTTGAACATATGGCAACCCGGCGAGATCTTACCCACTGGGCTATCAATACCCTAATAGCGAACGTAATTTCAGACTATAAATTCCTTATTTCTAAACTTATTAACTGCTGCTTCATGAACCAATAAGGAAACCCGAACAGATTCAATAATATGTACTTATGAATATGTTTACGTAAGCATTTGGGGGGGGGGGTTAAGAGCCTTGCTTACTTTTGCTGACGAGGGGGCGGTCAAAAATTCTGTTTACGTAATACTTGAACGGCCCCTTACCCAGTAACTGGGTTTTGTAAATGTCGAGTTCAGATAGCAGCGCGTCATGTAAAATCAGTATAATATACTACATTGCATCTGATTAGACTGGAAATCGTCTGCGACACATGAAAGATGTAGTTATTTGGCGCCACAATCACGTAAGCCAGCCTACCATGGTAATAGTACGTATTTGCTTCAGTTGCATAATTGGATGCTTGCGTTCCACTGTTTGCTTCTAATAACTCTGTGGATATGTGCGCGCAACAATCCAAATTAATATTATAATCAACTGATTACATACAACACAAATTAGTGATGAGTGAAAATGATAACAAAACAGAAATAACAAATTGATATTCTAAGCTCATAAGTTTTCGGCTGAAAAGTATTTTTCAATATATACTCATTATTCTGAAACTGTATTTTCTGTCGTTTTGCAGGTGTTCAGAGAAGTTAAAGTGAAAGGCTTCGACGCGTCGCAGTACGAAGCGAAGCAGATATTCTACTCCAGCAAAGATGGCACTAAAGTTCCTATGTTTATCGTTTCTAAAAAGGTAAATAAAATTAATAATAATATTAATTGCGTTACTGTTTATTTTATTTTTTTTTCTCTTTCGTACTGCACCTACTACAATTATTCTCTGCATCACCCAAAGGTTGACTGGTAGAAAATGCCTAAGGCATTAAGTCCGCCTCTGTACATTTGTGTGCTTAAAGTATTAAATAAATAAATAAATCTTACACTCAGCATAACTGTCGAAATGTTTGTGCTTACTCCGTCACGTATTTTTTATCTTAGAATGCAAGTAGTATATCGCAAGAGAAGGTATCAATTTATGTGCAACTAGCAGCGCCCCGCTGTTTTACCCGCGTAGTTCCCGTTCCCGTGGGAATTTGGGGACAAAATATAGCCTATCTTACTCAGGGTGAATGTAGCTTTCTAATGGTGAAAGAATTTTTAAATCGGTTCAGTCGTTTTTCAGTTTATTCGTTACATACAATAATACAAATCTTTGCTCCTTATAATATTAGTATAGATTAATTCTTTTTTGAATTTCATGTTCAACTTATACCTTTAAAAGCCTAAATATTACAACATTTTATCAATCATCAATGTATATAAAACCCTTCCGTTACTGAGTGAGTGACAGACAACGCACAGCCGAAAATAGTATTCCCAGAAACCTAAAATTGACCATGGTTCCTTGGGGAACCTTTTTTTTTAACTTTGAAAGGAAGCGCTAAGAGAAGATTTTCGTATACTCTACGGGAACGCGCCGCAAAAGCAAGTTAATACACAATAATATGTTCACGTCAGGGTCTAAAACACGACGGGTCCAACCCAGCTCTTATCTACGGCTACGGCGGCTTCAACATCAACATCCAGCCGAGCTTCAGCGTCACGAGGCTGGTGTTCATGCAGCACTTCAACGGCATCGTCGCCATACCCAACATACGAGGAGGCGGGTGAGTGACAAATACATTTTAGTAATGGTATTTTTAATTCTTAATAATTTATATTATATTATACATTGATAAATTGCATGTACAAAGGCGTTTCAGCCGTTGGTTACATCTAGTATGGGGCCATTCAAGTATTACGTAAGCAGAATTTTTGACATTTTTGACCGCCCCCTCCCCCTCGTCAGTAAAAGTAAGCAAAGCTCTTACTCCTACCTACCTCCCCATGCTTACATAAACATATATATAAGTATTATTGAATCTGTTCTGGTTTCCTTATTGGTTCATGAAGCAGCAGTTAATAAGTCTAGAAATAAGGAATTTATAGTCTAAAATTAAGTTCGCTATTAGGGCGTCGACAGCCCAGTGGGTAAGATCTCGCCGGATCGCCATGTGTTCAAACCATAATCGACTAAAATCGGAAAAATTTAATGACGTAATCACATCCCGGATCCCCCCCATCCCCCATGTCATCAAAAATAAGCAAATCAAGAAACCCCCCCCCCCCTTTGTGCTTATGTAATACTTGAATGACCCCTATCTCGCTAGGAATCATTGTTCCTTTTCCGAGACTTCCTCTGAATCTAAAGATCTAAAGTCTTATATGTAGTTAGAGAACTAAAAGATAAACATACATCGATGGAGTGACGTATGGTGGAGGACATGGCATTGCATTCATAGTCCTTTTGCAATACACATTTTTTACTCTTATTTTTACTTTTTTGGCATATTTGGTTAGTTCACCTCGCTGAATTATAGTAATGGTACAAGGTACAGTGAAGTAGGAGCTCGTGGCTAACTAATAACAGCCGCATGGGTAGATCTTCACACACATCTCACATTCATCACATTTTTTATTTGTATTGTTAATACAATTTAATTTGTATAAGGGATTGTAGTCAGTTAAATGAACACACGTTCGAGTAAACAAACTTGTATTCGGTTTCTTATATAGGGTCGTAGGTATCACAGTCAATAAACATACAACAATCATCAGTTAAATCATAGGAGGTCGTGGCTAAAGACTAACAGCCGCACGGGTCGATTTCCAAGGTTAAGCAATGCTTGCCAAGGTTGGTCTGTGGATGGGTGACCATCTTAAGATACCAAGTTTCCTCGGTGCCTCGGAAAGCCGTTGGCCCCGGCTGTTATTTGTAGATCTTTGGCAGCGACTTACGGATGGTCAGAAGTCAATCTGACTCCAGTCTTGCTAAGAAGTATGTACCGTGTTTCCCAGTTGATGGGTTGTGGAGGTCTGGTAGGCAGCCGCTCCACGTAAAGTACTGGTGTTCAGCTGAATACGGTTTGACTGGGAGACGATCCCAATATAGTTGGGAAAAGGCTAGGCAAGATGAATCATCAATTAAAACATGCGACGAGCGACGACATCCACCGCTACTACACTACTACACCAATACGAGCAACCCCGAGCCGCGAGAGCCGTGCTGCGCCGCGGGTGTGTGCGTCGCAAGGCCTCCACGCAGCTACTCGAGTTACAGCACGCCGGGGAGTTCGCGCGTCTTATTTTATTAATTTTCGTTTGTTTTGGGAGGACGCGTGCGTTACACTTACCTTACACTAACATAATTTTAAGTGTTACTAATTTCTATCATTTAGGTTTTAATGGAAAATCCATTAATTTATATAATATATGTCGTTTTGTAGCAATGAAATACTCCTTCTTTCTTTCTTTATCGTCAAGGTTAACAACGCTTACCGAGGTCGGTCTGTGGATGGGTGACCATCTTAACGTATCGCGATGCCTCCGTGCCTCGGAATGCACATTAAGCCGTTGGCTGTCATTACTAGATTTTTAATAATAGTTACGGATTGTCAGAAACAAGAAAATCTGACACCAGTCTTGCCAAGAATTACCGTGAGGTCTGGTAGGCAGCCGTTTCATGTAAAATACTGTTATTCAGCTGAATCCGCGATGTCTGGGAACTGATCCCAATATAGTTAGTTGGGAAAAAGCTAGGCATATGATGTACAGTGAAGTAGGTTATAAGAAAAAACACACAATCACAGTCTTTTATTTAGTGCGAAATAAGGTAATATTTCGTATGTCCGCAATAATAAATTGAACCTAATATTTCCAGAGAATACGGCGAGAGATGGCACAACGCGGGCCGCCTGCTGAACAAGCAGAACGTGTTCGACGACTTCCAAGCGGCCGCGGAGTACCTCATCTCGGAGCAGTACACCAGGCCCGCGCTCGTCACCATACAGGGGGGCTCCAACGGCGGCCTGCTGGTGGCCGCCTGCATCAACCAGCGCCCGGACCTGTACGGAGCTGCCATCGTGCAGGTCGGGTGAGTGGGAAAACGTGTTTATTTTCATGAAGATATATAAAAAAGTTTTTTTTATACACAAAAAGAACCTTATCAGAAGCAAAAATATCTTACTTCGGTCTTGCTTAAAGGTACCGTGTTACCCAGTTACTGGGTGGTGGTAGCGTTCAGATAGACAATCTCGTCATGGTAAATACTGGTACTCAGCTGCATCCAGTTTGGCTGAATGCCGATCTCGGACAAACAGAAATTACTTACTCTTAAACAATGTTAATAAATTTTTTGTACGCTGTGACCCTAACTAACTCGCCCTACTTATTGTGAAACATTGCATTTTGTTTGATCCAACATGAATTGTACTCATGTTATTTTTAGTTGCAATAAAAACTTTATAACAATAGGTCGTCTTCTCTTTCAACAAAATATCCCAATACACAACATTAACATGGCATTTTCACTGTTGAGAGTTACGCCCTAGCGTTTGGTCCTTCGAGCCGGATTTATTTCGTTTTGCTATAACACCATGTAATGTATGACTTCCAGAGTGCTAGACATGCTGAGGTTCCAGAAGTTCACGATCGGTCACGCGTGGGTCTCGGACTACGGCAGCTCGGACAACAAGACGCAGTTCGACTACCTGCTCAAGTACTCGCCCCTGCACAACATACATAAACCCGAAAACGGTGAGCTTCATTACTTATTCTTCTTTGAACCAATTGAAGCTTTCAAATCTGGCTGATCTTATGTTTCATAATGGTTTTGGAGTTCCATTTGCAACTGGAGCCGAGGTGTCTCGTCTCCAGATCCTATGATGGTCATCCGGCAAGGAGATTCGCCGCCTCGTCGGAGACTGGTGGTGGTATGACAGTGGGACAGCTTGATGGCCATGACTTCTGGCCCAAAATATGGTGTCTCTTTTTAAATGTCACACCAACGCACCAACGCCGCCGTTTTAGTTGTGGAGAGTACTTCCATATAAAGAATAGTTATTATGGTTGCTTACGTGTTTTTAATTACGCGTTATAAATTATATAGGGTGTCAAACTATTGTTTGTATGGAAGTACTCTACACATCTGACAAGATGGTGTCAGTGTGCCATCAAAAAGAGAAAGTCATCACAGGTTTTTGGTTTCAACAAGACAACCAGCCAGCTAGCTAGCTACAAGGAGCGTGTGCATACAGATAATGAAACCGTATAGTACTGTGGGCAGGCACGGAGTACCCGGCGACGCTGGTGCTGACGGCCGACCACGACGACCGCGTGGTGCCGCTGCACTCGCTGAAGTTCATCGCGGCGCTGCAGCACGCCGCCGCCGCCAGCGCGCAGCGCCGCCCGCTGCTGGCGCGCGTCGACACCAAGGCCGGCCACGGCGGCGGGAAGCCCACCGCCAAGATTGTTAGTACTACCACGTGCCCACTTCTATTCATCAAAAATTATGTGATCATTATTTAGCACGAAAATATTTAGGTTTTTTTTTTTCATATTCTTATATTGAAGTAGTGAATGACGATAGCGGAAAACGACTTCGTAGGAACATAGTACACTTGAAGAAAGTCGAAGGCAAGTGGGAAGTATGCCCAAATGAGTGCTTTCTGCTATTGAAACATTGCCAAAGAATTTATTTATTTAAACTTAATGTACAATAGTGTTACATGGGCGGGCTTCCAACAAAGCATTCTCTACCAGTCAACCTATGGGTTAAAAAGACAATATGTACTATGGTAGATGTACAACAAATAAATAAAATACAAAATGTCAACTTCCATTAATTTCAATTTTGTAATTTAAAATTGTCGCACGAAAATGGCGGAATTGATGTTTATTTCGCAAGTGCTGTCAAATGTATAGACAAAAAAACATTCACTGGCTGGCTCCAGAGTGCGAGCCTGACCTAGATATAGGGCATAATTATGAATGTGAATAAACGGGTATTGATTTAATTAGCAAGCTTCATTACAAACCTAAAAAAGACACGATTTTTTTCCCATCGACAATAATGTGTAAATTGTTGTTTCAGATCGAGGAACACACCGACATCTTGTGCTTCATGAGCCAAGCACTCGATCTCAAATTCATAAAGTGATCCCACCTGCCATACTTGATAACTAGTATTAACATAACGAGATGAACGCTAATAGTATTATGTAAATATAGCAACAACCACAGTGTCTCGGTGATTACCTCGGGGTCTTAGCTAAGACTGGTGATATTGTTACGCATTGCTACTATTTTTATTAATAAAACTTTGTTTTTATTTTTGAATAATGTGTTTTATCTACACTATTATTATAAAGAAGAAAACTTTGTTTGTTTGTTTGTAATGAATAGGCTCAAAAACTACAGGACCGATTTAAAAAATTCTTTCACAATTCGAAAGCTACATTATCCACGAGTAACATAGGCTAAATTTTATTTTGGGAAAAAATAGGGTTCCGTAAGATATTTGGGTTTTTCGGATACAAGGTGTAAAAAATCAACCAGAAAAGTTACTTATTTTGCGTACGCTGCCTAAACTATAAAAGATAGAACCATAAAATGTTCTAATTAATTTTAGATCTTAAAAATATCTACAAAGAAGTCCGCTGCACACTATACCTATCTATGTCGAGTGAGGCACAACAACCATTTCTTTATCTTAAATTTTTTGGACTACATTTAAACGCATTTATTTTACTCATGCTATTGATCCTTATCAAAATAAATTAAACTAAGTACAGTATATGTAGATAATATTTGGTCTTTGAATGATTAAAATTGGATGTTTGGTTTTGAAGTTATAGCGAAATTAAAATTTTACGATTTCTGCTGCACGGCCCGTTGCGAAGTGTCTTTTATAAATTAACCACAATAACGTGTTTAATCGTTAGGCATTTCTTCAAAGTGTATCAAATATATTGTATTTCACATAGATATATCTTTATCAACCTTCCATATTCAAAAAGTACACTTTGAAATATATTTTATTAAAAATAATAATTTAGAAATCGGTTTATAAACACAAGATATAGATGAAATAAAACAAATATACTTGAAATAATAAAAATTAATTTTAGTCTAGCTTTCAATGGAGTCGTGGGTACCAACAAATTCAGGCAAGACGCCGACGCACATGTGCAAATTGAAGTGGACTTGAAAAGTTGTGCTTTCAATGGCACCATCTTGGAAAGGTTACATCACTTTCAAAGACCAAGGTACAGATTCCTGATTGATGATTAGGTTTCTAGATTTGGAATACGGGTCGTTCCCGCTGGTTAATACCCCGTGGCTACCACTATTAACTACTGGGGATGATGCGTTCTACTGGTTAACAGTGATGACGAACGCGACATATTTTTCCCAATAATTAATACCCTCGTCTCGCGAATAGTTGAGGAGTCAGGTTAGAGAAAGGTAAAAATTAATTATATCTGTACTAATATAAAGCTGAAGAGTTTGTTTGTTTGTTTGAACACGCTAATCTCGGGAACTACTGGTTCGAATTCCGAAAAAATCTATATAGTCCGTTTATCGAGGAAGGCACACACGCCCTAAGGGGCGCAGCAGGGGGGGGAGGGTTTGGGAGTAGCGGGTGATACCGCGGGGAACAGCTAGTAAAAAATATGACGGTTCTTGAAACTGCTTTATTTAAGACCAAATTACTTATGATTTAGTTAAACTAACGGACATTTATTGCCTGTAAAAAAGCCTAACCTGAGATGCAACGCCCAATATAGGTCATAACTTGCTATAGTTTTAACATACATCGTAGCTTTTTATCTTCAAACACAGGTAATTGTTCGCCAAAAGTTCGAAATTGCAGTTATAGTGTTACAAACGGGGTAGCTAGTATTGTTTCCAGGGTCGAACTAGGCTGGTTTCGGAATTCATTCGAAAGATTCATTGCGGCCCTGGAGCGCTATTAGAAGGAAACCGGGTAGGTTTAAATCAGTAAGAGTACAACACTTCCGCTCCGCCCAGAGCGGAAGAAATCATTTGATTATTCCCCATCGATAAAAAAGGGTCGGACTAGGCTAGAAGAACCCGGATGGCTCCGTACAAGCTCGGGCCCTGGGTCGGTATACTGATAGATGGGATAATGTTCCAATATTATTCCTTTTATCACTATACAGTATGTTAAATAACAGAGGGCGTTCCCTTAAATTCGTTAATCTATATCATGAATAGATTCAAATAAAAATATCAGAATAGAAAAATAAGCATAAAATAATCCGAATTACAAAAAAAAATGACAATAAATTCGAAAAATCCTGTTTAAAATCAAAATAGTAGCGCGGAATAGTACCTACTCGTAGTAGCAATGCCCAAACCGGCAAGTACGCGTGTACAGTGTTTCTTTAACGTATCAATTTAACATTTTTAGTGAATATTTTAATATTAAAAAAAAATAAAAACATTTTGTTTTCGAATGGTAATATTTTTTTCATCATATATGAATGCTATACTATTGCGGGTTAACGGGAACGCCCTCTGTTAGTTAACATAGAAAGAAAGAAAGAAAATTCATTTATTTGCCACAGTTAACATACTGTATAACATACAGACATACTGTATATGTATGTACATTGCATTATTTGCCGAAATAATGCAAAACCTTGGGGGCCCGCGTAGTCTTAGGCCCGGCTGGCTAACATCACCTCGATTGTATTATACCTATTAAAACTAGCATGCACTCAAAAAGGATTGACTTTTCACGTAAAATGCGCCTTCCAGAAGTTAATTATGAATCAAAATGTTAAAGTTTTCTATAACAGTCCTCCTTCCTATATATGTATACCTACGCCTATGACTGGAGGGAAAATAGAACAATGTTCACATAGTGTTTATGGTAAAAACCTTCGTGCTTCAATGGGGCGACACAAAATGAACACGAAAAAGGAAATATTATATTGATTAAATTACCGCATTTTTAAGTACTATGTTCGCTACTTGTCGCTCCATATTCACACAGGTGTTATATTTCGTGTCAAGGATGACCGGCCACAACCCTCCAACTGATTCTTTGCGGTTCGTTTCTATATTAAATTTCATTTATTGGCATATATTTCTGAAATCTCAACTTACGTTTTGTTTAATTTCGTTAAACCAAACCAAACGCTACAAAGTATAAAATAACTTTAATTTCGGAAATCAATGTTTTTATTTTTAACACCAACTTCCGAACTTTCCGTGTTTGTATTTGGAAGTCGGTTTTATTTTTTGTAAAAAATTTGTTTTTACGCTATGATTTCGGTGTGGTTTCGCTCTCGTGGCCTACGCCATAGGAACAGTTAACAAGTCTGGTGTAGTTTTTGTTAGGTTAATTATGATACCCCAAAACTAAATTCGCTAGATATTGTTCCAAAAAAACTGTTGTTTTCAGGGTTCATATATGTATGTTTGTGCGTTTCTTTAATCCACCATAACTTCTAAACGGCTTAACCGATATCAATGTATGTCGTATCGGTAGAAGCGTTGATATAATCCCGGGTAACATAGGTTACTGAAATATAAAAAAAAAAATATAAAAAGGGGCAGCCATGGTTCGTAAATAAAAACTAAAATATTTTGTTTTATTGAAAATTGGACTACTTATGCTGTCATCGTCAAAAGTTTGCTTAGTACCTACATACCAAAAAAGGTATCAAATAAAAACAATTAAAAAACACGCCTGCCATATCAAAAAGTGAACTAAAATATTAAAAACAAGATAGATAATAATCTCTTCATTGCAGTCGGGGGACAGTCCTTTTGAATAGTTCTTTACACATCCCCCGTCTGCAAAGAAAAGACTACTATCTATCTTGTTTTTAATTTTTTAGTTCACTTTTTGACATTGCAGCAGTTTTTATTTTTTTGTATTGTTTGATTTTTATCGCTCCCTCGGCCTTATACCATAGGAACCGTTGAATATGAAATATAATCGGAAATATCCGATCCGATTATATTTTTGCACGACTTCTATAAACACGATTCGATATGCGATACACTTTGTGAACTCTTTTTTTTTGTAAATAATATAAATAATAGTGACGCAAATAAAACAAAATGTAATATTCAACTTTTATTGTTACATCCTTACAGTACAGTTGCTAAAAGCACGAAATCCAATTGGGACTTGCTCCAACCTACGTAATAATATAAAATATTAGTTGCTTACAACAAAATAAATAAACTTCTTAATGCCCTTTTGGCGTTTTTCTTTATCCAATAATAAGTTAATTTCTTTATGCTTAGTTACTTGTGCAACTTTGAACATGAAGAAATTGATCGATGGCCTCGATTTAAAATCGTTTGAACATACAAACGAAGAAGTAAAACATCGCTAGTGCTTATAATATGCTTAGTGCATAGACTACGGTTCAATACAGTTGTAAAAGTAAGTCACGGTTACGATATATTTTCGTGTGATCACGGACCCATTACAATGAAATGTACAATCGGTTGTTACTGAACATACAATTGACCGGTGCCTGGGTCCCGTTTGGATGGCATCCTCACGACAAAACAAATTAAACTATACATACGCAGTTAATCCATTCTATATATGATTATTATCAATAAAATTCATAAATATCGTACCGATCAATTGTATTACACTTACCATATTTAAACACCTAGAAAGAATGTCATTAATAAAACGCTATTCTAAACAATTACGTGGTACATGCATTAAATATAGGTTACACAGAGCTTAGGTATAATAAGCAACCTTCGACCTTATACAGACTCGATCGCGATCGCTCTCGAGTCAGCTTCATGTACACTCATCATAAGTCTAAAATTACACATTTCATAGCTTAGGGTCGGGGGAACTATTCTTACACGCTCATCCACTACAAAGTCAGTTAAAAATCGAGGCCAAACATCGTTCTAATCGCCGTAGCCCCCCTTGCGAATCCTAACTATAACTATACAGGAGTAGTGCCGAAGAACCGTAGAAAATAGTGGAGACAGAGCCGCGCTGCTACAGCTTACAGCGACGAGGGCCACGGCGATTACTACTGTACAGCTAAACTAAGTGACACCATGGCCGCATGATGCAACTGAGCGTCCGTCGGGACGGCACGACGCCCGAGCGAGCCGCGCGCCGCACGCATGTCGCCCGCGTGCCGCACGCATGTCGCCCGCGTGCCTCAAGCATGCCGCCCGCGTGCCGCACGCATGCCGCACGCAAGCCGCAGTGCGCGCGTGGGGGGCGCTGCCCAGTCCCAAGGAAACTGATTTGGTTTGGCTTCACAGCCCCAGTTTCATTACATTATTCGTTCCTACATAATTTTAATGATATTTTATTTCTTTATTTACTACTACACTTATAAATAAGAGACAAGTTTTAGTATATATTATAAATAGCCAATAAATATAGCGATATTTTAGATCGTGTATGGCTAACGTGTCTTTATAAACTAATTTAAACATGTCAGATGAGCGCTGCTCCTACAACAGAAACAATTCTAATGAATATTTTAAATTTGTTCAGCGTGAAAAATAAAATATCCTTTATTCTAATTTGTGAGCGATATTACATAATTCCAGGAAAAGTAAAAATAAAATAACTAAATAGTTTTCTTACAGAACGTTATGTATAACAAAAAATATACATTTGAAATTCTAATAATATGAAAGTTCATAGAGGAAACCAACTAAAAGTTGTTGCAAGACTCGAGATCAAACAAAACGTCGTGAATACATCATAGCCGGAAACGGCACAAGTCAAAAGGTTGCGTTTTAGCGAGGTCGCGTCGTCCCGAACATTTCGTGCTGTGAGATATTCACATGGGGTAATATTGCAATATAATCGAAGAGTTAGCGAGATGAGGGTGATCGATAGCTGCGAGTGCGAGGGTGCGAGCTACTCCGCGATGCCGTTGCTCACCACGCCCGCCTTCGGTGGAGTGGCCACGCTCTGGATCCTGGAACGTAAACACCAACAGCTTAGCCGAGGACATGGTCAGTTTGCTTACAATGCGGGTAGTTGTAGGTAGGTGGATGTCCGCAGGACGCGTGCTGCGGCGTCCATGTGAGTACGTACGGGTGAGAGGGCGCGTCGAGCCCCATGAGCGCCAGCGCGCGCAGGGCGGCGCGGGAGCACTGCTCGTGCGAGTGCGCGGTGGACGCGCCGCCGCCGTGGCACATGACGGGCGGCTCCGTCGACAGCGACACTAGCGACAGGTACTCGCCGTGGTTGCGCTGCAACCATACACATACATTTTAACATGCTCCTAGCCAAGATCGTCGCCATAATGTGAGGCTAGAACCAAAATAGCCTGTCCTGTTTGTAATTTTATTTCATTCATTTGTTTGGTTATGAATAAGAATATCTAGCACTAATCAAGGATTTGAACATGGAAGCAATTTGAAGTGATTGCCAGTTTACCTTGGGGAAGTCGGAGAACTGCACGCTGAAGCCGAGCAGCTGCGCCAGGTACATGAGCTGGTCCTTGGCGCCCGGCGTGCTGCCGCCGGCGCCGCCCGTGGCGCTGCTCTCGCTCACGCCTGCGACACACACGTGCGCTACATCACTCAACACTCGCTACTAAATCGCCACACGAGTAACCAGTGGCAACAAGTGACAACAAATGGAGTAACATATTTTTGGCCGTTTAAGAAAAATCGCGTGCTTCGTAACACTTCTTACAAAAATGTATGTTCTAAAATAGTGAGTCATCAAGTGCAACTGCCGGGTAAAGTTACGGACACCATGTTACGGATAACATGGATACGAGATCACAGCGTGACACTCTAACAATAAGTTGTATTCACAGATGAGTCAAACTCCAAACAATTTAAATATATTTCAAAAGTTTAAGCTTAGTGGACAAAAAAAAATCAAATCAAAATAAAGTTACTAAGAATATAAAATCTTCGTTTGTATCTATATATATAAAAATCAATGCCACTTTTCGTTGTAATTCCATAACTCAAGAACGGGCTCACCTATCCAAACCAAATGCTTAGGATTTGGTCGGCATATTTAGTAGATGGTTTATGTGAAGTTTGCACAAAATCGGTCGAGCGGTTCCTCATTTGTCACATTTTTTGTAATAAATGAATTCAATAGAAACTTTTTTCACAGAAACTTTTTTGAAGTTTTGTTGACAGGACAAGCACGTTGTTATGTCATTCATGCCGTCAATTCATTTTGGACGTGGTTTGATTAAATCATATTATCAGCGATAAATTTCTACTATATAAAAATAAGTCGGGTTTTCCTTCCTGACGCTATAACTCCAGAACGCACGAACCGATTTCCACGGTTTTGCATTCGTTGGAAAGGTCTCGGGCTCCGTGAGGTTTATAACAAAGAAAATTCAGGAAAAATTTCAACAGAAAAGCGGGAAAATATTTTTTCATTTTTTTATATAAGTATGGCAAAACAACGTTTGCTGGGTCAGCTAGTTTATTATAAAAGAATACGTTCCATGACGTCGAACATCGACGTACAGTCTGCCTTCTATTGGTAATTGTGAACTAAACTTTATAAATTGTATGCGACCTGATTGTTCGCGGGGTGTAGATAAGGCGCAGATAACGATGACGATTTTCTTAACGCGAATGGACTCTAGCTATTTTACTCTCCTGTAAAGTTTTTCTAGCGTTAACAAAGCAATTTATTCCGGATTGGCAAGGCGTCTTCTATTTAAAAAAAACATATATAGTAGTTGAAGTCGATCGCGTTGTTCGAATTTTAACTAAATAATAATGGTCCTAAATGGATTGATAGATCTTATATTTTGCAGTGTACCTATACATAACATAGTATTTTAAAGGTATCTAAGCAATGCAATATTTTCACTCTCCTGCAAAATTGATATTTTAGAGTTACGCGGTGTTAGCACTTGAGCGACGATAAATAATGTATAGTAGGACTGACCGTTGGGCTGGTGCGGCTGGCCGGTCCTGCTGTGGTAGTCCATGAGCAGCACGCCCGGCACCGGCTGCCGCACGTCGCTGCAGGCGCCGCCCTCGCCCTCCTGTACGTCACAGCGTTAGCGTTACACATCACGTTACATTCACTTGCTCGTTGCTGCATTCATGCGGCCATTTGTGCGACTGTTTCAAGTTATGGGTAAAGGTTGATCCACACATAGCCGGGCCCCAGATAATATAATACTACAGTACAAACACCCAATCCCATACAAAAAAATGACATCTACCTAAATCTGACTATCGAACTGACTTTCCTCCATTTTTTAACAGATGCCAGCATCAGTGACTCACAAATTTCCAGAGACTGTAGTTTTACAATTATGATACGTTTTTCTGCATCTCATATCGAGTCTGAACATTGCACCGTGCGTTGAAGAAGGTGCGTTGAAGGGTCGGGTCTAGTATCATTTGGCAGGAATTAGGGTGTAAAATCGATTGAATCTGGAAGATCTTCAGTCCCTGATTATAACGCTACCACTCTTATTAAAAGGGAACGCATATGTATCGAGAAATTAACAAAATAAGTTTCTAACCTCAAATTGACAAAAGCGAAAACGGAATGTTAAAATGGGTGCTTGACAACCAAATCTGTCACAATATAGTGTTTGTGGTGTAAAACAACGTGCAAAATCGGTAAAACGGAACGTAAAAAAAAGTCATTTCTGTTATGTGTCTATGTCAACATTCCGTTTATGTACCGTTTCTCCCCGAGTTGCGTGAATGTACTCTGTGTGTTTTGAAGTATTATTGTGGCTTTTTTCGACGACCTTGACTTCTCCCCTGAACTTGGTAGAAAGGAATAAAAGTGATCCTTGTGAGGAAACAATCAAAGTGAAAAATTTTGGATAAAATAAATAACTTTAATTAATGTGTGATGTGTTTATACCAAATTGTATGTAAGGGCAAAAGGCCCTAGACTAGTTTTACAAGGAGAATTTAGGATGCAAGAGCGAGCGAAGCGAGCTCGGATCATGGGCCACCCCGACTCGGATAGGTTAGGTTAGGAGGTGGCAGAGTCTAGTGAGCGAGCGAAGCGACCGAGCAGACTCCGCCACCCTTCCGGTTGCGGAATTGTTCCAAAGAGTTACCGCGGCCCTGGAACGCAAAGGGCATTCAACGAAACACGGTAGGATTTTTGACAATAAGAGTGTGATACTCTCCACCCGCTCCACCCAGAATGGGAGAAACCCTTAAAAAAGAAACAATAAAGCTAAATAGTCGGTACAGTGTACTCACTTTCCGCTTGGCGTCAGCGGCGCCGCCCTTAGCATCCGCGGGCGCTGCGGGTGCTGCGGGCGCCGGGTCGGGACTGGCTCCGAGCTCGGGCGGCTTGCTGCTCATCTCCATCGCTAGTAACACGTCTGCAACGTTAGATACAGCCGGTTGTTGATATACACATACATCTTACTTAGTAACGTCTAACGTTTTTGGGTTACAGCTGGAGTATTATACCTCACATTACTCACTGTCGATCTTTGTGTTAGTGCAGTTGCAAATTGCTCAGAACAGGGTATTTTTCTATACAGCTTGTAAGGGATATCGACGCATAAACGGATACCAGGGGTTCAACATTCTGGACCACACCGCGTTGGAATTTTTCCTCATTTTTAAGCTATTTCATAGCTTTTATCGCGGGCTTTGAGCACGACGACTTTTTAGAAGTTTTTTTTTTTACCCACGACGGAACGGAGACAGTGTATGCGTTTGGGGTGAGAGATGTTTGTTTGTTTGTGCAAACCAATGTTCCCATTTATCTCCAGTACTACTAGTCTGATTTTCATGCGGTTTTCAGTGATGGGTTTGAATTTGATTGGTGCATGTTCTTAGATAGATGTTACGGTGACAACTCAACAGGGGGCGCTGCAGTCAAGGATATTTGGGCAAACCAATGTTGCCATTTATCTTCAAAACAACTATTCCAATTTTGATGCAGTTTTCAGTGATGGGTTAAGGTTTGATTGGTGCATGTTTTTAGATATGTGTTACGGTGACAACTCACGAGGGGGCGCTGCAGAAAACATATGTTTTTGCAAAAAACAAAACTACTCCGATATTGATGCGGTTTTCAGTAATAGGTTTGTAGTTGATTCGTGAGGGTTCTCAAATAGGTGTTACGCTAGTAGCTCACTAGGGAGTGCTGCAGTAATGTTTTTTACATTTGCTACTACATATTAAAGGAACTCTGTATTATGAAGAGCTCGTGGCTAAGTAATAACCGCCGAGAATATCCGTCGGGGGCTGCCATGAGCTAGTTTTGCCTATCTGCAAAACTAGCTCATTTAATGGCAGCCCTGACGGATATTCTTGGGTTACATTCATTCTGTAAGTCGGGGGTTTTTATTAATTATTTAATTCTTTTTCAATTATGTTTTTACCGTCGTGGGTATTTTCAAAATTTTCAATTTTGCCTTTATCTTCTCATAACTTTTGCATTTATTAAACATGTTCCTACCGTCAATAGGTGGGGATTCCTGAGCGATGAAAAAACTTGAGAGGTGTCAAGGGACACCCGAACGGAACGAAGTTCTTCTCTTGTGTTGTCTTGAAAAATCATACTTACGCATCTGAATGATGATTTAAAGTTTTAGGTAATTGACCAGTTTCACTACATTCATCTGATCTCTCTGCAGTTATGTTTAATTGTACAATTGTATTTTTTAATTTCTTTCTCTCACGATATTCTCTACATCTTTGTACATTTGTCGTTTTCCTTGATTTGTACATGTACATACACACACACATATTTATATATCAAACATAACTGCTTAACACACCCATCCAAATCGTGACCTCACTAACAGCTGCTTAACTCCACCCATCCTTTTCGCAACGTTGCCAACAGTTGCTTAACACACCCATCCAAATCGTGACCTCACTTACAGCTGCTTAACTACACCCATCCTTTTCGCAACCTTGCCAACATTTGCTTAACACACCCAATCAAATCGTGACATCACTACCAGCTGCTTAACCCCACCCATCCAAATCGTAACCTCATTCACAGCTGCTTAACCCCTCCGATCCAAATCGCAACCTCAATAACAGCTACTTAACCCCACCCATCCAAATCGCGACCTCACCAACAATTGCTTAACACACCCATCCAAATCGTGACCTCACTAACAGCTGCTTAACCCCTCCCATCCTTTTCGCAACCTTGCCAACAGTTGCTAACACACCCATCCAAATCGTGACCTCACTAACAGCTGCTTAACTCCACCCATCCTTTTCGCAACCTTGCCAACAGTTGCTTAACACACCCATCCAAATCATGACCTCTCTAACAGCTTCTTAACCCCACCCATCCAAATCGTAACCTCATTCACAGCTGCTTAACCCCTCCGATCCAAATCGCAACCTCAATAACAGCTACCTACTTAAACCCACCCATCCAAATCGCGACCTCACCAATAGTTGCTTAACACACCCATCAATGTCGTGACCTCACTAACAGTTGCTTAACCCCACCCATCCAAACCGCGACCTCACTACTAGTTCCTTAACTCCATCCATCCTTTTCGCAACCTTGCCAACAGTTGCTTAACACACCCATCCAAACCGCGACCTCACTAACAGCTGCTTAACTCCACCCATCCTTTTCGCAACCTTGCCAACAGTTGCTTAACACACCCATCCAAATCATGACCTCTCTAACAGCTGCTTAACCCCACCCATTAAAATCGTAACCTCATTCACAGCTGCTTAACCCCTCCGATCCAAATCGCAACCTCAATAACAGCTACTTAACCCCACCCATTCAAATCGCGACCTCACCAATAGTTGCTTAACACACCCATCCATGTCGTGACCTCACTAACAGTTGCTTAACCCCACCCATCCAAACCGCGACCTCACTATTAGTTGCTTAACTCCATCCATCCTTTTCGCAACCTTGCCAACAGTTGCTTAACACACCCATCCAAATCGTGACCTCACTAACAGCTGCTTAACCCCTTCCATCCAAATCGTGACACAAAAAGTGTCGTTACAACTTTTCGTATGAATTTTTTCCGCCTAGCCCCCCTTCACAACGCGCGATAAGGAACTTCGTTCCAAAATTTACGTGATAATCTCGTCAGCGATAGGCTAAATTCGTAGGTTCATTTAAAGAAGAGCAGCGCAACGTCACAGCCTTGTTTATGTATGTGTGCGCAAGACGTGTAGGCAGTAACGTACTATGTACGGGCTGTCGTGCTTCTAGATCGCGTTGTTCACAATACATTGCGCGCTCGAAAATATCAATTTCTGTAACCTACCATTAGCGGCATTAATGACTCACAATTTGGTTAGTGGCATTAGGAATAGCCTATACGCGAAGTTTGCGTTACGATGTCCCTAACACCCTGTATAGAAAACAACAACTGTTCATAGTTCGTCCATTAATTTTATAAAAATATGTATTACGTACATACACGTATTTTTTCGCAGTGACTTCACGCGAGTATCGTCTTAATTTTTTATTTATATGAAAAAAGCAAAAATCCGTGCCCAGTAAGTCTTAGAAATGTACCTGACGAATTAATTGGATTTTTCAGTCTCCCTGTTGGGTGAATCGCATTTCTTTTTAGATCGACGATGCTTCTTTACAAGGTTGAAAATTCAATATGAAACGTGCATTTTTAAACTATCGAACGATATTATTACACAAAGATCTGCCAAAGTTAGAATCAGTGAAAGTGTGAAAGAGAAGTAGAAATACTTTCCGGGGTGTCATACGACACTACACGAACGCTTCCGGTCGCCGATAGGGTCTGCTGTCTGCTGGAATGTTGCGCCGTGGCAAATTATTTCGCAGGGTCATTAAAGAACAGCATGTTTGTCTGGATATCAATGTGAGGTATGATGAGTTTATGTTATAGTAGCATGCGCTACTTACTGTGCGCGGCCCGTCGCTTGGCGGTCTTCTTGTTGGGCCCGAGCCCGGTGGCGCAGTGCGGCGGCGCGTCGCACTGCACCAGGAACTCCCTGCGCCGCGCCGCGCCGCGCTCCTCTAGCACGCGGTACTGCGGCGAGCGCGCGCGCACCGCGTGCCGCGCCACGGCCAGCCGCGAGATGGGGTTGTCGGCGCCGGCCGCCGCTGCCGCGCCGCCTGTGCTGCCCTCCTGCATACCAAAAAACCCTTTTAGTCAGTCAATAAGGGCACAGTTAATATTGAGATGACAACGACCCCTGTAACGTAACGCCTAGCTATGCGAGCAGTGTTGTCGACGCCCAGCGATCAGAGACAACGCGACTACCGCGCGGCACGACGCAACAGCTAGCTAGCCAACGCCGCAGGCGACCGCGGTTTTCTAGAGCCATTACTCACGTTCCTATACCATTATCTTCCAGTCCACAGTTAACTAATAATGAATGGGAAGAATTGACCTTTATGAGATTCCTGGGTTTCTTCTTGGTGGGCTGCTGGCGGCGCTTGTCGTGCACGGGGCGCGCGCGCAGCAGCGCGGGCGGCCAGCGCGCGCGCATCTCGTCCAGCATGCGCTCGGCGGCGCGCCGCTTCGACACCTTCTTGCCGTTTCCCTCGCCCTCCGTCTCCATGTCGCCCACGGTGCACGCCGTCACGAACACCTTAGTGATACGAAAGTAGATCAATATTTGATGGAAGTCTTGTAAGCGCTTATTGTTAAGCATAACTAACATAAAATGAGCGTGAACAGCATCTCGCTTGCAGCTATGCATCGAGAGCACTCAATTACAGTTCACATCACGCTCACTTCACATAAGTCATCTCAGACACAATTTAACAGAGTAGGCCCATGAGCAGTCGACAGTCGAATAAACAAAATTTAGGTCGAAGCCGCGCAGAACGGTCTTAGGCTATTTTTTGTATTAAACAACCTTGCGCACGCACGCTGAAGCTTAGATCGGTTGTTAATCTTAGTGTACTCACTCGCATATGCGGCGGGCCACGCTCAGATTTGACGGTGAACTGCACGGAGAGGTTGCGCTTGAGAGCCAGCTCGTGCACCAGCGACACCGGCGACTTCACCTCCGAGCTCAGCAGGTCTGCGCTCGCGTCGCCAGCTGCTAGCGACAAACGAATTTATTTGTACCGTGTATGACACCGGACTTGCCGGGGAGTGTCATAATGATAAGTTAATGCTAAGTTGTGGAGGACTGATAAGCAGTTGCTCCATGTAAGATACTGGCACTCTGCGGTTTTATTGAAAGCCCATCTCAATATAGTTGACAAAAGCTTAGACAGGATATTTAATTGATTAATTGGTGACGATAAAATTGTAATGAGCATTGTTTATCGATTTTTTAATTATGTTCGATGTTATTGTGCAGATTATTAGTCGATTCGTGATTAGATATATTTGCTGATAAGTCAAAGATTTGATACAATTACATACTTTCATGAGATAATCGTGTTCACAAAACGTGTGAGCGAGATGATAAGACTGGAACTCTCGTTTGATGTTCATTTAATGTTACTTATCATATATAATAAGTGCATTATTAGTAAATGCAGAAGAATTTGTTACTGTTATTGGAACGAAGTTAAAGGGGGCTAGACGGAAAAAAATCATACGAAAGTTGTAACGACACTTTTTAACCGACTTCTAAAAAAGGAGGAGGTTCTCAATTTGCATGTTTGTATTTTTGTGTCACGATTTGGATGGAAGGGGTTAAGCAGCTGTTAGTGAGTTCAAGATTTGGATGGGTGTGTTAAGCAACTGTTAGTGAGGTCAAGACTTGGATGGGTGTGTTAAGCAACTATTATTGAGGTTGCGATTTGGATCGGAGGGGTTAAGCAGCGGTGAATGAGGTTACGATTTGGATGGGTGGAGTTAAGCAGCTGTTAGAGAGGTCATGATTTGGATGGGTGTGTTAAGCAACTGTTGGCAAGGTTGCGAAAAGAATGGGTGGAGTTAAGCAGCTGTTAGTGAGGTCATGATTTGGATGGGTGTGTTAAGCAACTGTTGGCAAGGTTGCGAAAAGGATGGGTAGAGTTAAGCAACTAATAGTGAGGTCGCGGTTTGGATGGGTGGGGTTAAGCAGCTGCTAGTGAGGTCACGATTTGGATGGGAGGGGTTAAGCAACTGTTAGTGAGGTCACGCCTTGGATGGATGTGTTAAGCAACTATTGGTGAGGTCGCGATTTGGATGGGTGGGGTTAAGTAGCTGTTATTGAGGTTGCGATTTGGATCGAAGGGGTTAAGCAGCTGTGAATGAGGTTACGATTTGGATGGGTGGGGTTAAACAGCTGTTAGTGAGGTCACGATTTGGATGGGAGGGGTTAAGCAACTTTTAGTGAGGTCACGACTTGGATTGGTGTGTTAAGCAACTATTGGTGAGGTCGCGATTTGGATGGGTTGGGTTAAGTAGCTGTTATTGAGGTAGCGATTCGGATCGGAGGGGTAAGCAGCTGTAAATGAGGTTACGATTTGGATAGGTGGGGTTAAGCAGCTGTTAGAGAGGTCATGACTTCGATGGGTGTGTTAAGCAACTGTTGGCAAGGTTGCGAAAAGGATGGGTGGAGTTAAGCAGCTGTTAGTGAGGTCACGATTTGGATGGGTGTGTTAAGCAACTGTTGGCAAGGTTGCGAAAAGGATGGTTGGAGTTAAGCAACTAATAGTGAGGTCGCGGTTTGGATGGGTGGAGTTAAGCAGCTGTTAGTGAGGTCACGATTTGGATGGGAGGGGTTAAGCAGCTGTTAGTGAGGTCACGACTTGGATGGGTGTGTTAAGCAACTATTGGTGAGGTTGCGATTTGGATCGGAGGGGTTAAGTAGCTGTGAATGAGGTTACGATTTGGATGGGAGGGGTTAAGCAGCTGTTAGTGAGGTCGCGATTTGGATGGGAGGGGTTAAGCAACTATTGGTGAGGCCGCGATTTGGATTGGTGGGGTTAAGTAGCTGTTATTGAGGTTGCGATTTGGATCGGAGGGGTTAAGCAGCTGTGCATGAGGTTACGATTTGGATGGGAGGAGTTAAGCAGCTGTTAGTGACATCACGATTTGGATGGGTGTGTTAAGCAACATTAATAGAATATTAATAGATATTCAGGAGTTCATTCATCGAGCACTGCTAGAGTATTAAATAATCGAAAGGAACTTGACACCTCTCAAGTTTTTCTCAACCTTTTTATTAAAATGAAAAACATTACATTATTTACTGTAAGGATTTTTACGAACAGATATTAGGGAAAGGACAGGTCTAGATGTGGTCGCTGACCTGCTTCGGTATCCGTGGCAGCAGCAGCGGCGGGCGGCGGCGGGTCGGCGGCGTCGGACGCGGGGCGCAGGTCGCGCAGCGCGCGCGCCGCCGCGTCGTGCCGCGCGGCCTGCGGCGTGGCGCCCTCGCCCAGCCACGCGCGCCCGCCCACGCACACGCGCACGCGGTACAGCAGCGCCGGCGCGCCGTACGCGGGCGCCAGCAGCGCCGCGCCGCGGTACGCCGCCCCGCCCGCCGCGCCCCCCGCGCCGCCCGCGCCCCGCGCGCGCACCAGCCGCGCCGGGCCCGCCACCGGCGGGATCGACGTGTACACCGCCGGCTGGCACAGCTTCATTGCTAGCGCGTTCAGTTCCACGGTCGGCATTACTGCACCTAAAACCACACGATGCAACTTTTAACATCACACTGGGAGACTACTAGTAATTAATACATTTCAATACTTTAAAACTATCCTTACAGGTCTTAACCTAATGCTGCTGCTAAGTCACACGCACAATGTACAATGACGTACGTACCAGCGTGTCGATGGTGCGGGTGATGCGCGGCGTGCGGCGCGGGTGCGCGCGGCGGCGGCGGCGGGAAGCTGGTCGCCGACAGCGCCGCCTGCGCCGCCGCATGCTGCGCTCGTTTTATTGACGAGCCCTATGAACATACCAATAGATCTTAGCACATCATACTATAACCCCAAAAAGGATCGAAGATGTCGAACGTAGGCGGTCGCATTTAATTTGTTCTCGTGCTACCGATATCCATAATAAGTAGCACATGGAGAACCTAGTAACAGCTGACCTGCAGCCAAATCAGATGCTAATCTTTAATCTAAAGACAGAAACGACCGGCTTGTTTCCATGATGCAGTATATTGAGTCACACTCAAAAGTCCCCAGAAGTTAAGATGCACTCACCTCTGCAGTATATTCTTCAGTATCACCCAGTCGGAGTGTTACTGTGAATACTTTCTTGTGCGCGGGTCCCGTCTCTGATGTGAGGCGATATTGATGCTTAATCTGAAAAGATGACATACCACGTGAGACAAGCTCAACGTCCAATCAATAGCGACAATTCAAAGGTAGTTAAAGTAGTATAAATTTATATAACATTACGATCATAACCAATTCAGCCGGAAAGAAGCGTTGTTGTGTTATTTTTATACAAGACCATGAGACGCACCAACTGGCATCGGTGAGCAGCATACGCACCTTATGTGGGCTACCACTGATAACCATAAATAAATAAAGTCAGTGCGAGATAGATTCGAACACTAAGGGCGAGGCTTCAAGAGCGGTCAGTGTCAATCTTCCATAGCAATGGTGCTTCCATTTCAGAGCTTCCATAGCAATCAAGTTCAAAAGCAGTCAGTGTCATCAACGCTGACTGCTTTTGAACTTGATTTAGAAAGATGTGCTAATCAAGATCAGTTTCATCTTTGAATCACCCCAAGTACCATAACTTCGAGCAGAAAAAATAACAAAACAAATATCTCAGGTATTTTTTTTTGTTAATTTGTTTTGCGATACAAACTCAGTCATTGCTGATAATCTAAGCTATCTTTAGAGCAGTTATCTTTATATTTCGATTACCTACGTCAGTAAAGAATGACGTAGCTGATATTCGTTTTAAGAGGTTTATTTGAGAAATTAATTACTTACATCTGCATCTCTGTATTTATAAATCGATTTAAATTGCCGATAATTTATTAGCATAATAATCAGCCTTTTAACGTTCCCACTGCTGGGACACAGGCCTCCTCTCTAGGAGAGGGAAATGGGCCGTAATCCACCACGCGGGCCCAGTGCGGGTTGGTGAATATCACATGTGTTCGAATTGTTGGTTCTAGGACATGCCGGTTTCTTCACGATGTTTTCCTTCACCGTTTTGAGAGCAGTGGTGAAGAAATTATTTACACAAAGTAATGCGCCTGGCTGGGTTTGAACCCGCGACCAACAATCCGTAAGTCGGGGCCGTTACCACTCGGCCACCACTGCTCCCTCGACAATTATTATTTTATTTTTACTATAATTAGTTAAAATTAATCAAAGTAGTGGCAGTATTTTTAGTTTGTGAGTATTAAAGAAACGCTTCAAGATTTCGGTCGCACTAAGTTTATTCCGTAAAATAACAAGTGTTTTATTTTTACATAACATTCTATTAAATCTCCAATACAAGGCTACAAGCATTACACTCAAACTGATTCTCCTGGATATTTGTCTAAATAAAGTTTGTTAAACAGAAACGGGAATCCTCAATTACTTAGATACCAAATAACGCAATGATTAATAAACTTTTAAATTACAATAGTGCTTTCAAATACTTATTTAGTGCTGTATGGCTATACAAACTCAAAAAATCATGGACGCAACATCAGATCATCTCTAGCCAACAAAACAATTATATTCATTTGATGATAGAGAACAAAAAAAAATCAATCTTGTTAATACAAGAAGTACAAGATTATCTTACACAACATAAGTTTTTAAACAGTCACAGGACAGTCCAAACCAACCTCCCTTTTACAACTAGATTGCCTTTATACAATGTTTTCTTACTTTAAAAGTTTTAATCGTAACTCCACTCATTTAAAATTCTACGAGTAGGTACTATATTATAAAAGCGAAAATAAATGTGGATTCTAGATGCTGTTTTTGTCATAGAGAATCTCTTTTTTGGGTTTTTTAGGACGTGTCTACTGTCCAGCATAATTCCATTTAAGAAAGGGTGTTACTCCCCCTTACTCGTGTATAAGTCATTTAGATAATACATTAGGCGTTAGCACAGAGAAGTAGAAGATGGCTGTATTTTGGCACAGATACCAAGTTTTGCGTTCCCGCCTCGTTCTTTGCCGGTTTTCTTCAGTTCTTTTATAACTTCTTTAGCTTTGTCCTTATTTAAAAACCGCTGATTTTGGTCTACCCAGGTTACAAAAAATCTACCAAAAACTTGAGATATTTTAAACATCAATGTTACGTTATTTTCATGTGGGTGAACATTTATATCAGGATTCCTGACATGATCATAAATGTCCTTTAGTTTATATGAACCTGTTCTTTGTAAATCATCTTGTTCACTAGTACAATTAAAATTTGTTGTGCTAGAATGTACATTAGAAGGTTTCCAGTTTTTATTTTCCAGTATATAACGAAAACCAGTAACGCTGTCAGCACATCTGACATGATCAGGTAAACTGACATTATACTCCTGTAGTTGTTCCTGAAGCTTGTTTATGGGAGAATCAAAGACACCTTCATTATGCGAGATTAAACAGACAGGTGTTTCTCTTCCATTGATAAAACTAATCAAATCATAAAAGGTAGTCATATCAAACGCAGGTTGGTCGTCACTGGTACGTTTTCTGTACAATCTGAATCTAAGCTCCGCGGGTGCTACCTTGCTGTCATCCGTCTCTTGATACTGACTCCGGTGTTCAGCTAACAGACTCACTTCAGTTATCCTGGTTGATGTATTCACTTCATTTCGATCAGTCGCCAGATCCATGAAAATGTATGTTTCTATCGGAGTCATTTTTATAACTGATAAATGCTGTCAAATATGAAGTATTAATGGTTTCGCTGTTATCCATAATGCATTTGGCACTCACTAATCACTTGTCATTGAACGACTTGGAATCGGTAGTCTGATAAAGGATTTTTATCTTCAACAAATACAATGTAGATAAGTGAGCTGATACATTTGTATTATTTAGGGTTCCTTGATACATTTATGCAGTAATTACACGATCATTTATTAATTTGATTGTTTACGAAGTACACTTTCATACGGAAATGGGATAATCTTGGTCTTTTTTACATGGGACTTATTATAGACTTACATTTACTTATCAACTGGAGAGATAGGGATACTTCTCCCCAACTCAAAAAGGGTCGGTAATTAAGGCTACTCGTTATATGAGGTGATAATTCAGAACCTTAACCAATTACATAACCATTTTACCAAAAATGGTTCTTTTATTTTTGGTAAAGAGGAATTTGACATTTGTCTCGTACGACATTGAGTTGGTATTACAATACATGACAAAATAAGATTCTAAAGGACAATGCCCGTTTTGTAAGGAATTTTAGGCCCCTAAAAAATTTTACGTGTCACGGTGGTTTAAACGTGGTTTTGTAGACTTGGAATTACCTTTTCATATCCTGAAATCCATTTTCAATTTTTCACTCAAGTTTAAGAGATATCTTATTTTTTCGGATGCTGAAACTGAGGTTATAAAACATTTCTTTTTGTATTTAAAATAATAATATTATTATTATTTAAGTATGTATTGATTCCTCAATTTCGAAAACACTTTAGGTGTCTATGGGTAGTAATAATTACAATAATGTCTCTACATTTAAATCAAAACTAATTAGCTATGAATGTAGCGGATTATTTCTGACGGTATTCCACGGTACGGTATCCCATGAAACACAAATGGATTCAATGTGTGGTTATGAGCGGAATCAGCGGGACAGACGGACGAGAAATATATGTATTGAACACGAATCGAATACGAATAAATGCGCAAACAGCCTAACTCCAGTAACTTTAGCCGGCGGATTAGTAAAATATCGATATTTTTGATCAATTAGAATTATTTAATTGACATAGTCTGTCGTCTGACAACATTCAGGTTAAGTTTTAACGGCGGAACTGACTTAAATGAAATAGATATTAAAGATGTTTTTCAATACCAGGGTAAACGATATGTTCATAAAAAAAAAACTTGAGCATGTAAAAATACTATAGTCAACACCAAATAAATGTGCAACAACGGTCATTGACCCACCTACATTTATTGACAACCTTAATTCTTAAAACAGAAATAATGAATTAATGCTGTATTGAATCGACATCCATCGTGATCCTTTATATTTTCCAGTAATGGAAAACGATTCATTTTTTTTTTGTCCATGTGCCTACGAAGAGATACCAAGGAAAGGGCAATGACCTTTATTGCACATTTATCTGGTGTTAACCATACTTAATTTTTGAGAAGTAAATGGTCTTTACACGGCACCAGAAATAAGGGGCCCATTGGTTGTCATTCTCCTTTAAGTTTTGTTTGACTAGTTACCTTATTGTACCTGGCCAGCTCGTTGACCAGGCACATGGGGGTCTTCTCTTTACTGTTGGCCTCGGCGCGCGGGCTGTCGTCCAGCACGTCGTCGTCGGGCGGCGCCGCAGCGCCCTCCGCCGGCGCGGGGGGCTCAGCCGCGTGCGCCGCCGCTTTGTTTGATGATGATGACACGACTGGAACGATGCAAATATTTTATCACCTTCTTTATGATGGTGCATATAGAATTGGACTTATAATTCGCCAATTCCACCACATTGTCGGTAACAGCACATAAGTCGTCTCGTTTGCGGGTTTTAGGGCATAGAGAGTGAAGATGTAGCACTGACTTCTGCACCCTTCAGTTAAACTCAACCATAATTTTGACTTTCCTGTTTTAGAGGTTCTATGGAGCCTATTTCTGGGTGGCCAGTGCAACATAATAATATAAGATACATGAAACCAAATAATAACAATAAATAATAAATGATACAGACACATCTTTTATTTAGTATTATTTATAGCAGTCACAGTCGTAACAAATTTTAACATTACAATTTCGATATGGTCGTTAATTTCCAAGTAGTAAACTACAAAGACAAAATAATTCAAATTTTAAGCATGGTCCACATTGAAGGTATTTAACTGTTTTCACATTGTCTTGATAAAAATATCTTGATTCGGTTTTAAAATCACCCGGAAGTAACTTGACACTTTTTGATCAATGAACTATGAACTTCAGTGCATAGTTAATTGAGATAGAAGAAGAATAGTTAATTTTGGACACATGCACTATCGCTAATATTTGCCGCCAGGGCTAAGATTCGGTCAGGAGGACTATATTGCAAAGACGCTCAGTGCGTACGCAAAAATATCGGCGCGTCCGACTTCACACGTTAGAAACATATAGATATTTGGTATGAAAACGCGGAGTATTTAATTTTGTTTGTCTCTTCCGATTGATTGATAAGACTAGACAGAGACGCATTCAGTCTTAATTGCGTATTGACATATCTAAAATAGTTCCAAACGAATACACATAAGTACCTACATCATATTTTGCAGTCAGATTGGTATTCACAAAAATTTGTCGCCTGTTAGGCGCTATCCACCAAAATATTTCTTGACCACCGACTGCTCATCAGTATGTGAACAAGTTAAACATAATTATGCAAGTATTTTTTCCCTAACGGATCTCTGGCCTGGGCCCTGAGTCTGCTATTACAATAGTGTCAGAATGGTCTATCATTGATTTCATAATGGTTGATTTTTACAAGTTTGGTAATCTACTAATATAAAAGCGTCACTATGACTTTTCAATGGTCAACCACTGACCCTCCATTGAAAGAAATGGCATAAAATGGTAATCTCGTACATAATGACAACTGAATAACAGACGTATGCGGTAATCTGCTAGAATTTTGACAGTTACTTTGATTAGTGAACTACCATTAGAACGTCCTTGTGCAGTCATTGATTTTAATAGTTCGTTTATCAAAAAGTATTACGAGATCATTGACCGACCAATGATCGACCATTATGAACTTAGCAGATTACGAACATTTAGCAAAATGACAATGGGATCGTGTTGGAATGACAAATTTATAAAAATAGCTGACTTGGGGCCCTGGGAATGTGTGAATAGCGCCTTATACAGTGTCTATAGACTAAATAGCCAGCGGATGTAGTGTGTGTAGGTACCTGCGTGTGCGATGGGCATGGCGGCCGGCTGCAGCGGCGGCGGCTGCGCGTACGGCGGCGGCAGCACGGCCGCGCCCGGCCCGTAGCCCCCGCCCACCGCGTACGGTCGGCGAAGCGCCTTCATTTGTTGCTGCCGACGTCAACACATTACTACTTACGACACACGACACGTATGGAGGTATGGAAGAGTCGCGATTTGTACTAATATTGCTTGGGAGTCCAGGTAAGCAGTACCCAACGTAAGTGTGCGAGTGGCCACGTTCAAAGAAAAAACTATTCCTTTGCGAACGTGATCTATCATCGACCATTATCATCGCTTACCAATAGGTGAGACAGCAGTCAAACGCGAGATATTAAAAAAAGGGGCTAATACACTCTGAAATGGATCTAAATGTACATATGTGGCGAAAAAGAGATCTATACCAAGTTGTTTCGTTTCACACAACAATTATAACAAGAACAGTATTAGTATTTGACAAGCAGCAGCGACCACACTTGTTTAGAGCCATGACGGATTGTAAATTACGTACATAACTTCAAGATTCCATCGGTAAAATTTGCTAAATTCGCTCATTTAGAACTAGTGCGACCCAAATTTAAAATAACTCAGGTAAACCAGAAGGTTCAATAATAATACTGTGACAGACAAAGACTTAATTATTTGAAACTGACCATGTTGTTTAATAAATTTGTATGCTTTAAAATTATACTATCTTGGGGACACAGCAGTCAGCAAGTAAGATCCTCTGGATTCATTAATACGATCTTCCACCAGAATCGTTTATCTGCCAAATTACTAATAAAATATATTTCTTTAAACGACTTGCAGATGCACTAGTAATAGGCCCGAGTCGACGGTGCGTTGTGTTCCACACGCGACTCAAAGAGCCGTCAGCAACGAAGACGGGGCCCCATAGGGTCGGTGCCTGCTGGGGTTGCGGAATTTGTTCGAAAGAGTCACCGCGGCCCTAGAACGCAAAGGGCACAAGAAGGATCACGGGTGGGTTTTAGTCAGTAAAAGTCTGACACTCCCTTCCGCTCCGCCCAGGGCGGGAGGGGTCATTTGATGATTTCCCATCCAAAAAAAAAGAAAAGATGCACTAGTAATAGTTCGATTAAACAACGTGCTGGATCTAGAACCACATGCATTTTTATGAGAAGACGTGGGAGTTGCGACAAACTAAATTTAATTGTATAGTAAAGTATTGCGTCTCTCACCGGTGGTACGGAGTGGTGCTGTGCTTGCGGATGATGAGGCATAGCCCTGATGGGGTGAGGTGGTCGCTGCGGCGTGTGGTGCGGCGGCGGCACGCCCATGGCGCCCAGGCCGCCCAGCGCCTGTCCGTGCGCGCCCATCGCGCCGCCCGCCTGCGCCGGCCCCAGCGGCACCCTTCACACCGAAACGCAGTCAGAATCACGCACTATCATCACGTTACCACGTATTAGTCAACAAAGCAACATCACGAGCTCCACACAGCGCTGTATACATCACAACTTTTTAAGACCGATAGCCACAAATATTCGCTAGACCGTCGCAGCACCGGCTCAGCTCGGTGAAAGTAATCTGTCCAGCTCCGCAGTTGGCGAGACACTGTTATTTCAACTGTCCGGTACTCAATGGACGTGATATATTAGTCTGACTGTAGAAAGGTGGTCTCGCATTCAAAACCTCGGTCCCCGCGCATCAATAGAGACGTCGTCATATGTTCCTTTGTCAGGTTTATTCGCAACCAGTTTGCGCGACAAAGGGCGCCGCAAAAGACCCTCGACATATCAACAAATTACACAATATTTGCATATCAATGCGGCCACCACTCTTTTCTCGGATAAAGACAGTGTTATTTTATTAAATAGTCTCAAAGTTCGAGTAACCAGCTCATATCCAGTTATTATTACTGCAAGGATCGTGTAACGTGAAACTTCTGAGACTTTCAACACTATACATTACTAAAAGACTTTCTCGGGTGTGGTTTGATTTCTACTGGCAGGAGACCATAAACAAATGTGAACAGCATTGGTGCAATGTGGTGCTACCCTACTTATACAGATTTAATCATTTCAGTCATCTTATACGCACAATTTAAAGGTGGCGTGAATTTCATAACGGTCGGTCGACGATATCCTTATTTTATATTTTAATACTTATTTCCCTAACAGCAACAGCACAGACAAACGATTATACTATCGTTCTCGGCATTTGAGCTGAGAACGATAACACCAGTCCGTATCGATGTGAATATCAATAAGTAATAACCTGCCTGCTGCCATACACCACAGTACACTACCTCGACAGATGGCTCAGTTCGGAGCTGAATAGGTACGACACGAACCTTTGCAACCCGAAAACGGCGGCCAGTTTTGTATAGGCAGTGCTTCGACATAGAAGACTTCGGCATATCGAAGTTGTCTCCCGAACTGCGCTGACGACCCAGTACGAATGAGCGTTGGCTTATTTACACTGCCTTTTGCTAGCTTTATGGTAGGCGCCAGATAAATTTGTAATAAAGTTCATTGACCTTTCCCTGATATCTCTTCGTAGGTACTTTTATATATTAGAAAATGAAAAGGATCACGATAGATGTCGTTTCAAGACAAGCTTCATGTCTTTTTTTTCCATTTTGTAATTTAAAATCTCAATGTAGGTGGGTCAATGACCGCTATTGTAAATTTATTTGGCGCCTACCATAGACTCAAAAGTGTAACAGTTAGCAAATATATAAAAAACACGCCTGTCAATCCGGGACCAGCCAGACCTCTAAAGGACTCTTCAAAGGAATTGTCCCCTGACTGTAATTAAAACATTGGCAGTTTTCTACTATGGCATTTTAATTGGCATTCAAGAATAAAATCACTATGTTGTTTTTAATTATTTTAGTGATAAAACAATATTTTCACAACAAAAGATATATAACTTTATTTTTTATTTATTTAGGAAACAGATTTATTAGCCAATGTTACCGGACCGGGATAACTCAACACTTCTAGCTGTCTAGAAGATATGGTGGAATAAAGAAACTCACAAACATATATGAACCCTGAAAACATAACACCCTTTTTTGGGCAGTTGTGTAAAAATGGCCATCCATCTGTATATTTTACTCATCCATAAATATTGGATGAGTAAAATGTTATCTTTAATCTTTCTAGTTACAAAATAATTTAATATCTAAAATACTATTTTCACTTTGGTGAAGCTGCAGGTCAATCCTAGTTCATCCCAAAGACACTACTACTATTTCTTTTTCCCACAGAGGTAGATAGTAACTACATAAACACCACCTACTACAATCCTTGTGTCTTTCTTCTTTCACTTCTATTATGTTTATATTGTGTCATATTGACACATCTAATCATATATATATATGAATATGGGTTGCGAGTACTGTGAACTTGACCTTTCATAACAACATCACCACTGGGAATAGCTGCATTGTTGGTTGTAACATGTGGCACTCAATGTAAGTATTATTTAATAATGATCTGACATGCAGATCACAGCCAATCAAGTCCCTTATCGAAGACCTCAAACTTTTGTATTCATGGTAGCACAAGCATTACTCGTTTTGCTATCCCCCTCATAGGTTTTCATAAATACCACAACATAATAAAATCTATAATGAAGATGTTATCAGAAAGGCCAGAGGCTTCAAGGGTTTGCTGGCCTTCCTTGGGGAGTTGGGGTGGATCAAATGACACATTTGTCCCACCTGCACGCAAAATACACGCTTAGTTGTGGAGTTGCGGAAACCAGCCTGATTTACATATACATATACATAAGGCCAGAAGCTTATTTGGCTTCATATGACTAAATAATGCAATGTTTTTATTTTATTTTTAAGTTAATTCATTTGAGACTGCTACAATACTAACATTATATGGATGAATTTTGTACGAAATAAATTTATTTTACTTATATTTTTTATAATCTCTCACTTGTTGCAAGACAATTGGGCTATTATATGTAACCTAAAGATATTAATTAGGATGATAAGGACCATACCATAGCTAATTAACCTCAACTTTTAAAAACAAACAAAACTCTTTCTAAGACTGCGTTTTCACCTGCAAGTAATTCATATGCAAGTTAAATTACATTGAGCATGTTTCGGTGGCCTATTCAAACTCAATGTCTTATATTAACATTTTCAATGGCAAACACATAACAGATTATATAGTTACTAACTGACCCAGCAAACGTTGTTTTGCCATATATAAAAAAAAAAATGAAAAAAGATTTTCCCGCTTTTCTGTTGAAATTTTTCCTGAATTTTCTTTGCTATAAACCTCACGGAGCCCGAGACCTTTCCAACGAATGCAAAACCGTGGAAATTGGTTCGTGCGTTTTGGAATTATAGCGTCAGGAAGGAAATCCCGACTTATTTTTATATAGTAGATTTTTCCTGCAGTCCCCAAAATAGATATTTGATAAAAAAATAGCTATGCAAAGATACAACTTACAGAGTTGTGGTATTGTTAAAAACAAAAGCTTTTGGGCATAGAAGTCTGCCTACTTTAGATGAGTTTAAAAAAGTTGTCATTGGCAACTAAACAATTATGAGAAGTTGATGCATCAGCCATGAGGATGTAAGCTGCAGAGTGCTCCTTCTTACCATTCATTATATAAAGAAATGATTGTTAGGAAAGCCCATGATAAGCAGTGACATACATGCTAATAATACATTTTTACAGAATGATAGAAACTTTTTTTACATCCTGTATGAATAACTAAGTTATGATTGGTTTCGTTGAGGGTCATTGACTGCCGACTCATTCCTCCAAAAAACATTAAGTAAAACTGCAGTAACTGCAATGTGACTGTTTTTTGGAATTTCTTTGAGTTATCTATTAATTAATTAACAGTATTCTCACATGCATTGCATACATGAAAATTCCTCGTGAAATATTATCTACCTAAATATTACTTACACAAGTTAATTTACTTTTAAAAAGAAAATTACATTAACTTACTGTATCTCCTTTATAGATCAGTCTTGAACAGCATACAATATTAGTAATAATAACCAGACTTAAAAGAAATGTGAAAGTTATCATTAGGCAGAAAAATCTAATTTAATATTCAACAAACATTGTTTCCATTCCTTGGCTCTAATGAGCAAGTCACTCAACAGGTTAACTAGTATTAATTTATTTGTTTAGAAGTACTTACATTGTTAGATAGTGTTCCAGATACAATAAATAATTATCAGTAAACATAGAATTGGTTATAAACAACTTTTGACAGAAAAGTGCAACATTTGTGTCATGGACCTTTTCTTGCTTATAAGAAACTATATGAAAATGCTACAACTGTAGGATTTCAAAACACTTATTCAATCTAATCTAAGTTACTAATGTGATCAACTATTTTGACCTATTTATGTGCACGATTTGCGACTCTCGGTGTGATACTGTTAATACAAAGCTTCTAGCTTTGGTTTGTTGCTAATAAACGATCTATGATATGATTGTATGTACAGCGATATCTGGGCGCGAAGCATTAAAAATAAATAAAATAATGAAAAGCCGAACGTTACTATACCTAGTTAGTGTTACGTGCCTGTTCTCTCTGTGCATCTGGTGTGGAGCCATCTGATGGTGCCCGGGCATACCCTGGTGCCCGCCCATGTGCTGCGGCGGGTGCCCTGACATCGCCTGATGATGCATGTTCGGGTGATGCATCATCTTCACGAACCACTGCCGTTGTGACACAAACAAACTATAAATATCGCGAACTGCCACCAAATAAACACCGCAATTGTCTCACGTCAAATACGTCATTTCACACTGAATTTCTTACCCTTACTTTATGTCAACAGCAAATCAAATCTTCAGCTATGCAATCTACATAAATCCGCTCACTAATTACGCCTATATTAGTTTATTTTGGCAAACAGTAAAGAAAATCGTTTCGTTCAACATGCGGCCATGTTAAAAATGTTGCCATTCGCATGAAAAGTAATTTCACCTAAATATTTGTCAAAAAGCACTAAAATCTACCAAACTTGGTAAAAAAAACCTCGGACCAAGAAAAAACCATGATAATAATTAATACTGCCGTTTGCCATATCACTGCTCTCCAAAGAGCAGCATAATGAACATGACTGCATCAAGCCACTTCATTTTCTAAAGAAGCTAACTTTACGAATAATTATTACTCAGCTTTTAAAACGTCATTTTCTAGACGCCTAGTGTATAACATCGTAAAATTGCTTTACAAACAAATCTATACTAATAATAGAAGAAGAAAATACTTTTTGATTGAATGTTTCTACCAAATAAGCTCTGAAACTACTTGACCGATTTTAACCATTTTTTTACCAATGGAAAGCTACATTATCAACGAGCAGCATAGGCTATATTTCATATCCGTGTTCCTACGGTCGGTATCGGGAACTACGCTGGTGAAACCGCGGGGCGCTATTAGTTTCATGTCAATTGGAAAGAAGGATTTGAATATGGTTTGCATGGTCACGACTACCTTTTACACAAAACGAGAGACAGTCCGGAGTGCGCACCCTTCGTCTGTTGCATTGCAACCAACATTACGATTTGACCGACCGCCATATCATGACGATAAGATACGGCGGCTAATCGAATCTGTTCGTTGAATCAAAATTTGCTACTGGTGGTCAGGAGGATGTGACGCCTTCCTAAAGCGAAGGCGTGACCGGGCCTGCCTTATGTGCTCAGCAAAAGAGAAGTGACTGTCCAGAATTACCCCCAGGTATTTGGCGCAGTGCTCCTAATAGATTGGCTTGCCATACACGGTGAGCGGACGGAAGGACGGGGTTTATGTCACGGTTTCAAGCCAATCAGGATTCAGCCAATGGAGATTTGAGGGTAGCCCTGATACGAATCAGGGCTGAACCATCTACTCACGATGTTTGCAGAAGTTTGAAATAATGCGAGCGAGAGTCAGGTGAGGTCAAATGGCAATGTAGTCGGCGAAAAGAGCCAACTGGGCCTTTTTAATATCACTGGCGAACAGCGTAAGAACTAGGGTAGATAGCAGCATAGACTACGAGTATAGTAATGGATTAAATTACTCCTGCCCGGATGAGGTGACGGGACGAGAGTGCATCGTCGATGCGATAGCGCAAGTTGCGGATCAGCAAAAGGTATAGCTTTTTAAAGATTTAGCCATTGTGCCAAACTTTGTCAAACGCTTTCGCTATGTCAAAGAACAAAGCGCCCGTCATTGAGCCACTGCTCATGAGCAGTGGCAGTGGCAACGATACGGTAGACTTGTTAGATACACGAGTGTCCGGTTCTCTGCTTGTCGGGGATTGGACTCTTTGATTCGCCTTAACTTTGAGCAGATTGCAAAGAAGCCTCTAGTAGATTTTACCGATAACGTTGAGTAGATTGACGGGACAGTAACTGGCGGGATCAGAGTTGGGCTTGCCTGGTAGCGACGACGGTGGCCTGTTTCCATGCTTGGGGGAACATGTTGCTGAGCGCCATTGAAGACGGCGGTCATTAGCACTATAAGTAGGTAGTTTACCCGACAATATCTGACTCAGAATATTGGACCAAAATACATACATACGATGTTTCGCCATGCAAAACTGATACACATACTAACGAAATATCAGACTAAATTGGCAAGAAGAATCGTTTATGTTTGCGCCCGGCGCCGATGTATGCATGTATATTGGCAGCCTAGCGCGCCTATCTTAAAATGACTAGAAGAAGTGGTGGCTTAGTTCAGAGCCATTCGGCTTTTTTCCGTTCAGCAAGCATTTCTGGCCAGCCGTTCATTGGCACCTAATTTCGCATATTTTACGTCAGGTAATTTAATAATAAACATTTTGCTAGTTTTATTTTTTATTTAACTCGAAAATTTGATTTTATATAGATTTTACTATAAAATCTGAGCGGAATCGCTACGAATCTTGCGGGTGCGGCGAAGAGGGAACGAATGCTCAAGGTTATTTGGTCCGGGTACCGCCTTAAGTCAAGAGTCCAGACCCAGACCCTCAGGTCTTTGAATCAAGGTTAATTCTAAGCAAGCGGCAACATAGCTCTCGCATCACATCCATAGTTTCTAGGGTACCTAATATATTCCATTGAGATAGAATAGTTGACCCACCTTCTATCGCATTGGCAATGGATAACGAAAAGAGCAGGCAGGGTGTACTATTTGTTAAAATTCAAATAAAAGTGAGCTTAGCAGGAAAAAACTTGTTTATTTCATTCACTTAACCTACCTCATGAAAAATTATAAATCCGTTTGACAAATGTAAAGAAAAACTACTGACATAAAGTGAAAGTAATCTTCGTCATTATTGATTTGTACATCAGTTAAATTAGAGTAGGCAGGTTCTTCGATTTCCTGCAAAGTGCTATCTAGAGTTTCATCGCTATCCCTGGTGGTCTCTGCCCAGGACACACGCTTCGAGCTTCGAGAAGTTTCCTTTTTCTTATCGGATGTTGGCGTGGAATGGGAAACAGGTGATGGCGGGCCTTTGGTTGGCGTTTGAGCGCATTTGACAAGGTAGTGTTTCCGAAGTATGTACTCGCGCATCGAGTCGTGTGCCGCACGTTTAGGAGGCGGGGGCGGGGGCAGCGACTTGTCCATTTCAAAATCACTAATTTGCATGTAGGGTGTTCCTTCTTTCCTGGCCTCTTCAATGCGTTTAGTTTCTTCTTCGTTGGCTGTGAGCGGCCAGGCGCCCAGCTTGTTGCGCATGAGGTGCGGGCGCGCGTGGGCGGCGCACAGGATGCGCTTGCGCACGAAGTCGTGGAACATGGTCAGCTCGGAGCTCAGCTCGCGGCGGACGAGCTGCTTGTGGCGCGCCGGCACGCTGGGGTCGCGTACTGCGAGAAGGGCCTGAGAAGCAAACAACACGTTATTCTCAGCAAATCTATTGGAAATAAGTTGATTGAACTCCGAACTATCTTGTTTGTGCGGGGGAGATGCTGGTGAGCGACTCGCTGCGGTTGGATGTGACGTTACCTGCGAGGCGAGCAGCGTGGCGGTGGCGTCGAGCGCCCCGGCGACAAGTCTCTCGTCGAGCGCGGGCAGGGAGGCGGCGGAGGAGATGCTGGTGAGCGACTCGCTGCGGTTGGCGCGGCGCTCGGCGGCGGCGGGCGAGCCGCACGAGCAGGCGCGGCGCCGCGCGCGCGGGGAGCGCGAGCCGCTGCCTTCTTCTGTGTGGTATGCCTGTTATGACAAAGATACATCTGTCATCATCACAAAACAGATAAAAGAGGTTAGAAGGGCCTTGTGGGCGGGGCAGGCGCGCCGCGTCTTTGAGCAAACGCTCACATGACAGTCGAAATAGGCTTCACCGGTCAACAGTCGCGCTCATATTGTAACAACGTACAAGACTCCGCAGAAAAATGCTTATAATGCCGTGTTGCGCTGTTATAACGTGTCAGAAAAGGAGCCAGGTGTGTAGTGTAGCCCGAGAAGGAATTTCTTTTCACCAGTAAGTCCAAAAACCTTAAAATACGAAATAAATAGAAAATAGTATTTTTATTAAACAGTAAATGTTCGAAATAAGACTACTTACATGATTAAGAGATCTGGTCAAAAAAACGATGGCCGATACCAAAGTCCCGAAGGTGAGCTGCGGGAATGGTTCGTAAGATATCTTGGGCGCTCCGAAGTGCAGCTCGACGAGGGGCTGCCAGCGCTCCAGGTCTAGCCCGGGGTCGGCCAGCAGGGACAGCAGTTCAGGGCTGAAGGATAGCAGGCAAAGTGTTGCCATGTGCAGGATCTCTAGTGTTCTGGAAACGAAAAAGACCTCAGGTTAATTGCTTGTTTACTTTATTTGTAGATAGAACCAGAGGAATAAAAGCTGAAAAATATAAATGTTTTTTTAATCTATCTTTATCCCAATATATTGATGTTGGCTTGCAGTTTAACGGGATGTAGCTGAATACCAGTATTTTGTATAGAACGACTGTTTATCTGTCTGGGATAGGAGGGTATTGGATACAATAACTAATTATTGTAATAAATCCGTAAACAAAAGTAATAATAATTCTTAACTTAGTTATGACCCGTATTCGTAAATAATTTATCGTTAACGTCTTCATGTGGGAAAAAAGTTACTAGCAACTTTTAAAGGTTTAAGAAAATAGCATTAACAACAACACAAACGCACAAAAAGAAATACTGATTGTTTCGTATTCTCTCACCTATGTAGCACGTTAGGAGCGTGCGCGTGCGCGTCGTCGGGCGGCTGCAGCGCGGGGTCGGCGGAGCGGCGCGAGCGCATCATCAGCGTCACGCACTGGTACAGGCACGCGCTTATGCTTCGCTTTACAAATAACGCAACCGAATATTACAAACACGTCGTTTTTATAAGAGTAGTTGTGAAAATATAAAAGCGATTTCATGAGACTGGAGGGCTGGAGGGTACGTCACTCCTGTGGTGCGAAACTAAAAATCGTTCCTTAGCAAATAACAACGCTCAAGTCGTTTTTGCCGGTTATCAAAGCAACACCCTAGTACATCGGTTACACTAAATAAATCATTTTTTTTTTCGTTCTAATGTAAAGTTATTGAAAATGACTTGAGCGGTATTGTTTGCTAAGGTAGAATATGCACAATTAGCTTCTTTCTGAGGCTTTGATTTTCTGGCTCATCTCGTGCGTTTTTTCGGGTTAGAAATTTAGGCTATGACTCTAAGCGATACAGTACCTTTCTGCTATCGAAAGAATTCAAAATGGGACCATTACCAAAAATTACCTTCTACAAAATTCAATAATCAAGGTCGAAGGCGATTGGGCGAAGGAACCGAATAAGATTCCACGCGGGTCGTAAGGCTACATGCTTAGTACAGCTTTTAAACTCACCATAATTCCAGTCAAAGAATTAATATTCTGGATACGCCACCGCGCTTCAAACTTCACTAACTGCACAACCAAATTGAGCGTAGATGCGCATAAGTTGAGAGCATCGATGTTGAAAACTTGCCTCGGCAAGAGCACCGCTTCGATCAGATGCTCTAAATGTACCCCAACAAATGTTATAGCATCACTGGCGAAGAACTGGCCATGCTTCATCACCATCATGGAAATAAAGTCCAAACTGTAAGCGTAAACGCGCCACCATTCTTGCGGCTTCCATTGCGAACCTTCATCGAACTTCGGAGGCAGTAACTGCAGCCATAGAAACTGATCCACATCAGACATTAGTAAGTCTTTATTGAAAGGCCCTCGAGAATATGCCGTCAAACATCGAAGGGCAGCTAAGGACGTGTGATAGTGGCGTCTGTTCTGCAAGCAAGTATGCAAACAACAAAGAATCTTGTTGATGAATCTACTAGACTGGAACCATTGTGATAATCCTGTGAACATGTCATCGTATAAGTCCAAGCACTGTTCTAACATCGCCAGAGATAACACCAAGGGCGGAATTTCCTCTTTCACTGGATGACTATTCACTTTTGGCTCAGAGGGCTTCGGCTCATCTTTAATATCGTCTAAAAGTTTCTCCAGTTCCAAACTGTTGATATTCGTGACCGATCTTATAATACTCTGGGCAGTCACGCTATTAGCCTTTATCTCATAGTCTAAGCTGCTTATAGCGACTGTGCAAATTGAGAGAATCGCACGAATCGCTCTCGGGTGCAGACATTCGTAAACAATGGCCGTGTTAGTCAGCAGATTGTCTACTTGTTTTGCACTGGATTTTCTGTTATCGAAACAGTCATCTTTCCAATTAGCTAGCATGATCACATAAAGCTCAGCAAGAATTACGATTAACCTTCCATCTTTCAAGTCGTCTAGTTCATTCAACAAAGCGCTCATGCACGGTGCGACCATTTTAGCTTTGTGAGCTATATTCAAAGTAATAGGGCGACACTTGCAGAATATTGTAATGAAATCTTTCCACGAAGTCAGTAGGCCAAGCCAGACGGGCACTTTATCGACCGCTTCGTCACTCTCACATCTACAGTCGAAGGAAAATATGTGGTCGATCCACCGATCTAAATGTTTCTTGTTCGTGTCGAAAAATTGTTCTAGCATTTCTTTTAGATTAGGCTCAAGTTTGTCCCTTGAGACGAAAAGCTCTATTCCAATAACGTTAAATATTTGCGAGTAGGTTCTTAGTCCTGGCTGTATTTCACTGAACAGTGGACTAGTCAAGTGATCCCAAAATTTGGGGTTTTCACGTAATTTCTTGACTAGTATTTGCATGTTGTTCTTCCATAACGCATGGAATAGAGCCATGATGCACGACAGCAAGGGGCTGTGAAGTAGTTTGGGGTCCTGCAATCAGAAACAACATTTATAAAAACCATTTCCACATAAATTAAAAGTTGAATATTAAGAATTGTACTAACACTCTTCACGGTCCCAAGGTAGTCAGCCATGTAACCTAAAATGCCTTCAAAACTGTCATCAGTCTCAGGTTTCTTTTCAGCCACAGTTTTCTTGTCTTCGCCATCCTCCTCAGTGTCCATTTTGTGACCATGGTTCATCATGAAGAAAGCTTCGGTTAGCCCTGGCTGGGTGCCTACACAGGTGGCTACGAATTCCAAGATGGCTACTTTGAGTTCTGTTGTTTCGTACTCGTCTCGTAAGCGGTCGAGGAACATCACTCGAACTTGGTAGGCGGTCATGTCTAGTGACGCGAAAAGAGACATTTGGAAGCGCTGAAACAAAAAAAAGAACGTTATTTATTATTTTCAAATTTAGTACTAACCCAAACAGATTAACAAGACATAAAACATATATAACAGAAAAGAGAACAGACAAACAAAAGTATTGAAAAGATTTTACACCTTTTCAATACTTTCTGAGGCTCCATCATCCATCATTAGGACATCCATCCACAGGAAACAAAGGTCGGAAGTTTGTTTCCTGTAGATGGGAATAAAAAGGGGAACTTTAAAATAATAAAAAAAAACTTACATCAGCAAATTTCTTGAGCAGTCGACAGCACAGAACTGGCAGGCTCTTGTTAAACGCATGGTTGATATAGCTGGTGACCCGAGGCACCACCTTCAAGGAGTCTTTCTGTTTATTCTGCGCGAAGATCAGATGTTCCAACGGCGTCACTTCGGTAGCTTCGGTAACCATCGGCTTCAGCCGGAGAGCGAAGATGACGATAGCCACACAGCGCTGTATTGTTGATATGTATTGGGAACCGGTTCCCGATATCCAGTTCGTTTCGTTACGAATTACGCTTTCTAGTTGGTCATTACCTGAATAAATTGGAAGAAACGGTTATGTGTACATTTATTAGAGTAACATTTATACTCTGCCACATCACTTCTAAATAAATATTCGCCTTATTCGTCAAGGTACTTTTATAAATGTATTATATATTAATATTATAAATGCGAAAACTTGGTTGTATGGATGGATGTAACTCAATCACATCAGAACGGCTGAACAGATCTTGATGAAATTTGGTACAGAGGTAGTATCATAGTCTGGAATAACACATAGGATACTTTTTCCCGCGAGTATGTTGCCTTAGGATAATTTTCGACAGTCACACAGGTGCCAGCTAGTGCAAAATAAAAACTAGTGTTAGCGTAGTTCAAGTTTTGTAATACCGAAAATAAATAACACATACCAACAGAAATAAACTTCAACAATTCCAGCGCATTCTCAGTATGCAACAAACTATAAACACAAGTCTGTTTCAGCAACAAGTTGCACGGTTTGTTACTCTTAGTGTCTTGCAGAACGAGCGTCAAGAAGTGTGCGCAACGCTGTATCATGTCGCGACGTTCGCGAGTGTTGCTGTAACGCCAGCCATACACGTTTGGAAACACTTCCCGGAGTATTAGTATAAGGCCTGGAAGGATGACTTCAGTTGTAATGCGGTCGTCACTGGATGCCTGCTGAAAAAAGTAATGAAAATGAACTTAAATAAACTTCTGTTTAAATATTTATGTGATTATTGAGTTCCACCCTGTCATTTGAGGAGGTAAAAGAGCGAAGCCAAAAACTTACCTATCTCAGCATAAATATGCTGCAATATTTAATAAATAGATAAATACCACAGCACTGGTGTTCTGATAGGGCCTGTGTGTGGGTAATAGTTATGCTTTAAAAACATAATAGCATGGATCTTTTGGCCTGACCAAAATGATCATGACTTTTATATTAACATACCTCATGAAAAGCGCACAGCAGATCTATGTAAGCACCCAAGAACTTGTAAGTGCCGCTTAGTTGTTCTATCGTCACTAAGTAGGAACCAACGGCCGCTGAGTCGAAGGACGCACCGTTCGCGTATTCTATGTGAGTCAGTTTCTGGTTTATGACTCGCGGTAGGAGTCCTGTGTTTATCAGTCTGAAAGAAAGAAAACATTTTTGGATTGTCAGAAGGAAAGCAAAATGCATGTTTTATAGCTGCACTCAGATGCACTTCAATTATATCATATCTTACACAGCATGAAACTTACGGCGATTTTAAGCATGTATTGTATGGATAGAAAGAATTTCAAAATGTAGTAGAATTTTTTACTTGTTTATGAAATACAAACCTCAAATGGATCTCCTTGGGGAACACAGGCACCAGGGCAGTACAAACGTCAAGGCACTCTACCAGCAGAGCTAAAGGCGGCGTGTCAGCCCTCATAAACCTGACCAGCACATCAAAAACTCCTTCGCTAGGCCCCACCAGACTCTTAGGGATCTCCCGATCCTCCACCAGTGCTGACAACACCCCTTTCAACACTTTGGTACCCTGGTAGATTCTTTCCAATGTTGTATTAATATTATTTTGATGATGTTGCTTGCGATCTAATGCTTTCTCAATCTCACTGTTGAAGACTGTCCAGTAAGAATATGGAGTCCTAAAATGTATCATGGTAGCTTCTTTTCGTTCCATTAGAGTGGCTTTGGAGCCAACTTCGATGCGATACGATTGGTCTCCAAGAGGGTAGTATTCTCTGCCTATGACGGCGTCATCGGCTTGAAGTGACATTACAGGAACTGCACTAGGATTGTAAATCTCTGTGTAGACTGGTAGGTTCTTGAGCTCAGCTAGAAGCTGTATAAGATAATTTTGATATTAGATCCATGCAAATTAAAACAGTTTCACACTAAATACAAGGTAATCTGAGCTTTTAGTGAAATTAAGGCCGTAAAGTTATCGCGCGGTTGACAAATCGTGGGATCTTTTGAAAGTTTAATGATTATATATTAATAGTCACAAATCTTATCCATCAAAAAGAAAGAAAGCTCAATACTCACATTCAAAACACTGCACTTCCCACCCTGAGCTAGTCCACTCGCCAAGATAGACAGAGCATTAAAATTATACGGGAAGTATTCAAGCGCCGTATTCCACAATGAAACGACGCCAAAGTTCTCCTCTCTCTGGTGCAGTTTCCAGAACTGGCAGTTGATCTCAGGTGATGAAAGGAGATGGGAACAGAGCTGCATGACCCCGGCCTGGTGGCTAAGGGTGCCGTCTCCGTCGAATTTGTCGCAAAGGTCGTTTAGAAGACGAAATACTCGGTGTCGTGCGATCAGCGAACATTTTGATTTGTCCTGTGTAGAAATATTGATATTTAAGAGAAACTGTTATATTAATTATCAGTGTAGATGTTCGTATGGAGATTCAGATACTGTAGGAGTTTCTAAGTATTTTATCATACTTACAGCAAATATAGAACTATTCAGCATTTGTAGTAGGAAATCAAAAACTTGCATCCTCAGTGCTGTGGCACCATAGTGTTGATATTGACTCTCAAATAGTTTAACATGTTGATCACTCTGAAATAAAACATTATTACATAGGTTATATAAAACTTATCCAAATAAACACATACAATGCCAAATTACAAGTTTTAAATATGTAATAACGACTGGCCCGGCCCAGGTAGTTTTTTTTATATTTTTTTTTTCATTATACCTTGTTCTGAAAATAACAAACACAACAAAAAAGAATTAGTGGAATTAGTCAAGCCATTCACACATGATGCCGTGACCATGGGAACTCTATACTGCCTGGTCCCACAAAGTACTAAAAGTTAGTGCAAAAGGCTATGATTGAATTATATGGAAGCAAAAAATTCATAAGAATTATTTTATTCAAATAAATTATAATAACTTTACATCACAGATTAAATATAATCAACTTTAACATACCTGCAAAGTGAGCATCATCCAAGTGATGAGCATAGCACTGTGCTCAGCAGTCATGTGCAGTTTGGTGAGCTCACCCTCTACCAACTCTTTAGTACCCTCTATCCACGTGCCCAAGTTGTTGCTGAAATAAAACTAACCATTAAACAAATCATCAACAGGACAGGAGTGGAGAGGACAGTGGGTGATTTACGCTGTTGCAATAATGCAATCTTTAAACCAGGATTTTTTATATTAGGAAAAAAAGTAACTGTAAAAGTGGTATGGCTACTTACATTTTCATACCATCAGCAATAATCATAAAGATACAAACTTCCATGTACATGATCCTCATACATGGCTCCCGGTGCCGCTCCTCCAATATCTCACTGTACCCTTGGCTCTTGCCAAACCCGTGCTTCCTGAATAGCGCGAACAACTTATTGAACTCCAACTCACTAAATATCTCCTCTTCAGCTATGTGAAGCAGAATCTGCAAGATTGCTAACTGCTCCCTCAAGTTGCAATCGGCCCACTCCTGACGAATGTTGTCATTTGAGAAGTCTTTCTGCATTCTCCTAGAAGGAGCTGCTGTGTTTAATAACTTATCAAACTGAGACATAAGGGAAGTTTTCAAGTTTTGTATTCCTATTTCTTTTATTATTTTCTTGAATTGCTCATTATACATATGATTAGGCTCATCTCTGAATTGTACTATGTATTGTAAGAGCTTGAGTAGGAACAATCTCTCTGCATAGTAGAATGTCCACACATTTGGCAGTAGGAACACAGGTCTTGTATCAACAAATGCAACATTTTTCAGGGCATTTGCAGGGGTACCATATGATATATCACAGAGGTAATTCTTCATAATTTCCCATATTTGAAAGCAATCCACATTCTATAAATAGAGAAGACTTGGTTAGTATACAATCCAATGTAGAGAACAATGACGTAATATGTTGATACAGGTAAGTAATTTTTTATATAGTTAAACATGCATCAATAACTGTATACCTGCTACTTACAATATAGTTTTGTAGTGTTTGCACCACACATAACAGTTTAGTTTGATCTGCATGTTTGGTTTGTAGCTGTGAAAAGCTTTCAGCTTTGTGTGGCTTGTAACAAGCAAGGCCTTGTTTGAGGCCTTCTACAACCTCCTTATTTCCGAGTACGGAAGCTAACTCTTCATTTGAAAAGCTCTCAGATGTGGTCCAGCGCCATAATCGCTTCCAATAGCTGTAAAATTGTCAATAATAAAATGGCAAAACGATTGGGTAAACACATAGAAGAATACAAGTTAGGTATACACACCTTATGCCGTTTGCGGCCATGATGATTAAAATATAACTTTTGGATGAACTTCGATTTTAATCTTTATTTTTGTTAGATTTATTTACCGCCATAGCATTTTAGGTTACAAGAATAAACCGTCACATTTGACAAATGTCAACCGTCGTCTGTACCATAGGTTTTTCTGGTTTGTACATTTTATAACTAGTTTTAAAACTCAATAACAAGGTTTTATTCCCCAAATTTATAAAAAATCTTTATTTGTTGTCTTTGGTCTCACACGTCTTTCCATCGCACAGTTGACATTGGCAGAATTGTCGACATTCGATGTTTGCCATTAAAAAAAATAGAATAGAATAGAATATTATTTTCATCACTGTCAAATTAAAAAGTTAAGGCTCCAGAAATCAACAAGTTTAGCATAATGCAATTTATTGTAAGTTTATCATATCGCACTTACAGGATATATGTTAGTATAATACGTCCATGGGATAAATCCAAATCCAAACCCACACTAGAAAGGCAAAGGGAGTATGTTTGTTCCCTAGGGCCTAGGGATCATTTCCAATATTTATGTACTTGTGGGAAAAGTCGATGGCAGAAAATTGTAACAAGTCAATGGGATATATACTATTTCCATGAAAAATCAAATCAAATTTTCAAAGATTTACTCAAAACTGAACTCAGACACGACACTAGATATAGGTACCGGAAAAAAAGAAGCATTGAAATTCATATAAAATTAAAATGAGAACATGAGAACCTGGAATGCTTCGATGTAAGATTTACGTTCTGCTTTTGTGTTCTAATACAAAATAACTTTGGGCAATATGAAGAAAAACATTTTATAGGAGTAAACTATTATACATTCACATTTTATGACGAATTTCATCCTTTCGTTCGTTGAAGTTATCGTTCTGCCTATCTGACAGGTTTTAATATTTTTGTCTTTTGTTTATTTGCCCGACTCGATGACATTTGTTGACATTTATCGACCGACGTCACCACATGAGGGTCGGTAGCTTCACTCAAAATTATCAATTTTAATTTGGTAGGTTCGATATAGTGACTTAATTGAGATAATAAGCAGTTCACGTGACGGCTATACTGTAGGTGAACGCATGCATACAGTTCCATTTATATATTCGAATATTTCTTGGTTATAGTTTTCCTTTCCCGGTGCTTGATTGACCAGCGACATGGCTCCAGCGGTTCCTGCACATAAACTTCCCGAAAATGACCCCATAGGCATCAGGGCGGTACTCCTTGGACCACCAGGTTCCGGGAAAGGTACACAGGTAAGATCAGTCTGTGTGATCTTTGACCTTTAGTCTATTACCTTTTATATAAATGTAGTTTTGCATACTTACATTTATATGTAATAATTAATGCAATGTGTATCTTTGATCATTTTTATGTTACGTAATCATAAAATATGTCTGAGTCGGTCAGTGGGTCATCTTAGGGTCTTAGTAATGAATATTATGAACTTGTTTACAGTAAATTGGATAAGAAAATGTTTAAATAAGAAACTTACTTTAAAAAATATATATTTACTTAACTGTCTTGTTTTTTTTCATAGGCACCTCGTCTCAAGCAGAAATATAGTGTTTGCCACTTATCTACTGGAGACATGCTCCGGGAAGAAGTCGCATCTGGCTCAGAGCTGGGTCGATCACTTAAGAAGACTATGGACGATGGAAAGCTGGTGTCTGATGAGATGGTTGTAGACATGATAGATAAAAATCTGGATCAACCTGCTTGTAAGAATGGTTTTCTCCTGGATGGCTTTCCTAGAACTGTACCTCAAGCTCAAAAGGTGAGGTTTGTTTTACTTTATTCTTATCTTTTGTTTAACAACTGTTCTGCTTGATACATCTGTTTGACATTCCTCATTATAGTAATATATTATGTAAGTTGTTCAGTAACAGTAACTTTTTGATTAGAAATTAACTACCTATTGTTTGCATTAAGGAAAAATATTACTAGCATTAATTGTCTGGTAACTATGAATGTTTTAGGTTTGATTTCCGCTTAAAAGTAAAATTTAAAAAATATTTCAGTGTATATGTAATTTCATGATAAGAGTTATCTGCTAATGCTAGTGATAATAAATTATTAACTAGGCATATAATAAAAACAACATTTAACTTTCATTGCAGTTAGATGTCCTTTTGGAAAAACGTAGAACTGCACTAGACGCTGTCATTGAGTTTGACATTCAGGATAGCTTGCTGGTACGCAGAATTACAGGCAGACTCATCCACCCACCCAGTGGTCGTAGTTACCATGAAGAGTTCCATCCACCCAAGAAACCCATGGTAGATGATGTCACTGGAGAACCCTTGATAAGGAGGTCGGACGACAATGTAGATGCTTTGAAAAAGCGACTTGCAACATATCATGCACAGACTGTACCTCTTGTGGACTATTATATGAGGAAAGGTCTCCACTGGAGGATAGATGCCGCTAGCACTTCTGAGCAAGTGTTTAGCAAGATTGATAACATCTTCAAAACTAGGATCTTTTCAAGGCAAAGGGCAGCCCAGTAATTTAGTATATAAGAAAACATGTTTTGTACAAATCTAATTTCCATATTGCAGTATGTTAACTGTCATTTGTTTGTTTTTGTGAATCTATACCTATTTTAGAGACTATTTTTCTTGAACAAATACAGTGGACTGGAATCATGGACTCACTTGTTTAATTCAAGATTCCGTATTAAAACTAGCTGTTACTATAAGTATTATGAGTACACAATAAGTTTAACTACAAAGTTCTAATTTATCAGTAATATTTGTTATTGAAATGGTGCAGTTTGATAAACATCATGATCTGCACAGCCTTTTCCCAAATATATGGGGATCAGCTTCCAGTCAAACTGAATTCAGCTGAATACCAGTTTGCTAAAGATACAGGAGTAAAAAAACAGTGTTTTTTAAAACTTTATTATATTCCATTAACTTGTTGTTCAGAAAAGGTACTAAACACAATATGGTAAGCTCGAATGAAGGCTAATACACATTTTACCAGGTTACACATACATAATATGGATATTATCTCCAGTTTACTTGATCTAGAGACATTAGAAACTTCAGAACACCACATTGATAATATAATAGATGATGTTCTGTAGTTGCTGCCTACATTGGAAGAATAACGACCTGAGTAGATAGGTATTCATCATCTGTTGACCTCGTTATTGCTTTACCATATCTTAGGCCTTTTTTTTCATATAAATAAACTTTCATGCAAGTTGCTTGTTATGCGAGCTTCACTTGCTCCTTATAAAACATTGAAGGTGCTTATAACATAGAAGGTAAAGGAGGTTTTGTCTAATGGGGTAAACCAATAACGGGGTGAACTAAACATTGATACTTTCAACACATTTTATTATGAAGGCATTTTAACTGCCTTACTGTAAATAAAATGTTAGAACAGATTTAACATTAGAGTGAACCATTCCAAATACCAATAATAGGGGTGTTTCCTGAGTAAAAAATATATGATTATATTTAGTCCGTCAGTTAGATTATAGAAAAATATTGGACACGTATTTTTTCCTTTATCAAATCTATAAAAACTGACGAAGATACAAAGCATCAAAGATCAGGAGTGGGGGCTTGTGACGTTACGGCTCGTTAAAAATTGTAGCGAGTAGTGACGTCACACGAGTTTTCAACGCTCTGTATCGGCTTCATTTTTTGTTTACGTGAAAAAAGAAAAAATACGTGTCCAATATTTTTTGGAAATCTATCAGACGGACTAATTAGATTTTTTTAGTCAACTACCCTATTCACAGTTAGTATAATCTAAGTAAACGAGCAAATACTGCAGTGTAATTCTTAGATCTAAATGCTTTGTTTTGTTTTCATGTTCATTAGAAAGTCTGCTTTGATTGGCTGGATTTTCTATACCATTCATGAGTGACTAATTGTGATCTAGAAATTTGTTTATTTACTTTATTGTCTTTTATGGGATTATTTTTGTGCACTACATTGATTATTGCCCATACAATTAGTACCTATAAAATTTATATTATTAAAAAGTTGGTATAAAACGCACTTGCTATAAAGTGTGTTTTTCGAAACATTTACTTTATGTGTAGGTACTTATTTAGATATTGTAGGTAGGTAAGAGATAAAATTTTGATAACTGATATACTTACTGCGGTACGCTATAATCGCTATAATAATCCGTAAAGGCGCATACTGACTTGGACCATTTTTGTATTATGAATGTAAGTATCGGCATAATACCAGCGTATATCGTGAGCCCAAGAGCCGACCTCTGCTGAAAGCTAGATGAGCGCAGAAGATTTTGCTGCAGAAGATTTTGCTTGACAAAGAATATTAACTTTATCACAGTTGTATAAACATTTCCGCAGACAGTAGGTAAACCTTAAGCGCGATCACATGAAAAAAGATACACTTGGAGGTACTTTAGGATCCTGCCAATAAAATGTAGATATTACTTATTCAATGTCATCAGCAAAATCCTCTACCTTTTCCGCTGATCGGAGAGTGGATATTACAAGTGACGCCAAGGAATGCGCTATGGAATTGTCTAATATTCCGCCATATAGGAGTAATGCTGGATTTAAATAGTTTAAAACTTCGTAAGAAGTTAGATATTTTCTATGCCTGCATAAGTTAGGTCAGTAGGGGCCATACATCGTCCACAAAACATTGCAGAAGACTTTGATACACACCATTTATCAATTAGACTTCGGAGGGTACGAGTACGAACGTTCCTTTAAAACACGGGAATTGATCCCGTATTTTAAAGGAACGTTCGTACTCGCATCGCAGTCGTAATCTGCTAAAATATAGGGACATTGAAAGTTGTTTTGGCAGATTACCATGAGATGTAAAGACCAACTTTCAGACTCTGCGTTGCTAGGCGACGAAGCGATGTCAACGAGTGCACAACACAATTATGTTATTCGTTTTGGGCGCGTGTCATCAACTGTAGTTAACATGTTCATTTGAAAAATGTATCGTTCATAGCAAGAATAAAGCTCACATTTCGTTGCAGAAACGCTGATCGTCAAGTTGTTAAGGTGTGCGATGGCCTTTATAAATTGTTAAGGGTACCTACCCTACCATCTAGTTTTATTATAATTAGGGAGTCAATTTTATAGGTAAAAATTTATAAAATTCATCACTGGGTAATTTCACAGCCGTGTAATATATTTGCACTATACGGAATCGAGATTTTAAGATAAAATTTGAAACGTTATAAATTGTTAGTAGGTATAGGTAGGTCGTTACAAGTTTATAATATCGGTACAGTTACTGATACATAATTAAATCTATTAGCTGGATAACAATGTTTTTTACCTAATTACATCATCTTTAGAAAACTTTGTTTATACTGTAGACAAAAGCATTGGCCTACTGCGTATATTATCTACTATTTACAGTAATTTTAAATAACATTGTGACGGTGTAACAAATTTAAAATCTGCGTAAATTGATTGGCAGTAAATGATTGTAGGTATACATCAACGAATCGAGTTAATGCGTTGGCAAAGTTTTGTGTTGATTTCGTTCCTGAAACTAAACTGTGCCTCAGTCTATGGCATAACTTTATATTTATCCTCAAGAAAAAGTTAACAGCGCTGGAGTCAATGAAAGGTTATCAATGATGTAATACATAGCTAATAATGATATCGTGCAAGCCAAAAGGAATTAAATAAAACACAAAATAAATGGACCGATTCAGTGTAATTGTGATCAATTTCAATAAGTATAAACGTAATTTTATACAAAAGAACAATTATTATAATAGTAGGTACAATTTATATGTAGATTTGACTTTACATTACAACAATGAGACGTTACTGAGGCGAAACAAAAGGAAAATAAATTGATATTTAAATAAAAAAATTATAAAAGCAAAAAGAAAAGAAACTTCATGATACGCTAAATTGATAGAACCTAGTTAGATCGTAAAAATAATTCACGCCGACTAGCAAAACACATTAACATTAAGTGTAATCCTCGAAGTATTACACCAGTTATATTAAAATTTCCATCATTTAGATTTTTAATTTAATTATAATAACGTATTATTTGCACCAAGTGGCGTATTTTAAGATACTGAGATATGATTGCTAGGGAATAACAAATGATATGAAAACGATCGATCATATAATACATAGAAGTGGCTAAGGACCACCATTGATAAAAGACAGTATAAAATTTCTGGTGGTTCCCTTCGAAGGGGAAAACAGTACTATACAGGGTCTGTTATGGGATATTGAGACGTAAACACGAATGAACACCGAAAGCTCAACTAGCATCAAATAAATAACTATAGTTAAAAATAAACGTAGGTAGATTATATACAGAAATGATACGATACCAGTCACAGCTACTTAACAACGTCCTACGCCACTATATATAGCTTTGGATAATCGTAACGACAACACGTTTGGGCTAAAACTAATTTACAATAAAGCTTTTTAGAACAACATTTACATACATTGAAAAATATTAACAAGTGGGGTACCGGGGCGTTCGCTACTGGTGCTGGGAAACAACTTTATTATCTACTCCTGTACCGAATAGAATATGATTACGAAGAAGACTATCTGAGGCACTTGGTCTAAAACATTACCAGATTTCGTGACGGTCAGGTCTTCTACACATACCCATATTTCAAGCTAACTGGGTGTCTACTGTCTGACCGGGGACTTGGGATGTCAGGAAGGAACGAGCACAAGATGTTCTGCCAAACTGTAGACGGTATAGTCTACTGGTACCGGTAGGGTTGTGACGCGCGACCGAGACGCGCGGTCGCAGCGGCTCAGTGCTCGTGCAGGCGGTCGTGCGAGCGCGACGACGAGCGCGACGTCTTGCGCTGGTCCAGGTACGCCGCCGGCGCCCAGCCCTCGCCCTGACCCCCTGCGGAAACAAACAACAAACTTATGGATATTCTAGATAATAGCGACCCCTCTAATGGCGACGTAAGTATTTTTATGGTTAATGCGGGTTGATCACTGAAATAATTTCAATTTCTTCATCTCAAAATGCCTCTGCGGCAACCCTTTTTTTTTTTGGATGGGAAATCATCAAATGACCCCTCCCGCCCTGGGTGGAGCGGTAGGGAGTGTCAGACTTTTACTGACTAAAACCCACCCGTGGTCCTTCTTGTGCCCTTTGCGTTCCAGGGCCACGGTAACTCTTTCGAACAAATTCCGCCACCTCTGCGGCAACCCTGAAATCACGAGAAAAATCTGCTGTCGAGCAGCAAATTTTTTTTTATTTTCACAATTTCAGGGTTGGTCTCATAGTAAAAGTTGTTTGGAATCATGAGTACAATGACCCCTTGAATAACTTGTTTCCGGTAGTGCAGCTGACTTTTTGCAACATCAATGTCGTAACTGTCATAACCTTCACTTTTAGGAGGGATATATCGTCGAATGTGTTACGGACGCATGGTTTATTGGGTGTATGTCAGCAGGCAGTTGCTCCATGTAACATAATGGTAATAATGAATCAGCTGCATATGGTTAGACTGAAAATTGTCTCCCAACGCATTTTATCTATCATTTAAACGGCCAGTTAATGAAATAAATTTTGTTCAGCTCCAACATGTATGTTGTCAGTAAAAACAGTTATCTAATTGAGCTATGTGTAGTGTAGAAAAACTACGTTGGAGCAAGCGAGACCAGAAGATTCCACTCTTGCTTTGATGGCTAACGGTATAGTTGGTAACACAGATGTTGACGGGGTGGAAAGTGCCTGCGGACGGCGAGTGTTGAGTGGCTCGACGTCCGATAACAACCAGACCCAAGTGTATCCACGCGCGCTTCAAAGAGATGCCAGCTAAGACGGGACCTGCTAGGATCAGTGCCTGCGAGGGTTGTGGAATTTATACGAAAGAGTCACCGCGACTCTGGAACGCCAATAAGGCCATTTGGAGGAACACGGATGGTTGTTAGTCAGTAAGAGTCTGACACTCCCTTCCGCTCTGGCAGAGCGGGAGAAGTCATTTGATGATTTCTATCCATAAAAAAGGTAGATGAGGACGAAGGTTTGGCTTGTGTACGTACCTGCAAGTCGCACGTACCACCAGCCGGCGCAGCCCACCTTGAGCAGCTCGGCGTGCTGGCCCTCCCGCAGCGACACCTCGCTGGGCCCCACGGCCGTGTAGTCCGACAGCGCCACCAGCGCGCACCCCACCGCCTGACACATCACACACGCTTAGCACGCACGGACACACTGCTCTACTCTCTAGCCCGCTATGTATTACTGACATGTTTCACTGTAGCTAAGAATCCTTTCAATTTCAACGGTTGTTGCAACGTTTGGCAGCGAAACCTGACGCGGTGATGTAATTTATCAATTAAGTAAATGGCACGACGACCCGTCCACGACCTATAACGACCAGTCTCAATGTCATTCGAAAGCTTTTTTCATAACCGTCATTTTAATTTTAATAAAAAAAATTGTCTGGTTGGTCGTTATCGATGGTAGTACAGTGTTCCCACCATCCTTATCTAGCATTAACTTTTTTTAAAATATTTTTTGAAAGTAAGAACTATGATTAATGCAATAACCGTTGAAATAAAAGCTCTGTTAATGTTGTAATGGAGTCCAGTTCTCTTTACTGTGTTTAAATGTTACCTCGACTTTTGGTTCCAATGTATGTACGAGTATGTAGGTCCAGAAAAAGTGTGTTGTGTATTGTCGTGATTCTAGCGTTATAATGACTGTAGCAATCACAATGTAGTTAATAAAACACCATTCATCCTGTACATCGATCAACATGCATTCCTTCACCACTGGTCAAACAGACAGCGTAGTCACCTTGAAATCAAATATCAACCCAGAAGAAAAAACGTCTGGTACAATGAGGCTTATTAAAAAAAAACTACCCTCGAATTCAAATTTTTCATTATTGAAATCTAGAGAGCTTTTCAGTAGTAGGTATTGGTATGTTGGTCAAACGGGTAAGATATTTGACGGCAATCTGACTCTGTCCCATAACACAAACATGCATTTAATTTCTGTAAAGTACTTAGTACAAAAAGTTTCCTTTTTGTATTTTTATCTACTCGTAGTTTGGTGTTTGACCAGACCATGCATGTTAGTAAAGCGATTAGTAGAACATTAGATAACACTGAGTAATTATTATGTATATTAATCAAGTAATTGTTGCTAAACAGTTATTGTACTCATAAACGGTAGAGATGACAGTCATATAAAATACTTTTAGAAGATAGATATAGTATTATGACGACATCAAAAGTAGGCGAATATTACATAATAATATATAAATATAGACAGTTTTCAAGTAAAGTACAGTCGCACTAAACACTTCAGTAATATGTAGTTATAAATATTCATAGAAATACGTCCATAAGTCCAGTTGAATCGGGTGCTAATATATACTAAAAAACGACGGGCATATTATGAGCTTAGTAAATTGTACCTAATAATTTTAAAGTATACATACATATGTTGCAGATATAGATGTTAAGACATTATCAACTTTTCATGTAGATACTCAGATATCAATGTTCTTAAATTCATAAAATTGTAAATAAAAATTAGGAGATAGGTACCCAGCAAAGACAATCTCTATGGTACCCAGTAAAAGATATTTTTTTTTAACGTAGTTTACAGGTAAGTATGGTTTGAGTCAGTGAGTTAGGCAGGTAGGCTTGAAATATGGCTTTACTAATTTAATAATTAATTAATTCAATAGTTTACCATTTCAATTATAAAGTACGTTTATAAGCTCATAATACGCTATCATCTTTTAGATGAAATAAATAAATATTATAAGTAGTATCAGATCAGAAATCGTGTCACACTGAAATAAACAAAACATTACAGTAAAGCTATTTGATTGCACGTCCAAAGCGGTGTTCAGTGAATGATGCAAGCTGTGATGCCGTGCTCAGCTGTGTCCAATCACGCTACCTACATATCAGCTCAACCTCGTTGCTCAAATTTAAATTGACATTAATTTTCAAAAATAAATGTAAATATACGAAGATTCGGTTTGATATAAATACGGAACATGTCTGCACTAAATTATTTATTGCTTCTAGATAGTGCAAGCACAACATTGCGCAATTTTAATCATGTGAGATATTGATGCACCAAATATATATTTATGTAACATATTATAAAGGAGATAGGTAAATGTATTTGTATGTATTACATAATATACAGGGTGTTTTCGCTAAATGTTTCATGATATTGTAATACAAATATAAAAATAATAATATTTATCGACACTGATGTATAACATTTAATCGAAGCAAGCGCATAATTTAACATAAAAACCAATAAGCACACTGACAATGAGTGATATAACAAACAAAACATGACTTACACGATAGTTAATGTTCAGCGAAACGACTGAAATATCCACGTTCTCTTTGGTTAGATAGTTTAAGCTTTGGATATAAACTCAGTCTTTTCATTATGTACAAAGCCTATAGCGGCTGTATGCTCGAAACATTTATAATATTCAGTACTGTGAGACGTAAAACGTGGATGTGGCTTGTGCGGAGCCGGCCACTGAAAAGAACTGAACCATTCTGTGGATGGTGCCGTTGAGACCGAGCGCCTCCGTCACCTGCAGAACAACACAACGTGAGCGGCGCGCCGCGCGCTTCATACATAAGGTTCCAGTGCGAGTGTCGCTAAATCATTTCAAAAGGAACTAAAAGCGATGATGGCTAACTCAACTTTTATGCTGTGAGGGCGTGACACCTATTGGACTAGGGCAGGACGTTATGAATTTAATCGTGTATCGAGAATTTGTAGTATTTACACAATGTACACGACTAGATCTAAGTAAGCAGATACTGCAAATTCTCAGACGATGCGCGTGTTCTACCACCGTTCGACCAATATTTGAATCCCGTATCCACAATGTAGACAGTAATGTTATCGGGAAGCATCATGTGCGTGGGGTTGCCAGCGTTATCATGCGCTACCCGTGACTATTCAGCCCGCATTCCTTTAAAAATACACTTTACACTTACATAAAGAGTGGGTTTCACTTCACTCAACACTGCAAACCCAAAATTAGTTGGCATTAATTTAAGAGACCCACGGTTTAGTAAAGCTACCCCGACAGTAAGCGCTACAGGCCTATGTTAGTAGTCGTTACCGCAGAGGACATTACTGACATTTACTGTGAACATAAGTTATTATTTTAATGACAAGTAGGTATTTTTATAATTCCCTTTTACCGACACAAACTTCCCAAACAAGTAACATTTAACAACACAAAACAAATTCCTGCTCTAATTTCATCAGATCAACATTTTAATTTCATTTTAAATTTCATATATCCGGAAATTTTGATTGACTAAGTAAGTATTTTTCAGCATTAATAACTTTTTTTTAAACAGATCATAACGTCCCCTGCGTTAGGCGGATGCTCCGCGACGGTTACGTTTGATCCAAATCGATTATTTCTGGACAAGTCAAACAGTACCACTGGGTATTTATCGGTTACCGTCGGAAAACTTATCCGCAGCGGACGTGCCTAACGCAGCGGAAAACCATATTAGAGTTCAAGTGGACGTGTTAGTTAGTCAATCAACCGGTGCCCGCAGCGTGTCTGCACAGTGGGCAGACGGCGTACGTACCGGCGGGTGGTCGGGCTCGTCGTCGTCGTCGTCGGAGGGGTCGGTGGACCAGCACGGCTCGTCGTGCGGCTCGCGCGCGCCCGCCGCCGCCGCCTTCGCCGGCAGCGCCGCCGGCGGGCCCAGCTCCCACGAGCTGGTCTGGATTAGTGTCCTGTCGACAACGTACGTTTCTACTTTAAACACGTGGGCCAAGCTGACACAGATATCATGTTGGTTATGCTGTGTTATTGCTATCAAAGTCTGCTGAAGTCAAAAAGTGTGATAAACTATACAGGATTAAACGCCCTGTATCAGACGCGGATTATCCTTAAGGATTACATATAGACGCACGAGGAAGATAAAACGAAAAAAAAATGTACATACCTACTTACTTATATAAATTAAACAATCATACTTTTCATTGAGCTTTTGAAGCACGCCCTTAATTACTACTTACTCCACCACGGCCCTATCCCAAAAATAATCACCATTTAGGTTACCAACAGCAACGAAGTTATTTCAATCTTAAACTAAACTAAGGGTGGCCCCACATACAAGTTGTTGATAATATTAATACAATAACCCCATAAAGGTAACAATTCGATTTCTGCCAACTTCGCTACAGAATTTGATTTGTTTGGTGAAGAATTTGAGACAGCATAACTATCGCCATTGAAAACATGTTCACAAACACGGTGCAGCCGCGAGCCGGTGTGTACCTGTGCTGCGCGCTGTACTGGCGCACGCGCTCGCCCTTGAGCTCGTTGAGCTGGTCGAGCAGCACGCGCTTGATGCGCTCCACCCAGGCGCGCTTGACGTCCGCGCTGGCGGCGGTCAGCGTGTGCACCTCGCTGCGGCCCTGGCGCCACACCTCGAACTTGCGCACGTCGCCCTTCACCGACTCCGTCAGACCGATTTGTGACATCTGTGGGCAATAGCGGGGCGACTGCAGAGACTTTGTCATTGATTTACTCAATGGTAGATGGTAGTGGAGGTGGTCTTGAGAGTTCAAACGAAAACCGACTTCAAGACTACCAAACCAGCTCCTGTAATCGGGAAATTCAATAAAGGGTCTTGCCCTGATCGTTGCAGACAGGTCTATAGGACCTGGCGGACAAGGCTCGCAAGTGTGACCTCAGCCAGGTCCATCCAATGTATTCTCAGTTTTAGGTACGGCATTGATAAATTGGTTGGTTAAAAAGCCCTCAGTGATCGAATGCAAATGATTAACTTGGCCAGCAATTATTACCTGTATTTTTGAGGCAATTCAAAGTACATACATGAGACTATTTGAATTAGGTATCTGAATTGCTCTGACATTTAGATATCTTACCTGTAAGTCATGTTTGAAGTGATAGGTGGCCTTATTATGACTGTTCTTGGTGGCAGGCTTGCAGAACAGCATAGCCTTTTCATAAAGGAAGATGTGTCTTCGCCGCGGACGTATCCTGAGGCGGATGTCTCGCTTGTTCTCCGACACCACGAGGAATGAGCCCTGCATCAGCAGCTCGCCTTGCTGACTTATGTCCAGCTAAGTATAAGGAAATTTTGATAATATTTAGTGAGTAAATTGGTGATATCAGCTTTTTTGGGAATCATTATGAGTCGCCAAGTGATGGATCAACCGCAAAGCCGAACACAAGAAAGAAGCTAAGTTCTAAGTCCAAAAGTACACGTAGGTAAGGCCTGACGTTAGTGTCCATACAGGCATTATTTATCAGATAGATCTGATATAAAGTGTAACAGCATATTGTGATTGAAATTTAGGTCCTGGAACTTATCAGAAGGTGGTGAAATAGGCTGTGCCTAACTGTGATCGATCCTAATAAGAGGTATTTTGTTCTGACGCATTACTTAAGTGTAGTGAGATAGGCTTTGTCCTTGCATCGCATAACTCAGCGTTGTCTTTTCGACTAAATTGAAATAAATATTGGTCAATTTTACTGTTAAATTACCCATATAATAATCCCATTAATCTTATAAAAGTGGCAGCAAAATCAGCAAGTAATTGAGTTTATAACTGTATCGCATGCCGTAGTGCAAACATGCATACGTTAATGAGCTAATCTTCTTGTCTATAATGACAGGCATGACTAACTGTACCTTGATTTAGTTATTCCTTTGCAAGCTAACTAGAGCCTTACAATATGTGGGTATTTAGTTATTAAAAAAACTTTTTACAAAAAAAATACAACCGACTTTTACACAAAAAATCAAAAAAGTGCAAAATAACTTTGATTTCGGAACTCGGTGTTGGTGGTTGCTTTTTCGTTTTTTGAACACCGACTTCCGAAATTAAAGTTATTTTGCACTTTTTTGATTTTTTGTGTAAAAGTCGGTTGTATTTTTTTTGTAAAAAGTTTTTTATTTTTCACTTTTTAGTGGTACCTACATCCCCTCCCCTCCCCCCACCTAAACGAACCAATCACATTGGTGTAAAAAAAAACGCACTGCTCCTTTGCAGAGTAAACTAAGAGGTCGTCAATGTAGACAATGTAGATATTTTTTTTAGATTTTTCGAAAACCGCTTGGTCGATTTCGATAAAATTTTCATGGGACCATTTGGGAAGTATACCCTTTCCAACAAAAAAAATTCAAATCGGTTGACAAGCGACGGAGTTATGCGCGAACAAACATAAATAAAAAAAAATACAAACATCCGAATTGAGAACCTCCTCCTTTTTTAGAAGTCGGTTAATTACTATTTATTTTAAAAAAAACTTTTTTTTTTAAGTTTGCTATCATTTATTGAAGATCAGGAGTCGGAGCATGTGACGTCACGTCGTGGTACGCATACGATTTATCAATGCACTGCAACGTCTTCGTTTTTGTTTATAATGAAAAAAGAAAAAATACGTGTCCAATATTTTTTGGAAATCTATCTGACGGATTAATTCGATTTTTTAGTCAACTACCCTATTCCAACAAGTTTTGTTTTTTTTTTTATCTTGTACCCAAACAAGGATAGCTTCATGGCGTGCCAAAAGATAATGGTAAAGGCGAGATGATGGTATCTTTAGCATAATTTCACGCTTCAACTCAGGTTCTCGAAATTCCTTAATGATATCGAGATAGTCGTTTATATTCAAAGCAGATATCTAAAATTGCTATTGACACGGAATTGCTCGATTTTCTAATTCGCTTCGTCCTTGAGGATAGACAGCAAGAAACGATGGTTAAGGTCTATGGTCAGGGTTAAATACTCGAGTTGCTTCGGCTTTAATGAGTTCCTTATTATGCTGTACAGGAAAGTACGTTCACGAGGTTTATTATTCAACTATATCTGAGTGCAAAAATACTGAACAGGACTTGGACGAAGTTTATTTTATAATGTAGATATAAAAAGTTCTTTATAAACAACTAGCAGCCCGTCCCGGCTTCGCATGGGTGGGCATTTATTTATTTTAATTTAGTCTATGTTACTCAGGGGTAATGGAGTATTCTAAGGGTGAAAGAAATGTTTGAAATCGCTCTAGTAGAATTTAATGTATTCGTTATAATAATACAAGCTTTCTCTTGATTGTTGTAGTTTATAGGGGAAAAGTTACTAAACAAACAATTTCTTTATCGATCGAGAACGTTTGATTCTGGGGTTAGAGGGGGAGAATGTCAGACTCTTACTGACTAAAACCCACCCGTGTTCCCTCAATTGCTCTTTGCGTTCCATGGCCGATGACTCTTTCCAAAAAGGCCGCAACTCAGGCAGCACTGACCTGCCGGGCCCGACAGCACACATATAAAGGTAGGCAATACTCACAGGGACACCAGTGATGGCTATCTGATGCATGGAGTCATTGACGCACTTGAGGACCACAAGCATGCAGTCCAGCGCTGACTGCAGACCCGTCGTCATCGACCCGCACTCTCCATACCTAAGCAGGTCCTGCAAACAATACGCACATTGAACTGAAGTGGAAAAATGTTTAGCTTGATCCTTCCCGTTTGGATAAAACAACAGTATTGTGTGACTAATATTGTGGGTGGAGTTTTTGTTAACGATATTGGTATTTTAAAATAGCAACTTAGAAAGATTATAATGACAGCAGATATGGTTGTACCTAAACCGCATAAGGGCAGTCTGAACAATGGGTACTTATAGTCGCGGGGTGCGTAGATTAGTCATGTTTAGTTTATGTTCTTCGTCAGCTAAGGCCATAAATAATGTAAGTTAAATTTTGCTTGAGAGATGACAAGATGACCAAAGATATTTTCCTTGAGAATTGACGAAAAAAGAAGCACCATTGACATACTCGCAATAGAGGCAAAATAAACTAGTCATAAAAGTAAATACTCGACAAGGAATTTGTCAATTGGATATTTTATTATGCATTAAAATAAAATTAGAGGCTGGGTAACTCCGTCGACACTGGCTAGAAGAGTCTAGAACATTGTTGTAAAGTGTTCAAGTAGTGTCGAGCAGAAGGGAAATCCTGTAACCTAGAAGAGTACGAACCTTTAACAAAAGCTGGTACTTGGTAATCCGCTGTACCGGCTTCAGCAGGTAGGCTGCTAGAGGAAGCTTGTGCCCCAGTCGGAGCTGACACGCTTGCAGGAACAGATGCGTGTCCACCAGCGTCTCGCGCAGCCGCTCCGACCGCGGGATGTTCTGGCAGTAGTAGCTGTACAGCCGGAAGAATGTGTCCCTCTGCTCATGGACAAACAAACGAATGATAGAGAATTGCAGCTGTAAAGAGGAGCCCTAAAGACTTGTTAAAAATCTTGAATGAGTTAAATTAAAAAGATAGGTAGGTAGTATTTACAAACACGTCTGCGCAAAAATCAGTCATGAATTAATGCAATATTTACCGTGCATAACATATGTATACACAGATATGGGGAATTTATATTTAAAAAGTTAGATATTGTCTGCCGAATCGGATGATGAGCTGAAATAATACTATAGAAAGGGTAATTTTATTATAATTGGAAGCAGAAAGGTTGTAGGAAGTGATCCGTCAGTTCCTTGAAATAGACTGCTATTTAGCAACACAGGAAACCGGCATAATGAAGGTCTTAAAATTGTATTTACGGACAAAAATATTCCGAATTAATTAAAATCTCGTGATTGTAAACAAAGATATAAAAACGTACCTTTTCAACAAAACATAAGGCAACGAGTTCTGTTGCAGATATAGATTTCTCTAAATCTTTAAGGAACACGTCTTGGTGGAATGTGAACAGTTCGTGTAAGTTGCCGAACAGCACGTCAGCCTGGCCAACAAGTGCTGCAGGCAACAGATGCTGGTTTTCTGGCTTTTCGATTTCTTCTTTGTAACCCTGAAAGGAGAATGATTGAAAGAATTATAGCTTCCCGAAATATTAGAACCGAATAATCTAGAATCTAAATTGTAGAAACTGTTGTACCGGGTCGAGGAGTGATGTACAATGACTAATAGTGTCACACCAGTCCTGCAAGCGTCTGTCATAGTCTTCATAGATGGTCTCCAAGCATTTACATTCAGAAGGCGTCAAACTGTGATTCATCTTCCAAAACATAGTTTTCTTCTTTAACACCTGCAGCGTCGACGTCCAATTACTAAAGGTTTGGTTACGATTCAAGCTTTGAGTTCTTCTTTTATCGTTAATGTTGCTTTGTTTTTCATTGCAAATTCGGGAAGCATATGCGTAACTGTAATGATTATTGCTTGCAGATTTGAGACATCTGTTTGGTTTCCGACATGACAAAGTAGAGTGCAAGCTTCGTACGTAACTATCGGTGTTACTTCTACAGACGGTTGAGTGTCTTTTACTGCTATGTGTGCAGTGAGAGACTGATGAACAATGGTCTTTTATAGTATGGTTCCATTCTTTCATAATTCTTTTGTAATCTTTTAGGATACTTGCAAGGATATCCCCCGAGTCTTTACTACTTCCCATTGTGTTTCTGAGCTCGGTACAACTGGATGATTTTAACTGAGAATCTTTGGAAAGTACGGAGCTAGACAAATATTCGGGTGTCGATAAATCCACATCCAGACATCCATAGAGAGGATTCTTTACCAATTCCGGAACGTCGAGTACTGTGGGCGCAGTGGTCATCAGAGATTCTCCGGTTGTGTCCTCGGAGGCAGTGACCGCGTCGGAATCCGGTAAGTAAGTAATTTTTTCCTCACTTTTTTGCATGTACTCGTAGCCGGGTAATGTTTTACCGTAAAAGAAATTTCCAGTGAACGGTTCCATACGCACTGGTTTAATGTTACGCGGGTTATATTTAACACGACTTCTTTTTCCCACATCACTCACTGATTTCTTGCACTTTTTGTCACGGAGCTTCCCTCTTTCGAATAGAGATATTTGATTAGCGTAGTCACTGAAGAGTGTGGAGTCAGATGCGGCTCTGGCGAGCCGTTTCTTCTTCCGCGGGGTGGGGTTATCATTTTTTCTGTAGTACCACGAGTAGGAAGTGCCGACGCTGAGATTCGCGGAAGATTTATGGAGGTCGTATTTTCCATATTTCATGGTGCAGAGGGTGGCGAAGTGTAACAAGCGACCGAGAGCCTGCACTGGCGTGCAGCTGGCGAATGAGTAGCATGCATTGCGTTCCGCTCGAGGGGCTGACGCAGTCGGTTGCGTGCGGTGCATCCAGTGCACTAGATAGAGTACTGAACCGCCTGCCGCGAGCTGTGCGGCGGGAGGGACACTAACATTTAGCGCACGCACTACATATGGTAGTGGCATAATTGTTTTTCAGAGCGCGGCGATGGCATGTGTTTTATTGGAACTAATCTTCCGTGACAGAACGTTGATCTGATCTAAATAACATGCATATCATTTGTTGCAATTTGCCAGGCCCTTTTATTGTGATACTTATGACAATATAGTTATCGTCGTAGTTGTAGTAGTCTACAGGAAGTTATCCATTTCTTTGTTACATATGAATCTAGTTTGGAGAGTTTAATAGCAACGATCATGTTGCAATAATTTGACTTTCTTCACTAATTGATGACCTCACGTGGCTGCAGGTTGATTAATTTCACCAGTTATGACAGCTTTGGTTTTAAGGTGCTTTTAATTGATGTGTCATATATAATAGCATCACCATATTGGGCAGAGGTATAACCACTGTTGAATTACGTGGTCCTGGCACCAGAGAAAGGCGTGTTTGCTTTCGCTTCGTATTCCAATTCTGACACCATGTATGAATATTTAAGAGAGTTCGTTCGACAGGTTAACGGTCTTGTATTTATATATAGACATTTTGGCGCATGACGTCACGCGACAAAAAGTGTGAGCATCCGTTTCAATGAGTTACATCTGGCATCTGGGCCGAAAAAAATGCAACTCTGAATGTGATTTGTCAGCTGTTGTGGAATTCCGTATTCGATTTATTATTAGGTTGATTAATTTGTATATCTTGCGAAGTTTTTCATGTTAGTGTAGATTTATAGAGTTATATTATATCTAGACCAATGCTTATTGTTCTTAAGCTACGAGAAACTTTGACGTGTAGGTTCTGCAGTAACTTACAGAGAGTATGGAGCCGAGTTCCTGCACGTAGACGCGCTCCGTCTGCATGAGCTCGGCCAGCACATGACCGCGCCGCGCCCGCCGCGCCTCCGCGTCTTCTCCGCCCGAACTCTCCGAACCGCCCGACGTCTCCATCTGTTCGTAACACAACAAACAACAATATTATTAAACAGAGACACCATTGGTATACAGTCCCAGAAGTATACAATTGGTGAACAAAACAAGCGTCACATAAAGGAAATTGATTGTGGTGCAGAACTAGGTACAAACATAGTGCATTAAGAAAAGTCTGGCTAGTTAAATCTACTTTAGTAATAACATTACAGGCACAATTTTGTTTATAAATGACAACATACCAAATTCAAGGATTTATTTAAAAATCACTGCTAATAAATAAGGAATTAAGGACTTGTTTTCCATATTCATTGTAAATAAAGCTTACGCACCACTTTCGTTCGTACTTCATCATTGTCTTTTCCATTTACTTTGTTGCTCATAGGTAATCGATTAATTAAGCTTTCAATGTAAAGCATATCTGTGGTTAATGTTTATCAACTGTAAACAAAAACCTCTAGGTTTACGCAAAACAATGTGATTTCCGTGTCTAGCAAAGCCTTTTCAATCGTTTGGGCAAGTTACTACCTACTAGTTAAAATATATTTTTCCAACATTTGCCCACAAAAGGAATAACTGTGCAAAACATTTCAGTACATATGAAAGCCTCTGAAAACGTATAATTTTAAATGATACACTAAACAATTCAGCATACTTTTCATTACGTTTTGTTAGTTTGTGTGATTGGTGTCCAATTTAATTAGCATTTAATGAGTAATTTCTGTGAAAATTCTATGAGACACATTACTTTTTGACATTTTTGTATTAACATTATTATGATGATGATGGATGACATTCGTCTTCACTTTCTTAAAATTTAAAACATATCAGGGCATAGAACAGTGCTGTAGAAATTCTGTAGCAAACCAAAAAGTTTGCAATCAAGTGCTATCTCTGCTAGGTTACCAACTGCTTAGATCTAATAATTTGGCGCATAACAGGTAATCTGTGCCAGTATTAGTCAATTCGGTGTGCTTTTCTCAGCCAAAATATGTAATAACCAGGTAACAATAGACGCATAAAACGTGTAAACTATTGTCCGTTGTGTAAAGTCTCGTTATTGTGGGCACAATAATAATAAGCTTGTTACTCAAGATTGGAATTTAGCTAAGCAACAGTTAAGCGAAGAGATTAAGTCGAACAGTTAACTTGTTGAGTGCTAAACTTTATAGGACGACATTAAAACGCTTAGTTTAGTGAGCTATAATTACTTACAGGTTTATGTTGTTCTGAAAAATCTTTAACTATTTTATATCCCGTCTTGAGCACAACGTTTAACGTATCCATAGTTATCAAACAACCTGACTTATCAGTTATCACAAAAACAAACACACGTATCACAAAAATCACTTAGGTAGTCCACTGTACAGTGTTTTCTGGAGTATATTTAATTGTAATCAGTTTGTTGAAAGTCGTACCCGAGCACATGGTGTCTGTGTCTGTTAAACGTGTGTAAGAATAAGGAACTGATGGCACTGGGCCGGGATGAGAAGGGGCCGCGGGAATACGTTGGGACCGTAAAAAAAGTTGTTGCCTCCACTTTTGTGCAGCGAAACTGGCACGGTAGATGCTCTACTTTATTTATACGACGATAAAAGGGACATCGACTGTTAGCCGTATAGAAGCTTGACAACTCTGCAGCCTCGTTTTATGTTTGATTTATTTTATTATGAATGTTAAACAGGAATAGAGCAAGGTTGTAAATTCAGTCGGATGAACCAACGAGAAATTAAATAGCACGTGCTATTTATAAAGATTAAGAGATGCTATAAGCATAAGGATATATCTCTAAACTGCGTTTAAATTATTTACGAAATGTTATAAAATGAAGAAATGCGTCGGTTTTGAAATATACTATAGTATATTTCAAAACCGACGATAGTAACTATACTAGTGACGAAATTTTACTTCTATACGTGCGAAAGCTATACGCTATATCTCCATAGTTTATAAATATGTAGTTAGTTGGGTCATTTACGTTATAGAATAATGTTGCGAAAATCAAATTTTAACATTCGTATAAAATGTTAAAGCTTAGCTGTGTTACATAACAGAAGATGCTTGTTTTTGTGCACGATGTAGACTAACAAAATCAAACATTTCTGTATAGTCAGGTGTGATAGATGTGTAGATTTGTAGGTTAAATGGACACACCACTATGCATATACCGAACGCCAGATAAATGTGCAATGACGGTCATTGACCCACCTACATTTATTGACAACCTTAATTCTTAAAACAGAAATAATGAATTAATGCTATATTGAATCGACATCCATCGTGATCCTTTATATTTACTAGTAATGGAAAACGATTCTTTTTTTTTATCTAAGTACCTACGAAGAGATATCAAGCAAAGGACAATGACCATTATTGCACATTTATCTGGCATTCGGTATAGAATCGTTGACGCAGTGGCTTGGGAGTCCACTACTAATAAAAAAAAACTAACAGGTTGCACTCCGGGAGTGACAGCAGAAGTCTGTGCATTTTTGAATATTTTGGAATGGTTAAGGAATCATTTCACACGAATTGCTTTATTTATCAGAATAAAAGTATTATCATTCATGTGGTAAAATACGATATTCAGTTATTGCGCTATCGAACACAAACATGACAAATTATATTATACTAACTGCTGCCCGCGACTTCGTCCCCGTGGAATCCACGATTTTAAAACATTCTTTATCGCTGCTCCGCTCCTATTGGCTTAAGCGTGATGATATATAGCCTTCCTCGATAAATGGTCTATTCAACCCAAAAAGAATTTTTCAATTCGAACCAGTAGTTCCTGAGATTAGCGCGTTCAAACAAACAAACAAACTCTTCAGCTTTATAATATTAAAGTATAGATAAAAAAATTAACACTTCAGAACTATATAATAATTTTACATTAAAAATTTGGTTAAGTTAGATCTCTAGTGATTTTTCGCACAACTCTCCCTTCTTCTTCCGAATTTTCGATTAGGTCACGTGTCCTGACGCGAGTTTAACATTTTTTACCCATCCCAAAAAAGTGCACAACGCCGCTAAAGAAGTTTTTACTTCAATAAATAGTATTACTGCTCGCGTAACGTAATAGCAATGCCAGTTAGATTTAGCTATAGCCAGCCATAGTCGAAAATCCCTGACACGCTTAGTTTGTTTGGTACGTTTTGACACTGTCGTCCCTAGCAGTGGTTGCCGAAGCGTCACTGTGCTCTATGGTTAACACATGCAGAATGCAATGAAGCGAATGCTTCGTAATGATAACTAATTGTTTTCCTTTAGAAGTAATCTAAAAAGCTCACTGAAAGGGATAATTAAAATATGTTTAAGATTTTTTTTGAGGAAGTAACTTTTTCTCGAAGTAGAGCAGTGTTCCCGTCGGTGGTGTTACAACGGTAATGAAGGGCGGTGCGGCGTGCAGCTATGTACGTGCGCCATCACTACACCGAGCACGTTGTATGGACGCCGTCTGTGTGTGCGTGTGTTTCTACACGCCCCGACACTCGTGTTTGTAGGCCACCACCACCTGCCAGCATCTTCGTACTTCCAAGGGACTCTTTCTACACGTTTTGTACTCAACGCTATTGATCTCAAATATTCAAGTCGAGGTTTATTATATATTCTTTTTTGTTATCTCGTTTCTCTGAAACGTCTGTGGATTTCCTTTGTTTTTTGTACGGTTCAGACATGAGCACGTGCTGTTGAGAATATTATGAGTTTTTGTTTGAGAGCGAGGCGGTCAGAAGGACGTGACAATAGGTTCGGGTATAAAAGATTAACGTTAAAATCATAAGTATAAACTAAATGACTGGTTATTCAGTACCTAATACTTCCATATTCTATTCGAGTAGTATCATGTCATGACAGTGTAAAGTTAGTTTAACGTTTCCTATTTATTACAAATTAGTTATTCATATTCACACACTTTAAAAAGAATGAAAAATTGCAAATTCTAAATCGAAAATCTAAACTCAAACATACTATTTTGCGTCAAATTATAGCATTAAAATTATGTCATTATATGGCGATTAATTATTATCCTGCTTATTTTAATGACTAATATTACCTAATTGAACTAAATAGTATCCAAAAGGTTAATTCAAAGTTAACAATGTGTTTCAATAACACAAAGTAAGTACCAACGTGTCACATTAATGTCATTCGCTAGGCTTTATCAGTTTGCCTCCCAAATAATGGAACATAATAAATAGATATATCAGGAAATAAACAATTCATACATTTTTTATGTTAAATCTCAAACTGAACACAAGCTTTCATTCATTCTTCGATTGCAAGTAACTTGCTACACGTAACAAATAGTTAAGACCTTAAATCATTTACTTTTCCAGACGACACAATATATTTATATATTTTTTTTCATAATATTTTCAATAAACCAAAGCAAGACTATTTACTGACTTTTTAGTCAGTAAATAGTCTTTAATGTGTTTATTTTTTGTTGATAGGCTCCTACACATTATCCGTGCCTCGGAAAGGGTCCCGGTTGTAATTTTTAGATCTTTGGCAGTCGTTATGGATTGTCAAAAGCCAGAAAATCTGACACCAGTCTTGCCAAGAAGTACCGTGTTCCCCAGTTAATGGGTTGTGGAGGTCTGGTAGGCAGCCGCTTCGCGTAAAATACTGGTATTCGGCTGAATCCGGCATGACTGGGAGCCGACCCCAATATAGTTGGGAAAAAGGCTAGGCAGATGATGAGGCTCCTACACATTATCTAGGTGGCATTTGATACGGTATACTAACGATTAAAAATGTTATTCGCCAGTAAAAGTCAGTCGTTTTTTAATGTCAGTCTTTAAATGTTACTTTCGCGTGAAAAGTCAAGGCATTTTTAAAGCAATTATTTTTTAAATGTTTTGTAGTTTGTACACTAGGCGAAGTAGAAATTTTCCTTAAGTTCACACAGTTTTAGCTAAACCGTAAACGACGTTACTGGAATAGATGAGAATAAATTAAGGACACCTTTACAAGTGAAGGGTAACCTTGATCGCAGCGCACTATACCTACGTGTATTATATGTACATACATCTTAATACGAGGTGCAAATTAGAAATTTTTCATCAGGTATTAAAATGTCATTTATAATAATTCACATTCCAGATTGTTCTCGGTTCGTTCATATCTCAAACGGCATTTGATGCGGTGAGAATGGAAATATGGCAGCTTTATTAATCCATGACCCTCGACAGTAAATGCACTTGAACTGATTGACCATTTTATGCGTTCAATTGCCGCGCGGCGGCTGCGCGTGTGTCGCTTGCTGTGATTCACTGGGACTCGATGAACTCAGTGTATTAACAGCACTTATTTAATTAACAATGAATATCTTCTCGTACAATTTAACATACACCTAGTATAGATAACTATGAAGTCATTCGACAAGGCACAAAGCGTTACTATTTTGGGTTTTGTTGGGTATAGCCAATATGTGACACAACTTTTCTTACATGATCAACTGTGTGAAACGATATTTTATGCTTTGTGCATAAAGTAATTACAATGACTCGACCTAAACCTGCATAATAGTTTAGACCCGAGTATTTACTTCTTTCGTTTCAATTTACGTACGTACTCGTATAGATACAATTTTTTTTTATTTGATGTTTGCTTCGTTACAATCGTAGTCCTACTAATATTATAAACGCGAAAGTTTATGGATGGATGAAAGTTCGTTACTATTTCACGCAAAAACTACTGAACGGATTTGGATGAAATATGGCACACAGACGGTTTGTGACCAGGATTAACATATAGGATATTTTTTATCCCGATATTTCCACGGGATCGAAACTTATGCGGGTGAAACCGCGGGGCGCTGCTGGTATATAAAATACCGTAGTGCCTTCCACGCAGCGTCACGCAGCGAATTCGCGGCGTCTACGATCTGCTACGCAGGCCCTCCACGGGTGCTACGCACGGCTACGAGCGCCTACGCTGCGTCTACGCGGAGTCAGGGATGGATTATCTTGCGTATGGCACCGGGAAATTGCAGACGCCGTTAGATTGTAATAAATGGGTGAATGCATTATAGTATCCAAAAGGTATTGGGACCTGGCTTTAGAAGTCACAGTAATAATAAAAGTTTACATTAGCCTAGAAATTCCAATAGCAACAGAGCAGATAAGCGCTAACGTGACGCCTGTATAGCTATATCAATACAAAAGCAACTTTTAAGTGTTCCAAATTAGTAGCAAAATATGCAAATGATTTTATTTATTCTATATCTTTGGCACTGTCTTTCACTTCCGCGATATGTAACAATCATGGTTGACGTTAGCGAATTAAGAAATATGCTTATTAGATCATTCTTGTCTACGATTATTGTCGGGAGTCTAGTTTTTTTGTTTTTACCGAATGAAATCCGAAACAACTGGACCGATTGTAACCATTTTTCCACCAATGGAAAACTACATTATCAGCGAGTAACAAAGACAATATTTCATCCCCGTATTCCCACGGGAACGAGAACTACGTGGTTGAAACAACGGGGCTCTGCTAGTGATATAATATATTAAGTTTATCGGTATATTAACCTCACTTAATAACAATTATAAAATCAGATTAAAGTTCAGCGAAGATTTTTAATGAAAAGACCACAAAAATCCAAAATCAAAGAGTGTTTAGAGATCGAAATGTTTATAAGTATATCATAATAACATGTTACTAAGATTGCACGCAACAATATCTCTCTGAGAGAACTGGTATGTAAAATTACATTAGGCAGAAGGAAAGCATAGAGAAGCAAGAGCGATAAAAGGTCTCACTGCACCTTTGTCAATTCATCTTTCATGTAGTACAAAAATAAGTTAAACTATTTACCTTCGTGTCTTAACACTAATAAGTGCTGTTATCTATAAAATCCAAAAACTTTTTGTTCTTTTGAACCTCGATTCACAACAAAAACTGACTCAAATTCACTATCATTAATGAGAACCGATCATTAGTTCCTGTCCAAACCTTGACATTGGCAAAATCATCGTTAGTTAAACGATGGAGCCACAACACAAAAAAAAAGTTAAACTATGATATGACATGAAACCCAAAAGTTGAGATTCTCAATAAATTCCCAGGAATAACAGTTGTGCAAGTGCGTGGTGTAACTGAAACGCTCTCCCGTTACGCAGACCGTTACTGTGATCACGGTTATATGGAACTCATGTTACTTTACAAGGAATTAATATATGTAATAACATCTTAATTTTATATTTATCATTTCGTGGATATGATAACTTGCAACTATCAAAAGATAGTCTTAAGGACAAAATTATTTGGTAATACTTTAATTTTGCGTACAATTAAATTGTAAAATTCCCTGCAAGTGCTCTTGCATATTTTGTCTGTTTACTGATCGCTATAATGCAAGAGTGTGAAGGCTAGTTCTTAAGCAGGCTCTCATAATTGCTTACCATCAGGTCAAATCGTGGCGAAAGCGCAACTCTCAAAAAGGAAAAGACATTTTCGATTTGAAGAACACGCATGATATGTAGACAACTATTTTGATAAATGGTTGTCTAAGAGTTAAGTAGACGTTAAACGTTTGAGATACTACATTGATTTATCGATTTACTATTTATAAAACCGTATGTTGACCTCGGTGTACCTAGTGTATCTACATATTATTTCGTTTAGCAAAGACATCTGCAAAGAAAAGTATACACGTATATTATATTCATGTCTTTTGGCTTGATTTCTCGTTTGCTGCATTTTTGTATTTCATATTCTGATATCATATATATTTTCATGGACTTGAGCGTCAATGGATACCATTTGGAAATGGTTTATTATTTATCATTAGGTATATATATCCCGTATTTTTCTAGACAACTTACATAAGACGACACATAATAAATCATTCGGTAAGTGGGTAAGCGTGCAATCGATAATGCTTGACAGATTTTTTTGCATGTGATTAAATTAATCTTAAGTTCAGCTAATTCACATAATTAAATTCAAATATATACAGATTCTAACACAGTAATGAATAACTGCGGTTGAAATTTAAATTAAAAAAGATAAATATTGCAGCTTTTGTAATATGAAGAAAATTATGTATATAGACACCGCAATTTAAAATCAATAAAACAGATTCAAATAGCTAGGTACATGATCACGTAGCTATTTCCGTTAGGTAATATGTTTTATAGCCATCAATAAAACATATTAACGCTTACGCACAAATGATTAATTAATTACTTATACTATTGCACTGGGTGGTCATTAAACGTCAAAGCTTTGTATGATTCAAGTACATAATTATTTTATCTACGCTACTTGTGACACGAAGACAAAATTCTTTCAATCTTATCTTCGTGTAAAGTTATCACAAACCGGGATCGTGTATGTCCGTGATGTGGTTCATACAATTTAAGCAGGTAATGAGACAGATAATAATTTTAGCGTCACACGATGTTTAGGTGATATGAGGCTATTAAAACCTACCCAGTTATTACACAAATTAGGAAGGAACTTTATAAGCTTGCGAATGAGATATTTTGATAAAAGTTTAAACACTAGCGTGTTTCATAAGATGTGAAATGTAAGCTAGTACTTTAAATCATGGGAAAAGCGATTTATCATTTCTTTTTCATCTGTTGGAGAAACAAATAGCAACATAGCATAGCATTCGGACAATGGTAACGTTTTCTAAATATTGTGCTCCAAGGAGGCGTGCATACCGTAACATATACGATATCGAGAATTAAATACAAGCGAGTAAAGAAGAACTATTAAGATAATTATACAGGTACTAATAGACATGATTAACATAGACAATAGGGTAGTTGACTAAAAAAATCCGATTAGTCCGTCTGATAGATTTCCAAAAAATATTGGACACACGTACAAAACGCGTGTGACGTCACTACTCGCTATAATTTTTACCGAGCCGTGACGTCACAAGCCCCCACTCCTGATCTTTGATGCTTTTTATCTTCGTCAGTTTTTATAGATTTGATAAAGGAAAAAATACGGGTCCAATATTTTTCTATAATCTAACTGACGGACTAAACATAATCATATATTTTTAACTTAGGAAACATCCCTATTGGGCAGTGGTGACCTACATTTAAACAATTTTTAGTGATAGAATATGCGTTTATATGCATCAGGTTAGTGACAATACATTGGTCATATTGAACAAAAACTCACTGCATTTAATTTCCATGACAGCTCTTCCACAACTTGAGCCCATCCCATTTGAACACTTTTCACCCTGGGCTGATGAAATCGAGGCGTAGATCTGATCATCGCCGGCGAAGGAGGTGTTGACTCGTTATTCGCCACCATAATTTCGGCCGTCGATGCATCCTTCAGTTTCGGCGAGCCCGGTATGGAGTTTTTACCCGAGACCCCAATTTCGACCTTTAATGCCACCCTCGCTTTCGGTAAGGTCCGTATCGAGTTCTTACTCGTGAACTTCGATGCCGCCTTCGGCGTTGGTAAGTCGTGTGTCAAGTTCTTATTCGAGTCCTTTATTTCGTTTGTCAATGCCACCCTTGGATTCGGTAAGGTCCGTATCGAGTTCGTATTCGTGACGGGGGTCACGAACTTCGATGCCACTTTCGGCGTTGGCAAGTGAGGTACTGAGTTTTTAAGCGAGGCACCTATTTCGCTTGCCATTGCCACTCTCGGATTCGGTAAGGTACGTATAGAGTTCTTACCTGTGACCCCCGTTTCGAACTTCAATGCCACCTTCGGAGTTGATAAGTCCGGTACTGAGATTTTATTAGAGACCTCTATTTCGGTTGCTAATTCAGCACTCGATCTACGTGAGGCAGACTTACTCGAAATTTCCGTTTCAGACTTCAAAGCCGCCTTCGAAAAGTCACGTGTTGAGTTCTTATCCGAAATCCCCATTTGGACCTTCAAGGCCTCACTCGACCTAGGTGAGGCAGGAATCGAGTTTTTACTCGAAACCCCCATTTCGACTGTCAATGACACTTTACTGTCCGCCACTACACTGTCACTTTCCGATAGTTCTGTTGGTCCTGATGACGTCATTGTAACATTGTTAATTGTTTAAAACACCGCATGGCATAGCAGCCTATCTCACCAACATATGTACGTAACTGAGTTTGTGCATAAAGGATGATGCATTTTAATTATAAACAAACAAAGAACAACAGCTCATAGAGATAACTCAGTAATCACTTCATTTGAAGACTATTAAATTGTATTATGTAGATATAATGAGGTCGAAGAGTATCCTTCCGGTAACAATAACTAAAGGAATGCGAATATTAAAAGTGGAATATATTTTAGTGATTCATAAACTCCAAGTTTGCCATTAGTCGAGCGGCATTGATTGAATATCCTAAGCCAGCCGCATCATCTAAAAAGGTGAAAGTTAAGTTCTCTGTTTTAGACATGAAGGTGCCGATAAACGAATAGAGCGCTTTGTCAAGCTTTAACGTGTATGGTTGTATAGTCTCCAATTCTCCATAAGTCAACTGGACTCACGACGTCTTTTGGACATGCAACTATGCACTCTCTTGTCACAGACTGACATGTCCAAAATCTAAAATAGTGGAATATATACTTAATAAATATTAGTCAAAATTAGTAGTCAATAATGCATTCTTTGAAGTGATGAAGAAATATTTGACCATAATCAACATACGGATGACGAGAATATCGAAACTGTCGGAAATGAATTTGATTGACCTGGATGATGGCTAGTGGGTTCGTTCGCATCGTTCCGCAACTATGTTTTTGTTAGTCTCGATCACGGAGCAATCAAAGCAACCGGTCTCGCGGAAACGAGTCAGGAAGTGGGACAGCGCTGTAGAAACTCGAAACATTACATGCAGGCCGACATAGAGACGACCTTCAGATTTGAATAAAATGAAAAGCTAACGACCGAATTCTCAAAACACTCTCTACTGCGGTGGTCGAGACAAATGTCGATTAGAAGATCGTCTGCAAAATGAGCATATTCTTAGTAGCGTTTTGTTTAGTTATAATAAAAAAGCTGTTAAAAAATAATTAAGAAAACGCAAAATAAGTAATTAAATTTAAATCTCGTAATAAATCAAACAAATAATTATCTCATAATATGTTATGATCATTACACAGTAATCATATGAAATTAAATTTCGAAACAGTGTCATATACGAAACATTTAATTATTGGAGGCGTCTGAATACATAAAAAAATAGGGAAGGACGTACCACGCAAGTGGAGTTACATCACTTTGGTAGAAGAAACAGAAATAATTGGCTTGAACTGTGACCTAAAACGAGGTATGTACCACGGCTGACTTTCACAGACCAGAACGTTTTGTAGGAACTCGAGGTCTTTAGCGCTGAGAAATAAATTCGCAATTCGCGCTAGATTGAGTGTCAACAATTCCTGCATCGACTACCATTGTTAGGTTGAATTATAAAAATTGAATAATGTGATCGATTTGGTTTAACATTGTTAATTTTAATTTTGTTGAAGATCAGATGAAAAATGGTCGTCATGAGACTGTAGTCTGTACCAATCCGGATGAAAAAAAAACAAACATCCGGACTCCGGACATAGGATGAACCAAATGGACATGCCATCGACATGAGTATAAGTAAGAAGTTGTATCGAAAGACCCCAGTTAATTTATATCACTAAATTAACTGCTTTTGACGAAAACCGCAACCCAATACGTAAGCACTTGTTCTTAAAAACGGTTTTGCAGGTAATGCAGTAAAATATTCATAGCTAGAAAAAAGTGGTTTTGTTACCGGTAACCCATAATTATACAGGCATATAATTATAACGTAAACAGGCATGTTCCATTAAGTCTCTTTCAACGTAATCACACTGTCTCTTGAACAGGTTTCACCCGTTTTGCAAACTCAAGAATATAATCAAATCCCTCATGCAATGTTCTCAAGATACTTCTGGCAAACCAGACATAATTGTATATGTATACTAGTACAGGCAACTATTTTCTAAAAGATACATTGGTATCTAAAATATTCATAAACGAGTAAATAGAAAAGAGTAAATCTGTCAAAACGTGTTTCATTGCTTGTACATAATCAGATGAAATAAGAGTACCTAGCTTGCTTGGCGAATGTACAAGTATTTCCGGGTGACATTTCGCTAGTCGAAAAAGTTCTTACAACAACTTTCTACGGTCAATTGAAAATTACTAATGGACATGCTTTTGTCATTCATCTAGTTGCTTTCAGTCGTTAATGCTAAACGTGAACATGTTGCGTGCATTAGTGGTGAGTAGGTAGTCAGCCAGTGGTGACGGTTTTGCTGTGCGAAGTGCAACGATCACATCCGTTAAACCTGCGACACATGCATCGAGGGAAATAGCGTCATAAAGTATACGTGTAAAAAGTTGCGGTGCACCAACGCATGGTTACAATCCCGTTAGCTCCGTGACAACAATGGAATTGATTCTGCGAAGATCAGCACAACATTAATAAGCTCATGTAACGCTATGAACAGTTACGCTGGGAAGTGGGAACTCATTATTGATGCATGTAGGTAGGTACAGATTTATGTCACTTACCGCAGACATATCAAAAGATTCACGAAAGCCGTCATGCACGATCGCAATAATCTGACAACGGTATATTAATCGCACAAGTACTGAACGAGTATTTAAATTGATTGAATGTGGGTCGTTGAATTTTCAAGCATCAATTTTAGTTAAAATCTGTTTTAACCAACTGGCTGGATGAAAAGAAGCTGAATAGAGGAACAGGTATAATAATGGCAGGTATAATTTGGGGCTATTGATGTTATTTCAGTATAACTTCAAATTTTCACCTGATTATGATTAAACATTAAATTACCCTCAATGCAGTGAAATTTTATACGACCTCTTTGCGGCCCAGTGCTGATTAAAATTTATAAATGTTTAGTTCGATGCCCAGAAGTTGAATAAGTTTACTTTCACTTGGACCAACGTATTCCGTTACTGGTGAGAAATCGGAGTTCGCAATTAAACCACGACGAACGAGTAAATTGTGTGATTGTCCAGTTTTAAACACAGGAAACGAAACGGCTGTAGAATCACTACTAGACACGAAAGCACGTGCTAAGAAGAATCAATCAGATAGAAATATAATTGTTTTCATTTTTATAGATGAAACTATAAAAAAATAAAATCATAGCATGCATAACTAAAAGAAAGTTATCTTTTTGTAGTGTTTATCGTAGTCTGCGTCTTCATTCAAATATGTATTAGCAGAGAATTGAATAAATTCAAAATATTATTGAAGCCAAGTGAATGCAGACGTAGTTAAATATTCCAATGATGTAGAGCGCTTATAAAAACAAGTAGATGAAGCCCGACAAGCTCATAAAAATGGGTAAGATGCCGCTAAGAAAGAATTTTTAACCACAGACCGCATCCTTGACGGCCTAGTTGAACAAGTTGAACCGCCGGCGGACGAGAACTGGGATGGGAGCATGGGAGGGAGGCCGAGCAAGCTGGCTATATCGTAAAGAGCGCCTGAAAGGGCAACGCCCGGCCACATAAACAAAAACAATATTAAATCCAGAAATAGAGCTGCCATTAACCAGGAATAAGTAGATCATAATTTACAACGGATTTCGATTATGCATTCAAGTTTGTATTTAAAAGTACATGATTAAATAATGTTAGGTATAGTTATAACAGGATAAAATCACGCATTGCCTGCGTGTTTTCAAGTTGGTACTCGATTATATCAAACACGCTATTTGATAAATATGTACTATTAAGAAATTTAATAAGCAGATTACCTGAGAGCGAAATGTTATAAACTTGATAAAATAGGTATTGTTAGTTGAAATACCAAGCCAGTCAAGTTTCGGTAGTGCCTTCTACAGCAAATCATATTTGACGAGGCAAATAATGTCAAGGCACATTGAGTATCGTCATTTGTCACAGCGGAAACAATGCAAAATATTGTCCTGTTTAGTCAAACACTGCAGTGTTTAGATTAACTAACTGTTTTACTATCAGTTTGTTGCATTCTTGATTGTATGTAATAATAAACGATATCGAGGTCGAATGCGGTTTTCTTGTTGATGCATATTGACTGTACATTTACCCTAATTGTTGAATGTTTACCTCATATTTCGACACTAATTGAATTAATATTATGCGTACATCACGGGAGCATTGAAAATACAACACCGGTAGTGAACGCGTTATCTGCAAAGCTATGTGTTAATGGCGATGCGTGTTTGTTTCTCAAATATGTAGTTAGCACCTCGACGGACGCTAAACTCTTTGTTTGCTATGCGCACAAGCTAACAAAAACGTCACTCTTTTTTATTCTAAACTTGATCGATTGATTTTCGCTACCTCTTTGCCATCATTTTAGTACATTTCTGCGTTATAAGGTTTTTTTTATAATATAGCCGTTCACAGACTATTTAAAGAAAGTTTCAAAATTGTCGTAAAGCAGTCGTATGCAGATCAGTTTAAAGAATTAATTATGATTTTATTGGAACGATCTAGAAACGAAGACAGCACTCCCAGTTCATGATCAATTCACTGCAAATATTCACTTTCACACTGTAACCCCAAAATCAAAAACATGTTAACTATATTACAACGTTGTAAATTGTTTATTACAAGTTTAGTATTCACTTCATACTTTTTTGTGAACATAGTATATTATTGAAACAGTGTAATTTGTACACGCGTGTGGACAGCACGGTGTCCAGGAAAACTGATGTACTAGAACTAAATAATGATGTATTAACTTTCCTTATTTGTCATTTTATAATCTATTTATGCTTCTATAATTTAACACGATTCTTTTTATGATTATTATAAATTATTTAAAACCAAATCTGAAATCATTGATAAAATATTAATTCCGCGGACAAAAAATATGCGCACATGATGTTGAGCCTCATAAAATAATAATTAAATAAAACGACAAAAGCTGCTTTGAAATTCTGTATGGTGCCAATGTATTCATCTCGTTGATACAGAATCGTTTGAGTTATCCAATACACAGAACGTGAAAGGCCAACATATGGTAATGTGGTTATTAGAAATCAGAAAACTGCTAGCTCGTACCGTTTTGACGTCTCCCAACACGGCACGAACGCCGGAACATGTGGTATACCATCAGAACTATCTTGAAACGAGTTTTGTTTTTCAATCAGCTGTTGTGCTTGCGTTTGTGTGTGATCATTTTTGATGCGTCTTTTATTTTTATTATCATCGCGATTTCTCTTTCGATTTTCGCGTCGCTTCACAGTTTCTTTTTCGTGTATTTGGTTCCAAAAATATTGGACGCCGAACATAATTTCTCTGACAAAATTCTTGTGACTGTTTTATTTTTTAATTCAGTGTGTTAAAGGAACGCTTATCCCAAAAATAGAATGAGTTAACGTTCCAATGAAACTTTTGTAATTTGCTATTTTCAACTTATTTTGTACAAATAAAGTACAGTCAGAGACCTTAAAACAATAATTCTGAACAACAGACTTTCAATGCATGTTAATAAGTCCTAAAGAATGTATAAAGATCATCGCAAGCGCTTTAATGAAAACGTTTTCACTGAAAATATTCAATGCAAATTCATTTACCTAACTACTTATGGAATATTCAGTCATCGAGTATCATAATGACGTCATAAAAGATGTAGGTGCCTACCTATAATGTTGCTTTTGAATTATATTGTTCTGGAGTTACGTCCCTAATGCACGAAGTGAGCTATTAAACAATTGACATGATTAAATACCTACATAATATTTGATAACAACACGACACCAATTGTCAAACAAACATCAGCAATCAATTGTTCCTATTGATTACATATCATGACTACGAGTACTGTAAAGATGAACTAAATAATTCGGGAACACTGTTAGTTGCGACACTGCATTTAAAGACCAGAGGTTCAGTTTAGTCAAAGTTACACCCTGCCTGTCTAGAATGTATAGGATTGACATGCACTACTGAAATGTCATGTAGTGAATCCCATTGTAATTTATCGTTAATCGTTTTCGCCGATAGAATGTCACTCTGTCTAAAGCTGTAGGATAGTTCATTAAATGTCTTCAATAGAACATTACTGTTTGAATGAAGAATATAACGAGTTGTAAGCGTAACGAATGAGAATTATTGTATGAGGACATTCATGAGATGTTGATGATGTTCATCATTACCTAAGCTTGGGAACAAATTTGGAATAATGCTACCTTTCCGATGTCGAAATACTAACTAACAAACAACAACAACAACAACTTATTAATTAATATGTGTATGTATGTAAGTAGGTAGCAGACCGGCAAGTTAACATAGTGATTATAATAAAATAATGTAGCACTATAAAGAACAAAGTACGATTAAATTGAATAGAATTAGAATGCCTAATAAATGAGTAATTAGGTCGATTTAACAACAAATAGTATTGGAAAGCAATAAACCTAAATCAACAAAGATAATATCGTGGACTAAGTAACCCAATACACAAGAACATGAAATCAATGAATGCAGCAACAACTATTAAAGTACATAATTATAAATAGAAATGCAAATATTTGCTTTAAAACGTAGATCAACGGTGGAATAAGTATTTAATAAACACAAAATTATTTATTTAATTTAATACATTAGGTAAACAAAATATAGCAGACGATTGCGACTTATTTTAAAATAAAAGCGTCAGAAACCAAAGTTCTGACTTATTTTTAACACAGGAAAATGTGACATCGCTATTTGATCGCTAGTATGAGGTGTCAAATTATATTCAAATATTTTTCCTGTATAAAGATACGAGTATTAGAATGAAGCAACGCAAATAACACTAAGTTTGAGCAAGAAGTGATCCATATCATCGTTGAGAACAACGCACAGCAATCAACAGTACGTAATACAAATGAAACATCTTGTCTTGCAGCACTATTATCATCGTAAATCACGAGAAAGATTGAAGCGAACAGGTTCCCAGCAACACTATCGCACAATCGATAACAATATCATAAAAGCTTTTCCCAGGCGGCATACGGGTAAAACAGCTCGTTTCACGTATGCGGTGCGCGCTTTAGACAAAGCCGGAGGAAGGCAAGAAAAAACCCCTCTCGAGTTTCACTTTCCTCATGTACTGTAAAGCGTCATTGTGTATGATACTACATAAAGGCAACATACGAGACGTCTTTTTGTCAAGGGTTACATTCGCCACCTTGAAAGACATCTTCAAGAAGGAACAAAACAACCAGTTTTTGTAATATACAAGACTCATAAGATCCTCAGACGACATATCTGCGTATTAATGGCGCATAAATACCATTTTCGGTATCGTCGTTGAAACTGATTTGGTAGGCGTGACTTATATGGTTATACAATAATGATGAAGTAACCCAGCATTTATTTCAAGGTGGGACGATGAACTTAATAATAACAAATGTTAATGGGTGCTACGAAGCACATATTGTGCTTCGTAGCACCCATTAACCACCCACAAGAATTTAGAAATATATAACGCGATTATTATAAGACGTTGCTAAAGAAACCAGAAATCCTGATGAACACTCGTCATCCCTCAATTTCATCTGTTGTTAAAATGCCATGTCAAAGTATAAGATTGGTTTATATCGCTCAACCAATCAAAACAGCTAGCATGGCATTTGACAGCAGATTTACTGGTGAAGTTTGCAGAAACGATTGAATGGCAGAATATTCCTTTTATTTCTAAATCCCATTTCTGTATCTTGATCGTCACCAATGCGTGGTGTTGATGGCATTCGAGTTTCTTTATTTTTTTGAGCTTGATCAGTAGACATCTATCAACGTATTTATGCATTTCCGTGAAAGGTTTTTTATTTCAGAAGATTTTGTTTCGGTTTATCCATAAAAGAGCATTTTTATAATTTTCATGGCATAATTATGCCATCGTTGATGACAACAGCTGCTGACAACAGATGGACTAGGGCAGCAATTGAATGCTGATCTACTTTTGCAATCCGATTGCATCTATGTGAATTGCGCTAGGGAGACCGAACAGTTTATTATGATAAGGATCCATGTGAAATCCATCACATGGCTAAAGAATAACAGCCGCACAGGTCAATCTTCAAGGTTAAGCAACGCTTGCCAAGATTGGTCTGTGTTGTGGATGGGGGACCATCTTAACATACCAAGTTTCCTCCGTGCCTCGGAAAGCACATTATCCCGGCTGTCATTTGTAGATCTTTGGCAGTCGTTAGGGATTGTCAGAACTCAGAAAATCTGACACCAGTCTTGCCAAGAAGTACCGTGTTATCGGGTTGTGGAGGTGTGGTAGGCAGCCGCTCCACGTTAATTACTGGTATTCAGCTGAATCCGGTATGACTGGAAGCCGACCCCAATATAGTTAGAGGGAAAAGGCTAGGCAGATGATGATTCATGTGAATTCCATCTCTAAAAAATGGTAAAATCCTATAAAGAGAACAAAATAGAACTGCAATGAATTTCTACACAGTAATGCAGGCGTACATTACGGCGTCAATTTATGATGACCACAAAAATTTACCATATGAACCAACAAGTCTGAGACAAGTTGCGTAGTTGCATGCTAAAGTTCCGCGGCCATCAATGTCTCATCATACTCCGAGTTAGAAGTGATTTGCCTCAATAGTTTTTCTCAGCGTTAAGAACATTAACTTGTACATCCGAAAGGAGGTTATCTATGTAAGCATTACAATTTATAGCCAAGTTTCTATGTCAAATGCTATACTTTGACCATAATACTAGCAACCTTTCAAAACGCAGGGAATTGTGAATGTTATAATTACTTTGTACAAAAATTCACACGACTTGAAAGGTCGCCGGACCTTGAAGACTGAGTTAGCAAATATTTGCCCATTACGAAAAGAGATAACAATGCTCAAACTTTGTTTTATCAGTAAGTTAGCTAAAGACTTACTGTAATGCAGCAGTCGGGAATAAGCGAGAGGTTATTAGGGTTTTAAATAACATTAAAAAATGTTTATTATCCATTCTTTGCTGTTGAGAATGTCAATTTCGTGTATCAAAAACAAAAACATGTAAACTTTACACTGTCAGAATGCATTGTAGCTGTCAGGATATCCACAGTTAGTCATAATACCTTGTCGCCACACACGCAAACGTAGTTTGGGTTGCAGTAAGAGCAATCGCAGTCGGCGCATTCGCTCCAGAAGATCTCGCCGTTGCAGCCCAGGCGGCCGCCCGTTTCCACGTCCACCCACGTCGACCGCTTCATCAGGATGATCTCCCGGTGCACGACACTCTTAATAACTAATAAAACGTTCTTAACACTGGCGAACTTTGAAAAGAAGTCAACATCACCAAATGATGTAATTCGCGTAGGCGTCCTAATTCATCACTTAACACTGCATAAAATGTCACTGACACTACGAATATATTCTATGCATACACAGTTTGATCCCAGAACGTCACAGATTTAAATTCCACATTGAAAAACTTTCACGAAACTTTCCGAGTTCACTCTAAAAATGTTAAAATGTTGTCGAAAAGTATGCAGCACACATGAGCGGTGCTAAGGTTACGCGAGCATGGCGGCAAGACCGCCGCGCTACGGCTCATCGGGTAGACTGCTATGCGCGCGAACCCGCCGCGCCTGGCACTCTCCTCCGGCAAGGAAGTGCTCCATCAACGTAAACGCCAAAATTATTTTTGATTTTTTTAATATTCTAAGGTATAAGTATAGTTGGATATTGCCCTAAAATATGATAAATAGACCTTTAGAAAATCATGGTAGAGTATAATGGCAACAACTAGCTCTCTGCTCCTATCACACAATTAATATCATTTGGGTATTGTAGGAATAATATTTGTTAGCAAACCTGGTAGAACTTTGGGAACTTTCATTATAACAAAAACAATGGTATATTCTGATGCACAGCACAAAACACACACACACTGCAGCCAAGAATTGCACGAAAATCCATAACATAAAGAATCGATAGCACTCTTGTCGCGTCCAACGAAACTGAATCACTGAATGGTGGAGGCGATCACGTAGTATATAGTTTTCATTCAATGCGACATAAAGCTTTGTTGACAAATATCTAACGCAAACATGCATTCTTCACTTCAGTTTCATACACCAAGTCAGCGGCTTGCATTTCACTTTATTTTAGATTTATTTGATAGTTAACGAACAATCCGCATGTTCTCACTGACATTCGCGCGACTTGCAAACAGAATGGTTTTCCCACGAATTGATGTGCTTAGAACTAATATAAATGAAGTAGTAGTACGATTAATTAACACAAGCAGTTGAGTAATTTAATGCTTTATTGCATCGCACATATGGCATACCTTGCATTGTAACCTAATTGAGCTCAAGAAAATAACTGTGTCAGATTTTAAATTGAGTAACAGCAGGCAGTTTTATAGAAATGTATTAAAACATTCCCTAATCAAGAATGATTTGGCAAGTGACCTGACTCCCGTTACAATTGTTCATAGTCTAGAAAGATCTCCAATGATCTAATGAAATACTCTTATGGTAAATGAAATTCAACAAAATTGTTTTCATTTTTCATAGTCCTAAAGATCATGGCCAAATCAAAGGTAGCATAAAAAAGGCCGACTTTATTACGAACTGACCTTCGATTTGTAATCATTCCATTATAGTATTGAGCAAAGAGTGATTTAAATTCATCAATTTGTCTTTTGACTGCAGAGTAAGGTACGAAGAACAGATTTAATCTCACTAAATGTTTCAGTTGTATAGCTACCTTGTTAGAATTATAGATAGATAAGTTTCATTAGAGCCAAACGGCTAAACACTTTCGATTCTAAACAAAGCATTTAAGTGAAATCTTGCCGGACTCAAGCATTTCAAAATTCAGGGTTAACTTATTCATTTAATTCGGCCGAAAATCTGGACTCGTATTCTGTCTGCGGTCTCTTTTGGTGTCACCATCTGTACGTGCTTCGGATTTTTTTCGGAAACTGGAGCACAAACGTATTGCAATTTGTATGTATTTGAAAGTAAGTGGCAAATACTTTCCTTAAGTTTCTTAACATGGTCCTCAGCTAATAAAACTGCATGATAGAATGCGGCAATGAAAGCTTGCTAATTGATAAAACCAGTACTGCTTCTAAATATAGCGGTGTGATCAGAAAACCCTTGTAAATTACCGGTTGCGCTAGCGCATAGTCCGTTCTACCGTTGCGCCAGCGGCTATGCTTGCCATGTCCATATTTGAATTGTACTAACCAAATGCGAGTGTAAAGTAAACAATAATTTGCCATGTGGCAAATATACACGTAGAGCCAATGCTTTGAAAGGTTCATGCATTATACATGAAATCGCCTACAAAAAATCGAATTAAGATTTTAAGAAAAAATCACGCCGGGACAATAGCTGTGGGTTAGTAGCACTCAGACATACGCGGGCTTGTATTGTATCAATACGATGCGATGATATTGCAGAAATCAGATTCAATTTTTTTGTATTGAGATGCCAGTCATCGTTTTCGTTGGTGCGGCTGTCTGCGGCATTGAACTTCAAATCGTGTCCGCTGATTGATAGACACGCGTAGATAGTAACTTGATCGAATTAATTTAGTAATTAGAAATCGTGATCTCGCATAAACACAACATTGATAAACATTTAAAATGTAAATTTTTCGACGCCTATCATGTCGATTTCACCAATGCATTCATTGTCTTTCAGCCAATGCGTCTAGTTTTATTGAAGCATTATTTATATGTTAATTATATCATTACTGTTAGTTCATATGTGCAGCACGTTCAAATAGAGATTAAATATGAAAACAAGGGACAACTTGAGAGGTTTCTGTAGGTATAAATACGTACCTCTTAGAAAGTTTTCGCATTTTCGATTGTCAAATTAGGACATTGCAAATGAGTTCCTGCAAAGACAGCGGCTGTGAATGTCCGATGTGGGCGGAAGAACGAAGGAGAACGTGGTTTGTAGACTGACTAATATTAATATACAAACATAATAACGGACCTTATAGTTTTTATATCTTTTGTCATTGTTACAAAAAACACCCTTGCTCATTGACATTGTTGGGCTTATTCGATCTAATAGTGATGGCTTATGATCCTTTCGCAATTAATTTTCTGGGCTGCTTATAATGCTATCGTATACAATTATAGTTTCTTATTTAACAAACAAAGGAGAGTGAGAGGAAAACTGTTGGCTGTGTATTGCCAAACAAAGTGAATGATTGCAATTAACAATCAACTAAGTTAAGCTAATGCTAATTTACATAGAAATGCGTTTGGCACTATACAGGCAAGTTAATTTGCCAGGTAGGTTTACGTTGTCTAGTGTTACACCTAAATATTGTAACACTAATTTATGAGCCAATAAACTATTATTGCAGTAGCTAAAGATTTGATAATAAATCTAAGTCTTACAAAATTTTAATGGTTCTGCTCAACAATCTACCGAATCCTTATCAAACAAAGAAGATGACAAAATGGTACATACGCCCTGAATCTTTGTTCAATGACCAGATACCTACCCAATATCATTTAATAAATAAAACATTAAATCGCTGCTTTTAAAGTGGTGTTTTTAACTGACCAGAGCCCATACATGCTAAATACGGTCGTAAGTGGGCGAACGGCATTTAGGCTACACGCCATCATACTTGGAGATTTTGCGGATGACTTGAAGCATTTCATTTTACAAACTTGGAAATACGAGGTTGTTAAAATAGAGATACGGTTTGAAAACGCGTAGTCGCGATTCTTTAGCTTCGCCTAGGTATGCTTTGATATGAAACAAGAAGGAATAAACCGTAACTACACAGTAATGCAAAAACTTTTAAACTATGAAGTTTAAAAACCATTGAGTGCTACAATAGGGCAATGCGTTACATAACAGCTGATAACGCAGTAGAAATCAACCTCCTAGTCTTCAGTGACGCAGTGGAAACCTTTATATTCACAAGTAAGGTTTCTTTATTGTGTAATTTCACATTGACAATATAGAAACTGTACAACATAACGGATCTGGGCCACTATTGTTTTACTATAAATCCTGGGAAGTTCTCACGTCAAATTCAAGCTCATGTTCAGAGTGCTAAGCGAGGGAATATAATAGATCACTCATAAATCGACCACGGTTTAACAAAGCAACGGAAAAGGGACAAAAACGAAGACAATACGACATGCATCAGCTACTGGCAGGAAACAGGTGCGGCCCAAAGAAACATGTTCATTCTACATTGTGCCACTCGTATTGCACGGACGGAAAAGCTTGTATAAAAAGTGCAATGGTACTGTAAATGGTAAAACTAGCGTTCTACAGATGTTTTATGATTTGTTAATTAACTGGGAATATTTTGCGGTTAATAAAGACATTGCAACTGAATGCGAACTGTGGTAGATATGAACAATCGACATTGAACGAGACAAAAGTTAGTTTACAGCAAAGCATGTGATGGCTTCAAACTTTGCATGTACTTGTTCAACGACTCATAATAATTACTTGCGGTTGACATTTGAAATGGAGCACTAATAAATCTTAATTTTTTGTCAAGACCCCGAGGAATAACTAGTCAAGACATACGTAATTGTAGACAAGTTTGTACTGAGAATTACGTCTCTATTGTCGGACATGACATAAGATAATATTTTTATGAATTGTAAATGTACAAAACACTAGCTAAACCATAATCTGCTCACCTTGGGAATGGAATGTTACCATTTACTATGTAACCAGGCCGTCCGAGGCTATAGAACATAACAAAGCTACATTATTCCCAAGACCGCTTTGTCAGTTTCAGTTCACGTAGAAGGAATCTCAAATCCAATTAAGCGGAGTCCTGTACAATCGGGAATGTAATTTTCTATGACAGGAAAAGCCATATAAGGGGCTGCTCTTTGGAAATAAGCCCTATCTCTATCAGGATTAAGGTTGCATTACAAAAAGCTTGTAAACCGAACCACATAGAGTCCGTTCACCCTGTAACAGCTGGCCACGTTTTATATGGAATCTTGAAGCGCCACCTGGCTATGGACAAGTAAAAATATTGTTATAACGAGCAAAATTAAATGTAAATACAAAACAAATTCAAGTGCAACGATTTCTGAACGCGAGGAAACTGTTGACCTTGAAATGTTTCTAACGTTAAAATAATATTACATTAGGTTGGGTCCGATGTGTTTTTAAATCAAGATATACTCCCACGTTTCAAATGCAATATGCTGCTTGGTACTTAGTGGTCGATCATCGAAGGCGTCGGATCGATCCTGTCACCAACTTGCCTTGATGCCAACATTCCTTGAAGCGGGAAGTGGAGCCAGTATTGGAAAGGCTGTTACGTAATACGACCCTAGTGAATAAGTAAAATATTTAGGACGGCACCACACGGCACAAGTAAAAAGAAATATACTGTTTGTTGAGCTTAGCTTTCAACATGGAAATAAGTAGCTGTAACACTAATGAGCTAATTAGAAAACGAATTTATTACTTATTCGAATAATTGAGGTTAACCATTTTGCGACTCCTTGAAGGTGTCAACACTTAACATTGTAAATATGTAAGTTGAAGTACAAGACCACTAATTGCACAGTCGAGGATGCACCGTTATGAAATCTTTAGAACTAGAGTCAACATTTAATCGTCACCAATATTTGATAGGCTGGGCCGTTAATGGATCTAAACAGTTTTCAATTTAAGTTTGGATGTAACATCGTTACGTTTTGCAACTTGCAAATTGATGGATCAAATGTCACGCGTGTGTAGTAACTTGGTAAAGGATAAAAGTGAGTGTTTTGGCGCCAGCGAGAAGTGAGTACAGCTAATGCAAGGGTCGTGAACTTTCCAAATAGATGCAGTGGCCCGAGGCTCCTTTATTAAATTGGCTCGGATTGACTCAGAGTGCGCAAACGCAGCTGTTGTGAACTATGCATCGAGGACATCATACAACCGGTTCAATTGGTTCACATCTGACGTTTACCTACATACTCCATATTTTATGTTAGTAACTAAGTTCTTACTTGGTTTAGTAGAGCAGCTATGTTTGGGATACCTCCTAAGTTTTAAGTAATTATTTGTCATTTTCAGCATTTTCATAAGCCTAAGAAGACGATTATGAGTGTTTCTATTAGGCTTTCCGTTTCATAATTTGGTGTAATTGGATTATTTTGTTTTAACGTTCATATTAACAATATCGTAATAAGTATAATAACAGTGTGTTTAATCAATTTTAGTATGTAAACGTGAACACTGGGTCAATGGAACGCGGAACGATAAAGTATGTCAATAGATACAGACAACGTTCTATTGCAAATTTGTCTATTTACAAAGCAAATGGCTATGATAGAATATTCATACGCGAATTATACTCGAACAATTACAATTCAGACGAAAGGAATTTTACCGTGTATTATCTTATCAGCCTCTCGAGAGTTTGGAATGAGACAGTAGATTTCTCATCACCTCATAAGACTGAGTAAATACTCGGATAATGTCAAGTCATTCTTCGGGTGTTAAGGTAATCTACTACTTACTAATTACAGAAAATCTTGAATATCAAATCTAAGAATACAAAATAGATAAACATCAAATCGAAGCATTCCTTTAAAAATCCTACATTAGTTTTGCTATTACTATGATATTTACTTCGTTTGGACTTTTAATAGTTTGCGGGTCTATTTCATCATCAACATAGCTTCTTTATTTACGCGTAAGTAAATAGACCAATGTATATCACGTAAAGGCCCGCAGTGGATCTATTCCAGTAGTCAGTGTACACTTACGGTCGAATCCACAAGAAATCGTTATAGATACATAAGCTTTTGACATTACTTGTATGGAACTTTTGTCAACATATCATCACTGAGAATAAAAAACAAGCTTTTAATGAATGCGCTAAAACAAAAAACATAATTTATATGATTATAAAAGCTTGCCGCGAGACTTATATCCTTAGTTTGAAAATGTTAATAGTTAAAATCAATCACATCAAATTATTTAATTTACTTGTTTATCTAGACAAGAAAATCTCGCGACAAGCTCTGTTGGATTTAGAATAAGCATAAGCATAATCAGCCTTTTAACGTTCCCACTGCTGGGACACAGGCCTCCTCTCTAGGAGAGGGAATGGGCCGTAATCCACCACGCGGGCCCAGTGCGGGTTGGTGAATGTCACATGTCTTCGAATTTTAACAGATACACAGACAGAGGATTTAGAATGATGTCACAAAAATAACCATGCATTGTCATCCTAATTGAACTTGTATACAAAATTTCAGCTCAATTGGTTGAATATTCTGCTTCAAAATTGAGTTGAGTACATACGTTGCAAGTTAAATAAAAGCTTGTAAAAAATCTACTGACAGATTCGTTATTGTGTTCAATCTTTAGGCGAAAGGCGCTACTGGGATCTCCGCTACTGTAATTGCAATACTTATATTGGCATTGTCTTCGACAGAAGATGGTTACCTAGTCCTATAACTTTGATGGCATATCAAGGATATTGCGCCACCACCTCATGGTCACCATGACCATTATTATATGCGACACTTTCACTTACACCATAAATATTACTGCGCGACTTATTTGTCAATGGTACACCATGGTATACAACGCCATAAGTGGCATGTACTTGTGACATTAATAGGTATACATACTGATGATTCGTGACAAGGTTGATATAAGGCTGAATGTTTAATGGTCTTCAATACTATGGGCCATCCACTGTTTACAGAAATTGTATTTATGTAGGTAGGTATCTACTTTCAGTTGCGGAATTTGTTCGAAAGAGTCACTGTGGGCTTGGAACGCAAAAGGCCTTTGGAAGAACACGGATGGGTTTTAGTCAGTAAGAATCTGTCACACCCTTCCGCTCTGGGTGGAGCGGAACAGGTCATTTGATGATTTGCCATTCATAAAAAAGGTAAGTACTTTCAAGCGAATTGGTACCTAAGTTCCATGACAACGGTTGTTAAAAAATGCATGCTGTGGTCAAGGCTACACTGTATCAGGCTTATCCCATGTTTAATGATGATACCTGCTCGTAACTAGCCAACCAATATTGTAGCAACATCTGTTTATCATTTAGTTCAAGATTGTATGCTAAAACTGTTTAGTAGCTGACCTGAAAAGGTAGAGCTTAACCAGCTAGTTCAGCAGCTTTACTGTTATGTGTGCTGTTCTGAATAAACTTAATAACTATTGCAGCTCAGTCGAAGAAAAATGATTGCTTGAAAATTGAATAGAAACAAACTGTTTTTATGTGTGACAAACTGTGTGTGACACAAGTGTGTCAAATGTGATTTCATAAACATCAATTATTTCACTGACTACACCCATATACTGCTTTTCTTAGTTCTATTAGGTGTCAAAAGGTGTCAGCAATACTCACATACATAAATTATTAATAATAATGCTGATTTTAATGATCTAAGCAATTTATTAAAGAGAAAACTTGATTGTTATGACGCTCGTGTACTTGCCTCAACGTACCTGGATTGTCTTCCAGCACCTAAAATTCTTCAAAAAGAAAGCGTTCTACAGTTTTAAGTATGCAATGGTAAGCAAGGAAGTCAACAAAATACACATGTTCTCGAATAAGTTTCGAAATGCTAGAATTCTAGACACTTTAATTGCTAAATATTTGCATTTTTTAATGCTATCAGTATCAATTTATGGCAGAAAAAAAACAGATGTTTTGGAGTTTTCAAATGTGAAAGAAGTAGAAATAATCCAGCTGGCTCGTATGATGTTATTATCTAAGTAGGTTCTAAAACTCTGCAATAAACCAGGTTTCATATCTGAGTTTCCTATAAAAAGTAAATAAGGGGTCAGCTGTCCCCACCAAAGTAAACATGGCTAATCTCAGTTATCTGTGTTCGATGAACGATTAGCCTTTTTTAATCGGGGGCACAAGATTCAATTTGGCATGAAATTAGTTTCTGTTACGTATAACGGTCAATAGCTTGATGTTACGAAAACATCAAGAAAAAAATATTTTTAAACAGTCGCGGAAGCTAAGTTTATTTCCAGAATACGGATATGGACGAGTTGAAAACACCAATCGTTAGGCCGTAAATATGGGTGTATGGTTAGAAATGATAGATCAGAATATAGGAGCCATGTAATAGTATTTTGTTTGCTACTTTAGTTGCTACAGATACTGTAGTACTTACTCAAAATTAAACTGGATTAGGAAGTTGAGATAAAAAACTGTGACCTACAAGTAGAAGCTTAGAGTAATCGAATCATATTTGATCATACTAACACAACCTTGCTTAAATCAATATTTTGGTAAATCAGTAAGGTTCCTTAGGTGTAATATCTTACACAGTAGGTGATATTGCAACCTCTCATCGAAGGCAAAACCATATCTATCCGTTGAAAAGTTCAATTTCCCCAAGGAAATCAAAGTTTGTAAAGAAACGTATTTGCGGACGCAATACACGATCCTTTTACTAGTTTAACAGGTTATTTCTCGATTTCTCCCTCTTAGATTATATCTGCTATGGAACGTGGGTAATCGACATTTTGTGGAATTTGTCGTGATTCGTAGACTTATGAAGTTCCCCCTCATGTGGTTTTCTGAATTGCAACCGTACCTAAATAGCTTTAGATACATTGCCTTACTAGAGAAACTTTAACTGTAGCACGTGATAATATCATATAGATGTCATTATTTTGTAGTTACCTTTTTTTGTTGTAGGATCGGAGATCATCAGTTGACTTTTTCCGCTCGGGCGGAGCGGGAGTGTCAAACTCTTACTGACTAAAACTCATATGTGTTCCTTCCTCCAAATGCCCTTTGCGTTCCAGGGACGCGGTGACTCTTTCGAACAAATTCCGCAAATCTGATTATCCTAGTTTTATTTAGATTTTGATAGCTTAATATATTATTTTTAATTCGGATAGATGATTTAATTGACTTAACCTAGTTTCCAAATTGTGAACACGATTTTGTTCGGTATATTCTTGCTTCATTTTTTTTGGCTAAGTATTAAATGGATAACAATAGAAAACTAGCTTACTAAAATGACATCACACCATTACAACCCACAGGTACGGTATGAAAGCTGCGCTTTGCCATGCGCAGTGCGCGACCTCTGTGGGTTGCGCACTTTCTACGAGATAGCGCAGACTATGCATCTGCATCTTTGCGAGCGATTTGCGATAAATCGCGCGATTCACATGTCTTCATTAGCGATAACGAGACTTTATTTTATAGCCGGAAGCGAATCTGGCGGCTTTCCTGAGTTATTGGTTAGAGAGTCAATTATCTTTATTTAAGAAAGTATTTTATGAGTGAACTAACGCAGTCGGTAGCGCTAATTGGGGATCATTTGGCGAATGCGCATTATTATATAATTATTTTGCAGTTCTTGCGTAATTTGTTATAATCGTTATTAGAGTTGAGAAGCTAGATTTAAATACAAATAAAAGCAATTTATGTCTGTCCAGCGTCAGAAGTCAACTTTCTTTGCATTAAACCTGTCATACAATTAAAAATACTTAAGCAATCGGTCCCTCAATCATCCCGACAACTTTCATGTGTGTAGTGGGCAAGCAGAACAGCTGGTTTGAGTAGTTCCCTTGTATAGTTGTAATGCGTGGCGCGTATCGGTCACAGTCAGAATCCACGAGTATATACACATGCGCAAGAAAGTGGTCTTGCAGGTGCCATACGCGTTAACACTGCACTTGATTGTGGAAGTAATTACATCATGTTATCATGACGAAAGATACGCATTTTACGCCTTCTTGCTATTATAAGTGGTTCGATTACCAGACAGTCGGGCGGCTAATTAATTAAATGCTTTTTAATTAGGCATCGTCTACGAACAGACAAATTGTTTACGTAGACGAAGGAATTGATTGTTTTTTTAATTGCCAACTCTTTAGGCTTATAAAGAAATAAAACCGTGTGATCGTTAGTCTAGGTTCACTTATCATATCGGATAATGATAATAGGGGCGTTAAGAATAATAATGATAAACTGGTTAGGTACTCTGATGTAAACGGATTTTCATAAGCTACAAGCTATCTTTTGATAAAGTGGGAAAGAACTAATTCCCCACAGGCAGATTCGCTGGTGGTAGCTAGTAGTTTTTGACTAATTACCCAATAACAACTAAGAGCGTATACGCCGTATGGCATTTCATACAAGTTTTGCGAAAAGGATGGGTGGAGTTAAGCAACTAATAGTGAGGTCACGGTTTTGGATGGGTGAGGTCCAGCAGCTGTGAGTGAGGTCGCGGTTTTGGATGGGTGAGATTAAGCAGCTGTGAGTGAGGTCACGATTTGGATGGGAGGGGTTAAACAACTGTTAGTGAGGTCACGACTTGGACGGGTGTGTTAAGCAACTATTGGTGAGGTCGCGATTTGGTTGGGTGGGGTTAAGTAGCTGTTATTGAGGCTGTGATTTGGATCGGAGGGGTTAAGCAGCTGTGAATGAGGTTACGATTTGGATGGGTGGGGTTAAACAGCTTTTAGAGAGGTCACGATTTGGATGGGTGTGTTAATAAGCAACTGTTGGCAAGGTTGCGAAAAGGATGGGTGGAGTTAAGCAGCTGTTAGTGAGGTCACGATTTGGATGGGTGTTTTAAGCAACTGTTGACAAAGTTGCGAAAATGATGGGTTGAGTTAAGCAGCTGTTAGTGAGGTCACGATTTGGATGGGTGTGTTAAACAGTTATGTTTTATATAAAAAATAAAGCATCGACTACTTAGGTACAAACTATAACATCAAGAAAAAAGACAAATGCACAAAGATGTAGTGAATATCGTGATAGATAGAAATTACAAAATACAATCGTACAAAACATAACTGCAGAGAGATCAGATGAATGTAGTGAGACTGATCAATTACCTAAAACTTTAAATCATCATTCAGATGCGTAAGTATGATTTTTCAAGACAAGACATGAGACAAGAACTTCGTTCCGTCCGGGTGTCCCTTTACACCACTCAAGTTTTTATTTTTTTGCTTCGGCTTACCTCTCTCAACATATCACCCTTCGCCACTGCTATACCGGGCCATTGAGCCATCTTTCTTTGAAAAGCACACCAGCAAAAAGCATTCTGGTAAACACTTGTGCAAAATAAAACATTAGAAAAGCGATGAAAACAACGCAACTCTCTTAATTACAGATGTAGATAAATTTTAATTGCAGATGTACTGGTTAATTACCCGTCGCTTTTCCCTTTTGCTATACGGATGTACCTACGAGCATAGTCGTCGTTGTCGACTTTCACACTTATGATAATAATTCCCGAACTTCAATACAAATTAATTTCACCACTGAAACGGAACGCGATCAGCACATATCAAAACCGTGTTCATCTTAATCGTAGATGTGATGAACGCGTTCAGAGTGCAATTCTTTGATGAAAACCTCACCATGAATATAAAGGTGAAGTGACCTATCAATCCCTAGCATTCGTTGGAATGAACGCTCATTTCAGGCTCACTTCGCTTAAGTCTTAACGATGAGATCTTTACAAAATCGACCGGCTATTTCAATGTTGAATGGGTGAAAATATCTGTCACAGGGATTAAGACAAATATATATTATTGTAGTTTTCTGACGTGTACGATACATAATTATATTATATTATATTATTTTTTATTTGCTTATAAGACACACGGCTTTGTGAATTTCTCGCGCACAACCCGCTCCCAAGTTCGCTCAGACAGGCCAATTTGAGGTGTCATGAAAACGTGCCATACCTACCTAAGGCACTACATTATACAATATGTATCTATACTAATATTATAAAGAGGAAAGATTTGTATTTTTATATTTTTGTATGTAACGGATAAACTCAAAAACTACTGGACCGATTTCAAAAATTCTTTCACCACTAGTAAGCTACATTCACCCTGAGTAACTAGGCTATATTTTATCCCCGTTTTCCCACGGGAACGGGAACTACGCTGGTGAAATCGCGGGGCGCTGCTAGTATACAATATAGTATTGTTGATCCTTTGGGGTGATAAAGCTATAATGGTCGACTGTACCACATTCTGCATCACAGCAGTTCTGTATGAGCACCTGTACCTAATAAAAACCCAGTTCTCACTGACCTGGTGGTTGGTAGGAGCTACAGCGGCACTTTGCGGCGGAACTGACTGTACCGGTCGCGCCGGCTTGGCAGCTGCTCGCTGAAGAGATGCACGCTTCACAGACACCATCAGCCATACGTCTTCTACTCTTTGTGCCACCTGGAGAAAAGTAGCTGTTAGATACCGGTATATACAATTAGTAGTATTTTTTTAAACAAGGTCCTTCGAAATATACCACTCTTAAAACACAGGTAGGTTACTTGGGATTTCTTTCATGGATTTTAAGATTCACATCTTCTGGCTGATAATTTATAAAAAATAACTGTAAGTAATTTTTTTAGGCCCGGTGTCGGTGCCATCTTTTATGTAGGTATATATGTACATATATTTTTAATAAAAAAGTAAACATCGCCTGGAATATACTACATTTAAGTTTTCATCTCAGCAGTCCGCACTGAGCCCTCGTGGGTCAACGCTCACTCTCTCTTAAAAGGCTTGTTTCCCAGGAGAGTCTAGAAGGGACCCAAGCTGATTATAAGTACAAATTCTTGCAGCAATGGTTTATGTTTGCTGGCTGCTCTACTATTGGCCATCAATGCCCTTTCACACTAAAATGTAACTATAAACATGCCTTATTTATTGTATAAGTCAATAATTTTATTTATATTTTCTTTCTTTATACCTGTGTGACAAGTGCCCTGGTCTCTTGTGTAGCAGACTGCATCAGCATGTCCCGGAACTGGTCGGGAGCTGTCAGCCCGAAGCTGGTCGCGTCTTCTAACAGTTTGTCCACTGCTATTAATCCTCCTTCCCCGGCTAGGATGTCCACTCCCGTTGCGCACCATTCGTTCGCCTAGCAAAGGAAAATGTGAAACCAATTGTAGATAATTGACATTCTTAATTTAAATAATGGAATGTTGACGGTTTATTAAATCGCGTGAAATTGTTATCTCTTTCTTCCAAAAAGACGTGAATATTTTGGAAACTAATGAGTTTGAACAGGATTGATTTTATTTAGAATTATCTAACCATTATAGGATATATATCGAGAATTTATAATCTATTAAAAATTCTCTACAACCTTACTGTGTATAACATTGATGTGCTAAAACGGTGCAAGCATTTTTATATCTGTTACCATAATACTAACTAACCTTATCTATCCTGTCCATAAGTTCTCTAGCTTTAGTCAGAAGTAGATTTCGTTTTTGTATCTTTTCTAGAAGCAAAGCACTCGTTCGTCTTAGTTCCTCGCATTTAGATTCTATGTGGTCGACTTGGCTTAGCGGGTCTAGCATTAATTTTTCTCCTGCAACAAAACAAAATAATTTAATCAGTAATGTATGTTTTATCAAAAATAATGATTTCCCAATCACTAATTAAGTTAAAAACAAATCTAAATTGCGGATTCAATTTATTCAGTAAGTAAATAATGGAAGCTCATTCGCTGCTAATTCAGCATCGAATCTCTCAATTCTAAATTCAAATGAAATCAGACTTCTTTCTTTTTTCCCGCCAGATTCATTTGCGAGATATGATATTATTTTTTTAATTACTAATATGTAACATTGTCATTGTTATTTTATTCGAGTTTCGACAAGTTTTACAAACACATCGTGTTTTTAGGTATAGCTGAGATGATATCCGTAGAGTAGATAATATAAATCAGATTATATCTTTGTAAAAGTTTTTTTTTAATAAAAATCTCAATACATTACCATCGTCAATAACTGAGGTTGCTGTATCAAGATCACAGTTACAAAGTTTCTCAAAGTCGCCAGCCTCTTGTAGAAGGCTGTCCACCCTGATTGCTGTCTCGCCCACCTCCGTCATGTCGCATGCTGCCTTTAGATGGTTGTCTAAAATGGCCTACAAAAAATTACATCTTATTAGAAATTATTATTGACGAATGGAGATGATAATTTATTTTTAATAAGTACTGGATATTCTAGTTACTCTTTGTAGTATTGTCTAGAGACCGACTCCGCACGGGTGCAATGCTGATTCAACACTAAATCTCTACTATATTATAAGTAAACCTTCCTTTTAAATCATTCTACCTATTTAAAAACCAGCCAAGTGTGTATCGGACCACGCACAGTGAAGGGTTCCGCAGTTCACTGTTAAAATCTCATATCTCTAAAAGTGTACATGTTGTGTTGCTGTGATGTTTAAACCAATTTTCGTTGGAAGTGTTTGTGAAGTTATTTTAGCTCATTTTTTTTTAGAATTTTCAGTTTCATACTTCGATCAATATTATTGATCGAAGGTTTCATAGTTTAAAATTTAGAGGGGGAACTATGTTTTACGCATTTGGAAGCACATATCTCCAAACTATTACCTTAAATAAAAACTTTTTTAGAAACCTCTATTTTATTTTGAAAGAGCTATCCCATGATACCCCACACGATTATGGTTGTTGGAATTTATTTTTTTATCCTTTAGTATATGTATGGAGTACCTCACCAAAAAAATTTTTTTTCATTGTGTCACAGCACTATTGAATAGCGGATCACAGGTTGCACCTACCTACCAGTTTTCATTTATGTAGCTTTAATAGTCAGCGAGTAAAACGGCTGTGTCTGTACGACAGACGGACAACGAAATTACAAGGGTTCCGATTTTACGGAACCCTAAAAACCGCATCAAAATCCGTTGCGTAGTTTTACAGCGACTTTGTATTATACTATGTAGTGATGAGAACCATAATATAAATCATAATTGAAAAAAAAGCAAGAAGGTCGACCGCGAATGTAACAGCCAGCACAAAAGGATTAAAAGAAAAAGTAGCGTCATAAACAATTTAAAAAAAAAATTGACATAATGACTCAATTTTTACAATCATTTAATAATGTAAGGAAAAGTGTTTGTTTATGTAAAATTAAAACTTAAAAACAATAAATAGTGCGATGAAAAAGAACAAGTGATTATAATGGCTATGGAAATTGTGTGCAACTTTCGCAAATGCAGAAAGTCTCTATCAAATCAAGCGTGGGTAACGACTTGTTCACATGCATTTTGTGTTGAACACGGAAAAAGAGAGTTCAAGCGAACTGCCGAAAACTCATTGACTTGTCCGGCGTGTGGGACCGAACTACGTGACAAGTTTGATGTGATTCAGGCAGATCTTAGACCCAATGAAACTTTCAAATCAATTGTGTTGGCGGGAATGCGACCCGACACGATTATGGACATTGCTATGCGTGCAATGTCTTTTTGGGCATACCAAGTCGAACAGGAGACTTTATACCAAGAGAGCGTAGCAAAACACGCGAGAGAGAAACTAGAATGTATGGAAGAAATAAACACATTGAAAATACAAAAACTTAAAGCAGAACTCGAGACTTGTAAACGAAAGGTCAGTAATTTACAATCAGAATGTAAAAAGAAGGCTAAACAAGCGGAGGATTTCAAGGCGCGTTTAGAAGAAAGGTCAAGAAAAATACAGAAGTTGACATTTCAATTGGACGCTCAGAAAAGGAAGGATATTCGCAATTTCGATGGAATGGATAGTAAAGAGAAGTGTATGGACATATCGGACTTGGTCGCTAACAGGGCGGTTTCAGACTTGGTTTCAAACAGAGCTTCTGACTTTGTTTTTCGACCAGCTAAAGAGCCTGACGAATCACAGAGAATATGTTCACCAAGAACACCAATGTTTGACTTTCGAAACAAAAATAAACAGGCGTCGCATTTCCAGTTCCGGCCGGTAAAATCTTAGCAAAAGTGATAAAACTGTCGCTGACTAAATGATTTGTAATTAGATTAAGCGTATGTTACCTGCATCTGTTTAAAGTTTAATAAAAACGTTCTGAACTTGAGCCAATGGTTTAGTTTCGTGGAATGTTTTTGCCAGTTACTGTCGAATTGTTTTTCAGTCTCGTCCAGTTGCACCAGTAATCTGAAACAACAAGTGATTATTTTAATAGTGGTGGTGGTGGGTTATAGTGGTAGTAGTGTGGTAGGGTGGTTAGTGGAGTGGTGGTGTGGTGGTGGTAGTGGTGTGGAGGTAATTGTCTGATTACCAATAATAACATCCATAAAGAATTAAGGACTTCACTTGCTCTAATTGATCCCCAGTATCTTCGCATACAATGCAATACAACTGGTTTGTTTACAGTCATCAATTTTTTATTGTAAAAATTAAGGCCATACCTCTTAAATCTACGTGTTATTCTAATCCAGGACGATAGGTATTAAAGAAGTTATCTATTACTCTTAGAATTCATAATTACCTCTCAACAGCAGCGACATGGCTGATAATATTATAAGTAAGGTTTGGTGTCCGTACTTGCGTCAGTAACTCTTCGCCTTGCGACGTTGCCGACGATAGTTCAGTTTTTAAAGCTTTATACCTAAAACAGAAAATATATAACATCAACATAAAACACCACTTTATGGCAAGGAAAAAAAAGCCAACATTTACTTATGAAAAATGTACTGAGGTTATTTAGGTTACCTATTTTCCTGACAGTCTAATAATTCTTTGGTTTGTGTCGGGTCGTTTCCCATATCGCAGTCTACAATCTCATGCATAAACTCGTCCAATTTACTTGAGATTTCCTTCATTAACGTAGAAAATTTCTCTAGTGCCTGAAAAATAAATATTTTTAGGCGAACTGTTACTAACTGCATACTAAATTTCTTAGTAAAAAAAAGATAAACTCACATATTTACTCGTTTAAATTCAAATGGCAGTTTAATTGCAAAACTACACACTTGAATAGTTAATTCAGGTAATTGTTCTCAGTATTTCACACAGGCGATCGGCGCTGTATGAAATTTCCCATATTTCCACACGATTAATTCAGTGCGCAAGGATAGACATCATTGAACATTACAAAACTAAACACAACTCTCCGCCTCTGTTAAAATTGGCAAGAAAACTTTGATAGCGCCATTCAGGATTTGTTTGTTCACTTTGATAGAACTAGATGGCGCCACTGTGGCCTTGTTCTAAACTGCTATGATGTGCTTTTATAATATTTGACTAAAGTTTATTTTTAATAATATTTGAATATTTTTTTGAAAGGAATACAATAATAATCTTACTATCCGCTGCTGTATCCACTCCGCATGTGAATACTGTAGTTCCCCGCCGAGGTCTGGCGTAAGCTGTGACCTGTCGAAGTGTTCGTATAACTCCTCTACTGACGAACAGACTAGCACCCTGAACCGGAACTCTTCTTTAAATAATTTACTACTGACTTCTGACAGCGCCTTCTGTAGGAAACTAGCTGGCCGAAGGACGTACACAGCGTGAATTATTCCTGGGAAGAATTCCTGGAACATAGAAAAAAAAATCTTGGTAAATACCCGCCTTTGACTTGTGATTAATTACTTAAAGTTAGCTAGTTTTGCCAGTGGCTTAACCCTAGGCTCTATGCGGGAATCAAACCCGCGACTCGTAGCACAATCGCTCAACTACTTCCATCACAGTGTGTGTCGTGTAAAAGACCTTTAGACGTGAAAACACAGCCAGACGTACAACGCTGCTATCACAATTATAATATACTATTATAATATTATTCGACAATTTTTCAACATTTATTCAACAATAAAATTCAACTCTTGTTCAACTTTGTATTTAACACCCTTGTCGTGATTTAACTTATTTATTGATTTCTGTATTTACCGACTACTTAAGCTTAGGTCCTACCTATATATAGGCCAAATAGATAATGAGTACTTACTGAGATCCTTAATAATACTGTTTTGACAGAGTTCCATCGATCTTTTCTTCTGTCTATTATGATGTGGAAGCCCATATCTGCTTCCAATAATCTGTAAAGAAAAAGAAATCGTTCATGAATAATGAAACTGGATATTGATTATTGATGCCGGCTAAAATTTAGTTATCAATCAGTCATGAGGTCTGTCTGGTATCGATTCTGATGTGGCCGTGATACTAAATGATCTATTAAATTGTGGATCACCGCTACATTTCATACGGTACCTTAATAACAGGGTTTTAAAGCCATTTTAGGTATAAGTTAAAGATCAATCATGAATTTAACGAGCACTTTTTCTTCTAAAGTTAATTTACAATTTTAATGAACTGCCTTTAGCTATTTTTAACCGACTTCTAAAAAAGGAGGAGGTTCTCAATTCGGATGTTTGTATTTTTTTCTTTTTTATGTTTGTTCGCGCATAACTCCGTCGCTTGCCAACCGATTTGAAAAATTCTTTTTTTGTTGGAAGGGGTATACTTCCCAAATGGTCCCATGAAAATTTTATCGAAATCGAACAAGCGGTTTTTGAAAAATCAACAAAAATCTAAAAAAAATATCTACATTGTCTACATTGACGACCTTTTAGTTTACTCTGCATTGGAGCAGTGCATTTTTTTTACACCAATGTAATTGGTTCGTTTAGGTGGGGGAGGGGAGGGGGTGTAGGTACCACTAAAAAGTGAAAAATAAAAAAACTTTTTACAAAAAAATACAACCGACTTCCACAAAAAATCAAAAAAGTACAAAATAACTTTAATTCGGAAGTCGGTGTTCAAAAAACGAAAAAGGAACCATAAACACCGAGTTCCGAATTAAAGTTATTTTGTACTTTTTTGATTTTTTGTGGAAGTCGGTTGTATTTTTTTGTAAAAAGTTTTTTTGTGTTAGTTAGTAAATTGGCCCCGGGGACGTAAGCGAGCCATTAATATTTTAGTTAGCAGTAGACCGCCCACCGTCGCCGTCGGGCGATAAACGCTACGTACAGAAACATGATATTTTTGACGTCGAACTTTGACACTTATGACGACAGTGGCCGCCACTACCAACACCAAACCCGTATTTTATTCATACAGAAAGCCTATGAATAACATACCTACATTTCAAATAGTAAACGGCTTAGACAATACATTATTAAATTACTCAAAGCGCTGTAGTGTTCAATGAAGCGTCACATTCTCTGCGGGTGGTCTACGGTTTTAGCGTCAGCAGCAAAATGTCACAAATATCAAAGGGATATAAAATGTTGACAAAAATACAGCCTTCACGAAGGATTTTAAGAAAAATACACAATAAATTACGAAAGAAACTGACCGGTTTTTGGTGCGGAAACAGGAAAATTCACAATACCTTTTTATGTGGCGGAAAAATTAGAGAAACAGCTTCAGTAAGTTATTTTTTAAATGGGTAAGCTACAGGTACATAGTTATTGTATATGTATAACGCCATCGCGCCATTACCTACGAGTTCATATTTGCAGCTAGAAAATTTAGTTCATTATAAATCTAACTGCAAGTCTGCTAGCTACATAATATGTCGGAGTAAAGACAAAGTTCACAAGATTCCAGTCCATTGTTTTAAACCAACGGTCTCAAACTCAACATACATACATTGTAGGACACTACTAAATGTAAACGACACTATTCCGTAGGTTAATATCACAGTAACCAAGGATTTATACACATCCCTATATTCACGTCTCGACTTTACTATTGCAAATGTCGAGAACATGGCGGCCTGGTGCAGTTCTTTATAAACTTCAACATTGTATGCCATATGTACGCCTGGTATGGAGGCCTGTGACCCAGCAGTGGGAACATTAAATGGCTGATTATTCCTATTTATTATTGTATGTACAACCATCTAAGACTACTCGTACAATTTTTTTCTGCTAAGACCTAGGCGCCCGTAGGACCTCTATGTATTCTGTACTAAGAGTGCGGCGGCCATTTAGCCATGCTTGACCCACAACTCGGGCACAGACACCGCACTCGAAGCGTGGTTGATCTTGGTCAACTGCCTAGGTACCATCATAGATAGGTAAGTCTGCATTTCTACCAGAGATGTGTTGAGCTAGTGATGTCAGGGCTGGAATCATTTGATTTGCATAGATTTACTTATGTCGTTAAATACTTCAACGAAGCTACGTTACTTCGCTCTAGTGAAAATAGGCACTCTTCATTTCGTGGATAAGCTTCAGTGCTTTGGCTATTCTCTAACTCTAAACAGACGCCTACTGCTGTTATTGCGTAGTTGACATAACAGCACAGAAACTGCCATCCAACTGCGTAGTTCGCCTGCAGTCGGCAAGCAGTTCTTACGAGCTACCTCGCACAACTCTCATGGAGAGTCAGCCTTAGAAAGGAAACATACTTGTTTAATTACTTACGAGGGCACAGATGTGAGGTAAAGCAGCAGTCTCCGGTACTCGGAGGGCGTGATGATGTGGAAGTTGTTGTTGTCGGGGAAGGTGATGAGGGGCCGGTGGTCGCGCGCCAGCCCGCCCGTGGCCAGCGCGTACTGCGGGAGCAGCAGCTCGCTGACGTTGCGACCCTCGTCGCCATCGCCGCCGCAGCCGTCGCACTCCGCTTCTGAAGGTACCAGAGAACGTGGCCTCATTAAGTTAATTGTACTTTAACGCACACCCAAGTGCTCCACTAACTAACTTAAAAGTCGGAAAATATGCTTCAGTAGTTTTGGGGTGGTAGACATGCCACGAAATTTCTTTATTTTTTTTTAATTTGTTTATTTAATTAAAGATTGACAAGTATTTAATTAAAGAAAGACACCTAAAATAACCATTGCATATCAATAGAATACCTAATGGTTAGGTAATGGCAAAATCGACTGGCCGGTTTACTGGCCGTTTTATATGAACCGTCCTGTCCTAACCATAATTAAAAAGACTGTCCGGCATTGATGGAGAAGTCTTGTCTAGGAAAGTAAATTACATGGCAGTTGTTGTTAGTATTCAAAACGAAAGGCAAAGGAAATTTGTTTGTTTATTAACTTTTTTTTTTTCAAACAGGGAATATAATTTTGTTGAGTTGGTTGTTAGATTTTGTTGATATATTTAACAAAGAAATTACCTATTGGTTTGTTCTTTCAGATTTAATCGATAGAGACTATTGTCTCTATCGATTGAATTTATCCTTATTGGGTAGATTGCTAATAAACCGTAGATATAACCAAAATATATTGGATACCTAGGTACGTCTTCTTTCTTGGCACGTTCTAAACTAAAAATGAAGACGGATACACAGTGCGTTGAAATTTCGCGCGACATCTCACCTTCGATGCGATCTTTGATTTTGATTTATTAAAAGATTTTTTTAATAAATTAAAATCTAAGAACGCAATTAAGGCTAAATATACGCGTCCAATGTTTTTCGAAATTTCCATATTTTTTTACACAGAAATCATCACTAAGATATAGGTACTTATTTACAGTTTTATATAATCGCAATCAGTCAGTCAGTCAATCAGTTTTAAGTCTATATTGTAATTACTAACACAACGGATCTTGGTTATCTGAATAAATGATTTTTTATTATTATAACTCGACAAGAAAACCAAGAGCCCAAGGCTCCGAGGAGTCGATCATATAAAGCTATCAGTGCTATTAATAAAAGGTAAACTAATTGCCTTTTCATTTACCTTAATTAATAATTTAATAATAAATGTGGAATATCCAGTTGACTAATGAGTTCGTCAAGTTGAAAGAGTTACCCGCGCTGCACTAACGAGTTAACTTGGACGATTCGTTTAGTTCCCAGTCAAGTAGACTTTAATCAGCAGGTACTGGGGAAGTTCGCTTCATTACAGTTTTCAAATAATAAGTGACCAACTTTCCAGCCAGAGATGTGGATTCACCAAAAATATGTACATATATCTACATTAGAACATCGTAAATCTATACCTACGTTAATGATATCGCGAAATCAACAATGGTAATGTATGTACCACTGGAAAATGGCAAACTCCGTAAGATTATAAAATATCGTGAGAGATTGTTAACTCTCGATATATTGTCAACTGAACATTTGGATCACTTGTATAGATATTTTATAATTTTGCGCATTTTGCAATTATCCAGTGACGTATATATTATACCCTCTTTTCTATGTGCTTCCGTTGTTAAGGCTACCTCATAAAGAGATAAACAAAGAAGATTCTAACTGCGCATTACACTCACTTGAACAAAGCATTTTATTCAAATAAAGATGAATACAGTCGGACCCTTTGTGTAATCAACGCAATCTTTTAATTTTACACGATTCAATCCACAGCGAAAAGCGGGAAAATAACGAATAAATATTGAAACTAACCTTCAATTTCATAGTCGACTTTAGGAAGTTATTTAAATAAATTATACCAATTTATCCTTGTAGAAAATTGCTGTGTAAGCAATCTGTATAAAGTTGGCTACAAAAAGCGCGATCGCGTGATGCCTTACAATTAATTATTTAGAACAGGGTAGAAAAAACTTGAGGTACCTTACCCACAGCATGGTGGATTTATCAAGATGGATTAATTTACTTAATGTGAATTGTGAACGTGCTTACATTTCTCGGTCACCTAATAGCGTCATAAAATATGTCGGAGCAAAGAGGAACAGTGATTTGCGTTTTTGTCGCATGCCATACTATAATAATACCGTGATAATATCGCGGAAATTACTTACTTAAATTACTTTGACCGAGAAGGTTTTAATGTCAAGGGTTTTGCAGAAAACTTATGGGCATTATTATATTGTATAACAACCTAAAGTTTGAAATCATACCGCATTTTGAGACCATCAGAATATTCTGAGAGTATTGCGTGTTCGCAAAGCAGTCTATATACGCTTTACGAACGTATTCGACAAATAGTAGGTACAACCACACAACAGTATCGCAGTCCATTGAAACGGTTTTATTAATCTAGCAACACAGCCGTCAGGTCAGGGATGGTCCAACCTCAATAGAGTACAGTATTGAGGTTGGCTAAACAAAGTGAAAAACAAATGCCGGACGAACGGGGACCATTTACCTGAACGTATTAGGCACAAAGACCTCTTTGTACATAGGTAACTGCTAATAGCTTAACTTCCAGATTAGGACGTTGTTAGCAGATAAGAGGGACACTTTATTATCTCGTCAAGTTTTAGTGGACAACTTTCTTAAAGAACCTTCTGTGTTTCTTAAAGAACTTTCAATGTCGCATTATCCATTTGAGTTTAGTATTCCTATCACAGTTTTACTTAGTTACGATGTTGCTTAAATGGAACAGGCCTACTGTCACATGGCTCCAAGTCTAGACATCTGCAGCAGAGCGCGAAGCGTACTTACGTCGCGATGAAATAAGGCTGACCCAATTTTACAAGAATGCTCCAAATAGGCTCGGCAGTGGTACTATAGGAAGCATTGGATGAAGTGCAGAGAGGCTCAAAGGCTTTGTCTTTGTCAACAGTAAGTGGGTTTGGGTACTATGGGCCAAGTACTATATCATCTTAGTATGGGAAGGTTATATATAGATCTCTCCACAAACATGTTATAACATAGCGTTGCAAAGCGAATATTGCATGTCAAAGCAACACAAATCGGATATCCTTAGTGTTCCCACCTACAAGGGTATCATACGTCAATAGTTACTCAAACTAACCACGGCACAGAATAACTAATAAGTAGGTACTAACGACCGCGGTAGGCATCGACCGCAACAATCGAATGGTTTACTAATAATACCAGAATACCTAGCATTGTACTAGGGCACTATAAGTCACCTAGGTATTATTATTACGTACTTACGTACACCTACGTGTTACGCTAACGGCATACCTGACACCTCGCTCGCTTCGCTGCTTCGTTCAAGAAAAGTATATGTTAATTTTGTGTGCAAAATTACACCTCAAAGGCATTATTTAAACTTGAATGAATAACCGCAAAGGAAAATTTATTCGTCCGGAGATTTTGTACCAAGTAGGAACATTTTTATGTAGACTTGGTACCTACAAAGAATTTTGGCATGGCTCCTAACTAATAAAGCCTGCTGAAACTGAGAGGCATGAAACAAGAAATAATTCCTCTCCGAAATCCTTTGTAACCATGGTCTCATACTACTCGGTATTCTGCTGTACTTAGGTGCCAAGTGCCAGGATAGACTAAAGCCAATGATTAAAAAAATACTTCTTATAACTTCCTAATTGGTCATTTACTAAAAAATCTTCAAGAAGCAGAACGAATCCATTCATAATTATTTATGTATGCTAATTGAAATCTAAATACACGTTTATTTTTCACACACGCTACAAAAAATGCTTGCAAAGCTGGCAAGACATGGTTCAAACTGCCAACGGTCATTATTTAAATCAAGTTCGTCGACCGTGCGACTCGCGCGCAAAAGGTCAAGATAAATAATTGGTTTCGAGCCGAGGCGAAGAATCGCGGGTTCACCAACCAAACAAAAGCTTCTACAATCTACATGTGGTTTTATGTGTATTAAACGAGATAAATGCGGAAGTGTGTAAAATTGTAAGTTAATTTACGAGACAATTTAATTTAGTCTGAGTAATCTTCGCTAAAATAGAGGTCCATCAACTCGACTCAGTTGGCTTACAGGTCGCACATTAGTTTTTACAGTCAATAATAAGGCACAGCAGTTTGATTTACCGCTATAAGCATTTTTAAGAGCTGCAGCTCGTGTCAAGTCTAGTGTAAATAATGTCAACTACACGGGTCAATCTTCAAGGTTAAGCAACGCTGGCAGCGGTCGGTACGTGGAGGGGTGACCATCTTAACATGCTAAGATTCCTCCATGCCTCGGAAAGCATGTTAAGTCGTTGGTCTCACCCATATAATTATTATATCCATGGTCTCACCTGATGAAGATAATTTGTCGTTACGGGAATTTTGACATCAATCTTACCAAAGAGTACCCCTTTTCTGGGTTGTGAGGTCAAATAGGCAGTTGCTTCATGTAAAACTATTAATCGACTGAATCCAGCTAGACTGGAAGCCGACCCCAACATAGTCGGAATAAGTTTAGGCAGATAGAATGAAATAAAATCATGCACGTAAACACTCAAGAGATCAAAAGACAAGTACTTCAGTTCTCCAAAATTATATCATATGTTCTTCAGAAAACTAAAGCGCAACTATCCCACAAGTACTCACGACCTATTTCAGGCTAATTTAATAGCTTACCTAGATGAAGAATGTTTACCTGAAAACTATACAGAACAACAATAGCTACCTCGAGCTGTGAAATTAGGCTAGTTCATAAAGTTTCAGCATGAATACTGCGAAGCTGAAAACTTGTCAACACAAACATTAATACCAAGAGAATATAACTGTTCCGTTGTTTCAGGCTTTGTCAACTTTATAACATCATACTCGTAGATACTACTAGACAACTGTAATTTTATATCATAGTAATTTGTGGAGACCATAGTAATCTGTGGAGACCATAGGCATCTGTGGAGACCATAGTAATCTGTGGAGACCATAGTCATCTGTGGAGACTGACTGAGGATTCTATAAGACCATAGCAAAACATAATATTATTATGTACCTATATAAGATTTTTTGTTTTGAATAAAGTAGAAATAAAACATGAATAGCATCCATCTAAGGAAGTCCTGAATGAAAATACTATTTACTCGCTTAACCGACGCGTAATCTATACTAATATTATAAAGCTGAAGAGTTTGTTTGTTTGTTTGAACGCGCTAATCTCAGGAACTACTGGTTAGAATTGAAAAATTCTTTTTGGCTTGAATAGGCCATTTATCGAGGAAGGCTTTAGGCTATATAACATCATGCTTAAGCCAATAGGAGCGGAGCAGCGATAAAGAATGTTTTAAAATCGGGGATTCCACGGGGACGAAGTCGCGGGCAGCAGCTAGTGTTTAGATATACATAAAGCGTATTCCAGAAGCGCGTGGTCATATTAAGGGTGGCTTTTTTAAAAAATCCCGACTCAACAGTTTGATGCAGTCGGTGGCATCGAATCTGTGATTTAACTAAAATAAATACCATCGACTGCATCGGCCAGGTATAAAAGTTCTTTTTTATCTTTTTAGTTGTTTCTTGCAGACTTGTTTTTCTGAAATGAGACAATATTTTTCTGTATAGCAGATACAGCATACACACCTTAAATAAGACCATGCACTTCTGGAATACGCTTTATGTATATCTAAACACTATCTCTATATACTCTATACCACAATATACAGGATATTGTGGTATACACAAATAGCTACGGTAAGACTACCGTTTGCGATCAACCAGAACGAAGTTAGATAACATTTGTTTACATAAAGTTTTAGTATTCTAACGTAGTCATCTAAAATACATGTAAACATTACTGAAATGGTGAGATTACGTCGAGTTTTCACACTTTTTGTGTTGAATCCAGAGGCACGTAAGTAGAAATAGCGTAATTTTATAGTCTTATTTGTGAAACTATGCAAGCGATACTAATATTTACAAAATTATGCAGTATTCTTATTAGATAATATGCAAAAGAGTTACGTTTTCTAAGAGCAAAATACAACAACATGTCTACTGCGGTATTAATTCTCTTAGAAAACAATAACAACATAAAATGCAGATGGTATATCATTATCTACTTTATTAGCCATGTCATGTATTGTGAAACGAACAAAGCTGAAGTAGGCACAACAACGGCTCATTAGTAACGTAACAGTTAAAGAGAACTTCCGCAAGGTCACTCATAAAAATCGCTACAAGAAACATGTATTTTTACTGGAAAACAGTTATTACTTATGCTACTTTACACGATTTTCTTATCACCTATATTTTATGGCTCTACCGAGTCAAACACGTTTTCACGTAGTAAAACACTTTAAACACTTCAGGAGGAATGTAATATACGTTAGGAACAGTCCAAGACCACGAGAACTCACGATATTGTTACGAAACGACGAACGACACCTGACAATTTAATACTAAAATATCGGTATAAGAAAAAAATTCCAGCGGTATTTGTGCTCGGTGCCTGATATTATGGCCATCAAGACGGAATTACTTCCGCAGTATGCGGTACCTAGCCATCGAGTTCGCTACTCTAATGATCCGAACGTGGTATTCAAATCATCGTCATTGTTGCGACGGTCACATACTAGGCCCAGTTATAATGATGGCGGCGGAATCCCCATCGTAATCGGATTCTCGATCATACACATGACAGAGTTGATGAACGCATCGTCTGATGCATCGTGCTATTGGAAAATTGAACACGAATAACAGCTTACGCTCAATGGTATCGATACGGCCAAATACATACTATTTGATCGGTACCTCAATTACCCCATCCAATCAAGTGGTACAGAACAATGTATTCTCCACATACTGCAGTAAGGTTCTTTCTAGGCTTATCTATCCACATTAAAATAGATCATCTTTGTGTTTAATATTTCTTTGTTACTTCGCCTCACTTTTTTGCCACAAACAGTATTCCAAAAGTAGGTATACGACGAGTATAATCTGCGTCTTTGTACTTTAAACCAAGTCTTCGCAACAACAATGTTACCAGTTACAGCGCAAATTCCCATGACCTCGCAAACTATAATAAGGAGTATCAGGTCCCCTTTGTTCACGATGCAGATCCTATCTCCAAAGGATACCAATACCAACATCCTTTGGGTAATTAAACTCGATCGTCTACGGCTTAGATCGTTGATCTTAAATGATGAGATAATGAGAGCTCTCTACATATGAGCATCTTGTTTTTTCGAGTCCTCAATTACCTTTGTCCTCATTACTCGGACAGTTGCGTCATTAAAAGCCCTTAATGATAATCACCATTAGCCTGCTTCGAAAGTAATCAAATATACATAACAGAATGAGGGAGACCTTTCGCAAACAACCAAACTACTCATCGGTGCAACTCCAAGGTGATTTCGGTCATTTTCCTACAGCAATTTTCCATTTTTACTGTGAACGATGCTTGGCAGAAAATCAATTACATTTGCAAGAGGGAGTATTTTCCAAGAGCATCTCTTGAATTTTGATTTCGTACTCGTAATCGACATCTACTATTTATATAAGCACTTAGGTATTCCTTTCCTTATTTAATAATCAATATTCAAGAACAGCTGTTGAGATCCTCAGCTTATTCAGTTAGGTAGATAACACGGAGGCTGCGTTGTCAGCGTCCGTATCAATGGCCAGTATTGTGGCTGGGCCAAAGAGCTCTTAAAGTACCATTTCGACCTCATTGCTATGCGGCGTGCAACCCAATCCCGGGATCCCTTATGTTTATCCTGATGTTTCTATAGGCATGATAGTAGTTCTGGCTTACTCTTTGAATCTAGGATTAGGGTGTCACTGACTCTGGCAGAGCCACCATCAGGGATTTTCATTTTGAAAACACAAAAAAATTGTCGCTAATTAGTCGAAATTTGTCGCCAAATATCAGAATTTGTCGGTCACTGGTTCAAAAGATATAAGGGTTTATAGGTGGCCGATCTGGAGAGAGTCTCCCCAGCAGGGCCACATTTATATCTCAAAAACTAGGGCACCTAGCAAATATCTCTTTTCTCCCATAATTTGTCGCCAATTAGTCGGAATCAGTCGCCAAATATCAGAGTTTAACGGTCACTGGTTCAAAAGATACAAGGGTTTATAGGTGGCCGATCTGGAGAGAGTCTCCCCAGCAGGGCCACATTTATATCTCAAAAACTAGGACACCTAGCGAAGATGTGTTTTCTCCCATATTTTGTCGCCAATTAGTCGCAATTTGTCGCCAAGTCACAGATTTAATCGGATCTTAGTTTAGGAGATATAATGAGTTCAATTAGTAAGGTATAGTCCAAGAGCTAGGTCGAAGAGTTCACGAAAAATACCAAGAAAAAAATATTTCTATTAATATGTGTAATATACTTCTAGTTTTATCGGTCTAAAGTCTTTAGAAATGTCCGAGAGAGATAAATTCTCAATTTAATTCATGTTTTTATGTTTTAAATTACTAGGTTAGAGTGGCTTAAACTTCTTTGAAAACATTAAACCTTGCTCTTGGTCTATTTGGTGAAAGATGTACAGTCGCATGCAACTGTTTTACCACTTTACAATGTTAAGCTCTAATTAACTTTAGAATAATAAATAAATGTCGTACCTTTAGTAAAATGTTTAAAATACTTAAACGTTGAAAAAGTATTGTCAATTGTAATCAAATTTTATTATATAAAAATGAATTTCCATAAAGTTCGTTTGATGTGTGTTGTGTTGGTGTGTATTTTGAGGTGATTGCGAGTGTTGTGTTGTGGGTATGGACGGGTTGAGTTTTTATTTTATCTTAATTGAGGTTAGAATAATAAAACTTCTGTTGTCGAAATATAAAATGATTTATTACCTTAAAATTATTGTACTTTCAGAAAATGTTACAAATAGGTATTTGTAACATTTATAAGTAGGTACTTATTCATTATTATTAACAGATACAGTTTGTGACTTTGGATGTTAGGGGTAATCTCCGGTAAAACTGATCCGATTTTGAAATTTTTTTCACTTTTAGTCTAGGCTAATAACATTATGACCGATAATATTATGACGTTATGACCAATAGGAGCGGAGCCTCAATGAAAAATGTTGCAAAAACGGGGAATTTTTTTTTTTTTTAAGTAGCTACTTTGAGCGGCGGGCGCGAACGCCGACGCGCCGCACCCGTGACGTACAGCAGGTGACACCCTCGTTATATCTCGCTCGTTTCTCCGTTTTTGTATTTTCGGAATACCTAGAGATAACAACACTCGAGTTCGTAACTATTCATAATAAGTTCCACTTTAATTAAACTGGCTGACTTCAACTTACGTGACGGGCAACTCGTTCGAAGCAGCTCATCTGTACACGCGCATCTATCTCTTTCTTACTTACCGTAAATGAAACGGAGCGCAGCGATCTATCTGCCAGCGACTAAGTGGTAAGTGCACATTGTGTTAGATAAATAATTACATAATTATATGTATTGTAGATTTGTTTATAGGTAATGAATACAGCTTTCCTATGGTGGGTTGAAATTATAGAATAAGTTTACATTTATTTAATTCGAAACAAACATTCCTCCATAAGACGTCATAGTACTGTCTAGAAACTACATAAAGTATTTTGTACTCGCTTGTACCACTGTATGGGGAATTTGAATTCTTTAATATCTTTTTAATTACACACCGACTAAATCTGTAACTTTGCGACAAATTGCGACTAATTGGCGACAAAATATGGGAGAAAACACATCTTCGCTAGGTGTCCTAGTTTTTGAGATATAAATGTGGCCCTGCTGGGGAGACTCTCTCCAGATCGGCCACCTATAAACTCTTGTATCTTTTGAACCAGTGACCGACAAACTCTGATATTTGGCGACTGATTCCGACTAATTGGCGACAAATTATGGGAGAAAAGAGATATTTGCTAGGTGCCCTAGTTTTTGAGATATAAATGTGGCCCTGCTGGGGAGACTCTCTCCAGATCGGCCACCTATAAACCCTTATATCTTTTGAACCAGTGACCGACAAATTCTGATATTTGGCGACAAATTTCGACTAATTAGCGACAATTTTTTTGTGTTTTCAAAATGAAAATCCCTGATGGTGGCTCTGCCAGAGTCAGTGACACAGGATTAGGTACAAAATGTGAAGAAAATCACCTTCTGAAATAAAGTTAACACTTAAGGGATCTTGTGTAGCACAAAATGTTGTGGAGACATTTATGTTTTCTACTATTCAAAGCCCTTAAGGTGAATGCTACGGGTTGTTCGTGGCCATTTTCCCGTTAGATGGCGCTGAAGTCGACATTTTCAGTTTTATTTAATTTTGAGTGTAATTGGAACAATATTATGTCACAGAAATAACACCGCGCAAATCGGAGATTCCACTTTACCGAAATTAATCAAATTAAAGCCTCAAAACCCATTTGATTCGCCATATTTCATACAAATCTGATTATAGTATCGTTTACACACACATAGACATAGCGACTACTTTAAAGTCAAAAGCATTTAGCAAAATTAACCACTAGATGGCGTGAAATGAAAAATTATTAGGCTGTACTTACGTCGAAATTAGAATTGTCTGGGGGGTAAGTTTATTCTAACGCCACCCGTTACAATTATAAATATGTATTATGAAATACAAGGAATTATGATTATATAATAAAAGGTGGTATTTCTGGTGTAAACTATTTATTTTAGGAATGAAATGAATGTCAAGACTGCAATAGATAGTTTTATTATATTACCTTATACATTATTTAAAAAAAAACATATGTACCAACTAACAAAAATTACAAGTATTTATAGTGACAATTTATGTCTTGCTTGATACATAACTGTTTACTAAAAACAATCTTTATTAAAATAGGTATTTAGTCCCAATGCAAGTTTGAAGTAATTCGAGGTATATTTATTTACATCAATCACACACTAGTACAAGACAAACGCAAGACATTATAAATCATAACAAGACAACAAATTAGAATGAGAGATTACAACTAAGAAGGTGGAAAATGTTTGATAATATCGAAGCATCCATAATCACATATAACTAACAAATGGTTATACATATGTATCTTTAGAATGAGAGATTACAACTAAGAAGGTGGAAAATGTTTGATAATATCGAAGCATCCATAATCACATATAACTAACAAATGGTTATACATATGTATCTGCTAAAGTATTGTTGTGATTGTAAAGGAAATAAAAAAAGCAAGAGTTCTTTTTTGTTTTTCAGAAACCTGAAAAAAAGGGTCAATGTATTGATTACATTACGATGAGCACACCATTTCAGGTTTCTGGTAACCAAAAAATTTGATTTCAAACATTGATAATTATTAGCTGCTTTATAATTTAGAAAGTATAATAGTTAATGTAAATTAAAATTAATTTAATACTTTACAATGTTTTTCTCGATTGAATTCATTTAATTATTGAAATAGTTAATTTAAAAAGAAATAAATAAGTAATTAAAAAACAAAAACGATAGCTCAATGTGGGAATTGAACCCTGAGCGTCCGCGTAGAAGTCGGAGGCACTACTGACTAGGCTATTTTGCCGTTAGTGTTAGTGATGAAAATAAACAAGTACCGTAAAATGGGGCTAATTAAAACACTTTTTTTGTTAAAAAGGTGTTTATTAAAATTGTAATAACTCTAACGATATGGAATATTTTTTTTTTAGTAGATTATACAATAAACTATATATAGTAACGATCGCAGTATAACTTCTGTTAATAGACTTGAAGATATATTACTTTAAAGTTGCTATTCCAAATATCGCATCAATGGGGTTATTTGTAATCTCACTTTTTTGCATTGGTTTTTCTTAATTTTTTCAGCTGTGTCAAATAAAAGATAGTAAGCTATATTTGGAAAAGTTATAGGGTGAGAAATGGCCTTTATTTCACCTTAAATTCACTCTCTACATGCTACAAAAAAGCCAAAAATTACAACTAAACATTTATTCACTAAGAATTCTATTGCTTCTTTGGGGTTATTTGGAATGTAATATTAATATATCAAAGGTATTCTTAATGAAAGTGAAGCTATATTTGGAATATTTAAGGGCAAGCATGATCTATCTATGTAAATAAAAATGAACCGCTAAATGTGTTACTAAGCGCAAAACTCGAGAACGGCTGAACCGATTTCGCAATATTTTTTTTGCGTTTGTTATTGTCAGGAAAATGGTTTTATTAAGGAAAAATAGAAGAAAGTTGCAAGCAAAATTACGTGGGTAAAGCCGCGCAGAACAGCTAAAAGCTGTGCACATACAGTGACCTGATTATTTTATCAAATGTTTAAATAAAACAACTTTAGTCAATCACAACATTTATCTTTTGAAAAAAGAATAGGGTGTCCGGCTTTTTCTTGTGTACAATTTATATTTCGACATTTTCTGCTGTACTCTTTGGAATGTTGTATTTATTAGCCGCCTCTATTAATTTAAGTGAGCCATTTTGGATTTCTCGTATTGCATTTTGCAAATCTTCTTTACAATAACTCAGGTAAGGTGAATGATTCTTACCGTTGCGTGAATTAGTAAACTTTCGTTGGTAGGTCCGCACCATAGTAAAGTTGATATCTGTAGCAAATAAATAAACATTATAAATTTTTAAAAAATCCTGCGTAATTCCGGCGTATTTTTCCATTAAATAAATAATTTTCTGAGTATGCCGAGAAATATCTTGCCCTTAAGATGCTCAAAATGCGCAATTGGGACTATTTGGAACTATGATTAAATTCCATGGTAATGTATTATACGCCTTAATAGGGGCTATTTGAAACTTCGTTCCAATTAACCCCAAAACAGAAACCAAATAGCCCCATTTAGAAAAATCTAAATATATCCCAGCTCCAAAAAAGTAGAAACTAGCAAATAGAAACACTGAAAAGCGCATAAAACACACTATTACTTAGTTTATTCCATTTCTTACATACCTGTCTAGATTTTGTGTATCAGACGAAAGTTATCCAGGCACGAAATACACCAAAAATACAACACTTTTTAAAATTACGAGCTGAACCACTTAGAAAGCCGTTATCTGTCAAAATTCCTTTGTGACAATGACATTAATAGTCACTGTATTGCCAAATGGTAAAATATAATTCCTACTGTTCTCAGATTTGAATATCCACATGATCAAAACTTTTTTTTCGTAAATTTCAAATAGCCTCGTGAGTTGCAAATAACCCCATCTTACGGTATATCAGTTACACGTGGAGTTTCAAAGGCTTATTTCTTCGAAACTACTGGCCATTCTGAAATAATCCTTTAGGGTTTGCATACCCTTATGGGAAACTACTACCACACGCAGTCTCGTCCCGAAGTGAATTTCCCACACCGTGCCCTCCCCTTGTAAAACAAAAATCATTTGATGTGTTGTTTTCACTCTTCCTGATGTTCTTGATTTTCTTGTCCGTAAACCGCTGCTACACAGTTGCTACGAAAGGAAATTACTATAATTAGTATATTTTGTGTGTAACTTTTGATGTGGATGTTGAAAAACAATTTCCCACAAGAAAAAATGGAAATTATGAAGTAAATAGACAAGTAATAATTTAGTGTACCTTTCATATCAATACATTTCGAATTTTTTTGAACTCGTCTCAAAATTATTTCTGGCAGAATACAGTATTTAAAAAAGACTAATAGCTTTGGCATCATATTGCTGATAAATTCATTATCTCGATAAACTTCTATAACAGTCAAAGGTTCATTGACTGAAATAAAACATATGAAGTAACATGTATCCATGTTACTGACACGCATTTGTCCTTGAACCTGAAATAGATTTAATATTGTAGTAAAAGTAAATAACATGCTAAAATAAATTATAAAGTGGACATGCAATAGAATAATTAACTTACTTGATAGTAATAATCATGCTTTTTATTCATAACTAGAACATTATTGTCCAATGTTAGAGCAAAGTTTTTCTTTTCTAGTGCAGCTGCCTCTAGGCTTTGGTTTTTCCTCGCCAATGATGGAAAACACTTGATCTCTATTATGGCTCTCTCAATTTCAATTACACCTATAACAAATTTTCGTGATTATAACTAGTGTTATATTTTTTTTCCATATTTATCAAATGTATAGGTAAGATCCAATTTATACACATATGATACATGAATATGAATATTGATAAAGAAAGACTTACCATCTGGACTGCCAGCTAAACATCCAAATTCTTCATCAATAAAAAGACCTGAAGGCCTTACAGTTTTATTATACTGTTACATAAATATGCTTTTTGCCATATTTTCATTTTGCTGTCCATATAACATGTCTTTTGTACAAATATTTTTTTTATATAGAATATCCTTGACAAAATTGTGACATGGTGTTGTACTCTGGCATTTGCATACCTGTAAAAGTAAGATAAAATATTTTTTTTAAAGATGCTTTGTCTGCATAGGTGTTCTAAAAAACACAGAAATTACACATGCACATTTCTGATTACATTACCTTTTCAAATTGACTAGCAGTCAGACGGTCACTCCTATGAGTAGTATATAAATCATTTTCATGCTGCGCTACAGTAGACATTTCAATGAAAGCTATGTCTTCTGGTGACTTTTGAAATTCAGCAAACCGTTCTTCACACAATATTCTCAATTGTATTTCATCAATATCAATTGGATCACTTGCTTCAGGTCCATAGTTCTTGTCTGGTTTGGATTTTTCTCTTGGAACAAACAATCGTTTGCGTGTTGACGATTGTTGTCGTATCGCTAACTCGATTTACTGATTCCGTAATGTAACAAAAACGAATGTTAAAATTTTATAATCATTGTAACAAAATGCTATCATTGCAATCACATGATGTATCTATTTTTATTACCGTATCGGGTACAAGAAAGTTTTCTTCCTTTCTTTTTTAAAAGATTACAGTCGAAGTGTTGACTGCAAATTCTGGAACTCAGTTTTGGAACCCAATTAGGCCTATTGGTAGCAGCTATCCACATGTTTCTTATTTCAGGTTTATTTGGAAATCTGCAAGTATAATAAGATACTTTTACTATCTTACATTTTTGTAGTATAGTTTATGTATTATATAACAGTATGAGAGTAGCTATGTAGTTGTAGTGTGTTTTACTAATATCGTATAGATCAAAGCCTGAATATACTATATACCATATGAAAGGGTACATTCCCCGTTGAAACGTGGCCAATACTGAACTTTTAGATAAGAAAATAAAAATATTGGCCAAATCACAATTTTAGGACATTTTTCTCATTATACAGATTAGTTAGTATATTACTGCAACTATTTGATTATAAATAGAAGAACAAAAAGTGATCGAACTGAATAGGTACTTACGAGTGAAAGGATAGGTAATCCGTCAATCTTCATCAAACTATTACTTTTATAGTTTATTACACTGCATCTTACCATTTTGCACTATTGCACAAACTTAATATATCAAATTGAGCACGAAAAGATACGTATTCTGTTGTTATTTGGACGTAATTGTTAAAAATCAATTAGATGCAAATCGACAACAGTCACAAACGTCAAACTCGTTGTGCACAATGATGTGTGTGCGCTCAGCCGACACGGCCACGCGATAAAGGACAGAAATATTGCTACTCCGTCTCTTTTCTTTGCTAGTGACGATAATATGTTTGTCTTTGTCTTTTGCGAATGCAAAGGAAGATAATATCCAGCAGTCCATAGGAATAATCTTTCTACGAACCATATACATGAAACGCGATTGCAGTAAAGTCAGTAAACGTAAAATGTTTGTTTGTTCGTTGTCCGTCGATAACTATTTGTATTACAAATGTGAAAAAGTAATATGACAGGAAATACAATATATATATAGCGACTTAAAAATTAAGTTTACAAATGATACATAATAATATTATTTAGTACTTAGGTACTTATGTACTTATAAAATTTTGTATACTTGATATTATTATAACTTTACAATATCGATCGGTGATTTCTATCTATTATGAGAAGATTTTAGTTTGTAATTGTTTGTAATAGCCAGCAAAACTCACGGACCGACTTGCTAACACCACCGAAAGACTACTTTTATTTAATTTTTAACATAAAATTGCGTGTAAGCAACCTATACTACAATACCTTGCAATAATGATATGAAATTGTAATGAAATACATACAAGAAAATAATATTAGTTCAAATCAATGAAAATGCATACAATTTAAAATATACAAGCAATTCCGCGCGTAAAGCCTATCACCGCACTAGCTAGCTTGGTTTCAAAATGTATTTTTTATTTCAAGTCAATCGAATCATCACATTGCGAAGTTTGGCAACGAGTTTTCTTAGAAATTCCGACGTTACATCTAAGGTCAAAGGGTCAAGTAATAAGAACGGCAACCTCGCGCGCCGCGTCTTACGTAGTGATGAATAAAACACCTACTAACAATAATCATAAACTAGGTAATGCTAACAATTTTTTGATAACAACAATTTTTTATGTTTTTGTTTATGATAGTTAGTTTTATGTTATTATAATGTTTTTTTTAATGAAATCCATTATTATAAATTGAGTAATGATTTTTCAAATTTATATTACCGGTTGCACGCCATCTAGCGTCAAATTATTATAACATATCGCAATCATGGCGGTATGTTTTGGTATGGTTTTGGTTGTCAAATCGCACTCACACTAGTAAACGAAATGTCAAATTTTGCCCGGTTTTTAAAACTGTTTTTCTCAATATATAGTGCAAATTATTTACCAAAAAGTCTAATGCGCACCTATTTCATTATAGAAAAGTGATAAAATGATTCGTTTTGAGAAAAAAGTGTCTATGTACGGAGTAGAATGTATGCTTTAAATGTATGAACAGGCCAGCGAAACAATCACCTTAAGCCTAAGATTTATGATTATGAAGGTACTGTCCATTTTTTTCGGTAAATGTAATCTGGCTGAAAAAGAAAACCTATTACTTTCCCAATAGTAAAAAGTTTTCATTCTGGTAGCGCCCTAATTACGGAGCAAAACCACTATTTCAACATCCCATTCCCAATCTCTTGGCGAGATAAAGTTATTTCATCTTCCGAGTGCTATCAATACAGAGCTAACGGACTGACGTAACGTGCGTGTCTGTAACATATAGATCTCCACAATCTATGTCAGAGCATGTTTTATACCACACCATTGAGCTAACGAACTGAGGAAGATTTGTGGCTCTGAAAGAAAAGTAGAATAAGTCTTGTAAGCGCGTGGGTTTCACAGCTTACTAGGAGCGCGCTCGGGAGCGCTTGGTAGCGTGTGTAGTCGTCGGCGGTAGCGGAGCAAGAGAGCGAGAGCGCGGCTCGCTCGACGCAGACGCGCTGCGGGGTGCGCGCTAGTGATGGGAAGCGCGGCTTAGTCGATTTTCTGGTCGCGTAGTGTTGGCGCGAACATACTCCGGGGCCGGGGAAGTCCAGCAGGGGAGCGCGGACGAGGAGACCTTGGCGCCGAGGGCTTCTGTCGTCGTTGAAGCTGATGAAGTTGCGCCCTTGGCGCTTATGCAGAACTACAGGTGCAGGGACGTGTGTGCACGATGCGGGAAGTGGCAGTGCGGCGCTGTATGCGGCGATGCAGTGATGTGGATTCTGTGGCGATGGTGTGCACGTGGTTCAGTATCGAGAGGTTTCCTTTTCATTAAATCTTGTCTCTATTTTCATTAAATTATGTCTTCGTTTGTTGCTTAGAGATGTGTGATGAACATCTAGATCAGTCCAGTAAAGGGCAAAGGCGAGTGAGGGACCGCTTGATAGTGCCTCTGGTAGTCGAGATATCGGCGACGCGGGATATGCCGTCCTCTCCAGGATACAGTTTGGCAATGCGCCCCAGGCGCCAGCATAGCGACGGCGTATTGTCCTCCTGAATGAGAACTAGATCACCAATAGCCAACTTGGCTTTGTTCTCACGCCATTTAATCCTTGTTTGTAGTTCGGAAACGTACTCTCGTTGCCAACGTGTCCAAAACTGCTGACGCATTTTTTCGATGGCCTCATATCTTGTGCGGCAGCGTGCTGTATCATCAATGATTGGAGATGGCGGTGCGGTCAGCGGCCGACCGATCAGGAAGTGTCCTGGGGAGAGAGGAAGGAAATCTTTAGGACAAGAAGAAAGTGGGGACAGGGGTCGACTATTCATTATAGCCTCAACCTGCGCAAATAACGTGGACAACTCTTCGAAGGTCAGATTAGTGTTGCCCATTACACGTTTGATTATATGCTTGGCCGATTTGATGCCGGCCTCCGACAGACCAGAGAAGTGAGGAGCGTAAGGTGGATGGAAATTAAAGTTAATTTGCATGTTTGCTGCAAGATCACTAATTTCTTTTGAGTTTGATTTTAGAAATTGACCTACTTCCTTGGATGCTGCCACGAAATTACGCCCGTTGTCTGAGAATATCTCCAATGGTTTTCCTCTACGTGAAATGAAGCGTTTTAAGCATGATATAAATGCGTCTTTTGAGAGGTCGCTAACGGCCTCCAAGTGTACACACTTGAACCTAAAGCAGATGAAGAGACATAAATAGCATTTGGATACGCGAGCACCACGACCTTTTTTATTTAGTATATGAAAGGGCCCTGCAAAGTCCATCCCGATAGACTGGAAGGGTGGAGCAGGAGTGACTCGCTCGGGAGGTAGATTGCCCATCATAGGTGTAAGAGTTTTCCCTTTGTGGCGACGGCACACGACGCAAGAGCGCACGGTGCTGCGGGAGAGCAGTCTACCGTTGATTGGCCAGAAGTGCTCTCGGACAGAGTACAGCAGTTGCTGTGGACCTGCGTGGAGTAGGCGTTTGTGTTCCTGGCGAAAGATTAAAATGGTCATATGATGTTTAGAGTCTAATATTATGGGATGTTTTTTATCGTGGCTGTAGTTGGAACGATCAAGTCTACCGCCCACTCTCATAACACCATCCTCGTCGATAAATGGGCTAAGAGCTGATATTTTACTGTTAAGTATGGATTCACCTTTTATTAGTTTCTTGTACTCTTCAGGGAATGATTGTTTTTGAGCCTCTTTGGCTAATAATTTTAATGAAGTGTTCATCTCTTGAACTGATAGAGGACCTCTTGTAATGGTTTTATATTTCAGATGTTGAATGTACCTTAGTACATAAGCAAATGTTCTCTTGATTCTATCGAGAGTGGAGAAATCTTCAAATCGTATAACTGAAGACTCGCTTGCTGTCTTAACGAGTAGGACCTTCATCTCAGGTAACTTGATTATACTTGATTTTTCATTTGATGGCCAATGATTACTATCCTTGCTGAGGAAGGAGGGGCCTGACCACCAGTCTTGCAGCGTGCGCAGCTTCTCTGCAGGGACGCCGCGGGAGATGTAGTCCGCCGGGTTGAAAGCAGTGGGCACGTGACGCCATGAAGATAGGTTTGTATTCTCACAGATTTCTACGACTTTATTAGCGACAAAAGTCTTCAGCTTGCTGGGAGTGCTGTTGAGCCATGCGAGTACGACACTGGAATCACACCAGTGTATGCATGTCGAGATAGGGTACTGTAGGGAGTCCAAAACAGTCTTCGTGAGATTTGCGGCAAGAAGGGCTCCAAGTAGCTCCAACTTCGGTATGGTAAGAGGCGGTTTAGTAGGTGCCACTCTTGATTTGGCACAGAGTAAATGAACTGCTACGTTACCTTCGTTGTCAACTGATCGTAGGTATATGCATGCACCGTAAGCATGCATGGCTGCATCACAGAAGGAGTGTAATTGAATTTCTTGTGGATTTTCACATAGAACTCTTCTTGGTATTGTAATTTCTTTGAGAAACGGAAGGCTAGAACTCATTTTCTGCCATTCTTTTTGTAAATCAGCTGGGACGGGCTCATCCCAGTCCAATCCTCGCAGCCACAGCTGTTGCATAAGCATCTTGGGCAGGACAGTGGATGGTGAAAGCAATCCGAGAGGATCAAAAATGCTGAAAGACGATGATAGTATTTCTCTTTTCGTAGTTTTCTCTGTAGATTCTGAGCTTGGAGCTTCAATGGTGAATTGAAGAGAGTCAGATTGTGGACTCCAGCCTAAGCCGAGGGCACTGGATGCGTCACTCAAGCTTAACTTGCTCTGCAGGTCGACACTGGAAATTGGAAAGATGTCAGGAGCATTTGACTTGAACTTTCGGAGATTGAAGCCGCCAGATTTCAAAATAGCGGTGACTGCATTCAGTATACGTAGTAGCTCTTCTTTAGTATCAGCTCCTGTTAGTAGGTCGTCACAATAAAAATCCTTCTGAAGTATTTTCTTGACCTTATCGTCGTCGCAGTCTTCTCCGAGTTGCCACAAGCATTTAGTGCTCAAGTAGCTTGCGCTGGCGAACCCATAGGTCACGGTGTTCAGTCTAAGCGTTCTAATAGGGAGATTTTCTTCTTCACGCCAAAAAATAAGCTGTAGGTCTCGGTCTTCTTCGTGGACATAGACTTGACGAAAGAATTTATCAATATCTCCAGCTAATACATACTTGTATAGGCGAAATCGTAGCAGAATCGAAATTAGGGAGTCTTGCACCTTGGGGCCAATCATTTGGATGTCATTTATGGAAACGCCAGTAGATGTCGCGGCGGAGCCGTCGAACACGACTCGCAACTTGGTGGATTCACTCTGCTCGCGCAGCACGGCGTGGTGGCACAGGTAGTGGTGCCGGCGCGGCGGTGGCGGCTGCTCCAGCGGAGTTCAATGACCCAGTGACAGGTATTCTGCAATAAATTCACAATAGGCTTGCTTGAGATTCGGATTTTTGCGGAATTTTCGCTCTAAAGAAAATAATCTTTGTCTTGCTCTATGATAGGAATCACCGAGAACATCAGTAGACTCCTTAAATGGAAGCTTCACACAGAAATGTCCATTTTCTTGGCGAGTAGTGTGTGTCTGAAAGTGCTGCTCACATATCTTCTCACTATCACTCAGGAGAGGTCTTTTTGGTAGCTCTTCTAGCTCCCAAAATCGGGTAAGTTGTTGATCAAGATGATTGTTGAAGTGAGCGTCGTTTCTTGACAAATTGCACTGAATATTTCTAGGTACACAGTTGGAAGGTATAGATATGGGGCCTGAAATTAGCCAGCCCAACTGGGAACTTCTTAAAAATGGTAAATTTGCTCCAAGTGATTGCTGCTCTCTTCCTATAATTTCCCAGAACAAATCCGCGCCAATCAGCATGTCTATAGGGCCTGAAGTGTTGAAGGAAGGATCAGCGAGTGGAGTTTTCGGCGGAATCTTGAAGTAGCTTAAATCAATGGTTGAACTTGGAATATTTGCTGTAAGCTCAGGTAGAACCGGACATGCTAGTGTGGTATGGTAGTCGGTATGGCGAGAATGTATGCGGACGACACTTCTCTCTGCAATGAAACCACAGTGTGTATTGCCCATACCGGTTATCCTTGTAGTATTAGTCGATATGGTAGGTAGGCCCAACTTTTCTTTCAATGCTCTAGTTATAAAGGTGGCTGCAAGATCACTAATTTCTTTTGAGTTTGATTTTAGAAATTTTCTTTTCATTCACACATAGTCGGGTTTACAATTAATAACATATTATTCGTTAATTAGACTTTCACTGTGATTACTTTGAAAGCTTGCACTTTAAGCTTCAGAAATATTAACCTTCCACCTTGTTTCTCTTTCCATTATTGTTCAGGATGGCTTCAACGTCTAGTGATGTTGATGTTTGGTCCCTACCGGAAGTTATTGAATATTTCCGGGCTGATAAGGAGATTAGAGATGAGATTTCTGAGGATGAATTTAAAGAGATTATTAATGTTCAAGCTGATTGGGTTAAACTGGTAAGGACTGCTCTAGAGTATCAAGGTTTTGATCCTAGAGTAATCCTCAGTCAATTGATCAGGAATAGAAAGAGTTATGAAGCACAGAAACCTACCCTTTCTATGTGGGATCTGGCAAATGTTGGTGATGATCTCAAATGGACATCAGCTTCTGAAGAAAAGAACAGATATACTAATATGGAATCCATCGCAAAGGATGTCAACTTCATGATAACCGTCTTCCTGGCTAGGAATAACCACATTGGCAAAATAATAAAGAAAGCTAGGGGTGGAGTTGAGGATATACTCAACATGTTAAAGGAGAAATATGTTATAGATGATGAAACTCACAGAAGCGGAACATCTCTGGAGTCCAGAACTATAACTCTTCCTAGAATTGCAGGTGTTTTCCCTGGTACTGCTGTTAGAATGTTCCATGAGAAGACCGTGAAAGAAATTGTCACTTACGAGACTTTCCCTGGAACTGTAAAACCAGAAACTCATGCAATCTGTTGTCCTCTTTTACCATCAGTCTGTCCTAGTTCTTTAACTAATGACAAGGGAGGGAACTTCCATCCTGCTATGATATGGACAGCTATTAAATTGGATGAGATCATCCATAGAAAGGATAAAGAACTCACTCCTTTGATTGATCTGTTGGGCTACTATAGAGCTGGCTTCCAATCCACAGCTATGCCTGAGAAATCCAGGACAACTATTTTCTTGAAGTTGGATCTCATCACTGTCAAGAAAATTCCAAAGAATGTAGAGGAAGTAGTCTTAACAGATCCAGCAAAAGCTTTAGCTACAAATTGTTATGCTTTGCTAGGTCAGACTAGAACTGAAGATGAGAATCATGACCTGATGATGAAGGTGGCTAAGACAGGAGACATGACTCTGTTCTAGATTATGAATAAAACGTCTCAATTCTAGATTTAAATTATTTTAGATTTTCTTATGCTATTTAGTTAAAACACTTAGTTATAGTTTTGATTATTCTTTGCATGTTAGTTATTAATCACTTTATAATATTATAGTTGTTTTTAGTTAAGATTTAGGTTTAGGTTGCACTGCCAGAATCAAGAAGACAACGCACTTTCTGGCATACGTTGGTACTTGGATTTGTCACATCAATAATGGCTGTAGATAGTAATACAAGATTGTTTTGTTGTACCTGAGATGAGACATTAACCAAAACTTCCATGGTTGATTCAGGAACATCCATGGCTTCAGTGATGGCAGGTTGCACCGGGATGCTGGATGCAGGCTGTGAAGTTATGTGAAGCAGTGAATTGTGCTTTCTGTTACATTTCCGACATGGTCCTTGAGGACAATCCTTGGCAACATGTCCTTTTTTAAGGCAATTAGGACATAACTTCAGACGGTAAATTTCAGCCTTTCGTTGTTCTGGCGTTTTTGATAAAAATGTGGGACATTTATAGATGCTGTGATCTGCGCTGCAATAGTTGCAGACCCATGTTGATTCTCCATTAGGTTTGTCATTGTTTGTATTAGATTCTATACAAGCTAAGGATTTCCAGGAACGCTCCTGCTTATTGCTAGAGTTGTGTTTTTTACTACTAGAAGTGTTCTCTATAATGTTAGCACGATTTTGTAAGAATTTTATTAATTCACTTAATTTGGGCATAGTGTCATCATCAGGATTCCTATATTCATCCCATGCTCGTTTGGTAGTGAAATCTAGTTTGTGGTACATAATTTGTACTATCAATGGGTCCCATTCATCCGTGGACTGGCCTAAACTTGACAGGGCTCTGAGATTCTTGTTGACATTATAAACCAGCGCTCTAAGAGAACTTTCAGAATCACGGTGCGTGGGCTGTAGTTCAAATAAAATTGAATCTATGTGTTGAGTGATCAAGTGCCTTTTATTATTGTACCTTTCACAAAGCAGGTCCCAAGCAACTGTGTAGTTTTTGTCAGAGACCACTAGGTTGGTTAAAATGTTGGCTGCTTCACCGGTTAAGTAAGAATTGAGATAATGGAATTTGTAAATGGGAAGTAATTGTAAATTTTCATGAATGAGTGATTTAAAGGTATCTCTAAAGTCTAACCATTTAGAATAAGTGCCATCAAATTTTGCTATTTCTATTTTAGGTAATTTAAAATTTACACTGCTGGAATGGTTGCTCCGAGAATGCGGATGAGATGGAAGTTGTGGAGATACACTAGGGCATTGCCGCAGTATTGTTTCTGCCTCAGCAATTAATTCTATAAACTTAGAGTCTGTAGCATCCCTCTCATCAATTTCAGTTGATATAGTTTCTATGGAAAGCTCATCGATTTGATCTTGCAGCACAACAAAATTTTGAAATAAATCTCTGATCATTTCTAGTCTTAATTTAAGCTCGTTTACTTGTGATTCTTCGTATTCTGATATGGGTACTATCTTGATCTGGTTTAAGTAATTTTTAAATTTAGTTAGCCTACCACGGATACTTGCACGTTTAGTGTTTAGGGTTTTGATATCCATTGTGACAATTTAATCAATAAAATTCCCTTTACAAGATAGCACTGAATCACTAGTACAAATAAAACGGATAGATCTTACGTTCCTCCTCGTCTGGCTATCGGTAGTTACCGGCACTCCCTCGGCGTCAGCGAAGCGAAGCAACCACGCGCGGGCGCGGTGTTGGGGCTCAGGACTGGGGCACGACGCGCTCGACGATTACCCGAAGTGATGACGGGCTCTGGCCACAAGGATGGGCACGGGCACCTCTTGCGCTGAAATAGTCGGCCCAAAGCTGGGTATATTTCGTGCAACAAGCCAAGGACGGTGCAAATAGACAACGTAAGGGGCGCAAACAACTCAAGCGCAAGGCACAAAATAACACTTGTTAGTAAAACCCAGGAACAAATTAAAATAAGGTGGCAGCTATGTAGCACACGAGCACAAATGCTGGCTAGCACACCCAACACGTGCGAGGGATAGCGTGGGCAACACGATGTTCACAACAAAATGGCGCACAAGTAGTTTGCAGGTCACTTTTGTATTGCACAATATAGTGCGGGGTATAGAGATAGCTTATATGAATAGTATAGGTGACAAGAATAATTGATTCGCAAAATAATAGCGTAGAATTATTGTAAATACCTAGGCGCCTCACCTATAGTATTTTTCCTAGCCACTTGTAGCTACTTATGCAATCGCACTATTGCACAAGGCTACAAAAATTAATGGTATAGGTGGCAGGAATAAATATTGTTATTGAATTAAATAGATACGTACAATGCACATGCATGACATAGGCTTTTCCTATCACTGATGTAGTCGTCCCGCAATTACGCAGGTTATAAACTACAACAAAAGGGTTAGGTATAGGTGATAGGAAATGAAATAGGAAACTTAGCTTGGTATTCACGGCCGGCCGCACCCGGGAGGCCGCACCGTAATGTAGGTATGTAGATATTGCTTCGTTTCTTCGTTTCTCGACACGCACGATGGTCGAGGCCCGTTGCTCGCAGACACGCCGTATGCACACGTGGCGCGTGCACAAATCTCAGCGAAGCACGAAGTGAAGAAGTAGAAACCTCGACTCGGTATCCGAAGATTGCAGTCAGACGGTCGCCTTTATGTAAGCGCGTGGGTTTCACAGCTTACTAGGAGCGCGCTCGGGAGCGCTTGGTAGCGTGTGTAGTCGTCGGCGGTAGCGGAGCAAGAGAGCGAGAGCGCGGCTCGCTCGACGCAGACGCGCTGCGGGGTGCGCGCTAGTGATGGGAAGCGCGGCTTAGTCGATTTTCTGGTCGCGTAGTGTTGGCGCGAACAAGTCTATTTTTGATGTGATAGGATTTAAAGAGATCCGTTATTTTTACATTCCTAGTTCTTCGGCCGTGTTGTATTTAATGCAGTAGTTATCAATCAATGGGAACGTACTGCATTGCTGGATGCGGATTTCTGAATACCTGGTACACATGCCAAATACGAACCGCGGAATTTTGGGGCTGGGGAAAACTCGCAGAGGGGCAAATACATTGTTGGGGGTGAAATGAAAGGTAAGTAGATAAACCAAATATTGATACGTTAATCTAAATTACGCGAGCTGATAGGCAAGGGATGTCACAATAGGTCTGCAACAATGGCTGTTCTAAGACAATAACGATTGATCGGTTATCAAGTCTACGATCATTTTCGTTTTGATCTCATATTGTCAACGTCTCAACGTTTCGTAATTAGAAATTGTAACAGATAGGTTGAAGAGTTCTCGTTTATAGAATCGTTAAGTAACGCTTGATAGCGGTCTAGCAATTATCTTTTACCGGTGAAAATCTTATGCGTCGCTTTAAATCTGAATTTATAGCATTTAATCTTGCAAAATTAATTATATTTAGAGAGTGAAGTGTAAAGTACATACTTAGTGCTGATGATAACTAAAGTGGACTTTGATTGAAATCTCGCTTTAATATACAGGTAGGTCTCTTATTATAGTTTAATTAAGTTGACGACGGTTTTACTTTCTCTTCAACTATGTACCGACCACAAACGTTTGCCTAAGTTATAAATTATAAAATATGGCTCCTTTCAAATGTATTTAGCGGTTATGGCTTTCATTTCTAATTTTTAATAACTTTAATTAAAGTAAAAAAAATACAAAGCTAAAACTAGCGTAGTCTTACGTAATAAATGAATAGTGCCTTAATATAAAACTCAATAAAGTATTTGTGTTATACCCACGTGTTTATCGCGCTTATCCAACAAATTGTGGTTGATAACCTGTTCTTTCTTATTTCACTTTGCACGAACTATATAGTTTCCGTATATACATGTAGGTTTTGCTTTAAATTGGAAATTATTCACGTATTTGGATATACATCCGTTTATCCTGGTCACCTTTTACATGTCACTAATGTTACAATCATTTCCTTAATAAATATGACCAACATGTTTTGATATTAACTCATGGTACAAGTTTCTGTATCAACTAAGTACATTCCGTATAACATTCCAGAAATGCTTCTATAGTTATCCGTAAGCCGCGGTCACTATCATACCTCAATATCTATGTTATAAACCTAGTTAGGAAGTATTTCTAATAACACTTTTAAATAATACATTTTCTTCAAGCGTAACGATCCACTAGTAACACTTAATTCACTTTAATTCTCACATATAAACCTCACACGCGCATATTTCATGACGCAAACTTCGCACACAATAAAAACATTAACAAAAACTTGAAGCAATACATAATCACTTGCCTATTTTCTCGGTCTTGATGAAAAAGAAACTCAGTCGCATCTGTGCACCCCACACGCGAAACACAATGCGACACATCCGTCTGCGCGCGCGCAGGCTTGTGCGCTTTCCGCCTTCTGACTATCTGAGTCTTCAATCACTAGCGGGATGAATACAGTACCTAGCGTCATCGAGTCGAAAAACTAAGCGGATAATCGATTTTACGCATCGACAATCTTCAATAGTCAATGTTTGAAAACAAATTGACGGCGTGGTTGCGTTTCTTCAGTCACTAAAATTCGCTGAACGTCTCGTGGTTTCCGATAACAAGCGTCGTTGAGGTATTACAACGTGTGCTTGTCGCGCGTGCCTGTCCGATATTAATTAAAAGCATTACCTTGGAATCCGAAGCACTGCATCCTGCGTCGCACGCGGCAGCACGCGCCCCTCGCGGCCACACTGACACTACAGTTGTCAAGCTCTGACATCACATCACCCTTTGACGTACGACCTTTGTTACCTACATTTGCCTTACACACACTCGTGGCTTTATCACGAGGCAATAAGGTGCACAAAAACGCGACACACGGTATAATGCGCGCGCTGAACCGAAACTGACGGTCCGATTTGTTCAGCATTCGTTACATATCATATCATATATATCATCAGCTCTATCAATAAGATTTTATTGATAAGCAATGGATCAGAACAAGATGATTTCTGTATCTCTTCCTCGATTGGGTGACCCTTTACACAAACTTTGCCGTTAGTAAAGTATCTGTCAATTTTATCTTGAAATGTTTCGTTCCATGATTGCATTGTATCAGGAAGGATTTTTATCACATTTTAGATAGGGTTACTATTGGATTGTCGCAGCTTCTTTCTGTTCAGATTTAAAAAAAACTTTTTACAAAAAAATACAACCGACTTTTACACAAAAAATCAAAAAAGTGCAAAATAACTTTAATTTCGGAACTCGGTGTTTGTGGTTGCTTTTTTGTTTTATGAACACCGACTTCCGAAATTAAAGTTATTTTGCACTTTTTTGATTTTTTGTGTAAAAGTCGGTTGTATTTTTTTGTAAAAAGTTTTTTATTTTTCACTTTTTAGTGGTCCCCTCCCCCCCCCTAAACGAACCAATCACATTGGTGTAAAAAAAACGTACTGCTCCTTTGCAGAGTAAACTAAGAGGTCGTCAATGTAGACAATGTACATATTTTTTTTAGATTTTTCGAAAACCGCTTGGCCGATTTCGATAAAATTTTCATGGGACCATTTGGGAAGTATACCCTTTCCAACAAAAAAAGAATTTTTCAAATCGGTTGACAAACGACGGAGTTATGCGCGAAAAAACATAAAAAAAAAAATACAAACATCCGAATTGAGAACCTCCTCCTTTTTTAGAAGTCGGTTAAAAATAAAATAATAACAAAATACGATACGGCAAATCAATACTCCGTGAACCGTGTTCAATCATTCGACGTCTGTGTCAAAATATTTACGATAGGACATCGTTAGAGCTATGAACGTGGGTTCGTTGAACGAGAGGAAGCAATAAGGTTTCAAAAAATGAAAAATTTGGATAAACTACGTTCGAGTCAAACAGCTTTTGATTAAATGCCTACCGTGGAAGAGTGACTGCAAAAAATAGAAGTTCAGATCAAACGCGGTCGGAATGAAGGCAGACATCCGAATGATTCGGTTCCGATGGCGAGGCAAACGGGGCCACCGCGCTACGGAATGCAGGCAAACAGACTGGAACACCGATCTTTAACTAAACTGGACTTTCTGACAGACGCAATAATGAACTGCAAGTACTGCATTCACCGACTATTAAAACGATGAATAAAAAATGAGATATTTTCAAGCTCGATCATAATCATAAGTTTATCGTTCCCGCGTTTACATTGTTTATGTAATGGATCTGTCCACTGTCTGGATACATTACTCACTCATTCCGCCTGATTAACAATTCATTTACGTTGCATTTATAACGGTAAAAGGTCGGAAATCACGCGAATATGCGAATAATGCTCATATTCACCGAACCATACTCACTGATTTCTGAATTCAATAGGGCGGTAAAAAAACACTTTGCAACCAAAACAATCAAGTTGCCATGAGAAAAAAAAAAACATGAGTATATTAGTGTGTATATGTCACTCGGGGAACAATCGATGAAGCTTGGAAACAATCGGAGCAGAAAATAAAACTGACAATGTGAACATTGTGAACAGTGCACGGAAGGGAGATACACACTATTAAGAACCTATATTTAATTTAAAGCATGATAAGATAATCTTATAGAACAGAAAAACAAATGTTACCTGGATTAAAAATGTTTGGCAAACATTCAATTACTTAGCAACTTATTGTTAGCTTACTGCAATATCTAGCCATTCAAGGGTTGTTTTGCATTAGACCACTATTTGACAGTCTCTATCTATACTACATGAAGGACGAATCTATTGCTCTGAGTAATCAAAAAGAGTTATTTGCCATGATACCTGGTATCACATCATACCTTTATGTCCAACAATAAACATCTTTCGGATTTGATGAACATACTGAACAGTTGGAAAGGTGTTATTTAACTTACATACACATCGTATTGATTTTTTACCCTTATCAGTGAACTAACCTTATCTCCCATAATCCCAGCTCAACAGTACGGTCACAATGTATTGTTCTCGACGATTGAGTCACGTTCAGCAGTAACACTTTGTTCGGAACACTGCTAACGACCGACAGGTTGTAAACTCATCGGCTGTGAGTCCCATTACTTAACCTATTTCTTTTACTGACTCTTCAAAAGTTACGCAAGTTGGCACGACTGATAACTACTTTAACACGTTGGGGATTTTCCTTTGATTTCTTAATACGGAGTCCTTAAATCCGGAGCACAAAGCGACTATCTTCTTTGAACAACATTCGTCGTTATTATGATGCAGGAATACTTACAAATAAAACATTACCATAGTATGTACATATTTTGTGAGAAACGTAGCATTTGTACAGATGACACATCATGTCCTTGGTCGAAGCCAGTGTGTCTGCGTCGTGGTTGATGCTGCCGGCGCCTGCGCATCCGCGCATTGTCACGTCGACCTTGCCATTGCGCACTTGTGGCAGACCGGAAGCTCTTCACTAATTCCACATTTTTATAAGAATGTATAATTTTGATACCTGCTTAAACTAATTTAGAGTTCGCAAAACTCTTTCATGACTCACAAAACCTTCTTTGAAGTGGTAGTTAAAATTAAATTAAAAAAGAAACGTACATAACTAAAGCAAAATGAGAATCCTTTCTTTACTCGGTATAAAAGGTTCGATACAACGGTCTGTTGAGGTTTGTACATTATGGCCGTTCATTTAATACCGCGGAACATCAACTTTTCAATAGATTCTAATGGATTAAAATCCAGGCAGTTTTCTGAAGATTCAGTTACGATAAGAGCTTCTCTTTTGATTGGAAGAGTATTGGATAAATAACGAGAGGCAGGTCGGTGATTGAATTAAGTTAACGTCTCCAAAGACCGCTCGCTAGATTTAATTTAGTTTTCGAGCAATACGATTTACAAACGAAATTGGTAGCTCTGCTGTTGGGTGAGGAAGCGACTCTTTGACAGTGTGTTTTCTAACCGGGGTGTGATTGCTTCTCGATCCCACAGATAAAATGACAAAGGTGTAGTATGTATAGCCATTGTAAGTGGTCAAAGGGCCAGGATGTTATAGTTTTTTCAACATCGGTTCTTAAATATTTATATAGGTAACAATGCCTCTTCGACATTGTCTGCTACCGGATGGAAGGCTAATGAACCAAAGTACCTGTTACAAATTAAGTCTAGCATAATCTATTCATGTTACTATTCACGCGTGTACGTTGTTATTTACATTTAGATAGTCGCGTGTGATCGATACGATGCGTTGTGAACCACAAGTATCTAAGTCAGCGTCGCATCAGCGCACAATGTCCAGATAACGACTGTACCTATGTAGTTCTGTACCTAGCCTTAGGTCCAGTATTTCATATACAATGCCTACATACAGCAACCTGATGTATTCCTGGCCTTACTTGGAGTATGATCGAGGTTTTTATTTCGTTTTAATCACACTTTTGGGATTGGAATTCCAGGCCAGATTTTTTGCATAAGCTCGAACTCTCGATCGCAAATGGAACTGTCGTCTGACAGTTTTGGTGATTGATATGCTATCAGGTTTCCTGTAAAGCATGTCTGCGTATGGTTAACGAAACTATAGTTATCTCTATTTGCATTAGCAGTGTTGTACAAAATACAGATTAGTGAGCGAATTAGGGCAATATGATAAACAGAGAGATTAGTGGACCCAATTCTCACGTTAGGGGCGAATATATTGATTGCTGGTGATTCATCGTGATGCATATCAGTGACTGACTTTCAATGAAGTGTCTCGTTTTCACTGGGGACCCAGTCTGCCGTTACTTTCTATAGCACACATCCAATGGAAATCCGACTTCATGGAATGACTAAAGTTAAAGACTTCATAAGATCTTCACAAGTAGTTGCAGTTGTTTTAGCTGATCCGTAAAACTTTAGAAACTTTTAACACAAAGCAGAGAAAGTTGGCAGTAAACGAAAAAAAGGTGGTTATCGTACCAGCCAGTGGGTAATCCGTAGCTGCGAGCTATAATGAAGATGAAAAAGTTCTTCTTGAAGTTTCTCACGTAAAACTAAATACAAACAACATGATTTTACAATAGTTGACAAATACATAGCTATCCAAAAACCTCGTCCAGGGCCTCAAACAGAATCAAGTAGTCGCTGTTTCAATTATTCAACAATGAGCTCAAATGCGGATGGCCGCAATGTATGACAGTTCAGTCCAACTACGAGTACAAAAGGCTACGGATAGCCGTAGCTCTGAAATGTTGATAAGCTTTGTCGACATTACCTACGTAGAAATGAGCATACAGACCTATAGCACGCGAATGGAAAGTATGTAGTTATTAAAGTTTGAACAAACTTATTAGGAAACTTTTGTATAAAGGATTTGCTTCATCGGTTTTGTTATGGGCACCAACGAAACTGTATGAAAGAATAGCTACTGTTATATCAACAGTCAGCAGGGAACGCCGGTAACGGCCTAACGGGGCTACCCAGGCTTTAAACTCTTATAAAAAATAAGGGTCTCCTGTATTTCTACAATAATCTGGCGCCATTCAAAACCATTTTATAATATGTACCTAAGTATGTATGTTCTTCAAAGAATAATAGACCGTTGTCAGCTGTCTACGTATCTGTGGTGGAAGGTCGATCAGGGGAAGCGGCTGACGGGTCACGGTCATTCTTGTTGCAGTATTTCACACTAGCATTCATAGGCCAGTAACTTTTCCGCTTAATTGACAGGCTTCCAAATTAAATGCGAAATATCTTCCCAGAAGTAAGTAGGTACTACGCTGTACTTACAAATTGCCTTTCAAGTAAGTGCCTCTTCGTTTTAACGTTCGTCCTGAACCGTTAATGGATCGGTTATCGAGTGGTCGTCACACATCTACCTGGGCGTACTGCTCTTATTGGAGAGCAAACATCCCGCTCGGCAGCTGCTACTCGGGCTCAAATGTTTGCCAGACATAAATCTTACATTCACATCAAAGGCTCAACTTGTCACTTAAAGCGCTTTACCGTAGTCTACACTAACGTTCCATGACTTACGGCTAATGAAACTATTCACGCAAATAATTCAGTAGAAGCCCTACAAGCGCGGGTAGTAAATCTAACATTATAAAGGGAAGCATAACACCGCGTAGTGGCGCCGCTTACAAAGCCTTACATAGATTCTATTAAACGAGTTACGTTGCTTACATACTTGTAATATGCCACGGATAAGGGCAAAGGGGTTTCGCTTCAGTCAACAACCCTTATTACGATATGATTTTAGGTGAAGTAGAAAATTGTAACGGGACCTCAAAGAGCTTAGAAAATCCCTTCGAAGGATAAAAGGAATATATATTTTCTATTTATTTTACAATACCGACTCTTTCAAAGTTAAAAAAAGATGACAATATGTAGGTAAGTAGTTGCTGTTGCTGGTTGTACTGAAAAAGGTCAGTAACCAGTTCTCTCCAACATTTGCGTAAACTTGAAAAAAACTGGTAAACTGGTTACGACTAAATATAAAATGTTTCATGAAATAGAAATAGTTGAATAGTAATAAGGTGTTTATTTTACCTGTTCTCGACAGTCTCGACAGCGCTTGCATTACCAACATGGTAATAAACAATTAAAAAGCACAAACAAAATATCATAACACTATGTACCTCTTCCGAAAAGTATCTCCAATTTGTTTGGCACCTCAAACCGTATTTTCATATCACTCGTTTTTCTATCACATGTAACACGAAACACTTCTATTTCGGCGCCGGCAGTTTCGAAATTCAAAATTCGTAGTTTCGCGCCGCGTGGGGCAATGGAGCGGATCGGATATTCGTCGGTGACAACAGAACGCGTACTGAGCGCGGCCGTCCTTCCGCACTGGGATGGCTCCCGCCGCGCCGCCCTACATACATCTACACCGAATGCGACGCGTGAGATGTGATGTAATCTGCATGTGACGAAATGCACACACAGATTAGAGCCGATCATATAGCGTCACAACTATTACTTTATCAGTTCAAACAACAAACGTTCCCGCGCTACCGTGTCGCACTAGTCAAGAGCTCTACTCCGACTAACGCAGACTGTCAACTTGTGAACTGCTAATTTAAAATTAGTTTGTTATTTAAACAAAGGCGCTTTAAAATACTGTAAACATTGTGTGAATGTTGGGACACAAAAGAAACCAAACTGGAACAGGTCATTGGAAGCCGTCCATCCATTGCACAACTATGGGATTTAATTAGCATAAACCAACATTTGGATTTGAGGGAGTACAATTTTATAAATAAAACATTTAAACTTTGAATGCGTATACAAAAACTGGGAATTCATATTCCTCTCTGACTGCCATTCATATGTAAAATTTTATTCCATCAAAAAATTTCTGATAGACTGAACGTTTTCAAATATTTATATGCAATGCTCAATGAACGATGAACGAATAAACACGACAAATTGAACACTAGTTCATCAGCCACCAGGAAGTATTGCATACGAGGGCTATGACGAATTGGGATTGCAGTATAATGATAGACATAATACAAGGAACTGTTATTATTATAACTACCAAGTATACATTATGCTGGACAGACGATAAGGAAGTAACATAGATTGACATTACTGGGAAGATTGTTAAATTCTTCAAGATAATGAACACCAGTTGGAAGAACAACGAAAGCATAAACAAGTTTTTTTTTTATCCAATATAGACAAAAATGGTCGATGGTCTATGTTGTTCACACGTCGGGTAACTTTGTAAACAAGTTACTGTTGAGTTCTTTATCATTTAGCTTACGATAGTTAAGTACATGTTCAACATGTGCTTAATGCAGGAGACTGAGACACGGAATATAGGTATTTTCTAATGACCGCAAGAGGGTTTTGTTTTAATAAAATCATGCCAAAGGTTCCATACATAAAAGACGATCTAGACATAAAATTAAATTTATTATACATAATTATCATTATTTATTTTGCACTATGCCAAGTAAAACGCAAACAATCTGATCTTTTTAACGAACAATTTTACATAGTGTAAAATGTTTACACCGAAAAATTCGCATTAACGCCAACTGGAAACCAAAACTTCGCATTAGGCTCCAAAGTGCGAGCCTATCACAAAACCTATCTGGCAATGTGCCAGAACAATACAATAGTACTGTAAGATTGTTTATACTGAAATGGCCCAGTAACTGTTTTCCACAGGACATTTCTAATGATAGGAATAGCGGTGCTGTGAAATACCCAGTTCGGAAGATTTTGTCCCAGCATTTTTTTTCTGCACCAACATGTAGGACAGACGAGCCAAAAACTGTACAACATAGTTAGGTGCTGAAAAGTTGGAAGCTTTGGGGCTTTAAGCAAAAGGCTTTCCACCAGCTGCCAGTAGAAATTCTTTGAAATCAACAACACACACACATAATTCCGTAAAGGACACGTTGAATGGAATAGCTATTAATTTATAGCTATTTATTTATAAACGTAACGTTTGTAATGAACGAGGTAAATTATGAAGTACGTCCAATAGAATTATGTACAATTTACATAAATGAGCTATGTATAGACCCCACACACGTACAGCCTTGAATGAAACTGCTAAGGAATAGGGAACCAACGTGTTTTTTCAGATGCAAATGAGTCTATAGAAGACACATATTACAAGCGTATGCTACTCGATAGGCATAGAAATTCATTCCTTAAGGAATAGATAAGATAGATAGATAGATAAAACATTTATTTAGCGCAAAAATAGAGAACAAAGCACAATTACATACATAAATCATAAAGAAATTACTGTTATTAAAAATAAAACACATTGGTTTAAAAAAATAGCGACAAAGTAGGTTCATGTATGTAAATAACGTTGGAAGTATGTATTGAGCATAGAGTACAATTATTATATACATAGATGGTATTGAGTTTAAAGATTGCCACGGTACCTAGATAAAGTATGGATATTATTGCAAGTCAAAAAAGCTGATAGGACATCGCCCACAAACTGAACATTTAGCTCGATTCCAGTGACCGGTAGATGCATAAGATACAACTTTTGTAAAAAATAGAAGAAATAATACTTGCATTCATGAAACATTTGTTAGCCATTGTCCAGCAAAATGCATGGAATAACATTTCACTTCCGCCTTTAATATTACAGCCCTCCGTTGTTTATCAGACTAGTCTTTTATTTGATGAAGAAAATAAAAGTATTATGTCATCAATGTATTCGTCTTGATATTGCGAAAGTTGTGTACTCAGCAAATATCCGAGAGCGTAAGTCGGAAAATAAGGGAAACTGTGTATCTAAGAGACAGAAATTAGTTGTTACTTAGCTGTTCTGTCTGTAGGTGTCATTCGTTCCAGTTTCTTTGACAACTGTCTTGAAGTGTTGTCGATTGTCGTGTTGTCGATTCGATTTTTAACTGTGACAATCAGATCATTTCTTTTTTTTTTTAAAGTAGATTGGAAAGTGATCGTGGAACCTAAATTTACAGTCAATGTTAAAATCATCTTGTAGGTAGGTACTGATCTCAAAAGTAAAATTTGTTAAAAGCACAACTATTAATAGGCAGCAAGTCGACAAGGCGACACCTTAGTCGTACCCGTTTACAGCTCGTCTAGGAAGCAGGCCCTGATTGGATTACTCGTTAGGACGTCTGTACTAAAATACCGCACGAAAGTTTATTAGCCTGAACGCAAGCGGTTTGAACGCATTCAATAATAGTTTACATATGGCTACCGATTAAAACTATAAATAGGCGCGGCTAGGACTCACTTTGGGTATTTGGTCTAGCGTCCATAACTGCACGAAATATAATTTAGGTAGGTTCTTTAATCGCAATATCCTGGGCGGAATACGCGTTCCATTACCACTATAATCATGCCGGATAGGTATTGCAGGTTGATTAAGTTTTACCACCTACCACCGCCTAAGTCGTACTCCACCAGTATCTGATTGCCTGTTTGATTAAACTACAATTTAAATCATGGATATTTTTCAGTCTTGCTCCAGTTCTTCAACTTGGAACGAGCGGAGCCAGCCGCCCGTTGCGTGTGTTCAGGACTTACTGATAAAAATCACAAGCGAGTTCCTCCAGTCCAGCAATCCTTGGCGGATATTTATTGTATTCTTCGCAGTCAGAGTCAGAAAAGTTCTGATGGAGACGAAAGAGTGTGTTGTGACAATTCACATATCTTAATTTTATTACTTTTGAACTAGATAGTTCTAACATTATCCTTGTTACCTTAACTGGAATGTAGTTATGTCTAATTTCGGTTTAACTCCTACGTCAGAGCCGGTCATTGTCGGCTAGGACGATGGTCTATTGTATTCATAACGTGGGCATTGTGTCCTGGATCCGAAATTAATAATAATGTGCCTCTGAAGATATGCGGCCGCTTCGATTGTCTTGTGATATTCACTGCCGATGTTTGAGGTGGACAGTTAATAGACACTGGATTGAAAAATAACTGCATGGCACCGAAACACCCATTTAAACCTTAATTGAGCCCTTTTTTTTTTCTGGATGGGAAATCATCAAATGACTTCTCCCGCTCTGGGCGGAGCGGAAGGGAGTGTCAGACTCTTACTGACTAAAACCCACCCGTGATCCTTCTTGTGCCCTTTGCGTTCCAGGGCCGCGGTAACTCTTTCGAACAAATTCCGCAACCCTAGCAGGCACCGACCCTATGGGGCCCCGTCCCTGGTGCTGACAGCTCCTTGAGGCGCGCGTGGAACACAACGCATCGTCGACTCAGCCTTGTATCGGACTGCGAGCCACCCATGCTCACCGTCCACAGGCATCAGCCACTGCGCAATAGCGCCCTAACTTAGGCCTCGCGCTGAAATGTCACTTCCGTTTATGGCATATCTATGATTTAAAAATCTTAGGGAAAGTACTTTGAAACTTTTGTCTGCCCAAAATCAAGTGTTCATATAGCCAGCCCATTTGATTTTAGTTTCTTCACAGATCCACTTCAAGAATGAACTGTGTTTACTATATTGAGTTCCTAAAGAAAAGTCTGTTTTCTGTTTAACAAGATAAAAGCAAATAAGTTCTTGGCCTCATTCCGTAGTTCTGCGCCACTATTTCTCGTTGGTTTACGATCTTTCGGCTAGTATTACTTACAGTCAATAACTGTTGCATGGCCGTATATAGGGGGCGCGTTTCGGGGGGTCTGGAACTTAGTATACCACGAAAATAAAAATCTCTAGTAAATATTGGATGGAAAACACGGATAAACTGTGCCCCAAAATACGTAATTACTAGCACTTCGAAAAAGTTTGGCGTTCAGAATTCTACTTACCATTCCTGCGCGAAGCCCGGGCATTTTTGAACCCTCGGCCCCCTTGTATAAACTATAGCTACGCCCGTGGGCTGATGTAAACAATAAAGGGAACTCAGGCACCACCGGGTGGAAAATCGATAGGTAACTGATAGATAACGGGCTATTGCTGACAAGAATGTAGTGTTGAATGAATATTTACGAATTTCAGGTCGACTTGTCCTCAACAAAACACTGAAACTTGCCTAGTTCCTGCGTATGCGCTGTTCTTGTCAATTTAACTCTAATTACTTGGGCTGTGTCAGTAAAAGAATAATTTTATTCTCAGTCCGTAATTTTCACACTGAAAAGTTCCTTTTATAGAAAGAGTTTGATCTCTGGGCGTAATGCCGTGTCAGGTGCGTTTTCCTTTCCATAGAAATCTAGAGGTAAATCTTAGGTATGACGGATGTTTGGGAACTCAGTCTCGTGCTAATTAATTAACGCGATAACTTAATGAACAAGAATATATATACTAGTCTCTTTTGCACTTCAGTTTAGTATATATAGAAAAGGTATCGTTACGTATTAAACAATGAAGAAACTACCTGCACGTTAGTTAAGTATAACGGATCAATTAACTTGATTATCGAAATATTGCTGCCGTCCACTATAAACTGCAATGAAATTTTAATGAAAATCAAACAATGGCTCGTATTCAGTAAAAGTTGGAACGGAAAGGAAGGATGGGACAATGTGAAACGCAAACAAAGGGCGATGGTTGGCGGATTGCGGCTCGCATAGCAATCAGCCTGGAGCCAGCACCGCTTTGCCAATCTATGTAGTGGGCCGTCGCCGCCAGCATGAGCCAGCTCTATAGATATATCGTAAACGTCACTAGCATCTATATGCCCAAACGTACGTGCATCGATTTTAGAAAACTGATTGGCACGTGTCTCTATTTCCTTTTTGACGATGCTGCCGCAAGTCAGCCGCTTTTAAAGGCACAAAGTTGACGACTCTATGATATGATGTGTGAAACTTGACAGACTGAACTTTTTTATTTTCTTTTTGCTTCCGAAATTAAATGTTAGGTTGTAATATATTTTTATATTTGTATCTACTACCTAAATAGCGTAAATTTGATAAGGCACAACATTAGAGAACTAGCTAACGTTGGGAGTGGCTCAACTTGATTGAAACTTGTGTCCTGAAATGTATTGCGAGTAGGGCTATACAGGGTTATTTGTAAAACACCAACAACCTCTTAAGAGGTCATTATACTCATCATTATGAACAACTTTTACTATGGGTTCAAACCAGAAATCGCGAAAAAAAAACAGCTGTTCCCTACATTTATGTTCATATAACTAATCAAAATGTAGGGAACAGCTTTTTTTTGGGTCGCGGTTTCATCTTTGGTGCCATTGTAAAAGTTGTTTATAATGATGAGTACAATGACCCCTTAGGGGTTGTTGGTGTTTTACAAATAACCCTGTATAGGGCTCTTAGGGGTTTTAAGTAGCGAGAAACTAACCCCACCCAACCTAGAAGTATGCATGTAAGTAGGTAGCGAAATCGGTTATGTTTGTAAAAAAGACCGGGAATAACCTGGCCGATGTAATAAACGCCTGTCGCCTAATTCCCCCACACATCTGTCCGCCCCGGGCGAAATAAACGAGCTTAACTGAAACAGCACAAAAAGAAAGGTTCGTTTAGTACACAAAGTAATAAAGATTGGCGGTCACGGCCAGACCGTCTGTGGACTTCATGCTGACTTCTAATAAACAAGTTTCCTTTATTGGTGGGTGTTCTTCTACTAAAAAGGTAATTTCTAGTATTGGCACCGTTATGCGGGAACAATTTAGATAATAAGTATCGTAAATTCGTAACAAGAATAGTGTGAAGTTGCGTTTCACTTATAATTCTAATTTGGTAGGTGCTGCACTTATACATGGGTACCTAGTGAATTTGACAATCCTGACCTGTAGATTTTCCTGCTGCCGCTAGGATTGACTTCGATACTTGGTCACCTGACTGATTTTAGGTACCTACTCGTAATGAATGTAGTGCCGTAGATCATTTGTTTTGTTTCACACCTTCTAAGCAAAATATCGATACAGACCTTGTTTTTGGAAGTTAGGTACATCGTTAAAACTTTTATACTACTGCGCTTTGTCTTGACTGAATGCATCCAGGAAATTACGCTCAGGTCACGACACTGTTTTAATCAAAACTTGTTAGATCTGCTTTTTTGAATCAACAACTAAATACGCGGAAAATACCTAGGCTGAACCCGATAGGGTCTTGACTTGAACGATTAGTGTTGGTTTGATTTTGGGAAACTTCAATTTCCATATCTTCAGGGAGTGGGAGTCGCTGATCTACGCTGCGGTTTCCTTTACTACTAAGGTAATGAAATCATCTTTATTTTTGTCAGTCATCGGTTAAGTATTATTTTTTACATTTTACATTTAATCTTATTGTGTATATAATTTGACGCTCATTTATTAGTTTGGTGAGAAGGTCAGCATTCGATTATATCATCAGTCCTTTTGACATTTTAATAATAAATAGTTCCAAGAACACATGTCTGTATTAGCACTAAGATAATAAAATAGGCAAGTTTTTACCTACTGCTACTAAGGAATTAGAAGTTATTCGCTATTAGTACCTACTTTTAATTAATTAAGACAGTCAATTGATGGTTCAGTGACTTCTCGTTTAGGTACAATGCGTAGAACTGTATCTTCTCCGCACTCCGTAATCAAGAAAAATTACATATAGGTACCTATTGCTTCAAGCTAACCGGACCGAAACTGGGTTAATTTAATAAATTCAAGAAGGAAGAGGCACATATTTTTCTTTAGATAATATTAGATGAGCTTCGTGCTTTCGTGCGCGTCAATAATATAACATTGACCTACGAACGTAATTCTTGGCATCTTAGCGCTCATGAAGCCGTTAACAAAACAAAGGAAAGTGTTTGCACTCACCTATAGCAGCTGCTCGTCGCTCGCTTTTAGTGCTACACTTCCAAAACTTCATGATTTATCGAGTCTCGGATTTGCAGAGGTCACAAAATAGCGAGATGACACCGCGCGCGCCCGCTAAGGCAAGTCGCCATCGTCAAACTGTCCGATTGGGGCCGAAACAATGACTTTTGTTTACAAATGAACGACGCGGAGGATTTATTAAATTGTCGAGTGAAGTGGCCGGCTGCAGGAGACCAATGAGCCGAGGCAGAACGAGTGCGACGAACGTACACCCCCGGCGGACAATCTCCGGTTGTAACTCAGCACCGGTCTATTGGAGGATGGCGTGGGAGCCTCGACCCCGATCACACCTAACGTCCCTAAACCCTGCTTACTTTAAATTAGATTGAAACACAAGTTGTAGCGTAAAAAAGTTTAATTTCTATCACATCATGTCTTCCTACGGTAATAATTTTGGAACATAGATGCCGAATATCTTGCTAAGGGCAAATCACTACGATTCGAAGCAAATATCTGTTTCGTGGGTTTGAACAATTGCAAGATGATAGCTGAAGTGAATTATTTGCTGTATTCGGCTTTACTTTCTACTGCTGTAACTAGTTTAGAAGAATATTGTGAATTTATCGACGATCTCATTAGTAAAATTTGCTCCGAATCTTACACGTTATTGCACTATAAAAATACATGGATAAGCATAATTTCTAGGCACATTTCTGTACTGTCTATAGTAAGTTGATTATGATTACACACTTCTATCAGTTATACATAAGTTATTCTATAATATCTATCTTATTTATTTTAAAATCAAATGAGATTTTCAGGTTCGTCTGCAGCTCGAAAACTACTAGTCTTGTCATCGCGAGGATATCAATTTTGTTACATTTTTTCAAGGAATCCAATCAGTAAAAGAAATTGTATCTATTAATAATGCAGTTATAAGTAAAATATCGTTGGGATAAATAAATATACCAATTAATTGTTTACAGTTCTGTAAAATATGTAGCCTATAATGGCAATTAAAACCTTGAGCTTGTCTTGTGACATTTGCAATGCTGTGGTGCACAAGCACAACTACAAATTAATATCCCTTGAACACTTCTGATACTTTCAGATTTCACTGCACACGATTAGATTTAAAAAAATGCCTCTTCGAATATTTTGATGTTTAGAAATTAAGCACCTTACGGAAATCAATCGTCACCTTTGTCGTGTTTAAGAGATATTTTTGCAGTTTAATTGAATATGAATAATATTATAAAGTTAAACATTATCTAAAGATGAGCTAACGCGGGCAATTATTTAACAAATTTGAAACATATTGACCAAAAACAGCAAGTAATTAGCCGTGACAGCGCACCTTAAGCGCAACGTTAGACTACATAAGAGGTTTAATATCAAATCAGCAAGTGTTATCTGAATGAAAACCACACAGTTCTTCAGAGTTTGGTCACCATGATATTAAAACTAGATACACCAGAGCTTCTAGTGTAATAAAATAACTATCTAACTTTGTCTGCACTTAAAAATAATCCTTACTAATGTATGATTTCATAGCCGAGGTCTCGTAACTCAGCATTCTGAAAGTCAGCCTTCTTGATCGACAATGAAATAGTTTTACAAAACTAAGTGCTCTGTTGCCACTGAACAAATGCATCTGTTTTATTTCAATTGTCTTTATAATAAGCGTTCTTTTGTTGTGATATACTAAACGTCTAAAATGTGATAAATTAAGAGACACTAAGTCGAAATCACAATATACACAATGATTGTTATTTCTTTAAGTAAGACTTTCAAGTAGTATTGCTATGAGAATTATTGCTGGTCTGCAATAATGATTGAACTGACATACACAGCAAAGGAAGCGTGATTCTGCAATCACTACACTTATGTTATGGTACAGAATAAAATGATACATTGTCTCAGACTGCCTCAGTATAAGTAACATCCAAATTGCTAGAACTAGTATCAATGTTTAATGTCCACACTTATTTCAACAAATTATTTTCACATGAACACAGACATTGCTGATAAATTTACGGTAATACTTTATTTCTTGATATGTATGCAAGTTCCATCGGAGAAAATTATGTTATTTCAAAACCAAAGTAGGTACCAGATGTTGACTTTTCTTCTACCTAAGAGCAATTATCTAAGAACAATGTGAATATCGTACGCTTTCAAAAATTCCATGATACTAAAATAATTTGGTTATTTCATTATAGGTATTGAAACTGTACTAAAGCACTGTAATACATCACTTGGTTAAAATCCTATTATTACTTTATTCTAAACATTTAATTCTGAAATTATAAATCCCATATTATAAACGCACAAGTTATCGCACAATTTATGTCAAAATCCATGTCATATTATGAAGGCACTGCTTTTTTGATACATGAAAATAACTTGTCGATCATAATACTGTGATAAATTAATTGATCGCTATCGTAAAACATTCTCCTATAAAACTGCTAGCTGTCATTACAAATCTCTTCATGACTCATGTTACGAGAGCAACATGCAATGTTAAGCCATGACAGTCAATAGAAATCACTGGATGGATTAACATCTTTGCTCATTACTGTCGATAGTACGTCAGATAGTACTGGCTTACTGGTAGTATGTCAGATAGTACTGTTCCCCACACCTTCTACATACATCCAACTTAAATATTGCAGCTTTGAGTGTTTTAAATAGTTGACTTGGTTCCAATACAAAATCATCTAATAACTATCACACAATAGTTTATTTGGATGTATGGGCCCCTCACATAATTTTGATCACACGCAGCCCATGAAGCTTCAACACAATGTCTATCTATACTCATAATAAAAATAATTTTAGTAATCCATGTTGAAAAACCACATTACATATTTCTAAAATATACTACATAGCTATTTGCTAATATAAATGGTGTAAATATGATTAACTTTTATACTTACAGATAGTTTTATTAAATTAGTTTTTCAACCAATACTGAAAAGGTGTTACCTAACTATCCTTGCTAACTTATTGCCAAAGTTACGTGTGGCATTTCAAATTAACCAGATTATTCAGGAACCGTTTCAATTTACAACAGTTCAGTCGTCGCGAGATCGAAGGTTACGTACAAATGTTTGCATCTGCTACATTATGTTTCGCATTACTTGAAACTTATGCGGTAGCTCTAAATGGCCATCAATGCCTGTACCAAGTTCCCTGAACACGCGTTTGGAAGTGTGAAACAGGAGTCACAATGTAAGCTTGTTGTGGTTGTTGGACTACAGCCAATGGTATAACTTGCTGTGCCATTTCTACAGGCTGTCCATTCTCTTCTGAAACTCCCAGTGGCTGCACACAATGCTGCTGTGCCACTTGTTGTACACCTTGCTGTGTGAGCACTTGTTGGTGCTGGCTCACCTGTGGTACCAGCATTTGTTGTTGCATTTGCTGCTGTTGTTGAGGCTGCTGCTGGTGTATGACAACATGGGCTTGGTTCTGCATCTGCTGGTGCTGCTGAACTTGTACTTGTTGCACTTGTTGCTGCTGCTGCTGCTGCTGTTGTTGTTGTTGCTGCTGCTGTTGTTGTTGTTGTTGTTGCTGCACTTGCTGTTGTTGCTGCTGTGCTTGTTGCTGCGCCTGCTGTTCTCTCTCATGTTCTTCTTTCTTCTTAGCCTCCATAGCTGCCTTTTTAGCGTCAGCCTTCTCTTTCTCCTGCTGTAGTCTAATAGGATCCTTATTCTTATCATATGACATACATTTACCACTGCGGAATGGCACCATGTCTTTTGGAATATCTTGCTTCTTTGTTGCAAATTTAACATGAGGGAACTGGTCTTTCATGAAAGCACGGAAAGTTGAATAGCCCATAAGCTTAACACCTGGCTCTAAAATTTCTCCATATTCCTTGTAAGCCTCGAATAAATGTTTCCTTGAGTCTCCTTGAATAATGACAGTCTTACTGACTTTTTTACCACTTTCCCCAGATGGTTGAACATCTTTAGGGGAACTTGCATGTTGTTTTAAGTATTCCTTCAAGAAATTAGTGGCATGCTTGTAAATGTCTAGAGTGAATGTGTTATAGGGCTTCTTACCGACGTTCCCGTGTATCCGAGGAGCGACACCGTGCGTCATTACGTGTTGCCTGATCCGCTTTAACTGATAATGAGTGACATTCTCAAGATACAAGAAAGCCTCTAGACAAACCTTCCTTCCTTGATAAACATAGCATGCTCGCAGTCTCCTCCTGACTTTGTGCCGTGAAGTCTCAGCAGGATTAGCCAAGCTAGCCATTGTTATTCCCATCAGGTACATATCATGCTCACTCTTAGTCAGTTCAGCAATATTGAGTCTATGCCGATAAACTGCTTCTGGATTTAGTCCACGGTAACAGTTGTCTTTACAATCGCAACCTCTCCTCAGTCTTTCTTTCACCTGAAATAGTATTATTGTAATTTTAATATAAACTCAGTGATTCAAGAACGACTGAAAAATAAGATATATTTGGTTCTAAAGAGGAGAGATGAGTAAGGTAATAAAATATGCACAGAAGTTGCTTGGAAACAATGTCAGTAGAGGTCAGGGGGCCTCTGAAGACTGCTACTGATCCATATGAAGATGGATTGGATTGTCAAATGGATCCTGAGATAGAATAAACCTCGCATAGAAGCCAAAAAGGGTATGATAATAAGGTCTCACAGGCATCAAATTAATAAAGTTCGCTTGATGTTGTCTTCCCAAAGTTGCACATTTTTTTGCCATTATCATAATGTCAAAAAAATATGCAGCAAATATTTTAAACATTAGCATAATGTCAAAAAAATGTGCAACAAATTTAAAATAACATGCTCTGTTGTTGAACTTTGGGAAGATATCGTCAAATAATCATCTCTTTTTCAAAAACAATTTATCACCTGTGTAGGATTATCTTCCAGCTTATTGTCAAGAACTTCTTCATCGCTATCAGATTCAGCTTTTTTCTTTTTCTTATTGCCAGTCTTCTTTTCAACTTTGGGTTTAGTGTCAACTTCCATGTCCCCTGGCTCTCCATCGACATGCTGCTCAAACTCAATACTGTAGGTACCAGGTATGGTCTGCAAATTGGCTGTACCATTTTCCACCTGTATCGTGTGTCCTTGCCATAAAACCTGTAAGTTAACAATTGAGTATATAAACTTTTCTTTAATGGATGAAGAACCATGTCATTGCTATGCAGAGAAGTATGCTATATGTATAGCTAAATAGATAGTGTGGTTACTTTAGTACCTGCTCTTGGTGACCATTGTAGTTATGCTGTTGCATGTTTTGTGCGCCCATCTCAAACACAGAATGTTGGCCCATGACGGGAGTGTGCCACTGAGCACTCTCGCCATATTCTCCGCCACCGTTCTGGTCCGCTGGTATAGACACGATTATCGCCTCCTTGCTGTCCACGCTTCGCCGCTCCACAGAAAGCAGTGAATGCAGCACCTCGCTCGCCTCTTTCTCAGCAGGATTCACCACTTCCATTTTTTCGAACGACATTCCGCCAGCTCGACGCTACAACCGATCGTTCACATCAAATCACATGTACGTACATACGTGTATGTACAAAGCCACACGACAAACCCGCCCCGACCGCTAGGAGAATCGACAACCCCAAGACACAATACAAGAAAAACCGCGATAACTTTTCAAATTCATGTAAATAAACATAACAAAAACCGCGCAATTATTAACCTTAATCGCATTTTTTAAGTTTCATTATCGCATAGCGGATCGAACTCCCGTGGAATATTGGGCCATATAGTCATAGCAAAGGAAGAATAAAACTCACCTATTTCACGCTATTTCAGAGACTGAGATGCATAAAAACGTATCCCCACAGTTTCTTACAGACTGTGGTTTGTTTTAATTCACTTCATTTTGATATTACAGTCATAATTAAAGAGAATCGCACAAATAATTCACTGAGTTCACGGAAGCAATATGGCGATACACTTTCCGTGAATAAAATCGGAGGACGCCGTAGAACACGTAATTTGTACAGTGCGCCACCACCAGACGGCGCTGAAGACGCGTTTCCGTAATCGACGCTCTAGTGGCGAACAAGCGCGGCAAAATTTAAACAACAACGTTTTATTTAACATCGACCGGCACAAAATTGCTAAACACATGGAATATTAATTATGTATTTACTTTTAATGGCGAAAGATTGGTATCGCTGTGTGTTAAAAAAAGAAATCGAGAGACACACTGCTACGATAAAAGTACACAATTTGACTCCATTTTTAAATTCAGGTAAATGTGTAAGTTGTACGATGTGTAAAGTGTTATGTAATTTTTATTTTTCTTGTAATTTCTCATAAATTTGTTTTATTCTTTGCAAAAATACATTAATAGCTGTAACTAAAATTGTTATGGTTTCAAAATGTTGATAACACGAAGACATCAATATCAATGCTCGTATGGACGGTAAAACACTTGAATTATGTACGCATCATCAGCAACCTAATATTTACTTGTCAACCTTTGTCAACATGTTACTCAAAAATTTAATATTTATAGGGGGATAGGATACCCCTATAAATATTTTCTATTTTGCGAAAAGCGTTGTCAGTCAATAACTTTCTTTCGAACTTATATGCACTTTCATGTACAAGCGGGTAGGTACCTACTTTACGTGTATTGCGCCGTTTCAAGTTCAATGTTCTTGCATCATTTATTTTTAAACGTATGTCTTAAAACCAATCTATTACATTATGATACAAAAAATCTGTTGATTTTCTTTTAACGCATCAAATATGATAGTCCGAAAAAATCTACGCACAATTAAAGCAGGGTTCGACGCATGAGGGTCCGCAACGACGTGGAACAAAACCAACCGCCACAACACAACCCTGACAATGAAGAATGTTACTAGGTATGCCAAATCGCTTGAAATTTTGTCTCAGTAAAGCCTGTATGTATACAAATACACTAGTTTTTGTTGTAGTTAAAAATACCTAGTAGTTTTGATTTTATATGCATTCAAAGTTTCGAAAAATATCGAGTCTCGCTTACAGTCACGTGACGCCTATGACGTCATTTTACAACGCGCCTCGCGGGCCGCGGCCCGCTTCGTATGCAGTGGCCAGCGGTTATAGTGGGTGTTATAGCTTGCGCAGTATTTTGTTGTGTTTTCGTCCGCGTATTACGTTAATAGTCTAATATAGTAAATATTATTCGATTAATAAATGGATGAAGGATTCGAAAAAGGGCAATCGGATAATCTACCTAAAATAGATGGATTAATGGTTGCGCATTATTTATCAACAAATAGTGATTCCGTTGCCGCCGAAATTCGACGAATAAAAATGAATAAAAATTTATTATTGTTTTATTAAAATGAATAAAATGCAAAAATATCTACCTAAGTAAACTTTCCTTGCTACTACTTAAGCTTAATAGTTTATCTGTTCTAAATTGTTTTATCAAAACAAAATACCCAACTAATAACGTACTGGAAGAATGCAACTCAAATAGTAGAAGTACCTACCTACCATTAAATTTTACGTTAAGACAACAAATATGTATTATAGTTTTGTAGCTATAGGTAGGTACGTATGTATATAAAGGTAGGTTCCGCTCTTCTTAGTAAATTTAAATGAATACATACATTGATTTATTGCAAACTAGCTTCCGCCAGCAGCTTCGCCCCCGTTTCCCTCGGGAACTGTACATTTTCCCAGGATTAAAAGTAGCCTACGTGTTATTCCAGACTTTGTCCAGTCCAGATCCGTTCAGGAGTTTTTGCGTGAAAGATCACAAACTTTCGCATTTATAATATTAGTAGGAAGTAGGATAGGTACTTAGGATGTAGATGTAGTGGATTGAACGTTACAGATGTAGGTACTAAACCTTTTTTTTATTTGTATTTTTTTTACTAACAAAATACGTAAGGCCATTTATTTTTATTTGATACTTATTTCAGATCGGCAAGAGAGCTATGGCGATGACTCTATTGGCTATGTTGAAGTAAAAAGAGTAGGTGATGTATGTATGGTTAAATGTAGAATCACGCCAGAACACCGCGTACGTACCACACCTTATCATTGCAGTTTAGAATGCAATGAAAAGGATCAATAAGTTTTAAATGTAACCTGCGAAGATTGTACTGCCAGCAGAGATGGCTGTAAACATACTACTTATAGCATTTTTAATGTGACTACATCGTCGAAGCGAGGAGAAAAAACAACTTTTCAGGCGAATTGGTAGTTGTATTTTTACAGTTAGGCACAACACATGATTTCCTAGTATTTGGGTTGGACATTTTAAAAAGTATTTAGGTATAATTTCGACGGTAAAGGCGCACCGACCGCGAGCGGACTGAGTGAGCCAGACTGAGCGTGTTGTACGATGATGTCACACCGTCACCGGGAGCCCGCGTTGTGGAGTTGCAACTTGTTTTACTTCTAAATCGGAAACTAATTGACGTATCGAAGTAATTCTTTCACTGTTATTTTTTATTTTTGACAGAGAATATGGTGTGCTCATAATCAAAATCAGTTAACATTCTTCATTAATTGAATGTACAGGTAGGTACCTACATACATAAGTAAGTACAGTGAAGTTCAACTTATTTTTTTAAATAGTTTAAATATTCGTACAGAAGTCGACACACAGGCACTGGTTGTTCTATTAAAGTCATTTCCTTTCTACATCCGCGCTTCTATTTCCTTCGATGTCACTCTAATAGATTATATATCATAATGGTCTTAAACAGAATAATATTCTACCTCATTGTATAAATATTATAGGCCTAGACCTTTTATAAATAAAAACATTTTTATTTACTAGGTAGGCTGTTTTTATCTCGTAACCAAATCATTTTTACAGCAAAAGCCGCGTAAGCAATAAGGTTGCGTCGGTGACCGCAGGTGACGATTGATGTGTTGAATTTGTTATTTCTTATTAAACTTATACAATTGTGTATTTATTTTATATACTGAATGGAATATATGAACAAGTTCGTAATAAAAGAAGACTCGAAAATAAGTAAAACAAGAAAATTATTTATTAATTCGTTTAGCGAATAACAAGGTCAACACCCTAAAAAAAAGTTAGCTGTCATCACCATCAGCCAGAGAGAAAAACCGCCCTTTTTAGCGTTATTTAGCTGATTGTAATTTTTTGTTTGGTATTATTTTATTTTAAACAAACAGTGTTTATTTAAAAATAACTCAACAAATCATAAGTAACCCCGTGATGATAGAAAAGAATACTTTAACCGAAAGAACACTGTAACTATGTAATCTAATTAGAAATGGCAAGCAAATCCACACTTTCTTCCCAATTATGTGCCGACGTAAGAGTATTTGTTATTGTGATTAATTATTAAGGTGGGTAGGTACCTACCGCTTTATTTTGTTGTACCTACAGCATAGGTTAGTATAAATTTAGCATTTTTCATGACTGTCGGCTGCTTCCTAGTATCTTTTAATGCGCACAGGTGCATATTTGGCCATTATTTAGCACTCGCTGATTATTATGACGTCATTGTATTGTTCAGCTACCTATTATAAGTCTAAGTCTATTACTCACCAGCTGCTGCGTCTAGGGCGAAGCAGCTACTGCGAGACTTCACGACTCCTCCTGGCGACGGTCCATCGGGCCACTCCATCCTCTCCTCCATTGCCTTCGACGCACTTCTCTTAAATTGCTCCAAAAAACTGTCTATTTGTGTTTCTATACTAGTCGGGGAGTTGGCCATCGTTTCCACCGAAACACCGAAAACAAACACAACACGCTAACCTGCCGTTTACGACATTTTCCGTTTAAAACGTCCTTTCTTTGTTTTCCAACACAAATCCGTTGTTACGGACTCTCCAAAATATATCGTATTGCATAATTGACCGTCATTTTTTGCCGAATTCGTTCATCGACCCGACTTCGCGTACAATAATATCAAAGAAGACCGCGGAACGTCCCCGCGTATGAAAGAGTATTGGATGGATAGTGATGTAGGGGTGTTATAAATGTTTAGAAGATATCGATAAACGTAAAACCGACGCCACAGATGGATCTATTCGATTCAACAACGATGCTATAAAAGAAATAGCATGATTGCATGAAGTAATGGAAACATTGTAATAGTATCACTTTATTTGCAAAAAATACGTTGAAAGCCGAGTAATTACCATTTTTTTTATATAAAAGCATCGTACATTTTCTCATAAGTTTTCTTGTTTTAAGACAAAATTAAAAACTAATACACTTTTAAAAATCAGGAAACGTTTGCATATAAAACACATTTACAATCAATACCTGTTTTGTATCTAAAAAGTGTTAACGACTCATATTATCGATGGTTCTAAAAACTACTAACATCTCTACAATGAAATTATTTTACTACGGATACCGTTATGCTATATACGGCAACGAAAATAAAGCGACACCCACTGACATCTATCGATCGCGTCGAGCAGCTGTTCGAGTGTCGCTTCACTTGGAGTTGCCAGTTAAAAAGTTGTTTAAAGAGAAAATGAGCAGTGAGAATGTTAAATCTTATTTATTATTTTAAATCTTTTGCTTCTAATTAGATATTGCTTTAATGTTTTCGAATGCCTATAAAAAATGCTGAAATTGTTTGCTCTGTTTGTTTTTACGCATGCGTCGTTTACTCGTGTGTGTGTGTGTGTGCGTGGAATACGATGACGTTTGTGAGATAGTGTGGGTATCTTGGCGGCGAGGGGGTCGCGGTCGCCGGTCGCGCACGCTGCGTGCATTAGCTAGTGCTGCGCGAAGAGCGCGTGTAGTTCGTGATATCAGACGTGACTGGAACTGTCACACACGAGACTACACCCGGCCGCAAAATGTCAAGTAAGCTTCATAGTACCTACTTCAATACCCGGCATCATTTTTTTATGTCCTCAATTTCATGCATCATTCCTTTAATTTATCAGTGTCGCAATTTTGTTGGTAATTGAGTAGAATTTGTAGTATTTAATTACGAAATTGAAATGTTTGAAAATTTGAATTAGGGTAGTTAAAACTACGTTTTGTGTTTATTGAGTGACTCCTCAATTAATAATCTTAACAATACTCTAATTAACATTAATTTCGTTATGAGTAAACAGTTTCGATTAAAATTAACTAACTTTATGCAATAAGAACTCTTACAGGAAAATGTTGAAATAATCGTTTTGTGGTTGCCTACCTACTTTTATTTTAAAATTTCCCTAGAAATTATTTATTATCCCAACAGCTAGTTTATGTTGTTCAATATATTTTATGGAACATCGCAGATTGATGCGTAATAAGCTCATTTTATATTTTATACAACGCAAAATTTCCCAATAAAATTAACTACCTACAATGTGGTCAACGAGCGACGTCCACGTTAAACTTGTTATGTATAATTATATCGACAGAATTGTCCGTATTTGCTATATTTTTTGTGTAAAGTGGGTGAGACAGATCAACAACCTTGAATTATTCTGGTCTAGCATGTGCGTCCGATATCTTTATTGACCCCACAAACATCTACGTCACTCTACGTTAGCAGCAAAAGATTATTGTTATGTATGAATTGTTTCAACCCGCGCTTAATTTCTTTCGTATCAGTGAGAGATCGTAAACAGAGTATCGTTATCTACTACGAATACCGACATTCATAAACACCGGCCTATCAAATACGCGATATGAATTGTTATGGAAACTGCACTATTGTGTACTGTCACTTTAAACGTCGTTTTAATATAATTTATCGTAATCGCAGTTTTGGTAATTTGGCCACCAAAATTGTTTAATTTGAAAAAGAAAGAGGGTACTTATTCCAGATGTCATGTCTCATGATATACTAGCTGGAGTATCTACGCCAAGCAGGTTCTATTCTGTTTGGTTTCTGGCAATACCCCACAGCTATTGCTAGACTCAAACTATACAGATCAATAATACCTAGTCATTTAATTAGTGACACCATTCGATTACACTATTGCTGGACTGGCGCCTAGGGCTTGTACTATTGTATGTAGTCTGAGCGTGATATCCGATATTCAATACTAACCACAAAGGTTCTTATCCGACCTGATTGCGGCTAAACTGGCACCGGCTATATACCAGTCTGCTATATCGTTCTCATTTGAATGCAATAATTATCTATTCAACTTTCGAGACACTAGCAATATTCCATTATTCGAAAGTCTCTAATTAACATTTTCAAAGAGATTTGCAGTCGGCTGCATCTACGAATATAATTTGACTTATTACTGCATGTTCAGAAGTAATTTGGATTTTCAGAACATGGAGTCGTTAAGTTTTATAGCACAATACCTAGAATGATTTATGGGTTTCGTTGGTACTAAACCCGGATCACTAGCAAGCCAGTCCCACTTTCTCTAACGACAAGTCTTAGTCTTCGGTTTTCACTTTACAACACTGAAAATTTAATATTGGCCGAGTGAAATGCATTTCCCTGACGGCGCATAGCGTGTGCATCAGAGATACGAACTTAGAAAGTGTGGAACACGAAGGCCACTTTTTCAAACGTTGAAGATTTCCTACTTTTGAATAGGTATGTGTGACAATATAAAAAGATGGACACGTCATCATTGCATTCCTTTATTCCGTTAAACGGTCGACTGCCCGCGTGGTTCCATCCCGCCGGACCGGCCGCACCTAAATAGAAACCGCAGGGACATTGCTCCCGAGCGCGCCTGATCCTGCATCTGAACTCTCGAGTGCCTTGTTGGGGTGCCTTTTGCCAGGAGAACATTCCCATGCAATAAATATACTTTAAATTATTTTATGTTTCCCGTTAAATCACCCTGCTTAGCCATCGAACAGATATTTCAGAAAATAAATCGGGGCTTTACGATGTTGATAAACCATAAATGCTACGAAAACTTGTAATGTGGAGATTTCTGGCCACAAAATTTGGCCTCGAACATTGGTGTTTTTAATTTAGTGATACAAAATTAATGCAAGGTTTTGATAGTTTTATGACTTGGGAGGATGTTTGAAGATTCAACATCTGCAGTGGTTGAGATCACAAGCGACAAATTAATAAAAGACTTCGCTTTGAATCTACCTATTCATATATATTTGCAAACAATAGGATAATGAAACGTAGTCGTTTTGTGCACACGTGGGGAATATCCTGCTGTCTGGAACGTCACTACATGAGGCAGCTCGCGCTGATAGAGAAGACTTACGAGTTTAATTGTGGAATACATAAGCGTGGACGGGCTCGACACCAAATATCTAACGCTACACAGTAGTTTTATTTTGAATTTTATTTGTGTCGCGCTATTTCGGAACTGAACGTGCGGCACTTGTCTATTACTTGGTGGTATATGTAATGGCCCACGCAGACCGAATGCCGGGAGCTATTCCCGTGAATATTTTTGTGGAATCTGAGACGTTCATCTATATTATTATGGGATATAATTCAATTAGTGCTACATATTGATAGTTTGGCTCTATTGATGTTCTAATGCAGTATCTTACCTTGTTGCGAACTAAAACAGTCTAAGAAATCGTATGGCATGCCAATATTACACAAGACATGATAATAAATGACCAGACAATAAATGTTTCCCAATTAGACTGAATGTCGGGACTACAGTATGAACACGTGGTGATATTGACAGGTGAAAAAATAATAGTGCGCATACGCATCTGCGGCGCCAAGTCTCGTAGCACGTGCCAATATTATATATTATGTACCTACTACATGGTACATAACATACCTACGTAGATGCTCTGCGTCTTTCTCGAGAGGAAGAAACTGCGCACTTCCTCATAGCATTTTACGATGACGACGGCTACGCCCCAACAAGAACAGATAGATCGCTAAAATACAGATCTACGTAATCCTCCAAAACAACGTTTCTCCAGTTATTTTAGATATTTACGTCTTTGGCACTAAAGGCGACTACCAGAAATGTGATTATAGACTCTCGTGCGTTTGTAAATTAAACATAAATTATTATGTGGATTTATAAATAACCTGTTAAAGTGAGTCAGTGACAGTTTTTGTTATTTATTCGAGTCTCTAAAGTATATTCGGGAAAAGAGAGAAAGTAAAAACTAAAGTGGCGATGGTCTTATAATGGCAGCTATGATGGGACCACCTCTTTTTTTCTGGATGGATAGTCATCAATAATTGACTTCTCCCGCTCTGGTCGGAGCGTGAAGAAGGAAGTGAGTGTCAGACTCTTAATGACTAAAACCCATCCGTACACGTCGAACAAATTCCGCAACCACCCAGGTACTATCGGTGGTGGTACAAAAGTGTAATGTACATACATAGGACATTTCAGTACAAGGTCCGAAAATACTCCAGGAAAATCAATCTGAAATGATATAGTAGTACCTTCCTGTACTTTCCATCATTATTTCCTTGTCATGGTAGGAATTATAAGCAAAGATATGTAGGTACCATTTTGGGTTGCTTTGTAAAACTAACAACATACCTAGCTACTGTACGCATCACTGACAAGTGCAAATAGTTGCCATTATCGACAAACACTAAAGTGCCGCAGGTGTGGTAAACATCGCGATCAGCAAGATTCGAAAGTAGCGGTAGCTGGTCCGCACGCCCAATTCTTTAAATTAGATAAATGTATTAAATCGGCGCCCGATAGACAGGTATCATCAGTAAGTAATACTTTAATGCCAGTGTTTATAATATAACACTGTTGATCGTCCGTTTGGTTTCCTGTTACCTTATTGTTTTGCGCGCAGATCGAGCATGGGTGACGTTAGCCACAAACGACTCTTACGGTCTTGGAGCCCTGGTGCTGGCGCATTCGCTGCGCCGCGTGGGCTCCACGTACCCTGCCGTGGTACTCATCACACCGTCCGTCACTGAGCCCATGAGGTATGTAGATTTCTTTAAGCCAGTTCATTGCAGGTCTGCTGCAGAAATTCTCAAGTCACCTTCGTCCAACAAGGTCTGATAATATTTTCCTATTACCAACATCATGATGTTCACAAAATGGCACGTGGCATCCCATAAATGTTTTGTGAGTACAGTACGGCAACACCCACGAGAAGAGGTGCCACTATTCTTAGTTTTGAATGACAAGACATAAAAACAGTGTGTAAACATACCTATTGGTATTACTCCTATAACAATACAGGTTGGACGCTTGGCACCGACGCTAAAATGAAACATCAAGATTTTAATTGGGGTCCAGGTAGTACCTTCGAATATCTACAATGAACAATGAGTTAAAAATATAGCTTTCGTAAAATTTCTTCCTCGAAATCAAGTTAAGAATTTTACAAACAAATAATGATCTCAACTGCGTGGTTATCACGTCACGGACCATTCGTATTCGCAGTTTAAATGAACATTAATTGAAATTCAATAAAAAAGTAGGCAGTGAACACTGGTGGATCTTACTCAGCGTGTGCGAAGATAACATTTATTTTTACTTTGCCATTATTGACCGTTTGTATGATTGTTGAAGCACAGTCATTGCCATTATCACTATGCCATAATATTTATTTCGCACTTTACAATTTTATTTTCAGTTAAGTGAATAATGTATGCATTCGTCAATATTCAGAAATAATTACTCAAATAACGTTCGCACGTACACCACAGGGACACATGTCTCTTTTATGTATTCATTGTGGACGAAAGAACGTCTACGCAAATACCTATAGTCAATTTGAACGCCATATTGACAGCGAATCGTAATCGTAGCGGTAACACCGAAAACACGATGATACCATCGTGTTTTATCAATATATTGCATTCCAGAAAACACCATACGATCTTTTCTGGAAGTGCAATGATACGCTGATAACGTGAGGATCAATGACAATTGATCTTAAGTGGTTAACAACGGACACAAATGTTGTCAGATCAACTGCTGCCAACGGGAGGGTAGTAAGAAGATATTGGTAAATGGTTTGTTGTTGGGTGTTCTCAGAGAGCGTCTTCGCGCAGTGTTCGCGGAGGTGATCACAGTGGACGTGCTGGACTCACAGGATGCAGCCCACCTGGCTCTCCTCCAGCGTCCCGAGCTTGGCATCACCTTCACCAAGATCCACTGCTGGAATCTCACGCAGTATGAGAAGTGCGTGTTCCTGGATGCCGACACATTGGTGAGCTTTCTTGGCAGCTGTCTCAGACAGATCTGTCTTCTCTGTAAAGTTTAATTAATGAGCGTCCTATAACGTCGACAGCTCTAATGAATTAAACCAAATTAGATCGTACATGTTGAGCTGTTTGCCGGCAACGATATAGTAAACGGTTTCATGTCCTAGCGTCACTACACATTCCCATTTTAACTGCATGTAAGTTTATTTGAGATAATCCGGATTCAACATTGGTAATATAAACTTTCCAGTGTAAATATTTTTGCAATATCAAAGAGCAATACAGATAAACGTCGTCTTCGGAGATGCTTCAATCAATTCTCGTGTAGTAACAGTCGGTCCAAATTAATGAAACTATATACTATCATAAAGTATTCAAACTCAACAATCAAGACTATTAGTGAGACAGTTTTATTAAAAGTATGCTAAGTTAATGGTCAAACATTTAACAACCTTATGTAGTCTGTTGTCTCAGCCGAATCTGCAAATGTTTAACGAGCGTGATGTGATGTCTCGAATTTGTGATGTGTGGTGCTCGAGCTTCGGCTGTAGATATTTCGTCAACACGTCTTAAACGTTGTAAATCGCTATGTAAAAGTCGTTAATTCTATTTCGATATGTAATTGTTTATGTGATAAGAAAGTCAATGTTACCGGATGTGGACGTTAGTGCAGTAACACGAGATGACGAGGCGCATAACCGTGGCCCAAATATTTTGTTCCCGACAATTTTGGATCTGCTCCAATATTTTACACTTTCATTCTTCAGTTCTTTTGAAGGCAGCACATGTGTTGTGAAAGTAAAACTATCATTACACGATGTTTGCATGCCGTAATCGTCTATATCATGAAATTACATAATGTAAACGTGAAGAAAATTTCAATTTATAGATTCTTAAGTTCCAATAATAAACAATGAGATAGGTAGTGTCCCGATAGAATCCATTGACTCGCCGAGTTTTTATTTATCGCAGGTTATTGAGTCAACTCGAAGTTATTATCCACGAGCAGATAAAGAATTCTTGATAAACATACCATTTATTTGTTATACATGTTCCTCACGTGGATCACAACGAAATCTTTGTAAAATAAGAGCATTATAATTCGTTATTTTGATTAGATCTATATAAAATTATTGAGATGGAAAAGGTCAAAAGTATAAGATCACATCATGCGATAGTATACCAGTTTATGTTTAATTATGTGTACTTCTGGTTTTTTCATCATAACCCTCTGCAGTTCGGTAAAAAGCAAATAGCAGTTTGGCTACACTAAAGTATGTACTACAGCTTCTATAAGTCCGTAATTAATACATTCAAGTTATGACTGAACCTACAAAATATCTGAAATCCGCACTGGACTACCAAAGATCACATAGAATCCATATTTATTTGTCACAACTCTTCGATACGGCTTCAAACCTGGTTGCTTGAACTCGAGCAGTTGTTTCAACACGATATCGTTAAAGTGGTCACGTGCATGTGAGGGAGGTCCCTCTATTCCACGGAATCCTAAAACAAGCGTGTTCACTAGGTTGTCCAAAACTGCGACGAGTTGTTCGAGCGTGAGCAACTTTCCGCAGCTCCAGACGTCGGCTGGCCCGACTGCTTCAACTCTGGAGTGTTCGTATACTCCCCCTCAGCTGACACCTTCAGCAAGCTCATCACCTTTGCACAGGAACGCGGCAGCTTTGATGGTAAGACCCTTACGTAACTGAAGGCCAATTGTCGTACTTAAAAAGCATTCAAATTCAAGTCGTAATATCATCTCGATTAGAATCAATGTCAAATGTTTATCAAAATGTTGGGAAATTAGTGGTGAGTTCTCTACTGCGATGCAAATCCGAACGCTACTTAAAATACGAGGGTCGTCCCTTCGATTTTCAGAATAATGGCATGAGAATCTCGGTATATTTTTCTGTGTCTACTGTTAAACTACTGTCTTCAACGGATATTGCGTGGACAATACTTACATGTTGTAAAATTATTTTTCTCAGAACATACTGTATAATTTCTAGCGGATATTCTTAAAGCAATTTTTATTTATACCGCTGAAATAAATTAATCATACATGTTTATGAAAACTGTCAAGAAACTAATATGAAATGTGTTACTTTTAGCTTTTAAGTGTTCCCACATTAGTGATAGTAATTTGTGAAGTGGTTCATCATTGGTATCTGGTAACAGGTGGCGACCAGGGTCTGTTGAACTCTTTCTTCTCGGACTGGGCGCATGGAGACATCGGCAAGCATCTGCCTTTCCTTTACAACGTTACTTCTGCCGCCTTCTACTCCTACCTGCCCGCTTTGAAACAGTGAGTCATGTTCCTACTTTCAATTGTTTTCAGTCAACAAACAATAACCGAGTATCATCAGACATGACGTAACCATAACGTCGCGCATTTTGTAGTGTATCAAGAGTCATTTATTCAAACTAAGCTGAACGCTAGCACATTTTGAACGTCAAATTTTATATAAAGGTAGTCCCCAAAACGCCTGCCCGTCACTCACTTCCTAGTGTTTTAGTTGGGAAGAAGTGGCGCAACAAACTCCCCAGCAACACATCTGCCTGTTGCGTTTTGAGAACTTGAATTTATAAAATAGTATGCAAAGTCATAAATATGTACATGACGCAGAGTAAAAAAATATGTAATGTATGAAACCTAGAAGGGTTGAATAGTGGTATAGTACGAGCAGTAGTAAGTAGAGTACACCCACATTTCATGGTTCATAGTATGTCTGCTAGCTAACTACGTAAAGAGTAGATAACCCTACGTATATTATGAATTTTCGACATTTTATCCACACATTTTTTGTCCCTAGTGGACCTGTATGTATGAGTCGATTCTTGAAGGAAGCCTGTGTCGAGAAGTGGTGGTCTTTCGGCCGTCACACAAAATGAAAAACAAACAAAAATATTTCTTTTCTACTTTGTATTAGAAGTGACTCACACAAACTTCATTATAACCAAGAAACCGTTTATCTTGCCCCTTTGATCCGCACGAGTGAAAATACCTGATGCATTCGCACGCCCGATATTGACGTTGGCAATCATGAATACTACCATGTCGCAACCGCTAGCTAACTCACTTATGGACATACGTCATAAGTACATTTTATATGACGCCATGACGCTAGCACGAATTAAAATAGCAATACTGCAAATCTTGCTGCATAAGCTAAAATTAATCATGATTCAGCAATGTTTTTTTTATGTATGTTGCTCATAGCTCATGAGTTATCTCGCTCAAATTAGCTTCGACGAACTATAGATACATATATAAATGATTGAAAGCCGCAATGACAATGAAATGGATGGTCCATATCTAATCATCCGTTATTATCAGCGGAAGAGACAGTACCTAATTCTATTGTTAAACTTGTTTAACATAGTCGGTATATGTCTGAACGGTTGCCAAATGGATTTATGATCGATTGACAGGCATTGTTGTGGTTTCAGCCTGATATTGACCATAGGCGTGACTACATTATGTGTATTATGGTAGCTAGGAAACACCGGTTTCATCTACTTTATAACGGCCAAAAAAGATTGACGTGTAAAAGTGTTTTTTACAACCTACTTACAAAATAAATATCATTTATCATTAGTGCTCCTCATCGAATTCCTCCAGTCCAATCCTCATCTACATTGCTTTGGTAATCGCCCAATTTCTCTGTAAAAAAAGACCAATATTTCTAACAAATTGCCTCTTCCAGTTACGGGCAGAACCTCAAGATCATCCACTTCATCGGCGCCGCTAAGCCTTGGCTGCAACAGTTCAACTTCGAGTCCGGCTCCGTCGATGCTCCCGAACACATTCGTGGACTCCTCCAGCTATGGTGGGACATCTTCGTGGGACAGGTCCACGCTCAGCTCGACACTGGCATGGTAAGCTCAAAGTTTTATCAAATCCTTCGATATACCAGGAAGGGATAATCTCGGATTCTATAATGGCTTTGGTGATCTTCTAAGAACTCAAATAGGATGAAAATCAGCCTAAAAATAACACAATACACGACAACAATGCCTATTGTCTCAAGTCATATGAACGCAGACTTGTTTAGATGAATATGCATCGAACCGAAATAGAACAAACGAAACCGATATTCCTATATCGAATTACCACGAAAATAATATATTAATTTGTATTGTAACCTCAAGATGTCTTAAGTATTACATATTGAGATTGATCTAGATTAATTTCCGTATCGGTTACACATTGTTGAAATCGATCCCGTCTGCGTGCGGTTTGTGCGGCGCGCGGGTGGCCCGAGGTGCCCGCGCGCCGCAGTAAGTCGATCCATTGTCATTCCGACCTCCGATCTGAACACTACAACATGTTTTCCAAGCATTCACGGAGGGACTCTAACTCTAAAGTTGCAGAGGTGAGACTTACACATTTCAAACTAAGCTTTTCACCTTGCGTTTATACAATCGTATATCACTATGTATGTGTACTTAGGTTTATTGTTTCAAATATTTTCTTTTATAATATAGCACCGTGTTAGGACTTGTGAACCCTGAGTGACTAAATAGTAATCCCTGTAACAATAGCTTGCACTCTGCGCTTGTGCACTACTACTGCTACTTGACGCACCTTTTGTTTGAAGCATTCTTTTACCCGTGTGACATAATATTTCTCCAAAATACTAACATTTTCTAACTTTACCAAGTATGTTGTCTGCTTTTGCACGGTTTGTTTAATATCTTTATGGGACTGAGTAGATGGTGTTGGTATTTTGGTGGAATACTCACCGCGGAATCTTTATAAACATACCGAAGAATAGCTGCTTTTTATTACAATTTTATTTTATTTTTTTATTTAATTGATATTTAGTTCGCTTCTTTTCCGCAAGTCTGCATCAAGACCGTTCTTTAAATCAGTATGTTTATTTAGAGACGCATTATGATTCTGAAACTAATAGTCGCTTGGACAAAGTTTTTTGCACTGTATAGAGAGTTGGCTAGTGCGCGAAGCTTAGTTCAAGTGTTAGTGTGCATGCATACTACTGAGTTGTTTCACTTCAACCGATAGGTTGAGGTGGCGGCACATGACGCACACGAAGCGCAACCAGAGTTACTCCCACTAGACGTGCGACACCAATTCCACTACCAACCCACCCCGGACCCAGAATCGGAATTCGCTTGGCATCACCCCGATGTCCAAACCAAAGAAGGAACGCAGGCGAAAGAAATAGACATTACAGAGTTCCACGATCCATGGAAAATTTATAGAGGAAATATACCACCAAATACAGACGACGCACACAGCCATCATGAGGAACTTGGGAGAGTAGATGATCATGAAGAAATTAGAAAGTACGCCTGGGATTATCAGGCTCAAGAACCTCCGTCCACTTATACTGAATATAATCCGAATCAGGACAGTCAAACACATTACACAGATCATTGGCAACACGATACTCAACCTGAACACAGACAAAATCAACATCAACATGAAAGCCACTGGCCACAGGAACACGATCACAACTGGGGCAGTCACGACCATCATCATCATGAACATTATAATCATCACTCTCATAGCCATGATCATCATACCCTGAGCTATGACCATCACTACCACGATCATGATAGTCATCACACCCAGAGCAATGACCATCACCAACATGATCATAATGGTCATCACACCCAAAACTATGTCCATCACCACCATGGTCATGATGATCATCACACTCAGAGCTATGTCCATCATCACCATGATCATGATGATTATCACACTCAGAGCTATGAGCACCACACCCAGAGCTATGACCAACACAACCACGGCCATGATCATCACAGCCACAACCAAGACTATCACAGTCCCGGTCAAGATTATCATCTATATGCTCACTCCTATAACCAACAGCATGATCACGTTCAACACTTTGAACCACCACCAACACACTACCACATTGATGGCCAAAAACATGAACACACTTATAGCAGCCCTCCTTCATACGCTCCACAAAAATCGGCAATACACGACGAGATAGCAGTACACCATGTTCAATTGGTCAAAGAAAAGAAGAGACCCCGCCGCAGCCGAAGACTGCATCGTATCGATATGTATAAAGAACGCGTGATGATGAACGGGGACGTGTCCGGCACTGACAGCGAGGAGTACGACGACGTCGTGCCGCGCCACCCCTACGACGGCTTCTACCTGCGCCACAGGGCCACGGTCGACGCAAGGGGGCGCAAAGTTTGCACGCACGAAGTACCTCCCACTCCGTCTCCTTCCCCCCCGCCCGACTCCCCGTCGCCGGTAGACGACTTGCTCTTACCTGAAGACGAGCCGCAGGAAACCAACGACTCGGAAGGCCAAGTAAGTTACACCCAGAAATACTCACCCTCGACAAGCTCAGGTAAATCGTTTTTCTTATTAAAAAGCTTGAATGCAAGTTTTTGCCATTTTGATGTAAGCTCAGTTTGTAGATAAGCTTTTTTTGCATGCTCACCACTTGATTGTACTCCGCACGTAATTAACAATTTATTAACATGATTCCTTAGAAATGTAAATAAAACCTATTAGAAATGTAGTCGTATCATGAGTATCATGGGAGCTGAAAGTACATGTGGGTAACGTCTGTTCCAGAGCGGCGTGGCGGGCAACCTGGCGCGCGTGGCGCCGGGCGGGCTGGGCCCGCGCGACGCGCTGGACGAGCTGTCGCGCCGCCAGGGCTGGGAGGCCGGCAACATCGACTACATGGGCGCCGACTCCTTTGCAAACATTTGGGCGAAGATCTCGCAGACATTGAGCCAGCCCCGCACCTCGCCGGCTAAACAGTCGCCCCCGAGGGAGCCGGCGCCGCAGCCCGCTCCCGAGCCGGTGCCCGTTCAGTCCGGTGAGGTCGTACAGGAACCAGTGGCTGAACAAGTGGAAGTGGCAAAGGAAGTCGTCCCCGCGGATGTCGCGCCCGAGCCAGCCGCTGTAGTGCCTGCCACAGTAGAGGCGCTAGCCCCCGTGGAAACTCTTGCGCCTGCCGCTGTTCCCGCCACAGCAGAGGTGCTGGCCCCCGTGGAAGCCCCTGCGCCTGCTGCTGTGCCCGTCACAGTAGAGGCCGTCGCTCCCGCTGAAGTAGCTGCATCTGTGCAGAAGCCAGCCTCGCCTGCGCCTGTACCCGTGGAAGAATCTCCTCTTGCAGTTCCTGTATCTGTAGAAGCTATCGTCCCAGATGTGCCGGCGCCTGTAGAAGCTCTGGCACCTGTGGTAGCCGCCGCCCCGGCTGCGCCCGCTAAGGTGGAAGCTCCAACGGCCCCTGAAGCCGTACCCGTCGTAGAGAAGCCGGTGCAAAAGACTGAAATTCCCGCAGCAGCCGCCGCGGCCCCCGTAGCGGCGCCAAAGACAGCCGTAGCGGCCGCAGGCGGGCCGGCCACCCCTAAGAAGGAAGCCGCGGCGCCCGAGCCGGCCAGCCCGCCGCTGGCCAGCACGCCGGCCAAGGACGCCGTGCCCGCGGCCGCCGCTGCCAAAAGTGAGTATGCGCAGCAGGGCGAGCGCGCCACCGACGGTTAACAGCTTTGCACTGTCAATTCTCACCGAGTTCATTTTGCAGTTTTCAGACTTCTACTAATACGTTGATAGTTTAGCTGCATCCTCGTTGCGTGGCTCGGTCCGCCGACGTACATATTTGAATAGCGCTCGGACGACCGGCACGTAACTCGATGTGTCCACTTGTTTTCTTTTGTGCCGTTTTGTGATGTTTGGTTTTATGTTTATTTTATCAGCATAAGTTTCAAAACTCGTTGTTATTTCACCCAGCTTCCGAGGAGGCAGCGCAAGAGACGCGGCTTTGATAGATCAGGTAATAATTATTATTTTACTTGGACTCAACGCAACTTCATTTTTGCGCTGAATTTGGGTTACGGTGGAGGAACTATGTGTTTGTGAATAAAGCTTCCTCACCTTGTAAAGTCTATCAATCCTTTACACGACTATTTTCATTTCAAATGAGTTCCAATCTTAGTAAATTTTTCACCAAAAAATGTACATTAGTCTAATTGAAATTCCTCCATGTTGTTTATACAATTTTCGACTGAAATACTCTGTGGCTGTTGGGTTGCGTCCAAGTAGATGCAGATCGTAGGGACATTTGGTCGACCACTCATTCGGCTATTTCTGGAGAAATTATTCTGATGGCGATTCTCCTAAAGTGATAAATGCCAAGTTAATTCCCTGAATGAGTTGTTATTGTGCGGTTGCATCCGATACTTTTATTTGATGCAACGACGCATGTCTGTGTGATGCACCCATGGAGATCGTTACAATTTCCTTCAATCGCTCCATTTGTCGAAATTGTAACAGATCTTTTCCGACGCTTTTTTACACATTGCAAGGAACATTATTCAATGCTTTTCATAGCGATACACCTTCACGTAGAGAGCACACAATTTGTTCACACATGTAGACCTATTTTTAAATAATTATAATATAATTATTAATTATTCATGCCTATAACTTCGACCTGTTTACAAAATGTAATGATTGTTACCCTCGCCAGAAAACCGAAATCAAAAATAAAAAATAATAATCCTTGTAATGGTCATCGAAGCTTTGAGACTCCACTAAACTGACACAGTTCTAACTTTTCGCTTGCATCGTTTCTGATTAACCAAGTAGCTTTGTTTTCCCTCGATTTTGTTCCAGGCCCTAACCGAGCTTGCATTCTAATGTGACCGCCATACTAACGCCACGTCTAATCGCTCAAGAGTATAAAGGCGAGAAATTGGTTGTGTAGCCGAGGAGCGTCGCAAGCCGGCCGGCAAGCTCAAGCTGAGTCCTCCCGCCGCCGCCGACCCGCTGCCCACCCCCGACAGCGAGCTGGAGGACGCCGCCGCGCTCGCGCACGACATCATCGCGCGCGAGCTGCGCACGCCCGCCGGCACCAGCCCGGCCAGCCCGCGCCTGACTGCGGACGAGCCCGAGGTGCCGACGCCGCCCGTGGGCGCGGTGTCGCTCGCGCAGCTGGGCGTCAAGCCCACCGCCAAGGGCAAGTCCTCCATCGCCGCGCAGATAGAGTCCTCCATCACGGAGACGCCGCCGACGCCCACCTCCCCCACCTCCCCCTCCGCCCCCGCGACCCCCGCGCCCCCCGCGGACGCGCCCAAGAAGAAGGTGGTAAAGAAGGTGGTGAAGAAGGAGGCCGTGGGCGGCGCCGAGGCCCCCGTGCCGCCGCCGCGCAAGAAGGAGAAGAAACCCAAAGAGAAGTGAGCGCGCGCGACACACGCTCCCGATAGTTCCTCTGTGCCATAATCGTAGCCTTTCTAATATTTAATGTCTATTTAATTTTCGAATAATTATGCTTTTATGTATCGCGTAATTTTTTACTATTATTATGATGTTAGAATTAATTTTATACTCACTATCACACGGCAAATGTATTGTTTAGTTTGATTTTTATACCTTTACTTTTTCTATTAATTCTATGATTTATTTATGTTTTTAACAAGTTATGATAATCGGTTTTATTGTTCTGAAAATTGATCTACCTAAGGACGAGACGTATTTATTAAGAAAACGAAAGTTTTTATGAAATTTTATATTAAAAGTCTATTTTGGAATACCTACTGCTTGTTTTAATTTTCTTCACACCATTATTGTGTATGTGAGTAATATATACCTACACAGTAATACCTAGCTTGGCTCTAATAAATCAGACGTTATAGGTAATCATGATTAATTAATTGTTGTCTGAAAGAGAGAATTTGCAAATCATATCACAGCGAAAAATACTATTAGTTCCACGGCAGTGATAATGATACACACGCATTAGGTACATATAAATTAGTGCCGTATACTGCTTTGTTATGATAAACTGATAAAATAAAAATAGCGGTCAAATGCTAGTCGAAAGAATTCAGACGCCGCGGGATTTCATGGCCACGATGACGGTCGGTGATTAGACTATAAATATCGAGATTAAAGTGTTATATAAGACTAACCGAATATACCTATGTTTTGAGGGAAACATTGGGCGACACGCACTACGTACTAAACTAAAGTCATGTTTAGAATCTGCAGACTGCAAGTAGCAAACTGAACAGGACGTATTACAGATCATACTATATCATATCTTACTCTGAGAGTTTGCGGTATAGGGTAGCTTCCCTGCTCTTGCACACTTAACAGAACATGTGCAGCAAAATTACCAAAGATCAAAAGGTATGAGTATGAATCTAAGAGAAGACGGTCTTAGCTTCTTCATTTTATTAACGCATTGGTCCCTGTCTCCCTGACTTACGGCCGAAACCAATAACCTATCTATCACATACTGGAGATAGAAAAACAAATGAAACAACAGAAAAATGATGTAGGTTTTCTGTTGTTTCATTTGTTTTTCTATCTCCAGTATGTGATAGATCGGTTATTGGGTTTGGCCGTTAGACTGACAAGCATATTTTCTAGAATATCGTGCACAACATACGCTGTGGTATACTTACCATCTAAGAACATTTCGACGACCACGATTGGTGCGAAATATTATGCCGGCAACGTCCAATCGCCCATATTCTGAAATAAACAGCTAGTAGCTGAAAATGCATAATACATAAGTATAATAAACAAAATTTTAGCCGTAGAAAATAGTGAAAGTCCACAAAAAGATTCTCTCCGGCGGGGAATCGAACCCCGGTCTCCCGCGTGACAGGCGGGGATACTTACCACTATACTACCGAAGATGTGGTAACTTATGTTAAAAATGTTTACCTAATCAACTAAGTAGACTGCATTCTGATTTTAGTAATTTGACCCAAAATAAAAAGTATTTGAAAGAAATAATCAATCAAACAATACCTATCAACACGGAGAAAACATAGATTAATAATAAAATAAACAATCCTATAATAGTTTATGTTGTGTTATATTACAATTAGCGCCATCTAGAGTTATCAAGTTTAAACAATAAGGAACTAGTTTTGTAATAATGCTTGTGTACTAAAAATACAGATGTCAGTAGTGTTAACTTTATTTACTAGAAAGGTTCATTCTATACTTTATTTATACTGATTTGATGATGATGTCCACTAATGTAAAAACAACGCCTTACTAAAATATGGCGTCAAAAAATTCGTCTTCTTCTTCTTCTTTTTTCTTTATTGTACATTAAATGAAACTTATGTTATACTAGCTGCTGCCCGCGACTTCGTCCCCGTGGAATCCCCGATTTTAAAATATTCTTTATCGCTGCTCCGCTCCTATTGGCTTAAGCGTGATGATATATAGCCTAAAGCCTTCCTCGATAAATGGTCTATTCAACCCAAAAAGAATTTTTCAATTCGAACCAGTAGTTCCTGAGATTAGCGCGTTCAAACAAACAAACAAACAAACAAACTCTTCAGCTTTATAATATTAGTATAGATTGGACATAATAAAGTGCATGTGCATAGGCGAGCTCCGCATTGCTGTCACTGGAAGCGAGCCCAAAAGACTGGAGGCATTGCCACGCTGCATGGCAGTACTTAAGTATCCTCTGTCCGTGGTAAAAGCCAGCCTTTGGGCCACGCGAAGTGTCAGCTAAGCGTTTACCCAGTTCTTCAAATAACAAATGAGCACTCGCATCCCACGGTCGGTATATTTCCGCCGGTTCTCAGCAGCCGCAGCAGTAGCACCAGCACAGCACGACGAGCTAGGAAGATGGGATGGTGCAAGAATATCGACACACGTAGCGTCCCACACTCAAGTCCTACCCATCTTCCATAGAAAAATTAAAGACATAGGTCCCGTCCAGAACTGCTTCCTTGAATAAAGATTACCATCACGACGATGTCTCTTGTCAGGTACATAGGTAAAGCAATAAATATTAAATATCCTGCTTACTCCAACAAGATTGTGGATATTGAGAGAAATTCGACTTATGGACTAGACATCGGTTTCAACAAAATATACATAGTGCTGTATTATAGGTCAGTTTCTATCTGGAAAGCGTGAATGAAGGAATACTTTTACAGAGCTACTAAGTAATCTAATTCACTCAAAATATGTACCATAACCTACTTACCATAACGTACTTACCTGCCTATATTTTGAAGAAATAATTACTTAAAGATCGAGGGCCTCACATGTCGGTAGCTATCCATACCTACTTATCGGGTTGTGATTAGGGCTGCCGACTTTCTATAAACCGTACAAAGCATAACCTACCCAAGCCGTGCCGTAAGAATCGAATGATATTTCATCATGAACGCATGCGATGGTAACACGTCAAAAACCAAACTGCTGACTGTAAATACCGCAGCCTTTTAAATTTAGAATAGACTTACTATCAACACAAAAATAAAACAGAGTTAGGATACCAAATTTTCAAGCTCATGTGAAATGGCAATGAGTTTTTAGCTTGGTATTTCAATTGACCATCACATGAATTTTATTGATAGTGCAGTAAGCTTATCTTGTACTGAAATTACTGTGAAAATTGACAGGTTTGGTCAATTTCGTTCGCCGGCGGCAGAGCCACACTGGGCCAAATACGCTCGCATAAAAATATAAATATAACAACGGTGCTAATATCAACTTAGCCAGGGAAGAAGGAAGAAGCCAGGCTAACAGCTTTTTTATTTTTTTTAATGGAGACCTAGAGCGGTAGAAGTCATTTGTCAAAAATAAAACAGAGTTAGGATACCAAATTTTCAAGCTCATGTGAAATGGCAATGAGTTTTTAGCTTGGTATTTCAATTGACCATCACATGAATTTTATTGATAGTGCAGTAAGCTTATCTTGTACTGAAATTACTGTGAAAATTGACAGGTTTGGTCAATTTCGTTCGGCGGCGGCAGAGCCACACTGGGCCAAATACGCTCGCATAAAAATATAAATATAACAACGGTGCTAATATCAACTTAGCCAGGGAAGAAGGAAGAAGCCAGGCTAACAGCTTTTTTATTTTTTTTAATGGAGACCTAGAGCGGTAGAAGTCATTTGTTGATTTCCCGAAATCATCAAATTACTTCTTCCGCTCTGGTTTGAGGAAAAGGGAGTGTCAGACTCTTACTGAGTAACCTCCTCGTGTTCTTCCAAATGCTCTTTGCGTTCCTTGGCCGTCATGACTCTTTCGTCATGACTCACACAAATTCCGCAACCCTGGAAGGCACTGGCCCAGTAGGGCTCCGATTGCTATGCTGACATCTCTTTGAGGCGCGCGTGGAACACACGCACCGTGCGTCGTCGACCCGGCCCTGTTTGTTATCGGACGGCGAGCGTTGGGTCGCAACAGCAGGCAACAGGCTAACACCTACCACACACTAGCTTCTGCCAGTGGGTTCGCCCGCGTGAATGTCGGAATTTATCTCAAGGCAACAAACTCCCAGTAAAAAAGATATACGTATGTCTGAATCCAGGACACGATCTACACGTTTGCTAGCTGCTAGTTATTAAGACGTTCTAAGGTAATATGTAAGTATAAAAATGTAAGTATTTCATAAAAACTTTAACACCCAATAAACTGTCTTTTGGGGGTTATTGTAAAATGAATAATGAGGAACTCGTGGTTAAAATAACAGGGGTCGGTCTGTGGGTGGTTGGCCATCTTAACATACCGAGAGTCCTCCTCAGTTTTTGTTATAAACGACGATTATATAAAAACAAGTTAATATTGTTGAAGTCTAAACTAAGTATGATAATATTGTTTACCTTCCAGAAGAAGATATTAGAGATAACGTGGGTTAACTTCAATAGCTGCCTCTGAAAAGCAAAATAGAAATAAAATAATAAATTTGTAAAATTTAGGTATGAATTACCTAATATTTTTTGTTTATGTCAAAATTCCCGTAGGTTTTTGCATTTATTCCGCTTTCGCCTACATCTTCTAACTCGGTTTTTCGCGGTTGTTGTGAAAAAACTGATATATTATATTATTTGTTCCAAGTTTCATGTAACTGCCCAAGAAATAAGTTTTTTTTACAAACTTCCATCCTCTATTTCACCCCATTATGGGGTGGATTTTCAAAAATCGCTTTTTATTAGATGTCGTCGTCACATAAGGAATTCGTCCTCTTAATTTCAAGTCAAGCGTTGATCCATCAGTCAGGATAAAATATTTTATTTTGATAATTTGTGTTGATTTTGTACATTTTAATAATAATAATAACAATCGGCTCGGCTGTAATTGTGCCGATTGTCGTTACGACCAATGGTCTGATGGCCAAAAGCTTCGACGACTATCTGTCGAAGCTAGCGTTACATGGTTGTTTAAAGGGCCTGATACAGAAGGCAGTAGTCCTCGATACGACTCGTATTGTAAGGACGTTCCTTTCTCTGGAGCCCTAACCACCGGTAGCATGAACCCTGCTCCCGACACCAGCGGACTACTGATTTTTGTATTTTTAAATGTTTATGTTTTTTTTAAGAAATATTTAAAAATATAAAATTGTATGTACTTATAGTAAAATAAATAGAGAAATAATAATAACTTTATTTCGGGTGACCATTATTTTTCTGGATGGGAAATCATCAAATGACTTCTCCCGCTCTGGGCGGAGCGGAAGGGAGTGTCAGACTCTTACTGACTAAAACCCACCCATGATCCTTCTTGTGCCCTTTGCGTTCCAGGGCCGCAGTGATTCTTTCGAACAAATTCCGCAACACCACTGTTAGTACCCAGTTTTCAGCATTTCGAGTTATCTTCCACACCTTTTGCAGTCGTTACTATAAAGAGTTAGGTGGGTACTGCTGGTAGCCCTGGAGGTGGTTCGTGAGAGGCGTGTCTCGGACTGCGCGAGCGGCGAGCGAGGTCTATAATTTGGACGAAATTGCGAAGAGAAACAAACAAGAGTCATGTTCCGCCGATCTCGTTAAAGTAACGTGCCTTAATTATTACGATTTATCACGTAATCATGTTAGTTTGCTTACTATGTTGACGAATTTACAGTTAGGTACTCTTTGAGGCACGTGTCATGGACATTGATATTTATTGTACTTTATTAGTTTAAAATAATTTAGTAGGTATCAAGAATTAAATTAGAATCATCTTTGTGGCAATTTAGGGCTTCCAGATAGGTACAACAAATGTCCCCCAGATTTAGATACCTACCATCAGATTTCTTATCCCCTAAATATTCTTAGTTAAATAACAATATTTTTATCATCTATAATAAGTGCAGCATGTAACTTCCAGCGACTGAAGGATATGAACAGTCCCTCCAATCCTTCAATGTGTTGATTCAACATACAAAGGAAGCAGGGCGTCAGAAACCCACCAAGGACCGCTTCCCGACACCTCGTTACTCGTATTGACGAAGTGGCAACTGCAGCCAGTAGCGAGTGCAGCGACTTTTACACCCCATCGATCGTAACTCGCTCGTGATACGATATCGACTTGTTTACACGCTTGTTAGTCACAATGAGCTTCTCATTATGAGACGGTGGCTCACTGGCTGCTTGGTGGGTGGTCCCACACCGTTCATAGACATCGTTAGCACTACCAAAGTACCTATTCTACTCTCACTCGATACTTTAATTAGTATCGAGTTTGTATTGATGCATAGGTTTGTATCACTTCTTACCCAGTCTATAAGATGGTAAAACTGTCTTTATTAACAATTTTTTTATTGTATCTATCCAGTTACTGACATGAAACGATGGTGAAGACAAGACACTACTTATGTGAACTATAAATCTAAAATTAAAAAACTGAGTACCTACCTAATAAAAAAAATAGGTAAGTACCTAAAAATAGAAAAGTATTTTTTTAGAACACAGCTGCTTTTCTGCAAATTAATAAATATTTTAAAATAATGTCCTCTGAACAACTTTTTGTAAAATATTTGTTGTATCGCCATCTAGTGTACGCCATTAGTAGTTTTTAAAAAGTTCGTGGCCTCCGCTCCGCTCCGCGTCATCATCTCTTTTCCCACTCATACAAAAGTATTCGTTCACAAACGCACACATAGAATTGCACCCGCTACGCACGCGGTGACTCGACGCAACACAAACAACCAGTTTGACAGGAACCGTGGCGTGCGGAGGTAGTGCCGCTTTGTTTCGTAAAGTAACTTTGATAATATCAATGTTTATAAACAGAATTTGACAAGAAACCGAAACTAAAATATCTATACATGAATAAGATTAAAGACTTTCGTGTATTAACGTTTTAATTCGCGAGTTTACTTAGGTTTTCTGTTGGATTTGTACGTTTTATTCGAGTGTGTAATCTTGTATCTGCGAGAACTCAGCATCGTTGATTTTGTTGGGACGGTGGATGAAAATGTGAAACAAATGTGTGTTGGTGAACTGGCCGTGGTGTTGGACTTGGAGTTGGTACTTTAAGACGTTTGTGGTGGTCGGAGCCGGCAGCATGAGGAGTTTGGTGTTCGTGTTGTTGTTGCCTGCGTGCCTGGCACACCTCAATGTTTACCTGAGCAGCGCCGAAGTATGGAGGTTATTAGGTAAGTTCAATTGCATTCGTCCTTATCGATGAAACAGCTGCACGTAGCAGTATTATTATCGTTGATATCGATAATCTCGTAGTGATAGGCTGTCCATGCTATAAAATTTTTTATAACAGACAGAATGCTCAAATCAATGTAAATTGTTTAGCTCTATATTTGTATGCGCCAAACAAATCATAAAACCACTTTGAGAACATCATACAAATCAAAATAAACTGGCAAGCATGATCAAGCGTAAGTGCGTAACTTATTAACTCGTTATCGCGTGGAGGTTATGTTATGTACCTATTTCTATCTATTGGCGATAAATTGGCCTAATATCACTGCTCACCTATTCTAATTGCTAATTTAGGTATTTAAAATGTTGGTAAATTCAAGTAGATAATTGTAGCAGGGACTCACCTAGCTGGGCTACAATGACCTTCAGAATGTTGAAAAGCATTTATTAAAAAATACTGTTTGTAAAACTTTACCAAACAATGGGTAAAGGTTTAGTATCGTTTGGCAGGATTTGGGGGGGGGAGGGGGTGGGGAGGGGAGAGGGGGGTGACCCTTCCCCCATGGCACCACTCCCGTAAAAAGGCAACGCACCGTTTCCGAGAAAATCGACTTTTAGTAACCTAACCTCAAAACACTTAAAAGTGGCTTAAAAAGCGTGTCGGAGCCCCGCTTCGCGGGGCTCAAGGGTTTAAAAAAAAATAACCACGAAGGAGTGGCGGAGTCTGCTCGCTCGCTTCGCTCGCTCACTAGACTCCGCCACTCCTTCTAACCTAACCTGTCCGAGTCGGGGTGCCCCATGTCCCGACCTCGCTTCGGTCGCTCTTGCATCCTAAATTCTCCTTGTAACACTAGTAAACTGCCTTTTGCACATACATACAATTTGGTATAAACACATCACACTAATTAAAGTTATTTATTTTATCCAAAATTTATCACTTTCACTTTTATTTCTTGCTACAAAGTTGCAAAAAAGCCAAAATAATACTTCAAAACAAACACGCAACTCGAAACGGAATGTTGACATAGACACATGATTGATTTGAAATGTCTTTTTTACGTTTCGTTTTACCGATTTTGCACGATATTTACACCACAGAAACTATAAATTGTGACAGATTTGGTTGTCAAACACCCATTTTAACGTTCCGTTTTCCGCTTAATCAATTTGAGGTTAGTAACTTATTTTGTTAATTTCTCGATAAATATGCGTTACCTTTTAATAAGAGTGGTAGTGTTATAATCAGGGACTCAAGCTCTTCCAGATTCAATCGATTTTACACCCCAACTCCTGCCAAACGATACTAGACCCGACCCAAACAATGTGGCAAAAATGCATAGGTACTAGGGGTGGGAAAGTTATCAATTTAAACATAAATCTGCTTCATGCTAAAGTGTACACTCTTATAAGTTTACTTGGAACATTAAAGATGTTCGATTCGAGTTTGGTTACAGTGGCGGCAAAGAAAACTGATCACTGCCAAATTATTAATTACGTGATTTGGCAGTGATCAGTTTTCATGACCGCCGCCGAAAAAAACAAGAAATTTAATCTCGGCTTGGTATTTGTATGCTTTTATTAATAGTAGAATTTAAGCTCCATTTCAAATCACGATTCAAGTCTCTATTCCCCATTTACATTAACTCACTATAGATAGGTAGGTACCTATTAGATGAAATAACATAAACATTACCAATATTTGATTAACACCATACTTAGCAAAATCTACTAGGTAAGTAAGTACATACTTGATTCACATATCTCGCTAAGGCATCATAATAAAGTACCTATAGTAGAAATTATTGTAAAAAAATTTAACGTTTTCATAACTGTCAATTATGATATCAATTTATACATGAACAATCGAAACTCACAGAAAACATCAAACAATAGCGATTCAAAAACAACAATACTTGCGGTTTAGTAGGTACTTAACGGGGATTTCAAATTAGCAGTAAACTATTTTTTTTGTGGTGAGATAGTGTTAACATCAAGCGGGAACATTGTTTCTACGACCAAGAACTTAATCCTCACGATTTTAATTAGACGAACGTCACAACTAATATCTGTGAGCTTGTCATTTATGTCTTTGAGGTAAGCTGGAGTGACATATTTGAAAGGGCCCGTGCGCGCGCGCAGGTAATGAGCTTAGATGTGACGCTCCTTACAATAAGCCAGTTTTTGTCCCCTCCTATTGTACCAACCTGCCTCCGCCATAGACTGCAATCCATCTTTGTCAACGAAAGAACCATCTGCCTTTTGTTCTTCCTTAAAAATTAGAATAATAATAAACAATATTAAGGACTAAACGGGACCATCGGTTTCCTTACTTGATAAATAGGATAGTTTGGTTAACGACAAAACGCTTTCTGTACAAATTGAGTAGTAAGTAATTATATATTTATGTAAATTAACTTGCTTAGAACAAACGCACATGTTGTAGCGGCACCATTCTGTTACCTCCGCAGCTCTTTGCTTTACGAAAGATAATTTATTTCCAACGATAATAACATAAAAATTAACATATCATGAAACTTTATGCTCTATCTGGTAAAGCTTCCACGATGCGACCCGCTCTGTGTATCAGGCTGTACCTACGTGGCTACAAGTCATTTATTTCAGGTGACATTTATGGAGATTCTATGGAGTAAAGCCAATAAACGACGCCTAAAATGTGTAATCTGACACTATGGGAATGAGACGCATATTTTACCTCGTTTTCATTACAAACTAGAAGATCGCAAAATCAAATTTTATTTGCGTAAACTTTTTATGGAGATTGAAGTTTTATTCGACGCCCACTTGTTTGATGTTCCAACGCTGAATGTTAATTAATTTAAAGCTATCATTTTGGAATTGTCATTTAATAATGTTGCGCGCCAGAATTAAGTTAGGATGATGGCGGCATTCGGTACCACTAGCGCCATCTAGTATCGAGTAGCAGAACTAGTGAAGTCAAGGACCTTCGAGATTTATCTATGCTAGAATTCTCGGACCTTAGTCGGTCGCGACCGATATGTACGCGAACTTTCTGGAGTTCTACTCGGCGCCCTATATAAGGCCGGCACATGTGCCGACCGAGTCAGTATTGGATTTGCGATACAAGTGATAACTTCGAGAGCGATCTTCGACTGCGAACTCAAGTGATTAATAGTGCGATTGTGTTTTGTGATTAGTGAGTTTATTGTGTAATTAGTGTGGTGTAAATTAAAGTGTCATCTTTGTTTATTGAATCGGTGATTTTATTGTAACGAACCCGAAGCTCGTAACAATTGGTGTCAGAAGAGTGGATTTAAAAGATGCCGATTCTACCAAAGGACGACACGGAGGGTATCCGTACCCGTAGTCAACGCCAGCAAGAGACGGACCAGAGGCGTTTTGGAAGTGCAACGCCGCAGGCTACGGAGAGACAGCTGGCGACCTTAGAGGCCGGCCCGTCCACCGCCGCTCCAGCATCATCATCAGCACCAGACTTTGCTGCTCTGATGCTGATGCTGCAGGAGCAGGCCCGCCGCCAGGAGGAACAGGCTCGTCGTCAGGAGCAACAGGCCCGCCGACAAGAGGAACAGGCCCGTCGTCAGGAGGAACAAGCCCGTCGGTTGGAAGAACAGCTGCAGTATGACAAGGAGGAACAGGCCCGCCGACAGGAGGAACAGGCGCGTCGCCAGGAAGAACAGATGTTCCTCATCAAGGATCTGCACGCCACTTTCGGCAAGGAAATGAAGGATGTAAAAGATAAGGTGATTCAACATGAAAACCGCCTGATAGAAGCTGAAACCCAGATTGCTGAAATGAAAAAGGCAATGGATAACCTAAAAGTAGGAGAGGGAATTGCAACCTCCGTAGCTGCTACTACACCTTCTCTACGTGGATTCAAAGTGCCGCCGTTCGATGGAACATCTTCCTGGTCGGCATATAAAAAGCAATTTGACGCTGTTATGAAGGCGAACGGGTGGAGTAAGGACCAGGCCATGACTGCTCTCACCCTAGGCCTCCGCGACCAGGCCCTCACTATCCTGGAAGCCCTCGGTAACGAGGTGACTTACGAGCAGCTGGTTGAGGCACTGGAAGCTAGGTATGGCGACGCTCATCTGGAACACGTGTTTCGGGCGCAGCTAAAGGATCGCGTGCAACGCAGCGGTGAAAACCTGCAGCAGTGGGCCCTTGAGGTGGAGAAGCTGGTCCGAAAAGCATACCAGTCTGTACCTGCGCTCATTCAAGGGAACCTGGTGCAGGCATTCATTGACGGCATCCGCGACCTTGAGGTCAGAGCTGCTGTGAGGCTCGGTCATCACGGGACGCTCAAGGACGCCTTGGCTCATGCTCTGGAAGTGGAAGCTGTGCGGCAGGATCATCGTTCCCATCGCGTCAGGGAGGTTGCAGCGGCTACTGTTCGCGACCGGTCTAAAGGATACAGCCCTAGATGCTATGGCTGTGGGGAAAGGGGCCACCTACGGTCCAGTTGCCCTAAGCGAACTGCAGACAGGGTAGATAGTCAATCTCCAGTGGGTAGGGCGGTTAACAACACCGCCCAGCAACAGCAGGGAAACGAGTAAAAGCCAGGACTGCGGGGCGGGTGCTGGCTGATGTTCAAAGAGCCCCAAGGATTTCGATCTCACAAACCCATGACGGGAACAGCCTAATCATCAAGGGCGAGGTCAACGGAACGCCATGTAAGCTGACAATAGACACTGGAGCCTCTCGCACGGTTGTCAGTTCCCAACTAGTAAGTCGGTTCCTTGGGGACTCCGCATACAACCGAGACCGCATAAATTTGGTGACGGCCACCGGTCAGCGCATACCCGTCCGCGGAGAGAAAGAGATGGAGTTGAAGCTAGGAAACAGGATCTATCTTCACAATTTTATCGTGGCTGATATAATGGACGATTGCATCCTGGGCCTAGACTTTATGAGGAAGAATTGTTGTGAGATCGACGTTAAGCAAGGAGTATTGAAATGTGGTCAAGAGGAACTTTTCATGGAAGGGGCGTTACCGGGAAATGTGTACAGCCTAAAGAAGATTGTTCTTCCTCCGAGATCGGAAACGATTGTGCCGGTTAGGCTTCCTCGAAATCCTGGGCAGACTCATCTGTGTGTACTCGTGGAGAGGATAGATAATGACCTTCCGTGGAAAGTGGCACGAACTTTGGTCAGAGCCACCGACATCGCAAGAGTACCTGTGCTGAACCTCTGTGATAAGGAACAAATGATAGATAAGGGCACCCTGATTGGTACATGTGAGGAAGTGGATTGGTTACGTCGAAGCCAATATGTATCGACTGGGAACCTTAGCAAGGATGCACAAATGAAAGTGACCACACTTTTAGACGACTGTCGCGGCGTTCTGTCTCAAAATGAAATGATTAAGGCGAAGAGAATGTTACTGAAGTACGCCAATGTTTTCTCTTCAAACGATGCTGACATCGGGAAGACTGATTTAGTTCAACACAAAATAAACACAGGATATGAGTTGCCTATCCGTCAGCGGCCAAGGAGATTGCCAGTAGCACGTGAAAAGGAAGTGGAAACCATGATTGAGGGAATGGTGAAGGATGGTGTCATAGAACCTTCATCAAGTCCATGGTGTTCGCCTGTTGTACTGGTAAGAAAGAAGGACGGCACCATGCGGTTTTGTGTTGACTATCGTCGTCTGAACGACGTTACAAAGAAGGACAGCTATCCGTTGCCAAGAATTGATGACACGCTGGATATGCTTACTGGAGTAAAGTGGTTTAGCACGTTGGACCTTAAAAGTGGCTACTGGCAGGTCCAAATTGATCCTAAGGACAAGGAGAAAACTGCGTTCTCGACAGGAAAGGGTCTGTGGCAATTTAAAGTCATGCCGTTTGGTTTGTGCAACGCTCCGGCAACGTTTGAAAGGTTGATGGAACTAGTACTAACCGGGTTAATTGGCGATGCTTGTCTGGTCTACTTGGATGACATCATCATCGTAGGCCGTACGTTTGATGAACATCTGCAAAACCTGGAACGCGTGCTCATGAAGATCCAGAGTGCAAACCTCAAGTTAAGTCCGAAGAAGTGTTCATTCTTCAAACGGCAAGTTAGCTTTTTGGGATACGTAGTGTCGGAAGAAGGTATCCGCACGGATCCAGAGAAAATCGCCGCAGTCAAGGACTGGCCAATTCCAAAAGACAAGACGCAGGTCAGAGCATTTTTGGGTTTGTGCTCCTATTATCGGCGATTCGTCAAGAACTTTGCAGACATAGCCAAACCCCTGCACAAGCTAACCGAAGAGAAGCGACATTTCTGCTGGGACGAGAGTTGCGACATTGCATTCCAGGAGCTCAAGGAACGTCTGTGCAAAACACCTATTTTGGGGTATCCTGATACCGACAAGGAATTTATAGTTGACACAGATGCAAGCGACATAGGACTTGGCGGTGTGTTATCTCAACGGAATGGCGATCAAGAGGTTGTGATAGCGTACTTCAGCAAGTCTCTGTCAAAACCGGAAAGGAATTATTGTGTCACGAGACGGGAATTACTTGCTGTGGTCAAGTCATTGCAGCATTTTAGCAAATATCTGCTGGGAAGGAAATTCCACTTACGAACTGACCATGCTGCGCTGAAATGGCTATTGCAATTCAAAAATCCAGAAGGACAAGTTGCGAGATGGATCGAACTACTTCAGGAATATGACTTTGTGATTGAACATCGCAGCGGGAAATCTCATGGCAACGCAGATGCATTATCAAGAAGACCTTGCCCTGAAGACTGCAAGCATTGTACTCGGCAAGAGGGTAAAGAAGTCGTACCTGTGAGGATGATCAAGACAGATCTTAGTAACGAGTGGAAGGAAAACTTGGAACGTGCACAGCAGGATGATTTGGACATCAAGCCGATCCTGGAGTGGATGAAGGCCAGTGCTCCGAAGCCTACGTGGAGTGATGTCTCAGCGATGAGTTCAATCACAAAAAGCTATTGGGCCCAATGGGACAGCTTAGTGATTCAGGATGGAGTCCTGTGCCGTAAATGGGAAAATGCTCGGGGAGACAACTGTCATTTGCAAATGGTTGTCCCTAAAGCTAAAGTACCGGATGTTCTACAGCTGTACCATAATGGTTGTTCAGGAGGCCATATGGGAGTTAAACGAACTCTACTGAAGATACGGGAACGGTTTTACTGGGTCCACTGTCGTGACGATGTTGAGGACTGGTGTCGCAAGTGTACAAGTTGTGCGGCTGTAAAAGGACCTCAGACTCGTAGCAGAGGTGCATTGAAATTGTACAATGTTGGTGCACCATGGGAAAGGATAGCGCTAGACGTTGCGGGACCGTTTCCGGAAAGTGAAAGTGGTAACAAGTATTTCATGGTGGTTATGGATTATTTCACTAAGTGGCCGGAAGTCTTCGCCATTCCAAACCAAGAAGCTTCAACAGTTGCGGATAAACTAGTTCATGAAGTCTTCTGTCGTTTTGGAGTACCCTTAGAGATTCACAGCGATCAAGGAAGGAATTTTGAGTCCCAAATATTCCAGGAAACTTGCCGAGTTATGGGTACTCATAAAACGAGGACAACTTCTTACCACCCACAATCGGATGGAATGGTGGAACGATTTAATCAGACATTGGAGAGATATCTGGCCAAAGTTGTGGAAAACCGGCAACGAGATTGGGACAAGCACATACAACCGTTTTTGCTGTCATACCGAAGTGCTGTTCATGAAAGCACGTCAGTGACACCAGCTTTCGCAAACTTTGGAAGAGAATTGCGGCTACCTGCAGACCTGATCACCGGAATACCACCTGATGCCCCACGCAGTATAACCGATTATGCGAATGACTTGCGGAACAAAATGAACGACATTCATGAGCATGTCAGACAATCGGGCCAGCAAATGTCTGAAAAGATGAAAACCCGCTATGACCGCAAAATGAACAATAAAGGGTTCGAGGAAGGTTCACTAGTGTGGTTGCACAATCCAGTTCGCAGCAAAGGGAAATCTCCTAAGCTTCAAGCTAAATGGGACGGACCGTACCGGATTGTGACGAAGATCAATGACGTAACCTACCGTATTCAGAAAGGTACAAGAAGCACTCCTAAGATCGTCCATGTTGATCGACTGGCGCGTTATTATGGCGCTGATAATGCTCGGGACGAGCATGTCTTAGGAGGGGGCAGTGTTGCGCGCCAGAATTAAGTTAGGATGATGGCGGCATTCGGTACCACTAGCGCCATCTAGTATCGAGTAGCAGAACTAGTGAAGTCAAGGACCTTCGAGATTTATCTATGCTAGAATTCTCGGACCTTAGTCGGTCGCGACCGATATGTACGCGAACTTTCTGGAGTTCTACTCGGCGCCCTATATAAGGCCGGCACATGTGCCGACCGAGTCAGTATTGGATTTGCGATACAAGTGATAACTTCGAGAGCGATCTTCGACTGCGAACTCAAGTGATTAATAGTGCGATTGTGTTTTGTGATTAGTGAGTTTATTGTGTAATTAGTGTGGTGTAAATTAAAGTGTCATCTTTGTTTATTGAATCGGTGATTTTATTGTAACGAACCCGAAGCTCGTAACAATAAGAAGGCTTGGCATGTCCAATGCTAAGTTCAAATGAATAACGTTAAACTTTAACAATGTACCAATAAAATTAATGAATAGCGGTATCCATAGCTTCTCCAGGACGCCTGCGCCCTTGCCGAGCTAAGGCGGTATCAGACGACAGGATAGTTTATGGTCACATGTTATCGTTCATCTGTATTCTGTAGAACTTACGGACCAACAAACATCCAAGTCTTGCGAGTTCAGCGTTTTAAGACCTTTTATCTTCCCAACTATTTGGTTTTACGACAGTCAGACAGGACATGCATTTTATGGGCCGAATAAAAGTGCGATATCCAGCATTTTAGTTGTGGATACATTCGACTAGACATTCAGAACAAAAGGTGTTTTATAAAACGCATAATTCTTACAAATTGTACCATTATTTTGCTTCTGAAGAAAGGTGGCCGTGCGCATTGTTCGTCGAGCAGCCCCCGATCAGGAACGTAGGCGCAAACCTATAATATTTCCTGGCTTGATCCAGTCGAGATAACTACAACTCGTTACTTATAATGCTTGGTTATTCGAAAGTTTGGTTTGAATCCGAGAACAAAAGCAATTTTGCGGTCATATAAAGCAAAGCAAAATAAAATGAGAACAGTTGTACCTTGTACTGATTATGGCAATCATGCTTACTGTAACCACAGTATTTTTACTAGATTACATCACGTAACAAGTTTTTTCTAACGGTAATATAAATTAGTTGAATGTACAAAGGTATTTATTTAAAAATATCAAGGTACTTGGTATTGAATTCCTGCATCCGATGAAGGTAAAAATATCTTGTGCTGTCGTCTTGGGTTACATGGCTAGAGCTGTGGTAGGCATGTAACAAAAAATCTTGCGTAATTCGATACTAACATGCAGTGTAGGATTCCGTCTAGTCACCGTAACCTCTTCAAATGGTTACAGAACCGTGGACACTGGGCTATCTTGTTTGGGAACTTCAAAAGTATTTACATTCGAAACATTTACAATTATCATAGCTTTTTTTAGTTTTCTTCGCATTTCTGGAAGTGTTTATCTTACTTGGTTATCTAAGGGACGCTTTTTTAGACCTATACCAATATTAACAGTCCCGCTGTCATAAACTGGTCGACGTGTGGATCGTAGCAGTCCAAAGCTTAAGCTTCCCATCCGGACCATCATCTTAGAGATAACACTTTCTTTTAACATTCAGGTTTTAGGAACGATAATAGAATAAATAAAAACAGGAGTAGTCATTGTTATTTTAATAAATACCATTAATGCTGCATTCAGCCCGCGCCATTCGGTTCTCGTTCCCCAAAACGAAGACGTCGTTTAGAGAATTAACAATGAAATATTTCAATAAACAGTCAGCGACGGCGCAATATAAATATGGGCTCACGTCCTTCTCGAAACTATTCTTTATGTAAATACAGTTGACACGCGGGATGATGTGGAGTGAGCCCTAAATAAATTTAATTTCATGGACGGTTGGGTGGCAGTTTTTAATCTGTGGGGGTGTGATATGTTTCCCGCGGGCAGGTGCGGCTTAGGCGAAACACGGTATGCTTACGTGATCAGAATGAGTGTGGTTAATTAAAAATATAAATTGTGTCCATGTATCAGCACGATTTTATGTTTGCGAGAAAATTACGAATATTAAAACACGTAGGTAAATCCCAAGCCCTGGTAATTGGCATAACTTTTGCCAGCACTGTAAGGGCATAGAACGCTAATCACAGCAGCTTACTCCGACCAAGTAATTTCATTCTAGTAGTTTGTTAGCCATCTACACCAACCAACCATAAAACCAGATGATTTAGTTTTGAATGCATTAATGTTGGTTGTAGAGAGGTTAATTTAAAAGCAATTATGAAAGCCCTGTCGACGCACACTGGATAGTAGAAATAGAATTAGGTGCGCATGCAGCAAGCCGCGGGCGACAGACGGATTACTTACTACCTATGTGCAGTTGTGCCGTACATGAATATGCATCTCGTTATTTTCAATTACGCTTGACGTCGGCTTAGCTTTAATCGCTTAAGCTCTGCTATCCATTGTCGTCGACACCTCATGCAATTTTAATGATTAGTCATTGTCCTAGCTTTATTAAATGCAAGTTGTTTTACCATTCATTACGCTCGGGCTTTAAATTTTAATGCAACAGTTCTGTAATGACATGTTGGTTTTGCCTTTTAGATTTTGCTTTCTTAATTAAACCATGGTTTATAATAAGCATTCTTAAATTTAATGGTACAGGAAACAATTAAGGTCCTTAACTATTGGTTACTACATTTATTATTTATCGATTGTATAGTAAATGACATTAAAAACTAACATTGTTTCATTTATAGGTTATATGTCTTTTTAAGGCAATCACCTGCGGCGATGATGATTGATTCAATGCTGGAGATCGATCAGCTTCGCATAATATCTCTCCTAGTTTTTGCACTCCAATGCTCAGAGGGACAAAAAATATGACAATAACATTTTATCACCCTTTGCAATCTTTTCTATTATCTGTCAATTTTGCTGCAGTTGGTGGCTATTGTGATAAGTCTTCGTGTTTATAAAGGCGTTTTATTGAACACTTACTACAGTAACTATGTAGTACTCGTAAGTAAGTAATAATAAAAAGTTTAGACGAAAAAAAAAGTTTTATTGAGTGCCCAATTTTTCTTGCTCGCCACTGTTGGTAGGTAAAATCATGTATTTATAATTTTTGTGATTATTCTAGTACATTAACATTAACACAGTAGATTTCTCAATAAAAGGAATTAGTGTATCTATACTAATATTATAAAGAGGTAACGTTTGTGAGTTTGTGAAGTTGTAAGGGGTAATCTCTGGATCTACTGAACCGATTTTCAAAATTATTCCACCAATAGAAAGCTACGTTATTGTAGAGTGTCATAGGCTATATTTTATCCCGGTATTGTCACGGGAACGGGAAAAACGCGGGTGAAACCGCGCTGCTAGTCTTCTAATAAAATGTTTATTTCTGATGTAAAAGGTTTTGTTTCTCGATGGCTTTGTATCATCAGTTAAGGCAGTGCGGTTTGCGATGTACGGTCAATATACAAACGGATACAAGCTTTGTTATTACCATTAGATCTTCGTGTTAATGCTTAAAAGCTTGTTTTGCACTAAAATAATGAGATTCCTATCTGTGGTCTTGTCGCACGCTTAATTTTTGATAAAGTAACCAAATGTGTACTCTACGTACTCAACCCTATCTGTCTAATAGCCCAATCACAATACAATAGTTGATAGTACTATCAGAACACACAAAGCATTTAATAGACGATTACGCTGTGTCCATTAAACTACGCTAACTAAACAATGCAATCGGTGCACGTGCGGTGTTAAGTCCCACACTCCGCATTCCCGCCATTACGCTCTATGGTATAGAAACTTGTACCATAAACTATCATGCAGCGGGCATTCTCGTTCTCGCCTCCTAAAGTGTTACAAGTTTTTACGTAGGTCGCTCTCAAGCACGCACTTACAAGGTGCAACACATCTTGTTATGCAGATCCACGTAATATTCGCGCATCTTTATCATGCTGATGAAATAGCTTTTTCTGGCGTTTTGCACTGTATATTACTTACTATTTTTATTTTGGCACGTTAACACACTTTAATTGTTTTTTCATGTTTATTTATGATGAACAGCTGTCTATTTTTCTTTATTTTTTTAAGTTTATTAGCTATAATGCGGAGAATCTTCCTGGCTGAACTTTCAATTTATTTTTATGTCGAATATAATGATTTAATGAATGAGATGACAATTGCAATGGTAAACACAGCTTAGTTAATTAACTCTGTTTTTTGTTTTTGTTCGCGACGATGCGTCTTAGCTACATAGTATAGGTAGTTATAGGTAGCTATAGTAGTACATAGAATGTTGCAACAAATAAAACCGCGACTACATAGTATAGGTAGTTATAGGTAGTTAGTTAGTACATAGAATGCTGTAACAAATAAAGCTGCATAGTATAGATAGTTATAGGTAGCTATAGTTGATACATAGTTTGTTATTGAAATAAAACACATTCGTTACAGTTGTTTGCTCTCAAGAGGCAGTATATAAGCCCTTGGAGCCTTTATTTCTTCCAAGTAAATAGAATATAGTTAGGTAGGGTATCCTGTCCCTTACACATAACAGTAAACACATGGTAACCCTGGTAATCGAAGGTATATAAAGGTAATCAAGGTATATAAAAGGTAATCGGTGGTATATAAGGTAATCGAGGTATATACACACACAGACAGACATACATAGGTAAATAGAAAGGGCTTGGTAATTGAGACCTGAAATATTAGGTCAAAGGTAGTCGCATAGCTAAAAGCGACACTGACCAATCACGGAGCAAGAGGGTGCTGGTACGTGATTGGTCAACAGTTTTTGATAAATAGCCCTGGTGAAGGTATGCACAAAATAAAACACTTTGCATCTACCCTCTTCCTTTCCCGAAAATACAAGTCTAGATTCTAGACTTCTAAATGTCTGAAATAGAACCGCCTTGAAAAATCCTTTCAGGGGATATATAGATGTCTATAGTGTATGCAGGCATAAAGCCGTAATTTAGGTTTAAATAAAACTGTTTATTTTTATCCCCCTGAAACATATACGCTTATAGAGTTGCAACCCCTTAAGTGACAGGGTTGAAACATATGTAGTTTTGTAGAGGGTTGTCGTATCTATAGAGATACATATAGCTGTATAGCCCTCCTAGCATAGTTTTACGGTAAATTCACCCCAAGTAGGTAATAGCTTCGTGCCTACAATAGTTTTGTATAGTTTTTGGCATCCCACCCCTACATGGAGGGGGATGAAGGGGTGAATTCGTCTCCGCTGTATGGAGCTTACCGAGGGCTATCCATAAAGGTACGACAACCCCTACTCACATAGACCTAAGCCTAGATATAGCCTAAAATCTAGAATTAGCATAGTGAAAATTTAAGTTAATAAACTTCATCACACACGGTGATTTTTTGGGTGTCGATACGGTATAGTTGCGCCGTACAATAGTAACATAGAAATTTATAGAATTTGTAGTCATTTGCAAGATATTTCGGATTTATAACTAAATGTAGAATCATATAGTCGCGAATTTCACCCTTCAAATCGCTAAGTGCATAGTGAACAAGTTAAATAGTGTTTTATTGTGACTTTATTGGTAAGCCCTCTATACCTACCCCTATATACTGTGTCAATAACAGCAAGTATAGCAAGTATTCAGCTAAGGGTTGCATCCTCATGGCCCGTAGCTTATAGACGGAGCGTCAACGCGTCTGGATCATTTATACCTAGGTGGGTTGTCACCATACAGTCCACTTTCGAAGAATAGGATAACCTACCCTGGCCACCCTACAGTCCAGTCGATCACGTCCGCCCCGTACATTTTCTGGTCCTTCGAGCCGGATATTTTGAAGATAGCCTGATCTAGCTATTTGGAAGTTGGATTTATAGAACCACGCAGCTACCCTGAAGGCGCAACCCCTATTGTGAAGTCACACCCCCTTGAAGAAAAAAAAAAAAAAAACTACCCTTCAACATTTCAAGACACGAAGGGTGTCCCTAGAAGCTAAATAGAAGTCGGACCTTGAAGAAATCATCCCTTCAAGAAAACTACCCCTAGGCAGATTGATAGTGAAGGAATAACATAGAAGAAATTTAATCAAGCTGAACTTAGAAAATTTCGAACGACTTCACACTTTGAAAATTTTGAGGGGTTCCGACACTTAGAATATTTTTGAAGATTTTGAACTTGGAAAATTTTTTGAAGAATTTTGAACTTAGAAAATTTTCAACAATCCGGGACTTGGAAAATTTTTTGAAGATTTTTGAACTTGGAAAATTTTCAACAACCTGACACTTAGAAAAGTTTTGATCAAGCGGGACATAGAATATTTTTGAAGAATTTTGGACTTAGAGAATTTCGATCGACTTCACACATAGAAGATTTTGAACAGTCTGGGACTTAGAAAAGTTTCAGTCAATCCGAACTTAGAATATTTTTTGAAGATTGGGGACTTTGAAGAATTTTGAAAATTTTTTGAAAATTTTTTTTTTTGGAAACTTGGATTGAAGTTTCACCTGAGGCTTACCAGTGGACTACCGAATAGTTTTGAAGATTCATTGAAGACTTCAACAATGCCGATCACGAGGTCGCATGGCAAATCATCCGAGGCGTGGACAGTTCCGATACAGGATCCAGCCGAGAGGGTTCCTGCTATCCATCATCAGGTGCCGCCGCGTTCGCCTTCATCGTCTGGGACGGCGCGATCGATGCAGCAGCGCAGTGAAGACGTGTCTCCGCCTGCTGCCGCTGAACGAATAGAACAGATAGAAGCTTCAGCAATAGAACGAGTACCTGCACCATTGCCGACAACAGTACAGAAACAGATGCCATCGACCTCAAGGAAGGGAACCCGCTTTGAGACGACTTCAGATAGTACAATGAAGCCGTCAAATAGAAGAGATAGCCGAGTCTTGCCAATGACTACCCGGGGTGACGCCCGTATAGAACATAGACGTCCGTCGTCGACCATTGACAGGTCACCGCGGTCATATAGAAAATTACAGAAGGCTCGCGAAGACTTATTGAAGATTAAGTTGGAGCTTGCCCAGTTAGCACTTCAGAGAGCCGAACAAGAGTCGGACGAAGAATATTTGGACGATAGAAACTCAAATGAAGAGTACGTGCGTTCCTGGCTGGAAGAGGCGCCTGAACCTGTTCCTGATCAGAGAGAGACCAACGCCGCCGAGGGGGACATCCGTGATAGTCGACAGCAACCGCCCCCCCCTGTGGACTTCGAACCAATAGTGGACTCTCGTCGAACGCACATAGATCCAGATAGTGCTAAACAGATAGAGCCACCACCTATGAAGAAAATAGAAGACGATAGGAGCGAGGATAATTTACGTCCATTCGTTACGGACCTTACGGCTGCTATAGCATCTTTAGTTGACAAGAAAACAGAACAGCAGTCACAGAATTCCTCCTCGGCGTCGAAGGTCATTATGACTTTACCGAACTTCAGTGGTGCGCATACAGAATGGTTGTCATTTCGAGCCATTTATGAAACAACTCGAAAATATTTCAACGATGTCGAGAATACAGCAAGACTTAGAAGAAGCCTGCATGGACGCGCTTTAGAAACAGTTAGTTCAGAACTCATCGGCCATGCAAGACCAGATGACATCATGAAGGAACTCGAGCTGCAATTCGGCCGACCAGATTCGATAGCACAGGCCGAAACAGATAGATTGCGAGGACTGACACGATGCAGTGAAAATCCAAAGGATATTTGCTCATTCGCAAGCCACGTGAGGTGCGCTATAGTAACGCTGCGAGCATTGAAGAAGGATCATTACCTGATCAACGCCGAGCTCATGCGAACCTTGACAGAGAAGCTACCGAACTCGATACGTGTACAGTGGTACCGTATATATACAGAAAAATACCAGTCCTTGCCAGACTTGTCGCTGTTTAGCGAATTCATTACCGAACAAGCTCGATACTGCAGCGCTTTCGCTCCTGCTGAAAACATCAAGACAGAGGGCTCATCCAACCGACGCACACCGCAGCAGAGGACTCACACAACAACAGAGAAGTCAGCAAGCAAGTGCCGACTGTGTGAGAAGGATGGCCATATAGAACGCGATTGCTCGAAGTTCAAGAATAGCAATAGTAACAAGAGATGGGAAATTGCGAAGAATCTAAACCTGTGCTTCCGTTGCCTGAAGCCAAGAAGAGAGCGGCATAAATGCAACGCGAAGAAGTGTGACGTCAAGGGGTGTACAGCCACGCACAGTCGGCTACTTCATTACGACAAGAAGCCTGCTGCGGTGGCAGCCGAAAAGCCCAGACAGACCGAAGTCAAAAAGGAGCCCAAGGAGACAGTCGCCAGCTCAAGATCATCGTCGAATCACGCCTATTTAAAGATCATCCCGGTCCGGGTCATTGGACCGGCGGGAGAGGCATCTACGTTCGCCCTACTCGACGATGGATCGACCGTATCGTTGATCGATGAAGACATCGCCGACCAAGTCGGAGCCGAGGGCAAGATCGACCCACTGAAGATTGGTGCGATCGGTGACACCATGATCGACACTCCTTGTTCGAAAAGAGTCACAGTGACACTCGCGAGTCAGCATAGAAATAGGGTGCCGTTCAGAGCGCGCACCATACCGAAGCTTAATCTCGCGTCACAGACAGTCCGTGAAGAAGATGTCACACATTGCAAACATCTCATCGACTTGAAAGAGCAGCTAGTCTATGATGTTGGCGCGCCCAAGATTTTGATTGGCCAAGACAACTGGCACCTTCTCCTTGCCAGTGAAGTCAGAAGAGGCCCCAGGCACCAGCCAATAGCGTCACTTACAACGCTTGGATGGACGCTACATGGCGCGCATACTAGAATACTCGGTCAGCAGGTGCATTACGTCAGCGCATGCAGAGAAGATAGAGAAAATAGAGACGACAGACTGAACGAGCAACTTCGTGAATTTTTCGCACTCGAGTCCCTAATAGTAAATCCTCGGCGTCCAGATTCTGATCCAGAGAAGCAGGCTGAAGACATCTTGAAAAGACATACCAAACAGTTGACAGATGGGCATATAGAAACAGCTATGTTATGGAAAAATAACAACTTTGAAATGCCCGATAGTTATGGGACAGCACACAAGCGGCTGATCTCTATAGAAAAGAAGCTCGACAAAGATCCGAGTCTTCGAAATAAATATATAGAACAGATGGACTCGCTCCTTTCAAAAGGGTACGCAGAAAAAGCGCCCAAACAGACCACGCCAGGAAGAACCTGGTATCTGCCTCATTTCGACGTCTTCAATCCCATGAAGCCGGAGAAGTTTCGAATAGTACACGACGCCGCAGCTAAATCGAATGGAATGTCGCTGAACGACTTCCTACTTACAGGACCGGACCTGTTACAGTCGCTGCCCGGCGTCATGATGAGGTTTCGTAGATATCCGATAGCCATTTCAGGTGACATTACCGAAATGTTCATGCAGGTCAAAGTACGACCTGAAGATAGAGACGCCCTCCGATATTTGTGGAGAGGCAATAGAAGAGAAGGAGCCCCCGACGAGTATCGAATGACGTCAATCATATTCGGCGCGGCAAGCTCACCGTGCACGGCCATATTCGCGAAGAATTGGAACGCGAACCGGCACATAGAACAGCATCCAGAAGCAGTAGAAGCAATAGTGAAGAACCATTATATGGATGATTATCTGGATAGCTATAGAACAGTAGAAGAAGCGACACATATAGCAACAGCGGTGAAGAAGATACACCAACAGGCTCGTTTCGAAATAAAGAAATGGGTATCGAATGACATCGACGTCATACAGAATATAGAACCGTCGCTTATAGAAACAGACGTCGTCGACATCGGCGACCACATAATAGAAGCCGAATACCTCCAACAAGCGGAGAGGTTACTCGTGCAAGCTGTACAGCAACAGACGTTTTCCCGCGAGTTGACAAGTTTGCGAGGAAACGAAGAAATAGACAAAGATAGCGCCCTGCGACCGTTACAAATAGAATTAAAGGATGACGTCATACGCCTCAGAAGTCGTGATAGAATCGACATAGCCATAGAAGACGTCAAGTACCTACCCGAGCTCCAACACCGGCGGGAGCCCCATAGCCGTGGCCCTAATCTGCAGGTGGGTGATCCCATGCTCATCGCAGACGGCCAGCTGCCTCGCAACACGTGGCCGCGAGGCCGCATCATCGCAGTTTTCCCGGGCGCTGATGGCGAAGTCCGGACAGCTGAGGTGCGCACATTCGGCGGTACCTTAAAGCGTCCGGTAAAGAAGCTTGCCACCACAGCGGGCGACGCTGCCCACAGGCGCAGCTCGCCCTCCCCGCGGACATATTCGGTCCGCAATCGGCTCGCATTTAGCGGGCAATAGTAGGCGATGCTGCTCTCACAGCTCGCCAACAGATGGACGGGTGACGCTGCCCACCGGTGCAACTCACCCCACGCGGACATGTTCGGTCCGCAATCGGCTCGCACCTAGCGGGCAATAGTAGGCGATGCTGCTCTCACAGCTCGCCAACCAATAGATGGGTGACGCTTTCCAGCTCGCCCCCCGCGGACATATTCGGTCCGCAATCGGCTCGCATCAAGCGGGCAATAGCCGGCGACGCTGCTCCCACAGCTCGCCAACCAATAGACGGGTGACGCTGCCTACACGCGCAGCTCGCCCCCCAGCGGACATATTCGGTCCGCAATCGGCTCGCATCCTAGCGGGCAATAGCCGGCGATGCTGCTCTCACAGCTCGCCAACCAATAGATGGGTGACGCTTTCCAGCTCGCCCCACCGCGGACATATTCGGTCCGCAATCGGCTCGCATTTTGCGGGCAATAGACGGCGACGCTGCTCCCACAGCTCGCCAACCAATAGACGGGTGACGCTGCCTATACGCGCAGCTCGCCCCCCAGCGGACATGTTCGGTCCGCAATCGGCTCGCATCCTAGCGGGCAATAGCCGGCGATGCTGCTCTCACAGCTCGCCAACCAATAGATGGGTGACGCTTTCCAGCTCGCCCCCCCGCGGACATATTCGGTCCGCAACCGGCTCGCATCCAGCGAGCAATAGCCGGCGATGCTGCTCACACAGCTCGCCAACCAATAGATGGGTGATGCCTCACAGCTCGCCCCCAGCGGACACATTCGGTCCGCAATCGGCTCGCACCTAGCGGGCAATAGACGGCGATGCTGCTCCTACAGCTCGCCAACCAACAGATAGATGGGTGACGCTGCCAACACGCGCAGCTCGCCCCCCCATGCGGGCATATCCGGCCCGCTACCACCTTACTTTCAGCGGACAGAGAGAGTGTGATGTTGCCCACCGGCGCAACTCACCTCCTGCGGACATGTTCGGTCCGCATTCGGCTCGCGTCAAGCGAGCAATAGCCGGCGATGCTGCTCTCACAGCTCGCCAACCAGATGGGTGATGCTTCACAGCTCGCCCCCCGCGGACATATTCGGTCCGCAACCGGCTCGCATTCAGCGGGCAATAACCGGCGATGCTGCTCTCACAGCTCGCCAACCAATAGATGGGTGATGCTTCACAGCTCGCCCCCCGCGGACATATTCGGTCCGCAACCGGCTCGCATTCAGCGGGCAATAGCCGGCGATGCTGCTCTCACAGCTCGCCAACCGATAGCTGGGCGACGCTGCCCGCAAGGCGCAGCTCGCCCCACTGCGGGCGTATCCGGCCCGCCGCCGCCTTGCTTTGTGCAGGCGACACAGCAGGCGATGCTGCTCTCACAGCTCGCCAACCATAGATGGGTGACGCTGCCCGCAAGGCGCAGCTCACCCCACCGCGGACATATTCGGTCCGCATTCGGCTCGCATCAAGCGAGCAGTAGCAGGCGATGCTGCTCTCACAGCTCGCCAACCGATAACTGGGCGACGCTGCCCGCAAGGCGCAGCTCGCCCCACTGCGGGCGTATCCGGCCCGCCGCCGCCTTGCTTTGTGCAGGCGACACAGCAGGCGATGCTGCTCTCACAGCTCGCCAACCATAGATGGGTGACGCTGCCCGCAAGGCGCAGCTCACCCCACCGCGGACATATTCGGTCCGCATTCGGCTCGCATCAAGCGAGCAGTAGCAGGCGATGCTGCTCTCACAGCTCGCCAACCGATAGCTGGGCGACGCTGCCCGCAAGGCGCAGCTCGCCCCACTGCGGGCGTATCCGGCCCGCCGCCGCCTTGCTTTGTGCAGGCGACACAGCAGGCGATGCTGCTCTCACAGCTCGCCAACCATAGATGGGTGACGCTGCCCGCAAGGCGCAGCTCACCCCACCGCGGACATATTCGGTCCGCATTCGGCTCGCATCAAGCGAGCAGTAGCAGGCGATGCTGCTCTCACAGCTCGCCAACCGATAGCTGGGCGACGCTGCCCGCAAGGCGCAGCTCGCCCCACTGCGGGCGTATCCGGCCCGCCGCCGCCTTGCTTTGTGCAGGCGACACAGCCGGCGATGCTGCTCACACAGCTCGCCAACCGATAGATGGGTGACGCTGCCGCAAGGCGCAGCTCACCCCACCGCGGACATATTCGGTCCGCATTCGGCTCGCATCAAGCGAGCAGTAGCAGGCGATGCTGCTCACACAGCTCGCCAACCGATAGCTGGGCGACGCTGCCCGCAAGGCGCAGCTCGCCCCACTGCGGGCGTATCCGGCCCGCCACCGCCTTGCTTTGTGCAGGCGACACAGCAGGCGATGCTGCTCACACAGCTCGCCAACCGATAGCTGGGCGACGCTGCCCGCAAGGCGCAGCTCGCCCCACTGCGGGCGTATCCGGCCCGCCGCCGCCTTGCTTTGTGCAGGCGACACAGCAGGCGATGCTGCTCTCACAGCTCGCCAACCATAGATGGGTGACGCTGCCCGCAAGGCGCAGCTCGCCCCACCGCGGACATATTCGGTCCGCATTCGGCTCGCATCAAGCGAGCAGTAGCCGGCGATGCTCCCACAGCTCGCCAACATATCGAGTGATGCTGCCCACTGGCGCAGCTCACCCCCGCGGACATATTCGGTCCGCATTCGGCTCGCATCAAGCGAGCAGTAGCGGGCGATGCTGCTCACGCAGCTCGCCAACATAGCGGGCGATGCTGCCCACGGGCGCAGCCAGCCCCCATTGCGGGCATATTCGGCCCGCCACCGCCTTGCTTTGAGCAGGCGATACAGCAGGCAATGCTGCCTACACAGCTTGCCACCGCAGCAAGCGACGCTGCGCGCATTCGCAGCTCGCACAGACAGCGGGCCATCCGGCCCACAGCTCGCTCATTTGCGAGAGCCTACGCAACAGCCTTGCGACTGCAGGCGACCCACAGCAGGGAAGCGGCAGACCGGCGACTGCACAGCTGCGTCGAGCACCGGCATCGAGCACCGGCGCCGCGCAGCGGGCGACGTGGCTACAGGCGTCGCTCACCGGGTTTCTGCAGCGCCGCGACGTCATCGCACCGAGTCATCGCTGCACTGCACGGCGGGAGAGATGTTCGCGACGATGCGTCTTAGCTACATAGTATAGGTAGTTATAGGTAGCTATAGTAGTACATAGAATGTTGCAACAAATAAAACCGCGACTACATAGTATAGGTAGTTATAGGTAGTTAGTTAGTACATAGAATGCTGTAACAAATAAAGCTGCATAGTATAGATAGTTATAGGTAGCTATAGTTGATACATAGTTTGTTATTGAAATAAAACACATTCGTTACAGTTGTTTGCTCTCAAGAGGCAGTATATAAGCCCTTGGAGCCTTTATTTCTTCCAAGTAAATAGAATATAGTTAGGTAGGGTATCCTGTCCCTTACACATAACAGTAAACACATGGTAACCCTGGTAATCGAAGGTATATAAAGGTAATCAAGGTATATAAAAGGTAATCGGTGGTATATAAGGTAATCGAGGTATATACACACACAGACAGACATACATAGGTAAATAGAAAGGGCTTGGTAATTGAGACCTGAAATATTAGGTCAAAGGTAGTCGCATAGCTAAAAGCGACACTGACCAATCACGGAGCAGGAGGGTGCTGGTACGTGATTGGTCAACAGTTTTTGATAAATAGCCCTGGTGAAGGTATGCACAAAATAAAACACTTTGCATCTACCCTCTTCCTTTCCCGAAAATACAAGTCTAGATTCTAGACTTCTAAATGTCTGAAATAGAACCGCCTTGAAAAATCCTTTCAGGGGATATATAGATGTCTATAGTGTATGCAGGCATAAAGCCGTAATTTAGGTTTAAATAAAACTGTTTATTTTTATCCCCCTGAAACATATACGCTTATAGAGTTGCAACCCCTTAAGTGACAGGGTTGAAACATATGTAGTTTTGTAGAGGGTTGTCGTATCTATAGAGATACATATAGCTGTATAGCCCTCCTAGCATAGTTTTACGGTAAATTCACCCCAAGTAGGTAATAGCTTCGTGCCTACAATAGTTTTGTATAGTTTTTGGCATCCCACCCCTACATGGAGGGGGATGAAGGGGTGAATTCGTCTCCGCTGTATGGAGCTTACCGAGGGCTATCCATAAAGGTACGACAACCCCTACTCACATAGACCTAAGCCTAGATATAGCCTAAAATCTAGAATTAGCATAGTGAAAATTTAAGTTAATAAACTTCATCACACACGGTGATTTTTTGGGTGTCGATACGGTATAGTTGCGCCGTACAATAGTAACATAGAAATTTATAGAATTTGTAGTCATTTGCAAGATATTTCGGATTTATAACTAAATGTAGAATCATATAGTCGCGAATTTCACCCTTCAAATCGCTAAGTGCATAGTGAACAAGTTAAATAGTGTTTTATTGTGACTTTATTGGTAAGCCCTCTATACCTACCCCTATATACTGTGTCAATAACAGCAAGTATAGCAAGTATTCAGCTAAGGGTTGCATCCTCATGGCCCGTAGCTTATAGACGGAGCGTCAACGCGTCTGGATCATTTATACCTAGGTGGGTTGTCACCATACAGTCCACTTTCGAAGAATAGGATAACCTACCCTGGCCACCCTACAGTCCAGTCGATCACGTCCGCCCCGTACAGTTTTTGTAAAACTTTGTTATCTTGTATACACTCTGATTTCAACCAAACGTCGAATAAAAACATAATAAAAGTGCATAAATGTTAATCCAAACACCAACACAGAAAGTAAACTGCGAGACGGCTTGCAGCCAATAGTGACAAGTTGGCAATGTATCCAGGTCAGTCGACAGCTGAATAAATAGATCTTTTATAAATAACGCCAAACTCCGGTAATAAACCGCGAGAAGGCACGGCTAATTTGTTCACTGAATCTCTCACTGGCGCTCCGTCAATTGAGCTTAATCTGGTGAGAAATCTGCTGTTTTCAGGCTAAGGTCAAGAGCTACAGGTTTGTTGAGGGTTTTTGTTTGATCATTACAAAAACTTAGTTTAACCGCTCTACATATGACTCTGTTTATCTAGCTTTTTCAGACACAAAGCACTTCATGTCGAAAATGCATTTGAACTCTATGAAAGTATGAACCATACTTTATGCATGGCATTGGATACAAAAAACGTGTAGAAAGCTCGTTCATCTGTCGAGCTGACATTGAAAAATCTTTGTGCTGTACGCGGCACATATCACGTGGAAAGATCAACGTTCTAAAATTACTTTTCTCCGCGTGATCGATAGTTGAACATATTCAAAATAATGGTTTCGGGCGTCGGCGTCGGCGAGGGTCGACCTCTCAATCACACCTCGGTTTTGTGCCCGTTCGGCAATTTGCCCGAATGGATGGAGATGTCAACGCGACAAAAAGCTTCGATCGATCAGCGTTGCTGCGCCAGCGCAAGTCGCACGCGGTCGCTTTTTGTGTGACCCTCTATATGTTTAGAAATTTGTTTGTTCTGATTTGTTTGCTTTTAAGGAATTGTGTTTGAATAATTTTTAATTTAAAATTTAAACAAGGTTTCTAAAGATCTAAAGGTTTTTCTAGTTCTAAGGTTCGCTTCAATAACAAAAGAGATTGTGATAACACATATCACAATCGTGGACAGCAGAATCTGTAGAATACCCATTACTGCAAAACTCCCGTGGGAGGATAGGGGAGCGTTTCCAGACTAGGACAATGGGCATGCGCCCGAAAAACGTGTCACTAGCGAGCGAGTTGAGGTGCAACGGCCGCCCGATGAGATGCTTCCGCAACTCTATGACTTAAACTAGCACAATTACCGCGAGTAATGCACAAAACGGTAGCATGTAGCATTGTACCATAGATAGAGAGGTCAGATGTTGTTCGCGTCTCTGCGGCTGGTGAGCGAACGTCGGCGAGCCGTCACGACGCGTCCATCAACTGCCACCGCTGACGAGCCAGCACCGAACCCAGTTTAAGCTCAGTTTAAAACCTGACAGTTCTCCGGCCATGATAGATGATATACGAGCGTGTGGAATGTGCCCAAACCGAAATAGCAGCCGCCTCGACATGGACACTCGTTAACGTTTTAGCTAATGACATTACGGCTCATTTTTGTTTTTGTTCGGCTATTAAAGATGAGATGTGTGTTTGTTTTGGGGCGAAGGATTACCGGCTGACCCATAATCCCACGTCCATGGTTAATGACTGCTTTAATAGCCCACGAAGGAAGTATCTCGCAGCGCGACTATGATGCGTCGAGCACAATATTAGAACTCCCGTAGTGACGGCACACGACACGACTACTATTTTATATTTCCTTTGTGTTTGTGAGGCTCAAAAATGTGCCATTAGGGATAATGCTATGACAATTTGGTTACGCTACGCAGCGTAATTGAATAGGCGGCCGGGTGGCGCACGCGACCCAGCTCTGCTTCAGGAGTGAATGTGCAAATAAATGTGTCTAATGTAATGTAATATTATGTGTGTTTACGCACATTATTAAACGAATCAGCTGTTATTCTCTTTCTACCCGGCGCTGCGCTACTAAAAGTGTCGTAATGTTTTGAATATTCGCAAAGCTTCTGTGACTCAGAGACATTATCTTAATTGTTTTATGCACTTAGAGACAGTGCGAAGGAAGACACATTAACATGTTACAGTTTCCTACTTAATGTGTTTTATGTTCGACCTGATCGGGAAAACATTACTTTGGTTGTTGTTTGGTTGTTGGTTATTTATAATATATAATAGGGACCACACACACGGGGCGGTGGGCGCGCGGGAGCAAACATGGCTGGCGTCAACACTGACTCACTGAGCGTACCTGCCTCTCCCAGCTTCTGTCTGTGTGTACACTCCCGCTTAGCTTGTGCGTGGTGCTAATCACTTTTAAACACGATACCACATGCTATCATTATGGAACACCATTCTCTTCCTAGTTAACAACTCGATAACTCTAAGTACTTTCACGGATCACTGGTATCTATTCGCTTTGTTTGACCATCCAATCTCTCCTAACTAGTTTTTCTCCAGTAACCAATGTGTTGTTGGCCGTGAGTCTTAAATTTTCAAAAGACTTGTCATAACAAAAGTTCCTTAATTTACTTTGTTGACAAAACATTTTCTCAATTCACATTGTCGTAATTAAGAACCGTGAAATATGGTCCCACTCAATTGTGTCGTAGTTTTGTGACAATACTGTATTTACGAAGAAGGATGGAAAATAAACAAACATCGCGCACAATCGGACGAATAAATATGCTGGCACAATGCAAGGGCCAGCGCGTCATAATAAGGCAGTGGCTTTTGTACGGCGGCTGTAAATCATACAGTCCTTTGAAGAGAATGGCACACCATAAATAATGCCCTAAAATTCGGCTGCGATGCTCTCCGCCGGGACATTTTTGTAGCCAGTGAAGAGAAATCTAATGGTGAAACGAATTAATCAATGGGGTCGCGACTGTATTTAACTTTTTTGCCACAAGCCCTATTGTAATAAATTTTATGAATGTCGATAAAGCCCTAAACGTGTTGGCATCAAAAATAGCTTTAATTTATAGTGCCGATATTAATATTATACCATAAGTTGCACTAGTTAAAACTGAACAATGGAAATTCTCTTCCCTAATGTGGTAATTGTTTCGATTTAATAACTTTACGCTTAAAACTTAAACCGGAGTCGTAAATATTGAACTGCAGCCACTTTAGATTTTTATGGGTTCGTAAGAAAGCAATTAAAGTTGAGCATTATGATAGTATTGAAGAATTTAACGCGGTCGACGTTGTTACGACTCAACTGAGCTTTAATAGTTCAGTGCACCCCTGAATAAACAAGGCTATTCGGAGTTAAATTTGCTTGCACCGGATATGGCTGCCACTCGAACATATCCATCATGTGCCTCTAAATGAGGACTTGGTCAACGGCACACTGCCACTTGAGACTCCTCTAGGGCCAACAATGAATAAAGAAATTCTTATTCGTGTTAGGATGTGGTCACCTCACCTGATTTTATGACCAGTAAATCTTTCCAGTTATGAGCTCCTAAATAATAACATTTTATAGGCCTCCGTCGTAGAATTGACGAATGTACACTTACGTTTTATCGTCGATGGGTAACCAAAGTGTCCTTGGATTTATGTTTTCCAATGAAAATCCAAGTTTATTGCTAATGCAATGGGCGTTCCTTGAATCTGTGGACAGGACAATCTCTTAAATTATTATTGTTAAAAGGTCTCGATTTATTTGGCTTACCCATATGCGCGTTATCAAAGAGACGACCACCCAAACGTTGTCCTATAACAGCGTGAAATGGCATCTTTCGTTATCTTTGCATCACAATAAACTGCATCATGTGATGTTTGTTTGGACCTCCAGTTTGTTTAGACAGGACCCTAAGAAACCAAACGTATGACATAGATTGATTTGGACAGAGAGTCTTAACATGTCTCAAAGTGAATTCTTATGTTTCGCAGCATGGCGTAGAGATGGGTCGAGTCATGGTGTTTCTGTTGCCTGACCTCCCGTGGCGCAGGGCCCACTGCGTGGACCCACATGCCCCAAAATTTACATTCTGACTTTGAGTAAGGGTTATTGTAAGGCGCTGTGAGTTCCTAGCATTCGTCAGATAACGTCTAGTCTCTTTTGAATCAATAAAATACACACAAATTTGTCAATGCGATCCCTGGGGACCGACCCTGGCCTTCTACTCTACTTTTGTTTACATTGGACTCCCAAACTGGTTATTGTGTCCGATGTTTATTTTATTAAGAAAGTAAATAAACATTACCGTGACTGGATATTTTATTTTCATCTGGAATGTATTATTATGCTGCTTGTAAATTTTGGGGGCCTAGATGTTTATCGTTTTATTGCCAGTTGCCTTTACAAACCAAAAAACAAATACTGATTAATTAAATAAAGCGATGCTGTCTTCATGAGAAGTGAATGTTTGCATAGTAGAGGCAGGTTAGTCAAACATCGTGACACCCTCGCGGGCGTTGAACGGTAGAAGTTGTTGAATGAGAAAATACACTTTTGGGAAGCAGTTGTAGTGTACAAATATTGGTTGAATCCGTTCGGAGGTGCGCGTGGACTAATATTTGGTTACTAGAGGTCGTTATTACATCCTAAAGGTGGTCATACTCATACCCAAACTACGATTTCATTCTAGTTTCAACCATATTGTGGGAATGTAACGAAGGAATTCAGAGTATATTTTGTATGTACATACAAAATATATTCTGAATTCGTTCTTTTATGTGTTCCCACAATTTTGTCGAATTGATATTCAAGAAAGTCTCAATTGAGTACCAAAATAAACGTTTGGATTTATTTATTGTATCTCATTTTTATAGCGGAATGTTCATAAAACTCATTTCCTTAATTCGTAATGTCGCTCAATACGGCTACGTTCACGTTCACGTTAAACTTTATTTCTGGCTCAGTGGGTTCGAAGCAATCGTACGTATTAATGGCTGTAATGGGAGACTGCGTTTATTTAACCGCTCGTAACTCGTCTCGTTATTGCCGCGTGTGGATTTTTAAAAGATGGCTGCAGTACCACTGTACGTCATCGTTCCTCGCCCCGTCCATCAATTTTGTCGGATTAAGTTTAGACTGCCATGGTGTTAATAAGCTTGATGAGATTCCTGGTAATAGATTTACGTTTATTAGGTAATGAATCAAAGTACAAGTTTCTTGGTGAATGATGTATTGACGATATTATCTCATCTGCATCATTTAAGGCGTATGTCGCAATATCATCATCTCATCTAAACTGACATGATTATTATAACTGAGATGATTATTCCCGAAACAGTGTCAAACGTTAACTATAAACTCCAGTTACTAGAATATCCAGTAGCCCAATTCATATATTATTGAATACAAGCTAAAATCCCAAACTCAAGTCAATCAGCAGTCCTCAAATACTGGTTAGATGTAAAGAACGTTAAAGCTAACGAGGTATGTTGGGTTGCTAGGTTAATTGTGTCCGTCGAGTCTATCGTGGATCTCGTGCGCTGTGCCCACATTACCATGTACGAGTGGCCCACTGTCGACTGATCGCATCGCACCGTCGTGATTGGGGAAATGCTCGCCTCCGCTCTACGGTCACGTTTCTACCTGGAAGAAAAAAAGACATAAAGCCATGCAAATAATGTGCTATAAAAGTCAGTATGGATTTACCGTCGCAGCTGCATTTTATACCAACTTTATACCTATGTATAAATTATGAGGATGTCTGTAATGAAAAAATGTGTCGTGTAGCTAGCTGGTCGGCGTGGGGACGTGTCGTGTCATCGTGTGGCTATAAAGAGGAATGCAAGTGCGCGAGCTAATGTGAGCGAGGTGTGGGCGCACCAAGCCTCGCACACTCTTTTTGCAAATGCAAATTCAATTCCAACTCTGAAATCTTTACGAGAATATTTCGAATGGAAATGTTTACTTTACTCTTTTACTGCATGTTTTTATTTGCCAGCTCGCCAGTGTAGCGGAGTCGTGCGAAAGATTAATATTGACTAGTATGCTAATACTCTTCTACATTCACCCGTGGGTACTGTAATCAAAATGTGCGGTTTTGTTTGGGTTGTTAGGGTCGGCGGTTACCATTAGACCCGCTCGTTCGAGTTTAGAGCATCAGATAATTCACGGGAGACTGCTTAGACTCCTCCGTTCTACATGTTCCCTCATTAACGACTCGACTAAATTCTTTCTTTTGTTCACTTCGATTGGTAGGACCTCTACTTTTCCTGATCATTTAAAAATCTACTGCACATCTTTTTTACTTTTTACACTGGCGAGACCGCCGCTTATTTGGTTTTTATTTTCGTTTGTAATTCGCTTTCTCGTTGTTGTTTTTGGAACGCTACTGTTTTAACTGATCGTAGTTCGCAACCTTGCGTGGTCTGGTACGCAATTTTTATTTCTTTTTGTCAAGCATTTTTGTGACTTAAACTTTGTTAAAAAACATGTGTCGTGTCGTTTGACGGCTATGTTAGAGCCGGTAGCAACTTTAAAAGAGGTTCGTCTAATTGTAATAGGCAGCAACCAGGTGGAATTATTTTCGGGCTCGCCCGAAGGCTTTAAAAAAGACAAGAGTCGTGGCTGAGGTATTGTTTGTTTTCGAGTCGACTTGAATCGACGCCGAAAACTAAATCTCCCTTGGTTACGTCCTTAATTCTGATTTATAGACACTGCATGCTGTTATTATAAAGTTATGGTTACATCTCCTGCGACGGGTGGATTCCCCTCGACGTTCCCAAGTCATAATATCAATTAACTCATTCATAATTCTTAATTAGAACTCTTAATTAAAATACTGACTGAGTTTTAATATTTTTTAAATGAATCCGATCGTTTCGCAGGAAGTGCAGCTGTGCGCGCTGCACGAGGGCTCATTGTTGCGTATATACCTGTGACATCTTTATGCGGTAAACGTAAATCACTCGCCGCAACACTGAGACACCAGATAGATCTCACGGAGACGTTGTTATTATTGCCATTTTAAGAAACAAGCCATCCTTGTTAGTTATTCCTTCAAGCGAAATTGAACAGCTGTACAAAGAGTTAGTTGACTTGGACAGATTGTTGGCAATTGAAACTCGGTCGGTTATCCGGAGGTGCTTGTTGGGATAATACGGGCAATCCATCTTAGCAGCCGGCACTCGATGATGGATCTGTGATGGAGATCACGACTCGTTTCTTTGTTGTTTTGTTTCGTTGATAAACGCAGCGTCCGCGCCGCTTTTTCCGCCCTGTTAGAACCTTGTTACGTTTGAATAGGTTATTTATGAAGTTAATTGGTTCTCCGTTAGTGGTGATAGTTTGAAATGTAGTTTATTTTTCTATTCAATCTCTGGTTGCATAGTACTTATTCCTATGTAAGAGTAAAGTGAAAACAACAGAACACCTTCCTGAAGATCAAAAGCTCGTAGAATCAGATAACCACTACGGCTGCCATGGAAATCTGGCTGTCGGGAATCAAACTTCAGGCGAACGCTAGTAAAATATAACGTATTCGATACCGTAAATATTTGTGGTCGTTGCCCAACATGAAGTTGATAACTATCAATGTGTGATAATGACTATCGAAATATTGGAATCTGAAGTTGTGTCCACTAAAATGACGGCAAGGTAGGCGATGCGTAGGCTTGAAATGTAAGTGTGAGATAACATCATCTCGTCTTATATCGTAGGGTGTCTCTCCTTAGCTTTCACCGGTGCGTCAGTGATGTCCAATGAGCGCGTGTTGTGACAGCCTCCCACGATAAACTCCATGTTTATATGCGCGCGCGCCGCCCGCCATGTTTGTTTTATCTCGATCCACTGCGCGTCCGTGTTAATAAATGTCTCGTATTCAAAAAAAAGTTATCCTCCTTTTTTATTCAATATTTTTATGTTGCCCGTATGTTTTATTTAGACATCGATTTATTAATAATAATGGATCCTTCAGGGTCGTTAGATCAAAATTTAAGATGTACGTACGTGTAGGCGTTCCTTTTTTGTTATAGTCAGTTGTGTGGGTCTCATTTTTATTGGGGCTTGAACAAGGGACGACGCTACGTGTTGGTGTATTTTATATTCAAAACAGATGTTATCCTGCGGCGATGGCTGGGAAATTAATTGAATGTTTTGTTTGTTATTCGATTCGAATCACACGCATATTTTAACATTCTCACATTTGAATTAACTAGCTACTAACGTTACACGTCTCGTGGATAGTATCCATCAAGTGGTTATCTAGTTGGTTAATATTCAAGCGCGTCGCTCGTAATAGTAGGCTCTGGAGTGATATAAAACCGATCATTTGTAGTTAGTGTCGATTGCCCAATCTTGTTCTGGTCTGTTGGGCATCGAACACGTCTCGTTAGTGAGGGGCGCATCCAATTTGTGATCGGAGCTGTGAGCATTGTCGGCCCGGAAACTGTCCCGTGACGGAAGGCGTGGAGAACCGTGTAATTAAATAGCTAAATAACCTCATCCTCTACACTTGCTGCTTGCATACCTTGTTATAGAAATTGTGGGCTTTATAAACTGATAGATAACGAACTCCCGTTTTTTGTAAGGCCTTCGGACGTATTGTAGTTTCGTCTAATATTGTATTGAAAGAGACAGAAAAGTAATCTTCTTTTGAAGGGCATATAACTCGGATTCCTATGTGGTTAAAGAAGACTGCAGTCAAAATTCCTCAGGAAAATGATGTTTCAGCGCAAGAACTAGAAATAAAAGGCTTTCAAACGTCTTCATTTTACAAGCGAGTTCGTAAATTTTCCCTGAAGCCGAGAATTCCGCCACAATTCACGCGGTAACCACCCCGCTTGATACTTAAAATTTTATTTTATAAGAGCTGAGATGAGAAATAACACGAGTGCGTGCGAGAGCGGGGCAGGGCACCGGAGTCCGGAGGGCAGGCCCGGCTTACACCCACCATTTATAAATTTTGCTCTTTTTTCCCATTGTTTACTTTACGGGCGATGTTTTAAATTTTATGATTTCCATTATGACTGACGGCGGCGGCGGATCAAATTATATTCTGAACGGTTGCCAACTCGATAATTCCAGATCGTGTGCGCGATTCTTTTCGATTGCCTTTAATTTATTTGATGGGGTCCGGTGTTCAATTACGTGTTTTTAATGGTTTTGGATCGGCTGAGGCGGCCAGGCGACGTCCTTAACGTGGAATATAATTCCGTGCTTCAGGTTTACAAGTGTATATGATACGATACGTAGGTGTTCGCCGGTGTAAACAGGGCAGGTTGAGCACGCAGGCTGGCGTCGACGCTCGTTTGGAGAGCCCTCGTCGAGAGCACTTCACAAACTGCTCTCTTCAAGCCTTCGTTCAACAGACGATTTTTTAAACTGCCCGTCGGTATTGTTTTCCTTCTTTTCATTTTATTTCTTCCCTACACATATAACAGAGGCGCAGTTGGTGTCAAAATGTCAAAAAAGTATTTGCTCGGTCCGTGTAATATTTTCCTGCTGGCGAGCGTTATAACCTTTCTAAGTTCGAATGCAAACAGTGGCCGCGTCGTGCTTCTGTCCCGTACAGTGGTCGTGTTAGTACAAATCCACGACATAATACAGTGTGGCGGTCGGATAATATTTGGTGAGCGCTGTTTGACAAGCGTGTTCGTGTGTTTTGTTATTGGACACCTCCACTCCGCACACAGTTTCTATTTGAATTGCCCTGACACAAACTAATGGGAGTTTTCAGGAACGCGTTGGCCCTCCGTCCGGTACAGCTGTTTGTTTGTACATCTGACGATGCGAGTCATTTTCCCAAATAAATGGAAACCAGTAGCCAACGGATATTTGTTCACGTATTTCTTATCATGTGATGATAAGTCAAAAATAAATCATATCGGTCGATAAGGCATCGATTTTAACAGCAGGGCTACCGTGCGATAACCTTTTTGGAAGGATTGTGGTAATCTAATAGATAAGCCCGAGAAATTCGTCGTCGTGTGTACTAGCGTGCACGTGGACTGACTCAGTAATTGTAATATAAACGATACAAGAAACAAATTCATGCGGAGGGGTTGCTTATAATCTGGCAACATTTCTAAACATGTCACGACTGTGTTCGTGCTCAGTTTTTTTCTAGTTTACGTGGTGGCTGTTTGTCACATCGCAGGCCTCGAGCTGCTGAGTGAAATGGGTTACTTTTTTGTATGAGTTTCATGTTTCGTTCAAAGCTGCACAGACAAGCAATTTAATCTTTCAGCGTCGCTGTTAGTGTTTCCCGAAGCGAGGGTGGAGTAGCGGTGCTAAGTTATAGTTGCGGTTTTTGTGGTCCGCGGGCGAACACGAGGTATGGTCGCGTTATGTGGTCACGACTTCGTGTGGTCTGCTTCGCGTAACCAGACTGGGATTAGCTTGATCACAGTGGAAGCAAATATTCTGACATACTAGATAGAAATGTGGGGCCCATTTATCGCTTTCTGTAGAATTGTAGCTATGGATGTAAAATTGCGTAGAGTATGGGTATCATGCAGCTTACAACCTTATTGAAGTTAGGCTAATTTGAAACGAATTTTCTTGTACAATAGATATCTTCTGCTATTTGTGCCAAAATATCAACCAGTTTGTTTGGCCTGTTACTTAAGGATTTCATCTATTACACATTTAGGTGAACCAGACTACAGCTGTAGTAGTGTAAAGTTATAAATATCACATGAGCGGAGGAGCTCATAACTAAGTTGAACTTAATTTCCTCTGAAGTGTAGCGCACGTGATGCCATAAATTTTCACACTTCTGCCAACGAAGCTTTTGGCGAATCTTCTAGGGTTGGCTATTGTTTAGAATTGGAGAAAGCCACATCACAATACTGGTTGGTTTCTTCTTTCTTTGAAAAGTACTATAAAGGTGGTTTGTGGTACGATAAAAGTCGTGGAACAGCCGAAGTTGGTTTAATCAATATTCTCCTCGAACCTACTTATGTGTTCGATGAGCTGTATTTATAAACCTTCGATAGATCGTTGGAATACGAGCGGAGTGTCATATTCGTATGTAGCAGTACACTGAAATATTGACATTTATACAAGACGCTCAGTAAGTTTTGATTTGGTATGATAACCCTAGCCGTTCGCCATCTACCTCATCTCTATGCAGCACAAACATAAGACAGGCGAGTTTGTTTTGATGTTGTATAATGTACTTACGTGAATGTAACGGTAATGTTTACATATCCGCAATAATTTAGCGTCAGGTGCTGCACTACTACCACTCATAGATCTGTCCGCGTAGAACTGCGCCTCACCGATCGTAAACACACACTGTTTATTTTATTACAACACTTATTTATTATATCGTTAACGCACGCACGCTCGATAATTGCTGCTCAAAGTACAACAACCAACATTCTCCTGCCCGCATGTAAATATAAAATAACTTATAGTTAATTAGACAGAGCTGGAAATAATCGACACTGTTTCCGTATCGCTGCACATCATTAGGGACAAAATCTCAATAAACATGTGGTGGAGTGGCATCCACAGACAAAAACTGAGGAAAAGATTCCGACTGTCAAACTAATTCGTCGGGATTACGTTTGAGGGGCACGCGGGCAAAAAGACGCATCAATCAACGCGCCAATGCGCCGCTGGATATTTTTAACATTTCTTTCGAGTATTCAATCGAGTATCGCTCGCTGCTTTTGCTAATTTAAACTGCGTACTTAACTGTACCAGCAATGTACACCCAGCATCATTCCAGTCGTCGGAACTTGTTTGAGATAAAAGAAAAACCGCGGCTAATTTGCTTGATATGGGCGATGGCACGCATATCACACTTATTGGTGATTCCACCTCAATTAATTGATCGTTTTCATTCGAATTAATTCATTACAAATGCCTGTTAAAGTTTTTTTTTGAGATTTCTGTTTGCGTAATTTTATGATCGGTAGATAAGATAGTCTTTGGTTTAATTGTTGCAATAAAACTGCAATTTGTTTTAATTAAGAGCGTTCATCAGTAAAAACTACGCTGGAGTCAAAATTGACGATTTCCGACGGACAATAAAACGATAATCTATTTAATTCGTAGATAAGATATTGACGTCAAATTATTGAGGATTTCATAATCTAGGGCTTGGCTGAAAAATATTTTCAAATTATCGTAAAGTTTTCTCATTAGAACAGTTTTTACTCAATCCCTTTTTAAAACTAGCGGTCGATGGTCTACGCAAATGCTAGATAATAGTAAAACCATAAACGACAAACTTATAGAAATATTACTATTAAAAAAACAATAACATTTACTAGTGCTTGGCTGAAAAAAAAACCTAATTATTGTAAGTTTTTATACAAGAAAAGTATACTCAAAAGTGTCATTTTTAGCCACTTTTCGAGTTTTGAAACGTGTTATTTTAGGATGAAATCAAAGGTATTTTTGTTGTTTTTTAGACCTATTAAATGAAGACATTTACGTTCTAAAACATGGTACATTTTTTTTTAAAATAACTTCTATATTAATTTTACTATAAATTATTTAGTACTACTATATAATCGACGCGGAATCGCACCAGCGCTCAGTGCCGGCCGAGGCCTTTCAGAGGTTGGACGTGTGTCGCTCCCGTTGCCGCGTGCTGCGTAAAATTGTATTATAGTTTGTCGAGTTTTTAGAGCGACTAGGATGAATTGATACTTTTTGTTTATTTATTTTTTTAACGAAACAAAACTTTGATGATTACATATTTTAAAGTAATGGAGTTCAAATCATGAAAGAAGATAACTCTTTTTATGTATGATTTCATTTTTTTCCAATAATTGTGGGTAGCAATAGGCGCTATACGGGGCAAAAAGGAAAAGTTACGGAAATTTGGCCAAGGTTAATGAAGCTAAAAGTACGTTACCGAGGAACCACTTTTAATGTCGTAGCTGGTTATAGCCAATTCGCATTTTTCTTACGCGGGGATTTTAATAACCGATAGAAAATAGAAGGTCACATTCTTCAATATTAGGACATTAATAAAAAATATATATTTGTTACAAACATACAAATGTTTCCTCTTTATAATATTACTGGAGATTGCAAAATAAAGCTTTGATGCTGACGGGGCCATTAATTCGGTGATACTGTAGATTTCACGACACTAACTATTATACGAAACAAGTTGCGCTGTACTGAAACTAGTTTTGTGAAATTAATTATTTCTTCTTATTCTATTATTCTTTCTAAACCATACAAAAACTGCAAGTCAATGCGGGTATGTCACAAGAGAATGATACCGAAGAATCACAGCTACCACAAGAGTTGATAATGAATTGGAAATACTGGAATCGCAATCAGAAATAATAAATGTGACAAATGAATGCGATCTTTAGGTATAATTTTCCACTATTATTATTTATTTAAAAAAATACAATTCTTTCAATGTAATATGTGCAATTCTAAATTCGAACTGAGTAGTCACGATGAACACAAAAAATAAACTAGGTAAATGTCAATGAAGGCGCCGTGTCAGGAGCCATAATTTCAGGAATTGGCCTAACAAATTTGAATGAAGTTGTTACATCGATGGACTTACTGTTATGTCATTATTCACTTATAGTAAATTTCATAATAAAGTTGCTGAAATGTGGAAAAATTCCGCTGAACAAAGTATGTTTGCATCAGCTCAGGAGGAAACAGCTGCTGCTCGATTACAAGGTGACACTCGTGACATTCCGATGATACCAGTGGAAGCAGACAGTTGATGGAGCAAACGCTCATATAAAAACCAGTATAATGCATTGTCCGTGTGTTGCAGCTATTATAGGACATCACACAGGAAAAGTTCTCTACATTGGTGTCCGGAATAAGTATTCTGGAATTTGTGCCCGCGCAAATAAAAAGGAACAACAGCCTGCAAATAAAAAGGATTCAAGTCCTCCGTAGAAACTCGGAAATTAAATATAATACATTGATTACTGATGGTGATGACAGCATATCCCGGCGTTCTAATTCAAAAAATTTAATGTACCAACCATCTCCTCCGCAATTGCAACGGAAAAAAAATATTGCTTAAAACTTATACATCTATCCCTCTGTCGGAGCGGAAATTGTTGACTTCTGAACTATTGATTCGGCTGAGAACAGCAGTAAGATTTTCGGTACGGTACTGGCAAACACAAACTTTAACCGAATCAGAAAAGAATATAAAAATACTGAGAGATATTCTGAACAGCGCCAAACACATCTTTGAAGATCAGAGTGAATGTGACTTGTGCTACTGCACCAAAGAGAGAAAAAAGAAACAAACCAAACTCTCGAAGCCAAAACATTGATGTTAAAACTGCAACGCAATATCTGGCAGCTGGCTTATGAAGTCTGCCCCACGATTTTACCAAAAACCGTGCAGAGCAATTCAACACCATAGTAGCAAAGACTGTAGGTGGGAAACGCATAATTCCCTAAAAGATTCATATTCCGTCCGTTGTCATGCCGCTTGGTTAGTTTAATTAAACACAGATAAACCTCAAACTACCCTTTATAAATGTGCCTACCAGAAAAGTCCAGGTCAATCCCTGAAACATTTAGAGTAAAACCGTTTTTATGGTGTGTATTTTGTGTGTCTCGATTGTGCCAAATAAACTCGTTTTCTTTCTTTCTTTCTTTTTTCTATAAATCAAAATCTGAAACGCAAAATACCTCGCCGAAAAATAAACTTTAGCACAGGGCTCGTGAACAAAGTCAATTACGCAAATTCATGTCAAACGCCTGTCATGAACCCAGACAATTTCAAGCAGGCACATGTAGTTTTCCTTGAAAATTTAAAAACACTGACCTTAAAACGGCATTTCATTGAAAGGGATACAGTTCTTCAGGCTGTGAGTGCCTTGTGACTCGAGCTGAGAAGAAGTATTTTAACTGCTTCCAATTTTGCCAAAATTTGTAAACAACGCCCAAATTTGAATTCAGCACTACTCGTTAAATCTATTTTATATGGATATTATTTTTATTTCATGGCGATAACGTAATTTTCAATGTTAAACATGACTGGTATTACCAAGTTCAGGGCCAATTAAATATTTCAAACAAAAATGTGTGTCTTTTTGCGGTGTACACTAGTCCTGAATTTCCAATAAAAGTTGTAAAAATTTACAAAGTTTTGTAAAGAATTTCAATTTTGTAAAGAAAAAATGATTCCTCGTTTAACAAAATTTTATTATGTATGCGTTCTTCCCGAAATAATTGATCCCAGAAATAGCCGATCAATGCAATTGAGGGAAACTATTTTATGATTTATACAGCTTTTTTTATCATAAATGATTTAGGTACTAAATATAACATGATAAATCTTTATTTAATTACCCACCTACTCATCCTAACCATAAAGTGAAAAAAGCTATCAACAATCCACTAGAACTAATTACCAACACTTAAGTAGGTACAATTATTAATATTATTTTTCTCCAAAATAACTAGATTTCGTCTGTAGAGGATTTCAGATATGAAAAGGTATAAAGGCAAAATAATATTTCAAATATAATTATTTATTAATCATAAATCTACAAATCATAAGAATAACAATAATTTGTATTTAACTTCCAGTTTAATTTTTCTATAAGAATACATTATTATTGCTCTAAAGCTAACGGATCAAAGTTGGTTAGTCGAAGTACAAAGAGAGCGCACGCGGCTAGTCTACGCACACAGTTACCCACGCTTCTGTGTGAGTGAAATTTGCGAACTATTTACCTAAACCTGACGCTCCGCGCTAGGCATGAACGCTCTTAAGTAGTGATGGGTCGTTGACGGTTTTTCCGTTAACGAAACGTTAACGTTGATTTGCGTTTGTCAACTGGTTAATCAACTAGTTAAATTCGTCAACGAGTTAACATACTACAAATTTCAACTTGCAACGTAAACCGTTCATTCGTTAAACGGTCCTTAAAATAAGTATTTCTAAAATCAACTCTGCAACACGATATTTAAAGTTCAAATTGGATGAAATGTCCATCGCTCGCAATCTTTAACGTTATTTTCAACTTTAGTTTTTTAATTTGCTTAGTTAGTTGCGTATGGGTTAACAATAATTATTGAACGAGACGCACGAGTTAAATTTATAAACGTCGTTGACGAATTCAACTAGTTGATTCATAAACGTTGACGATTATTGAACGGGATGCAAGAGTTAAAATAAACGTCGTTGACGAATTCAACTAGTTGATTCATAAACGTTGACGATTATTCAACGAGACGCACGAGTTAAATTTATAAACGTCGTTGACGAATTCAACTAGTTGATTCATAAACGGTTAACGTTTAATACGTTGACGGAGATTAACGGTTGATTCAACTAGTTCGTTGATTCAACGCTCATCCCTACTCTTAAGTGTTCGAACTGCGAACTTGTGAACAAGTAGTGTTTTACTGTTTCAATTTGTACAGTATTGTTCTGATTAATTCAATAAATTGTTATAATTAATGCACGTGTTGTTGCATTAAGGTGTAATTAAACGGAAGGGGAGGTCGGGGGTAAAAGTAAGTGTAACATGTAGGGGCGCGGCGGTGAGATATGATGGCGATTATTGCACGCATTATCTGCTCCAAAACGTTCCGTACCTACAACTTCCGCGCCCCCTCGGATGTCTGCACCTTGATTTTATTCTGTGAAGAAAACTCACTGCTCACCTTTCATAAAATATTTTTCACCGATACTATAGACCACAAACGACACGAAACCGATCCGATTCCATTCGGTTTTACTTTATATGGATTCAGTATTTCTCCAGCATACAGTTAGCTTAAAGCTTTTAATTTGAATCTGGATCGATTAAAGAATACTTCTACAAGAAAATAGAAGACTGATTTTATCTCTTAGAGCTTTAAACCAACTTGGTTGTTTTAATGCTAAGGACTATCTAGAAGCGATGCTGTCTATTATATATTTATTTTTCGATGGACAAAAAGCTTTTCAAAGCTACCGTCTAATTCTGTTCTTCAAATCGAAATATCTTAGTTTTATGATCCTATCGTTCTGGTATATAAACGTCCTAAACAATTGAACAAAAGATGTAAAAAGAACATTTTATGTTCTTATTTTATTCGTCAATCAAAAGGCTGGCTGTTTTTTTTTTCACGTAATCAATAAAAATAAAGTGAGCTCTTCGCGCCTCTCGTTCTTACAGGCTTTAATTTCACAAGCTTTTGTGTCGCCGATCAGCTTTGATCACAAGACGTTCGTCCAAATCTTGTTAGGGACAAAGCCCAGGCAGGCAGACGGACGAACAGGCGAACAATGGTGGATCGCATTACCCCACCTCACTTCCGGCACGCTGACTCCGAAAACCTCAAAGTTTTACACCTGACTACACTTCTGTCTACCATTTTTTCGACAAATGCCATTACGCAATTATCTACGGTCCAATTGCCATATAATGTAACGCGATATATTACCTTTTTAGTATCTCCACCATGCGGTGAATCGTGCGCTACTCAATTGTCGATAATGTAGTCAATTTATTTTTTTCAAGGGTCTTTGTTAGCTTTTGCACATCCAAATTGGTCACGAACCTTTTCGTTTTATCAGTTTGTTTCTCCCACATGTTTTATTTTGACAACTTTTATGTGTATTACACAAGAAATATCATTAATATTAAGTTCTTTTCTGCATTAAGGCCATATCGTTTCTGGGAAATAACAATTTATTGTGGTAGAAACATAAAATTGTTCGTAACTTTTACAATCCATGTCAGGATGTGTGTGGAACATGTTTTCTTTTTACGAACGTCGATATGTATCGATAAATAACCGATTACGAGCGTCTTTTACGAGCAAATCGACTATCTCGAGAGCATTGCGATCCCATATTTTATAGCTGTTTACAATTAAGGCGACAAATTTGGTTCGTGTCGTGTGCTGGTGTCGCAGATTTATAATCGGCTAATTCTGTCTAGCACAGCGCGCCCGTGCTCTGACTAATGGGAACTTTATATTGGATGCAGGATAATTAAATGTCACACCACAAAAATGTCATTGCTTCTTGGGGACGTTCCGTGCTGAGAATATCTTGTGTCTTTAACAGTTTCATACAGACTCGGTAGCGTTGAAACTACATAGTCAAAACGTTCATTAGATACCATAGAAAAGCAGCTGCCGTTAACCATACTCGATACTACACGATGAGAACACGTATGATATCACCTCGGTTCCAACCTGTACCACCTAAAACGTTTTTAATTTTCCGTCCACTATCTGTTCTTAGCACATTACTGTGTTTTATCGCATCTATTATAACACGTCGTTATGGGATGTGGTAATGCTGTAAAATGTTAAACAGTTATTTATTTAGCGGTTTTCCGGCCGCTTGTATGTTCCCTCCGTCGTACAAAATGTACTTCATAATGCAAATGTATGGGAGAAATAATAAACGACGACATTTTTCCCCGCCTATGATGTGTAACCCCTTGCCCGCGTCGACTACTGAAGTGCATTTTATGAACACACAACTCTACGTTTTAGTGTAGTGCGTATATTTTATCGACTAATTAATTAAGCTTAGGAATTACAGCGGCGATTTAACATTATTTTATTAAACGCATAATTAAAACGTTATCCGAAACAAGTTTGGTTGATTTATAGTTTATGGTTATTTTAGAAAGGCTCGTTTGCTATTAATTTTAGTAACGCTGAGCTCTTAATTGAGGAATGTATAGTTTCCGTTTTTATGTTAAAAAGTAAATTGTTCCTATAAAGATCTGCAGTCTTATAATGATCTGCAGTTTAATAATAAGTACTTACTCTCACGGGGGGACGCCATTACGTCACTCGAATTATGGTTGTTGCTGAAAATCAGCGCTGATGAGTTTGGTTCGTCCAGTCACGGCATTTAGCTGAGCAACAACCTATTCCTGCTCAGATGCGACGCACAGCTTTATTAATAATCACTTAGTTTTTAATTTTGTAGTTATAAGTTTATATTATGGTACAATTTATTATTTGTTTTTATTTGGCTGGGACGTCATGAGGCATCACTGTCAGTGTCAGTCGCGCAGTGCATGACAACGTCAGTGTCAAACTTGTTTTGTTTATGGTGCGATAGCGGCGTGTAAAGGTGACTTCATGCATGATGTCCGTCCCTGACATAGGTAGGCCTAATGTTTGATGTGTTTTTAAATAGTTTGTATATGTATGTGCGTGTAAATGAGGGGAATAAACTATTTTTCTTTCTTTTCTTTCTTTCTTTCAGTCACCTGATTAAATAAAGATGGCGCGTAATGTTTGCCTACACATTTGCGCGTCCCTATTCTCACCTTTATATTTCATCGACACCTTTGCACTTGTTTTATTTTCTCGCACGTCTCGTCCGCATAATTCCACAATAAAGCTTCTGTTCTGCCCTAAAATCTTTACATCCATTCCTCGAAGGGGAACTTTCTATACGAAATATCAAGGCGTCCATTGTGCGTCTTTCTATTTTATTCTTCACAAATGGGTTTTTGTACGACTGTAATGAAGGCTTTATTCGGAGGTGCGAATGTAGAATGCGTCAATAGTGAGGAGCACGCGGATCGCGCGCCATTTTGTTGGCATTCAACTTATTAAATTTTATTATTAGAATTTTGGTGGCGAACCATGCAGGAATCCGCGATAAGAGGCTAAAAGCTCCGTTAGCGTGTCGGGGAATTAGTTTGAATAAGTAGAAAAAAACGGGCGCCGGTGGAGGCGGGTGCCGGTTATCTCCAGTTATTTGTCGTATCAAGTAGGTAGTTCTTTGCCCCGCTGGCCGCGACATCAAAGGCGCCGCGCACGGTAGCACTCCCGCTGCTTATTACTATGTGGGAATGTAACAGAACAGCTTTATGCCATACGTATTTAACTATGTATTTATTTTTTATAGCTTCTCGTAAAAATAAGAGATAACTCTTGCCTGTCCTACTCCAAAACTACGACACCGAACTTCGATTTCGTGGAAATAATCTATTAAAACTGTATTCAGGTATTGGCTTAACTTTGTGAGATATCTTCACCGATAAGCGAGCAACACCGGTTGTAGAATTAGTTAATAAATTAGGTGCTCTATTGGAAAGTTCTTCAACCTCTTTATTGTACCACGATTCGGTTTTATAATCATTTTGTTAAACTATAAATATTTATCACCGTATAAATATTATGCATTATTAATGTATGTTATTAAGTTCGTTTGGTTCGTCTGAATAATATGAGAAATATATTTATGAATTTAAAAGTCAGTTGTTTAAAATTTACATAAATAAAATAGGTACTGTCGCAACGTTTTGATCTTTATCATGTTGTTTTTTATCTCATATTTAATAGGTATTGCAATATCCAAAATACCTTGTAAAATCTTGAAATCAATAAATAACGTTTTCTCAAACAGCCAATTAGATAAAACAATATTGCATATTAAAGTGTCAATAGGTACAGTCGTAAACAATGGTGCGATAAAACTCGGACGAACGAACGCAGCGCAGCGCCCGCGCGCGTCGCATGTCGCAGCGATTTGTCGCGAGTCGCGGAGAGTAGTTGCACGCGGCGCGTATGCAAATAATATCGTTCTTTATCGTCACTCGTTAGCGGTTAATCGGCTTTATCGCGCCACGAATAAACAAATACCCATTAAAAGCGTTAAAATTATTAATATAATCGCATCGACGCCTGTTTAGGAGCCTCATTTGCATGCATACCTGTGTACTTACCGTGTGTTTAGTTAGGACGTTATTATTTTTTATGATAATAGTGTTAATAACGTCGCTGTCATACCCGTTGCAAGGATTCTGCTGCTATGATTGTGGAACCGGTCACAATATTTAAAATTGTTTACGCATATGACACTTTAAACAAATGTAAATGTATTTCGAGGTTGACGCTTTTTACTATTCTCACTTAAGATTTTAATCAAAACTTCATATTGTGATTAGCTCGACGTGAAATTAAATAATTTAATTATGCATACCTACGTAGTCGTAAAAGGACAGGGGCTTATTTTTTCTGTAAGTATTGTGTTAATTCAACTGTAGGTGTCAGTTATTGTTAAGCAACGTCCCATTTTGGCATCGTTGACGCATTTCAATAACTATAAATTAAATTATCTTTTTGTATCTTCACACCCAGAGAGGACATTCTCAAGGATATTATGACAGTATTGACATAAACTCCAGGAGTAACTTGATACCAAAAAATGTTCATAAAAATCATAAAGTTAATGATGTTGGAACATGATATGGTCCTTAACGAGCCCCGCGTATAATAACCGCGTGACTTCGGAGAAACGACTTCGGCGGAGGAAGCTCATATTAGGTGGTGGTTATCTACAGTATGACAGGCATACCTCATACGTGGCTACAGTAGCTCGTTAGGTTATTTGAGCATGAGACTGCTTAAAGGACATTAACCTTTTGACCAAATTATAGACATCTGAATTCGGCGTTCTCGTTCAGCGACACGCTTTAGTTGAAGACGAAGTTCCAAAAACAAAAATGAGTCGCCAAAACCTAAATTGTATTAATTAGTTTGGAATGTTGGATGGGTCTTGGTTGAATAATGTCTATGTTTTCGTCGTCCCCTATTAGTTTTACGATGTGAAAAGTATTACCTCCACTATATAAAAAAACTTTAATTGGCGTTAGACTATCCACCTTTTGCGGAAAACGTGAAATGCTAACATAGGCATGTCAATTTTAATAACTCGAAGCTAATTCTCGATAATTATTCGGCAGTTCGGCACATGCAATAACGTGTAAGCTTTAAAATTTTAAAGTAAACGAATCCCACCCGTCAGCAATGGGTTAACAATATTATAATCACGAAAGCCCACTTGTTGTTATTTTAAGTGCCTTCAAGAGTTTCCAATTTGGCCTGCGTGCACTTAAAACTGTGCTTACACCACAGGGAACATTATAAGCGAGATACGAAAGTGTTTCTGCTTTTTATGGAAGATATAAAATATTAAACGAATTGTCTAAGACTTACTTGGTGGCTCCAACTTTATAGACACAATTCTCCAAGATTTATCACAAGAAAGATTGGACTCAACTCCAGAAACTTTCCTCAACTTATCCAAACAAAATTTCGCTCGCAAAAAACATCTCAGTAGTCAGTTTTTGGCCATGAAAGTTTTTTTTTTCTCTAAACCAGGTTCTCATGATTTGTGGACAGGTGGCGCGGGCGTCGTTCGCGGCTTCTTTGAGGTAGCTCTTTGATCTCGCCGCCTCATTGTACGCTCGCGTACAAAACTTTTTGCATCAGATTCGATATTGACGCGTACTGATTTGTTGTGAACTCTCAATAGATTCGGTAGTGCTTAGAGAAGCTTTCGAGTAGGGAGACTGACTGGCGTCGTATTTCTCGTATTGTGTAATAGAGGGAAGTCAATAAAAGGGAATAACAAACCATTTTTATGAGTTTTATGAATGGAAATAATATAATATACGTTTGTATTTCATATAAAAGCTTATTCCTTATGCTGGTTATATACGATCCGCAATATAAATACACCACAATTTCTCAATCAATTCTTTTCTCTACTATGTTGGGGTTGGTTTCAAGTCCAAGCGGATGCACATAAACACCAGTATTTTATATGGAGCGAATTTTTGGCTTCTAGAAGTCTCCCAATAGGTAGCGTGGTACAGCTAAACATGGACATAGTGCAGCCCGGTAAACTTGTATGTATTAGCACAACTAAACTTTTTGCATTATCGCTTCTAGTCTCCGAAAATCCGAACACATGGTTTCCATTTTCGATCGCGGGTCCTACTTGGCTAACTAATAACCTCCTTCTCCATTGTCTCCAGGGCTGACGGCGGAGCTGTTCTACGTGCGAGACGGGCAGATCAACGAGTACGCGCTGAACTTCGTGGTGCCCGTGCCCGCCACCATCGCTGACCTGCACTTTACCTGGCAGAGTCTCACTAGGAAACCGGTAAATATTACATACTGATAAATAGAATATACTTTACTGTATTGTACACCAAAAATAGTTACACAAATAGATTTTAACTCCTGGAAAGATCCTGTAGACGCGACTGTTTGATTCCGATGCGAAAACCTTAGAAATGATTCCCGGTTTTAGAACCGAACCACGAAAACGGTCGTATCGTTGCACTGTCGTGTCGCGTCTATCTTTGGGATGCTTAAATGTAATATTTATAAGAGTTAAAATGGGTATGAATAAAGTTAGGGTCTTTTATTTAAAAGTGGAAGGTGTCGTTGGCCAGGGATAGATTATTCTAATTATAGCAAAATATTTTTTTCATAGAACCTTTTCACCACTTTCCGTAAGGCGAGATAGGGTGCTGACTGCTGAACCTGTCAAATGTGACATGTCGATACAAAAATTGTTGTAAAGTTACTAAAAGGAGCTGTCTGCGACAGTACCTATCATATTATTATTAGCATATTATTTAAGCGTGTACTAAAATTAAAAGGGCATTTTCATACTAATGACTGCTCATATCTAGTTTTATTCGACGAATTTTTGTTTTAGTATCATTTCATTATATTATCTATAGTTCCATATTCGCATGATATTGAATTTCCCTGTGAATTTCGGTATTGAATAAAACCCGATCATCAATTCGCGCTAGATTTTAAAGCAAACATAATTGTAAAACGGATAGTAAGCACAATTACATCGGAATTTAATAACTGTTACAAAAACTCGTAGGTAAAAGCTATACAGTTTGAAAACCAGAAATAGAGCTGTGTTGGTTTAACGAACAATTGATTTGATGAAACAATCGCGCTATTATGGTAATGTGCGACACGGAACGAATGCGAAATTGATCACGATCAGCGAGTCTCGCACGTTCTCAACTCTTTATCCGCACAATTAGCGAGTTGTTTTGTTAAAACTTTTTTACTCATTGTTGGAAGCGTCAACAACCTTAGCCAAAGCAATTAACTCTGAGAGGAAAGTTTATACTTAAAAGTTACCGGACAAGGGATCTCATGTTTACTCGCAGCCCCGCAAACCAGCCATTCTTATGGTAATGCAGCAGCCCCTAACCCAGTTTGGTTATCTTTCTTTTAGTTTCTATAAAATCCTCATTACACACATCTGCTCCGGCTTTTGATTGATCATGCTGTGTACTCGAATGTTACTTACATTTTCCTCGTTTGGTTCTAATTCAAAATGCATCGCTTTTCATGCTAATGGCGCCGCCGGCTGATCACGACCCAGCGCCGCATTATGCACCACGTATCCCGGGCGCTGCATCTCTAACCAAATATTATGTGCATTTATTTATTTTATCCGTAGCCGTCAGCACACACGGCGACACGGACTAAAAGAAATCAGTTGAGCCTTGAGCGGCATTGCATTTTGATCGGGAACGACGCGGCGGCGACGTCCACTTTACATATTCAATAGTCAGCCAACAAAAGTAGCATCCGACCATCCGAGGAACCCTGCAAACAAGTTCAGCGAACTTGTCAATAAGACATCTGCTTGTTTAGGATGTTATTTGCAAGTCATACGTACGCTCGCCAGATTACGGGCCGCTTCATCAATTTGAATGTATTCATGGCGCCGTCTGTAGGATTTGATGTCGTCAGCTATATTAACTCTATGTACGGCGCTTAACATAATGAATAGCGTTCAGATGTTGCCGCCTAAATTATCTAAGGCGAAAGCTTTAGGATTTACATGTATGAATAACAGTAAAACTCTTTTGAAATCGTCTACGCTCTGCTTTGCAGCATTTGAAAAATAAACAAAATACTGATTATAGTTCGGCTGCGATCACGCGCCGAGCCCTTCGCTCGTTATCAGCATCTCGGCGAGCTTTGTGCGCGCATTATCAGATCTGCGATTCCCTCTCACTCCACCGCGCTACTCCCTTATTTATATGGCGGCGCCTTTGACTAGGCAGAGCAAATATTTGGGAACCGGTTAACTAGCGCCGATGAGCGGCCGCCGCCATTGTCTGTGCGCATCGCACCGACTGATAATATTTAATTAGCGGCCGCGGTGTCGCACCTTCGCGGCCCGCCACTTACAGGCGCTGCCTCTGTGATGCATCTCTGATGAGCCGGCCAAAGCGCCCGCGGCAACTGCTGTTTGTTTAACAATTCAAGTAACGCCGCCTGATGATTAGTTAGATAATGAGCGTTCCATGATCATAATATTTAATAACCAGCTTCATAATAAACCAAACGAGCTACAACATGTGTGCAGCATGCTCCCCGTGGCGTAGCACAATACGTCACGTCATCCACATAAGGGAAACATAAGCCACATCGAACGACCCAACATCAACATATGCAAATATAGTCGATGGCCAACGGTAACAAAGTATGTCGTTTGCTCATCCGATAAAGGAGCGCTGTTCGTGCTCTCATGGTGGTTTATTCTCGAAGTCTCGACATTTGATCTCTTCTGACACGGCTGTGGATGCTCAGATGAACCGTTTAGGGTCACCTTGCGTGCCGTGGTCCGTCAATTGCGTACTGATACAGTTACATTGTGATGTGATTGTACCGTTAGGAATGTTTGAACTCTACTTAGATACAAGCAAAAGGTTTTTTGGGCTTGAGTCACGAATAATTATTTTTGTTTCAGTTGCCATACACGCTACACGTGGACGTGAACGATCAGCAAAATGCAATGCATCCGCCAACTGTCAATATATCAAACGAGGGGTTCGTGCCGACCGAGCCACAAACATGGAGGGTGGACTTGCCTTGTACACACACGGTGGCTGCTGAAGTGGACATCATTATATTTCTGAATGTGTCGACGGGCTCCTCGTCCTCTACGTTGCGATTCAGAAGGAAAAAGATATGTTTGAAGGAGGCGCACAGACCGGCCGTTAGAGTGGATAGTGTGCCGCATGCGCCCACATCAGCTGATATATTCTACGCGGGAGCTGGTTGCGCTGGCGGAGCGTTGCTGATAGCTGCAGTGGCCGCTGCAGCTTGTAGGGCACGAGCGAGGAAGTTGCGACGGGCACGAAGTGACGAACAAGACGCTCATGCATTCTTACCGGACTCATCGTGCAAATCTGCCGCCAGCTACACCAGCTACCGCCGCCCAACGTCACTGCCTGCTGCGGCGGCAGAAGAGAAAGCTAGGGACTTACAACAAAGAATAGCAGAGCTGACGATACAGCGATGCCGAGTGAGGCTGCGCTCTGTTGCTATGGAAGGAACCTTTGGACGGGTGTACAGAGGAACTTACGCCGATGAAGACGCAAGGGAACAGGAGGTGCTCGTGAAGACTGTTGCTGAACACGCTTCTCAAGTGCAGGTAATTATGGTTCTATAACTTGCTTATTTCTTGCTGCCATAAGTTAACCAATACCGGCGATAATGTTATTTTGAAAATCATTGTTTGTGTTAGTATAGACAATGTTCTTTCCTAGGTATCACTGCTGCTTCAAGAAGGCTGCATGCTGTACGGGCTTCACCACGAGAGAATCCTATCAGTCCTGGGTGTGAGCATCGAAGATCAAACGGCTCCATTCCTGCTGTATCCCTGGAATTCAACGTGGCGGAACTTGAAGCAGTTCCTTCTGGCTTGTCGAGGAGTTACGGTGGGGGGTGCAGCAGGTGTGGCTCCACCACCGCCTCCTCTCACGACACAACACGTCGTCAGGATGGCACTCCATGCTTTAGATGGACTGCTTTACCTTCATTCACAGCATGTCTTACATAAAGATATCGCTGCTAGGAATTGCATGTAAGTATCAAAAAAATTATGTGTGTTAAAAGTTCGTGTAATGTATCTAAAGAAATATTGCTAATCAATCCTCTTCTCAATAGAGTTGACGAAAATCTCCGAGTGATGATCGCGGACAACGCTCTGTCACGAGACCTCTTCCCCGCGGACTACCACTGTCTGGGGGACAATGAGAACAGGCCGATCAAGTGGCTGGCTCTAGAAGCCCTCACGAAGAGACAGTTCAGCCCAGCAGCTGATGTTTGGGCCTTAGGAGTGTTGCTATGGGAACTAACGACCCTAGCACATCAGCCATACGCAGAGGTGGACCCCTTCGAAGTAGCCGCCTACCTGAGAGACGGCTACCGGTTGCAGCAGCCAGCCAACTGTCCCGATGAACTGTAAGTACACGTAGCATCTGAAGTATTCTGGTATGATTTGTTCGGCACGTAAACTTCTGTCTGGGCCGCAGCCAATTGCAATAGTATTTTGGTAGTTGAATGGTGTTTATGCTCGCTAATGTAAAGTTCATTCTCCTCGTTATTGAAGTACACGCCAAAGTTAAATGTTCTTTCAGTATACTAAGGTTCGTGTTTGTCTGCCTAGGTTTGCAGTAATGGCGTACTGTTGGGCGATGTCGCCCGACGATCGGCCGACGTTGCCGCAACTGCAGATCTTCCTGCGAGACTTCCACACGCAACTCACGAGATTCGTGTAAAGCATTCCTTTTGAACTTGTAAAGACATCCCAAAGACGACAATAAAGTGTTATTTAAAGAAAAAGCCAACTATAGTGAGATATGAAAAAGGTGAGAGGCCGAACCGTAACGTGAGTGACAAAGTGTCTGTGTACAGTGAAAATGTTAAAGAGACTGATTTTTATGTGTTTACTTCTTTTGTAAATTATATTTAATTGACATAGTTATCACATATTTGGTTTCCATCTTGTAATTATTTTGTACTATTGATGTACTGTTTTGATCGCGATTTTGCTACGGGAGTAACACGGTTTTTTTATATACGCATTTTCTGGTACAATGGGCTGTATTTGGGAAAATATCGAGAATAGGGATGTTGTCTGAGTAAAAAAATATATGATTTTGTTTAGTCCGTCAGTTAGATTATAGAAAAATATTGGAACCGTATTTTTTGCTTTATCAAATCTATAAAAACTGACGAAGATAAAAACATCAAAGATCAGGAGTGGGAGCGTGTGACGTCACTTCCCGGTAAAAATTGTAGCGAGTAGTGGCGTCACACGAGTTTTTTACGCACTGTATCGTCTTCATTTTTTGTTTAAGTATGTGAAAAAAGAAAAAATTCGTGTCCAATATTTTTAGAAATCTATAAGACGGACTAATCAGATTTTTTTAGTTAACTACCTACCCTATTACTTGATAATTGTTCAAATTAATACCAAAAAAGGTAAAGAACCATTATGAGTACTTTATGACTACGGTTGCGCCATTTAAGTAAGAAACGTAATAATTAAGCACTGTTTAGAATGATCTCATTCAGTACCAGTGTTATTCGTTACAAATACTCATGCATATGGCATACTAATCCGACGTAGTGGCCCGACCAAGTGGTTTATACTTAATTTATTTATTTAAAAATTTACTGTGAAAATCGTAGCCAGAGCTGTGCTTCTCTAAAGTTTCTTCTAAGCTAAGATGAAAATTTCCGTTTTGATTACTAAACAATTCAGACTGCAGTTAGTTCGACGACTTATACCTTCGTTGTATTGAATTACGGAGACAAAACAATTCTGCCAACGAATCATAATAAAAACAGCGTTCTTATAGTAGAAGTGAATATGGCAAAACGGTGTTGCCATTTTTAAATCTATTTAGAAGTAATCTGCACGGCCCTATTACTACAGTGTAACTATTTGTACTTGCAAATCTTGCAGTACAGATTTTAAAGATCTACTGCTCAGTGACTAACACCTCACTGCTCAACATTTTGAGTTGGTTTACTGCAAGGGGTGGTTACACAGTAGTCATACTGTGACAAAATCTCTGAAGTTTTGTTATCAATTTCTAAAATATGTGATCACTATTGATACCAGTTAATTCTCTAATGCTACTTCGTAGGAAACATCATTGTTTCAAGTTAGAAAATGGACACTAATTAATATTATTTGAACCTCGATACTGCCATATTAGAATAGATAAATTTTGTAAATATTTATAAGATAGCGACTGTATTGTATAATACGTAATATTGAATGTGCCTCAGAGTTTATCAAGACGTTTATAAGTGTTTAGAGTATTATAATTATTGATTAAGACTGGACTAGAAACAATTTTACCCATAAACTACTTAAGTAATAAAATATTCTGCCTTAAAATATCTTGTCTATGATTCGAAAGTAGTTTTTATTAATCAGGTACTGAATAAAGATTGTGTCTGTCTATGGTATGTTTATAATCTGTGGTGTCATTTTGAATTTTTAACAAAGATTTTAGCAACAAAATTAATTATTAAAATACTTCTTACCTGTCTTTTTAGATGTTCTACGTGTATGTATCTTGAATCATGATTATTAACAAGAAAATTAAATAAATGAGTAAAAATTAAGATGCAAAAAAGTATTCTAATGATTTACTTAATTAATAACTAAGTACTTGTAATAAATTATTAAACAGTAACTAATCTAATGATCGAATCATGTAAAAGTAGGAAAGTACTGATTAAATTAGCTACAACTAAAACAATAAGGATTTGAAGCTATGCATGTTAATGATCAAAATCGAATTAATTTTATAATTCGAAACGACCAAAAACTCATACATTTGTGAGACTTAACATTTATGTGACTAAAACTTAATACGTATTTTATTAACATTATTGAACATTAGAACTGGTTGTACTATAAAATAAGAAATGTAATAATAATACATTTAAACAACTATATGTTTTGCATTTCCAAAAAATTGTACCATTTATGTTAAGTCCATAAACAGTAACAGTGATCTAGTTCTAGGACTTGTCAATAATTTTGTTAAATGTTTCCCAACAGAGTTGATACCGATTAATTAATCGATATTATACTTGGCCCGGGGCAGCAATACATTTTGTACATGTGTAAATATTGTAATACTACACAAATGTGAATATACGAGTGATTAATATTCTAAACATGTTTTTTTTACCATATACCTAGTCTCTCTCCCCCCTCTCCCAACCCTTAATCGAAACCCCCTCCTATACCTATACGAAGGACGTTTGCGTTTAATTTTCACCATTCAACATTCTGTCCATATTTTTTTAGGATTGGCAACAAAGTTTTCAAACATATGAAAAAAAAGAAAGAATTAGGCAAGAATTTACTACATCACCGAAATAAAGTCTCTGGAAGGGTAATACCTACTCAAAAAGGGTTCCACAATCTCTACAGTTCCTAAGTAATTTTCTTTTGCCTCTTGCTTTGACCTCCCATAATTTGTACGAAATCCCCATGGGCTAGGCGAAACTACGTAATTTTCCGGGGTTCAGAGCAGCTTATTTTCACATCTTGGCCGTGACCTAATTTCCTAAATTCAATATCTTTTGACCCGATCGTTCATTTATTATGTTACTAGCTGCTGCCCGCGACTTCGTCCCCGTGGAATCCCTGATTTTAAAACATTCTTTATCGTTGCTCCGTTCCTATTGGCTTAAGCGTAATGATATATAGCCTAAAGCCTTCCTCGATAAATGGTATATTCAACCCAAAAAGAACTTTAGGATTCGAACCAGTAGTTCCTGAGATTAGCGCGTTCAAACAAAGAAACAAACTCTTCAGCTTTATAATATTAGTATAGATTAGTATCTATACTAATATTTGCCCTTAGTTCTTAATCTATAGATTAAGAACTAAGGGCAAATCCAAGTAGGTTTGAAATCAAATATTTTAGGTAGGTACTTGTATTCGGTATGAAGCCGATTTGATATACTTAATGAAAAACAAATAGGTAATACAATAAGCTTTACCAAGATCAAAGATGAAAAAAAAATTGACCATTTTTGAGATAAAAAAAAAATAACTAGGGCAGACACTACCTAACCGTAAAATAGGGTGGATAGAAATGCAGGGGTGAATAAAAACAAAACTTTTATTGCGATTTTCACTTGAATAATAATGGTTATTTATATTAAATTAATAATAATGGTTTCTAACAAAAAACCCATTAAAAAGTATTAGTATGGTCTGTAGTATTATATTATCTGTGGTATGGTATTAAGTTTTAGTATGGTAGTTTTTTATTGCTGTAAACAATATTCCCATATCCCATCACAAGTATCTTCGGATTACTTTCTGGGAAACCCCGGCAACGTAATTGTATAGATTTAAGATAATAAACACATTTTTTTAACCGACTTCTAAAAAAGGAGGAGGTTCTCAATTCGGATGTTTGTATTTTTTTTTTATGTTTGTTCGCGCATAACTCCGTCGCTTGTCAACGGATTTGAAAAATTCTTTTTTTGTTGGAGAGGGTATACTTCCCAAATGGTCCCATGAAAATTTTATCGAAATCAACCAAGCGGTTTTCGAAAAATCTAAAAAAAATATGTACTTTGTCTACTTTGACGACCTCTTAGTTTACTCTGCAAAGGAGCTGTACGTTTTTTTTACACCAATGTGATTAGTTCGTTTATTCGTTTAGGTGGGGGACGGGAGGGGGTGTAGGTACCACTAAAAAGTGAAAAATAAAAAAACTTTTTACAAAAAAATACAACCGACTTCCACAAAAAATCAAAAAAGTACAAAATAACTTTAATTTCGGCAGTCGGTGTTCAAAAAACGAAAAAGAACAAACACCGAGTTCCGAAATTAAAGTTATTTTGTACTTTTTTGATTTTTTGTGGAAGTCGGTTGTATTTTTTTGTAAAGTTTTTTTTTTTTATATTCAAGCTACGTGAAAGTTCCAATCAAAGTTCCGTTTTTATTCACCCCTGCAATTCTATCTACCCCGTTGTACCAGGCCCAGTTCAGCAGAATAGTGCTTGGTTGTGGTTGGTTGTCAACTGGGCCTTGTGCAGTTGACAACCGACTTCCAGTAAATTCGAAATTCTTTCCATGGACATACCTACGAAGTTCAAAACATTAAGCTTCGAAATTCAAATACAGCTTTACCATAGACAACATTATTTTTATAGCCAGCCTAAATACACGCACTTGAATGAGTCACAAGCCTCACCCTATATCGTATTCAAGGAACAAATTGTAGCATTTTTCAAACAAATGAGCATGTTTTATTGTCCTGTTCTCCTTACATACAAATACAGCTTGATATTTATGTTTTGCGAGCCCTCCTTATGTAAAGCTTTGTTAGTGATACAAGTCGACTGATCGACACTAAATTCAGTAGGTACAAAAATAAATGCAAATACGTTCCGTAAGAGGAAATGAAGTAGGTCTATCTATTTCATAGCAAACTAGTCAATATGCGTTTTACTATTTCAATAAATCGCTAGAGAAGAGCCGCAGTACATATTTTATTAAAATGATGACGTTCGCACCGTCTCATTATTTTATGCAGGACATATCTTATCTAATACCTACTGCGCTAAGTAATTCCAGTCCTTACTGTCAATAATAAAAAAATATAAGGGAAAAAAATATCGAGCAAAACAACAGGAATGTATAAAATATTTTTCAAAAGATTATGGCATTTCAAACACACCAGGCCCCGACGAGATTCGAACTCGTGATCTCCTGTTTACTAGACAGGCGCTTTAACCAACTAAGCCACGGCGCCTTATTTCGTTTGTTGAAATTTTGGGAGACATTGTACTGCTCGCAAGAAAGATTTATGTTAACTGATAATGGAGAATTTATTATGAGCGCCTGAATAAACAATTTGTGTTGTGTTTGAATTAAATTATGATAACAATGTTGCCGAGTATTATTGTAATCGATAAAGTGCGAAGATAATTAATTAGGTTTACATAATTAACGATAATAATGATTCAGGAATTCTAATTAGTCGTGCTTGATTTATGCCGCTAATACAATTTGTAGGCGAAGCCAAGCTTCTAGACACCCCTCATTTTGAAATGCTACCCGATTAGGGAAGGGGTTACTTGTACCTAGCACTTGACGTGGCTCGATATAAGGGTATAAATCGGAATCAAATTCAATGTTATTAAGGATTTTGAATATTCTGATCCGCTGAGTTTGTCTTCTGTAACTAATTATTAGGTAAGCATTTGCAAGGTATGCATTGATTTGATTTGAGGCATCTTTAGAATTAAGGATACTGTTGTTTTTTATTTGTGAACTTGTTCCAGCAATTTAGATGTTTAGAAGTGCCTAGAAATTGCGCGTGAACTATCTTATTTGATTATTATACTTAATTAGGTATCTAGTTAGTTCTGAACCTACCAAGTGATGATTCCTGGAGTTGAGATCGGCTACCTATCATCATACGTATAGCTGGTAAGAACAGCTCGAGGATGCCTCCCTCAGATACATTGATGGAATAAGTAGTTTTTTTTAGGGATTGGATAACGTCAAATCCCTTTGGGTTCCGGTGAATCTTTCGAACAAATTCCGCTAACCTGACAGACACAGGACACTGGCCCATTCGAGCCAAAACTACTTACTCTTTGTGTCGCGAATAGAACACGACGCGCCGTCGACACATGACTCCTTCGGACATAAGCTGTCAGTGTTTATTAGAAAAGATAACGTGACGGGTATTTATTGTAACTTTCTAGTTGTATGTTATATTCAATGGCAAATGATGGTTCATTTCGACTCTCTCCATATGTGGCAGCCGTGGCCGAGCGGTTAAGGCGTCTGACTAGAAATCAGATTCCCTCTGGGAGCGTAGGTTCGAATCCTACCGGCTGCGAATACTTTTTGTGTATAAACATAGTTTATATTTAGACAATATAAAATCACAAATGATTATTATAATAATAAATTTACTTTTATCAGACATTGTTAATGCGATTGTAGATTAAATTATTTTTAATTAACTGTTTATTTGTGCGATTGATTCCATTGATTCGAATGAAGCACCTTTGTGTTTTTGTAGTTGGTTGCTCCAGGTGTTTTTTTTTTTTTAGGAAATAAATTGGTGTTCCTGATGACGATAAAAATGCGCAGAACTGGGGTTGCACTGTTCCCTTTCGATTAATTAGATACATTTTGTTTATTTCTGGTCACCGAGCCATTAAAACGCCGTTTTATATGTGTTAGGAGCATTACGATAATTCCCATGTAGGCTATAAATTAGCGGATGTTGTGCTCGGTCATAAAAATGGGAGCATATTCACATGGTTACATTCACATTGGAATTTCTTGTTTATTTTGGGGCAATAGACAATGGGCTGCCAAACAATATTAGATAAATGGGTTTAAATTAAATACAGAACGAGAAAAAGTAACTGTTTGCTTAGAGTTAATAATTTCTAAAACAAAGGACCACATATGTACTTTTTTTAAAAAGAACAGCCCTTCTGGTGACGATTTTGCAAATCCTGTTTCCTCATACCATCCTACAGTCCCGATATCCAATCTTCTTCAAGAAAAACCCGTCACTTTAAGCTACTAAGACTGGGCTTAGCTTCTAAGCTCAGCTTAATTGCAGCAACACGTGTTCCCAATCCTACCATATGGCGAGAATAACAACCACACTGCCTATGTAAGCCAAGACTTACCTCAAGATTAAAAATGATTACCACGATATAAGAAATTCCACTCCTAACTAGCAATTGTAGGTACTCTTGTGCAAGAGTTCATAAATATTCATCGATCAGCTTTTTCTGAACAATTTGCAATTTTAATGTCTAACTTTTATGGAGTGAAGAAAAATCTGAGTAGTGTATTTATTCATGTTGGCACTAGCCGTTCCTTACATGGGATACAATACTTCAAGTGTGGATAACACCGTAGATCATCATTTCAAGATGGTGGGATCGAATATTTTTTTATCTCTACAATATAGTCTATACTAATATTATAAAGAGGTAACGTTTGTGAGTTTGTGAGGTTGTGAGTTTGCGACGTTGTAAGGGGTAATCTCTGGATCTCCTGAACCGATTTTCAAAATTATTTCACCAATAGAAAGCTACGTTATTGTGGAGTATCATAGGCAATACGGGGGTATATTTTATCTCTGTATTGCGTATTACGGGAACGGGAAAAACGCGGGTGAAACAGCGGGGCGCTGCTAGTGTAACATAAAGTCCGTCTGACCTTCTGTGCTCTTAGATCTTTTGGGAGTATTAATCAATAGATAGAGTGAATCAAAATGAATGTTTAGTATTGTTTAATTAGTATCTAAATTGCACCCGTGCGAAGCCGGGGCGGGTCGCCAGTCAATATACATATAAAATTTCTTCCGTTACTGAGTGACTGACAGATGACACACAAAAATTACTGGTAGTAGAAAGTTGAAATTTGGCATGCAGGTTAAATTAAATCCCTATCGGATCAGGAAAAACCGGGATATGCGCGTACCATGGACGTATAAAAACCTTTTTTATACGTCCATGGCGCGTATGAAGTCGTGGGCAAAAGTTAGTGATATTGTATAAAAGGATATACTGGACAGGTTCCTTACAGAGCCTTACGTGAGAAGTTTTCCTGTAGTAGTTCTAGCTTGCAAATGGGAATCAATTTACATACATTATACTTATTCCCAACGTAGGTAAGTACTTCTTGTTCTTGATAATAATAATCTTGTGATATTACTCCTGTTGATGTGTCATAGTACCTACCAAATTTGCCCAATAGCATTTTGCACGTTTTTGCCTATTTATGAAGCTCATTTGTGGCTCCTGCACGGGCATGCTAAAACATTTTTTGATATGAAGGATTCCTAATTCTCCCCGTTTTAGTTAACACATCAAGCTTTGAAAGAAAGACCTCTCTCATTCTTCATTCTCATTTCTGCCTTTTGCTGAAAAGTGGAAAACCTCAGTGTCTTACGATGAAATACACGTAAAAACTTCTATTAGTCACAGAATTCACAGAGCATTCCACTATTCAGTGACTACATTCGGATAAGATCAAATAATGGTAAAAAGGATCATTTTGTGAATGACTCACACACAATATTTATAGTCATCGTCAGCACTTTCTTCAGATAATAAGAATTGCCAATAAAGAAGGTCTTATTGCTAAATATTTCACTGCTTCATACAGAACGAGGCCATTACTCGTCTGACATCGCACATTTTATCGCGATAAGCGGTTACGACTCTCAATAGTCAATTGTTGTTAAGAAAATGGGGAAATATCGAGCCTCTCAAAATGCGGATACAGGGTGGGAGTTGGACTTTGGACGTTTGTTAAATTACAATGTGAAAACGATTAATTTTCGAGTATTTATTTCGGTGCGACGAAAATTGTCTACTCCTAACATATTTTTCTAATCGTTGCATAAACCATAAAATAATCGATTTATTCAGTTTATAGAAACTAATCAAAACAGATCGAAGTGTTAGCGCATAAAATCCAAAAAGAAGCTTTTTTCTACAAAAAAACTTAAAAGATAGATAGAGCAGGCAATTAGCGAATCAAATACGAGGAGACACAGGTCGCTAGGCTAGTTTTTGCAAATGAAGCCGCAGTTATTCTACAACTTTTCGTTGTTAAAATTTCTCACCGAGTCTGACCCTGTACTTTTGCGGTAATAATGAACTTCAAGTTATGTGTCCTCTAACATGGGGGAGTAATTACTGATGGGTCTCTTTGTGTTCAGATAACAGAACTAGGGTCTGAACGTAATCCTGCCGGCTGATAACGCGGCGGTCGAAACAACAGCGATTGGAAATTACAAGATAACTTGCGGTATGGGCGGATGAGTCTCAGACACACAGTTGTGTTGGTCTCATTAAGATAATGGGTTTGGTATGTTAGGTATGTGTAGTTGTAATTAATTAATTATGGTTACAACAAAACTAAAATGTACTTTAAAAATGTGTACCGGTTTATCGTTTTACACATGTCCCATTATAAATGATTGAATAAGACTTAAACGTATTCACCATATAAATAACTAGCAGCGCCCCGCAGTTTCACCCGCGTAATTCCCGTTCCCGTAGGAATACGGGATATCTAAAATATAGCCTATGTTACTCAGGGTGAATGTAGCTTTCTAATGGTGAAAGAATTTTTGAAATCGACCAGTAGTTTTTGATTTTATTCGTTACATACAAAAATACAAATCTTTCCTCTTTATAATCTATATACGATATACATAAAGCTGATGAGTTTGTTTGTTTTTTTGAACGCTGAACGCGCTAATCTCAGGAACTACTGGTTCGAATTGAAAAATTCTTTTTGGGTTGAATAGACCATTTATCGAGGAAGGCTTTAGGCTATATATCATCACGCTTAAGCCAATAGGAGCGGAGCAGCGATAAAGAATGTTTTAAAATCGGGGATTCTACGGGGACGAAGTCGCTGGCAGCAGCTAGTATTAGTATAGAAGTGGTGATATAGATATAGACTTGCAAAATTTTAGTGTACACACATCGCGCACCTTGTATGCTCTCTATTGATCTTTAGATCTCTTCGAGGTCTTCGAGGCGCGATGTAACCTACGAGTACTTGAAGAAGAATATTAGAGAAGCAATATTGAGTTTTAGACACCGAATAAAAAACCTGGATTTATTTTTATATATTATTCTAACTAGCCTGAAATGTGTGGAGTGGGGGGTGACCTTTGCCCAGCAGTGGGATGCTAGACATAGGTCACCCTCGAATCCTTCCGTTGTGCCACATCCTGCCAAATCCTAAGGTCGACATTCAAGTCCTCGCGCCATCTCCTTCGAGGCTTGCAGCGGCCCCGTCTCGCGATTTAGGACGCCAATTTACCCTAAACTAGATTTGAGGATGGCAAATTTTTGTGTTTAGTTTTTCATAATATAGGTAACACCCTGTTCAACAAAAAAAACAATATACCTATGATATGATAAAAAAATAATGAATTTGGAATGTTGTAAAGTATATATTGTGAGTTAGAATAATTTTCTATTATTTTTATTTTTTATTTAACAAATTATAAACTAAGCCCCACAAATCCGTAGTACCGGTTTGTCTGTGGAATCTGGTGAGTCTTTATACATTCCTTCTTAGATTTCCAACTTAAGACTAATTTTATATACTTAGAAATGTGTTGAACTACTACACATTAAACGAGGGTGCATTCGACTCAATATCAGAGAGTGCACGAGTCTGCTGGTGAAAATCAGGGAACCCCATATCCCAAGGGATGGGATCTTACAACCAACCCCACCGCAGCTGATGGAGAGAGCAATCACTGCCAGCGATCTTAATTAAAATCGTAGACTAGTTTAATCAAAATAATGTGTTTTTGGATCTTGGAAGTCTATAAAACTGTAGTTTATACAGATAACACAAGAAGATGTCAAAGAACTGTCAGATAACATTTTTATTACTTAATTTCTATAAGAATTTCAGTTTATTTGTTTTCTCCCGTACCTAGAATAGCAATAGTCAAGTAATAAGAAGTTTTAGTAGATATTAGGCATCTTTTTTTTTGGAGAAAATATCTCTCTGGGCGGAGCGGAAGGGAGTGTCAGACTCTTACTGACTAAAACCCACCCGTGTTCCGCCTTGTGCTCTTTGCGTTCCAGGGCCGCGGTGACTCTTTCGAACAAATTCCGCAACAGCAGTAGGCACTTAAATAGAGTTTTTAGAATAGCTTAACCATGGCAATTTATGCTGAAAGTCTTGTAAAAAATGTGTTTAGTGCTCATAAGAGTGAGCATGACCTAATTGAACGACTTTTCTTTTGTACATACATTCATATGTAACGTATCTACACAAAACATATTGACTTACGAAGCAGAAACATAATTATGTGCAATACGTATACACAGCTATGTTATTAAACTTACAAAGAACACAAATTCCTGTGTTTGATCCATAACTTTGTGTGACAGAGTTTATCGACACATAACAAATATTTGTAAGTTAGGCTCACTTTTTCATATAATATATGTACTTGTTACAACTCCTTTAAAAAGTCTAGCACGTTCCTGACAACTGAAATAAAGAAAGTAATTAGTCGTTTTACAGAAGCAATATATTCTGCAGGCACCTAATTTTGAGAAAAAACGCGACAATTACCCCTCTGTCTCCCAAACACAGGTAGTCTGGAATTTCTCATTTACAGCACTGCAAAAATGTTTGCGTATTTAAACTTGAAACCTTGCTTAATTGGGACCGCTCGGCTTAGCATTTTATCACGATATTTTTTCTGTAAAGTTTTTAATACAGACCTAAATTAAAAGGCTGAATAATAATAGAGAGCATTTTTTTAATTAAAAGAAATCAGATACTGGATAAGGTACCTACAAAAACTGGCTTATAAAAGTAAAATATACCGGTGTTTATAAAGTTTGTACTTGTAGACGCGATGTAGAAACGATGTAATATTACTTCAAATTATCACTTTATCAAATTAAGTACGTCCTTAATTCATATTTCAAATATTTGCTAAGTTAAACGAACTGTGGAAGAAAAACAATAAGGAAAGCGGGGGAGAACGGAACACTGTAATATTTACCTGCTTCACATTAAGGTCCGTTACACAAGAGCAGTTTCTTAATGTTGTATACAACATCTGGCACTGATGCTGTCAACTTTGTGAAGTTTGGTGACGGCAACATAATTTAAAATTTTGGAAGTGCAGCAGGACAAGTCGAAAGTATGTTAGTTATAAGAATGCAGCATTCTATTAACTAACAAACTGTAGTACTATTCCGTAAAAAAGTTGCTGTTAAAACATGAGTGTAGTGAACTCGACGTAAGCCAATCAGTATTCAGTCAGGCCTCCGTCACTCCATGTACTTGCGCGCTATAATTACCTACCACCCGACCGAGCGGTCTCGGGCCGTTTGCGTACACCTATAGTAGTCTTTGCCGTTTGCGGACCAAACGTAGTGCGGTTTTCGCAAGCGAAGCGCACGCAAGTTGTTCAGTTTTAATTATTTTGTTCGTTTGTACGGGTACCTACGATGCCGTCTGGTGCCTTATGTGCAGGAGATGGGAGCAAATCAAGTAAAAGAAGAGATAAATACCTAACATTTTTCCATTTACCTGTCAAAAGTGATAACTATTACTATTTTTGTTGTTTCAAATTTATTTTTAATAGGTATACTAAGCATTTAGCTTGCCTTTCAGACACAGATTTAGATATTTTTGTTACATAGAAACGTCATAATTACCTTAAACACTATTTTAACAACGTTTAAACAGCTATTTTTATTAGAATAAAAAGGTTAATTTCCCATGATGCCTTCCTGCATGTGCTTAAAATCCTTGCATTTGCCTAGTAATCTTGTATGTGCATAATATAGCGGGCGGGAGGGAGGTGCATACCTGCAACCCACTAATATTCGCGGAAATTAAAACTAGATATATTGTTTTCATTTTCAAATTTCCCATGATATCGTCAAAAAAACTTTAGCCTGCCCCGTGTTATAGTTAATAATAAATTGATAAATGTTATAACTACTTTATGTGCCAGTACCTATTGAACCAGAATCTAAGGAAATATCGACACCTCTATAATTATGTTTTAGATGTATTGCACAGTCAGCACCAATTTATTAAAAAAATATACCTATTTTATAAACGATTCAATTTTAAACTACCACCTATAGTCAGAACATATTCACAGTTCTCAATAAAATAGACACAAATAGTTATGTTAATTTAATTCTATCGAAGAGGCAGCCCTGCGATTGTTGTGGGATTGCGCGGTGCGAAGCAATCACAACTGTACGCTTGAGCATTTATGCACGTTTTAGCATGCAGTGGTTGCTGACGCGACGGAGTAGGCTATTATAGCAGTAGGTATTGAAAATTTTCTACTGAGTGAAGTATCTGTTACGTAGTAACTATTTAGTAATCTGTGATTCAGTGCTCACTTTACCAAGTTTTCAGTGAAATTTTTAAAGAATAAGTATGTAAGTTATTACTTATTATAACATTTCTTAATTAAACTTACATATTATTATATATAAGTTTTAAACAACCAAACATATTTATGTTGGAAAAACTATTTTATCAATAAAATAAAAATGTTCAGTCACACAAACCCGCTCGTTTGCCCCAAGCCTTAGTGTAAGTATTTTTAAGGAGTAAAAGCGGAATTATTTAATCTGTCTACCGAAACGGTGATTGATGACTATCATCATATTCATTTACATGACGCGAAAAAACGTTTTAAGGATGATCATTAGTGTTGTTCGTGTAATCAAGGGTTTCTACCATTGCAGTTTTCCAGCAATGTATTCATGAACTTTTCGCTGGTACTGAGACACTGCTGAACATTTAGTCTGCGATTTACATAATAAAACCTTTACTGTCGATATTTATAACAATAATTTAATTTTGACAGTTACTTGCACTTAGAATTTATTTTTATTCGTTTTAAAGTTGGAATATCAAATTTAAATTGGTTAACGTATCTTGCGTCTTGTATTTATTAATACAAATTATAAAACGACATGTTCTTCATTAATAATGGTTATTAAATGTCCAGTTATGAATATCTTATTATCTTCAAGCATCGGCAACACTATACGGCTTATAAATTCTGTTATATTATTAAGCGTATTAATTGCCTCGTAAAACAAAAAGGAAACACGTGCAAATGACATTCATAATTCAGAACACGACATTGGTTCCACAATGTATCGGTTGCATTAAAATTCTGACGTCATTATCATCATTATGATTGCCTGCCGTATTACACATGTTGGTATAATTCAACTCATTATGGTATAATTTTATTAATGCTCGCAGCGTAAGCTCGGTGCACCGCGAGTGAGTGACCTGTCGCGACTGATCGCGTAAAGTGAAATCGCTCCTGTCAGGGGCGAGCGGGACGCGCAATCAATCATTCTCATTTTTAATCAATTTACTTGCTCATCTACGAAATTGTGAGATTTATTAATGAATATACCCTTGTGTCGATGTGTCGTGAGGTTCGTTAGCGAGATTAAAAGTGTTGGTAATGAGTTTGATGATGGGGACCGATTTAATTAATTGATGTTTCAGTCGTCGTGTGGAATCATAATATTAAAATTATGTTGGTTTTCGACAAGTTGTATTGTGGAGATTAATTATATTATTGTAAGTTTGATTTGTTTGTTCTTGAATTCTTGATATGACGAATTTAATTCAAACTGAATCAACTCGTGTTAGTGCAAGTTAGTACTTTTGTTCCCTATTGGAATTCTCCCTTCAATGACCACGTTTTCTTTGGGAAAAAGAATCGGCGCTGTTCACGCTTCGTTTCCCAAAACCCACGAATCGATATTCAAAACAGAACATGATCGCATTACGATTCAAAAAACACTACAGTGTCCAATGTGGCGAAAAACATTCCACGCTTGCGGTTTCGTAACTCGCCCCCCGCGACCCTCAGACGCCCGCCGTGTGGCGTCAGTGGCGTAGCTCGTGTGTTACCGGTCATATTCTCCCCTGTTTACCCGCGAAGAGGTGACACTTCATTTTCCTTTCATTGGACGCGGATTGTGGTACCCTGCATCCATTCTACGTCGCAGGATAATTCGAGAAATCGTTTTTACGCGAAAATCCTAGGATTATTGGAAAGTAAGAAATAATTTCGTAATAAACTTCTGATATTAGATTAAGAGTTTTGAAAAATAAAAGTTTAGGAAGATGCTCATCTATATAATAATATTATAAAGAGGAAAGATTTGTATTAGCCGGCTAAACAGTTGCTTCTGGAAATGTGAAAAAAAATCACAGGAGTAGGAAATATACTGAATTTAAAAGGAAAACTATCAGGGCTAAGAAAGCTTCACAAGTTACTCACTAATAGTCGATCAACTAAAAAAAAACTACTCGGAGAAGTATAAAGGAAATTTTCGTTCAAATTGCTTTGAACATAACTGAGATGACGTTTTTCGTAGTGTCAAACACGTTATAAATGTAAATTCATTGACCATACAAAAATTATCTAAAACAAGCGGTTTTTTTTTGTCCCGGCTTCGTATGCGTTGTCTATTTTTTTAAATTATCCTGTTACTCAGGGATAATGTAGCATACCTTTTGAAATCGTTCCAGTTGTTTTTGAGTTTACCTAGAACTCAAACTGGTCACAGCATTAAACGACCAAAACAGTTTTCACATTATTATGGGCTCTACGGAACGCTATATTGCGCGTGGCCCGACACGCAATTGGCCGGTTTTTATTTTAATAATAAGTTTGTATGATTCCGATATTGTTCTCAGTTTCCAAATAAACCGTTTTTTTTTTTTAATAATAGTAAGACGCAAAAATAAAAACCATTTTTATAAGTATCTGCGACATACTTGTACTTTACATAATGGATTCCCAACGGCCCATAAGTCTTCAAAACATCGGTTATCATCCAGCGTTGTCTACGGAAAATCAATTTGATTGTTTTCAAATCCGGATCTCTTAATTTTCGGGATTTCATGCAGATTATGCTTTTGTTTAGTAAGTACTTCTGAGTTTGCTCTGTAATGATGGATTTGTTTGATGTAGAAGTTAAGATAGGACTTTGAAGCGTTTTTGCTTTATTTGAATACTAGCTGCTGCCCGCAGCTTCGCCCGCGTGAATGTCGGAAATTATCCCAAGGGAACATAATCCCGGGATAAAAAGTATCCTATGTTACTTCTAATACCTCCAAGAATATGTGTACAAAGTTTTATGATGATCGGTTGAGAAGTTTTCGCGTGAAAGCGTAACAAACAAAAATACATTCACATTTATATATAAGTAAGTATATAGATATAGATTATGATAAATGATAGGTATTTATTATGTAAGTAGGTTAAACATAACACTTTTACACGTCAAATATTTCTGGTAATTTTAAGCTAGATGAAGCCGGTGTTTCCTAGCCGACTACCCTGAGAAGAAACACCGAAACAAACTCAGAGGTCAAAGTCTCTTTTAGAGTCCATACAATCCGTACTGGTCAAGTCATAATTATGTAGGAAGACTAGGTAGCTTTTCCTGTTGATTCATTTATTCGGCTTTCCGCACAACAACCTTGCATTTTTTTACTATTGCACAGCACTGGTGAAGCTTTTATTAGTGACTTTATGACATTAGGTACCTCCAATATCCAAACTTTATTTCTTAATTGTTAGTGGTGATTTTAAAAAACAAAAATATTTCTTTCCAACTAGCTTTTGCCCGCGACTTCGTACGCGCATGTCTCGTTTTTTCCCATTCCCATAGGATTTTTGGGCAATCCTCTCTTGGTACATCCCTACACTCGCCAAGAAACTTAAATGTCAAATTTCAGCTTTCTACAACCGGTAGTTTCAACTGTGCGTTGTATGTCACTGTAACGGAAGAATTTTACATTTATAGATAAGGGGCCATCCATAAATTACGTCACACGAATTTCATGATTTTTTTACCCCCCTTTGTGATGTCACATATTTTACAATTTTATAAGTGTGTTGTTTGTGTTTTACTTAACACTTAAAAAAGATTTTGAAATGTGACGTCACGAAATTTAGGACCCCTCCCACCCCTTGTCACACAATGTCACACTTCGTCGACCCCCTCCCTCCCCCTTAACGTGTGACGTAATTTATGGATGACCCCTAATTGATTCATCAAGGTGAAGCCTACTTTTAAAACTGTGCTCCCATGTAACTACTCCTCACACAAGCCATTTTTTGAAATGGACTCGAAACCGAAGCCAATCGCAACAAGACCACAACAACGACATTTCGGACAGCACATAGTCTTTACATCTCGGTTTTAATATTCCCAGATTGGTATTCTTACCGGGAAAGAATACTTTTTCCCCTATTTGTGAGTCCCACTCGTTCGTAGCGTACAGCGTCGTGAAACTTGGCCAGAGATGGAAACATCTCTTAACAGTTCATTAGGCTAAACTGTTTGTGGATATCTGTGAGGTGATGTGTATTTGTTTCTGGCTGTGTTGAATGGTTTGGATGTTTTTTTGTGATGTTAAGTGTTCATTACAATATACAGGGTGTTCCAGAAGTGTGTCGACATATTTTAAGGGTGATGTTGGGTAGCTGATAAACATTAACAAAAAAATGTGAACCTTAAAAAAACAAACTAAAAAAAGTTCAAACTATTAAAAAGTTCCGAATAAATTACATTTTAAGCATTTTGTTACATTTACTTTAGTGCAATGACAGATTTGATGTCTGCATCACACTGCTTAAAAAAATGTGAACTTTAAAAAAAAGACAACCTCAAAAATAGTTCAACCTATTAAAAAGTTCCCAATAAATTACTTTTTAAGCATTTTGTTACATTTACTTTAGTGCAATGACAGATTTGATGTCTGCATCACACTGCTTAAAAAAATGTGAACTTTAAAAAAAAAGACGACCTCAAAAATAGTTCAACCTATTAAAAAGTTCCCAATAAATTACTTTTTAAGCATTTTGTTACATTTACTTTAGTGCAATGACAGATTTGATGTCTGCTTCACACTGCTTAAAAATAATTGATTCGGAACTTTTTAGTCGTTGTTTGTGGTCGTTTTTTTTTTAACTTAGATTTGCTATTTTTACGCAACGTCACTCTTAAATATGACCACGTACTTTTGGAACACGCTATAGAAATATAATTAGAGGACTTATAGGCAACTGATGTATGATGAGCGACTTCATAACTTATGCTCAAGTGACTTAGGTTGGTTGTTGCTGGTTGTTATGTAGATTGCCGATGATTAGGTACTAAAGCATTCAAACAAACTTTTTTTTTATAAACAGCAAAATTATTTTACATTTCACAATAAACCAAACCTTTTCATCACGCAGAACATCATATCGATTTGTCGCCGTTGAAATAAAACCCATGATACGTTTTAAACCTTCACAATTTCCCCTGGATGAGATCTCGTGATCCTTCAAAGGTTTCTTTAAGCCGACACTTCATTTTCTTCAGCCCTTTTATACGACATGTGTTGCCATGCTCAAATAATACAGGTACTTACATAGATATACACGCAGGTACAGTCGTTTGGAAAAGTGATTTACCGCGCTTGAAATTCGTTGAAACGTAGGTGGATGCTTGGATTATGTAAGTAAGTTATTTTTCAATAGTAAAAATAGTCTTCCAATTGCTAAGAAATTCTAGATATTTTAGAAAAAAAACCTAATCTATCCGTGGTAGGACTTTCGATCTCACTTCACTCTTTTCTACATTTGAAAGAGCTTTTCTGCGTAAATTGGCGATGTTATCGTTCAGTTATCGTTATTTATGAACTACAGAAAACCTATCCTATTGGAGGCAAGTATTAAAATCTTCGAATATAAATCTGCCGCCATGCGCCCATGGATGTCACGCGATTCGTTGACGAGGTAGTTTTTTTTTTAAATGCCAGACCTCTTTCTTTGTCGACTGTACCTGGCTGTGAATATGAAAATGGCGAGAGATAACATTACAGGTAGGGCTGGGGATTTATCCGACGAATGTGTTTAATGTTCGATGATATTGGAACACATTCCCTCTTACGATTTTTTGGAAAAGGATCGAATTTCAATATAGGTAAGTACGTGTAGCTAAAAAGGAGTTATCTAAGAGGTTTTCAGTTACATCTAAAATCCATATAGAAGAGTAACAAAGTTGTACAGAGCTATGTTTGAGAACAAACAGGGAAACTTAAAAATATCTAACACTTAATCTCATGAGCATCTACTTAAATGCTTAGTAAATCAACACGTTTCTATCTAACAAGTTATCCCGTTTATAAGGCATCTTGCTAATGTTAAGTATCTAAGTAAATAAATCTGTTGCCAACTTTTAACAGTAGATACCACAAAAAACCCTTGTAAAAGGATTTTTATTACAATTTCATGCCTATCATTTCCCTGGAGCGTTGGATCTTTGCCATCTTCGCACGACTAAACTTGCTTATCAAGTTCATTCCTTATTTCTCTCCCTGAGATTTGGCAGCGCAAGCCTATCAAGGTGCTCACTCAACCGTTTTTATGCAAACAGAGCAAATATAATTAATCAACGTCGACACTTCAGCCCTCGCACAATTACCTCATTTTCGGTAAAACAAACACCCGCTGAAAATTAAAGGGAAAATTAACGAAGTGGGGCGCGAATTACTGTGAAATAATAATTAAATTCCGCGTTGGTTATCAGCAATACAACTTAAGTGTACCAGATTACCAATTTATCTTTTCCGGTGGCGAAACGCGGAACTTAATTCAAATGTATGGAATCTGACGTATCGATGTCAGTTCTCCATTACAAGCAGTGCTGCGTTGAACTGCAAAGTTAAGTTGGGAATTCTCTAATGCCGTAATCAGCGCCAAAAACTTTCCTTTTTGCTCAGAAGTTGTGCTTTGTTATTAATTTTGCAGGAATTTTGTTCGCAAATGTAATTATTCGGTTCTAAATGATGATTTGTGGTTCGGTGTTAAGTAAATTGTTTGTTGAAGCTGTGGTGAGCTGTTGTTTGCCTTGTTTCGTGTTTGGCTGCGGTATATGCTTTTGTATTCTCATACGATGATTAGATTGAATTAAGTATGTTTTAATTTGATGTTACCACTGAGGGTTTAACTTATATGCATAATATTAACATCGACTTTCTGGTAAATACCTAATTACCTATGTACTTATACTAGGTCTTAAATGTCACTTGCTTGGACGAACATAGGGTATTAACACAAAAAATCGGCCAAGTTCGTGTCTTCACGCATAGTAAAGGGTTTCGTAGTTCACTGTTAAAACATCATATCTCTAAAAGTATATAAGCTGTGATGTTCCCTTTTCAGGTTTTACATGTAGTAAGTATAGTTTAGAAACTGTTTTTATTTATGTTTGGTTATATATTTTTTACACATTCGTATTTTTATTGCAACTGCATTATTATATTAAAAACAAATGTTTTTGATACAAGACCCTGTTAATCCAATCAAGCGATTTGTGTGTGTCATAGGAAGTGCTTACTTTTTCAACTCGAGAGATGCATAAAAAGGTGCACGAACGTGGAACGATCTAAAGATCAGGTAGCATGAATTCCCTTTACAAGTTCGCATAACCCCTTCTATAGCAAAATTCATAAAATTAATTCAGATGAATAGATTAAGTACCTCTACAGTGTGGCAACATGCAGCTTCACGCTTGCACTGCTAATCACATTGTATTATCTAAAGTAGCGACCGTTTATTATGTCCTGATTTCGTGGCAACCTACCCGAACGTAGTATTCCTGAAAAACCACATCCGTAAGTCGGAATTGGAGGCGGAGAGGTGACAGAAGCATGTTGTGTTAAATGACGTAAAAGTGTAAAAAAACTACAATTGCAATTGTAATCACATTCAGCGACAAAAAGCACATGCGACGCGGTTTCCATACCATCGCTATCTCTGTAATAGGCATGTTTCCTGAGGAATAAAAATGTGATTATATTTAGAACTTTACTTAGATTATCGAAAAATATTGGACACGTATTTTTTGCTTTATCAAATCTATAAAAATTGACGAAGATAAACAGCTTCAAAGATCATGAGTGGGGGCTTGTGACGTCATGGCGTGGTAAAAATCGTAGCACGAAGTGACATGAGTTTTCAACGCACTGTATCGTCTTCGTTTTTAGTTTACGTGAAAAAAGAAAAAATACGTATCCAATAGTTTTTGGAAATCTATCTAACGGACTAATTAGATATATTTATATTATATACTAGCTTCTGTCTGCGACTTCGTCCCCGTGGAATCCCCGATTTTAAATCATTCTTTATCGCTGCTCCGCTCCTATTGGCTTAAGCGTGATGTTATATAGCCTAAAGCCTTCCTCGATAAATGGTCTATTCAACCCAAAAAGAATTTTTCAATTCGAACCAGTAGTTCCTGAGATTAGCGCGTTCAAACAAACAAACAAACTCTTCAGCTTTATAATATTAAGTATAGATTTTTTTTTTTCAACTACCCTATTCGAAACCTGATTTAAAACTGTCGGAACCGGAGGTGTAATAACAAACGGAAGTTCCGACTAATCGGAGTCTGAGTGGAAGCTCTGTAACATCCGTAGTGAGTACCTAATCCGTGCACGTCGTGTCTACGCAGCGTGTCGGCCAGACGTGATAAGAGGTAGCGGAAGACGGGCTTATCATGTTGCTGATGTCGCTCGAGGAGCTGTAGGTCGCTCGATACTCGCCGCGTGACGGGAATTCGCAGATATGAGTGTGGTTCCGCTGTGCGAATACGGTTATGATTTTGAGATAGGTTCCGCTTTTGTTTGAAGATCCGATTAAATTTATCTGAACTTTTTAGATAAAGTAAGATTTGCCATTTTAATGTAGGCTTAGCAGAAACTACTAACTCATATTCTTGCGCTACTAACACATATTTTTCAGCTGTTCCAACTAGCAAATGAGTTGGTATTTTAATCAGCCAGTAACTTACTGTTTGTATAAAAGTAGCGATAGAATTGTATACGGTAAGTTTTACAATGAAAACAAGAAAAAATTAAATTTGTTACACGAATAAAAAACTAAGAAAAGACGATAGCCAGAAATGTCACCATCAACAACAGTGATATAACACCAACCTGTTTCTACAAACTAGCACAACTAATACTTATCCGGTGTGAACAGTACTTACAATAGTAAGTATTATTACTTTTTTGGATGGATAATCATCAAATGACTTCTCCCGCTCTAGGCGGAGCGGAAAGGAGTGTCAGTCTCTTACTGACTAAAATCCACCCGTGTTACTCCTAATACCTTTACGTTCCAGGGCCGCGATGATTCTTTCGAATAAATTCCGCAACAGGCACTAGTGCTTACTGATAACACTAACTACTTACTGGTAGGGGGGGCATTCAAGTATTACTTATGCACTAAAGGGGGCGGGAGGTTCTTGATTTGCTTATTTTTGATGACATGGGGGATGGGGGATCCGAGATGTGATTACGTCAGTAATATTGATGTATTTAATTTTTCAGATTTTAGTCGATTTAGTCGATTACCTATGGTTTAAACACATGGCGATCCGGCGAGGTCTTACCCACTGGGCTATCAATGCCCTAATAGCGAACTTAATTTCAGACTAAAAATTCCTTATTTCTAGACTTATTTACTTACTTTTGCTGACTGGGAGGAGGCGGAAGAATGTCAAAAATTCTGCTTAAGTAATACTTGAATTGAACGGCTCCTAGTTAGTTCTAAAACCGATTGTTTCCAGATGAGTCACCGCTTGGGGTATCAGCTTAATTACTAATTATGCTTAAGCGCATATAAGTACATCCTGTAGTTATGGTAACTGGATCCGTTATCTATTAGCAAGGCTTAACAGTATTTTTAGACTAGTCCTTTACCCTGGTTTCGCTTTTGTGGCCTATCTCACAGGAATCACGCTTTTATTGGGACAACAAAAGCCATAAGCGATGCATTTTTCATTCGTCATTTGTTTTCTTTATCGGAACGTGAAGACTTAGGTGAAGTTAACTTTGAGTGAACGGTCTATCCATCCAATTAATATCGGAATGATTGTTCACTTAAAGCTTATTTGATCAAGTCTTCAGGAGATATTTTTACTGAAATAATTCAACTGTCTGTACCTAGTTACTCTCAGAGACTGGTTAGAAACCAAACATATTATTTACCTCTTAACAGTGAATAAAAACCTTTTTTTTGGAAAAGTGCTAAAAGCGCCTTTTACAAATAATACAAGTGGAAAAAAGCACATCATAGGTATATGTACTTCGACAGCCACGCAATACTGAAAGCATCCTAGCAATAAAATCAAAAGCCTGCACAAACCCGGATATTTGAGCATTTTTCAGTACAATCGCGAACACTCGCGCACAAGAGGGATTGTCTACCGAGGCAGTACAGATGTGCGCACAAAGGCAGAATTTTTATTAGAATTTCTTTTATTGTTCTGCTGTAACAAATATCTAGTAACGAGACCTGATTTTTCTTTTTAATGAGCCTCGGGAAGCTTGGGGATTATAAAGGCTTGATAAAGTAGCTCCAATTTATTAGTAAGCTTTGATTTGTGGCCGACTTGTTTGGCTTGATGAGTTAAAGATTATTATTATACCTGAGGCTATAAGCAAGTGACATTGTATTAGCAAATGCGATTGGAAACATATAAGGGACAGATCACGTGATATTTCGGCAGCGTTTGTCAACCCAATGAATGGAATCTCTAGAGAGCCTCTTAATTTATTGTGAAGCGAAAGCGTGTGTTGCAAATGGCACAATCAGCATTTAATTATATGTTATTGTTATTTTATTTACCACATAAAAACTGACCAAGAGCAAGTCAGACTCGTGTGCAAAGGATTCCGAACGAATTTAATTTTTTTTATATGTTATTTTAACAAATTATAATTTTCATAGGTTTTCCTTTGATCCATCGTTACGTACAGAACATTTGATGTGTGACACGGTACTGTTTGGAAAACATGTTTTATTGTAATGTTCTATAATGTCCCCCAAAATACCTATATATTCAAAATGTATTTATTTACGTAACGCGCCCGTGTTCGGGTCACAGAAGTTAATATGTGTATCAAATTTAAACAGAATCGGTGCAGTCGATTCGGATTTAAAGCTAATGGCTGTGAGAGACGGACAAACAGACAGGCACAAGCCAGACAGACTGACACCCGAGTGATCACATAAAGGTTCCGTTTCTTATGGATGTTCGGAACCCTGATGAATTGAACAAGGTGATGGATATTAGCCACTTATGTGAGAGCCATGTCTTTGCTATTCTGATGAAACCAAGCACAAAGCCCTTGCTTTACCTTTTTTTTTTCTGCATGGGAAACCATTAAATGACTTCTCCCGCCCTGGGGGGAGCGGAAGAGAGTGTCAGACTCTTACTGACTAAAACCCACCCGTGTTCCTTCTTGTGCCCTTTGCGTTTCAGGGCCGCGGTGATTCTTTCGAACAAATTCCGCAGCCCTAGCAGAGCCTTTGCTTTACCTAATCGTCTCTTCATTGTCTGGTCTTGTGCTTTCCACATCTAGCGGATTCCCGTGTCCCTCGCCAGGTCATCTGTCACTTTACGGTCTTTGAATAATCTTACTATGGACTGCAACATTGAGTTTGTTTGTTACCTCTTCAATTATTAATTAGATGAAAATTGGGTCTGGAGGACATAGTGTGATGATGGTTTTATACCGGGAATATGTTCCTTTGGAGCGAAGCTGATGGCAGATGTTAGTGATGTATAATTATGTCTAAGAATTTTGGTAACTACAACCTAATTACGCGTTCCAGAAAAACAGATTACATGCTTACTAGCTGAGTAGGTAGCTCATTAAGTAATTAAGTTCAACCGTTAATTATATAGCAACTTGCACGCGATACGTCATTGTGCTAGTTCGGGAAATGGGAAATATATTGGTGTCGGTCGCTTTACTAATAGAGTAGGTACGTTTATCTATATCACCTCTATTACTGAGAATGATGTGGGTTACCTTACCTATCTTGTTGTTCAGTTCGACTAGTAGCTAGTTAGCTAACTTTTACCCGTGGTTTCGCTCCTGTGACTATATCTCTGAAACTATGCATTTTTCCGGGGTAAAAGTGTGCACTCAACGATGGTTTAGCTGGTGTTGCCACAGAGAATAATTTTCGAAATTAAAGAGAATCAGCTCTTTCAAGAGATTCAAACAAACCAACAACCACTCAAAACCTGCAAACAAACAATTTTACCGTTTGAAAAATTATTTGTTTGCAGTAAGATCCCACTTGGCCAGCAATAAATTGTGACAAGCTAAGAACATGGGTTGACGTTGACGCAAAATGTAGGTAAGTATTTCGACGCTATAAAAATATTATAAAAAATGTAGCTCAGGTTTGCAGGTCTTTAATTAGAAATGGAATGCATGATATGCTTGCCTAGTCGAGCACTCTTGCCCAACTATGCCTGGATTTGGCTAGATTAGCCTTTTTGGTATGAAGTACCTATATTGTCGGTACTAGTCACCTAAATTCTTTAACGTCTCTAGATTAAATGGTACCTATGAACGTGTTTTTAGTTTTATGATCCATAATGAGGTAGGTAATTTGTTACTAAACGTTTAAATATCGCAGCATATGCTGAGATAGGGACCTTTTTTGACCTCGCACAGTTTATAATTAATATTAAGCTTTTAGTTATGTTTTTTTTTTTTTGCTTGTTTTTTGCGAGTCAAAGATAAAGATTTTTCTTTCTTTCTAAACGTCTTGATATTGCTAGTTACTTCTTTGGATTTTAGGTAATATATGATGGCGATTCCCGGCCACCTGCTACGCGGGCCTGCGGATGGCGAGCTATGGGTGGCTCGCCGTCCGATAGCAACCAGGCCCGAGTAGACTGCGCGTCGTGTTCCACGCGCGCCTCAATGAGTCAGTGCCTGCTAGGGTTGCGGAATTTGTTCGAAAGAGTCACCGCGGCCCTGGAACGTAAAAGGCACAAGAAGGATCACGGGTGGGTTTTAGTGAGTAAGAGTCGGACACTCTCTTCGGCGCCGCCGCCGCCCAGAGCGGGAGAAGTCATTTGATGACTTCCCATCCAAAAAAAAGGTACATATATGATCTATGTGGAGACATTAAAATTTAGGTCACTTTCAAGGCACCTTTGACTATTCTAATTGAATACCCCTGTTTTTTTCGTGACATCATGTCTAGGTAAAAAGTGTACCACGGCGTAACGTTAGGTTCGAGAAATTGTAAATAATATACACATATCTAAGCAATAGCTTATAACCGTTTTCTTCAAACACGTAAGTCACACAAAACATGATTTAAAGCAACTGTTCAAGACAGCGCTTTAAAGCGTCATGTCATACTTCAATGAAACAATAGCATAAGGCCAGGTCATAAGAGTAAGCAGAGGCTCTAATAACGTATGTACATATGTGCAGCGCGGAGTACTCACAGGAGGATCGGCTCAGTGCTAATACCTTTCTTTCAGTTGTAGGACAATGGGGGACGTAGGAGGAGGCTCTATGAGGAGTGAACGAGAGGAAAACGATATGAAGTGAAAAGTGCGTGTAGTTTTAATAAAAAAGTAAAAGAAAGAAGCAGTAAAGGCTCAAATAACTGATGTATGTATGTCCAATGTGGAGGGCTCAGGGGAAGTTTCCTGAGTAAAAAAATATGATTCTATTTAGTCCGTCGGTTAGATTATTGAAAAAAATTGGACACGTATTTTTTGCTTTTTCAAATCTATAAAAGTTGACGATGATATAAAGCATCAAAAATAAGGAGTGAGGGCCTGTGACGTGTTGCGGAATTTGTTCGAAAGAGTCACCGCGGCCCTGGAACGCAAAGGGCACAAGAAGGATCACGGGTGGGTTTTAGTCAGTAAGAGTCTGACACTCCTTTCCGCTCCGCCCAAAGCGGGAGAAGTCATTTGATGATTTCCCATCCAGAAAAAAAAGGGCCTGTGACGTCACGCCGTGGTAAAAATTATAGCACGTAATGACGTCACACGAGTTTTCAACGCACTGTATCGTCTTCGTTTTTTATTTATGTGAAAAAGAAAAAATACGTGTCCAATATTTTTTGGAAATCTATCTGACGGACTAATTAGATTTTTTTAGTCACTACCCTATTCTACAATATATCGTTAAAAATTGCGATGTCCTTCAGCATGGAAACCAAGCATAGTTACTATACCTTCAGATAAGGTTCCGATTCAAACCTCAAATCTCGGTACTCCTCAAACCCCATGGCTCAGCATCATCTAGGCGGCGACAGACGCGCGAGGTGATTAAAGTAATTGCCTGCTCATTGCTCACTTAGCAGTTCTTAGCATAGGTCAGCGACCCCGACACGTGGTCTGACATACCTGTGGTCTGTCTTTGTGGGCTTTTAAGGGGGATTTTGAAAGGGTTTCTGTATGGAATTTGAAGGGTAGGTTTCGTTCGCCCTTGGATGTTATTATGATTCTTGGGAAGGGTCATGTGACTCTCCATAAAGTTTATAGTTTGTGAAATTATCCGGTTTTGACCTACTTATTTGTTTTGTTTACGTTTGCCAAATAGTAAAAAATGTATGAGTCTAAGGTCGAGTTTTAGATGCATAGTAAAACTTTAGTGCGAGTTTTACTACGGATCTAAAAACTCGTCCTTATCATAGAGCTTTCTTCCCACGAACACCATTGTAACTCATACATTTCTATTAATTATAACTCATGCATTTTTATTAATTATTGGAAAAAAAAATTTGGTAAATGTAAGGATAAAGGCACGAGTTTGTCAGGTGGATGAATCGAAGAGTTTGTATAAATCGAGGCTGCTCATCAACTTTGAACGTTGTTCGTTCTAAACTGTGACTAACCCTTGACAAAGCGGCTCTTTACCACCGATAACAATTGGCATAAGTCCAAAATGTTTGGCATTAACCACGTGATATTTCGCCAGTTAATATAATGGAGGAGCTCGTGGATAAATAATAACAGCCGCACGGATCGATCTTTAAGGTAAAGCAACGCTTGCCGAGGTTGGTCCGTGGATGGGTGATTATCTTAACAAATCGAGATTCCTCTGTGCCTCGGAAAGTATTTTAAGCTGTTGGCCTCGGCTTTCATTTTTAGATCTTTGGCCGTCGTTACGGATTGTCAGAAGCTAGAAAATCTGACACCAGTTTTGTCAAGAAGTGCCGTTTTACCCGATTGATGGGTTGTGGCTGTCTGGTAGCCGCTCCACGTAAAATATTGGTACTTAACTGAATCCGGTTCGATTGGGAACTGGGGGAACCCCAATATAGGTGGGAAAGGGCAGATGATGAATTGCAAATAATAGAATCCCCTGAAAACACATTAGCAGAAAACACACTCTAGGTACTTTAAAGGCTTCGTTATACAGCTCTAAAACATGCTCCCGTAATTCACAAATCGGATATTCCTATATGTTAGGCGTTATTTGGTGGTATCGAATGTCGCAATATTAATTAACGCGCGCAAACCTTGTTATCCACTCATTTATATTCAAATTGAAACGGGAAGCGCACACAATTTGATTAAATTTTAATCAATATATATGATACACTGTATTCGTCGCGGAAATAGGGTCGGGGGGGGGGCAGGGAGTAGGTAAAACTCTCTTTAACCTGTATTTTACATTGAAGGTTTATTACTGTAAAAGGGACCATATTTTGAGCTTATGAAAAAAAGGTACCGAGGGTCAGCTAAAGGCGACTGTTTTTTTTTTATTTTATGCCATCTTAGTACTTAAGCCTTATGTATCTAGCAGTTCAATGACTGTTCAGAAAATAATGTAGCCAGTGCGTTATGAAGTGTTAAAATTTCATCACATTCTTTCATCGATAGTTCTGAGACTTTCTTTCATAGAAGTTAGGGATCAAAATTACCATCACCCCCTGAGCGAAAATTTGGATTCGCGTCAGCACTGTATTTTGTATAGAAAACCGCAAAATTTCGTACATTCTCGTTCAAAGGATGAATTAAGGGATTGTTTAGCAGAAAATAGGCTTATTTCCGCTCATAGATAATTAATCCGATTTTGGCAAACTTCCAAATACGATATAATTTAACTAATTTTGAACTCTCCAGCGGAGGTTTAGTTTAGGAAGTTAAGCTTTAACAGGAAATTAAATTAGATTTTAACGTTAAACAGAAGTCGTTACCGTAGCTTGATTATTCAATACAGGATATTATGCTGGCTGAAGATCTTCATTAGATAATTATTTATGACGAAATAAATAAACATTCTGAAAGACTACCATATTCAGTCCCGTATTCTGAATTTAAAAAAGGAATCTGCTCTTTGCGGCACAACAGAAATATCACAAGTACCAAAATCGAAAAGAACAAAAAGAAAGACAAACATGAACAAAACATTATCTAATAGAAGTTATATTATAAAGAGGAAAGATTTGCTTGTTTGTTTGTACCGAATAAGCTCCGGACTTTTTTAACAAGTACCTATTGCATAAAAAAGGAAGGCCACATTTTCAGCGCGTAACATATAACAAATTATTAGCTCGTATTCCTACGGAAACGGGAATATAAAATTAAATGAATAGAGCATAATATTAATTGACAAAGCAAGTAATTACCCAGTTTCCACTCCTAAGCTATCAAACCTTTTCAAACAGTATTCCATATTAAAAAAAAAACAATCGCCATAGTCCATACTCCATAGGTAAGTAATCTACTAATGTCTGCGAAGACCGCCGAGCACGCCGCACGTGGGCGCGCGCGACACAATAAAATAAACTAAATATTTTCAGCGCTTGCGCTCGGGTCGCGATAACAACCAGCATTGTTCTGCTGTGCGCCCGTAAATCTGGACTAAGGTGTAACGAGCGCCATTGTCGAACAACTATAACACACGTCCATTGTCGCTGCGTTATTTTAACATGGGATTGTACGTTATGTCTTGTATATATCTGCTTTGTTAGGAACTTCTCTCTCTCTCGTATTTTTTCAGAAATAATATTTACCTTTGGTGAATGAATCACCATTAAGTCATTAAATAGTGGTAAACTCAACTGTCCCTATCTATTTAAATGAAAAATGATATTTATTTTTTAAGTAGGTTATAAATAAAACGTTTACACGTCAAACTTTTTTGGTCGTTATAAACTAAATGACGCCGGTGTTTCCTAGCTGACTACCCTGAGAAGAAACACCGAAACAAACTCAGAGCTCAGTCTCTTTTGAAGGCGATACAGTTGTACTGGTCAAATCATATGAGAACCATGTAGGTTGATGTCTGAAGTGGTCGTTTGAGGAAAGTACCACACAGATTAGAGTGGACCTGTCCAGACAGTGCAAGCATTTTGTCCGTTATCGAGTAGCTCAAACAAAAAAATATGTCAAGTTTCGTGGCTAAATGGTAACAGCCGTATGGGTCGATCTACATGGTTAAGCAACGCTTGCTGGATGGTATGATACACCGAGACCCTGCCAGAGTTGTTTCTAGCACGGCTGTCATTTGTAAATCTTTGACATTCGTCGTTTGTAGTAGTCAGACGCCCGAAAGTCTGAAAACGAGGTTAGCCAAGGAGTATCATGTTGTCTAATAACTGAGTTCTGGAGGTAGCCGCTTCATGTAAAATACTGATACTCCCCGGCTTCCAGTTAGACTAGTATCGGATCCCAAAATGAAGGGAAAAATAAAAGTAAGGTCATAGAATAAACTGCCTCTATATCCTCAAATATGTATCTTGAGTAAATTTCGATGTCACATCGACTTTAAAATCAGATTACTCCTCGCTGCAGCGCTCTTGTTAATCCATTTTAGTCAGCATTAATTTGCCTCCCAGTGTCGGGAGTATTTATGCCTGATAGTATTGCCAGCTTCGAGACACCGTCGTTTCATGGAGAAACTCTATAAGACGACTTTCAGATTAAATTAACAAAATATCTTGTAAACTGTGATCTAAGATAATACAATAAGGACGCTGTTTTAGCCTACTAGGTTCAGGTTAACTTCTTATAGCACACCTAGTTTTTGCATGCTACTTTTAGTCCCATGTAAGACTTCGCGTTTCTAAAAAATGTCTAATGGAAAGAGGAACCAAAAAAATGGTGTAAATTAAAGTTTGCTGATTTTGGGAATTTTGTGTGGACTGTATTATGAAGTTTTTCTTTAAGGAATAGTTCACCTTGACAAGACAAGCGTGTAATTAGATGAACTTGCCTCCAATTGAATACTAAAAATGGCGGGCTGAGCTAGCTTTTATTAGCGAGTAAGTTGGGAGTGGTGACGGAAATTCAAGGAATAGGCTAGGTACTTACAGGCAATGGGCGTCTGAACGTTGAGATTTCTTCTAGAACTTAGCTGATCTGTAACACCATATGCCCATCCAAAAACACTTTGCCCAATCTACACACAACGCACTTCTGCTACCCATAATATATTAATGTGAATGTAACTCTGTCTGTACATCTGCCTGTTTCTTACCTCGCACGTTTTAATGGCTAAACAGATGGTATACGTGTAGACCATGTCCTGGAATACTACAGAGGATTCTTTTCATCTCGAAAGTATGTTCCCTTAGAATAATCTTCAACTTTGACGTTGGTGGAGCCGTGGGTAGCAGGTTATAGTAACAAAATAAAACCTTCTTCAAGAGTAACAATTAAAGGAGAATATAGAGAAGCTCCAGAAGTGCAGATAAACTCAAAAATCCCTATTCAAACTTATATAACTTCCTTCTTTAAAGTATATATAACGACGACGTCTGGCTGCACTGAATAGATAGGCTCACTTAAATCTGTGTGGTTCTTTCCTCAAAAGACCATTTCAGACACTGATCTGCATGGTTCTCATATGATTTGACCAGTACGGATTGTATGGACTTTAAAAGAGACTTTGACCTCTGAGTTTGTTTCGGTGTTTCTTCTCAGGGTAGTCGGCTAGGAAACACCGGCTTCATCTAGCTTAAAATGACAAGAAATTATGGACGTGTAAAAATGTTATGTTTAACCTACTTATAAAATAAATATCATTTATAGATAAACAGTTTTTCGATTCCCAATAAAAGTTTGTCGTGCGCCAATGGAGCCGTCCCATCCGCGGGTGTTGTTTCCCTTAACATATCTCCAACGGTGATTGACTGGTTTCGCAGTTACCTGTATGGTCGCCGGCAACGTATATGCATAGAAGAATCTAACTCTTCTTGGTGTTATACAACTGCCGGTGTACCTCAGGGTGGCGTTTTATCTCCTTTACTCTTCGCAATATTTATAAACGCTATCTCCAAAAAACTTCTCGCTTCCTACCACCTCTATGCAGACGATTTACAAATCTACAAACAAGCTCCTCTTGCAGATTTGGCCGATGCAATAAATACATTAAACCAGGATTTGGCTACAATTTGTGAGTGGAGTGAGGCAAATGGGCTTCAGGTAAATCCATCGAAGACCCAGGTCATTGTTGTCGGTAGCCCTAGGATGATTCCAAAAGTAAATTGGTCACAACTTCCCCAGGTACAATTTAACGGAACTACTATTCCAATATGTGAAACGGTTAAGAACCTCGGGGTTTGGATCGATAGACATCTGTCTTGGGGTCCGCAGCTCCAGCACGTCAGCCGGAAAATATATGCATCTGCCAAGTCCCTCAGACGATTGCGGAACTTTCTTCCCACTGCCACTAAAACTGCGCTTGCACAGTCCCTTCTGATTCCCATCCTTGACTATGCTGATGTCAGTTATCTTGATCTCACTCAGGCACAATTAGATAAACTTGAGCGTCTTCAAAACCTTTGCATAAGATTTATATTTGGCCTGCGCAAATATGATCATATTTCTGAATTTCGCACAAAGCTCAAGTGGCTTCCCATACGCCTTCGCCGGGATTCTCATATTCTATTTCTGCTCTACAGTATTCTGTTCAATCCCACAACCCCCTCTTATCTTAAAGAACGTTTCAAGTTCCTTCATGACACACATAATAGATATCTGAGGTCATCGGAAAACTTGAGACTAGAGATGCCGATACATTCCACCAGTTTTTACGACAAATCTTTTACGGTTCAAGCGGTGCGATTATGGAATGCCTTGCCCGTATCGGTAAGGCGTGCTCAATCTTTGTCCATTTTTAAAACAATGGTCAAAAATCACTACCTCTCTCTTTAATCGATTTTATTTGGATTCTATGCTTTATGTTTCATCATTTTATTTTATTTAATTATTGTATATATTTATATATATTATGTATTTATTGTATGTATAATTAGTACACCTAAGGCTACCTACAGCGCTGTATTTCCTTTTCTCTTTAAAATCCATCCAAAGGTTGTCTTGAAAAGATCGCTTTTAGCGATAAGGCCGCCCATTGTGTCACCCTATGTAATGTTTTCTTCATCTATATTTTCTGTAACTTATATGGTGTACATAATAAAGAGTATTCTATTCTATTCTATTCTATTTCCCGATAAGCCGGGAGCGCGCGTGCTTCCAACACGGCCTGCTGCGTTGGCCACGCGGCTTCCAAGTCTCAACCGCTACGGGACTGCCTATTAAGATCTAGACTAGGCTAACAAATAGAAATTACTGGGAAAAGGTATTGAGGAATGAGGTGGAACGTGGGGGTTTAGTTTTGAATTAAATAACGCATTTAAACGAAAGTTTATCGAATACAATAGGGTAGTTAACTAAAAAAATCTGATTAGTCCGTCAGATAGATTTCCAAAAAATATTGGAGACGTATTTTTTCTTTTTTCTCGTAAACAAAAAATGAAGACGATACAGTGCGTTGAAAACTCATGTGACGTCACTACCCGCTACAATTTTTACCGGGCAGTGACTCCTGATCTTTGATCATTTTTATCTTCGTCAGTTTTTATAGATTTGGTAAAGGAAACAATACGTGTCCAACATTTTTCTATAATCTAACTGACGGACTAATTAGAATCATATTTTTTTAATCAGGAAATATCCTTATTTAGTAAATCATCTCCTAAATTCAATAGCAACAAAATATTGCTAAAATTACAGAGAACTATGTACAAACACTATCCGCCATGATTTAGATTACGACAAACTTAATTACGTTTAGAAACGTAGCAATTGAATAACATTCATCTCGATACGGCGGCAGCACACAGCCAGCATCAATTTGTTTAGCAACAAGAGGAACATAATTTCAATTTAACTCAATAAACTGTGCTCCTACTAACTCGATTCACTAGAAATTTTCTGTCTTTGTTTGTTAATGTAATTCGCGCCCATCCAATGCCGATTTGTAATGATTTTAATGCACGAATGATGCCCTTACAACGAGTTCATTATCCAGCGTAACCTGAACTGCGGCGAAAAAGAAAACAACAGATTTTGAAGGCGCGTTTGACATTTCCTTGGCATTTATCTTCGCAACCAGCGCCACCAATAAATGTCAATATATGCTGGTGACCCTGGCACATGCGATGTATTGTTCACGCCCCCTCTGGTCCCGACTATTGTCCTAAAGTGTATTATAATTGCCGGTTATTTATCGCGGCGCGGCGGGAGACAATTCTGCTACATAAAATTCGCTTCAACTTAAATAAATTAAGCTCTCGTTAAAATGAGAAATTATTTTTCAGTTTCACTGCGGAATATTAGGTATATTTTTCATTTTGGTATCAATTACATTCTTACTAGCGTGTGCTAAAACTTTCCCCGCGTGTTCATAAAATATATCTACACATTCTAAGACACTCGGCAATAGTGTAGCTCTATATTAGTGAAATAATGTTTGTAATCAGGTCAGTAGGTACTTTTAGAGAATATCCGTTAAATACAACAATACATTTTGCTTCTTTACAATGTTTTGGTACAGAAACAACCCGGCCAAATAGAAATCTGGTATTCCATTTGGCAGGGTTGTTTGTTCGTTCTACAGTGCCTGTGTGCCGCCTTTGTAGAGCCCTACCCACTTTCCTGTCCTTTACTTTCCTACCACCTGTACTTTCTAAGATCTGAATGAGATAAATGACAAAGCTGTCCGAGAAGCCATATACTGGGCGGCCAAAAGAAGATTTGGTACGTTTTAAAAGATGCCATTTTCTGCGTAATTTTAAGTGCTGTGCCGATTCAAAGACTGAGAACCGTATCTTTCGTAAGTATTATTTCCACCGCTCATTCATTTCATCATTATAATGGGTATACTTTCATTCCTTTACGACGATTTGTAACCGTCACATACACCATAAACACCTTTATTTTCCCTCATATCTTTTCAGTACGTGAAAACTTTGGCAGCATTCTCACAATTTTTTGAATACATTGGAAGGCTGCCAGATTTCAGGGTTTATTCGCGCGCTCCGCCCAATACACACAAGCCGTCCATCAATTAGTTACAAATAGTTTCTGTATTAAACGTACATATGCGAAGCCCCTTGTAATCCGGCGTCAAATTCAATCTGGTAACAAAGTTAGTTGACGGTTAATCCGACACGCTTTGTCACCAGAGCCACCATATGGCGTCTTACAATTTTTTTGTCACCGTCCAACACAATGGCAGATTTGGATGTGTTTGATGACGTTTGAGATTTCACGGGTGCCGCTAAATATCGGTACAATTGGTGTGAAATTACAACAAAAAATAATGACCGTTTTAATCGATGAATTGTTAAGCTCCATTGTATGAATTTTATCAATAGTGTTTGTTATTCTTCGCTGAGAAATGTTGTGAATTTAGGTGTGAAATTTCGGTCAATAAACGTTTTCTGTGTATGATTTGATATGGTTTTAATATGGCCGATGTTATGTAGGTAGGTAGTAAATTTGCTTACGATTTCAGACTACTTAAATATTACCAGAGTTAATCTCAAATTCATTATGCATGGTGTAGAACAGTTTTCTATAGAATTTCCCCGTAAGCATCTTTCTAATATGATTTAGCTATTCTTAGAGGTTTTTCTTGAAAACACGACAGGCATTAGAGGTGATTCAAATTCAGCTATTGTTGTGCAAATCTCCGCTAGGGGGCGCCTGTTACGGCTGTTGATTACGGACAAGGTGCAGAATTAAGATTATTCGGAAGAAAGGCGGGAAACGCACGAAGGGAGTTCAGATTTAGAATTATAAAGATGGCGGCTGAGTGAGAGTCATTATTATGGTAAGTGATGATCGGATTGCAGTGAATACTGTTATCATATGTCATACTTATTCTTTTTTCAAATTTAGTATTTCAGGGCTGAGTAAACACAGCAACCCATAGTCATATTAATTTATAGAAATCATCTTGTTTTTACAGGCGACCGCGACGCCGACGATTGGTGAACGGAGTGTGCTTTTCTTGACTTTTTAAAATTTCTGAGGATCTGAGAGTAACATAATATCTGAGTGAGTAATAATTTATGCTAAAAAGAGGCGACTATGAAATGGGAAGCTTATCATAAGCCAGTGTGATTCCGGACTGACATGATTATGCGGATTTATGTTGAAAAAAAATATGTAAATACTGAAACAGCACCAGCCAGTGTTAAAACTATATCCTCTCTATAGAATGCAGAATAACTCCAGTTCGTCATGACGACGGCTGGCTTGATGCAAATACCGCGAGACAGCCGGACGGCGTACATCACCGTGTTTTATGGCAAGTATGGCAACCCTGCAACGTTTGTTTACAATCCATAGATCTGTCGGATAGCTCGCACCTTGTGTACTTATTGCAGATTATATGAGCCAATATTGTAGCTAGGTTGTAGGTAATAACTTTGAGGAAATGAGTGACCGTCAAGATGAAGGGACCAGGTCCAGGCCTCCGTCACTCCATGTACTTGCGCGCTATAATTACCTACCACACGACCGAGCGGTCTCGGGCCGTTTGCGGACCAAATTCAGTGCGGTTTTCGCAAGTGAAGCGCACGCAAGTTGTTCAATTTTAATTGTTCCATTCGTTTGTATGATGCCGTCTGGTGCCTTAGGTGCAGTAGATGAGTGCAAATCAAGTAAAAGAAGAGATAAACACCTAACATATTTCCATTTACCTGTCAATGAAGACTACCTACCACTACTATTTTTTGTCTTTTCAAAATTATTTGTAGGTGTACTAAGCATTAGCTTGCCTTTCAGACACAGATTTACATATTTTTGTTACATAGAAACGTCATACTTTAAGTATGACGTTTCTATGTAACAAAAATATGTAACTATTTACTATATAACTATTTACTAAAAAGCTATTTTTATTGGAATAAAAGGGTTCATTTCCCATGATATCGTCAAAGAGTTCTTTAGCTTGCCCCGTGTTATAGTTAATAACAAATTGATAAATATTAATAATCATTCAATGTATTTATAAGTAGGTAGGTGTTTTCTTTTATTCATAATTATACATTTTTGGGATTGTCTAGTTTTGGGACTATTATAAATTCGTCATATCTGTGTGTCCGTCTGTCTTATCTAGGCACCGACCTCCTTCCTTAGACCTGTCCCGGCTGAGTTGATTGGCAGGCACGATTTAGCAAGGCCAGACACCAAGCCAAGAAGTCATTAGGTATGTGTGTTGTCTCCATTTTGATAAGTCGGTGATTATGTATTTAAAACCACAATTACGACCTGACTCTTTGCCTACAAAACTGCTTCCATATCTGCCAACTACTTCAAGTACCAATACTGAACCAGAATCTAAGGAAATATCCTCTATAATTATGTTTTAGATGCATTGAACAGTCAGCACCAATTTATTAAAAAAAAAATACATATTTTATAAACTACACAATTTTAAACTACTACCTATAATTAGAACACATAATAGACACAAATAGTTAATTTAATTTTATCGAAGAGTCAGCCCTGCGATTGCTGTGGGATCGCGCGGCGCGAAGCAATCACAACTATACGTTTGAGCATTTAGGCACATTTTAGCATGCAGCGGTTTCTGACGCGACGGAGTAGGCTATTATAGCAGTAGGTATTGGAAATTTTCTACTGAGTGAAGTATCTGTTACGTAGTAACTATTTAGTAATCTGTGCCAGGTCTCCAATGTTTGCGAAACATATATAAAAAAATAATACCATTAATCTACTATTTGCTACCTTTGCTATAATTTTAGCTACCTCATCATATACATAGTATTTTAACAAAATGCTTGGTCCCTTCATCTTGATATCAAGATGGAGGGACCAAACTGTTTGACTACTCCCTGGAATTTACTACCCACTTAGTGTTGTAGATTTCGTTTTACATATAACAGCAACCAGAAAATCATGTTCCGAAAAAGTTGGATCAGTAGTGCTGTACTATATAATTTTCACCGTGATAATACTGCTGTTAATCCCTATCATCGATAGAAATAATAGCTTACTTCATAGTCACTGCACTTAAGTTTTAACGGCGAAGTTTTTTAGGGTTCCGTAGAAAAATGGAACCCTTATGGATTCGTCATGTCTGTATGTCTGTCTGTCCGTCCGTATGTCACAGCCGTTTTACTCAGAGACTACCAATTTTCATTTATGTAACTTGAAGCTACATAAATGAAAATAGGTAGGTAGGAGCAACCTGTTAATAGCTATTCAATAATGCTGTAAACCAACTGTGTTCAAACCAGCTTTCGTTGGTAATAATACTATGGAAAAAAGATAATTTTAGGGGTGGCACTCTGTACATGTAACTGAGGGATGAAAAAATAAATTCCAATAAACATAATCGTGTGGGATATCATTGGATAGCTCTTTCAAAATGAAATACAAATTTCTAAGAAAGTTTTTTTTTTATATTCCTAGACACTACCAACGGAAGTTGGTTTGAACATTACAGCTTATATACTTTTAGAGATATGAGATTTTAACAGTGAACTATGGAACCCTTCACTATGTGTGGTCCGACACACACTTGGCCGATTTTTTTTACAGAATCACACCAGAACAAGAAGACAGAAAAAGAGGGCAAAGAAAAGCCGAGACTTTCTTGCCAATCCAAGGACGAACATACTCGATATAGGTACGAACACTTCTGTAAAATATATATTTTCAGAATGTAACGTTTAATCTTCTATACTTATAATAAATCTGTAGAGAGGTCAATTCTGTACAAGGAATATATTTTCAAAATAACTATCAGGGGGTGATTAGTGATCGATACTGGTGCCAAAAATGCAATCAGTAAAATTTTTGTCTGTCTGTCTGTCTTTCTGTCTGTCTGTCTGTCTGTCTGTATGTTCTTTATAGAAACAAAAACTACTCGACCGATTTTAACGAAACTTGGTGCAATTATTCTTCATACTCCTGGGCAGGTTATAGTATACTTTTCATCACGCTACAATCAATAGGAACAGAGCAGTGAAGGAAAATGTTGGGAAAACGGAAGAAGTTACTCCATTTTTTAAGCATCCGTCGCGTGTGTAGCCTTAATGGTTAAAGTTACATAGAAATCATGTATTACGGAAATGTTCTACATAAAATTATCTAAAAAATATCCCGAAACAGCATGTCTATCTTTTGTCAATTTTAAACCGATCGGGCTGAGAGTTTCAAAATCGGGGGTAAAGTAACTATTCCACGCGGACGAAGTCGCTGGCAGAAGCTAGTTAGTATAATAAATTTCTCAAATAAATTCATATATTACAACCATCCTCCATCAAGCAAAATATCCTAAAATAATAAAATGGACGCCAACCGCATAAGAATAATGTGTCCCGTACCGTACCCACAGGAACCAGGGCTATCACTCATCTGCAGGTCTTTTCTAATTTCACGATTTATCCGCTGCGAGCGAAAACACGGAAGCTCCGGCTAGTATAAATCACCTTTATGTGTAGCACCCCTGACCTCTGCACCTCACGCGATCCTTGGCCGTATAAGAGAGGATTTTAATTGTGTATTTGGTACTGAAAGGACAGCTAAAGGAGTAGATAAATTAAAAAAAAATAACAAATTTGTTTTAGTCTATAAAGGCGTTCACTATAGACATCCGTCTGACCGAAGAAGGCAATACACCTTGAAAAGTGACAGTTTTTTTTTTAATTTGTCTAGTAAGCGTTATTTTCTGTCCGTCCTACATCATATTTTGTGGCACCCGCAAAATAAGGGATTTTGCGGGTGCCACAAAATATGATGTAATTGGTGCCAAACATACTAACGATAAAGTCATTATTTCTAAAATCAAAGAGTATTAATTACTTAATTAATTTAAACTTTATGTACAATATTGGTACATGGGCGGACTTAATGCAACAAGGCATTCTCTACAAGTAAACCTATCTAAATAATAATACTCTCCCGATATCTAAAAGGTGTCCATTTAATAGGCCACATTTAAACACAAGCCATAAAATTAACCTGGCTAAGTAAATATTACACATGATACTATTTGCATGTAATCATTCGTCATATTCCAACCCCTATTCAGTATACGATCCTTAAAAATTGCTATATTTTGCACCCTAACGGATGGGTATGAATTTGACTGAATGCATGCTATATCTTGAATATTGCTAGTAATATGTCAGCGAATTTGCATAGCCCATCTTCCAAGCAAGACAGATTCTAAGGACGATTTGTGTGCACCTACGCTTTCTATTATTTGACTATTGCTAATACCACTTAACATATCCAATGTTTTCTTCGACTTGATTTGATTATAATAGAGATCTTTAGAAAACAAAAATATTACCATTTTTAACGAAAGTAAGCAGCCTAGCCAAATAAGTTGGGGTGGGCTTCCAGTCTATCCAGATTCAGCAGTCAGGGTACTAGCTTTTACATGGAGCAACCCTGATCTCTTCAAAGTTAGAGTGAACAGGCTTCTTCTGGGTAAGCTCATTCCATCGTCGACTTTGTCTCTCACACCTGCGACCGAGACTAGAGTCAAGAGCATATCCATCTGACAATAAAAATAAAAAAAACAATTGTCTATTTGACCTCCAAAATCCCGTAACTAGGTAACACAATATATTTCATTGTCACTACACAGTATAAAACAAAGTCGCTTCCAGCTGTCTGCCTTACTCTAGACATGGGTGATAAATAACGTCACAGTGAAAAAATCACCGTGATCTGCCACCTGAGAGTATCACAGTGACTTTTTGTATAATATCGTCGTTCCAAAATAACGTTGTTCCTTTCCGTCACTGCGATGGTTAATGTTAAATATGGAACGAGAATAAATTGGAACGGAACGTGTCCGCCCGCGCCCCGCCTGCGGGCGCGGGCGCGGTCGTCCAGGTTTTCGTCCGCGTGATGTAAGCAGGGACTGAAAGCGGTTACGGTTAAAGGTTAAGATACCTCAAAAATATACAGGTACCGCTTTAAAATAAAGGTTGAGCTATACCGATACCTTTAAAAATAAAGGTTGGACTAAATAGTTATTTAACCTTTACACGATTTCGGTAGCGAAAAACATGCGAGATGGCGTGGCGCGGGTGCACGGGGGTGTCGAACACGTTAGAACTAGTGTAGGTATTTGTGCATTTGGTTGGCCGTAGCAGCCGTACTGTACTCTTTTACTTTTAAATCTTTGTTTGTTGCTGACTGTATACCGGGTAGGAAGTTTTTTTTTCGTCAACCGCTGATTTTTAATGAACGTGATTTTTATAATTATTAATAATAAAATGTGAAGAAAGCCTCGCAACGCAGTTTACGCATTTTTTTCATTTTCAAAGGAAAATAATGTATCGACTTGCCTAGTGATTGGATTTTCAGCTTTAAAAGTAAGTAGATACCTACGTACTTTTTTGGTTTATATATTATGAATTTAGTTACTTATATTATGTTTTTTTTTGTAGGCTGTGGTAGAAACTACGGTAGTACTACACAATGCACGGACCTCGTTTGTGTACATTTCGTATGGTTGAGGCTTCTCGGCTAATACACCTATTTCGTATGGATTAGCCGAGAAGTCTCCCCCTTCATAGGTCACATAACATAGTACCTAGGTACTCTAATGACTGGCTACTAGGTGCCTACCTCACACATATGGAGCCGAGCTTCTCTACTACCTATATCTATTTTGTGTTGTGAACATTGTAAGATAGATACTTAATAATAAGCTGACGAAGTCGTTTTTTTGTCATACACGAAGACTTTTTTGAAATAGCACTTTTTTGATCTCATTAATCGACTTCAAAATAGGAGGAGGTTTCTCAATTCGACCGTATATATTCTTTATCTCTTTAACGTCTCGGCCCAACGATGTCGGAGCAGGTGCGGGTCATCCAACGTAATCACAGGTTGGATGATGCCGCACTTGAGAGACTGCGCTCAGAGGTACTGAACAACCTTACCATCCCGACCCCGACCCAGACCGTGGTACAGGCGTCAGCTACTGGCGCAATCACACTGAGGCCCATTAATGTTTGTGACGAGATAGATGATAGGGTTGTCACGGTAAGTAGTCAGTGCAACGACCGACTGAGGTGCACGCTGGAGGATACGCTCCGCGAGTACAGATCTAACCGAACTTAGGCCTCGATTACCACGGTTGCCTATGCACAAAAAGAATAGGGCGCTGGTGTGTGCCTTGGACTCGCTGCTTCAGAACATTTTTGAAAGCAGCGAGAACTTCGTTGATACGCACACAATCCTGTATTGCGGGGCTGTTACAGCATGTCGTGTAGCAAACGTAAAATTTTGCTACACGACATGCTGCGCATCAGGCGGCGTATTGATGAGGCTAGGGTACTCATCGACAACTGCTTCAGGGAGGCAATACAGTACAGTTGGGGCTGCCGTGGCGATGCAGTGCCTCAGGAATGTTTGCTGAGGCGCGGGTTGATGGCTTTGCCGCTATAATTAGACTCACTTGCATTCGTGGTAGCACTAACAGTATACTAAGTGTTTTTGTAGATACATATGTACATTGGGATTCTCCCATGCTGCAAAGGTGGGTACGGCTTCATATGGTAGTGTAGGATAATTTTTTATTTTCCGACGCTGGGTGCACAAATTACACCCTCTATATGACCGCAGATGACCTCAGTCGACACATCTTCAGACGTGTAGAGGAGGCTCGACGCGCGTTTCCGGGGGCTGATATCAATCCTCAAGAACACATGTTTCGTGTCACAGAGCGCATCGACTACCTGAAGCAGAAAGTTTGCGCATGGGCGAACCGTATTCGGCGGTATAAGAGGCGGGATGACCGGTACTCGCAAAATCGCATGTTCCAAAGCGATGAGAGGTACAGGGGCCGTATTATGACCTCTTAAAACCATCATGTTTTCTGTGTGAGAAAAGGATAGTGCTATTCGTCCTGTATAGCTCCGTCTCTTTTTCACACCGAAAACATGATGGTTTTAAGAGGTCATAATACGGCCCCAGAGCTTGGGAGTGACCTGAACAAAGTGTAACAGATGTGTGCCGCCCGGATGATATCGCTATGAGTACATTCTGGCTAAACATCTGGTCGGTGCCCGTCTGTCATACCGAGGGTGGCTGGATGCGAGATGTCGAGCGCGTAAAAGAAAAAAAATCCAATGATCTTTCGAGTCTGGGTCGTCACCACAGTTTCTAACCACTGGCGTTACCCACCTGCTCCATAAAACAGTTAGTCCCGCGGAACCCAAGAATTATAAACCGATTACTTGTTTTTCGATGGTCATAAACTTCTTACACCCATCCCTAGTGTGAAATTTAATGAACAAATTGAGAGTAACTCGATTATATCCTCCTCTCAGAATGGACGTAGGAAGGGGTTCCGCGGCAGTAAGGAGCTACTCCTCATAGACATGGTCATAAGCCAACAGGTTTGTCGTACCCGCAAGGATCTGTCGACATGTTGGATAGATTACAAGAAGACCTATGATTCTATGCCAAATACATGGCTCTTGAAGGTGTTGGAGTTGTACAAAATAGAAGCAACTCTGCGCACCTTCTTTGAGTCATGTATGAGACAATGGAAAACGGTCCTTCGCTACCCAGGATGTGGACCGATTCAAGGGAATGATGAGCCTCTATGGATAAAACGGGGAACATTTCAGGGTGATCGTTTGAGTCCACTTTGGTTTTGCTTAGCTCTGAATCCTCTACGCATACTGCTTGATGCCCAGGTGACCAGGCAATATCTCACCTTCTTTACGTGGATGATCTGAAAATCTTTGCCCCCAACAATTTGCGACTGTAGACCCACTGAAGGTAACCGAAAACTTCAGTAGTGCCATCAGGATGGAATTTAGTGTGGACAAATGTGCAGTCATGCATGTAAAGAAACAGGAGATTTTGGAATATGAGGGAATTCAACTCTCGGATCCCATACAGGTTAGATCCCTCAGCCCGACTGAAACCTACAAGTATTTGGATACCCAAATACGGTCGTTAATAATGTTAGTAATTTCGGTCGAGCTGAGCATTGGGCATTAATGTTGCTGACATGAAGCAATTGCTGAAGGAGCGCTTCTTTGGCCGCCTGAAAAAGGTTTTAAACAGCCTTTTGTCGGGCGGAAATAAGGTGCGCGCCTTCAACGGTTGGGTCATGCTAGTATTAATCTCTTCTTACTCTTTTAGCATACTCAAATGGACTCAAATCGAACTCGACGCCCTGGATAGGAGAGTCCGTACACTGCTGACCGCAAAACGGATGCATCATCCACGATCCTCGGTTGTTAGACTGTACATTCCGCCGAGGTGTGGAGGTCGAGGCTTTTTAAATGCTAAGACTCTCCACAACCGCGAGATGTGCAGTCTCAGAGAATATTTTTTCAAAGCTAATGTGGCTATGTACCGCGATGTGGTTGCCATCATGGGAGAGTCCCACCGGTTCGCCAGCGCGCGCAGGATGGTGTTGGGGGAAATTTACATACCTACCTACTAAACCACACGCTGAAGGGGTGACCAGACGGTTTCAAACCAACGTCCCAACCAAAATGACTTTGCTAGTTTCAATCCGTGTGGATAGCAGTTGTAATCCATGACCTTCAACGCCCTTGGTTGGGAGACGCGTTTTCCCAACCACCGAACGTGTTGGCGCCTGGTTTACATCCATGTAGCAGCAACGCAAACCAAACACACAAACCAAGGTCACCTTGGTTGGAACGCTATTTTACAACCATCTGGTCACCCCTTTTTTTACGAGAGGAAATCCATTTCTCTCCACCCTGGGGCGGGCGGAGGGGTCTATGAGACTAAATACCTAAAACCATCCCGGTGTTCCGTCTCCCTCCTACGCCGGGGATCACGGGAACGTACATACATATACGGTTTCTGTAATACCGGCTGGTGCCAGCCCGCCTCTGCGGGCTACCTTGGGTCAGAGGAGGGAGTAAGGTGGTTGACCCCCCCTGCGATGTAAAAGAGGGGCGCACGGGAACACCACGCGCCGCCACCTCGGTTCCGGATGAATGAGGGGCGATAGACGTCCACAAGTCCGCTGCCCCTGAACCCAATTAGGGAAGTAGGAAGAGGGCAGCGTCCTCCAACACCCGGTGCGCCTGCCGCGGGTGGGGAGAGAGGTCGAGAAATCTGTTCTTGATAACTGTTTCGCAGAAGGAGATCACCGCGTGCCAGGAGTCCTCGCCGCCGACCATAGATCGGACTACGGCCGGTGGCGAGAGGTCACGACCTACCACAGAGATGAGGGCACGGCGTGGCTCCTCCCAAGCGGCACACTCTGCCAGCGTATGCCACGCCGTGTCCTCTTGACAGTCGACACAGTGGTAACACCGAGCATCCGGCTCCTTGCCTGTGCGACACAGGAACCTCCCGAAGCAGTCATGCCCGGAGAGGGCCTGCGTTGCATGAAACGACAAGGAGCCGTGCCTTCTCCCGAGCCAAAGGTCGAGCACTGGCCGGGTGGACTCGATAGTGACGAGGCCGGCGGAATGGCGTGATAGACTGTCCCGTCATTCCACCACCAGGACCTCGTGCAGCTGCGACTGACGCAGCTCGATGTGCCGCTGCATCAGGCAATCGCCACGCGCCCGCGTGAACTCGCGCCAACGATACAGTGAAGGGAGGACTTTTGCCTCCAGGTCCCAGGGCAGGCATCCGGCCAGTGGGCAAGCTGCCTCGTAGGAGATCGTGCGAAAACCCCTGATGACTCTGATCCATCACCCTGCGGCCTCCGCAAGAACAGTGATGGTACTGGCCGTTATGTCAGTCGCCCAGATCGGGGCCTCGTATAGCGCCATCGATCGCACGATCATCGAGCACGATCGAGATCTTGCTATGTAAATATCAGTGACAGGAAGTTATTATAACATCATTAATATAAACTAAGTAGCCGAAATACGTATTACTGAAGCTAATTCAAAAACACACAAGCAAAGTTAGATCAATTAAATGAATAAAATCGATTTTGATAAAAAAAAAATTGTATTGGAACCATCCTTTCGCTCTGGAGACATTCAAAATGTCACTAAGTATCGCCGCAAATAGGCCACATGCCACTGTCACAAACGCCGCCACCAGAAGCTAGAAGCGTCCACAAAGGACACGCGCGACAGCCACTTGTGGCCGGTGGCTGTTACTTTTTTTAACCCATTCGCGAAGTATCATACGAGTAATGTTGACGTATGACGTTTACGACGTAACATTTGTCCACAACAGCAATCACAGTCAGTCTTTCCAATCGGAAATAAAAACCAACACTGAGTTACAACAATGTGCAATAATCAGGAAGTGAACGACAGACAGAGTGGCGAGGCGGTGCATCAAAGAAAACCCCTATTTATTAAGGTTTAGGTACTGCTACCGAAGCATTTATAAAAGTTACGGTATTGCTACCGAAATCATTATAAAGGTAAATACATACCGGTATACTTCTACCGAAATATACCGGTATGTATTTCCAACCTTAAAATTCCGCTCATATACCTACGCTACGGTATCGAAATATTTCGGTAACCCTAATTTAACGGTATGACGTCATACCGAAATTTAAAGGTATCTTAATTTTTGGGTAATTCAGTCCCTGGATGTAAGGGAAGTATCCCAAGGGAACATATTACTGGGATAAAAGTACCCTATATATTAATCCAGGTAATAAACTACTTGTATGAAATTGTTATCCAAATCTGTCCAACCGTTTTCCCGTGAAAGAGTAACAAACGTCCATACATCCTCACAAACTTTCGCATTTCTAATACTATTATTAAGTACTAATTATTAGGATATAATAACACCGAGATGTAATTTTTTCTTTATTCTGCATTACAGCTACAGGCGATGGTTTTTATTGATAATAGTGAATAAGCGAATTAATTATCAAATCGTGTAAGTCACATTACAAAACGTTCTAAATATCTATTACCTATCCGACATTCCGACGTGATCGACGTGACAAAGTCACGGTGATTTTTCACCGTGATTTTTTTATAACTGGAACAACAGTCACGGTGAATGAAATATAACGACTTTGCCCATGTCTACCTTACTCGTAGATCTTTAAACTAAGCAACGGTTTTTGATGCGTTTTTTAAAAATAGATAGAGTGATCCAAGAGGAAGGTTTAAATGAAACATAGCAGAGATTTAGTATCAGCATTGCACCCGTTCGAAGCCAGGGCGGGTCGCTAGTATTTAACTAAACTCTAATTTATTCCCTGTTCGTATTTTTTAATCACTTGAGAACAAAAGCTTTGTAAGTACACTTTGCATATTATTAAAATTCTCATTAATTGACCATCTTACAAATTTCAAAGAAAAACCTGAAAGAATACCTGGATATTGTTGGAGAAATATTTATAATCACTTAATATGTTAATATTACAATTTGTCTCCAAACATCTAGATTTTCTTAAGTGAATCGTGAGCGATAATGATGGAGAAGTTGAAGTCAGTATTCGTTACCTATTCGACTACTTACTTAGTTATTCATTCACAAAATATGGAATAGATAAGTACATGTAAAAAAATGCTCTTGTAAGCAAGTGACAGAATTTTTTAAAGTATCATCACTAATGATAAACTGACAAAGTTGCTGCTGTCACAGTTTCAAAGCTTGAGCTTTGTGAAGAATTTTTGTTGCAGAAACTGGGCCTCATTTTCTCAAACATACCTTATTGGAAAGAATGTCTCAATCCACCATCCGCCATACATCTCTATAAGTGTTTTATAGTTTCGGTTCGGAACAAATTGTTCTCGTGGCCATCCATCAGACCCTTTTCTGTTTAGCATACGAACAGCATCGCTCAGCGCCATTCGCATACTCCCACACACTCCGCTCCAAATGGGCCATTATAAGAGTACTTATTGCTATTGCTATGCGAAATATTATATTTTATGCATACTTCAGTGAAAGAGCTTCTAATATGGCTGTGGAGTTTCCTTTGACGGTTTGTAGGTACTTACTCCATATTTCAATATAACTTCTTATTATGATATTTTGGCACTGATATTTTAAAGTAAAATGATTACAAGTTTACACAGCCAATAAAATCAAAAGATCACTGTGAAATCAAGCTGCAAACATTGAAATTTATTTACATGCCCGTTAACTACTATCTACCCTCTAGAAAAATTCGCTTCATAGATTTTTAGTCATGATGTGTAGGTATCATCTTCTTGACTAATTCTGGATTAGCTGACAAACTGCGTGACCAAATCGTCAAATATATCATATACTTAACGTCAAGATTCAAAAATCCAGTCCCTGGGCCAGCACGTAAACTTGCCCAGGCCAGGCCATTCCTCTCGTGCCATATGATTTACTGGCGAGGCGTGCACCCGCGCGCGTCAGCAACTCTCGTCTACACTGGGAGATGTGCTGACTCCCTAATTGTTTTAATAACGCTTGTCTAGAAGAAGGATTGCTGTTTATAGCTTTGCAGTACTTTGTGCATACTTTTAGGGTTGCGAACCGTTCGTATTAAAAAAAAAACTGAACCCTTATAGGAACACTTGTGTGTCTGTCTATCTGGCTGTCGGTCCTCTCCCCCCTTTATCTCCGAAACTGCAGAGCTACTATTTTGAAAAACATCGAAACGAAATTAACGTATAGCTTACAAGGAAACTTATAAGAAGTCATTAATTTAAAAAATCATGCTTCATTCGGAACTTTTGTGCGCGAGTTTTTTCTTCAAAGCTTTTAAAGTCCTAGGGCTGTACACAAAGTGTCTTTTCTTTTTTATGAGTCTCTGGTTTTCTATTCGTGTCATTCTATCAGCTTCAGCGATAGTCGAAATACCAAATATTTTGTATTGATCTCAAAATCCTCAATCTCATGCATTTTTTTAATTTCTACAATTATTGTCGCATCTAAAACCATGATGTTCAGGCGCGCTGAAGAATATTTCAATTGTTATTTTGAGAAGTTTTAGGTATTTTAGTAAAGTGTTCAGGAGCTATAGAATGTATTAAATGTTTGCGTAAATGCCACACACTGTCACTACTTTGTTTATCACGACTTGATGCATCCCTTTCCTGTCTGTTAATAGATTCGCGTAACACGGGAAATGGGAAATTGATCCGTCATAACATGATTCTACGTACTTTTAATAAACGACAATCGCATACATTTATAAATAGTAATATTCAAGATTGTATTTTAATCTCGAATATTATTTGCAGACAATATTTTGAAGAGTTTTACAAATAGTGTGCCAGCTGCAAAGAGATTGTTCGGTGGTCAGAGCAAAGATTTTTCCTGTACTATCTTGAGGCAAAATTATAGTATCTACAAACATGTAAGAAAAGAAATTGGTCTCCCAATATGAACGAGGCAGTGAATCTACGGCAAAGAGCTTCCTAATTTCGTTATTTATTGCTTTACAGAGCGACGCAAAAATGTCCGGCGCGCGACCCCTTAAATCATACGCAGTCCTTTTAATTGAGAAAAATAATATTACCTCCCACTAAATTGGTTTGGAACGACTTAAGAATTTTCCCTGGTAAGAATATTAAAAGTTTTTTTAGAAGAAAAATCTTCCATTAATTTAGAACTGGATGTAAATAACAGAAGTGCTGTAAATTCTCACGCAGGCCATTGTTTAAAAAGTAGGGCAGACTGATGGAATTTATGCGAATAATCACGGTAATGTAATAATGAAGAAAGTTCAGTTTTATGTATGGAGGGAAAATCGTCCAACCTGGCTTTTCTCCGTAGAACGCGGAATCAAGTTTTAGAAACAATATTTTTGAGTGAAAATAAGTATATATTAGTCGTAGATCCTCAAAAAATGAAAACATACCTATTATTGACTGTTGTTTACTGATAAATTAAACAAATGAGTGGACTTCTTTTATTTCTGTAAAACACACAGTGAAGCCACACGTGTGTAATAAAAGCACACGATTAAAAAGGTAAGCAAAAAAGAAAAGAAAAAATCCATTATCCAAACAATACATTTTCAAGCAGCTCCAATCATAAGAACATTAATTCTCTGTCATTCCTTCTTTAAAAACTAAAGATAAGAACACAAAAACAATAGCCAGTTATCACTTACAAAATAAATGCAGACAAGATTTACAAGCCGTTACTCATAAAAGATATGGTTACTTACTTCTCGCTGGCGCAAACCATATCTCGGTTAATTTATCATCTACCGCAAGAAATTGATATATGCACCCAGCCTGTATGCCGTCAGATCTTCTACATACATTCTGGACTTGTTACACGAACTTAACCTTGAGTAACACAATGTAACACCAAAGGATACTCAACTTTAGACGAGTGAAGGTAGAATTCAATATAGATTGGGCTGGTTTGAGGACTGGAACTGATGTAAGAAGACCTCGTGCGGTGCCAAAGCTCAACGGGTGGTAAACTTCTTATTTGCATATGTGTTTGTTTTATAATAACAAATCAAAAATGGTCGTATGCTTATTAGTGAGCGGATGTCTGACATGTTACTTTTTATTTGAACATGCTCTTTTTGACTTCTATGGGTATATTTATGGCCAGTTTGATGTTTATCGTAGAGTCTGGTGCAGCTTGATCATGGTTTTTCGATGTTAATGTGTGGGGAAAGAGTTTTTATTTTGGGAAGTTCGTAATAAACTTATCGGAATGCATCTTAATATCTTGTCAGATTCCTAAAGCTTATTCAAATGATTCATCTTCATTTTGTTGAAGAGGGTAGTACAAATATAGTAGTATCTTAATACATATGGCAGTTATAACGCAGTCTGAAAAGTTTTCGAATCTCTCTTTTCTAATCCAAAACGGAAGAATGGCCAGAGACATTAAACTTTTTACTGAAACTCTTTTCAAATTACCATCCAAACGAACAAACATAACTCTTTCAGCTAAGGAGGAAAGAATCCCATCCCCCATAAAGCTCAGGCACGCACCTCCCGACGATCACGCGCCTGCATCCAGAAACCTGACACCATGTCCAGAGTGAACGCGCTGTGGCTAAGGCGGGATCTGACGCGGTAGCGGGCGCGATTTGGTGGCCACAGTGAATCCTAAGCGGCAGGACCATTCTTTAAGCATTTCACCGTGTAAACTCAGATGAAGTACATTATGCATCGTCTCTGGTGAATGACACCTTGATTGGCAGTAGACTGCCAGTTACAACATGGATGTTGCTGATGTTGATATAGAGGTTAGTCGTGTTTAAAGGGTAAGGGTAAAAATTGTTTTAAGTCGGCATCGCTAGTGAGCAATCGTCCCGATGGATGATTGCTCACTAGCGACGCCGACTTTCTCCCTTCGAGGGGACACCCGCCGTACGTCGCTTGTTAAACAACACCGTTCCAGTCGTAAATTGCCGGTTTTTACTTTTTATTATCCTTTGACAGATCTGTTCCATCTTCGATCTACTATAAAGTATGTAAATCTCACTTAACGGGTATTGTTTGCCAAGTGACGCTTAGTCTCTTCAATATGGACGTTTCTAAGTAGGTATACTTCGCGCCCCCTTCGCAGCGACCGCTCAAGTTCATCAACATGGCTGAAGCCTTAGCATTCGTAAAGAGAGCGTTTATTACTATGAGCCGGTAACCGGTGTTATTTATGTGGGAGTCGTGAATACATCCGTGCTGTTCTCATTGTAGCACAAAAGGTTTGTATAGGGAGTCAGGATAATAGGGCTTGATGGAAAGTTATGACCTATCGCTGGTGGGTAGGATTTGATGTCAGGCATCTTTCTTTGGGAGATATATGTAGATGCAGGTACATATAAGAAGTTTAGAAGAAATTTTGCAGTCCTGAAGATCAGGTTGCTTAATTGTTCGAAAAGAACCCCTGGAACCCAAAGGAAATTTGGAGGAATATGGGTGGTTTTTAGTTAATAATGTGTAGGGTTTCTTTATAGGTATATGTAGGGGTATAGGTATTTGTAGGTATCCTTTATGGGAAATAATTAAATGACTCCTTCATTTAATTATTTCCCATAAAGAAAGGCAATTTAAGATCTTTTTAGGCTTCAGTTTTCACGATTTCAAATTATTTTCAAACTCTTCTTCTCATTTTATGGTTAGTCATATTTTTTACAACTGACTGTAGGCTGTCATTCCTTATACTTTTAAAGGATAGGACGCACATGCCATCATGATAATATATTTATTTTTATCCTCTAGCTAACGCCATAAAATTGTAAACTTTTGCATGCCTTATTCTATAAAATAAAGGCTTCATATCACTGGAAAACTTGCTTTAACAAGGTAAAAACAAGGCAGCTACTTAAAGAGGAAAGACAAGAAAAAAATTGTTGGCTTTAAAAAATATCTGAAGCCTGATCGTATACTATAAATTCAATTAAGTACATGTTACAACATTCTTATGAACATAAAGTAAATGTAGCGGAGGCAATAACGTTCCGTATTCAATGGATCATAAGGACGAGAATAGCGTGTATATTGTGAACTTGTTGGGTTCAGTAACTGGTTGTTCGAAGTTGCGGTTTTCCGTATCCTAGATAATTTATTAGATTATCAACGGCTCGCGCACTGCAGTTCATTCGCCGATGATTAATAGGAGCGGAGAGTTTCCAGCGAGCTTTAGTTTCGAAAGTTGGAGGGAATTTTACATGAGATCAAACAAGAACATGGAAAAAACGTTGCGAACTTCTTTGAAATCGTTAGGAGTTAGCATTCTGCTCGTAGTTTGTGCACTCTCGGGGAGAGTTTGTGACGGTAATGTTTCACAAAGGTAATTCGTTTATTTCGTTCCTATACATGTACCTACATAATATGTAGGTACATGTATAGGAACGAAAAAAACGAATTACCTTTGTATATATATATATGTTGTACTCCGGATTTACCTTATAGATTTATTCTGAATTTGTTCGAAACAGTCACCGCGGCCCTGGAACGCAAGGCTCACTAGGACGGACACGGGTGGGTTTTAGTCAGTAAGAGTCTGACACTCCCTTCCGCTCCGCCCAGAGCGGAAGAAGTAATTTGATGATTTTCCAAATTTCGAAAAAAAAAAGGTACAGTCGCCTGAAAATAAATGTGAACTCTGTGTCTTTGAATCTAGCTAGAGCATGTGTGTGCCAAATCTCTAAATATGATCGATTGGATAACATGCATATTGAAAAACGTATGTTTTAGGTTCAGCAAAGATTCAGTAGATACGTCATTTGACCTCTCCCCTCTCCAAGGAACATTCATCCATAAACAAGATGCATGAATCAGCATCGTTGAGCTGAACCGCAGTACTGTAGTCAGCTCAACGACCCGAGGCAGCCGTTTCCATCAGCCTGTCACTTGTGACCAACGAGCGCGATATGCTCGAATTGCGGCAATCGAGGCTATTTGAATTAATTTATTGGCGTGGCGATGCTCAATTTGTGTAACTTGAGATTCCAACTTGTGAAAATGACATCATGTGTTGATAAAGGGTTATATGTGGGTCAACCTGTAAGATTTGTGTTTCTGTGCTCGCAAAATTCTTGTAAGCTAAATTTATGGAGACAGGAAAACTTCATAATATTCATTCATAGGTCTGGTTGAATACAATTCTCAAACAACCAGAGAGCATTGCTCTAACAAATAACCATGTAATAAATAAAAAAGCCTTAGGTATTTCTCATGAGTTTGGTTCAGTTTAACTTTTCTTTCCACATTCCAGAGGAATCTCCCAATTCGTCTAAAAATGTTCCTAGAACCTTTGCTAAGGGGTTACGGAACTGGTTCAAGAGTTACCACAGCCCTGGAACGTAAAGGGCATTAGGAAGAACACGGGTGGTTGGGTAGTCAGTAAGAGTCTGATACTCCCTCCCGCTCCGCCCAGAGGGGGATAAGTCATTTGATGATTTTCCATCTAGAAAAACAAAACAGGTTTACCTTAGAAACCAACAGAGTAGCTTGAGCTTCATTTCGCGCCTCTGTTAAATGTTTATTGCGTCGTATGAGGTCCTAATTGTCACAACTTTGACATGAGCTTACCTTTATATTACGAATAAGTATAAAATATATGCAGAAGGTACGCTCTGAATAACTGGTGACATAGTCACACAAGAGGCTCTAACGGCCGAACCCAATCACCGATTTATCACATACTGGGGATAGAAAAACAAATGAAACAACAGAAAACCTATATAATTTTTCTGTTGTTTCATTTGTTTTTCTATCTCCAGTATGCGATAGATCGGTTATTGGGTTCGGCCGTAGGGCTCTAGACATAGTGTCATCCTATCAGCGGTATCGACTGTCAAAAATGCCAAAATGAATTGGTTTGCAATTTGTTATTGAAATTTCACATTTAGGACTTTTGAAAATGGTTATCACAATTTTTCAATTATTATTATCATGTTACCTTGACCAAAGCTTATTGGACTGTAGAAAGAGTAAAACTGGTTTGAAGAAGCATATAACAAAGGCGTAGCAAAATATGTTTTTGAAGCTATAACCATTGTAAGCATGAACGAGGGCGATGAAATAAACGATAACTTTTCATGTCCTTTGAGGGAATTCGCAAAGGTTACTATGAATGTTTGGTGTTTGCTATTTGTGTTTTTAGGTCGAACTGTGTAACGGTAGAAAAGTTTCCTAAGCTTCATTATTTGTCTGTCTCTCTCGGGCATTGTAAACATACCTCTAGTGAAGATGATCATATTTTCTAGCTGTCGAAATGTCACGTGATCATCCTCTTATATTTTCGCTTTTTGACAATCACCATCGCTTAAAGAATGGCACTTTGTCTAGAGCCTTGCGTAGCCATCAAAAGTGGCAAATTTTGATTCTGGATACCCAAGCTCTATCTATTACTATCGGAAAACGCCAAGGCTCGACGAGTCTTAGAAATACGATTACAATAGGGCGGATGGTGGAGTAGTCTTTGATCTGTGACTTCGAGAAAAACAAAAACAGTGGCGTGCAGTGTTTCGAGTTGGGTAGGCCAGAAAATAATGTCAAAAAAAAACACACCACATTAATCAGGGTTGAAATGTGGTGTTTCTTTTTTAAATAGGCTATTAAAAAAAACTCATTTCATTAAAAATCAACCCTGAATAATGTGGTTATTTTTTAAAATTTATTTGGACATTTTCTCTGGCCTAACGTAACTCGAACCACTGCACGCGCCTGAACAAAAAGCTTCGCACAGCAGATAAGACAAGAATGCAAACTGACTTGTTGCGATTTTTTGTCGATCGTTTATTTGTTTCAGGATTTTTTTTTGGTTCATGCCGCATGACGCTTCTTATCGTGTGACAGTCAGCGGGTCTACTGCATCTTCTTATTCCGCGCTCCTTGCGCATGCGCTGTCGTCAGTCGATCTATCCCTCGGCGCCCGCGCAGCCGGCGACCAATAAACCCGTCTGCGCCGACGTTACGGTTTCCGATACTATTTCCATTTGTTGCTGTTTCCTCGATTTCTTACTACACGTGATAAAGGAAGCTTTATGTCTATTGGGATATTTATTTGGCTTTATTATGTGCGGTAGGTGAAGAGACATCAAAACGTTAGGAAATGTGTGGTTTTAGGGATCGACTTTTATTTGATCTCCTTTGGGTGTCATTTTTTTTTGAGATCTCCGTTAATGGTTGAATATTTGGAAACACTAACTATCAATAAAATCAATTTATTTGTTACTACCAGCGTCCCGCGTTATTACCCGCGTAGTTCCTGTTCCCGTGGGAATATGGGGATAAAATATAGCCTATGTTACTCAGGCTGAATGTAGCTTTCTAATGGTGAAAGAATTTTTGAAATCCGGTTCAGTAGTTTTTGAGTTTATTCGTTACATACAAAAATACGAATCTTTCCTCTTTATAATATTAGTATAGATATATGTAGATAATATTGCTCTTACACAACACATGCTTTACTTATAAACAAACATCCCTTAAATTCTTGTTTACTTTTCTCGTTAACCTACATCCATACTGTTTGTATTTATTTTCTAATTAATTTAAAAGCTCCGAAGCGCTTCAGATTAGATTACACAGAAACACGACATACCTAATTTGATTTCTGTTCATCGAAACATTGTTTCCGCCATTCCCGGCCGAAATTAGGTTACTGAGTCAACGGTGCCTCCCTATCTGTTCCTAAAATCGTACAAACGAGGTTTATGGGACATTTCTGTACGAATTTATAGACTTTTCGTTGTTGTATGGGAAACGTAGCAACAGTAACTTTTAGGGTCGTTAAAGTTATTTCACTTTTCGGTATAAATGTCTCACGAATCTCCGAGATTTATGACATGTGCAAAACCTTGTGTGGCATATGAACGCCATTTGACGGTTTGTATGGTAAAATTTAAATGAAGTTAAAATACAAATGGGTTTTAAAAACGTAATGTCCTGTTTAGTTATTTGATACCGTAAGCATATAATAACAGTTCAATTAGATGTGCTGTTTAGTTAGTTATTACTGCATTAGTACTCAAGAAAAAGGAAATAGAAAAAAAGAAAAATAGTTATTGAATTTTTCTATATTTCCTGTTCGAGTGAATTATTGATTAGCTAGGATTAATTGAAAACAACTATGGGTTTGCGAATAGAAAGAAGTAGGTTTTATGTAGGTGTCAAACCCATTTTTTAAAGTCAAAGTTTGATAGGTTTTAGACTAAATAAGTAAATCCTCAACTTTAAATTATTTATTCAGAAATTGGGTGTTAGTAACTCTCATTGATTCTCTTGCTCGGTTATCTGCTCAATATAACAGTAGCTAGTTGCTCAGTATGAGCGTGATTACTTCAGCTGTTATTTGTGTTCGTGTGGCTTTCCTTACAGTAAACAGTGTACTAAGGAACTCTTTATCTGAATGTCACAACACTGAGTTAGTTATTGCTACTCTTTTGTTTATTTGTATTTTACAAGTGTCGAGTGCCAGCACTGGGTTTGTGTGTTTCGTCATGTGTGTTGTGACATGTGTTTTAGAAGACAGTTTGTTTTTGTTTTGTTTTTCTCCAGTCTGCCACAATTTTTTTCGACCATTCATAACAATAACATCGAGGCTTACACTTGTAAGCGTTCAAATCCTAGTCACAATATTTTCTTTAAAACTTGCTAATGTGTTCAATGTAGGAAAATCAGTGGAGTTTTTGATAATATGCAATTACAATGTAAATTGGAAAGTTCCTTAAAAATACTGGAACTGCTTCTTTGTTAGCCTGATGTGTAAGTTCTTCATAAACTATGCTGGAATTCGCAAAATTAAACAGAAAATCCTTGTTTATCACCGGGAGAGAGGAGGAAGCAAAATCTTTAAACAAATGATATCTAACATCTAGAATTCTAGACAATTTACGGGGCGACAACTCCTCCTACTAGTTTAAAACCAATTAATTTACGTTCAGTAACGCAGTACCGAGCAAAAGATTCAACTGCCGATAAAATAACATAGCATAGGAAGTGTATAAATTCACCACTTACATTTCGCCTTCCAAGTAGTTTGCGAAACTCTGAAAGCAGAGTTATAAAATGGTCCATTTTACTGCCTCCACACTTGGAATAAGGTGATAATACCAGGTAGTTATCTTGTCGCCGTGTCGTAAGTATTCAGGGAGAGAAATAGCACGTGTTTTCTCCTCTACGAATATGTTGGTATGTGTTTGTGCACTATTTCTATCTCCGAGATCGTTATGTTGGTCGAAATGGGTCTAACGAGGAACAAATATCGTCTAATCGATCAGAGTGAGTGTGTGAAGTGTTCCATAAATCTGTGTTCATGTGTATTAGTTTGAACGTTAGGTACATGTATTCCTCTGGACGTGAATATTAAATGCACCGATCTAAATGGTGGAAAATGTCATCTGTCGTCATTCTCAGATTAAATCTGAGAAATTCTTTCAGGGTATTCTATTTCAGTAGTTCTTTGCTGAAACTTTGTTTTCGATCTGCCAGTGTTTTTAGTTTTCGTCTGTTCATTACTGCCCATCTAGCTCTTCTATTTTTTCAGCTTCGGAGAGCGTCTGGAAAATTGTCTAGTTAAGAAAAGAAGATTTGATAATTGAAATCGGGCACATTTTCCATATTTTAAATATAGGTTCTTATTCAACGATTCATCGTTACTATAATTTCATTACAAATTGATTTTTCCAATAACATTATGATATAGTTTTCGATTACCAAAGAAGACGTTTCTCCTCCCTTTCTAATATAAACCTAAAAATATCTTTCCAATATCTATTATCGGAACAAATTGTCCCATTTCATATCTTTACTTCTTCGTAACCTTCTTTAGAGATTCCAACCGTATCGTCACTGCAGCGCTTTAGTTTAGCATAATCCAGCTATTTGTCGGGAGGTCGCGCCAGGCCGCCGGCTGATAGACCTGACCCTCATATTTCCCAGATTATCCCACTTCTGCTGAGAGGTCTATTCACTTTTCCCGTAAATCTTTTCCTCATTTGAATGTGGGTTTGTGGGATAAAGGATTTTATTGTTTATTTTCTTGCTGTGATAGAATTATTTAGTAAGTGAAATATGAATGGTATACTTGATTTTGTCGCAAACATTAATGCTGAAAAGCTAGTCGATTCTCGGGTCTGGCAAAGTGTTGTAGAGATGTTCTCACTTAAATGTCTCAGTAGGGCGTGATGTTTGGCAATAGGTACATAAGTCCCATATTACTTGTACATGGGTCTTAACGTATATGTATATGTGTAACAGAAGAATAGCAATCTTAAGGTGTCATTGTATTCTTCATTATAAACAACTTTCATTATGGGACCAACACTGAAATCTCGTTATCCCGTTGGCAGTCGTCACGGACTATCAGAAGCCAGAAAATCTCACACCAGTCTTGCCAAGAAGTACCGTGTTCCCCAGTTAATGGGTTGTGGAGGTCTGGTAGGTAGCCGCTCCATGTAAAATACTGGTACTCAGCTGACTCCGGCTTGTTTGGGAGCCGACCCCAATATAGTTGGGAAAAGCCTAGGCAGATGACGACGGAAATCTCGAAAAGATAAATCTACTGCCTCATACATTTGTGTGCGCATAATTCAGCAAAATGTACTGAACAGCTGTTTTTTTTTGTTGAGGTTTCGGTATTAATCCCATACAAATATTGTTCATAATGATGAGTACAATGTCCGCTTAAGATACATATATTGCACTAGCAGCGCCCCGCGGTTTCACCCGTGTAGTTCCCGTTCCCGTGGGAATACGGGATAAAATATATGCCTATGTTACTCAGGGTGAATGTAGCTTTCTAATGGTGGAAGAATTTTTGAAATCGGTCCAGTAGTTTTTGAGTTTATTCGTTACATAAAAATCTTTCCTCTTTACAATATTAGTATACTTAGATTTATTCTGTTATAAGTTGTATATGTAATTAGTGAAATGTGGGTGTCTTAGGTTCAATTCTACTTGACCCTTTGAAGAATACAGCTGTGATTATATGTTTTATGAACGCTATTAAACGTACCATAGTGAAATTACCCGGTGACATGACCATAAACAAAACGCCCAACACACGGGAAACACCAATATGCCACCAATTTCATAGCCCAATAAAAAAACTACTACAATAAATAAAGTTGTTTACCCCTGAACTGACGTGGCCATTGCAACAAACACATAAATCCAGGGTTCCGTCCATTTCCCCTTTGCTATCGGGTTCCGTTTCCGTTTTGACACCGCTGTAATTGTCGTGGGAGACGCCATGTTGATTGTTCTGTAGTTTGAATTATTTGTGTTGCTGACTCACTTGCTTACTTGGTGAAAGAAAGGGATGCGTAATGTTTAAATAGTGAATTAAACTATAGATGATAGAGTTAGTCGGTGTTTGGATGAAGAATTGAAGTTTTTGGATACGGCACTTTTGTACGCTGTGCGCCGCCGGCACAAAAGTGCCGTATCCGGATATTAAGGCATTCCTATAGGACCAGACCAGACATTTTCTTATTGAATTTAAATTGAATACATTTAAATTTTATTTCACTAGAAGATAGGTTTTGTGATATAGGATCTTAGGGTTTGGTGTCAGGGAGAACTCATAATTTTTTTTCGAAATAATCATGACATGTTTGGTATTAAAATAAAGGTCTTAACGAGTAAAATACAAATATATATAAATGTTATATTTTCTAAGTAAATAAGGTTAGATTAGGTGGGGTCTTATCTCTTATGTGTGGTATGTGAATGTAAATAACGTAGGTCAAATAGAATAGTACCTACATAATTTAATTTACTAATACAAAGCGTCAAAAGGTCAATATTCCTAAACTACAATAGAAGATGCCACCTCCAAAACTATCTTAATTCTTCATGGCAGTAAAACTATGATTGACGGACAGATAAGATTATTAACGATAATTTACAACGTCAGTAGCCTTTCGGTCACCCGTCGCTCATTTGAACGTTTAGACCCGGTTACCGTTCCTGATTGCATGCTCTATACTACGGCCGCCCAACCCCAAGACCGCGGGCCCCAGAGTGGTCAGGCCAGGTTGTCAGGAAGGCGAGCCACCCAACACTCGCCGTCCGAAGGTCCGAATAGGTAAATGCCTAGTTTACATAAAGCGACTATCACGTCGATACCCCTAAGCAGCAATATCTCTACAAGTTTCCTACATACCATCTTTTTTATGGATGGTATGTCAACCAGTGACTTCTTCCACTCTGGGCGGAGCAGAATGTAGTTCCATACTCTTCAAGGGCTGCGGTGACTCTTTCGAACAAATTCAGAACCACCATACATTCAACAATTACAGTCATGTCATGATCAATATCAACAAAAGGCTCCCACACACTAGACTGTTAAACTCAATTTAAAAATTAAATAGTGTTATGACGTGTCAATAAATACTTAACTGCAATTATACGCACTCCGCAGCAATTACTTAGGGTGTTCTTTATTATGTCATTGTTAGGGCTGTCACAACCAAATAAAGAAAATTATGGATAATCAAGGCCATGAATTAATACGTGATTCTGTGTTGAACTGCATAGAAAAAAAAAGATTTGTACTAACTCAATTTTTATTTGAAACAGTTAGTTATTCTCATAAATGACTTAAGCGCCTCGCGGTTTTATTCACGCAGTTCCCGTTCCCGTGGGAATACGGGATAAAATATAGCCTATGTTACTCGCAGATAATGTAGCATTGAGATTTGAGACACAAGGTTTAGATTATTCCATTCGGTTACTTTTGCGACGTGATGTAGTTAGAAATTAAAGTTCGTCAAATGCGACTATATCTTTATTATAATCAATGTATCCCTTTTCCATCAAAACATCTAACGCGTTTTGAACCTCTTTGCATGTGGGTTATTTTTTTAATATACCTTCGTTTCTTTTATAAGAAATCAAGTTCACTGTTCCAGATATTCACGGCTTGATTTATGAAATTCTGTAGCTGTTTTTCATGTCATTATTTTTCAATTTTTAACATTAAATTATGAATTGTAAATGGTAAATTTCGCACGCTTTCGAAAAACGAGACAAGTTTACGTCCCGGAGCTTTTTGGGGTCAATGGGACGGATAGCCAAATGACGGGACGGTCCCGTTCAAAACGGGATGTATCGTCACATTATTGATGACACAAAACATTTAAAGTAGCAGAAGCAGGGGGCGGGGCTAGCTGCTTATATAAATGAACAGCAAAAATATTTATGTACTTACGTATGAAATATAGTTGAGTTATATAAAGTTAATAGTAATTCTATATTAATATAATGATTCACAAATTAAAGGCCAGTGTTAGGTAAGTCTGCCGATCATTTCTGTCGAGACTATTTTTCTAGAACGTGTTTCAACACCCAAGTTCTCAGAAATATAGTTAACAATAACATACATAATATGTTTCATGAAGCCCCAAAATTAATAGATTTAGCTATTTCTTCATACATATAGCCAGCATTTGTTTAGTTTTTTTTTTCCTAATCATATCGGCTTAAATACTGTCTGTCCGGTACAAAATGGACAGACATGACCTTTGCTATTTTGGAATAAGCCGGTAAAACTTTATTTTGGACGTTGATTGAAGTCTAGGAATTCATGAGGTAACGATTTAGAAACGGTTCAGTTAAGTAGTAACCACAACTTGCATTTAGATACTGTTTATCCTTAAAATTGTATTTGTGTTCTTATAATTAATAAACAGATAATATTGTATTTGTTTATGTTACCTACAATTAATTATGTTGTGTTACGAATTCTCGTATAACAAGTTTCAGAAAAAAGTTAAATGATTTTGTCTCTCTAGATTTAAAATTAGAGCGTATAAAGAGTTCTGGTATTGAAAAAAAAGAAGAGAGAAAGAAATTCGGAACAGAAAAAGCATATGATGAATGTTTATAAACCAGTGGAACTTACTGACTTGAACACTTTCAAAGGTTTGACGCCGAAGATTGTCTGATATACTGCCTACAGTGCCAACCCTAGTTTCTGCAGGGTTATTTCACACACGGCACGTCATGCAAAACCCTACAGTTTTTACGTAACACAGTGTTTATCACGAGTTATTAATTACTGGTGGATACAGCTTATGTCTAATTAACACGGGAACGGTCGCCGGGGACGCCAAATTAGTTCAGTGGAGTAATGTCTCATATCAATGTTTTGTTCCAAAGGGGTCGTTTGGTTTATCTTGATGGTTTGTGAGGAGGCTTTTGTTTTTTGTTTTTTGAAAATTAGTATAGTAAGGGTTGAAAGCTGATATAGTGGTTTAAAAGAAACATCGAAATTCATTGTTGGCAATATCAAAGAACAATGTTTTATGATTTTGACTTCATTTCCGATTCCTTTTGTGATTTTGTGATATACGCAAGTTGTAAGTGTTGTGTATAAAATATAATCTGATTAAGTCATTGCATGTGTAAGAGCCTGTTTTTTTATTGAGATTCATATCGTCTACTACAACCAATCACGAATAAATCCACCCGACATCTGATGGGCCTTCGAGCCGGATTCTGAAATTGAAGAACCTTTCGCTTGTAAAGCGGAATTTATGAAAACGTGAATAAAACTAATGGTCGTTTTTCCATGAGAACTTATGGAGATGGTAAAAGGCATGGCTTCGGCTAGTTAGTTAACTTTACTGACTCCATTCAGAGGAATCAATTCCTGATCCGTCAGTTTTGAATACTTGTTTTTAAAGGGCTGCCATTACTTCAAACAGCTCACAGATTTTAGTATATTTTGTTCTACTCCACTGCCAAGAAATCTACTGTTACTTATTATCTAGCAACAAAAATGCGCACAAAAGTAACAGTTCCTTGTTCCGTTGATCTTTTAAAAGAAAAGAATGTAAAGTATTTAGTACTTCTACGAAGCGTGAATTCGTTTGATATTCGGAACGATATAACTTTTTACGACGAATCAGCTGAGATTTATTGTTATTACACTGTTAATGCCCCTTGGCTTTGCCGCACTAATTTTATACTAAGATTATGGTACTTTATCTTTTCGTCAACAGTTCGACCCTTGTTATTAGAATAGTGTCGTAAAATTAATATTACCTGTGTTAGTGTTTTTGTATTATATAAAAAGCAGGTTCTTTGATTGGAACTAGTCAATTTGAACGGGGAGGAATTAATGAAAGGCTTACTTGCTAGTCAGTACTTAGGATTTATGCCTATAAAATTATTTTTACTTTATTGTAAACACTTGCGCCTATCGGCTGTTAGATGTCTGTCAAAACTCCCTTTCTGGCAATCTTATAAAATTCGATCGAATTAGTTGTAATGTTTTTAATTATTATGATATGCTATTAAGTTACTAAACCTGAAAAGAGATTTTTGCCTAAATCTCTGCAATACCTCCCTGTTTTGTAGCTCTGAGTAGTTCCGTCTCTACCATAAGGGCACAAGGGGCACGTGCCCAGGGTCCCGCTTAATAGGGATGTTTCCTGAGTAAAAAATATATGATTATGTTTAGTCCGTCAGTTAGATTATAGAAAAATATTGGACACGTATTTTTTCCTTTATCAAATCTATAAAAACTGACGAAGATACAAAGCATCAAAGATCAGGAGTGGGGGCTTGTGACGTTACGGCTCGGTAAAAATTGTAGCGAGTGGTGACGTCACATGAGTTTTCAACGCTCTGTATCGTCTTCATTTTTTGTTTACGTGAAAAAAGAAAAAATACGTGTCCAATATTTTTTGGAAATCTATCTGACGGACTAATTAGATTTTTTTAGTCAACTACCCTATTGGGGGCCCCCAAATTATATTATAGGTTCTTCTTAAGAATCGACCAAATCGAACCGTACACTAGATTCTCACGACGTTCTGTCAGATCTATCCCAGACAGGATGTAAACATTTTCGAACTCGGTCGCAAGATGAAATCTTCATTGGTTAGTACGGTTACGTGGTTATCGTGCCTGTGCACCGACACTCTCTGGGCTGGATTTCAGTTTTCCAAAAGGGCCCCGGACGCAGGCATGCCCAGCGGCCCCTACATGGGTTAAGATGGCCCTGGCTCTAAGATTTCTTCTACTCTGGCGGAATGAAAGGGACTGTCAGAGACTTACTGACTAAAACCCATCCGTGTTCCTTTTTAATGCACTTTGCGTTCCAGGGCCGCGATGAATCTTTCTAATAAATTCCGCAGATAGTAGGTACTAGAGCGACGTACTATCTAACTCTGTTCTGTATTCTCTGTATAGGGTGGGAAGTGGAAAGTTTTGTTTTATACTTTTCCACTAATGTTCTTTTCTGAATAATTTTGAAGCGGGATTCAATACAGTTTAATCACTTTTCAACATGTGTGTTCCGAATTTGTCTGTGTTTATAAAATCACGATCTGCTCATTCTTCCAAGTTGAAATGATATTGCAACAAAAAGAATTTCAACGAAAGTGTTGGTAACATCGAGTCATAAATTATGATTGTAAAAAGAAAAAGATGAGAATGAAGCGAAACCAAGCAGTGAGTAAACAGTTAACCGGGCAGTCTTGATTTCAAAGAAGTTTGATTCATAAATAAAGCTCCGTGAAACTGCTGGAGATAAAGCTGCAGGATTATTTACTCGGCTGCATCCGCGACCACTGACGCTGAAAAATACTTGAACCAGAATGGATACTGTTAAAGTCAGAAGAAAGACGGGATAAACAAGTTAACGTCAAAACATCATACTTATATTTATATTACTCACTTATATTTCTATAAAACAATTTAAGACCATTAGCTTGAAAACCAAAATACAATCTAGTATTGCCCAAATTAAAGTTTTCTCCGTGTCTGCTCCAGTGGTTTATATCGCAGGAACCATTGCTTTTCTTTCAATTTCAAAAGTTTTGTAATAGGATCAGTAATTTCCAACACATTAAAAAAAATATAGGTATATATATATATATCAATTTGGACTTTTTTATATTATTAGTAGGTATACAAACAACTTTATTACGATCTCGAAATCCATTCATCATCATTTACTTATCGAAACAACGTACAAATTCGTCGCCTTAAAAAAGTAATAAATTATGAAATTAAAAACATCTGTAACTAACACGGGCCTGCTAAATAGCTCGTATGTGGGATTAAAAAGATTTCCCGGCTCACTTCTGGGTCATAAAAGCTTTTAAATTTAAGGCGATCTGTCGGGAGCAAACGGTACGCAGTCCCACTCTATATAGATGTTTTAATCCTGCTCTTGAAATATGTTTGGGGGTTACGCCTTGGGGGTTGGCGTCCAATTCACTGACAACCATCTAGTCGTAGCGTAGATTAACGGATGTCTTCCCTTTTTTAGGGTAGGTCTAAACGATTATCGATATAGAGCAGTTTGTGTCATTATTCATTTCAGTCTTATCGTCGTCGCTGTGTCTAATCTTTCCTTGCTGGAATAGGTACCTATTCTTGTAGACTGGAGTCTAACGACCATTCAAGCGGCTACAATGGTGTGTGCTTATTTAGCGTTTTTCTTAAATCGTTAGGTATTTTTTATCAAGAATTCAAAACCATTTTATTTTAAATTATTGCTGTTTGACCTAGCTGATTCCAATGACAATCCAATGTGACTAATAATGTAAAGATATATCTAAATAACGACTTTAGGTAAATTAAATACATACGTCTAAAAACTTTGAATAAACGAGTCTTTTCTCAGAAGTAGCATTAGGCATCGCAGTATGAAATCGCGCTTGAACAAGATCAGTAAATCAAACCAAATACTTGGAACTACTGAATGACTTCAAGTGAAATGGATTTGAACTTTTAAATGAGACCTACGCAATAATGAGCAAATATTTTAATAAATTTGCAAACCGACACTTTTGGTTATAATTTATGTGTAGAATTTGTCTCAAATCATCTCTATTGTGTTGGAGATCCATAAAGAAATAAAACTGCTTGAAAATAAACGACACACTAAAATGATAGTCAGACACACTTGCTTCCAGCTCCATTGCATCGAAACAATATAGCGACGTGTCAAGTCCCCACAGGGCAGGGTTACGAAAATTAGACCCCGGGGAGCAAACTGCATCCGACCTGCATATGTGCATAGCACAGTTCATGCAATATGCGAACAAATACTTCAGAGAGAATTTTAGATGGCTGGGCCTTAAGACTGGGGACTTTTGCGAGAGCTACTTTTATTCCTTGTGCTAGAAACGAGTTTTAGAAATCAATATACATAGGTAATGGAATAAAAATTGATTATGTTGTATAGATACATATAAGTATGGTATATATGATATATTTAGAAGTGCGAGTCTAAGCATTAAAAAATATTAAGTTATGCCTCCCAAATATTGTAAAACTTTTATTTGAACCGTGTAATTATGGAGTTTCTTGTTCGTTCTACTTTATAAGAATCTACTTATGAAAATGGAAAGCTAGAGTCACTTAAAAATGTATTAAAAAAACTTTTATAAGAATGTCAAATTCAAATAATTTATTTCAATTAGTAGTCTAATTTAAATTGACTTTAACTTTCTTTCGCTACAGAAATGTCAAGAAGTTATTATCTTACATTTCAGCGTTTCGACATTCGTTTTCGTTGATAGAATGTCTCATTGGCTAGGTACACTTAGCATCTTTATTTTTATTTATTTTCTGAAACTCGTGTAGATAGATCTTCACAATCTTCAGTGACAAATATTTTTACCACAAACTTTTGCAGTCACGACATTGGAATTTCCGGATTCCAATTCCAATGACCAATTTATATAAAAATTCTTATTAAGTTTGTTGTGACATTCTAATTCTTATTTTCACTAGTTATGTTAATAGAATGATTCTGGCGGCTACTGTAGTGATAATATAAAGGAAATATTGCTTACAAATAGTTTAGAACTTTTAGAGCCTTCCAAGTATTCCAAGAATCTTAACACAGGATGTTGAATGCAACTGTAAAAACTCTGTTACACGTTACTCATATCTTAACTATTAACTAGAAAAATAATATACGTCATATAACGAGTAAAAACCCCAGGTGCCAAACTAGTGAGCAAAACTTTAAAGCAGACATCACATAAAACAAAAGAAGATTCAATTAAAAACTAAAACATCTCGGAGAACAAAATAGCTAACAAAATAAAAACTGCAAATCATGTTCCATTCTTGTTGAACAACGTCCCGAGCTCGCTGCGCGCATTTCCAATGAAGTTATCAAGAAATACAGGGGTCCACACAACAGGGGGTTACTAACGCAGTCCGAACAAAAAAGCTAACATGTCGCACAGAAATTGCGTTACTTCTGTCAAGGGGTGCTCGCGAAATAGTGAATAATGTAGGCTTCCATTCATACAGTTGAAAGTTTAAACACCCTCTATTGACTGAACAATCGCTGGGTGTGAAATGATAAATGTAAAGTCTGCTTGAGTTTGTTTGCTATTGAACGTTATGAATGATTGTATTTTATCGATTTGTGAATGGAGTAGCGGTTCTTTTGCAGTGGCGGAAACGGAAGGGTCTTTTTTGCAGGAAATATCTGCACAATTTACTATCAATTACAAATTATTATTTTTAAAATCATTAACAGCCGTTTTCATATTTACTTTACGGTGGCCCTATTTGTAAGTAACCCAAAATCTCCCAATAAAGTCTTTCCAACGTTAACACTACATAAATCAGAAACAAAATATTTCATTTGAGACCTCTGGTACGCCTACAATCCTTCACATCCTCCCTGAAGCCTTGTTTCAAGGATCCTTGGAACAACCATCAATCTACATTCCTTCTTTATTTCCATTCCCACATCAGCCATTTTGTTTTATAATACGCTCATGTATACTTGTCCTTTTTAATAAAAACTATTCCCGAGAGCCTTCATACAACTTGGAGGAATAAGGAGAAAACTAATTCTTATTCAAGCGGAGTGCGAACACTTATAACTTTCAACTGTTGGAGATCGTCGCTAGTAAGTATAGCTTTATTTTCATGACTTTACTTTGTTGTCTTTCTAGATATGTTGGTGTTGGATATTTATCGCTTGCGTATAGAATGCATCTACTAACTCGATCACTCGATACCACTCGATTTTGGCAGATCCAATCATAATCATAAGTTTATAAACTACCTGACCAACTTATATGATCATAACAGTTAGGCTAATAATGGGTTCCAAAAGAGACAGGTAAATTGTCCTACGATGCAATCATCGATCAGATCAGATACATACCACAAGATAGGAAAACTAATGAGCAAACAATGAAAGAAAGTCACAAAGTAGCAAAAGCTGCTTTGGCACTTCATTCAGGAAAATAACTACCCCACTTTCAAACCTTGCCAACCAGGCACTTTAATAAAATCTCAGCAATCTGTGTGCCCACTCGGTCATCGAAGAGCGTTGTACAATTTGCAATTGTTCAGTGGGTACAAAGAAAAAGTTCCTTACTGTGAACAAAGGCCTAGCAATGGCAGGCGATGGACCGTGGCATTTACACTCGGTTTTAATCAATGAAGTTCTGGAGCGATAGGACTCACCACAAAGGAAATTATTGAGTCGGGAAATGGTTGAGACTGAATGAAGATGGTGGCACAAGTTAGGAACGGATGATGAGGATGGGATATCGGAGTTTGGGTGTCTTATATAGTCATAAGTCGTTACGTAAAGGATAATTGGATTTTTCAATGAGTAAGTTGATATCCTGGGGTTTGGGATGCTTACTTCACTTCAAAAACTAGCTTTTGCCAGTGGATTCGCCCGTGTTAAATTTGAAAATTATTCGACGGGAACATACTACACGGAAAAAGTAACCTTATTCTAATAATCAAGATCAAGTTCACGTGTGTAGGTAAATCAAATCCATTCCTCTGATGAAGTGATGATTAGGAATATGCTATCGTAGAAATGTTTAAAGTTATTATAATATAATTCTAACATCTGAAAAATGTTCATCATGGAGTTTAGTTAATCAAAACGTATCTCTTTATCATCTAACAATATTAAACCCAACTTATTTTTAGCAACCATAAATTACAGTTATAAAGTAGACAAAAGTTAATATAACGTTATAATCATAAAAACAGTAGTAAAATTTGATTTACAACAAAATCCTATTGGTTCTGAAGATATTCTGAGAGCCATCATTGATAAAGTTTATAGGGCAATAAAATTGCAGAAAGAAAAGAATAGAAATGATACAATAAATTTAACTTTAGCTCTTTCAAATAAAACCAACGAAAAAAGTAATCATGGCATCATACAAAAAGTTTTTGGACATAAGGATTTATCGAACTTGTAAACGTTTTTTGCTATTTAAAAAAACTCGTGACGTTGGAACGCCAATCTTAAATAAACACAAATTCCCTTATCAAAGTGGAGGTGTGTGCCCATGTCATCCTTTATCGTTGACATAAGCAAATAATTTGATATCCGTTGCCCGCTTATCCGTGACGTGGTGCTTACTAGACACCGGGCTTTTGAGCAGCTTTGAATTGTAATGATGATATGATGTTGGGGTTGTTACTTTTTCGCACTATGTTTAGGTAGAATTAAGGACAATTTAACATACACCAAAAAACTAGTGCCTCATAAACGTGACTGATTGTAGTGTTACCACTTTGGTGTAAATTGAAGTATATCAATCTAATTCGTGGATATTTTTTTTTACTTTATTTTACTGGGTGACCAATCCTGTTTTGATAACTCTTTAGATTTTTAATAATTTCTTTAGTTGGCACCATCTTTCGTTCTCATCTTTTTTAGGCATTTGACTCTCATCAACGATGACGATAAACAATCATCATTTATATCCATTTAGCCGAAAGATGTCCACTGCTGGCATAGGCCTCCACCAAACGTCGCTTCAACTACCGGTCCTATGCCTTGCTGTTCATCATGAATGAAGATAATTGATACTAATTTATTATAAGGATATACCTCTACTAATTGGATCAAGCAAAGTTTAAAATGTCCGCTAACAGCTTTGTCTTAGAACAGCTTGGTCAAAAATATCCGTCGTTGTCTTGGACCGGAATGCTGCAGCTGCACTTGGATTGTCAGAGTCGTTATTGAATTGTGGCAGTCGTGAGACAGCATCCTACTTGTATTGATAGCTCGTATTCAATAGGCGAATGGTAGAAAAATTGCTTTTCGCAACAATGAAACATACTGTCTCTTAGAATATTTTGCTTCGATACAATGCGATATTGCTACTTGTGGGTTCTTACAAATGCTGATATTAAATTGAATCGTCTTGGGAATTGTATTGTATGAGGTGCTCAAGAGATATTATTTCTATGATTGCTTAAATTGTTTACCATAATATACCTACCAACGCTTAAACGTTTACGAAGTCATGTAGTTCATAAAACATTTCAAGTTGCTCCTATATTATGTCTCGTGATCCCTCGCCATGCCGTAAAAAGAAAATGCAAAGTAAGTACGTAAGTATGCCAAACAATATCAAAGAACGATAACAAACGAGAGACAATTTGCACGAAATAACGAAAAACATTTCGGTTGTTTCACTCATAAAACTTAGTAAAATAAAAAACCGTCCGAGTGTCATCAAGGGGAACGATCTTGCCGAGTTCTTTGGCCAAGTTGAATTACTTCCAAGTCTTGGCATTCATAAACGTGACCGTAATATTTCTTCCTCAAACCACTTTGCTTTCGAAAAGTTTTATTTTGTAATTTACTTGAAAGTAAGCCTCGTTCGCAAACGATATAAAAATGACAAAGCCGTAAATATTATGGCCAAAGAAGATTGCTAATAAATTGAAGGATTCGTATAAGAGTGGGGAATATGAATTAATTTCCATTTCGAAGTGAACAAAGGAGAAACATTGAGTGCTGTAAATGTCGTTCTGGGTGCTCTACAAAAGAAGCAATTGAGTGGAATTGTCATTGTGTTTGTCACTCGTAACTATTGCCCTTTGCTTTGCGTTTTAATCACCCATGTCCTCCCGTGGGCGTCATAAACAGAGATTATGAGATTGGGTTTGAATAGGCCAAGTATCAGTACAGTTACTAAGGCCGCCAATACCAGTTTTACGGTAAGTATTAATGATTGAAGTGGTAAGAAATGCATCAGAAAAAAATCTTAAGCGATTTTTCTATACTTACTTATTTACTGCCGAGGCCGGCCCAGAAAAAGGTGACAAGACGACCTGTACGCGTACCATGAGTGCAAGTACTAGATGGCGCGGGAGAAGAATTCCTAGAAGGACTGTGGGGAGGCTTTTGCCCAGTAGTGAGAAAGCTCGGGATGATAAAAAAACTTGTTTCCACCATTTAATAACTTTAATTGGATACCTACACCATTCTATAAACAGTATCCCACTGTTTGTAGAACGGTATCAAAACAGTTTGACTTTACAGTAGCTTCTAGTTAGAAGTCTCCGTCGTCTAACGCTATTAGACTCGTGTTTTCAAAGTAAATTATTTTATTTGATTAGTCGCTTGAGCAGTCACAACGTTAACGATGTGCTCTCGTTAATTCTGTCAATACCAATGAGCATGAAATCAGCTAAAATGTCGTCTTGACAACTATTCCATATTTTATTAACGGGTATCATATTCATGATTTGCTCTACGGTTTTAATTTGGTCAAGAAATCAAACCACTTCACCACTGTCACAATTGACTAAACTGGGCCAAACATGATTTGTGTCAGATTGAGACATGTTGTTGTTCGTGAGTCGGATCTTGTTAGTTTCAACAGTAATATTAACAGGATTTTCTTAGTTCATTGGTTTGATTTTTCACTTCTGTTTCTTTGTAACTTATATTTTGTTCTTAATAAATTTTAACCAAAGATGATATTAGAAGTCCTACACTCTACAGTTCCTACTAAAATTAATGTATGTTTGGATGTTTCTCAAACAATCACGCCTCAACAGCTTAACTAATTTGGATTATACCTAGCACGGGGATAGACCATGACCTGGATTAGGAGTAAGGATATTTTTTTTTATTAATACGCTGGCAAAGCTAGCGATAGCATAATTCCGAGTCTTAAACTTCACAAACCAAAAACCGTATCGAACAAAAGACCTATTTTGGAAGTTCACCCGCAGCCCCTTACTAATGCTGATATAAAACCTCATTATAAACCCCCTTTGGATCGCACTGGCAGACGGGACAGAGGAATTAGGGATGCGTGGTCACGTCGCGGGTATGAAAATAACAAGGCGATAGATGAATGGACGTATGGCTGATATTTATTGGAAAGAACTTTTGCTGCCGATTTGTTTGGACGTGAAGAGGTTTGGAATTAATGTTTTAGTTCGTTGAGTATCTGGAAAAATGTATTTAAATGAGTCACAGCACAAAATCATCATCAAATATGATATCTCAAGATGCACTGATCAGATAAAAAATATACATATTTTCCTTATACAAATATATCTTTTACCAAATGAAACACAAATTATAGTTTCTGTGGGACATGCTACGGTAGCGAAGCTAATAATAATTTAGCATAGCATAATCAGCCTTTTAATGTTCCCACTGCTGGGACACAGGTCTCCTCTCTAGGAGAGGGAATGAGCCGTAATCCACCACGCGGGCCCAGTGCGGGTTGGTGAATGTCACATGTCTTCGAATTTTTGGTTCTAGGACATGCCGGTTTCCTCACGTTGTCTTTCTTTACCGTTTTGAGAGCATTCGTGGTGAAATTAATTACACAAAATAATGCGCCTGGCTGGGTTTGAACCCGCGATCTACAATTCGTAAGTTTGGGCCGTTACGACTTGGCCACCACTGCTCCGTAACATAATAAATTGGTATGACTAAAATGCGAAATTTATATGACAGGTTAATCCCTATTATATAGTTGAATGCCCATCATAAATTTGTAACTACACACCTATGGCTTTTATATCTTTCTCTACACAGCTGCTCCCAGCGTCATTTTAGCGGCCTCCACCACCGGTCGTCGAGCGTAAGCACAGGGGCGGATTAGCGCCCCTGACCCGGCGACGACTCAATCGGACCTTCTCATTACCACGCCTGCATTGACGCCCGATAAGTATCCTATATTATTATAATTTGTTCCGGGGATCACCGTTGTTAGGATTCCGGCCTTGTTATAGGGATTTTGATTTTATTTATTTAACGTCCAGTCCAGATGTGGGTGTAGTTAAATATTTAGCAATTACTTCTGTAGTTTGTAGGTCCCAGCTCCCAGCTTTACATAGGTACTTTGTTCTTCTTATTTAGCTTTCGAAGGCCTTATAGACAAAGTGACATTCCATCAAAGATAAGTTATCTAAATGATCCAAACCAAAAGTCCGAAATATATGGGATTGATCATGTGATATTTACAGATCAATTTATGCAATTTGGACTTTTTGGCAGTCATTAATAGAGTGCAATTTTCTATGGGTATCGAAAGCGTATTTAAATGTAAACGCAACATACGTCCTACCTCTGTAAAATAACATATTAATAAGTATCTGAATCGTTTTTTTTATGCCAACACTGTCCTGAAAGTGCTCAGCCACAAGCTGGACAACCCCCTTCTGGGGCACTGGGTTCAAGAACAAATGCGTGTGCCCGGGACCCCTGAGGGCGAGAAAGACTTAAATTAATTTTTATCTCTTTTAACATAGTTTGTAAATCTCACTAACAATATTATGGACCAATCAACCAAACAAAAGTTTGAAATAAAACGGTTTTATTGACTATTTAATTTTATGATTTCTTCTAATGCCATGTGGAGTGTGGACTTCACAAATTATCAAGGTCTAGAAGACTCAAGAAAAAGTAATCAAACAAAACAGACAGTAACATAACTCACAACAACCCATACAAAACCGAACATAATCCCGAAAATGCTTCTGATCGATATTTCAATAAAAGTAATAATGTTGCAGATCTCAATAATGAGGGTGACACCCATTAGCAGCACGTGATGCAGCATGCGTGATTTGATTCTGAACGACTGACATTTACCAAGAACGATCAGAAGGACCACTGGAAATATTAATTACATTAACCTTTTTTATGGATGGGTAATCATCAAATGACTTCTGCCGCTCTGAGCAGAGAGGAAAGTAAGTGTCACTCTGATTGATTAAAAGACATCCGTGTTCCTCCTAATGCCTGACTGACTCTTTCGAACAAACTTTGATACCCCATGGGTTCTAGATACGCTCTATGTGGGGAAATTTGGGAAGACCTTATTTGACCTATGAAAAGCAGTAGACATCTTTCGACTAAAATGAGGATTATAATGATAATAACCTATCAACTTGTGAGGATGAAGATGAATCGAGACGAGAAATTTTCTTGCCTTGTTGCTAGGATAAGCTGGTCAGGAAGTGAGCTTAAGAATACCGCCGTATCAGTGTCGTATTTTCCAATAAACAAAATATAATACGTATAAAATAGTAGGTACCAGGCTTTAAATGTTTCATTGCAGGGTTAAACGCCTGCTCAATGCGTTTCAGTCTTCAGACTGATATTAAAGGTGCAGAGTATTGCTATTCTGTAACAATCTCACTGACCTTGACCTAGGGTCACTTAATTATGATAAATTTTATTGATGACGTTCAAAAGTGCCGTTAATGGCCTAATTGAAATAAACGTTTTGACTTTTGACTGTAATAACAGAATTGATTGAGTCAGGCGTTACTTTGCGGAAATCCATTTTAAATTTGAAAATGAAAACAAAATATCTAGTTTTAATTTCCGCGAATATTAGTGGGTTGCAGGTATGCACCTCCCTCCCGCCCGCTATATTATGCACATGCAAGACAACTCTCGTCAGTCTCAACTCGACAAGTCTCGACTCGCAACTCAATGGTCAGCGAGTCAACACGTCCCCTGAGGATGCCTCGTGGAGAGGCGTAACACGTGTCGGTAATGGTGTTGGGTTTTGCATTGCCTTCCTGCATGTGCTTAAAATCCTTGCATTTGCCTAGTAATCTTGCATGTGCATAATATAGCGGGCGGGAGGGAGGTGCATACCTGCAACCCACTAATATTCGCGGAAATTAAAACTAGATATTTTGTTTTCATTTTCAAATGTAATAACAGAGATGAATTTCATGATGCTTGCCATTTCCAAGTATCTGCTCGCATCATGCTCACTTCTCTTAGGTGTTCACGGTGAGTTTTTTTACAGAATCGACCAGCAGGTTCCTTCACGACGTTTCCCTTCACCTGAAAACGCATTTATGAGTTTATTACGCAACAAACATGTAACGCTGTGTATGTAACGCTTGTATTTCTTCAAAATTATAAAACATAGCTTTTAACCGAATTCAAAAAGGAGTAGGTTTTCAATTCGGTTAGTATATATATATATTTATTTTAAACATCAAACCTCACCCAGTATGTGTTAGACATTGAATCGGATCTGTATGAACACATCCAACCTTCTGAACCCTTTCTATAATGGTTCGACTATAAATAAAGCTGGGTCTTGATTGCGTTCGCTGCACAGAATTGCAAATATTTGTTCTATGGCCACTGATCGGACGTGTGGCGTAAGTAATTTAACCACTGAATATTGCTTTGTCAAAAGTTGTTGATTTTTTATGAGTATGTATTTTTTTCACTTTAGCTAGAAAATCTCTAGTTAGAATTTATCCAATTATGATGAAATCGTTTTGCATTTAAGAGACACCTTATTGTAGTCATATGGTCATTTTAAACTTTACCTTATTATCTATCAGTAGCTTTCTCCAGCAGCTGATAGATAACCGGGTTGCGGAATTTGTTCGAAAGAGTCACCGCGACCCTGGAACGCAAAGGGCATTTGAAGGAACACGGATGGGTTATAGTCAGTAAGAATCTGACACGGCCCGCTCTGACGAGCGGAAGAAGTCATTTGGTGATTTCCCATCATTTAAAAAAAAATGTTGGACTCCAGTATGTGGAACCGAGCACTTTATCGGGATAAAAAGTACGCTATCGACATGGCATTCAACGCTATGCCAGTTTTATATCAGTGTATTTTTTTTTGTGATCGGATTTGTATTTTCAACCGACATTAAGAAAGGAGGGGTTGTCAATTCAGATTTTTTTATGTAGGTACAAATGTTTGTGGCATTACTCCGTCATATATGGATATATGGATTTGAAAAATTATTCTAGCTTGTTCGAAATGGAATATAATTTTATTATTATTATTATATAATTTTTACGATCGCATGAAGTCTTTGGAGATATACTAATAAATTGATAAGGATTGGTTGGATTTTTTGGTACCATGGCAATAACAAGTGAAAAATACCTTTAATTTAGGAAGTGGGTATCAAGGTACGAAAAAAGTACACCATAAACACCGACTTTTTTAATGAAAAGAAAATTAAAGTTATTTTGTGTTTTATAGTATTTTTTTCTTAGAAGTCGATTGTAGTTTTTTGTAAAACATTTTTTTCAGAGATTATTTTCCAAACAGACTATTTTGCGCCTTTACTACTTATATTTATTTAGAAAAGAATGCGCAGGAGACAGAATAGTTATACACATAATAGCATCATAATGTACATGTTGACAACCCCTACATTATCATCATCTCTTTTCTAAAAGCTTTCTTTTGTTTCTCTCGACTTCACTTGTTAGTAATTAATCTCTATCAGGCAAAGGCACGCGACGTTCAGCCGCAGTCTATGAAATGAGTTCGAAACTATTTTGTTTACAAACTATTCAATTAAGCGGGGCTGTGGAGTGCCATACTGCCGTCATAAGCAAAACGGGCACATCTTACTAAAACATAAAATTGAGAATATATAAAAAAATATGAACCTAAACCGCTAATCCAATTAAATGCATTTTGATATAAAGATATATTGAACTTTGGAGTAGGATATTGTATACTTTTTATATTGGGAGTACGTTTCCTTGAAATAATTTCCAACTATCAAGCGAGCGAAGCTTTTAGCAGAAGCTAATATGTAAAAGTATGTAACTCAAATTTAGCCTAAAAGGGCAGTTACGCCCGTTTTTCTTTGGAAAGCACCATAGAGTAGAGACCATAAAGTTTTGTTGTTGATTATCCAGCGATTAAGAATAAGTGTCACGCAATTTTCAAGCGGAAGCAATATTAGTTTCCATGGTGTGTTTATTAGTGTGATAACAGGAAAAATGTCGCAGCCGATAAAACATTCTTGGTGAAAGTTTGGTGATGTTTTGGGGAAATTGAAAAAGTTTTTAGGATTACATATATGCTTTGGAATAGATAAGAAATTTTTCAGGGAGTGGAAATATGCCTGAATTTGTGGCTACTTAAAGATAATTTTAACAAGTCGGAGTGTTTGTCTATTTGAAAACTTGAGCTATGTTGCTATCAGTCTATCTGTGTATAGTATAACTATATGACTGTCAATTTTTCAGCATAACCTTAATGCTGAAAAATTGATAGTAGATATTGTTTATCTTACTTTTAATAAGGAATCTGCTAATTAATATTTAAATGGTGCATGCGCTCGTGTTTTTTTAACTTGTTCCTACTTTTTTTGTTAAAGTTACGACATAGATAACGGTAATTTCTAAAACCTAGCCAATCTTAATACTAATGAGGAACAACAATGTTTAAATTGCCAATTCTATCTGCTTATCCTTAATTTACCTAGTCCAAAGCTTGCGAGTTCAACAACATTAAATCAAGATGATTTAAATTCCATGTCTCTTTGGTTTTCTTATTTTCACGTTTGCATTGTAACCAATACATCTGTTATTTTAATTCAGCATCGTTATTTAAATTGCAAATCTTATGAGAATCCATTTAAATCTCACAGCATTATTCTCACTGCAGTTTGATATTAATTATATTGTTAACGATACAGTAAGTTATGAAAATATACCTTTCAATCTCAATATTAAACTCTACTATTCAAAGTACAAAGTTGAAATTGCAATGTGGGCTTTGGGTTTATTCTCGATCACAATTACTCATTTCATTGCGCCTGAGTCTGGGGCTGCTCTCAGACCCATACGTCTTGCCAGAGACAATATTATTTATCCGAGGTACACTGACAGGGGGTAACAACTGCGCGCGCAGTGTAAACTCGAAGGAGTGCGAGAGTAAATCAACTATTTGCATCTTGCGCGGGCGCAGGATGAAGTGCACGCGACTGCGGGAAGCACGCGGCTTTTGTTAGGGTGTTGCTTGGTTTATTTTTCGTGTTGGTTTGTGGAAAATTAATTTAAGTTACAAGACTTATGAGCAGATATTAGTAATTGAAAAGTTGTACTGCTCGTAATTCCAATAACTTTTGTATTTTTGAGAAAGACATACCAATTAGTTTTATTTTTCGTTACTAAAAACTTTAATGTCCATAAATAGACTTAGTTCAGTTAATTATATAGAAATAGTTTCGTCAAAAGTACAAATTACAGAATTCCACAACATTTTCTTAAAAAGTAACAGTTTTTACTATGCCATCTTTAAATACTGAAAGCATTTAGATGCTCCGCCTTAGAACCAATTCATTAATAAGTACCATAAACAGAACTCTATGTAAAACATATAATTAAAGTCTGAACACCCTATTAAGTACCAACTGTAGTGGCTGCGCGCCTCCAGCGAGGATCTCGTTAGCGACATGCGCACGCGCACGCGACGCGACACGGCGCCGGCGCGACAAATGTGACGTCGTAACTCACACCCGCCACGACGCACAATGAGAGAAACATGAGACAATCACCTTGGGTATGCGAATGTATAGACGGTAAAAGTTAAGAATGATCGTGTCAGTTCGGTTTCTGATGTCTTGTTGCAGTAATAAAGGTTTAAAATAACACAATTGTCGCACTTGTTTGGTTAAGAATGGTGTTTAAAATATCTTTCCTTTTTTGTTGAATCTTTGAAGAGGTAGCAAAACTGCAAAACACATACCTTCCTAATATAGATCCTTGGGAAGTTGACAGGAGTACTGTAGCAGTCCTATGGGCATGGACGTACCCCGGGGGGGTGGGGGTGGGGGGGGGGGCAACTGCCCTCCCCCCTGGAAATCTTGCAGAAAATGTATGAACTCGCCTAATCACTAATCGAAGTGTAAATGGGGCCTTAATCTGTGCTAACTTTTGAATAAACCGCGCAGTAAACATTGGCAAAATGCACGGTGCAATTGTCATAAAAAAACGAATAAAATAAAATAAAAATGCACATTCAAATTTACTTTTATTTATTTAACTACATATAAAGCAGGATCATTTGTGGCTGTTTGTACTACACACTACATATACATAGATGGCTAATGTTTCATGTATGCAAGTGTCTTTGTGTAGTGTGGACGAAACAGCCGCGGAAGATCTAACTTAAGGCGATACCCCGACCAAAAGGCGTTTTTCTTCGCTATTCAGAGACTATTAACTCATTAGTTATGAGAAATAATCTACATGTTAAAGCACATTATTAATGTTCGATGTATTAACATCACATTCCACGTTCTAATTTGTTTTTATGTGTTATACATAAATTTAAAATCTAGTTTAAAAAAATGACTAATTTTATGCATCTATTGCTAAATGCAACGCTCTAATCATTTGAGGATTACACTAATGGATAGATAATTTAAAAATCCATATTATACACGTTTTATTTCATTTCAAAAGACCGCTTATCTTTTTTAATCAAAATAATTCCAAAAATTGTGTGAATTCTATGATAAAAGGGCGTGCGCAGGATGCGAGCGGTAAAGGGAACGGATGGTCAAGGTTATTTGGTCAGGGAAACGACTTAAAAAGTCTGACTTCCCTCCCCCTAGGCCAGAAGCTGGGTACGCCCGTGCCTATGGGTATTGTAGGTGGTCCATGATTGGCGGAAAGAACTTCCGTTCATGTGGACCACTTGCTTGTCCGCCAGCCCGTCAAAAACAAACATGTATATCAATCCCGTTGAAGTGAATTAGATACACTTACAAAGAAACAAAAATAAATCCAAATATAACCGCACGTCATTTCTAATTACGTACATTTACAAGCCAGATGCAGTAAGTACCAGTAACAGAGTCAAGTGCGGAGACAATTTACAATCCACTAAACATTTTAATTGTGGACCGTTTAAAACATATTCCATTTGAACGTACGAGCATTTATCAAAATGTCCTGATGCGGGGCTATAATAGGCATAATGAATGAACTGGGAGACAAGTCAGTTTTATTGTTTTATAGCATCGTAAATCAAAGAGGTTTTATTGTTTCTTAACTTTGTTATGGGTTTTTTTATGGAAAATATGTTAAGGCCTGCGGTACGGTGAAGGAAAACATCGTGAGGAAATCGGCATGTCCTAGAACCAAAAATTCGAAGACATGTGACATTCACCAACCCGCACTGGGCCCGCGTGGTGGATTATACGGCCCACTCCCTCTCCTAGAGAGGAGGCCTGTGTCCCAGCAGTGGGAACGTTAAAAGGCTGATTATGTATGGTAAGGCCTCTTTCTTTACAGGAAATAAAACCCTTGGCCCAGCATATGCATGCTGGGCCAAGGGTTTTATTTCCTGTAAAGATTGATGGTAATTCCTCACGTAGAGCGAATGTCGACTGCATGTCTAGAGTTTTCCGGTGTGCGGTACACTTCCTTGATTCTTAAGTTCATAAGAATGCAGATATGATTTGTTAGTAATGTTTACATTCATATGAAGTCAGTATGGTCATGGTGTTCCATCACCATTTTCAATCTTAAATTTGTTATATAATGTGTCCGGATATGGACTAGCGATATTCTTAATACTTAAATATGAACTATTTTGAATTATAGTTACACTGTAAGCTTGGGTCCAATGCACTTCCCTGCTATGTGGAAGCCATTTTGTTTGTTTTTTTTTTGTAATTTTCCTTATGCGATTACAAAAAAATATACAACATATCTCTCAAACTTTTTGTCATAAGTACTGAGATAAACATAGGCTTATGTCTGCATTGGAAAACTATGTATTCTCAATATCATAACTATTAAAAGAAAAAATGTAACGAGAAAGAATTACAATTTTGCAATCCAATTAATTGAAAAACAACACACAAAAAAGTTTTGGGCCTCCTAAACGAACACCTATTTAGTATAATTATGTAGGTGCCACAGACATAATGTCGAGGCTTAGCACCGAGAAAATAGCTGCTCACGTCATTCGAAAATGCAAAGCTGTGATTTCCCAGCACGCTGAAATTCACTCAGATCATAATTGTCAGTCCATGAAGCTTTTGAAGATTCTGGGTGTAGCTACTTAGCTAGGCTGGTAATGTTATCGAGGACCACACGTACATCTCACCGAATGGTCTAACTGCAGGGCTTTTAATGGTTCAAATGGTAGTCTCATGTCTCCATTTTCCAAATTATTATAATAGTATTATCATAATTATATTGCCAAAAAAAAAACTAATTTCCATTTCACCAGTAGTAGACAGCTATTGGCCGTTGTGTCAGCACTTTTGACTCACTAGAATTTTTAGGATAACTCCATTTATTGATCCGAAAAAATCTATATAGATGCAATAAATCCTATCAAAAACACCTTCCGAATTCCCTAAGTTATGTAAATCCCGTAAGGATCCCACGAATCCCTGACAGCAAGATTGTTAGTTTCACATTAGTATGCCAGACCAGAGCCAGCTCTGCCTCAGGTCTCGGTAACTCTGCTTCTATTATCGTCTAAGTTATAGCTGGCTTCGTACCTGGCTTAGCTGTCCCGACTGCATAATTTCGAAAAGTTTATAAAGAAAGAATAAGTTAATGTTAATAGAACTGGGCTTTTGAACTTAAGTTAAATGCTGTGCGCCTTTGCCTTATGAAAAGTTCTTGGTTGATAAAATGAAAGAATTTTATGAAACGGCCGAAGTACAGACCTGTCTGATTATAAACTCAGCAGAACTTGCATTCAGGCATTCTTATAGTTGTTAATGATCATTACCTATTCAGTAGGTAAGTTATGTGGAAAAGAATATACATATACCTATTTTATAGCTATTAAAGCATCCGGAAATCACAAACAAATTCATAATCCTTTAGCTAAATATACACATAAAACTCCTGTATCAAACACATTTGAAGCGACCTATTTACAAAAGCAGCTAGGGTAAAACGCGCGCTGTTATAAATCATAGCGATACAAAACGAATGCCTCGTAATTGTCATTCAAGGAGGCGTTCAGGACTCAGTCGCGTTTGCGTTAAGTTCGTAGTTTTTCAGTAGTTCGTTACATGGTAACAGGAGGCAGTGGATTCATAAGCAGAGCTGGAAGTGGTTGAGAAAAAAAAAAAAAAAAACTGAGCAGTTAGCGGGAAGCTTCATAAAACATGAAGCTACTGGTTAGTTGTAGGTATTACAGAGGTATGCGGAAAGCGGTGCAAGTCCCGCAACGTCTACTGAAAAGGGAAGAGCGTTCTACCAGATAGGCGTTGTGTCTTGTAGGCAACTACCCAGCCAATACTTGTGGAGCTGTTAAATATGGCGGTATAGATCCCGCGTCTAAATGTTAATAAGCTGTCATCTCTATCTAATCACTAATCTCGAAATTTATCAGTAGCGGTTCCATCTGCCTTTATCACTTTTATAACTCCATAATTTGCGTATAACTATCCTATCACTGCCATAATCTTAAGATCTTTCCGGTCTTCAAAATAAACGACTAGCTGCATAAAATTAATTAACCAATTCACGTTCAAACATCATCATCATATTAATTTTAAGTATCAATTTTGTGGTAGCAATCAGAATTCGGAATTGATTGGGTCTATTCAAATGGCCGATTAAGTTTCAAGCGGCTGTAAAGTGGTTGTTCGACCGCTTTTTGCTGTTCTGTGGTCGCAGCCTGGCCATACATCACGCCAGACCACGTGCGGTTAGATCCACAGATAAGCAATAAACGTAGGGCCGAATAATTCACGAGTGCTGTCATAAATTTGTATCTGTCTATCGTGTATCCCGTATCGGGACCGGGTAACTTGAGAAGTGAAGGGTTAGGGGATGATGGACGATCGGTTATTTTAATGGTAGTCGGATATCTGATGAATGAGGGTTAATTAGTCAACGTTTTGACATTTGGAAATACCTTTCGTGTACCTTTTTAATGAGTTGTTTGCGTAGAGGAATAACCAACTACATCGTAGCTTAGTTGGAAAACCGTTCTTATAGTTCTTGACAACATAAATTCTCTCCTCTGTTCAATTCTATAATAATAATAAATTTCTTTATTATCATAAAAAGATTAGAATACCTGTATTTCAGGAGCCAGAGACTTCTTCCATTTAGGCTACAATTGGGCAAGTTTTATGCAGCAAAAGGTGACATAATTATATTACAATACTTAAAATTAAGATGACTAGTTAACACTAAACATTTAACTATACACTAATAATAGAAATAGAAAATTATATTATAATAAAAGCAATTTAAATAATCTTACTAAATCAAAAACAAAAATCAGCATTCAAACAAATTTAGATTGAAAATGCAACTAAAAACAATATTAATTTTGAAATACGAGTAAGGATTATAAAACAAAATACAATACAGCCAGGATAAAATAAAATAAAATTAGAAATAGGGGGTGCAGGTATGCGAATATGCATGTGGTGTTTGCATGTGTGAGGATAAGTCTGAGTGGCTGTGTGTGTGTGTGTGTGAATACCAATTATTTGTGTTTCTTATATATTTATGTTGATTGCAGTACATTTTCAGTTGCGTTGTAGTCCTGTGACAGTAGCCAGATTCTATGAATGAACTCCCTGAGTAAAGTAAATTTTATATCCCTTATATTGAGAACATTTACAAAGTTCCCTACTGTCTACACTTCAGCTTTAACCCTAACGAAGGGAACGCGCCTTCCTAATAACATTGATGCCTTGAAGCCGTACAAGCAAATTGATCGATCGTGTCACCCCAGTACCCACACGGCTGCAGGGGTGTCATAGTGAAAAATGTGGGCTATTTGTTGCAATTACGGAGCATCTTGTGATCTCAGTGCTCTTCTTAAAAAATCGGGGCGACATGATGGGAGTGATAGAACTGGGGGTCTTTCTAAAAATCGTTACTGCGATACTGCGATGGAATAGTAGATATTGTGAGCCATTCGGGTGATTTTTCCACAAGGTACGTGAATTAATTCGGTTACTTTATGAGCCTTTTTTTGTTTATACATACTTGCAGGTCATGCAACATCCTATTTGTATTTTATTTTATATTTATTTTACGCGGATTTGGAAATAGGTATGTATGTATATAGTCATAAAATGACTAAATTATAAGTATTATTACGAGGAGACTTTATGATTTTAATTTATTCAAATGGTGACTTTCAAGTATTGTATTTCAAGTATTAGTAATTGGATAGTTTGACTTGAATTGAACACTTAACAGAACCAAGTAAAATATCCATTACACCATCCAACAACTAACTTATTTCTTCCTGCAGGGTAACACTAGCCTTTACCGAACCAACTTTATTAGATTTCAAGTTCATAAATTGGTAGAACTGATAATAAAATATGAGGAGTTGTCGGGAGTGCGCGGGCGGCGGTTGGCTGGAGGCTGCGCCTGCGCTGGAGTATTGTATGGAGATGTGGCCACGACGTGTTGTGTGCAATAAAACAATGATGGTAAACAAACAAGCCTTCGGAGCCGGCGCAGCGTCATCGTTAGCTTGAGCTTTTTTATTGTTATTCGTAGGATTGAAGCGATGTGGAGCTGCTGTTTAGTGTAGTTAAGAAATTTCTCCATTCAGACGGAATTATATTTACTAAAATTACCGTAACTTTTTTTAAATTTAGTAGGTAAATTAATGGTGTATCAACGTAAAAAATGTGGCAATTTGAAATTAGTATATTAAAAAATTAAATTATAATGCCGATGTAGTTCGGAAGTTTATGTGGTTGGCTTTTGAAAAAATCAATTGATTGTTTTGACTGTTTTTGGCACCACAACATTTTTTCATATTTTATTTTTCAGTGATAAAAGATTACATAATATAGGTATCTTCTAGCTTGTTGTTACGTTTTTACGTCTTCTATACAGAATTTCTGTATAGAAACATTTTTTTGGGATTGAACACAGAGAAGGAAAGAAGATTTTAAGTATAATTTTCGATTTGGACACGGGTGAAACCATTGACAGAAAGTGGTGTCAAATAACTACAAGTCTACTAATTAAGGAAAGGCACGGACAGAAAGAATACGCGTTGAAGAACACTAGTACTGATGAAAGGAAGATATTGAGTAATTGAAATATCAAACACGATAAACAGCTCCACACACGGTCTTGTTCCACGTTTCAATATGTAACATTTACGCGTCGTCATCGTCCGTTCGTCTGTCACATCGTTAATACTTTAACAGTCTAATTGTACCTTAATGTAATGTAAAAAAAGCAATTACAGAACAATTTGTGTGACTACCGGCCGCGGGCGCGATTTGTTTTGTGCTTCCAAATAGAATTTGATGGTCTTACAGATAAACTCTATCTTGGATAGCAATTAAATTCTGTTTTAAAACAATGTTCTGGTGTTTTTAATTAAAGAATAGGAATGTACTTTATGTAATTGTTAAGTAAAATAAATAGATAGGTATAATCGTAAATTAGTAATTTAACTAAAAATACTGGTTGCATGCTTTTTGTAGTTTACTGATTTTCGTCTTTTGTTTCAATTGTTAAGTGTGCCTTTATTTTATATTACAGTAAATCATCTACTTAATTATTTAATGTTGGTAGATACCTTTTTTTTCTGGATGTGAAATCTCAAATGACTTCTCCCACCTTTTTTTTTGGATGGGAAATCATCAAATGACTTCTCCCTCTCTGAGAAGCAGAAGGGAGAGTCAGACTCTTACTGACTAAAATCCACCCGTGACCCTTCTTGTGCCCTATGTGTTCCAGGGCCGCGGTGACTCTTTCGAACAAATTCCGCAACCCTAGATGGTGGCAGATACTTACCTGTGTTTGCCAAATTGAAGCAGTTTTTGATTCCTCAACAGTTATGTATTTCCAACAATTAAAATGTATTTTGGGTATTCCACCGGCATTCCAACCTAATTCATTGATATATCTATATAGAATTCCGCGTATGATGAATATTAATTAGGTGAGTAAGTATATCAATTATTATGTTCAGCATTTGTGTTAACTAATTTGGGAGGGCAAGACATTTAGTTATATGAGTCATATAAAAAAGGCCCCTTTTTACTGAAAAGGCTGTAGGCGACTTTTTATTTGACGTTACGCTATGGTATATAGTTTAAAAAAAAACTTTTTACAAAAAATAAAACCGACTTCTAAACAAAAAAAAAAACAAAAAGTATAAAATAACTTTAATTTCGGAACTCGGTGTTTTTGGTTATTTTTTGTAAAAAGTTTTTTTATTTTCCACTTTTTAGTGGTTCACTCCCAGCTAAACATACCCATCACAGCGTACGTGGTATAAATTGGTGTAAACAATAAACAAAGATGCGATTTCAGCTATCCCGACAAATTTGCTATCATTTATTGAAATTAACAAAAAAACCGCTTGTTCGATTTCGATAATTTTTTTATGGGACCATTTGGGAAGTATGCCCTTTCCAACAAAAAAATAATTTTTCAAATCGGTTGGCAAGCGACGGAGTTATGAGCGAACAAACATTAAAAAAAATACAAACATCCGAATTGAGAACCTCCTCCTTTTTTAGAAGTCGGTTAATAAATCGGTATGTTACTGTTTTGCCAACAACTTCAGTTCAAAATTTTTATTGTGTATAAGATATATAGTTTTGATACAATCTTAATATTCGGTCAATAATTATTGATGTAACACTATTATGCTAAATTAAAAGTTGCCAATACAAAACTCATTTGTTCAATAGAATGTTATTTAGGCCCACTTGCACTACCAGCAATTATTTTTAAACCAGAGTTAGTTCTAACCCGGTAATATGATCTCGAAATGATTGTTATTCTTTGAGTTAAGAAGAAAGAGAACTCTGGTTCGCGCAAGCAAGCATGATACAGTCTACATAAACCTGATGCTTATGTAAAGACTAGCTGCTGTCCGCGACTTCGTCCCCGTGGAATCCCCGATTTTAAAACATTCTTTATCGCTGCTCAGCTCCTATTGGCTTAAGCGTGATGATATATAGCCTAAAGCCTTCCTCGATAAATGGTCTATTCAACCCAAAAAGAATTTTTCAATTCGAGCCAGTAGTTCCTGAGAATAAACAAACAAACAAACAAACAAACTCTTCAGCTTTATAATATTAGTATAGATTTAAAAAAAAGATGACTAATCTTCAATTATGCTTTTCTAGAGTGAAACCATGACAAAAACGTCAAATAGAACGACGTCACATCGAACGCAAGAACTGACAGAAACACGTAAAGCAAAATATTCTCTAGACAAAGTGCGTAGGCAGCATTACGTCCATCATGCAAGGGCTGCAGGAAAGGAAGTGACTCATACATTATTCAAACACGCAGGATAATCGTCCGATACTGTTTGTTAGTCAAATATGCCATTGTGAATGTTAACCATCTGATACGGGAATTGGATAGACTTTGGGACAAGAGATACGTTATTAGTCGTATTGGGTTTTTGTGACCGGAATATGTTTAGATGTTTTTTTTCTGCTGAATGATTTGGAATATAGAGAGGAATATTATGAAAAGCTTGGTTTTTAGGAACATGTATGTATATTCCACTAAGCCTATTGCAGTCCACTATTGTAATAGGCTACATTTTTATGCAAGTAGGCAAGCTTTTGAGGAGCTGGTGGCTACAGACTAATAGCCGCACGGGTCGATCTTCACGGTTAAGCAACGCTTGCCAAGGTTGGTCTGTGAATGGGTGACCATCTTAACATACCGAGTTTTTTCCGTACCTTGGAAAGCACGCTAAGCCGTTGGTTCCGGCTGTCATTTGTAGATCTTTGACAGTCGTAACGGATTGTCAGAAGTCAGTAAATCTGGCTCCACTCTTGCCAAGAAGTACCGTGTTTCCTGGTTAATTGGTTGTGGAGGTTTGGTAGGCAGCCGCTCCGCATAAAATACTGTTATCAGCTGAATTCGGCTTGACTGGGAGCCGACCCCGATATAGTTGGGAAAAGGCTAGGCATATGATGATGAAGCAAGCTTTGTCAACTTTGGAGAAGCATAATAGATGCCCGAGTCGAAGGCAATGTTCGTGATGGAGCCGAAAAGTTGCAATGACAAATTCCCGTGTATCATTCGGACTTTTTTTAACAATTTTGTATGATAAAGAACTTTCCTATTTGCATTATGTCACCAGGTTCAGCCATCCTTAGCCATCTCCAGTCAGTCACAGCCTCCTACAGTCTTTCCGAGCCTATTATTACAATAGTGTCAGAATAGGGTAGTTAACTAAAAAAATCTGATTAGTCCGTCAGATAGATTTCCAAAAAATATTGGAGAAGTATTTTTTCTTTTTTCACATAAACAAAAAATTAAGACGATACAGTGCGTTGAAAACTCGTGTGACGTCACTACCCGCTAAAAATTTTACCGGGCAGTGACGTCACACGCTCCCACTCCTGATCTTTGATGCTTTTTATTTTCGCCAGTTTTTATAGATTTGATAAAGGAAAAAATACGTGTCCAATATTTTTCTATAATCTCAACTGACGGACTAATTAGAATCATATTTTTTTAAATCAGGAAACATCCCTATTGTCTATCATTGATCTCATAATGGTTGATTTTGACATATTTGGTAATCTACTAACATAAAGGCGTCATTATGACTTTCCAATGGTCAACCACTGACACTCCATTGAAAGAAATGGCATAGAATGGCAATCTCATACATAATGATAAACAAATGAATGACAGACGTATGCGGTCATGATCTGCTAAAATTTTGACAGTTGCTTTGATCAGTGACGTACCATTCGAACGTCATTGTGCAGTCATTGCTTTTAATAGCTCGGTTATCAAAAAGTATTACGAGACCATTGACGGACCAATGATCGATCATTATGAATTTAGCAGATTATGAATTTATAGCAAAATGATTGGAATGACAAATTTATAAAAATAGCAGACCTGAGGCCCTGCCCTGGGGCGATGTTTATCTAAATTCTGTTTAAAAATATAGTAAAATACCACCAAATTCATTATAAATTATAAAGACAGTATCTACCTAAACTTATAGTTTTTCGATGACATAAACACAGTGCATCCGTTTATTAACAACTTGTTTTAAAATCAATTAAATAAAAATTAATTAAACATGAATGTGTTCTGTTATCTTTATCTTGTACTACATGCATTAACTACCGACTTCCTGTACGAAGTCGACGAAGTCGATTTACTGAGTTGTAATCTTGTACTGACTATTTTATTGCCTCATGTAACGTATTCAATCAAACGATAGAGCTGACTCTGATTTAGTTTTTTTTTGTTGTGATACTTGGAACAGTTATTAAGAACAGTGATTTACCCTGTTACAAGTATTCGTAACGCTTTTTGAGAAGAGTGATAATGCTGCGCTATTTTGAGTGGAAAATGCAGCGCTAAAGTAACGTGTAGTTCTTTTTTGTCTTTTTCACTCTTAGTCAAATTCTTATTAACTGTAGGGAAGTTTCTTCGCAGATGTTTTCTTAATAGTGATGTTAAACTCAGTTTAATCAAGGTTTTTCACACTTGGAGTTTGTTTGTTTGTAATTTAAGTCGCTACGTACAAGAATTTTAATTCATATTCTGTTTACAACACTTTTTCCATTAAAACTATTCCAAGAACACAAATCATTGTTCCAGTCTACCTGTTATTTATCATAACAGTTCCATTCCCCGTCCTTACTCGTGACGAGTAGAATATTAATCGTTTTTATACGAGCTCCGGATGCGTCCACGCTTGTGAATCCACAACTAATGTTTATTAACACCGATTACATTTTATTTGTATAAAAACCTTGTTTATTTTGTTATGGGTCTGAGGTTCATGAGTTGCATTTCGAAAGCTTTCCTGTATATGTTTTCTGGCAGATTTAGATTTGGTGGTATTGGTGTAGAATTACAGATTTTGTTGAAAGTCTTGCGCAACGAGGAAAAATTGGGGGAATGTCGTGAAAATCATCCGCTATATTCATTCTTTTCTTCAATTAGACTTACTTTTTGGGGTTCCGTACCCAAAGGATAAAAAGGGACACTATTAGTAAGACTCCGCTGTCCGTCTGTCTGTCTGTCTGTCTGACCGTCTATCACTAGGCTGTATCTCATGAACCCGTTTCCGCGGTAACAACAAATACTAAAAAATATAATAAAATCAATATTTAAAGGGGCTCCCATACAATAAACGTGATTTTTTTTGCCATTTTTATAGATAATGGTTCGGAACCTTCGTGCGTTAGTCCGACTCGCACTCGGCCGGTTTTTCATTTTAATGACTACTGCGTTGCTTGCGGGAAGTTTCCTTCAAAAGTCTTTTTGGAAAAACTTGGTAGTTTTCTCTACGTCTCTCTTTTTGCCAATTTGTCTCAACAATACAATTTGGGATCAGGAATCTAATCTACATACGGCACTTAACTAAAGCAGTGGGCTTTTAGGTTGGTTTTAGCAAATTAATAGGTCCTCCGCTAATCTATTATCACGGCCCCTCACCCGTTTCCACAGTCATTATGCCGGACACTAACTACTAACTGCCTTCATCCGTACTTAATTCAACTCCAAAGAAAACTTCTAATTTACGTCCAACACATTACCCCACTTGCCAAATTTACCTTATTCCACAAACTTCACTCAAACAACTTTGTACTTTAAGTTCTTGCGATAAGCTGGAAACTTCCGTGTCAAAATAATTTGTTATTTTAATACCTCAGCCATTCTAGTCCAGTGTCCCCTTACGGTCCGGTGAACAACGGACGGGGGCACTTAATTACGTGATAGTGGCGGTCCATTTTAGTAACACTCCCTCTCAAGTGTTTTGCACGTGTGCCCACAATTATTAAGCCACATACTAAACTTGTTCGACGAAAACTTTATACGAAAATTTACAGTACGACCATTTTAAGGTAGTGGTTATGTTACTCTGTGGCATTAGTTGTTGACAGTAGCCAAAGGAGCCATTTTCGGACCAGTTTGACATTACAATTTAAGGGTACAGGGTGTCTTAGATTTGGGGCTATCGTCCCTTTGATTAATACTATCGTAATGGTCCACCGGAATTTGTAATTCGGAAGTTGTGGCAGTAATGTTCTTAGTTAAATTAATGTATGCGTAATTTGTATGGAATTATTTTGTAGTATCGAAAGGGTCCACGTGAGCGTTTGGGGAATTTTATGTCCAGGAGTGGGTGGACATATTTCGGCAAAATTAATGATGATTTATTGTACTTATACTGGAAACTGTATGTCTTAAACCAACGGTGCATATTACACTGAGATTAATACTCTATGATCCTGAACATAATGATATTATCTATACTTAATCTACATCTATACTACACTAATATTGTCAAGATGAAAGATTTGTTTGGATTGAACAGACTCCGAAACTTTTTCACCGATTTGAAAAATTATTTCATCATTAGAATCCTACATTATTCCTGATGAACATAGGCGATTAAATATTTTCAAAACAGTTAGACATCATCCGTAGCAAAACTTCAATAGTGTAACCTAAGGTGTAAAAACAACAAAAAAAACTTACATCGCTGCGGAAACTGTTGACAATAGAGCAAAGTGGTGTCCTATAGTTTTATAGAAGACATCAATATCTAAAAAAGAGTCCGCATATGTGTTTCATTTTTTCAATTAATCAGAATTTCAGATGAGCAACGAATGTGAATAACTTCTGAATTCTTGGGAGCCACCTGGTTCGTGGATTACAAGAATGTCTTGAAATCTGTCAATATTGTCGTGATACCGTCAATACCATCAATATTTCATCAATGCTGGATAACGATATCGAGTATCGCACAATAATATTATAGATAGTGTTATAGGCAAGGCAGTGCAATTTGATTCTAATAACACACAAACCGTTACAAAATCAGTTTGAACTTAGTAGAAAATCCTGTATACCTACTTTAATTATGACAAAATCCTTGATTGAAGATAAGTACATAATATAATGAAAACCAATGCTTTTCACGAGAGAGCTTCTCGAAACAGCCAAAGGCACTAACACAACATGTCAAGCGTTAAACGTTCTAAATTCAAACTTTGCAAAGGACACAAACCGATGCTCGTTTGAGTTCGGAGTGTTCGGACGACAAACGGTCGTCGAGGATTTGAAAATGGAACGAGGCGCAATCACGAAGGATTGTACCCGAATCCTATTCTACTCACATATCTATGGACGTCCAATTAGATAAGAGCCTTAGTAAACCGTACGATCTCCCTTTTGTCGCCTGGATTAGTGATAAGTGTGGGCGGAGGGGCAGGTCTTGTGTGGATGGTGAGCAAAGCGTGAAGGGGTCGCGTGAATGACATTTGCGTAAGCGGCTGCCCGCCCTCAAGATTAGCTCTACGATGATTCTCGCTTGCCTAGACTTTAGAACAGGAATGTGGTGGAGACTTCTTTTATTTTCTGATTCATTATACAATAGAAATGAGAGCCAGTGTTTAGATCTTGGTTACTGGATGTGGGCAACTAATAAAGTATACTGTTAAAGTTGAGAAAACTTCCATGCCAATAATAAAGCATAACAACCTGCTTACTATTAAGTATGATCACTTTTCTTTAAAGACCTTCCTCGAAATGACTTACGTGACAGGCCCTTTCTAAATTGTGATATAGATAAATCTTGTCAGAAGGCCAATTCTATATTTTTTTAACAATGTTCGCAATTGTATACACACTGGTAAAAAAGCCTCCATTTCTATAAATTTATACATTGATAGATTGCGACTGAGATGCCAATGCGAGCGTTGCTTGTAAATTAATAGAATTGGCACTCAGGTCTTTAGTTCAGCTCAGCAATTTACTGTCTAGAACATGAACTAAAATTAATCTAAATCTATTTATTAAGTATTGATTGTTGATTAACAAACATTCAAACAACTTGATACTCGGCCACTCCACCCAACAAAGATCGTCTTTCAACCTTGCCCTTTATTACATTAGTTAATAGGATTTAATGGAGGCTCCTCGGTTTCCTCTGTGCAATCAATGAGAAGGCTCAAGCGTACCCCTAATTTAGCAGTATCGGCGGCATGTTGTGAGCGAAGTTGTAATGGTAGTCTAAGCCATCAACCCTCGCCTACCCGTTGTATTCAAACCGCACTAGATACATTTTATTTATGGTTTCAGCTGTAAAATGTTTGGAGGTTCTGTCTTTTCTATCTTTTCCTATATTTTGTTTGTTTGTTTTTGTTGTTAGATTGGTAACTTCTTCTTTCTATCTATGGTTTTTAATGGAGCGAAAGAGGCGTGTTCAGATCATGCAGGGAGCAGGTGAAGAGAAGTGGGTCTCTCGAACGCATGGGTGAAGGTCTGATGACTGTATTCACACTGGTCGTAGGAAAGATCGACAATCCCTTTCGATGGATTACAATTGCCTTCCTAAGGATTATTAGACTGGTTAAAAAAGTGCAGTGAGGATCAATGACGTCATTGGTCCCGCAGTTAGCTCACCCAATTTTTACTCATATATTCCAATCTGACAAAATCAAAAGTCATTTATTCAAAATAGGCTGAGAGCCAGCACATTTTGAACTTCAAATTTTACATAAAGACAGTCCCCAAAACGCCCACCCGTCACCACTTCCTAGTGTTTTAGCTGAGAACATAGAAATGTAAATAATATGACGTAACGACAACGACGACGACGACGTGACGTAATTACATACTTAGCATGTTTTCTCGCCTGAATCCCAGCTGACGAAATCTACCTTTTCAACCAGAAGACTTTATTGCAGCACACAAACTTTTCACTTAAGCATTTACAGTATTTCAGCTCAGTTGGTCCCCTGGAATTAATTTTCCTCTGAAAAACATTTAAAATGACTTCTGCCGGCAGTTGCCGAACTTTCTCGACGCTTTGGTACGACAACACCACTTTTAACTAGCTCACTTTAGTTTTAATTATAGTTTTAACGTTTCTATAGTCGCTGTGGAGGTCGCAGGCTGTTAAAAGTTGATGTTCTGTTTATTTATTAAAAGTTTTTGTTGAAAATGTTTCAATTTTAAAACTCTATTCTGACTTCCGACTGCAGTTAAAATATTTACTGAACAGACATTTGCTTGTGTTTTCGTAAACTGAAATAAGGGGCTCAAGCCGCAATCCTCGCCCCAATCCGAAAGACCGAAATATCTTTGGTAGTCAACAACCTAACGAAGTCATTAATGATTTTACGAAAAGTAATCCGAGGAGGCATGACGTGCGGTAACCTAAATAAAAATGCTTGCTTGGCTGTTCTAGTGTTGCTACTTTGATAAAACATATCCTCAGCGGGGTAAAGCTTCCCCCCAACTGACAATCCTGGATCCGCCGCAGTTTTGAAAGGCCAAAATACAGAAATACATAGCTAATGAAAATCATGGCAATTCTCAGCACGCTATAAAAGGCCACCCAAAGTGGCAACGTGTGTGTCGTTAAAGACACCGAGTTTATGACGCGTATTTCAGCAGCGTTTAATTCACGAAAAAGACGAAATCAACAAACGACCCGAACGAACACCAAGCAGATGATATATTTATCCACAAACCAGAGACTTTCAAATTCATTTGCATATTATGTCTTGGAATAAAACAAAAGACAAACAATATAATCCCGTTAGCTTTCGGGTTTCGGTAACTTTGTACTAAATACAAAGAGGACAGAAGATCTCTAACCTGATCTTTAAGTCTAAGACCGACTCATATTGTATGCAAATGACCTGTGTCAAGTACCAGTATAACTCTGTCAAATCCATTGAAATGTCATTAGAATAGTTTTCGAAAGGACATTGTCGCTTGACACGGGTCGCAGTTAATTTCCGCTCTCTAATAGTCTTGATTTTGTAAACGAAGTTTGAATATTCGGGCGAAAATTCAGGGCAAGTTAACTAACTAAAAAGTATTGACTAGTTGCACCGCACATGGTTCAAAATCGCTTGATGCTTTACAGGACACCTCACTTAAAAAGATACTGTCTGAAAAAAAAAGAAAAAATTGAACGTCATTTTTTTTAACCATTCTAGAATATTCGGACTCGTTTATGGCACCTTTAAAACAAATAAAAGTAGATTTTCAAACCACTGCGATTGTGCAACGTCATTGAATTTGTTGCGAGGAAAAGGATTGAAAAGAATGCTCCATGTAATAATAACCGCAAAATACAACGGCTTTTGTGCAAAAATTGTACAGAAAACTGATTTGTTTTCGTCGTCGACGTCTGAGTTGAAACTTTTTCAAGCAGAGATCAAATTTTCTGAAAGGAATATAGTCTCTAAGTTGCTCAGTTAAGTTAAAAACTTAATTTTTCAGGCTGCTAGCTCCCGTATCAAATAACCCCGACCGACTGCAAGTGAGAATTACTCCAAGAAAATTTCGTTAACCAAACAAGGTTAGGGCTGAGTGCTGTCCTACTTTCAAAATTAATTCAGTTAGGAATTCCCGTTCCCATAATTTGTAGGGTTACGTCCAATGAGATAACTTTTCTGTTTTTGCAATCTTCACCAAGGACTCCCATATTTCTTGAACTCGAAGCACATTGTCAGGCTTCCTGTAGCAGTATTTTCTTACATTTTCCTCCATTAAAAGTTTTATTTAATCACAGTTTCTCTGCGATAAACAGAAAGGTTTCAGTGTAGGTGTGCTGCCACTTAAGTTAACGACGCGTTTCTAATTTATCGCTTACAAATTGCAGGTTTCCCACTAACCTATTTTTCTTGCCTTTTTCCGTGGGAAAATGAATGACTGGTATAACTGCACCTGTATTTTCCCCCGAGAAAGCTGTCGTATTTATTATATGGCAGAAAAAAAATACCTTGGTATGCTAGTGTGTTCAATCTTTCTTCACATAGTAATAACGTGGCAATAACCACTAAATTCGCTCCCACGTTATTGAATCCTTCGAGGACGTGCGGCAACAAAATAAATACACAAAATAAATTATCCGTTTCCAATAAAACAACATCCTTGCTACGCTTCGAGAAGCACTAAGTGCGGGGTAAAATGGTACCATACGATTCATTTTGAAGCGTATCTTGTGCTACCTACAGTTGAATTTCGGGTATGTAAATGGAGGGTTCGTGGCACGCGACGCATATCTTTCGGGCGTCCGTCGATTTTTCAAAAACCCATCCTCTGCTTAATCGAGCGGATGTAAACATCCATTTTTCGCGTCTCGCGGAAAAATATCGATAGCTGGCATTGTAGTGGAGAGGTAGCGGAATAGAGGGGGTCTACGAATGAATATGTTTTCGAAGTCTGCAATCATTAATCATGCATTGAGTGGTGGCACAATGCGACGTGTAATGGAGGGTTTTGTCACGAAACAGCGGTGTGGTATAATGCACGTAGCGAGGATCCTCAACAATGGGAATGAAAAGCTTTGTTTCAGACTTCAGTTAAGATAATTTATCTAGCCTCTACTATGTACAGTTGACGGAGCGCGGTTTAGTGGATTAAACTGCTGCATGATGTGGCCGGGGGTAAGCTGGTTGTGCGTAGAGTCGTCTTAGGCTGTGGCTAAGGACGCGATGTTGTTTGAAACAATACTAATTTACTAACAGCTTTGCTAAGTTAAGGCACAGTTAAGCAAATTGAGACTTTCTAACTTTAGAAAGGTATTGTTTATCATGGTTTTCAAGAACCTAGGTATGACTCATTCGCGGTCAAATATGGCTCATTTATACAGATAGTATTTCTTATAATATTATAAATGCTGAAGACACTCGGCCAGGCCGTCTGTTTGTGATCTTTTCGCATATTAACGGATTTGGATGCAATTTGGCACTCGGGTTACCAAGGTCCTGAATTAGAACATAGGATAGGAGTATGTTCCCATGGGCTGATTACACAGTATTTCGCGAGCAAAGCCGCTGGTAGATAAATTTACATATCCAAAAACTATTTTTCTTTAAAAACTATCCAAGTGTACAACTCTCTTTTATCATGAAAGGACATGTTGTTTGACAGCGGAACTCATATTAAACACATAAGCATAACATTGATTCAATTTATACACCATCAAGAAGTCTTCTTGCTAACTCAAAACGAACCTTCGTTGTAGAGGTTAGAGCTTAATTTCGTTTATAGCGTAAAGGTGTTTATGGCTATGTAAATCGTTTACAGGGAATGATTAAAAATGGTCCGAAGCTATCCATCAAGCGACAAGTCGCCTGCGATACGCAGCGCGTCTTATTTGAATAACGTCCTTGGACAGCGAATGGCGTGGATATTCTTCACTTTATTAGATATCCGATTTAATGTTTACACATTAAAAGTGAACTTGGCTAAATAAATAATTTGTAGAGAACACGTTTGGACTATATCTCTGAGCTAACTTTCAGCTACGGGTATAGTTTTTATTGGGTATTATGTAAGTTTTACCAATATGACAGTTCAGGTTCTTGAAGCTAAAAAATAAAGAAAGAAGATTTGTTTTACTAGAACAGACGCATAAATTAAGAACTAAATCATAATTTTAAGCTTTACTATAAACATTATTAAACTTGTAAACAGTCCAAGCATACCTCTATTTAGGAATAACTCGTCGACTGAAATATCTTGTTTAGAAAGCTCGAACGAGTCCTAACTATCTTGATTCATCATTTATCATCATCATCATCAACAGCCTGTTGCAGTCCACTGCTGGACATAGGTCTCTCCAATTGCACGCCACTTAGATCTATTTTCGGCTTCTGGCATCCAGTTTATGCCAGCTGTCCTGCGCTAATCGTCACTCCACCGTGCCTGAGGATGTCCTACACTACGTTTGCCGAGACGCAGTCTCCACTCACCCCAACGGTTTTCGGTTCTGCGGCTAATATGGCCAGCCCACTGCTACTTGAGCGGACTAATCTAGTGGGCTATATTGATGACCTTGCTTCTCTGACGGATCACCTCATTTCTGATGCGATCCCTCAGAGTCACACCGAGCATAGCCCTTTCCATAGCCCGCTGAGCGACTTTGAGCTTCATATTCTTATAAAAGACAAAATAATGTTATCACCAACAAACCTTCATTCTTAAAGAGATTCAAAGACATATTGCCATAGACAAAATTATTTTCCATCCACAATCCGACTCCACCCCACCTCGACCCACGTACAGGGTGTGTTCAATCCGGTAGATTGATCGTTCCGTATCGGCAGTGCACAAATTGCGCCTCATTTTAATATTAGATCCGGATAACTAGTCTAACAAGTGCATGCATAAGTTAGCCCGACGGATTGCTGGTAAGTACCGTGTTGTCCGGATGATAGCCGGGTAGGACATGTCCGGAGACTGGATAATAATCAATGAGGAACGTTTTTGCTTGGTATTGTTAAGTGATTTCAATAGGAAAATTATGCATAAGTACCTAAGCCAAACAGATTGTAGGTAAGTACCGTGCTATACGGATCATAGCTGTGGTAGGACATGTCTGGGAACTTAAAATCAATGCGGTAAGGGTTTGCTTGGTATTGTTAAGTGATTTTAATAGGAAAATTAACTGATAGAAGTACTGTTTTCTGTTTTGTTCGATTGACCCGTATGAAACCAAGGGAACATACTCCTGGGAGAAAAAGTATCCAAGACATGATGATTCATCAGAATTTGTCAAAATGTGAAGAGGTAACAAATAGAACGACAGATTTAGAGGAATTTTCGCATTTTTAGATCATTTTAAGTATGGATAGAAATCTACGAATCGTTTTCATAAAACGAAGACCTATAATAATGTCCTTAAAATACCACAACTCAATGTCGGAGCACTCATTCAAATTTCGATTAACCCCCAATGATAGATGGGCCCAATAACAAGTACCCAATGGGTTTGTAATCATAATCCCAATGTTTGTTTACGGCCCGTATCGCCGGGCACAGGCGACTCCCCATACAGCCAGGCGCCTAATTGATCAAAATGTTTACAGTGCTAACAGCAACTACAAATATAATATAACTACATATATCAATGGTTCCCAACCCGTGGTACACATGAACTAAAATATTTCCCCGAAAAATGTCATTGATGCAAACTGATTTTAAGTTTCCATCAGATATGTTATGATTTTTATACCAATGCTCTTTACTTATGATTAGAAAGAATATTTATGCTAGAAGTTTAAAAAATCTACATGATATAATTATATAAGTTATTTTTTTATATTAACACAGTTACAAATTTCTTCATCGCTGCTAGCAAAAAATATTTGAAGTGGTGTCGGATAATATAAAGGTTGGGAGCCACTGAACTATTCAGACGTCTTGTGGTTTATAAAAGGTTTGTTTTTAGATCAAGTTTCGTTAAGTTTTCTAGCTTTTGTGTTTTGGGAAGATCAGATTATGGGTGGAGACTCACGAGCTTAGTTTTACGGTGTTATAGTTTTGTCATTATAGTAAGAAGAAAATGATGTTATGGTGCCACGATTTTATTCAGAGCTTCTGTTCATGTAGGTTATAATTATTTTTTTAAAAGTAATATTGGTAGTGAATCCATAATTGGGGATCCACTAAAATCAATAGTTTCAATACTAGGGTCGGGGCAATTCTGGTATTTTCCAGGAACTTTTTTGCATTCGCATTGCGATCGCAAACTGTCAAACTCATCTCTGATTTTCCAATATTTTGTCAACTTTTTGACATTGAATGTCACCGAGTATCATGTACCATACCATGATGATGACTTGAATTGAATGAACGATCTATATGTACATGAATGAAAGAACTATCAAACTCTATTTTAGCTCGAAAGCTTGTCGAAAATAAATCGAGTTTAATTTTGAGCGCCAATTTGTTCGAGTGCACAAGTCGGGCTAAACATATCTTTAGTTTGTTTATTTTTCGACCCCTGTTTGTTCGGTAGCCACGTCTTATCTATTTAATGTTTCGTTTATTCCTGCTACAAAATTGGACGTAGAATGTTAAGAAGTCCATTGCAGATAGCTGGTCGAAAAAACTACGTACCTGACTAAAATATGTATGGGAAAGACTGGTTTAAAATCATAAAGAAGAAAGTGGCCTAGAGCAGTGATATTCTGTCAGCAATTAAATAGCGGGGCGAATGCGATCGTCAAAATGTTAAACATATATGTATAATTTTAACATTTTGACGATCGAATTCGCCACGCTATTGCGGATTGACAAACGCTGTCGAAATGCCACTGGAACAATGACCTATATTTTGGGATTTCGACAATCGCATTCACTAATAATTAGAATGGCAGTTTGATTGATACACTGTTTAGCATAATAAAATTCTTTGGTTTAAGATGTGGCACATAAAATAAATTGATATTACAAAAAAAAAAAACAAACAAACATTCTTTTACCAAAATGTGTATCAGGCCATCTACATTTTAATTACATAAGCGAAACATGACATACGCGTTCTTAATTTTAAAAATTCTATGCACGAGCACCTCCGAATTGCTTCGCGTAGCATCGTAAGGGCGTGTTTCCATTGATATGGAGTGGAGCGGAGCGATGCGGCGTGGATGAAGCAAAATAATGGTGAGATCGCTATGGTGGGATTGTTCGAAAGAGTTACCGCGGCCCTGGAACGTAAACAGCATATGAAGGAATATGGATTGGTTTAGGTCAGTAATAGTCCGACACTCCCCTCCCACTTTGCCCAGAGCGGGAGGAGACATTTGTTGATTTCCCACCCATAAAAAAAGCGGTGAGATCGCTTGGCTCGCATCACAGAGCGATTCAAGGCTTCACAAGGTTCCACCTGGCTTCACTCAATTTCACATCGCTCCGCTGCGCTTTAGTGTCAACACTTTCCAATTCTCTGCTCTTTTCCGCTCCACCTCGCCCCGCCTCAATGGAAACACATCCTTATACAATAACCATCGACCATAACTAAAGCTGGGGTAAACAGGGTCGATTTTTTTGTCGCAAAACTGTCGCGTCATGTGGGGAGCTGCGACAGCTTAGTCGCATGATGTCAAAAGATTTGTATGAAGTGCTGCGTCATTGCAAAAGGTAGAAACTCATGTTATATATATTGTACATTTATGTGACAGTTTTGATGCGATTATGCAGAAACGGCCGTGTCACTATTTTTTACGAGGTTTTTTAGGGTGCGACACTGGAACATCGTAGTCAGTATTTAATTAAAAAGGATAGAACTATTTTCAATTCATCAAAATAATTATGAAAGGGTGGTAAATGTTACTGATGAGACGGGGCAAAGCACTTACTCTGCGAATGATATCAATTACGGGGAGCCTAAAATATGTTTTTAGTATAGTCAACCATACTAATTATTCTAATTAAATATCACATCAGATTAGTCATACCCATCAAACATTTTTATCAACATTATTTATATTAAAAAAAAAAAATCTTCATACAAATCCACCAGTCAGAAATGATTTAGTCAAATAACCAATATTGATACTTAACCATCAACCAATCTAACAGGGCATAGGGCTTCACCAAAAGTATCATTTATTTAACAGCGTCATTCCCAGAGATCACCCCAGGCGTCTGCCATTCCCACGCACAACGCCTCCGTACAATGGAACGTTATTTTTTATTTAAACCGATGTTTATTTTATTTATCTGGCTCGTTATTTTATTGGGGACACACAATAGTTTTTGCGACAACCCTCAGGCGACACGCGACGTTAATGAGTCATAATTTTTGTAGATGGGCAATATTTACGATGAAATAAATTATTAATATCTACGTACATATTTAGGCATAAATCTTAATGTGGACTCAGTTTTGTCTTTACTGGGGTATAAGCAATTTTTGATATTGTGGAACTCCAAAATAATATAATTAAAGGGACAGTCGTTATGTGTGTACATAACCCTAACACAGATAATATAATACTACAGTACAGATACCCAATCCCATACAAAGAAATGACACCTCCCTAAGTCTTACTATTGAACTAACTATATTATTTTCTTAATTTTTACGACAGATGGTAGCATCAGCGGCTCACTGATTTCCAGAGACTGTAGTTTTACAACGCCATCTAGGAGACAGCCTAGATACTAGATGTCATCGATGCGGTGAAATCAATACTACTAGATGGCGTCGTTTTTCAATTATTGTTTCTCTAGATCTCTCTCCAATCGAGTATGACATCGCACCGTTCGTTCTATCTAGGACAAATACAACAATACAACAAAAATTATCTTCGAGTTGGTTGTCGTACTTAATAGTTTAATTTTTGTGTTTAAGCTAGCAATTTTCAGCTTAAGTAGAAGACGGTGTGTTTCCAAAGCAAGAATGGGTAGGTATATAAATATAGGTACCTATCTTCGTGCAGTTGTTAATGCGTTTATTTGGTTTATTCCATTGACATAGAAAAGTATGGACTGGAAATACCTACAAAAAAGGGTGCACCTATAAATATAAAATGGCTGCCATTGCTAGGGATGTATCAATAAAGGGACATAGGTGTTACTATAACGAGTATCGATATTAAATACGAGTTTTACTAGTTATCACGTTTGGATCATACCTAATCTAATATTATGTAGGTACTTACTTAAAGTCCATTGTAATTGTAACAGAAAAAGATGAGTACCTAGGTTATCTTACCTTCTGTTATCTATACAGGATGACTTTGAATAGATGCGACAAAATGAAATGGGAGCTTCAGTTACAGTAACATAGTAATTATAAACTGTTTTTTCTACAATCTAAATCGTTAAAAAAAGTTAAGTGGTTGGCGTTTTAAAATGATCCATCGATGTTAATATCTTTATTTAAGTACGAATTATCGGTATTCCAGAAAAATAATTAATATGCAAAATAAATAAGAAAAACAAAGTATCAAAAAATCTCGTCCAACTAATCGCAGTGCTCAATGATCGTTGTGGAGTACTCGCGTTATTAAACGTTGCCATTCATAGCGGTGATAAAAGTTCATTAATTTTACATTTGGTATGTTCTAAATTTTCTTGACAACACGTATTATTGTATATTTAAATATGTCGCATCTATTCAATTTCACCCTGTATAAATAAATAAAACTTAAGTGTTTGTTATAAGGTATAAGTCTGAATAAGACGCAGGAGTATTTATGTTAATGTTCAGCAGCGGAACTAGTTTCGGAGACTATTAGGTACGGCAAGTCGGCACCGGTACAACAGTATTCCATTATGATATATGTTTGTAAATAAACGAATGAATTAACAAATAATAAAAAGGCCTGTTACATGGAAATTAACCCAAATATCAATACTTTAGCCATAAATTCATGATCGCGTTACAATAGTATCATCGAATGTGTATTATTGTGAGTATTAATGCATGAAAACCGGCAATGAAGAATGTTACTAGGTATGCCAAATCGCTTGAAATTTTCCCAGTAAAGCCTGTATGTATACAAATACACTGTTGTAGTCAAAAATACCTAGTAGTTTTGATTTTATAGGCATTCAAAGTTTAGAAAAATATCGAGTCCCGCTAACAGTCACGTGACGCCTATGACGTCATGTTACAACGCGCCTCGCGGGCCGCGGCCCGCTTCGTATCAAGTGGCCAGCGGTTATAGTAGGTGTAATAGCTTGCGCTTGTTGTGCAGTATTTTGTTGTGTTTTTATGCGCGTATTACGTTAATAGTCTAATAATAGTAAATATTATTCGATTAATAAAATGGATGAAGGATTCAAAATATTCCTCACATATATGAAGTATCATATATAAGCAATCGGATAATCTACCTAAAATACCTAGATGGATTAATGGTTGCGCATTATTTATCAACAAATAGTGATTCCGTTGGCGCCGAAATGCGAGGAATAAAAATGCAAAAGTACCTAAGTAAACTTTCCTTGCTACTATTTATACTTAATAGTTTATCTATTCTAAATTGTTTTATCAAAACAAAATACCCAACTAATATAATGGAAGAATGCAACTCAAATAGTAGAAGTACCTACCTACCATTAAATTTTTACGTTAAACAAATATGTATTATAGTTTTGTAGCTATAGGTAGGTACGTATGTATATATAGGTAGGTACCGCTCTTCTTAGTAAATTTAAATTAATACATAGGTACATTGATTTATTGCAAACTGGCTTCCGCCAGCAGCTTTGCCCCCGTTTCCCTTGGGAACTGTACATTTTCCCAGGATTAAAAGTATTCCAGACTTTGTCCAGATCCGTTCAGTAGTTTTTGCGTGAAAGATCACGAACTTTCGCATTTATAATATTAGTAGGAAGTAGGATGGTACTTAGGATGTAGATGTAGTGGATTGAACGTTACAGATGTAGGTAGGTACTAAACCTTTTTTATTTGTATTTTTTTTTTAATAAAAAAATACGTAAGGCCATTTATTTTTATTTACAGCTATGGCGATGATTCTATTTTATTTTCAAGTAAAAAGAGTAGGTGATGTATGTATGGTTAAATGTAGAATCACTCCACCAGAACACGGCGTACCTACGTACCACACCTTATCATTGCAGTTTAGAATGCAATGAAAAGGACCAAGAAGTTTTAAATGTAACCTGCGAAGATTGTGCCGCCAGCAGAGATGGCTGTAAACATAATATAGCATTTTTAATATGACTAGGGACATTGTCAAAGCGAGGAGAAAAAAAAACTTTTCCGGCGAATAAGTAGTTGAATTTTTACAGTTAGACACAACACATGATTTCCTAGTATTTGGATTCGACATTTAAAAAAATATTTAGGTATAATATCGACGGTACAGGCGCGCGACCGCGAGCGGACCGAGTGAGCCAGACTGAGCGTGTTGTGCGATGACGTCACACCGTCACCGGCAGCCCGCGCGTCGCGCGTCGTGGAGTTACAACTTGTTTTACTTCTAAATCGGGAGCTAATTGACATATCGAAATAATTCTTTCACTAGTATTTTTTATTTTTTACAGGGAATATGGAGTGCTAATAATCAAAATTAGTTAACATTCTTCATTAACCTGTGCAAAGACAATTGCGATTGATTTTGATTATTTCATGCACCACATTTCACAATACAACACACAGGCATGTTGAGCTTCTGTTTTCCAATATTTACATGTAGTTTTAAAAGTAAAAACCTCGTACCTAATTTTCTCGCAAATCTCAATAATACAAAAAATTAACAAATGTCACTACGTCACGATAAAATGTTGCCATAATTAGCAACAACTTAAAATATAGTTGTCTCTTTTATCAAATAAGATTATCTCACTAGAAAGAATAAGACATAACGATATTTCAAGTTCAGTTAAGTTAAGTTAAGCAAATGTTAGAATAACGCAGCATCTCCATGTTTCTCTTAGCACAATGGTTTATTCCTATACGCGCTTCGTTAACTTACTAAAGTCGAATTGGTCGCTATGGCGAATTTTACAATAAGTAGGTACCTACTTATTCATGTTTTTAAATTTTATTATCTACTCTACTCAAATCAATGTTCATCTGTCTAACCTTTTCCGAACTATATATATTTGCACCGGATTCAGTTGAATACCAGTATTTTACCTCCGACCTGATGAGATCTTCACGTCACCCATCCACAGACAGACCTCGGCAAGCGTTTAACCTTGAAGATCGACCCGTGCGGCTATTATATTTTAGCCACGAGCTCCTCAATCTACTCAAATCAATCAAAATTATAAAATTTCTTGTAATTTAGCGGTAATGTTACTGCGGCCAGTGCTGCGGCATGGAAATTAAATGAAATAGGTACCTAACTATACCCCATTCACGATAAGATTAGACTTTGAAATACATCTTTTTTTACAGTCCGTTCAACCGATTTTGACTTCTATTGCGTTGGTGGCATGGCACATAGCAGCTGCAGTAAACAGTTGGTATTATTATCACGTTTTTGCTTTAATGCCATCCTTATGCCTACGGAATAGAAGTAAAAATCGGTTGAACGGACTGTAAACAATTTTGTTCCAATGTCTAATCTTATTGTGAATGGAGTATAGGTAGGTAATAGGAGAGGAGGAAACAATACAAGTAGCTACTTGTATAATATTTTTATAAAAATAATTTAATACTCCAAGCAAGTACCTAGGTTCCTAGGTACCTACATAATAAAACTTATAGGTATAATGTTACAAAGTGACCAGTAGGTAGATAGTTATATACTTACCTACGCCAAATTTTGTTTCATGGACATAAAAAAATTGAGAGGTGTCAAGGGACACCCGCACAGTGTTTTATGAAGCCCATTTTTCGGACATCGCTTTTTTATGTCAAAAACTGATAGTTTAAGTTATTTAAATGCAATATATCGAATCCCCATTTCACTAGCATGTGTAGTTTTTGAGATATAATTTTTTGAAAATCGTCTTTTTTTCAACCGGGTATTTAGAAAAAAAATAATAACTCTGAAACTAAACATGATACGCAATTATGACCTCAGAAACATCGACGGCGTGTTTTATGCAGCATATTTTAGAGTACAAATAAACCTCGTAACCTAATTAAATTCAGACTTATACGAGTTTTTTAGTTTTTAGTTTTTATTTTTTTTCTCGGTAATTCCGTCGTATTTGGAAAAGTTATTTATACTGAAATTATGCCCTTCATCTTCCCTATATACCACAAAAATTACACATCCTAATTGAGTGGAATCTAGAAGTTATTCCAAATTAACTGATTTTGTTAGGGTTGTCACTTTCGAATCTGAATTTTGATAACTCAATTTTTATTTAAGGGGACGTATTGGTTATTAAAATTTCGACTGTTAAACTTTTGTTAAATCCAGATTTATACAGGGTATTTTGTTTTTATTTATTTTGTACCCGATAATTCCCTATTATTGGGATAAGTTATTTATACTGAAACTAGCACTTTGCCATCAATTTCGTTCGCGAATGTTTTCAAAAAAAACTTTAACACCCTTTAAACTGTATTTTGAGGGTAGTTTTGAAAAACGAAGCATGACAATCTTTATTTTTATAAGAATTTGTACTAAGTTTTAAGTTTATTAACCTAATAAATAAGATTCCTCCACACGATCTTTAAAACCCCCTAAATTGTTCTATTAGAGATAGTTCTGAAAATAAAAATGTATATACAAATAATAATAATGACATCAAAACGTAAATGCTCTGCCCACTGCCCCTTAAGTTTGGCGATTCTTCTGACTGTGTGGATAACTTTGGTTCTCCTACGGATATCTCGGTTTTTTAATTCGATCATGACAGGAAACTTCTAGCATATAGCCTTTTGCATTGCCCTTTGAGCGATTATGTTTCAGAGCCATATGTCACCACTTGACTGGCAACTCGCACTGGTCGTAGACTTTCGTCTTACTTCTTCTTTGGTAAGTCGGTCTAGAAAACATCGCACAGCTTCCCAAATGCTGCTTAATCGAGTTAGATAGAATAGAATAATTAGAGAAACATAATGCTTTGACTATTTGCCTTAGTCACAAAACAGAAGACGAAAGTTTTAAATTTCTTCTTCGGTGGAAAGCACTACACATTCTTCTGCATCATAACATCCAACGTCATTAGTGCTGGTAAGCTCTTCCAACGAGTCTGGGTGAGCCACAGGTTTTAACAATGCGAGCGCGGCTGCGGGCAAAGCAATCTTAATTTGTTTTTTTTTTGTCTTTGAAGCATGTGTACTCTTGAGATTACCGGATCAGATAACTCTAAGTCTAAGGTTCTACGGAATAAATCGGGCATTGTTTTCACCCTATCCATTTTTCGTAATGTAGGATGTTTTTCTTCAAAATTTATTTCTGGATTCTGATGCCCGCTCAGATAGCATTCCTATAGGAAGCGATGTTGATTCAACTATTGCGGCACCATGAATTAATATTTTATGTGATGTGACTGACATTGGATACCAGGCATAATTGTCTACATATTTGTACGCTCTCGACTCGTTTACAAAAATCGCCAAATATCTATCGATTGGTAGACCACTGGACATAACAGTTAAAATGACTTGTAAATCGTCCAGTAGTTAGATTACAAATTGGATAGTTGTAGTACTTTTATACATTAAAGTCGGCTGTATTTTTTTAATACAATTTTTTTTTTATACAAATTTTAGTATTGGTTCCACAACTAAAAATTACCCCTAAGCCTAACTCAAATAGGGTGCAATTTTTACTGTAAGGTACCTATATAATTTAATCATTAAAACATTGCACGACAAGTCCAATAAGTCACGGCTAGGATACTTTGTTTTATTACTGAGTTTTCGTGCCTACCTTCCATCATCAGATTAGCTCGATGGTACCTTATAGCCAGAGTGCATCTCATGACAATTATAATTATCTCAAACACGGTTAGGTCACATTGATTTATTACAGAGTTCCAATACCTACCTTCCGGCTTCATCATAGGATCAGTTCAATATATCCCCTTCTTCCTTCAGTCAGTTATCGACTACACGTATAAATAAAGCAATTTTACTTGTTACGACAGTTTGTTGTGCTGTGATCCCATAAGGAGTTCCGTTCATATCTTTGAAGTTCATGATCAGATCATAACTATATTTCTATGGGACCAATTCGGAAGCATAACCTTTCAAAAATAATTTTCTAATTCGGACCACAATTGACCGAGAAATCGGTGAACAGACATAAAAAAATACATCCAGCTGAACATATAACCTCCTTCTTTTTGAAGTCGGTTAAAAACTAAACCGAGTGCAAAATTTGATGTTCTTTTGTTAGTCAGTAAATTCTCCTTTTATATATAGAGATAAAATCAGATCCGGATATGAACTAATATAATATGATCGCGTGACAACCCTAACGTCGTAGGATACGGATCAAACTTAAAAATGTTGTGGTTTCTAGATTCCACGCAATTAGGATGTGTTATTTTTGTGGCATGTAGGGAAGATGAAGGGCATAATTTCAGTATAAATAACTTTTCCAAATACGACGGAATTACCGAGAAAAAAAATAAAAACTAAAAACTAAAAAACTCGTATAAGTCTGAATCTAATGAGGTTACGAGGTTTATTTGTACTCTAAAATATGTAGCATAAAACACGCCATCGATGTTTCTAATGTCACAATTGCGTGTCATATTTAGTTTCAGAGTTATTATTTTTTTTCTAAATACCCGGTTGAAAAAAAGACGATTTTCAAAAAATTATATCTCAAAAACTACACATGCTAGTGAAATGGGGATTCGACATATTGCATTTAAATAACTTAAACTATCAGTTTTTGACATAAAACAGCGATGTCCGAAAAATGGTCTTCATAAAACACTGTGACCCGGAAGGAACGAAGTTCTTGTCTTGTCTTGTCTTGAAAAATCGTAGGTACTTACGCATCTGAATGATGATTTAAAGTTTTAGGTAAGTAGGTACCTACCTAATTGATCAGTCTCACTAAATTCATCTGATCTCTCTGCAGTTACTTTATGTTTTGTACAATTGTATTTTGTAATTTCTTTCTCTCACGATATTCTCTACATCTTTGTGCATTTGTCTTTTTCCTTGATGTTAAAGTTTGTACCTAAGTAGTCGATGCTTTAGTATGAAATAAAAAATTGTACATGTACATACAGACACACACACACACATATAAATATATCAAACATAACTGCTTAACATACCCATCCAAATCGTGACCTCACTAACAGCTGCTTAACTCCACCCATACTTTTCGCAACCTTGCCAACAGTTGCTTCACACACCCATCCAAATCGTGACCTCACTAACAGCTGCTTAACTCCACCCATCCTTTTCGCAACCTTGCCAACAGTTGCTTAACACACCCATCCAAATCGTGACACAAAAATACAAACATCCGAATTGAGAACCTCCTCCTTTTTTAGAAGTCGGTTAAAAAGTGTCGTTACAACTTTTCGTATGATTTTTTTCCGTCTAGCCCCCTTTCACAACGCGCGATAAGGAACTTCGTTCCAATAAACAAACTATCGGAAACCTGTGTCTCCTATTTGCCCTACCACACGGCACCTACTACACACACAGATCAGTATTAAGCAAAAGATACCTACGCAGTCGCGTACACGCCTGCATTACTTAAATCAAAACATAGGTACCTACTACACAATCAATTATTCTAAAACGAGTTAAATAAAATCCGAAGTCTTTACTAGCTTAGAAAACTGGACAGGCTCTTGCACATATATAGGTATATGTATATGTACGACCTATATATAATATATATGTGTGCGAGACTCTTTGTCCAGTTTCCAGGTTCTAAGTATAATAGTCATAGAGAGGTGTCTTTTCTAAAAATACGTAAAGAAAACAAAAAATATTGGACTCAGAGAAAATAACTTTGAAACTGAGCAAGTAATATCAGTCAACAAAGACAATAACAAGCCGCTCAGATCCAATTGATACAACGGGGCAAAGGCGGATTCACGCGGCTTAATTCTCTATTTGTATTAGCAATAAGGCACAATATCGTGTTTCATTTCACTCAGTGTTCCGACGGACATGACGGAAATAGAATTGACATTGAAAGATAGAAGAGCTACCTACTTTTAAAGTTTCTATTGTATTAAAAGTTTTATTGTTTCGGGATCTGATAATTATGTACCAAAAACATATTAACATTTTTTTTTTCAATTATTATTTTTATATGTAACATACAAGATTTAAGAAAAAAATGTTATTTGATTTACCTTAAAATGAAACAACTGAACGTTTATTTAGTAACGATTGTAGCTCGAGACACTTTAGGTAGTGACAAGAAAATTTGAGTAAAGCGCCATCTACTGCAAAGAGTTCTAAATAAACAGCATGACAGTCTTCTACTTTCAACTACTTCTAAAGTTCGAATTGAAGTAAAAGGCTTAATTTATAGTTTTTGTTGAAAGTACGTGATTTATGAGTGTAAATAGCTAAATCAACATTAAACAAGGAAGTTTTGATTTTTACTTAGCTTACTTCAGCCAAAATCGAACGTATAACGCTTTTTAGTGATTGTTAATTTCATTATTGTTACCTATGCTGCCATCTATGATTTATTTTTACTAACTAATTATAATTTGTTCGAGTTGAGACCCCATGACCCTAATTAACTCTCTGACACTTTCAGACAATAACAAAATCCTAACTAATATTATGAATGCAAAAGGAGTTTGTTCGTTACACGACTAAATAGCTGAACCGATTTTGATGAACGTTGATTGATACAGAGATAGACCTTTAGATAGTAAGAAACGGTTATGTTAAACAGCAACGTACTTATTGAATAATGCTTCAACGGAAACGAACAGTACAATTTATATTACATTTAATTAATGAATACTGCTTCCATTTCCAATAAGTATAATTAAACCCTCGAACACACGCGAACTGAAATAACCACCTTATTTACTTACAACAAGCAACCACGATAATTTGCTTAAAAATAATAAGACAATCACAACTAAATTGGTATGTTAAGGCAGCATTATCATAATTGCAGGGCACAGAAATGTAATCAATAAGCCGTCTGCCCGGGCAATTTGTCCAAGTATTGATGGGCAAAACAAACATGGGCGCATGTCTGTTCTGAGTTCTTGAGTTGTTGTAAAAAATCGTGAGTAATTTTCCGATGTGTGTTTTTGTGCCGATGGGCATTATTGCCTTATTGCCTGTACCTTCATTACAGAGGTACTTGCTTTGGACCGTCGTGCTCACATAGCTATTATATCTACTATTTGTAATCAAATAATAACGTAATATACCTTGATTATTGTCGTGTTCGTTAGTCACATTATTTTTAAAATATCATGGAATTAAAATATTTACTTAAGAAATATACGTTGTATGTCCGTTAGGTGGTGGTCCTCTGTGGCGACCCCCATTGAATAGAATAGGTATTCCAGCAAATTCTTATCGTAATAGTTTCTTCGTCCAACTATTTAGTTTTAAAACCTTTTCACAAGCTGAAATGGGCCGAGTATACTTCCTTGTGGTACACCCCCAACAACAAAAGCTAATAATTTTAAATGCTCAAGTCCGCACTAGACTCCCAAAATAAAATAAACCGAGGTTTCAATGAAGTGCATCGTTAGCCTGAACGTGTTTTCAGGTAAGAAGGAATGCAATTTGCAATTTTGTCCGATCAATATCGGATAACGAGTGAACGGAGAGATTTTAAATTGCAACCTTCGCAACTCGTCCGGGATGTAATGAGGATAGAGTATTTGTTTGTTGAAATTATGCAGAGATAGTTTGTGGGTAAAGAAATTATTGGCAGATTCGATATTATAAGTTGTATTTATACCATTTCGTGTCCTGGCTTTCTCTATCTATACCAGGTGACCTGGTAGAGATCACCTGGAATGCGATAAGGCGCTTGTTGCATGTTTTATTACCTAGTGTATTTTTTATCTTTGTGTACAATAATGCGCACGTGTAAAAATAAATAAGGATATATGTAATGTAAAACCATAATTATCGAAATCTAATTATTTATATGTGATTGTGATGTTTTTCGACACGACCTATTGACGTGGGACGTGGTATAGACAAAAAATCCGTTGACGTGGGCCTGAGTATTTGGGCCTAAGTACATTTTCAAAAACGCATTGTTTGCTTGCTTCGAAATACTCGATTATCAATACAACAACAAGATTGATCATTCTTACAGTTGCAAGGAATTAACAAAAGCTTTGCCTTATTACAGACACAAAACGAGCCAGTTCAAGATACCACAAAATAATGAGAAAGAAAAGGGAGCTTAAACAAATATTCACTCAGATCCCCGTTAAAAAATTAGCAGCGCCTTGTTTAATAAATTATCCAGTTCCAGGGCCGGTATAATGCATTACAATATTTTTCTTTAGTTACCTTCCCGCCCTCTTTGCTAACCAAAGCCAGTCGAGCTCTTAACTTCTCCATACTTCCTTATTATGTCGTATTTCTTCAACGCCCTCGCTAAATTATGATTAAAATTTACGATAACCGCAATTTTCCTATCTTGCAACCCAAAGTTGTTTGCTCGAGCGACTTTTAGATGATTTTATGCAAAATTTACTTTGATTATGGGCAAATTTTGCAGTTATAAGCGCAGTAAGAGGGTTAAAATGCTGAATGTATAATTTGATGGCATTTGTGTACCTGATTTTTGATAAATATTAACCGCAAACAAAAATAATGTTTCAGTGATATTTGTGAAGATTTCGTTGTTGCTACAAGTAAGAAACTTGTAGTGTTGTGAACTTGTGACTAATATAATAGTGACAAAACATTTTGTAAAATTTTGCAGAGAAAACGTAGGTGAAGTAGGTAGACCGCGTAAGGGAGAGGCAAACATCAATCTTTAGTCGCCGCAACAGAAGAAGACGCCCCGGGTGTCGGGAGTCGCAGGGCGATATCCGGCCACTGTAGGTGCAGGCGAATGGCGAGCGATGGGTGCCTCGGCGTCCAATAACAAATAGAACCACTCAGGTCAACTGTGCGTGCGGTCCACGCGCGCCTCAAACAGATATCAGCATAGAAGACGGGCCTACCATGGCCAGTGCCTGTTAGGATTGCGGACTTTACTCTAAAGACTCACCGTGGCCCTGAAAGGCATGAAGAACTCATTTGACGATTTCCCATCCATAAAAGAGGTGAAGTGAACTGTTAATCCCTACTAGCGTTTGTTGAATTCACAGCTTATTGCACCAGTGTTCACGGTGCGATTGTTTACAGAATAGGGCGGTTGATTTGAAGGATGACGGCTTGAGTGAACTTAGACAACATACAGCTTCACCAAGAAGCTCCAACTTCACTCCAGTACCGCTTTAAAACTGTGTAATATCTCCAGAATGCTGAGAAAGGTGCAAAAAAGCTTTAAATTTTAGTATCTGTGGAGTTCAAACTATGTTCTACAAACCAGACAGGAATCAGTAAGTATACTTAGCATAATCAGCCTTTTAATGTTCCCACTGCTGAGACACAGGCCTCCTCTCTAGGAGAGGGAATGGGCCATAATCCACCACGCGGGCCCAGTGCAGGTTGGTGAATTTTTGGTTCTAGGACATGCCGGTTTCCTCACTATATTTTCCTTCACCGTTTTGAGAGCGTTGGTGATGAAAGTAATTACACAAAGTAATGCGCCTGGCTGGGTTCGAACCCGCGACCTGCAAGTCGTAAGTCGGGGTCGTTACCACTCGGCCACCACTGCCTATATCTCACTCAGTAAGTAATATCATAATACCTAGACCCAGGTGTCCTCCCCTTTATAACCAACTAGATGACTTGTTGTACTTCACCATAACACCATGACTAAATTTGCATCACCTACAAGTACAAGAACACGGACTTCTACAAACTTATTGATCAACTTTATTACCACATCATTAAGCAATTTTCAACCCTGATTCCTATATTTTAAGAAATATTTCGGTTTTTCCTTGAATTGAAGTGCATTTGGCGCAGGTGGGAGTCCCCATCGTCTTAAGTTGCGAGATTCAAATAAATGGTTGTTTCCTTGACATTATTTAATTATTCATAGTGCCTTCGTTTTGTGACGGCTGCGTATACATTCGTTTTCAGAGCTCATGAATTGCTGGAATATTAAAATCCTTTATAAAAGTTTGATCACTCTGCCCAATACACCAAGCGATATAATGATATCATTTTCATTTCAAATCTCTTGGAAACCTTTTTTATTCTATTCTGAGTTTAAAAAAATTGCAAAAGCCGAAGATAAGATTGTAAACTATTTTTGTTCTAATAAAAGACCGATAAACCTATTGGAAACTATTTATTGGATTTGAAGTACGTAAGTAAGTGAATTGTACAAAAACGATTTTTTCATAATATATCGAAAAATTATTACGTAATAAAGATTTAGCAATTTTAGACAGAGTTAGCAATTTTCCAGTGACAATACACTCAGACGTGTTTTTCTTTAATTCATCGATCAATTTACCTCTTAAAATGTCGTTACTGTCAAAGCATAAGTTAAAAACTCGACAAAATAAACGAGTATAAAGATACTAAATCGTAAGTGCTTAAACACTTAATAATTTAAATAAAATATAATAAGTATTTTGGACGTCGCTCGCTCATATGTCATGTCATGACGAAACTCGTAACTTGACTTTGAAGTGAAAAGTATTGTGACCATGAATTATTTGTAAATGAGATTATTTCAGTTTTTATTTATTTGTGACATGAATTTGTTTTGAAGGGCGAGTTGCCATCTGTTTTTTTCCAAATTCGTCACAAAACCTGATTTTATTATAACCAGCACCCAAACTCGAACTCAAAGCTGTTACTTAAATTAAACCATTTACAGGCACTTTTAAATTTTAAAGGAGTCGGTTAGTAAGAAAAACGAAGATCGCTCAGGAGAGGATCGCTCGCTCACATCGTATTATGATCATATACTGGCACTCTCTGAAGAATCTATACTGATATTATAAAGAGGACAGATTTGATTGTTTGTTTGCATTGAATAGGCTCCGAAATTACTGAATCGATTTAGAAAGTTCTTTCACTTTCGGGAAACTATACTATCCCCGGGTGACTTAGGCTACATCTTAACCTCATATTCCCACGGGAACTGTAACTACGTGGGTAAGACCGCGGGGCACTGCTAGTCTGAAATAAATCTGAAACCTTATAATTATTCAAATTGCGCTTGTTTCAAATGTATGGATAAAACTGACACAGACACTGTGGTGTTCATGTCACATTGTCATTGTGGTGTTAGAGGCTTTTGTAAAACAACAAATATTTAGTCGCTAAAATTGTATTCTTTAAACTATTTCAGTAAACATAATCCATAGCACTGCACCGCTACATGGTCACCCTAAACCTCATTCGTCTGACATGAGGTGATTACGGGCCTTGTTTATTTTGTTATTGTTTCTTTTTCTTTTTTTATCTAAACACGATCGTGATTATCGAATGTAAGTGGACGGCCAGACTTGTGAGTGATTTCTTTTATTTATTATGTTTTTATTTAACCTTTGGTTTGATTGTCCGACGTAGCCACTTGTAAAGTTGGTGACCTTACACTGCTTCGCGTTTATTAAAGTTAATTGAATATTTCACGGTAATAAACTTTTTATTTGATTATTCGATTTGCTTATGTTATTATAATGAAATATGTAAAAGTAAGATTTGCTTAATTGAATGAACGGTAAATTAATTGGTTTCAACACTATGGGGCCCTATTAAAAATGATTAGTGTTGGATTTTAACAGTTAGTTTATGATTTGTAATCAAGCTTAGCCCTTATAAACGATACTGCCGAATTTAATTAACATATAACATATCGCTTGTGTTCTTTGGTTAGGCAGAGGTTTGGACAGCCACTTAGCGTCAGTTGTTTTTAAGTCACAAGTAATTATAATGTGAGCCTATTATCAATTTGCCACCAACCGGTCACAAATCCAGATTCCGGGTTGCTATCAAGAAATTACTGATTAAAAACCCAATTAAATGAAGTACCTACATACTAATTATAAAACACTTCTCAAGCTTCATAAGTTGCCCCAAAAAAACAGTCCGAAAAAACTATAATTTCATTAATAACGTGTCGGGCGTTCAATATTTGCTCATAAATATCAGACAATAACAATGTGGCTGATACTTATCCCACACTATGGATATAGGTGGGTACTTGATCAATTATATCAAAGGATTTGCCGACAATCATCAAAGCACTAGGTATTCTACATGTTGTCCAGAATAAGTTGACCGGTGGCGAAAAGGGGATCTTCATTTGTAGAAATTGAATTGAATTTATTATAATATTTGGGTACCAGTAGACCGCAGCTTTGCGTCTTTAGTATCTAAACTACCTTAAATTATATATCATAATTAAATACTATTATAAGTAGTTTTCAATGCATGATTGTAAAATGGATTATCTGGAAGATCAGATAAAATTGTTTCACATGTAGAAAAGTACGATATTACGAAGTGTCATTATGGTTGACAGTCGACAAATTGTTTTTGATTTATTAGAAGGTAGATGTATTTATAACTGACCGATTGCAACGGTGGTTTACCATTTATTCCAGTATTCAGAGTCCAGAATACACTGGCCACTAAATAAATTCGGTGTAAAGCTTCAAGCTTTGGTACTTTTCAACTTGACAGATAACTTGTTATAAGTGAATAACTTTTGACCCGCCCTCTTCGCGAGTAGGGTGCATATGAATATTGGCTACACGGGATTAATTTTCATTGACTCATTGGTTTTTAAATTTGAACTGCAGTGCGTGTTCGCGAGTGGTTCATTAGTTTATAAAAATAGTTTTTTTTTTAGCAAAGGAAATTAAAAACTCCGTTGAATTTTAAAAAAAATCTCTAGTAGTAAAATATAATAACAGATGTACAAAAAAAAATGACTTCTACTACGATGATCCTTATAATGCAAGACAGTTTGGCACATTCGTTTTTGACATAATTTTCGTAAAAGGAATTGGGTCTCAGTGACCTCGAAATACATTCATCCATCATTCTAGTTTTGGATATTTCTGTTTAAGAACGAACGACATAACAACAAAAGGAAATGACAAGTCATTCGCTAGGAAAACGAACCAAACCCATTTCCATTACTCACATGACATTTTCGTGTAGGGAAAATTGAATTCACCGGAAGAATAATGTAATGTATGGAGGAAAAACAACATTGAGTTTTTTTTTTGTGAAATTATGGCGCTGTATAGGTACTACAGCGATGTTCAAGGGTATTTTTCTATTCCGCAAAGAGAATCGTCTTGGAACATTCTCACTTGTGCAACCAGAACAAACAAACAAAAAAAAAAAATTTAAACTGCATTTTGGTCAAACTCACTGTTTCACATTTTTCTGATCCGACGTTTCATGATTGGTTTCTGAATTGGGTATTTGGATTTAGGAATAGGTCAAACTCTTCTTTGATACTTCAGTTAGGCAAGTTAAAAAAAACACGCTCCTTGAATGACCACCTTTATTTACCTGTGAAAATTTAAATTGTACAAAATTATTACTATGCTAATTATTAGGGGATTAGCGTCAGTGTTTAGTATACTTATAGTCTAGCAGTGGACTCATCTACATTAGTAGCCTCCTCCATTTCTGAATTTGTTTGAAAGAGTCACCGCGGCCCTGGAACACAAGCGGGCATTTAGAGCAACGTCGGTTTTAGTCAGTAAGAGTTTGACACTTCCTCTCGCTCCGCTCAGAGCGGCTAAATTAAAGTTGAAAAAATTAATTTGTATGTAAATAATATAATAATAATAAGAAAATTTCAGAAATAAGTGTCATTATAACTTATCAACTATGTTAGTACACAAAAACAAAGATGTTAGTAACATAAAAACTTAAAACTATGTTAGTAGACATTTACAGCACTAAGCTTAACATTAGGGACTGCCAAACCCTTGCAGTTTTTAAAAAAAGAGTAAAAGAACACTATCTTTCCTTCCCATCTTAGTTGCGTATAAGTATGTATTATTATTTATCTTTTAAATTTATTTAGTATGTATTAGCATGGGGTCTCAACTCGAACAAATTATAATTAGTTAGTAAAAATAAATCATAGATGGCAGCATAGGTAACAATAATGAAATTAACAATCACTAAAAAGCGTTATACGTTCGATTTTGGCTGAAGTAAGCTAAGTAAAAATCAAAACTTCCTTGTTTAATGTTGATTTAGCTATTTACACTCATAAATCACGTACTTTCAACAAAAACTATAAATTAAGCCTTTTACTTCAATTCGAACTTTAGAAGTAGTTGAAAGTAGAAGACTGTCATGCTGTTTATTTAGAACTCTTTGCAGTAGATGGCGCTTTACTCAAATTTTCTTGTCACTACCTAAAGTGTCTCGAGCTACAATCGTTACTAAATAAACGTTCAGTTGTTTCATTTTAAGGTAAATCAAATAACATTTTTTTCTTAAATCTTGTATGTTACATATAAAAATAATAATTGAAAAAAAAAATGTTAATATGTTTTTGGTACATAATTATCAGATCCCGAAACAATAAAACTTTTAATACAATAGAAACTTTAAAAGTAGGTAGCTCTTCTATCTTTCAATGTCAATTCTATTTCCGTCATGTCCGTCGGAACACTGAGTGAAATGAAACACGATATTGTGCCTTATTGCTAATACAAATAGAGAATTAAGCCGCGTGAATCCGCCTTTGCCCCGTTGTATCAATTGGATCTGAGCGGCTTGTTATTGTCTTTGTTGACTGATATTACTTGCTCAGTTTCAAAGTTATTTTCTCTGAGTCCAATATTTTTTGTTTTCTTTACGTATTTTTAGAAAAGACACCTCTCTATGACTATTATACTTAGAACCTGGAAACTGGACAAAGAGTCTCGCACACATATATATTATATATAGGTCGTACATATACATATACCTATATATGTGCAAGAGCCTGTCCAGTTTTCTAAGCTAGTAAAGACTTCGGATTTTATTTAACTCGTTTTAGAATAATTGATTGTGTAGTAGGTACCTATGTTTTGATTTAAGTAATGCAGGCGTGTACGCGACTGCGTAGGTATCTTTTGCTTAATACTGATCTGTGTGTGTAGTAGGTGCCGTGTGGTAGGGCAAATAGGAGACACAGGTTTCCGATAGTTTGTTTATTGGAACGAAGTTCCTTATCGCGCGTTGTGAAAGGGGGCTAGACGGAAAAAAATCATACGAAAAGTTGTAACGACACTTTTTAACCGACTTCTAAAAAAGGAGGAGGTTCTCAATTCGGATGTTTGTATTTTTGTGTCACGATTTGGATGGGTGTGTTAAGCAACTGTTGGCAAGGTTGCGAAAAGGATGGGTGGAGTTAAGCAGCTGTTAGTGAGGTCACGATTTGGATGGGTGTGTGAAGCAACTGTTGGCAAGGTTGCGAAAAGTATGGGTGGAGTTAAGCAGCTGTTAGTGAGGTCACGATTTGGATGGGTATGTTAAGCAGTTATGTTTGATATATTTATATGTGTGTGTGTGTGTCTGTATGTACATGTACAATTTTTTATTTCATACTAAAGCATCGACTACTTAGGTACAAACTTTAACATCAAGGAAAAAGACAAATGCACAAAGATGTAGAGAATATCGTGAGAGAAAGAAATTACAAAATACAATTGTACAAAACATAAAGTAACTGCAGAGAGATCAGATGAATTTAGTGAGACTGATCAATTAGGTAGGTACCTACTTACCTAAAACTTTAAATCATCATTCAGATGCGTAAGTACCTACGATTTTTCAAGACAAGACAAGACAAGAACTTCGTTCCTTCCGGGTGTCCCTTGACACCTCTCAATTTTTTTATGTCCATGAAACAAAATTTGGCGTAGGTAAGTATATAACTATCTACCTACTGGTCACTTTGTAACATTATACCTATAAGTTTTATTATGTAGGTACCTAGGAACCTAGGTACTTGCTTGGAGTATTAAATTATTTTTATAAAAATATTATACAAGTAGCTACTTGTATTGTTTCCTCCTCTCCTATTACCTACCTATACTCCATTCACAATAAGATTAGACATTGGAACAAAATTGTTTACAGTCCGTTCAACCGATTTTTACTTCTATTCCGTAGGCATAAGGATGGCATTAAAGCAAAAACGTGATAATAATACCAACTGTTTACTGCAGCTGCTATGTGCCATGCCACCAACGCAATAGAAGTCAAAATCGGTTGAACGGACTGTAAAAAAAGATGTATTTCAAAGTCTAATCTTATCGTGAATGGGGTATAGTTAGGTACCTATTTCATTTAATTTCCATGCCGCAGCACTGGCCGCAGTAACATTACCGCTAAATTACAAGAAATTTTATAATTTTGATTGATTTGAGTAGATTGAGGAGCTCGTGGCTAAAATATAATAGCCGCACGGGTCGATCTTCAAGGTTAAACGCTTGCCGAGGTCTGTCTGTGGATGGGTGACGTGAAGATCTCATCAGGTCGGAGGTAAAATACTGGTATTCAACTGAATCCGGTGCAAATATATATAGTTCGGAAAAGGTTAGACAGATGAACATTGATTTGAGTAGAGTAGATAATAAAATTTAAAAACATGAATAAGTAGGTACCTACTTATTGTAAAATTCGCCATAGCGACCAATTCGACTTTAGTAAGTTAACGAAGCGCGTATAGGAATAAACCATTGTGCTAAGAGAAACATGGAGATGCTGCGTTATTCTAACATTTGCTTAACTTAACTTAACTGAACTTGAAATATCGTTATGTCTTATTCTTTCTAGTGAGATAATCTTATTTGATAAAAGAGACAACTATATTTTAAGTTGTTGCTAATTATGGCAACATTTTATCGTGACGTAGTGACATTTGTTAATTTTTTGTATTATTGAGATTTGCGAGAAAATTAGGTACGAGGTTTTTACTTTTAAAACTACATGTAAATATTGGAAAACAGAAGCTCAACATGCCTGTGTGTTGTATTGTGAAATGTGGTGCATGAAATAATCAAAATCAATCGCAATTGTCTTTGCACAGGTTAATGAAGAATGTTAACTAATTTTGATTATTAGCACTCCATATTCCCTGTAAAAAATAAAAAATACTAGTGAAAGAATTATTTCGATATGTCAATTAGCTCCCGATTTAGAAGTAAAACAAGTTGTAACTCCACGACGCGCGACGCGCGGGCTGCCGGTGACGGTGTGACGTCATCGCACAACACGCTCAGTCTGGCTCACTCGGTCCGCTCGCGGTCGCGCGCCTGTACCGTCGATATTATACCTAAATATTTTTTTAAATGTCGAATCCAAATACTAGGAAATCATGTGTTGTGTCTAACTGTAAAAATTCAACTACTTATTCGCCGGAAAAGTTTTTTTTTCTCCTCGCTTTGACAATGTCCCTAGTCATATTAAAAATGCTATATTATGTTTACAGCCATCTCTGCTGGCGGCACAATCTTCGCAGGTTACATTTAAAACTTCTTGGTCCTTTTCATTGCATTCTAAACTGCAATGATAAGGTGTGGTACGTAGGTACGCCGTGTTCTGGTGGAGTGATTCTACATTTAACCATACATACATCACCTACTCTTTTTACTTGAAAATAAAATAGAATCATCGCCATAGCTGTAAATAAAAATAAATGGCCTTACGTATTTTTTTATTAAAAAAAAAATACAAATAAAAAAGGTTTAGTACCTACCTACATCTGTAACGTTCAATCCACTACATCTACATCCTAAGTACCATCCTACTTCCTACTAATATTATAAATGCGAAAGTTCGTGATCTTTCACGCAAAAACTACTGAACGGATCTGGACAAAGTCTGGAATACTTTTAATCCTGGGAAAATGTACAGTTCCCAAGGGAAACGGGGGCAAAGCTGCTGGCGGAAGCCAGTTTGCAATAAATCAATGTACCTATGTATTAATTTAAATTTACTAAGAAGAGCGGTACCTACCTATATATACATACGTACCTACCTATAGCTACAAAACTATAATACATATTTGTTTAACGTAAAAATTTAATGGTAGGTAGGTACTTCTACTATTTGAGTTGCATTCTTCCATTATATTAGTTGGGTATTTTGTTTTGATAAAACAATTTAGAATAGATAAACTATTAAGTATAAATAGTAGCAAGGAAAGTTTACTTAGGTACTTTTGCATTTTTATTCCTCGCATTTCGGCGCCAACGGAATCACTATTTGTTGATAAATAATGCGCAACCATTAATCCATCTAGGTATTTTAGGTAGATTATCCGATTGCTTATATATGATACTTCATATATGTGAGGAATATTTTGAATCCTTCATCCATTTTATTAATCGAATAATATTTACTATTATTAGACTATTAACGTAATACGCGCATAAAAACACAACAAAATACTGCACAACAAGCGCAAGCTATTACACCTACTATAACCGCTGGCCACTTGATACGAAGCGGGCCGCGGCCCGCGAGGCGCGTTGTAACATGACGTCATAGGCGTCACGTGACTGTTAGCGGGACTCGATATTTTTCTAAACTTTGAATGCCTATAAAATCAAAACTACTAGGTATTTTTGACTACAACAGTGTATTTGTATACATACAGGCTTTACTGGGAAAATTTCAAGCGATTTGGCATACCTAGTAACATTCTTCATTGCCGGTTTTCATGCATTAATACTCACAATAATACACATTCGATGATACTATTGTAACGCGATCATGAATTTATGGCTAAAGTATTGATATTTGGGTTAATTTCCATGTAACAGGCCTTTTTATTATTTGTTAATTCATTCGTTTATTTACAAACATATATCATAATGGAATACTGTTGTACCGGTGCCGACTTGCCGTACCTAATAGTCTCCGAAACTAGTTCCGCTGCTGAACATTAACATAAATACTCCTGCGTCTTATTCAGACTTATACCTTATAACAAACACTTAAGTTTTATTTATTTATACAGGGTGAAATTGAATAGATGCGACATATTTAAATATACAATAATACGTGTTGTCAAGAAAATTTAGAACATACCAAATGTAAAATTAATGAACTTTTATCACCGCTATGAATGGCAACGTTTAATAACGCGAGTACTCCACAACGATCATTGAGCACTGCGATTAGTTGGACGAGATTTTTTGATACTTTGTTTTTCTTATTTATTTTGCATATTAATTATTTTTCTGGAATACCGATAATTCGTACTTAAATAAAGATATTAACATCGATGGATCATTTTAAAACGCCAACCACTTAACTTTTTTTAACGATTTAGATTGTAGAAAAAACAGTTTATAATTACTATGTTACTGTAACTGAAGCTCCCATTTCATTTTGTCGCATCTATTCAAAGTCATCCTGTATAGATAACAGAAGGTAAGATAACCTAGGTACTCATCTTTTTCTGTTACAATTACAATGGACTTTAAGTAAGTACCTACATAATATTAGATTAGGTATGATCCAAACGTGATAACTAGTAAAACTCGTATTTAATATCGATACTCGTTATAGTAACACCTATGTCCCTTTATTGATACATCCCTAGCAATGGCAGCCATTTTATATTTATAGGTGCACCCTTTTTTGTAGGTATTTCCAGTCCATACTTTTCTATGTCAATGGAATAAACCAAATAAACGCATTAACAACTGCACGAAGATAGGTACCTATATTTATATACCTACCCATTCTTGCTTTGGAAACACACCGTCTTCTACTTAAGCTGAAAATTGCTAGCTTAAACACAAAAATTAAACTATTAAGTACGACAACCAACTCGAAGATAATTTTTGTTGTATTGTTGTATTTGTCCTAGATAGAACGAACGGTGCGATGTCATACTCGATTGGAGAGAGATCTAGAGAAACAATAATTGAAAAACGACGCCATCTAGTAGTATTGATTTCACCGCATCGATGACATCTAGTATCTAGGCTGTCTCCTAGATGGCGTTGTAAAACTACAGTCTCTGGAAATCAGTGAGCCGCTGATGCTACCATCTGTCGTAAAAATTAAGAAAATAATATAGTTAGTTCAATAGTAAGACTTAGGGAGGTGTCATTTCTTTGTATGGGATTGGGTATCTGTACTGTAGTATTATATTATCTGTGGTATTAGTATGAAAATTATGGTTTGTATGTTAAATTTAAACTGTATTGTTTTCATTTTTCTTACTTAATACTTTTAGATACAATGTCTACATCTCTTTTTACTTGACTCTCCTTTCGCAGGTATGCTGGAAGAGATTTCTATAGAAATAAGCATCACCTTTGTACCTATTTTTCTGTTTCCTTCTTCTTATCTTTTCATTAAATGTGTGTACATAAATTGTTAAATAAAATAAATAAATCAGCTTTTCCCTTTTTTCTCACATTAACCTCACATTGAAACGATAGGAAAGTGAACTAAGGCTGATTTTCTTACACATTTTATTATTATAATTTCTTAGGAGACAAAACTTCGCACCAACCAAGGGTGGATAACTGGGGGATCATATCAAAGTGATGGGTAGCACAGCCACCTGCGAACTAATAACAATTTACTACGTGTATTATCATTATCACCGTACCCCCCAACGCTGTGGTTTCGGTTGTACCTACCCATATTTTATCCCTCCTGTCATATTTCAATTAATGGCGGAAGCCTTATTAGCGGCAGTTTCCAGTTTCAATATTCAGACAGCAGGTAAATGATTGTTGTTCTTATTAAGTAAACATTGTACCTTAGTCAAATAGTTTTTCTCGGGTAATTTGACGCTGTTTGCTATAAAGCTTGCAATGTCGACGTATTAAATTATACTTTGATAAATATTGAAATTACCTCGTTTACAGTCATGATTTTTTATGGCGAATAATTTACGGATGCATTTCTGTTTATTCCCGTCCAATTTTCACCTGCCTGGTTAAATGAAATCAATCTCAGAAATTCAGGCTCCACTGAATTTAAACCTACACGTAGCACTGTCCCATTTATGTCCTTAACCATGGATACTGCATACCGATGTTCTCAGATGTAGCCGCCAGTTTATCTCCTATTGAATTTACATTGTGTTCGTTTTTTTTGTCCCAATCGTGACGGCCTGATAACCACTAACCAGGTCCTACCTACATAAGTACAAACTCATACAAGTCAGTTATTTTGCATGCTATAAATTCCACAACGCTTTGTGTATGCCGATATTTTTTGTCTTGTTAGTAATGGATGAAAAAGTTATTATAAAAATAACCCGCCCTGATTAGCTGTCAAAACTTTTATTTTATTAGTTAGCTCTATGGTATAAATTGCAAACTATGTATTTGTTTGAAGGTTACGTGTTTGACTTGTGGGCAGAGTTTGTTTTTGTTTTTGCTGATGTTTTTCACTTGTGCTACATAATATTTCAATAAGAAGGAAGCTTTGTTTAGAACTCGGAGAAAAATGATGGTCATCTATTTTAAAACCTAGAGAGTTTACTTTGTACCTATCATTTTTACATCATCTCAAGCCTTCCATTGTACTAGCAATTAATCATAGAAAACTGGTAGCCAAATGCCATCATTTTGTTTACTGTTTTCACATTTTAAAAGGCGTAACCTGAGCAGCCTCCAATCGATGACGCTCGGTGCCTGTACTAGCCACTCATGTAAATTTAAAAAAGGTACACAGGTACGCAAGTTAGTTCCGAAAACGAGTGGACCTACATACCTTTCCCACTATCCTTGAAGTACTACCTAAATGAATACCTACGTAACGGCTATCAATAGCCCTCGGCCCTCGGAATCTTATTCGACCGGTACCTAAAGGAAAGTGGCCACAATCCGTAAGTGTTTTCCTTGAAAAACTTAGCATGCATGCAATATTTAGCGTTAGAGAGGTACACAGGTAAGTTGTCACGGTGTGCGCCCACTTCGCTGATTGCGAGCGCGCCATTTGCATCAGGCATATTGATGTACTGTGAACACTGGTGGTACACTCGGCTGGAGAGATATCTGGGCGGTTTAGTCTATTCTTAAAAGTTGAAGAAAAGTGAGTGATTTATTCGGTTAATTGCGCCTGTAATGAGATTGGTTAGAATAACAGCCGCACGGGTCGATCTTCAAGGCTAAACAACGCTGGCCAAGGTTGACAGGCCAACCTTGGCAAGCGTTGTTTCATGATGGGTGACCATCTTAACATACCGAGTTTCCTCCGTGTCTCGGAAAACACGTTTGTAGATCTTTGGCATTCTTTACGGATTGTCAGAAGCCAGTTAATCTTACTCCAGTCCAAGAAGTATCGTGTTACCCAGTTAATTAGGGTGTGGAGGTCAGGCTGGTAGGCAGCCGCTCCACGTTAAATACTGGTATTTAGATGAATCCGGTATGATTGGAAAAAAAAGACTAGGCAAATGATGATGAATCAAATTGGTTTTCATCTAAAACTGCAGGTTAGTTAAATTTTCAAACATTGTATAACCTAACTTTTATGTCTTTTCCTAGCAACAATATTTTATAGACGGCTGCTGAGGTTTCCTTAAGCCAGGTACGGTTGGTGTTTAATATAATTTTGACAGTTTGTGTAGCAAAATGACATCTGAACTCCAAAGTACATCTTTAGGAAAATTCTCCTTAGTTTCTAGATTAGTTCCAAACATTTTTTTTTTCTTGATCCGCACAAAAAGAACCACTACTTACTACACGCATTTTCCCACTTCTGTTCCCTGCCGACTGTACCAGCATACTGTACGAAACTAGCACAGCATCTTGGTAATTTGAAAGCGTCACCCGCACCCCTCCCCCCTGTTTACCATAAGAAAAACACAAGTTTTCTTGCGGTTTCACTTTCCATAATCATTGTACCTATATACCTGACGAACCCTGTCTATATAGTGTATATATATGAGCAATATGCTGGCCCGTAGGTTCGCTCGATGTAGTATACAGTAAGGAAGTGAAGATAACACTTTTTAGGGCATATTGCCAATCTTTCTACTCGAGCGGCCTGTGGGTTCAGTATACGCAACGAGCCTACAACGTCCTGCGTATTCAGTATAATAATGCTTTCAGAATGCTGTTGGGATTACCGCGTCATTGTAGTGCGTCACAAATGTTCACAAATGCACGCGTTGATGGCTATTATGCGTAGGTAATTAAGTGGCATCATTATTCCAAAGACTGCGCGGCACCAACAGCATTTTAGAAATGATTGCTTCCCGCCATGACTGTCCCATCCAGGCACACTGGGTGGGAATAGTGACGGGAAGTTTAAAAGACGGGTTTGTTACAACACTTATAACTCGAGAGTTATAAGTGTTGTAACAAACCCGTCTTTGTTTTATATATATAGATTACAGTGGGTTTGATTTCATTTAGTTTTGTAGTCATGACTTTTGCAAGCGTTTTTGGCGCTTAGTAATCTTCTAATCTGTGTCCACCTCTCCAAGATTAGGTGCTTAAGACCTAGACACTTCCTCAGATATTATCTAAGTACTAAGATTGTTTATTTGTTTTTTTTTCTAATTCCCAACAGTCTTCCCAGCGTCTGCAACTCGTAAGAGACGGAATCAACATTGGCGACCGCAGGAAAAGCGTGAGTCTATGTATCTCGATAAGTCCTGGAGAAATGATTCGACTGTCTTAGAGAAGGAATTATGGCCAATTGTTAACATGAAAAAGCAGCTTCTGGCATTTTACTAAAACCTTACTCTAACCAGGTGTCATATCTATTTAATTCAAGTCCGTAGGTATCTGGTCACAATCCTTTGCAAAGAAAAAGCGTAAGTAGTAGATACGACACAATTTCCCATCGGAAAAAGATTCTAATTCAAAAATTCAAAATTCAAAAGTCATTTATTCAAACTAGGCTGATAGACAGCACTTTTTGAACGTCAAATTTTACATAAAGACAGACCCCCAAAACGCCCACCCGTCACCACTTCCTAGTGTTTTAGCTGGGAAGAAGAAGTGGCGCAACAAACTCCCCAGCAACACATCTGTCTGTTGCGTTTTAAGAACTTGAATTTATACAATAGTATGCAAAGTCATTGATACATGACAAAGGTAGAAAAAATAATAATAATTATCCAACATGGAAATTATAAATCAATTCACTATAAAACATTATAAATAGTAAATTGAGTCAATAATGTAAAAACAGATTGACCTAAATAGTCATAAAAAAAAAAAACAATATTATATGAACTCATATAACCCGTCATAAGCTAACTTATAGAGAAAGAACATGATAAAATTAAATAAGATATTGTCTTGCGTTCAACACAGCGACCAACTATTCTTATCGTCTAAATAGTCATTAATAGAATAGTATGCCTTCAGACAAAGGTTAATCATCCAGCACCCAACCCATACCATCAGCCAAGTCAAATAAGGTCCGTTTGACGTTGCAACTTACTCTATATATATATCTCAAATACCGTGAGCAATCCCCTTAGGAGGCACTGTGCCGCTTTGAGCTTTGAGCGCGCAATATCCACGGGCAAACATGTCCTATCTGCACGGAAGAGAGTTAGTTCTTTGTGGGCCCCAGTGCTTGCCAAGATATCATGACTTCTGAGACGTGGTTTTGTACTTTTGTTTGCTGTTACTGTGGGTAAAGGGGATAAAGGGAATTAGTTTATTTGGTGATGATTGTATTGTATTGATTTTTTATCGTATACTTGTAGTTGTAATGTCATTTGTCCTATCTATAGTCAAAATTATTAGGTACCTAAGTCTAGAAAGCGGAGGTCCCGCCTTGATTGATTTTCAAAGCGGGAGCGTATGTTATAAAAATACGACCATTGAGACGCCTCCTCCTCCTTTTTTGAAGTCAATGTACCTACTTATCGCTTTGTATGACAGTTTTTTTAATGTTTTAAGAACAGAAATTGGGAGCACAGTCTCTTGATTAAGGTATTTACATTATATCCCATCCGGTGAAATTGGGAAGTTATCAAAAATAAGCGAATGAACATTCTTTCTTTTGATTATTTTACTAGCTGCGTAGAAGAATCCATAATTTCAACACCATCAGTACAGCCCGGCTAGCTCAGTCGGTAGAGCATGAGACTCTTAATCTCAGGGTCGTGGGTTCGAGCCCCACGTTGGGCGAATCGTTTTGCTTTTTAATCGAAAGGATTAGGAACAGCGCCATCTACCAAAAATATCAGAAGTTTCTAATGAAAGAGTTTGTTACTGATGAGAATAGTTCATCAGTAAGTTCATAGATGGCGCTGATTTAAGTATATAAACTGATGGTTGTTGTATATTATACAGTGGGTTTATTTTATATCTAATTTCTTTATATTGCTAAGGCATTATATCAGACAGCTATTTATTCACGTTATTCATTAATTATAACCACTTACATATATTCAAATTGTGTAGTAGGGCATGAACCTGTTTTCCAACCTTGTCGTTGTCAACGTCCATACTATGTTGAAAACACCGGTTCTCGTCCGATCACCGAAGTTAAGCAACATCGGGCGTGGTCAGTACTTGGATGGGTGACCGCCTGGGAACACCACGTGACGTTGACTTTTTGATGTTTTTGGTTGACTTGAATTACCTAAGTTTTTATTGCTTAAAATATTGAAAATTTTACAACAGATTGTTGCAATGTAGCTATTACATATTCGTAACATCCGGAAATAGCATAAGTAGACAAATCACCATAAATAACACTTTTTACCACCAGATAGAAATTAGCATACAAACGATTTGCTTATTATATCTACAGTGGAATCGTTCCTATCTTTGCTTAGAATCTACTTATTCTTAATGATTTGAATACCACTGGCGTCTGCACAAGGTATGGTGGAGGATATCTCATGATGAAAATCTCAGGTGCGTTTGCGCAAACCAGAATTATCTTTAAATTTAGATTTAGTTGCTAATCCGGGGCCATTATGTACCTATCTATACCTATACTTCTATATTTATAAATAAAGAGGATAGATTTGTATTTTTATATTTTGTGTAGGTATGTAACGAATAAACTCAAAAACTACTGGACCGATTTCAAAAATATAGTCCATATTGTAAGTAAAATATCTTATAACTACTGTTAGTAGTTCATCCATAAATTACGTCACACGTTAAGGGGGAGGGAGGGGGCCGACAAAGTGTGACATTGTGTGACAGAGGGGCAGGAGGGATTCTAAATTTTGTGCCGTCACATTTCAAAATCTAACACGAACATAAACACGAATACACTTGTAAAATACGTGAAGTCTCACACTAGGTCAAACAAATGCATAGATATAATAAACAAGAACAAATGTGACCAGCTGTGAAAAAGACGGGAAGGGGGTCAAAAATCATGAAAATCGTGTGACGTAATTTAAACAAACAAGGATAAAAAAAACAAACAACAAAGTATGTAGTTGTTTGATGTATAGGATGTGGAGAGAACGATAAAGTAAGGAATAAGGTAGGTACCATTCTCATAGTACCTTTTTTCTTTTTTTTCGGATGGGAAATCATCAAATGACTTCTCCCGCTCTGGGCGGAGCGGAAGGGAGTGTCAGACTCTTACTGACTAAAACCCACCCGTGGTCCTTCTTGTGCCCTTTGCGTTCCAGGGCCGCGGTGACACTTTCGAACTAATTCAGCAACCCCAGCAGGCACTGACCCTTTGGGGCCCCGTCTTCGTTGTTGAAGGCTCTTTGAGGCGCGCGTGCGACGCGCCGCCGACTCGGGCCTGGTTGCTATCGGACGGCGAGCCACCCATAGCTCGCCATCCGCAGGCCCGCGCTTATGGTGGCCGGGAATCGCCCTGCGTTTCCTGACGCCCGGGGCGTCTTCAGTTGCGACGGCTGGGGCGTGAGGTTTCCCTCTCGCATTCTCATAGTACCTTAAGATAGGATAAGAGTAAGACTTGTCACCGCATTGCAGCATTGGCTTAAAAAACTTGCAGAGTCTTTGTTTTACTCAAGGGTCAATCTTTTACCCCCTGCCATGTGACTGGCACAAAACAACACTTCTGCGTGCGTTCAAACCATGACAAATCAACATTAGTGTACCTACCATCATTACTGTACAGGTGTCGTATATTTCTTATAGCATCGACTTCGAGGTAATTGTGCAGCTTCCTTTGCGACATCATTTAGAGCAATTTTGTATAGTTTATATAAAACGGCGGTGGCACGCGAAGGATGCCATATTGTTTGTGTACCAAGTGACAAGATGACAGGGCTGTTGTATTTCTGCTTGAGTGTTTGTGGTGAGAAATTCATTACTTATTTACTTTCTGAGTCTTGCTTTCAAAGTATTGAGTTAATAAGCTTGTTTTTCATTGGTATTAAACCTTCATGTTAGATTCTACATTATTATATCAATTCAATACTCTTGGCCAAAATGAAATCCTGGGTAAAAATGACTAAGTACTTACCATTAGGAATAACAGATGATGACAGACGAACAGAGGTATATACTTAATTCTTTCATTTTTGTCTATTGGCTACAAAACCCTAATAAAAACTGATTGGAAAATCATATAAACCTCCATAACTAATTATAATAATATTTTGTGTTGGTACATAGTTCTGATGAATATACGAAATAATAATAAGGAACATGTTTTATTGACATGAAAATGGTTTAACATTTCCATTTGAAACCCTGGCTCCTGAGCTATTTGAGTGACGTACGTGTTACAGGTGCCCATGACGTCTTAAATCCATCATGATTCCTGTGTCAAAGAGAGACGGAGTTACACAAGGCGAATAGCACTATCCCTTTCCCTCACCAGTGTAATTCAGTAGGTAATCATGATAGAATTGGCACTTCGTAGTATGTTTTCCAAGTTTCTATCTTCTATTCTTCGCTATCACCCATCATCTCAGTGTTCATTTCCATTGTTATTCATGGTATCTTTCACTCACGTCAAGCAATTCCTTTGTACTGGATAAATCTTTATATTAATTGCATTGTTTATACCTTTTTCCCTTAATTAGGTTCAAAGCGCGTATCTGCAAGAATAGCCACGATTGACCGCTGGTCGTGGATCATTTATCACGAAGTATTTTTTCAAGAAATTAGAAAAAATCGAATAGATGGCGGTTAATTGGTCATCAATCATTCATTCATCATCAATCATTCATTTTTCATGATTTGTATCACGTCACTTTAGGACAGGACTTTTCTTCGGAAAAATAATTAATACATCAACACTAACATTATAAAGAGGGAAGATTTGTATTTTTGTGTGTGTGTCTATGTTTGTAATCAATAAACTCAAAAACTGCTGTGCCGATTTTAAAAATTTTATCGCCATTAGGAAGCTACGTTCACCCTGAGTAACAGGCTATATTTTATCCCCGTATTACCACGGGCACCGAAGAAACGCGGGTGAAACCGTGGGGCGCTGCTAGTTATATTATAAAGAGGACAAATTTGATTGTTTGTTTGTATTGAATAGGCCCCGAAACTGCGGAACCGGTTTGAAAAATTCTTCCACTGCTAGGAAGCTACACTATGCAATATAGCCTATGTCACCCGGGGGTGACATAGGCTATATTTTATCCCCATATTCCCACGGGAACGGGAACTTTGTATTTGCAAAGATCTATAAATTGTTCTTATTATAGTTGAGATTTTGAATAGTAAAATGTTTTTGTATGGTTTGGTTCTGTATAGATAGCCAAATGATATAATCACAAACTTCAGCTTAAAATAGATATTATTATAATTACAGAAAGCGAAAGCTCAGTAGGTACAGACAAAAGCTCAAGGGCTTTATCTATTCTACGCCCGAGGTATCATTGACATTGACATATTGGAAATGAAGCCTTGGGACAAAAATACACTGTGCCAATGACAATAGAGAGAAATTCCACAAGGAGAAATATTCTAAAGAGCAAGGCCAAGACCAAATTCTGCATGACTTTGATTAATAAGTAGTCCATTAATCAAAGTCATGCACGCATTGATAGTTTTGATTTGGATTTGTTTTAAAAATGTTTTCATTCAAATATCGAAAATGTTTGGGAAATTTCGAAACTGAATTTCCTGTATTCATTCGATTTTCAGAAAGCTTTTTGATCATTATGGTTTCTAATCACCTTTTTTAAGAAAATAGATTTATGGATACTTGATAACTCATAATAATGGCTTCTGTTTGTCAGCATTTTCGTCAAAGTAATTTTGTACATTGCGTCTATGGATAAACAGTTTATTGAAGAGTACATTTGTCATTACATACCAATAGGTACATACATGTATCATGTAGGCAATAAATAAATATAATATAAATAAAATTTCCACGTTGCACTAAAATCAAGAATTTAACTAAAATTTCAGCTTTTGTTGGCTGGAGTGATGCTGTCTCAACAAAAATGGACTTCGGAGGAGACGAGGTCCTAACCTCAGTCACCAATTCTACTAAAGTAGAAGATGAAGACGTAGAAGTACAACACACTATTGTTCTGTCAACCAAACTGAAAAACAATAATCGAAGGGGACTGCATAGTTCTAGTGATGGTGAGACTAATAATTATGAGTGTTAGATATCATTAAATTCCAGTAGATACTCTATTTGGCTTGCGTAATAATATTTGCGTAAATATATATTTTAAAATATAATGTGTACGTTTATTATTCTAAATAAGCTATAATATAGAAAATATACGGCATCATTGCCATTCAACGTGGCAATATGGACGAATTTTTCGATGCCCTATGAGTCGTTCCCCCTTTTTGCTTCGCTTGTACATAATTATATATATATTTTCTAGTGGTATTTTGTTATAATTTAAAAGAATAATTGAATTTTAAATTGTTATTATAATTTAATTTTGTTTTTTTTTATGACGTCATTTTTGATCTCTGTGTTTTTCCTTTTTTGTTATGCTTCTCAATAGTGTCATATCCACAACATATTGAAGTCAAAGATACCTAATGCTAAACATAATACATATGTGGCATTCTGATTGCAAAGCACATATATTAATTGAGTTATTAAGTATTTAATTGTGTTAAGTACATAGTTTCTACTTATTGTCTTCACTAAAACTGCAAAGATGAACTGTATCAGAATGTCTGGAATATTTGATAAAAGTTTAATTTTATATTGTCTGGCAAGGACGCAATAAAATCTGGTTGTGACTGAAACTGCTTCAAATTAGATGTAGGACCTCTTGCATGCGCGTGGGGCAATGGACGCAAGCGTAATTTTCCGGCCGGCTGACCCGAGTCCACTCGCAGATTTCAGATAGTGAGATCATTCAAATTCAACATAAGACTAATATGCAATCTTGAACGAATGTTTTAGTTGAGATTATTGATCGAATAACAACAAGGTCGATGCTACTGACCTGATTATCATGACTTACTTATCTGCTGACATTTACGGGTTTATATGAAGATTATGCCCTGGTAATCTATTTGTCTATTCATGTAGAAACATCATCTGCTGCGTGTAACTATTTGATTAAAGACCATGTTTGAGACTTACTGTGAAATCAGCCTCTTATTCTTTCAGGTATTCAAAATTTGTAATCGATTAATAAGTCCATATTTTTCTACAATTTCAGGTAACCCAGGAATATTATCATACAATATTGGCAACAAAGAAGCGAAGGAAGATAGTGGTGAAGTTCCCATAGTCAACGGATATAAATCAGTTGAAACTACTCAAATAAGAACACCAGACACAAGAACAAGAGGTCAATTTTACCCAGATTCTGCATTCATCAATAGAAATGTACGAGACGAATTCGATATATACCCTAACTACATAACGAACCCATCGCAGTGGAAGCCTTCAAGTTTCTACAATAACATAAACTGGATGAATCAAGAAGTACCAATAACAGAATACAATGCAGGCTGGAAAGTAAGCAGGCCCGCTTACCAGACCCCGGGAAAGTTCCACAGAAGGATAACAGATGACGGCATGAAGGAGTTCTATTGCAAGAAGTGTAGGGAGATGAACGGCATGAGAGGCTGTCCTCAAGATCCACAAGGGTCGCAACAAAGACGGAATTCTTGGATATACGAGACAACAACGCCTAAACTGAAGTTAGACGGCAAATTGGCGAAATTAAACTAATTTGTTCGCGTTCATTGTTTTTGTTCATCCTGTATCCGTAAGTGTGTAGAAAAAACTTGAAGATGTTATCTTATTAACCTTGAGACGGAACTCAGAGGTTGAAAGGCATGGAATAATGAGACGTTCATAATTGTACGCACGTTTCTTAGTATTCTCTAATGCTTATGTTTTCGTCAGATGTTATTAAGTCCATATCTTCTCCTTCATCAATAGGTGAATATTCTTTATTATTAATTTATGTAAGCGCAGGATTGTGTTAAATTATAGGTTAATTAATTACTTCTGTCTGTAAGGTGGACGAATCATTTATTGTTGCTTTTGTAAAAACTAGACGACCACGATGTTATCAAAGTAAATGTGCAAAAAGTGTTGTTTTACATTTCAATTAGAGTTTTAATTCCATATATTTTCTAGCAAGTAAGCTTGAAAATATATGAAATTAAAACTATAATTGATAAAATAATTATAATCTTAGCTGACTGTATCAGGTATGTACTTATAGGCCATCTTTGCAAGGGTAAACCCCCCCAATGGATAGGAAATGAATTAGATGACCAAGATAAGTCGTAAAAACTTAATCAAATACAATTACTCATAATTTATCTTGATGGGTCATGAATACAAAAACTACTAATAACACTCTCGATATATAATACTTCGAAAGATATTATTTTACGTTTTTACAATTGTTTTTCTGTATCTGTAAATGAGCAGCCATGAACCGTATAATCATTTTATTGATACATCTTCATTTTTTTTTAATACTTCAACATTATATACGTAATTTATGTCAGCCGCTACACAGCGCAATACTAGTTTTACAATTTGGATTATCTAATAACAATATATTATTTTCATTCTTTTGCGAACATTCATCAAAAATGTTTGTATCATCATGAGATCTATGATTTAAAATAAATGTCATTTCAGTAGGGGCGTTCTAAACAACGTTTATTTCCGTTTAAGATTGTACTTTATAATGGGTGACTTTTCCGTTTTCGTTGACCACGGTTTCAGCGCCCCTGTTGTTTACCTCCTTGCCATTCACGTTGGAAGACGAGGCGTATGAATTGCTGGAGACTGAGTAAAATCCAGTACGTGGTGCCGTGGTGTCGGAGTTGTGGTTGATCGTTTGATCCACATTAGGGTTGCCCTGAAAGTTTAGGAGTTGTTAGCTTCACGGTTAGGCTAAATTATTTTAGTTCTAAAGTTATTTTAAACTGAAACAGGAAACATTTAATACTTTGTGTAACACACAAAAGTACTCTATTAAACACTACAAGCTCTTTTTGTTTTGTTTGTTCAGTATTATTTAGAATTGGTTAATGTTAACACGGATAATATTCAATTGTATAATATAGGTACATATAGTACCTATATTATACAATTGAATATTATCCGTGCATGAACTGGAATAAAATTATATTTTTGTGCAGTTTAGTCACGACTGATAAGGCCACGTCAGTAAATAGCTATGCAAACATCAAAGTAAACCAAAGTATTTAAATAACGCCTCAGTTTCAATGCGAAAACAATAAAATACTCAATTGGGAAATAGGTACTTTTTCGTGATCAGAATAAGGAAGAGACACACAAACATTTATCTTATGATCATAAATCGTTGGATGATATTGATTAAAAAAACATTGACTAATGATGATAAAAAAGATATTCTAGGTTGAAAATACGAATACAAAAAAATATACACAAAAACGGTCAGGATTCGCAGGTAGGCACTAAAGGTAAAATTCGTGATCTAATCACTACAGAGATGTAACGAACATGTACAAGATTTTCTCACAGATAAATGCAAGCAAAAACTTACTGGATTGCTGGGGTATATGGACGCAACGTGATGCTGGAAGCCCGGTCCCGCAGCTGCGCTGGCGAAAGCACTATTTCCAAAATTCATTGGTCGGGGCATTGTGAACGCAGGGAAACTCGGGAACGCTGGGTACCTGGAGGCAATGTATGGATTCGGATAGTAACCACCTAAGTAGCCACCAGAGTAGCCACCAGCGTAGCCACCAGCCTGATTCGACGTTAAGTCAAAGGCTTTTCTTGCAGCATTGTACGCTAGCTTCTGGCTCTCTAGATTCATATTGAACACCCTGTAAGCACAAAATTAGTAATCAATCACACTGTATGGTTTAGTATGGGATGTTAGAGGCAGCTGATGAAAGCGCGAAAGAAGGTTAAGCATTATTAGTCTGATTGGAACACTGAAAAGTTATGACGATCATAAGGCAATCCACACACATGCAGTGTACAATTTTACCTTTTTACCCGGGCGCCGTGTGGGCTACTATCGCTATAAAATGCAATGTATTCATTAAAAGTGTTGTTCAATACGTCAGACAAACGTAGCGGTTAGAAAAGTAGTCAGCTAGCTAGTTCTGCTAAAAATATTTTAGATTTCTATTTATTTTAAAGTCGCAGTATTTTATTTGTTGTTATATCAAGGCGAAAAGTTATTTGGGTAGCTTTTCAGAAAATCGACCTCTCCTGACAAAAACTGCATAAGTGGACATGGCACGAAAGTCTGATGAAAGATTATAGTTATTCTTTAACTGATTTTGTGAGCTTAATAAAGGTCTGTATCTAAAACTTATTCTATAGGTGCTTTGCGAAAAAGTGCAACTTCGTATGCAACCTGACCAGAAAAGCTAAGCAGAAGCTGTTTCGTGTGGATGTCATGCAGTCATAATTATCTTAGCTCGAATATCTTACGGGTATCTTAACTTTTATAAGTTGCTAATTTAGGTTTTACTCTTTTTTTGTTTGCTTCATGTTTGCGACAAATTAACTCTTTGCCTTTCTTTACAAAATAAAATAAAGAATTGCGGAACCAGTTCAAACCCTTCACCACATAGAAACACGGCTTTCCTCCACCGGAAGCGTGCAGCTTCAGACACGTTTTAGGTCTTACTCTTGGAGCAAACTGTCGAGATTCGAAAAATACGCTGGGCCGAAGTCTTCTTCGAGCGGGTACACGGTATCGGCGAAGTTTTGGTACGGGATATTATCGGCGAAGTTTTGGTACGGGATGTTTCCGGCGAAATGCTGAGGGAACGGGTCACCAGTCCTGCTGACAACCTTCCCGTCCTTCAGGCCGTATGTACCTCCGTACCTATTGCCTGATGAGTCCACAAACGCGTATGCTCCACCTCCTTGAGAATTTGGTTCTCCTGGAAACAGAGAAGACATCCTGTTACTGATGATGGCAGAGACAATCTTGGCGCCGACTATAGCCGCGCGTGGGCTGCATGTGATTAAGAAGTGAAAAGGATTAATCAAAACAACAAGTATTAAAGAACTCCAGATATGGACAGATACACCTACGATGGTAATCATAGTAAATGAATTGACGTCATTTGTAGATTTTAGTAAAATAAAGACACTGAGCCAATCAATTCTGATCACATTAATTTTAATAATTTCATTTCATTTTGTAATTATGTATACGTTGACAAGAATAGCTCCATTTTACGTTTAACTGAACCAGTAGGTTGAATTTAATGTACATTGATTAAAACTGGTTTTGTATGACTCTTACTTTTTATTGACGTAAGTGCTATCTTTGATCACTATTCCTTTTATTTCATACCTCCTCTGAATGACTCCTTTTCCATTTATCTCTCCTACCTTCAATAAAAATCTTAAAAGTAGGCACTAAACAACACTGGGAAAATCCTGTCCATGAATCACACCTCAAAACAATACATCAATTTGAATCGCTAATTTGGTATGTCATCTACTTTTAAAATGAGTACACCGATCACGTGTTTGTACTCATGTAAAAAGCCTATACATCTTCAATTATGGACAGATAAGTAAACGTGTCGAAGCGTTTAACGTGGCCATCCATTAGCTCTGTGGTTAGTATAAAAACTCAAGCGCATCTGACTGAGATCATTATTTAATCGTTGGGAATCCCTGTAATGTAATAGTTTGTTGTGAACTGTATAATTATGAATTTAATTACGTTGTTGTAAAAGATACAGAGTCATAACGCTTCGCACTTGAAAATTATAAAGCAAAGAGATTCTTTTGTTAATAAAAATAAAAATGACGCGGTGTCTGGTGCAGAAATGTTATGTTATCTTGATGCAATAATGAAGATGTATAATTTAAAACAGTAAGATCAATTTTCGGATCACATTAACTTTTTATAGTATCCAGAAACTAAACTGTCGGTGATACCAATACAAATAAATTCAATTTAAAAACACAGGTTACCTGTAAATCAAAAATATGAAGGAACAAAAAAGAGCATCTAATAAAAATAATTAAGATATTGAAAAATGTAAAGTTAAACCTGAAGTTGTGAACGCCCAAGCTGCGACTAATGTACTAACATCAATGAAACTAGTGAACATTGTATGAAGCATAATGGCAAAGGCTAGGTACATGAAAACATCAAATGACGCAATCCACGTAGGTATAGAATTGAAAAGAAAGGCGTAGTTAATCGTTCTAGAAAAGTCTATGCACCATGTTGATAAAAACAGTTACAGGGCTATAAAAGTGCTAGAACTGTAGGTCTGTTTTGGTACGCTTTCATTACTATTTAGGTTTAAATTAATGGGACAGGACTAATACCGTATGTAAATCCCGATAACAAGTACCTTTATCTAGCAAAATAAAGATATTGGTTGGATTTTTTTCTGGAAAAAAATGGAATGAATGGAATAGAATATGTTGAGAGCCCTTTGGAATACGAAAGACCTCTCAACATATTCTATTAAAAAGAAAAGACTAGGCAGATGATGAAATTGCTGCTTAGAGATATCGTTAAGTCAAATAATGTAATGATTCTTAATGGAGAAGACAATGGAGTCGCCTTAGGTGTTCTGGCTATTTGTACTGTCAATAAACTAATTGAATGAAAGTCATAACACAAAATGAAAAACGATTAGCAACAATTTATAATTTATTATTGAAGTACTTGCTGTCATAGAATTTAAGAGTGAGTAAAATTATGTTGAATATGGCTCAATTACTCTTAACTGTACTCTTGTTTCACATACAAGACAATAAAGTGAATTTACACCAAATCTCCGGATGTTAGTTGTTCCGGATAACAATCACGTCTTAATAATCAAAGTAAAGTAATGAGACATGGTACTGAAAAATGGAGTCGGCGATCAAAATCTAGTTAAAGGAATACACGTGAAATTAATTAAACATGTACCTAATTAATTTAAGGAATGTTCTTGCATTGTTAAAACGGAGCTGTCTAGAATACTAGCGAATTCAGTTTAGATTTTTAAGATAATTAAGATACTAGTCTGCAATTCTTTTGTGAGAGCGACGAGGATACCGAGGATTGTTATTATGATTTTAGACGTCGCTTCAGAATTGGTTTAGTTAACGGTTTCCTTAGAACAATAGCCCAATTTCCCATTGCCAAAAATGATATACTCTCAATTAAACTATGTTTTATACGCGGTCGTTCTCGTTATAAGGAACTGTTGTACAACATCATTTCAAACTTTTAGACTAAACAGTTTATGCTGTGCGTTGCCTGTTAGTGAACGAATTTAAGATAAATTATTCTATGTAATTGATTATATTCAATCTTTGACCAATTTACACAAAATATACGTCATCTTCTTTTTGCCCACTATGCAAGACCACCAATGTATGAGTACGTCCAAAATTTAAACAATGCTAAAACAAGATTAATTTTAGATTTTATTAAGACGATGCTAGAATGTCATCGCTGGGCTGGTTGCTCAATGGTATATGGTATTTATGCCTTGTACTATATTAACTGTGAACGTTGTTAATGAATTCATTAGAATATGAGCATTGTTTCTTAACTATGGATTCAGATTGTCACGTGAAAGGGACATATGTATGTAGGTATGTTGTTTTCTTCTATTCTTTCATTAATTTTCTTTTTTATAACGAATAAATTGTTCATCACTTAAATCGATTGAAATGGCAACTGTCAACGCTTCATCTGTCTTTTTAATGTCCTGTTGCGTGAGACAGAAATGATCATTAGCACCTTATTCATTACCGACCAGTCATTGTGGAAAATTTACTTTGTAAATAAAATGATGTTTGTATTGCTGATTCATTTCATGTTTGGTTTACTGATGTTATTTCTTTATTGTTTCAAAAGTGGTATGACTTGAAACATTACCTATAATTCGTTTAGGCATGGCTTTCTCCTGCTTTGTTGAAATAACCCGTTTTATAAATAGTAGCTTCAACTTTTGAAATGTTTTGGCAGTCACAATTTGCATGAACCCCATCATGACAAATCTAATTAGTATATTTTTAAGGTTGTTCCAGTTCAAGAAGCTGCAACCGAAATTGGAAGTTATAATATCACGTAGTAGGCTCATATTGCCATCCAACGTTCACAACTTCAAGACTCTGACCAATGTCAAGGATAAAGCCATTCATTGCTCTTAGCCACTCATTACGAATTCCCAAGATATCCAACATCGAAAATTCATTGTTATTTACTTATTAAATATCATAAACACAGGGCTTGAATTTACTGCTATTTGCTATGCATTCATAACGATATGAATAACAGTCAGTTTTGCCTTTGAATACTAAAACAAACGTCATTGTAGGAAACTAGGTCCCCTATTATGTTTATGGTGTTTTGTCTGCAACAGACAGGCGCGACAATGTGACAACCATTTTCATAGATTTATTTCTCTGCGGGGGTTTTAACTAAAATCTCTTGAGGCAGGCAACAGTTATTTGGCAATTCGATTATAATAATATTTAAAAATTTAACATTGTTGTGATAAAATAGAAAAGATTTGATTGTAATATTATGCGCAGCTCAACAATAAATCTTCAAATATACGTTACTTGGGTTTGGGTTACCCGTGTCTAGATCCGTCTCAATAAACTTAAAATTGATTTTGAATGAACTACCAAAATTATATTATAACAGCAGCTGCCTGGGGCTTCGCCTTTGTGTAAAATGTTCTTGTATGAACCTTCACTCACATGAAAATAAACTTTATCTTAATCCAATAAGTGGTGTTATTCTGTTATAATCATCTCGCCGTGGTAACAAGTGCATTGAGCCTGAAGTGTGCTGTCAATCCCTAGAATCAATTGGAACGAAAGCTCATTCCCTAAGTTTTAATAATATTATTTTTTACAGGATACGACCAGTTGGTCACAGCCTAATCGTATGTCAAGTTTCTTCAAGCAGTTTAGATACTAAAACGTAGCAGATAAACATGTACATTTTCTAATTTATGATTCTATCTGAGATCCATCTACTTATATGAATATTTTAACATCTTTCAGTTCTATGTAGACCGAGAATATCAAGCTCTGAAAGTAAAATACTTTAAATTATTCAACTGCATGAGTTAAGACTGGAAGCTGATTCCGAAGTAGGAGGAAAAGGTTTGGCAGATGATAAATACTTAGACCTTGAGGTATCTATCCAAAAATGGCAGCAAAAATATAAAATGGGAGACCAGCAAAGTATGAAATTGTTCCATGAACAACGAGTTCAATGACTTTCAAATCAGGTAAGATGTTATCACATTCATAGGTATTACTTAACAGCTTTCAATGGGACGATTCCGTCACCATACGTGTACCTAGGTATTGGTTTTTGTCAATTTTAGATGTGTACTGCGACTTCTAAGAAGTTTGTGTACTTTGCTATTTAGTCGTACCGAGAAAAAATCATATCGATTCTATACGCGTGGTTATTTTCCTCGTTGGGGACTTATTTAGTCTGTTTTAGATTCTGCATGTCAAGATTGAGAATCATGCACAATTTAATGCAGCTTTGTAAAGATAGAGAGTTGAAGAAAACAAACTCAATGCTAACACTAAATACAAAGCGGCTACTAACACCTATCAAAACTAGATCAACCACAAAACATGGCACCTTCTTCTTGAAGGAAAAAAATGTGTTCCTTTTTTGTTTATGGGAGGTAATCTTTGGAAGTACCGATCCATGTACGAAAATTCATTCACAGAGAGGCTAAAACTAAAAACTATAGCTGAGCCTGAGGGCAAAAGATTACTTAATGAACCACGTTGTACATACATATCGTCGGCTTATTGCAAAAACTCATTAAGTGGCTACACAAAACTTTCAGAAATCATTTAATAACTTTAGATTGCGCGTTTTAAAACTACCACAATTATGATTTTACAAGGCATCTAATGGAATCATAAGGATTTTTGTTATCTGATAAATAAATGATAATAATAAATAACTAGGTAATAAGATGATTTCTCAAAGTTTTGTATTGTCACTTAATGAGTTCTTGCAGCAAGCCGACGAAATATAGTCACACTATTGGGAAATACCTCTCCCACAAATAAACTTCAATTTTTTCCAGTGTATTCCCTTCTTTGACTTCTAAATTACTGCTTCTCATGCCAGACAGAAGCCTGAGAAAACGCCTAGTATCAAACGTGCAGATCTGATATAGTATAAATCTGACATAGTTGAAAATATTAGTAAAACCATGTGCCAAGTGTGCATACATAATAATATGAGCTTTCAATTTTCATCAAATTGTCATCATTTTCCTTCCAAGAAATATTTTGTGTAAAATATTTGATTGCATTTTCTTGTTTCAACAGTTTATCTCACAAGAATCGCGAAGTAAAATGAAATCCTGCAGCTAAAATGCCAACATCAGAAATACCATCAAGGATACAACGTGTTAGGTCAAAGATTACAAGTCCTGCAAGTTATGTCCGGTGGCCATCAGATATGAATGTCTACGTCTGTTATGGGTTTTACGTACTTTCTCAATAGTTTAACAAAGCTTTCTTGTTTTTGAGTACAGTAGGTGAAACACAGCGTGTTTTTTTTTACGAGAATGAATGAGTACTTTATTTTTAAGTACCATGTTTGTAGGCTGGTTTCTCCTTTCTGTCATGAAAGTAAACACATCAAAAGTATCTAGGGATCAACATATATTTTTGCAATAACTTTCCTCCTGATTGATATTAATTAAAATTTTCTTTAAGGATTCATCAAATAAAGTGTTTTCGTTTGTCACAGTAACGATAAACCAAGTCACCTTTGCATTAATAAAGAAATTTGCCATTTTCCTAATAAAGGGATTTTTGACATTTGAACCACTAACATTAAAGTTCGAAAAAAAGACTGAAATAACAGTTTTCTTTAAAATTTTATTGGGTAACTTAAACAATTAATAATCCGTGTTTCTACCGCGAACACTAACAACACAAGAACATCGGTTTGGCATACTCAAAATGAGTTCATCCAAATCACGCTGTGGAATGGCCGCCCATGTTCGTTGCAACAACAAAAAAAGGTCTTCTTGCGACTGGATACCCTCCATATTCGGCAGAGCTCTTCTCTGTAGCATATCCCATGCATGCTCAATCGGGTTCAAGTCTGGCGACTGAGCAGGCCAGGGCAGGACATTGATGTTAGCTGCGGCGAGAGTCTGTCTTACAACTCTTGCGGTGTGCGGTCGTGCATTATCATGCATTAACTGAAATAAGGGACCGATTTGCACTTGTAGAGGAACGATGACGTCTGATACAATCGTCTCAGCATAAATTTGAGCGTTGAGGTTGCCTCTGATCCAAATCAACTCAGTTCTTCCGCCGATCCAAATACCCGCCCATACTATGATGGTTCCACCACTATAAGGATGGACTTCCTGGCAGGATTTTAATCGCTGTTGGCGTCCAGGGGTTCTCCAGTGTCGTATACGTCTTGTATCCGGTCTCATACCAAAACGAGACTCATCAGAAAAGCACACGAAACGCCATTGTTCTTCTGCCCAATTTCTGTGTTCAAGAGCCCATTGATATCGAATCCTACGATTGTGCATTGCTATAGGTGGTACCCGTAGCGGTCTTCGGGAATGAAGGTTCACTTCATGCAAGCGGTTTCTGACTGTTTGGTCGCTAATTAAGTTCCCTGAAGAGTGATGAAGCCTCACGGCTAACATCATGGCGGTTATTGTTGGAGCTCTTCGAGTTAAGATTTGAATGTATCGGTCTTGTCTCCGTGTGGTGCAGCGATACCGTCCTCCATGGCGCTCAGCCAAGGTAAGCGAAGAGCTCTGCCGAATATGGAGGGTATCCAGTCGCAAGAAGACCTTTTTTTGTTGTTGCAACGAACATGGGCGGCCATTCCACAGCGTGATTTGGATGAACTCATTTTGAGTATGCCAAACCGATGTTCTTGTGTTGTTAGTGTTCGCGGTAGAAACACGGATTATTAATTGTTTAAGTTACCCAATAAAATTTTAAAGAAAACTGTTATTTCAGTCTTTTTTTCGAACTTTAATGTTAGTGGTTCAAATGTCAAAAATCCCTTTATTAGGAAAATGGCAAATTTCTTTATTAATGCAAAGGTGACTTGGTTTATCGTTACTGTGACAAACGAAAACACTTTATTTGATGAATCCTTAAAGAAAATTTTAATTAATATCAATCAGGAGAAAAGTTATTGCAAAAATATATGTTGATCCCTAGATACTTTTGATGTGTTTAGTTAGTAAAGTCTTGTTTTAAATTGTGTTAGGTTTTATACATATTTTATGTATTTACTGATTGATACCAATGCCAGAGTTTGTGTTTTTACTTTTTTATTTTAGACACATATTAATTGAATTGCAAAAGTAAGCGGTTGCCTCCTATAATTGAAGGAATGTATTATTATTATACCTCTAGAACTTGATGTTTTTTTCTTAGTTTTATGGGTAGCTACATCTTTTGTTGGATGGAGGTCCCTAAAAAATTGATAAATTAGTCAAGTTATAAAAGTTTTGTTTTATATTCAATTTTTTTTATGACGTCCTACGTTTTATGTTATTTACCTACATATTCTCCAGTTACAAACAAACTTTCTTTTATTTTATGTTAATCTTAAAAGCTATCACGAGTATAACAAGTTTATTATAGTTATAAGACATTCCTTTGTTTTGTTATTAGCTAAAAACCTGATTTATTTTATTTCATTCTTGATAAACAGCGCTGTTGGCAAGATTGGCGCCTCCATTAAAATTAATGTTGGTTGATTCGGCAGTTGTAGTAAAAACTATGATTTTATTTGCGTATTGTTGTCAGGTGATTTAAAAATCCTATTCATTTAATTAAAAAGCAACCGTAAAAAGGTACCTTTGGTGAATTTTAGTTAAATCAAATCAATCCAATCTAATTAAGAAGAACATAAACGCTATAAACTCGGGATCCGTATACCAGTTTGCAGATGACACATGTATCTTAGTCGCCAATCACAACATCTCCGATGCTCAAAAATCCCTACAAGTTAACTTCGATCAAATGTGTAAATGGGCTCATGACGTAGGATTAGTAATTAACGCATCTAAAACAAAAGTTGTTCACATACGCTCATCACACAACAAATGTACCACCATACCGACAATTATAGCACATGAACATTCTTGCCTCCATGCCTCGTCAAAGGCATGCGCATGCCCACTGCTAGAAGTAGTCGATAAACACATGTACATCGGTCTAATAGTTGACAGCCGATTCTGTTGGGGTCCCCACAAAGAATACGTTTGCAACAAGCTGAGGTCTATTATAGGTAAACTTAGCATCTTAAAGTATAAATTGCCTTATAAAACACTAAGAATGTTATACATGGCCCTGGCAGACTCGGTTATCAACTACGGTCTCAGCAGCTACGGGAGAACTTACCATACATACCTATCAGATATTTATAAATTACAATTAAGAATATTAAAAGTCATTACACCTAAACATATAAAAAATAAATTTAAAAACAATGATGATGATCTATTTAAATACTGTAATGTTATGAATGTGTTCAATAAAGTTGAATTTTTCACCCTTGCTGAAGTAAATAGGCCTGAGTTACTAACCGAAAAAACAAGACCTGACTTCTTGAGGTCCATTACACTAAAAAATAAATACATTCTACCAAAAACCAACAATGTGTACGGAATGAGGATTGCAGAATATTTAGTACCTTACATTCTTAATAAACTTCCAGAAGATTTACAAACCTTATACAAAACGAGTTCGAAAAGCTACAAGTGTAAGTCAAAGTATTTCTTTACACATAAAGTCTATGTATAATTATTTTCTACTATCATGCAAGTTCGACTGTATCAACATCAATTTGTAATAATTAAATAAACGGCTCGCCAGCACACAGATAAACCCTGAGAGGTTTTCGTTGTGTGGCAAAAATCATTGTTAAAATAGATTTAAGTTTTTTGGAAATAAATAAATAAATAAATAAATAATTAAAAAATCTTGGAAAGAATTTTTAAAGAAATGATTAACTTTCTTAATTTCATAAAACAGACTTACAAAACGCATGATTCCAAATCAATTAAGTACAAACTATTATTTGTGTAAATTTTAATATTTTCTTTGTTGTAATAAAAAATACAAATCTTACCAATTTGATTTATATATTTACTAAAATACAAAGTAGGTACCTTCTACTAAGTATAGTCACATAATATTAGATAATTATGTAGACGCTGCCCATGAACGATACCAAGAGAATAAACATAGTTAAATTTCACATACTTAAAAAAAAATGTTTTTAATGGTCTTGCATGCGTGGGAGTGTATTTTAATAGGTTTCTAAGTATTTACCGCCAAAAGCTAATTCTTCAGTCATAAAGAACGTATTTAACGAAATCCTTTGAATTATGAAAGTGTTACAAACGAACAAAGATCGTTATTTATTTGTAAAATAGAAAATACCAAAGAATTGATGCTAAAATAGCAATTAGTGAACTGAACATGCCTGCAGGCGTTTCTTTTATGGCTTTAGAATTGTTTAAAATAAGTTATTGCTTATAAGAAAGACATCTTTCGATGATGTATTTGCTTATTTAAACAGTTTTACCGTGAAAGTTTAATAAATCTGTCAACTAATGCTAAATAATGAGCTCATCTTTATTAATTTTTAAGCATTTTGCAGTATGTAATTTGTGCTTTTTTATTACCAGACTTAGTCGCCTCCAGCGGTTTAGGTCAAGTGGAAATATTACAACTAAAGTAACGGAAAGGATGGCATTAAAAGCAATTTGACGAAATTAAAAAAAAAATGCATTTATTTTTAGATCCGGTTCCAAAAAAAAAAGTAGTTTTTAACAATATTATTTTGGCTAATTACAAATTATTGAGAGAATCGTTCTGTTTGGGTTTAGTAGCATTACTTTTTAAAATCTTAACTTGAAAGCTAAGCGAGTAGGTGAAGTGATCATGAAGGTAAACGTCATTCCCTGTTAATTGCATGCAATCAATAGGGAATGACGTTTCACTTCCAGCTAACTACATCTGCCTAAGTTTTCACGAGAGGTTTTTTATGGGGTATTAGTGATATTCATGCATGCATGCAGCATCAGAGTGGTATTAAAATTCTCCCTAAGTGTGACCAAAGAATTTATTTAATCAAAGTATTCGTTACGCTCTATGGCACATAAGCACCTTTAACTGTTTAAGGTGGATATGGCATAATAATTTAATTCATTAATCCGAATAAATTTTGGTTTCATGCTTTAAATTACGTATTTTTGACCATATGGTGTTGATAGCCCATCAACATCTTATAAGCATCAGCACCTTATGGTGAGTGATGTTTGAGATGTTATTTGGTACTTGCAATATTTCAACAGTAAGTTGTCAGTAAATTGGTTACCTAAATTTGCCCGACTAGGATAGTGAGAGCCTTTTTTTTTTTTTTTTTTTTTTAACGTGGGGAAATCCTCATGACTATCCCCCGTCTGGGGAAGACGGGGGGGTGTGCCGGACTCTTACCGGCTAAAACCACCACGGTGTTCCGTCACTTGACCGTAGGCCGGGGTCACGGGATTCGCAAAAGCATGCACCGCAACCCCGGCAGGTCTTGGTCCGCCAGCCCCTGGCGGACCTCTCTTTTGTGGGGCCTAGCCCCACGTCCTGCTGAGTGGCGCGCGTGGAACACGTCGCGTCGCCTACTCGGGCCTGTTACTGATCGGGCGGTGGGTCCCCTAACCCAGCGCCCGCAGGCCACACACTAGGGCGGCTGGAGATCGTCGCGGCGCGGCCTCCGGCGCCCGGTGCGTCTGGCGCGGGAAGGGAGAGTAGCAGCTGCCTCTCAGGATAGTCAGAGCCTAACAAACTTGGTACTTTTACTGGACTCTCGCTATGAATGAATTCTAAAAATCTCACCGTAAATTATTATTATGTCAAGAGAGCTTGAAGTGTCTTGTCACATTACTTTTCGGGATTTTATTTTTATAGACTAACTAGTATTTCGCTTGGGGGCGCGAGTTGCAAGCAACCCGCGGTGTCTTTTTAGTATTTTTTCTCATCCAAACACCCTCTATACAACCCCGAAAACCATTTTTCTCTACAATGTCAGGTTTCTGAGATATGCCAAGGGGTTGAAACAAGGGGGTTGAAAACGGTTGAATAGGGTTGATTTTTTTATTGGCCATATACTCATCCAGACACCCTCTATACAACCCCGAAGACCATTTTTCCCTTCTATGTTAGGTTTCTGAGATACGCAAAGGGGTTGAAAGTAGGGGTTGAAAAGGGTTGAATAGGGTTGAATTTTTTATTCGTCATATACTCATCCAGACACCCTCTATACAACCCCGAAAACCATTTTTCTCTAGAATGTCAGGTTTCTGAGATACGCAAAGGGGTTGAAACAAGGGGGTTGAAAAGGGTTGAATAGGGTTGATTTTTTTATTGGCCATATACTCACCCAGATACCCTCTATACAACCCCGAAAACCATTTTTCTCTAAAATGTCAGATTTCTGAGATACGCAAAGGGGTTGTAAAAAGGGGGTTGAAAAGGGGTAGTTTTTTTTTTCGTTTTCTACTCATCCAAACACCCTCTATACAACCCCGAAAACCATTTTTCTCTTCGACGTCAGGTTGCCGAGATAAGCAATGGGGTTGAAAGAAGGGGGTTGAAAAGGGGTAGTTTCAGATTTTTCCCATACTCACCCCGACACCTTCTATACAACCCCATATAAAGTTTTCCCCTCCTAGCACGGCAAGTGGGAGAACAATTATGTCAATCAGTCAGTCAATCAGTGGTTTTTTAATTGTATATAATATAACTAGTATTTCGCTTGGGGGCGCGAGTTGCAAGCAACCCGCGGTGTCTTTTTAGTATTTTTTCTCGTCCAAACACCCTCTATACAACCCCGAAAACCTTTTTTCTCTACAATGTCAGGTTTCTGAGATATGCCAAGGGGTTGAAAGTAGGGGGTTGAAAAGGATTGAAAAGGGTTGAATTTTTTACTGGCTATATACTCATCCAGACACCCTCTATACAACCCCGAAAACCATTTTTCTCTAGAATGTCAGGTTTCTGAGATACGCAAAGGGGTTGAAACAAGGGGGTTGAAAAGGGTTGAATAGGTTTGATTTTTTTATTGGCCATATACTCACCCAGATACCCTCTCTACAACCCCGAAGACCATTTTTCTCTACAATGTCAGGTTTCTGAGATATGCCAAAGGGTTGAAAGTAGGGGGTTGAAAAGGGTTGAATTTTTTATTGGCCATATACTCATCCAGACACCCTCTATACAACCCCGAAAACCATTTTTCTCTACTATGTCAGGTTTCTGAGATACGCAAAGGGGTTGTAAAAAGGGGGTTGAAAAGGGTTGAATTTTTATTGGCCATATACTCATCTAAATACCCTTTATACAACCTCGAAAACTATTTTTCTCTACTATGTCTGATTTCTGAGATACGCAAAGGGGGTTGAAAGAAGGGGGTTGAAAAGGGTTGATTTTTTATTGGCCATATACTCACCCAGATACCATCTATACAACCCCGAAAACCATTTTTCTCTACAATGTCAGGTTTCTGAGATATGCCAAGGGGTTGAAAGTAGGGGGTTGAAAAGGGTTGAATTTTTATTGGCCATATACTCATCTAAATACCCTTTATACAACCTCGAAAACTATTTTTCTCTACTATGTCTGATTTCTGAGATACGCAAAGGGGGTTGAAAGAAGGGGGTTGAAAAGGGTTGATTTTTTATTGGCCATATACTCACCCAGATACCATCTATACAACCCCGAAAACCATTTTTCTCTACAATGTCAGGTTTCTGAGATATGCCAAGGGGTTGAAAGTAGGGGGTTGAAAAGGGTTGAATTTTTATTGGCCATATACTCATCTAAATACCCTTTATACAACCTCGAAAACTATTTTTCTCTACTATGTCTGATTTCTGAGATACGCAAAGGGGGTTGAAAGAAGGGGGTTGAAAAGGGTTGATTTTTTATTGGCCATATACTCACCCAGATACCATCTATACAACCCCGAAAACCATTTTTCTCTACAATGTCAAGTTTCTGAGATACGCAAAGGGGTTGAAAGTAGGGGGTTGAAAAGGGTTGAATAGGGTTGAATTTTTTATTGGCCATATACTCATCCAAATACCCTCTATACAACCCCGAAAACCATTTTTCTCTTAAATGACAGATTTCTGAGATACGCAAAGGGGTTGTAAAAAGGGGGTTGAAAAGGGGTAGTTTTCTTTTTCGTTTTCTACTCATCCAAACACCCTCTATACAATCCCGAAAACCATTTTTCTCTTCGACGTCAGGTTTCTGAGATAAGCAATGGGGTTGAAAGAAGGAGGTTGAAAAGGGGTAGTTTCAGATTTTTCCCATACTCACCCCGACACCTTCTATACAACCCCATATAAAGTTTTCCCCTCCTAGCACGGCAAGTGGGAGAACAATTATGTCAATCAGTCAATCAGTGAGTGGTTTTTTAATTATATATAATATAACTAGTATTTCGCTTGGGGGCGCGAGTTGCAAGCAACCCGCGGTGTCTTTTTAGTATTTTTTCTCATCCAAACACCCTCTATACAACCCCGAAAACCATTTTTCTCTACAATGTCAGGTTTCTGAGATATGCCAAGGGGTTGAAACAAGGGGGTTGAAAACGGTTGAATAGGGTTGATTTTTTTATTGGCCATATACTCATCCAGACACCCTCTATACAACCCCGAAGACCATTTTTCCCTTCTATGTTAGGTTTCTGAGATACGCAAAGGGGTTGAAAGTAGGGGTTGAAAAGGGTTGAATAGGGTTGAATTTTTTATTCGTCATATACTCATCCAGACACCCTCTATACAACCCCGAAAACCATTTTTCTCTAGAATGTCAGGTTTCTGAGATACGCAAAGGGGTTGAAACAAGGGGGTTGAAAAGGGTTGAATAGGGTTGATTTTTTTATTGGCCATATACTCACCCAGATACCCTCTATACAACCCCGAAAACCATTTTTCTCTAAAATGTCAGATTTCTGAGATACGCAAAGGGGTTGTAAAAAGGGGGTTGAAAAGGGGTAGTTTTTTTTTTCGTTTTCTACTCATCCAAACACCCTCTATACAACCCCGAAAACCATTTTTCTCTTCGACGTCAGGTTGCCGAGATAAGCAATGGGGTTGAAAGAAGGGGGTTGAAAAGGGGTAGTTTCAGATTTTTCCCATACTCACCCCGACACCTTCTATACAACCCCATATAAAGTTTTCCCCTCCTAGCACGGCAAGTGGGAGAACAATTATGTCAATCAGTCAGTCAATCAGTGGTTTTTTAATTGTATATAATATAACTAGTATTTCGCTTGGGGGCGCGAGTTGCAAGCAACCCGCGGTGTCTTTTTAGTATTTTTTCTCATCCAAACACCCTCTATACAACCCCGAAAACCATTTTTCTCTACAATGTCAGGTTTCTGAGATATGCCAAGGGGTTGAAACAAGGGGGTTGAAAACGGTTGAAAAGGGTTGATTTTTTTATTGGCCATATACTCATCCAGACACCCTCTATACAACCCCGAAGACCATTTTTCCCTTCTATGTTAGGTTTCTGAGATACGCAAAGGGGTTGAAAGTAGGGGTTGAAAAGGGTTGAATTTTTTATTGGCCATATACTCATCCAGACACCCTCTATACAACCCCGAAGACCATTTTTCTCTACAATGTCAAGTTTCTGAGATACGCAAAGGGGTTGAAAGTAGGGGGTTGAAAAGGGTTGAATAGGGTTGATTTTTTTATTGGCCATATACTCACCCAGATACCCTCTACACAACCCCGAAAACCATTTTTCTCTAAAATGTCAGATTTCTGAGATACGCAAAGGGGTTGTAAAAAGGGGTTGAAAAGGGGTAATTTTTTTTTTCGTTTTATACTCATCCAAACATCCTCTATACAACCCCGAAAACCATTTTTCTCTTTGACGTCAGGTTTCCGAGATAAGCAATGGGGTTGAAAGAAGGGGGTTGAAAAGGGGTAGTTTCAGATTTTTCCCATACTCACCCCGACACCTTCTATACAACCCCATAAAAAGTTTTCCCCTCGTAGCATGGGAAGTGGGAGAACAATTATGTCAATCAGTGAGTGAGTGAGTGGTTATTTAATTATATATAATATAACTAGTATTTCGCTTGGGGGCGCGAGTTGCAAGCAACCCGCGGTGTCTTTTTAGTATTTTTTCTCGTCCAAACACCCTCTATACAACCCCGAAAACCTTTTTTCTCTACAATGTCAGGTTTCTGAGATATGCCAAGGGGTTGAAAGTAGGGGGTTGAAAAGGATTGAAAAGGGTTGAATTTTTTACTGGCTATATACTCATCCAGACACCCTCTATACAACCCCGAAAACCATTTTTCTCTAGAATGTCAGGTTTCTGAGATACGCAAAGGGGTTGAAACAAGGGGGTTGAAAAGGGTTGAATAGGTTTGATTTTTTTATTGGCCATATACTCACCCAGATACCCTCTCTACAACCCCGAAGACCATTTTTCTCTACAATGTCAGGTTTCTGAGATATGCCAAAGGGTTGAAAGTAGGGGGTTGAAAAGGGTTGAATTTTTTATTGGCCATATACTCATCCAGACACCCTCTATACAACCCCGAAAACCATTTTTCTCTACTATGTCAGGTTTCTGAGATACGCAAAGGGGTTGTAAAAAGGGGGTTGAAAAGGGTTGAATTTTTATTGGCCATATACTCATCTAAATACCCTTTATACAACCTCGAAAACTATTTTTCTCTACTATGTCTGATTTCTGAGATACGCAAAGGGGGTTGAAAGAAGGGGGTTGAAAAGGGTTGATTTTTTATTGGCCATATACTCACCCAGATACCATCTATACAACCCCGAAAACCATTTTTCTCTACAATGTCAGGTTTCTGAGATATGCCAAGGGGTTGAAAGTAGGGGGTTGAAAAGGGTTGAATTTTTATTGGCCATATACTCATCTAAATACCCTTTATACAACCTCGAAAACTATTTTTCTCTACTATGTCTGATTTCTGAGATACGCAAAGGGGGTTGAAAGAAGGGGGTTGAAAAGGGTTGATTTTTTATTGGCCATATACTCACCCAGATACCATCTATACAACCCCGAAAACCATTTTTCTCTACAATGTCAGGTTTCTGAGATATGCCAAGGGGTTGAAAGTAGGGGGTTGAAAAGGGTTGAATTTTTATTGGCCATATACTCATCTAAATACCCTTTATACAACCTCGAAAACTATTTTTCTCTACTATGTCTGATTTCTGAGATACGCAAAGGGGGTTGAAAGAAGGGGGTTGAAAAGGGTTGATTTTTTATTGGCCATATACTCACCCAGATACCATCTATACAACCCCGAAAACCATTTTTCTCTACAATGTCAAGTTTCTGAGATACGCAAAGGGGTTGAAAGTAGGGGGTTGAAAAGGGTTGAATAGGGTTGAATTTTTTATTGGCCATATACTCATCCAAATACCCTCTATACAACCCCGAAAACCATTTTTCTCTTAAATGACAGATTTCTGAGATACGCAAAGGGGTTGTAAAAAGGGGGTTGAAAAGGGGTAGTTTTCTTTTTCGTTTTCTACTCATCCAAACACCCTCTATACAATCCCGAAAACCATTTTTCTCTTCGACGTCAGGTTTCTGAGATAAGCAATGGGGTTGAAAGAAGGAGGTTGAAAAGGGGTAGTTTCAGATTTTTCCCATACTCACCCCGACACCTTCTATACAACCCCATATAAAGTTTTCCCCTCCTAGCACGGCAAGTGGGAGAACAATTATGTCAATCAGTCAATCAGTGAGTGGTTTTTTAATTATATATAATATAACTAGTATTTCGCTTGGGGGCGCGAGTTGCGAGCAACTCGCGGTGTCTTTTTAGTATTTTTTGACTAACAGCAAAGGGGTTGAAAAGGGTTGAATTTTTATTGGCCATATACTCACCCAGATACCCTCTTTACAAACCCGAAAACCATTTTTCTCTACAATGTCAGGTTTCTGAGATATGCCAAGGGGTTGAAAGAAGGGGGTTGAAAAGGGTTGTTTTTTTTATTGCCCATATACTCAACCAGATACCCTCTATACAACCCCGAAAACCATTTTTCTCTACAATGTCAGGTTTCTGAGATATGCCAAGGGGTTGAAAGAAGGGGGTTGAAAAGGGTTGAAGAGGGTTGAATTTTTTATTCGTCATATACTCATCCAGATACCCTCTATACAAACCCGAAAACCATTTTTCTCTAAATTGTCAGATTTCTGAGATACGCAAAGGGGTTGTAAAAAGGGGGTTGAAAAGGGGTAGTTTTTTTTTCGTTTTCTACTCATCCAAACACCCTCTATACAACCCCGAAAACCACTTTTCTCTTCGACGTCAGGTTTCTGAGATAAGCAATGGGGTCGAAAGAAGGGGGTTGAAAAGGGGTAGTTTCAGATTTTTCCCATACTCACCCCGACACCTTCTATACAACCCCATAAAAAGTTTTCCCCTCCTAGCACGGCAAGTGGGAGAACAATTATGTCAATCAGTGAGTGAGTGGTTTTTTAATTGTATATAATATAACTAGTATTTCGCTTGGGGGCGCGAGTTGCAAGCAACCCGCGGTGTCTTTTTAGTATTTTTAGTAACAATTATTATCTCTACAATGTCAGATTTCTGAGTTACGCAAAGGGGTTGAAAGAAGGGGGTTGAAAAGGGTTGAATTTTTTTTGGCCATATATTCATCCAGATGTCCTCTATACAACCCCGAAGGCCATTTTTCTCTACAATGTCAGGTTTCTGAGTTACGCAAAGGGGTTGAAAGAAGGGGGTTGAAAAGGGTTGATTTTTTTTTAGCCATATTTTCATCCAAATGCCCTCTATACAACCCCGAAAACCATTTTTCTCTACAATGTCAGGTTTCTGAGTTACGCAAAGGGGTTGAAAGAAGGAGGTTGAAAAGGGTTGAATTTTTCTTGGCCATATTTTCATCCAGACACCCTCTATACAACCCCGAAGACCATTTTTCTCTACAATGTCAGGTTTCCGAAATATGCCAAGATGTTGAAACAAGGGGGTTGAAAAGGGTTGAATAGGGTTGGCTTTTTTATTGGCCATATACTCATCCAGACACCCTCTATACAACCCCGAAAACCATTTTTCTCTAGAATGTCAGGTTTCTGAGATACGCAAAGGGGTTGAAACAAGGGGGTTGAAAAGGGTTGAATAGGGTTGAATTTTTTATTGGCCATATACTCATCCAAACACACTCTATACAACCCCGAAAACCATTTTTCTCTAAAATGACAGATTTCTGAGATACGCAAAGGGGTTGTAAAAAGGGGGTTGAAAAGGGGTAGTTTTTTTTTCGTTTTCTACTCATCCAAACACCCTCTATACAACCCCGAAAACCATTTTTCTCTTCGACGTCAGGTTTCTGAGATAAGCAATGGGGTTGAAAGAAGGGGGTTGAAAAGGGGTAGTTTCAGATTTTTCCCATACTCACCCCGACACCTTCTATACAACCCCATATAAAGTTTTCCCCTCCTAGCACGGCAAGTGGGAGAACAATTATGTCAATCAGTCAGTCAATCAATCAGTCAGTGGTTTTTTAATTGTATATAATATAACTAGTATTTCGCTTGGGGGCGCGAGTTGCAAGCAACTCGCGGTGTCTTTTTAGTATTTTTTGACTAACAATTATTATTTCCCTGTGAAAATAATAATTTCAACAGGGTTGGTAACGGGGGGTTGTAAAAAGTTGAATTTTTTATTTGTCATCTACACACCCAGACGCCCTTGACTAACCCTGAAAATCATATTTCTTTATTATGACAGGTTTTGATAGGCAAAAAGGGTTGAATTTTTTATTCGTCATTTACTCAGCCAAACAGTCTATACAACCCCGAAACCATTTTTCTCTTCTATGTCAGGTTTCTGAGATACGCAAAGGGGTTGAAAGAAGGGGGTTGAAAAGGGTTGAATATTTCATTCGTCATATACTCATCCAAACACACTCTATACAACCTCGAAAACTATTTTTCTCTACTATGTCAGGTTTCTGAGGTACGCATAGGGGTTGAAAAGGGTTGTATTTTTTAATCTATACTAATATTATAAAGCTGAAGAGTTTGTTTGTTTGTTTGTTTGAACGCGCTAATCTCAGGAACTACTGGTTCGCATTGAAAAATTCTTTTTGGGTTGAATAGACCATTTATCGAGGAAGGCTTTAGGCTATATATCATCACGCTTAAGCCAATAGGAGCGGAGCAGCGATAAAGAAGGTTTTAAAATCGGGGATTCCACGGGGACGAAGTCGCGGACAGCAGCTAGTCGCCATATACTTGTCCAAATACCCTCCATACAAACCTGAAAACAGTTTTGCTCTTCTATGTCAGGTTTCTGAGATACGCAAAAGGGGTTGAAAGAAGGGGGTTGAAAAGGGTTGAATATTTTATTCGTCTTATACTCATCCAAACACACTCTATACAACCTCGAAAACTATTTTTCACTACTATGTCAGGTTTCATAGGTACGCATAGGGGTTGAAAAGGGTTGTATTTTTAATCGCCATATACTTGTCCAAATAACCTCCATACAAACCTGAAAACCGTTTTGCTCTTCTATGTCAGGTTTCTGAGATACGCAAAGGGGTTGAAAGAACAGTACAAAAAAAGGTATTGCAAAGGTACCTTAAAAAGGTAGCCAGTACCTAGATAGGTAGTAGTCTGTCAAAATCGGTCTAAAATGAATTCGGCGTCTCTAAACCTTTACACGTGCTGTCATTCTTATTTAAAATATTTGCTAATTATTTCGTAATCGTAACCTTTTAACGTTCCCACTGCTGGGACACAGGCCTCCTCTCTAGGAGAGGGAACGGGCCGTAATCCAATTGTTGGGCTAATTATTTATATCTAATATATATAATACCATTCTAGTATCAAGATCAGCTGGGTCGTAGTAACTGGGTTGCTACCTGAGCGATCGTGGCGCCCTAATTTATTTTCTACTCTTTTATGTCGCACTGTACCTGCCAATCTTTATCAAAAAACTATATTGACAGGTCTTTAAAGAATAAAAAGCAACAAAAATCAGTAAGTAAATTATAAAATGTTCGTATGAATTCCTAAAGAAATCAAGTTAATGATTTTATAAATCTCATTCAGTTAACTACGTACTATGATGTGTGTACGTGTGTTAGAACGTTTTATTCAAAGGAATCACACAGCAAAGAGATATTCTTTGTTTGAGAAAATAAAAATTAAACTCAAATTTAAATCAAAGTAAAAATCATTTATTTCAAATAAACTGTGTAAAGGAACTTTGGAAAAGTCAAGGACTGTCAGTCAGCTAGGTGAAGCTAGTCCTGCCGCGCCAGTAATAAGAACAGCAAGTCGCTCTGAACGAGACGACTCACCGACCCCCATCTCCAGCGCGACTGGTGCACGTTCCAAAAAGTGGATCCTATGGAGAAGAACGTGCAAGAAACTCCATGGACACTCTTTTAAAAATCATAGTTTACAGTCATTATATTTAAAAATTGTAAATGTATGAAGCTATACAATGCAAAATTGATTGGCTCTATACAATGAAGGTAATTAGAACCTAGGAATAGATAATAATAATACATAAATTGGAAGAAGAAGAAGAAGGAATAAAAGTAGTAGTAGTAATAACAGACAATAATAATTACAATAGTTCTGAGTGTTGGTAAGTCGGAAATGCATGCAATTATACAATGCAAAGTTGATTGACTATACAATAAAAAATCATGTTCTTACAATTTTCAGCGACTTGAAGGTAATTATGGTGGTAATAAGAAAAAGGCATATAAGTAATACTGAGTCATGAATAGTAAGAATAAGAAGGAATAAAAGTAGTAGTAGTCATAATAGAGAATAATACATAAATAGTAAAGAAGAGAAGGCATAATGGTGGTAATAAGTATAGAAAATATCAACATATGAATAGCAACAAGGAGAAGGCACAAAAGTAGTAGTAGTAATAATAGAGAATAATAATACATGAATAGTAAAAAAAGGAACGCATAATTGTAATAAATAAAAGGAGAAGGCATTAAAGTTTTAGTAAAAATAGGGAATAATAATATATGAATAGTAAGAAGAAATCCTAAAAGTGGTAGTAGTAATAATAAAGAATAATACATGAAAAGTAAAACAAAAACGCATGATGGTAATAATAAGAATAGAAAATATCAATACATGAATAGTAAGAAGAAATAGGAGGCAGAAGTAGAAATAAGAATAGAGAATATCAATACATGAATAGTAAGAAGAAATAAGAGGCAGAAGTAGAAATAAGAATAGAGAATATCAATACATGAATAGTAGAAGAATAAAATAATTCAAATAGTACATAGAAAAGAAAGAAGAAATATGTGTTACGAGTTTTGTCAAACTAAAAATAATAATTTCAGCATTACTTAAAATAACAATTAACTAACAAATGAAAAGTGCTTTTTGGAGAATGATTCTGTCTTAGGGTAAGATCATTGTGCTGGATACTGTTACCGATCATAGGAAATTCATTCAGTAACTGTCAATCGATCACGAATTTACTGCGGTCATGTTTTGTTATTAAACCTGGTCAACTGGATTTTCGTCAGTTGGCTTGTTACCTAGAATACGATCTGACATAGCGTAGAGTCAGTACAAGTGAATGTCAGTACGAAATCTCCATTGCTGACAAAAGTGATGGTAAGTCGTATGAATGTAATCAGTACCAACTCAGTATTCGTAGCTGTGTTGTCTGTGGTACACTGGTCTCTGCGTTAGTAGGTGGCGAACTGTTGCTAAGATATGTCATCGATTTGGACTTGGGTCGCTGGAGATGTAGGACGCTCAACATAGAAAGGTTTACTGTCCTAAATGACGTAGTATGAACATGTATGAACGTGTATAATGTTTAAATTAAGTTCCAAAAATAAAGAGATTTATGTCCAAATCAACGCTTCATTCAATTTTTATAGTGTAAAGAAAGAAGAGCTGTGAACTGTGTATGAAAGATAGAACTACAAAAATTACGTAGTCATGTGTATGAGTGTAATGTTTGAGTAAAGAATTATGTGTCCAACCAATCGCGTCAGTCACTTTTTATTGTATAAAGAGTGAAGAACTGTGGACTGCGTTTAGAAATAGAACAACAAAATAACGTCAATATGTATATGAGTGTGATTTTTGAATAAAGAACTATGTGTCCAACCAATCGCGTCAGTCACTTTTTACTGTGTAAAGAGTGAAGAGCTATGGACTGTGTGTAAAAATAGAACAACAAAAATGATGTAGCTACATATGTATGAGAGTAATGTTTGAGTAAAGAACTATGTGTCCAACCAATCGCGTCAGTCACTTTTTACTGTAGAAAGAGTGAAGAGCTGTGGACTGCGTTTAGAAATAGAACAGCAAAAATGACGTCATTATGTATATGAGTGTAATATTTGAGTCAAGATTTGGGTGTCCAACATAGCGCGTCAGTCACTTATTACTGTATAAAGAGTGAAGAACTGTGGACTGCGTTTAGAAATAGAACAGCAAAATAACGTCATTATGTATATGAGTGTGATTTTTGAATAAAGAACTATGTGTCCAACCAATCGCGTCAGTCACTTTTTACTGTGTAAAGAGTGAAGAGCTGTGGACTGTGTGTAAAAATAGAACAACAAAAATGATGTAGCTACATATGTATGTATGAGAGTAATGTTTGAGTAAAGAACTATGTGTCCAACCAATCGCGTCAGTCACTTTTTACTGTAGAAAGAGTGAAGAGCTGTGGACTGCGTTTAGAAATAGAACAGCAAAAATGACGTCATTATGTATATGAGTGTAATATTTGAGTCAAGATTTGGGTGTCCAACAAAGCGCGTCAGTCACTTATTACTGTATAAAGAGTGAAGAACTGTGGACTGCGTTTAGAAATAGAACAGCAAAATAACGTCATTATGTATATGAGTGTGATTTTTGAATAAAGAACTATGTGTCCAACCAATCGCGTCAGTCACTTTTTACTGTGTAAAGAGTGAAGAGCTGTGGACTGTGTGTAAAAATAGAACAACAAAAATGATGTAGCTACATATGTATGACAGTAATGTTTGAGTAAAGAACTATGTGTCCAACCAATCGCGTCAGTCACTTTTTACTGTAGAAAGAGTGAAGAGCTGTGGACTGCGTTTAGAAATAGAACAGCAAAAATGACGTCATTATGTATATGAGTGTAATATTTGAGTCAAGATTTGGGTGTCCAACAAAGCGCGTCAGTCACTTTTTACTGTGTAAAGAGTGAAGAGCTGTGGACTGTGTCTAGAAATAGAACAACAAAAATGACGTAGCTACATATGTATGAGAGTAATGTTTGAGTAAATAACTATGTGTCAACCAATTGCGTCAGTCACTTTTTACTGTAGAAAGAGTGAAGAGCTGTGGACTGCGTTTAGAAATAGAACAGCAAAAATGACGTCATTATGTATATGAGTGTAATATCTGAGTCAAGATTTGGGTGTCCAACAAATCGCGTCAGTCACTTTTTACTGTGTAAAGAGTGAAGAGCTGTGGACTGCGTTTAGAAATAGAACAGCAAAAATGACGTCATTATGTATATGACTGTAAATTTGAGTCAAGATTTGGGTGTCCAACAAATCGCGTCAGTCACTTTTTACTGTGTAAAGAGTGAAGAGCTGTGGACTGTGTGTAAAAATAGAACAACAAAAATGATGTAGCTACATATGTATGAGAGTAATGTTTGAGTAAAGAACTATGTGTCCAACCAATCGCGTCAGTCACTTTTTACTGTATAAAGAGTGAAGAGCTGTGGACTGTGTTTAGAAATAGAACAAAAAAAATGACGTAGCTACATATGTATGAGAGTAATGTTTGAGTAAAGAACTATGTGTCCAACCAATCGCGTCAGTCACTTTTTACTGTGTAAAGAGTGAAGAGCTGTGGACTGTGTCTAGAAATAGAACAACAAAAATGACGTAGCTACATATGTATGAGAGTAATGTTTGAGTAAATAACTATGTGTTCAACCAATTGCGTCAGTCACTTTTTACTGTAGAAAGAGTTAAGAGCTGTGGACTGCGTTTAGAAATAGAACAGCAAAAATGACGTCATTATGTATATGAGTGTAAATTTGAGTCAAGATTTGGGTGTCCAACAAATCGCGTCAGTCACTTTTTACTGTGTAAAGAGTGAAGAGCTGTGGACTGCGTTTAGAAATAGAACAGCAAAAATGACGTCATCTATACTAATATTATAAAGCTGAAGAGTTTGTTTGTTTGTTTGTTTGTTTGTTTGTTTGAACGCGCTAATCTCAGGAACTACTGATCCGATTTGAAAAAATCTTTCAGTGTTAGATAGCCCATTTATCGAGGAAGGCTATAGGCTATATTTTATCCCCATATTCCCACGGGAACGGGAACTACGCGGGTGAAACCGCGAGGCGCTGCTAGTTATGTATATGACTGTAAATTTGAGTCAAGATTTGGGTGTCCAACAAATCGCGTCAGTCACTTTTTACTGTGTAAAGAGTGAAGAGCTGTGGACTGTGTTTAGAAATAGAACAGCAAAAATGACGTCATTATGTATATGAGTGTAATATTTGAGTCAAGATTTGGGTGTCCAACAAAGCGCGTCAGTCACTTATTACTGTATAAAGAGTGAAGAACTGTGGACTGCGTTTAGAAATAGAACAGCAAAATAACGTCATTATGTATATGAGTGTGATTTTTGAATAAAGAACTATGTGTCCAACCAATCGCGTCAGTCACTTTTTACTGTGTAAAGAGTGAAGAGCTGTGGACTGTGTGTAAAAATAGAACAGCAAAATGACGTAGTTATGCATATGAGTGTAATGTTTGAGTAAAGATTTGGGTGTCCAACAAATCGCGTCAGTCACTTTTTACTGTGTAAAGAGTGAAGAGCTGTGGACTGTGCTTAGATATAGAACTACAACAATGACGTAGTTATGTATATAGTGTAATGTTTGAGTAAAGACATGGGTGTCCAATAAATCGCGTCAGTCACTTTTTACTGTGTAAAGAGTGAAGAGCTGAGTGATGTGAAGAGATGAGTTAATGTTTGAGTATAGTGAATAATTGTGCCTTGGCCGTAACGTATAAGTACCGATTTCGGCCAAGGGGTCGAAATCGGTCGGATCGCATCATCGTCATCATCATCAATATTGTGATGCAACATAAGTGATTATTTTTTATGATTTACATGATACATGTACATCACACAATCTCATTTTAATAATCTTTCGCTGTCATAACTATGTTATCGGAGGCACATTATAGGTACCTGTTTTAATTATTTGCTATATCTAGTAAAAATAAAAGGATAATAGATAACGAATTATGCGTATGATGTTTGAGTAAAGTAAATAAAATATGTGTCCAATCAATAGCTTCAGTCTCAACAATCTTATTGTATTAGGAATACATATGTATGTACCTATATTTGATGTTTGAGTAGAGAGAGTGCCGAAAGTAAAGTGATATTATGTCCAACCGAATGTTTCAGTCATTTTTTATAGTGCAAAAAGTGAAAACTTATGAGAAGGAAGAAGAAAAATTCTTTCAGTGTTAGATAGCCCATTTACCGTGGAAGGCTATAGGCTATATATCATGACGAAGTCGCGGGCAGCAGCTAGTTACCAATATAAGTTTAGGTTAGTTTAAGGTTAAGAATAGTTAGGGCATATTACCTAAACTGAGATATATTCGTAGAAGTTATATATACAACTTTGAATTTAGCCCTGTCTTTAATAAACGTTATTAAATCGTCTTACTAACGAATTTAGAAAAGAATGTACCTTCAGTGCTCAATACCAGACGGCCCACGAACGAACAAATATGTGTTCAATTATTAATAGCCTTACCTTTTTCTCGACTGAAATCCCATTAGTTGCAAATGAAAAGCTAGAGTCCATGACTACTGAGCGTGGCTTTGGAGTTGGGATCGTTGTGTCCGACATAATCACTTGACCTACTTCACTATTGATGATTTTCACAATTGGTCTCAGTTCGTATGTTATATTATTACAGAGTTTAGTTAAGGGGCAAACTACAGGGTAGTTTGACTTTGTTGCAGTACGGAAATTCATAAACTGCTACCAATCACCACCGCTCGACATTATCGACACATTGCACCGATTCAATAAATGCCAAGAATTGCAACTCATTCAAAACTCATTCGAAAGAAAGGCTAAGCGAATTGTCTCATCGTATTTTATCAAATGAAAGCTCTAGTACTGAGTCCTGAGGGCAGTATCTCTTTATATTTCAGAAATTATAATTTTATTCTTTCTTCCTCAACCTTACCCCAACATATCGAATTAAAGCCGTCACGGCCTTATTACAAAACGAAATCTAACTTTTCACAATGGTTTAAATAAAAAATGCATTTTTTAATAGTTAACGTTATTCCGACTGTCTTGAAGTTATTAATACAAAAACATTTTGGATCCCAATCTATGTTGTCAACTTTATAGCAGTAGGAATAAAGGTCGAAATAAAAAAATGGCTTTTTGATTTAAACCAACGTCAAAAGTTAGAACGCGTTTTGTAATAAGGCTGTCGAAGTTCAATGGAAAGCAAATTTTATTAATTATTCTTAACTTAATTTGATGCACTTATCGAACTTTATCAGCAAATAAAAAAATATAGCCAGTTTTTATAGCATAAAAAGAGCGAAAGTCAGTAAGTTATGGTTGCATGAATGGATTTTGTAAACGTCACTTACCTACTATGATTTTTGTACGTTTGTGAGATCATTTTGTTCAAGGAATCACAAAGCACAGAAACATTCTTTGGTTGCGAAAACAAAATTAGAACGTACTTTTTTTTATAACATTGCATGCACCTACACATGCATGAGAATATTTTTACGTTTATTTCAAGTAAACCAATTAAAAGCACTTGAATTATCACGGTAGGTCAGTCAGTGGTGAAGCTATTGCATGTTCGCTAACATAGGTAGATCTTTATGGAACATATTTACGAAATATTATAATCGTTACATGTTCCAATTTCATAAATAATATACAATAATAAAGAGATTGAGTCTCTACAATGCAAAATCCAAGCCATTAGAGAAACATGCAGGTTAATGTCTGAAGTGGTCTTTTGAGGAAGGAGCCACACAGATTTGAGCGGACCTGTCCAGACAGTGCAAGCATTTGTCAGTTATCGTGTAGCTCAAACTCAAACCTTTGAAAAGCTCAACGTTCCGACGAACAATACCAAAGTAAGGACATTTGGGTAGGCCACATAGTGTACTCAAACTGTCAGACAGTTATGAAAGTAACCCTTAGAATAACCACCTACATGGTACTCATAATTAGACCGTCATGTAAGAACCATGCAGATTAGGTAATGTCTGAGATGGTCTTTAGAAGAAAGAAACACACAGATTTGAGTGGACCTGTCCAGTCAGTGCAAGCATTTGTCAGTTTTCATACAGCTCAATTCAGACCTTTCAAGAGCTCAACGATCTGACGAACAATACCAAAGAAAGGACATTTGGGTAGGCCGCAAAAGGTACTCAAACTGCCAGACAAATTTAAAAGTATCTAAAAAGAAGAAAATATAATCCGAATGGTCCTAACATTCAATGTTCGTACCAAAGAAAGATTTGACAAAAAGAAACAATGATTTAAAAAAAGTGTTTGTTATTAGAGACACATCCATATTTTTAGTAACAAAAAGAAAAGTACTTAAAATCTATGTTAGTAGATTGAATATTCTAATGTTTATTTATGTAGGTTGATACATCAACCTGCACCTCTCACGTGCAGCTTGACTTACCAGCTGTACACAGTCGTGTCCAACTTATTAGCTATTATTTTCAGGATGCTGTTGCTACTCCCATACACCGCCGTCATGACCGGCGCTGTTTTCTTGCGCATAATTGCATAAAAGTCATCCACTTGCACGTCCGTAAACATGTCTGAGGCACTGCAGAAACGAGGGAGGCACAACAGTGCCCTGAAAATGTTATTATACTAAACTTTGAGGGAACCGTAGGAACGTTATGTGTACTTGACTCATAGAACGCTCGTGTATAAATTTTGACAGTACGCTTCAAATAGCGTCAGCGAGCGAATGTATGTGCCAGCATGCTTTCCCGTACCGACAGCGCCCTCATCCTCTACTTTCTAGGTGTCAGTAACAATATGCCTAGGTACTTAAACTTAGAAACACTGTTAAAATGTCGATATTTTTCCTTTTGTTGTTTCCCACAAAAAGCATGTCTCACTATTTTTATTGTGTTACACTTTAAACCATGTTTCTCCGCATAAGCTTTACATGCAGTTAGTAGTTTTCTTAATCCATTAATTGACGAACTTAATAGGACCATGTCGTCCGCATAACTTCTGTTGTTAACACTAAAGTCATCTATGCGGCAATCGACATGCATCCTGCTCAATCCCTCAAACAGTTGATTCATATATAGGTTAAAGATCCTTGGGGAGGGTAACCCTCCTTGAATTTTTGAAAATCTTTTGTTTCTAATAAAAAATAAAGGAATATTTTCTTTGAGCAAAATTTTCTATCTGCAGTATTAAGAGTACTTTCCCTTCAGGTGGCATTACAAAATTCCACCCTGTATATTATAAATGCAATAATAAAGAGATTGAGTCTCTACAATGCAAAATCCAAGCCATTAGAGAAACATGCAGGTTAATGTCTGAAGTGGTCTTTTGAGGAAGGAGCCACACAGATTTGAGCGGACCTGTCCAGACAGTGCAAGCATTTGTCAGTTATCGTGTAGCTCAAACTCAAACCTTTGAAAAGCTCAACGTTCCGACGAACAATACCAAAGTAAGGACATTTGGGTAGGCCACATAGTGTACTCAAACTGTCAGACAGTTATGAAAGTAACCCTTAGAATAACCACCTACATGGTACTCATAATTAGACAGTCATGTAAGAACCATGCAGATTAGGTAATGTCTGAGATGGTCTTTAGAAGAAAGAAACACACAGATTTGAGTGGACATGTCCAGTCAGTGCAAGCATTTGTCAGTTTTCATACAGCTCAATTCAGACCTTTCAAGAGCTCAACGATCTGACGAACAATACCAAAGAAAGGACATTTGGGTAGGCCGCAAAAGCTACTCAAACTGCCAGACAAATTTAAAAGTATCTAAAAAGAAGAAAATATAATCCGAATGATCCTAACATTCAATGTTCGTACCAAAGAAAGATTTGACAAAAAGAAACAATGATTTAAAAAAAGGGTTTGTTATTAGAGACACATCCATATTTTTAGTAACAAAAAGAAAAGTACTTAAAATCTATGTTAGTAGATTGAATATTCTAATGTTTATTTATGTAGGTTGATACATCAACCTGCACCTCTCACGTGCAGCTTGACGTACCAGCTGTACACAGTCGTGTCCAACTTATTAGCTATCATTTTCAGGATGCTGTTGCTACTCTCATACACCGCCGTCATGACCGGCGCTGTTTTCTTGCGCATAATTGCATAAAAGTCATCCACTTGCGCGTCCGTAAACATGTCTGAGGCACTGCAGAAACAAGGGAGGCACAACAGTGCCCTGAAAATGTTATTATACTAAACTTTGAGGGAACCGTAGGAACGTTATGTGTATTTGACTCATAGACCGCTCGTGTATAAATTTTGACAGTACGCTTCAAATAGCGTCAGCGAGCGAATGTATGTGCCAGCATGCTTTCCCGTACCGACAGCGCCCTCATTCTCAACTTTCTCGGTGTCAGTAACAATATGCCTAGGTACTTAAACTTAGAAACACTGTTAAAATGTCGATATTTTTCCTTTTGTTGTTTCCCACAAAAAGCATGTCTCATTATTTTTATTGTGTTACACTTTAAACCATGTTTCTCCGCATAAGCTTTACATGCAGTTAGTAGTTTTCTTAATCCATTGATTGACGAACTTAATAGGGCCATGTCGTCCGCGTAACTTGTGTTGTTAACACTAAAGTCATCTATGCGGCAACCGACATGCATCCTGCTCAATCCCTCAAACAGTTGATTCATATATAGGTTAAAGATCCTTGGGGAGGGTAACCCTCCTTGAATTTTTGAAAATCTTTTGTTTCTAATAAAAAATAAAGGAATATTTTCTTTGAGCAAAATTTTCTATCTGCAGTATTAAGAATGCTTTCCCTTCAGGTGGCATTACAAAATTCCACCCTGTATATTATAAATGCGAATATTTGTAAGTATGTTTGTTAGGTATTTTGCGCAAAAACTACTGAGTGGATTTGTATGAAATTTGGCACACAAGACCACGCGGATGACACCGCGAGGCGCTGCTAGTTTATAAATAATTGAATTAGGTACCTATTATGTACCTAAGTAAACAAAATGATGGCATAGAAAGTATTAAAATGGAAACCTGGACTTGACATGTTAATGCTACCTACCTAAGTCTGTAATAGCCATGTCAGAAACCTGTGGGGTTACCAGAGGCGGCTAAATAACTCTGACATCAGAAATGGCAACACCTCACACGATAAGAAGTATTAAAATGAGATTGTTTGTTAATACGTGTAAGCGTAAGTACTTGAATCAGTAATTATATTGCATCACAATCAATCACAACCATGATACAACTTATTTCATCAACGACTATTGATCAGACGCTTTCTGCGCCTCAGTATTGATTAGGACAGTAAACCTTTCCATGTTGAGCGTCCTACATCTCCAGCGACCCAAGTCCAAATCGATGACATATCTTAGCAACAGTTCGCCACCTACTAACGCAGAGACCAGTGTACCACAGACAACATAGCTACGAATACTGAGTTGGTACTGATTACATTCATACGACTTCCCATCACTTTTGTCAGCAATGGAGATTTCGTACTGACATTCACTTGTACTGACTCTACGCTATGCCAGATCGTATTCTAGGTAACAAGCCAACTGACGAAAATCCAGTTGACCAGGTTTAATAACAAAACGACCGCAGTAAATTCGTGATTGATTGACAGTTACTGAATGAATTTCCTATGATCGGTAACAGTATCCAGCACAATGATCTTACCCTAAGACAGAATCATTCTCCAAAAAGCACTTTTCATTTGTTAGTTAATTGTTAATTTAAGTAAAGTTGAAATTATAATTTTTAATTTAACATCAATACTCAACACGATAATTTCTTCTGTAAAGGGTAAAGTAAAATAAACTAATATAAATAATTATAATAAACATAATAACGATTAATAAAGGAACACACGGAATAGCCATGCCAACATGATTTCTTGATAATTAATATTATACACATTTATCGCGTGATTTGCCTATGAAGATACAGAGATGAACAATTTATACTTACTTCCTCAGGTAGCTCTAAATTTTAAAATGTTTAGATTGAAATTAATCCCTAATGAAGACGTGTTTACAAAAGTTCCGGTATTATTACATTTTTTGCGTATGGTTTGTCATTAAAAAGCCGATCCTGGTGTATTAAAATTTTTATGCAATTTTTATTAGTGACTCGACCTAGTGCGACGTACAATTGACCGTGACTAAACATATCTGACCTGAGATCTATTCCTACGCGGTTGATGGTTTGACCTTGACTTTTGTGAATAGTCATTGCGTAACTCAATTGTAAAGGAAATTGACGGCGGCACATTTCAAAAGGGCTATTGGGATCGATAGGACCCTTGAAAAAAATTCGCGGAATTAAATATTTATCGGTACTACCTGACTTTTCTACAGTAATTATTCGCGGTGAAGTTGCAGTTACTATAACTTTTGTGCCGTTTACAAGTCCGTCTGCAAAGCTAAGGTTACGCATAATCATGCACACGCACCCAATTTTAAGTTTTAAATCGTGCTCTGGCATACCTTTTGGTTGCATCCTATTTAGTGAATCTGCCCCATAAAATAATTCATCTGCAGTATCGCTTTCAACTTTATCTATGGAGTAAAAGTGCAAAGTTTCACCTTCCAATCTTTCTAATATGATGTCATTTATTTCTTTAACGGCGTCATTGCGTGTGCATAAAATTGCTCTATGTATGCAAGCACAGCTCTCAGATAGAAACGGAAATACAAAATCGATGAGTTCATCTATATCAGATACTACTTCGATACCACTTAAATCAACGAAATTTTGAATTGTGTTTCCAATTTTTAAGGCATGGGTGGGTAATTTATTTGAACCTAAATTTAACAAAAAATCTGCAAACTCTACATCTTCGCTACACCTCTGGGATGTAGTCAACGCAAATGATTTTAACTTACGCCAGATTGGAGATGTTTTTACTGATGCATTTAAGATGTCAGAATTAGTTTTTGCATCTGTAACTACTGGAGGGATTTGCCTAAAATCTCCTGCAAAAATAATAATTTTCCCTCCAAAGATTTTGTCATTACGCATGAGATCACGCAACGACCTATCGAGCAGATGAATCAAATATTTATGGGCCATGGGTGCTTCGTCGTATATTATGATGGTAGAGTGGTAAATCAATTCGGCTCTTTGAGTACCATTTGTTATGTTCCAGTAGCCAAGGTCGTCTACGATATCTAAAGGGAATTTAAACATGCTATGCGCTGTAGTTCCTCCTTCGTAGTTTTGAGCAGCAATCGCAGAGCTGGCAGTACATAAAACGACTTCTTTTAAATTACCGCGTACATATGCTGCTATTACTTTTAAAATCAAAGTTTTACCAGTACCTGCGGGACCATCAACGAAAATTGCAGTATTATTTGTTGCGCGGAAATTATTGTCGGTAAAAAGTTTACAAACGTAATCGTATATTTTTCTTTGATCCGGTGATAAGCAACGATCCCAGGTCATCACATATTCAATTAACGTTTCGCAATTATATTCTTCGCGTTCCCGGCCTAACTCAGTCGTGTTATCGACCACTTCTGGTAAACCGTGTTGTGCTAGGGACGATCCGTGTTTGCGAAGCATTCTATTTATTTGTATAAGACACAAAGTGTGCACCCTATCATCGTCTTCAGTACCTAGCCTGTGTGAAATATCTTCACTTAATTTTTTTTTTAAAGTGTCCCACAGAGACGCGACTGGGACACCGTTTACAGCCAAAAGTACGAAAAAGCTACGAAGGCGTGGTCCTGTGAAAAAAGCTGAAGCTTCCAACATGGCTCTTTCGTATTCTACCTCATCATCAGCAAGACCTACTATTTTAGCAGCTTCCTGGAAAGTTTTACAATTTGGACCACCAAGATTTATGAGATCCGTGTAACTGCGACACGGGTATGTTTGCAGTAGAATTCTTAAATAAAACTGTTCACCTCTGTTAGGTGCGACCCAAAACAGACGCGCAACAAGTTGACCCCTTTGCCTTTTTGTCAAAAATTTATTGTTGGATGTTTCATGAATTTCAGTATTTTTAGTGTTGGGACGTTTTGAGTGGATAATGTATTTTTCATAAAAGGCTAAATAAGTCAACTGATCAAATTCTTCTCCAGTGGGGCGGTTGAAATACGTTAATAAATCCGAGCTAGACCGTTGCGCGGCTTCGGCTTCATTGCCGGGTTTAAAATAAACTGATTGTTGATTTTCGAGATGAATTGATAATTGTTTTACATTTGGTTCGCGTGCGGACACATCGAATTCTAACGTCCTCCAAGCGGCATCGCTGGAACCTATGTAACGTTTCGTAACGTATTGTTCGATCTCATTATTTTTCTGCTCTTCGGGAACTACCGCTACACGTGATTCATCAGGACCCTTTGTGATATATTTGAACAAATATTTAACCACTTTACGATGTGTGGACACTTCTAAGTTGATATGAGCATCGTACTTTAGAATCAGAGTCGCGTTGTAAGGGACTACCCATGTGTCATTTACAGTTACTTCTTGACCGCGATACTTGATAATTGCTTCATTTTTACTATTACGACACAAGTTAATAAAACCTTTATCATCTATGAAAGTTGTGTCTGTTTCACGTTTTGGAAAAAATTTTGAACATTTTTTTTTTTCGCTGTCCCAGCACGGCAAGTTTGTTCTGTGCGGAGGACCACAAGGACCGTGAATCATATGATTCAAAACGGCCGCTTTTAATTTACCTTCAGCTTCTGACGCATCAGGTATATCAGCTCTGACAAATTTATCTATATCTAAATTGTGGGCGGGGCCGCCGCCTTCTACTCTAAAACATATGTGAGCATGTGGTAAACCTCGCTTTTGAAATTCAATGACGTGCATCAAGTACACTAATTTACCAAAATAACGGCCCGATCTGATATCTCGCAACAATTCCGCCAACTTTAAATTAAAAACTCTGGCGCAAACAGTGGGGTTCGTCCCGTTGCTTCGAGTAGATTGTTGGATTTCTTGCCACTTAGGGTTGCAAGTGAATGTTAAAAAAAAGGATGGGTTACCTAATCTACTTACTAAGGCAATAGCATCACAGTATTTTTGTTTCATGTATCGCGGCCCTCCTGTAAAAGTGCTCGGCAAATAAACACGACCTGGTATGATACCCTCTCCCTGGATGGTTTCATCCTCACGAAACTGATTCGCATTTTCGATACTCATTTCTACTTCTGCAAATGGAGCGGACCTAAGTGCATCGTTCGAGTTATGTTTTTGTACACTGCTAATAAAACGTAACCGTTCCTCCGAAATCCTGCAATACATATCTACTAACCATTCCTCGGATAGCCTGCCTGTTTCAGAAAACCGTGACTCTGACAATAATAAACATCGCACATATTTAACTTGTGATAATTTGTTACCATTGTTATCTAATTTGTTTGGGTACCAGCCCGGATTGCCTTCGGGATACAGCAGCGGATACTGAAAACTTTCATACAAGGGGTGCATGATGTCGACAATGTGTGGTTTCTTATTACCGACTTTCCACACTGCTATGCAACGCGGTACATATTCCTCTCTTTCTGTACTAATTATAGCCGCTACTTCTCTACCGACAGGTAAGTCGCCTAAAATATTTCCATGGGTCGAACGAGATGTTTGTTGAAATTTAATAAAGGCCTCATCTGATGGTTCCCGGTTTAGGCGTTTAAAACAATCGATATACGGATTAACATTGTGCAAATAGTTATTTATGCAACGAACTACCTGCGTATCTAGATTTCTCTCCGCAGCTAATTGCTCACGTTCGCTTGGATCGTTAATGTACAATCCTAAATTGTTGACGCTATCAGAGTAGGCCAAGTCGAAAACTCTATGATAGATTCGTCCTTGAATTTTAAGGAAGGATATCCCGGCCGGTTGTTGGTATCCATGAGACACCCCGAGTGCGCTGAGAGCGAACAGATTATTGTACGCTCGCGGTCTGTTAACGAACGACGGGTGAGAATAAAACTCCTCGGTTAAAGGCGTAAAATTTTGAATATTGAATTTTCCCAATCCGCAACACCACTGTTTTCGAGATTTTTCTTCCTCAAAGAAAGGCGCGCCGCATTGTGGACATTTAAAAATGTCTGAAGCGTGCAAAGAAGTTTTTTTTAAGGTATACATTTTAATCGTATTAAGGTCATTGTCCTTTTTTTGAGCTAGTAAACTTGACGACTGACGTAAGGGTACGTCTATATTGCGACTATTTTTGTTATATTTAACTGAGGCTTTTCTATTTGTTTCCGGGTTTTGTTTACTGTAGCGGGCTACCGCTGCACGATTGATTTGGGGGTTTTGTTCGTTATAACGCTCTACCGCTGCACGATGGATTTGGGGGTTTTGTTCGTTATAACGGTCTACCGCTGCACGATGGATTTGGGGATTTTGTTCGTTATAACGGTTTACCGCTGTACGATGGATTTGGGGGTTTTGTTCGTTATAACGGTCTACCGCTGCACGATGGATTTGGGGGTTTTGTTCGTTATAACGGTCTACCGCTGCACGATGGATTTGGGGGTTTTGTTCGTTATAACGATCTACCGCTGCACGATGGATTTGGGGGTTTTGCTCGTTGTATTTTTTTACCGCATCCAGATGTGCGTTAACTTTAGTACGTTTAACTCCACGTTTTTGTTTTTGGGGTCGACCTTTTTTCTTTGAAATCACGGGGATTTCAACATCTTCCGTGGTCAATTTTGAAACCATGTTTTGTAGAACGACAAGTGGTTTATTGATATTATTTGCCTCAACCACGTTTTTTTGAGTATTTGATTTGGATAGCACATGATTCATTTGCACGGTTTTTGATTTTGTTGTGGTTGGGTCAATTGGCGTTGAATTTGTTTTTTTTAAGACTAACGCATTCATGGATTCCGTGGATGACCGCAATGTAGGTGTTAACTGTAATCCAGATTGCGTTGAATTACAGCTGGCACCATCTTGAGAAATTACAGGCGCGGACAGCACAGGTATTTCGAGTCCATAAAGTATTGATGGCGATTGTGTATCGCTATTTATTGAAATTACGGATGATGTCAATTTTGGTGTTAATTGAAGGCCATCAAGTATTGACAGCGATTGTGTAGAGTGGTCAGAAGTCACTGATCCATCGAGTATCGATTGTGATAAAAGTTCAGAAATTAACTGTTCTTCCGAGTTATTATTAACAACGCGTATCCGGTGTAATGCATATTGTGAATTATCATAAATATTACGCGCAAAAAGTAATTCTACTAATTCGCCTAATGATTCACATTTAAATAAGCGTGCTACTCCATTTACATTATTTGGTTTATTTTTTTCATCTACCGAATGACTATTGAATAAATAGTACGCATTATTATACCGCCAAAACGAAACTGTATACTGTTGCCCGGTAAACATAACACTATCTGTGCTGTCATTGTGAAATTCGGTAAAAACATCATTTTCTAGAATATTTTCTAATGTCAATTTGCATTCGTTCTCGAATCGATTATTAGGGAATAAGCCATTTTGAATCCAGCTGTCGTTCAATCTTTGAATTTGAGCCAAATAGTGTCCGACGCAAATCTCCGTAGGCAAATCTTCAGGCATAAGAAATAATTCGCCACTTGGTAAAAGATGTTTCCTAGACATATATAAATCGTCTCCACTTTGGAGAATGACGTCAATATCACTACAAATGAGTTCCCGATTTTTTACAACTGATAAAATCGATGCACATGCTGACATGGCTACACATTGTGCGTTGTTACCTCTAAATTTCGAATCTGCTTGGTGTGTCGTTCCTTAAAAAAATCATAATAAGGTTTCATTAGACATCATGGTATCTATTCGCAAAACCTTAAGTATAATACCTACTTACCAGTATTTTAAACATAGATAGGTATTATATAGCCGGCTTAAAAAAAGTGGTACATTTTATAAGAATGTCTCACACAAAGAATAATACCAATATAATTCCAGACTTCAGATCTTTGATGCCGTAATGGATTTGATATTATGGAATGTGACTCGTTAGAGGCACGTCTAAGTTTTTTGCAAGAATACCTACTTACTAACTGGCTTCTTCTGTCACCAGGGGGCCTACTCTCAAACCCCGTCAACGAAAATACGGATCCGTCCAAAGTTAGTCCGATATTAACCAATATACCATATTCCCTATCGGTTTCGGATGCATAAGTTTCGTATGGAATCGTAAAAAATATTCATGAACGAACGAAGCCTGACAATAGGGTTGCGCCATAGAATATTTCTATGGGTTGCGCTATGTCACCCCTGTATATTAGGTACACCGGTACCTAATATACAGGTGAAACACAGTGTGTAAACCGTTACACACTGTGTTTCTCAAACCAAATAAAAATTTAAAATGTCAATAAGGTCGAAAATCGCTTGCACCTGTTTTTTTAACTTGCTTCACGATAGCAAGTTAAAAAAAAGGTTCAAGCGATTTTCGACCCTCCACCCCACTCCACTCCATTCCATTTCAGTCCAGTCGTCCATTCCATTCCATTCCATAGTAATAAACACATTACCCTCCTTTGCGTCGCGCAGTCGGGTAAAAAGTGTCGTGACAACTTTTCGTGAGAATTTTTTCCGTCTAGCCCCCTTTCACAATGCGCGATAAGGAACTTCGTTCCAAAAATAAAAATTATTAATTTCGTTTGAAATAAGCAGTTCCTTTGTACTAAAATTGTAATGTTTTCTCTTAATTATTGTATGTGAGTACAATATAAATAATAAAATAAATAAATAAATTATTCTTCAATTTGCTTCCCAATGTTAAAGTAATGATTTGAATTTAAATGGCACCAAGCACTAATTGCTCCAGCAGCAAGTAATGCGCAAATGGAGTGCAAGTCTATTCTGTAAAGAATTTCGCAGGAATTAGGAATTAGGCAGGAAGAATTAGGCAGTATCTTTCAGTAAATATTATGTAATTATGTGATTTGCTTAGACTGAATAACTAAGTGTCAGAAAGCTATATTGTTTCAGTAAAGTAACAAATATTAGTGATGCAGGCTCACATGGATCATCACTTCATAATAGTAGCAATCAAAATCACCTGTTGTCATTTTTTTTATAGCAGATATATCATGATTATATTTTTATTTTCTCTTGCTCTAAACCAGCTGTACTCAACCTGTGGGCCGCATGTGGCCCAACAAGCATTTCTGCCTGGCCCTATAGCGTTATTTGTGGATGGGAAAATCATCACAATATGACTTCTTTAATTCAGGGTGGAACGAATAAGCATGTATTTAATTTTTATCACCGCGGTGCCTCTTTCAAACAATTTCTGCAAGCCTGGCAGTGGCTTTGTATTATATGATGCCATATTTAGTCAGTATATCAGTGTGTGCCAATGTAAACTGTACTCATGATTTACTCTTTTTATGTAAAAAAGTAGGTCCATGCGAAATGAATACAATGCTTTTGTCAAAAATTAAATTTTTGTCTTATTATTGCGGCCCGTCATCACAATTGTAGAAGTGCAATGCGGCCCAGAGAGAAAAAAGGTTGAGTACCGCTGCAACAGTAAAGATAGTTTTCGTTATTGTTTCAGAAAAAAACTCATTCTCTTCTCATCAGAAATAAATAAAAACCCTGTCATCCCTCAATAAGAAGATTCATTAGTTCACCTACTTCATTATTTGTGAACCTCATAGCCAGCATTTGTTAGCGCCGAAACAAAGATTACTAACAGAGAGTACTACATCAACTGTAAGGTCAATGTTATAAGTGCAAGGTTGATGAAAGAAAGTACCTAACCGAATCAATTTTTAGACTATGATCGATTCTCCTCAATGGCAAGAATTACAAGAGGTTGCAGTTCAAATTTTGTTTCCAGGTCAACCAATGTTTTATAATCATTAAACAAAGTATCTATCTAACTTACAGTTATTGTTTATTATTTACAATAATTACAAACCATTAAAATATTAAAAGTGCATTAATGGGTACATTAATGCACTTTTAATATTTTACTGGTTTGATACTATCATTTACTTACCATATTTCACATTTAACCACACACTTCACATGTGTTAGCAGCTAATGCAAATTTGAGTGATTGGATGAGTGAAGTAAGTAAACAGAGTAAAAGTTCTAGCCCTATTCTAGTTTGCTGAGCTTCTCTTATTTAATATTATAAAAGTAAAGAACTCACAGACCGCAAGGCAAATAAGAGACCATCTAATTTTTCAAATAAATTGTTTAGAAAACATTTGAAATAGGAAATTAAACTATGTATAATCGACAATTGTCATCAACTCACTTAGAGAATTCAGAATTCAGTTCAAAGTCAACTCATGTTTCGCTATAATATACCCAAAATAAATCCCACTGAAAGACTTTAGAACTAAAACTGACAAAATTTTAGGTGTGGTTTGAAACATGGCAGAGCTGCTAGAGCTGCCTGACATGGCATATGCTATAGGTGAAGGCCATCAATAACACTAATCCTTATTAACCAGTATTAACAATCTTAATGTTAAAAATTTTTTGGAGATAGTGCAAACAGGCAAGTGTGCCAGCTTCTACATATTCTTGTGTGAGCATATAATAGTTCTTTCTGAATTCAACCATGGCCTTCGCATTTCATGTCGAGCTTTTTCAAGCATGAAAAAGGATTAAAGCAGTTATGATTGCAATTTTTGTCTACCAACACGATAACTACGGACTTCGGACTTAGAGAGTAGACCCCCAGAGTTGGCCGTCATGCTCATACGAACTTACTTTTTTTTTCAAATGGTTTTAGTATAATAACTTACCCGAAAGAATACACACAGCTCGGTCTTCTTGTCGCAAAAGACGTTTAACAACAGGGCAATTAGTCAAGCTACTTCTCTTCATTTTAATTTTCGCTTCGCAAATCCACAATGAACGTTGAAAGTTCGAGAACGAAAAAGCGCGGCAACGTCGGCAACATGGTGTTACCAACCATTACCAAAATTTTCCCCAAATTTTTCTTTTCTAAATTTTCCTAAAATACGTAAATATTATATGTACCTACATAGTTATTTAAAACCAAAATCAGGAGTCAGCAATAGTTGAATATAATCGACTCAGAAATATTTACCGCCCAGACTTTCAGACAGAAAACGCAAAAGTAGAGTAAGAGATAGAGAATGGGCTCTAGGCAAAGCAGCAGACGAAGCACAAGAAATAATAACATCACCTAAAAAGAAAAGAAAGAGATCTACAAAAAATAAATGAGATCCCACCAAAAACATAAAATTTAAAAAAAAGCCAAGTCTCACTACGCAATTCTTCTATCGTAAAAAGTTTTGAGATTGCATAGAAGCCAAGTCCTGTTCTACTTAATTTGTAATAATAAATCAATATTTTGTGACTGTATCAATAGTTTTGTTCACATTACAATAACATCGTTTACTCTATCTTTTATAAAGAAAAACATAATTTTGTAATGTTATATTATGAATAAGATAGATAATTTGTACTCCGTTTTTCGTTAATAAAATTATTATTATTATTGATGTAGGTACTTTATAAAATTCTATTTAGTGATTTTTAGGGAAATTTAGAATAAAATCTGGGGAAAAGTTTTGGTAAAGGTTGGTTACACTGCAGTTTGTGTCAATAGTGTTAGTAGGCGAAAGAAATGTTTTCATAAAAAAAAAAAACTAATTTAGGGACTCAGAAATGGTTCGAGTGTTAAAATATAATGACTACGTGTGTTTGAAACATTTTGAGAAGTGATCTCGTACATGCATCTACTGGTATTGATTGATTATAATTATATATAGTTAAATTAATGTCAACTGGTGTGCCTTGAACACTTAGAAAGTGGGACTCCTGGACCGTTTTTTACAGACACTGGTGAGTACTTCACACTTTAGTTACCTTACAGCAACCTCATACGTGTATCAACCTCGTCACAACTTCTGGGAAATTAGGTTGAGGCTGCCCTACTTCCCCCCAGGGTTGAATTCGTTCAAAAGAGTTATCGCAACCCTGGACCTTAAAGGGGCACATTTAGGAGCCCGGATTGATTTTAGTCAGTATAAGTCTGAAATGCCCTTCTGCCTCGAGCTGCCATACCTGTTCCCCTAATTATCTCTGCTTATTGTTTATTTGCTGCTAACAAAAGTGTCACCAAAGAAACCTATGAAGCCTTTAACAATGTTACTTTATTCAGGGCACTTGATGAAGATCTTCAGATCATGACTATTTTCAAAAGAGAATACACATTGATCATTCATATTGTAAAACAATGCTGAAAGATAAACGTCTGTGGACTGGAATTGGTGAGTATAGAGTGAGGTAATAGCCTGTATATCTGAGTAAATGTCTAATAAATTGGCAGTTAAAAACATCAAGAACTTTTATGTTACTTGTTATTTATGTATACTGTTGTGACATATTTGTATTACTGTGAGTACATCATACATGTAAATAAATTCATTTATTATTTTATTTCATTTATCTCTTTAGTAGTACTTAATTAAGCTGTTTAATATGTAGTTATGGTGTCACAAAAAACTCCCTTTATTTATTTATTTAACAATTTATGTACACACATTTAATAAAAATAAAAGAAAAAGGAAACAGAAAAATAGGTACAAAGGTGATGCTTATTTCTATAGAAATCTCTTCCAGCATACCTGCAATAGGAGAGTCGAGTAAAAAGAGATGTAGACATTGTGTGTAAAAGTATTGAGTAGGAAAAATGAAAACAATACTGTTTAAATATAACATACAATCCATAATTATTATACTAATATATACTTGGGCAAGAGAAATTTTGGCACTTATGGCCCTTTCGCACTTATGATATAACAACAATCATACATACATTTTTCATTAGATTACCTACTGAAATTTCGATTATATTTAGGTATGGGGAGAAAGAAAACACCTCACCAAATCACTCAGCTAAATTTTATTATTTTTATCGGGACAATAGTTATTCTATAGTTAAGATATTAGTCCATTGAACCACCCAAACTCATAGCCATACATTTTGTTGCCTTCTTAGGATTCCAAACCTCTACAAAGCAAAACAGAACCCTTATAGGATCACTCATTTATCAGTCTGTCTGTCTGTCACAGACGATTATCTCTGAATTTACTGAACCAATTTAGTTCAAATGTGTACCAAATGTGTATTCTTGTGACCCAAAGGTGACCATGATACAAAAATAAATATTTTGAAAATTGGGTTCCTTTTTGGGGTACCAAAGTGAAAATTTAAAAAAAAAGTATTTTAACCCTACCAAATCAACGGGCTGATTGTAAGAATCTCAAAAATATTTTTTCACAATTTTATAATATTTCATTTCAAAGTTATTCAAGAAAATAGACGGAAATTGAACATTTCTCCCTTTTATCTCCAAAACTGGGGTCTTTATTACAGGAAAACCTATGAGAAGTTCTAGATTTATTTAAAAAATAAAATTGTAAGAGATATTTTTAGTTCGGAACCCTTAGCATGCTAGTTTGCCTAGCACTTGGCCTGTTTTCTGACACAGTCCTTCATCAACTGGGGACTGTCCTTGGGTGTATTTTCATAATGCAGGTATAATCACTGGTTGTTGTCTAATGGGGCCTCTGTCAGTTGGCTTCGATCTCTCGCATGACCCAATGAGTCATAAGATTGTTAAATTAAAAATAGTTATAATGTTTATTTATCAATTAACAGAGACTGCATGTAACAAATGCAAAATGCTTGAAAAAAAGTAATTTTCACCATAATTGAGCAGCTTGCAAAACTGTAAGCTAACATGTTCGCCCTTACTGACAACATCCTCCACTCTCGCTCAATATCAAGACCGTCACCGAGGTCAGGGGTCAACCCCCAACCTCAAAAACCATGATCTCTGACCTATTGGAGTAGTAGGTACCTTAAGCCATGAGATTTGGCATACTCCTCACATTAGGCGAGCAACTTTCTGATACCACACATTGACGCGCTCAGCAGCACCATGTCATTGACTCGTTAATAATTATTATTTGAACAAATACGATCTATGTAGGCACTCACCCTAATGTTGCAGAGCTCGCCTATCAGTTCGTTCACATACAGGTTGAAAAGTGTGGGCGAGCTGAACCCTCCCTGTTTCATTCCGCATTCCAATCTGTATGGCCCCGAAAAAGATCTAGCCCATCGTATATTATTTCTATATATTTCTGGTTATATCTGGTTGCTGTATCACTATTTTAAGGTTCGGTTGGAAATTTATAGATACATTTCCATTTATCTACACAGTACATCATAAGCCTATACATAATATACCTAATATATTTTTATTATTAGTTCTGAGTTAAGATAGATACCCAGGTAATTTAACAGTGTACCTATATTTTCTGAATTTCAGACAAACCATACTACCTACCTTGCTGAAGTCTCACAGGGAACCTACATAAAAAGACTACTACAATGTGAAGATTTAAAAAAAAGTTGATTGGCGTGAATACTTGGACTAACTATAGAAAATAAAAAAATATAAGTACAGGTAATGCGCTGGGACAGACAGAAGTACAACACACAGCGTCCAGAGCAAGACTTTCAGTGATTTTTGCTACTGTAGGTACCTAATGAGTCGATTACTCGACGTTCTTATAAACGACTTTTAAAATAAGTGATCGGGATATTGAAATACCGTTAATAAATTTTACTTTATGACAATGGATCTTTCTTTCTCCTTCTGCAAACCACACACATAAAATTGAGCATTTGAATTTGAATTGAGTAATAAATACCTAGACGGATAGTGAATTTAAAAGAGTAATAAATTGGTTGTAGGTGTAATGGTCATACTTTACCTAGGGTTAAGTTATTTTGTACAGGACTACAGTACGTACCTACCTACCAAGAGTAATATGCTTAGGTACTGAAAGCTCATAGTATACCAATAAATTTAGTTAAGTTTGCTAAGAATTATTATTCTAAGTAGGTAAGCTCACTAAGGATTCCTCGTAACTCCTAAATATTTCTTGAGATAGAAAACCAGTTCCTCTATTCAACTCCGAAAACCATTTCTCTCCATGACGACGTCAAGTTATCAAGATATGTAAAAAATGTGGGTGACAGAGTGAAAACGGGAACTTTTTTATTCGTAACAAATAGTTACCTATAATAGGTACCTATACCTAGGTGATTTTTTCAAATGTAGGTATGTGGACTGCCAAATCCGAAACTATGAGGAATAACAAAAAACGCTGAAAGAACTAAAACTGCTTTATTAGATTAGATTTTTAAAATGTTGGTTTCCCAGCCTGGAATTGAACCGGGAGGTTTTGAGAAATAAAACACACCCTGTTAGTACACCATTCGAAAGTGTCAGCAGTAAGGATCAAATTCCTAACACTTTTCGCTAACTGAGGTTGAAAAGGGGTGATTTTTTTATTTGTGATAATAATATACTCTTCCAGACACCTCTATACAGCCCCGATAACCATTTTTTCTCTACTATATTGGGTTTCTGAGATAAGCATAGGATTTGAAAGAAGGGGGTTGAAAAGGGGTGGTTTCAGATTTTTACACAAGAGTTTGAATTTTTCGATTTAGAGATCAGCTTCTGAAATATTCAGCTTTAAAATGCTTATTTTTGTTAGAATCAAGTGTCCCCCCTCTACCAGCTATACGGTTGTATTTGGGTAAATTGAGAGTAGTAGCATATATTATTATAACGAAATTAAAAGGAAAACTATCACGACCAAGTAGGCTTTACAGGTTAACGAGTAATATTTGATCAACTTTAAAACGCACTTTGATAAAATATTTTCCTAAGCAAAATGTGTTAAGAACTTTTCTTTCAACTGTAAATGTAAGTTTTGTTTTTTTACCATCGGTTTTTCGTACGGTTTTTTATATTCGTCATATTCTCATCTAGGCATGCTCTATACAATCCTGAAAACTATTTTTCTCTACTATATCAAGTTTCTGAGATAAACAAAGGGGGTTGAAAAGGGGTAATTTCAAATTTTTCCCATACTCGTCCCGATACCCTCTATTCAACCCCACCTAAACGTCATCCCTCCTAACACGGCAGGTGGAAGAACTATTTTATTATCATGTCTATCAGATTTAATATTTCCAACAGGGTCGGTTGATGGAGGTTGAAAAGTGTTTTTTTTTTTATTTGTCAGACACCCTCTATACAACTCCGAAAACCATTTTTCTTTGCTATGACTGGTTTCTGAGATAGGCAGAAGGGGTTGAAAAGGGTTGAATTTTTTATTCGCTATGTGACGAGTAGGTACATGGCGAATAAAATTCAACCCTATATACAACCCCGAAAACCGTTTTTCTCTACTATGACAGGTTTCTGAGATACGCAAGGGGGTTGAAAAGGGTTATATTTTTATTCGCTATATACTCGTCTGAACACCCTCTAAACAGAACCAGAAACCGTTTTTCTCTACTATGTCAGGTTTCTGAGATACGCAAAGTGGTTGAAAAGGGTTGTATTTTTAATCACCATATACTTGTCCAAATACCCTCCATACAACCTGAAAACCGTTTTGCTCTACTATGTCAGGTTTCTGAGCTACGTAAAGGGGTTGAAAGAAGGGGGTTAAAAAGGGCTGAATTTTTTATTCGTCATATACTCAGCCAAACAGTCTATACAAACCCGAAACCATTTTTCTCTTCTATGTCAGGTTTCTGAAATACGCAAAGGGGCTCGCGAACGGTGCTGAATTCCGGGATTCGCTAGGGGCCAGATTTTAGGGCTCTTTATGCCCTTTCAAACGAGACCAATCTCGGTCTTCTAGCACCAGGGGTTATGAAGATAACTTGCGGGGGGGTGAGGTAGTCCCGAGGGGGAGGGGGAGGTTTCGTGGGGAGACGATAGGCGGTGGGGTCTTGGGTGGGGATCTTGGGGGGTCTCGTGCGGAGGTAAGAGGGGGTGGGGTCTTGGGGGGTCTCGTGGGGAGGTGATGGGTGGTGGGGTCTTGGGGGGTCTCGTGGGGAGGTGAGGGGTGGTGGGGTCTTGGGGGATCGTCACTCGTGTGGTGGTTTGGAGGTTTAAGTTGGAGGGGGTATTCCCAGGTTGGGAGGGGGTGGTTGTGAAAAGTAAGGGGGGGGGTGAAGCTCGCGAACGGTGCTGAATTCCGGGATTCGCTAGGGGCCAGATTTTAGGGTTCTTTATGCCCTTTCAAACGACACTAATCTCGGTCTTCTAGCGCCAGGGGTTACGAAGATAACTTGCGGGGGGGTGAGGTAGTCCCGAGGGGGGAGGGGGGAGGGGGCGGTTTCGTGGGGAGACGATAGGCGGTGGGGTCTTGGGGGGTCTCGTGCGGAGGTAAGAGTGAGTGGGGTCTTGGGGGTCTCATGGGGTAGGGTGAAGGGTTCAGGAGTTTCCTCAGGACTTACGTATGCGCTGGTGCGGAGCTGGAGCGGATTTTTCACGTCGGTCCGCGTGATGGCTGGTGTGGTAGAATAATTCTTCGGAAGGCTTCGGAGTCTTCACACAAGGCTGATATATTAAAGAAAAGCACGTGGTGACAAAAAGTGTGGTTATACCACGCGGTTTGAGGTTGTTTTTTGGTAATAACCTCGTGCTTTTTGGCGATCTTGGTACCTTTATGTCTTTATTGGTTTCCCTCCGATTTCCAAGATTCTTACGCCGTTGAATTTGCCTTCGCCTCCTCTCTCTGGGTGAATGTGGGAGAGGTAATCCGACTACGCAAAGGGGTTGAAAGAAGGGCGTCGATAGGGGTTGAATAGGGTTGAATTTTTTATTGGTCGTATACTCATCCAGATTTCCCCGAAGACCATTTTTCTCTAAAATGTCAGGTTTCTGAGATACGCAAAGGGGTTGAATAGGGTTGATTTTTTTGGCCATATATTCATCCAGATACCCTCTATACAACCCCGAAAACCATTTTTCTCTACAATTTCAGCTTTCTGAGACACGCAAAGGGGTTGAAAAGGCTTGATTTTTTATTGGCCATATACTCACCCAGATACCCTCTATACAACCCCGAAAACCATTTCTCTCTACAATGTCAGGTTTCCGAGATATGCCAAGGGGTTGAAACAAGGGGGTTGAAAAGGGTTGAATAGGGTTGAATTTTTTATTGGCCATATACTCACCCAGATACCCTCTATACAACCCCGAAAACCATTTTTCTCTACAATGTCAGGTTTCTGAGATATGCCAAGGGGTTGAAACAAGGGGGTTGAATAGGGTTGAATTTTTTATTGGCCATATACGCATCCAAACACCCTCTATACAACCCCGAAAACCATTTTTCTATACAATGTCAGGTTTCTGAGATATGCCAAGGGGTTGAAACAAGGGGGTTGAAAAGGGTTGAATAGGGTTGAATTTTTTATTGGCCATATACGCATCCAGACACCCTCTATACAACCCCGAAAACCATTTTTATCTACTGTGTCAGGTTTCTGAGGTAAGCGATGGGGTTGAAAGAAGGGGGTTGAAAAGGGTTGAATAGGGTTGAATTTTTTATTGGCCATATACTCACCCAGATACCCTCTATACAACCCCGAAAACCATTTTCCTCTAAAATGTCAGATTTCCGAGATACGCAAAGGGGTTGTAAAAAGGGGGTTGAAAAGGGGTAGTTTTTTTTTTCGTTTTCTACTCATCCAAACACCCTCTATACAACCCCGAAAACCATTTTTCTCTTCGACGTCAGGTTGCCGAGATAAGCAATGGGGTTGAAAGAAGGGGGTTGAAAAGGGGTAGTTTCAGATTTTTCCCATACTCACCCCGACACCTTCTATACAACCCCATAAAAAGTTTTCCCCTCCTAGCACGGCAAGTGGGAGAACAATTATGTCAATCAGTCAATCAATCAGTCAATCAGTGAGTGGTTTTTTAATTGTATATAATATAATAATACTTTACTACTAAACTAAAAGCACACCGCGGTTCCACCCGCGAAGATCCTGTCCTCGTCTGAATACGGGGATAAAATATAGCCTATGTTACTCACTGAGCTACATTAGCTTTCCATCGGTGAAAAAATGGGTAAAATCGGTCCAGAAGTTTCGGAACTTATTCGGTACAAACAGACAAAAAGATCTTTCCTCTTTATAATATTAGTATAGCAAGGAGCTCATTGCAGGTTAAGGCGATGTCATATTACCTTTGAACCAATTTATTCCATCAACGATGAGCATAATAGATTCAAGGGTAAAGTCCTTAGAACAGTTTTATGGTCTATTGCTCAATTTGATCAGTAAAACTATTTGTATTACTACTGATACATGTCGGAACATCTGTTAAAGCCGCTGCCTTAATAATAAACTTAATCTAATATCTATCTACAAATATGTAAGTTTTATTTTTAATTTCTTTGACGTTGACAAGTGCTAGCTTAATATGAATAAAAAAATAAACTTTTGGTTTTGCTTTTGGAGCTTCACAATGTGACCACACTGAAGGCCACATGAAGAGGAAATCAATAAAAGTATCAAGTGCATCGAACGCTTATCATGCTGGAAATTAACACTGTAGCTGATAGCTTCATCCATACTTATTTCGTAAGACCTGTTTGAATAACACGACTAAAACAATACAAAGGATACCTGCTGATTGTCAAGGACTGCGCAATATAATTGTATGCAAACATCAAATGTTTACAGCTACAAAACCACGTGGTTTTGTCTCTGGAGTCGGCTGCGTCTCTTATGATATAGCTAAAAGAACCGGAGGATATGGAGATTTATTGTAGCACGCTACAAGGTCTTAATTACAAAAACCCTAACTGATAAGCCGATTCTAAATTCAAATTCACCATAATTAAGAATCTACTAACCAGTTACTAAACAGCGTCAAGATTAAAAAAAAGTATAGAGTCAAAGAAGGTTCATACTTGGCCCATAATGAATAGATGATTGAATGAGATACAAAGCTTATCTTTTTTTTTTTGCGGATAATATTCCGTGCTTAGTGTACCTCATAAGTTCACAGGTCGTAATTTTACGCTCATAAGATAAATTTACGCTGCCACAAATCTCAGAAATGCTACTGCTACTATTTCCAGTCTCTAGAATGCCAAAAAATCTTATTTACATTCAAAATGTAACTTAATAACATGGCATTTATATTCAAGTCCTTAACTCTTGACTTAAGGAAATTATAAATAGGCTACTTTAAGTTGCTTTTAAGTTATTGCTTATTGCTCTCAAGTCCCGTTGAGTACTTAATCTTACTGTAATTGCTACTAAATAAACATTGTTCATTCAACTAATGTGAGACAATAGAAAAATTACACTTTTCTTCATTGTTTTATTCGCAGTGTCCTTTGGGTTCTCGGCAAAATTATATTAACGTACCTACTACTTATTTATTTAATACTTTACACACACAAAAGTACAGAGATGGACTTAATAAATGCTTTATGTGTTGTACAAGTCAATCTATAGATCATGTAGAGAAGAATACTAGTAGTACCGATATTAAAAAATCAACTAATATTTATTTTATTTTCAAGCATTCTATCAACGATTGTCGAAAGCCAAAAGTGTGTACTACGACATACACACTACCGACATGTTACATGGACTTTAGTCAATCGATTTAGCTGACACTATGTCAACTTTGTGTATGTATCTACCCAGTTCTTCCCATTGTAGGCCAGGGACTCAAGTGTCAGCGATTCCTTTTCACCTAGCCTAAGTAGGGACCTTACCCAAGTAAAAGTTCTAACAATCTACCCTTTTTTTTAATGATGGCTTTTTTTAAATAGTTTCAATTGAATTTTTTGGACCTCCATACGAGTCCAAGATATTCTCAATAGATATTCGTGCCTGAATTGGCGAAGCATTGGTTTTTTTGTTTTATGGATGAGAAATCACCATTTACCGCTCTGGGCGGAGCGGAAGGGAATGTCAAACTCTTACTGACTAAAACCCATCCGTGTTCATTCTAATGCCCTTTGCGTTCTAGGGCCGCGGTGACTCTTTCGACTATATCCCACAAGCCTGACAGATATAATTTTTGGTAAATTAGCAATTCAGACATCGGTTTCGACTCCGTAATTTTAATTAACGTACCTAAATAACTACAATTTGTTTGCTTTTTGAGGCTTTATTAATTCTAAACCTGGTTGTTTTGCTTTCGACTTTATTCATTCTTTTAAAAAGTTGGACATATTATTTATTCAGTCAGAGGAATGTGTTCGGAACTGCATTTTAGCTTGACCTTGAATTTATTGCATTTTACAAAATTTCTAATTTACACCTGCAACTCTTTATCGTAGAGGATTTTACATCAACTAGAAAAGTCTTTGTTTATTCAAACCGACTATCAAGTCTATCAAGATCCTCTTCAAACTATGGTTATGAGAAGTAATATGGACAAACATGGTGCCTTTAATATCCCTGACGTAATGCATCTTGACCTGACGCAATGTTTACATTCATGTTATTGCCAGTTTAGATTCTGGTCATCAGATTGTTGGAATTTTAAGAAAACAAACAGATTGTTTTTTACTTTTCCATTTTTTTCAGACATGAGGTATCAACAAAAGCAAAAAAAAGGAGTCCTTACATTTTATCGGGTCATGTAAACAAAAATGCTATTTTTTTCTCTTTTTGGACATCATGTTTTTTGACAGATCGTGTCTTTGATTGGTCCCGAATGCCTGAGAAAATCAGATTGTCATAAAAAATATCAAGCTATTAGTGCTTGTCAAATATAAGATTTTTTTAATCGATGAAAACTCCTTATCAAAACAATAGTTTATTACGGAGTATGACAAACACGTTTACATGAAAACATAAGTATAACTTGTTTCGATCGTTAACGAACTGCATTATTAACTTCATCTTTGACTAAATACTTTTTAATTATAATTGTGTTAATGAATGGAGTTTTCCACAAACGTTTTAAAAATTGTTTTCAAACTTATAAAAAAATGAAATTTCAAAATATATAATATAAAATATATAATTATACGTACCATAACTCCAAGCCAAGGATAGCATCACTACCAATATTATTTTCATCATATTGACACGTTCACTGAAGATTCTATTTTTAAATTCAAATACGGAACGAGTAGCACCTCTAATGGAACACAATTAGAGTATCGATGCACGAGTATGTCGGTCGGATGGCCCGAGTGTTATGCGAAGTAGGAACTCGCGCGTTATATTAAATATTTTTCACTGCGCTTATCACTTCACTGGCGATATAAAGAACAAGACTATTCTGCTTTTATTATTATTTAGTTTCATTGGATTTTCACGGTTTAAATTAAATTATATACAATTATGTTTACTGTTGCGTGTGGTTAAAGTGCGGAATGTTTTCTGAGCAATTTAATTATTATTTTATGTGTTAATAAAATAATATAAGTTATTTATTTGTAATATAAAGTGTGGTACTTACAGTCTTTTGCAAAAAGTATAATGACTTAATTTCGGGAGTGCCCTATGTAATTATTTTAACTATCTTATCTCAATCTGTGACTTATTTGTATGTTGTACATAATAACGAAGTATTCATTCCATTCTTAATCGTAACAATAATGAGTATCAGTAACAATTATATTTTTGTTTTAATTTTTAATCCAAAAATTAACAGGTTTTTAGAAATTAAATTATTTCGTTTAAGTTGCTGTCAATCTATACTAATATTATAAAGCTGAAGAGTTTGTTTGTTTGTTTGTTTGAACGCGCTAATCTCAGGAACTACTGGTTCGAATTGAAAAAATATTTTTGGGTTGAATAGACCATTTATCGAGGAAGGCTATATATCAATAGGAGCGGAGCAGCGATAAAGAATGTTCGGGGATTCCACGGGGACGAAGTCGCGGGCAGCAGCTAGTTCCAAATATATTTTCTCATGAAAGATCTTTATCAACAACTGTAAGATATCTTAGCTTGTTTTATAATAAAATAAACAATACCTAAGTATTTTATCTGCTAACTATGTCATAGGTTCAAACTCATTATAAATATGTATAATTTGATCAGCTTATTGGAAAAAGATAGTTATACAATAATATACGTCATTATTGTCCTTTTAGTAATCAAGTTAATAGGGTCGATATCTTTGGATGAGTCAATAACTGGTTTATAATACATGAAATAATAAACTAAAATTACTGTTAATTTAGCAAAAGTTGTGCCCATGCCCTTGAATATAATTTAGCTTTTATTATTGTATATTTAAATTTGAAGTCAGTTAAAAATAACGCCGTGAAGTGCTATTTGAAATGTGAAAGTAGTCAGTGAACTAGTGTTTCGTTTTTAGGTAGTTTTAGATATTTTATGACTGCCTCAAAAATACTCCGGTACCTACACTAAGGGTTGATTTTTCATCAGTCAGTTATTATATTATTGAATAATTTTGTAATCAATAAATATGTCAGTTTGAAATATATTCGAGATATATTCAAACAAAAGCTGTCAAACCACCATTTCCAATCTTAAAGTTGATCTTCTCTGACGATTAAAAACTCGGCCCTAAATAAAGTTGGTCATCTGTCTATGGTTGGTGTAAATTACAGGATAGATTTTTTATAATTTTATTATTGTCTCTGTTCAAGTCGAACTATTGACTGTCTGTCCGTCACTTGTTTATTTACATACGAGTACAAATGTGTATGGTACATTTTCTGTGGGTGTTCGTTCCGTCCATTCGTAAAAATGAATCTACACATTTTTTTTACAATCTGTGTACTTAGCTTTGGATATCTAGTTTCTAAACTAAAATTTTGCCGATTTTTTGTTTTTATAATTAAGCGAGGTTTTTTGGGAATCCCGTTCCTAGTATGTGTCAGTACCTACCAGCTCGCAATGGGTAAATAATGATAACTAATTGCTACTGCTTATGTATTGTTTATGTAAGAAGCGTTTATCTTTTCATTGACATAATTCGAGATAAGTCAATTTCAAGGTCATAATTTATTTTTTATACTAACATTGTCCGGTAATACCCTGTCTTTTTATGCAAATTTTAATAACGATGAATAGCGTGTTTTTTTATACATAGACAGACATAGAGAATGGACTGAGCGTACCGTTGACATAGGTACTTGACCATTCTGTAGAATGAGACAAAGTGCCTTCACCGTGTATACCTTTCGCTTTTCTGCCACGTGAATCATTTATATCTTAATTCGTGCTAATATCATACATTTATAGGAAAAATGAGCTCTGTCTGTCTGTGTGTAAACTCAATTCGTCTTAAAATTTGTTTATTCCTCAAGGTTTTTCATACAAAATTCAGGCATTTCTTAATTTTAATCAATAAACTGACTTTTATGAAACTTATGACGTAAACGCAAGATAGATAGTTGTAAAAAAAAATATGTAATTATAAACTTTTTCGAAAAACTGTAGGAATATAAAAAAAAACTGATTTTTCATTTGTTACTAAACTGAACTACTAACTCTTGCTCTGGGGCGTCGTGTTACCCAGGTTACCTGGTATCTGGGATACCTGGGTTATGGTGGTGAAATACTGGTATTCAGCGATAGAGTTGCGGAATTTGTTCGAAAGTTTCACTGCGGCCCTGGAACGCAAAGGGTGCTAGCAGAAACAAGAATGGGTTTTAGTCAATAAGAGTCTGACATACCTTCCGCTCCGCCCAGAGCGGGAGAAGTAGTATGAAGAAAGAAAAGGTAGAAAAGGTTGAAAGCCTAGCCTAAATAGGTACCTATTTAGCTAGGCTTTCTATAATATTATCTACATTTAGATTATAAGTATTATCTATTTTGGTACTGGTATTGGCATTGGTGGTTGGTGGTTTTGTATTGGTATTGGTTGGTGTTAGTGTACTTAAATAATTCAGTTATTTTATTTTAAACTAGCTGTCGCATACTCTCGGGATAAAAAGTATCATATGTGTTATTGCAGACTATAATCTACCTCTGTGCCAAATTTCATCAAGATCCCTTCAGTAGTTGTTACGTGAAAGAGTAACAAACATCCATCCATACTTACAAACTTTGGCGTTTATAATTAGTAGGATGTGTCCTGTGTTTCGACACAAATAACTTTATATTTTTTGTATGCTCTCGAGTAAAATATAATGAACCTATTATATATTTTTTATTATAACATCCTATTGTATTGAAATCTTCATTTAACAAAATTGATTTGATTAAGGCTCAGTTTCTCAAACGAAAATTATAACAAAATGTTTAGGTCGCCGTGATTGGTTGATTGAGTTTTCAACAGCGAATCGCATATCTGTAGGGTTTTTTATTTTTTCAGAAACCGAAAAGGAGGTTAGTTAGTTTTACCGGCAAACCACGATACGTGTCCATCAGGTGATTAAAAACATCTGGAGTCAATGCCACTGATGTTGCAGTTAGAGTTCCATCTAGGGCTCTTCATGAATAACACACAGCTCTTCGATAAGGATGTATCGCTATATTTACATTTCAATAGACATTCTATTTAAATTTCTAGATCTGTGTGTCTATATCGAATAGTATGTTTGTAGAACAATGATTTTACTATTAGGGTGCGCACGCGACTGATTTTTAATAGCTCACAGTTTAACGACTCGTGTCTAATATCACTTATAGAGGAGCACGTGGCTTAATAATAGCAACCTCACGGGTCGATTTTCAAGTTTAAGCAACGGTTGCAGAGGTTACCGGTCTGTGGATGGGTGACCTTCTTAACATAACGAGACTTCTCCGTGCCTAGGAAAGCATGTTATGCCGTTGGTCCCGGCTGCCATTTAGAGAGCTTTGGCAGTCGTTACGGATTGTCAGAAGCCAGAAAATCTGACACCAGTCTTGCCAAGAAGTACTACTGCTGGTAGGCAGCCGCTCCACGTAAAATACTGGTTTTCAAATGAATCCGGCTTGTCTGGGAGCCGACCCCAATGTTGTTGGGAAAAGGCTAGGCAGATGACTTTGACTAATATAAACACGAAAGTTTGTGTGTGGTGCAAGAGTAACAAACATCCATACGTTTGTTACTCTTTCACCGCCCATTGTGTCACCCTATGTAATATTTTCTTCACCTATATTTTCTTTTACCTGTATGGTGTACATAAAAATGAGTATTCTATTCTAAACTACTGAATGGATCTTGAAGAAATTTGGCACAGAGGTAGATTATAGTCTTACCTCCTTCTGCGAAGCAGTTATGCTAGCGAAGGAGGAGGTGGACCGCGTGCGAGAGAGGGAAACCTCACGCTCCAGCCGCCGCAACAGAAAAAGACGCCCCGGGCATCGGGAAACGCAGGGCGATTCCCGGCCACAGTAGGCGCGGGCCTGCAGACGGCGAGCTATGAGTGGCTTGTCGTCCGATAGCAACCATGCTCGGGTCGACGATGCGTCGTGTCCCACGTGCACCTCAAAGACCAGTCCGCAACGTTTTTTTTTTTTGGATGGGAAATCATCAAATGACCCCTCCCGCCCTGGGTGGAGCGGTAGGGAGTGTCAGACTTTTACTGACTAAAACCCACCCGTGATCCTTCTTGTGCCCTATGCGTTCCAGGGCCGCGGTAACTCTTTCGAACAAATTCCGCAACCCTAGCAGGCACCGACCCTATGGGGTCCCGTCCTTGGTGCTGACGGCTCCTTCGGCACGCGTGGAACTCAACGCGTCGTCGACTCAACCTGCTATCGGACGGCGAGCCACCCACGCTCACCGTCCCCAGGCATCAGCCACTGCGCAATAGCACAGCGGCCGACTTGTCTCTGGAGGAGGCCGAAATGGGACCATTACTGGCACTCCATCTCAGCACCCTCCTTAGCGTTGGGAGTCGCAGCACCCGCAGCAGAAGCGGCAGAAGTGGCGACGGAAGCCGCGGCGGCGGCAGAGGCGGCGGCGGCGGCGGACCTCTTGCCCTTGGTTGGGGCGGATGGCGCGCAGGCCCTTCCCCCAGCCCAGTGCTCGGCCGGCTTGCCAACAGCCGCACATGCACTGCAGTGCGGCGTGGCCTCGCACGAGCCGGCCCGATGACCGGGCTGACCACAGCGGAAACAAAGTCCGCTGCGGTCCACCTCCGAGGGGCACGTAGCTCCCGTGTGGTTGCCCACATGGCAGCGGTAGCACCTCAGAGGTCTGGGTTCCAGCAGTTTTACCCGCGCAGACACCCATCCCACCAAGAGCTCCCTCCGACACAGTTCTGGCCGCCGTCACGGGGCAGCTCACCACAAGGGTTTGCATGCCCGTGTTGTCAGGCCGGAGGGTGCCCGCCTTGACGAGCTCGGCAGAGCACCCCCCAGTCCTGGCGACGGCGGCCACAACTTCCTCCTCCGTCACAGAGTCATCCAGGCCCACTATGCGCATGTCAATGCGCTTAGTCGGCCTGGACACCCGGACCTCGTCCGCGGGTAAGACCGCCCTTAGCCTTTCGGCCAGGGCGTCCGCGAACGGGCCACTCTCCACTCCGGCGAGCTCGAGCTTCCGGGCACCGGTCAAGGTCCTCCTGACCGCGATGCCCCCGCTGATGCCCAGCTCTTGGAGGCTCACCGCCTCCTTCGCCCGCTTCAATACGGCGAGATAAGTCACGCCCCTCTGTTCCGCTTCCGGCTGCAGTGTGAGCACTACAGCCGCGGACTTCGGGGCGCGAAGCCTCGCCGCAATGGCGTTGGCCTTCCGCCGCTGCTTCCTCGCCTTCTTCCTGGCCGCCTCTTTGGCCCTCCGCTTCTGGCCAGCAACCTGCCACTCGGCCCCGGCCGCAGGAGGGTCCGAGGGTGGGGGTGGGGGCGGCTGCTGCACCGCTGGCGCCGCAGCCTTAGCCGCTCCTCCCCGAGCCTTCCTCCCACCCCTCTTCGCCGGGGCCGACTTGGTGGTCGCCGGCGTCGCAGCCGCCGGCGCCACAGGCGCTGGCGCTGCTCCGCCCTTGGCCTTTGCCTTCGCCTTGCCGGACGTTCCCGGGCTGGCAGCCGCGGCGGCCGCGTACGAAGCCGCCTTCTGCTGCTGGCCCGGGGCCCTCTGAGTCGCCGCCAACGGGGGCCGCCGGACCATGTCCTCCAGGGTGGAGAACTGCCTCCGGAAGGGAGCCAGCTCCTGCCGCACCAGGTTCCTCACCTGGCTCAGCACTAGGCTCCCCTCCAGCGCCGCCGGACTCAGCAACCCCTGCGGCTCCTCGGAGGCCGCTCTGGCCATCCCCGCCAGGTCCTTCCGGAGCGACTCATTCTCCCGAACGAGTCGCTCCGTAACGGCCGCGAGGCGGGCGACCTCCGCCCGAAGCTCTGTCGTCTCCCTTGAGGGAGACGCGCCAACGTTGGCCGCCGCTGCCGCCAGGATGGAGGCTTTGGCCGCGCTGATGGCCTCCCGCTTCGAGGACTGTTTCCTTTTAAAGGCCACAGCGCGGATCGCGGCCTCCACGACCTCCGAGAACTGGGCCCTCTGCTCCTCAACCGTGGGACGCACCTCTCCCGGGGGCTCCGAGTCGTCGGAGTCGAGAGTAGGCGGAAGAGTAATAATAATAATAATAATAATGGTTTATTCATTTCAAAAAAGTCTTACTTAACAACTAGTGATTGAAGCATCCTTGTAAGCAAAAATAAGCTTGTGATAGGACACTCCGCTCTTCCTTATTGTATCTACATAGACTTTATATTTTTGCATTTAAACATTTTTGCGCATTAAAACCCAACTTGAAATCTGACATAAACGAAAAAAAATTAATAAATAAAAATAAACAAATAGGACATGATTGTAGTGGTAGGTTGAAGTAGGTGTAAAAAAGAGTAGAGGGAGCCCTACGACCGCTCCCTCCAGGGCGACGCCCCTCCTCCACCAACCTCCCGGCCCGACTCTCCACCTCCCGGGTAGAGGGAGCCAACCCCCTCCCCGCCTCACAGCCCCTGCCCCGCCTAGCGGTGGGGATCTTGCGGGCGGAGGCAAACTCGCCCTCGGAGGACGACTCTTTGTCATCCTCCCGTCTGGGCCGCTTGCGGAAGAACTAAACGTTCTCCGCAGCAGCCCCCCCTCTTTCGTCTCCAGAGCCCGCCGAGCTGACCGTTACTAGGTCTGGCGCGGAGCCGGAATCCAACTCCGTACCACCCCGGCGCTCAAGCGAACTCTCCTCTATGCAACCGTACGCCATCAGCTCCTTAAAGGAGGCGGACTCGGATGACGACGATTGGGAGCCTCCTCGGCTCGTGTTGCCACTGGCAAGCGGAAGGCGTTTGGTGCCCACCCCAGAGTACGGAGGGCAGCCCGCCGAAGCGGGGTGGGATTCCCCGACCGCTGAGCAGTCGGGACCCACCTGGGGACTCATTTTGCATTCGCCTTTTTTCATTTTGTTCCTTTTAAGGGTGCGGTCCCTATTCGCTCCGCCCCTTCTCAGGGCCCTCTCCTCACCTCACCTCTCCACCCGCTCGCTGCTCTCACAGTCACGTCTGATGATCAGACGCTTACCAAAGAGCAGCGAGCAGGCGTGTGTCTCTCTTGGTCAGGTCCCTCACTTGCGACCTTCCGGCATGAGTGGCTCTACCGGGAAAGCTCGCAAGATCATTGGGACGCTCAAGCCCCACCACGACGACAACGTGGAGACACATTCGGTGGGGAAGACGGGGCCCCATAGGGTCAGTGCCTGCTAGGGCTGCGGAATTCGTTCGAAAGTGTCACCGCGGCCCTGGAACGTAAAGGGCACAAGAAGGATCACGGGTGGGTTTTAGTCAGTAAGAGTCTGACACTCCCTTCCGCTCAGCCTAGAGCGGGAGAAGTCATTTGATGATTTCCCATCTAAAAAAAAGTAGGATCCCGGATGTATGTTCCCTTGGGATAATTTTTGATTCATGGCTATTGTTTATAATGTAATTCATTGTGGCGCCTTGCTTAGTGATATAATTATGAATTTCATTTAAAATTTTCTAAAAAATAATAAAAAATATTGTTTGGTTCCTGAATGTTGTTCACATAAAAATGTAATTTCTAGACAATTATATGACATAATACAAACAACGGATAAATCGAAACTTCTTGAACCTGTTTGTATAAAAGCTATCAATACTTGTGTGTTTGTACAAGTGTTGTATAATGCGCATTATTATTCAATTTGTTTTGTTATTTTTAGTTTAACTCATATTTACGTCTGCTTTATTTACGATCATGTTTTAGCATTAAACGTAATTTATCGTAATACAGTTAGTTCGATTAAGCTGTCCTATGAAAACCAGCCACGAAACTTTCTTTGAAATTAATACTCTGGCAAAGTCAAGGCTACCGCAGACGGCAGTGACGCGACAGTTCGTCGACGCCTTCTCAAAGCCTTTTTAGGGTGCTGTAGTCAACAAGGAACCCTTAAAGTTTCGCCATGTCCAGCTGACTGTTTGTCTGTCTGTCCGCGGTTTAGTTTAGAGATGTTTAGCACCAGATATTTGTTATGGGTATATACATATATTAATCACGCCGACAAAGGGGTAAAATAAAATCTCTTTTTTTATCGTCTGCTCCATGGTGTCTTTGGATAGCTTGTTTAAAAATATTGAGGATTTGCGAAAAGTATTTTCCATTAAAGGATTTGGAAGAAAGTAAAAAAGTTTTATTTAGGATTCGCACAAAACAAACACAAAAAATAGAAAGAATGAAAGAAAAATTAATAAGCTCTAAATTGCTTATTTTAGTTAGAGTCTTAATATGCCTCCTCTGCCAGCTAAACGGTTGTTTATAGAGACGTCAGCAAAAGTAACATATATATAAAAATATAAAAGGAAAAATATCACAACTAAGTAGGCTTAGCCGGCTGGCCGGTGTCGGCTATTGTACTAACCCTACCTACATACATATACTGCGCGTTGCCAGACAATTTCTATGAGAAAACGTTGTGGCATGTGTTGGTTGATAAACTAAACAAATAAAACATGTATGGATGCGTGGTTGACTTATGTAGGTATCTTAAATTGACATTAACTTCCTTTAATACGGACGATTACATCTTCATTTTTTTCACCATCTCTCTCTAAAATTGCAAAAATTACTGTGACAGAAAAACATAACGAGCATTAAAATGCATGATAAAATAATTAAATGAATAAACTAAGAAGATAAAATAAATGTAAAGATATTGAAATAATTATAGCGATAACAGTCGCGGGCATTATCATGTAAATGCATACCGTTGAATATCTCTGGTCAAGGTTAGATGGCGCTATCTGAAGAGGTCACATCTGATATAATTATGAGGTAGGATAGCAATTATGTATTTGTTATGTTTTAATACCAGTTCAAAACTTAGGAGTACCTAGCTAACAAGAATTTGCAAATCAATCTGATGCCCAATTCCAAAACTACGTCGTTAAACGAACACAATTGCTTTAATTTTTACAGTTAAAAAAAAAAACAACCGACTTCTAAACAAAAAAAGTATAAAATAACTTAAATTTCGGAAGTTGGTGTTTTTATTTTTCAGTTTTTAGTGGTACGCTCCCCCCTACCTAAGTAGTACCTATCCTCACAAGCAATACGTAAGCCCTATATACTCCTACCTAGGTACTGTCCCCTAACTCCTAACCGCTAAGGAGTTCTTTATTTATTTATTTATTTATTTATTTAAACTTTATGTACAATAGTGGTACATGGGCGGACTTAATGCAACAAGGCATTCTCTACCAGTCAACCTTTGGGTTAAAAAGACAACACTGTGGTAGGTGTACAACAAATAAATAAAAACAAAATATATTGAGTGGGAAAGAAATTACAAAATAATAAATATATATATATATGTATGTATATGTATGTATATATATATATATATAATACTAATAAAATACATATATGCTAAAATAATAAACTAATAAATATGATATTTTATAATATTGTTTTATGTATAAGAGAACTTATAATAATTATGACGAAGACCAAACTATGAGTGACAGGCTTTTAAGTAGTGTTTACGGATTTTACGCTTAAAGGAAAATTTAGACTCTGCCTTCTTGATGTCAAGGGGAAGCATATTCCAGAGTTTAATGGTAGAAATAGCGTAGGAATTAGACATAAACCCGGTGCGATGAGAAGGCATATAAAGAAGTAAGTTTTTGGATGCTCGAAGGTTAAGACTGTGAGAACTGCCCAACAATTTGAAATATTGTTTTAAATAACCAGGAGCACACGAATCGTTCATTATAGTGAAGAGCATGCAGAGAGATCTGAGGGATCTCCTTTGACGGATAGGCAACCATTTAAGCTGAGAACGGAAGGAAGAAATGTGATCATATTTACGAAGGCCAAAAATGAAACGAATACAGTTGTTAAGAAGTCGATCCAGTTTGTTAAGAAGTTCTTGGGATAGATCAGAGTAGCAAACATCAGCATAATCAATAATAGGGAGCACAAGTGATTGGACCAAAGTGGTTTTAGTTCTGTAGCTTCACCATCAGCACAGCAGCATCAGATGTTGATTCAAGCATACCTCACAAGCAACACGTTAGCCCAACATGCTACTAAATAGTTCCCATCGACCAATTGCAGTACTGTCTCCCAACTCCTAACCGTTAAGGAGTTCTGTAGCTTCATCATCAACACAGCAGCATCAGATTGATTGATCAGGTTGTTGTTGTTGTTGTCTGAGTAAGACGTGAGTTTTACGTAACAAAAGCACCATACGAGCGTACAATTATCGGTGGTTGCCCTCGATTTCTCCTGGATTCCATCATCAGATCCTGGACTGGTGAAAATGGGACCACCTCAGAAGTGAACTCTATCCAACAAAAAAAATATATTTGGAATCCGTCTATAAATGCCGGAAATATCGGTGAACATAAATTAAATAAAAATACATACAGACGAATTGAGAACCTCCTCCTTTTTTGGAAGTCGGTTAAAAACTTATAATGGACTTTTCTTCCCCTCCTTTTCGCATTATTTGGTATCACTTTCCTGTGCCTAGTCAAATGTGTTGGCTTGTCATTTCTCGCAACTGGAATTTGTCATCGAAAACTAATATAATATACTAGCTGCTGCCCGCGACTTCGTCCCCGTGGAATCCCCGATTTTAAAACATTCTTTATCGCTGCTCCGCTCCTATTGGCTTAAGCGTGATGTTATATAGCCTAAAGCCTTCCTCGATAAATGGTCTATTCAACCCAAAAATAATTTTTCAATTCGAACCAGTAGTTTCTGAGATTAGCGCGTTCAAACAAACAAACAAACTCTTCAGCTTTATAATATTAGTATAGATTACAATGGCTCTGTCTTATAAATTATCAATGACATAACCGGTTCCGCACGGCTGCGGTTTTGTGAAAAACAATACCTTTCATAATATCTAGACTTATATTTTTTATCTATTTTTAATTAACAAAATTAAAAACATAACAAAAGAAAACATATTATTATACCATATTTTAGTGGTTGCGCTATTTACCGTTAAGGAATACCTTGTGCTGTCGTAGATAAAGTCCAGACGAGCTCATAACTAAATATCTACTGGGCTTTGGGATTGACATAAACAGAACAATATCTCACTTTACTAGATTACGTACCTATATTGATTTTAAGTTGAGGAGGTCACTAGTTTATCTTTGAAGTTCAACGTCCAATGTAAATTCAATATGTTTAACTAAATTCAACGCAAAAAGAATAATCAAGATCGATTCATAAACAATAAATCCATAACCAAAAACTGTTCATAAACAATAAATCCATAACCAAAAACTGTTCACATCTGCGTACCCCTTCGCATTGCACCGCACTATGGTTCCCCGGTACGACAAAAATCACCCAAGGCTACTCTGCGATTCTCTAAAAGTAATACTCATTATAACATCTACGATGTCCGGACTTAACAAAAGTATAAATTAAATGCACTTGGCTAATTACTTTCATTCCCATTTCATCATCGAAACTGTGAATACCACTAGTGCTCCGACACGTTATTAGTGACTCACGCAATTTTTACGTTTCTTTGTTCACCGATTCCCGGAAACCTGCTGCATAAGTGATTTATTTTCTAGATGGATTTTTAAGGTGATGGTATGTACTTTATTTTTTAATTTTATTTGGAATTTTAAAATCATTAGTTTTCTTAATATTTGACTGCTACGTGATATACTCATTTTTCGAGAGCATTTTAAACTGTAGATAAATACTCCTTGAGTTTTAGTACATACTTCCGCATAATTCCGCCTTAGTTTTTTTTTTATAAGTTAGGTGAGACCTTATTCTTTAAGATTTCACTTTAATTCATTCCCCGTTTTTCCCCCATTTTGAGTAATTTAGGTGCTACGTGAAGATAGTCTCTGCGTAGCACTTTGCTACGCACATGTGATTTACTTGAAATATGGCCAAATTTCTTTTATTTTGCATTTATTTATTCAAATTGTTGTTTCTCTTGCAGGTTCAACTCGGCAGTGTATGTTTTAATGCACATATATCTTTGAAATTTGGTTAAAGTATGGCAACGGCAAGAAGTTGAACGTTACTCAAAGGGCCGAGCTTGTATTTCAAGATATACGTGGCGTGCTTTCAATAGACGAAAATGATAAAGAAAACATAAATTTTGGAGAATTGAAAAGTCAAATTTTATACATATGCCAAAAAATCACAGACCATTGGAAGAAGAATCACTATATGAAAGATCGATTCTTGGCGAGTTGGAACGATTGGCTTGCCAGTCGCGAGACTGACTGTCTTGTTGGATGTATTTCGGCAACCAATGGCAACTACATCCCAGGATGTTGATGATTTACGAGCCTGTAAACGGGGCCGACCTAGAAAACAGTACTTAGTGCTCAAAACGCACTCAACAGAGAAAAAAGAAGGAGCTTGCGGAGTTAGATGAATCATTAGCATCTGCGTTGAGTGACCGATCTTCTACTGGGAATACTGCTAATAGAAGTGGTACTGCAGCTGCATCAGTGTGAGGTGTGCTCTCTTTAATTGTTGGAGCAAAGCTTACAAAGCATCAGTACTTACTTATCAAGGAATTTGTAAATAATAGGTTAAGTTTTAATTTGTTGCCCTATTATAAAACTGTGTTAAAAGAAAAGGACAATTGTTGCAATAAACAAATTACGGCTTTTATTAAGTTCTGACCCACTCATAACAGGACTTAGGGAGGTTGCCTAAAAAGAAAAAAACGGTTTTATCAAAATCTGTTTTGGAACTACTGAGCTTTTAAGATATTGTATTTTTTATGTTTAACATTGTATAGTTGCATTATTTTGTATATTTTAAGGGTTTTGTATAATTGTGTATTTAATTTAACATAAATTTATGTTTAGATATGTTAATTCTTCAAGGACAATTTTTATTTGTAATTTGACTTTAAATTATATTTTTTTATTTGTAATTTTAATTTTTTTATTTACTAATTTACATTTTTTTATTATTATTTATAACGTTAAATTGTTAATACACCTTATCTAACACGTTTCATTAATTAAATCCCAGAAATAAAGTAGTTAGTATTTTTGTCGCACCTTTGTATGGGCGGGAAACCACAGTGCACCGGCGTGAATGTTATGTTATAAACTTGGTGTAAACAATAAACAAACACGCGATTCCAGTAATTCCAGATTTGCTTTTCGTTTCGTTGCTATCTCCGAAGTTCTTCATCAGATCTTTACCAATAATCTTCCAAACAAAAACCACCAAATCGAAGAAACGACCAAAAATCACCAATATTTTATTAAGAAGTCGGTTGTATTTGTTTAATGCTCTTATTTTCAGGGGATTTCCGTGCGTTCCTTGCGAGTCGGTTACGGAACTGTTTCATTGATGTTTATTTATACATGTACATACAAGTATATATGTATAAATATATGTGCCGGGAGTATAATTAATGGTAATCGTGCCTCACGATCCATCTGTATGGCTCGCACAGTGGGTACCATGACGCCACTGAAGGCCGGATGTTTGCATTTTCAAAACGACTAGTTTTTATACTTCTACGTACAAAAAAGAATACCTATCTACCTACCTCGGCAACGAGGTAAACAACGATGCCACTGCAGGTTCAAGGTATAAGGGAAAATAAAATAGGTAAATAAACCCACTAGATGTATTTCCCATTAGATTTGTTTAGTACTTTACTTCAAATGCCCATTCGTCGTCGATCGATTCTTTATTTATCAGGGTTTTATTGAAATCGAGATGTCAGATCCAAAATAAATTTGTATAGCAGAAGGAAGGTACGGTGTGCCTTTGAGGTGAAAACCCACCGTCGCGTAGTAGAGGATATATAAGATATCGATGTAAAAAGCCGTCGACGAAACGCAACAGTGTTCACGCGTCACTCCAGTCCTGAACCTATAACTTGGTGTTCGAAGTTATGGGTTCAGGACTGCTAAATTGATACCGTGAAATGACAACAACGAGCTGTCAAACCATCCAATCACACAATTCACTTCAAGCTCACTCCACCCAAGTACGAGCACGCTTTTTTTTACAGAATAGATTAGTTGATTTTTCGTGAAAAAAATAAAAATAGACAATTTAAAGTTTAACACATTAATTAATTTATTTACAATACATATTACATAGGTACAATAATTTCGATCACAGAACATCAACGACTAAATAATCACTTTTTATTCGAATTATTTAAAAAATAGATTATAAAAATATTTAGGAATTTTGTATTTTACAATAACAGGCAAGTAATTTTACTACATACCTACTGGTCGAGATAGTATCATTCGATACCCTTTTTATTTGGAAGTTCCCTGTACTTAGCAATATTATGTTAGTATATCTGACATGGAATACCACTAACTCATCGTCGGAAGGCTTGCATTGTTAAAAGTATATTTTATTAGTAAGGCGAAATTCTTACTATAAGATTAGTATTGATTCATAACTGTTCTTATTACAGTTTTTGACCCATCTTAAATATTAAATACGTAATTAAATTATTATGGCAACACTGAAAGCACTCAAAATGATTGTCTCGAATACGGACAAAGGCAACTTATTGCGCTAACAAAAGTTCAGGCGTTAACTTCTTTTTATAATGACATCTCATCAAAAATAAATTCCATTAAAAGAATACAGTATACTTCCTAAGATGGAACATATTAGATTAACAGAGAGATGTAAACAATTCTCAACTAATTAATTATATTAATTAAAATAAGTAGCAAGTAGTGATTTCTTGGGATCAGGCGTGAAATCGAACTCCTGAACTTGACCATTGTTGTTGATGATCTTGTGCCCCCCCTGGTCTTCAGAAACCTTGCCGTCGATGTTGGAAGAGGTGTGGTACTGGAACTGCGCCTCTCCGAAGACCTGGCCACCCTGTGGTGGCTTCAGGTCTCTCACGTTGGTGAAGGAGATCGGCTGAAATGTGGAAGTTTACAGGTTTTACTATTGTAGAAGGAGGTGGAAATTTTTCCGCATAGAAGCACTTATACCCCATTCACGATAAGATTAGACATTAAAATTCATCTTTTTTACAGTCCGTTCAACCGATTTTGACTTCTATTGCGTTGGCGGCATGACACACGGTAGCTGCAGTAAACAGTTGGTATTATAATCACGTTTTTGCTATGAATGCCATCCTTATGCCTACGGAATAGAAGTAAAAATCGGTTGAACGGACTGTAAACAATTTTGTTCCAATGTCTAATCTTATTGTGAATGGAGTATAGATAACAATAAAAGCCGGAGGCCGAAACCACACTGGCAGGCTCTTTCTTAGCACCCAGAACCAGAACCAAATGTGAGGCACTAGGCGCTTTGTTGATGAGGAGCTTGTTGGAAGTGGTGACGCGGGTGTTTTGGGCAACTATCTTAATGTAAAATTGAAGAGTGTTGGCTCTCAAACTTATTTAAAAAATACGTTTGATAATGTAAGCAGCCTGTCAATGCATTTTAGGCGAAATCTTTTTGTCTCTTACAGTCGCTGGTTAGACATAATTCAAAGGATATCCTCCTGTTTACATAACCTCACAGGTTGAGTTCGACCATAACGACGTCCAACTGTTAGCTGGGATTTGGGACTGAAAAATAGTGTAAGGAACATTTTGCATTAGTCTGCAATGATGAATGGAGCTTTTAGATTTCTAGAGCAAAATGCATTCTATTACAACTCTACTGTCCCATCTTTATTTATTTAGTTAGGGTTATGTTATTAGCAGCAGATATTGACAGGATGCATAAAATGACTTAACCAAGTCAATATGGAAAATGCTTACATTAATGATGGACTTCTGTGGGCCTAGATTGAAGTTCCCGCCATTGTTGACATCCACTGGCTTGCCATCGACGAACTGTTGTGAGTGTGAGTACGAGTATTGATGATTAAATGAGTTATGGCTACCAGCCGCTCCCTGGCTTGGTATTCTGGTGAAAGATTGTGGCTGAAATAAATGTATGTATTGTTAGGAATTTTGTTTGCTGGTCGGTCAGTTCGGTGTTACGATGTTCGAGAGAGGCTTTTGTTAGTGATGCCCTAGTTTTTGTTTAAATGATGATAAAGACAATGAAGCAAGGTTTGTAATACATAATTATGCTTTTAATAATAATCCGTTAATGGTTCATACGTTGTTAAAGGCAAATGTAATCTTAATCTAAAATGTAGAAAATCAATCAAATTAATTTAAAAAAATATTTGAAGACATGAGTTGGAAGAAAGATGAACCTTCTAATAAAATGCAACATATCCAGTGTGTGAGTGACTTCCAGGTTTGCGGAATAGTTAAGAAGAGTTAACGTGGCCGTAGAATGCATAAGGCATTTGAAGCCGGAATATGATGCTCCAGGCGGAGTGGGTGGGAGTGACGTTTGGTGATTTCCCATTCAAATAAAAAAAAAAATATGTCCGCTATCTCGATCAAACCCTTGATTGAACTGCCTGAGACCATCGTCAGCTATTCGGCAAGGTTCTTTGCTATTTTGCTGTTGGTATAAATTACTTATGTTGGTATAAATGACTTACAGTAACGGCTAGATTTGCTAGCTGTCCAACTCTGCCGCTGTTGGCAACTTTCTTGCTGCCGGTGAAGTCCGCTGCCTGGTCAGCTGAAGAAGGGGCGTATTGGAAGGAGTAGTCTGATCCACTGTAGTCATTGCCGATCTGCGACTGGGGGCTGATTTGATGAAGCTGAAAGAATTAGAATTGCAAGTTTAGAACAGGCTGTGCTTTAAGGGTTCCCAAGAGGTTTATGTAACAAACGTAATGTAATACAGAACATGATTTAAAAGAGTGTCCGTAGAGTTTCTTGCACGTTCTTCTCCATAGAGATCTACGCTTTGGAACGTGCAGATAGCTTCACCTCTTTCGACTTGACAATTCAAAAGTGCCTGTAAAGGGTTTAATTGAAATAAATGCTTTGAGTTTGAGTTTCGCAATCAGGTTAAGTACTTGATGATGACTTGATATGTAAACAGCTAAAGAGCGAAATTCTCTACCGGAGTCTGTGTTTCCAAAGTGAATTGATCACTTCTGAGAAATAATTCTCCTTCTACTATCAGATCATCGTTGTCCATCAGGTTTTTCAAACGCGGGTAGCGTCAATCATACTAAATAAAACCTCTGATTAAGGATTTTCTTTTTTTTGTCATTTAATTGTTATAAGTACCCCTTTACATAAAAAATAAATACTTACAAGGGGCGATATATCAGTTTTGGGTGTGAAATCGAACTCCTTGACTTTTCCGTCGTTGTTGATAACTTTGTGGCCGGCGTGGTCCTCGGTGGTTTTGCCATCGATGTTGGAGGCTGAGTGGAAAGAGTACTCTGCTTCACCATACACGTGGCCACCGTCTACCGGCTTAAGGTTCCGCACACCGTCAAACACCACAGGCTGAAACAGAAAAGTTGATAGGAGTTAGCACATATCAAATCTGGCAAAATCAAGTATTGGCATTCAATGCTTAATTTGGGTTTGTCTTCAATCTACAATAGAGATGTTGCCTGAGTAAAAAAATATATGATTATGTTTAGTCCGTCATGCGTCAGTTAGATTATAGAAAAATATTTGACACGTATTTTTTCCTTTATCAACTCTATAAAAACTGACGAAGATAAAAAGCATCAAATATCAGGAGTGGGAGTGTGTGACGTCACGGCCCGGTAAAAATTGTAGCGAGTAGGGACGTCACACGAGTTTTCGCGCGCACTGTATCGTCTTCATTTTTTGTTTATGTGAAAAAAGAAAAAAATACGTCACCAATATTTTTTGGAAATCTATCTGACGGACTAATCAGATTTTTTTAGTTAACTACCCTATTTAAACTCGTTTTTCTATTTGTTTGAAATATCTTTTTGATCCAAGAAGACGCTCTTGCCATTAATTCAATGACGATGTGGCATCGTATTTATATTGCACTTACAATTAGTCTTAGTGTGTTTTATATGGCATACCTACAAGCCAGTTAAAAATCCATAAATGCATGTGACCTTAGTTTATGACTAATTAAGACTCGATGTAGTTACCTATATTTAATCAATTGATATGACTGCATGGAGTCCTTAATTGATCTGAACTAATAGCCCATTAAAAACATCACGCTGTGACGCCACTTGACTAAAGGCGATTTATATAGATCTGTTTTATATCAAATTGAGTGAGTCCCGTGCCCCTTTAAGAACATAATCAACCTTTTAACGTTCCCACTGCTGGGACACAGGCTTACTCTCTAGGAGAGGAATGGGCCGTAATCCACCACGCGGGCCCAGTGCGGGTTGGTGAATGTCACATGTCTTCGAATTTTTTGGTTCTAGGACATGTCGGTTTCCTCGCGATGTTTTCCTTCACCGTTTTGAGAGCAGTAGTGATGAAATAAATTACACAAAGTAATGCGGCTGGCAGAGTTTGAATATTATTTTATTATTCGTAAGTCGGGGCCGTTACCACTCGGCCACCACTGCTCCTTGCCCTATTCAGATCATGAGCCACAAATTGGACTGCCCGAAGTGCTCATACATATGTACATGCGCTTTGGAGGAAATAGTGAACACCACAGATGCTGTAATTACCTTAGCCACGAAATGGACCCAAAAACTCTTAGAAGTTATACCTTATTTCCAAAAAGAAGAAGAAGAAGTCGGTTAAATTGGGTTCTACTATTGAAAGGTGTGTTCAAGACGGCTTTCGTAAAAAAGTCTATATTATTCTAGTATTAATAAGTACGCTTTTAAGTAGGGCGCGTTGTATATTTTCTCAAATAGAATATCTTAAATACATCATGAAGTGAATCTTTATATTGTTTTATGTAGGTATATAAAACATAACTGCTATGTAGCAATGTGCGAGACTTGAAACCATTGCCAACAGGAAAACTCCTCCGTATAACATTTATTAGATATTAAAGGGGTTTTCCAGTTATGTACTTGTAAAACCACTTGAGCACTTGACAACAGAGGCTCTTAAAATCAATGAATTTATTATTACCATCAAATGTTGCGTATGCGAATTCATTTAGAATAGCAAGTACCATTTAACACAAGCTGCGCACGCAGCTCCGCACGTGTGACGTCGAAAATTATCCCATCTGAACTTCCGGGATAAAACGTATCCTATGTGTTATTCCAGACTTTTATCTAAAAAACACAACCGACTTCTAAACAAAAAAACCAAAAAGTACAAAATAACTTTAATTTCGGAACTCGGTGTTTTTGGTTGCTTTTTTGTTTTTGAACACACCGACTTCCGAAATTAAAGTTATTTTGTAATTTTTGGTTTAGAAGTTGGTTGTGTTTTTTGTAAACAGTTTTTTTTATTTTTCACTTTTTAGTGGTTCACTCCCAGCTAAACATACCCATCACAGCGTACGTGGTATAAATTGGTGTAAACAATAAACAAACATGCGATTTCAGCTATCCCGACAGATTTGCTATCATTTATTGAAATTAACAAAATGCTGATATAGACTAACATATACGAAAACTGGGCAGTTCTGCAAATATTACATATACGGGTCGAACTGATAACCTCCTTTTTTGAAGTCGGTTAAAAAATGATAATATTTGTTCAGAACGTAACCCACTTCCGAACCTGACCCGATATATCGTTCCTATCAAACCCTGAATTGCGATAAGGTAGGTTTCCATCTCCTCTTTCTCAGAATAAAAGGTACAATATGTTTTCAATCCATATATCACATTAACAATCAAGGAAAACTTTAATATATTTTGGATAAGAATCATACTTTGAAGTTACTTTATAAACACACATAGTCACATACGTTAAGATAAATTATTATAAAATACTATACCTACTTTAAATGAAGGCACTTTATTTAGCATTTATAATATTAGCATAATTACCTTAAAGTCAGCATTCTTAGCGAAATTGTTGCGTAACCTGTAAAAATAAAAATAAAAAGACCGTTAGTGAATAATTCTCAACCAGCTTTTGTTTTTCAGTGACTTTTATGTCTGTCTATTAAAATTAGATACAATTATTATGCTTATGTTTGCATGGGTGGGCTGGGAGCCGACCTCAACACGGTCGTGAAAAGGCTAGGCAGATTGAAAAAAGTCGCCCCTTCATGAACATAAGATGAACAAGAATTGTTATATTACTGCACTGCATTGTACGTGTTGTGTGTTTTTATGTTCTATTTTTTGTTTGTTTTACCAAAACTGAATGTAATGTAGGCCTTTTTGTCAACGTTTGCTTGTTTATACAATTAAGTAGGTACATACATTCCAAGCTGATTATTTCCTCTTTCCTACTTTTGTTTGTCATCAATAAAACAATGGACGAGAACTACCTGTATGTATATCTATGTACCTTTATATCGAACACAATATTGTTTGCGATGATCACATAGATGGGTGTAATGTTTGGTATTTTAAGAATTTTTAATATACCAACGAATGATATAATTTAGATTTATGTCATTTCCATTTGTCATTATCATCAATTGTTATAAAATTTTATGATATACTAGCGACCCGCCCCGGCTTCGCACGGGTGCAATATTGATGCTAAATCTCTACGATATTATTCATTTATTATACAATAAACTTTCGTCTTGGTCTATCTAATTATCTATTAAAAAACCGCATCAAAATTCGTTGCGTTGTTTTAAAGATCTAAGCACATTGTATAAGAATTATTTGACCTAATAATAATTTTATATAATATTATCTATAATGAGAGATAAATATGTTTCCTATTTCTGTTTGCATTTGAGTTCATTATTATGCCATTTGAGCTGAATATAGCTTTTAAAAATAGAACAAATATTCTTATATCAAACTAGATTCTGCCAGCGACTTCGTCCGCGTGGAATAGTTACTTTACCCCCGATTTTGAAATTCTCAGCCCGATCGGTTTAAAATTGACAAAAGATAGACATGCTGTTTCGGAATATTTTTTAGATAATTTTATGTAGAACATTTCCGTAATACATGATTTCTATGTAACTTTAACCATTAAGGCTACACACGCAACGGAAGTTTAAAAAATGGAGTAACTTCTTCCGTTTTCCCAACATTTTCCTTCACTGCTCTGCTCCTATTGATTGTAGCGTGATGAAAAGTATACTATAACCTGCCCAGGAGTATGAAGAATAATTGCACCAAGTTTCGTTAAAATCGGTCGAGTAGTTTTTGTTTCTATAAAGAACATACAGACAGACAGACAGACAGACAGACAGAAAGACAGACAGACAGACAAAAATTTTACTGATTGCATTTTTGGCACCAGTATCGATCACTAATCACCCCCTGATAGTTATTTTGAAAATATATTCCTTGTACAGAATTGACCTCTCTACAGATTTATTATAAGTATAGATGAGCGTCGCTCTATATAGATTATCACATTTGTATAGTGCACTCATGTTTAGTTTCTTAGTTAAGTGGCCGAGGCCATTACCATCAGTTCTTTAAAATTGCTCTAAACAACGATACATTTTTAAACAAAAGCGTCATGCCAGTTTGAGTGAGCATTTATTTGGCACATTATGAATAATTCTAACTAACACTAATTCGCATCTTATTACCATGAGAATGATAGGAGAGTGTCAATGGCATGGGCGGTTTGAATCATAATCAGCCTTTTAATGTTCCCACTGCTGGGTCACAGGCCTCCTCTCTAGGAGAGGGAATGGGCCGTAATCCACCACGCGGGCCCAGTGCGGGTTTGTGAATGTCACATGTCTTCGAATTTTTGGTTCTAGGACATGCCGGTTTCCTCACGATGTTTTCCTTCACCGTTTTGACCGAGTGGTGATGAAATTAATTACACAAAGTAATGCGCCTGCACCTACTATTCGCAAGTCCAGGCGGTTACCACTCGGCCACCACTGCTCTGCAGCGGGTTGAATATTTTTTTATAAAAACCTAATGTCATGAAGTTCCAAGAAGTTGTTATTCTATAAATAAAACCAGGTACGCGAGCTGCATCTTTGCACGCAGATGACCATCATGTAACTCAAAGTATATAATTGAGGATTTCCCGAGTTGTGTTAACAAGCAATTTGGAAGCAAACTACTCTGCTGTATGATAGAGGTACATTATTACAGCTCTTATCCAAACGATCTGTGACCTGCAGCTACCTCAGAGACAGTTTAAAAGGATTACCCACGATGTAGATTTTGAGGTAAATCCCCACCGATTATGAAATCGATGGGGATTTACTGAAAACTGAATTACCTACCAGCATTATAAAGCCCCAGGGTTATTTTTTATTTGTTTGTTAAAACGCGGAAAGTTTTTAGATAACAGTCAAATTATTTCTTAATGTGTGATTTCACTTTCAAAAAATTCGCAGTAGAAATCAGAAAATAATTGATCCCTTAAACTAAACTTTCTTATTTATTATGTGTTTGTTACCATCATTTTTTTAAGTTTATCGTTTGTTTAATGTTAAAATACATGAATGATAAGGATATGTATAACATATAGCACTAACATATAGCACGGATTTAAAAACCAAAATGTATTTAGTTCAAGACGTACTTTTTGATCTAGAGGTTAATTTAGGTGGGTAAGCATTGTCTGTGGTTATAATACTTACAGTTGTTGTACCTGGTCCCACTGGTTTTCCCGTGCCGCTGCTAAGATTTCATCGTAGGTAGGTGGCAGTGCTGAAAACAGACGAAACATTCATATCTATTAGTTTTTTCCAAATTAATTGTATCATATTTAACTATCCGTACGAGATTGTTGGGCTTTTATCTTTTACTAGCAGCGTCCCGCGGTTTCACCCGCGTAGTTCCCGTTCCCGTGGAAATACGGGGATAAAATATAGCCTATGTTACTCAGGATGAATGTAGCTTTCTAATGGTGAAAGAATTTTTGAAATCGGTCCAGTAGTTTTTGAGTTTATTCGTTACATACAAAAATACAAATCTTTCCTCTTTATAATATTAGTATAGAAGATTATCGTAAGAATCAAGACAAACCGCTTTGCAGAGCCAGCATGGAGGAGGATGAGATAGCACACATCTGCTACTAAGCTGCCCGGTAGTCACAGATTACAGGGCTAAGTACCTACTTCGGAAACCCAGAAACAATATTATGGCGTTGCTGGCCTTCCTTGGGGATTGGGGTAAATCGAATGACACATTTGTCCCATCTGTACGCAAAATACGCACTTATTCGTAGAGACATATACGTACATATCTTAAGAGACGGTATGTATGGCTAGAGACTGCCTTTGTTATGATATATAAGATTTCTATTTAATTAATCAGGTTCAATACCATAATAAAATAGAATATATTTGAAATTGTATTTTTTTGGTTGTTTTTTTGGGAAGAACTCCAAGAGGTATATTAAAACCCTTTAGAATGTCGCCTGTTGTTTTTATCAATGTTTTTACTTTTGTAAGAAATATTTTGATTTGTTCCATTAGAAACTCGATGATAATATTCGTTTAAATACGGAACTTGGTGTTCGGTAAAGATCATTCTTTGTGTCAATTCACACTTTTTTTTTTACCAGGACTTACATATTTGATAATATTTGCACACGCATTTACGTTGGGATGAAGTCAGTAATCGGAACTAGCAAATAAGTCTGTTTCATTGTGATTATCATCATGTTCAGTCCGACTTCAATCACTGCTGAAAATGCACATGAAAAGAGATGCCCGTCTCTTTTCACGTGCCAATTCTGAGTCCTGGTTCTGTCTGTCAACGAAGGCACTATGTCGTCTGCCTAAATGCCCATCAGCAGCGGTGGAGCAGTGGTGGCCGAGTGGTAACGGCCTCGACTTACGAATTGTAGGTCGCGAGTTCTAACCCAGCCAGGCGCATTACTTTGTGTCATTAATTTCATCACCACTGCTCTCAAAAAGGTGAAGGAAAACATCGTGAGGAAATCGGCATGTGCGAGAACCAAAAATTCGAAGATATGTGACATTCACCAAATCGCACTGGGCCGCCTGGTGGATTTCCCTCTCCTAGAGAGGAGGCCTATGTGTGATTATGATTATTATGAAATGCCCATCAGGCCGCCGATCTCCTAAGGTTGCGGAATTTGTTCGAAAGACTCACGGTGGCCCTGGAAGGCAAAGGGCACTAGGAGGCACACGGGTGGGTTTTAGAAATTAAGTGTCTGTCACTCCATTCCACTCCGCCGAGAAAGAAAGAAGTCATTTGATGATTTCACATCCAGAAGAAAAAAAAAGTCCGCCCTTCTCACAAGGAGTAAAGGCCGATGGTTCATAAAAAAAGTACCTACTCTAGTAGTACCTACTCTAAAGAGAACAAACTATCTAATATTTTATGACTGGCCACTCGTAATCTTGCAAAAAGGTCACTCCTTAATACTTCAAAAAAGTATAATAGTTTCAGTAAACAGTGTATTCGCTACCTTTGATGGCGATAATTATAACATTTTATTGAAGTGACTCGTAGGTACTTCCACTATGAAACCACATGCTTCACTGTATCCAGTCATATTCCACCTTGTTTATGAATTGCAAATCATCAAAATGTCTTCTTCCGTTCTGGGCAAAGCGGACGGGAGTCGCAAACTTTTATTGATTAAAACCCATCCGTGTCCTTCCTAATGCCCTTTGCGTTCCAGGGCCGCGGTGATCTTTCAAACAAATTCCGCAGCCCTGGGTGTTCCACCTACTAATTTAACCCATAGCAACAGCTAACATAGATATTTCTGCTATAAAAAGTAAAGTAAAATTCTCAGGGACAATATTTTTAAAGACCAAATCGCAACTGAATTAGCATTTGATAAATCACAGCTTTAATAATTCTTGCACAAGTGTAGTTTTTTTTTTGCTGCCATCATATTTTATCTATATTTTGGCAACTCATTAAATAATACTATCACGACATTTAAATAATAATAAGTCACAAAAAAGAACACAAATGAACGCCTTCATCAGATAAGTATTTCTTTAAGGAATTTCGTTATTAATATAAGCCAACATGTTTCCTCATAGACTTGCCTTATTACGGGGCCAGCGGAAGGAAAAACTTCGTAGTTCGAAATTATTATTTAAGAACGTTCCATTTTCAGTTTTGGTAGAGTTTCATGACTGCTCCGCTCCTATTGGTCTTAGCTTGATGATATAAAGCCGATAAATGGGTTATTTAATACTGAAAGAATTTTTCAAATCGGACCAGTCGTTCCTGAGATTAGCGCGTTCAAGCAAACAAACAAACAAATCTTCAGCTTTATATATTAGTATAAATAAAGATGGAGTGACAGCATCTGATTTCGACAACCTAGTAATTGGGTAACACGGCAGTCGGCACCCTTCAGCAAGACTAGTGTCAGATTTTCTGACAGCTGATTACCGACCTTGTCAAATATTTACAAATGGCAGCACACATTAATTTTCATAAGCTGATTTTACGTAATAACTGAAAACGAATCTATATACAGGTTCGTTCTTAGGCAAATCTGTAGTTTACAATTTCCACTTCTCATTTTTCAGTGGTAACTCTGGAAACAATAGTTTATTGTGTTCAGGCACCTATTACGTGTTATGTACTCTGTTCCTAGTGCATATAAACTACGACTACATAGTACTCGTACTGCAACATGAGTATTTCGAAATGCCCCATTGTTTGGCGAGTTCAGTCTTGTACTAACCACGAAAAAGACTACCACACACACTACTATTCAAATTATTGAAGAAATCTTTGATGAAATAACTGATGCATAGTTTTGCTTAGTTTTATTTCATTAAAATATGAGGGCCCAGTACTTCTGCATTCGCATGTTTGTCGCAATCTGTCAAAAATTAATGTAAAATGGAGTTTTTTGACAGATTGCGACTGAGGTGCTGAGGTGCGAATGCGAATGAAGCTTTAAAAATTATATAAATGACAATCTATTTTCTCGACATATTATGAAAATAAAAACCGTATTGTAAGGAATCATCCAAATTGTGTGTCTTATTAAAAAGAATTAATTTACAATTTAACGGGACATTTTACAATTTTACGGCGTTTGCAATTTTCCGGTGATATATGTACAGATACAATAGCTAAGGCTGGATAGTTGCTGTATGAATGTGAATCGCTATTAGAGGAGTGTAGAGTTAGATTGAGGAACTGTATAAAAGTTGATATATCTAGAAAGGTGCCTACTGTGATAACTTTTTGAGTTATTATGAATGAAGAAAACGAGTTACACCGACTCAAAATAAATTGGCACACCTAGAACTAGAGAATGGTGGAAATTAAATGCAGCTACCAGTAAATCCTAGCTATCCTATCAATCAATTCATTCAGTATAGTCGTCAACTTTAGCACTTAATAATTTCAATGTTATTGAACTTGACGCTAAATTATGTCGCTGACCGTGATGTAACCTGTATCTACATACATATGTATGTTTGACATGTGCAATATTGATAGACAACATTATGTACACGTTCATCATTTTAACAATTTGACCCTCAAACTAAAAGTTCAGCCAAAGTTAATCAAAACTATCAACAAACGAGGAAAAATACAATTACCTCGTTTTGAGTAGGTTTTAGTTCGTGTTATGGGGAATTTTGAATTTATTTTTCCTTTTGGACACTGAAACGTCATCTTGTACCTAATTATAGTAATTACTCAAATTGTAATATCGTTTTGTTTAGCGTTTAATGCCTGTCTTACTCTCTGATGACAATAAAAAGAAAAACTTTCTGCATTTATTTTATATTTCGATTTGTTGAACAGATATTTTTATGTTTCTGCACAAATGGGATAAATGCGTAGATGTTTGTGTGTTTTTTTGACATGACAATATTTCGGCCTTGAATAAAATATAACGTATCGGGAAAGACGTCATCAGAAGTCGAATTCGAATCGTCAAAGTCGAAAGACGAATATTATAAAGAGGAAAGATTTGTATTATTGTATGTAACGAATAAACTCAAAAACTACTGGACCGATTTCAAAAATTCTTTCATCACTAGAAAGCTACATTCATCCTTAGTATCATAGGCTATATTTTATCCCCGTATTCCCACGGGAACGGGAACGACGCGGGTGAAACAGCGGGGCGCTGCTGGTTTTTTAATAATCTCAAAATTATTTAAGGGTGTAACATATCAATATTTTGAATATAATTAGCATTATTAGTTTCGTATCGAAATGCAATCTAAAAAGTCGCACAACAACTTAATTAAACACTACGCCTAATATTTTTAACTGTGTAAAGTCTTGAAATTCTTGTTTGATTTCCGCATTTACTTGTAGAATGAATAATACTTATACAGTTGATATGCAGTGCAAAATCCAAACATATTACGATGACATTTTAGGAAAATATCACTAAGGAAAATTTCGATTTACACGAGTTTTTTTTTTACAATAAACAACCTAATTAATAAAGCTTGATTAGATAATTTAATAATTATTTTTTTTTATTTTTCCTCTTTTATAGACTTGAAAAATAAAAGACGTGGCTTACCTTGGACGGTTATAATAACACCCACTAGTATTAAAATTGAAGCGAATTTTGCCATTTCGTAAGAACTATTAGCTAATTTGTTCTACGTGAGCACGTGCGATCTGCTTGAGATGTCGCGTCTAAATGCCGCAATCGCAAGAGAACGACGCTTATAAACGAGAATATTTTGCACGCACTATATCTACTAATATGTAGGTATCGTCAGCAGGATACTCTTAAAGGGTCGCAACATTTATTTGTTTTTCTATATATTAGTGATCGTCCTTTTTTCTAAATACCTTTGTCGCATACCTTTTGTTTTGTAGAGAATCCGTTTAGCGTTTTATCATCGGAAATTAACAGATTTTATTCGTGTTTATTTGTGTTAGCTTTTGATATTATCATATGCTGTGTGTTTGTTAGTCTGATGTCAGTTTCATAAAGTTTAAGCACCTATATATTCATCATTAAGTCGTTTTACGAGAACTCGTGTATTTTAATCGCATAATTTGTATGTTTGCTATTGTTTGTCAGACAGTTAAAGCTCTTTAGTTGACAATTTTGTTGATATTTTATCGTTGTTTTCCCGGCATGGTTCATGCTCAAAAATATTTAAATGACAGAAAAAAAAACACATTACTTTATGCGTGCAGAGACAAGCAAAATACCTCAGGATTTGGAAGATACTTTATTGAACTCGCTATTTCGAAAAGCAGTTGCAAGTCTATTAGATAAAACTTAACAGGATTTACAAATATCTCGTACTCTCGTACCATAACATTACAAATGTTAATTTTCAATTGATAAATCGGTAGGGACGTTGATTTGTATGGTTATTGATTTTTCAAACAATAACAGCCGCACGAGTCGGTCTCTAAGGTGAAGCAATGTTTGCCAAGGTTGGTCTGTAGATGGGTGACCATCGTAACATACCGAGTTACCATTGTGCCTCGGAAAACGTTAAGCAGCTGATCCCCACTTGCATTTGAAGATCTTTGGCAGTCGTTACGGCTGAGATGCCAGTAAGCTGATTCCAGTCTTGCCATGAACCGCGTGTTACCCAGTTAATGAGTTGTGGAGGTCTGGTAGGCAGCCGCTCCACAGAAAATACTGGTATACAGCTGAAACCAGTTTAACTGGAAGCCGACCCCAATATAATTGGGAAAAGCCTAGGCAGATGATATACGTTGATTTATGATGCTTCTAGATGTATATATTTCACAGGCAACATTTAAAACCCTTCAATGGATTGAATGGCTCTAAAATGTGATATGTAAAAAAAAAGTATGACTCGTGCCCTTTTTGAATTAGTTAGTTTCCATTATTTTATTAATGCATTCACGATCCTAATGGGACAAACATCTTTATAAAGATACAAACGCGCATAAAAATCTGTTTAAAATTCCACAACTCATGTTGTTTATTTATAATGATATTGAAATTAAAGGGCAGTCGGCAATACCTAACTAGTTTATCAATAATAGTGATCTCAACAGCTGGTTTTGTAAGCTAGGATGGCTGCCTAAGGTTCCTTTGAGACCTTGTCGAACTGGCTTGACTACTGCAGTCAGTCTCGATATCAATGAACGATCAAGAATCAATTCATTACTAATAAGGAAATAAGAAATGAATAGGAAAATCATATAGATTTAATAATAATTTCGACATGTGGGATGTGAAATTAACAATCCTTGTACCGATAGTCGTGTCAGCCAATAGCTTAATAGCCAAAAGCCTCGACCAACACCTTAGGAGGCTCTCGTTAGGCAGCTAAATCAAGGGCTTGATCCAGAGAACGGTACTTCTGGACACGGCTCGCATTGTTACGAGGTTACTCCCTCTGGAGCCCTGACCGCCAGGAGCTTGGACCCTGTTCCCGATACCGGTGGGCTACTATTTTTTATATTTTAAAATGTTTTTTTTTTAATTATTTATTTAAATATTTTAAAACGTATCAAATATGTATTTAAAATGAATAAACGAAAATATAATAATAATTTCTTACTGGATCCTTTTTCCGGCTTAAACACATTTTCCTTAAGAAAACAAACAAGTTGCTTAGGCTGATAAACTGAACTGGAATTTGACGTAAGATTGACATGTGAGACACGCGTTATTGTGTTTTTGTGGCAACTAAGACCGTCAATTGTATATTTTTATTGTTCCATTACCGGGCTAAAGCTCTAATTCCCAGGTCACCTCGAATATTTTTATTGTTCCATTACTGGGCTAAAGCTCTAATTCCCAGGTCACCTCGAATATTTTTATTGTTCCATTACCGGGCTAAAGCGCTAATTCCCAGGTCACCTCGAATATTTTTATTGTTCCATTACTGGGCTAAAGCTCTAATTCCCAGGTCACCTCGAATATTTTTATTGTTCCATTACTGGGCTAAAGCTCTCATTCCCAGGTCACCTCGAATATTTTTATTGTTCCATTACTGGGCTAAAGCTCTAATTCCCAGGTCACCTCGAAAATTTTTATTGTTCCATTACTGGGCTAAAGCTCTCATTCCCAAGTCACCTCGAATATTTTTATTGTTCCATTACTGGGCTAAAGCTTTAATTACCAGGTCACCTCGAATCAGCCCTCGTTACGCTTGCAGATCGTGACGCTTACCTTATTCTAGGCCGGGCTCGGCAGCACTGTCCACCTTTTGGGACCACCCATTTTGGGACTTGATTAACTAATTTATCTAGATATTGAAACATCTATTCTATCTATTGATTCAGACAGTTTATCATACTTGTAAAAAAAATATTATTTACATTTCGAATAACTTTTTAATCTATACTATAATATTATATACTATAATATTATAAAGCTGAAGAGTTTGTTTGTTTGAACGCGCTAATCTCAGGAACTACTGGTCCGATTTGAAAAAATCTTTCAGTTTTAGATAGCCCATTTATCAAGAAAGGCTATAGGCTATATATCATCACGCTAAGACCAATAGGAGCGGAGCAGTCATGAAAAATGTGACACAAACGAAGTTGTGCGGACAGCTAGTCTAAATGAAAAATAAATAGTCAAAAGATGGCGTCGATAAAATCCTCCGCATCGCTGGCCACTGGTATTGTACCCAAAAGGCTGGCAGCATTGCCACGCTGTATGACAATGCTTATGCGTTGTCCAAGGTAAAAGCCAGCCCTCGAGACACGCCATGTGTCAACTAAAATGTCTTGACAGATAGTATGAACCCCAAACGGCTTACTCGTACTCTATACTGTATAAAAAATTAAACTTAAATATAATAATTAAAATATCTATTTTTTTTTTGTATACCTGGGTGGATCGATATTCAATAATTAATTAATGTAGGCAAATTTCATGTTCATATAAAAACTCGATACTAGAAACCTTGATTTAATCTACAGCTTAGCATTTGTACCCTTTATGTAAATAGGGGCCTGTGACCTCACAATATAGATATATTTTTCTATTTTGGACCCTAACTTTGCGATAAACATTTCAATAAAATTCTGGTAGATAAAAATATCACAGTAACTTAGTTTTAATGAGCAGATTTTTGTTGCATGATTACCATAACGAGGTGGCTTATTTTATTTTGGATCACGAGATCTACCTTCTTAAGTATTCAGCTCATTGCACTGGTTAAGGGTAATGACATTAGGTACCGAAAATACCTAAGGACACGCGTATTTTTTAGCTTAGCAAACAGAAGTGTAAATATGTGACATTTTAATTAATTCTATATGACTTGCCTAAAAAAGTATCCTACGCATGGCTCCCACGATATTTATCAAGTTACCTATTATCCTCAAAGCGGAACCTATAGGGAACATGCAGAAACTATAGATGGCAGCACATACGCAATCAATCATGTTTTACTTATAATTATCAAATTTTCAACGCTAGATGGCGCAATCTACTTCGTGCATTATCCGTAAACGGAGGATGCAGGAAGCATAGGTCAAATAATATGTACAACGTAAAAGTTTCAGATTTGTAACACTAGATGGCTTACTGAATTATTGGTTCAAAAACGTTATTATTCGGTAAATGTTTTTTTAAACGATAATAATTTGTGATATTTTATTATTTTGTAGCTTTGTGGATGTAATCCAAATATAATTCATGACGAATTTAATTGGGTAGTAGGGTATGGAAACACATATTTCTATAACAAATAGTTTTGTATGCCGAAAGGCAGAAGTACAAGGATTCCAAAACTTACGTAACACCTCAACTGTATCACCTACATTCGATACAAATAAAGTCTTCTATTCTATTCTCTTCACAGCCGAATGCACCTGAATACCAGTATTTTAAATGGGAAATACCTATCTGACCTCCAAGACCCAGTAACTGTGTGTCATATTTACTGGCTTCTGACTATCAAAGATTTTTAAGAGCTTAACGTGCTTTTCCAGGCACATAGGAGTCTCGGGTCTATGCTATGGACGGTCACCTACTATCCACGGACTTAACCTTGAAATTCGACCTGTACTTAGTCACGAGATCTTCTGTCCTTTCTCATTACTTTTATCTACTGTACTTGTAGGTATACCTATGTATGTATGATATCTGCGATATTACCAATTCGCCTACGCTAATCAATAGTTCTTACGTACTTAGCTAACTAGAACCTAAGTGTGTTATTGTTGTAGTGTCTAGTCATGTAAACTATTTCTAGTTTGTTTGTACCATATTTCGCTCAAGACCAAACAATAGCTTCTTACGTCATAATGTAACAGGGTTTACGTCATAAATGGTATTGTGTTACCTATCAGCCTGTTTTGTATTACTAAACAGGAGAGATGATAATCTTTCTTTTCAGATTAATGGCCAGGGCCTCAGGTCTGCTATTACAATAGTGTCAGAATACCATCTGACACTATTGTATCTATACTATACACTATCATTGATTACATAATGGTTGATTTTTACAATTTTGGTAATCTACTAATATAAAAGCGTCATTATGACTTTCCAATGGTCAACCATTGAAACTCCCTTGAAAGAAATGGCATAGAATTGTAATCTCATACATAATGAGAAATGAATGACAGACATGCGATAAATAATAAGAAATGAATGACAGATAATGCGAAAATTTTGAAATTTCTTTTGACCAGTGACCTGCCATTAGAACATCATTGTGCAGTCATTGTTTCTAGAACCGAGCTGGTTATCAAAAAGTATTGTGAGAAAATTGACCGACCAATGATCGACCATTACATATGAATTTAGTAGATTACGGACTTTTAGCAAAATGACAAATTTATAAAAATAGCAGACTTGGGGCCCTGGTCTACTGATTTTAATTCGTGATCGTTCTGAAGGCCCATTCTACAATTTTTTTAGCGATGTGCAACGTTCGATTTCATATCTCATCTTCTTTTAATCCACAAGGTCATCCATCAGTTTAAAAGTTTTGCTTCAGAAAGCACTCATTCGCTGTTCCGCTCATTTTTGGAAAAGGTACCTAATGATATAACACGGGTATTGTGACGTCAGACAGATTTAAAGAAAAACTAACCATTATTAGCTAGACTACATAAATATAATAGCAGCATGCCGTGAAAGCTGTCCTTTATTTTTACGCCAAAGTACCTATTTATTTATAAACAATATTGACGTTAAAAAATAAATGCTATAGCTATGAAAGGAAAACGACTCTTTTAGAGATGTGTTAGTGTATTCGTTTAGTAATGGGCTCTAGGGCTAAATCTATTTTCTCCCTAGAAAGAATGTGTTTCATCAGCGATTACTTAGAAGTTTTACCTAGACTAAGAAGAAGTTAGAAAATCCAAAATATTTGTGATTGACCTCTCGCCATGTGGGTAGCAGTATGATAACCTAATATTGAGGAATTTGTTCGAAAACCCTGGAACGCAAAGGGCATTCCATATTGCCCTTTGCGTTCCAGAGCCAGGTTTTTCGAAAGAGTCACCGCGGCCCTGGAACGCAGGTGCATTAGGATGATGAACACCGGTGGATTTAAGTCAGTAAGAGTCTGACACTCCCATGTAATTCGATGATTCCTGATCCTTAAAAATAAAATGTGCATCCTATATTTTATAATATGAAACCTTTGGGAATCATATCGCTGATAGAATTTCACTTGGCCACTCTGTATGTCCTGTCCAACCGACGAAGACAAATGTTTAACAAATTCAGAATACTTATATTACGCATTGTGGCATTGCTTCAATTTTTTGTAAAGGCGTTATCCAAACGATTTTTTTGCTTGATTCAAAATGTTTTAATCTTATTTTTAACCGACTTCTAAAAAAGGAGGAGGTTCTCAATTCGGATGTTTGTATTTTTTTTTTATGTTTGTTCGCGCATTACTCCGTCGCTTGTCAACCGATTTGAAAAATTCTTTTTTTGTTGGAAAGGCTATACTTCCCAAATGGTCCCATGAAAATGTTATCGAAATCAACCAAGCGGTTTTCGAAAAATCTAAAAAAAATATCTACATTATCTACATTGACGACCTCTTAGTTTACTCTGCAAAGGAGCAGTACGTTTTTTTACACCAATGTGATTGGTTCGTTTAGGTGGGGGAGGGGAGGGGATGTAGGTACCACTAAAAAGTGAAAAATAAAAAACTTTTTACAAAAAAATACAACCGACTTTTACACAAAAAATCAAAAAAGTGCAAAATAACTTTAATTTCGGAAGTCGGTGTTCAAAAAACGAAAAAGCAACCACAAACACCGAGTTCCGAAATTAAAGTTATTTTGCACTTTTTTGATTTTTTGTGTAAAAGTCGGTTGTATTTTTTTGTAAAAAGTTTTTTTTCAGTAACAAGAAAGTTTCTACTGGAAAAGTGGGCAGGCAAAATTAGGTTTAGCCTCTATATGCGTTTCAGCTATGAAAAGTTATCTAGTGATACCATTACTTAGGTACCTATGTACCTACATTTTTGTGAACTTGTCTAGGTGAGACCGAAATAAATACTGTCGTTTATTTCTTTCTGACGTAAGTGAGTTTAAGTAAGCTATTTTTTCTTATGGAAATGCTTTTACATATATAATAGAAATGCCACAAAAGAATCATATCAATTTGGTCCCTTATTGCGTACTTTTTAATCATCAATTGACGACCAACATTCTTAAGGATTGTTAAATGAAATCATCAGGTTTTGCATGAATCTACTTTATGGGCATAACTTAAATAAATTTACATGACAATATTTAGATAACATGTTTTGCCATAATCACATACAAAGTCGACATGATTTTATTGCTTGATACAATTGTAATAAAAACGCACTAAAATACAGGTCATTGTAGGTACTACATAGTTTACTTTACACGCTTGGTCCAGTTTAAGTGTTATCATATATTATATCTTTGTACTGTGGCGAGAAAATTGTTAACTTAATTTTTCTAAAGATATTTTTAACACAAATTTTCTCGTAAATAGTTAAGAAAATAAAGTAACGTAAATATTTTTGTTAACATCAAAACTTTCACAAGAAATATGTATGCTTGTTTGCCTGTCAGCATGGTGGCATGAGCATGAGATACCAATGGTGGAAATTGTAGCCATATAGGTTTGTAATGTTAAGCCTATAAGTTTCTCAATAGATTTTAGTCATAGTTCACCACGAGTGTCATAATCTGACTCAACATAGTGTACATCAACTAGTCATGTACAATATACATATTACATGTACATCTCAAATCCAGCGTATTTCCGCTTACAACATAGAGGGCGCTTATATTTTTTTAAAGCAAGAGCAGGATCTGTCACTATCTCGATATCTACTAATCATAAGACATTCTAAAACTAATGTTATTCCTCAAATTGTATGGTTGTTTTTCCATATAACTTATTTTAGATTAGGGCTGGATCTAGTTTATTTATATTTGATAAGTCGTCTCCTTTCCATTGTTGTTATGTTTGACGACGGTGTGGACCTGACCGTCCTCGTTCTGGTCACTCCTCATGTAGGTTGAATGGAAATTTTGTGTTGGTCCTGGCTTCATATTATATATTTGCTGCGGAGTCTTCAGGTTCTGTAAAACGTTATGATATGTATTAGCATAAATAGTTTAATTATTTTTACAGTCCTGAGTCCGGGTGAAGAGGTTTGAGGTATTGTATCAATGGACTGAAATCCAAACAGTGATAATATTGTCATTGTCAACTGTCATTAGGAACAAAATTGAAACGTCGCGCGACGTCAAGTAGAAAACTAAGGGAGAAAAAAAATACTAAGTGCGAGAACTCGCACTCGATTATTTTGGAATGTATTATTACTCACTCTAAAAATTGGTAAATCTGGAAACCCTTGTCCGCGTCTGAAAATAATAAATAAAATGAATTACGTATAAAATTAAACTAGTCTGTTCTAGCGCTCTTCTTCCGCGCGTGATAATAAGTACCTATGATAAATCTATCTCTAAAACAAAATTGATCAAAATTGATTCAGTGGCATCTGTGGCATAGTCGCGAAAACGTAACACGGGTAGATAGAATTACTTTAAAATTAGCTTTTTCCGTGCCGTTGCGCGTTACAACCGTGAACTTTAGCACAAGAAATGTGTATTTTTTTTCTGTATAGAAATTAATATCACTCTGCACTTATGTAGATTGCTACTAGTAAATGAGGCTTCTCGGAATGATTTCGAGAGATAATAGACACAGATTATATCAAATTTAGATGCGTAAAAAATTCCAAATATTCAATAGACAATTTAACTAGAGTTTACAATCTCTCCAGATGTTTTATAATCTTACGGAGTTAGTCATTTTTCAGTGGTAGCGGTGGTAGTGGTGGTACTTGCGGTTCAAAACAGACTGTTTTCAAGATATTTAAGATTTTTTTAAATGTCTGCGTCAAGTCCAGAAACTTGCAGTTTTTAGGTATCAGCTGACTATCCAGGTTAGCTAATACTTTCCGGAAAATCATAACAAATGGATCCCTCAACTAATAAATTGTAAAACATTCAATAAATATATTTAATTTTTTAAATTATTTTATTTGGCACTTCACCAATGAAATACAAGAAAGCATTCCAGACTTAAGTGTAAATGCTTCATCACTTAAAGAAAAGCACTACATGCACTACACTACTACACTTTACACATACAACGCTATGGAAATGATGAAAAAAAAAGATTATTTTTATAGTAGGTACAGATGTAAGAAATAAATCAATGTCTTCATCGTGTTTTTAATATACATACATATTTATATAGACACTCTGGAAAGTGAGCAATGCTGTCTTAATTGAGTATTGCTTCTTGACATGCTTCATCTTTGGAAATGAAGCGTCTTAAAGTTAAGGAGATAAAACGTCATTCATATATTTTAGTATTTGTGTCGAAAGCAGACAGAATATGTATTAGATGAGACCAAGCGTATTATATTTACTGGATGATACTTACTCAGCTCGGAAAATGTTAAAAGGAAAATTTTCTTGTGCTGTAAACATAGAGAAAACCAATTAAAGTAAAACATGAAACAAAATAAAAAGTTCATGTCGTAGTCATATCGTAGAATTTGATGAAGTGGTCTACCATTTTTCACATAATAATTGGCCACTTCATGAAATGGCAACATCAAAACTAACCTCACTTAAGGTTTGGTTTAATCGCCACACCTTGCAGACCTCGGCCATATCATGAAATTGCACATTTTAAAAATAGAAAGAAATAAAATAGTGGAAGGCTTTTTGGCCATAGTGTAACAATACAAGTCAGTAATAAGTTGGTAACTTCTTAGTAAATAATATTGAAAAACTATATTTTAGGAAGTACACTTAGAAAATTCGCTACATGACTCCCTGCAAAAAAAAGTTGCATTTTGTGTTATTTTTGCTCTCAATTATAATTATGTTTGCAATATTGTGAATTCCATGCATTCTAATCGAAACTAAAACATAAAGGACCTGAACTAAACCTGAAAATTCTGAGTATACTAGACGTAGACTCGCGTCGGGGTAAATAACATAATTTGTAAATATTTTTTTAAAATCTCTACATATATTTCCTATTCATTTAGACAAGCTCAACTTCGATCTCTTGCAATAACTACCTAAATTTTATAACAAATTAAATTAATTTTGAGTCGTTTTGGTACCATTTGAAAGTTAACAAAATTACATTTCAAATTATGTACTAGAATCCAAAGTTCATTGCAAAGAAATTGTAAAAAATGAAGTGATTCCAGTGTATTGCTTGCATTAAAAATATAGTCTTTAACTTAAATTGTAACCAGTCTAATTGCTTTTTCAATTTAAAAACACAAACGGTCAAAACATTGGCGTGTTTACACATAGGTTCCATTGTTTGCCCAAATAAAAACAAAATAAACGTGGAATGTGTGGAAAATCCAAATCCGACATTAAGTAGGTGTTGACAAATACAAATACTACGTAAATTAAAATACTAGTAGAATTTTGGTGCGATGGACTTAAATGTGCTACGATTTAAGACACGAATAATAACCAAATAAACTAGAAGTATATTTAAAGGTATCTCTAGTAGGATTCGATTTTTTAGAATAAGTTGGAGTTATATGCACTATTTTTAACTTAAATATGATTTCAGTTAAATTTACACCTTTACTAAACGTAAGTACAATGAAAATCAGGTGTGTATGTGTTCTTTAGATTCTTGAGCTAAACACCGTTTTATATCAATATTCACGTTTTACGGTTATCAGTGAAAATATAAGTAAAAAGAATAAGAAGTACCATTAACACACGCCAATGCAACGATCGCTACAAGTATGACAAGTTTCACCATGTTTCAATGTTTTATTTTATTTTAGGTAGCAAGTGTTTGTACTGAAACTCACAATATTATGAAAAATATTGAAAATTCAGGACGTATTTATACGTCGAGTGTGTTCACCTTGAACCAGTCAATAGTCTGTTGTTAAAACTCATGAATTGGGGAGAATCGGGTAAAGTGGAATTTTTGCATTGAATGAAGTTATTGAATGATTTATATTTTCTTTCTAGGAATATTATTAGGTTAATGGTATGGTATTTTAAAATTCAACTATTTCCCGGATTGTTCTTAGTTTTTATTTTTCTGTACGTTTATATTTAATCCCTTTTGTTTGTATCAAGTTATTTTAAATGATCCATTTGATCAACAGATTATCCTTTCGAAAATTCTTGTGTATAATGTATGCCTTTCAGGCAAACCCAGCAGTACGCTGTGCGTATTGACGTTGACACGTATACAATTCCCTGAAAGACAGCCAGTGAATGTTTATTACGATATTTATTTTCATCTGGTACCAAAGAGTTAAACTTCCCCTTTCATACTCACATCATTTGTCGAAAATTATTTAATGGCTATCATTTCAACAATAGATTTTGAACGACACTATTTCAAAATCTATGGCAGGATAAATGTGCCCACCAATTTATTTTTATGACAGGCGATTTTCTTTTGTTTTATTTTCCTCTAATTTGAAACAAATGTTTTTGGTAACAAAAGGCTATCGAATAGAACATTTTGTGTGTACATATGACTTATCCAGTTTATTTTGTTATTCAAAAGTGGAGTTACATACTTTGAAAAACGAAAAGTAACCAAGTATTAAATTCGGTATATTTGCTTATAGTTTCATTTTAAATCGGCTATCAAGACATCATAGAAGAATAATGACTGTAGGTATAAATAAACATATTTACTTTAAAAATGAAACATTGTCGCGTCGGGTTTTCCACGTGCATAACATAGTCGTTTTTCTTTTATTATCTATACTTAATATTATAAAGCTGAAGAGTTTGTTTGTTTGTTTGAACGCGCTAATCTCAGGAACTACTGGTTCGAATTGAAAAAATATTTTTGGGTTGAATAGACCATTTATCGAGGAAGGCTTTAGGCTATATATCATCACGCTTAAGCCAATAGGAGCGGAGCAGCGATAAAGAATGTTTTGAAATCGGGGATTCCACGGGGACGAAGTCGCGGGCAGCAGCTAGTGAGAATACAATCGGTGTAAATCTTTTTGGCTCCGACCTGTATAAAATATTTTAATCTGGTATTGCGGATACGAAAAGGATTAATGTGATCCAGGTTATAAAGGTGAAAAGGAAGACGAATTCGCCCGATTTATTTTGTCGACGTCTTTGCCTGTAAACTTAAATGAAGTGAGTTTGAAGTGAACTGTCATTCTATCTTGTCTGTATGGAATGACAACACATTTGATATTCGCTTCAGCGGGCGTACCATGACGTCTTAAAACGTGAGTCTTCCGAGCGAGAAAAAGGGTTGGAGCTATATAGGGTGTATAACTCTATCCCTCTTTCTCGCTCGGAAGACTCACATTTTAACACCTCATGGTACGCCCGCAGCTCATATTAAACTACCTGACCCGCGCGAATTCGTCTGCGTCACAAAAGAGAGAGAAAAGAGACCCGTTTGGTTGCAACATGTGTTATTGTCTATTGATGCTCCATTATTTTTGGTTTTAGCGTAATGCTATATTCTATAGCCTTCCTCGGTAAATGGGCTATCTAAAACTGAAAGAATTTTCTAAATCGGACCAGTAGTTTCTGAGATTAGCGCTTTCAAGCAAACAAACAAACTCTTCAGGTTTATAATATTAGTATAGATACCGGCTATGATGTTAACATAATCGCACTTCTGACGAAACAACAGAATGGCTTAGTCAGTGATGACCAAACTTATAGATGTGCGGACCCGTAACATGACAAGAATGATAAAACTAGACATCGACAGGGCTGTGGTCTTTAATATTATTCTTTACGACTTGGGATCCTGGATCATCAGGGCCGTATTGTCGCGTTTGAGATATGTGTTTCAATAGACATAAATTATATTTCGCAAACGCTTGACTGCACACAAGAATGCATCCAACCATATCCATCAGAGTGCGTTGATATATTTCTTTCATATCGCTCATAAGACATCCGACATAGCAAAAAGGAAAATGGTAACCGGAAAATGGAATGAAGTAGATCTAGGGGGCGCGGGCGCTATATGCATGACGAATCCGGGACACCAAGATTACCGATGTAATACCAACAGACCAAACACCAGATCTGTCGAAAAATTGTAGTACCACTAGAAAATGGCGCCCAAGGCACGCATCGTAAATATGATCTTTATACAAAATAAAAAACCAATACATTAAATAAAACCGCATTCCATCGCGGATAGGTTTTTGATTTTCTATACCTAATTAATTAATCCTTAAATAACAGTCACTTTTTTAACTGATGCATGAACTTAGTGTAGAATGCAATAGCAAGGATAATTCGGAAAGGTTTGATTTTCTTTTAACAATTCATAGATATATAATCAGAAGGGACATTCAGACATGTGCAAGAAAGGTCAAGAACTAAGCGAATGTTGAATACAAGAGCGAGCGAAGCAAGCTCACTTTTTGTGTGCTCCACCTCGCATAAATTTGTTTTTCCTTTAAAAATTCATACTATAGAATGTTTTTCAAATAAATAGAAAATTAAATGCGGGAAAACTCAAGAATATAGGAGAGTTTAGAATGCAAAATAAAAGCGAGCGAAGCGAGCTCCGAATGTTTTCACTCTGCATGAACTATCAATTTTATATACTTGTGTATATGTACATGGGTCGTAAGTAAGTCTTTGGTAAGAGCCACCCACCCTACCAATCGCCTTGCTTGCGGCAAGCTCTGGATTATGGAAGCCTGCATAAGCTGGGGCCTGCTTGGCAGGTTGTAAGCAACAACCTGTACTGATGAGTAATCACTAAATAAACACAGCGCATGATGGCGAAAGTTACTTCTATGAGTGCGCCACTGCACTCATAGAAATGACTTTGTAATGTTTGTAATATAATGTTGTCTAATCGCTGGCAGCGATATCCACCAGACACCTTTGGATGGGCTGAAAGAGCTATAAATAAAAAGATAAATTTAGTTCCGAATGCCCCACCAGTCACCATATATGCCAAGGCGAGCCCTTGCGAGAAGCAAGTGAAATACCTTGGAGTTGTCCTGGACAACCACCTCACCTTCGCTGAGCACATAAGGTAGGTTAGTCCATGCAGCGCTTTTGCTCAGGGAAGACTTCACTTTACCATGGCCGCTCGTAGAAAATAATTGTCACTCGGGTGCAAATTACTCACCATCCATCACATCATGATGTACATACCTACGCTTGCGCTGCTTTCACACATGCAAAGCCCCGTCTCCCCCATAGGATACAGACGCTCCAAAATCATTTCCTCCGTATAATCACGGGAGCTCCCTTCTGAATGGTTTTTACTACTAACTCTAATGACTTTAGTTACCAAACCACTGAAAGAGGATTGCGGATTCGTTTATTCAGGCTAATACGATAGGCCCTTGTACTATGCAGAGAGCTCTTAGACAATGATGCCTCTGTTTCTGCGGAAACTTCACAGTCATTTTATTTTTTTGTCTTTATCGGGAACGAGAAAAATACAGGCTAGGTTCACTACTTAAGTAGACCCTTCTTTTTTCTGGATGGGAAATCATCAAATGACTTCTCCCGCTCTGGGCGGAGAGGAAGGGAGTGTCAGATTCTTACTGACCAAAACCCACCCGTTATCCTCCTAGTGCCCTTTGCGTTCCAGGGCCGCGGTGACTCTTTCGAATAAATTCCGCAACACTTAAGTAGACCTGCAGTACAATACGAGCAAATTGTAGAGAAACTGCTCCTAGCTATAACATCAACGCCAGGGGCTTAAAACTCTTATCAACTTCAACTATAAAACATTATTATGTGGTATACTAATTTTAAGTCATCAAGAATTGTTGTGTATTTTTTATCCGACTTCTAAAAAAGGAGGAGGTTCTCAATTCGGATGTTTGTATGTTTTTTTTTTTAATGTTTGTTCGCGCATAACTCCGGCGCTTGCCAACCGATTTGAAAAATTCTTTTTTTGTTGAAAACGGTGTACTTTCCAAATGGTCCCATGAAAATTTTATAGAAATCGAACAAGCGGCTTTTTTGTTAATTTCAATAAATGATAGCAAATCTGTCGGGATAGCTGAAATCGCATGTTTGTTTATTGTTTACACCAATTTATACCACGTACGCTGTGATGGGTATGTTTAGCTGGGAGTAAACCACTAAAAAGTGAAAAATAAAAAAACTTTTTACAAAAATAAAACCGACTCCTAAACAAAAAAACCAAAAAGTATAAAATAACTTTAATTTCGGAAGTCGGTGTGTTCAACAACAAAAAAGCAACCAAAAACACCGAGTTCCGAAATTAAAGTTATTTTATACTTGTTGGTTTTTTTGTTTAGAAGTCGGTTTTTACCTATGCGGTACATACATTTGAGAGGTTTATAAATGTTGCCTCTGACTCATCGTTTGGTATGATCAGCTTCTTGGCGTAAAAACGAAATATTCACGGAGATAGGACTAAACTAAAAAAAGCCAAATTAATATCTAATCGTATGAATGTTGAAACAATTCATAATTCGTACGGATAGGATTGCGCAATATTTTCTGACGTAGGTATACTCAATATTTCATTTTGTGTGTGGTAACTTGGTTAGGTATGACTTGAATACTGGATTAATAATATGAGAACTCTAAAATAGATCTACTTTTTTCAATACTGACGTATCTTAATTGAATATTGTACCTCAATCTCTGCAGAAACGCATTTTTACGCAACAACGCAGAAGCGCAATGATAGTAAAGGCGCGCTAGCCGCGTAGGTACTCAGGGAAGATGGAGCGTCAATCTAGGTCGATCTCTCGCATGCCCGAGGCGTCTCGTTTCTAATTTGTGAATGTAGGCGCACTCTGAGCATAAATGCTGGGACCCGAAAGATGGTCGAAATCAGGGGATAACTTGGTGGAGAACCGTAGCGATTCTGACGTGCAAATCGATCGTCGGAACTGGGCATAGGGGCGAAAGACTATCGAACCATCTAGTAGCTGGTTCCGTCAGAAGTTTCAGGATAGATCTGGTAAAGCGAATGATTAGAGGCATTGGGGCTGGAACGACCTCGACCTACACGTCCGGGTGTCAACATTGTGTGGATCGCCCGCAGGACACGGTAGAGCATACGGTGGAGGTCTGCTCTTCTTGGGCCGTGTCCTCGTCGAGTCGATCGGTAGCGGCGACCTCTCGCGTCCAACCCTGGTTCAATCCATCAGGCACGGCTCCCTGTCGTTTCGTGCGACGCAGGTCCTTTTGGGGCATGGCTGCTTCGGGAAATTTCTGTGTCACATAGGCAGGGAGCCGGACGCTCGTTGTCACCACTGCGTCGACTGTCGGGAGGATACGGCGCGGCATACGCTGGCAGAGTGTGCCGCTTGGGAGGAGCCGCGCCGTGCCCTCACATCTGTGGTAGGCAGTGACCTCTCGCTACCGGCGGTAGTCCGATCTATGGTCGGCGGCGAGGAGTCCTGGGACGCGGTGGTCTCCTTCTGCGAAACAGTGATCTCGCAGAAGGAGGCTGCGGAAAGGGAAAGGGAGATCTCGACCTCTCTCCCCGCCCGCAGCAGGCGCACCGGGCGTCGGAGGAGGGCGTATGCTGCCCTCTTCCAGCCCCCCTAACTGGGTCCAGGGGTGGCGGACTTGGGGACATCTGTCGCCCCCCACTCATCCGCACCCGAGGTGGCGGCGCGTGGTGTTCCCGTGCGGCCCTCTCTGACGTCGCGGAGGGTGTCAAACACCTCACTCCCTCCGCAGACACGAGGTGGCCCGCAGAGGCGGGCCGGCACCAGCCGGGGATTACGGATGTGGTATACGTTCCCGCGATCCCCGGCGTAGGTGAGAGATGGAACACCGGGGTGGTTTTAGTCAGTAAGAGTCTGACAGACCCCTCCACCCGCCCCAGAGTGGAGGACATCCATGAGGATTTCCCCCCGTAAAAAAACAAAAAAAAGGGATAGATGGTTTGTGGCAGCTGAGCGGTACCAGCGGCGTTGCTTTTTGATCCTATGATGTCGGCTCAGCTAGCTGGGCCATGGGTGACTATTACGCTAAATACATACTTGTTGTGTTTATTACGACATTGATAAAATGAACGTGCGTGAAACTTCTTTAGAAAAGCTCAAATGTCACATAAATTAATTTTAGATTTCTTTTTTAAGTGTTACTATAAAAATAAAATCAAATAATGTAAAATATTCTACTTTATTTCAAAATTACAAAAAAAAACTGTATTTCTAATTTTTAGCATTACAAATTTGGTACATTCTCAATGAGACGTGATAGGAAGCAAATAAGAATGCAATATTGTTATACCAAAAGTACACGAAAAAGTATCAATTCAAAAGGGGTATTTATGATTATTTTTTATTTGTAACGCAATGTTATGAGAAAATACAAATAAAACAGTGTGTTATCTCATAAATAGAAAAGTTCAAATAAACTGCATTAAAGTACAATGTAACTTTCATACTTTAATATATTTGGAAATTGTAAAGTTTTAAAAAACTGAGCTAATTTGGCGATTTCCAAAAATTTTGTTAATGCGGCAGTGGAACTGTTGAAAGTTCTTCTTTAACGACGGTTGCGGGTAATTCAGGGTAAACGAAAAGTTTATTTACGTAAACTATAAAAACAACGTCAACAATAAAAAACAGTATGTTATAATTCTAATCATAACTTATATTAACCTAAGTACTATTACTTAGCTAATAAAAATCACATGTAAATTTTAGGAAATAAATTAAACCTAAAAACAAAGTTTTCAAAAATTTTACTAACAAAATGAATCGATAAGGAATGAATTCGAAAACAAATCTTAAAAATACGGATTATTACGTTGAAAAAAAAGTGATGATTTTAAGTTTACAACCATTACCTACTAAACATTGATTGCATTAATTAAACAGAAAATGCGAATGAATGCTCCCGTGGACATGTGCGACTTGAATATGTGACAGCGATGTAACAACCATTTTTTGTACAAATTAATCTACGGGTACATTATCCGTAAATAATTAAAGATGGCCGTTGCATCGTAGTCGTGTTGTCGTGTTGGGCCGGTCTGCAGATGCCTCTATACAAGCAGCTTTAACTGGGTGGATTACCAAAAGTCTGATGCTGTTTTTTGACGCGACCGTTATCATTCTCAACTATGTCAAAGCTGCCTCCTTGATTGATTTTGCCATTGTAATTAGAAGAAAAGGCTGAACTTCTGATGGCTGATCCCTTGTAGGTCTCGCTTGGGCCTGGCACGTAGCTTTCTATCTTCTTCGGATCAATGAAAGGTATTGATTGGAAACTGGAGTACCCGAACTGGTAGGGGTTGTGAGGCGGGATCTAAACATAAAGAAAAATAAATTATTATAACTATGTTATGTATAAAAGTGAAAAATACCGTGTTTGAAGATTTTTGAAGGAAACTTCCACCACTCCAATCGAATCAGTAACCATGACAACGGAAAAACCCTGGATTAATTTTAATAAATGACGAGATATAATTAAGTGTTGATTTGATTGATATATTTTTTAATATTAGTAATTTTGTGCAAATGACTCTACGTGCAAGACTCATAATCCTTTGCTTGGCAATTACAACACTAAATAGACTATTACATATAAGTAACAGAGTTTCAGCGCTTAATAACAGCGATAGTATTTTTTATATAAAACAGAAAAGAAAAATAAACAAAGCTATCATTGATGCATGCATGCAATTTAAAGCAAATGAAATGCGATCCATCCATCGAAAGAAAGAAGTAGACAAAATTTGAAAAAAAAAAAACACAAAAATAATACATTCGTGAAAGAAAACGGTGAAAGGACGGAGGAACGGCTCTGTCTGCAGCCAGCTGCAGACGATTACCCTAGTTAAGCCTTGCTAGATGTTGCAGAATTAGTTCGAAGGAGTCAGCGGCCTTGGAACGCAAATGGCACTAGAAGGAACACGGGTGGGTTTTATTTAGTAAGAGTGTGACACTCCCTTCCACTCCGCTCAAAACGGAGGAAGTCATTTAATGATTTCCCATCCATTAAAAAGAGAACCATGAAAACTATGTAAATAAGTACAAAATTTTGAAAAAGAGCTTTACCTTTGCGACCTTATCTAAATTAATTATGTTTAACTCTTTATCTAGAACCTTTAAGGCCAACATTACATAAAAAGGTTGATCTGTGGTGTCACAACGTAAACTTAATTTCAAAACTCCGGCTTTCCTTTAATGTTTAAGTTTCAAGTGATTTCTCCACATTGCATTGATATATTATTATGTCGACTGTTAGAACTTCATTAAATAACTATTGTAGTTACAAGATCAGAAAACGTTTAAAAAATGTTATTTCAAAGAAGTGAAGGTTTTTAGAAAAGATATTCAACACACACAAAGGACAGAAAAAATACACGTGAAGATATCTTTTTTTTAAGTAACAACACAAAATCAAAAGTTTTTTGTTAAAATAGTCTATAATTAGAAACTTGAAAGAAATTGCCAAAACAAAGCGAAGGTTCTGCAGCCCGGTTTCTGCTGACTTAACTTTTTATCACTAACCCAGAGTAAAGTTAAGGTAAAGGGGGTTTTAGGTTAGGAACCGGGCATTAGGAAATAATTTGATTACGTACAAAATTTCAGTGCAGGAGGCTGCAAGAAAAACGACAAATATTTGTTATACAGTTTGGAAAACCGTAGCCAAAACTTACTAACGCTTACTTATAACAATTTAGTAGAAATATAATTCATTCTCAGGCGCATTTGCACCAAAAATCATTACTTAAATGCATTTGACGCTGAAGTATATCTAACCTGTAACTCTTATTCAGGTTTTGCGCATAATAATTTAGTTACACTTTGTATAAAACGTCAAAATACTGGATCAACATCTAGGAATTATTAACACAAATAGAACGACGATTTAAATTGGTTTAGCGCTAAATGCATTTAGTGATTTTTGGTACAATCGACCCTGAAATGATTACAATTATGTCTTCACGTTTTGTCAGAACTACTATGCATTGCATTATAGTTATATTTCTAATAAAACCAATAATTTTGACAACTGTTATCATCTTCATAGGTATCAAATATAATCTATACTAATATTATAAAGCTGAAGAGTTTGTTTGTTTGTTTGAACGCGCTAATCTCAGGAACTACTGGTTCGAATTGAAAAATTATTTTTGGGTTGAATAGACCATTTATCGAGGAAGGCTTTAGGCTATATATCATCACGCTTAAGCCAATAGGAGCGGAGCAGCGATAAAAAATGTTTTAAAATTTGGATTCCACGGGGACGAAGTCGCGGGCAGCAGCTAGTAATAAATAGTGCAGATATGCCACCGGGGTAAGCCTGGCTACGGTAAAACCTTAAATACAGAAAAATCAAATAATCTGATATACCTTTGGATAGGCGAAAACAAACGGCTGTAAGAAAAAAAATAGGTTTAGTAAAATTTAAAAAAAGAGATAATTGAAGAGAAAAGTGTACAGTGTAGAGTTTTAGAAAGAATACAGCAGAAGAGCAGAGTTCGTCTTTTGAAATTAGTAATTAGTATGATTAGTGGTTTACGTAGTTACCTCATTCTGAATCTTCGTTCTCCTGTGATAAATAAATTAATTAATTTTAGTATGTGTTATATTTTAGTATTATTATATATTTTGATACATATGCATTAATAAATTATATTATTTGATTTCATCTATTCCTGGTTTTGGCTGCTTACCGTTGTTGGTGGCGTACTGAAATAAATAGGAAATAGTACATTTAATTTTAATATATTTTAAATTTATTCAAAGACACGTGGTGTAGACAAGAGTTACATAAAAATTCCTCGATTTCAGAGAATAGACTAAAAGAAAAAAATGTTCGGCAGCCTAAGCTAGCAAGAGTACACATGCCTCTATGTACTCATTTGACATCATTTTGATACTGGGAAAAAATATTATCTGGGATCTCTCTATTTCTAAAAAGGGCCAGTAAGGGTCAAATCTCGAAAGTACACCCCCTAAAAGGGGGATCGTTTTGCCCATGAGTAATCCCGTCGGGCCAGAAGCCATAATAATTCCATTCAATATACATAGGCAATAAAAAAGGGATATTTCAATAGCAGGATAATTTGATATAACAAGAAATGAGTAAATCCCGTTAGACATATTTTTATGAGTTTTTTTCGTCGTAGTCGTAAAATATTTACTACGTGTTTACATGACAAATAATAGAGCACATTTAGTAACTCTCAAGGAATACGTACTTGGTGGATATATCAGGAGCGTTTCCAGCTGTAAATATATACAACTTTCGTTAAGTCATCTATATAATACAAATACTTTGTAAATTTGTTTGAATTTTTAACACTAAAAATTAAATTAAAAATTTAAAAGACCCCCGACACAAAAACCTAAGTTCCCTTTAAAAAGCAAAAATAATAAAAAAAACTCAATCGTCTAAAAGTCGATATATTTACGTGCACTCAAATATAGATGATAAAAAATTGTATTAATTTTTTTAAGGTCAAATTAATTTTATGTTGTTGGCAATAAATATAGTGATAACTTTCTTCTCATATAATATGTAATTCTATAAGAATACAATACGTAATTCACACGTGTATTTCTTGTCACACAGCGCATAAATGATACCAGTACGAGAGCGTAAACAAACAAGAGAAGAAATCAATCTTTAAAAACTACTAATCAACCAAAAAAACAGAGCTAGTACATACATTTCTTCACTGTAACCACTCCATCATTGTTCATTAAAATCGTGGAACCGGTTTCTTTGACAATGGTTCCATCCTCCTTTCTCTTTGCTTCGGTCTTCGAGCTGATCACCACGCCCGTGAAGGTCCCTCCCTTCCCCGGTTTCGCATTAGCTATGTCTGAAGCTGATGGCATACCCGGGAAAGTCATGGTCGGCATGCTGGGGAAAACTGGGAGTTGGAAAAAGGGAAAGTTTTTCCCGAAATTATGCATTCCGGGTAGAGAGGATTGAGAAGCTAGGGGACCGAAGCGCAGTGATGGAATCTGGAAAAAATGACATAAAGTACCCATCACCAGCCTAGCTTTTTCCCGGTTAATCTGGAGTCGGCTTCAGTCTGACAGGATACAGCTGAATGTGTTAGTTTGTGACAAAGACGAACTTTGCTCATTATACGTGTGTCTTGCGTAGTGAAAACGTGACCTTAAAGGGTTCTAGAATCTTACCATCGGTCCGGCGAATCTGAAACAATTATTTAAATTAGTTGCTCGTTTTTATGACAATACAGCGTGTATCAGAATAAACGCAGACGTCCCAAATGATCATTGCAATGCTTTATTATAAACAGAGATCGGGATAGGTAGAGCTGTTATATGTAATTGCCATAGGTTAGAATAATATGGGTATTCCCCGAGTCCCGGGATTCGATATTGAGATATGTAGATTCATGATAGCACAAGTTTAAAACTTTGTGGTTTTTGGTTGCTATTTAACTTAGATAATACTGTATTCTTTTGTATAAATGATAAATAAATAAAAAGAAAGTAGTAAAATCATAAAAAAAAACTATTCTCGCCTTCGGGACTGTGTGTGTATGTGTGGTGGAAGTGCAATGAAAGATTACACTTCCACCACACAACAAAACACAACAGGAAGCACACAAGCGCACTCTAAGAACCGAAGTAATCGAGTGAGACAACAAGTTACTGGTGGTAAAGAATTGAATTCTAATGGTACAGAAAGAGAAAAAAACAAGTGTGTCACTCTAGTGACAGAAACACCCCGCTATTGTTTTCTTTTGTTTCCATAATGGGGTGACATTAAGCATCTCAACAAAGCGGCAACGTCACGCGCTTGGCAAAAGGTTTTATAGCATGCTGTTGACGTAAAATTTACAACGTCGCTTATGCGCTTATTGGCTTACATAGACCATTTTTATAGATATTGACAAAAGTAATGAAATTCATTAAAATCCCGTAGTATCAGTCGGAATCCCGTGGAATATCCATATTAACATCAATGTTTGCGGTCAATGAACCTAAATAGCTCTACCTATTCTGATCACTGGTTATAAATCATAATTTTGATTCAATAACTAAACGTTAAACATATGTACATCTATATTCGGTAACATTTAGGTTTAATGACAGAAATTGAATAACTGCGTTGCGTTTATTCTAGTAGACGTTGTATATTTGTTTACCTCTATTACCACTGAACAATTCTTTTATTTAGTTTACTGCTTGACGATTAAACAGATTTGCCAATTTAATCTTTCGTTCGAGGAAAAAATAGGTTGGTTTGTTCTCCATGATCTACTCACCCTTTTTTTTTTTTTTGGATGGGAAATCATCAAATGACCCCTCCCGCCCTGAGTGGAGCGGTAGGGAGTGTCAGACTTTTACTGACTAAAACCCACCCGTGATCCTTCTTGTGCCCTTTGCGTTCCAGGGCCGCGGTAACTCTTTCGAACAAATTCCGCAACCTGAACAAATTCCGCAACCATGATCTACTCACCCTGGGAATGGATTATCGTTGTTCGGCCATCCTGGCCATTGAGCTAGAAAGAAGTTGCCATAATTAAGCCCTGTTTAGGTGAAAACAAATATTTGATTATACAAAAATATTGTATTTATAACCTAGTATAATAATAGTAGCGGGTTTTTGAAAATGGTAATGATTCTGTGAGTAACCGTTATGGAATCAAAACAAAAAAGAATATTCTAGAAGGGGATTCAATTTTTAGTGCCTATCTGTTTAATGGCGGCGATTCACGTTACGGTCTACTGAACCTGTATGTTCTAAAGATGGGGGGCATAGACTGATATTAGTCTAATTGAAACGTGAAAACAAAATTTAATCTCTAAATAATTTAAACCTTTAAAAGACACAATCGAAACTAATATTTTAACTTTTAAGAATAAAAAGTTAGTCATTTAGTAAGTAATGAAATAACTTTTATTCTATGATCGCTCTGAAAATGAATTTTTTTTTTTTTTTTTTTTTTTTTTTGGAATGGACCACTCGCAGTTCAGCACACTAAGACTGGTTACTGCTCAACCGGACAATCCTGTGGTGGCCTCAAATGAATTTAAGGCCCCCAGCCAGGGCTAAAAACTACTAAAAGCTAAATGACCGCTTCGCTAAGGGCATCCCCTGTGGGATACGGGCCTCGGCTTAACGGGGTCATTGAGAGGGGCAGCAAGGGACAGGCTGGGTCAATTATTATTATTTAGGGGATTTAACGCTAATGGCTCAGCGGCGCGGGCTGGCTCGTTAGGCAAAAGTCGGGGAGGGATGTTACTGGGGCGTCGCGATGGGCCTCGTCGGCGAGGCCGGAATACGGAACGCGGTCTGTTTTTGTTTTTTCTAATCGTACTGGTTTCCCTATTACTCTCTTGAAGTAAGGTGATGGGGTCGTCGGGTTCGACTAGGGAGTGCCGTGGACGGCGAATCCTACTAATCTTGGAGGGAGTGTACCGGGCGGCCGATACAATGAGAGGGTTCTGATGGGATTCGGCGGACTCAATGAAACGCTTGTTAAGGCGCTTCATGAATTGTTTAATAGTTGGAATGCGGAGGTCGACATGGAGTCGATCGTTTCTAACGAACCACGGGGCACCCGTGGCCTTCCGCAGAAATCGGTTTTGGATTACTTGCAACCTATGGATCCGGTACGACTTAGTGTGCGCAAAAGTCTGAAAATGAATTAATGTTGTCTTGAATATAATGTATGTATAGCTTACACAAATCTATGAGCGCTGTCTGTATTAACACAACTGTGCATCCTCAATAGAATCTAAAGTCAAGTCGACCACATTCTTTTGTAATATTCTAGAAATGTTTTTTTTTGTTTCGTTTAAAAAAACATCGCCCTACACTAGGAATTTCTCCTGTGTCGTGGGTGCGTTCACAAATATACAATCAGACAAACAGCCAGACCCGGAACAACTATCACACAGACTCATACACAAATATTTGTTCCGTGTGGGAATCGAACCCTCGTCACATAGCGCAGCAGCCAATCGCTCAACCACAGCTTGGCGCTGTGGTTGAGCCGTGTCTTCAAAATGTATCATTATGTCAAACTTAGAAACTAGAGTTTTGCTAAACACATTTGTATTTTTACAGATTGTGACTACGATGCAAATGCAAATCTTTCTCTCTCTATTCCCCCCGTATTAATTTAAAAAAAGGTTTGAATCATTCTGCCAAGTTGAACTGAAATTTTATTGAGCTAAAATTGAACGTCTATGGCCATAGAATCCACCTTAGTATCGAAATAACTATAGCATGTAGGATTTACATATACTTCTAAATTGAAGCGTTTTTACTGTTCGGTAAATTTATAAAACTATATCTTGAATAACTTACTATGAAATGAATGACAATCGAAGAACGCAGAACTTCATAATTTTTTTGTCCGACTGTTATTGTTGATGAAATTATGAGTTATGTTAAATTAAAAAACGCACTTACCATTTGCGATGGCGACCACTGAAACGGCCACAAGAAGAGTCGTGAAAGCCATAATATTGGCGATTTTATTTTTTGTGATAATTTAATCGGTATGTATGTTCTAAACAAACACTTGAAGAATAACTGAGCTGCATACGATAATGCTTCTTTTAAATATCGTTGTTGTTCATCAGACAAGCTGTACAAATAATGTGACGAATGGCGCCTTCAGGGGACCTATTCAATACTGCTCAGCGGCTGAAACAGACACCATGTTGAATATATTAAAGACTAGAAACGTCCCGCCGTTTCACCCGTGCAGTTCTCGTTCCCGTGAGAATACGAGGATAAAATATAGCCTATGTTACTTTACTAATTTACCATAGTATTAGTACGCACTACGTAGAAAGCTATACAAGGTGAGCGAAAATATGCCTAAATTTAAAAAGCCTATCAAATATCCGAACAAGCCGGATGCCTGTCTAATTTGGCCGGACACTCAACTGAAAAGCCTGACTGTGTCCGGCTTTATCCGGACGCCTGGCAACGCTAGTCTAAAGAGAGATTGTAACAAGTTGTATCTGCCTATTGGCTGTTACGTTTGAATGGTTTAGCGACGATGTTTTGCACAGTACGTTTTATCGCACCATAGTTAACCAAAGTACATAGTAAATTTGCACTTGTAGCACTTTTGTTTTTGCAAATCTTCTGCCTTAGGTATGGTTGTGTGTGACGAAATTCGCACCATTGTTCCTTAACAAATCATAATTTATTTACAACTTTACAAGTACTCGGAAAATGTACCAGTTGACGATTCGATATGCGTATGAGTAGAGCCACTGTATGTGTGAGATGTGATTTTGGTAAGACCCAAAGATTTATGCAAATTGAATTTTATTATGATTTTGTTTGCCGACTTTTGGCTTGACTTATGTACCATTATTTCTATTTACCGTTAGCATGGCAATATTTTTAATATAACAACGAATGATATAATTTCGTTTATGAGTTTGGTTGTTTATAATTTTGTTATTACTTTTTCTTGTTGTACAACTTATGATATACATTATTAATTAAAGAGATGTAACTTCATTTCACATAAGCTTCAGTTATATATCATAAACTTAAACTAATGATTAAAAGTCATAATGTTCATATTGCATAAGATTTCTTTCGAACCGTGCATGAAACTCACAAACTGCTCGGTATTATTAAATATATCCTGCGTACTTGTGGCCATGTTGCCGTCTCGAATAAGCCATATGCGTTTGGAAATGCCACGGATCTAATATGATCACTAATTTTATTGAATTTTTATACATTGATATTTCTTTCTTTCGCAGGGTTTAAAGGAACCTAACTTGAATGGGATCATGGGAGCCAAGTTCGCTCGTTTCACGCACACACCTTAGCTCCCGTCATCCCGTTCGAAATTATCCTATCCGTGACGGGTCCGCCTTAAGTTCCTGAACTGGCGGGGTCGCTCTTTGTTCAGCAGTTAGATCAAAATGTTAAACAAACAAAATTAAAAATAGATCAAAATAACGTTATACTAAATTAGAATACATGATACGAACCTTAGAGGAAGTTATGTTATAACTTTATGTTAAATGAAAATTATGTAAACTGTAATTGTTAGATGAAGTAAAATTTAATTTCATTCGAGCTTTATAGCTTTTGAAAATAGAGAATATTATATTAAATAAGCGACACCCATCTCTTCACCATCATTGGTTGGCTTGTAAAGAGTGCCTAAAGCATTAAATTCACATTCGAATCTGTGTGCATGAATTTCTATATAAATAAATACATATCGACAACACTGATAACAAACATAAAGAATTCAACATATGTAAGTCTGTCTGTCTTTACTGGACATAAGCCTCACTCATGTGTCAATGTAATGGCCACTACAACCGGTCTCAAACTACTCATATCCCACAGAATTCATGCAACCTTCAGCAGGTCGTCGATCCACCGTATGGAGGGCACAACTACGCACATAACCTTATTAAATATTCAACAAGATACAAAGAAAACAAGTAAAAAGTCAAGTTAAAAATAAAATGAGGCGAAAAACTTTAAAAGTAATGAGTTTTTCGGCATTGACCTTTCTTTGAAAGCAACACGCAAAATATTGAAATACTTTAATTCTCCTCGATTAAAAAAAAAAAATCGTATAAAAAAGAAAAATAAAGTATGCATCCATTCAGATATAATTACACGTGCAGAATTTTCTTCTATTCAAGCCCCAAACATCATCATCGTCATGCCCTTGTCCCATGTTACTTGGGATACATACAAAACCAGTGCAATACGTTTTTTTCTTCCATTCTGTCCTGTCAACCATCATGTACCTATTACTGACACCCTTTTCTTTCATATCATTCCTTACATAATCCATCCGTATTTTTTTATGTACCTTCCGATCATTCTCATTATCCTTTTAACTTAAGTAACTCAAACTTGTGTCCTAATCAACATTACTTACCAACCTTTTTGACTTATTAGCACACATTCACGCTGGTCCTATTTAAAACATAATGAGATCTATATTTACCTTTGATGTTTGTCATTTCCATATCAATACCGTTACTAAATATATTATAATGCCATTGAAGAATAATATACATTGTCCTCCTTCATTTGTTTTAAAATTGACTTCTGCACAGTAAGTAAACTCAAGTTGAGCACATGCACTGACAAAAATACTATTGGACGAATGAGTGAGAGTGAGATAGTAAAGTACCAAAACCACTGTATTTTAAAGTATTCAATAAAGCTAGCTCGTCCGCACTCTTCACATACACGAAATATGACTAAATCAACAGTTTGGCAAATATGCTGCATTTTTTACTGCTAGTGACGCATATTGTCTAATAACATTTTTAGTTAATTGGTCATGATAGTATTCAACAATATTTTTCTTTACCTATTTTGTTGTGTTACTTACTTTTTAATCGACTCTCCCTGAGGGTAAAGCTTTTTGCAGTCCACGGTGGGGCACGGACGAAATCCTGAAAACTCTACACACGCTTACTTTCAAGAACGATATAAAACGAAAAAAAAAATCCTCCTAAGTATATAATACTTCTCTTCGCAAAAACATGGCTTTTAATGACCATATTAAACCTGACGTGTTTACGCATTAACCGTACAGTTTTCATGGAAAACAAAGCTGATAAGTCTTACAATCATGTTTTTGTACGTGTAGCTATTTGAGTGGAAAACTTCCACTTCAATCGTAACTGAATTCTTAAGAAAAAAAAATGTTCAGTTTGATATTTTCATAGATATAACATTAAATAAAAACTCTACCTGAAAAAGTTGTTATTAAGCAAAGCCATAAAAGCGTAGCTTTATTAGATACTTGTTTTAAATGAAACAATCAGAAATAATATTCAGCCAGTTTAACTTACTAACGGTAGGTCGGATACTCTTGTCGGAGAGTGGTCGTGGTGGCGCAGATGAGGTCCATGGATGGTAACTTGGGTCGTCGACTTTCCCTAGGACTGTTCTCTCAACGATGTGCTTCCTTTTCTGCCGATTGGTCACGTTACGAGTATATTAATAATAATATTCTTTATTTTCGGACAACAAGGATCCAGCGTGTTAGTAAACAGAAATAAAACTTAATACTAGTGTTAGTATTGGTTGGTTAGTTTATATTGGTGGACCAATCCAGTCAGACCAGCGAGTTGGAGTCCACCTGGTCCTGAATCACAATCTCTCCATCAAATCAGTATATTTGAAGCTCTTAGATGACGAAGTTTCCGATACTCATCTTCAGCACTACATTTCTAGTGCGTCGATTTTACGAAGATCCTAGTCTCAGGGACCATGTTTCGGAACCATAGAGAAAGATTGGAAAGACAAGGCATTTCATCAATCTGATCTTAGTTTTAATTCTATTGTCCTTCTAAACCTTTCCCAGCGACGGCTCAGGCCCAGGTCGGCAGTAGAACGCTAACTACCGACCTGGTGATGACATACCGTCTTCTGATCTCGTCGTCACACCCGCCTTTACTGGAGATGGTAGAGCCGAGGTAGATAATATAGCTCCGTAGTTGTACAGAGTTTGCAGTTAGCTATTCTCTGTACATTAGTTCCCTTTTGTTCAGCTCGGTCTACTATCATCATCTTTGTTTGGTCCGGTTAATAACAATTCCGAATATCAGGCTGGTAGTTCCGAGACAAGTCAAAAGATTTTCCATGTCTTCTTCAGTCTGTGCGAAAAGTGTTTTATTATTTATTTATTTATTTATTTTATTTGGGAAAACCAACAGTTACACACTTTTCTTAACTAAGCATAATAAAACTTAAAACGTATAATAATTATAACGTATATTATCTGTATACCTAAGGATATTTTTTATAAATCTTAACAGTAATGGCGATAAGATGCAACCTTGTCGTACACCGGCCTCACTCTTAAATTTTCCAGAAGGCGTATAATCCACATGTACCACCGCAGTTCCATATTCATATAGTCTCCTCAAAATGATTATAACATAAAACGGCACACCCATTCCCGTAAGTATCTTACCAAGATGTGCCCAAATTACTGTGTCAAAAGCTTTGCGGAAGTCTACAAAGCAGATTTAGAGGGTTGAATTAAATTCTCTAGCCTTCTGATTGATATGATTCAATATAAGAATTGGTTCGCAAGTGCCTTTTCCCTTGTCGAACACAGCTTGCTCAGGTGCTAATTTGCATTGAGAGGTAGGCCAAAATAAAGAAAAGAAAACAAAAAGAGCTAAACTGGACTGAACGAGACACTCTATACTTTGTATCAGTGGATCAAGTTCACCCTACGCAACCGAAGCCGGACAAAATCTAGGTCAGTGAATAAAATCGTTAAGAATGTGTAGTCTTACGCAAAACATGCCGCAACATGGGTTGAAGTAATTTGGTACAAAGTGTATAAACACATCCGCGTTGGGCTACGTAGGCGCCAACACCTACCACACGGGTTAACATGACTTGTGACGTCACCCAATGCATCCTTGCCGGAATGAATGCGTTTTCGAAGTTGCAACAGTTCAGTGTTATATAAACTGTGACGTCATATAAACGCAATGTGTGCTGAATTGCCAGATTAGCATTTAAACTTTTTTATTCTTTAATAAAGGACTGGAGTTAATTCCAAGTAATTGGCAATCAATGATTTTTTATTGTTACGATTTAAATTGTGATGAAAAATGTTTTGGGTTTTGGTTACATGATATGGACGAAAATAAATGAGTTCTTATGCAGAGTCTATAATTCTCTAGAAAAAGAAGAGTTGTGTGGTTTCTTATAATAATTCTTATAAAAATATTAAAAACCTGACTTATGGTTGTTTGCTAGTGAGTTGCGGGCAATACAGCGTTTAGTGTATTACTGAAACAAATAAATCATTAATTGAGTGTATAAGTCGAGTTAATTCTAGAACAATTTGTTCTTATCAACACTGTGGATTGATACCGAAGTTTTTACGGATTAGGCAACATTTCAAGCTGAAACTTTTATGTGCCGAAAACCACGTAGTTAATTACGTAGTAAAGTCCTTTCCAAACCATGCAGCAATTTTTAGGGTTCCGATCCGTCCGTATGGTAAATGGAACCCATATAGTTATTCGGTTGTGTATCTGTCTGTCCATCTGTTCCAACAGATTTTCTCCGAATCTTCTGGAGTGATTTAGTCGAAACTTGGTACAAGTGTGTACCTACTTCTGTGACCCAAACATGGACCCATTTTTTTAAAATTTGGTTTTTTAAATCAAATGATTGATGAATTACGATGGGCTAATTGTGAGGATCTCGAAAGTATTTTTTTCATAGTTTCGTTCTTAATTTACTTAAGAAAATTTAAAGAATTCATATCTACATTATTGTAACTATTTTTATAAATCAATTTTTTTTGACACGTCTTCGGGCTGTAATGAAACTGGGTCCTCACGTCTTCGGACTTGAATGAAACTGTGTCCTGGAATAGAACATAACATAATACTTTTTATCCTATGTAACATTTAGTGATACCACGGACACATACCCCCCGCATTAATTGTCCGTGGTATCACTTTTTACTGTCACTGTTGTGGTTTAGTGATATAATTATAGATTAGATAAATAGCTAGCATTTAGAACTGCTTTTGTTCATGTTATATCCTATTGTTTTCCAAGAAAGGGCATGACTTCAACTATCAGCCTTGAATTGTATATAGTTCCGTTTCAATATAGCCCACAAAATACCCATACACTGATTCAGACTGAATGTGTAATAGTTATAAAGATTTCAGAAACAATGCTGTTTCGGCACACAGACACGTACTTTGCAAAGATTTTTTGACATACATATCTAGAATGAGATTAGCTTGTGACTAAATAATAACAAATTTGAAAATGAAAATAATATATCTAGTTTTAATTTCCGCGAATATTTATGGGTTGCAGGTATGCACCTCCCTCCCGCCCGCTATATTTTGCACATGCAAGATTACAAGGCAAATGCAAGGATTTTATGCACATGCAGGAAGGCAAAGCAAAACCGTTGAGTCGACCGTTGAGTCGACTTAACGGTCGGCGAGTCAACACGTCCCCTGAGGATGCCTCGTGGAGAGGCGAAACACGTATCGGTATTGGTGTTGGGTTTTGCTTTGCCTTCCTGCATGTGCATAAAATCCTTGCATTTGCCTTGTAATCTTGCATGTGCATAATATAGCGGGCGGGAGGGAGGTGCATATCTGCAACCCATAAATATTCGCGGAAATTAAAACTAGATATATTATTTTTATTTTCAAATTTAAAATGAATTTCCGCAAAGTAACGCCTGACTCAATCAATTTTTTTTTTAAGTAATTACAGGCACGCGGTTTAATATTCGAAGTTATACAACGCTTGCTCAGGATGGTCGGTGGATGGGTGACCAACTCAACATTCCGAGACTCCTCTGTGCCTTTTTTTTCTGGATTGGAAAACATCAAATGACTTTTCCCGCTCTGGGCTGAGCGGAAGGGAGTGTCAGACTCTTACTGACTAAAACCCACCCGTGATCCTTCTAGTGCCCTTTGCGTTCCAGGGCCGCGGTGACTCTTTCGAACAAATTCCGCAACCCTAGCAGGCACTGACACTATGGGGGCCTGACTTCTTTGTTGACAGCTCTTTGAGGCACGCGTGGAACACGACGCGCCTCAAAGAGTTGTCAACGACGCGGAAACGCGACGCGCAAACAACCACGCCCGGGTCGACCCGGGCGTGGTTGCTATCGGACGGCGAGCCACCCATAGCTCACCGTCCGCAGGCCCGGGTTCCTCTATGCATCTAACAGCACTTTTAAAGATCTTTGACAGCCTCTGCTTTGGCTGGTGATCTCAACAACATAAGCCAGAGCTGAAGCGTGACAAACTGCGCTAGGCTTTTAGCACCCCGATCACAGGTAGGAGGTCAGTTGGAGTCTGAGAGACCACGTCACCATTACCTATCAGAGCAGCAGGATTTCCATGATGATCTCCACCAGACAAAGAAATGAGGGTTTTCATGAAAATTTCGCTACCAGTCGGCGCCACAGAGGTGAGAGGTCTCTTTCTTGAAAAAAAAAATGAAAAAATAAACAAACATCCGAATTGAGATCCTCCTCCTTTTTTGGAAGTCGGTTAAAAAGTGACTTTGACGTAAACATGACGTTGACGTCAAGTTAACTCAGGTTTCAATAAAAGGGTTCTGAGAGATTCCTGTTCATTGGCTTGCAAATCGCAAAAATAACATACTGGCCATCTGCATTAAACTAAACTAAAAAAATATCAAAGTGTGTGCCCTTTTTTTTCTGGATGGGAAATCGTCAAATTACTTCTCCCACACTGGGCGGAGCGGAAGAAAGTGACAGACTCTTACTGACTAAAACCCCCCGTGATCCGTCTAGTGCCCTTTGCGTTCCAGGGCCGCGGACCGCAACATCTAAGTTCGCTCTTGTGTTACATCCAGTCCATCAGTCCATTCAGTCCTGAGTTCATTGACATACTCAACTGACAAGATTCCGGGTCTCAGATAATGTTATGACGTCAGAGTTGACTAGTTCTCATAAGTCGCCTTTTTATCATTGGTAGGTAGCTACCACAAGCGGATCTAACACTTATAAGGCCCAAACATAACGGTGTCATGTCGCAGTAATAATAAAAATAAATATCTCGTTTGCATATCGAAAACTTAAGCTGTTTAAGAGCAGCACGAGGTTTCTTAGACGAGGATTAGAGAAATATTGATAGTTACTGGTTTTGTTATTGGATTATTTTGAACAATAGGTAGATAATCAGTTCCGGAGATTACGGTTGCTGGAGTCTCCACGGTTTAAACATGACTTCAGTAGGTACTGTATTTTCAGAAAAAATCAAGGCATGATATCCGTTATAGACGAACTATCTACATGCATAATAATGAATGTGTACCTCTCGGTGCGCTAGTCAGACTCCCAATTTTGCTCATTAAGAAACAAACCTAAATTTTTACTTATACTTCTTTTGAACATTAATGAAAAAATTAAAGAAACAGAAATTTCCTATTTTTGATTTTACTGAACTCTTGTAATTTTGGATTTTCAATCTTTTTAAATTTATTTTCGACTGTGAGGCGCGAAGCCCTTTGGCTGAGGGCGGTGGCCCACACCGCCCACGCCTTACGCCGCCGCCGTTAACTTGAAGCACATTGTAGAATTTATTCATGATTAATGATAATGTTTAGTAAAAGTCTATAAAGTGCTTCAAGTGAACCAACAGGGGTTGCTTTTTAAACGACTTCAATTCAACCCCGGTTAGGAGGTTGTATTTTCAACTGAATGTATTTTTTATGTAAAGGTATGTTCATCGATTCCTCTGCCAATTGTGGACCAACGTTTAAAATTATTATTTTTATGCGAAAGCCTATACTCCTGATATAATCCCATTAGTTGATGATGGAAGGTATAAGTTGGGATCTGATAATGAGATCCCAGAAAAATTAAGTGTAACCCTCAATTTTATGGGTATTTTCTGAAACAGTAACTTCCCATGTAGTCGCATGGTCGTCAGGTCAGGTTCTGGTGATGAGATCTTGAACAAATTGAGGGAACTCTTAAATTTTTAAAGGCACTCTTGAAGTGTATTTTTGAAAGAGTATTTTACCGGAATGGTTCTATTTCAATTTGATGTAAATCTCATGAAGAACTTCGGAGATAGACAACGGAACTCTTCAGTAAGTATCTGCTTATTATTTTAATTTCGGATGTCAGTGTCTAAAAACGTAACAAGTAGCAACCAAATCAAAATCAAGGACTTCCGAAATCAAAGTTATTTTAATATCCGACTTTCAGAAGCGCCATTTTAACGTACCGTAAGTTTCGGTGTGTCGGTGTCGTTAGCCTTACTAATCTTCAGAAAAATCTAAATAATAAACTTGCTACAACAGTAGCACGAAATGGCAGATGGGTATAATACATAAGATAACTCAAAAGATGCCACATGATCTCAACATTGTCACTACAGGACAGTTCAGTCGGCCAACAACAATACCTACCTACTAAGTGTTAACACAAATAATTTTACAACATTTTCCGTCGTTGTTTACATGCGACATAAGCCGTTGGGAAACATATGTCTTGATCGACTTGTTGCTTCAGAGCACCCGAGACACGTAAAGATTAGCATGGTAAGTACGTATACTGGTGTTACTTGTGTTCTCCGGACATCACTTTTTGTGATAATTCGATTGTAACGTCAGTTTAGTCGTCTGGGCGCTTTTAATAAAACAGTCTATGTGACTTCGTAGTAAAAGTTGAGTAACAGTCAAATTTTCGCGAAAACTTATGTTATTTGTGTTCTTAGGACATCACTTTTTATGATACTTCGATTGTGGTGTCAGTCTAGTCGTCTGCGCTTTTAATAAAACTGTGTATTTGGCTTCGAAGCAAAAGTTGAGTAACTGTCAAATTTTCGTGAAATCTTTTTCTACTTTAATATTATAAACAGAAAGGATTTGTATTTTTGTGTGTGTGAATGTTGGTAACGAATATTGTGCCGATTTCAAAAATCTTTCACTATTAGAAAGCTACATTCACCCTGAGTAACACAAGCTATATTTTATCCCCATATTCTCATGGAAACGGAAAGTATGCGGGGAAAACTGCGGGGCGCTGCTAGTATTTTATAAAAAAAAACTAGCAGCGTCCCGCGGTTTCACTCTCTGTTACTCAGGGTGAATGTAGCTTTCTAATGACGTAAGAATGATTCAAATCGGTTCAGTGATTTCGGAGCGTATTCAATACAAACAAACAATCAAATCATTCCTCTTTATAATATTAGTATAGAAAAACTATACCCTCAATCTGAGGCTGTCGAGTTAAAACTGACGAAGAACAAATATGACGATTTACACCTTTGTCATCGTCTGTCGGTTTTATTAAAAGATAGATAAATGATAAATGATATTTATTTTGTAAGTAGGTTAAACATACCACTTTTACACGTCAAATATTTCTGGTCATTTATTATTAAATCCGCCCTTGGCAGTTTCAAGAGAGATCCTCCAGCCATTCTATCAAATACAACAATATGCCATAAGCCCGAATTAAAGGCGCAGTTATAAAGAAAATCTCTTGTCTTATCTGTCTCGATATGATATTTACAGATAAAGTCAAGCATTGCTAATTAGGTTCTGCATCTGAAATTTCCTCGTACAAGCGAATTGTTCAGTAATGGCTATAATTATGCTCACCTCGTGGAGTTTAAATGAAGTTTTTTTTGTTTTTAAAATAACGTTACCCCACACTAGGGTTTACTCCTGTATCGTGGGTGCATTCACAAACATTAAAACTCACATACACAAGAAACCTAGACCCGGAACAACTATCTGTAGGCTATACAAATATTTGTTCCGTGCGGGGACCGAACCCGCAACACATAGCGCGGCAGCCGAAGACTCGTACACTGCGCCAACCGTGTCGTCGACTGGTTTTCGGTATTCCTGAAATCGTTGAAGGAAAACATTGTGAGGAAATCGGCATGTCCTAGGACCAACGATTCGAAGACATGTGACATTCACCAAAATGCACTGGGCGTGGTAGATAACGGCCCATTCCCTCTCCTAGAGAGGAGGCATGTGTCTCAGCAGTGGGAACATTAAAAGGCTGATTATGCTTATTATATGGTATTCCTGAAATTAATGGCGTCTAAAAGTCTGTTGGGCTGTGGAAGGAAACATCTGGATGAGGGACAAACAGAATCAGGAAGCATAGTAGAATTGAAAGGAGGCTTGATGATGATGATCACTATTCCCCCCTACAGTGCCCCTATGCAATGGTAGTTCTTTGTCACGAGAACACATATTAGCTAACTAAGTACATCTTTAATATCAAGCTTGTTTCTTACCGCTACGAATATGATGATAATAAATATTATATTATGTTCTCTAATTTATAAGTGTTTTCAGTTAAACGTAATAAAACCAACCAACTTTGCTATAGAGTCATATCTTCCTCGATATTAATGCTAGAAAGAAAGCAGTTACGGTTCTAAAAACTAAGACATCAAAGTGACCAGTAGGTATCTTCAAGATCAATGATCAAGCCACTGTTTCTCTGGATACCACAGCAAGCCGCGTCGTTTCGGGAAGTGCTCATCAATAGGAAAAAACTCTGATAACTACTGTTGCGAAGGGGAATAGCATTACCCAGTAATCATGCTGAGGAGATCAAAAATCCGTTTCTCGTACTAAAAAAGTGTTCAATTCAAGCCGGAATATCGTATAAGCCACAAGCGATGTTATGTTAATTAGAAGTATTTTTGACAGTTTTCGAGTAAGGTGAGAATACGAGAATACGAACAGGAATTGTCTGTATATTGACAGTACAGTATTTCCATGTAAAATATTTTTTGCATCATAGACTAGAAGCCAATCAGAACATTTTCGGGAACAGGCTAGGCAAATTGATACCTACGAAGTTGTTACGTGGTGGTATCACTGCCGTCACATGAAAAACTAACGAAGCAAATTTGTACGGCAATAAAAATAACCGCTATGCCATCTACCCCACCAATAGCGAACTGCTAACGAAATCCTGCATCGCCATATCAGAGTTTTTCGTACGATTAGAACATGTACAACAGCCCGAATATCAACTATCGGGCAGGTGCTCACCGGACACAACAACTATCCGGTCGGGGTATCCCCCCTTTTCAATGGAGTTCTTTTGGTGGAGGACCTCTATACTGGCGCAGAGGTATGTAGCGGCAATGCCGCTCACACTATTGCTAACATAATGATACTCAGTAGCGCGCAGTGTGTAAACAACCTTACCCAAAAGCCAGATAATGTATTCGTAGCTCGTAAAACAAATTAAGCAACGCGTTCAATGTCATTGCTAGCTGATGCGCACGCGACTCTTGAGTAATCACGCATCTACGCCAAATTGGAACTGAACTTTAGGATACCGACATGCCCACGACTTCGTCTTTGGAAACATAGGTGGAACCCATGTCTTTATAACCTGAGCCTGTGAGATTTGTGGAACCGTCACTAAATAGTACTACATTAAAATTCCATACAATAATACCTATATGTCTGGAATTTTAATGTGGAATTTCTGTTAATTAATATTATGTTTCTTTTTTGTGTAAGTTATTAAATTGTTTGTTAGTTTTTATATTTGGATAATTCCATATTTTTTTATTAATACTAAAAATGGATGGGTGGGTTGAATGCAAAAATGTTATTCTTTCTCTGATATATTTGTTTTACTAATTGTCGCCGAGTGTCATGTGCAAACTATTTTTCAATTCAAATGTACGGTTCGTATGTATCGGAAGCGGAGCAGCAGGAAATAGCAACTTCATAATACCTACTGTATTTGAGTTCCTGTACTGTAAAGGAAACTAAAATAAACGAATAAAAACCATTTCGTTGGTCAACATAAAAACAGCTTTATTTTATGAAGATTTTAAATGGCATCTTAATTTGTACAGTCAATATTTTAGTAGGCATTAAATAACCTGTGGTAGCTTTAGTAGATTGTCTTTGGAGGAGTTCCTGGTTCTCGTTCGAGAAAACTTCTAAATAAGCTCATGGTTCTCACATATTTACAAGTACATGGAATGACGATAGCCTAGCTAACGGCTACAACCCAGTAACTGGCTAATACGTCACGCCTTGACAATTTATTCTGATCTCACATTTACTGATTTAAACATACTACACACATTTACTTCATTCGAGTATATTGATACAGCTTTTTACTGGCGATGTAACGTAAATATTTAAGCTGTTTTAAAATACGATTTTATAATGAATCATGTACTTCATATGTGGGCTAGGTATCTAGATAGGGTTTCATAACGTCGTAGTTATATTACTGTTGGTAACATTGGGTTAACATAACATACAATTTAAATGGTTATTTGAATGACTACTCAATTCTAAACGAGCATATATGTATATATTTTTTTAAAACACTGCTTGTGCTATAGAGTTAGCAAGATTTCCAGACAAATAAGGTCAAGATTACACTTAGCGTACGTGCACAATTTTATCAATGAACGGCTAGACGTTCAAGTCGAATCAATACGCGACGAGTACATTGCCTCAAAAATAAAATAAAAGAGAACATTCGACAAAATTTCACTAAAAGCACAGACTGCAAAGGAACTAAGTTTTGGGTCTTACTTACCTTGTAATATATATTACTTCTTAATTCTTGTAATATATTTACATCTAGCCGATTAGGTCATTTGAGCTAGCCGGAGCAAGTGGTTTTCTTATTTGCCACCACCTCTATAGTAAAAACCTCCTCCTTTTTATTATGTCATATTTCACATTTTGTGAAACCACCATCCACCCATTTTATTTTATAATTAATGGTCTTTCGGAGTTATCCAAAGAAGATCTCGACAGCTTAACCAGACTTGCCTGTGGCGGCCTCAATATAAATATTAGAGCCCCAGCCAGGGCTTATAAAAACTTACAATCTAATAGTCTACACTGTTAGGGCACCCTCTGTGGGGTACTGACCTCCACTTAGGGCCTCGCTGGGAGGGAGCAGCTAGGGACGTGTTGGATAGGGAAACAAAAAAATCCATCCATCGTTCCTTTAGCCTACCTCTAGCAAACACTACTATTTTTTTTTGGATGGGAAATCATAAAAATGACTTCTCCTGCTCTGGGCGGAGCGGAAGGGAGTGTCAGACTCTTACTGACTAAAACCCACCCGTGGTCCTTCTTGTGCCGTTTGCGTTCCAGGGCCGCGATGACTCTTTTGAACAAATTCCACAACCCTAGCAGGCACTGACCCTATGGGGCCCCATCTTCGTTGCTGACGGCTCTTTGAGGCGCGCGTGGTAACTGGTTGCCACGACCGAATTTCTTCTTCATGGGACCACAGGATTGGATCAGCAGTCAAAACATTTGCAATCGGAGCAAGGATCAACCAAGCCTCCTTCACTTATCCGTCTGCTAAGCGCAATTAACAGAGTAAGGAATATCTTAATTCATCATAGTAGTATCAAAATCAGGGGTCATTACAACTTCACAAGGAACTCGTTCTAAGGTAACTTGATTTAAATAAAGTACTTTCGTATGATAATGAACCAACTAAATATATCCTGTTGACTTAATTAAAAGTTTCATTTGAAGTTCATTAAAATTAGAGCAAAATCCAGTTTATTTGCTTGACGTCACTCAAACAGGGCAGCGTGTTGGCACCTACTCTAAGTATCTACACGTAGGTACGTATACGATAATGTGCATTGATCGTCGACCGTGACACGAGACGTGTGACCCCGGCCCTGTTCACACTCACCTTACACTTCGAACCACTACTGTTTAGGGTTGTCACACGTCATGCCAGTGACCAGTCATTCGGAAAGCTCCGCCGGCTACCTTTTTTTTGTTTTGGATGGGAAATCATCAAATGACTTCTCCCGCTCTGGGTGGAGCTGAAGGGGGTGTCTGACTCTTACTGACTAAAACCCACCCGTGATCCTTCTTGTGCCCTTTGCGTTCCAGGGCCGCGGTGACTCTTTCGAACAGCTACCTGAAGTGCATCGATCTTATTAAACAGGCCTTACAAGCTACAACCCTATGTTTGCATAACTGTAGAATCGTTTTTAGGTTCACTAACATAATCTTTTATCTCCGCTGTTTTAGATGATGTGTCTAATATGTTTTTATTTTTTGTGGAAAATAAAATTCTTATAGTATTTATTTTAAAAATATTAGGTATCGCGACTTGTCGGATATCAAAGCAAATAATTCTAAAACATCATTTAATTTTCTTTATTTTTTCTTCTGTGAGATAAAGATGCCAATTTGTGTTTTGACATTTAAGTGCTTATGGGAAAATCGTATCTTCGTCTTGTTCCTTCCCTGGTGCCACTATTTTATCTTTCCTTTCTGTAGCTGTGCTAATATCGACTACTTTGTCAGTACCTGCTATGAGGATGGTGCCATTATTTGGGGTCGGGTCTCCTCACTTACCTGCACCGAGTGGCTATGTCCTGGGGTTATCAGTTCTGGGAATTGAGCTTGAAGTCTCTATCTACATATATTGGACCACTGGACGCTCTCAATTAGTCGTTTAGTTATTTTGACATACATAATTTAGTATTCTGACAGCGAAAGATTGCCAAAATATAAAAAAAAAATGTATAGGATTGACAATCGCTATCGAAATGTCACATGATCAATACCTTGTATGTATTTTGGCATTTCGACAGTCGCATTTGCTGATAGAATGGCTTCGTCTAGACCCTTGGGATCAATGGTTAGCGATCTTTATAAAAAAATCACAGAATTTAAATATTTTGCCAACCCTAGTTATAATGATGATGACCGATAGGGCAATCTTATAACTGCTATTTTATGTCGAGCAAGCTGGCATAAGCGCTACCCACTTACAGGTGTCGTGAATTATGTCGTTTACAAGGTTCAAAGAATGAGGATACAGTCATTAATGTCGACCATCGGAAGTGATAGCTTTAAACATACAGACAGAAAGACAGACAAAAAACTTTTTACAAAAAAAATTCAACCGACTTTTACACAAAAAATCAAAAAAAGTGCAAAATAACTTTAATTTCGGAACTCGGTGTTTGTGGTTGCTTTTTCGTTTTTTGAACACCGACTTCCGAAATTAAAGTTATTTTGCACTTTTTTTGATTTTTTGTGTAAAAGTCGGTTGTATTTTTTTTGTAAAAAGTGTTTTATTTTTCACTTTTTAGTGGTACCTACACCCCCTCCCCTCCCCCACCTAAACGAATCAATCACATTGGTGTAAAAAAAACGTACAGCTCCTTTGCAGAGTAAACTAAGAGGTCGTCAAAGTAGACAAAGTACATATTTTTTTTAGATTTTTCGAAAACCGCTTGTTCGATTTCGATAAAATTTTCATGGGACCATTTGGGAAGTATACCCTTTCCAACAAAAAAAGAATTTTTCAAATCGGTTGACAAGCGACGGAGTTATGCGCAAACAAACATAAAAAAAAAAAAATACAAACATCCGAATTGAGAACCTCCTCCTTTTTTAGAAGTCGGTTAAAAAATCTAAAAACTGTTTTTTGCCTTCTGTTGCTCTAATAAAGACACACAATTTTTTTTTGTCAATATTTTCAATGCACGATTATATTATAGATATGGATTATCTTTTTCTTTTATTATCTTCTAGTTGGTTTTTGTTGTTATTGTGTCTGTGTCGAAAAATTGTTTATTTTCTATTCTATTACCTGCTATGACCTCCGCACTAGAAAGCCGCCTATGCAAAATATGAATTGCTCTGCGTGTTATAATAATATTGAGGATGTTGACGGGGGTCTCCGATGCACGCGTGATAGCTGTGGGAAGGTATATCACCCCATATGCACAGGCAAAAAAAGCATATTAGACGTGGACGTCGATTCGTGGATATGCCCTGAGTGTTGTTGTGCAATAAAGAAAGGCGGAGATGATTTATTATTTTCGTTTTGTTCTAAGTAATAGTCTCGCTGTCAGAGTGGCACACCAATGCACGCCATAGACAAATTGCATAATTTTATGCTTTGTTTGTAATGGCTGGTTCAGACAGTGGGACTGGTTTAGTTATTTGTAAGTTTTTATTTATATTAATTTTCTCTCGCGTCAAAAACGAGCATGAATAAACGCTTTTTCTTTCTTTCTTTCTTTCTAGATAATTCTTTTACCCCGGTTGGTCCCAAGCAAGACTCTAATATAACTCTCAGGAAGAAAGCTACTACTACTACTATGAGAACTAATTACTCAGTTGAGAGTGATGTTGAACTTGCTTCTGATATGCATGCTTTACGCTCGGAGGTGTCAGTCCTCAAAGAACTGCTTACTAAGGCATTATCGTTGATAAGTAGTCAAGAGGAAAAGTTAGAAAAATGCGCTTTTCATGTAGAGCAACTCAATAGAAAGCTTGAGAATTACGAAAAAAATGGAGTTCAAATCTATAATATGTCCGGAGAGCAACATAACCTGCCGCCTCCATCACCTGCGCTTCCCTCGAATGTCACAGAGGTAACTATCCAGCAGATAAGGCATAAGCACTCGCCTAAACAACAAATAAAAAAGGTAGGAAAGAGTCAGGAATTTCGCCCAAGTTCTCAGCTGACAGCAGCAGACATACCTACTGTCGAACATGTGATCACAGAGGTACCTCCACTGGACGATTCACAAAAGAACAACACCAGCCTGGAACCAACATCGGAAGCAGCAAATAATGGAGACTGGACTGTAGTGAAAAAACGCAACAGCAGACAACGCCCATCACCTCTATGTGGAACTGCCAGTCCAAGTACCATCAACTTAAAGGCGATTGAAATTCGCAAGTATTTTCACCTGTGGAACATGGCCTCGAGTCTCGAAGAAGTTCGACAGTATATTGCCAACCTGTGTCCTGACGCTAACTGCTCGGTGGAAGAACATACTGCCCGTGGGGATTACAAATCATACAAAATTGGAATTACAGCTGTGTTTTATGATCAACTCTACTCAGCCAGTGTCTGGCCGATAAATGCGAAACTCAATCCGTGGATAAACTACAGAAGAACAGCCCCCAAGACCAAGATAAACGATACAGCAAACGTGTCATTGGGCCAGCCGCTGCCCTTTCGTAAATCTACAACTACCCAACAGTAATAGTAAAAATGCTCGCATCAGCCTTTTCTACCAGAATGTACGTGGCCTAAAAACAAAGCTTTCTATATGGCGCAACAATCTAGCCTTATTAGAAAATTGTCTGGTCGCTGTTACTGAAACATTTCTAGATTCGTCGGTAATGGATTCAGAACTGGAAGTTGATGACTGGAATGTCCTGCGTCGTGACAGAAAAACACCATGCGGAGGAGTTTTATTGGCAGCACGATCTCCTCTGATACTCCGTAGAAGAAGTGAGTACGAAACTGATTGTGGCGAAGATCTTTGGGCATCCTTCACGTGGCTTGGTCGCTCATATCTTATTTGTGTAGTGTATATAAAGCCCAGCGCCAGTGATGATGATTACATGCGTTGGTTTTGCAAAACTGAAAGTTTCATAAACAATTTTAAAGGCTTCGTAATTATAACTGGTGATCTTAATTTAAAAAGTGCTTCAACAAATGTAACGAACTACTACTGTTACTTTTTGTCGTTCTGTTCTCTGGTAGATAAAAATGTTATTTTGAATGTTCACGGTGGAATGTTGGATGTGGTACTAGTTCGGGATGGCCTTCATGAGGTTTGTGTGTCCAGCACGGATAGCATTGTCCCGCCAGACGCATATCACCCACCGCTGGAAATAGAGGTAACAATTGAATCAGTTCATTGTTCAGACGTAATAGAGCCAAGTAACATAAATTCTATGAGAGATTGGAATTTTAACAAGTGCGATTATGAGAAACTTTATCTGTTGCTATCAGAGATCTCTTGGGCAACTGTATTACAGGCCAGTAACGTTTCTGAAGCTGTAAACAACTTCTATAATATAATTTATGAAATTTTTGATAGCTGTATGCCAAAGAAGCGTCGCTCGAACTCTAACAATAGGCGGTATCCTGTATGGTTTACACCAGAAATAATTAATGACACCAAACGTAAACTTACTTTGCATACAAACTGGAAGCGCTCTAAAAGTCACGATGACTATGAAACCTTCTCTAATCTAAGAAATTCCTTAAAGCATAGAGTTGCTCAAGCTTACCATTCATATATAAGACGTGTAGAAAATAATATCAAAATCAATCCACGTGAATTCTGGCGACATATCTGCTCCTTGCGGTCTAAGGGTGGGTTCGAGCCACAGGTGAACTACCATGGCAAAAGTTACGCAGGTGTAGAAGCAGCTCAGATTTTTGCCAAGTTTTTCTCAAGTGTGTTTCTCACGGACATACCATTGTTAAATGCTGATGATTGTAACAGTTGCGATGTAAGTCACAACAGCAACTACATTAATATTTTCCAGTTTACCAACATGGACGTCTTATACGGAATTGACAAATTGAAAACAAATAGCTCCATAGGTCCAGATAGTATACCAGCCCCGCTTCTCAAGTACTTGAAACACTCTTTTGCACCCCCTTTATGTCATATATTTAACTTATCGCTAAAAACCGGAATATATCCCCTTCAATGGAAAATCTCACGCGTAACACCTATACCTAAAACATCAAATAAACTAGATGTAGAGAAATATCGGCCCATAGCAATATTATCTTCACCAGCAAAAATATTTGAGAATGTTCTTCATAAGTTAATCTACAAACAGGTTGAAATACACCTCAGTAATACCCAGCATGGTTTTAGATGCAGGAGGTCCGTACAGACTAATCTAATCTTCTGACTCTAACAGAATATATATCTGCACAGCTTGACGAGAGAAAGCAGGTAGACGTGCTGTATTTCGATTTCCAAAAGGCTTTCGACCGGGTCAACAATGACATTCTGCTTGCAAAACTTAGCGCCATAGGTTTTTGTCCTGACTTGCTACGACTTCTAGCTGATTACCTCCGTGATCGCCAGCAATTTGTGCGGCTAGGTATTTACGAATCGAGCGCCTATCACACTCGCTCAGGCGTAAGTCAGGGCTCAATTCTTGGACCTTTATTGTTTCTGTTGATGATAAATGACCTGCCTTCTGTTCTCAAATATTCAAAATGTCTTCTTTATGCAGATGATATAAAACTGTACGCTCGTGTCAGTACTGTATCAGACTGTGAGGCTATTCAGAGAGATATAGATGCCATTTACGAGTGGGGAGTTGCCAATAAAATGGCATTCAATTCCTCTAAATGCTATGTCATGACTTTTGGCCGAATGCTGCATCCAGTTCATTATGAATATAAAATAAATGGCACTATTGTTACAATATCGAACACTGTAAAAGACTTGGGTGTCGTATTTGACCAGAAGTTGACATTCCATGACCACATTTCAACGGTTGCTAAAGAGTCATTCAAACGGCTAGGGTTTGTTCTTAGAAACGCACGAGAATTTCAAAATGCGCATGTTGTACAGCTATTATACAGCACACTTGTCAGAAGCAAGTTGGAGGCGAGCTCTTGTGTCTGGAACCCGCACGAGGCTAGTTATGCACTTTTATTAGAGAAGGTTCAAAAAGCATTTCTAAGATTTCTCTATAAATTCCGTTACGGATATTATCCATTTTTATATCCAACAAAATTTCTCGTAGGATCCCTAGGATTGCATATGTTACAAACTAGGAGAGCCTATGATCAGTTGTACATCATGCTTAAAATATGTCGTGGGATAACAGATGCTCCTGATCTCCATAATGAGCTGATTCGCCTTTACGTTCCAAACAACTACCTCCGTGGTAGAAAACACCGTCTACTAGCCGTGCCCACAACTCGAACAGTGGCCCGCGCCTCATCCCCTGTTCCTCGCGCCCTGTCTGCGCTTAATAACGTCATGGAAGCCAACCCGAACTGTTGTACGCTTGTCTTCACTTTTGTGAGAGCACATAAATTTATATATATTTTTTTTTTTACCGTTTTGCATATAATATTTTTGTTCTATCTTTTTGTGTCTTTTTATGATTATGATATGTTTACTGTATGTGTTAATGTAATTGGTCCACAAACCGTATTAACATAAATAAATAAAAAAAATGACCATAATTGTTCCGTTCTGAAAAAAGGACAGTGCTATCAATCGTCCTGTACAGCTCCAACTCTCTCATGCAGTGTAATAGAGATAACTTTGACGCAACATAGTAAGTATGGCGGCAGATCAGATCCGGAACCCGGGCTCTCATAATATGCTCAGATCAGCAACAGCCATGATTCGATGTGATTTTTTATTTAAATTGGACTGAATAGGGACAAAAGCTTGTTATAAAACGTAAAAAAACTAAAACAGCAACAAAATGGAACAGAAACAAACTTTTAATCAAATATATACCTAGTAGGTACTAAAGAACAAATTAATTGCTAGGTACAGATAATATTGCTGTGTGGTTTGAAAACGGAATGTAGAATGGGCTTTCAGAAACAGTTTTTTTTTTCGATTAATCACAATATTAGTTACCAATATACGAGTCAACTGTCGTAGAATTTACGGTAGTACCTAATATGTTTGCAGGTGTGTAGTAGAGTTACTACTTACAACATTCTTGCGGTAACAGGCAATGACGTACTTACATTACTAGAATTAGGTATTGAAAGTGCGCATATATCGATGCAATATTGTTAGGTATTTCTCAAATTATAATGCTTTTTGCATACATACCTATAAATACTTATTTTCGTTCCTATGTACATATATTTAAGTGGTTAAAAATTCCCGTTAACATTATGTTCTAATAGACCATTTACTAAGACTAAAATAACACGAACTAACCCCTTAAATATCTGTTGGGAACTTTTTTTATAATGTTTATTAACTAATGAAAAGAAAAAAAAAAACAGAACATACTTATTAAGAAACATCACAAGACCTTAATAGGTTTGTCTGGATGTTGAAACGCCTTAAAGTAGCCTAAATACTAACATACTAATGAGCCTTATTAATTCCTAACAGACATTTTTATATACAGTACCGCTACTCTTTTGCATATTCGATATAGAAAAAGATTTTGTTTTCGAGATGATAAAATCACGTATGAATAATTTGAAAACCAAACGAAAAAACTGCCCTTTGACCTTCCTAAAATAACATTGATAGTTTATTCTTCCATTAGCCAAATAACAACCGTTTAGGATTATTATAATAGCTGGACCTGGTTGATTACTTGTTCGATTAGCTGTTATTACAAATGTTTTTGAAATAAAATACCACAAAAAGAAAATGTTGCTAGGTGAGATAATGATATGTGCATAGAATAAAACATCCTAGCTCATCTGCTTCCGCGGCCGACCACACAATGCCAACGTGCTCTGAGTGTTTAACTGTACAAATAAAGTAGGACACTTGGATTTCCCAATCACGAGCTGCGCCTTTGCCAGCCTTAACCATCTTATTTTCCCGAGACAATAAAGTCGTTAATTTTAAAAGGAATACGACTTTTATGGACACGGGCGTTTAGGGGGGGGGATGGGTAGTTGGCAGGATGTCGTCGCAGGCGCAGCGCAGTGGGTTTTCTGAAGGCTGCGGCGCGTGCCGCATGCCAACACCGCCGGCGACCTCGTGCGACCCTATTAAAACAAGATACATCGTCGATCTCACGTAGTCATCAGAAGTCACCATGAGGTTCATCTGCTTGTGCTTGTGCTTCGCCTCCGTGCTGAAGATCGCGCTACCGGCGCCGGCGGACGGGTTCGTGTTCCCGGATGAGAGGAGACGGGAGAAGAAGCTGGAGCCAGTGATCACTCCACCTGTTCTTCCTGTTTTGGAACATTTGGAGCGTGATCCGAGTACTTTATTGCCGCATGAGAGACGGGCTCCGGGCCCCAGTTCAGTGAAACCGAGGTTCGGCTCCTTTGGGGGCGGTTTCAACGTGGCTCCTTCCGGGAATGGCGGGCTGACGGCAAGTGTGAGCAGTAGTGCCAGTGGGCTCGGTGCCAGCCAGACAGCGTCGCAGTCGTTCTCATTCGGTTTCAACGAAGGTTTTAGCGCTTCGCACTCCGCCAGCCAAGCTTCGTCGTTCAATGGTTTCGGAAGGTCAGTCACCTTATTATTTACGTAATGTTTTGAATGAATTGAAGTGTTGAAACATTATTTTAATAAGCCAAATTTAAATATGTGTTGTGTAGAAAATGTTTTGAAATGACAGTTTTTACTCGTATTTGAAGACAAAGATAAGGCGTGGGAATGTAAAACGTATTGCTTAAGTTTTTTTCTTTGAGTTAAATCGATAACTTAAAACAGTTCTGCGGACAACATTGGGTATTTATTTACCTACCAAATTAAACAACTTCCAAGTTTTCAATTCTTTTGCTCAGTCATCACGAGTTTTATGTTCAAGTCGAAACCGGACGTGACGAATGTGAAAACAACAAAAATAATTTATGTTTACTACTCAGTTTCAAAAGGCTCTGTATGAACTTTCTTGATGTCTGTGTTTCAAGTTATTAACATGGCCCAAATAAAATCAACACCACTAAAAAAAAAGCCCGGTTTTCCCAAATATGAGTCAACACCTAGGCAAGTCATGTAGATACTTTTACAAAATACGGACATGTGACACATACTTACCTGTGCCTATCTATATGTAATTGGAAAATTGCAGACTCCGTCAGTTTGTAATAAATCTTTATTCGATTATAATTTCTTGACATATTATGAAAAAATAATTTTGTTTAGAATGAATCCAATTTAATTCAATAGTTTCCAATAAATCTTATCTATACATATGTAGGTATAATAATTAAGATAGAAAATTAAGAATAATATATGTATAAGATTATTTTTTTTTATCTATATATTGTTAGATAATTATGTAAGAATAATATATTCCTATTAAGAAAAATAAAATTTAAGGCGATATTTGTAATCTTACGACATTTGCAATTTTCCGGTGAAACATACAAAAACTCATCATTAACATAGTTGTTTCATCTTATCATTATGAGTACCGGCGTTTCCAATAAGACTTTAATCTGACGACTTAATCAGTGTTTAAAGTATGTTCATGGAATCACCCTATATTATATGAAATTGATACAGAACTTGTATTGAAAGTAACGAGAGCTGTACAACTTTCTTGACCGAAGTGATATAGCGTGATGTTTAAATGTAAAATGTATAAAGTAACTGATATATTTTCAGTGTTCTGTGAACTGTGGAGGGTCATGTACAGTAGTTGTTGGGCACTGGGTGTCAGGCCTCTTGTAACTCGTGCATGTTTTGTAGTTGATTGTGATTATCTGTACCTATTAATATTATGTAGTTAAGCAGTTTGATTGTCAGGTTGCACATGCTAATTTTTTGGAACTACTGGTTCGATTTGGAAATATATATTTTTTCCCACCAAATGGTTCCGGATCCTCACAGAGAGGAAGCCTGCGTCTCAGCACTAAAAACTTTATTAGCTAATTTTGCTTAAGCTTGAGCACCAAATTCAAACATTTTAATTCTTTTGAAAGAAAAACCTTGCAAATAAATTCCGCAACCGTAGTAGGCACTGACCCTATGAGGCCCCGTCATCTTTGCTGACAGCTCTTTGAGGCGCACGTAGAATACGACGAGCCATCGACCCGGGCCTGATTGCTATCGGACGGCGAGCCACCCATAGCTCGTCATCCGCAGCCCCGAGCCTACGCTGGCAAAATGCAAAAAAGAAATGGTTAAAATTCGGTTTTTTGTTTCCAGTGGCTTCAGCGGTAGCCAGGCGAGTAGCCAAGCGGCTTCATTCAGCGGCTCCGGACTGTCTGGGTCAGGTGCTGCTTCCTCGGCCTCGGCCCTCGGCGGTGGGATCGGTGGCGGTGGTAGCCAGAGCCAAAGCGCATCCTCGGCTTTCGGCTTTAACTCTCTGAACGGCTTCCACCAGCAGCAACCTGATGTGAGTTGATTTTATGTTTGTTTTTTAAATTTGCAAATTATTTGATTGGTAACAGAATTATTTTTTAATATTCAGGCTTAGGCATTATGACTTAGAAATTTAAATATAAAATCAATAGGTTAGTCGACACCCTGTTACCCAGGAAATGGGTTGTGGGGGTCTGGTAAGCAGCCGCTCCACGTAAAACACTGGTATTCTTCAGAATCCGGTTTGACTGAAGCCGAACCCATTATTGTAAGGAAAAGGCTAGGCAGATGAAGTTTGTCGATAGAGACATAATAAATGATTTCATTATATCCGCCGTTGCGATGCGATATTGTTGAAATGAAAGCTATACTTACGTAGAAAATGTGACTGTTTTGCAATAAAAAAAAAATGTTTAGATCTGTTTATTGTAATATTAATCCATATTTTACTACATAAAAAATCTACCGCTCAAACGCAACTCTATGTAATTTTCTAAATCAATTTTACTATTCTAATTTATTTGAATGATTTCATTTTTCAGTTCTTCGGCGATGGTCTGTTAGACGTCAGGCATAGAGGAGTCCCCAACTTCCCTTTCCCCAATTTCGGGGGCAGAAGCAAGGGGGTAGGTGCTGCGGCTTTCCGAAGCGGGAAGACTGGTCCCTCATCGAGGAATAGGGACGACTTCCTGGCTGTTCTCGTCTCTGACTAAACGACACGTCGAGTAGCGCAGTAGGTTACATGTTAGAAAGCGTCATGAGAGAAGTGGAGCAAAGACCTTTTAATTTACTATGTCATATATTTATGCACTGTTGAAATATTATCGAATGCCAACAATATGAACAGCCAGACAATTCGCACCTTTTTTTGGCAAATGATTTAAAAAGTGTTGGGTAAAAAAACAAATACCTATCTCCCGAGACCTATGTCTAAACTGCCCCTTTCCCAGTCATATTGCGGAATCTTTTTCATCACTGGCTTTTAGAGTATGTTTTTTACATTCATTATATAGCTAAATTATAAGCAACAGGAATTTTGAGTTAAGCCCCTTTAATTCTGAGAGTGCAACATAGCTTAACTTTTAATTTTGTGAAAATCTTTCAGGGGATAAAAGTCCTCAGGAATATGAGTTACTTTTACTAATGCGACATTACACAAAAAGAAAACAAATGTTCAGGACACTTTAAAATGGACAGCAACAGGTTGATACCATAGTAAAATTTATTTATTTCAACTAAAGATTTGCCATAAATAAAAAGTCACCCTATGAGCCGTGTGTTTTTCATAGTTTACAAAGGAACTTTAGGCACATTATGTTGAACTGTTTGGATGCTTCGATTCCACGTGAAAAAGTTCTCCTGAGCAAAAGATTTAAATCTCTCTTCGTGATGTTTTAAATAAGTGTATAAGGCATGTATGTGGTGCAATAATCGAAGTAATCTCTATGATTTATTTATTCTTCATTCTTAAATTGACCTCAGTTGTATGTAAGTGTAAGTGTGTAAGCTTTAAAGTTAGTTAAAATTGAATTTTCATAAGCAAAGTTAATTAATTTAAGGTGTACAGGCAACCAACACTTTTATAATGATAGCAAAATATATTATAAAACAAAAGTAGTTTCTGACTACTTTTTGAAATGAGGCCAATTTAAATGAGGTTGTTTCATAGATACAATTCAAAATGTGCCATAAACTTTTTAATTTATTTAAACTACTACTATTTCAACTTGTCTTATGGGTATTTAAATTATTTGGACCATTCAACTTGTCTCTTGAACTGTTCTTGAACTCTAAACAAACTTCTTTTAACCTATGTAGAAATAAGGTCTTACCTAATCGTAGACTGCAAATTATTTATTAATTTATTATTTAAGTTGTTGTGTTAATTTAATATTATTTCGTAAAATAAATAATGTGTTCTAAAATAATATTTTGTTGTTACCCTGATTTATTTTATTACTAGCAGCGCCCCGCGGTTTTACCCGCGTAGTTCCCGTTCCCGTGGGAATATAGGAATAAAATATAGCCTATGTTACTCAGGGTAAATGTAGCTTTCTAATGGTAAAAGAATTTTTGAAATCGGTTTAGTAGTTTTTGAGTTTATTCGTTACATAAAAAAATACAAATCTTTCCTCTTTATAATATTAGTACAGATATGTCTACCACCCGCTTTGTTTACACAATAATTATGCTATTGTAGATGTATTATTTGGTAGTAGCAGAGCTCTCATTTCTGCTACGGTAGCGGAATTTGTTCGATAGAGTTACCGCGACCCTGGACCGCAAAGGGCATTACGAGGAATACAGAGAGGTTATAGTCAGTAAAAGTCTTACACTCCCTTCCGCTCCACTCAGCGGATGAAATCATTTGATGATTGCCCATCCATAAAAAGCTTTCTCCTTTATATAACGTAAACGTTGTGATGCTAACGATATGTCGACGTGTTTGTAAATGGATCACTTCATTTTCCCAACTAGGCTTAGCACAATTCTGAGAGAAAATGGATGGTAAGGTTTTTACAAAATAAAATGCGAAAGATCCCCGACACACCACAATGCATGTGGGCGATAAATGTGTGCAAGGGTTGCAAGCGAGGATTATGTGTGCCTGCGCACAGCTGAAGAGAGTGCGCTACACATCCTCGCACTACTCAAATACACACCGTTTCAGCGTGAATACGAATCCACCCATCGTGCTAGCTACTCTTGGGCTTTGGTGGAAGAGCACCAAAGCAATTTATTAAGAGGTTCATTCATATGTGTATGGATAAACCTAAAGGGTTCACGTGACTAAGGAGCGGAGCAACGCCGTGTCCTCGTCGAGGCGATCGGCGCCAACGACCTCTCGCGTCCGGCCCTGGTTCAATCCATGGCATGGGAAGCGGTCACCTTCTTCTGCGAAGCAGTAATGCTAGCGAAGGAGGAAGCAGACCGTACGAGGGAAAGGGAAACCTCACACCTAAGCCGCTGCAATAGAAGAAGACACCCCGGGCGTCAAGAAACGCAGGGCACTTCCTGGCCACCGTAGGCACGGGCCTGCGGATGGCTAGCTATGGGTGGCTCGCCGTCCGATAGCAACCAGGCTCGGGTCGACGGCGCATCGAATTATACGCGCGCCTCAAAGAGCTGTCAGCAATCAAGACCCCATAGGGTCAGAGCCTGCTAGGGTTGCGGAATTTGTTTGAAAGAGTCACCGCGGTCCTGGAACGCAAAGGGCACTAGGAGGAACACGGGTAGGTTTTAGTCAGTAAGAATCTGACACTCCCGCTCCGCCCAGAGCGGGAGAAATCATTAGATGATTTTCCATCCAGAATAAAAAAGAGGATAATTGCATTAGGTACTTCGGCGCCTACAAAAATATACTGTGCACACTACAATGAACAGTGACTTTACTGTGAATTTTTATACGTACTGGATCCTGTTGACAATAACGGGAAACCTCTTTTTATTCTATACAAATTGACATGGATGAATGTACATATACGTTAATAAGGTCGAGTACGTTTAAAACTTGCACTAAGGGCTTCTTAGGCTTTTCGACTTGTCTAGCGCCTACACAATCTTCGCACATGTAGAACATACAGTTGCTCGGACAAGCTAATCAGGCAAAGGTTACTTAACTTGCCAATGGCAATGTAAAATAACGCCAGCATTGTTCGAAAGGGTAGACAGATATAGCTGAAAACTCCCGCACTTCGCCTGATACAGAGAGATATCTTATAAGTTCCATGTTTGTGTTATAATACGAGGGGACCTGTTGCCATCAAATGGACGAATATCAGACTCACAGTTCAGATTCAGTCTGCGATTGAGGTAAGGTGAAATCCCAATTTAATGGGGTTAGGTATGGGCAGGGTATAGGACTGAGAATGTGGAGATGAGTCGTTCAGTGCCCTCTGCGTTCACGGTTCAGTACAACAACGTGTAGGACGTTGTTCCCTCCTGTTGTTCACTTTTTTATGTATTGTTTGTTTAATTTTGTATAGATAGCTATATTATCAATCTTGGATAATAGAATAATGAAAAAAAATTATGAAATAAACTAAGTTATCTTCTGAGAATCATATGAGAAAACACTAAAATATAAAACTAATTTGATTGAGAAGAAATCATCAATTAGATAGCCTTACTAGAATATTTACGATGACGACGATGGGGTTGGTGTAACCATATGGATAAAAACCCCGTGTTAATCAAATAGAAAAATAAAATATGAGAAAAGAACATAACCATTCTGCAAATCTGCATATTTTACAAATTTATACTCTCAGTGAATTGACCATGAGGTACATTAATGTACATGAGAATATTATTTCAACAACAAAGTATAACAGGTAAGATTATTTATTAATTGAAGGAAGGATGAAGGATTATTGAACGAAGGAGGAAAACTTATACTTCAATCTTACCCCTTATTTTTTTGTCAGAGTAATGAGAGTGCTTTCATAGTTACCCCTCATTACGCAATGTATAGCTAAAAATATCTACCTACATTAAATCAATCAAGACTCGACCGGAACCCTCAGTACGCAAGTCACTCGACACGAGACTAAAGAAGGAAAGAAAGAAAATTGTTTATTTGGAGCTCTAAAAATAAAACTATTAATATATCGCAACTCCCCGTTCTTAACCAGTTCCTGCAGTTTGGCTTGCTATATTTCTGATTTTTGTATTTTAATTTAGTACTTCAATATGTCTGGTATCTAATTGTGTTCTATTATGCCAAGCAGCATACAAACAGAAACAGGTACAGGTTGAAGACGTATCGCATCTTCAAGGACCACGGAACCGGTCCCACCCGCTTTGGTTAAAAATATCTTAAGTGTATACTTTTTTTTGTATACCCTTACAAGTAGCTGCAAGTACGTTCCGCTCGTTGACTCGAACAACATATAAATTCTTTTATAAGATACTTAACGATGCAGGCAAAATCCCAGAACCCCTAGATATTCGTTACTAATTTTTTCTGCAAAAAAATTGTGTTTACTTGGAATATACACACACCCGCTAGTTTAGGCCAACCAACCTCCATAGAAAAAAGTTCTAAGACCTTTAAAGTGAATCGAATAGTCCAGTGTATTCGGAGAAAATTTACTAATACTACACACAGTTGAAAAGATATTCCCTCCATCAATCCGAAGCTAATGAGCCTAATACCTAATAATCTTTGTTTACTTATAGGTTACAAGAAACCTCTAAGTAGTCTATATGTAAAGTAACTTATTTAAAAAAAATGGTTCATTCGGAACCTCTTGCACACAAGTCCGCCTCGCACTTGACTGTTGTTTCTCGTTTGTCAACAAACGACGAGCACGATAACACAAAAATACCCAGTACCAAAAAACCATTTTACTGTTTCTTTATTAACATTCAACACAGAAACAATCATTGTAAGACCAAAAACATCAAGGATTTTCCGAATGTCTCATTGAATTGAAACGATCACAGATGCCTGCATGGATCATTACGTAATTTGACTACAAAGCAAACTTGTCATAATTCGATCATCGCTTACAATCAGGTAGTTCCAATGACTCACGATTTGGTCTCAGCTCCGACCTTCTGACTATAAACGATCCTTAAAAATAATACCGCATACGTACTTATAGTGCATACTAAAACTATGAAAAACGTCACGAGTTATTATTTGGGTGTAAAATCATCAAATGACTGCCGCTCTGGCGCAGCGGAAGGGAATTTCAGACTGTTAGTGACTCAAACCCACACGTGTTCCTCCAAATGCCCATTCCAGGATCGCGGTAACTCTTTCGAACCATTCCGCAACACATCACAGGTTTAGCTGAAAATTTTAAATCAGTTTTTTGTCAAACGTACTAAATAAAAAAAAAATACAACTGACTTCTATACAAAAAAAAAAACAAAAAAGTACAAAATATCTTTAATTGTGAACTCGCTGTTTTAGTTGCTTTTTTGTTTTTTGAACACCGACTTCCGAAATTAAAGTTATTTTGTACTTTTTGGGTGTTTTGTGTAGATGTCGGTTGTAATTTATTTTTTATTTAGTACCTACGTTTATTTTTCACTTTTTAGTGGTACACCCCTAGCCCCCCCACTTAAAAGTACCAATCAAATTGGTGTAAACAATAAACGAACATGCGATTTCAGCAATCCCAAAAGATTTACTAACATTTATTGAAGAGTTCCGTTTCCTATCATCTCTGTTCTTCATCAGATCTTCACCAAACTAGAAAGGGACCACGTTGAAATACTAAGATGCTCTTCCAAACCATCGTAAACAATTTTATTTTTTCATTTTACATCGACAAGAGGTAATGAGAACATCATCAATGTAGACTAAGCCACGTATTATTAGGGATAACTCAAATACTGGTAGTTAGATATCAATCAAATTATTAAATGGGACCACACGACAAGCACCAGCTTTCGAATGTAAAAAGAATCATCAAAATCGGTACACCCAGTACAAGGTTATGAGGAAACACAAAAAAAAAAAATACAGTCGAATTGAAAACCTCTACCTTTTTTTGGAAGTCGTTTGAAAAAAAGGTTGTCTTGAAAAGATCGTTTTTAGCGATAAGGCCGCCTATTGTGTCATCCTGTATAATGTTTTCTTCATCTATATTTTTTGGAACTTATAATAATATGGTGAACATAATAAAGAGAACTACTTATATTATTATATTCTATCAATATGGAAGTTGCATATGGGGATCTGCCCTGCTTGGGAGGAGCAACGCAGTGTTCTCGTCGAGGCGATCAGCAGCGGTGACCTCTCGCTTCCGGCTCTGGTTCAATCCATGGTCCGGAGCGAGGAGACATGGGAAGCGCTCACCCACTTCTGCGAAGCAGTAATGCTAGCGAAGGAAGTTGCAGAACATGTGCGGGAGAGGGCAAGCCCCAGCCGCTGCAACATAAGAGCACGCCCCGGGCACCGGAAAACGCATGGCGATTCCCGGCCACCCCAGGCGCGGGCCTGCGGATTGCGAGCTATGGGTGGCTCGCCGTCCAATAGCAACAGGCTCGGGTAACCGGCGCGTCGTGTTTCACGAGCGCCTCAAAGAGCCGTCAGCAAGGAAGCAGGGCCCCATAGGGTCAGTGCCTGCTAGGGTTTGTTCGATAGAGTCACCGCGGCCTTGGAACGCAGAGAGCACTAGAAGGATCACGGGTGGATTTTATCTGCTACTCCCTTCCGCTCCGCCCAGAGCGGGAGAATCTATGTGATGATTTCCCATCCAGAGAAAAAAAACGGTGGGTAATCCTTGTGAAAAGAGATTTAAAAAAAAAACAATATATATTTCTAGAAAACTGTGAACTCAAACCAACAATAGTTTGGTGCTGATGAAGTGGTGCAGAGGTCATTGAGTTCGACGTGATGATAATGTTCCATTATTTTATTCTTTATTCATTCTAAGCATTCAGCTTCTTAATGCTTCGAATGTTGGGTATCAAAAGTTATTGCGTAACAATTTTTGTGATAACCCAAAATTATCTCGCGAACTAGACAACATACAGACGTCAATTTTATTCCCAATTAACTGTAGTTATTGTTGTCCACCGCTGCAGTAGGTTCTTTTGTCTGCCAAAATCATGAAGATTTTTTGGTTGGCTTCTTTTGTAATCAGTATATTATTTGTGGTTGCTTGCAAGGCTGGTGTTATATTAAATGATACCACTACTATTCCGCCTGTTGAGTCTAGAACCCTGTCGCCTTTTGATTTGAAACCATGTGATGTTATGATGCAGACGCACGGTGAAAAAAACTACTGCTAAATCGGTGAGTGCAGCTTATATTTATTTAATCACAGAACATCAGACAAGCAACAGCTTAGGCAGATGCCTCCCAAAAATGATTCTACTTATTTTTGGACCAAACTCCTTTTACACGTTCAATATTTTTTGGTCATTTTAAGCTAGATGAAGCCGGTGTTGCCTAGCCCACTACCCCGAGAAGAAACACTGAAACAAACTCAGAGGTCAAAGTCTCTTTTAAAGTTCATACAATCCGTACTGGTAAAATTATATGAAAACCATGTAGGTTAATGTCTAAGGTGGCCTTTTAAAGGAAAGTGCCACACAGATTGGAGTGGACCTGTTCAGACAGTGCAAGCATTAAACTATACTATACTACAAACTTAGAACTTTAGGGAGCTCAACGGTTTGATGAACAATACCAAAGTAAGGACGTTTGGGTAGGCCGCATAAATAACTCAAACTGCCATAGTAGGCATCTATATAGGGGAATTTATAATAAAAACAATATTTATTAAAGAACACATAATTATTTATTTAATACACAATTATAACTATTTGTTTCATCGTTAAATAACCTTTCGAAATTAGAACATTTTTTTATTGAGATAACAGAGTATTATCGCTAACATAACCTCTAGCCATGACTGGAGTATCAACAATGACAACAATTATATTAGGTACTAGCTGCTGCCCGCGACTTCGTCCCCGTGGAATCCCCGATTTTAAAACATTCTTTATCGCTGCTCCGCTCCTATTGGCTTAAGCGTGATGAAATATAGCCTAAAGCCTTCCTCGATAAATGGTCTATTCAACCCAAAAAGAATTTTTCAATTCGAACCAGTAGTTCCTGAGATTAGCGCGTTCAAACAAACAAACAAACAAACAAACAAACAAACAAACAAACAAACTCTTCAGCTTTATAATATTAGTATAGATTTATTTCAGTTCCATACTAAACCTGTTGCAGTTAGATTGTTCTGTCGGTTGATTGAGCGGCAAAATTATGAAGGTTCTTTGGTTTATTACTTTAATCTGTATCCTCATTTTGGTTACTGACAAATCTGCGGGCAGGCCTGTGAAGTTTCCTACCACGCCTCGTATATCTATGATGACCGTTGAAAAAATGCAGGATATACATCCTTGAAGTAGGACTAATTGACCACGTAGGTGCAGATGTATTATTAAAATAATGATTAAGTATAATCATTCAACCGAGGTGGATTTTAAATTTTATGTTCACTGGTCTTTAATATTTCGTGCGAAAATTATTTGACACTATTATGTACATATGTCACCGGATAATTGTAAAATTCGTATCATTATAAACTATCTTGAGAGATTGTTAACTCTCCATAAATTGTCAACAGAATATTTGGAATACTTTATACGCATCAGAATTTGATAGTCAATATGATCTATCGAAGTCATTCCGAGAAATTATGTACCGACATAAACTAACGACATGTTGGCGAACTATCAGTATACGTTCTACAATTAATTGGGTTTTTTGACCTAGCCAAGTTGCGGAACATAGGGCGCATTCGAATGGTATGATAGGAGCTAGAGTGAACTTGGCTCCCGTCATGTCATTCATGATATTTTTTTTTAAACCCTGCAGACAGAATTAGGAGCCCCGCAGAGCGGGGCTGCGTCAGCGGTTACAATGTTGAAATTGTAATTTTATTTTTATTTTATTTGGATAACAGCAAATCATACGTCGTATATTAAATCTAGATACTCACACAGTATGCCAAATTATGCCAGTATGATAAATGTACCATCCACTACGTTTCCACATGATTCTAGCTAATATTTGATACAGTTGTAGTAAAAACAAATAAAAAATTGTATACTACTACAATAAAAAAGAAATACGAAATTTTTTCGCTATCTTAACATCGAATAGTTTATACTTTGATACATAAAACATAATAATTAAACAAATTGAGAAAGTCGCCTCAAATTTTTATTTTAAATTTATATAAATCATGTTTAAAAAAAAATGTTAAGCACCGATGCGATAAAGCAAATGCATATATCGACTTCGTTAATACTACGTTTCTTTATTTGCTAATTCTATAATTTCTCGGAATGACTGTTTAGTTATTTCATTGTACAATGAACCAGTGACCATTCTAGCTAGCTTTTTTGGAATAAGCCCACCACACTATTTCCTACCACTAAAACTTGAAGCACCAGAATCTGCAGCGACCACCACAAAAGCGCTGAATCCAGGAGAAACAATTCTTTTGGATCAAGTAGCTTACAAAATGAATTAGAAATGACATCGCAGTTATTTTAACCGATCTGTGGACTACTCTGAGTGGACCATCAATTGGTCTGCGAAACTACAACAAACGTTGCTTTAATACACAAATCTCACATGTAATAAATAATTAATTAATGTATTCCAAATATTGTAATAATGGACCTTCTTGTCCTTTCTTCTGCATAAAAATCTAACTTTGCAAATGGACAATTTTTCTTCTAAGGTTGGGAAATCATCAAATGACTTCTTATGCTCTGGGCGGAGTTCTCTGGACGGAAACCCATCCGTTCTCCTCTCAATGCCCTTTACGTTCCAGAGCCGCGGTGTGTAAATGGCTACTTTATTATTAAAAAAAAAAACATAATTGTAAATGTTGACGTTCAAAAGTGCCTTTTAATGGCCTAAATGAAATTATTGACTTTTTTTCTATGACTTTTACTTCCGGAGCCTACTTTTAAAAGCCCGTGTCGCTCTTGACCGGATTTCCATATTAACCCTGCGACATTACAAACTCATAAATATTATTATCATGTCGTGATAAGCATGCAAGCAAAGACTTCTAAGTCAGTGATATCTAAACTGTTACATTCATTGGATCTGTTTGTATTTATTACCATATTAATATCATGTACTAGTTTTATTATATCCATCACTTTATCGGAATATAGTGCGGACTACAACGAGGAACCAGGGCTATAACCCCGTGATAGATGTTGCAAATTTCCAATGAGTTCGAAACTTAAGGTAACCTTTATGTTTTTAAGCACTTTTAATTTAATTATATGTATGTACAAATACTATTTAAAGTCCTTATTATGCAGACACTGATATTAATAGAACAACATGTCTGTTAAGGAATTTTAAATAGGTACACATCTTTGTGTATGTTTACCTAATTGCTGTCCGCAGTTGAATATGTAGAGGTATGTTTAATAGGGGTCCTTGTGGTTGACATGGTGTTCCAGTGTCCAATTATAATAAAACCATCTTCCGCGGATCATCTAATGTGTAGGTGTTGTCTCGACACCGATCTTGTTTCAGGGTGAGCAACTCTTACTTAAGAATTTATGTAAATACCACACTTCAGTTGAGTGCTAAAATCTCCATAAATTAAGAGCACGACATTCATTCCAGTTTTAACAGTCGACCAGTTCTTTCGTGTTAGCTACCTAAATAAAAATATTTATAAGAAAATGATTAGGAATTACTTCGTGTTATTAGTTTTGTCTGTTGTTTTATGTTTTGTAAATGGTTGGAGAGTGTTTCCTTTGCCCGATGCGCCGGCGCCGGCGCCGATAAGCAATGCTGCCTCAGTGAAGCCTACGCCGTTGTTGCCACGGTTACCGATAGCATCTTCAGTAAACTCTACTAATAATTTCGTGAAGCCTACCCCGGTTCTACCACGGTTTCCAGTAGCATCTACGACAGCCAATTTTGCTTCGAATAACTTTAATTTACTTTCGAAGAGCGTAAACCCTGTGTTATCTACACAAAATGTCAGCGTGCCATCATCAGATCTGCTTCCACCTAAGGTATTGATGTAGTTTTAATTACTTCCTAGTCCTTTCGTTTGTGCTTTGTTTTTTTCAATATGTGTGTGCTGGATATATGCCCAATGTTGACCCCGTCTCCTTTTTCCAAAAAAAAACTGTCCTCTGCGTGCCGATCCTTCCAGCAATTATGCATGTTGGGCTCTCAAACTCCGTCTCGATATTTATGTGCTTCGTATTTTCATCCAACTATCAATTCAGGATATTACAGAAGTGCGTAATCATATTTAAGGGTAATGTTGGGTGTTGATATATATAAGGGAAAATAGCAAAACAAAATAATGTGACCTGCTTAAAAGTTATCCCTACAAATTACTTTTCGAACAATTTATCGGTGGCATATACAATTAGTTCAATGACAGATTAATGTGACCACCTGCATCAGACTGCCTGAAAAGTTTTGTTTCATCTATTCGGAACTTCTTAGTCGTTTACGGTAGATTTTTCAAGAAAAAACTTTTTTTTTTGTTTTACATTTTTTTTCCAGCCTCTGCCTAACATTACCCGTAAATATGAACTGGCACTTTTGCAACACCTTGTAGGTATTACTATCTTAACAAAATCTGAACCCAACATGAAGGTACATATTGCGCCATTAGAAGGGGAGAAGCGCATTTCTAAAGAAATCTACTGTATAAAGTCTGTAACTTTGTGATGCTTCTTGCCTTGACATTATAGAACAAAATATATCAATCATCAGACTATTTGCACAGTCAGAAGTTCACTTAATTATAGTTAACATAGATAATTTGAATCAAATGATGTTAAACTATATGTAAGTATGTATATGTCTGTCACCAGAAAATGGCAAACTCCGAATAACTTCGAGATATTATTGATTATCAAATCCTGGTGCGTAAAAAAGTAGTCATAATTTTCAGTTATCAATTCATCGAGAGTTTACAATCTGTCAAGATATTTTATAATATTACCCATTTAACAATTATCCTGTGACATATATACCTACGTCTGTGACCACAGTGAAGGGAACATCACTGATATTAATGGCACGTAAAGGTACATACATAAACCAGAAGCTATTTACTGCAGAATATGGTACTATTCTATCAGTTCCACTGCAATGCCAGCCTGTAACGGCACCAGATTTGGGCAAAGGGATCTCTTCTCTAACACAGTAGTCATGAGTATGAAACACCACGTTTACTGCAGGCGGGGTGGCGATTCCAAACAAATAATAACTTACAAGTCGTCCGCACGATCTTTTGCTTTTCCAATGTGAGTACTATACAGATAGATATTAGAAGATATTTATGAAACAATCACCTGCCGAGTCCGTGATTAAGAAAAAGCTTTTATTGAACATTATTTTATCTTCGTCATTCCTTCAATGCTGAGGATTGCGACCATATAGGTACCACATATAACGCGTCTCCAAGTAATGCGGTCTCCTGCAGTTTGGACAAGCTGCTTTCAAAAGCCTTTTTTATTTATTGTAAACTAGCAGCACTCCGCGGTTTCGCCCGCATGTTTCGATCCCGTGAAAATATCGGGGTAAAATGATTTTATATGTTAATCCCGGTTATAGATTTTGCGTGAAAGAGTAACAAACATCCATCCATCCATACTTACAAACTTTCGCGATTATAATATTAGTAGGATAAATATTAAAAAGTAGTAACCAGCAAATGCAGGATGATTTTACAGCTATTCTATCCTGATTAGTTTTACAAGATCCTGGTTTAGGGGCCACTTTCACGGTGCCCTGGTCAGATTTTGAAAGCATCACAGGTGTAAAAAAATTTTTTAGTTTCGTTTAATTTAAGTACCTCGCCATCTTTACCTACTTGAAAGAATCTATTCCACATTCGAAAGTAACTCTTTTTGCCTATGTAGCCGTATGTTTGTATCGTTTTCGTAAACCGCTATAAATCGATTTTGATAAATTGTGGTACAGAAATAGATTGATCCTTGGACAGAAGATCCCTGGAATAGTTTTAAAGCTTCAGACTTTTTTCAGATGCCGCTGACTTTAAATAAACACTTAAGACTGGACCCGGGAAATTCATGACTATTAATTAAAAAACCTTTGTGGTTTAAGAATAATAATTTATGCTTAACTTCTTCAAAGTCATCAATAATGTTTTATGTGTATTCATTATAAAATCTTGTATTTCAAGGCTGTCAAGAATCTACAACTGGTGTATTTACCTACACCTGGATCTATCGCAAAATGTATCACCTTTTGAGATCGTTTTAAAATTGGGAAGAGCAGGCAGTTCTTTTTAACTTAAAATATGTGTGTAAATTTTGACTTAAACAGGTTTTTTTCTTAGAAACGGGACACCAAATAGGCTATTCAAAAGAGTTTTAAGCATTGCCCTATTGTACCCCTGTGTGTTTCAGAGTACTTCTATTCTAATCTATGTCTTTATTTGTTCTCAATTCAAATTTTTGTTTTTCTGTTAACGTTATCTGGCGTTTCCGTTTGAAAATAATATATTATGAACTTCAGCAAGCATGATTATTTTGATTTGGATATAATGTTATAATGCCTATTGTACTGAACTACATCTTCCATCTTGATCACAGAGAGAGAGAGAGAGAGAATAGTCAGAATTACAAAATACATAATGTCCATGAATTTAGTAACAAAGGTGAAATAAAAGCAATTTTGTAGAACAAATTTATAGCGACTATACTATATTATATAACATTGGTGATGAAATAGTGTTTATCTGTATATGGATAATATTACGATGTTTTGAAGTTCTCTGAATGACATCAACTTTGCATGTTATAAACAACTGTTATATAATCTCTTCATGCATTCAAATGCATCAGTCGCAATCATCTGCTCCACATTCGCTTCCGTGAGTCTGTCCAATGCCTGTTTTAAACGAAAACTCGCTTTTATTTGCTCACACATAACGCAATGGATAGTTAAATCCGTATTTGGTGTGACTTAAGAATGCGTCAACATTCCATTATTTTATTATGTTTAGAATGTTCTGTAACCACTCTTAAAGTCGAGCATTATTGGGAAATCCTCTATCAGGGTTGTCCGTAGCAATTTCATTATTTCTAAATAGGACAAAAGCGTTGTGAAATGTTTAGTTTTTTGAAATTATAATTTCTAAACAAAAAGTTTCTTTGCCGTACTAATGTCCTGAACAAATCATACTAAAAGGGGAGTCGCTAGATTTTTTTTAAGGAATTTATTGCAATCAGTGGGAGTGTGATCAATCTTTGGCGACCCTTAGGGTACATAATCATTACAATCACGACGCGCGTTGCTGTTATTAAAAATCATCGATAAATTTTATTAAGAAATTTCATAATGTTGCTTCGCACTTATCTGGGGAAGACTAAAATCCTTAGGTAGTTACACAACACATGAAAATATCGATATTAAATTAAATATGTCACAGTTAGCTGTGGCCTTTGTGCGAGTTTTAAAAGTACTCGATCACGTTACCGTAAAATTTGATTCGTACTAAAACTGAGGAAGAACGATTTGATAAAAGCATAGGTTTACGTTAACGCTAATGAGTAAATTTAAACTTTTGCACTGAAGCCTACTTGTGCCTACTGTTATACTGTTATACTAATGATGTGTACAATGACCTCTTAAGAGGTTGTTGGTGTTTCACAAATAACCCTGTATACCACATTAGATAGATACCGTATCTTTATTAAAAAGCTGAAGCACCCTAAAACTTTGGGCTCTAGGGGGCTTCTAAATGAAATGCATACAATCGTGGTTGTGGCAAAAAGACTCAGCATAATGCCGTGCCGTGAGGGACCCTCGGCACTGCGCTGATTTTCTGTGGTCGCCTAGGATGTGACGTACGGAAACCAAGTCTACTTTGTGCATATGTGAAAACAATAATAAAAATAAATACAGCCACCCACCTATGCACTCACCTATATCTTTTTGTTATTTTCTCAGACGGAGTACGTCGAGTACGAGCCATGAACGACATAGCAGATATCTGCACGAGCAATAACAACGATTATTTAAGGAGCCCTAAGAAAAACCTTGCACATAGCACATTTAAAAGTACTGTAGACATATTATAAAACATTAAAAATATTTATAAAATTGAAGCTAAACAATGGAATGTGTTTCAGCCATCTTCTGGGTATTTGTCGTTTCATTTGTTGGTCTGTTCATCTTACTGTGTATATGTTTGTGTACGCATCACTTTAAAAGTAATGGATAGATTTGAATAAAATTTGTGCAATGATAGCTTATATTTGGTATTTTTTTTTGTTGTGCCCTAAAATCAAAGGATTCCTTCACGAGGTTGGGACAGGATCTCTATTAAACATATGGACTATCGTTTATAGCCAAACCGACCATCCATTTAATAAACTTTGTATTATGTTAGTGTAATCTAACAATATAGCAGCTAACAAGAACTCTTTAACAAGTTTTGCCGGCACAATTCGATGGAACTTAACGGTAGGAAAAGACGGTCCATTCAGAAGAAATCTTCTGGTGAGAAGTTACATAGGTGAGCGTGGAGTAAACTTCAGACAAGTTGACACATTAAAACTTTTTGCAGAACAGGGCCTCAAGTCTGCTATTACAATAGTGTCATTGATTTCGGTTGATTTTGAAAAGTTTGGTAATCTACTGATATAAAAGCGTCAATATGTCTTTCCAATGGTCAACCACACACAGACACTCCATTGAAAGAAATGGCATAGAATGATAATCTCGTACAAATGAATGACAGACGTATGCAGTAATCTCGATAATCTGCTAAAAGTTTGACAGTTCCTTTGATCAGTGACCTACCATTAGAACGTCATTGCTTTTAATAGCTCGGTTATCAAAAAGTATTACCAGACCATTGACCGACCAATGATCGACCATTATGAATTTAGCAGATTACGAACTTGTAGCAACATGACAATGGGGGCGTGTTAGAATGACAAATTTATAAAAATAGCAGACTTGGGGCCCACAGCTGAGCTGAAAGAGAGCTGTCCATCGCTAGCATCAAATAGAATGCCAGCTTACACGCAAGTTCACTTCACCTTAGTTTTACGGTGACATTTTACACAATAACCTGCCGTGCTATTCTGAAAAGTTTATTTGCGAAATCACCTCTGAATCCGCAGTGAAACCATGAGAAACTCTTTAGTTTCACATGGTTTCACTGCGGATTCAGAAGTAATTTCGCAAATAAACTTTTCAGAATAGCACGGCTGTACGGTGTGATTTCGTTCGTCAACAGAAAACTGGATTTCCTTCTGCCTTTTTAAAATTAATTTTTGTGATAAACCTGTTATGAACCACAGTGGATAGAAAACAATGAATATTAGTGGTAACATGTAATTTTATGACTTTAATGCAAACGGAACTAGCACAGCTAGTTAACGTAATAAATTGAGTTTTTTTGTTCACATAGGTAATTTGGGAATCCCCTCAGTTTTCATGAAAATTCAAGCATCATTGTCGAATAGAGTATGAATTAATGTTTTTCACATCGAATGTATATTTATCAGACAGATTAAATTACACAGTGTATACTTATGTCTGGGTGTATTATTATTGGTTGCTTTATAGGGCTGCCATTTCTGTTTGCAGATTTTATTTGACAAGAATACAAAACAATATTTAGTCCAATTTACTTTCCGTGATATCTTTCTACAAAGTAGACACTATACCTAATAATGTTGATGATAGTAAAAAAACTCATTCTCAAATTATGGCGTAACCAAGGGAAATAGGGATTAATTTTTATATACTTAGTTAATTTAACCAAATGTTACTAATTCAACTGTGAGAAATGTTAACTACGGAAAAAAACATTATAATTGCATTAGGTAGGTGCTTATCGAGTTAATTAATAATTATTTAGCAACAATTAATTCTTCTTGATTGTGCGGTGTTAATTGGCGACGACCTTATCTTTCATAATTATTATTATCTACATAATATTACACGCTGAAGTTGTATTTGTTGACAATCTTGTATCAAAAAGTACTGAATAAAAAAGAAAATGTTCAACTCTGAAACGTAGAAAAAAAAACCATACTAGGCACCTTTTCAAACTTGACAGAATAAGGTGAAAAGCTGCTTTTTTTCTCAATTGCAGTATTTTACATAGCTTATTTTATGTGGCTACTTGAATCAGTCGACAACATGTTTATCACTGACAGCCCTTTTCTATGCATGGGAAATCATCCAGTAAATTTTGCTCAACTACAACATCGAAAACCTTCCAGGGCCGCGGTGACTCTTTCGAACAAATTCCACAACCCTAGCAGGTACTGGCAGGCCCGTTCTTCTATGCTGACATCTCTTTGACGTGCGCGTGGAACAAAACGCACCGTCGCCGTCGATCCGGGCCTGGTTGCTATCAGACGGCGAGTCATCCACAGGTCCGACCGCTGACAGCCCTACCAAATAAGTATATAAACAAGCCAGTACAAACACGATGCCTTTGTCTCGCATGTTGATCTTGGAGAATCCCCAGTGACCAGCCAAACCACTATGTTATATGACCAACATAATAAACGCAGTCAAGTCATTGCCATTTATTATATCATAAATGTAAATAGTGTTGTAGAGATTCTCTTCAATAATTACATGAATAATCTGGTTAATATTATGATTTTATTAGATATAATATACCTACTCTTGTACAGTTTTACTTCTAATGCACGACAAACGCGATCTTTCATTATAAAGAGAAAATTCTGATAGGAGAAATTTATAGTATTATTTTTTTTTTTGACAAATCTATACTTAATATTATAAAGCTGAAGAGTTTGTTTGTTTGGTTGTTTGTTTGTTTGTTTGTTTGTTTGTTTGAACGCGCTAATCTCAGGAACTACTGGTTCGAATTGAAAAATTCTTTTTGGGTTGAATAGACCATTTATCGAGGAAGGCTTTAGGCTATATAACATCACGCTTAAGCCAATAGGAGCGGAGCAGCGATAAAGAATGTTTTAAAATCGGGGATTCCACGGGGACGAAGTCGCGGGCAGCAGCTAGTATTTAATAAAATTCCTGAGCGCAAAAAATGTGCGTTTTGTTTTTTCTTACACTTAAGTTTCTAATTTGCCGTACCAATTTTGATGATTTTTGTACAGATATAGATGGCACCCTGAACTAATATGTTACTTTATCGCGCAAAAGCTAGTTTATTTATAATTATCAACATCTTGCCTTACCTTATACGATAGTCAAGTGGCTCAAGTGCTATATAATACAGTAACAGCACAGAGATTTCAATAAAATAAGCAAAAAAAAGGAACTATTAAATTATACTAAGTCAAACCGTAGGCAAATGAGATTGTCTTAGCATAATCGGCAATAACTATGTACCTATGTACTTATGATTGATCGATAAAGTTAGTATAAGCATCACTAATGTATCCTACCTCAATTATATCTACAAAACTTAAAGCCTGAGCGTAGGGTAACCTTATATAAGACCGATCGAATTATTCAAAAATACATTTCTGTGTATATTTTCCTTGTGACACAACCTATCAGTGATAATGAAGTGGCTATCGATAATAACTCTAGTTATTTTAGTGCAATATAATGCATCTAAAGAAACTGTGACATACCAAGTATCTGGAATCGAACTGTTTGATCTGATACGTGGCTTCAAGCCAAAGGACAACGTGCTAAGCTTGACCAAAGTGACCGGGGATCCGTCAAGCTTGCCTGATGGAATCTACTTCAAGCCCGAAGATGAAGCTCTAGTTGGGGAATCTAAGTATTTGGATTATAAAGTAAGAGACAATGCTGAATTATTTTCTTTGAATTACAGAGGATAGTTCTTTAAACTAAGACTCTCTACTCATAAATCACTATAAAACAGCTTGTTTTGGTTGTTTAAATGTTTGCATGACAAGATGACTATGTTATTAATGCTTTTAAGATGTTTTATAACAAAGAGAGGTCTATGCTCAGTAGGTGAAGTCGGACTGTGAATGATGAATGAAGATAACTAGTGACAGAATCTCAGATCAGCTATGAGTTTCTAATTAAAACATGGAAACTATAACATTTTTAAGATAAAAAATGTGGCATCTCGAAACCGTGATTTTAAAAATAGAAAAGGTCAAATGAAAATAAAACAAACAAACTTGTTCGCTTATTAGTATTCATACTCCGTGTCTAGAAAATCCATACAACTATTTGAATAAAGTAAACAAACAAAAGGAAATAAAATTCGGAAGTAATTTACGAATTATTTGAGATCACCTCGACCCTGTTGAAGAGCGTGAAACAATAGCAAACACTTAAACTAACTTGTTGATCAATTAATAGTAACATCATTGAATTCTGAATGGTTTTGCTGCTCAGAATGAAGTTTATTTGAAGACAAAAATAAACTTGACCCAAAAATACGCACTGTGAACGTCGGTCGAAAGTCGCTACACAATGGGTGATAGATGAGGACTCCTTTTAAAGAGGTTGCTAGACGACCTGAGAAGCTCGTACCATTTGGACTGATACGAGTCAAGTGAGATTCAAAGAAGACCTGGAAGGCTTAAGTGGAGGTCTTTGTCCTGCAATGGGTCAGTATGGGTTAATTCCTGATAAATGATAACCAATGGAACCTTATACCAGTGAAGCTTTAGAACACATACGAAGAGCCGAAGCCAATTAGCGCAGTGAACCGTTAGATAGTGTTAATTACATGAAGCACGAACCTATGGTTGTCCCTAAATGCACTATGCAAGTATACTCAAGAATAATCCCCAGTTAATGCAAGTCTATTGCAAGATATGTTAGCAAAGATTGATTTATATACACAATGCCCTCTCTTAAATTTCAAAAGCTTCCTTTCTAGTCAACTAAATCTTTAACAAAAAACTTCCGTTGATTTTTTTATAATATAATAAGTCCGCTCTTGAACTAATGTATCTTTGATGAGGTGTATGTATAAATAGTCAATAGTTGTATTGTTTTCAATAAGTTTTTATACTAATATCTTGTATCGTTCCAGGGACAAGAAAAAAAGGCAAGTTTGGACAAAAAACAGGCATCAGTCACGAACGACGAACAATTAGGTTGAATGTTGTTCCATCCGGAGATCGATCACAATAATGTAATAATACTAAATATAATGTATTGAGTATTGGGCGTTATTATTTCTTACTTCCATCACGATGGATGGAAAAGGTCAAACAAAAAATATTTCCTTTACATTTTCATCACTTAACTCACATCTTTTGCCACGCTGTGGTTCAACTGTTTAAAACGCTGTTTAATAACGCTATTGACAGAATTAGGAAACGTGTTGTACCAGACCCCAAAATAGGATAAATTGCCTACCGTTACCCATATTGGGGTCTCGTACAGCACGTTTTCTGTCACCGTCGCCAGTATTAAAGTTCATATTTTCTCTATTTATACGTAAGTAGGTACCTACTTAAACTAGGAATTTGGTATTCTATTTTATTTCTTTTATTTTATAACTCACTTGTCTACCAATTAATTTGAATGTATTGCCTTGCAGGAAAACTTTTATCATCTGCAAGGCAGTGGCGTCTCTGACGTTAAATTGGCACGATATTTGAACATTTTCATGACGCTTTATTAAGCAGGAAGTTTTTAAATCGTTTCATTCTTTGTAGCCGTATATATCAAAAGTTGTCTGCCACACGGTGTACAGACTATGCAAAAAGTGACGAGATGAGCTCATTGGCCATCCACATGCAAATGTTACAATCCTTTAAGAGATCTTATTCGTGATAACTAGACAATTATGAATAAATTGAGCACTGGGTTTTTGTTTTGTTTGGGTGTCTTACGAAACGTGGTACAGCAGTTAATTAATAGTGTCTACTTCAAATAACACTCCTATGAACTGATTCAATGCCATAGCGAATTTCACCAATGTCATTGAACTCGAGATTATATAAATTGCGTTCAACTGAGTCGTATTCTTGAACGCGGGTAAGATGTGTAATATCACTGGTGAAATTTGCCTTGAATAAGTTATTTATACCCTGTTTTCGTTTATGAAAAATGATTGGATAATGATGTACCCAATTAGTTATCTATGACATTTTAAAAATCATTTTTTGTGTCGAAGCAAAAAGTTAATCACACATTTATTTCTGGCAACTGCAAACATTCATCAGAAAAACACAATATTGTCTGCATTATTTACGAGATTAAATGCATAAATCGTTCCGTGACTAAACAAGAATGTGCTCAAGCCCGGTGTCCATCATTTCAGAAAATCGTGATGTTATTGAACAAGGATCGTATATAAGGCTTCCTGAGAACACCATGTACACATTAATATTCGTACACGATGAGATATACTCGTTTAGTACCCAAATTATTATTTCTAATCATAGTTTCTAGTGTGAAATGTGAAATAAGTAAGGATGAGAAAGTAGTATTAGTTTCGCCAGTCTTAGCTCCTTATAGAAATGCGAGAGCTCACACAAATGAAACGGCTAAAGATTTTCCTTTGCTAATGTTACTGGCCAGTGACAATAAACAAGCGGAATCCAATGGAGCGAAAATAATGGAAAACTTTGAAGTACCACAACCTGTATACGTGAAGGTAAGTTTAGCTAAAGAACTAGATTAAGTATATCAAACTAATTTAAAATTAACACCCGATACTAACCCTAAGAAATAAATACCTATATTTATTTCAACAATTATGAGCAGATTTTGCTTCTGGATTCGACTTCTCGAGTCAGGCAAAGGATTTTCCTTCAGAATTTTTAACAGGCTCTGGAAACTAAATCTGGGGTAAAGTGTGTGCATTAAGAATACCTGACTGAGTTCGCACACATCGTATAAAAAGTAAAAACGACACTACGACCAATACGAGCGAAGTATCTATAAAAAAAATTAAATGCGGTTTTTTCGCGCTCTTATGTGACGCAGACGAAGTTACGCGCAAATTCGTCTGCGTCAGCAAGTAAATATTGTCTACAATAACAAAAATAATATAATCAGCCTTTTTAATGTTCCCACTGCTGGGACTCAGGCCTCCTCTCTAGGAGAGGGAATGGACTGTAATCCACCACGCGGGCCCAGTGCGGGTTGGTGAATGTCACATGTCTTCGAATTTTTGGTTTTAGGACATGCCGGTTTCCTCACGATGTTTTCCTACACCGTTTTGAGAGCAGTGGTGATGAAATTAATTACACAAAGTAATGCGCCTGTCTGGGTTTGTACCTACGACCTACAATTCATAAGTCGGGGCCATTACCACTCGGCCACAACTGCTCCACAAAAATAACAATCTATACTAGTACGTATAATAAATTGGAAAGATTTTTTTATTTGTTCGTACCGAATAAGTTCCGAAACTGATGGACGGATTTTAACCAGTCTCGATTCACCAATGAAAAGGTACACTATCAACGCAACACAGGCTATATTTTATCTCCCACTGGAACGAGAACAACACTGGTGAAACCGCGGGGCGCTGCTTGTATAATTAATCAACTGCATTATATTTTCCAGAAACTAGAAGACCAAAGACAGCTCTTAAGGTGATTGTTTCGCTGGCCTGTTCATACATTTAAAGCATACATTCTACTCCGTAGATAGACACTTTTTTCTCAAAACGAATCATTTTATCACTTTTCTACAATTAAATAGGTGCGCATTAGACTTTTTGGTAAATAATTTGCACTATATATTGAGAAAAACAGTTTTAAAAACCGGGCAAAATTTGACATTTCGTTTATTAGTGTGAGTGCGATTTGACAACCAAAACATACCGCCATGATTGCGATATGTTATAATCATTTGACGCTAGATGGCGTGCAACAGGTAATATAAATTTGAAAAATCATTAAACAATTTATAATAATGGATTTCATTAAAATAAAAACATTATAATAACATAAAACTAACTATCATAAACAAAAACATAAAAAATTGTTGTTATCAAAAAATTGTTAGCATTACCTAGTTTATGATTATTGTTAGTAGGTGTTTTATTCATCACTACGTAAGAAGCGGCGCGCGAGGTTGCCGTTCTTATTACTTGACCCTTTGACCTTAGATGTAACGTCGGAATTTCTAAGAAAATCCGTTGCCAAACTTCGCAATGTGATGATTCGATTGACTTGAAATAAATAATACATTTTGAAACCAAGCTAGCTAGTGCGGTGATAGGCTTTACGCGCGGAATTGCTTGTATATTTTAAATTGTATGCATTTTCATTGATTTGAACTAATATTATTTTCTTGTATGTATTTCATTACAATTTCATATCATTATTGCAAGGTATTGTAGTATAGGTTGCTTACACGCAATTTTATTTTAAAATAAAAGTAGTCTTTCGGTGGTGTTAGCAAGTCGGCCCGTGAGTTTTGCTGGCTATTACAAACAATTACCTACAAACTAAAATCTTCTCATAATAGATAGAAATCACCGATCGATATTGTAAAGTTATAATAATATCAATTATACAAAATTTTATAAGTACATAAGTACCTAAGTACTAAATAATATTATTATGTAAGTATCATTTGTAAACTTAATTTTTAAGTCGCTATATATATAAATATATTGTATTTCCTGTCATATTACTTTTTCACATTTGTAATACAAATAGTTATCGACGGACAACGAACAAACAAACATTAGTTTACTGACTTTACTGCAATCGCGTTTCATGTATATGGTTCGTAGACAGATTATTCCTATAGACTGCTGCTGGATATTATCTTCCTTTGCATTCGCAAAAGATAAAGACAAACATATTATCGTCACTAGCAAAGAAAAGAGACGGAGTAGCAATATTTCTGTCCTTTATCGCGTGTCGGCTGAGCGCACATTATTGTGCACAACGAGTTTGACGTTTGTGACTGTTGTCGATTTGCATCTAATTGATTTTTAACAATTACGTCCAAATAACAACAGAATACGTATCTTTTCGTGCTCAATTTGACATATTAAGTTTGTGCAATAGTGCAAAATGGTAAGATGCAGTGTAATAACCTATAAAAGTTATAGTTTGATGAAGATTGACGGATTATCCTTTCACTCGTAAGTATTCGATGTTTTTTAAGTATTCGATCACTTTTTGTTCTTCTATTTATAATCAAATAGTTGCAGTAATATACTAACTAATCTGTATAATGAGAAAAATGTCCTAAAATTGTGATTTGGCCAATATTTTTATTTTCTTATCTAAAAGTTCAGTATTGGCCACGTTTCAACGGGGAATTTACCCTTTCATGTGGGTAGTATATTCAGGCTTTGATCTATACGATATTAGTAAAACACACTACAACTACATAGCTACTACTATACTACAAAAATGTAAGATAGTAAAAGTATCTTATTATACTTGCAGATTTCCAAATAAACCTGAAATAAGAAACATGTGGATAGCTGCTACCAATAGGCCTAATTGGGTTCCAAAACTGAGTTCCAGAATTTGCAGTCAACACTTCGACTGTAATCTTTTAAAAAAGAAAGGAAGAAAACTTTCTTGTACCCCGATACGGTAATAAAAATAGATACATCATGTGATTGCAATGATAGCATTTTGTTACAATGATTATAAAATTTTAACATTCGTTTTTGTTAGATTACGGAATCAGTAAATCGAGTTAGCGATACGACAACAATCGTCAACACGCAAACGATTGTTTGTTCCAAGAGAAAAATCCAAACCAGACAAGAACTATGGACCTAAACAAATGAGCCAATTGATATTGATGAAACACAATTGAGAATATTGTGTGAAGAACGGTTAGCTGAATTCCAAAAGTCACCAGAAGACACAGCTTTCATTGAAATGTATACTGTAGCGCAGCATGAAAATGATTTATATACTACTCATAGGAGTGACCGTCTGACTGCTAGTCAATTTGAAAAGGTAAAGTAATCAGAAATGTGCATGTGTAATTTCTGTGTTTTTTAGAACACCTATGCAGACAAAGCATCTTTAAAAAAAATATTTTATCTTACTTTTACAGGTATGCAAACGCCAGAGTACAACACCATGTCACAATTTTGTCAAGGATATTCTATATAAAAAAAATATTTGTACAAAAGACATGTTATATGGACAGCAAAATGAAAATGTGGCAAAAAGCATATTTATGCAACAGTATAATAAAACTGTAAGGCCTTCAGGTCTTTTTGTTGATGAAGAATTTGGATGTTTAGCTGGCAGTCCAGATGGTAAGTCTTTCTTTATCAATATTCATGTATCATATATGTGTATAAATTGGATCTTACCTATACATTTGATAAATGTGGAAAAAAATTATAACACTAGTTATAATCACGTAAATTTGTTATAGGTGTAATTGAAATTGAGAGAGCCATAATAGAGATCAAGTGTTTTCCATCATTGGCGAGGAAAAACCAAAGCCTAGAGGCAGCTGCACTAGAAAAGAAAAACTTTGCTCTCACATTGGATAATAATGTTCTAGTTATGAATAAAAAGCATGATTATTACTATCAAGTAAGTTAATAATTCTATTGCATGTCCACTTTATAATTTATTTTAGCATGTTATTTACTCTTACTACAATATTAAATCTATTTCAGGTTCAAGGACAAATGCGTGTCAGTAACATGGATAAATGTTACTTCATATGTTTTATTTCAGTCAATGAACCTTTGACTGTTATAGAAGTTTATCGAGATAATGAATCGGGACGAGACTGCGTGTGGTAGTAGTTTCCCATAAGGGTATGCAAACCCTAAAGGATTATTTCAGAATGGCCAGTAGTTTCGAAGAAATAAGCCTTTGAAACTTCACGTGTAACTGATATACTTGTTTATTTTCATCACTAGCACTAACGGCAAAACAGCTTAGTCAGTGGTGCCTCCGACTGCTACGCGGACGCTCAGGGTTCAATCCCCACATTGAGCTATCGTTTTTGTTTTTTAATTACTTATTTATTTCTTTTTAAATTAACTATTTCAATAATTAAATGAATTCAATCGAGAAAAACATTGTAAAGTATTAAATTAATTTTAATTTACATTAACTATTATACTTTCTAAATTATAAAGCAGCTAATAATTATCAATGTTTGAAATCAAATTTTTTGTTTACCAGAAACCTGAAATGGTGTGCTCATCGTAATGTAATCAATACATTGACCCTTTTTTTTCAGGTTTCTGAAAAACAAAAAAGAAGTCTTGCTTTTTTTATTTCCTTTACAATCACAACAATACTTTAGCAGATATGTATAACCATTTGTTGTTCGATATTATCAAACATTTTCCACCTTCATGGTTGTAATCTCTCATTCTAATTTGTTGTCTTGTTATGATTTATAATGTCTTGCGTTTGTCTTGTACTAGTGTGTGATTGTTGTAAATAAATATACCTTGAATTACTTCAAACTTGCATTGGGACTAAATACCTATTTTGAAAAAGATTGTTTTTAGTAAACAGTTATGTATCAAGCAAGACATAAATTGTCACTATAAATACTTGTAATTTTTGTTAGTTGGTACATATGTTTTTTTTTTTAATGTATAAGGTAATATAATAAAACTATCTATTGCAGTCTTGACATTCATTTCATTCCTAAAATAATAAATAGTTTACACCAGAAATACCGCCTTTTATTATATAATCATAATTCCTTGTATTTCATAATACATATAATTGTAACGGGTGGCGTTAGAATAAACTTACCCCCCAGACAATTCTAATTTCGACGTAAGTACAGCCTAATAATTTTTCATTTCACGCCATCTAGTGGTTAATTTTGCTAAATGCTTTTGACTTTAAAGTAGTTGCTCATGTCTATGTGTGTGTAAACGATACTATAATCAGATTTGTATGAAATATGGCGAATCAAATGGGTTTTGAGGCTTTAATTTGATTAATTTCGGTAAAGTGGAATCTCCGATTTGCGCGGTGTTATTTCTGTGACAAAATGTTGTTCCAATTACACTCAAAACTAAATAAAACTGAAAATGTCGACTTCAGCGCCATCTAACGGGAAAATGGCCACGAACAACCCGTAGCATTCACCTTAAGACGTCGCAGGAAAACAAGCAGGATCTACTTCGTACAGAAATACTAACTTTTGGACAAAAACAAGAATACTGATGAGAATTTATTGGCGGAACGAATTAAGTGTTTTGATTGAAACGCTCATAAAAATGGTAGAAGGAAGTAAACAGCGTTTAATATGCTATGCATATGTATAAGAAGTTTTTGTTCTTGGTTGAGACCTCTAGATTAAAACATGTTGAAAAGAGTAGGTACCTAGATAAGACAGCAGTTATTGTGCAGACTTTTTATGAAGGCTTAGTGTGCAGTCAAGAAATATCACAAGTAAAGTTGCCTTTCTTCAGTATTAGAAACTTGATAGCCTAATGCCTTTACTATGACGTCTTAAAACCATTACAATTCCTGTGTGAGAGAGAGACGGAGCTGTACAGGACGAATAAATAGCACTATCCCTTTTTCACGACGGAGTTCACTTCAAAGTACGTCTTCTACAAGCATGCTTTAAAAGAAAACAATAGACAATACACCGATATAGAATGTTCAGTCTCTACACCCACGGAGCGGTGCCCCTGACCAAAACATGAACCACTTCTTGCCCCAAGTGCCCTTACAGCTCCGTTGAGGACCTAATGCCACAGATGCTGCTATAAACGTGGCCACATACAGGTCAGAAATTGCTGACCGGTGACCATCAACTCGAAAATAAGAAGTCCCTAGGGACCAATTACATCACATTGACAAAAACATTCTAAATACTATTAATTTTTATCCCACAACCTAATGCCAAATAATAACCTGGTTTATATGACATTTAAGACCTGAAACCATGACACTACCGATCAATAGGGATGTTTTCTGAGTAAAAAATATATGATTATGTTTAGTCTGTCAGTTAGATTATAGAAAAATATTGGAGACGTATTTTTTCCTTTATCAAATCTATAAAAACTGACGAAGATACAAAGCATCAAAGATTGAAGCGAGTAGTGACGTCACACGAGTTTTCAACGCACAGTATCGTCTTCATTTTTGGTTTACGTGAAAAAAGAAAAAATACGTGCCCAATATTTTTTGGAAATCTATCCGACGGACTAATTAGATTTTTTAGTTAAATACCCTATTAAAACTTACCTAACGAAACCTTCCTGTTTTAAAAATTAAATGTAAGCAATGTATTAATAAATATAGAGTTAGTAAAAAAACTTGGTGTTTTTATTCATATGACGTCTACAAAAATTCCACTATTTTGCCATGATACTGGGCTTGTTAAATATGGTGTAAACTACGTAACTATGGGTGTAATTAAACACATTTAAAACACCACAATTATTTTTGAGATACCATCTGAAGTTGACAGTTTATATAAAAAGAACTGACTTATATTGTAGTTCATATGGAAAAAATACCGCCAACACCAGACACTTTTTTAAACATGTCACTCAAGTTGAGTTTTTGTATAATTTTGACCCTACTTTGTATAAGCGTCAATTGTTTTACAAATATTCAGCAAAAACGATTTCTTCAGACTTATGAGCAGGTAAACACAGTACTTAATTGATTTTAAAATTGGCTATTTAATTGTGAAACGTGTGCAATACTTATAATAAAACCTGCCTACCTACTTTTTGGTTACAGGGTGCTCTAAGACATTCTTCACCAAGCCGGTTAAAGCGGCAAAGCCCTGGGTATGGTATGTATATTTTATGAACGATCACGTAATATTATATCGATTTATGCTTCGTACATTGTAAAAATTGCATGACGCTAAGCATACCTTTGCACAAATCGTAGCGAATTGAAGGTTGTCATTTTAATACAATAGGGTAGTTGACTAGGGTTAGGGGTAGGGGTTGGCTAGGGTTGCGGAATTTGTTCGAAAGAGTCACCGCGGCCCTGGAACCCAACGGCCGCAACGGTCTCCACTCTAGAACTCGTTTACCCGAACGGTTGTCGGTTCTACGACTAATATGGCCAGCCCACTGCCACTTCAGCTTACTAATCCGGTGGGCTATATCGTAACCTTGCTTCTCTGACGGATCACCTCATTTCTGATGCGATCCCTCAGAGACACGCCGAGCATAGCCGTTTTACACACTTTTTACCCGGACTAGAATCATCAATGTTTCTTGATTATTACGATGTAAATGATGTTGTATTTAATTACAGGTAATAAAAACTATATGCAAGGCGCATCTGGTCAGCCAAGTGTAGTCGTCATGCCTAGCGGGGGTAAGTCATAAATACCTACATTGAGTATTTTTTATTAAATACTAGCAGCGCCCCGCGGTTTCACTCGCGCTGTTCCCGATCCCGTGGGAATGCGGGAATAAAAGTAGCTTATGTTAGTTGAAAACCATAGAAATATAAAATACAGGAGAAGTGGCAAGGGGGCGTGTCGGCGTCCTCGCGACATGGTCTGGGCGAGCATGTCTTACGCAATGGTCGAATCCGCGAACTAGTGCGCTTACGACCGTGAGCGTGATAAGATATAAGAATGCCGTGTTGTTCAGTGTTTTCTTGTAAAAACCGAAGCATAAACCAAAACTTTGTTAATTATGGAATCACTTACTATATCAAAGTACAAGTATTTTACTATATTAGTCTTTAAAATCATGAAAAACAACAATCGTAAAATATTTCTTGCTTATACTATGTTATTTTTGTTTTCAAATGTCACAGCGACAATAACATATTACAATGAATACACTGCTCCTTAACCACTACCTAAGTTTGTCGCTAAGTGACTGGATGAGCAATGTAAAAATCACAAAACGATACTTTAGCAAGCCGATGTATCGCATAGTACGGCCGCTGCTTCTTGCCGCGAGTCAGTGATGCAATTGTGCAGATACACTGTCCACAACAATGTCGATTGTTGAATGAAATATTACAAAAGTGTACCAAACTTTCTTAGATTTCATTAAATTTTTGGTAAATAATCGTTCAAGTGTTTTTGGCTTTGAATTATCGTATTTATGCCTTATTCTCGTGCTACTTCCTTACTTTTTATGGTAATTGTATTTTACTTTCGATAAAGTTTCGAATGCATTATAGTAATCGGCATGTTTAAGATAATATATTAGTGACCTTTGCTTAAAATTAGTCAATAATTACATGCTATTTATTTGTTATACATGGGCAGCATGGTGTGTGTAATAAATGCAGAATCGATAACTTTCCGAATAAGTCAATCACTAGCGTATATGTAAAATAAATTGCTTTTGCACAGCACAACGATACCCACCGTTGTTTTTGTGTGAGTAAGTTGTACGGTGTACGGTAAATACACGCTGTGCTTAGTAGGATAAGGTTTATAATTGATTGTGTAGTACAGTCCGATTTCAGAAATGCGGGTGTGTGTGCGACTGCGTATCTATTGCTTTTACTGAACTGCATTCGTAGTAGTTGCCGGGTGGTAGGGCAAAACAGGAGACACAGGTTCCGATACATTTTCGGCTACAGGGCATATCTCCTTGTTTATTTATCTATGTTGAAAACGGTACAGCAGTTTCGGACTCTAATCAATGCAAACAAACAATAAAATCTTTCCTCTATATAATATAGATGATTTCATTATGTTGTTATATCTAATAATCTCGTACTTAACTCTTTAAATATCACTAGTAACCGCCCGCGTATAATTAGTGCTTCTACGCAATTTCTTTCTTCAAATCTACCTACGTTAGTTGATGAATCGTTTTATAGCTGCTATAAAATTAACTAGCTTCCGGCTCCACTAACGTGGAATAAATACCTCATTATATAGATCCTATCTGTTATTCTGATAAGTAAGCTACACTAATGTAAAGTTTCCTCAAAATCCTTTCAGTAGTTTTTGCGTGAAAGTGTAATAAACATCCATAATTTCAGGATTGCTGAAATCGCATGTTTGATCATATTGTTTACACCAATTTATACCACGTACTTGTAATAGGGTACGGGATAAAACTTTTTACAAAAAAAAATATAACCAACTTCTAAAAAAAAAACTTTTTACAAAAAAATACAACCGACTTTTCCACAAAAAATCAAAAAAGTACAAAATAACTTTAATTTCGGAACTCGGTGTTTGTGGTTCATTTTTCATTTTTTGAACACCGACTTCCGAAATTAAAGTTATTTTACTACTTTTTTGATTTTTTGTGGAAAAGTCGGTTGTATTTTTTTGTAAAAAGTTTTTTATTTTTCACTTTTTAGTGCCCCCCCCCCCTCCCCTCCCCCCACCTAAACGAACCAATTACATTAGTGTAAAAAAAACGCGCTGCTCCAATGCAGAGTAAACTAAAAGGTCGTCAATGTAGATATTTTTTTTAGATTTTTGTTGATTTTTCAAAAACCGCTTGTTCGATTTCGATAAAATTTTCATGGGACCATCTGGGAAGTATACCCTTTCCAACAAAAAAAGAATTTTTCAAATCGGTTGGGAAGCGACGGAGTTATGCGCGAACAAACAATAAAAAAAAACATACAAACATCCGAATTGAGAACCTCCTCCTTTTTTAGAAGTCGGTTAAAAACATAAAAGTACCCATTAAATAACTTTAATTTCAGAACTCGGTGTTTTTGGTTGTTTCTTCGTTTTTAGAACACCGACACCCCGTACCCTATCACAGCGTAGGTGGTATAAATTGGTGTAAACAATATAATCAAACATGCGATTTCAGCAATTCCGAAAGATTTTCTATCATTTATTGAAGAGTTCCGTTTCCTATCTCTGTTTTTCATCAGGTCATCAGGTCTCATTTTACATCGACAAGAGATAATGAGAACTTCATGAATGTAGTTGAAGCCACGCATTATTAGGGATAACTCAAATACTAGTCGTCAGATCTCAATCAAATTTAAATGGGATCACACGACAAGCATCAGCTTTCGAATATAAAAAGAATCATCACAATCGCTACAACCAGTAAACAGTTGAAGAAGAGAAGAAAATACAATCGACTTGAGAACCTCCTCCTTATTTGGAAGTCGGTTAAAAACAACTTATTATTCGAATTCAACTAAGTAATTATGTAAAGTTAATAGTTGTAAAATATTGTTACTATCACATTTCCCCTACTATTTCTCATACATAACTATCACCACTATATTGGCAAATAGGAAAAGCAAGGAGTAAAAATATAATTATGATAACAAGACAACAAAAAATGTTAACGATAATTCCATCATGTGAACAATAATTTGATTGTTAGTATTGATCTTTGCCTTAACCATTGACCCATGCACATTAACGTATATAATTAACTGTTAGAGTGCACGCCACTGCATATTTGATACAAATAGGCATGCGACGTGAACAAAATTATACACATTTTAATTTTAAGGCGTTTCCTTGACCCAATAAACTTGAGCATTCGTTCCCTCTTTGCCGCCCGTAGCCTGCGTACGCCCTTTTATCATATAATTCACACAATTTTTGGAATTATTTTGATTAAAAAAAGATAAGTGATCTTTTGAAATTAAAAAAACGTGTATAATATAGATTTTTAAATTATCTATCCATTCGTGTAATCCTCAAATGATTAGAGCGTTGCATTTAGCAACAGATGCATAAAATCAACAATTTTAGTCATTTTTTTAAAGTAGATTTTAAATTTATTTATAACACATAAAAACAAATTAGAACGTGGAATATGATGATAAGACATCGAACATTAATAATGTGCTTTTATAGATTATTATAGATTATTTTTCATAGCTAATGAGTTAATAGTCTCTGAATAGCGAAGTAAAACGCACTATTACAAGGTTCTTCCCTGTCTTGCTTGAAGCTAATATCGCTGAAATCGAGTCACAGCCTAGCTGCTCCGAAATGGCGTAACCGTGCTACGCACCGTAGTCGCTGCTTCACTGCGAAGTTGCCGCGATATGGCGTAGCCGCGCTACGAACCATAGCCGCTGCTACACTGCGATATGGCGTAGCCGCGCTACGCACCATAGCCGCTGCTACACTGAGATACAGCGTAGCCGCGCTACGCACCATAGCTGCTGCTACACTGCGATATGGCGTAGCCGCGCTACGAACCATAGCCGCTGCTACACTGCGATATGGCGTAGCCGCGCTACGAACCATAGCCGCTGCTACACTGCGATATGGCGTAGCCGCGCTACGCACCATAGCCGCTGCTACACTGAGATACAGCGTAGCCGCGCTACGCACCATAGCTGCTGCTACACTGCGATATGGCGTAGCCGCGCTACGCACCATAGCCGCTGCTACACTGCGATATGGCGTAGCCGCGCTACGCACCATAGCCGCTGCTACACTGCGATTTGGCGTAGCCGCGCTACGCACCATAGCCGCTGCTACACTGCGATATGGCGTAGCCGCGCTACGCCCCGTAGACTCTGATACACAGCTTAGCTGATGCGATATGTAGCTACTAACTGTGATATGGTATAGCCGTGCTACAACCCGTAGACTCTGATACACAGTTTAGCTGATGCGATATAGCGTAGCCGCGCTATGCACCATAGACCCTGCTATACAGCGAATCTGCTACAATATAGCGTATCCGTACACATGCGTAGTCGAATTCGGGGGGTTTAAGCATTTTACGACTTAAACGGCACGCAATCATATTTAATAGTGCTCATATTTTTTGTTGACGAACTATGGCTAAATTATTATTCGAAGCCAATCGTCATATTAATCTTAAGCTAGTTTTAAAGTCAGGTTTTATTACATACTGGGTTTATGGCCTTTACATATTTCATAAGTTAACATAATCTTTTTTTCTCGTATAGGTCCACCTATGTACCGGGGCACAGGGTCCTCATATGGACCTCCTTCCGTTATGGTTCCGAACTCCTATGGAAGATATGGATCCCAAGGCGCATATGGTGCCAACAACCCTACTGTGGTTATCAACATGCCAGGTATTGTTTTTGTACAAAACTCCTTGATGATCTAGTGATCGCAAGCGCATAAGATTCTGCAGTCGTGTTGATAGAAATTGTTTTATTGGATATTTCCATCGTGAATTTTGCAGTGACAGCCTGAAGTTTAAATTTGTTTACAGTTGTTCATGGGTGTGCTCCCTATAACTTGGGACTTACTCGTAAATACCTTTTTTTTTTTTTTTTTGGATGGGAAATCATCAAATGACCCCTCCCGCCCTGGGTGGAGCGGTAGGGAGTGTCAGACTTTTACTGACTAAAACCCACCCGTGCTCGAGTATAACTGGCGAAATGTCAGTAGCTATACTGTACCATAAGAACTTATTGCTCTTTAGTATTGTGGTTAAACAGTAGGGTTTAGTTTGATGGTGATTATGTAATATGTAGTCTGAATGAGTTTTTTTTTTCTGCTACAGATAGCAGTAGCTGTACAAAAAAGAAAAAGAAGAAGAAAAAGATTTTAGAATAATATAAAAGTAGATCCGGCTTAACACACAGGGTAAGGTGGCTTCGTATGAAATTCCCAAGGGAACGGGAAAAACGGGACATGTCCGTTTTTCCCGTTCCCATAGGAATTTCACGAAGTCCTCTCTTAATACCCTACACCTACCCTATTACTATACACTACACTCCCAAAATAATACCAACTGTGCGTTTTATGTCAGTCGCTCAGTAACGGAAGAGTTTTATATTGATTTTATAATAATAACATACAAAGTCAAGGCACATTGATGATTACAGACTACGTAATATCAATAGACTTAATTATATTAAGAAAACAAGGAGGAGCTCGTGAATAAATAATAATAACCACACGTATCGATCACCAAGGTTAAGCAACGCTTGCGAAGGTCGGTATGTGGATGGGTCGGGCTATCTTAACGTACCGAGACTCCTACGTGCCTCGGAAAGCACGTTAAGCCGTTGGTCCCGGCTGTCATTTGTAGATCTTTTGGCAGTCGTTACGGATTGTCAGAAGTCAGAAACCGACTCCAGTCTAAATGTCTCAAGAATGACCGTGACGCCCAGTTGATATACTATGTAGGTCTAGTAGGCAGCTGCTTCACGTGAAAAATACTGGTATTCTGGCATCAGGTTCGACTGGAAGCCGACCCCAATATAGTTGAGAAAAGGCTAAGCAAATGATGATAAGAAAAAAATACTCGTACAAACCACACAATACATGCCTTGCTATAAGAAACGGTTCAAAACAATGTACTTTTAATTTTACATAGAATAATAAAAAATAATACTCACATTCGAAGTCAGTTTTCCATGTATTTGTAGTCATTGGATTTCCCAAATGAAAAGGTTTGCACTATCATTATAAAACTATTATACATATGATATTACTACTTCGTTATCTGTCTATTTTGAAAATAACCTCTTTATTCAGGCATGTTACTCTTGGCCTGATTGGAACAGTAAATATCCACGATTCAGTCCATTTGATTTCCATAGCAGAAAATTAAACATGTACAATGTATTTTTATTTAAAATATTTAATAAGTACATCTAATTTCTTTAAACAGAACATAACAATAAATAACTAAAGAGCAGTGGTGGCCGAGTGGTAACGGCCCCGACTTTCGAATTGTAAGTCGCGGGTTCAAACCCAGCCAGGCGCATAACTTTGCATAATTAATTTCATCACCACTGCTCTCAAAACGGTGAAGGATAACATTGTGAGGAAACCGGCATGTCCAAAAACCAAAAATTCGAAGACATGTGACATTCACCAACCCTCACTGGGCCCGCGTGGTAGATTGCGGCCCATTCCCTCTCCTAGAAAGGAGGCCTTTTTTTTTCCTGGATGGGAAATCATCAAATGACTTCTCCCGATCTGGGCGGAGCGGAAGGGAGTGCCAGACTCTTACTGACTAAAACCCACCCGTGATCCTTCTTGTGCTCTTTGCGTTCCAGGGCCGCGGTGACTCTTTCGAACAAATTCCGCAACTAAAAAGAAGGCCTATGTTCCAGCAGTGGGAACATTAAAAGGCTGATTATCCTATGCTGATAACATAACAATAAATAACTTAGCCAAAATTGACACCATATTAGTATACATATTTAACATAATAAAATAAAATTGTACATTAAAAATAAGAAATCCCATGACAGTTGAAAGGGATCATTCACATTTAAATCGTTCTATGAATATTCATTAGTATCGAATTATTTTTCGTACATGGCAACAACGGCGGTTGAGAATGTTTAAAGGTAAAAGGCACGATTAACTTTGATGGTTATTATTATTATTATTATTATTTTCAGATGACAACTACATCACACCGGTAATAAGTCCATACGCTGTTCCGGCAAGATTATAGACTATACAGCATCATTATCATAATGTGATAAGAATCCAAACTTGTTATTGGAAATAAAGCTCTATCAACAAGTGAATTCGTTTCTTATTCCATTGTTTAATGACAGAGGTCAGGTAATTTACCTTTTCCTTGATAATTGAATAGCACTGGGCATAATTATGCGATGCGTTGATGTAGCTTAAAAATAATGTAGATATATGTATATATACTCGCAACAAATGGATTTCTTTTCACATAAGTTCCAGCTGACTTTGTTTCCATGTAAATGAGATAATCGTGGAGAAAATGAAGTAATTGAAGATTATAATTTGAAGTTAATGTTACCAAGAAAGTGTTATAGTCGATGATTAGATAAAAATCCCCCATTGTTGTCGTGGTTATGATTACCTTTGTAGTTATCTTTATATGAAAATTATTTGCAAATTATTGGCCGTTACTAAAATAATCATTTAAATTCTGCCGTGTACATTTGAGTAATCAAAAAAGGCGTCGAAAAACTAGCGTGCAAAGTTATGACAAAAAACGACTAGATTATATCATATTCAACATGGGAATCGAGTATGTCTATAGTATTCCACTAACTGAATGTTAAGTTCCAAGACATAACTTTACGTGTTTGTGAAATACTTATCTCATTAAATGTCGGAAATAATCAAATCAAATCAAAAACGTTTATTTATCAGAATATGGTATAATAGATATAAGGATAGATAATAAGGATGGCAAAAACTTGTTTATATTTGTGCAGAGCAAACCCTGGTTATTCTAAGATCTATAATAATGAGTTATTCGTCAAAAATGTTAAACAAATTTTAAAAACACCCGATTTATGAATGTAAGAGCAGTTGACTGAGATCGTGTCGAAACATCATTTTAGTTTAGGTGTTATTTTTCATTCAGGAACTAGATAATAATATATCTTGTATACAAAATTCTCGTATCACGGTGTTTGTGGTTGAACTCCTCCGAAACGGCTCGACCGATTTTCGTTAATCTTAGCGTGCATATCGGCTCGGGTGGCGAATCGGATAACATATATTTTTCATCCCCCTAAATGTTAAGGGTGGTGCACCCCTAAAGTTTTTTTTATTTTATGTGGCAAAACGACGCGTGCCGAATCAGCTAGTCTTATATATAAAATTCTCGTGTCACGGTGTTTGTGGTTGAACTCCTCTGAAACGGCTCGTCCGATTTTCGTGAATCTTAGCGTGCATATCGGCTAGGGTGGCGAATCGGACAACATCTATTTTTCATCCCCCTAAATGTTAAGGGTGGTCCACCCCTAATTTTATTTTTAATTTTATGTAGCAAAACGACTTTTGCCGGGTCAGCTAGTAACTGACATGTCTGTCAGTCGCAAAGCCGAAAATACTGGTCGCAGAAAGTTGAAATTTTGTATGTTCCTTAGGGAGTGTAGGGGATCACTAAGATGTTTTCCCGAAATCCTTATGGGAACGGGAAAAACAGTATATGCGCGTACGTGGTCGCGAGCAAAAGCTAGTTCTAATATTATTATATAAGAATTCACTAAATACATTGATTGAAGTCTATTGTCTTCCTTGAGGATAAGGTATCAAAACCATTGCATGCATTTTACTTTCATCCCCAAAACTACGTATAGGTCTTTTTTTTGCTTAGCTGCGGTAGGATCTTGGGAAGGCACTTTACTTAGGCATTTATGTTGTAGCTCACATCAATTTATTAGTTATTATTTTATATTCACTGAAGACGCAAACTAGTTTGTAAGTTTAACGTTTTAATCTACGTCTCCGTATTTAACAACAGAGTTAACTTCGTAATCGGCCACAAAAACCATAAAAAAACCTGTTCGCTGTTGTTAAGTATGGATCCCCACACACACACGGACCAGCATCCGGTTTATGGGAATAACCAGCTTAATACGTGCATGGACTCCGCAAATTGGCAGGCGTGTAACATCACGTTTTTCTCGTTCAACCACACAGAAGTCTGTGTATCATCTTTGTTTTTCTATATGGCGAATTATATCTGATGCGTGGATATTAATTATTCTCGTCATATTGAAAACAAGCCGTTTGTCAACGTCATTGTGGGAATCTTTCGTTCCGCGAAGCGATCCCGCGAACCGATGGCAGCAGTAGTCGATTCATGACGTCATAGCGTCCGCAGGAAAATCGCGTCATATAAATTGGTTTGCTTTGTTGGTCCTGCGTCAGTAATCGCGATGGGATACAGTAGTGTGGTGGTGAGCGTGCTGGCGCTTTCCGCGCTTGCGGCGGCAGTGCCGTCTATCGGAGACAACTCCTTGGATGGTGGAGAGCGAATCGTCCTCGTGTCACCAGTGCTGGCCCCCCCGAGGGACTCCAGGACACACGACACGACGCGATCGAGGCAGTTCCCGATCCTGGTGCTCCTTGCCGCGTCCAACCCGCAGTATGGGCGTCAAGAACCCGAGGCTAAATCCTTAAAAGGAAACCTTCAGCCTATTTACGTTCAGGTATTTTATTTCTGTTTCCAAAGATAAACTTGAAGATGGGTCCGGTTATGTCCCATATATAACACATACACATAACTGGACCCATTTTCAAAAGTTTCAAAAACTCACTATGCCTAAGACCAATACGCCCACACCCTCGTATTACGATCGTGAATGAGGAAAATAAATTATAATAATATGCAGTTAAACGATTTGTTTACATGCATATTTTATAATCTATTGAATAATTATAGAGATTTAGATATTCAATGAATAGATTTTTAGACTAGTTTAAAATATAACCTTATGAAAGTAGCTTCATTAACAGTTTTGCGCATAGGTAAGTTTTGTTTTGATCTGAAATAGTTTTAGATGCGCCAGCATTGTTTCTTTTCATTTCTTGTCTGTCTGTCTTAAATCACAAATATCACAGAAATCTACTGGTAATTCGTAATGAATTAACTATAAGTCATGGTAACGTAGAACAACAGAGCGTGGTTCCAAACGTGATCGTTAATGATACAGTAGGTATTCAAACTAATATCACAGACTGTAGCTAACTGCTTGTTAACTATCGTTAGACGACTTAATTCAAGTTTAGCATAAACAACACGAGAAAAAACTTAAACTGAAATCATTAAGACATTCAAAGATTATACGAGTACATACATCGACAGGAAAAGCGGTTTTATAATATTTTGGTTTGTATAATTCAATTTTTTCAATTTTTTGTTGTCAAAAAAGTTCAAATTTAGCCATCTCAATTCAATAATCTCGGCGATTAATCAATGTCAAAAATTATTCAAAATGTTGTAAAATTGGAGGTGTTTTTGAAAGAATTTGACTGCGACGCGTTACTTAAAAATACGAAATTGATGAGGGATCATCAACTAGAAATATATTGTAAAAATTATGGCGATACGAAATGGCGCTTACAAGTTTATCGCCGTGAATAAAGGCACCAGTTATTAAATCATAAGTGCAATCAACATTCATAACCACAATAAACAATTCCAAGACATAATTGACTAACCACAACTGGAGCATATTTATAAGTTCGAGTTAAATGTGCCGTTTAGCATTCCAATTGTGCGTATCTGCTTAGCAATGTATTAAATAGGTTTTAATTTATCTTTCCCAGAAACTTGAAGACCAAGTACAGCCTGGACTGAACAGACAAAAACGCCACTTGCTGAAGAAGAAATTATTAGGTCTGGGAGGAGGAGGCCTTGCCCTCGGTGGAGGTTTTGAGATCGGTGGGGGTGGCATCGGTTTTGGCGATGGCGGCTACGGCCACGGCGGCGGTGGCGGCTATGGAGGAGGCTACGGTGGTGGCTATGGAGGAGGCTACGGTGGTGGCTATGGAGGAGGCTATGGCGGCCATGGTGGCGGCTACGAAGAACCATCCAAAACTATTATTGTCAAAGTGGTGAAAGAGCATGGTACGGACGCACTGCACAGCTTTTTGCGCACGCTTTTTGTGAACGCTTTTTATGTTTCCGTGTCTCAAAGTAATATTAGAATTGACGATGACTTTCGTCAATTGATGTAATAACTACTATGCTTGTGTTATAGTAGATGATTTAGTGTCCAAATCCACGTACATACTTTAATAATATCAAGCTAGTTTTTGAGTTAGTCTTATGAAACTAGCTATGGATTTAACAATATTTTTATATTATTTAGGTGGCAAAAAAATGTTTTCCAGCTTAGTAGCGCCATGTTGGTTTTGAACGCTTTAGTACTTTTATAAATATGTAGTTAGATTGTACCTATTAGAGCTCTACTGGTATCACCAGTTAATTTACTCAGCATTTCAGGTTCTTCGATATTTTTTTTTACCGAGATTACTTATATTAATGTATCATTCAGGTCATGGCGGCGGCCATCACCACGGAGGCGGCGGCTACGACGGCGGTTACGGAGGAAACAACGGCGGCCACGGTGGATACGGCGGCGGCCAAGGTGGATACGGCGGCGGCCAAGGTGGAGGCTACGGCGGTGGTTACGGCGGAGGCTATGGTGGCGGCGGCGGCGGAGGTGGAGGCGGTGGCGGCGGCGGAGGCTACGGCGGAGGCTATGGCGGAGGTGGTGGCTACGGAGGAGGTAGCGGCCACGGAGGCGGCAACGGCGGCCACGGAGGCGGCAATGGCGGCCACGGATACCAACAACCCAACTACGGCAGTGGTGGATGCGGTGGCGGCTGTGGCGGCAATGGTGGCTACGGTAGCAGCAGTGCCACTGCGTCAGCTAGCGCAACTGCAACGGCACATTCGAGCAGCTACGGGTGAGGATCTATACTATTACCACATTAACTTGATAATGATTTATGATATTTTAGTATTCAACTCCGCATAAAGTCGGACAAAACTTCCAAAAAAAAAACCATCAGGAACAGTGACGTTACTATAGGCAACAAGACTGACAAAAACATGAGTAATAATAATTTGTGTTGAAAAATTACGAGAAGAAAGGAAGCTCATTTAAAAATATTCTAGTCGGGCACTACCTATGCGCTGGAGGATCAATTTATCGTTTAGTAAAGAGTCAAAGACTGACTAATGAATTTGTCCTGAGACTGTGACAACGACAGTAATTGAAGTCAGTGCACTCTTGATAATGACATATTCTTCATTGAAGCGCTTTTTCACTATGCATTGAATCACAAACAAAATAATTAACAATAATTGTGGCGTTATATTGTTGTGTTACATGAGATGAGGGAGATAGGAGATTTTTGATAGCTAGCTAGCAAGTCACATGACTGATTTCAAAAACCTAGAATTTATTTATTTATTTGGATCTCCAACAAAGGATACACAGTTATAACATCAGTCACAGTGATACAAGTGGGTACTTTACGTGTGGTGCTTCTGTTATAGGTGACCACAGCATGCACATATAAGTAGGTTTACATAATAAAATAATAATACACAATTTATTTATTAAGTGCTTTATAGTTTCATATTCATATATATATATAAATATATCTCTTTCAATTCAATATGTGCCTTTGGTGCTTTACATTGGAAGTACAAGTTTAGAATAGTAGTCTCGAGCAAATAATTTCTTCTTTTTTTTTTTCAAATCGACCACTGTTCCGAAACCTTATTGGTAGGTAGGGTTGTTTATGGCTGTAATTAAGATGACACTGCAATCGACCTTGCAGCTTAAAATATCTGCGTGTGCCATGCCTATACTGCCCATTTATAGTAGCTTTCCTTCAAAATTAATAATGCAAGGTATTATTCCTCTCTTTCTTTTTCAGAAAAAAATAACTTCGGCGTACTCAGTGAGTTAACAGAGTGTTACGAAGTGCATTGAACAAGCTGTGATTTACGGTGACCGGACGATAATCGCTACACACCAAATAGCTTTAATTACAAAATGTTATTAGCTATACATGTAATTTTAGACATGAAAATATACTGAATATTGCTCAAGGAATTTGAACGTTGATTTGACTGTGAATGATTCTGTTCTCTTTCCAACTATGGATTGGTTCTATGATTTTTGTAATTCTGAAATGACCAGTTTCTATTTAAATCTTTGTTTTAGTATGTATGCCTAAATGTTATTGTATTTTCCATTCCCACATCGGCTATTGTTTAAATATTATTAAAGTGCCTTTATTCATTAAAATTAATAAGATGTCAAAGTATCAGTATTTTTTTTTTATGATCGTGCAATATTTTGACTTGTCAGTTTTGCTGCATGTTTTTTTGTTTGTGCTTTTCATACTATCCAGTCAGAGAACATATAAAGTTATATTTAAATCGTGTCACAATGTAAGGCAAGACTGAAAATATTTTCAATATCTGTAATAATAATCTTCCGTACAAAAATAGTCTTCCGCCAGTAAAATAATTTCTTATTGTTACATGTGTAACTTGTAATTTTGATATAAGTAAAATTAAATACAGAAATTTTTACAACTGTTTTGTTTTAATCTGTCCTATGTTATGGTATGTTGGTTATTTTAAGAATAAGACCAAGCTACGATTTAGGAACATAGAAATAGCTGCCGACATTTAAGATTTCTAGATAATAAATCGGAGTTCGGGTAGTGTCACCTCTTAGTATATGTAATAGACATACTTTTTTTTCCAAGCTTTCAAAATGTTTAGCTGCTGAGATAAGCAGTGCTAGACTATTTGTACCTCTTCAGTACATTATGGTATGGTAAAAACATAACATCACACCTGAAACTCTCGAAGGCTTAGGCAGAGACGTAGGTAGGTATGTACTTATAATCCTTATGTCTCATGACGATAGGCCCGAGCCTTAATTGCAACGGCTCTGATAATCCCCCAAACGAATACAAAGCCAGACTCCGAACTACTGCCGAGAGATTATTGATGGAAAATATTATTAACCTTTAGCCCTATCCGGCATTAGGTCCACTGTTACCTTCGTTCATCATATTCAGATTCGATGAAAAACCACAGATCGTTAAGAGAGCATCTTGGAAATATAGAAACAATGTAACACTGATCGTGATGATAATTACAGCCACTGTAATGGAGATCTTATTCACACGATATGATCTCGATATTCCCTGTCATTATTGATGACGTTATACAAAACTTACGAAGTAGACACATCCCGATTCCATACATTTTCTTACACAACACAGACAGAATTATTTTCTCGTCATCATCATCTTCATTTTCTTCCTCCAATCTGACCTACCAACCATCATGTCATACCCGAATCGAACCCGCAATACGCAGTGCATCAACCAATCGCTCAATGACTGCGCCAACCGAGTCGGCAAAGAAATTTATTCCAGTAAGTGTATAACTTTGAACAAACGAACGTCTTTGTTTATTTATTTAAAGTTCATGTACAGTAGTAGCACGTAGGTAGGCGGACTTGCTCTCACAAGGCATACTCTACCATTCAACGTGTTCAGTGTCCTGTCATAATTATAATCTAAATTTTATTATATCTATGCTAAATATATATAACTCAAAAGGGACTGACTGACTGACATAGTGATCTATCAACGCACAGCCCAAACCACTGAACGGATCGGGCTGAAATTTGGCATGCAGGTAGATATTATGACGTAGGCATACGCTAAGAAAGGATTTTTGAAAATTCGTCCCCTAAGGGGGTGAAAAAGGGGTTAACATTTTGTATGGAACTGCACGTGAACGAAGTCGCGGGCATAAGCTAGTATAGTATGTTATGTTGATCGATTGACATATCTCCTGAGTAACTGCAGAAAGAAAACTTACTTCAAGTGATGTACGAGTCGTAAACATACATATAACTCGTATCAATAGTATCAGCTATGCGTGACGACCTTTATTTTCTAGGAGATCATGGAGCATGTTCGAGCAATGACTAACTAGTTCATAAGGGTCGAGAAGTTCGAATCACACCACAACACGACTTTCAAGTCGTTCGTGGTGCGAGTTCCGACTCATTATGTTGAGACCTTCCTCAAGGAAGAGTTTTGGCCGAAGGGTTTCGTGTATCGGCGGTTCCGCGGAAGGCTACGTGACACCACGCAGCGTATCACGACACCGACACTTCGTGTTTATTGTGTTTTTTATAAGTATGTATGATAGTCTGTAAGGTAAATATGTTATGGGTCTTTGTTACCCGAAATAAATGATTTATTACATAATATTATTAAACGTTTATTTTCCCATATGAGTCGTCATTTCGATTCTGTCTTAAAAAAATATCATATAGATAGGTCGTGCACACGTGTTTAAGTGTTTAAATGCGTCTTTTTTTACACAAACACAGATTTCTACTCATAATCTTGATTTTATAGAATCCATTATGTTCATATTAAAAACTATTTTTTTCGACATGAAGTCATCATATTAATTGCCCTCTTAAAACTCAATTGCTAAGAGGTTTTTCAAACTACTCAAATTTAATTCATTTCACCCGCAACCCAAACACATTTTTTCTTTGGTCTGGATCTCTAATTTCATCCATCCTAGTTTTCAAAACTCTGTATTTAGTTGCTCACTATACCCAGCTAAATTTATTCCTCTTAGAACTAAGCACGTTTCTTTTGAAATAGTAACGTAATTAATCCTATGAGGCATTCACCCTGATCTCATCTTTAATTACGCCACCTGCCGACCGTGATTATCATGTTTCTCAGTAAAATCAATACGGAGGAAACAAGTATGTCAGATTATTGTTGTGAAAACCACAAAGCTATGGGGAAATACTCGCGTTAAATAACTTGAATGACACGATCGCTCAGACCATTATATTTCTATGGTAGGCCATCGCCATACGTATATTAAATTTGAAAATGAAAACAATATATCTAGTTTTAATTTCCGCGAATATTAGTTGCGACTGAACGGTCAGCGAGTCAACACGTCCCCTGAGGATGCCTCGTGGAGAGGCGAAACACGTGTCGGTAATGGTGTTGGGTTTTGCATTGCCTTCCTGCATGTGCTTAAAATCCTTGCATTTGCCCAGTAATCTTGCATGTGCATAATATAGCGGGCGGGAGGGAGGTGCATACCTGCAACCCACTAATATTCGCGGAAATTAAAACTAGATATATTGTTTTCATTTTCAAATTTAAAATGGATTTCCGCAAAGTAACGCCTGACTCAATCAATTTTATACGTATATTAGTTCCGTGCGGGAATCGAACCCGTCCGTCCCCGACTTTTGCCTAACGAGCAAGCTCGCACCACTGAGCCATTAGAGTTAAAACCCCAATATAATATTAACTAGAACAAGCCGAGGCCCGTATCCCACAAGGGATGCCCTTAGCAAAGTGGTTAGTAACTTAACTTTTGAAGTAGTTTTTAGCCCTGGCTGGGGGCCTTAAATTCATTTGAATCCACCACATGACTGTCCGGTTGAGCAGTAACCAGCATTAGTGTGCTGAACTGGGAGTGATCCATTAAAAAAAGGAATCGAGCCAGCGATACGCAGCCCAGTAGCTGATCGCACAAACTGCGCCACCCGTGTCGTCGCGTCGATCAAATGAACTATTACACCAAAAACGGTAGCCCCAATGAATCATCGACGCCTGTGATATTGAATGCTGCTCTTTAGTATAGTTGCTTATGATAATCTCGTAGGCGTTACAATTTTATTAACAACATATTCTGTATGTAATCCCCAATTACCTACCAAATGCAGTAACTATCATTGAAGTACCTAAATAAAAATATAAGGCCTAACCTCACTTTTATTTTAAAATACCGTAAAGATACGTTCCATGCACCTCAATAACTTTTTTTACCAAAGAAGCACTTCCCTACCTAAAACAATCGAGCAACCTGCTTCCTTGTTGTTCTGCAAAAGCTTAATTAAAAGGTGCTTTATATAGTTTAACAACTTTTCATTAATTTTGCAAATGACATTTTAGTATGTAAGTTCTATAAAACACTGGTGTTCATAGATAGGTTGCCCTGCAACCAGTGTTGCCTGTAACAGCACCCACAAACTAACTTCAATAATAATCAACCCTATGGAATTTCCAAAAATGTTGCTTGCATAAAAAAATTAAAAAAGTTTTTTTTTTCAGACCTTGAACCATAATTTGATGTATGTTCATCGATGGCGAAGGCTTCCTCTTGTGCAACACTTTAATTCAATCGTGAACTGTCCTAGTCTACACCTATCCTGGTATAATATAGATATACCTCTAAGATTTCATCTTCTATACTATATAAATATAATATACAAATACATACTATCTATTCCAGCAAATAAAAAGAACATTCGTATTATCATTCATTCCCGTTAGCTTTCTCGTTCCGCTTCCTATCTCTCGGGTACCAAGTCATTATGTCATCCTTTGCCAGTATAACCTGTCCATCTCATTGTAACACGTCTCTAAATCTTTTTATTATGAAGTCTTTTATTTCAGTTATCCCAACTTAACGGTTGCTTCAAGCATTCATTTTTATAATAAACTAGCTGACCCAGCAAACGTTGTTCTGCCAAATATAAAAAAATTAAAAAATATTTTCCCGCTTTTCTGTTGAAATTTTTCATGAATTTTCTTTGCTATAAACCTCACGGAGCCCGAGACCTTTCCAACGAATGCAAAACCGTGGAAATCGGTTCGTGCGTTCTGGAGTTATAGCGTCAGGAAGGAAAACCCGACTTATTTTTATATAGTAGATTACATGCTTCAAATTTTGCTATTTAAATTTTGGTAGGAGGTTGCCCATGTTTGGCAACCATAGAGAATTGGCAATGCATACACAATCTTATCGTTTACATTTATTTTGCTTTCAGTCAGTCATCTGCAAAATCTTACTTCATTTCTACGGTAACTGAGCAGTTGGCACTTTGCCAATGATGGAAGGTAACTCTGTAGCAAGTATTTTGAGATTCTCAGAATTGGTTCAAGGTCAAGCAGACATTTTCTTGAACCTGATGCACATCCTGTTTATCATGCCTACTAATGCATTTAATTCCGTTATCTCTACACAATATGCTATTAATATCCCAGTGCATGCACATGTATGTATAGATGTCTGTATCTTGCACGATTCTTCATTCATTCCAAGAAAAGCAATATTTTAATATTCAGCCGATAATTTGCAGCAATAACTTAGTTTAATTGTTATAATCGCCGAGGAACATCAAAGGCGCAAATGAGGGGTTATCGTCTGAAGTCTAGACAATTAATAATATTTAACGGTAAAGATTTAATGTGAAGATATTCTGAGAAGAGTCAATAAACCTTTAATGCTACAGATAACTGTACTGTAGTTTTAAATTGCGTATCGGGGGAGACTTTGGTCTGTACCCCACACAGAAAAGTATAAAACAGAAAATAAAGGTACTAATGCATTAAGGAATTCCGGACGAACTTTTGAAGGCGAGTGATAAGCCGGTCTTTAAGGCCCTTCAGCAACTGTTCGATTCCATCATACTCCAGGGGAAAACGTCACAGCCAAGGAAAAGGGGTGTAGTGGCAATCTTCTATAAGAAGGACGACAATGGTCTGCTTAAGAATTACAGACCCATCTTACTTCTGAGCCATGTCTACAAGCTTTTTTCCAGAGTCATCTCGAATCGTCTCGCGCGCAGGCTTGACGACTTCCAGTCTCCCGAATAAGACGTATTCCGAAAAGGTTTTAGCACCGTAGACCCCATAAGCTACGGCAGATTATGCCCTCTGCCCCTCTACTTAGCGGTTTTGGAGAAGGTTAAGCATTAATGGCAATGGCGAGTACATCACTCACCTTTTACTTGCTGAAGATATAGTCCTCGTGGCTGAGACTTTTAAAGATCTCAGTACAATGCTGGATGACTTCAGTAGAGCTTCCGAAGGAGTGGGTCTTAAAATGAACATGGACAAAACCAAGGTAGAAGGTGTAGCACACACTCCTATCAAGCTCGGAGTCTCTAAATTCGAAGTTGTACACGAGTACGTCTACCTGGGACAAACGGTCTAGTTAGGTAAAGCTAACTTCGCGAAAGAGGTCAACCGTCGAATCCGACTCAACTGGACGGCGTTCGGAAAGTTGCGTGGTATCTTCTCATTGTCACATACCAGAGTGTCTCAAGCAACACGAAAGTCTGTGACCAGTGCGTGTTGCCAGTGATGACTTACGAACTTGAAACGTGGACGCTCACAATAGGCCTCATCAGAGAGCATATAGTCACCTTAATGGATGAAGAGGGCAACGCTCGAAGTTTCCTTGCGTGATCGAATGAGAAATGATGATATTCGAAAAAGAACCAAGGTTATCGACATAGCCCGAAGGATTGCCAAATTGAAGTAGCAGTGGGCAGGGTACAGGCGGACCGAGACCTGCCGGGGTTGCGGTGCATGCTTTTGCGAACCCCGCGACCCCGGCCTACGGTCAAGTGACGGAACACCGTGGTGGTTTTAGCCAGTAAGAGTCCGGCACACCCCCCCGTCTTCCCCAGACGGGGGATAGTCATGAGGATTTCCCCACGATAAAAAAAAGGTACATTGCTCGATGGGCCCGAAAAGTTCTGGAGTGGTGTACGAGTACTGGAAGACGAAGCGGTGGAAGGCCTCCCGCAAGGTAGGCCGTGATCTGGTAAGGGTCACTGGTCACTGGATAGCGTAGCTACACTTGGAGGAGGCAGTCCAGCAGTGGACGTCTTTCTACTGATATGATGATGATTGTATTAGGCAGATCAAAGCTATCAGACAAGAGGTTAATAGTCTCATTCAATATTGAATTATGCAGTTCTTGGGTAAAAGAAAGTGTCCAGAATTGGTAACTAAGGCCGGTGCTAACTAAAAAGTTAACTTAATTAAAAGCTTATAATATTATCAAAAGTTTCAGCATTTTAGACTCTTGCCGAAGTATGTAAGTATAGCTTCTATAAGGTGTTTTAGTTAAGTACATACATATGTCGGTTATTCAAAATAAATTTGTGAAAACACAAATATTACATAACATCACTTCTGTATTTTCCAAAAGATTAGACAATGTAAATATAAAACGTAGTAAGTAAAACGTAGTAGTAAGTATAATGTAAAACGTAGTAAATATAACCAGATATTGTAATAAATTATTTAGAAAATTATAATTTTAACATAATGATCATGAATTTAAACCATGACAATCGAACGCAAATATTAATTAATTTACATCTACTATAATGTATGCAAAATATTATTTCTGCATACATTATAGATGTAGTTGTTTATTTGTGTTACCTACACAAATAAACAACTACATCTAAACAAAATATATTCAATACAAAGATTTAGCGCATAACAACAACAACATGTAGGAAGAATCAATCAAAATTATTGTTTCCGCGATGTTACGTCCGATCCTGATAACTAGTTTCTTTTGATGCTTATTCGAAATCATGGACAGTTATTGAACGTCTATAATTTAATGCTATCAAATAAAACCATTGTTAGCTAAACGTTTCGACCATTTTTAGGGTTCCGGAGTAGAACAAGAAACCTTATAGTTTCGCCATTTTCGCTGTTCCGTCTATTCGACCGTTCGCAGTTTTACATGAAAACAATTGATGCTGTGCAACTGTAATTTGGCATGGCTATAAATATAAAATTGTAAAATAATTGGGAAAATCTTAGGATCTTAAAACAACACGATTTTCTGACCAACTACCTAATTATCATGGCTTAGTATCTTTTCGATTGTTCGACTAACCTATAAAATGTACATGAAAATGTAAAAATGTCGTAAGAACTCCATAGAAAATGATTTATAATTAACTAGCTGAACCAGCAAACGTTGTTTTGCAATATATAAAAAAAATGAAAAAAGATTTTCCCGCTTTTCTGTTGAAATTTTTCCTGAATTTTCTTTGCTATAAACCTCACGGAGCCCGAGACCTTTCCAACGAATGCAAAACCGTGGAAATCGGTTCGTGCGTTCTGGAGTTATAGCGTCAGGAAGTAAAACCCGACTTATTTTTATATAGTAGATAAATAATAATTAAGATCCAAGATGACACCTACGAAATATTAGCAATATTTTCGTCATGGTTGTTATTTTTATGGTATTCTGGTATGCAATAGCGAAAATGGGCTCAAAATCAAATTTCAAGTTAGCACCAGTGATGCACATTTCTTGAAATAATAATAACACGCACTTGTTTGGCATTTATTTATTCCGACTGCTCTGTACCTCGGATAGCACGTTAAGCTGTTGGTCCCGGCTTTCTTTCGAAGATTTTTTGACTGGCGTTATGGTAGCCGGAAGTCATCAAACTACATATATATATGTATAGTACAGATTACCAAATCCAGAAAGGCGAGCTGTTGCAATTGGGCACAAATTCATATTCAAGCTGCAATTAAAGCAGCACAATACTTTACCCGATCCAAGAATCTAACCCAGGACCTCATACTTCTACGGAATCTGTTCGAAAGAGTCACCGTGGTCCTGGAACACAACCTGGAAGTCTGACTGAGGACGGGTGGATTTTAGTCAGTAAGAGTCTGACACTCCCTACTCTGCCCACAGCAGAAGAAGTCATTTGATGATTTCACATCGAAAAAAGAGGACCTCATACTTAGGAGTATCGTTTGCGACCACAAGACCAAATACGATATAATTATGACCATCAATACCATGTGTATGACGTAGAACCTGGATAATAAATCAGTAGAGCTATTCTGTTAACATCTCACTGACTGAACTGAACTGTGAAGTGAATTTGAAGTGAGCTGACAATCCATATAGCTTAAGGCTGAGTGACAGTTTACTTCACGCTTACTACATCTAATTTTTCACGGTGAAATTTTAGGTGAAGAGACTGGCGCAACAACTAGGTACTCTGTGGCGATTACACTTACACTTATTTGGATGGGGACTTACAATGATTTTTTTAATTGCGAAATGGATTTGCTCTTGACTCTAGTCTAGATCACAGGTGACAGAGACAAAGTCTACGATGGAATGAGCTTACCCAGAAGAAGCCTGTTCACTCTAATTTTGAAGAGATTAGGGTTGAATGCGTTTGGAAACACAGACGCAGGCAGAGAGTTCCACTCCTTTGCTGTGCGCATTATAAAAGATGATTGAAAACGCTTGGTGCAAATTGGTGGAATAGCTACAAGGTAGAGATGGTAACCTGCAGTGCATCTAGACGTCCTATGGTAGAAGGAGGATGTCCAATGTGTAATGATTGAAGAAAAAGACATGGTGCGTCCATCACAAATAAACGGATGACAATAAAGTCTTGTCGAGGTTATGCTTAAAAAATAAGACTCAAAGTCATCGATACTTTATAACAAATGAAATTTGCAAGTTCGATGATTGCAATCAGCAAATCAATGGAATTTTTAATGGAAAATAATTTGCGTTAATTGGACATCGTGATCTATACTTCACAGGGCGCTATTGTTGATAAACAATGAATGAATTAGTTTGATTGCAGGTTCCAGACGAACGGTGACTCATGTAATGGCAGCTTTATTTTTATAATAAAGCTTATGCCTGCTGTTCCGGTCATGGATATTCAGTTTACTAAATCTATACTAATATTATAAAGAGGTAACGTTTGTGAGTTTGTAACAGGTTTAGGATATATTTTATCCCCGTGTTGCCACAGGAACGGGAACAACGCGGGTGAAACCGCGGGGTGCTGCTAGTAAGACATATGTCTTACTAGCAGCAGCAGGTGTCAGTTTCAGATTGATGAAAGATATTATTGTATCGAACTCCTGGTTCCATTTAGGTCAAAACAAATCATCTATATCTACTAATATAATAAAGAGGAATGATATTTTTGTTTGTACCGAATAAGCTCAGAAACTGGACTGGACTGGTTTTAACAATTTTTTCACCCATGGAAAGCTACATTACCAGCGAGTAACGTAGTTATCCTCGCATTCCCACGGGAACAGGAAAAACGAGGGTGAAACCACGGGGCGCTGCTTGTATCATACACTAAACTACACTTTCATAGATACATGTATGTATCTGTCGACGTTTTTCCTATATTACCGCAAACCGTAGTAATATTCTATAAAATTCGCAACGTGAAGTGAACATGAAGTGAGCTGTGAATCCATCCAATCAAGATGGAACAATAGTTCACTTTAAGCTAAACCACCTAAGTTTACACGGTGATGTGTTCTCAGAATAAGCCGGCTGTTTTCCAAGGTAGAGATCACAGTAACCACATGTATTGGAGGTTCAATTACAACATGCCATTAAAAAGAAACAGTCTCGCGACAGGCCCAAACAACGAACAGAAGCGGAAGGGAGTGTCGGCTCTTACTGATTAAAACCCACCCATGATCCTCGTAGTGACCTTTGCATTCCAGGAACGCGGTGACTCTTTCAAACAAATTCCCAGCTGCTTTGCTGACATCTCTTTGAGGCACGCGTTAATTTATCTTTTTTCTTCTTCTTTCTTTCTTTCTCCCCATCCGCAGGCCCGCGCCTACGGTGGCCGGAAAAAGCCTTGCGTTTCCCGACACCCGGGGCGTCATCGTCTGTTGCGGCGGCTGGGGTGGGAGGTTTGCCTCCTCCTTTGCTTGCATTACTGCTTCGCCGACCGGTGACCGCTTCCCATGCCTCCTCTCTCCAGACCATGGATAGAACCAGTGCTGGAAGCGAGAGGTCGCCGCCGCTGATCGCCTGGTTGCTCCGCTCAAGCAGGGCAGACGTCCACTGTATGCTCCACCGTGTCCTCCGGGCGATCATCAGTGTTGACACCCAGACGTGTCCTCCCGCTGGATCCGAAACAGGTACTTCTCGAAACAGCGGTCCGGTGTGCAGAGGAGGAGTGAGGAGTCCGGTGAGCACCCGCGACAGAGGGAAGATGAGGACGCCGTGGCGTCTCTCCAACCACTCCTCAAAGAGAGGACTTATCGCCGCAATGGTGGCGTGCCCATTAGTATAGTACCACAGGTAGACATAAACACTGGCTTCCCACGACCGAATAATTCAATTACCTAAATAGTTTTACAACCGGCAAATCTCGTCTGGTAATAACATGTTCCGATGATTTAACCGTTAGATCACTTATGTTGTTGTTGTTCCGTCTTTGCGAAGAATTTAATTACGATTTCGTTCTAACAATTTTATGTTTAGATTCAATTTGATGGCCTTTTATAACGATTAAGAGGAGAGCAATTTGTTGTGGGCTTGTAATACTCGTAATTCCTCGACGGAAGACAGAACACGTTAGTAAGAGGCTGGCTTTTTTATGGATGGGAAATCATCAAATGACTTCTTCCGCTCTGAGCGGAGCGAAAGGCAGTGTCAGACTATTACTGACTGACACCCATCCGTGTTCTTTTGCGTTCCAGGGCCGCGGTAACTCTTTCGAACAAATTCCGAACCGTGGCAGACACTGACGCTATTGGACCCTGGCTACTATGCTGACATCTCTGTACCAGCTCCTTACTAGAGTATTCGGACTTCCATAGTTCCAGGGAACCCATCTTCACAACTCTGGATATGTTGCCTCCTTGGTAGTATGTAGGTCACGTACCTACTGTGTACTAGCGACCATTTATTTGGTGTGCTGATTGTAAACAAAATGCACGTATGGGACTGCTGATTAATTTTCCTTATCAGCAATGTATTAAACATTTAGATACGTAACTACCTACATTTCACGAATATCTAACGATTTGCGATAAACTTCACCTCTAGAAGTAACCCCTTCCATGAATTAATCAGTCATCGGTAACTTAGTAGGTATTATGTAGTTCAGTATAACATTCAGATGGTGCCTGGATTATGGTTTTAATGACTTATAAATTATCATCCGCTATGGCATTGCATTAAAAGTGAGCCTCAAGAATTGGTGATCAGGGCACGATGCTCGCAGGATGATGGAATCGATTTGGCAGAAAGGAGTCGCGACCGCGTATCGGAAGACGTAGCGTTGACTTACCAAAAGATGGACCAATAACCTATGAAGGCCTAGACGCTAACTTCTATGTTCGCTAGTTCCATTGTACGCTCTTGCCTTGAAGGCTTTCGTCATAGAGAACACAGATGCTAGCACAGAGTTCCATTTTAAGCCGTGCACATACCCAATAAATGATAAATCTTGAAGTGGCCATTCATATGTGTGGTCCTTTTTGTGCGTAGAACCATCACGTGCTAAATTTATGTATTTACTTATAACTTATCATCCGATGCAATTTACTGACGTATTTTCAAGTTCCTAGGTCAAGTAAACAAACTTTCACATTTCCATTAATTACTGACTAAAGTGTCACAGGTCTAAGTCCTGCGATACTAGAGTCCAGTTGGTAAAGTTCGTCTCACAGACAATGTAGCTAAAGCTGACTGGGAACCCGTTTAGTCAAATTTAACCCAGCATCAGCCTTTTTTGTCTGATGGGTACTGAATCCAACGCGTATATTTCAGCGAAAATAAGTTCGTAATTTAAGCCGCCAATGGGGTTCAAAACCTTTCATTTTTACTCCTGTTACTTTCTGATTAATCCCTCCAAGACAGTTAAATCTTGTTTTGAATTTGTCGAACAGAATGGTGAAGAACTTCGACATTCTGTTTGACAAATTCAGAAGAAATTATTTAATCAACCTCTGTGGTTTTCTGATGATCGACACAGTTGATTTTGCGTTTTCAGGTGTTGCGATTGTTGAGAGTAGGCAAGAATGTATAAAAGAGAGCAAGAATCAGGTACCGAAGAGGAACCAAGTAGGTAAAGTTCAACGTATAATGTAAACGCAAACTAAGAAACCTATCGCAACAGATATCAAAAAAGCGTCTTCGTACCCTGGACTTTGACAACAAAACAACGGATACCAAGTGAATAGTACATAATAACATTATTATAGAGTACTACAGCAACAACAACGCATCATCATTTAAAATTCTGCCTAGTGACGTTGTACCTAACGTATGTAGGTACTTATGAAACTATGATCCTTCACCTTTGAGCTTACAGCTATCTGAAGCAGAGGTTCCCAAGTTCCCAATCATTTTTGACCAGACACTTCACGACAGACCATTGCAAAGCTACAAGAGTTACAACTGGAAGCTCTCCATCACCCACCGTACTCACCTTCGCCCGAACCCGAACAGATTACTACATTTTTCAAAATTTTGCTAATTTTTTAAGTGGGCGTAAATACAACACCGGAGAGGCAGTACAAAACGCTTTCAATGACTTTATCGCCCGCGCGCCCGTCCGACAAACTTCTATTGTAAAGAGATAAACTGCCATCACAATGGCAAAATTGTATAGATATTTGGGCCAGTACAATAATTAGCTAAATCAAAAAGCAATACCAATATTTTTTTATTTTAAAATCTCCTTTTTTATAGGTAAAGGTAACCTAATATCAATGTTATTTTTTTAATTAGAAACCTTTTGCGGACAACATTTCAGCTCTTGCGAACCACAGTTTGGTAACCAATGTTCCATAGAGTCATAAGATTTATATTTTGGTGCCTTTGCGCAGCTCAGACAGATATAATGGATGTTCCAATGGACATAAAATTTTGTACGCACTTAACTTTATTCGACAGTGCCAATATTTGTTTTAGATTTGAATATTTTACAGGTTTTTCAACATATTTGTTTGATGTTTATGCAAAGTCGTGATTCTATCGAAGATTGATGGTGTCTGTCTGTTCAAACTTATAGTGGATTGTCATAGCGAGTATTTTATAGGAATGTAGAATTTATTCTGATAAAATTCCTATTTCAGAGTAATAGAATAAAAACATTGACTTGTGTCAAAAAACCCGACCACAAAAAATACTGAAAACGCTTTTATTTATTTTTTTCATTTTAATGAGATGTGAGTGGGTTATCAAAATAGGCTCTAAAAATGTATTTTAGGAGCCTGTTTTGATAACCCACATGACTATGCCGCTAAAAAATAATGTGAAAATGGTTGCGAACCAACTTTAAATCTTTTTAGATCCTTATTGGTTATTAGACATTAAAAAAACACAGACACACCTACAGAAACTTACCTACATACAGACCACCAGACCCACCAAGAAAAACCTATAGATATTGATTATTAGGTAAATACCTATTCAAGGATACCCCACTAAACATAATACGTCGAATTTTTTTTTTTTCACAATATGAATTCTGTTGGTCAGCATTTTGAATTAGAAATATTGTTATGTCTGTTGTGACACTCGCAGAATAAAGACAAATCGATTGACGTAAGAACTATCAAAATCATTCTACGCGTCTGGTCTCTATATTGTCACAAATGCATAAACATACGTACACACATAAGCTGATAAACACATTACCGTCCATTGCGTCGCGCACTTGGGTAAAATAAATGCGCTTTCAAAAATCCTTGCGTTATCAAAAAATCTTCAGTTTTCAACGAGTCTGGAGATTGTATAGGCTATGACGAGAGACCTTGTATTTAGTGACTTGTACTTGAATAAAATTTAACAGTCGCAACCTAGATTTTGTCAATATAACATAGAGCTAAGAATCTTTATAACTTCACATTCATCATCAACAGTCTGTTGCAGTCCACTGCTGGACATAGGCCTCTCCAATTGCACGCCACTTAGGTCTATTTTCAGCTTCTCGCATCCAGTTTCTGCCAGCCGTCCTGCGCTAATCTTCACATTGACTGGTCAAAAATGCAATGAATGATTGGATTAATCCATACACATTTAAAGCATGGCAAAAGCATCTACAATAATATGGCCACCTACAATTTTTACTGTATAGAACATCGCAGACCAATAATAACCTACTCAAATATTATTGCCAGAACAAATCAATATATTTCACCTTTTCCCAACCGTGTTGGGGTCGATTTCGAGACTAACTGAACGCAGCTAAGGTCCAGTATTTTTCATGGAGCGCCAGCCTAACTGACCTCCATAACCTAGTGGCACGATACCACTTTTCAAGATTGGTGCCAAATTTTTAGGGTTTCTGGCTTGACGACTGCCAAAGACCTTCAAATGACGGTCGGGACAAACGGCATAGAGCGCTTTCTGAGGCACAGAGAACCTGGAGTCGCGTCAAATAAAAACGAACCAATTGCGTGTCGGGTCACGCTCAGTATAGGGTTCCGTAGTTGCCCCCATAACCATGACACCTGTATCATGTGTAGGTATCACAGGCGTCTACTATACGCTCTGTATAAAACTGCGGACTGACGAACGTGGGAACGTGGTTTATTTTACAATGGAACCCTAAAACGTGCATGAACCTTTACGACTCTACCTCATAAGTTTCCTGATGTAATAAAAAAGCCTGACAGCTGTCCATCATAAAAGAGGTTGTATAGCAAGGAGGATGAGGGCTGCATCAGGCGGAAGGCCACGCAAGGCCCCGCAGGTGCGTCGACCTCGCGCGAGCGTTGACCGGCGACCGGCACCCGACTGCGCTGGCGCCGACCACATGCAGTCCGCATAGAAACTGGCCATGTAGGCCGACAGGCAATCATCGGACACACTTATGACAAAGTATAAAACTTAAACCTGGCTACTGAAAAAAAAAAACTATCTTAGTGATTTTATAATGTTTCGGAATGTGCTAATTGGAAAATTCAATGATATACCATGTCTTGATATATTTTTTGTTTCGTAGTTATCTACGTAAGTACTGGTTAGTATTTTTGAGACCGTTTAATCGCGTTTTTCAAGCAATTGTTAGCTATCAACTAATACTTAGTATATATTTGACCAATGCATTGCTCAAGCGTATTATATTATCTGTGCTCAAGCTAAATATTGATCGACAAATCCATCCATCATTTTAAAAACTTGCTATTCCACAATGTCTCGGAATGACTTCGAGAGATCATAGACATTTTGAAGCTTAACAAAGTATTCCAAATATTGAACTGACAATTTATCGAGAGTTTACAATCTCTCAAGATATTTTATAATATTACCACTTTAACCAGATTTTGCCACTTTCCGGTGATATCCGTATACATATACAGCTAAACTCACAAGCTTCCTCCTCAGTAGTCGGGTAAAAAGAGTTCAATACTGTTTCAACAAGTTTCTCAGTAAGTATTATGATACGCTGGTCGTTGGAGCTAGATAAACACATCGGCGGTATGACGGTTTCTGATTTTGAAGTTAAGAAGTCTAGTCTTTTACCAAGTTTGACAAATAAACGAGCTAAAGTACTTGGAATTCAGCAAATATTTCAAATTTTGGATTCTGAAATCGATGGTTTGACCGTTTGAATCTGTAGAGGAGATCTCTCCCAGTTTATCAGTCAATGTGGAAATGAAAGTTATAAATTAAATTAACTATATCACGTTTGCTTATCAATGTCACTGTCCAACTTATTTATGTATCTACTATGTATATCTTAATTAATAAGCGGCTTACTGGCACAGAGTGATGAAAATGCGACCTTACATTTCGTAAAATAAGAATTTAGACTCTGCAAGAAGCGCAATGAGAGTTAGGAGTATCGTAGCACGGAACCAAGCTAAACCTACATAGGATAGAAGTGACGTTTAGCGATGTATTTTTGGAAAGACAACCTAAATCATATTTCATCATCTGCTTAGCCTTTTCCCAACTATATTGGGGTCGGCTTCCAGTCAAAGCGGATACAGCTGAATACCAGTATTTTACGTGGAGCGGCTGCCTACCAGACCTTCACAACCCATAAACTGGGTAACACGGTACTTCTGGGCAAGACTGGTGTCAGATCTTCTGGCTTCTGACTATCCGTCACGACTGCCAATGATATACAAATGACAGCCGGGACCAACGGCTTAACGTGCTTTCTTGGCACAGATGGGTCTTGTTATGTTAAGGTGGTCACTCATCCATAGACTGACTTTGGCAAGCATTACTTAACCTTGATGTTTGACCCTTGCCTGCCGACAGTCAATTTAGGTACCACATGAGATGGTATGAAAACTTCATAATTAATCCATAATCCCTACTATAATATATAAATGTGAATGTAAGTTTGTTTGTTACGCTTTCACGCGAAAACTACTGAACCGATTTCAAAAATTCTTTCACCACTAGTAAGCTACATTCACCCTGAGTAACATATATATTTTATCCCCGTATTCCCACGGGAATGGGAACTACGCGGGTGAAACCGCGGGGCGTTGCTAGTAATTATAAAAACGCGAAAATATGTAACTCTATCGGTCCGTTACCTTTTCACATCTTAGTGGCTGATCAGATTTGGTTGGTGGCTGACCTGGGATAAGACATAGGATATTTTGAACCCTGGGGTGTCTACCCCAGGGTTCAAAATATCCTATGTCTTATTCAGTCGAAAATGACCCCAAGGGAGTCTTCCCTTGGGGTCATTTTCGACTGAAGGCGGAGCCGCTAGAGGGTGCCGACCTTGTATAATTTCTAGTCAATATACATTATCGAACTGCAGTGCAAAGGCCTCCATATTATTATTCTGAAGATTAAAACAGATATAGTTGTATTTTCCAGTGTTTACTGTCCGTAGAGTAGGCATGCAAACTGCGAGCTATTCAGTTGATAAGAATTTGTTGCCATTTCTTAATCAATATCTACACAAATTCTCAGAACATGTATAATTAGTTGATCACCTACCTATTGTGGCGCAAACATTTCTTGTTTAGGTAAAATTTTGTCATTATCTGTATGCACTATGTACTAATATTAAAAAGAGGAAAGATTTGTATTTTTATATTTTTGTATGTAACGAATAAACTCAAAAACTACTGGACCGATTTCAAAAATTATTTTACCATTAGCTACATTCACCCTGAGTAACATTTGCTATATTTATCCCCATATTCCCACGGGAACGGGAACTACGCGGGTAAAACTGCGAGGCGCTGCTAGTTATATTATAAAAACAACATAGCAATGTCCTGACATCTGAACTACATATAAGATACTTACTCCTATGTAATGCGTACTTAGACACATACATACATACATATATGTATCTGTGCAGTTTCTATGGTCTTCGATCTGGTGCAATTTAACCCGCGCGGTACTGTTGATGATTTTTTTTTTTTTTTAATATTAGCTAGTGCTTGACTGCGATCCCACCTGATGGTAAGCAGCGATGCAATCTCTGATGGTAAGGCGCACTAGTTTATGAGCCTATTCACTCTTGCCTTGAAGACATTCAGATTATAATCGGACGGGAAGACCGCCGCAGGCAAATTGTTCCAATCCTTCGATGTTCGCGGTATAAACGACGAGGCAAAACGCTTAGTCCGGACCGTAGAAGTTTCAACAACGCATGGATGGATACTCGCCGTACGTCGGGTCGTCCGATGGTAAAAAAGGGATGGCGGGATCAAGTTATGCAGTTCCTGCGCACACTCTCCAAAATGCAACCTGTAAAACACCGAAAGGCTGGCTTCTTTACGCCTGTGCTCAAGGCTTTGAAGATTGGATTTAACCAAATCTGGATCACCAATTAGCCTCTTCGCTCGCCTTTCCACCGAGTCCAAAGCCGCTAGGTGGCATTTCGCGGCACCAGCCCATTTATGGCTGCAGTACTCCACACACGAACGAACCTGTGCCTTATATAGCATCAAAAGCTGTTCAGATGTGAAGTACCGGCGGACCTTTGCGAGAACGAACCAACAGAACACAAATCCTTATCCTTGGTATTGAATGAACTTTTCTTAATAAAATTTTAAAGGCATTCTTACGCAAGATAGCCAGTTTTAAAAAAGTGAGATCTATTTTAATTTTCTATAGAAATTGAATATTACGTACTTACTCTCTCTTTTTCTTTACACTCTTGCGAGTTTGCAAATTGAATTAAGTAAGCGCTCTTAATTTTCAATTTGCAGTAACATGGCTTCGGTTAAAATAAACTTTCCGACCATAAAAAGCAAACTTTTCCTTAGTCATTAAAAGCTTTTACCCATACATAAGTGTTTTGACAGCAGTCTATATTTCTACAACAACTCTAATGCGGCAGTCGTTATATTCAAGTTTCAATGCTAATGTTTTATGTGGCAAGCAGAAAGCTGAGTTATGTTTGGTCTTGTTGACTTTCACGGTACTTTCAGGTCGGCCCAGTGAATGTAAAAGCTCATTGAAACATACCGTATTTATTCGCAATAAAAACTGGAATTACTGGACTGTGAGGAAATAACAAATTGGAGAAAATGTTTTTGAACTGCAATTCTAGACTATCTTTCACGACGTTTTTAAACACCGACCAAAAAGGAGGGTGTTTAGTAAAATAGGGGCATGCTCTTATGGACTATAATATATATGAGGCATGCCTTTGGGAAGAAAGAAGTGGGATTCGACTCCTACAATCCTACAAATTCCTACAGTCCAAAATCACATCGCAGCTGGCTCTCTTTGCGTCGGGAAATGCAGGGCGATTCCCGGCCACCGTAGGCGCGGGCCTGCGGATGGCGAGCTATGGGTGGCTTACCGTCCGATAGCAACCAGGCCCGAGTCGACGGCGCATCGTGTTTCACGCGCGCCTCAAAGAGCCGTCAGCAAAGAAGACGGGCAGAAGGGTCAGTGCCTGCTAGGATTGCGGAATTTGTTCGAAAGAGTCACCGCGGCTTTGGAACGCAAAGGGCACAAGAAGGAACACGGGTGGGTTTTTGTCAGTAAGAGACACTCTCTTCCGCTCCGCCCAGAGCGGGAGAAGTCACTTGATGATTTCCCATCCAAAAAATAAAAAACTGGCTCTCTTTAGCTGTTTACGTCTCCGGGATTTTCGATCACACACAAACCCACGCCTTATGTCTGCTGTAAAAAGCTTCTGTCAACATGAATCTCGAATGCTTGCGCTTTCTTGTTTCTATCAGGGTTATTTTTAAGTGCAAGTCTGGCTAGTGGGTACACTGATCACGTAGATAGGTAGGTAGCAAACCCATTTTTGGTGGTAGGTAGCAAAAGCAATTGGTAATGTTGTGTCATAATGTTCTGTAAAAATGACCTGCATATTTCATAGTTCCATTCCACCGCACCAACCACCATGGTACAAGATAATCGTTCACGTCGACTACCTAAGTGGGAAAAAACGTTTTGCCATCGGGTGTTTGGACAAAAAGCGTTCTCTTACATGGGGCCACACTTATACAGCATCTATACTTATAATAAATCTGTAGAGAGGTCAATTCTGTACAAGGAATATATTTTCAAAATAACTATCAGGGGGCGATTAGTGGTCGATACTGGTGCCAAAAATGCAATCAGTAAAATTTTTGTCTGTCTGTCTGTCTGTCTGTCTGTCTGTCTGTATGTTCTTTATAGAAACAAAAACTACTCGACCGATTTTATCGAAACTTGGTACAATTATTATTCATACTCCTGGGCAGGTTATAGTATACTTATCATCACGCTACAATCAATAGGAGCAGAGCAGTGAAGGAAAATGTTGGGAAAACGGGAGAAGTTACTCCATTTTTTAAGCTTCCATCGCGTGTGTAACCTTAATGGTTAAAGTTACATAGAAATCATGTATTACGGAAATGTTTTACATAAAATTATCTAAAAAATATCCCACTACAGCATATGTCTATCTTTTATGGTTGACTCACAATAACACGTGTAACTCCCGATAGCTTAGCAGTAATCTTACGTTTATCGTCGGATTGGGCTGAAATTTGGCATGCAGGTAGATGTTATGACGTAGGCATCCGCTAAGAAAGGATTTTGATTAATTCTACCCCCAAGGGGATAAAATAGGGGATGAACGTTTGTATGAAACTTTGTCAATTTTAAACCGATCGGGCTGAGAGTTTCAAAATCGGGGGTAAAGTAACTATTCCACGCGGACGAAGTCGCTGGCAGAAGCTAGTAGCTAATAAATGTCTGAACTTGATTTCCACGTCCAAGTTCTCATACAAAAAACTTGTAACGGAATGGCTTCAGCGCTTAAACTATCATGAAACTGAACATGTCATATCAATCTATTAGTTAATGTACGGGGCGGACGTGATCGACTGGACTGTAGGGTGGCCAGGGTAGGTTATCCTATTCTTCAAAAGTGGACTGTATGGTGACAACCCACCTAGGTATAAATGATCCAGACGCGTTGACGCTCCGTCTATAAGCTACGGGCCATGAGGATGCAACCCTTAGCTGAATACTTGCTATACTTGCTGTTATCAACACAATATATAGGGGTAGGTATTGAGGGCTTACCAATAAAGTCACAATAAAACACTATTTAACTTGTTCACTATGCACTTTAGCGATTTGAAGGGTGAAATTCGCGACTATATGATTCTACATTTAGGTATAAGTTCAAACTATCTTGCAAATGACTACAAATTTCTTTAAGTTTCTATGTTACTATTGTACGGCGCAACTATACCGTATCGACACCCAAAAAATCACCGTGTGTGATGAAGTTTATTAACTAAAATTTTCACTATGCTAATTCTAGATTTTAGGCTATATCTAGGCTTAGGTCTATGTGAGTAGGGGTTGTCGTACCTTTATGGATAGCCCTCGGTAAGCTCCATACAGCGGAGATGAATTCACCCCTTCATCCCCCTCCATGTAGGGGTGGGATGCCGAAAACTATACAAAACTATTGTAGGCACGAAGCTATTACCTACTTGGGGTGAATTTACCGTAAAACTATGCTAGGAGGGCTATACAGCTATATGTATCTCTATAGATACGACAACCCTCTACAAAACTACATATGTTTCAACCCTGTCACTCAAGGGGTTGCAACTCTATAAGCGTATATGTTTCAGGGGGATAAAAATAAACAGTTTTATTTAAACCTTAATTACGGCTTTATGCCTGCATACACTATAAACATCTATATATCCCCTGAAAGGATTTTTCAAGGCGGTTCTGTTTCAGACATTTAGAAGTCTAGAATCTAGACTTGTATTTTCGGGAAAGGAAGAGGGTAGATGCAAAGTGTTTTATTTTTGTGCATACCTTCACCAGGGCTATTTATCAAAAACCATTGACCAATCACGTACCAGCACCCTCCTGCTCTGTGATTGGTCAGTGTCGCTTTTAGCTATGCGACTACCTTTGACCTAAATATTTCAGGTCTCAAATTACCAAGCCCTTTCTATTTACCTATGTATGTCTGTCTGTGTGTGTATATACCTCGATTACCTTATATACCACCGATCACCTTTATATACCTTTATATACCTTGATTACCTTTATATACCTTCGATTACCAGGGTTACCATGTGTTTACTGTTATGTGTAAGGGATAGGATACCCTACCTAACTATATTCTATTTACTTGGAAGAAATAAAGGCTCCAAGGGCTTATATACTGCCTCTTGAGAGCAAACGACTGTAACGAATGTGTCTTATTTCAATAACAAACTATATGTCAACTATAGCTACCTATAACTATCTATACTATGCAGCTTTATTTGTTACAGCATTCTATGTACTAACAAACTACCTATAACTACCTATGCTATGTAGTCGCGGTTTTATTTATTTGCAACATTCTATGTACTACTATAGCTACCTATAACTACCTATACTATGTAGCTAAGACGCATCGTCGCGAACAGTTAATTCAAACCACCTTTTATACATATACCCTCAGAAACTCATAACCCATGCATACACACACACAACCTCTAACCATCACTTGCACTATTTTCTCACACACTCACACACACACGCTCGCCCTAACACACACACATACACACACACATTCCCACAGATACACACACACACACACACATTCCCACAATCTCTCCTGATGCCATTAGTGCAGTCAACGTCTGTTATATAACATTTTATATTTTTATTTTATTTTATTATTATATTTTAATTACTTTTTTGTTACAAATGTCCAAATCCAATATTGTATAATATTTCTTAGACGAAAGAGACTGAACCCACCTGACGGGACACAGGGTATCGTAGTGTGGGGTGCAATGTCATATAAATGATGGACGTTTTCTTCTTCTTAAGAACAATAAAAAATATTATTATTATTATATTATTAAAAATCCAGTAATGCAGTTTCAGTTCTCAACAAATCGGGACCGAGAGTTAATTATTTATCGCTATTCCTCATACTTTCGGATTTGGCCATTCATGCCCACTTGATAAATTCAGCCTGTATGGATAGGGGAGCGTTCAAGTATTACGTAACGCAATTTTTGAAGATTTTTGACCCCCCCTCCTCCCCTTGTAACGCACCGTAACGTTTTTCTGTACCCCCTCTCCCCCTCTCTAAACGTTACGTAACACTCAAGTGACCATTTTTACCCTAAAGTCGCAAATAGTTATGTTATAGTTATTATCTTTGGTATATGTATTGGGAATTTGGGAGTTTTAATTCCCTAATTTTTATTAAAAAAAAAAACAATGTTACGTAACGTGTTGTAAGAAAGACCCCTTCCCGCCCCTGTAACGCATCGTAACGTTTTACGAGACACCCCCTCCCCCCAAATTGCGTTACGTAATACTTGAACGCCCCCTAGGGTTACAAGGAACCTGAACCTGTCATCCTGAGTGGCTGTAACATATAGACAGAGAGCTCTTTGATGTAGCTTTTGAGTCCCGTTTGCACCTTTTGAGTACAGAACCGTAAAGAGCGAGTCTTCACTCTCTGCGCTGACCTCGCACGGTTGTGTCCGATAACCTAAGCGCTACTTAAAATTGTGCGGAATATGGTCTTATCTGCTTAAGAGTAGTAGCCAGCGCATATGTGGATTCTCAGGATCTTCTTGCTAAGATTATGAGTACGATTATAGTATGTCTTTAGGTATAGGTACTTTTGATATTTAGAACTTCGAAGTTTCGTGATACTGTAATGTATGTACTCGTATGTATGTGTGATTTACTTTATTACCTCGTCTCATCCGAACAACTGAACACATCACTACGATTAATGTCTTTCGATTTTTTTTCTTTCAATACATTCCTTATTAGCGTAAAACCGGGATAGATGCTCCAGTAGCGGTGGCCCGATTGTAATTACTCTATAGTTTGATTTTTAATTCGAGTCAGTAAAATGACATTTAATGCAATGCAAAAATGCAAATGCAATGTTGCAGGTTTTTAGTCTCAAATAAATAGTGATGTGGTAAAATCGAGTTTTACAATTAAAACTTAGTCGAGATTACATTTTTTTTATTCAATATCAAATAGCCTTTATATAAATAAAAATATGTAATTTACGGTAATTAAACATAATACAACACGGTAGGTAATTACATATAACATAAAATACTGTTATATTCTTTGTTTTTGGTTGTTGGATCATCACTTGTCACGCTATGAACGACATCTTGTTTTTCATTCTGCTCCCGAATTCAAAATCCCGAAACCCAACCGTCCACCTCTAAAGAGAGATGTCTCCCTCCAAAATGCGGTGCTGGTATTATACACACCGTACCATTCAAGAAAAGTCGAGCGTATCCCCACTTCAAACTGGCGGAAGGCTGATATTATTCAGTGGTTGGATGAAAAACAAATTCAATATCAACCTACAATGATATAGGCTCAATTAATAGAAATAGTAAAATTACAAAAACCTGATTACGAACGCTATGCTGTGGAAGAGTTGGCCGCTGAATACGGTGTCACAATCCTGCGTCTACCCCTTTATCACAGTGAGCTCAACCCAATAGAGTTAGTTTGGGCTCAAGCAAAGAGTTACGTCGCCAGGAACAACAAAACTTTTAAAATAAAGTTTCTCCAATTTTCCATGCCGAAGTAAAAGTCGAAGACAAAATTTATAGATGAATATGTGAATTCATTCGTTATAAATGTAACTGATTCCGATTCTGAATATACTGATTCAGAATCGGAGTCGGAATCAATAGCAACCGTAATGAATAAAAACGTATAAAATTACTTGTATTTTCCCGACTTTCTAGTGTTAACTCCTCTGAATCTCTTTATACATTTTTTTCCCAGCTTTTGTAATAATGTTGTAGTGAAAATTTTTAATATGTTGGTAAGGTCCATGTTTCTAAAATAGTATTATTTAATACGGTATGTATTAAATATTTACAATAAAAAAAAACGCTTTGATACCTAATAAAATAAAGCGTGACTAAATGTCTAAGTCTATTGATTGCTGAACATCACTATTGTAGCGGGTCACCCTTTTTTGTATCGGTGACAGTTGCACTTATCATTTTACTGACTCGAATTAAAAATCGTACTATAGTTTCGCGGATGAATCGCATACTATTTTGTTTATGTATCGAGAGACTTTTCAACTACCACTAAGTGGGCCGTGTCTCATGTCTCTGTGCAATTGCATGGGAGGGCAAAGTGCGATCAAAGTTTTTTTCGGAATAGATGCTCTGTTTTTCAGCAGGTCGACTATCCTAAACGTAATTTATATGGACTAGGCAACTAACAAACGAGTTGTGTGAGATTGATCACTACAGAGAAACGAAGTTGGTTTTTGGATATGTGCTACAACAAAGAACAATATTAAAGATTGGTCTATTTTATACATGTGTTTTAGATTTTCAGAAAAAAGGCAACTAAAATCTTAAAAAAAACTCCGCGAAAATGTGAAATGGGTAATAAGGAGACGATTTCAAAAACGTAACTTTAGGTACATCATCATACCTGAGTTAGAACTTGGTAAATCCCTGGTGCCAATTTACTGCATTGGTCTGTTGAAAAGTCATCTTGTTTGGATATTGTTTGTATTTTACGGTCGCGACATCTTTTGTTATCATGTTCACGATCCTCTACCATGCAACATTGACCACTGTTGTAGGTATTAAATACAATTATATGCCACAGGATTCTTGTAAAATGGCCAAGATTATAAACATCTCGAGAGATTGTAAACTCTCGATGAAGCTGAACACTTGGAATACTTTTTTACGCATCAGGATTTGATAGTCTATAATCCCTCGAAGGAATTCCGAGAAATTGTGAACTGACATAAACTAACGACCTATCAATGTAGGGTTCTACAATTTGTCGGATTTTCTGGCCTAGTCAAGTAGCGAAACATAGGGCACAGGAAACTTAGGGCTATGGTACGATGGGAGTTAGAGGAGCCGCGCAGTGGGGCTTTGTCGTCGTTTAGAAAGTTGGAATAGTAATTATTAAAAAAAAAAAAAAACATCAGCAACATACTAACTGCAACTTTTGAACAATAATTTCTGTTCGTGTTCACCAGTTATGTATAATAGCAAATGTTATTTAATTGATACTGATTTTATGTAAAAGGCGGAGTCCTGGTTTCCTGAAACATAGGTTTGCAGCTGAGCTCAGGCACCAGTCTTCCACAATGATAAAGTTTTGGAATAACATTGTATTTGATGTATTGTTAAAATATTGTGGTGAGAGAGAAATAAACATATTATATAATATTAATACCTAACGTTTCGTTTCTTGTTATTCTACGATTTCTCGGAATTGACTTCGAGAGATTAGAGACATTTTGATGCGTAAATGTTCAGTTGACAATTTATCGAAAGTTTACAATCTTTCATGATATTTTATAATCTTACGAAGTTTTCCATTTTTCGGTGGCATATACAATTCATTAGTAGGTCACAAAATTTCTTTCCGCTGCTCCTCCTAGTCAGACCATGTAGGTAATTTTATCGTTTAAAATAATCTTAACATCTACTTCCACTGATATAAGAATAATATGGTTATTCTCGTCATAAATTCGCATTTCCTATCTACTCAAATTTACAATATTTAGTAGCTTTACCTTTTAGTTCGTGGCAAAATAATGAATATCTCACGGGAGGACCTACAACGCTTGTCGAGGTCGGTCCCTGGATAGGTGACCATAACGAACCCCTATTCCTCCCTGCCATGGAAAGCAGGTTAGCCGTTGCACCCGGCTGTTTGAACAACTTGGTCGTTACGGGTAGCCAAAAACCAGAAAAACTGACGTCAGTCTAGCCAAGGAAACTCCTGTCACCCTGTTACTGGGTTTTGGAGGACTGTTGGCATTCGCTTCATTTAAAATACCTACTGGTAATAAGTTGCATACAGAAAAATGTAAGTCGACTCCATTTAGTTTTTCCTTTAAGTACTTTTTTGCAGTTTTGATACCGAGCCTGTTGCTCATAGTGTTATTAAAAACGATATTGATGACTTTGGCCCAAAATAACCTAAATTTATAAATAAACTAGCGACCCGCCCGGGCTTCGCACGAATGCAACGTAGATACTAATGTTTCCTCTATTATAATATGCATGTATTATACATATAAACCTTCCTCTTCAATCACTCTATCTATTTAAAAAAAACCGCATCAAAATCCGTTGCGTAGTTTTAAAGATCTAAGCATACATAGGGACAGACAGAGGGAAGCGACTTTGTTTTATACTATGTAGTGATTCTGAACAAGTCATGTTTTTCCTCCTTATACACTAGGTAGATAATATTGTGATAAAGCATTAAGGTTTTTAACTTTTAAGCTCTTTTAATAACAGGGACACATACAAATGTAGTAAGGTATAGATAACGCCCGGTCTTCGAATTCTAGATAAGTTGAATCGTTTCTCCGGGACTCGACGAGCTTCATTGAACGCCGCTTTTCAACATTGAAAATGAAGTGAAATGTCAATGCATACAAACAAGATGGAAGTGCCAGTTGACTTCACGCTCACTCCAGCTAAGTTCACATGGTAAGATGCTGATAGAATAGACCGACTCGTCGCGTCGCCTTTATTAATGCTGGTTTTCAAGAGTAGCAGTGTGTATGGCGGGCTTGACCCAAATAAATGTTTTCATACAAATTTTATTTGAACCGATACTTTTCACTGCTATAGAAAATCTGGTGGCTTAAACAAAGTAACTTTTTCTTCATTATTTTAAATCCTATTCGCACTACACTTCAAAAGCAGCCAGAAGAATTTTCGGACATCCTGGATGCTGCAAATCTCATATTTTGTTCAATCAATGTACCTAACCATCACATGCGTTTCACAGTGCCCAACTTTTGTTCCAATGAGTACCTTTTTTTTTGGACGGGAAATCATCAAATGACTTCTCCCGCTCTGGGCGGAGCGGAAGGGAGTGTCAGACTCTTACTGACTAAAACCCACCCGTGATCCTTCTTGTGCCCTTTGCGTTCCAGGGCTGCAGTGACTCTTTCGAAGAAATTCCGCAACCCTAGCAGGCACTAACCCTATGGGGTCTTCTTTGCTGACGGCTCTTTGAGGCGCGCGTGGAACACGACGCGCCGTCGACTCGGGCCTGGTTGCTATCGGACGGCGAGCCACCCATAGCTCGCCATCCGCAGGCCCTTCCAATGAGTACCTAAAATTCCTAAAAAATATTTTTCAAAAATATTTGAGGTTTGGGGGTAGGTACCTCTAACCTCAAATCACAAAACAACGGTCAAGATAAAACTGTCATATCTAATTAAGTATCGTGCATCGAAATAATACCTAAACAGAATCGAAACAACAAGTTCAAGTGGAAATTACAATGAATCATTTTTAAGATAACATTGTAAATTTTGATAGGCTGAAGAAAAATAAAGTCGTTATCATGACTAGGTTATTTATTCACCTTTTATCTAGAATAATATTATGGACCGCACTACACACATATGATAGTTCAAGAAACCAATTTTTTTTTAGGAGAAAAATTAAAAAAATATCTTTTTTTATATAAAAACGTTGCCCCACACTAGGATGTACTCCTGTATCTTGGGTTCGTTCACAAACATGAATACTCACATACACAAGACACCCAGACCCGGAAAATTATCTGTAGGCCATACAAACATTTGTTCCATGCGGAGATCGAACCCGCGACACGTAGCGAAGCAGCCGAACGCTCAACCACTGCGCCAACCGTGTCGTCAATAAATAAACCTTCTATTTAGTGAACTTATTAAAATTTTGGGAAGCCCGGCAACCTTCATATCTATTTGGTATCTTCCAGGCCAAATAGTAACAGCCGCAGTTCGATCTTTAAGTTAGTAAGCCATACTTTAGGTGGGGCACACCACCGTGGTGGCGATAAGACCCCTCTTTAAGGAGTGTTTGGCGAGACGCCACAGCTTACTCACCGGACACGGCTGCTCCGGGAGGTACCTGTTGTCAACACTGTGTAGATCGCCCGTAGGACACGTGGAAGCATATGGTGAAGGTCTGTCCTGTCTGGGTGGAACAACGCTGTGTCCTCGTCGAGGCAATCGGCGATGGCGACCTCTCGGTCACCGTAGGCCTACGGATGGCGAGTTATGGGTGGCCCGCCGTCCGGCTCAAAGAGATTTCAGCATATAAGACGGTGCCCCATAGGGTCTACGCCTGCTAGGGTTGCGGAATTTGTTGGAAAGGGTCACCGTGGCCCTGGAACGCAAATGGCATTAGGACGAACACGGCTGGATTTTAGTCAGTAAGAGTCTGACACTCCCTTCCGCTAAGCCCAGAGCGGAAGAAGTAATTTGATGATTTCCTTAGAGATTCAAAACAAATAGACTTAGTCCTAAGCTTACAAGCACGTGTAAGCACAGACGTCGTTTCCAAAACTTTGTCTCCTTAAATGTGTAGGACTAAAAGTTATAAGTACATCTAACGCTTTGTTTTAAATAAGTTTTGCGGAAATCGCTGCCATTGCTCCCAACTAGAAGTTTATTGGTCTAAAGCAGACATAATCATCCACCTTGGCTAAGCTCGGGGTCACCAACCCGATGCTATTTACTGCACAGACTATTGGTGACGTCAGAGGTACTTGGTAATAATTGGAGTAGACATAGAGCATGCATACAGTGCTGCTATTTAGATTTACAAACCGAATATCCATTCATGACTAACAACCGGTTGGCCATAGCAAAATCTTCAAATAAATTGTTGATATCGAATAGCGTCTAATCTATGTATATCTATACTAATATTATAATGAGGAAAGATTTGTATTTTTATATTTTTGTATGTAACGAATAAACTCAATAACTACTGGACCGATTTAAAAAATTATTTCATCACTAGAAAGCTACATTCACCCTGAGTAACATAGGCTATATTTTATCCCCGTATTCCCACGGGAACGGGAACTACGCGGGTGAAACCGCGGGGCGCTGCTAGTAAACTATAGTTGTATAGATGCACGAGTTTTTTAACAGAAAACCTGGAAAACGAGAAACTACCTTTTCGAAGTACGCGAGAAAGTGACCAGACCGAAACTTTCTCATGAACAATGGTTGTACTAGACCTTATCTATCCCAGTAGTGCACCAGTTGCCAGTGGCAGTGTGTGCAAGTCCTAGTCCTTTTAATCCGGTTATGTGTGCGCCCGCGCATCACTCGCTAGCCCGCAGTCTCTCGCGCAGCCCGCCACTTGTGCAAGCGCACACGACAAAGACCGCGAATTTTTAAAGCATTTTTTTTATTCCAACGTCATAATTTAAAACATAATGTACAAGTCGTTGATAGTTCTTTGTGTAGTTTTCTGTGTTGTTATTGGTGAGTTTTATTTTTTGTTGATTTAATTTTTTTTTAATATTATCTTCTATTGTTAAAATTAAAATCTCAAAATAATCGTGCATTGTATTAATTTTCTTTCTGCATTGTATTAAAAAATCTCGAAATCAATTTATTCTAATAGACTATTAAATCTTTATGATGTAACCTAGACGTTTATGCACCATTTAAGAAACATAAAGCTCAATTTAAACTGTAATACACACGCAAATGCTTTTTGTTCATCAGTTCGTAATTATTACTTAGGGAAACATGAGTAAAAAACTTCAAAGAATAGGTACGTACCTACACACAGAACCTCTACGTTTTTTTAAGTCGGTCAAAAAAGGCAAACGTATCGGAGATTAAGTGTTAAAACAAAAACAGTTCACGACTAATCTCGACGTTAATTATTGAGTACTATCTTAGTTAGTCATCGTTAAGTCACGGAGATATCGGGCGTGGATCAAATCGTGACACGATGAGCCTTTTCCGTGATCGTGAGCCCAGATCACTGGTTTTTTTCTCCATAAAATACATTATTCAATTAAAGACTATTCAGTATTCATAACATTTGAGCAAAATTGAAAAAAATAATAAATGTTAACAAGTTTTTCTGAAATCAAATTAGATGATGATTCAAATTCTGTCTGACACCTCAGTATTTTGAAATGCTAATTGGTCAATTAAATCCTAAAACTGTAAAGTTACACTTGCAATTAAATTATAAGCGTTGACTACTTCCAGTGCAATTGAATTATTTTATTTAACAGTTTGGTTAATGAATCAAAATTAATCTACTGTTACTGAAATTTTATGGTTAACGTGTAACTCACGTAGAATTATTATACCGTGATTAAAACAAACTTTGCTTTGTTTTATAACTCTAACCACTTAATTAGTTAATGTACCGGTAAATTATTTTATGGTAGCATAAAATCATTTATTTTATTTCACCTACTGTATGAATAAAAACAGTAGGTTTGCAATTAAAACAAAAATAAAAACAAAGGCAAATACCGCCGTATTGGATACAATAGATAATTATATTAATAACATAAAATAAACGGCTGTTGCTTCGTTAGTAGTGGTGAACTAAACAATATTTTAATTATAACAAAAACATACCTCAATCAATAACAAACATTCATCTGAATCCGGCTTACAGTTAAACCGGATTCAAATAATACCAGTATTTTACGTGGAGCGGCTGCCTACCAGACCTCCACAAAATATTTCTCAAAAAAATATTATTATAATATTATTTAATTATTTGTAATGTCCTTCCCAAATATATATACATATATGTATATATACATATATTTTATTTTATTTATTCATTGTACACCTACCACAGTGTTGTCTTTTTAACCCAAAAGTTGACTGGTAGAGAATGCCTTGTTGCATTAAGTCCGCCCATGTACCACTATTGTACATACAGTTTAAATAAATAAATAAAATATCAATTCAGCATTATACTGCATCAGATCAGATTGCCAGCCGACCCCAAGATAGCTGGAATACAAGCTAAGCGGATGACAAGTCTGTCACAAGACAGTTTTGACGCAGGTGTGCGCACAGCCTAAGATATTCTACGAACTAGTTAAGACTCGTCCGGATGCTCGAGTCTATCTTAAGCTTTAATTTAACTGTCTTGAGAAACAGGAATTAAGGTAATTACAAGACATTCCTAACGGAGTTCATATTTCCTAATTACTATAGGTACCCGTAAAACGAATCGATCAATGACACGAATTGATGACTCTCCTCTAAATATCTAATAATAGCAGCGCCTCGCGATTTCACTCGCGTAGTTCCCGTTCTCGTGGGAATATGGGGATAAAATATAGCCTATGTCACCCGGGGATAGTATAGCTTCCCAACACTGCCGTCCGTTAACTTAAAGGGCGCAAAGCCACAAAATCAAATTTTGAGCTATGAGCGAAAAACGTGGGAAATATTTCAAAAAATTGCCACTTAAAAACTATAGGTCGTACAACATAAAACTAAACGTTCAAAGATAGCTTGTTAAATTTACAAACTTATAGTGATAACCTTGTCTAAATATAATTTATTTTAAGTATAAAAAAACGCCTTTTTTCTTTTTAGCAGTGCATAATTTGGTGATTTTAAAATAAACACTTACCTAAAAAGGCCCTAAGTCTACCTTAGCGACTTTATAGCTTATGATTTCGACATAAATTAAGTGTATTATTTTTGTGTACCAAAACTATTCAAAATTACTTAGCTAAAAAGGCATTTAGTTACTTAACGGCTTTATACTTATGTATTTCCCATTTCCATTTAGTATTAATTCTTAGCTATATTAACTCAATAGTGTTTTAGTGTCTTTATAGGTAAGTTTTTTGAATTTAGTGTCTTTTTATGAATATTTTATTTCATACTTACTACACTTAAAGGCCGTTAAACGTTAAAACTTTTATCTTAACGGCGTTTTATTTATGCATTTAGGAATAAATATTTACTTATTAAAATTAAATTTATAAAAATGGCACTTGAATCAGTCTTTTAGTTACTTAATTATATTTGTTCTATCTCTAATATCAACTGGATTTCCTACATCATTTGTTGGTAAATTGTTTCAAAATGTTAGTTTGTGTGGAGGAATTATGGCAGCTAAAAGATTCAAGATTCAAAGCATTTATTTCAATTAAACCCTTTACAGGCACTTTTGAATTGTCAAGTCGAAAGAGGTGAAGCTATCTGCACGTTCCAAAGCGTAGATCTCTATGGAGAAGAACGTGCAAGAAACTCCACGGACACTCTTTTAAATTATGTTCTGTATTACATAACCTTGGTTACATCCTTGGTCGCTTCTATATGTGAGGACAATGCATAAAAAAGGAAACTATAAAAACAATTCAAAGTATAAAGATTAAAACAAGTCAGTGGCAGTTAAGAGGTGACCAATCTCAACCGACGGCGCCCGTTCACGAACATGACGCGTGTATTGGCACCATTTAGCTCAACCATTTTGAAGGGAACCGAATGATCCAACACACACGCCACCATCAGCGAAATATTTGAGCGAGCATTACATGCTCTCAACTGCCATTTTAGTTCAAGTCACAAAGTAAACTATAACTGATCAAGTGTAAATGGCTCCATGGTACTCACATTTACAATATTTGAGAATATTGTAAAGCTAACTTATTTATGTATGATGGTAGATTTTATCGCAGCGTCAATACCTTTTGGAGATGAACGATAAGTAATACTCACGATACGTGGACTTTTCAGGTATTTATCGTTCATAAAACGCAAAGCAGGAAATTCATAGTCGGAGTTATTTTTATAATAAAGGTCCTGTACCATGTTTTTTAACTATGCTCTAGGGTTGGATTTTTGCGCCTATCTGATATCAAATTTGTAAAGTTTATAAAGTTTTCTGGTGAGAGTGATTATACGATTACTTTGCAGTTATTTATAGACGGAACAGCATCTACAAAATATTGAAAGTCGTAGAATTTCCCCTTTTTTTTCATAGTTAGTTCAACTTGGTGGTGCACTTGATCTGAGCTCATAAAGGAATGTTCACATTATCCCCAGAATCATCATAAAACGCATTTTTGCTGGTGAAGAGATGTGGGTTTACGATTTTGACATGCAAACTAGTCAGCAAGCTTTGGAGCGGTGCCTTCCAACTGGGCCGAAACCGTAAAAACCGAAAAGTCGATTAAAGTCAAAGTCATGGTGACTATTTTCTTTGACTATCGCGATGTTGTGCACTCGAAGTTCTTCCCGGAAGTTCAAACGGTAAATAATGCGTATTATTTGATTATTTGCGTTATGGAGAGCAAATTAGACGAAAAAAGCCAGATATGTGGCAAAAAAATCTTGGATTTTGCACTACGACAATGCACCTTCGCACAAGGCCATCATTGTCAAGGAATTTTTGACCTAAAACTCAACAAATCCCATCGAGCAACCTCCTTATTCTCCAGATATCTTGCCAGCCGACTTCTTTTTTCCTAAACTCAAATTATCACTTCATGGCACCCGTTTTCCTTCGGTAGAAGACATAAAGGAGAATTCGCGGCGAGAACTGCACCCAAGTCCAGAAAAAGCGTTTAAAAAATGTTTTGATGACTGGATTATTCGTTGGTTGGCGTAAGTGTATCGTTTCTGAAGGAGCATATTTTGAAGGTGATAAAATAACTTTGAATGAATAACTAACATTTTGTGTATTACTGGTCTTTTAGCGGTACTTTCTTGACAGACTAGTATTACTGATATGGAACCAACAAAATATATTTGTGCACTGATTAAAAAACATTCCTAGAGATGTTGATTTGTTTCAATATAAACTGACTATGGATTTCAAAGAATATTCCAAAAAATCTGGCGATTTATCTAGTGTATGAATTCATTTCTTAAGATCCTCAAATGGCTCGGAAGCAAAGTGTAAACATTATCATGGGATTTTTAAGGTTAGAGGCAGTCCCATGCCATAATTCAGCGTTCTATTACTGCTACGAGGAGTAGCAACATTGGTAATGAAATACCTATTATCAAACGGCAAAACATGACTGATTATTACAACTAAATCATTAACACGCTTATTAGTTTCAGCAAATACATCAAAGATCATGCATACAACTTTAAACCGGAAAACCCGCGGTCGATCGCCATAGCAATTTGGTAGGTATCTATTTGTCATGGTGCATAGTCACTGGAACGTTATAAAAATCTCCGTTCCCGGGTACCATTTTTAAGGTTTGTGCTTATGAGACCCATAAATTATTTATTTACTGCAATAACTACTTTAAAATAGTATTTACTTATCTCGGCATTTTGTCAGTCATTGGTAATGTGGCGGGAATCCGTGCGGGAAGAAAGTGCGGGAAGGACGTGCGTCGACGTGCGGAGCTTCCGCTCCGCGAGCGACGCACGGCCTCCGCGACGATGATGACTTAGACACGAGGGACACCACTGCGCGGGGGTGACAGGCGAGAGCTGATAGCGTCTTTTTAGCCAATTATTGTGGCTTAGTGTCTTTTAAGTAGAGGATTTATACCATGAAATGAGTAACTAAAGGCGGTTAGAGATTTGAGAAAAGTACTTCTTAATTATTATTGCATGAGTCCTACGCTAAAAAGTCGTTAGCAGATTTTAACGTGTTTGTAGTGTAGTATTTTTATTAGACGCCTTTTTAGTCTAGGTTATTGACGCAAACTACCAAAAAGCTTCTTGGCTTAAAAGTAAATTAAAGTATCTTCAGGACTTTTTAGTGTAGTAGTGTCAATAAAGTGTCTTTTTTGCCAAGCAAACTTAGGAAAAATATGGCGTTAAGGGTTACATGTGACCTTTTAGTTAAATATGGATGGTTAACGTACTTTAAGTAACGTAAACTATTCGTTTTTTAGTGTTTAACGACCTATACGCTAAAAATATTTCAAAAAGTATAAGTATTAGAAATATGTTACTTAGACAGATCGATAGAGAATTTTTTTCTACATACGATGGCGCTAAAACCTCAAAATCGACCACCTGAGGGTTTACGCCTTTCTTGTTAATGGACGGCAGAACAGTGAAATAATTTATCAAATCGGTCAAGTAGTTTCGGAACCTATTCAATGCAAACAAAAAACAATCAAATCTTTCTTAGATGTAGTAAAACAACAAACTTAAGAAAACTAATTGGCATATAAGAATTCTCATGATTACGAACTTATCTCATTGCCCATCAATATTAGTCATCAGGCCGCAAGTATTTTTTGCACACCTGTTTTTATTAAAATCGTAACTTCGGATAATGATATCATCGACCCATGGGGCAAATTAATTCCGGGAAAGGTTACGTTAGATCTTTAAAAGCCTTGCCAACGATGCTCCTTGAAATAAAATTGACTCAAATAAAAACAAAATCAACATGAAGACAGGTGTAATAACGACAAAATCTTCGTCTCAGTATACACTAACGAGAAAACTACTGCAACGCTTTTCGCAGTCGAACTTTAAAAGCATTGGACGGTAAACAAGGCAATGGTGTATGACTTGAAAACTTTATGAAAGGAATTTTATAATAACGCAAAAACAAACTCGATGGTCCGGTCCGAGCTGGCTGGTTACACACCACTGGACAGGACAGGACAATGACTCTCACATAACGACCCGTCGCGATTAAAAAGCTTTTATATGACTTTTATAGGTAGGTCATACTGTCTATTTCATTTCTTTGGAAAACAAAAGTAAAGAACAATGGATACGAGTAGGTGATGTAGAGGATTATGTAAGTAGCGTGTTCAATCATCACTACATAGTATAAAACAAAGTCACTTCCAACTGTCTGTCCCTATGTATGCTTAGATCTTTAAAACTACGCAACGAATTTTGATGCGGTTTTTTTTTAATAGATAGAGTGATCGAAGACGATGGTTTATATGTATAATAAATGCATAATATAATAGAGATTTCGTATCAGCATTGCAACCGTGCGAAGCCGGGGCGGGTCGCTAGTTAACAATAATTTAAAAAAGGATATTCTAATAAAAACTGAAAGTCGATATGCAATAGTCGATAGGCCAAAGTTGGGCACTTAAATATTTTATTTTATTTATTTGAGAAAATAAACAGTTACACATTAAAATCTTATACTAAGTTACAGGTAATTATACAAAAATTATAAATGTGTAACCTACATTTTCCACAACATATCAAAAGTTATATCTAACAATGCGCTATTGTAAACATCCATACACTTCTGAATCGCAGAAAGTGCTTTAAGCTGTTAGTTGCAGCTTCATTAGAGGAAACAGAATAGTAATTACTAGTAAACTTAAAAATAGTCAGGCATGCAAACAACAGAGAAAAAGACAAAGAGGGAAAGAAAATAAGTAGGTATATATAAAAAAACTATAATAATCCAAAATTGTCTTGTTGACAAGATTACTAAATTTTTGAGCAGAAACATAAATAACTATGTCTATGACAATCTTAAAAAGCAGAAGTAAATTTCTAAGTGCTGGACCATAATAATATTGACGTCATTGGGCCTAGACAGCCATTTGATTAGCTGTTACGAATCAAAAGCCCAGTCCAAAATGTAGCGCGAGTCAATCCATTGAATCAATACTTATTGCGGTATCGAAAAGCAGGCTTAAAAGATAAATTAATTAATGAAAATATTGCTTGCAATTATGTACCTACACCAAATCATCTAATAGATAAGTACCTTCGTTTCTGATGGAACTTTGATGGATCGATGATTTATAAAACAATCGATCAAAAAGAACAACGGCTCAATCTATCATTTTATTTTGAAATAATTAAGACGCACGTACAGATAAATCGTCAGATCAACGCAGTCGGGATTGCCACCATTTAATCAAAGTTGTTTATACTTATATAGATAAGAAACTCGAGGATTGACTCTTCAATGACCCACTTTCGTGGTCATGTAGCTAAACTTGTTGCATTTCACTCCTATCTTCATAATTAAACGTAAAACTTTGTAGATCGAAGTCTTTCGGAGTGCGAAAACTTATGCGAACGTCTAGCAAAGAATTTGAAACTCCGATTTGACTACACCTTTCGACAGAAACTGTTGGTATCTGTCGGACATTGTGAACTTTTTTTTATGAAAACGCTTTTTTTTTAAAGTAGCATGTTAAACGTTCGGAGTGCGAACACTTATCTATGCGGACGTCTAGCAAAGAATTTAACGCTTCCAAATAGGTACAGGTGCGGCTTGAAAATTCAACCACGATTTTACGACACTATCACATACATTGTTCTAGGAGCTACCTATCTGTAGTAGAGACATTTAAGAACTAAGTATATGTATGTATGTACTTATATATGAAAACGTATTGTAAAGAAAGTTACATGTTACTACGCACTTGTCTGCTGGAGCCTATTATGTTAAAGCACCTGTCAATTATAGAATGAAATAATTAAGTTTTATTAATCACCACTTTCGTTTCCATTCTATGAAAGAATATAATAACTACAACATTTTAAATTGCTAACATTTATAACAAAAAATAGTAGACCATTAAAATAGTAGAGCAAATCGGACCATTTATTTTTTATATATCTATCAAAATACTACTTCGCGTGACTTTATAGATTACTAGTGTGGATAGGAGGAAAAAATATAATTATTACTCATATTCATTAATTGGATTAAGTTTTTACACTATCTTTGGAAACAATATAGTGCGCAATATGTTAATGATCGTGTATGACCGTTTTATGATATCTACCTAAGTTCAAATGTTGAAGCCGTTAAACTGCGTACCTATTAGTCAAGATGTTTTCGGTCTACTTGCTACATACCTACACAAGACCGATAATATTGAATTTATATACCTAGAAATCTTCTGTCACGTAAAACACACAATGAAGATCATTGCAGGTAGGTATATAACGGACTGACCCGTTCTTAGGCCGCAAAGTGATAATATTTGTTCGAGAAAATTTGTTCCAATTTTTGAACATCAAAACTAGGGCATAGCAATAAAATTAAATCCCATTATAAGACGAAGACACCTTCACTTGTATCAGAGGAATGTGCGATTCTGAATCTTACCAGTGTTGGGATTAAGATGAAAATAGATGGATTCTGCGGGATATATTTAGGTGAAATGTACTGGACAAATGATGCAGGTACAGTTAGCGTTTTGACAAGCAAAAACTCAGCCTTGAGTTGGATGGCCCGGCAACCGTTAGAAAGCCGGTGCGACCATACATTCACATCCACGACTCTAACATACAAACAAACTGGTACTTGTTAGAACATTTTATAGGTAATCATGAAGGCATTTTAATTTTAACGGTTTTACTCAGCAGTCTGCCGCTGCTCGTTATTTGTGGGCAATCAGTGTAAAATGACATACACGGCGAGACGGCAATGCAGTTTTGGTGTTCAATTTTCTTGAAAAATTATCGAGTATTATATTATGTTAGTAGTTCTAAATTAATTAAACTACATCCTATGGTGTTTTTAGAAATAAAATAAATACCTAGACATACTTAATAATAATAACCAAACACCATAATAAACTTTATCTCCTACAGATACTAGTAGGATTTGCCTCTTGCTCTCCACATTTATGTAGGCAAATTAAAACCAATGGGTTAATTTAAAAACTATTATGTTACGATCTTAAACTGCAATGAGGTTTTAAACGCGTCATAGGCGTGGGTAGGGACGTAACTATTGTAAATATCACGGAATTGTATAAATACCTAGGTACTGTTGTGCTGTTTTTGTTGGGCGCACACAGACATCAATATATATATGGATACAGAACTTCAATTGGAAAGAACAAACAAATTCATATTTCAAAGCAACTATCTAGCAATTTTTGCTAGAAAATCGAACGTTCTAAAAACATACCCAGAGTTTTGAATACAATCAATTAAAAAGCTTTGTGTAAGTATGAAATGAACAAAATAATGAAAAATCTCTAAACCATGACCGAAGATTTTCAAATGCGTAGGTAACTCTTATAACTGAAAGGATTGCGGAATTTTTTCGAAAGAGTCACCGCGGCCCTGGAACGCATAGGGCATTAGGAGGAATACGGATGGGTTTTAGTAAGAATCTGACACTCTGACTGACTGCAGCTGAAACCAGTATTGGCTCTTCAATGACAGACCATGACAGACAGGGACGAGTTAGTCTAAAAACACCCGGGTATTTTATGTTTTGGATGGGTACCTAATCGTCAAATGACTTCTTGTGTTCTGGGCGGAGCGGAAAGGAGTGTCAGATTCTTACTGCTTAAAACCCTGTGTGTTCCTCCTAATGCCGTTTGCGGTCCAGGGCTGAGGTGACTCAAAATCAAATGTGTAGAGGTTTCAACTGAACATGGTGGTGAAGGTAAATAGGTAACAATGTGACCCCGTTAAAAAACATGTAAAAAGCGAATCGATGTTTTAGAGCAATCCAGACCCATGATTCCCGGCTCAAGGGGACAGGTTTATGACAACTAAATTTAGCTCTCTATCCCGCTGCGCAGAAACTCTATTTATTGCACTGAATTGCAGCAATTGTCTAATTGAAACAGCCAGATTGCGACCCGGAGAACTACGTAGTTATCTCGAGAATGGCTCGCGTCTACGTCAATCGTTCAAGTAGCTGGAATCTGGATCGTGACTATTCGTGACCGCGATACTTGCAGGTTAGGCGACATTATAGCACTTAGGTCCAAGCTTCACAGCCTGGGTCCTCGCCGCAAAGTCACCTGCTTGTCAGTCTTCTACAGATTGTACTTCAGCGAGTGTGCCCGTGAACTACACGTCCTCATCCCACCGGCCCCCTTCTACCATAAGACATGTAGGCGTAATGTAGGTTACCATCCCTACCTTGTTACTTTTCCACTAATTCGCACCAAGCGTTTCCAATCGTCTTTTGTAATGCGAACAGCAAAGGAGTGGAACTCTCTGCCTGTGTCTATGTTTCCGAACGCATTCAACCCTAATCTCATCAAAGTTAGAGTGAACAGGCTTCTTCTGGGTTAGCTCATTCCATCGTCGATTTTGTCTCTGTCACCTGTGACCTACACTAGAATCAAGAGCAAATCCATTTCACAATAAATCTTATCACTAGATAGTATCTTAGATGAAACCGTGAAAGGCCTGGATAACTGGATAAGCCTTAAAAATGTACAAACATGTTTTACGTAGACCTTATAATATCCACTGCCTACCCTTGGGCGAGACTGAAGTCAAGAGCAGGCTCATCAGAAATAGTGACAAACTCTGGCTCGTTTATTAAACAATTACCTAATCAATAACACTCAATCGTTTCCCATCCGCAGTTTTATACGACGAGTAAGGAAAATGCCTCATTATTCCCGTAATTAAAACTGGTACTATCAAGTACCATGTATTGAACTCTTCCAACCATTTGGACTACTCTGACTGAGGAAATGAATATTAATGCGTTTACATCTGAACTTGCACCACAAAATGGTTATCAATCACATAAAATACCTAAACAAAAAAAATAACCTTACTTACCCGTGGTTAACCCCGAGGGTGGTGGTTTTTATTTTAGGCTGTTCGAATTTCAACAATTTATCATTGAGCTTGAGCCTATAAAAGACATGATTCCTATTTAGGTAGCGTTACACATAATCAAATGAGTAAGTACCTATGAGAATTTAAACTTGAAGTCTTCAAAATAAGACACGACCATAAAAGCTTCGCCTTCGCACTGTCTATCTGCGTATCGGCATCTCGTTTCATCTGCATTTAATAGCGGGTTGAACGACCGCAGTAACATGGAAAGCGACCTAAACAAGCCCCGGCCTAGCCATTATCTCTAGGTATTAGTAAATTTACGACGCACGGATGCATGCGATCTCATCGTGCACCGCGCGATCTTCCGACTTGCTGTGATCGTGCAAGCCGATGAATTTTATTTTGTTATTGTATTCAACTTTCTTTGTACATCAGATACTTTTACTAGCGACCCAAAGCTAATTGAAAGAGCCAAGCTTGTGGCTAACACTCACATGGGGTCGATCTTCAACGAGTCATGGTACTATACGTTTGGCAAACTCGATCCATGGATGAATGCCCTGGGTTCGACCCACGAAGAGTTAGAACTCCCCCCAGTATAAATTATAGTCTATGGGTTCCTGATGTAAATTAGTTGAAAGTTTGACCATAATCGTTTTAGTAGGTGTCTAGTTTTCGTGAAAGAGAAATAAACATACGCACATATGCATAAGCATCCATGTATCCTCACAAACTTTCGCATTTACTACTCTGTTATGAAAGTACCGGGAAAAGATCAATAATACACAAAATGTTAGTTATTCATCCAACTTTATTGTATCACCTTCAAAGTATAGGCTTCTTCAGAAACGATAGGTACACTCCAACGAATAATCTAATCATCAAAACATTTTTTAAACGCTTTTTCCGGATTAGAGTTCTGTTTTCGCTGCGAATTCTGTTTTATGTCTTCTACCGAGTAATAACGGGTGTCACAAAGTGGTAATTTCAGTTTGGAAAAGGAACAAGTCCTGTTTTTGATTTGTTGTTTTTGTCAACTTTTCGAGAAAAATTCGTTCATAATTATGGCCTTGGGCGAAGGTTTCGTGGTGGGATTTTGCATCCATTAATTTTCTTTCTACAAATCTGGAATACCGCATAACGCTCATATTCTTTATACCGTTTGGCATTCCGGCAAGAATTCCAAGTGCACAACACCGCAATAGTCAAAGAAAACAGTCAACACGACTTTGACTTTTCGCATGGTTTTTTAACCGACTTCTCTCGTCACCAGTAACTATGCGTTTCATGAATTTTGGGATGGAATTGACTCGTTTTAGCATGTCCTCAAGCGATTTATATTCAATTGAGTTTTATTGTTTCAAATTCAGGTCTTTTGGAACTAGCCGAACGGCAACAAGTTTTCTTGCTCAAGCGATTATTTTAAATGGTACGGATCAACTCGTGAAGCTCTCAAACTTGAATGAGGATTTTCAGTTTTCTTCACTTATGCGATGTTCAGTTCCAGAAGTTGATGGCCTACCAGAGCGAGGCAAATCTTCAATCACATCTGAACCACTTTTGAACGCTTTGTATCACTCATAAGGCGTGTTTTTGTATAAAATAATGTCTATCCACCGTACCTAAGCCTTCTTTCTGTAACATTAAGACAAATTGTTCGATGTTTGCGGCCAATAAGAAAATCGGAATACCTACACACTAGATATGATATAGGTCACTAAAAACAGCACTGCATTAAATCTACATAACAGATGTAACTCAAACTCCGCGCCAAAATGGAAAACAGTTGTAACAGGCTAAGAACAAAAAAAAAATTTTTGTTTATGATTCCAAATTTTTTTCCCGATACTGTCTTGATTGAATGTATTAGGTATAGTAGCATCATAGGATATTATGTTATTCTAATATACATAGGACCTCATAAACTAAACTATTGTAGGTAAATTTTGATCAAAATTAATTCAGTTTCAGGGCCATCCATCCATCCTCACAAACTTTCACGTTTATTAGTAGTTTTAAAACAACTCATTAGATAAAGTGAGGACTGTCAGACTTCGCGTGCAGTGGGCACCTAGCATTTGCGGAGATAAATGTTATGTTAGAATTGATAAATTGAATATATTCAATGCGCATAACACGCCTGGCTTGTCACGGAAGATCTTATAATACGATACTAACCGCGTCGCACACGCAGCTGTTTAAATCGCTAGAAATATTATGAAACGTAAATCTTCTAAATATATATATGTATATAACTCAAAAGTGACTGACTGGCTGACATAGTGATCTATCCACGCACAGCCCAAACCACTGAACCGATCGGGCTGAAATTTGGCATGCAGGTAGATTTTATGACGTAGGCATCCGCTAAGAAAGTATTTTGATTAATTCTACCCCCAAGGGGATAAAATAGGGGATGAAAGTTTGTATGAAACTTTGTCAATTTTAAACCGATCGGGCTGAGAGTTTCAAAATCGGGGGTAAAGTAACTATTCCACGCGGACAAAGTCGCGAGCAGAAGCTAGTAAATTATATATTTGCATTTCACAATATGAACTTAGGTGGTGGGTACATATACCTAAAATATACACAATTTTAGATCATTATGAACCGTCTTATTGAGGGCTTATTATTATTTAAAAAAACTTTTTACAAAAAAATACAACCGACTTTTACACAAAAAATCAAAAAAGTGCAAAATAACTTTAATTTCGGAACTCGGTGTTTGTGGTTGCTTTTTCGTTTTTTGAACACCGCCTTCCGAAATTAAAGTTATTTTGCACTTTTTTGATTTTTTGTGTAAAAGTCGGTTGTATTGTTTTGTAAAAAGTTTTTTATTTTTCACTTTTTAGTGGTACCTACACCCCCTCCCCTTCCCCACCTAAACGAACCAATCTCATTGGTGTAAAAAAAAACGTAGGGTAGAGTGGTAGCCATTGAACCACCAAAAGTTTGAAGAGCTCTAGCGCGCACGTTGTTACAGTCTAAGAAAATATTTTTATCTCAGAAGATAGGTTATTTAATAAGCTGCCAAATTGCGTTAAAAAAATGGAAAATATTTGTTGTTGCCTAATTTATACAGGTTTTTTTAAAACAAGGGAAATGGTTCATAGCGTACTCCTAAGGGTACACAAAGAACCGGGGGGGTGGTATTAAATGAACCAGGTGGTACACAATGAATCACGGTGGTATAAAAACCCGTAATTGTTTGAGTTAAATGAAAAATAAATACAGCATTTATAAGTTTCCATATTTATTAAGTCTCGGGTTATATAATAACCGCACAATTAGTCTTAAAACTTAATTTTTAACAATAGTTATAAACTTTTAAAAAGTTTTGTTACGCATAAACTCTATCAAGAAAAAAAAAAACATTTTGTACTTGCTTATTAATATTAATATGAGCATTTATAAAATCACCTATGTTTTTATCACAATCAGCCTGGCCAATTGGCCAGGCTGATTGTGATTACAACTTGCTGTATTGTAAATGCGATTAATCGGATGTCAAAATTTCGCGCTCTCCACTTGTGTCTTTACAGACACTGCGTCCTTTTAGTTGCCAGCACTTTATGTGGACGTGGCACTGTTGTGGTCGAGGTTAGGCCATAGAATTTATTTGCACAATCCAATAAATATTCCTTTATGATGTCTTCTTGTTGGTCAGTAAAAATGTTACTTGCATAATAATGGGGCTTCAGTCTACACGACGGATTGTTCCTGTTGTTTGTAACATATCTTCGTCTTTGGCTGCTTTTCGGATGCTTTATCCTGACAAGTGTTTTTCTATACCTCTTTGTATAGCTTCCGCGGTGTGATACCCTTTTTTACGAACTTCCCTTCCTACCGTGTTTCGTCCCATGCTGAAATAGACAAATAGTGATCAATTAATTATATCTACTCACATGAACACTTAGAGGTTGACTGGAATGATACTCCCCACCTGTTTATATAGCATTACACAAAGCACTTAGATGTGGTACACAATGAACCGTGGTTCATTGCTTACCCAGGATAAATGGCTCACAGCGTACCCATCCCCTCTTAGGAAATGTTAAGTTATGTTTTATACAAAAACCGTTGAGAATTAATTCCAAAAAATAGTCTCAAACAAGCCTAAAGACCTACATTACACATACAATTCACACATAGTTAAGTAAGAGTTAGATTATTAAAGTAACTACAAAAAGAAACTCACGTTTTTTTCGTCGTTTTTGCTTGAGTAAACACAAGGATGCGGCTCATGTGTGCATATGTCGCGACAAACGCGCGGCGACTAGACCAAACTTCACGACGTGGCCAGCTAGTCCCGACATGTTTTTTGCGCGAGCCGGCAACGTTTCGTATGGCCAGGAGGTACTATGGTTCATACTGTACACGCGGTTCATTGGCTACCACCCTACCCTACAGCTCCTTTGCAGAGTAAACTAAGAGGTCGTCAAAGTAGGCAAAGTACATATTTTTTTTAGATTTTTCGAAAACCGCTTGGTTGATTTCGATAAAATTTTCATGGGACCATTTGGGAAGTATACCCTTTCCAACAAAAAAACAATTTTTCAAATCGGTTGACAAGCGACGGAGTTATGCGCGAACAAACATAAAAAAAAAAAAAAATACAAACATCCGAATTGAGAACCTCCTCCTTTTTTAGAAGTCGGTTAAAAACAAGCAAAATGTTAATGTTTTTCTACTAGGTAATCACTTCGATTTTGGTTATTTTTTTTACTTATATTCTTACTGACATTACTTATGTTTAACATGAATAAAATTAACGAGGCATAATTTGTATAGGTGGAATCGGTCATGACTTTTAGCTAACAACGATGTCATTCATCACAGTTAGAGGTCAGTTGTAACTTATAACATAATGGCTTAAGTAAATGTATGCAAAAAAGCTATTATAGGTATATAAGTATATTACTAATGATATTAAATTATTAAAACAAATCTCAGTTTGATGATGCATTATTTATTTGATAGATAATCATGGATGTTCCGTCATCGATAACACCATAATTTTTCTTCAGGTGGGATCGTGGTCAAACGCGAATCTATCATTATTAAAAAAAGCTTAAATTGACCCATCATGGTAGCCTGTGGTGTTATGTTGTCTATGGTTATTTTACAAGTATTTACAGCATTGGTTACTAAAACTAAGTTTTAAAAGAGACCTCTTGGTACGCTGCATCCAATGCCCCACTTTTGAAAATTACCAACGATAAAAAAATGTTATCAAACTGTAAACCGACCTTGAGGTCGCCAAGCCTCAGGAACTAGGTTATTAACTAGGTTATTACGGTGTTCTAGACGATAAGGGGTTCTAAACAACAAGCCAGTTATCCCGACTCCGTAGGCTAACTATTATTCAATAAAAATCTTTAACACTCAGGCCACCAGGTTGCTCTAAGAACCGGTTCAAACTGATGTGCGCAGTGCTTTGTAACGAAGGTAGCACCGCATCTTGTATTAGTGATTAGCCATGTATCAGATAGTCTTAAAACGCTCATTGGCCCGTGTCTGTGTGACGAGTTACCGACTATGCCTGTCGACTGCCTCACACACAACATTATTGCTACAAACTCATAACGACAACATCACAACTGTAATCCCCACAGTGTTGTGCAGAGGTTTAAGTTGATTTACTCAAAATTTGCCAGTTGGGTCCCATGTGGGGCGCGTCTATTGCCATTAAATAAAACTCGGGTGCTAACTACTGGACAATTCCTCACACCAAACAGCACTGGACATCGTACATGAGAGCTAACCCTTGGCAGTCACGCTTGTAGAAAAAAAACAGTTGCATATTAATAACAAAATTTTATTATATTTCAGAGGCCCGTCCCAAATGGCAGGTCCTACCTCCGGTGCCTGGTTACGTGCCAGTCTACATCAGGTCGGGCGACACACCGCTTGAGGAGATCAACCTGGACTTGGCCGAGGCCTTCCACGAACTACCTTCCGGAAGAAGCGTAGGAAAGCAGATGGAAGCTTCTCCAGAGACCCCAGAACAGGCCGACCAGCCCCAACCTGACGAGATCCCCGCGCCGGCCGACGAAACTGTCGACCATCGCCCATACGAGAAGAAACTCCTCGAAAAGAAAAAGAAAGCCAACTCCGAAATCCCGAAACCAATCGAACGTAGATAGATAAAACGTACTTAAGTCCTAGTTCTAAGTTATTAATTTTAAATATTATTCAACTCAAATTTCGAATACTCAGATTCCTAAAAGCTTGCCATTAGCTTTATTTATTAACACAATGTGTAATCGTAGCCGTTTGCCATTTTGTATTTAGAATACTCTCCGATCTTACTGAAGTAAATAATTTATTTTTAATGCGTCTCGACTTTCTTTTGTATCTTTAATATCCCAGTTTGTTAGAATGGTGATCAGCATTGATTTTTGTAGCTGAAATAACTTTGCCTGAAGGAAGAATTTTCAAAGACACGTAGTGACGAAATTCTTTCGAGGACATCTCTAATAGTCACTAAGGAGCTTACCTGTGTTGCCAGCTTCCTCGTAGAATATATACGTATATATTTTTTTATTTGAGATGGGTTTGCTCTTTAGTCTAGGTCAGAGGTGACAACTGACAAACAGTGACAAAGTCGACAATGGAATGAGCTTACTTAACATATTTTGGGAGAAGGGCCTTCTTCCGGTTCTATAGACTAAAAAACCTTAGACAAACTGTGGTTTCGAAAACTCCCAATCGCTTGCCTTACTATTCAAGCCTTAATCAAGGGGCTATTGTGATATAAAAATGTAAACTGACTAACTTCTGTGCACAATAGTCCTAAATTCGACAGCCATAAAATACTCTCGACTACAAAAGCATTGTGATCAAGCATGACCCCATTGCAATGACATCAGTAGCCATGACACGATTGTCAAACAAATAATAAAGGTCAGTCTCTTCAATAAAACTACGATGTACGAAAGATTCTTATTATTACTTATTTCTAAATTGTATTTATAGATAATACAACAGTACTTATCCAACTACTCAACTATTACACAGCTATTTACAAAAATATTTTCATGATAATTAAACACGGCATGTATAGTCTAAAACTATGAAAAAAGAGGTTCCTTTCGCGTCCAGGTATCAACTGCCCACTTCATCTTGGAATGCGAGACTGTGGTCTCCCAACGCGTACAAATCTTCGGAACTATGAGGTCGTCCCGCGAAGCCTTCTAACCCTCCATAAAGCTTATGTGCTTCTGGGCGGAGGTAGGCTGGCTGTGTTAGCCGGAACTCCAAAGCACAATGGACTCAATAGTCTAAATCCCGATTTCTCAAACGAAAACTTTCGCAATATTAATGTGAAAAATGATCAAGCGCACAAACTGATGCAAATGGCTGAACGAACTATAAACTGTAACAGCAGCTCACAGCAGTTTCCGCTCGATAATTTTCGTTCGAGAAACGGGGTAAGAGCGGACAGTGATCAACGAAATACATTACATACGTTGTCTATGAAAAGTACACACTTAACTCAGCGGGCATCTTCTTATGTTAGAGATTACAAAACTCGTTGCAATTTTTTTTTTTTTCAGGAAATTATTTTCTGTCTCAATTACATTATGACCGCGGCTTACACGAGTTTTTGCAAGTAAAAGTTCCGTGTCTATTTATATAATCGTTTACTAAATATTACTTTAGGGACTGTCCGATAGAACTCGGCAACATAATAATGAATTCTGGTGTATTCAAACAATGAAAGCACTTACAATCGATTGCATGAATTTGTGTGTAACACAATTTCCGGGGAACTACTCGCATTTTCCGACATTGAGTTGACAATTTTCTAACAATATTAAAAGGTCAAGATAGCATTACACCATCACAAACGCAATTGAATAGTATTTGAATTCCGTTTTTGAAAAGGGATAAAATATTAAATACCTCACAAATCATGCGCGAGTTCCTCGTGAATGCTACAACTGTACTTCAATAAGCTACACTAAACTAAGACCTCCGCATAGTCAACATTACGTTTATCTCCCAAATGATTGTCCTCAAGTTAGTTATCACTTCCTTCAACTGTTTGTTTTTTAACACCACCTGGGAACAATAACCATCGATATTAGACATTTTCTTTAACTAACTTATACAACTGTTGCAGGCAGGCCCAAGTTGCCCGCTGTAGAAACAATTTGTCTTAATGGGTTATAATAGACCCATTCCAAACATGACGCTGGTTTGAAGCTCCTTTACAGGCTTTGCAAAAATGAAGACGATACAGTGCGTTGAAAACTCACGTGACGTCACTACGTTGCTACAATTTTTACCAGCGACGTGACGTCACGTGAGTTTTCAACGCTGTGTATCGTCTTCATTCTTTGTTTACGTGAAAAAAATACGTGTCCAATATTTTTTGTAAATCTATCAGACGGACTAATTCGATTTTTGCAGTAAAATACCCTATTGCACCATCCAGGACTTGAATCAGGCTAATGACCAATGATCGGAAAAAGGTGAGTTAATTTACCTAAACTTCAAAGAACAGAGACAAGAAGTGAGCATTTCTTAAGACAACATTTTTTTTAAGTGAAAACTTCTTTAGCGGCTTTGTGCACCTTTTTCACTATCACTAGAGATCTAACTTAACGAACTTTTCAATGTAAAATTATTGTAATAGTTGAACAAGACTGAGCGTAGAAGTACGGGATGTACGTGCTTTCCACTGAATTCTTGCTGACCAAAGTAAACAGAAAACTATACAAGTGATGTTCTCACCTGTTCTGTGAGTTCCCTATTCTCTTCTAACGCCAGTCTGTATGATTCTGTGTTCCGTCTTTCATCCAACGCCTTGTTCTCTGCTTCATCTTTCAGTGGTATGAGACTTTCCATGTGGGTATACTCCATTCCCTGAAAATAAATACAGAAATGTTCAATTGCAACAAGAGATGGTTGTAGAAACCTCTAACATCTCATCTGTCTGGCGTTTTCCCAACTATATTGGGGTCGGCTTCCAGTCAAACCAAATTCAGCTGAATACCATAATGTTCCCTCATGAATACCTTAATGTTGACCTCACAAGCCATTAACTGGGTAAAACGGTATTTCTTTCTTCTGACAATCCGTAACGACTGCCAAATATCTACAAGTGACAGGCGGGACCAAAGGCTTAACGTGCTTTTCTAGGCACATTAGAGTTTCGATATGTTAAGATGGTCATCCATCCACAGACCGACCATGTGCGGCATTATTTAGCCACGAGCTCATCATACCTCATTCTGTCGAAACCTCTAATTCACTTCTAAATAGAGTTTACTTGTTCGGATAGCAACTATTTTCGGGAGCCCGGAGGACACGGTGGAGCATACGGTGGAGCTCTTCCCAGCTTGGGCGGAGCCGGCCACCGTAGGCGCGGGCCTGCCGATAGTGAGCTATATGACTCGCCTTCCGATAGCAACGAAGCCCGGTTCGACGGCGTGTCGTGTTCCACGCGCGCCCGACTTCTTTGCTGTCAGCAAAGACGTCGGGGCCCCATAGGGTCAGTGCCTGCTAGGGTGCAGGAATTTGTTCGAAAGAGTCACCGCGGCCCTAGAACGCAAAGAGCACTAGGAGGAGCACGGGTGGGATTTAGTCAGCAATAGTCTGACACTCCCTTCCGCTCAGCCCAGAGCGGGAGAAGTCATTTGATGATTTCCCATCCAGAAAAAAAGGGTTTCTCGGGAGGGACTTACAACAAGAGGGAGTTCCACCTCTCGAGCTCGAAGTGCATCTTTTCCCATCTATATCAAATGACCCGATTGCAAAAACAGTAACAAGTGAAAAGTATAAAACAATATCGCTTTTCAAATAGCAGCTGCCAATTATTTTAGTTCAATCTTAGATATGGCCACCCAAATGTATCAGAATGCATGATGTGATATTGTTTGGATTTTTATATGATTTTTGCATATCTTCTGAAGTTCTGAGGCAGTAGGGGAAAAAAGCTGGGCATACCTTCGATCGAATGTTCACTTTTCGTTTTATGCATAAGTCACATTTACTGCGAAAGATTCACGCCATAGGTACTTGAATAGAAGTAATGTGTAGTACTGACCTGACAAGTTTCGTTACATTTCTCGTAAATAAGCCGAAGTCTCTTGAACAGCAACCGGATCGTGCGCAGTTGTTCTTGCATTTTAGCTTTCTTATCACTGCTGGCATTATCGCCGTTATGTGTACCATTTGGCGGCTGTAATCAACAGAAAATGAGTTGTGTCAAATGAAAAGTTTGGCAAGCTTTTGTGAAAAACTGTTTTGAAGGATCTACCTTCAACACAGTAGTGATAAAAAGGAACAACGAAAAAATAACAACTAAGCAGTTAAATTTCAGTTTTTTTAATCTATACTAATATTATAAAGCTGAAGAGTTTGTTTGTTTGTTTGTTTGTTTGTTCGAACGCGCTAATCTCAGGAACTACTGGTTCGAATTGAAAAATTCTTTTTGGGTTGAATAGACCATTTATCGAGGAAGGCTTTAGGCTATATATCATCACGCTTAAGCCAATAGGAGCGGAGCAGCGATGAAAAATGTTTTAAAATCGGGGATTCCACGGGGACGAAGTCGCGGACAGCAGCTAGTTTTTATATAAAAAATAAAGTTTGCTCTTGTCTAGAGCAGAGATGACAGAGACCAAAGTCGACGATGGAGTGACCTTACCCAAAAGAAACCTGTTCACTGTAACTATGAACAAATTAGGGTTGAATGCGTTCGGAAACACAGACGCAGGCAGAGAGTTTCACCCCTTTGCTATGCGCATTATAATAGATTTTTGATTTGGAAACTTTTTATACGAATTGTTAATTCAACAAGGATAGCAACAAGGTTCAGATGGTAACTTGTAGTGCGTTTAAATGTCCAATGGTTGAAGGGAGCCGATGGGATTGAGGTCGTAGAGTTCATGGACACACTCACCGAAGACAATATGTGGAAGACCGAACAAACTGTAAAGCTTGGCAGTCACCAGTTTTTCGTTGCCAATGAGCCTCTTAGCTCTGCGCCCAAGTCAAGCGCGGCAAGTTGGTATTTATCTTTGCCATCACAAAGGTGGCTGCAATACTTCATGCAAGACTGGACTGTGTAAAGGTTACGAAGAAGGTGCTTTCTAAAGGGTTACAAGCTCTATTTAAGATGCCTAGTATTTTGGCCGCAGCTTGGGCACCCCGGGAATGGCTACCGGGGTCGGGGGCGATGAGTCCTCCCATCCAGTCGCACGCCGGTGGAGCATTATTTTTTAATGTAGGCGGGACAGCCTTCGGCACGTGGCTGGTGTGCTACTTGGGCCCGCTACTGATAGCGGTCGGCCAACGGCTGGCACCTTGCACCGGATCCCACTACCCTCCAAAATGAGTTACGTGGCAAGTTTTGCCCAGAGACCAAGACCAGTTCTGAACAGTGTAACTGACAGCCTCCTTCTCCCCCAAAGGCACTAGCAGTCCTGCACATCGACAGAACACAGCAAGCTGCTTGGCGCCGGACTCCGGTGGGATGGTAGTTGCGATCCAGGCGATCATTTGATGAATTCCCATCCAAAAAAAAAAAAAGGCGACTCCTTGCGGAGCCTACCACTGCTTAAGTGGGATCGTGCATCCGTGGCGTACCACAGACAAGCCTGTATTGCTGTTGTCCGGGGTGGACCGCTAGAAGGCAGATCCCAAACTACACTAAAATCATGTGTTGAAGTGTACAATTTGACTGTATAAATAAACACTAATTATTATAAATTGACAGGATAAGTCTGCCGGATAAGCTGCCTGCCTGTAAAACACTGGTTGGTGTCCTGAAACACGGGGCGGCGCCAGACTACAAAGGAGATGGCGGGATGTCCTGAACGTCTATGATAGCTATTATGGCTTACAGGAATAGGAAGAAAGAGAAGCAAAAATTGCCAAAGCAAAAAGCCATTGGAAGGAATAAAGGAATGCCTTTGTAATAATGTTATTTAAGAACTTACTTGTATGGCTTTTAACGTCTGGAATACATCTTGGGTTCTGCTAACTATATCTTGTACTGTCTCCTGTCCAAATCTGAAAATTTATGAACACACAATCAGTTTCGATGACAGAAGAAAAACATTTCAAAGAGCGACAGAACTCCATTTTATGACTTACTGTATGTCTAATACTTAGTGCATAATGGATGTTCAATTCTTTACTTACTTACTATTTGTTTGTGCAGATTGTCCAAGACAGATAAAAATGGAAAAACAGAAGGCCTCCCTTCCGTCTGTCTACGGGCTAACAACAATAACAACAATTCATCCGATTACCAGGCAAGGAATTATCAGTCAAGAATTAATTTAACTATATAGCCCTGGGCACAGCCCGGTAATATTATAATCCCTTATGATAGCAGTAGGAACTGTGACGTTTCAGGCGATAATATCTTTGAGATTACACACACAATGGCCCAACATTAGGACTAAGTGCGGAAGGAGCGTAAGGAGTTCCCCACAAAAAAGCTAGTATCTTTTATTTATATAGCTAGTATATAGTTCTATTAAAAGGCTCTGCCATTTTGCACATTTAGCAGTATTTTGCCGACTACACTGAAGTACATACTTGCACAACGACGCAGTGTTGAACTCCTTGTTCTGCGGCGGCTGAGCGGCGGGGGGCTGCGCGGGAGGGGGTGCCGTGTTGTTGGACACCGCACCGCCAGCCTGCATGCTACCTGAAGATGAAAGCATATACTAATAGGTAAATAAAACACAGACATTAAAACTTTAACACGTAGTGAAACATTTCAGAAACGTTTTGTTATTCCTTTCATAAGTGAAAATTGTAAAAAAAAATGTAAATGACGAACAGTCCAGTGTACAGAATTGGTAGGATCGTATTATCCGTATCACATAATATAGATATTATAATCCTACCAATTCTGTGTACCCTATGTAGTATATTAACATACAGTAACTGTATGAGATCCGGAGGTACTGACTAGTAAAATTAGTTAACTGTATGAGATCTAGAGGTACGGACTAGTAAAATTAGTTAACTGTATGAGATCGGGAGGTACGGACTATTAAAATTAGTTAACTGTATGAGATCTGGAGGTACTGACTAGTAAAATTAGTTAACTTTATGAGATCTGGAGGTATGGACTAGTAAAATTTGTGTGCCGTTGCTGAATGACTATGTTACAAAATTTTCGTACTTTTGAAACAACAGTTTCTAAATGAAAACTTATGCTTATCTCTAAAAATTTACAGCTCATCAACTTCAAAATCATGCTATGAATTGCAATAAAATTAACCCCGAGAGTTAATGGTTGAAGGCACACAAAAACTAAAGTTTCAAGCAAACGAAGACATCCAACAAGTAAGACGGATTAGAGCAGGGGTACCCAACCGGTTGATAGTGGCTATTCGTCTAGACAATTGTGTATTTGTTAATAGTATAGTCACTTTACAGTGCCAAAATTTAACTTATCCAAAGAAAAATATTATAACCTCTAAATTGGCCAAAAACAAAAAATACTATATGTAGATATAAACAGCATTAAGTTAACTGTATGTGTGTAATTTAGTTTGTTTTAATTGTTTTCAATGTTTTGTTGTATTTATTACTTATAAATTGGAAATTATAATTAGAACATTGCGCTGTTGACGAAAAGACTTAGCATTCATTTTATAATTTATATACAATATTGACACCTATACTTTTCTGTTTACCTATGATCCACATAATATATATAAATATTTCATTTTTTAATTTCAATTTGTAATGATTTGCTTGTACCTGATTGTTGAACTTGCTGAGGCCCCATTCCCGGACCACCAGGTCCACCGCTGACACCTACTCCCATACCCTGGAAAAGCAGTAACAACATCTTTAGATTGTTTGTTTCTCTTAAGTAATTTCATAAAAATCCTGGTTATTGGCACAAGTAGAATAGATGCTAATGGTAATGATATTATATCCATCGAAACACCCAAACTTTGGCATGTATGAGATATAACATTATGACCATTTTTAGCATTTCTAATTTACTGGCCTGGTACTACTAGACAACTAATACAAACTTACTTGTGGTCCCATGCCCATATTGCCCATCTGATTCTGCATAGGGGCCCCATATGGTGGCACCATTTGGTTGCCCATACCAACCATTCCACCAGTATTAGCCATGGGTCCACCCATCACACCTGAAACGTAGATTTTCAATATTGAAAAGTGTAATGCAAATGTGTTTGGAAACAAAGACATGATTGAACATGAAGATTGTTATAATATTCCTTATATTTAGGGGTAGGAATTAGAATAGGACCATGTCAAAATGCGGTCCTGCTTGATATCGAACCGCACCGAAAATATAAATTTCCATAAGCCCAAACAAGGTGAACATACAATCCCAACATCAATCATGAATTTTATTTGCCTAAATACCCAAGGGTTGCAATATCGGGCTATATAGAAACCGAGGTTATTCTATGCGTCTGTTAGTATTACCATAATGCAGTCCAAGGGTCGTGTTTATCATACCTGCTAGCTGATTCGGCATCGACTGCATCTGCCCGCTCATCGGTCCCCCGCCGAAACCAGATCTCATGCCGGCAGCATTGCCTTGGAAGTTGCCGGGGAACTGATGTCCTTGACCAGCCATTGCAAAGGTTTTTATTGTTATTTTATGTAAATCATTCAATATTTGGATTAATAGTTTAGTATCAACAAATAACCAAAATTGACCAAAAATCCGATCAAACTGTCACTCGTTCTTAGACATCTGTCAGTTATTTTGACAGCATATGGCTTTTGTTCACTGTTCATTCGGCTTTGAGTACAAAGTCTTTATATCCATGCAGTAGTCATTCTCAACTCAGTGCTAAACTCAGCACTAAGTTCAGCAGACGCCAAAGCTAACCAACGGCATATTAATACTTTAATACCACGTTGTTATATAAATGTGTAACATGTATAAAAGTAAAATTATGGCATAGTCTGTTCTTTTCTCTGGTGTCACTATGCACTAGAGGGATTAACAAGCGTTGAACATTTTTTAATAGAGCACTTATGGTATGAAATAACAAGAGCGAATTGTAACCAAATGTTGGATAAATTTCTTTAAAGAACAATCTTTGCTTGAAGTAGCTCTTCGCAATTATTGATTGTGTGAGTTGTTTAGGTCCTTGTTATAGATTCAGAACATTCCGCTTTGTTAAAAGGAGACTTCGAAAAAAATCATAGTGCCTAATCAAAAAATAATGATTGCCGTGGCGCCCGTGGCCGTGCTCCGCATTCAAATGCAATATAAAAAGTTATAAAAATACTAGGCCAAATAGTCAGGTCCTCAGGTCTATTCTATTCTATATTTTATATGGCAAGCAAAGCCGATGTCGACTATTCTGCCAATGTCTAAAGTAGATTGGAAGAGCAAGCGTGTATGATGTGAACGGTAGACAAAGAATACACGTTTCGATTGATTGGTACAGTTGAACTTTTGCTGGGTTAGTATGGGACTGAAACAAACAAAAAATAGAGATACATAAAAATTATAATAACATTGTTAAACAAAAAAAAATATATATATATACACTATATACACTATAATTATGCCACATCCACATAAAGGTCATCAACTCATAATTTGATACTATTGTGGCGGATGAATATCATCAGTGCCACAAGCAGTTCTGGAGAGGAATATGTTAAAAGGGAGGGAAAGTTAATCGGGAGAGGGATTTTAAATTTGGGGAGCCGGCCATATAGATCAAGTGAAGGGACATTGTTGCAGCATTCGAAAAATATATGATCCAAAGTGCCCTCTCCCATTCCGCACTCACAGAGAGAGGAATCGCGTATTCGTATTTTTTGCAGAAAAACGGGGGTACAGCAGAATCCTAAACGGACTCTACAAAGGACGGATATAACAGTTTTGGATACCTTTTTGAAACCAAAAAACCATGGTTTTGGATTTATCTTCGGTTGGACAGCATAGAAAAACTTGCCTTTCTTTTGGCTGGACGTGTTCCACTGTTCCTGCCATGAACTTTGGAGATCAAATTTTGGACGCGACAAGAGATCATAGCTTAGATGGGTATTATGAGACAAGTCAGCCGTTACCGACGAACAGGCGTCTTTAGCTAGAGCATCGGCACATTCGTTACCCTTGATGCCACAATGACTAGGTATCCAAACTAGCTGAACATCCTTTTGACTGTTGGCACAGGTTAGTAAGGAATGTTTTATTTTTAGAATTAAGGGACTGTGTAGTTTGGTTTTAAAAGGACTTTGGTTTAAAGCTTGCAGGCAACTAAGGGAATCCGTAAAAATGACAGCTTTCTCAATGTTAGTATGAGACTCTATGAAATGACAAGCTTCTAATATGGCCACACACTCACCAGTGAATACAGAAGACTCTTTGGGGCATTTGTACCGAAGTATTATCCTGGAGCTTTGGTAATAAACCGCGGCTCCGGTGTTACTATCATTATTTAATTTCGAAGCATCAGTAAAAAATAACTGGAAACCACTCCAACGTTCGCCCACGAACGCATTGAAGATCGAATTCGCCGAAGAGGATTTTTTGGAAATACCAATGTCGTAGAAGATTTTGGGGATAAAACATAGGCTTTTGTAAGGGAAGTTAAATAAGGGAAGTCTTGGGAGTTGGAAAATCGGACATTCTAAATTTTTAACTTTTCGAAATGCTTTAAGAACTAAAGGGATTTCTTTATTTTTCCAGTAATTTGAGCTTCTTTGTAAGGCGTCTAACTCGTTTAATCTGGCTATAATTGGATGGGATGATCTGGAAATTAATCGATGCAAAAAACGGGAGGCCAGGAATTGTCGTCTCAGGGCTAGGGGTGGTTCAGCACATTCGACCTGCAATGCGTTAACAGGAGAAGATTTCATGCAACCAGAGATGATCCGAAGACATTTGGACTGTATCCTATCCAGTCGTGTCAAGGCTCCTTTGTTGCAAGGAATTAGGTGGTATGTACCGTAGTCCAGAACGCTACGGACTAAGGCGTTGTAGACTAGTTTCATTGTGTAGGGGTGGGCACCCCACCAAACACCCGCAAGAACTTTTAAGACGGAAATGACTCTTTCACATTTTTGAACTAGAAAATTTATATGTGACTTACCTGATAATTTTGAGTCTAAAAAGACGCCTAAAAATTTAGCTTTCCTTACTAGGGGGATATTATTGCCTGAAATGCACACTGTGATTGGGGGAATCTGTCTTTTCCGAGAAAAAATTAATGCCGAACTTTTTGCTGCAGAGAGTGATAGACCATGGTTTAAAAGCCATTGGTTCAAAGAATCCAGAGAGAGGCAGAGAGATGAAGCGGCGTCAACGATGGAGGGATCTGTCACGTATAGAGCAATGTCATCGGCGTATTGTAAAATCTGACAGTTGTTATTTAAGCAGGACCCAATATCAGCCGTATACAAATTATATAATAATGGACTGAGGACGAAGCCTTGAGGAAGGCCCCTCCACGTCTGTCTTCTATCGAATTCCTCTCCCTGAACTCTGAGAACCATAGACCGAGATGAAAGGAGTCCACATATGCATTGTATCATCTTAGCCGGGAGACTCAGCTGGTGCAATTTTTGCCTGAGTACGGGAAGAAGTACGTTGTCGTATGCGGAGGAGATATCTAGGAAAGCGGCAACAATAGATTGGTTTTTGGAAAAGGCTATATGGATATCCGTAACTAAGACACCGACACTATCCATTGTACTAAGCCCCTTCCTAAAACCAAATTGGTGATTCGGCAATAAATCTCTCGATTCGACTATCCATTCGAGACGATTTTTAATAAGATGTTCTAGTATTTTGGATAAGACTGAGGATAAAGCAATTGGTCTAAAGCCATTCGGATCATCTGTATGTTTACCAGGTTTCAACAAAGGGATGATAATCTGTACCTTCCACTGGTCTGGAACCCATCCATGATAATAACAGAAATTTATAATATTCAGATAGTATGTTTTAGCCTTGATGTTGCAATGAGATATAAAAGAATATGGTACACCGTCGATACCAGGAGCTGAGTCCCGGACATGTTGGAGTACCGCATTCAGTTCATCTAAAGTAAACGGAGCATCATAGGGATCTTCTGATGGATTAAGTATAGGGATATTTACAAATTCAGAAAAGGATGGGACAGATGGTGGTGCTATTTTGTCAAAAAAAAGTTCAGCTGTTTCCCTAGTCATTGGTGAAGTGATTGAGGGGGAACATCCATGTCTGAATCTATTTATGTGTTTCCAAACAGCTGAGATTGGAGTAGTGGGGGATAAGGTGGAGCAGAATTTGACCCAGCCAGAACGCTTCTTTTTACGAAGGAGTCGTTTGGTTCTGGCATTACACTGGAGATAAGCCATGAGATTTGCGGTGCTCATATACACATTGTAGACCGTCTCTGCATCATTTCTTTCTCGAACTGCCGCAGTGCATTCTGAATCCCACCACGGAGGTGAGGGGATTTTGTTTCTGGCACTGTTTTTAAGTGGAAAGGTTGAATTGGCACTCGAGGTAATGGCTGCAACAAAACCGTCATAGCACATTTTGGCATGGTAGTGACTAGAAGGTACTGGCAAAGATGAATTTAGATCTGGAAGGTCAGCAATTTTATCCTCCAATACTGATGCAAACTTAGCCCAATCAGGTTTGGACAGGTTATATTTCAATAGTGGAGGAGAAGTTTTTTCTAAATAGGTTCTGTTAATAAGAGATGTGACTATAGGGTAATGGTCACTACCATGCGACAGAGTTGTGCATTCCCACAGAGCAGATGCTGCTAATTCGACTGAACAGAATGTAAGGTCCACGCAGCTTTTTTGCTGTCCAGGAAGTGATCTACGGGTTGGGCAGCCATTGTTTAGGATACAAAGATCTAAGTCATCCAACATGTCCATCAGTGCTACACCAAAGGCATCACAGCGTTCAGAACCCCATCTATAGTGGTGGCAGTTGAAATCGCCCATAACTAAGAGAGGCCCGTGGGTGTTGGTAAAAATGTCTTTCAAAATACTTAAAAAATTAGGGTTGGGGTGAGCAATGTATATGGAAAAAATTGTGATACCTTCAACCCTTCCTGCTGCAATACTCAAATTACCCTCAAGAGACGGGAGAGATAGGGGGGAAAATGGGACCCGATTGTTTATGAAGAGCGCTGACCCTCCATACCCATCGGATCTATCACACCTGAGGATATTAAAATGTGGCATACGGAAACTAAGACTCGGTGTGAGCCAAGTCTCAGCTATAGAGCAAGCCAAAGGCTTGTATTTATTTAGAAGAAATATGAGGTCGTGCTTTTTATGCCACACGCTCCTCACATTCCACTGGAGGAATATTAGGCGGGACGCCATTTTTAAGTTGTAAAAGAAGAGAAATAAGTTGATCGGCAACGTTGGACGGTGATTGGGAAGTATTAGAAGTAGAAAGAATTGTTGGTATAAGTTTAATTAGAAGTTCAATAAGAGAAGAAATATTGATAGAGGGGACAGTGTTATTATTTAGGGCACAGCCATTAGGCTGTGATGGTTGGGGAGTACTAATGATTTGTTGGTGAGCAGCTTTGTCATAAGACGGGGAAAGGGGGGCATGAGTTTTAGGAGGAAGAATAATAGTTTTTCTATAAGATGTTGGAGTTTTAGCAACATTCGCATAATTCCTAGTAGCTACTGGGACTACTTTGCTAGCGTCTACATATGATATATTTTTCTCTGCCATGACAGTCTTAATGGCTTTTTGTCTACCATGCTCGGGGCATGACCTGCTATTAGCGAAGTGATTCCCCGAACAGAGCACACAAAAGGCCTCGCCCTCGGAGATGTTGCAGCCATCGCCGGGATGATCGTGGCCACATTTACTGCATCGTGGTTTAGATCTACATAGATTTGCAACGTGTCCAAATCTACAACATTTCCGGCATTGAATGGTTGGGTAAATGTATTGTTCCACAGGAAGGGATGTGTAGCAGCAAAATACCCTCTTGGGTAATACTTGACCATCAAATGTTATGACACAGGTTTCCGTGGGTTTCCATTCTGTTATACCGTCCCTATGTACTTTCCTATTGATCCGACGAACTTTTAGTATTTGACCGCATCCTGAAGGCACAGCCAAATATGTGATGGCTTCATCATCTGTGATGTCTGAGGGAACCCCGGTGACGACACCCATCCTTGTAATATTATATGTGGGGATCGATGCTGTGTAACCATGTTTGGATAACAGACTGTTAACTAAAAAGGAGTTAGCATCCTGAGGGGATGTAAACTCCACGGATACGCGATTCCTTCCGACTCTCTTGACTCCATCACGAAGCACATTCGCAATGTTATTAAACAAAAGGAATTTGCCGAAGTTGACGGGGTGAAGAGTGGTGCCTGCACTTTGTTGTGTTTCTATACGGGAAACATGAACAATAAATGGGGCCTTGTCTGTGGCTGAGTACCTTACTCGACCTATTTGACTCCTGGGTTGTTTGCTTGGAGGTTTAGGGGTGCTAGATTCCTCGTAACCGGGGCGTTTACGTGTGTTTTGGGTGGAAGGTGACAATTCCATCTCTGTGACACTGCACACTACTTCAGCGAACTGTGATAGTGGGTTCGGAGACGGAACAAAGGGAGTTGAGGAGGCTGGGATGTCGGGAGGATCAGGATCGGGAGGTTTATTTGTATCCATTTTTAATAAGTCTACTTAAAACAGCACTCACAATACAAACCTGGCGACGAACACAAGGACAACACACTTAAAAACAATAGCAAGTTCGAAAGGTAACAACAATCACACAAAAAATCTAAAAAAAACTCGAAACACACGTGCTAACCAAAACACCTGTGGCGAGAATCAGGTCCTCAGGTCGCTGAATTTAAAAAATAGTGACTTGACTGTGACATAATCAGGGTCTGTCAACTTTGTTCTACGAACAAGATGTAGGTGGGCTAGAAAACAAGAAAGAGACAGCAACATCAGAGTAAAAGAGATAAGATAAGACGTTGACATTTGACGTCACAAGAAAAATGTCTGCCATCGCTTGCGCACCATTTTATCTTGTTCTTGTGTTTATTTGTAATAAATAAACGAGTTGCATTTAATTCTACATACATTGTTAACGTGAGTCGAGCTTGCTCCTCCGTGTCTATGTTTTGGTGAAATTAAGTGCGTATTTGTGAGATATAGACTCGGTGTTGAGACAGTGACTCTTGTATGATTTTGTGTCTAATTTCGCGATGAGTTCGCAGAAAGAAAACACTAGAATCTGTGCTATGTGTGGATCTTCACCTTCTAAAGATCCCAGCATCACTTTACATCGGTTTCCGAAGCCTGGCTCAAAAAATGCTCTGCGGTATGTTCATAATTAAATTATTATTATATACTCCTAATATTCGTTTGTATTGATCTGGCCATCTGGATTAGTCATTTTAATATTTTTTCATTTTCAGTTGTGAATTATGGGCAAAGTATTGCTTCCCAAATGAAGCCTGGTCTTCACCGAAATTCCAAGATGAACTCATCAAACATGCAAAGCATAAGATGCTTTGCAGTAAACATTTTGAAAGCATTTGCTTTAATGAGAAGAAGTTGTTCAGAACAGCGATACCTGGTGTTCAATCCTATAAGGTAAGTACATACAATAATTAACATCTGAAAGATAATAAAAAAATTGCCTTACATTGGAGAGAGATATTGATTTCTTTCATTTTTTTCTGTGTGAAGATCTGGCCACCCTCTGGCATGACATGGCTTTAGGTCAAGGTTATGCCTTGAACTCACTTTTGCTCTGTATCACATGTTATTAATCATATCAACAAGTCCTTTTTTACTATAATACAATACCAGAGCAGTACTTCTGCAAATGAATTTTGATAAAAATTATCCCATTTGTTAATCCAGGTTATGAACTATTTGTGTACATACAAAATTCCAATTCCAGTGGTTTTTGCATGAAAGAGTAACAAACATCCATACATCCAAACAAACTCAATGTTTGTAATATGTATTAGTAGGAAGTAGGATCAGAAGGATTTGAATTTAAAATAAGTTTAACTTTTATTTTCAGGATACAACAATTTCTAATCTGCCCGATCAACCTGCCATATTTGAACCTGTTGCTGGTCCATCCTTCCTTAATTCTTTACAAGAGTGTGATGAATGCGTGTGAATTTCCAAAAATCTTAGTGGATTTCTACGTCATAAAAGGAACCATTATGCATTTATTTATTCGTCAGGTGGTAAGTCAAGACAATAAGTGATTATAATATGAATTGGTTATGTTCACTTTTTAGTGCAGATTTACCGGCAATGGGCCCGCTTGTTGGTTTACAGACCATCTGTAACTGAGAGGGGAGGCGTGGGTCACACTCACTCATGCCTCCTCTCAGCAGTAGGAAGATAATAGGCTGATAAGGATTTATTTTGTATTTTACACCTTGTTTTACTATCGGACGATAGTGAAGCTAAATTGTTAGATCTGTATCCCTTCAACTAATGAAATAAGTACCTATCTATCTTCCTAACCGTTTCTTTTATTACATTATTATTTCATATAACTGAAGATATGTGTATAAAATAATATGATACATTTATACAGTGTAAAATTTCTTGATTTTGTATAGTTTTTGATGTGAAATAGACCTGTCCAATCCATACTCGATATTATAGTGAAAGATGCTTTCTGTATTTTCATTTTGTTTTTTAGAATATTATGTTATATTTGTGTTTTTGAGAAGCCGCTTCAATTAAGAAAGAGAGTGCCAATGATCTCCATCTGTCAATTATCACTTATGTTTATCAATAAAATACTTTGTGCATTTTTTAAATAGTGTATATTAACTTTATGATCTTCCTATAGTTATTTTCATATGGTAATAGTTTTTTTTTTAAAGCTTGCTGGTGTTAATAAGAGGTGTATGATGTCAGCAACTCTCGTTCTTAGTTGAACTATTAGTACCTAAACATAATTGTGATTTGTGAACTTGTTTTGTCCCAAATGACACATATGTTCATGTAAAATGAGTCATATTAGCATAAATTAATAAATAATTTAAATAAAAACGTTTGTTTTACTAAACTGCTCCTTAGATATTATTTTTTAACATTTTATGCACAAGTACATTGTGTTTCTCGATAGTAATTTTGTTCAGATGTCAATTACTGCTGAGCAATAATTCTCATCTTGAAAGAAACTATCGAGAAGCTGTACTTGTGCATAAAATGCAATGGGTACAAAGAATCTGTATAGTACAGTGGTACTTTGAAATTCCCGCCCTGGATTCTACTGCAATGTTTTGGTGGGCAAAACATAGATGGCGCTGGTTGGTAAGGAAAATTTTCCTCATAAAATTAATACGGAGTCGTTATTCTTCCCCTGGGGTATATATGTTCTGTGGACATAATTTTGATAGCATGGCGGGAGTATCAATATTTTAACTTTATAGGCAATTTCAATTAGTTTTGCTCGTATTAAATTGTATTGCACCGCTTATTTCTTTTTTACGTAAGTAGCTACTATGCAACAAAGTAGTAAAGGAAACTGCTTCGTAAATGAGTGAATTGAAGAACACAGAGAACATTCAACTAAAAGGTAAGATTTTTTTTAAAATATTGTATAATTGCAAGCACATAAAACAAGTTTTCAAATAAAAATAGTATTTCTTTATGTACTTATTATATCTAGTCGGATTAAATTTTAATGGTTCAAAACCCAGAACCTGTTCTAAGATTACCTACTTAGCTTAGCTTTACACAGCTACCACCACATAAGCTGCTAAATAGCTAAAAATCTGGCTGAAAAAATCTGGTAGATAACATTCCAATACATACATGAGAAAATATGTTAATTTTCAAGAAAAACTACAGTCAATGGCACTCAACTATGGAAGATCTCACTTGGACAGGCACTCCTGTGTCTGGAAGGCAGGTACTGGTACCCACTTACTTAGTATAAAATCTTATAGAGATATCTCATCGTAGGCAATAGCTACATATAACTATGTAATCTCCTCAACCCCCACCAACTTATGCTTTAGTTTAGGCTTGTATACAGTTTTGATCAATGATTGGCTTTTTTTCAAAAACAATATTAAGTGAAGAAAAAAAAAACAGGTAGAAAATGGTACAATGCTGCAAAAATAAAAATAAGATACCCAATGGTGAATCTTCATAAAACCTAAGCATTTTTAACCGACTTCTAAAAAAGGAGGAGGTTCTCAAATCGGATGTTTGTATTTTTTTTTTTTTATGTTCGTTCGCGCATAACTCCGTCGCTTGTCAACCGATTTGAAAAATTATTTTTTTGTTGGAAAGGGTATACTTCCCAAATGGTCCCATGAAAATTTTATCGAAATCGAACAAGCGGTTTTTGAGAAATCTAAAAAAAATATCTACTTTGTCTACATTGACGACCTTTTAGTTTACTCTGCAAAGGAGCTCCTTTGCAGAGTCTTTTGAAGTCGGTGTTCAAAAAACGAAAAAGCAACCACAAACACCATAGATATAATAAACAAGGAGATATGCCCTGTAGCCGAAAATGTATCGGAACCTGTGTCTCCTGTTTTGCCCTACCACCCGGCAACTACTACGAATGCAGTTCAGTAAAAGCAATAGATACGCAGTCGCGCACACACCCGCATTTTTGAAATCGGACTGTACTACACAATCAATTATAAACCTTATCCTAATAAACACAGCGTATATTTACAGTACACCGTGCAACTTACTCACACAAAAACAACGCTGGGTATCGTTGTGCTGTGCAAAAGCAATTTATTTTACATATACGCTAGTGATTGACTTATCGATTCTGGCATTTATTACACACGCCATGCTGCCAGTGCCGGATTTATATTTTTTATGAGTGTAGGCCACTTTTTCCCGCCGCCCCATGTTCACCTTTCTAAAATAATATTTTTCCATTTGTAAACTACAAATGGAAAAATATTATTTTAGAAAGGTGGTACTACATTTAGAATGCCTTATAGATACTTAAAGTTAAATAAACGAATGAATTAGTCATTAAGAAAGGGTGTCAAAAAGAAACAAGAATACAATTTTTACAGGACTTTTTAATAGCAAAATCATCCTTAATATCATCATAGTTTATGGTATTCATTATCTCTGCTTCTATGTAGAGAAGAGCTAGATGGTTTTTCCGGTGTAAATATACACCTATAAAAACGGAAATGGATTTAGTAAATGATTCCGAGTAAACTAGTTCCAGGTATACGTTTGTTACGGTGTATTCCCGTTCGTCCCCTCGACTTCGTCCCCCGAGGGGGACGAACGGGAATTTACAAAAATAATATTTAATTTGTTCCCGATCGTCCCAATCCTAATTCAAGAGGGGACGAATGGGAATATGTTCCTCGATTAGTGCCATTCGTCCCACTAAAAAGATTTGTGCAGTAATTTACTGACCCTATTTATGTGTTAAAATAATGAGTCAACTTTTCTAATTACTTACATAATGTAAAACGTAAAATCTTGCCACCATACCCATAAGCAACTGTGACTACAAAAAATAGTGACTTATACATATTTCAAAAGGAAACAACCTGAATGGTAAAAAGTCTGTTTGTAGTGTTTAATTGTAATATAATACAGACTTTTTTTTATTATAAGCTCTATACACTGATTTTTTAATCATAATTCTTTAGTTATAAGGAAAAATTTATTCTTAATTAAAAAGAATATTATATATAAAAAACTTTTTACAAAAAATAAAACCGACTTCTAAACAAAAAAGTATAAAATAACTTTAATTTCGGAACTCGGTGTTTTGGTTGCTTTTTTGTTGTTGTACACACCGACTTCCGAAATTAAAGTTATTTTATACTTCTTTGTTTAGAAGTCGGTTTTATTTTTTGTAAAAAGTTTTTTATTTTTCACTTTTTAGTGGTTCACTCCCAGCTAAACATACCCATCATAGCGTACGTGGTATAAATTGGTGTAAACAATAAACAAACTTTAACAAACATGCGATTTCAGCTACCCCGACAGATTTGCTATCATTTATTGAAATTAACAAAATAACCGCTTGTTCGATTTCGATAAAATTTTCATTGGACCATTTAGGAAGTATACCCTTTCCAACAAAAAAGAATTTTTCAAATCGGTTGGCAAGCGACGGAGTTATGCGCGAACAAACATTAAAAAAAAATACAAACATCCGAATTGAGAACCTCCTCCTTTTTTAGAAGTCGGTTAAAATATTGCGAGTTATAGCAAAGTTGATTCTGTGATTTTTATTCCTTAATAAATGACTGATATTTATTTCAAATTTGTTTTTTTTTTACCAATTAAAACCACCAGTCTTATATTATTTGGTGGGGAGCAATGGACCTAAAAAAAAGAATTAATAAATTATTCCCATTCGTCCCCTAAAAAATTTAGAGGGACCATCGGGAAAATAAATAACGAATTCCCGTTCGTCCCCCTCGGGGGACGAAGTCGAGGGGACGAACGGGAATACACCGTTTGTTACACGTTGTATATTTCTTTAGCTTGGCTGGCCAAACATTGCGGTTTACATAAAGTGTAAACGAAACTAAATAATAAGTATTTCTACATATTTTTGTTTTATTTTTTCGCAAAGTCAACCGCGACAACGGAAATTGTAAATCATAAAAAGAAACTTTTTATAAAAAAATTCAACCGACTTCTACACAAAAAAAAAAAAATCCAAAAAATACCTACAAAATAACTTTAATTTCGGAACTCGGAGTTTTTGGTTGCTTTTTCGTTTTTGAACACCGACTTCCGCATCTTTTTTAGAAAGATTTTTTATTTTTCACTTTTTAGTGGTAACACACCTAAACGTACCAATAACATTGATGTAAACAATAAACAAACATGCGAATTCACTTTCAGCAATCCCGAAATATTTGCTATCATTTATTGAAGAGTTCCGTTTCCTATCATCTCTGTTCTTCATCAGATCTTCACCAAACTAGAAAGGTACCACGCTGAAATACTAAGATGCTCTTCCAAACCATCGTACACAATTTTATTTTTTCATTTTACATCGACAAGAGGGAATGAGAACGTCGTCAATGTAAACTAAGCCACGCATTATTAGGGATAACTCAAATACTAATCGTCAGATCTCAATCAAATTTAAATGGGACCACACAACAAGGATCAGCTTTTGAATATAAAAAGAATCATCAAAATCGGTACACCCGGTACAAAGATGTAACACACAAAAAAAATATACCTAGTCGAATTGAGAACCTCCTCATTTTTTGAAAGTCGGTTGAAAGGCAACCGAAACGTCGGACTCAAAATAATATTAATTAAAATGTAGAAACACATCAATAAACCACCAATGTAAAAGTATCGTGTTAAAGAAGGACAATTTTCATTTTCATATAATGAGTGTTAATGATTAAATAGGTATATATTATATAAAGGTATATGTATAGAGTATAAAGCTTAACAACAAAGAATATTGAGTAGATATCACTGTGATTTTTTATTCTGTACCTAGTCGTTACGTATTTTGTTTTGGTAAGTAAAGTAGGTTTTTAAAAACAAGACGACGAGAGTGTAGCGTGTGTAATGCGTATGCGATCGGTGCTTGCATCGAAACACTGGTGCGGGCGCGGGCATCGGGGCATTGGTTGACGGTTCGGAGTACGGGCGGGAAGCGGGGTTTGTTACGTTCGCGTTGAGCCACTGCTGTCCGCTCGCCGCCCACCGCACTGCTCTCATCTATCACTCACTAGGAATGAGTTTCTTCTATAGGTATTTATTTAAAGTATAAAAAACCATGATAAAACCAGTGAACGTGTTTGACTTTTATCGTCTGAAATCTGAAATCGAGTGACCGTCCTCTGAAATCTGCCGCCCCTAGGACGCTGCCGCCCCTAGGCCGCGGCCTATACGGCCTATTTATAAATCCAGGACTGCATGCTGCCCATGTATAACAAATAAATAGCATGAATATGTTGACTATTTTAAGCAAAGGTCACTAATATATTATCTTAAACATGCCGATTACTATAATGCATTCAAAACTTTATCGAAAGTAATATACAATTACCATAAAAAGTAAGGAAGTAGCACGAGGATAAGGCATACATACGATAATTCAAAGCCAAAAACACTTGAACGATTATTTACCAAAAATTTATTGCAATCTAAGAAAGTTTGGTACACTTTTGTAATATTTAATTCAACAATCGACATTGTTGTCGACAGTGTATCTGCACAATTACATCACTAACTCGCGGCAAGAAGCAGCGGCCGTACTATGCGATACATCGGCTTGCTAAAGTATCGTTTTGTGATTTTTACATTGCTCATCCAGTCACTTAGCGACAAACTTAGGTAGTGGTTAAGGAGCAGTGTATTCATTGTAATATGTTATTGTCGCTGTGACATTTGAAAACAAAAATAACATAGTATAAGCAAGAAATATTTTACGATTTGTTGTTTTTCATGATTTTAAAGACAAATATAGTAAAATACTTGTATTTTGATATGGTAAGTGATTCCATAATTAACAAAGTTTTGGTTTATGCTTCGGTTTTTACAAGAAAACACTGAACAACACGGCATTCTTATATCTTATCACGCTCACGGTCGTAAGCGCACTAGTTCGCGGATTCGACCATTGCGTAAGACATGCTCGCCCAGAGCATGTCGCGAGGACACCGACACGCCCCCTTGCCACTTCTCCTGTATTTTATATTTCTATGACAAACACCGAGTTCCGAAATTAAAGTTATTTTGCACTTTTTTGATTTTTTTGTGTAAAAGTCGGTTGTATTTTTTTGTAAAAAGTTTTTTAGGTCACAAATATAATCATAATAAAAATGTTTATTTATCCAAATAATACACACAGAACATTTATAAACAAAGGGGTAGAACTAAAACAAAAAGCATAAAAAGATAGCTATAACCAAAAAAATATGAATCCTGTCTCTTAAACTAGGAGACCTGTAGGAGATAGTGATGTGGTGAGAGAGCAATATTTTGCCTATAAATCCATCTTAACAACTTATAATATAATCTTGTTAGTAATACCTTTACAATTAAGAGTACATCATATAAGATTGGATTTCCTAATTCAAACTTCAGAGGCTGCTTTGATTTTACAGTTGATTTCTATACCGTTGTTATTAAAAATATTTTTTTAAATTCATTTACCTTAATCTACTGATTCTTTAATTTCTTTTGTCTGAATCTACTTAGTTTTTCTTAGGGTACCTCTGTATGTGCCCTTCAGGGATATTGATTAGGTGAAGTAAAATTTAATGGGCTCATTATGATGCCTTGGGAAAACCCTTCATTTTACGCTATTATTCCAGCGCAATCATTTATAAATGATAAGTGATTTTTATTTATAAGTAGGTTGTAAAAAACACTTTTACATGTCAATCTGTTTTGGCCGTTATAAACTAGATGAGGCCGGTGTTTCCCAGTGGCGTGCAGTGGTTCGAGTTAGGGTAAGCCAGAGAAAATGTCCAAAAAAAACACTCCACATTATTCAGGGTTGAAATGTGGTGTTTTTTTTTTCTTGTTTTTTTTTTTAATAGGCTATTTAATTTAACTCGAACCACTGCAACTGTTTCCTAGCTGACACTGAATTGGTTGGTTTTGTAGATCATAGCACTTATAAAGAATAGTCAGTTTTTCTTTCTATCTTAACTTATACATCTGATATGCCACCGATGCGATAGAAGAAGAATAATCGATACCTATTTAAAGTTTGTTACATACCCCGCCGCGACTACTAGGAATACCTGTGACTTAGGAGTCAGTGTTCTACTGCCACTTGGACACTAATACCTTGTGGAAATTGAGAGTTGTCTAGCTGATATTATTCAAACGAGTATATTATTATGTAGTGTTAAAACAAAATATTTTTATAGTTAAAATTAAAGGTTGAAGACGTAACTAAAAATGTATGGAGGAATATTTAAACAGTTAAATTATTTAAGTTTATATCATAACTATAAAATAAAAAGGAAAATGTTTGTGTGGTGAATTCTGTATAATGTGTGCCTGAAAATCGTATCGTATGGTTTATTTGCATTGTGTGTGTGCGTGTGTGTGTGTGTGTGTGTTTTGAGTGTGTTTGTGTTACTGGGAGATGGGTGAATTTGTGTTATGGAAGTATGATATGAGGAGCCTAAGTATGTGAATAAGTTGGTGTCAGGTTTGGGACTTTAGCTTTATTTCTTGGTGTACAGACTGTGTTAGGCATTTTGAATGGAATGTTGTGAGTTATGTGTGAGTAGATAATAATTCCTCAGTTTGATTGTAGTCTAAGAGGTACAGCATGACTTTGCTTCGTGTTTGCTTAATCTTGCTATTTGAAAGGTCTTACTAATATTTCTGAAAACAAGAGAGCTCAACACATACTGCTGTCTTTTAGCGAAGGTAGTTCTATGACAAGGAATCGGACAAACTATTCTTTGACCACGTTTGTTTGGATTTGGGGGAGGAACCTGGCTATATTTCAAAAGAGTGGTTCTGAGTATAAATAATTGCCTCACGGTTAAAAATTTGAGCTCGGTATATAGCTTATAAGTCGGATAGCAAAAGGGCTTTTGCAACATAACCTTAAGTACCTACTGCTCTTTGCGCACGCTCCAACTCAAGGAACTTTGTTTTAGCCGATCCACCCCAAGCTAGAATACAATAACCGATGATGGACTGGCAAAGTGCAGTGTAAACCATTTTTAGGGTCTGTAAGTCAGCAGAATGCCTTAATATTTTGAATAAGTAAATTGTTTTCCTGACTTTGCTGGCAGTAGACTCAATATTCTTGTTCCATTTTAGCCCATCATCAATTATCACTCCCAAATATTTTACCGATGTTACTAAAGGGAGCGTTATACAAGAGCAAGTTGCAGTGTCCAGACAGGAGTGAGCACTGATTGAGTATGTGCTGGGGGGTTTCGTGCTAGTATGAATTGAAAACGGGATGAAGTTTGTTTTTTGTAGGTTCAGGGTAAGGAGATTTTTTTGAAGCCATTCCATGACTATTTTCAGGGATTCTTCAGCATTATGTTTCACCTCAGTCCAGTTCCTTCCATGTACTACAATGGCTGTATCATCGGCATAAGTAAATATGTTGGCAGATGGTAGAGTAAGAGTGCACAAGTCACTGATGTAGATAAGGAAGAGCGTTGGGCCAAGGACGCTACCCTGCGGGACTCCGTATGACATTATCTCATCAGCACTTATTTGTGATCCTATTTTCACACAGATTTTTCGGTTTATTAAGTAAGTCTTGAAGAGATCATGAACAATACCTCGTATGCCAATGCTATGCAACTTAGAAAGAAGAGTGGGTACAGAAACTGTGTCAAACGCCTTTGTTAAGTCGAGAAAAAGACCCAGGCATTTATGTTGACTATCTAATTTCCTTGCTACAAGTTCAGTTAGGTCTAACACTGCATCTTCAGTAGATACTCCATTTTTGAATCCGTACTGATTCTTTGCCAATATGTTATACTTGTGTAGGTATTTAACTAGTTGTTTATTTATAATTTTCTCTATTATCTTCGACATAACAGATAGCACAGCAATGGGCCTATAGTTATCTACACTATCTCTGTTCCCACTCTTATGTATTGGGTGGATTACGGCTTTCTTGCATGTGTCAGGGAATATCATAATATAATGTTTAGAAACGGCTTGTTGAATATTTTTCAATTCACATTTCGATGAACATTTGTTTATTTGATTTCTAACGACTGATACCTAAAGGACAGTTTCTTTTTTTACATTTTAAGAGTTGTTCCTTAAACTTGCTTTTTTTAAATTTAATTTTTACTTTTAAACTGAACTAACCTATAGGTTAAGAGATGGGTTCTCTGGAGACCATTTTCGTTGCAGCATCAGGTCGAAGTTAACAATTAATTGTCATATAACGATTATACTGGCACGCGTGAAGCACTTTATTGAGTAGGTAATCATACTCCAACAAAAATACCTTACATCATTTTGGAAAAGAGCTGATACTATTACACTGTTGAACCGATATTTACCAAACATAGCCTTTCAAATGAAAAAAAAAACCGCATGGAAATCGGTTTATCCGTTTGCGAGCTATAATGCCACAGACACACACACAGACAGACATCGACGTCAACTTATAACACCCCTCTTGCGTCGGGGGATAAAAAATACGAGTACCTACAACACCGATATCCTTCAAACTACCGCTTTCCCAGGGCTTTCATAAATGGTTCATAAGCTTTAGAGATTACACTCTACACAAAAAATATACCTATCGCCGATCTGTTTGATAGACAGGGATAAATGGACTTCTTTCGCTCTGGGCGAAGGGAGTCCATTTATCCCTGTCTATCAATAATCTGAGTGGAAGGGAGAGTCAGACTTTTACTGATTAAAACCCATCCGTGTTCGTCCAAACATCCTTTGCGATCCAGGGGCGTGGTGACGCTTTCAAACAAAATCCGCAACACTGGCAGGCACTGACTCTATCGGGCCCCGACTTCTATGCTAACATCTCCTCGAGACACGCGTGGATTACAACGCGCGGTCGCGTCGACCCGAACCTGATTGTTATCGGTCGACGAGCCTCGAACGCTCGCCATCCGCAGGCCCGTGCCTACAGTGGCCGGGAATCGCCTTGCGATTCCTGACGCCCGGAGCGTGAGGTTTGCCTCTCCGTCACGCGGGCCGCCTCCTTCGCTAGCATTACTGCTTTGCAGAAGGAGTCAACTGCTTCCCCCTCGCTCCGGATCATGGATTGAACTAGGGCTGGTAGTGAGAGGCCGCTTCCGCAGATCGCCTCGAAAAAAATACGACGGTGCTTCGCCCAAACAGGTTAGACCTCCACCATATGCTCCACTGTGTCCTCCTAGCGGTGTAGTGGTGACACCCGGGCGCGTCCTCCCTTCGAATCCGAAACAGGTAGCTCCCGAAACAACCGTGGCATTTTGTCTAGAAATACTATTTTATACTCGTAAGTTATTTTGGAGTTATTGCATCAACTTTGTCAAAACGGACAGTCAATGTTGGAACCGAGCCAAATGCTTGACGACACACTTTTTTTTTTCAAAGATAAACTACATATTTCTTTATTTATAAATAGCTTTAGATGTGCCACATAGATGGGGTTCACTGCTTTCAGAGAGGATTAAAAGTCGTAAAATTTACCTTAAAATTTATTTTCCATTTTATATTAGCCTTAATTAAGTACGATACTATAATTTTAAAGTAATTATAACAGTTATTAAGTATTTATTATGAATTCACGTTCATGAAGTTATGTAATACATAATATATATAATAGTAATTGTGCTTAAAATTACTGTGAATGAAATGCACTATTATGGACAATTCAGTGCGTCATGCCGCTCTGAAAATTTTATACTTTTGATGATATGTGTATATAATTTTAGTGTTATAAATAACTAGGTTCCATATTTCATCTATAATATATAAGGCAAGATGGCCACATCTATGGCTTACTATATTCCTTTTGGTATGCATTTACTTATAATATTAATCTACTTATATTTAAAAGTTAAGTGAATTTATATAATTCAATATATTAGACCGAATCATGTTTTCAATTAAACTGTGAAAGCTCCGGGCGGTAAGAGATTCGATTCGGTCGGTAAATATTCAACAATTTTTATTTATCTTCCACATAATAAATAGTTATCAACATGTAGATTTACAAATATCAACAAAATAAATTACGAATAACAGAATATTACAATTAGAATTAAGCTTACATACTATGTATCAGTGATACCTACCTACTTGGGCTAATATCCCTAACTTGTACTATGTCGCCGTCCAAGAGCTCGCCTACATGTGAGATGCATCTCGCATGTAGCAACGAAATAAATAGTTAGGTATAAGCCATAACACAATCAATGAAATGCTGAAATTCCGTTCAAAAGATGGCACGTATACTAAGGCATCTGACGAGGCAATTCATTTAATATAATCCAGTTTTATTGTATTTAGTGTATTCTTTGATAGAATGGCCGGCGACCGCCTATAATTCAATACATTAAAATTACATGGACTAGTAATTGAATTATCCTAACTATATTAATACTACTAAGTACCCTTAACCGCTGTGGAGAACAAATTATAAGAATAATATGTTAATATTACAAGGGCATAATAGGTAGTGTACAAAAAATATTGTTGTTTTTCACTGAGACAGTAATAAGAACAGTACTTAGAATTACATTGATATTACTTAACTCTTTATTGCTCTCCCTCTATCTTACGCTAAACCAAGTCCATTTCCGGACTTATTGAGCAATATGGACATGTTAATACAGAACTAGGAAACCTAAGTAATTATTATCTATGGCGTCTTACAACCAAAACAAATGGACTAATAACAACTTCATTTTGAATGAAGCTTTGCTGATATAGTCTCCATGTCTTGTGTACCTAGAAATGGAATTGCAAACCATAAAAAATGTTCAAGTCATGTTGTTTTCGATCATGAGTTTATTTTCTTTTTATACATGATTTTAGATTTGCCTAGGATTAGGTTGGTTTTACCAGAGCAAATATTTGTATAAAATTCTAAAAATCTGATCAGAAAATACGTGACCGACGCATTCATTTCGTTCTAAGGCGTCCGATAGATCATTCGCTGGATTAATGCGTTTAAAGTACCTTATTCAAATAAAAAAGCTACGAAATATGGAAATTATCGATAGGAAGTACACAATAGTATGTGATGTGATGTTACAATCGGAAGTATTGAAAAGATTTTCTTTTACAGATGATCCTACTGATCATCTTAAAACAGCTGTCAGAGAGTTAATGCATTTTCGCAAGAATTGATCGATAGATGCCACAAATATAATGAGGATTTTACACTTCTTTCGATGATTTATACGAAGAAACGTAAAACATTTTTCAAAGTAACTTGTTTATCAATTCACCAGCAGGTTATTTTAATTCCTATAAAGAATAAATATCATACGATACGTGAAACTGAAGTTTTTACTGCTGAAAACTCATCTAAAAAAAAAGTAAAATAATTTGCCAAAAGTTGTCCCTTGTCATAATGTTACCATCAAAATAAAGATATTTCTTTTATATTGTATTTATTGTCATTTAACAGCTGTATGCTTTCAAATTTTACTTTCATTTTAAAATATTTAATGGGTATTTGAATATGAAGGGTATCTAATATGTAATAAATATATCTTACTATCGTCTATACGTATAAAAATATTTAATTATAGGAAGTTGGATGAATGAGGCAAGAATATTTCAACATAGCTATCTTTATGTTTGTATCTTAATGATATAATGGTATTGGTGCTTTTTATTTATAGTTTATACATACGAATAAGTACGCAATTATTACCTACATAGTTTCATCCCCATTAAACTGGCTAAGTACCGAGGTCTTAATTCTAAATAAAAAGCTCATAGCCTTTGGTCATTCTTTAACATTTTTGGTTTATGGATTCTACTAGATTCTGGACGTTAAGTCTAAACCTATATTTGGCCTTTCTTCCATCAGAGTGTGAATCATTAAAATTTTCTAATGACATGGTTTGCTATCGTCTTTAACTACCGTTCGACAAAAAGCATCGAACATTTTGCTGAAACAGCTGTGTCATTATTTTATTTCATTCCACATTCAGACCTATAACCGTATTAAGAGTTCTCGAATTCATTACTATTGAAAGGCTTCTTACTAGCAAGTTACCATAATGTATTTTTTTTTTTCATTGAAACTCAGATCTGCATTGATACTAAAATCACGCTGTCATTAGTAATGATTCCGAGAACAGTTACGTCAATCCTATTGCATCCTTGCTTCTTGCAGCTGCGGAGGGTATGGTAGTGGAGGCAGAAGAGGGGCCTGCATGCCACCGCCCTGCAGCGTGTAGTAGGGAGACACATAGCCGGCACCGCTGGCTGCTGCCGCCGCTGCTGCTGAAACATGCACACATTATTTGAACATGACACAAAAAAAAATCCTCAAGGCAAACGGCTTGTTTAAAAGAGTTACAAGCAAGTCGAACGAAAGTCAAAACATAATCAATATAATCTAAACACCTGAATATTTCTTTAGTTGAGAGTGTAGTACAAACCGGCGGCTGTAGCATACGGGTCGAAGCCGGCTGCGGCGTACTGCTGCTGGTACGCCGCCGCGCCCTGCGCTGCCGCAGCCTGGTACTCGTACAGGTGGTTGGCGGCAGCCATGGCCGCGGCGTGCTGCAGCTGCGGGAGTTGCACCAGGCCGCCCGCTCCCGTGCCCACGCTCGCGCCCACCCCGCTCATCGCATTCATGTACTGCGGCGTGCTGTACATGTATCCGGGTGACAACCTGCCAATTTACAACGCAAGTTATATCCAAAAATCCTCCTGCCATCAAAGGCGTCAAACCTTCAGATACTCCACAGTGTAACTGCCTATTTGACGCCTACTGTCACCCGCGATGTCCCCTCACTAAGCTTAAAAATCTCGTGAGGAGACATCAAAAAATTAATACTCTTGAAAAAGGTCACACTACCTAGCCCCAGCAGCCTCGACAGGCACGAGCATCTAATCTTGTTAGGTTAGTAGACATCGATAAACTGTTATAATTAATGTAAGTATGCGACTGTCTGCCTATGTCGCCATTGCGGAACCGCCGCCGTGCGTCAGTGCCAGGAAAGTTTAAGAAAATGTAATAAAAATATACAACGGGCGGCACTCCGCCTCGACCGAAATATCCGGACCACTCGGTATTTGCCTAGGTATCGTTACATCGTGAACAGTTCAGAAAATTTAGATTTAGATGACAGCCCATTATCCAATTTTATTCGGAAAAGAAAAGAGAAACTTTAAAAACAAGTGTTTCGAATTCTGAATAACATAAATTTTTGACCGAATTAAAAACCATATTGTGCTGATTTGCCACACGCACGGACTAATAAATAATGTGATTCTACCAATACATTCAGTCAACCACCTAAGTAGGTACAGACCTATGCCAGTTATGTCTTTTCCTTTGTGGTAAATTTCCTTTTTGGTAAATCAGAACGTTTTTTTCCAAACGCCTTAAACTGAGCATGAATACTTCTTATAAAATAGTCTAAGCATTTTAATGACGTAACACAAAATGTCATGAAAAAAAATGCCAATTCTGCTTAATTTGCTTATGAAGGCAGCCAAGTTTGTTCAAGAGCAACTTGAACTCGCATCAAGCCGCGTCAGCGTTTTTAGAGGGCTCTCTTCATCCATACTATTAAGCATCGCACCACTTTTGATGCAATTATCCGTCTTTTTCTACCACTATATGACGTGATAGAGACGGGCTAACTGTTGTTTGTTCTATTTCGACTGAATTAGCATGGTACAGGGATCGGAGACAACACGCATGCGTGGTCCACGCCCGCATCCACGCCCCGCCCGCCACGTACGCCCACCTGTGGTCTACTGCTGTACTTCAAATACCTACTTGATGTTAGTAGATGAATTAAGAGTATCATCACGATACCTAATTTATTGAAAAACTACCACAGTTGGAAAATCTCAAGAACATTCGTCAGTTCGTCACTACGATCGCAAGGCTACATGGCTTTCTGTTTTACTTATATTCAATACCCGAGTTAATATACTCATCTACTATGAAGAGAGAGAAAATAAAGTAGTAGGTAGTAGGTGAAAACAAACAGCATTATTAAAACTGGCATATATATACTCACACAAGCCGAGCTGACACATCTACTAAAATACAAACACAACCACATACTAGTCTGATAGCTAATAGAGGATGTAAAGGATCATAAGTTAAATGCCACTTTCAACGTTCTGCGGAGAAAGTTTATAATAATTACATAAATGACATGCAAACAATTATCGCAAGAATAATAATTATACTAAGCTTCTTATTATTTGTGGATAAATCATCCGATTAAACTATTTCTAAAACAGTTTGCCTATGACAGTAATTTACCTACATGCTTACATCAATCAATATCTACGTTTTCAGGTAAGTAGAAGTAGGTACTACATAATTCATCAGGCCAATATTTTAGTGCGTACTGTAAATTTAGCCATCATTTTAATACCAACAGTCGGTCACTAAATCGATCGTATTTAAACCTAGGATTTTCATAATTTTGACATTTTGGAGCAAAGAAAAGCTTATCAAACAACGTAGATTGATCCCCCGAACATCGCACTAGAACGCGATTCGATTGTAGGTAAACGAAAATAAAGCGTTAATTCGATTGAAGCTTTCACTTGATTATGTTCCATTAAAACAAGAATGTCTCTGAATAATATATGGACAGTTGTGTTGGCGTGGTGGCCCTGGCTGAGCATCGATCGAGCTCACGTCAATATGTAATTAACCGGGACACGAGGACTGTAGGGCCAGCAGTCGGCGGAGCACGGACAGGCCGCGTTGTATCGATGCAGGTTAGACAGCACGGCGGGCCCGGCGGCGACGGCGGCGGCGGCGGTCGAGAGCGCGCTCACACCTACGCACACACAGCGCGCCCTCGACACCGCCGCCGCCGCAATACGACAATTACTTAGTAAGTGATTAAACGAAATCCACCACCAACAAAACTCAATTCAAATCAACAAAATCTTACACGAACACGGCATAAAACATAAAAGTAAAGAAAACATTGAGTGTCGAGAACGATGCGTAAAGTGTGACGGCGGTGGGCGGCGCCCGCGACCGACCACGTCGCCGCCGGCGCCGCCCATGCTCCGGTATAGCTTTAAAACGTAAACATTAAAAAACCCAATCGACTAATTCACACCCAAAACGAAAAAAAATCCACTCTCACGCTCACGCTTGCCATAGATACCTATGTGAAAATGTTTGATAATTTAGTCTAGGTGTGGTCCGCCGGCCGCCGCGCCGCTAGCTGTCAGGAGACGCCGCTCGCCTCATCTACCGAGACAAAAGTCAGCAAACTATATTTTACCGCCAAGCGGTGGAAACCTGGACCTCAACTGCTCAGTTCCTACAGTACTGACTAAGGAGCAATTTATGATTCTCGTTATTTTAAAACTGTCTCCTCGTAATGATAGATCATGATTCCATAACAAGCCTACATCGTGAGAAAAGTACGTGTTTTTGTAATGGAAAAGTTGGGAAAACACTGGATGAGTGTAGAGATATAGCGACATTTGTCAAAGGATAGTTTAGATACGACTTATTCGTAAACATTACGAACGCACGTACGGGATTGTAATAGCGAAATGAAAATCTTTGATCCAAGAAAAGATTTCATGTTTTTCTAGTTGCGTCTAAGTAAGAATAATCTACGTCTGATTTTTGTCTCGTGAGATGAATTCAGAGCGGCATGCGGCGCCGCTAGTGCTGGCAAATATCGAAGTGTTGAACCACTGAACATTGATACATGATACAGATATGGTACAAATATGACCAGCCGAATGGGTACTTACCCATATGGCGATGGCAGCACAGTTTGATAACCGGCACGAACACCCGCTGCAGCTGCGGCAGCCAAACCGAAACCTGGAAACAATACAACTTTATAACAATTTCATCATTCTATGCGCATTATACCTAGTGGAAATCGAAAATTTTAAAAAATAAACCTAAGACGACATCGTTACTCTTTCACCGTCATCATTAGTTCGTGAAGACGTTATTTTCAGTCTCACTTAGCGGAAGTGGCTAGAGCGTAGTCAAACTAAAATATATCTTGAAGAGATTGGACCACATCCAAATGACACGAGAGTCAACTTAGCGCAGGGAACGTCACTGTTAATTTCTTTTTATTGCATTGTTAAGTCGCGCGAGGCGGCATCTATTTTGGTCGCTCGCCGCCCGCCCGGGCTCCGGCATCCATGGACATACCTCTTGACAAGAAGACGACAAACACTCGCTATAAATGGCTTTCGAACTTTGGCACAGGCCGATGTACATTACCAAAACGATCGCAGAGACATCTTCCACCTATGTGGAGGGAGCCAAGTTGACGACACTTCCCGTGTGTCCATAGTAACTACGTATTTTTTACGGATAGGCTATTGCAGGGCAAACCATTTTGAAAACCAAATGATATGTCATATTTAGGAAATGAGCAATCACAGTAATAGTATGTTTGAATCATAATCTGTGATTAATGGTTAATATTCAGAAGAGCGTAACCTCTACCGGTCTGTAAATAAGTTTGCTATTGTGTGGCGAAATTTCACCGGTGATTACAGTGGATCACATCCGCAGCCTCTCCGGATGGTGTTGCGGTTCGATTGCTATGGGAGTAGGTGTAGTGTGACCTTGCTATTTTCAATACAGATAGATATTGCAATGCTGCTTTGTCAACTTACGGTTGTTATGAAATTCTAAATTTTAAACCATAAATGAGCTATCATTCGAACTAAGTTTTGTAATAGCAAATGCAGAATTGTTCCTAACTGGCTGCTAGGTGTCCAGTCAGCACAATAGATAGTAAAACTAGTGCTGATAACTGGCTCTGAAGTCTGGGGCTAATCGCGTGTCGTTCAATGCGCGTGATGTGCCTCCGCATTTGTTCGATCGATGCGGTGCCATTTGACGGCCGAGGTCGAACCACTGTCCACCACAAAGCTTATCTTGATTCATTAAATTTTTTCTCTTTCCTTTTATATCCATTGTCAGTTGGCCTGAATGTAGCGCGATGGTCTTTTGTTGCTTATATGTGACCCAGATAGATTTTAGTCGTAATCGATTGTCAAATGCGATACAAAAGGCAAACAGTTGAATTTATTCACAACAATGTAGACCAAAATATGACGCAGTGCAAACACGGTTTGAAGCTCTAAAATGAATTACTCATCAAAGTTTCGAAAGTATAATTAGTCACAGGTCCTCATGAAAAATATCCCGGTCATTTGTTTAGATGGTACGTATAAAGCTTTGTCTGAATTACTGTGCGAGTTTTTTTTTTGTTTTCAGGACGTCTTCTGGAGCTCAGGTCGTCGAACTGCAAAGCCGACAGTAAGTGCTTAACGTCGCTTGTAAGGATTCTACGGAAATACGATTTTAGACGCGAGCGGCCTGAGCGGGATAGAAAGAGGGTATTATTATATGTAGGCATTCGACTCTACTCATATACCTACTCAAATATTTTCAATGCCATTAACTTTTGTACGTTCTACATTTTCACAGTATATCTAGGCATAAGTACTTATAGCACATAAACATGTCTAATTTCAAACAATTGAGGGATCTCTGAGAGCAATTATTTCGTTTATGAGTTCTAGATTTAGGTATACGAAATGTGTTAGAGCAGCCAAATATTTCCCATAAATTAAACTTAAAGCTCTCATTTATTATGAGCACGGTTTCATGAATACATTGTAGAATAAATATGTCGTGTTAGTTTATCGATACGAGAATAGAACTAGATGTGTCGTGGCCCAGTTTCGTATGACCAAACTGGCCGTGTTGGACTCACGGCCGTCACGGTTTTATGTTTAGCGAGCCTTTGATCTGCCTGGTGTCGTCTGCGACACTATCAACCATCAATCCGATACCTATTTCGCGGTCCTGTAAACGATTGCCGGGAGCGATTAATTACATCCCTCCCCGTCGTGACCTCAGTTCCTGGGACACTTATTTTTGGACAAAACACGTGCGCGTATGAGCCAACGGCGATTTTTATGGCCGACGTGTCTTTCCTCTCATACCGATGACTCGCTGGCAGTATGATTAAGTTACGGGAGATTACTTGGCGATGTTTTCTCTTGTAACTTGGGTCTTGCAGTATCTACATAATGTATGTGCATCTTTCATGATTTTCCAGTTCAATCACCCATGATATCCCAGACATGAAGCTTCTTGCTAGTTATGTTTTGTAGGTCCCGACAAAAGATAAGCTGGCGAGGAAAGATGAGGTTCTGGCTCGATGCCAGAAACTGGTGTCGCGGCAGAGTCGGCCGCGACGACGTTCCCAAAACTGCGTATATTTAGACAAAATAAAGAGCGCGCCGAAGACAAAACGAGACGCAACTCTGTTTTATAAATAACCGCGTCGTTCGCCGGACGGACTCAGCCTCGCCCGACCAACCTCTGCACGCCAGCTGTTGTACATAAATAATAATTAAGACACGAAGAAAGCTCCACGTCCATCTTTTGAGGATTATATAGATCCGAGCGAAAATTGTAGAAAAACGTAACTATGAAAAACTACCCCTAAAAGGTTTAAAGTGTAACTAGAAATGTAATCTACTATGTGGACGGATTATCGGAGGATCGAAGGGCTTCGTGCGGAAGTCGTGGACGGGGATCGTGTTTCAGATGGTGACAAAGGGAACGGAACTACTAGAGTGAAGTGTTCCTGTGTGAACTGGGGTCACTGCACGATGCTAGGAATGTAAGCTGTTATATACCAGCTACTTACGCTCATAGCTCAACCGTTCAGTTTCCTTCAGCGCGCAAATATAACTTCTAATGTTAGGTGTTAGGAGTCATAATTTTTATTTAATCGATCATCGGCCTTCGTTTAACGGGCAGAGGATACATAGCGATTAGAAAGATTAATAGACAGAGATCCATAAAAAATACAGATTTTATAGAGCAATGTAATTAACTAAGATTTTTGGGACACATGCCACGCATCCGCATGATACGGAAGACGCTGTTATTTACTTGGACCGCGTTCAACAACTTCGAGGTTATTAGTGTGGCGACGACGTCGCAAATTAATTTATCTGTGCGCGCACTAAATCTGGTTTACTTCTAATTCACTGTGAATTTCCAAATATCTGGAAAATAACTAGGCATTGCCTAGAATAAAACCGTCAAACTATTACAACGTTGTAGTTTATTCTTCCAAAAGCATTGAGTCCATTTATTTTGAGTTTTCTAGAACTCTACCTCTGCCAACTAAGCACTAACTTTAGATGTAGATACCTAGGTACCTATGTCAGATTCGCAATCTCAACAGTATCACTGTTGAGATCCTGCAACAATCTCTACCTATTTGAAAACCAAATTTGACAAACAGGTAGAAGAGTGTCGCTCCTAATTTATGTTCGAAATCACATCAAAGCGACACTGTGGCGGTAATTACAAGTTTCCGTTGCAATAAAACAAAGATAGTAACTATTGGTGTGAAACGAGATCGTATCACAATCCACGCGGCCGCCATTGCCACTGGCTGACCATTATGGCTTCGCTTCATACAATTATAAACGATGCTCGCCTGGTATCGATTTGAGGTTATGCTTTTTGAAGATATGCTACTAAAACTAGAATAGGTCTACCTATAGGTATCGTGCTATAGCGTTGCCTACAATACATGACAGCCACGACATTGAGTAGGTATCTTCGATATGTAGACAAATTACAGCTACATTCTAATAACGATAATGCAGATCTTGGAAGTGTTCTTACTTGATATACCCACCTTGAAACTATGAAAAGCAATGTTGTAACTTTTTGTGCAAAAACCAGCTCCCAAATAATATCGCCAAAATATTTTGTTACCTTCTATACCTAAACAGAAACGAATAAAAGTGCATTGTATTGAAACGTTAAATAATCTACGGCGCTCGCCTATCGTCTAAAAGCCATTAGTTAACACGTACAACTCGCTAAAAAGTAAACAATCCCATCACTCTTACGTCTATCTAAAATTACCACAGAAACTAGGCGCACAAAAAATCGGTTAATTAAATGAGCCGACTCGCTGTTCCATATCGATTGAAAGTGAGCGGCGCGTGCGGACCCATCAGTGCATACATCGCCTAAATCCCAAAGACTAAATAAAAATAGTCGCTGGGGTGTGCTACCGACTGCGGGGGGCTTGGGCACATGCATAAGTAATGCACAAGCGAAGGGCGGCCGGCGCACGCGATCCGCCTGCAATGCCAAACACAGGGACAACCCCTTCCCAACACCGCAAAGGGCCAAGCTATCCATTAATCAATGATGACTTATGCTCACTGCTTAGCTCAAGCAGTGTCTATGTAGCATCCATAACCTACTTGAGACATGCATCGTTAGCAAATTTTCTTGTGCGTGTGTGAGCTTTCTATTTTTAATTACCCAATGCTGGGCATAGCCAAAAACTAGGTAGGATATTACTTGGACGAATTAATTAATTATTTATCGTATAAAATTTTGTTTCAGTTGTGATTTCTCTACCTACCAGAATTAAGTAATGGTCTATACTTGATAATCAAATTAAGGTCGAATGTTCCAAGACACTGGTCGAATGTTTTCGATTTGGAACCTTTCATAGACAGGTGTGAATCGATTAGTGCGCTGCTCGTTCCACTCAATAATTCATAGTGTCGCCTCGTGTGTTTGGACAAGTGGTCGGTTCGGCCTTCATCAACACGCCCATATAATAAAACTTTAACAATGTTTTCATAATCGACGCCAGGCCCGCTGAAATCGCCCATTGGCTGCAACCACTACGGTGTATTTAGAAACTGGGCTACACAAATTTCTTACCACAGCAGTTAACGTGTACATTATGTACGTAAACAACATACCTACCGCCGCGATACAATGTAACAGAACAATTTAGTTTCCATTTATAATATTGTGCAAAAAAACACCTAAACAAACACAAACAGAGACCGTCATATAAACTGGATCGCATGACACATTTTATGAAGCTACGAGTACTTAATGTTGTAGCCTTCTTCATTAAATTGAAAATGGAAATATAAATTATGAAAAGAATGTAGATCTATGGAACGATCTATATTTCCTTTACTTTTACATACGAGTTCAGCTTGCTTATTTATTTTGGCGCGAGCCACGATGCGCGCACGCCGAAGACAGACAAGCCGTTACGCCTCCATCAAACCTCGTGAATGGATTTCCATAAAAAATATTATTCCAGCCTAATCTAAACCAGAGTTTTGCCTACTTGGTGTAACAAAACTAATTTTATTCTAAAATATATTCTTATTTACTGACAGTTAAATTCAGTCATTTTCAATTTGTGATACATAAAAAAAAGGTTGTCTGTTTTTACCAAGCCAAGATGAATGCGATGCACATGCATACGTATCATTTTCTATAAATCGCAGCCCCTCTGTTACGGTAACGGGCAAAGCGTTGCACTCGCATTATTTGAGGACAAAACGGTCTCCCTAAAACCGGCCCAGCTAACGGTCATTTTCTTTTCAAAGCCCATGAACCGAATCTAGATTAAGGGGATCAGAATCCGCAATGAGCGTTTCGATTGTGCAAATGCTGAACAGACTCTGTGAATATTATTTCAACGTATCAGTATAAAGGTGCACGTTTGAAGGGCTTCGTAAACAAACACTGTATGCCTCAGGCGTTGCGTATAAACCAATTTTACAAGACACAGAATGTAGACTAAACAGGCTCTGCGGCGGCGGGCGGCTGATTTAATGCGTTCCCCACACTGTTTCCAGTGGTGAGCTAAAACGAAACTGTTTGAATCAAATATTTGAGCAGACATGCTTTCAAAATTACCGTCGAAATAACAGACAACTTGTTGACAACCCTTTTTTTTTTTTTTTTTTGGATGGGAAATCATCAAATGACCCCTCCCGCCCTGGGTGGAGCGGTAGGGAGTGTCAGACTTTTACTGACTAAAACCCACCCGTGATCCTTCTTGTGCCCTATGAGTTCCAGGGCCGCGGTAACTCTTTCGAACAAATTCCGCAACCCTAGCAGGCACCGACCCTATGGGGCCCCGTCCTCGGTGCTGACGGCTCCTTGTGACGCGCGTGGAACACAACGCGTCGTCGACTCAACCTGGTATCGGACGGCGAGCCACCCGCGCTCACCGTCCCCAGGCATCAGCCACTGCGCAATAGCACAGCGGCCGACTTGTCTCTGGAGGAGGCCACGATGGGACCACTACTGGCACTCCATCTCGGCCCCCTCCCGAGAACCAGGAGTCGCAGCACCCACAGCAGTAGCGGCAGAAGCGGCGACGGAAGCCGCGGCGGCGGCAGAGGCGGCGGCGGCGGCGGACCTCTTGCCCCTGGTCGGGGCGGATGGCGCGCAGGCCCTTCCCCCAGCCCAGTGCTCGTCCGGCTTGCCAGCAGCCGCACATGCACTGCAATGCGGCGTGGCCTCACACGAGCCGGCCCGATGACCGGGCTGACCACAGCGGAAACAAAGACCGCTGCGGTCCACCTCCGAGGGGCACATAGCTCCCGTGTGGTTGCCCACATGGCAGCGGTAGCACCTCAGAGGCCTGGGTTCCAGCAGTTTTACCCGCGCAGACACCCATCCCACCAAGAGCCTTCGGCCCTCCGACACAGTTCTGGCCGCCGTCACGGGGCAGCTCACCACAAGGGTTTGCATGCCCGTGTTGTCAGGCCGGAGGGTGCCCGCCTTGACGAGCTCGGCAGAGCACCCCCCAGTCCTGGCGACGGCGGCCACAACTTCCTCCTCCGTCACGGAGTCATCCAGGCCCACTATGCGCATGTCGATGCGCTTAGTCGGCCTGGACACCCGGACCTCGTCCGCGGGTAAGACCGCCCTCAGCCTTTCGGCCAGGGCGTCCGCGAACGGGCCACTCTCCGCTCCGGTTGTTGACAACCCTGAGTACGGTCTATGGAAATTTTACAAAATTCCATTTATTGATTCCTATTTCGTTAAAAAGTTTACCTATTTCAGAAATGTTTGGTTCGTTATGCTGTTTCATGAGAAAGAAAACTCAAAAGAAATGCAAAGAGTTAAGTATATGTTTTCATTTAAATAGACATCCGCTTAAAACTCCTGCTGTTCATCAGAATGTCAAAAAATTCGACGAGTGAGCTTTTAAAATGAAACAATCAAAAAAAGACCGAACTATGTTCACAGAAATATCTATTGATTTGCATTGATCTCGTAAAACTAGACAATTTTGTAACCGTTTATCGCAAAAACACGCTATGAACGTTTAACCAGATCAATATATTGGAGAATTTAGATATTTTTTAGATCCGTCCTTCGTGTAATTTATGTACCTAATATAAAATGCAAACACGAAACGTAGACTGCCGTAAACATGAGAATGGAATCCAACCAATTGAAGATTCTAGCACTGATGACGTAGGGCTGACAGTGCCACGCGTGTCGGACGTACTTACTCATAGTGCGCGCGCATATCACAGGGACTGTGGCATATGGCGTAGCCGGTACAGCGAACCAGGTGTCTCGTCATGCGCGCCCGCACCCATTGTGTGGCACCCCTCCACCCCTCCCCGCGGCGCCCGCGCAACTGTTTTCAATGTGTGCACTACCCGACACATCGAACAATGCGGCGACCTCCAGTAAACGTTGCTGTAGCAAGGATGCGGATCCATTCATTCGCTCTTTAAAGTTTCTCAGACATATTCTGACAAAGACTCGACGATCAGCTGTTCCGGCCGTCAATAAACTGGTTTTTATAACGGCCGTTTAATATTTAGGATCTGGACGGGCTGTACACGAATCAGCTGTGCCTTTTTCAATGACTACACTGTCCCAATTTTCCGGACATAACTCTAAAAATCAATGCAAGGCAGTAGACAAATAGCAAAAATGAAATAAAGCAAAGTCAATTCAAGAAGAATTCGTTTCGTCTGTTTCATAAATCACATAAACCACAGAATAATCATGCTGGGACAATTTGTCCTGCAATCACTTGGTAAATGTAATGGTTCTTTTGCATAAAATTATATGTGGCATGAGTTGCTATCAAGGTAGGTATTGTTGATTGCGTACGCGCGGAAGTTTCATTATGCTATGTCATTCATGTTAGTCGCAGGCTCCTGACCATGTGATGGTCGGTTATAGTAAATTGGTTTATGTGCTGAATCGTTTGAACCCCTGCCAATACTCTCTGCACTCGTCCCGAACGAATTGATTCGAGACATTTTAATTAGGTACCTACCTTGATTATATGAATGAAACAGTATCATCATACCTACTTATAACATTTTTGTTTGTGTTTGGTGGCGCCTAAATGCGTCAATATCTGTAGGAATCTTTCCCAACATTTTGATGATTGTATCATTTGAAACAAAAACAATGGCAAATTAACACCGAGTGCCCTTCACTTAGGTAGGTACTCGTAGAACCTATAGTATACCTAAACATTTGAAACCCAAAAAAAATAAAACCAAAGAACAACAATTTTAGCTTCAACATAAACATTATGAAGCTATTATTGTAATCAATTATAATGTGAATATCTACATATAGTATAGGTATACGTAACCATTATCGTATCGAAGATAATATTTCATATCCGATGCTATGATGCAGAACGATAGACCAGTAACCCATTAATAGCAAACGTAACAATTCCTTTAATTGTCTATGCTTGGCGTGACAGCAAAACTTATTCTCTATCCTTTTTGTATGGTTATTATGATTACAATATAGTGGGTATGTACGTTTCACCTACGAATAGATGTACCCTCATTAGTCTAAATTGCCGACTGAATTACGAACCATGATAAATTACGTATCGATCCATCAAATTCAAACAGGTCGTCTAGTAAAAGTATTGTAATAATAACGCAGCTATTTCATAATTTCACTGGACACTTTATTTTTCCTCGTACCAGGAATGTAGATGCAGAGATTAGACAAAGGTTACAATATGTCACCTTGCAAGGGTTGCGATGCGTGTCCGTGGGGCGCAATCAATTAGCGAGCGGGGTATACCGAGCACTTCCGTTTCCGAGCGTTTAGGGACTTCCGGCGGGGGCGGAACGCTGATCGCTCCCCATATTCCACGGTACAACCGTCAGTGAGACACACTTTTTAACGACGCATGTCTGAAATTCAAACTTTATGTACTCCAGTTAAAGTTTAAAATGTTTTACAGGTTTTTTTAGTGTGCCCTGCGAGTTTGACTGTACTAATCACTATTGTGTTCGAAACTTCAGTGCGGGCGTCGCAATAAATTGTAATTAATGGTATCGTCATTAATTAGTTTATAGACGGTTAAAGCTAGATTGCTTGATGTGATTATGATGGACGAACAAACATGAATGTCCAATTTCAATCGAATTTCCGCGAATACTTGCTGCCGTGGCCACCACTGATTATTTTCAGAATTCGAAGCAATACATGAAGGTTTTTTAACCCTTTCTTAGAATTTGTATATATTCTTTATTTGATAGCTATTCGCATTACTTATTACAGTAAAACTTGGTTAAGTGGGACCTGGATAAGTGAGAAACCTCCATAGCTGGAACTCATGCTCAGGTCCCGACACTTTAGCACTGAATTACCTCTGTTAATGGGGCAACACAAACTATATCTGGGATTGGTTCTTTCCATTTTATCGTCATAATTATCTCTATTATTGAAACAGTGAGTATATTATACCTATTTTACTGAGACTATATTTTAGGGATTAGTTCTTTCGATTTTATTCGTCACAAGCACCTCTATAATTGAGACAGCGAGTGTAATTTACCTCTTATAATGGGACTATATTTTGTGTAACTACATTATGTGGATGGAACTCTCCGTAAATGAGACAGATATCTTATTATACCTGGATATCTGAGACACTGGGTGGAACACCTCTTTCAGTGAGACAAATTTGCAGGTCCCTTAAGGTCCCAGTTATCCAAGTTTTACTGTATATAAAGCCCTGCCCCGCTCCCTGTCTTTATTATAGCACAGTCAGATGAAAATACAAATGAATCGGATGCTTTTCAGATGACTTGAGTACTACTTATCATAAGGTACCCTAGCTGATGATGTCCTTCTCTGTTTGTAAATTCTTCCTGCAAATGTTGTCATTGAATGGCACTTTATTAACACCCAACTCACTACACTCAAAGATAACATTAAATAAATTGATATCAGAGCACTCACTATCGAAGTGCTATCGTGAACTAATCAAACGATATAAATAAAACGACCCACTTGTGCCTTAGTGATAATTAAATACAAAATTTAACATATTTGAAGGAAACCTTTCAGGATTAATTAATACGTAACTAAATAAATTTCAAGCGTAGGAAGTTGAATGCGCTTTAATTTAGGTCCCCAAATCTGCTATTTTTATAAAGTTGTCATTCCAATATATTTTGTTATTTTGCTAAAAGTTGTCATTTTGCTTTGTTTTAGAAAAAAATGTTCTCACATAATCTATACTAATATTATAAAGCTGAAGAGTTTGTTTGTTTGGTTGTTTGTTTGTTTGTTTGTTTGAACGCGCTAATCTCAGGAACTACTGGTCCGAATTGAAAAATTCTTTTTGGGTTGAATAGACCATTTATCGAGGAAGGCTTTAGGCTATATATCATCACGCTTAAGCCAATAGGAGCGGAGCAGCGATCAAGAATGTTTTAAAATCGGGGATTCCACGGGGACGAAGTCGCGGGCAGCAGCTAGTTATAATATATGTAATAAGTCACGTTCAAATCCTTCAACCAAAAACATAAGTTTGTAACTAACGTGTTTTGCATTGGCAGGCATGAGCATTTTATATTAATTTCAGCTTGATTCCTCCTCGCGTTCCTGAGAAACAGAATCTTGACAAACCAACAGATAGACGTGAAAACAAAGTAATCCTATAAGGGTTCGTTTTTGCCCTACTCGGGTACGGAACCCTAAAAATGGTCCCTCCCGCATTACATGTGGTAATTTTCCTGCAGAGTATAAGGAGACTTGCACTCACTCTCCTGTTTATTATCTATACTAATATAATATATCTATACTAATATTATAAAGCTGAAGAGTTTGTTTGTTTGTTTGTTTGTTTGAACGCGCTAATCTCAGGAACTACTGGTTCGAATTGAAAAATTCTTTTTGGGTTGAATAGACCATTTATCGAGGAAGGCTTTAGGCTACATATCATCACGCTTAAGCCAATAGGAGCGGAGCAGCGATAAAGGATGTTTTAAAATCGGGGATTCCACGGGGACGAAGTCGCGGGCAGCAGCTAGTAATATTATAAAGCTAAAGAGTTTGTTTGTTTGAACGCGCTAATCTCAGGAACTACTGGTCCGATTTGAAAAAATCTTTCAGTGTTAGATAGCCCATTTATCGAGGAAGGCTATAGGCTATAAATCATCACGCTAAGACCAATAGGAGCGGAGCAGTCATGAAAAATGTGACACAAACGAAGTTGTGCGGACAGCTAGTTTATTATATAGATGCTTTATCCTGACTGACGGATCAACGCACATCCTATACCACTGGTCGTAAGGTCGTGAAATTTGGAGGACGTATTCCTTATTATGATGTAGGCATCCAATCTATACTATCTATACTAATATTATAAAGAGGAAATATTTTTATTTTTATATGTAACGAATAAACTCAAAACTATTGGACCGATTTAAAAAATTCTTTCATCATTAGAAAGCTACATTCACCCTGAATAACATAGGCTATATTTTATCCCCGTATTCCCACGGGAACGGGAACTACGCGGGTAAAACCGCGGTCGCTGTTAGTAAGAAAGTATTTCTGAAAGTTCATCTCCTAAAGGGGTGAAATAGGCGGTTGAAAATCGTATTCTTGGGACAGTAAAGTTGGAACTTGGTACACTAGCCTTAGTAATAAAGGTTGCCGAGTAAGACGATTTACGAGGTGTTAAATTTTGTATGGAAGCATCGTATTCCTGAGACCAATGTACGTAAAACATATATCTACTGACCGAAGTAAATAATAAAAATGTCAGTATCATGGCGAATATACAATCTAGAACAATAAAAGAATATTTCGTTAAAACAACCCCTAAAAGTAATGGGATGGAAAAGTTTTTATGGAATTTTTTTGTTTGTGGTTAGATACATATTTAAACTCGTTCTAAATGCATGATCGCCTCTTTCAACATTTTCCGAAATTTTAACCTTAAAAGAGTGAAAAGGGGTGGCAAAGTGTGATGTAGATCACGTTCTGGAATTAACATCGGATACTTTTATCCTTGATTTTATTTTCTAATTACATACACGCGGCCGTAGCCGCTGGCCGAAGATAGTAATTACATAATATATTCCTAGCTATATTTTTCTACTATTTTATACAGTCACAATGACCATAATATATAAATGTTAAAGCGGCACAGCACACATGTATAACTGACCCCCACGAAGGCATTGTATCACACACGACGCGATCTCACCATTTTTTTGTCCGTTGACAACACGCTGGCTTCGAAAATGAAGGCAAAGCACAAAAAAGAATCATGTGTACGTTAGTTTGAACAAAAAATGCTCCTTTTACAAACAGCTGAGCGTTGATAAGCATTGCTCCGGCGTTGCTGAGGTTAAATAACCCTAAGTAAAACAAGCCATGAAGATATGCTCCGTGATTTATTCTTTATCCGTTAAAGTGTCCACATAAACGAGTTTTAGATCCTTTCATTTCTACCACAAATAATGGCCACTTTAACTTAGGTTAGTTGTAAATGTGAATGGCGGCAATTATTATTTGGCAACCCCGTGTTGTAACGGCCAGTTTCTTCAGTCAACCCACCAGGACAGACTTTCCATAAATTAACAATGATTAACGTTATTATAGTCACATTTTAGCGTTTATTATATTTATCTTATTTTGAACTGTTCCGACCGCAATTTCCTGTTCTTTTAGTTTTAATTCATCAAGTCGGTATATCAGTTGTTCGTTCGGATATTTAACCCAATGTTCTCAGTAATATTTGATAATTTATATTTACGCTATTATTATTTTGTTCCCTGCTTCTAGCAAATTGTAGATTATGTTGTGAGTTCATGAGTCAACAGTTCACACACACACACACTTTGTGGGTTTGTGGTGCCAAAATAGATCGTAATGCGAAATGTTATATACACTATTTTACCTGCTTTAAAACATGAAATTACTACTCAAATGCCATGTACAAGTTGCTTTCTCTATGTCGACCTATTTCCCGTAGCCGGCTGTTACTTATCTTTAATATCGATAAGGCAAGCGTGTCACTAACCTGGCGCCAGGTTCCCTCTGGGTTTGGCTCCGAGAATGGCGAGATTGACGTTTGCTTTCCTCCCATCTATGATAGGATTCGGGTCCTTGCACGCCCTCTCCGCCGCCGCTCGGTCACCCATTATTACCTGCAAACAAATCTCCAACTTAGTACTGTCTTTTACGTAATTTTATACTGAATCCATTTCACTAACAAATGCGACGTAGGATGACGTCGAGCCAACATTACCTATTATAATGCATGCGTGATCCGCGGGTCGCCACCTCATCGGTTCTACTATTGAATCGTCCAATTTAAGTTGACCTCCCCGTCCCCCAACTATAGCTATAGGTTTAAAAAGTTAGAACCAAACAATATAACGCCGGGGGTTCAATTTAAATTGGAACGTTGGACTAAAGCAAATGCTTGATGACCTCCAGATATCGAAATTCTGGAATAATTGAAAATTCAAATGAATTAAGGTTTTTTTTAGGATTTCCGTCCTTTGCGTGAAATCAACATAATGTTGAATAGGATTCAAATATATTTCGTCATTCGTCACTTTGTAAAGAATAGTTCCTATGACTCGAAAAGCCATTTACAATGTTGGTTATTTTTAAAAGCGATATTCACACATTTATCAGAAATACCCAGCGAAGTCAGAAATTCAGTAGGTATTGTATGTAAATTTCGCCGGCATCAAGGAACAAGTATAAATTAAATAAGTGAATCGGTTAGGTGTAGACTTTATATCGTTTGTACACCGTACAAATCGTAGTTAGGCGCGGTGAGCGATAACGAACGCTATCAACGCGGGGCTAACTACCAGTTAGTTGATTGGCTGTATGTTTGTTTTGCCGAACTGATCTTAAAGTTACTCCTAAGCAGCAGTAAAGATTTCAAATTCTTCGAGTAATTTGAACACATGTTGTATCGTAATAGAATGTGTTTCGATTAGAAACACTAAATACGTACACTTGAATTGTAATGGAAACAACCACGTTTAAAAGCATTACAGTATTCTAGCGTCCTACTGTTGAAGTTAATTTAGTTTCTACCTACAATAATGTCTCAATTTTAGGCGATGAGAACTCCTGCAGCTAGCTTCCTACACTAAATTATAACAGTAAAAGATAATACAACTCGTATAATAGAGCGCTTTGCTCAAAACAAAGCGCCAGTGAGCAAGAATTTCGCAGAAATGCGATTAATACGTTCTGATCAACAAATTGAAATAGACTAGATTGCAAACAAAAACGACCCAAATGTATCCTGTCTAACGTACTTCGTTTGATTTTGCAAAAATATAAAATGTAAACCTTCAAAAGACTCAGTCCTACTCGAATAGCTACAAAAACTGAAGATGATTGTAATAACTATTCGTACTTTTATGTTTGTAAAAACTAATTCAAATGCTGGCTTAAGAAATCTTTAGCAGAACCCGAGAGTCAAAAATGTTTGCGAAATTAGTTCAATGGTAAAAAAAAACATCAACAGGTAGATGTAGATAGGAGTGCATTGCCAACTTATGCATAAACCTTTCAACGGTACGACTTATCAACTGTATGTAGGTAGGTATACATGCATAATTATTTGAGCGTCATACATTTTACGTGAAAAATGACAAGAATGCACAGCGTATTTAAATTTTACTTTCCCGATATCGTTGGGGAAGCCATAATTTAATCCTTCAGGATTAGCACATGTTTAAAAACGTGTTCTTAAAATGTCAATTTTAAGCAAAGGTGTCTACAGACTGAATTAGTTTCGTGGACATACAATCAAAAGGTAGAATCAAGTGAAGTTTGGTATCCAGCGATGGTATCGATCGGAATAATCGAGCCAGTCTGCGGGCACCCCAACCTTCAACAACACTTTTTCCATTTGTGTGATATATTATCGTTATGGTTAAAATTTCCTGTGCATTAAGAACAAAAATGCACAGTCTAAAAGGTACCACGCGCCGAGCTATAAGCTCCAAACTGACATATTATTCCTCACAGTTGCGGAAACATAAATAAATAAAATAACACATTCATTGTCTAGGCAGAGACGGTCATTATTTTAAACTCACTAAGTAGAGACAAGTTAGATACGATCACATCTGAGTAAAATATTTGTAATGGCCTTCGCAATAAGAATTACATTGCAATATTATTATTTAATAGTGTAGGTACTTTTTTTAACAGTTTGGTTTGATGAAGGAGTATTCTTGTTAGGATTCCGTACCCGAAGCGTTCCAAAGTTTAAAATATTGGAAAAAACAAAGGTATTAAAATCAACTAAAATCCGCTTATTTTTTTTTTTTTACAAAATTTTGATCAAATAATAGATCTATGAAAGTGAATCTATATATAAAATTTGGCTATAATGTTTATTATTACGTATATTATTAACAAAACAAATGTATTGTTAAATCGAATTTGGGTCGGGACTCTAAATAAGCGAAGTCCGACATGCACTTGGCCGTTTTTTTATGAACCGGCGTTTTCCTCGATCTCGCAAACTACGTCAATGTGTTTTGAATTCGTTGTAAACATGAGTCCTGAAGTAATTCTTTCAGATAAAAAAAATACAAAAAAAATAACAACCAACTTCTAAACAAAATTAAAAACAAAAAAGTATGAAATAACTTTAATTTCGAAGAAATAACCAAAAACACCGAGTTCCGAAATTAAAGTTATTTGATACTGTCAAGAAAGTGCCGAGAAAAAATCAATAATACACAAAGTATGCTCCTTCAGAAACTACACTTTCGCCAACGAATAATCCAGTAGGTAATTAAAACATTTTTAAGTCTTAGGGTCCTGAAGGCAGGAGTGAAAACGGGTGCCACAGAGTGATAATATGAGTTCAGGAAAGGGGAAAACGTCGGCTGGAGACATATCTAGAAAATAAAGTGGTTGCTGGATGTTAGTACCTATATGTAAATAATAAACACCAGATTGTATATTTTTAACCGACTTCAAAAAAGGAGGTTATCAATTCGACCCGTATGTATGTAATATTTCCAGAACTGCTCAGTTTTCGTATATGTTAGTCTATATCAGCGTCTGAACAAATGTGCCTTTCAAAAGTGTAGGTATGTATACCTATATGTATGTATGTTTTTATGTTTGTGTTCGCCTATCTCCGGAACTACAAGTCCGATTAAGTAATTCTTTTTTGTTGTACTAGATATTGTTCAACTTAGGGAATACTGCAAGTTTCATCAAAATCGGTTCAGTAGTTTTTGAGATAGGGTTTTTTTTTCTATGTATGTACAACGATTACGCCGAGATTTCTGATCCGATTTTTTTGTTTTTTTATTAGATGAAGAATAGTTGCCATTTGGTCCCATAAAAATTTAGTTCAGTTTCGTCGAGTAGTTTTTATTCTAAGAGCATTTTTTTTTAATTTCAATAAATGATAGCAAATCTATCGGGATAGGTGAAATCGCATGTTTGTTTATTGTTTACACCAATTTATACCACGTACGCTGTGATGGGTATGTTTAGCTGGGAGAGAACCACTAAAAAGTGAAAAATAAAAAAACTTAAAAAAAAAATACAACCGACTTCTAAACAAAAAACCGAAAACTACAAAATAACTTTCTTTTTTACATAGGATCGCGCTATCAGGATCAGGAATCTCAGACTTCAGCAGGGGATTCTACTAATATTTTCAACAATACGGTAGTTGACTAAAAACTCTAATTAATGCGTGAGTCTGCATCATTGCCAAAAAATGTTGAAAACTTTGAAATCAAAGATTGAACACTTATTTTTCTTTTTTTAAGTAAACAAAAAATGAAGACGATATAGTGCGTTAAAAACTCGTGTGACGTCACTACGTGCTACAATTTTTACCACGATGTGATGTCACAAGCCCCCACTTCTAATATTTTATATTTTTGTCAATTTTTAAAGATTTGATAAAGCAAAAAAATAAGTGTTCAATGTTTTCGAAAATATAACTGATGATATAAAGAGAATATTTTTTTTACTCAGGAAACAGGCAACAACAACGATGACAAGAATACCATATCTGCCTAAAGTATTATATATGAAGTTTAGATTTTTTAACATTATGAAACAGACTATAAAGCAGCCTCATTTTTCAGGTTCCTGCCAGATGGAACCTATTTGGATGCGAGCAAACTTATACTGAGAGAACTAGTTGACAAAATAGTCATGTCCATACACGACTAGGAACTGTACTACGATTTCTTCAAGTGGACCAATCACTATTCATATCAAGGTATAGACGAAACACCAGAAACTGACTTCAATTTGCAGTGCACTTAACGACGTTTTTGTGAAACAAATAAGTACATATGAAATTATGCGACAGTGGTGGAATGGAAATTACTTACTAGTTATTGTCATAATTTTAAACTTAATTTTATAAGAAACTTTTGTTTAGTTAGCCCATAATTTTGTTAGTATGTATGCCTGATCACGGTTACTCATGTGACATCATTTTAAATTCAATATTACGGAATCTCAAAGATAAACAAGAGAACCAAGTATTGTCATGCCATCAAGCTCTTTGGTTTGGAGTCGACAGCAAAATAGTTTTTTTTTTTTTAATAATTTTATAATATTCTTCTGCTGTACCTTGGCTATAGGCATAGTGTAGTGTATCTACGGTAAAATAAAAAGATTAAATTCCTGAGTGTTTTTTTTTCAACACAAAGATTCATCTTATTATTTGGGTATAGTATTTATCTATTACATGCATACTGCATGCATAGTCCCATCTGCCCACCTTGACATTCAAAAGTGCCTGTAAACGGTTTCTATAAATAAATGTTTTGCACCTTGATTCGCTTCGTCCGATGAGAACTTACTTCTGATTGAATGTCAATACTGATCTCCCCCGAAACTCCGCGCGCCGTAGACTATCCCAAGTTGAGAAAGGAGGAGGGTTGGGTGAGAGGAGACCTAGCCAGCCGCAAAAGGTCAACGTCGAGTGTCTGGCGACGATCAATTAACCCGATCTCAAAGACCAGGCCTAACAAGCCGGTCACATTGTATGTAGGTAGGAAATGACCTAATACAACCCGCAACTGAAGATAGGTACCACAAAACCGGGGGCACAAACTAAACCAGCAAAACAGGCGGAACGCTGAACGAACATCCACAACATCGCCCAATTACTACAAACTATGCTTGAAAAGGTCCAACATACAATGAAGGATGTAATGGAGAAGATGATGGACAAAATGCTAAATAGCATTGTTCAGCTTATCAGCAGTCTTTCCAAAAAATGACTGGACGCAACCTCCGAGTAATAACTTGGAACGCCAACGGCTTGAAGGAAAGACGTCAAGAATTAGAAGTCTTCCTCCAAACGGAGCTGATATATATCCCTAATATCCAAGACAAGACAGCTACATCTCATGTAGCATTTAAAAATTATACCATACATACAAGGAATCAATCAATCTGGAAACAGTCATGGAGGAACAGCCATTGTTATCAAAAACAATATTAAACAATATCCCCTGGAGGAAATTTGCATTTTGAAAAAATACAGGCAACCTCTATAAAACTCACAAGTAACCATGCCGATATGATAATATCTGCAGTTTATTGCCCTCCTAGACACATAATATCTGAAGGAGACTGGAACTCCAAGCATACACACTGGGGCTCTCGACTTATTAACCCAAGAGGTAGGCAACTTCTACGATTAGCAGATCGAATGAAGCTTGATTGGCTTTCCAATAGCGAACCTATTTACTGGCCAACTGCCAAAAACAAGATTCCTTTCCTACTTGACTTTTTATTACAAAAAATCTTGACAGGAACTCCACAAAATTGGAATCATGTGTCGACTTAAGCTCTGATCGCTCTCCAGTTATACTCAATAGTAACACAACTGTGACACGAACATAAATTGGGAAATATACCTAAGCGTCATAGACTCAGAAGTCAAGCTAAATAAACAGATCCTAACGGTCGGAGACCTAGAAAATGTCATCAAGAAATTAATTAAAAGTAAGAGAAACATTATCATTCATAAAGCCGCCAACATCGGAACGTCTAAAAGCAAAGGAAACCCCCTTAAACACAATGCATACCCTAAACCCATCAAAGACAAAATAAAAGAAAAAAGAAGACTACGAAAAAATTGGCATACCACTAGCTAGATACCCAAGAGACAAAGCTTTATTTTATAAATGCTCGGTAGATTTAAAAAATCTGCAAACATTTACTAACAACAACCACCAGAACTACCTGTCAACATTATCACCTACAATAGATACAAAATATTCACTGTGGGTAGCCCAAATTTTAAAGAAACCCAAAGCTCAAATGTCCCCTACTAGGGACAAGATAGGAGGTTGGGCAAGTTCAGATCAGGAGAAAGCCAATACCTTTGATGACCATCTAATTTCAGTACTCGGTGTTTACGTGGTACACTATTAAGTGGTACCCCCCCCCCCTACCTAAACGTAGAGTCAAGAGTTCCGTTTCCTATCAAGTCTGACAAGAGGAAATGAGAACGTGGTCAATGTAAACTAAGCCACGAATCATCAAAATCGGTACACCCATACAAAGTTATGAGGTAACAAAAATAAAAAAAATCTGTCAAATTGAGAACCTCCTCCTTTTTTGGAAGTCGGTTGAAAAACAAAACTGTAAGGACGCATTTCCTTGCCATTGTAGCGTTAGCCCGAAGTGGCTACGTCGTAGCCCGTAGCCACTCAGGAGGCGTGTCCATGATCCGCCCATATTAACGCGCCTCATACGACACTCTTTCATCAACTTAAATGGACACTACTTATTGTCTTAAAATTTATTGAGTTGTTATGTTTTTTTATCATACAAATAAGTTAGGAGTCATTCTGCGTAGTGAGTTTTTTCTAGGACTAATTTAGTGAATAGTTGGTTTTATTATTTGATTTGAATGTTTGTTGTTGTTAGTATGTAGTTTTTCTATTAAATAAGTAATTAACATGTTTCATGGACATTGTCATTTAAGGAACGAATTGTCTTATTACGTCTATGTATGGTTAAAATTTAACTGGCAACTTTAATCATCAAAATGAGAATTTAATAAGACTAGACGGTGGATGTTTATTACAATAATTAATCAAGTACATACTTACTTCACTTAACCAAAATAAAGATTTTATATTCAAAAACTAGGTGACCCGCGCAATTTCTTCTACATTTTTCATGAATGCTCCGCTCCTATAAGTCGCAGCGTGATGTTAGCCTTCCTCGATAAATGGGTTACCCAATATTTAAAGAATTTTTCAATTCGAACAGTAAGTAGGTAGTTCCTGAGATTAGCGCTTCCAACCAAAGTAACAAACTCTTCAGCTTAATAATATGTACCTATTACTAGCTTTTGTCCGCGACTTCGTCCGCGTGGAATAGTTACTTTAACCCCGATTTTGAAACTCTCAGCCCGATCGGTTTAAAATTGACAAAGTTTAATACAAACTTTCATCCCTTTCGACCAAATTTGATTACCATAAAAACGGTCTAGTGAGTTAATCTTAAAAGATAGACATATACTGTCGCAGACATTTTTTTAGATCATTTCAAGAGGAATAATTCTTTCTTAAATATTTCTTTAGTATCTCGAACTGTTTTCGCAGCGCACGCAACGGAAGCCCTCAAAGATGAATAATTTTCCCCGTTTTTTCCACATTTTCCATTTTTTCTTCGCTCCTATTACTCGCAGCGTGATGTTATATAGCCTAAAGCCTTCCTCGATAAATGGTATATTCAACCCAAAAAGAATTTTTCAATTCGAACCAGTAGTTCCTGACATTAGCGCGTTCAAACAAACAAACAAACTCTTCAGCTTTATAATATTAGTATCTAAGATAAACGAGTAATCTTACTAATATATTGTTTAAGTTGTACGAAGTGCAGTCAATTCAAGTAACATATTAAGGATGCATTTTTATGTTAAAAAGCGATACCTAATGTTCGTGAATGGCTTTACCCTTGAACTTAAGATTTCTCAATAATATGAATAACATTTATTGCAAAGATACCTACAAAATGAAGAGTTGATATTTAAGACCTCAATTTGGCCGTGAACGGAAGAACTAACGAAATGTTAATTATGGTTAATTAAGAGTTTAAATCGGAATCTTGGACGTATAACCCCTGTTTGTTATAAAACAATTTATGCAAACAAATTGTAACACAACTCAGATTTTGACAATTCATTGCCTTATTATTTATTTATTATAAACTTTATTGTACACCAAAAGTTACACAAAAAGTAGACTTAAAACTAAAAGACATACAATGGGCCTGGCATGGACAGAACATGTCTGGACATAAAATGGGGCTGTCATTGGTATAACAAATCCAATACCAACAACCAACAACCTTGTATGCGTTGATCAGATTTTGTGACGATGAACCATGTGAAGCGGGGGATCAGAACGACCGTTCGACCATGTTAGAAAGTGTGATTAAATAGCTATATTTCCAACTAGCTGCTGCCCGCGACTTCGTCCCCGTGGAATCCCCGATTTTAAAACATTCTTTATCGCTGCTCCGCTCCTATTGGCTTAAGCGTGATAATATATAGCCTAAAGCCTTCCTCGATAAATGGTCTATTCAACCCAAAAAGAATTTTTCAATTCGAACCAGTAGTTCCTGAGATTAGCGCGTTCAAACAAACAAACAAACAAACTCTTCAGGTTTATAATATTAGTATATATAAGGGTGCAGAATTATTAATGAGGGATTAACTAGCAATTGAAATAAATATTAAAGATGATAAAACTGACTTTAAAAGAGTCAGACGAAAGTAAATGTTGAGAACATTTACTTTCGTCTTCCTCACTTAGAGTCAAAAGACAGCGACACAGGAAGTGGTGTTTAAACAAGTGAATTAAGTCCACATTCTGCAATCATTAACACGTCTAATTAATTGATTACCTAGTTGGCTTCCATGAAACCATTACAATAACAAGAACGGGACAGGTTTTTTATTTCGTATCTTGAAAGTTTATTTTGCGTTTCAAAATTCGCATTTGATACATGATGTCTGCAATTACTGGAATATTTTGTGACATCTCAGTTGTTTTTTTTACGTGAATTTCATGATTTCTATGTATTTTACGACACGGCTGACGCAGTGGTAGAGCGATTGGCTGCTGCGCTACGTGTCGTGGGTTCGATTCCCGCACGGAACAAATATTTGTATAGCCTACAGATAGTTGTTCCGGGTCTGGCTGTTTGTGTATGTGAGATATGTTTGTAAACGCAACCACGACACAGGAGAAATTCCTAGAGTGGGGCAACGTTTCTTTAAAAAAAAACATATTTTTGTTAATATAATTGATATTTCTACAAGTTAATCAATTAATCAGTACTTACATAGCTGTTACCTATGTAAGAAGACAATTCATCACCATCTTAGTACCTTTTAATGTATAGGAAATCATCAAATGACTTTTCCGCTCCAGACGGAGCGGAAGGGAGTGTCAGATTCTTACTGACTAAAACCAATCCGTGTTCCTCCTGATGATTTTTACGTTCCAGGGCCGCGGTGACTCTTTCGAACAAAATCTACAACTCTAGGAGGATCTTACTACCCATGCCCCCTTGTTTTTTTCTGTGTTACAACTACATAGTTATAAGCCTTATAATAGCATTTATTGTGTGGTTAACTTTAGCTCGAACGTTTTTATTTCGTAGGCTGATTAGGCGATAAAGATTGCAATTGTAAGACATAATCACGTCGTTAAACAATGTTATCCGTATCTTCAGAGTTTACTGATTACGAACTTCCTCAGAATCTGATTTGGGAATACTACTTTGAAGTTTTTATTAATAGATCTTTCCTTTCTGTTAATGCATTAGTATATATTTTGACAACTAAAACTGTTTTGTCGTTAACTTGACTACTTAGGTTTTTTTTTAGTTTTTGTATTCAATTACTGACAAAAAGGTTTTTAAGCATTGAAGGTGTTAGTTAAACAGTTTTTTTCATCTTTTCTCACCATCTATCGTGTTTTATTGTATTCGTTGTTAGAAGGCAGTTCAGCCCGTACGCTATGCTATCGGGTGACAGACTTTTGTTTCGTGCGAGTACTTCGGCACGTCCCGTCTGGAGCTGGCTGCGGTTTCGACCCAATGGCTATGTAGAGCAAAGGGACTTACACCAGCTCAGACGAGTTTAAAATGATAACTTTTAAAAGGGATTATTACATCTTTAATTTTAAAATTGGCTTACTACAAATTTTCTTAATTGCTGGCGCCTAATACAACCTTAGTCTGTAGATCATTTTAATAATTGGCAAGAAATCGTCGATTATAAATTGAATATGATTCAAAGTTTACATCCGAATCAAATCTTTGATCGTTTCTCATAGAAATAGCATATTATGTTGCAAACGCTAATCATTTCGTCAAAACAAAGTTAAATTATTACACTATCAAGTTTATGGAATGATTTCTAAAATGAAATTTTACTTTATAACCTATAGTGAAGTGTTACGAACGATGTATTGCGATTATTACAGCTATTTGGATGTCACAGCGAGGGTGCTACGCGGCGTGCTCCCTCAGGGTCCATCCACCCCAAGCATGTATTGAAAATGGGGTTGTGATTCATTTCCCACGAGCCCCACAAGCCCCACGCTGCACCAAACAAAAAGCCTCAAACTATATTACATTGAACTAGCTGCATTGAAAATAGCGTCGCTTACTGCATCTGTTGCTTAGAAATATATAATAATGTAATCGACTTAAGAAGAAAAAAAATCATCAAATTATGCTACGCAGCTAATTCATTCTTCACACACTGATTCGCCAAGGAATACCGATGCATCATTAAAAAAAATACTTAAGTACTTAGTATATTCTGATTCACGTGTCTGTGACATCGACAAGTCTAATTTTGGCAATGAAAATGTTTTTCCCGATATGACGCTACGCCGCTATCCTGAAAATCGACAACAATGATGATGCATCTTGAACGTAATGCGCATCGTGCCCTCTATTTTCAGTAGTTACCGTCATTGTTTGACATTATACCTGCGTGGAATAACTTCCGTGTTTGATGTAATTTCGCGATATACCTTGTGTGTGTACATGTATGTACTTAGCTGCCGGTGGGTTAGGTATAATGTAGGTAGCAGTGAGGTGCGATAACGCGCTAACTGTGCGATACGGTCGCTGTTTCAGCCAACACGAATCGACTGCGCACGAGCATTCAAAGTTTACGTGTCAATTCAGTTTCACATAATGCTTTCGTTTCATGAAAATAAGCTACATCTTTATATTCAGGTGGTGTGTCAACTGTTGTAAGAAAACGTGCAATTATTATTTTAAAATACTTACAAAGCCATATCCTCTGCTTTTGCTGGTCTGTCTGTCTGTGATGACGACTGCCTCCTCGATGTCTCCGTAGACCGCGAAATGCTCTCTAAGGCTCTTGTCGGTTGTGTGGTACGGAAGACCTCCGACGAACAGTTTTGTCCAGGTTGTGTCTTTCTGGCCTGGCAGCGCGCCCAATGCCAGCAGCCCCTCGGGCTCGGCCGGCAGAGCGCCCGCCATCAACATGCCTTGCACAGCCTCCGTCGCGCCGGCCACCGTCGCACTCTGCTAACACTGTCACTGCCGCCGCTGTCGCGGGCTATCAGGATACGGGTCACGCGAGTGTGTAGGTTAAGTTACAGTTGTAAACACTGGCGTGTTGCGGGAGCGACCGGTCGTCGTGGTGGTTGAGCGCGGACTGATGCTCGTTCGTCGCGCACGTGGCGCTCCGGTACTAATTTTAGCCCCCGCCGCGCCCCCCTCGTCACCAGATGCGTCGGCACCGTCCCGGCCACATGCGTTGCGTGCCCTACCATGCCCTACTGCCTGCTACCCTCCACTCACGCTTAATGATATGCCTCGTTATCACAGTTGTGCTGCTCTTCAAGTTTCTAATTTCGAGGCACCTATTGCAAATATCTGATGTGATATAATATTTTCCTTACAATATCTGGTTTACTAGGTATTATTACAAGAGACACTTCAATCAATTCAAGCATTATATTTTTAGACCCAATCGAGGTGAATACACATTACGTACCTGCTGTTCAAAGCTTACAATGTACTTTAACTGCTTTTGCTGCTTGTGTACCTTTAAGCAAAGCACAGATTCAAATGACCGAAGATATTTTCACGAAAGTCTATTTAAAACTAGAACAAAAGACAAAGAATAAGGCAGACATGCGTAAATAATTAGAAATGGTAATGAATTAGTCAAAATTTCTGAACAATGACACCTCATAATACACTGGAGAATAAACATTACGTGTTATTTTTTCGACCTTGCGTAATAATATTTCTAAGCTACGTTGCCTGGAGAAGCCTCATTGGTACATTTTGAACCACAGATGTTTATTTTTTTTTTCTAAGACCCATCGACTTACCTACCTATTTGGATTTGATCGTTAGCATTTTTTTCCTCAAGTTTAGTAGTTACTTACGTACCTATACAATACAGTTTATTTACATTTGAAACCAAGACGCGTCAAAAAGCTCTAAGAACTTACATAATAATATCTACGATGCTAAGACTTCGATCACTAATAAAGAATTCAATACTTAGGTGATATTAGTGATAGAAGTGCAAAGAGCTAAAATTTGTACCAAAGTATGTTAAATGTTTCTCAGTAATTAATTTAGGTATCTGCGCTGCGCACCTACATAGGATTTGATTCGAAGGGATAAAAAATAACTAACTTTGGTACAAGATTAGGAAAAACCTTCTGACTAAAGACAAAGCTTACCAAGTTATAATTAATAAAAACTCGGTTACATACATAAGCGTGAAAAGAAAAGAACTCGTGTTTTTGCAAGCCATAAAAAATACAACTATGGCAACTTTCAATTCGAAACCTTACAGCCTCGTCTCCTTAGAAAAAGGGTCTCGACATAAAAAACTCGGAAACAATCATGTGATTCGATACGGATTCTGTTTAATATTTGTAACTGCAGAATCCATACAAAGCTAGTGCAATTATAAGTTAAGTAAGAAACTAATTAAATATTGTCCAAAAGAGTAGGTAAAAAAACCAAAGGGTCTCCACCATACCGATTACCGACCCCTTTTTTTTTTTTGGATGGGAAATCATCAAATGACCCCTCCCGCCCTGGGTGGAGCGGTAGGGAGTGTCAGACTGACTAAAACCCACCCGTGTTCCTCTTGTGCCCTTTGCGTTCCAGGGCCGCGGTAACTCTTTCGAACAAATTCCGCAACCCTAGCAGGCACCGACCCTATCTATAAGGCCCCGTCCCTGGTGCTGATGGCTCCGTGAGGCGCGCGTGGAACACAACGCGTCGTCGACTCAGCCTGGTATCGGACGGCGAGCCACCCATGCTCACCGTCCACAGGCATCAGCCAACCCTACCGACCCCTTTGGTTTTTTTCTATATTACCTACTGATATTTTTTAATTTCTACTACGTTAATATTAAGAGCGTTTACTCCCCACTGTGTTTCATTCAATTCCTTTTGATTCCTTATTCTTGGTAATTCATGAACCGCTTTTAATTAATTTTGGTGCACGTAATTACGCAAGAAGGCGAGTAAAATATTTTAGAGGGAAACAGATAGGTAGGTGGTGATTTTTCACTTTCTCTAGATACTTATTTAGGTGTAGAAAATGATGTAAACAAAAAGTGTTGTAAACTTTTACGTAACTTAGTTTATAGCGCGACACCCAATATAGTTTTTGCGAAAAAGTTCGTAACTTCATAAACTTGAGCATGCATATCAAGTTTCATTAAAATCAGTTCATTCATTTCCAACAATAAAGACTTGACAGTTTGAATGAAATGCTCTTCAGAAGTAAACGCTCTTCTCTTAAGAACGATGTTGTCGCAGCCAACTAGCTTAATCAGCTGTTTATTCAGCGCCCTAAGTGACATCCTAGCATTAAATAGAGCAGCTAGGCAAATGACTTAGTGGAACATGGGTGGTACAGGGACCATCGGGCACCCCGACACCGAATGTTGTATTATCCACATTGGCTGTATTTTATTGAGGCCGCTGATTAGATGACGCCATTAAATGAAGGAGCTAGGCAGCCAATTCACCGACTGATTAAACTAGTTGGCTGCTACAGGTATACTACACTCTACTATTAAAAATTTCCTTCTTTAGAAAACATACCGGGGTATCCGATTTGGCGTGATCGAACCGTGGATTCCGTGGATGTGACCGCAGTGAAACCAACGAGGAGTCTTTTTTTCTTAATTAAATTATAGTAATAGCTAAATAGCTATAGGAGGTATCCTTGCCAACTATTATTTGTTTGATCAAGGAGTTTAGAACATAGATAGTTAGCGCACTTGGCCGTAATCTGTTGTACAATAGGTACAGTACAATTCCGCAACGTGTGAAGACCGGATGGGCGATTAGAGCCAGGTTTAATATTTAGGTATTTATAATTTACGTTTCACTAGTAAATAAACGAAACTACCATAATTTACTTATGAAATGAGTCTGTTTGGAAAATGTTGTACGTTTTCGACGTACTTACTTACCAAACGTAAAATGATTTCGATACGAATTTATTGATGAAACACTCTCACTGACCGCTGTGGTGCCTACTACTTATACTTATATACTTACTACTTACTTACTACTGTACTATTGAACATTGATTTTGAGCAATAAATTGATCATATCTTGTTGGTTTTGTTTGATGTTACTGTCTTTTGTCTTAAAGTATTTACCTTATTCTTACATTGACGTTGACTAAGGACAGGATCAAGATTATTTAACAGATCAAAAAATCAGTTGCATCACCTGTTCGTCCTATACCTACCCAATGATCAATATATGATGTTGCAAAGTTGCTCCCCATTATTGGAACAGATAATATCCATTCCTTTCATAACTAAAAAAACAAGTTAAGGCTATGTTTCTGTATTTAGATTGGAGACCAAATGGATTTTTACAAAGAAAACCGATACTAGTACACTGGATATGATACTGCCCAAAACACCTTCATAGTTCAAAATCAAAATCTGATCAATTTGAGTCCAGTAACGAGTACATTATCACAAGATATTTATAATTGTCAATCGACATCAATGGTCGGTTTCGTATGCGGCCGGCCGGAAGCGGAGTGCGGTACGCCTGCTGTGGGAAACGCATTGTTCTTATGAACACTATGTGGAACCGAACGTTTCCTCTACGTCACTAATGCGGCCTGGTACGATTCGTAATCACACACTATTTCCTTTTACAGTAGTTGTGCAGAGGAGAGGTATTCAGGTGATCGAAAATAGCGTGGTTTGATTTTCTGTTGCTTCAGCTTGGATGCGTGGCTGCAACATGAGAGTTTCGTTAAAATCTATACTATAATATATAATATCTATACTAATATTATAAAGCTGAAGAGTTTGTTTGTTTGGTTGTTTGTTTGTTTGTTTGTTTGTTTGTTTGAACGCGCTAATCTCAGGAACTACTGGTTCGAATTGAAAAATTCTTTTTGGGTTGAATAGACCATTTATCGAGGAAGGCTTTAGGCTATATATCATCACGCTTAAGCCAATAGGAGCGGAGCAGCGATAAAGAATGTTTTAAAATCGGGGATTCCACGGGGACGAATTCGCGGGCAGCAGCTAGTTATAAATAAAGCTGAAGAGTTTGTTTGTTTGAACGCGCTAATCTCAGGAACTACTGGTTCGAATTGAAAAATTCTTTTTGGGTTGAATAGACCATTATTCGAGGAAGGCTTTAGGCTATATATCATCACGCTTAAGCCAATAGGAGCGGAGCAGCGATAAAGAATGTTTTAAAATCGGGGATTCCACGGGGACGAAGTGGCGGACAGCAGCTAGTGTAGATATATAGGTGACTAGCTGCTGTCCGCGACTTCGTCCCCGTCAAACAAACTCTTCAGCTTTATAATATTAGTATAGATTGACAACTGTCGGAGATTTAAAAAATTAGTATCTTTATGTGACACATTTTCTTATTAATAGGTTGTACTTTTGAAATTGCTGAAATAAACACAACATAGACAACAACAGTCTAAAATGTCCTAAAACTGTTTTCTGAAAAGCTAGAATTCATTTTATTTCTTGTCCATGACTTCTGTGGATTTGGCTCATCCCGCGCAGACGACACTGTGGATACTGTTCAGGATGTTCCAACATCCTTAGTTAAGATTTTGATGTCTTACGAATATTTTCACCGTAAATCTCAGAGAGAACCAAAGGTGAAAGTAGAGGAAGAATCAGATGCATCAGCTGTAGAATCAGCTGTCCGTAATTTTTTCTGCAAGTTTTTATTTATTTTTTGTTTAATGTTCCAAAAAGTAGGTAGTCAGAACGAAGAACGGTATGGTACCTGATATGAAGGGTGAGGGGTACCGGGTTCATTGATCGCTACCATTGTTGGAGCAGCGCGTGCGACGGCAGCTGCACCCCGCCGCCCTAACGCTTTGGGGTAGACAGATGGTAGATATTGAACTTTTTCTATCAAACAATATCTATTATGCGTGATAAGTGAATAAACTTGGTGATAGATGAACCGGTACAGCGATATGGAAATGATTTGAGCGATGTTAGGAAAGAAACGATTACCGTGTGTTCGGTAGTAAAATAATCTCTATCTAGGTACTTGAACACCAATTATATTTTGTCTAAGTAGTGAAAAGGGCCGGTCGCCGTCCTTAAAAGGTTTGCAATCCAAAGAGTCAACGAAAATAGTCGTTATTATTACATTTAAAACATGTCTGAGATACATATGTAGTCTACCATTGCATCTTATTCACACAGTTTTTAATCAGGATAAAGTCGTCTTTCTATAAAACACGTTCATCCCGTTCATAAAATCTTTGTCCTAAAAGTCCAGTGAACGATCCTACAGTAAAGTTCTCACAGAATCTGCCAAAAAAAAGGAGAAAAAAGATGAATCCTTTTTGTACAAAATCAATAGAACTCTGCGCCCGTGCATCGGTCAGCCCGCCGCTCGCGCACCCCTGCCGGGGGACTTACATCCCTTGCAAATGCACGCCAATAACGGGAACTTATCCAGAGCAGAATGTCTCTCAATATAAAGAATAATCTGTGTATCATTCATACTTAGGTATAGGCCATACTATGCTATAATAAGTATTCATCCATATGTCTTATTTATTTATTTAGGAGCGGACGTTGTGTTGTGTTGTTTTATTTTAAACTATTTCGACTGCAAGGAAATAATTAGATACTAAGTTTTTCTTTTCATAGCATTGAAACTAAGTTGACTCAAATTATTCTAATCCTTTTCTGAAACTGCTAAGATATAAGACATTAGTGTCTGTTACTTGTAACACAACTTGTTGACAGCAACATCTTGCCCATTACCTTTTCTGAAAACTAGAACAGTAATTTTCTAATGCTGTTCTAAGGTTAATAATAATTGACTGGTCATCAAGATATTGCCACAAGGAATATGCTTACTATTTTTTAATTACCTACCCTTATTGTAAAATCATATTTATTTTGTTTGGATCTCGTCTAGTTTTTGTGTTAAAACTACTACTACCAGGAACATAATTTTCTCGTTATCTTGTTAGTTCAGATTTTTTAAATAAAGTATGTAGCTATTTTTCCATTGTAGGAAACAATTCAGTGATACTGACAAGTTTCTTTACATTTATGGTAAAATTATTTTTAAATGATAAAAAAATAAATTCTGAATCATAATTATTATTTTTTGCTATTATAAACACAAAAGGATAGTTGAGTATCCTGTCGTGCCATCTGCTACACAACCAATCTTTTAAATGATAATGAGTCTGTACTAGAACCACCTGAAAACTTCAGCTGTCGCCTCTAAGCCCTACTTCAAAATGATAATAAAGGTAAACAGTGCGTCCTTAAATCATTCTAATTTCAGTTATATGATTACTGAAGAGACGTTCTAAACAACGATGTTCTACACATAATTTGTTAAAAGTTTTCTTGTGACACACAAAAATATTTTTGTGTTGACTAGTGTAATATTAGTGTTATTATTGTATTGTATGCTGTGTGTGTGTGTGTGTCATAGCATTTATAAATAAATGTTATGACAGGACCATATCCATTTAATTTATAGAACTACATTACAAAATGTGGGTTACAATAATAATGACTTAATAACTTTCTGAAATAGACAAACGACTCCAATGTGTTTGAAATGAAGCCCAAGGCCCTTGCCTATATGATTAGTACTTATGTGAAAGATATAAAAACCATAATATTACAACAATAATTATTTTTTAAGTAATTATTATGTGTCCTACATACTTTTTCAAAGGCTAGTGTGCACATAAATATTGAAAACGGCCGTTATAAAATACGAATTTGGGATATGAGTGATTCAAAACGATCAACAATTAATTTCAACATTCTAACCTCAACAACGGAACTCCGCTCCTATTTCTGTCTTTCAGGGTTTAAGGAACCTAATTGAATTTGAAAAAAAAAGAAAAAAATTGAATTGCCTGGCGTAACATTCGAACCTAATCGAAGCTCCCTGTGCCCTATGTTCCGCTACTTGGCTCACTCACTTCATATTATTTTTGCCCACTCAGTATATTTTTTTCGCCCAATTTAGTATTTAATTCGGACACTTGCAATTTTAGTTGCTAGCTTAGATTAACTGTTTTGCAATGCTAGTTGCTCATTTTAAGAATTTTATTCATAAATTATCGCCGGTTATGTTTATTTTTCGTTAACATAATATGCCGCTTGGTTTAGTATTAAAGTATCTCATTAACAATCATCCATATAGATATTAATTATTCGCTTAATTTTTTTAAATATTTCAACATTATTTAGACCACCACGGAGGAAGGCAAATATACTTTGTAAATAAGGTTCTACATCCTATAGGTATATTGTATTGTATGATTACAGGCTTTTCCGCAAAGTATCATCTAATAGGCCAGTCCGCCCCTTTTTTTTTTTTTTTTTTTTTTTTTTCTGGATGGGAAATCATCAAATGACTTCTCCCGCTCTGGGCGGAGCGGAAGGGAGTGTCAGACTCTTACTGACTAAAACCCACCCGTGATCCTTCTTGTGCCCTTTGCGTTCCAGGGCCGCGGTGACTCTTTCGAACAAATTCCGCAACCCTAGCAGGCACTGACCCTATGGGGCCCCGTCTAATTTGCTGACGGCTCTTTGAGGCGCGCGTGGAACACGACGCGCCGTCGACTCGGGCCTGGTTGCTATCGGACGGCGAGCCACCCATAGCTCGCCATCCGCAGGCCCGCGCCTACGGTGGCCGGGAATCGCCCTGCGTTTCCCGACGCCCGGGGCGTCTTCTTCTGTTGCGGCGGCTGGAGCGAGGGGCATCCCTCTCTCGCACGCGCTCCGCCTCCTCCTTCGCTAGCATTACTGCTTCGCAGAAGGAGGCGACCGCTTCCCATGCCTCCTCGCTCCGGACCATGGCCCGAACCAGGGCCGGACGCGAGAGGTCGCCGCCGCCGATCGCCTCGACGAGGACACGGCGGTGCTCCGCCCAAGCAGGGCAGACCTCCACCGTATGCTCCACCGTGTCCTCCGGGCGATCCACAAGGCCAGTCCGCCCCTAACAGTCATTTCATATTTAATAGTTTTCACAAACAAGTATAAACCTATACTGAGTAAGGACTTAATTAACAATATAATCACTGATTAATTATTTATTTATATTAGGTACTTATCTATCACAATGAAGTATTTTTTAAAAAGAAAACCTACTTCAAAACTGTAATTTATTTAATAAACAACTAAAAAGGGTGAAATATAAGTTTAATCTTTGACACTTGGTAGTCGTATATCGGTAAATATAATAGTATAAGTTAATTAAGTTATATGATTACTTTTTGTCCGTCTGTCAATACCCTTTTTCTCAGGAACGCTTGGAGGAATCAAGCTGAAATTAATATCAAATACTGAGGCCGGCTACACCATGGAGTATTGAAAACATCAAACTTCTAATTCACCGCAATCTAAAGATAAGACCGTTTATGATGAATGTTTTTCGCTCGCAAGGGAATCAAAACCAAAAATATCATGATAGGTTCATGAAATTTCGCATGAACATAGATCTTACAATACAAACCTACAGGAAGAAGTCTGCAAATTGGAAATTTTAGTTTTATCATATAAAAATACATTTTTCGGTCGAAATATTGATCTTATCGTTCACACGTAGACGTTTGGGCCCAACTAAAAACAGTTTTTTTTTTTTAAATCCGGCTAACTGTTTTGAGATATGCGCGGACATACAAAGGTACGCTCGTGAAATTTTGCACACATGTTTAGAAGCTAGTATAAACTAACATACACTTACCAAAACCGTACAATTCTGACGTGCGTCGTCGAATTGATAACCTCCTTTTTTGAAGTCGGATCAAAAAAGGGTTGATCTCATATAAAAAACAAACTTACCTATACCTATCTAATAAAAGTAACTAATGACCCAACTTACGTCCCGTTGGGTCTGTTTACCTGGCAAAGGACAATGCACCAAGACTAGACGAATGTGGCAAAAGTAACTAAGGCTGTTCTATGTAGACAGAGAGATAAAAGGGTAGTTAATTAAAATTCTAATTAGTCTGTCGGATAGATTTCCAAAAAATATTGGACACGTATTTTTCCTTTTTCACGTAAACATGAAGACGATACAGTACGTTGAAAACACGTGTGACGTCACTACTCGCTACAATTTTTTCCGAGCCGTGACGTCACAAGCCCCCACTCCTGATCTTTGCTGCTTTGTTTATTCGTCAGTTTTTATAGATTTAAAAAATACGTGTCCAATACTTTTCCAAAAACCAAACTGACGGGCTAAACATAATCATATATTTTTTACCCAGGAAACATCCCTATTGGGGGTTTTATTAATTAATCAAACGATAGGTAGCGTGAAAGTAAAAAACAGAAGAGACTGTACAAGCGTCTATGAGGTACATAGATAAAGCGGCACAGAATGTTATTAGTGCAGGTAATAGATCACTTCATATCATAAAAACAACGTACTCGTCTATACGTCATAAACTCAAAAACTGACGATCGAATTTTCATACGGTTTTAATCAATGGAGGAATTGATTCATGAGGAAGGTTTAGTTAGGGTTTACATACATAATTGATTCAGGTATTTCTACATTGGCTGGAATTTGGCGATGTTTGTAGAAGATATCGGAACAAGCTGACGGGACCTTATAAATGTTCTGCTACCCAACCGAAGCCGTGGCGAGTTGTTAGTAAAAACCTAAGCCGCATAAACAACTACTTCTAGTACCTAACTAATATTTCACGTAAGTAATCCGTCAGTACAGTCACACGTTCGTCTGACTAATCGATACTAACTTAATTAGAGATAAATATTTGTAATCAGCATTAGGTTTGTGCCAAAAAATGTTAAGTAACAGACAGTGGCGACAGTTTATTTTGCCTGAATGTCTGAAATTAATTCGGAAACTGTCCCAGAACTTTTAAGTGGGATAGGTTTATTTTTAGTCAGTTCTTGCCTAGGAAATCTTTGAAGCATGATCTAAGATTGTACCTACATTCCTAAATGTTATTGAATGAGAAAAGAAAACTACGCATTATAACAGACTGATACTCGTCCACACATTGATGAAGACAAGGAGCCGTCGACCATCAAAACAATTCTTTCTGTCTCTCAACCTATTAGTCAATTTGAAAACATTCACACCACTCTGTGATGTACCTAGATGAGAATGTGTGGATGTACCTACCTGTTTTATGTAGGAGAAATCATCAAATGACTTCTCCCTCTCTGAAGGGAATGTCAGACTCTTACTGACTAAAACCTTTTCTCCTATTTCCCTTGGCCTTCCAGGGCCGTGGTGACTCTTTCAAAAAAATCCGTAGCCCTAGCAGGCACTGACCCTATGGAGCCCCATTTTCTTTGAGGCGCGCGTGGAACAACGCGCCGTCTACCCGGACCTGGTTATTATTGGATGGCAAGCCACCCATTGCTCGGCATCCATAGGCCCGCGGTGTGGATGCTACGCACTTATGTCACAGTCACAAAGAGAGAGAAAAGAAAATCCGTTTTTACAACATTTTTCATTGATGCTGCGCTCCATTGGCTCCTATTAAACAGCTGCCTGAACTCTCACTCTCTGAGTCTCCTTTAACTCTGGTTTCGAAGTTCAAGTATTTGGGTCAGTGGGTCACTGATGACTTAAAAGACAATGTTGATATAGACAGAGAGCGCAGGTCGCTGGCTGTCCGTTGCAACATCCTGGCCCCCAGGTTTGCACGCTGTACTCTGTAAAAATATCTCTGCTAGTCGTTTTACACCTGCAGCCTGTGGACCAAGTATACCCAGCAGGCATACAGCGACCTGCGCCTACAGTACAATAATTCATTCAGGATGCTTTTGGGGTTGCCGTGGCGATGTTCGCCGACGCATGTGTTGACATGCGATTCGCATCCATGTTGGCGCGACTTCGTTCCTCGTCCAATGGCATCCTGAATGTGTTTCCAGACAGGTGGGGGTTTCCCGTCTTAAAAAGGTGGATAAGTGTCGAGACATAGTCCGGACACACTTATCCAATAAACTAATGAACCATTGAACTGTTCGTACAATGGTTCATTGGTTGTTTATTATTATAATTTAATTGAATACTAGGGAAAATTAGGCTTAGTTGTGCTACTACTAAAACATATGGATGTTTATCTATACTTAATATTATAAAGCTGAAGAGTTTGTTTGTTTGAACGCGCTAATCTCAGGAACTAGGTACTGGTTCGAATTGAAACATTCTTTTTGGGTTGAATAGACCATTTATCGAGGAAGGCTTTAGGCTATCCAACACTAAAATATTTTTCGATTAGAAGCAGCAGGTACTTCCAGAGATTAGCGCGTTCAACCAAACAAACAAACTCTTCAGTTTTATAATATTAGTTTACTTAGATATTGATTAATATATTATCGCAATATTCCAAATTCAGTATCATATTTGGCACTCCAAACTTTTTATTGGTCAGTGATGTTAGTGTGAATCGTCACAATAACATCTTTGGGCGGAACTAAATAAATAAAAAAATTTAGTAGTAAGTATTTTCTGACCTTCGTCATTTTTTTTACGTGCCATCATGATTATATTGTGAGAGAGAGAGAGACGGAGCTATACAGTTTGAATAGCACTTTCCTTTTCACAACGGATTCATGATGTGGATGACACTTTGTAGTAGGGGGCAGATATAGGCAGTCGCACTACTTTTAATACTGGAATTATAGCTCCATCTGATTATACTAGAAGCCCACCCCAACATAGCAAGGAAAAGCTTGGCTTCGGTGGCACTATTTACCGTAAAGGAGTTACTTTGTGTGCCTTTGCTATGCACAAAAACAGGGTTAACTTATACACATCTGCATGCATCACAGCCAATCACAGCGTACTAGCGTGATGTTATGTTATAAACTGGTGTAAACAATAACAAGACAAGACATGCGATGATGCGATATCAGCAATCCCGGAAGATTTGCTATCATTTTTTGAAAATTTTCGTTGTTATCTCCGTAGTTCTATATCAGATTTTTTAGCAAATTGAAAAGTCCGGTAACATATTTTCCAAAAAATAATCATACAAATCGGTTGACAATTGGCGAAAATATCGCTGAACAAAACATACAAAAAAACCGAATTGAAACCCTCTTACTTTTTTGAAGGTCAGTTAGATTTTGACCTCAAAGAAAATATATTTACAGTAGGTAGGTATATATTCTGAATATATTAATGTTATTATATTTTCGTAAGAAATGATCACCTGTAAGAAAAAAGAAAGAATAAGAGTAAATTAGCGCTAAGCATGAACTCATTCCTCTTCCGACTAAAGCGCCATCTTTTGTTTTACTTGCAAATTAACTAGCCCCCACTCCGCGCGCGGACCGTGCGCTTCATGTTACAATCAGAAAGGTACATAGGTACCTATTATGTTAACGAACGGGAGCACTCTCTAGTTCACACAAACATATATAGATGTCGCTGCTATCGGCAATAATTAAAATCATAATTATTCAGAATTAATTTGTTAACAATAATATTAGCGTATCTTGCGTTATCAACAAATATGTGATGATAATGGTTTTATTTTTAGCACTGTTGGATTATGTTTTGCATTAAATCTGTTTGATGAAACAAATGAAGGACGTTTTTTTATCTCGATATCCTCTTACTGCGACTACTCGTTATGGTACAGTAGGTCGCACGTAACAAAACCAGATAAAGCTGGCCTTTCGTGCTATTGAGTCTCCTTATTACGATAGGCCAGATGAAGGTCAAACCGTTACCCGTTGCACAATGTAATGTTACTGATTCCTCAAAGGCCAACATCTATCATACTAATGCCGCTCTCATTCATAAACATAAATAATGATGACGATGCCTGACACGTCACGGTTTAAAATAATTATTGCGTAGAATCAATTTGTGAGTAGTTTCTCGCACCTGCAGGTATGGTTGTAAAAACAAAACAAATACAATACCTGCAAAGAGAAAAAGGTAATATTTTCACCATTTTAAAAAATATTTTGTAATCAGCTTGTTTTGATTTTAGCTATTAAATAACTAGTCACAAGGTTGCATCAAAAACAGATCAAGAACTTTCGGATAGACAACTAAAATCTGAAAAATAACTTTGTGGCATTAAAACCATTCATCATCATCCCACACACTTTCTTCAAGATCGATATAAACGCTTCAACTACGCCACTTTTGCTCACCGACGTACATAAATGTATAAACGACTTGAATGTTCCGAATTATTTTCTAGACACGCGAGCGACGCGTAAACGCCGTCAACGTAAATTGTGTGCAGCGTGAACGCAACATGCAAGCAAAGCAAAATACATATTTCAAGTCGCGCAGTAGCTGCGTCTACGACAGCCTACGAAGATGCTACGCGACGAAGCAGCGGCGTCTACGAAAACCTACGCGATGTAGCAGGTGCGTCTACGTAAACCTTAGCAGCCCCTATGTGGCGTAGTCGCTGCGTCTACGAGAGCCTACGGTTCGCCTACGCGGCGTAGTAGATGCTTATATGAAAACCTCCGCAGCGCTTTGGAAACGTAGCAGTTTCATCTACGAGAGCCGTCGTGTCTACGCGACCATAGCAACTGGACCTACGTAGCGCTTAGGTGATGTAGCAGTTGGGTCTTCGAGGCTACGGGTGCCTACGCAGTGCTTATGCAACGTAGATGCTACGACTACGCTGCGTTGGCATTTGCTGTTACCCGGGTTTACTCGTATTGCGTCTATAGTAGATACCTGTATGGGGTCCAAATAGCATGGACATTTTAGTTTGATGTTCAGTGTAGTAAATACTACCTAATTTCCTCTAAGAACAAATAACCCGTCAGTTATTTACTATAGTATAGATCTATTGATTAGCACTTAGCTAATAAACTAACAATACATTTACACAACATAGTACCGACAACCGAGACACTAAATTACGCGGCATTACAAATAAGTCAACAGTACAATAGAATGATTCACAGCATTGTAGTAGTCATAGTCAGTCAGTCAGTCAGAGCGCCAGATCAAGGTTGTCCGCACCTCGCTCATTGTACACTAATAAAATAATATAATACTACTGGCCAGTGACGTCATAGAGCCGTTAGCTCGAGCAGGCGACCTGGGACAGCATTTGATTAGTTTTATATAGTTGATGACATCAGTTTATTGGTCGTAAACCAAGTGTAGAGATGTCATGATGTCTTTACTGAGAATTCTGAAATTAGAAGCATTAGAAAATGCTGTTGTTGAAAGCGGTGTATTGTAAATGCAGATAATATCCCCTTTTTAGATTTACAAATTAGAAGTTTAGCATAGTGTTAGTTATGTAGGGCAGAGTTTTATTGGATTTTCCCATCTTCCCGGCCAAGTGCGAGTCGGACTCGTACACAAAGTTTTCCGTACCGTATCTATAAAAAACGGCAAAAAAAAATATTTTTTGCCCCTTTAATATTTATTTAAATAATACAGAAATAAATAATTTGTGAAAATTTCAACTGTCTGTCTAGCTATCGCGGTTCTTGAGATACAGCCTGGTGACAGACAGACGGACGGACGGACAGCGAAGCCTTAGTGATATGGTCCCGTTTTTCCCTTTGGGTACTGAACCTTGAAAAGAGTCACCGCGGCCCTGGAACGAACAGGGATGGAGGTCCGTACTCTTTCGAACAAATTCCGCAACCCTAGCAGGCACAATAGCAATCTGGAGTCTGGATTCATGCCCGGTTCTAGTTAAGAGGCTAATGCCTAGTACATAGGTACGTATACATCACCAGAAAATTGCAAACGCCGTAAGATTGTAAAATATCGCTGAAATTACAAAGAAAAAAGAAAATCTAAGGACACGTATATATTGGAAACTATTGAAATTGGGTGGTATTGATCCTTTATAAAAAGATTTTTTCATGTCATATCGAGAAATTATTAATTAATCAATATATAATCTAACGTAACTAGTCTGCAATTCTCCAGTGACATATGCAACTGATGAATCGTGTGTATATTATCTACACGTCCGCTTCCTCTTTGGGAACAGGAATAGTGTTACGTCATTCCAGGAATAATTTCCACAAAACACAAAAAAATGATTGTTCTATAGTAGTTTTCCATTATCCGATCCATTCGCGTTTGTCTAGTAATTTCAGAGCTGTTCATAATGGATGCCTTTTATATTACAGGCTCATCTTCATAAGGTCGACATATAACTGACTAATACAAGAACTTTTTAGAAGATAACATATCCTGTTTCCCTAAAGAAATTATCAACGCATCACAAATTGAACGCAAGAAGTCAAGTAAGTTCTACTTTGGTGAAGATCTGATGAAGAACAGAGATAATAGGAAACGGAACTCTTCAATAAATGATAGCAAATCTTTCGGGATTGCTGAAATCGCATGTTTGTTTATTTTTTACACCAATGTGATTGGTACGTTTAAGTGAGGGGTATACCACTAAAGTGGTTTTCCTCATTCCGGAATTTAAGTTATTTTGTATTTAATATAATTTTTTTTTTTTTTGTGTAGATGTCGGTTGTATTTTTATGTAAAAAGTTTTTTTTTTGTTGTAGATTATTATTTAGAGGGTAATTTTGCTAGCTAGATATACTACAATCCATATTTCATTACATAGAAATGGTAAAAAAATATTTTTGAGTAACGCACGATGAAGTGATTCCAGTTTATTGTCCGTAAGATCTAACATTCATCTTGCAGTGAATAATTTACGTTCCTGACACTGGACGGGCCATACATGCCTTCTGTGATATGGTGGTGATTAAGATAATTGCTCGTTTATTGCAGCGGTCATTAGAAGATTTTGGAGGCCAGTGTTTAGAAAAGGAGCGATGAGTCTAAAAATAAAATTCAAGTACCTACAATAACAATGTGGCTGAAAAAAAGTTGTACTATATAAAGTTAAAAGTTGTATTCAAATAAGTATTTGAATACAACTTTTAACTTTTTATTAATATTTGAATATTTTAGCTATTGCAATAGCTCGACGAGTTAGGTAGGTTATTCGGAACCAATAGGTAGGTACCTATCATAATTTACAAGCCTAGATTGCCCTGGATTTTATTAAAATGGTGCGTCCCATTTTATCAAGTAGAATCAACAAACAAACTTTCTTGTTTAAATAGGTATTGAGGAAAAATAAAATTCAAAGCGAAACTTATTAGAGTTTAAACAAATAATTAAGTAACATATTAATAACGTTGTTTACAACCAGCTTGTGATTCTCAAAACAGAAAACAGAGTAATAAATAAAAATTTTTAAAGGTAGGTAAGTATCTAAATCCTATCATCCATACTACATATAAAATCGAGAGTATCTGTGTACCTATTTTTATTTGCCTCTGAATGGATTTGAAGGAAACTTGGCTAACGGGTAGACCATTTTCCTAATATAGGATATTTTTTATCCCGGGTGTGTTTTCCGTTGGGAACTTAGGCGAAGCCGCAGGTAGAAGCTAGTATTTCAAAGCTAAGCAGTTTGACAAATCAAATTAGCCCGCTTGGATTGTGCTAAGTTTTAGTGCCATACGATGCTAGAACTTTCCGCGCCGTACCTGTCTACCCACTTAGGTATTTAGGTGACCCGTATACTTACGTCATACTGCTGAAACCTTGCCCTTTCCACGTTGTCCCAAATAGTCGTCGCCTTGACTACCAAGTATTAATCTAGGTGAGCCACAAATTATGGCCGATAAAAATGGCCATTGGAACCCTTTTCGTCATAAGTTTGACCTATGATAAAACCATGACGCCAACTACTCCCAATGAGCCATGACTTCATAAGATGACTACTCATGACGTGTTTTTGTTGATGATACAGGCCAAAGACAATATAAGGCACAAGTTTCACTTAGATGCTCATTTTTTAACGCAGCAGAATATCTCAGTCTCAGTCTCCGTATAGGTACCAAACGAACAAAAGCGCGGTCTATGGGCAAAAAAACAAAAGAATTTGGCGGACTTCTGCCAAAATTCTTTCGTTTTAACAGGCATAGAGAGCTCTTTTTTTGAACTATCTAGATTAATTCAATTTCTCAATGTCTATGTGCATTTATTAGTGCGTAGGTAAACTAGCTTCCTTTATGCACGCACTAATAAATCTAAAATCCGACAAACGTAGTTTTCCAGACGATTCTATAATTTCTAACATCTCGCATTTTTAGCTTCGTACAGCATACATTAAAAATATCAGATCAGACAGTTAAAATCAGCAACTACTAAAATACCTAGCAAAAAAAATACAATTACGTGCGCAAATAACTGTAAGTATCATCGGGTCAACTAGACATAACAGGTAGCATAATGTTCGTAGATGATTCATAAATAATAATCACACAGTTTAAATGCCATTTGTATGATACACGGCTGATTAGAGACCTGTGTTCTTCATAGATCTACATCTTTAATAAGCAACTCATTATTACCCACTAGAAAAAGTACCTACCTATGTTCGTGAAATCCGAGAAGAACTAAAGTACCCACGCCTGCGACGAATTTAAATGCGAAGTCTAGTCAGGTTGAAAAAAACCACGAGTGGAATTTGAAGTAGTTTTATTTTAAATGTATTTGAGCATGCATCGGACTCGGACTCGGCCCACCAATGCGCCGCCGTCGCCATTATGCGACTAACCTTGACCACCAAAGCAAGGGCCCGCGAAGGTCGTCTATTGTTTTATTTATGTAATACCTTGTCAGTTGGTGTATCAACAGAGATATATTATTCTTTATAGATTATCCTGTTTACTGCATCGGAAGTTAGTAAAAACAATCCTATTTTGAAAACGCCAGCCCGGCTGAGTCAAAGCTTTAACAGCTATGTTATATCTAAAACGTCAGAAGTGCAGGGAATGTAGTATGGTAAAAATTGTACTTAAAACTTTAAAGAGAGAACTTTATTTCAAAAGTAATGTATGACATCATCTAGAGTTACGTCGCGTCGGCGTCGAGGCGTCGAGGCCACAAGACGTGGTCGCACCAACATCGCTCGGCAGGGCCCAGTTTGAAACAACGCTCGCGGTGGACACCACGTACGTTACAAATTCAGTGGAAAAATTACAAGCACTTCATAAATCATGGCAAATATAATGGGTAAGTAAACTATTTTTACCTTGTAAATAATTAAGTATAATAGCGGTGAATTTTACTTGGTACTAATTTTGGTATTTTAATCGCATGTTTGGCACCTGCTGCCGACAGACGCATAAGTTATCAAAAATCTCGACGTAGGTAAACTACAATTTCAAAGGATATTTCTAGTTTCACATATTTAATAATCTAGTGTTGTTTTTTGAGAAGCCGGTGCCGCAAATACCGGACCGGCGTTTTCTTGGCACAAGGCCAGGATCGGGCGTGGTGATGCGGAATAGAAAACTTGCTTAGAAACAATCAATACAACAAACATTCTAGGCGGCTAACACGAAAATATCTCATCAATTATTACTATAAGAAGAACCATACGGCTGCAATATGTGATCATGTACCCATACTTAACTACAAATGTAGGTATTTTTCAACATGGATGTCGGGCTTCTTAATCTCCCATAATTAACTGTTTTTTTTATTATTTATGTTAGCTGGATCACATTGTTTGATAGTACGTAGTATGAGATCATCCTCAATTCCGTCACCGCCGAAGGTTACCTTACTGGTTCTAGGTGCGACTTGGGAGCCTGTTAATGTAATTGTTTTCCTACATACTAATATCAATATGTAATTGGTAAAATATGTGTAGAATATGCTAATTCAAACTAAATGTTTCAGTTGCTCTCACAAACGATATGTAGGTTCATAATATTACCTTTGTAGTTTAGACCAAGGTTAAAGGTAAATTGTAGTATGCATACATTATATTATCTATACTAATTAAATATCATAAACGGCAAAGATTTGTATTTTTGTATGTAACGAATAAACTCAAAAACTACCGGACCGATTTCAAAAATTCTTTCACCACTAGAAAGCTACATTCACTCTGAGTAACATAGGCTATATTTTATCCCCGTATTCCCATGGGAACGGGAACTACGCGGGTGAAACCGCGGGGCGCTGCTAGTTACATATATGTATAGTATACATTTGTTTTTTCATATATTTTCCCTGTAAATATGGGATCTTGAAAGGCTGACAAGTCTAGAAAGAACAATGTTGCGTCACCCACAAAATGTAGTCATGCATTCTAGGCTTAGGTCAAAATGTTAGATTGGTTTAATTGACCTAATAGATCTCTGCATACCGTGAAAACGTTCGTGCATAGTGCCAAATCGGTCCGAAACAACGAACGACGACTAACAAACTTACTCAACTGATAACGTTCAAACATTGTTTCAAAACATGGAATGTAAACATTATGTCAGTCACAAAGTTATCACCTTTGCGCTAATCTATGTAAACGAACAGTTTTAAATGCTATAATATAAAATAGCTGGGTAGATACTTGCAGCAGTTCAATCGTCACGGCTTATTACACGATAATTACAAATTACCATCCGAAGTCATGTCTATTCTAGACTTTTATGGAACACTAGACAGACACCTACCTGCTTACAGCCAGGCACAGCTATTTGCATACCTACAGGGCTACAGTTACAATGAGGACGAAAGCTTGTATAATTGACTAGCAGCGCCCCGCGGTTTTACCCGTGTATTTCCCGTCCCCGTGGGAATATGATGGGGATAAAATATAGCATATGTTACTCAGAGTGAATGTAGCTTAGTAAACGTGAAAGATTTTTTGAAATCGGCATAGTAGTTTTTGAGTTTATTAATTACAAACATACACACACACAATAGGGTAGTTAGCTAAAAAAATCGAATTAATCCGTCAGATAGATTTCCAAAAAACATTGGACACGTATTTTTTTCTTTTTTCACGTAAACAAAAAATGAAGACGATACAGTGCGTTGAAAACTCATGTGTCGTCACTACTCGCTACAATTTGTACCGAGTAGTGACGTCACAAGCCCCCACTGCTGATCTTTGATGCTTTGTATCTTCGTCAGTTTTTATAGATTTGATAAAGGAAAAAATACGCGTCCAATATTTTTCTATAATCTAACTGACGGACTAAACATAATCATATATTTTTTACTCAGGAAACATCCCTATTACAAATCTTTCTTCTTTATAATATTAGTGTAGATGACTTCCTTCCGCATAAATTTTGCACTTGCTTTTAACAAGCGATTTGGAATATCTTGCAAATTGTCAGGGTGTGGCCAAGTGCCGGCCATAAAGTAACACACTATATAAAGTTGTACTTATGGAATAACTTAAATTTTATTGAAGAGAGAATATTAAATAATAGGTTGCTGTAGCTGTTATAGTGTGAATATCAAAAACAAACTCAACTAGTAGTGACTGCAATCAAAACGGAACAACAAAAAGAAATAACCATTAGTAATTGAATTGTTTCAAAAGCTCACTGTACGTGTACAGACACTACAATCCGAGCTGACTAAATTCACAGATAAACTCAACTACAGTTAGGTAGAGGTTGAAACAGAATTGATTTGATAGGATGACATCATCGTGGACTACTTTCATAATAAGCGACGCGACAGAGTGTCAAAGCGCAGGCGCCATGGACTTGTTTCTACCGTCCAGCGAAAAAACAAGCTCTTTATAGCCAGCAATGAAAAGCTTCCGCTAAGGGAATGACATAATGGAGGTATGAATTCGTGGGTGCCGCCGCCTGCCGGGACACCTAGCTCGCATACCCGCATACCAATACACCGGCCTATATTTAGAGCTGTGTAAAGACACATGCCTCGAATGGAAGGCAATGGCCGTATATCGTTAGACTAAATAGGAATCGAGGAAAGCACTAAGAGATGTTTACAGAATTTTAAATAGTTCTTATGTCATCGACCCCAGCGTTTGGAATGCAAGGACCTAGCTAGACTCGAACGAAAATATATATTTAGGTGTTAGACTATAGCGAGATTTTGCATATTAGCATTCACTGATAGATTTTAGATAGAACACTATGAACATTTTAGCAAGCTGTAGTAAAATGTCCGCAGGGTGGGTATTAGTATACTTTAAACTTATTCCAAGCTATTGTTGTTTACAGATTTGTCTACCGAGGACAAACTCGAATACCACTTCTTCCCGGTATCGAGCGGCTCCGTGCAGTTCAAAGTCAGAACTCCCAATGACGCACACATTGCCCTCACCATGGGACCCCAAGAAAGCGATCCTATGATTGAGGTGGGTACCTATCTAATAGACAAGATAACATTTGCTTTTAATATCAATAGTACATACTAAACAAGCAAAAAGTAAATTACCTAACAGTTTTTTAATAAATTGCCAGATCTTCCTTGGAGGTTGGGGCAACACAAAGAGTGTGATCAGGAGGAACAGGACCAAGCCCGACAAAGTTGAAATCGAAACCCCTAACATTTTGAACGGCGGTGAATTCCGTGGTTTCTGGGTGCGTTGGGACGGTGGCATTATCTCTGCGGGACGGGAAGGCGAAGCTATCCCCTTCCTATCTTGGGCGGATCCCGAACCATTCCCGATTGCCTTTGTCGGAGTGTGCACAGGATGGGGTGCGACCGGCACCTGGAAGATTGAAGGTAAATGCTTTTAAATCACCGGTTACAATCGTAATCGCATAAAATGTACCCAACAATTTAAAATTGTGCCCTTTATTATCGGTACAGATGGGGCTGAATTCAATACTCCGGACCAGTTAGAGTATAAATTCGGACCAGTCCTCGCGGGTTCTCTGAAATTTGAATATCGCGGTCCCCACAACTGCCATGTAGCCCTGACGCCAGCCCCCGCTGAAGTGGATCCTATGTACGAAATTATGCTCGGTGGTTGGGAGAACACCAAGTCGGTTATTAGACACTGCAGGCAGAAGCCAGACAAGGTAGGCTAGAATGTCGTGATCGCCGTTGTGTAATTTTGTTGGAACGTTTCGTTAAAAATCTCCCTGTTGCCCCATAGGTTGAGGTACCGACTCCTGGGATTGTGAATCCTAACGAGTTCAGGCAATTTTTGATCGAATGGAGGAGCGGCAGAGTGATTGTCCGCGATGGCCAGTCCGGCATGGTTATCATGGAGTGGGTGGACCCCGCACCATTCGGCATCACTCACTTCGGAGTGCGGACCGGCTGGGGCGCGCGCGGGCAGTGGCGTATCACCCACTTCAACCATCCCGGCGCACAGCCTCGTTGAGTTATCTTTTATTAGAGAATGCTTGGATGTTAATTGCTGATTCTAATCCGCATTGAATGCGTATTATTTCTAAATGTTTTAATCGATAGATGAACTACCAAAATTTTAATCGTTGTCAACACCACCGTTAGACTAACAATAAATATTGTGTCGTAAAGAAAATTGCGTGTATTTGCGGAATCCCGACGTGTGGTAAAGTGGTGACTTGAAGTCTGCATCTGGATGTTACCAATTGGTGTTTGGTACGTTGGGTACATTTTGTGGCTAAGCTTTTCAATTCTTGAGTTTGTTTCTTTTTTATTTCTTTGCACACGCCTTTTCTTTCTGTCCTACCTGAATTGACTAGGTACCTTTATCAGCACTATACCATATTTGTTTAGGTATTTATTTGACTACATAAACATAAATATTTTTTACCCGGCAATCACTTCGCCATTGGTTGGTACCTAGTTGGTTGTGAATTTATTTTTTTCTGATACCTAAACAAATCATATATTATAGACAACATTTTATTAATACACATTGCTAACAACGCAAACTGCATCGCATGTCTTGTTCACTGAATTTACAATGCACTGACGTAGCGATATTAAAAGCTCAGTCAGTGCATTCATGCATTGATCTGTACTGACTCAAATAATCGATTTTTTTTTTACCATACTGTAACTTAAAACCCGGTGATAGTGTCAATGTTGTTGTCGGTATGAAAATCCGTCTTCGTGCAAGTAAGGTAATAAAGTAATAATTGTACCATTGAAGTGATTGTGCAATTATTCACAGGGTCCCTTTTTTATTGAATTGCATTTGATTGCGTGATAATTGCCTGCTGCCTGTTTTCTGAACCGGTCGGTCTATTCTGTTAACATATTCCGTGAAAACTTGATGGAGTGATCTTGAAGTGATTAACTATTCCACCTTGATGGATTGATGACTTCGTGTTCACTTCATCTAAGGTTTCATGGTGAGATTGTTACAGATATAGGCTGCTGATCATGTATAATATTTATTATTGTATGCAACTTTTGCTTCTCCATCCATGTGTTTGAAAAAGTTAGTTTTTATCACTGTTTAATGTGTTGTTTTGCAGTCGGCCCGTCGGCGCCCGTGGCTGCACCACTTTACGCCGCGCCACCCGGCTACCCCGGGTACCCTGGGGCCCAGCCCGGCTTCAACGCACCGCCTCCTCACGCTATGGCCGGTGTCGGCCAGTGGGTAGACGCCAGTAGCGGACAAGTCCCCCCCGGCGCTGTCGTCGGAGGTCAAGACTGCAGCGGTGAGCCTCTGTACGTGGCCAGGGCACAGCACGAGGGAGCTGTGATTCCCGGAAAACTGTGCGCTTCTCACGGATGCGCCTACGTACCTTGGGGCGGTCAGGAACACGGCAAACCTCAATACCAGGTAAGTTTCACGAACATCGCTGTCGAAGTGTATGAAACTCGTCCTGTTATTATTCTATAAATGCAGCTGAATTCTATGGGTGGGTTTGAATTCTATGAATTGAGAATTTTGAATTAAAATGTATCACTACTTGGATGCTAAAACTTTAACAGACTATCAGGCTGAAGTGGATTTTGACAAATATTGAACTTCAAAAGTTTCATTCAAAATTCAGTGATAAGACTCGACACTTATGACCTTTAAAACTGATGTTTTCCTTCCTAACTACCAGGTGCTGGTAGGCGGCCCCAACAACTGGGTGCGCACCAGCGGCTCCAACGTGCCCCCCGGAGCCTTCCCCGGCGGCCAGTCCGAGGACGGCGAGCCGCTGTACGTGGGTCGCGTCAGCCACGAGGGCAGCCTCACCACCGGCAAGGTCCAGCAGTCCCACGGCGTCTGCTACATCTCCTTCGCTGGACAGGAGCTCGGATTCCCCGACTACGAAGTCCTCATGCCCTAAATGCCGCAAATTGTTTATGAATCTCAGGATTTGTGTGCGTACGTGTTAGGAAAACTGCTTCCACATTTAATTGGTGCATTTGTACCTAGATACATAAAGTCTTGTCACGCTGTGCCTGTTACGTATGTTACTTGTTTTAATGCACTGCATAATATTATTTTGTCTGGTGTTGAAATGTTATGTACAACATAAGTAACGACATCTATATGTAATATTTTTGTTAAATTATTATAAAATATTTACCTATTTATTTTGATGTTTTTTTTTTTAATATGGATATCTTACAATTTAGTTGCTTGGGATAGTTTTCTACCCAGCAGTAAAAATCTTTCGAATAAGTAATGATATTCGAGTACTTGTACAACATTAAAAACCACGACTTCAAAAAAAAGGAGGATCTATATTCGACAATATCTATTAAAAAAGAAATATTTATGTTACGCCGAAAGACCTAAAACGGTCATGGAGCGAAAAAAAAAATATGATGTAAACATACTTACATGTTTTTTTGTGTTGTCTAGTGTCTAGTACTCTAACTTTTGGGCGACGGTGACGGTGCTGTGTAGTTTGCGCTAGGGGTTGTGCTCAAATTTAACTTGCAAGATTCCATTACAGACAACAGGACAGGTGAAAGTAAATAAAAGCTTGTAAAAGAGACGAGTTTGGGTATTTGATGCAAATCGCTTACGATACGTAACTTGCGCAACATCAGGCCAACAAGCACGTCAAGTGGTGAGCTCGTGACCTACTAGAAAATCTCTGGTTTTGCTACTAAATAAATAATTACCTACTTACCAAATCCACAAGTCAAATAAAGCTCTGAATTAACTAAAATTGGAAATACAACAAGAAGGAAATTGCTCAACTTCTGCTAAAATGAAACCAATTTGTATATGAAAATAAGATCCAGCACTTCATAAAGTCATGGCTAGTAATAATATAATGGGTGAGTTACATTTAGTCACTTAAGGCAAGACATTTTTCCCGTGTTTATTTTTTGAGTGTGTTCCTCTGTGGCCGGACCACAGTTTAGTAGGAACTCAGATGCTATAGTTCGAAATAATACATACCTAAAGTCTACTTTCATCGGAATATATATATTTTTTAGTACCTCAAGAGATATCTTTTTAATTGGATAACAATTTATGTGGTCCGGCTGCCAGGCAGTGCTCTCTGGCCGCGCCACACCTAAAATTAAATAGAGTAGTATAATGAACTATTAACAAAGCAATATCCCGAAACAAATATGGTCCAATAAACCCCTTTAGTTAAGGAGTTATTGGTCGTAGGGTGTGGTCCGGCTGGAAGGTATAGTCTGCAGCAAGTCAGTTTTGCAATATATAATATTAACTATCCATAAATCAATTTATATAACAGTACTTTTTCTCTACTCTTCATTGATACTTTTTTCTCTCAAGAAACTATTAATTTTGATTACCTAATCCATCTTTAAAGTATGTGGCGCAGCTATGGAGAATTACCTACTTTCATCAAATATAACGAAATAATGCTTTATTTCTTTATGCCAACGAAAACTACATAATAAGTACTTTATAAAGAGACCTGGACTTCATCTATGAACTTTTATTTTTATTACCAACTATCTAACTAAGAATAGATAGTTAATTTGACGACGATTGTTTGTTCGTATTGAATAGGCCTCCAAACTACTGATCGGATTTGAAAAATTGTTTCACCGTTGGGAAGCTATACTATTCCCGGGTGACATAGGCTATATTTCATCCTGATATTCCCACTGGAACGGGAACTATGCCGGTGAAACCGCGGGGCGCTGCTAGTATTTAATAAATAGGCCCTTTTTTAAGACACATCAATCATGCACCCATAACTCGCCATCCGCAGACCGCTGTACTGTAACAACCAATAACATCGACTTCCGAAAATAAGTAATTCTACTAGTTGAGTTTTATTAAACTGATTACAGAATTATCTACAGAGGACAACTTGCGATACAGATTTTTTCCGGTATCGAACGGTTCCGTGGAATTCAAAGTGAAGGCTGCCAACGATGCCCACATTGCTCTTACCAAAGAACGCAAAGAAAGTGACCCTATGCTTGAGGTGGGTAATACAAATTATTGACTCCGGTACCTACATGTTTGCTTTTGCGATCGTCATAGCATGTCGATGAAAATTTAAATTCAGCTTGTTTGCCGTCGTTTCGTCTCTTCCAGGAAGTGCAGGCACAGCAAGACGGAGCAGAAGGCACGAAAAAGTTTTTATTTCTTCTTTTCTTCCAATTTGCACTGAGGGTAAACTCGTCCGTACCGACAATCAGATCAGGTTTCCATTACTTCGATCAACCTGTGTCCACTCGAAATCTGTCTAAACTCTAAGACCGTCGGTAGTTCAGCGGGACGCTGTACCCATACATTTTCTACTAAAACATATACATAGGTACTCCAGTAAATCGGATAAAAAAGATGTTGAACTTTGATGTGCTTTTACTATCTTTGGACTTTATGATTCACTATTTTTAAATTGGTGCGTAGGAAATAGTACCTATACGATACCTCCCACCAGTACCTACACACTTTTTGGTATTTACCTAATTTACCAGGTCTTTTTCGGAGGTTGGAAAAACACAAAAAGTGTGATTAGGAGGAACAGAACCAAGCCAGACAAAGCAGAAAATGAAACCCCTAATATTTTAGACAGCGACGAATTTCGGGGTTTCTGGATTCGTTGGGACAGAGGCAGCATATCTGCAGGACGTGAAGGCGAAGATAGCCCAATACTCTCGTGGGAAGATCCCGAACCTTTCCCGATTGCCTTCGTCGGAGTGAGCACAGGATGGGGCGCGAAAGGCGCTTGGAAAATTGAAGGTTTTAAAATATTTGCAATTATTTACCTACTACTTTAAAACATCATCATTTAATTCAGAAATCCAATATTGATTTGTGCCCTTTACTACGATCCAGGTTTGGTTGAATTCAATACTTCGGATACGTTCGAGTACAAATTTCAACCCGTTCTCGCGGGTTCACTGACGTTTGAACATCGCGGTCCCCACAACTGCCATGTAGCCCTGGCGCCAGCTCCAGCTGAAATAGATCCTATGTACGAAATTATACTCGGCGGTTGGGGGAACACCAAGTCTGTTATAAGATACTGCAGAAAAAAACCAGATAAGGTAGGATAGAACGTCGTGATCGCCTTTGTTCTGTTTTGTTTGAACCACAGGCGAGAGAGTAGACCACACGTCAGTAGTACCAAACCCACTATAACGGCCGAACCCAATAACCGATCTATCGCATACTGGAGATAGAAAAACAAATGAAACAACAGAAAACCTATATAATTTTTCTGTTGTTTCATTTGTTTTTCTATCTCCAGTATGCGATAGATCGGTTATTGGTTTCGGCCGTTAATCGAACTCGCATTCAAATGAAACTCCGTGCTACGCTCCACGCTACGATCAGATCACAGTCAACAATTAGACTGACGATAGATGGCACGTCCGTGGTATCAATGATACCGCCACCGACGTGCCATCTATATTACCACTTTAGAGAAAACTATGTAGATATGTCATGGCCATATCATAGAATTGATTACTTCAAGAAGTGAGAATTCATGAAATGGAAATCATCCGCTGCTCACATTATGATAATTACGGTCTGGCCAGACCAATAAATAACTCAGCGTTTGTCTATGTCAAGAGCTACACACGGCTAGGCTACTTAATGATATGGCCAAACATTAGTGATCATATAGTAAAATAGTTACATTATCCATGGTATGGTAGAGCATCATGGCGGCGGACAATTGTTCCGATAAACAGCTAACAATAATGCGCCACCTGAAGGTAACTAAAAAGCCATGATGTGGCCGAGGGTAGTTCATAATATGGCCAATCTTGGATTGAAATATCATCAAACGTTGACGTTAAAGGATATTATAGGTTTTCGCTGGCCATTTCATGAAATTCCAAAATATTCTGCCACATTATAAAATGGCTAATTCTATGAAATGGCTACATATTGAAATTACTTAATGGAACATTATTTTGTTAAAAATAACTCTTGATCCGAAGGTTACCGTACCGACACACGGAATCCTGAGTCCCGATAACTTCAAGAAATTTTTAATCGAATGGAGGAAAGGCAAGGTGACAGTGCGCGACGGTGATTCGGGCCAGGTCATCATGGAGTGGCAGGACTTCACGTCATTCGGCATTACGCATTTTGGATTGCGGACCGTTTATGGAGCAAGTGGACAGTGGCGTATCAACTATCCAGTGTCGTAGCTGTGTAGGAGGGAAGGAGGCGACCCAGTTTCCTAATCATCGTTCGAGCCATAACTCTAAATAATAGAATTTAATTGAATTGGATTTGACAGAAACTAGTGAAAAAAAGGATGTAACAAAACTAAAAACTATAATAAATAAGAAAGACATTACTGTATAAACCTCTTGCGGCCCTTTGAGTTTGGTAATGATTGATATTTTGTTAGCTTTTATCACGGCGACCGTACTGTGTCGTAAAATATGTATATAATTGCATAAGTTGATAAAAAAATGCTAAGCAATAGCTTTACCGCGGCAGTACCCGAGTGCTACGCGTATTTTATTTTTTAGTTGTGCAACTATTTAGTTGATAAGATGCAGATCTCTATTGTTCTCCATAAACATAAAGGAAGGTTCATATCTGACGGAACACGCGTCACGCATTATCGGTCGCGTAACGCCAGAACAGACAAATGTATAGAAAAACACTTGACCGTTCACACTCGACGCACTAACGTATCATCGGTTGAGTGTGAACGGTCAAGTGTTTTTCTATATAAATATTTGTCTGTTCTGGCGTTACGCGACCGATAATACGCGACGCATGTTCCGTCAGATATGAACCACCACACACAACTAAATAGTTGTGCGATCCAAAATTGTATGAATGGCTTGGCCTTTAGCGTACCATTCTCAGTACGCTGGGATCAGAAAAGTAAAACCTATCACGCAAGAAAGTCAGTACCTAGGCAGTATGGTCAAAAAACTATAGCCTTCCTTTCAAGGAATCAGGGTATAAAAAAAAACTGTTCTGTGACTGTCACAACTGTCAGTGTCAGTGTCTTGTGTGTGTCAGATCAGCTGTCCGTCAGCAGTTTCACTTTACACTGGCTGGGAAGTTGGAATTGTAGTGAAAATCGATACTAGATTCGCCATTTAAAACCACTTACACTATTTATGACGCAAAGGCTACTAACTGAAGAAAACGACATAACAGTTCCATTTCAATAGTAATTGCCATAAAAACCGACAGACGTATACATTCCAACATGGGTGAAATATTCGGTAACTATTGTTTATTTTCTTTGTTGTTATTGAACCTGTTACTTAGTTTGAAAGAATAATGAAAATCATTATGACAATGATCAGTAATCCAACACAAAGTTCTAAAAGATAAAATTGCATCACATTTTTCATTTTAATAGTTACATGAGTCACTCTTTTTTTCAGAATTAACGACATGGCCAAGACATCAAAATATATTTTATAAAATCACAAGCAATGGTATTAACTTTGAAATCAAAGCTCCTGGTAATGCAGGCATCGGATTATCAAGTAAACCAGGACCTAACTGTGATTTTTTAGTAAGTATCTATACTTGTATTATTTTTTTAATATAATTTGTTCTCGGAATTCAGTGTTCTTTTTGCAGCTTCTTGTTATAAAATAATTTTGCGAAATAAAACTATTTACTAATTTTCAGGTTGGTATAGGTCATAACCGCAACACTTGGATAAAGAAATTAACAGCAAGAATAAGCAAAGAGACAGTGGAAACACCAAACATTTTGTCCTCCCAGGAGTATAGACGATTCTGGATTTCTTGGTATGGAGACATTCTCCGAGTGGGCATAGATGGAACACGCAAACCTGTAGTAACATTTAATAGTAAAAATTCAAATTTGAAATATGTTACTTTTACTGCCATCGATGATAACAGAAACCCTGTGTATTGGAAAATTGAATGTGAGTTATTAATTTATTTTGATAAAATTTTCTGTTTTTTTTTCCTATTGAGGAATTTCTCTGCAATCAACACCAAATAATTTCATAATAGGTACATTGAGATCATTTATTTTTAAAAGATGTCCGAATTAAGTAGCAAGATCACAATGCTAATTTTCAGTGCCACCACTTCTGGAAAGACCTCTTCTGAAGCCAGTGACTGGGGGTGAACTGTATTGGGTCCAGGTTGATGCAGAAACACAGTTCCCAGATGGTGCATACATTGGGGGGTATGAGAAAGAAAACCTTTACATAATTAGGGCGAAGCACAGAGGATCATTGACTCCTGGCAAGTTTGTGTCCTCAGAAGGATTGGGATATATTCCATGGGGAGGAGAAGCTGCTGTGAAAAATTCATTTGAGGTATGTATATATTATATACTATTAGCAAACAAAACGGCTCAATGTGATTATTTATTATTTTTAAATGTCATTGGAGAAATCTCTTTGTCACAGATCTAACTGACAGTCTTACACTGTAAGTGTTGAAGCAAACCTAGGCCAATATTTAAATATTTGTCACTGAGTACATTGGTTACAGTAAATTAACTAGTTTTTCCTCTGCTGTAAAATAAGTCAAAATTACTTCAGCGGTATTGTTTGCCAAGTGTCAATTTATGATTAAAATTGTGAAATTGTTAACGATAAATACTGCATTTTGCTTCAGGTTTTATGTGGATTTGATTGTACCTGGGTACCCAGTAAACAAGATAACATTCCAGTAGGAGCTGTTGTGGCTGGTCACTCAGAAGACATCGGCCATGAAAAACTTTACATTGGAAGAGTCAAATATTATGATCACATAATTCCAGGGAAAGTTCAGCCATCACATAAAGTCTGTTACATACCATATGATGGAAAAGAAATAGGTGTAGATACTTATGAAATAATGGTAGTTCCTGAAAAAAATAGATGTGCCAACAAGTTCTTAGTACCTGGTATTGAAGACAGTATGCTTGAATCTGAAGATGAAAATGATGACAATGATGATCATTCTATGAATTATGAAGAATATGATGAATTTTTTTATGCTGATAACATTATGTAATAACCTAATGTTACCTAAACTCTAACAAGTATCCTTAATACTTGTTGAAGTATAAATTGTGATCATGCAGTGTATTTGCAATGTTGATTGAGAATAGATGTAATGGTCTCAGATGTTTTGATGGCCAATATGCAATTAAATCAGCCATCAGGCTATAAGCAACATGCAAATATTTAACATAAGCTATCATTATTATTAAGTAAGACCTTAAGATAAAAACAGTTATTTATACAGAAAAAAGATTCATCTTTTTTCTTATAAAATATTAAACACAGTTTATTTTGTTATCATTTTTTTAATTTCATTTAATGTAATTATTGGTAGTAATTTATTTATTATATTTAAATTGTTGCTAAAACGCTTGAAGTGGTATAGTCTGTGGTATTTCAGTACCTGGTATTACTAGTATTTCATATATTGCTTGTTCAACCTCATGGCCCTGAAACGGCAAATAGCATGTTTTGTACAGGAGATGCACTTTTCCACATATAAGTCTTCCCTCAATCATTGCTCTACCTACATACAAAGGTTCATTGTTCACTTCAGAATATCCACCAATGAATGCATTTTGTGGGACATAGTTTGTTTTTGTTTTAACCCACTTACCGTTAATCCCACATAATATCTGAAAATGAAGTACATGTTATTATTTTCATAATTATTGACAAGTACTACATATAACTTTGAACATCAACAAGAAGCTTTATTACCTCAAAGTCATCCTTTGCATATTCTTCGTGACCCCAAGGGACAAATGCTTTACCAGCTGATGGTACATATTTTCCAGGACACAAAGATGACATATGTTCTGCTCTGGCAATGTAAATAAGTTCATTATCAAATCCACCAATCATTGCATCTGGCGGCAATCTACCATTTCTCATCGTGCGCCAGTGAAGTTTTCCACTCAGTTTTTTAAAGGGTATTGATTTCAGTAGTACTGGTGAAGCTGTATTAAAAAAATAAGATTATTTAATTCTTTGTATTAAATTTTATATTTAAGTACTTATTAAGTAACTAGGGTACTCTGCATTAAAAATAATGGGTAGGTAGTTTAATAGCTAAAAGTCCATCTGATAATGATTATGTTAATGATATATGTATTTTTTCATGAAAATTAATAAATGATTTAAGTATGTCTCTTTGCTTTTTAGATATCTTCCTACAGGTTTTTGTGAGTTGATTGTGAAGGTTTTTAGTTTGCTGTACCCAGTTTGTAAGCTTGCAATGCAAATGCGAAAAGTACCTAATTCATAATTCTCAAGCCCCTTAATTGATCTTTTTCTCCATTTCCTTTTTGTTGCAGAGTATGCTAGTTCATATACAAGAGGGTACATATTGCAGTGATGTGACAGGTTGCGAGTGAAGTACATGCGAGAAATACAAAAGATTGCCAACTGACCAACAGTATATATAATACTAGCAGAGCCCTGCGGTTTCACCCCAGAGATTACCCTTTACAACATCAGAAACTCACAAACATTACCTCTTTCTAATATTAGTATAGATTTGTTTATCTTTGTATTTAAACAAAGCATAGCTACACAATATTTGCAGCAATATATATCTTGTGTGTGTTACTCATAATAATCTATGCTGTGGCATTTGATGATATTGAAGAATCACCCTTATTTACAGGGCATTAATCCAAGACGATTATGCCAGTCAAAATCACATTGCTAATGGTTGAAAAACACTGGCCAAACAAGTAATATAAAAATCACCTACTTTCAATTATCCAATCCACAGGATGTGAACTTCTACATTCAGTTTTAAATAGGATATATCCAACTATGGGATCAGATATCATCTTCTGATAGTTAACAAGAGCCTCCTGACCAACTATCCCAAATTTAATTTTGTTGCTGTGCCAAGTTAAGTAATAGTCTCTGAATTCATTGAAATTAGAAATGGCGCTAGAGGGAAACTTCTCTTCTTGCTTATCAACCATATTGTAGACTTTTGTTTCATACCCAAATGTGAGCTATAACAAAAATTAATAATGTATTACACAGTTATTTTATTGGTGTTGCTTTTCCTCAATCACATGTACTGATTAGGTAAAAACTATCAAATATTGTTTAGTCACAAAAACTTAAGGGAAAATCCCATTAAACTGCCTGAATTGGAAATTAAACTAGGACATTCATCAGACAGAATCATAGGCTTATAGAATAATAAGATACAAAATAAATACCTGCCTTATAGAGAGAAATATTTGGCTCACGGTGTGCTATCATTGTCAACTGTGGAAAGAAGCCCGCAGTTCTCATTTTAAATCTTATACCTCCACTGTTTGCCTTATGAACTGCTTGGCGGTCACATAGTCCAAGAACTAAAAAGTAAATTATAGGGCTTTGCAAAAGGTCCAATTTTTACCACATTATAAATATTATTGAATATTAAAAATTTGGAGCTTATAATAATAATTATAGCATTGAATACATGTTTGGATGAAAAGCAGCAGCTGCGCTGAAATAAGTCAATTCAAGCTAATTTAGTAATAAAAAATAAACCTTTTTCATTTGCCATTTTTGTGCAGTAGTAAAGAAAGTTGTTGTAACTAAGTTCAAACTTTTAAAGAATTTCAAAGTAGGATGTAATTCAGTCAGTATAAACCGCGGTTATAATGGTTATTGTGTTCTGTGGTTATAATGAGTCACTTGTCCATATCAATAACAACAATAAGGAAAACTGATGAATTCACGTTTTCACAATATGATGGTCAAAACAATAATTAAATTGTCAATGTCAATTATTGACAATGACAATGTTTTTGACATTTCATAGTTGCTTCATCTTATCTATGCGCGACACTGACGTTGCGCGATAGGAACACGAAGGACGTTACGAACGTTGAGCAAACGGAACACTTTGCCTTGCCAGACCCCACTTTTTATGCAATTTAATCGTATCCAAATGCCTTCATGCGCGGTAAAATGGTGCGGGAAGCATTCCAAGACATCTAAATACAAAAAGGATGCCATAAAATTATGTTTGATTTTAATCAGATTATGAGTCATCGCAGGGGTCTATTTAAAATGGTGTTTGGGGTAAATGAGTACACTGTTGAGTTCCGCGTTGATGTCTTTTGGAAACGTCTCGTTCTTTCATTAGACAATTCTAATGCTTCTATCCCTTTTTTCTCTTTGTATTTTTATCGAGAAAAATAGTGGTGTCAATAATAGCTAGCTGAAAGTCGATATCGAAAAAACTATTTGTTTTTATTCTATTCACATACTGTGATAAAATACCTGTCTACTTTTAACCGATTTCAAAAAAGGAGGATTTTCAGTTCGTCATTATTTTTTATGCAAGTTATTTTATTATTTTTTTAGATCGGTTTTAAAATCTCTGATTGGATATGATTTAATAATATAATTATATATAATGTTTAATAAGCAAGATGCATAATTCAGAAATATGTAGACGCTCGTTTATCTTTTTTACAAAGAACAAGGACCCTAAAACTTTGATTCAAAAAACATATACCAAAATAATTAATTTTAAAGTTCAATAATAACAGGATACGTCTGTTTATTTTTGTAATTGATTGATTTTGATTAAATATTATTTTAATTTAGTATTTTTCATAATGTTAAAATCCATTTTATCGATATCGTTTATTTTCCCCTAATGAAGTAGTGCAACCCTAACGATAGGCATACTACGCAACTTGACCTTGCACTGACCAATTGCAGTCGCGCATTCTTCCTCGTCCCCCGGCCCGCAGTAGTGAGTCGTGTGCTTAGAAGAAATCAGCCTAAACGCTCTCTAGTGGTTACATTCTCTATGGTATCTACTTACATTAAAGACTGAACCTCAATGTATTATGACGTATTTGCATGCCATCACTAAATAGCGGAATATGTTTTTTCACTGAATTTACACATAATTGTAAGATATCCAATACCTCCCACATTTTATGCAAATAAATGATTCTGATGAAAGTTAAAAACCAGTCTCTTTTTCTTACTAAATGCATCATCTCATGCTACTCTTTATACGTCTACATGATCTCATGCTTCATAATTAATAGAACTTTATTTATGGTAAAACTCGAAAGAAGTCTTAAGTCCAACACGGACAAATAATACTGGCCTTTAAGAAATATTTGCAAGAATAGTCAAGTCAGTCATTTGAAATGAACGTCATTCTTTAAAATGCAAGCAAAACGGAAGAACCTGAAGATAAACTTTCAATTTCAATAAATATCTTCAAGGACTGTTTCTAGAATAAGACATAATAATACAAGATGTCGATGCCGTCACCCACAACGTCAGGAGGCGGATCCGACTTGGATGGTAAAAAAGCGACTTTTCTCTTAACACGTGATAGTAACATCTCCACAGACCATAGCCCATGGGCCACCTTTCATCTTGCACCGCCCGCACTGGCGCACTGTTACCTGTGTTATACGGACGAGGACCTCATGGCTGCTTCAGCAAATGGAGTTACCGTAGCTGAATACGAGACCAAATATTTGACATCTAAACTATACACTATTACCTTTGATTAAACATTATATAATCAAAGACTTTTACTAGCGACCCGCGGCGTCTGCGCACGGGTGAAATGCTAATACTAAATATACTACAGAATGTATAATGGTTATTGTGGGTTATCCCTAAGAGATAGACATATACCATCACGGATATTTTGTAGACCTTTTTAAGGTGTACAATACTGTAGTATATAATGTTTATCAATCTCGTAGGGTTCAACCAGCGTTTATCTATTTAAAAAAAAACCGCCTCAAAATCCGTTACCTACGTAGTTTTAAAGATTTAAGCGTACATAGAGACAGACAGACATCAGGAAGCGACTTTGTTTTAAACTATGTAGTGATAATATTATAAAGTGGTAAAAGTTGGTGGAGTTGTAGACGGTAATCTCTGGATCTACTGAACTGATTTATTACCAATAGAAGAACCACATTGTTTCTGAGTGTCTTGGATATTTTATTCCCTTCCAACGGTTGAAACCGTGGGGCGCTGCTAGTTTGCTATAAAACACACTGAAGACTCACTTGAGTCAGTTATTTTTTAACTCCCGAGTTAGTTATGATTTGGGATAGGGTCATTTATACGTACGGAATATTTACTTTTAATTTACCTTACGTTAACTCTGGTTTGCGCGAGTGGTTTGCATAAGTACATGGAACTCGGATGCGATAGAAATATGTAGAAAATGTTGATATTGGTACACTTAAGTACGTCACACTGCAAGTCGGTGAGCCCTGCCCATTTTTTTTTTGGATGGGATCATCAAAATTAAATGACCTCCCGATCTGGGCGGAGCGGAAGAGAGTGTCAGACTCTTACTGACGATAGACTGAGATAGGAAACGGAACTCTTCAATAAATTATAGCAAATCTTCCAGAATTGCTGAAATCGCAAATTTGTTTATTGTTTACAACAATCTATAACACGTAAGTACGCTGTGATGGGTACGTTAAGCTGTGGGGTATCACCACTAAAAAGTGAGTGGAGGTTTTTTGTTTAGAAGACGGTTGAATTTTTTGTAAAAAAGTTTGTCATTGAGACAGTGCCCAAATGTCAAACTAGTCATATTCTGTAGGTATTGCAAACCAAAAGAAAGAACAACAGGACTTAAGGTAGCTAATAATGTGCTTTTGAACAGGGGATCGCAAAGGTTTCCCGCCGTACCCGCCATACGCCAAGCCTGCGCCGCCGTCGGTAGCTGAAACCGTCGCCGCCGGCCATGGCTTGCGGCAGCAGCACAAGTCCAAGCCCCGGAAGTCGGTGCGGCCTCTTCCTAAGCCAGCCAAACCTAGGTAAGGCAAGGGAAACCTTCCTTCTTCTCGTCCTTTATTTATACAGAATGCCACAAAAACCCTGTTGTTCCTTGTATGGCGGTATCCGAGGGTAATTATTTAAACTGTCATTTTTGAAAATGTGTCAATAAAAAAAAAAAAATTGAATAAAAACTGTATGCTAACCTCTGCACCTCGCGTTTGTTCTCGCCGCACTTACACTGCTGTGTTAGGTCATAGAGTGCAGCAAAAAAAGCTTTTTCATTGTGTCGCATTTCAAAGCATTCTGATTCTGTTAAATATTTTAGCCAATATACCTATTTGTATATATATTTATTGTAACTTCTTTAATATTAGGTAAACTTATCAGTACCCATATACAATCCTTTAAAACCACAGGGTTTTTGTACATGTTGTCGAATCAACGTGTGCTATAATTAACAGATGTGGAACGCCAGACAGATTAGTCATTACAAGATACCGTTTTTCGTGTTGGGAAATCTGTATACTCGGTATAGGAGAACGGAGTGTTGTGTCAGACTTCTACCAACTAAAACCCCACAGATCCAACATTGCACGACGAAACAACTGCTGCCTATACTCGTGGTAATTCAACATGACTGAAAAGCCATTTGTAGCGGGTAACAAACTTAGAGACGTCAAGTAGGGTCAATGTTAGATGAAGTGTGATGTCCCTCGTGTTCTATCGAATCTGTGCAACTAATGTCACATGATCGTGCCCATCGTGTCATCAGTTCTAAAATAAATAATATGGCAACTTAACTCTCCATTCCAGGAGTCCCAAAGCGACCGATGTGAAGATGTCGTACCACGCTATGAAGGCGCATGCGAGGTGTTTGCGCAGACATGGCGGTGTGCTCACTGATCGAATTGAACGCATGTCCAAGCCGCGCCGCCGCACTATCATATACTTGTGGCGGGATAAAGCTAACACTCTGCCCGCAGATACGGTAAATGCCAAATTTTTGAAAAAACAAAATCTCTGTTCCCTACTACTGTCCGCTAAGCACCTTTTTATTACTTTTTAAAAAACGTTGCCCCACACTAGGATTTACTCATGTATCGTGGGTGCGTTCACAAACATGTAAACTGACATTCACAAGACACTCAGACCCGGAACAATTATCTGTAGGCCATACAAGCATTTGTTCCGTGCGGGGATCGAACCCGCGACACGTAGCGCAGCAGAACGCTCAACCACTGCGCCAACCGTGTCGTCAAAACCTTCACCCTATGGTTAAATAATCTCCTCCTATTACTCATAGGGAAGTAAAAAACGTAATGCAATCCGTTTCTGTAAGGGCTGGTCAGTCGGATGCCTATGGCTAGCAGTTGTATAATACAGGGCAAGAAAAGTGGTAAATGTACAAAAGCACACTAAATACAACATACTAATATATCTACATTCAGTCAAACAGAAACTCTGCGACTTGTTATACTCATGGCTTTTTTTTCTGTTAAGATTTCTCGTTTGAGGTCTATGTTGGATGCTGATGAACCTTTCAAGCCTGATCAGGCCTACGCATATTTTGTTAACTTGAAAAAGACTAAGAAAAAATCTGGGTAAGTTGTTAATAAAGCCCTTTAAAGAGTTTTGTGACCATATGTAAAAAGGAACACTTAGACGCACTCTTTTTGATTACCAAAATGAACGCGACGATCGCGTATTCGCTCGATGGCCGCTTCCTATTAGAACACCGCTTATGGTGCGACTATGTCTTTCATCGTATATTTTTGAATTGGTTAGATCTTATCACACACCTTCCTGTATTAAATATTTTTATCTATATAATTTCCTTGTAGAGCTTCTGGCGTTTGTGGCGGAAAAACTGACTTGATGGCTATGTGCAACGACAAGAAATACGTTTGGGCACGGCATGCTACTGTGGCTTTCGCTAAGGGCATCCAGCAACGTTTAGGTAGGCCTGGACGCTATGTTCTCGCTGACGGGTAAGCTTTCATTTTGTTATTCCTTTCGAGTCGTTGGTTAACTTTTTAAATATTTTCTATAAATACTTTACATTTAATGAGAAAATCTTATAATTTTGCTACATACTTTGCCTCTGTATCAAAAAGTCCTATTCTCAAATCGTCCTATTCGCAAAACGACCTTTTCGCAGACCGTCCTATTGTCCAAGTACAATTATGCTGAAAAAATACTATCGTTATAGCTCATTATTTAGTTTATTTGTAAATTATAAATTCAAAAGAAACGGATGTATTATAGCTCTATTGTGGACACGCAGTTTTCAGTGACCTACACTGGTTTACCTACATATATCATTTGTAGGTAGCTATTCTTCATCCAGTCATCCTAACATCTACCCAATCCTCTTTATTTTCGACTAAAAAATACCTTGCCTATAAATGGTCTATTTCAAATATTTTTTACTTGATGAATTATATAAGCCAAAAACTGAAACTAGAAATCGGTAAGAAAATCACTTGACTACGGCGTTGTAATGTTGTTTTTTTTTATTATTAAACTTTTTTTTATGTCTGTTCCACAGAATGCTAAGATTGTCTGATAACATATTACGAGATATTTGCGGTATTATGAAAATGAAAACACCGTCAAGGCTAAGTAGAAATTCCAAAGCGAAGTTCATGATGGAGATGTCAGACAAGGTAAATATTTATTTCTAAAAGAAACGCGAGTTTGTTGTATGTTATAGTCCATCTTCCACGTACCGGCAGCCGAAGCGTTGGAAGGCCTCCCACAAGGTGGAACGATGATCTGACAAAGACCGCGGGAATCGGCGGTCGATATAGCAACTCTTGGACGAGGCCTGTGTCTAGCAGTGGACAATTTTTGCTGAAACGATGATGATGTCATAGTTCGTTTCGGTAAACGACGCATCTTTTTTTTTGTGAACAGATTGCCGTTTGGATCGACGAAATTCTATCTGAATCAGATGACAGAATGCTGATGATGGACGTCGATGAGGATGATGGTGAGTACTTACAAGGTTTAAGTTGGTAACGTTATGAGGAACTATTGTCAACATTTTATTTGGAGCCCGCGCTACTTAACAGAAAGCCACAAACAAAGGTAAGCCGTGCCATTTGAAATTGTGACAATCGTTCATTAATGTGTTTGATCTTTGGTTATGAAGTATAAATGTTTCCGAGAAAAATGGTGATTGAACATAAATATCAAACGATATTGAACAATTGTTTACAAATTCAAATAGCTTGATTCTATTAATTAAACCAATTTTCTCGGATGCTCAAGAATTGTATGCATGGCTTAAGGTACGTCACTCAAATAGTATTGTTTTTTTTATGAGAAGAAGTGGAAACGTACTACATTTCTGAAGGGAAGAACAAGGATGGGACTAAGGGTACGGGTAAAGATAGCAAGGAGGGCTCACCGAGTGGCTCGCCGCCCGGCGGGGCCACGCCGGCCGCCTCGCCCCGCACCACTCCCAGCACCACGCCCGGCTCCAAGTCTCCTGTCACCTCCGATATTTCTGGCAATCAAACACCTAAAAGTGTCAGCAGCGGGACAACAACCCCTACCTCGGGCAAAGGCAAGGGTTCGGGCACTGATGCCAAAAAGTAATAAAGTGAGTATCTCTCAATAACCTCTGCGCTAAAACGCATCTGAATTCTGCTTATTGAATGAATTTACATGTTTGTTCACAGACGTATTACTGGCTGAAAGAGGTGGTGGTTTGTACGGCGATGATGACGGTGATGATGGGATGGGTGGCAGTAGTGCTGTAAGTAGCCTTGAAAATTTCACTATCCCTTTGATATAACTTCTTAATCCTCATTTATTAAAGCACAATTATTTTAATAGGACACAATCCTCAAGACTAACTTTATGATCTACAAAGAAAAGAAACCAATGACATTTCAATATTTCAAAGACGATTTAGAGACAGCCCTTGAAAAAACATACGTATATAGACCTGAGTCGACTGCCCCAACTTGATGCTAAAGTACAATGATTCTAAAAGAATATGAAACTCAACATTCAATAAAATACCGCGATCTAACATTACTTAAGTAGTTTTAAAACGTAAAAATAAAGTAAAAGTTGAAACATGATCGTTTTTATATTTTCCTTTTCTATCTCTACAAGTGAACACGGCGCGATGAGGTAAAGGATTTCTCAAAATTATTTTTGCTTTAATCTTCATTTTCCACATCTGATAAGTTAAGTAATTTGAAACGTAATCCGTGGGTATTCTAAATGATTCTAGAATCTCTCTTATCAGACTAAATTAAATCTCACCGTCGTGTTCATTTGTGGTCAGGTGGAGAATGAAGATTTACGACAACATTTTAATATGGTGTTTTCGTAAAGTTAATATAAGCACTATGTTTTCAGGCCAGCAGCGCTGGTGCGAGAGGGAGTAAGTAAGGCCTCATGATGTGGTACTTGAAATGAATGTCCCACAAGTAATTACATTTGTTATTTTTTTCTTTTAGAGCAACCCGCTTATATGAAGTTTGAGGGTAAGTCTTTTATAATAACATTTAAAGCACCAGTAATATGTAAAACTAATCTCGCCTAATTTGTCCCATGTTAGGCAAAGGTTTCCCTCCCCATTTCCCATACAACTTTAGGACAGAATAAAACCGAATTTAACTAACAGTTTGATGACACACATTTTAATATTTAAGGAAATATGAAGAAATCTTTCGAGATATTAACAGATGCGATGGTAGAAAAGGGCCCTGAGAATTTATTAAAGGTTGGAAAATTTGAACAGACATACCAGCAGGCCGCAACTGAGTAAGTTACTTGATTATACTTACTCGATTACGGGTCTTTTTTTGTGCTCATAATTGTCTGGACAGGATTTGTTTCTTTTTTTGAAAATGTGAAACAGGACGAGAGTCGCTAGGTCTAAATAAAATAAGACTCTGAATGTAAACACAGTCAATCACCCATGTGAAGAATCATAGTTTTAAGCACAGTTTACAGATTTGTGACAACATAAATTGTTCACAGGTTAAAACGTGCGACTGATCTGAAAGCTACGGAATTTAGTGCAATGGAAGTAGAAAAAATTCATGACAAACTTGATGAACTGACCAAAGAAATAACACCGCCAGAGCTTGGAACGGCCATGAAAGGTAGCTCAACAGTTCATGATATTATAAATGAGAAAGTAAGTCAGTCAGCGTCAGTTGGTTACATTTTCACGTCTACCATTGAACTAATTTTGATGAATTTTAGTATAGGTAGTGGTAAATTGGAACTACTTATACCGGGAGTCCGTTCCGTAAGAATAATTCTCAACAATATATTCCACATGGGCAAAGCAGCTCGCGAAAGCTAATCCCAATTTATTATTAGTATGTAACCACACTAACTAATTCTCGTTTGTGAGTTCAGTTGTAATCCTATATTCCCTACAGTATGTTCGAGTTTATACTAAACTTTTATTTTATTTTTTCAGATATACTCGAAATCTGTTCGAACTATTTGGCGCAAAATGCAGAATATAATAGTATGGATTTCTCGTTATTAACTGCGAATTATAAATATGATACAACATACTTTTGAAAGTTATTACCGCTTTAATTCCACAAATTGCTCTAAATCTCGAATGTCGTAAAATAACATTTCTATCTTCTGATTGGTCCCTTTACTGTTTCTTTGTAGCTTCAATGATTTGTTTTCAGGGGAAAAGGGCCCAGCATTTAAATTGTTAGTTAGCGAAATGAATAAACAGCCAAACGTTAAAATATATGAAAAGGGTAAAATTCAACGGACAAATGCTCAGGCGGCCAAAGAGTTAGTGTCTAATCCTGGTTATAGTTAATATTGAGTGTAAACTGGTAGAAATACCTCATTATAAAACATACAACGTGTAACAAAATTAACGCAAAACCTCTTAAGGGGTCATTGTTCTTATCGTTATGAACAACTTTTACTATGGGACCAATACCGAAATCGCGAGAAATCTATCCCGTACATTTTTTCGGGTTTTGCGCTCGTAAATGTGCGAGCAGGCGATTATTTTTTCACGATTTCAGTGTTGATCGCATAGTAGAGTTATTCATAACTAGCTGCTGCCCGCGACTTCGTCCCCGTGGAATCCCCGATTTTAAAACATTCTTTATTGCTGCTCCGCTCCTATTGGCTTAAGCGTGATGATATATAGCCTAAAGCCTTCCTCGATAAATGGTCTATTCAACCCAAAAAGATTTTTTCAATTCGAACCAGTAGTTCCTGAGATTAGCGCGTTCAAACAAACAAACAAACAAACAAACTCTTCAGCTTTATAATATTAGTATAGATAATGAGTACAATGAGTATTATATTGCGTTTGTTCTGTTACACATCGTATACCTAGCTATTCAGAATGAAGCTGCAGAGTCCATGTGAGCCTCGTAATGTAAAATTCAGTGCCTTTGCACCAACGATAGCGTCGCTCCAATGGGTGTCGAAAGCACTCATACGTTCAACCAATTTTCGTTACGAAACCAACCCTCAGTCTTATTTGGTCCCATAGTAAAAGTTGTATTCAAGACTTGATTTTGTTACCCCTTGAAAGATAAAGAATTAATTTAAATTCACCTAGTATATCTATTATTCACCTTGTGTGAAAAACTTTACTTTTTAGACTTGAAAAAGCTAAAGGCTTGGAGACCGACCATGATGAACCCAACTTGACAGAATCAATTTTGGGAACAATGAAAAAACTAGTATCAAGATCTACGCCTAAGGAGTTAAAACAGGATATGGATGGTATGTGGGCATTATAGTAGTATCTGGTTGAAGATTAATGCATGAAATTAATTTTCCTCACTTAGACTGTATCTACTCATACAAATAATTATGTTTGTAGAGACCGTGGATTCTTGCTCAAAATATTTATCCCAGAAAGCTATAGACGACCGTAAGTAATCATCTTAACAATATTTATTAAGGATATCTTATGAAGTAAGTACATAACTCTGAGGTCCTAACTGGATCCCCATTGGTTGGGTACTGATTTTCCTAACGACAAACAATGGAACTCGTACTTCTTAATCTGTCCCGAATTATTCGGTTCTTATATGACGGCTGTTTTGACCTTCCTTGAGACCCTCATGTCAGTGAATTATTTATTCTGTAGTCTAAAAATGTATGTTACCGCTTACGTTACGCAGTTAACGTACACTATTGCCCTAACCACTAGGTATGGTTAATTTTTAGTTGAACGCGGTCCAGCGTTTGACCTAATGATAAAGGTGCTGGAGAAGCAAGGAGATAAGCGCTTCACTGATTTTCCCTCGCTCAAAACATCAGCCGCTGCGGCATACGTGTGAGTTTTACATTTATTTTTTTTATGAAATGCGAAGGTCTTTAGATAAACTAGCAATGCAAGGCACACAAAGGAAATGTTGAACTTATCAGATGTGTCCCAGTAGGCTGAAAGTGAACCCCTTTAGAGCTGTTGGAGAAAATATAACTTAAATTAGAATTTGGTATTAACTACGAGTACCTCCGAAAAATAGCTTAAAAATGTTAATTTCAGGTTAAAGTCAGCGCCTGGTCTAGGGAGCTCCAAGCCCGATCCTAAAAAGGTGGATCTGTTTAAGAAAGCCCTTCATGCAGCAGTAGACTCCAGCACGCCTAAAGAAATGACGGAAGATATGAACAGTATGTTACTACTATTAATTATTTAATTGATAATGCAATTGCTTTAGGAAAATATAGTCAATGTCAAAGTAATGGACGTCGACCAAGGCGCTGACGCGGATAGGTACAGGATCATTGCGTTCATTTCAATGGCAAACCCGATTACGTCGCGCAGGGCCGTCTAAACACCTCTTTTATCTGTTCTGTGGTCTAAACCCATGTGGAGCCCTGAGTCTGGGGCCCTTTCGGTAAAATGAAAACTTCGGCAAACTTGAGGCTGAAAACGTATCGTACCACAGATACTTGAGTTCCGTAGGTATGACCGCGAAACCGTACTACCCAGTAGCGTATTTAAATATCTTGACAGTCAACAAAAAAAGAGAGTCATCAAATAGTTATTTTCCAAAAATAAAAGTACGAAGGAGTTTATACTGTAGAAATAAAGTGCATTAAAAACTATGATACTAAAACTATATACCAAAGCGACTGAAGCGTATACGTCATTTAAATAAACGGGAAGTTACAATTTTGAATTATGCAGATAAAATTTCTTCATCTAGCGAGCGTAACGAGCTCCAAACTTTTCGAAGATTTCATCTTGCGTGTAAAATGTCCTAGGAAAATTTTGCAGCCAGTCTCCGACAAGTTAAGAAAATTGTGTTTGAATAGATACTTCACAAAAAGTTTTATTGATAACACTATTTTTTTTTTCACTATAAGAATCATCGCGTTTATATAATATATATTACTTAGAAGACTTCCGCCATTTGCATTATATTCAATATAATGTAGGTTCTCATACGTTCAAATGATATGACAGAAATATAAACATAACTTCTAATCTAAACAATTTGCTTCTTCCAGATGTGATTAATCTTTGTAGCAATTACTTGTCGGCGTTCATTCGTGATAGAGGTATGTTATTTTGAATGTTCACTAAAATATTATTTGATGTTGTCTGAATGTTTGCTTTGTAGCAGCATTCAGACCAATTGAGACACTGTAGGGTACCGCACGGTGCTGGCGGATATGGACGCGAGGATTATAACCGGATTCGCGTTCGCGCCATACGCCTGAGTGACAACAGCGTGCAAGGAATCGCTTTAGTAAAGCTAAGGCGGCAAGAACAAGCTGAGAACTACAGCAGACGCAATTTTTGCGCAAGGGTGCTGTCGAAGTCGACCGAAAAGGCGAGAGGTCACGGCAAATTGCTACCATTGTGTAGGTGACCTGGATTCTGCGCAGCACACGTTCGAAGAGCGCCCTGCATAGGCCTCTGAGTGGTGGGTCCTGGTTGCCAGGACTGAGCGAGACCGTCAGATCTGTCAGTGGCAGTGAGGGCTATGCTGCCAGATTATGAAAACTGGAGGGAAATGGCCACATTCTGTGAGGCCGTAATGTTCCAGAAGGAGGCCGCCGAGCGGGATCGTAAGAGAACCGACACCACTCAGAGAAGGCGTCGGCGAGGCAACCGCCTCGACGCCTAAAACGCAGAAACTCCGCCTGCGTCATATAAGCACGTGGGACTCCGGGTTCGCGAGCACTCAGACTGGGAACTATGTCCGCCAACGCAGTAATCCTAAGAAAGATGTTGGCGCAGTGATCACGTTCTGCCACGCACAGCGAGGCTTAAGGAGGCTTTACAGTATCCCCAGGGATGAACCCTAACAGGTGTTGCACATAGGGGGTTCCGAGGGACCTTTTCTCAAAAAATCCAAGCACTTTTTGTAGGATTCCCCCCGAAAACAAAGAAAGGTACCGCACTGAGAGTCGTTACTAAAAATGATTCATAATGCATGACACATGACAATAGAATTGAAATAGGATAAACGAGTTGCTTTAAAAAAAATGACAGCTCTGATAACATTTTCAGTAACAATCAATCGCAGTGATGTTACGAATTATTTTTTGTAGCTAAATATTATAATGCAGGTCCGTTACATATTATGTATTTTTTAATTTGTAGCTCTCGCGATGCAAGCCTTGTTAGGTATGATGAAGGGTAAACCATCGGCCGTGTTAGCTAAAAGAAAAGAGTATACGATGGACTACAAGACCGCCGCAGACGAGTAAGATTATTTTAACTAATACGCTAAAGACCAACGAGTAAATTAACGAAAATTATTAATACTAAAATGGGACCATTTATTGCAGCGTGAGACTCTTGGTTTCTGAACAATTTATTTCTATGTTACGTTACATTGCGGGTACCCGTGTATGTGCTAAATAATTTTTATTCTTTTATATTTAAGAATTGAGAGTGCGCCCGCAATCATCCCTTATCTTCCTGTAAAAGACATTGCTGATGAAGGAAAAGCTAATTTAACCAGAGACATGAAGGGTCTGACGCCTCCAGAACTAAATGTTGCAATGAAATGTAGGTTGAAATATAACGCATTTACTTTATATAATTTGCTACTTCAATATAAACGCGAATGTTTGTTTGTATGAATGGTTCGGCGAATGAAAATTACTCTTTCCTTTCCGGCAACAATAGCGGTATAATTTATTCCCACCTTTATTCATAATATTATTATTAGAACCTATGTGGTACCTAATAGTTGCATGCAGGTGCAAAAACGGGTGGCAGAAGTGAAAATATAAATATTAATCATGCAAGGATGGGTGGATAGACGTATATAACCCGTTCACGCAAAAACTACTGAACGAATTTTGATGAAACATTACCGTAATATAGTTTACATCAGAACAACACATAACACTATAATTTTGTTTCTTACAGCATTGATCAATGACGCTTCTAAACATCTATCTCAACTGATTGCATTACGAAGTAAGATTATAATGAATAAAATGTTTCTTTAATAAAATTTGTATAGCCGACGTCAGTTCACAAAGGTACTGTGTTTTCTAGGTGGAGCAGCTGGAGAAAGATATAAGATGAACTTCTTATCTGCGGTCACAAAGTCTTTAGGGTCGAAGCCCCTTTATAAATATAAGGCCTATGCGAAAAGCTATGGTGATGCGTCTGAAGAGTGAGTATATCTCAGAAGCTATTGTTTACATTTAGCCTATCCACCCCATCCCTGGATAAGGTCTGCTTCCCGCGAGCCCCTCATCATTCTCAGCGCGTACTGGACAACTGGTCAGGATCGATTGTGGGAAATACCGTATTTTGGTTCTCTATTGTGTCACCTAACTTTTCTTATCTATAATTTAAAGTGCCATAACTTTTTTTATTCTAATGATAACTTACCCCGGGAACTTACATCACCTAATATCTCATGCCATGAAATTGAAATCCCTAAATATTATATGTCCTAAATCCGTTTGTCATAAATATTACAATCAATAATATACAAAAGAATGTTTATTTAGAATAATAATATTCTTAGAACGTATAATAAAGCATTGCTATGAGCTTCTCTCATTTTTTATAATTAAAAATATTTTATGTTACATTATAATTTTTTACGCAGCTTCGCGCTCGCGGGCCGCCTCGCCCCTCCGCGCCTAAGCGATTTTAAATTACACTCTAGCCAGGGGTAGGGCAGACAAGACTGCGTGGAGTCGGATTTACAGCAATTCGTTTCTGTCATTCAAACCTATTTTTTAGCAAATGTTTTAGGGCTAAAATATTTATTATAAATAAACATTCGGAATAATACACATTATTCAACACAATACTTACTTAGGACATGACATATGAGTTTAGGGCATGTAAAATTAGGAGATTCAATTATTATCAGAGGCCGGAATTATAGATCTTCCCGGGATTTCTATTAGATAATCCCGTGTGGCCTACAATATTACAAATTAATAATAATGAAATCCTCAGATGTAGATAAGACGATTAAAACAAAGATAATTAACATACAATTTTGTTTAGTATTTACATTAATTCACAATACAAATTATTATTAGTTTTAAGTAAATTCTCATACCTATACTTCGCCTTGTTTGATACGAAAACACTTTTGCTTCTAGCCTAGACTCGTGAGGTTTTGCTTATTCAAACGGCCCATCAGAATCAATTTTGTAGTTCGATTCATTCAAAGTACCACTAAGATTTGAAGTGTTTGCATCCGACATTAGGTACTATATAACTTTTGTCGTTGATTTAAATTTGGCAACGTCGTACGTTTAGTGGTTTAAATAGTGTTATTTAAAAGTAAATAACTTTTTCATTTAATAAATCACGGGATTTTTATGCTCTTTAAAATTAATCTAAAATTAATCTCGCTATTATATTAATAATCCTCGCGATATTAATCCTCTCGCTGTATGAAATCAGTGTAAGTACATAAATAACTCTACCTAATTCCGACCTCTGATTATTATAGTACTCGATATTATGACAGAATACTTTTAGAACTAAAGATAATTATGCTGTACAAAATTGCGGAATTTTGAACATTTTGGTTACTGCAGTTTATAGCAAACGTATTATGGATATGATTTTCGGACAAACAATTTTAGGAGAAGAAAGGGAGGACCATTTATTTTCATAATAGGTACTGTGTAATACACACATACATACATAATGGCATAGAAGACTGCTTCAAGCAGTAAGACTCTTTCTGGCACCATCATTATGTGATTCTGACAACGGCGGTGGTTGTTGGATTCTGATACTTAACTATGATTTGAAAAAGTTTGGTTGAACGCGCTAATCGCGGAAAGTACTGGTTCTATTTGAAAAATTATTTAAGTGTTGCATAGCCCATTTATCGCGGAAGGTATAGTCATGCTACGGCCAATAAAAACCGAGCATTCATGAAAACTGTGCTAAAAGAGTCACCGCGGCCCTGGAACGCAAAGGGCACAAGAAGGATCACGGGTGGGTTTTAGTCAGTAAGAGTCTGACACTCCCTTCCGCTGAAGTCATTTGATGATATCCCATTCAAAAAAAAAAAAACGTGGATGCGCCGGTCAACTAGTTAGTTATACAGACGTTGAAAGAGAACAATGTCTGTAATTTGACCTCTGCGGCTGTTTCAGAGCTTCTTCTGAACTAGTCAGCTAGGAAACACAATATTGACGATTGATTTATTTTTAACAAATTCGTTTCTACAGTTTACAGAACGTAAGTGCTACGGCACCGCAAGATCTCGACAAACCAGCGTTGACCTTGGGTCATGAGATTAATTCCGAATTGAAAAGAGGAATACCCACCAAACTGGCACCTACTGTCCTTCAAGATACAACATGTAATCTGTTTTATTCATAGTAAAAATATTAACACCCATAATATCGTCCACTCCACACGCTCGACGACTCAATCGGCATTGTAACAAACAACTCTTGAATCAAGGACTAAAATGCCAATTTATAACTTGCATGCCTCTATGCATGGAAATTTAATCGAGGAGAAGAGAGCTGAGATTGAGCCGAACGGAGCATTACTTAGAATATTCCTTCAAGTCCACTAGAACATCCTAATTCACATATTCAACATTTTTTAATATTTAATTAAACATCAAATTGATTTTCTAGCGACTATGGATATAGCATCTAAGCATTTAGCAAAAATAGGAGTTGAAAAAGGTAAATAAGTATGAAAATATGGTTTTCAAGCAATGCAATACGACTTAGGATTCGTTAGTAACTGTGTTTGTTCAACAGGGGATGCTATGGAATATATGGTATCACTTATGAAGGAAAAGGGAGACGAAAACCTTGCCAAGCTGCAAGGTTATGATCAAACATACGCAGACGGCGCAAGGAGGTATGATAATTATATACAACTAGCTGACCCAGCAAACGTTGTTTTGCCATATATAAAAAAATGAAAAAAAAAACCCGCTTTTCTGTTGAAATTTTTCCTGAATTGCTATAAACCTCACGGAGCCAGAGACCTTTCCAACGAATGCAAAACCGTGGAAATCGGTTCGTGCGTTCTGGAGTTATAGCGTCAGGAAGGAAAACCCGACTTATTTTTATATAGTAAATGGTGGTCATACAATTACGAACGATGTAAAGTACCAAACATTTAAAAAAAAACAATGTCATATGTACTTTTATGTTCCTTCTCAAAAGTAATTGATTATGTCATGAAATAACTATATGGATACAGTAAACGGGATTAAGAGTAAATATTAAAATCACTTAGGTACTATTTACGTTACCTAGTTAATTTACTATCGACAGTTACAATTTTAAATAGTAATAAAGCTGGACAAAAAATTAAGAAAGATTCTTAAACTTAAAGAGTTCCAGACGATGAGTCAATATCGAGCAATTGGATATTTTACTACATATAAAAATCATAATTCTATTTAGTCCCGTCTGTTGAATTTTCAAAAAATATTGGACACGTATTTTTTGTTATTTCAAATCGTAAAATAGGTAATTATAAAAATAAAGACATCGTAGTTGAAGAGTGGGGGCTGCTGACGTCACGTCGATGGTAAAATTTGTAGCACGTAGTGACGTCACCCGTGTTTTCAACGCACATTACCGTCTTAATTTTTTGATTACGTTAAAAAAAGAAAAATACGAGTCCAATCTTTTTTGGAAATCTGTCAGACGGTCTAATTAGTTTTTTTCAGTAAAGTACCCTATTGTTTGGAAAAAAACTTCTCCAGTTTGGTCGTTCTGCAATTCGTCCGACTGGACTTGGACGTTCTGAAATGGATGACTGGGACGGCTGAGGGTCGTGGTATTACTGGTAGTGTCCAAAATCACGACTTACGTCGTTGATAAAACTATCAGCATGCATAGGTACATATGGATGGATACGTTATAAACATAACGTATCTATCCATATGTACCTATGCATACTTTTACAGTCCACATCACCCTAATTTGTTAGTTCAAAATAAACCATCATACAGTCCACACGTTGTTTTTATCCAAAAATCGTTACAAGCAATATTCAACCGCCGTGAACATTTGTGGTACCTCCTGTGAGGTACCCATTGAGGGCCGTGTGGATTGAGACGTGGTGAACTACGTTATCGAACTCCCTAAATACCGCAGAGTGATCTCCTCCGCAGTTCTGAGGAGCCTTGGCCATTGCCAGGGCTCGGGGAGAGTAGAAGACCTAAGATGAAGTCACGTCTCCTTAATTTTGTTCTTACATAGTACATACGCACCCTCAGAATGAAAGGGGCTTAACTCAAAATCCCTGTATTTTCATTTTGCTGTAAACTGAACGCAAAACATACCCTAAAACCCAGTGATGAAAAAGATTCCGAATTATAATCGGGAAAGCGACAGCTTATTTGTGTGTATAGGTCTCGGGAGATAGGTATTTGTTTTTTTTACCCAACACTTTTGAAAGATTTTGATAATTCCTCATTTACCAAAAATTTCGATTTTTTAGTTAGGTCCCTTTCATCCTAAGGGTGCGATATTTGCCAAATAAAATGTTTTCTGTCTTTGTTTTACTTGTAGACTTGAGAATACCACAACTTTGTATAATTCGAATATTGACATGGTAGCTTTCTCGGATGTAAAAGATAAACTCACTGGTATCACCGTCGAGAAACCAGAAGAAAAGTATCAACAAATTCTACCGGGTAAATAATTAATATTACGTGAAGTCAGGGAATACATTGTTAACCACTTTTGATTTACGTTGAAATAATCTAACGGTAACATAAACAAAAAGACCTTGGCGTGATAGTGATATTCATTTCAACTAAGGCATCGTCCTGATAAGCAGCGATCTTCGCACAAATTTGGCATCGCCGCAAACATTTTGTTCGACAAAACCCGAACTGCTGGTGCGACGAACGTTCGGGTTTGTACCTAGGAGGACAACGCTTCAAGGTGGTCAACAATTTATTTCCCTGATTGTATGTTTCTAGATAACGTTGTATTTTTTGAAGTAAATATTAATATGAGAATGAAATTAATGACCTCCATGGAAGAGATATTCCATGGCTGTGGCAATGAGTATTTTATAATATTATTTGATATTTGATATGTAGGTACATATTTCTAAAGTCTGGTTATTCGAAATCCTTCTTTAGTTACTTTATGACCGATTCATATAGTAATTTTCAAAATGTTATTTATGTTTCGAAGCTACAATGGATGATTTCTTACTTGTTATTTAGCATTTCAAAAAAATTATAATTATTATCATAACGTTCATTTCACAGAAATAATCGACGATTCCGCAAATTTTTTGGCGAAGCCGTTACCGCAGAGTGAGTTAACATAAAGCTTTGAATATTTTTCTTTCTCTTCGTTACTATTTCATTTTTTTACTTTAACTTTAACTTTGTTTCACAGCAAACGCCGACAAGAAACAAGTTTTAGCGGATTTACTGGGTCGAAAAGGAAGCCAAATCATTGGAGAAAAAGATGCTTATAAATTGACTTATCGAGAGGGCGGAAAAGAGTAAGAGCTCATTGAAAACTTTAAAGTAAAAATAAATAGGTAGTTACATACATGTACGCGGAACTTTCAAGCATTCTTTGGCAAATAGGGTATTATCAGTGTCCGTTTTTGTACAATATTTTAAACGATACAACAAATGACGGTAGAAAGAAATCTTTCTCTAAAATAATGTCAAAATTGATTGATAAATGATATTTATTTTGTAAGTAGGTTGTAAATAACACTTTAGCACGTCAATCTTTTGGGTCGTTATAAACCAGATGAGGCCGGTGTTTCCTAGCTGACTGCCCTGAGAAGAAACACCGAAACAAACTCAGAGATCAGTCTCTTTTGAAGTCCATACAATTGTACTGGTCAAATCATATGAGAACCATGTAGGTTAATATCTGAAGTGGTATTTTGAGGAAAGTACCACACAGATTTGAGTGGACCTGTCCAAACAGTGCAAGCATTTGTCAGTAAACGAGTAGCTCAAACTTAGAACTTTAAGGAGCTCGTCGATTTGACGATCAATACTAAAGTAAGGACATTTGGGTAGGCCACATAAAGAACTCAAACCGCCAGACTAACATGAAATGAACCCCTAACATAGCGATCTACATGGTCCTCACATTCACACTACGTTATATGAGGATCATGCAAATCAGTGTCTGAAGTGGTCTTTTGAGGAAAGAACCACTCAGATTTGAGTGGATCTGTCCAGTCATTGCAAGCCTTGGTCAGTAGTCGAGTAACTCAACTAAGAACCATTAAAGAGCTCAACGACTATCAAACAACAATAGGGAACGTGCAGAAACTATAGGTGGCAGCACAGACGCGTCAATGTCAAGTATATTTTACTTTTAAGATTCAAATTTGCAACCCTAGATGGTTCTACGCCGTGTACGTTCCCTATACCACTACAACATTGATATGGAAAGAATGGAAGCCTAGTGGAAACTCTTTTTAATACATGCGTAATAATAATGAAAGTGACGTTACTTGTAAGTACGGGCATCCTTTTTCTGTTTCCTCTTCCACCAGATTTATAGTTTCAAACTTAATAATACAATATTTTACAAGTTATTGAATAATGTAAATAAATTAGTATACTAAACTTACACCAACTAGTGAAACTCAATTCCTGTTTTTTAATTACAGTGTTAGAAGTGCTCCAGTGGGCATTATGAAAGCCCACGATGAAGAGAAGAAGGAAGTAATGCTTAAGCAAATAACAGCTGTTATACCAGATAAGAAGATGGAGACCATTCTGGAAGGTCTCGTTATACATTTTAAAATTATCCTTTGTAGATGAATACACGAGACATTAAAAATCAGTTTAACCATAAAAGATCTAAACATCTCAATTCAACAGCATGTCGTATTATATGTGATCTAGTTACTTGATGGATTGTTGTTTGAAAAAATAACCATAATTATTGTAAAAAATAATGTGTATACTGTATAGTACAGAAGTATTTTTTTAAATAATATGCTTTAGTCTAGTTATGTTATAAGCTTGTTAATTTTCAGAATCTACGAAGGAAGGCGCAGCTTATTTGACAGATACCATTGAAGGGAGAGGTAATTTATTTTACATGTGTTAGAGCTACTGATAATATTATTTCAGATTTTTATCTAATACTATATGTCATTTTTTGAAAATAATATTACATACATTCATCTAAACCCAGAATATTTTCATTTATAGGCCAAGCGTTGGAAGTTTTAGAAAGCAGTTTAAAAAAAGAAGGTCCAAAGGAATTTATAGATGTAGGAGCCTACAAGAAAGATCACGCTCAAGTAGCGGATATGTATGAATTAATCAACTAAACTTTCAAAGAACCTTGGAATGAAATATAATAAATAATATACGTTTAATGTCTGACTTTGCCAGGCTGGTTGTGGCACCACATTTAAAGAGCGAGAACCCTTCACCTGTTATTTTGGAGAACGTTGAGTACCATCTTGATGTGTTACCGAAAGAAACCCCAATGGGCAAGCCACTGGCTGTGGAGCATATGAGAAGTAATTTTATTACTATAACCACTAGTGCCTTCTATTAACATCATCATAATTTCAACCGAAAGACGTCTACTGCTGGACAAAGGCCTCCCTCAACCGTCAACATCGATATCTTAACCGCCCGATTCCCGCGACCTTAACTAGGTCATGGTTCTCCTTGTGGGAGGCTTTCCAACGCTGCATGATTCGGTACGGGGTCGCCACTCTAGAACTTTCGGCCCCATTGACTATCGTTCGAGGAATAGGCCCACTACCACTTAAATTTGGTACTTCTACGGGCTATGTCAGTAACCTTGGTTCTACTGCGGATATCTTCGTTTCTGATTCGATCACGCAAGAAATTCCGAGCTTAGCCAAAGCTAGTCACCCAAAGGGTCTCTCCATTGGCCTGTTGTGTGGCTGACTGTGGCTATGCTGCATTGGTAGAATTGGTTCGGCACTATGTACGGTTTCATTTGTTAAATTGCAATATCAGTTGGTCACAACAATTAAATTTTACAGGTATGACTGATATCGCTGCTCAATACATCGCTTCGGAGGCAACAAAGGAGTGTATGTTGACGGTGCAAATTTAAAATACCTATTTTTATAAAGAACTCTTCGTATTTAGTCAAATGTGGCCTATCTAAGAGCACCATAAGGCGTCGTCCTAATACAAAGCGATCATCGGGAGAATACGCAATCGGGTCGTCCATTTGTTCGATAAATCTGAACAAGTTGTCGCACGAGGCACGAGGCACCTATCGATGTAGCCGACCAAAGAAATGCGACAATAACGTATTCGCACTTGATCATTTTCTGTTAGTACGACGCTTAACGCCAGGTGATTATTTGTAAACAGAATAAGTAATAAAAATACCGTCTATGTTTAAGGTGGCCTGGATGCTGAGCAACTAGCAGCACTCGACGCTGCAGGATTTAACGCCGACGCCAAAGCTTTAGCGTATGAAACATAATTACTTTTTGGTCCTTTACACATATATAGTGGAAATTGTGCTTTAAAGTCTTAGGTTATGTTCTGTGTGTTCACGGTTTGCAGTGAGAAACGGAGATTGGAGGCGATGGCAGCCGGCCCTGGAGGAGGCGGTCTAAAAATAACAGTAACTGAATCCTACGAAGATCGTGAAGCGAGATTAGCCGAGGAGGAAGAAGCCAGAAAAAGAGCAGAAGAAGAGAGAAGGAGGTTAGCCGAAGAGGAAGCAGAAAAATTGAGGCGGGCGAGGGGTAACATCACATTTTCTTATAGTATATATACCTACTACTTAACTATTTATTGGTACTCAAGTGATCGTAAGCTGCTGCTGAGTGTGCGGTCCTAGGTTTGATTCCGAGCTCGCTGTAACATACCTAAATGTGTGTATGTGTGTTTGCATGTTTTATATTATCATATTTTTATTTGTTACTTTAGTTTAAGGCTTCACACTTTCTTCTTCTCTAGTTCTTACACACTATTCTGTTCAGTCTACATTTCTTTTTAATTTCTCCTTTCAAAGGTCTGCTGGAAGAAATTTCGTTTGAAATAAGCAGTTCCTTTGTACTAATAATTTTAATGTTATCTTTTACTTATTTACTGTGTGTTTATGTAGCTACTGTGCTTTAGAAGAAAGGGACTTGAAGTAAAAGTATTATATGAGTTATATAATATTTTTTTATTTGCAGAAAAATATCGTGGTGGAGCATTAGGTGCTGGTAAGTGCAAAAAAAGTTGTCATTATTCTAAGTTGCAGATGTTTAAAAAATCTAAAGAAAAAATATTTATGAAAACTCGTGAAAACTTTTTCTTTAAATCATAATCATTTATTTGCATGTGGCAGGTACAGATTTTACATAGTAAAATTGGAGCAAATGTGTCCCAGTTTTGAAATATTGAGGGAACCGTAAACTAGCAGTTTAAAACTACTGAATAAGTAATTGGCGAATCGCGTGACTAACAAGACTGAGGCTAACATTTTCTGGGCTGCTTATTGGGAACTTCTTTTTGAGAAGTTGTCATGAAGACAACCATTCAAAGTTTTTCAGTTCTGAAATATTGGGGCAAACGTGCAATGGCCAAAAGCAATGAATTATGAAGATTTTAGTAACCAATAGTAACTACTTTTCTACTTTCACATTTTCTAAAAAGGCTTCAAAAGAATAATACAGGTAAGATGCTTTTAAAGCCCTTTATGTTACTAATGTAACATAAAAAATAAAAATTAAAGCAGAGCGAGTAACCAACAGCAATGAAACTCATATTATCTGGAAGGACTCTGGACTTATGATGTGCTTTATTTTATGCTACGGAAGCTAAAACCATTGTTTCCTTGTTTTAAATATTATTCGATTTGATAATAATACGATATATGATAAATCATATAAAGAACAGCAATGTGGCTAATATTTTCCCAAAAGGACCAGAAGGTCACACAATTCACACACAACACACATAAGTCACAATTGAAATGGACATGGAATGAATGAACCATCATCATCATCATTGAATGTCCATTTCAATTGTGTCCCAGTAATAAAATATTATTTTTATTTCATATTAGACTTTTTTAAGAGTTGAGTTTAACCCAGTGACGATTTTTAAGTTCATATTTTGTATCATGAGAACTTCGGTATATTATATCTCAGTTGTGAAATGCTAAGTTTATCTTAGCATTTAACAACTGAGATGCTGGCAACTGATGCGTTAACTGACATTATTCGATGAGTTAAAACAGACTGCGTAACGAACAGCCGTTACACTTATATTTTCTTAAATATAAATGTAACGGCTGTTCTCGCGTTTAGCCCGCGACTTCTTTTGCGTAGATTAGAACAATTCCCCCTTTTTCACTCAAAGAATTCTTCTTAGTGCTCACCTACATCATAAAAGAAAGCCTCGTGCAAAATTTAATGTTCCTAGACGTATAGTTTTGGCTATGCGTTGATATGTCAGTCAGTTTTTTTTATTATTGTCAGATGGTTATGCTCTTGACTCTAGTCTAGGTCGCAGGTGACAGAGACAAAGTCGACGATGGAATAAGTTTCTTGGTTATACCTGTACATAATTATGTATACACAGATTATGACCTGGAGCACCTGGCGGCGCTGGACATCTTGCACGCTGAGCTGCAGGCGCATGGACCGGAAATATTCTATGAGCAGCCACAAACCATGCTCACACACGGAAAGGCTTCCGATTGGTAAGTACTAAATAATGATGATTAAAATCAAAAGTTTACTCCGATTTTTCATACTTAACATGATCGTGTCAACGTTAACTTCAATTTGGTCTGAAAATCACGATCTGTTGCTTGCTTTTTCAATGGTTACGATAACTTAGCTGGAGAATAAATAAAGAGGTTTGAAATATTTTTCAAACTGCCATTATTTATTATTAGATACTCAAAACTAGCCTGAGGATTGAAACATCGACCCTTAGTATGAAAAATCTGGTCCTTTAAAATTGTTCCAGTATTTCACAAGGGTACGATTATTAGATTATCAATTCCTACACTATTCAAATTCCTCTACATAGATGAATAAAGCCCTCAATATGTTTAATGCTCAGGCTGATCGATCCGGAACCCAAGAAAGTGGACAAGTCGGTGAGAGATTCCAATGACACCGCACGGCTTCATAAGAAGTTTGAGAGAAAACTTAGTACACTCGTCAAAGCAAAGACGCCACCCCACCTAAATGACGCGATGCAAGGTTAACCATATTATTTAAACATACCTAGATAGTATTATATTTTATACTAACTGACCCGGCAAACGTCGTTTTGCCACATAAAAAATAAGGGTGGACCACTCTTAACATTTAGGGGGATGAAAAAAGATGTTGTCCGATTCGCCACCCTAGCCGATATGTACAGTCGGTGATAGCAATTAACTGACCCCCTAAAAATTAAACGAATTTGAACCTTTTGCTTGTTAGCAGTAAGACAACTGGTTCAACGTCTACGATCAATAAAATAGTTATTCGAATTTGATCTTTAATACGTAGTGTTAAGGTAGGTATGATCTTGAATATTATTTTAACTTCTAATATAATACGTAATTTCGATCACGTTGAATATGTTTCGAGTGGTCTAGTGGTGACTGAAGTGAACTGACAAATCGTGGTTGTAAGTTCGTAACCAGCGTGATTTGACGCGTTTGTTTCTGTTTTGTAAATTTATTTTAAGTTATAAATAATAAATTATAACTTTAGCAACAAAAAAAAAACGAACAGAAATAAAAAACCAAAATGATGGTAAAAACGATTATATTTTAGAAAAAAAAATATTATAAGAATAACATAAATTATATTGATGACGACACGAACATGATAATATTTACCTACTTACTATTTTACTAATAACGTTGCTAACTGCACTGAGTTTAATGTAGTGAATCAGCATGTTATAATATTTAGAAATATAGGTATGTATTTCTGTTTCATAACAATAACATCACCACATTAAATCTAAATAAAACGGCATTATACGTTGAAGTTCTACCTACTATATATCAATTTGTTTTGTGAGTAGTTATTTTAGTTATAAGGTTTTGACAAAAAACTAGGTATTCGAAATACTTCGTTAGAAATTATAACAATAGTTAATTTAACACACACACTGACATACGTTAGTATTGTTTGTGACCAACACTGGTTACTCAAGTCATTTATAATATGCTTTTAATAGCGAAGTGGAGCACCATTTTTTTCTATTACTTGTTGCAAGCGGTCCCGCATACCGCGCACCATATCCAACAACAATCACTTCCTCTCATGAATGGTTTTGGTCCAGGACGATCTTTTTGAATATTAAAACCACACGTCAAACGTCTTAGCCACCATCTGACTGTATTTCTCTGAAACAACACAATAAGCATAATTTTAGTAACGAATAGGTAAACATAATTTATCGATTAAGTTTGCAAAAATACGTTTATCAATTTAGATACCTAATATAAATCAAATTAGACCTATAAATGATCTCAAATTAGACTCATAATGAAACATAGTTAATTGTCTATTATTCTACATTCACCGGCTTTTAAGCCAACTAACGAATTAAGGAATAACTATAATTATTAATGAAGCATGCAAAAGAATACACTTACCGCTATATTAAGTTTCGTAGCAATCGCTTTAATACCAACATTCTCCTCGTGCAAATAGATTATTTTGTATTTTAAATAATCACTCAACTCAACTTGGACATGACGATTAAACTCTCAAAACTGATAACAATTAATAAAAACATCCGAATTGAGAACCTCCTCCTTTTTTAGAAGTCGGTTAAAAAGGAAAAAAGCGTGGATTTTTACAATTTAGTAAGGCAAGGTAAAAATGTTCGCGCGTATTCACTGCTATTTGTGCATAGAATATCTTGTTCAATTTATTCTTCTACCCCATATTCCTAATGTCATATCTATAGCAGTTTTGGTTGAATACGCATATTGACGTCTAACTACCCACTTATTAAAATAGGTGAACAGTTATAAATAAATGACCTAATACCAACCTCTTAAAGCTCAAGTTTGCGTATCAAAATTATTTATTGTTTCTCTTCAACGAGTAGTGTTAGTCTGATAAACTCAAACATATTGAATAACTTTTAATGTTATGAGCATAGGGTGTAAAATCGAGTAATTTTTAGGGGGGTCAGCTAATTGCTATCACCGACTGTACGCTAAGATTCACGAAAATCGGTCGAGCCGTTTCGGAGGAGTTCAACTACAAACACCGTGACACGAGAATTTTACATATATAATGTACACGCTCAATAATTCACAATGGTCCAGGAAATAAACCCAGACAATAAGAACCCAGTATACCTGGAACAGATATGAGATCAGGGACATGAGGTTCAGAGACATGAGGTCGATGTGGTCGATAGTTTCTGGTGTTGCGACCGCGACATGGTGTCCAATGACGTGGATAAGGTCGCGGAAATCCGCTGAAGGCCGCGGAAGGCCTTTAACTAGCAGTGAACATCTTTTGGCTGGAACGGTGATGAAACATGACGTCTGGGGACAGTACTGGGTACTATTTCAACTTCAGTATCACGTTAATACCTCTGGGCCTACCTAAGCTCTATAATGTCATCTTTCCAATGTATTGTATCATAGTTTGGTATTAATATTATTTGATTTTTGCGCACAGATGTCATCATTGAGGCCGCTCGAAAAACTGCAGAATTCTTCGTTGATTCACGTGAGTAAATACTTTTTTAATCAAAAGATTTTTTTAATAAACTTAGTGTGGATAATTTAATTTGACTGTATGTTTACTAACTGCTGATACTAGCTGACGATATCTACTTTAAAATAAATCCATCATCGACTTTATTTGACCAGCTTATTTAGAGAACATTGAAATGTTCTGTAGCCCATGAATCCCTACTTCCCTACTAATATATAAATGTGAATGTAAGTTTGTTTGTTACGCTATCACGCGAAAACTGCTCAACCGATTTCAAAAATTCTTTCACCACTAGAAAGCTACATTCACCCTGAGTAACATAGGCTATATTTAATCCTCGTATTCCCACGAGAACGGGAACTACGCGGGTGAAACCGCGGGGCGCTGCTAGTTCTAAATAAATGTTTGAATTTGAGAACTTGTCAAACTTTAGCAAGTTTCAAATTATACATTCAGAAACCGACCTTCGTAGTTTCATTACTACCGAGGCAAACAATGTTCCAAAAGTCATTTTCAATTTATTATATTATAGATAAAGTTAATGATGAATTATTTCTTTTAAATCGCCAAATATTATTTAACTCCCCAGATTTCAAAGCCCTCGTAAAAGATGGCTTGGTGTCAGCAATGCAAAATCGTGGAAACGAAATACTCGTAGAAGTTGATGGCGCGGCAGAAACACATTTCTTTGCCGCTCAAAGGTTTAAAAAGTTTATAATGTTCTCACCTCCTCCGATAGCCAGGAGTCTATAAGACTTAGGAGGATTCGTCATTACTCCATTTTTAGGATAGTATGGATCCTAAATAATCCTTGCTTCATAAACCAGTGTCATTTTTTAACCACTCTATTTTCCTTCAGTTACTACAAAGAAACAACAGTTTTAACAACACTTACTCGAAGACTACCTCCCTCCCCAATAAGTATATTGAAAAAGGTCGTTTGATACACATGGGCATGGGTAGTATCTAGTCTCCATAACGCCTCACAAAAAGTTGCCCACTTGCATCAAAATGTATTTATATCAAGAATAAAAGTAATTTTGCCGAGCGATATTGTATCTTTTTTACCTTTACCGAAATGTCACTTCACACACATAATTTATAAATTTAATCGTAGGATAAAGAGGAAAGACCCAGACGTTGTACGCGAACCTTGCTATCAAGTCGCTAATGAAATCGAGAAGAAATTGGATGAAGTGGTCCATTCTCGCCCTATGCCAAAAAAACTGAGCATGACAATGAGAGGTACAGTGACACATTAAATATGTAACATAACATAAACATAATCAGCCTTTTAACGTTCCCACTGCTGGGACACAGGCCTCCTCTCTAGGAGAGGGAATGGGCCTTAATCCACCACGCGGGCCCAGTGCGGGTTGGTGAATGTCACATGTCTTCGAATTTTTGGTTCTGGGACATGCCAGTTTCCTCACGATGTTTTCCTTCACCGTTTTGAGAGCAGTAGTGATGAAATTAATTACACAAAGTAATGCGCCTGGCTGGGTTTGAACCCGCGACCTACAATACGTAAGTCGGGGCCGTTGCCACTCGGCCACTACTGCTCCTATTAAATATGTATAATTCGCGATTTTGGGTTGAAAAACACTTTTGAATGTTTTTTTTAACGTATAAACAACCTGATATCTGATAAGTATCTAATATTTTACAGAAAACGTTAAAGACACTTCGAAGTATTTATCATCTGTGGCAACCAAACCTGGTAAGCCTCTGTCAGAAACTTTTTATCTCTGTTGTTTCTTTTTTTTATAATATTGACCTTACAAATCAACGCCGTTTTCAGATGACTACATCGAGGCATATGTCGCGCTGTTAGCCGAAATGGAAGCCGCTGGTGACGCCGTACTTATTGAGGGCGATGTCCCGAAAACAGCGAAAGAATCTGCAAACTAGTTAGTACTGGTTTTATTTTTAGCCTATTTTGTTTGATCTTTCAGGAGCTCATTGTGAAATAATAACAGCCATAGGTCGATCTTTATGGATAAGCAACGCTTGCCGAGGTCGAAATTACCGATACGCCTCCGTGCCTCAGAAAGCACGTGAAGCCGTTGGTCCCATCTGTCATTTGTAGATCTTTGGCAGCCGTTACGGATTGTCAGAAGCCAGGAATGATGACGCTAGTCTTGCCAAATATTACCACATTACCCAGTAACTGGGTTGTCAGATTAGCAGTTAATCCACGTTAAGAAACTAATTTTCAGCTGAATCCACTTTGACTGGAAGCCAATATCTAGTTGTGGAAAGGCCAAGAAGATGATGTTGTCGCATCTCAGGGTTGGCACAGCACAGGTTTCCGGTTTTCTGTAGTGTATTACAGTTATTTAACAAATAATTACGACATTGTTCTTAATATATGCACTCCATTTCCTCAGGGTTTTTCAAAATAACCTCGGAAGGATTGGGAAACTGTTTCATTTCAATATAAAATTTACCTTTACAGTCTTCGTACACTCACCACGTTTAAGGACACTATTGCACGACCGAATAGACCGATGCAAACTGGAGTCGAGAACAAACTCAAGAACATGATGGCGCATGTCCCAGCAACCGGAAGAATGAACACCGTCGCGATTATGAATTGTAAGTGAATTGAGATATCTGGAAGCTTTTTTATAGCATACAAAACCTGAAAATAATTTTTACACCATGCTGTATTTGGAAAAAAAAGTATTACAATTAGGATACTCATTGCAAATCAGTTTTCGCTATAATTCGAGCGCGACACAGTAGGTCACTGTGTCTGAAAGACACCGCGGCAACGCGAACGCATCCCCTCGCGCAATCCGTGCACCAATAGTCGCACTTTAGGCCGGCCACATACGTAGGTATGGTTTCCTGATTAGGAATTCAGATCCGGAGACGCAAACGTTTGTATGTTTTCCGAATGAGAAAAACACCCGTCGTTCCTTTCGAAAACAAGCTTTGCGTACGAACGCACGTCGAACGTATATGTTAGTCTCACTTATGAATGACTAGTCGGAAAACCTAATTGGGAAACCGGTACGTATGCTGAGACAATACAACAAGCATATTTTGTCATACATTCTTGAAAGTTCGTACTTTAAATCTTTAGCTGATAATGTTTAAGTACATGCGTCTCAGTTTTTGTGTATGTCCCCAACATTTTCGAATATATTCATATCTTATAGGTCTTGCTATAATAAAAGTAAGCTTCTTCATTCTTTAATTTGTTTTATTTTATAGCCGTCATCACTGATGCTGCAACACTGTTGGTGTCGTACGTTATGTTTCAAGGTAAGTACAAATATTATAATACGGGAATTTTAAAAACAAAAGCGCTAACCAATATTTTAATTGTTCGGAGTTTCCTATTGAAAATTTCATGCTCACGTCTCATCACATGCCGTTTGACTATCGGCACTACTATAGATTCCTATTTATTTCTTACTGGACGAGAATCTATTCACGTATACACCAAAACTCGTTTGTTTTAGCTGCAAAAGCCGAGGCTTTGGATTTGCTCGTAAGTGAGATGAAGGACGCAGGAGACGGCGCGCTGTTGAGACATGGACCTATTCGAAAGTCTTTCAAAGAGGGTGCCGATTTGTTAGTACGAGTAATTTATTCATTTTGCTATAAGAACATAGAGATGTTTTATTACCTTTCAAATATTATAAAAACATTTTAGGCAGGTTTTTGTAGACTCGTTTAATGCAAAAATAAGCTTTATAAGAATTATAAAACCCGCTTTTCGAACTAAAATGTACTCCAACAGCATTTTTTTTTATTATTTATTAGTTGATTTTGGATCGTGATAAAACAATCAAGCACACGTGTTACTGATAAATCTTTAAAACAATGGATAATGAGGACACATATACCTACATAAATCGTATTTCTAGTCAGTAAACCAACTTCTATGTCACCTAATCTAGGTTGGATGGGAAAACTACAGATGACCTCCACGTCCGCAATGCAGATCCTGTCGTTGCCAGAAAAATACAAATAAAACTAAATAACATGATGACAACTGCAACCCCACCTAAGTTTGAGGAACTTATGAACGGTTAGTTTTATTTTCTCCACCCATTTGGATGATTATTTTTTGTTTAGAAGAGATTTCTTCCGGGCTGGTCCCATTTCGATTAGGTGAAGATCTCCTGTAGAATTTCTGAATAGGCAACGGAACTCTTCAATATATGTATAATAGCAAGTCTTCCGGGATTACTGAAATCGCATGTCTGGTTATTGTTTACACCAGTGTATAACATAACATCACGCCAGTATGCTATGAACGAGTACGCAGAGGTATGTTAAGAACCATGCTTGTTCAAAACCCGCTCACCAAGATCATATTCAATTTTTTAGACTGGAAAGGCAAATGTTTACATCAACGTTATTAAGGTACCTAGATCTATACAATTGCAAGAAAACTCAGATATTATTTACCGAAATAATAATGTTTACAGAGGTCATCGCAGAAGCCACAATGTTTTTGGCTGTGCATCTTATGGAACCAAGTAAGACTAATACTTCGTTACATTATGAACTGATAGTTATCATCATCTTCCTGTCGTTATCTCATGTCACTTGGGGTCAGCACAACACGTTGTTTTCTATCATTCTGTCCTGTCAACCGTCACGCTATCACTGACACTATCATTTCATGTTACTTTTAAAACAAGTCATCCATATTTTCTTTTGCCTCCATTTTCCCTCTCCATCCATCTTATTAAATAACAGTAAAGTAACATTTTGCTCACTACATTACATTGTTGCTCGCAGAGGTGTTCAAGGTGTGCAAGTGCTACAAGAACGTGTTCGTGCAGTGCGAGCTGTGGTGCGACGAGATCCTGCGGCGCGTTGCGCGACCTTGCTGCACGTGCTCGCGCCACGTGTCCGTGCAGGCGCTGGCTGACCTCGCGCCCGCCGACTTCCTCGCCACCAGTCCCGACCAGTCGCACGTCCTCGCTCCTGGCGTCGAGATATCCTTCAAATCTTGCCCCAACCAAGCCAGACTACCCAAAGGAGAACCTTTACCGCTTTGCCCCGGACTACCCCATACCACATCATATCTCTTGTATGAAACGACGCATAAAATATACAGCTCCAAAGATATGGCGGTGCAGCCGCAACCTTCACCCTCACTGACACCGAGCACTTCGAATTCTGATTCTTACACGCCTAAGTCACCTTTGTCATCAGAGTCTCCTCTGACGACTGCGAACCAATCGTCGCCTCTTAAACCTCTTCTGCGTGATATCCACGCTGATAACCCACAATTTGCACGAAAGCAACAAGAACAATTGTTTACTTGCACATTAGAGGAGTCGCATTCTCCTTCGTACTCTTCGAATAGTTCGTTAAATTTCGAAGCATCGTCATCACACTCGGAACCCAGCCGCGAGCGCTGCCAACAAATGTCATCTAAGAACTCACAAGCTAAGAGTGGATACAGCTCCCGTAAGTAATTCATCAATCTGAATTTATATTTCAGTCGAAAACTTAACTTGTACTTGGTACTCATTGAACTAACGAACATTTTCTAGGAACCCCTATCACATCGCCGGAGCACATTGTGGACTGGGACTCCACGATGGTGAGTTTGTTGTGGAATGTGCTGGCGTGGCGGGATTGGATTCAGGAGATTGTTGATCATGCCTTAGCATACCAATTCACCAGTATCGGCAGAGGTATTTATTAATTTATTTAGTCAACTTGTTCTTAAAACAAGAATATTACTTTTTAGGATTTGTTCAATTTTAACTGAAATCCACTTAAATTCTAGGGGAAACGTCAGTGTCTTCTTGGTTATCATTCTATAAGAGGGTGAGTACGGAAGCGATGCAATGGCGCCAGTACAGCGTGTTCAGCCGACAACTGACGAATCGTCTTCACTTGCGATATAGGGATAAAGAAGTAATTGTTTACTGTTTTGATTATGACCCATTTCATGATATTCAAATCCGTTTTTGGATATGTTCAATCCATTACTATACCTAGAAGTATTTACTCTTCATAACATTTCGCCTGTGCGTTTTTAGATCGTGTCTCCAAAGCGCTCCACCATACAAACCAAAACCTACATCGAATGCCAGGAGGCAATGTTGGAAATTATAGAGATGTTCAATAGGTGGACCCAGTGGCTGACTCTAGTCGTAAGTAGGGTTACCAACCTTCTGGTCAGGTTACTCACAACTACGGATATCGTTAGCGTTTTGATCCCCAGTCTGGATTGAGAAAGTTAAAAATATGAAGTGAAATACCACTTCATATTTTTAACTTTCTCAATCATTTAAATTACTAAGTGGCTTTTGCCAAATCAATTATATTTCGAATTGGTTAGACGTTATAAAACCTAATCGTAAATAACACAGGTTTGCAAAAAATAAAAATTGTCAGCTGCATGCTATATGTTTTAGAATGCGCTGATTTCAGAAGCGATGGCCATTTTTTTCTATCATGTAAGGGCTTTTTGCAAATTCAAACACAATAAACTGGTAAAAGCACTCGTTTATTAAAAAATATAATTTTGAATTATATTTTTACAACCCATAAATAATAACTTAACCATCTTTTTTATGAAACCGTTTCTTCTTTTCCTTGATACTTCGCCGAGTCCTTTTACGATTTCCTTCGTTAGTTTCCCGCTTAAGCATCCAACAGTACAATAGACAACAATAACAGAACAGTAGTGACATCCCATCTTCCTTGGTACCGTCCTCTCGATATCGCGGACATCCTGGTGAAACCGCTCTCCCTGTTCTTCACTGTTTGGTAAAAGTATATTTTGTTGCGCAATGTAAGTGGACGGTGGACGAATAAAAGTCAATATTCGTACTTACGTTTTAATACGCTCACGGAAACAACACAGAAGGAGTATATATGGACAGTAGAACACACACAATAGACACAACACTTAAGAGTCAGTAGCTCACATATAACAATGTTTAGACACGAGAGAATTATCGGAAACCAAAATATGTAAACAATGCGCGGGCGCAGGCGAGTAGCGGCGCAGTCCTTGACCGACTGACCTCCAAAGTGAATGTCGTCGACGCGCGGCCCTCCACGACCGGCCGACGCGTGTCTGACGTCACGCTATCACACCGCTATGCTCGGGTGTGTATGAGCAGATCGCCGACACCATCCGACGTCATAATGTAAACATTATAAATGCCGTGAATGGTTTGAGTAGTGTTACCAATAAACATACATGATAATAATAATGTGTTTGTGTTTATGTTTGTGTTTAGTTATGTTGTCGTGTGAGTTTATAATAAATATAAATAAACTTATGTGGTAGGGGTGAACCCTACAACTGTAAGCTCCTAGGTTCTCAGGAAAATAGTCTATGTGGGAGTGTAAAAAATGGACCTTCAAGCTCATCTTGCAGCCTTGAGCTTCGTATGCTGCTAGCATCCGTTGAACATTTTTTTTTTGTAGTCAGGATCCTCAGTATTTCCCAAAAACTTTCGCACTACATCCTTGAACGATACCCAAGCTTCTTTTTCCTTCTCATTCATACTTTCCACAAAGAGGGTGGCGGTTAAAAGCTTTCTTATGTCGGAGCTTCGGGAATTTTGTACATAGATATTTAAAAAAAGGAGTTTGCGTTACAACATACTCAGTCCCACCAGCCAACTTCCCCATTTATCAATTAAAACCGCTTCAACGTGAATTAACTCGATCTCTGAATTTCTTAACACAAAATCTACTGTACCGTATCCCCCCGCCTTCTAGGAAGTGATAACAAAGAGTAGTTAATTTTTTTTCACTAATTTTTCAATTTTATTTATTGTCAATTATATTAAACTAGCAGCGCCTCGCGGTTTCACCCGCGTAGTTCCCGTTCCCGTGGGAATATGGGGATAAAATATAGCCTATAGCCTTCCTCGATAAATGGGCTATCTAACACTGAAAGATTTTTTCAAATCGGACCAGTAGTTCCTGAGATTAGCGCGTTCAAACAAACAAACAAACTCTTCAGCTTTATAATATTAGTATAGATAAAAAACCACATAGGTTTATTTTTTGAACATATTTTTTAATATTTTTTTTTATGTCATTTCTAATATCTATAAAAACCTATGTGAACCTCCCAAAAACAGGAAAAATATTCAAAGCATAGAATCTTTAAATATTTTTCCTGTTTTTGGGAGGTTAAAATCTATAAGAAAATATTAAAAAATCCTATGCATTTTTTTATTCGCAGACCTGTGTAATTCTTTTTTTAAAGTTTAGATATTATTTCTTACAAATTCGTACTATGTACATATTTACAGGTAAAAGAAACAGATTCGTTGCAACAAATCCCTGGCTCAGAGATCCCGTTACATCAAATGTAAGGAATTGATTTACATTTTTGTGATAAATTATGAGCCTGTTCGACGACCTTGTCAATATTTTACCATTTTGTGTTTAGGCGTTGGAATCATTTGAAGATGAAAGTTGAGGGATATTCCAAGGATTGGGTGAATTACAACAAATTTTTAAAAGTATCCTGGGAGCAAAAGTACAGCGCGATTATTGCGGGTATGTTCTCACATGATAGATGATAAGGTTTTACACCTATACTGGTCGTTAATATACAGGGCGTTTCAAAAGTGCGTGCTCATATTTAAGGGGGACGTTCTGCATCTAATACTCCTCAACAGTTAGGAAACAATGACAGCAAAAATATCGACTATTTACGAAATACGTACTACTAAAAAGTTCCAAACAAATCATTTTTTAAGCAGTTTCATCTAGTGCAACTGGATGAAACTGCTGGTGGGATTTATTTTAGTACAATCACAGATTTGATGCCACCAAACGCATTAGTTTCGGTCAGGTTTTTGCAAACAAGTCAATCAGATATATATATATTTTTTTAATTTTGTTTTGATTCCTTACTGTATCAGATACAAAACGTAACCCTGAAAAAATCCTACGTAGCTTGTTGGGTCTCTCCAGCCGTGTCGACTTCACCGAGCACATTTATGCATTATAATATCTTTCGAGTCGATGGCTAGCCTCGGACCGGAATTGAATCAAGAGGAATTCGTTGAAGCTGTTGTGTAACATGTGTAATACACGTTTCAACAGACTACTTGCCTACGTGGAAGAAGCCGGGCCCGGTGTGGGTAGTGAGCGCGAGCGGCGCCGTGCCCAGCGGCGCGGTGGCGGCCGGCGTGTGCGACGGAGAGGTCATATGGGTTGCCAGGGCGATGCACAGGTATTCAAACGTAACGGTCGCACTTTTTTTGCTACTGCGCAGCGACTTGCGGGGTGTCCCGAAACGTCATTTGAACTGAGTTTCATTTCGCTTATTTGCCATTCACTGTATCATACAAACAGCTGTAAGAGATACACCGAAACGCGACTACAATGGTTAATTCGGTGCCAATCTAGGTCACCTACCTAGTAGGTTTTTTTAAAAAGGCTTTAAAGCTTTAAATTAATTTTATTAATTTGCCAAACTATCGCTCATTCTCTGCAGATTTTTTTTCTTATTAAGATTGATACGTCCGCGTTGAACCACAATATCATCTGTTGGAAAGCGATTATGTGATCAACGATTGAGCATGCTTTCCAATTTTTTCTTATTAGGAAATGTGGTGCTCGACTTTCTCTATCAAATATTGAATGATAATTAACTGTCTCCCGTGCATGCAGGTGTACGGTGCTACCAGCCACGTTGTTGCCCTCTAAGCACTGCTGCCTAGTGTACGCGGAGGGACAAGTCCATAGCTATAGTAAATATCAGGTGAGGAAATACGTAGAAAACTTGGTGACAGGATCCCTTACTAAACTCATGTACTTACCTAATTTACGCGACCGTAACCACGTGGTCACACACCGATGTTTCAGGTATTCCTAAGCTTGCGTGTAAGAAAACTTACCTGTAAGGAAACGGAGATGCTCAGATCTTGAAACTACCTGTCATATTATTGAGAGGCTCGCGTATGATGTCGTAGAAGGATTCTGTTATCCTCGTGCACGCTAAAATAATAATATATAAATAATAATAATAATAATAAATGTTTATTCCTCAAAAACATACAGATACTTACAGCAACAAACAGTAGGTTAAGAGAATACAATGATGTTACTTATGTTGTAAAATCTGTACAAAAAATGTTGAACCCTGCCTCAAACTAGGTTGTAACCTGTATTTTGAGAAACAGTGAACAGTCACAAAACTCTTAGACACTAGTATTGTTACAACAAGTGGATGAACGGTGTCGTCCTACGGCTGCAATAATTTATGTGTTCTGGTTTACTTGTGAAGTGTGCATATGTGTGTGAGGGAGTGTGTGGTGTGTGCGTGTAATGGATGGTGGGTATTGTGAAGAACATACCCACCTTCCATTTAATAGTTCATTCAAAAATAGTTCATTTCGCCCAGGTGATGTGCAACGCGGAGGTGCGCTGGCTGGCGTGGCGCGGCGGCTCCATCACGGAGCGCGCCGTGAGCGTGGCCCCGGGCATGCACGTGGGGCGAGTGCACTACCACGGCGACCACCTGCTGGGCGCCGTGTACGAGCCCGAGTACCACTGCCACGTCGTCATCTTCGGCAGGCCCTTTGCCTTCAACTGCTACGAACTACTCATGATCGCAGGCGATGATGACTAATGAGCTTAATACAATCTACGGTAGGCGATAGCGTAATAGGGACACGGGTATGTGAGTAATATCCATGAAACTGGAGTATATTATAGGTTTTTTTTTTTCTGAAAAATACGTGACCATATTTTTTTAATCTAGCAGGGCGACACAGGATACCATTTTTTCTGTCTAGGAAAAGTACCCTGTTGCCATTCGGCTGTTTTGCCTTTTCTTATGAAATTATCTTTAAATGTAAAGCTGTCGCGTACTGTACTTTGGAATCATTTTTATTGAATTGGGACTTGATTTTATGCGTTTCAGCGTTCGAAATCTTTGACGATTACATTCCTGGGATCGATAAAGTGATTGAAAATATGACCTCTGGGATTATCGAATCCGAAGTCCGGATTAAGATACTCGGATTATACCAAATCGTGACAGTGTAATGTATTGTCTTGGGCGTCGATGAATTTGTGAAAATATTTTATTTATGAATGTTTAATTGTTAGTGATTTTTTTATTTTATTTGAATTACATAAATTTCTTAATAAAAACTTATTTTCCTACATTACACCTTTATCCGTTTTTACATGTTGTTTATTTTTTAGTTCTATGCACTTTCATCTTTTTGCTCTTCTTGCATCTCTACTTTTTCTATGACGCCTTTCGTTCCAGAGAGTCGTACTAAATCTCCAGTTTTGAATATATCTGTAGCATTTGCAGCGCCGACGATGCAAGGCAATCCATATTCTCGAGCTATTACGGCACCTGGAAATTGAAAACCTGTATTTATTGCACTTATCTAAACTGTTTAAACGGATTTTTTTAAAGATTTATTCGATACTAGCTTCTGCCAGCGACTTCGTCCGCGTGGAATAGTTACTTTACCCCCGATTTTGAAACTCTCAGCCCGATCGGTTTAAAATTGTCAAAGTTTCATACAAATAATCAGAAAGCGCCGAACTGCTAAGCTAACGGTCATCACAGTTACACGTGTTATTGTGAGTCAACCATAAAATATAGACATATGCTGTTTGGGACATTTTTTAGATAATTTTATGTAAAACATTTCCGTAATACATGATTTCTATGTAACTTTAACCATTAAGGCTACACACGCGACGGAAGCTTAAAAAATGGTGTAACTTCTCCCGTTTTCCCAACATTTTCCTTCACTGCTCTGCTCCTATTGATTGTAGCGCGATGAAAAGTATACTATAACCTGCCCAGGAGTATGAAGAATAATTGCACCAAGTTTCGTTAAAATCGGTCGAGTAGTTTTTGTTTCTATAAAGAACATACAGACAGACAGACAGACAGACAGACAAAAATTTTACTGATTGCGTTTTTGGCACCAGTATCGATCACTAATCACCCCCTGATAGTTATTTTGAAAATATATTCCTTGTACAGAATTGACCTCTCTACAGATTTATTATAAGTATAGACTAGATTAGATCGTCGCACCACCTTCGTCGCGGTCGACCTTGACAGCGGCGTCCTCTCTATAGCGTCCACTGATGCATCCGTGCAACGTGGCCAGCCCAATCCCACATCAGGTGGTGTGACGATCTGATAAAGTTTGCTGGTCAAAGTTGGCCAAAGATCGCTTAGAATAGAAAGGTCATCATACCGGATTCAGCTAAATACCAGTATTTAACGTGAAACGGCTGCCTACCAGACCTCCACAACCCATTAACTGGGTAACACGGTACTTGGTAAGACTAGAGTCAGATTTACTGTCTTCTGAGTTTCTGACAATCCGTAACGACTGCCAAAGATCTACAAATGACAGCCGGGGCCAACGGCTTAACGTGCTTTCCGTACGGAGGAAACTCGGTATGTTAAGATGGTCACCCATCCACCGACCAACCTTGGCTAGCGTTGCTTAATCTCAAAGATCGACCCGTGCGGCTGTTATTTTTTAGCCTCGAGCTCCTCCTTAGAATAGAAAGGTATGGAAAGAAAAAGGGGAGGGCTTTGCGCAGCAGTGAGAGAAAATAGGGTAAAAAAAACTATAAAGACGAAAAAGTTGATGTAGTTTAGGTGGGGCATAAGACTTACCGTGTGATATAAGTCCGCCGAGCTCGGTGACGATGCCGGTGAGGAGCGGGAAGTAAGGCGACCAGCCGATGTCAGTCGCGTGCGTGATCAGGACGTCTCCGCGCTGAAGACCTCCAATCTGTTTACAGGTAACTATCATCGCAACTGGTGCTAAATTGTGGGAAACACTCTCGCCGCTTGCGCACCTCGGAATTATTTATAAAGTCAGACTTAGTTTAGAAAGAAAGAAAAGAAATAAAGTGTTTATTCATGCTCGTTTTTGACGCGAGGTTAAATAACAAATATTTCATACGAGATAACCACGGGTTAAATTGAGACCAACTTGGATGAAAAATTCTCTGTTTTGTGCAAGTGGGCCAACAGGGATTAGAAACACAACATACACCCTCAAGCAGCCAGTTAAGGATGTCAAAAAATTAATATAGTCGTACACGTCATATATGTATACTACTCTGTCAAGAAAGTACCAGGAAAAGATCGATAGTACACAAAATGTTAGTTATTCCAACTTTACATTGGTTACATTCTTTGTCACTGGATTTTTAATATCTAAGACTTTTTTAAAATAAAATAATAAATTTATTTTATCACCTACAAACTACTACTTCAGAAACGATACACCTATGCCAACGAATAATCTTATCATAAAAACATTTTTAACCGTTTTCCCGGAATTGAGTTCAGTTCTCGCCGCATATTCTCCTTTGTCTTCTACCGAATGAAAACGGGTGCCACGAAGTGATCATTTGAGTTTAGGAAAAAGGAAGAAGTCTGCTGGAGTTATACCAGGACGAAACAAATCTTCCGTCATATAGCTAGACCGCTTTTGTACGCTTTGTACCACTCATAAGCACGTGTTTTTGGTAAAGTCAATTCACCGTAAGCCTTCTGTAACATATTCAGTGACTCCGAACAGGAATTTCCATTGGCGATGCAAAACTCAAGCAGACTCTTTGTTCCATTTTTTTGTCCATTATGAAATTCGCAATAGGGAACGTGCACGGCGTAGACTATGCCATCTAGTGTTGCAAATCTGAAACTTTTACGTTGTAAATATTTGACCTCCGTTTAGGGGAACGTGCACGAAGTAGACTGTACCGTCTAGCGTTGCAAATTTGAAACTTATAAGTAAAATATACTTTAAATTTAGTCTGTACTACCACCTATAGTTTTTGCACGTTCCCTATACACACTAGATAATTATGATATAACTAAAAACAGCACTATATTTAATCTAAATAACAGATGTAACTCAAACTCCGCTTCAAAATGGAAAACAATTGTGCCAATATAACAACAACAAAAAACTTGGAACTATATACAAATCATCCAGTCTCAATAGTTTTTTGACGGAATATATGACGACCGGCGCGATATTTTTAAATTGACTTGACTACTTTGCGTCTTGACGGTTTCTAGTAGGTAGTAGTTAAGCTTAAAACAGGCCCCAATATCTAAGGATACTGACTTCCGATTCAAGATCCTTGATGACGCAGGCCCTCGCGACCACCTCTCCTCCGCACACTGAGGTGGCAGATATCTTGACGTCGCCAGTCATCAGGTTCGGTGCCCTGGGTTCCAGCTTGTTCACCCAGCCGAAGTTCAGCTCTGCAAACTTTAGCTTACACCAGCCTGGATGGTACTGTTGGCGTAGCAAAGCTCTAAAAAAAACAATTTCGTTTAATGGTGTGATATAATAGGAAAATCAAAGTAAGGGTTCATTAAGTTATTCATGTTGTTACCTTTTTAAATATAACGATACGTATTTTACAAAAAACTGTCCGATAATATACGAGAAAGAATCTTACTTTTTCAATAGAGCAGGATCTCTTGTAGCAAGATATTTCCTGAGCTCCTCTTTACGGAAAAAGAACACCAGGTCAGGATTCGGTATGTACCACTTTTTAACCAGCAGTTTGCCGAGTCGGAGGAAACCAATTCGTATTTTGTGAATAACGTACACCAGATGTGACTTCGTGGCCTCTCTGTGGCGCACACTACGGTGGCATAACGGCAGAATCCAGCGAAGAACTTTTCTGTAAGATACCATGTGTAACTTTAAACTTGCGAGTTTCCACTGTTACCAACACTGAACACCTCGAAACGACTGACGACGTCTCAGCCTGAGTCACCTGAGACTTTCAGTTGACTCAGGTTTGTATAAGAACAAAAAAGCTGGGGTACGCACCTCGTGTTTGGCTTTTGAGGAGTTTTTAGAGAGTCTACAATCTCCTGGCTAGTTTTATTATGTTTTGTGCCTTCAGTTGTAACGCGTAAGTTTTGAAGAACTGTCATCATATTCTCAGGGACCAAAACCCACGGTTTAGTTACTAAATCAAACTGAAAACCAAATACATTAGCAACAAAATAAATCTTATGTTGGAATACCTTTATATAGATGATTTTTCTGTTAAAATTACCTCCATTACGGCTCTATAGCCATGGTGTTCCAAAAATTCTCTAACATCAATGTAAATGTCATCGTGGGCATTTTCTTTCAGCCATTGCAGGGCTTTCTTGGGGTCCAGAGCTCTAAATTCTTCGGCTAGTCCAGACTTCTCCAATTTCTGCACTATGCTGGCCAAAGCCGTAGGCACTCCGGCTGATAGCACATCACCTGAGCTAAACAATGTACTTATTTCACTGCATTGCTCCGCAGTAAATTCTAAAAGTTAAATTTTAATATTATTCCCTTTACATACCTACTTCCAAAAATTTACTGTTTTTTATATATTATTTAATATTTCTTTCACTATTCCCAAATTTTATTCTTATAGCACAGTCATAATTTTTAATGGAATTTGAGTTCGTTCGTTTGTAACGATATGATACCTGATTTTCCCTCTAAAAATATTGTCATGGCCACAAACTGGCTGCAAGTGTTTCCTGTGGTGGAATAAGCATGGTTGTAAGAGACGCGTTCCATTATTTGACGTGATGCCAAAAGAGCTTCCAACAACTTCTCGGGGTTTTCGATTGGAAGGTCATAATCCACGGCACGCACCGCTTTCTCGGAGTCATTCACTGCCCATTTGGACAACGCAAGAGTCTGGAAGTCGAATGAAACATTTTTTTTGCAATAAATAAATTACCACATAATGTATGTATGTGCATAAGTAACTAAAGTCTATATAACTACAGTCGCCAGCAAAAAAACTGGAGTCACTTCATCTCGCGTTGGTCTTTACAATTTATATGCTATGGATTTTGTATATCTTTGAGAAGAAGGTAACTTTGTTAGGTTTTCAAATGATAGGTATCAAAAATATTTGAAATAATTTTCATTTTCTGCCTAAATTAAGGGAATTATTGGAATAGGTCGAAGTTATGAATAGCACGTTATGAAAAGATAAAAAATAATATTTACAATTAATTATGTTTTATACCCCTCAATGTTTTGTGTTACCCCTTTAGCCCCAAAATCTGCCTGTAAACAGTTTTTCATTGACGGAATGAGTTTACTAATGGAATCCTGTGGGATTTCCTTCCACTCTTTCTGTCGACACCAGAGCTGCACATGTTCCCCGTACCCGCCTTTTCAGTTCGTCTCACATGTTTAATCGGACTCAAGTCAGGGCTGAGGGCTGGCTGGTCTTGTGTGGAAATCCCGAGTTCTTCCAGGTACTGTCTATTCACAGCAGCGTGTGTGGCAGCGAGGATTATTGTGCATTAGCAGGAAATTTTAGACGACACATTGGACTGATGGCCATTTTTATTTTTACATGGACCACACGCAGTTCAGCACTCTAAGGCTGGTTACTGCTTTAACGGACTTTCCAGTGGTGGCTCAACTGAATTAAAGGCTCCCAGCCAGGGCTAAAAACTAAGCTTACAAGCTAAATTACCGCTCGCTAAGGGCATCCCCTGTGGGATACGGGCCTCGGCTTAACGGCGTCATTGGGGGAGGGCAGCAAGGGACAAGCTTGGTCAGGCCGTGGTCAGGTTGATATTTTTGAGGAGGTACACTAAAGGCTCAGCGGCGCGAGCTGGCTCGTTAGGCAAAAGTAGGGGAGGGTTGATGACCATTTTTAATAACCTCCGTTTTTTATTATATGAGATTTCAGGACTATCAAACAATATGGTGTTTTGTTTTAATCATTGATGTCTTTTAATTTAACGTTCCATGACATAAGGTGAATTATCTTTGTTTATGATATTGCAAGAGGTTGAAAGCTAACAAAATTACCTTTCAACATACCACCATCCATAGTTCATTGCATAGTAACTGTAAAAAGCTAAGAAATTCTTTGACATCTATGATTCCAAACAGTGGCAACTTACATGGGAAACATCATCATTTGTGAAAAACTAACTACCTTTATCATGAGCCAGATCCCTAGAGGCTGGTCGCTCCAGTGAGGGGCGCGCCTGTGCTGCGCTGTTTTCAATATCTGCTCATCTGCTACGAAATGTCCATGGATAGCCATTTCCATCATTCTTACGTTTACATCTAGTTCTTTGGGTGTCCTCTTATATAAGGTCTGTAAGTCAAAATAAGAATCTATACTTCTATACTAATATTATAAAGTTGAAGAGTTTGTTTGTTTGAACGCGCTAATCTTAGGAACTACTGGTTCGAATTGAAAAATTATTTTTGGGTTGAATAGACCATTTATCGAGGAAGGCTTTAGGCTATATATCATCACGCTTAAGCCAATAGGAGCGGAGCAGCGATAAAGAATGTTTTAAAATGGGGATTCCACGGGGACGAAGTCGCGGGCAGCAGCTAGTTTAGAATAAGTATTTCGATATTGGGTACTTTTCTTCTAAAAGTTTTGCTTCTCTGGGGTGCCTCAAGAAGAATATCTTGCAAAAAAATTAAAGGCAATGCTCACATTGTAGAGTGATAAGGCGCATCTGTTGTGGGTGAGTACTACAGTTCTGTCGTAACCGCTTTCGTTGGTATTGACAGCTTTGTTCATGCCAGTTAGCAACGCATCAGTCACCACATCGTAACTCATCGGAGATAGGGGTTTGGGTAAAACCTGTCGACAAAAACACAATGTTGCTTTTAGTGTTTATAGATAAAACAATTACTGTTCTGTGTACATACACTTAATGACTGTATAGTATGAAGTATCACAATGTAACCGAAATCCTACTTTTGCAAAACGTACATTAAACCCAGGACAGTATTACTGAGAATGATTTGCTATGAAATAAATACCGTGTTCCCCAGTTAATGGGTTGTGGAGGTCAGGTAGGCATTCAGCTGAATCGGGCTTGTCTGGGAGCCGACCCCAATATAGTTGGGAAAAGACTAGACAGATCATGATTTGCTACGAAAGTATGATGTGTATCTTACCTCACCACAGTTACCGAACGAGGTGATTTCGTCATCTGCCATGACAGGTGAGTCCAGTTCAAACAGTAACTCTTCCTCGGTCCAGCGGTCCAGTGACGTGATTGGTCGCGCTTGCAGGAGAAATACCTCGTTCTGGCGGAAAAAGGATTATGTAATCACAACTTTAAAGTAAAACTCACACGATATTAATTATTTAACACCTGCACTTCTTTACCCGATATCACAAATTCTTAGGCACTTGTACCACGTCGTGAACTTGTGACGATGCAAAGCTGACTCGCTTTCGGAGTGTTCCTAAATTCGCAAAAACCACGTGGGGGAAACTAGACTCAACGGTCTGATCTAGAAATCAAGACACAGTGTGAACTGCGCCTTACTCCCATAATATAGTTTGTGCCTATGCTTCAATTTATTTATTTAAACTTTATGTATATTAGTGGTATGTACATAGGTGTATTTAATGCAATTATGCATTCTCTACCAATCAACTTTTGGATTAAAAAGACAACACTGATTATTCTATCTGATTAAATCGATATTACCTCTGTAACAGCCCACTCAATATCTCTGCCAGCTCCCCATAACTCTTCTTGAGACACTCCGATGGCTGCCAGTTTCAGTACCTGCTCATCAGTGATACAAGCCACGTTTCTCTCTCCTTCTGGTACATCTTCCATAGCGATTCCACTGCCCTCTGTCTTGACTCGACGACTTTTGGATCCTAGCTCTTTCTTTGCAATAGTGAGCTGACCGTTCCTTGTTCGCTTTATTATCATGGTATCAGGTTCTACTGCTCCGGATACAACACTCTGTAAATTAAACACAAATATTGTATTAAGTTACCTAATAATTAAAAAAAATCTAATGCTACTGCTATGTGTTAATAGAAGTTCGATGGACCTGCAACATAATAGAGAAAGAGGATGTTGAGTCTTTGAAACGCTCTTTGGGAACAGTCAATAAGTCGTTACTAAAGGTTGTCACAATATCACTCCCTCTCGGGCTGAGTATTATCTGGTGTCGCCAACTCAGACCAGCTTGGCGAAACTAGCTTCCCTCGAGGCGACTGACCTAGCGTGCATATCGGCTAGGGTGGCGAATCGGACAACATCTATTTTTCAACCCCCTAAATGTTAAGAGTGGTCCACCCCTAAATTTTTTATTTTATTTTATGTGGCAAAACGAAGTTTGCCGGGTCAGCTAGTATAAGTATACTTTAGGTATAATCAAAGCTTTTTTCATTCCATCCTGTAAACTGTCACGCAATGACTCCCTTTTCTTTAAAAATCACTTTCCCTCTACATTCATCCACATTTATATTTCATTTTAGTCACATGGGTTTCTTCTCTCCTCTTATGATGACGATTCCCTTTCAATTTGTAATACCATTCGGCAGAATATAAAGGTACCTCGCCAAGTCCATAGTTGGCAGTGATGAGCAGCCTGGAGGGGTCTCCGTGCGCCGGGTGTCGCGTGAACATGACGCCGGCAGCTCGCGGAGTCACCAGGGCCTGCACCACCACGCCACCGCCGCACAAACATGGCTGCCCGTTCTGTCTGTACCAAGAACTCGACATTACTATCATACGTTATTTTTTTTATAAAGTCACGGATTCGATAAAGCTTTACAAATAACCAGTAATATAGAGTGAATAGAAACCTTTCTAAATATATTTGATATAAAAATTGGAGTTCATAAATGTTACAAACTAAAGTGGAGGAGCTCGTGGCTAAAGAATAACAGCCGCACAGGTCGATCTTCAAAACGGAAAGCACGTTAAGCCGTTGGACCCGGCTTTCATTTGTAGATCTTTGGCAGTCGTTACGGATTGTCAAAAGCCAGCAAATCTGAGTCTTGCCGAGAAGTACCATGTTCCCCAGTTATTGGATTCTGGAGGTCTGGTAGGCAGCCGCTCCACGTTAAATACTGGTATGACTGGAAGTCGACCCCAATATAGTTGCGAAATGGCTAGGCAGATGATGATGAATGTTACAAACAAAGTTGAAACATATACAACTTCCACTAACCGATTTGTGTATTCAAATATAGACAAGGAACCCAAGTGGTCAGCGTTCATAACCTTCGTTTCCATTCATCCTACTAGCTTTTGCTAGTGGCTTCGACGCGTTATCATCCCACAAGAATATACTACCGGGATAAAAAATATATGTTGTAATCCAGTTAGCCTTTAAAGCATCCATCTCACTTGCACCAGCAAGCTGTCTAAGAAGTAAACTATTAACGCAAGATACCTAGGGATGAAAAACACAGAACAATAATATAGGATAAGCCACGTTATGTACGAGAATGTACTGCTGCACACAGGTACCTGCGATAATAAGTGCTGGTAAAGGCGAACATCGATGCCCAGCACTTCTGGACTCCCTCTATGATGTCACTGTCGCTGATACATCCAAGAATCGTTTCGTTCTGCCCGGCAGCTGACAACTCTTCACTGTCTTCTCCTACGGCTGTACCAAAAATAACTTGAATGAAGCTAAATGTTTCCATTACAACATTATATTATCCTTGTATGTGCCAACTTACCAGATGATCGAACCGCAAAACGTAGTTCAGAGCCTAATTTCGCTTCAGTAGCTTTGATTCTTAATTCCTTCATGTTAATCAATATTTCATCTCTTACATCACGTTTTATTTCTGTGGTGACAAACAGATCTGAAGCCCTAAAAAGTTATGATGCTGTTTTAATTTAAAATTCCTTATTGTCATCTTTTTAAAATCTGGAAAACATCAATGACGTACTTTTTACACAATTCTTTGAATGTAGCTTCGTTATAATTTTCGTTAGCAGCTTCAATCTCTTGAATTGCGACCAGCAGTTCAGGGTTTACTTCCAGATGCTTGTCCAAAGCTTTAGTGGTCAAGCAGAATCCCGGTGGCACTCGGTAACCCTGCAAAGCGCACCGTCAGTAACTTTAAAATAAAACATGAGCTCTCTTGTGAAAAAAAAAACTTTTTACAAAAAATAAAACCGACTTCTAAACAAAAAAACCAAAAAGTATAAAATAACTTTAATTTCGGAACTCGGTGTTTTTGGTTGCTTTTTTGTTGTTGAACACACCGACTTCCGAAATTAAAGTTATTTTATACTTTTTGGTTTTATTGTTTAGAAGTCGGTTTTATTTTTTGTAAAAAGTATTTTTTTATTTTTCACTTTTTAGTGGTACCTACACCCCCTCCCCTCCCCCCACCTAAACGAACCAATCACATTGGTGTAAAAAAAACGTACTGCTCCTTTACAGAGTAAACTAAGAGGTCGTCAATGTAGACAATGTAGATTTTTTTTTTAGATTTTTCGAAAACCGCTTGGTTGATTTCGATAAAATTCTCATGGGACCATTTGGGAAGTATACCCTTTCCAACAAAAAAAGAATTTTTCAAATCGGTTGACAAGCGACGGAGCTATGCGCGAACATACAATAAAAAAAAAATAAAAAAAAACATACAAACATCCGAATTGAGAACCTCCTCCTTTTTTAGAAGTCGGTTAATAAGGGTCAAAATCGTCTGGCAAATGTACCTCATCCTTTTGCACTGACGCCAGCAAAGCCAGCGAAGCTCCTTTGCCTCCAACATACATCGGGCAAGCGGCGGCTCGGTCCTCAAATGCAACGCAGTTGCCTACCTCACCAGCTTGCTTCTCCGTCAACCACTTCAGCAGTCGTGGTGGAAGAATATGTGCAGATGGCTCCGACACAGCTATAGAAATAAAACGTTTTGTGTTATATGTACTTTTTCGACCCATGGCTTAGTGAATAACTGGTCGCCTAAATAGTGAACCAGTTGTCATATAATTTGTCCTGCTAGTCCCGACAGCCTTTTCGGGGTCACCGTTATACCGGGGTATCTAAGTTTGCACTTAGACTTATTTTACTCGTTTTACAATAGGGATATTTCCTGAGGAATAAAAATACGATCCTATTTAGTACGTCAGTTAGATTATCGAAAAATACTGGACACGTATTTTTTGCTTTATGAAATCTCTAAAAATTGACGAAGATAAAAAGGCTCAAAGACCATGAGTGGGGGCTTGTGACATCAGGGCGTGGTAAAAATCGTCGCACGCAACGTCACACGAGTTTTCAACGCACTATATCGTCTTCGTTTTTTGTTTACGTGAAAAAAAAAAATACGTGTCCAATATTTTTGGGAAGTCTATCTTACGGGCTAATTAGATTTTTTTAGGCAACTACCCTATGCATATTTACCAGAAGGCTCATATCCAAGCTCTAGGATGCCTGTGCCCGGTATGCAGTTGATGTTCACATGCATGGTGCGATACACCACTTCCTGCTGGTAAGGAACCCCACTGAACAGCTTGCCGCCATCTTCGTTAATTCTTAGCACCAACGTCAAAAAATTGTCATCAGCTGAAAAATCAAGGTTAAATTTTCAGTTGTGTACTTAGTTACATCGTAAAAACGATAAAATGAAAAATGTGTTTCGTATGAGAACATTTTCGGACACCACAATCCATACGCCCAAAACGCTTTGCGAATACTCTCATTGTGCGGCTGAGAAGTAGAATTCCCTGCCGGAGTTTGTGAATCCTGATATCTGCGCAACGGGGGTCTTTAAGTGAAAGTGAATAGTTTACTTCTAGGCGTTCCCCATAGTCGCACCCGACACTGCTTTCCAACGGTGAGATAATGAAATATAAAAGCTTATAGCTTCATTCCAGAGAGATTTCATTTCTTACAACATATTTAGGGAATGTTGTAAGAAATGAGATCTCTTTCTTCCAACATTCCCTAAAACAGAGGGTGTCCCAACACGATCATTCGTGTTTTGTTACATGAAGATGAAAATACATGCACAGTTAAAACATTCTGTATAACTTACTGCTCACATTTATCGTGTAAACATCTGGCAAGCCGTCAGGTCGCTCGTAGAAGTCCTTCATATCTATGTCGGTGAAGGTTATACCCTTGGTAATATAGTCTGGGAATCTGACACAGCCCGATATACAACTGGGAAACAAAACAATAGAAGCGTTAGTAAAAGCACAACAACCCTGTTCTTGAGCAGTAGTGGCCGAGTGGTAACGGCCCCGACTTACGAATTGTAGGTCGCAGGTTCAAACCCAGCCAGGCGCGTTACTTACTTTCATCAACACTGCTCTCAAAAACGGTGAAGGAAAAGATCGTGAGGAAACCGGCATGTCCTAGAACCAAAAATTCGAAAACATTTGACATTCACCAGCCCGCACTGGGCCCGCGTGGAGGATTACTGCCCATTCCCTCTCCTAGAGAGGAGGCATGTGTCCCAGCAGTGAGAACGTTAAAAGGCTGATTATGATTTGCTTATGCCTGTTAATTGTGCCTGCCAACCCATTTTTTTGGTTTTTAATATAAGACAGCCAAAATACTTACTGTGTCAACATATTTTTGTACGACAAACACCGTAGCTGCACGGTGGTTCCATCAATCGCCACTGCAGTGATGTTGACAGATCGTCTGAGGCCCTCATACCCTTTGGGAGCCCATCTCCGCTCCTTTATCCCTCGAGTCCGCAAGAACACACTTTTGTCCACAATTCCTTCCTCATCGAACGACTCAAAACGACCTTGCGCCACTCCCCATTGAAGCCAACCACCTTCTTCAGACTTGCTTCTGTAAAAAAAATATATAATGATGACTATCTTATCAAACAAACATTCTGTAATGCATCTTTTACGTTGAGAACATGTTTCATATTTGATTTCAATAGGAACTGGTGAACAATACTAGGTTTTATGTGTCCCTTGGAAAATTTACTTACAGCATATACGGCCACTGGTCGTCTCGCCACGACTCAAGAGCCAATGTCTCCGCTGCTAGCTTATTGCTCCAATCATCGGGGTACCGGACTGGTCTTGTAACTGAGCCCCAACTGAAAACACCATTAAAACTCAAAACAGGTTTTCCTTTTTTTATTATATGTAAAATGATTTAACTTTGTATACAAAAACCGTGGAGTGTATTCATAGATTTTATTTATTTACTAGCTGACCCGCGCAACTTCATTTGTATCACATTTTTCATGACTGCTCTGCTCCTATTGGTCTTAGCGTGATCATATATAGCCAATAGCCTTCCCTCCTAGCACCTCCCACTAATCACAGGACATTTATTAAAAAAAAGGAATATAATGAAAACCAAGTCTACAATGGGCGGTCTTAGCGCACAGAACAATCTCTAGACAACTTTTGGATGGACTGAACGAACGGAGATAGAATAGATTTCATTAGGTTCCATCCAGTAACTGGGTTATGGCTTTCAGATGCGCAGACGTTCCAAGCCTGCTGAATCAGAACTGGAAACTGGCTCCAACATAGTTAAGAAAAGAGTAAGCAAATGACGATATTATACCAAAAGCTTAACCCCAAAGTCGGAGTATATCATACCAGACATTCTTACTATAGCTCTCGATGCTGTCGTCATGCCGACTTTTCCGTCGAATTGCTTCCAAATGTCTGCACCGACTACTTTACGCATTTGAATGTTGAAGAATTAAATGATAAGAAATTACTAACACCATGTTCAGCTTTACATGTTGTGTGACGCCGTCCTCCATTCTTGTCAAGAGTCCATTATATAAGAATCTATATCGTTCTCGATCTTCTAGAACTTGGATCTTCAACCCATCAGCACTCCAACCACCCTCGACGTTCTGCCATGCACACACTGCTGTATCTGGATGCTCTGAAGTTATAAAAAACGGGTGAGAACGAATAATTTAGAATGTAGCTCATTAAAGCTTTTCTGACCGATTTCTCCACGCGAGAGGTTTTATAGAGCACAAGTGTATACGCAAAGACATTACCTCTTCCATCCCCATAATAGTCCGATGGGATGGTGTAACCACCGGAGAGAGATCTGGCGCAGGACCAATGGATTAACGTGCTTTCCATGCACACCCCCGTGCCTGGTTACACCACCAACTTACAGAATCCGGAAAAAAAGCGCTATTGGGATTTTCCCAATGGAAAAACGCTTTATTGCCCGAGTTGAGAATCCTGATCCTGTGACTGATAACAAAGTAATCGAGGTAAATACGATTCGAACCCCCGTTTTTGCGCCCTCCCGTTGTTGTTCCTCGAGCGTAGGTCGTTTATTGGCAAACATTAATATCCATAAACAGCACTATGTCTTCGTTGTAGTGGTGTGTAACACTTTAATAATAGTAATAATATTTTAGTGGCATAAAAAAGGCTGTACATTTCATTTTGAAACCCTGACTCCTGAGCTAGGTGAGGCCTGTTTTACCGGAGTCAGTGTGTCTATTAAGACAAGATGTACGGCGCACGCGTGCAAACATGTAAGAAGTGTAGACACTTCTTACATGTTTTCCTGTAATCTGATGAAAATAAATGGTTCTGTTTGAGACAGGAGACAGCTATGCATAGCTTTTGCTCATGACTTCGTTCGCGCGAAAAAACGGAATGTTTTTCCCGTTTCCATAGGTAGGTATTTGAGGAAATCCTCTCTTCATTGTGCGTTTCGGCTATGCATCTGTCAGTCACTCAGTAACCGATGAGTATATGTATTGCTATCTATGTCCTTTCATTGAATATATCCCACATGTGCATGTCTTTTCAATTTTAAAGACACGCAAGTGATCTTATAAGGGTTTCATTTTTTTTATTCTGACAAATGGTACCCTAAAAAAGCTTTAAACTACTTACGCGGTAGCCTGTAAGTGGTCCCGTCAGGTAACTTGACGTGGACCACAATTTCTGCGAGTGGCTGCCTTCCACACAGCTTGCGTATGGTCAGCAGCAGCGCCGTGCCATCGGAGTCGGTGGTCCGCACTGCGAAGCTGTCCCATCCCTGGTACTGCTCCGGCCGAGGCAGCTCGTCCAAGCGCGTCGGCTTCAGCTGTGACTTCCAGCGGCGCACAGCATAGCGCGCAAACAGCAGGCGCAGGTAGTAGTTCCAGCCTAGTCAAATCAGAACAATGTTGCAGTTTTATAAACCTAGAACACACACACACAGAAGTGGTAGGTAGGCTTATGTCAAAGAATATGTATGTAACCTATTAGGTGGTTGAAAGCACTACCAACAATGTGATGTAGGTAATCATAATTCCGATTTGAAAATGTATAGGGACATTGCAGTGAAAACGAAGCTAAAAGAATTATTAATACAAATTAACCAGTTGCAAGTTGCAACAGCAGTATTCAGGTTAGCGTTATTATAGATAAACTTCCGTAGGCATTATCGCTTCCTACTATTTTCTTTGGAGGTGTGTTTTCTCTGATTTCTCAGACGCTTTTTGTGAATTGGTGTTGATTAATCATTGCCTTGTCTGTAGAAACAGGACCTTTGTTTTTTCGTATGGGCTGAACTCCTCAGCCTTTGTGGGGCCTGCGAATATTCTGGTTCCGTGCTTACATCGTACGACTTGAGGCGAGAGCTCTCGTGTAGTACCTGCCAGGTCTGAAGGTCCCAAACTTTGCTACGGTCTGGAGTCTGCACCCTGCTAAAGGATTTGCGGGTATCTTTTTTTCGTCTCGCGCGGATATGCGAAGAGTGGCTTACGTGCCTACCTTTTTTATTATATTTAAATTTTGTTCTAGATTATGTTATGTTCAGAGAACCGGCCCGTTAAATGCGTAGTACCTATCTTAAATTTTCATGGACTTAGCTTTACGTCATTACGGATTTTTTTCACCCAAATTCTTAATTTAACCGGTTGCAACAGTGTTAAGGTCAGGCACGTTTTTTCCGGAGTAGGTACCTACTATTTTATAAACCCAACAAAATTTAACATCTATCTTTTTTTACTTGGAAATACTAATTTCAATAATTGTATTAACTACTTTTTCTATTAAAAAAACAAGTGATTTAGGTGGTTTTTTACTTGCAATTTAATTATACGTTACCTACACGTTCTAAGATAGCGAAGCGTTTTTATTTCGCTACAATAGGTACCTACAAATTAAAAATATCTAACCCCACCACTTTTGGACCTTGGGCCAAGGTAATCCCCATTTTGTAAATAAAAAGCGAAGTGAATATTGTATGATAATTTATGCCAAATCAGGAATACCGATAAACAGACACCTACCTAAAGCTGTTATCGAAAACACAAGCATCAAAACACTTGAATTATTTATTTACTAGCAGCGCCCCGCGGTTTCACCCGCGTAGTTTCCGTTCCCGTGGGAATACGGGGATAAAATATGGTAATAATAAAAAATAGCCTATGTTACTCCCGAGTGGTGAAAGAATTTTTGAAATCGGTCCAGTAGCTTTTGAGTTTATTCGTTACATACAAAAATACAAATCTTTCCTCTTTATAATATTAGTATAGATAACTAGCGGACCCGACAGACGTTGTCCTATCTTAACTATGAATATTGACATATAACTGGCCATATGAAAAACTTGCCTCAAACACTTAGTGACTGCGCTTGAGATTTATTTATCGACATTGCAAATGGTAACCTCAATGGAAATTGTATCCATTTAAATTCGAATGGCATGTCGTTCGGAATCAAAGGAATCCGTGAAATCAAAACGGCTGCACCTTTGTACTTCCCTTTCAGAATTGTAGCTTCGATGACGTTGTTAGTTAATTTCTTCACCGCAAGTCCGGAGCTATTACAAAGAAGTGGCTGGTTTATATTCCGCAACATAATGATTACCGATCCGATTTTTAGTTGCAGATTATGAAGTGGTAATACGGTCTATTTCAGCGAATTTATGAACTCCGTCGGATAGTTGACAACATCATCTTGGTTTGTAAAGGAGTCAATCGATTTGTATGTCATTAAATCACTAGCTATCTTATTTTGAATCTGAAAATTCATTTCGTTGACATCAACGTTTTTTGTAGGTAGTTAATAACTCAAAAATAACTCATAGGAAAACCTTCTCGATGAGTTTGGTCTTTGTTTCAGCAGTGACATAAATTGGTAGGAAATGTAATGTATCCAGACGATAAGTCAACAGGTATTTTGCGATTACAGTAAATCTCCTTATTCGCGCTTCCTTCATTCGCGTAAGTCGCGGAGTAAAAAAATGCAACCCAATTCCTATATTCGCGGCTAAAGATTTCTTTATTCGCGGATTTATTCGGTACATACATATTAATAAAAAGGATTGCAATAGGTATCCAACTCAATATCTTTTGTAAACGCGTCGTCAAATGGACTTATAAAATAAATCTTATTTCAAACTGCCTAAATTTTCCGCCAAAGTCCATAAAGTAGCAATCAGGAATTGTTGGTTGTCAATGTCAAATGTCAAAAACAGATGAAAAAGAAAAACAAAAGTATTACCTATTTTAAATTAGGTACTTAAATTTGATTTCTGAACGACGGGACGAACATCAAATGTTTCGACAGTCTATAAGGGAAAGCGAAATTGTTGTTTTTATTATATTCCAAGCATATTTACTCACATTTTACAGTCTGTCAAGAAAGTCTTGAAAAGAATGTTTTTGGAACTACTGCTTTTGCTAATACAGGCAACACTGAATAGTTGTCAAACTGAGTACCTCAACTGTCACATTGTAGCTCTTTGGTTGATGTTCTAGAGTTTTTTTGTGATATTTCAAGTTTTTTAATCGTGTGACCGCTAAGGAATAAAACATGAATCGTAATGTTTCTAAAAATGGTGCGAGACAAATAATATTTAATGTTTTCAAGAGTGTATGGCCGAATTTTAAGCTGGGACGTCTGGGATGAGCAAAGACGATGTTTACGTTCGAAAAGCAAAGTTAACCGCTACATAAATGTATTTATAATGTAAAACACAGTTAAAGAAATATAATCTCTGCATAATCTTCTGTTTTTAATTATAATTTATCTATTTTCATCATTGTTTATATTTCGTTGAGGTTATGAAATTGCCTACGATTTATTGTACTGCCTCCCCACGGTTTTGATCCTTTTGTGTATTTTTTTTAAATATTATTACGGTATTTGTTATATAACATGTATTTATATTGATATCAGGTGTTTTCGAAACCACAATTCGGCGCATAGTGAACGAAGGCATGAAGAATGAAGGCAACATTCATTCAGGAGTCAAATATTTGAATTCAGATTAATAAAGGAATATGTAATTAACTGCTGACTTTTTTGGCTATTGAGCTGTTATCGATATTCTACTAGGGTCATACTGAAATAGCAGCTCAGATATTATATAATATTCACAAAACTATTATAGTAGGCACCACTTAATATTTTAATGTCATTTGAATGGAAATTACTTCAAAGAGGAATGTAGTTCAACATTACCAATAAATAAGTCATAATTAACTCTTTTTTTGCATCCTGTGTCGGATAGTTACATAGACAATCGTTAGATGGGTATCTATTCTATTTCAAATAATCCACATGAAAATGTGGGTTTTTTTTAATAGTCAGCTACCTAACTCTTAACAAAATGAAAAAAGGTGAAATCAGCCCGAAAGGGACCACATTAATTAATTATAATCTCATTCTATTTCATTGAAAAAAAAAGTATCAACACTATTTAGTCGAACTTTATAGGGATACCATGTAAATTGATAGTGGCGCCCTCCCTTCTTTTCATGACTTTCTTGACAGACTGTAAACCTTCCCTGGACTTTCACAAATAATTCAAAACCAAAATGAGCCAAATCAGTCCAGTCGTTCTCGAGTTTTAGCGAGACTAACGAACAACAATTCATTTTTATATAGATTGTCTGTACATACTACCTTTTAACGTAAATCATTTAATTTAATATCGTACCGAATTAGGCAGAAAACTCATTAAAAAAATATTACTAGGTAACTCACAATTTTGGAAGCAGGAATTCCCCACCGTTAACTTTTTGCCTCACTGGTATGACACGACTAGTCACTGGTATGACTCTCAATACAAGCGAACATATTTAAACCCACACCGGGTTTAAATAAGTTCGCTTTTTTGCCTGCCTTATAAACAATTGCATATTCCTACTACATGCTACAACGCAAACAGCAGTAGGTATCTAATGAGTTGAATTTTAATAGCGCTGATGATTGGCGAGGGTGACCCCATTCTCAAGCTATCTTAGGAAATAGGTTGATAAATCACTTTGTAACCAGTTAGAAACTTAGAACCCAAAATCATAAGTCATTGAAATAATTAATACAGTTATGCGAGTTATCTTTTAATGGGTACAGAATCCACCTCCACAATATCTTATCAATTTAATCGTTAATAGGTAATCGTTCACTTTCAAGCAAGTTCAGTTTTTGTCGGGCATACCTACTTCAAGTACAGCCTATATTTCATTCCCTATACCTATTTAATTAATCCGCCTCACTCGCGTGACTTGGACCCAATTGGGCGTATTTAAAATATTACCTAAGGCTGAGTATTTTTTTACTAAAAAAAATAAAAGAAAAAACATTGTTACGAGTAGGTAGATAATAGAGCATGCATTATACTTACCAACTTCTCTATAATGTCCCTTATTGGGGGCTTGCTTCTTAATAAACACCAAGTAGAACACTATAGCACCGGTTATCAATCCAGACTGGAGGAGGATATCGTAAATATCCATTTTTATTCTATACTACACGATTTACATTAGTAAACAAATAAATAGTGACCACTTTAGCGTTCAATGTCAGTTGGAATTAAGAGACCTTGACAGAGCGAATGCGACGAGTGACGAGCGTGTGCGGAGACTTGCAAACGCGGAATGTGACATCACATCACACCAGAGCACGTTAATCATTAGTGATAGTAAAGTAATCAATGCTAGGTAACATGTATTGGGTACCTCAGTCATCCGCAGGTATTACGGCTGTAGACATTTGCGATCTTAATCCAGTTACCGCGTTGTTATTATCGCGTTGTTATTTGTAGCAACACATACCTACCTATAGTATAAGTAGTTATCTGCTATCAATTACGATAAAAATTATAAGTAATGGTGTTAGTAATAATGTTAAACGAATTTATCCAAGCAACAGTAATATTAAAGTAAGCAATAGTACCTATCTACTTTGATAAGCCGCTGCGGACTTAGATACTTACCCAATAGAACACAATTACACAACGCTCCTAATTAAATCGATTTTTCCAATCATGGCAGCTACATACCAATTTCAAAGTTCATTAGATACGTTACGTTAGGTACAGATACGACACGATTTCGATATAAGATAATGTACCTAAAACCTATTTTAATCATTCACATTTAGATTTGAAATAGGAAAACATACTTAAATAGTTAAGATCTAGGTATTGATGTGATTTACATATCAAAATTGTGCGCAGTTGTTGGTAAGTATGTAGATGGATCCTATATGTAGCGTCATTAGCCTAAAGAATTGGTTAAGCTTATGATAATTATCATGACCAGTTTGTACCAAATGTCTAAGGCTGCTGCCCATAGGAGCTGAGCGATGCCGAGCTAGAAGATGGTGGTTAATCAGTGTATCCACCCTTGGGAACACGTATTCATCTATCCATCCCAGTCAAAAGGTAGTCGTTGGGAGCATTTGGCCGCCCAAATTAATAAAGCATTTATTTAAGCTCAGGTAGTTATCAGAATTCGTTCACATAGCGGCCCATATCGTGCTGATTGACGAGGTGGGAAAGCTCTTTGAAAGAGTAATGCAAACCATCTCGTCAGGCAGCTGGTCAAAGTGGGGCTGGCTCTGGCGGGGTCCTACTCGGTTTCCGCACGGAACGCTTGACGGTGGATGCCATCATGCGCGTGAGATCACGATGGGGGATGCGGTTTCCGGGGCAGGGTCATCTTGGTGGTATCTCTTGACACCACCAACGCCTTCAACATCCTGCTTACGGAGTTGCATCAAGGAGGCACTCCGGTATCACCGGATGCAGAACTACCTCCGTCGCGTGGTCGAGGATTACCCACTGACGGACAGAGTCGTCAACCACCCCGGTCACCGCGGAGAGTGGAACCAGCGAGAGATAACGTGCAGTGCTCCAGAGGGTTCGGTCCTGGGACCTACAAAAACTTATTAGTGTTTAATAATACATATATAACAACAAAAACAAACATAACATAAAAAATATCGATGATGCATCATTCCTACCTCACCAGTGCATGAAGTTGCTGAAGCATCTGCCAGCGCGTTACCTGAAAGCATCCCAGACTCTGGGGCACTTTAGAGACCATCCAGCTGGCCTGGGGATAACGCACGGTCTCCGGCGAGGCGGCAAACCTCCTTGCCAGATTGCTGCCGTGGAATCTGGAGGACCCTCGCGCAAGTCTACGCGTTGCGCGTAGAGGAGCTACGCCGCACCGTGGCGAAACTTTACTGCCGCACCAAATCGCTGCGCAGCGGATCTCACGGAGGTATGGAGACAGCGAGGATATGGTGGGGGTCTGCCCTGCTTGAGCGGACAACGCCTCGTTGAGGCGATCGGCGGCGGCGACCTCTCACTTCCGGCCCTGGTTCAATCCATGTTCCGGAGCGAGGGGGCATGGGAAGCTGCCAACTCCTTCTGCGAAGCAGTAACAGCTAGAGAAGGCGGACGCGGACTGCGTGAGGGACAAGCCCATGCCCCAGGAGCTGCAACAGAAGACGCCCCATACACGGCACGGGCCTGTAGAAGGAGAACTATGGATGGCTCGCCGTCCAATCACAACCAGGCCCGGATCAACGACGCGTTTGGCTCTACGCGCGCCTCAAAGAGATGTCAGCGTACAAGACAAGGCCCGCTGAGGCCAGTGCCTGCCAGGGTCGTGTAATTTGTTTGAAAGGGTCACCGTGGGTCTAGATGTCACGGATGGGGGTTGGGCGGAGCCCAAGTCATTTGATGATAACCATAAAATAGGCTGCCATTTAAACGACTAATTAAGCTGTGACACATATAATAACCCTATTTCAGCCCTAAGGAAAAAAAATGATAAAAAGTAAGTTTTATAAATAAAAGTTGTCAATTTTATTAAAGACATAATTTTATTGGCAAAATAAGTCAACCACAAGAATAGATTTCGTTCATAAATAATAAGGTCCAAAATTAATTTTAATCAGCAACCGAGCGTAAATACATAATAAAGATATAACTAGAGAAACTGTACGATAGTTAACGAAGTTTCGCGGTATCGAATGACGATCAAACAGTAGCGGCAGTTGACCGCTCCCATACTCACATGTGGTTTCTTGAAATTAAAGTTTAGATTGTTTTGTTTTATAGCCATTATAATATCGAATCTTTATACTCCTTTTGTATAGAATAAATGCTATGCAAATCCAATAATTTCTAATATATCCGTGTTATCAAGAAAAAATAGTTTACAATTTCACGCGATATTTTACAATCGTTTACAATTATCCGGGGACATATACATACACTAGCTTCTGCCCGTGACTTCGTCTGCGTGGAATAGTCACTATTCCACGCACCAATACTAGCACTAATGGGAGGTTTCAAAACCGGGGGGTTTTGAAACATTTCCCATTGGTGCTCCGCTTCTATTGGTCTTAGCGTGATGATATAATTATAGCCTATAGCCTTCCTCAATAAACGGGCTACTAACACTGAATTTTCAAATCGGAGCTATAGTTCCCGATATAAGCGCATTCAAGCAAACAAAAAAAACTCTTCAGCTTTATATATTAGTATAGATTAATAACAGCAACAAAACAACCTTTACACTTTATGTAATACGATTTATTTACTAACTAGAAGTAAGTCCTCTACATTATTGCTATGTTATATAATGTAACAGTTTTGTGTATATAGGTCAACAGACGATAGCATAATGTTATCTATGTTTGTCTACAACAATAAGCTCTATTATGTACTAAATATATACTGATTAAACACGATCGGATAAATGGTTAAATCACAGTTTAAGTATTTGTCATAAAATGTAAAGGTAAATCGAATCTGCTCAAAATAAACTAAGTTTGAATAATTTTATAGATCATTGAAACCAATTTCATTTCTAAATAAATAATAAATTATACTAATATAATAATAGCTCTCATATTGTGATGACGTTATAATAATCACTGAATATAAAATAAGTTATTTAAATGCTTACAATTTTTATTCGTCAATCAATTCCTACACAAAATGTACGGTTATTCGTCGATGAAATCGAGTTACTACATAAACATGTACCTACACAACCACACAATTAATCAAATTTACATAATATTTCATAAGTTCACATATACATCATTTATACACATATTCTTTACTCTAAAACAGATATTGAACAACACCTACATGATCATGTACTTCTGAAACATCCTGTACATGAAGGACGACATACCGCGAGCATTCGTTGCGCGAATATTTACCTATTGCAAACGTTCGTCGTGTTATCTGTTGTGACGCAACACTTCAATAGTTAGTACGCTTCACTTCAATAGTTAGTACGCTTCACTTCAATGGTACGCTTCAGTAAATACATCACTAAAATAAGAACATGCAATGCATGCTCGCGAACGAACGTTGTATTTGACAAATGACTACCGACCAACCAAATTCGCGAAGAATATGTTTGCGATAAGAACTATACGAATGAAATATTTGTCTTTGAATTAGAAAATATTAGTTTTTCGTCAAACTGAGGATTCGCTTATACTGATGGTGATGACATTGAATAAAAAACTTAAATTTCAGTCTCATAATAAAGAGAAAAGTTTACAAGAATCTAAGAACGTCAAAGGGTGTCCTAAAGGGCGCTGTCTCGATTACATCCTAAGAAACTAAAAATAAAGTTTAAAAATCAATGTTGTAATTATCCTCTGCTCCACAGTAAGTACCTACTTATGGTATGCGCTGTCTTAACCCACAGTCATTTCAGATTCAAGACACTCATTGACATGCAAACATGATAAATAGCAGTACCTAACTACGAACACACATAAACAACAAAAGTGTACTACCTACCACGTGTATTTTACAACCATACCATGATTTCAAGGGAATAAAATGCATTTCCTTTATTTTTTATTGAAACCCTATCAATGATATACGACTCCATATATAATATAAAATGCATTGAATTAGCTAATAATCATACAAAAATTTGTTAAAATACGGAACACAACCCTTTATTATTTCATTGTTTTACAATAACTATCTATCACAAATTAATTTCAATAAATATCGAATAAAAATGTAATTACGACACACGAGGATGAAATGTCTAAACTGAAATGAATCTCGCTGAATTTCATTTACTCTCGTTAGAATTGCACAGGACTAAATTAAATGGCAAGTTTACGAACAACTTTAGTATGGGAAGAAAAGCTTCCGTACAATATATTGATGTTCGTATAAAGCAATTTTTGAGTTGCCCAGTAACTAGTTATTCATATTCATTAATTTAGTCTACCGAAAGATTGACAATGAAGTGAATCAGCCTGTATATGGCAATTGACTGCGTTAACCTTAGATATGCGTGCTCGTTTCATTTAAGCAAAGAATACATTTTCAACCACTGAAATACCGATCACCAGTTTCGTTTCTCATGCGTTTCTATTCAAATTAATAATATAACAATTAATAGTGTAGATAAAACCCTGAACATAAGATGAGCGAATATGTATCTAGATAGTCTTCTATACTAAGTTTATAGGAAACAAATATGAGCTAATAGCAACTCACAAAGCGACGTAAAATTATAAATATCTCGTAATAATCTATTTCGTAGTAAAGTAACTATCATAGCCTATAATTGAAGTCACTTTCAAAATATCCGATCCAAAAGTTCTGTTAAATAAATGTAAAAATATTAATTTCTATAAATAAACATAGCTATGATGCAGTCCACTAAATGCATAATACAAGGACAATTAGATTAGCTAGTGAAACCCCGCACGCGCGACGGGTATATCTAATGAAGATAGCATCGAGACGAGGCGATAGCTACTGCTAAAGACGGAAGTGTCAAAACTATCCATACGAACGGCGTGTGTCACTGAGTTTAGTTCAGTTCGCTCAAAGAAAATTACAGATGACTATGAACAACGGGCGAAACTTTTACTCAGCGCAATGAGGGTTTTCTGAAAGAAAAACAGTCAAGCATTTGGCGCGACCAGAACCAGACGACTTCGACGTTAAAATCGAGGGGTACGACATCAACATGACGTTAACTCAAATGTCGCAATATCTAAGAGCTTTGATAGGTGCCTGGACCTGATGCCTCAGTGCTGCCACCTACTGCACGTTATTTGAGAAAACTCTCCTTACGCGACCACAGATATTAGCAATAGCGTCTCTAACCGCTGCCAGCGCGGTGTTCCTTACTCCATTATGAGGTGACTCAAGAAGTTTAAAAAAAAACCGATCTCCGGAAGAATTTCTCCAGCTAAAATAATTTGACCTTGTATCTTTTATACAACATATCAAAGACAATGAGAAATGCTTTTTAATAAAGTCTAGTCGTAGCGCTGACTCAAGTAGCACCTTAAACAGCCTCTTTATGGTACTATATAAATCTCAAACAAATATTTAGTTGACAACTATTCTTCTTTTTGCTTGATGGGCTCCAACTCTTCAGGGTTTTCATCCATGCTGGAAGCGGTATCCGTACGAGACTTGTCAACTGGGTACAACCTGAAATACAAGATATGTCAATTAAAGATTAGGTAAAAAAAAACCAATCATTGTTTAAAACTTTAGATCATAGAAATCAAGGACGTCCGAAAGCGTGTCTGGAATATGGAACAAAACAATAGGAAATTTGAAAATGAAAACAATATATCTATGTAGTTTTAATTTCCGCGAATATTAGTGGGTTGCAGGTATGCACCTCCCTCCCGCCCGCTATATTATGCACATGCAAGATTACTAGGCAAATGCAAGGATTTTAAGCACATGCAGGAAGGCAATGCAAAACCCAACACCATTACCGACACGACTGACTCGCTGACCGTTCAGTTCAACGGTCAGCGAGTCAACACGTCCCCTGAGGATGCCTCGTGGAGAGGCGAAACACGTGTCGGTAATGGTGTTGGGTTTTGCATTGCCTTCCTGCATGTGCTTAAAATCCTTGCATTTGCCTAGTAATCTTGCATGTGCATATAATAATAGACAAGTAAAACCACAAGAAAAATCTACAGATAAAAAAGCAGTCGTTCAGTCCAATCTCGATGGGCAAGAGCTCACTGCATCCGTTTTTTTTGTACTTCGCATCTCTCAGTCGCCGTTTAACTGTACACAGTCAGTCAGTCAGTTCACTAAACGTGGTAGCTCTCAGCCTTCCGGAGCGTGGACGATCTTGAAAACTGCCTGTCTCCCTGTATCGAGTTATTGTGCCATGAACACAAGTCTTCGATAACGTCAGTTGTGAAGCAATCTCAAGTTCAAAATTGCCTTCATTATGTAAAACAACGGTGGCAGAACGCACTTCTCTGCTAATTTCGCGTGCTTTTCCCATCTTCACTGTAGAAACCACAAGTATAGACTAACTGAGATTGTTTGTGAACAAACCCAAGTAACCTGTTTTCAGAAGCTAAATAATCCTAATTATGTACCAATGCTAAACAAAAGCAAAGTAATTAGTAATGAGCACATCATTCTACCACTTAGCTCTAGAGCAGCGTTTGTCGGTGTTTGAAAACAATAGATGATCTTTGTCCAATAACTTGAAAATAAACAAAAGAATGACTTCTTTTAATATTCGATATCAACAATAGAATATGAAGATGTGCATTCCTCTGATTTGTCTTATGGGATTATATTACAATTTATTGATAGACAATGTTGTTTAAGTGCGGTCTTAAACTTTTGGCCGGCAGTGTATTTACTGATTAAATCTGTACGCCTGTAATTATTTAGCCCCGAGCTCCTTACCTAACGGTAAGTCTAAAAATAGATTCTTTCACACCTAAACAACGTGGTCATCTAAATTCTAAGTTGCATAATCGTTAGTTCTACTAAAATCCGGTTAGTTTGTGTCCAAGGTAAGTCCACATACAAACACATAAATTAACGATATAGTGACCGGAGCAATAATTATCATATTTGAAAACGAATTAGATACGGTGATAACAGTTAATAATCTGTTAGTTGAAATTCAATGTGCATTAGATGTATGACTTGTATGAGTATTATTTTGCACACAAAAAAAAACTTTTTACAAAAAATACAACTGACTTTTACACAAAAAAATAAAAAAGTGCAAAATAACTTTAATTACAGTTCAAAAGTCAGTTGTATTTTTTATAAAAAGTTTTTTATTTTTCACTTTTTAGTGGTACCTACACCCCCTGCCCTCCCCCACCTAAACGAACCAATCACATTGGTGTAATAAAAACGTACTGCTCCTTTGCAGAGTGAGACAATGTAGATATTTTTTTTAGATTTTTGTTGATTTTTCGAAAACCGCTTGGATGATTTCGATAAAATTTTCATGGGACCATTTGGAAAGTATACCCTTTCCAACGTAAAAAGAATTTTTCAAATACGGTTGACAAGCGACAGAGTTATGCGCGAACAAACATTAAAAAAAAAAAAACAAACACCCGAATTGAGAACCTCCTCCTTTTTTAGAAATCGGTTAAAAATATGCTTTTAGCGATCTTCATAAGCGGAAAAAGAGACATAATATAATACAGGGTTTTATAGAAATAACACAATAACTGCTAAGAGGATACTGTACTTGCGATTTTTCGCGAATATGTACTGAAGAATTGTTTTCTTTATTCGATGACAGGTTGGCCTATAGAAAATATTTGCGCAGTCTGTGAATCTCTCCCAAAGAATATACAACTATTCTTAGGACGATATTCACATTCTGCGCTATTAAGTTAGTTTTATAAAACAAATCTTTTTCTTATGTCAATTCACATAAGCCAGTGGTTTCGCACCTTCCGTCGCTTTCCTTGACTGATAACCAGAAATCAAACTTAAAAACTCAATATAAACTCACCATCTCTGATACAAATAAACTAGGAAGACGAGATCATCTCTGAAGCAAGCTACCCGATGCGCGGTGGGCATGGTGATGATGAACGCGAACACGTCGTCGATGAACGTGTTGAACGCCTTGTACATGAAGGCACGCCACGGCAGCGCCGCCACCGAGCGCAGCCGGTAGTTCACGAACAGCTGCGGCAACATGAACAGGAACCCGAATGCGTACACGCCATTCACGATGCTGTGTAGAGCCCAGGAGTACCAACTGCAAACAGTGATGATTTTTAAGTATACATGTTTCTGAATTAACGTCCTGCTTGTTTTTTTGTGATATAAATAACGATGACGATGGCAGTTGCGCCAGTGACGGAAAAGTTGAAAGGAAGATAACTGGAAATTTATATTTGTATGTAAAAATTAAAATGGATTTAATTTAACTATAACACTACTTATCGAAAATGTTTTCAACTAACTTTTTAGACCTATGTATCCTGCTCATATGTGTGGAGTTTCATTAAAATCGGTTCAGTCATTTCGGAAAATAACGACTTAAAAATTTGTATGAAATGCCGTTTGCCGTATACGCTCTTAACCGATTTTTTAAACTGACTGCTACCTAGTTTTTTGAAAATATTGAAATTGTAATGGGTTTCCTTTTTTTTTGACGAAACTATCTGAGGCGGGCGCAGTATTTTTCGAGCTCGCTTCGCTCGCTCTTACATTTATATCTCTTGTCTTAGTGTCTGAGCTTGCCTCCAAGAGTCAACACACATTAATCTATCCCAGTCGAGGTGGAGCTGGCCTTAGCAAAAAAAATTGTAATATTCTCATTAACCACTTCTTGCGGACAAATATTAACTACATATCGAAAAGAAAAACAAATATCACACAGCTCAAATACAAACCCAGCACAAATAGAGCAACTATTTGTGCCGCTGTTTTTTTCAGTAATGTTTTTACATGACTGTTTATTACAGACACTACCTGAAATTTACCCCAGCGGGCGCCAAACAGCTCCGCCCAGAGCTGAAGGATTGATCTGATGGTTTCCCATAAAAAAAGAGGGAAAACAAAAAATGTTCACAAGAACGAATTCACAAAAACAAGAACGAATGTCGCAACCCATTATGATTTTCGGTCCCTGGGCCTCCATTTGTGGCACCAGGTGTCACCGACTCATTATTTTTAGATTAGATAGATTAGGGACCTTTCACCCCCATCTGGACTGAAGGAAAGTTAAAACATTACCTCTTGTGCGGCTCGTAAACCAGCGAGTAGATGGCGCCTGCGAAGCAGAGCGGGTACAGCAACATGGAGAGGTACTTCATGGCCTCGGCGTCGGCCTTAGCGGTGCTCCTCTCACCCGCGTCCGCGCTAGTGTCCCGCCACACGCGGACCCTCCAACCAGAGAACGATATGCGGAGGTGCAGCACTTTTGTCACTTTCCATAACTGAAATATGAGTGTAGTAAGTATTATATTTGCCGTATAGATTAGACATTAAGTGTAATTTCTTGCATCTTTGGTAAGGAAGCTGGCAAAGTAGGCTATGAATTACTGACTGAATGTTTGAAGAAACTGATAAGAATAAACAAATATTAATGAATGGATATGAAGGAACAGATATGAATGAATGAATAAAAATAAATCAATGAATAAAAAAACTTGAACCTTGAACAAATAGGACCAGTAATTGCCTTACCTCAATAATCGCGCTAATACCGGCCGGTATAAGTACAAGGAGCGAAGTCTGCTCATCCAGCAGATAAAAGAATATGACCATCTGTGAGAACGCTCGCCAGAACACGGTGCGCGCCGATAATCCCGCAAGAGAACGCTTGCGGCGCCAGAATGAAACGTCATTCTTGAAGGCCAGGAAGTCAAACAACAGCTGGAATAGAAATATATTATTTTAGTGATGGTTAGCCCATTTATCGAAACAGGCTTTGTCACATCATACTGCAACTAATAGGAGCAGAGCATCAATATGTTGCAAAGATCAGGTTTTTTTTCTCTTATGTAACATAGACAATGTTGCGTGGATCAGCTAATGTGTTACAATTTATTTTGAACTGGTTAACATAATGAAACCAATCAATACTTTCAAGACAAAGCAAAAGAATTATTCAAGGCTTGTAGTTTTTTATTTTCTGATTTTTGCTAGGAAAATGCTCTTGACAGATTAGGTGTGGTATTATATTTATTTTGAGCACCTGATTATAGTTTAAGAATGATTACTTACATGACAACTGGCAATCAACACAGTAGCTGATAGTAAATACAAATTGGTGTCAGCAAATATTCCTTTAACATCATCCACATCTTTCTCACTGAAGCCTAGAGAAAACAGCTGTTCTAGCGCCAAACGGACATGCAGTGCCAATCGTAAGGACCCATAAGATGTTGGTGCCACATTCACCGTTATATTCACTTCTGTTGAGCTAGTGTTGAGCAGTTGGTAGTGTGCTAATCTGGACTTCAAAACGTTGTGTTGTAGTATAGGCAGGAATTTACCACTTCTGACCCTAGAAGAAGAAATAACACACAAATTTATGAAGCGAGACTTTCAATCAATTAGTTTTAGTTTATAGGAATATGTACTAATCTTTTTTGTGGGCAACTCATGCATTCAAAAAAAGGGTTGGTAGAAAATCTTCCACCTTTTTCACAAAGTGATTTTCACTATGTGATCTGTTGTTACATCAACCTGAGATAAGTCAAATCACTCATACTCAATCATGATGACTACAACTGAAACTTCACTACTGACAATAAACAGGGTGACTGGTAATTGAGTGCATTTCTTGAACTGGGATGTTTTAGAGCTAATTTGCAATGATTTTGCAAACCCGTTCATTTCAAAAACCCGCACCTACATCTGCCTTTCCCGCGAACCCCATTGCCCGGCCAGATTACAGCAATTACCGAACAATTGTGAGTCTGGATTAACGAGGCCCTGCTGTAATTATTTATTAAAAATTACCCAGTTGCAGATTTTAGTTATATACAATTTCTATTAACTGTCTTTTTATTTGATAATTCCAGAAACCTTGCGATTTTTTAAACGGTATAGAGCCCGGGTCTTTTCTGCTGTTTCATGCCTGTGTGCTGCCAGCTGGTGGCTGTTAGTTTCAGTTTCTTATTTTCTATACATATATGTGAAGCTAGCTGTCTGACATACTGTGATTGGTTCTGGTCAGCCAAATCAGGCAACATGAGCAATTTCCAGTTTTCTTTGTCGATTTGACACTTTGGGCATTATGAGGACCTGCCTGGAGGTGACTAACTAATTGTGTCAGTAGTGGTATCATTGCTTGCCTCATGAACAAGTTGTATTAAAGAGGTGTAGTTATTTGCTCATCATTGAACTCAACAGTGCTATCATTATGTGATGATTTCTCATACCCAAATATTGCAAGTTTGACTTAAATTCTTTGCTTAGACAGTCTAACTCACCTTCTTCAGAACAGACTCAATTAGGCTAGCTAGAATAGCTTCTTAATAAAAGTAACTAAGTTTTAGTTTCCTGAATATTGCACTTACTAGTCAAAATAATTATTATAAATATTACCTTATGTAAGGATAGAGCTCTCCCGGTATCCTATTACTAGGCAGTCTCAGATCATCTGTGAGAATGGACAGTGGAGCTACTGTAGTTATGTGAGAGTATGGACGAACTGCTTTCTTTTCTAAAGTGTTTTTACCCTCGGCCTGGAAAATAACATACAATTAATAGACCATGACCACCTGATCGAAAGCATTGATATGAAGCTAGGATAGAAAACAAAATAGCTCACGTTTTGCTGAAGAAGTTTAAATGTTGCAGCTTGTGGTTCAGTATGCGTCACCAGGGGGAGAGTGTGTATGGACTCCGTACGGACTATCTCGTCAAATTCGTTGTATAAGCGGCCATCATCTAATAAAACTGCATGCATAAACAACGAACCATTGTTGCGTGTTTTACGTGGCACTTTTAATGTAATTTCACTAAAACATAAGTACAAATTTGAATTAATTTGATGAAAATTTTGACAGTACAGATTTTATGCCATATGCGGAAGAAACCATAGGCGGAGAATACGTACAAAGTTGCCGGATTTCGATAGTCAAATTTGAGAGAAGTATGTACTTTTGAGACACTTTCCACAGTAGAACCGTCTAAGTATGGATGCTCTCTTACAGAAGTGTACAGAACTAGATGCTGCACTGGATTTGAAGTTAAATAAGATGTAAAACATCTCTCGCCACGACTACATTCTGGCGGTATAAATATTTCAGTTAAGGTCCATATAGTATTGATAACATAAACAGCAAAAATTATAGACAGTATTAAACTAGCAGATATATATTTCATTCCGGAAAATTCCTGGACCACTTTTAATGGAATAAAAATATTTGTATTTCGTAAAACGGCAAAACGACACGACCATACACACACTTTTTTCAATTAATCATATTGTCATTATTTTTTAAATTGTCAAAGTAAAATTGACATTATCGTGCTGCATCTCGTTTCCTCATGGATCATTGACATTCCTACCTCAATGTCATGGATACGGCCAGGATGTCAAGAAAGAAAACGAACGTGTTCATAAAAAGTCCCCATAATATCTACGCAAAGTCAATAATCGATTGAAAATTGAATACGTCAAAATCGACTAACTAAATATAACAGTATTTTTTTTTAATTTTCAGCTATTCTAAGGTTAGTGCTTTTTAAAATTTACCTTACGCTATAAAATTTATGTTTGGGTATGAATGAAAAAATGATTTTTAGATTATAGACCATTCCCATTTTTTTTCCATTCTGCGAAACTACGCACAACCCTGCTGTGTATAGTTTTTTTTTGTTTGGGCAACATCATAATTTATGGGCGACTTCAAAACGTAATAAATCGGTGTTTCCTTGGAAATAATATTGATGTTTCATGAAATTAGAAGAAATACTAAAGGTATATTTGATATTATACATTGATACTCAAAGTGTTAGGCTTTCTATCCCAAATAAAAACGGGGGGCCTATGTGGCATATTGTTTTGACAGTTGTCACTTTATCTATCTGATATTTTGTTTATATTTCAGAATCGAAATGGTTTTGTGCAACCTCTGGTTATTGAATTGTTGCAAAGAATTTGAATTGACCCTCAATTGAAAAATGTTAACACCGAATACGAATATGCGTCCAAGTAACCGTGGCAATGGATGCTAAAGACTTGAGGACCGAGACTGCTGTGAGTGAACGCAACAATGACGGCAGCAAGTACTCTCAAGGCGGAGGTATCGCGCTCCATTGCGACAGAAATAAGTCATATCAAGATATTGGATCTAACTCATTGGGCAAAGTGGATGTACCGAACGCACGGCCGTGCGCCGTCATCGGGCCCGACCGAGTCGTGCCTCCGCCCGCTACCAGCGAAGCGTATCACTTAAAGAAAGGTCCTGTCGAGCCATGGCCATGCATGGACAATACGTATCGACGACCACCCGAATACCCCCATAAACTAACCAATTACCAGAACCCCACAAGGAACATATCACCAAGACAAACATTCCAAGAAAATATGCAGCGTATCATGGTGCCGCCTACATACAACTCTGTCAAAGTAAATGAAGACACCAACTTTGCTCAAGTATCAGATAGAAGCAATGGTCTATCTAAAAATATCAAGTTAAACATGCCACCCGAGGCAAAGTTCTGTGATGTGCCTTATGCTGTTAATCCAACTAATAATGAACATAAAAATGTCAGGAACCCTGAAATGTGTTTACCTAGTGCAAATCCCACTCATACACGGACTGCTCCCCATGTATGGCCTCCGGGCAGTGTTAATTTACGTACTTCAAGGATGTACGGTGCTCCTGAACTGTACCAATATCAAGACTACCCCAGCTGTGCCGGTCCTCGACCGGTAGTGCCTCAACCTCATAGAACTGTTCCAGAGGAACAAGGCTATGTCTATGCTGATTCATACTATCAAGAAGGAAACCTCCGTTTCAAGCCGTATCCAACTTCAAAGGAAAGGTATCCCCAGCAAAGGTATGAATACATTGGTAATTATACTAATCCATTTCATCCCCCACCTGGATTTCCATCTCATAAATATGAGGTTCAGAAACCTATGGCCCCTCATCCGTATCCTCCATATCCTCCTATTAAATATGTGGATAGCCGAGTTGCTGAACCTGTAATGGAAGGATATCAAAGAAATCCTCAAGGCCTAGGCCCAAGCTACAATATTCAATATCGTAATCAAGTTTTCCATCCAAGCTATGGACCAGTAGTTGGAAATGGTCCTCAAAGTAAAATGCATTCCTACCCACCTGATGCTCATATGAAATCCATTCCTCCTAACAAACTACCTTATGATAGCAATGCTAAAGCATATATTGAATATGAAAATAGTCGACCCAAATTATATCCCCCATCTGATAGCTACTTTATCAATGAAATGGCAAGAATGCCTATGAAAAGTCAAGTAATAATGCCGAATTATTCAACAATAAATATGCACAACATACCACCAAACCCATATTACAAAAAAGACACCCAACATATTAAAAATTATGAACATATGGCTCATTTTAGAAACATGGACCCTAATTTAATACATAATCCTATTTCAAGACATGCACCTGTGTTTTCACCCAACACACTAGCAATTTCACCCACTGATTCTAACACCAGTAATGATACTACACAAACTCATGGAACTTCTCAAGAAGACTGTGGTTATGTGAGCCAATCATCAACTGCAAGTGTTCGAAGTATCGATTCAGGCATGAACAGACTACCAAATGAATACATAAGAAAATATTATGAAAATAGATATGGACCAATAGTTAGAACATCACCTATGATGTCAAAGTCTCTAGTAAACTCTAATAATAATACATCCAAAGACAAAAAGCAAATAGACGTTAGACAGTTCCTGCAAATGTGGAATGAAGGTGATGAAGAACAAGAAGAAAACGGCTCCAAAGAAACAACAATGCAGACAGGTTCAAGTGATAAAAATAATTTTGGTAAACCACACTCACATGAAGCTATGAATAGTCAACAGTCCCAGGAACAACTATATGTCCTAGGGCTGGTGAATGTTCCCAGTGAGGAACTTGCAAAATATGAACATATTCAAAAAGTTTCTAAATTGCCTGAGAACATTAAAGGATATAATAGTATCGAATTACTCAATCAATTTGAAGAAGTAATAGAATCGTCACATATGAAAAACTACAATTCACCTACCCCTAAGGAGTCAATGTACCACACACCAATGAAAGGTGGTCATCCAAAACAGGCGACAGGGGTAGTTCCACCAAGACCAGTGTCGCCTTTGGATGTAGAAGCTAAAATAAGTCAGTCAGTTATTCATAAAGATGTTGGATGTAATTTTGAAATAAAACCTTGTAGTCCTAAAATGCTCAATGTAGAAGTTGCTGCATCCGTCCAAAACATTTTGGCTGAGAGGTCAATAGAGAAGGTCGCGAATCCCGTCATGTTGAGATCGCCCATGTTAAATGGCATGAATGAAAATATTGACTGTAACATGATGAAAAGAACTGATCACCGTATGAATATGAATGAAAATTTAAGAGTTCCAAGCTGTAAAATGTTAAATACCCAATATTCCAATAGCAATTCTATTGATCCAATGAAAAGTAGCTATAGCATACACGACCTGGAAAGTAATTCTGGCTTATGTCTAGCCTCTCTACCCAGACTTGACAATGATATTGAATTGAATTTCCCTGAAGTCAATCAACAATTCATTAATGCAAATAAAGGAGATAATACTGTTTTAACAAATTCAATAAGGGACCTACCAACATTAGAAGTATTGGATCAATCATCAAACCAGATTAAAGATAAATACAATAATACAAGTTCACCAAGGCGAGAATATGATATCGTTAAATCGCCATATATGGTTGACTCTGAAAAAGAGTTTTCCAAATTGAGTAAATACCGTAAATCTAAAACTTTTGAGACAAAAGACACTCTTGTACAACACAATGTTAATGCTCTCAGAACTGACAGTGTTATCATAAAAAATCCTGAAAACATAAAGAATTATGAAGAAAATCCAGATGTTCCTAATGACTTAAATAAAATGGATATTCAGCAGGCTCCAATAAACTTGACTTCACAAGGAAACCTTTCAAGTAATTTAGAAAATCCATCTGATACGACTGATCTCCAAGTTGCAGAAAAAGAAAAACACTTGCCTGTAGAGATTGCAATAGACTTCAGTTTAAACAAGACAGGGATCCTTAACCATACTGAATATATAGACACAAAAATTGAGACACAAATGAATACTTCAACACAGAAAGAAGAAAACCCTTTTATCATATTAAATAAAAATAAATCGTCTGATTCGGTTCATTTACTTCCTGTATTTGAAGACAGTGAAAATTTGAGTAATGTGAATAATAAAGATGTAAATTGTAATCTTGATTCTATAAAAAACAGTCAGGATGTATCTAAAACAATCCCAGTAATCAATAATAAAAATAAATATGAAGCAGATTTCAAAGGAATCCCAGCAATTAATAAGAACTATCAAAATATTGAAGGCAAGAAAAACAAAAATACACCTACTGTTGTGGAAGAAACGAATATAGAAGTTAGTAGTGCCCGATTGGCTACAAAAACAGAAATACCTGGCAATAAACATGAAAGTAACATTATTAGTGAGAAGGCATTCTGTAGTAGTGAGGACTTGAGGACTGACGAATTGACGGAAGACGCAAACAATACGTTAACGGAATTTGATTCAAGAATTACATCAAATCTTACGCAAAGTTTAGAAGAAAAATATAAAATGGACACAGCTGAAAACACCACAAACATTATGATGGAGGAAGACTTCGATCATAAAAATAACTTTGTTGATAAATTAAATAGTCCGGTCCATAGTGAAACTAAAACGGATTTTTACGCTTCAGGTATTAATAATGCCAGCGAAATTGTCGATTCCAAGATGACTGAAAAAACACAACAACACGACAAAAAAGATCTCATAACAATTGAAGAAACATGTTACAATAGCTGTGAAAGTCCCGACCTGAATACGAGTTTAGAATCGCATACAATTTTAAAGGACTATGTGATCGATCATGCATGTATAAATGAAAACATTGAAACCAGTGCGTCTCAATCATCAGAAGACCTCGGATCAGCCCGCGAAAGAGAATTGAAGGATTTTGAAGAGACATATTGCGAAGATACGCAGATCAGCTCAAAAAATAATGATGAAACAGATTGTGAAGATACACAGAGCAGCCCAGAAAATACTGATCTGTGTGAAATGGATTTGTCAGGCGACGAAAACATAAAACAAAAATTTGAAGAACCGTTTCGAAGAAAGGTATCGTATGGCAGTAAAGAATTACATTCACCTTGGATTCAAAAATTACTAACGTTTTCTGAAGGAAACTGTAACAATGTTACAAAGAAAAATGACACGGACAGTAAAAGCGATGATTTAGTAACAGAAACTACAACGACTGCAGAAAGTAACGATAGTCACGATGATTCTTTGATTGGAATTTTTGATTTGGAGATAAACAATTCAATAGCATTAAAAGAAGTAACTGTAGAAAGTGATGTTGCTCGTAATGATATTAATTTTAAAACTAAAAAAGCAGAAGAAATAGAAAAAACTACAACTGGAAATAATGAGTGTGATAATTCTGAATTTGAGATGGAAAAATCAGTACAAATGGAAAAATTAACAAAACAAAATAATGTGTATGATGATTCTGATTTTGAGATACCAATAGAAAAAATAACTACAGGAAGTAATAATGATCATTATCATTCTGATTTTGAGATAAGAACATCAGCAACAATAGAAATAACTACAGAAAATAATGATGATCATGATAATTCTGATCTTGACAGTATAAAATCAGCACCTACACAAGAAGTAACTACAGAAAAGAATGTTCGTGCGGATTCTGATTTTGAGAAAAGAAAATCAGTATCACCACAAGAAGTTACATCAGAAAATAATTATGATCATGATCATTCTAATTTTGAATTGAGGGAATCAGGACCAAAAGAAGTAACTACAGAAAATAATGACGATCATGATATTTCTGAGTTTGAGAAAAGAAAAACAGCACTATCAGAAGAAGTTAATACAGAAAATAATCATGATCATGATGATTCTGATTTTGAGATCAGAAAATCACTACCAATTGCTTATGAGATAAAAAAATCAACAACAGCAGACGGTACTTCAGAAAATAATTATGACCATGATGATTCTGATTTTGAGTTGAAAAAAATAGGACTAAAAGAAGAAGCAACGACAAGAAATAATTATGATCATGATAATGGTAATTTTGAGGTAAGAGAGACAGTACTACCAGAAGAAGTTACTACAGAAAATAATCATGATCATGATGATTCTGATTTTGAGATAGAGAGAGAGAGAAAATCAGGATCAAAAGTAGAAGCAATCACAGAAAATAAGAATCACTGTAATTCTATTTTTGAGAATAGAAAATCACTATCAGTAGCGGAAGAAACAACAGAAAATAATTATGATGATTCTGATTTTGAAATAAGGAAACTAGTACCAATAGAAGATGTAACTGTAAAAAACAATGATGACGATAAAGATAGTCCTGTATTTGAGATAAAAAAACGAGTACCACGAGAAGAAGTAACCACAAAAAATAATTATGGGTCTGAATTTGAGATAAGAAAATCAGTACCGATAGAAGAAGTGTCTTATAAAAATGTAACAGAAGATGTGAATGAAGGACTAAACAATTCTACCCATACTGCTGACGAAGCCGAAGTTACCTGTGTTTTAAATGCACGTGTTTTAGACCACAACCTTAAGGAAACTATAAACTCGGAGGTTAATTACGAATGTGAAGAGGTTGCTAAAGATGAAGCAATTAATCATAAGGAAAATGAGGTCACACTAGATCAAGTCGATAACATTACTACTGCTGGCACTGCATTGCTCACTTACGCATTCAACGAATCCAACATTATCGATCCATTAGAATCTGAACCTGACAACAATGAAAATACTGACGTCACATCTGAAACGCGACTTATCAGTGATATTGAAATTCAATGTGTAGCACCCGACACTTCTTCTAATATAGAAGTTTTGTGCGAGTCGTACCAAGAAGAGGCAGAGCATTGTAGCGAACAGCCAGAATATAAAGAAGCAGAACTAGAATCATCTGATAATTTTCAACATGTACGATTTTCTTTTAATGGATTACAAACAAATGACGTTCCGTTTAAAAAACCTCAACGTCTTAAGAGGTCACTATCGGACTCTGCGTTAAATATGTACAATAGTGATGAACGAACAAAACAGGATAGTGAAGAGAATGTTCAATTTGTCTGGCCGTTTAAACGCAGAAAAATGAATGTTGTCGAGAATGACTTACTAGCACAAAACTTGTGCAGTATCATAAATAATAACCGCCGAAACTCTGTTTCCTCTTTCTATAACGAAGACAATGTTTCGTTTTGTATTTTAATAGATAATAGCTGTATTATAACAGAAGAAGAAAACGAGGAACCAGAAAAGGTGTGCTACACAGAGCTATCAGAAGAATGTTTAGCTGAAATACAAAGTAGCTGTACAAAACAAGATGAAAATGTAGAGACATTGACGGAAGCCGCGTTAAGTCCACAACAAGAAAACGCGTGTGAAAATTCAGATTCCTTTGTGTTGGACTGTGAAGAAGATCAAACCCTCGAAGAATCTTGGGATGAAGATGTCGGTTGTGTAGAAACAGTTATCAGTGACGATATTGCAGAAGACATTGAAATCTGCGGGCCTTCTCCAAAAGTCGACTCCTTGTCTGATAATGACGAGTCCGGTGTATTTAGTTTCAGTGATCATACTGACAAAGTTAAATTCATATATGGTGACAAAATGTGCGATGATGACGCTCTATTTGTAGAAACCTTGTATAAAACTCCACAAATGGATGTAAATAAAAGTTTATATAACAGAGAAACACGCGTCTCTGAAGAGTATGATAGGTATTATGATAACGATTCTTTAGAAAAAATGCTATCAGAATCTAATGAGCCACCAGTGTCACCTTATGTTCCACAATATATAGATGCAATGTTTCCTTCTGGAAAAGTAAATTCTAAAGAAGCTCCAGAAAACAAAGAAAATATGGACATGGAAGCATATCCTCCTTTGCAAGGCAAAGAGAATGCCTCCGATATTGTTGCAGACATTAATGTTGATAAAAATGAGCGTGAAAATTCAATAGAAATTTCTGCGAAAACTAGAAATGATACCGTACATTCTTGCGAATCAAGTGTTGATAATGTATTTACATATAATCAAAAAGATGAAGACACAATTTATACATCTAGTTCTCCAGAAGTGTCTTCAACAACGTCTGAGGAAAAGAACTCTGGAATATTACTAAAAATTACAAACTATCAAGGTTCTAGAATATCACAAATTAATGATATTAGCAGAGTTACAAAGAGATCGAGCTGCAAATTTACCGAAGAAAAGGAGTATTTACCTACTCATGCCAATTATACCTCTAATCGGCCATTATTGACAAAAGCAGCTCAAAAATATATTCCTCCGCTAAGGGAATCAATTCGTGATCTAAAAGTCAAACTTTCATTACCTCAACACAGCCTTATGAAACTTAAGCAATTAAAAATATCCAAAGATGAACCAAAGGTAAATAAACAAAACGTTACTACTAATCCGCGAATTCCTAAGAAACCAAAGCCTAAATTTGAGGATGTCCTCAAAAGCATAGATGAAATACAATTTAAAAAGCATAAAGAAAAGACTAAGAAAACAAAAAAAGCTATTCCCAAAGTAGTAATTAAGAAAAATCTAAACGGTTCTCATTATGCTAGTACTTCAAATAAAGATGATTTCAACCCAGATATGACTGGTAGGAAATGGCAACCGTGGGTGTTTATAGAAAAAAACCATTTCATTGACAAAATGGCGACCAGAAAGAAAACTAAAGCTGTATACAGCCATAGGAAAAAAACGTATGTTTTAGCTGAAAAGTTTCAGAAGTATAAGTCGGCAAGCAGCGCTAAATTTGTGATATCGCCACCGACTTCAGACAACCCTTCTACGGGACTTAAATACACCATAAGATTGAAACACAATTACTGAGGTAGTTTGTTTTGAGCATTGCAGTTCCTGTATTGAGCATCGTCGTTCCTTGGGTCTATTTATGATGATTAACAGCCATATTGGCTATCGTGTTAATGGATCCCACCCCAGTAAAGGTCTTGTATTATCATTCCTGCGATTCCATTTTAGTTTAGTCGTTACCCATGTTAGTTTATTATGTAGTTTAATATCGAAGCCAAATTCAGAACTAAGTGTGATATTGGAAAGGAAGCAAAGACATTTTATTGTTTGATAGTGCAATTTGATCTGATCTGTAATTTGTTACTATTTTTCAAATTTTATTATAATTGTTTTACCTGATGTGCCTGTCATTCCATTTTTTTTAATAGTGTTATTGTAACTAATTTATTTCATAGAATTGCACCTTCAAGATTTTAGGTAGCCATAATTTATGAGTATTACTTCCGTTAAATATTTGATTCCAAATAATACTGATATTTTTAGTTATGATTATAGGACTATAGGTGTTTTTTTTGGTAATTTTTAATTATTCTTATTGGCGGCGGAGTCCATATATCCGAGTTAGTATATTGATTGTAAATATTGTACTTGTGTGAAGTTGTGTGTGCAATCAAGGACATCTAATATTTTAATGTACTTATACCTAGTCTATGATAATTGGTAATAGAAAAGTCTTATTCCGATATATCTCCTATTTTTGTGTACCTGTATTTAAAGAGTTTATTTTTAATCATGATATCGATTAGTAGACACACTCCGTTGTAATGTAATATGTCGTTACCCTCCTGTCTTCCGTCGCCAACGTTGAGAGTCGCTGTCGTGCGTATTGTGGTGCTGCAACCTGAACCCAACTTGGTGAGCACCATTTGTGCATTATGTGCATCGTCTTTATATCTCCCGGCGCAATACAGCTTGCCAAAGACCGCATCATAATAAAATTAAAATTATAAACGTCCAAAGAGCGCTGCACCATCGGCCGATATAAAGCTGATGTACGAACTTTGATATTTATCTAGGCATTGAAATAATCACTGTGTGGTTTTGACAAAGATGTTATATTAGTGTTAGTACGGTCAGTGCCTTCGGTACTGTCAAGATTGCTCACATATATTATATTGTAAGCACGTGTTTAATCATGTCTACATATTAGATATTGATTTGACTGCGACATGTGTATCTATGCTACTGTGTAGGCGAAGTACAAAATTTGCACACTTTAATTATTAATACCATATAATCTTAACATGTATTTTGTAAGCAAGTTTTCGTTCAATATCATTCAATAATTTTGTTAGTAATGATGTTGCATTGAAACAACATAGTGTAGGTAGGTAATAAAATTAAAGCGTGAAATAACCAAAGCCAATACTCAGAAATAATAGATGTTGCGAAAGTGTGTACGTACGTAGGTACTACTTTATACCTATACGACAAACGACGACCGACACGGTACGTCTGGAACGCATTGAACAGCTAGACGTATCGTAATCAATATAAATGTTATCCAATATATTGCAAATTATTGCACCCAGAATATTTATCTGGCATATTTTCATAATTTATACGTACCTAGGTTGCGAAGTTTGAATACATTTTAATGTTCCAATATGTAACAGGTACTTCTTTTTACTAAATGAGGGCGCGTTAGAATGCGCCGACAGTGCCTTTGACATGCTGATATTATATGAAGTATCATATTTAGGACCATACGTTTTGGCCATTCTAAACATTTTGGAAATATCTGTTGATCTCATAAACAAGGCACTCACCGATTCATGTTTTGCCTTATCGTGCCTATAAATATATTTTATAATATTAAATACACTATTTTGATATAATGTACAGGGTGTTCAATAAATATACCAAATAAATGTGCTTTTAAGTCCTGCATACATGTATTTGCAAAGTGTTGCCTTCGTAGATAAAATATTTTAGAATTAATTATTACTAGTGTAAGTTATTAAATTAAAATATTTTAAATGTGTTAAAATTCCGTATAGAATTATCGGTTAAACTGTTTAATTTATTAATAAATCATAATATATTGTATGAGAAATGGTAATTGTAAGTACTTGGTTAAGTTTTAAGAATAATAAATGTACAAAGGTTAAGCTAAGAAATGCGTTGATTTGTGTCCAGTGTTGATTTGGACGTCATAACCTCAGTTAATGTTGAGGGTGAATATTTTCCAAAATTATAATTTGCTAGTGCACGTGCGTGCATGAAAATGACTATTGGAGGAGCAGCGCTGCCGCGCTACACCCGCGCCTTCCTGCGCCCTCGCGCGTGCTCGGGGATGCTCGGAGATGCTCGGCGTTGCCTCTCGGTGACTGATGACTGATTACTCCACGTTGACTTACCAATACCGTAGAATTTACTTTCATCGTAGTTTCCGATACCTTGTATGTTTGTTATGCACTATTGAGTGGATTGTTGTTTTAGTTTTCCTGCACTTGTTGGCCATTGTTATAACTTTAAGTTAATGGTATATTCTATTGTGGTTAAATTATTTAAATTAAGGGTTATGGATTAGTTATTATTGACGATTTTAATTAATAATTAGATATTTGTTTGTCGTTTAAATGTTAATGCATATCTTCTTATGCCAGTAACGCACGTGATAATGTATGGTGATAGACGTAATATTGGACACACTTGCTCTAAAACTGAGTGTTTAAAAACTGAAGTGTGACACATTATACTGTTAATTAATGGGATGTTATTATGTATTACGTTTTCGAGTGGTACCTAGTTTTGAAATTGTTCTATAATTGACCAAAATAAATGTGTTCGCAGTAAAATATGTTTATTATTTCAAAATGCATTACAATTACACGGGTATATTCACTTTAACAGCTTCTTGCCGAATGGCGCTGATCAGTTCTTGATTCACCAGAAAAACGAAGCGAAGTCCGGCAATCTGGGAACAAACAGAAACTGCATAAGTATTGGGACATCATCAAACTCTATAACAGAGTCAGAGATCTCGTGCCGAGAAATGAACAAAGCAACGTGTATTAGATCCAAGCACGGGGCACTACGTTGCTGTATGAACCGGCCATCACATCGGACTCGACAACCAACCAATGGCGTATTTCAAAACTTTACTTGCATTAAAACAGTCATACAGCAGCTAATGACGTGACGTCCAAAATCAAGGTTCGAGTACAATAGGCATGATATAATCAGCCAAACTAATGATACGCAAAACATTACGGATACCAACCTCGATGACGGCGTTGTGATTAAGCTTGACTTTGTTGCCCGGCAGCACGGGTCGTCCGTCCACAAAAATGGGCCGTTTGCCCTCGGATGACATGAAGAAATCGCCACTGTTCCGGAGGCGGATTGTGGCTTGCTTCCGAGACACTTTCGCTGCTGGCCCTTCCAATGTCAGGTCCACATCAATGGAATTGTCCCGCGTGCTGCGACCAACTGCGATCTAAACAAAAAAAAAATGTTTTTGAGTTCTTGAAGTGTTATTTTTTTTTTCTTTTAAATCATGTGTTTGACGCACGCCATTTGCATACAATGTCTTTAAAAATGATTTGAAGTTAACGTTTAAAGTTAAATGAATTCAAAGTTAAAGAACATTATCATAGTATATTTTTTATAATAAAATAACACCAGTGAGTGCCTACAAATGAATTCGTACGTGTTCCATCGTCGCCACTGCGCACGATATTGAACTAATTATTGCAGTAACTCATAAATGCAGTCGCTAATTGATATGCTCGATTAAAGCAGAGTGGGCGAACTATGGCTCGCTTACAGTCGTCATCCAAGTTACCTCTCAGAAAAATGGCTACATGATTTTCAATAAACTCGCCGAATTCATAACCTCTTCCTTTTCTGAAGTCGGTTAGTAAATAGTACCTACTTAATGTTATTTTGAGTGCATCGTCCTCACATATAATCAATTGATTAATGTATACAAAACGTAAAAATTCTATTTGAAAGAGTAACTATGGAGTTATCTTGTCTGTTCTTCTCCATAAGAATCTACTTTTTGCGAATGGACAACTAGAGTCACTATAAAACATTTATTTTAAAAATGTTTTCACGTTCAAAAGTGCCTTTTAAAGGTCTAGTTGAAATAAATGAATTGACTTTGGTTAAGAGATATCGCCTCAACTCCTACCGTTCACCGTTCAGATAACTTGGGTACATAGTTACAGTGCGTGTGTATCAATAAAAATTCACGTTTTCCCCATAAACGTATAACTGTTCAATGTTCACATAGTCACCCACGTGTCGTAATAATGTGCAACGATATCTTTCTTCACATGTTCGTAACAGAAGCCATCAAAATACTGAAATCAATGTACAAGTTTTGCGTAAAATCGACGTTTATTAAACACGCACGCAAGCAATTAAAACACAATCGAAATCGGAAACTAATTAACGAAGGCACTCTGAAACGAATGGTTTTGATAATAGCCGTTTAAAACAATACCTGGTTATAATAATTTGTAATGATGGCCAGAAACCGTCAGCACACAAATTATAACATTGTAGGCACATGTCTTATCTTCTTTTGCGTGACTATTATAAAACGGCCATGTATTTTATTTATATTTGAAGAATACCTACATAAAATTATGAAAGCATGTTGACAGCGTCACTGATATTTTAAATTCTTAAATAAATTACATAAAAACATTGTACTTCGTTTACATTTAGAAGAGTGTGAGCTGCCATAGTTGTACGTGGAATGGTGTTGATGATCTTGACTTTTTTTATGACCGTACTGTTTAATTATTCTGTTCATTAGTACTGTGTTATTAACAAACCAGATAGACTTGTTGACATACTAATTGAACAGATAAGGTTATCAAGTACCTAACTCGTTATTCGTAAAGCTGATTATATGTAAGTACCTCGCAATATTTGTGTCGGGCATTATTTTCCTCTAGTTCGTTGGCTGTGCGACTTATTTTAAATGTATTTTACTTCAATGTTATTCTTGTAGTATTCCGTTTTAATTTTCTAAAGTGGAACAAGTTTTGCCGGATCTTTCCCCTATGTTAATATTTCAGACGATGGTAACGATTGAACTACTTGGATACCCAACGGCGCAGTCGCAGCACTACTACCAAGCTGAATGCAGCTACGGTTCCAATCTGTAATAAAATACAGACAACCTGGCTTTAAACACCCTGAAGGTATTTAGCAATGAAGAAGTTCCCTTGAATGTGCCCATAGATTTTTTTAACTTTCATTACATCATTTTGCTTATCTCCATTTCATCAATTTCGAAGAACATTTTGAAAGTCCATTCCCAAAATTAAAATTCGTCGTAAGGTAATAAGTCCCCGACACGTCAGCCAATGATAATGGCAACAATGATACCTACTAGAGGGGTCGATGTACATCATAATGGAAACTTACGGGTTAAACATGATAAACTCTTTCGTTAAGAATATCTTAGAACATCTACATACTGACTGCCCAGTTGGCAAGTGGCAGGAGCAATAACAAGCTAACGGGCGAAATATTTCACTACGTAAAAATCTGCTATGAAACTAACTCGAGAAGTGCAGTGGTTCATTGTCATGGATATTACAGACGCAGTGACACGGATATGCGCTTTCTTTAACCGTGGCACGATGTTTTCAACCACAGTGCCGTGAACACGTCTCGACGACAAGAACCTACCTTATGCAGAAGCACCGTTCCGAATAGTCCATAGAAACCAGCCTTTCTGTAGAGGTTTTTGGAGACAGTAATAACCGTAAATACCTACCAACAGGGGCTTATGGTTGAGACTGATGAAACAATATGTAAAATTAATTGAAGAGGAAACTTACGAAATTAAATTCAATTATGCCTGTCAGGGCTCTACTACGATTTTCTCAACGGCGGATAGAAATACCAAGTTTGCGGTTAACCAATGTCATTAGCACTGATTACCTCGACTTCTAAAGACAAACAACTCAAAATACGACAAATGTTTACTTCAAAAGTTATGGATTAAGTTGCAGATTTGCAGACTGTTCAATATTGTTGTGCAATATTGTTCTAAAAGCCGAAACGAATTTCGGCCTCCGTCTAGGTTTCGGCCTAAACCGATACCAATCATTTCTTTATACATTTTTACGTTTTATTTCTTCGCTTCTGTAATTTTCAGAGCGTGGTAGCCCTATGATTATAAAATACACCCCGAAGCTATTTACGTAACTTTAGTTTCTTGAATATTGATTTTTAGAATCAAAGTTACGAATTCCCATTCGTAACTTTGCCGACGGACGGCCGGGCATTTGTAAATTACTAATAATGAAACTGTGCTGTCTGCCGAGTGGAGTGGAGCAGGTGAGCGGCACCGCATGTATGTACAATTGTACACAGATGGGAATCTACGCCCGCATCCACCACCGCGCCCGTAATTATTGTAAACTGTTTCTTTTTATTTTGTTTATAGCAAAGAAATAGTTAGCTGGACTCGCCATTAATCGCATTGTTGTACATAAACCGACTGCTGTAATTCAACAAGCAAACCAGCTTGTTGAATTACAGCAGTCGGTGTCATACCACAAATTTAATGCCGAAACTTCTATTTTATAATTTTCGTAAAAATCTAGAAGGTTTTTTACCATCAGCAAATGAGCGTATCGTAATTTTTTGTTCTTCTTCCTGCCCTAAACCAAGTGGTCGCGAAAACAAGACAAAAGTACATTTTTTCGAAGTTGTGTGCCCCTAAAAGTATGATTGGGATTCTTGTTTTTCTTTACCTTTATCATTAATTTATCCAAATTAGTCAATTTCAGAGAGTTATCGAAACAAAATTCCCCAATATTTCTATTTCTTTACGTTACGAACTCTGAACACGTCAACGTTAATCTTAACTTATTGTTATATTTGCTATTAATATTATTTTATCACTGTCGTGCTTTTGCTACATTCAGTGTTTGTTCTGTCAGACTCAACACAACTATAGACGACTGATTGTAGCATAACAGGAATGAGTAGAGATGACCATAAAATGATTATGTTTAGGCCAAGTACCCTAAGCCCAAAGATTATTAAGGAAAAAATAATGCCACATAAGTATAGTATTATTGATCTACTTTTTTGGAACGTATACAATAACGTCAAGCTGTTTTTTTTATGGCAGACGATGGCGGCTTTAATTTTTATAGAGGAGCAGTGGTGGCCGAGTGTTAACGGCCCCGACTTACGAATTGTAAATCGCGGGTTCAAACCCAACCAGGCGCATTGCTTTGTGTTATTTATTTCACCAAAGTCCTAGAACCAAAAATTCGAAGACATGTGACATTCACCAACCCGCACTGGGCCCGCGTGGTGGATTTCAGCCTATTCCCTCTCCTAGAGAGGAGGCCTGTGTCCTAGCAGTGGGAACATTAAAAGACTGATTATGATGGCGGCTATTTGATTTTCCTTTTATAGGATTTATCAATTCCAACTTCACCCAGAGATATTGTAGCTGTAGCGTTAACATAGAAATAAATAAAATAGGATAATATATTTTGCACTTTTTTGCTTTTATATTCACTCTTTATTATCAATGCCGTGCTTCATTATTTCATCCGTTCTTGCTTAATTTTACTACTATTTTTATTTGTACATAGTTACTTTGAATTAAACCTTTATTCATATACTTCACGAACATTAACAAGCAAAACGCTTGCCAAAGTTTCGTCATTCAACACCGCTCGCTTCTCGAATTTCCATTTGCTTGCATTCAGTTGAAGTGCAGCCATTCTTGGTACCTACTAAAGCGATAAAGATAATGCGAGTCAAAGAACGTCTGAGTACTTTCTTCGAACATTGAACAATAGATTATTTTAAGTGTGCGAGAGTAAATATTTTTAAGCAGACCAATCTAGTCTTCTTGTAGGATCCGTGTGTGGCTTTGGGGATTTTCAAGAGACCGATCACCAGTTATTACCTTACTGTATGTAAACGGTGTTTGGCAACTCGTAATAACTAAAATGTTAATTTTCCACAAGGGCCTTATAAGAGGCCGTGAAAATTGTACGATCACTATAAACTTCACAAGTTCATAATTCTTGCACTGCCATTAAGTAACCATACAATTCAGTTTCAAATAGTAATTGATTTGTCATTCAAATGAATACAAATAAACGAACAAGGACATCTCTTGTGAAAAAGCATTTAAACAAATAGTAGTTCCCCCGTATTGTTATCCGATCTTATGAAACAAAGACTACCTACTTAAAACAAATTTATAGAGGGCTACCTTTATCGAAAGTATAACCTTTATCGAAAGTATACAATTAGCCGTCGATCGATCATGATTAATATATGTAATAGATAAACACATAAATAATGTATTTCAGCGATATACTTACAGCAGTGTAACGACATGAATTATATTGTTATTTATATAGACGAATAAACATTTTATGAAACGACTTGAATTGAATCAGACATATCGAAATAATAATAATTAAGTGACTTGCTCTAACAAACGCAGAAGTAACTTAAACGTATCTAATAAATTTAGCCCGAACCCCTAAAAAATAGTGAACATTGGACAGGTGTCTTCAACAGGTGGTCACTGAAAATAGCTCTTTGAATAGGTAAGTGAGTCGGCAGCTGAAATACCTAATAATAAAATTACCACTTGTCTCAAAACTTTGCTACGGCCTGTTGTGCGCTATTTACAATTAATTATTACCTACAAGACAACATTTCAGCTTGCCCTTGTCAATTTGAACGCTTTTCAAATAAATATACTGACAGAACGTTGAAGGCGTTCGTTTCTACATTTTCATAATGTTCGTCACAACTCACAGTGCAATGAATGATTCGCACACCGTAATAAAATACAAGTTAGTGTTGTAGCGGCAGCCGCTTTCATAAAAATAATACTTCAACAAAAATAATAAACTGTAAAAACACGTTTAACTACAACTTACTACCTACGTTGTTAGTAAACTGTTCTTATTTTATTATTACTTCTGAATTGCGCATAATTAAATGACATTTGGCCTCTTATTGTCCTCGAGACGTAATTTTGTACTACCCTCCCGTGCGTAACAAAGAAATAACCACTGCCTATCGGCATAATAAATTCGTATTAAAGTGTTTCCATATTCATTGAGCGACGTAGTATGAATAACAATATTACCTATTCAAAATTCGACAGAGAAAACTTATAAGTCTTATAACATAGTTGGAGTGCTGTGATTGTGACAAAGATTCGGACTAACCGCTTTCCTATCTACGGAACCTATTAGTGCTGTTAGCATCGTTAGCGGGATGCTAACGGTACCGTCTGTTGTGTATACTTTAAATTGTACTAAATGAAACAGCCGTTACGCGGTGACAACTACGACTAAGCTGTTTCGAAGAAAAGACAGTTCCACTTGGCTGTGGACTGGTTCAGGTAAATAGTTGAATAAGAAATGTTGGCGGGAAAATCGCATCTAGGACCTTGGTGATACTAGTTACTTATTCCTAAACTGGTTGGAAGCTCATCTTACTCGTACAGGGTTGTGAACTGTAATAGCTATTCAGGACAAGATAATCGATAAGTTACGATTATGAATAACCTACATACTGCCCTCTAAACGCAGCAGGTAGGTTTATATCTTACAAATATTTGCTAAAGCCTTGAAACTGAAACAATATAGTAATAAAACGACGTGTTTTAATTATAATTATGACGCTATTTGTAGAAGATTTATAATTATTATCCTTATTTACTTGTGGATATTTAGGTTTTCATGTGAGGTAACTGAATTACATGAATTATGTTCTGGTGTTTCTTAGCTCAATGATAAACTAAGCACTTAATAAGTCTCATCACCAAATTATGTTTATATAAGACGTGTTTTGTGTTATCGTTGTTAAAATAGGAAAACTCCGTTTGTAAAATACTAGGAAGTATTTTAATAAATGGATACCTAATGCATTAGTTTTATTAATCAAACTAACCACCATTGGTATATTCGATATTATTAGTACACATAATAGGTTTCTATTTGTGAAATAATTAGTCAGACCGTCTCGCCAATGACATCCATAAATCCATATCCACATTTGATATCAAGTGAAATGAAAAATGACAAACTTGTGACATTGACAAAAAAAATTGTCATCAGCGTGCAGCATGTTTGAATTGATAATGATCGATGATAGAACCAAAGGTATACCTCGTAATTTTATGTATTTTCATGAATGTAGTTATGGGTACACTGCTTCGTACATACTGGTTTATTTTTATATGTATAATATAATAATGACATGATTTTATCTTCGCCACAATCGTGCATTTTAACATCAGATAACGACTTTTATTTGACGTATAATTCTGTTTACTATCGCAATAACGACCTTTTCGAATTCATAAGTTTATAAATAAAAACTTTTTTAAATATACCTCTTATTACTAATTCCAAAATATTTACTTTGCTGAAAACTATTAGGCAAAAGAGTTAAAAAAAAAATACTTTTCAAGGTATGCGTTTAGCTTATGTCACACTTTCTAGCGGTGACTTGACTTCATACGAACTTCAGTGAAATGTCTAAAATATGTGCGAAAAATGTACGAAATTGTAAGCTAAATAAAAAAATACGTAGGTACTATAAATACTTCGCAGAAAACAATAATCAACGTGTCAAAGCCAGAAAGTATTTTTTCTAGCGGGCGCTATATATTTCAATAAGTAGTATTCTATACAGTCTTGTGCATATCTATGATCGTAAGTATATTAATCGGGTAGTGATTGATTTTTGTGGGCTCTCATTTTGTTATATATACTTGTATGATTTCGTAGATGTTTTTTATATAAATAAATAAAATAAGTTACAAATAAATACGAGATAAAGAGTTTTGTAACAAACCAAATTCCACGCAGACGAAGCGGTGAGCAATAGCTAGTAATCCATAATTAAATAATAAATCAAAATTGAAAATGAAACACGGCACACGTTTATCTATAAGGCTAGAAGAACGCTTACTGCGTTGCATTTTATTATTTGAACACAAAACTTTACGTAGATAGCTAATTAATCTTAAATGAGAGCCCACAAAAATGTTTCCTTACCCGATTAATATACTTACGAGCATAGATAAAACTAAGACTGTGTAGGAATTAAACGTAAACTTTCCGTACATTTTTCATAGAATAGAATAGAATAGAAAAACTTTTATTCAGGACAGACACAGCACAACGGTTACAAACACAAATAGCCATAATAAAGTCTTAAAGTAGATTACTACTTCGTGAAATATAATAATAGCGCCCGATAGAAAGAATCCTTCCTGGCGGTGACACGTTGATTATTGTTTTCTTACGAAGTCTTTATAGTACATATTTTAGATATTATACTGAATAGTTTCGGCTTTCGGCCTAAACGGTTTCGGTGTACGAGTTGAGACCATGTTGGCTATGGATCCCTAATATAGGAAAAGAAGAAACACGCTCCACCATATTGTGGATGATTACCTACCGACTTCGTGTCTCAAGGTTTTAACACAAGGTAATGAATCGATCTATTGCATAGAAATCCAGAGTTTCGCATTTTCATATGAAGACATTGAAACCGAGTTCTACTGGAAATCACGTAAGCGATTAAACAGACAGTCAATTCGCAGCAAAATTATGGATCAAGCATATGAAATTCGAATCAAGGATTAAAGAGAGCAATGTAAGGAAGGTATAGAACAGAGCTTCCGATTCCATAGCTCCAAACTTCCAATAGAACAAATAATTAATTAAGTAAAGTGTACCTATGTCTATCTGTATGTGTGACCTCGTTGACCCACTTGAAGTACATAAGCACTGGAGGTAAAGAAATGTACCGCTTAGCAGCCCTTGGGCAAGATCCGACCAGTGAAGCAAGTCGGAAAGTGTAATAAGGGCAGTTGTTTTTGAAAATAATTCATTAATAACTATTTTTTAGTTCATAATTATGTGCTCTTAATAAATTGTTGACACGTCTGCAGCTTAGAACTTTCAGAAGACGAGACATCTGACTGATGACGATGACCATAATATCGTAATGATGTTTAGACTAGTACTGACTGCCTGACTGAAGTTAGCTTTTACCTAAACAATATTTCTGTGCCTTTAAGGCACTAGACCAGTGACGTTCTTCGAAGGCGAAAACTTCAAAAATGTATGACATTGACAAACGCTTTCGATTTTCACGTGACCATTCCCTTATAGAATGGCATAATATACCTACATACGACTACCTGGAGTAGGCAAATTATGCCGAAAATATTTTTTAACTTTGCAATCATCCGTAACTCTGTCTTTTTTTTGCTGTTCACGTATTGGTAGAGTATAGGCAAGGAAATATGTCAAAATGTATCTTGCAAAAATTTCCACAAAAACCTCGCGTTTTTTTTTAAATAAAACATCTAGTTTCTCAAAGGAAAAAAATAACTGGCATGTTTGTTTGCAGTATTTGCAGAGGAGATCGAGTTTTACAAACATACATAATATACTATATTACATTAGTAATACTTACTTATATAATATTACATTTATTATAAAGAGGAAAGATTTGTATTTTTGTATGTTTTTAACAAATCAACTCAAAAACTACTGGACCGATTTCAACAATTTTTACACTAATAGAAAAACCTTATCAGTAAATAACATAGGCTATATGTTATCCCCCTGTATCCCAACGGAAACGGCAATTACGTGGCTGAAACCACGGGGCGCTGAAAGTATTAAATATGGTTAGCGGAAGTTATTGATAACATTTTTTTTTGCGACAGCGATTCAGGCAAAAATATAACAATTAAATTGAGTTTAATTTTAATCTTTGGGCCATGTCTGACTTTATTATAAAAATTAAACACATCCAGTCTCATTTTCATCCAAATTTTTCAAAATTTCGTATTATTATTTTAAGAACATTTCTAAGGGCGTATATGCTCAATTCCGACAATGTAAATTACTTATACATATTGTAAAAAAAATAAAGTTTTTTTCACGATTTTAGGAAAATCAAGTAACCTCTAATTTTCTCTTTAAAGAAATAAACGTGTTTTTTTTATCTGATTACGGAAAATGATTTTTTTTTTCAATATATATTATTAAGAGAGCTAAGATCCACTACACACTAAAATACATTACACATTGAAGAAAAAAAAATCAGATCCAGGATTTTGCAAGGTTTAAAGCTAATTTGACTGGCCTATATTATCTGGAGCCTCTGATGGTGACACTGAGCGCTCAGGTCCTATCGTCGTAAAGCATGGGTCGAGAATGCGCGTCAGTAAAGTTGATGTAAAGGCGAATGCTAAATGCGCGAATGCACGTTGGTGGCGTACGATCGCTCAAGCAACATATTATTAGGGCCATCTAAATCTAAATAATTGCCGTGCCATCGACACAAAGATGAAGTATTTAGCAACACCTATACATGATTACAAAAATAACACCCTGTTATATTAATTTGTCATGACAAGGCATATAAATACCTGCCACGGTATTATAATGGCCATCACATAAAATGTCAACCACGTTTGACAATATCCGTGATCAATTATATTAATGTCTACTTATTTTAAATACACCGATGACCCCAAAAGAAGGATGTGGCTTAAATAAAAGAATAAAGAGAGTTAAAAATTACATGATTCTATTTAGTTCGTCAGTTAGATTATCGAAAAATATTGGACACGTATTTTTTGCTTTATCAAATCTATCAAAATTGACGAAGATAAAAAGCTTCAAAGACCATGAGTGGGGGCTTGTGACGTCACGGCGTAGTAAAAATCGTAGCACGAAGTGACGTCACACGAGTTTTCAACGCACTATATCGTCTTCGTTTAGTGTTTACGTGTCCAACATTTTTTAGAAATTATCTGACGGACTTATTAGATTTTTTTAGTCAACTATCCTATTGTGAGGATTAAACTATTACCTAAGCAGATTTTATTAAAATGTTTTTTATTAATATTTCAAAATCAGAAGCATTTTGTATTTTTTTTAAATTTAATGATAGATTTTATCTATTTAATTTGATGCCCATTGTTAATAAGACAGCATTTACGTACCAAAACCATTTAAAGCTTTTTTATGGAAATGAATAACATGAATAATGTAATGAGACACGTCATTACTTACTTTACTTATCTAGAAAATACGATCTTACACTTTGCTTTCAGGGTTTCTTGTAATGTGGAATATTTCTAAAAAAACAATAATTTGCCTACAAATGTTTTTGAACGCATTATGGAACTTCAAATTTGATTGAAAATCTTAGTAATTTTCATATGAGTATAAATCAAACATTAAATATTTTCATATGAGTATAAATCAAACATTAAATATTTTTTAACAACTCTGCTCTGCTCACTGCTTTGCGACATAATTATTTGGAGGGAGGCCCAACCCTTTTTCTTTTTGGATCGGAATTCATCAAATGACCCCTCCCGCCTTGGGTGGAGCGGTAGGGAGTGTCAGACTTTTACTGACTAAAACCCACCCGTGCTCCTTCTTGTGCCCTTTGCGTTCCAGGGCCGCGGTAACTCTTTCGAACAAATTCCGCAACCCTAGCAGGCACCGACCCTATGGGGCCCCGTCCCTAGTGCTGACGGCTCCTTGAGGCGCGCGTGGAACACAACGCGTCGTCGACTCAGCCTGGTATCGGACGGCGAGCCACCCACGCTCACCGTCCACAGGCATCAGCCACTGCGCAATAGCACTTCGGCCGACTTGTCTCTGGAGGAGGCCGCGATGGGACCATTACTGGCACTCCATTTCAGCCCCCAGGGAGGCCCAACCCTGAAGTGCAATAACCTTACTATTATTATATATTTGCGAAAGTTTGGATGGATGGACGTTTGTCGCTCAACCACGCCAGAACGGCTGAAAAGATGTGATTAAATTTGAAACAGATATAGGTTTAAACTCTTTTTATCCTAGAATCCGGTATCCTATATTTGGGATAATTTTCGAGATACACGCGGGCGAAACCGCTGGCAGAACCTAGTGATTAGACAAATTCAGTCGTTATCCGTTTTGTAACTATCATCTACTTCAGAACAATGACAGGAGAAAGGAAGGTGATGCTCTGAGCTACAATATACTAGCTCGGGACATAAGCCCCGCCCATTTCCACATACCACCGCACAAATGCTAGGCGAATAAATCATTCGCTGTGAATGAAAATTTGGAGTGAGATAATTGACTACAAATTACCTCACCCTCTCTCTACAATTAACCCTAACAACAAGTTTCAGTTATTTAAAAGCCCATGTGACGTAACGCATAGACTAAATACAAAATTTCAGAAAACTATGGCAAGGAGTTTATGGAAATATCAAAACATATGCTCGAAATAAACTTATGAAACAAAGAGTCAAAAGTAAAATACTAAAATCAAGCTTACGCGAGTGTTCACTTCCGCACTATCTATGATAGCAAACAATAGCTACGTGAATGGACAGTTTAACAAAAAAAAAAGAAGTTGTATGTACAGCAAGATGGTCGAGTATCAGAAACTTCGCTCAGTGGATTCACCGGACATCGACCAAGTTCCACAAGTTTACCATTCCATTCTCTATTGATACGCATTGTTTTGAATATCCAATTCACTTCTAGTGGCCAAACAATCGCCTTGTTATAACAGAATGTTATGTCAACAACGGTGGCTACTGCCGACCAGTTCTCAAAACACGAGCCACAGTAGGATTTTTGTTCTGTACATACTTATTACCATTACGCATAAGTGAATTGTTAACTGTCCCTCGAAGAAAACCAACTTTAATAACTAATTCAATTAATTTTTAACGTAATTAAAATGTTATTTATACGGTTTCGTATCGCTGACTAAAATACTGTGTAATTACAATCATTGTAATTACAGAGTGAGAACTTTTGCTAAATTAAAATAAAACAACAATAATTGTATTGTACAATACAAACGAGTCTGGTGTAGAAATCCCACTAATATTAAATATTATGACGAATATATGCAACAACAATTGCGTGGAATTAACACATTTATTATTTTAAACGGAATGGCTGCAAACAGTAGCTCGATAATAACCAGGTAGGAAGCTATGTGAAAGGCCAAATACGGAACCGCATAGGTAGGTGTATTAAAGATAAAAAGATAACGCTATCTTAAACTTCCTTGAAAAGATAAAGCCTGAAATGGTGTATTTTAAAATAGAAGAAACGAAGTTATTGAAACGAGGGCAATCGATACAATATGACGATATGTGGGCTAGATAGTAAAATGAATAGATATTTTTTTATGTTGGCGGGTGGTGACCGTGTCATTAGGGGTGGGATGTCCTTGAAACTATCGTCAGGGCCTACATCAACCAGTCGATGTGTTATATTGTACCCCATATTGACTGACAGGGGGATATGCGCCGTGGAAAAACTTTATTGCGATGCATAACGCTAATTACTTTTGTTTGCTATTCTGTGGACTTTATAAACATGCAAGTGACTTTTGCTATGTGAAAATTAATTATAATTTGTGTGTTTTAGCTTTTTCTGTTTACCTACTGTCGTTATTAATTAACAACTAGTTTTTAACCGCGGTTTCCTTCGCATCCTAGAGGGAAATGTGTCTGTGTAATAATAATAATTAAGTAGAAAGAAAGAGAGAGAGAGCCTAGTGTCATATCGTGTGTACCATCAAAATATTTTACTTTTCAAGAGAGATTGAGTTAGGAATATTTAGGTACAAATATTTCGAGTATTTTCCAGATCAGAACACGTTACGACTTACGTTGACGTGGAATTGGCTGAAGGGACAATGAACGCTGAAGTGAGGTGACTGACATTAGAAGGTAAATCGATGTACAGAAGATTTCACTACTAGTGTAACTGAGTTGGCAATATGCTAGGAGTAAGGATCGGTCAGTGTAACGGCGCTTAGGGGAGGCCTTCGCCAGCAATCGACTACTTTCGGATAAATTGATGATAACTTAAGTATTTAAATTATTTGTGTTGTCTATGTTAATTCTTTTTTTTAATTCTACTTATTTTTCTTTGTTTAATTTTAATTGTAATGCTAATTTAATAAAAATAATAATCTAATATTCGGATATTAATTTAATAATGATAATATATAATTGTAATTATTGGCTCTCTGCACTTGTTGGTAATAACTGTTTGTGCAAAGAGTAACTGAACTGAATAAATAATAAACTGAATGGTAATTTCCTGCATGTAAGAGAAACTGGACGGGGATGATGTGATAATGGGATGTACCATAAAACTTTTTTAGCAGACCCCTGAACATTCCTTGCAATTTGCTAACAAGTAATGCTGATAACAATATAATCAGATTGTCAAGTGCAATGACAAATTCATACTTGATGACCAATGTCATGGTCATAATTTGTAATTACTATCACTTGAAGATTAACTTTAATACTACTACTACTACTACTTAAGTTAGGTATACTTTGTAAAATACAATTTCAAGACAATCAATCAAAAAAATGTTTTTATATAACAGTACCTACCTATAGATAAATCGATCCACCTAAACACAACCATAGTATCTATATTGCCTTGAAATTGTGATGGAATAAACATTATTAAGATGTCGAATTAAGTATTGTACCTTTAGAGCAACACGTTTTTATTTTAATTTGTCTGTCTGTCACTGTCATATCACCCGACATGTTTGTACTTCATACACTATTTTGTGTATGAAGTACAAACATGTCTAAATGTATATAAATGTTGAGGCACTGGCCAAGCTGTGTGCTTTAGTATCACTAACTACGTGGTTATTACTAAAAACAAATAAAATTAAATCACTTTTGTCTAAAACTTCCTGTTTTACGATATATTTTCCGTTTAAACAAGGATAAATTACATTCCTGTTGGAATTCAACAAGGTGCCACGATAACCCTAATTTCCTCACCCAGTTCTGCCGCCTGTTGCTTCAAGTTGCCTGCAACTCTATGCAATCCTCATGCTCATCAGCAAAACACACAAAATTAAAGGCTTTGTAAAAAAACACTCCCGACTTGAAAAGCTTATAGCATAAAATTATGAGCTATTCCCGTTCCCGTGGGAATACGGGGATAAAGTATAGCCTATGTCATCCGGGGATAGTGTAGCTTCCCAACAGTCAAAGAATGTTTGAAATCGGTTCAGCCCTTTCGGAGCCTTAAGTATAAACAAACAATCAAATCTTTCCTCTTATATATATTAAGTATAATTATAGATATTAGATTCATGTAGCAAGCTAAAGCAACTCTTCATTGTATGTAGCGACGACTCGGATGCGAATTGTGGGCCCCCGAACAAATTATTGTTGGACCAATAACGATACCGGAAATTCCAATTAACTTAAGAGACTTATCGGCATTTAAAATAAATGTGCCCTATGCCAACAGTCATAAGGACCATTTCGGCTTTTTGGTTAAATGTCCCTTACGTTAATTGATACTTCTGGTATCGATATGCTGAGTTCGGGACACCGAAAGTGTTAAGGGTGATAGTACCAAGACACTTGAATGTAAAGAGCCATTCGACTAAATACAATAGCATACACGCTGATGATGATGACTGGATGCTGAAAACTAGTATCCTAGAAACGAAACCTATAAAGGGTGACATAGATAAGCTCCAGTATTTGTGTACTTGAAGAAACTAACATAAGATGACGTCTGCACTCTCCGAAAGGGTGGATAGGAGTGAAAATAAAGAGATCCCACGTGTTGTCAGTTATATGCAAGTTTCATTTATAATAGGGAGGGCGATCCTATTGCCATCTACCTGGCATAAATCCAGACTCCGGGCTGCAACTAACGATATCTAGATGAAAGAATTCAAGATAGGTACTATTATTATTATAGGTAATATATTTAGCAACTAAATTGATCGTTATTACAACAAACTACGCGACTGCAGACTTAATATATTACATGCTAATTCACTACAAAGTAGAATGAGCAAAAAGTTATCTACGGGGAAAATCCTGAACTGCAAGACTTATTAATCAACTAAGTACAATTGGTCTTATCTCTAACTCGACGTGGAATTTACTAGTGTCGTAACGAGATTGAAAGCCGAAACCGAAACTAAATATTGGTATCCAGCTTTTGGCCGAAACCAAAAGCCATTCGTACTGTAGCGAAATAAAAGGTTATTTTCTCTACATTAATACGCGTATAATTTTGATAATAATATAAACATAAAAATCTAAATATAGACGTAACGTGCACGTTATATTGGAATAAATTATGTAAAAACAAGCCTTTAAAATAAAATAAAAAAAACAATCAATGGTTAGAAAAAAAATGAAATGTTAAGGATTTCAGTTGTTCAGCAACGTTTTGGGTTCGTTTGGGTTCATAGGTACTTCTTTTCAAGAGCTCTCATCGCATTCTTCAAAAATTAAAAGTTTTTTAAAATCTGTTGTTTACCTTGCTGGTTGGCGGAATAGCGATGTTTCCTGAGTAAAAATTATATGATTATGTTTAGTCCGTCAGTTAGATCATAGAAAAATATTGGACACGTATTTTTTCCTTTATCAAATCTATAAAAACTGACGAAGATAAAAAGCTTCAAAGATCAGGAGTGGGAGCGTGTGACGTCACGGCTCGCTAAAAATTGTAGCGAGTAGTGACGTCACACGAGTTTTCAACGCACTGTATCGTCTTCATTTTTTGTTTATGTGAAAAAAGAAAAAATACGTGTCCAATATTTTTTGGAAATCTATCAGACGGACTAATTAGATTTTTTTAGTCAACTACCCTATTCTTTGTAGGAATACTCCCGACTGTCGCAACTGCAGACGCTGATACATTCGGATTTTACTTCAAATGGATCAGTCTGGGAAGCTGCAGCCGTGATGCAAAACCTGGGAATACTACGTTTGGGACGTCGCCGTCGTTCAATGCCAAATGAACGTAACAGACGTGGATGCTGGCGAACCAGCTTTGCTGCTTACAGCTTGCTGTCCAACTTTTCTTGTTAATCCCTTTTTTGACATAAAAAAACTCTTCTTTTCCAGTCCGAAAAATCTGTCCGGCCAGAACTTAGAAAAAAGGTTCAAACGAAAGTCTTGTAGCAATATTTTTTATCAGTATAAAAAATATGTATTGTAGCAAAATTTGCTAAAAAAACGAAGTTCCAACTTCGTATAATTATGACAAGTTTGTTGCTCTATATTCTACTTTAGCCTGGTGTCATAAATCAGGATGAAGTACAAAGCAGAACCGAGTGGCGTCTATGGACTGATAGGAGTGTTGGTCGTCCGGCAGCGAGAAGCGGCGATTGCGGGTAGGACCGTGATGGAGACTGGCGCAAGAATTTTCTTATGAGAGGCCTATGTCTAGCAGTGGACAAAATCGGGCTGTGGATTACAATGATGATGCAAAATAATAATGCATTTCCAACTTTGTGATTGTTTTATCACCCAAGGGTTGAATGCCACTTGCACACCATCACAAAAGCCCATTTTTTTACTGTCATCTGCCTAGCCTTTTCAAAGCGGATTCATCTGAATACTAGAATTTTACGTGGAGCGGCTGCCTACCAGACCTATACAACCCATTAACTGGGTAACACGGTACTTCTTTGCAAGACTGGAGTCAGATTTACTGGCTTAAGACAATCCGTAACGGCTGCCAAAGATCTACAAATGATCGAAACGGACTAATTTGATATTTTTTAGTCCACTACCCTATTGTACAGAGGCGGTCTTAATGCCATAGGCATTCTCTACCAGTCAGCAGAGAAAAATAGTAAGTAAAATATGGAGAATTAAAACCGTTTCATCATTATTTAAATACAAACAATCAAAAAAATAATGTGCTGTAACTATGCATACAATACACTCATATTAGACTCATTCTTGTTTGTTTTCTATTGTTATCGCAAACTTCTATTACACAAAACGAGTCATAACATGTTTTAATTATGTTATTGGACATCATACAAGCCCTAGGCCCATCCGACGTTAATTCACGCCCCCTGTGGACATCTGTAATACTAAAAGCATCTGAAATATGTTGCCGTACCAGAGATAAAGCTGAGCACACACACAAACACCCTTGAAACTGGTGCACCGTAACGCTGCTTGGCGGCAAAAGTAAGGAAGTTGGAGATATAATACTTCTCAGATGTTCACATTAGGTCGGACCGACAGTTTTATCGGGCCGACAAGAGTGTCGGATTCATATTGGCATAATATGTACTTCAATAGCGCCGTTCAAATATGGGCGACCCGACAATACTAACGGAGCCGACAGTTTTACCGGACGTTCAGCCACGATTTCTGTCGGGTCGGCATAATATCGGCGTACTGGCAAGTATAGCGCCGTTCACATTTATCGGCACGAAGCGGCGGAGCCACCCGCCCGCCACCCTTCCACTCGCTCATTCCCCGTTCTCGGCGCTGGCGCGAGCATTTTCGCTGTCGATGCAGAGAAAACACGTAACTATGGAGGGCGAAATAAATACAGAACTTTTCGTCATCCATCGTATACAAGTCAACTCACGACTGACTGCTTTGTGACGATCCGGGCAGTAAAACGACCATACCGTCAGTGGTGTTCACATTAGGTCGGGTCGGCAGCGTCTAGTGTGAACAGCAACAACCGCCAGTCGGTCAACGGTAAAGTGTCCGACCTAATGTGAACCAGCTCTAAGAAATACTTGTTGTTGTCTCTTTTTAGACTAGACCTTAAAAAAAGCAGACTTACTACAAGACACGTTTGCATACTTCATACAAATGAAGCATTTATTTAGCGTGAAGCATTTTCTACCAGTCCAGACCTTTTGGTGATACAGAGACAATCACTGGTAGGTGCAATGTTGAAAAGTTACGCGATTAATAAATTTTTAATTAACAATAATAAAAAAAAAATATTCAAAATCCGGACAGCAATATAGGCCATTTTGTTAGTAAAATATGTTATAACTAGAGTTAGTAGTATAAAAAAAGATTATTTTTTTAATCGCGTATTATTTTTGTTATTGTTTCATTCCTATACAATCAGAAACGAGTGTCACGCTAAAATATGACCACGCACTTCTGAAACACCCTGTATATAAACAAAATACAATAATCTATCTATACTAATATTAAAAAGAGGAAAAATTGCTTTTTTTGTTTGTACCAAATAAGCTCCGAAACTACTGGACCGATTTTAACTATTTTTTCTCCAATAGAAAGTTAAATTAAAGCAAAAGTAGCAAAATTTCGCCTATAAAATTCATTATTTGGCGTAAGTTAAGTAAACTATTAATGATACTTAAAAATAATGTATCGCATGATTAAAGTACTCATTATTACCTACACCAAAAGTTCGCGAGGGTAAAGTCCAACTATTATGATTAAAACACTGTGATTTTTTTATGATGAAATCCTGTGACTTTAATAGGATGATATTAATCCTTATTCATTTAAATGGTTTGATAGTTGAGATTGATTATGTCACCTCACTTTAAATTATTCAAATCGGACCATTCGTTTAAAAGTTACAACGTGTATAAAATGCTCGAAGTTAGGAAAATGTTGCGGTTTGAGCGAAGTGCCCGACTACCTACCTACCCTTTAGAGCAATCGGAGGGTGGGCGGTGTTGTTTGTAGAGGAAACACGAAAATCCGCGCGGACAAAGGGACGAAGCGCTAGTATAATATATAGTGTATTTTATCTAGAACTTCGTCCGCGCGGATTTTATTTTGTATGTGTATATATTATATACCTACACATAAATTTCTGCAATTCATTTAGAAGTAAACAGTACTGCCTCACAGTAACCGTGTCCTTGTGTGGCTCAACAATACACAACACATTGCATACATAGTAGATACAAATGAAGTTCCATTAGAGCTCAAGATATAAATAAATCTGCCTTACAGCACAACATGCAAGTTCTACATTAAGCTAGATCAGCCACAAAATGCAGCATAGCCCGTTATCAATTCAATAAAAATAAACTAAATAACCCACCTCTATGGTCCACAAGAAGTAAGATTCAGTCCCACCTTGCCATATAACAAATGTGTTCCAGTGTAGCTTCAAAACCATACTTACATAGTTGTCTATCTATTCACATATTTATACCATTCCAGTATACTGTTCAGCCCGGGACAAGAATGCTTGCTTTCATTTAACATCAGCAAGTTGTTGTGTAATCATGTCTGAGCCATCAGTTCAGGGCGCCAAATCTGCTATTTTTATAAATTTGTCATTACAACACGATCCCATTGTCATTTTGCTAGAAGTTCGTAATCTGCTAAATTCATAATGGTCGTTCATTGGTCTGTCAGTGGTCTCGTAATACTTTTTGATAACCGAGCTATTAAAAAGAATGACTGACCATTAGGTTAGGTCACTGATCAAAGGATCTGTCAAAATTTTAGCAGATTACTGCATTCGTCTGTCATTATGTACGAGATTACCATTCTATGCCATTTCTTTCAATGGCGTGTCAGTGGTTGACCATTGGGAAGTCATAATGACGCCATTATGTTAGTAGATTACCAAACTTGTCAAAATCGACCATTATGAGATCAATGATAGGCCATTTTGACACTACTGTAATAGCAGACTTGAGGCCCTGGATCCTGAAAAGCTGTGTAGATAGAATGAAACATAAAAGCTACATAACCCACCTCTCGGGACCTCATCAGGAATCTAACGAGTCTGCCTCGCAGCACGGCCAGTGTGTTCTTATCCAGCTCCACAGACGTCCCTGACAGTGACTGCACCAACACTTGCCAGCGCGTCAGTGAAGCCTCGAGAAGCCGAATGTCTTTCTTGTCCACTCTGAAGCACAGGATTTTATTTTAGAATGTATTGAACATTTATTACTGCTAAGTGATTCGTACGAAAGATTCGCGCTTTTTGGGCACCAGCTCGATACCATCTATCTAAATATATATAACTCAAAAGTGACTGACTGACATAGTGATCTATCAACGCACAGCCCAAACCACTGAACGGATCGGGCTGAAATTTGGCATGCAGGTAGATGTTATGACGTAGGCATCCGCTAAGAAAGGATTTTGAGTAATTCTGCCCCCAAGGGGATAAAATAGGGGATAAAAGTTTGACAATTTTAAACCGATAGGGCTGAGAGTTTCAAAATCGGGGGTAAAGTAACTATTCCACGCGGACGAAGTCGCGGGCAGAAGCTAGTTATATATAAAACTCTTCCATTACTGACTGACTGACAATTGTATGTCAGTCATCAGTAATGGAAGAGTTTTATAGCACAACTGAAAGCTGAAATTTGGCACGCAGGTTCTTTGGGGGATGTAAGCGAGCACACTAAGAGAGGAAAAAATATCGGACACGTATTTTTTGCTTTATCAAATCTATAAAAATTGACGAAGATAAAAAGCTTCAAAGATCATGAGTGGGGGCTTGTGACATCACGGCGCGGGCGTGGTAAAAATCGTAGCATGAAGTGACGTCACACAAGTATTCAACGCACTGTGTCGTCTTCGTTTTTTGTTACGTGAAACAAGATAAAATACGTCTCCAATATTTTTTGGAAATCTGACGGACTAATTAGAATTTTTTTATCAACTACCCTATTACAGTCCTATCCTAAAGTGAGAAGGCTTGTCTCAGCAGTGGGAACATTATAGGCCGATTATGTCATGTTACTGTTACACAATACAATAATATTTCTGTTTGTCAACAGTTTACCAAGGAAGCACCGCCGCGACTCACAAGATAGTCTTCAAAAATAAACTTGAACCTGTATGGCAAACACATATACTGTTGGACAAGCACCCAGATTCTAGAAACTTTCAATGCATTAACAATAAAACAATAAAGTCAGTTCATTGTTTTATTTGTAAAGCGTCCAAAATTAGCGATAAGCTGTTGAAAATTCATTATACAAATCACAATAGCTAATGTGCATAATAATACAATTGATTTGTCACATTGATTTTCCAAACATTTTTGTTACAGTAACTGGGGTCAAGCATTGCTATTTTGGTAAAAATGTACAATTACTTGTTGATAGGCTTATCCATCTACAAGTTTAATTTTAGAGCAATCAGATAAGGCAAAAATCAGTGGAGGATTCGATGCTTCTCCACAGTCTTGTGACTAAAAAATAGCTTGCATTAGGTTAAAATACAATACACACCTGTCAGCTAGTTGCATCTCCACATCCATGCCATCTTCCTTGTAGTCTGGAAGCTCATTGTCATTCATTGTCTCCTCAGCATCAGAGAATGTCATTACTTCAGATGAATCTGTAAGTATTACAACAAAAATGTTGAATTCTTCTAAAAAAAGTTTTGTTGGATAATTATAATAGCCACCATAGTATGACTTAAAGCGCTTATTACACTATCCAATTTGTAGGAAACCTTAATCGGATACAATTTAGGAATTCGAACTAAATCGGCTTCTAACTTCAATTACACTATCCTGTTTCCTAAATTGGCTTCCTAAAAATTGGATAGTGTAATAAGCGCTTTAGGCAGATAAGTTTCAAGAAAAAAGGCCTTATAGAGAAATTCCAGCATTATTTGATTCTTTACTTATTGTTGAAATTAAAACAAACCCTCTTCTTCAAGTTCAATACTAAATTTCTGAAAGAGAACATAAATGATAATAATATCTTACTTTTGGGCAACGGCTGCACAGTTTGGTTGGGCAAGAGATGATACTGTTTCAGGAGCTGCCAATGTGCCAACAGAGTCTTTGCATTCCGAGATGGATAGAATACATGCGGGTTCTGGTCCAACAACTCTTGAAACTTCTCCAGAGGTGGGAGAGACGACTGTAATCAAAGTGAAATTATAAAAAATAATACTATTATGGTTTAAAAACTCCTTACTAAAATTGTTATCAAACACTTAATTGTTTTTTATACCAGAATGGCAATCAATTACAGTTGAATCCGCTTATAATGACATCGAAGGGAACTGAAAAATATGTCATACTAAGCGGACGTCATAAAATCCCATCTTTATTAGTTATATCGTGTAATAATGAGAAACACAAAAAGGAAATGTTGATAGACATAGATCAATCAAAACAAAATGAGTCAGAAACAAATTAGAAGTCATGTCCCTCACTATAACCAAACATAATTTCTGAAAAATAGGTCATAATAAGCGACATGTCAAAATTCAAAAAATTCAAAATTCAAAAGTCATTTATTCAAACCTCGGACCAAGAATCCAAATGGACTAGACAAAAGCGTATACTCGAAATGGTACGGGAGCTAGCAACGTTTCAAAAGTAAGAATTTTAGGTCAGCTGATTTTGTGATATGTCGTCCTTCTTGCACTTTCGGTTAGAGTTTGGGCTATCTGGCTGGCGGTAGCGGTTGCGTTCATTAGTGCGCATCCTATCTGTCCAGGTAATAATCCTGGATTTTAAAAACATTTTAGAAGTCGTAATTTTTAATTTTTTGTTTTTAAATAAGTCTACCTGACATACTTTTTTTATTGCCAGACATTTGTGACAATGCTAACTATGTGCCATACGCGATAATTTTTTATTTTTTTATAAAAAATTCAAAGTATTTTATAATGTCTGTAATTTTAATATTATGTTATTTAAAGATAGAAAAACTTAAAATAAATTTGCCAGACATTAATTCGATTGTTAAACCTTGAATTAAAATGAAAAAGTCATGAAAATTATTGCAGTATTATGCTAGTAGTCCGAGAGAGACAGTTGCAGAATAAGTCGAGAATAAGACAGGGAATCATTACAAAAGTAAATTACATGTCACTGTACATATAATAATAATAAATGAACTCAAACCGAACTCGACGCCCTGGATAGGAGAGTCCGCATACGGCATACTACTGACTGCAAACCGGATGCATCACCCACGATCGCGGTGGTGGTGATCCCGCGGAAGTGTGGAGGTCGAGGCTTTTTAAATGCTAAGACTCTCTACAACCGCGAGATGTGCAGTCTCAGAGAATATTTTCTCAAAGCCGGTGTGGGTATGCACCGAGATGTGGTCACAGTGGACAAGGGACTCATCCCGTTATCCATGGCTAAAGAGAACTGGCACAAACCTGTGATACCTACTACAGATGATCGTAAGGAGATATGGAGAGGCAACGAGCTTCACGGACACTTCTGTCGGGCTCTTTAATGGGTCCGATGTAGATTCCTCAGCGTCCGTGGCCTGGTTACGTTTCGGTGATCTTTTCGGAGAAACTGAAGGTTTTGTTTGTGCAATTATGGACGAAGTTATCTTAACGAACAACTGTCAGAGGCATATTATGAAGAATGGGACGTGTGTTGGGCATGCCACCGTCCGGGTGAGTCCATCAGACATATTATCTCTAGTTGTTCTCGCCTGGGTAACAGCAGCTGGATTAAGCCCTTGATCCAGCTGCCCAACAAGAGCATCTTAAGATCTTGGTCGAGGCGCTTGGCAATTATGCCATGGTCGTCACGACTATTGGCACAATGACTGCTGTGTTCAAATCACACAAGTCGACAACCTCGCGAGCTAAGTCAAGATACTTCGTTTGTTATATCAACAATCATAGCGCGACGCTCTAGTCAGTCTATCACCACTATGTCAGGCTTATTGGCAACAAAAGTCCTGTCAGTGATGATAGACCGATCCCAATACAATGTGCAATTGCCATTTTCGTCGGCCACATACCCATAGTACGGTACTTCCGATTCGACAAGATTGTATTTAAGAGCAAGTTGCTGATGAATAATCCTGGCTACAAGGTTGTGCCTTTGCAAATAGTCTCCGTTAGCTAAACTAGAACAACCGGAAATAATGTGGTGGATGGATTCCTCGGCCGGTGACATGCCCGACACATGTCAGCGGTACCGTCCTTTACGATATATATTTCCAGTAGTTGTTCGTCCTCATAATTTCGTCCATAATCGCACAGATAAAACCTTCGGTTTCCCCGAAGAGGTCACCAAAATGTAGCCAGGCTACAGACGCTAAAAAGTCTACTTCGGGCCCATGTAGGACCCGATAAAAGCACCCGTGAAGCTCCTTGCTCTGCCATACCTCCCTGCGATCATTTGTTGTAAGTACTACAGGTTTGCGCCAGTTCTTGTTAGCCAAGGAGAGTAGGGTGAAGCCCTTGTCCACTGCGACGACATCCCGGTGCATACCCACGTCGGCTTCTAGGAAGTATTCCCTAAGAATGCATACATCGCGGTTAGCATTTAAGAAGCCTCGACCCCCACACTTCCGCGGAATATATAGCGTCACTACCGATGATTGTCGGTGACGCATCCGATTTGCAGTCAACAGTGAACGGACCCTTCTATCGAGGGCGTCTAGTTCTGTCTGAGTCCATTTGAGTATGCCGAAAAAGTACATCAATACCCGCCCGATAAAAGACTATTTAGTACCTACTTTGTTCAGGCGGCCAAAGAAGCACTCCTTCAACGATTGTATCACGTCAGTAGCATTGATGACCAGCGCTTCCGACATACCCAAATACTTATTATTATTATTATATGTACAGTGACATGTAATTTACTTTTGTAATGATTCCCTGTCTCATTCTCGACTTATTCTGCAACTGTCTCTCTCGGACTACTAGCATAATACTGCAATAATTTTCATGACTTTTTCATTTTAATTCAAGGTTTAACAATCGAATTAATGTCTGGCAAATTTATTTTAAGTTTTTCTATCTTGAAATAACATAATATTAAAATTACAGACATTATAAAATACTTTGAAATTTTTATAAAAAAATAAAAAATTATCGCGTATGGCACATAGTTAGCATTGTCAAAAATGTCTGGCAATAAAAAAAGTATGTCAGGTAGACTTATTTAAAAACAAAAAATTAAAAATTACGACTTCTAAAATGTTTTTAAAATCCAGGATTATTACCTGGACAGATAGGATGCGCACTAATGAACGCAACCGCTACCGCCAGCCAGATAGCCCAGACTCTAACCGAAAGTGCAAGAAGGACGACATATCACAAAATCAGCTGACCTAAAATTCTTTCTCGAAAACGTTGCTACCTCCTATACTAAAAGGGATGGATATAGAGTACTTCAAAACTGGGGGATACCAGACTTTAAAATATTACCCCATAATTCTCGTTAATTTTTGTATATGGATTTGGGAGGTGTGATTAGTACGTGAAATGAAAGTAACGAGTTTTTAGCACCATAAACCAGGGCTTTAAATAACGTTGAAATTTTATAACGTTATCTTCCTTCTACAGGACTTACCGTTTTTATTAAAATAACGGAAAGTGATTTAACGTTATTTATGCTTCAATATAACGTTATTCTTTAGTAACGATACTTGTAATATAACGTAAACCGGTGTTATGTAAATTGATGGAGGATAATAAATCAAATGCTTCCTGATTGATAAAATTTTTATTTTGTAGTTTTTCTATAATAGCAGAAAGGTCAGCATTTTTTTTTCTCTATTCCCCACCCACATTTGGATCTTAATGCAGCTAATTTCTTCTTTCTTCTCTCAGCTAAAATTGTTATCTGGTTTAATTTTCTAATCAATTTCCTTTTTCGAGGCGACGTACTCAGAGTCGTAAATATTTCACCAGGTTTAATCTAAAATAATAATTTGATGTTAGTAACCCACACAGAGAGAAATGGAAATAAATAAAAAAAAAAAATTTCATAGTTGCATTTACTTCAGGTTCCAGCGATAATCCGGAAGCCACCTAAAAAAAGGCAGTGATTTACAATGTTCTATATTCAACTAAATTCAAAATGGTTAAAATAAACAAATAAGTACTTGGATTGTTGTGTTGGATTGGATTTTCGTCGCAGATGGATCAGAGATCGAGATTTCCTCAGATTTCGTTCTGCGTTTTTTAGCGAAACTCTGGAAGAAAATATGTAGGTCAGTCCAAATTAGTGAATAATGGCCTCCAATTATTTCGACCGGTTGATGCAATCCAGGAAGGCAATCTGGTGTCCTTTGTCTAAAATCTAAAATATTTCATTTTTCAGGTAGTTCGGTTGAGTTGCCTTTTGATTTCATGACCAATAATTTTGAGTATGAAATTACTAAATAGACTAAATGAAAAAACAAAAACAACAACATGACTGTTGCCTTTTCCCTCAATAATGGGTAATTTTAATGCATGCCATCTGGTATCCCTAAAGTACGTATTATTCTACTAAATTGAAATGACAGAAAGTTATTTATTCTCGTAAGACAATAAAGTTCTATAGAATTTGAACGTGTAATACTAACGTAAAATGAAATTTTAATCACATATTTCAAGTATTTTTAACGCTTTTTTTCTAAAAGACTTTTTATCAACGTATGTCGAGCTAAATATTTAGTGACATTTTAAATTTTTATGATATATAAATGCGAAAATCTCATACTTACGAATGAAAGGTTATGTTCTCAGATTTTCGTTCACTACGGCTATTACAGCCGATAAAACAGCAATACACCATGTTGAACGTCTTTCTCTTAAGTTAGAAACTTCGTTCCCACTATTTAAACTACAGATTTAATAGGGGTTTCCAACAAAACACGATTAAAAACGAATGCACTAGTACTGTGTTGGGCACATACCACAGATGTGCCCAACAAAAAAAGTGATACGTCGACAAAGACAACAATAAATAGTTCTGTCCTTGTTTTCCTAATATGTTTCTGTATATATACATCCTTTTTGTCTCAATATTGTTTTTAACTTGTCTTGTCCATTAGATTCTTGGTCCGAGATTCAAACTAGGCTGATAGACAGCACTTTTTGAACGTCAAATTTTACATAAAGACAGTCCCCCAAAACGCCCACCCGTCACCACTTCCTAGTGTCAATAAACGAAGTCATTATATCCGTACTTTTTTTGAAGAATTTAATATGAAAACCAAAATTAGCTCCGTTTTACTTCATACTAAGCGGTTGGTCAATATAAGCGACGTCATAATAAACGAATTTCACTGTACATCCTCTAGCTTATGGTAAGAAAACCACTAAAACTTAAAGTTAGACTATATAAATAATATAGATATTATTTGATTTGTCTTGTTTTGTGTTGTGTGATTATGGTACAAAGAACATATTATAAGATTTTAATAGTTAAAAATTTTGCTGTCTCCAGTTTTTTTGGCACTTAATTCTAGAAATTATTGTTTTCAAGATTAAAAAATTTGCTTATTATTATTAATTAACCTGCACAAAACACAGGCAAAATCATACAAAAAGCTAGCAGCAAGCAGGGGTTGTTGCCTCACTTAAAATCAGCAGTACTCTGCAATGATTGCATGAATCCATTTTCCCTAATTTAACTATTCCAAAGAATCAATTTTTGTTGGAACCTATCATCATGTTCAATTTCTTGTTTTCTTTAATGATGAAAGGAAACGATTATTTTTCTGGTATTAGGGACATAATTATTATATTATATACAATTAAAAAACCACTCACTGACTGACTGATTGATTGATTGATTGACATGATTGTTCTCCCACTTCCCGTGCTAGGAGGGAAAAACTTTTTATGGGGTTGTATAGAAGGTGTCGGGGTGAGTATGGGAAAAATCTGAAACTACCCTTTTTCAACCCCCTTCTTTCAACCCCATTGCTTATCTCGGAAACCTGACGGCAAAGAGAAAAATGGTTTTCGGGGTTGTATAGAGGGTGTCTGGGTGAGTATAAAACGAAAAAAAAAATTACCCCTTTTCAACCCCCTTTTTACAACCCCTTTGCGTATCTCAGAAATCTGACATTTTAGAGAAAAATGGTTTTCGGGGTTGTATAGAGCGTATTTGCATGAGTATATGGCCAATAAAAAATTCAACCCTATTCAACCCTTTTCAACCCCCTACTTTCAACCCCTTTGCGTATCTCAGAAACTTGACATTGTAGAGAAAAATGGTCTTCGGGGTTGTATAGACGGTGTCTGGATGAAAATATGGCCAAAAAAAATTCAACCCTTTTCAACCCCCTACTTTCAACCCCTTGGCATATCTCAGAAACCTGACATTGTAGAGAAAAATGGTTTTCGGGGTTGTATAGAGGGTATCTGGGTAAGTATATGGCCAATAAAAAATCAACCCTTTTCAACCCCCTTCTTTCAACCCCTTTGCGTATCTCAGAAATCTGGCATAGTAGAGAAAAATAGTTTTCGAGGTTGTTTAAAGGGTATTTAGATGAGTATATGGCCAATAAAAATTCAACCCTTTTTCAACCCCTTTGTTGTTAGTCAAAAAATACTAAAAAGACAACGCGAGTTGCTCGCAACTCGCGCCCCCAAGCGGAATACTAGTTATATTATATATAATTAAATAACCACTCACTCACTGACTGATTGACATAATTGTTCTCCCACTTGCCGAGCTATGAGGGGAAAACTTTTTACGGGGTTGTATAGAAGGTGTCGGGGTGAGTATGGGAAAAATCTGAAACTACCCCTTTTCAACCCCCTTCTTTCATCCCCATTGCTTATCTCAGAAACCTGACGTCGGAGAGAAAAATGGTTTACGGGGTTGTATAGAGGGTGTCTGGATGAGTATAAAACGAAAAAAAAAATTACCCCTTTTCAACCCCCTTTTTACAACCCCTTTGCGTATCTCAGAAATCTGACATTTTAGAGAAAAATGGTTTTCGGGGTTGTATAGAGGCTGTCTGGATGAGTATATGGCCAATAAAAAATTCAACCCTATTCAACCCTTTTCAACCCCCTACTTTCAACCCCTTTGCGTATCTCAGAAACCTGACATTGTAGAGAAAAATGGTTTTCGGGGTTGTATAGAGGGTATCTGGGTGAGTAAAAATACTAAAAAGATAACGCGAGTTGCTCGCAACTCGCGCCCCCAAGCGAAATACTAGTTTAAATATATATAACTCAAAAGGGACCGACTGACTGACATAGTGATCTATCAACGCACAGCCCAAACCACTGAACGGATCGGGCTGAAATTTGGCATGCAGATAGATATTATGACGTAGGCATACGCTAAGAAAGGATTTATGAAAATTCACCCCCTAAGGGGGTGAAAAAGGGGTTAACATTTTGTATGGAACTCCACGCGAACGAAGCCGCGGGCATAAGCTAGTCTACAAAATAGACCATGAGTATAGTATAGACCAGGAAAACTTTCAGTGTTGCCTAGGTTTTATAATAATTTTACAACATGCTTGTATCAATCATTCTTATGTGCCATACAGCATTTTTTTTTTCTTTAATTAGTTCTTTAATTAAAAATGAAATAAAATCAGTTTCAAGGTAATTCCAATTAAAACTTACTGGAACTATTGGGATAGTGGCAAGTAGTTCTTCTTCAGCATTTGAGTATAATGCTTGCTGCTGCACTAACGCTACCAAGTCGGGATGCAAGTTACGCATGGCTGCGATAGCCACTCTTGATATTTCAGCATTGTACAGCAGGGCATACCAACGAGACTGCAGCTCACTGACTGTAAAGCGGCAGGAGAACTTCACTCCTCGGTGAACTATGCGTAAGTCATTGGTCTGGAAATATTTGGAATAACCTATTAATTCCAAGTTAATCATAAAAACAATAACAACATTACATATAACTAAAATGATTTTGTAGATTGCTAATAAAAAGTTTGTAGATACACTATGCAAATACTTAGAAATAAGCTGTTCATCAAAACTCTTACCTGTTGCACTCCTAGGATCAATGCAAGATCATCTGTAGGTTTCCAACGTCCAAGATCCTTAGTCGACAAGTGACTCAGTTGGCCTTTACGACGAATCTTGCGACCAATGCTCCCTCCAGCAGAAACCTTACTGGAAGCCCTGCGACGCTCCGGAGCCGGAGGCCCAGGGGGCGTGGGCACACTGACTAGAGGAATCTCAGAGACTTGACTCGTATACGACTGTGTGCGCAACCTTTTATCCCCTTTACCGAGTGAAGACCCAGGCAAACCACTGTATTCCACCAATTCATCGTCAAATCGCCTCCTTTTAATTGATCTTGATGAGCTGAAACATGAAATCAATCAACCAATATTACTAAAACACACTTATATGAGTTTTTCATGTTTGTAAATGCGAAAAACATTAGGTACCTGCGTCTTTTATTGTCGTCTGGCGCATTATGAAACGGAGATCGTGTAGTGTTTGGGTAATCATTGCTGTCCGATGCATTTGATGGTGTAGCTGGAAAATCCATTGTTTACTCTTAAAACACAATACTTTACAACTAAATTATCATTTTTACCATAGTTTGGTTTTTTTCACTCAAAAATTGTCAAAAAATAAAAAGATCATAGTGTAAAGATTGGGTGTATTCCGAAATTATTGATCGCAGGCTATAATTACACACTACTTGGATGGTATTCTCGTTAATTGAAGATAGTCCTTTCATAAATCTATATTGTCTTTGGCCGGAGAATTTCCAATTACCAAATAGTCGATTTTTCTTTTTTTTGGGTATTTCACTAATTTTGAGCACTAAGACCACAGAGTAGTAGAGTCTGTCTGTCAATAGCGTCAATGTCAAAAAACCAAGTACTGCCAGTGTCAGCTGTCAGTGTCTTTAGGTTATGTTTTGGACGGGATAGTAATTCTAGGCATTTTCTGCAAAAATGGCTCATTTAATTCGTGCAATAGGATTTAAACCAAAAGAAATAATTACCAGGTGTTACAATAAAATCGTTATGACTGATGATGGTTCAACAATAGTTGCACTTCATAAAGAACAGGAATTTCCTTATGAACACTCAAGACCTCTCCCGGATGAAACTATTACTGACACATCGATTTTAAGAATGAGTGATAAAGTCGAAGTGTACAGAGTATTCAAGGATTTGAAGCCTGAGATAGCAAGAAAACAACTGTCTGCCATAACCTTGACAACTGAGCATCGTTGGTGGCCCAGGGCTAGAGACAAGAGGGCTAAGAAAACAGAAATGAACCGCCCTTATTTGTAAACCAACCAATGTATTAGTTTAGCATATTGTAGTATTTAATTAAACATTGTTCATTAAACTACCAAAACTGTTACTTATTGAAACCACACCTTCCACACCATTCCACCACTGCTTCAGACAAAGAATGAAACAATTGTTTCTGGCTGTTAAACATTACCTTAACAGCCAGCTTTTCTGCTCCTTAAAGTTCAGTCAGTCAGTTCAGTCATAATAAAGAGTATTCTATTCTATTCCATTTAACACGGTAACTGACAAATACTTGCACTGCCTGGACAGGTCCACTCATCTGTGTGGTACTTTCCTCAAAAGGCAACCTTCACTCGACTGAAATATTTTGCTTTGATGTACTTATCAAATATGTGAGAATATTTTGCAACATATACTGATCCAGCTATCCTTACTTCTACTAATATTATAAAGGCTAAAGTTTGTTTTTCAACCGACTTCCAAAAAAGGAGGAGGTACTCAATTCAACTGTATTTTTTTTGGTATTTCACGCATAATCTACTGGGTAAAACAGGATGGATAAAAATGCAGGGATGAATAAAAATTAAACTCTGATTGGAATTTTATTATTTAAATTTTGTTTGCAGCAATGAAGAATTCCAATTTTTAATCAATTAATTTTGTTCAATAAAGTATATAAAAATAAATAAAACATTAATATGGTATTTCGGTGAAAATAAAATTTAATTTTTATTCACCCCTGTATTTCTGTCCACCCCGTTTTACGGTAGGTACTGAATGGATTATGACCACGATCATGACGTTTGGCACAGAGGTAGATAAAAGTCTGGAAAAACACATAGCATACTTTTTATGCCGGGAGTATGTCCCTTTCGGTTAGTTTCAGAAAATTTTCGACATTCATGTAGGTAGTTAGGTACGTTTTATTATGTTTTGGAAAACTTCGTAAGATTAAAAAATGTCTTGAGAGATTGTAAAATTTCGATAAATTGTCAACTGAACGTTTGGAATATTTTTTACGCATCAAAATTTGACTGTCTATAATTTTCTCGAAGTCATTCCGAGATGAACTTAGCTCCCGTCATGCGCTGTAGTAAAAAAAACTGTTGCCTTTCCAGATTATGACGCATTACTTCGTACAAATTTTAAAATCAAAGCTTTACCTAATGTATGTACCTACATTCGTGAAAGTAGCAATTATGTAGGTAGTACCTACCTAAGCAATTATTGATAAGTACATCAAACTTTCGGGAGTTCTGCATCCTTCATGAACACGAATGCCACCAGCCCTCCATGTCAAAATGGCTGGTAAAAAAAATATTAAGTCTCTGAATGTATCATAGGTAGCAATTATTTGAAGAAATGTAGCAAATATAAGCAATGGATAGCAATTTTTGAATATACTGACGGAGAGAATATATGTAGAGCTCTGAAAGTATATTTGCAAGCTCACTGGCCTAATAAATGTACCTAGATAGTGTACAAAAATATTAGTTCTTCGAGTTACGTGCTGGGCTGTGAAACTTTCGCTTTTTTCTGCAAGGTGGCATGGTGCATTGCTACATCGCCTTACAATAAATAGTTACTAAGTATACATATAAAGTGCAATGCACCCGAAATCCGCGCTGCGCCGCGCCTGTCCCGTTCTTCATAAAATAAATGTAAGTTATTGCCATTACCGGCTATAAAATTACATGGGTTCACGAGCGAATCGATTGATCTTCGACTGGCTAAGTTGCCGTCGTACGGCTCGTACCCGACACGCTCAGAAAGTAGTTAGGTACCTAATGTGTAGCGTAGTATTCGTCATCAGCGTCAGTAGGCGCCGATCGGACGCCTAAGCCACAGTAGAAATATGGAACAGTACAGAAACTACGAACACACGGTCGAAACGGCACACTCACACAGACGCGCACATCTACGAGGCCCCTAAGGGACTTTCGCGGTGCGCTCAGTGGCGGGTGCCGTGTTCATAGATAATACCTACGCTATTATAATGGCTATAGGTGAACCACTCAGGTTTTCGTTTTGCAAAAAATCCTTATACCGAAGACTAATTTTAATTTATATTGTATTATAATTTATATAACATATGGAATAAATTAATCCATAAGAGTATGAAAAAATAAATGACCATAATTTTACGACAACATTATATTCTAGTCTAGTCAAAGGAAATTTAGCCTTCGAAACATACACATAGAAACGTACAGTTTACTTCACAAAATAAGTAACAATAATTTTTCAACGTACAGAAATCCTTCATCAAAATTTTAGGGCAGATATTAGGTATAATTGAAATGGAATAGAATGGCATAGAAATGATAAACAATATTCAGTTTGTATTTTTTTTTTTTACAATGGCATTATTTACATTTTGACCAAAGAAGAAAGTCGCATGGAATAACATGCACTAACGCATTTTCGCGTGACTATTTCTCCCAGTCAACTCGTACCGCAAGTCGTGTTAAAGAACTTCGTTCCAATAAAACACTTATTGCAAACATTAAAAGTGACAACCCTAACTCTCTACTGGAGCGTAGGTAATTATTTCAACAAATAGGCTTAGTTTCCATACTGTTCCATATTTTTACTGTGCCTAAGCAACGGGCTGCATGCGGCCCGCGGTTTATATTTGTGCTGTCCACGACAATTTTAGAAGAGACGCATTCACAGGTTGTTATCGCATTAAATAGATCATATATAAAATCTGAGGGCAATCGCATTGGTGGTTAGATACCTTACCTTGTCCTATATCCGTTACGGGATCAAGGGAGCCGCGATAGGAAAAGTGCGGCGACCACTGCTCTTAGACATGTTCATATACATACTGTATACGTGTTTTTTTTAGGTTTAAGGCGTGGGGAGCGTCATAATTTGATCTCGCTTCAACCTTAATTTTGCCTCTGGCCCGCACTGTAAAAAAAACAGTTAAGTATTACAAAATATCTCAATTTTATGTAGAACTACTAAGCTGTGCTGGCGACGTCGTCCGCATGGACTTAGATCATTCCCAGTCTATGTCTTATTTAATTCTTACTGATATAAATGCGAAAGTTCTAACTGATGGATGTTTGTTACTCAATGACGCCAGTACGACTGAACGGATCTGGATGAAATTTCGCACAGACATAGATAATAATCTGAAACATAGATTGCTTCGGGAGTACCTACCTCGGGGTGCCTCGGGGTAGATTGAAAAGTCAAAAAAAAAAACATTCACCCCAACTCAATTTTCAATTCTATCAACAACTACATCGTGTGAGTCGTTCTCCCACGAAAATCCTTCCGTCATTGAGAAAAACGTGTTATCAGTACAACGACATCTATCGATCACGTAGTAAACTCAGTAAACTGTCGAAATTTGGCTTTGGCAGGGGAAGAGCGGACCCAATTCAAAACAAATACTTGGCGGAGGTTTCAGCGATCTTCACACGGATGATCGCGACCGCGAAAAAGCCTATACGTATAGTTTCACAAAAAAACTCAATGTTTTGTTGTTATTTTCATGCCTTTTTTCTCGATATATGACGCTACTTTTTCTCTCTCTCCATACTTTTCAACACATTTTTATTCATCTTTGTATAGAGTTAACGATAGCGTCGAAACAAAAACCAAGTTGTACTATGAGTTACGCAGATAGAAAATAAAATAAAATAAGTAGGTAGGTACCTATCTATAATGGTATTGTACTTTTTACGTGATGCATGCAGGACTCAGCGATAAAGTTTCTTACTAAACATAGAAATTCTTTTCATTTTGTGAGTCGATTTTGACGAAACAAACGCTAAATAATCTCGGGATAATATTTGTGTATCTTCTCATCTAAGTACCTATACCACATTACTGTGTCTATACCTACTAATATTATAAAGCTGAAGAGTTTGTTTGTTTGAACGCGCTAATCTCAGGAACTACTGGTTCGAATTGAAAAATTATTTTTGGGTTGAATAGACCATTTATCGAGGAAAGCTTTAGGCTATATATCATCACGCTTAAGCCAATAGGAGCGGAGCAGCGGTAAAGAATGTTTTAAAATCGGGGATTCCACGGGGACGAAGTTGCGGGCAGCAGCTAGTTTCTAGTAACTGTAGGTACCTGCTGACACGGCGAGTCACATTCAAATTCAGTCAAAAAAAGTAGATATCGATGGTTGTTGGATGGATGGATGATTTGTATAAATGGTTCCAAATTCAACTATTTTTTTGTTTGTCAGAACTGTTTTCCATTTTGGCGTGGAGTTTGAGTTACACCTTTTATTTAGATTAAAAATACAGTGCTGGTTTTAGTTAAGTATATCATATCTAGTGTGTATTGCGAATTTCATAATGGACGTAAACATCGAACAGTTTTTTTATTTTATTTATTTTGCATTGCAAATGGAATTTCGTGTTCGGTGTCACTGAAAATGTCACAGAAGGCTTACCTACGGTGAATCGTTCGAAAGCGGTCGGGATGTGATAGAAGCTTTTGCCTCGCTCTGGTAGACTATCAAGTACTATCAACACCTACCTACTGCTTTGGAAACGACCAATTCGAATCGTAAACTAGCTTCTGTCGAACTTCTGTCAAAGCTATTCCAGGCAGGATGTAAACAATTTCAAACTCAGTCGCAAGACGAAATCTTCGAAAATGTTGGAGCTCACTATAAGTATAGGTGAAGAAACATTTTCAGCATCATTCAACAAACTAACTCTTTGTTTCTTCAAATCCCCAAAAGAAAATTTTACTTATCTTAAATTGGCAACAACTTTTCCGAACTCTTGGATCTATCAATTTATAGTTTACAGTATATAGGTACATACCTACTTTGTTTCGACAGCATATGAGTTCCGATCTCACTTCGTTTACAGGGTGAAATAATTATATTATTAATAAATCTTCCTATCCGAGAATGGGTGCAAAATATTCCGAACTCGCTTTGCTCGCACTTGGTCCACGTCGGAGCCTACTCCCGACACTTTCTTGGCCGGTTTACAGTTTTCAAAAAATCTTTCCAAACTTGAATGCAAGGCCGTCTTAATCCATGCAGAGGCCCCTGGGCACACCTCTTTTTTTCTGGATGGGAAATCATCAAATGTCTTCTCCCGCTCTGGGCGGAGCGGAAGGGAGTGTCAGACTCTTACTGACTAAACCCACTCATGATCCTTCTTGTGCCCTTTGTTTTCCAGGGCCGCGGTGACTCTTTCGAACAAATTCCGCAACCCTAGCAGGCACTGACCCTATGGGGGCCCGTCTGCGTTGCTGACGGCTCTTTGAGGCGCGCGTGGAACACGACGAGCCGTCGAATCGGGCCTGGTTGCTATCGGACGGCGAGCCACCCATAGCTCGCCATCCGCAGGCCCGCGCAGTAGGTGGCCGGGAATCGCCCTGAGTTTCCCGACGCCCGGGGCGTCTTCTTCTGTTGCGGCGGCTGGAGCGTGAGGTTTCCCTCTCACGCACGCGTTCCGCTTCCTCCTTCGCTAGCATTATTGCTTCGCAGAAGGAACGACCCTACGACTACAAATATGCTGAGTTTTGCTAAAAAAAGGCTATTTCATGATTTTTTCATTATGTTGGGGAAACCTTAACGCAAAAAAAAACATTTATTTTGATTAGGTAACTTAGTTATTTTGGTTTACTAAAGTTTAAAACTGCTGAAGCATTGTTGATAAGTTTTTGATATATTTTGAAAAGAATCTTTCGCCTGATGCAACTGAAACCGGCAGGAAAATATTCTTAGAGCTATCGCTGTGTTCGGAAATGTTAAAATTACCTAAGTCATTGGTAAAAAAAATTATACTGTAATAAGGATTGTGAAAAGGACATGCTTGATTACAACTGTAATTTGTTTCGTGTGACTTACATCTGGTGTGCAATCCAATATATTGGAAAAATATTTTGATTCTCTGACTTTGTTCAGTATATATAACCCTGGTTGTTATCGGAAGGCGACCCATCATCCACAGGTGCCCTACGCCTACGGTGGCCAGGAATCGCTCTGCGACTCCCGACGCTCGAGGCGTCTTCTTCTGTTGCGGCGTAAGGTTTCCCTCTCCCTCACGCGGTCCGCCTCCTTCTTCGCTAGCATTACTGCTTCGCAAAAAGAGGTGACCGCTTCCCATGCCTCCTCGCTTTGGACCATGTATTGAAACTGAGCCGAAGGCGAGAGGTCGCCGATCGCCTTGACGACGACACAGCGTTGCTCCGTCCAAGCAGGGCAGACCTCCACCGTATGTTCCCTCATGTCCTTCAGGCGATCACGCGGCCCAGTCAACACTGTAGTGTTGACACCCGGACGTGTCCTCCCGTAGATTCCAAAACAGGTACCTCCCGAAACACCCGTGTCCGGTGAGTACCGGTGCTAGGAACGCCGTGGCTCCTCTCCAACTACTCCTCAAAGAGGGGACTTATCGCCACAATGGTGGCATGCTCAACAAGTACCTACCTAACCTACCAACTGAGAAATAAGCTCAGAGTTTTCATAGAACACGACTATGGATAGGTACTTGTATTGAATTTGAGTCCTAACGGTGGCGGGCGGTTCCTGCGGTACCTGCTGACGGATAAGATAGCGCCTTCGGTTTTTTTTCAATGCGATGATATTTCTTATGCTGTAGGTGGAGTGGCTATTATATTATGACTATGACTTTGAATATTACGTAATGAGTCGCTCGATTTGCCGCCCCCTTGGGCGTGCCGCCCGTGTGCAGTGCACGCCTTGCACGCCCGCTTACGGCGGGCCTGGGGCCCCGTCTTCGTTGCTGACGGCTCTTTGAGGCGTGCGTGGAACACGACGGGTAGGTAGGTATCGAAAGGATCTAAAAGCTTCTTGACCTTGATGTCCATTCGATATTTTTTTACTTCCAAATTTATTCGCATGGCCCTGTTACGAATTTCAATTTTACTTGCACGAACACGAAACGCACAACTACAGGTACAGGATGATCCGGTGAGAAAATAGGTCAGAGATGGAAAAATCTTTATCCATACCGAGTATGACATATTCCTTCTACAAAAGTTTATCTACTAGGTATAATAGATTTTTAATTAAGATTTTTATTTAAAATTTCTAGGCAAGTGATCTTCAACCGTTGGGAGATAAAGCAATTTTAATTAAGGTTTTTAAAATTTGTCTTCGCCGAGACCGACCCTGTAATAATCCTAGGATGATTTATTTTTTTTATTTAACAACTATAGTGTAGTGTACAGTAGGCTACCTACTAATTGATTGTTATATTGCGCCTGTGTAAAATCAAATGATCTCACGGAATAGTAGATTATTAACCAAGGGGATAAAATGGTGTCTTCTGTGATTTAAATCGCGAGCGTAACGAAGGACTCGAGGTTTACTCCCGAGCGCAGCGAGGGTCTTAAAAACGAGGGATTTAAGTTCACCCAAGACTAAGAGAGCTTTATCACCAAGGAAAATACTCTACTTTTCGTACCATTTGCGAAAAATTTAACACAATAATAATATGAGATAAGCATTTATTAAAAATAATGACAATTAAAAATAAATTAAAATAAACCAAAAAAACGCGGCAAATTCCTAGACTAATATTTTTTTGTCGGAAAAGCAAAGGCATCAAACTCATACGGCCTCGACGGTTTTCGTAATTTTATTTAATTATCATAACTGCATAATAAATGCGTATTCCTTTTTCAAAAAGATGTATAATGCTTTATATACAAACTCAATGGTGTAACACAGATGTAGATACATTTAGTATGGATTTGAAAACGGAAGCGACAGACTTCCGTTGTTTTTTTGTAAGTAGTTTTCCAACAGTCGGGTTACGAACGTTGCGCGTTGTTAATCATCCTGTGTAAAAATACTGACCCTGACATACAGCCAGACTTTCGCTGGCGCCCCGAGCGTGGCATGTCGAGCTCGCAACGGAGGGTAGCTATGTCTGGCACCGAATCAGTTAGGCCCATTGCCACATTGTTGGTATACCCAGAGAACTACAACTATCTCACCCTATCCATCGCTTTTCACCAGGTGATGCAAATTAGGAGTACAAAATAATGGACGACCCTATGCTGAGAAAAATAAATTGCACTTGTCTGCATATAATATATATTTTTTCAATATTCTTTAGCTTCATATAGGCAGACTGCTTTGGACAGTGAACGGGCTTTAGGCTTTAGTAGGATTGAAAATTTTGGGATTGGCGTTTAGGCTGTTCTAAATTCACTTTAATACACTTTTTTTTAATATATATGCCAAGAAGGCCGCGATCAATTTATCTTCAAAGCGTTGGCCTCTATGCATTTACTGTTGCTTAGGGATCATTCACGTATTACGTAAGCACTAAAGGGGGGCGGGAGGGTTCTTGATTTGCTTATTTTTAATGACATGGGGGTTGGGGGGATCCGGGATGTGATTACGTCAGGGATATTGATTTATTTAATTTTTCAGATTTTCCAATCCGGCGAGGTCTTACCCACACCCACAGGGCTATCAACGCCCTAATAGCGAACTATATATTCCATTCACTAAGGAAATCAGAACAGATTCAATAATACTTATAAATATATTTGCGTAAGCATGGGGAGGGGGGGTAAGAGCCTTGCTTACTTTTGCTGACGAGAGGGACGGGGCGGTAAAAAATGACAAAAATTCTACTTACCTACGTAATACTTGAACGGCCTCTTATGGCAGGCAATAGCCTTATGTATGTAGGTTCTGGTGTTTAGTAGATATATAATTGATAAAAAGGTTAAAATAAATACTGTTTTTCTGATAAATACTTTGTATATTCATTTAAATAAATTAATGACTATTAATGCAATCAGTAGCCTAGTGTTCCTTTAATAAATAAAAGTTAAACTGTTATTATGTATTAACAGGTACATATTTGTTAACATTTTTACAATATATGCAATTTTTACTCTATATTATTTTATTTATGATAAATCATGTATTAAAGTAACATTTCATGAACAGTATAATGTATTAAAGGGTATCATGCTTCACCTATTATTTCGTAACTACCTAGCAAGGCTCCGGAATTAGCCATAGTAAAATTTAAGTCATAATTAACAGCTTATCTTATAATATTGCTAATAAATAGAAACTATGATCTGTAGGTACTATTTTCACAAAACTACAATAATTTCTCTTTCTAAACACAATATTTATTCCTTCACATTCAATATCACAATGATTGCTTCCTTTGGTGCTCTTTACATCTAAATATTGCACTTATAAACATCGACTAGGTCATCATCAGTCACGAACCACATCTTATTGTTAATCCAACCTCGACTTTCCAATAAACCATTGTAAATGGAAATAAGTTGTTTGTTTATTTACTGTGCTAATTAGTATCTATGAAATAGATCTAAAATAAATAAAATGGTCAGTATTACAAAAATAGGTCTTCTGATTTATTGCACTATGTGATGAGAGGTATGATTTAAAATAGAATTAAATAGTGACACATATGTGCAGCCAAATGTCACGTGTGTTGGCAACTAGTGCGAGTCCTCGAACAATGAGTGCTCACTGTGTGTAACATCTGCCCACGAGGCAATGACAAACATGCTAAGCTAAATACCACCCACTACTATCAGTAAGCCATCACTCAAGTGCCATAATTGCCAGTCTTGAAGAAAAACTTAACATTAATAAAAATATACTCTCGGGAATATAGACATTATTGCATACAACGAAGTCATCTCATGACCATAAGGCTAGCCAAATTGTACTATAGTCAGATACCAGTAGTTACTTGCTATATAGAAGCTTTAACATCTTATTAACTGGACATAGTCTTAATCTACATTAAAGAGTTAAAAAGTATTTCTCAATCTCTAAAAAAATAACAGCCATATATATATCTATCAATACAAAACAAAATGGCACACGAGAATATAACCCAGATACAAGATTCTATTTAATATTAAAAATATATAATTATTTTCTTTGTGAAGTCTAATATTATCACTGTATCAAAAAAATATGGCGATGCAATCACAGTAAATTAATAAAAAATTAAGTGTAGGTTCTTTGGATTTAATAAAGCTTTTTAAATAATTTAATTATCCTCATCAATTCATCATTTTCTTATATAATTATTAAAGTGAAATTCTATATACTTTTTATATTCAAAACTTTCTTTTACTTTATTTATGTATTATTATTTTTTTAAATATTTAATATGATAAAATAACAATCAACATATGTACAGTAAGTGCATATAAGATAGACTGAGTTTCAGACTGTATAGGTACATAAGTTTTTTTTTTAATACTTTAACAATTAGACTTTTTTAGACATTGTGATCAACCTCAGAAACAAAACCAGTACCTCTTAGATTTAAATTTTTGGCGACATGCAGGCACAATATCTCCTGAGTTCCCAATAACACTACGCCAAAAAATACCGATATATAACTGTATGTACTATATAAAAAGTTACTCTAAATTAAGTGTAAATTTTGTAAATGTTACGAGTGTTTTGTTCTCTTCAGTTCTCCAGTATAACGAAATTGGATACGACCTTGGGGAAGTAGCAGTGTAGTTAGATAAGTTTCTATGTGCTCATTTGAATCTGACAATGAGTACGTAGCAATAAGATACAAATGAACACATACCGTGATCATATTCGTTAGTAGTAAAATATTTCGATCGTCTTCTAATAATGGTAGAGGTAACTTCGATCGAGACTTCGTACCCGGCGCCGTCTATCTGCGTCGTCTAGTGAAAAATTGAAGAGAGACTGAAGAGAACTGTTTCGGTAGGGTCAGCGGATCCGATTGAGGCGGAGCTCCCTGTCCAGCTGCTGCAGTTGACGGATGAAACCTTCGTTGGGGTGAATGTCGCGGCGAGAACGAACTGTTCCCAATGCTTCAGCCAAAGTCATGCCACGCTTAATCATGAGAAAAGCTAGAGCACATGTGGCTGACCGAGACACACCCATAAAGCAGTGAACCAAGACACGTCCTAAAAATTATACATTTATTAGTCAAAGAATTTCTTCTCACAAAAAATAAATGTAATGTGGCACTGAGCAGGAATGAATAGGTACACACCTCCACTCGAAATTCCTTCATCGATGAAGTTAGCAGCTATATGGAAATATCTTGAAATATCAGTTGAGGGCAAGTCCATAAGCTGAAAACCTTTGTAGCGCAGTCCCGGGCAATCACGATAGTAGAGGTGGTCTGTGTCCACCTGGGTGTAACGCTTGCCCTCGGCGGTATTGAGCACATAGTTTATGCCCATGCGCCGCAAAAACGCCTTGTCCTTGGCAGCAACACTAAATCAACAGATGAATATTTCTAAAGACACAAGACGCACACTTGGTCAATATTATAATAGGTAGGTTACACAAGGTAGCCAAATTTTTCGGAGTACTGGCACAAGTCCGTACCGTCCTTAAGCCATGCAAGAGGCCGGAAGGTTAGGATTAATACATACCCGTCTCCGACATACAGGCCCGGATAGACTTCATTTAGATCCGGCGTGGGATTGTACGAGATATCCGCGAATGGGCGAGAGCGGAACGACGATAGTGAACTCAGCACGGATGACGGCGATGAGCCAAAACTCTGCGTATGAAAGGGACCCGTTATACATTTACACAAATTCTGACCCATATTTTATAACTTCTCACACTCAGTATGTTAATGTCTAAAGAACACGAAAAGTTAGAGCACAGATGCTTGAACAGATAATGCACAGTAAACATACATTAGTAACAACGTAATTTCATTGCAAATATTGATAAACAACTGCAATAATTAGCATTTAGTGTCACAGTGAGATAAGGTTGAAAGCGCACATACATCATTTATACACATTTAAGAGTGACCATTGAATTACGTTAAACATTTCCTGCAGTATGCGTTTGATACTTGCAATAAAACTTGTTCAAATTAATGCTTCACAAGTTTTTGGTAAAAAAAGAAATAGAAAAAATTAAATGTACCATTCTTTTTCCTATTTAAAAGTATACTTTTCTATCTCTAAAAGTGTGACTGTACATATAATCAAAGGAAAGCATGCAAGCCTGATTCTACACACCCACATATAACTCCAATGAAATTATGTAAAAATTTTAACTCTGTAGATATATTTTGTATATTATAGTGTTGAATAAAATAAATTGGACTTGGCAACATTCGAACCATTAGTAGGCAACATTTCATTAAATGCATGAATTCACATCTCTAATGATACTCAGGAGTATTATAGTTTGAAACTTAATGAGAATTTCATTGAAATTTTATAAGAACCTTTACCATATTGTTTGTGTAGTTGGATAAAAACAAGCACAGCCAACTGTGCGATTTCTGCATGATTCACACAAACATAGGCCAACGATAAATACCATTAGAGTCCTTAGGTAGGATCCTACGCGTTGCTCTTTTGCCGCACAGTATGAATGAGTTCTTGGGAAAAGTGAGTACTGCTGATAACATAACATAAATTATTATGGAGTTTTTTTTAGAAAATGATGTAATATCATTTTATATTGCAATTTCAGCATTGTGATGATAATGTTGTAAATAAATAATATGAAGAAGCGAGTGTGATGTGTGTTAGATGTAACTTATAGAAAAACAACACAGCTAGATTGCATGAAGTACTAAATGAAAAATTCAATGCTACATTCCATGGTCACCTGTTTAAATATCTTACATAAATAGAACAGAGTATACAAGTTTTCAGAGTGTTCAACCTTGTATCTTTATAACATACAATAGAATTGTACCATTGTGGTACTTATGCAGAACTCTTTCACAAAATATCCTGATTTCATTATACTTATAATTTTAAATGCATTGGAAATAATTATGTATGTCTGATTAAATTAAGAATCTTGACTATCTATGAATAGAAATATGCAGAAAACTATAGAAAAAAACAGTTTTCTAAAAATACTAAACTAAATTTATAAAAAAAAAATACTAAAATAGTAATATAACTATGAAAATTAAGTCTAAGTATATATTTATTGCTTTTAGAAATTTAAAAAAAAATTAAAATTCGGTAGGTATTAGGTAAGCAGTGCTTTTATAAAATAAAATGTCTGATGGCAAAATATTTAAAAAAAAAACAAAACTCGTACAAAATATTTTTTTAAGTGGTAAAAATAACTCAGTCATATTATGTTTTACAAATAATCAGAACACAGATATTTTTATGGTGTTTTATTTGCTCACATATTTTTTGAAATTTCCAGTGTTTTTTATTTATTATTTCTGTGTTCAGATCATTTTTAACATAATAGTATAGTACATACATCACTATAAGTAACTTGACGTCGGGAGTACCGGGGGTATAAAAGCTGTGGAAAAATTAATTTTCTATCTTACTTTGACTATCAACAAGAAGTAAGTTACGAAAATAATATTATTTAATCTTTCGAAAGCTGCTATAGCAGCAATAACTACATAAACATCCACAAAGACACAGGTACAACAGGAAAATTGATATCCCTTCTTCAAGTATGTACATATAGACCACAGCAACCTTGAAATCGGTGACTAATAAAAGGGTAAAAATAGATCTGGTTATAAATAAATTGAAATCTATTTCAGGTGAAATGAGAAAATTGAGTAAGTAAGTATTTGTTTCTGAGTAAAGTAAGAGGTATTATATTCTTACAATAAGTTTGGACAATTAAATTTAGTTATTGTTCCATTATTGCAATTTTAAATTTCACTTACCGTATCCCTGTAACTCATGTTGAATATTTCCTTTACAGTTAATAAAAATGAGTAAATGTGAATATTTTAAAATTGCGTGATATTTTTTTCTTTTCTAAGCGAAAACACTGTGCTCGCAAATTATCAAAAATTAACAACTGCGCGGTGCGCGCCATGACAGGACTAGAGAGGAGCGGGAGTAGAGATGAGACGTATATACTGGTAGAGGTATATATACCAAGTATGTGCTTCCCAGTACATAGACCGGGTACGGACCGAAATACTGGGTAAATACCTTGAAGGTATGACGTCAGACGCATAGTACGATACGAACCGCTACCACAAGGTAGCGCCCAGTTTTATCGGTAGTTCGGTACGCCGAAGCAACCCGAAGCTACCCGACAGCTTACGAAGGGACCCGAAACGTCATTCGTGCTTTATGAACATTCGGTTGATTTAATTTAGTTAGACAAAATGGGTACTTATTTTTACGTGCATAAGGAACATAATAGCATAATTACATTTTTTGTCACGACGTGAAAGAGTTCCTTAGTTTGTTTATGTTAGGGAATATTATTACGTGTTTGAATGTTTACGTTGTCTAGTGGTACTTAGGTCGACAATGTTTTGATTTTTTTGCGTCAGTTGTAAGTTTTGCGACAGTCCTAAGCCTGGTAAAGTAGGAAGGAAAGATTTCATATCTCATAATGCATAATTACGTATAGGTACTTGAATCATCGTACCTACATTATATTGGAGGCATACCATACTTATCGCATACGTTTACTTATCGAAATCCTACCACACCCAAATACTTAGAAGTATTTTGATACCTGGTATTTGTACCAGGTATGTAGTGATACCCATACCTTAAAGGCCGGGTATGGAGAATGGCAGGTATATCTCATCTCTAAGCGGGAGCCTCTTTAATCTATGGCGGGAGCCAACATCTTAAGGTCTTTGGTCAACATGAAGAGAGTAGGCTATGACAGAGCAAAGTTTTTAGTTTACTTGTGATTAAGAATAAAACATTACTAATAAACTCAAATAAACGTATTACTTAGAAAGTCTTAACTATGTTTTTCTTCTGCATTCTAAGGAATAATATATTTCTTATGTTTTTCCTACTACATTCCTTTGTAAACCTACAAGGTACTTTATATAAAATGATTCTTCTTTGTTATTGATTCACGAAGCGATAAGTTTCTAAAATTTAGTTATGTAAGTATGTAGAAAAGAGTTTTCAAAGAGGTATCCTATCTTTTAGCAAATTCTATCTAATCGGGAATGATGCGTAACTTGAATACACACCTCCTTACACACATGACAAATGTAATTAACTCAGGTATTTTCTAAAGTTTAAACTAAATAGGATTTTTATATGTCATCATGGTCACTTTGGTTGCGAATTTGCGATAGAAAGGTAATGCAAATGCGGGAGAGTTTTATCGTTATTTTAAAAATGAATTTAAAACGTGCAACTGAATTAACGAAACACAGAGTTATGACTCCTTTTCGGATTGCGTTGATTAAAATATGGAGGTGAAATAAGGATGAGTACAAATAAACTCATCGTTAATTCATTTTCATCTTGTGCCACTTTTAGCTGAAATACGTAAAATTTGAAAGTAACAACGAAGATCATTCACAATAAATTATTCAACTCAAACAAGTAAGTTTAGTCGAATATACCGATTAGTGTTTGACAGGACTGTACTTGTTTATGGGTTCGATTAGTCATTGGACTTGTGTCGTATTCTATAGTTTATGGTATCACTTAAGGAAGTTCGTAGGGCGAGAAAATCGATTTTAAAACAATCCTTTTTATTCGATTGAAGCAATGATCCTTGAGTCACAATCACATTTCAACTTGAAATGTGATTGTGATTTTCAACCATAAGATTGAATATTAAGCACCAGAAAAATACTGCAGCTATGGAGAAAACGGCAGATATAATAACATAATTCCGTAGCCGCTACTTTCAAAACCTCTTTTTTGCAAGAGAAACGTTAATTTGGTTCTAAAAATTGCTTCTGAATCATTTTAGAAAAAAAACTACCCGAATACGGTATTTTACTCTAAAAATCTAATTAGTCCGTCTGATAGATTTCCAAAAAATAATGCACACGTATTTTTTCTTTTTTCACGTAAACAAAAAATGAAGACGATACAGTGCGTTGAAAACTCACGTGACGTCACGTCGCTGGTAAAAATTGTAGCAACGTAGTGACGTCACGTGAGTTTTCAACGCACTGTATCGTCTTCATTTTTTGTTTACGTGAAAAAAGAAAAAATACGTGTCCATCATTTTTTGGAAATCTATCAGACGGACTAATTAGATTTTTAGAGTAAAATACCCTATTATTAGGAAATAGATTTATAAAGTTTTAATCCATACAATTTAAATTATTTCAATAAATCCTCCGCTATTACTGTCCGCTTTCAATGCGAATCAACGCTATGTTGATCTGGGTATTAACTTTCAGTCACTAATTTTACGATTACAATCAATCGATTGTTTGGAATCGAAACAATGCAATAAAAGAAAGACTAGTTTCTGATCTGATGTCCTCTTCCATGTTACGTCACTAGTTCGTATGTAACCGCGCCTTGTTTGCGTGATTATATTTCTAAATACTGCAAATCCTATTACTGAAATATGATAGATACTGTTAATCTGTAAAGTTTATTTAGATACCGGCTCATTTTCTTGCGAAAATGGATGAAAAAGAAGAGTTGCATCTAACCTCTCAGGAGTTACAAGTTTTGTCGGAACTTGACAGGTACGTAACTAAAAATAATTAAATAAGTTACAAATTATGGTTTTTGGCATTAATCTGAATTAAGTTTGTGTTCCGCTTGCTATACAACTTATTAAAAGTTACGATAAACGTTCTCAATGTAATGAAAACTTCTGAAAATAAAAGAAAAACAAACAGCAAATGACGACTTGTTTCTGTTACTCTAACAGTGGCATTACCGTGTTACAGTTTTCTGTGTATTTAGCTAAGAAATTTTTCTAGTTAGTCAATACCATAACGTTAAAAAATCGTATTTTGATTATCCTAGTGACCTAATATTGTTGCAAAGTTACATTATACCTACTATCTCGTATCGTAATCTTATAAGCAATGAAAAAGTAAAGACCTGGATATCTTCGTTAATGAGAATATAACTTGATTTCAGCCGACAGTTTGGTTTCCTGAAGTTACGTGGTACTGAACATGGCAGAACTCGAGCACTTATACTCAAAGCTGTCAAGTACCTCGAGGGAATGCTGGTACAAGTCAAGGTAGTGTATTATTACAGGTGCCCTGGCCACTTTGCCACTTTTTACAATAATTTCCTGGTAATTCTAACTTCAATAAGGGTTTCTTAGTGAAGTTAGCACCTAACTAAGCAAACTATCAAGTTAGGCCAGATTTGTTAGTTTGTGATAACTAATTAGGTTATTAAGAGAGACTTGTTTTGCAGTTACAATTTCTCTGAATGACTTCGAGAGATTTAGACTTTCAAATAAGCATAAAAGGTATTCCAAATGTTCAGTTGACAATTTATCGAGAACTATATTTCAAGATATTTTATAACCTTAGGCATTTTACAACCACCCTGTCTGTGATTCATAAATCTATATTATTATAGCAGACAGGGATAATACTGCTACATGTAAATGATTTGGAATTTGTTCGAAAGAGTTATCCCTGCCCTGGCATTCAAATAGTATTTAGAGGAACACGGGTGGGTTTTAGTCAGTAAGAGACTGACCGAGCGGAAGGATTCATGTGATAGTTAATGTCAAAGTCAAATAATGAAAAAAACATAAACAGTATTTCTGTGCGATAAAAAAAATAATATATATATATAATAATATAAATAATTTCATAATCATATTTGAATAATCAATGCCCAATTAGAATTTTAATTTCTTAGCAAATTTTTTATATTACTATTTAACTCTGTCTGGTTATTGCTTTTTTTTAAACATCCACAAAGACACTAAAATATATATTTTATCACCAGGAAGAAGAAAGGGCTTGTTCACCGGGAGCCAGGAGAGAAATATGCATAGACCCTAAGACATTCTGCAAACTGGGACACTTTCATCTGCTGCTCGAGGACTATGCTAAAGGTCAGAAATTAACGAACTACCATCAGAATCAGAACTAGAATGCCTTAGCCTGTGCTTTGATCCAAAATCTATACAAAATCAAGATACAGGTGACTATTATCTCATTGTAAGCATTTGAGGGGTGAAAGTACTGATATTGTTTACTAAAACCATCTATTCCTTATATCACTAAGTAAGGCGTTCTACAAACAGTTCTGGGTAAAGGAGATAAACAATTTTTTATACATTTTTATATATATGCACAGTTCTGTGACAGGCACATGTGTTCTGGATTATGGTCTATCAGGCAACACTGACAAGAACCTAATCCAGAAATGTGTGGATAGTGTCATGTAAGCATAAATGTACTGAATAGCTGTTTTTTTTATCATATTGCAGAGTTGATCCAATAGTAGATCTTGCTAATATTTATGAGTATTTTAACCCCCTGAATTTGACATTGAACTAAAAGTCACCTTGTATGTATCTTATTAAGAGAGACTTGTAAAACTGCATTGTTTTGTTGTCAGAGTGCAGCAAACTATTTACGGTTCGCGCTAGTAACCGTAAATTGTTTTTGACAAGTCATTCAAAGTTCAGGATTAAAAGTGCAAAATTATCTCTTAATTTATCATTTAGTGCAGTGAATAAACATTTGAGTGTATGTTCAAAAAAGGTGGAGCTTCCCATTTCGGTTGGTTGTCAATGTTTTTTTTTATGCTAGTTATTATTTCCGTGGTAGGTACAACCAGAAACAATATTCACTTCCATTCCTAACAGACAGGAACAGGAAAAATTAGTAAAAAGTTGAATTGATTAGATTTCGATATGCTTAAGTAAGTTAATTATGTTTTTATAATACCTTTCCACCAAATCTTACTTTTCCCCTTTAAACACCGGACAACGTTCTTGAAGCAGTTTTTTAATATCACAAAACTCGTTTTTTTTATAAATGAATAATAATAAAACTATTACAATTTAATACGGTTTCACAGATTATTTGTTACGAATAAATGATGCATCATTCCATGCATTATGGCGGTTTGTTTACTGTTTGCGCTAGAGGCGCCCCTACGCAGTGCTCTGCGTAATGTTCCCTATTGGGTAAAATAAAACTTAAACAGAGAAGTGACAGCTTAGGGCTATTATCTAACCACTAGGTTTTACCCGCGACTACTTAGGCACGAATACCGTTTTTTTTTTTTAAATAGAATCTGGCTATCATATATAAATATAATTTTCTGGTAATCCAAATCTAACAGTTAGTTCCAGAGATTAGCGCGTTCAAACAAACTCCTCAGCTTTATTAAATTACTACACATGTTTACTAAACATTGCAGGGATTTTCAATACGTTGGGTATTGAAAATCCCTGCAATGTTTAGTAAACAAAAAACATACATAGGTCTTACAATTAATAGAGGACGGATCGAAATGAAATAGTGTGCGTGGATGGCCATATCTTTTTTTTTTTTGGATGTGTAATCATCAAATGACTTCTCCCGCTCTGGGCGGAGCGGAAGGGAGTGTTGACTCTTATTGACTAAAACCCACCCGTGTTCCTCCTAGTGCCCTTTGCGTTCCAGGGCCGCGATGACTTTCGAAAAAATTCCGCAACCCTAGCAGACTGACCCTATGGGGCCCCGTTTTCTTTGCTGACAGCTATTTGAGGCGCACGTGGAACACGACGCGACGTCGACCCGGACATGGTTGTTATAGGACGTCGAGCCATCCGCAGGCGTGCCTACAGTGGCCGGGAATCGCCCTGCGTTTCCCGTGGCCCGGGCGTCTTCTGTTCCGGTGACTGGGGCGTGAGATTTCAATTTCCCTCACGCGGTCTGCCTGCTCCTTCTATAGCATTACTGCTTCGCAGAAGTGGGTGACTGCTTCCCATGCCTCCTCGCTCCGGACCATGGATTGAACCAGGGCAGGACGCGGTCGTCGCCGCCAATCGCCTCGACGAGGACACGGCGTTGCTCCGCCCAAGCAGGGCAGACCTCCACCATATGCTCCACCGTGTCCTCTAGGCAATCCACACAATACACAGTGTTGACACCCGGACGTGTCCTCCCGTTGAATCCGAAACAGGTACCACCCGAAATAGCTGTGTTCGGTGAGCACCTGCGTCAGAGGGAAGGTGAGGACGCCGTGGCGCCTCTCCAATCACTCCTCAGAGAGGGGACTTATCGCCGCAATGGTGACGTGCCGAAACATTTTGTTTACCATGATCAGGAAACCAGGATTTGATGATGGCATCCCAGATAAGTCGATGGGAGCCTTCGAAAATCGTAGTGACGACTAGTGCGTTTATTATTATTTTTTAATTATATTAATGAAGGTCCGAAGTTGCTCTGATGATGAAGCTGATTAGCTGAACGACAGTCGAGGGTGTTTGGACTTAATTCATTTCTATTGATGAGAGCTTTGCACTCATATGGGTTATAAGTGCCATTACAGGTCTGATGATGGAGACCATAGACAGTTGAGGGAATGGTTGAGCTTACTTTTTGTTTACATCAATTTATAGACCGTGTGCGCTGTGATGGGTACGTTTAGGGGGGGGGTCTACCACTAAAAAGTGAAAACTAAAAACTTTACAAAAAAATACACGACTTCTAAACAAAAAAAAAACGTCGTTGTTCAAATAACGAAGAAATAACCAAAAACAATCGTTTATAAGTCGGTTGTTTTTTTTTTTTTGTAAAAGTTTAGTAGAAAGTTTTTAGTGATCCATTACAAGTGATTTACAGAACAACGCTACCGTGGGGTGAGGTTTTCCTTTTCATAGTGAAAATAGTCAAGATCGTAGTTCATCAAGTTCAAGACCTACCCATTTCGGTTTTCCGCCGAATGATCCTCTTTGAGTCAATATTCTCATAACGAATAACATAATTCTGGCTTTTGGTCTAGCCAACTATTTACACTGCGTTTAAGTGATGACATATTCTGTCATAATTCAGACGTCGTATTCTGTGGTCATTATCAGAAAAAGGATAACTTATTTTCAGCAAAGGGAATCTCCTTGGTTACTACGAAGGACTACTCGACATGGTGACTACTATTTAAAACGTTCCTACTGATTTTGTGGCAATGTTGTTAGTTAGGATAGATGCCAAAACTGTAAAACCAAGTTAATTTTCCGCTCCCAACTAAACTTCATCAGGTACCTGTTCGGTGCTCGGAAATCTTCGAATTTTTTCGAATATTTGAATTATGAAGGCTGAAATTTGAGGCTTGATTTTTTAATTTTGACTGAACTGAGGTCCCTCATCTGACTACTACGACAGAAATACACAACACATTGTGTCAAAATTATTATTTATGATAATTCAGTACAACGAAACGAAAGGGTACACATTTAAAATTGGCATACCTTGACGCTCTCAGCGAGACATGCGTATTCTTTGTAAGGCGCCCCAGATATGGTTAAGCTCTTCAGGAGACTTCTCTTTGGCCGGATCTAGTGGTAAAAGGTGGTTTCCGATCACCTCGCAGTTAGAACATAATTACAGTAATGAAGTAAGTAATAACTTTCGCTCAGTGCTTGCTCCTAATTGATTCAACATTGCACCATACCGGAGTACTGCATAGGCGTTGCATATCTGACACCCTTATCCTATTGTCTAAACAGACAAACAGAGAGCCTCTTTAAGTCTATTTACCCATTAATCTTGCGTTCGTGCGCAGCTCAAGACAGGAAAAGTCTAGTCATGCGGTGTTAGATGCCTTTGCATAGCGGTAAGATTTTATAGGCTGCCAGTTACAGTAATAATGAGAGTTTATTACTATTACTCCGAGAGCGTCGTTTATGTACGGCGAGAATAGTTTATAGGAAACACTCTAGTGTACCCTCACCTCGTACGCTCATTAGTGCTTATTTTTAGAACTTTAAAGATAACTCACCGTTTCGTTTGGAAAGATATGTGCAGTATTTGCCGTGATGTTTGAAGTCGTTTGTTTTACCAATATAAGTATGTAGTTTAGTCTTAATCTGACTGAATGAAAATCCCCTTCTTTATCGAATCGTGGGCATGACAGTAAATAGTAGATTTTTGTGGGGCTAAATCATGGTCAATCCCAAGGCATAGTCGGTGACAGCGCAGAGTAAAACATAAACAAGTCTCCTCCTATTGTTGTGTCTAAGCTGAAAATCAAGAATCTCTCAATCTTAATCCCCAAATATCAATTCCTAATAAAGAGCGTCAAATAATAACAATTCACTTAGTCGATGCACGTGCAGGCGTAATCTAGTAAAAACAAAATAGCGTATTGGTATCGTGTTGACACAATTTACCCCGAGACGAGAATCCCTTCTAGGAATAAAAATAGAAGTCTGAGCTTGTAACCTTGACCATTGAACTCTTATAGACAAGCTTTAATGTTTACTCTAGTAAATAGACCAGGGTAGAAGCCTTTAAAAATAATAAAAAGTGAAATAAAATAATAGTAGGATAAAACCCATTAGAAAAGGAGGAGAATATTATAAAAATGAAAGGAAAAATAATTTACGGGCGATCTGAGGTCGGGAAGGGGGGGGGGGGTGAGGTTTTAAGGGTAAAAAACGGTTTATCTCGATTTCCGGCAAAACTAAAAGTCCTATGGAAAAAAGTCAAATGGCAAAGTTGTAGGTAATAAAAAGATCTAAAACTTTTGTATTTACACTTTTTTCACATAACCTCAAAATTTAGGAGAAAAATTCAAAAAACCAAGTTTTTGGTTTTTTATTTTTATCTTTTACAAAATTATTTTTTTTGTCACGAAATTTGGTGAAAACTTACCTTTTTATGTCCCAAATACGCTGTAATTTATTTGATTAGAAATATTTATTTTTTCGCCTTATTTTGAATTAATATCGAAAAAGCACCCTAATTTTCAATCAAAAATTCACCCGTCAAAATATCAGCTTTTTTCAAAAAGTTGGTATGCTTTCTGTTCGTTGAAATCTCTACTTTCCGATGGTGAAAAAAAATATATATGTTACTATAGTAAATCTTCTCAGAAAATGCAAAAAATCGAAAAAACTCGAATCGATTTTTTTTAATTATTATATACAACTTTGGTCTATTTATTAAAATTTACACTTTAATTACTCGAAAAACGTAAGATTACATGTCACGTTGATAAAAAAAAACTGCAAATCAAAATATACTACTATAATTAACCAAGAAATAAGTTAATAAAATTAATATTTAATAAGACTGAATAAGACATCTACAATGTTTAGAGAAAGTTGTAGAATCTTCTTTAAATTATATGCGTAGATGCCTATTTATAACTATTTTAAGATAACTTATATACCTGAGTGACCTACGAAAAATTTTAGCCCATCAAAAGGTATTTCATAGAAAAGTGGGGAAGGGGCTAGGCGGGTCTGGGTCTTACTACATACATACCTACTATTTCGTAGCAGCTGTAACAACCGTTAGCCTAGCCAGTATTCGAAATACAGTACAGTATACAACATCGTTTATAAAAATACACGTGCACGCTGAGTTTTCCCTTCCCCACTTTTCTATGAAATACCTTTTGATGGGCTAAAATTTTTCGTAGGTCACTCAGGTATATAAGTTATCTTAAAATAGTTATAAATAGGCATCTACGCATATAATTTAAAGAAGATTCTACAACTTTCTCTAAACATTGTAGATGTCTTATTCAGTCTTATTAAATATTAATTTTATTAACTTATTTCTTGGTTAATTATAGTAGTATATTTTGATTTGCAGTTTTTTTTTTATCAACGTGACATGTAATCTTACGTTTTTCGAGTAATTAAAGTGTAAATTTTAATAAATAGACCAAAATTGTATATAATAATTTTAAAAAAAATCGATTCGAGTTTTTTCGATTTTTTGCATTTTCTGAGAAGATTTACTATAGTAACATATATATTTTTTTTCACCATCGGAAAGTAGAGATTTCAACGAACAGAAAGCATACCAACTTTTTGAAAAAAGCTGATATTTTGACGGGTGAATTTTTGATTGAAAATTAGGGTGCTTTTTCGATATTAATTCAAAATAAGGCGAAAAAATAAATATTTCTAATCAAATAAATTACAGCGTATTTGGGACATAAAAAGGTAAGTTTTCACCAAATTTCGTGACAAAAAAAATAATTTTGTAAAAGATATAAATAAAAAACCAAAAACTTGGTTTTTTGAATTTTTCTCCTAAATTTTGAGGTTATGTGAAAAAAGTGTAAATACAAAAGTTTTAGATCTTTTTATTACCTACAACTTTGCCATTTGACTTTTTTCCATAGGACTTTTAGTTTTGCCGGAAATCGAGATAAACCGTTTTTTACCCTTAAAACCTCACCCCCCCCCCTTCCCGACCTCAGATCGCCCGTAAATTATTTTTCATTTCATTTTTATAATATTCTCCTCCTTTTCTAATGGGTTTTATCCTACTATTATTTTTTTTGGTTTTAAAAATTATCGACCCTGGACTAAAAGTCTAGTAACTTTTCTCAGAATTATGTCGTAGTAGAATCTGAAGTTGTCGTATGTAAGAAGGATTGGAACAATTTGCCTGCGGCGGTCTTCCCGTCCGATTATAATCTGAATGTCTTCAAGGCAAGAGTGAATAGGCTCATAAACTAGTGCGCCTTACCATCAGAGATTGCATCGCTGCTTACCATCAGGTGGGATCGCAGTCAAGCACTAGTTTATAACAAGTTAAAAAAAAAAAAAAAAAAAAAAATGTATTTTGTAAAGATTGCCTTGCGTTCTGGGTGGGAGATTTTTCAAAGTTTTTTGTTTGATAAAGATAATTGGGCTACTTTCCGATTCGACAACATGTCAAAAGTAGAATAAATAACAAATGAACACAAGTGTCGTTTAGAAGATTTTGATCTTCATACATTCCTATTCGATTCGTCAACTTTTCAAAATTACTGTATTCATTCCCATTTGGTCAACCTTTTGTTTGACAAGTACAATCAGGAGTAAAAGAAATACTACAGTTCATGTTATACCGTTTATTATGGATGGGAAATCATCAAATAACTTTGAAGGGAGTGTCAGACTCTCTGTCTAAAATCGATGGATTTTAGTTAGTAAGAGTCTGACACAAGAGTCTGACTCTCCCCGTGTGTTGTGTACCCTAATGCCCTTTGCGTGCCAGGGCCGCGGTGACTTTTTCGAACAAGTTCTTCAACCCTGGCAGGCACTGACCCTGAATGCTCCCGTCTTCTATGCTGACGTCTCTTTGAGGCGCGTGTGAAACATAATACGCCGTCGTCCCGGGCCTGGTTTTCGGTCGTGAGGTTTGCCTCTCCCTCACGCGATCCGCCTCTTTTTTCGCTAGCATTATTGCTTCGCAGAAAGAGGGGATAGCTTCCCATGCCACCTCGCTCCGAACCTTGGATTGAACCAGGGCCAGAAGCGAATGGTCGCCACAGCCGATCGCCTCGACGAAGACACGGTGATGCTCCGTCCAAGCAGCGCAGACCTCCAGCATAATTATGCTCAACCGTATCCTTCGGCCGATCTACACAGGGTTGAAACCCGGGCGTGTCCTCCCGCCGCAACCGAAACAGTTAGCTCCCGAAACAACTGTGTCCGATGAGTACCTGCATCGAGTGGAAGGTAGAAACGCCGTGGCGCCTCTCCAATAACTCTTCATAGAGGGGACTTTTCGCCACAACGGTGGCATGCCATGTTATGTCTACTCACTACCTTCGCTCGCGTGAAAAGTTTTTTGATAATCACTGCAGCTTTCGTCAAAATGAACGAGAGTCCAGTTTTGATTTCGTAATACCAGAATATTGTTGTCCTTGTGAACTCATATATGTTTTTAATTAGCTTCTGCCAGTGACGTCTGTGTGCACATTAGAACTGGTCCCAGAGTGAAATAATCAAATCCCATCAACATGTGTAATCATACTAAGATTATAAATGTGAGAGTTAAAATACTTCTTAGCTGTATCCCGCGGTTCCGATATTTAGCCATTCCGGGTGATTGGGCAGGCTGGTACGCCATTTCTTTATTTGGCTTAGCGTTATTTCTGACTATTTTGCTTTTAGCTCGGCTCCTAAGAGACATGTTATGATGCCTGATGTTAAATATTAATTCTTGCCCTAAAACTTCATTTTTAATTTGAGAAATAACAGACTTCATTAAAAAGATAAAAATACGGTCAAAAAAAAGTTTGGCAGTTATTGTAGCCAACTGTACCGTACAAAAAAAAAAACTAGTTTAAAAAAGGTTGACGAAAAGGGAATGGATGTAGATATGAAGATTAAAATTTTGACGAAACACCACTTGTGTTCAGTTGTTATTACAACTTTTCACGTTTGACGAATCGGGAATGTCACGTTGGGAATGAAATGGAAGTGGGACAATGCTGATTATTTGGTGGTTTACCGCATTAATTTTCTAGACCTTTTGGCCATTAAAATTAGTTTGTCAATGTGCATAACTGTTTAAGTGGCTGTAGAAAGTTTCTTTGGTCCTGCTCGACATCCTGATTTAGTACTTATCATATTTTTTAGGTCGGTCAGTTTCTACAATTTTACTATAAAGACTTAAGAGATCTGCCCTCTCACTTACAGTCGTATCATATTGTATCATGCGCGTGTTTCACAATGCTTTCCTTCTGCAATGCCATAATGTATTTCTTCTTAGGCCGTTATGAAAGCGATGCTTTTGTTTAGCGTAGCTGTTCTGTTAGATAGCATTATTTTTTACCATACTGTGTTTATATTCCGATGTTCAGTAAACATTTTCAAATTGACACAAATGTCACGTATCTCGAAAGAATTGTTTTCCTACGTATAAACCTGCATAATGTGAAATCCCCAGAAGCGAAAAACATGTTTTTATTCAACTATGGTTTTCACGATTTCTCACGACATCAATATTACTATTTGAATATACAATTATTTATTTGCTTACCATTTACGTTATCACTATTTCGTACGTATTAATACATATTAATTAATTAATTCCATACTATGCGTCACGCATACCTGATGACCTAATACATATTTTTATATGTGGCTATCATGCGGTCATTGACTATTAATGCTGAATATTGATTAAATATTTAAATGTCCTAGTATTCGCTTCCTCTACAGGATAAGCTAATCAAGGCAATTCCGTGGTTATTCCAAACCGACCTCAAGGGCCGTGATTCCCGTCTTTTTTCATAGATGGCGTTATGTACTTTATTTATTACAGTACAAAATTATTGTAGTATAATATTATAACATTAAATCCCCTCCCCACTCTACCGATTTTTACTCCTACTCTTTTACTGTGCATGCGGTTCGGTTGTGGAATTCGCTACCGCCTGACATTAGGGACTGCCAAACCCTTGCAGTTTTTAAAGAAGAGTGAAATAACACTATCTTTCCTTCCCATCTTAATTGCGTATATTTATGTATTATTATTTACCTTTTAATATTATTTAGTATATATCTGTATAATTATTATAGTTTGTATGTTATATTTAAACTGTATGTTTTATCTATTATATCTGTGTGTTTTCATCTTTCCTACTCAATGCTTTTACACACAATGTCTACATCTCTTTTTACTCGACTCTCCTATCGCAGGTATGCTGGAAGAGATTTCTATAGAAATAAGCATCACCTTTGTACCTATTTTTCTGTTTCCTTCTTCTTATCTTTTTATTAAATGTGTGTACATAAATTGTTAAATAAATAAATAAATAAATAAACATTGTAGTATAATAGTGTAACAGTATAATATTATATGTAAAATAAATAATTATAGTCCTAAATTATGAAAATAATAATACGTTACACAGGTGAATTTAATAACATTTTTTTTTTATGTTTGTGACTATAAAAAAATACCAAGAGCGGGACGGGCTCGCAAAAATATACTTACTAGTACGAGGTACGGCTTTTGTCTCATTATCAAAAAGCAAATGAAAGTATTTTTGTACTAATATTTTATGACTTTGTATGATAAAATTTATTTATTACTATGTTTAAATCGATAAATTGCCTAGCTAAATCCGGAAACCAACCCTTTTATAGCACAGGTACTTAGTATTATTATAATAAGTATGCAATTTTTCCAAAGCTCTGAACTTTTGTAAATAAATAAAACATTCAGCCACTAGTTTACTACTTACATACTAGAATAGGACGGAAAAATATGCAGCTATATTATAGGAGTTATTACATTAAACACCTTTAAAAATAAATTGGTTCCCCATTAAGCGATAGGAAATTCCGTCAGCTGCTCACTTTATAAGGGCGTAACTTAAGCATGGGAAGGGCAGATGGGCTTAGGCCAAGACGGCATACAAATACTTTGAAATGTCAAATAAATGCTGTAACCCTGATCTGCGATCCAAACAATAAGGGGTGAAACCGGTATCCGCGTGACATTGATTTTTAATAAGTCTTATGTAAATCTTGAATTTAAAATTCCGTTTCAAGTCGCTTCTTTTGTTTCCTGTTAGCGTTTATATTATTTGTGTCAAGTTGATTACAGCACGTTTTGCGTTATTTTGTTCTGATTTATACAGTACTAGCAGCGCCCCGCGATTTTACCCGCGAAGTTCTAGTTCCCGTGGGAATACGGGCATAAAATATAGCCTATGTTACTCGCTGATAATGTAGCTTTCCATTAGAGAAAAAATGATTAAAATCGGTCCAGTAGTTTAGGAGCTTATTCGGTAAAAAATATTAGAAAAAAATCCTGTATAAAATATCAGACTAGATTGTTGCCATGTGGTCTTTTATTTTTTGTTTCGTCTCTTTTTTTCTGCAATATTACTATGCAAAGTGGTTATTTTATAGGATTTATTATAAATCTAGCAAGATGTAGAATAAAATATAGCTAACTTGTAATGTTGCGGGAACAGAGATCGGGATCAGTTTAATTTTATTACCATGTTACTTTCCAGTATAGGTAGGTATTTCATCTAAACTGATTCAATGTCTTTTTACAGCAATGTCAGCGTATCAAAAGTTCTACGCCCTGGAGCCTGATAACTGGAAGGACCCGCTGTTCTTATATGGATTGGGACTCTGCTATTATCACTATAATGCTTTTGAATGGTAAGAATTGTTAACTTTAAGTAAGAATAGTGTAGTGTAGAGCAAGAGTGTAAATATTGCGGTTATTGTTGCAGAATTTTGTTTTTAGTTACTTTTAAAAAGTAAAATTATTCTTTGTCATATATTTTTTATAAACTAATTCAATTACACCTAGGAATTCACCAATGACTCTCAATCGTCGTTTTTATAAATTGAGTTGATTTATTGAATCAACTCAATTTACAAAAACGACGATTCAGTCAACTCAAAATACAGAACGCTTGGTTGGTTTCGGCAACTACAATCAATTCTAAATAAGCGGTTATTGTCCAAATGAGTATTAGAATTAATTGAACAAGTAAGCGTTTAGAATATGGCCGAAGGTTTGATCGATGAAGATTATGAAAGTGCGGACGGAACTACTTTCTAAAGACGCTACAACGCTTTCAGTACCTACCATGTTTGAATTAGCTGTAAAATTATACAAGCTGTTCCAATTTTTGAAAATAAACTTTTCCAAACGTTAGTACGCCAATGAATCGAATACCGCATTGACTAGAATAAAAAAAGTGTGTTATGTAAATAGGAATGTTAACGAGCTTTCTGTGTTTCGTTTCATCACATACCGGACGGACGTCGCTCTTCGGGAATATCTAACTACAATAATAATTTCGGTCGGAGACTCGGAGCAAAAGCACTGCAAGCTGTGGCCCGTCATGTCGACATCGTGAGTCGTGATTCACCGGACGTAGGACGAGCGGGCTCGGCGGCGCGGGGAGCCGTGTTAGGGCCGGGCGCGGGGCGCGAGGAGCGGCGCGGCGTGCGCGAGGGGCGCAGGGCGCGGCGCGGCGGCGCGGGGCGGGACGGTGCACGCTGCAGCGCGAGGTCGTCGCTCGCTCGCGGCGCGCTCTGCCAGTCGGGAGCGGGATGCGGTGACGTAAACTGCATCGGCGCGGGCCGCGACACCGTAGTGTAGGACGGGACGAATCGTGTTCGTATGTACCGTGTGCGTGCTGAACCACCCTGTGTGATCGAGTGCTTGTGCTGTTTTCGCTGACGACGTCTCCGCTCTTCACTACGTGGGCCGCTGCGGCCGCTCCGAACAGCAACGGATCCGAAGATCCCCGAAATGGTGAGTGCGGTCGAAGCTCCCAACTCGCGGTTTGTTTACGTCGGCCCTCGTGCCGGCTCTCTCTGTCTACCTGCCGCCCGTATCCCTGCGTCGCGTTCGCACGCGACTCTTTCTATTGTGTTTTGTTTCCGAAATGCAGACACCAACGTCGACGGCTCCGGACCAGGTCCCGTCGAGAGGTCGCGTTTTTGTTCGTTTGAATGGTTTTTGCATGCTTTTTGTAGTGTTTTCGCAGGTAGCTGTTTGGTGCAATTCTGCTCATTCATCTGGAAGTTGGTAGCGCAATATGAACAGGAACAAGAATGGTAAACGAAATTATTAGGGTGGTCAATGCGTGCGTTTGCTAAGGCTAGTAAATAATGAGTGTGCCGCCGCGCCGCATAAAATGTAGGTCGGTGGAGTGTGGCCGCAACAGTGCCGCACGCGATGCCTCGACTCGCCTCACCCTATAGCAGGCCATTGCTAACCCATTGTATACATTACCAACAACTCATCAATCTCTTGTCATTGCGTATAACATATTTACTTTCAGTTTTGTTCAAATAACAGAAAAGGCATAACGGGCCGCCAGGCTTTATTTTTGTTTAGCATACCTGCGAGTTTAATTCAAAACGTATAGTAACAATATTTTCAAAAGATCATGATTCGTAATAATTATTACAAATTGATAAGCATGGCCTACTTGCTTGCTTACCTTCGCGTCACCATGGGACCTACGTATTCGTCTGATGAGTAAGCCTTCATTGCCGTGTATACAATTAAAATGATCTGTAGAGGGAAATTTCTGAGTCACATATACGACTAGAGTCCGTTGTCCGAAATCTATATCAGGCAAAATTCGCGCACTTTTGTCTTGCGTCATTGGTCATTGGACCGGTAGTGGCGACACTGCTCGGATATTTAATGAGGCAACCAAAGGCACCGGCCTGGAGTACTTCCATACATAGGAAAAACCACTCCTCGATGGGTTCCGCTTGCCGAATGTAATCATATTAACTTCCTGATAAATGAGCTGTCATTTAACCATTCAATGAAATTCCAAGCGGCAAATTGTGTTTTTTATCCTTTTAGAATCTCTTAAAAACCCCAACGTCGTGAATAAGCACAGCAATCTATAGTTATTGTGATAGACATTAGTTTTTGGTTTGCACCAAGCTTATTCACAATCGAAATTCATCATATACTAGCAGCGCCCCACGGTTTCACCCGCGTAATTCCCGTTCCCGTGGGAATACGGGGATAAAATAGCCTATGTTACTCAGGGTTAATGTAGCTTCCTAATGGTAAAAGAATTTTTGAAATCGGTCCAGTAGTTTTTTAGTTTATTCGTTACATACAAAAATACAAATCTTTCCTCTTTATAATATAATAACAGTATGGTTAACTTCAACGTGACGCAGAAAGTACAAACCTTACGTCCATATCTTTGATACCTAGTTACCATGTTTTTATCTCATTCATCAGCGGTATCGTAATAGTTATCAACTTATCACGAATCATATTGGCTATCAGTCTCGGACCGGTCCGCGCATTATCTACGCAACGACGCTAACCGCTTCCAGTAACGGTACTCCGCTCTCTGGACTCCTCCAGCGACTAGACCTGCTAGGCCCGTTTTGTAAACTTGTTCATCGATATGCTCGCCTAGTCCTTTTTTGTAGATCCCCCGGAAATGTGTTCGCTGATTTAAACAAGTCGTAGCTTCTTTCTTGGATCTGATGATGATACATTGAATAAGTTTATTTATAATGACTCAAAACTTTTTTCTTTATTTATGTAACTGTTCATTTTTAGCTCATCTGTTTTACGAAGTTCCAAAAAAAGATAGTTTCAATCAAGACAGGCGTATTTATAAAATCTTTTCCAAAACATAAAGCATTAGTAGTTTGAGCAAAATATATAAAAAACACAGATGTATTTTGTACAGACCAAGCCCAAGTTGTAGCAGATTTTTCACTGTAAAATTTAAGCAGATTTTCAAATTGCCAAAGCCAAGCCAAATAAAGCTTAGCTTAGCTTTTTTTGTTAAATTGAAAGGCAGTGTTTAATGAAGCCGAGTACTGAGAGGGCAACTTTTTACAGTACTACTATAAACTCTCAAAGTTATCAACAAATAGCATAGCAATTCTCAGACCATATTATCATAACAAAATTAAGTCTGTTTTTGTTTTTTTCGAGGGCGCATTATCATTCATATATTCTTATGGATATTATAGAATGGTCCAGTAATCGACGCGTGGCCGAGTTTATGCGTATCGAACAATCTACAGACTTATTACACAAATAATGTGAAATAAACTAGATTCTAGAAATTTATAAGTAAGTGGAAAGGCAACTAACATCCATCCCTGCTGGGTTGTTAAATAATTCAAGCCATTATGTAAGGAATAGAAGTCAGCTGCTGGGTAATGTCAGACTAGGCTCTAGGTACTGTCAGGTCGTTTGGTATCAATGGTGATGTCGTAATGAATGCTATGTAATTGTTAGAGCAGCTTGCGGTGGCGCGTGCCGGGCAGGTGCCGGCCGGCTGCCACCACACCTGTCACTACATCAGCTGCTCCTTGAACTAGTTATTATATTGTTTAGCTACTCACGACTATGTGTATCCGTCTTGTAACATCCGAGCTTCTTTTTCAGGCGGCAATAGGGATATTTCCTGAGGAATAAAAATATGATCCTATTTTATTTAGTCAGTTAGATTATCGTAAAATATTGGACACGTATTTTTTGTTTTATGAAATCTCTAAAAATTGACGAAGATAAAAAGCTTCAAAGATCATGAGTGGGGGCTTGTGACATCACGGCGTGGTAAAAATCGTCGCACGAAGTGACGTCACACGAGTTTTCAACGCACTATATCGTCTTGGTTTTTTGTTTACGTGAAAAAATAAAAAAATACGTGTCCAGTATTTTTGGGAAGTCTATCTTACGGCCTAATTCGATTTTTTTAGGCAACTACCCTATTATTACATATCTACTGAACTGTCACTTTACCATATTCGGTATGACAATACGTATGCTTACACGGTCTGAACGTTCCTAAGAGTTAAATGAGATACTTTTGCGGATAACGCTGCTCGCCTAGTGCAGTGCAATAACAGAAATCCCATGTTTTATCGCTGAATTAGCAACATACACGTAGCAAGTATCAACGCAACTTGGTGTGCCGATAATATTGTTAGATTTTACCACGCATTTCGTAGTAAATAAACAGACTGTGCGTAGAAAGCGATAAAATTTCTCGACATGTTTGCCTGCTCGCTGCTTTGCACAGTAATTGCATTCGGTAGTTAATTCCACCATTACCGGCGAACTTCCCCGGTAGTTCGGACCGTATCCTGTCCCTGAGAGGATTTCACGTAAAATGTTGCGTCTACATACTTGGAAGCAGAGCTAGGGAAGCAACCAGAACGTGCAACCTGTGTATATATGTATAGTTTTAGCGAAGAGGAAGTCTTATTAGGGCCAGTTGTACACAGCCGTTGGCAAGCGCGCTCAGCGTGTACCGTTTGAATGCATCATGAATATTGTTGTCTTCCAATCGACTGTGTTACTGAAAGACGAAGACGACTTGACTTGATGTCTTATCAACGTTCACAATTCTTGTTAATGTAGTCGTCCCTCAAGAGTCGAGTTGGTAAAATTAAAATAATGTATTGGTATACATAAAACATAATAACAGGTGACTTGAAGGTTTCTTAAATACGACGCTTTACTCGAATCTTTCAGGTCTTAAAAGATTCCAAATATTATTAGGTATTAGGAGTCTACAAAATAATTTATACAAATAATACACATTCATTTATACATCACGTGAAAATTATTACGTCAAAACGACTGTGTTATTATTCGTGCATAATATAATGTGGGAGTCAGCGTGGTTTGTTGAATGCCGCCTAGCAACATCATAGAGCGGACAAACCGGAATTCGACAGCGTTTCTCATGCTAGCTAAAGGTATTATGTGAAGTTACTGCCAAAGAAAATAGCGGTACATGCATATGTTTTATCTATGTAAATTGGCTCGCAACAGGACTAACAAGTATTAGGTGCGCAGTAGAGAACGCGGTCTCCGACCCTAGGCTAGCAGTGCATCTAAGCTAGAGATGTGCGGGCGGGGCGCAGGCTCTCGCCCTTCGTCCCGCGCTGTGCGGCGCGTCACGTACGCACGGCTCCACGCACAGGGAGGGTACCACGGCGAGGGGCCGCGCGCGCACCGACTACGACAAGCCGACTATCGAGTTGCCGAAAACTGTATGCATTATTAGCTCTCCCCCTTCACCCATCCCTATCCGTGGCCTGCCGTCCGGCCACCCGTCCCGATTTAGGAACGTAGCTCGACACCCTGCCCTCTCATACCCTTAACCTCTGCGGAGGGAACGACTTTTCGATTTAAGTAAGAGCGCGCTACGCCCTATCTCCGTACGTAACGATAGAGTCTATGTTTTTTTGTTATCTAGGTCACGGCTCAGAGTTAAGAGCAGGGTGAATGTAGTGAAGTCGGCGCGCGGTCGTCGACACTAACGGATCGCTATTTATACCTGGTGCGTAGTGCACCGGAACTCGCTCGCTGCACTCGCTGCATCCGTGCCGTCCTCGCCTCCGCCTCCGCCCTGTCAATGACCCCGTCACCGCGGACATTCGGTTCCTAAAACGCACTGAGCCAACTTAAAATTCATTCTTGCACTAAACAGTCAAAGCGAGCTCGTTTATCATGTCGGCTAGATGTCCAAACGTTCATAATTTCTTACTATAGTCGTAGGACTCATAGGGCGAGCGTTGCGAAAGGCTCTGTGGCAAGCGGGTGCCCTTCGGCTTTGTTTGAGTTACGTAAGTAGACCCGCCCACATCTGTAGGGCAACCACCCACGCAGGGCATGAACTGTGTCAAGCAGCCTGTCCTAGTTTCTATGTTCACCACAATTTTTCTGTTTGCGCGTGCAAAATGTAAACCTGCCTGCCCCATCTTGTTGAAATGTAAGGAAGGAGGTAGGTACATCGACATTTTTTTCAGTCAGCGTCGTGAACAATTACTGCGGAATTTATTCTCTTCGACTTGTATTCGTGCAAAAATTACGAATTAATTAATCATATAGTACGTTCGGGTAATCTCATTCAATTTCGCAATTAAAGAATCTTACGTATGTATTATACGTCAAATTCGGTTAATCAATAAAATTTACCTACTGGCAGTGACGTATTGGTGTATAAATTTCAGGATAAAGTAAAGCTATGCGTTGATACGTAGAAAATTAGTGTCCAGTGTTAATTTTCCTTGTTAGGTATTAAACTTTTATTTCTTCCTTAATAATAATTTGAGGAAAACACCAGTCGGATAAATGTAATGAAACAATTCTGTAGAATTCTTTTGGTGTGGAGTCGAGCGGCGTTGCTAGGTTCGTATGAATTTGCAATCTCCGGCTCCGCGAGCGATGTCCGCGGTGGAATTTCCGCGAAAAAAGCCATACGTCACATCACAGCACGTCACGGCAGCGGGCGGGCGCGTAACGTCACGCCAAGCAAGGCCGCAGCTGAGTAAGCACACTGTAAGCTTTTTGTTTACACCACACTACCACTAACTAATATGGTCGTGCGATGTAATACGACAAATAAATGCCTATTGCATTCCTTTTATGAAAATCACTACTTACTCTATTTTTTTAAACTCTTATTTATAAACTTATTTTTAGCTTTGACTGAAACCCTAATTTTACTGAATACCATTCTTTGGACCGTTAAATATTTGAACAGATGGAATCAGAAAAATATTCAAAAAACGTATTTAGTACGTCCTGCACTAAAGATTCCTGGTAATTCACAATATTACGCCTTTTCCAAGTAATTTAGACAGCCGGCTGTCACTAACTATGTCGATCACGTAGATGATAAATGATGATTCGCGTGAACTAACAACGTGCGTTACGTAAATTACTTGAGTAGGTATTTCACACTTGGCATATTGTGTTCAGATTACAAGCTGCGAATTGGGTTTATCAACGCCACTAGACTAGTGTGTTGATAGCTCATGACTTCGGCACTCTTTGAGTTAGACCGAACACGTGGTGTTGACATATTGTTGATATTGACCCCTAATCATTCTGTTAAAAAACTGCTCTCATTTTGTTTGTGTGTTACGGTTATGAAACCCAGAAACCCAACAGCAAGAGAAAATAATAAGCTATGAATAAGTTTTCTTAACTTTCCGAAATAATGAATCAGTTTGATACTCGTAATTCATAAACTTTCTAAAGTAGCGTATCGTATTCGTATCCAATACTCAGACGTTGCATTTGCAGTTACTCAGTTAAAAATCGCATCCCTGATATTTTTCGGACAATTTGTACACAATTTAGATTACCAGACTTTCTTAGTACGATCCTCTTCATGATTTTGACTAAGCAATTTTGTATTCAACACGAGTTAAAAACTGTGATGAAGATCTTGTGCTATTGAACAAGCGAAGTTATTTACTTCTCTGCGTTCTACATAATTATGTATATTAGCTATGCTTCTGGAAATAACATATTACGCTTACACACATACCACGCATAATTATCGAGCAGCGGAGCTATTCTCACGGATGTGGATCTGTACTTACTTTAGCCGTCACTTTGTACGCACAATGGACATTAGAATTAGAAAGCGACCGGTGACCGCAAAAAGGTAGTTACTCGAAAGGGCTCGCAGCTAGCAAGATTGTGTTACGTCAGTGTTGAACGATCAGAAATGTTCCCCTGCGCTTCAGCCACGCTGGGGAGGGCTCGCCATCTAATGTACGTGGTGCGTGTCGCGCCGATTCTACCATGCACGTATGTGCTACTGCCCTCGCTTTTGTTCGAACAACAATCTATGACGTCGATGAAGGCTTAAAAATTTAGTTCTCATAGGGTTCAACCCTTCTAAACTGTAATATTAGGGATGGGGCACATTTTTTAATTCTGCTGCATGTAAATAAGTATTGTACTTGTTAGAACACTTGTGTGCTGTGTGTGGATCGTATGGGGTAGTTATCAAGGGCACTTCGCCGATTGTAATGTAATAATAATGCAGAATGGTCTGTTCTTTTTACATAAGGGGGAAGCTTTGCATGTTCGTGAGTGCGCATCAGATTTGCGTTTTAAAATATTACAATTTTAGTTCGGTTTATTCATTTTATTATGGAAACAACGCATAGACTTTTATTATGCGTGTTTTGATTATTGATTGGTACGGTAATCTACGGGTTAAGTAGAAACAGCTGACTTATATTTTATAAGGCCAATAAATTACGTTATACAACATCTGCAAATAAAGCATCAGTCGAGTTGTCCCGAAGAACCTGTTCAGTAATGAAGTCGCATAATTTTGCTGTGCCACGAACATCTGATTTTATGGACGTGCTGAATATCAAGTATTCAAGTCGTGTGTGTGTGTGTGTGAGTCAGTCGCGATGTGCAGCTGTGACCGCCTCACTTCCGCGTCCATGTGTCTTTGTGTCTGTTTACTGGTGTTGTTGTATAATTAAAAATACTTCATTATATTTTAACGCACATTTATGCCGCGATGTAACTATACTACAGTTGCAACATTATCCGTAACCGGTCGAGGCCTCTGTCGCATTTATTATGTGCCTGTTAATTATAATTAGTGGCTAAAACTGTACTGATATAAGTATATTTTATGTAAGTATAGTTATTAAATAATAAAAATACAACTCGTAATATCATAATGAACTTTATACGTATCGCAAAGTGTCTTGCGACGACGTGTTTGCGTACATACAATACTCATGAGTAGGCGAGAGTGTGCTCATAAGAATATAAATTGCGAACATAATGCAATAATTTTATTATAACCGCTTAGGTCTCAGGTACCGTAAGTGTAGCCTCTAACTGCCATCTTTATAACTACCTTGTGCTGCGGTATAGAATAACAGGCTTATCTATACTTTATTTCTTTAGTACGTTAGGTTTAGCATTGAAATCGACAATACGGCTTTTAATATCGCAGTTGTTATCGAGAACTAACCTTATTTCGTCATCCGGTATTTGAACATGGAGTTTCTATTTAAGTCTAGTACAAATCTAGTACACATAAAAGTTTCACAGGCCGTCGGAATTCTCGGAAGTACGCCTTGGTACACTTCAAAACTAATTTCGCTGAAATGACTTTTCTCGCCTGTAAATACAGACGACCCACATTTTCATTTGGCCTTAGAATAAAATAGAATTGGATATGAATTGCTTCAACTTTATGAGCACTCAATTTCAATTCTGTATAGTGAATTGCGCCGTTACTGAAAATAGCCAGCACATATCTGAAATTTCGCGTTCATGAGATCATTTGTGTGTAGCTAACCCACTGAATGTATATAAGTGGTATCGAATGGGACGAAAGTGGGTCAACTAGCATGACGTCGGCGATAAACGAGCCCTCGTTCATTATCAATTATGTGCATGGCGGCACGTACGTTTCCCAAACTAGCTAAACTTGTGCCCTAACCGACGCGAACCTTGGAATCGCAATGGCTGCACGGTGCGCCATCATGTCGCCAGATCCCTTTCGAAAGTTTCAACCGCAACACAGTATAGTATATCTACGCCAATCCACGAAGTACCATACCAAGTAATGCTAGCATAAACCAAGTTATTGCAGCTTTTATGGGTATAAACATCGAGTGTCGTCTGCCAGACGTAAGCTAGATGCAGTCAAAATACCATTGTGTTTGCGGACTCTATCGAACGAAGGTAATCCTCCAATGAGCGGCGTGTGGCTTGCTTATCGTTGCTATGTACAATTCATCAGGTGGCATCTGCGGTGAAGGAAGTAATAAAATCATGCATGTGTTCATAACACACTACGTTCCGTTGCCATAGGACCTTCAGTATGACTATCTACGTAGTTATATTTTATAGTGCATACAATTGCAGTTTGTATTGCATTCTGTTGCCGTGGAGCCAAGGCCGTAATGAGTACAGTCAGGTGAATTGTACGTTCACGTTGAATGCATCACGTGATTGCATCATATGGTCTCGGGAAGTATTGTATCAAATGGTACAAACTAGTTATGTGGTGAACTGTTGACAGTATTGTTTAAGGTGATTGTTTCGCTGGCCTGTTCATACATTTAAAGCATACATTCTACTCCGTAGATAGACACTTTTTTCTCAAAACGAATCATTTTATCACTTTTCTACAATGAAATAGGTGCGCATTAGACTTTTTGGTAAATAATTTGCACTATATATTGAGGAAAACAGTTTTAAAAACCGGGCAAAATTTGACATTTCGTTTACTAGTGTGAGTGCGATTTGACAACCAAAACCATACCAAAACATACCGCCATGATTGCGATATGTTATAATAATTTGACGCTAGATGGCGTGCAACCGGTAATATAAATTTGAAAAATCATTACTCAATTTATAATAATGGATTTCATTAAAAAAAAACATTGTAATAACATAAAACTAACTATCATAAACAAAAACATAAAATATTGTTGTTATCAAAAAATTGTTAGCATTACCTAGTTTATGATTATTGTTAGTAGGTGTTTTATTCATCATACTACGTAAGACGCGGCGCGCGAGGTTGCCGTTCTTATTACTTGACCCTTTGACCTTAGACGTAACGTCGGAATTTCTAAGAAAATCTGTTGCCAAACTTCGCAATGTGATGATTCGATTGACTTGAAATACATTTTGAAACCAAGCTAGCTAGTGCGGTGATAGGCTTTACGCGCGGAATTGCTTGTATATTTTAAATTGTATGCATTTTCATTGATTTGAACTAATATTATTTTCTTGTATGTATTTCATTACAATTTCATATCATTATTGCAAGGTATTGTAGTATAGGTTGCTTACACGCAATTTTATTTTCAAATAAAAGTAGTCTTTCGGTGGTGTTAGCAAATCGGCCCGTGAGTTTTGCTGGCTATTACAAACAATTACCTACAAACTAAAATCTTCTCATAATAGATAGAAATCACCGATCGACATTGTAAAGTTATAATAATATCAAGTACCTATACAAAATTTTATAAGTACATAAGTACCTAAGTACTAAATAATATTATTATGTAAGTATCATTTGTAAACTTAATTTTTAAGTCGCTATATATATAAATATATTGTATTTCCTGTCATATTACTTTTTCACATTTGTAATACAAATAGTTATCGACGGACAACGAACAAACAAACATTAGTTTACTGACTTTACTGCAATCGCGTTTCATGTATATGGTTCGTAGACAGATTATTCCTATAGACTGCTGGATATTATCTTCCTTTGCATTCGCAAAAGACAAAGACAAACATATTATCGTCACTAGCAAAGAAAAGAGACGGAGTAGCAATATTTCTGTCCTTTATCGCGTGTCGGCTGAGCGCACATTATTGTGCACAACGAGTTTGACGTTTGTGACTGTTGTCGATTTGCATCTAATTGATTTTTAACAATTACGTCCAAATAACAACAGAATACGTATCTTTTCGTGCTCAATTTGACATATTAAGTTTGTGCAATAGTGCAAAATGGTAAGATGCAGTGTAATAACCTATAAAAGTTATAGTTTGATGAAGATTGACGGATTATCCTTTCACTCGTAAGTATTCGATCACTTTTTGTTCTTCTATTTATAATCAAATAGTTGCAGTAATATACTAACTAATCTGTATAATGAGAAAAATGTCCTAAAATTGTGATTTGGCCAATATTTTTATTTTCTTATCTAAAAGTTCAGTATTGGCCACGTTTCAACGGGGAATTTACCCTTTCATGTGGGTAGTATATTCAGGCTTTGATCTATACGATATTAGTAAAACACACTACAACTACTACTACTACTAGCTACTACTATACTACAAAAATGTAAGATAGTAAAAGTATCTTATTATACTTGCAGATTTCCAAATAAACCTGAAATAAGAAACATGTGGATAGCTGCTACCAATAGGCCTAATTGGGTTCCAAAACTGAGTTCCAGAATTTGCAGTCAACACTTCGACTGTAATCTTTTAAAAAAGAAAGGAAGAAAACTTTCTTGTACCCCGATACGGTAATAAAAATAGATACATCATGTGATTGCAATGATAGCATTTTGTTACAATGATTATAAAATTTTTACATTCGTTTTTGTTAGATTACGGAATCAGTAAATCGAGTTAGCGATACGACAACAATCGTCAACACGCAAACGATTGTTTGTTCCAAGAGAAAAATCCAAACCAGACAAGAACTATGGACCTAAACAAATGATCCAATTGATATTGATGAAACACAATTGAGAATATTGTGTGAAGAACGGTTAGCTGAATTCCAAAAGTCACCAGAAGACACAGCTTTCATTGAAATGTCTACTGTAGCGCAGCATGAAAATGATTTATATACTACTCATAGGAGTGACCGTCTGACTGCTAGTCAATTTGAAAAGGTAATGTAATCAGAAATGTGCATGTGTAATTTCTGTGTTTTTTAGAACACCTATGCAGACAAAGCATCTTTAAAAAAAATATTTTATCTTACTTTTACAGGTATGCAAACGCCAGAGTACAACACCATGTCACAATTTTGTCAAGGATATTCTATATAAAAAAATATTTGTACAAAAGACATGTTATATGGACAGCAAAATGAAAATGTGGCAAAAAGCATATTTATGCAACAGTATAATAAAACTGTAAGGCCTTCAGGTCTTTTTGTTGATGAAGAATTTGGATGTTTAGCTGGCAGTCCAGATGGTAAGTCTTTCTTTATCAATATTCATGTATCATATGTGTATAAATTGGATCTTACCTATACATTTGATAAATATGGAAAAAAATTATAACACTAGTTATAATCACGTAAATTTGTTATAGGTGTAATTGAAATTGAGAGAGCCATAATAGAGATCAAGTGTTTTCCATCATTGGCGAGGAAAAACCAAAGCCTAGAGGCAGCTGCACTAGAAAAGAAAAACTTTGCTCTCACATTGGATAATAATGTTCTAGTTATGAATAAAAAGCATGATTATTACTATCAAGTAAGTTAATAATTCTATTGCATGTCCACTTTATAATTTATTTTAGCATGGTATTTACTCTTACTACAATATTAAATCTATTTCAGGTTCAAGGACAAATGCGTGTCAGTAACATGGATAAATGTTACTTCATATGTTTTATTTCAGTCAATGAACCTTTGACTGTTATAGAAGTTTATCGAGATAATGAATTTATCAGCAATATGATGCCAAAGCTATTAGTCTTTTTTAAATACTGTATTCTGCCAGAAATAATTTTGAGACGAGTTCAAAAAAATTCGAAGTGTATTGATATGAAAGGTACACTAAATTATTACTTGTCTATTTACTTCATAATTTCCATTTTTTCTTGTGGGAAATTGTTTTTCAACATCCACATCAAAAGTTACACACAAAATATACTAATTATAGTAATTTCCTTTCGTAGCAGCTGTGTAGCAGCGGTTTACGGACAAGAAAATCAAGAACATCAGGAAGAGTGAAAACAACACAAAAAAAAAACAACATCAAATGATTTTTGTTTTACAAGGGGAGGGCACGGTGTGGGAAATTCACTTCGGGACGAGACTGCGTGTGGTAGTAGTTTCCCATAAGGGTATGCAAACCCTAAAGGATTATTTCAGAATGGCCAGTAGTTTCGAAGAAATAAGTCTTTGAAACTCCACGTGTAACTGATATACTTGTTTATTTTCATCACTAGCACTAACGGCAAAATAGCCTAGTCAGTGGTGCCTCCGGCTGCTACGCGGACGCTCAGGGTTCAATCCCCACCTTGAGCTTATCGTTTTTGTTTTTTAATTACTTATTTATTTCTTTTTAAATTAACTATTTCAATAATTAAATGAATTCAATCGAGAAAAACATTGTAAAGTATTAAATTAATTTTAATTTACTATTATACTTTCTAAATTATAAAGCAGCTAATAATTATCAATGTTTGAAATCAAATTTTTTGTTTACCAGAAACCTGAAATGGTGTGCTCATCGTAATGTAATCAATACATTGACCCTTTTTTTCAGGTTTCTGAAAAACAAAAAAGAACTCTTGCTTTTTTTATTTCCTTTACAATCACAACAATACTTTAGCAGATATGTATAACCATTTGTTAGTTATATGTGATTATGGATGCTTCGATATTATCAAACATTTTCCACCTTCTTGGTTGTAATCTCTCATTCTAATTTGTTGTCTTGTTATGATTTATAATGTCTTGCGTTTGTCTTGTACTAGTGTGTGATTGTTGTAAATAAATATACCTTGAATTACTTCAAACTTGCATTGGGACTAAATACCTATTTTGATAAAGATTGTTTTTAGTAAACAGTTATGTATCAAGCAAGACATAAATTGTCACTATAAATACTTGTAATTTTTGTTAGTTGGTACATAGGTTTTTTTTAAATAATGTATAAGGTAATATAATAAAACTATCTATTGCAGTCTTGACATTCATTTCATTCCTAAAATAATAAATAGTTTACACCAGAAATACCACCTTTTATTATATAATCATAATTCCTTGTATTTCATAATACATATAATTGTAACGGGTGGCGTTAGAATAAACTTACCCCCCAGACAATTCTAATTTCGACGTAAGTACAGCCTAATAATTTTTCATTTCACGCCATCTAGTGGTTAATTTTGCTAAATGCTTTTGACTTTAAAGTATTCGCTCATGTCTATGTGTGTGTAAACGATACTATAATCAGATTTGTATGAAATATGGCGAATCAAATGGGTTTTGAGGCTTTAATTTGATTAATTTCGGTAAAGTGGAATCTCCGATTTGCGCGGTGTTATTTCTGTGCCAAAATATTGTTCCAATTACACTCAAAACTAAATAAAACTGAAAATGTCGACTTCAGCGCCATCTAACGGGAAAATGGCCACGAACAACCCGTAGCATTCACCTTAATGCCTTTTTATTGCTAATGCTATCTGCTGTTATGTCATAGCATTTCGTCCGTGTATTACCTATACCTTATAGGTATCTAGGTAAGCAGGTCAACAAGTCAAACAGTCTAGGTTCCCGATAGGGCTATTCATTTTCATCATCATAATTTTCAAATCCATAATCACATAAACCAACTTCTCTTAATAGTGAACTGCCCAACCCCGTTTTGTCTTAGTCATTTTAATTACGCAATTGATAATTTCCGGTTGTAATCAGTCAAGATAGCACAAGTGTATGACTTTGACCTTATTTCTCAGCACCACGTGTGCCCTATTCAATCTTGAGCATCCCTCGTTAAATAGGTCTATTATTGTGTGTATGTTCTCCGAGGTCGGCAGTTCCGTGGGAAAGTACCGCGAGTTCATTATGTGCAGCGGGATCACGTGTCGAGCGACGCACCTAGCGACTGCTTACTTCAGTTATGTAAAGTGAGTGCTATGACGACCGACGAATGAACTCTATAAATAGCGGTCGATCCGTCCTTGAGCCGCGCGACTGTGCAGAACTAGGTCAAGCCGAGCTGCCTCATGCCGTGTCCTCTCCCCGCGGCCCGCGCCACCAGCGCTCCCTGTTCACCGCGCCCGCGCCGACTGCGTCGCCAAACACCTCGAATACCACACATTCCATGCTTCCTGGTTATTTGTTTTAGTTTTGCTATTGTGCAGGAATAACCACGGATGTCATCGGCCGAAATTATTCAGCTTATCCTGCGTTTGGTTTCGTCTGTAAGTTACTTTGTTTTATGGGGGCTCTAAAATCCTAACATTGAACGCATACAAATATAAAATATATCTATGATTGAACGTAACAAGTCACCAGATATATGTGCATTCTGGAAATTATAAATTTCATTTGAATGGAAGTAGGAATTTCGTTTGTGTATGTAGGGTTCTATACAATCCCTCTACCTGAGTGAGCTGATAATGGCCAAGGTTGGGCCCGGGCAGGTAGCGAACCGGATTATAATCGATCCAGTCGTTTACTCAGGATATTTATTTTTCTATACCATCATGTGGTTCACTTATTATTGTAAACAGATGTACAGATGAGAAAGCTATAAAAACCGTAAATTGTTATGACTAATCATGGTATCAGGCAATTATAGAATTGAAATATTGTACACCCTGTGTTTTAGTAAGTACATCATGAAGGTGTATTTGTTATCCACGGTTAGATATATAAAGAGATATGTATAATTCAATCGTACTGACTTTTCGTACCTAACGCAAACGCTAAATATTTTGATCAATATTGTTATCACAACAGTCGTATACATGTCATGTTATTATCGTAGCGCGTGGGTGGGTGTGACGTAGTGAACCATAAACCTAGTCGGCGATATCGCAAAGACCAATGTGTTATCTTCGTATAGGGGCACATTGGGCACTAGCTGCCCTGTTATACAAAGCCTTATCGTTCTTCAGTGTCGATAAATACTACTTCGAGCCGCCATGCATAGTGAAATTGTAAACTGAACGTAATTTTACATTATTGTAATTTTATTTACTTAATTAACATTTTTATCATATCCGTCGACAAAACTTATCCGACGAAGGTCACAGCATGACGTAATTTGTTAATTGTAAATTATGAAAGAAGTTTGAAAATGCGTAATTAAGTGAGAACTCGCTCAGTTTTTTTCATGAAATTTGTTCGAGACAGTTCCATTCTTATTTTCTTATGTACATACATATGTGGCTCAACTCTCAACTGCCTTGTGCTCAGTCTGCAGTGAAGGTGTGAATTTGAGCATCGCGTGACAGCCGGCAATCATAGCTCATTCCGAGGAACAATGAATGTGAATAAGAAGTTATGTGAAATATAATATTATTATGTATGTCGAGCATTGCCGACGGCGACACGGCCGGTGAAAGCTCTCTAAGGCCCGCCACACGGACGGATGCGTGTGTGTGCGTATAATCGTCATTTAATTTTAGTCGCGGGCTTCGGGGTGAACTCGGCATAGCACCTGTCTCACTCCTTTGTTTCGGCTCCCAAATGTCAGCGGAGGTCATCTAAATACAGGCGTTATAGGCATCGGGTTTGGACGACGATCGCTGTCTAGACGTTGTGCTGCATCGTCCGATCGATTGCACGACCGAGCCTCAGACGGTCATCGACCCCGCGGGCGCATCGGTGACGTTACGCTCCGGTGATGCGCTCCTCAATAACCTCACTGATATTATGGTTCAATTCCGTGTTTTATTTCTTACGCACCGATGTCTTCATCGCATTCTTCGTCTTCTTGTATTCTATGAAACGAATTAAACGCTTGTTTTTTACTTTCTCATTCTGCTTTCTATACTGTTTGTATAAAACCTAGGTTTGGGAGGTGGGTATATTCCTTTTCAAAAGATGAATTCTTTTCATTGAATCCAAAGTGCGTGATAATACAAAAAAATTAGGAGCAGTACACGTTGAATGTGTTCGGATAGATTTTAAGAAAAAATAACGTAAAAACGGCAGCATTGTCGTTTCATCCGTTCATTTCAAAAGTTATGTAAAGGTCTTTTGAAGATATTTTTTTCATAAAAAGTGAAATTCAAAGTCCGCAATACGTTTTCGCTTTTGTTCCCTTGTTTGGTTTCCGAACGGAGAGTTGTTATAAAACTGTACTCATTCTTTATACTATTATTTACAATTCGTCTGACCTTGTGCGACAGTCAAGTTCAGGCTGTAACTTTGACATTGTTTTCTAGTCGGTCGCCAGAAAACAAAGTCCTTTGTAAGGCTTTTCAAATGTAAACGAATCAGTTTATTGCTTGCTACCTTTTGTTTACCAATTGACTTGACAGAATTCTGCTTAACAATAGTCCTCACCCCGCAATAAAACTCTTGTTCCCCTTTACAATATTGATGGGGAGGTTTAGGTAAACGTTTTGTATGGCAGGGCGACAAAGGCGTTGCAAATGGCACTATACGTGTCGCCGGGGTTCACCCGCGCGGCGGACGCGCACCTGCGGCTGGCGCTGATGTTCAAGGCGCGCCGGCACTGGTCCATCGCCGCTGTGCACTTCCGGCGCGCGCGCCTGGCGCCGCATCAGGACGCCACCTTCACGCGCCTCGAGCTCAGCTTCCACGCCGCGCATCTGCTCGAAGCCAGAAGTCTGAGGAAAGCCGCCAGGGATGCCTACGAAAGACTGCTGAAGGAACCTCAGTTGTCCTCGACTTTGAAAGCAGATGTCTGCAGGCAATTGGGTGAGTCTACAATTGAAAAGATTGAAACAGTTTTGATATCACTTCATTACGTTTGGGATAAAATACTCAAAACCTGATCAACATTGACAATGTGTGATGGTGTGCAGGCTGGTTGTACCACCGCTGCGTGTCGCTGGGCGAGCCGGCGGCGCGCGCGCGTGCTGCCATTTGGTGCCTGCAGCGCGCGGTGGCCGCCGAGCCGGAGTCGGGAGCAGGGCTGTACCTGCTCGGAAGATGCTTCGCGGCGCAGGGGAAAGTGCACGATGCCTTCATAGCGTATAGGAACTCCGTCGAAAAGTCCGAGGGAAATGCCGACACTTGGTGCTCTATAGGGTGAGAAGGATATAGTTAAATTTTGGCTTGTTTTGTATGACTAGAGAAGAATTCTATTTGACGCATCGAATTCTTTTGCAGTGTATTATATCAGCAACAAAACCAGCCGATGGACGCGTTACAAGCGTACATTTGTGCAGTTCAACTAGACAAGGGCCACTCTGCTGCGTGGACCAACCTCGGCAGTTTGTATGAAAGCTGCCAGATGCCTAGAGACGCGTTCGCTTGTTACACGAACGGTGGAGCAGCTGCGACCGCGTCGCACTCCGCATTGAGGCAGAGGCTGGCCTTCTTGAGAGCACATCTGGCACATGCACCTATGCCTTCTGTTACTGGGAAGTAAGTCACTGCCCTGTTATCTTATTTGCTGAGCCTTTAGTAGTTGCGTGATTTGTTTAATGGTTATCACCATAGCACCAGCCGCATCAGTTCAGCCTTTAAAAATAACTAATCACAAACTTTTCGCAGACGTCGCCAGCTGCCATCGATCGAGGAAGCGTGGAACCTGCCTATATCAGCTGAGATGTCGTCCCGAGCACCCAAGTCCGCGCCCCCACCGTACCCAGGCAAGCGGCCGGAGGAACCTCCCTCGCTCACGCAACACCAGCTACAGACCCTCCAGTACTTACAGAAGAACGCCAACAATCTATCGCCTCAACAACAAGTACTAACCTCTTGTTCTTGAATTAAACTTTAAGCTGATTCCCGAACACGCTACAATGATGCCGGAAAAGGAAGCCTGGCTCTATCTTTATTGAACCCTGTAAAAATTGTTATGATACCACCAAAAGAAATCGGTCTCTTAGATTAAGTATAGTATGCTTCCGTGAATTGTCTAATCCAATAGCTTTATCTTTCGTACTACGAAGTTGTAGTAACGATCGTAATATTGTTTTCAGACTATGATGCAGCAACTACTGACGCAGTATCGACAAGCGCAGGCGGCGAGAGCGCGTACGGTTTGTACTAAATTTATGTAATTTCCCTAATTTCCCGGGCGGCAGGATTTAGCACTATTAGTAGGGCTCCCTAACGGTTAAGTTCGTGGTGATAATGTTATGTATGTATTACAGGTGACGAAAAGCGAAGGTAGCGCCACCGGCGGCGACAGCGCCGAGTCGCTCGCCGAAGATCTGTTGAAGAGATTCTCAGATACGCAGCCGGAAATTAAGAAGGAGCCTGTGAGCAGTAAGTATATGTTTTTTTCTATTTCAGCCTGCAGTTGAAATTACCCCGCTAAGTCTCCTCTTACTAAAGTGGAACGAGCAATAATAATTTCAACATCAAACTAGCTGACTGATCCATATCATTGTTTCTTCTTGATGTTTTTCTTCACTAGCTAGGGATCGCGATTTAATTTTCAATGTATTTTAACACCCAACATAGTCGACCAACGAAAATGTTTGAACTGGTGACAAAACTTGTATACCTTTGATCCAATTAAATCCTCCTTTGTGTAAAAACACAAAAAGTTTACTTATGTACATTTTGATACAGCTCCGCAAAAAGTAACCAAGCTATCTTAAGACGACATGAATTCCACCAAAAATTCCTTTGTATCTCGACAGAGAGAGAAATATTTGACTCGAACTCGAATTGTTATTTTGGTTGAATTAATCCAGTGAAAAGTATTTTGCTCGACGAAAGGAGGTAAAATCGACAAACAAATTAAATCTCTCATGAAGTTTTAGTATAATACGACTGGATAAACACCAAAATGAACTGAGAAACCGAATGCAAACTAAGACAATCGCTTCAGTTTTGGGACGTAGTTCCTACCTGCCTAATCGTGCAAAAAAAGTTCCACCAAATCCGCGCATCTGTTAAAGCCATATTTTTGTCTAAGCTCTCTTTTAAAGCTCCTATTATACCATATCTTCAAGCCATTAAAACAAGAATATGAGAATAAGGCGGTGGCTAAACCCTCAGCGGATAAAGCAATGTAAAAGCTCGCGATTCACAAAAGCCTCAGGTCGTCTTACGAATGATTGAGCGCCTTTGTTGTCCATCAAAACATAGCTATGATTTATAAAAGGGAATGCATTTCAGTTTTTATCCTGGAAAATAGAAAATGAATCATCACATGTTGTTATAATAATACAGTGGATATTAATGATGAATGGGGATAAATATAAACGAAATCTCATTCCGGTTGAATTTTGTTGAGTTATTATTAGGAAAGTTGGAAGGACGACTCCTCGCGGCAGCGTATCTGTTGTACCACTCGTAACCCCGACGAGCGTTATTGTAGGTAATGAACATTTTCGTGTATGTAAACTCGTTACAAGTGAAGTTTTTTTTTTTGTAATTTCTTTTCTATTAAATTATCACTGTCAATGTCATTGCAACTTTCGACAGATTTAGTGTCTTGTCTGGAAAAAACTGTCAGCAAGAAATATGAAAAATAAAAATAAAAGTTAGTACAACAGTAATTGCCGGTTCAAGTATAAATACCAGTTCTAAAATTTCTCGATGTAGTAAAGTTTGAAGATTAAACTCGAGTTCTGATTTTGTAACTGGTTTTTGTTACTTTTTACGCGATAGTGAATCGTTATTTATCTATCGGTTAGGTAGGTACGGTATCACTTCTGCCAGTTTTTTTTTCAACAGTAAAGTATATCAGAATAATTGAAAGTTTTATTACAACTTTTTCCAGTCACCTTACATGCAACATAAAATTACTAATGTGAATTAAGATTTCTACGTTATGTGACAGACGTTTATGTTTTAATAGAATTATTCATTAATTAAATGCAACAATATTTTATTAATCGGACTGTGTATTAAATGCTTCGTTTTGTTTTCAGCGGAGACCACTAGTAATGCAGGAAGCAGTAGCGAGACTGTGCTGGGCGGTCGGCAACCAGTCGTGAAGCTGGAACCACTGAAGACGGAACCGCTCAAGCCTGTCACCTACCACATCGGCATGTCATCTAAGCAAATAATGGATGCTTGCAAGTAAGTCTCGCCTCTTTACTTCGATTACCCTTCTTCATAGCTCGTCACTAACGTAACATTTGACGCTTCAGGGACAACGCGGGCCCACCGACATCGTGGTCGGTGCTGGGCGACGGCTGCGGGCCGCCCGAGCCGCCCGCCGTGCCGCCGCCGCGCCTGTCGCCCGAGCAGCTGGCGCCGCCCGCGCCCTTCGTCTACGTGGAGTCCAAGCGCGACGCCTTCTCGCCGCAGCTGCAGGACTTCTGCCTCAAGCACCCCATCGCCGTGGTGCGCGGCCTCACCGCCGCACTCAAGCTCGACCTCGGCCTGTTTTCCACCAAGACGCTGGTGGAGGCGTGGCCCGATCACGCCGTGGAGGTGCGCACGCAGCTCATGCAGTCCGCCGACGAGAACTGGGACCCCACCGGGCGCCGTCGCGTATGGGCCTGCGCCTCGCACCGCTCGCACACCACCGTGCGCAAGTACGCGCAGTACCAGGCTGGCTCCTTCCAAGAGTCACTGCGTGAGGAGCGCGAGCGGGGCGGTGCGGCATCGGTAGCCGGCGGCGGCGCGCTGTCCGACTCGGACGGACGAGAGTCCGGCTCGGGACCCGTCAAGCGCCGCCGCGCGGCGCGCATGCTGCGCTTTGGAACCAACGTTGATCTCTCTGACGAGCGGAAGTGGCGTCCTCAGCTCACCGAATTACAAAAGCTACCTGCTTTCGCACGCGTAGCCTCCGCCGCTAATATGCTGTCACACGTAGGGCATGTGATCCTGGGTATGAACACGGTCCAGCTATACATGAAAGTGCCGGGCAGCCGCACGCCTGGCCATCAAGAGAACAACAACTTCTGTTCCATTAACATTAACATCGGACCCGGAGACTGCGAGTGGTTCGGCGTTCCGGATGCGTACTGGGGCGGTGTGCGCGATCTTTGCGAAAGGCATGGACTGTCATACCTGCACGGCTCGTGGTGGCCCGACCCGGAGGAGCTCCGCCAGCACGGCGTGCCCGTTTACCGCTTCACGCAGCGGCCCGGCGACCTCGTGTGGGTGAACGCGGGCTGCGTGCACTGGGTGCAGGCCACCGGCTGGTGCAACAACATCGCGTGGAACGTGGGCCCGCTCACTGCGCGCCAGTACTCGCTGGCGCTGGAACGCTACGAGTGGAACAAGGTGCAAAACTTCAAGTCCATAGTGCCTATGGTGCACCTGACGTGGAACCTGGCGCGCAACATCCGCGTGTCAGACCCGCGATTGCACCGCGCCATGCGCACGTGCCTCATGCAGACGCTGCGCGCCGCGGGCGGCACGCTGGCCGTGGTGCGCGCGCGCGGCGTGCCTGTGCGCTTCCACGGGCGCGCACGCGGCGAGGCGTCGCACTACTGCGGCGCATGCGAACGCGAGGTGTGGCACGCGCTACTGGTGCGCGAGCACGAGAAGCGCCACGTGGTGCACTGCTTGGCTTGCGCACGGCGCGCCTCGCCCACGCTGGCCGGCTTTCTGTGCCTGGAGGAGCATCACGTGGACGAGCTGGCGCAGGTGTACGACGCCTTCGCGCTGCACCGGCCGGCGCCGCCGACGCCCGCGGCGCACGCGCCGTCGCTCGTGCCCATCCCGGACTGAGCGCGCACGGCGCGGCCTGGCGGATAGTTTCGTAGGCAGCGGGTGCGCCCGCGCGTGTCGTCGGCAGAGGCTCTTCGTTCACTTCTCCGAGCTTCGTCGCGGGCGACCTGAGTTACGATGGCGTAGTACCTGTATTTATTATGTGTGAGAGTGTATGATAATTATGGTTTATGACGAGGTAGTTTTATATATCGACGTTTAGTTTCCGTGCGAATGGAGATCGAGTATGCGAGAATTCGAATCGAACGTCGCACTCGATCGGCTCTTCACAGTTTAGACACAGTATTAGAAGCTAGCTAATTCCGATGATTAAATAGGTAATTATTGACGAAGGTGTCATTGTTGACCAAGTAAAAGTTGTAACAGATGCACGTGATCTATTTTTATTAAGATGCGCCTGAATTTAAAATTGTTGTATGATGACGTCTTGATGAAATATTTTTGGTGATAATGTAATTTTGTAATACGGAAACTTATACAGTTTACATGCTCCTCGATCACTTTTGTAATTGTGCGAGATATTTGATATAAGAAGTCAATTGTCGGCGACGACTAGCCGGTGTTCTAGCTTGTACGTATGATGTAATCGTTGGCGCGGGCGGCCTCGAGGCGTAGATAAGCGTAGAGTAGCTAGAGTAGGGCGCTCGGTAGAGAGCAGGCCGGCCCGCGAGGTCTCAAGTGCTCACGTGTTCACCATCATATAAATGTGTTATTTTTGTATAGAGGCGTATTTATTTATTTTTATCGTACGGTGACCTTAGTTTGATTTTTAGACAGTCTTAGCAAATAGTAGTTTTAAGTATAATTGCACGTAAGGAGACCCTACGTTTTAGTAGGGTCTGGAGAATAGTGCTGCGATGTCCCAAAGAATGTTATAATGTACTCGTGTAGGCAAAGGGAAATCAATGAATGATCAATTTAATGATATTAATATCGACATTTCTTTAATATTTCTGACACATTTGGGATCTGAAATTTTAAATTTTATTTCATTTTTAGCAAAGTTGACTTACTATTATTTCACGAAATTGGACTGTATTAAAATTAAGCATAATTAAATTGTTTCTTGGAAATTAAGCATAATTAAATTGTTTCTTGGATTGATGTATGGATTAGGCAAGTAAGCTCGGGTTGGCAGTAACGCAGGACAGCTCGCCTCTGACACTTGTCTGTTTGTTATTTATCTTGGAGTTTTATTGATGTGTTTGTAACATTTCAACGTTAAAATATATTAATTTTTAAGTGTCAGAGGAGAGCATAAGTGTTGAGGATATGAAAGTGTTCGTCGGATTATGTGTAGCGATGCCGATATATTTATAAGTACCTAATAATAACATCACTGCCATGTATGACCTTACTGTTTATACTGTAAATTACATTTTTAATAAAGAAATTTAAGTACGATGTTTTGTTTTTAATTTTGAGGACGTCAATGAGAGGTCCCCGACTAAGAAATTAGTTGTTTTGTTTTCTGTCGACCTTCTAGATAACTTTTAAATTGAAACTGCAGGTACCTATAAGTCTCGATTTTACATATTAGCAGTCACAACCTCTTCGTAGCGAGCGAAGCAAGACAATAGGTAACGATACGCAATGCTTGTCCAAAATAGGTGTTTACCGATTTTTAAGGTTTCATAACTTACCGGTTAAATATACAGCCTTGGCCAAAAGTTTTGACCACCCATGATATCTTTCAGTTTTATGCGCAGTAACAAATAGAAATAAATCAGGCAGAAATTCTTCTTGGTAAATAAAGAGTTTACAAGATCTTTACAGTCTTCAGCAGTAATCGCGTTCCATTCTAGGCGTAGGCAGCGTTCCAAATCTTCTCTGGTGTTGTGTGGCGCTGGCGCCTAATTCTACGCTTTAATAAACCCCATAAATTTTCTATGGGATTTAGATCTGGAGACTGGGTAGGCCAGTCCAGAAGATCTGAGTTATTTTCCCGAAACCATGTCATAGAGCGGGCAAAATTGTGGCATGGCGCGTTATCCTGCTTTGCCCGTAAAATGGACCCATCGTTGGGTTGCCAGCAATGGTGATGGCAGACATGATGGCGTGCGCCTGTTAAAAATATCACAGTAACGCACGCCTAGGTGTAACTGTATATTGTGTAGAGCAGGCGCGCCGCGACACTGTTACTCAGTGTCGCTTCTTCACGACACCTGCTGGGTCAGGGCCAAAGACTACAATATATATATGGATCAGGCCGATATTTTGAGTACCTACGTAGAAGAACAAGTGAAGAATAGTATCTACCTTTAAGGTAAAGTAAGGTTTTCTTTTAACCAGTGAAAAAAACAGCAGTCATTTTGTGAGTTCGCACAAAAATAAAACCAGGAGTATGTGTGTTGGTATGTAACTCGCCAGGGCGTTCAAAGCGAACTGGAAAATTTAAGTTGCTAGAAAATAAAAGTAGTTTTGCCTGGGTGCGATATTGGTGAGATAATTTATTATGAGAAAGCGTATATACTTTAATATAGAAAGAGTGTACAGCTGTATTCTTTTTTCTTGTTAAAATATCGTATAAAATAGTTACGGACTAAGAAAGTTGGTGCAACATCATGTTTGGCGTCACTATCAAGTTTTAATACGTCCAATATTGGACGATTAATATTTCCGTCGTATGCTAAGGTGGATCCGGAACCCCTTAACGGTCCCCTTAAACGCATATTCATGTATCTCGTCGTTACTTAGGTAAATCTGTCTTACTATGACTTTGCTTTAGTAGATAAACGACGATTGATTTTCCAAAATAGTTTATTTAAATCACATAATACATTATTTTAAATACATCACTTTTAATAATATGATAGTTCGATAACATATATTTGCATAAACTATATTTTTATGATGACGTAACATTATATGTCAATGAAATATTGCATTACGAATACATTAAATTCTAATCAGTGATATACAAGCAGATATAATTTTGATTAGTGCTGGAAAATTCTAATGTGTCCCTTTTCATTTCAACAGTCATTGTGCTACTATTCCGGCAATATCTACGACGTAGATCTACCTTCTTCATTATCTAATAAAATCGTTCCGCGTCGGTTGATACATTACTTTTCTAGTTAGTCCATTTAAAATTCAGTCCAGCGATTATCAACTCTGTAGTGGTTGTGAGGTCGAACCTCATTTGAGTTGATGTCCTCCACTCCTGTACTTAAACGAGTCCGTCGATAAGTAAACTGTCTTTTCAGCAGTAGATGTAGATCTGTACATGTAATAACACCGCATTTCTCCCACAATGGGGTACCAACCACTTACTCTTTGTGCTATTTAGTGTCACTACAATAAACTCTCACTAGCGAGAGGAATATTTTTAAAGCATCAAACATTTATCACTTAACTTAGTAAAAGATTCGAGTCTAACATAACAGTCTTAAAGTAGGTAGTCTACGATTTACAGATGATGTGATGTCGTATGTACAGTTTCAATTTTATAAAATTACACTACTAAGTTAAAATTTAAAATTATTTAAGTAAGCCATCATAGCACCTATCTGTTATTACTTTATTGTAAACGTATAATAAAACATTAAACTATAACGCAGAGAGCTCAATGTATTTTTGTGCGATGTTTGAATGCATCCTCTGACATTAAATGTATATGATATTTTAGCAAAATACATTTTAATATAAAAATAAAACTCCTGTGTTTCGACTACAGTTTGGCATGGTCAATTGCACAGCAACATTATTCTTATAATTAATAGAATATTAACTAATCTCATGCTTAAACATACTAAAACAAGATGGCGGCCTTCACTCTTAAATAAAGATTTGGTGAAGACTAGTATTATAATATATAATTAAAAAATAAAAATAAGTTTATTGGAAAAAGATCACAATTTTTGCAATAGCATTCCAACCAAAACATGACTTTGGTACTTAATTACAATATTATTCTATCACTTTTATTGCGGATAAATCAATATAAAATGGAATTGTTATAAATGCGTACACTCAGTGGGTACTATCGAAAGAGCTTAATGCTATGTAACTGTTAAGGCCACATTACCGGAGCTTAGCTAATTTCAAATGGACAAAAATGTACTCGATATTGGACAAAATAATACGATGGCTATAATTTCGACATCAAGAGGACATAAAATCAGCTGAAGCCCGGTAAGTGTACTTTGTTTAAGTGTAGTGTTTTTTTGAGTAGGATACGATCATGTCCCTGAGGGAGTATACGGAAGCGAATTCCCAATTCAAGCGTAATCAATTCCTACAGATGTTATTGCGATGCGATGGCAAGGTTGCGCCATCAGTCGTGAACAAAAGCTGGGAATATTGTGTGCGCTGTGACGTCACGCGAGGTCCTCAGGACGCGCCGTCGCGCAGCACGGGCTTGCGCAGCAGCAGCGCGGAGTCCGCCGATACGATCGGCAGCTCGTTACTGCAGTGGTACTTTATGAGGTGCGGCACGCTTTCAAACACACGGTCCTTAGTTCGCACCTGGAGGGGATTAGACATTGTTTTAATTTATAGGTTTGACATCACCGTTTCTGGATGAATTCGAATTGAGATTACCACATGATGCAAAAACCTTTCTTATTAGTTTGTAACCGCTGGGTGGGGTACCAAACAAGCTGGCGTAACACTTCATCTTATACGCCTTCCGCAATAATATAGGCAAAGTAGTTACGTTATAATACTAGACACAACGGAAATGTTGTACGTGCATAGTTCAGATGTTGCATTAGTTTACACGGGCGACCGTAATCTTCAAACCGGAACACAGCTAAGCAGCATGGCGTTTTAATCCGGTATAGTGTTACGTTCCTAGGACAAGTTTTTTTACAAAGAGTTCCACTACTAAAGATTGGTTTAAGTCAGGTTGATAGCTTACCTGAAACTCAAAGCCTGCATTTAAATCCGTCTGACTGATTGCTCATTTATAATCACTACAGACACGATATCTAAATACAAGTTAAATATAAAAGGTTCATACCACTCCGTTCGGGTCGACGAGTAGCAGATGCTTGTGGCTGCCTTTCCTGGCGCCCGTCAGCACGAACTGGCCGGGACACGCCGCTGACTCGCGCACCAGGAACTCGCCGTCTTCGACTACCAACTGAAATATAACGTTTTTGTCATTAGAATTTGAGACTTCTTACTCCTTAAATTTCAGTATAAAATAATAAACATGGTGACGAGCACAGCCGATAGGCTTGCCCTGTCAAGATCCGTGGGATCTGGATCTTCCGCCTGACTGAGGTGCTCACCGGACACGGCTGTTTCGGATACAGCGGGAGGACACGTCCGGGTGTCAACACTGTGTGGATCGCCCGGAGGACATACGGTGGAGCATATGGTGGCGGTCTGCCCTGCTTGGGCGGAACAACGTCGTGTCCTCATCGATGCGATCGGCGGCCTTCTGCGTCCGACCATGGTTCAATCCATGGTCCGGAGCGAAAAGGCATGGGACGCGGTCGCCTCCTTCTGCAAGCAATAATTCTGGAAAAAGAGGAGGCAGACCGCGTACGAGAGAGGGAAACCTCTCGCTCCAGCCGCCGCAACAGAAGAATACGCCCCGGGCGTTGGGAAACGCAGGACAATTCCTGGCCACCGTAGGCGCGGGCCTGGTTGCTATCGGACGGCGAGCTATGGGTGGCTCGCCGTTAGATAGCAACCAGGCCCGGGGCAACGGCGCGTCGTGTTCCACGCGCGCCTCAAAGAGCTGTCAGTAACAAAGACGGGGCCCCATAGGGTCAGTGCCTGCTAGGGTGCAGAAATTTGTTCGAAAGAGTCACCGCGGCCCTGGAATGCAAAGGGCACTAGAAGGATCACGAGTGGATTCTGATTCAGATTTTAGCAACACCTACTGGAACAGTATCTGTATAGATATGCCTTCATAATTATAAGGGCGAACAGGGAGCAGTGGAGCGACCAAGTATGTGATGAGTTTTTTCTCATAATTTGCAGTTTTTGGTCGTAAACCCCAGAGTCGGGTCCATGGAACCAGGGCTGGCGCGCCAGTAACGCAGCCTGTGCTTGTGCGGACAGCGGCTCGGCCGGCACTTGTCCGGGGACGATGCCGACGCTGACGACTGAATAAATCGTAAGACAACTTACCCTTTCAGCAGTAACCCTAGAGATGGGTCCATGGAACCAGGGCTCGCGCGCCAGTAACGCAGCCTGTGCTTGTGCGGACAGCGGCTCGGCCGGCACTTGTCCGGGGACGATGCCGACGCTGACGACTGAATAAATCGTAAGACAACTTACCCTTTCAGCAGTAACCCTAGAGATGGGTCCATGGAACCAGGGCTCGCGCGCCAGTAACGCAGCCTGTGCTTGTGCGGACAGCGGCTCGGCCGGCACGTCGCCGGGAGACGACGCCGACGCTGACGACGATGACGCGGCCGACGATGACGTCATTGGCGCTGCCGTGAACGGTTCTGTAAAGATGAATATATTAGTTACAGCTTCAGTTTACACATTCGTTCAATTTTAAACTGGAAATCACACTTGTCAGGCGCAAGGATTCGTCATCGTAGATAGATTTCGCCCATTGCTGAGCGTAGGCCGCTCTTTTCTCGTGCCAATTTTCACGCGCCGCCAATTTTTTTTTTAAAGTCACGGCGCGTGATCAGTCATTTAATCTGTCAGATTAAATATGGTTAATTTTTTTTTATACATGTTCAACTATAATTTTTAATTTTTGTTAAAACGTGTGCTGCGGAATTGTTCGAAAGAGTTACCATGGCCCTGGAACGAAATAAAAAGAAAACGCGTGGGTTTAAGTCAGCAAAAGTCTGAATTTGATGATTTCCCATCGAGACAAAAAGAAGACATGAAGTGTGTATGTGACAACAGTGAAAACCAAATCCATATTGCAGTTAAGTAGGTCAGTAAAAGTTATCGTCAAACAGACAGTATCTTTTATATGTCATAGGTATAAATTATAAGATGTGTTTACTCACGCATGTCAAAGATGTCCGTGTGGTGGTTGGGCAGCAGCGCGGTGGGCGGCGTGCGCGGCGGCGGCGTCTGGTTCACGTAGTGCCGCACGCTCTCCTCGCACCTGGAATCACAGGGGACACACTTACAGAATGTCACCTATCTCTCGTAGAATATTTGGAGATGTCTTTATTATTTAAGTCGGTTTAAACAAAAATGTTAATAAAAAGTATTTTATAACTAAATGGAATCGGTGTTTTTTTCCGCCTCCTATAAAGAATCAACTTTTTTTTGCTAAGGGTTATCCTTTTATACCTGTACTGAGCCGTTACGATGGGTTACAGTTTATTCTAACAGGTATTATAGTGTAGATTATATTAATGACTAGCTTCTGCCAGCGACTTCGTCCGCGTGGAATAGTTACTTTACCCCCGATTTTGAAACTCTCAGCCCGATCGGTTTAAAATTGACAAAAGATAGACATATGCTGTTCCGGGATATTTTTTAGATAATTTTATGTATAACATTTCCGTAATACATGATTTCTATGTAACTTTAACCATTAAGGCTACACACGCGACGGAAGCTTAAAAAATGGAGTAACTTCTCCCGTTTTCCCAACATTTTCCTTCACTGCTCCGCTCCTATTGATTGTAGCGTGATGAAAAGTATACTATAACCTGCCCAGGAGTATGAATAATAATTGCACCAAGTTTCGTTAAAATCGGTCGCGTAGTTTTTGTTTCTATAAAGAACATACAGACCATAGAAATAAAAAACTTTTTACAAAAAAATAAAACCGACTTATACACAAAAAATCAAAAGTGCAAAATAACTTTAATTTCGGAACTCGGTGTTGGTGGTTGCTTTTTCGTTTTTTGAACACCGACTTCCGAAATTAAAGTTATTTTGCACTTTTGATTTTTTGTGTATAAGTCGGTTTTATTTTTTTGTAAAAAGTTTTTTATTTTTCACTTTTTAGTGGTACCTACATCCCCTCCCCTCCCCCCACCTAAACGAACCAATCACATTGGTGTAAAAAAACGCACTGCTCCTTTGCAGAGTAAACTAAGAGGTCGTCAATGTAGACAATTTAGATATTTTTTTTTAGATTTTTCGAAAACCGCTTGGTCGTTTTCGATAAAAAATTTATGGGACCATTTGGGAAGTATACCCTTTCCAACAAAAAAAGAATTTTTCAAATCGGTTGACAAGCGACGGAGTTATGCGCGAACCAACATAAAAAAAAAAAAAAAAATGCAAACATCCGAATTGAGAACCTCCTCCTTTTTTAGAAGTCGGTTAATAAAATACAGGAGAAGTGGCAAGGGGGCGTGTCGGTGTCCTCGCGACATGCTCTGGGCGAGCATGTCTTAGAGCCTGTCCAGAAAGCGCGATTTGCGCGCGAGTCCACTCGCGCGTAGGCACTCGCGCGTTCTCGAGTTACTAGAGCTGCATATATTCCGTCCAGATGCTCTCGCGCGTTACCTCACTCGCGCGTAAAACGCTTGCAATGAGCGGGACTCTCGACTCGCGCGCATTACGCGCGAGCGCCGCGCGAGTCGAGATACTCCGGCGCCGTTGCAGCGTCCAGTACTACGCGCGTGTCCGTGGCGAGTGGACGTATTCGCTTTCTGGACAGGCTCTTAGAGCCTGTCCAGAAAGCGCGATTTACGCGCGAGTCCACTCGCGCGTGTTGATTTGTATTGTGTCCAGATGCGGCGAAATCACGCGCGTATGTGATGAGACGGATTTGGTCAGTTATAAAAATGGACTCGGATACTGTTTTAATTTCTACTATTTCTTCCCAGTTCCTACGCTTAATGGTTCTATTAGAATAATCTGACGATTCCATATCCCATATAGCTACCCTTTTCTCAATTTCGTCAATAAAAAGTTCCGTGTCAAAGTTTTCACGCTCCATTTTTATAAACGAATACGTCCACTCGCCACGGACACGCGCGCAAATCGCGCTTTCTGGACAGGCTCTAGAGCCTGTCCAGAAAGCGCGATTTGCGCGCGAGTCCACTCGCGCGTAGGCACTCGCGCGTTCTCGAGTTACTAGAGCTGCAAAACGCTTGCAATGAGCGGGACTCTCGACTCGCGCGCATTACGCGCGAGCGCCGCGCGAGTCGAGATACTCCGGCGCCGTTGCAGCGTCCAGTACTACGCGCGTGTCCGTGGCGAGTGGACGTATTCGTTTATAAAAATGGAGCGTGAAAACTTTGACACGGAACTTTTTATTGACGAAATTGAGAAAAGGGTAGCTATATGGGATATGGAATCGTCAGATTATTCTAATATAACCATTAAGCGTAGGAACTGGGAAGAAATAGTAGAAATTAAAACAGTATCCGAGTCCATTTTTATAACTGACCAAATCCGTCTCATCACATACGCGCGTGATTTCGCCGCATTTGGACACAATACAAATCAACACGCGCGAGTGGACTCGCGCGTAAATCGCGCTTTCTGGACAGGCTCTTACGACCGTGAGCGTGATAAGATAGATATAAGAATGCCGTGTTGTTCAGTGTTTTCTTGTAAAAACTGAAGCATAAACCAAAACTTTGTTAATTATGGAATCACTTACCATATCAAAATACAAGTATTTTACTATATTTGTCTTTAAAACCATGAAAAACAACAAATCGTAAAATATTTCTTGCTTATACTATGTTATTTTTGTTTTCAAATGTCACAGCGACAATAACATATTACAATGAATACACTGCTCCTTAACCACTACCTAAGTTTGTCGCTAAGTGACTGGATGAGCAATGTAAAAATCACAAAACGATACTTTAGCAAGCCGATGTATCGCATAGTACGGCCGCTGCTTCTTGCCGCGAGTTAGTGATGTAATTGTGCAGATACACTGTCGACAACAATGTCGATTGTTGAATGAAATATTACAAAAGTTTACCAAACTTTCTTAGATTGCAATAAATTTTTGGTAAATAATCGTTTAAGTGTTTTTGGCTTTGAATTATCGTATGTATGCCTTATCCTCGTGCTATTTCCTTACTTTTTATGGTAATTGTATTTTACTTTCGATAAAGTTTCGAATGCATTATAGTAATCGGCATGTTTAAGATAATATATTAGTGACCTTTGCTTAAAATAGTCAACATACTCATGCTATTTATTTGTTATACATGGGCAGCATGGCGTGTGTAATAAATGCCAGAATCGATAAGTCAATCACTAGCGTATATGTAAAATAAATTGCTTTTGCACAGCACAACGATACCCAGCGTTGTTTTTGTGTGAGTAAGTTGCACGGTGTACTGTAAATATACGCTGTGTTTATTAGGATAAGGTTTATAATTGATTGTGTAGTACAGTCCGATTTCAAAAATGCGGGTGTGTGCGCGACTGCGTATCTATTGCTTTTACTGAACTGCATTCGTAGTAGTTGCCGGGTGGTAGGGCAAAACAGGAGACACAGGTTCCGATACATTTTCGGCTACAGGGCATATCTCCTTGTTTATTATATCTATGATACAGACAGACAGACAGACAGACAAAAATTTTACTGATTGCATTTTTGGCACCAGTATCGATCACTAATCACCCCCTGATAGTTATTTTGAAAAGATATTCCTTGTACAGAATTGACCTCTCTACAGATTTATTATAAGTATAGATTAAAAACTAAATCTTCATAATTGCTAAACTGCCGTTTCACGGAGTAATACAATAGCCTTGTGTCATCTCTATACTTCTATACTATTATTAAAAAGAGGAAAGATTTGATTTTTGTATGTAACGAATAAACTTAAAAACTACTGGATCGATTTCAAAAATTCTTTCACCATTGGAAAGCTACATTCCCCCTGAGTAACAAAGGCTATATTTTAGCCCCGTATTCCCACGGGAACGGGAACTATGCGGGTGAAACCGCGGGGCGTACACTAGTGGGTAGGTACTGACGACACCTGACTGACACCTGGGGATAGTGTAGCTTCTCAACAGTGAAAGAATTTTTCAAATCGGTTCAGTGGATTCGGAGCCTATTCAATACAAACAAACAATCAAATCTTTCCTCTTTATATATAACTAGCTGCTGCCCGCGACTTCGTCCCCGTGGAATCCCCGATTTTAAAACATTCTTTATCGCTGCTCCGCTCCTATTGGCTTAAGCGTGATGATATATAGCCTAAAGCCTTCCTCGATAAATGGTCTATTCAACCCAAAAGAATTTTTCAATTCGAATCAGTAGTTCCTGAGATTAGCGCGTTCAAACAAACAAACAAACAAACTCTTCAGCTTTATAATATTAGTATAGATATTAATATATGTAGGTTGATTATTCCTCTTCGTTGGGCGATAACCTTCTTCCGATATGGGTACACCTGGCAAACAATAATGACTCACAATGTATAAGTTTCCAAGAAAGTGAATCAATTTATTTCGTTGAGTGATTGATTTTTTCTTTGGGAGATAAAACAATAGTGAGTCATGTTCTTAGAAAGCGCCAAAAGTGTATGACTATATAATTGTTAAGGTGCATTCAGTGAGCGTTGGTGAACTGCTGAATATCCGGCCAATTTACGGTCGGATAATCATCAATTGTTCTATCCGGTCCTAGGTTATTTGCGCCAAGGTTTGATTGTTTTATTCGCATATAAAACAATCCAACCTATTGTCATGAAAATATAGCTGACTGAAGTATGTATATCGGATATTACTTTCCAAGTTTCCCTATATGACCGCAGACACCGTCAATTTTCATGTTATTAACTGTTGTCCTGTTATTATTACAATACAGAAAGACCTCTAAAAGCGACTGGAAAGTCAATTTTTAACCGACTTCAAAAAACGGAGGAGGTTCTGAAGTCGATTGTATTTTTTTGGTAGGCTAGTCGTGTATTATTGATTCTAAGTATACTGGAGATCCGAAGATTGCGGCAAATGGCTGGCGATTAAAGAGATAAAGTCCATGCCGGTGAATTATACATAGAATAGCAAATAGCTTCAATAGCTTTGACTAACCGACCTTGACAATAGGGTAGTTGACTAAAAAAATCTAATTAGTTCTTTAGATAGATTTCCAAATAATATTGAACACGTATTTTTTTCATTTTTCACGTAAACAAAAAAAGAAGACGATACAGTGCGTCGAAAATGTTTAATTCTCATGATGCCATGCTAACGGCCGAGATAGAAAAACAAATGAAACAACAGAAAAATTATATAGGTTTTCTGTTGTTTCATTTGTTTTTCTATCTCCAGTATGTGATAGATCGGTTATTGGGTTCGGCCGTAAGAAAATACTCACGACGATATAGGCGCGAGGTTGGCGAGCGTGCCGAGCGGCGGCGGCGGCGGGTGGCGGTACGGGGCGGCGGTGTCCGGCGGCGTCTTGTCCGGCATGTCGTTGTAGTACTCGCGCTCGTCCACCGGCACGCTGCTAGCTGTGCCGCATAACGAACGTGCTCCTCCGTTTAGATTTAACCTGGAATTTTAAGTTTTATTTTATTGTTATCACTAATCTCAGCACAAACGTGGTCATTATAGCAAAGCCAAAAGTCCACTCTCTGGGTCTGCCAGCGAGCAATGGAACAAAGCATGTTCGGAGTTCGTATTACACGCCGTATAAGGCACAGCATAGGTACTTCGTTCTTCAGATTTTCTATAAAGAATTTCACTGTAGCCACCTAGATTTGGTACTTGTCAATATCCCCCGAAATAAGAATTTAAAATTGAGTAATTTCCATCTTTATCCCCAAAACCAGTCAACATGAAACACACACAGTTGGCATTGAAACATTGTTTGCCACATCTTATCTCCGAAAACACAATTCCGTAATCGGACCTAAGTGTGTGCGTGGATTATTTACATTTACCTATCTCAGCTAAAAGCGTACCTAGTTGGTAATTTAAAATATAATATGTTGGAATTCTCATAAACAACAATATTGTAAATGTCAATTAATGTTAAGCTAATTAAACCTATGTTAACTAAACAGAGCAATGATTCATTCATTGTTTAGCATTTGATTCATCTTATTCGATTAAATATTTTGATTTCAATACAAGTAGGTGATATTTGAACATTTCATATTGTCTCACTTATGTAGGCTGAATGAATGTTATGTTTGAGCCAAAATAATAAATAACTTTAAGATAGTCATAACACAAAATAACAGACCTGAAACTATTGTGTCACCATTACATAAAAAAAGTCTGTTGTAGATAAAGTTTGCATGTGGTTGTAGTATCTAAAACCAATTCAATTGAAAAGTACAATAGTTTGGTTGTTGTGTAAAAATATCTAAAACAAGGGATTCATTTAAGCAATAATGCTGGATTAATTTAATTTTAAATTGATCTTAATAAAATTAAAATTGTTTCTCAGACCATTTAGGTATACACATTAATATTGGTCAATAGGACCTTATTATCAAATACAAAATATACTTATGTGGCTTGAATGCCACAGATTTATAGCCCTGTCCAGTTTTGCTATTAATGCATAAAATATCGTTTTACACCATAGGCTTTATTATGCAGTATGTATTTGTAGTAAGCAATAAATAATAATATTAAGGACATCAAAACCAAGTATTTACTTGAAGTCTCAGTTCAGGTATTTGTTAGTAGGGAGTTATAATAAGTATTTTTACCTATTAATAATAATTACAGATAGTATCAGTATGACTTATTGTTGTTCTGTAACTTTTGTATATGACCATAGTGATATTTAATGATTCACTCGTACAAGGATAACTTTACATTCACTTTATAACTACCATATTTTAAAAAGGAAATATTATTATGGTCTGGTTTTCACAAAAATGAAGAATAATAGGGATACTTACGATGAGGGTTTCGTCAAAAATTCTTTGAAACGAAGTTCGAAAGCTTGTCCTATTGTTGCTATAACATCTTGTGCTAATCTGCCACCACATTCTAGTACATAACATGCTCTCCATTCAGCTGGAGGCACTGACTTCGCTACATAGGCTACAAAGTCTAACGAGTCTGTATCTCCTCCAGATGCGAAGGATACTCGTGGCATGTCGTGACGGGCTATAGTCTCCCCGCCCTCAAGTGCTGCTAGGGTTATTGCTTTAGATGAGATTGTTAGAGCTACATTGGCTCCAGAGTGTGCCATTCGTGGTCGGGCAGCGAGGGCTCGTACTGCAGCTTGGCACACTCTTCGCTTCTTGTCAGCTGATCTTAAGCCTGCTGCTGCACATACTCTGGCTATGCATTCTCTGTAATGACAAGCAAAGTGTTCTTAGAATTCTTAATTTTATTGTTTTATGCTGGTAGGTGGTGCGAACACAGTTCTAAGTCTATTAATGAAAAAAATATGAACAGTTTGTAAAAGAAATGGGAACTTGCTGGACTTTACTAAAAATAATAGAAAAATCATTAGTTAAAAATAATGCTGTAACTTACTTTGCTACTTGAGATCTTGTTTCAAAGTCAAGTTTTTTCATAGATGTTAAAACCTCCATGCAGCCAATGTACTGAAAAATAAATGCGATTTTCTAGGTCATTCTAAATTTTTAAGTCAATGAAGCAGAGTGTCTATATTCCCTAAATCATGAAACAGAGGAAATACAATGCGTGAACCATGAAGTTTCTTGCACATTTTTCTCCATAGTGATCTACTCGTATGCTTTTGAATATACAAATAGCTTCATGTTTTTGACTGACCGACCTTGATAGTTGAAAAGAGCCTGTAATTGGTTCATTTGAAATAAATGCTTTGAATCTTTGATAATTCTTGACTAAAGTCGAACTAAACTTTTACAGAACCAATTACTCAACCTTGAAGTTTTGTTTTTCAGACCATTAAATGAGGAAGCCCCATTATGTTTACAGTATTTAGTTACTTAAAGAGAATCTATGTTACTTCTGTCACATGGATTCTCTTGATGAGAATCTATGAAGAGGTGTTATAGATATCATGTGAGCACTAAGGATTTTTGAAGACTTATAATAATAAGGGGTTAAATGAGACACAACGAAATATTTTAAATGTGTAAGTTTGAGAGCACAAATGCATGGATGGCGGGCAGGAGCAATTGTTTCTGTAATTGCCTTACAGTGGTTTTTGAGTCTGACGAAAATGCTATGTATCAACATGTTACTACTGATTGTAGCAGTTTTTCATAATAGTACCTACACATTGAAAAAGAGCAACAAAATGTGTGTAACATGCTGTTAACATTTCTAAAACATTAATACCATACATTCTGATACGAAATTAAGTCAGTGGGTTGTCTAATTAAAAAAAAATATACCTATATAATTTTATTTGCATGACCACAAATTATTCGAGTTCATATGTTAACCCAACTGCTTTCATTTGAATGTATTACTTAGGATTTCCTGTCGCGATTTCAGGAATGCATTTATACAGATACCAAGGATTAGGCTTCTCTTTTTTAAATGGAGTTTGGTGCCAGATGCTTACCCTGACTGCGTACGTGATTCCATCGCTGGCCAGCACAGAGTCGGGGTGCAGCCAGCCCCTTGCCGGCTTTGCGACGAAAGTACTGTCCGTCATCTCACACGCAACAGTAACGCACCGCGACGTACGAATCAATGTTATTCTTTACACTTCACCTACTTTCAGCTATTTAAAAGGCGCTTTCATTATGATTCAGCTGATTAATTCACCACTGTCGATGTAAGTCACCAGTTATCTCAAAAGTTTTGTCGTTAAACACACAGTGTGATTTCTTTACTAGTAAATGTAATTAATTGCTTGATTGTTATTGCTTTGGGTTAATTAGTAAAAGCGTGAGAATACAGTTCGATAATAAAAATAAAAAACAACGTTCTATCACCAGGCAATGTTACAACTTTTTTGACATAAGTATTAAGTGTACGAAAATGAACGAAACATAGACGGCAATTTTATTGGTGAACGAATGAATGGAAAGAATAATAAATGATTGAATGGAATGGTATAGCACAGATTCAATCGTTTCGTTAGAGTAGCGCACTATTTTAAATTAAGTTCTTGAGCTTAGATGGTTTACTGCTATATATATCCAAATCTAAGCACAGAGAGTGAGAGTGTATGAAGTTCATTTTTATTTTACCTATTTACTAATTTTTGTCTGACCAGTGTCACACTGTAGTAGGTTTGTTGTTATAAAAACCTAATTTGAAATTAGCTTTTGTCATTATTGTAGATAGTAATAAAAATGTAAAAGCGCCAAACTTTTCACATTGATGCATACTTATGTATATCCTACATTCTCTTCGTTCTTGATTTTTCTGGGGAAGTCAAAAAATTCACTGATAAAGGGCCATCCATAAATTACGTCACACTAATTTCATGATATTTGACCCCCCCCCCCCGTCCATGTCACAGCTGGACACATTTGTGATACCCCCTCCCTAGTGTGACGTCACACAGTTTACAATTCTATTCGTGTATTTGCTTACATGAAAATAGATTTTGAAATGTGACGTCACGAAATTGAGGAACCCCGTCACACAATGTCATACTTCGGCAACCCCCTCTCTGCCCCTTAACGTGTGGCGTTATTTATGGATGGCACCTAATGTGATGTGCATTATGTATGTAGGTACTTAACTACTTACCTAACTGTACCAAGAAAAGACCTATCAGACACGCGTGTAAACATTTTTGCCTGTGTTCTGGCTTTTCTACAAAAGTCGTAGATATGAAATGTCAAAAGAAAACAGTATAAAGTACCCCGTAGTAGTAGGATTTTCTGTACGATTTATCGTAAAACCGTCATAAAGTTACGAGGCAATCCGGGAGTTTGTTATGTTTTTCATCGAAAACAGCAAAGTTTTGAAGCTATTAATCATTCAATTCAGTACATTGCTCACGCGCTTGACCCGAGTTACGTTACTACACTTGCGAACGATTTTTATCCTTCTTTTCCTACAGCCTTCCGTATCCACTTTGGAATAGCTCCTTATATGTGTTTAGTAAGTAGTTTTCGAAACAAGCAGGCTTTTTGGTTGCCAGAAAGAATGAATGCACCCCGTACTCTATGTAAGGGTAGGTAGGTTAGGTAGAGGCACTGTGAGGTGTTGTGTGAAATGGGCCGTTAGGTAGGTACCTACCTATAGAAACGTGTGAAACTTGGTGAGTAGGTACAGTTTAGTTTTTGCCAAGCCATCATATACCTAGTCTATTTAAGAGTTCAATTAGGATCATCCCATACCTACATTACCTACCTATATTGTGAAGACAAAAGGGTATTTCTAAGTCATAATTAATAATAACAAAAGACTTATTTTAATAGCCTTAATTTATAAAAAAAATTGTTAACATAAATTTATTAGTAATTCTTATACAGCGGGTTTCAGAAGTGCGTGGCCATATTGATGTTCTGTTTCTGATGTATCTATGTGTGTAGGTACAGTAGAGAAACAATACACATCTAAAGCATGCCGGCGCCCACCTGCCCAGAGTTCTTGCCATGTTATATACATTTTGTATAGGACATGCGTCACCAGCAGAGATGATGAGAACCGTGGTGGTAGGTACCAACTGTGAAGAGTAAAACCGGTGACCTAAGTGACACGAGCAACTATAGGCCAATTTCACTAGCCACAGTGCTTGCAAAGGTTCTTGACGGTTTGCTTAATACACAGCTTGACCGGTATGTAAACATTAATGACAATCAATTTGGATTTAAACCGGGATTGTTTACTGAATCAGCTATCTTGTGTTTGAAGCAAACTGTCGAGTACTATTCCGATAGGAGCACACCTATTTACCTATGCCTGTTTTCTCGACCTCTCGAAGGCGTTCGACCTGGTTAGCTATGACATCTTATGGCAGAAATTAAATAACATCTCAATGCCTCTCGAACTGGTAGAAATTTTCAAGTACTGGTATCCTAACCATGTTAACGTCGTTCGATGGTCGAATGCTCTGTCGGAACCTTACAGGTTGGAGTGCGGGGTGAGGCAGGGAGGGCTGACCTCGCCGAAGCTATTCAACTTGTACGTGAACGCTGTGATAGAGCTCAGCAGCACCCGTGTCAGCTGCCATATTGACGATATTTGTGTCAACAATATTAGTTACGCGGACGACATGGTGCTGCTGAGCGCCTTGGTGTGTGGTCTGTCCAGGTTGCTGGGCATCTGCGAGCGTTATGCAGTGGATCACGGTTTGCTCTATAACGCAAAGAAGAGTGAATGCATGGTCTTTCGGGCCGGGGGTCGGTGGTTGCCCGGATTCTGTTCCACTTATAAGATTGAATGGTATCAAGTTAAACAGAGTTCAACAGTTTAAATAGTCAGTCAATAGTCAGTTTCTTCATATTGTGACCTCTGACTTGAGGGACGATGCGGACATCGATAGGGAGCGGAGAGCGTTGTCTGTGAGGGCCAATATGATCAGTGACGGATTAAGACTACTTGATGCCCTAAGCAATCCACGCCTGTGGTGCCCCCTATCCGTATGTCAACCAGAATCGGTCTTTAAACCTTTACCGCCTTTTTTTTTTCTGGATGGGAAATCGTCAAATTACTTCTCCCGCTCTGGGCGGAGCGGAAGGGAGTGTCAGACTCTTACTGACTAAAACCCGTGATCCTTCTTGTGCCCTTTGCGTTACAGGGCCGCGGTGACTCTTTCGAACAAATTCCGCAATCCTAGCAGGCACTGACCCTATGGGGCCCCGTCTTCTTTGCTGACCGCTCTTTGAGGTGCGCGTGGAACACGACGCGCCGTCGACTCGGGCCTGGTTGCTATCGGACGGTGAGCCACCCATAGCTCGCCATCCGCAGGCCCGCGCAGTAGGTGGCCGGGAATCGCCCTGCGTTTCCCGACGCCCGGGGCGTCTTCTTCTGTTGCGGCGGCTTGAGGTTTCCCTCTCACGCACGCGTTCCGCCTCCTCCTTCGCTAGCATTACTGCTTCGCAGAAGGAGGCGACCGCTTCCCATGCCTCCTCGCTCCGGACCATGGCTTGAACCAGGGCCGGACGCGAGAGGTCACCGCCGCCGATCGCCTCGACGAGGACACGGCGGTGCTCCGCCCAAGCAGGGCAGACCTCCACCGTATGCTCCACCGTGTCCTCCGGACGATCCACACAGTGATGACACCCGGACGTGTCCTCCCGCTGGATCCGACACAGGTACCTCCCGAAATAGCCGTGTCCGGTGAGCACCTGCGTCAGGCGGAAGGTGAGGACGCCGTGACATCTCTCCAGCTTATCGCCGCAATAGTGGCGTGCCCAGCACTGGGTTGCGATAGTCGCTGTCTCCAAACCTCCGTGAGATCCCGCCGGATCTATGTAACTGTTGGTCAACTTATGATGTTATTTGGATAATTACTACAAATGTTCCTCTATTTACTATTTACAACGTTAGCCTTAAAATTTACCAAATTGTCTCATGTGTATCTGTGGAGAACGTGGTTGATTTCACATTTGTATCATTTCTGTATCTTATTTTTTTGTATTTCTTAATGTGTAATTGTTTGTTTTCCCAAATAAATAAAATAAAAAAAAAATATTTTTAGTTTACTGAAACTATTGACTTACTTATTAATCATCAAATTAATTTTATTGTTTGCATAGAAGCCGGCCGGCACGATTACACAAAAAACAAAACAAACATTTGATTGACACAGATTTGCGGGGGCACCAGGCGGGGATCCGCGGGGAAGGGGTGGTTTGTGATTGCCTGATCGCGATTCTGGTGCATTCGAATTGCCGAATGCACTAGCAGGCAGCGAGTGGGCAAGCGGGAGCGGGGTTTTGACACTAGGTCGGACTCTATATCAACTTCAAACGCGCAAATTAGTCCTAGATTTTTTTTTGTATGGTGTTTGGTGACATGAGAGTGAGACGTGATGCTCTAAGGACCGATTTCTTTTGTGCTTCTTCTGGTGCCCCCCCAGACGTGATGCCCTAGGCAATTGCTTAATTTGATTAAGGGTTAATCCGTCACTGAATATGATCGCCCGCAGGTTTGCTCGTTGTTCGGGGGCGGTCAAAATAACTCTTTTCAGAGCGTTTGTACGTCCCTGTACACAGCCGGCCTCTGGGTGTCATATACCCAGAAGCAGTACAATGCTCTCCGTGTTCAGTATAATAATGCGTTCAGAGTGTTGTTGGGGCTGCCCCGGCACTGCAGCGCGTCGGGGATGTTCGCCGACGCTCGTGTCGACTGTTTCTACACGACAATGCGAAAGTGGTGCACATCTCTGGGGCGCAGGCTCCGGACCACCTCCAACACCATCCTGGGCGTATTTGCGAACAGGTTTGATTGTCAGTACATTAACCATTGTTGTATGGTTAATGTAATGACAAACAAGCAAATGACTCAGAGGCAGGCCTGTATTATTAACCATTTTTATTTCATATTTTATTATTTTTAAAATTTTATTTTTATTGTAACAAAATTAATAAGATAATGTATGATATGATCTTAAAGGGGTTGAAATAAATGATATTTGAATTTGAATAGCAAAATAGAAGCTTTTAATTAGTTTTCTTTAGCAAAAAAAAGGTTCAAACTAATCACTTTGCAAGCAGTCTGCTGATACAGTTGGTGGCATTTACTTTAGTTCAAAATTTCAAATACAAATTTGATGCGCTTGTGCCTGCCTGCTACTTATAAGTTTTCTTTGGTAACGTAACGTAACGGTTCAAATACTCATGTCGTACATTTCGGATTTTCAACTCTCGGATTTAACGTCTACAGTTGAAAATCTAACAGCGCCTTTTTATTCAAGCATTCATTTAGTTGTCGTCAGTGATAGTAGATAGAGTGAAGGGATTTCAGCAATCCCGAAAGATTTTCTATCATTTATTGAATAGTTCCGTTTCCTATCATCTCTGTTCTTCATCAGATCTTCACCAAAGTAGAACGGGACCACGTTGAAATACTAAGATGCTCTTCCAAACCATCGTAAACAATGTTATTTTTTACATTTTACATCGACAAGAGGGAATGAGAACATCATCAATGTAGACTAAACCACGCATTATTAGGGAAAAGTCAAATACTAGTAGGCAGATCTCAAATTTAAATGGGACCACACGACAAGCACCAGCTTTTGAATGTAAAAACAATCATCAAAATTAATACACCCAGTACAAAGTTATGAGGAAACACACACAAAAAAAACAGTCGAATTGAGAACCTCCTCCTTTTTTGAAGTCGGTTAATAAGTATTTACCCAAACTCATAAGGTCATATATATACGAAAAAAAGATCTTACTGGATACCTACTGCCTAGATAAGTATTAGATATGAGTCCTGGCGCGAGACTCCTGAGACAAGGGTCCACATTTCAAAATGTAAACTCCAATTCACCCCAAACTTCAACTCCATCGGAGAAAACTCATCTCTCGAGCACGAAAACATCAATTTATGGGCGTTGATGACAAGCTTTCGTTAACGTTTTCGTGTTCGTGTTGGAGTTAGAGTTTACGTTTTGGAATATGGGCTAAGGACTCGTTAATAAATACCTACTGGGCTTTGTAAAACGTAGACGCTATATCAATCCAGCAAAATACTAACAAAAGATTTGAAATGTCCAAGAAATGTTTCACCAAACCTTACCTACCGCAACTTTCACAATGCTAACTATGCTTAAAATGAAAGCACATCAAAGCGGCCTCCCTGTTTCCGGCAGTCAGTTATTCTCAACAGACATTCCTGTCACATAGCTACTTATACAGAGTGAATTTATAAAGGGTGCGTGGGTGGCCAACTCCTAAACTATGAGAAATATCGAAAAACACTGAAAGGGGTCTTGAGACCGATTTTTACTAAAACTAAAGGATTATTAAAAACCGGGTGAATTTGAAAAAAAAAATCAACATTAGTTCCATTAGTTTGCCGTGTGTTATTCTTATTACTTCCCAGAATTTGAACTTTGTTAGTGACACTTTTGGATGCAATAATAATACAGTGTACAATTCTCTCAATGCTTTTCGATATTCTTTAAAATTTCAGATTGGGCCATTCACGCACTCTTTAAAACTTTATCCAGTATACATAGCTCAACCATAGGAGCATGGCGGCCACACGTTTGTTTACTGTATTGTACGTGTGGGGGTTAAATAAACCTGAAGCTCTCGAGGAGGAAGCTCTTCTTTTATGTCGTGACCTGTCTAGGGTGTGCGTGCACGAAATTAATACGCCTACTCTGCAAGCTTCGCCACTGCTTATTTATTTACACATTTGCTCCTACTTTTATCCACCACAATTTTCAGCCAAACTTTCCAGTATTCACTCTAAACTCCCCAAGTAATTTATGACTTAACCTAAGTAAAAAAGGTCAGCGAGAATCTGTTGTTTTAATATCGTTACATGAATAACAAAGTTATGTCGTTTAGGAGTTTTGTCGTCCCGATGGGCGGTGAGTAAATGTTTATTTTTACTGTTCAAATCTACCCCAGGACATTAACTTAATAGCCGCCACGAGAATTTGAGCTACGGCCTGCCCTGCCGTTACTTACACCGAAATATACATGCGATTTAAATTGTACGAATTAAGCTGTTTCATAACTAATGCCATTAATATTATTAGTTTGGACCATAAACTCTGCAGAAAGCTACTTTATTGAAGGATTAGTAACACATTTATCATCACAAAATATGAACAGGGAACTTAATGAATTTACAGTTTACATCAACCCCTGAATGAGGAAAGCTTTACGAACGGTGGAAATGCGCCCTTCGTAGCAGCGTAGCGGGTGCCGTAGCCCGTAGCTCGTAGGCTGAGCGGCGCGCGTGCGTGCGGCGTGCGTCAGTCGGCGAGCGCCGCGCGTAGCCGCTCCACGCCCGGCATGCGCGCCCGTGCCGCTACCGGACCCTTTTTAACATATACACACCACCGCGCGCCCCTGTAAGTACACTTTTTTTTAACATAACTACCAACTAAGAACTATCCATCCAACTTTTAGGGACTTTTTTATTCAAAAACTGTCATGCGGAAATGGTGATTTCCGCACGTGGATCCATATTTAGCCGGCAGTGCCTTCCCGACGCACAGTTACAAATGAGCGGTAGGTACGTTCGATAGCCCACTGCCCCTGTGAGAGGCTTCCAAGTGAGCCCTTCTTTCAAGGGTTGTTCTGTATTCTGATTAAAACGTTTTGTTTGGAATGTAGATCAAGAACCAACTGTCACGTTTTGTTGAGCATTTGGGGTTAGTTATGAATAATTTATTGTGTTTGTAGTTGTGTGGATTCGCACGTGGATTATGGTAATTTTCTAAGGTAAATAGACCGGAAATGTGATACTTTTTTCTTCCGGAGAGTTAATACCTTTTTCATTTGAATTCAGCTCAACACAGGTGGTGGTGGGTGTTACTAAATCTTTCCAAATAAGTACCTACCATCGAAAAACGTAAAACCAATGCAATATAATTTTTCCTAAGAACACATTTAATTGTGCTTTACGATAAACCGCTTATTTTTCCAAACCAAGCATTAAGCGGCAGCAGCAAAAAATCCTCCTTATTCAGAGCACCATAAAAAAATGCATGGCATGCTTGTTATAAGGAAGTGCATACATGCGAGTATAGTGTAGGCTGGCGGTGTTTCAGACTGCTCATTTAAAACGAGCTGGCTCGTCGTCGGATTCGACAAACAATTGCCGTTCGTCTGGCACACCCGCCGTACCCGGCAGCCGGCTCAAGCCTTTCAGTCTTTTTAGTTTGTCTACAATTCCGTGAGGCCGCCGAGACAGCTTGAAAGCGGTCCGCAATTAGCCCGAGTCTGGCAAGCTATTGCTTCGTTTTATATCTAGGGATTCGTTTAGAGACGACGGAAGTAATCTGCATGGTCGGACGGCGCTATAATGTTTTCTTCGTTTTTGCATTCATTTGTGTTTAATATGTATCAGTCATCGTGGATTTCAATTACAGCTGCAAAGAACGCTATGTTATACATTCAAAGAGAACTTCAACGTTCAAACCAAACCAAATTCGGGTACAAAACTTGGGCAGCGACCCTCAACCTTCTCAAGAAAACACCCGTTATAATACGTAAACTTTAATTAATTTCAAATACTTTGTTAATTACAAATGTCTGCAGCACAATTTCCGTACTCAATGCCAACAATAGCGATGTAAATACACATGCCATGCGCTTAAACACACTTAGTTGTTTTACATTTAAATGAAAAGACAAGCCGAGCTGTGTTCCACGTCTGCCTTCATAATTAGAAGATTGATGCTGAGATTAACGCAATTACAGAGCTGGAGGGGAACAGAGATTTTCATCTCGAACAAAACTGAATAATTTGTTAGAGAAAATGTTTCGTACAGGAAAATTATGCCAACAAAATACCTCGGAGATATCAGGGGCGTCAATTAATCTGACGGCCTGGCCCACGATATTGATGCTGTCTCAAGACTTGAGATGTATAAGGCTTTAATATAATCACGCCAATGTTGTTTTAGGACGTGGTTAGCAATCCTTAATACAATATCTATTAGACTTCAGCGAAGCCGTAGTGTTATCATCATATATGTGGTAGAGAACGATAGCAGGAAAATGCGAAAATGTTATTAATATTAAGGGAACGGTAATGTTGCTATAGTCAATTTGCTACATCGCTCATAGAACTAGAGTGGTCCATTCATTATTAATCTCCATTATTACCCAGTAGGTACACGAGAGGAGTAAATCTGTGTAATATTTTCTATACATACGTAATTACCTAAATAGGTAAAAGAACACATTTTATCAAGAAATGTCTTCACAAATCATGTGCAAAAGTAAGAAATATATTTAATTGAATGTCAGTTGTCATGTCGCATGATTGGGACTCGATATTTTCTCGATACGTCGTCGGCATTTCACGCCTCGCGGAACTGTGACGATTTTCGGATATTGGAAATTTCCCAGTTCGTAACGAATTCTCATCTTGATATTAACTGTCGGATAGTTTCGGAATCTCATTTCGATGCCATCCTGTTTAAGTTGCAGTCGCATAGGTAGATCAGTAAAAAGATAAAATATGCTTTATTGAACACCAAAAAAACCGTTTTAAAATACAACTGACTTCCATATACAATACTAAAAAGTTTACATTTCTTTAATTACTGATAAATAAAGCTAACAAATAAACTAAACATAAAACAAACTAAAATATAGCATCAAAAATTCGTCCTCAACGCTGGTAATGTGCCCAAGGGACTGGCGGCATTGCCACGTTGAATGGCAATGCTTAGTCACTGGCCAAAGTAAAAGCCAGCTCTTGGATCACGGGAAGTGTCAACCAGCCGTTTTGATATTTCTTTGAAAAGGCTGTGAGCTCAAGGGTGCCATGGCCCAAGGGTTTCAACCCCAAACGGCTTGAAAATATAGTTATCTATCAAGAAGGTTGCTATATTTACGCCGCTTGAGGTTTTCCGCAGCCGCAGCGGCAGCGCCAGCACAACATGACGAACTAGGAAGATGGAATGGTGCAAGAGTATCAACACAGGTTGTGTCCCACACTAAAGGCCTACCCATCTTCCATGGAAACAAAAACAAACTGTCCGGTCTTTTGTCATCGTCACGTGCCAAGGTTCTAATACGGCTGGAACACCGACGGTGACAAGAACTCGTCGAAGAATGTCGTTTAAGTTAGTGTGTCGCGCAAAACGACCCGCGCTGCGGCTACAGGAAAGGCCGTGATGCCCATGGCTATTGACAACCTCATCACAGTGACAGCGATGAGCAGAACAATATGGGGCTCCTAAACGAAGTGAAGCAGCGAGGCGAAAAGTAGTGTAGTCGCTAGTGCATGAAGCCAAAGACCCGATTCCCATTTTCCCACAGCCAGTAGGCGCGCACACTCAGCAGTAGTAGCAGACATGGTCAGCAAGTTGTTCTGAACTACTCTGCAGAGTGGCTCGTCCCACCGCCTCTGGGAAGATTGTTTGTTAGGTTGGTCAGTATACGGGGAAGCGAGTTTCCAGGCGTCTCGATAGCATCGGTGAAGCACGGCACATCAAAATTAACCAGTGTGCGAGCCAGGATATTCCGGATTCATTTCTCAGTGCCGTGGGCCGATGATTATGAAAGCCAGTAAACTTAAACTGGAAATTTTGCGGACGCCGAGCCCTTCCATGCAGATGGAAAGAGAAGCTTGTGCCCAAGCTCGGTCGTCCAAGACCACATTCAAAATTCAAAATTAACGATAAAGTTCGTCGGATAATTTGATCCATTTGCTCTAAAAGTTGAGTGTGTTCCATAAATGGGAAGCTAGAAGAAAATATGTCAATTTAGGACCGAAAGAGCAGAAACGAATTAAGGTGACAGTCGAATGCGTTGATATGGAGCAGCCTTTCGGAAACATCATCGATTTTTTAAATTTTATCTATATTCTATCTATACTTATAATAAATCTGTAGAGAGGTCAATTCTGTACAAGGAATATATTTTCAAAATAACTATCAGGGGGTGATTAGTGATCGATACTGGTGCCAAAAATGCAATCAGTAAAATTTTTGTCTGTCTGTCTGTCTGTCTGTCTGTCTGTCTGTATGTTCTTTATAGAAACAAAAACTACTCGACCGATTTTAACGAAACTTGGTACAATTATTCTTCATACTCCTGGCAGGTTATAGTATACTTATCATCACGCTACAATCAATAGGAGCAGAGCAGTGAAGGAAAATGTTGGGAAAACGGGAGAAGTTACTCCATTTTTTAAGCTTCCATCGCGTGTGTAGCCTTAATGGTTAAAGTTACATAGAAATCATGTATTACGGAAATGTTTTACATAAAATTATCTAAAAAATATCCCACTACAGCATATGTCTATCTTTTATGGTTGACTCACAATAACACGTGTAACTCCCGATAGCTTAGCAGTAATCTTACGTTTATCGTCGGATCGGGCTGAAATTTGGCATGCAGGTAGATGTTATGACGTAGGCATCCGCTAAGAAAGGATTTTGATTAATTCTACCCCCAAGGGGATAAAATAATGAACGTTTGTATGAAACTTTGTCAATTTTAAACCGATCGGGCTGAGAGTTTCAAAATCGGGGGTAAAGTAACTATTCCACGCGGACGAAGTCGCTGGCAGAAGCTAGTCTTCAATAAAACCGGGAATTGAACCATCAAAGATTGGAGACCCAAGGAGATGTTGAGAGTTTTTGTCAATAATTTGGATTCCAGGTGCTAATGCGTTAAATTTTGAAAGTGTCAGTAGTCTGTCAGTATAATCCGCTTAAAATAATTTGCATTTAGAATGGTTGAGATCAAGGCCAATGCAATGGAGTTCATTTATTAAGAAATTTATGTCATCTCAAACAGTTAATACTTCACCTCCCAAGGTTCCGTCGTCATGATACAAAACGTTAAATTTAGCTTTTCAATAATCGGGTGAATGGGCAGATTAAAAATCACTGGCCCGAGGTGGTCACCTTGTTGACAGCCAACAGCAGATTACAGTAGGTTGTCTCGATACAGTGATTTTATGGGTGACTATACATTTTGGGTAATTCTTTTTTACTTAAAAAAATAAAAATGAAATTAATATGTCTAGTTTTAATTTCCGCGAATATGTGTGGGTTGCAGGTATGCACCTCCCTCCCTCCCGCTATATTATGCACATGCAAGATTACAAGGCAAAAGCAAGGAATATATGCACATGCAGGAAGGCAAAGCAAAACCCAACACCAATACCGACACGTGTTTCGCCTCTCCACGAGGCATCCTCAGGGGACGTGTTGACTCGCCAACCGTTGAGTTGCGACTCTGCTTTTGCCTTGTAATCTTGCATGTGCATAATATAGCGGGCGGGAGGGAGGTGCATACCTGCAACCCACACATATTCGCGGAAATTAAAACTAGACATATTAATTTCATTTTTAATGGATTTCCGCAAAGTAACGCCTGACTCAATCCATTTTCTTTTTTACTTAACAATTTTTTGAGTACAGTGGCGGTTTTATCGCTGATATGTCCCAGACAACTTTTGGATGGACTGAACGTATTTAAAATAAAAGGGTTGTGATCTGCTGTGTAAATAAATATCGTAAACCTAACATGTTATATAAAATATGAACGGATATAAAAATAAAATAAAAAATATAGAGAAAAGCTTACCTAACGTTTCTACATTGTTTTACGACTAAGCTGTTTGCGACATGTTTATTTGAAGTTATACTTACCTACAATTTATTTTAAAACTAGCCATCATATACTTAGGTACCTTTAGACACCTGGGAAGAGTACAAAAAAAAACCAATCACTTCAACACAATGTTAATCACAAAACAACAGCTGTAGGCAACATTTTAAAATCAAGGAGACACAAGAATTGCTTGGATCTGCTATTGTTGCGATCCTCCCCTGCATTATCCGGGACGCCCTGAATAAATGAATATTTGATTTGCTAATTAAGCTTCGTCAGAGGCTGACGGCATGCACCTTTATTTTTGTTACGTGGCTAAAAAGTCAGAAAAGCCTTTGTTACCTAATTTGATGAAATGATTTGAATAAAGTCGAGTTGCATTCCATTAAAAACTCTTTTGTGATGTGATATTCAGAACCAGATAAAGCTACACGTAATTGAAACATCGTTATTTTTGGTCAGTTAATTATTTAAAGTTAACAAAGACAGACTGATGTTCTCGTTATCTTTGTGTAGGCACCACTTCGAAATTAATTGTATTGAGTCGCGTCTTGAAATCGGGTTGGGCCTTCAAGTTTCAAGTTCTCTCAAGAATTTTAGCTGTTGATGTTCGCTTTAAGTTTTGAATTAATAATCTACAGAAGTGGTAGGTACAGAAGTTTTGTAAAATGAAAATTAGTCTTCATAAAGAATTCACAATTTTGGGGGCTCTAGAGAGTACAAGTTGCCCCGCTGTTTCAGGTTTAAACGAAGCTTAACTTAAGCTTTAGCACAAGCAAACCCCAATTTTCTCATTTTTTAATACTACGTAAGTCAAATCTGGATGCAAATATTTGACCAGGCAGCCTATTTTTCCCCGCAAATATTGACACGTTGCCTAATTCCCCTCTGTCCTCATCATACTCATATTTCAGTTCCATTTCGATTGTATTTCGGGACAATAGACGTCGAGCCTTGTTCAATTTCCAATAACTATGGGTTACCTTAATGTAACGTTCATTCATTGAACGTTGCCTCGACATTGTCGGTATTCCAATTTAGTTGGTTGGCTGGATTGTTCGCTTCAAATTCGTTTGTGTAGCAATAATGGCGGATCGCGGATGTATTACTGGAGATTCTATGAAAAAAGTAAAGTATCAATGACCTCATTTCGGTAATGGGATGGCAATCGAGTGGAAATTTGTACTTATTCATCTTGGAAAAATCAGTACCTTTTTCCATGGTAAATAAGTACAAATTTCCACAGAATTATTGTATCTGTTTGTGTAATGGAAAACTATTGGTCCGAGTATTTTTTACGCCTTTGTCCTGTGCCAGTAGTCTCGGAGTCTTTATGATCATGTTCAACGTTTCTATAGAATTATTTTGCGAGATACGAAAACTTTTTCGAATTTATTGAGTAAGACCAGTAATTCAGTCCCTATCGACAATAGTTTGATTATAAAAGCCCCATAAGATAACAAAGGACGATTCAGTTCAGACTTACCGTTGCCGCGTTGCTTGAAAACTAAAAGGTTTTCCTTCTGGGTAGGTACTATTTACTAGCATATGGTGACAGTTTTATCGATAAGGCGATTCCTATCCCTCCAAGTTCACATTTGTTAAAGTTGTTTCGATAGAAAAAGGGATTTGCGGCGAACTGCGTCGAACTGCGAAGTTGGATACTTTGTCCCGAAGCCACAATTTATTAGTTTGCTTTAGATTCATTACTCAGCTTGAGCCGGGGTTCTCGTAAAACATCTTATTGGAAGATTGTACAGGTTTATTGTCCCTTTTATTGCATGCTACAAGTGCGCTCACGAATAGTTTATGTAGATTTTTTTACTGTCGTGTTTTTATGTTTGTAATTGAAGATTTGATTTCTTTGTTTAGTCTCATTAAGTGTAGGTACATATTGATTAAGATGCTTTAAAACTCCGACAGCTTGTAACGAACTTTGAGCTCAAAATACTAAATCAAAACATAAGAACCTGTGTCTCTGTACCATTGTCAGTTGTTAGACCCTGAAGCAATACATTTCCGATTATCTTGAATCTCAAGCACAGCATTTAATTCAGACAGCTACATAAATCTGCTATTAGTCGTGAGCCCTGTATCGTTAAGAGGTCCAATCAATATTTCATCAACGTTGAGCTATCGAGCGTATAGTTCCGAGTGCGGACGGATAGTTAAATAAACTTTCCAACTGCGGCCGCTCCGTAATGGATTGCTAATATTAGCTAAATCTCGTAAGTTTACACCCCTCGCTGAACTGGATAAGTCGGTTCCATCCGTCTTTTATCCGGTGATTCCTTTCCCACAGCCCCTGTGAGGGTGGCAGGCGAGCCAGGGCGTCGAAACGTTAGTTAAGTACTAGCAGCGTGTATACGGGTAGCGCACAGTGAGTAATAGGTTTTTGAATGAAGGATATTGATGATTGATTGCGATCGAAGTAGACTGCGTTGGAGGGTCAGTCATTTTTTTGTTGGATTTTGCTGGCGTAGGCTTAATAGTTCAACGGATGGAAGAAAAATGCGATACATTGGGAAAAAGGCATACTGGTGTTGTAACCTTCTCTCGTGGTAGCTCCAGAGTTTTAGACTCGATTTGAATAGCATTTAGGTGCTTCGTTGCTTTTTTTGGGCCTGTTATCTTTATCTACAGTGCTTATCGAAAATCTCTTACTGTAGTTGATTAAATACATCGTGACTATATATAACGGAATAAAATGTATTTCTTTAAGATGTGCCGTTGATGGAAATGAAGAGGGTGCCGACTGCGCCCTTTTTACGAGCGTCGCTACTGTCGCTAGACTTTCTTGAAATATGACACGGGGAGGGCTCGCAGTCCCGCACAGTCGCACTCCCACCAGCCACACTATTGTGGTTCCGTTAACGGCCTTTTCTTTGCAATGAAATGACGACACGATAAAACATTTTATGTGACTACTTTTTGTTTACTACAAAGCGTGAGTTTTGATGACAGGGAAATGTAGAGCAGCCGCTGTTAGGGTGACAATTGTGTGCCCGACGACGAACGTTTGATGTATTTTCCTAAAACCTTTGTTCAAGTGTTGCGAACGAAAATGTTTTTCTCGTGTATCGAGACGTAAACGAGGCGCTGAGCTTACAATGTTCACGTCACGGTGAGCTTTCCTTTCAACGAAATGATATTTGATTTCCTCTTTAATCTTTGGCTATGGTATTCGATGCCTACAATGTGTCGTGTTTTGGAAATATTGGTTGGAGCTTTATTATAAAATCGAAACATACCTACATCGTTTCGATTATGTGAGCGTGCTAGAAATAGATAGACACAGACTTGGTTATAGGTGCCGTCGTCGGCATGCTGGGCGCGCGGCTCAAGTCATGGATGGAGGCGCAGTTGGGGCGGGCGAAGAAGCGCAAGCAGAAGCAGTCGCGGCAGGCGACGGCGACGGCGAGCACGGGGCCACTGCCGCCGCCCCACCTATCCTCACCCGAAAGCGCGTACAGCACGGGCTACTCAACAGATGGCACGTCGCCAGGCACGATCCCCGCCCCGCTCGCCGCTCCGCTCGTGGCTCCCCCGCCACCGCCTGCGCCTCCCACCACACATCTCTACCATGAACCAGCCAAGGTATGTTTACGTTCAACCATAAAGCACTTTCTGATAGCGGCCCAAAGCTGCGCATATTCCTGAAATGAGAGTTTGAACAGTATGGTAAACAGTGTGGGAGGTACTGCGCCTAATCTGCGTTATAGGCTCCTTTCATACCGAAGTAGGGACTGAGAGCCTTTTGAAAGTGGATTAGTGGTCGTTAAGTAAACATTTAAAACTATTTAATATCAGTTTCAAAATGAGTACGAGTTAACTTACAAGAAGTAAGGACAATACACTCAATGGAATGGTAATCAATGGTTAGTTTATTAATAGGGTATTTTACTGTAAAAATCTAATTAGTCCGTCTGATAGATTTACAAAAATATTGGACACGTATTTTTTCTTTTTTCACGTAAACAAAAAATGAAGACGATACAGTGCGTTGAAAACTCACGTGACGTCACGTCGCTGGTAAAAATTGTAGCAACGTAGTGACGTCACGTGAGTTTTCAACGCACTGTATCGTCTTCATTTTTTGTTTACGTGAAAAAAGAAAAAATACGTGTCACATATTTTTTGTAAATCTATCAGACGGACTAATTAGATTTTTACAGTAAAATACCCTATTTATGTTAGTTCAAAAATCAAAGTTCATATTATTAGTATTTTTATAATTTGACTTTTTAAATATGGATGTAATAAAGTAAAGGGCACTTGTAAAAGTAGATACTCATGCGATGCCGTAACACAAATTGGATACGGGAAAAACTCTTGCATATGGGAGATTCCACTGGGCAATAAAACTGCCTGATTTGATTTATTGAGGTTTTTTGGATCAAGAGTTTTCACATGACCAGTCACTATAACCCAGAGCCAATACAAACACGTTACATGACTATGGATATAAGAAAGAACTGTTTTTTTTTTTTATATTTCTACTAGTAGGGCAGAGAATCGTCCTCGAAATGAAAGGCAATCGTATAGTTTGCTGAACGGAACACAAAAACAAACATATTTTTTTTACTGATATTGTTTTTCTGGTTCGAATGGTAAGTTTTCCATATTGGTGTAGACAACAGTAGAAAATATGTAAAAGTTGAAATGGTCTGGTTTGTATTGAGACTTTATGTTGACTGCTGAAACTTATTCACTATTCTTTCTTTGTTCTTGTTTTCTATTCTATGTCTTCTGATCGTTTGATGTTTATTTTTTCTATATATGGCCTATACCTAGGAGGTATTTCAGAAGTGCGTGACCGCACGCGCGTGTTGGAACGGTGGTGTTCTGTGTTCTGTATAAAGTTGAGTAAAAAAAAACAGCCTGATGATTTGTTTCTGTTCATTTGATAAGATCACTCCAACTGCATCATACAATTGTTTCGTTACTGTGTAACGGATACAGAACATCCCCCTTGAAAATGGCCAAGCATTTCTGAAACATCCTGTAGGTATATAAAAAAATAACGAAACACTAACGTATATTTTGAAATTAAAACCAGGGAAGAAACCCTGATTAAGTATACAATACAACTCATAGCTCAATCACAAATCCAACGTGATAATCACGGATCAATGCATACATTTATACAAAATGAAAGACACATTTAATAAATAATTTATTCACGCACAGTTTTCAATTAGCCTCACAGTTAATTAATTTTCACCCATCTGACATAAAGCCAATAGCCATCATTATGTACTTATTAAGACCATGCACAAATGTACTGAATAATGTAGCTACACTGATGGGATGGGCCACCGCCCACCGGGCCACGTGGTATAGGTATGCTCCCGGTTTTATTAATTAAGTAGACCGTGCTAATTGAAGGGTGGACCTCCAGGGCTATTTAAAGTCGGTTGGCCGGCCACCGGTTTCAATTACGTATGGGGTAGGTAACATGTTTGCTGGTTATATGTACGTAAATGTCAAGTATTTGCTTAGCTAAGCGCGTAAAGCCTAGATATCTATGCTTTATTTTAGTAGGTACCTAACATATGTATTTCGAATAGGTACATACTTAAACTAAAAGGGTGGTATAGTATAGTAAGTAGACATACATAGGCAAATCTGTCGTGTGATGAAATATTTGTTTGCAGCCGTTCAGATATCACGTAACTAGATTTTTTGTAATTTGTTGCCGCTATCTCGTTCTTGTCAGCAAAAGTAAGCAAAGCCCTTACCCAAAACCCCCTCCATTCTAAGGTACATATACATTTAGATATAATAAGTGTTTTTTAATGTAATCAGGTTTCCTTATTGGTTCATGAAACAGTAGTTAACAAGTATAGAAATATATTATTATTATTATTATAGCTAGCCTGAAATGTCCCACTGCTGGGCAAAGGCCTCCCTCCACTCCTTCCACTTTTCCCGATCCTGTGCCACATCCTGCCAATTCCCAAGGAAGACATCCAAGTCGTCCCGCCATCTCCTTCGTGGTCTGCCGCGGCCCCGTCTCGCGATGTCAGGGCACCAATTTTGAGTTTTATAGGCCCACCGCTCGATGGGCATACGACAGACATGTCCAGCCCAGTCCCATTTAAGCTGGGCAGCCTTCTGAGCTACATCAACGATCTGTGTTTTTGAGCGCAGTATCGTGTTTCGAATTCGATCCGTTAATTTAACACCAAGTATACTGCGCTCCATAGCCCGTTGGCAAACCTTGAGTTTGGACTTTTGGATGTTAGTCAAAGACCAAGTCTGTGCACCATAGGTCAAAATAGGGAGAATACACATGTCCATGAGCTTCCGCTTGAGTGACATGGGCAACGTGCCCTTGAATAATTCTTTCATGGACCAGTAGCTCTTCCAGGCATTTTCTGTTCGGCGCGCTATTTCCTTATCTTGCCTAGCATGGAAAGAGACCACTTGGCCCAAGTAGAGATATTCTTGGACATATTGTATATTCTCCCCACCTACTTGTATAGTCCTTGTAGTACTGTTGGTCATGATCTTGGTCTTTGACATGTTCATCTTGAGTCCAACCTCAAGGCTCCCGTCGCTAAGGTCTTGTATCATTTGCTCTAGTCCAGCGGCTGAGGGAGAAAAGAGGACGATGTCATCAGCGAAACGTAGATTGGTCAATCTCGCTTCGCCAATGACAACACCTTTCTCTTCCCATTTGGCTGTCAGTGTTTTGAAGACTTCTTCCAGGGCGCTAGTGAACAGCTTTGGAGATAGCGGGTCGCCCTGTTTGACTCCCTTATGAATTCCGAACTTAGGACCTAACCTCTCCAGTTTTATGGCAGCTGTACTATGACTATATATGCTTTGTAACAGTTGAACGTAAGTCGGTTCTATATCCTGCTTTGTCAAAGCATCGAATATCGCGGCATGTGTGATACTATCAAAAGCTTTAGAGTAGTCAACAAATGCAAGATACAGTGGAGCTTTATATTCATGGTATTTTTCGATTACCTGATTGATGGTGTGTAAATGATCGATGGTCGAAAGTCCGCGACGAAAACCTGCTTGTTCTGGGGGCTGTTTCTGATCTAATTGGTTTGCTATACGTTTTTCAATAATTTTAATGAATATTTTGTAAATGTGAGAGATTAAACTAATTGGTCTATAATTATTTATATCGGTTTTATCACCTTTTTTATGGAGTAGAATTATATTAGAATGACAAAAGTTTTCTGGAAAAATCCCTGTACTAAGAATGTTGTTGAATAGCTTTGTAAGGTAGAATAGTAGCGATGGTTCACCTATTTTAAGTGCTTCAGTACTAACGCCATCTTCACCGCAAGACCGGTTATATTTCAATTTGCTTAGTGCCTCACGTACCTCTACTTCAGATATAGGTGTAATATTTTCAGAACATGAATATTTGGGAGTTGGTTGTGCTTGAGGTATATCAGAATATAGAGTCTTATAGAATGTTGTGCAGATCTCTAGAACGATATCTCTGTTAATTTGCTTAACGCCTCTGTTATCTTTAAGACATGTAATCCATGATTTATAGTTGGTGATACCTTGTTTAGCTATTTTCAGTGATCGGTTATTTGTATAGAAATAAGAATAGAGAAATTAAGTTATAGTGGTTCGCTGTTAGAGCGATGATAGCCCGGTGGATAAGACCGCATCGGGTTGCCATATTGTTCAAATCAAAATCGACTGAAAATCTGAAAAAGTCAGCAAATAAATTTTGCTGACGTAATCACCTCCCGGATCCCCCATCCCCCATGTCATCTGTAATAAGCAAATCAAAGAAAAAAGAAATAACAAAATTACAAAAGTTATGCAAGTAGGTACATACACATACAACATACCTTAAACACATATTTTATATATCGAAGAATTTCGGTACATTCTTTTAATAACGAACAACACATTAATTTTGAAAACGCAATTATTTTAACTTAATAAAGAAAGTACATCTAAACGAACGAACGTAAAAACTTTTCAGCAATCAGCACGTTGAGCTCTGGCAAAAGCTTTCACATTCGTAACTAGATGGCGTTGGCGTCGAATTGAATCGCGCTATCGTTTGCTTACAGCCGTATGGTTAGGCTCGGCGTGCGCGCGCTACAGACTAACTTTCCTTGTCTCGGGGAGCATAGTGCGCAGTGATCGTAAAGTGAGAGCACTTATGCTGACACCCACAAGTTGATCTTGTATACCCGCGCCCGGCTGCCGCAAGGGAGTCCGAGCGCAATTTTTGGAATGCCCTCTTACTTACAGAGGGCTTGGTTGGATTGAAACCTTAAAATGAACTGTTGTTAGAATTAGAAGTAGGAGGGCCATTTTTGAACAACAAATCTATTTAATCTATGTACATACTTTTGAACTCCAATACTGTCTGTCTTATCTACAAACCTACATATATTATAATCAGTTCCTGTGTTATATGACCTTTATACTACCGATGATGTTTGTTTAAAATGCTTTGTTGCACTGAGACTATTTGAGGCAAGCATCATTTTGTTAATTTGATAAAGTTCTAGTGTAGTTTTTATAATAAATTTACTTACACACACTTACTTATATGTACATACTTGATACTATTTGGGTCCAATCAATTTATCCAGGTACAAGTTCTTTATTTCTAGTTTAATAATTAGGTATGTTTTTTCCTCATTTCAGCGTCGCTCCTCCAACGTAGTAGTGCGCAGGTGCGTCCCTGAACCAGCTCCCATCGCCGTGGTGGTATGCGCCACACCATCCCCAAGGCCGCGGTGTCGTATCAGGACCAACCCGTGGATGGGCGCTACCTCTCCAAATAGAAGGAGGCCGTCGAACATAGTGCACCAGCACTCGCTGCAGTGTCCACCGACACAGCCGCAGCTGCATCACGCTCCGTACTCGCTTGATTCTCATGTCAAGTATGGGTCTAGGTGAGTTGTCTTCGATTTTTAACCGACTTCTAAAAAAGGAGGAGATTCTCAATTCGGATGTTTGTATTTTTTTTTTAATGTTTGTTCGCGCATAACTCCGTCGCTTGCCAACCGATTTGAAAAATTTCTTTTTTTTTTGTTGGATAGGGTATACTTCCCAAATGGTCCCATAAAAAATTTATCGAAATCAAACAAGCGGTTTTTTTGTTAATTTCAATAAATGATAGCAAATCTGTCGGGATAGCTGAAATCGCATGTTTGTTTATTGTTTACACCAATTTATACCACGTACGCTGTGATGGGTATGTTTAGCTGGGAGTGAACCACTGAAAAGAGAGTTTGAGAAAAATAAAAAAACTTTTTACAAAAAATAAAACCGACTTCTAAACAAAAAAAGGAGGGAAGTCGGTGTGTTCAACAACAAAAAAGCAACCAAAAACACCGAGTTCCGAAATTAAAGTTATTTTAGAGTCGGTCAGATCAGAAGTCGGTTTTATTTTTTGTGAAAAGTTTTTTTTCTTACTTATTTAGCTAGCAAAAGGTTCAGGTGCAACTGAAGGCAAACTGAAGCTTCCTTCCTCAGATGTTTGTATATCTTCTAATGTTCAGCGTCATTTAAAGATGATATCTGCAGACCTCTGGCTCCAGCTCGTGGCTATAGAATAACAGCTGCATCTTCAAGGTTAAGCAACGCTTGCCGAGGTCGTTCTTATTTATCAACACATACCGAGATTCCACCGTGCCTCGGCAAGTACTTTAAACCGTTGGTCCCGGCTGTCTTTTGTAGATCTTTGGCAGTCGTTACGGATAGTCAGAAGCCAGAAAATCTGATACCAGTCTTGCCAAGAAGTACCGTGTTACCCAGTTATTGGATTTGCCGGTTGTGGAGGTCTGGTAGGCAGCCGCTTTACGAAGAATACATAGTCTCGGCCGAATTCGGTTTGACTGGAAGTCGACCCCAATATAGTTGGGAAAAGGCTAGATGATGATGCAGACCTGTATAGGTGACTCTAGATACAGTTTGCATTGACCTTACTGACTACTTTTTGTGAAGTAGAGCTGGGGGCGTACCATGACGTCTTAAAACGTGAGTCTTCCGAGCGAGAAAAAGGGATGGAGCTATATAGGGTGGTAACTCTATCCCTCTTTCTCGCTCGGAAGACTCACGTTTTAACACCTCATGGTACGCCCGCTGTACGCAATTTCTGAGAGGTATAACGGCCAACATATGTATTTAAAAAGCGCATATTCTAATCTTTTCAAAGTTGACTTCGATAAAACAAGGTATATTAAAAATAAAAAACTTTTTACAAAAAAATACAACCGACTTTTACACAAAAATAAAAAAAGTTCAAAATAACTTTAATTTCGGAACTCGGTGTTTGTGGTTCCTTTTTCGTTTTTTGAACACCGACTTCCGAAATTAAAGTTATTTTGAACTTTTTTTATTTTTGTGTAAAAGTCGGTTGTATTTTTTTGTAAAAAGTTTTTTATTTTTCATTTTTTAGTGGTACCTACACCCCCTCCCCTCCCCCCACCTAAACGAACCAATCACATTGGTGTAAAAAAACGCACTGCTCCAATGCAGAGTAAACTAAAAGGTCGTCGATGTAGATATTTTTTTTAGACTTTTGTTGATTTTTCGAAAACCGCTTGTTCGATTTCGATAAAATTTTCATGGGACCATTTGGGAAGTATACCCTTTCCAACAAAAAAAGAATTATTCAAATCGGTTGGCAAGCGACGGAGTTATGCGCGAACAAACATAAAAAAAAAAAAAATACAAACATCCGAATTGAGAACCTCCTCCTTTTAAAAAAAAAGTCGGTTAATTAATAAATCATCATAGTAAATGTCAAGATAATACTACGTAGCGGGTTTTAGAATTGAGTTAAGGAGCACCGGTTAAAGTAGGCCAGTGCGGCTGTGTGATTGTTCAACGAAGTTAGATGATAATTCAATTACAGCGCTGCCTACCTTCAGGTGTATTTGCATGAATAGTGAAGGTACAGTAAGCCGCACATGACTGTCAATAACTAGTGTAAGCTGGTCTTTTATTCTATAGAAATGTTACCACAAACATGAGGTCGACGATCATGTACAATCCCAGTTTATTCTATATGTGTAATTGTCTATGATGGTTGTAATCAAGTTCAAGTGATATTTATAGAATTTACGGTTTCTATAGTATTCGCTGACCCATACCCCGGAGCAGAAAAACTTGGAATGTATGTTTTTCATCAGGCTTAAGAAAAAACTTGAAAGGTAGTAAGTACATGGTACTTAACCTAGTTAAGTTACAACCATGCGAAAGTAGTACGAGATGTCAAGTTGATAACTTGACATACATTAAAAAACGTTAGTAACGTACAACGTTTAGAGGCTTTTATTTACTGATCCTTTTGGAGTCATCTGCTTTGCAATGGTCAGCAGCTTTTATCCTGAGGCTTATAGGTATTCTCTCATTAATTTATTAATTATTTGTAAGCAAGTCCTCTTCTATACTTATTATAAGGAGGAAAGATTTGACTGTTTATTTGTATTGAATTGGTTCCGAAACCACTGAACCGATTTGAAAAATTCTTTCACTGTTGGGAAGCTATGCTATCCCCAGGTGACATAGGCTATACATATTTTATCCTCATATTCCCACGGGAACGGGAACTATGCGAGTGAAACTGCGGGGCGCTGCTAGTAATTAATAGAATGACATTCTGAATTCCAGGTCACCACATCTGTCCCCACATTTATCACCGGAGCCTCACAGATCGCCTTACTACCGAGGAGGGGCTTCCAGCGACGAAGAATGCCGAGGAATGAGAGCCCGAGGCCGGGAGACCGCCATACTGTCCGATGCTGACTTCGACTCGGATGGAGACACGGGGCTGGATGGAGGAGACGAAGATGATGATGAGACGGCGTCGCCGGGGAGGAGGAGGGCGAGGAGGCGGAGGCCGCCGCGGCGACCGCCTCGCTCTGCAGGTGAGGCTTGAAAAGTTCTTTTGTAACTATTTATTGATTTAAAAGAGTGCTTGTAGAGTTTCTTCAACTAACTTCATCTCTTTGACTGATCGACCTTGATAATTCAAAAGTGCCTGTCAATGGTTTAACTGAAATAAATGCTAGATTGTTTTTTGGTGCCCAAGATGCCGCGATGGTACGAAAAATACGATTACTTATAGCAAATTACTTGCCAGCTACTAAGTGCCCCAACCAAATAGACGGCTACGATCACGCTAACAATGTATAATGTCTTTTTTCAAGTTCAGCAAGGTAAACAAGATGTTTTGATAGAGAGAATAGGGTCTAAAGTTGGAGCAAGGCCTAGGATATGATATGTTATAAATCGGTATGGATTATAATCGACTCTTGTAAAGGTAGTAAGGAGGATATTTATTCTCCCCATTCTACTTTTGAACAAAAAGTCTTTGGTTGTACAAAACAAAAAATGGTTCCGAACTGTCTGTTTGTCGGTCCGTCTGTCACAACCTATTTTCTCCGAATCTACAAGACCAATTCAGTTGAAATTTGGTTCACATGTAACCTTCTGTGGCCCAAACACTGGCGCAAACGAAAATAAATAAATTTTGAAATATCTTTTTAAGAGGAAAAACAAAAAAGAAATAAAACTCAACTAGGTATATCGTGTGACATATCAAATCAAGGCTTATCGGAAAAGCCTTAATTTATTTGCTATATTTAAAAAATCCACTATATTCCGATGATTAAAGAAAAACAGATGAAAATTGACCATTAGCACCGAAACAACAACTTCTTATTGTTGTTTCGGTGCTAATGGTCAATTTTCATCTGTTTTTTTTTAATCATACGATTTTAAACTAACATGTTAAAAAATATATTATTCGTTCGGAACCTTTTGCATACGAGTGCGACTCACACTTGGCCAGTTTTTTTAACAATGAAAAAAAAACATATGTTTTGATTTATCAGCTCGATTTTCAGGAGCGACTCCACCTCGTATGCGACGTCGCAACCACGCGCCATCAGCCCCACCGGTCCGAGAGCGAGATCCTCTGCTGGAGGCTGACAGGGAAGCTGAGAGGAAGTACAGGGAGCTCATCAGAGAGGCGGAGAAGCTGCTCGTCACCGTGTCGCGAGCGCCGCTGGAGCCGCCGCACAACCCGAGGGTCAGGGAGCTGAGGGCGACCGAGGTGAGAAAAAAATGCCAGACACACCACAAAATAGATAGCTGTGAGCTTGATCGATTTAATCTCAGATAGCCATCAATTTCAATATATGCGTTCGACACCTCTGTGCCAAAGAAATAGAAAGTTAGCTAACACGTTGGTGATAATACTTAAAACTAGGCTGGCTATATACGGAGTATCAATAGAGTAAAAAGCCAATCTTTATAGATTCTCTTACCACTGACATGCCTATTAAGATTAAGCATTCTGCAATTCTTTCCTCAATCCCTCCAAAAACTTGTTATTACGGTCGATTTTCACTTGGAGCTCGGCGTTCTTTTGTTTTAGATTCAAAATCTCGTATTCGTCTTCTAGCTTTTGGGAGAGTTCTTTAGTCTGGTGCAGGGAGATGGCGATGGGGTCGAGTTGGTTGATGTCCATTGCATGCTGAGCTTCCGAGGCTTGTTGGAGTAGCTGCTGGCATTTTGGAGGCAAACCGTCGATGGATATGTTGAGTTTCGATAAGATCTCTGATGTTAGGGCCGCTGGAATTGAAGATTACAGAATTAGAAAACAATTAGGAAGATTCTATTACGTTTTTCTATACTTATAATAAATCTGTAGAGAGGTCAATTCTGTACAGGGAATATATTTTCAAAATAACTATCAGGGGGTGATAAGTGATCGATACTGGTGCCAAAACTGCAATCAGTAAAATTTTTGTCTGTCTGTCTGTCTGTCTGTATGTTCTTTATAGAAACAAAAACTACTCGACCGATTTTAACGAAACTTGGTGCAATTATTCTTCATACTCCTGGGCAGGTTATAGTATACTTTTCATCACGCTGCAATCAATAGGAGCAGAGCAGTGAAGGGAAATGTTGGGAAAACGGGAGAAGTTACTCCATTTTTTAAGCTTCCGTCACCTGTGTAGCCTTAATGGTTAAAGTTACATAGAAATCATGTATGACGGAAATGTTCTACATAAAATTATCTAAAAAATATCCCACAACAGCATATGTCTATCTCTTATGGTTGACTCACAATAACATGTGTAACTCCCGATAACTTAGCAATTCGGAGCTTTCTGATTATATTTGTTTACTCTTACGTTTATAATACTCTCACTCATCCCTAATTAAAAAAGTTAACATTATTACCTATTCAATAAAAAAAGAATCATAGAAATCGGTACAGAAACACCAAACTTATACATGAATACAATAATAAGCCATCGCGCCGTCGCGCTTTAATACTGAATCATGCTGTAAAATGTTATTGTGATTATTTTTGTGTTACTTTTGTTGCTATTTTATAAAATAGGTACTTATTAGTTATTTTGGTAATGTTTAAATATTCGTTCAAATTACAAATTATTAATAGTTTCAATTTTATTTCTTTTTAGATGAAGTAGTAGTAGAAGTAGGAGCATAGATTTTTAGATACCGATAGGTTAGTTTTGGCTAATTTATGTTCTGTTTTTTTTAGTATTAAGTAGTTAAAAGCGTAGATACTTTAATTAATTAGTAGTTATTAATTAGTTATACGTAGTTATAGGTGTTTATTTTTAAGTGAAGTAGGTATAGGTTATTATATATAATATAATTTTGCACAGGCATTTCAGCTTTTACTTTCATTTCTTTTTTTGTTGTAAGTTGTACATATTTCACACACACATACTGATCTATCAATGCACAGCCCAAACCAGTGAACGGATCGGGCTGAAATTTGGCATGCAGGTAGATGTTATGACGTAGGCATCCGCTAAGAAAGGATTTTGATTAATTCTGCCCCCAAGGGGATAAAATAGGGGATGAACGTTTGTATGAAACTTTGTCAATTTTAAACCGATCGGGCTGAGAGTTTCAAAATCGGGGGTAAAGTAACTATTCCACGCGGACGAAGTCGCTGGCAGAAGCTAGTCTTACATATTTTTCTTTGCATGATAGCTCTCACTATGACATTTCTAATCTATTTCACGTTGTACAGCACCCCTAGAGTTAACACTGCCCAAAACCTCGTGTTGTCAGGTGGAAGCCCCCCGTAGAAGTCCGGAGCGCACTCATATCACGAACTTCATGCGCGCGAACTCCCCCGAGCCCGCGCGCCGACTGTCGCCGGTGGCGCGGCGCTCCCCGCTGGCGGCGCCGCCCCCGCCCCCCGTAGCGCGGCGTCTCACCCCCCCTTCGCCCACTGATAGACCCCACTCCGAGCCCCCCAAGCGGAAGGCTTATGCTCGGGATGAGGTTAGTTCTTCTTGCATGATTGAACTTGATTTACTGTTCCTTACTTATGTTATGTAGCAATACTAGAATTAGTACAAGTAATCAAAACTGTCTTTTTCTTCTTTTATTTCGCTATCAAAAACGATTGATATATTGACAACGGTCAGTATTTATTCAGCAGCAGACTTCAAGGCACCTACAAAGACAACTGCAGTATTTGAGTTCGACTGTACAGGGTGTTCCAGAAGTGCATGGTCATGATTAAGGATAACGTTGGGAAGCTTTGTTAATGGCATTAAATGTACTTCGGAACTTCTAATTCGTTTTTTTTTCTGGTCGAATTAAAAAAAAGAACCATTTGTTCTTTAATGTATATCACTCTCAAATATGACCACACACTTCTGGAACATAGTATGTAGCAGCCTCTAATTATAAAACAAAAACCGAAGAGTGTTGATTTACTGAAATCATTGATAAGCAGCACCTTACGTTTCACCTCACATTTTGCCCCTTTGGCTAAGTAAAAAAGCTGATAATTATGTTGCCAGCGATAGTGGCAGAAACTGAAACCAGAACCGAATTCAGATAAAAATCACTGTGTTGGCATGTTTTATTTGACATGTCACGAAAGTAATGTCTGTTCCTAGGTGCTGCAGACGTTGGAAGGTCTCCGCAAGAGCCTGCAGCAGCAGTCGGCGCTACTGGCGGTGCAGCGCACGCGCCTGGACTCGCTATAGCCACGCTGTCCCCTTCCCGTCCCGCGCCCCTGTCTCCTAGGTGACCCTTGGTAGATCCTCTTTAGATATCAAGTAGTCGATGCCGGTTCACGCAACGCGATGCCAATGTTTTTCGAAAGATTTTATTATAAGTAGATCATTTCTGGTGGTTGTTTATGCTCTCGGTGATTTCTTACTTCTAATAAAAGGTAATGAAAGACAATAATAGGAATATAGAGTACAAGGATACTGCTTCTTTCTAATCTCTTTAACTTCTCTTGAATTGAGTTCTGAACGATTAATGGGTTCTTTTAAAAACGAATGCTTGGAACTTTTATATAACCATTCTTCCCTGATTCATGAACCCTTTCCAAGCTTTTTTTCGAAAATCAAGAGCACAGCAATCAACAGTATAGTATAAATTGTGACGTTTGTTGTTTGTTGACAGATTTTTTATAACCCTTAGTGCAAAGGGTTCGTTTTTTATTCAGCAATTTTAACTTATGGATTCTTAAATTGTTGTTTACTTCAATTTTGCGAAAATAGTAGTTGCAGGTAAAATATCATAGTCGATAATTTTTTTGCAGCTTTAATATAAAGTTTATCATTGTGACTGTCTTCAGTTTTTCGTATTTTTTATTGTACCATATTAGATAGATAAGTTTTTGTTACCAACTTGTTTACATTTGTCAATTATTATTTTATAATTTACGGCTTTAGAACACAAACAAACCCCTAACTACGTGTACCACGTGGTAGGGTCATTTTGACGACACAAGCTTTTAAACTTCTCAACAACAAAAATATCACCGTTTTCCAAATACAAAACACTACAAAGTACAATATGATTTCATGGAGAGCAGTGTCACAGTTGAATAAGTTTACACATTCTTCAATGCTGTGCTAACTTATTTTGGGGGTTTTGGTAAACAGATGAAAATTGATAAAATGGAATTAGTAAGTAACATTGTCAACTTTATTGATCATATCAAAGAAGGTAAAGAAAAAGTTGATGATTGAATTTAGTTTGAAGAAAGCACTGGTGAATATTAACAAAGTGTGATGGGAGAATTTAGAGAAGAAGAAAGAAAAACTCCCACTTTCTTTCTGCAAAGCTACTGTTGTTAGTCAAATGTGTACTAGAGCCTCTAGTTAATAAGCGCGTGAACGGCAAGTAGTTGTTCCAAATACTCCTTTTCTCTAGTCCCTCCATAAGTTCTAGTCAGTTAGCTGTCGGGTAGTTAGTCTAGCGTTGTTATCTCCGTGTAGGCGAGGCCACTTTCATTATCTTCCATAATACTCGTAGCGTCATTTTATTAGTAGTGCTTAGTTTAGATGATAAATTGACGGTCTGTAGCTCTACTGAACCATTGAACAATTGGAAAATGTAAAGACTCGAATGACATCTTCAACTTCCAGTCCACCTCTCCGTTCTCGGAATAATATTTCATCTTCGCCCCGAAAGTAGATTTTGTAACTTTTGTAATGAATTTCAGAATGTGGGTCAATGTTTTGCAAATGTTCATAATTAATAAGCAATATTAACATCTGTTATGATAAATTAGTGCCATATCCCTCAGTAGTGCTACAACGATGGTCGCACATACAGGTTAGAAGTTTCTGGGGTAGTTACAGAATGTAGAAAATAAATGGAGTACCTGAACCACCTTCACTTTTGCTTGGGAGGGTTTAAGCATAACCTCCTCGTCTTTAGCTCAAAAGTAAGTCCTTTTGTACGGAGTACTTTAGCTGGATCCGTTCTGTGACTGACGTGTCAATGCCATCATGATTCACTTGTGAAAAAGGGATAGTGCTATTCGTTTTGTATAGCTCTCTCTCTCTCTCCTTTACATGGGAAAAACGATGGCTTTAACGCGCCGTAGTGAGTCCCTAACATGTCACTGGGGTGAGAGTTGTAAATGTTGGCACTCCATTTATTATGTACTCTGTGGGTAGCGTACGTATCGAGTAGCGCCGTAGTATAGACTAGAGCGGTCTCACTAGGGTAAGGGCGACCAGTGGCCACGGCGTACTAAGACTGCGTTATTATATCTTATAATAATTAACATATACAATGTTTACTCGTTATACTGTGTTCGTTCGGTAGCTGGCTGAGGCGTCCATTTGTTCATGTCGTCGTTTTCGATGATAGCAAACCCTCTGGGCATTTGTTTACTCCGAGGTTTTGAGGCCGATGCAATATGGGCCGACATCATTGAGAAAGGTAGGTGACTTGTTTTAGATGTACAGTTGATAAAATACAACAGATTAGTTACCAAAATCTGTGCCCATTTTTAGACTAAGCGGTTTAGGCGTAGACTATACCATCAATTGTTGCAAATCTGAAACTTTTACGGTTTAAATATTTGACTTGTGCTGCCACCTATACTTCCTGCACCCTCAGTTTAGGGGAATGTGCACGAAGTAGACTGTGCCCTCTAGCGTTGCAAATTTGAAACTTATAAGTAAAATATACTTGACATTGGCGCGTCTGTGCTGTCTGTGGGATCTGCACGTTCAATATTGTTAAGAATATTATTTCAAGCCGAATTAGTTTACCGATTTCCTCATTATCAAGAGGAAATCAGCAAATGCCAGTTTTGTTTTGTAAATTCTAATGTGACTACTTAATCAATCAAGAGTGGAAAATTGAGACTTTTAGGAAAATTACACCTTAACGTGTTACCTGATTTGGAGTATTTTTAGCATTTTTTAATATATTTTTCACCTTTCGTTTTTTGTTATTTTCCGAAATACACTAAACGTTTAATAAAATATGTACATACGTAGTAACACCATGAGATTGCCTTGAATTTAACATTTTAGGTGTGTCATAAATATTTATAAGTCTCAGCCAGCCTTCGAATGAGAAGGAAGCCTATATAGGCTTCCATATTTTTGTTAGTGCAATTTTGGGGGGATCCGCAAGTATGTGCAAACTCCTCCCTGCTAAATGTAAATATTTATCCACTTTACTTGTTTATTGTAAGTATAAATAAGATTTATACGTTTAGTTGAATTTTCATTAAAATATTATTCCAAGAATGTGGTTTCATTTTGTTATCTTACCTAAATACAGATATCAAAGTTATTGCCAATTTTTAGTGCCGTGGAGAAGTAAATCAGTATTCTTGTGTTGACTTACTGTCGATAGTTTGCATAAGTTTTGACGTGAGATTATCTCTGCCTGCCATATTTTATAGTGCAAGCTTGATATTCTAGCAGTTCCTTTACTAAAACATAGATGGCGCTGCTATCAAAGTAGGTTATAGTGTACTTACACGTTGCGATAGATGGTGCTACTATATTGTAACGCTAGCAAATCAATGAAGGTTGCTATTGAAAATGATGCAATTTTCTAAATGAAATATTGATCATTGCGGCACTAATAGACTACACACAACTATCGTAAGAAGTGTTATTAATTGCACAAACAGAAAAAAATGTTGATTGTAAGTGATAATTTTGTAAATTAAGAGGTCGTTGAACTGTAAATACGTTATATTGATTTTCAGATTATATGCTGTAATACGTTTTCAAAGTGGAGAGGAGTAAATTAAAAAAAAAATGCTCTTGCATGTAAAATGTTATAAAGGCTTTTTTGTCATGTTAAAATTTCCGAGTTTTATATTTTATTATTTTCTTAACCCCAAACTAGCTAGAAGTACACAAATGCAGTATTCACAAAACAATTCACAAAATATAATTTGTTGAATTAGCATCAGTTTGAAACCGCGGATCCAAAAATAGAATTTGGAGATGCTGGGATTTGAACCCAGGACTTTCAGCATGCGAAGCAGACACTCTACCACTGAGTTACATCCCCGATGAGAATTGTTGGCTAAAATGTGATTGTCTACACAAGTCACCATTGGTTTGCAAGAATAGCTATTCCATCTGTTAAGTTCTTAACATACCTAAGCGTATGTTTCTACTGAGATGAGCGGTGCGGAGAGATGTGAATATCGACTTATCTATTATACCTGACATTTTTAAAAATTAAAATCACACAGAGAAGAGATCACGTACATCTACATTTGCCTAAAAACACCGTAAAGACCATGAATGACGTAGTTATTTGACCAAACATAAAAAAGTCAAAAGCTTCCGTTCCTTAGTAAGTACTAATTCAATTATGAAAGTTATGTCAGAAACACATTGCGGGCCGGATATTCGACATATTGGGCAAGATTGCCTCGTGTCAAGCCAAATAAGCTTAGGTACGGACATGCCTATTTGGCTTTGGTTGACACGAGAAGGTAAATATAATGCTCACTTTAGTCTTAACTTGACAATAGTGAGCATTCTGTTACTTTACATCTTCCGTGTCCCGATGGATATTCTTTTTTTTTTGCTCTCACGTTGCCTGGTTGGTTTAGATCACTGTTCAGGAAAGCGTAGAATGAAGTCTGTTTATGAATGCCTGTATATTCTAACTTTTATGGCTATATGCAGGTAGAGGTGATGGTAAAATATAATTAGGCAAAGAAAGAAATTTTGCTGTGTGCATATTTTATGTAGATACTCGATCATATTTACCGATTGTTGTGGTCGCCCAACACGTCATGTTAGAATGAAATGGAAGCAACTTGCCATTGGACACAATTTGTGTAGTGTGGTGTAATAAGGGGCTAGCGGTGCGTTAATTAGCGGGTTATTAGTCCATCGTCCCGCTTTATATAGTGACCTATATGCCGATATACCAGCGCCTCTGCAAGCAAGCATTGGGGCTGCGACAACGAGACTTATTAATTATCGACAAAAGCGGTTGTGGAAATGCTAAAATATTAAGGATTGAAATCGCGTCAGTTTTAACTTTTTGGCAATTCGCTTGCTTAGATGAACAGGGTATTAAAAATTAAAGTTTTTTTTTTCAGGAGAACAATTTAAAGTTTTCCTTTCGACATTTACCAGCTACTTTTTGTTGCGATACCCTACACTACCTATGTATCATTGAAACTTATTTCTTTGCCCATGTTTTCCCTAACTGCTGTATAATTTATTTGATTCACGAAGTTTTTTTTTTGTTTAAACTAATGTCAAAACTAAAGTTTTTGAGATAAGACCCTGTTCGTCCAACAAGCGAATCGTTACTGCTGATAGCCACTTTGTCTTGAGGTTATTAAGACATTCGAAACATTTCTTTCACGTTTCCGTCATTTAGATAAATTAATCTTTCTCCATTAGATCTTTTGGTTTGTGGTCTAAAGACAGATATTTCAGATATTTTAATATGTTCTACACTTAAGAACTGATGGATTGTCCGCTCAAGCTTTCTACAAATAGTAGAAAGCTTGAGCGGACAAGTGTTATTTATGTATATGGATAGTTAGTACCTTCCTTTAGCTTCCGGGTTTTCCCGGATTTTTCAGGCTTGTCCGGGATTTTCGGGCATGTCTGGGATTTTTTGTGTTAGGGTGCCAAACTTAGTTGAAATAAAGTCATTTGTCATCGTAAGAGGGATACAATCTACTCGTTATCCTCGTAAATCCGGAGCTGGAAAATGGCCGATGCTATAGTTTATATTGCAAACAAGCTGTAATAGATTATTATGAAGTTAGACTGTACACTTTTTTTTTTGGGTTTTTGAGATAATATCCGGCGTCGCCTATTTTGATGATGACCTTCCTAGCCCAGCTACAGTTTTGCAGCCACTTATGTTGGATTATAATTACTACAAGATTTATTTTAAATTATGTTGGTCTTTTGGTATCTTTTGTTTTAATCTTATAGGTTTATAACTTAGGAAGAAGCATTTGTCTTATTTTATATACTCACACATTAACATTCCTTTTATTATGTTGGTTTGTTTTTTCTAAACAAACATATGTGCAAGCAAGGTAGTTGTGATACATACGTCGTGATTCCTCCACATTATAATGAATTTATTTGGTTCGCCATGATCTGCCACGAACATTTTCATAAACATGATACTTCATACATTTTCCATGACTCTTCACACTAATTGTTATTGATTCGCCCTCGACGTGCTCATAAAAAAATTCTATAAAGCTGGCACCGGACTGAGTAACAAGTTCACAACCTCGACACTCAATAATATCAATAATCCGTCCATCAGGAAGAAGTTAATAATACTGATTTATAAATAAAAATGCCTTACGGGTGAAATTACTAAAAATAGATATAACATAAATTACGAAAAGTATGTTAATTTGCAAGGAAGTGCGGAAATCATTAAAGTTCCAGCTGATACCAGCTGTTCCGGTTTATTTGAGAAAGGCAAGACAAGGTAGTCATCTATACCGCCTAGTCATTAACTATGTTGTTAAAGTTCATTGCTCATTTAACTGTACTTTTTTGTTTATCGTGTTATTATGGCATCTGTGCTGGGCAGGATTTAACTTTTAACTGTATAGGTAATGCATAGTTATTATGATGATAAAATTATTGATGTCATTCAGTCAATATTATTTTATGAGGCTGGACTGTAGGTCACTATAATGGGGATTCATATATGAATACAAGCACTGTGGTTAATGTCGTGAGAAGTCTGATATTGTTGTATAAAATATCTCTCTAATTTTTCTGTATATTTAACTTTATCTTCCCTAAAACTATTTCGTACTTATACCTATCTGGATTTGGAAGTTGAGTACTGAAAATCTAGGTAAGTCATGGAAAATGCATATCAGACGCACAAGCCTCCTATTGGTGTCTGGAAATCTGTGCCACAGATTACTCAACACAATTCGGGCTGAAAACAAATGAAGCTCTTCCAAGTTAACAAAACAGAACCAAGCGCTTGCGAAACAAACACAATGTGTCTCTTACATTCCGTTTACTTGATTTTTATAGAGACCAGGAAACGACCGGTCATGTCATTAAAATATAACCGAGTCTAGCTATTCAAAGGTAATTCTAACCTCAGCCGACCCCTCTTTGTTGTGTATATGTAAACTATGCAAATTCTGTTGTTTTGAAACTAATCTACCTTTTGGACTTCGGTCGTAAGTAAATCACATTGTGCATGCATGCCTACTCACGCAAGTACGTACTTATGTGCTTAGCTAAATATTAGCTTATGTAAACGTTTAGGTATGAATAAAAGTAATTAGTAGTTTAGGATGACGTTTATTCATTGGCTAAATAAACAAAAGGAGTGAAAACAGCGTAGGCACTAAGGATCACACATGTGTAATCAATCAAATACCATATGATGTTTCCTTTATACTTACTATAGTTACTATACTCTGACGTTTCCTGTATGATTTTGTGATATTCAGACAAAAACCGCCAATTACCGATCGCTATTTATTATCATTTTCCTGCCTGTATCCCATGTTACTTCGGGTCATAGTAACACGTTTTTTTCTGCTATTCTTTATTGTTAACTGTAACACTATCACTGACTCCCTTTTCATTCGCCAACTTATCCTCGCATAATGCATCCATCTTTTCATCGAGCTCCCTCTCCACCATCCATCAGGAGTCGTCAAAAAAAAGAAGCTAACATTCTGTATTTTTAAATACTCCGTGTATTTTAACATAATAACCTAGATGATAGTGCTTTATGAAATTATAAGTGTTTGCTTATCGATACCGTATATTTTGTATTTTGTTTATTTCCTGTACACCTACCACAGTGTTATCTTTTTAACTCAAAGATTGATTGGTAGAGAATGCCTTGTTGCATTAAGTCCGCCCATGTACCACTATTGTAACATGTAAAAGTATTTATTTAAACTTTATGTAAAAGTTTAAATAAATACTGTTTCTCATTATTAATGGCGTAGGTGAATGTGCAAATTATGCTTTGAAACTACGAGCTATGAAAAAAGCTAAACGGAAGAACATAAGGACATACTTGTAATTGTAAAGCACCTTTTTAAGGTCATTGACGTACAAATTACCCAGTATTTTTTCTCGATACAGTTGAGTTGAATGTTAAGAAACTATACTCACTAGAAGAAGATATACTCTTAGCTTATCATTCAACACCTTTCGCAGTCCAATAATGCTGGACATTTTTCCTGCCTCACGCAAGATAAATGCTATATTACTGCTCCTCTCATGAGCTTCTGGCCTATGGGAAGGTAAGTCAGACTTTTTAAGTTAGATGGTCCGCAGCTGTTTTGTCATACACACTACACAAAGACACCCACAGACCCAAGAAATATTAGGTATCTATATGTAGTGTGTAGTAAAAAAACCGCAAATGATCTTGCTTTTTAAGTAGTTAAATAAATAAAAGTAAATGTGAATATGCATTTTTATTTTATTTGAATTCTTTCCTTCGTTTTTTTAAATGGCAATTGCACCGAGCATTTTGCCATTGCTTACTGCGCGGTATATTAAAGAGTTAGAGCACACATGAAGGTCCCGTTTACACTTCGATTAGTGATTAGACTAGTTCATAAATTTTCTGCGAGATTTCCAGGGTACGCCCATGGCTCCTCTGCCTTCCAGATCATGATCATTGCTTTGATAGTCACTCGACTTGATTAAGAAACCGTTGTGACATCGCAATAGAAACCACAAAGATGCAACATGATCCTATACCTAAGGTATCACAATACCTTTATTAAACTATATAGGTGGCAAGAAGAATTAAAGTAGGCGAGAAATGACGTGCAATCGGTGATGTAGGATTGTAGGCTAATCGAGACCGGTACGTATGTACCTACCCGCAGTAGGTACTTGACGGGTTTCTATTCTCTGTGGTACACTTGAGAGATTACAGCTGTTGTATAATACGAACTCATTTTTTACTCAATCATCAGGGTTTGGTAACTGTTAGTATTATTCCCTACATTTACATTTATGCCGCGTTTCGTAGCTAGTGTGTAAACTACTTAGTTATTGTGAGTAAAATAAAATCCGTTTTTACCTTGGTGTAAATTCGAAAAGTCATCAATCGTAATCTTAAAAATAAAAAGGCATTTATTTTTAATAATTATGCTGATAGTCAAAACGTCAAAGTCGTACATAAAGACAGTACTCCAACTCTATATGCAGTGCTATGCCTTTTTTTAAATTCCCTAGTGTAGGGATGTCGCAAAATAAGTGCGCTTGTAAAAATAACCAAAAATGGGTAAAGTCAAGAATCGGAAGAGCCATCTTTGCTGAACCATGACCAACTAAAAATGTTGAGGAACAAACTGTAGGAAAAACATCGCATATCAAATATCATCCTTCGACTTCTTAAAAACCTGGAACACCTGCCACGGAGCTGCGCTGGCTAAAATGAAAAGCACTGCAAACTCAACCGAGCAAAACAGGGTTTTTTTTTTAAATGGACCATTCGCAATTCAGCACACTAAGGCTGGTTACTGCTTAGCTGGACTATAGCAAAACAGGGATTTATAGACCCTTCAGATATCCATTCAGTGCGGAACCTCTGTTCATAATATGACGAAAATGCTGGAGTGCCCATGCCCTTATGTCTGATGTCTGATGAGCGACACTGCTGATGTTACAATTAGCGAGGCCATATACTGGCCTGAAAATATTTAAAGAGTTAACCTGACCCGACAAGAAAAAGTAGTGAGAAGTGTTTAAACTGAGAAGAAGTGGCGCAACAAACCTATCTGATAATAATTAATTTATAAAAAAAGACTGGAAATTCAAGTTCTTCCAACTTAACAGAGTTTTGTAATAATTAATATATGGCACAGGAGGATAAAATAAATAGGTCCAGGACATTATTAGTATTTTTGGCAAAAAACAGTGTCAGCGTGTCGCTGTTTTGCACTCTGAACTTACGATTTCAGGTTTAATAAAAGTAAATTAGGTTTATGATTTTCCATAAATAGCTCCTTTTTGCCAACAGAAAAATCTTTTGTCTGTTCTGTATTTTACCTAATTATGAGGTAAAAAAGGTTGGAAATGTTTAATATTGATATGTTCGCAAACTTTATTTGAACAACTGTTTTGTCTCTAAGTCTAAGGCAATATTTGCTTCCTGACTATTCATAAACATAAATATTCAGGTGAACAAAATCCATATTTTTTTGTTCCATTGTTAGCAAAAGCATTGCTAAATAAATATGTAGTTGCATAATTATAGCAAATACATAATTCTATTTCCAGAAACTTGTCGATCTTCTAATGGATCAGGTTAATGTATTTTTAGGTACTGGGTGATTTCCAAGATAAATATTGATTTCAGTAACCAATGGAGCTCTTTTAATCAAACTTCGAAAAATTCGCCCTTATACATCACATCTACATATATATAAGTATAAAGGGGTCGTCGTACATATTTGATGACAATCATTGGTTTTCATATCCTAATCAAATATTATTATTATTAAGCAGGCAGGAAGCTACTTTTATCACAGGATTCTTTTATCAAACTCATCATTCATGTGAACACAGGAATTAAAAAAAAAAATTAGAACATATCACAGTCTGCTTTAGCATGAAACCTTGTCAAACTGTTGGCATTAGAGTTCGCCGTACTGTTAACTTTTAATTCACAACAAAAACTGACTCTAATTCACTATCGTTAATGAGAACCGATCATTAGTTCCTCTCCAAACCTTGACATTGGCAAAATCATCGTTAGTTAAACGATGGAGCCACAACACAAAAAAAAACTTTTAATTCTTAATTGAGAAAACTAGTGCTATACATTTTTCAGAAGCATTGAGCAATAATATCAGACTAAACGTACAAATTCGAAATAAATATTAGAGGAATAGCCATATAACACATTTTGAGTAAGTAGAGGTTATATCGTCGTTGATTTAATCAGATGCTTAGCAAGTAATTTGCAATGTAAGGCTATATGGATGATGCTATTCGGAAATAAAACAGCTTATTTTACACTTTAAAAAAGTTCTAAAACATTCCATAGAAAATATTAAGTGGTCCGCCAAACACAAGGAATTTGCCAAGGAACTACGAACGACAGTATAAGTATTACAATAATTCGTTCTCATGGAGTAAGCCGATGGGAAGCCCCGGTTGCCATAACAAATTATCGCTTACTTATGCGTATTGATCGCGATAAACACGTCATCTACGATGAAAACTTTCCGTGAATGAAATCAAATCGTGGTTCATTGTACGCAAAAAATCATGACATTAACAAATATTTTGTGGAAGCTCATTAACACAGTGGTAACAAATCCGCGTGATCGTAGTCAGGTACTTATCACAACAAGTGAGACTTTAAACAAGAGAGGGTATAAACAAATGACATTCGTACTTAACGATTCTTAAAACTTAACTTATGGGATTGAAATACACTACTGGAATTTGACTCGGCAAATGTTTGGACTTTTGACATTCGTTATCGGTGCAAAAATTGTCCAAGAAGATATATGTATGTATGAATCTATATATTAAAGAACACATGATATTGGTGGTCATACCTACTGGTTCCTAACTTATATCTATATTAATATTATAAAGCTGAAGAGTTTGTTTGTTTGTTTGAACGCGCTAATCTCAGGAAATACTGGTTCGAATTGAAAAATTCTTTTTGGGTTGAGTAGACCATTTATCGAGGAAGGCTTTAGGCTATATAACATCACGCTGCGAGTAATAGGAGCGAAGAAAAAATTGAAAATGTGGAAAAAACGGGGAAAATTATTCATCTTGTTTTCCGTTGCGTGCGCTGCGAAAACGGTTACAAGATACCAAGAAAATATGTAGGAAAGAATTATTCCTCTTAAAATGATCTAAAAAAATGTCCGCGACAGTATATGTCTATCTTTTAAGATTAACTCACTAGAACCGTTTTTATGGTACTCAAATTTGGTCGAAAGGGATGATAGTTTGTATTAAACTTTGTCAATTTTAAACCGATCGGGCTGAGAGTTTCAAAATCGGGGTTAAAGTAACTATTCCACGCGGACGAAGTCGCGGACAGAAGCTAGTAATATATAAAGACGAAATACCACTCACTGCATAATCAGCCTTTTAACGTTCCCACTGCTGGGACACAGGCCTCCTCTCTAGGAGAGGGAATGGGCCGTAATCCACCACGCGGGCCCAGTGCGGGTTGGTGAATGTCACATGTCTTCGCATTTTTTATTCTAGGACATGCCGGTTTCTTCACGATGTTTACCATAGATATTTTATATTTCTATGATGTTTACCTTTACCGTTTTGAGAGCAATGGTGATGAATTTAATGACACAAAGTAATGCTCCTGGCTGGGTTTGAACCCGCGACCTTTCATAAGTCAGGGCCATTACCAATCGGCCACTCATTGATTAATCACGAATTCACGAAATCTCAGAAACTGTAACACCTACAAAAATTTGGCACAGGTACTCAGGTAGGTTATAGGGTGTAGATATCCGCTAAGAACGAATTTTACGAAACTCTAATCCTAAGGGGGTAAAACGGGGGTGGAAATTGTTTGTATTAAATCTGTGCAGACGAAGTCGCGGGCGAAGTGCTAGTTACTTATATTTTAATACTATAATACTGATTTTCCGCAATAGTTATGTAACGTTATTATTAATTACGTAATGATAGATAGATGATGATATTTATCGTCATACAGTCAAGCAAACGACCATATTACTTCGTTGGAAAATTTTAATATTGTCATTTAATTTATTATGGTACCAGTAAGTGTCCTACGTTTTTATGAAGTTTTGTATTTTCAACATGTGCTATTACAACATTTTATAGTAAACCTGTTGCTGGAAAAATGTTGGCTGTTGCTGACGAAACATGGTTTGCTATGTTCAAATATAAGTATATTATTTTATATCAAATATGGTTTTTGATTTTCAGATATCTCTGATATATGTGTAGACTTAGGACAATGACGTATCAGGTCTCCTTGATACGTCCGACTGGTCAGCAATAGTCAGACATCTTGTTAGTGTCCTAAAAACCCTTTCTTTCTTGGCTTGTACAGAAGGTCTGAACCTTCTGTACAAGCCAAGAAAGAAAGGGTTTTTGTGTGTTCAACTTCAGTGCCTAATAATATACCTGAGTATATTATTAGGCACTGAAGTTGAACACACATATTTCTTGGGTAGGTACTGACACTTAGCTCGTTTCTTTTGCGTTTATGCCTTTTCTGTTGACACTACAAAAATAAGTCATTATGACGATTTACTGGTTTTGGCCAAATAGTTGGTGTTTGTAATTTGGAAACACATCCTTTTGCCACTTTTCTATAATCTTAAATATTCCATACACGATTTACAAATACAATCAGGTGCCCAAAGCATGTAATTTTTTTATCCATAGACATCATAAAATACAGAAAATAGGTATTTCTAAAGAACTTCGATATAACTTTTCTACAATTGATAACACGTGCTAAAGTGCCGTATTATTCACAAATATGGTGAAAATGCGTTGGATGAGTTAAACGTCTTCTTGAGCTATTCATGACAAAAACCTTAGATATTCTTTTAAACACAGTAAAATATGTGTATTTTTACGAATTTGCTTTGCTTTTTTTTTAATTCTATCATTTTAACGTAATCAGGTAAACTACGTTAAAATGATAGAATTAAAAAACGAAGCAATTTGAGCTGCACGAGGGAGGGAGATTTCATTAAGTAAACATTATCAACACAACCAGTCCGCAAATCAACAAAGTTCGCAGCAACAGAGAAAATGTAAAATTTTGTAAACTTGTGTTATGAAAGAACCCTTACAAGTTCTGTCAATGCATGACAATGTGAACTTTGTGAAGATTTTGTCATGTTTATTACCAGAAGGATTATTTCATTCACGTCTTCACGAGGTGAACACATGCTGAAATATTCACACATGTTTTAAAATTTGATGCAAATAAACAATAGTGACGTTCACATTGTATTTGACTGTTTTATTTCTTATAGATTTTTACAATATACATACATTATGGATAAGGTTATGTCATTGACTATTCAACATAGAAATGTTCTTCATGTTCGCATAGTACCTACCCCGGTTTTTGAATTTCGAATTTTATCTCGTGAAACTCAATTTTAATTCTTACGAGTAACTCTGACAGATTCTCATGCTAAAGTAGAGTTGGATAAGTTATTTAGTTCCAATTTTGAATTTTCTTAATTCAACATTGGATCGGGTGTTAAATACGTTAAACAAAGAACGTTTGAACAAAAATCTTATAGAATGTAAAATTCTGCAAGTTCAAAGCCACAGTTGATTGTGAATTGAGTGGCGCGACGACGCTCATTGAATGCACAATAGTATTTTGTAACAGGAAAGAACTGTGATGTAACATCGCGCCACATCGTACGATTGTCCAGCTAGAACGATGACACATCAGAGATAATACAGAAAAGCTACCTTCGGAAATTACAAATGTTGGTCCTTGGTCCCACGTTGTTAAGAGAGGTACTTTTTAAAATCTAAGTCAACAGTGATGAGTCAGCGTTAGCATCAGCTCTGTCTTAATCTGCTTGTCTACAATCATCAACCCCACTTATTTTCATCGTCGGGTTTCTAATTGATCATCCAGTAACCTCATTATCCTCGTAGTGTTGGAAATATAGAAACATACTTAGTTAACTGCAATTATTTTAATGGCTTTTTATTTTATTTTTTGCGACTATTTGCACTTTCTGGGATATAGTGATAATTTATTTTTATAATATGTACATCTGTCTGTAGTAACTTCAATGATCATTGTAGGTATCCAAGATTTATTTTTACTCTTGCGGCATGAAAAGCAGCAATCACACTATATTGTTTCCCTTCCCTCTCTCACTATTCCTTAACCTCCTTAAACTTTAATTCTTATGCTTATTATGTAGGCTATTCATTGTCGTTACACAGTTGTTCTCCGTTAGTTTTTTGTTCAGTGTCATCTATATGGTCCGAGTCTGGCTGACCGGGAGCGTGGCAGACACATGGCGTGTAAGAATCTTTATTGGATCTAATTTACAACAACAATGCATTTTGTTCTTATAGGCACTTTTTGTGAGTATTAAAATTCTTGGCTTCGGATGAAGAGAAAGTAATGTACCTTAACTTCATTCGAATTCAAGATTTTTTTCTTTAGGATTGATAATATCTATCACTAGCAGCGCCTCGCGGTTTCACCCACGTAGTTCCCGTTCCCGTGGGAATATGGGGATAAAATATAACCTATGTCACCCGGGGATAGTATAGCTACCCAACAGTGAAAGAATTTTTCAAATCGGTCAAGTATTTTCGGAGCCTATTCAATGCAAAGAAACAGAACATTAAAATCTTTCCTCTTTATAATATTAGTGTAGATGACACGCGTTTCAAGGACTGAAACGCATGCAGCGATATCTATATATATTCTAATCTCTAAAATTCTAGATAAACAAAACAAAAACTTTAAAGTAAACGAAGCTTTCTCACAAAATAGTAAAACATTATGAGTGCTGATTTAAGCACAACCCTAGCATTGCAAAAACACAGAGAAAACAGAGCAAAACTTTATGAGTATATAACGAAGAATTGGTAGAAGTTACATGAAATGGTTGAACCGCTGAATGAATACATTTCAAAAGACTTCAGACTGAATTTATTATAACAATAGAACGATAAGGTAGGAAAAACTGCGCAGAGAAAATATTTTCATTCAAGGAAGAATGAATGAAACTTACATTGTAATAATAGCTAATGATGGATTGTTAATTGTATTCCTACGTGATAGGTCAGAACACTAATTATGGATGACTTGAACTTCACTTCAATTATCTGCTTTGTAACTGATTCTATGGTGAAGATATCATGGTCATCAGCTATTACGCATTTACTACGTCTTATTGTTTCTGTAGTCCGTAGTCTTTTTTTCTATTTTCCACTGTATTAATAAGAGAAGGAAAACCTTCCATTTATACTTTTCCTACATTAGCCATTTTGTCATTTGCATAATTCTCTTCCGTAAACACAACAATAATAATAGTTTTAGATAGTTCTTTATCTTTCCTATGCAGAGACCAGTCCACTCCTATTCCAACGTATCATTCTCATGTAGCCTGAAACTACCTATCTATGCCACGTTCGTGTTTCCTCCAATTTTCCAATCTAGCACTAGTGGCATGATCGTATCCAAGCGATATGATACGATCCGACCGGATCGAAAGTTCTGGTGGCCTTCCAACTCGGCCAACGTTGGCCCAACAGAAACTAGGACATGAAGTGAGCGTGGCATTGTGCCCGTGGGAAGTAGAGATTACAGCCGTTCCTAATAGGGATGTGGATTATTGTGGATGCTTCTTTTGTATGCATCGCATGATGCGGGCGGCGTTAACTGTCAATAATAAATTGAATCACGAATGTTCTGGAATGAAACTACACTTTTTCTATAGTAGTGGTCGGATATTCAAATTCGTTGTAAATTGGGATTTAAGTAGTGGAGCGTCAGTTTTGATGCATAATTTTGAAGCATAAACAAACAATATAATTTAGAGTTGAGTTTGATGTTATGTTGTCTACGCTGGATATGGCTCCATGATTTCACCCCGCTTTTATTTCCTTGTTTATTTAATATCTACTAATTACTAAGTTTCTGACTAACCTGGATAAATCGACACGAAACCGAAGGAAAACACTAGAATAACAAACAAATAAACAGAACAATAAGATGAAAAAACGATCGAACGATGCGATAGTTAATCCAGCTTGGTTTTGTCTTGGAACCTTACCTTTTTTCTGGATGAGTAATCATCGAATGACTTCTCCCGCTCTAGGCGGAGCGGAAGGGAGTGTCAGAATCTTACTGACTAAATTCCACCTGTGTTCCTCCTAAAGCCCTTAGCGTTCCAGGGCCGCGGTGACTCTATCGAACAATTTCCGCAATTGGAATCTTCATCTAGGAAGCATGCGAGTTCACGTATGCAAAATTCGCAACTTCCGCAATTTATCGGCAGTGCCATTAATTAGCATGGAGCTCATTCAAACGTATTATTATGACATAAGTAGTCATGACACTGTCTTATTAATGACTTCGACGTTATCTACTAGACTTACGATGTAAATGACAGGTATTTATTAAAATTACTCGTTGACACGCCATTATTCATGCAGAAACATTACCTAAATGTTTAATCGATAATTATCGCTGTGTTGTCAATGCTGAAACTTCTAGAAATGGAAAGGTGTCGATTTGATAAAGGTAAATAAATAATAAAACTGGTATCTTATCGAAATAGATTTTTAATGGGTGTAGGTAGGTACCACGGGTGCCACCTACTACTCATCTTTTGGATAGCACTAAATGAATGGTGTTGGTATCAATTTATTTTTTAAATAAAAATATTCTTCTGTGAAAAGCATATTTTTAACCGACTTGCAAAAAAGGAGGACTTATTTTTTCTATATAGAAAAAAAAAAGGAACACATCACTCAATACTTTTTACTAGGTGTACCAATTTTGATAATTCTTCTTTATATTCGAAAGCTGGTGCTTGTCATGTGGTTCCATTTAAATGTGAGTGAGATCTTACGACTCGAGTTTGAGTTATCCCTAATAATGCGTGGCTTCGACTACATTGATGATGTTCTCATTCTCACTTGTCGATGTAAAAAAAAATCTATAGGTATATTATGTTTTGGAAGAGCATCGTTGTATCTCCTTTCTAGTTTGGTGAAGATTTGATTAAGAACTTCGGAGATAGGAAACGGAACTCTTCAATAAATGATAGCTAATATATTCCGGGATTGCTGAAATCGCATATGTCTGTTTATTTTTTACACCAGTTTAGAACGCTGTTTTTTTATCTATTTCTTCTTTCAACCGACATCTAAACAAAATAAAACAAAAAGTATAAGATAACTTTAATTTGTGTAGGTTTGAAGTCGGTATTAAAAAACGAAGAAATAACCACAGACACGAGCTTTCCTTACTTTTCTTGTGTTTTTTTTGGTATTTGCTTTTAATCCTCGATATTTTATATTTTATTTGCCCATAAAAAATACTTTCCTCCTTCTATACCTATAATTCAGTATTACTTAATTCATCGACAATATTGCAGGAGATACAAGTACCTTCCTTAGATACTCATACTACCTAATGGCTATAAAAAATGTATGGAATTAATTACGAAATATGGAAAAAAGCATACCTTAACAAAATTAATGATTGTTCACGAACTCTATCAATCCCTCAACTTTGCCTGTAGACTTCAAGTCAACCTGTGCTTGATACTATGTGACATATTTTCCATAACATGATAGTATTTTTTCCTTATCTTACCAGTGTTTCAATAAATGGCAACCAGTTTCACCTCACCTAATTTGTATAAGTGTTTGACAAATAAAACTACGGTTCTACACGTGTTACTGTAGATAGATACTGTATACATAATGTTTCACTAGACAGAACAAATTAGTTATAATCTAGTGTGAAATATAGTAATTATTTGTGCAGGTAATAATGATGATCGTGCATGAGTTTCACTTATGTTTAGTTTAGGATAGATTTTGCCTTATAATTTCCGAATTTCTGCAGCTGGGCCCTCCCTCTTCCATGAAGTATTATGAAAACCATAATGACTCCCCGTTTGGGAGGAAGCTGGACTATTCAAGACGATTAGCACTATTCCTTTTCACACAGTGAAATCATAATATCTTTAGCATAAAAATGGGAATTGGGTTGGAGATTTGGGCTTGCTTGAGCAGTTGATTATCGCTTTACCCGAACTGAAATATTCAACACACATATTCATATTTGACAAGATCGACAAAAATCGACTGTTCTAAAGAACATCTAATTTTAACGAGTTTACCCATGTATATAATATTAGGATATAAATTGATTGTTAAAGGACATCTACCTAACTTGCTTAGGTGTTTGCATTTGTCACTCACCTTACTAGCTCAAATCAACATTTTACAGAACAATTAACAAAATCAATTAACCACAATAGCGACCAGGTTAACTGACAAGTTCGAACGATCAATGTCACTGAGTTAAGAACGTTTATTTACAAACAATCCCCGCTCTCAGCTGCATTGTCATATGGAGGGGCGCGACCTCTGTTCAGCGCGCACATCCGAAGTTGCGCCACCGAACACTGCGAGCCTCGGGCGCACCCAGCACCTCTATAAGGAGACCAGTGAGTCGATGTGATCGGGGTCTTAATTACCGTGATCGAATTTGTCAGAAATGAAAAAATGGTTACATTCCGTTCCAGGTGGTTGTTTGGCAGTGGTCAAGGGCAGTTTAGAAGGTCCCCATGGATTAAAAAGAAAGTGGAATGGACTCTCCTGGAATTGGTTTGACAAAAAACAAGCAATCTTCGAAGCCTTGATTGACGTATCAAACTGATTTAGCGGTCAAGGCCAAGTTCAATTAATTAATGATATCTACTTTTTTGCTGTGCATGATGTGTTTTTTTTTGTGACCACAGTCAGTCGATGTCAATGATGTTTAGTAGTATACTTCGATGCAAAAAATATACCTAAACATTATGAAAGTATGAATATATTTTACACAACCGGCGATTGAAAGCTATTCAGGGATTTGGAACAAAATAACACTTTTGGCGGAACTTTAACCACAAATTAGAATATATATAAGTCTGTGCCAAATGTTTGGCTGTCGTAATGACCCAGAATCCAGAAGGACAAATCGCTGCAGATCAATCAAAAATTCCGTTACTTAACTGTAAATTAATTTTTAAATTAGAAACTGGCGGTTATTTTTTGATAGTAAACTCATAGCTCCTTTTTTATAATATGTACTTACTTGATTTAAGGATAATTCATATTGTATCCAAAAACCTCACTGCTGCATCTTTCTCAAGTTTGTACACTTGTGGTTTCCCATTGTTCTCTATCAATTAATTATGTCAGCAATCAAAAGCGGTTCTTATGATGTGGTTAATTTTCAGATATGCTTCGTAACTTCCCCAGTCATTGTTACTAATGACATAATGACGTGTGCGAATGTGTTAATGCTATCTTTGTCCAGAAATTTCTCGGAAGTTGGTATAAAAAGAATCGTTTTTATTGAATTGAGCAGGGTTCAACTAAGGTCATCGGGATGTAACTACGAAGAAAACGCTGGTTCAGCTTAGGTCATCATGATGTTTGTGTTCAAGTTCTAACACCAAACTTACTATCAAGTACATACATTGATATGTAATTAATTCATAATTCGATCAACGATGGCGTTGTGCAAATACGTCTTCTTTCTAAATCTCCCTATTAAGATTTTCCGGGCCTTAATGACTCTCCGTGCTAATTGTATGATTTTTGAGTTTAGTTCTGCTCTATAGTGCAAGTTCAGAATTATAGCTATCTTGGATTCTCAGGATTTTTATTCAGTGCTAGGTGACCAGATCTAACAGTTTGAAAAAAATGCATCATAAATCCTGCAGGGTTTATATGCGTAATTGGCAATAACATAGATTAACTTATATTTCGGTTATTACAGTCACAATCACCAAAAAAATCTTGACGTTTATTATTGAACAGATAAATTACTAAGTTAACGAGCTTCTGTCAGTGTCTAAAAATAAAATGTTGTTGCTATCGGCTAAATTGAATTCAAAACAATCTATATTTACATTTTTATGAACCGCTTTTTTATCATGGATAAAAAAAACTAATGTGTTATATTAGGAACTGTCTGACGTCAAGAAACTTGCTTTACCGGTTCAGTTAAAAAACGAAGTGTACCTATACTGAGTTCAGCTGGTTGCGGGGCACGTGGAGTGTAAACGGATGGCTTTTAGTCAGTAAGAGCCAACACTCCAGGATTCATTTAATTATTTTCCATCCAAAAAAAGGTACTGAGTTCAAAATTACGTCAGATTCTAAAGGAAAAAAGCTGCAGTTCTTATTAATGTGATTATTTTCTATTTTACTTGTATTTCAACTAGGTACGCGGAGGTTCCAGTTCAACAGAGTGGTAACAGCCAGAAGCAACCACTAATAAATAAAACGTAATAGTTTTTTAATAACAATATATATTATATAGTACAAAAAAAAAAAACAACGAATTACGCAATATTAGATGAATTTATAAATAGCATTAAGGATGCAGATGAATGAGATAAACGTAAACATAAAGATTTATTCTTTAGAGCCAAATTAAAGAGGTCGTTAAGAATCTTCCAGACTCTGCCACAATATTGACAGTCAAAGTACAGACCTACCAGTAAGTAAGTTAGTCTAGTCGAAACTAGACAAATAGTTTAAGTAAATACATAGTTCGCACGCATCACGTGAATAGTTCCTGACAATAAGTCGTGTGTACCAGATTAAATATTACTGTTTGCGTATAATTTCCTTGAACGCGTAATATTAAAAAAAAAAAAACAAAATAAACCGCTTTGAATGAGGTGGACAAACAATATGCTCATGTAATTTGGTGTTACAGTTGGGTTATTATGACAATTATGATGTAATATTTATTTTGACCGCGGTAATGATACTTTATGACATTTTTCATTAGACTTCTTTCAATGAATCTAATTATATATTTATGACTAGTATTTCGCTTGGGGGCGCGAGTTGCAAGCAACCCGCGGTGTCTTTTTAGTATTTTTTTACTAACAATTATTATCTCTACAATGTCAGATTTCTGAGATACGCAAAGGGGTTGAAAGAAGGGGGTTGAAAAGGGTTGATTTTTTATTGGTCATATACTCACCCAGATACCCTCTATACAACCCCGAAAACCATTTTTCTCTACAATGTCAGGTTTCTGAGATATGCCAAGGGGTTGAAACAAGGGGGTTGAAAAGGGTTGAATTTTTTATTGGCCATATACTCATCCAGATACCCACTATATAACCCCGAAAACCATTTTTCCCTTCAATGTCAAGTTTCTGAGATACGCAAAGGGGTTGAAAGTAGGGGGTTGAAAAGGGTTGAATTTTTTAGTGGCCATATACTCATCCAGACACCTTCTATACAACCCCGAAAACCATTTTTCTCTACAATGTCAGGTTTCCGAGATATGCCAAGGGGTTGAAACAAGGGGGTTGAGAAGGGTTGAATAGGGTTGAATTTTTTATTGGCCATATACTCATCCAAACACCCTCTATACAACCCCGAAAACCATTTTTCTCTAAATGTCAGATTTCTGAGATACGCAAAGGGGTTGTAAAAAGGGGGTTGAAAAGGGGTAGTTTTTTTTTTCGTTTTCTACTCATCCAAACACCCTCTATACAACCCCGAAAACCATTTTTCTCTTCGACGCCAGGTTTCTGAGATAAGCAATGGGGTTGAAAGAAGGGGGTTGAAAAGGGGTAGTTTCAGATTTTTCCCATACTCACCCCGACACCTTCTATACAACCCCATAAAAAGTTTTCCCCTCTTAGCACGGGAAGTGGGAGAACAATTATGTCAATCAGTCAGTGGTTATTTAATTGTATATAATATAACTAGTATTTCGCTTGGGGGCGCGAGTTGCAAGCAACCCGCGGTGTCTTTTTGGTATTTTTAGTAACAATTATTATCTCTACAATGTCAGATTTCTGAGTTACGCAAAGGGGTTGAAAGAAGGGGGTTGAAAAGGGTTGAATTTTTTTTGGCCATATATTCACCCAGATGTCCTCTATACAACCCCGAAGACCATTTTTCTCTACAATGTCAGGTTTTTGAGTTACGCAAAGGGGTTGAAAGAAGGGGGTTGAAAAGGGTTGAATTTTTTTTAGCCATATTTTCATCCAGATGCCCTCTATACAACCCCGAAAACCATTTTTCTCTACAATGTCAGGTTTCTGAGATACGCAAAGGGGTTGTAAAAAGGGGGTTGAAAAGGGGTATTTTTTTTTTTCGTTTTATACTCATCCAGACACCCTCTATACAACCCCGAAAACCATTTTTCTCTTTGCCGTCAGGTTTCTGAGATAAGCAATGGGGTTGAAAGAAGGGGGTTGAAAAGGGGTAGTTTCAGATTTTTCCCATACTCACCCCGACACCTTCTATACAACCCCATAAAAAGTTTTCCCCTCCTAGTACGGCAAGTGGGAGAACAATTATGTCAATCAGTCAATCAGTGAGTGGTTTTTTAATTATATATAATATAATAATGACTAGTATTTCGCTTGGGGGCGCGAGTTGCAAGCAACCCGCGGTGTCTTTTTAGTATTTTTTTACTAACAATTATTATCTCTACAATGTCAGATTTCTGAGATACGCAAAGGGGTTGAAAGAAGGGGGTTGAAAAGGGTTGATTTTTTATTGGTCATATACTCACCCAGATACCCTCTATACAACCCCGAAAACCATTTTTCTCTACAATGTCAGGTTTCTGAGATATGCCAAGGGGTTGAAACAAGGGGGTTGAAAAGGGTTGAATTTTTTATTGGCCATATACTCATCCAGATACCCACTATATAACCCCGAAAACCATTTTTCCCTTCAATGTCAAGTTTCTGAGATACGCAAAGGGGTTGAAAGTAGGGGGTTGAAAAGGGTTGAATTTTTTAGTGGCCATATACTCATCCAGACACCTTCTATACAACCCCGAAAACCATTTTTCTCTACAATGTCAGGTTTCCGAGATATGCCAAGGGGTTGAAACAAGGGGGTTGAGAAGGGTTGAATAGGGTTGAATTTTTTATTGGCCATATACTCATCCAAACACCCTCTATACAACCCCGAAAACCATTTTTCTCTAAATGTCAGATTTCTGAGATACGCAAAGGGGTTGTAAAAAGGGGGTTGAAAAGGGGTAGTTTTTTTTTTCGTTTTCTACTCATCCAAACACCCTCTATACAACCCCGAAAACCATTTTTCTCTTCGACGCCAGGTTTCTGAGATAAGCAATGGGGTTGAAAGAAGGGGGTTGAAAAGGGGTAGTTTCAGATTTTTCCCATACTCACCCCGACACCTTCTATACAACCCCATAAAAAGTTTTCCCCTCTTAGCACGGGAAGTGGGAGAACAATTATGTCAATCAGTCAGTGGTTATTTAATTGTATATAATATAACTAGTATTTCGCTTGGGGGCGCGAGTTGCAAGCAACCCGCGGTGTCTTTTTGGTATTTTTAGTAACAATTATTATCTCTACAATGTCAGATTTCTGAGTTACGCAAAGGGGTTGAAAGAAGGGGGTTGAAAAGGGTTGAATTTTTTTTGGCCATATATTCACCCAGATGTCCTCTATACAACCCCGAAGACCATTTTTCTCTACAATGTCAGGTTTTTGAGTTACGCAAAGGGGTTGAAAGAAGGGGGTTGAAAAGGGTTGAATTTTTTTTAGCCATATTTTCATCCAGATGCCCTCTATACAACCCCGAAAACCATTTTTCTCTACAATGTCAGGTTTCTGAGATACGCAAAGGGGTTGTAAAAAGGGGGTTGAAAAGGGGTATTTTTTTTTTCGTTTTATACTCATCCAGACACCCTCTATACAACCCCGAAAACCATTTTTCTCTTTGCCGTCAGGTTTCTGAGATAAGCAATGGGGTTGAAAGAAGGGGGTTGAAAAGGGGTAGTTTCAGATTTTTCCCATACTCACCCCGACACCTTCTATACAACCCCATAAAAAGTTTTCCCCTCCTAGTACGGCAAGTGGGAGAACAATTATGTCAATCAGTCAATCAGTGAGTGGTTTTTTAATTATATATAATATAATAACTAGTATTTCGCTTGGGGGCGCGAGTTGCGAGCAACTCGCGGTGTCTTTTTAGTATTTTTTGACTAACAACAAAGGGGTTGAAAGTAGGGGGTTGAAATGGCCATATAGGTACTCATCTAAATACCCTTTATACAACCTCGAAAACTATTTTTCTCTACTATGTCAGATTTCTGAGATACGCAAAGGGGTTGAAAAGAGTGGGTTGAAAATGGTTGAATTTTTATTGGCCATATACTCATCTAAATACCCTTTATACAACCTCGAAAAATATTTTTCTCTACTATGTCAAATTTCTGAGATACGCAAAGGGGTTGAAAGAAGGGGGTTGAAAAGGGTTGATTTTTTATTGGCCATATACTCACCTAGATACCCTCTATACAACCCCGAAAACCATTTTTCTCTACAATGTCAGGTTTCTGAGATATGCCAAGGGGTTGAAACAAGGGGTTGAAAAGGGTTGAATAGGGTTGATTTTTTTATTGGCCATATACTCACCCAGATACCCTCTATACAACCCCGAAAACCATTTTGCTCTAAAATGTCAGATTTCTGAGATACGCAAAGGGGTTGTAAAAAGGGGGTTGAAAAGGGGTAATTTTTTTTTTCGTTTTATACTTATCCAGACACCCTCTATACAACCCCGAAAACCGTTTTTCTCTTCGACGTCAGGTTTCTGAGATAAGCAACGGGGTTGAAAGAAGGGGGTTGAAAAGGGGTAGTTTCAGATTTTTCCCATACTCACCCCGACACCTTCTATACAACCCCATAAAAAGTTTTCCCCTCCTAGCACGGCAAGTGGGAGAACAATTATGTCAATCAGTCAATCAATCAATCAGTGAGTGGTTTTTTAATTGTATATAATATAACTAGTATTTCGCTTGGGGGCGCGAGTTGCAAGCAACCCGCGGTGTCTTTTTAGTATTTTTTGACGAACAATTATTATCTCTACAATGTCAGATTTCTGAGTTACGCAAAGGGGTTGAAAGTAGGGGGTTGAAAAGGGTTGAATTTTTTTTGGCCATATTTTCATCCAAATGCCCTCTATATAACCCCGAAAACCATTTTTCTCTACAATGTCAAGTTTCTGAGATACGCAAAGGGGTTGAAAGTAGGGGGTTGAAAAGGGTTGAATTTTTTATTGGCCATATACTCATCCAGATACCCTCTATACAACCCCGAATACCATTTTTCTCTAAAATGTCAGATTCCTGAGATACGCAAAGGGGTTGAAAGTAGGGGGTTGAAAAGGGTTGAATAGGGTTGAATTTTTCATCGGCCGTATACTCATCTAGACACCCTCTATACAACCCCGAAGACCATTTTTCTCTAGAATGTCAGGTTTCTGAGATACGCAAAGGGGTTGAAAGTAGGGGGTTGAAAAGGGTTGAATAGGGTTGAATTTTTAATGGCCATATACTCACCCAAATACCCTCTATACAACCCCGAAAACCATTTTTCTCTAAAATGTCAGATTTCTGAGATACGCAAAGGGGTTGTAAAAAGGGGGTTGAAAAGGGGTATTTTTTTTTTCGTTTTATACTCATCCAGACACCCTCTATACAACCCCGAAAACTATTTTTCTCTTCGACGTCAGGTTTCTGAGATAAGCAATGGAGTTGAACGAAGGGGGTTGAAAAGGGGTAGTTTCAGATTTTTCCCATACTCACCCCGACACCTTCTATACAACCCCATATAAAGTTTTCCCCTCCTAGTACGGGAAGTGGGAGAACAATTATGTCAATCAGTCAGTCAATCAATCAGTCAGTGGTTTTTTAATTGTATATAATATAATTTGCGTTTTATTTTACAGCGTCTTTATTATATTCTTTGATAGCTGCGTAGATACTTTATACAATTGTACTCTTTGTGAATATCAATGGGCATTAAGTAGAGACTCTGACATTCATAAATTGTTAGCTAAAATGGTTATATACGCCGTGTGCAGAAATTCTTTAACAAACATTACGGGTATTCGGCAATTTGCATATGGTTACTTTAAAGGTCGCTAAAACACGACACACGGTACCTGTTTTATAACTATATTTACATAATCATTAGAATAATTGTTTTGAATACATTTTGTTTGAGACATATAATTATAATAGTTCTCAGGTGTCAAGATTGGACTCAGTTCTCTAGACCGTGAACATTTGATAGATACCCATCGTAGAAATAAGGTAAAACATATTTACTTAAAACACATAATTAAAGTAGGTACCTATAGTTTTATTTTGGTAGAAGGTAGGTCTTGAGAACTCGCAAGTGAATTGCATATTGCAAAAATAAATACGTCGTTTCAACAAATTATTCCCAAAAATTAGCTATCCTGTAAAGTTTGTAACTTCAACGTCTTTCAAAGATGAAAGTTAATTAAGATGTATAACAAAGTAAGATGACCAGTAGCAGACGATTGAACCATGAATAACCTTTTAAGTTCAAATAAAGTCACAATCAAATAGGAAATACTTGAGATGAACCACTGCGCAGTTGTCAACGGAGGTCAAAACATATTTGATTGTCGCAACCTCGGTTGTTGCGCGACCGATGAAGAGAGAAAGTGCGGGCTGTATGGTCAGAGGTACCTCGGGTGTACCTCTGTGGCGTGTGGTGTGAGGAGTGCCGTTAGCGAACATCATTGGCTGCAGGCGGAAGTGTTGTAGCTATATGACTTGTAACAGCTTTGCGAATGTACTGTGAAGTCAAGAGTTTGGCTAGCAGTGCAGGACTAGACGTTGTGGCTATTTTTGGGGCAGGATTATTTTTCAGCTGTGGCTTTTGGCTGAAATGATAATGATGACGACACAACGCGCAAGGATATACATCTACAACTACAATGTGTTACTAATTACTGGGCTACTAAGCACCCCAGTCGGTCTATTCTGCCAACATCTTACTGTGTACACTTAAGCAGAGTGAGTAAGAACTGAACTGCTATTTCATCTTGTTTGTATGGATTGACGGCTAACTTTATGTTCACTTTACCTAAGCTTACGCGGTGAGATGTTTACAGGATCATATTGCTGTACACTGTACAGGCCTTAGCTATTCACCTGCCTAAGTACTCATCCATTTTGCTGAGTGTACATTGCGCACTGCGCCATATCTCGTCAAGCAACGATATACTGACATGACATAACATGACTGCTTTTTGCCTTTGCATGCAAAGCTAAGAAACAAGGAGATGCGTACGGTGACCGTTGATACAGTTATTGGCACATTGTGGATATCTATACGGGCGTTGATCATACAGCATCTGCAGTTAAAAGTAACATTTTCACAGTGTTTTTTTTAGTTGTATCTTTATAAGGAATACTATTATAATATACTCGTACAAAGGAATGGAAAGAGTTACACCTACACCTCTAAAGGACGATTAAAACACAATGAAAGGCTCTGATAAATAAAGAAGGAAGGAGATGGGATTTAAAGAACAGAAAAGAAGAATAAGAAAGAAGTATTAGGGAAACATGTACAAGAGTACCTTGATTAGACACACAAGCTTAGCCGACGAAGACGACCTAATAAGGGTTGACAGTTCCTTGGATAGTTTACATCGAGGTCATATTTGGCTAGACCTCTGTCTAGCATTAGTTTGATGACGTAATTGGCTAAGTACTACATAGATATGTTAGTGCCTACGTGTGGCACAAGTAGCCGTGTGGTTTTGGCACAGTGCCAGCCACATGGTGCACTTCTACTGCCTCTCTAGTGCCTCATTACATTACTAATCAATTGCACAACTCTTACACTAGAGGAGGACAGAGTTCTTGTTTAAATTTTCACTTGTGCGATAATGATATGAAGTAAGAAATATGTGGCATTGATAACCTGTAACCAAAACATGGTGATGATAAATATTTATTTAACGTTCTTACATAATAATTATGCGAGGAGGGTGTGGCTTCATAAGATGGTAGCTGTTCGACACGTCTGCGGCTGGAGGTGCCTTGGTCAGTCTGTGGATGGGAGAGGTTTTTATCCAGCAGTGGACGTATTCCAGCCGAAAAAAGTCTATGGATAGGTGATTTTTCGTTTCATCGGTGTTTTGGCTGGTCTCGTTGGTCAACCTTGACTGTTGGTTACCGTAAAATAGACAAAACAAGTACATACTTACCATCAGAAGTTTAAAGTAGGTAAGTAATTTATATACATATTTCTTTATTTGATAATTGAACCCGGTGGCCTATGAACCTGTGCAGAAAACAAAGTCATTATTATACATAATAATGAATCAAAATGTGTATCACAAAAACTCCAAATTGACCTAACATAAGTACATACAATATGAATCACATTCTGTATAATACACTCGACAGTTCGAGATCATTTCAAAAGAGTTTAACGCTCAAAGGTTGAACGTCAATATCGCTTTGGACTTTGACCAATCAAGGTAAAACACCCAAGCATTGCACCAAAACGACGAAACTGGACTTTGAACGCCAGTTACTTTAACTTGCGAAATAGAATTATTTGTATTGACTGATTGAGACTAATATTGAGACGGAAATTTAACAGGTAGACTAGAATCAATAAGGAAATTTTTGTTTCTGGTTATTTTGGAGCTGTATTGATGTTATGTACTCGTACGTGGCTGCAGCGTTAATGTTGACTGTTTGTACGGGGAACTGATTATGTTCAACAAATCACTGAAGCCAGTAGTTTAAATACAGTATAGGATTCTACTTTTGACAAGCTGACGGGGGAAAAACACTTCTATATAAACAACATTGCTATGAGACTCAAAAAAAGTTTTGATATAAAAAATCAGCTGTTCTGTACTTGCATAGCAATTTATCATCGCTTAGCAAACAAAACCACACAAGGCGGAAATTAAAGGTTCGTTTATAACGTTTTCATGTCATTAAGTAAAACTCTTTGTCGCGGATTTTATGTTATAATTTTTATCGAAGCGCCGAGTACATCGTCGTGGAGGTAGTGCAAAGCGCCCTAGTAAATAGGTTTCAATAAACATTCCGGTTTTTAGCTCTACTTTATAGTTATTCAAGATGTCTTGAGCGGTGTAGTTTGCTATGTGGCTATGTTCGCAAAACTCGACAAAATATTTATGCACAAATCAATAGGTTTTATTTTTGATTGATTGGCAATTAATCAATCATCTTCAATTAAAGTCATCGTGTATATTTTTCAATGTCAATTGTTTTCAGCGACTTCCGCGGCTGACTGTACTGTTTGTATGTCATTAACTCCGTTATTATAATGATACTAGCTGCTGCCCGCGACTTCGTCCCCGTGGAATCCCCGATTTTAAATCATTCTTTATCGCTGCTCCGCTCCTATTGGTCTTAGCGTGATGATATATAGCCTATAGCCTTCCTCGATAAATGGGCTATCTAACACTGCAAGATTTTTTCAAATCGGACCAGAACTTCCCGAGATTAGCGCGTTCAAACAAACAAACAAACTCTTCAGCTTTATAATATTAGTATAGATTATGTATTTACGCACAAGAGTAACATGATTTACATAATAATTATCTAACATCGATGAGAACAATTATTGTAATATTACCTATGTTGACGTCAGTGTTACGGGTTTATTGTAACCACTGACTCGTGTACGGAATACCATTATTATAAAGTTAAGTTTTACATAGAGCGGTATTTACCGGGTCTTTGTGGCTAGTCATATATCTATACTAATACATATTATAAAGAAGAAAGATTTGTAATCATATATCTATACTAATACATATTATAAAGAAGAAAGATTTGTAAGTATTTTTGTATGTAACGAATAAACTCAAAAACTATTGGACCGATTTCAAAAAATCTTTCACCATTAGAAAGCTACATTCACCCTGAGTAACTAGGCTATATGTTATCCCCGTTTTCCCATGGGAACGGGAACTACCCGGGTGAAACCGCAGGGTGCTGCTAGTGGGCGGGCCGGGGCTGCCTTCAAGCGGCTCTTGCCCAATCTAGGGGGTCCAAACGCCTCCTGCCGGAGGCTGTACGCGGGGATCGTGCGGTCCATGGCCCTTTACGGGGCCCCAGTGTGGGCGCTGTCGCTAAGGCGACTGCCAGCGCGCCACCTGGTCTCGGCCCAGAGGGTCATGGCCATTCGGCTAGTCCGTGGATACCGCACGGTCTCTGGCGAGGCGGCGAATCTCCTTGCCGGATTGCTGCCGTGGGATCTGGAGGCGAGAGCCCTCGCGCTCGTTTACGCGTTGCGCGTGGAGGCGCTAAGTCGGGGTGAAACTCTGCTGCCGTGGCAAATTGCTGCGCAGCGGACGGAGCTCCGGCGGGATCTCACGGAGGTTTGGAGACAGCGACTATCGCAATCCAGTGCTGGGCACGCCACTATTGCGGCGATAAGTCCCCTCTTTGAGGCGTGGCTGGAGAGACGTCACGGCGTCCTCACCTTCCGCCTGACGCAGGTGCTCACCGGACACGGCTGTTTCGGGAGGTACCTGTGTCGGATCCAGCGGGAGGACACGTCCGGGTGTCATCACTGTGTGGATCGCCCGGAGGACACGGTGGAGCATACGGTGGAGGTCTGCCCTGCTTGGGCGGAGCACCGCCGTGTCCTCGTCGAGGCGATCGGCGGCGGCGACCTCTCGCGTCCGGCCCTGGTTCAAGCCATGGTCCGGAGCGAGGAGGCATGGGAAGCGATCGCCTCCTTCTGTGAAGCAGTAATGCTAGCGAAGGAGGAGGCGGAACGCGTGCGTGAGAGGGAAACCTCACGCCCCAGCCACCGCAACAGAAGAAGACGCCCCGGGCGTCGGGAAACGCAGGGCGATTCCCGGCCACCGTAGGCGCGGGCCTGCGGATGGCGAGCTATGGGTGGCTCGCCGTCCGATAGCAACCAGGCCCGAGTCGACGGCGCGTCGTGTTCCACGCGCGCCTCAAAGAGCCGTCAGCAACGTAGACGGGGCCCCATAGGGTCAGTGCCTGCTAGGGTTGCGGATTTTGTTCGAAAGAGTCACCGCAGCCCTGGAACGCAAAGGGCACAAGAAGGATCACGGGTGGGTTTTAGTCAGTAAGAGTCTGACACTCCCTTCCGCTCCGCCCAGAGCGGGAGAAGTCATTTGATGATTTCCCATCCAGAAAAAAAAAAAAAAAAAAAAAAAAAAAAAAAAGGGTGCTGCTAGTGGTTTATAATTTTCTTCTGAATAAACAACGTACATTGCAACGAAATACAAAAAGAGAACTTTGCCAGAGCGTCTGTAAACTGATAAATTGTTTTATGACCATCATCATCCACTGCTGGACATAGGCCTGCGTCTCGCATCCATCAGCTACTCGCGACCCTCACCAGGTCATTGGGTCAACTTGTGGGAGGCCTTCCAACACTTCGTCTTCCAGTATGCGGGCGCCACTCCAGAACTTTTTGGCCCCATCGACCACCTGTTCTGCGTTGCATTGTGCCCTGTCCACTACCACTTCAGTTTGGCGATCCTTCGAGTTTTGTCGGTAACCCTGGTTCTTTTGCGGATATCGTCATTCCTGATTCGATCACTCAAAGAAACTCTAAGCATTGCTAATATGCTCACCCGCGGGTTCGCAAGATGCACGAGAGTGGTGAAAGTTACGCTATTCAAAGCTTATTGCCAGTCCTTCTACTCAAGCGGCCTGTGGGTGAGATATACGCAGCGAGTCTACAGAGCCCTGCGCACTCAGTACAATAATGCGTTCAGGATGTTTTTGGGATTGCCATGGCGGTGCAGCGCATCTGGAATGTTTGCTGAAGCGCGCGCTGATGGTTTCCAGGCTATCATGCGCAAAAAAGCAGCTTTTCTGCTGGCCCGTATGCGGAGTGGCAACAACTGCATTCTGAACGCAATACTTAGCTGTGCGTTTTGACTGTCCCTTTAAAAACCAGTGGGTCAAGTCTTGTGTTAGTGTGGCGAGTCATGCCAAATAAAGTAAATAAGAAATGTGTACTAGGTTAAGATGTATATAGGTCTATGCCACCCGAAATAAAGTTATTATTATTATTGGCCTCTTCATTGCCTTTTGGCTTACTTTAAGCCTTTCGATGTGGCCCATTTTGAGCGACCTCGTTTCAAGTCCGTAGGTCATCACACACACACACACAGGTCACAGACTTTAGTCTTGAGACACTGTGAGACGAGAAGATACCACGCAACTTTCCGAACGTATGTTGAACTACCAGCGCCCCGCGATTTCACCCGCGTTGTTCCCGTTCCCGTGGCAATACGGGGATAAAATATATGCCTATGACACTCCACAATGACGTAGCTTTCTAAAAAAAATTGAAAATCGATTCAGTAGATCCAGAGATTACCCCTTACAACGTCACAAACTCACACCCTCACAAACAAACGTTACCTCTTTATAATATTAGTATAGAAGTATAGATTAGTATAGATGATAACAATAGATACCGAATATAAATAATGTGTAAAATCCAAAATATTTCCTTGACACAATAAATACAACAGACTGACTGAAAGCTATATCACAATCAAAGGCTGAACGAGCATAATCCAATTAAATTCAATTCATTGAGTTTAAAAGAACGCAATAAAAAAAGAGACATGATTGTTACATTATCCCCCCTACCGTTATATATCTGAAACCTCCCCCGTTCCCCAATTCGAACCTCACATGGTTAAAGGACGTGACCTTGACAACGTTGTGATCTTAGAACTTGCCTGTCAGGTATTACTTACTTACTGCTATTCTCAAGGGCTGTTTACATTTCCTGGTACAAGCGACGTCACTAGCTGCTCCAATTCCTTTTATTTGTAGTGTCCTTGACATTAACTAAAGCTATAAAAATACATTTAAAAGTTGTAACAGTTTAGTCTCTACTTTTTGCATAACACAACCGGTGTTTCTGCGTTTCAAGATTCTCATTATGTATCCGAAGGTTAACCTGATTCCCATTATTTAGCTAACGCTGTTCGTCGGATTTTTCAGAGTGTATTTCTATTGCCGTTATTAAAACAAATATTGAATGCTAGCAAAAGCATAGCATAATCAGCCTTTCAATGTTCCCACTGCTGGGACACAGACCTCCTCTCTAAGGGAATTGAATGCTAAAATTACATTAAATATAAAAGGGGCATACAGGAAACATGATTTCTTCGGCTTATGGTACGGAACCCTTCGTGTGGAAGTCTAATCCTTGGCTTTTAGGGTTCCGTAGCCAAATGGCAAAAAACGGAACCCTATGGATTCTTCATGTCTGTCTGTCTGTCTGTCTGTCCGTCCGTATGTCACAGCCGTTTTACTCGGAGACTATTAAAGCTACATAAGTGAAAATTTAAATTGAATCGAATTGATTGAAAATTTAAGAGATATGAGATTTTAACAGTGAATTACGGAACCCTTCACTATGCGTTGTCCGACACGCACTTGGCCGGTTTTTAAGTTTTTTAGTTCATAGGATCGTTTAACGATGCGAGATGTCGCTACAATAAAGTTGATTTAAGTGCTCCCCTATCTAGTTTTAATTTAGTGTAATTGGCTCAAGTAATTTTGTAGGTAGGTTTCTCGAACATTAAAGTGCTGGCTAAAGAATCTGTATTTATTATTATTTATGGTATAACTTCCAAGATTTCAGTATTTCGTAATGATTTTGATTCAGCTATACCTATGTTGGCTTTGTAACCCAACCCTGCTGCAGGATAAACCCTTTCTTTTTTTTTTTGGATGGGAAATCATCAAATGACTTCTCCCGCTCTGGGCGGAGCGGAAGGGAGTGTCAGACTCTTACTGACTAAAACCCACCCGTGATCCTTCTTGTGCCATTTGCGTTCCAGGGCCGCGGTGACTCTTTCGAACAAATTCCGCATCGCAGGATAGACCCTGGGGTCCAAGGGGTCCTTCGATCAAGAATATACGGGGTGCGGAGGCTTCTGTTTGCACCCCGTCACCGAATATGATAAAGACGGCTCTGTGGTCGAAGAATATTGCAAGTTACATCTGTTACCAGTGAAGCCAACACCTCAATCCCGTATACTTACTTGCTACACATCAATCTCAATTTGATTCGGTAAAACGGATCTCGTTCAATGCCCTTGCAGTTTCTCTTGCGACAACATTTAGTAGGTCCAGTTATACCTCCCTTACAAGGACACCTCATCAGCTGACGAGGAAACCCCAATGTTTTTCTAACTACCAACAACACAGTAAGCTAACAGAACGTTTGGAACGTTTACACACACTGTTATTTATTCGTGGGTGCCGTACAAGGGCAGAGCGTGTAATTTGTGTACCGTTAAGTTTAACTTGTTATACTTATTGACCTACATTTACTTGCTGTGTAGCCCACTACTAGCCACAATCAACTACTGAAAGTGCAATAACACCTCCACACATTGCCAGTGGCGGCCCTAGGGTGGTGCGAGCGATGCGACCGCGTCGGTCGGGGGGGGGGGGGGAGGTTAATGAAATGTACCGCAACAGCATAATAAAAAACTGGGATGTTAAGACATTGCTGTTTTGCCTTTTTTAAGACCAGCTTAACAATTTCAGTTTCAAACAAAAAAATTGCAACATGCCATCAGCAATTACCTAACATTGCTCAAACTGGCAGAAATGGCATAGGTACTTTTCTAAGCTAAAAAAAAATAATATAATAACTGTAAAAAAAAACCTAGGGGACCTGTTCAAATATCAAAGAAACAACCAAAAACACCGAGTTCTTTTTGTTTAGGAGTCGGTTGTTTTTTTCTTTGTAAAAAGTTTTTTTCCATCTCCCAAGATATTTTCAGTACTTGTATTGATAAAACGAGTACTATGACTCCATTTGAAATATTATATTATCGTTGGCCTGAATATATATAAACTATGCCATAATTAATCACAGATGAGCATAGAAACCACATGAAAGTTTTGTATTTGAAGGGGTGCCACTTTAAGTTCCAGCACCACCTAAAAATATGGCTAGTTTAGGTTGTTATGTTTCTTAGTCACTTATAAGTTAAATAGCCCAGCTTGCTTATTATCCAAGTGGCTTCGCTATAGATTGAAAATTATCCCAAGGGAAATAGTCCTTGGGATAAAAAAATTCTTTGTTCACATCTAGAACATGGCATGCACAATTATCATGCATTGAGCTACATCAGCTGCAGTGTGATTCTGTAAACCTCGCACCGTGTAAACTGGTGTACACTTAGGTGAAGTGGCAGTGTTACCAACTCTCAAAAATATATATCCCTAAAGTTTGTGCCCTAAAAAATATATAAATATAAATTCATAATGATTTAAAAATAATATGCTGTAATTTGTTTAACATTTTAAACAATAACCGCCATATGTACAGACAATAAAATGACCGCCAGTGGCGCCTATTGCCGCCAGTCACCACAGAGTGGTTGTAGAATTACGTACTAGATGTCGTTATAAGTCGCTAGGTCAAGAAATAAATATTATATCTATTTAATATTATATATAGTGAGTCAAAAAATCTCTGAAAATACCCCTATAAATTTCAGACCCCTAAAAAATCCCATCTCACTTATTTACCCCCTAAATCTGGGGGGAAAACCCCTAAGTTGGGAACCGTGTAAGTGAGTGAGAAGTGAACTGGTATTGTATCTTGTTTGTATGGTGTTGACGGTGTCAGAATAAACTGGCTGACCTATACGTCACTGACCCTTGTTGTTCAGTCATATATCAGCTTTAGGCAAATTATTATTGATGACGTTGTTTTATTTGCGCGATAGTACCAAAATAAACTGCGACAGGTTTTCTATAAAAAGCTTCGTATAGGTACATGTAGCTCTTAATAGATGGATGTTTCTTGCGATATTCAGAGCACAAACACAAGCTCTGTATGGAAAATTTGCGCCTTCATTGGGGGCGCGGCGCGGACCTCTGTTTTTGTCGTTTATTTAGTCTTATGACGTCAATCTTTAAGTTATTAAAAATCCCGCACTTATACAACTGCGCCTTAACTTTTTCCTGACGTCAACGTCTCGCGTAAAAACGAATAATCTAGTGAGTATTATGAATGTACATAATTATTTGTTATTATTTATATTAAGTATGTCATGCATGATTTTTTTTTTCTTCTTGACGGGCCTGTTGGTCTAGTGGTTAGCGGCCCTGACTGCTAAGCCGGAGGTCGTGGGTTGGATTCCCACCCAGGACAAACTTTGTGTGATGAGCATGATTGTTTGTTCTGTGTCTGGGTGTGATTTATCTATAATATGTATGTATTTATAAATTATATAAGTATGTATATCAGTTGTCTGGTTACCATAACACAAGCTCTGCTTAGCTTGGGATCAATAGCCGTGTGTGAGTTGTTGAATAAAATAATATATATATATATATATATATTAAATATGTCATGCATGAATTTGATGTCGTACATACGTCGTACCGTGCCCGGTCTGCCTAGCCTTATCCCATTATTATGGGTCGGCTCTACTCGTCATCCTTCGCCAGACGGGTCTGTGCTGGGCTGTGCTGGGTCGTCGAGACATTTAAGAGCCTTCAGGACGTTTTATTCAGATGCCGTCATTTCAGTTGTACCAAGAGCGCAGATTCAACGATAGTTTGACTTATTGCATTATACAAAGGAATTCTTTTAAAATTTTGTTAACGAATTTAATTAATCAAAATGGTGAAATAAACGACCAAGTACCAACCCCAAGGGTAAAGACACAGCAACGGGACTTATTTCCATTTTCTTGACGATAATGATGTTGAATGACGGGTTCCAAACGATCGTCGAGCTTTGTTCAACGCTCACACATACTACCTACTGATTACATTTAGGTACTCCGGTCATGAGGCCTGAGCTAATTGGTTACACATCGTTCGTGCTTGCTAAAAGATAAATTAGTGCCCTTCACACTAAACTATTAAGGCCTACCTTTCAAATTACCAATCATTAAGTTAGTCTAACTTTACATCAATTAGGATAACTGGATCATTCGTCCAGTTCAGTCCAATTTGAGATGTTAAATAGCAGGTAATACCGTTTGGAAATCCATAATAGTGGATTGTAAAATTCGAGTTATACTATATTTCGAAACTATACTTAATTGCCACTTGAGTGATTTGTTTAAATACTTAAATACAATTTAATAAAACACGGATGTGGTATGGAATAGTCAAATCTCGGAATTTTCCAAATATCACTTTTTATTCTAGTTCGACTTTATTATACTTATTTGAAAGGTTTTTGTTCTTTTTGGGGTGCTCAACACCTATCTTAACTTTTGACATAAACTTAAACAGTATTCAATTTTTCAATATACAACGACCACGAGGTGTTATAATTATCACAGTTTTCAACGGTAATATGACAGCTAAAGTTATTTTAAAGTCACACTTAATGTTAATTTGATTCAATCCAACCAATATGTGCGCCGTAGTAGTGCTATGATGTCTTGCAATACGTTTTCACTTCCTTATTGGTTCCGACAAAATACTGTTCACTATGATACGTCATAGAGCTATGCCACTAATGTTTTATGTTTATGGATAAGGCAGTGCCAGTTAGGATGTCAGGAGTTGGAACAAATAGAGCGCTGAAGGCCGAAATACGACGCTAATTTGGTAGAGTCAGCGCACCGTGACGAATCTGACGATGCACCAATGAAAACAAAAGTGAAATATTATAATTACGAGTAGTACGTGCCAGAATGCCTTCGACTCGATAAAAGTGGACGAAGTGCATAGTTCACTGCTCCCGGCCCATGAATCACTAGTTGCTGTGCCACGGTGCTCTCGATCGATCAAGTTGTACTAAGTTCATATGTGCCTCCGACAAGCTGCAACTTTTTTTTAAGGATGGGAAATTATCAAATGACCTCTCCTGCTCTGGGCGGAGCGGAAGTGTCAGACTCTTACTGACTAAAACCCACCCGTGTTCCTCCCAATACCCTTTGCGTTCCAGGGTCGCGGTGACCCTTTCGAACACAAGTTACAACCTAAGGGCGACTTATGGATTCAATGTGCAGCACAACTGTGACTGCTGGCAGCGTTTTCATAGGATTGTTATGTGGATTAGAATTAATTAAATTAGAAGTGGAAATAGAGAGGAGTAGAAGTTTTAAGCTAAATACTTTTGTATTATTTTTAGTAACGATTATTGTTGGTGAGTCTAATACATAGAAATATAAAATACAGGAGAAGTGGCAAGGGGGCGTGTCGGTGTCCTCGCGACATGCTCGGGGCGAGCATGTCTTACGCAATGGTCGAATCCGCGAACTAGTGCGCTTACGACCGTGAGCGTGATAAGATATAAGAATGCCGTGTTGTTCAGTGTTTTCTTGTAAAAACCGAAGCATAAACCAAAACTTTGTTAATTATGGAATCACTTACCATATCAAAATACAAGTATTTTACTATATTTGTCTTTAAAATCATGAAAAACAACAAATCGTAAAATATTTCTTGCTTATACTATGTTATTTTTGTTTTCAAATGTCACAGCGACAATAACATATTACAATGAATACACTGCTCCTTAACCACTACCTAAGTTTGTCGCTAAGTGACTGGATGAGCAATGTAAAAATCACAAAACGATACTTTAGCAAGCCGATGTATCGCATAGTACGGCCGCTGCTTCTTGCCGCGAGTTAGTGATGTAATTGTGCAGATACACTGTCGACAACAATGTCGATTGTTGAATGAAATATTACAAAAGTTTACCAAACTTTCTTAGATTGCAATAAATTTTTGGTAAATAATCGTTCAAGTGTTTTTGGCTTTGAATTATCGTATGTATGCCTTATCCTCGTGCTACTTCCTTACTTTTTATGGTAATTGTATTTTACTTTCGATAAAGTTTCGAATGCATTATAGTAATCGGCATGTTTAAGATAATATATTAGTGACCTTTGCTTAAAATAGTCAACATACTCATGCTATTTATTTGTTATACATGGGCAGCATGGCGTGTGTAATAAATGCCAGAATCGATAAGTCAATCACTAGCGTATATGTAAAATAAATTGCTTTTGCACAGCACAACGATACCCAGCGTTGTTTTTGTGTGAGTAAGTTGCACGGTGTACTGTAAATATACGCTGTGTTTATTAGGATAAGGTTTATAATTGATTGTGTAGTACAGTCCGATTTCAAAAATGCGGGTGTGTGCGCGACTGCGTATCTATTGCTTTTACTGAACTGCATTCGTAGTAGTTGCCGGGTGGTAGGGCAAAACAGGAGACACAGGTTCCGATACATTTTCGGCTACAGGGCATATCTCCTTGTTTATTATATCTATGGTCTAATAAATAAAAAATGGTTGTGGCGCCTGTCTGCAGGAGTCTTTTTCGCGCACGTTTATGCGTTTCGCGTGGAGGCGCTAAGCCGGGGTGAAACTCTGCTGCCGCGGCAAATCGCTGCGCAACGGACGCAGATATGGAGACAGCGACTGTCGGACACGGCTGTTTCGGGAGGTACTTGTGTCGGATCCAGCGGGAGGACACGTCCGGGTGTCAACACTGTGTGGATCGGCCGGAGGACACGGTGGAGGTCTGCCCTGCTTGGGCGGAGCAACGCCGTGTCCTCGTCGAGGCGATCGGCGGCGGCGACCTCTCGGGTCCGGCCCTGGTTCAAACCATGGTCCGGAGTGAGGAGGCATGGGAAGCGGTCGCCTCTTTCTGCGAAGCAGTAATGCTAGCGAAGGAGGTGGCGGAGCGCGTGCGAGAGAGGGAAACCTCACGCCCCAGCCGCCGCAACAGAAGAAGACCACCGTAGATTCCCGGCCACCGTAGGCGCGGGCCTGCGGATGGCGAGCTATGGTTGGCTCGCCCTCCGATAGCAACCAGGCCCGAGCCGTCAGCAACGAAGACGGGGCCCCATAGGGTCAGTGCCTGCTCCTGCTAGGGTTGCGGAATTTGTTCGAAAAAGTCACCGCGGCCCTGGAACGCAAAGGGCACAAGAAGGATCACGGGTGGGTTTTAGTCAGTAAGAGTCTGACACTCCCTTCCGCTCCGCTCAGAGCGGGAGAAGTCTTTGATGATTTCCCTACCAGAGAAAAAAAGGAGTCTTTTTCGACGGTCATGGGCCATATCTTTCCGTCTTTATTATGCGTAATACTCTCATCTGAATGTGTGAGATTCGGAAATAGTATCATGCTTCATTACTACGATCTCACTCCGTTTTTTGACGTCATAATTAGGCTTGAACACATCTAATTTTTTACTGTTAAATACGTCAGAGGACCATTAGTGTCATCTAGAAACAGAAATTTATGGAAATATTTGGCACTTGTGGCTTTTTAATGATTTGTTGATGTTAGTTAATGATATTTTGTTTAGTTAATTATGTCATCAGTAGGTACTGGTGGTTGGTAATTTTTTCGCACTCGGCGAGTTCGTGGACATGTAATGTAGGTTAAACCGTTTCAGGGTTCCGTACCCAAACGGTAAAACAGGACCCTATTACTAAGACTCCGCTGACCGTCCATCCGTCTGTTACCAGACTGTATGTCCTGAACCGTGAAATTAATTAGATAGTTGATGTATTTCTGTTGCCGCTATAACAACAGATACTAAAAAATTTTATAAATTAATTATTTACGCTTACGCTGCTAATATTTAAGGGGGCTTCCATACAACAAACGTAATTTTTGGTCGTTTTTGCTCGATATTGATAACGGCAATAGCACACTCGAAATATTCGCAGAATATTAAGTATTATTCACTTTGAAATAAATAATTAAATTAAAATAAAGTTAATATTGAGGGGAGGCTCCCATACAACAGATATGATATTTTTGCAGTTTGATGGTACGGAACCCTTCGTGCGCGAGTCAGACTCGCACTTGGCCGGTTTTTTTCATTTGTTTATTTCTTTTTACTACACGTGCCTTTGTATTAAGTAGGCATCATTCTGTGAGATTTTTTGAGTTCTTTTATACTTAGTTATTATTTTTAGGATTCTAACAAAAAAAACAGAAAAAAATTGGGTAAAATTATGATATTGAGATTACTTTAGCAAGCTCGTTTAAGTAATCTGTAGTTATATACATGTTTTGTTAATATTGCTGAAAACTTAAGTATATGTTTATGATTTGACTTATTCAGCAGTACGATTCTGTAAACTTGACAAACAAGACTAAACAAACAAACAAGACGGAATGAAAGTTCACTACATGCTCTCACCACTTAAATGTACAAAGTTCACAAAATATAGTTCACCAGTTCAACAACAAGAGAGCTATAGAAATTGTTCGAACATTCGTACGCAGAACATTTTAATTTGTAAACACTACCAGACACATCTCACACTGGTAGACACACTGGTGGGTGTTCTATTCACTAGTAAAGAATGCCTTGTTGCATTAAGTCCGCCCATGTACCACTATTGTACATAAAGTGTAAAGAAATAAATAAGTGCTCATCCCCGACTTTTGCCTAATGAGCCACCCCGCGCTGCTGAGCCATTAGCGTTAAATCCCCAAAATAATATCAATCTGACCCAGCCTGTCCCTTGCTGCCCTCCCTCAATGACCCCGCTAAGCCGAGGCCCGTGTCCCACAGGGGATGCCCTTAGCGAGCGGTCATTTAGTTTTTAAGTAGTTTTAAGCCCTGGCTGGGGGCCTTAAATTCATTTGAGGCCACCACAGGAAGATTCGGTTAAGTAGTAACCAGCCGTAGTGTGCTGAACTGCGAGTGGCCATTAAAAAAAAAAATGCTCATTATGAACTCTACAGTGAACGGTCTAAGAGGAAACTATATTAATCAATTCACTATTAAATACACTTCAATAGAAAACAAAGTCTTTCCATCAACGAATGATGGTCATGTTAAGGATGGCATGCGGAAAAGATGCAGTGGACTTTGGACTGGGAAATTTAAATAGAAGTCAGCAGGTAAGCCGTTCATGGACATCCACTTTACTAGATTCTTCGATTTACCCTTCGAAAATACAATCAGTAACAACCAAAAAAAAAAAATGACAGTCAAGAAATTTTTAAATCTGGGGTGCATAGAAACTAGGTATTAACAAGAAAACTTTTAAAATATAAAGGGCTATGATTTACTGAAGCTTTCCAAAGATCCACTAAAATTAATTAATTCAAGCAGATCTATGTAGTCTACTATATTATTTGAATAAGTGCAATATAATCGTAAATTTTAAACAGTTTTAACGAATTTGTTCAAAGTAAAGAACTGAACGACTCACAATTAATTTACACAATAATAATATTTTTAGAGCTCGATATTATCTGCAGAGATGTCTGATAACTACTAATTTTCCATTGTGATTGCATGAAGAATTGAAGACTCAAAACTCATTGTTTATTTTCACGAAACCATTGTAATAGGAAGCATTTAGAGAACTTGCTAGAATTTACCGCTAAATATCATTCCTAATTAGAGCCAAATTAACAATTTTGCGGTGCGTTTGTGTGAGTTACGTAACGTTCAAACAGGTTTTTGTTGTTGTTTGCTCTTTACAAAAGTGTATTAAATTCGACCTCAATAAAGTTCACTGAATTTAAGAAAGCTTCAAGTATGAAAGTTTGTTATAAGCTTTTGGATCTTAACAGTGCTTTTTCCTTCGACTCTGTCCGCGTGGTTTTCGGATTTACCCCTACAAACTTTAATGTCTCATTTAGAGCGTGCCTTGTGTGTGACATGGAGATGATAATAACAAAGTATTTGTACTTATACAGAATTTTACTAAAAACCACTCCTAGCTCTAGTTGTGAAAACCAAACAAACTAGTAATTAATTTATAGAAGTGTGTGGATTGTACGGTATACAAATATATAATTGTTGTTATAAAATTACTTATTGGACTGAAACTTTTATTTACGAGTATATTATTTCTACTATTTACAAAAACAATTAGGTATTCACCATAGTAAAAATGTGGAGATAAATTCTAGCTATACGTTAAATTGTCCAGCATGAATGTATTTTTACAAGAAAGTCGTGATTTGTTTTTGGTTTATAATTAAATTTAACCTAAAATAAATGAATACTTATGAAGCGATTGTAAAAGTCCTTGTTATATTTTTATTCTTTCCGTCTTTCGTCTCCCCTTACCTACGATGTATAATTTTTACAAAACACGTCCCGGATGGAATGTTACACGAATTGACTGTCGAATTAAGGTCCGTGCGCACAAAAAAAAACCAGAGCTGGACCAGCCAAGCTGCGAGATTGGTGTAATTTAAATACCTGTTGGAGATGCAGTTTTTTTCCTTGTTTTAACGAGTCCAGTTTGGAGGGAGGCTTGCAGTCACACAGGATGCGTTAAACCATACGTGTCACTAACCTCATGTACTGACAATACATCCATACTGGTAGGTATTATATATGCAAAAGTAGCTCTGTCTATCTATTTGTTGCATTTTCACGGTTTTCAATGGAACGAGGTCAAAGTCAAAGTTAATTCGTTTACTTCAACGAGACCATTAAAAGGCACTTTTGAACGTCAAAACATTTTGAAAATAAAAATATTACAGTGACTCTTATTTGTCCATTCGTAAAAAGTAGATTCTTATGGGGAAGAACGGACAAGAAACTCCATATATGTACATCTTTTCAAATATAAGTTTTACAATATGTTGTATACGTTAATTAATTCATTATACGTGAAGACGATGCACCCAAACAACACTAAGTACTAAGAGGTACAAAAAGTAATAACAGGACAGAGGCAGAACAGAGGCGCAGATCATGTCCTGAAATAGGACCTGTAATAAGGCCTAGGATAATTCACGATTTTGACGGTGTTGTTAGTTTTTTAAGACGTATTTTGTAAACGTGAAAAAATCTTTTAAGTACTACAAATAGACGCTACTCGTAATTTTTATCCCGAAAAAATGTACGGTTCCTGAAGGCTAGGCCATGGGAATGTAGGCGCTGGTAAAACTAATTCACCACACATAAGTGCGTGTTCACACGTACACAGGACTTTGTGCGAGTTTATTAACGTAATCGATCGCGTTAACGTAAATCTTCGCTACTGTCAAATTTTATGAAAAAAAAAAGGTTTTCCGCTATTGTCACCAGACGGTGCTTATCAGTTTCAAACAAATTGACGTTTACGCTAACGCGATCGAGAACGTTAGGTAACTCGGACTAAGGCCACTCTCCGGTCGAGTGCGTAGTGGTCGTACTTAACCGTATGTTTTCCATTGTAATTATTTACGCACTGTTATTAAGTATAATGGCTGGACCGATGTTGAGGTTCCAGTTTTCTTTGTAGAAATGCCTCAATGAAAAAGAGGCCGTTTTTTTACAGACATTTGGATTTTGGAATACTAAAAAATTTTTAGCTATTAATGGTGTTTTAATAATTTATTATACCTAACTATTAATTTAATGCGGATTAGTCTTTTATTGGCACACGTTCTAATAACGTGGTGTTGTGGATTTTCCTAATGATTTTGCGTCAATCGGCCATAAACAACACCGTAGGTATTAGAAATCACGATAATAAGTACCTAATTTATCGAAAACTAGCAGCGCCCCGCGGATTCCCGCGTAATTTCCGTTCCCATATTACTTACTATATGTTACTTACGTGAAAAAATGGTTAAAAACGGTCAAGCAGCATCGGAGCTTGTTTGCTACAAAAAAAAAAAACACATAAAAAGTCTTTCCTCTTTTTAATGTAAGTTGTAGATAATCTGTGTTAAGTAAGTAGTTGTAGAATACAACTAAATCTTATTTTTATACTAAGTGGTTTTGGTTTGAGGCGTTTACCTAAATATAAAGGAACTACGCTAAAAGTAACTCCTATAAAAAAACATAGGTAGGTACTCGTAACTAAAGTAAACTTTTTCATTTTTTGAACACCGATTTCTGTTCTTCATCAGATCTTCACCAAACTAGAAAGGGACCACGTTGAAATACTAAGATGCTTTTCCAAACCATCGTACACAATTTTATTTTTTCATTTTACATTGACAAGAGGGAATGAGAACGTCATCAATGTAAACTTAAGTAAACTAAGCCACGCATTATTAGGGATAACCCAAATACTAGTACCTAGTCAGATCTCAATCAAATTGCAATGAGAACACACGACAAGCACCAGCTTTCGAATAAAAATAATCATCAAAATCAGTACACCCAGTACAAAGTAATGAGGAGGAGAAGACAAAAAAAAAACAGTCGAATTGAGAAACTCCTCCTTTTTGGAAGTCGGTTGAAAATATCGAACAAAAGAGGATGCATACAAAATAAAAAAGCAAAAGTGAAATTTTAAACCCTTTGTTCGCTATATTAGGACAGAAACAGAGTGGCGACAGTGACAGAATACCAAGAGTCTTTCCGTCGCGTGCTACAGCCGCCTAGCCGAGCCGTGAACGACGGAAACGTCCGTCGCACGGTCGCGCAGTCTGACTCAGCCCTAACAATGGTTGCATGCTTACATCTAAGTTAAGCCACAACTCATGCACAGCAAATCCATTGTAAAAATGCAATCATGGAAAGGATCATGATCGTAAACTGCTTTGTAATACAGATAATTATAAAATTGTATGCAAATCGTACTACGTCGATATCACAGCACAGGTGGCATTTGCCGTGCTTGTTATGTCAATCACCTTTTATTCTTGTAACGTTTATACATCTGATTTGTGGTAGGAATTTTTCCGCATGATTAAGTCGCCGTATAAAATCTGCAATGCTCATTATTATGATTGAACTAATTCAGCCAGTGTGATTAGTTGATTACTGATTATGTTACATAAAGACAGCATTATCCATAACGTTTCGAAACCCAGCGGCGGCCTTTATCGTTGCGAGGCCCTTGTTATTTTTGAAAGTTTTAGTTGTGGTAATAACTTCTGAAATATATATTGAAAACCGATCTTGCGTCATTGAATTCCTCAAATTCGTTGACACTTATTCATTTTATTGCTTAATATATAAAAATGATCTTTTTTTTTCTTTTTAGCTTCGTACGGTATGTGCATTTAGCTAATTTCACGTTTCAAATGTAACGCATTTTGATCTCGTGTTGTGCGAGGCTCCTGAAAGGCCGAGATTTCGGGTGGAAGCTCTAATCGCCACACCCTAAGGCCACCACTGACGAGACTCTTCCGAAACTTGAAAATCACGTGAAGCCGTGGTCCCGTGGATTTCTCATGAATCTTTGGCATTCGTTACGGGTCGACAGAAATCCGAATATCTGAAAACAGTCCAGGGTATGGTGTTACTGCGCAGTGGCTGATGCCTGTGGACGGTGAGCGTGGGTGGCTCGCCGTCCGATAGCAACCAGGCTGAGTCGACGACGCGTTGTGTTTCACGCGCGCCTCATGGAGCCGTCAGCATCGAGGACGGGGCCCCATAGGGTCGGTGCCCGCCAGGGTTGCGGAATTTGTTCGAAAGAGTTACCGCGGCCCTGGAACGCAAAGGGTATGGTGTAATGAGAAGATTGAGGAGGTTAGACAGGCGGCGTTTATGTAGGTATAAAACTGGAATCCTGTTGCACCCGAATAGACATGATGCCCCAACATAGTAGGTAGATGAAAAGGCTAGGTAGATGGTGCTGAAAGTTAGCAATTTCTTCGGCGGTCTAACCAGATGCAGTTAAGTAGTAACTTACATAGGTAGTAGTGTATCTGACCTCCACAACCCAGTAACTGTGTAATACGGTGCCCCTTGGCAAGACTGGTGTCAATTTGCCGATATTACTGGATGACTTTTGACTTGAAGAACCATTGGTACAAATTGATGTATCCCATTTTATAGTATCCCAAATTGCCTCATCACAGAATCACAATACGGGATAGTACGTAGGTAGACATGTTTTCTATGTTCTTCATAGAATTCATACAATACTGCTGAAATGGATATTTTTCCCTAACACAAAGATCAATGTTAGGGTCAGCCAATTATAGTACCTAAGTATCTTTCAATCACAACACTACCTGTCTGACGTCAGCAGTTATTATTTTATAGAATACAGGTTTGCCTTTTATACATATATGTATTTAGATTACGTATTATGTGCTTGCGTACATTAGTAGTGTAACTGTGTACAAGACTTAATTTTCAACTATTGCAACACAAGCCGTGTGTACGATGGGGTTTTGTGTCAGTAATAGGGTAGTTGCCTAAAAAATCTAATTAGTCCGTAAGATAGACTTCTCAAAAATATTGGACACGTATTTTTTATTTTTTCACGTAAACAAAAAACGAAGACGATACAGTGCGTTGAAAACTCGTATGACGTCACTTCGTGCGACGATTTTTACCACGCCGTGATGTCACAAGCCTCCACTCATGATGTTTGAAGCTTTTTATGTTCGTCAATTTTTAGAGATTTCATAAACGAAAAATACGTGTCCAATATTTTTCGATAATCTAACTGACGGACTAAATAGGATCATATTTTTATTCCTTAGGAAACATCCCTATTGTTCTTGGAAAAATAATCCAGCTCCGACGCAAACGTTTTACATCACATATCATAGAGTAAAAATAATAGTAAAATAATATACCGTCACCAACGCTCTATCTAACGGCTAACATGATTTTTGTGCTAATAAAAGGTAAGGTAGGTAGGGTTGCTTTGCCAACTGAAGCTGATGGATAGATGATAAATGATTTGATGGTTTTTTCAATCATTAGGTTCGCCTTGACCTTTGATTATATTGACAGAGTGACAAAAAAATAAAACAAAGCGTCGCGTCGTCTTATTTATTGTGACTTGTTAATGTGCGGTATCAAAATAAAAGAGTCGATACGTCGATTTTGAAAAGTGTAAGTCACTTAACAGGTTAACAAAATAATAAAAATAGTATGAACGTAAAAAATCTAAAACAACTAAAAATAAAATAAAAAATCATACCCTACTTACGTAGGGTCTTTGGCTTTTGGGTTTTTTACTTGTTGTTTTGGATTTTTACGTTCATATTATTTTTATTATTTTGTGTCGGAGGTTTTTACATTTTTAATTTAATTTTTATATCATGCTTTTTGAAGGGACTCCTTAATTGATTTATTTTATTTCTTTTACGTTCTTGCGTTTTGTAATAAAGTTAAATGGTTTTATTGAAAACATAAAGGAAATAATAATGCACTAAAAGCTAATAATTTGTGTGGTCCTAGGTGCCAGTCATACCTCCACTTTCCTCATCAATCTTATATCTGTATGTAATCTGTATTGGTCAGACAAAAAAGCATTTTTCAAGTTTTTAGTTCTCATTTCGTGAGTTAATATTCCTCATTCCTTTCAATATCGTGTATGTACCATTACTTTACTAGTTAAGTCCTTTCGTTTGATAACCATATTGAGGCAGTTTAATAAAAAAATGTAATTCACCATTCCGTGGCGGACCATCCTGGATCGAAAAAAAAAAAACTAGTATCAAAAAGGGATCTTAAATTCTTAATCATAATATTTGACGATTTGTTTTTATTTAATTATAATGCAACTCAAAATGAGTTTTTGTGAAGAACGCTTACCAAATTACTATGGAAAAAAAATTTAGCTACCCGATTGAGGGATAAATCGTAGTATATTCTGTAGTCTATAATGTAATCTATAGTGTAGTCTATAATGTAGCCTTAGCGCCGGTGCTGGGTTAATTTTATACCGTGTTAAAAAAAAAGATGATTGAGCTAACTGTTACCTACTTAGAAAAACAGAAGTTGTTAACTTAATGTAGACATATTTTCAAAAATCCTTGTTAGTGCTTTCCTATATAGGAAATCTAGTGAAAAATTTCGGGCTTTCAGTGCAGACTCAACAGTCAGTTGCTGCCTGCTGGTTTGTGAACTTTAAAAGAGAGGATTCGTGAAAACATTCATAGCCACATGCCACTTATCAATTCGGGGTAATAAAATATAGGCTTACTATTCATAAAAAAACATAGTTAATGATTAGCTACTTATTTTAATTCACTACGTAGTGTTACTTTCAGTGATTTCTTGCTAGCTAATGCTGTTCACCTACAAGACGTCTCTGCCTTCTTCCGGGAATACAAGCATGATATTTTTTGTTTTCAAAATATTATTTTACACAATCTAAACATTTTGCTGCAATACTACTTCTGTAGCTATTGTTACCCCATGTTGTACAAAATATTTAGATTTTGTTTCCTGTTTTGTGCCTGAACATTTGCATCGGAACTTCGGATACGCAAATATTGTCTTCAACGGAGTCAACGGAGAGTAGTGGTGGCCGAGTGGTAACGGCCCCAACTTACGTATTGTAAGTCGCGGGTTCAAACCCAGCCAGGCGCATTACTTTGTGTAATATAACTTCATCAGCACTGCTCTCAAAACGGTGAAGGAAAACATCGTGAGGAAACCGGCATGTCCTAGAACCAAAAATTCGAAGACATGTGACATTCACCAACCCGCACTGGACCCGCGTGGTGGATTAGGGCCCATTCCCTCTCCTAGAAAGGAGGCCTGTGTCTCAGCAGTGGGAACATTTAAATTCTTAAATGAATTATGGTTATGGATTATGGTCCTCAACGGTAATACCTGGTAGAAACCAGTTAAAGATATGTTTAAGATATAAAGTGTCGCATACCTCACACTAATGGCATCACATGCGTCACCATGGCGAAAGATAATACCGTTGACGTACATGAATTTAATTACATCAAATTATTCATGCGTTACGGAAAATGAGAGCAAGGGCCAAAGGAGACGTCAGTTGTGGAGGACTTTATTGTTTCAATATTTAGGCTCTAGACAAGTGGCATTCTCACAGCGATAACGATTTTCAAAAGTCCAAATTAGTTGGGTTTCACCATTTTACATTTCGATACATCGCATATTCGACAGAGAGTTTGTCGCTCTGAGTGTAATACTGGTAAACAGCTGCATTTATTAAGATGAGAAAACGAGCCCACCATATTTGTACAATAGCTAGGCCCAGTCCTATGCATTTGTTGTTTTTTACATGCCTTATAGCGTTTAGCATGTTACATTGCTTATCTTTCAGCTTATTCGATCCCATTGCTGGGCGTAGACCTCCCTGAAAGATTTTAATCTTCCAAGTATTAATTTCAAGAGCCATCTCAAACCAACAATTGCGGTAGGCATTCTGTCCCCTCTTTCTAGGCGGCTTTTTTTCTGTTTTCTTTCTGCGCCATTCATCCATAGTCAGAAAGTCGGAAGACTTGGTGGTCTTGTAGTTGGACATGCATAACTAGTAATAAAACCTTAAGAATCAACATCTCATCGAGATGAGAGACTTTGTGTAAGTATAAAATGCAATAGCTATACACACTTATTATTTTTAGTTAAAGAAAGAACAATAGCACTACGTTAACATTTATCACTGTATTCTTCCAGCCAGTAATGATTTACGTGCGAAAATAACTCTACTGAAAATGCAGTATGGCATAACAATCGCAATTGCAATGACTGATGATGAATATATTGACTGATGGTGAATATACAAGCTCTTAAGAGGTCATTGTACTCATCATTATGAACAAAATCAGCTGTTCCTTACATTTATGTTCGTATAACTCGTCAAAATGTAGGGGACAGCTGATTTTTTTGTTCGCGATTTCAGGTTTGGTCTCATAGTAAAAGTTGTTCATAATGATGATTACAATGAACACTTAAGGGGTCGTTGGTGTTTTACAAATAACCCTGTACATACGCGTCAAGCACCAACATCATAGTTCTCAAAAACAGCGCACACACAATCTTTTCTGATAGGTGTCTGAAAGAGAGAGCTACGTGTCCGCGAGGTTTAGGATCAAAGCAGTTGGCTTCCATTTTTAACCGACTTCAAAAAAAGGAGGAGGTTCTCAATTCGACTGGTTCTTTTTTATCCGACTTCCAAAAAAGGAGGAGGTTCTCAATTCGGATGTTTTTATTTTTTTATGTATGTTCGGGCATAACTCCGTCAAATATAAACGGTTTTGCAAAATATTTTTTTATTTGAAAGTGGTTTATTCCGAAATGATTCCATTTACATTTCATATAGATCTGATGATGGGTTACGGAGACAGACAACGGAACTCTTCAATAAATGAATTAATCTTTCGGGATTGCTGAAATCGCATGTTTGTTTATACCAATGTGATTGTACGTTTAGGTTAGGGTACCACTAAAAAGTGAAAAAAAATCTTTTTACAAAAAAATACAACCTACACAAAAAAGTTTTTTTTTTTACTTTTTGTTTTTTTTTTTTGTGTAGAAGTCGGTAGTATTTTTTTTGGGTATTTGTTCAGCGGTATTTTCACCAATTGTCAACCGATTTGGGCGTGACATGCCTGTAAAAGGTAAGCAGATGTGTACAAGTCAACCATGTTTTTGGGGTAATCTATTCGGGCAGAACTTTGTTGGTTATGAACCAGTCGTGATGATTCTTTTTGCGTTGGATTTATTTTTTGCTATTTTGGACTGCGGTTTGGTACAAACATCATCAGTTGTTTGACGTCCTGGGCCCCAAGTCTGCTATTACAATAGTGTCAGAATGGTCTGTCATTGTTTTCATAATGGTTGATTTTCACAAGTTTGGTGATTTACTAATTAAAGCGTCATTATGACTTTCCAATGATCAACCACTGACAGTCCATTGAAAGAAATGGCATAGAATGGTAATCTCGTACTTAATGACAAATGAATGACAGACGTATACGGTAATCTGCTAACATTTTGACAGTTCCTTTGATAAATGACCTAGTATCATTAGAATATCGTGTGCAGTCATTTCTTTTAATAGCTCGGTTATCAAAAAGTATTACGAGACCATTGACCGACCAATGATCGACCATTATGAATTTAGCAGATTACGAACTTTTAGCAAAATTTCAATGGGGTCGTGTTGGAATGACAAATTTATGAAAACTTGGGGCCCTGATATAAATGCTGTTGACTCACACTATAGGAATTTTGCTTTGCTAATAACTACTGACGAGAAGGAAACAGGAAAATCTAGATACACATTTATAAGCAAATTATAGCAATACAGACGTATAAGTAGTAGTAGGAATAGTTTCGTTTTTCTGTGTGTGTGTGTGTGTGTGTGTGTGTAATTTGTCTATTAGGTAGATGTGGTTTTTTTTCTTTGTGTGTTGTTTTATAATATTTATTTTTAAATATGACGTAAGACCACGTTAGGATTGGACTGATTTAAAATTTTGTTTTAAAACCGGCTACCAGATTTATTCCTTTTCATTTATGACAATTTTTATCAACAATAGGTGATCCGCGCAACTCGTTTATAGCCTTCCTCGACAAATTCGCTACCTAACACCGAAATAATTTTTCAAATTGGACTAGGAGTTCTTGAGATTAGTGCGTTCAAGCAAACAAACTCTTCAGCTTTATATATTACAGATACGAATAGTAAAACTCTAACTGACGTCAGTTTCATAATAGACAATTATGCATATGTCAAGGAAAATAAAATTCTATAAAAATAAAGATTATCAGTCTATTTATTTAATGTTAGAGGAAATATTTTTTTTACTATAAACACTGATTAGTAACTTCTAATTTCATGATTTCTATAGAGAATTTGAATTAAAATTCCTTTGCAAATATAAAATGCAAGCACAATGTTTAGTTTAAACTAGAAAATTCTGTATTAAAATTTGCTAATTAGTATTAGCAAATCCATATTTCAAATTTTCTGTAGAGAATTTGAAATTAGATACTGCTAATCAGAATTTAAATTAAACTTGTTTTTTTTTTAAACAAGCTTATTAAAATTTGCTTATAGGTAGGTACCTACTTAAGCCATAGACTAGACAAGACAAAATTATTGTGTCGTGTCGAATACTCAGAACATTTCAAATCTCCAAGAGACACGCCTTAAAAACACACAAACAAACACTTGCACGCTATACTAGCAACCTTGAATTGTTGAAAATATAACGTGAACTTTAACATAACCTAAACACTGTTGTTAACGAAAAATTCTTTGCAATAATTATTGTAAAATCACTACATAGTATAAAACAAAGTCGCTATCCGCCGTCTGTCCCTATGTATGCTTAGATCTTTTAAACTACGCAACGGATTTTGATGCGGTTTTTTTTAATAGATAGACTGATTCTTAAGGAAGGTTTATATGTATAATACATGCATATTATAGTAAAGAAAACATTAGTATCTACATTGCATCCGTGCGAAGCCGGGGCGGGTCGCTAGTGTGTTATAAAACGGCTAAAAGAAGTGTGCAGCCTTGTAAATGTGGCGCAGTACAATAGTACGGATTCACATCGTGGCTGGTTCGACGATCGTCGCATGAGCCCGAGGCCGCTTGCTCAACCGTCTCAGTTGCTCAAGGCATCTACACCGTGGTCAATTTTAATTATGTAACTGATCCGGTCATAAAACGTAGTAACTCACAACAAAATTTGCTTAGAAATTGCCTTTCGATCATCCCTGGACACCAAATTCCAAAAACCGCTTCGCAATCCCAACTATAGTCACATATGGCGAAAACCGTCAAGAAAGTGGCTTCACGACCCTCAGTAATGAGCAATACGACACGAGAGGTAAGTATTCGCTTTTACCGCTAGTAAATTACTTGTATAAAAAAAAAACTTCCAGTGTTTTTCGATCCCAACTTTAGCGCATCGTAGATTTCCAAATCTGTTCTCGTCATTTGAAATACCAGCCACTTCAGCTAACGAAGATTGAAGAGTATTAATAATACTGAAATAGCAAGAGGTGTCGAAAAATATGAATTGCCCAATGCTAGCATTGAATCCAATTACTATCATTTCAATTACTTTTCTTGGTCAATATACATGAAGATGTCTGGCCTTGAATAAGACGAAATGTCAAATTCAGCAACCCTAGTAAGGACACAATATCGATTTATATAATGCTGTCATGTATTTCTACTAACGATTCCAATCAACTACACTTTTTGAGGTTCTCCTTAAACTCCATGTCCCAAATCAACTCACAGCTTCAAAGCATGTCCAAATATACTCACAGCTTCAAACTGTGATAAACCCATAGGATAAACTCTTCCTGTACAAAAGTAATGTGCCTACGAGTATTTAACGACGTTTATTAGTTCCCTATTTAGAAATGTTCACGTGTAAAGTTTAGTGGATACTCAATATATCCAATTTTATTATGTGTTTTATTGTCACAGCACCATGAGTGTCGTGACTTTCACATTCAGCCATGATTTCTATCTATCTGATAGAAGATTCGCATTGACAGCTACCTATGGGTCTATACGTGTCCACGTTAGAAATCTTCCATTCGTGACATCAAATTTGTTGAGAAAATATTTACCATTGTGTTTAGTAGAAAAATCTCGATTGTCTCGAACCAAGGAAACATTATAATTACTTTATACAAGTTTGAAGTCAAAGAACTTGACCGTATAGAGTTCATTGTGTGTATAAAGTCCTTTTTAGTAACAATACAAGGAAAGGAACAATCGATGACATAGCATTGACATTACGATATAAAGACGTGACCCCCACTTTGTGATCATTACATGAAAATAACGTATACAATCCAATGAAATCAAATGTTGGACATACATTGGAGGAATACTTAGATTATTTTAAGTAAGATACGGCGAAGCGCTGCACGTAAGAAAAAATATTTTTTTCAGACACGAAAGAGGATGAATAAGAATGGAGACAGTTCAAGGCTATCGAACGTATGCTTCCGCATTTTGTTTTATGGCCTTATCTTAAAAGATAACTTATTAAAAGTCAGTAGTTGAGACCAAGAGGATCGAGTTCTTTACTGTGGTCAGGGCAAACATAGAGGTTCGTACCTTGTTAAACTTCAAAGCCTCGGAAACCGTTCATATTACTGAGAGTAGTAGTAGGTAGTGATGGAACACTCACAACGTCTTGAGACCACGATTCCTATAATCGTAAAAATTATAAAATGAGCTTCAAAAAGTATTGAGATGACGGCTGTTGGTTCCATAAAAATGAAACGTAGTCTCCAGGGATAAATAAATGTCACTCCGTGATACACGACCTTCTGTATACACAAGAAATTAGTAGCTATTCTGGTAATAAAACATTATTTTTATTGCGCAAACGGACGATGGTCGTTGCATTAGCGTGACCTACTGCGGGCGCTTACGACGCATTATCAAATCTTCATTCGTGTGAATGTTCACGTCCAACCAGACGGACGAGTAGACGTTTGTTTATGTTTTTTATCGGTCAACGTGTTTCAAAGTTCATTCAATTTTATCGATCGTATTAGGTACCGGAGAAGCGTGATCGGTGCGTGCAATGTCGTCTAATAACGTAATTCATCGTCTGCCTAGCCTTTTTCCCAACTATATTGGGGTCGGCTTCCAGGCATACCGGATTCAGCTGAATACCAGTATTTAATGTGGAGCGTCTGCCTACCACATCTCCACAAACCAATAACTGGGGACACGTTACTTCTTGGCAAGACTGGTGTCAGATTTTCTGGCTTCTGACAATCCGTAACGACTGCCAAAGATCTACAAATGACAGCCGGGACCAACGGCTAACGTGCTTTCCGAGGCGCGGAGGAAACTCGCTATGTTAAGATGGTCACCCATCCTCAGACCAACCTTGGCAAGCGTTGCTTAACCTTGAAGATCGACCTGTGCGGCTGTTATTCTTTAGCCACGAGCCACCACTAATAACGTAATTAATAAATAAATAATCACATCGACAGTGCAACTGGATTTTTTCGGTGCGCAGTAGGTCGAGCTGATACTGACTTACAGATTGTTTTTTTCCATTATTGTTAGAAATGAAGTTTGAATTGTACACGTGTAAACAGGCTGATTTGCGTGATCTTGTTTTGTAATTAGTTATCTAACTATTGTCACATTGTTGTTGACTTGCCTTTTTATTGTATGTATTTGTAAATAAGTACTTACACTAATTATCTGCGGAGAAATTATCGAATAGAAAGTAATGAAACTTTAAGTGCGGGGCTCGATTATATTTCTGTCTGCAGGGTTAAAAAGTAACATGAATGGCATGACGGGAGCTAAGTATACCATTTGAATTTAACCTACCCGTGTCGAGGAGCCCTAAGTTCCCTGTGCCCTATGTTCCGCTACTTGACTAGGCCAGAAAATCCGATAAATTGTAGAACCGTACATTGATAGCTTGCCAACATGTCGTCAGTTTATGCCGGTTTACAATTTCTCGAAATTACTTCGAGAGATTATTGACTATCAAATTCTGATGCGTAAAAAGTATTCCAAATATTCAGTTGTCAATAGGCTAGATTTCCAAAAAGTATTTTTGGCTTTATCAAATTTATAAAAAATGACGAAGATAAAGAGCATCAAAGATCAGGAGTGGGGGCTTGTGACGTCACATCGTGGTAAAAATTGCAGCGTGTAGTCACGTCACACGAGTATTCAACGCACTTTATCATCTTCCTTTTTATTTACGAGAAAAAAGAAAAAATACCTTATTTATCGAAAGTTTACAATCTCTCAAGATATTTTATGATCTTACACAATTTACAATTATCCGGTAACATAAGTACTATACTTTACCAACAAATTGTCATGACTTAATTTTTTTTTTCCTTTGCTGACCAATTTTGTCTGTAATTGCTGATTATATTTTTCTTCATATTTAATTTTTATCATCTCTTATTTTACAGCATCTTATCAAGGCGGTGTAGTGTACCATGTGATTCAGGTCGTAAATGGTTATTTCATCTCGTACTTACATCGTAATGCTCATGTTATAATCAAAATCATGATTGGTACACTCACTTGAGCTCATATCATGATCTGTAATGCTACACTGAGCTCAGCATCATTTACTTCCTATATTACATTTGTATATTGCGGAAGTTAGTTGCATAATAGTACCAGTTATTTTATGTTATCTTTGGTTTAGTTTTTGTTGTCAAACACAATGTTATCGTTGGTGACAATGTCGACCATGATAAAACTAAAGCATTGAAAATGATAACAGCATTGAAATACGTTCGAAAAAAATAAACAAATAGAAACGTCTACAAACTTGCATTTCCGACCAAATGGCCATTGTATCTGATTGATAGGACACCACGATATTTATTATTTTATTGGTATTTATTTGTTTCTATTTAATAAGTATGTATCCCGTGAGTGTTTCCGTGGCATCACAGGCCCTATCAGAACACCAGCGCTGTGGTATTTATCAATTGACTAAATATCGCAGCATATGCTGAGATAGGGACCTTTTTTGGCCTCGCACAGTTTAAATTTATTATTAAGCTTTTAATTATGTTTTTTTTATTTGTTTTGTGCGAGTCCTAAATAATCTTTCTTTCGAAATAGTAAACATGATACACCCAAATCGAACTGAATGACCGCGTAAGCTAGACCATTATACAGTTAAAAAAACCTTGGTGAAGACCTCAAAGAATTACAGGTTGGTGGAAGAGTATGTTGAAATAAAAAAAATATGTATTATATACATAGATATTTAAAGGTTTGTTACGACGGAAGATTCCTCCTATGGAAAGAGTAATGAACTTTGAAAATGCGCCAGTGTATGCGAGCCCATGCGTCGTATGCAATATCACGTTCTCTCTCTTGGTCGTCAAGCTGTGTAAGCTGTTTCGGAGAGAGAAACATTATCAAAATTGTCGTTCACGTCCTGTACCAGTGTGTTGTCAGGGGTGATAACGTTTGCAACTGCAATCATATCACCAGTCAATGTCATCGCAATATAATCCTTATTGATGATTGTATTGTTGATATTAAAATATTTTATTGCTAAGGTATTCATTATAAAGTTGTAATCTGCATATAGTTTTACGATTTACTTTCAATATTTATAGAAATACAACATTTAAAGAAAAATAAATTTTATTCATGCTAGTTCAGTTTATGGATCATATTATTATAGAATGGCACGTGTTGCATTAAGAATCTACCAACGTATATTGATCAAATATTACTTCTTGTTACTTATAATTATTAAGATCCTCTATGTTTTGCCCAGAGGCACACAAATATGTATGCAAGTTAAATTTTAATTTTTTAAGACATATTTAACTTCCATGATTGTTTCATGTATGTAAAAGTGGATATGATTGGAATAAATGATAAAGAGTTACATATCATATTAATGCTAATGTCAAATAAAAATACAAGATAATCAAAATCAATCAATCGATGTACAGTTTTCTGAAGCAGTAGGTAATTATAGAAGTCAATATTAAATAGCACAGGCTTAACATTACAAATCAAATAGACATCACGAATATCAGTTTTAATAAATATCAAAGAGTTACATTTCATATTAATCCTAATTTCAAATAAAAATTCCATATAATCAAAATAAATCAAGTAGTGAGCAATTTTTTTTAACGTTGTCATTACGGAAGTCAATATTAATTAGCACATGCTTAATAATATCACTTATAACACAGAATATATACATTTTTTTTTATAAATGTCAAAGAGTTACATGTCATATTAATGCTAATGTCAATTAAAATTCAATATAATCAAAATAAGTCAGGTGATGTGCAATTTTTTGAAGCAGTAATTATAGAATTGTCGTTCAAATAATATTTTATTGAGTAATAACATTTATTTATTAAAAGTCTAAATAGTACTTTTTTGAAATTGTCCAAATTTAGCGTTTTTATTTTCACAGGTAATTTGTAGTAAAGATAGAACAGTTACTGTAACTGAATTCGAGATTGACCGAAGATACGTTTTATTATCTAATTATACAGTAGCTCATACTCTAAATGGCACTAAAAATCGTTAGAAAAGAAGATAAAATCAGTTCACATTAGGGCCGTCCATTCGCTCCACTGGCATGATTCACTGCAGCTAATCCAATTGATTCGCGTATGTGGGTGGACACATTTGTTACTGGATCCCCCTCCTGGCTTAACCGCATTCGGTTTTGGATACATACAGATCAAGGTCACTGTGGAATTCTTTCGTTTAACCCAAATGACGCCATTTTCCATTTGGATCGGAATTCAATAGGTACATTTTGGAAGTTTATAAGCCTCAATAAGCGATTTGGAATTTAGCTGAGCAGGAAATAATTTTTAATTTTATAAGCATTATAAACATAACTTCGTTCAAAAAAGCGAAAGGGGAAATACTGCAGATTACTGGCACAGAAAAACTTCCAGCTGTCATTTAGATAATGTCCGAACACTCGGAACTATAACACCACAGATAAAAAACTAAAACAACGGTAATTTGAATGAAAAAAAATGAGCGCCTTGCAATGCTGCTAGCAGATTCATTACATAGCAAAAAAATAACCGTTAAGGTGCAAACCTTAACGGTTATTGACGGCGTTTGAACAATGGCGAATTGTATCGAGGTCGAATTTTTTTGTCAGAACATCTGATGACATTAAAATGTTATGTAGAGAATTACTCTATCGTACATAGTTTTGTCTACTGCCTAGTTTTAGAGAACTTTCGGGGAGGAACTTAAAAAAAAATACGCATTGATATTATTTTCCCAAGCCAGGGTCTCAAGTTTAGGTACCTATGTGAGCGAAATGTAAGCTTCGTTTCATAGACCGTACCGCTTAAGAAAATATTATAAATTCCCATACTTTTCTCTTTCATAACTTTCCCATTTCACATGTTGATGAAGGAACAAGTTTAACTTTAACGCAATATTTAATAATCTAAAATTCTAAAACTTATCTAAAATGAATTACAGTTCACAAACTTAATTCGGCGCAGTTGCATCAAACTTCATAACATTTCCGAGAATTGCCAACAGTATTCAATTTGTGTTGGGGTTACAAAATCTGCATATATTGCAATTTTTTCATCATGTAGCCGCATGAGAGCCGATTTAAAGGCAACTTTGAAAATAAATTCCAAAAATATCTCTAAAAATAAAGAAACACAAGCCTTTGACGTCAAATGCGCTCACACGGGGCACACTGGAAAGTTTGGGTCGTTAAAAATCGAAATAAACGAGTGTTTGATTTACAACTCAAAACTTAAGGATTTTTTCGGTCATTGAAATGAGACAAGGGTCGCTTGTATTATCAGATTTTTTTGATGGAGTGCCGTTCATTACGGAAATCTGACAGAGTGGATAACAAAAAAAAAAAAAAAAAACAAACAAAACTCTTCAGCATTATTATATTAAAAACTATAGATCGAGCAGTAAATACCGTTGTGTTGTGGGCTTGTGGGAGGCCCATGCTTTAGCCAACGTTGTAGGTACCTAGTCTACTGAGGTATGAGTGCTAAGACAAATGACGATTGCGCAATCGTATCGCATCATAAATTGGTAATTTAATTTACCATTTGTTTCTAGGAAGTAATTATTTAGAAGACGCAGTTAAAAATCTAAATGTGCGGCCATTTGTCAGTCCGTAGGTATGTAATCTATACACGTGGAGTTGAGCCGTGTTGTGTTGAAGCAATTAATTTGTTGTATATTATGATATTACTAGCAGCCCGTCCCCCCACCGAACAGGTGGATATTATTTATATTAATACTAGTGGCCCGCCCTGGCTTCGTTCAGGTGTTTCTTTTATTTAAAAAAAAATTCTTTCATAAGAATCTCCTAACAATAGCAAATACAACAAAAGAATTAGCAATTAGCATGGCAGCTTTCTGAACCACGTACACGATTTGTGTTCTGGAGAGCAGTATGTGTAAGTGCTTATAAAACTATTCGTTAATTCTTTTTGCATGCTAAAGTATGTACGATGACACCCTGAACAATTGTATGGTCAGAAATCGCTGACATATGGTAAATAAGCCTATTTCTATGTGAAGAAGAACTCAGGGACACCAATCTACAAGTAATAACGATTTGAAAACGTCACATCACAAGTAGTCGTTTTTCCTTATTCAATCGTCAAAAATGAATAAGTGGGTGTGTCAACTATTTTTTGCTTTTAGATATATTGCATCATTTGAATATCGTCATCAAGACAAAATAATTTGGGAGGATAGCATCTCATTAAGACAAATGTAATCATCTCAATTATTTATACAAAGCCTTTAAGATCTACCAGTCATGATGATTTGCTGAGTATTTAAAAAAGAAAAGGCAGTTTATGAAATTTATATAATACTAGCTTCTGTCCGCGACTCCGTCCGCGTAGAATAGTTACTAACCCCCCGATTCTTTGTGATATTGATTCGTTGGTGGGAGGCACTCGACGTGACGGCACAGAGTGGTGCATGCGCGTGAGCTGCGCGCGGTACTGGACAGTACTTGTGGACATTGCAACATAACTTTATTTTTCTAAAATAAAAGTAGCCTAAGTTACTCCTTATTACATCAGCTCATTCCGTTAAAATCGGTCCAGCCATTTCAAAGACTAGCCGGAACAAAAAGACAGACAAAAATTGAAAAAAATGTTATTTTGGTGTATGTACCGTATTCGTATATATTAACATATTATGCATGTAGTAAAAAGCGGTTATTTCAATATTACAAACAGACGCTCTGATTTGATTTATATGTATAGAAGATGTATAGACTAATTTGTAACTACTCTTTTATAAAGCATTGAATGATATCTACCAGTAGATATACTAGACTGTATGTATCTATCTACTTCTTATGAAGTTTATCTGATTGTGAGTGGCGTTCGAGGACTGGAAGAAGTGTCGTTCTATCGGTTGGCGAAATGGGCAGACGCCATTGTAGCCATTGCGGGCAGAACCTGGAAGAAGCTGGCAAAGGAACGTGAGGATGTGCTCAAGAAAAGAGGCCTCTGTTCAGCAGTCGGCGAAGACGTGGGGATTTGTTCTACGTTCCAAATACATATTTTACTTTCCTTCGCATTAAATTTAATCATCTCCAATCCTGCACACAATCAGTTCCGTCTTTACCATAAGGGCACAAGGGGCACGTGCCCAGGGCCCCGCTTGATTGGGGGCCCTTTTTTTTTCTTTTTTTGGATGGGAAATCATCAAATGACCCCTCCCGCCCTGGGTGGAGCGGTAGGGAGTGTCAGACTTTTACTGACTAAAACCCACCCCTGCTCCTCCATGTGCCCTTTGCGTTCCAGGGCCGCGGTAACGCTTTTGAACAAATTCCGCAACCCTAGCAGGCACCGACCCTATGGGGCCCCGTCTCTGGTGCTGACGGCTCCTTGAGGCGCGCGTGAAGCATAACGCGTCGTCGACTCAGCCTGGTATCGGACGGCGAGCCACCCACGCTCACCGTCCACAGGCATGATTGGGGGCCCTCAATTTATATTATAGGTACTGCTTAGGAAATGATCAATTCGAACTGGCAGGATGTCCACTGGGTAGTAAGGTTATGTAGTCATACCTACGGAAATCAGCTACCTGTGCTCCGACACTTTCTGGCCGGTTTTCAGTTTTCCAAAAAGGCCCCGGACTCAGCAGTGCCCAGGGGCCCCTGCATGGGTTAAGGCGGCCCTGCACATAATGACATTGGATTTGGGTGTTCGTTTAAATGATATTTGCCACTGTACATGTTCGTAGGTAGCTCTGTGATTAACAACAAACGTCTCTGCTACAGATTAGGAGAAATCCAATCAGTCTCTAAAAAGTCATAGCTTGAAATAAGGTTTCAAAGGTCCTTTGCATGGGAGACTTGAAGGTTTTTCTACATTATAACTAGCTTCCGAAGGTTTTCCTTAATCTTAGGCAAGGCTTCGATGTTGCAACACTTGCTTATTTGGTTCTCGCTGATGAATCATATTGGTTACCTACAGGTGTTAATTTGGCCACTCATCCTGACAAAAATGTTGATCTAAGATCAAAGATCAGATTTGAACATACAGTTTACAAAGTAAAGTCGTATGTCAATATTACAGAACACATTAGGAAATCAAAGCAATTTAGTTCAAAGTCCAAAGTAGGATATTATTGGGCATCTCACCCCACCTTCCGTTCCTTCGGCTCACTCCGTTCGCCTCCGTCACTCTCGGTGTGGTGAATTGCCCAATAATATCCCACGGAGTGGGCGCCGTTCCACATATCAATAATAGACAATGGAGTGGGCGCCGTTCCACATTTCAATAGTAGTCACTGGAGTGAGCGCCGTTACACATTTCAATAGTAGCCAACGGAGTGGGCGCCGTTCCACATATCAATAATAGACAATGGAGTGGGCGCCGTTCCACATTTCAATAGTAGCCAACGGAATGGGCGCCGTTCCACATTTCAATAATAGTCAACGGAGTGAGCGCCGTTACACATTTCAATAGTAGCCAACGGAGTGGGCGCCGTTCCACATATCAATAATAGACAATGGAGTGGGCGCCGTTCCACATTTCAATAGTAGCCAACGGAATGGGCGCCGTTCCACATTTCAATAATAGTCAACGGAGTGAGCGCCGTTACACATTTCAATAGTAGCCAACGGAATGGGCGCCGTTCCACATTTCCGTTACTTCGGCTCACTCCGTTTGCCTCCGTCACTATTTTACCTTGTTATCTTAAGTTACATCAAGTCGAAGGGATCAGTCAGCCTAGACACTGCTTTATCGTGTCTAGCTGCTTCCAGGGTGCGCCACGAGGAGGCTCCTTTCATGCACCCCGCTAACCTAAAATTCAGGACAGATTGTCTCATGTCTCTCCACAATATTAGAGATAGCGCTTATACACACATCACTCTGTGTCTGTGACCAGATTGGCTCGAGGACATCTGAACGTTAGGTTATCGTATACATTAAACTAAAATTCAGGACAGATTGTCTCATGACTCTCCACAATATTAGAGATAGCGCATATTCACACATCACTCTGTTTTTTGTGACCAGATTGGCTCGAGGACATCTGAACGTTAGGATATTGTATACATTAAACTAAAATCTGGGACAGATTGTCTCACGTCTCTCCACGAAAGCAAGAAATAGCGCACAGGCACATATGCACATTCTATTTTTAGTGACCAGATTGGTTCGAGGACATCCAAATTTTAATTTAATTTATTCATATTAACGTGTAATGAAGTGTACATCACACGTTAACAAACAAGGCGCTCGCTGTTTGAACCGCTAGCCTAAAATTCAGGACAGATTGTCTCATGTCTCTCCACAAAGTTAGGGACGGTGCATTGCCGCTTAGGATAACACTCATACCCGTTTTCGTGACCAGATTGGCTCGAGGACATCTGAACGTTAGGTTATCGTATACATACATTAAACTAAAATTCAGGACAGATTGTCTCATGACTCTCCACAATATTAGAGATAGCGCATATTCACACATCACTCTGTTTTTTGTGACCAGATTGGCTCGAGGACATCTGAACGTTAGGATATTGTATACATTAAAATTCAGGACAGATTGTCTCATGTCTCTCCACAATATTAGAGATAGCGCTTATACACACATCACTCTGTTTTTTGTGACCAGATTGGCTCGAGGACATCTGAACGTTAGGATATCGTATACAGTAAACTAAAATTCAGGACAGATTGTCTCATGTCTCTCCACAATATTAGAGATAGAGCTTATACACACATCACTCTGTTTTCTGTGACCAGATTGGCTCGAGGACATCTGAACGTTAGGATATTGTATACATTAAACTAAAATCTGGGACAGATTGTCTCACGTCTCTCCACGAAAGCAAGAAATAGCGCACAGGCACATATGCACATTCTATTTTTAGTGACCAGATTGGTTCGAGGACATCCAAATTTTAATTTAATTTATTCATATTAACGTGTAATGAAGTGTACATCACACGTTAACAAACAAGGCGCTCGCTGTTTGAACCGCTAGCCTAAAATTCAGGACAGATTGTCTCATGTCTCTCCACAAAGTTAGGGACGGTGCATTGCCGCTTAGGATAACACTCATACCCGTTTTCGTGACCAGATTGGTTCGAGGACATCTGAACTTTAGGATACCGCATACATTAAACTAAAATTTAGGACAGATTGTCTCATGTCTCTCCACAAAAGTAAATAGCGCACACCCTTCGGTCCACACACATTTTTTTTTTCTGTGACCAGATTGGCTCGAGGACATCTAAATTTTAATTTAACATATTACAGACGATACATCCTTTTCACTTTACACGATGACATAATCAGGGTTATATCTGAGCGAGCCAATAACCTAAAATTCAGGACAGATTGTCTCATGTCTCTCCACATACTTAGGGATGGTGCATTCCCGCTTAGAATAACACGCATACCCATTTTCGTGACCAGATTAGCTCGAGGACATCTGAACTTTAGGATACACATACATTAAACTAAAATTTAGGACAGATTGTCTCATGTCTCTCCACAAAAGTAAATAGCGCACACCGTTCGGTCCACACACATTTTTTTTCTGTGACCAGATTGGCTCGAGGACATCTAAATTTTAATTTAACATATTACAGACGATACACCCTCTTACATCAACACGTAACAGTGAAGTGGTAAAGTGGTAACACGGAATTTCAATCCTTGCTTTGCATTCAGAAACCTAAGGCGTAGATACACTTGACAACGGCAGCCGGATCAGAAACGTATCTTACATTATACAATGTAGCGTACAAACTGTGTGTGAATCCACTTTTGTGGACGGTTCCGTTGACGGTAACCGTACCCGGTGGTTGCTACATAGATGTAAATTACCTTTATGTATGAGTCTGCTTTTTTAGTTTGAATCGGCAAAGTGGAATGCACATTTCCCACGTACACATAAATTGCATTCAATGCATTTATATTGTAATTTAACATAACCATCATGTTGTAAACAGTAAATTAGTCTTTTGTGGAACTACCTATTTGTGTAATTACTTCTAGTTTTAACGTGTTTCATTCTTCTGGGTACTAAGATTATATATTTTTATACTTTCATTTACATAATATTTTTATATCTGACACTTGTTATCGAGTGCGATTTAAACTTAATTTTAGGTAAGATTACAGAATGATGAATGATGGTAGAATAAAGTCATTTGGGATAATAGGAGTAAAGAACAAATTGACAAATACTGGGAACATTGTAATAGTAAACTGAAGTTATTATGGATAAAGTCGACAACTATAAAATAACAACTCAGACACGTACGTTTGATTCCCACACGTTATATTTTCTGGGATTCTTTCATTGTGGGTTCCTAAAGGTGATTATTTAATAATACTAACTTCCTCCACAATAGTATTTATGTGATGGTAAAATAAGTTCCGAGTTTAACTGCAACTTAACATTGTCGGCAACATGGATTGGTTTGTTTGTACGTTTTTCAAAATAGTTATGATTTATTTTCAACTACTTCTGCTTAATTGATTTTAGTGAGACAACTTACTATGCTCAGAAATTTAGTTTCAACGACGAGACAATTAAAAAAAAATATTCTTTAATCTGCATCTTACTGACTTGACTTTTGTTAGTTTCACCTCTCACATAAACGTAATTATTGTGAAGTTAAACATTCTCAACAAACAAACATCAAATATTAAATTAATTATACATATTAGTTTAGTAATGAATCATAAAGCATACCAGGGATCGGGTTCACTTTGTCGGCTTTATTTTTTCAGTTCTCATGAACAAATTGCAATTTAGCAAAATTGATATGCAATCAATTCAGTTCAACATGACGTAAACGTCATATTTTTTTATACAACTGTAAGACGTATACTTTGAGTTTAAAATTGAAATGATCTATTTTTATGCTAACATAATATTAATTGCGAATATAAACGAATTCATTTCAATCAATAAATTTTATTCGCTACAGAATCTTCAAAGTGACAACTAGTACTAGCGGTGCTTTTAAATACACTTTCTAACATGTAAGTACTTCTCAATTTTAAATTTGGTGTCATAATGCTCAGCTACGGACCTGGTTTTTGCCTGCCGGCTGTTGTAACTATCATATTCTATCTGTCCATCATGACTGTTACTCAGCTACGGACCTGGTTTCTGCCTGCCGGCTGGTGTATCAGTAGTCCTAATTCATTTGACTAAATTTACTAATGTATTTGTCTAATCGATACCCAGCTACGGACCTGGTTTCTGCCTGCCGGCTGGTGTATCAGTAGTCCTAATTCATTTGACTAAATTTACTAATGTATTTGTCTAATCGATACCCAGCTACGGACCTGGTTTCTGCCTGCCGGCTGGTGTATCGGTAGTCCTAATTCATTTTACTAAATTTACTAATTTATTTGTCTAATCGCTACCCAGCTACGGACCTGGTTTCTGCCTGCCGGCTGGTGTATCGGTAGCCTTAATTAAGTCATAGTTATCGGTTACAAAATTAATCTTTATGTATTTCATTTCAGGTTCGATTCCGATTCAGAATTCCAGACACGGTCCGCAGCTGTAGCCGAGGTTGCGAAGCCGCAACCAAAGAAGAAGGTGTCGAAGCGCAAAGCTTCCGAGGGCACCACACCATCAGAACCGGAATCAAGGTAATTTTGTGTTACTGCTTTTACCTTTAGGTGCTTTTTGTGAATGTTATCAATATGTCAATTAAAATGTTATACACAGATAAACGTTGGTTACTGGATTTAGAACTGTAACGCAGAGAGCACTAAAATCAATTTCCAATTATGTTCCTCGCAGGAATGTTTACAACTAGTTCATGAGGTATTGAAATTATTATAACATAACATTATGCTTTCTATCCCCGTAGGGTTTGGCAGAGAAGTAATACGCCATCAATCCATCGATTAAAAAATAAATGTAATGTATTGTGCTGTGTAATAAATAATATGTTCATTTGTTTACAGTAAAAGTCACAGCTCGGACCTCTTTGGCTTAGAGGACTATGTTCCATCGAAGACCTCAGTTGGGGACTTCAGTTCAACCCTCATCAGCCGTGTCGTCAATGGTAAAGTGCGGCGAACGGCGGACGTGACCGGGGACTTCTATGTAGAGGTAAAAGTCTACATCAAAGCTGAAGTTGCCTCCACCCCTAAACAGGAGCGATGGAAGAAAGCCTCGGTGGCTCTAAAAGTGCAGCTGAACCGCAACACGCCGCAGTGGAACGGGCTACAAGTTTTTATGAGACGGACTCATGACTTGTTTGATCATTCTGAGCCCGTCTTTTATAGTGATAATATAAATATAAAATAAATATTTAAGTTGTTGGGGCACCAGGTGTTATTGTATTTCTGCGATCATCATCATAATCGTAAAAATAATATATTGCAATATCTAGCAGTAAGTTTTAAACTATTTTAATCTAAAATGCTTTCTGTACTGTTTGTAACACATCTGTTGAGCGCAGTCACTGGACAGGTCACCTATGTAGTGCTAATCATAAAAACAAAACTATTTTGCATTTCGTAATCGTGTAGCTTCTTATAGAATTGTTGATTCTTTTTCATTGTTCTCTAGAACCATTTCTTACTAATATTTTGGACAAAATTAAAACGTTAATTAACATATCTCTTAAAGAACATACTTGTTTAAAAATTAATTTCGAATATTTTGCTTTGTTTTTAATGTTTAAAAATGATTCTCAGGAAATGGAATAATTTGCCACAAAAAACTTTACTCTGCATCAGAATTATGAATTTGATTCATTATTAACTCAAGTAAAACATTTTATCAAAGTAAAGATAGAAGAATTTCAGGACCGAGACAGCGGATGGACGTTCTTGAGCAGTTCTCATTTGGAAGTTAATGTTAACAAATATCAACCGTTGCACGATTCAGGCTTTATCGAATTGCCTTCTGCAATAAAATCGAAAAGAGCATGTGTTAATATCCACAATAATGTCGAGTATTATTTTTTTGTGGTCTGTTGTTACTGTTTTATATCCAGCTAAGAGTATCTTCATACCCTGATTTTCGTAACGTATTATATATAAAGGACATGTTATTTCCAGTGAATTTCTCAGACATTGCGCAGTACGAAGTGAATAACCCGAAATTTGCATTTACATTTTATGGTTTAAAAAATAATACCGTCATAGGACCGCTTTGCAAACCAAAAGCCTTGAACGGAAATGTAATTCATTTACTTTATTTAGAAAGAGATAACTTATCATATTGGTGTCTCATTAAATGCTTGCCGCGACTTGTTGAAAATCAAATAACAAAACACCACAGTAAACTGTACTTTTGTGACGCTTGTTTAATGTTTTTTGATTCATGCGATGATCTTAGTTCATATACCTAGTTGTGGAGGACGAACCACCTTCAAGGGGTTCTTTCATACAGTTTAAAAATTATAATAGAAAGCAAATTGTACCATTTGTTATATAGGTACGCAGATTTTGAAACAATACTAGAACGATATGAATCTTGTGACCCTGACCACACCAACACGACAGCGACATGTGCCTGTAGCTTTCGCTTATCATAACTATTACGTGTACGCTAGACGAAAGCCACAATCGTTACGTTTCTTATCGCGGTTCGGATTGTGTATCAAATTTGTGAAGTCTATCTATAAAGATGCACAAAAAAAATTACGATATTTTAAAAAATAATGTTCCTATGATTTATAAAAATGATAATGCTCACGACTTTGAAAACGCGATGATATGTCTTATTGTTCGGCGATAGGATCCGTGATCATTGTCACTTGACTGGTACCTAAATATCGCGGCGCAGCTCATAGTTATTGTAACATACAATACAAACTACCAACATTTTTGCCAGTATTTTTTCATAATTTGTCTGGATACGATTGCCACCTATCCATAAAAGAATTAGGTGAAGCTCCTGGATCTATAAAAGTGATACCTAAAACAAAAGAAAACTATATTTCATTCTCTAAGTTTATTCCGATTTCTACCGGGGAAAGCATCCAGGTTCGGTTTTATGATTCTTACAAGTTTTTAGAAACTAGTTTAGAAAGTTGGTTAGTAAAATGAAAAAAAACAAGACTTTAAACAATTACAATTTTATTTCCCTGCTAAAAACAATTTAACCTACTCACCCGTAAAGCAGTGTATCCATACGATTATATGTCCAATGGGAACGTTATGAAGATACGTGTTTACCCTCCAAAAAATTTTTTTTTAACTCCTTAACTAATGAGACAATTACCGATGAAGACTATGAACACGCTCGGTCTGTTTGGCCAGTATTTAATATTCAAAACATGGGCATGTATACAGATTTATATCTCAAAACAAATGTTCTGTTCTAACAGATGTATTTGAAAAATTTCGGAAAACTTGTAAACTACATTACAATCTCGATCCCGCGTTCTATCTTACAGCGTCAAGTATATCTTTTGTTGCAATGCTTTTAAAAACAGGAGTTAAATTAGAATTGATTAGTGAAGTTGAAATTTTTAGAATGATACAAAAAGGTATTCGAGGAACTGTTTGTATATGTTCCAAAAGACATGTCAAAGCCAATCATAAATATTTAGATAGGTACTTACGATCCAACCCGACAAATTCATTTATTATTTATTTAGATTGTATCAATTTATACGGTTACAGCATGTGTTAATCCTTACCCTATTCGGATTTTAGATTCATGAATAGACAAAAAATAGATTTTTTACAATTGAACTTTCTTGAAGTTGATCTAATATATCCGGAGAATCTGCACATGGAACATAATGACTTTCCCTTCTGTCCAGAAAAATGTCTATCACCGGGTGGTAAGAATAAAAAATTAATACCAAATTTGTATGATAAAATATTACTCTGATAGTCATTACGTACATTAAAAAAAAATGTTTACAGCACGGTTTAGTATTAAGAAGGATCCATCGCACCATTACACCATACAAGCAAAGTAGTTTTTTAAAGCTATAACACCCAGTTACGCCAAAAAGCAGACTTTTTCAAATTATTGCACAATAGTATTTTTGGAAAGACCTTGAAAATAATGAACACCGAATAGACGTTAAGTTAGTAAACAAGTGGTGTGACTCGAACAATAAAACAAAAAAGTCTACTTGTGCTGAAAATTGATAGCCAGCCCATATGTTCATAGCGCCTCTGTATTATCTGATGATCTAGTAGCGATTCAAATGAAATCTGTGCGAATTATACTTGACAAGCCAATTTACAAAGGGTTTGCAATATTAGAATTATCTAAAGCTCACATGTACGACTTTCTCTACTCCATCATAAAACCTTTTTATGGTAACCGAATAGAATTGTGCTATACTGACTCAGATAGTGTAGTATATGATGTGCAGAGTAATGATGTTTTTATAGACTTTAAGCTCCATTTTCTAAAATATTTTGATACCAGTAATTATGACTGTAACAATCACTATAATTTACCAATTATTAATGAGAAGGTTCCAGAACTGTTTAAGGATGAAATGGGTGGTAATATTATCAAAGAATTCGTAGGACTGCACTCAAAAGCTTTATTGTATTAAAACGTTAAACGAAATAATTAAAAAGGCAAAAGGTACCAAAACAATTTATCACCAAAAATTTAAATATGATACATTATAAAAATGTTTTGTTCAAACAATTGCAAAGTTATTCGCAAAAGAAATGTATTGTTTAGATCAATAAAACATGAAATATATACTCATGACTTATATAAAATAGCACTTTCAAGCAATGATGATAAACGATTGCTATCATTTGATAAAGTTTCTACTGTGTATAACTTGGGGTAACGCAAGTATATTTGTGTAATGTTTATATGTATTTTATTGATTGTAAATGGTGAAACTTATGACGTTCCAAATGGAAAGTTAGATAATCTTTAAACCTACCTATATTGCTTTACTTGCTATTGTAAAAAGTCTGTAAGGGTGGGTGGATTGATGTTTGTTACTCTTTTAAAGTGAAATAAGTAACATTGTCGTGGAATGTAATTTAAGTAGTATCGAAATAAGTTTCTTTTGAACCTGGTTTTATTATGTATGCAATTTTAAATGTGTGTATTCTTGGTGTCCCTTTTACAAGTTAGACTTAAACAGTGTAGGTGTATTTTATCTGAATAAATAATATTTCATATTCATAAATCTGTTTCATTTCTGTTTCTTATGATAAAGCACATAGGTCTCGCAGCTTGTTGATACAGGTTCCAAAGTGATAAAAGATGTAATGTCCAGTTTTGATGACAAATTAGTCATGGTTCGAAGTTCGCACGCGCGGTGTGGAATTTGACACCGATCCAGGTGCGCATTAGATTGAACTTGTTGAGACATGAAATTGATTCATATCGCAAGGTTTTATAGAGTTTTCATTTCATAATAATAGGGGTTAAATTATGAAATTGCTGATTTATTGTAATAGGTTTTTTGAATTGACATAGAATCTTCGTGGTTTGAGGTTTTCGAAAGAAACTTTTTTCACGTGGTTTCTATGATGTTCTTCTTTTAAATAATGTGAAACATTTAAATATCGACTTTCAATTGTTTTTGTTATTCAACATATACAAGAAAGATGGATACTGCAAAAATTCGAGTGATTTTTGAATACTAGTTTCGACGCGGAAGTAACGCGGTAGAAACAGCCCGCAATATCAATGTTGCGTTTGGAGAGGGGTCTGCTAATGAACGCACCGTACGATTTTGGTTTAAACGCTTTCGTGATGGAAACTTCGACTTGAAGAACGAGCCACGAGGAAAACCGCCCACAGGTGAATAACGATGAATTAAAAGAGATGGTGGAAGCCGATCCTAGTCAAACTACCCAGGAATTAACGGCATGGTTTAAAGTTACCTTACCCACAATATTGACTCATTTGCGTCAAATCAATAAAATAAAAAATACGAAAAATTGGTGCTTCATGATTTGACTGATCTGCAGAAAGAAACGCGTGTTGAAACTTGTGTTGCCTTGTTGAATCGGTACAGAAATGAAGGAATATTGGATCGAATTGTGACGAAAACGCCACAACAGTGTCCTAAAGTAAAACTTACCAATAAAAAGGTAATGGTAACTGTTTGGTGGTCTCAGCATGGTGTTATTCACTATAGTTTTCTCCGATCTGGTCAAGCAATAACGGCAGATGTCTATTGTGCCGAACTCCGAACAATGTTGGCAAAACTAGCAGTATAACAGCCCCGACTCATGAATCGATCTTCATCATTATTGTTCCATAACAACGCGAGACCTCATACAGCAAAGTCAAAGTCTTTTATTTGTGGTCATAGGTTAACAAGGATGGTGCTTAATAACAAATGTATCACTATGTCCTGCTAGTACAGCGTACAAATATTAGGTTTAAAACCTCTATATAAAAACATTAATCTTAAATTATAATTACTTAACTCTATCCTACTCTATCAACTAAATTATCTAATATTATCGTTTAAATATTCTGTAATTGTATAATAAGCCTTATCAAATAAAAATACTTGCATTTTTTTCTTAAAATCTTGTAAATCTATTGTCCTCAAAATTTTTATAGGTAGTTTATTAAATATTCTTGTTGACATACTAAAAAAACTCTTGTCAAAAAGGGCAGTTCTGTGAGGTACGGAAGAAATCTTCAAAGCATTCCTAACGGATTGCGGTTTTGCAAACAGATGTTTATTCGTTTTGACAAAAATCGCTACCTCATAAATATATATAGATGTAAAAGTCATAATTTTTAACGTCTGAAAGGAAGGCTTACATGAGTCGGGTACATGAATATTTGCAATAGCACGCACACATTTCTTTTGTGCTTTAAATACATACTCTGTATTAGTGGCGTTTCCCCAGAATATTAAACCACGAGAAACCGCTTTGACCCTTCAGGAACTGCAGTTATAAACTATTCGTCATCCTCCGTATTTGCTAGACCTTGCTCCAACGGACTACCATTTTTTCGTAATTTGGACAATTATCTACGTGACAAGAAGTTTTCTCCCCAAGAGGCAGTAGGTACCTACCTACAAAATGCTTTCACACATTTTGTGCAGTCTAGATCCTCAGAGTTCTATCGCAAAGGCATAAATGATCTTCCTATTAGATGGCAGCAATGTATAGATAATAATGGTAACTATTTTGATTAAATACATCTGTTAAAAATTAAAAAATAAACAATTTAGATTTTCAGTACAAATCAGCCATTTCATACTTTAACCCCTAATAATATGATAAGTACATACATCACAAGGCAGTCAGCCGGACCGGTCACATTACATCACTTGAAAAAAATAAAATAAAACGAAACAAATTGTAAGTATTGCACAAGCGTATAAGTACTAATACAATTATTTCTTTATTTATTTTGTTGAACATGATTATTAATCATGATCAAATTTTTTTGTTTCAGACCATCAATAATGTGTGATTCTCAAGATATTGTTGACTTCTCACAATACGGTCAAGGTTTTCCGACTCCGAGTTTAAGCTGGCATATCACAGATTTCCAAGAACAACAAATACTTGCCAACAAGGAGCCTAGAACAAGACAAGACTGCGGAACTGCTAATAAGAAACCTAGAACAAGCCGTGAGTGTCTAAAACAGAAGTCTCTGCCTAAATGTGAATCATATGTCATAAACAATGAGAAGAAAAAAGGATTACGACTGATCCAGGTAAAAGTGTTGGATATCAGTGAACAACAAGAATCTGCATGTGACGATCAGAACGTGGTGTTAAGTGCGCAGTATGTAGTGACTGAATCGGTGGACTATGTTATGGAGGAGACGCTATCATTAATAAATAAAATTTCAAAAAAACTTTGCGGGGACAGTGGTTATTATTAAGCTGTGTTTTTGTCGAAGATTTATAGTAATAATCAATACAAAATATGTGAGTAATATTATAGTTATTAGGATATTTTGGATGTATAAATTATTAAAATATCATAAATGTAAATTTTATTGTAATAAAGATTTTATTTTGCATACTTAGTCAAAAATTATGATAAAGTTAAAGTAAGAATTAGTGTATATCTAAATAGTTTTTATGTAAGTAGATAATATTAATCTCTTTATGTGTTTAATTTAGTTGGGTTAGTGTGTTTACAAGTTTATAAGTTAAGTATGTAGGTAGATATAATATTTTTTAGTAATTTTGAATAATTAATAAAGTAAATAAAAATACATCCATTTATTGAAAATATGTTTTATTTTATATTACTGATTTATACTCGAACTATTAATGATTTCATGGTTGTAGTTACCTATACCTGCATTTTTTTATTTTATCAATATCCACTCCGTTTAGTTCGTACCTAATATCTTGGAACAAGAAGAGTAGTCCATTGTTCGTAAAATTGACACTAGTAGTTTTCTCTTTTGAATCTTTTTTGCTAACGATAACGGTTCCTTCCAAATAGAGAGTGCTCGCTGATGGTAATATGTACAGATCCTGTTGGTTGATAGGTATGCGCATTTCATCGTTCCTGTTGAAACTTGTTACATAAGGTTTGTACGAATTAAATTCGATAAAGACATGAGACAATCTGTCCTGAATTTTAGGCTAGCGCAGCGGTTCAAACAGCGAGCGCCTTGTTTGTTAACGTGTGATGTACACTTCATTACACGTTAATATGAATAAATTAAATTAAAATTTGGATGTCCTCGAACCAATCTGGTCACTAAAAATAGAATGTGCATATGTGCCTGTGCGCTATTTCTTGCTTTCGTGGAGAGACGTGAGACAATCTGTCCCAGATTTTAGTTTAATGTATACAATATCCTAACGTTCAGATGTCCTCGAGCCAATCTGGTCACAAAAAACAGAGTGATGTGTGAATATGCGCTATCTCTAATATTGTGGAGAGTCATGAGACAATCTGTCCTGAATTTTAGTTTAATGTATGTATACGATAACCTAACGTTCAGATGTCCTCGAGCCAATCTGGTCACAGACACAGAGTGATGTGTGTATAAGCGCTATCTCTAATATTGTGGAGAGACATGAGACAATCTGTCCTGAATTTTAGGTTAGCGGGGTGCATGAAAGGAGCCTCCTCGTGGCGCACCCTGGAAGCAGCTAGACACGATAAAGCAGTGTCTAGGCTGACTGATCCCTTCGACTTGATGTAACTTAAGATAACAAGGTAAAATAGTGACGGAGGCAAACGGAGTGAGCCGAAGTAACGGAAATGTGGAACGGCGCCCATTCCGTTGGCTACTATTGAAATGTGTAACGGCGCTCACTCCGTTGACTATTATTGAAATGTGGAACGGCGCCCATTCCGTTGGCTACTATTGAAATGTGGAACGGCGCCCACTCCATTGTCTATTATTGATATGTGGAACGGCGCCCACTCCGTTGGCTACTATTGAAATGTGTAACGGCGCTCACTCCAGTGACTACTATTGAAATGTGGAACGGCGCCCACTCCATTGTCTATTATTGATATGTGGAACGGCGCCCACTCCGTGGGATATTATTGGGCAATTCACCACACCGAGAGTGACGGAGGCGAACGGAGTGAGCCGAAGGAACGGAAGGTGGGGTGAGATGCCCAATAATATCCTACTGTCCAAAATAGTCAGACTTGTGCGAATTTGGCATAAATGTCACAAGTTCAGGACAAAGCCCATAAAATGTAATAAAGCTATATATCGAACGATTAAAACATAAACTTACAACAATTCAGTACGATAAATACCCACTAAGCATTGACTGGAATAGTATTATTTTATGCAATATCTGTATGTGCTGTTTGTTCAATCTTAGGTTGACCAAAACGTGTGAAAAATTTGAGAAATTCTAGCTTAAGTGAGAATGCTACTGTACATAAGCCTGTCAATTAAGGCAAACTATAAAAGTCTTGCCAAAGTTGCAGCACATTGCTGCAACGCTGAGAGGCTCTAATACGAACTTACAAAATACAGATACTACGTCACCAGGAAACTTATCTTGTGTCCAGCAATAACCCCAAATATTTATTAACCACCTGTAAAAGCATTCACTATCATAGACAGCTTTATTGTCATTGATAACAGCGCTCTCTTTATACTTATTGTTTGATAGTTAGTTATCGATTTTTTTATATCAATTGTATCAACTGAGTCAGAGAATATCATATGAAACACGATCAGTTTTGGGCGTTTCTGTTGAATTATAATGAGTTATTAAAAGATCAGTTGTTTTGATCGCATATTATTATTTAACCTTGGGGTTTTATATAGAACCTAAATTGAATGTTAAATATTTTATAATTCCATCATTTGTGCTAAATATAGCATCATTCGATTCGTTAAATGGTGTTGGGAATATACCTTCTCCATTAACTTCGGCTATTGGGGATTTTGTTTATCCATATCCAAAGTAAACATATTTATGTTATCGTTATAAAAAGGACAAAGTTAAATTTTTTTACAGTACCAACATTATTTCAAATTGATTATCCAGCACAGTATAAATCAAGCACTGCAAATTATTTGCTAAATACAAAATGTTATCGCCTAATTCGTTCAGAAGTGATGACAAAAATCGGAAAACAGTTACGTAGATCGAGAAAGAATTCCACAACCAAGAAATGGCGATCAAAGATCATCCTAATTATCTATACTAATATATATAAAGTTGATGAGTTTTTTTATTTGCTTGAGCGCGCTTATTTCTGGACTAACTACTACTTAAGGAAACTACTGGTCCGATTTGAAAAATGCTTTCAGTCTTAGATAGCCTGATTATGAAGGAAGGCTATAGGCTATATATCATCACACTAAGACTAATAGGAGCGGAGCAATCATGAAAAATGCAACATAAACGAATTTGCGCGGGTAAGCTAGTAATATTTTAAATACGAGAGTGCGTTTGTATGATAAATCGCCGAATTGATTTCGATAACTTTACTACAGAGATAGATAGATGCTTATTACCCTGGAGATGGTAATAAGCTACTTAACTGTAAGCGAGCCGCGGGCAAAAACTAGTTGCCGTATAAACACCTTTATCCTAACGAACACCAATAAAATGAAATACAGGTAACTAGAACAAATTGAATTTATAATTAAAGTTCAATAACTCTCTACGGACAGAGCAATAAAACCAGGTACCTGAGCCAGTAATTAAGCTTAAGCGTTCGTCGACACATTTGTTCTGATATTGATGACAATATGACGATTATATCCATGTGACAGTTGCGTGGTACGGTGATGCATCGAGCATGATTGACTTGTCACAGATAAATAGGTGTGTACTTATCTGTGTTATGACAAATCTTTGTTTTGATTGTGTAGTATTGATTATGCTGAGTTAAAAGTTAGCGGCGTTGCCAAATAGGCCACTATTATTGGCCGTCCCTAGGATTCACTATCAATCGTGCAGTTGGTACCGCTAGACAGCATCTGCATTTCGCTACCGCCTTGCTGCCACAGGCATAATAATTAGACAAATGCACGTCCAGCGACTGTATAGTTTCTTCTCTTTCCTTGTTCTTTCTTTTGCTTTTATTTATATCTTAATCTTCATATATTTGTCTTTTCTAACAACATTTAAGTACTGCTCACCTACATAATTTTTTTTTCTTTCCTCAGAAACACTGGCCATGGATAATGCTTAAATGGGCTTGCGCCACATGCAATTTGAAGATGCATCAGTTCGAACTCTGTCTTGTGAATCTGAAAAGAGCGATAACGGTTGTCAATAATTCAAAATGGCCACGTAAGATTTCGATAGAGCTTTCAATCCATGTAATATTGGAGTCTTTAATAATAGTTATCACCGATTGGTACCAGCTGCCATTTGGAGATCTTTGGAGTTCGTTACGAATTGTCAGACGCCAAAAATCTGACACCAGTCTTGCCAAGAAGTACCGTGTTCCCCAGTTAATCGGTTGTGAAGGTCTGGTAGGCAGCCGCTCCACGTAAAATACTGGTATTCAGCTGAATCCGGCTTGTCTGGGAGCCGACCCCAATAAAGTTGGGAAAAGGCTAGGCAGAATAAGATCACCGATAGATATTATGCTTATGCTAGACTTCCACGGTCAATCTATATGAGAAATCTCGACTTCATCCTGAGACACCCACGAGCATTTGACAACTAGCTACAACAATACTGAACTGAAATAAACTGTAACAAGTGTATTTTTTCTGTTCTATCACACTCGAACCTCGCGTGTAATTGTCAATTGCGACTTCTCAGTACTGTGATAGGTCAAATATTATTAATTTTTTTATCGCTACTATAAATAATCGTAGCATGCAGAAATCACACGATGCTGAATGATCTCGACTTAAAAATTGGACCATCTTGCATCATTCAACTACTTATTATTTTCCCCTTTGCCTATTTTATTTTTGTATCTTTAATTGAGCGTGACAACCACGTTTGTGGTACATGGAGAATATAATTTATTTGACCTGTTAACATAATTATAATTAAAAGTCAATTAATCATTTACACTTAATAAACGGAATGTTTGTTCGTAACTCTGGAGTATTTAATTAATGCTTATCGATAACCGCACCGATGTTCATAATTTTCTTTACTTACAAGGGAAAGTTGAGTGCGCTTGCGCATTGTCATAATAATGTGTGGTTGGCGATCTTTGTTGATTGATTATCACATAGTGATAGCAAAGATCTTACTTACGCTTGTAGGAAATACTTGACGACGCAGCGTTTGTATGGCCTACTAGGCTGATATCGGTCTGGTGAGGGCCGCAGGCGTCCCACGCCTTCTGGATGCTAGATCACTCTCTCTTTAGTCATTTTAATTAGGGTTCTGTGCTTTTTCTCAGAATTATAACGTTATATATTATTATGTATTTATAGTATATATTTATAAATCGCACACCTAAGACTACCTACATTACCTACTATAGGTATAGGTTGTCTTGAAAAGATCGCTTTTAGCAATAAGGCCGCCTATTGTGTTACCTTATGTAACGTTTTTATTATCTATATTTTCTGTTACTTATTTGGTGTACATAATAAAGAGTATTCTATTGTATTATATTCTAGATGCACAAGACTGTTTGATGCAGCGACGATTGGCCTCCTCGAGCCATTGTCTAGCAGTTGATGTCTTTTGGCTGATGAACATAGCTTGTGAGATGATTAAGTGGAAGGATTTTTAACCCTGGAACTGCACTTAACGAATTTATCTTACCTGTTCTTTAAAATACATCGCAAACCAAATAGAGGTCTCTCAAAATCTCACAACATCCTTGATTGCATGTGGAAGACCGTTATAGGAAGGAAAAGGGTTACACGTTACTCAATCATTAATCAGTCTCAATCATCGGCTGGCCAAAGGCTTAAAAAAAAACTTAACTAATCGGATAAAACCACCATGGTAGACTTCCTCAACGTGCACTGAACCTGTAGCCCGCTCATACTATTTAGGTCCCACCTAAAAAAAGGAGATAGTATCCGCATTGGATGTCTCTCACCTTGGAGACAGGACTAAAATCACATCTCGCCTTCAGGGCTGACGTATGTGTCTATGTGACATCTTTTGCCCTGGAGTAGGGCCGGTCTGCCGTCCGTGGGCTTCTTCCCGGGGGCTATTTCTAGACCCTTTTAAGGGCTGGAAGAGGGCGTTAACCACCCTCTTCCGACGTCCGGTGCGCTTGCTGCGGAAAGGTTAGTGGTACTGGTAAGTAGTATTTTCCCCTAGTACTATCTACTAGTTTTAACCACCGCCACTGCACTCAACAAGTCATGAGGTATAAAATTTTGTCAACGCGATGCACGGAAGCGATTCGCCATGGTCAGTGAAGCTATTGTATTTAATTGTAACAAAGATGGACGGTGACAAAAGAACTTGACCGTGACTCCGCGTCTGATAGTGTCAATAGGCAAATTAAGTATAATGTGACTATTTTTAAAGCTATATAGGTGATTATGTTTAATGTTGAAAAATTTAAAAATATTTTAATTCTTGATACCTTCAAAATGGATAGATGGATTGGAGCATTTTATATCTTTAATTGCTACTTTAAATTCACATATGAAAATATTAAAATCAGCGTCGTTCAAGAACCAGTACGGTCTAATAAATATGCAAACCAATTACATACAACATTATTTATTTTATTTTAAATTTTCAGTTTAATTGCAATAACAAAAAAAACACTCGTCCAGCGAGCCTTCAAGACGTAAAACTTGTCTGAAAGTTCAAGTTTGGTGGCGCGTGCGCCGGTCGGTCAAGCGTTACTCAAGATGGCGCCGCGCGCCGTCCACCTACGTATATCGACAATCGAATTATTTTCGGCAACAGGAAAAGAAGTCAATTTGTAATTAGATCATGGACTAATTTTTATGATGATTCTTTCTTTGCTGAAAGAAAACTGGGCCAGAAGGGCATTAGGTTACTGGGTACATAAACGTAGTAAATATTTAATGAGTGTCTGTAAACTAAATGAGTGAGGATAGTGTCATGTCCTTGGACAAACATTTGGAAATATGTAACATCTATCACCCCTCCTTGGCCCACGTAAATTATGGCCCACTTCCTCCCACACCTTCCAATTTTTTACCTAGTACCTAATCCTGGCGATGAGCATCATGAGGTGTCATTGTCATCAATAATCCTTTGTGAAAAGGGGATAGTGCTATTTGTTCTGCATAGCTCCATCTCTCTCTCACAACGGAGTCACGATGGCTCCGACACGTTAGAATAGGTTTCTTTTTAACTCGATTTGCACCCAATCAATATCTAAGTACTTTATCAGCATACCGTTGCGTGACTGTACAGCGTTTATCAACGTGGTACAAAAATAAAATTATGATATCCTACAGATGTTTTATTTCGTTCAACTTATTGATAACGATGTCTGTGCGAGTATTTCTCTACATTTAAGTACTTAGATAAGAATTTCAGGTAGATAACTTAACATTATTATTTTGAATAATTTTGTTGCTGTGAAATATTTGTTACGTCAAAATATAATAAATTATGGTACGTCGACAACGCTTGTTGCCAAAGCAAAATCGCAAACTTTGACTCATAAATACCGATAAATTCATAGTATTTAATACCCTTTTCCCATAACATAGAGTCTAAAATAGCTTAAAGGTAGACACTTATAGGGCCTAATAGGTAAAAGCGAGCAATTCTTTCAAGATAACCGGTCGAACCGTAAGCAACTTTGCGGCCTCCAACCCTGAAACACAGTTAACTTGCTAATACAATATCGATCAGATGGGATTACTATAGGATATCGTGATTAACTACTACGAAGCCTTTAATTTTTAACCGACTTCTAAAAAAGGAGGAGGTTCTCAATTCGGATGTTTGTATTTTTTTTTTTTTTTATGTTTGTTCGCGCATAACTCCGTCGCTTGTCAACCGATTTGAAAAATTCTTTTTTTGTTGGAAAGGGTATACTTCCCAAATTGTCCCATGAAAATTTTATCGAAATCGACCAAGCGGTTTTCGAAAAATCTAAAAAAAATATCTACATTGTCTACATTGACGACCTCTTAGTTTACTCTGCAAAGGAGCAGTGCATAGAGAATGTTGTCTTTGGAGCAGTGCGTTTTTTTTTACACCAATGTGATTGGTTCGTTTAGGTGGGGGGAGGGGAGGAGATGTAGGTACCACTAAAAAGTGAAAAATAAAAAACTTTTTACAAAAAAATACAACCTACTTTTACACAAAAAATCAAAAAAGTGCAAAATAACTTTAATTTCGGAAGTCGGTGTTCAAAAAACAAAAAAGCAACCACCAACACCGAGTTCCGAAATTAAAGTTATTTTGCACTTTTTTGATTTTTTGTGTAAAAGTCGGTTGTATTTTTTTGTAAAAAGTTTTTTTTATGGTTCTGTTCCTTAAAACGAAAAAAAAAACAGATGCCTTATAGTAGTACTTTTTTTTTCTCATTTTCTGGATGGGTAATTATCAAATGACTTCTCCCGCTCTGAGCGGAGAGGAAGGGAGTGTCAGACTTACTGACTAAAACCCACCCGTGATACTTCTAGTGCCCTTTGCGTTCCAGGGCTTCGGTGACTCTTTCGAATAAATTCTGCAACCCTAGCAGGCACTGACAATATGGGGCCCCGTCTTTTTAACCGACTTCTAAAAAAGGAGGAGGTTCTCAATTCGGATGTTTGTATGTTTTTTTTTTTTTTTTTTTTTTATTGTTTGTTCGCGCATAACTCCGTCGCTTGCCAACCGATTTGAAAAATTCTTTTTTTGTTGGAAAGGGTATACTTCCCAAATGGTCCCATGAAAATTTTATCGAAATCGAACAAGCGGTTTTTGAAAAATCTAAAAAAATATCTACATTGTCTACATTGACGACCTTTTAGTTTACTCTGCATTGGAGCAGTGCGTTTTTTTACACTAATGTAATTGGTTCGTTTAGTTGGGGGGAGGGGAGGGGGTTTAGGTACCACTAAAAAGTGAAAAATAAAAAACTTTTTACAAAAAAATACAACCGACTTTTCCACAAAAAAACTTTTTACAAAAAATAAAACCGACTTCTAAACAAAAAAACCAAAAAGTATAAAATAACTTTAATTTCGGAACTCGGTGTTTTTGGTTGCTTTTTTGTTGTTGAACACACCGACTTCCGAAATTAAAGTTATTTTATACTTTTTGGTTTTTTTGTTTAGAAGTCGGTTTTATTTTTTGTAAAAAGTTTTATTTTTATTTTTCACTTTTTAGTGGTACCTGCACCCCCTCCCCTCCCCCACCTAAACGAAACAATCACATTGGTGTAAAAAAAAAACGTACTGCTCCTTTGCAGAGTAAACTAAGAGGTCGTCAATGTAGACAATGTAGATATTTTTTTTTGATTTTTGTTGATTTTTCGAAAACCGCTTGGTTGATTTCGATAAAATTTTCATGGGACCATTTGGGAAGTACACCCTTTCCAATAAAAAAAGAACTTTTCAAATCGGTTGACAAGCGACGGAGTTATGCGCGAACAAACAATAAAAAAAAAAAAAAAAACATACAAACATCCGAATTGAGAACCTCCTCCTTTTTTAGAAGTCGGTTAAAAATCAAAAAAGTACAAAATAACTTTAATTTCGGAAGTCGGTGTTCAAAAAATGAAAAAGGAACCACATACACCGAGTTCCGAAATTAAAGTTATTTTGTACTTTTTTGATTTTTTGTGGAAAACTTCGGTTGTATTTTTTTGTAAAAAGTTTTTTATTTGCTGACAGCTCTTTGAGGCGCGCGTGGAATACGACGCGCCGTCGACCCGGGCTTGGTTGCTGGTTGCTACTTATGGACGGAAAATGAACTGAGGGGCTTATAGAAGCCCTTCAGTTCGTTTTCCGTCTTCCAGTCTGTCAATAAGTACTGCTCAAGAACCTAGTTTTCCTATTAATTCCTACTTTTTCATTTCACCTATGTAAATATATATTTCTAAATCTGACTGATTAACAATACTTTAATGCAATGTTTAGTTGCTTTCCCAAAGGCCATAAAAAAACCCTAAATAATACAAATAAACGCGGTTCCATACAAATAATAATATAATATAATAATAATAATAATCTTTATTTCTTACAAACTTAGTACATAATTCAAAAATAACTTGGCTGCAATGTTTTTCTAAGCATATGAATTAAGCTTCTGTAGTCGAACTAGGCAGGGCCTGTATTTCGACTATCAGTGCCCAACCCCAAAGACAAACCCAACACAAAGATATAATTTTGTTTAATTCAAGTGCTTAGTTTATAATGTGTGACGTATCATTATTATCACACATTCCCATATGAATGGAGATATACATTCATATCTCCATTCGTAACATTACTAATTAAATACCTATCTAATATCACATCTGCGAGCACCATAGTAACAATTTCTAATTAAAACTCAAGTGAGATAACACTGACGCACACTATCGCCCGTTCTAGTCGGAAGTTGTAATCACACTAGTATTTTTTATTACATCACTAGTGAATTATGAAATGGTTTTATAGCAATACGATAATTGCTGCTGTAACTAGTCAAATTAGCAATGAATAGTTGCTATTTGCATATTAAGTATTTTGCATGCACTGAAATGAATAAAGGGCGTGGTTAAATACAGTTTCTGGAAGGACTATCATTATTTCAACCTCGAAACAACACCTAAACTGCTAAAGATTTCCGCAGACAGGTGCGACGCCAAGTCGCCAATAGACGACAATGTTGCGACATCCTGTTTTCGCAGATTGCTTTCAACGGCTGTATTCCTAGATTCATTTCTACCAGAACAGGTTGCCGCATCGTAATCACGACAACTACCATAAAAAATAAATCCAAAAACTATTTGAAAACACGTATTCTGAATGCATTGTTTTTATAAAATCAGTTTCGCTTCAGTCTGAGTATTTTTGCCCTTGATTTCGTTCGCAACAGCAATTATCGGACAGCTAATGTGCTCGTATTATACAACATACGTAAACATTTGATTACATATACAATCATTTAATCTTAGTTACATTACATAATCGTATCAGTATCTACTATTCAACGCAATGTACGGCACGCGTCTTACAAAGTCATGTACAAATCGATTCAAATACTTAAGCAGTGATTAATTTCCTATATTTTATCTATGAATAAGTATCATAAATACGGAGCGCTTGTAGATAATCAATTTATTATTGTAATGTGGCGTTACAGATAAACTTACACGTCATTTTCATATGCCTCACCTGTATCTCTAAATATATATAACTCAAAAGGGACTGACTGACTGACATAGTGATCTATAAACGCACAGCCCAAACTACTGAACGGATCGGGCTGAAATTTGTTCAAGGTTGTGTATCCAAGGAGATAAAATAGGGGATGAAAGTTTGTATGAAACTTTGTCAATTTTAAACCGATCGGGCTTAGAGTTTCAAAATTGGGGGTAAAGTAACTATTCCACGCGGATGAAGTCGCGAGCAGAAGCTAGTCTACTCATATAGTGTTTCGGTTTCCTCTTCTTATATGTGCTTATATATATTACTCATAATAATGTATGTTTGAAAAAAATTTTCTACTCGGGTTTGCTCCCGGTGATTTTTCCTTGCTCCCGCCCTGAGACTCTCAGGGAAAAGGAGGTTCGGATCCCCTGCTAACTGTTTACAAATACTGTGTTCCCCAGTACTTTGCTTAAGATTGTAATTACTGTATGGATTGCTGCTTGTTTCTGTATAACATGTATGTTTATGACTGCATCTAATTTATCACAATACCTATGTATACTCTTTGCTACTATTTCTGTCGCTCCTATTACTACCGGTCTGACTTCTGTAGGTGTGTGCCATAGTCTTGTTATCTCTGTTTTTAGTAGGTGGCATATGCTCAATTTTCCTATCTCTTTGGGGCTATTATAAAGAGGAAAGATTATTTTGTTTTAATTTTTAGGTAAATAAACAAAATGTTTCTTATTTTATTTAAAAACCGATATGTATATATTAAAAACCTGTCGAATATATTCATATAATAAACGAAGTGATGAACTGCAGTGTTTTCTTATTTTATTAAAAAAATAGATAGCAAAGGCTCGTTATCATATTTATAAAAACTTGTAGGTATGTGTAAAATGTCAAGATATGTATTAATAAAAATCAAACTCAAACAATTTATTTTAATTAAACCATTTACAGGCTTTTGAATTGTCAAGGTCGGTCAATCAAAGAGGTGAGCTATTTCCACGTTCCAAAGCGTGGATCTCTATCGAGAAGAGCGTGCAAGAAACTCCACGAACACTCTTTTAAATCAATCAATTGTTACAACGTTGTGGATACATTGTTCTTGTTGAAATTATACATATACTAGCTGACCGATTTTATTTTGGATTTGAAATCATCAAATGACGCCTCCAGCCCTGGGCGGAGCGGAAAGGAGTGTCAGACTTTTACTGACTAAAACCCACCCGTGATCCTTCTTGTGCCCTTTGCGTTCCAGGGCCGCGGTGACTCTTTCGAACAAATTCCGCAACCCTAGCAGGCACCGACCCTATGGGGCCCCGTCCCCGATGCTGACGGCTCCGTGAGGCGCGCGTGGAACACAACGCGTCGTCGACTCGGCCTGGTTGCTATCGGACGGCGAGCCACCCACCACGCTCACCGTCCACAGGCATCAGCCACTGCGCAATAGCACAGCGGCCGACTTGTCTCTGGAATTACTAGCTGACCCAGCAAACGTTGTTTTGCCATATGAAATAAAAACAACATTTAGGGGTATGAAAAATCGATGTTCGCTGATTCTTAGACCTACCCGATATGCATAGAAAATTGTATAAAACTCCGTTATATGAGTACAAATTGTAAACAATTACAAATTGTAAACAATTACAAATTGTAAACAATTACAAATTGTAAACAATTACAAATTGTTTACAATTTGTTATGACGGGTCACAAAATTACATTGATAGAATGTTACCATGTCAAAAAATTTCAGTTGAGTGTTAGGCTCAACTGGCGGGGAACTCAACAAGTGATAATTGATCAGTTATCGACTAAATTACTAAAAGTGTCTTACTAAATCGATTGAATAGATTGAAAAAAAAAATGTTCTTACAATCTTCAGCGGGTCACACATCGTTTTCAAATGCTAATAGATTACTTTCAGGGCCCTATTGGCTTTGGAGCTGGAGCAGCATTTAGTCGAGCATTATTATCTTCAATGTAATCCCCCAACTTACTATATACTTGCCTGCATAGTGTGCGTTTAATTAATACAAGATTTAAATTTCGTTTCATTTAATTTTAATATATGGGGAGGAATTTTTATAACATTTTAGACAGTACCCCATGAAAGATGTAGCTACTTTAGCCAGTCTGAAACCTGCTTGAACTAATTGATCCCTATTTCTAGTAACATGTTTATATCTTCGTCGCTTCATTTCCTAAAGAGATTATTTCTAACGCATTTAGTGTTTTCGTAGATATATTGAAAAGGTACCGTCATGGTGTTAATTTTACTTAAACTTTAGAGAATCGCTCCGGTGGAGATTGTATTTGGCTTTGACGGCTCTTTTCTGCAAAATAAAAATAGACTCGATGTCATACTCGATAAAATACCGTAAGACGTGATACTATTAAAATAACTAAATTAATAGACTGGTTTCGCGGTATCAACGGAAAACCCGCTAATTAACAAATAAATTGGTGGGCTTTTTTGGTGGGCTTAGCCGTCCCGCTAGATATGCTAAAGAGGACTCCATTGTAACCTTGAGTCAAGCGCTATCCCCAAGAAAATCCCTTTCAATTTTCCCTGTTCAACACCATGTCACAATCAATACTTTACATTTGGTAAAAAAAATCTTATACACTTCGTTTTTCCTTGGTTATAATTTGGTTATATCCAAATTTGGTTTTAAATGTATCAAATTATTAGCAGAGAAACAAGTTTAGACCTGCAGAAGTACTTGTCTCTTCCCAAGCATTAAAGATGGTCTTCAATAAGCTGACACCAACGTCAGTTGTACAACGTCCTCTGGTCAAACCATACAAGATGTTATTCGTGTTAAAATGATAAAACATTTAATTTAGCATCATTTTAAAAATACGAGTACCTTGCTGAACACTGGCAACACAGATACCGGTCTATAATTATTTGTGTTTTTATTGTGCCCGGTTTAAAAAAGTGGTATTATCTTGATGAGTTTCATGAGATTCGGAATGGCTCCTTGATCCACACACAAATTTAATATTAAAGCTAAGTTTGGCACGATAGTCTCAATAATTGAGGTACAAACTTTGATAGACAATCCCCATAAATCCGCGGCTAATTTAATTTTCATTTCTTTGAAATCTCTATTTATTGTCTTGTCAATGGGTTTCCGTTTATGTGCTTAAAATTAAATTCAGTCGGACAGGCTGAAATGTTTACCTGAAATAAATCAAAATGATAAATAATAAATTATATTTATTTTGGAAACAGGTTTTAAATAACAGTATTATACGTTATTTTTTTTGGTCGTTATAATCTAAATTAGGCCGGTGTTAAAATATTAAAAAGACAAAGTTTTAAAGGAAAAACGATCAAAACAAACAATGGGCCATGTACATAACTGAAGCGGCTCAATCCCAAGCCTTTTTATCCTCAAGATAGTCTTTAACTGTGTAAAAAGCTTTCTGGCATAGCTTGCGTTTTATAAAAATAATAGTTTATTTATACTTCATTCTTGAATGAGGCTAGGAAGTATATTAAAAAAATGTACTTATAGGTACATTGGCATCGAAACGAATTATATATTTTCTTGAGCCTGGTTTTAGGAACGACAAAATTGTGTTTGTTCCTTGTATTTATGCTATGGAATAGTATGGATATCACTTTATTTTTTAAAAAGATTAATATTTTTATGTGCATCTGTCTCTGAGGGAGTGTCTGGGATTTAATTTATAAATCGCACGAATAGCCCTTTTTAAAAGAGACTGAATTTTGGCGGCGTTTACCCACAAAAGAATATGACATCACACTATGAAAGTAACTATATACTAAACGAGCAGATTCTAAATTAGTTAAGCCACAAAATTTTCTAACGGTATATGCTGAACGAAACTGAAAAAAGAACTAAGTTTTTTTTTTGTCAGTTTTAGTCTTCACCCTTTATTGATACAACAGTGTTTACTTGTCTCACATGAGGTAAAGTTTATGTATTTCGTCTTTTTTGTTAAGCAGAAGATTATTAACATTAAACCAGTTAAATACAGTCGCAAGGGCACTATTTACATCGTCAGTAACCATCTGCTGACGTTTTAATATGAACAAAAGCGGCGTGTCGTCTGCAAACAATTTTTTATGACGTACAGCAAGTCATTAATATAAATGAGAAACAAGAAGGGACCTAAAATTGAGCCCTGGGGGACCCCCATCCTGACTACTGATCCAGGAGATCTTTTGCCATTGACATCAAGTCTCTGAATCCTATCACTCAAGTATGAAGTAAGAAGATAAAAGAGGCGTCCCGGATTCCGTAATAGTGCAATTTCTTGATTAGTGTCTCATGGAAAAGGCAATCAAACGCCATGGACAAATCGCAAAAAATGCCCAAAGCATCGCATGGAGAAATGCATTATAAATATGTCCTCGAAATTCAACACCATCAGTTGTTGAACGACCCCTTGTAAAACCAAACTGCAAAAAATTATTATATTAATTATTAATAAAATTTAATTATGCAAAATGTATGTTTATTAAAATACTTGCGACCCGCCCGGCTTCGCACGGGTGCAATTCTGATACTAAATCACTACTATATTATGCATGTAAACCATCCATCCACGGATATTGATGTGGTTTTTTAAAAAACCACATCAAAATCCGTTGCGTTGTTTTAAAGATCTAAGCATACATAGGATGATGCTTTTTCCTAAATATTATAATATTAATTGCTCTACACATAGAACAATTTCTATAAAGCGTTACACAGTGGAGATACAGTGTAGGGAAGCCTTAAAGCATCACTTAAATAAGCCATAAGTTTAGGTAAAGGTTCAATGTGTGTGCAACACTCTTTGTAGATAAAAAAAAAAAATTAAGTATCACTATCACGTTTTCAGTAATGCAACATAAATAATAATATTCGCGAGTGCTTCATAGTGACAGGGAAAGTGGTCGATAATCATTTAAAAGGTACAATATTCATAATAACTAATTCCCTGACTGATAGCATGAAGATAGCAACTGATACCGCGTATTATCGAACGCTTTTATATTTCTATGGTACGTTTACTCCCTAAACTTGGAGGGTCGCTAAGCTCTATCTGTTTGTTTACGTCACGAACATAGCGTGGGAGTTAAATAGCAAAAGTTGCCAATATCAACAAAGACTTCTACAAACCATTTTTCATCATAGAAATAGTCTGGATAATCTCCATTTTTTATGTAAAGTGGCTGTCACATCGGGGTCTCAATGTCGTCGCATCTGTCTGGGTGTACTTAAGTAGTTATGTGCTATCATCAAGCTTTTTCCCTACGTTTTGGTATCAGTAAGTAAGAACTAACTAGTAAGCTGACTTGGATTAATTTAACGGATGGTCCTATAGTAAGTAGGTATCCATCTGTGTCCAAATTATTAATTTTATTTTTTGAATAGTTAATCTGTTTAGGATTGTTAGTCCCTACATAATGATTAGTATTATTCAGATTTTATCTTATTATTCCTTTATGTGAGTACCTAATTAAAATACCTAATTGTTGCAAATTTTTTTTGTTATTATTTTACATCCGCGTAGAAGCGTTACTTGTTCAAAGTTCTTTAATTACCTATTTATGTAAATATATAACTCTTTTTAGTTGCCTATCAAACTACTGAAATAATCGCTGATGTGGGAACAACCCGGTTTTCCAGAGTAAAATCGCTACCATATCACTTGTACTTACCACTGCAAGGACATTGACTATTATGAAAAACATTAATTAAAAACTAGAAAGGCGACAATCACTCGTAAGTACCAACATATCTACTTACAAGTAGATGTGCAGTAGCACTCTCCCGAACTTCATAATCATAATCATCATCATAATCAGCCTTTTAACGTTCCCACTGCTGGGACACAGGCCTCCTCCCGAACTTAAAGCGGCTTAAAGTTTCTATGTCAAAAGAGGTTCATAGTCTAGAAAAAAATGTGTGATCTTTTGAATGCTATTCTGTATTTTACAGATTAAGGCCGTCTGCATACGTACGGTTTATATGTAGATTAGGTTTTCCAATTAGGAATTCATATTCAGAATTCCGTGAGACGTTCGATTTCCTGTTCTTCTGACTCGAACTTAAGGCTTGTCTTCGAAAGGAACGTCAGGTTTTATTCCCCTTATGGACAACAAACAAACGTGTGCGACTATTTCAAAAATGTATGTACGGAAAGCATTCAGGTCCCTGAATCTGAATCCCTTATCAGGAAACCGTGTCACGAAATCATAAATAAGCGGTCAGGATATAGCAGCCGTAGGCCATGGACTTTCTTCAAATTACAGCTTTAGAGGGATCTAGCTGGATCTAGCAATGGTTGCGGAAATTTTTCGAAAGAGTTACCGCGGCTCTGGAACGCAAAGGAAATTTGAAGGAACACGGGTGCTTTTTTAGTCAGCATGAGACTGACACTCTCTTCCTCTACACCCAGAGCGGGGGGAGTGACTTCTATTTTGATCCCGGACAGTACATAAGGAGAACAAACAATAGTGAATAGTAATTAAACGCAAAGGTATCATTAGTACAGAGTTCCACGTGCAAGTGTTAAGACCGTGAACTCTGTATCGTGACTTATGTACCAGACATTATGACAAACGTATATATTATTTTAATGAAATGATAATGCAAGCGCAATCAAACGTTTTCTACCTTTATAGAAAACGTTTGATTGCGCTAGCTGATTATAAATAGGTATCCATACTTAATATTATAAACACGAAAGTCATTGTGTGTCTGTTTGTTACCCCTTAATGTTTTAACGGCTAAACAGATTTGGATGAAACTTAGCACTTGAAATAGGACATTGTTCGCAGCCGCTGACAGAGTTAGGGATAAAATTGTGGCTAGGTTCACCAATAATGTATTTTTCACTCTTGCTCAAAAAATCGTCATTATAGCGTGCTAGAGATTTTTTTTTAAATTATAATTAAATATCCAGTATTTTGGATATTCAATAAGATAAATTGTACTATTGTATAATATTGTACAAAGACGAATGATAATTTATATGTTACAGAATCGAACAGCTAATCGTCAAGAGTGCAGTTGGTCGGGTATGCGAGGAGCAGCACCGGTTTGCAGCGGTCAACCTGGGTTCGCAGTCGATGCAGTGCATTCCAAATAGGCCTTTGCTATTCAAGATCGGTTGGTGTTTTCTGTGCTTCCCGAAGTCATGAGTTTCTTGTCCGTTCTTTTCCATAAGAACCTACATTTGTGAATGGACGCTAGAGTCACTTAATTATGATAAATTTTATTGATGACGTTCAAAAGTGCCGTTAATGGCCTAATTGAAATTTTGACTTGACTTGATTTGACATGTGGTGGTGGATCCTTAGATTGAGTTGATGTGGCTTTAAGATACTGGAACAATTGCTTATACACGGTCATAGATATGAAAAAGTAGACTGAAAAGTATGACAAGTAGGTACTATAGTATTATTATATTTAATCCTTATTTGATACCATCGTTATCAAATGTGGAAACTGCTGATATAAACGTTCATTAGTGTATAGCAATTATATTAGTGCGATGTTCACCAAGTTTAGTCTCTAAAAGCTGACCTTTGAGAGCCTACATTTTCCAGGAATAGCCAACTATCTAAATTTTGAAAGCGGTCTCATTATAACACTTTAAATACTGAAGTAATGTAGTTAAAAGGACTAACCATGAAATCTTTACCGTTGGATCGTCAAATAGGGATAGGGCGATTCTTTCCGAAAAGAATCGATTTTTAAATCGATCCAAATCGTAAGCTGATGTATCGATTCACAAAAAAATCGAGGTCTAAAAGATCGATTTCTAAAAAATCGTTTTTTTTTTCAAGTTGGCTTTTATAATGTAAATATAAATCTGTTATATAAGAAACAAGAAAGACAACATAATAAATGACTTCATATCAGTAAAACTAGTTTATTTTTAATTCATTTAATTCATATCAAAGTCAAATCAGGTATTAAAGAAGACAATTTATTTTCGAAATGTATTTAAAATAAAAAACTTTTTACAAAAAAATACAACCGACTTTTACACAAAAAATCAAAAAAGTGCAAAATAACTTTAATTTCGGAACTCGGTGTTTGTGGTGGCTTTTTCGTTTTTTGAACACCGACTTCCGAAATTAAAGTTATTTTGCACTTTTTTGATTTTTTGTGTAAAAGTCGGTTGTACTTTTTTGTAAAAAGCTTTTTATTTTTCACTTTTTAGTGGTACCTACACCCCCTCCCCTCCCCCCACCTAAACGAACCAATCACATTGGTTCGTTTAGGAGGTGCATACCTGCAACCCACTAATATTCGCGGAAATTAAAACTAGATATTATTTTCATTTTCAAAAACCTCCTCCTTTTTTAGAAGTCGGTTAAAAAACAGTAAAAAAACAAACATACAGCCATCTCACGAGTTTTTGAGTAATTAACCCTTTAGTCGGCAACACCGTAATGTTACAGACACATTCAAGTAATTGTACATAATTTTATGGTTTTTACCAATACAAAAAAAATCGAAAGGCGATTTTCAAGGGTGAATCAATTCACTAGATCGATTCAGTACTGCATATCGATTTAAAAAAATCGATCTTTTGGGCCTGAAAAATCGATTCTTCGATTAATCGATCTCAGCATCGCCATCCCTATCGTCAAATAACTGTTCCTCAATAACACTTCCACGTGTACATTATTATGGCATGTATAAAATACTTATCTTAATGATTAATCCTCACAATTGAATTTTTATTAGGTACTCGCTATACAGGGTGAAATTGAATAGATGCGACATATTTAAATATACAATAATACGTGTTGTCAAGAAAATTTAGAACATACCAAATGTAAAATTAATGAACTTTTATCACCGCTATGAATGGCAACGTTTAATAACGCGAGTACTCCACAACGATCATTGAGCACTGCGATTAGTTGGACGAGATTTTTTGATACTTTAATTTTTCTTATTTATTTTGCATATTAATTATTTTTCTGGAATACCGATAATTCGTACTTAAATAAAGATATTAACATCGATGGATCATTTTAAAACGCCAACCACGTAACTTTTTTTAACGATTTAGATTGTAGAAAAAACAGTTTATAATTACTATGTTACTGTAACTGAAGCTCCCATTTCATTTTGTCGCATCTATTCAAAGTCATCCTGTATACTAGCAATTTATTGTTGGGCAATAATAATAAAAGTCTTCGTCACCTTTGTACATAGATACATACGGTATAGATAGATATAATCATAAGCAGTTCATAGATATGCACCAGCCGGTAAAGGCTAAGTGCAGCTGTCGCAATTTAGGTCTCTTGTGATCGTAGTCGATGGCCAATCGGCTATGGCCAAAAGTGCGCGTAATGGCTCACTTAGATAGACTAGGTCGTCGGGTAAGCGAAGTCGTAAAACGACGCAGTTAGCAACCGGATTCAACAAAGTTCGGTTTCGATTTGGTAAGAATTCAGCGTTCTTGGCGAAAACTGAAGAGGGTACGTCTATGGTGTTTCTGGCACGTTTTTCTCCATAGAGATCTACGCATTGGAACGTGCAAGTAGCTTCAAGTGATCGACCTCGACAGTTCAAAACTGCCATTAAATGGCTTATTGGAAATATAAGCTACTGTCACCACTGTGTAGGTAAGCAAACGCTTCAACCGAACTGACTTCGATACACTGACCGAGTGGAAATCCTAATTAGCCTGACTAAGTATCTATCTAAATATATATAACTCAAAAGTGACTGACTGACTGACATAGTGATCTATCAACGCACAACTCAAACTACTTAACGGATCGGGCTGAAATTTGTCGTGCAGATAGATGTTATGACGTAGGCATCCGCTAAGAAAGGATTTTGATTAATTCTACCCCAAGGGGATAAAATAGGGGATGAAAGTTTGTATGAAACTTCGGGCTGAGAGTAAAGTAACTATTCCACGTGGACGAAGTCGCGGGCAGAAGCTAGTAATATTATAAATGCGAATGTGAGTTGCCTGTAGACGGTGACAGGCTACATCAACGCGTGCGAAACCACGGGCTCAACCGGCGAGCCATAAGGGCCAGGAGACTGGCCCACTATTTCAACTCTTGATTATGCCCTTGTTCAACACTCAAAGTAGATAGCTGTACAATATATGTACATATGTAGGTATGTTTGCGACCAGTTATGGCAAATTGGCGACCACATGTCTACAATGTCTGTACACAGTAGCTCGTGTTATTAAGTACAGTCGTACCAAACACAATGCACCTTTAAATAACCTTTTAACTATTTAAATGTCAATTCGCCTCGATACATTACAAATACTTAATTATTTTCATTTGAAATCCTCTTGACAATAAACCAAGCTGTGTTATCAAATACATTAATACGATTTGAGAGATTGTAAACCGCTAATCCGTTATAAGAGAGTGCACACTGCACACGTATCGATTTGATCGTTCTAGAAGGAAAACCCCGAGGTTAACATGGAAACGTAATGGCCCTTTGTTGCTAAGCAAAGTAGGTACAGTAACTTTTATACACACGCAGTAAGCAACTAAGAGCTGAGAAACTATGGATGTACTGTATGCAGTGTGAGGGTAGTTGACTAAAAAAATCTGATTAGTCCGTCTGATAGATTTCCAAAAAATATTGGACACGTATTTTTTCTTTTTTCACATAAACAAAAAATTAAGACGATACAGTGCGTTGAAAACTCGTGTGACGTCACTACTCGCTACAATTTTTAGCGAGCCGTGACGTCACACGATCCCACTCCTGATCTTTGATGCTTTTTATCTTCGTCAGTTTTTATAGATTTGATAAAGGAAAAAATACGTGTCCAATATTTTTCTATAATCTAACTGACGGACTAAACATAATCATATAATTTTTACTCAGGAAACATCCCTATTGCCCAGAAAAGGGATGAATAGGTACTGAAGTATAGATGAAGAAAACATTTTACGGCGACTGCAAATAAGTTGGTATAAGGGCAACAGGCTGCCAAAAGAAATTGGTTAAGTTCAGAATTAATTCCCGACAGACCCAGGCGAGAGGCTATTGCCCTGCAGTGACACGTCATGTCAAACTGCAGGTTGAAAATAAAAGAAGTTTAGTACCTGTCTATATTATTATCTATACTAATCTATACTAATATTATAAAGCTGAAGAGTTTGTTTGTTTGTTTATTTGTTTGTTTGTTTGTTTGTTTGTTTGAACGCGCTAATCTCAGGAACTACTGGTCCGATTTGAAAAAATCTTTCAGTGTTAGATAGCCCATTTATCGAGGAAGGCTATAGGCTATATTTTATCCCCATATTCCCACGGGAACGGGAACTACGCGGGTGATACCGCGAGGCGCTGCTAGTATACATATAAAGCTGAAGAGTTTGTTTGTTTGAACGCGCTAATCTCAGGAACTACAGGTCCGATTTGAAAAATTATTTCAGTGTTAGATAGCCCATTTATCGAGGAAGGCGATATACCACGCTAACACCAATAGGAGCGGACTCAATTCAGAATGTTGCAAAAACAGGGTTATTTTTCCCCCTCTTTCTTATGTGACGCAGACGAAGTTGCGCGGGATAGTTAGTAATAATATAATGTTGAAGAGTTTGTTTGCTGGAACCTGGAACGTGCTAATCTCAGGAACTACTGGTCCGATTTGAAAATATTTTCAGTGTTAAATAGTCCATTTATCGAGGAAGGTTATAGGCTATATATCATCACGCACTAAGACCAATAGGAGCGGAGCAGTCATGAAAAATGTGACACAAACGAAGTAGCGCAGGACAGCTAATGTAGAATAAATAAAGTATCTCTCAGCCGAAACTATTTTTAGAAACATTAAAAAAAAAAACTTCAGAATTACAATGCTACTAGACACAAAAAGCTTTATACAGTGGACCCCCGGTAATCAGGCCCCTGTCTAATCCGGCGCCCCCTGTAATCCAACATGCCTATCACTGTACTTCTATCTATTTATTACGGTAAATCTTCACTAAATAGATAGAGTTTTATCAATTACACTCGTAATTTGTCGGATTACAAGGTACTCTTTAAAAAAAACGTCCGGTCTATAGGGAGGTCTGTGGCAGTACTCTATAATCCGACAAATTCGATAGTCCGACACTGCCCAGCAAACAGTTTGTCGGATAACCGAGGGTCCACTGTATTATCCCGTTAGAGTTCTATAGGGAAAGGTTTCGCTAAATCATGATGACATGAAACCCATTTCAACTTTGTGAAAGCGAAGGCTACACGCTAGTGCTCGTAACAAAGGAAAGTAAGTAAGATATATCTGTCTACATAGAATCTACGGACTTTGAAGATCGTAAAACATTTCTGCTAGAGGATAAACGTGCTTGCTAAAGCTATTCGACATTAAAATTTTGTTTAATCCTCAAAATCGCACATATAATCACCAATTCTGGATTATTGGGTTCGTTATCCTCGCAGATTAATTATCTTTGTCAGTATAATCAAGTGTACCGAATATAATTTCTCGCCGGCAGAAATTACGACTTCCATACAAACCGATTCCAAACCTCATAGGTACTTTTCCAAAGTCCATCTTAAGAACTCATTCTTGTTGTGGTTGTTTAAAAGTTGCATAATTTCATGCTTCTATTTATAGAAATCCAGCGGTTGAGCTGTGCGTTGTCTATCAGTGAATGAAATAGGTTATTCAGAATCATGATAAGATCAATAAAGTGATGAATAACACAGTAATTAGTTAAGTTGTTTTGGTCTTCTTATGAGTTAGTGTGGACGGATGAGAAGTTGGACAACATAATATTGAAATCTCGAACTTTTGTAAAAGAAAGAATATATGCCTGGGGAACGAAAGTTGCTGCTGTTGATAATTAGTAAATTCTGATCGTGATACCAATGAACTAACAACAACATGCCTTTGAATAACAATTTATATTCACTACATGACATGGTTCTAAGGGTTCATGACCACTCGACCTCAGACCTGACCGCGCAGGATATTGTCCTGATTCAGTCTACTGCGAGCTTAAATAATAAATTGCCTGTCTAAACGTTCTACACAAAATTGCGTCTATTTTAGCCCATAATTGGGTTTAAGAAAAGGAAGGTTGAACGATAGGTCGGGGATAAGAAAAAGTGGTAGAAGCTACGTTGCTGAGGGATTATATTTTGTGGATAATAAGAAGCGTATTAACATCTACACTTAAGTACTAGTACCTACCTAAGAATTACCACTTTAATAAAGAATTAAAGCTTAAGAAAAAGTCAGGCTCTTCCTGTCATTTGGAAAAAATGTTAGCACTAGAATTTTTACTCCTTTTGCCGATTTTCAAGTAAAAAATCTTCCTTTAACATAATACCACAACTCCTGTACCGCTGCATGCGCACAAAAACACTATATATAGTGTATGTTAGAAATGCATGCTACTGTAAATAGCGTGTATTTTCATTTTCACACCATAAATGGAAGTCGTTTCTTTATCTATGTATTTTTTCTTTGTATAATGTTGCTAGTTTGTTGTATAGAACGTATAGAATTAAATGACGGAAGTACATAAGATAGTTCTTTATACTTTGCATAATTTTGTCGCGACTACGCGGCGCAGGCGTCACGTTCTTGCGGCGTTTACTCTGGGGTTCAATAAGCTGCGCTAACGCGGCGCAGACGTTACACAATTGCGTTGTCGTTTCGTAAATATGATTAACAAAATGGATTCTGACGATGAAACTCATTGTCTTTGCTTTTGTTGGTTTTGCTTTTAAAAAGATTTTTTTTTGCGAAAACGTGAAAATAAAAATAAAAGGATATGGGAGAACCCATAGAGTGTACGGTCTAGTGAAAGTGATTATTTTGTGCTTTATTGTAAATATATAAAAAATGATTCAATGAACAAACTTCTTCCCACGCTTTTCTTTTTAAAATGCGGCCACTGTACATATTCAAGGATATGGCCCATATCACAGGACGTTCTTGTATCATCATCATCAGCAGCCTGTTGCAGTCCACTGCTGGACATAGGCCTCTCCAATTGCACGCCACTTAGATCTATTTTCGGCTTCTCGCATCCAGTTTCTGCCAGCCGTCCTGCGCAAATCGTCACTCCACCGTGCCTGAGGACGTCCTACACTACGTTTGCCGAGACGCGGTCTCCACTCTAGAACTCGTTTACCCCAACGGTTGTCGGTTCTACGACTAATATGGCCAGCCCACTGCCACTTCAGCTTACTAATCCGGTGGGCTATATCAATTACCTTGCTTCTCTGACGGATCACCTCATTTCTGATGCGATCCCTCAGAGACACACCGAGCATAGCCCTTTCCATAGCCCGCTGAGCGACTTTGAGCTTATGGACCATACGAGCCGTCAGTGTCCACGTTTCGGCTCCGTATGCCATGACGGGTAGGACGCACTGATTGAAGACTTTCGTCTTTAGGCACTGTGGGATCGACGATGTAAAGACTCGACGTAGCTTCCCAAATGCTGCCCAACCCAACTGAATTCTTCTGTTCACCTCGCCCTCAAAGTTGTTTCTACCTAACTGCAATGACTGCCCGAGGTACACATATTTTTGAACAACTTCGAGAACGGCACCGTGAATCGCAATCGGTTCCGGTAGAACATGTTCGTTGAACATGACCTTGGTTTTATCCAAGTTCATCCGTAGGCCGATGCGTACAGAAGAGTCAGCCAGGTCATTCAGCATCTGTTGTAGGTCCTGCAGCGTTTCTGCCATAATGACGATGTCGTCTGCAAATCGCAAGTGAGAGATGTACTCGCCATTGATGTTAATGCCACGTTCTTTCCAGTTCAGCGTCTTGAACATATCCTCCATTGCATTAGTGAACAATTTCGGGGAAATAACATCCCCTTGTCTCACTCCTCGATGCAACGGTATGGGACTTGTTTGCTGATTCTGTACTTGAACGGACATGGTGGCGGCCTCGTAGAGACATTTCATCACTTGGATGTATCGCCAGTCTACTTGGCAGCGCTGCAGGGACTCCAGAACAGACCAGATTTCAACCGAGTCAAAGGCCTTTTCATAGTCCACAAATGCTAGACACAGGGGCTGATTATACTCTTCGGTCTTCTGTATAATCTGCCGCACTGTGTGGATGTGGTCTATGGTGCCGTATCCGCTCCGAAATCCAGCCTGCTCCGGTGGTTGGAATTCGTCGAGTCTTCGCGCAAGACGGTTCGTGATCACTCTTGAGAACAGCTTATAGACGTGGCTTAGAAGGGATATGGGTCGATAGTTCTTCAACAGGGTCTTGTCTCCTTTTTTGAAGAACAAGACGACCACACCTCTACTCCACGCCTCTGGAGTTCTCCCTTCAAAAAGGACAGCGTTGAACAGCTTCTGGAGCTCCCTCAGTACGGGGTTACCCCCAGCTTTCAGCAGCTCTGTGGTAACGCCGTCTTCTCCAGGGGCTTTTCCATTTTTAAGCTGCCCAAGAGCGATCTCGATTTCGCCAGTACTGACTTCTGGCAGGTCTTCGGTGAAATGGCGTGTCAATGTGGCTCTAGGACCCTCATTTTCGGGATCAGGACGAGATGCATGCGATGCGTATAACCGGCTATAGAAGTCCTCCACTTCCGAAAGGACTGCTGGCTTCGAAGAGACGACTTCTCCACTTGCTGTGGTCAACTTCGTCAGGTGGCTTCTTCCAAGAGATTGTACGAACACCTTTGACCCCCGGTTCTGCTCGATTGCTCTTTCAACCGAAAGAGCATTGAAGCGCCGGAGGTCGCGTCGTACGTGCTTGTTGATCTCTCGGTTTAGAAACCGCTTTGCCGACGAAGTGACGGGTGGGTTTTCACGTCGTTCCTTCATTAGCCCTAAAGTCCCTTCTGAAAGCTTAGACTTCTTGCCCTTACGCTGCATATCACAGAATCTTGTACCTTCTTCCCTGAGGATCCGAGTCACATTTTCGAGGTTCTGGTTTACGTCTGTTGTGGTTTCCACGGCAGCGAATCGGTTTTCCAGGTTTGCCTGGAACGTTTCAGATCCAGCCATGGTCTGGAGCAGAGTTGGTCGGAGTCTGGACTTCATCAGAAGGACACGTTCGGCCTTGAAGTTAATATTCAGAGAGCCTCGGACAAGTCGGTGATCGCTACCGGTATTGAACCTGTTGATCACGGAGACGTCTCTGAATATATGCCTCTTGTCCGTCATGATGAAGTCGATCTCATTTTTGGTCATAGTGTCGGGGCTTTGCCACGTCCACTTCCTTTGGGGTTGTTTCTTGAAGAAGGAGTTCATCAAGAACAACCCCTCCCGTTCGAGGAAGTTGACGAGCATTTGCCCCCTATGATTTCTGCTTCCAAATCCATGGTGTCCTACTACCGATTCGCAGCAATTCTGTACTCCCACTTTGGCGTTAAAGTCCCCCATGACAACGGTGTACTGTGTCTTTGTAGTGAAGTGGAGGGCTCTCGATATGTCATCGAACATATCCTCCACTTCGTCGTCCGAGTGTGTCGAGGTCGGTGCGTACACTTGCACTACCTTGAGGCTATACCTCTCGGTGAGCTTCACAATAAGGTACGCTACCCTGTTCGACACACTTGACATTTCCACAACGTTGTCAGATAGGGACTTGTTTACCAGAAACCCAACGCCGCCTTGGGATTGTTGGTCTCCCTCTCGGAAGTACATTAGGTGACCCGATTCCAGGGTTATGGTGTCCTCCCCCTTTCTTCGGACTTCACTCAACCCTAGTATGTGCCACCTAATTTTCCCAAGTTCCACCTCGAGTTGCGCCAGATGCGAGTCAAGCCGTAGCGTGCGTCCGTTGTACGTCGCCAGGGTCAATCTGTTATTGTGGTGGCCTCCCGTAGCCCGGAGATTCTTGGCACCCCCCGCCCCGCCGTTACCATGGTCGCCACCATGACCAGGAATAGCGGGACCACCGGGAACTGGGGGCCGTGGCTTTTTGTTGTACTGCATTTGGAGGAGTTGCCCATAATCGCCACGCTGGGCAGGCGGGTTGGCGATCGCAGGGCGTAGCTTCTCGCACCGGTGACGCTGCTGCCCATCACCGGCCTGTTACATTTAGCTACGCCTATTTGATGGATATACCGCCATCGGTCGGTCGCCAGAGCCTCGTTCGTCATTCAGCAGGATGCACCACGTGCAGGTGAGGTTGGCTTGGGGCGAAGGATGGTAGTTCGCCCCTTACATCCCCTGTACATATTCAAGGATATGGCCCATATCACAGGACGTTCTTGTATGGCATGAATAAACTTTTCGATGTCAAAATCACTTTCTGTTGTTGAACTCATTTTAAGTTGTACCTACTAGTTTAGGCGATTGACTACCAATGAACCAATCAATGGGTGCACAGGGCGCGCGGCTGCGAGTGGCGAGGAGAGGTCGAATGTGACCAGGATTGTACATGACTCCTGCGTATTCATTTACTCTTGCACTGACGCCGCGATAACGCGTCACCTGCGCCGCATAGTTGCGGCGTCTGCGCTGCGCATACGTTTATCGAACGCCTACGCTGGCTGGACAAACGCTAGTGTGAAGGCGCTCTAAGTGAAATTAAGGCTATTACTGTGTAGCGGTCTTCCAGTTTCCAAATTGAAAATAACTAATGTTTTTCAGCTAATGTATGACGTTACCGAAACACAATTGCTATTGAATCCAATTACCTAATCAAATACTGTTTCCTACCTAAGTATATCAAGTTTGTTTTATGTAAAGTATCTAGACCTAGACATATGTATAAATACAAGTTGGCACTTAAGGCAGCTATTTACAAATTCCATTATAAAATAAGTGTAAATGTTGATGAAGTTTTTTATATAACATATTAATATTTTATTGCAATGTTTTGAATGTGATTTTTTTTCAAATATCATCATTCGTCGCTTTATAGTTTTTGCATTAGGTACTGTGTTGTTTACTACCCATTCTTTTGAGAATTACTACATTAAATATTTACGTGGACATAAATCTTATTATGAATGATGTCTAATTTATTGAGCAGATGTTAATAATTTGTATCTTTCTTAAATTGCAACTTTCAAAAGAGTCACCGCAGCCGTGGAACGCGAAGGGCACTAGAAGGATCACGGGTGGGTTTTAGTCAGTAAGAGTTTGACACTCCAAGCTTAGTAGGGGCTGAGCCTGACGCCTGAAAGGTTTTCAGCAAAGTTTTTTCATGTTATATCTAGGGTTAACATCGTCGAAATTGCGACGCCTGACAAAATCTTAAAAACCCCAAATATTTTGGTGAAATTGAATTTTTTCCGCGGACAGATCGAAGAAAAACGATAAACTATAGCAAATGGTGTAATACTGTGCTATAGCGACGGCTGTTTTGCAGCGCCGGATTTACGAGTAGATTAATTGTATACAGCTTACGATTACGAATGAATTTTAATTACCTGAGTTTTGTTTTAATTTGTTGCTTATCTTTCCTATTTTCAATCAATGTAGGTTCTCCTGTCACAAAAAATGTTCTGGTTTTAAAAATGTTTTTTTTTTTTTTTTCTAGTGGTTAAATAAATTCGATTCATTTTCAAACCATTACATGATTACCCAACAGAACTATTAGCACGTTGCCATATGGAGCTGACAAGATAAAAAATCATTACGTTGCAAAATTCTGGCTCTGAAAAACAAACCATCAAGAAGAACATCGTTAACAGTAATCCAAATGGACGCCCATGTGCCGCTGACATCCATCCATTAATCATGAAATTAAACATCTCGTAATATAATGCTATTCAGTATAGTTTGCCCTAAAATATTTCAGTGGCAGCCGTCTTAAAATAACCGTTTACATACTTCGTTAATTTTGTACACATAAATCAAAACTTCGTAGTATTGATGTAGGCATAGATAACACTGTGTTTACCAATATGTGTTTAAGTTTATGCTTACTGGTAACGACGTAACGTAAATCATTCGCATCGATGAGTAAAATTGCAATGAAAGCACTGATGGATTTTTCGCAGAAATTCTTTTCACAGTGTGACTGAGAATGTGTGACTGAATATTATCCGCGAAATGTGATTCATTTTAGGATTACAAAGAGTCTATTTTCAAAGACTTTCATCAAATGTCTTGGCCTCTAATCACAAAAAGAGGGCAATAGAACAAATTTGAAGTGCCCAATGTGTGTTTACATCGTTTACTTGGAAAGTCGATCCCGAATTAGATATGGGTGTGTACAAAATAAATTACCGGCTATTTCGTTTCTCCCGGCTCTAAAATTATGATGACTTTTCTGAATGCAGACACGCTGTTAGTTTACTATCTATAAAAAATGTAGACTCATGCAAATGTTAAGAGTGATCGGTCAAGCCATAAATTCAGTCCAATCAACTGCAGTGTAAAGAAAACTATTCATTTGCTGAAGAGCGTTAATTGGCAAGTTGTTGCTTTGTTCTGTAATTACTAGGTCCGTTTATACCTAGGCATATTATTTTATAAATATTTCAGTACAATATTGTTAGTGCCCAGAATATCTAGACAGGTGGCGAATGTGTAAACTGATTGAAAACCATTGAAATTGAAGCATTGGCTTCGCAAGTAGCGCTGCCAGTAAAGGCCAGGATAAACTGGACAGCTGTTACTGGTAGAAGCGGCTGTGTGCAGGTCGTAAAAACGCGCGTTCGATGCACCAGGCGAGTCTTGGAAATTTTCCTCGGTGCATTGTGTTGCATCGCCCGAGAGCTTTTGATCATACTTTATCTCACAAAGCAGACTCGACACGACTTAAAATGACGCAGTCGGTACGCATAGCTTTGTTTTACGTAGGTATAATGAAGCGTGTGTGAGATTCTTAGAATAAAGATAAATAGATGAGGTGTTATTTTTATGATAATGTGTAGATAATGCAATGCAATCATATTATACTGAGCTAAACGGTTTGTTTATTTTAGAGTTAGTAGATTGGGATACCAGAGTCTAACTAGAAATTATACCTACTTATTTTCTCACTACAAAAATATGTGGAATAGAACAGTGTTATTTAGTACTTTTCACATACGCATGCCTGCTAGCTTGGGCCGACAATACTAATGATTGTACTCTATCTCAAACATTTTGTTAGTGAGACAATAAGTAAGGTGGCAGCTCTGGGATCTTAGTCCCCATTCTTTCGCTGTTCTAATTTGATTTTGATGATATAAAACTACAGTATATAAGAAAGAAAAGCCGATCACAGTAGTGATACCACGGGAAAAAGCTAATGAAGTTATAGTGTATGAAGATCTCAGATTAAATTAGCGTGTTATTTTAATCGCAGAGCAAGATATTTTGAAACCATAGAAACAGGCAAATATGTCGCTAGTTTTCATTTTTCAGGCCGATCAGAACTTCGTTTTCAGGCATCCAGCCAGCTGGGAAGCGGTCACCCTTTTTTGCGAAGCAGTAATGCTGGCGAAGGAGGAGGCAGAACGCGTACGAGAGAGGGAAACCTCACGCCCCGATCGTCGCAACAGAAGAAGACGGCCCGGGCGTCGGGAAACGCTGGGAGATTCCTGGCCACCGTATGCGTGGGCCTGCGGACGGCTAGCTATGGACGGCTCACCGTCTGATAGCAACCAGGCCCGGGTCGACGTCGCGTCGTGTTCCACGCGCACCTCAAAGAGCTATCAACAAAGAAGACGCGGCCCCAGTCAGTGCCTGCTAGGATTGCGGAATTTGTTCCAAAGAGTCACCGCGGCCTTATTGGATCGCAAAGGGCACTAGAAGGATCACGGGTGGTTTTAGTCAGTAAGAGTCTGACACTCCCTTCCGCTCCGCCCAGAGCGGGAGAAGTCATTTGATGATATCCCATCCAAAAAAAAAGGGCATCCAGCTTATACCTTAATCTATGACCCAGCCAGCCGGGTTAGATTACACAAATAGTTTTTCCAATCTGCTTTCATATCTTTATTTTTATTACTATGTTTATAAATATAGAAACGTATTATAGTATAAACACATCTTTCTTTGTCTGGGACAGACGTCAAAAAACTCTTAAATTGAGGACCAAAAATTGTATTCGTTTCCCATCCAAAAAAAAAAAGACCAAAAATTGAATTCGTTATGTTCTGTCAAATTGCTTGGTTGTTGTTCTCAATGTAACATACATAGATTTGAGAAAAACAACACAGCAAGAACTATGTACCCAGATCTGAGTTTAAGTTATAATAATTGGTGTCGGTCGTGTGTTGTAGGTGAATTAATTATATTTTAATGGCTGTCACAATAATATCACTGTTCGACTGTGTGACTATTGAACGATAAGCTAATTAAACTTAATTACTCTCTAATTTATTGAAATGGAAATTTTGTTTTCAACTAATTAAATAATGAGTACTTCACGAGACGATCGCGTGGTAGCGTACTTACTTCATTATTAGATATTATTATAAATGGGACAGTTTGGATGGATGGATGTCTGTAACTCAATCACGCCGGAACGGCTGAGCGAAACTAGATGAATTGATGATGAATTTGGCACAGAGATAGATTATATTCTGAAATAACAGATAGGGTACTTTATATCTCGGGAGTACCTATGTTTTCTTGGGATTATTTCCGATATCCACGCGGGCATAGCTGCTAGCAGAAGAATTATGAAGCGTTATTTATTTTCGCAGCAACACTAACTCGAGGCATGATTTGCTTTGCGCAGTCCGCTCCTTATTTATGTTGGTTCTTTCAAAAAGTTTGCTTTCTTCAAAGCTTTTCTTGGGCATTCTCCCTTTGTTTACATTTTCATCATTTTATTGTAGTATAATTTATGTGATACTTTAAAGTTAAAAATTAAATTATGTCCAACGAGGTCGTTTGGTCAGGAAAATTACTATAAAGTTTTCACTACTCTGTTAATATTCATTGTTTAGACAGAAATCTCCATGTTTCAGCTGAGGTGCTCTTTTGAGGAAAGCACCACACAGATTTGAATAGACCTGTATCTAAACAGTGCAACCATTGGTCAGTCATCGTGTAGCTCAACACAGAATTGTGAGCAAACCGACCGAAGAGATCAATGCAAAGTAAAGACATGTCGGTACTTCGCTTAAAGTAATCAAACTGCCAGACAATTATGAAATCTACGTAAGTAGATATAATGATCTAGTCTTTACAATCACAATATATTATAAATGGATCATGTAGATTAGCGTCTGTAATGGCTTTTAGAGGAAAGAGACACACAGATTTGTCCATTCTGTGCAAGCCTTTGTCAGCAGTCGAGCAGCTTAGTAGCCGAGCCTATACTATAGGGAGTATTGGGAGTAAAGAACCTATTTGAAAGAAAGAAACTACTAATGTCTTTTATAATTTGTTAAGCCACCATAATTTATCGTTTATCGCTCCAAAACATGTTCATTAAGAAAGTTGACCACAGTCCCAATAAATCTAACGTTACATCACGTGGTACCCACATGGCACCTGGAACTAGATGAACAGCCGTAATATCTATGTGATGTGAACAGCCCACGGTCATTAACCCAATAATTAATTATTAATGATAATTTTATATAAATGTTAATACGATACTATGGTCTTACGATCTTTATTGCAGCAAAATTAGCATTAATCGATACCTAAACCCATAAATATTTTTAGCAGCACTGGTCAGGCATGTAATCATGGGGAATTTCGATCGACTTGAAAAGATTGACAGAAGGAGACGTGTTGCTACCTTACTAAGGAATTTGTTCCGCCATTTTTCTCTCTAGCAATACTTGGATCCGTTTATAAATTGTTTTGGAGGCGACCCATAGTTTTTCCTTATTCCGGTTATCAACGAGTTTTTGAAGTTGACCTAGGAATTGAGAATGCGATGAGATGATACTTTTTAATTATTAAGACCTAATAGCCAATCACGAAGCATTTAGATCCATATAATCGGGCAAAAACGAAATGACCTAACTCTGTTGTGTTATAAATAACTTTACTAAATGTTAGGTTTTTTTTTGTTTATTTTAGGGCTATTTTTTAAATTTTTGGCACGTTTTCCATACAAAAGCTGTTAAACTGCCATTTTTATTTCTCAATTAAAAGTTATATTTCTATTGAAAATTCACCCTTAGCCATCGCGATTAATGATCGTTCCTAATTTGAACGGGAAGAAGCTTTCTTTCTTTTGCCCTGCAGTTGGACAGTTCTTGTTTATGGCCAGTGACCGGTTCTAAATATGAATATCCGTCTATGTTCGTAAAATCTAGTTTATGGTCCGATAAAGACCTATGAGAAATCAAGTTTACCCAGGATCAGGTTAACAACTCCAAGCAAGTATAACTTGTAACCTGTCCGTCGATAATTACTTACATCTTGAAGAGATTTGCATCATTATTTGCTCAATAATTTATGTTAAGTTTATCATTTATTGTACCTCCTTGGACTTGGCTGACTGCTGAGTGATGCAAGAACGTGTTTCTATTGAATGAGACTAATGTTACTGTTACAAAATAAGAGTTATATTTTCTTCATTTAGCGTAAAATATCGTTCCATGTTATATCTACAATTGGGTCAAATTAATTAATCAGCGGAACTTCGCAGTTACTGTCGGTTCGGGATGGGTACCTAAGATTGTGCTGATAAAAAATAGCAAGCTCTAAACTTATTATTTAAAGTTAACTACGAACGGTTCAACAACATCTGACCCGTGGTCAAATGTTGTTGAACAGCTCGTAGTTTAGTTACTTAACAGTCCGAACCCAACACAGCTGCGAAGTTTTGCTGATTAATTTTTAAATTTATGTAACTACCATTTGGTACCCATTTTTTATTACAGATAAACCTCGTCTAATTTTCTCCGCACGCCTCTATTTGACGTTTAACCCATTGAATGCTAACTGTGTAAACTATTTACGCTTGGCTGACACTATTTACTTTTCGCGAGATGAAAGTCATTAGGCCGATGATTTTTTTCTTAAAACAATAAGGAAACTTGTTCTAAACAACAAAAACCTGAATTTAATTAACTTGTCTTCAAACAAAGAAAACGTAGGTACCATTATTACAAATACAAAGTAGGTAGTATTACCTATTTACATATAAAATGAGGCGTTTGATATATTTCAAGACAATTATGGCCTTATATGTGTGGTAATAATAAAATAATAATAATGCGTAAAATATGCTGGACAAGACCGTTTCATAATTATAAAGAATGGACTTAGTGAGTTAACCTGCGAAGCGATTGATTATGGCGAATAGATGGACGACACCCTGCGTGTTCTTCACAATAATTAGGGTTGCCAACTGTCCTGTTTTCCCAGAACACATCGTGGTTTTCGTCGTGTCCAGGTATGTCCTGGTTACTTTTTAAGCAGCGTCCTAGGTTGATCTAGTTTATATCTGGGCCGATATGACGTGAGACCAATTTTATGATTATGTATGTATTTGTTAAATCTGCCACAATACTGAAGAAAATTTGTAGGAAAAAATCTAATAGAAATAAATACGTTTTTAATATTATGATTTATTAGATACTTACCGAAAATTAAAGATTTTCTCTAATTAAAGAGATTATATTATATTTTAACAACTCAATTTTAATTTTATTGAAATGTTTTAAAATATTAGTGTTTATTATTACTTGAATTTAATTTATTATTATAAATTTAATAATAATTATTATAATTTAGTCATTGCTGCGTTCTGATTTTAAACTGAATTGTCCTGGTTTTTCTACCTTGAAATCGTGGTTTTTTAAATTTGGGGTTGGCAAGGCAAGCCTAACAATAATGCCTTCAGGGCGCTGATAAAACTGCCTCGCTATTGCAGCGCGTCTGGTATGTTTTCGGTCGCAAATGTAGATGCATTGGAGACGATAATTCGCAAGATGGTTGTGTCCCTGATGCGCCATATACAAAGCAGTTTCAACAGCTACCTTCCGCTGTTCGCATGGAGGATGGATCTGAATCTGGATTGCCCAATAATGCGGTAGTTGACCAGGCTGCATGTTGAGCATTCTGGATCAAAACCTAAAAGACTAAGGTGAAACAGAAGTGTATTTTAATCTATACTAATATTATAAAGAGGAAAGATTTGTATTTTTGTATGTAACGAATAAACTCAAAAACTACTGGACCGATTTCAAAAATTCTTACACCACTAGAAAGCTACATTCACCCTTAGTAACATAGGCTATATTTTATCTCCGTATTCCCACGGGAACGGGAAATACGCGGGTGAAACCGCGGGGCGCTGCTAGTATTTTATAAAGTGTATTGTTATCCTTTTTCTATCTTTTTGGTAATTTATAATGTGTCTGTTCACTTTTCAAACTAAAGATACAAAAGTTTATCTTGTTGCTTTCATCTTAATTTGGACACGATTCAATTTTGAATACGATAAATCAGTGTTATCATTATCAAATATGAATTATTGCCATCATTATTTATATTATTTATTTATAAACTATGGAAGCCTTATAGCTAAACAAAACAGAGTTAAAAATAGTACCTAAGTGAAACCGACAGCCAGTTACAAATCTTCACTTATAGAAAACAGACTGGCAAAGATGGATATCTTGAAATGTAGGTTACACAGTTTAGCCAAGAACATTTTAGCTAACAAATAACGGTGAGTGCTAGACCGAAGTTACCAAAATCTAACCGGAAAATCAGTGGACTTCGAGAAATAATGCATTTGCTTTACCTCTTTCTCGTTTAAATACAGTTATTGCAGTTAAGATGTTGCTAAAGCTGGTTTCCGAGATCTGACTAAGCTGCTTATGGGTGGGCTGTGGACTCTAAGAAATATGTAAGTTTAAGTTGACTTTGCACTTAGCGATAGTTATTACTTATATTTCTTTGCTACTTAGCTTTTAAGTCTGTAAACAATATTGTTTTGAACTTCCCAGAATGCTTCCCACAATGCCTACGCTTACTACAGAGGGCAGAGAATACACTACTTATCGTTATGGATAGGACAACATAAGTTATGTGTGTTGTACACAAAATAAACACATCAAAAGTGTCTAGGGATCAAGCATTTTTATGCGGATTTCTTGAGATTGAGATGTGGCTTTGTAATAAATTTATGATTTTATAAATTTATATGGATCCTTTTTGGTGCATTTCATAATTTGAATCAGGAACTCTCAATCAAATTCGAGTAAAAGATGAAAATAAGCTGTCAATATTTTCCCTATAAAAACATATAACGCATTGAAGACATTATTAGTGCTACTGTTTCCCTACTACTGATTAAAACCAACGTTATTATGGAGCGGCGACGTCATTTAAGCAGGGAAGAAATGCTCAGAGCCGTGGGAATGATAGAAGCTGGTTCCCGGCAACGTACTGTGGCTTTAGCTCTGAATACAAGTCAGAGTGTTATCAGTCGACTTTGGACACGTTACCGAAGCACTGGTACCTTGGCTGAGCGCCATGGAGGACGGTATCGCTGCACCACACGGAGACAAGACCGATACATTCAAATCTTAACTCGAAGAGCTCCAACAATAACCGCCATGATGTTAGCCGTGAGGCTTCATCACTCTTCAGGAAACTTAATTAGCGACCAAACAGTCAGAAACCGCTTGCATGAAGTGAACCTTCATTCCCGAAGACCGCTACGGGTACCACCTATAGCAATGCACAATCGTAGGATTCGATATCAATGGGCTCTTGAACACAGAAATTGGGCAGAAGAACAATGGCGTTTCGTGTGCTTTTCTGATGAGTCTCGTTTTGGTATGAGACCGGATACAAGACGTATACGACACTGGAGAACCCCTGGACGCCAACAGCGATTAAAATCCTGCCAGGAAGTCCATCCTTATAGTGGTGGAACCATCATAGTATGGGCGGGTATTTGGATCGGCGGAAGAACTGAGTTGATTTGGATCAGAGGCAACCTCAACGCTCAAATTTATGCTGAGACGATTGTATCAGACGTCATCGTTCCTCTACAAGTGCAAATCGGTCCCTTATTTCAGTTAATGCATGATAATGCACGACCGCACACCGCAAGAGTTGTAAGACAGACTCTCGCCGCAGCTAACATCAATGTGCTGCCCTGGCCTGCTCAGTCGCCAGACTTGAACCCGATTGAGCATGCATGGGATATGCTACAGAGAAGAGCTCTGCCGAATATGGAGGGTATCCAGTCGCAAGAAGACCTTTTTTTGTTGTTGCAACGAACATGGGCGGCCATTCCACAGCGTGATTTGGATGAACTCATTTTGAGTATGCCAAACCGATGTTCTTGTGTTGTTAGTGTTCGCGGTAGAAACACGGATTATTAATTGTTTAAGTTACCCAATAAAATTTTAAAGAAAACTGTTATTTCAGTCTTTTTTTCGAACTTTAATGTTAGTGGTTCAAATGTCAAAAATCCCTTTATTAGGAAAATGGCAAATTTCTTTATTAATGCAAAGGTGACTTGGTTTATCGTTACTGTGACAAACGAAAACACTTTATTTGATGAATCCTTAAAGAAAATTTTAATTAATATCAATCAGGAGAAAAGTTATTGCAAAAATATATGTTGATCCCTAGATACTTTTGATGTGTTTATTATCATCACAAAGAAAATCTAAACAACCATTTATCTATTGACTATATAAGAATTCAGAAAAGATGTCGAGTTTCTGAAGATAAAAAATAATATGGATAATTCATGGTGTATTGGGAAGATCCAAAGAAGGTCGGATGATCCGGCTCGAAGGACTGTGTGTTACCAATGTCTTCTCATGACCGAAACATTTTTTATAAATGTAAATCTAATGGGATTACCAGCATATCTTTAGGGAGTTCTTAATTACCAATTAAAAACAAGGAAATTAAGAATTAACACTATCTTCAGATATTAATTGATCGATAACGCACTTAATGAGTGCTAAGAATAATTACGCCATTAACTATTCTTAGCCAGAACACGAGGATAGTAAACAAAATTATCACTAGCGAGATATAATTAGAATTCTAACGCGAATTTAGGTACGTAGATAAGTAGGAAGTAATTATTGCAGTGTGTTTTAATGCACAATGCCTAATACGTAGCAACTAACTAAAACTACTTTTACTACTTTATTTCTTTTGTTATGTTTCAAGGATAGAGGAAGACCAAAGAAACGGCTGACGGACTGTGTGAAAAATGATCCAACTAGAAAGGAGGTGATTATCTACTTATATACAGGTTGAATTTTTCAAGTATGCGTGGATGATCATAATTATCCGAAACAATGAGGAACAACGAAAATTCTTAATAGTTTCTTCGATATTCCTCACACTTTCATATTTGGCTATCCGCGCACACTTGGAATTTATCATTCTGGAATATACCTCACCCTGGTGGTGTCTGGTGAACAGTTATTCCATCTTGTTTGTATGGATTCACAGCTCACTTTATGTTGTAAGGTCGGGTGTTTAGGAGACAAATGAAACGAACGAGGTTCGAGAATACACTGCCTATATTGGAATAATGATACCCTATTATATAGGTACCTTACTAGCGATCCACCCCGGCTTCGCACGGGTGCAATGTAGATACTAATGTTTCCTCTACTATAATATGCATGTATTAATCAAATAAACCTACCACTTGAATGACTCTATCTATTAAAAAAACCGCATCAAATCCGTTGCGTAGTTTTAAAGATTTAAGCATACATAGGGATATAGGGACAGAGAAAGCGACTTTGTTTTATACTATGTAGTGATAACTACTACATCACAATGTTCCCTTCACTTAAGTTTACACGGTTGAATATAACAGAATCACACTGCTGTTTGACATCCACCAAAATACCCAGGGCACAGCGTATGGAAAAGTCTGTAAAATGCTACACTTTCATAAGACTGAATATAACCGCAAATATTTCAGCAGTCGGCAAGATGTTATCTAGTTTTCTATCAGTGAATAACCTAACAAGTAGGTAGTCCATGCAACTGCAACCTGTTTTAATTGTTTACCGCTTGAAGATAGTAATCTTGTATGATACTTAGCGTTAGGAAAATAACTAAGTGGCTAAGAAAATACAGCGAGAACTGTAACTATGCTGGTTGCTAATACAATTATGTTGTTGTTTGCTAGATAAGAAGCAGCTAAGTTCATCAAGCAAGGTACTACATATAGGTACGTCTCCATTGAGTGCTGCAATTGCAATGACTAGTAACACTAGTTCACTACAATAGATGACATGTATTGGTTGGCAAGACTGATGGTCCTAAAGGTCAGGTTACAGTGTCCTTGCTCGCTTTAGTAGCCACAGTTAAATTACTTTTTGTTCTGGATGAGGTCCAAGTCCAGTTATACGGGAATAGCTCTCACTGTTTTAAAAGATTGGTCAATCAGCACGGTTGGAAACCATAACATGTTGTAAAGTAAGTACCAGTAAGTGAATAGCTCTTAAATCTTTTGATGCACTTAATCATTAATGGATTTGAGGATAAAACATACGCCCCCTGGGATGCTAAACATAAAAATCGTACATTACTGATTTTTATGCTTAGAATTCCAGGGAGCAACAGCCCTAATTTAAAGCAATCACAAAACGAAAGAGAGTTTTCCTTTTACAGTGCGAATGGACCGCAACGAAGGACATAAACTATATAGTAGGAAGTTTAAAAATATTTTTTTCATACAAAATAAATATTACCAAAACCTAAGTTGTTGCATGATTAATATGAACAGTACCTGGTTAAGTAGGTACTTCTTGTAAGACACTACCTATTTAAGAATCGGGTGTAAATTAAATCGAGTTATGTGCAGGCACAGGTCCTACATAGACGACAGGTTCCTATGGTAGGCCGCTAATCAAATAATTATATATTATTTCTTTTTTCAGTCTCGTGAGTAAACGTTCATATTAAGTCACATAAATGTCTGCCCAGTTCCATCCCATAATTACTATGACCGGCGTAAGCCTAGACAATCTCAGTACATTGCTCTAGTTTATCGTGACAAAGGTTAGCGGGTTAACCTAACCCCCCAGCGCCGCGGTGCCGGCCGGTGCGTGGCGAGGTTTACGAGGCCTGCGACCGGCCGCGAGTTGCGCACTGCTCGTGACGACCACTGCGCATGTCAAGCCCGGCTGACCGCCGACTGACGTAGCGCTCTAGAACATTCGCGAACCGACCGAAGCCGTTGCCCTGACGTCAGCTTACGTCACAATGCCGCCGAAGCCTGCTACATGACATGCCACAAAAATTAAATCTAATCTACGCAATACACACACTACGTTTTTATAGCAGCGTCGTAGTCACAACTTCTATTTGCTATTTGACTTTGATCAATCTGCAAAGATTTTTAGTAGGTACCAATTAAGTACCCACTTATACCTTATACAAATGAAAGAAATTTCGAGTCGATGATCATTAAGTACCTACAACATGCCTCTTAACTACGTGTGATTTAATTCTAGCTGTTCTGTAAACCGTTCAACGATGGTGCGATCATACGATGTAGTTTAATGCGATTTTGTTTCACCGAGAGTCCGTCAAGAGCTCAAGACTTATTATTCCAAAACAAGGTTTCGTTCTACATCCAAGTCGGTTGTAAAATGCGTCTACTTACAACTTTTTACTAATGGCCAAACGAGTTTAACCAGATATTTCCAGTCCAAGGCAACGGCTTGCACTGCGGATGGGACGGACACAGACTGAGGGCCGAGGGAGACTATATTAAATCTAACTTTTTAATATATCTCCTATATCTATATCTCTTTAACCTATGTTGCTTATTATATTCTATCTTGACTTGAACCGGTCCGACAGTCGATACAAGGAGTGGAGGACTTGTATCGCATGCAACGCACACCGCTGCATTGCGTAAACCCCAGCTGACGAAGGTCGACATACGGAAACTTTGCTTGAATCGCAAATTGCTGCTAATTTTGTAGACTTGTACGTCTATTAGACTAGGTGGCACAGACAGAAATATTCTTTCACTGCATTCGTATGCCCCACGTATTTCCTAACAATTTGATTGTGTTTACTATTTAACATTGGGCTGGTCACTGCAAGTTTTCCTCGTAGGTACACTTGACATTGTAGCCCATCAGACGCCCAACTATTTCATAAACATACAGCAATAGAATAAAGAATAGCCGATTTCAACGGAACGTCCTCGTGACTCGTGACATTCAGAATTCTGAATGTACTTTGTGATAAATCCTTCCATATTTTGATATACTACTACTACTACTTAGTAATATAGAAACCATGTTTTCGTAATTAGGAAAGTACGGTTTACGTCAAACATTTCAATTAATACGACATTGACCGATAAAACGTGGTTTACCTTAACAATATTCGTGCAATATTTAATCCTATATCTTACATTATGTGTTTCGGTAAGACAATAAATAACAATAACTATTTTTAAATACGATTGTTATTTGAATTTCATCCGTAAGTAATTAAATTATCCTTGAAATGTTGGCCGCACCAGTTAAATAGCGCGAGCATTTGCGGGTTAGCATATTTAAATTAGGTTCTTTCATAAAGTTTTGACGTGTGACTGAACAGCTGCACTGACGATGCCTAGGTACCGATTTCTGCCTAACCTTCGTTTCTAACTTTTCGAAATCGAAAACCTACTGCGAGTTTTCTTGTAGTCTTCTTTCTTACCCGTAGATTATATTTATTACAAATGTCATAAAATCAATATTATTTACTGCTTGCTTAGAATAACTTAATAGTTAAAACTCTTTTGAAGTGTTGCCTGACCTAGTGCAATGTATCAGGTTTGGACAGTGTTGGTTAAATAAATTGGAATAACTTTCGTTAGATGCAATGCAAATTAAATGAAATTTGCTAATAGCTGGTCAGGTCTGGCTGCATTTTAATATGCAATCTCAAATATCGCTAAATCATAAGGCCAAGAGCTACTACTCGTCTACTACATTCGTTGGGTGTAATATAAAGCGCTTGGACCATAGATATAGATATAATAAACAAGGAGATATGCCCTGTAGCCGAAAATGTATCGGAACCTGTGTCTCCTGTTTTGCCCTACCACCCGGCAACTACTACGAATGCAGTTCAGTAAAAGCAATAGATACGCAGTCGCGCACACACCCGCATTTTTGAAATCGGACTGTACTACACAATCAATTATAAACCTTATCCTAATAAACACAGCGTATATTTACAGTACACCGTGCAACTTACTCACACAAAAACAACGCTGGGTATCGTTGTGCTGTGCAAAAGCAATTTATTTTACATATACGCTAGTGATTGACTTATCGATTCTGGCATTTATTACACACGCCATGCTGCCCATGTATAACAAATAAATAGCATGAATATGTTGACTATTTTAAGCAAAGGTCACTAATATATTATCTTAAACATGCCGATTACTATAATGCATTCGAAACTTTATCGAAAGTAAAATACAATTACCATAAAAAGTAAGGAAGTAGCACGAGGATAAGGCATACATACGATAATTCAAAGCCAAAAACACTTGAACGATTATTTACCAAAAATTTATTGCAATCTAAGAAAGTTTGGTACACTTTTGTAATATTTCATTCAACAATCGACATTGTTGTCGACAGTGTATCTGCACAATTACATCACTAACTCGCGGCAAGAAGCAGCGGCCGTACTATGCGATACATCGGCTTGCTAAAGTATCGTTTTGTGATTTTTACATTGCTCATCCAGTCACTTAGCGACAAACTTAGGTAGTGGTTAAGGAGCAGTGTATTCATTGTAATATGTTATTGTCGCTGTGACATTTGAAAACAAAAATAACATAGTATAAGCAAGAAATATTTTACGATTTGTTGTTTTTCATGGTTTTAAAGACAAATATAGTAAAATACTTGTATTTTGATATGGTAAGTGATTCCATAATTAACAAAGTTTTGGTTTATGCTTCGGTTTTTACAAGAAAACACTGAACAACACGGCATTCTTATATTTTATCACGCTCACGGTCGTAAGCGCACTAGTTCGCGGATTCGACCATTGCGTAAGACATGCTCGCCCAGAGCATGTCGCGAGGACACCGACACGCCCCCTTGCCACTTCTCCTGTATTTTATATTTCTATGGCTTGGACGATGTAGCATTCACTGTTTTATTGCTAGCTATATATATTATGTAGAAGTTGTTATGTGTTTACATATTTATATTACAAAAAAGTAAAATTGTGTGTAATGCTTGTAAACTTTGAAAAAAACTGTCGTTTTATAAATGGCACTCGGAGGCAGTCATCAAAGTTTTTGACCAGTGGTAAAAAAAAACAGAATTGGATCAGTTTTTTTCTGATGGATGGCTTCGGAGGAGGCACGAAAACGATTAAAAAGCTATTTAGTTATACTGAAACCATATTTTCGGTATAGCAGTGGTCGATACATATGCGAGTACTTATGCAGAAGTTATTATTACTTGATATTGTACATATTACTTATAGTACTGGACCTAACTGGCTCGAATCCGGGAATCGTAAGCTTTGTTTACATTCTCCTTGCTCTGTTGACGTAAATGTCAATTCAGCCGAACGAAGTTTACATCAGCGAGTTTGCATCATTGCTATGTCAACAAGGCGAGCCTCTTCAACTCAAACCAAATAAATCACTGGGACTTTAACCTTTATTTTTCGTAAACTGTCCATACATTTGTACCAACTTTCAAATAGGTGCGTTAATGTTTTCTCATAGATTTCAATGCATTTGATTTTGTGAACTGTATTTTTAAAACCATAACATGCATCCTATGGACAGCATTTTTTCCACAAGATTTGGATGTGTTACCCATTCGTTTTCGTTTAATATTGACCCATAGACGACGGGTCCTTTACCTGTGTTTTATGGATTGGGTTCCCAAAATTTTACGGGACTTAAGAACCTGAGTAGGAATGTTAAGACGTCTGTTTATATTGGTGTAATCCTTATCATATTCTATTCCAATTATTTTGGTGTGCAGTGCAGCTGATGTCTTTTGAAAGTGACTCACAAAGGTATTCCAGGAATTGTTTCTGGGTAAGCCGCTGTTACTAATTGTCCAGTCTATTTTTGTCTAAAGTCAATTCCGTATTTTCACATTGGAATGTTTTTGTTCCAGATCCTCTTTGTATTCCAGTTATTATGACTTTCACCAAATTTGAGTGATTCATTTACTCCAGGATTATATGTTTCTGGGCAAGCCAATGTAAACTGGTCTATTTTCGGTTTCCTTAAACACTTTCGTCTTAAGTCATTTGCATATTCTTTGTCTTCACTTTGGAATGTTTTTGTTTCAAATCCTCTTTGTATTAGAACTTGTAATGTTGTGACTTGTGTCAGCCAATTTGGTTGCTTCACATTCATAAATTGACGGGAAATGTGTGACTAGATATGATTGAGCACGATACAGACAGTTTATCAGTCGCCTTTATCTCTCAAAGATAACTGCTGTTCTTGAAATTTTTGTAACGTTTCTGTGATGTATCGTGCTTAACAAAATTCAGGACACGATTCTTGTAAATTCTCTCCCCTTTTGTAGACTTGGGGTGGAAATTCTGTATTGATCGATCGCAGGAGGGTTCGCAGAGCCCACGTTACATTCCACATTTCTAGTTTTATATTAATGGTTGCATATTCGTATTCATCGATTGTAAAAGCGGACGCAAAGCATACTCTAACCGTTCGAATACTACGAACAATTTGCAATATCCTGGCTGGAACCATTTAAAAGAAATCGACGCGGTTATTGCCGACTTCTAATTGGAATACATTCATGTGATGACCACGTCAAATGGCTAGCAGACAATGTTTCAAGGGTAGATTAATTCCAGAGGCTGTTGCTATCTGTAGTTTCAGATTGCCATCAGCAATAAAAATTGCAATGTTGATATTTGACTCTGGGTTACGTATTACCATTTCGTGGTTCCAACAAGTCCTGCTACACATTGTAACTATTTAAAGATTGTCTCATAGTAGGTAATAGAAAAACATACAAAATAAATAGTTCGTTCTTTCCCAGTGCTTAGTAGGAATAATATTGTATGTATGGGACATCATTGTTAACTTTCATTAAACAAGATTGTTCTGATCGTCATGCTGGAACGGCTCCAGTTTTGAAAACACTGTATTATAATTTTTATAGTGTTTTGTCGATTATCAATCGCCTTGCTTTCTCCGAGTACTCCCAAATTTTCGCATCGGCATCGACATTTAGCTGTGAATTGTTTACCGACTGACTTTTTGGGGATTCATCCAGATACGATGTACTTTTTTCCGTCCATGGCTGTTAACTGGATAAGATAGGTACCTCATTACCTAATAAAGATATCCAAAATAATCCGAGAGATATAAAGGATGTCCAATTCTCAAGCCGCAATTTCGGAAATCTGCTAATGTTTATGATTCAGGTATTGCCACGGCCTCCACACGTGCACATTAAAATTATATCATCTCTATTATAATTACAACATAGCTTTACAGACAAGGAATGTCGGTAGATTATGTCCTCATAAATGGATACAGGTACCTACGTAGTTAAGACTAGCTACATATTATACTACGTATGTCGAGAATGTGGGTTGATCCCGCGGCTTCATAGCGTACCGTTCCAAGTCGAGACACTAGACGTGTAGAACCAACTGGAAATCGATTTCTAGCAGGGCAAGCCATTTTATTCAGTTCAAGGGCGCATTTGCCCTAAAAGATATGCGATAGTTCTGCACACGCAAATATTTACGAGCTAGCATTCCTGCGTATCGTGCGTCTGCTCGATATGGATAGTTATGGGCACCCAGGTATTACTAGTTGTTAAATATTTTTAGATACAGGCTAAGATAAACGTTATTGTATAATTTGTACAATGTAACTTCTTCAAGAGCTCTCTAGTTTCAACAATCATGGCCTTTCCAGTTGGACATGCTTTGGTTATTTTAGTATCTGGACAGTTAAGGACGACCTTGCACGACCTCGACCAGTTAATGGGCAGACTATTGAAATAGACCATACTCGTAATACCACGAGTTTATTGTGGCTTTTATAGCTATTTAAAATATTAATAAGTAAGTAGGTATTTATATTCACACCGGTTATGAAAATGATCAGAAATCTATTATTTTCTGTGTGCTTCTAATTTAAGTAACCGGTTTGGTATGTATGTGTGTGTGTGCGTGATAGTGTCTATTGTTCATCATGTGAGGCAATTCAAAGGTTGCGTGAAAAAGAAACTAAGTAATAATTAAAAATTTAATTTATTAAATAACCTTTAACTTACTGAGAATCCCTTACACGCCGAGCCCATAAACCTATATGTACAGTTCGGCCCGCTTACTCTATATGTACAGCACGTGCAGGACAGGCTTCAATCAATCACAGGAATATTATGTAGTGTGTGCCCTAAACCGGTGCGCCGACTTCTTCTTGGTAGGATCTCGTGAGGTGCGCGGCGGCGGCGGTGAGCGAGCGCAGGGAGCGGCGCAGGCCGCGCAGGTGCCGCCGACACGCCGCGGCCGCGCGCGCCGCCGACTCGCGCTCGTCCTCGCCCTCGATGCCAGAGTCGCCCGCCGCGCTGGAGGCATCGCTTTCCGTGTCGCTCAGGTCTGACACTCGCCTGCCCCGCTCCACGTGCTCCTCCGAGTCTCCACTCGACCAGAGCAGCTCAGTCTTCAGATCGTTCAGCATGGCGAACATGCTGAATGGGTCATCGTCTCCCTCCTGCGGCAAGTTCATCAGCCGACTGGGCACGAGCACCGTCTCGTCCATGACGTTCACCATTTTGACGAACTTTTCCATGTCATTCAGTATGCTCTGCTTCGAGAACTCGGTGTCATCATGGCGGGCTATCTTGCGCAGGGTGTTCCTGTAACAATGGCAAAGATTTTATTAGCAACATGGTTCAGACTGAAACTAATTAGAATAAGTACCAGACATAATGAAGTAGCTATTTATGTAATGCTCCATGACTTTTGATGGATTCTTGGATATTTTTAATTCATGATTATTATTAGGTAGGTACTCTGTTCCTTATAATTTTGAGTATTTTCATTATATCAATATTATGGAATGAATGGTTTGCCGCATTTTATTCAGATATTGGTTGATCACTGTTGCTAGTTGAGGTAGCAACCTCAAATAGCAACTTTTGAAATCCTTAAATTGAAATAAACTCTTTTGCAACTACCCACAAGTCCTCTTGAGTAATATTACAAAGCCACAAAGTCGGTTCTCGCCATTTCAATAATGATAAAAACCAACTTAATATGGCTGATTTTGGTCCAAACGGACAATCATAATCTGCATTGTGAATTGCTATCTAGTGAAAGTTGCAGACAACAATAGAAGTGGGAGAAGACATTCAACCACCACAATTACTTAACACCGCTTCAAGAGAATCACCAAAATGGCTTCTTTCAATCAATTTCTATGAATGAGACTGTAGTAAACAACATACAGGCTACCAACAATTGTTTGCTTTACATATTACATCACTAACAATCACTTGTCTATGATTCAAATTTATCACACATTTAAAAAACTGGTTACTTAAAATGGTGTTATCAGCTACCTACATAAAAAAATATCACTCAGTTTTGCATCCTTGACCATTCTAGATCAATTTTACATATTTGATTCTGAATGTATTATTTGAATGATGAAATTCCTTGTATAATAATTAGCCACTACATAACAGGATACAGTCGGTTAACAATCAAGAGGAAACATGTTTGGAATGCTGACATAGTATTTCCAAAATGGAGGTTATATTGTGTGATCAGATTTGCTAGGCCTTTTAAACTGTTCTGTGGTTTTAAATAAAGAGAGAATTTCTGTATGTGCAAGGTTAATAGTATGTGTTCAAGAACATTTATTTTAATAAATGGATGTTCTAGTCCTGCATGCCACAGATTGAAAGCTCTTTGGATTCAAGCCATTGCCTTTTTTCGTTGCAATCAAAGCAGTGTGCCTTTATAGTTAGAGACTTTGGTGACATAATATGTAAGTACTGAATAAAACACGAGGCTCAAGATTTGGCGTGACCTGAACCTTGAATAGTACATACAATGCGGTTACAAGTTTGATGATAATATTTATTCATCAGATGTACCTATATACTACTAGTAACGGAGCCTTGATGGTAAGAGATATTAAATGATAATGTCAATGAAGTCACTTCAACATTTTCTGAGTCACACTCCGACACCGCGCACGCCCAGAACACAGGATAACCTCATCGATGAACTATTAGCATCTAAATGCACTCGGAAATACCACACCACACAACACCACCACCACAGTGGCGCATTCTGGAATTTGTTGAGAAATGAGTCGTCAGCAATGTGAAAGGTGGCCAAGAGCGCATTCACATCAAAAAATCTTTTCCGTACGATGTTTTATGCTGCCACGCATCGTTTTCAAATGTTAGCGTCACCCAAATTCCAGAAAGCATCACGGACGCATAGAAACATAGGGCACAGGGCCACACATGCAAGGGCCAAGCCGTGCCCATCAGCCACGGTAAAATCATAAATCAACACTTTGCCGTACCTGCTACTCTCCAATTTGCTCGAGATATCAGTGTTGAAAGACATTTTCTCGTGTTATTTAACAATATTTAAATATCACTGAACACACACGCCCCAATTTTTTGTGATGTCACTTTAAAATTGACGTTTACGCGGCTTGCGAAACGACGCGAACTGAATTAAACTGACGGTCTCCGACAAGCACCCGCACGCAACGGAGAGGTTTGACGTTTTGGTAGAGGTGGGGAGCGCTCGCGTATTTATATTACACGATCGTACGATGCGGGGGAAGCGAACTTTGAATTTTATCAGTGTAGGTATTAAGGAATAACTAACTAATGATATGAATTGTATCGATGTTATTAAACACACCTAATGAAATAAATACTTCTGTTGTTTTGGCGCACAGATGTGACCATGTTTCTGTCATGAAAACAGTATCTGCTTGAGTATACTCAGGTCGACCGGGCGCGTCCCACAGAAGTCACACCACATACAGAGCCGGTGATTGGTTGGTTCGAGCCCCAGTCTTTTTTTCATTGGTTTGATAGTTTAGTGCTTAACGCGGGTTTTTTAAAATTAGGTCTGAGAGATGTTCATTCATAAAATAACGCTTGTTCATTCTGCAACCGGCATACAATTACTATTTTTAAGTCCTTTCTGCAATAAGCTGTATTATTATTTTAGCTCAATAAAAATCGAAAAAGTGCAATATGTATTATTAAGAATATTCAACAAAATGGTTACAAATCACTGAATATACATGGCTTTCTTTCGGTAAATAAGGTGAAAGGTCTGTAGAATATACTTTACTTATTGTATGCTAAGTGTTGAACTGATTGTCCCTTTTTACTTACGTACACAAAGGTAATTAAACATTGGAATATTCATAAGAAATAATTGCCTATTGATTTCGCATTTTCGCATTTACGTAATTCAAAATGAGCTTACAGTGCTTTTTGTTAGATAATAATAAAGTGGACTGCAACTAATTTTTAACCTTTTCCATTGGTCAACCTGCCTAAAGAAGTTGCCTACTTAATAAAGTATTTAACGCAGATAGGCAGGTAAGTACATTATCATCATCATCTGCCTAGCCTTTTCCCAACTAGGTATATTGGGGTCGGCTTCCAGTCATACCAGATTCAGCTAAATACCAATATTTTAACGCGAAGCGGCTGCTTGCCGAACCTCTACACCCAATAACTGGGGAACACGGTTCTTCTTGGCAAGACTGGTGTCAGATTTTTTGGCTTCTGATAATCCGTAACGACTGTCAAAGATCTACAAATGACAGCCGGGACCAACAACGGCTTAACGTGCTTTCCGAAGCACGGAGGAAACTCGGTTTGATAAGATGGTCACCCATCCACAGACCAACCTTGGCAAGCGTTGCTTAACCTTGAAGATCGACCTGTGCGGCTGTTATTCTGTAGCCACGAGCTCCTCAGGCAGGTACATATAATGGTCCTGACCCATGCTTAATTGCAAAAATAAAGCTTTTTAGTTGGGAACGTCGAGAATTGAACTCTCGTCCTAACTAAATATTAGACGTCAAACAGCCGGCTGCATCTATTTGTGTCACACGAAAGATCTTGCAAGTGCATAGCAAACATAAGTATAGGCAGCTAGGTGTTGCTGGCGCATAGGATACAATAGTAGATAAACACATTATCGCTGGATATGCAGCAAGCCTTTTGAAGTATTTTCACGTGAAAATAAGTGCCAGATGGTTTATTTTAAAAATAGGGTTTAGAAGTAAAGAACTTCGTTGGGTACCTACCTACTAATTTGGTTTTAGTACAACAGAGATTAGCTTTTTAACCGACTTCTAAAAAAGGAGGAGGTTCTCAATTCGGATGTTTGTATGTTTTTTTTTTTTTTTTTATTGTTTGTTCGCGCATAACTCCGTCGTTTGCCGACCGATTTGAAAAATTCTTTTTTTGTAGGAAAGGGTATACTTCCCAAATGGTCCCATGAAAATTTTATCGAAATCGAACAAGCAGTTTTTGAAAAATCAACAAAAATCTAAAAAAATATCTACGTTGTCTACATTGACGACCTTTTAGTTTACTCTGCATTGGAGCAGTGCGTTTTTTTACACCAATGTAATTGGTTCGTTTAGGTGGGGGGAGGGGATGGGGTGTAGGTACCACTAAAAAGTGAAAAATAAAAAAACTTTTTACAAAAAAATACAACCGACTTTTCCACAAAAAATCAAAAAAGGACAAAATAACTTTAATTTCGGAAGTCGGTGTTCAAAAAACGAAAAAGGAACCACAAACACCGAGTTCCGAAATTAAAGTTATTTTGTCCTTTTTTGATTTTTTGTGGAGAAGTCGGTTGTATTTTTTTATAAAAAGTTTTTTTTTTAGAGATGATTTCTTCAGTCAAACTAAACGTGATCAGGAAATCTAAACCACGTTTAAGAGCTGCCAGTGTGATGTTGTTGTTTATTGATAAATACATTGTATTCGTAGTTACATACTAGCTAGGATATTATTAAAATTTCTTTGACATACCTACTTATAGGGAACGTGCAGGAACTATGTGCTTCGGTGCTGCCACCTGCACAGAAGACTAAGTGTCAACGTCAAATAAACATTGCTTACAATTTTCGAATTTGCAACGCTAGATGTCATAGTTTTCTTCGTGCTCGTTCCCCAGTGATAGGTGAAAGCAAATAATTTCCAAGGAAAACGATAGTGTATATACCTAGCCTAAAACATATTTTTAGTCTTTGTCCATCGATAATCGTCAAGGTTCCTTCATAATATGTACAAGCTCGATAACTATTAGGGATTAAATTAATAATTGGCAAATCATTGACACGCGCCTCTAAAGTTCAATGGCTAGCTAAATTTAATCGTCACATCACTTTATGTATTATAGGTTTTACTGATGGCGTGATGATGCTGGCTGGTGCCATTGGCATTATACTGAAGACCTTTGTCTGGTTATTATTAAAAAAAACTTTCACGTAGGTTACAGGATAATCATAAAGCTTTCACAGATGGAAAGACTTTGTGTTTCCTTTTGGTTCTGGTACCCATTTGTGGAGTTGCAGATCATTAAAATTTGGAAATAGTACCTACCTATAAATTGTCTTTATATCGATATATTGCACCTCCCACTATTTGTCTCTGCATCACCTAAAGGTCGACTGGAAGGTAATGCCTAAGTCCGCCTTGTAAAATATTTAAGAAATACCTAGGTAAATAGGAACATGCAAAATTCAATAATAACATAAGTACATAGGTACTATTTTGGTTTATGGCAATAGGTAAATAGATAATATAAAAGACAATCGATTAGGTATATCAAATCACCACTTTACAACACCCTGAAACACTCACTTAACTTATTACTTCTTGGTACTTAGGTAAATACTTACCTCTTCTTACCCTTTTACCTATTTCATAATTGGCTTCCTAGAAATGGTCGTTATACTCATAAAGACATACCTAACTCAAATTTTATAGGTCATTCGAGAATACAATAAGTCGGCCTCGAGACGAGACATCAAAACATTTGGAAATTGTAACAATGCCGTTTGACTTACAAGTCCCAAAGCTTCAGGTATTTATTTTAACTTTAAGCCATGTGGCGTTTTGAAAGTTCTTATGATATTATTATTAGTAAAACTAGCATGCCCCGTAATTATAATTTGGGGGATTACATCGATGATAAATGCTTGGCTATATGCTGGTCCTGCTCCATAGCCACTAGAGCGCACATACTAATCTAACATACTAACATTGTTGCACCCGCTAAAGATTGTAGGAAAATGTTTTTTTCATTGTATAGACTCAATCTATTTAACATTCTAATTCCATACATTAATGGCACATGTGTGAGTATACTACTTATTTGTGTAATTACCTTAAACAATTATTTTTGGGTATGTATGTCTGACATGTGCCCTGGCAGTTGGGAGTGTCGTGCTTACTCAAAAGTCTCTCTGGTGGTGGCTCATGCGTTTCATCATTTGGCTCTGCCAGCTGGGACTGGTCACCTCTCAACTGCCACGGTTTTATTTTAATTATAATTTGTTCTTTGAACAGTTTTTGTTCTCCTGTTTTCCCATTCATTAATAATTTCAACAAGAACTGTGAAACCACAACTCTGTAACAATATAGGTATTGATTTAAAAGAGTATTCGTGGAGTTACTTGCTCGTTCCTTTACATAGAGATATCTCTATGCCGTAAGTGCAGATACGCTTTGGAGCGTGCAAAAAGCTTCACCTCTTTGATTGACCGACCTTGACAATTCAAAAGTGCCTGTACCTAAATGTTTTAATTAAAATAAATGCATTGAGAGTTTGAGTTCCAGAATGAATTTATTTCCTGTTAAAAATAACAGTTACCTACGTCAAATTCACGCATATTTCTGTGATTGGTCACTTCACACCGTTTGAATGTCGAATGATGTGTGATAAGGCCATAATAATTTTTGGCATTTGCCAGATCAAGTTAAAGAGAACGAAGCAGATAGCCAGATATACCTACCTACTTAGATTGAAAAAAATGACTCATATTATGTTTAGTCCGAAGTGTTTAGATTTATTTAGCACTTAGGTACATATGCAAAGGTTCATTTGTGCCTGTTTAAATATTTAGAATTTAAATATGCCATCATTAGATATCTAACAAAAAAAACCTAAGGAACTTGACTTTGTAATTAACCCCAATATTCTCAATTGTCATTTACAAGGTCATTAGCACTGTATTGTTACCCAAAAATATTTATATTAACGCACATAAAAGTAACAACAAAACAATGCGAATAATTAAATTTTTTAAGTGTTAATTTTCCAAGTCACTTTCAAAAAGCCAGAAAACAAAAACATTTTCTGTACGTCAGAAGTAGGTACGCCCACAATTCAAAATATTATTCGATCCGTAGTTAAAAAGTTGCATCAGATTATGTTTTTATCGATCAATCGGAATCCGTTAAACATAACAAATGTGTCGTTATGCTAAAACGAACGTTATCTTCCTTAGCAATAAAGCCTGGATTAGTGTACCGCTAGACGGTTTGGCTAGCTGATGACGTCGTAAATCTATTTATTATTTGCATCCATAACGCATCACGCGTGCGATATTTAGCATCATGGCATGATGACTGAAAACGTACGTATGTAGATCCATCTGACGCATTTAGGCAGGCTTTCCTGTTTTTCAAACGAAAACAAAAATATCTGTCCCTCAGTTTGTAGAATTTAAATATTTTGGTCTTTTTGTCCAAATCTTACAAATTTGTTACAATCTGGTTTTGTGAGTATATTTCTGTTATTTTTAATTCTCTAACCACCTCAATGGCCCGTGTAATTACAGTAATGTACTTACATTTTTTTTATGGTTTTTCGCAAACTATAGGTCGTTTATGCGTCATTAAAAGTTTTGTTGACAGTAGAAACGTTTCTTCTACAGTTTCCCTATGTCCTCAACGTTTCCTTGTTAATAACTTCATTAAATGGTGTGATCACTCATCAATTAGAGCGGTAACTAATGAGTCTTACACTAAAGTGTGCTAAGACGATTGGTGATATCTGACACAAATTAGCTCAGTGCCACATTCAATTACTTACGCAAAAAAATATTTGTATTGCCTAAAGAAGTATCAGGGCTGTCTGTTGTCAAGTCAACATGTTGTTATTCGTTGGGGGTCAGGTTGACCAGGTTATCACTGTAACAAGTCACGCCAAGATCGCATGGACGACACACCCACTGTGCGTCAGATGAATATTATGAGATAAGTAGGTACTGTAAAACACGTTGCATGCACATGATTAGAAATCCTACAGAGACTTAGTTTCAATCCTGCAGTGATGCTTATGGCTCGTGCGTGACAATTGCGATTACATTCAATTACAACTCTTTTATAAATGTGTCGAAAAGGGCAAGGCCAAATCGGAAAGACAAAATGCAGCAGAATTTTACGCGCATTATTCCGAGTGTGGGGAGATCCTAAGACGTCACGCCTAAGATTAATTACATCTCTATTAAAAAATTCATTGAACGCCCTCGGCTTCCAGCGCGGTTTGATGTTAAAAAATCAATTTGATTTTCCGAACGACAGACTAGTGACGGTCGTTGCCACCAATTCAGCTAACAGTCTTTCTTAACCATCGAAAGCCTTCGATAAGGTGTTTAGGTATGTCCTCCATAAATACGGGTGCAAATTATCGATTCGTGTTAGAGGTTGAGTAGCCGAATTTTTTCGTACCTTACCTCACAGACCAGACAGACAAAAAGGGACTGCATGGTATCAAATGCAGCACAGGCATGTCAGCCTAAGCCACGGAGTGCTCCAGGGTAATATCCTAAGGCAGCCATTAATTATGGAATGTACTTGTACAAGACTAGTTGAATCTCTGTTGTATTATCTACTCAGTACTCGAAACGTTGTATGCCCATAATGTTTATAGATACGCAGAAGATACGCAGTTTCTATTTGTATGATTAGTGATTACACAGGTCACTATAGTATAGTAAGATGATCTTCTACAATGAGTTGAATGGAATTGGAGCCAGCAAAGCAATGCATAATGATTAGTGTTATGATGTCGATTGAAATACTTTCTACGTGTGTTATTGCACTCGTGTATTGTTTGTAAATGTGTAGTGGTGGATGTGAGTAGGTAGGAAGCGTTTTGATGTTCAGTAATCTGGTTAAAGACAAAGGCTTTTTTGTTAATAACGAATTACTGTTGACTTTATTTTGGGCAAATGGGACCGTGGCTGCTTGTTGTGTGCTGCTGTTTTTGTTCGCTCTAGTGGAATCTGGAGTCACTGGGTTGGCACTGTCAGAGTAGGTAGTTGAATGTTAACCCAGGACACTAGAAGCCACCACACAGTTCAAAGTGCCTGTTAGTTGATCCTCTGGCGGGGAGGATCAACTAACAGGTACTTTGAAATGTGCAAAAACTGTGTGTGATCTCCTCTTTACGAGAGTTCTCTCGTAAAGAGGAGATCAATCGGGACTTTACCTACCATTTTAAACATAATGAAAAAACATACTTTGTGATTTATATTTATATAATTTATATTCATTATATTTTATATTAACTTTGCAAGTTTGTATCGTACGTGTTAGAGCAAACTGAGAGAGTAATAAAATCCAGCAGAGATGTAAAAGTAAATTGAGGAAAATTAACTTTTACGGCTGTCCAATACAAATACAGAGTTATTTCAATTGAATCATACAATGTTTGAATAACCTGGTCCTAGGAGTCGGTAGATGTTCTGAAAAAATCTCTATAACGAAGGAAAAAATTATCCTCTTTATTTTCGAAACGCTTATAGGAATAAGGGTCGTATTTTTAAATCCCAAGTTTTAACCTAAGAATTCATTATTGCAACGCATTGTTTATCTCAAGCTCCTAATGCATAATTATAAACCATTTATCAATTTTATTGTTTGTTTACATGTACATAAGTAGATTTTCCACGCAAACATTTCGTTAACTAAGATCAATTATGGCTGCTAACTGTTTCTGTGATTGCGGATATATCTAAATTAGGTATCTAATGAATGATAGAAGACTATGCCTACCGTTGATCCCGACTGTCATTAGTAGGTCTTTTGCAGTCGTTATGGACTAGAAAACTGTCACCAGCCTTGCCAAGAAATACCGTACCTGTTACCCAGTTACTGGGTTGTGGAGGTCCGGTAGGTAGTCGCTCCATGTAAAGTACTGGAATTCAGCTGGATCCGGTTTGTTTGAAAGCCGACCCCAATACTTGGGAAAAGGCTATGCAGTTGATGAATTGTTTACAGCTTGAACCATATAGGTACCTAAGTTCGTACAGTCAACTGATTTCTTTACGTTATAGCTACCTACGTATTGAATTCTTATGACACGTGTGCACATTGGCGCAGGTCACGGTTGGACACTTTGCCAAGAAAATGTTTTTGAACTGATCTATACTCCGTTCAAAATAAGATTAGACATTGGAACAAAATTGTTTTCAGTCCGTTCAACCGATTTTTACTTCTATTCCGTAGGCATAAGGATGGCATTGAAAGAAAAAACGTGATTATAATACCAACTGTTTACTGCAGCTACTATGTGTCATGCCACCAACGCAATAGAAGTCAAAATCGGTTGAACGGACTACTCGGTCGGACGGTCTAATCTTATCGTGAATAGGGTATAGTTGTGCTTAGGTGTTAAATCCGAACCACATTCCATTTGAGGAAAATAGACCACGCGTTTATCTTTTGTCACCATATGTAGCGTATAACGCCAGTATTCCCTCAAGGTTTAGAAGCGAAATGAGTGGCTCAGGTGGTTTATTTGACCTAACTGGTGATTGTATTCACAGCCTAAACACCCGAGTATCAACCACTTTCAGGGATCTGCCTAGCCTATCCCCAACTATGTTGGGCTCGGCATTCAGTCTTACTGGACGTAGCACCATTTCACCTCCGCAACGTTAGAATTGGGAAACCATGTAGGTATATAAATTATATATACATCGACGAAATTATCTCAGGAAACCACGGCTGTCACTGTCAAATTGTTACCAAATTTTGACGTAAGGATGACAGGTTGACGCATTTACTTAATATTATTTACTTAGTCACTTTAAATTCAAAAAGTTGGCTATTGAATCTTTAGAATAGCTATTTTGTACCCTCCACATAAAAATACGCACGAGTACTTCGCAATTTTCTGTAATAACAACGCAGTACGCACGCATTATAATCAATCCTTACACCATTATTAAGCGGGCATTGATATGGGTTACTCGTTTACCTAGTTTTTAACTTTATCATGTCACACTTATATTGTAATGTGTAATTGTTTTATGTCCCAATAAAGCAAAATAAAAAAGAAAAAAATTATACTTTTTTTATCTGGATGTGAAATCATCAAATAAGTTCTTCCATTCTGGGCGGAGCGGATGGAAGTGTCAGACTCTTACTGACTAAAACCCACCTAGTTCCTCCTAGTGCCCTTTGCGTTCCAGGGCCACGGTGACTCCTTCGAACAAATTTTGCAACCCTAGGAATATTATTATACCTGGCTATCGTTATTGCTGGTCGACTACATACTAAGTTTACTTGTTCTACCTATACTTACTTAGTAAGCTGTTTATAAGCCACTCAAACTTTTTTATCACCTCGGTTGCTGAGCCGGTTATCGCTATCAGCTATTAATACTTCATAGGGGGATTTTATTACAATAACATTTTGAACAGTAAGTACTTGTATTCTATCCGATAATATCGTTATCTGAGATGACGTCATTGCAGGACTCAGTTAGTCCATTTCTGTGCTGAATAGTTCTTTACCGCGGATTCTCTCCGTGGTCTACGGGAAACATGCATTTTCTGGGATAAAAAGTAGATATACTCAGGGACACTAAAACTTTTTATCTGAATTTTTGTGACCAGATATATGCTCTCAGTATTTTGTGTTCCTTTCATCCTACAAACGAACAATTCCAAGAAACGGTTTGCATACAAAAAAGATTTTCTAACACAAAATTTACAACAAAATTCATTAATTCTCTCGGCCCCTATATTTACAACAAAACTGATAAACGCCTTAACATATATTCACTCAACACAGATCACTGCAAGAGAAAGGTATTGGAATATCTACAAACTCTCACCTATGACAACACAGAGCAGCTTCTAACCGTATCAAGATTGACATCAAATATACAGTTATTATTAAAACCGTATCCCAGTCATTAACATGTCCACTCATAAACTGCCACATATCACACTCAACAATAGAAATACCCTCCACACTCACTTATTCACCTAGCATAACACACAAAGAGACGATCAGACCACTACTTATGTTATAGCTAGCCTGAAATGTCCCACTACTGGGCAAAGGCCTCCCTCCACTCGTACCATTGTTCCCGGTTTTGTGCGTGTGGCACAATTCCCAAATAAGACATCCAAGTCGTCCCGCCATCTCCTTCGTGGTCTGCCGCGGCCCCGTCTCGCGATTTCAGGGCACCAATTTTGAGTTTTGTAGGCCTACTACAAAGCCTTATATCGAGTTATAATAATCAATGGTATGTTTAAATGTAAGCTTCTAAGAAATCTTATCGTATGTAACTGGAGGGTGTTAGCGCTGTAAGCTGAAACACAGGTTCCTCCTAGTTCGGCTCCATAAACTGTAATAAGTACTTTTATGAAACTAATAAATTTATTTATTATAATTACAGCTTAGTATTTTTTAACCTACCGTCTAAGTTCTACAGGCAACCTGTACTGTCGTGGTCTACGACGATGCTGTAGATATACTCACCTTCCTATAATGACCTGTATTGCTCCTAATAATCACTTGTCTTCAACTCAATCTATCCAGGCCAGCACTGGGCAAAGCCCCTCCAAAACCCCCGGTCCATTCTACCTTCCAGTCCCAGCCACCTTTTCAAGGCCATCGGTCCACCTTTTCCACACTTTTTCCACTCCAGGACTCGTACGCCTCTTCAGCTATCACCATCGGTTCTTTGACGAACTTGCTGCCTTCATACTGTCATTCTGAGGCCATTATATAGAGCCTAAAGTCTAGTTGCATGTTGATCTTTTGCATCATCATTAGGTATTCCATTACCCCACTTAAGACGATTGTTAGGTATGTATAAATAATGTAAAAAATCACGAATGAAGAGAATAATTCGCCAGTTACAGCTACTGTTGCTAGTTGCTGCTATTATCTCCACGCAACATAAACATGATATTAAAGCTACATCGATATTTTAAAGTTACGTCACTATTGTATAGATCGTCACGATTTGTGCAAATGTTGATACAAGGTCGTTGAACTTGAGTTTAGTTGTTGATACATAGGTACTCAATTAGTAACCAATTTAGAAAAAATTGTGAATAGACCTACGTATTTATACTTTTTGTCTCTTTAAGTGCAGCTTTTTAGATTACTTATGTGGGAGTTTTTGTAGCTATGTTTTTTCATGACGATCTTCATGCATGATGTGGCTGGGAAAAAAATAATCATACCTACTTGCCACAATGATTACTAATAAGTAGGTAATAATAATCGGTCTCATTTAGTAAACAGTCGTAGATTTTTCTAATTAGCTACTTAGTACATAATTAGCAAAATCTCTAAAAAATCCAATAAAAACTTTAATTTGATGAAGATATAGTTACCTACTTAATAGGTATGTTGTACTTATATTTTTAAGCCGATTTCAACACCAGGCAAGGGTATTTTATTCAATAATGGGATTCCGCTTATTATGCGAATTTTTCCGGAAGTTAAGAAACATTACATAGTTGGATTAAAGAAGTCTATGAAAAGTGATTAATTGATTTAGTAGTTAGTTGGGCATATATTATATGCTTAAATCTATATTGTAATTTGTTTAGATGGCAGGACCAAATTTGGTCCTACCATCCGAAGCTGTATCAAAATGATTTTGCAATTCATAAATCGAGTTTAGGGAAAGATAAGCCTAAAATTTCCAAAAAAATAAAATCCTGGAATTATACACTGGATTAAATCAGCAGGATATTCTGTTCTTGAATCGAGTTATTTTTGACTGACTAATACATATATTAGTCTAGTATTAGTACATCCTAGGTATAGGGCACCATGTTCGAAAGCTTACTTAGTGGGAAAACCGTTTCAGTAAAATATGGTATTGTGTAGGTACGTATCTACCTGATAGATGGAATTGCATACTAGGATCATATTTAATAAGCTTAGTTAACATGCCATTGGGTTGCAGAATTTGTTCGAAAGAGTCACCGCGGCCCACGAACGCAAAGGGCATTAATAAAACTTTATTATCATAAGCCAAATACAATTCAACCATCTCAATCAATCATAAAAATATAGGTAAAATGACAATGTTAGTACAACGCTGAGCATTATGAGACAGAGAGAACGTATGCTAGTATAAACTGTGTTACAGGCACAGGCGCCTTTTCCTCTTATAGTTTGACAATTTGCTCACTTTCTTTGTAGCTTAGGTAAGCATACAACTTAGGAGGAACACGGATGGGTTTTAGTCAGTAAGAGTTTGAAACTTCCTTCCGCTCCGCCCAGAGCGGGAGAAGTCATTTGATAATTTCCCACCCATAAAAAAGGTTGACATGGTGATGTAGAACATTTAGGTAAATGCAGTAACAATAACAAAGTATGCATGTAGGCTTGGAACAAAAGTCGTCGACATCGACAAGGTGATTGTGTGTACGTCGATTTGTGTACGATCTGATTGATTCGCATCGATGCGGCTTCATCAATAATGACAGCTGAGTGTTCAGACAAATACGGAGTAGATGTTTTGCTAGGGACTACCTACAAGCTTCAACAGCTTGAAGATATGTAATTAACATGTTTATGTTTATTATAAACATTCTACTCACAATGTTCTTATACATTTTGTTTACAAAAATAGATTTAATAAAAGAAAAGGGGTTGTTGCTGGGGAGTTTCTCATAGAGTCATATCGCACTGCAGGAATAGTTAATTATGATAACTTATAGTGATAATGATTTTATATAGGTAGTTAGGTACTACCTTTTTCATATGTATTTTTATTAATTTTAGAGTAACTTATACAGCAAATCCAATTAAAATTTTCGTTTTTATTCACCCCTGCATTTCTATCCATCCCGTTTTACGGTATATATTATTACTGAAATTCCAAATTTGAGAAGCATGTTATAGATGGCTACGGACAAACGCGCAGTAAAGAATTTTCAGTGTCTTAATATTCTTCAAATCAGTAGAAATCTAAAAATAAAACCCAAGGCTTCAGAAGCTTTGCTAACTACTTTAACTACATATATGCGCGTCAAATAAAAACTTTGAGTCAAAAGTTACTCCAAGATCAGTGATGACACTAGGCTGACTCTGGCTATTAAGGTATTTGATAGCTTATAATCATATTTAACAGGATTTGGCTTACGAGTGTACATAACATACACAACATTTGGAAATGTTTAAATCTAACCTATTTTTAGAGTAATAATGGTGGAACCTGTCCAAATCGTCCTGTAACAGGCGTGCATCCTCAATGGTTGTAATTTGACTAAGAATCTTAATATCATCCGCATACAGCAAAATTTTCGAGTGTAAGAAACAGTGAAGCAATGTCATTTATAAAAATATTAAACAATAGAGGCCCTAATAAGGATCCTTGGGGAACCCCCGACGCAACATATAACACTCGACATTGAGGTGATGATGTTTTCAGTTATTTTAATTGATGGGGTCTCATACTGATGTTACGATTTCAATGCTAATTCGATCTCGATAAAATCGATTTCGATGTGTGTAGCTAATTCGGGGTATTTAATTTATTTGTCTACAGTTTTAATGTGTTTTCATCATATTATTTTATTAATAGAAACGTGTTGTGGTTGACTGACGACACTACATAAATTTATGTGTAAGTAAAGGAAATAAAAATATACATTGTAAACAATTAAACAAAATGTGTTAGCTAATACGGTCAGCAACAAAAGTCGACTAACACTACTACTACTACTACTGCTTTTAATATATAATTTAAATTTTCACATTATTTACTTTATTTTATTTGTTTATTTATGTAACTACGTCCTACACACAATCAACTAAAAAAAGAAAATTTTATACAGAGAAAAGAGCGCAACGGTAAAAATAGAATTTTCTTCTAGTGCGATAGAAAAATAGGATAACAAATGTAGACACAGTGTGTAAAGAGACAGAAAAGGAAACTTACAATAGACTATACTAACTTAACTAAAAAATATTAATAAATATGAATCACACTAAAATAAACATACACAAAAATAGTAATACCCTAAATACATAATTATAATAAAATAATACAACAGCATAGTAGTCAGATAATGAACTCTTTGACTTCTTTTTGGAAGAGAGAAATATTTTACAGTCGCATACATACGTTAGGTGCGAGTGAGTTCCACAACTGTACTGCACAAATTGCACAAAACGAGACGGAGACACGGAGTGGGAATATTAACGAGTTTTATGAGATGAGAAGTTTAGATGATGTCTGAGATGGGATCTACACAGCGCATCGCCAGGGCGAGTAAATGAGAAACGATCGCGCAGGTAGCCAAGTTATGCAGGATTTAATAGGATGTTATAAAGAAGACATATTCTAGTGTTCCTGCAAAGACGGATTTCCTCTTGAGATCCTTGCGGAACTGAGAGACATGAACGATTATCCGCTTTTTAGCAATTCTCATTATAGCTAAGAAGTATCTTTGAATTTAATGAAATCAGGAACGAATCCAGCATCACTTTCCGAAATTAGGGAGCCCGCAACAGCTTGCAGATCCGCATTTGGATGAAATTGGTGGAATGCAAGTACCTATTTCTTTGACTAGGTACGAAATAAAGAGATCTTGAGGTTGCTGGCCACATAGTAATAGTACTTACTTAGTTCTATAGTAAGTAATTTGGGAGTTAACACTATTGTTGCTATTAGATATTTATCATCATCATCTTCCTGCCCTTATCCCATGTTACTTGGGGTCGGCGCAACATGATTTTTTCTTCCATTCTGTCCTGTCAGCCGTCACGCTATCACTAACTCCTTCTTTCATATCACTCCTCATACAATCCATCCATCGTTTCTGCGTTTGTGCTATTCGATATTTATAAATAAGATATATTTTTATTGATACTCATTTTATTATATAATTTAAAATAGGATGTTATGCTTGATATTTGGATAAAGTAAATTCAGAAGGTGTATAATGATCGTAGCGCAAGGCGGTTTGTGGTTTCTGAACTAACCTCACGGGAAAAATACGTAATTTTGTGAATGTCAATAGGTATCTAAGGAACCAAACTACTGATACGGTATTTCACCAACAATAAAATTCTGTTGCAGCCAGATATCGATAGCCCAGTGTCAAACGATATGGTCAATCACGCGCAGGTCATGGAGCGAACAGTTAGCAGCCGAAAATAGGCTACACTTAACCGGTTACTGCTAAGGTCCGCACACAGAGAGGCAACGCTGCGCCTACTTTTATGAGCGACAAATTGTAGAACTTTATTTACTACTAGCTGCTGCCCGCGACTTCGTCCCCGTGGAATCCCCGATTTTAAGACATTCTTTATCGCTGCTCCGCTCCTATTGGCTTAAGCGTGATGATATATAGCCTAAAGCCTTCCTCAATAAATGGTCTATTCAACCCAAAATTTCTCAATTCGAACCAGTAGTTCCTGAGATTAGCGCGTTCAAACAAACAAACAAACTCTTCAGCTTTATAATATTAGTATAGATACTCGTAACTCATAAAGCACCTGCACAGTTTACGTTCAATGAGATAATTCGAACATCCCACACACTAATACACTTTAAAAATTGCACGGGTTGATCTTCGAGGTTAAGCAACAGGTTAATGAGTCCGTGGATGGGTGACTGGGTGTCTATCTTAACACCTACCGAGGTTCCTCTTAGCCTCGGAAAGTACGTTAAGCCATTGAACCTGGCTGCGATTTGAAAATTTTTGACAGTCGTTGCGATACACTGAAACCATGAAATCTGACACCCAGTTTTGTCAAGGGGTTTCATGTTTCTCAGTTACTGGGTTGTGGAGGTCAGGTAGGCATTTGGTATCTAACATTAGAAGTCCACCCCAAAATAGTAGATAAGGCAGATTGATCTCACTAACAATAAAATATACACCTTTTGTTGGTTATGAAGTTCAATATTTGCACGAGCGTAGCGCTGTATCTCGGTGTGTGTTAACCCTAAAACCCAAAACCGGTTTAGACTAGTGCGTAAATGATGGATTATTTAATTTATATAGTCATCTCAGTAAATGTTTGTTCATTGCCGGTTAGTCAGTTTATCAGTTTTTGTACACTGTGCTTTTGTTTTGTTTTCGCTTTGACGCTATCTATGTCATCATAGATAGCGTCAAAGCGAAAACAAAACAAAAGCTCAGTCACAGTGGCAAGTTCAGTGATTTTAAAGTAGGCTCTTACGCTAATTATTGTACAAAGTGTGGTAATTGTCTATTGAGAGATGAAACGATAATTTCATAGTAGTCGAGAACGTAGATAAGTATTCATAAATAAGTTAAGTATAGGACATCAATGACATTCGAGCTTGAGCCAATATGGTCTAAGTAGTCTATTTTGTAAGGTCCATGATACCATGGAGTTGAACCTTACAAAATAGTATTTATGGTCCATGTTTCCAATAGATATGTATACAAACCAAAGATAAAACTTATTTATTTTCTTAATAGATATCTTCAATTAATTTGCTAGCAACCTTCTGTCGTTGGTATTAGCAAGAGTTTTGCCTATCCCCTTGAGTTTTGTGTGCTCTAAAGGTCGTGTAGTTATTTTGCAATATTACTCATTCATTAAGTGTATGTAAATAAACTGGGGGCTCGTCGTAGACAAGAGAGAAGGTTGATCTTCATACGAGGTTAAGCGTCCGATAGCCACGGCCAGCTGATGGATGGGAAACGTGACCGTGTGACCTTTACGGATGTGCCGAGTGCGTGTATACCTACTGAGTACCTAAGCTGCTTCATGATAAACCTACATTTAAGAGTTATTTTGGTTAGGTACATAAGTACCTAAAATTATAAGTAAGTAGGTGATCTTTTAACTTTAAATTAATAGTTAAAAGATATATAAGAAAGAAAACAATCCTTGAAAATATTAGGTATAGGTACGGAGTTAAGAAAGTTAAAAAAATCGCTAATTTTACAATTATTCGTATCACGACTGGGTCGATATTGTGACTGTAGATTAAACCGGGTAAATTAAATAAATATAATAAAATTAAAATTACAGTTGAAAAATAAACAATAAAACGTCAAAATAAAATTAAAGTACATAAATTATAAACTTAAGAATAGATTTTGAAAGGGTCTGCCATCTATCGGATAATACGCAAACTAACTCCGCCACCTATGATTGTGGTTAGTTATGGTTTGTAAATGACTTGTTCCTTTCTACGTGTTTGATTCGTTACAAGTTGTATAGTCTAATTCATAGATGGCAGTAAGCTAGAAGTATTTAGTTTACGCAGTTTGATGATAGATGGCACAACCTGTATCAGAATTCATTGTGGAGTTCAACTTTATGAAGTGACGTGAACGTACATAATTGTAGGTACCTACCGAGATTATTTCAACACGATGCACTTTTGAATCAGTTTTTTATTTGTTTTAGGTGTATGGGTTTTAAGGTATGATAGGATTTGGTAGGAATGGTAGGGTATCATTCTCTCCAAGGTTGCGGAATTGTACGAAAGACTGTCTTCATCCCTCGAACGCAAATGGCATTTGGTGGAACACGGGTGGGATTTAGTCAGTAAGAGTTTGACACTCCCTCCCGCTCCGACCAGGGCGGGAGAAGTCATTTCACGAATGCCCATCCAAAAGTAAGGGTAGTGTTCTGTTAAGTCTGTCATTTGAACTTAAATAGATCTTTGACAGTTTTACGGGAAGCAGTAGCCATTATGTTAGCCAGTAACTGTGTTTTGGAGGTCAGATAAGTATTATATGGAATCGCAGAAATTAAAAATTAAGAACACCGATACAGCTTGAATTTTTCAATTGCGAAAAACACGGTCTCGATTTTGATGAAAACTAAAAAATTCATCGTTTGATTTTTAGAAGCTGGAATTGGATCACCATTCACTTAATGGTGATTGAAAAAAATAGAAGCCAGTAGGTAGGTAACTTTTTGTCGATGACATAACTCGTAGTGGATGTCTACGCGTATAGCATAATAGCATAATCAGCCTTTTAACATTCCCACTGCTGTGACACAAGCCTCCTCTCTAGGAGAGGGAATGGGCCGTAATCCATCTCGCGGGCCCAGTGCGGGTTGGTGAATCTCATCTTCGAATTTTTGGTTCTAGGACATGCCAGTTTCCTCACGATGTTTTCCTTCACCGTTTGGAGACGACTACGCGTGATAGAATTAAATCAACAAGAGTAGATAATAAACAGTGTCCTTCATAACTGACTTCAAAACTATGCGTTAGGCGATATTTTTTGTTTGTTAATTGGACCTATTTTCATGAGCTTACCTACCTAAACATCTGACAAAAGCATAATAGTTTGTTATTTAAACTGAGATTCTACTCCAGCATTAGATTGAATTTGTAGTTCGAATAAGCAACATCAAAATGGTAAGTGAAGTCAGCGATAATATAAAACATTTGTTTCGTGTGCTTAAAAGTTAAATACTTATATTACAAACTAAACTGGTACTTTTATCTATTTTAGCTTCTGACCCTTTAATCATGTATGTAAGTAGCTACCTAGTTTTGCAGTTACGTAATAGACTTTCAGGGCGAGTTTTTTGATCCGTACTTAAGTACCTAGGTAGTTTTTCGATCAATTGCGAATCGATATTAACCAACAGTTTTAACTAAGTTGTTTATTAAACCAAAAGTTAAGTAAATTTTTAATCCTTAATATTTAATCATTGGTTAACTACGGATAAAATAAAATGGTCAAGTGCGAGTCGGACTCGAGTGCAAAGGCTTCCGACCGAATAAAATATTTTTAACATTTAGTCATAGATTTCATCAATCTCAAAATCATTATAAAACACTATTTATTATTGCTAACAGGTTTTTTTTTTGTAAAATCTAACCGAGTTTATGAAATTATAATTAAAAGGTGAAAACTTTTAATTATAATTTCATAAACTCGCGACTATATGATTCTACATTTAGTTATAAATTCAAAATATCTTGCTAATGACTACAAATTCTGTTAATTTTCTAAGTTAATATTGTACGGCGTAACTATACCGTACCGACACCGAAAAAATCACCGTGTGTGATGAAGTTTATTAACTAAAATTTTCACTATACTAATCCTAGAATTTAGACTATATCTAGGCTTAGGTCTATATGAGTAGGGGTTGTCGTACCTCTATGGATAGCCCTCGGTATGCTCCATGCAGCGGAGACAAATCACCCCTTCATCCCCCTCCATATAGGGGTGGGATGCCGAAAACTATATAAAATTATTATAGGCACGAAGCTATTACCTATTTGGGGTGAATTTACCTTAAAAGTATGCTAGGAGGGCTATACAGCTATATGTATCTCTATAGATACGTCAACCCTCTACAAAACTATATATGTTTCAACCCTGCACTTGAAGGGTTGTAACTCTATAAGCGTATCTATATATTTCGAGGGGATAAAAATAAACAGTTTTATTAAAACCCTAATTACGGCTTTATGCCTTTCCATACTATAGATATCTATATATCCCCTGATAGGATTTTTCAAGGCGGTTCTATTTCAGACATTTAGAAGTCTAGAATCTAGAGTTGCATTTTCGGGAAGGGAAGAGGGTAGATGTAAAGTGTTTTTTTTTCTGTATACCTTCACCAGGGCTATTACCAAAAAACCATTGACCAATCACGTACCAGCACCCTCCTGCTCTGTGATTGGTCAGTGTCGCTTTAGCTATGCGACTACCTTTGACCTAAGTATTGTAGGTCTCAAATTACCAAGCCCTTTCTATTACCTATGTATGTCTGTCTATGTGTGTAAATACCTTGTAACCTTATATACCTCGATTACCTTTATATACGTTGTTTACCTTATATACCTCGATCACCTGGGTTACCGTGTGTTTACTGTTTATTTGTAAGGGATAGGATACCCTACCTAACTATATTCTATATATTTACGAGAAATAAAGGCTCCAAGGGCTTATATAATGCCTCTTGAGAGCAAACGACTGTAACGAATGTGTTTTATTGCACTATAACAAACTATGTATCAACTATAACTACCTATAACTATCTATATTATGTAGTTGAGACGCATCGTCGCGAACAAAATGTATCCTGTACTGGTCGTCATTGCAAACAATGCATGTAATGAAGCATTATTTGTAACATTCATGTGAGAAAAATAAGTACTGCAATGCGTTATGGTAACAGTAAATCGGCTTTTGAAAAATAAATATATATTCATTGGACACATGAACCTCGTTTAAGATATATTTTTAAGAGGTAAAATTGTTTAGTAAAAAGTAGTTTATTATTTACACTAGCAGCGCCCCACGGTTTCACCCGCATTGTTCCCGTTTCCGTTGCAACACGGGGATAAAAAATCGGTTCAGTAGATCCAGAGATTACCCCTCACAACGTCACAAACTCACAACCTCACAAACGTTACCTCTTTAAAATATTAGTATGTGTGCATCTGTCAATTTGTTTTGTCATTCCGTTTCTTCCTATAATAAATAACTAACAAGCAACTTTTAGTAGAGGTGGGTGCAGTACTTTGTACATAATAATACAGGAGCTACCTGCGATCCGCGACCATTCCGGACACGACACATGATGGCCAATCTAATTTACGCACGCATTACTAGCATGGCCGTCCTAGTTTATTGCATATATAACATGTGTAGAAAGCTGTTTCACACCATAAATGTTTTGGAAGTCCAGTTTCTAATAAAAGTGTGCGAGCTCTGTTATATAGAGTACGGTTCATACGTTCTGATACTCCATTCTGCTGGGGGGAGTAAGGTTGAGTAAATTGCATTATTATGCCTTTTTGCTTATAAAAATCTTCCAATATTCTGTTTTTAACAAGAACTTAACTGGTTAGTATTTATATGAAATACTTATGTTAAGAGACGACCTTTAAATTATAATGATGGCTTTTAAGTAATTTTGATAAGCCTCTGGTTTAGGCCTGATCTTTGGTTATTTTGGCGTTCACATTTTTATCGTATTTCTCAGTATTCCGGTTAGACCATGTCCAACTAACTATACCATTGTAATCTAAATATTATAAGGAATAAATCAATATGTTTCATTAGTATACACCATAATTTATGGTGGGCCTATTCCCCGAACAAAAAAAAATGTCTCTTTTCTGTCTACCCACCTTGATAGGTATGATAGAGAATAATAAAATCACCGGATTGTCATCTGTCAGCCATCGCCGTTACAAAGCACCACCACCCACCATAATTATAATGAACACGACCGCTTAGTAAATACGAATAACACTTGATACAAATTCGTGGCAAAGTTGACCGTGGCCATCAAGAGCGCACTCCGCTGCTTGCGCGCTAATCAAATTAAGCTTGGGATACTATCGGTTTGATAGTGTGGAGGAGGCTTTGTAAAAATGTGGCTCAGATATCTAATTGTAAGATAGCCGATTGCCCTCGTGAAGTCATGTAACATGTTTTATTGAATTATTCTACTTTACCCAACTATTTGTCCCTAAAGTGGGATAAGGTAGATAGACATATAATATATTAACAGCACAGTAAACTTTACTTTGCTGTTAATGGGCCAAGCTACATTCGCATAAAGTCTTAGAATATGGCAATGTTGTGATTTTATAAGGAGGTATAACAGCCAATCGTATTGGAAGGGTAAATCTGTGTTTTAAAGTGTTAACTATGATAGTAAAATATAATATTAATTTAATTAAATGTTCGTATAAATTAAATATGATTATTTGATATTGGAGTGTTGTGTTACTAATTATCTTTCGTATAATACATAATTGTTACGGTCATGCGTAATTCTTTGAATAACGCACAATATTTGTACTTGCAGAAACCGTACAAAATACGGGTTACACTGGCGCGGTCGTTCGTAGCATCGAACAAATTTTCGTAGCAAGCGTAGCACCGCGTAGCGTTTAGTGCGATTCAAATCTTGTCAAATATTTATTTATTGTATATTATTTTATATTTACTTTGATAGTGTTATTAATGCACTACTAGATATCTTATATCCTCCTACCTAATTTTATTTATAATGCTTTTTGAGACGTTATTTTGAGAAAACTGTCTTCATATTTGGAACCACGCACATGCATTGAACGCGGGAAAACCTGCTGGAAAAATTTAATGTTATAATAATTACAGATAATGTTAATAAAAGTCGTGTCCTCACTAACCTATCCGAGGGATATGCAAGCGATTTCAGTGGTCCGGGATATGAACGAGTGTGCAAACAAAAGTGGACGCTCGCTTTGATTCCACGAGAGCTGACCACACAAAAATTATGACGTGTTTTAGCTTAATTACTCTTCCGCTAGCTCTATAGTAAATGTACATTTTATTTTATTATTTGGATGGGACATATTTATTTACGAGAGGGAATATATTATCTCGTATAGGATAGGTATTTATTTGTTTAACGAATTGTTTCAACACGTGAATGGGAATTTTACCAAACTGTTCATGAAATAATCTTAGATTTATGTTATGAAGGAAGAGGAATTTTGTTATAAAAAATCCAGTCAGGCAGTTTTAATTTTCATCAAATTCGGGCCTGAGATTCCATTATATTTCTCCTTTATTTGATATTAATTATAGTTACGACTTTTGATTTGACCACGCCCACTATAAACATTTTCATTGTTTAGCAGCTTTAATCTCATCTAAGATAGTTAGATTTTATTACAGTTTTAATAATTATGATTATTTTAGTTATTATTTGTATGTCGCCCTTCACTTACTAGATAGATATCTTATGTATAAAATCCTCGTGTCACGGTGTTTGTGGTTGAACTCCTCCGAAACGGCTCGACCGATTTTCGTGAACCTTAGCGTGCATATCGGCTAGGGTGGCGAATAGCACAACATCTATTTTTCATCCCCCTAAATGTTAAAGGTGGTCCCACCCCTAATTTTTTTATTTTATTTTTGTGGTAAAACGACGTTTGCCGGGTCAGCTAGAATGTATATATTTTTTAATGGATGGGAAATCATTGAATTACTTCTTCCACTCTGGGCAGAGCGGAAGGGAGTGTCAGACTCTTACTGGACCTCACCTTGAGTGTGACCCTACTTCAGACGCCGTCTTTCACAAATTATATCTCTTGTCTGATTTATCTATTAAGCCAAAGAGTTACAGCTTTCAGCTAATATATAAGATTTCAAATATGTGGTCATTTTAGGGGAACAAAAATAAAAGTTATTCAAACTTTTCCGTATGATATACGAAATGAAAGGGCTTATTGCGAGACTTCAGAAGATCTCTTTGATCTTCTTCTGAAGTCTCGCAATAAGCTTTTTAGGTTATTTAAGAAAATTGATGACAAATTTGCTATTCTTCGAAACTACTATTTTTTTTTAATAATAAAGAAAATAAATAATTCTTTATGTATAGATTAATTCAACTACAAAAAATAAAGATTTGTTAGGAACTGTTTTTTATAATCTTACGCATTTTAAAATTATCCGGTGGCATATATAATCCTAAATTTAATACTATAAATGTGAATGTGAGTTTATTTCTTTGTTACGCTTTTATGCATAAACCACTTGGCCAATTTAAAAAATTCTTTCAGCACGTAAAGTTACATTATAAGCGAGTAACATAGGTTATATTTATCCGTGTATTCCCAGGGGAACGGGAACAACGCGGGTGAAGCCGCGGGGCACTGCTAGTTAATTATGATACAGTACCTACATATATCACTAGTTTCAGGATCAGGTGAAGCTGTAGGAGAACTATGTATAAAGCTCAGGTGTTTCACCAAGTCTGCACTAAGACTTATTATACTAAGGCTTTAGTTTAGCTACAGAGTACCTGAAATTGCTTACCGTAGAAAATTCACTCATTAATTTTATCATTACTTATTCTATTGTGACCATAATCTAACTACTTGTCTATGTAGCTACCAGTGGCGTGCAGTAGTTCGAGTTAGGGTAGGCCAGAGAAAATGTCCAAAAAAAAACGCACCACATTATTCAGGGTTGAAATGTGGTGTTATTTTTTTTTAGTTTTTTGTTTTAATAGGCTATATAAAAAAACCAAAAAAAAACTCATTTCATTAAAAATCAACCCTGAATAATGTGGTTATTTTATAAACATTTTTGGACATTATCTACATTGTTATTGGACAGCTACCTACAAATAGATACGTTTAAAAATGTTGCTTGATTATGGCAAAATACATATTTTAGGAAACGGACCAGAAGAATGACCAGCGACCCCCTTATGCCTCTGCTGTATCTCATAAACCGTGATAGATAGACAGTTGAATTTTTCACAGAGCTCTATTTCGATTTTTATATATCTATAGTAATATTATAAAGAGGAAAGATTTGTATGTAACGAATGAACTCAAAACTACCTGACGAATTTTAAAAATTCTTTCACCATTAGAAAGCTACATTCACTCTAGGTAACTACGCGGGTAAAACCGCGGAGCGCTGCTTGTATAAAATAAATTGAAAATCAAAGAGTCTTGAAAATCATTCAAGAAATATCTTTTGTCGGTGTCTGGCCAAGTGCAAATCCAACTCACATTTTGACCAGTTTTTCATTATTAAGTTACCGCAATTTTTAGGCCCATTATGTATGACAGTTACAGCCCACATATTTTAAATTTGAATTTAGAACTACATTTCACGATAACAGAGAACGCCTACGCACCTAATACATACACAGACATAGTTCGACCTACAAAACTCTAAAATAACCCAAGCTATTAATTTTAGATCGCTACATTTTATATCCAGCGTTATCTTTAGAGAGAAAGGAATAATAATAGACTAAATTAATTATTCCGCCCACCAAGGCTCACAATATCGAAGCCTTAAAGACCGGCTCTAAATTTCCTAAACCCAGCTAAAATGAAATCGTCTACAAGAAAAAGGGGTTTGTTTTAATGCCCATCACAGAATAAATGCTGGGAGACAATAATGTGGGATTCGAAGCGAGATATAAATTCCGAATAAAAATACACTCCGCTGTTGAGCGGGTTGGGTTTAGTGTTGTGCCTTTGTGTTGTGTATCGATATATTGTTGTTATGGTTAAACAGTTCAGTTATTACAACTAGTTGCTAAGGATTGACAGCTTACTACACTTAACTCATTATTCATCACATCAGGATCTGCCGGTTCCACTTGGTAGCGTCCCAGAGGGTCATGGCCATGCCGCCGTCGCTTGCCGTCCGATAGCAACCAGTCCCAAGTCGACGGCGCATCGTGTTCCACGCGCGCCTCAAAGAGCCGTCAGCAAAGAAGACGGGGCCCCATAGGGTCAGTGCCTGCTAGGGTTGCGGAATTTATTCGAAAGAGTCACCGCGGCCCTGGAGCGCAAAGGGCACAAGAAGGATCACGGGTGGGTTTTACTCAGTAAGAGTCTGACACTCCCTTCCGCTCTGCCCAGAGCGGAAGAAGACATTTGATGACTACACATCCAAAAAAAAAGAATCGCCCGGTTGTAGCGTCAGTCATAGTTCATCCATAAGTTATCCACCTATGAACATTTTTAAAAGTGCATATGGAATACTTCTTAAACTGGTTCACTGATAACTAAATTATGACTTTTTGGTTTCAGGTCTTGGAACTGAAAGCAATCTAGACCTGTGAGCGACTCAAAAGTTTTACAACATCAACATATTATATCGTCCGCTCCGCAACTCCAAGAAAACTTGACTTTTGCCCACGCAAGTTTAAAGGTCAAGTGTAAAGGAAGTGGTTTAGACACCTACTGTGTACTTACTGAGTAGTCGTGAATACTGTTGTATTCATTTTGTCATTATTTAACTACAGGTAAATAAGTGCTTTATCTATTTTTAAAAAAACTTCTTTGCTTATGTGTTATGAATTATGATGTGTAAGTAGAGTACTACGCAGTCTACGTAGTACGGAGTTTCAATAGAATAGGTTCTATTTAACCCTCGTTCTTAGTTTAACCTTCGTTCGACTGTCCCTGCTATTCCCGTAAACGGTACCGTCTTATGAGCAACTCGACTTCATGTTCTGAATAAATATAAATAAATAAATAATTTTCATTCCCAAGTTTAGGTACTTGATGTATTGAAACTTATTGGTAACCCGAGTTCATTTATAATAATTAAAAAATCCTCGATAAGTTTTACAACTGGAAGTCACTGTCCCATCACTAAAGTACTAAGTCCGCGGCCGCGAAAGAGTTGCGACCAGCATAAACGTTGAGGCCGGATGAACAAATAAATGAGCCACGAGCCACCCGATCGATACTACCCGCCATCGACGAAATAACTCGATTCCTTACAATAGCCACTTACTCCGAGCTATTATAATCGATGTCCTTTTGTTTCAGTAAGATGGTTTGTCTAAGCGATCTTGCGATTGTTTCGATGTTAATTTTCGATTTTGTGGTTTGTCTATGTAGTTTTGTCTCCACCTAGCTAGGAGGTGATTGACACTTGCCAAATAGGGTATTTGACTATTATTATCAAAACCTATAATGAATGAATACTTATTTGAAAGAATGTGACTAAATTAATTCGATATGCGAAAAATAATTTCAATCAATGGTTGGAAATTTTGTAAATTTTAATTTAAAAGTTGTTCTTCTATCGTTGTCAGGCAAAACGTCGTTTGTACTGAATAGCGCCAAACTTGCAAGATACGTCACACGCAATAAGTGCATTTTAAAACGCTTACAAGTCCACAGTTTTCGAGATTTTTAACGTTTTGTTTTACTGCGTCTTATATTATCCTTAGGGTTATGAGAAACGTTATAAAAAATATAGTCAAATACTCTATCGCAATTTATGTAATTATTTGTGTGTGTGTTGTGCGTGATGTGTTGTGTGTAACTATAAGGTCATCGCAAAATCACTGGTCGATGTGGCAACGTACTGTGGTAGGTAATCTTTCGTTGAAAAGGTGATTATGATATATCGTAGAACAGCTGACCCTATTCTCAGACTGAACATAAGTTACCAACTATAGAAGATCTGTTACTTATGTTTTATTAGATGAGTACCTAGTCATATGTAGACAAAAACGTATGACATCTCCAAAGTATCTAGAAATAAAGAATCATGCAATTAGTAAAAAATTAATAGGAGACTAAATTATAGCTGATTAAATGGTTTCCTACCGTTCAGAAAATGATTAAGTTTTCTTGATATCAATACTATCTCGGTGTCAATAACAATCACGTGAAGGCACGCCTCTACCGGAGCACAACAGACCATGCCACGTGCCACGACCACTGGAGCGGAAAAAACACCGATCCACCGCCAGTCCTCGAAACGTTGTTGACACAGCTAAGTAGCCCCCGACGCCTCGCTTCATTTGCATTTCTCTTAATCTCCGTTATGAATAAAGAAAAATTCTTGGCGACGTTTTTAAGCGTTTCCCGAGGCCTTAGCAGCGCCCGCCTAATGAAGAGAAGCGGTGGGATTAAGAGCCGCCCGCGCCGCGCACTTTCGCGACATTACACTTTTAATTTGAACGAATCTTATTATTTTCTTTTGTTGATTTAAGCTCCCGAGTCGGGAGACGGGTCGAGACGTGACCTGCAGTGGAAAAATGCGATTGCCATCTAAAGCCAACCGTTTAAATGAACGAGATTGGAGCTTAAAAAGTATAATGGACGAGGGGGTGTTGGGGGCAGGGGGTGGTCGATCTCGGGGGCGCAAGATGGCCGATTTGCGATTGAGATGAGACGCCCCCCGCGCCCGCCCCGCGCAGATCAAGCAATATAATTAAGTCAGCCGTTACAAAAGTATCCGTCTACTTATGCCTGTCTTCTACAGGGTAATTGTAATAATTTAATCGCATTATATGTGTGAGGCAAAATCTCAATGTAAAATAAGATCTGAATCGTAAAAGACTTTTCAATACATATATGAAAACAATTTTAATCTCGATACGCGATATGGTGCTGAGGCTCACTGAGCAGCTGAACGCTCTCGTAGCACGCTAAGATGTGCGCAAGAATATGTTGCTCAGTAGAAAATACTATAGCATTTAAAGTCTTTGCATCTAGACGTGGCTTCATCCAACGTTTACGTATTCATAGTAACAGTCCAAGTCTTACACAGGCACCACTCTTCATCTAACAAGAGAAGCTTTACTCAATCATTCGCTCGGACCAAAAAGATCGTAACTGTTATGAAGCATAGAGAAATTTCCACTTTGTAAGGTTGTTATTAGGTCTCTTTTGTTTTAAAGGGCCGGTTTCTAGTTGTGCTGCTTTGTTAGAAGCTGGCTAAAGGTTATACCGGTGGAGATCGCCGTCGCTTCAAATGACAAACCTGATCTGGTCACGTAATGAAAAATGACAAAACTGCCGCTGCCCCGCTCCGCTGCCTTGGATGGACGAATAGCAACGCCCTAAGTATACGTACCTACTTACGTTTTTCTTGCTTCGATACAGCAGGCAATACAAAGAGGATTGTGCTAGATGGAAACAATTTCTCTTGGAATAGTTTGTTTAGTAGTTTCTGAATAGTCTGTTATTTTAGTTTATACATATCGAATTTGTAACATCTACTCCCCCTAAATAAGTAGGTTATAATCGTTTAATGAATTGCAATTTCACGCGTATATCAACCAAACGGGAAGATATTGAGTTCATAAATGTTAGATCTCTCTACCACAAATAGAGAGATCTAAAATGTGTATTTATTGGTACACCTCCGCAGAGTCATGTGAGCATGATGCTATTTTATGTGTAAATCCTTCGATCATTATTGATCGAAGTGTAAATCTCATCTTCGATAAGAATATTGCTAAATAAGAGTCTATAAATACAACTTTCCTAAGCTCTGCTGTAACTTTCATCCTGAAAACTCCTAACACAGTTTCGGCCACAATTGTGACCACCTAAATCGAGACCACAGCTCATCCAAAAGAAACACTACAAACGTCAATCGGCGAAGACAAAACAAAACGTAATAAAGCCTTTCCTTTGAACGGCTCTAGAATAAGGAAAAGTTGTAAAGTATCCTAGGGGGGGTCGACCGCAACCCCACCTGCGCCCAAAAAATATGGCATAAATGAGTCGGAGGGGCCGTCTCTTCAGCCGCGAAATTTCAGCCATACTTGCAAACCTATAATCCTTCATAATCACCTTTACAAAGCAAAGATTAAAACCGATTCTCGCGCCCTCCGCCCACGCCGCCCGCCGACGCTTTTATATGCGAGACGGCGAAAAGTAAGATTAAATCATTATTTTTCTTAAGCTCCTCTCGTTTTTTCTCCGCTCTAGTGGAAGTTTTTGCTTGGACTTTTGATGCGGACGATCAAAGACTTGTGTTCAAATTTACATAACATTCTTAAATAAATTGCGGGCTGGGGTGGCTCCAATGAACACGAATCGCCCGGTGCTCTGTATAAACTTATTAATGCGAGTTCTGGATTGGTGCTTAATGTACTATTAATTTATTCCGCGGATTAGTCGAGTGCCATCGCATAATTTACGAGAGAAGATGTTTGGTGCGTTACAATACATCTGTTTCTATTGTATCTATATGTCAATCGTTAAATTGGATGTTTAGATCGGCGGAATTACTGTTATGTGTGTTAAATTAGTTTAAGTGTAGAGGTGAATAATATCTAGCCTTCCCACATACTCCAAGTGGGGGATCATAGATCTCACCTTAACATCTCCCTCTGCTTCGATCAAAGATTGCCCTTTTTGGACGTTGTCAGCCTTGCTCTGGAGTTATCACTTCAAAATCATGTGTAGGGCTTCTGATTCAATAATTATCTAGACGGATAGATGACAATTTTTAAAACAGCTTTTTGCTTCGGTGACCATGATAAATCGTATGATTTGTTTTAAAATAACTGATAATCAAATTAGTTCGAGTATCGGTCTGTTGTTATATCCCAAGGAAAGGGCGATGAGTATGGTAATAAAATCAGACCACCGAAATCTTCACACCGTTACATAAACAATCGCTAAGTACGTTCCACCTGTGCTTAAGTACAACAAACATGGCGTATCCGCGTCTAACTTATCTTACTTAAGCCGAACTTGGTATTTAGTTAAACCTAAGCGTGTTTATAAGTTGTAGTTGTTTGTAGACCTTGTTTAAGTGGTTGTTTGATTGTTTTAGGCGCAGGTAGCTGAGCCCATATGAAATATGTGGCTACTTATAGTGTTCGTAAGCTAAGTTTACACGGCCGGCATTAGTTTTACAACTTAGACATACTGTAACAAGATACACTACGGTGTAAGTACGTTTGACAAGTAGGTACGCTGGGAAATTATTGTTCGAAATGTGTTGGAGCTGTGAAATTGGGATTATATTCTTGCTTTTGATTTAGTGTGACGAGTGATCGAGTAGTGTTAGTAGTAGTTTTCACCTGTATAATGGAGAAGTTTCAGTCGGTTAGTTTTTCTTCGCTCGCGCAAGATATCTTCATAATTGAGATGTTATTTTTATTTTGCATATTTTCTCTTCAAAAGTCAATTTTATCCACCGGTAAAAGTTGTATGCCGTTGAAAAATCAGTCTTTAAAGTTGTTGGCTGATGTTAAAAGAAAATATGTAAATGGTACGATCATATCTATTACTTACCAGCGTCAAAAGATCGTCAAAAACTGTTCATAGGAAGACCGAGTTTTGGTTACCATACTTGCTCACTACTTACGTGCAATATCAAATCATACGGCTAAGATTTTCTTAAGATATTTTCCTTTAATTTAATTTAGTGTTTGTCCTGTAACCCAGAACACGGCTTCATGAGGCTGCTTTAAAAATACACATATGTCTCTTCACATTCCGTTTATCTCTCTTACCGCTGATGGCCAATTTACGTACTTAAAACGCGACTAAATTCTGAGGGCTAATTTTAAGCAATGATCGCAACGCGCGCATTTCATTTCCAATCCGTCAAAAAACACATTAAAAAAAATACATACTGCCATGTCGAAAAGTGAACTAAATTTTGTTTTTTATTTCCTACCTTTTTTGCTGTGTACTAAGCAAGCTCGTAATTTTCACGAAATAAAATATTTTCGTTTTTATTTATGAACCATGCCCTTTTTATTGTTCCAAATTTTCACTAGCCTATGTTACCCGGGATATATTACCGGATATTATGTTACTGGGATACTCAACGCTTCTAACGATGCCACATACATTGCTATCAGTTAACCTGTTCAGAAGTTTTGGTTGAATAAATAAACTCACAAACATACATACATACGTACATGAACCCTGAAAACATAACACTCCTTTTTTTGGACAGTCGCGTAAAAAACCCAAATTCTATATTTTTGACAGAATGCGACTGAGCGAGCAAAGTGATGCCAATGAGTAGAGTTCGCATTCAGATTCAACATCTTATCAGAATACTGGTGTTGTTATTGTTGTCAGTTTCCGAGTGCGATGCGAATGCTTCCAAAAATACGAGAACTGTCCCTCTGGTCAAACTCGTAAACGTATTCAGTTGTTTGAAGGATAAAAGTGATGATGAAATAAGTTATTTTGAGGAAAGTTATATCTTAAAATGCGGGAGCATTCAGAAAGAGTATCGATTCTGTAGGGACTAATACAAAACGACGACACACGGTCTCGCCAGCAGCCTCAACACGGAGAGAGCACATTAGTCCCAGCAGAGTTTTAATTTACGAAGTTATTGCTACCACGTCGATTGCCAATAAGTAAATACCGTCAGCAAAGTCGGAGTATTTAACTTAATTTTTGAGCTTCCACCGGGTTAATTGGGAGAGGCGCACTGGAATGTCGACACAAAAGAAGCACTTAAATGAATGACGAACAACGGCACTCAGCCGGCTCAAAATAAACTTATCTCGGCCGGGCAAGGGTTAAAATGATTCGGAGGCAAGGCATCGAGTAATTGTGAGGTGGGCGAGGGTAGATGTTGATTCAATAATACGCGACTGTACCGCTAATAATGTTATTTATCGAGTTTTTGAGAGAGATGCCTGTAGTAACGTGTATAGTCTACCTTCATTAGCTTCCTTGATGTAATTTGCCTGACATTGTTTACTCTCGTCTGGTCTTCTGTTTACCTGGAGTACACTTTGTCTCTTTTAAATCAAATTAATGTTTTTGTTTTTTAACTGCATGCGTATGTGAGTTTCACCTTTTTCGAAAAAGGAACTCGAGATGGTAAATAAAGACAGTTTCACCAAGTCTGATGGGGTCTCACTATCAGATACCTTATACTGGTTCTCGTAAGTACACGTGGATATTGGTTTAGTTATGTTCTATTAAGTCTGCTTGCAACAGTTGGCTCTTGCCGGACTCACTGTTCGATGAGTAACACTACATACTATAGCAAAAGTTTCTCGAAAAGTATGAAACTATTACCTCTCGAGGGCCTCGCTGTGATTAGATTTTCGTCTGAGCCGACTAAAATGTACCCACTAACTTATCAAAAGTAGGCAAAGTCTAAGAAGGTTGATAAGAGAGTCCAGAAGCTGCTAGACAAGTGAAATTATTTCGCTGTAGCCTGGCGATGCGTGGAGGCGATACGCTGGAGCAAAATCCTGTTACCGCGGCAAATCAAAGCATCAAGCAAGGTGGAGGTCAACCCTGCTTGGGCGGAGCAACGCCGTGTCCTCTTCGAGGTGATCGGCGAAGGCGGCCTCTCGCTTCCGGCCCTTCAATTTATGGTCCGGAGCGAGGGGACATGAGAGGCTGTCACTTCCTTCTGCGAAGCAGTAATGCTAGCGATGGAGGATGTGGATCGCGTGAGGGAGAGGCAAACCTCACGCCCCAGCCACCGTAACAGCAAAAGATGCCCTGAGTGTCGGGAGTATTTGGGCAATTCCCTGTCACCGTAGGCGCAGGCTTGCGGACGGCGAGCTTTGAGTGGCTAGCCGACCGATAACAACTAGGCCCGGGTCGACGGCGCGTTGTGTTCCACGCAAACCTCACAGAGATGTCAGCATAGAAGACGGGGCCTGCTAGAGCCAGTGCCTGCCAGGGTTGCGGAATTTGTTTGAAAGAATCACCACGGCCCTGGAACTCAAAAGGCACTAAGTGGAATACGGGTTGGTTCTAGCCAATAATAGCGGAAGTATTCATTTGATGATTTCCCATACATAAAAAAATCGTGGCGATAGCGATTTTCAACAAACCAAAGCTGTTGATCAATCACTAATACAACAATCTCATTCTCTAATAAATGATATTTATTTTGTAAGTAGGTTAAACATAACACTTTTACACGTCAAATATTTCTGGTCATTTTAAGCTAGATGAAGCCAGTTTTTCCTAGCCGACTACCCTGAGAAGAAACACCGAAACAAACTCAGAGGTCAAAGTCTCTTTTAAGTCCATACAATCCGTACTGGTCAAGTCATATGACTAGAATGTTATTTTGTCAAGAGACTAAGGAATCGAAGGATATGGCTTCAAATTGTATTCGCAAAGCTAGTACCAATGAAAACCCAGTACAAAACGGATAGCCAACTATCTATCAGGGACATTGTAAAGTCTAGCCCACAGGCCAGTTGTAGTCAACACAAAGGTATCGACAGCCGATACGTGTGTCAGCCATCGCTATTGTGAACTTGGTCACTGCCTGCCATATTGTATGCGGGATTGGCGTTACGATTGCGATGCTCGACCCCTTGTGAGTATCTCGAAATCGTGGACAAGGGAATCACTTTAGTACACCGTGGATATATAGTTAGGCAAAGACGAGAAAACAAAAAAGCCGGCCAAGTGCGTGTCGAACCACGCACAGTGAAGGGTTCCTTAGTTCACTGTCAAAATCACATATCTCTAAAAGTATATAAGCTGTTATGTTCAAACCAATTTTCGTTGGAAGTGTGTATGAAGTTCTATTTGCTCAATTTTCTGCTTCATAGTTTAAAAGTTGGGGGGGGGGGGGGGGCTCCGACACCCATTTTCTACGAATTCGGACGCACATATATCAAAAACTTCCCTGAAATAAAAAACTTTTTTAGAAACCTGTATTTCATTTTGAAAGAGTGATCCAATGATACCCCACACGATTATGTTTGTTGGAATTTATTTTTTCATCTTCTGTTACATGTACGGAGTGCCACCCCTAAATTAAAAAAAAAAGAAAAATTGGAAAAGCTTTTCTGCGCTTGAAAATCTATTCTATAATACCTTTATAACGACATATTATTATGTTCCTACATAATTTCATTGCGATGACTTCAAAAAAAAAAGCGGTCGCTTCATTAGAGTTTTTCATCTTGGCGTCGAATTATCATAATAAATCTACGTAGCGCTATCAATCAGTCCAGGTGGCTTCTATGAAAGGGCTTCTTAAGCCCTCACTTTCATCTGGAGTTCCAGGAAGGAAACTCCACAATGATAATTATTTATTTTTAACCGACTTCAAAAAAGGAGGTTCTCAACCCGGTCGTATTTTACCCGATTTAAAAAAAGAGGAGGATCTTAATTTGGTTATGTTTATTACGTACAAGTACAATCAAAACAATTCAAATGTATCATTTTGAATAAAAAATCAGTTCAGTAAATTAGGCGCTAGAGTGGAAGATATATACATACATAGACAGCCAAAATCATTACCCTTCCTTTTGCATAAGCATAATCAGCTTTTTAACGTTCCCACTTGACTGCTGATACACAGGCCACCACGCGGGCCCAGTGCGGGTTGGTGAATGTCACATGTCTTCGAATTTTTGGTTCTAGGACATGCTGGTTTCCTCACGATGTTTTCCTTCACTGTTTTGAGAGCAGTAGTGATGAAATGAATTACACAAAGTAATGCGCCTGGCTGGGTTTGAACCCGCGATTTGCAATGCCCTTACTTTGGGCTTTGCTGTAATTGGGTAAAAAGGACGTTTATTTTTTATTGTCTTTTGCATATTTTTTCGTTTATCTATACTAATATTATAAAGCTGAAGAGTTTGTTTGTTTGTTTGAACGCGCTAATCTCAGGAACTACTGGTTCGAATTGAAAAATTCTTTTTGGGTTGAATAGACCATTTATCGAGGAAGGCTTTAGGCTATATTTCATCACGCTTAAGCCAATAGGAGCGGAGTAGCGATAAAGAATGTTTTAAAATCGGGGATTCCACGGGGACGAAGTCGCGGGCAGCAGCTAGTGTAGTAATATAATCTTAACCTTCAGGTTAAGTTAGTTTTACCGTTCATCAAAACAGGGCTCGTCCGGGATTTGAACCCGGGCCTCTCACACCCAAAGCAAGAATCATACCACTAGACTGACGAGCTATTTAGTATTCATAGCCATTTGATAGTTATTAAAAATTGAGTGAAATCACGAAATGGTCTAGTTTCCACAATGATGTAGGTTTGAACTGATTTGTAGCGTCACACAAGCGGCTCGTTGGTCTAGTCGTATGATTCTCGCTTCGGGTGTGAGAGGTCCCGGGTTCAAATCCCGGACGAGCCCATGTTTTGCTGCTAGCGTTTGAAATATTAAGCAGCAGTTATGTATAACTACTTGTATTTTTACATAAAACCGTAATTTAAGTGAAGTTTCAGTGTATTCGGTTTTGGGTTGGTATATTTGCGTGCAAAATTGTACGAGTCTCAATAAATCTATCTACTATTTTCCCAAATATGTTGGGGTCGGCTTCTAGTCTTACCGAATGCATCTGTAAACCTGATTTTTACATGAAACAACTGCTTTACCTCCACACCATCAAAATTACAGCTAGTACGTTGTAACGTTTTTCCCTCACAGTTAAATAAAAGAGAGGAAATAAGACGTACTTATATATTAAGGAAGAGCAGATGACTAAAACTAAAACCTTAACACTGTCTCTAGCTACCGCCTACCTATCGCTCTCCATAAGGAACACAACACTGACACAAACTTGGAACAGCCTCTGGGCTCCCCGCCAGAGAGGCCAGGCAGCAGGTCCGAAGGTGAGGCCCCCTAGTAAGACCTGCACGCGGGCTCCAGTGCTTCCGCGGTGCGAACTCCGGTGGTGGGTCTTAGTTGAACCCCGTAGTAACGCTCGGTGATGGTTTTCTTCGGATGGACTTCAGTTGAGCCCTCTCGTCCACCTTCCATCCAGGCTCCTCCACCTGTTCTCTCGTCAGAAAAAACTGTCGTTTCTTTCTTCAAAATTAAAAACGTATCTTCTTTTCGGAACAATTCAAAATTCCCTTCAGTTGCGAGTGCCAGTGAGGTTTATGGCCAGTATTCTGTTTACAAATAATCTAAGTCTGAGAGCGTTCATAAGAATTTTAGAAGTATAGTTTATAACATAGCTATACAGAAAGAAAACAGAATATAGCTTAACATCTTATATTAATCTATTAAACACAAATATAAAGTGAATTTTAGTATTTAAAATCAGTTAAACCTTTTTAGTAAAGCTATAGCGCAATTACATAAAGAAAAAAGTTACAGCTTGACAAACTCTGACGTGAATGTCACAACAATAAAAATAAACAACAAAAATATTAAAAGGTGATTTTATATCCAGTGAAATCGTTTAGAATCAGCGCCTAAAGCATTAAATAATGAATTCCACTACTAATACAAGCACTTCATTAATTTCAGTATAATATGTAACTGTGAAGATAATCTAAAAGTCAAAGATAAATCATGTGAACATAATAGAAAGAAGAAAGAAAGAAAGAAAGAAAACTCGTTTATTCCGCCATAGATGACGCACAAAAAAAATAAAATAGACAAACTCAAAAACAAACCGAAAATAACATCTTAATAAAACTAAAAACAATGTCAGGACCGGGCACGACTACCACGAGTCTCTGGTCACACCACAGACAAAACAGAACACATTTAAAATTCTGTCTATGGCGTGACACCCGGCACCGACATTGACAGCAGTGACAACATAATAACAAACAAATGAAAGTAGACTGTTTACTTACTGTCCACCTGAAAATATATGTATATGAATCTGCTTTGTGCGTCGCATCTAAGCAGGAATCGGTTGTTGCTCAGCATATGCCGCGATTCTGGACAAGTCCAACAATCAACGACGCTGATTTTCAGCAACCACCGTTCGTGTGACATTTTGACGTCTCCCCAAGTGATCAAACATGTAGTCTATATAAACAACTTGTAGTACATAAATAAGTCAGGTGAGTTCAAATTATATAAATCACACTACTAAAAAAATAAATACTTAAAGCAATAATATTTCTAAACAATTTACAGTATTAACTAACAATTTTGCACAAGAAATCATAAAATTATAATATTCAACAACTTACAAAATACCAACATTCAAACAAAACTAAACATTAAAAGATATCACATACAAAAATAGACACACTTATTAAACTAACCAATGAGTACCTATCCAAAAATAATAATAATTTTTATTATTATCACAACTTTTAAATCTTTGCAGAAAACATTTTGCATTTATGGTAGTCAATATACCATTCTCTGCACCATAGTATGGGGCGGCGGCCATTTGCATAATATTCGCTTGGCAAACAACCTCGTCAGACTGCAAAAACACGTCTTACCGGCGAATTCCATAACAACCATTGGAAAAATCTATACATACGCGTGCAAATAGTATGGCACGAGTTTTACAAAAGTTCCAATATAATTTTAGAGGCCCACTGGATCGGGGTTCGATCGGATCAATAATAATAGACATGCAGGGATCCGTCGCCCACCAAATGCACATCCCGCCTACATCCAACATAAGCAAGTAATATTGGAACATTATTGGACACCCAGCAACTATGCTCAACAGACATGAGCCTGACCCACACCTCGAGGACAAGACGACCGCGCCTTCAGGAAGATGGAATAAAACAGAGACCACCAGCACTGATGGAGACTATATTCCTTGCCCATAGGCCATGACCAAATAGGTAAGCTAAATTGAGTTGAAACTGATCTGATTTGCAACATAAATTATGTGCTTTTTTGTAATTGTAAGAAATATTTTTTTAGAATATTTATAAAGTGTTTTTTTGTTTTCAGGACTCTGACTGGTGGAGGAAGGTCATTCCAACAGTGCGTGGCGGCATATTTGAAACTACCCCTGAATGCTGCGGTCCTGTGATGTGGTGTACAAAGTGGGTATGTGGAAAAACGACGTTCATATTTGCTGTGTCTCCAACTTAGTTTATTAAATAAGTAGTGTGGTGTCTGTGTTGTGACAACTCCAAACAGTAAGCTAGCCAAATGCAACTTTCGTCTTGCTGCCATTTTTAATATATTGTTTTCATTTATATAAGGAGTGACATGACTCCTACGCGGTATGTTTACACAAAACCGAGCACATGCATTTTGTATCCTTTGTATTAGCTTTTCCGTTCTTGCTAACAGGCATGGTCCATACACCGTATCACAATAATTAAGTCGTGATAGAATTAGGCTGTCCACCAGTTGTTTGCGCAGATCAACACTCAGATGGGCTCTCATTGTATATAAAAGTTTTAACCTGTAGAAACAATTTCTCATGGCATTGCTGATATGCTTCTCAAATCTCAGTTCTGGGTCTATGATCAGACCCAGATTGCTTGCTGTCTCTACTCTGTCTATTTTATCCCCCTTGATAAGAACTTCCGGGCTGCCCAACAGTATTGCACTGATCATTTTCCGACTTCCTAAAACCATGAATTTAGACTTCAATGGATTTAAAACTAGTGAGTTAGCATCTGACCATTCTACTACTCTTTCTAGATCTGCGTTGATCTTATCCAGTGCCTCTTTTAAGTCCGCTGGCTTAAAAGAAATATATAGCTGAATGTCATCTGCATACATATGATATTTGCAATGATGGAAGGATTGAACAATGTCTGCACTGTAAAGGATATACAGCAAGGGCCCCAAAATTGATCCCTGGGGCACACCCCGTGACACCAGACGAGGAGAGGATGACATATTTGATCCATCATCCCTTTGTATTTCCACAAGCTGTGACCTATTCTGTAAGTAGCTTGCAAACCACTCTATTGTTTCCGAAGTAAAACCATAATAGGCTAACTTGGAAAGTAACAGAGTGGTGTTAATTGCATCGAAGGCCCGTGAAAAATCAAGAAGCGCAAGGATTGTTCCCTCCCCCCTATCCCGTGCCTCTAGGATATTCCCCACTACATCAGAAAGAGCTGTGGCCGTCCCACGACCCTTCCTAAAACCGGACTGAAAATCAGGGAGTATGTTGTTAGCTTCCAAATACTCCAGCATTTGGTTGTAAACTACTCTCTCTAAGACTTTAGACAAACAAGGCAGAATGCTAATGGGGCGTAGGTCTTTAAAAGTACTTGGATTGCTGATTTTTGGTAATGGACGCACTATAGCACATTTCCACAAATCAGGGAAAGTGTTTGTATCAATTGACTTGTTTACTATTGTGGTGATCGCCTGAAGGGTGGTTGGTAACGTAAGCATGATCATATCTAGACTCAGTCCATCTATTCCTATTATAATGAGATGTTACAATGGATATAAGGCATAAAATACCTAAAACGTAAGTGTTTAAGAGTACAATATGATAGTATCTGCAGTATTTAAAGTACAGATACTATATTTCCCCATCGACCCCGAGAAAATTTTTGGTCTAGAACAAAAATTTTGTAAGGTTAAAGTTTAACAACATTCACTTAACTTACATACCTCATTCAAACACACAGACATCTTACGAAGTTAGGTCAGGTAGGATTCACATTCAATGATCACTACTCGACCTGTTAGTACATAACAGTAGGCTTATTTTCGGAGTCTGTTAGCCGCTCGCGTCGAAAACCCAAAAATATGAAAACGTTTTAGCAAAGACTTATTTTTACGGAGTTGCCAGTCGCTCCGATCAACCTTTCAGTTGATATACTAACTTGGAGAGTTAGTACATTAGAAGGTTAGGTAATAATACCTAAAAGCACTTCTTAATAGTCTATAAAACAAGAGTTATACTAACTTGGAGAGCTAGTAAATTAGAAGGTTAGGTAATAATACCTAAAAGCACTTCTTAATAGTGTATAAAACAAGAGTTATACTAACTTGGAGAGCTAGTAAATTAAAAGGTTAGGTAATAATACCTAAAAGCACTTCTCAGTTGTATCTGACTAGTTCAGATAAACTGTTAAAATTAGGAAGAGCCACCTGAATGGTTTAAGAACCAGATGTAAGAAAGACAAGAAAACGAATAGAGTTCATATAAGCGAAAACAACTCTATAGTTAGAAGAAGGGAAAAGATAGATATGAGTCATGAGTATAATACTAAGGATGAATTTATGTACATAATTATATACATTATATTTTAAAATCTTTAATGTGCCATTTAGCTTGATTGCCATTAGGATCTTCTAGTACATAAACTAATGGAGATAGCTTTTGTAACACCTTACACTTTATATATTTCGGAGCTAGTTTTGCGCTGAAATAAGTACCAGCCTGACTATTTACATAGTTTCTTCGCCAGACTGTATCACCAACGTTATATTCTTTAAAAGAATGACGTTCATTGTAGTGAGAAGAGTTACGAGCATGAGCAATATAGAGGGCTGTCTGTACTTTATCAAAAGTTGCAGACAATAAAGATATGTTAGAAGCATAGATATCTCTAGGTAGAAAAACAATTTCATCGAGGTTAGAAGTTGGCGTATAAAGTGAGCCAGAAGTAACCGTTTCACGACCAAAGACCAAAAAGTTAGGAGAGAAACCAGTGGTAGCATTAGTTGTGCTGTTCATTGCATATTGTATTTTAGGAAGATGAATGTCCCAGGATCTATGGTCTTCACCTACCAAAGATGATAACGCTGTGACTATAGTACGATTGTACCTTTCAGTAGGATTAACCTGAGGACAATAGTGAGGAGAAAAGAATATATATGGAATTTTATATTTCTTAAGAAAGTTGTCAAATTCATGGGATCGGAATTGCGCTCCATTATCCATAATGATAGTCTGTGGTACACCATGAACCAGAAAAATAAAATTTTCTAAATAAGATATTATGTTGGCACTAGTAGCCCGTTTTAGTGGAAAGATTAGGGAATATTTAGAAAAGCAACAGTTAACTACTAAAATAAATTGATTCCTACGCCTAGTCATAGGCAGAGGACCCATTATATCCAAAGATATTGTTTGAAAGGGCCTGGAGCAAATTTTTGGTTTACCCATAAGGCCAAAGGGAGAGTGATTAGCGTGTTTGTAAGCTAAGCAAGTATCACAGGAAGAAATTATTTTAGCGATGTCCTTAAACATACCTGGCCAGTAATATAAAAGTGATAATTTTTTGTAAGTTTTAAAAATTCCAAGATGAGGTTGATCCAAAGACCCATGGTTATCTTTGACAAGGGATTGCCGGAGATCAGGATGAGGAACTTCTTTCCACATGAAATCTTCCGTTAACGCGTAGGGAGAATGAGTATAGCGCAATAGTTTATTTTCCCGAACAGTATAATTGGGATATTGATCAGGATTATTGCGACATTCCAGAAGTATTTTGTTATAGACTTCCAATGCTGAAGATTCAGGTTGGGAACCATGTGAGACAGGATTAACGCCAAGAGGTAATGATGTTAAATCGCGAGATAGTAAGTCTGGGACTAGATTATCTTTACCTCGTTTGTGTTTTAAAGTAAAATTAAAAGTTGATAACCTAAGAGCCCACCGTGCTAGTCTACCAGAAGGGTTAGATAAATTAAGGAACCACTTAAGTGCCGCGTGGTCTGTATAAACAGTAAATGGTTTACCATTATCAATGTAACAACGCCAATGTTCTAAAGCTGTTATTACCGCGAGGGTTTCTCTTTCCGTGGTTGAGTAATTACGCTCGTTTTTGCTTAGGGATTTGCTCATATAAGCTATGACTACTTCCTTTCCCTCTTTCTCTTGAGTTAACATACCTCCGATGCCAAAGTTAGAAGCATCGCAGTGCACAGAGAAAGGGAGTTCGTAGTCAGGACAAGCTAGTATGGGAGTAGTGACAAGAGCTTCTTTTAGTTTATTAAATGCCAAAGTAGCGTTTTTATCCCAACAGAATTTAGGGGCGTTTTTACCGGAAGAAGTTAGTTTATTAAGTGGTGCTACAATAGTGCTAAAGTTGGGAATAAATCGACGAAACCAGCTACAAGTTCCAAGAAACTTCCTTACTTCTTTACGATTAGTGGGAGTAGGAAATTCTAATATCGCTTTAATTTTAGCTGGATCTGATCGTAAACCATTTTCGTCTACAATATACCCCAAGTATTTTAATTCATTTTTAAAAAATTGACTTTTATCGAAGTTAATAGTCAAATTGGCTAAAGTTAACTTCTCAAGGACTTTAAGTAGATAAGAGATATGCTCCTCAAATGACTCAGAGATGATAATAATGTCATCTAAGTAGCAGAAGACTTTATTATCAAATTCGGGAGTAAAAAGCATGTCCATAAGTCTTTGCTGAGTAGCTGGCGCATTAGTTCAAAGGGCATAATAACAAAGCGATACATGCCTCGACCAGGAACATAAAAAGCTGTTTTATCTTTATCTGATTCATATTTCAACGGTATCTCCCAGAAAGCTTTAGCAATATCAATGCTAGAGAGAAATTTAGCATTTTTAAGGTTATCTAAAATTTCATTAACAAATGGGAGGCTGTACGCGTCTCTACGAGTAACCGAATTTAGTTTACGACTATCAACACAGAAACGCCATTCGCCATTCTTTTTGGGTGTAATGATAACCGGGGAAAGCCAAGGGCTTTCGCACTTTTCAATAACACCCCATTCTAACATTTTATCAACTTCTTTAATGAGAGCTTTTTGTTTTTCAGGAGAAAGTCGATAGCACCGTTGTTTAATTGGTGGAGTGTCACCAGTATCAATATGATGACTAATAAGATGAGTGCGGCCAAGTACACCTCTACTTTCAAACGATATAGCTTTAAAACGATTAATCATGTCATCAGCAATAGTTTTTTGCTCTGATGAGAGATAATCATAAGGGAGTACTTGTTTAGTAGTTTCAGTAACTACTGAACATTTAGTCACTGGTTTGAAAGCCGAAGAAAGTATGTGAGGGACAAGGTTAAACTTTTTCCAAAAATCAACACCTAATATAATAGAAGGAGATATATTTGGAAAAACAAAAGCTTCGATTAGATGAGTTTGATTATTGTAACTAATCGGAATATCAATTGAGCCAAGAGATTTACTTATATGTTTACTGGCAGTAGTAATAGTCATTGAGCGAGACTTGGATAACGTGAAGCCTAATTTCAAAATTTCCAAGTGGGAATTATTACCTAGTATTGTAATAGAACTACCACTATCTAGTAAGCCGGAAAATACTTTGTTATTGATTGTAATATCAATGAAAGGACGGTTAAAATCTTTTTCATTATTGTATAATGAACTTATTTTATAACAAGAAAAGAAATGTTTTATGGTTTGTAACCAATCATGCCAGTCTGATTGATTAAAGTTTTTATTACCCAAGTCATTATTTAGTTTTTTTGAGTTCTTAGTTTTTTGCAGTTAGGACAATTGGTAGATTTAACATCTTTAAAGCCACATCTAAAACAAATGAGTGTTCTAGGTTGTGAGCAATTAGTTAATGTATGGCCATTAGTGCGGCAACGCACACAGTAAGCATTAGAGTCAAATTTACTGATTGTATTAACTTGACTTTTGTTGCTAAAACGATTATTAAAATTTGATTTAGGAGGAAACGCATTAGTAGTCGAGGGCTTTGAAGTTAAGTCAGTAGATTTATAATTAAACTCAACAGTTAAAGGATTTTTAGTATTATTAGGTTCGCTGAAACGTTTCTCTTTGTCCAAAAATTCTTCATATTTTTGACAACAAGTAATTAGCGCGTGGATGGAGTTAATATTGCTATTTGCAATGTAAGGTGAGTAACAAGGTCGAATGTTACGGATTATAATTTGGAGTTTTTTAGATTCTGGTAGTTTTTCTGTAAGTCTGGAAAACATACCGGTTAGTATAGAAACAAAAATAACAATAGGCTCATCCTTGCCTTGAGTTCGACTATTAATGGCTTCCATTAATTTATAATCATAGTCAAAACCACCAAAATCTGTTAACAAAGCATCGCAAAGTTCATCCCACGATAACAAAGAGTCACGTTTAAAACGATACCAATGTAGAGCGTTATCTGTTAATAATTCGAAGGCATGATTAAGCAATCTATCCTTCGAAATATTCCTAGAAATGCTAAATTCCTCGATCTTTTGAATAAAAGCACGCGGACAAGAGTTTCCGTCGTATTTAAAACGTCTTAATTCATTAAGAGAATTATTTGATATACAATTTACCGGTTGAGACTGTATATCGGGGAGCATTGTATGAAACATTATCTCATTGGGGCTATTAGGAGTCGAAGAGGGACGAATGACTTCAATCGGTTGAGGGTCGGGTTCTAAAGGTAGAGGGTTAGGTTCAATTGGTTGAGGGTTAAGCTCAATTGAATCTATTAATAAATTAAATTTTGTTTCTAAGGCAAAAAATATTTCATTTAATTGAGAAAAGCGATTTACCTCAGAGGGATCCGTATCAGTATCGATCCTATTTAATCTGAAGAAAACTTGATTAAGATAAGATCTAATTTTTTTATTAAATTTTTTGTTACCCTGTTCTAACAATAAAATTTTTGATTCGATATAATTTAGTGTAACGGTAAGTTCATCTAAGTCAGTCTTGACTGAGAGTACCGAATCAAAAATATCTTGAGATAAAGTAAGAGGTGCAAGTTCTAAAATTTGCTTCTTGAGAAGCAAAACCGTATCCTTTGGTTCCTCCAATCTGATCTTAACTTCATATTCAAGTTCAGCTTTATTTAAAAGCTCAAATTGAATAATCCTGGCCATATTTATAAGTAAATATTCAAGATACCAAAGAATAAAAGAGTGAGCAAAAAAAAATCAAACGTCAAAATCAGGAGGGAAAAATCAATACAATATATAAGTTAAGTTAGCATGATTCACTCCCATAAAAAACCAAAGAGAGCAAAGAGGAAAGTGAGAGGATATGATAATACTATTAGTCAATTGAGTAAGTTAAAGTCACTCCTATAAACACAAAGTCCTCCAATAAGTTAAAGATTGTACGAGGGAAGTGAGAGGGCATATTAAAAAATCGATTGAGTAAGTTGAGTATGTCACTCCCATAAGAAAACAAAAAAACCTCTTAAAGAGCAAAAAAGAGGGAAGTGAGAGGGAATATCAGTTATAATAAAGAAGATCAGTTTTTCAAGTCACTCCTAAGATTGAGAGGGTTATGAGAGTACCTACTTAGAAGTTACAACCTATAACCTATAGATTGTTGATCTACTTAAGAGAAAATATTTCCTAAACCATTAAACTATCTAGGAAACTAACAAGGAAAAGAAAAAAGAGTTTATGCCAAAATATTAAACCAAAGATATAGATATACTAGATGAAGTATTTTTTTAGAATTTTGAAAAGATCGCTAGGCTAGCTATAATTTTACGTGGGCGCCAAACTGTAACGTTTTTCCCTCACAGTTAAATAAAAGAGAGGAAATAAGACGTACTTATATATTAAGGAAGAGCAGATGACTAAAACTAAAACCTTAACACTGTCTCTAGCTACCGCCTACCTATCGCTCTCCATAAGGAACACAACACTGACACAAACTTGGAACAGCCTCTGGGCTCCCCGCCAGAGAGGCCAGGCAGCAGGTCCGAAGGTGAGGCCCCCTAGTAAGACCTGCACGCGGGCTCCAGTGCTTCCGCGGTGCGAACTCCGGTGGTGGGTCTTAGTTGAACCCCGTAGTAACGCTCGGTGATGGTTTTCTTCGGATGGACTTCAGTTGAGCCCTCTCGTCCACCTTCCATCCAGGCTCCTCCACCTGTTCTCTCGTCAGAAAAAACTGTCGTTTCTTTCTTCAAAATTAAAAACGTATCTTCTTTTCGGAACAATTCAAAATTCCCTTCAGTTACGAGTGCCAGTGAGGTTTATGGCCAGTATTCTGTTTACAAATAATCTAAGTCTGAGAGCGTTCATAAGAATTTTAGAAGTATAGTTTATAACATAGCTATACAGAAAGAAAACAGAATATAGCTTAACATCTTATATTAATCTATTAAACACAAATATAAAGTGAATTTTAGTATTTAAAATCAGTTAAACCTTTTTAGTAAAGCTATAGCGCAATTACATAAAGAAAAAAGTTACAGCTTGACAAACTCTGACGTGAATGTCACAACAATAAAAATAAACAACAAAAATATTAAAAGGTGATTTTATATCCAGTGAAATCGTTTAGAATCAGCGCCTAAAGCATTAAATAATGAATTCCACTACTAATACAAGCACTTCATTAATTTCAGTATATGTAACTGTGAAGATAATCTAAAAGTCAAAGATAAATCATGTGAACATAATGAGATGTTACAATGGATATAAGGCATAAAATACCTAAAACGTAAGTGTTTAAGAGTACAATATGATAGTATCTGCAGTATTTAAAGTACAGATACTATAACGTATGTATATCCTTTGATGAAAACTACGAAACAACGATTATTTCTACCAGATTTCGTTCTCCTCAGTCGTTTCCAAAAACCAACTTACGATCTACAAAACAAGTTAAGAAAATGTAAACGTCACTAGCTGTATCAAAGTATACAATTTACTGTGCCGCTGTAAAATTTCCCATTTGGAGTGGCGTCCGCTCTTTATGTAGTTTTAATTCCTCCATTCCTTAGCTTGGAGCCGGGATCTTATTTCATTAGCCGGCCGCGAGAGGGAGCGCTGCCATTTAGCTCGCAAGCTACAGAGCCGGAGTGCTGTGGCCTTAGTGGAGGAAATAGCGATTTTTGGAGAACAGTAGCAGCGTTTTTATCCTGACCTGACGACCTTCTCTGTTCTGCAGTACTCAAGATCTTGGGATGAAATAAGGCTAGCAAAAAAAAAAAATCTTGAGGAAAACCCTAAAGCGCACGCTCTTAGGCTAGGTGGACCAAAAATATTGGTGGCAGCAGCTGCATAAGAGTTAACTGCAATAATAATTAATGGTGTGCGATTGGAGAGGCCTATGTACAGCAGTAAGATAGTATGAGTATAGAGTTTGAGACAGTTGCAAAAGGCAGCACATACCAAATCTATTGAACCTCTGGCTACACTGGAGTAAAGGTGTATTAAAAGTTAAACGTCTTTTTTCATATCAACATAGTAATATAAATTAAACTCTACTGGACATCGCCCATTACGATGTTATTATTTTGGAAGATTTTTTTTAGTATTTCAAATGCAAGAAACACACACAAAATTTCTAAAAGATGGATTAAGATTGACAAGTGAAAATTGTTAATGATGGTCAAATGTATGGGTACTTAACTCGCGGGGACCATTTTCCGCGCCACTCAGCCCTAAGGTTTACTTCAGTGGTGCTTCTGTAAATACGACGAAATTGTACAGCTCACGCTAGATACTTGATCTGTTTATGTTTAAGTTGCCTTGTTCCTCTTATTAATTAAATGCGACAAAATCGCGGCGCTCCGTCATGAAACTATGTATTGCTATACATTGTGTATAATAATTACATAAGACATGTTGGAACTTGGCTATGTCAGTAACTTTACTAGTGCAGTGCATCTAGATTCTTTCGACGAAAGCGATTGACCAAAAAAGGTTAAGGTATATAGATTTTGTGACATTTTGAAAGCACTTGTCAATCCCATATTTTATTTTTATTTTTAGACAAGCGTTTTCGCTGATAGCATGACACTGGTCTAGAGACTCAGATCTTTTAGTAGAGTAGGGGAAAGTTTTTTTTTTGTTTCTGGATGGTATATCGTCAAATCGGAGCGGAGGGGAGTTACAGACTCTTAGAGCTGGTTCACATTAGGTCGGACCGACAGTTTTACTGGGCCGACACACGTGTCGGATCCATATTGGCGTATGTATTTCAATAGCGCCGTTCACATATGGGCGACCCAACCAAACTATCGGAGCCGACACTTTTACCGGACGTTCAGCCACGATTTCTGTCGGGTCGGCGTAATATTGGCGTACTGGCAAGTATATCGCCGTTCACATTTGTCGGCGCGAAGCGGCGGAGCCAGCCGCCTGCCACTCTTCCACCCGCTCATTCCCCGCTTTCGGCACTCGCGCGAGCAGTTTCGTCGACGTGTATGCAGAGAAAACACGTTTAAATATGGATGGCGAAATAAATACGAAACTTTTCGTCGTCCATCGTATACAAAAGTCAACTTTTGTGACGATCCGGGCAGTAAAACGACCGTACCGTCAGTGGTGTTCACATTAGGTCGGGTCGGCAGCGTCTAGTGTGAACAGCATCAACCGACAGTCGGTCGACAGTTAACTGTCGGTCCGACCTAATGTGAACCAGTTCTTACTGACTAAAACCCACCCGAGTTCCTCCAAGTATCATTGCGTTCCAGGGCCGCGGTGACTCTTTCGAACAAATTCCACAACCGTAGCAGGTGCTGACCCCATGGGGACCCGTCTTCTTTGCAGGCATCTCTTTCAGGCGCGCGCGTGGAACACGACGTGTTGCGTGTGTGCGTGGTTGTTATCGGACGCGAGCTAACCATAGTTCGCCAGCCGCAGACCCGGAGTAGGGGAATTCAAACTCGAAGGATTTATTTGAATCAAACCGGTCGGTCAGTCAAAGAGGTGAAGCTATTTGCACGTTCCGAAGCGTAGATCTCTATGGAAAAGAACGTGTTAGAATCTCCACGGATACTCTTAAATCAATAAATTGTTACATGGTTGATGAAAACCAAAGATAAGACGGGAAGACTGTGTAACATACATGGACGTATTGTATGATACGTCCATGGTAACATATGACATGGATACAAAGAGGGTGAATATTGATATGACGACTGATAAAGAAGTATGGAAGACGAATAACTGTTGCGTCCGACTGAAAGATGGGTCCGGTATTTTACACTATCTATACTGGTTGAAGGAAAATGAGCTATTGAACTACCTACTGAAGTTTTATTACATTTCGCCACTTGTAGGTGATATTTTAATGTATGGTGGTTGTGAAATCATTTGTCCCTTTGTATATTTTTATCTCGTATGGAAGCATACTTTTTTTACAGAACTTGCAGTTAAGCGGTTTGTATATATACATACATAGTTATAAGTTACCCTTTTTTGAAGAAAAAAACTAGTGATGCAAAACGGTCTTAGCTTCCCACACCTGTTATTTTTATAACAACTTAGGTTTTGATCGTGAACCTGCTAAGAGATTTTTCTAATAAAATAACATTTACGAAGAGTCAAGTTCTCAGAAAAATAACGACCACATGTCAACGTACCTTGAATTCTTGATGTTGAGAATCGAATAAAAATATCAATTTGCCTTGTGCTGTGAAACATATTCACACTCCTACTGCCTACTTACTTTTTTATAATATTTTTACGTTGTTTTTACAAGATGAGTAAGTCAGGTGTTAATTGGATTTTAATTATGACTTAGGCTGACAATTTAGTCTGGAAGTCCGAGGATCAAAACGGAGATACAGGAAGTTTGTTTTTAAGGGCATGTAATATTTTTTCTTGGAAAATTCAACTTTTTACGTCTACGTAAGAAAAAACAAAGGTGTAGTTTATCATGGCATCATATATAAACTGCCAAATACGGAATACAAAAAATCCCTAACGTCACACAAACCCTATGTTACGGTGTTTATCATATTATCTATTGGTTTTTATGAGTAATTTCAATACCTGAAATATAGTAGACGAACTAAAAGTTATCCTGTATTGTGTCTTAGGATTATAATTGGACCTATTTATGCATAAAACAGCAATGTCGGGAAAAAAGTACAAATATCAAATATGAGTATATTTCTGGCGATTTCTGTAGATAGGTGTCCTTAGGTTATTAATTGAGTTAGAATTTATTCTGTCAAATCTGTATTTGCCAAGAGTCATGTCGGACTTTTCCGACATGGCTGTTTTATGCATAACTAGGTCCAATCACATTGTAAACTTATTTTGCCTGTGTTGGTATGAGATTTACCATTAAGTTTATACTAAAATTAAACAATGTGGAAAAAATCTGAAGGTAAACTTTAAACAATCACTCATCAGATAATTCCCCATTTTATTCGTGTAACAATGACAATGCCTAGGCGTCATTATTCGTAGCAGCCAGTTCTTTTTCCAAAGCTTTCCTTCTAAAGGCCACAGAAACGACAAGGCTTAGGAAACCATTGTTAATGTAGCCACCCGTCATCCCCTGATTGATGTTATTTTTAATTAGATTTTTTTTTGTGTCAACAGTCTATAAATCTTAGTGCTTAGAAACGTAATGAAATATTCATAACGAGATTCTCTTTTTGTTACTTAATTTTTATTGAATTATATTGAAATGAGGAGTGGTTCTGATTTTTTATTGATTCGGTCGAGTGAATTTGTTATTCCGTAACGAATGTCTGAGGAGAACAAGCTAAGTAGTAGGTTTGATTTTTGGAAGACCACGATAGAGTTGCCAACTAATTAACTGATATACAGTTGATAACTGTGTTTGATACTAGGAACAGGCTAGTTCACTCAGAGTAATGTACCTACTGAAATATGCTACACTTGCCACAAGAAAAAAAAACAAATGAATTAAGACTTAATAACAGTTATCAGTCGATCGGATTCGAACTCCTTGGTCATGAGGCCCAAGTGTACATCTCTTACTCAAGGATAAATCGCGACAGTTCAAAGAGCTGCCTCAAAATCTCAGTTTTTCCGAATTAATTAACATTGCTATTCAACGTGGGAATGCTGCCAATGATGTGGAAGAGTATTTCGAAGCCTTTTTTATGATGGGAAATCTTCAAATTACTGACGGTAAAGGTTCGATACTCACTTCTGCTTCCCCGAGGAGTGTCAGACTCTTACTGACTAAAAGCCATCCGTATTCCTCTTAATGACTCTTACGTTCGAACAATATTCGGAAGTACTTTGACACCTCAATGTACCTATTTTGATTTACTTTACTTTTTATATTTACTAAACCTAACTACGTTTAGTTAGGTTTAGTAATTTAATGGAAATAATTTAATGGAAAATACGTAGTTAGGTTTAGTAAATATAAAAAGTATTAAATAGTAAAGTAGTTATTATCTGTTTAAGTTACTTAGTTTATGTACATATCTACAGATTTAATTATTTGCAAAAGAAAGTGTAACATTTTAATTCAAAGCGTCACAGTACACCTTGAGACTTGTTTTTGTGCGGAGCTGACTCTAAAATTTACGATTGTAAATAGGGCATTCCGTTTGTTTACTTATGACCGAGTAATTCGTTGAATCCGTATAATTACCAGCATTAAGATGATTCCACTTCCCTCGAACAAAACGAAGTACCCCCTAAGTAATGTTAAAACATTCAAATGTCCACCGACTCTGCGAACGAACGAAACGCTCTAAAGTTGAGGTTATAAATTTTCGGACTGACGGAGATTACAACTGTGGAAAGTTAATGGATTGCCCCCTTACAAAACAGGGCTCGTTCGGGATTTGAACCCGGGACCACCTCACACCCAAAACGAGAATCACACCACTAGACCAAAGAACCGCTTGTGTTTTGTTTTAAACCATTGCTAATGTTTTATAGATCACTAGCTTTTGGCCGCGACTTTGTACGCGCAAATCTCGTTTTACATGTTCCCGTAGAAATTTCGCGAAATCCTCTCTCAGTGTCCCTCTACACTCCCCAAGAAACCTACGTACCACGACATGTTTCGGCTATGCGTTGTCTTTCAGTCAGTCAGTCAGTAACGCATGAGTTTTGTACATATATGTATATTGATGATTAGTTACACTTGTGCAAACTTATACGTAAGTGTTTCGTGACGCTATTTTATCATTAATATCAGAGCATGAACAATAAAATAACTTGATTCTACAAGTGGCTCGTTGGTCTAGTGGTATGATTCTCGCTTTGGGTGTGAGAGGCCCCGGGGTTCAAATCCCGGACGAGCCCTTTTTTGTTACCCTCCACTGAGTTTTCGAAGATAGTTGCTTCTGTCTGTGACATTGTTATTGTAATGTAACGGATGAAGCATATTTTCTCCGTATTTAATTTAAAATCTGACGATATTTTCACATTCCGGATGTCGAAATTCCAAAAATGTATCTTATACGGAAACCGCTGGCGGTTCAAGGATTCCATGAATTGGTTTACCTGAACGATAAAATTGTCGTGAAGTTGATGACAGTTTTGTATATATAGTATCATTTAATAAAAAAAATATGAAGCTATATAATGAGCAATAACGCTTTTTATAGGATGGAAAATCGTCATATGATTTATGGTTGCCCTGGCTGGGGGCCTTAAATTCATTTGAGGCCACCACAGGATTGTCCGGTTAAGCAGTAACCAGCCTTAGTGTGCTGAACTGCGAGTGGTCCATTCCAAAAAAAAAAAAAAACATATGATTTATTCCGCTCTGGGTGTAGCGGAAGGGAGTGTCAGACTCTTACTGAATAAAATCTAATGCCCTTTGCGTTCCAGGGCCGCGGAGACTCTTTCAAACAAACTCCGCAACACTGACAGGGAGTAAAAGCGCTATAGAACCGCGTTGCCGCCATGCCGGTCCATCCTCCATTGATCGAAGTGCGTTGGTTATTAAATTATCTGCCTCTTCGACCGAGTATTGATATATTAATCGCGATGTTACTGCTAAGGGACCGGCAGATGACAAAATGAGTAGCACTGATCAGGGCTGGTATGTTTTGCTATGGACTTTTATTTATCAAAAAAAAAAAGTGATGTGTATCTAATTACTTAACACTTTTTCCAGTATCCACGGGGTAACAATAAACGCAACAAAACAATGCCTTAATGCGCACAGTTTATTTTTCATTAAGTATTCAGTTCAGCGCTAAAATTCCGCCATCATGTTTTATTGCAACTACCAAATCCTAGTAACATTAATATTGTTCGAGAGGAGTTTTTCAGCTAAACTATCTAGTACTTATAAATCATGACAAATCTCAGGAAAATGTTATGGTTTTTCTCTGAATCCACCTATTTTCATCTAAATCGTTCAGCTGACTTCTCTAAAAAAGAATAACCTATTTCCGTCGGCATACTTTTCATTATAAATGTTCAGGAAGTATCTTCATATCTGCATGAGTTTTGTATACGTATTGTATTAGGGCGCGGATGTATCACCCCTAAGATTTGGTCGTTATAGGGTGAGCGCTAAAATGTTGCTGGTTGACAATTCTCGTTTCTTTACTATCATTAAGCAGGTGCTGTAAAGTTATATAAGCTTTAATTGAATAAGCGACAATAGTTCTTTTTTTGTTATTTGGTTAAATATGTAATTAAAATTCAAAGTTATAAACCATACTACATGAGCCAGTGAATTCCACTTCAATATGAGATACAATTTAACTAACAATCGAAGGAAGAAAGTTATTAAAACTACTGTAAATGTGAAAACAAAATAAAAATAGAAAATATTTCTATAACAAGCCAGAAGGTAAGGTAACTTTACCGTAATAGCGGAGGAAAACCGCGACCTTATCTTGTATCAGAATAAATGATGGACGCAAAAAAGTGTTTTTAAACCAATTTACAAATATAAATATCATGGTATCATAAAAAAAATGCCTGGCTAAGAAAAGTTGTAGTTCAATCAACTCCAGTTGCAAATTCCTCAAAAAGCGCCATCTTAGAGCCCTCTGTTTGTCCCGATTGATAGGAAACGGAGCGATCCTTCAGAGGAAAAATGCCCCGGCTAATGATTTGCTAACGACGATATTTATATTTTAATGCACCCCCAACACAGATTATTTCCTTTGAGGACGCCTTCTGATCAATCGACGGAACATCTGCCGATGTTAATTGAGCCCTGTGTGATCCTTAGTATGAACGGCGCTTTTTGAGGCTTTTTAGAAAAAAAAAGCTGTTTGATTTTGAGTTTGAAGAGATTTGTAATGTTTGTATTGATCATTCGTGCTTTAACACTGTGATTTTGCGTTGGTAAGATGCGGCTGAGTTGAGAAAACAAGAATAGGGAACATGCGATATTTTCATCATGCTTTCATTTAAAAGAATTCCATGTAAAATAGACCATACAAAAGTTAAAAAAATAATACGCTTTAATGTATTGCCAAAATTGCGATTTTAAACTGTTTTTCTTTTTCCGCGAAAACGAATAGTGAAGTCACTCCTGTCTGCCAGATATCATGAACTGTCATGTATTAAAATGTAAGTTCGTCTTTTCGCTGTCATAACACCAGTGATGTCACTAGACGTTGATTGTTTACGTTCGTACGTATATTAATTCGTAATAGTTGTTAAAAATCAATATTAACCACAATAAAACATTGCAGTGGCTTTTCTTTTATGCTTTTTTATCATTTCAATAGCAAAATGTTCATGTATTCTGTAATTGCATCTTCCCTATTGAAATATTCAACATTCCAGCGCGGAAAGACGTTCACTATAGGATGTAGGCTCTAACTATGTCCGTCACATCGACTCGACCTGTGCGCATACAGTCCTCAAGATGGTACCTGGTGAAGGCCGTGGAAATCTTCCAGACCAGAGGCCGTATTACGAAGTGCCAATGCTATCATGATTCGTGTGAGGGAAAGAGATAGTGCTATTCGTCTTGTGTAACACCCGTCTCTCTCTGACACAGAAATCATGATGGATTTAAGAAGTCATAATATGTCCATCTTGAGGGAGGCCTTCAAATGCTGCGAATTACGATACTCTGGAACCATTCAACCCCAACGACAATCTGTTCTGCGAGCAATTTGGCGTTCCTTCACTCTATGAGGGTCATATATTTCTTCATGATTGATTCGAACAATCAAAATAACTCCGAGCAAGTACCTTCAATTGAAATACTTTATCATAAAGAATAGGGTATTTTACTGTAAAAATGTAGGTAATTAGTCCGTCTGATAGATTTACAAAAAATATTGGACACGTATTTTCGTAAAACTCACGTGACGTCACTACGTTGCTACAATTTTTACCAGCGATGTGACGTCACGTGAGTTTTCAACGCAATGTATCGTCTTCATTTTTTGTTCACGTGAAAAAAAGAAAAAATACGTGTACAATATTTTTTTTAAATCTATCAGACGGACTAATTAGATTTGTATTCAGACTATCATTAAAATAATAGTCTACTAAAACAACCCACATGTTTCTCATATGATTTGACCAGTACAATTGTATGGACTTCAAAAGTGACCTTGACCTCTGAGTTTGTTTCGGTGTTTCTTCTCAGGGTAGTCAGCTAGGAAACACCGGCCTCATCTAGTTTTTATAACGGCCAAAAAAGATTGACGTGTAATAGTGTGTTTTACAACCTACTTACAAAATAAAAATCGTTTATCGTTATCATTTGAGAAACCATTTAAGGTACATACCATATAATATTCCTTTGATTGGAAATGCTAGTTCCCATGTGCTTATGTTCAAAAGTTGGGCTCGTCCGGGATTCGAACCCGGGGCCTCTCGCACCCAAAGCGAGAATCATACCACTAGACCAACGAGCCGCTTGAAAATCTACATTAAACAAAGGAACAGTCTGCGTTTGTCTAATGTCGTGCATTATGTCGTGAGGGGCAATTAAGAATTACTATGACGACCACACGAAATGGCACTAATTTGTCATAATGTGATCATTAAATAACACAACACAGTTAAGTAATAACAGCTATATGGGATGTTCTCCGGGATAATGCCCATTGCATTACCCGTTAGCCCCATTAGCCCTAGCAAATACGGGTGACTACGGCTTCTAGTTATACTATTAATTCTTATTCACGAGGTTAGGAAGTTAGGTTTTTTGAAAATGACGCGTCTATCCCATTGCGGCATCTATCCCGGTTTTACCCTAAATCAAAAGGAGCTGCACAGATACACCTATCTACATGCTATAAGTTTCATTCCATTTAAGTATTATCCTACCAAGAATAAATATTGCAGAAAAATATCAGCATAAACGTTGGAAAAGTATCTCAATTCATTTGTGTATAAAACGAATGGTTACGAAGACTTTTAGTTCCTACGATCCGACAAATACTCGTACTGCTTGCAGTAAGTATACATAAAATTTTCGTATATTTTTGTTTCTCAGTAAAGGTCTGGTCTACCCTTCTCTGCCTGTGTGACTTAAAACTCCTGAGGGCAAGATCAAATATCAATAGGCAAAGCGGTGTTTCATGTAATGGACTATCCCAATTAAAACATAAATTTAGAAAAGGAGAGCCAAGTTCAATACAAAAATTATGCTTGCCTGTGGGCTTCGCCCCAAAATAATGGAGATCTAAATGAGTGCCAAGTTCTGTGCAAAATCGAAATATGTATTTATAGGAACAAAATAACATTATGAACAAGTATTAAACTACATTTCTTTGCTTTATTGGATACCTATAACAATTGCTGTTATTTAAAAATGTAAGATCTTAAAGTAGGTTAGATTTGAGTGACAACTAGACATGGGTCGGATTAGGTAGAAACGATACCTAATCCACCTAATCCTAGTATTTAAAAATACCTAATCCATTTACCTAATCCGAATATTTATTCAAAACATCCGCTGGCCTGTTACGATATTATGTATCGTATTTGGATTGGGTAAGAAATATTCGGTATGGACTATGGACGTTCCGTTTCTGATATATTGTGGAACGGTGGATTATATTTCGTTTTTAATTGTGTGTTATATGTTATATTTTCGTTGTGTCCAGCGAAGAATCTTAAAATGTCGTCTATTAGACATTCTCATAAGCTTAGGACTATCTTGTGTAGATTCACACAAAAGGCGTATGTAATCATTTTGATTAACTTTGTGCAATAATTGAGATTGGTAGGTACTTTTACAATGTTTCTATATTGAATTTTATCATTTTCAGGTTTATCTTTTTTTAATTGTATTTTTTTTTGTTTTTATCACAAAATAGTCCAATGGTCCCCACATTTTTATGAGGTATCTTCTGTTTAGACTGTGTACGAATATTTTGTGCCATACCTAATCCTCGACGCTTTGGATTAGGTACGGACTAGTATCGAAAAATACCTAATCAAAATACCTAATCCAATATTTATGCCTCACCTCTAGTGACAACTATCTTTGACTGACAGGCTATCGCATGACGAGCTGTCATGTGATAGCCGTTAGTAAGAGTAGTTCCTTGATTTTCGGGTCTGAACACCGGTAACGACTGTCAAAAGTGTACAAACAGTGCTTTCCGATGCACGACAGCACGAGGACCGAAATCTTCCACGATCACAAAGCCACATAAATCGTGTAGTGTAAAAGCCCTTACAAACGTGTCGCGTATTCCCCATCTCTCTCCGAGTAAGTAAAACACAGTACATACATTCTTATTGCGAGCGTATCGGTTCATACTCATAACATGGTATCTGGAAATTATTTGAGACCCAACAGCTGTGGCCCGTTCCGCTTTGGAAAATAATAAAGTTCCGTTTAAACACAATTTGTATGTGAGATACGACGAATGAGGCGTAATAAAGTGAATTAGGAGAAATGTATTGCAAATAGGAAAAAAATAGATGTACGGTACTCTTTTTTGACGGTATACAGATGTGATTTTGGTGAGGATTCGATGAATAATGTATGGTCCTTACTTATTCTCGTGTTGACTTGAGTCACTTGAGTGTTTTCAATCTTGTAAGCAACAGACCATCGAATACTGTTTAGTGTTTACCACCAAATTTTGAAAGAGAGTAGGTACTCGTTTATACTTTATTGTACTCCAAAAAAGTTATATTAGTATTTTATACAAACTTAATTTTATGGGTTGTGGCGGTCTTATCCTGACTTCGGGCACACCCAAATACTCCCAAATATTTCATTCCGAATTTCGATGTTTCGTTTTTCAAAAGTGTGAATTTTATAATGCCTTAGAATTATAATGTCTGTTATAAAAATATCATGAAATTTATTAAAAAATTAAAAAAAAAAACTGAAAGAGGTTCATTTCAGGTTTTTTTTTTAAATTTTTATCTTCTTCTTTCGGTACTTTCATAATCGGAATTCGTATTTTGATGTTTCGAAGTATCATTAAGTCGCAGTTATTGTATTTCTATTGAAACTCGGTATTTTCAGAATAGTAATTATAAACGTTGAATTTTATAAATATGGAATTATTGTTATAGTAGGAGTTTTGAGCCAAACGGAATTATTAAAATCGGTATTTTACTAATTCGGTGTAAAGTTTTTCGTATTGATGTAGTGTACCCCTGTTTGCATCTAGGTAACCACAAACCCACCAGGGGACTAATGAGCCGCGCGCCGCGCCGTTACAATCAAGTTATTTTATATTTGCCCTGCTATTAATGACAGAGTGACGTCACGAAATAGTTAAGTTTGCGCAAGTGTTCTTAATATTTGAGTTGGTTTGAAACGAATGCACATGTGGCTCGTTGGTCTAGTGGTATGATTCTCGCTTTGGGTGTGAGAGGTCCCGGGTTCAAATCCCGGGCGAGCCCTGTTTTGATGACAACCGTGTCTAGAGTTATCCTCCATAGTAAAATATTAAAATAAACGCGAGAGGCCAATTACTTCTTGGCTACGTTCACCAGACCAGCTTTTTTTTATATAAATGTGCTGCGATTTCACAGAGTACATTTTGTATTTTTTATCCCAACTCGACCTTTACGGTCCAAAAAGCAAAGAGCCACGATCTCAAAATCCAACTTAAAGTACCACAAATTCACACGATTCCTTCAGATTATCTCATATTTATTAATTTCGTGCAGGAACAAATTAAAACATCGGCGTCTTTAAACCGAACTTATCTCAGCGATCAATCGATCTCACGATCATAACTTAATCGATCGTTGGTTTAAGAGGACTCATCTTCCAGGAACACTTGACTCGAATAAAATGAAGCAGGTAGGTACTAATTCTGATATATTCGCACGTTGCTAGATTATTTGTTTAAAGGCAAGAAGTAGGGTCAACAATAACAGGCCAGTGGACAAATAGCAAGTCATATTGTTGATAGACTTATGTATGGGTAGACGCGGCAGTTCACTGAGTCAGTTTGCTGGATTATTTCCACGCAGTTTCCATTCCTGTGGGAATACGGGAATGAAATATAGCCTTTGCTACTCGCTGATAATGTAGCTTTCTATTGATGTAATTTGGTTAACATTGGTCCAATAGTTTCGGAGCTTATTCAGTACAAACAAATAAAAAATAACATCTTTCCTCTTTATAATATTAGTATAGACTTGTACCGTTGTTTCAAAGCCAATATCAAAATTTGCTTTGAAATTATTGGAGTTTTATGTGTATTAGTTAGGCTCTAGCTGTATGTTACTCTTTTGAACTCACCACAGACCAATAATATTTGTTATTTTTTTTTTATTCTATGAAATTAAAATCATACTTGACTGTTTGACTAATAGACTCAATTTTTTACCTGGGTTTATTTGTTAGGGTATGTACAAGTAGTACCTAATTTAATAGTTACTACTATGGAGTTATAATTGGTTAAAGTGCAAGGCAGTATAATTATTCTATGTGCTTCACCATCATCTATTTTCATCATTGACTGACAAGTCGAAGGCAGCAATCAAGTTAGTGTTATTTATACCAGTTGTGTTAAACGATTTTACTAATAAACGGGAGCAGCACATAAGCTTCATTGTCAAATAAAAATAAGATAGTAGCTTGTAGTTTTTTATAAAACCGCCTATTTTGTGTCAGCCTATATGAGTAAGTATGCAAGTACTTTATAAAATCTATCTTTACTGTACTGATTTGGTTTACATAACAAAGATTATAGATACATTTCCCTTTCTATTTGAGCATAGATTGTAATAGATTTAATTTTTTAGATTATTTTTGCCATGTCTATAACTATTTAGTAGCCTGTGTTACCTGTACGGGCAGGTATTCACGCGGCCCGAATTTCCCGGAATCCGACGATGATCCGTCGACTCAGACCTTAGCGGTTGCATCTCCAGTCAACCGTATCATTTCAAATATAAACCCTATCTCGGCAATATAAGGTTTTAATTTGAGATTACAATTCTTTGGTGGTTGGGTCGATTTTTATTAAAGCGTGTCATAGTTGCCTCTATAAGATTGATCGAGTGGGGTAAGGAGACCAGATAATCTGTTCTCGAGATAAAAAATCGGTGACTTGTCAAATTCGTCGCATTCTATACTGAGTTTTTGGATCGACCGTCGATCTTCTGATTGGTCTCGGATATTTAACCGACGATGTCCGATGGATTTTGTAACGTTGGAGTTGTTTGAGAATTTTGAATTTAGGATTTTAAGGATTCTGCTCGGTTTCGTTGTTATTTTAGCTAATTTTGTTGGCATCATGACAATAAACGAGTATCAATATTTTTGGATATATTCCGGAAATTTTATGCAAATGAACTTAATTGAACGTATAGTCCAATGCTGGCTACAATTTCATACTTACTTATTGCAATGTTCTATAAGGTAGTTTTTGCTAAACAGCATCGATTCGTGCGTCTATCCGTCGGTTTCAATGTGTTGGACCTGGCGTTGTTTCATAAATTTTGGGATTTTGGGATTTTGGGTCTTCGTTCCAGAAACCAGGACTAGTTATAAAGATGGACTATTGAATAGAGCCAATGATAATGTAATATTTTCATACATTCTAATGTCATTAAACCAGGTATTTTGAAAATCATACATTGTCACCACATTTGTTAGCTAGTTACTCATCAAGGGAACGGATACGACATACTTTTATGAATTCAGACCTGTTTTTCCTACGATTGTTTTATTTTGAATAGACTTTGCAATAGGTTCTTCTTAGATTTCCTATAGACTAAACGTGGCATAGCATTAAGTTTAGACTCACGTCTGGGTATCTTGCAAGGCCAATGTTAAGTCTGTGTGGCCATGACTAGTCAATAGTTTCGTAAGGAAGCTAAGTTTCCTTAGTAAACTTGACACAGAAATAAATCATCTACACTAATATTATGAGGAGGAAAGAGTTGATGGTTTGTTTGTTTGCATTGAATAGGCTCCGAAACTACTTGACCGATCTGAAATATGCTTTCACTATTGGGAAGCTACACCATCCTCGGGTGACATAGGCTGTATTTTATCTCCATATTCCCACGGGACCGGGTCCTATGCGGGTGAAACCGCGAGGTGCTGCTGGTTTTGAAGCAACATTCTGTGAGAAGATCACTTTTAGAAGTTCAAGACTCAAAAAGCTTCCGTTCGATCTGATGCTACATGGATTATTGTCATTCATGGTTCTGTACAATAAAGTATCTACTGATTAGCTACTTTTTCGTGTGATTTTATTTTAGACCCCATGTAATTCTACTGTACTGGGGTACCTGGTCTTTTAGGCATTATATGAATATTTTACATTACATAATCAATTCCTAAAATTGCAGAGAGATATTGGTATAAGTGATATTCATATCTCTCTGCAATTTTAGGAATTTAGTTGTGAGAATCTACAAAATCCATCTTATAACTACAGGTACCTGAGTAAAAGTCAGAAATCAAGTGACATTTCATTAATTATAATCCCAGAATCTGTTTATTTTTTTAACTCCAGACTGATCCCTGATTCGCAGCGGGTTGCAACATTTCTAACGACAGAAAAGATAATTTGAATCCTGTCTTAAAAGTGATAGGGTTGGTTTCGCTCTGGAAGATTTTTTAAAGACTTGGTCATTGTATCATGATTGAAATCCATTTCTTGCGATACTTTTTGTGTGACTTAAGGATTATTGATGATTATGCGATTACTTGGCGATAAATGTTGAGGCTGCCATGCGATCTGCCACCACTGGGCACAGAAGATATCTCATAAAGTTTCATCTCTTAATATTGAAGTTGTGTCAACGTTACTACGATTGTTTGTGATTTTTCTTTTGTTTTGATGCGAGTTTTACAGGAATATAGGTCATGATTGCCATCTTCCTGTCCTTAGGCTCTAGACGAAGTGTCATTATAACAACGGATGCGATTGTCGGATGTCAAAATATAAGTTTTGACAGTGTTTGACATTCCCATAAATTTTTGACGTTTTGATCGCTTTCGGCACGCTATCGCTGACAGAATGTCACTCCTGTGTGTCAATTCTACTCATTTGCAATCGCAATCTGTCAAAAATCAGGCTTTTATGAATGAGATGCAAATGTGAACGTTACTTAAAAATTTGTACAATTGGCCCTATTAGCCTCTTATCTCATGTTACTTGGGGTCGGCGCAACATGTTTTTCTCACTATCTTCTCTTGTCAACCGTCACGCTATAACTGTCACCCTTCTCATTTATATCACTCCTCACACAGTCCATCCTTATTTTATTTTGCCTCCTTCTTCCTCTCTAACCATGCACATTTATATTCAGAACTCTTTTAGTAACATTTGTCACGAAAATAGCTCATGATGTTATGAACTAATTAAAGTTTCTTCACTCTTGGAGGCATGTAATCTAAATTAAGGCCACATAAAATTTTATATCGCTCCTCTTTTTATAATATTGTCTAACAAAACCTATGATAGAAGCCGTGACCCACTTGTAATGGACACGTGCAGCGGAACAACCTGATTAAGATCGTAAACCTTGACCTATATTTAATCTTTGACTTCCTTATGATCACTTCCTCTACGAAGGAGGGCGTTTTACACAAAGTTTTGTAAAAAGTAGGTATACACTACATTGCTTATACGCTTTTTTTTTTGGATGGGAAATCATCAAATGACTTCTCCCGCTCTGGGCGGAGCGGAAGGGAGTGTCAGACTCTTACTGACTAAAACCCACCCGTGTTCCTGCTTGTGCCCTTTGCGTTCCAGGGCCGCGGTGACTCTTTCGAACAAATTCCGCAACCCTAGCAGGCACTGACCCTATGGGGCCCCGTCTTCTTTGCTGACGGCTCTTTGAGGCGCGCGTGGAACACGACGCGCCGTCGACTCGGGCCTGGTTGCTATCGGACGGCGAGCCACCCATAGCTCGCCATCCGTAGGCCCGCGCATTGCTTATACGCTTAATTTCATATACCTAAATTTTTCAGACATTTCATTAATGCTACCGTCACCATTATCTGGCCCGTTTCTCAATTTACTAGCGTAATATGTCTTCTTTTTTTCACACTTTTCTACCAGCCGATCTATCCACTGCTTTAGTCATCTCTTGCATTCATATCATCATTATTTCAGCCGAAAGTCGTTCACAGTTCCAACGCGTCGCCTTCCGGTATGCCATGCATATGTCTATACTAATATTATAAAGACAAAATAATGTTTTGTTTGTTTGTACTGAATAAGCTCCGAAACTACTGGACCGATAAAACAAACATACCAATGGAAAGCTATATTATCAGCAAGTAACATAGACTACATTTGATCCCCGTATTCCCACGGGAACGGGAACTACGCGGGTAAAACCGGGAGGCACTGCTCGTTTAGAATAAACTGCAATATCTCATCTATGGTCCACATGGTCAGACTTATAACCCACCTATCAACTTCAGAACAAAGAGATCTCCCATTATCTTCCATAAACACAGCACACCGTCTTCAATCAAGCGACTACAATCTACATCAGCATGTCTGATCTTCATCGGCAGTTCGCGATAAAGCCCGTGGGGGGATGGCGCCACCCACCCCTCATCCCCCATCCACCCCACTGTACTGTCTCACGGTATGAGCGCGGGTAGATTAACACTCGTGTCCTACTTACGTTAGGGAGGTAATGTATGGAGGTACTATTGGATATATTGAAACTGTTGTCTTGTTAAAGTCTAGATGAGTAAACTTTTTGGGCAATGTGACGGGGGTTTTGTCAGCATTTGGGTTCAACTATGTCTGGTTGGACTGAAAGTCGATTTCAAAAGTACTGAAAATGCGTAAGATAATGTGACAATGTTAGAGGGTTATCTTATTTAGTTTCCATAAATCTATATCTATATACTAATCTATACTAATATTATAAAGAGGAAAGATTTGTATTTTTGTATGTAACGAATAAACTCAAAAACTACTGGACCGATTTCAAAAATTCTTTCACCTGTAGAAAGCTACATTCACCTTGAGTAACATAGGTTATATTTTATCACTGTATTCCCACGGAAACGGGAACTATGTGGGTGAAACCGCGGGGCACTGCTAGTCATAAATAATACAAGTATTAATTGGGCACCCCTTTAGTATTTTGAGAATGAAATACGGGGCAAAATAAAAGTATTACCTGTGTACTTACTGCATCATTGAAACTGTTTCTGATGTGCTCAACAGAGTTCCATCTGTAACTAATCAAGCCTTTAAAAGCTCCACCGTTATATTAATTGCTTGACTTAACGAAGGTTTGCCTAACATGCATAAGATGTACATATTTCTTGTTTTCCCAACAATCTCACTCAGAACGAATAATTATTTCAGTCAATTGTTTACTGCAAATCAGAGCAGTGTACCAGGCGACCATGACCATGCATCAGCTCAAAGTCAATGGAGTCGGCACATGTCTGTCTCACAACTAATAATTCATTATTGTTCTATGTTCCCATTAACATTCCGCGCGGCCCGTCTTCCTTCTACGGAGTGATATCAACCGGGCTTATTAGTACGTCCAGTAGGCGAAATTTTGTACCATCTGGCAGGTTTTTGATGTACCGTTGCTATTTTATATTCGTTGCCAAACGTTTTGGTTGGACGGTATGGAAGTCACTCTCGAAAATGTTGTTTTAAAGAGATTTTTTTGCGATAATCATCACGATAGCCTGATGTGCTCCCATCAGTTGGTGATTAGGTACTAACAGCATATTTTTACCAAAAGGGACAGCTCTGCAATAAGTTATCTACTCTTTAAATAACTTCTATTAAGAGAGAAGAGAATATTGAAAGTTAAACTGGGAGCCAGTAGGGTAATGAAAATATTGAATTGAAATATAAAATAGAATCTATGTTGAAGATACAAGCAAACATAAACGTGATTACAAAAGATATTACTAAAGCGAATACTCCGCCAAGAAATTACTCATGGCATCATGCGGAAAATCTTGTTTTTAACTTTGCTCACACAGTCATGCAATAACGACCGCTATTTCTAGCGCTGCAAGACCAACAATAGCGTAACAGATAGACAGGCATAATAGATCGTCTGTGGTGTCGCAATCGCAATAGCAACTGGCAAGTAAGTTAGTGACGTGAGACAAGCAGTGCCTATCGTGGTGGAAGTAGTGACGGTAGTGGAGGTAGTGCTGGTGACGTCACCGAGCCGCTTATCTGTGACGAGCGGCGGATGAGCGTGCTGCGTCTCGGATAGATAACGGAACAATGAGGCGAGCGCCGGTGGGCCGCATCGACCGGTGGGCGTGCCCCGACCCCGCCCCTCAGACAGAGAGCGCCTAATCTCACGGATAACGGATAAACCTAACCCGGACACACCCGTATTGGAGGAGGTTTTAGCGAATGTCAACGCCTAGCGAATGCTATTGGTATCTCGGATATAGGCGGATTAGGATATGTATAGAAAAGTTTACCTTAGTTGCGTTTCAGGCGCCGGGCTTATGTAGGGTGGTGGGAGGGGGGCGCTGCGGTGTTTCAGTTTCAGTTGTGACCTCTTGAACCACACTTTGTAACTTAAATTTTTATGTGAAAAAAAAACAATCTTAATATCCCTATTGCTTCTTTAATCTTACAAATAGGTAGGTACAACATACACTTCTAAGAAAATCTAAATAATTATCTTTTATTTCCCACTGAACTTTTTCATCTAACATCTGTTAATAAAATAATCAAGAAAAGAGAAAACACCGCTCCGTTGACTCAGATCCCACGCGTATATCATTCTATTTATATAATTATAAAACGTTGCTGAAGAAGCCACAGTGTAAATAAATTCTCTCGGAACATTCTGTTACACTGACGTCCATCGTTTTACGATGTTTAATTAAGAGTTATACTGTGGCACAATTCAATGCTATAGAATGATTGAATGGCTTTATCAGCTGATGTTTCAGATCTTGTGTCTTTTGAGAAGTTAATTATAATTAAATTACTATTATAAATTACTAGGTTCGTTTCATGGTTGTGGAAGAATAGGTTGTGTTTTTTTTTTGTTGAGAGTTGAAACAATTAATTATGAATAAATTGGAACACGGGTTTTTAAGAAGGCTCTATCTTTATTTATTTGATAGTCAAAGATTTATTTGCTTTAGGTGGGGCGGACTCAGATCTAAATTACTGTTCTTTTGTAAATATTTTATCATTTTTTTATTATTTTTATCCACAGAATTGAATACCTATTGGTTGAGTAGGAGATTGATTAGAAACTATGTAAAGTACCGTGTTTTATTTTAATCTAGCTTTTCAATTCTCATAAGAGTTTATTAGTGAGGACGAGACCCTATAGAAGACATTCATTTTTAACCACATTATTAAAACTAGCCGGTCCAAAATTCATTCAATTTTCTATGTCTGTATGAAAATTTATTAAAATCGTTCAGCGATTTATTCGTGAAAGCCTAACAAAGTTACCGTTTTTTTTCTTGGTTGGGAAATCAACAAATGTCTTCTCCCGCTCTGGGTGGAGTGGAAAGGAGTGTCAGACTCTTACTGACTAAAACCCACCCGTGTTCCTTCTTGTGCCCTTTGCGTTCCAGGGCCGCGGTGACTCTTTCGAACAAATTCCGCAACAACAAAGTTACCCTTGCGCTTATAATATTGGTTAGGATTTGATTTTCCCAGCAGTCCGTGGTACCTAACTAACTAACACAATGTTCACCGATACATACGCACAGTTAGTACAGGAGCGTCAACTGCTTGCCCACACAATTCTCGTGAAAGCCCCACATTCCGCGCCGCCTTATCTGCTATACATTTATTTAACAGCTGTTTGCTATTCTGACCATCGTTATTAGAGGAATTAGATCGATACTTCATTAAGCATGTACATGGGTGTTATGTGTAAGGTGTTGCCCGTGACTTCACTTGGCAAGGAAATGAGTTTTTTTTTTAATTATTTCATCTACATTTAGCTTCATCTACATTTTTTCTTAGCGAACATGAGCCTTTTCATTCATTCCTTCTGAAAAGAGTTTAAAATTTGTGTGATTAAAGTTTACTTATACTTACTAAAATTGTGCTTATTGATAGCTAAACGGGCTGTTACTAGTCTTACAGAATATTTGTATGAAACAAAAATAGGGCATTATTCGACGAAGTGTACAGAATAAACAATTTTTCAGAATAATCCAAAGGGATTGACATGTAACTAAGTTTAGTGATAGAATGAGTTGCAACTTTTTACACTGAAAATAACTGTAACTCTTGATAGAAAAAAAATGCTGATACAAAGTCGATAACGTTATCACAAATTAGCAGCACCTATATTTAGTTTAAATTTAAATCACGATAGACGTTCAAGACCTAAGGCCACGATCACACGAATCAAAGCGTCAATCGTTCGGTCACGTAAAGACAGACCACTGACTCCACCGTACACCGTTACATTACAACTTCATATGTGTCCTTGGGCTAAGGCCATTTACATAGGTACTAATAAATACATGTGAATGAGATACACTTAGTTTGTATTATAGTGATAGACCGAGCAGAGGATACTTAGGTTGTAGGTTTGCACCAAATTCCAACGGAATCATTCCAGTTGATTCTAAGAAAATTGACTGGAGACAGCCAGACAGCCAGACAGGCACACGACTGTGACTCTCCATACGGCGATTCAGAATCCAGAAAACTAAATCTCTCAAATCACACTGTATTATTTACCAAGGTTACCGACATAAAACAAGGAATCGCAAAATTTAAATGGCACTTCCAGGGCACATTGCTTGCAGAATAGTTGGTCGATGAATCGAAAAGGTTCTGAAGTAGGTAGCTACCGTGGAAGATGCAGCATTGGAAGGTCTTTTACAATGTGGACCTATGATCTGGTGATGGATGCAGGATCCGGCTGGATGCGGGACACACTGCCGTCCAGATCTATGTCCAGAAGTGGAAGTTTTTTGAGTTTATTGTCGAATACATTATAATGTTATAATTCTGAAATCCAGTTTTGTTGAAAGAAGCTGATATACTAGATAAAAATATGTACATACATACTTATGTACATATTTTTATCTGGTACATTGTTTGACGGTTTTTACTAAGTTAGGAGTTTGATTATATGAGGCTCCGGAAGATATTTATTGTATAATTAATTTAGGCTGTACAAATGATACTATTTAGACAAATTAATATCTTGAAACAATCTTATCGGAGTAATGGCTCCTGTAAATATTTTCGAATCAAACTCGAATTCTGTGATTAAATAAAATAAGTTGGAGGAATGTTAAAACATTGAGAGCGTTGCTAAGACTTTTTATTTTTATTTTCGGGAGTTTACGATACTGGTACGTATTAGAGATATATTCTGTCGATTTACAAGAAATCAACAAAAAAAGAGAATTCACTATTTTTTAATTAATCGTTTTTTTATTTTCATTTTGACAAGAAAATTACAAAAATGATTTATGATAGTTACATATTATTTTCTAGTCTATGGATTACTGATCCAATGACGGACCTGTATCAGTAGGAAAACAATGAATTAGCAGGAATCTTAATTCGAAGCCAGTAAAGAATTTGAAGTGCTATAAAAACAATTCAGAGATTTTTTTAATGAAAAATAAATAACATTACTTACCTCTGATTAAAACTTCTGTCTTACCTACCTCAGGATTTGTTAACACTATCTACATACGTCATGGAGAAGAAATACATCACCTCATATGGTAAGATTATGTGACTTTGATTTGATGTGATAATATAAGTTTTTTGTTATTTGCGTTATCGTAACGCAGTTATTTGTTCAGAATTAAACACTCGCGACTGAGTAGTCAGTAGTAAGCTATCGTTTTGTTATCTGTGGCTAGTTATAGAGCTGCAACGATTACTTATATAGTGTATTTTTCTTGTTATATGTGGTTATAAAATATAGCCGAAATACTGAGGTATTCGCCAAACTAATTAGTGTGAAACGTGTACTGTTTGAGAACAATAAAAAAACATTTTATTCAAGTCGTTTTTGATGTGATTTGGGCACACCGTGTGTGTTTTTACAAATAAAAAATCAAGAAGAAATTCGTACTTTAAGTATGTGTTTGATGCAACAATTCGGATATCTTAGTAAGATATCCGAAACAAGATTTTTTTATTTACAAAATAAAGGACGCAAGGATAAAAACACTACGTTGGTGAAATATTAAACTTTTAACTAGATAAAATAACTGTTGATAGACCAAATAGTGATTTATAAATGCAGGTGATAAAGTGCTTAATCAATTAACTTAATCTAACTAATTAATCTCTTAGTTTAAAATTTAAAACAGTTCTAATGTTATTCCATTAATACTATCATTATTTATGTAATATTTTCCTGATTGTTTTAATTGTTTATTAAAAATATAAAATCTATCCGCTTATTAGTATTATCAAGGATACTGGATAAAGATTTATTTTAATGCGCATTACTCGGATTATAGTAATTGGATAAGATTATGTGCTTATTTGTGCTTAGGTCTTATCAGGATTTAGATAATCTTTGATAATTATAAACTGGTATGTAAATAGGCCAATGCACAGATTATTTATTAAATAAAAAAAACTTTTTACAAAAAAATACAACCGGCTTTTACACAAAAAATCAAAAAAGTGTAAAATAACTTTAATTTCGGAACTCGGTGTTTGTGGCTGCTTTTTGGTTTTTTGAACACCGACTTCCGAAATTAAAGTTATTTTACACTTTTTTGATTTTTTGTGTAAAAGTCGGTTGTATTTTTTTGTAAAAAGTTTTTTATTTTTCACTTTTTAGTGGTACCTACATCCCCTCCCCTCCCCCCACCTAAACGAACCAATCACATTGGTGTAAAAAAAACGTACTGCTCCTTTGCAGAGTAAACTAAGAGGTCGTCAATGTAGATAATGTAGATATTTTTTTTTGATTTTTCGAAAACCGCTTGGTCGATTTCGATAAAATTTTCATGGGACCATTTGGGAAGTATACCCCTTCGAACAAAAAAAGAATTTTTCAAATCGGTTGAAAAGAGACGGAGTTATGCGCGAACAAACATAAAAAAAAAAAAAAATACAAACATCCGAATTGAGAACCTCCTCCTTTTTTAGAAGTCGGTTAAAAATAATACACTATGAAACAAAAAGTTTTTGCTGTGTTTTATTGGAATGTATTTTTAATCTTAATAATCAAATCCGAAGTTGTTAATGTAACTCAATTTGTACCTATTTAACAAGTTAAAAGCGAGATCACGCGTAAACTGACTTTTCAAATCCGAAAAAAGTACTTTAAAACATAACATCAATACCAAAAAAACTTAGCATTCTTTTATGCTCCAATCAATAAGGTTCAAATTCGAATGTTTTATTCCGTTTTCAGCAGCAAAGGCCAAATATGGAAACTAGAACCCGCTAAAATGATAAAAGAGTTCCACTTAGGAAATGATTGACAACTAGTGACGATGTCAGGTTATTGACTATTGTCATTGTTTGCCGTCATGTCACGACGTGTGTGTTCCAAGGTTTAGTGCTAGTATCAATATGGATGAGTCAGGTGTGAGTATTTTGGTGAAGTAAGTTATTTCTGTCTCAGGCTGAATTTAACGTTTTTAAGCCGAACTTTTTGTAAAAGGTATCGGGAAATTGTTTTTTTTTTTCTGGTGGTTCCTACTTTTTACAAGCTGGTTGTTAAAAGTTTTAACTGACTGAAATTTTGTTAAGAATTAAAATGACTAAATACAGGCAGTAACTCTTTTTGCAATTTTATAGGATCAAAATAAATTACTATAAAAATGAAATAATTAATTTTTATTATACAAAAATTTAATCGCGTTCACCTTTGGTCCTTTAAATAGGTCAAATTAGTTGAATATAAAGTCCGTCACTATTGATAGTTTTAATAATATGAAGTCACCCATGGAATAAATTTTGGTGTACAATATAGTAAAGTCTACTTATCCATCTATAAACTACTCTTTTACCAACTAACACTTACCTATGAATCAATACAATGATGTTTTTTTTTAAACAGCAACATACTATTGAACTCCAAAACCACATCAAAACATCCATAAGAATCTAAATAATAACAAATTGTCGTCACAATATCCCCATTATCCCCATTTGATGTATTGTCGAACTTAACAAAAGTACACATTCCTACCATTTATCTAACAGGAAAATATCTTAGATAGAAGCAAAGTTTAAATACATACCTCATTCTCAATAAACGATCAATCTATTTCCAAATGTTTAAAAATGATCATTTAATGCTCTTAAATCATTAAATAGTATGGAGATGGATAATGTCAAGGTGTAGGATGAGGTTTTTTTTTATGTTTATCGATTGAGGGATTGTCTTTACTTGCTAAAAATCTGTGGAGATGTGTTTAGATTAGAGAGTTTAATAGATTATTATATAATACTGGCTGACCCAGCAAACGTCGTTTTGCCACATAAAATAAAATGTAGGTTGGACCAACCTTAATATTTAGGGGGATGAAAAATATATGTTGGCCGATTCTCAGACCTACTGAATATGCATATAAAATTTTATAAAAATCGGTCAAGCCGTTTCGGAGGAATATGGTAACGAACATTGTGTCACGAGAATTTTATGTATATGATGATAAGATTTTAATATTTATACATTCTTTCAGTATGTTGTTGTTACAGAAAAAAATAAATAAAGAAATATAAAAGAATGATGATAAGCTTAATCTTTCGTCCACTAGATGATAATCTTTTTCCATCTGATTATAATCTAGTGGACGAAATTAGTCCATGATTCACGAATAATCTATCTATCTATATCTATACTTATAATAAATCTGTAGAGAGGTCAATTCTGTACAAGGAATATTTTTTCAAAATAACTATCAGGGGGTGATTAGTGATCGATACTGGTGCCAAAAATGCAATCAGTAAAATTTTTGTCTGTCTGTCTGTCTGTCTGTCTGTATGTTCTTTATAGAAACAAAAACTATTCGACCGATTTTAACGAAACTTGGTGCAATTATTCTTCATACTCCTGGGCAGGTTATAGTATACTTTTCATCACGCTACAATCAATAGGAGCAGAGCAGTGAAGGAAAATGTTGGGAAAACGGAAGAAGTTACTCCATTTTTTTAAGCTTCCGTCGCGTGTGTAGCCTTAATGGTTAAAGTTACATAGAAATCATGTATTACGGAAATGTTCTACATAAAATTATCTAAAAAATATCCCGAAACAGCATGTCTAACTTTTGTCAATTTTAAACCGATCGGGCTGAGAGTTTCAAAATCGGGGGTAAAGTAACTATTATTCCACGCGGACGAAGTCGCTGGCAGAAGCTAGTTAAAAAATAAATACGGTACAAGTGTATACTGGACCTCCTCCTTTTTTAAGTTAAAAATATATTTTTACTACTTCATATAAACTGAAACTATAACAAATCTTCCACTTCTCCGTGCATGCAATATGCTTGAAAACGGCTTACAAAGTTTTTTCTTCACATATTGTTTGATTTGCCACCATTAGTTAATTTAATATATAAAAGTTAGGTACTGCTACTAGTTACTAATCAAAACTTCCTTTTTCGTCTGATAGCGCGCAGGCGAATTCCGAGACCAACAACCAAATTAAAACGTTTTTCTAACGATATCAAAAATATACATACATCTTATCTTATACAGAGTCCTTAAAACACTCATAAACTCCTACAAATAAAAAGTGAAAAAACCACTAAATTTCACAACTCTGAGGATATCAGAAAAATATTTCTAATACATTAAAATATTACCACACTGAAAACATTCATAAACTCCTATATCTTGCGTATCTATAGACAATGAACAAACAACAAAATTACAAAATTATTCATATCCCGTGGTTATCAGAAAAATATAAAAAAACTCAAAATATCGTATATAATCTATACTAATATTATAAAGAGGAAAGATTGTATTTTTGTATGTAACGAATAAACTCAAAAACTACTAACCTAATTTTAAAAATTCTTTCACCAGTAGAAAGCTACATTCACCCTGAGTAACATAGGCTATATTTTATCCCCGTATTCCCACGGAAACGGGAACTATGCAGGTGAAACCGCGGGGCGCTGCTAGTTATATATATATAAAGATCTCTAAAAAACAAAACCAGTGAAGTATCTCATTGTTTTATCTGCGTCACACAAAGGCGCGGTCGATACAAGGCAGTACTGCCTCACTGGCCCACTTCTAACGGCCTATTATGCCTATTTGTGCCCCTTTGTGCCTCTTTTAGCCTTTTATATAGTTACTGTTGTGTGGACGCAGATCATCTTCGATTTTGAAACAATTACAGCGGCAAACTTAAAAGACGATTTTTTATCTTGTTATAAAAAGTGGGCTGAAAACAAACACTGTATTAAGGGTGTAAATAAATAACACGTATAACGGTTTAATTGAGAAGAATTACAAACATGTTTTATAAGATTCTGTTACGGAACGTGTAAGAAAAATCGAAATACCTACCTACATATTTACACAACTCTTTTTATCTTCAGTGTCTTCTATTCGTCAAACGTTTGTTGCCTCTAGTGTGTTTAACAATGTGGCGGCAACGATACAAAAAATGTAAAACTACCAAAACGATAAATTTACCAATTTCCATAATAAACACCCACACCTCCAAACCTAAAAAATGCCAACAGCGAACCATTACAAAAACCTCAATAACTCACACATAGCAAATGATCAGCTCTACTTATCAACATTTAACATTTAAAGCCTCCTCGTTAAACATCCGAAATTAAGAAAAATTAACTTCCCCGGAAGGTTATAATGGCCACGTACAAAATTATGTGAAGCCATGACAATTTTTTCCTTACATCCAAGAAGGCGGGAGGCCACCGTGATTTATATAATGAATAAAAATGCTTCCTAGCGCGCGAACACCGCCATTTTACAAGGACATTGCAATTAACCACAATGATAGCTTTTCAAATTACCACGTTATTATATTGATGACTTCATAATTTGCATCCTCTAATTTTCCCACAGATTTTAACGTTCAGATGCTCTACCTTATGCGACAATCGTTGCAGAATAGTTTCCTCTATTGTACCCGTACAGTTAGATAAATCAGAGGAAGAGATAGCAAACAACAAACTAGCGGTTGCTGAACATAAAACAACAGCAGGAATGATGCTCAAACAAATAACACGAGTAGCTCTCAATAGCACGTAATCTAATCGCGATAGCGCCGACACCCCTCAGCAACAAATTAGCCGTCACACGAAGCAATCTGTGAATTACAAGTGTAAATAATCCAGAGGACGCCCAACCACCACCGTGGGCCGGGCTTGGCTAGAAAAAAAAACTCGTTAAAATAGCGGCTTAAAAAAGAAAAGCGCTGAAACGGGAAGGCTCGGGTGGTATCGGTTTTTCTCGACGCGGGCGGTTCGCTGGGCGGGGCCCCGTGCCAGTCGCGCGCCGCCGGCCGGCCCGTTCGCACGTGTCGCAGCCTCATTGTCCGTCTGTCCCGCACGGTGCACATGTTGTGTGAATTTTCGGCATGTTGATGTCGTCGTGAATTGTCAAGATGGACTTTCAGAGTGCAATGGAGACGTTTGCTGAGGCGTGGGCTGCGGCCAACACTGTGAAGTCGGAAGGCCCTAGCGATTTAGCGCAGGTTAGTTTGAATTTTAGTTTTTTTCGGACTTCATTTGAAGTATTTTTGACATTTGCATAGTTAGAAAAAATACAAATTTTCCTTACAAACAATTATAATATACTTACAATGAATACTTTTGTCTATACCTTGAATAGGAAATGGATTTTCTTTCAACAGGTTAATAAAACTTTATATAAGAAAAAAAAAAAGTTTGTAAAGTGACGCGGATATCGATTTACTTATAAACTTCACCCGCATATAGTTTTTCATAAATTACAGAATCCTGAAAGTTTTCATACGATTTTAAATACTCTTAGATAAAATTATTTTTATTGTTAACGGATTGCGGAAGTAATTAAATTATTTTAAACCTTGATCTTGATGGATGTTAGGAGGAATTACAACAGAAAAGCAATATTTTAACGGAGTTCGTACAATTGCTTAATCAAGTTTTTGAGTATAATCCTGATGAGCTTGCAATATTTGATCAGTATACCAATATGAATGCAAGGGACGATATGCAACCCGAAGGTCATCCTAATATTTCTGAAATAAACAGTTTTAATGGTTTCAGAGAGTATAAAACGGCAAATACTCATTATAAAGGTGAAGCAGTGTTCCTAGCGATCCTAATTACCGCATAGACAATAACCCAAGTTCATCTAGATAACAAATATTCATTAGCATTTAAAATTGAAGCCGCACTATATACTGGCATATATAGCTACTGAGACAATAGGTACTCTACCGATATTTTCAGCAAGGCCGTATTAGAAACCTATTATTTTATTATAATAGATAATTCAAACAACGTTGCCGCTAAACTATATCTTAGAATGTATTATTTCAAAGTAGTTGAACTTATCAATGTACATATTATTCAAGCAGTCAATGAAGTTAAAACAGCATAAATTACTTAGTTAACGATCAATAATAAAATAAAGAGTATGAATTAAGAACTATTCTTATAAATTTATTAATGGGAAAACATGACTACGAAAGAAGATAAAATTGATATTGAAATGAATATTCAGCCATTAAAAAGGTTTCTACTCACTGGGTAGACCAGACTTAGAACCTTAGAGAAAAGTGTAAGATGGAGATGGTAAAACATACATACATGCATATACTAAATATCAGCGCTAATCAGTTCAAAGTCAAAATAATAATTTCCATCTGTGTATTCATGCACGGATCAATATAATACTGTTGTCTGTTCTTTAATAGTTCAATCGGATCAGATTGGAGAAATGAGTTAAAAAGCTAGACAGATGCTATGAGCCGATATGACAGAGATGAATGGTGCCGAATCAAAAAAGTTGGAAAAAGATCTTCTGCACACAAAATTACGGAACAAGTAAAAAAATATATTTTGGTCGATTGAAATAGAGGGAGCATTAAATAATCGATTTATTTAGTATCATGAATGCATGATTATTGGTAACGCAAAGCTCTCGGTTCGATAAAAGGCGTCCATCTATTTCTTTTTTTTTTCATTGATTTCTTGTCTTGCTGTTGACTACGCGGCAACGTCATTAACTTTTATGTTATTAATATTAGTTTGTTTGCTGATAACACGAAATTATATAAGTTTAATAATGACGATTCCGCAGACTCTATTGTCTTCGCGATAAGGGGGCTTTTTGAATGCCTTTAGGTATGAATGAGCATTGGTGGTGTCGGATGTGACGTTATCCAGACTAAAGCCACGGTTCCTTTTGAAGGGCCCCATTGATTTACAGTTTATAGGAATTTCGTATGGTTTATATGTGAAATCCGTACAAATGATGTGTGCGATATTCTTAATTAGTGCCTGTATTTTTTGCTCGTTATTAATTATTGATTTCTGTTTTGTTTAAAAATCAAATGTATATTCAAAGAGATTAAGATGGATATAATGGGTCCACAGGTTACTGCAAACGACGCGTGGGATAAGTAAACTCTTTATCAAGCAGCGTCGCTGTAATCTTTTAAACGGTTAACTAAACTATGTAATTACTGATCATAAAGTAGGCAATGTTCACTAATACTGTACGGACTGGCCAGTCAGCTACCATGTCGGAGGCTTCTGTAATAACTCGTAATTACCTCAATCGTAATTAAAACCTAACAATCATCTTGGAGATATTTTTCTAATCGTCGTTATTACTGGTATTCTAATCAGCCGTACTTGTTTGACAAATTATCATCAGTTTTTATTGGATGAAGAAATTGAAACAAGTCGACATTGCTAATTTAAAACTCATTACCTCGCTTCTGGTCACGGGGAAATCAATTAATAATCCGTAAACTTACAAGTATTAGGAAATATTATACGTAAAAACTAACAGGTGTTCGGGACGAACCTTTTATATTATTTTCTATGGAGAATGAACTTTTTAGGTCTTTACATGCGTTTTCTCTTCATGTGGTTTAAAGATAACCTTGTTTGACCAGCTTTGGGAGATAAAATATAATTTTCGATGGCCATGATAAGCTATTTTTTTAACAATTCCTTTTTTGGGAACGATGGGATTTTATTTAGTTTTCGATGGGTTGTCATCACAACTCTTTGACGAGTTTCATATACAGGACAGCACTTTCTTCTTAAGCATAGACAACATGAATCATTACAACAAAACAGTCGAATTGAGAACCTCTTCCTATTTTTGAAGTCGGTTAAAAATGATATTAAGAAAATCATCTTTGTGGGAAACCTCGCCTTCTTTGCATTCAATTGGATATTTATCAATTTAAAACTTCTTGAATAAGCAGGTAATTACAATTTATAGTAGCTAGTAATTGGAATTAGTTTCCTTCAGCTCTAAGAGGCAGTGCGATAATCTTATAAATTCCAATAAATTTTTGAGTCACATGGCGTAAGCATGTTCATTAGCGTGATTATAATAAAGTTCGTAGGTAGCGTAGGTATATAATGATAGTTTTGGGATTTTGGACATATCCAATCATATCCCAATCTATTTAAAATTCTGCTTTCAGCGGCATTCTTCTATCAAAAGACTTAGCATCACAATCTACGGCTGCTACAGCAGTCTACAGTTTAATTATTTAAAGATTCGCTTTAACCGATGATTTTTCCACAATCTACGGCTGCTACACCAGTCTACAGTTTAATTATTTAAAGATTCGCTTAAACAGATGATTTTTCGCTTTCCGTACATAGTTATCTCCTACAATTTAGTCCCCCGTCGCCTTCATTACGAATTTGTTGTCTTCATAGGGCGTAAGGTCCGCGGTCACTACTCAAGGATTCGTTTTATCTAATCCAGAACTTACTTTAGACTTATTGTGGAGAAAAATTGAAATTGGGGTTATCGGTTTGAAAATTCTGAGATTATGTAGTTAATTTCCATGCTCGGTGATCTGGCAAGTATCGTCTTCTATTGTATGAGACTTAAGATATAAGGGTTAGAATAAAAACAAAATCTACGACATATTGGATGTGTCGAAAGAAAATGAGGAAAGGCATAATGTTCAGGATGTTGATCGAAATGTATTTTTTGCGTATCCAGTCTCTCAGTTGACAACGAATACAGAGCTTAGACAAGTATAACAAGGAATGAATGGACTGCCACTTTTTGTTCGCAGTGCTCTTGAATTTTATACACCCAGATAGACTTATAGGCTAATACTGTTTAGGATTACAATTGAAGCCTACAATGATAAAATTATCAACGGATTTTAAACTGTGACCAATGTCTATTGCAGTTGGATGCGGATCCAAATTCTATTGGGAAGGCCTTTGATCTCAACTTCCTAATCGGGGTTAGAGGTCCCGTTACAATTTCTACACTATTACGTTCTTAAACGACATAGTTTATTTTTGGGCGAATAAGTAACTGAAGCTTATTTGACGTTTTTCGTGAACAGTTTGTTTATTTTAATTAGCTGCCATAGATTCATCTATAATGTCTGCTGGTTCATTTATGAGTTTTCCAAGCAATTTGCATTGCATTTGCAAATGTCAAGTATCCGTTAAATTTCGTCTCATCTACATTGCACCAGTTTATTCAGCAATTTACAAATTGCATCACTATAACGACGGATAAAATGTTCATAATGTTCTACTGTTATCGATATTCTATCATTATCTTGCAATCTAACTGATTATGGTTTACTTAAATAACAATTTAAGTACGAAACTCATTGGAGAACTGGTTTTTCTGCGGTCAGCATTACGCGAATCAAATTAGTGTGTACGAACACTACGAACTATCCAACACTTTTAACTGTAAGGAATCCTGATCTATTTGTTATTAATTGGAAATCTGTCGTTAACTGTGGTCGTTGCACATTAAGGCTATTTCAGTGCAAGGCTTTGTTGTGCTAACACGTGTCCCCGATTCAGTCCGATACGATTTTAATAATCGCGCTTTTTTACTTTCGATAATTTTTTGTGTCACCAGCCTTTTCAAGTGGTATTGTGTCATTACCATTTGACTTAGCTGTCATGAAATGTTGAGCAATACTTTAATCTACCTTTGTCGCGTTTAATTTGAAATCTAAAAGTGAATACAACATCAAAATGGTGTTTTACACTTCAAACGGGGTAAGTGAAACTTGATTACGAAACAATAAGCCTTTTATTGCAATATGCATTATCAGAATAGATCAAAGTAAACTGTTACAAAACCACAAATCAAAATAGAAGAACATGGGATCAGTTTCTCTATGGTTACTTCGTAATATCGGTAGTTATTAAAGCGTGTCTGTTATAATCGATGAAATGTAGTTCGGATACGATTTTGACCGAATAAAACGATAGTGGTGTTTATAAATATTCGCCGAGTGAGCTAATCCATTATCGCGGATTATTGTTCGGAGCGATAACTAGCTTACAGCCACGTTTTGCTGTTATCGCGCGTTACGGCTTCGTTCTGGTCAACTTTGATAATAATGTGTGCTATGATTGATTTTTTAAATTCGATTCCGATCATACAGTTGATTATATCAGTAAAAAGTTAGCTCTTATTGCAATCAATGGGTGAAAGTGATTACCATAGAGTATCTGTATCGCTATAGGCGATGTGAGTTAAAAAACTAAGAATTTCACCGCAGTTCTACTATTGTTATGTTTTTTTTTTATCGAGGAGAAATAAAAAATGATTTAGTAAGCTTGTAAAGTGAACCGATGAATAGATAGTGCATCGATGGAGTTCATTTGGTCTTTGTAGGTTGTCGTGAGTCGAGTGAATAGAGGTTAAGACGGTAGTTGGTTCATTCTAGATCTATTGTTACATTGTTCAATTTAAAGTCTATCTTATTTTTTGGACACTAAGATTTCATTCTAAAAGTTGTTTTATACTAACTATATGAAGCAACTCTAATGCAGGTCAAACATAATTATTATGTCTCCACATAATTTTAAGTAGGTAGGTCAAATGTTAAAAAAACAGAACAGGTGCGAACGAAGAAAATAAATAGTTTGCATTATTTTATGACCATTTGTTTGTATATTTATAGCAAAGAATTTCACACAATTATTTTTCATTTTCCGCTATATCTAGTTCAATTAACATGAAGCCACCCCATTGTTTGCCGATACGTGTACGAACAACAAATGCTAGAATATATAACAAAACATTTTCTTGGACCGTTACTGATTCCAAATGATGACTTAGATGTTTCGAAAACGAAATAAAAAAGGGTATAAGCACAATTACGTCTATAGTCGGCCACATAGAAAGTGGGCGCGTGCCACAGCTCGACAAAAACTGCTGAGAGGTTTTAGAAGATAAATAATCCGTGCAATTAGACACGTACGGTGTGTCAGGTGAAATATTCCGTGGTTCAATTTGCGCTGGAGTCGACACAATGCGCCGGACTGAACCTAATTACGGCACCACGCGCTACCGCTCTCTTTTTGGAGCCTATATTACCTCGCCATTATTTGACAGGTTTATTTTTTCCCTAACGTATCAAATTTAATAATGCTAACTTCATCTTTCACATATTTTGTCGCAGCGTGAGAAAGGTCGTTGATAATAAGTACCGTGAAATGAACATTACCTACGGATGCGCAGTTCGCCATTGAGCACAATTGATTAGATATTTTTTGGCCGGCTCATAAAATAATCTAAGTGTATGGTGGGCTACAGGCGCATGCGCAGAGCGGGCGGCACGCGCGGCGCTCGCGTCGTCTACGCGCCCGTAATAGGCTCCATCTCGCGGATAAAGCGGCGACACCGTTACCTTTCTCAAATCACGTACACTATTGTAATATCCAATCGCTCAGAAATGAGATTGCGGCTAACAAGTTATTTACATTGACGTTTTAATATCGACACCGACTGAAAAAACTATTTAAAAAGGTAATTATAATGTGGTGTCTGTAATAGCCACCGTACGCGCCGGCACGCCGTCTTTGTGACGTAGCTAAGCTCCGAGATTAATTTTGGCGGCACAATGAACCAGTTTATAGTCAATAATACATGCTTTAATAAGTATCAGTTGCGATATTTGTTTGTCAGTTTGTCAATTGCGAAGTTTCGAAAGCGAGCGCACGACGTGCCTTCGAGCTGCAGGGGCTGATTCGATAGGATCTTTATTACGCTCGTTTTTTGAGAGAAAAAAATGATTAATATAAGGGATCGGCGCGGACGGATAAGTAGTTGAGATTGACGGAATGACGCGAGGTCTGTGACCGGGTGAGGGCGGGGGGAGGACGTGCGGGGCGCTGCGAAAAGCCGCGAGGCCGCATTGCGCCGGCGCAGCCAAAAACTAACCATAAATTACTGGCTACTTGCTGGACCGCTGACTCGGCCGCGGACTACGACACGCGCGGTAGTTTTTTGCCGGTCCTTCGATCCTGTTACAACGTAAACTTCTCACGGACATAAGATCATTATAGGCATATCTTAAAGAAATTGCTCTGAGTAATGACGTTCGAGAATTATGAGTTACTGCTTGCCGTATTTCATGAGAAGTTTCGTATTAAGACATTGTCATCTTAATCGTGACTCGAATGATGTCAAAGCCAGTTTTTGTTCGATGCGTTTCCTAAAATTACTTGTTACTGTTCTTTGGGCGGTCATTTTCTTATTAATAACTAACGACCATCCTTGTACGAAAAGAAGCTGAATAAAGAAGAGTACGGACTCATAAATGTGGAATTTCGGTAGCCCAGGGCTTGACAGGGTCGAATTAGGAGGTTGCAAATGCAGTTTACCGACATAACGTATCCTTAAGTGGTAATACGATGTTTTTGTTTATTTCTGCACGTAATAAAATTCGATTCTCGATTATTTTTACTATACTCAATGTGGAGAGATTTATCATCGCGCTTTCAAGCTATCATTAAATGTAATCCTTCTAGTGTTCATTAATTCATGATCATGCAATGTTATTTAAAGTAGAGAAATTGAAATCGTCTAAGAAACTCTCCGTGATACAGTAACCACTGTCTGTTATATATTCAGTCGAGTCCATTAAACCTTCAGAAAATCTGTGTCCGCCAGCCGCGATTAAGTCCGCCCCTGTGTTAAGTTAAGGGTGCGTGCAAATCGTTGCGAACGCCTACAAGTATAAATATGTTGACGTGCGAGGATCCCAGTCGCTGTAGGCGATCATGATATCGGTATTTAATAATAATACATAAGTAGCCAGTGTTAATACACGACCCAGGACCCTTCGAAAACGATGCCACGCTTTGACAAGAAATAATCGCCCGTAATCGTCTGCTGTTTCCATAATAATACAAAAATAAAATAGCAATGCGGGTGCTCGCAACTCCTTAAATATTCATTATACTGAACATATCAGACAAAGAGTGGCCGAAGCCTGCTGCCCGCCTTTCTCCAAGGGAAGGCGACGACGCTCACTCTAGCGATTACGCGTTTTTTTGCCCCCCTCATTATGCAGATTCTGGCGAAAAAGGAATAAATTTAATAACACGCGTTCGTGCGCATGCGTTATCGAACGCACTTGCTTCTGATAATCTGCGCGCGCGGCTTCGCGCAATTACAGCCGGGGCTGCGCCCGCGCAAGCACGCTGCCACGCCACATCCAGCCGACAATACACAATACCTTTTAAATTTCAGTTTCATAATATCTAATATACTACCAATTACAATCGTAATGCAAGCTTAAGTTACTTAATCCGTCAAAAATGAAAGGTGTATTGCATTTGATTATTCGCTTACCGTAATTGAAATGATACGGTTGTTTCACTTCAATGGATTGATACCTTTTATTTACTTATGTTGCATGATTAACAACGTAAATGAGATTGTGACTTAACAAACAATTTCTGACTAATACCTGCTACCTATTTCTGGGATGAATCGAGTTTTTATATGGTGAATTTGAGGCGAATTTAAAGCGTAGTTTCCAACTGAAAGTGTGTTGTAAAGACGCGTGTGGAAATGCATGTGTCTCCAGCTTGCGGCGGCCTAATAAGGATAATCTCCGCACCTGAGGAGTGCAATTAATAATGGGTGGGAGAGCTCACATCTCGTGGGATCCACAAACTCTGCTAAAGATTACTACTCGCAGGTACACGAGGGTGGAGAACTAATTCGGTAATCACTCAATTACTAATGCAACGAGGCAGTGTAATTTATGTACTTAGCGTATGTAGTAGATAAGTAGCATGGAAACCAATTATTGTTTCTAAAACAATAATTGTTATTTCAATGAATAAAACTTGTTAATAGAATGAATTGTTTATTCGCTGTTCAATTGCCAGCAATTACTGTTTTTCAAAGAATTTAAGAGAAAAAATAATTGAGAAAGTTATCGTATCAAATTTTGATAATGGCTATACGAAATCCGTTAAATATAATGAGAATATTTTATGGAAGGTATTGTCTCGTTATTCAAGGATTGTTGAAGGAATGGCGAGTGTTCGGAGCTGCGGGGCCGTCAGATGGGTGTTCAAGTGGCGGATCAAGTCGAAAACAGCCAAAAACTGGCCCCCGCGTCTTAGCCTTGAATGGTTTAGCCCTCTGGACACGAGCAAATAGCTGACGTGGCCCGCGGCCGCCGCGCCCTGCATACACAATGTGCGAGCAACGAGACACAAGTGCAGTGGAGACTATACACACTCGACTTTTTTGACAGTTCACCTTCAATCACTAAAACTTATAGCTTTATTCGCCGTCTGATGATCCAACCTGATTGTTTATCCTGATCTATAAAGGCAATCACAACGGTTTTCGATTATTACGGACAATGACAGTGTGAGATACGTCAAAATCATTCGATCGTCAATCGCTCGGACAACAATACGTGTCTAGACGGAATAATCTATAAGAAATACTCATCTAAAATCAAATACGAACAAAAAGCGCCTTGTCTAGATTCTATAGATTGTCTTGATGAGAGTGTTATCGACAATGACGTCTTATTTTCGTTACAATTTTATTTGCATGAAATCGTCTCGACGGTCGGCTGTGGCGAGGCCAGTAATGGAGTATTTCGTATTTGCTTCATTTTTTATTTTTTGCCGGTTCGATTACGCGAACGCGATCTCCTCATCATTCTCGGCGAAATTCGGGAGCGTCTCACCCGTCCAGCCTCGAGATATTAATTATTGATTGACGATAAAGTATGCGTAAATAATGTCTGCACGATATGTTTATAATCTGACTTTTTTCATTGCTCGTATCGATGAAATTTGATAGGGACTGGTTTATCATGAAAATTATAGTTTAGCCTGCCTTCATACGATGTTGAGTACTTACGGAGAATCTTCAATTAAACTGTGCTGAGCTCGAATTCCTGATCTGCTGCTCAATTAATAATTTCATACATTTTACCTTTCAATTTGAGTCTTTATTCCCTGTAAAACATTTTAGACAATAACTTTAAAGTGCTTTCAATGACGTCCTTAGCCAAAAATACATGAAAGATTGCCATTCACTGATATTAATCACCGTAGTAAGTGTACAATAGGTTGTTTAATTATTTTTAGCTTCATTTTGGTCGCACAGCGTAGCGTCAGCTGCCGCTGCGCCGGCGCTGGCTGAAGAGCCTGAACACCCCACTTTTAATCCACGCTTAGCGCAAGTTACGTGACCGGCTACTGCTACTGGGAACTTTGTACATTTTCTTAGTTCTCTTGCTAATTATGCAGAGTTACGTAAGTTTAATTTCAGGTAGCAGACGTGACATGTAAAATGCATAATATGTTTTTAGATTACTGAAAGTTTTTCATGGAATAATTTATAAAATAAACATAAAAGTTGCACTTATTTGCCATTTCGCACCTTTTGGCTGTAATTCAAGTCCCAATTTGGTAGACACGGGACAATCGCTTAATGTTACTGAATATGGAATACCATAATTTAACAGTTTACAGTTCATTCGTTTACGATCGCGATATGCGAAAGATAACACTGCACAAAGTTGACGGCGGAAATACCTATAAGTTCATAATTGTGTGATCGTTATTTCGCAGTTAAAATTACGATTTCTCGAATCGCGTCACTGCATATTTGTGGCTATAATTACTGAGGTCCGTGGTTTTCGCTGCGGCGAGCTAAGTGCGTGTATTGTGTTTAAAACAAAAGGGGCTGTAGAGACTACTAGAGTTTAATTTTGAAGTGAGAGTTAGTATTTGAATTGGTTTTAATCGTGGGATAAACAATGGGGAGGGTGCAGTGGCGCATGGAGACACGCCCTGCACATGTGTGCTTCAACTGTTGACTGTACACCGGCCGCTGTTTTGTTCCAATCGTTCTTTTTCACAGAATAGACGAGTGTCGTCAAGGGCTCTGTACGCGATCGTAATTATCGCTTTGTGACTCATTAAGTCATTACGCTTATAAGTTATTTCAAATTATATTTTTTTTGTAGAGTTTAATTTTTTGATGCACTAAATACTCAATTAAATAACCTTGCTTACTATTGAAGCGGGGAATTTATTATACTTACCTATTCTCGACAATTTTAATGAGTGCGTTGTTACTGAGCTTGATTTTAAACCAATTCAAATAGAACAATAGCAACTATTAATCTTTATCACTATAATCTGCTCATGTATTATTTACTCGAATGTCACGGTTGCAAGACTATTAGATTATCGATTTTATGTCACACAAAAAACGACTGCATAATAATAAGGCGCATGTAAATTGTATGTGAACGAGTTATCCCTCCGCTGGGGGTGAGTGATGCGAAACGCGTGAGCAAGCATCGCGATCGACTCCCGCGCAGGGAAATGACGGAAGCACACACACACGCACTGAACACCTTCAGCACACCACCGCACACAACCCTATGTACATATTAGTAATCCATGGTCTATTCAAATAAATATTAATACAACAGACACGTTATGTATGCAACTCTGTTTTCCACAGTTTTTATCGCATTTTTGCGGGAACACAGGGCAATAACACAACACCATAAACTGTATTTTTGCTTCATGGTAGTGCATAATATCGTTAATGGGGTATTAAGTATAACTATCTATGCAGATAAGTTCGGGTAATGAATTTAACGCTTCTGATAACATCTGCAACTGTAACAAAGGCGTGCGTGCGGCGGGACGCTATCGTGTGTGCGTACGCGCACTTGTCGTCCACTCCCACGCACACCATCACATGCCATGGCTTTTTTCGAACGCAATAATTGTTTTGGTAAAGGAAGTTGCGGATACAAACGGAAAGTAATAACGAAGTTTTCGACCGCACGCAATTGATATTACATTCTAAATTGCAGTAAAAATATGTGGTTTAATAAGGCCGGTGATTTTGATCTAGCTCGCTCAGACGCTAATGTTATTTCATGCGAAAGTGTAAATAGCGTTACGATTCATGAGCACGGACGATAGATAAGCTTTCAAAAAATTATTATCATGGAGTAAACGAAAAAACTTGTAATTACAGGGAGTTGCGTTAGAAATTGCATACATTTACTCACGCATCGGTATTAAGTAATTAATTCGCCGCCCGCTCGCGCTATCGGCCGACGATCTCGCGAAACGCTCTCATCGAACGTACAACAATCAAAGCTCCGTTGTCTACTGTGTAAACAGTAGCGGCACGATTATAATTTGCGGGTCGTTGGGAAACTCGTCAGTCGTCACAGTCGCGCGACTTGTTTATCGATCTATCGGCGGATGCGTCGCCGATTGCCATCACAGACTGACCGTTACACAGCGTAAGTTTTTCGCGAGAAAAAAAAAACACAATTATAATAATGATCCTCCTAGTATGGGATGGCCGACTCTTGTTTATGCAAATGTATTTACTAATTAAGAGGGAAATAATTTTCAATGTAGTTTGCATGTTGTTCAACGACAGAAAAAACTATGCAGTTTCTCGATGGGGTACCGACCCGATCATTGTCACTGGCATACATAATTAGCTGGTAGAGTTGACTGATCTATTGTAATAGCAAATGTATCGATGACCGGTCATTGATCGTATCGACCCCATTGATATACGTATCGACGTGCTCCCGTAGATGTTTATCGATATTTATTTTATATCGATCCCTAAATTACCGAGTTGCGCCCTAATCTGAATTGATGCATTTCTTGGGAACAATTCTTAGTCCGTTACGCATTATAAGTCCCTTGTTTGTCGAACTCTACGGCTTTTTAAAGCGGCTTAAATGTGAATAGAGGGCCGGGAAGTAAAGTAAAGGGTTCATATAGAATGCCAGTTATCGCGTACTTAATCTCAGCGAGCAAATTAGGATTAATTGAACTTTTTCCTTTTAGCTCTGAGCGTCTTTGTGTTCATGCGTAATTCGTTCAACGTGTCACTCAAGGAAGTATATAGAGTGGATAATATAATCGAATAACCGTTGCCTTCAGTTTCAGCTTTGAAAAGGTTTTAAGAGGATCCTTTACTGAAGTGGATTTAGTGTATTGCGAAGTTATTTGTGTCATAGATTAAACGTGACTCGATTGCATGGTTCCACTCTAAAACTAATAATCATTCGATTAGATAATGATAGCAATAAACGCACATTTTGCTACTGGTTTAGCAAGTCATCAACATTCATAGACAATCATTAGTAATGAGTATTTTTAATACATACCTCATTGTTGCTGCAATAGGAAAGTTTATAGAATTGCATTGTTTCTTCAAGTCTATGATTGAACCGTTACTTAGTTACCCAGTAAGAAATGCTTAGCAGTTTGTTTATTACTGTTAATGATAACTTTCATAAATTGTCAAAATGCGAAAAAATGTTAAACCAAAATCTATTATTTGAAAATATTTCACAACTTTATAAATTGTTACACTAGTACGAAAAGTATAGCGATCGTTATGTTTTGTATCATTTGGGTACAATATTATCCGATGCCGCTGTATCATTGGACCATCTTTATTTTCGTGCCTTATCCCATTTGTTATCCCTTATTTTTGTCTTTGGTAATGATTGTCTTAACCAGAACAAGATATTTATCATCTGGCATCATATTTCCACTTCTGCTACTGTTTTCTCCACTCCTACACCACCATTTTATAATATTTCCCTTTCCTTTTATCCAGCTTTAACTGCTAATGGGACTAACTTGCTGTGTATTGATCATCCGCGTTGACCATCGTATCTTCTGCTATAGCACCATCCATTGGTATTATATCACCATAATTAACATTATTACTTTCCATTTTGTTCTCTGAATCGTTTCATACACTCCTTCAGTCCCTCGGCTAGTGCATTGCTATTTTCCATAACCAATGACAACCATTGTGTTACTTTCTGATACAGAACCATCACCTACAATGTCATCTACTTTCCTATGTAACTAACTTTTCACCACTTTCAATAGTGGTATTAACCACTCGTGCAATTCCACGCATAGTGCGTCAGAATTAAGGGGCGAAGGGGTAGGTATCTATAACCCGATGGCGGTTAGGATCCCTCAGGTGTGACGCGACGGAAGCCCGCTATCATTAAGCTACCCACATGGAGTGCGTGCACGCACACACACCCGCCGTGTTTATGCGATGTCCTTGTGTGTACGATGGGACGGATTATGCGAGCTATTTAAACTTTTTGTTGATATAAGTTCTGTGCATTTTTTTAATGTTTGGTCGATTGCAAAAATGCTTGGAGTTTTCAAGTCTGTTATTTGACGGTGTCTTGGTGTTCCTGTATCGTAAAAATTGAAAAAGTCTTAGGCCCTGTTTCACAATTGCCAAGTAAACCTTATCTGATTGATAAACCTATGAACCAAACAAATTGAATAGTAGCTATTTTAAAATGCATGCCATATTAAATTGGTTATTTAATTTGGCCAGTTTATTTTTTATCTGTCAGATAAACCTTATTTGATGATTGAGAAACAGGGCCTTAATATCCCTATCTTAACTATCAATTAGTGCAATGATTAGGCAACCGAAAGAAGATCAAAGTACCCGCGTTTTATTGTTTCTTCGAATCTGCTTATGTAGCTTTAAGTAGTTAGCACTATTTCTGCAGATTCATATTTAACTCCTTTTTATCTTCCCTATTTTTTCACCTCTTAAATAGGAAGGAGGCCTTCTAATTCCACATACATTATATTATTTTCAACAAAAGCTAATGTAAAAGTCGTCGGGTCTAATCCCGGCCTGTGCGCACATATCCGTGGATCCGGGGCGACACAGCCCGCTAGCCACCCGGCGAACAATAAAATGTGTGTGCGACTAAATATTACTATTTTCACTGCGTTCCAATACACCTAATCGACTCGAATGGATTAATTTTTGCAGTATCCTGCATATTTTATTGCGCTTCTGCGTTTAGCTCATTATGCGTATTTTGTATTGCTGGCAGCCGTTTTGTTTTTCTGTTTTTTGTTCTTTGGCTTTTCATTCTGAAGTACCTACTGTTTCAATGAACGGATTCTAGCAATGCTCGAGAAAGTTCTGTGTCAAAAGGATTGAATTGTTTATCACCGTCATCTTTATCTTAATCATCAAGTTGAGCTTATTCGTCTGTCTAGAAAAGTACTTTCGTTTCAGTAAAACAAGAATATTTCTTTACTTATTCTGGCTAATTGTCTTCATTACCACTGTTAAAGTTTACATTGTTTACACAAAAAGTCCGTCGCGCGTCACCTACAAGGTGTCTGCAATTAGTGGGCTATCGCCTGCGATACCTATGTAATTACCTATTATAGTTCCACCCCATCTTTCAATTACTTCAACAATCACTATACTTATTATCACCGCCAAACACGAACGGTTTTTTTTAGATACGCCCCACATGAGGAATTCGTTCTCAAGTCAAAAGTCCAAGTCAAGCATCTGTATCTAAAAATGTATTTGCAAGTACCGTGTTATTAAGCACAGGGATTATATTTTCGTCGACTTTTTCAACTGTTTGTACCGTTGACACACCTCCACAAAAGATACTATCGATCAAGACTTTCTCTTTGTTCACTTTATTGTAATACTCGGTATCATATCCACACCCAAGTATTAGACTCTGTATAGTTATAAACGACGTTATTTTTCATTGTGAAAAATTGTTAAGCCCAAACTTTTAGCTATTTATGCACATTAATTAGGTAATTTGAATATTTATACAGATAATCCTGTTGAATTGTCAAATAGATGATTTATCTTGTGATGTCATACACATTGTTAGTGAGAGACAAATTAGCTTCGAGTGTGCCATCTAATTAATACGAGAGACGTAGGATTAAGGCGGGTTTTTGTTTGAAACCTGGTCATACTTCAGTGTACGTTTCGTTTACAATTTCAAATGCTGTTTTCTTCGTTGTTATTCCCTTATGGAAAGCATCACATTTTTATTTGTGTGAATCAATCGTTATCAACAAGTGCATCGGTAATGCTTTCAGTTTTTTCCCTTATTTGACCTAAGTCGTGCGGCATTGGCTGTTTTTCTTGATTGTCTTCATTCTTTGATTCACCTACATCAATCATTTCAATCCTCAATATCTACGAAAAAACAACCCTGCCAGTTTTCCCTCCACCAAACGAAAGTCTCCTACGTCATCGCTTACACTTGCTAACCTCTCACCAAAGTCCTTGGCGACCCTTCTGCGACACAATTCCGTATGTGCTGACATCAGAAGCTCGGATTGCCGATAGCATAAGTGGCTATATTTAGAATCTGTGCTGCTGATTAATGGACGTTTTAGTGGGGCGTATGTCGGTTATGGCTAAGTCATCTCACGTCGACAATTGACACCGTAACCCCAGGCTTTAAGACTATCTTTCATCACCACCAATTTAGCAATTGTCTACGAAATATAGGAATCAATCGTCATGATTTATATTTGGGTGCTTCTGCTTGTATGGTGGGGATTAATTTGCTTAGAAATGTCATTCTGGCATAAAACGTCGTCTTTTAAAAGTGATCGGCACGAAGGTGTGTCTTGTGTAGGCGAATTTCAAATGCCTACGTATAAGCTTATCATCCTTGGTCCACAGCCCGACTTGTTCTACTGCTCTAAATGGCTAAATGCCTAAATATTAGCTCCTTCATAGAATTTCAAATTGCAGTGTTTTACAAAAAAAAAAAAAAAAAAAAACTGCTGAAAATTAAAATTACCCGTAAAACGTCACCTCTTCTTTTTGACTCAGAAACTAGACTTCCTTCTCCAGTCAACAACTCAGTCATATCGCCGTACTTGCACTGAATTCCTATGAAGAATCGAGATATCTAATTCATAGCATAAATCGGTCGTATATCATGTTCGTCATAACTAACATGCATAATTAGGCAGTAGCATGGCGGTTGAAACGCACAGATGAATAAAGAAATGTCAATTCTTTTTTATTTTATTAATATGCAAAATTGAAACCGGACGCAAGTTATGAGCGAGCGGCGGGGAATAATAAAATTGATCAATTTTGCATTTTATTTTTGTCAGGTGAGGCTAAATACGTCCATCACTCGATAAGGACTACCAAATTAAAATTTTGGAATAAAGAAAACTTTTACTGTTAAAAGAAACGTTTAGTTCTATTAATTATTATTTCCGCATTGCATGCATGTTAAGTTTTCTGTTCATACAATTCATAGTTGAATATATAGATAGAATAGACATACTTTATTTAACACCAAACTTAGTTACAATTTTTTTTTATACAAGCTTAATTCTATGGGTATAATAGTAGTCTTATTGCTGAAAGTGATATCTACCAGACAATCTTTGGATGGACTGATAGAACTTAAAATAAAAGTAAGGTTAGGTGTCCACTATGCCCGTTTGGCAGTCAAAAACTGATTATTTGAATTTATTACCACAGTATGCAGGAATTGTAGCTACCCATTAATCGAAACTAATAAGAGTACTCTATAGCTGGTCAATGATATATTTTCAAAATTAAACTGTTGAATGTTTAATTGGTTACGTAGCTAATTAGTGAAGTAAAAGCAGGTTAAGCTGTTGGTCGCGGCTGTCATTTGGAGATCTTTGGCAGGCGCTACGGATTATCGGTGTAGATTGATAGAATAATCTGCCAAGACAGAAGAGTACCGTGTTACCTAGTTAATGGGTTGCGAATGCCTGGTAGGCAGCCGTTCCACATAAAATACTGGTAGTCTGCTGTATCCGGTTTGACTGGGAATCGAACCCAATATAGTTGGGAAAAGTCTAGGCAGATGATGATGTTGTAGATATTCTTGAAAATTGTAGAGTTCAGGTTCTTATTTCAACTTTTTTTTTTATAAATTATTTGGAACAATATTTTCATCAGTTCGCTGTATGATACCCAGGTGCTAGTTTCAATTACTACATAAAAACCACATCTAATCGCTAGTCGCTCCATACTTGCACCGCGCACGTTATCTGCAATTACTACGCATCGCACGGCCGTCGTGCTAAACATGTTGAGCTCCCGAGTTTAGTAAATAGTTTACGAGCCATTTTTACTATATTTACCAATATCACATGCCCTCTAGAATACCTAATACGAAAACGGAAACTTAATAAGCCTTAAACTGCCTACTTATGATAAAAAATACGTATTCGCACTATATGCATAGTTTTCCATCGTTTTAAATACCAACTGTTTTCGCAATTTGTCTACACTTTTCATTAAACCTAAATAGGTTTAGACTGTGATATCGAGATTTAATTAAGATCTAAGATTGCGTAGAAATAGCTTAAACGACATTATCGCGTTAAAATAATGAACAATATACTCACGTAGACCTAAATAATTACTTTGATTGTAACTACTTCTAGAACTTGTTGAACTAGATTATGTACGCATCGTTTGTGTGTTCTGAGAAAGTTAAAAGGAGTCAGGAGTAAGTTTGTGGTGTCAAATAACTGTTAGATGGCATGGTCGCCATAGGAATTGTAGCGAGATCGTCGGTCTGGGAAAAGTCTGCTCGTTCTGTCGAACGTAACGCGTGAGCCCGCGCGCTGCGTACAAATATCCCTATTTGCGGTTTAGAGTTAGAACAATAGATTACTGGACGACGTTGTACAATCGTCCAGTTATCTGTAGCGACCGGCGGATGCGATAGTGGTAATAGCGGTAGGTACTATCGGGCAGATAGATTCGGCTCCTATCAGCCCTACATGGGAATTTATACTCGTGTGTACGACCACAAGCGTAATATAGTTGTTTCGTTACACGAAATGTACCATAGTTTGAGATAAGGAGCCATGGCTTTATGATCCCTGTCAGTAACATGTTTCGAAGATTAAACTGTAATAATAAAGTGGAAATGGTCGCGATATTTCATATTATTTACAATGTTACTCTGTTAAGTGTTGTTTGAATTCCTTTATTCCAGAAATAGGATATTCTCGAGATCTATTAATTTTGTTACTGTTAATATCAATATGTTTTTGTTAAACGACAGGAGAAGACGAGTTAGACAGTAGTCGACAAACAAAAGCTTATCGCGTGCTTTGTTCCGATAGGCGTCAAATCAGTAGAGTCATATCAAAGCTGTGTATATCAAAGCTCGTAGTTAAAGTTCAACGCACAAAGTGCATAATCGTAGTAATCAGTTGGAGCCAAATGTCATCGACCCACTTATCTCGGCCGTCCATCCCTTTTACAATTACAACAACAAATGAGTAAGACTGCACCGATATGCATGCATCGATACTGATGGAGAGAGGAATAAAATCCTGTGTGAACGAACTCTAATCTCTGTTTTGTGCTTCCAGACTCGGGAGATGTAAACGTGCGTACGCACTGATAGATCGTCCGTTATACGCTTGTGTTTCAATCGTTGTCTCTCGGTTTGTTGATCCGAGTTTTACTGGGTGATCCGGTACTGAGAGATGTAATCAATGAGAGTAGACATGGTAGATATATTAATAACATGCTTTTATCATAATTAACTGGATTAATAGACTTATCTCTCTGTTTTAAAGAAGCATTTCACATCTGCTAAGCCAAAAAGACAGGCAGGCTAAGACAAAAAACTAAAGATTAGTTACGAGCCAAACAATATTAACACAGTCACGGATAGATAAAACCGCGTTAGCATCTAAACTGCCGGTCAAATAAAACTGAACCGTTCTGATTTACTAAACACATCAAAAGTATCTAGGGATCAACATATATTTTTGCAATAACTTTCCTCCTGATTGATATTAATTAAAATTTTCTTTAAGGATTCATCAAATAAAGTGTTTTCGTTTGTCACAGTAACGATAAACCAAGTCACCTTTGCATTAATAAAGAAATTTGCCATTTTCCTAATAAAGGGATTTTTGACATTTGAACCACTAACATTAAAGTTCGAAAAAAAGACTGAAATAACAGTTTTCTTTAAAATTTTATTGGGTAACTTAAACAATTAATAATCCGTGTTTCTACCGCGAACACTAACAACACAAGAACATCGGTTTGGCATACTCAAAATGAGTTCATCCAAATCACGCTGTGGAATGGCCGCCCATGTTCGTTGCAACAACAAAAAAAGGTCTTCTTGCGACTGGATACCCTCCATATTCGGCAGAGCTCTTCTCTGTAGCATATCCCATGCATGCTCAATCGGGTTCAAGTCTGGCGACTGAGCAGGCCAGGGCAGGACATTGATGTTAGCTGCGGCGAGAGTCTGTCTTACAACTCTTGCGGTGTGCGGTCGTGCATTATCATGCATTAACTGAAATAAGGGACCGATTTGCACTTGTAGAGGAACGATGACGTCTGATACAATCGTCTCAGCATAAATTTGAGCGTTGAGGTTGCCTCTGATCCAAATCAACTCAGTTCTTCCGCCGATCCAAATACCCGCCCATACTATGATGGTTCCACCACTATAAGGATGGACTTCCTGGCAGGATTTTAATCGCTGTTGGCGTCCAGGGGTTCTCCAGTGTCGTATACGTCTTGTATCCGGTCTCATACCAAAACGAGACTCATCAGAAAAGCACACGAAACGCCATTGTTCTTCTGCCCAATTTCTGTGTTCAAGAGCCCATTGATATCGAATCCTACGATTGTGCATTGCTATAGGTGGTACCCGTAGCGGTCTTCGGGAATGAAGGTTCACTTCATGCAAGCGGTTTCTGACTGTTTGGTCGCTAATTAAGTTCCCTGAAGAGTGATGAAGCCTCACGGCTAACATCATGGCGGTTATTGTTGGAGCTCTTCGAGTTAAGATTTGAATGTATCGGTCTTGTCTCCGTGTGGTGCAGCGATACCGTCCTCCATGGCGCTCAGCCAAGGTAAGCGAAGAGCTCTGCCGAATATGGAGGGTATCCAGTCGCAAGAAGACCTTTTTTTGTTGTTGCAACGAACATGGGCGGCCATTCCACAGCGTGATTTGGATGAACTCATTTTGAGTATGCCAAACCGATGTTCTTGTGTTGTTAGTGTTCGCGGTAGAAACACGGATTATTAATTGTTTAAGTTACCCAATAAAATTTTAAAGAAAACTGTTATTTCAGTCTTTTTTTCGAACTTTAATGTTAGTGGTTCAAATGTCAAAAATCCCTTTATTAGGAAAATGGCAAATTTCTTTATTAATGCAAAGGTGACTTGGTTTATCGTTACTGTGACAAACGAAAACACTTTATTTGATGAATCCTTAAAGAAAATTTTAATTAATATCAATCAGGAGAAAAGTTATTGCAAAAATATATGTTGATCCCTAGATACTTTTGATGTGTTTATTTTATCACTTTAAGCCTATTCCAAAGCTCGTATTTGTGCATTCAAAAGCGCACCGTCATCAAAACCAGGTAGAAGTTCTTTCATCTCCGCAAACTGCGTCCTTGTAATGTAACCGTTAAACTGATGATCCTGTTTGTAACAATATTTTTTATTACTGCTTAACTGACGTAATGGGATAAACAATAGACCAATAGCAAGCCACGGACATCTCGGGTTTTGTTTAGCTGTCATAAAACACAGGTAAAGGCTACCTCACTTGTAAGAACATCTTAATTGCTCCGAGTTTCACAAATCCGTCAGTCAGCCGACACGTTTGATTTTTTGAGCTTAGTTTTGGGACTGCTTTATGTTTTTGTTTATTTCGTGTAAACACGGTTTTTTGTACTAAAATAGCTTCCAATCCCTGTCTAACCAACATAGAGATGTCACGCACAATTTTATTATCTATCATTCCATTTCTTCAATAACTGTCGGATGTAAGAATATAAACAGTTGATAAATAAACTATATAATTTAATAATTTATCGCCTTCCTGACCTTTTCCTTCATTTGCCTTTAGCTTTGGTTATTGTAATTAAAATCCGTATTTGGTGCGGTCATATTATTTTCATGGCGTATTTTTTTTTACATTATTCAAGTCATTGAAAGGGCAGACGCACACGTCATATCAACTGTATTCAACCCGTATGCACTTTACTTAGAAACTGAACTGTCGAATAATAAGTGCATTGTGTGACCGTATACGTATCACTCGGATTAGTGAGGGGAATACATAACGTCGATAATTTGCACAGCCAATGAAGCGAACACAGCGACAGGTGACGGAATTTTTATCGTTGAAAGAATTTATTTCAATTTAACTAATTAGGTTTTTGTTAATGATTTTTTGTGTGACATTTCAATGGTTGCGCTCTCACATTCATGCGTGCATAAGACACATTGACTTTTAAGAACAAAAATATCTCTTTCGGCCTTTTAATCTAACCTATAAGAGTTTATCAGATGTCCATTATGGAAGGTCCTGATCGAGGTCAACGACTCCATGTGAGCATATCGACACATCGACAGCGGCGGCAGGGCGGCGCGCGCCACGCACTTCCGACGCGACGGATTTGCCGGAATCGGTGCGGGCGCATCAAACGCGCTGCAAAATTCGGACGGAGGCGCGCGCGCGTGAATCAATTTGAATATTTTTTTCGGTGCCGACATGGGAATGGCTACCTCCCGCCATGGGCATCACACACAATTTTCGCGACTGTGCTCAGCGCTCGACTTAACAAACGTTTTGACACAAAACAAAGAATTTTTATAGCGCATAATCTCAGCGTGTACAAGCTTTATGAGTCGTCCCGAATTGTTTCGTTGACATTATACGTCCATATTACATTCAGATGGTCCTTGTCGAAATTAAGGCGCATATTATTAATTACGTTCGTTCAAGCGAGCTCATGTAAAAAGCTACAATTTAATTACGAAAAAATGTCGCCTCTTATTATTTTTTTCAGTTGGATTCAGTGTATCCGAGTTTCGTCGAGTTGGAGCCCACACGGGCTTTCTTGCTACCAACATCTCACGTTTTTGAGTAGCCGTAATATTTAAATTGCCGACATAGCTCCTCCGGGCATACCTTGCATGGGAATGTGCGCGGCGGTCGTCAAAACCCGCTTTTACCGAATGCGTAGTGCGCTCTCCAAAGTCAGCACAGTCCGCGCGCCTTCCTTGTCTAACTCGTCAGCGAGAACCGCCGCAGACAAAGAAGTTATGGTGGAAAGTATGACTACTTTTACTGGACGTTTATTACGTTAGCAAACGCATCCCGCCTAAAATTTTGCATGGATGCGTTGCGCATGCGAAAATGAGTTCGGGCGCACGGCGGCGGCGCAGGGGCACGTACGCAATATTACCTGCCGATGCATATTAATGAAGGAGGAAGTTTTGTCAACAATATCTAATGTGCTCCGCGAACTCGCCGCGGTGCCATTGATAGCTTTTTTGTTTCATATAAATTCGTTTCCAAAGTACTTTTATAGACGGCGCCATATTAAATACTGCAATATTGCATAATGTATGTCACAGACATTATATGTCTTATTGAAAACAATCGGTGTGATTGTTCACGATAGACGATGCTCTACAATATCTCTATTCGCCGCAAGTGGTTTAACAGGGTTATTCCATTTAAATCGTTCGCTACTTGAGTATTAATTAGCGATAATCATGATGGAAAATAATCTTCGTGACGATTACTGTCAGGTTTAAGTATTCTTCAAGTGGAAATATCTCGAGTGGTTTATATCGTTTCCTTGATAAATATCATATGAAAAATTCTTTGAATAATGTTATCAGCACAATCGTTATACATTTATAAGTATAATACTAAGTGCTTATATCGTTACGTTGCCGAGTATACGAAAGTATCTACTGCGTATTTCAGTTGCTTTCCTGCCTTCAATTATTTCAGTGGTAATAATATATAAAATTAAAGTTTTAACTCCTCGAATCATTGTTATCCAACTAAGATTGCTGTTTATTTTAGTAGGATACAATACATATCTGAGATAAATCAAGATTTTATCGATATGCCAAAAATATTGAAGCGGACGTTCCTATTTTTAGAAACTTACTATCTTTTAAATTTCTGATCTGAATTACTGAAGTTTATATTATTGTTATAATAACAATATATAAGCACTCTTTTTATTCAATGAAATAATTAACAAATAATTTCAGTACGTCATTTAATTTTGTAGAAAGTAGTATAAATTAAAAATCCGGTTACAGTAATTATTTTTAAAACATACGTATTTGTTGTTCCAAACATGAAAATACTAACAAGCCCAAATAACCATAAAAGACAGATGCCGCTCAATACACCGGAAATCCACATCATCAAAGATTGTCAATAAGATAAGAAAAATAAAAATTACCGCAGAATACTCAAACACCAAATATTTCCGTTGAAAAGTGATTCGTGTCATTTGTTGAAACAAGTTACTTAGATAAAGCACGCGTGGATAATCCGTGCCGCAGTGAGATATGACGAAGTATGTCGCTTTGTGTCGTGGTATATCGAAAAACGTGCATTATCGCACTAAGTCGCGGATTACCGCACTGATTTATTTGTTTTATCGCGTTCCGTCGGAATTCACAAAGAGATCGCGACAAGATTGCGCGTACTTGTTTTTGACTGACAACGTCATTGGATTTATTTTTATCGTATTATATTTTTGTATATATCATTGTGCTGTGTTTTAATATGATGGGAAACTAAGGATTTCTGAGTTAAGGTACTATATGTTTTCTGTTTATTTAAGTAGTCTTGACGGTATAGATTTGGTCACGTAAAGTAACATATTACATTAGACTAGCAGCACCCCGCGATTTCACCCGCGTAGTTCCCGTTCCCGTGGGAATACGGGGATAAAATATAGCCTATGTTACTCAGGGTGAATGTAGCTTTCTAATGGTGAAAGAATTTTTGAAATCGGTCCAGTAGTTTTTGAGTTTATTCGTTACATATAAAAATACGAATCTTTCCTCTTTATAATATTAGTATAGATTATGAGTGAGATGGAATAGTCGACTTCGATATGGTGAGTTTTGATGTTGTATGAACCATTCATCTAAAACCACAAATCTAACTTCTAAGCGCCTACACCAGTCATCAGATATCCGCGAAACTACTCGCCAGACCACTTCAATTACCGACTATTTGTTTTTAATTTAAGCCCCAAATCTTCACCATCTACTTAACTGTAACTCGTCCAATTTGGAAGCCTGCCTATTGGGTAACGGTGAATGATAGTGAACCAAATCACACGTTTGAACGTGAAGCAATAACAAAAGCTCTGTGAGGATCTGAGTGATTGCTCACACGTTAGCGAAAGCCGAACAAATTAAGTTAGCACTTTGCCTAGAGACCATTTGCCTCCAATTTGTGGGCCGCTCGACAATATGCCCTATGTGTTTATCCCGTCCAAAAACAGTGCAAATGACACTAATTACCATTGCCATTGTAGCGGGGCTGTGTTAATAGATTGCTCATACCGCTCTGAATTCTTTAAACCGTTGATGGTCGGCCCATATACGAGTAAAAGAACTAACACGTGGATTGGAATATTAGGTATTTCATTGCGAACAGTCTAGTGCTGTTCTGTAGAATGTACTTCGATCGAAGATCCTTAAGTTAACGCACACAATAAATGCAATAAGGCGAACTGTCATTTTTAGAAATGGAATTTCATTTGTCATCGCAGAATCGCCCTTCGATTTTCAAATCGATGGCTAAGGAAAAGATTTAGCAAAAATAAAAAAGAATAGAATCGCTATATTACGAGAAAAATATGGCCAGTAGGTAGTTACTAATTTTGATAAGACCATCCTTCTATGATGGCCTTATATTCAGCTTTGTTTCTCAATAACCTATATGAGTTTCAGCAAACAAGTCGACCTATTTCTAATGATTGGGTATCATATCGAGTGTCCGAATGACGATGTCAATAGATACGTCACTAATTCAACGTGAACTATGGATCTGAACCTTTTGCTTTGTGTGTCAGTGTTGTTTGCAAATATCGTCACTGCTTTGGAGTTTGGACTGCCGCATGCCGTTAGGCTGTGTTTCACTTGGTAATTTTGTTGTATTTTTTTCGCGCCATGGGAAATGTTTTTAAAGGATGCTGTTATTTCCAGCTCTTGACCACAGTCTGGTTTGATGGAAAGCGTTGGATGAGGTTTACGATTTAACGAGCGAGTCCAGATTATGCCATATACATTCATTTGTAGCTTCTTCAGTATTCAGGGTTTACTGTTGAATCAGGAACTGCTGTAAGAAAGCTTGATAAATAAAATCCATTGCACTTGCAATGGATTTTATTTATCAAGCTTTCTTACCAACTGATTCGGTTAAACACTATTATGTCGAAAATATTCCAATTAAGAATCTTCTTTATTGAAATATTTTCGACATAATCTACTAATATTTTCTTTTAGGTTTTTTAAATATCTTTCTAACGTATCTTATCAATGCGGTTACCAAAAAGGCTTATCCCATTAAGGTATTCCAAATATACAAGATTTTTCGCTTCATTTTTTAATTATCATCTAAATCCCACTTGTGTTGCATTTATCAATTGATTTGCTATCTACACGATACGATTCACCGTAGGTACTGTGCGAGCACGTGATTCCGCTTGTTCAGTACTGCATTCACAATCATTCGATTCCATGTCGAAATGAAAAGGATATCCATGGACAAAAAGGAGATACTTTTTCTCCTTATTTGAAGAATTTACTATAGAGGAGTATTGAAAGAGCGAGCGAAGCAAGCTCAACATTTAATGTACCGGGAAGGTTAGGTTTTATTTTTAATAATTAAATAGATAGTAATAATATTTGGCACATTGGAGCAAGCGCGAGCGTGCGAATAATTCGAAAATGTTTGCACGCCTTTTCGCAGGCTTATGTCGATAGACTGAGATAGGCTTGCCATGATTATGATTTTCATTACTTTTCTTACCAATAGGTTAGGTATTTAAAATATATTCGAGGTAGTTCATATGAAAAGATAGAGTCAAAATTAACATCATCATCTCAGTCAAAAGATGACCACTGTGGGAAATATCCTCCCCCAAGAGCCGCTATATCGAACGGTCCGGTGGGTCTTGGATCCAGCAAGCTTAAGACTTTTCCTTTTCACTGTCTACAAACATAACACTTAGGTATTTAAAACCTATGCTGATATTTCCTTCACCGCAGTTATAACGCACATTAATAATCTCAGCAATGTAAATGAAGATTATACTAAAAGTTAATCTATACTAATATTATAAAGCTGAAGAGTTTGTTTGTTTGGTTGTTTGTTTGTTTGTTTGTTTGTTTGAACGCGCTAATCTCAGGAACTACTGGTTCGAATTGAAAAATTCTTTTTGGGTTGAATAGACCATTTATCGAGGAAGGCTTTAGGCTATATATCATCACGCTTAAGCCAATAGGAGCGGAGCAGCGATAAAGAATGTTTTAAAATTGGGGATTCCACGGGGACGAAGTCGCGGGCAGCAGCTAGTAACACAATAAATCTGATTTTATGACGAGCAAGAGATAATACAGTATTATGTGACAGATAGTAAAACACATATCCTTCACTGTTTGAAAAGAGTGATTAGCACACATTAAATAATACGAGGTTACAACTCGTTGAAGATTTTTTTAGGATAGTTTAAGCGAATTCTTATCGGATTCTACGAATATTTGATGTAATAGAGGTCAGAATTGCATCATGATGTGGATAAGATTATTTTTTTGCGTTTACTTACTAATCCGGTTTTATTGTTGGTTATGTCATCAGGTGGTTAATACAAATACTTTAAATGTTAAAATTCGCAACATTATTAAGCTCGTTATATTTGGTGGAGCATTTCGTATCTAATGTCAATATCAATCCGCATAAAAATATATTTAATAATCTATCAGTGTCTCACCGTGAACTTTTTGAAGCACACGAATTGGCGATCTTTCAGTGCGTAGTTTCACAATATGTCGGTAGGTACATCGACATTTTTTTTTATTATGGCTACAGAAGTTTATTTTCATTTTAACGTACCTAATCGACAAAACGACGAATAAAAATCTTTTACAAAAAAAAACACCCGACTTTTTGTGTAGAAGTCGGTTGTTTTTTTTTTTTGTAAAAAGATTTGTATTTTTTATAGTAGTTAAATAAACGAATATTAGTATGTAATATAGCCTTGTATATAGTTGTGTATAGAGAAAGAATCTATTTAACATATTGAATTGGTCAAATATCCAAATTATTGAATTAACGATAAAGTCAACTTCCGCTGTCCAATATTTGTTTTTATTATTTAGAGTGTGGGAATCAGGAAATTGATTAATTAGTTCTTAATTTAAATTAACAAAATTGTATTATATTCTTTGATATCAACATTTACTTATTTACTTTGAATAATATTCGTTGATATCAATATTTGTAAAGGTATATAATATACCTACTATGCAACACATCAGACTTCTGATTAGACTCTGCAGCAAAGAGCATTAGTGTTTACAACATATATTAGTTGTATCAGTTAAAAACTTTTGTTGAAATAATTTTGATTAACTACGAGTAGGTCGGCTTTACTACGCGTTTTCACTTACATACACTATCCCACAGGAACCCATGTATTATTTCGGGATGACAACGTATGACATTCTGACATAGTGTAGCTTTCTATTATTAAAACTATTTTGATCAACTACGTAGGTAGGCTTTACCACGCGTCTTCACTTATATGTCTTCATTCACATACACTATCCCACAGGAACACATATATTATTTCGGGATAAAAAACATATGACATTCTGACAAAGTGTAGCATTCTATTATTACCCGTAAAACAACTGATTCAGATTAGTCCTTTCAGAGACTTTACTGACAATAAATTTTACCTCGTTTTTACCCGACTTAGCAGTTGGGTGGGATGGGTAATGTTTTTCTCGCGTATCTTGTATGTAATTTCTTTATTAACCCGTATCCACCAAACAGTCGAATGGATCACGACATTGAAGAGGCTCTAGACAAATTACATTCTGTCAAGGGTAGCCAAGTGGCGAAGGCGATTTTCAAAACGTCAAAAATGGATTGACAAACGCTGTCAAAATGTCAAGTGATGATTTCCTTGTATTTTTTCATTCTTGTGTTCTTTCGACAGTCGCATTTGCATGGCACTTTGTCTAGAGCTCAAGGAATTGTTAGGTTCGTCTCAATAACCCGAGTGACCTTCGATGTTGGTCTAAAAAAAAAACAAGATGGTGGATGTTTGGCGCCAAATTATAATTTGTAAAGGTGTGACCCACCAGCAAACTATAAACCGAAAGAAAATTAATGACGCCCTTCTGCTATTAAACTTAATGCGTTTATTTAATTAGGCTTTCAGTTCATAATAATATAATAAATTATAATCTGTTAACGGAAGTTGGTTTTAGTTTATTTTAATTTTGTTTACTATCCTTATCCTTGTTTCTATGTTTTTAGTGCATTGCTTATTAGAGGACTTTTTGCAGTAGGATTTAAAAAAAATTATTACATTTATTTCTTACATGAACAAATATAAACATACATACCTATATAAACACGATAAAAATACGCAGTAATACATTTAAACATCATAATAATACGTGGGCTATATAGCCCACGTGTTATTCTGATGTTTATTAAAAAATATAAATAAATACGTAAAGATATTGGGAGAAGTACCTACTTATTCCATGCAAGCGGCTGGTACATATTAAGTTGATCGATCGATCATCAATGCCTAAGAAAAAGTATACCAAAAAGTATGTAACTTTCAACTTTTGATCAACGCTAAACTGCCAAACTCATGACAGTTTAAATGTGAAAATCCGGTGCTTCTAGTCATCGCAGAGTTTATCGCAAAACGTATCACGGGGAAATGATCGTCCCAGGTGTTATGATCCGTTCCCAATTCAGTTCCCAATATAGCAATTTGCGGCTACAGGTCACGGTTTATCATTAAATGGGAAAGTGATTGACACTAAGAAATTTCCCAGCAACTACTGTGACAATGCACTCATAGGAAGTATGTATGTGTCGTCATAGATATAGAAATTACCTACTTCTGTAAGTTCAGTACAGTCTTTTATTTTTTATCTAGAAACCTTGACAGTTTTCTCAAAAGATCTTGATTCGAAAACCAGTATAGCACCACACAGTGACTGTATGATCTTACTGATAAGCATAAAGCATAAGCATAATCAGCCTTTCAATATTCCCATTACTGGGACACAGGCCTCCTCTCTAGGAGAGGGAATGGGCCATAATCCACCACGCGGGCCCAGTTCGGGTTGGTGAATGCCACATGTCTGCGAATTTTTGGTTCTAGGACATGCCTGTTTGCATGCATCGTTTTGAGCAGTGGTGGTGAAGTTAATTACACATAGTAATGCGCCTGGCTGGGTTTGAACCCGCGACCTACAATTCGTAAGTCGGGGCCGTTACCACTCGGCCACCACTGCTCTTTCTGATGCGCGATTGAAATGTTCGTTAACCCGGTACATATTTTCCGACACGTGTATCCGAATTAATCGCATTATATTCAGAACGACTTACTATCACCGGATAAGCGTTATCTTCCAAATAAATCTGTTAATATAAACTCTGTATTGATATTCGTTGATAAGAGCGATTATCGGTGACAATTTGTTTGTTCTTCGTAATTAAAATTATGTATCCCTAGAGGGATAAGCAGAAAAAACGCACATGTTTTTTATTATTCTGCCCAATTTATGGGATTGTAGTTCATAACGATTTTTTTTAAACGTTGCCCCATACTGGGAATTTCTTCTGTGTCGTGGGTGCGTTTACAAATTTAATATACAATTCTCACATAAACACACAGCCAGACCCGAAACAACTATCTGTAGGCCATACAAATATTTGTTCCGTGCGGGAATCGTACCCACGGCACGTAGCACAGCATCCAATCGCTCAACCACTGTGCCAACCGTGTCGTCATCTTTAATATGTCAACTATAAATCGTCATTAATCTCGAATCGTCACAACAATCAGTGTAAAAAATACTGTCAAATCAGAAACGTCATATCTCTACTTGGATGACATATTACAAAAATCAAAATCAAAAATCTTATCCAACGAGCATGATTTACTAAAAATACTTTTTGCTAAATTGTCACTATTACAGTGACGATTGGGTACCGAAATGGTCAATGGCGTCCATTTAAATGAATATAAATCGCGTAACCATATTAATTGTTATAAAATATGTCTCGCAAATCACGATCCCTACTTTACATTGACAAAACGAATCTAATAAAAGTCTGACAGACAAGCAACTTTTTCTAAAAAAAAAACCCGTAAAATCAGCTGACCAGCAAAAAGAACAATGAACCGAATTGTATAAACAGAAACACCTATCTCGTATGTGTGAATGACGTAGCACATATATTTCCATTGCGCATTGATGAAACTGTACTAAGTCACGGGTGCCGTAAGCGAGCAACGAGGTATCTGACAAATCCTTAAATCGACATGGCTAAACAAACGCTGGATATGGGAACGTTCCCGCTGCTCATGTGGATTAGGCCGCGCTTAAGCCCAGCACCCGTGCGGTAGTCAGTGTAAACATGGGTTAAGGGCACCGCTCTATGAGACGTCTTGTGGCTAAGTTATGGTGTTTTGGTAAAAGTATTTAATACAAGATTGAGTGTTGGAGATGAACGACAATGTGTATTAGAATATGACAAAGCGCTGATTCATGAACTGTCGATGAAGAGACGATTACTCTAAATAAAGTTTGGATAAAACTAGTGCTGTTAAAATGAAAGTACCTTAATTCCAGTACTGGTATGCGCACCAGTCTAATAGTGTTAGGTGGGCGGGGGCAATGTCGGATGCGTATCAGCTTGAATGCGGAGTCAGGCAGGGTGGCTTAACATCTCCTACCCTTTTCAATTTGTATATTGACGGGCTGATCGTGGCGCTCAGCAGTCAGCATGTCGGTTGTCACATTGACGGTATATGTGTTAATAATTTAAGTTATGCTGACGATATGGTTTTGATGAGCGCTTCGGTCTGCGGCTTGAGGAAGCTATTACAGATTTGCGAAGAATACGCTTGTGGCCACGGTTTATTGTACAATGTAAAGAAAAGCCAGTATATGATCTTTGAGACCGCCAGTGCAAAATGTCCGGGAAGCATTCCACCGATCAGACTCAATGGGGTTCCTTTGCAAAGGGTGGAAATGTTTACATACTTGGGGCATGTTTTGACTGTCGACCTCAAGGATCAGGCAGACATGGAACGGGAGCGGAGAGCGCTGTCTGTTAGAGCGAACATGATTGCCCGCAGATTTGCGCGGTGCTCAAATGAGGTTAAGGTTACGCTCTTTAGGGCGTACTGCACATCGCTGTACTCATGCAGTCTGTGGGCTCATTACTCTAATAAAAGTTACAGCGCTATCCGCGTCCAGTACAATAACGCGTTCAGGGCGGTGATGGGGTTGCCCCGATACTGCAGTGCCTCGGGTATGTTCGCGGAGGCTCGCACTGACTGCTTCCACGCGACCATGCGCAAACGCGCCGCATCTTTGGTGCGCAGGGTTCGGGTCAGCCCTAACACCGTACTGGTGATGATTGCGGGAAGACTGGACTGCCCTTTCCTTCGACACTGTTGCGACAGACATGTTGCGCTACCAGTGTCGGAGAGAAGGTATTGATTTTAAATATTTTTAATTTATATAATTTTATTTTAAATATTTTTAAATAGTTTGATTTTAATTTATTGATTTTAATTTATTCAATTTGATTTCAATTCATTTAATTTGATTTTAATTTATTTAATTTGATTTTAATTTATTTAATTTTTAATTTGTTTGTTTGTGGACTATTTATATTGTTTTAATTACTTTGTATCCATTTGTTTGTAATTTTGTATTTCGTTATATAATTTAATATTAAGTATATTACTTTTTTCTAATATGGGTTATGGTACCTGAAATAAATAAATAAATAAATAAAAAAAAAAAAAATTAAATACAAAAAGCAAAAGAGAAGTTCTGTAAACCAAAAGAAAAGTTTTGAAAAGCATAAAACAATGTTAAATGCTGTTTCCCTTTTGATAAGTCGTACAAACTAATATGTAGTACCTATACTAATTTCTACAGATCAAAAATATAAATATTTCAGTACCGACTAATAAATAATTGCGCAACAATATTCATACAATTCTATACTCTTTAGCCACAAAGTTCACAGTTGCTAATCACGTTGTGTATCTGGTGATCCTCCATGGAAGGTCGGAGGTCGGATCATGTCCCTGGCTCCAGTGACTGACGGTGACGAAATTGGCTCAAAAGCCGAGATAACTTCGGCGTAAACTATAAAAATCTGCGACGTATAATAAAACAAATCCCGATTAGGTTGATACTCACTGCTTTTGTGGTCGGCTAGCGTGAAAAAAAGGTTGTGACGAAACTTTGATACAATATCTTTTATCAAAATGTTAATACCTTCTGTGATACTTTTTCCGTTTTTAGCTTAAAATGATTCAGGTAAAACTCTGGAAAGTAAACCAAAGAAATGTTGTTTCGTTTTTTATTTATTTTTACTTTTTACAGACACTAAAACTGAAAAGTTTTAAGGAAATATAGAACACGTGCAACAGTATCGTTATGAATCTAAATAGCCATTAATTATTTGTTATTAGTTTACTACACAATACAGTTATTATCGTTGACAGTTCTACAAATCTGTGTGTCACGATCATAATTCAACTTTTACAGCTGTTATCTGAACTAATTGTCCGTGTCAATTATCTATTTTTACGCGACTCATACCTATTTCAATGTTTTGATAGTATGTATTAGGAGTTACAGTGGAAAATTTATATATGTACATACTCGTATATTACGTATCGTACCTATTTATTTTGCGCATATCTAAACGATTGCTTACACGTATAACTAAAATAAAAAAAAACAACTTGACAAAATATTTCGCGGTATTCTAAATCGTTAGAATTATGTATTACGAAATATATATAACTCAAAAGGGACTGACTGACTGACATAGTGATCTATCAACGCACAGCCCAAACCACTGAACAGATCGGGCTGAAATTTGGCATGCAGGTAGATATTATGACGTAGGCATACGCTAAGAAAGGATTTTTGAAAATTCGTCCCCTAAGGGGGTGAAAAAGGGGTTAACATTTTGTATGGAACTCCACGCGAACGAAGTCGCGGGCATAAGCTAGTTACGAAATAAATGTAAAGTCGTAGAGAAATATTTGAAAGGCGATTTCAAATGACCTACCCATTCCTGAAGGTTATACCAACTAAAATAAATATATTTCTAAATTAAAATTGTTGAGGAAAAACCGCGTCGCTGTTTTCAACGCGTTGACAGCTCAAGAATTAAAAGATAAGCTCACATGATATACAAATATGAGTGGTTTCTAAACGCTATCTCGTTTAAATAAGTGGGGCATAAATTAATCAGAGCCGTGGTTTATAGACAACAGGGGTAATGCCACGGTAAATGTTACTATCGTCGTGTCTGTCTGTGTGTTTGTGTGTCACTTATTTGCCTCTGTATTCTTCAGATTAGATGAGAGGTGGTTATCGCGTTTGCATCATAACGAGATAAATAGTAGGCTAATTTTGGCGTTTCATTATAACGTGGTATTTCTCATGTTTGTTTGAAACGATGTTTATCTAAATATTGTTAGTCTTATAAACTATAGCAGGAGTGACGAGAGTTTCTAGGTTTGTTATAAGACCAGCAAGTCATTATTGGAAAGCTTATTCATCAGTGTGTCAGAGGACAAAACGGTTTATGATGCTCATGACCAAAATCACGATTATACCATTTGGTTTGGCTTTATGTTCCATATTACTATTGCTTTATCTCTAACAGAGAATATTTAAGTACTATAAAATTGGAAAATCAGGTTACTGAAATTCAAATTCTTTAGAGGTGGGCGATAATTGAGAGAGGAATAGCATGTCAAGCAAATAAAGTCTTCCGGCCGAAATGATGGATCATTATTAACGTTTGAATTTTTTTTCTGAGGAGTGTAGGAAGGAAAGGAGTTCCTTACATGAGTCTTTCACTTTGGGATTTTTAAGTCAATAATGAGAAGGTTACTCGTAGACGAGTTTACTGCAAGAGTTGCGGAATTTGTTCAAAAGAGTCACCGCGGCGCTGAAGCGCAAACAGCATTTGAAAGGGAGCCTGACGCTACCTTCCGCTCCGCCTAGAGCGGTAAGTCATTTTTGATGATTTCTCATTCTTAAAAAAAGGCAAGTATGCAACATCTGCGACCACATCATCGCTTAGTTTATACATAAAGTGTTCAGACACGAGCCTATTAATAATGATTGATAAATAGGCTCGTGTTTGAATAATAACAATTCAAAAAGGTATCTTGCCTGACGCTCACATAGCTAAACTAATAGTTATCATTTAAACATACATTATCTACTAAGTACCGGTCGGATATCTATGAGAATAGTAGCTGTCAGCCGCTGAGCCCTGTTTGCCGAGCAATTGTTACAATTATGATTTACATATTTGCCGATCTTGTAATCTGGTGTCTTACGACTGATGTTACTGTCACCTCTATGTACTTGTGGTAAAGTACATAGCACGTATGTAATGTTTACTTGAGTAGGTATGTAGTAATTTCAATGTTGGATGAATTATTGAGACTGGGAAGAGAAAAAATTGAGTTCTTCTGTTCTGGGCGGCAGGTAGTGTCAGACTCTTACTGATTAAAACCTACTCGTATTCCTCCCAATGCCCTTTGCGTTTCAGGGCCGTGGTGACTCTTTCGAACAAATTCCGCAACCCTAGCAGGCACTGACTCGTCTTCTATGATGACATCTCTATGAGGCGCGCGTCGACCCGGGATTGGTTGCTATCGGACGGCCAGCCACCCATCGCTCGCCACCTGCAGAATGTCCTAGACTTTACTAGTCAGGGAGTCTTTTCGGTGGGAGTCGAGCTTGTTCCGCCATCTTTGTCTTGTTCAGCCACGATGTTAAAAATTGACTACAAGCAGTTTTAGGCCCATTATATTTATCAGTTTTGCTAAAAGATTTCACCGAAAAAATGGTTTTTATGTTACCGGAAAATTGCTAACTCCGTAATATATACAAATATTATATTTTTACAGATAAATTTCAATTCAATAAATCAATCATCAAATTTAATAATTTCCGGTCTAGTTGTTTCTTATTGAGAAAAATTAGTTTACAAGTTTACGCGATATTTTATAATCTTTCGGCGTTTTCAATTAATTGGTGACATATATAAGCTAAAAAATCTTTATCCTCGTTTGCCCTTATAAAAATTTCCTCTTCTTTTGGCGCCATTTCCATAGTCACTTGCTTCCTTGCCATATCATCTTGCACACAATCTATCGGCCGTTGGCTCAAGTCTCAAAAAGATTTGCTAAGCCAAGTTAAATCACATCACTTTCAAACATACTTTACTTAATTAACTATGTGTCAATATTGTCACACAAATATTCGATAAACACTATACATCCAAGTGTGGGAATATAAACAGGATTATCAGCGATTACTAGGACAACAAGAAATTAGTGTAATCAAATATATTAGGCAATTGGCTTTTAGCTTGTTTCGTTCATAATTTTTAGGGGTATGGTAAAGGTTTTGGCGGAATTTGTTTCGAAAGAGTCACTGCGGCCCTGGAACGCAAAGGGCACAAGAAGGATCACAGGTGGGTTTTAGTCAGTAAGAGTCTGACACTCCTTTCCACTCCGCCCAGAGCGGGAGAAGTCATTTGATGATTGCCCATAAAAAAGGGGTATGGTAAAACTGAAATTGGACTTTAATATCTACAATATTTGAGCATATTGTAGAAATTGAAGTCCAATTTCAGCTTTACATTATATCAATTTTATCAATATACTCAATTGGCCCAGAGTTTGAGATTTGGTGGTGTGTTCTCCCGTGTAAAAGCACGCAAGCTGTTGGACCTGCGCCTGATACATCCGTTCAGCTAAGCTACCGTGAACATTTGGTCATGAGTGTTATGATTCTGGGCCACACGTTTTGTAATGAAGTTATTAATAAGAAGAAAATTGATAAGTGTTAAGCTATTTCAATCTATAAAGTAAATGTTCATCTTACTAATGATTGTTTAGCTTGTTAAGGAAGCTAACATCTAATTAAAAGCAGGCAATGAGATTTACTTAACCGTTACACACGAAACAATAGAAAAACATTTAGAGGGCGGCCTAAGATCGTACATATGCTCAATTGAAACTTATTTAAGACACACTGCTACAGCCACGAATAAGCAAAATCAAAAAATTTTGAATTTTCAAAACAAAAGTTGAAATACAAGTAAGACCGAAACAGATTTGAGATGAAAATCTGATGTAGGTATGGTTAATATAGGAAAGCTATTTTCCCCTGACACCGCAAATTCTTAACATACCAATTGTCGAGCATTAAAACCGGCCAGCAAAGCTCAACAAGTCCCCAGTACACACAAATCGTTCCAAATAAATTGTAAAGTTCGGCGAACATATCCATTGTAATTGTGGTACGTGCTAGCCGTGATTGCAGCAAGAGTTAACACATAATACATTACAGTTTATGTCACAACACAATCAGGCTCCGGCGAGGACGAATCAGGCGGCGACGCGCGTAATCTGGGTTAACAGGGGTCAAACGACATCACAAATTCCAATACGATATTAGACGTATCTGTGGCGAGAATCAACGATTCTATGGACGGACAACCGTGCGTGCTATTGGCCAACACGCCCCTGCGTTTGTTCGCTTCATGCGGCACATTTTGCACATGCACTTTGATTGTGCACGTCAAATTGCTCAGAATTGGTAAGGGTTAATTTATCGTTGAGAGCAGCCAAGTGTACCTCTGCTACTAGATCGATTCGCTCTTCATCTCTCCTCCAATACGCACTTAAGTTTTATGATTCTGTTATCGAATCAAAAATTATAAGATCATTTGTTACGAGTTTCGGGTATGGTGTGATGATTCCTTAACTTCAATTAAAAGCTCTGTGCTCATTTTGTTTTTCTCCGGCGATGATTTTTGTGTCAACTTTAACATTATAACGTGATGAGATATGTCGTGTTTGCACATCATTAACCTTATTAAAACACTATCATTCGTTGTGAGTTTGCCGTTATGTGGTCAAACCGTCGGCTGCGTTCAGTAACAATATTCAATGAGTGTAATCAGTGCGGCTCATGAACGTTTTGTATCGACTGACGCAATGGCCAAGTGTCCAATTTGTATCTCGATTCGCCTTAAGTGGTTCGACTTTTCTTAGATTAGAATACATAAAGATGTGTACTTTATTTTTCTTGTGACTTCACTTGTCATTTTATTCTCACTTCGTTTTGAAGATATGATCTTTGCTATCTTCCAAATTGAACGACACAATCAAAGGTTCTCTTCTAAAACAAAATGTATGCGAAATCACTTTCCTATTATATCTCAATGTATTTGGTGTTCGCTCATCATTATTCTTCTTCCATACCTACTTCTCTATAAGTCATCATCCCTAGTCACCCCGAATCCCCCATTTTAAACAATTTATCTTTCACACAGCCATCATAAACATAACTTGCCTAAAAAAAAATCCTTCATCCATCAGTCAACTATATCGTGGAAACTGTAATATCCAGAGATAAATCTAAACGGCAATCCTTGATTCCTACGAACAGACTATTTAGACTAGACAGCGGGAATTTCCAGATCAGATGCTTATCTAACTTGCAAACAGTAGTCCAGTGTTCTCGACTAAAAGAGAGAAATGACGTATGACTTCATTGACGTTCAGCAATTGGCAGTAAATTATAAAATTGACACCTCTAGTCGTGACGTTTTTGTCTTTTCGGTACAAAGGTAAAAATAGCAACGTCGTCTATTTTAAGTATTCTTGAGAGTGTCAAACTAGTGCTAATCAAACGATTGTTGCCGAATTTGTAATCTGATTTCAAATATGAGTTTGTCACGTGAAAAATGGTTATTTCTATTGTTTTTACCGTTTTAGTATTGGCCTTGCACGTCATATTGCTTATATAACATTTTATTTCAGAGCAATGAGCTGTATTTTCCACTTGCTCCCGCTCATTACCGCTGATTCCATAAGCGTCTGTTTTTCCACTGGCTAAACGAAGACACCCATGTACGTCATACGGTCTTCATTAAAATCAGATCATGAATGAAATACGGTAAAATTACATGAAAAAAGTACAGTTACATAATACACAATATAATGTAAGGCAACGGTTCCCTTGGTCTGTCGATACGTTTCACATGTCCCTCACGTTTGCCTCTGACGGACGCCGTGCGCATACGCAACCATATTGCACCAATGCATGCAAGTGTACCAGCGCAAATTGTAGAATTATTCATTATTATTCGACCTTAATGGAAGCTATGGGGACTCGTCTAGACACGATACCATAAAAGCATGGATAAGCCCGAGTTCATGTATTAAAATTATTCAATCCGTTATATTAATTGGGCGTACGCAAATTATATATTAATGTTCAGAATATGGTATGAAACAATTAGCTGCGGATGGAAGTTTATGTATCCGTTTGTTTAATTTAGATTGTTTTTGCAATTCATTATTATAAGCAACTAAATAAATATGAAAATTTATCGAAATCAAAACAGATGTGAAAATGAAACATCGTTGTTTTTACATGGATAATCACAGGATTAAAGATGAGACCTCGAGATTAAGGATAGATTAAACTGTGTAAACGTTATCTTAGTCTAAATCTTCTACTAAGAAGTGGTTATCTCAGATATAAATAGATAGGCTATCAAAAATATTTCTGATTACTATAGATTAATTCGTGATTAGTTTAGTAGGAACATGTTTTGATTTTTAATTTAATTAATAAATAGTATTAATTAAGTTTGGATTTCATTGATTTGTTTTATGATAATATGGAAGTGCGGAACTGTAATGTTTTGATGGTAAATGTTGATATTATTGTATTTTTATAAATAAAATTGTCAAAGCTTGTATAAATCTAAGAAATAGTAGGTTCCATTAACTGTCTGCTTGTAATAACAAAAATACACTCATTGAGGTCGGACAAACCTTGGCGGCGGCAGCATTGCCACTGGGCAATGCTGTCGACTAACTGTTGAGAGTTCAACATTTTCATACAAAACCAAGTGCGTCAGTGAGTGTCATTGAAATTGAGGATCAGTCACTATTCTTACTAAACTTGTGATAGTACTAAGGGGGATTTAATAAATGCTGCCGATGCTGAAAGTAGCATACTACTGTTCCCAAATAATCGAAGGAAGGAATTCAAAGCGTAATAAAAAGTTGTCTCTTGCGCTGTAGTCTCCACCAATGTAGCCATTCTGTGTTCTATAGTTTTGCTCACGTAAAGTCTAACCCACACTTTTCTTTCGCAGAATCTGTCAACGGAACTCAGGCGCAGCAAGACGCCGCCTCGCCGCTCGCCGGAGGAGCGCGCCGTGCCCCGCCCCCCCTCCGCGCCCGTCCACCACGAGCGCATCCAGCACACGCCGCACACCCCGCACACGCCGCATCTCTCGCCCAAGAAGGAAGCCTTCAACAATCTGCTGAACAAAGGTATTACTGGTGAGTACACCATTTTATGACAGGGCTATAGATTTTTTGGGGGTAAGACTATGAATAATGGGTACGAAGGAGGCGCAGCAAAAAAGTAGTGCAGTGATGTAAATGGTAGCTGTAGATTAGGTACTGGTGCTGCTCTGTTCGATAGAGCCGAACGAGAAGCAATCAATCAGAAATCTTCATATCAAATTGATCATTTACAGGCTTTTTAAATTGTCAAGGTCTATCAGTAATGTAGATGAAGATAGTTCTACCACGTTGGCGACAAGCGCATGAATATTCCCCAGAAAAACACTTTCACCACCTCTATCTTCAGCGTGACATTTGCACATTGCCAAGAGCAAGCTGAAATTTGTGTTGTAAATAAAATATCGTGCCCATTTCTTTTTTATTTGAATTCATCACATGGACCAGGGCTACGAGAGATTCTTTGGAAAACCCAATTTAGGGCACATCGTAAACCAAAGTTAAACCACTATTAAACAAGTCACTAAAAACGATCAGATTAAATCAATTATATTTTTCTCCCCGCCAAAGCTAAACGTTCCACAGCCGTCTTTAAAACAAGTAACAGTGCATTATTCGTAGTCACGCGCTCTGCTTCAGGCCCTTTGTATAACTACGGTTCATCTATACAGTGCTGGTTAATCTGATGCTATTATTGATTCCCCGATATCTTTCGGTCGTTAAATCAAGCGTTCGCAGTCTATGCGCCAGTGATTTCAATATTTATATGCGTCTATAAAGCCTGTCAATGTTTATTGAATAGTTTCAAAGGAGTCACCTTTCTGTACTCTATGGTGTTAGTTATTCTGTGCCGTTTACGTTTTATTGTGATTGGTGGAAGGCGTTAGTATGTTTATTAAGCTAGACTTCGAAAATTAATTTTATTCTATGGGCGGTTTTGCATAGAAAGATGACGGTTGGCGCTAGCTGTTCAGTGCGAATTGTCGCTGACCAATTCTGGTCCTCTTGTCGGCGCTCGTAAGCCATTTTCGCTCCAATCAGCGCGTTAAACGCTTTCAAGCACTTGCAATCCAACACCAGCTGGATAACTAAATGAATTTATTCGGAAATATCAATTTTAAATAATTTTACAATAACCTAAATGTACATGTATGCAATTTAGATAATCTTATTTGCAACAATTTCCGTAGAAATGCGCGTTAAGAATCTGAAAATTTTAATGCGATAAGTCGAGGAGTGTCATGAAAATGAATTAAACGACCGATAAAACTGATCAGGTGCTACTGATAGTAGTATTTAAGCAGAACATCCTATAGATATAATTTGATTTTTTAGAATATAATATAATACGCAAGTATACAGTAGGTACTGAAGTAAACGTTATTTCTTTATAATCAAAATCAAAGTTATTTATTCAATTTCAGCTCAATGTCAGCTCAACTTTTTGAACGTCAACATTTATAAAAGACAGTCCCCCGTCACCTCTTCTTTGTGTTTTAGCTGGGAAAAAGAAGTGGCGTAACTAACTCCTTAGCAAGAGGTAGCGGGCAAGTGTAGGTATACAGGCCCTTTAAAAACAATAAGCTTCAATTTTTCTTCTAAAACCCACTTGTTTTCTAATGAGGACGACCCCTAAATCCACGCAGCTAATTTCACGACCAGTTTGGCGCGCATTCCGCATGAAACCCGAAACGAGGCGGCTCCATCCACTTCCCATACACCGGACTAATACCCACCGCTCATACCCTACCTAATAATTTCCCATTCATTCTGCTCTTTATAAATCATAATCTCTAAATCTACCGTCTTCTGTCCTTGTCTTTTTAACACAAATCCTGTGTGTTCCGTCCCTTTCTAGTTCTTTTACCCCTTAAATCTAATCCGGGACATCCCGTCTGCCGTAAGCCCAAGTGCACACGCAGTGGGCACATATCAGATGTACAGTGTGTTCCATGCTTAGATATTTTTCTTTATGCGTAGGTCGTAAGATAAATTAACACATAATAGGTATACAGTAAGCGTTAGAATTACACAAGATTTATTTCTGAATAATTTTCAAATATTTTTATCCTTGAAGTTTTAGAACACATCAATTCTGGTATTAGCTACCTACTTAGACATTAATATGATTCTTTTCGACTTCACGTAACCTTGTGTTTCCTGAAAATATCATTATTTTTTATCGTATTAGCATAAATGGTAGCTGAAGTAGTATCAGAATCTAAATAAGCATATAACAGATAAAAAAAAAAAAAACATTTTCGGTTGCGCAAACAGAATGAAAAATATGAACAAGAAGACTATTATAGGTAGCGTTAGCAGCAGAGGCGAGCTTGTCCCGCCAATCGGCCGGTGAGTTAATGCCTAATGCCACTAATCGGGCGTTATAAATCATTATTAATTTCGAATCGGGCCGCACCGCTCGCGCCGAGCCGAGTCGCCGCCGATCCGCGCCGATTAGCGATTGCACAATGCCCGACGGATTACGCCCGACGTTGAAGATATATCTTTTTGTCAAATCGTACCTGAGTAGCGTCAGGAGATTAAATCTGGCAGGAAATACTTTGATTTTTAACTATCGCTTGATTGGAATTTAAAGCTAGAGTCAGCAATGGATAACTAGTTTTAGTTATGACGTTCCTTATTGATTTTGAAACTCCTTATTCTCAAATAATTCTAATCATCAATACTTTTGGTTACCAAATGTAAAAGAATTTCATATAAAACTACCTATTACTTCCAAAAAAATATTCTCGACATAGGTAATCATTTTTAATTATTGTTAAAATGCACACTTCATTCAGAAAAATTCCAACCGTAAGGAAAAAAAATTAATTATTTTAAACTTTCGTTGCCGACTATACCTTACAAGAATAAGCCAGTTTTATATAGATAAGCCGATTTATATTTTTTATTATACCTTATTATAATCTTTTATTTTATATGTAAGACATAACGTATGAAGCTAAGCATGGTTTTATGGCTAAAACCAACGGTATGTTTATAAAAATATGCAAATATTCCAATAACGGCTAGGTTTATCGTAGAATATCTACTATTAAGTAATAATATTTTGGATACCGTCGTTAGCTGTGTATCTAATAGATGTTATCTTGATTCGATATTTATTTTAAAACTTTACAGATTAATTGTTTTAATCAGAGGTCAGACTAACGAAAGTTTTATTGATCAGAAATACGTTTGTGGAGATAAAGTCAATATTTATTCTTAAAATGATTTTGGGATGTTTCATCTACATATTTATTGATAGACATACCTACATAACATAGAGTTAGTTATACATGCTACCAAATATTAACGTTCAGAGGATGAAATTAAGTAGACCCTTAAAATGATGTATTATGTCTGTTTATGGCATTTTGAGCTTTTTAACACAATATAAAACAATTTACTTTATTTAAAGTCAATAAAATTCGAATTATACAGCTGAAACCTATGAAAACCACAGCCTACACTGATATGGGAAAACCACGAGGCGGAAGCGGTTTCATTTAGTAGGTAGGTTTGCCAGTACCTAGTAAAAAAGTAAATTATATTATTACATTTGCGAAATATACCTAATACTTATATCTAAGTAGAGTACCTACGTATATAGGTACACAATACAATACAGCAATGGTGTCACTTTATCATTCTCTAGCTTTTAACCGCGTCTTCGTGCCCGCATATCCTGTTTTCCCGATTCCGTATAGCCAGGCTTTCTCATGAATGTGGCTATGACTTATAAAAAGAATTTTCCAAATCCGACTGGTCATTCCAGAAATCAGCGTGTTCAAACAAACTCTTCAGATCGATAAATGGGCTTTATACACCGAAATAATTTTTCAAATCGTACCAGTAGTTCCTGAGTTTAGCGCGTTCAAGCAAACAAACAAACACACTCTTTTGCTTTATATATTAGTATAGATATATTAATATATATATATATCTCACTCTATAAGTACCTATTTGAAAAAAGCTTCATAAAATCGAAAGAAACGATTTTAAAACACATCGGGCGGAATTCTAAATAGAATATTTTAAGTTAAAACCTGTCAATATCTATTTTAGTGCCAAATAAATGTACTAGTTTTCAGGTAAAGTAGATTTCATCGTATACTCAAATGGTTTATCAACACAGTCCTAAAATTCAAAAACCTAATAATAAACCAAAAAAAAAATACCATCAAATTCATAACTGTCATCATATGACGTAGCGCGGGGTGACACGTAGGTATTATTAGGGCCGGTACACACGCGGGCCGGGCTTTATCTCCGGGCGACACGAGGCTGATCCGCGCAGGATGATCCGGATCAACCGGATCCGTAGGGGTGTGTGTGTTATCGATTTAATGTTCGACTTACGAGGCGTTCTCTGTATGTGTGAGTGTTTTTGTGAACTTTAGTGGCGTATTTTAATCCAAGTTAGGGTTCCGGGATTCTACACTCTCAAGTCAAGAATAAAATATATAGTTTTATAAATTAAAACGAAGTTCAGGAATTGGCATCATAACTGATGTGAGCATACTAAAATGTTATCTTAGCAATATTTTAAATCCTTATTATAAAACACTGCCAAAATTAATGATTGACGAAATATGAAATATTTTAAGAGATCAGATACAAGATAAGATTTTAAGATAAAATCTAAATCAGGACGAATTCCGCGAAATAGCAGATTTAGCTCAACCATCCGGTTTTATTATGATAACAGAAGCCATCGATTTTAGTTTTTAAGAAATCTACTAAATTATCACATCTAGGATTTTGCCTGTGCATTGGTGTAGAACCCTCAACGTGTCCGCATCGCTAGGCAACCCTATTGTATTGTAAGTTCGCAACCCCTAAAAAAGCTTTTAACAATTTAAGATTAACCGATATACTGCACATTGTGCTCAGAATAGCAATTATGTTTATAGAAGTCCTCCCTACTTCTTTTGCGTTTATTTTGGACCCATAATAATGAGTGTACCTTTGCTGTGCTTGTCAGGGGGCAAAAACATCCCTCTTTCGTGGGTGACCCTTTGGGAAACGGTTTCAACCTTGACCGGCAGACACTTATAGAAACAATTACACATTGTTTTATCTGAGTAAGATGAATTCACTCACTTTTTTATCCGGATGGGAAATCTTCAAATGACTTTTCCAGAAACTGTTGAACGTTTTCGCTAGGCTCCGTACATAATGAAGAATTTTCCTAACTCTAGTTAGGAAAATTCTTAATTCTAGTTTCTAAGAAACTGAAAGAAGCTATGAAATATTAACGTTTTGTAACAACGGGTTGCAAATTTGTGAAAAAAAGTATATGTGAGAATCCGATATACCTATGTGAACGAATAAAAAGCGATTTCTCTTTGTTGTGTCACACAAATTACAATAAATATAATATGTTATGACTTAATAACGTTACGTGTTTTGCGTCACACGCACAGGTGCTAGCTCCATTCTTCACGGATAATTATGATAATTTTATTAATATCAATATTTACAACAAAAAAAAACTTCGCTTTGATTATGTATAAATATTGATTTATGCATCTTCATCTAGTTTTCCTTCTTTTACTGTGTCAAAAAGTAACTTTTCTCAGATATAAATCTGGATATAGTTGAATTAATTCTTCTTTATACCAATAAATATCTTGTAAGTGTGTGAAAATTAGTCTGAATCAAATAATAAATAAAATTGTTTTGTAGAGCTTTTTACACTCGAAATAAAAAACATAAAAATAGCGTGTATATTCAAAGTTTGACAAAATTGATTTTCTCAAAATGTCGAAAACCTTTGAATATCAAGTATGTCACAAGAACCATTACGTTGAGGTACGACTAATTCCCCACAAAATCACTTAAAAATTCCCCCTTACTTTGAAAGATAACAGGCGCAAACATTAACCCTTAATACAATCCAATATGTCCCACTAGTGCGACCACAAAACGATAAATTCAAAAGATTTCCAACGTACATTTTCCATATTCAAAATCCATAATATTGTCGACCTCGAGGTACCTCGTAGTCCCGTACATCCAGATCTGGCGGTCGCGTAATCCGGCTTAGGACTGATCCGAGTATACGTGTGTATGTACACACCCTACGCTTATATTGTTCCGTACGTAGTGAGGATACGTTTTAGTGTGGTGGACTTTTGAATTCACTTATAGCATTACATTTTAGGATTCTTTACCCTGTGGAACCCAATTACTAAGCCACCGCTGACCGTTAATCCGTTTGTTCGTCTGTCACCGGGCTGAATCTTATGAACTGTAATAGGTGTATGGCTGTTGCCGATATAGAAAATAAATAACATTAAAAATTTAAGGGTCCAACTCGCACTTGACCGGTTTTTAACGATCTACACGTGAGCTTATCAATAGGTAGCAAGAACAAAAAGTTTGCTTTCAAGCAGCTTTTAGAATAATTTATTTATTATGTGTATAGTTACACACTCCATAAAAGCTGAAAATACCGTATTCCGACCTGTAAACCTGAAAATGTGAAATACCGATGGCCGATACGACTTCAGCATGGAGTTTATAAGATGAGGCCTGTTAGGGGTGTAAAATGTATTTGCGAGCAAAGCACCTATCAATTTAGAAGCAGTGAAGGTGGTTCACATGAACTGAATCTATAGGGTGGTAGGGAAAGGTGTGGTAAAATTTTAACTTTGAAAATGAAAACAATATATCTAGTTTTAATTTCCGCGAATACTAGTGGGTTGCAGGTATGCACCTCCCTCCCGCCCGCTATATTATGCACATGCAAGATTACAAGAAAGGAGGAGGAGGGAGGCGGGGGGGGGGGGGGAGGTGCATACCTGCAACCCACTAATATTCGCGGAAATTAAAACTAAGTAGATATATTGTTTTCATTTTCTTTAAAATGGATTTCCGCAAAGTAACTCCTGACTCAATCAATTTTTATTTTTTTTAATTTTAACGTTTAACCATTTAGATGTATAACCTTTTTCAATGAAGTCATAAGCAATTTCCAAAATTTGAATTTCCGAATATAGAGCGAAACGTTCGAAAACTAAATCAAAATCGGCGTTCCATAAAATCTACAATAAAGATCAAAATAATCATAACAGATAGGACAGCGAATATTGCCCCGTCACTGAAGAAGTAACACTTTTAAAGTTCTGCGTATTTACTGGACAATCGTGGAGGCACATTCAGTCGTAAGCACTAGTGGCCATACGATTATGTTAAAGATCGACAAAACGACGAAAATCTTTAATCTCCTGGACCTTGGAATTTACGGAGTCTTAGCCTATAAACTATTATTTACATTCAATAACAAACGTTATTATGTCAATTACTTATGTTGTATTCGATTTATTGATTATTTGTTTTTATTTATAGTCAGTTTTTAGGATTAACATTATAATCAGATTAGTTGGAAAAGATAATATTATTTTTCAATTTTCGTAATCGTATATATTTACAAAAACGCTTCCCACACATAAGAAAACTCCATTATACTGTATAAATGACGTCACAAATCCCCGGCAAGTTATTCAACGAAATCCGGATTTCAGTAATCCGGTAGGAGATGTATCCCGGACCGTGGCCGGCCGCCGCCACCTAATCTCCCTGATCCGGATCAGGAATACTTAGCTCTATATGTATGTTCTACTTATCTAGCTTTCTACGTGTCCGAACTCCTCAGGTCTTTGTTAGAAACTAGGATTTTCCAGTGAATACTAGTTCGGAGCGGTTCAGACCCGATTTTACTTGTTAAATCCGTTTATTTTTATTACTCGGAATGGACGGACAAAAAGTTGGATCTGTACTGTGTTTGTAAGAATTTGTCGCGTGTTCCTTGTTGGCTATCAATTAAAAGAAAGGATTGTAGTAGAAAACATTGTGTTTTCCGAATTTTACTGAATTTTGAAAACAACATTGTTTACAGGATTTTTTGTATTGCTTTCAAACTAAGCTTGTTACAAATCTGTCATGTCTAAAACAAATCGGTTCCTTCTTAGCGATTAACTTTTACCTAATTACACGGAGGATTACATTACCCAATCATATCAATGCAATGGACTGGTTATCACGTGCGTCGGCGCGGGGGGAGGCGGGAGGAGGCAAGGGGGGGCCTCCATCAATCATCTTGAGATAATCTCCTGTACTTCAGCCCAATTTGAGGCATGCATTCGGCTTAACGCACACCGACAGACAGTTAGGGACCGGTTCCACAATGAGCTAGCTACTATACGAGCACGAGGCCGTGGAAGACCGCAAATGATAATCGTAAAAAGATTTCTGATTGAACTTTTTGTTTTAGTTTGGTTCTGAATTTTTTGGTAACTGTTTATGATTGAAACTTTTGGTTGCTTGGTTTTCTGTTTTACGAATTGTACTTAATTATATTTTCCAACACATTTTTACATGAGTAAAGGTGGCCTTAGACATTTTCCTTGTTTTGGATGGTCTAGTGACTGGTCTACTGAATAATTCGAAGAAAACTAAATTCTAAAGTATTAAAACGTAAACAGCAAACCAGTTCGTAGTTTAGCAAGTTAACTGTCGATAAAAGTTTACCAGGTACATTTCCCCAAGGCATAAAGTTGTAAATCGTTTGTCAGATTCAATTCGAAAACTCACGATAAACGGCTTCTGATTACATAAAATTCAATGTGTGCGTAACATAATGCAAATCCTTTACGATTATTCTTTTGTGTCTGACTTTAATTTGGTTTTAAAGCCACGACTACACGCGCACGTACGACCATACAGACATATCTCCACGGGACGGTTTCCGTGTGTGCTTTAATCCGGCGGCAACAACAGAGAGAGACGCAATCAGCTGAGCCTCTGATCAATCGATAAAAAATCGTGGCGGTGGAGCTGTGTGGACAAATAAGCGTGGCCTGTAGGCTCCGGTAACGGATGATCCGGACCATTTGTCAAGATTAGGCTTACGGGCCGAGGCGGATTGTCAGTCCAGTGTGTCCCCGCCGTGCCTCGGAACGGTCAAGCGGGAGCTTTTTGTCGTGTCGCGTCATGATACGAGTGTAGAACGAACTTTAACGTTGTTTTACCCTGTTTTCTTTCTCAAAAATACGCTAATGTTGGTGCCGGTGGCCGGTGTAAAACCCAGACATAATAAATTGTGAAACAATCGTCTGCCACATAATTCGCAGCATAATAATTTCATTAGCAGCTCTAAATCTAAATAAGTTTTTGAGACAATTCCTCTCATTGTTTAGGACATCATAAAAACCATAAAAGTGAGCGGCGAAGGCCTCGTTCACCCTAATCGCGGGACCCGTCTGGCGGGGCTTAGGGACGGCGCCCTTAACAAAATCTTAATCCCTACAAAGGGTTAGTAATATTATCTTATTACAGTCGCAAGAAATAAACCTTTAATTCTGGAGCTTCCTTTAAAATATGGACGCTGCTATTAAATTGATGTACTAGAGAATAAATAAATAACATTATCTATCCAATATTAACGGCTTTACGATGAGATAATTCATCAGGAAAAAAAAACAGTAACTTATAAGAATGACGATTGCAGTAAAATTAACTCAGCGCTCATGTACCTTACGTAAGTAGGTACCTAAGTACTAGATGGAACTAATACAGGATGTCTATATTAGAAAATCCCCGTGCAGCCATTACTTGGATCATTTGGAGACAGATCAAAGCAGCTGCTCATATCTTAATTCTGGTGTCGCGGTAATCTGGTGACGGCTTGCAGATACATAAATTTGGCTTCAATCGCACATTCAATGCCCATTAATCGCGGATTCAGTGTGGACGCACCTTTAATGCATGCGCTGGGCTTAGGGATGTGCTGCTTTTATTATGTCATATCTATTGACTATAATGTAAGCTGAATACCTGATATCTAGTAAATGTCTAACCTCTAGGATAAAACATATGTGGATCTGTTAGGTATAAAACAAAAAGATCTAATGAGAAGTCTGTTATTTGAATCATAGTTACGACAGCTTAAGTTAGATAAGCCATAGTATGTGGAAGTTAATTTAAACTAATAAAATAAAAAAATTAAACACAAAAAAGGCGCATGCAGATCTTGAACCTTACCAACCTCAACTCGTATACATATGTATTTATATCCATTCATATACTTAACCTCATTTGCCAAAAACGAACTACAGGACCATACATTTGATAGATTTAAAGCTTTTCTTAAGAAGATTAAGCTCCCAAATCATAGTTTCTTCGACAACCCTAGGGGATAAACCCACTACACACACATGGCTACCACTACCGGTGTATCTCAGGAGATCTGATAAGATTCAAATAAGGGATTAGAGAAGGACGGGGGGAGGATTTGCGCGGAACACCTGCGAGTGCGAGCGAGACGGAGAACGGGATCATCCGCCTCGGACCTCGCCAAGTGCTGCCCGTACGAATATGTGACGCAGTTGCGCTAAGTATGAAGATTTAGCTTTGGATTTGAAAGAATGGGAAATTAAGGTATTAAGTGTGCAAGGCTGGTTGCCGAGCCGCGGTAATCGCTTGCGAGGACTGTGTTGCAAGTTTTTATAGGTAGGAATAAAATACAAAGTTGAGTGTCGTATACATAAAATATAGCTTTTCATTCAAATAGAGGACTTTGTCAGTGTTACTTGATTTTGAACCAAATGGCGGTTTTTTTAAAGGTTGTTATACACATCAGGGTCTGGTTTCTCAATGATTCTATTCTACTAAAAATAAAATGCTGCAAATGTATGTAAATTGATATTCACAATACCATAGCTCGCCTTTATTAGCCCGAAAATAATACATCACAACTCTTTATTTGTTAACGGCACGTGTACATACAAAGGTAAATAAACCCACACATATTTGTATGTTTTTCCGGGGCGCGGGATTAAGGTAAGTCGGGATAGGCGAAATCCCGGTATCCGGGATTGCCACATGCGGGCCTTTTTCAGGATTTTTTCACCCAAGGCCCTTTTACAATCACTTTTTATTTACAATACAGCCTACACGAGTCAGGTGACAGTTGTTTGTGTGTGTACCAGGACCAAGGTCGCGGGTGCCTTATCGTATTATTTTTTAAATCGGAAAATCTGAAGCTTTACTTTTCTTTTTAGTCATGCTAAATTTTAAAATTCGAATATGCAGTTATTAATGTTTGTAAGTTCATATTCGGATTTCAAAATTTCATATGTACCTATGTTTGTATATAAAAAAAAAATAAACACAAAGGCAACAGGATTCGTTTTAATCCCTTAACACGTATTCTTTATTCGTGTTTACCTAGGGATATATGCGGCAGGGTTGTCAAACTATACTTTAAAAAGAATTGAACTCAATCAGGGTTGAAGTTTATACATTTTTATTCTTTTTTCCCATTCCGCTGAACTAATCCGTCGGCTTATCTTCAGCTTGCAGTTGAAAGCTACGAGGTTTTGTGCGTTATTGCAAATTGTGTTCTAATGGTTTGAAAGTAAGGTTTGATGTTATGTGCGGGGGTTTTATTAGGGGATTCTTCGGTAGTCAATGAACCTCGTAGGACGAAACCGCGACCTACCGTAGGGGTTGTAGTGTTGTCGAATGTTTCTACATTCAACGTTTCGCTTCTTACGTCACTTTTTATTGCTCTAACATTTTAGTGTGCGGCGCAAAATGTTGAAGTGACTTAACATTTTTTGGATAGAGCTTTTCAGAATTCGAATGCTTTATTGAATTATAGTTGTCACTGTCAGTGTCACACACTTACACATGTGACATCAACTTCACTGTTTTAAATGTTGTCACTTACTCGTTTTATAATGTCTGTTTCAGACATAGAAAGATAATTTAATTTATTTACATAACTTTCACCTTTTTTATTATTATTGTGTAATTTTTTGGTATGTTTTTAATTTCTATAATGCTCGTTTTGTCTGTGCCGAATAATCAATTGTTCTTTTTTATTTTTGGGAGTTCTTACCTATTTGTGTGTGTCTCGTTTCGAATCGGCTTTTTTTTAATGAACCAGATAGCGAAAACCAATTATAGTTGATCTCGTATTAGATAACCAATTGTATTCATTCCCTTTGAAAATCCAATGGCGTTTTTTTTTTCAATGCGACAGGATTATCTCAATTAATATGCAAGTCCGTGTCTTCACGGCCGTATGGGTCGCAATCGATTAACTTTAAATCTTTTAAGTGGGGTATTCTTTGAAAACTGGATTATGCGCCCGGCTTAACGTTCGCAATGGGAAAATAATATTTATTCGCGAAATGTGTGCGATAAAAGTGCAGCTCGATGACTTAAATAAATTTTTTTAAACCGTTTTAAGAACTGTTGGTATTTATAACGCACAGTAGGTTGTAGGGTTTATTCTGGGATGTTTCTAAGTATAAACATATATAGTTTTTGTTAAAAAAGGCATAGGTATATATAATCCATTATTGTCATAACGAATTGTTTCGAAATAGCGGTCGTCTCTAACACCGCAGTCTTATCAAGAGCGTCTGTCAACGCTATGATAAAAATAATCAAATGTTTAGTTTCTAAAACTGTTGTCCTTCGCATATAAAAACATAAAATTAAGTTCAAGATAATAATTAAACACTGAAAGTAAAATATAATAAGTATACTGTAAAAATTATTGCTGATCTGTAAAATAAACATTATTTTAGCAGGCTCTTATTTCAAGTTCTCAACAGAAAATTTAAATTTAGAACAATTTAAAGTAATCATAATGTTTTTTTTATAAATAAGACAAAATATTTTCACACAGGTCTCGATTATGTTTTTAATAAAAGCATCAGTGCTGATTGTATGTTTGTACGTAGGTACGCTTGTTATATCGGAAATAAATATTTTATTCCGGGATAAAGTCGGTCCCGGAATAATCCCGCGTGGACGAGTACAAAAAGAGATAAGCCACTACTGCGATTAAGTGGAATTTTTGTAACATTTCCATTTTATTATGACCTTCGTTGCCTTGTTATCTGAATCCAGATGGTATTGACCGGATAAAGTTTAAAGGTTACGGATAAAAAATGGGTCACAGATTTTTGGTTGAAACAGGTCAACTTTTTGAGACATATTTCTTTTTTAAACACGTTTTTTGTTCTATAATTCAAATTGAGAGATAACGGTTTGGAATTATGACAGATATTTTCATTGTTAAATACCTTATTACGCTTTTTTAAAATGAAGATGTTTGTATTGATGTATTTTACGTAATATGGTGTTAAAGTTATCGTAGGAAGAGAATGACGACATGTTTACATCGAAGTACACACGAAATAAACTATTCTACTAAGTAAATATATTCATTATACGTTTAAAATAGTTAAAACAGAGATAAGTATTTTGATAAAATTTCTATATTTGACACGTAAATACTTTGAACAAGTCGTTTCCGTGCTTGCTAAAAGCCGAAAAAGAAAAATAAAAACAAATTGAAATATCTACGAAGAATTCTAAATTTGAAAATGTCACGTTTCTTTAGGGCTGTAGCACACCGTTCGCAAAGCAGCACATGCTCTCATTTCGGCTTAACTTACCATCGAACAACTTAACGTCAGATACGACTATAACGCATCGCATAGCATTTGCTCCCACTACCCTAGCAACCCAATAAAACATTTCCTTACATATCTCATCAAAGAAAATAACATGAAATATCACGGTAATTACCAAAAACATTTTCATTTGGCAAATGTATTTCATACGGTTTTGTTTACCGTCTCTTTTGATGTTGACGTATTCGGTCTTATCCAATAACGTTAATGCTTCAAGGTGCCTTTATGGTACCGCGAGTTTCCTTTAGCACGTCAAGAATATCAATTGATTAGCTTAATGTAAAAACACAGATACGGTGATTCATCATGTACCTAATGTTTTCGAATAAGTTCCTGTCGGTCTGTGTGATAGCTTTTATGACTTCTGTATTAAGGTTACGATTATCATAATGCTGGTTATGAACTAGGTAACAAAGGCCTGACGTCATAAAGTAGACCAGGATTATGTCCTCCTTGCATGAATCAGTTTTATAATAGCGTTACCTGGAAACGTCGGCCGGCTTGCGGTCTAGGCTAGGCGTAGAAAAAAAAAAACTTCCTGTACGTGACGTTCGAGCGACTGAGGACGATTCTTTGATGCTAGTATTTATAGATAATAATAACAATATCAAATATGTGAACTCATATATACGCTTTTGAATTCGTCGCCAAAAACGGATGGATGTTTTTTGAAATTCGCTGAAACAGGCATAATCTCGATACAAACCAGTGCCCGTTATTATTGTCCACTTTCTACAAAGTACAGCAGCTGTCAGTCATTTCATTCACAAAATCAACGTTAAATCGCAGTCAATATTAAACCTACTTAAAATAGATGAATTCCGCATCACTCATATGAGCGCGCTATCGTTGTATGAGCGGCGCCCGGCGCCCGGCTCGCTGCGCGGTCCGCGATCCGATCCGGCCGTGCCCGCTTAAGCCAGATTTCAATAGAGTATAATCTCACCCTAATGAATCTCCAATCCGGATTATCGAGGGGCCCGTATAATAGACGAGCGACGGCCATTGCAAACGAGTGGGATTTAGTTTAGAAAAAACTTTGATTAGTCTAGTACGCGCCGTTTTGAATACCGAGACCTGATTAATATTTCAATGTGGCATATTAAGCATCATACTGTTCCACATCTGTTTTAATATTTTGTGCCAAACAAATAATAGACATAATTCCCTCTGGCGTGTTCTATCTCATCGACACATATCAAGGAACTGTGTCTTAATTCAGATGTCTGATTCCGTCCAATAAATTGTAAAGGCCGCACGACACTCGGCTAATCCCATTGGCGAGCATTAGAACGGCTTTGTGCGGACAGATCGCGCTCGCACGCCGAAATTACCTAGCAATTGGTAGCCGCGCCGAATTGCCAGCGGGCTCAGTCTAAATCGGCTGCAGACACTTTTATTGCCCGGCCAAATCCCGCTGACCCGAGCTCGAGCCGATCCCGGCTTCCGTTTTATCCCGGCCCCGCTTAATCCTGGATTTGACGTCGCTTAATCCGAACCCGTGTTGGATATCGCGTCGACACAGGCCTCGCCCGCACTCATGTTTCTATACTCTCCTATATTGATTTCGGATTTCACGGCGCACCTTCATTGAACTCGCATAAAAGCACGCGTAAACAAAGCGAGAGCGGACCTTTTGGGGATTACGGGGACGCGCACGCCACTATAATAACAAATTAATAATATATTTTTATTATGATGAAATAATTCAATCGAGACAAAAGTAATCCATAACTATCTCTCTGACACGGGATTATGGAGCGCGAAATGCATCGCATTCAGATATTTGGACTCAATGATATAAAATTGTATGCAAAAAATGAGCAGATTAATTTGTGTTTTCATTGGGTGGTGCGTTATGCGAAAAATTGAGCGGTCGGGAAGCAAATGAAAATGATCGCTTCATATTATTTTGTTCTCGTGGATTGTCGTTCGCAAAGTGCACTACTTACCAAGCCGAACTGAAAACTCTGTTATTGAATTATTTATGTAATTTCGCTTTGTTTACATTGAATAGAATTTAAGTAACGTTTGCCCGTTGCCGATTCTAATGTAGGTACTTTGACGTTATTTGCATAAATCATTATACAAATGTACCGTTGAAAAGATGATGATATTAAACTGGTACATTTGCGTCGACACACACCACGCCGCGCACAATGGATTTGCTAAAATACATAATTATATTTCGCGTTTAGAAGCCAAAATTATATTTGATGGCAAAGTGAATAGTCGACTATTCCCCATTTTAATGAGGATTATAGTTTCTAGTGCATTTAGTGCACTTCGCGCGGTAAAATTAATTACTAAATCGAGTCTGTCTGCGTGCTCAAATAGTACGAATCGTTTGAAAGCCTACAGCGCGTACAATTTCAGTAATCCCACCTTTTCATTGACATTTTAAATTATCTAACTTTAATAACATGTTTCTATTCATGTTTAGGGAAGTAATTACAGTGTGCAGCATAATTATGAACAACTATAAACATTATAGTATATTTTTGTTTTTCGTACTTTGTATTTGGTTATTGAGGGAAGAGTTTTCGTAGTGCGTACTACCCCAGGTCTATGGTCAGTTTATTTGTAAGTATGTTGGTTCTACTGAACTTTTTTAAACTGTTTTAATGGTAGGGGGATCAATGGCATAGATTGTTCGCGCGGAGAGACTGTACGAGGTTTATTATGATCTCTGTAGCATCAGTTTCTCCTACGCAGAGAAATATATAAAATATTTTTAACTTTAGGTAAGTCTTCTGGCGCAAATTCTTTTTACTGAGTTTGCGACTTTATTGAGAAATTACTAACAGCTTTCACAAAACGACAATATTTATTGGCTTCACAGCATTAACATACACAACGAATCAAAATATAACCAATTTGCGTCTCAAATCATAATGACCATTCATGGGCCACAACTGAACATTAGTACAATTTAGGCGATAATGCCTTAGCGGTATTCATCAGTTTCTCCTACGCAGAGAAATATATAAAATATTGTTAACTTTAGGTAAGTCTTCTGGCGCAAATTCTTTTACTGAGTTTGCGACTTTATTGAGAAATTACTAACAGCTTTCACAAAACGACAATATTTATTGGCTTCACAGCATTAACATACACAACGAATCAAAATATAACCAATTTACGTCTCAAATCATAATGACCATTCATGGCCCACAACTGAACATTAGTACAATTTAGGCGATAATGCCGCTAAGTCCTCGTTCACACTGCTGGTATTACTGCTCGATGTTAATTAGTCTGTGGCCTGCACTCGGCCTAAACAGGCTTTTAACTTTTCAAACGCTTTCATTAACTGCATTGCGATTATTTGGTCGCTGTTTCCAAAGCCATTGATTGAGAATGGACGCATTAGACCAATGTTTCCCAACCTATTTTTGATCAAGGACCACTGATATATTTGTTGTTAACTGGGCTGAAAACTCCATAAGATATTTAGCGTGTTAATCTCAAGATTCTCGACATTAAAGACTTGTAATATTTAAAATCAAAAGATAATTAATGATAGCAAGCATTATCATGAAAACGATAGTATATATGTATATAAAATCTTAAAATCCGTATGTTTAAATGTTATTATTGAGTAAGGTGTTCAGTATGGTCCTTACGCGGACGATACTATGTAAATCCGTATTTGCTTATTGATTTAATCTACTTTTAACAATATTTTATATTTGATTTGATTTATGATCTCCATGTTGGATATTACTTTTATTTTTTCTTCTGTTTCATGTGTACTTTGAATCATTTTGTATAAATTCATGTTTTTAAAATGTAACAGACAGATGTGTTGCTGGGCAGTTTGTTGGGCCACTTCTTCCTCCCAGCTAAAAGGAAGTTGTGACGGGGGGGCGCGGGCGCTTTGGGGGACTGTCTGTATGTAAAATTTGACGTTCAAAAAGTGCTGGCTCCCAGCCTAATTTGAATAAATGACTCTTGATTTTGATACTGAAGTGCGATTTTGTAAACCTGTCACCGTGCAAGCTTATCTGAATTGAACATGAATTGGGCTGTCAATCCATAAAAACAGGATGGACTAACAACTCACTTTGTGCCCACTTAATCTAAGCTCATGGCTCTTGAGACATTGACAGAATATACCGGTAGTTCACCTCAAACTCCGTCCACCTTAGTTTTTTCGGTGAGATGTTTACACAATGGATCAGCTGTAGCTATTGCAGGCCACTAGCGATAGCGGTCAGAGGAACACAGTTTGAGAACCACTGGGTTAGACTCGGTAATACGGTTTTAGCCGATTAATTTATTTAAACGATGATAATGTGTTATTATTGTTTAGCGGAATATGTTGGCGATTTGTGTTATTTTGAATGGCGTATTTTAGATAATAATTCGTGAACGGTTTTAATTAGGATTTTGATTGAGTCTTTGTGTGGTTTTGGTTTATTATTTAGCCTGTACGGGGCCTTTTGAAAGGACGTATGGACCACATTTTTCCATTTTTAATCACGGCTAGAAAATTCAGACAGACAGTCGGTAAAAAAATATAATGCGATTATGACTATATGTATTTTTATTTTATTTGGTAGATTTATTATTGATTGCTATTGTTCTTGTACTCTGATGCAACCTGCTTAGTAGAATTAAATTGTGCATTTCCGATGCACACTCTTTGCGATTTCACCCACGGAAAATCGACAGGCTGGCAACTCGGCGTCTATATTCAAGGAGCTTCGACTTGACTAGGGCATCATTGCCGATGAGGTTATTAGTTCATTTTTCACTCGACTCAAAATCAATTATCTAAGTATGTAAGTACATATGTTGGTACTGGAATCAAGAATTTTAATGCATTCGTGTTAAAATTTCTAATTTTTAGTAAGTCGCCTAAAATAACTTTTATGACAAATGCGTTATTATTATATAATAAAATGTATAAATTACATAATTAGTCACTAATTTTCTGCCTAGCCTTTTCCCAAGTATATTGGGGTCAGCTTCCAGTCAAACCGGATTCAGCTGAATAGGTATCAGTAATTTACATGTAGCGCTCCACAACTCATTAACTTGGTAACATGGTACTTCTGGACAAGAATAAAATATAGTTATAGGTCTAGGTAACAGGCAAATGGTTCTAACGGAAGGTTATGCAGAATACGGTACATAATCCAATATCCCTAGCGCAGAGTTTTAGACAAGTGAGTTTGGAACTGGCTCGATTAGTTTAAACCTAACTTTTTGCTCGCCATTGAAATTAAATTAAGCTTAAAACTTGCGCGTTGTGTTTGTGATGGGGTTTCAGGAACGTTTAATGGACTGAGGATATTAGTGTTTGGATATGTATGTGTTATATTTGTTTTAATGTTGTGGTAGTGTTTAATGACTTGCGTGGTGGTGTTGTGGCTCTAGGATCAAACTTGTATGTTTGCGTTTTTCTTCAGTCAGAAAGAAAAAAAATAATGGGCCGAACGCGGCTGAAGGTTTTAAAACTTTTACAGAAACTCATCAATATTGATTTTACCGATGAGAAATCCGTGCGACGGTTTGGGTGACACCTTTCTAATTATAGGCTCTCTGAAATAAAGTATTTTTTAAGCATTATTGAGAAAAACAAATACCTACAATCCAGTCGATACCCCGATTTCCGAATATATTTTTTAGCTGAGAGAATTTTCAGCAAAGTCTAACTTAGCCCGAAAAGCTGTCAAACTTTGTAAATAAAGTAAGGTTTGACACGCTCTTGATACCAGAGTTCAGAAATCGGCAAAAATACATTATATCAAGTGAAATAATATAGGTAATATTGGCTATCAATTGGCAACAAATTTAATTAATAAAAAAACTGATATTTCCTCATAAAAATCAAAGCAGACACTTTATAAACAATCGGCGTACAATGATAACGTGAACTTGTACAGGTCGGTGCCTCGTGTTCCGTGCAAAGCGCGCCTAATCCGCGCCCATCGTAGCACCGCAAGACGCCGCTTGTTGCTTGCCGGTGGGGCTTCCCTAGTCAAACTAATACACAGCTATACGCACTTAGTGTACCACCGGACTAATTAAAATAATGAATAAACTAAAAGGTACAAAATTAACGGTCCATGTGAAAAAAAAAAACAGTGTGAAGTTGTAAAAAAATATGACACTGAAGTACATTTTTGAAGTGAAAAATTCTTTAGCATCGTTGTAATTTGAAAGTTTATGAAACGAATAAGCGACAGTAAAAAGAGACAGACACATATTCATGTGTCTGTCTCTTTTTCGTCTCATTATCTTGAAGCCAAAATTTTTGAAGGTTTCCCCTTCTACCACGTGTGAATTGCACACTTGTATTTTTTTTTCGTAGCTCTGTTATGTTTAGCTACTGTAATGTCCACCAAAACTGACCTATTCAGAAAAATCAAGATAAAAAACACATTGTCGGAAGTCTGGTTCTGTTAGCAGTATATCATATGGAATAGTTGAATAGATAGACGTTTATTGTTACTACTAGCTTCTGCCAGCGACTTCGTCCGCGTGGAATAGTTACTTTACCCCCGATTTTGAAACTCTCAGCCCGATCGGTTTAAAATTGACAAAAGATAGACATGCTGTTTCGGGATATTTTTTAGATAATTTTATGTAGAACATCCTCACCTCATCACCGTAATACATGATTTCTATGTAACTTTAACCATTAAGGCTACACACGCGACGGAAGCTTAAAAAATGGAGTAACTTCTTCCGTTTTCCCAACATTTTCCTTCACTGCTCTGCTCCTATTGATTGTAGCGTGATGAAAAGTATACTATAACCTGCCCAGGAGTATGAAGAATAATTGCACCAAGTTTCGTTAAAATCGGTCGAGTAGTTTTTGTTTCTATAAAGAACATACAGACAGACAGACAGACAGACAGACAGACAGACAGACAGACAGACAGAAAGACAGACAGACAGACAAAAATTTTACTGATTGCATTTTTGGCACCAGTATCGATCACTAATCACCCCCTGATAGTTATTTTGAAAATATATTCCTTGTACAGAATTGACCTCTCTACAGATTTATTATAAGTATAGATAATTAATGTTTGTACAGGCTTGAAATTATATTTTTAAAGGCCGACGGCAAAATAAAGCCAAACATTTTCTACATGGGTTATCTTTACTGCACTGCAGTCTACTGTTTGTACACTCAAATATAGGATTAAAGCAAACACCTAGTCTATATGACAATAAGATTGAACAAGAAACAATGTTCAGTTCTTGAGGTATCCCCGACGGCCAGTTCGTAAACCGCCACAGGATTTAGTTAACCGTCGGACGCACATCGCTGCAGATTAATTATTTATGGACGGCCCCTACTGCCCGAGGGTAGCTTTAGCTCCCAGACGCTCTCCGATTCCTCTCTCATGCAAACTATTCGTCTTAACGCAAAATTGACGCGAACACTCAAATATTTACAAATAGTATTTACGCTTCAAGCATTAAGGTCGCTTTTACTCTGCCTGAATAATTTAAAGGTCCTTTGTCTTCATTGTCCGGTATAAAGATCTGGGGGTTTGCGATGACCACCTTGTCATGGCAAGCTTTGCTGGTAAATCTACGTTGCATCTTTGCCGTGGCGTAATCGCTTAAGCCCGGCTGGGCTAGTCCCTGCTAAATGAATACCTATAAATTCGTAGACGAGTTCATCGTCATAGTAGCTACATTATTATGATACAGGCGATGGAAAATCGATGAAACGAGGGTACGTCCTCCCTAACAATACGTATCGAGTTATGCGTACACGTCGTTTTAATCCTTAAGGCGTAGCAAAGCACGTAATATGTAGAAACCTTCTTAACCTAACAGGATTATCGTCGGAGGCAAGCATTTCACGGCCGGATCACGCCTTGCCATCGGCTCGGCTAAGGCACAGATTTTATTACACAAATGAGATTAATACTCAAACGCACATTGTTACGTAAAGCCGTAGACGTTGGCTGTCGTAGCAATGTTTTGAGTTTCGTAGCGGCTCTACGAAACTTCTGTTCTAGGAGATAAACATTTTACCGTGATGTAGAGATTATTTCATATAGTCTTTAGTTATCAAAATTTCGTAGTAATGTATAAGTAGGTCGTATATGAATGAATATTATTAGAACTCAGCGTAGAACAAAGAGAAATCAAAGTCGAACGCCGGCGTGTCTTTACACACACGACGGCGCTCGTTACGAGAATTTCTCGGCGCTGAAATATTTTCGCGGTGTCAATTAAAACGGTAACAAACGTCGCCCTCAAAAAGGCCATTTGTAACGCAGAGACAATCATAGCTGCCGGCGTAAACTGACAAACGACGCCGCGATAGCGAACGTCTAAACCGAGCTTTTGAACTTCTTTGACGCGCAGTCGATAAGCGCGCCGCAGCGACAGGTTATTGTGTCTGTAGCGTTCTTAACAATGGTGTTCGTTTTGCAAGTTTTCACCCAGTCGTAAGTGGGTAAATGTGTTACCGATTGACGAGGGGAGGAACAAAAGCCTGAGAGACACACGACACTCATTCACAGCGAGGCGCGTTGCCGCAACAACGGCTAAGATAATGCTGACGTTTCCTTCAGCGACGCCCTCTAAACACGCGATTGAATTAATTACCCTGTTGGGGGTTCGTTAAATCGTATCGGTCTTATTGAATTCATGCGTTTTGTTTGACAAGTGATGTGTTTTGTTGTATTACATGTTTCAGTATACATATAAACATTGTGTGTGATTATAATATATCTATATGTTAGACATACCTACATAAAGATTATCATAAATAATTGATTTCATACTAATTTGAAATATAATTAATTGACTTATTATTTTCAGAGCCTTGATTCAATATCCGCTTTAAAAGGAAACATTAGGTACTTGATCCAAAAAATTTACTTATCTGAATATCACATCACCAGAGCAGTGGTGGCTGAGTGGTAACGGCCCCGACTTACGAATTGTAGGTAGCGGGTTTAAACCCAGCTAACATTGATTTCATCACCACTGCTCTCAAGACGGTGAAGGAAAACATCGTGAGGAAACCGGCATGTCCTAGAACCAAAAATTCGAAGACATGTGACATCCACCAACCCGCACTGGGCCCGCGTGGCGGATTTAACGGCCCATTCCCTCTCCTAGAGAGGAGTCCTGTGTCCCAGCAGCGGGAACATTAAAAGGCTCATTATGATGATGGCGTCACCTCAAAAATCAAACGTCAACTACAGAACTTTCATCGAGACTAGCCATGGTATTATCCCGCCAAAAACAGTAACGAATTATTAAAATGGTGTTAAACATAGGGTTGTTGCGTGGGGGTGAATTAGAGGATGAATTTTATAATTAAAGCAACAAAAACTAATCATGACAGGTGCACTTCCATCATTTTCATTAAACAGGAATAACTTTTAGAAAAATGCCTTCAACTCTATCTATAATTAGCTTCTGTCCGCGACTTCGTCCCCGTGGATTCCCCGATTTTAAAACATTCTTTATCGCTGCTCCGCTCCTATTGGCTTAAGCGTGATGATATACATATAGCCTAAAGCCTTCCACGATAAATGGTCTATTCAACCCAAAAATAATTTTTCAATTCGAACCAGTAGTTCCTGAGATTAGCGCGTTCAAACAAACAAACAAACACTTCAGCTTTATAATATTAGTATAGATAACATTATAAAGAGGAAAAGTTATTATTGTTTGTTTGTACCGAATAGCCTCCGAAACTACTGGAAAGCTACATGATCAGCGATTACATAGGCTATGTTTTATGTGTGAAACCGAGGGGCTCTGCTAGTGTTATACAGGGTTATTTGTAAAAACCAACAACCTCTTAAGAGGTCATTGTACTCATCATTATGAATAACTTTTACTATGGGACCAAACCTAAAATCGTGGTAAAAAATCAGCTGTTCCTTACATTTTGATGAGTTATACGAACATAAATGTAGGGAACAGCTGATTTTTTTCGCGATTTCAGGTCCTTATCGCTAAAAGTGATCTTTTCAAGAAAAGATGAACAAACATACAAAAAAAATGTTGTCAAACACGGGATCGATCCGAGGGGTTGAGTTTCTTAATTGAGACAACGTAGGTACATCAAAATACATAATATGACAGGTGTGGCGCCTCCACAGTTGTTAGCGTTATCTTCGTCATTCTGAACTTGTACGCTATGTCTTGAATCACAAAACAAGTTGATTAACTTGGTTGAATTCTGATGTTGATCGTGAATAAGTTTAGTATGGGAAAGTAGGGAATCACAGTTATTTATTGTATTGTGTGTTGGTACTTGTTTATATCTTTATTCATATTATGAAATGAAGTCGCTTTTCGAATCTGTCTGTGGGACGCATTGTTCTTCTTAACTTGGAAACTTATTTTGATTTTGTTTCCCATTTAGAATGGTTTTCGGAAATTATTATGTGTAAGTTTATAACATTAATATTGAATTTCCATAATATAGAAATCTCAGTGATTTTTCATGTTAACAAAAACCGTCATTAATTTCAAGCCATCATTAATTCAACATATCTGCGAAGACTTTCGGGGTCTATTGATCACACTTATAAATTATAATAGGTATGTCAGAAGAAGTAAACTTAGCTAAAATAGTATATTCTTTTAGATAACTAAAGCCAGTTAAAAATAACACCTACAGTTAACCGGAACTTGTAGTAAACTTAAATCTGAGTATTAAAGTAGACTATAATAAAGGTTGTAGGGCTTAGAAATAAGCCCTGCGGCGTCTGAGACCTAGGTCATGTTACCTACGCAGACTGGACGGTCAGTTGATACCATGCTAGGCTTAGCTTACTTAAGAAGCAAGTACCTAAGACCTAAGTACTTGCACGGATTTGTTTTGTCGTTAAGATTTTAGCGGGTTTGTTGCTGAATTGTGTTTTTGAGGGTTTAAATAAGTTCTCGATCGCATTGGTTTACGTTTCCAAATTGTGGCTGTAATTTTTTTTACCTCGTGTTTAATCCGTTTGTCTTTTGTTTATGATTGGATAATGATTTTCGTTTTCTTTTTGCAGCTAAGCCTTTACCGTTTTCTATTTTAAGATTTCGTTGTCTGTCTAAGTCGTGATGCAAAACTTTTAAACTAGCCCTTGCGGTAGGCAACGCAAGAGCTAGTTTGTAATGGATTACGGCAAGTATTCCTGGGAGAATTTGGGAGAAAATATAGAGAAAAAAAAGAGTTTTTCAGTAACTATTTACGATCTATAATCCAGTACGATCACATCTAAAACGATGTAGATCAACACATATCGAAGTACCTTAATATTTAACCTACGAATGAAGTTGATAGTTTAAATATAAAGAAAGGTCTTTATTAATTTTTTCCTATTTTTATGACATTTTACCTGTTTAAATTGACATAATTTTATTATTTGACATGCATATACTCGTTTTCTTTGACATTTCTTTTACATCATATACTGATGTTGTATGCCTATCAGCGGGACATGGATTGTACAATAAAATATTGAATACACCTGCAATCACCTATGTTCACAAAATGAATAAATGAATTTGGTCAAACATGACGTCACTAATACTTGTCACTAAAACTTTTTAGCACTCATTTGCCAACACATACAAGTCAATATCTTCCAAGTCTCTTCCTCGTTCATGCACTCTGGTAGATATATTTGCATTGTTTAGTCTAGCATTAGACCGTCTGCCCGTGGTCAGGTGAAAGTTTAGGGGCCACTGTAAAGGGATTATCAGACGACCGTAGGTGTTAGTCTACATCCTGTGCTGCTCTAAATTAAACTGCTAAACTTCATTTTTGAGTTACTGTTGCTGTTGAATTCAATTTAGATTGTGGGCGTAGATTTGCGGTAAAATAAATGCAGAATGTAGGTTTATAGATGTGTTGCGGAATTTGTTCGATTCACCGCGGCCCTGGAACGCGAAGGGCATTAGGAGGAACGGATGGGTTTTAGTCAGTAAGAGTCTAACACTCCCTTCCGCTCCGCCCAAAGCGGAAGAAGTCATTTGGTGATTCCACACCAATAAAAATAATCAAAGATGTGTTAAATTCAACTGTTTTTAAATAACAGAACAACGTGGATTTGCAAAACTATCGGCCGAGATTCTTTTTTACATAATTAATGAAAGGGCGTTTGTGTCGATGTGCAATAAGTAGTTCTTTCTACAAGGAGATGATTCGAAAGTAAAATTAAGATAAACAAAAACTCTCTATCTATATGTATATTTAGCCTATTTTCCTAATTTTGCTTTTGTAACGTTTCTCAATGAGTGTCTAGACACCTTTGTCTTTTTTATAATCTTACCTTTTAACCTAATCTTACCATTATTAACGGAAACGGTATCAGGCTACTTTAATGCGAGGTAAACCATGTGCAAAAGCTAGCAAAAACAAATGAAGTGAATAAAATATGTATACATTTTATCATAAACATTACATTAACAAAACATCCGTGCTTTCCCCCCATAACAGAACACATAATTACGTTGTAAATACCCGGCAGACAAAGCCGGGTGCTCAATGATGGCATGACATAGTATTTGCTAGGTTTCAGCATCCGGCGGGCGGCACGCTAGACTTATCCTATCTAAATAGATCATCGCTCACGAATGGGCCTTCGATCAACACGCAAATCCAATAGTGGCCTATAATTAGCTGGTGTGTTGTGGAATTAATTGTGTGGGGATGTGTTTGTGATCAAATGTTCAAATGGAAGGTACTTTTAAACTTTTCGAAGACAACCTTTGTAGTTAAACATGAAGTCACTATATTGTAGCTCCGGTATTTTATTTTATGGGTTATTTGGTTTTGTTATAGGGTTAAATTATCCAATGATTAACAACATTGTTATAAAATAAAATAATGGTCTGCACGGACAAATTCATTTAGGTACTTACTTATTTAGAGGCTCTGGTTTTTTATTTTTTTTTAAGTTGGTTGGTTGTTTTTTTGGTTGGTAATACATTCGCATAGTCTTATAATGAGTCCTGTACTCCTCTATAATAAAGAAATGTAAATCTCGTAGACAATACGAAATGCACCTACAAACGTACAAAAATAAAGTCTTGAAAAATTCAGAAGAAAATTACTAGCAACATACATAAAGCCACCTATCCACATGTTTAAAACAGGCGAGTCAATTAAGCCCCTGTTCTCAGGGCGGGGCTGGATGAGACTTTTAGCAAAATACTTATGCTAACTCTGGAGTAAGTACACTCTACGCTCACGGCTCATTGTTAACGCTATATGACTCTTGTTACATTGCTAGATGAGCCACTTCAATGGCGGAAATTCACGGAAATAACTTCTGTGATCAGTCAGGAAAAATAGTATTCACAATCTTGATTAGTATGTATAATAAATGTAAAAATGGGTTTGTTCGTCGAATTGAAGTCGGTTACAGGCAATTTTGTTTTAAATCTATATAAAAACGGGCGAAGGGCACGGACAGGTAAACGGAAATCAATTTTGTTATTAGAACTAAAAAAACTATTGCTTAAACCAAGAAAACTGCTTATGTTTGTATTTAATTTTTTTTTTAATCAAACAACGAAACGGATCGAATCAAATTTCGTCATTATACATATATAAGTATACTTAACTAAATCGTTTCTAAAACATTAGACTTGATAAGAAAGTACTGCACTGTTATTGTAACAGCTAACGAGAGTGACGTGTATTAAAATCTGGGTATTTTTTTAGGGTTTAATAGTTTATTTTTGTCTTTGTTATTTTAATAATAATTCAGCTAAAGGGAAACAGATAAAGTAAACTGATTATTGCACTTATGCCTTGTTGTTCAGCGGGTTTTCAGGCCTCTGATTTTCTTTAATTTAATACTTAACGTTACATTAACACGTACATGTAGCACTGTAATAATTAATTAATTTTACCGAAGCCTGTCTCTCAGACGTCAGATTTTTTATCGGATTTCTCTCTCTAATTGTCAACTTTAAACTTCGTATAACTTCAGAACTGAGGAAAATATTTAAAAAAAACATACAAAAACAAAAATAAAATACATGTTAGTTCTAGTAAACTATTTTACTAGAACTAACATGTATTTTATTTTTCAAATAAAAAAATTGCATGAATAATCCCTACGGGGAATCCAACAACGTATCTTTGTATCTTGTCACCCACAACGAATGACGCTTAAACTACGCTCGAAAAATCCCGAACACCGCGCTTGTCTACTTACACCTTCAAGTAACTCTACATCCGCAGTTTCAAGATAAGGGTGCGAGCACCCAAAAGGCGTTGAATTTGATTCAGAACATATCTGTTTAAGCCCTTACATCCATTGAGACAGGTGCGTACACTTAGACATTACTGACGTCGTGCACCATTAGATAGATTTGTGAAAACAGGATTTGCTGAGAGTGTGTTGATAAAGTGAAAGTTTTTGGAGTTTTCGAAAGAAGATGTGTCTTTTAAGCGGGTGTAATCGGTATTCCTTTTAAGTGTAAGGTGTCTATTGTTTATTTTTAATAAGTGCAATACTAGTATTCAGATGGATTCGGTTTGAGTGGGGCCGAACCCAATATAGTTGCGAAAAGGCTAGGCAGATGATTAATCAGTAGCAACGCTAATAATAGTATGCGTGATATTTATTTAAAGTTATTCGAAAGTTTTAAAAATAACAATTAGGAAATTTTTAAAATGACTTTTTAGGTGAAGATAAAACTTAAAAACAAGACGACCACTATGAAAACGTAAAATATTTCTCATCAGTCTATCAACAACAATAAAAACAAAACCAGATCGCGCACTTCACATGTTTTCCAAATAAATCCTCCGTAGCATTATTAAGGCTAGACTACACTACAGAGAATGCGCTAATTCCTGTTAGTACAAAGTTTTAATTCAATACTTACACAAGCCGACATCCCGGTCTTGTGTACCGAACTCTTTTCAAGTGGTCTTCGCTCGGCTTAGCTTTGCAGCGCATATTATGTAGTGTGCTACGGGTCTACAACAATTAAGTGTTATTGTGGGGAGGATTTTAAACTTTCAAAATTATTTTATATAAAAATTAGTAAAAAGAGACACTCTTTATGAGTGTCTCTTTTTACTATGTTTTTTAAAAGTGACAGTAAAAAGAGACAGACACATAAATTCATGTGTCTGTCTCTTTTTACTGTCGCTTCGTCTCATTAGGTATCTTGAAGCCAACATTTTTGAAGGTTTCACTTCTAGCACGTGTGAATTGCACACATGTATTTTTTTTTCATCGTAAGCATGTTATAGAAAGTCCTTATAAGGGCTAAAACATCTAGGTATTTTTTTCAAAGCTAGGTACTTTCCAGCGTTTAATAGTTCGTGATTCTCAGTAGTAAAAAACAAATCCATAACATAGGTATGCAGCAGTAGAAGTAGTTTGAACTATTTTACTGGAGAGGGTGAAACCAAATATTTAATAAGTTTGTAGATTTTTATTTAAATAGGAAAATACTTAAACAAGAGTAATGCTTAGGTATCTTGAAGCATATTAATGTGCGTATGTATTATATTTCTTGGTTTAAATATTGTTTAGAGATTCTAAACTATTTTTTTTTTAATAAAGAAAAAGAGAGAGAGTTAATGGGTTGTGGAGGTCTGGTAGGCAGCCGCTTCACGTAAAATACTGGTATTCAGCTGAATCCGGCTTGACTGGGAGCCGACTCCAATGTAGTTGGGAAAAGGCTAGGCAGATGATGAATAAAGAACCTGATAATCTGTATTTGAGCTAAAAAGCTCCTTGATCTAAATAGTTAAAAAGTTTTTATGAGTGCACACGGCTGAATTTTGTCTTCTTGATTAGGTTTGTACTACGGTTTACTAAATAACAAATCATTTTGTGAATATAAATTGGATAATCAAAGATCAAAGTGATTTATCATCGGAAAAATACATGAAAACAATAGTCATGTTTGTTTTAGAATAAGCAAATTTCTATAAAGCATGAAATTTCAATTAGCACGTTATATCCGTCTGATAAACAACAAAATGAGATTACTTATGAACATATCTTAAAAACCAGTTTTTATTCAACCAAATTATATTGAACTAGCTTTTCCTCGCGGTTACGTTCGCTAGGGACAGTTATGTGTAGTAGTATAAAAAATCATCAACATCTGATCAGCTATATCGGCGTGAACGCGTAATAGACATATACACACTCACTTTTGCGTTTATAAATTAGTAAGTATTGAAAATTGTATTTAAAAAAAAAAAAAACGTGCCCCACACTAGGAATTTCTCCTGTGTCGTGGGTGCGTTTACAAACATACAATAATCTCACATACACAAACAGCCAGACCCGGAACAACTATCTGTAGGCCATACAAATATTTGTTCCGTGCGGGAATCGATCCCACGACACGTAGCGCAGCAGCCAATCGCTCAACCACTGTGCCAACCGTGTCGTATATAGGTTATATTTATAGTGCAAACACACAAACAGTTCTATTAAGAAAACTTTGATCTTTGGCATGAACCTAAGAAAATGCTAAACGATGAAAAAAATAAAACAATTGAGCATTCTTATTCTGTAGTAGCGAATGGTTGTTAGTCGCATACTCGCGACAAAGTCGAGTGTTTCTTAGCTCGTTCTTAGCAAGAGCTCTCTATTCGTTTGTCTGTCTGTCTGTCTAATTGCTATTTTATGTAGCGATTTAACGAACGTTGTACCTCTTAACTTGCACTGATTTGTACTTATTAAGACCGCCCATTGTACGCTTGTTTTTATAAATGTTTTTCCTGTTATTATTACAAGGTGTACAATAAAGTATATACGAGTAATAAATAAATAATAATAAGATGTATGTGAAATTGGATAAGAAAGTGGAGTTATGAAGTAACACATTATGTTTGAATTTTATTAGGTGGGAATTTCTTTTAAAGTGTGTTTTCGATATCTTATCCTAAGTATAATATTATAAATGAGAAAATGAGTTTGTTTAAATCGCCGAACCGATTTTTAATGAATGTAGGTACAGATAGATGGAACCTTAGAGTCGGTTATAGACTGTTACTTTAACGCGAGTGAAGCTGCAGGGAATTCTAGTTATTCTTCATATTCAAAATATTAGGATACCTTGAAAAGGATACCTGTTTTAGGGAAAAACCTATATGACGTATAGTAATGCATTTTTCTAGTGAGCCCTCGTAAATTATTCAATTTTATTTCGTTTCTTGTAAGGCTTCACCAACCTTTAATAACTTTCCTATTTTCTTACAAAACGTTATTAAACATTTTCCCCGTAACTTCAAAAGAGACAGTCAATTTATGATTTGCCGAATCACGTCAACCGGAATGAGAGTATTTCTTTTTTTGCGGCTACGCGTGTCGAGCTTGTTGCTAATTCGATTTAATTTTATGCTGAATTCTAGATAACACGTGTCGAGGATTTGCGGCACATTTTCATGACGTCACAAGTCATTAGTGTTCGGTGATAATGCTTTCTACTGTTTTTATATATGAGATTGAGGTGATGGTCCTCCGCCGCGATTTTATTGTCCGGGTTGTTTATTTCAATTAGTATCATTAATTCTAGGCCAAAAAATAAGGTAGACTTAAACGGACTAATCTGAAAAAACAATTGGCATACCCTCGTTTTTTGAATTGAGAACGTTTCAAACTCTTCTTTAGAAAGAAAACTGTAAAAATCAGCAACGGAATTTGACACGTTTTACAACTTATATTCTCAATTCAGGAATCAGGCGTTCGTAATTAATATACGTTCGTCGACATAACATCTTACTTCCTATACCAACAATAACCCAAAATTACCTACACACCCGCTAAACAAGCTAGTCTACCTGAAATATGGTCCCACCTATCGCATTTAATTAATATTCAATTCCTCGTGTATAGTTTCATAAAGCAAGGGTTTAAACTGACCAAAGGACCATCTCGGGCGGCGGACGGGACACCACTAAACCTTACTAATCCAAGCTGGTATTAAATCGCTGCCTAGGTGCTAACCTGCAACTACCCTCCCAAGTGTTAGGGTTGGCTGAACATTATTTGGTAAAGTTTTGTAGGAAAGTCTTTCAAATTAATAAAGAACAGTTGTAAGTACGATGTGTATAGAGTATTTGCCTTTATCTATGATTCTGTATCAAAGTTTAATTTAGTGTGAAAATATTATTTTTTCCTAAAAACAACGCATTAATTTACCAACCGAAAATCAACTGCATCTTTAATTTATTTTATGCTTGTTTTATGCGGCAACTATAACATAAGAATTCGTATAAGAATATCTCGTATGGGATCAAAGTAACCAAACGCATAACCCTCACCAAAGAACTTCCAAACGAAAACTATCCAAAAGTTAGTTTCAAGCGATTACCAAAACTGAAACTCCTATTCAAAAGTACATAACCCAAAGGCTAACACAGCTTAACGCACCTCCACCCCGTTATTAAAAGATTATTGTGGCGCGAAATTTATAATTTCAATGTAACTACTACCCACTATGTTTTGTGAACCGAATCCCGGAATAGCATTATGTAAATTCAATAACTGTGCGCCCAAAGACGTCTATTGTTTTCAACTGATACTCTAAATCAGTATTCACCGTGATAATATTGAATATGGGTGATATTTTGGGATTGTTTACCTGTATGTGGAAATTAATTGCACATAATTTTAAATAGAAGTGAAAAAGTAATTTCTTCGACAATTTTTCTTCAGACGAAAAATTTTCTATTAAAAGTGAAGCGCGACAGATTTCCATTAAACGCAGAGGCCATTAAACGGCTATAAAAAAGTGCATCGGAGCAGCAAAAACTATTTAATATCGCAACAAAGCAGCACAAAGCGATGTTCGCCGCCGGCCGCTCCTACCAGGATTAATTATTATTTTAACATTTCAGTAGGTTTTTTGCCGCGCCCGCGAGCAAGTCAAAAGCATTGCTTTCTCGCTTGAAAAGTTGCTAAATAATTAAGACGCCTTCTTAGCGACAGCGTTTCGACGTCCAAGAGATACTAAGTAGCTGATTTTTCAGAGAAACTGCGTCTCGGAAAAGATTTTTCCATTAAGTTCGTTTTTTTTTGTGTCAGTTCGGAAAGATTATTTTTGTAATTATATTTTATGTTAGGTATAGACACAGAAGCATAGACTTTGCATAAAATAGAGCCTCTCTGTTTTTTGAAATTCATTGAAAGGGAAGAAACAGGACAACATTAAAACACCACACTTAGACACTAACCTCCGACTTCTGGCTAGAAATTGTACCTAGATATTTTACAAATTAAACGTAACCTTAGTGATATAATTGGCTGTTAAAAATTCTACTACCAACCGTAATAGCTAACGAAACTTTGCCAATTTATCACATTGCTTACAGAAACTAGGCCTGGTGGCGCTATACAAAATGGCCTCTTACCAGCGATAACGAGTGTCGAAAATTCAAAAACGTACAGGATTAACATGCGCTACCGACATACATATGTCACGTGGCTTATCCAACCATTTTTATACCTCGAAAGTTCTGCCTATTGAGTGCTACTCGTATTTTATCTAGGTAGTACTGAAAGTTGAAAGTCTAATAGATGTTCTCTCATTTGTCTCAGGTAAAACCCTGCCTGTCCACTGCGTGGTGGAGGCAGTGGTCTCGCTCGAAGAAGGCGCATGGCGACGCCGAGCGGTGGTGGAGACCGACAGTTACGTCATCATTCCTGCTGCCACTGCCTTCCACGAGCTGGTACCTGCTGCCATGATGAGGCTCGGATACCCTCATGAGTTGGCTGCTTCTGCTAAAGGTATGCTATTTTTTCAGTCAGTTGAAAGATATAAAAGTGTACAATAAAACAAAGTCTTTGGTATACAGGCATTTTGCTACTACTTTTCCTGTGTGTTAAATTCATTCGTAAAGCATGCTTATTAATATGTAAGCAAGGGGGAGATTTTAGGTTTTTGGTTGTACTCAGTTTTTTAAACCTTAAAAGCTTTTGCTTTATGTATAAGCTTACAAGTGGAAGCACACAATAAAACCGAATTGTTTTCCTGAATACCTCATAGCTAGTTCAATTGTACCTACGATATATCGTTACATTTTATGTTTAATGTTTAATATTATTGATGAGTGTTATTCATATGTACATAGGTGCTGGTCCTTGTGTAAAAGGAAAATTTAAAAGAATAATACCTTTCGCATTCCTGTCATTTTGATTATCCTTATGCTCTAGGACCAAGACCAAATTAGAAAGAATGAGTAAGGTTTTCCTGTAATTTCCCAAGGTTGCAAAGAAAACTATGCAATCAATAATATTTTTCCTTCCGTCATCTAAATTAAATTTGATATTTATTTTAACATTTCCTACTGTCTTTGAATAAATTGGGATAATGGCCAGTAGCCCTACCATGACGTCTTAAATCCATAATGCTTCTTGTGTCAGAGAGAGACGGAGCTATTCAAGACGAATAGCACTATCCCTTTTTCGCACAGATATCATGATAGCATTGGCACTTCGTGGTACGGCCCCTGCGGGCGACCATGAGGTGTTAAAACGTGAGTCTTCCGAGCGAGAAAGAGGGATAGAGTTATACACCCTATAGAGCTCCATCCCTTTTTCCCGCTCGGAAGACTCACGTTTTAAGACGTCATGGTAGGCCCGCTGGTCCCCGTAAAACTCCGCGATTGTACAAAATTACCAATATCTAAATCCTTTAACGTCTTTGTCACCAGGTTCAGTAGTAATAAACAACTGGAAGCCGTTACCATTCGAGAGGATCTCTGACGGTCCCCTGGCCACCGTCGGGGAAGTTCTCGGAGAGCTGACGACGGTCGCGACCCTCAGGATCCAGCTGCTCAGACCACGGCCGACTCCACTGCAAGACATCAAGGATAAGCTGCTGCGGCTCCTGCTGGTACAGAGCAGACCCCTGCTCATGTCTACTGGGTGTCCTTTAGATGAAGTGAGTCCGACTTATAAAAGAATACATTAGTGCTTCGTAAAGTAAAAATATTAGTCACTAGCCACGCCCAGCGGTTTTACCCGCGTAGTTCCCGTTCCCGTAGAAATACGGGGATAAAATATAGCCTAGGACACTCAGTGTGAACGTAGCTTTCTAATGGTGAATGATTTTTATAAATCGGCACAGTAGTTTTTGATTTTACTCATTACAAACATAAACACACACAAAAATACAAATCTTCCCTCTTTATAGTATTAGTGTAGATGACTACTTAGATTAAATGAGCTGTAAATATCTAAGTGTGTAAATAAGTTAAGAGAGTTTGAAGTGAACTGTCAATTTATCCTATCAAGGTATAAATTATCTACACTTTTTCACTTCTTCGCTGTGAAAATTCTTCAGAGTAAACCTGCACTTTACTATTTGAATAAACGTAGATATGATATTTGCAGTCTAACCAGCAAAGATACAAAATAAAAATTGAGTTCGTACTTACTTACTAATTCGAAATTCGTTTCCTTTCAATAAGATATTTCAGAAGATAAAACTATTATTTTGATGTAAAATGTAAAGTGAACATATAGACATATAATCTATCTATATCTTCTGAAACATATAAATATATATTGAACGGAAACATCTGTTTAAAAACGTTTCTCTTCACAATTTTATAAAACGTGCATCAGAATCAAGAACCAACAAAAACAAATCTCTTAGAGATTTCTTTTTACATAAAACCTGCGTCAGTATAGGTATCAAAAACAAAAAAGAAACATTAAAAAAAGAAAGAAACGTTCCCCTCTCGTGATAAAAGAACTGAGCCACAAACAGTCGTAATAATCTCCAAACCGCACGTACAAACAGCAAAGCTTCCGAAAACATCTGTCAAATCAAATTACATCAACCGATTGGGGCGTTAACATCATCCCGATGGGTGACAATGACTACACGGTACAACGAGCTAAACCAACACTCACAACCGAACGCCATGTCCTCGATTTACCCCCGAACAATACCCTGAACTAAACCTTTACCCCTTTACCCCCTGTTACCCCTTATTAACGTGGAAACTCATTGTTTTCCATATTTTAAGCCCGCTTTGTAAAGTACGCTTTCAATCGAAAACATTTATCCTAGTAGGTATTGTTTGTTTTAACGATTTAATTAAAGATCGAGTGCTTATTCGCTTCAGATTCGTGATATTGGTACTGTGGGCGGTTTTGTATCGGCTTTTATTTGTGCTTCTTGGAGGTTTTATAAGAAGTTTTTAACATAAAGAGAAGTTTACATAATAAAAATCTATCTTATCTATCTTTTACTTGTATAACAGAATATTCATTAGCAAATTTGACCAATTTAGGTATAATTATGAACTATCAAGCATATACATTTTTTTTGTCTTAAACTCTAAACCCATTTTTTACCAAACAGTCAAAACTTCAAAAAGCACCAACATTAACAAAAGTCTTACAAACCAAACAATGACACGAGGTGTCGAAGGTCCTTTTGACAAAACTGACACCTGTCAAATAGCTTTCATCTGTCAAATCGAATTCGAATCCGTCGATCGTTCATATGGACGAAATTTAACAAGAACTCAGGATCTCGGAAAGACTGAAGACAGATTATGAAAACTCTTCGTTAAGTAGGCGAGCGTTCTACAATTTGGTCTTTATAATTGCGAGGTGACTGCTAAGACCCTGCTAATAGGGATCATCGCCCGGGGGAAGAATTAGGAAGCATTTGTTTTCATGTTCGCGGCGCGAGACTTAAATGGGAGGCTCATACAAATTTCGAAGTCATGTTTTGAGTGTAGGTTAATTTTGTTTCAGGAGAGCTGTATAGATGGATTTATTTACTCTGTCAGCGACTTCTCTCGTTTGAATTTCGGAAATTATATTACATTTGGGATATATATATATATCCCAAATGTACTCATACTTCCGGGACGAAAAACCTATTTGCTTTTCCAAACTATAGTCGATATCTGTGTCAAATTGCATCCAGACCTGTTTTGCCGTTCTGGCGTGATTGAGTAACAAACATTCATATATACATCCATCCAAACTTTCGCATTTTTAATAGTAGGTACTAGCTTTTACCTACGTCTTCATTCGTGCATCTTTCTTTCATTCTTGCATATCCCGTTTTTTCCCTTTCCCATATAGCCTATAATAAAGCCTTCCTCATTAATGAAGCTATGATTTTCTAAAATAATTTTACATTAACAAAAACAAACAATCTCTTCATTTTTGTTATATTAGTAGAGATAGATTATGCCTATGTGTTTTTTATTCCATTCAGTTTTACTCATGATTTCGTGACATGAAACTATTTTCATCTTGATTGTCCAATTTCCTTTATCTTTTAATAATCACATATCAAGGCTGTAACAGGGCTTTCAGTAGGGACTTTAACACACTTTCTTAACTCTAACTAAACAGACTTTCTTAATTATTCACTGTTATTTTCACTGTCTTGAAATAGTCTAACTATAAGAATATTCAAAGACAGCGCCCGCGCTTTCACCCGCGTAGTTCCCGTTCCCGTGGGAATATAGAGATAAAATATAGCCTATGTCACCCGGGAATAGTGTAGCTTCCCAACAGTGAAAACATTTTTGAAATTGGTTCAGTACAAACAAACAATCAAATCTTTCATCTACACTAATATTATAAAGAGGAAAACTTTGTTTGTTTTTTTTTTGGTTGTAATGAATTGGCTCAAAAACTACTAGACAGATTTTAAAAATTCTTTCACCATTCGAAAGCTACATTATCCACGAGTAACATAGGCTATATTTTATTCCCGTATTCCCACGGAAACGGGAACTACGCGGGTGAAACTGCGAGGCGCTGCTAGTATATACATATAATATTAGTATAGATTAATGAGAAAACATCAAGACATTTCACCAACTCAGTAAGTTCTAAAGAGATTGTAAGCTCTCTCGCGATAGAGAACAATTTGTCGACGCGATGAGCACCTGTCTCATACGCAAGATCTCCATACATAATAAATTTAATTGAATCTCATCTCATCCGCGCCTCGCGAGGCCTTATTATATTTTCTAAATATCCACCTTGTAGCGAACGGGTTAGGGCGGGGGTGCCCTCGTCTTGCCAACTTGAGCCACACCGAAAGAGGGTTAAAAGGAGTTTTAGATGTACGAACGCTTTTGATCTTATTAATACCATAAAATAATGCTTTATAATCTTATTAAACGCGAGGTTAGCGCTCCACCCGCCCCCCAACCGTAACCGGATCACGGATATTTCAATTTGGAGTTTGCTGTGACATCGTGTTATCGTGTAGTGGCGCGGTTCAGCTACATCATTTTGAGCGTTTAATGGTATCTTGGAAGAAAACAAATGAAGATCCAAAGGTCTAATAGACAGCTAGTAACAAATTGAAGTTGTAAAGTCGAGACAAAGTTGCCACAAATGAAGCAAAGGAACTCCGGGCGAGCAAGATAATCAAACACGTCGAACTGGAAGTTGTTAGCTAAACGCCAGATGAACTCGGCTCTATGATATTATGGTAATTTATCTCACGCCAATTTGCGCCACTTCGATTTTAACTCGGAGCAAACTTTTGGACGCTCCACGAATATTTTATCGAAGGGGTTCCCCGAGTGCCACCTCGATGCAGGATCAATTTTAAACCATAAATCTTCTTTAAGACTACTTTCTTACTTAATTTCGAAATCTCTTTGAAATTTCAAGGTTCTTTGGAACGGGTTACAATTTAATCACTCCTTCAAGCGCACGTAAGTAGCGTATGTACACATAACGAAAATAATATAAGATAACACTAAGCCTATTGTGTTCAAAGTTGTCCTTTTAACTACGACTACATTAAGAAATGTTCGCAATCACACACCGAATTACGTACTTAGGCGGATTACACGTGACGCGAGTTATCACGCGCAGGCGCCAGCTCTCGTAAATCTTCCACGAAGCTGAAACAGACAATATCTGAAAGCAAATATGGCCTCACTATTTAAAAATATAAAACAAAGAAGCGGATTAACGTATCACTCGCGCGCGGTGCTAATACCTCTGACATGATTTATAGGCACAATCTCGATGTGTAATACTTACAGTTAATTTAACGTCTGATTTAGCAACACTGCGGAGCAGCCTGGCTGACAACTCGCTTGACGACGTAATCACCGGCATTGTTCTATGTAATCTAGCGATACGGGCAGATCTCACTTGCATAACTGTCAGGCTGGGTAAACTGCGCGACGGAGCTATAATCTGACAAGTTCTTTATGATCGACTACTTGCTGCGCGACCTCTCTAAACATGCACTGCTGTTATCGCGTTACACAAATAGTTGAGAAATTTGAGCATCGCATTGAAATCATTCCGAGTCACACGGTTGATTTGATGTTCAAACAGCGGCGTCGGATCGGCTTGAGGCATTTCGGGTGCTTTGTTTAGCGCAGTCGGTGCGGTAACGATACCGGGGCACTTAGTCCGCGGTGTGGCGGCGCTAGTCGAGGGCGTAGTGGGTGGATGCTAATTGTTGAGACGCCCTTCCCGCTCATTGTTTTAGAGCAGACCATGATTGAAGTTTCGTCGGCGCGCGGAGTGATGCGCACTAACCACCGAGTCAACACCTCGCGCCGAGCGCGTCAGAAGCGGCCGCGCGCATGACACATGCATTAACAGCCGACCTAATATTTTCATAATCTAATGGCGATGTTCTGTGAAACAATGCTTCGTGTTTATTCAAACAATTATCTCTGTATCTGTTGCTGGTTAGACTGACCTCTTTAAAATCGTCTAAAATTGTTTGCGGTATCTTGTTGTTTTATTTACTGTTCGAGTTACGTTTGGTGACCTTCCTTTTAAAGTGTTTCCTCTTGTTACAGGTAACATTAGCTCAGATCTGTCGTGGACAGGACCGTACTCCGGGGCCGCACAACTTCCATGAGCCGTCTGAAGACATGCGTCGGAAGTTTGAATCCTGGTGGAGTGCTCAAGTGTCACCACGACCACCGCCATTCAGCCCTCGGCGATACCCGTCGCCTGGTCCCAAAACTCGTTCACCAACGCTGAACACGATACCTGATCACTTACATCCAGCGTTACAGACAGTTCAGAGTCAATATCCTACTCAAAAGACTAGAATGAGGACAAGTTTTGATCCTGAATTGGAACTGCCCAAACTACAGCGTTGGTTTTCTGAGAATCAGCATCCAAGCAGACAGCAAATACAACAGTACGTCCGAGAGCTAAATAACTTAGAATCGAGGAGAGGACGAAAGCCCCTCGATGTCAACAACGTTGTTTACTGGTTTAAGAACGCGCGTGCTGCGCAGAAACGCGCTGAGCTTCGGAATATCGGAGGATTGAGCTGTCATCTTGGGGTAAATGGGTTCAATAGCAGGAGTCATAGTCCGACAAACGGGTCATTGATGGCTGGCAGTGACACTTACGGTTCTCAAGACCACAACTCAATGAAGAGTCCTATTCTATCAGGCAGTCCAGGCAGATACCCGATGTCTGTAATGTCTGAAGATAATTTATCCAATGGAGGTTCGGACTTGGAAGATGATGGAGGTGACATTCACCCTGATGATAGGCCTGAGAGTCCTGATGCGCCGCTCTCTTTGATCACAACTAAGAAGAATAACAATCATGACACAGACGACAGGCCTGAGGAATCGCCAAAGCCACCAGACATAATTAAGGTGAGAATCATATCCGAGTGTATTGATTAAAATGAAGAACTAAACGTCTTCTTCATTTCAATCAATAATATAATAATTTCTTGAATATAATCAATTACTTACTCCATATAATATAATAATATATAATTTTTATTGCCACAGGTACATGACATCAAACAAGAGCCAAGAGATTTGAGCAAGCCTGACAACACAATCTCGCCGCAACGTTCCCCGGCTAAGAACAGCGATAGTTCGCACAACAACAACAGCAATAACAACAACAATGAGGACGAGAATGGTGTTGGGGACGACCACGATGGTTCCGATGAGGATGTGATCCAGGAGAGGCACTACAGGCCGTCCTCCCCGCATCTAGACCGTCTTCCCTTCCCCATGGTGCCTAACCACCCGATGTTCGGCCACGGCATCATGTACATGAGCCAATACATGAGCGGTTTCCCCGGCGTCGGCGCAGTTCCTGGGGAAGGCGCCAGCGGTCTCAATCTGGCCCTCGCAGGAGCTTCGGACGAGCGACGCAAGCGCAACCGAACCTTCATCGACCCCGTGTCGGAGGTCCCCGTACTTGAGCAATGGTTCTCAATGAACACGCACCCCTCGCACAACCTGATACTTAAATACACTGAGGAGTTAAACAGGATGCCTTACAGGCAAAAGTTCCCTCGGTTGGAGTCGAAGAACGTGCAGTTTTGGTTCAAGAACCGAAGAGCGAAGTGCAAGAGACTGAAAATGTCGTTGTACGAGCCGTCGTCCCCCGGGCACTACTCCCACCCGGGTCACCCCCACGCCATGGCCGAGAGGAAGCTGGTCTGAGCTAATTGCGCTCAATGTTAGTAAATTGTGGGAGATTTGTGTGTTTGTGGCGTCGCAACATATACACGAAAGACTGATATCGAATCGTTTAATGGTGTACAGTGCCATGTTAGTATTAAGATGACGACGCGCGCGTCATCCTAACTTTAAACAGTTCGTATTATTCAGAGGACTTTATTAGAAACTGTTTGGATTATTAACGATCATAGTTTCGCTTAAGGTAGACTAGACATATTTAAACGCGATATCATAATAAGTTTAAAGTAGTAGTATCGATTTATCTAATAGAACGATCACATCGTATTGTTTATTGTGTACATAGCTGTTGGTACAAAATTACTAACGAAGGACATGTCACAATTCTTTTTAAAGGAATCTCAATATTTCTAGTAGTATGTATGTATGTACATAAGAAACTCATAACTCGGTTTTTATTTATTAAATTTATAGTAGTTGTATAAATCTGTTGTTAGAATATAAATTAATGGATAGTCTCATTAAAAGTTCCACTTAAATTTTACTAATAGCGAGGTCGAAGTATAGAATGGTATTCAATGTTATTCTAATTATGTACATTATTTGTATAATTAGTATTGAGTCATAGTGATAATGATATTATATATATTATATTGCATATAGTATACTGGAATCGATATTTCTGATTTTATCGGTCGGTGTTCGGCGGCTGAATGGTTACGCACATTCCGTATTATGTACTCTTTTGTTATAGATGTTAATGCTTCCTCAATCCAAAGATCAGTTAGTGTTGTAGAGCGGTCACGAAATTACTGATATCAATTAGTGTCCCGCTGTACTGGGCGGAGCATTCTGGTTGCAGGTAGAATAGGAATAGTGGCAATATTAAATCGAGTCGCTATTCCGAATAATAAGTAGGGGTAAGCGTGATGGCGGCTCGTTTTGTAAAGGTTTATGTGTGGGGTATTTCATAGTTCCATAATGCCGCTCTGCCCAGTAAATCGGTTTACAGCAAACAGCTTATGTTACAGTATTCACGCATTTATAGATTGAGGCTGTTTTGTCACACTCTTGTTTTATAGTTTTAAACGCATCGTAGTTGTAATACGGCAGTTTGTTTTGTTGTTCCCATGTTATGCTTGTTTTCGTGAAGCTGTGATGAAATTTCCAAATATTGTAAATATTTTATTAATGTTAAAAATAAGTTTTATTGTAAAACTACGTCACTAGGCTCACACGAACAATTAAAGCATTACCGCTTGGTAACGGAAATATTGGCTAAATGTTTATTCGATTCAATTATATAAACGAAAATTTAATTGAATATAATATGAAAAGATGTTGTTTTTTTATTTACTTTCCTTTATAAACGTCTTTGTTTCTAAACATCCTTTCTTCATACAGGGTTATAGCTACATAAGTAAAGCTACTTATAATATTATACACTTTTATCAACTTATCCGTACTAAATACCGCTTCTAATTCTTATAAAATTTCTGTAAGTATCATCATCTGCCTAGCCTTTTCCCAACTACATTGGGGTCGGCTCCCAGTCCAGCCGGATTCAGCTGAATACCACTATTTTACGTGAAGCGGCTGCCTACCAAACCCATTAACTGGGGAACACGGTACTTCTTGGCAAGACTGGTGTCAGATTTTCTGGCTTCTGACAATCCGTAACGACTGCCAAAGATCTCCAAATGACAGCCGGGACCAACGGCTTAACGTGCTTTCCGAGGCACGGAGAAGTCTCATTATGTTAAGATGGTCACCCATCCACAGACCAACCTCGGCAAGCGTTGCTTAACCTAGAAGATCGACCCGTGCGCCTGTTATAATTTAGCCACGAGCTCCTCCTTCTGTAAGTATAGTTAGTAAAAAACAAATAATATCCTACAAACCTGTGAAACAGCTGTATTCCCGAGTTCATAATGAAGTTCATTGCAATTAATTTATCAAACATCATAAAAGCACATAACATAATACAATTAACGATAGCTGATCGTTTTGCTTTATCGAAATACAACGATGGTAATAAAAATACCGTAACAATGTTCAGTTATACAATAATTAAAACCTGCACCACAGAACATTACACTATACTTAGCTTATCTGAGCCTACACTTAACACAAAGCAATAGTTGGCTGCCCTTATCTAAAAAGAAAATTTCCAATTAAGCGCCACATAATAATATCATACAATTTGTCGTTAGTTCGCTAGTTGCTCAGTACATTCTGGCAGGCGCTAAGAACAGAAACTAAAGCAAAAACAACTGAATTTGGCATTTGCCACTGCAAGCGGCATCACTACTAAGTTCCAAGGTACACTGGGCACCCTCTAAACCATTGTGCAACTAAACATGTGTCAATAGTTATCTCCGAAGCTTCGACGGAAGCGGTCGTCGGGACCCAAATCACCTGTCAAAGTTGCAAGTCTTGGTGTAATCGCCAGTATCTACATCTTTGTCAACACTTCGATCTCTGTGGTGAATGACCGGCTGTTTCGGGGCTTCGCACAATATTAGGCGGTTCTATAATAATGTTGGTGCAAGGCGAGACTTCCAAACTTTCCTCTGAGACGAGTAACTTGTAGTTTAGTCGGGGTAAGTAATTGTAAATGATTTAAAGCTTGATTGAGAACATGGGCGCCGTTAAGACTATTTTCAGGGCGGTGGATCTTCTAAACCCTGAATTCTAAACATAGAATAGGATACGTTTACTTTTACTCATTTACACAGAGAAACAACTAACTTTGTTGACTCATATAGAGAAGCTTGACAACTAAAGAGGTGCAAGGCCAAACGCGTGGGAGCTCGAAGTACCTCGCCTCGAAATTGCTAGGTCTTTTTTTTACTAAATTCCGCTTTTCTAATATACATACATATCTTTTTAATATCTTTATGTTTTCAAAAGTTTTATTGAATGCCAGACACGAACCCCCATCCTTTTTTTTTCTGGATGGGAAATCATCAAATGACTTCTCCCGCTCTGGGCGGAGCGGAAGGAAGTGTCAGACTCTTACTGACTAAAACCCATCCTGGCGCCCATGATTGAGAATCTACATAAATTAATTTTAAGAAAGTGATAAATAAACTGAAGTTACAATAGCAACCGATATAAAATATGATATGACTATAATAATATCTTGAAGATTGTCAAAATGAAATTGAAATTTTGTATCTTGTAGTATAATTACGTTCAAGGTTTGATTCTACGGTGAAACAAGATTTCCACTTCTTTTTTATTCTTGTCTGGCAATACCAATGTAGCCAGAGCCTGTACATCATTTCATAGTATAGAAACTACATATATTTAATGCTGTCATATTTTTGCTAGGAGCTCTAAATTACAAATCTTGATTAAACCTTCAAACTAAAGATATTCTTAGAAAACTCATTGAAGTAAAATGTATACTTGAAAATTGAAGCCCTCTCCTTGCATTGAGATGAACGCCTCGACTCTTCACTGCAGGAGTGCCGCTCGCCTAGAACGTTCGAATATAGGGCGAAACGGATTATACCAATTAGAGAGATTTAAAGTTCGTTCGCGGAATCATTCTTTGATCGTGCACACTCCTCCGACATTCTTATCCATTCTTTAGCGTATTCGCGTTTGAGTACCTTCTTAATTATTTAGAACTCATTAAGAACATTTTCGAGTTCGTAAAGTACGTTCTAATGATCTTTAATTATGTAAAGCACATATTTACTTTGTAAATGTAACTTTTTTAATGATGGCGTTAGGTGTACCTAAAAATATTTTCAAAGTAATACGCTTCGGTGTGCGTTTGCTAAGATCAATGTTTCAGGCACTTGTTCTTTTTATATTTGAAACTATTTTGACAAGTCGGGGGTAGAAGCTAGTTCCTATTAGGTAGGTATATCTTTCTACTTGCAAATTAGTTGATGTATTTCTGTATAGGAACTATTATAAATAACTATTTTAGAAGTCGCCATGGTAATTAAATGTTCTATTGATAAATAAATGTATCCCTATAAAAGTACCTACACGCGTCGGATATATACTTTCGCTGATTAATATTCCAGCAACGAAATTCATTTTATAAAGCACAATAAAGTACTGATGCAAAAACATTTTGAAATTAATCCAAGTCATTCAGCCTTTTTGCCGATGATACCGACACGGCATTATTTTCACGGATCAAGCCGTAGAGGAAATTAATGATAAATTAATACTGAAATGACTGCCAAACGAATTTTAAAGACCTTTTTGGTATCCTCTTTAAGGAATTAATACTGTGTGGGTGCATGTACAGCAAGGTTTTATTTGATGGCAAAGACTAACTTATTTAAATTATTTTTTTCAGAGATCAACATCAATATTTAGTTACCTACCCTTAGCCTGCTCAAGCTATATTTATTAAACTTAAAAAAGTGACCTCCATGTGTTGCCCTTTTTTTTGCCCTTTTCGTTCCAGGACCGCGGTGACTCTGTCGAACAAATTCCGCAACCGGCTATGCTGGTCCGGAGACAGTCACTCTAGACATATAGGATACTAACACCAGAAGGAATGACGTAGAAAAATCTAAGCTCCTTGAATTGCTTCCCCGGAACGCGTCAAGCTTCAATGCTTCACGCTTTTTTGGTACCTAGTCGCAACTGTAGATTCTGGCTCTTAGAACATACATTGCTTAAAAATAGTGTGGCGCGCTTGTCCAATTTCCAAAGACATCCAGATTCATGTTCACTTATGTTTTTGAGCACACAAGTGAAAATTCTCTAGAAAACTGACCATAGCTTCCAAACCCCGCCTCATTATTTCCATTACAGTTAAGAAAAAAATAAATAACTTTGTCGTCATGTTAATATCAGTGGGGCATTAAGTTTTAATCTAAACAAACTGCCTGCCAGCGGAGCTGGGCATTTATGTTAGTTAACCGTGGATTATGACTCGGTGTAATGATGCTATTTATTATATTCTGTCTAGTTAGTTCTAGGTTGGTAAGTTGGAGGCTCAGTTTTCAAGAGAAAAACTTTAATAAATAATAAAAGTATTAATTGTTCCTCATACAATAGGTTAGTTAACTAAAAAATCTGATTAGTCCGTCAGATAGATTTCCACATCCTTTTTCACATAAACAAAAAATGAAGACGATACAGTGCGTTGAAAACTCGTGTGACGTCACTACTCGCTACAATTTTTACCGGGCCGTGACGTCACACGCTCCCACTCCTGATCTTTGATGCTTTTTATCTTCGTCAGTTTTTATAGATTTGATAAAGGAAAAAATACGTGTCAAATATTTTTCTATAATCTAACTGACGGACTAAACATAATCATATATTTATTACTCGGCAACATCCCTATTGTTCTACAGCACAAAATTTAGGCAGGGCACTGGTGAGTTATAAGGATACTTGTGATGGTGTTACCTCGCAACTTCCCATGGGTTGCTATCTACAATGTTGGGTGATGATTAGAAAGGAATAAAACAAGGTAAGGTTTTAGGATGCTACAAAATTATTTTGGCATGTTCTTGTATGTCTGGTTGCGGAATTTGTTCGAAAGAGTCACCGTGGCCCTGGAACGCAAAGGGCACTAGGAAGAGCATGGGTGAGTTTTAATCAGTAAGAATCTGACATTCCCTCCCGCTCCAACCAGAGAAGTCATTTGATGATTTCCCATCCAGCAGTGTTTGTACATATGTGTGTGGGGTGTGTGGGTGTGTTAATGATTGATGTATGTTATGATTGGGTACAGAATCGCCTTTTAAATTATTCTGGTTATTAATAGTTCGATTTCATCGTCCGTTTGCGATTTTAATAATTCCGTTAGTGTTTTTATATTCGTGCCTCAACATAGGGTAGATATCTAGTTTGAGGTTCAGTTTATTATAAATATAAGTTGATTGAGTATTATACTGACTGAGCTGTATTGAATATTTTGTGTTAGGAACGTGTAAAACCTTACTTTAGTATAAAAGACGGTTAAAATTTAGCTCAGTTCCGATACTAAAGCTTTGTTTGATTAAAAAAAAATATATTATTTTTAATTGACTTCCGAAAAAGGATGAGTGTCTCAAGTCGAGTGTATTCTTTTTTTGGGTGTTTTACCTCACAACTTTTTACTGGGTGTACCGATTTTGATGATTCTTCTTATATTCGAATGCTGGTGCTTGCCATGTGGTCCAAGTTGAGTGAGATCGGACAACTAGTATTTGAGTTATACCTAATAATACGTGGCTTCGACTATATTGATGATGTTCTCATTGTCACACAAAAAAAATTGTAAACGATGGTTTGGAAGAGTATCTTAATATTTCAAGGGGCTTCATTTCTAGTTTGGTGAATAAAATATAGCAAACCTAAATCTTTTAAATTTAGGTTTGCTATATTGACTGCAGACCTAAATCTTTTAAAAATCCATTATCTTTTACGCCAATCCAAAGCACACAACTAATTACAAGTTTTATTTTTCTCCGGCTACTTCAGAGTTATTAAGCCGAGTGCATACCGCCTGACATGCCCCGGTACGATACAACGGCACGGGACAAGACAGTAAAACTCTAAGCCCGTACCTTAGCGGGAAGATTTACTAGAGCAACTTAATACGGCGTAATATCGCTGTCTGTCCGCTGCCTAACAGCCGAGATTAATAACAAATAGGAGCTTCTTATGGCTTCTTATTATTTATTTTTGTTGTTATTATGTTGGTAAGGCTAGAGTATACACCATGTCTGATATCCGTCCGTCAAGAACATGAATTAGGGCGATTTTAGACTTGGTTTTATTTTTCAAAAGGGGACCAGAATTAAGGATGGTCTTGATGTTGCCTGTGGGGCTCATAAAAAAATGGCGATACTTACCTACTGAACAAAGATAGCTATTAATAAACAAGAAAGCTGTTGAACGTACGGCTATGGATGTCTCAGGAGCTTACGAACGCAAAATATTTAGTTTAATACTTGCATTCAATCCTCCTAGCACGCGATGCTAGCAACCATGCTCTTCCCATCGCATCCAACAGTTTTCCCGAAAATATTCTTAACGAACACAATACCAAGTACTTACTCCAGTACCCAAGGTTAAGCGGGGAGGTCTGTGTCGACCCCCAGCCTATCTGCGGGCTTTAGTTATGATATAACAAGGAGCCGGCTAAGCCGGGGCTTACCGTGGATTTTATTAATTGACATGACATTCTTTCTACGTCTCGCTGGATAAAAATGGAGGGATTGCGGATAAGAGTGCGTAATAAGAGGTATGATGGTATACCACTGTCTCCTTATTAATTTAAAAGTCGTAAACGATCCTATGGCAATGAATGCTTTATTTAATAAGGTTAAGTTAGGATTTAACTGTGTAACGCAATCACGGCTAATCTTGTATAAATTCAAAATAATTAAACCACTTAAACGTAGGTGACAAATAATGTGAAGTGAAAAAAAATAACAAACAATTGTTTTGCAATACACATAACTTCTGTCAAACTGAAGAACAGATGAAAAACAAAAAGCAAAAATACAAAAAACAAAATGTAAAAGAAAATTGGTAAAGGCTTGCTGTCCTGCACCTTAAAGAAGATAAGGCCTAAGTTTAAAATTACAAAAAAGACTTGTAAAAGTGTTATTTAAAACCAATTTACAAAATAAGTAATTTATTAAACAGGACACAATTGTTTTCTGAGCCATCTCGACTCTGTTTACATCATCCACAAGACCAGTATGAACATCTTACCACAGTTAATCTCCTTATTTTGACGAGAACCGTAATCTCACTTTCTTTAATAACTCCCTACTTGCCGGAGCCGTAACTCACGGCTGATCTTACATCGTCTTAAGATGAACCCCCGGATATGTTACTCTCATTTTCGCTGCCACCACTCTATGTTATATCTGTACGTCCATACTTGAAGGTATTTTTATTAGAGAGCCCAGTTTTCTTAATTTTATGTTACATATCTGCAGAGGCGGATTATTCTTAAGGCACACTAGGCATGTGCCTAGTAGTGTCAGATCACAAAGGGGCGCACGAGGAAGCCTTAAAACGAAAAAAAACGTACCACCTCACTTATACACCTAAATTAAAACAGCATTTTTTGTACCAGAGCTTCCGAACTTGATTACCGGGTTGGGCCAAGTGTGATTCTATTTTTCTATTAACAATTTTTCAGTAGCAGCCCAGAGTTTGGAAGTTGGTGGAGTCTGGCTAACACTCCATAATTTCTAGTTACAGCTGGTCCAAGAAATCTAATCTACCCAAGAGTAGGTGTTGAAAGTTTCTAGCTCACTACACTTGTTCTTCCATCATTGCTACTCAGGTTTCCAGGAATAGGTTGACAAAGAAACTTCTATAAAGTACGAATGGTTAAGTAACAAAATCAAATCTGATCCAAAGCGCTTCGTTTCTGGAATTTTCTAGGTTTTTGTAGCATATCCGACTAATTCTTGCTTACCTAGGGCGCTGGCCTCTGCGTATCTGTCAAAATCTACTTTCGCTTGAATAGCTAGCTGCTTTTGGCATTCAAGTATGGTATAACTCGGTCGTAGCATACTTGACTGCCGTAATTTTTATAACAGGTTTTCTTATCCTTGCGGCTTTTAGCGATAACGCTTACAAAGGATATTAAGTAACTTCATAAATAGAAAATATATTGGAAGTCAAAAACCGGAGTATAATATTAAATTGCAAGCCCTGTGGTAATTCGCGATGTAAATTAAAACCAATCAATTAGATTTTCCCGAAGAAGTCCACAAACTGCCGAGTAGTTCATCTCATATAGCAGATACTAAGTAGGTGTCATGAATTCTTACGGTACCGATACGTAATACGAGAGATTTATTGTTGTTTTATTTCAATCACTTAACGACACTCAAATAACAGTCTACAACGATAGCGATAGTTCCCAGTTTCCGCGGTGCTCATTAGTTTCATACATTTTAGATTTAATGATAAACCATTCTCGCTGAGTAGTGGTGGCCGAGTGGTAACGGCCCCGACTTACGAGTTGTAGGTCTCGGGTTCAAACCCAGAAAGGCGCATTACTTTGTGTAATTTATTTCATCACTATTGCTCTCGAAACAGTGAAGGAAAACACCGTGAGGGAACCGGCATGTCTTAGAACCAAAAAATTCGAAGACATGTGACATTCACCAACCCGCACTGGGCTCGCGTGGTGGATGGCCCATTCCCCCTCCTAGAAAGGATGTCTGTGTTCCAGCAGTAGGAATGTCAAAAGGCTGATTATGTTTATGCTTATGCATTCTCGCTGACATAATTTAATTATGTCTAGAGCTCATTGCCTACATTTACTCTGGGCCGAAACGTTTTTGCCTCACAGCTACGTTATACAGACCGATTATCTAAGGCTAAGCTTAGAATTTTAAAAGATCACTTTTAGTAATAACGCCGCCAGTTTCATCACCTTGTGAAATGTTTTGAACGATTGCATCTCAAACCTATTCATTTTGTACATAACTAGCAGCGCCCCGCGGTTTCAGTTGCGTAGTCGCCGTTCCCGTGGGAATACGGGGATAAAGTATAGCTTAGGCTACTCGTTGATAATGTAGCTGTTCATTAGTGAAAAAGTTGTTAAAATCGGTCCAGTACTTTCGGAGCTTATTCGGTACAAACTAAAACTAAACCAAACATAACAATATAAATAAATGACTATCGGGAATTTTCACTTCATTATCTCAGTTACCATTAAGGGAAGGTTCATATCTGACGGAACATGCGTCGCGGTCTTAGGAAAACACTCGAGCGTTCACACTCGACGCACTAACGTATCATCGGTCGAGTGTGAACGCTCGAGTGTTTTTCTATACATTTGTCTGTTCTGGCGTTACGCGACCGATAATACGCGACGCATGTTCCGTCAGATATGAACCTTCCCTTACACTGAAACTTAAACACTTCGCACAATTCCTAAAACAATAACCAATTTGCTCCCGGGTCGCGCAGTCGGTACGTGCTCCGTTTTTTCCGAAGGACTGGCGCGTCGCGGTCGGTGTAATCTGGAATCTCCCGCCGCCAATTTATTTTCATTAGCGATCATCCTCCGTTAATTTTATTCCCTACTTACCCCGCCAAGGATCGGAGACAAACGCTCTGAGGTGAGGAGACGGATTTTTGTAAAAGGTCAATTGAAAAAGGACGGATTTTTAAATATACAGATTTAACTGAAAAACTATTTAACATTTACTTATCCTTCAAATAAAAATCTGACGATCCAAAAGTCGGCCATAAATAGAAAACAAATCATTTTTTGACTAACTTATGCTGTGCTAATTGTAATGATTTCACGTTTTACAAAGAACACAAAAAAAAAACTTTTTACATTTTGGTAAGCCAAACATGAATAAGAGCACCAATGTACGTTACACCTAGCATAATCTTAATCAGCCTTTTAATGTTCCCACTACTGAGACACAGGCCTCCTCTCTAGGAGAGGGAATGGGCCGTAATTCACCACGCGGGCCCAGTGCGCGTTGGTGAATGTCACATGTCTTCGAATTTTTGGTTCTAGGATATTCTAGGTTTCCTTACGATGTTTTCATTCACCGTTTTGAGAGCAGTGATGATGAAATTAATCACACAAACTAATGCGCCTGGTTGGGTTTGATACCGCGACTTACTCAAGTCGGGGCCATAGCCACTCGGCCACCACCACACTACGCCTAGCATTATGACATTTAAATTTTTTAACTATATATTACAAAGACCTAACTTTTATGCATTCCAATGCATAATTTGCGAAGTCCGATTCCACACTATTTCCCAATCCGCTCCAGTCAGTATCCACAGTATCTGTGAGTTGCTTAATTCATTTCCACAGGATAATATTATTTTTTTTACTCCCCCGTTTTTTGTGATGAGCCACGGCTTATTTTTTATTCATTGGGGTGGATACTCGTCTCAATTCATCCGCTATTCAGTTAGATTGAGGTGTAATCAGGTTGACAGTTGCCTTGTTCAATGCGTTTAAAAAATTCAATTGAAATGAAATCAAAATATGTATTTGTTTTGATGAAGAAAAGATGGTTTGAATTTTTTGTTTGCGTGAAGTTGTTTTGGTTTGAACTTGATATAGGTAAGTATCGTACTATATGTAGTTTGACCTAGCCTAAACTGGTTTATCCTATCGAGCTTAGGATGAACTTGTTTGAACTAGGCTATACTAGTTAATCCTGTCGCGTATAGGAAGAACTAGTTTAGCCTAAGCAAAACTAGTTTGTCCTGAAATCGCATTTGGCCGGTAACTATGACTTTTTTCCTTCACCAAATGACTTCTTCCACTCTGGTTGAAGCAGAATGGAGTGTCAGACTCACTCATCCATATTCCTCAAATTGCCCTTTGCATTCCCTTGCAATTTCAATTGCCCTTGCGAAACTTGCAGCTGGTAACAAATCTGCGATTATTTGTGGAGATTTTAATGTTAATATTTTAGAAAATAATTCAATAAGCAGTAGATTTTTAAACCTTTTTAAATCATTCAATTTATCTAATGTTTTTACAGAACCAACTAGGATAACACCAACTTCTTCAACTTGCATCGATAATGTGTTCTGCGATTGTGATTATATAGATAAAGCCATAGTAAATTATCTACCGTCTGACCATAGTGGACAATTGGTAACGTTTAAGTTTAAAGCTGTCTTACAACAAATTCAAATACAATATAGGCCAATTACAACTGGCAAATTAGCGAAATTCAATTGTATTTTACAAAATAAGTTAAATGATCTAGCCCATGACATTCAAGATGCAAATAAATTTTACGATAATTTCTTTTCAGTGGTATTAAAAGAATTCAATACAACATTTGAAAAGAAGTCAAAAGACACTTTCCCTAAGTTTAAATTCAGTGACTGGGCGACTAAAGGTATTAGGATAAGCAGGGAAAGACTATATGAACTGTATGGCCTTAAGCCTTTCATTAACACGGAATCATTTAATAAGTATGTAAACAAATATTCAAAAGTTTTTAGAAACACTTGCAAGGTAGCTAAAGCCCTATACATTAGCAACAAGATCAAATGGGCTGATAATAAAATAAAGACAGTTTGGAAAGTTATCAATAACGAAACTAATAGAAATAAAGTACGCAACACTGATTTTTTATTGGAGACTTCACATGGGACCATAAGCTCAAATTTTGAAGTAGCTCAAGAATTTGTGAATTTTTTTACCAACATACCAATTAAAACTACAGAAGCTCTAAACTCGTCACCCGAGGTCTCAATTGCTTTATTAAGAGCCAATGTTCCAGACTGCCCGGTTGAATTCCAATTCAAACATATCAACCCTATGACAGTCATAAAAGCTTTCCGGCAAATTAAAATCAAATTGACCGAAGACCTATGGGGTATGTCCGTCAAAGTGTGCACATCCATAATTGAGACAACAGCACCATACTTGGCTTTAATATTTAATTTATGTGTGGACCAAGGTGTCTTTCCGGATATAATGAAATACAGTAAGGTTATACCACTTTTTAAGTCCGGCGATAGTAAAGACACCAATAACTATAGACCTGTATCCGTGTTGCCGGTTTTCAGCAAGGTCTTCGAAAAGGTGATGCTCAATCAGATGCTCAATCATTTCAACACCAACAAAATCTTACACGATCAACAGTATGGTTTCACCAGAGGACGTTGCACGACTGACGCTGGTGTCACCTTACTAAAACATATATTTGCAGCGTGGGAAGAGGCCCAAGATGCCATAGGAATATTTTGTGACCTCTCCAAGGCGTTTGATTGTGTTCATCACGAAACCTTGCTTTTAAAACTAGAACATTACGGACTTAGTAAACTTGCACTTAGTTTAGTACAGTCTTATTTAAATGACAGACAGCAGCAAGTTCAAATAAACGGTGTAAATTCATGTGGTTTAGGAGTCAAAATGGGGGTACCACAAGGCTCAATACTGGGTCCTTTCCTCTTTTTAGTGTACATAAATGATCTACCCTATCTTTTGAAAAAACAATCACAAATGGTGTTATTTGCTGACGATACGTCCTTAATTTTTAAGATAAATAGACGTTCTGCAAATCTTGACGAAGTAAATGACTCCCTACAGCAGGTCCAAAATTGGTTTACTGCTAATAATTTAGTATTAAATGAGAAAAAAACAAAATGTATTAGATTTGTTTTACCGAATGTTAAAAGTAGTATTGAGGAAATAGTATTGAATAAAGAGAAACTAGAATTCGTCGAAAGCACAGTTTTCCTGGGGATAACGCTCGACTCAAGGCTACAATGGGGACCTCATTTAGCATCACTTGCAGGACGGCTAAGTTCAGCAGCATATGCTGTCAGAAAAATCCGTCAACTTACTAATGTAGATACCGCGAGACTGGTCTATTTTAGTTACTTTCATAGTGTCATGTCTTACGGTATTTTGCTATGGGGACGGGCTGCAGACATAGAGTCTATTTTTATTCTGCAGAAAAGAGCAGTTAGAGCCATTTACAATCTCCGCCGGCGCGATTCTTTAAGGGAACTGTTTAAGAAAATTAACATCATGACGGTACCTTGTCAATACATATATGAAAACATTATGTATGTTCGGAAAAATCTGCATATTTTTAATAAGATCAGCGACAGGCATAATTTTAATACTAGAAATAGAAACAAATTAGATCAACCTAGGTTTAGATTGGCTAAAGTACACACTTCTTTTATGGGGTATTGCGTAAAATTTTATAACAAAATACCAGTCGATATCCTTCAATTAAATGAGAGAAAATTTAAAACATGCATAAAACGCACACTATGTAGGCAAGCATATTATAAACTGGAAGATTATATCCTTGATAAAAATGCTTGGCTAAATGCCGGTCCTGCTCCACAGACTCAACCACTTGGGTAAACAAGTTAGGATTTTTTATTTGGAAGAGATGCTCGCCCTTTTTTTGTCTCATTTATTTATTCTTTTTTTTTATAATTTTATATAAATAATTAATTTCTAATAATGGGAATAAATAATTTCTCTTTTTTACTTGTATTTGCTTGGTCATTGTGAACCATAGTTTTGTATAATGTAGAAGCAGTTTATTTTCAAATATTGTAAATGTGAGTACCATGGAGCCATTTACAGGTTATAGTTTACTTTGTAACTTGAACTAAAATGGCAGTTGAGAGTATGTCATGCTCGCTCAAATGTCTCGCTGATGGTGGCGCGTGTGTCGGATCATTCGGTTCCCTTCAAAATGGTTGAGCTAAATGGTGCCGATACACGCGTCATGTTCGTGAACGGGCGCCGTCGGTTGAGACTGGTCACCTCTTAACTGCCACTGACTTGTTTTAATCTTTAATACTTTGAATTGTTTTATAGTTTCCTTTTTTTTTCTTTGCATTGTCCTCACACATAGAAGCACCAAGGATGTAACCAAAGTTATGTAATACAGAACATGATTTAAAAGAGTGTCCGTGGAGTTTCTTGCACGTTCTTCTCCATAGGGATCTACGCTTTGGAACGTGCAGATAGCTTCACCTCTTTCGACTTGACAATTCAAAAGTGCCTGTAAAGGGTTTATTTGAAATAAATGCTTTGAATTCCAAGGCCGTGCTAACTTTTTCGAACAAGTTCTGCAAATCTACACAATGCCTAGAAATATTTATTATTTGAAACTAAATCATCATCATGATATCAGCGAAAAGTCGGCCACTGCTGGACATAAGCCTCCCCAAAGCGTCGTTAATCGACTTCATACTGGATTCTATTTTTGATTGAAGCGTATAATTGAAAAAAAAAATGAATACGTTGATAAATATACTAACGATCTCATCTAGGTTCCTAAGTGTTTAATTTTCAACCGTTTTCTTTTTTCAAAAAGCTTAACTCTACTAATAATCTGAAATATGTCGTCGTCGATATATAGTGTATTTTTCTCATTCAAGCTTCTCATCAATGAGACTCTTACTGGGTAACAAAAAACGACATAAAATAATTTTATAATATTCTTTTAGAGCAAAATTCTTAGAGCTACAAGAAAGCGTAGCTTTTACAATGCACGTGCTACGCAGCTGCTACGTCGCCTACGCCGTAGACCGTCTACAACTCAAGCTCGTCTCAACTCTATGCCGAGATATTTTTGTAGCGGTATAAGTCCATGCACGAAAACTATGCATTTTAGAATTGTATTTTTTACTTAACACTTAAAAACCCTTGTCAATAGAGTAAACATGACGAATTTTTGGTCCATTTAAACATATTTGGCAAACTAGTTATATGAAATGACAATTTTTTCGATTGAATATTCTAGAATTACATTTCTATACTCCTTTTTTTAATATCAATTTATAATACTATAAAATCGTCAACTATTCCATAACTGAGTAAAACCCTTCTCTCAAATGGAAGACACCGAATTAAAAAAAAAATAGGTCAAACTAGCTTTGAATGTATTTAGAAGTATATTTAGAAAATCCTTTTAATCCAAGGATAAAAATATACATATATGTTACACCAAAGTTTAATTCATATAAAAACCACACTTGCACTACTCCACACACACACACACACAAACGAGTGGGGCCTCAAAGCACGCGGGCAACATTTTATTCTACTAAATCTGCTCTCGAATTAATTTGTCGCGCAAAATTAACGCATGAGTAACGTCGCCTGTCCTGACATCTAGCTAAATCGCACTTATGCAGCGCAACACCGAGGAACTGTAGTGAGCTGATGATACCGCTAACAGTCGCTTAATCTATACTAAGACTAGCTGACCCAGCAAACGTTGTTTTGCAATATAAAAAAAATAAAATATAATAATTAGGGTATGAAAAATAGATATACGCACATAAAATTTCATCATAATCGGTCAAGTCGTTTCGAAAGAGTATGGTAACTAACATTGTGACACGAGAATTTTATATATAAGATTATAAAGAGCTAATGTTTTTGAGGTTGTGATTTTGTGACGTTGTAAGGGGTAATCTCTGGATCTACTGAATCGATTTTCAAAATTATTTTATTAACAGAATGCTACGTTATTGTGGTGGTCATAGGCTATATTTTATCCCCATATTGCCACGGGAACGGGAACAACGCGGGTGAAACCGCGGGGCGCTACTAGTGTTTTATAAATACGTAATTGTTCTGCGATACACAGAATTGTGTAAAAAAAGAAACATACATAGGTCTTACAGTAAGAATTAAGGTTAGTTAGATTAAATTTTATACGTACTATAAGATTTAAAAGATAGTTCTGTTAAGTGGACAATTATTTGTTTTAGTTTTTCGTTTTCTTGGATCACGAAGCTTTTTCAAAATTTACTTACTCTTTAGTTATCCCTCAGTTATAACTCTGGTTTAAATTCAATCTATACTAATATTATAAAGCTGAAGAGTTTGTTTGTTTGTTTGTTTGAACGCGCTAATCTCAGGAACTACTGGTTCGAATTGAAAAATTCTTTTTGGGTTGAATAGCCCATTTATCGAGGAAGGTTTTAGGCTATATATCATCACGCTTAAGCCAATAGGAGCGGAGCAGTGATAAATAATGTTTTAAAATCGGGGATTCCACGGGGACGAAGTCGCGGGCAGCAGCTAGTTAATTATAAATGTGTTCTTGAAGACTTAAATGTTCTGAATCCATAGGAATCTTCAAGTGTGATTTGAGGAATGGCTCAAGTGTTATGTCTTTATTTTTTGGAAAAATCACAACGAACTTAGCAGTGATTTAGAAATTAACTATAACATATTATTATTTACATAGAGAGATTTCATTTTAATTCCAATATTCAGTTCTATTCAATTTCATTACCTCGAACAAAAACCCGCCACGTCTTGTGGTATCAACATCTCTCTACACATACAGTTAATTTCACCCGCGCCACGTTTACCGCATCCTCAGGTGAAAAGATCCCACGCTATGTCTACGTCTGGTTTAACTGTTTACTGTTCTGCCGAGCCCGCGACGGCGCAGCGAGGTATTACTGGCGACAATAGATGAGAGCTATGTCATGAAGACCTTTGTGGTACAAAGCTCAAATCTCGCTGATGACAGGATTTCGGTTGGCTTTCGAGTGTCATTATTTAGAGGTTTTAAATAATGTCAACTTGTTACTTGTTCCATCAACTTGTTTTGTTGTCTTTGGTCTCACACGTCTTTCCATAGCACAGTTGACCTTGGCAAAAAAAAATAGAATAGAATAGAATCAACTTGTCGTCGTGTAGACAGCTTCTGTAAAAGAAAAGCGTATATGCTTTAGAGGAAAGATTTGATGGGTTTGAAGTAGGTTCAAGCCAGGTAGATAGTAGACAGGGCTGCTCGAGTCCGATGGATACGAGAAGTACAGGGCAGGTTTATATGGTTACTTTATTATGTATCGTGGTATTTGGGGTAGACCTATGTTCAGGAATTCTTCCGGCTGAGCTGAAATGTTTTTGAGTGTCATTATTTAAATATTTTACGACGCTGCTTTCGAACACTTTTCCTTCGTTCCTTAAATTATATTTATTTTGTTAATATGTTTATGTTTACAAATAATTTTAACGCCTATCTTTTTCATATGGTGTTTACTAGCTGTCTACCTTGGGAAGAAACCCTGAAACAAACTTAGAGGTCTCAAAATCAATATATTATCTCAGGTGGTCTTTTGATGAAAGCAACACACCAATCAAGTGTCCAGACAGTGCAGGCACTAGTCTGTAATGATGTAGCTCAACTTAAAACTATAAAGAGCTCAAGGATTCGACGAACAATACTTATAAATAGGTATATAAAAGTACTCAAACTGCTAGTATACTGGATAAGGCTGCGGTGGGACTACTGAATGTGAAAAACTCAGGGCTAATCGATGATGATAAAGTACCACATATGGCAGGACGTAATAAAATAAGCGAAGTACCATGAAGTACCGAATCGTTCAACTAAAACAAAAGAAAATCCAAAAGAGGTTATTAAACGCTATTTCTTTTAATTGATATTCCCTCCTATTTCCTAAAACGTTTTACACCAAAAACAAGACCTATCGCCACCCACCCTTCGTTTACTTCGAGACAAAACAAGTTAATTTTTAACGAGCACTCATCAAAATTGTTTAATTACATCCCTAAGGGACAGCTAAGCGTGAAACGGTCGACCTAATCAACCGTTTTGGTTAGCAACCGTAACTGCAACAATAAATGGAAGATGGAATGGCGCCCCCTTGTGTAGGAATCAGGAAATTAGCTCTTAAAAATACAAGTTCGTTTCGGGTGACAGTGAAGTGATGGCTTAAGAAATATTCAAGGCGCAGTTGTGAAGTTATTGTGCGATTGTTTTTTGGCCAGGTTCTTTGATCTGCCTTCATAAGAAAGAAAAAAAGAACGTATCGACACACAACAAAGTAACCCATTTTCAACCTTAAATTAATTTCTTAAGTCGGATATCGGTTATTTAGTTTTGTGTAAATACGTCCTGTTTTCGACTACTAAGATGATGACTAACACAGACCCCAAATTAATAGGAAAAGAACGAGAGAATGATGTTGGCTGCTTATATTTGTTTAAAAGTGAATGGAAATGTATGTTTGATGAATTCGATAATTATGCATTTCAGAATCATCTTAAATGTGTCTAGAATTTTTCCAAAATATTTATCAAATCCTATCTGAAGAAATACCTACATACGTGTAGGTAAAAAAATTCAGCATTTGAAAATTAATCACACTGTAGTATTACGTGACATTGGTGATGAGCTGATGAGTAGGTACCTATGTAATTCCTAACAACATTTAAAACATGATAAAACCAAGATAAAAAAACCGTCAATCCCACCCTCTAAAAACTGTCCCCAGTTGTTTGTACACAATCCAGCTTTCTTGTGATTACTCCAACGTATTTAAAGAATCTGTCGTCTGTCGAGACAATTCACAGATAAGTGAAAAAAATCAGAGACTTTTTCACGTTTTTAATTCGTTTTGTTTAAACTTACTGGAGTGCTGTTTCCGTTGCACTTGCCTTGTTTTTTATTCGTCGGTTTTAATTTTAACGATAACGAAGAGGGAAATTAAATTAATTGATATTTTCTCTCTTTGTATTTTGTGGACTGTTTTCATCGTGATACGGCTTTATAATATTCTTGTTGAATATTTAATGATGTCTATTTTTTCAGTCAATTCTACTAATTGTTAAGCCTTGAAAGCTAAAATTTGGAATGCAGGTTTATTTCAACTTTAAGGGGGGGATATGAATCAGAACTTTGTACCGCGACATCTACGCGAACGGAATCGCAGGCATCAACTTGTATTTAAACAAATATATAAAATAAATAATAGACTAATACAAGATATTAACGACAAAAACAAATACAAGACTAATTTTCTTAAATAAATAATAAATTTACAGATATAAAAAATACAGATATAATTTAAGCTAAAACATCAAAGAATCGATTAGACGCACACATTATACTCATCAACCTTTTGAATAACAACGTCATTACAAAGATCTGAAGCCTCGCAAGTCATTTCTGTATCTCCCTTCGAATATTTTTATAACATCAAGATTCAAAGGAGAATGTGCGAATAAAATACAGAGATGTGCTAAGCGGAAATGTGCAGCCGGAGCTAATGCGCGGTTTATGCGTCAGATAAGACGTGCAGGCGCAAATGTGTGCAGTATCTCAAATATACGAACGTAAAACGAAACGTCGCGACATGAATCAAATTGTTTTTGTGGGCTGATTTGGTGAACGGGACATACTTTTGTGAATTGGTAGAGACAAATTTTATTGTTTTACAGGCTGTAATGGGACTGATAATCACTATTGAGTTTCCTGAAATCACTTTATTCGGTAATGTTACCTAGACAATAATATTTTTCCGATTTATTCTATCATTGTACGAAATATTATGACATCCGAAATTTAAAAAAATAATAATTATAGATCACCGGAAAGCTTTTAAAAGGCTTGTGGTTATAAAATAACGTAAAAGTACAAAGCATACCCTTTGCCCGCGAGTCCGCCTCGCACTTGACCAGTTTACCGTTTATACATCAAACTGCAATAGATAAAACGACATTCCCATTTGTACTGAACAATTACTATAAAATAAAACAAAGTCTATACCGCTGATGGTTTCGTAATTAAAATGGTATCAGCTACTTTATTATCTCGAATAAGAGCAAGTTGTAAAGTGCTACGTCTAACATAGAAAATTCAATAAAAAGCTAAAAGCCAATCTTATCTTGGCGAGAGGAAATTAAGAAACAGCGGCCATCTGACACGGTGGCTCTTTCCAGATCTGTCAGTAGGGATGGGGAGGTGACGCGAAGTGTGGTGTCGATAAGTTTTTGGAAAGAGGTCATAATTTATTGAGGTTTTAGATTTTTTTTTAAACAGATTTTTTTGGAGAAGTTTGGTTGATTAATTTGTTCGTACGAGTATTTGCTTGTTTTTTGGTTTATACAGCAAGTGTATGTATAGATTAAAATATTTGTATTGAATTAATATATATAGATCACAGAACCATCTCCTGCAGTGAAAACTTAAATAAATTATGCAGTGTGATAATAATATTATGTTATTACTTAGTTTTTATTGAACGATAACATATTTTAGGTAATCTTGATTCTTCTGTACGAAATAAATATTAATGTTAGTAAAAAATATAAATTAAATTTCATTACAACGTAGAGTTGTGTTTAATACAAAGCTGACTAGAGTTATTTTAATTAGAGCTGAACTTAAAATTACAAAATAAAATCCTCCTGAAAAACATTTAAGTACCAAAATTAATTAAGTTTCCGTAATTCCCAAGGGACCATTTAAACAATCGACAGTTTAAACATCGAGTACAACACTAGACATTTTTAAAGATAGAGTGTTGAATGCGACAGCGACACGACATCGGGTTTCGTCGAACCGCTGAAATAATTCCAGCGAGCGGCCGCCGGGGGAGACGACGGAAACGCACCCTTATCTGGCGCGGAATACCCGCTTTTTAAACAACTCACTTCTTTATTTGTATTTATTCCACATCCCCCTCTCCGCACCGCGCGGAGCCCCCTTCCGCGCCCGTGTTACCACATGAATAGAGACGCTACTTAATGGGACTTTCAGTTCCTAAGTCATCATGTTTTTAACAATATACTCGGTGAGATAAGTAAGGAGGTCGCTGGATAATAAACGGAGAAAATATACGTGTTTACTTCGGGGAAATTTGAAAGAAAATCTTGATGTTGTGTCATAAATAAGCCAGCATAGTTAGAAGTTTGTTGTGAGCCTTTATATTGTTTCGTTGTGAGGATATTATGGCAAATTGAAAAGGAAAATGGGCAGGTGAGAAAAGTTTGTAAGTAAATGATTTCATTAGAGTACAAGCAAAATATTCAGGAAAATTGACCGACATGTTCCTTATGTAACGCTACTACAACTGCCATTCATACAATGGCCTTACTTTTCCTAACAATGTTGGCGTCCCCCTCAACCTAGGTACTGGTTAGCGCCGTACCCTTTTTTTCTGGATAGGAAATCATCAATTGACTTCTTCCGCTGTGGGCGGAACGGAAGAAAGTCAGATTCTTATTAACTAAAACCCGCCCGTGTTCCTAGTCCCGTATCCTAGTGCCCTTTGCGTTCCAGGGCAGCGGTGACTCTTTCGAACAAATTCCGCAGTTAGCACGATACGCTTTGTCAGGACTGGTGTCAGGCTGGTTCCGACTACCCTGTTCACCTATAACAGCGCTCAACGTTGGATGTCTCGTTAAGGAAAAGATGATCACCCATCCAAATACTGGCCTCAGAAATGTTGCTTAACCTTGAAGTTGGACCCCGACCTCTTCAAACTACACAACTCTTCTCGTTCCTACTGCAATTCGTTGAAAAATCCTCCGCCCATTTCAAATAAAGTCCTAAGTCTTCATAACTCACAGTATACGTACAGTACTGTCTACTGGGTACAGTTTATCCGTTATCGCGCGATGCATTACCGCAGTAACAATATCATTACGGGGGCTATTCAACATTTTTATTATTGCCTTACTATTGTCTTATGGCGCGACGCTCGCAGATAAGGCAGGGGACACACGGACGTTGCGTTTGTGAAACTGTTTTGTACGTTTAGATTTGTTATGGGAGAGTTTTGAAGACGGGGAGGAGATTCAGTCATTTCCTATCGTACGATTCGAAAAATCAAGTATACAATTTGTGTTTGTGTGTGCATATTATGTAGGTACGGTGGTTTAATCTATACTAATATTATAAAGAGGAAAAAATATTTGTATTTTTATATTTTTGAATGTAACGAATAAACTCAAAAACGACTGGACCGATTTCAAAAATTCTTTCACCATTATAAAGCTACGTTCACCCTAAATAACATAGGTTATATTTTATCCCCGTATTCCCACGGGAACGGGAACTACGCGGGTGAAACCGCGGGGCGCTGCTATGCTTTAATATTTATATTCTGGCTATCAATTAATTCGACCCATGGTTCAAAGGCCTTCCTTTTGCTATATTACTAAGTATAGGACCAGAGGAGACAATAAAAAGGCGATAACTTTTAATAATCGTGTTCTTTTAGCACTTCTTTCTCAGTAGAACTGAAAAAACGCAGCAAATCTTAGCCTTGTATAAATATTCTCACCAATATTTTTTAAATAACTGCCTTTCTCTATGGCGGAAGATTTGTCAATCTAAAGTTAATTTTAAGGTTTTATAGTCTATCTCTTATTCAAATATAGAAAAAATTAAACCCACCTTTCAAACTCACTTCGTCGAGCAATTCAACCCAATCCATTGCCCATTTATCGCATCCGTATTCCTGAGTTATAACTCGCAACCGCGATACGTTCCAGATTTATGTCTGTAATGTTTGTTGTTTCACCTTCCACAATAATGCGCCAGCGCCATCGAGATTTATGAATAAGCCCGTTTGTCTTTACGCTGATTGGCTGATAAAGGGATGGCGAGTAATTTTGCGGCTCGGGTGATTTAGATTAAGATATTGGTGGGAAAGTTGTTTGTGAGGTTTCAAGAAAGTAAAACGTTTTTGAGGAACTGGCGTGGCGTTATATTCGCAAAAAATACATACATGTCACCTTTTAGCGACAAATGGTGTTCAGCAAAGAATATGCATATGAAATAAACATATACACCTAAGATCTATCAGTTTTTTAAAATAATTAGTTTCCCGAGAGGAAATGTCTTCTTGCTTCGTGACTAAAGCCAACTTTTTCTAAGTACGAGAATTTTCAGATTGCCGGTTGACCGAAATTAACGTACTTAATCAAGAAATTATTTACATTCAATTATTTACTTTTAACAGTCTCCTTTCATAGTCAAATCACTCGGCCAAAATAATCCCATAATGATTTTCTCATCAAAACTAACCCATCACCAACCCGAACTAATAACTAAAACCGCTAATAAAACAAACAAACAACAATAGAATACCGACCACAAGAGACCACAAAACTACCGCTACTACGCACCGTTCAATATGCAAATACACACCCTAAACGAGGCCCAAGATCCCATTAATCATTATCTAAATTAATTTCGAACGTTTAAGAAAATCTCCTCTCAGTTTCTTAAAGTCACAATAAAGAGGATCGCGGTGTGGCCATAACTCATCTGTACCTAAGATTACTGATCTTTAATCCCCCCTCCCGGCTTCACTTAAAGTTAAGATTTACGAGCCAAAGTATTATATTGCGCCCCCCAGAAATAAGCTTACGTTTGTGTCTATGAAAAAAGTTTGCATGGTGCGTCTAGTGTTTCGAATTATAAAAAATAAATATTGTCTTTTTTTTGCGTATGTATTGTTTTGCCTTTAGATCATTGTTTCAGTAATTTTATATTAATTAAAGAGCAAAAGAAATTAATAAATGATATCCCGCCTTATCTTTAATGGAGTCGGTTAGTATTTTTTTTTTATTATTACTATTTTTTTTCGTTAAACTTTGCCCCTCTCTAGGATTTACTCCTGTATCGTGGGTGCGTTCATAAACATGTAAACTCACATACACAAGACACCCAGACCCAGAACAATTATCTGTAGGCCACACAAACATATTTTTTCCGTGCGGGGAAGGAACCCGCTACACGTAGCGCAGCAGCTGAACGCTCAACCACTACGTCAATCGTGTCATCAAATAAATGAATGATTACTTTTACATAAATCCATCAGTGGATTTTCTACTCAAATTCACTGCCCTTCATGACCCACCTACGACCTACGGTGCTCGCCTTTCATAGGGTTGGCCACAATAGTTGTATTGTGTTCATTCTTGCCCTTGAATTCAATGCCTTAACTCTGATCTAATGCCCTGTTCATATATTCATCAATGTATACCTAATTTTAATAAACTACGCGATAGTGGAAACTATCCAAACTGTTTGTCATTCATTTGTTTCTGTGTAGAAAAAAAAAAAACAGAAAGTTAACTAGCTATTCTTTTTTCAAAAACTTTTTTCTTTTCTAAAACAAACAGTGTAGCCAGTGTCAAAATGATAAATGTGAGCTGTTCTACCTCTTTTTAATAAATCCATCCGCTGTATAATGATGCTGCAGCTTTTTACCTTGTTACCGAGTTAACTGAAGAAATATTTATGACTATAACTTTATTTAATATCCCGGTGTAACCCCGCATGCCTTCCCTTAACAAAAACTTTTAAGCTACATAAACTACTTGTATATTGCTTACGTGCTTGGTTGGTTGGTATTTTAGGATTTTATAGGAAAAATTGATTTCTTGAAACTTTAGGCTGTTTAAGAAAGCAACAAAAGTAATATATTATATTAAAACTCTTCTGTTACTGAGTGTTTTCCAGAGAACACAGTAGAAGCTATTATAACACACTAGATAGTGGAAATTTGGTGTGTAGTTTCCTTGTAGTGTTTGGAGAATTCCCGAAATTCCAGCGGGAACGGAAAAAAGGGGCACAAGCTATAGTGTAGTATAATTACGCTTTACCTTAATTATGAAATAGCGTGTCGTATTTTGTATTTATATCATTTTATGAAACCGGCTTCTCCGGATTTAAGAAGTAAAACTTATAATAAACCATTCCGTCGTAAATTCACTCAGACTGATGCCATAACAAAACTACGAAACTGAAATAGACATACTTAATTATCATCATCAGTCCTGAAAACAGAACTGCTCACAGCACATACCACCCATACAGCTAAAAACAACACGTACCTAATTAAAACGTCAACTTTAGCTGCACAAAGCTTTTATCTATCAACTTCGGAAACACTCGAACTTCCCACAAAGGTGTTATTGAAAGATTGGAAATTCCCAAGTAGGCACATATTTCACGAGCGCTCTTCTGCCCGGATAATATAAGAAGATAGAGGACAGAGTCGGATATAAAATATGGCGTCCTTTCATGAATCTTATTAAGATATCCTCCGAAAACTGAGAGAGACAACACTATCACACATAACCTTACACGTGAGAGAGACGGCGGTATTACTCGGTTTACGTATATTAAAATAATACAGATATGGTTAAAGAGGTGCGCGAGTCGGCTGAGAATTTATAGACTCTATGAATATGATTTTCTTTAAGACTGGATACAGTTCCCTGAGAGACGTTTAATGTCAAACTGCTATTATGATAACACGAGCTATTACGTGTATTGAGTTAAGCGTTTTATTTTATGCTAGGTTTAGGAAAGTTTTCCGGGAATATACTGCACATTTTCGTTGAGATTCTTTTAGTATTAGTCCTCTTAGAAGTATAAGCAGGCAATTATTTCCCCACTCCATTAAAAGGAATTGCACTAGGTTTGTCATAATTATGAAAAAAAGCAAAATAAAATTAGTCATTGTTAAATACATATTAGAAATATCCTAATTTATACTCAATTATGAATTTATGACGATACAAAATAAATCGATATAAACATTACAATCTAAATTTGGTCAAGGTTGGAGGGTCATCCCCTCCGTGTTACTCCTGGGTCATGAAGGTATATTTTTGATGACAAACACACATCATTCAAACAACTACTCATCCGAGGCAAATATTATTAAAGACTTCTATACCCCATTCACTATAAGATTAGACATTAAAATACATCTTTTTTACAGCCCGTTCAACCGATTTTGACTTCTATTGCGTTGGCAGCATGACACATGGCAGCTGCAGTAAACAGTTGGTATTACAATCAGGTTTTTGCTTTTAATGCCATCCTTATGCCTACGGAATAAAAGTAAAAATCGGTTAACTGTAAACAATTTTGTTGCAATGTCTAATCTTATTGTGAATGGAGTATAGATAAGTGTGTACCATCGCCAACCACATTATCACTTAGGTGAGATAGTGGTCAAACGCGCAAACTATCAATTAAAGATTCCACAAAAGCCCTTTAGGCCTCTCCAATCACATAAGTAATTATGAAATAAAAACCCAGATCTTAATACCGTTACCCATACGAAGTGCACGCCCTCAATCAGTATGGCAGCCATGTATCATCTCAACGTAACCGTAATCTACGACGCACACGATCATTATTTATAAGGTAATTACAAAAACACTCGCACGGTATCTTACCACCCGCTAATATTATTTATGTGTGGATAAACGACTATGAAGAGCATAGCACAGCATTTTTGCATATCGCCCCTCGTTCGTAAATTGAATGATAGCGAACGATCGCGTTATTTTTAGAACAAGATGTATTATGAAGTCAGAACTAAGCTTGACTTTGATTTAACACGTGCAGTGTAACGTGGATGAAGCGGATGGTTGTATAAGGTTACGTTATTTGTATTCATTGTTATTTAACCTGTCTATGAGTGCATTGGTATGAGATATTTTTAGAAAAGTTGTACTTTGTTCATGTGAAGGAGATAATTATAGCGAATGGGAAAAGGATATTTATGCTAGATTTTTCAAATTTAAATATATTATTTTGATCTCACGCAGTAAAAATGGGTGATTTTCACTACATCATCTGAATTACAGGAATGTTATCACGATTTGGGACACAAGGGGATAGAACCTTTGTGGAATACCTAGCTACATACAATACACATACAAGCGGAATCGTGCGCCGCGATATTGAAAAAAAAAAAAACAAATAGTGGCTGGTGGCTATGCCAGCTCACATACAAAAATGTTCGAGCCCCGTATTGATTAAATTAAATTATTGTGCTTTACTTTTAAATTATTGTGTATCAATCTTATACGCGGATGTGACGCATATTTTCCTAACTTTTATAATTATGATGCCTTTTTAATAACTTCACTTTGACCAGTACTACAGCAAAATGAAAACCCTGATAAATCTAAAAATCTGAAAACACACAATTAATACATTTTTCATTTATCATATTAAACACAAAAATACTGAATTTTGATCAATATTTTAACCCATGATACCTAAGGCGTCGTCCTCAAAGTTTATTATCGGTTTCCGCTAACCGATGTATCCGAACTTATTTTGCATGTTAGCCGCGATAGCGTGCAACGTGAAAGAAACTTATGAATTATGTGCCACCCGTATGAACCCATACATGTACATATACATACATATATGTACGTACGGAAGCAGGTAGTGTGGCGACTGTGATTATCTTGAGATGCTATAACCTCAATGTCCTTAGTTTATTTCGTTTTACTGATTTTAATAATACATTTTATAGTATTGTCAAAGTCAAAATCAATTCATTTATTTCAACTAGACCATTAAACGGCACTTTTGAACGTCAAAACATTTGAAAATAAAAATATTATATTGACTCTAGTTGTCCATTCGCAAAAAGTAGATTCTTGTGGAGAAGATTGGACAAGAAACTCCATAGTTACTCCTTTCAAATATGTATAAGTCTTACAATATTTTGTATACATTAACCAATTGATTATATGTGAGGACGATGCACCCGAATAAAACTAAGTACTGTACTATTAACAGGTACAACAAAGTAACGACAGCAGAGGTAAAATTAATAAATTTGCTAGTCAGGGACATAGTACTCACATATTTACAATTTTTTTAATCCTTGATTTATATTATTACCAATAATGGATCAGCGTGTGTTAAATTAACTATAAAAGATCAGTAACTACACCTGTATACATAGCAGATAGATCACACATACAGACCGACTATATTGGTTTTACGAAGAGTCTCTGAATTTTAAGATTGGCTCTTAAAGATCGCGAGGTGGTTTCTTTTCCACTGCTGATGACGATGATGTTGTATATGCAGACGACAGAGATTTTTTGAAAGAATGCGATTCTTCCCGGTCTTTTTCATATGGCAATTTAATTACTGATGATTATTAAAAAAAATATATACTTGCAATTACGAACACAACAACAAAAAAAAAGACATAAATCGGTCGAGCTTTCTTTTATTAATATAATTATTGATTTTTTTTTTCAAAGTGTAGATTTTACGATGGGACCAAACGCGATTTCGAGTTTGGTCCCATCGTAAAAGTTCATTATTCTGAATCCAATGACCCCTTAAGAGGTATTGTGTTTTTTCTGTTACACGTTATATTTGCACGTTATTTAATTCCAAGGCAACAAACTCCCGGGTTAAAAATCCAAATCCGCGTACTAGTCAAGACGTGAAGAAGTAACAAAGAAACAGACAGACAGAGAGTTCCTTTCGCATTTATAATAAAATATAAGTACAACAATATTAGATTTGATTGTAACACATTCTTTTTTCCTAAGCCACCAGTACCAAAAAGCGAACAAAACGAAAAACAAACACTTCGAAAGATTTCTGAGTTTTTGACTAACCAACACACGGTAAGTGATTTTGATATTAATTTATAGAAGACTAGCAGCGCTCTGTAGTTTCACCCGCGTAGTTCCCGTTCCCGTGGGAATACGGGGATGAAATATAGCATAATAACTCGTTGATAATGTAGCTTTCCAATGGTGAAAAATAGTTAAAATCAGTCGAGTAGTTTCGGAGCTTATTCGGTTCGAACAAACAAAAAAAAAACTTTCTTCTTTGTAATGTTAATATAGATATATAAATGGATAAATATGGTAGCAATAGGAACGTTCAACTTATTTCCATGTAGTTTCAGTTTTTACAGTGAGAGCAGTCAATGGAAAAGTTAATAATATGAAAACCTTGTTAGCTATAATGGTTTTTATTCCAATAAATTGCAATACCATTCATAACTTATTCTTAGAAAAGTTAATCAGTATTTCACATGAATAGAACGATCCTATACAAAGAGTAAAGTTTCAAGAATACTTTTTGTCTTACTACACCCACCCTTCCAATCACTTCGATAGAGTTTCTATCAAAACTTAAAGCAAATGCAAGCGTAATAAAGTTATAAATATTCATTAAAATTATCGTTTTACAGAATAAAGCGCTTCGCTCGCTCAGCTCAAGCAAAATGTGCTTTTCTTTATCCCCTTTGACAATCATGAGAGGAGATATGGAGAAATATTATAGTCATTATTCAGGGGTGCTTTGTCAACATGCGTTTGATAAATTTATATTACCTGGGTTATACCGTATAATCATTTTTGCCGGTATCTTGTGTATTGGGGGGGAAAATTCACATAAGAGGTGACCTCATTAATGAAGTCAAGAAAATGTGTTTGCGTTTTGAAGTGGTGTTTTTGGGGGTTATCGGAAATCTCTGATCTTTTAATTCTCTACTAAATAACGTGTTAGCTTTTCTGTCGTAAACAATAATAGTTTCTACATAGGATTTGACAGCTAATTAGATACCAACAAACAGAAAACTTAGGTAATGTGTCAGCGCTACGGAATTTATTCTAAAGAGTCACCGCGGCCCTGGAACGCAAAAGGCACAAGAAAGATCACGGGTGGGTTTCAGTCAGTAAGAGTCTGACACTCCCTTCCGCTCCGCCCAGAGCGGGAGAAGTCATTTGATGATTTTCCATGCAAAAGAAATAGGCTATGTGTCAGCAGCGATCACCTACCTACCTGTGTTATTTGATTGCAATCACCAATACGTCTATTAAGCAGTGCAAGCAATATTGGAAATTATCCTGTTTATGTCCGCAAAACCCTTCAGAGGTTATAGTATTTAGGTATCCTTTAACCCCATAAAAGATAAGTAAACGTTCTATAAACATTCAATAGTCGTAACGATTCTCAAAAGCAGCAAAGAAATCTTATAAACAACGTTAATTCATAAGTAATAGAGTCATAAACATCTTAAAACCGTGCCATAAACCATGGTTCACATTAATCACGATTTAATACAGGCAATAATTAAAAATCTCATAGGTGCCGCTCGCTGCAACTCACTTAATCGTTACCCCATTTGATAGATGGTGTTATACCTCCCACGGTCTTGCAACCTTTTCACAGTAAGCGAAATAAACGTCCCCGTACTGGCTTCAGAGAGAAGTTGGCTGGAGTTTGGTTTACAAAGGTTGTAAGACGCCAACGTAGATAGGAGTATTAGGAAGCGTTTACACGGCTGGCACGTAGCGCAATAAATAATATAGTAATCAGTGCGATTCCTTACATCCCGCCTCTTATTAGGCGAGAACCTACATTCAACATTCGCTAATACCTCGGCTTACTAACACATGTGGGACGGAAAGATTCACCAGAATTTATTGTACTTCGGCTTATGAATCATAAATAAGGAAAGGCTAATTAGAAATGCTGTACGACTACGGAATACACTTAAGATTTTGTTAACGTTCTTAGTTGGCTCAATATTGTGTTGAATTTACGTCTCGTAGGCAATTTATTGGGCTGTGTTAGTTTTCGCTGTTGTGAATTGTAGCTGTTAAAAATTAAATGGATTATTTTTAGGCTGAAATTAGTATTTCAGATTCAAGTAAATTGGTTTTTGAAAACGTTTTCTTGTCTTCTTTTTTCTCATATGATCGAGAACACATACTAGGCGACTTCAAGTTTTGAGTTTTCTTGCAGTGTGGACCGCTCTGTGCATACATGCTGCCTTCAACAGCCTTCTTTGTTGCGACTGACCATCTTGATCTTGCCGATGCTCTGCATTGAGTGTGTTTTCCTTCAACTCGGCCCAGTATCGTAAACAGCTGAGGGCATGCTGGAATTGATGAGTCAAACAGGATGAACTCAAAATAAGCCTCTCTTTTCTTGACCAATCCCCAAATTCTAGAATCAGCCTCATTCAGATTCTACCCGTGATGACTACAATGTCATTATCTCATCTCGCCGTCAAAAATCTTGTATTTAGTTTAAAATTGACGCAACAGAACTGCGGCAGAGATAATTAATAAAAAAATACTAATTAAACTAATGTTAACGCAAATAAATAGGTATGTTTGGTAAAAAAAGACGCTTATATTTTTTAAATTAGCCAAAATAATTTTTCGGGTAATTGTGAAAGACACGTTACCTACGACTTTACGTTACTTACGATCTTTTGTTTGTTACCTAAGCACGTGAAATTGGTCTGACGGTAGACCTAGATAACCCCATAAAATACTTTTATCCCCGTAGCACGTTCCCCCAAAAACATTGAAAAGTGCTATTTGTCGTTTTCCGACTCCCATGCGAGTGAAACCTCGAGCAGAACCTGGTAAAATTATAATTAACAAAAGTTACAAAAGAACAACACACGGCGCATCTGATAAGGCAGTATGCCATATACTGTATGCCGATAATTCGGGAAATTATGAAGTTATAACAAGTTCGCGAAATAAATCTCTTTCGCGCGGTTATCGAAGGAGGCTAGGCGCGACGTCTCGCCGGGGTTGCCAGATATGTATCTAGGTAATGGTTTAGGGTAATTAATTACGATGTAGTTTAGATGGTGGGATACATAATGCTGATATAGATGATGGATTTATTGGTGTATTGTGTTTGGAGTTGTCGTGTTTTATGTCACGTACTTATTGTTTTAAATTTCAGTTTTAACTCAACAGAGATAGGGTGCAAATATAGAAATTATTTATTAAAATAAACGACAAAGTAAAAAAAAAATTGCTATGCATATTTTATTATTAATTTGGTGAATTAGTTTAATACGTAATATACTATATTGCTAAATTAATAACAAAATCTATCATCAATTTTAAATATTTACGTTCTTCTCCATTTTACCATAAAACGTAGTCAATATTCGCAAGACAAGAGTGCGAATAAATCAAAATAAGCTGGCAACTCGCTAACCCACCACCGCAGATGTATAAGTGCTAAGGTAAAGAATGGAAAGTAAAGTTGGCGCAATAAATTAATTGGCTCTAAGTTGCGCGTAAGACGGGAGCGCGCGTGCGGGATACACCCAAGTTTAGACTATTAATTTGGGACTTAGACGCCGACAAATATGGATACATGTGTGTGTTTTCGCATTAATTTCGGTGAGAAGGAAATAAGTGATGAGGATGGGATTTTAACATGATTATCATAAGTATTGTAATGTTAGAGCATTGAAGGGAAATTTATGGTGTTTTTTTTGTTATTGTTTTATTTCAGGAAAGTCTTTAAAAAAAGTTTTAACAAAACGACTACAAGTATACAAAAATCGTGTGATAATTCAGCATATAGGAATAGGTACCACATATCTAAAATAGGACAAGCATATTACCAACCATAATATGCAAACCAAACAAACATAATAATAATACTCCACACCCATAACCATCCATCCTAAAAATAAATTGACCGCGGAGCCCGAGAGCCCTCACAACACTAGTGATTACCATAAATAAGTAGAGCGTCATACTAACAACCATTTCCCATCCCTAGCGTATTGAGGGAGCCATTACGCCCTGATTGATTCGACAATAATGACTTTTCGACGAAAGTTTTCGCACTGAAAACGACTGCTTTCGTCAATTTTACGCATTAAGTGCGAAAATGGTACAACAAATTTTGCTCAGTGATTATTTTGGCTCACAACTTAGTGATATTAAAATGTTTCTAGATTTATTTTTATTGTTTGGAAGAGTAAATCCTTTTTTATTTATTGGGCTGTTTAAAGTTGCTTGATGACGATCGAAACACTTTATTCGTGAACTAATTCGTAATGGGGCATAAATACTTATTATTTGTGGGCAAATCGATACTGATTGACGTAAGTTGTTTGAGTAGGTCAAAGTATGTTTTTATCCATTCACCCATTTAGTTTAAGGTTTCCTTGTATGATAGAAAAACGCTGTAGGTACAGCAGGTCCACTTAAAGATTGTCAATGGCTGATTTAAATGGTATTAGTAAAGAAAATACGGATACATATTAACCCGAAAATACTGCGCGCTGGTCAAAAAGAAGTGGTTTCATGTATTATTACGTATCACCGAGCATAATTGGATTATAAAGAGTAAACGAAAATGATTTTTCATCTTCAATTAACATTTCAGTCGACCTTTGAGTGTCAATTTAACGATACACCATTTTATTAAAATTCGTAATATAATAAATACTTTTTATTAAAAAAAACATCTGCTTTAAATACCATAAAACAAAATCGCAGCCTGACTCTGTCTGTTTCTTACATTACCTACTTCTTCAAAACATCGCAACGGATTTTAACACGGGTTTTAGTAATAGAAAGACCGATAAGCGAGAGAGCTTTGTACGTACATCCGCGACTTAACGTAACTAATAATATGAATGCAAAAGTAAGTTTGTTTGTTTTCACGCTCAAGCCAAATTCCCTGAACCGCTTTTCATCCATTTTGGTACAGATATAAATCTTACAGTGATCTCTATGTAGAAGACAATTCAATTAGCTATCATAATAATGAAACAAACGCCTATAACTGGCCAAGGGCCAACATTTATGAGACTCTACAACGAGCGCTTTGGCAGAATATTGCCATAATCACAGCATTTGGCAAGCGAGTCGATGATCGCCGTATAATGTGAGTCTGTTACCAATTCTAATGACACACTTTTTCTTTTCCGGATGGGAAGTCATCAAATGACTTCTCCCGCTCTGGGTGGAGCGGAAGGAAGTGTCAGACTCTTACCGACTGAAACTCAGCCGTGTTCCTCCTAGGGCCATTGCGTTCCAGGGCCGCAGTGACTCTTTCGAACAAATGCGCTGTTATTGAGATTTATCGAAGTAAGTGTCGTTAGGTTTATATGAGTTATTTTGATCTTTATCTTTTGTCATATTAAAGACCAATTTATCCTATCCGTTGATCCTAAAGAAGAGTTACAATTTATGTCTTAGAATGAGATAAAACTTATTGGACAATATATCGGACTTAATAAAAAACATTGAACAACTTCTAGTATTACCGAACCTACCTATTTAACGAGGACTTACGTGCTCATATTTGATGAGATTTTTATTTTTATTTGTACGTATTCGTGATTTTCACAACCGTTTTATAAACTGATCTGAATTTGCCCACACAAATACTTACGAATACTTACCAGTAATTACACAAAGGTCCTTCGGATCAAAGTGCTCATCACTACCTAAAGACTCAATTCCAATCACACTGCTTATTTAGAAACTTCTAAACACAAATTCAAAACAATGACAGAAAAAGTGCACCACGTGCGTTCTGTGGGCGGATACACCCGCGGCTCATCCCCCACCTGTTGCTGATCCGGCTGATCCGCCTCCCCTGGATATGCGCGGATATAGCGGTGTGCGCGGATCTACGGATACGGCGATATCCGTTGTCGCCACGCCTTGCGACGCCCAACGGGTTAGACTTGTCGTGCAGTGAGATTGCTAAAGAAAGTGTTACAGTATTCAAATTAGGTACTCCATATTAGAAAAGTTTTTATTACAAACGTTTACCTAGGCAGAAATATATTGATTGTATCATAGATGAGGCGACCACAAAAAAAAAAAACAATCTTTAAGCATCTCAACTTTTGGGCGCTGGCGACCATTGTGGCAATAAGTACCCTCTTTGAGGAGTGCTTGGAGCCACAGCTTCCTCTCCTTCCTCCTGACGTAGATACTTACTGGACACGGTTGTTTTGGGAGCTACCTATTTTGGATTCATCGGTAGGACAATCGGCGACGGCGACCTCTCACTTCGGACCCTAGTTCGATCCATGGTCCAGAGCGAGGGGGCACGGGAGATAGTCTCCTTCGTAATGCTAGCGAAGGAGAAGGCGGGCCACGTGAGGGGGAGGCAAACCCTCACGCCCCAGCTGCCGCAACAGAAGAAGACTACCCGGGCGTCCGGAAAAGCAGGGCGATTTTAAGCCACCGTGGGCGCGAGCCTGCGGATGACGAGCGTTGGGTGTCAATCAATCAGGCCCGGGTTGACGGCGCGTTGTGTTCCACGCGCGCCACCGAGTGATGTCAGTATAGTAGTCGGGGTCCGATAGGGTCAGTGCCTGCTAGGGTTGCGGAATTTATTCGAAAGAGTCACCGTGGCCCAGGAATTTAAAGAGTATTTGAAGGAACACGGATGCGTTTTAGTCAGTAAAAGTCTGATACTCCCTTCCGCTTCGCCAAGAGGGGAAGGAGTAATTTGATGATTTTCCATCCATGTAAAAAAATTAGGTAAACTTTAAATATCACTGTACTTTATGTTGTTTTGGTGTACAATACAGAATTAAGCATTATTGCACAAAAACCCTTACACTTTCAAAAAACCAAAAAAGTATTCAAGCCCATCACAGACGTAGCTATAACATATATTAATATATCGAGATATATATAATAGTATAGCAAGCTAAAATATTTATTTTGCCCTCACTCGGTCTGCGATAGTTCTTGCAAGCACACGGTTTAAAAAACTTATTTTCTGTACAGGAGGATGTGAAAATTAATTCAAGAGCACTACTTTTAGATCTAATTGAAAATTTCTCCCCGCATTGTAAGGAACGAACAATAGAACCATTTGGGTAGAGTCACATATAAAACATTACATAACTCGTGGCGAATTTAATCTGGATCATGATTTATCATCGAATAAATTTCCACAGTATTTTAGAAGTTCAATATCAGCACACCCCATATCCTCGAAATGTATCAAAATATGTACCAAAAATATACCGAGATATATGTAGGTACATACATATATGTCGAAATATTTTGGTGATGTCATATAAATATTATTATACCTAGCTGCGTGTGCGGTCACTCGAAAATTTATTTAGAAAATATGTCGTAATATGCTTTGCTATGACTCAAATTAATATATATTATAGCTTCGTCTGTGAGGGGCTTTAACCTGCGATCAATATCAAAATACCTTTCTGCCCTTCAGAAGTTTTTCTTATAAGAAGAAAAATGTTACTTCTCCGAATCTTAACAAAAAGCCAAACCAACGTATTTATGTATCTCAAGAGGCATCACTAAGAATGTTATGCTCAGTCCGTAAAGAAATTCTTGGAATCATTAAATACATCTTATTATGAATAAGACGTAGGAGACGCTGTTTACACAAAGTACCTAAGGTTTCATTTAATCTTCATCGTCTATCTTATGAGCTAGTCAAACTCACTGGTCAACAAGATTTTGTAACAAGGAATGTGATTACTATTTTTGAATTAAAAAAACCAAAAACCAATACCATAACCAAAACCAAAACCATAAACCATACCATCCATCCATTGCAAAACCATATTTATTTTGTTTCGATCACATCTAGTTTTTGTGTTACAACTCATGACCAGGAACATCATTTTCCCTTTACCTCGTTATTTCAGATTTTTTTATTTTACAATAAACTAGCTATTTTTTTCAGTTCACTAAGTTTGTTTCTTCTTATATAATGTTTAAAAACTATTCAAATGATTCTAACATAACTAATTAGATTTATGGTGAATTTATTTTTAAAGCACAAATAAAACAATATCTGCATCATCAGTTTTAAAAAAAAGTGTGAGCTTTTTTCAATATTTCTTAATAGTAAAATATAGTTGAGTATCCTGCCCTGCCATTGTTACATAACCAACCATTTAAATAGATGATTAACCCATACTGGAAGCACTTGAAAACTTCAGTTTTAGCCTCAAAGCTCCAATTCATAATCATATTACAGGAGGAGTGCGTATCTGAATCATTCTAATTTCAGTTCTATGATCCTTAAACATGTTGTAAACATAATTTGTAAAAAGTTTTCTTGTTACACACAAAACGTGTTTTTTTTGTTGACCAGTGAGCTATTGGTAAAAATATGAGGGTAAAAAGTCGATATATAAATGAAAGTAATAGTGAGACAAAAAAACAAAAATTATCGATGTGTTAAGCCAGATGGGGTTCGAGTATGGCAACGATGGGACCTGAACCCATTGTGCCGCTATCTTTCGGTTACATACGCAATCTGGTAAGGAAGAGCACCAGACACAAACATCACGTCCTATGAACTGACCATGTCGAGTGTACGCGGGGGGGGGGGGGTGAAGAGGCACTTCTCTCTATTGATGACAGTTAAACGAAATAAGCCCTTAGACTGACTAAACAACAGTTGCGTTCTGTCACAACCTTTACAACTGGCCACGGGTCTTTTAATTAACATATCTACAGATATTATAGGAGTTACTGACAGCCTACTTTGCAGAGCCTGGATGGAGGAATACGAAACAGTATCTGATCCTATGCTGACCGGTAGTCGCGGATTACAGGGCTAAGTACTTCGGAAACCCAGATACCCATTGAGAGATTGTAACACTAAGGCGTTGATGGTCTTTCTTGGAGAGCTAGGGTGGATCGTATGAGACGTTTATCCCACCTACACGCAAAATACGCGCTTAGTCGTGGAGTTGTGGAAACGTTACCCACAGCAAGAACGTCACACGAACAGCACGGTACAAAGAGAAGTGGATTAGAAAAATTAGCCCTCGCGGAAAAAGAAAAAGAGGCCGCCCCATGGTAAAATGGGAAGATGAACTCAAAAAATTTACAAGCAATGAATGGATGAAAACAGCTCAAGACAGAAAAACTAATGGAGAGAAGGAGGAGGCCTATACCGGTCGTGCGGTCCTTAATATTAATATTTGGAGAAAAAAAATCGGCTTATGATCAGAAGTAGATCTTGCTTGGTTTTGGCGTTCACCGTTCTGAACGCTACATAAACGTTGTTTTTTCTAAGTAAATTACTAATTCTATCTGAAATGGGGCCCATATAGGTCAGACTGGTCACATATCTATTAATATTAGTACGCGGGCATGCATATAATAGTGAACGAACCCTTTCTTTCTGCTTTTTACTAATTAAACTGTCTACCATTGACTTTGAGTAACCGTTAGAAATTGCGATCTGGTAAATAATATTAAGTTCTTTTACATAATTCCTGAGGATGCCTCGTGGAGAGGCGAAACACGTGTCGGTAATGGTGTTGGGTTATGCATTGCCTTCCTGCATGTGCTTAAAATCCTTGCATTTGCCTAGTAATCTTGCATGTGCATAATATAGCGGGCGGGAGGGAGGTGCATACCTGCAACCCACTAATATTCGCGGAAATTAAAACTAGATATTTTGTTTTCATTTTCAAAGTTATAACCAGACTCCTTCGTATCTCGAAATGCACGCAGTCGTTATGAATGGTCAGAGGCCAGAAAAATCTGACACGAGCCTTTCCAAGAAATACCGTTTTACCCGGTTTGACTGGAAGCCGACCTCAATATAGTTAGGAAAAGGCTAGGCAGACGGTAAGGACTTTTATAATTATATATATATTGTATAGCTAGTAAAAAAATACTTGGTTTCATCCCGATACTCGATTATCATTTCCAGAAAACCAACAAAAGGTAGCGGAGCCAGTACGTTCAATTAAAGTAATCAAAGAAACCGTACCTCTTAATTAAATAATTGAGCTCCATACGGCTGGCCAGACACCCTTTAAATCCACAAAGGGGTTCAAATGGACGATACAACCAAATAGTTCGTCTTACCTTTAAGACGAATAGTTCGACGACATTTAAACTCCTAATTGGCACCGAATCGAATTACAAAACGGGGAATCGAACCCCGATCCTGCACTTAGCACGGATCCTTTTAACGGTTTAGTGAAGACGGATCCCTTTTGCTAGACGATATTTGGCAATTAAGGGATACCGGCGCTTTAATTCGTGGGACCCGTGCGTCTTTGGGTGATGTTTTGTTTCTCATAGCTTGATTGAGCTGCTATGGAAGATACTTCTAGGTAAGTGTCTTTGTGATTGACTTTGAGAGGATTGCCCATTTAGATTCTGGGCTATCGACTGCTAGCAGTCCAGTTTACACCTAAGGTTGCTTTGTGTTTAATTTAAAAAAAAAAACAATAAAAAAAATACCGAAAACAGTAATAAATTGAAAGTAAAATTACCCCATTTCCCTAAAAAATTTTTCGTTACGCGTCCGTGTTTGTATCACAGAAGATTATATACCCTACCAAATTTTAGGAAGGTTAAAAGGTATACCTTTGCCCTGAAGCGTGCCTCAACAGGCTTATAAAATAACACACAAAAACCAAATTTCAGCTGAATCGGGCCAGTGGATTTGGTAAAAATTGCTTGTGAAAGACGGACACACAGATCGACCTACAGAGAGACAACTGAGTGATTCTATAAGGGTTCCGTTTTTACATGCAGAGGTTCGGAAATGTAAAATTCTTTCAAAACAATTTTTAAAAAAGTCAAGTTCAATGTCGCATACTTCACGTACACAGAAGGCATGAAAAACCCATCTCATTAGAAGGCCGGGCGACAAGTCCGATAGCAAACATTTTACGCGGCTTTATTCATGGCAAAAACACTGCCCATAAAAATATCTCGATTTAATAAAGTGCTAAAAATAGTACTAAGGAGAATAAAAAGACGCCCGCGTCTGACGACATCTAAGGGTGCTATAAGGTTGCTATAAGATCGTGAAATTCTTCGAATTGTGTGGGTTGACTTGACTATATTTATGTTAATAAGAAGGTTATTACCACAAAAAAGGCAACAGCATCTCAGAACTGAATCATTACTATTTTAGACTATAATAATATTGTTACGAGCTTCGGGTTCGTGACAATAAAAACAGCGGATTAAATAATAAAAAAATACACTTAAATTACCTACACAACACTAATTATACTATATTTTCACTAATTATAAAACACAATCGCATTACTAATCAGTTTTCACTAATCAATTTAGTTCGCAGTTGAAGATAGCTCTCAAAGTAATCGTTTGTATCGCAAATCCAATACTGACTTAGCTTATACAGGTTTATTTGAAAAACACCAACAACCTCTTAAGAGGTCACTGTCCTCATCATTATGAACAACTTTCACTACGATCTATCTCTACAATAACAGCTAGCGAAAAAAAACAGCTGTTCCCTACATTTATGTTCGTATAGGTAACTCATCAAAACGCACGTACCAATCAGCGTGTCTTTTTCTATAATCTGTTCCTTATCACAAAGGTTCAGTACATGTACCCCTGAGATGTCAGTGGCTCTGATCAAAGTTCTTGCCACTTTCCAAGGAAGGTTATTGCCAATCGTTTCCACAAGTACATAACGTTGAATCTTCTCAGGATTCCGAGGAAGTCTAACCGGCACAATCGTTTCTGATCTCGGAGGAAGAACAATCTTCTTTAGGCTGCACACATTTCCTGGTAATGTGGATGAGAGGAGCTTTTCATCGAAGGGGCATCGTTCGATGAAAAGCTCCTCTCATCCACATTTCAAAACTCCTTGCTTAACATCGATCTCACAAAAATTCTTCCCCCTTTACAAAAAGTCTAGGCCCAGGATGCAATCGTTGCTGATTGTCCAGCGTTTTCCTCACGTCAGGAATAACTTTGTCAACCCGATGATTAATTTGGTCGATTCGTGTTTCAGATTTCGTCAGGCGATTCTCATGCTGAAACCACCTTATCTTTAACAACCTTTCTTTGTCGAAAGTGGCATGCAAATCTTTCATGAGGAACATCTATTCTTTTTGGTGGCGCGCCTGCTCCTCCTTTTAAGGCTGCAGCTGCTCTTCTAAACGACGGGCCTGTTCCTCCTGGCGATGGGCTGGCTCCTGAAGCATCATCATCAGAGCAGCAAAGTCTGGTGCTGAGGATGATGCTGGAGCTGCGGTGGATGGGCCGGCTTCTAAGGTCGGTAGCTGTCTCTCGGCGTTGACTACGGGTACGAATACCCTCCACGTCATCCTTTGGTACAATCGGCATGTTTTAAATCCACTCTTCTGATACCAATTGTTACGAGCTTCGGGTTCGTGAAAATAAAAACAGCCGATTAAATAATCAATAATGACATTTTAATTACACAACACTAATTACACTTTAAACTCACTAATTATAAAACGCAATCGCACTACTAATCACTTTAGTTCGCAGACGAAGATCGCTCTCGAAGTTATCATTTGTATCGCAAATCCAATACTGACTCGGTCGGTATATGTGCCAGCCAGCCTTCTGGTTAATTCCAGAACCTTCCATCATACAAAGATCTAGAAAATTCGCGTACATATCGGTCGCCACTGACTAGAGTTCCAGAAGTCTAGAATGTTCCAGCATAGAAAAGTCTCGGGGGTTTTTGACTTGACTAGTTTTCGATACTAGATGGCGTTAGTGGTAACGAATGCAGCTATCTTCCTTGCTTAATTGTGGCGCGCAACAATATTATAAATATTTAAATAAGATTCCTAAAATGCTTAACACTATAATAGTTAAGGTTATTTTTGATACACCATTTTTTTAATCAAAATAAATAAAGGTTTCTTTTAAGGATACTTTATTTTTACTAGCAAAAGAAGTGGAACGGAAAATATAAAAAAATAACAAGTTTGTTTTTGGTCAACTAGTTCTCGAAATCAAGGGAATTAGGTACTAACCTAATTTTATATTAAAATTCTATAGATATACAAACTTTTTCTAAAAGGTCAAATGTTATTCTATTCAACATTTCTGTTTTTAAAACTTTCTATTTTTCTTTAAACTTTTCACTTTTATCGAAAAAAAGAGATTTGTTTTTGAGTTCGAGAAAACTAGTGACATAGTTACTACCTAATAAAGCACGATCAAAGATCACACATACTGACATAACGTCCAGAGTGGTGACCCAGAATAGTTGCGCCGCAACTTGTATATGACACAAGACGGCCACTTTGCTGGCCGATAGTTCTAAATTAGCCAAAGGTCGGTTGTACCGCGAATCTAAACGTTGTTAAAGTTTAGGATAACGAAGTGATCATCATCTGCCTAGCCTTTTCCCAACTATAATATATTGGAGAGAGTGGAGTAGAGAGAGAGAGTTAAACTGGTTTCCAGCTTCTGAGAATCTGTAACAACTGCCAAAGATCTACAAATGGCAGTTGAGACTAGGAAAGGAGGAGGTTCTCAAGTCGACTGTATTTTTTATTTTTATTTTTTGTGTGTTTCCTCATAACTTTGTACTGGTTGTCCCGATTTTGATGATGATTCTTTTTGTACTCGAAAGCTGGTGCTTGTCGTATGGTCCCATTTAAATCTGATTGAGCTTTGACGAATAGTATTTGAGTTATTTTTAATAATGCGTCGCGCATTGATGATGTTCTGATTCCCTCTTGTCGGTGTAAAATGAAAAAATAAAACTACTATACACGATGGTTTGGAAGAGCATCTTAGTATTACAAGGTGGTCCCTTTCTAGTTTCGTGAAGATCTGATGAAGAACAGATATAGGGAACGGAACTTTTCAATAAATTATAGTTTTTTCGGGATGGCTGAAATCGCATGTTTGTTTTATTTATTTTTTACCGACTGCCAAAAAAGGAGGAGATTCTCAAATCGTATGTTTGTATTTTTTTATGTATGTTCGTGCTCCGTCAAATATAGACGGTTTTGCAAAATTATTTTTTTATTCAAAGGGGTTTATTCCAAAATGGTACCATTTAAATTTTATATACTTAGATCTGATGATGGGTTTCTGAGACAGACAACGGAACTTTTCAAAAAATGATAAAAGTCTTTCGAGTTTGCTGAAATCGCATGTTTGTATATTGTTTACACCAATGTGATTACGTTTAAGTGATGATGATGATGAGGTGCACTACTAAAAAGTGAAAAATACTTTAACTTTAATTTCGGAAGTCGGTGTTAAAATAAAAACAACCAAAACACTGAGTGTTTTTTTTTCAGAAATTAAAGTTATTTTGTAAGACTCTTAATATATTTGCAACAAGTGTAGGTAGGTAGTGTAAAAATTAAAAAAGTAACCATTGAATGAACAGGTACTCCTAAGTTTGCTTATAGCGTCCTAGGGGATAAATAGCGTATTTTTAGATCTCTCATTTTGTTAAATGAGAATTAATCAATGATTGAGAGACGATTATCTACATTTCTGATAAGTTTTCAATATTTATTGCTACTGTCGCTGAGTTGACATTACTACTACAGAACTGGGTTATACAGGGTTATTTGTAAAACACCAACAACCTCCTAAGAGGTCATTAAACTCATCACCTGAAATCGCGAAAAAAAAATCAGCTGTTCCCTACATTTTGATTAGTTATACGAACATAAATGTAGGGAACAGCTGATTTTTATTTCGCGATTTCAGGTTTTTGGTCCCATAGTAAAAGTTGTTCATAATTATAAGTACAATGACCCCTTAAGAGGTTGTTGGTATTTTACAAATAACTCTGTATAGAATAGCATAGCCCCGCGGTTCCACCCGCGTAGGTAGTTCCCGTGAGAATATGGGGATATAAGATGGCCTATGTTCACCGGAGATAGTGTAGCTTCCCAACAGTGAAAGAATTTTTCAAAACGGTCAAGTAGTTTCGGAGCCTATTCAATACAAACAAACAAACAAAAAAACAATCAAATCTTTCCATTTTATAATATTAGTGTAGAAGTGTAGACTACAGTTAAACGTCTGTGCCACTAACCGATCTTCCTGGTCATCGTGTGCCAACCGTCTTTAGAAGCATTACTGGGAAATGCACTAATGCCTCTCCGATACCGTGGAAAACTGTTAAGGGGCTGGTTAGGGGCTTTCTAAGATACTGATATAATTAGTGCATTGTGCCTCTAACGTCCAATACTAAACGGCAACCCTGCATCTTCACTCAACAACATAAACTGATATGGAAATTTCAACCTTAAGCGTCTGAGATACGACAGCTAAAGATTTTGGAATGGGAAGACATATGTTTGCTAAGTCATAGACAAGTTTGCTTGAGTTACTGGCCGCAAGAGGTCATTATCATCCAGAAAGCGGCGTGGAAGCTTTTGAATTGGGAACGTTGGGAGCTTATTAATTCAATATGGCGGCATCGTCTTGTGCATTAGGCCTCCTTGGTTTGACCGGTAGACTTGCTAACGTTCTAGGCAAACTATAACGTTCCGTGTAGATACTATAAGTACATTGTGTAATATTTGAGTGATGTTCAATTAAAGAGCTTTTTGTTTTGACTTAGAATTTTGGAATTAACCTTCGTGAATTAGATAAGTAAGCGATACTTTTATACTATTAGCTTGTTTCAGTGGATTTTCGTATTGAGAATTTAGAGAATGTGCCATCGCCTAGGTTGAACTTTAAATTTAAATTCTGAATTTTAAATTCTCAATTTCATAAGAAAAAATACATAAAAATGTCCCCTTGAAATTTTACTCTAGCACAGAACAGACAATCACAAACACCAGAAGCCAAAACACCAAAACGTGGCAGATACGCCAATTTATTGCGTAACCAGTGTAATCAGGGCAGTTCAAAACATTTACAGCGGTAGGTACGGCTTGCCGAATAAATATGGATCTTTTAAAACGCGCCGCCTTCCTAATTGCCTGCAGATGGACCGGCGCCAATTACGGGAGACATTTAGCTGGGAGTTCAACTGGCCCGATAAATGGTGCAGATACCTTACTCACTTAGTGCCAGAACTTCAATGACTAATGACGTCATGAGCCTACATTCAGAACTCGTTATTTTGATGACTTTATTTCATAAATTAATCGGAGTGATTAAAATATTTGAACGTGGGTGGATTATTTTTTGATTGAATTGATAATGGAGAATGTAATCTGTGGAACTTGTATCGATGACAGTTGGAGTGAGCACCGAAGTAAGTCATGATGATTTAATTTTTCATTTAAAACACACACAAACATTTATGAATACGATACCCAGCACTCTCGTCTTTTAGCAGAAATGATAATGATCATGAAAGGCAAGAAAATATATTTATAAAATGTTTGATATGATACTAAAGAAAAATCAGGTCTTACAAGGAGGGATACTAACTTTTTAAGTTAGTATCCCTCCTTGTAAGACCTGACTGACAAAAAAGGGGGGAAATAAACCAAATGACGATGAGTTTCCTGACTTATTTCAAACCCTACATACCCACGCTTAATATTTATGCTTTGCTTTCATTTATCTTTCTTGAGTAAATATATAGGCAACATAAATACGTTCACATATCTCTGTTTACATATCTATGTAATTGTTGTAATAAAAGTAGCGTCTGTAAGTAGCAGTCGTAACAGTAAAACAGCCATGAAACTCGTAAGCTACGATCAGGGCACATTAGCCTTACGATAGTGCACTCTTGATGGTCTATTGAAAGACATACGGCTGATCTGTGAGTGCAGCAATGGCTACAATAATACTTTTGATCGCTTGCGATATGAACCGGTAGTGGCTCACTTTTTCCATCATTAACCATTTCACTCAACTTCGTGATTTCAACCGAAAAAAAATCCACTTCTAGGCATGAGCCTTGCTCAACGTCGGCACAACGACAATTCTTCTGCTCCTCCCATTCAGCTGATTCCAGCAGCCTTCATCAGGTCATCGATCCACTTTGAGGGAGGGCTTCAAAAGCTGTGTATTTCGGCACGCGGTCACCACTCCATAACCTTTTAACCCCAACGCCTTTTCGTTCAAAATAATAAAACATTGTATTGTTCATAAAATACATCACTACGGCCTACATAAACTATACACGATAATGATGACAGGAACAATATTTCATAATAGAATATGCCTTACAAAAATCCGCCAAACTGTCGGAGATGATCTTAAAAGTCCACAGAGTATATTTCATCTACCTTAATAACTTGCAGCATAATCCGCTGGAAGAGTCATTCATACTGCCTTGGTTTCCATGTCTGTTGATTTGATGGATGGACATGGATGTTAGACGTAGTTTGATTTTGTACAGTGAGAATTCTTATAATAGCCGCAACTAAAAACCCCAAAACTGGGGGAGGGCTTCAAAAGTTGCGTACTTCGTTACGCGGTCACCACTCCATAACCTTTCTGCCCCATCGCACTTTCGTTCTACAGGCAATTTTCACTGCTTACTGTCTCTTAAGTTTGGCAATTCTGTTATGTCGACTACTTTTATTGTACTGCATAACCCGTTATCCCGGAGGAAAATTTTGAAGATTTCTTATACTTGATGTAGTGAATTCTTTCACTACGTCCAAGTTACTTCTCATTGATAATTTGATATTTTTCTAGCTGTTCATCGTTTCGTACAGTGTGTATAGTGTCGGTAATGTGCGCGGTAGTTTATGTGGAGCGCGATAGTCGCCGCGACAGAGGTTATTCGTTCCGCTAATGTTCCCTTGCATCTCGTTTGCATTTGCAGTGCAGTTTGGTCCAAATATTTGGCCAAAAATGATGGGAATGATGTTGGTGGGGGGAATTAAATTGATGATTGGGGTAGTTTGTTACATGATCGTGTTGTATCCTTACAGATTGGAAGATCAGTTTGTTGATTGTGGAGGTTTCAAACAGGACTTGTGAGATAGAGGGAAGGGAGTTGACAATATTCTAAATGTAAAAACTGATACCGAACACCATTTTAGTGGCTATGGCATAAACTATATGCCAAACATAATTATGCATTCGAAAACGACCATTTCCATATATTTTCAGTTCAGTGTAGATCTGAAAATACTACTATACTTTGAAAAGCTAATAATCACCATTGCATATGCAGGAGTAACTACAAAATAAACTCTCGTCAGAGAATTCTCAACAAAAATAAGGCGCTAACCGAGGCGAGGCGAAAGCGAGGCAAGGCGAGGTGGGGGGAAGGGGGACGCCTCGCTCACACTATTTTCATTTCGTGTAGTGCCACATTTAATTTTGTTGAAATTCTAACGTAGCTTTGCAAAAATGTCAACTTTATTCCGCCTCAGCCGGCGTCTACGTTTCACTCCGGTGCTTTGCTTCTCCATTTTCTGGAATGTTCTACAGTTCCGAGACGGGCTTTGAGAAACTATAACTTTATGAAAACTTATACACGAGCTCTGAAGTAAGACGTGGCTTCCAGCAAAAATTTATCAAAGCGTATTTAATTTTCGTTATGACTTCTATCTTGACTTTCCCGACGGACAAATTGGGGAACGGTGTGCAATTGTATATCGGTACGAGGTAAAAATGTCTGGGGAAACTTTGAGAAACTGTGTATTGGTTGCTCAGTGTTTGAACATCGATATTATTACCTGTATCTCTACATCCAAAAATAAATTGAACGTGTACAGATTTTATGTTCCATGGCATGTTTCACCCATGTTTATAAGTAGGTACAACACATTGTTCAGTAACATAACAACAGCCGAAAACTACAAAGATTCATTTGACATCACAATAACCACCAACAGAACGATCAACTTACAATCCATTTCAAAAATCGAACACCACAGATCAAAAATACGTTTGTAGAACAAGCACAAAGCGAACAATCTTATAACCCATCTGAAATTCATATTGAAAGTCGATCGTATAAAGCCATGAACACACTGTGAAAGGCTGAGCTCCCGTGGGAGGTGGAGCTAAAAGGCCAGGAGCGATAGCACTCATCGGACGAATAAGCCTGTTTCCCGACTGGCAGGTTTAGGGATGCGACATCGACTCAATGCTGTTTTATTCTGCTGCTATCAATACTTAAAACGGTTGTGAACGGTTTAGGGATGTTGTTGGTGTCGATATTTAAATATTATTTTAGATACATTTACAAAACGAAAACAAGCTTCTGTATCTGTATGATATTTTTATCTGATCATGATGATACTAAAATAATAATAAAACGAAAAAACGAAATATTATATAATAATGATGATGGAGGTTGCGGCGACCTCAGGAACCAAAAGCCGATTCATCATCTGCCTAGCCTTTTCCCAAGTATATTGGGGTCGGCTTCCAGTCATACCGGATTCAGGTGAATACCAGTATTTAACGTGGAGCGACTGCCTACCAGACCTCCACAACCCAATAACTGGGGAACACGGTACTTTTTGGCAAGACTGGTGTCAGATTTTCTGGCTTCTGACAATCCGTAACGACTGCCAAAGATCTACAAATGACAGCCGGGACCAACGGCTTAACGTGCTTTCCAAGGCACAGAGGAAACTTGGTATGTTAAGATGGTCACCCATCCACAGACCAACCTTGGCAAGCGTTGCTTAACCTTGAAGATCGATCTGCGCGGCTGTTATTCTTTAGCCACGAGGTCCTCAACCAAGAGCCGATTAGAGTTTATAAAAAGATTTAATCAAGACCGACTTAAAAAAATAGTATAAAATAACTTTAATTTCGGAATTAGGTGTTTTTTATTAATTCATCGTTTTTTGAACACGGACTTCCGAAATTAAAGCTAATTTATCCTTTTTTTATTTAGAAGTCGGTTTTTTTTTGTAAAAAGTTTTTTATTTTTCACTTCTTAATGGTACCTAACCCCACCCCCCACATCGACAAGATAAAATGAGAACATCAATCAATGTAGTCGAAGCCACGCATTATTAGGGATAACTCAAATACTGGTCGTCAGATCTCAATCAAAAAATTGAAATGGGACCACACGACAAGCACCAGCTTTGGAATACAAAAACAATCATCAAAATTTATATGAAATAATTTCGGAATTAGGTGTTTTTTATTAATTCTTCGTTTTTTGAACCCTGACTTCCGAAATTAAAGCTAATTTATCCTTTTTTTTTGTTTAGAAGTCGGTTGTTTTTTGTTTTACTGTAAAAAGTTTTTTATTTATCACTTCTTAGTGGTACCTAACCACACATCGACAAGATAAAATGAGACCATCATCAATGTAATCGAAGCCACGCATTATTAGGAATAACTCAAATACTGGTCGTCAGATCTCAATCAAAAAATTGAAATGGGACCACACGACAAGCACCAGCTTTGGAATACAAAAACAATCATCAAAATTAGGTAACACACAAAAAAGTACAGTCGACTTGAGAACCACCTCCTTTTTTGGAAGTTGGTTAAAAAAATTGAACTTGTAAGCTTTGGCCTAGCGTGTACAGAATTATCATTATTTGGATATATAGTTAAAATATACTTTTTTGTACACCAAAATAGCCCCGTTTAATTCGGAAAAATATACATTAAAATTAAACTAACATAGTTTAATTTAACATTGTATGTGCGTCTTGTTTCAGCACTTACTAAGAACATCGATTAAAACTTTCATCGTTTTATATGTCTAAGAATTCGATAGACCAAATCATCGACAGACATCTCATGCCTAATATAAAAGGATTGACATACGAGTCGGAGGACGGGCGAAGGAGCGGATTCAAACCGAGACAAAGTAGACTCGGAATGGGCTCGCCTTATAATGGCAAATATTGAGCAGATATTCAAATATATTCCTAATTTCTTATTTGTCAGATCTGTTTGAATACTGAAAGGGGACACGTCTTAGCTAACTTTGAATCTGCAAGTGCCAATTGTCTGTAGCTCAGGGTTTTAAGGCTTTATTTAGGAGTACACATTGGTGTAAGAAGGCGAATTTAACGTACGAATAAATAAAGATTTAAGAAGTTATTACCTCCTCAGGTATTCATATTCTCATAATTCTATCGATGTTGGTAAATTAGCTGTAGAAGAAAGTATTGGATAGACATCGCTTTGTCAATATTTATGACTATTATGTTACTAAATTGAAGTGCCTACTGTGCCGATTTCAAAAATTCTTTCACCATTAGAAAGCTACATTCACCCTAGTAAGGGGTAAGGCTATATTTTATCCCCGTATCGCCGCGGGAACGGGAATAACGCGGGTGAAACCGCGGGGCGCTACTAGTTGCCTATTGAAAACTAAAAAATACCTAGGCCTACAGATAAAATCTCAGAAGCTAATACACGACGTTCCAATAGTTCGTTTTCGACGGAGAAGAACCGACCAAAAACTCCACGGTTAGCCATCAACTCCCAATATGATTATCCTAGTAGTTCTTAACACAGCAAAACAGCTCGTGTAGCGGATTAATTTAAATTGAAAGCCCGTCACACAGATAAAAAGACAATAACTTACAAGCCACGCAACATTCAGATCAAGAAGTCAATAAAGCAAATTGGCATCTCGTTTCGGGTCAACCGGCTTAGCGGACGAGGGGCAAATCCTTAGTGGGCACAAATAAATACGGGGCGAACGTATCATATTTCCCTGATCCCCTGCCGAAGGGTCAGCAATACCTCGCTCTCAGAACCTTGTAATACGATGTTTTGATCCCCAATTGATATGAATGATGTTTTATTGTTTTTTTGCGGGTTTTCTTTTTTATTTTTCAAGCTTTGCGAGTTGGGCTGATTTGCTGGGTGCTGACTATACAATGTGTTCAGACATAGACTAGCGATATTCTAAATACTTAGATATATACTATTTTGAAGTTCAATTACACTCTCAGCTTGGGTCCAATGCACTTGGCTGCTATGTGGCAGTCATTTTGTTTTTTTTTTTTTTCTAATATTCCATAAACGAGTACAAAATGAAATCATATCTCTCAAACTGTAATAAAAATAGGTTTATTCGAAAAACAATAATGTTACTGCTAACAAAATTAAAAGGTAAATATAGGGTTCCGTAGTGCATGTGAACTAAATTAAATACTGTTTTGGTTGTTTAACACTGTGACCAGTTTGAGTTCTAAGTAAACTCAAAAACTACTGAAACGATTTCTTCTGGAGGTACCTTAAAAAAAATATTTTTCAGGTTTTTATTCTACCATTTTGTTACCATTCATGCCAAATTACAGCTTTGTAGTCTCCAGTCTCTGAGCAAAACCGCGGATAGACAGACAGACGGACAGAACGAAACTATAAGGGTTCCTTGTTGACTACGGAATCCTAAAAAAGAAACTCTATTACAAAATAAAAGGTAGGTAACGGATTTGCGGATTCATAACTATTGATTAGTTTTTTTTTATTATTTTTTTTTAAACTCGTGTGTCACCACAGTGTAACCTGATGGAGAGCGATGATGTGGCCGATAATGGAGCCCAGGAGCTCACTTGCCTACTGGTAACTTTTTCACACTTGGGCAGGGAATTCCAATCCTTAGGTGTACGTAGAATACGGCGCGTCGTGTTCCACGCGCGCCTCAAAGAGCCGTCAGCAAAGAAGACGGAGCCCCATAGGGTCAGTGCCTGCTAGGGTTGCGGGATTTGTACGAAAGAGTCACCGCCGCCCTGGAACGGGCGCACAGCGCCTGCAAAGGGCACGAGAAGTATAACGGGTGGGTTTTCACTTCCAATTTCCACGCATCATGTCTATTTCTTTAATTATCTCATTTCTAGCCATATAGTTTCCGACCCAGGCCAGAACAATTTACACAAACAACTTTTCACAAGACACGACTACAGTGAAATCCGTTTATTATGACGCCGCTTATATTGACCAACTGCTTAATATGAAGTAAAACTGAGCTCATTTTTTTGGTTTTCATATTAAATTCTTTAAAAAAAAGTGCGGATACAATGACTTCGCTTATTGACATATCGCTTATTATGACCTACTTTTTAGATATTATGTTTGGTGATCACTACAACCAAACATAATTGGAGACATGATACCGATTTTGTTTCTCACTTTGTTTTGTTTGATCTACGACTATCAATATACAATTTCTTGTGTCTCTCCTTAGTACAAAAAAATACCTAACAAAGATGGGAATTTGTTTAGTTCCTAAGATTACGCTTTTTATGACGTCCGCTTAGTATGACGTATTTTCCACTTCCCTTCGATGTCATTATAACCGGATCCAACTGTACTTAATTTGTTCCTAATAAGTACAAAGACACTTAAACAGCTTTCCCAGAACAGCATTTAAGAAAAGATTCTCTCGACACTGGAAAGTGACTATCCTGGACTTCCACACGGAAAGCAAAAAGGCCACCAATCTTTCTGGCCACTACAAATCCGGTGGCAGACAAAATTACGTCGGTTAGTTGTTGCGAAATATATCTCAAAATGGACGGCGCAATCCCAAATCTTTAACAAAATAGCTCCCCGGAACACTTTAAGTCTAAGTAAGTGGCGTTCGGCGGTCGAAGATTTGCTGGACCGTCTCTAATGGGCTCTATCCTTATTTATTGAACTTGCCGCCGAAACGGAAACGCTACGAGGTATCTTTAAAGTTTTGATTATGTTTTACATTAGCATCGGTAAAGAGTGGCTTTTAAGATTGCGAAATTAGAATGCAAGTTATTAATTGGGAAACGTTTTCAATTTAACGGAAAAGTCTGTCTAGATTTCCTTATGTACAGGAAAATATAAAGGCATCCAAGCGTCCTTAATTAAATTCAATTCTTGTCATTATAAGCGTGACCTACATTTGATTCAAAGTTTAATTTCATGCAAGTTGACCTTTTTTATTTAGGTCTTAAAAATACCTCCCCATATAGATATTTAAATCTTTAACTCTTCCAAAATACGTCTCAAAGGCTGGTTTGACCGGTTTAGAAAATTAACAAAACAGCCATAAGGGTAAAAAATAAACACTTGAATTTTTACGGTGTATATATTTTTTTAGAGAATTTCAGCCTGTTTTTTAGGGTTCTGTACCCAAAGAGTAAAACGGGACCCTATTACTAAGACTCTGCTGTCCGTCCATCCGTCTGTCACCAGACCAGGGACCTGAGTCTGCTATTACAATAGTGTGAGAATGGTCTATCATTGATCTCATAATGGTACAGTTTTATAAGTTTGGTAATCTACTAATAAAAAGCGTTACTATGACTTTCCAGTGTTAAACCACTGACACTACATTGAAAGAAATGGCATAGAATGGAATCTCGTACATAATGACAAATGAATGACAGACGTATGCGGTAATCTGCTAAAATTTTGAGAGTTCCTTTGATCAGTGACCTACCATTAGAACGTCGTTTTGCAGTCATTTCTTTTAATAGCTCGGTTATCAAAAAGTATTACGAGACCATTGACAGACCAATGATCGACCATTATGACTTGCAGTTGCTAAGCAGATTACGAACTTATAGCAAAATGACAATGGAATCGTGTTGGAATGACGAATTTATAAAAATAGCAGACTTGGGGCCCTGATAGTTAGACAGTTGAAATTTTCACAGATGATGTATTTCTGTTGCCGCTATAACAACAAACACTAAAAAATCAGAATAAAACAATTATTCAAGGTGGGCCGTTTTTATAGATAGCATAAGCATAATGGTACGGAACTCTTCGTGTGCGAGGCCGGCTAGCACTTTGCCGGTTTTTATAATCCCAAAAATATGTTGTTATAAACCATTTCAATACATAAAAATATTTTTTTTTTCATTTCGTTTATTAGTCCCCACAGCAAAAAAAAAAACAACGAAAAATTCTTAAACCTCTCATTAAGTCTCAAGTTCTCACAAGCCAGTGCAACTTCAAACATTCATTCTAATCGATGGGGCTTATCAGCGAACATCTCGACCTCCCCATTGAGAGCTAAATTACGGGTAGGGGGAGGTAAACAGGTCAGGACGAGCGCAAACGAGCTCAGACAGGCGTGACGAGTCGAACGTGTCGCGTTTTTCGAAACCTCGAGACTCGACACCTGGTCTCATTAATCCTGAGGCACTTAGGATTTCAGGGTATTGAGAGTAAATGATTGTTTAAAATGGTGAGCGAGTAAGATAAAGTTCGGTTCTATTGGTTATCTGCAAAGGGATTTTCTTTGTGTTCTTTAAAATAGGCATTTGCTCATTTTATTTTTTATACGAATAAATCTGGATAGGTAGAGATAAGAAAACATGAAAATTGAGATTTCTATATACATATGTCACCGGAAAATGGCAAATTTCGGAAGATTACGAAATATCTTGAGAGATTGTACTCTTTCGAAAAATTATCAACTGAACATTTTTGAAAAAATCTTCTCTCGAGAAATTGTGTACCGACATAAACTGACATATTACCTCAAATTTCTGGTTTTTTTTTACAAGATATAACATCCAATATCCTTTGTTTTTAACTGACTTCAAAAAATGAGGAGTTTCTCAAGTCGACTGTTTTTTTTGTGTTGTTTCGTCATAACTTTGTACTGGGTGTCCCAATTTTGATGATGATTATTTTTATATTCGAAAGCTGGTGCTTATTTATGTACGTATTTGAGTTGTCCTTAATAATGCGTCGCTTCGACTACATTGATGATGTTCTGAATCACTCTTGTCTATATGAATTAAAAAATAAAAACTGTATGCGAAGGTTTGGAAGAGCACCTTAGTGTTTCAAGGTAGTCTCTTTCTAGTTTGGTGAAGATCTGATGAAGAACAGAAATAGGAAACGGAACTCTGAAATAAATGATAGCAAATCTTTCGGGATTGCTGAAATCGCATGTTTGTTTATTGTTTACACCAATTTATACCGTGTACGGGTGTACCACTAAAAACTGAAAAATAAAAAAAGCAACCAACTTCTAAACAAAAAAAGTATAAAATAACGTTAACTTCGGAAGTCGGTGTTCAAAAAACGAAGAAAAAACCATAAACACGAGTTCCGAAATTAAATTTATTTCATACTTTTTTGTTTGGAAGACGGTTGTTTTTTTTTTGTAAAAAGTTTTTTTATGTCTTAAATCTGTAAGCGGACAGATCCAAGGTCGTTTACTGAAACTGATAACTTGGAGTACCCCTTGCATAACACCTTTTCATCTGAAAATAAAAATCTAGGTCAGTTTCACTTGCAGGAATATGACTTACTAACACTTTAAGTTTTTTTTTTACTATCATGGTCTCAACATACTATAATGTTGCTATCAGGAAGATTTGAACGTTTTTATTCTATTATTTAATTTTATTTGGTTTTTAAGAACAAAAAACAAATTAAGCAAAAAACAGATTTTGTTTTTTTTTTTTTTTGGTAAATGTAAATAACATTGGTATATTTATTATTGTGATCAAAAGTAAAAAAAATGCAAGCAAAAGAAACCTACTATTTTATTTAAAAATAAATTGCTCTTATAAATTTGTATCTATCAAAAACTGATTTCAGTTATCATGAACTGTGCCATAGTGGGTGTAAACAACACATCTGACTTACTTCTGACTTTATCTTATCTTTAATTACATGGGGCCTGCGTTGTAAAGTGCAGATTATCTAAAAAAATACATTATCAACATGTGATGTTCAAAATATTTTAATTTCATAAATTCGTCTTTTATACTAATTATATATATAAAAATATATACATATAACTAATATATGTATATTTATTTTTAAACTTAAGTTATTCATATTTATATGAAGGTATTGCTAATTTTTGATCTTCGCTGTTTTTTGTATTTTTACAACATTTAAACTTGTAAATAAAGGTATAAGTAAGTACGTTTAGTGATTCATGTATATTTCGAGGTGAATATTTCTTTGCATTGACGATAAGTCGATAACTAATCAGTGATAAGACAACACCGATAGCGGAAAAACGTACAGGTTGCTTATTATTATTTGTAAAGTGTACGGGGCGGACGTGATCGACTGGACTGTAGGGTGGCCAGGGTAGGTTATCCTATTCTTCGAAAGTGGACTGTATGGTGACAACCCACCTAGGTATAAATGATCCAGACGCGTTGACGCTCCGTCTATAAGCTACGGGCCATGAGGATGCAACCCTTAGCTGACTATTTGCTATACTTGCTGTTATCAACACAATATATAGGGGTAGGTATTGAGGGCTTACCAATAAAGTCACAATAAAACACTATTTAACTTGTTCACTATGCACTTAGCGATTTGAAGGGTGAAATTCGCGACTATATGATTCTACATTTAGGTATAAGCTCAAACTATCTTGCAAATGACTACAAATTCTATAAATTTTCAATGTTACTATTGTACGGCGCAACTATACCGTATCGACACCCAAAAAATCACCGTGTGTGATGAAGTTTATTAACTAAAATTTTCACTATGCTAATTCTAGATTTTAGGCTATATCTAGGCTTAGGTCTATGTGAGTAGGGGTTGTCGTACCTTTATGGATAGCCCTCGGTAAGCTCCATACAGCGGAGACGAATTCACCCCTTCATCCCCCTCCATGTAGGGGTGGGATGCCAAAAACTATACAAAACTATTGTAGGCACGAAGCTATTACCTGCTTGGGGTGAATTTACCGTAAAACTATGCTAGGAGGGCTATACAGCTATATGTATCTCTATAGATACGACAACCCTCTACAAAACTACATATGTTTCAACCCTGTCACTTAAGGGGTTGCAACTCTATAAGCGTATACGTTTCAGGGGGATAAAAATAAACAGCTTTATTCAAACCTAAATTGCGGCTTTATGCCTGCATACACTATAAACATCTATATATCCCCTGAAAGGATTTTTCAAGGCGGTTCTATTTCAGACATTTAGAAGTCTAGAATCTAGACTTGTTTTTTCGGGAAAGGAAGAGGGTAGATGCAAAGTGTTTTATTTTGTGCATACCTTCACCAGGGCTATTTATCAAAAACTGTTGACCAATCACGTACCAGCACCCTCCTGCTCTGTGATTGGTCAGTGTCGCTTTTAGCTATGCGACTACCTTTGACCTAATATTTCAGGTCTCAATTACCAAGCCCTTTCTATTTACCTATGTATGTCTGTCTGTGTGTGTATATACCTCGATTACCTTATATACCACCGATATACCTTTATATACCTTTATATACCTTGATTACCTTCATATACCTTCGATTACCAGGGTTACCATGTGTTTACTGTTATGTGTAAGGGATAGGATACCCTACCTAACTATATTCTATCTATTTGGAAGAAATAAAGGCTCCAAGGGCTTATATACTGCCTCTTGAGAGCAAACAACTGTAACGAATGTGTTTTATTTCAATAACAAACTATGTATCAACTATAGCTACCTATAACTATCTATACTATGCAGCTTTATCTGTTACAGCATTCTATGTGCTAACTAACTACCTATAACTACCTATACTATGTAGTCGCGGTTTTATTTATTTGCAACATTCTATGTACTACTATAGCTACCTATAACTACCTATACTATGTAGCTAAGACGCATCGTCGCGAACATCTCTCCCGCCGTGCAGTGCAGCGATGACTCGGTGCGATGACGTCGCGGCGCTGCAGAAACCCGGTGAGCGACGCCTGTAGCCACGTCGCCCGCTGCGCGGCGCCGGTGCTCGATGCCGGTGCTCGACGCAGCTGTGCAGTCGCCGGTCTGCCGCTTCCCTGCTGTGGGTCGCCTGCAGTCGCAAGGCTGTTGCGTAGGCTCTCGCAAATGTGCGAGCTGTGGGCCGGATGGCCCGCTGTCTGTGCGAGCTGCGAGCGCGCGCAGCGTCGCTTGCTGCGGTGGCAAGCTGTGTAGGCAGCATTGCCTGCTGTATCGCCTGCTCAAAGCAAGGCGGTGGCGGGCCGAAGATGCCCGCAATGGGGCTGGCTGCGCCCGTGGGCAGCATCGCCCGCTATGTTGGCGAGCTGCGTGAGCAGCATCGCCCGCTACTGCTCGCTTGATGCGAGCCGAATGCGGACCGAATATGTCCGCGGGGGTGAGCTGCGCCAGTGGGCAGCATCACTCGCTATGTTGGCGAGCTGTGGGAGCATCGCCGGCTACTGCTCGCTTGATGCGAGCCGAATGCGGACCGAATATGTCCGCGGTGGGGCGAGCTGCGCCTTGCGGGCAGCGTCGCCCATCTATGGTTGGCGAGCTGTGAGAGCATCGCCGGCTACTGCTCGCTTGATGCGAGCCGAATGCGGACCGAATATGTCCGCGGTGGGGTGAGCTGCGCCTTGCGGGCAGCATCACTCGCTATGTTGGCGAGCTGTGGGAGCATCGCCGGCTACTGCTCGCTTGATGCGAGCCGAATGCGGACCGAACATGTCCGCGGTGGGGCGAGCTGCGCCTTGCGGGCAGCGTCACCCATCTATGGTTGGCGAGCTGTGAGAGCAGCATCGCCTGCTACTGCTCGCTTGATGCGAGCCGAATGCGGACCGAATATGTCCGCGGTGGGGCGAGCTGCGCCTTGCGGGCAGCGTCACCCATCTATGGTTGGCGAGCTGTGAGAGCAGCATCGCCTGCTACTGCTCGCTTGATGCGAGCCGAATGTGGACCGAATATGTCCGCGGTGGGGTGAGCTGCGCCTTGCGGGCAGCGTCACCCATCTATGTTTGGCGAGCTGTGAGAGCAGCATCGCCTGCTGTGTCGCCTGCACAAAGCAAGGCGGCGGCGGGCCGGATACGCCCGCAGTGGGGCGAGCTGCGCCTTGCGGGCAGCGTCGCCCATCTATCGGTTGGCGAGCTGTGAGAGCAGCATCGCCGGCTATTGCCCGCTGAATGCGAGCCGGTTGCGGACCGAATATGTCCGCGGGGGGCGAGCTGTGAAGCGTCACCCATCTATTTGGCGAGCTGTGTGAGCAGCATCGCCGGCTATTGCCCGCTAGGTGCGAGCCGATTGCGGACCGAATGTGTCCGCGAAGGGGCGAGCTGCGCCTGTGGGCAGCGTCACCCGCTATGTTGGCGAGCTGTGGGAGCAGCGTCGCCGTCTATTGCCCGCAAAATGCGAGCCGATTGCGGACCGAATGTGTCCGCGGGGGGCGAGCTGTGAAGCATCACCCATCTATCTGGTTGGCGAGCTGTGAGAGCAGCATCGCCGGCTATTGCTCGCTTGACGCGAGCCGAATGCGGACCGAACATGTCCGCAGGAGGTGAGCTGCGCCGGTGGGCAGCATCACTCTCATTGTCCGCTGAAAGTAAGGTGGTAGCGGGCCGGATATGCCCGCATGGGGGGGCGAGCTGCGCGTGTTGGCAGCGTCACCCATCTATCTGTTGGTTGGCGAGCTGTGGGAGCAGCATCGCCGTCTATTGCCCGCTAGGTGCGAGCCGATTGCGGACCGAATGTGTCCGCTGGGGGCGAGCTGCGCCGGTGGGCAGCATCGTCCGCCATGTTGGCGAGCTGTGTGAGCAGCGTCACCGTCTATTGCCCGCAAAATGCGAGCCGATTGCGGACCGAATATGTCCACGGGGGGGGGCGAGCTGCGCGTGTAGGCAGCGTCGCCCGCTGTGGTGGCAAACTTCTTTACCGGACGCTTTAAGGTGCCGCCGAATGTGCGCACCTCAGCCGTCCGGACTTCGCCATCAGCGCCCGGGAAAACTGTAATGATGCGGCCTCGCGGCCACGTGTTGCGAGGCAGCTGGCCGTCTGCAATGAGTACGGGATCACCCACCTGCAGATTAAGGCCACGACTATGGGGCTCCCGCCGGTGTTGGAGCTCGGGTAGGTACTTGACGTCTTCTGTTATTTTGTCGATTCTATCTATACGACTTCTGAGGCGTATGACGTCATCCTTCAATTCTATTTGCAACGGTCGTAGGGCGCTGTCCTTATCTATTTCTTCGTTTTCACGTAAACTTGTTAACTCGCGGGAAAACGTCTGTTGCTGTACAGCTTGCACGAGTAACCTCTCCGCTTGTTGGAGGTATTCGGCTTCTATTATTTGACTATATTTTGACGTAACTGGGGACGTCACTGATGCTGTAGGAGGGGGCACTGCCGTCTTTGTACGTTTCCTCCAATCCGGATCCGCTTCTATATTTTTCCTTGTTCTTTTATAGAACGTGTTTTCTTTGGGCGGCCGACATTTGGCGACGAAGCGTAGTACTGTCGCCGTCGCTCTCAACAGTCGTTCCCATTTCGAAAATCTTGCTGGATCGGGTATGACTTCTGTGAGTCTTCTATCTATATTTTCTATAGCGACTAAGGTTCGCTCCTCACCCGTCTGTTCCTCTAGTGGAGGCTTCTCTATTGGCCATGTTGTCGACTCTTCATACAGGAAGCTGGGGCCACAAAACCACTCGTGTCTCGAATCAAAGTGCTGTGGTACGTCACGAGTGGCTGCGTCTGCTATATTTTTCTTAGTGGGCACCCATCGCCAGTCTTCGACTCTACTATGCTCTTCTATGGCAGCTATGCGGTGCGCGACGAACGGTTTGTAAACTCGAGCTCCTCTTCTGATCCAGGTCAGCACGGTTTTGCTGTCTGACCAGTACGTCACGGAGGCCGGCTTGACTCCGTGTTCTCGGATGACAGCTGCAGCGACGCGGGTCCCCATCACCGCGGCCTGCAGCTCGAGTCGGGGTATCGATTGGAGCTTGAGTGGCGCCACCTTTGCCTTGGCCATGACGAGGCTCACGTGAGTCTTGCCATCTTCTGTAGAGATACGCCAGTACACCGCTGCGGCGTACGAAGTTTCGCTCGCGTCCGTGAAAACGTGGACTTGCGTTTCTATGGCGTCGCTATATCCTGGGTAACATCTTGGTACTGTGACTTGTGCAAGATTCTGTAGATGTTGAACCCAACTTCTCCATGCTGTGGCCAAGTCTGTGTCGAACGGCTGGTCCCAGTCGACTCCTCTTCTCCATGCTTCTTGGAGTATTTGTTTGGCGCGAATCGTTACGGGTGAGGCTAGGCCGAGTGGGTCGTATAGCGACATCACTATTTTCAGCGCCTCTCTCTTTGTGGGCACTTCCTTCTGTAATACGCCACTCGGTAATCGGGCTAGGCTCAGATTGAAACCCAGCGTATCTGCTCTTGGTCTCCATATTAGGCCAAGAATTTTTTCTGTATGGTCGCCGATGTCGACGACGTCTGTTTCTATAAGCGACGGTTCTATATTCTGTATGACGTCGATGTCATTCGATACCCATTTCTTTATTTCGAAACGAGCCTGTTGGTGTATCTTCTTCACCGCTGTTGCTATATGTGTCGCTTCTTCAACTGTTCTATAGCTATCCAGATAATCGTCCATATAATGGTTCTTCACTATTGCTTCTACTGCTTCTGGATGCTGTTCTATGTGCCGGTTCGCGTTCCAATTCTTCGCGAATATGGCCGTGCACGGTGAGCTTGCCGCGCCGAATATGATTGACGTCATTCGATACTCGTCGGGGGCTCCTTCTCTTCTATTGCCTCTCCACAAATATCGGAGGGCGTCTCTATCTTCAGGTCGTACTTTGACCTGCATGAACATTTCGGTAATGTCACCTGAAATGGCTATCGGATGTCTACGAAACCTCATCATGACGCCGGGCAGCGACTGTAACAGGTCCGGTCCTGTGAGTAGGAAGTCGTTCAGCGACATTCCATTCGATTTAGCTGCGGCGTCGTGTACTATTCGGAACTTCTCCGGCTTCATGGGATTGAAGACGTCGAAATGAGGCAGATACCAGGTTCTTCCTGGCGTGGTCTGTTTGGGCGCTTTTTCTGCGTACCCTTTTGAAAGGAGCGAGTCCATCTGTTCTATATATTTATTTCGAAGACTCGGATCTTTGTCGAGCTTCTTTTCTATAGAGATCAGCCGCTTGTGTGCTGTCCCATAACTATCGGGCATTTCAATGTTGTTATTTTTCCATAACATAGCTGTTTCTATATGCCCATCTGTCAACTGTTTGGTATGTCTTTTCAAGATGTCTTCAGCCTGCTTCTCTGGATCAGAATCTGGACGCCGAGGATTTACTATTAGGGACTCGAGTGCGAAAAATTCACGAAGTTGCTCGTTCAGTCTATCGTCTCTATTTTCTCTATCTTCTCTGCATGCGCTGACGTAATGCACCTGCTGACCGAGTATTCTAGTGTGCGCGCCATGTAGCGTCCATCCAAGCGTTGTAAGTGACGCTATTGGCTGGTGCCTGGGGCCTCTTCTGACTTCACTGGCAAGGAGAAGGTGCCAGTTGTCTTGGCCAATCAAAATCTTGGGCGCGCCAACATCATAGACTAGCTGCTCTTTCAAGTCGATGAGATGTTTGCAATGTGTGACATCTTCTTCACGGACTGTCTGTGACGCGAGATTAAGCTTCGGTATGGTGCGCGCTCTGAACGGCACCCTATTTCTATGCTGACTCGCGAGTGTCACTGTGACTCTTTTCGAACAAGGAGTGTCGATCATGGTGTCACCGATCGCACCAATCTTCAGTGGGTCGATCTTGCCCTCGGCTCCGACTTGGTCGGCGATGTCTTCATCGATCAACGATACGGTCGATCCATCGTCGAGTAGGGCGAACGTAGATGCCTCTCCCGCCGGTCCAATGACCCGGACCGGGATGATCTTTAAATAGGCGTGATTCGACGATGATCTTGAGCTGGCGACTGTCTCCTTGGGCTCCTTTTTGACTTCGGTCTGTCTGGGCTTTTCGGCTGCCACCGCAGCAGGCTTCTTGTCGTAATGAAGTAGCCGACTGTGCGTGGCTGTACACCCCTTGACGTCACACTTCTTCGCGTTGCATTTATGCCGCTCTCTTCTTGGCTTCAGGCAACGGAAGCACAGGTTTAGATTCTTCGCAATTTCCCATCTCTTGTTACTATTGCTATTCTTGAACTTCGAGCAATCGCGTTCTATATGGCCATCCTTCTCACACAGTCGGCACTTGCTTGCTGACTTCTCTGTTGTTGTGTGAGTCCTCTGCTGCGGTGTGCGTCGGTTGGATGAGCCCTCTGTCTTGATGTTTTCAGCAGGAGCGAAAGCGCTGCAGTATCGAGCTTGTTCGGTAATGAATTCGCTAAACAGCGACAAGTCTGGCAAGGACTGGTACTTTTCTGTATATATACGGTACCACTGTACACGTATCGAGTTCGGTAGCTTCTCTGTCAAGGTTCGCATGAGCTCGGCGTTGATCAGGTAATGATCCTTCTTCAATGCTCGCAGCGTTACTATAGCGCACCTCACTTGGCTTGCGAATGAGCAAATATCCTTTGGATTCTCACTGCATCGTGTCAGTCCTCGCAATCTATCTGTTTCGGCCTGTGCTATCGAATCTGGTCGGCCGAATTGCAGCTCGAGTTCCCTCATGATGTCATCTGGTCTTGCATGGCCGATGAGTTCTGAACTAACTGTTTCTAAAGCGCGTCCATGCAGGCTTCTTCTAAGTCTTGCTGTATTCTCGACATCGTTGAAATATTTTCGAGTTGTTTCATAAATGGCTCGAAATGACAACCATTCTGTATGCGCACCACTGAAGTTCGGTAAAGTCATAATGACCTTCGACGCCGAGGAGGAATTCTGTGACTGCTGTTCTGTTTTCTTGTCAACTAAAGATGCTATGGCAGCCGTAAGGTCCGTAACGAATGGACGTAAATTATCCTCGCTCCTATCGTCTTCTATTTTCTTCATAGGTGGTGGCTCTATCTGTTTAGCACTATCTGGATCTATGTGCGTTCGACGAGAGTCCACTATTGGTTCGAAGTCCACAGGGGGGGGCGGTTGCTGTCGACTATCACGGATGTCCCCCTCGGCGGCGTTGGTCTCTCTCTGATCAGGAACAGGTTCAGGCGCCTCTTCCAGCCAGGAACGCACGTACTCTTCATTTGAGTTTCTATCGTCCAAATATTCTTCGTCCGACTCTTGTTCGGCTCTCTGAAGTGCTAACTGGGCAAGCTCCAACTTAATCTTTAATAAGTCTTCACGAGCCTTCTGTAATTTTCTATATGACCGCGGTGACCTGTCAATGGTCGACGGCGGACGTCTATGTTCTATACGGGCGTCACCCCGGGTAGTCATTGGCAAGACTCGGCTATCTCTTCTATTTGACGGCTTCATTGTACTATCTGAAGTCGTCTCAAAGCGGGTTCCCTTCCTTGAGGTCGATGGCATCTGTTTCTGTACTGTTGTCGGCAATGGTGCAGGTACTCGTTCTATTGCTGAAGCTTCTATCTGTTCTATTCGTTCAGCGGCAGCAGGCGGAGACACGTCTTCACTGCGCTGCTGCATCGATCGCGCCGTCCCAGACGATGAAGGCGAACGCGGCGGCACCTGATGATGGATAGCAGGAACCCTCTCGGCTGGATCCTGTATCGGAACTGTCCACGCCTCGGATGATTTGCCATGCGACCTCGTGATCGGCATTGTTGAAGTCTTCAATGAATCTTCAAAACTATTCGGTAGTCCACTGGTAAGCCTCAGGTGAAACTTCAATCCAAGTTTCCAAAAAAAAAATTTTTTCAAAAAATTTTCAAAATTCTTCAAAGTCCCCAATCTTCAAAAAATATTCTAAGTTCGGATTGACTGAAACTTTTCTAAGTCCCAGACTGTTCAAAATCTTCTATGTGTGAAGTCGATCGAAATTCTCTAAGTCCAAAATTCTTCAAAAATATTCTATGTCCCGCTTGATCAAAACTTTTCTAAGTGTCAGGTTGTTGAAAATTTTCCAAGTTCAAAAATCTTCAAAAAATTTTCCAAGTCCCGGATTGTTGAAAATTTTCTAAGTTCAAAATTCTTCAAAAAATTTTCCAAGTTCAAAATCTTCAAAAATAAAAAGTGTCGGAACCCCTCAAAATTTTCAAAGTGTGAGGTCGTTCGAAATTTTCTAAGTTCAGCTTGATTAAATTTCTTCTATGTTATTCCTTCACTATCAATCTGCCTAGGGGTAGTTTTCTTGAAGGGATGATTTCTTCAAGGTCCGACTTCTATTTAGCTTCTAGGGACACCCTTCGTGTCTTGAAATGTTGAAGGGTAGTTTTTTTCTTCAAGGGGGTGCGACTTCACAATAGGGGTTGCGCCTTCAGGGTAGCTGCGTGGTTCTATAAATCCAACTTCCAAATAGCTAGATCAGGCTATCTTCAAAATATCCGGCTCCGATGGACCAGAAAATGTACGGGGCGGACGTGATCGACTGGACTGTAGGGTGGCCAGGGTAGGTTATCCTATTCTTCGAAAGTGGACTGTATGGTGACAACCCACCTAGGTATAAATGATCCAGACGCGTTGACGCTCCGTCTATAAGCTACGGGCCATGAGGATGCAACCCTTAGCTGACTATTTGCTATACTTGCTGTTATCAACACAATATATAGGGGTAGGTATTGAGGGCTTACCAATAAAGTCACAATAAAACACTATTTAACTTGTTCACTATGCACTTAGCGATTTGAAGGGTGAAATTCGCGACTATATGATTCTACATTTAGGTATAAGCTCAAACTATCTTGCAAATGACTACAAATTCTATAAATTTTCAATGTTACTATTGTACGGCGCAACTATACCGTATCGACACCCAAAAAATCACCGTGTGTGATGAAGTTTATTAACTAAAATTTTCACTATGCTAATTCTAGATTTTAGGCTATATCTAGGCTTAGGTCTATGTGAGTAGGGGTTGTCGTACCTTTATGGATAGCCCTCGGTAAGCTCCATACAGCGGAGACGAATTCACCCCTTCATCCCCCTCCATGTAGGGGTGGGATGCCAAAAACTATACAAAACTATTGTAGGCACGAAGCTATTACCTGCTTGGGGTGAATTTACCGTAAAACTATGCTAGGAGGGCTATACAGCTATATGTATCTCTATAGATACGACAACCCTCTACAAAACTACATATGTTTCAACCCTGTCACTTAAGGGGTTGCAACTCTATAAGCGTATACGTTTCAGGGGGATAAAAATAAACAGCTTTATTCAAACCTAAATTGCGGCTTTATGCCTGCATACACTATAAACATCTATATATCCCCTGAAAGGATTTTTCAAGGCGGTTCTATTTCAGACATTTAGAAGTCTAGAATCTAGACTTGTTTTTTCGGGAAAGGAAGAGGGTAGATGCAAAGTGTTTTATTTTGTGCATACCTTCACCAGGGCTATTTATCAAAAACTGTTGACCAATCACGTACCAGCACCCTCCTGCTCTGTGATTGGTCAGTGTCGCTTTTAGCTATGCGACTACCTTTGACCTAATATTTCAGGTCTCAATTACCAAGCCCTTTCTATTTACCTATGTATGTCTGTCTGTGTGTGTATATACCTCGATTACCTTATATACCACCGATATACCTTTATATACCTTTATATACCTTGATTACCTTCATATACCTTCGATTACCAGGGTTACCATGTGTTTACTGTTATGTGTAAGGGATAGGATACCCTACCTAACTATATTCTATCTATTTGGAAGAAATAAAGGCTCCAAGGGCTTATATACTGCCTCTTGAGAGCAAACAACTGTAACGAATGTGTTTTATTTCAATAACAAACTATGTATCAACTATAGCTACCTATAACTATCTATACTATGCAGCTTTATCTGTTACAGCATTCTATGTGCTAACTAACTACCTATAACTACCTATACTATGTAGTCGCGGTTTTATTTATTTGCAACATTCTATGTACTACTATAGCTACCTATAACTACCTATACTATGTAGCTAAGACGCATCGTCGCGAACATAAAGGAAAAATCCCAGCGCTAAGACATCTCTCCTTTTATAGGTACATTTATGTACAAAATAAAATAGGTACAAAGATATTCTTTTCCGTTAAATGCAACTAATTCAGAAGAGGTCTGTTTATACACTTTAAGTATATAAATTGCATTAAACCTGTTGAAAATGATAACCACGACTGAATATGAAAACATCTCTCAGAGTTTCAGGACATGATACTAATAAGGCAACAAGAACGCACTGCTGTCCACCATAAAAACGGTTATGACAATGTTTCCTTTTTAACTGACTTCAAAAAGGAGGAGGTTCTCAATTCGCCAGGTATGTTTTTTTTTCTATGTATGTACGTACGTACAGCGATTATGCCGAGATTTCTGATCCGATTTACGTGGTTGTTTTTATATTCGAAAGCTGGCGCTTGTCGTGTCTAATTTAAATTTGACTGAGATGTGACGACTAGTATTTCAGTAATCCCTAATAATACATGGCTTAGTTTTCATTGATGACGTCCCCATTAACTTTTGACCATGTTAAATGAAAATATAAAATTGTATTCGATGGTTTGGAAAAGCATCTTAGTATTTCAACGTGGGCCCTTTCTAGTTTGGTGAAGATCTGATGAGATGATGGCAAATCTTTCGGGATTGCTGAAATCGTATATTTGTTTATTGTTTACACCCATGTGATTGGTACGTTTAAGTGGGGGGTATTTTGTAGTTTTTGTTTTTTTTTTGTGACCCCCCCGATCACAAAAAAAAAACAAAAACTACAAAATAACATAGACAGATTACGATTTATGACCATGGCCCTGATATGTGTGTATCAACCTTAAACCACAAGGTAAGCCAATCTAATGAAATCACCAAAAACTTTTGAAAAGAAAAACCTCAGCCTGTATATAGTGGACATTTCTACCAATTCTGAAACTCACATTGTATCACCAACTGTACTATCTTCAACATTACAAAAGCAATACTCACGGACGTCAGTGAAGTGATATTTTTCACGTACGATACTACATTTCCGTGTACGATATTATTTTTCGACTACATTTCCTACAGGATCCATGCAACATGCTGAATGTTCGACGATAATATTCGTCATAATATCGAGTAGTTGTGAAAATGTGTCGATAAACTGTGTATAAGTTTGCATATTCAATGGCATCCGGTGAGTATTTCGATACCCGCTTTAACAAAATTCTGTTCAATTCATTTGGTTTTTGTAGTATAAAAAGTATGAATTTTAATCATATTTTCGCAAAGGGTTTTCAATTCTATCGTGACTGAAATAAAGTTTACATTCACTAGGAAGTTCTTTTTAATCTGTTGCTTATTTTGTACACGCGGTTTCGTGTTTCAAGATAATGTTTGAATGATATTATTATAATGTGTGTTCCGTAACAAGTAAAAAATACTTATGAACACACATGTATTTTTAATTGGGTTTAAACTCTTAACACTCTTTTGTTACAATTACACCTATACTAATATTATAAAGCTGAAGAGTTTGTTTGTTTGTTTGAACGCGCTAATCTCAGGAACTACTGGTTCGAATTGAAAAATTATTTTTGGGTTGAATAGACCATTTATCCAGGAAGGCTTTAGGCTATATATCATCACGCTTAAGCCAATAGAAGCGGAGCAGCGATAAAGAATGTTTTAAAATCGGGGATTCCACGGGGACGAAGTCGCGAGCAGCAGCTAGTATACTTATAATAGTTGAAACGAACTAGGGTAGGCGTCTGATAAGCTTACTTACCTTTAGGTACTTTTGTATTCGCTTTTCATTCATGCTCTTCATAGTGTATATCACACCGTACATTTTAATGCCGTAGCTACTACTGGATCAGGTTGTTCAATTTGTTTCAATGAAAATGCTATTGTAATATTCCACTAACATTTCCCGCCATTCAATTCAGCTGTCAGTCGACATGTCAATTGTGACAGATAATGAAAATAGGGAATATGAAAATACAGAATTAATGAACATTTTGTTAATGCAATGATAAAATCATATAAATGAAGGGCCACTGCAATAGTTTCATGAATTAATCTAACGTGAAACGGAACGTAAAACAATCAGTGTCTAGTGACGTCACTGGTGTTATGAAAACGAACTTAATTCTTTGATACATGACAGTTCATGACCTCTGACAGACAAGAGTGCATCATCGTCAGGTTTCGTGAGAAAAAAAACACAATTTTGGCACATTTTTTTAAATTTATGTATTGTCTATTTTACATGGAATTCTTTTAAATAAAAGCAAAATGAAAATATTGCATTTTCCCTATTTTACGAATGCTAAGTTAACTAGACCGATTAATTAAAAATAAAATCAGACCAAGTTCGTACAGCTCCAATTGCAACCATACATTTTGAAGCTAACCTAACCTAACCTTAAATACAAATTATTTAGCTCTATGTAGATAGATTTGCTAATACTTTGAGAACAAAGATAAAGATTACTTAAAGATATATTGTCAAAACCTGTTGAACTATGAGTTTTTCCTCAGTCGTCAAGTACTTACAACATTGATGTACCTAAACATCAATTCTCCTTAGATAAAACATTTCGAAAGTCAAATATCATTATCACTAGCTTGTAGGCTTATCAATGTTAAAACTAAGGCGTAACGGGCAATTTAGTGTAGTTCATAACTCGGTCAAGAGCAGCTGGGGTTTCTGGGCCTGTCACGTTGTTGTGCTGACACATCTTCGTTTGGAATGTAGTCGGTTGTCATGGTATGTTGTGATGGGTTTTGATGAGGAGGTATGTGGAAAATGTTGTTAGCAAAGTTTTGAGTATGAATGATGCTTAAAGGGAAAAAGACCAAAGAAGCGATAGGTTGATTGTAAGGAAGATGATACGGCTGGGACGGAGGTGATTATTCAGACGTTGACTATGAATAGAGATGTACCTATGGGAGATGAAAACATGTGCCGACCACAGAAATGAGAAAAGCGCAGATGACTCTTTGTGAACCTTCACCAGCCAGGCCAGCGCTCTTTATTCTCTCCGTGAATTCTTTTTTGTTGTGACCTCTTAATTCTTCTTTTTTATTTTTATTTATTTACTTCTAATTCTTCTTTATTGTTGTGGTGTAATTTTCTAGACAACGACTTCGTACGTGAATATATAATAGATATTCGTATCCTGATTCTGGTGACGGTCTACCCGTATCCCAAACAAGCAAATCCGTTCAGTCATTGAGGTGTGATTGATTAACATCGGAACATGGAGACATTTTAAAATTTAGAAAGTAGGATGGAACTATGCATTGCCTTTGACGTCCAGATGACGTTTCCAAATAATACTTAAAGTTTTTTGCTCTTAGTCTCCACCAATCAAGTATCATATACACGGTATAGTGTGTTTTTTTTGCTCAGGGCCGCTTTGAATCTTTTGAACAAATTCCGAAGCCCTGGCAAATTTTTAGGCGGCACCATAAATATTGTATTCTAACTGACCGAGGACCTTATTGTTCTTTCAGATGTGGTATTATCAGCGCTATTGGTATGGCTGATACCAGCCCTGGTGTCTGCAGGAGTGGTGAAGAGGCAGGTTGAAGACCTGGAGGATACCATACCGCCGTGTCGTACTTACGTTATGAATGGTCTGCTGCACCTGGACTGTTCCAATCGAGGACTGAAGGACTTGCCTGATGAGTTAGACTATACTGTAAGTACATGGAAGGATACAATTACATATTAAAAAAACAACCGACTCGACTTCTAAAACAGAAACAGTATAAAACAACTTTAGTTTCGGTAGTCGATGTTGAAAAAAGGAAGAAACAACCAAAAACACCGAGTCTGGTGAGACGTGGGTTGTTTTTTTTTTTTTCAAGAAATTCGACAACAAATACCGACAGACTAAACAGTTCCGAACAAATAACTTGTCAAGCAGTCTGATGCAATAGGGTAGTTGACTAAAAAAATCTGTTTAGTCCGTCAGATAGATTTCCAAAAAACATTGGACACGTATTTTTTCTTTTTTCACATAAACAAAAAATGAAGACGATACAGTGCGTTGAAAACTCGTGTGACGTCACTACTCGCTACAATTTTTACCGGGCCGTGACGTCACACGCTCCCACTCCTGATCTTTGATGCTCTTTATCTTCGTCAGTTTTTATAGATTTGATAAAGGAAAAAATACGTGTCCAATATTTTTGTATAATCTAACTGACGGACTAAACATAATCATAAATTTTTTACTCAGGAAACATCCCTATTGGTGACACCTAATTTATGATGACCTACCTAAAAAATATGCCTCTAACTACAACAACCTGCTAGTAAAATATTTTTTGGGACTGTTTTAATCGTATTCTGGGGTCGTATTCTTAGTTTTTTGTTTAAAATTTGTCGTTGACGTATATCAGCTAAACATAACCCTTTTTTTTTTTGGATGGGAAATCATCAAATGACCCCTCCCGCCCTGGGTGGAGTGTCAGACTCTTACTGACTAAAACCCACCTGTGCTCCTTCTTGTGCAATATGACATATGACCATGCACTTCTGGACACCCTGTACAGGCAAATCATTATCTTGATTCCCGTACCTTGTTTTTAAATTTTGTTTGTAATTCAATACAATGAATATAGCTTTGATGATAGTACCATTTTTCACTCCGCGAAAGCATTGGCATGAAATTATTTAATGTTTCTTATTTACTTATATTATTATTTGTGCTTATTTCAGGCTCAAGTTCTGCTGTTATCTAACAACAACTTCCACACAACATTTCCGCCACAACTACAGAATTTTTCTCGAGTACAAACGCTAGACTTGTCAGGAAATCATCTGAATCATCCCATTCCCAGCTATTTACAAAACTGGGTCAACTTACAAACTCTTAATTTATCTAATAACCTATATGACACCTGGAAAACTAACGGAGAGAAATATTCTATTAAAAACCTGGACTTATCGAAGAATAAAATAAATGCCGTAGATGACAGAGCATTCTCTACAATGCCCAACTTACGTTTCCTCGACCTATCTGAAAACAGAATAAACGATTTGCCGCCCGAAGTATTCTCTGAGGCACACAAGTTGGACAGTCTCATTTTATCCAGAAATTACTTTTCCGACGTGCCCAGTTTCCAATCTCCTTCTTTGCGAAGTCTACACTTGAGCAGCTGTCAAATCGCAAATATAAACGTCGACTCTCTCGTAGGAATGAGCTCGCTCTTAGAACTCGACTTGTCTATAAATCAAGTTGAAGCGATCCCGGAGAACCTCGCCTCGTACACGCTGCAAGAGCTAAATTTAAGTTACAATTCCATAAATGCGTTGACTGATAATAGCTTCTCGTCGTTACCGCATCTAGCGGTACTGGATTTGAGAGGAAATGAGTTCAGAGATGTATGGTCGACTTCACACTTTGCTTCAAACCCGTTTTTGAGGGAAGTCTATGTGAAAGGAAACCGTTGGAGCTGCGAGGGTTTTAGCGTCAATCTTCTGCTGACTTATGAATTTCTGACAAAGGAGCCAACTAAGATTGTTGACAGGGAGTCTTTGATTTGCTACTCGCCGTCGAATGTGACGCAGTTGAGCTGGCAGCAGGCGTACATCCGGACGTGGCACCCGGTGGACTCCAGCACTCCTCCGTTCACGACGATAGCACTGATGGTGGGTGTTATTATCGGAATAATTGTGACGTCGTGCGTGTGTCGTGGTCTGGTATCTATAACTCGTCCTGACCAGACTAGGCCACCTCCAGATACCTCTACTGTGAATCTCAATGGCACGGCGACCCAACCTAGAGTCGAATCTGTCATACTGCGTGTGCCACTGGATCCTCCACCGAGCTATGAAGACGCACTGCTGATGCCTCGCTTGAACTCCTCTTTCCATTCTCTGCCAGATTTTGTTGATGAGGAGGAACCGAGAAACTACCGACGATCCAGATCCATTGGTGACCTGACGGAAACTAGGCCAAGGATTAGCGATCGGAGATCTATGAGACGTCCTGTTGAAATACATACCAGAATATCCATTGAGTAGAGAATATTACGACCAGACTGCCTTATTTGTTAAGTAGCATTGAGTAACATCCGGACTTGTGATTGTCCGTCCTAGTTACTTTTGTAAATAATTTTTTTATTATAAGAATTAACTCTAAAAATAAGACTTGCCAATAGGTATTATTTAAGTTTCATTTAACTTGTATGTAAATATAATTAAAATTATAAATTAGGTTTAAATTGATTGTAATGTTGTTTTACTACCATTCAGCCGATACACACAACAAGGTAGTTACTAAAGTAGTAGTGACATCTGTTAATACTTTTAAGAAATATAATCTTCCCGGGCGCTGAGTGGTAAGAACAGTCAAAACACAGTTCTTGATCATGAGGATAGATGGCGCTTTAGAAAATAAACCACAGCGGGAAAACTTTCTGAATCAAATTGATACTGACTAAAGAAGACTTTTCAGTATCTATTTTTTATACAAAATTCAGTGTTTATTATTTTGTATTCTCTGTGTAATAACCATGGTGCCAAAATGTGTCCATTTAAATCAAAGTGGTTAGAAATACAGTATAATTAAAAAATGAAGTGTTATCTTCCTACTTGTCTCCTATGGGGTTATATTGGTCTTGTACTAGTTTAGAGTTATAATTAACAAGAGTTATAATTACTGCCAAAAATGAATTTAAATTGAATTATCGATTTAGTTCACTTACATAATACTATTCACAGAAATCCCTAGGAGCCGGCATAGTACAGATTACTGCGCCCCTTTGCACATAAATGTATCTACGCTTTCGCCATTCTTATCATCAGTGATAACGTCACGGATTTGAGTCACACAATGTAATCGCACCGTGTAGGCCACACGTCTGAAATTAAAAGAATTGTTCCAAAAAAGGGCAGATTAAGGTGTTTACTTTAGTACGAAAAGTGTAGATAAGTGAAAAGTATAGATAATGTGAGTTACATTAATGAGTGTTGAATTTAACTGTAAGGAAAAGGTATGTATTGTTTTAATTGTGAAAATATTTTTTCCGCCATTTCCAGCTGCAATGGAAGTTTATCTGAAATATCTTGAATTAAAATTCGTAATGCAATCATACTTACTGGTCAGAACAGATAATGAAAATGTTCTAGGCAACTGTAGTATAAGAATATAGATTGGCTCACAAGCACTCAGCCAACAAGTGATTAAATACCTGACTAACGAGGTCAACAACCACTTGAAACTGTCCATAAACAGGTGAAAACAAAACTTTTAGTTCTGTCACTATAAGAATTAGTTTCAGACCAACTTTTAATTCTAACGTTAACTCTTTGAATATTTTCTTTGGTCAAATATTCAGTTTTAAAACATGAATCGCTAAGTTTATTACTCAGTCTACCTCAGTATGGTTCATTATTACCAACTACATTAACAACACCTGCCAAAATCCATAAAACCCCATATTTGTATCATTTTTTTCTGGATTTACTTCACGTTTTCGGTACAGATACGCGAAGTCGACCCAAATTTAAGTATCCTACTGTTTTATCAATAGCTGATAAGAAAGATAAAATTGTTGTATGTACTAATGCAGTGCTTATTCGCGGTCCTAACAAATAGTTTTTTGATTATGTTTTAATTAACTTCGTGAACTGTTTAGGATCTTAGTGCGTGACAAGAAATTTTAGTGAACAGGTGTTCAAATTGAATTCTTTTTCCTTCCTCAGGTTATGAAGGAAGACACATTATTAGTTATTAGGTGTCTGTTATTGTTGCGAAATTAATTCGAAAGAGTCACCACGGCCCTGGAACGCAAAGAGAATTAGGAAAAACACGGGTGGGTTTTAGTCAGTAAGAGTTTGACAGTTCCTTTCGCTCCGCCCAGAGCAGGAGAAGTCAATTTTGACGATTTCCCATCCAAAAAAAAAGGTGTCTGTTATTTTATTAGTGATTTGTGCTTATCTACGAGTTAATCATGCAAAAATAGTGTCAAAAATATTGAAACCGGTATTATTTTACTCGTAACTAAGCGATTTGTTGATGTTTTTGAAGGAGCGATACCTAATCCATTTAGAGAACTGGTATTAACATGAATCCACCCCATTTTTACACCAATATATGAAGGAATTTTAAACGCGTTTTTCTTATTGGTTTTTCTAATCTGAAAAATATCTAGTTCTCTAACTGAAAGGGAAAGAACTATCTCTATAGTTCTTTCTCTGTTTACAAGAGCACTTACCGCAGCAGGCACTATATTTTATTTTTATTAGAATTATTTACTAATAATGAAGTGACGTTATTAAAAACAATAATGATGACTCAATTTAGAAAGATATTGACTGATGATTGAAATTAATGTTTGAAATATGATAGTACATATTTAAAAATAGCGTTTAAAAACCCTTTACGTTATTCGACCACTGCACTGTACTCAAAATGTAACCTACTTAGCGTAAGACAGCTTTACATTACCTCTATACTTCTCCACTTTCAAAAATTTGCAAAGGCCACATCGCGTACCTCTCGCAGAACTTTTAAGTGGGATAGAGCGAGCCCGTTCTGCTTTTGTTCGTCAATCTTTGACTTTTATGGGATCCTATCGATACAGGAAATTCTTTAAAACTAATAATACATTAGTAAACCTGACACCACCCCGCCTAAAAACTATCAACCAGAAATTGCTAATACCCTAAGACTGTGCTCATACCGAGAACCTCATAAACAATTATAAGTAACTAGCTGACCCAGCAAACGTTGTTTTGCCATAATATAAAAAAAAGAAAAAAGATTTTCCCGCTTTTCTGTTGACATTTTTCCTGAATTTTCTTTGCTATAAACCTTACGGAGCCCGAGACCTTTCCAACGAATGCAAAACCGTGGAAATCGGTTCGTGCGTTCTGGAGTTATAGCGTCAGGAAGGAAAACCCGACTTATTTTTATATAGGAGATGTCACGTGCATATAGACTTACACGTAAAAACACACTGACTAATACACACACGATTGCAAACACACACACACACACACACACACGCACATACACATACAGACCCATACACGCACTAACTCCTATTTTTCTTTTTCATTTAGTATTCTATTGTTATTTTTAAGTTTTGTTACAAAGAAAATAATAATAGCATAACATACACGATAATATACTTTTTGTGAGAGGGACTGGTCCTCACAGCAGCGCCACAGGGATTCCTAGTGTGGGGCCAGATGTATATTACTGTCTTTTAGTGTCTAGTACTACTGTACTAATGTTTGAATGAATAAAGATTATTACGATTATTGGATTCACTCTGCCTGTATAAAACCCAAAAACAAATGATTTCGATGAAACTATGGTTACGGATAAATCCCCATTACTTTTTTGAACTCCCTGACTGAAATAGTGTGCTGCAATGCAACACCAATTGAAGCTTTAGAGTTTTGAATTTTGCCGAACAGTTAGGTATCAAATAATACTTTTGCGTCACTTTAAAACGTCAAATAAAACTAAGCTGATGAAATAATTGTAATTTTCAGGCCGTAATGCGATCGAGACGTAATGGTTCGACTACCCTCAACACTAAGTGTTCTGATGCTGATCAGTATTGCGAACGGAGCAGCAGATTTTGATGGAGGGCTGGGCGACCTCTGCTACACCTGTGTGTGCAGTGCAGACAAAACGAGCATTGATTGTTCACGCAGAGGCTTAACTGATCTACCAGATGGATTCTGCAGTCAGGTATTAATATTTCATTTTACTAACCACACCACGCGTTTTGGTGGTCAATGCATCGTCTTAGGGAGAGTGAATCTTATAGGGAATCTTATTAATATCGGACTGCATCTACGGCTAAGATTATTTATTCTGTATAATCCGGTATTTAACATTATTATTCTTAACTATAACTTTATTTTTGTTTTTTATTTGGTTCAGCTTTGTCTTAATTGATCTTTATAATTTTCTTATTTACAGGTGACGAAGCTGAACATTTCGAATAATGAAATAAACACATTTCCCAGGAACTTGAATAGATTCTACAATTTGGTCAGCTTAGATTTGAGCGGAAATCGTCTTAACGATCTGCCACAAGACGGGCTATATAACCTTACGGCCCTTGAAGAGCTCAACTTGTCTAGAAATGATTTTGAATCATGGCTGAGCCTAAATCCCAATGAAGCGTTTCAACCAACTACAAATCTTAAGACATTAGACTTATCCCATAATAAATTAAAAACAATGGGGAACTTGGCAAATCGAGAACTGATCATTAGTTCTTCTATAGAAACTTTGATACTGGAACACTGTGAAATAGGTTCAGTGCACGGAAGGTCTCCATTAAGTGGTCTTACTAACATCAAAGCACTTAAATTAAACTCAAATCCTTTAATTAGAATACAAGGTATTATTTCGTCTACGCTAAAGAGTCTCGACGTCAGTAACTGTGCTCTTAGCTCAATAAATCACAACGAATTAATGTATTTACCATCCTTGATTTACTTGAAAATGTCACACAACTATCGCTTGGAACTGTCTGATACTGCATACAATTTATTCTCGGAATCTTTAAGATATATAGACATATCATACTGCAATGTGCTACAACCAAACCTGCAAGGTTTTCCTAATCTAAGAAGAGCAATCCTCAACCACAACATGATCAGATTTCTGAGGAGTAACGAGTTCATCAATAACACCATGTTGGAATATTTGGATTTATCTTACAATAACATTGGATCACTGAAAAGTGATACATTCCGAGGACTGAAACTGATAAAATATTTAGATTTATCTTGGAATGAAATAGCGACTATACCAGAAGATACCCTACTAGAAATGCCATCACTAACGCAAATAAAATTATCTCGAAACTATCTTACGAATATTGGTCACTTAAAGTCTGACTCAGTGACTGTTCTTGATATGAGTTCGTGCGAAATAAGCAGTATTGGGCAAGATTCTTTGGAGGGACTACAGAGCCTTATTGATTTAGACTTATCCAGAAATCTTTTGTCACATATACCCGACAGTATATCATCTAACACATTAAAGTATTTAAATCTCAATTACAACAGATTAAGTTTCGTGAATAATTACACATTTTTCATGCTACCTCGACTTATTGGTTTAAGTGTTATTGGTAATAGATTTACTACAATCTGGAGGAGGTCGTATTTTGAATCAAACCCGTATCTAGAACGACTGGATTTAAGAGATAACATGTGGAGATGTGATTGCAATGACGGAAACATGTATGATTTCTATGAATTTGTCACTCTAGAACCTAGCAAAAAGGAAGAATCATACAACCTTGTTTGCAATAGCCCGATTACACTGATTGGACAGTCATGGTTAGAAGCCTGTTATTTTATTTGGAATCCCACCGAGAAAGTATCAAGTCCAGACAGTTTAATTTGGTTCATAACTGTAATGATCGTAGGATTAACTGTATGCCTTCTGTTAGTGAATTGCATAAAAAGGTCCATGCACCGTCGCTTAGCTGCTCTACAAGTTGAGAGAGAAAGACAAGTAGAAGAGGCAAGAGATAGGCTAAGGCAGTTAAGAATGCGTGCGGAGCAAGAAGCTTTATGCAACACGCCAGATCCTCGAGATCTGGTAGCACCACCGTCTTATGATGAAGCTCTCTCTATGCCCAAAGTAAGTGCATCCTGTCATTCTCTAAATGAAACTGGTACGGGTAAGACTAAGAGAAAACGGGGTCGAAGGAAAACTAAGTCAAGTGGAGATTTACTAGAAGAAACTGAGAGAAACGGGGATATACCTGTTTTAGATGACGTTGAACTATCTGAAGCTTCAAACAATCGCCGAAGACACAGACCAAGGAGGCAAATAAGCAGATACGGCAGCCATGAGGTAGCAGAGTTAGAACAGTCACCCGGTGCTCGACGCCGGCGCATGTCTGAATATAACGTGGAATATGACTCTCATCATGACGACAATACGACCGTTGAGGTTCAGGCAGAATTGGAGAGACCTTTACGGCCTAGGATTCGTAGGTATTCCAATGATGACATCAGGGAAAGCGACTTTTGAATGAGATTATCATTAATTAAGAGGTATCCGTAGAAGTGTTTTGAACAATACGTATTTAGTGCCTATGTTATAAACTTATTAATTAAGATAGTATTTATAAGAGTTTTATGTATACAGTGCAAAAAGTTTTAATATGATGAGAAATAAATGTGTTTTAATAAATTAATGTGGATATCTTGCGTATTTCTCTTGCCACAGACTTTTTTAAAGATTAAGATGTGCCGAAGTTCTCGTTGATATTACAGTAGCCTGACCAAAGACAGTACAGCCAACAACAAAGAGAATGTTTTAAAACTTGAGGCAAACGCCATCTGTTTATATTCTACCAAACCAGCTGCAAAATTACCGTGTCAAAAGTAACTTGTTTTATTTTTGCCCATTACCATTGCATTGTATTTGATCTACGAATCAATGAATTAAGTAAGTGTGTATATTTTTAATAAGGTGTGTTTTATCAGTACGTTGTATTTTATCTCGTCACGTTAGTAGCTTTCTTCCACACATCATTAGTGATATCATTATTCTAAAACAGATGTCGCTAGTGTATAGTAAAGTAGACTTTCTTAAGTTCTATTGCTAAAGCTATTCTGCAAAATATGTATATATAAAGGCAAATTTACTGAGACACAAGTCACTGGTAAAGAAAAAGATCTGATAAAGGGAATTTGAATAGAACCTAAGTAATAGGGCTTTTATATGGGTCTTGCACAGAAATATAATTGGCGAGCCTATTTTCATTTGACTTGGACACAAGTCGAAACTAACGGGCTGCTACTGAGAAATATCAGTTAAGAAACTCTGCCCGATCCGATAATCAAACCGAGTAGCTCAGCAGAATTGCGACCATTAGACCAAAATATAGCAATTTCTTAAATAGACCACACGACATTTGAATGTAACTTATAGAATCCGGAATCGAACAGTACCTAGTGTTTCTTTGAATAAAACACAAAAGTCATTTGACAGCTAACAATATGTCACCGGAAAATGACAAACTTCAACATTCAATATTTTTATAAGTTTACGGATTTTATAATTATCCGGTGACATATATAAAACATATAGGGGGCCTACCCAGCTTTTCCCGGAGATATACATATAACACTTCATTAATTCATTGCTGAAGCAATGTGCCATGTTGACTGCTACAGTTTAACGAGTTTTAGTGATTCTTCGGGCTATGTCCGTAACTTAGTTATTTTGTGACTGCTCCAGTTCTCTTCCCGTCTTTATTCCTGATTCGCTTACACAAGAAAACTCCAAGCATAGCCTGCCACTGATACCGTGGAACTTCCCAAGTGTGACCTCTGGATTCAGTCACTCTTTATAGTATTATAGTTGTAGATAGGTACCGAAAATATTATATCAGGGATAGGGTTAAAATCATTAAAACAAAGGAAACGTTGATTCAACCATTTATATCGTAAAATAGTTTCGAAATAAAAATACATTAAATTTATATTTGCTTACTGAACTATTTATTGTTCTGATTTGTTCTTAATTCTCAAAAACACTGATTCTCATAAAAAATGTTGATACGTTTAACAGTTAACTATTCATTAACATAATTTAATTAGGTCAGTAAAAGCATAAAGATACAGAGCAATTAATTTTAAAAGCAACGTCTAAGTTACAAAATAAAATAATTCAAATACAAAGATCTACGAAATATACACTAATAGAATTTGAATTAGTTATATACATACATAGAAGATAGTTCAGATTACTTAAAATAAATGGTATCACATTCTTAAAATCTAAACTCAATAAAATTACTAAGGAACTTATACTTAGCCAGACCATGAAAGAATGAATCTCTCCACAGATAATATGAGAAAACAATAACTAAACATAGCCAGTTGGACCTTACGTTGTTATACATAACTGTTTAGAACTCAAGGTAGAAGAAATAAGTACACAACCATTGAAATATAACAATTCAAGAATTGTACCCCATTATACTATACACATAGATAACGCAGAATAAACGTACCGAACAGAAACACAGAACACAATGTTTGTACAACAACATGAATCGGTCGTTACTCGTTCATCGTAGAGCAGTTACGATATGAATTTCATGTATTACTAACAAGACTTTTACAACTATCATGAACATGGCAACACTTTTTACACGTATAAAAATATTTTTATTACTTATTGCGCAATATATTTTTTATAAATATATTATACCACTAACAAAGTTAAAATAGAGGCACTGTCGACTACAAACACACTTTGGCAGCAAAAGTTCTAGACTTACACACGATCGAAAGAATCGATTTCAATTCTTCACACTCGAGATTTGATCTAACTATACCCACAATATAATCACAGAATTTCGCCAATAGTGAAGTGTTTGTTGTTTGACACTGATATACACGAAGTGTTATTGTCCTTTCAACTGTGACCGGATTTCAAGTGGTCGGCTTGAGCGCGTCTGATGGAGTTATGATGATGTCTCCAGCATTCGACCTACTTCTGGTGACTAGTACCGGTGTTTTGGGTTTAGGCGTCTCCGTCATTTTTATGCGTACTCGTCCCATATCGGGCGAGTACACCGGAACGTATTCACGAGACGGTGACAAGAAATCAGAATCAGTGTTTTGATCTCCATTTATTAGTGGCTGAGATATTTCGGAATCATCTGTGCCGTTAAGTTTAGGATTATCGTCGTCGTTGATGGGTACAAAAATATCTTCGCTCGATAATGAATTGGTATCTTTTCTAGAATCAGGTGATGCAGGTTCAGAGTCAAAAGACGTCTCATGCTGTTGTGGCCTATCATCTACTAAATTATTATCTCTTGAGCTGCTTTTGTTTTGATTGGTGTCCCTAGGACTATCTGTTCTTAAGCCGTTATTGTTAGTCTTGTTGACACCGTTACCAAGTTCTCCATTTTCACTTTTCTTTTGTGGCGTTTCGTGGGTCGGGACTAGTTCATATTTTCCATTTACTTTTTTATCAACTGGAGCCTCTAAGCCGGCCGGTTTTCCCAATAGTGATTTATTCATGTCGACCATTTCTTTTGATGCCTTTTCCACATCTCTCTTTTGTTGCCTCAAAAGCCTTCTATCTCTACGTTTTCTCATCTGACCTTTGATTATTGCGAATCCAATTAGTCCCACTAGTAATATTACAATAATTGCAATGCAAACATACGTGCCTGTTTTGTGAGGTGCTTGTTCTTCACTTTCAGCGCGTATTTGTCCACGCACTTCATTTGCTTGCGTTACTCTAATTTGTTCAAATACAGTAGTGTCACGTGTTGAGGGCGATGTTGCTGCTTTCTCAGACGTTGCTTCCGGGGAAGGATCTTTGTTCCAATCAGGACCGCCCGTGTATAGAGGTGACATAGGTTCAGGCGGAGGAAATTCAGTACTCGATTGGTCTTCATCTGGAAAATATGGATGAACTGGATCTGGCATTAATTCTTCGTAAGGTGTTGTGGGTGTATCGTCGTATATGACAGGAGCAAAAGTAATAGATTCACCAGACCCTTCGTGTTCGTCTCCGGATCCTTCAATCGTATCTATAGTGGTCTGCTCATTTTCCGCTGACAAACCTTTATCATGTATTCGTTGCATTTTAGGTTCCATAAATATTATCATTGTCGTGTGTTCGGCGTCGTCACCTTCGCCTGAACCCTCGATATGGTTATAAGGTGACGGTGACGAGTTGTGGCCTACTTTCAAGAACTGTAGGTGATCATCATCTTCTACAGCATCACTACCTTGTATTACCTTGCCGTCGTCTAAATCACTTTTAGCTACGAGAGGCATGGATTTTAATTTGGTAGTTTCTGCTCCAATTTGAACTGCATCAATGGGCTGATCACCCATCATCATATCCATAAAGTTATTTTCTGTTTTAGGGACTTTGCAGATGTCTTTTGATTTCAGTTCCAACCAGGATTTGCCCTTGGACTTTGTAGGTGAAGCACATTTGACATTATCTATGTAAACATTTGCATTGAGCAAACGGTCTCGTGCCAATATGTTTTCACATGAACAATCAAGGGGGTTTCCCTCCATTTCTAAATGCTCCAGACCGACTAAATGTCCTATATCTGATGGCACATCTTTCAATAGGTTGTTAGTTAAATCTAATGAACTAACGCTTGAAGGTAAATGTACGATGGACAGTGTTTGTATCCTGTTATTGGCTAGATTTAAATGGACTAATTTCTTTGCATTATGTAAGAATTTGTTTAGCGTTTGGATGCCATTTGTGGAGAGATCCAGCGTGACAACTTCTGTAAGCCGGTCGAGCTCGTGGTTTAGCTTGGTGATGTTGTTGTGCGACAGATCGAGGATGTTGATGTTGTGATGTTTTTGGCGGAGAGTGAACTTGTACAGTCCGGGAAGGCTGCTGCAGGTGGCGCGGTGGAGACCATCGCGAGTGGTGCTGCACACGCATACGTCGGGACACACAGTTGCTAGGGTCGGTGCAGCTAACACAGACAGCGCTAAGAAGCACGCTGACACTCGAAGCCACGTCATCTTGATTTGAACACAGCACCTGGAATAAAGAGAATAAAACAAATTAGTCAAGTGTCATCAGTTCAAGATTAAAGGGTCATTGATATTTTAATGGGCGTAGAAGATCTTACTAACAATCGTGACGTTTAAATGACGTGCGGTAAATTACGTCCATATGTTTTAAAGTTAATCTGTTCGCCGTCACATGGTTTTAAATTTCAGCCACAATGCACTGTAGCGTACACTTGTTTTATAAATAAAATTTATTGATGCTATACAAACAGCGATGAACAAGGTGATGTATTAGTCGAGATATAACTGGTAGGTAGGACAAATGGTCGGTCATTTTACGATTATATAAATCACAACATCCCTGCTCGCAAACTGTCATCTAAATATAGGACTGAATAACATACGGCGAAACGGGCCCCTACGGTCTGTTACAGTCTCCACCTCTCCAATTATTGCAACTGCAGTTAGCCGGCAATTTGAATCTACGCGTTTCCTTTCATTGATAACGGCATCTGAACTTATACATCTGGATTTTATACGTATTTCATTGCGTGTATATAGCTCTTGTACAATTTTAGCACCAGAACTGCTCAGCTGGCTGTGACTGCATATTATTGTTCTTGGCATTCCTAAGTCTTAAGGGACTCCAGATTTACATACGTTGGTATACCTGCATAGGTAATTAAACCAAACGTTATATTAGCAAGTTTTTTGTTTACTTGTATACCGGCAAAAGTCCTCGACCTTATGATCTTTCTTTTGTCACGTGCGGTAATGTGCTGAAGTAGTATTATTTAGCTTTGACCTGCAATTATTTTGATTCTAGCTGACGTCATCATATCTACCATAGTTTAAAATATCAGCCGATTGCAAACAATTCAGGTTTTTGTGTTGACAAAATTTAAGACCGGTTCTTTGTTCCAGTTCTTGTAAAGTAGGTGTATTTCATACATGGTTCACCTTGTCGTTTATATGATCTTATCTGTTTAATATACGCAACAAAAAAGCAGGAGAAAACTTTTTACTTAGGTTATCGGCTAAAGCATCAGAAATATAAACAAATTAAAGAATGCGAGTAACCGTTTGACATCGAATTTGATTTGTGCCGATACTTAGAACACCTATGAATTATATCATATTTCTAATTCATTTATTAAATCGCGTCAGATGTTATGATTCCGATTCTGAAGCTAATTTTGAATTCGTTCTATTTTAGTCAGCGTAATAACATCCTCGGTGCACTTGGCCGCTCTAGAAGTGGTTCAATGTTACCCTGCCAGGAAGTAGACAGTTACCCAGTTGTGCGAATGAGTGCCAAACGACACGGGGGCGTATTTGGACCTAGAGGGGCTAATATTGCGCAATAGAACACGAATATTTTTAGCGTTCTTGGGGACCGAATTTGATTATGTTTCAAGGTAACATATTATGCAGATTTGAATATTGTCTAAATGACAGTTAAATCCAACGATTGGCAGTAATAGATCAAGTGTTTGCATTCGAATTTCCGTCTCTGGAATCTGTCAAAAATGTATAAGCAACGTGCACGGCGTACACCATGCCATCTAGTGTTGCAAATCAGAAACTTTTACGTTTTAAATATTTGACCTGTGCTGCCACCTCCCTCCGTTTACGGGAACATGCACGACGTAGACTTTACCATCTAGCGTTGCAAATTTGAAACTTATAAGTAAAATATACTTGATATTGACGCGTCTGTGCTGCCACCTATAGTTTCTGCACGTTCTCTATTGAAGGTTAAAGGTTTTTGACAAATTGCGATTGAGATGTGAATGCGAAATTTTCTTAAAAGTGAGTAGTATTGGCCCTTAGATTGTACATTCACATAAATGTACAAATTATGTACAGTTGGTTCCTGCATAGATTCTCTTAAAGTTTTTTGAAAGTATGCGTAATTACGGATTTGGAAAATTTACATTGCCTTTGCAAAGACATCAGAAGCCAAAATCATTATGAAACCTACCTACTTAAAATATCTGGGAAAACCCGATACAACAAACTTAATGGTAATTAGAAAAACAGCCTAAAAGCCTATTGTCGCAACCATCATTAGGAAGTCGTAAGTTAAAAGCCTCAAAAAGTAGGTACATAGAAATGTTGAATTGAGGGTAATGACCTCCAGTAAATGAGCCTTGGAATAAACATTTAAAATGAGTTTAAAGTGCTGACGAAAAATTTGACGTTTTTAATTTATTTGTAAATTGCTATTCCAGGAAATATATAGGTACATATATAACATTACTTAAATAAAACATGTATCAGTGGTTATCAAGGTTAAGTATATTTTTTATTCACCGTTCTGTGTTTATTTTGTAGTACGCAGTATATAGTATATATATATTATTATTTTTAATGTTCACATGTCACCTTAAAATAGTAAACATTAATTAGCAACATTACACCTACTCGTAAAACTGATAATCAGATAAGATCATCTGAAATTCTGGTAAATGGCAATCGATTTCGCAAGAGTAAATAATATTTTAGGTAGCCAAGCAGATGTGAATTCTGATAAGTGGCTTATTAATGTTATAGAACGTATTCTGATTTCTGACACCAAATAATATTACTATAAATTATACCAGCCCGCAAAACAAGAAATGAACAGTTTGCAAATAAAATTATGCAAGAACTATATAAGGTCAATCCAGACTTTACTCGGTAAGGAGAAAACATAAACAAATGACTCACTCATTGATTAAACAGGTCTGTACAATATTAAAATAAGGGTTTAAAGACAATGATGTAAGGTCTGAGCAGACAAGGCACTGGACGGCCGTGGGTCTGAAATGTCACACGTCTATCACCGCATCCAAACCAGGGCCCCAAGTCTGCTATTTTTATAAATTTGTCATTCCAACACGATCCCATTGTCACTTTGCTAAAAGTTCGTAATTTGCTAAATTCAGAATGGTCGATCATTGGTCGGTCAATGGTCTCGTAATACTTTTTGATAACCGAGCTATTCAAAGCAAAGCGTGCACAATGACGCGATGACGTTCTAATGGTAGGTCTCTGATCGAAGGAACTGTCAATTTTTTAGTAGATTACCGCATACGTCTGTCATTCGTCATTATGTACCAAATTACCAGTATTTCAATGGAGTGTCAGTGGTTGACCATTGGAAATAGTGACGCTTTTATATTAGTAGATTACCAAACTTGTCAAAATCAACCATTATGAAATCAATGATAGACCATTCTGACACTATGTGTAATAGCAGACTTGGGGCCCTGGTTGCAAAGTTAAAGTGAGATTTACAATAATGAAAACAGCTTGAAGTTGAGATAAAATTATACGCATTTATTTCCGGGCTTCACAATCGTATACAGCAGGATGCTTAAAGAATAGATTTATATTTTTCATTTATATATTTATCTTTTTCAATTCACGAGGACTGCACTTAGCATTACAAAACAAGATATAATCTAAAGTAATTTTATAAGGAAGTTTATTTAGGTATGTGTTTTTGAAAGATAATCTTTGGAACAATTGATAGGATTCGAAAATCATTTCACAAAAAGCTTTACATATAAAAAAAACTTAATAGAAAAATCACGGGAATTATGTATTAGGTAGATATTTAATATATGATCAAGAAAACAGTCAAACCAATGTCCTTCGTTGGTACCCATTCAATCACCTTGCGTGATTGTGAAGCAAACAGACAGAAATTATGTTAACTGCAGTCTTCACCATCAGCATGTTTAATACAGACCCCAACAAGTCTTTAAAAGTGCATTCAATGGAAATACATGGTCTCATCATAACACATGTTTAAACATGTCCGAACTTTAATGTGTTATGCAACAAGCATGCAACTGTCAGAAAGAAACGACACAGTATAGTGTGAATCGCCCTAAAAGCTTCCGTCGCCTCCTTTAAAGAGTTGCCAATTTATAAACCGCCCGTAAATTAATTTTTGCCTTGGCAAGCGCATTCAGAGATTTATCACAGCTTTACTTAAAAGTAAGAACTGCGTGTTTAAATAAGCCTTGGTTTTATGTATGGAGTGTAAATATATTGTTTCGTGGAATATTTCGTATTAAATTACAAATTAAGCTTTTTGTTTTGTTTTTCCATTCCGGTTATTTTTTTCGAAGCCTAGGCACAACACATATTTTATTATTTAGCAAAGAAAAAAGTTTTTCTTGCGGAAGGCATCGGCAAATTCAATAACACGATTTCGTCACCGTTCATCAGTCCGTCTGATCGACCATGACGTAACGGGCTCATCACGACATCTTGATACCCGAAACCAAGACACCAATAAAGTCACCGATATCAGAATTTCACCCAAATTCGGACACGAGTGACTGACAGGAGACATTTTCATGAAGACTCCATCAATCAGTCTTGTATAGGAAGGCTTAAGGTAACCACTTCCATATGCAGCAATTGCTTTATTATCCTGCCCTTCGTAATATTCAACATTGAAGTACTTAAAATAGCTTTCCTGTTTACCTTCTGATATGTAAACACAAGGTGGATTTTTCATTGATTAACGATATTTCACCAGATGGTAAGCGGTGCTTAGATCGACGAAAGTTCGTTGATATTTTTTATTCACTATGATTACGCTCTAGACTTTGATCACAACTGATGGAACGAGCGTATCCAGACGATGCCTCTTTACTCTTCCTCTGAAGGCTAATGGGTACATGCCTCTTAATGTTTTATAGGCATTGAAAATAGTCTGTACATCCTGATAAGTAAACATAAGGCAGATTGAGTTGGTTGATTTATGAAGCGACCTCTTTACATGTGTTAGTGCACTCATACATATGCAGTCAGTCAACCTTGCAACTGCAATGCAAGCAGTATGCACTGTATTGTGCTGCCCTACTTGTTGCATTATGTTTATGTCTCTTGATCTTGGGTAAAATTATTATGATTTTATAAAGTCTCATGTCTACAGACAAACTCAAAGATTGATGCCTGAAGACTAAAGTCCAGTGTATTTTTAACGATAGTAAAATTTTTGACTAAGTATAAATGTCACACGCGCTTTGACGGCTGAATACACTTTGAACAGCCAATCACATGACTTAAAATGCAATTAATTTGTGACGACTTTCGTGTTCCTCTCATCATCTGTCCAGCCAAGGCTGACCTTGGCTTGCAGTCAAACCGGATTCAGCCGAATATCAGGATTTTACGTGGAAAGACTGAGCGGTCTTTCCACAACTCGGTACTTCTTGGCAAGACTTCTGTCAATCCGTAACGACTGCTGAAAATCTACAAATGACAGCCGGGACCAACGGCTAATCGGACTGAGAATTCTCGGTATGTTAAGATGGTCACCCATCCACAGACCGACCTCGGCCAGCTTTGCTTGAATATCGACCCGTGCGGCTGTTATAATATTCTTCTATCGGGAATAAAAGTGAACTGAAACTAATCAGGCTGTGAAGAGAATGCCATATTAACGCAGAAACATAATATTCAAGTTCTTACGAAAGAAAGTCTAAGTCAAAGTCAAGTCAAAAGTCATTTATTCAAACTAGGCTGATAGACAGCACTTTTTGAACGTCAAATTTTACATAAAGACAGTCCTCCAAAACGCCCACCCGTCACCACTTCCTAGTGTTTTAGCTGGGAAGAAGAAGTGGCGCAACAAACTCCCCAGCAAGAGAAACGGATACCTAGTTATTAAAATTGAACTTAAGTGAAGAAAAACTTCATAAACTGTTATATTTCTATGAATACAATAGGCTTCTAAAGCAGTTTCGAAAACTTTTCTAAGCTAGCTCAATCTTTACAAAAAGTTATTTGTTTGGCTTGAAATTGAAGAGACTTTGACTATGTAGTTTTAGTGTTCACAACTGTAAGCAACTGCGAGTTTTAGCGCTTCGAAAATGAATGGAAAATTTGATTGATTGAAGTGTGAGGAAAACTTTAAATATTCCTAACTTACAAAGTAAACCATTTTTTTAGGAATACGTTTTATAATATAAGGTACTGACAGTTTTGGTATGAGAAATTGGTACTATAGATTATAGATTTTGTGTAGCCTATTTATCAAACTCAAACTCAAACTCAAAACGTTTATTTCAATTAGGCCATTAACGGCACTTTTGAACGTCATCAATAAAAATTATCATAAATTAAGTGACTCTAGCGTCCATTCGCAAAGGTAGATTCTTATGGAGAAGAACGGACAAGAAACTCCATAGTTACTCTTTTCAAATCAATGTTTTACAATATTTGGTAATACAATAAATACTTCATATATGTGAGGACGATGCACCAAGTATACTAGTTATAGAGCAAAGTATTACCAGCAGAGGTAAACTTCTAAATATCTCATGCCCATGGTACTCACATATTTACAAATATTGAAATAATAAAAAGAAAAAAAAAGTGCAAGACACAAAAAAATGCATTCATAAATATAATTCACTCATAAATTATCAACCAGTTTGATTTTGTCTACACCCTTGATTGCCCTATGGAGCAAGACCAGCATGTTTCCAAGCATTCTTATCCTGAATGTAATCTTCTAATATCTAATATCAGAGATCGATGTACTATTTTGTGTCAATGAACTTGAAGGATAATGTTAATATGGATATGCCCTGGTATTCCCAGGAGGATTCATCTGAATTTTGATGAATGAAATGAAGTTAAACTGTTTATAATATCATGAGTAAACTAAGCTGATCCCGTGCGGTGCTGTTCGCTATATTACCTACTAGTCCAGGTATTTAGAATGCATATCCTTGTTAAGACTACTCACTTAAGGTCACTAAATCCCGGGAATAGCACTATCACTATCTCTGATTAATTGACACTTGTATTTGGCCACTATCCCACCCGCTGGAAAGCGATGACGTGGTCGACGATGGATCACGCTTAAATAGACACAACCTATTCAAGCTTTAATTAGGATCCCCAGGCCCACCTGAGTCTAGCCTGCGTATATTATGAAAAAATAAATTGGTCGCCCTATGTCAGATACGCAGAATGTCAGACTTGCATATTTTTTGCATTTATGTGTACCGTTTAAACTTTTAGGTTTATTTAGGTACCGTACCACAAATGTAGCACGAAATATTCACCACATCAGACAAAATGACAGAGATAACGATGATAGAAATGCCTTCCCCGAAAGAAAGTCAGCCGCCGATTCCGTTACAGATAAGCGTAGGGAGAGGCTAACCGGAGATAAGTGATTGTTAAACGTCGAAACACTAATAAATCATGCAGATTTCAACCATTTGTTATGTGTATTCACATCCTCAGTCCATTCCCACGTCACTACAAGTTGAAGGGAAAAGCCCCCAGAGACAGAGAAAATAGTACGAGAGATTTTCGCGTGCGATAGATATGGGTCTAACTAAAAAGGATTGTTAAGAAAAGGATTGTTAAGAAATGGCAGCCTTAAGAGTATGTGGCCACACTTAGCATACGGATGGGTGATCGCTGTATAGATGTTGTATCAAAAAAATGTAGAGAATTTTTTTCTTATCTTTCTATTATTATAGACGCGACTGTTTGAGAGGGTGGATGACCTTTCACTAAAACTACTGAACGGATTTTGATAAAACTTCACAGTAATTAAGCTCATAAAAGTACTTCTTCCACACAGGCGGAGCTTCGGGTGGCAGCTAGTTTTTCATAAAGTTATGGATTAAAAAGCGTTAAAAAATAGCACTAGGTTGATATAGTACCACTTTTGCCTTATTTTAAGTTGAATAAAAATAACACCTATACCAAAAACATAGAAGTAGGCAAAAAGGTTATCGTAATACTTTATCAGCGTTTTATTATCACGAAAATTGAAAAAAACAAAACACGATCGTTAATTCCAAGTTAGAATCAAGTCAAAGCGGTGCATTAAATTCCCTGAGATGAGATATAGCCTATATGGTAGTACAAACTGGAATTAATTACACGCTCTAGTCACTTATTGGCGCCTGTATTTTAATTAGCTATCGTTGTTAAGATAACAGGCTTACAAACTAGTTGGCAAGCGATTGTTATTGGCCACAAAAGGAGACCGCTATTAACCTATCTCGGGAATTATTAAAATTTCTTAGGCGCTAACAACAACCACGAGTAAATAGATATAGCAAGATGGAATTATACATAATTTATCCAAGAAACGACTTTCCATGGAAACTTGAGGTAAGCTTATTTCTTTAAGTTACATATCACAATGTATACATATACATATGTATATCTTGTCAACTATTTAAATAGGTAAACTTCGTGTAATAGTTGCCTAGGTATAGAAACTGGAATGTAGCTTACACATCCCTGAATAAAAATGCTATTACTGAGAATTATTGTGTAGAATCCATATCACCACCGAATCATCGCAAACGAATCATTTAGAAACAATGTTATAGGTAAAAAATCCTCTTTCAGAAAAAAAGTCCTTTGCCTACATTAAGTCAGCAATAAAGGCTCGATAAAATCTGAATTGACAGTATAGCATAGCATGTAATACAGCAACAGCTCGACATGCGAATAGTGAGCATTAGCCGGGGACTGAACCCGACACCGACTGCCCACTCGACTGTGAACATGAGAAAACTGGATCTGAGCTATAGGTGCATATTCTCAATCCTTCGCATATGTTGCTTACAAAGTAACATACAATCTATATTAAAGCCACAATTTAGTGAATATGGAGTAAAAAACTGGATTGTGCTTTATAGTACCTAACAATTTGTCACTGCATTGGACATCTGGTGTATAAGAAGGAACAGGTTCATGGCACACCTTGGCCACCAGGTCTACTATCAATCTTGCTGACTAGCAAACTTAATCACCTCGGTACGATATCTTCCTAAGAACCTACCCATCAGAAAATGCAACTGTCTTACATTATACCTGTTTAAGCCAAACCGAATGTGAAATACTGGTTTAATACAGGTCAGTATGAATGTACGAAATGCATATTGCATAAATCCACATCCTGCAACGTACAACGGTAGAGTATTAAGTGGAAAATTTAACAAAACACACCTAGAATTTAGATTCAGAGGAAGTATTTATAATATTATGCTTTCGGATGCGTGCTTCCTAAACATAGTGAATATCTCACCTTCACCTATAAATATGTAGTTTTTATGCACTTGAACCTCAAGATATGTTTACGTTAGTTACAAGTCTATCCATTACAGCGGCGCGTGGGCCGGCAGCCAATAAATTGTGAGATAAATGTGCCGACGCAACAGAGACCCGCGATTTCCCTGCCATTACTATAAGCGTTCCAGGAAATAGATTGTATATCACCATGATTTGCGCGGATCTGTTGACGTATTAACTGTTCATTTGAACTCCTTGTACCAGGCACTATAGTACAGAACCACTCTCTCTACATACATACGTTCAGAAAAACAAACGAATCTGTACGAATAAACCAGAAACGACATAATATCGAGCTGACTGAGAACCAGAGTGAATTGGCGAATCGAAAAGGTTCAACAAACAAAAAATATGGCTCAATTTATTGATCTCAACTTTTATGTATCCTTCATTAACAGTTGCTACAAAAATGTTGCAGTGAATATAGCAAAAACAGGATAATTGCAAAAGTCCACGAACTCGATGCTAAAGAGCCGTCGATTCCCTAACTAGGGCATCGCATGTTTTCGCAATACGTGAATGTATCACAATAGGCGTCGCAGGTACATTTTTCAGGCGCGTATTGTCTGTTTCATTAATCAGACAGTTTGTAAATAGTCCGTGTGCGAAACAATGCTGTTTGATGAGTTCGGTGAATTGCAAAGACATGAAGCATTCGAGACTTTGAAAACATTATCGATTTCAACTGGGTGTCTACCGTGTAAGATTGTGCCATTGTTAACGATACTACTTTCCGTAATCCTAAGAAAGATACGAATAACTTTAGACTAAGGCCTGCATGTGTTTTTATGGATATTCAAAGTGTAAAAGTCATATCATGACATAACCGATTTTCTAGCTTAGCAATTTTCATTTCAACCGAGTCATTAAAATTTAACAAGCACTGTAACAACTGAACTATCAGAACAGCATTTGCTAGTTCCTATAACGTGGTTCCTGCAAGACCCAAGTACTAAGGCGAGTGCAATAATCCCTAGAGTTTCTTTGAAGCAATAAAACACCCAATCGGCCACTTTCCCGCATTAATGCCAATGGTTTTATGCGTCCGCGCATGCTGTCGTAAAAGCCCGAGCATTCCCGACTATTCCCGAGCTCGCAACGGCCAATCACAGCGAAGTGTCATTAGGTACGAAAAATAGCCAATCATTTGCAATTCATAACTGAGCATCAAGTTCATGGTCGCGATTCTCACGTAGCTTCGCTTAGTTCACAAATCGTAATTAATTCTTATCATTTAAATTCGTAAATGAATATTCAAGTTCCTTATAACTTATAATACACGCGTGCCTACAACTTTTACGAGGGGTTTTAGTTACTACGTACTGCAACAGCCGTTGTCTACATGTGGTATTAGATTTCATACTAAAGTTTAATTCTTATTTTAAGAACAAAATACGTATTTAGATTGGAGTCTACAAGAAATGCAAAGCAGTTTGTGGAGCTCAATTCTGAACGAAACTCTTACATCCATTCATTTTGCATAGGTATTGACTATTCCGAAGAGAAACTGGTCATAACTAAAGACTCTGATCAAACTTTTATTGATATCAGTTTCACAAAAGATTTCATGAAAGAGCTAAAGATCTTTGATATAAAGGTACTATAGAAGCAAGGAACCAGGTGTCACCCGAGAAAGTCAATACGTTTGCTGATCACAAGTATAGTTCACCGAGCGCTCGATCAACTTTCATAAAAGACCCTTTCAGTATAATCTGATGAATGTCATGTCCAAGTACCAGTTAATCTGTTGCATAATGAATATTAACTTGCATGAAACCGTCATGTTGTAAGTTAAATTTAAAATGATTGAAGTTAAGTAACTGTAGTGTAAACTTGTTGCTCATGGCTCGATCATTGCCGCTTGGGCAGTCTTGGGTATAGGTACAGATTATAATAAGCGATTACTTTTGTAATTATAAAACGAACATACTAATTGAAGTGTGAGAACTAATTCGAATAAGTAAATGCACAATAAATCGAGTTTAGTTTTTTCATTTTCAATGAATTGACAGTGATTGCAGCAGCTTATATTTTATTCAATACTTTTTTTTTACTTTTATTCAGAAATAATCTAGATCTGTTATTTATACATCAATTTATACATAGTTAACATTTCTCACCTCTGCAAAGGTGCGGCTGTAAGAACCTACGGCTACGTATGTCGTTACAGCCGTAACTTTCAGTTCTATAACCGATCACCACGAAGTAGGAACTCTCGAAGAAAATACAAAGAGTATTGATAAACATACCAGTGATTCTAGTAGACCAGCTTCAATGATCCGTTTCCATGTTATGCACAAACACACAATGAAACAGTAAACTACAACATTTGTGAGAAGAATGAAATGAAAACAAACGTCTATCGCAGAATCACGAAACTCAAAGATAATGTAAGTCAACAGGCTGACGCAACTCGCTCACTCCACCTCATGTAACAATATGCACGTTTCTACTAACAAAACCGCTTATAACGAACAATCAGTCGGTTTACACTGAGAAGATTTCACTGCATTTGAAGAGAAAAGTCACATTTTATTTACGGTACAAGGTGAGGGAGACAGTATTCTGACTGGACTGACGCCAAGTGCGGTAAAAAGTAGATTACAATTTTCAAAGAGCTAATTGTTTTGAACCACGTGCACCGTCGTTGAATGATCAGACTCAAATCTTAACCCAGTTACCCAGCTATTGTTAAAACAATTATGCCAGGGATTGGCATGAAAATCGGTAATGGGATTTTAATTAGTGGATCAGTTTCTTTGAGAATCTAGTAGCGATTTATTTGGGTCATTAAGATACGTTTGTCCTTCTACGCCATTACTGTATGCCTTGATTGCAGCTATCTCATTATCATTAACTTATTATTCAATGTTTTTAACATTGTTTTCTTTACTATCCTTTATTATCGATGGCATTACTAACGTTTTGATGCGCTATTGTTTCATGGCAGTTTCTTTGATCAACAAGTTGGAAAGTAGGTCAAAGATATTTCTAGTATGGTTTTCCTATTTACGTGTTATCTATAAATCAAATTAAGGTCGATCTAATAATTTTTAAAGCCACGGCTATTAATAGCGCTATCAGTATGAAGCTGAAGACATTGACCCCGATTGAATTATCTCGTTGCAACCTGTATTCAATACGGATCCTGTAGTGTGGGCAGCTGAATTGCATCTAATTGAATGATATATTGTAAATGGTATAATTAAAATAAAAATATCTATCTCTTCAAGATTATCTATTTTAAGAACTGAAGAAAACATGTTTCCATTCAAAGGAAACTTCGCAATACATTCATATAAACATACATAAATGCGATCGTGACCAGCACATAGCCATGAATTTACGCAGAATTATCGTTAAATCGAATGCCTCCGGAAATTGCCGAGCGCACCCGAGTCTCATCAAGTCATCAATGACAAGAATAAACACGGGCACTATAATTTCCCCAGTCGTATCCACAGTAATGAAAACGGACTGCGTTGTAAGGTGTAAAATGGTCATTACAGCTAATTTATAGCTCAACACTTTCTTCTATTTACGGATCCGTCTGTAAAATATTTTAAAAGCCGTTAGAAGAATTATCTTTTCATTTTTGGCGGAATAAGACGTTATATGAGTCGAGGGATGCCAAAACAGCCATTTTATTAGCACTTAAGAAAATCTATGGTTGTTTTGTTTACAATGATATCGAGTATAATTTTCATGTCGTAAAAGATGAGGGCTTTTTTATGTTCACAAACTAAGCATTATAGTCACCTCGTTTATTCTATTCCTATCATCTAGATTAAGATACCCATATTACAGTAATTTTTAATTTAATGTAAATAGTATACTACGTCACACACGAACAAATAAATAAACTCGCAACCTGATCTCAACATTGCCCTACATAAGATCATACACATTATAAAATACTTCTCTATGGTTGTGTACACCTGTCAATTGGCTAACACCCTCCACGCCTCTGACGTCACAAGCTGGTCGAGTGCCACTTCATCAGACTGACGAGTACCGACTTACTGTACGTCTGAACATGCGGATTCATTTTCATCAATCTTCGTGTTTACTCGTGAATTAAGAGAGTAATGCTCACACGCCCGATTTGATCTTCGTACGTTCTCTTGTTTGTTAGCAAATAAACAGAAAATTATGGCTTTAGGAATTGGTGAATTGGTCTTTGACTTTTTATTCATAGGTTATAGGAGAATGTGATGAGTTGGCAGTCGCAAATGTTGCATCTTATCGATAAATGTATGGAGTATCCCCAGTTATGTAATTTTAACGTCAATTTTGAAAGCTGTGCTAAAGGCCGATCATGAAGCATACAGTACACATTTCCAAAAACCAAGCAAGTAACTAAATCTAAAATAAAGTAACATATTATTCAGATGTATTAATTGTTTTTGCAATTCATTCAACGTCAATCAACAGATTGGTTTGACTGGCGACTTTTCAATACAAATCCGTAGTTGATATGTACTATAACTACACACATTTGATCCAAAGCTATATTTAAATAAATTTCCCGAGCATCAGACGACTCATTAGACGACTAGGTCAATATTCTGCCAACGTTGACGTATTTCGGTCCAAAGCGATGACTCGAGATGCATTTTAAAACAGTGCGCGCTCAAAAAACTAGACATTTCATGCAAAAATAATCGTCGCGTCGTGTAATGTTTATTTTCGAAAGAGATGTCACTAATGTGCTCCATATATCGAATCAACACATTTTACATATTATTCATAGAGCTAAACGGTACTGAGGCATGGCGGCGCCCGTTAGGACGTGCGTAAACAGAGATGTTTGCAAACCAAAACCCATATCAGAATTGCTAAACTTTTATCACTGTTATATGATACAGCAGAAAAAGGAAAAAGATTTGTTAGAGGTCAAGTAGATCGTGAAGGTAATGGATTAATTTGGAATGTTGTTGAATAAAATGAGACTACAACAATTCAGTGCGTCAATCGGTTACTATGGGCTATGTGATACTCGATTTGTCTTGTTTTCACGTGATCTTAACAGTATAGGTAGACATTAATTATATTATTCGTATCAGTTGGAAGGCTAACTTCATAACGTCACTTAGTTCAAGGCAATAAACAAGGTTTTTGTCTCGGTACCTTATTGAACTTTGATACCATCATAAACTCGTGTAAACAACGTAGCTGTGGTTAATAACTTAAGCAAAAAATCTACCTGTGCGTATGGTCACCTATGACATGACAGTAATGTCAATAAAATCGATAGTCGATACATTTAAAACATAGCCGGCACATCCCTATATATGTACGTTCACAATTTTGTATCAGAAACCTTGACTTTTTGCTGTCAGATTACAGGTTGCGCAGAGTTATACAGAATTACATAGTAACGTACATCTCAAAATTATAAAATAGGTAAAAAAACGCGACATCGTACGATTACGGCACAAGAAAACAATTATTAAAAGATAATAGGATTGTATAATTGAAAAGCTGAACTTTAAGATAAGCCATAACAGACGTGAAATAAATACAAGATATTAAGCAGGTGTTTTTCTCTCGGTAAGATTTCGATTAAACGTTGTGTTAATAAAAATGGCTGTTGAAATGTCAGCTGCCTGTCACTGTGCCCTTTGAGATAAAGGAGCCAGTAACATGCATAAGATAACTGATTTTTGTTGTTTGCTGTGAAATAATCAGTACCTACTGGCACAACCTAAACTGCTAGTCGAGATCGAATGCCACAACTTACACAAGTTTTGGTTAGTCAGACTTTAATATAAAACTATTAACGCCTATGGCCCTTTGGGTTAGGTCATTTTTGATGTTTTGTTCGTCCGATCAATGTGATTTTTTCTTTGGTTTTTAGTTGTGCAGCTATTTAGTTGATAATATGCATATCTCCGTAAACTTTAACCCAACCAATGTTTAATGTTTCAAAAGATTTAAGAAAAGAACGAAGGTTTTGAATGACACGTGTTGAACTAAATCCCAAACCACAAACATCAAGGTTAAAAAGAAAACAAAAAATAGTTCAATATAATACTAGGTCACTATCACCGGGCTAGTCGTGATAACAATTACGTGAATTCATTACTGTGAGCTGAGGAATCGTAACAAGATGTAGGAGAGTTGGCGCCGAGCCAAGACATACTTATGAGAGACTAGGAGACGCCTTGTAGACTAGGAATCAGCAGGAATGCTAGTAATACCGAAAGGTATTTAAGACGAAACAAGTAACTAACTACTGTCGGATTTTTGAGGTAGTCGGATTTAGATTTTTGCTTATTTTTTAGACAGTTATTAGGTTTTTTTTTTCATTCGTTGATCAAAAAGTTGTTTTGTGCAAGACTTTTTTTAACATCTTTTTTATTAACTTGCTTATTTCGTATAATTAAGATTAATTAAATTAAATTCTCGAATAATCTTAAGTTTGATACTTATATAGAGTTTCGGTTTTACTGGAAAATCCATGAATGTATGTCGTTTTGTAGCAATTAAATACATTTTCTTTCTTTCTTTTCTAGTTGGAGGCAATGCAATAATATGGTGCTAGGTAGTTTGACGATGCAGCTGGAAGGTGACCACAGAAACTTCTCAACCAAACAAAATAGGACATTCATATTTGGGTCAATGGATATTCTCGGATCATTCAAACATTAAAGATTGTTTTTGAAAGATTTTTACTTAAAGTTATTCCAATTCTCCCCTGCCTTTCGTCACGCTATAAAACAAAAAAAAACTCAAAGCATTTATATCAATTAAAACCTTTACAGGCACTTTTCAATTGTCAAGTCGAAAGAGGTGAAGCTATCTGCACGTTCCAAAGCGTAGATCTCTATGGAGAAGAACGTGCAAGAAACTCTACGGACACTCTTTTAAATCATGTTCTGTATTACATAACTTTTGTTACATCCTTTGGTGCTTCTCTCATAAACATAAACACAATTCGCAAAACACACGACTGTCAAAATTCCGGAAATCTTATCATTTGCACGCGTGCTTATGTAAGCACACGTGCAAATGATACGATACGTATAAGAACACAGATTAAACTACATAGTTTTCTCACTAATACATATGTTTACTATATGCTATACAAACAACCGCCATCTTTATAGACCTACACTATTATCAGCAGGTATTACACCAAAAATTACGTTATTAACTGCAATTAATCTTGCGTAGGTTATTATAATGACGTAATAAAGTAAAAACTTGATTCATAGATTTTTTGTTGAAATGCGTCAAACTTCCTGCCAGTTCAGTTATTATTGTACAACCGATTTTATACGGCATTAAGAATATTCTATAAAGCAAAGACGAGAAATAATACAGCGTCGTATTTATGTTCTTTGTTTGTTCTTGGAATAAGTTTATCAATTACTAGCTGCTGCCCGCGACTTCGTCCCCGTGGAATCCCCGATTTTAAAACATTCTTTATCGCTGCTCCGCTCCTATTGGCTTAATCGTGATGATATATAGCCTAAAGCCTTCCTCGATAAATGGTCTATTCAACCCAAAAAGAATTTTTCAATTCGAACCGTTGAAACCGTTCCTGAGATTAGCACGTTCAAACAAACAAACAAACAAACTCTTCAGCTTTATAATATTAGTATAAATGATATTAAATACCTACCAATACTCAGTTCACACATCGTAATAACTACGTGAAACAAAGGGTTTTTACGCCAATAAATCGTACTTTTCCAGATACATACCAACTTATTCCTATGTATAAAGATACTAGCACTTCGCCCGCAACTTCGTCTGCGCAGATTTATTACAAAGAATTTCCAAACTTAGGGGTGGAGTTTCGTAGAATCCGTTCTTAGTGAAAAAACTGGATAGAGACAAATGGAGAAAAATGGAGGAGGCCTTCACTCTGTAGAGAGGTCCTTAGTAACATCAGTAATATTTGCATGCAAAATAACAATATAACACATGATTTTTTTAAATTATTTTATATTCTATTAAATTAAATTATGTATTAATTACTGATTTAAATATGATATTTTATATTTCAAATGTAATCATGTAAAACAAATAAGTAAGTGCAAATGTAATCATATTAAGTTGTATTTTTTGTTATTAAGGAATAAACAAGGCTTTATTATATACTAGCTTCTGCCAGCGACTTCGTCCGCGTGGAATAGTTACTTTACCCCCGATTTTAAAACTCTCAGCCCGATCGGTTTAAAATTGACAAAGTTTCATACAAACGTTCATCCCCTATTTTATCCCCTTGGGGGTAGAATTAATCAAAATCCTTTCTTAGCGGATGCCTACGTCATAACATCTACCTGCATGCCAAATTTCAGCCCGATCCGACGATAAACGTAAGATTACTGCTAAGCTATCGGGAGTTACACGTGTTATTGTGAGTCAACCATAAAAGATAGACATATGCTGTAGTGGGATATTTTTTAGATAATTTTATGTAAAACATTTCCGTAATACATGATTTCTATGTAACTTTAACCATTAAGGCTACACACGCGATGGAAGCTTAAAAAATGGAGTAACTTCTCCCGTTTTCCCAACATTTTCCTTCACTGCTCTGCTCCTATTGATTGTAGCGTGATGATAAGTATACTATAACCTGCCCAGGAGTATGAAGAATAATTGTACCAAGTTTCGTTAAAATCGGTCGAGTAGTTTTTGTTTCTATAAAGAACATACAGACAGACAGACAGACAGACAGACAAAAATTTTACTGATTGCATTTTTGGCACCAGTATCGATCACTAATCACCCCCTGATAGTTATTTTGAAAATATATTCCTTGTACAGAATTGACCTCTCTACAGATTTATTATAAGTATAGAAGATAGATGTTATAGTTTCTGAGATTTCGTGATTAATCAGTGAGTGGTATTTCCCTTTTATATATATAGACTTCACAATCAGAAACAAACCATGACCTCTTCGCAGTAAGTACGTATTTATCTTGAGAGATTGAGTTAAACTCGTTTGTTTTCCTCTTGAGCAATCAGTTCAGTGAATTTGTTTTTTTTTTAAGTCCTTTCCATACCGAGAAGTACCTGGTATGTACCTACATTGTTCTCAGAAGAATAGGCTATAAACTGGTAAGCAATGTATGTATTTGTAACAAACGTTGATGGACACAAAACAAAGATGATTTGAAACTATAATTTTTCCGAATAAAATTAGCCTCTGCTACTTAGCTATCTAATAGTGCTAAGTCAGAAGTACTAACATAATATCAAAATTGTAATAAACGCAATAAACGTTTTGACTTCGAAATAGGGTTACAATTTCAACAAAAATCATCGAAGTCCGCAATTTTAGCAGGTTTTGAATATATTCCTTTAACCGGTGGAAATTAATGACAATGAACGCCAGTGCTTAGTTTTTTCGTACATAATACAAAGTATACGTGAATGCGGCCACGGGCACAGCTACTCGGAAATATACAATTTAGGTTGGAAGATAAGTTTTGGAGCTTACGAAAAATCATTTTTGTTTTTGTTCCGAACCTCTATAAAAAATCGTAATCGGCTTATTATACAAAATCCATTTTAAAAATGGGGTCACTTTGGGGGGGGGGGCACAATATCTTTAAAAAAAGTGTTTTCTACTGTACCGTGTTACATACCAAATCAAAGGACTAATCGTTCTCAAAAGTACGTATTTTTTTGTTTATTTTTGAAAGATTTCATTTCGCATTTATTAAAGAATGGGATGGAAATTGACCATTGGGGTAATTGACTATTTTCTTTCTTATCTCCGAAACTACTGAGACAAAATATATACATACATATATAGATCTAGTGTTTAAAGTAAGAAGTCGTTTATGATTTGAAAGTAACATTTTATGAAAATATTATTATTCGTCCGGAACCCTTTCCACGCGAGTCCACTTGGCTGCTTTTATTACATTAGTGTATGTGGTAAGATGGACAAAGGCTGTAAGGTTTTGCTGAGCAAAAACACCTGGATCCAAAATGTGAAACCTTTATCGCTTTTTAATAATATACTGAACTTGATATTTTGTTCAGTCAATGACCGTGATAAACATCGTACGCTAATGAAACAGCTGTTTGGATCGGTCCCAAATGCTTCCACCTGGGAATGACTCAGGGCAGGTGGACAGCGGTGCGTTTTAGCGCCATCTGATAGAAAATTATTTATGCCTTATATAAAATGGGACTAGGATAAGACAGCAAAGAGTTAATTAGTATCTTTTGTACGCAAACCAGTTATCTTTCTTTGCAGAAGAAGAATCTTAATGCAAAAGCGAGTTTTACTCATAAATCGCCAAACCGATTTTGGTGAATTTTGGTTTAGAGAAATTGGGGGCTCTAGAGACGGTTATAGGCTAAAAAACGCTTAGCCTAACAAGAAATCTATTATTAAAATAATCAGTTTTTGCAAACCACGGAAGTTAGAAACTTTAACCGCAAAAAATTGACATGAGGGACATGCGTGTTATGATACAATTAAATATATAATTTTATGTGTAAGTGATTTGTGTCAAGAGGAAACATCCTAAATAGTGACAGAACACGCTCGATGACTTGCAATTGTTTTTTTTTTTATGGCTTTATTTGGAATCTTGCACATGGCTTACAATAAGAATGAATGCCAATCCGTTAAAACCAGAAAATAATTTTATTGTTTACATATGCCCCCGGATAACACCGTAACATTCTAAAATATCGCGAAATAATAAACTAAATAAGTACCCTCAAAAAGAAACAACTACATTGGAAACTATTGAATTTGGAATCTAAATTATCTAATAAAGATTAATTACAATTTGAGTTCGCAATTTTCTGGTGTCATACAAATGGCGATATGATTGGTTTGATTCGTAGATCACAAGAAAAGGAAAACTAGACTAAATACATAGAGAGTAAGCGAGTAGAAACGTACGGTACTTTTATATTCTTAATCTTATTTGATGATGTCACACATTGATCGGCAAAATACCGAAAACCAAGTAAACAAGGTTTCGCAAATTTGGGAGGACCTCGCAGAATCTAGACGCGATTCATCGGAATTAGTATTACAAACGTTTAATATGGTTTAAAAGAAAAAAAAACCTCAACGTGTTGGGTATTTCGAGTTTATATCTAATGTAAGTCAGCGTTTTTCTATTCAGTAAATATTCAACTACTATTTAATTGCACCATTTTCAGTTTCCAGACCATGTCAAAATACTTAACTTCTAACTTACAAATATATTTTTCAAACAAATGACTATGACAAATGACTAGGCAGATGTCATTGTAACTAAATTAAATGCGAGATAATATTTAATTACGTAAAATACTTAGTACCTGTCTTATCATATCACTGAAGGTCGAATTTCTTTTATCTTAATTATTCAGGGTTATCTGATACAAACTACATGGCTACCTAGCTGGCAGTGCTTGTGTGACATATCACATGTTTTACAAAAGATAATAATAATTTACGTTTTTATTACTATAATGAGTCAAATTATTGCCCATGTTAAAATTTGTGTCAAATTATAAAGTTGGCAATAGGTAGGTACTGCCAGCTTATATTTTAATAATTATCAACCATAGATTAGAATAGAAGTTTATCGTTGTAACGCTGGACTACTACTTACTATGAAAACCTCTTCGTCTAAAAACTAATGGCTCATCTCGCGCACGCGTAGAACAAATTCCATAAAAATGCGTCGTTACATTGCTGTCGCATAATAACGTTGTACCTTATTGTGAGAGCTTTAACCTCGCTGTCAAAATCAAATTTTACCATGCACTAACGGTAGTTAAAGGAATCTATCGATGCAAATCCGCGATTAAAGGATCATAATATCAGGATTATAGGTGTTAGCGTCTAAATTCCAAGTACAAAGATAACAAATTATTACAGAAGTTCTTTCATATATTTTTTTAAATTTGTCATGATCACAATCAATACTTATTATATTTGCGTCATTGAACAAAGTCCTCGTATCAATTACAACCAAAAAAGTCCTTAAAACCGTGTTCCGAAATGATAAATTGAACTCTGTAGCAATTAATTTACATAAAAATATTTAATTTTATCATTTTTTTTCTACACGCTTTTTGTTCAAATATTAGTAGTATACTAGTATGTTGTCAAGGCAGGTTAATGTCACTTCAAGAATCTAAGCACGGTTGTGGAAAACAAGTTTTTGTTCAAATATATACAGGGTGTTTGAGAAATGGGTGCAAAGCCTGAAGGTGTGAATCATTGACTATTTAGAACATATTATTTAGCAAAACTTGTCTTATTCGAAGTCTCTTCCTTTGCATTTTTTTAAACTAAGGTGTTTAATATAACAACTCTTTTTTTACTTATAATGTACAGTATCAAAACATTATCTGTTTTTATAAGTTTCTTAAACTTGAACATGCGTAGAATATTTGTCTGATTATACGGATGCTTGTTGCATTATTCTGTTGAAGTAATCGTACGTTACATAAAAAAAGAAAACACGTTTAACTGGACACTATTGGCAATTAACTGAAAAAAAAGTTTCAATGCTAACAACCAACTTCGTCTAAGACAAGTTTAGCTTAATATATTCTAAATAGTCTAAGATATCATCCCCTTCAAGGTTTGCACCAACCGCCCAAACACCCTGTATAATCAAGAGTAACTAAACACGCCAGATGTGATGCTTATTTAAGTATTATCTGTATACTTAAATAAGCATCGTTATGTACTCGTGGTAACTGTGACGTCAATCTGACAATTCTAATGTCATTGTTCTTTTTGTTTACTTTGCGAAATCTTTTATTTTATTACATCTGCAATATAGCATTAGTGGCATAATATACATCGTTTTATGGTCATAGATTTCTGTGAACATCGTATACATAATTATGTACGTGTTACAGAGTTATTGTAATCATCGTATGTATATTTGTAACTAGCAGCGCCTCGCGGTTTCACCCGCATAGTTCCCGTTCCTATTAAAATATGGGGATAAAATATAGCCTATGTTACTCAGGGTGTATGTAGCTTTCTAATGGTGAAAGAAATTTTGAAATCGGTCCAGGAGTTTTTGAGTTTATTCGTTACATACAAAAATAGAAATCTTTCCTTAGATAAATCTTGTAAATTCAAAATTCTCTATTTATGTGCAAAAGATAATTTCGAATGCACCAAGTCCCATTCAAAATCATCATAGTTTACAATACATCAGGTTCTTATTGAGTGAAATAATTTCTATTCTCACGCGACTAATTATAATCTTACGCAACAATAACCTTTTTGCAACAATAACGCGGTGACAAATGCATTTTATTCAGACAATTATTTCTCTCTTAAAAATCCGATAGGATTTATTAATTTTACTATCTGCAGTAATAAATTCCAAAGAAACTTCGCGATTCACTCGTAACATTACCTTGTGACCGATATCAGAGCAATTGAACCTAACTGACCCCGTTCAGCTGATAACTTATGAATAAACGGACTGTTATGAAAAATCACAGCTATTTTAATTAATGCTTTAAACTCAAGATAACTCATAAAAGTGCCTGTACTGATATACCGACAGTTTTTTATTGATTCATCTAATTTTTCTTAGAAAATAAAAATATTTAAACAGTATCTATAATATATTGGGTTGATTAAAGTTTCTTGAACTTTGTTCTCACCGTTTCGATTTAAAGATAAATAGAAGTGTCAAATTTTAATCTCCAAGCGAAAATTAAACATTTCTTGTATTTGGGTGAATTGCGCAAGCAAAAAAAATACACGGCAAACCTGAGAACGGTAGTGCAATGTGCTGGTTTTTTATTTTATATATTTTTTCTCAACAACGTAAGTACTTCTCTACCTTGGCAAAAAAAATCATTGATTTCTACCCTCTAATATACCAAAAAAAAAAATTACAAAGTGTTATTTTATCATCACGGTGGCCTGTCCTGAACCCAATTCCGCTCATAAAATACCTTCCCCTGCCAATAGATTCATAATATGGATTTAAATCAATTCTCTTATCATTAAATTATAATATATTCGATCAAATAAAACTATTTTTGTTTGTTTATCTTCTTTCTCATGGATTTGACAGGCAGTCAACTTTTGTCTGGAAAAAAGTTATCATTTCAGAGGACAGTAAGTTTTAGTAGATTATCCATGTCAACATTGCGTTGTTACGCCCCTCTCACCTTTCCTCACTTCGGATCAGTCCGGCTCAAGCTCTCGGCGCGAACGCAGCGGTCCCAAAGCTTGCGGTTTTTCCGCCAAAAAAGTAAGTTTATCATTTCAGTAACATGGGGACAAAAATAGTTTCATTTCGGTGTCACAGTCCACCGGAATGAAATGTATCTCCGAAATGATAAAACCATAAAGTTTTAGAGATCCTTTATCAAATATAAAGTCATAGTTTTGTAATGTAAGTAAGTGTAGATTAGATTATTCGGGTGTATTTGTTGTGTAATATTTGTGTTTAAGATTAAAGATATATAATATACACATATTTCTATGTAGCTAGTACCTACATGTATATATTGGGTTGGTAGGAAAGTAATGAGCGTTGCAAATAAACAAAACAATTTTAAATTATATTTTTAATTTACAATTACTTGTCTTTATAGTAGGCACCGTTGTTATCTACAACCCATTTCCAGCGATTAGGTAAAGCATGGATACCCTCAGCGTAAAAACTTGGGAGCCGTGAGGCAAAAAAGCTTTCGAGGAAATCTGTTAACTGTGCTCTATCATCAAATTTTTTGTCCTATATATGATTACTGAGAGAGCGTAACAAATGAAAATCCGTTGGCGCTAGATCGGGAGAGTAAGGTGGATGTGGCAGTAGCTCCCATTCAAAATCCAATAGCTCTGACGAACGACTTTGGCTATGTGCGGCCGAGCGTTGTCGTGAAGGAAGTAGGTATATCTTTGTTTGTTCACGGCGCTTTTTGTTGATTTCTGTACGGAGTCGGTCAAGCTGATGACAGTATATTGTCGAGTCCACGGTGATATTATCGGGTAGTAGCTCCCAGTATAAAATATAAGAGTTGATTTAATTTTAGAAGTTTTACTTATATACCTGTAGAAACACTATTCTCGTTTCGTTACCAATTTAACTAAATTATACCTAGCATTTTTCTCTTAGTGCAACGGGTACACATTATGTATTACTATTAATGACATAACTTACAAATGCAGCCATCATATTAATCAGAAACTTTAAGCTTTCTTATCGCGCTTCGTTCACTCTTTTGAAAATATATCAAGTAAATTAGTATTAGTTCATAAACAAACAAAAATATTTATTTATGGTTACCAGCATTTACGATAAAGTTTTCCAACATTTTCACACAACAACAACCAGAAAAATTACCAAAGGTTATTTAAGTGAAGAAACAATTCATTCATATCATAATAAATATTACAATAATATCATTCTTTGAGGTTATTGTAACCTCAAAGAATGATATATGTAATAGTAATTGTAATATCTATATATTAATGATGATATTAAAATAACTGTCTACTGTCCTGTCTCAGTGTTTATCTAAAATTTGTGGAAATCAAACCTAACAAAGTACGGAACCCTGGCTGCCCGGCACGGTTGTTCTTAGCTGTATCATATCGGTGGATTTATTTCATTCCGGTGCACAGTTTATCATTTCGGTGGTCATTTTTATCATTTCGGTAGACACTTTTCATTTCAGTGGACTCTTAAAAATTCATCCTTAAATATTTATGTAAGTTTTGATGAAATTTGATGTCCACTCACGCACAATGTTATAAAATAGGCTAAAGTTTTATTTGTCACTAAAAATATGTAGATAGCATTGAAATTAAAAAATCCCACCGAAATGACATATAAAAATCACTTGTTGAAATTCACCCATTTATAGTAACGACATCATACGATAGTCGTGTTCATTTGAGATTCGTCCGTGCGTGTGTGTGTTTTTTTTATCACAAAAATTATATAGAATGATGTACTTTTTTACGATTTTGTTGTTTTACTAACCTGTGCAAGTAAGATAATTTTTGTACTTGCGTAGTTATACAAGTATATTAAGTTTTACAAAGAGAGTTTTAAGTAAACGTGACAAGTCATTTACAAGCTACAAAAATAGAAGAAGTGAGAAAAAAAGACGTGCCTAAAGTACATGAAATAGTTAAGCAAGAAAAAGAAGCTAAAGTACTAGCAGAAACTGTAACTGAACTACTTTATACTACGAAAGTGATTGGTCGAATATTAATAGTACGCGTTCGAGCGCCCATTCTAGTTAATACGGGTACAATGTCTTATTTTCTTCGTGAAGAAAAGTGTAAGCGAATATAGAAAACACCTTCACTAAGCATTGTGTGCTAATGAAGTATTAAATGAGGCTGATGTGCCGATAAATGTACTAGAAGTCGATATCACTTGAAAATCTACATAAAATGCATGAATGATGGGGTTTTCAGAGCCAGAAGCATCAATAGAAAAATAAGCATAAAACAAAGTAGATTTTGAACATTATCAAGAAAGGATAACAAAAGAAAATGAATGGAGAGAACGGCGGTGAATTCTGAGACAAATAAAAGTTTGAAAGTATGAAGTGGTAGATAAATTAACCTCAAATAAATTAAATTGGGATAATAGCTCAAACATGACGAAGGAAGGATAGTCAGTAAGGTAAACTGTATGCTTACTAAAGAACGTATAGACCACATGAATGACCAGTTGTAATTATAACTAAACTGTTGACGACAATTATCAACTAAATATGCAGCAACTAAATATGCAGATGGTAATCAGAATCTTTGATTAATATTAATGACATAACACCGGTAGTAAGGTACCGCTTCCAGGTATACATCCTCATCAAACCTGATTCGTATTTTCTCTATTAAACCACGTATCTACGCAAGAAGTAATCATTGAAATAACAAAATGTAGAAGAGCAAAAAATTCTAGAATGTTTTCACAATTTAAGCAAAAGTTTGACATAATTTAAAAGAGATCAATTGACGACAGCCGATAGCAAGCGCCGCAAAAAATACTAAAGCGGGCGCGTTAAGTAGAGCACAATTTTTTGCATGTTCCAAACATATTATAACGAAATTCGAGAATACCCGTGTACCGTTCTACCAAGTTGAAAAAGCCGAAGACTTTTTTATGTGCAAACATTCTTGGAAGGGAGTTTTAGTCTCTGGAAGTGCTGTTATCAACTGTTAGATAAGATTTTTTAATCTGTATGACGCCATTGAGTATTTAGAATATGATTTTAAGTACGAACTTGTAGAAGAGGAACTACTAGTAGATAGGACTAGAAATGCTCAGATTATCTAACTTACGTCACACTTTTATGGTGATTATCATAAACTTAACTTGACCTGACTCACCGTTGTTTAGTATAATTACAAGCTTTGTCACTAAGGTGAAGGCAATGTGCAATTTTCAGAAAAAAACACTCGGAGTTCATGTTGTAAGCAAGTTTTGAGAATAACTTGTCAAGTCATCACGTCTTTGCATTATCTTAGATGAACCCACTGACTCGTATTTCTTGTAAATATAATTTACCAAATTAGGTGCATTATTTTCTCGAGGTACAAGAAATAAATACTATAGTGTACTATTTATACATTAAACGTAACTGGATTTTCAACAAATGACAAAAATGTATTGAAAATACAGCTGTAAAATCGTTACTTGAAAACTTATGTCAGATTAGCTTCGTAGAAATAGTTTTTTTGTTGTTGTTGTAGGGACTAATAAATCGTACTAATGGTTTCTCCAGTAGTTTCTCCGTACTTTCATTGTAAAATAAACACGATAATATCTTGAAATAGGGATGTGTATGCGAGGTTATCTTGCCAACAGTAGTACGTATTATCCTATCAATAGTGAATCTTGCATGATGTCATATAGGGGCTCAAGTTACAGGCTATTGCAACGTTTCGTAAGGAAACACCGGTGTGCAAATGTTTGAATATGCGATGTGCGTCCATATATGCACTGTGTTGGGCAACCAGAATTAAAAAGTCATAATAGCGATATGAATAATAAAATTGTATTGTGCTTCAATAATTACGGTTTCAATGCAATAAGAGTTAGAACAGAAATGAAAATGATAATGAAACCAAGTTCGATACAGGTTAAGATAAAATCTTTTAAGGAAAAAATAACCCGCGTTATAAACAATACATATGAAAATTACTACAAAACCACTACTACTTACTACTAAAATACATCGTATTCAATACAAGAAAGGGTGAAACTTGTAGAACAATAAAAGCTAAGACACAACCGCATTCAATTCACTTTAATGATCATCAATTGAAGACCGATTACGAAAGTAGGTATCTACAGTTTAATTAAACCCAATTGCCAATGTTCATAATTGAATCCTGATGTGACAATAACAATAGAAAACTATACTTATATAATGCATTAAAGACACGTGTTTGGTCCATGTGTGTGAGGCAACTGTGAGGTGAAGTTGAAGCAAGGTACGAAGTTCAGACACCCTTTTATTGTGGAGAAAAAAACAACAAATATTTGATTCAATTTGTAAAAAGATAATAAATTAAACGTGACAATGTACACATAGATAAATAAAATTATGACTGTTTATTTAACTAAGATAATTACAAATTGCAAATGAACTTTAGACTTATTTGACCTCGGATTGTGAACTATAAACTATTGAAGTTGTATCAAACAAGCCGTCAATGACAAGTCATAGTTATTTTAAACAATAGTGCCTATTTGTATGAAAATATCTAAATAGCTGTTGATATTACAAATACGCGCGCCTGTACGTGTTGTTTATTCTTCATACCAAGCATATCCATACTAAAGTAAAACAAAATACTCAAGGATATTACGTTAAAATTTATCCACGCCATATAAATGAAAGGAGAGAGAGAGTAAATTAAAACAAGAAAGCAATTTAAATTTTAAAGTGATTGCCATCGAATTGGGCCAGTTTATTATTTAACATCTGTTAACGTTTTAAAAAAACTGTTATAAATTAAACGCTAAGAGTAAATGCAGCACCATTTCACGGAACAGATAGTAATCTAGAAGTTTTTATAAGACAAGCCATCCATCACAAGTATTGAGGCATATTTGTTTTGTTACATTTGAGCAAAGTTCTCTGATTTCAGAACATTGACTGGTATTACAGATAAATAACTATTTATATTAGCTTACCTTTATAATAAAGACGTCATCAGTGTCGAAACATCCCACGTCTTGCACTTCTGCAACAAGAAAACAAAATATTAAATTGGGAGCCAACATGAAGGATACTTTTTATCGCGTACTGAAAATAGCAGTTTTACTGAAAGAAATATTGAAGTAATAATAAACACAGCTGTCTATGGTGGAATGGTAAAAATATTCGCAGGAGATATTATCAAAGAAGCCGAATCAAAAAGTCCATTCAATAAACCCTGATACAAATGTGAGCCCCCGAACAGATGTTACGGCGCTTGAGGCAAACTATTATTATGAAGTTGTGCAGGTAAAATACCATACGATCTTTACAAATTTTATTTCTGATTAGGGAACAACGGTGGCGTCATTGAATACTACAAGATATAATGTACATAAATATGCTCGACGAATTCAAGTTTCTCCAAGCGAATAAATTGAAACTACTTATTTTATTACTTTATCAATTTAAAGTTTTTTGCACCGGAGCTTAAATAAACGTACTGTATAATTAATGGCGAAATATTAAAAGCGTTTTTATGATATTTTTAATACATAAATCGTTGTGATTGCATAACAAATTATAATTCTTTATAATATGCAAACGCATAGAAGCAGGTGATTCTTTCAACAGGATTTTTTTAAAGTATATCTTAAATAATTACTTAAAGCATTTGATTCAATTAGAATTTAATCAAACAAATCATTAATTGGGACCAACTAATACGGTTTTAAACTATAACTTGCTAGCCATCGTAGCTCCCCATTAAAGTTTCAATAACAGGTCATAGGTTATCTAAGATTGGACCAACATCATAGCTTACACACGATACGGTCACGGGGTACCACAGGGAGCAAGCTTGAGCCCATAATTATCATCGCTTATCTTGCTTGGGAACTATATACCAATTTCTATTGTTTCCCTTTTTAATAGAAGACCAAGTTCCTACTCGATATTTGAACATTGTTTCTAATAAGATTAGAGAGCCCTATTTTACCAGTAACTTAGCGTTATTTCTGTTACATTTGGTTTAATAAGATATTAGTATATTTATCGGGTTTATGAGGTCTGTTTCCTATTTCTACCCGGACCTACTCTTATCTTCCATGGTCATTTCGAAAACGAGATTTACAAATTTCCAAAGAAAAAAAAAAGTGGTTTATGTTTAGTCATTCTATGACGTGCAACTGTATGTATGAATCACAAAGCTAAACTAGGACCCAAAATGGAGTGTTGGAGTTGGACCTTGCTATATGACCATTTACCATCTATTATTAAAAACCCACTAACGTCTCCATTACCAGAACCAGTTTGCATAACACGGTGACGTAAATCAATAAGGTAAAGTCCACGTCATAATACCGTCGTATTAATGTGACAAGGCTGCTGATAAAGACTGACTTTGATTTGACTCGACGTGTTATTGATAAGCTTTTAGTACCCACTCTTATGTTTATGTTATATTCATTGTTGTTAAGTTTTAATTAATTAAATAAAGAATTTAAAATATTACCTACATACAAACTAAATTACACAAATTGGACACTTGTTATATTTGCAAATCACAATTTAGACGGAACTAATATCAACAATCGTAACTTCCACATCAGCAACCTTTTTTAACGTATTATATCATAATCTACGTCTATTACAATGACCTTACAGTGTTAACTTAGTGGATTATTTTATCCTTAAGTAACGATACTATCTATTAGGAGCGCTGACTTCACCTGTTTCAAAGCAAACCACGATGACACATTCATAGTTATAAACTTGGTATTAGTTTGAAACATATTACATACTATCAAAATTTAGGCCAGTAATCTATGTTATGGAAGCCATAAATTAAAAACTTAATTGCTTACCCTCGTGGGTGCGTTTCTTACAAGTAATGAAGATTATATTAAAACTCTTAACATAGCGCGTACGAAAGCAAATTACCCATCTACCTATGAATTATAATAACATCTGGCTTTGTCGGTAGTTAAAATAACGGTGAATACAAACCGCTGCAAATACCGTACGGGACATAAACCAAAAGAGGCTTTGAGCTGCACTGGCCTTTTATTGCCAAATTCGGACATCGTTAAGATGAATTCTTCGTTACAAAGCGTGTATTAATTATGTTTACTTATGTTGGCATGTGCGTCCTCATTGCCTAGATATCTGTTAGCATTAGTGTTTATCTATTCAAAGGCAACATATCCGATTTCTGTAAACGTATCGTGTACAGCCTTGAAACATCAGGATAAGACTAAAGTGACAATGACAAAAACGACATCATCCGTTTCGTGACCACAGTTATTTCCCGTTTTACATTACCGTTATAATGCAAGTCTGTACCAAATTGGCAGCCTAGACGCCGTGTAACAAGCTGAACGAAATACGAAGAAGAAATATGTGCTACTTACGTTCCTACAATATATTTATTAAATTTAACACAAATAAACTAAACTATTCAGCTTCAAGGGTAACTAGTTTGTTTGTTATGCAAGCAAAAAGGGAAAATTAATGAACCTTCTTCACAGAATGAAACTTGCTTTTGACGCAACGTAATTCAGAATAAAAAACTAAAAAAAAACTAATACATAATAGCCTTCGACGAGTACCAATACAGGTTAAACCGGAGAGTTTCATACAACGGAGATTGACATAGTAAATGTACATGAAATTATAACACTCACAATGTAAGATTTGAATAGACACTAAAATGATAGGAACAATCGGAGACAGTATTGGTCAATTACAGAAGTGTCCCCGAAGTGAAAGCAGCTTTGCAAATAATAAGCGTGTGGGTGGTATTTGCGAAACAGATCATACAAACGTCAGTCAGAAGCTAATTAATGTTACACTAAAGAGTATTGCCTGCATGGTTTCACTTAAGCATTTGGTGATGAATGCCGACGATAACTATAGTGAATGGTACAATTATACTGTTTCTAACAATGTTGAATACAAAGATCGATTTGGAAGTGTCGATATTCGAATAAGTAACGAGTTTCATTACATATCACGTATGAATGCAAATTTAATGCATTGTACAAATACAAAAATATGCAAATTATAACCAAATATAAGGCCGATCCAATATTAAATGTAGACAACAATAAAAATAAGTATTAAAATGTAACTAATAGAGTATGTTGCGATGTGATTATCTATTTTAGAACAACCAGCCTATTCATGTTAATGAAGATAACTGTAGGTCACCAACAGGAAGCTGAAGATAACATTTTTTGCTTATTTCCTGCTTCAATACAAAATAATTACGAATCGTATGGTTCATTGCAACTTGTCTGATTGCTAGAAAAATACAATATTACTATTCATGAACCTTATAATCAGGAATTTAAAAACAATATTTATGTTTATTGGCATTTATGCGGTAAAAAGCAAGTTGAAAATTGTTTCGTTGAACGAGCTTTAACACGGAACATTATATTGATACATAAAAACGGCAGACTAGACGAGAGCTCATCATTAGTTATTTAGAGTTCTCAGGGCGACGTGAGTTGTGGAAAATTAGTCACATTTGCGGTTGTCTGTAGTCATGCATTAGTGCGTAAATTGCACTAGACTACGTGTAATCCCATCGGCTGCTCATTAGTCGGCTCGTAACTGACTGCAGGCTGCCGTGGGAATCTCTGCTAAGTAACATCATCTGTCGATGACTCGAACCGTCTACTGAAACGGTTCATTTATAAGATTGAAGCAAAACGAAACTTGGTTCATTTATTTTCTAAAGGATCACTAAACTGTCACGGCTGCTGATGCTCTCAGTTTGGTTCGAGATATATTTAAGGACCGAAACTAAATAGTTTACGTATTTGCTTTTAACCTTTACGACTAGTTCTCCCCTAATGGCTATTAATAGATACAACAGAAGGTGGAATACCTTTATCTTCTATTGTCAACTCTAATAAAATATGTGTTTTATTTACAGTAAATTATAAGTTTTTAAATGATCTAGATCTAGATTTCGATGATTTACAAATTGAGATTAAACTTTTTCTTTCAAAATAGTTTCTGTATCTAATGATCACTGTGATACCGAAATAATATGGTCAGTTTTCGATACTGGATATGAATGTAAATGTGAGCTAGTAACTAGTGGAAAACTGATAAAGATGTTTGCTCACACAAGGTCAGTGGGGTGACACAACCACCATGTTGACATATCAAGTACAAAATAAAATATCGTGCTAAAATATAAGAATTTCTTAAATAAAGCTCAAATAATGCTGCAGATATGCAGTATGCTATGAAATAGAAAAAGCTGGTCAAAGAAACACCCTTATCAATTGCTAGTCATGTCGTGCTTATTGCCAATAGTTTAACATTGCCAACAAGCGCTACACATACGGCGCTATCAAAATTAAAGAGTAGTATGACCAATATATATTTTCACTAATATGTAACCTGGACATCAAGCACGTTACCTCTCACGTGATTATTTTAGATTGTGATATTAACACTATCGATCACTATCACCACTCAGCGGTTAATATCGCATTTCTTTCTCTAATCGAATACTGGAAATTCAGCGAATATAGGTTAAAATAAATTAAAAAACTACGATTACTTAATTCCACTAGCAACATCAGTAACCTTGCTATTTATCCCACATAATCTATCTATGTTAATACGGCATAGATATATTCTTATCTCTGCGATAAATAATATTCTTTGCTCCAGGATGTTGTTTGCGAACATCACAAATGTTTTTGCGTTTTTCTTTGCAAGCGTTTGGTCAAATCCGTAAACATGAGGTGCGAAGCGATGATTTTATTTCCTGTTTAAATGAAAAAGTGAATCCAAAAAAACCAATGACAAGATCAGTGCAAACACATAAAAAAATCTTGGCAGCTTAGGTCATTTTCACAGAAATCGTTGCGTTTGAAATCAGGGGCGTTGTTATAAGGCGTGTTTGATGATTCACTGCTCTTGTTTCCAGTGACAGTCGCCTACGATGTTTATACTTAATGATTTTGGCAAGAACCCACGTTTCTAAATTTGGTCATATTTATCAAATTGTTCTGAAAACATATGTTACTTTTTTTTTTAAATTACCTCCTGTGATACACTGGCCATCATGCATGATATCATTCATGCAAATGAGGCTGTCATGTATCACTTTCGATTATATAACACGGACCACGTCATTGAACCTCATAATAACTTCTGAGACAGCATCCTGTTAGATTTGTGACATACAGATTTGTAATTGTGTCGTAATGCCACATTAGAAGAAACGAGCCAGGTAACCGTTTCTGCATTAGACTAATAGATTATTTACAACTTTGTGAGTGTTTGTTATTTTTAGTTTGATAAACAATAATGACAATTTTAGATATTTGGTTCATTGATGGATGGATGCTTAAAGGGAATATTTGCAGCAAAAACAGAATCATAATAAGTCAATCGTACCTAAACCTACTACATATTTAGCTTCAGATGCTTCCAAAAACTCCTCTAATGAGTCGTAATCTCGCAAACTTAAATAATTGTGGAGAAGCACGCGGACAAAAAAGGGTCGTAGGTAAGGCAGTGGAGGGGGGTGTGGACGGCCACAAAAGGGACCTCGGTGTCGGAGGTCTTGTAAACATAATGTAAAGGAAACGGTTTTTTGTAAGAATTCGGCGTCGTTGCCGACTCCGGCGCGAGCGCAGGTAGGAATTTAAAATTTCTCTAGCTGTGCTCGTTCGTACCGATATTATCTTGGTTACTTACGAGTACAAACGTTGCTATCTCCAAGCCAACTGTTTGCACAAATATGGACGACCTTCCAGCTTGCATACGTGACTGTGTTACGTGGCACATAAAACTGTATTGCCTTTTCTTGCCTTTTTATCAAGAAATCATCGTTTCTTGAGTAGTTTCTGAGTTTTTTTTTAATTGTAAGAATCCACTATCCCGCCATTTTGAGAATTACGAGGAACTACAAGACTGCAATCTTGAATAATCTTATGAGTTGAACTTTTCTTCTCATGAGTAAGGATAATCCTTATCGTGGGTCTTTATATAAATCCAAGTAACATACCATTAGCGCTTACAGAGTTAAAGTACCTACATAGCTCTAAATAGAACTTAATGTAATATTAAAATTTCGACATTAAATATTTGGATAACATTAATACAGCCCAAACGTCCGTTTAAAATATTCAGCAGTTTCAGATAAAGCAAACCGGTTTAGTAGTTAACATAGTAGATCACATCTGTCCATCTGAATTGTGAGTAGTTGTCCTTGAATAGAGGTCAGTGGACATACAAAATTCACAGAAAGTGGCTCCCCTACTGGTCCCACACCGTATTTAAAATAAAATGATGCTACACTGTCAGACCTTGAATATGTTAAGGACCAGACAGGTCAACTGAATTCATGTGTACCTACACCTTGTTAATATTAATCGTGTTGAAAACACACACTTTTAATTTAGGTCATGTGTTAAAATGTAGACATTATTTTGTTTGGCGTCACTGTTTTATGCTCGCTTTTTTCACTTTTCTTTTGTTTTAATTTATTGATGAGCTTTTTAGATTTTCTTGTGATGGTAAGAATTCAAAACAGATTATCAATAACGTCAGTGATAGCTTTGATATCAACATTTGCATTCTTGTTGTTTAATTTTTTATAGTGTTAGTTTGTAGTTTAAATTCAATTTAGTTACCGGCTTCTTCGTAATTATTTGAAAGAGACACATCCCCTATGATTTCTGCTTCATTATGATTTGTAACATAGAGTTCAATATCTTTTAAATAAATTACAACTATGAATGCTTACTACGTAACTTGAAACTCGTCAAGGGTTATTTTTAATATATTTTCTATCTTCAAAGATCAAAATGCCACACTGTAAATTTGCTTGGGTGCTTTTGTTCTGAGTTGACTTTCATTTTTATCATGTGTTAATTTGTCTGTAGTCGTCGTTCGTATTATCGTCTTCTTGTGAAGGCAATTTGTTTATATATATATATGTATTGGAAACCGCTGGTTTTAGCTCAAGTTCTTTGTTCATTAGATAACTTACTTCTCTTACATTATGAATTTAAAAGACAGAGTACATTTAGACAATTTAAGATTGGTTTTTGTTATGATAAAGAAGGTCCGAAATCGTCCTGATATAAGAAGCCACACACTTTACATTTAAAACTAATAAGTTGAGAGATCGATATTATGCATTGCTGATATCGACTGTATGCAGGAAGCCGGACATTTGTTAACTTTAAACAAATCAACACATTAATCATGGGTACGTATTCCACGGCCTCTGCCAGCACATAACAATTAGATGAAGCCATATTTATATTGGAACAATTGAGTGCGTACAACTGGACAATTATGCCAATCACGCGTCGATTCGCCGATGCATTGAAATGCAAAACAATACCGAGTACATCGCACAATCTTATCAGATGCCATTTCAATTATTTTGAAGAATACATAATAGACGGAAGCCTCACATGTCTACCAAAACTTTGTATGTACTCGTTAACTAGCCCTTTTTCATGACACACCTGTTTAACAATAAATTAATGCGCCAGGATTCGTCCCACTGACATAATTTCCGTCAATGCCAATGGGACTGTAAAGATAAACTGCAATTTATTTACCGGGCGCAGTTAAATTATTTATGTACCAGTCGTTTTTTATTGTAAATGATATTTATTGGTACATCAACATATTATTTTTCCTGTAGTAAACCTATCCGATGCACGATAAATTGAATTCTCGCATAAAATCAATCCCACATCGGGAGAAACATGCTGTAGTCTAGGACACGTTTCCGCATCGAATGAAACAAGTTTAGCTAAAGTTTGGTTCAGGTCTTTGAACTAAGTCTGTAACTAAAGTTCACGACGGTAACTTCAAACCGTCGTTTTAGATTATGTAACGAATGATTCCAAATATTTGTCTTGAATCCTAATAATACTTTTATTATCTTCCGTATTCCGAAGTTTATCTCCAGTCGAGTCGAGAGATACGATGATGTTTACAATGTGCCGACAAATTTGGACGCGGTTTGTCCCACTTTTCGCCTCAACTAAACATTTATCTACATATATAAAGCTATCTGACATCGCAAACCTGGGCTTGGAAATATTCTTCACCATTTGTAGAGATAAGTGATCTAGTCAGCGATGAAAGTAATGGCTGGGTTATGGGCTCGGTTGCCACAGATGATGGCAAATGAGCTTTATAAGTCTGAAGTAATGATGCGGATCACTCTCTGTCGCGCGGCCCTTTTCATCCGCCTAATTAGTTGAAAGGAGCACAGCTTTTATTTTTCCGCTGACACACTAATCTCCCGAGAATGTGCACGAATTTATGCGCTCGCACATTGCTGAAGTTCGAGCCTTATAAAAGTTGAAATCACAGCCAAGTGGAGTCTTATTAAAATAATATGCCGTAAATTTTAGAGAGCAGTGGTGGCCGAGTGATAACGGCCCCGACTTACAAATTGTAGGTTGCGGGTTCAAACCCAGACAGGCGCATTACTTTTTGTAATTAATTTCATCACCACTGCTCTCAAAAACGGTGAAGGAAAACATCGTGAGGAAACCGGCATGTCTTAGAACCAAAAATTCGAAGACATGTGACATTCACCAACCCGCACTGGGCCCGCGTAGTGGATTACGGCCCATTCCCTATCCTAGGCCTGTGAGTGAGGCCTGTGTCCCAGCAGTGGGAACGTTAAAAGGCTGATTATGCCGTAAATTTCACAGATAATTTTGCGCCGGCTGTAATTAAACGGTTGATATCATATCGATGTAGATCAAAACGAACCGATGATATAACCCAAACACAATTTGAAACTTCAACTTGATATGTCTTACTAAACAGAAATGACAGTTATATGAGACTTAATAAGTAGACATTAAAACGGACGAATTCGCGTAATTATTACCACTTAATAATAAGCTCAGGAGTAATTTGAGTAATTACGGTATACGAAATTGTTATTGCGAAATCAACGTGACTGTAATTATATTAGAACATTTTTAACCACACAAGTTGTTGTTAGGCATTTCAAAATACCACTTTTGAATGTGAATTTCTTTTATAAAAGAGGATGCTAAGTTATAGTGTTAGTATCTTCAAAAGACATACTAACACTCACCCTCATACACATACACACACACACACACACACACACACACACATTACACATACCCTCATTCACTCAATTCACCTTGTTTTTGATTATTTACTCGTATTGTATAGTTTACACTTCTTGTTTTTGAAGGAGCGGAGTCTCCTAATACAGGCATCTTTTGCTTAAAAGGAGGCTCCAATCTCAAATTTGTTGTACTTTTAAGGTTATCAAATAAACTATTATTATTATAGTAGTTATAGTAGCTAGGTACAGCGATCACCAGAAATTGCTATGTAGGTTGCTACTAATACTATGAACCTGACTACTGCACAAAATTGTTCATAGATGCACGCCATAACAATACCAGCACAGAGATGAAAATGATAGAAGATAGTCTTTGCCTGACTGAGTATAAACTCTTTAGCGGCGCCTACACAAGAAAAGAAACTAGGTATAGATAGTTCCCTACATTTGAAAACTCACAGTATACTAAACAAACAAAGTGCGGTGTGAATTAGGGTATAAAAACTACGGAAGTAGCACAACTTTTACGTTGTTTGTTGAAAACAAAATGCTCATAAAATTTTATGTTTAGAACTAACAAAAGTAAATATAGCGACCGACAGACAGTTTTGTAATAGTACGATTGTGACATTTGTGACGTAACGACAACAAATGCCGAATAAGTTTGTTTCGGTCGTTATGGCCCTCGGTCCTTCCGATACTCGCCACTTATGTTTGAGGTTTTGGAATAAAATTTCGGCAAGTGTAAAAGTATATCTTGTACATCACTTTATTATTAAGACATCATCAGCCGCCAAGGACCTTGTGTTCGGTGGTTCTTTTTGGACACTTTTTATTTATAATGACAGACATGTCGAGACCAATCGTACTTAAGCTTAGCGTCTTTTTGGATAATTTTCTTCGTTTTGGTTTTTGGCAATTTTTCTTATTTTAAAACTAATCAGTGTTGAAGCACTGCATTTTTGTAAAGTCTAAGAAGGCAACAGTTGTATTAAATGACCACTTAAAATATAGGTGGTCGTTTAATAAAAGGTTCATGTAATCAGGTTATGTAAAAGTCAGTCGTGCGCATCGTTACACTAAAATGATCTGAATGTTTCTAATGATCACTGAAGCGATAACGTTTCAGTTACATATTATTACTTACAGTTGTGCAGCTGATAGAAATCTAAATTGACTGAAGAAATTGGTTTTTGTGATAAAAAAGTGATTTGAGTGCGAAAACATCAGTCTTATTGCTAGATTTTCATGATGAAAATTACATCTACATGATCAGCTCTCCTCTCCTCTCCATGAGAGCTAGGGAATACATTTAGAGTAATTTTCCTTAGTATAAAATTTATATTAAATAGTCAGAAAGCCAAGACCTAAATAGTATTTTTGTAATAAAATATGCCTACATTTAAAGGATATATCAGCGTTCATTATCTTGCTCATTGCGCATAAAACTCGCCCATTTGAGACCGCTCTCATGTTCTGTAAGTAAATGTCTAACAAACACTAAACGTCTCGATATCTAATCGAAAGACCACACTTTAATCGATTCTATGTTTATTGCAGTTTCCAATTCGATTCTCGATATTGGAAAGCGAGAATCGGTATGACTGGAGGGCCGAGTGCGTGGGTGGTGGAACCTGTATTGTGCTATTGTCGAGCCCAAGTTCTAGGGCTAAGAGATATACCGCGTACAGTCAATGACCAGTAGTACTATTCTGCACCTGCAGTGCGATTCTGAAAACATCTCACAGTGTAAACTTAGTTGGAGTGAAAATAAAGTGAGTTTTCACTACTTCGCAACGGTTGCTAAACTCACCTCACCATTTCGGTAGTAGGTACCTACCGCTAGCATCAAAATTTGGTAGTCTATAATCTCGAGAAGTCATTCCAAGAAATTGTGAACCGACATAAACTAATGATATATTGGCGAACAACTTGGCGAATAATTTCAAGAGATTTTATAGACTGTCAAATTTTGAGGATTGTAAAAAAGTATTCCAAATGTTCAGTTGAAAATTTATAGAGAATTTACAATCTCTCAAGGTTACGGAGTTACAATCTTACGGAGTTTTCCATTTTCAGCGAGATATCCAAATGCAGCGACTGCTTCCTGACATCCACAACCCAGTAACTGGAAACCCAATACATGTGTTACATTGTATGGCTACTTCTCTGTATCGTAACTACTACTGTCAAAGATCTACCGTAATTTTTGACCAACAGCTTAGTTTGTCCCGGCTACCATTTAAACAATGCGCTTCAACTCCACAATACAAAATGAACAGTCATTTCAGCAAATCATCTAAATGTCTGGAGCTTAAGTGCCTACTATTTACAGCGCTATAGTTTCTTCGTGTACTTTTGCTGGCAATCAGTACTGCTCACCCACGTACGGCGTAGGCGTTATGTCCCCTACAAGATAGGACCTACAAACATATTTAACTGTCCTGAGGCGAAGGACTTGATATTATTTAAGGGACACGCATGATTTTAAATGGTGGGCGATCCGGTTAAATTGTAGCTGCGTTCTTTTTCTGAATATTTTTATTTGCATAGGTAAACATCTATTCTAAGCTACGTAGAACAAGGAACAGAACCTCCCGATTTGTTATGTATAATTGAAAACACAAAACTCCAAAAGTGTCTCCCAGTTTTGGTTTTGATGGTTGGTTGTTGGTTCGGTAGTCTATACTAATATTATAAAGAGGATAGATTTGTTTTTTTGTATGTAACAAATAAACTCAAAAACTACAGGAACGATTTCAAAAATTCTTTCACCATTAGAAAGCTACATTCACCCTGAGTAACATAGGCTATATTTTATCCCCGTATTCCAACGGGAGCAGGAACTACGCGGGTGAAACCGCGGGGCGCTGCTAGTCAGATATAAATTTATTGATACATTGTATTGTAGATGAGCCGTCATTGTACATGACGAGGCAGCTGGTATTCAATGAAGTAACCAATACAACACTCACAATGCATTCAATCACCAACTATGACACAGAAGAACGCCCACATTTTTATCGACAACGTATCATTGACTTATCACATTGGCTAGTTGACTACTACAGTAAGGCATAACCCCGATTTCTTCACTAGAAATTTGAATATAAGTATGTATTACCTACTTAGACTAAAAACTTGTTTTTTGTTTGATATTATAGGTAAGCTCGTGTATGACCACTATATATCACTTCGTGGAAAGTGATATGGTCTATGATATAGCACGCTTGCCGAGAAGTAACCACTTAAACTTAAATATCCCCAAGTTATATCTATCTAAAAAAAAATTGGCATTCCAGTAAGGTTTGACATGTTATTTTCATCTACTCGATACAAATACCGGTGCTTAGAAGAGATATAGCTTACAATGGCTAATTAAAGCTTGAATTAATCACGGTTGTACTACGTAGGGGCGGAACGTTCACCGTTGTTTCGGGGAATCGTAAACACAGCAATGGGCGGTAGAAATTTGATTGAAGTTCATCTTGTAAATCTTTGGCGCAATGTAATGGGTGGCAGGTGTAGACATCGCTTATTTTAATACCAATAGAAACATAGACATATATATAGAATAATTCACCCGCATAGTTCATGTTCCCATAGGAATATGGGGATATAATATATTCCATGTTCACCGGAGATAGTGTAGCTTCCCAAAAGTGAAAGAATTTTTCAAATCGGTCGAGTAGTTTCGGAGCCTATTCAATGCAAACAAACAAAAAACAATCAAATCTTTCCTCTTTATAATATTAGTTTAGATGTGTGTAGATACCTACTGTCAAGTATTTTACGTTTAGGAACGTCACTAAGTCTCTCTTAAACACTGGTATCTGAATGGTATGATTAAGGCGATACCCCGACCAAAACCTTGCGATAGTGCGTTTTTCTTCGCTATTCAGAGACTATTAACTCATTAGTTATGAGAAATAATCTACATGTAAAAGCACATTATTAATGTTCGATGTCTTATCATCACATTCCACGTTCTAATTTGTTTTTATGTGTTATAAATAAATATAAAATCTACTTTTAAAAAATGACTAAAATTGTTGATTTTATGCATCTGTTGCTAAATGCAACGCTCTAATCATTTGAGGATTACACTAATGGATAGATAATTTATTAATCTATATTCTACACGTTTTATTTCATTTCAAAAGATCGCTATTTTTTTGAAATCCAAATAATGTGTGAATTCTATGATAAAAAGGCGTGCGCAGGATGCGGGCGGCAAAAGGAACGAATGCTCAGAGTTATTTGGTCAGGGAAGCGCCTTAAGCGAATTCAGCGAGTTTTCTCATGGATAATAACATTTTGCGTTCTTATATTTCTTCTTCGAAATTGATCCAACTTCTGAATTTACTGGGTGCAATACTATTCTAGACTAAAAAGTCTAAAATTACAACCATTCCAGCAATTTTTTCATATACATATAATTATTGAACATAAACTGTCATTACACGCTTCACCTACATCGCTAATTAGAACAATACTACAGAACTATACTAATTTACTAATTAATTTAACTTATAACACATATCTATACGCACTTTTATTTATTAATCATGAATCTTTTACTGCTAACTTCAACTTCTTTTTTTCGATTTTTGTTGTCTTCTTTTGATATTATGCATATTATACTAGCTCTGCTCACGAATTTATTATAATATCTTAATATTTCTCACTAAGCGAAAAATGTAGAAAATTTCAAATTTCATCTATTCACGTCACACCTCTGCGTTTGGGTCAAAGAAATTGATATGTGTACCAAATTTCAACATAATCGGTCTAGTAGATTCGGAAACAATTGACTGTGACAGACGAACACAACAGTGATCCTATAAGGGTTCCGTTTTTTATTCGGACATACGGAACCCTAAACATTGTTAATATAAAATGAGTAAGTTTCGTAGAGATTCTTTTCTTACCAATACGAAATGAACAAGATCGCCATCAACAGGTACAAGATCAAGACCTACCTACTATATTACATAAAGACTTTACACAAACTAAAATAGACCGCTCCATACACGCAATAAATGGCTACCGGAGCAATATAGCTCCTTTCAACACTAAGTTCGTGCGTATTGTTTATCCATGTGCCGAATTGTTATTTAACAAAGTGTAAACAAGGTTAAGATGATTAACTAATAGGTACTTAGGTACTCGTGTTACCGGGAAGGGTAACCAAATGTTTCTATAAACTACGAATATGTTTACAAGAAGGTCTCTATGCGTGTGTACGGCGCGTGCGTTCTGAAATATCCTTGACAATAACCCGAAATTAGTTATATGTAGGTTGTGTGTACTAAGACTGAGCTAATTCGGGAACAGTACGGAGTGAATAAAACGGAGTGCTAACTACACCTACTGTTCTAGTACGCTTCACTTAACGCTTCTTCTTCAGTTGAATATCACCTATTCAGTCGTATATTTCTGAGTAGCACTATGAATATTGACTGGGCATGAAGTTATTATAAAATACTAGCTGACTCAGCAAACTTTGTTTTGCCATATAAAATAAAATAAAAAATGTTAGGGGTGGACAACCCTTATCACTTAGGGGTATCAAAAACAGATAGTAGCCGATTCTCAGACCTACTGAATATGCATATAAAATTTCATAAAAAGCGGTCAAGCCGTTTCTGAGGAGTATGGTAACTAACATTGTGACACTTACGAGCTTACTTTCTACCAAATATAAAAAATATCAGTATTTTAGACGCCAGTGAATCAATCAAGCCTCAACGGTTTAACAGATTTGGGAAAGAACTTAAAACACGAACAGACCAGCTCCTGGATTAGGACATAGGATACGTTTCCCCCGATAGTAGAACCTGCATTCCTGTGAAATGATTTCACAGGAATGCAGGTCAAAGTTCACACAGGCCAATCTAATGGCAAAAGCTAGTAAAAACTCCAACAATGTTGGACACAAATAGAAACATTACCTCCTATAAACTGTCCATGCCCTACGCGTGCGCAATTATTCCATCTACATGAATAAATAAATAATTTACACCCTGCTTACCATGTTGCCACACAACACACTCAATATTAAGCGCATCCCATTTAAACATGAAAAATGCAACATATTGTACCCCAGTCTTCTTTCATCTTCGCCACAAAAAATAGATATCAATAGACCTCCCCAAACCGATCCTATAAACATCCAATTTTATTTTACGACCGAACATTAGACGACACAGAGAAATAAATAAAACATGGCCATAAAAATAATGTCTAACACCCCTCACAACCCTTCCTGGTACAATATCGTAAAAGGGATGCATCTATGTCACCGGATAACTCGTTAATTAAGGTTGCCACAGACGGGCTGGACGACAATGCGACAGCCATACGACAACTCCTTATATGAGTCAAAAGAAATTATCATTGCAACAATTTAGTCGTATCAACGTTTATTTGGGAGCCTTTAACTAACAATATCGTAACGACAATATTGATAATACCCGCATTTGGGTCACCGACATTACCCGCCAATTGGATTATTGATAAATGCCAATAAGTTTCGCTTAACAACAGAAAAACATGCTATTATTATGAACAGTTAGTGGACAATTACATGTTTCTTCATAGTATCTGCTTCAAAATATCTAAAAACAAGCAATCAATAGTCATATTTCTCTCACAATCTTGATCAGAGTAAAATTGCAGTACATATCCAATATTTTACGACTCCATACATCCTAATTACATCCTTTATATTGCAGCTTAACAAGAAAATATTGCACTGTATTTTATACCTTGCGATTTGTACTCAACCCGCCATACCCGTCTTGCCCCGGCCTTATTGAGAGACTCAACGTTCCTAGCGTGTTTGTCTACATAAAGCGCATATTTCTGCTATCTATGCGAATATATTACTGTTTCTGGTAGCTAACGGTTAAAAATATCTTGCAATTTACGTGTTCACACACATTTATACATGTTTGTACAAACAAGTCTTTATAAGCGAAGTCTGTTTGGTTTTCACTGAACCTAATTGCAATTAAATTAAGTGATTAAATTGGAGAACTAGCATTCCGGAATATCGAATTGTTACAACAAATTTTTTGAAATAAGTCTTCGCATTGAAATCTTCTCGCGTGACTTGAATGAAAATAGAAAAACTCATCCACTTTCCTCCGATGTTTATTGACACAAACAAGAGTCAATACATCGGTATGCCTGGCTGATTAATCCCGGCTCGACAGATTGATCGTCATCCGATGACAATATTGGTCTAACGAGGCGATCAATTACGACGCTTCTTACATTCTTCACATACTATTAAACAGAAATAGTTTATAAAAACTATCGGTATTATAAAGCTAAGACTAGTCCAAGACCAGTTTGAAATCTCAAGCTATCTACAAGTTTCGGAATTTTATCGGTCGACTAGCTGCTGCCCGCCACTTCGTCCCCGTGGAATCCCCGATTTTAAAACATTCTTTATCGCTGCTCCACTCCTAGTGGCTTAAGCGTGATGATATATAGCCTAAAGCCTTCCTCGATAAATGGTCTATTCAACCCAAAAAGAATTTTTCAATTCGAACCAGTAGTTCCTGAGATTAGCGCGTTCAAACAAACAAACAAACAAACTTTTTAGCTTTATAATTAACTAGCTGCTGCACGCGACTTCGTCCCCGTGGAATCCCCAATTTTAAAACATTATTTATCGCTGCTCCGCTCCTATTGGCTTAAACGTGATGATACATACCCTAAAGCCTTCCTCGATAAATGGTCTATTCAACCCAAAAATAATTTTTCAATTCGAACCAGTAGTTCCTGAGATTAGCGCGTTCAAACAAACAAACAAACAAACAAACTCTTCAGCTTTATAATATTAGTATAGATAATATATATAATATAATATAATAATATATAATATATGTATATTAGTATAGATTAGAGTTTTGAGGATAGCAGAAGACGTCTGTTGGAGGAGCGGAAATCCTAAGAAACAAAGGTAAGACTGTGTGGAAGCTAGTTGCAAGACGAGAAAAGATATGACTGCTGAAATTACGATTCATTAAGAAGAATGCAAGAAGAAGACAAGTTGCGCCAACATGATGGGGGCATAAAAATGCTTCAGTAACCTAAGAGGCTTATCACTTTACGTTCTCGAATTTTTATTATAATTATGCGTGCTCGATACGATATCATATGAGCTGCTCGGAAATACGCTAACACAGCTGTATTATTGCTTCAGCTGTCAGAATTAGCACGCGCAAAGAACTCGTTCTCGTTTTTAAATTCCAAATTACAATTATACACGAGTCCGTATTTGCAATTTCCTTGATAACAAGAGCAAGTTGGCAGACATCCTTTTTAAATTTCACTTGAATTAACATCGCTTAAATGACGTCATAAAATGTCACAGCTATTTCAGAGATTAAACTACAAAGATAGACATCGTGCCTTATAACGAACTAGACGAGAATTCTCGCTGGTTTTGGTTGGCAACTAAAACTTGTCACGTCTGTGCGCCGCCTTAACCGACACGGAAGTTTCTACCCTATATGGGTACGGCTGGGATATATACAGGCTAGGAACAGGTCCCCTGGAACGGTAATAGTGGTCGTAATAAGCTGAAATAGCCGTGTGCGCGCTAGTCAACATTAGGGGGTCCAGCGACCACTTACGATGCCGCCTCGCAGTAAATTGAAACAAATATGCGAAAATATTGATAGCTAGTATTTTCTGTCAAGTCGTTAAAAATAGACATACTATTCCACTCTGTTACTTAATCTCCAAAATATTGCTTGAAAACCAAACCAGTAACATGAAGTCATTATCGATTTCTGAATTAAGTATTTAATGAACACTTCTGCATGAGAAATTCGTATTAAAATTAACTTTGTAAAGTTCATCATCGAAAATGCTCACTCCAGTAACCGCGGTAAATCTGTTGAAATTAATTATTTGTATTCTATATTGAATCATCAGTCACGCGACATACCTGTCATTATCACAAATAAGCATCATTACTACATGAGACACACGGCTAGAAATAATTTATAATCAACATGTTCTCAGCTTGACCAATAACCGATTCGCTAATTATATCTCATATCATTTCCTGCATCATTTTCATAGGAAACTATAAAACCTCACATTTATGTATATTATAGGGAATCTTGCGATAAATTAAATTCATTATACAACGACACTTCAAAGGTTTTATTTCAATGGAGTTCAATTACTTTCAACGATTCGAACGATAGACGTTAAACTAGGTTTAAAATTAGTAAGGCGAAATCCTAAGAAATCTAATTTGAAACAGTATAATAAGCATCTGATTTAGTCTGCAATATGATTTGAACATTTTATGATTCCCATCACCACTATGGACTTCAAACGAGAATTTGAACACTGACAATGAGTCAGTTTCGGTGTTTCTTGTCAGAGTCGTCAGCTGAAGAACCCCGGCCGTATAAATTTGCATGCAAAAAAACTGGCGTCGGGCTTATCACGAGTTTATTGCAAAAACAAGACGCATTCACGTGTCACGTCGACTCTGATCTAACGCTATCAGCCGTCACAGTTGACGGAATTCATTTTATCTCTTAATTACTACTATTTTCCTATTACTAACAAGCTTGCCGCGGAGGAAATGTCCAAGAAAAAGTAGGCTTTATATTAACGATGATAAAGACTGTTATTGAATACTAGCTTCTGCCAGCGACTTCGTCCGCGTGGAATAGTTACTTTACCCCCGATTTTGAAACTCTCAGCCCGATCGGTTTAAAATTGACAAAAGATAGACATGCTGTTTTGGGATATTTTTTAGATAATTTTATGTAGAACATTTCCGTAATACATGATTTCTATGTAACTTTAACCATTAAGGCTACACACGCGACGGAAGCTTAAAAAATGGAGTAACTTCTTCCGTTTTCCCAACATTTTCCTTCACTGCTCTGCTCCTATTGATTGTAGCGTGATGAAAAGTATACTATAACCTGCCCAGGAGTATGAAGAATAATTGCACCAAGTTTCGTTAAAATCGGTCGAGTAGTTTTTGTTTCTATAAAGAACATACAGACAGACAGACAGACAGACAGAAAGACAGACAGACAGACAAAAACTTTACTGATTGCATTTTTGGCACCAGTATCGATCACTAATCACCCCCTGATAGTTATTTTGAAAATATATTCCTTGTACAGAATTGACCTCTCTACAGATTTATTATAAGTATAGAAGATGTGTTTTCAACTTATAAATCAATCTATGAAAGTATAAGTCAATCGCAGATTTGAACAGACATTCGAACGGTTTAATAGCGCCTCTAAGCGCCGAATCTATAGAAAACGAGGCCAAATATAGTCGTCATTAGCACTTATTGACTGTAAACTTGATAAATGATAAAGCTGCGCCTGCAACGGTTGGTCATAGTTAAGATTTGAGTTATTAGTTTCGAAAGTGGGAGCCAGAAGCGTCTGGTCTGAAGTGGTCTTGTTCAAACTTTTTTGTGAGCACTCGACTGTCTTCATTAAACTATCAAAGAATTCTTTGTAAGACACCCTGGGAAAGTTTTTTGGTAACTGTAACTAGTGTATTGGATCAATGATCTATGTACTCAAAAGTGTGATTTGTTGTTACAAAAATCAATATTTGTCGCCGAAAAGATATCATTATCGTTGATAGTGACGTCACGATCACTAACAGCATAGCGTTTGGTAAACTTGCGCATTTTGGCGCATTGAAATCATTGCGAGTTGCATAATATTGACCCAGAGATTTATGTTGTATCTATTTCAGTATTTACAGATATTTATTGTGTACTTCTGTTTGTGATAACAAGACTGTATTGTTTGATATTTGATTTAATAAAAAGCAGGCTTAATTTTTACTTGTATTTATTTTTGCATGCAGTGTTTCCATGCCACAATTTGTTCTGACTGTGTTACGTCATAAGGTTATCACGCTTAGAAAATAATGTTCGTAAATCTACTCATGCGCAAAATAACCACTATTATATTAGATAGTAGCATAAGCGTGGCGCGATGGCGAATTGAACTTAATATTTTGTCACAGTTTACGCCAATTGTAAAGGTGTGAACCAACGCACGGCAATTTACACTTCAAACGTTTACCCAGTGAAGATAAGTCTTTATCAGGGAACTGCCAACAGCGATATCTGTTCGTGTACATTAATCATATTATTAATTAGTTTGTCGTTCTCATGAATATAATGAGACATCGATTGAATCAATTACAAGTAGTCAAAGGTGCACAGTGGCTCCTTTTATCGCGAAACGTGATTTGCGATATGGTAGAAGATAAACCAAGGAATAGGATTATTTTTATGTATCATTCAGTAATTTTACAGTGCTATGGTTTAGTGTTTCAAAGACTGACCTTGGAAAATTCGAATCTACAGAAGCGTTTTCTAGTCTTTTTATTTCTTTATTCATCAATGGTAGACTCGCAATTGACCAAAATTTAACCTGATCAAATGTAATGATGTGATCGACAATGGAACATGTTTGGCCAGAAGTAACTGTTCACTCGTGGCTTGAGAATAACAGTGGCCGTATTACGAAGTGCCAATACTATTATGATTCGTGTGAGAGAAAGAGATAGTGCTATTCGTCTTGTGTAACTCCGTCTCTCTCTGACAGAGAAATCATGATGGATTTAAGACGTCATAATAGGTCGCCTGGTTGAAGACTTTCCTTTCGTCGGGTGAAGATAGCAACCATGGTCGATTAAAGCAACAGAAGCTGGACTACGCCATTTTTAAATTACAAGAGAAAATTCAACGCATAAGGCGCATTGTCGCATGAGCAGAAAGTCATTTGAGCCTTAACTGTCAACATTTCTTACTATTGACCAAACAATGCTCTATACCTGCGTCAGTTACTAGGTAGATTGAGTTATTATCGTCACTGCATCAGTGCATTCACCAAGGACTTGCGCCAACGCACTTTATGCCTAATAAGGTAGTGACGTAAGTACACAATTTCATATTTAGATTTGCATTCCTCTGTTTCACTACCTGTCATGCGCTGATGGCTTATATGAAATAACGCATTTGGGAATGGAATCGTAAATTCAAGATAGTACCTTACACATATTAAAACGACGAACTTTAAAATTGAACTGCTCATTCAAAATAGGAATAGCTATTAGCCGGCGCACTTTTAAAACTGAATTCTAAATTCGAAATTAAATAACAATTATATAGTAATCCGGAGGACTCTAAAAATGGAAGCGTAAATTCAAAATAAGAATGGATACCCGGCGAACTTTATAATTGGAACTGTTAATTAAAAATAGGAATAGAATAGTTACCATTAAGTAAAACAAAAAAGTATTATCAATTCCAACGAAAAGATTATAATAGATTTTATTTGGGTGATTGGTTAGTTATTTTTCGTAGGTATCGTTCTTAGAATAACGGAGTCTAGCCTTATATCAGTGCGATAGCACTGCAGAAAATATGTATCGTAATCGCAACAATTATTCTTTTGAAGTGGACTGTACCGCATTATGGCTGACCGATTTTATTGTGAAATATTTCTTTCAGATTATGTACCTACAGGAAAACCATTAAACATAAACCTTTATACAAGCATGTTTAGGTACCAGCATACCATCGTTAAAAGACCTTCCACCTTCGGAATAATCTTAGTCATCAGCATCACAAAAACACAATATTTTATTTAAGTTTTCAGAAATATGAAACATACAATAATGTCTATTTATATAAACATCAAGCCGACAGCTCAGTGTACTTACCTACTCGCCGAGAACTTTACAAACAATAGAGATATTCCTTTGTTTGCCGTTGGCGAGATGCACCGAACACCGAACGCATCGCCCTGTTTATTTAAAATGATGGCAACACTACTTATCATATTCCACAATAGTCTGGCAACAATTACAATGGCTTCTGCGACGCCCAATTGTCGCATAATGGTCTACGACTCTATGACCCATTAAAATGGCCACACCTATACTAGAGATGTCCCATTTACGCACCTTAGTGAATAAGCCCATACAAAGTCAGTCACGCGTAGCGTAAACGGAACAGCACTAATTTATCTGACATATCGCTTTTGTCGTACATTGCTGGTGACATTTCAATTTGAATCTTCAAAGCTTGACATGGCGAGTAATGTACGGGTATTCAATTAAATGAGTCGTTTGTTTCGTTTAGTTTGAAATTAGATAATTATTTGAAACTAGTTGTCGACTGTTGTATGATTGTATACGGATAGCTATTATTTTAAATTACAGTGAGGATGTCATTTAAGTTATTTCGGGGCGTTTTTGTGAAGTAGCAGCTCCAACATCCAAGGTCTGTTAATGAAGGCTCAAAGTATTGACCTTAGGAAGAATCACCGGCTTTGAAATAATGGCAAGGATTACGAAATTATTGCGATGCAGCAAATCTGAAGAATGGCCTCTGCTGACAATGAATTTAAGAAATAAAACAGTGCGGCTTATATCGTATTAATTGTGCAATATTAAATTTAATAGTATCTTGGGATAAAAATTCAATGCATACCAAAAAACTAAAAACACTAAAATAACTTCTAAAATTCGTCATAGATGTCACAAGTTCGTAATGATCATCCCGGAAATCTACACGATTATTTTGTCAGTCAAATTCATAAATACATGAAAGCAATGACTGACTCCTAGGACAAAGTCTACTTCAAATTAATCTTTTTAATGATTTTTCACCGCCATTTAATCAGAAACATAGCTGTTTATACTTGAAACCTGATGTCATCATGAGCGATTTAGCGGGGACCAGAAACAATGGGCCAATGATAGAACCCACTTATGCCACATTAATTAGATTAGATACGCATGTTGCTAAATTTTACATTTATATACTATTTCGAAATTATACATTGCACCACACCCCTACAGAATATATACGTACCCTTTACTAATTACAATGTTATACAATTAGATGAGAGATAAATAGATAAACCGAACGCTTCTATTTAGATTTATGAAGAAATATGTATAATACTCGTACGTATAACCTGACTCTTGTCTTACTGCATTCTGTAATTTGTATTATATGTATACTCAATTATTTTCGCTTTGGGATTTGTAGTTTTTGCAATGTCTACTACTTGCGTAACGAACTACTAATTGCTGATTGTTTAGATCTGAAACGGTCGCTATGACTTATATCTTTCTTGTTACCTGCTGCTAGAATGCCTAGAAGTTTACTACTCGATGCATTAGGCTAAATATGACAAGATCATCAATATTAATTTATGTTATGAATAGACTATGTACTCAATAGGTTATCATTAACGATTCCCAGTCTTCATCATTAGCCAATTCATCTTACTTCAATCTAATACATAATTGTATCTCACAGACTGTTACGAGCTATTTATTATACCATTAAAATTTACTACAAAAGCTACAAAAGGCCCAGTTTCTATCACTATAACACTATATAGTTACGCCGTTAAGTACAAAACAATCTACGTACCTTACCGAGAATTCTATTAACTTGGGTACTAGAAGAAAGTGCGTGTACTTTCGCTACCAATTTCTGTCTTCCAACAGAAGCACTAAATTCTTATTCCTAAGATTTCTAAAAGGCGAAAATTTATCTGAGTTTCACGATATTGTGTCAACCTATTACTTGTTTTAAACATTTTACGAGTAAATAACTTCAACCAGATAAGTTATATTCACGCTTATAATTCATGTTATAATGATGATATGAACTGGAGATTTGATGAGGATATTAAACATAAAATCACGTAGAATTATTAGAACTAAGATATAATAGAAGGTAAGTCAGTTCATCTATGACATTTACACATTGCTAGTGGTACCATACGATATAATGTAGATATGTATATGTAGGTTTACAGTCCAAGTCGCTGTAGTGTGACCACTGGGGACACGAGATAACAATACCAGTCCATATTCATATTTGTACCTACATACTCCTCTATACACAAGTGTATTGATTACTGACCAGTGGGACCCTCGATATTATAACTGGGCCACATTTAAAACTAATTTTGATCTACTTTTAACATAGACTGCGGCTAACAGATTCCAATCTGCATTACCCGACATTATTCATCGCACGAAGACCTAATGACACCATTTTTTTACTCTGCGCAAGCGCAACCGTTGATACAGATTCGCGAACCAAATCATATCGAGCTGGGGGTGAAAGTAAACGTGCTTTCTCTGCATTCAGCGTTCAGATAAAATAATTTTTAGCTCGTGACATTCTACCAGATCAGATGATACGCCGTGTAAAAGCCCTAACTGGTGTTTAAAATTGATACATAAAACTCGGTTGTCGCAAAGTACCGCCCACGAGCAATAAATTATCATTTGTAATGTAATAACGGTATTTAAACTAAGAAATGTGTTTGCTCCACATCGAATAACATAAATTGGCAGTAACAAAATTAAACGCATCCCATTAGTATTCGTCAGCTTGCTGAGATAAAAATGATGGATGGAAGAAGAGAAGATTTAGCATGATTTGAAAAATATTCTTTACATAATTATGTATTAGATATTTGAACGATTGAAATATACAAAATTATGTAGATCTCGCTAAATGTTAACCAAACTGTAGTAGCAACCAACTACTGCACACAATCGTGGAATCAGTATTAAATAATTCGTTGGTCACGATCGTCTACAAATACAAACGTCATATTCACACGAATTCAAAAAGTGTAAAATGTGTTAATATCCGATTAAATTTTAAATGTCCTTCGCTTGTGACTATTTGAAATCTAAATTAGACCTTATGCAACAAGTCCTAAGTAGTGTTTTGTATTCTCATATGAAGCCTATGTTTAGAATCTAAATTAACATTTCCGCCAAAAAATTATGTCGCTGTTGCGGTACGAATGAACTCGTAGGAAAGCTTAACTAAATGTTTTGACACAATCATAGAAACCAAACACTTAAGGAGCTAATGAATTTCATAAGACTTAAAACTGAGGAGATCAATAATTATCTTCTTAAAGAAAGTAAACACCAAGTCGAAAGCTATTTTAGGATACAGATAATCCGAACACGAAAAGCCATTAAGGTCAAGATTATTCCAATTAAATAGTAGAAATCTATCACTAAGAACATTTAGAATTTGATAAAGATGAAACAGCTTGTAATCTTGCTGCGGCGACTCTCACAAATGACCCTAGATCTGGGCACATTAGCGGAGTTGCTATCGAATATTCTGAGAACACGAGAGCTATGTCAGGAGCAGGGATGTTAAGGAGTTCCGTAACCGTAACCGAATATCCGAAATATTCTTATATCTTTCTGTAACCGTAACCAAATCCGATATAAAAGTTTCGGATTATTCCGATAGGGACGGAGTCTACGTGAGATACGTTAGGACTCATTTTTCTGCCCGGCTGAGCCGACCCACAAGCCGCGCGAGTCACTTGCACGTTTGTTTTTTATTAAATATCGAATATCCGTAACCAAAAAACTATCCGAAACTAAAGGACAATCCGAAATATATTCTTGTCTGTTACCGTATCCGAAACGGGTATAATTTTATTTTATTATCCGTATCCGTAATTTCATACCCATGACATCCCTGGTCAGGAGTTATAGGTAGGTACAGTTTGCTATCCGGCTATTATCATGGCTGCATCGGCGGGTGGAAAGCAATGGCACTCACCTACGACGGCCCGATACGTTTTAAACTTCGTGCGTCGCCATATACGGCTAATTCGAAATAACTAAGTTTGATACGGTTAAATGGAAAATCATTGAGGTAAGCTTCTTCGGAATCGGCCAGTGATTTTAATTGAAACTCTTACAAAGGTTTGTTTAGTCCATAAAACCAGAATTGCAGTCGTAAAAGTGTATATTTCATTAAAAATATTCTATTCGATCAATGAAAGCTCATCAAACAGTGTAACGTTTTCACAGAATTACCGCCATTATTTAATTGACTGCATTGGTTCAGGTATGCATTTACGAAATCTTTCGCAACATCATACAATGTTAACGTTCTAGTCCCAATTAAGGTTACGTAATCAATTTTTAACTGTAAGTAATTCAAATACTGACGAAGTTAAACTGACGATAGCCCGTTTTGTTTAATAATACGTATCTATAAAAAATGGCGTATCGGCAAATATAATCATAGCCAAGAATTGGCGATGATTCTTGGCTATGATTATGTTTGCGAGTCTGCAATCATGGCAATTCAAAATTTTATTACAGGTAATTTGACTTTCCGTTCCAAATTGACGCTTGTAAATATTGTTTTTTTTTGTGTTATTAGTACATAGTTTAGAATGAGTATTCTGCGTGACTGAGATCTTAGGCGGCCGATTGAATTTATCTACACGTTTTAAAAAAAGAAGAATAAACTTGTTCCGAATCTGAACCATCGTATAGCAAACCACAGAGTAGGTATATTGAAGTCACATTCGCATCGTTGTGTGGTGCGTGCGTCATAATTACTCTCTAAAGGCCTTGTCTGATAACATTGGTGTGATGGACTGCGTCCTCTATTGGACGGAGGCGCGAGATAAACGCATTCACTCGACATGTGCAACAATTATTGTGTCCTACACAATACAAGTTGAACATCGCTACATCGTGGCATCGGCACCGGGGAAGCGTCTCTTGTGAAACTGCACAGATGTTGAATACAGCGTTGTCTTATTTCAAGACAAACAGACGTAAAGTCAACGTCCATTTTCTGGTTTCCGGTGACGATAATAATTTTCGCGAATACTCAAACATTGTTGAAATATTATGACTTAAGAATTATGCAAATAGGTATACGGTTCGGGTACGATCATTGACTCGGAGATTTAGTTCAACGCATGATGGTGAAGATGTTGTGTACGGTACCGCACTGACCCCACCTAAAAATTCACTCATGCACATGATTCATTCTATATGTACCTTCATCTCGAGGATGACGTTAATGTAAACACGACTGGATTAAGGCAGCAAATTATTGTAAAATGTCCACTATAAGTTGCCATAAAGACAACTATACAAGTACAACAACTCCTAAAGGAGTATCCCTTAACCTTGGTTATCTCAATGGGCATTGTATATTATGTATAAGTATTTCTTAGTCCACAAACGATCGCACCTGGCCATCAGCTGTTGTGTGCCTCAGTCCCCCTTTAAAATGCAACAGAGAGGGGTGGTCCTAATTCAAGTAAAGACCATTGCGAATGTCTTGAAGTGGTTTGAGGAAATGAAGCGGTTAGCTACTCATTGCCGGTATTCGGGAGGTTAACCGTAACTGTGCGCTAATCGCAACACTATTACGAGTTTAGTAAAGGCGTTGATTGCATAGACGTGGAGGACGATTGAATGTGGGATCAACAGGTTTTAAAAAAATAATGTTTTTTTTATATATAAATATATAATTTGCTCTGTTCGACGTACGGTCATAATAACCTAACGAAATGACGGTAATTAAATTTGAAACAATGGAGATATTTTTTACAGAAATTCTATTTGACGACGAGATGAACATTGTCAGTTTGCTAAATTATTAACTTTGGTAGACAAAACACACACAAAAAATAACCCTCGTTAAATTACTACAATGTCAGAGAAAAAGAAATACCTAACTGAGACATTTGAAAAAAGAAACAGGTAGGTAGATAAGAACTTCACTAAGAAACCAAATGAACTGCGACTGTGCTTAGATCAAATTGAACCATAAATTCAATTACTTTTTTATAAATAAGGCAGTTTAATTGCACTCTTGTTATTTTAAAAGCAGTCTTAATTCTCCAATAAATAATGCAGGAAACCGAACACGCGATAACCGAGTAAGTAGTTTTTTTATGTGTGACTTTGACCGCCAGATTCAAATCTAAGACGATAAAATGTATCGAAAAAAAAAAGACACTAATCATAACCTCAGCCAGTTATAATTAAGTAAGTATACCTAGAATTTTAGATACAGTTAGGCATAAACTAAGAGAAGGTACTTGAACCGTACGCAAGGAAATCGTAAAATACAATCATAAAACGTTGAAAGCACACGCTATGAAAGTATCTACATCCTTATTTTATTCGTATGTATTGCCCACTGCGATTCTCGATAAGATAACTATTTATCGGTGTTAGATCGCTATGGACATTACTATTAATCGGTAGTTATTCGAAACGTTTTAATTATCCCTCCAAGCAATTTCTGATGTACACACGCTAAATTGATTTATCTCTTACGAGCCGATCAAACCTGTTTTCGAGATTCACGCAAAGCTAAAATGAAAAGAAATATAAGTAGGAAACACACGATAGGCTTGAACACCTTGGACACGTGAGAAGATTGTGTCCATCCAATGACACACGAAATTGGACACTGACGTAACAACGATTAATTAATTACCTACTTAGGTAACTTAAGTAACAGCACTTAAATATCGCCCGACTTACACCTATTCAATAGAATTTTAATTAAAATATACGTAGGTAGTCGCTAAACAATTGCTTGCTTTATTCAACTACTGGGTATTCCAATTCCACATGATGAGTTTATTCAACAAGTTTTTGTTAACACAATCGCAAAGAAATGTTTAAAAATACTTACCAAGGATATCGTGCAAATTACAAACTATTCGTATCGTTACTTCGATTCGTTGTCGAATGCACGTTGCAGTTCAAGTCCTCGCCAGATTTTTTCCGGATCACTCAATTCCGCTCACTGTAGCACTATCACTTTCCGAGCACGGCCGGCTTTTAAAAAAAGTTATCACGCCAAAGTGTGTGCCTCCGTGGGAACGGTGCGTGGTGTCGATTCGATGGATCAGTGCGGACTGGCTGGCTGTCGCACGCCGCCGGCCGCCGGCTCTGAAACTCGAATTGTGTTCACTAGACACAGAATAGGGGCATGCTGTGCATACGCCACTGTGCATCGATATGATCCAACTTTGTTGGGTTTTTTTATACATTTTAGGGTCATTCTTATTCAAACAAACCCATGCGTTACCCATGGGTTTTTGCATGAGCATCTAAAATACTCCTAGATTACAATTTGTGGTTCTTTTTCTAGAAGTTATCTCAGCCTGACAATTTATTATTAGCGTAATTTTGATAAAAACTCCGTAGCAAAACGACTAAAAGCATTGACCGCAACATTGCGTGATTATAATTGAGTCTGACTACTCGGTAACATAGAATATAGTGTTGATCATCCAGTGATTATGGACACACTGGCACACATAAAGGTGCTGGTTTAACACTGTGTCTAATTGTGGGAAAACGCCGCGTGCTCGGTCCAAGATCGTACGACAATCGCGCCACCTCGGCTATTCGCGCGCCTTTTACTAAACACATTTTTTCTCTTTTATTTTCTCGTGAGCAGATGCAATAACTTTTTGGTATAATACCGTTGTTTTAAAACTTTATTTTTAAATGGTTATTTATCGTTTTATTGTTGGACTGGTTATTATAAACAACGCCAACAGTTATCAGTATTGTTAAAACAACGTAAACACGGAGTCGAGTAATTGATGTCATATTCGATAAATTAGGTTATTGTTATCTATGTGTGTGTAAAGAAAGTGCAGTTATCTTTTACAACGAAATTCAGTACTTTGTTCTAATTTCTGAAGTGTTTAGTAATTGAGCTAAATAAAGTGTTGTTGAGATACGGGTCCACTGGAGAGAGGGTCTTTTTGCAACCTATATCAAAATATTTAAATCATAGTAAGCAGAGACAATAGTAATGGCTATAATTAAATAAATTGCTTTGTTATCTATTAGAGCTAATTAAGAGTACAAACGATAGCTATAATAGCTCCGGAGACAGTTTACCGATGGTCAAGATCTAATTATTTGTAACAAGCTATTACTAAATAAGTTTCCCAAGTCTTGCATAAAATAGTGAGTTTAACACGATTAGTTTGGCAAGATTTCAATGTGTTTTAAAAGGGATATTTATACCTAACAGCCCCAGCGGGCCCATACCGTATTTACTCGATAAAAAATTGAGTTAGTATATTAGTTCTTACTTTAAAATATATAACCTACACATTAGTTGAGCTTAAAAACATAACTCTTCTTTGGCAGTCGGATAAATAGAACTTTACCTTTACCTACCCTAACTATTACAAACAAATTAAATTAAATTAAGATGAAAATTTCTGAATTGGAACACTCGATAAAGGAAATAATAGCACATAGTAATACCACCAAACTCAAACACAACACAACAGCAATCCTAGTCGTGAATATGTCGCAGCCATATCGCATAACACGCCGTATTACATAAAGCCGCGCTGGATTGAAAAACACCGCCGCACGTTCAGACGGATTGTGGTGGCGCCATGTTCTACAAAACGGCGTCCAACTTTTGGGCAGTGCGAGTACGACCACATTTAATGAAAGGATTGGCAGATGCTTAGGCCGTTTTTAGAATAGGGTAACCATGTGACGAAAATATATTAAATACTAACAGCGCCCCGCGGTTTTACCCGCGTAGTTCCCGTTCCCGTGGGAATACGGGGATAAAATATAGCCTATGTTACTCAGGGTGAATGTAGCTTTCTAGTGGTGAAAGAATTTTGAAATCGGTTGAGTAGTTTTCGCGTGAAAGCATAACAAAAAACTTACATTCACATTTATATATTAGTAGGGATTTAATTTTTGAAATTCTAAATTCAAATAACAATTTCCACATTCTAACCTCGACGACCGATCACCGGTACGCGGAGCCCCTGTTTCTGTCTGCAGGGTGTAAAGGAACCTAACATGAATGGCATAACAGGAGCTAAGTTCGCTCGCTGCGCTCACTGACTCTAACTCTCGAACCTAACCTATCCGTGTGGGGCTATCTTAAACTCCTTGTTTTGTCATTAAACGATTTTGAACCAAGTCATTTATCTAGCTGTTCAATTAAATGCTGGGATGTCACTTAGGGTTGATTAAACGGCTGATTAAGCTAGTTGTTGGAACTAAAATATTCAAAGCAGTGTATCGACGATTCGTGTGTTTGTTTATGGGCTCCACGTTACTAAACTGCTTTGATGAACGCGAAATGCTCATTTAATGCGGTGTACTTGATTTTAGCCGAATTGAAATCCGCCTGAACGGGAGCTAGCTGCATTACATTATTGCGGCGTTTCTTCAATCCGGTGCTCCTATATTTATGTACCTAATACAGCGTGTTATACGATTTGGCTACAACAGATACATCAAGAATCCAGGGCAGCCATGGTCAATAGGACCAAACCTAACCATAAACCACGCATGCTCATTCATTGTAACTAATAACTATGCCAGACTACTCATATTCAACAACGGGCAATGGACTGGTATAACGATGTAACTGAATCGTCAAACGAACCTACCTAAATGTCCCTGCCTGCGTCTGATTCCGTTTCATTCAACCCTGATCTCTTCAAAGTTAGAGTGAACAGTCTTAGCATAAAAAAAAAGATGACAGAGACCAAGTCGATGATGGAATGAGCTTACCCAGATAAGCTCATTCTATCATCGACTTTATCTCTGTCACCTTTTTTTTATGGGTAGTCATCAAATGACTTCTCCCGCTCTGGGCGGAGCGGAAAGGAGTGTCAGACTCTTATTGACTAAAACCCACCCGTGATCCTTCTCGTGCCCTTTGCGTTCCAGGGCCGCGGTGACTCTTTCGAACAAATTCCGCAACCCTAGCAGGCACTGACCCTATGGGGCCCAGTCTTGTTTGCTGACAGCTCTTTGAGGTGCAAGTGGAACACGACGCGCCGTCGACCCGTGCCTGGTTGTTATCGGACGGCGAGCCACCCATAGCTCGCCATCCGCCGGCCTGCGCCTTTGGTAGCCGGGAATCGCCCTACGTTTCCCGGTGACTGGGGCGTCTTCTTCTGTTGTGGCGGCTGGGGCCTGAGGTTTAGCTCTCTCGCACGCGTTTCACCTCCTCCTTCACTAGCATTACTGCTTCGCAAAAGGAGGCGACCGCTTCCCATGCTTCCTCGCTCCGGACCATGGATTGAACCAGGGCCGGACGCGAGAGGTCACCGCCGCCGATCAACAAATTAACCTTAATTCTTATTTTAATTCAATATCTGTAACTGGCTCGTCATTGGCTAGTATAGGATCAAAATGGCGTGGCGAGACATTGCACCTAATCGAATTGATGATTTCACAAAAATCATTTATAATGCGCGAGCAAAAATGTTTTCGAAGCAGCATAAATTTATTTCAAAATGTAATCAATTTTGCGAAGTGGTCTGAGTCTGATTATGCAATTACAATTGACATACATATTTAATTTATTAGTAATTTATTAATGAAGCTTTGTATTAACTTAGTCACTTTTGGTCGATAACATTGAGTCTGTAAGAGAGCTGTGTTGAGATTTCAATAGTATACGTAAACGTCACTTTATAGTTTAGTTTATACACACTATTTACCGTCAAGTTGCATGACCAAGTTAATATAAAACCAGTGGGAAAATATGGATCTTTAAAAGTAGTGCCAAAGGCGCAATATTCCAAAACGTAAACTCGAATTTCAACTCCGACAAGAGCACGAGAACGTCACTGAAAGCGAGTCACTTGACGTTTTCGTGCTCGAGGTAAAAGTTTTAGTTGACCAAGTGCGTTGAAAAAGCGCGGTATAATAGAGAAAGATAGAGATATTTTCATTTTCTTAAGAATGTTCTTCGAGAAAGATCTTATTGTATATCTTTTATTAAATTCTTCTTATTCTTCTCCATTTTAGATTTTGTAATTTTTTTTTTAAATAAAATCACTTGCTCTGTAAATGTTTTTGACTTGTGGAACATTAGTAGGTAAGTTGAGTAGAAGTAATAGGGGCCAAAATGATTTTTAAAACACTTGGTTAAAATGATGTACAGTCAGTTTTGATGGCCATGTAATGACGCTTCAAAAAGGTGGTAGATTCTTGTGATGTATGCTAGGACGCGATCATCCCAGCATACATCACAAAAATCTACCATAATGAATGTATAGGATAGCTTTCTTGTTATCTAGTCCGACTCATAATAACACACTGAACATCTTAGAAATCTTTAAGATGTGGTAATTAATCATCATGAGTAGCTTCGATATTAGTTGTCGTTTTCATCTCTACGTAGTGTTTTCGATAGCAACTGTGTTTTGCTTTTTAAGATGAATAAATATCACGCTAGTCTCTTTTATAGTGAGAGCGCAAATCGAATTTACTTAAATGACACGGCCAATACCCATTGTTTGTGTCCGAAATTGTTGGAACGCCCCAGAAAATATACCCAGGAAAGCCCAAAGCAATCATCATAAACGGTGTCCTTTACCTACCAACGAAAGTCCCATTTTGGAAATTATACCTATGCATGAAAATATAGGCTGGTAAGTTGTTTGTTCAGAAACTTCGAGGAAGGTTGTCCAAATCAAATTACGCAATGTTTACTACCCATGAAAGGGGAAAGAATAATTGTGATGTTTTTCTTCGGTAAAAGTAAATATTTATACGAAGAATCGCATCGTTTCTTCCTATAAATATTGCGAAATAAAGGTGGACGATAATATAATGCTCGATCATAATAAAAAAAATCATACGTACAAGTATACAGGTTGAATGTAAGTTATAAACCTAAATATTAGCAACTTTTATATATAGGTAATACTAGCTGACCCAGAAAAACGTCGTTTTGACACATAAAATAAAATAAAAAATTTAGGGGTGGACCCACCCTTAACATTTTTAAAAAAAATAAAACCGACTTCTAAACAAAAAAAAACCAAAAAGTATAAAATAACTTTAATTTCGGAACTCGGTGTTTTTGGTTGCTTTTTTGTTGTTGAACACACCGACTTCCGAAATTAAAGTTATTTTATACTTTTTGGTTTTTTTATTTAGAAGTCGGTTTTATTTTCTGTAAAAAGTTTTTTTATTTTTCACTTTTTAGTGGTTCACTCCCAGCTAAACATACCCATCAAAGCGTACGTGGTATAAATTGGTGTAAACAATAAACAAACATGCGATTTCAGCTATCCCGACAGATTTGCTATCATTTATTTTTAATTAACAATAAAACCGCTTGTTCGATTTCGATAAAATTTTCATGGGACCATTTGGGAAGTATACCCTTTCCAACAAAAAGAATTTTTCAAATCGGTTGGCAAGCGACGGAGTTATGCGCGAACAAACATTAAAAAAAAACATACAAACATCCGAATTGAGAACCTCCTCCCTTTTTAGAAGTCGGTTAAAAAATAGATGTTGATGTTGTCCGATTCGCCACCCTAGCCGATATGCCCGCTAAGATTCACGAAAATCGGTAATAAATTATTGTTAATTGTTTCGATTAATTTGTAAATCCTACCCGATAAAGTCTAACGTCCCTTTAACGTGGCGTTGAAGCTTCTGGGGTACCTACTAAGTCCGCGCGGACGAAGTCGCAGGCGAAGTTCTAGTTTAAATAGGGATCAACACTAACTAAATAAAAATGCTGTTCATGTAGGAAACAGCTGCCCTATTGCATGATTTCTGGGTTTTTCCCAAGTAAGTCATCCTGTATCTATAGAAATTATATTTAGAATAGTGTGGTTGATTTGAAAAAAAAAACCTAACAATAACAACTTTGATAATATGTAATATTTGTCGGAAACTACAATTTCCAAAGTTTCAATTCCAATATCATCACCAAGTCATCAATATAAAATGCAAATAAAGTCATTACAGAACCAACTGTTTTAGAGACATTTAAATCTTAATTACTTGTAACGAATACAAATAGATATTTTACCGTTAGGAAACCAGTAAAGGACGCTATCTTAACAACTTAGAAATAATCAGTGAGCTTTTAAAGTGGCCTGAGCGGTGTTTATTGGCCAGACGAAAGTCCTCCTGTGGCGCCATGTTACAATAAACAACAAATAAAAAGGCCGTTTTCAAAAGTACGACTCGTTTACCAGTTTTATAAAAATCTTGAAAATAATTCGTAAAACTTTTGATAGGCACACAATATTCTAACTGAAGGTCTTATTTAGTAAAGCCCCCGGCCCATAGGGGCAGTGCCTGCTATGGTTGCGGAATTTGTTCGAAAAAGTCACCGCAGCCCTGGAACGCAAAGGGCACTAGAAGGAAGGTGGGTTTTAGTAAGCAAAAATCTGACACTCCCTTCCACTCCGCCCAGAGCGGGAGAAGTCATTTGAAGATATCCCATGCAGAAAAAAAAAAAAAACAAAATGTTCAAATTTTGGTTTAGATGTTTTGATTTTGGTTTTTTTGTTTGTCTTTTAAGTTCATCGCAGTCTATATAACTCAGCGTAGGTATAGCAGTAAATAACAATCATCCACTATCTATTAAATCTATATTATTTTACGAATATTTTGTACTTAGTACCTACCCGGGGACATTAAACAAATTAAATGGTCTTCTTTATTTATTTTTGATGCCATTCTAATAAAAGCATAGTCTTCAAAGCGGAGCTTAGTCACTCAAAAAAATTAACAGAAATGTCCAAATACCGACGGAGTAAAACATTGTATTTATTCTTTGAACTATGACAAATTGGTGATTGGGAAAAAAACATGGTGTGTCAAATATTATAATTTACGTAACTTAAAAGTCATATTTTCCTCCTATCTTACCAAGGACTGTGCTTACCGCAAATATTATCTTATTCCATATCACTTAACTCACTTTAAACAATTTGCGTCATCAGAGTACCTGCAAAAAGTTGTTTATTTAATAAAACATTTTATTTTGTATCAAGAGCGATAAAAGCAATTACAAACTTCCGGCAGGTATAGAAAGAAATCTGAATTGAAACTGCTAGTGCAGAACTTCCTTGAACTGTTTCGCGTGTTAAGAGGCCCAAGACAAACTGACATTATCATTATCATATCAAAGATATCATCATCATTATGCACTATCGAAATGTGCGTGTGCGTCAATCCCAAACGTTTTGAACTTTTGACAATCGTTATTGCCTTTCACTGATAAATGAGACTGTAACTTTGTCTAGAGGCCAAGGTAAACTGTGAATACTGTCTGTAATGGTGACTGATGAACTAAAAGTTTGATCCTCCCGATGAAAATATTCCGAGAATCCACATCTGTCATCATAATTTCATTCCAAAGACGTGTACTGCTGGAAAAAGACCTCCCCAAGTGTCGCCACGTCGACCGGTCTTCATCAGGGCCCCATAAGCATAAAGCATAATCAGCCTTTTAATGTTCCCACTGCTGGGACACAGGCCTCCTCTCTAGGAGAGGGAATGGGCCGTAATTCACCACACCGGCCCAGTACGGGTTGGTCACATGTCTTCGAATCAACAGGGCCCCTAATCTGCTATTTTCATAAATTTGTTATTCCAACACGATCCCATTGTCATTTTGCTAAAAGTTCGTAATCTGCTTAATTCATAATGGTCGATCATTTGTCGGTCAATGGTCTCGTAATAATTTTGATAACCGAGCTATTAAAAGAAATGACTGCACACGACGTTCTAATGATAGGTAATTGATCAAAGGAACTGTCAAAATTTTAGCAGATTACCGCATACGTCTGTCATTAATTTGTCATTATGTACGAGATTGCCATTTCTTTCAATGGGTGTGTCAGTGATCATTGAAAAGTCATACTGACGCTTTTACATTAGTAGATTACGAAACTTGTCAAAATAGACCATTATGAGATCAATGATAGACCATTCTGACACTATTGTAATAGCAGACTTGGGACCCAGGTCATCGGTCCACCTCGTGGGACGTCTTCCAATGCTGGGAAAATCTTTCGCTACATTTCTACTATTTCTATTTATACGAACTTGATTATACCAACAGCTAGATACATCAGCTACATCTGTGATTACGGCAGTGGCAAGCAATAAGCAATAACTAATAATTTTCTAAATGTAATATTGATAACGGTGGCCCACCCCGCTGTTCAGTGATACCAACCTTTCTGATTCGATATCTGCAGTAATTGGATCTTGACAACTTTTAAATATATGAGGCTAGCAGGCATTCTTTAGGTAGGTAACTATTTGATAATGGAAACTCCCCAATTGCACCGGTTTTATTGTGTCTTAATGTTCGGAATAATCTTTGGGAATTACCAAAACTGCGGGTTTTTACGGTATGCTTATTTAAAGATCTGGTCTGGACCATCAAGTTGTTTGGCCTCTCACCCCCACTGTGTCGTGCATTGCGTGTTGAAAAGGGATAGTGCATAGTCCTACGTAGCTATGTCACTTTCTCACGACGGAATCATGATGGCATTGCAAGGGTTGAGACATCATAGTAGGTCAGGTAGGCAGGGTATTTCGTATATTACTTAGGACTTCTCAGAGTTTAACAAATAAGTCAACTTAACTAAGAGTAGTTAAGTTTATATTATACTAGCGACGCGCCCCGGCTTCGCACGGATGCAATGTAGATACTAATGTTTCCTCTACTATACTTAATATGCATGTATTATACATATAAACCTTCCTCTTCATCCACTCTATTAAAAAAACGCATCAAAATCCGTTGCGTAGTTTTAAAGATTTAAGCATACATAGGGATATAGGGAGAGAGTAGTGATTCATCACTTCACTACATAGTATAAAACAAAGAGCGGGAGAAGTCATTTGATGATTACCCGTCCTTAAAAAAAGGCTTAGGGCCTACCCTTAATTGTGCCGGAAAACCTAGCTGTCTACCTTCCTTGTCTGGTATTTCTAAATTTAATCACTGAAAAACGATTATTCATAGTAATAAGACTTATTTTTGGATGGGAAATCATCAAATGACTTCTCCAGCTCGAGGCGGAGCGGAAGGGAGTGTCAGACTCTTACTGACTAAAACCCACCCGTGATCCTTCTTGTGCCCTTTGCGTTCCAGAGCCGCAGTGACTCTTTCGAACAAATTCCGCAACTAGTAATTTAGTCTTGACAAGTGGATGACGATTTTGAAACCACATGTCAAGTTGGTAAATAAGTAGTAATGTTTTAATGAACTATAAAAGTTAAGTGAACGTTGTAAAGACATTCGTTAACGATTTCCCACTACATGTTATTACAGTACGCATAATTTATTTAAAAGTTTTGCTATCAACATGTCATTATTTTATAGTAGTAATAAATTCTTAGTTTCTACTGTCAAATCTGTTATAAGGGGTAAATAAATTAATTTAATGTTCACTTAGGGTTATTGCATGGGTTTGTTTACTACCGCAGTTAGTCGTATAACAAGGATTAATATTGTCCATGGCTAAAGCGCTTATTACACTATCCAATTTTTAGGAAACCTAAATCGGATACAATTTAGGAATTAAGGATTAAAAATTTGATAGTGTAATAAGCGCTTAAGTACTTGAAAACAGGTTCCATGATCAGAGGGGAAATACCCGCATTTTAAGGGTACATCTGTATTTATTCGTATCTCAGCCGTCAACTGTCAACAACTTCTTTAGTTTCCCTGTTTTTTGACAAGTTTTTGGCATTAATTCTCGCTGAGATATTACATATGTGCAATAAAATTCTCAATGTCTACAAGTGGGGAGGTCCGTTTCTACAGAGAGGTCGGTTTCTACAGAGAGGTCCGTTTCTACACAGTAAGACAGTGGTCAGGGGTAGGGCTGTTCTAAACCTATGCCTGATGTTGAAGCAATAAGCTCTGAACGGGAAAGGCTATTGTGTATAGTGTGGCTGCTGTGACCTCAAAATTATAATAAAAAAAATACGTGTAATTACATTTTAGTGATATCGCGAAAGTTCCGAATCAAAACTTACAACCCAGACCTACAAGAATTTCAAGTTCCAAACTTAGTTTTGGATACGAAACTACCGAATAGTGATTTAAGGCGGATGAGATATAACTCTGTTCACCAAACCAGGTAGTGCTTCGTAAAACTCCTCGTTTAAGACCTATAGATATCTACAATACGGTGGTAATCTCTGCTATCACTTTGAAGCTTTGGTGATAACGCAGATTGAGCAAAATTTAACCAAAATAAGTTTAGTCAGTGACGTGGCAAAAGATAAATATGGCGCACAGTACCTGGTAAGATAGGGGGAAAAGATAACTTTAAAGTTTAACTTGAATCTTTTTTGTCAGCATGACTAAGCTATAGAAGATTGTATGAATTTCTTAACTAACCGTTCTAGCGTGATTGAGTAACCAACATTCATTCATCCATTTATAATTTGTATTAAGCCCATTAGAAGGTTTTTCAGCAGTCACTTAAGCATTTATTAGTGAACAAAATACCTGTTAACAAAGACCTTAAAATAAATAACAGGAAATGCAATCGGAAAAGTTCCTTTCAACCTGTATAATTTGCAAATGTTTTATTGTTTAAGGAAGACCGCCAAATACGACTACTAAGTTAACATGTTTATACTTTGATATTGTATCTTTCCTGTATAACAAAAACAGAACACTGCCCTTAAATACTGCGCACTTCTGGAACACCCTATATGTAGCATCTATCACATGACCCCACGTCATTGAAAGTGCAACAACAAGCCAGTTGTTTTAACGGCAAGTCATCGCACGATAACAGCTACAATGGTCGCATTTGCAAGATAATGGAGGTGGCTGGAACAGGATAATCTATCTCAGTGCGACAGAATTACGTGCAAACGAGTGGCCTAGTTCAATCAAGTGGACGTCCTCTTACAAAGACTGTGTTACGAGCGAATTATGTGGTATTTTGTGCTTTGCATGCCGTTTGTCCTTACATAGGTACCTAGGTGATCATTATTTGATGGCATTCCTTTTTTTATGGATGGGAAATCATCAAATGTCTTCTTCCACTCTAGGTTACAGCGGAAAGGAGAGTCAGACTCTTACTGACTAAAACCATCTGTGTTCCTCCTAATGCCCTTGCGTTCCAAGACTGCGGTGACTCTTTCGAAAAAATTCTGCAACCTTGGCTAGCAGACCCCATCTTCTATGCTGAGATCTCTTTGAGGCGCGTTTGAAACAGAACGCGCCGTCGACCCACGCCTAGTTGTAATCGGACGGCTAGCCACCCAACGCTCACCGTCCGCCCGTCCGGAAATCGCCCTGCGACTACTGGCGCCCGGGGCGTTTTCTTCTATTGCGGTGACTGGGGCGTGAGATTTGCCTCTCCCTTAGGTGGTCCGGCTCCGCTTTTGCTAGCATTACTGCTTCAAAAGGAGGCGACCGCTTCCCATGACTCTTTTTTGGCATTTCTACACTATCTATGTATGTAAAAATGTTATTCGTTGGTTAGCGTACCTCTCGAGGACAGCATGACCGATTTATATAACTAATACATTAGCCGTAAAATAAGAGAACTCTTCGGTAGGATTTCATGTATGAACTGAAATAAAGGACAGGGATTGCTGGGCCATCTTATACGAGATAATACCTTCCAGTAAATTGTCCTGAACAGGATAAAATTCTCATCTCATACAAATAATGCACGATCATTTAAACCATATTTCCAGTCATAATCTATCAAAAATGGTTCTTTGTTGACCTTGATGAGAACCATTTTCGATAGATTATGACTAAGAGTAAGTATTAAATATTTGATAAATAAATACATGACCTAAGGCACATCATAACTTCACACTGTTCTTCACCGTTACATTTTCTATGTGCCCCATTTTCTTCAAATGCTACATGCCTTCATCTACACTAATATTATAAAGAGGAAAGATTTGATTGTTTTTTGCATTAAAAAGTCTCCGTAACTACTACTATATCTATACTAATATTATAAAGCTGAAGAGTTTGTTTGTTTGTTTGTTTGTTTGAACGCGCTAATCTCAGGAACTACTGGTTCGAATTGAAAAATTCTTTTTGGGTTGAATAGACCATTTATCGAGGAAGGCTTTAGGCTATATTTCATCACGCTTAAGCCAATAGGAGCGGAAGAATGTTTTAAAATCGGGGATTCCACGGGGACGAAGTCGCGGGCAGCAGCTAGTACACTAATATAGGCTATATTTTATCCCCATATTCCCACGGGAACGGGAACAACGCTGCTAGTAAAGTTATAAACAGAAAACAATCTGATAAGTACTAACAGTGTTACAATACTTGTTATTACCACATTTACCACCTAGGAGGAACCTGCGAGTTATGCTGTGACACACCTACCTAAACGGGTCTCTATTAATACGTAATGGTCCTTTTATCCGCGCTGAGATGTTCACTTCCTAGTGACCTTGACCAAGACGTCTTGACCTACAGGGCCATACTTCTTGATAATAGGGTACAGTATAGGCCGGAATAACTATTGGAGTAAGGATTTCGTTTAATTTATGACCCTGAAACGCAAAAGAATGTGCGCCTGGTGATGTATACAATACATTCCCGTGACATAAACAAAATTGTAAATGTGTTATAAATAATCTCTTAAATTGTGCACGCAGCGTCATATCTCTGGTGTCAACTAAGCATTAGACGAGGAAATGCGTCCAACTACTGAGATGAAAAATTGTAGAAAAAGAAAGAATAAAATATAATGCGCCTAATCAATATTATATTGCGATAAGAGTAAGAGAACTATGACAATCTCGGTATCTCGAATAGACCTGAATTATGATATGTTTTTTTGATTACTCTAGCCCCCGTCAATCTCTTTGAACCTTACCTTTTGTAAAGTAACTTTCTGAGTTCGTTAATTAGATTTCACTGATGGTCACTTTCTCTGGGGCCCAAGGGCAAAAGAATAATGAACGATAAATTCCAAGTACATAAATCTGTACTCTTTATGAGTACTATTTTAGTATCTCTAATTTTTATTTGCATATTTGTTCTTTAGAAATAGGTCCCTAATCCGGTAATTTATATTTTACTAGCAGCGCCCGGTGGTTTCACCCGCCAAGTTCCCGTTCCCATAGGAATACGGGAATAAAATACATTAATTAAATATATATAGCCTATGTTACTCAGGGTGACTGTGGCTTTCTAATGGTGAAAGAATTTTTGAAATCGGCACAGTAGTTTTCGAGTTTATTTATTACAAACAAACACACACAAAAATACAAATCTGTCCTCTTTAAAATATTAGCATAGATTTATTACTTAAAATAAATTATGATTCCGTTACTATGTACATACTCGTACAAACTTATTTTATACTTAAACAATAGTTGTACCTAACATAAAACAAAATATAAGCATTTCACTTTGTTGATTGAAAAGCGATGAGTAACCATAATTTATACAAGACATTGTCGTAATTCTTTGAATATGTATTTTATGCACATAAGTACCTATGTAATTGTGTTCACGAAACACAAATATAAATCATTGGCAATGAGTTCTTGACGCATTTACTTCGAACTATAAAATGAAGTCATGTTTTGACTTAATTCATTAGTGAGTAAAATGCATAACGTGTGTTTTACATGGGCACATAACGGATTATAATTATCATTTTTAACAGATTATATTAATCACTAGCTGCTGCCCGCGACTTCGTCCCCGTGGAATCCCCGATTTTAAAACATTCTTTATCGCTGCTCCGCTCCTATTGGCTTAAGCGTGATGATATATAGCCTAAAGCCTTCCTCGATAAATGGTCTATTCAACCCAAAAAGAATTTTTCAATTCGAACCAGTAGTTCCTGAGATTAGCGCGTTCAAACAAACAAACAAACAAACAAACAACCAAACAAACAAACTCTTCAGCTTTATAATATTAGTATAGATTAAAATGTTCATCTAATTAATATAAAAAATAAGGACCGATTTTTCAATGCTCATATAACATTTACTTGAGCACTAAAAATGGCTTACGGAATTTGTTCGAAAGAGTCATCGCGGCCCTGGAACGCTAAGGGTACTAGGAGGAACACGGGTGGGTTTTAGTCAGTAAGAGTCAGTCTAAGTCTACCTTCCACTCCGCCCAGAGCGGGAGAAGTCATCTGATTATTTCCCCTTCAGAAAAAAAGGACTAAAAATGGCGGTTTGCCAGCCTTTGTAAGTGTAGAGAATATATCAAACAACCAAATTTATTTTTTAGTTAGAAAGTAGCAATATCAGCTCGGTTCCATTTACAATTTCGCCACGGCTGAATTTATGACCTTGACTCGGACATAGCATACTTCGGACATAGCCGAGAAGATATCAAAATACAACAAATCAAAGACACGCGGGTAAAAATAGGAGCAGAATTTAGTTCCGAACCCAACATATTCCAAACCATAAAACAATAGTTTACAACCGGATTAATTTCCGCTGCCAATGGCTACACTCACATTTCACGTGCCTGCATATTTACTACTGCCGATAACCACATGACATTTGGCACCCGATGCGACAAAGTACACATACGACTGCCTAGCTATAATCTAGTCATGACCACGCCTAGTAAAAACAGCTGATAGTGAATGTATATAAGTAAATAGGACAAGGATATTATCTACATCCGGTTACAACCGAATAAACTATGAAAATACTGAAAACCAAATTTAACTACTTAAATGATTTGGTAAAATGACTTAGTGAAGCTGCTAATAATATCATTCTGAGAGAACTTAAGAATCCAAAGTAAAAAATATTATTCGAGAAAAGCCTTAATAATTTTTTCCAATAGAACCACAACCTCGGAAGGACGATCAAGAAAATATAGTACCGCACATTATTAATAAACCGGATTGCCCTTCGTATATTTTCGACTATATCTAAGACTATTCTAGACTAGTCGAGATAGGGGTTGATGCTACTCCCCGTAAAGCCGTCTATTGGGGTAAAATCCACCCCTTCCATCATGTCCACTGAGGGGTTCGTTCAGCGGAACTACTGATTTATCTATGGGTATGGACCTATTTACTATTTGGGGATGGTTTCCCGAAAATCTGATCCTATACGCGTAGTTCCCGTTCCCGTAGGAATACGGGGATAAAATATAGCCTATGTTAATCAGGGTGAATGTAGCTTTAGTAGAAATAATTTTTGAAATCGGTTCAGTAGTTTTTGAGTTTATTCATTACATACAAAAATATAAAAATACAAATCTTTCCTCTTTATAATATTAGTATAAATATAGATGTCAGCCCACAATGCTCAGATTTCCTCAGGGTAGGTACATCATCATGTACAGAAGACTAGATATATAACTGTAAAAGCCGCCCCTTCAAGTGGTCCTGGAAAGGAAAAAACCAACATATTTATATCTATATTCCCATTTTTCCGCTTTATGCCTTATGTCTGGATAGAGCTCAGTGCTAGGTTTTCAGTACTGATCTACAATCTGAAAAATACTAGATATTTTTTTAATGTTTATTAAATGATGGTGTCCGTTAATGGTGGTTTCTTCGTCCACCCGATTACTTGATATCTGATATCGAAACTCGTTTTCTTTCTTTCTTTCTATATTGTCCTGTGTGTATCAAATGTTCATAACCGTTTCACCTCCTAACACTTTACCTTGTGAAATCATTATCTTAAGGGGATGTGTGAGGGGGTGTGTCACCCTACGTAGCTATTTATTATTCTTTAAAAATAAATGCCCCTTGAATATCTTATGTTTGAAGAGGTAAACAACAATACTGCATAAATTTAATTTTCAAGTAGGTACTTTGCTAACTTATTTTTTTAATTAAGAACGTACGCGAGTTATATTAGATTATTTATGAAGCAATTTCCTTCTTCGTAAAAAGTATGACTATTGTAAAATCAGCCTGAAATGATTTCGCATATTCTTCAGTAATCAAACAGAAACTTTCAGACTTTCATTTAAAAAAATAACTAAAAATGAATCAATTTTGCTCCGTCAAAACTCAAGACCACACAGTTAAAAGTCGGGCATGCAGATATACGAGTATTACAGGCTACATAATAATAAAATGCCAGCACAAACGAGGCCAGTGCATTCGAACGAAAACCGCAGACAGTGGGACGCGAATGCACTTCTATTAAAGCATCGACACACAATAGCCTTCCGGCCGCGCGATTTACTATGAGAGAAGTCACAGATAACTATCATCATAACTAACCAGCCACACCTGTCATTGGCGGCAGCGGCGATAGCGTTTGGTTGTGGTACTAATAGATTTCAAACCTCAGAACGGGACGTGTTTCCTAATAAGTAGGTATGGATTTTTTGAAACTCAACATCGATTAAATGCTTTCGATTATGAATCAAGTGATTCTTGCATTCACTCGATTCATAATCGAAAGCATTGCGAGTGATTGATACAGTGCGAGTGCGAGTGATAGATATAGTGCAAGTGCGAGTGATTGATACAGTGCGAGTGCGAGTGTTAGATACAGACATTAAATTCTTGCAAATATTTCAAGCCTTGATAAGGCAAAGACAACGTTGTATATCACCTGAAGTGCACGGAATTGGGCAGACAGTAGTGTAGAAGAAAAGGAAGGTCTCCCAGCGAGTGATTTTGAGAGAAGGTTTGAAATTGGGCTCAAGTGATGATAATGAAGCCTGATATACGAATACCGTGTTCAATTTGCTGCAAAAAATCCCGCGATACATCTGAAGAGCCCCTATAAACTTGCGCCTGTTGTGCGCTACACGTCACCGCCGTATCGTGCCGTAATGATAATTGCAAAATGCGACTCGTGACAAAATAACAGACAGCTAATTGGGCGTAAAACTTAAACGTTAATTGTACCACTGCCTGACATTTCTATTTGTTAACAGATTATTCTTGAGAATGAGGCGAATGCGGCAGGATATTACTTACCTAGGTACTGCGTTTTCCTGTCTGAGTTGGTTTACTTGATGTCGTCGTGCGTTAAGCAATTGCTTAATTACACGGAATGATTAATTCCTGTTTTCCAGCTCTATTATATGCTGCAGAGTCCGAGAGAATGAGATTATTGTTAATTCGAAGCGGTGACTTACTGCTTCTCGTACCTGAGGCTATAAATCGACATCAATTTGGCTGATTATTTATAATCCCACAAATTTCAGTATTCTCACTACATTTTTTTAACCACTGCAACTCGTGCAAGCCAATATCAACAGCGGTGACCACCAGAAGAGCGTCAAAGCTCGACTTGACAGTCCGGATATTGCAATGAAGCCAATCCGAAAAGGACAGTTGACGAGTGAGACAAAGTATAATTTTGATCACCACTACTACTATCTCAGAGCTCGTGGCTAAATTATACCAGCCGCACGGTTCGACCTTCAAGGTTAAGCAACGCTTGCTGAGGTTGGTCTGTGGATGGGTGAACATCTTAACATAACGAGACTTCTCCGTGCCTCGGAAAGCACGGTAAGCCGTTGGTCCCGGCTGTCATTTGGAGATCTTTGGCAGTCGGTCGGGATTGTCAGAAGCCAGAAAATCTGACACCATATCTTGCTTAGAAGTACCGTGTTCCCCAGTTAATGGGTTGTGGAGGTCTGGTAGGTAGCCGCTTCACGTAAAATACTGGTATTCAGCTGAATCCGGCTAACTGGGAGCCGACCCCAATATAGTTGGGAAAAGGCTAGGCAGATGATGACTACTATCTCAGAGTTAAGAACCAATAGGTACGTTTAGCTGTTGCTGACTTTCTAGTGCTTTCTGAAAAGGCTCAAATTCAATTTCTCACTAGTTTTATGTAAAAATAATCCTTAATGAAACTTATTAAGGCACAGTGTACCATGTAATCGAAGTTAGCAAACTAAATGAACAAATATGAATGGATTCATAGAAGTTCTATAACCGTGACGCTAGCCGGATGTTATGGCAGCGCCACAAACAATCAGCAAACTAAATAGTAATACAAAAACTACTGCGATTCCAAACGGAAAGCGAACAGTTTATATTGATAAACGATAATATAAAATCCATTGACTAACTACAGTAAAACATTTATTATAGGCAATTTTGAAAATGGTTGATACGGTATGGCCATTGCAATGAACGATCATAAAAATATTTATCAGCATTGAAAGAGAAAATATTAAAAAAAAACTTTCTTTTTTATTTTTTTCTGCATGTGAAATCATCAAATGATTTCTCCCGTTCTGGGCGGAGCGGAAGGGAGTGTTAGGCTCTAACTGACTAAAACCCACCCGTTATCCTTCTCGTGCCCTTTGCGTTCCAGGGCCGCGGTGACTCTTTCGAACAAATTCCGCAACCCTAGTAGGCAATGACCCTATGGGGCCCAGTCTTCGATGCTGACTGCTCTTTGAGGCGCGCGTAAAACACGACGCACCATCGACCTTGGACTGGTTCCTATCGGACGGCGAGCCACCCATAAGTAGCTCGCCATCCGCAGGCCCGCGCCTAGGGAGGCCGGGAATCACCCTGCGTTTCCCGACGCCCAGGGAAAGTGCTAGCATCTACGTTTTCACCATGTATATCTCTGTTACTTATAAGGTGTCCATTTCAATTTTTGAATATTTTGCATTATTTGTACTTAAATCGTACATATGTGATCATCATTTCAGTCGAAAAATGTCCAATACTGGACATAGGCTATCCCTTATGATCACCACATGGACCAATCCTGTGATTCACATATTTATAAACAAGATACTCTATTAAAAAAAAAAAAAAAATCAGCTGGGAAGAACACATTATAATCCATCATTAAAACCAGTTAAAACGTTTATGTTTTGGAAAGACTTTCGCCTACAAACGTTGACACGAATGTTTTATGCATAACAAGCTAACGAAAGGAAACACCACTAATAAACACGTCGAAATGCTGATAAAAATCAAATATTCTAACGGGATGGCTTATTATCATGCTACACCATTACTTGACCGACACATTAACACTAACAGAGGACATACAATGGGCCCCATACATCCCATGACATTAGTTTCCCCTACTACAAATAGGGTTCCGTAAAACAATTACCAAATTAGAGAAATTGTGGTCGACATGCGCAATAAATCTTTGGCCCCCTTACGAAGGCAACGGCTCGTGAAAATGTCAAATGAATTAAAGTTTGAAGTTGTTGAAAGTATTTTATGGTGCTACACCTCAACGCTCATTGCTTCGTTTGTAATGTACGTATAATATAATTGTAATAGTGGTATCTAGTGTTATTCATGCGCATATGTCCGAGATTAGATCTCCAAATGCGCTTTATTCGTGTGTAGATCCCGCAGTGCGGTTGCAGCTGCAGCTGAGTAGTGTGCAGCGTTGCCACTTAAAACTAAAACTTCTTGTAACTTGTGGAGTCATCTCGAAACCTGCCGGGCCATTTGTCCACATATAATCGTGCAAAATTAGATGAACTGAGCATGAAGTGAACTATCATCCCAACTTGTTTGTATGAATTAACAGGTGACACGGACGGTGACATGTTTACAGAATCACACTGCAGTACGTGCAAGAAGCATTAAAAGAGACATACAACTATTTGTTGGGACTTGCACAGGAAAGTCCCAAGTAAAGTTTTCGCAGAAGCCCAAACTAGGGTTTATGCATTTTGCTCATTTGAGTTCTATGGTTTTTGCTTCAATAATTATTATTGTTTACATCTATCTATTATGTAGACCTAAGACTACCTACAGTACTGTATTTCCTTTTCTCTTTAAAATCCACCCAAAGGTTGTCTTAAAAAGCTCGCTTTTAGCGATAAGGCCGCCCATTGTGTCATCCTATGTAATGTATTCTTCGTCTATTTTTTTTGTTACTTAGGTTACATAATAAATAGTATTCTATTCTATTACTTGTATGTACAATAGATCCCCTTGCTTAATTCACAATTATTTAACGATTGTAGTGCAGTCAAGTAGATTGTCACATACGTCTAGAAATTTAGTGCAAACATGCATATAGTCTTCTTTCACAGATTAGCGTCTACATGTACCAAGAGACCAGGGCCCCAAGTCTGCTATTTTTATAAATGTGTCATTCCAACACGATCCCATTGTCATTTTGCTAAAAGTTCGTAATCTGTTAAATTCATAATGGTCGATCATTGGTCGGTCAATGGTCTCGTAATGGTCAATTTTTGATAACCGGGCTATTAGAAACAATGACTGCACAATGACGTTCTAATGGTAGGTCACTGATCAAAGGAACTGTCAAAATTTTAGCAGATTACTGTATACGTCTGTCATTCATTTGTCATTATGTACGAGATTACCGTTCTATGACATTTCTTTCAATGGAGTGTCAGTGGTTGGCCATTGAAAAGTCATAGTGACGCTTTTATATTAGTAGATTACCAAATATGTCAAAATTGACCATTATGAGATCAATGATAGACCATTTTGACACTATTGTAATAGTAGACTTGGGGCTCTGGAAACTTATGAACTAAGTGGGAAAACCCTAGAAGATTTATGTGAGCCAAGATACCCATTCAATGGAGATTCCCTTTTCAGTCAGACAATAAGGCATACATTGCTGATTCCAAACATGCGCACATAACATTTTTCCCATATTCCCATCCAAGTGAAAGTACGTCTGTATTCATTTCACACTTGTATTTTACGATTATCAGATTAACTAACAGAATTCAGCGAGTAATCCAACTTGAGGCCGATCGGTGAAAGCCACTAACACATAATTGCTATATCTAACAATCTTAGTAATTGTTATTACTGTACTGCTTATTAGATAACTATATGTTTGCAGAATAAATTAACTTTGTCGATAAAAAAGCAGGTACCTTAGTGTGTGGTTAACTCTTTAAAAGCTTATAAATTGCTAACGGCAATTGGTAATGTGACTGGAATTTTAATATCAAATTATAAGGATCTGATATTAAATTAACACAGTAACCGTTAAGAATCATACTAACAATACTATGCCATATAAAAAAATAGGGCAAGATAATTATTATGGTAATTTAGAAATTATCAGTAGTAAAGCTGAGGCCGGATTTTAATAATTTTTAATCAACGTTCGCATTCGCTTCTCCGCCTCAATCTGACAAAAAAGCTAAATTTCCATACATTCATCAGTAAGTACTAGTCAATGCGAACATTAATAAAATAAGCATTCTGTTTTTAAACAGTCTCACTCAGACTGCAGCATATATGTATACACAGCCTATTTAAAACGAATCCTAACGACTAATACTCCATTTTACACACAATTTCCTCCATTCAATTCACATCCGCAGAAGATGTCTCCGTAATTAATAAATAAATATTCAACCGACTTTCTATGGAGCAGGGAAACGTTAACAAGGTACGAACCACTACCAAACTGGGATATATAAATGACCTGGGTGGAAGTAGTTGGGAAACCAATCCACGTCGGAACGGAATGGGCCAATTGATGCAGTGCCACGATAGCCGGGCTAATTAACTATTTACTAGTTGACGTAGGCTGCTGGCCAGGCAAGATTTTTGAGCGTGATTTAAGTGCAAATTGTAATTACTCTATGGATTTTATGGAGGATTTTATCACATGCTTAAAGTTCATGGGTTGAGTCATAGGCATGCCATGTCGAGACTTAACGCTATCACTAACAAATCGATAGAAGAATTCAGAAACGCATCACTCAAAGTATGCAAGCAGTTGCAGCCAGCATTTTTCCAAAAAGCTTATCATAAACAAATAGAGCCTCTTTCAAACTGAGGCACAAAAGACTATTAGCGTTCTTATTCAGCAATTTCCTTTGTCCCCAAATGTACCGGTACCTTACCTACATTAAAAAGCCGAAACGCAATCTTATCGCAAGAGACAAACGAAACAGCTGCACGAGAATTACTTGAAACTTCTTATCTATGACATGGAACGGAAAAGAGCTACTACGAAACTGGAATTAACTATTTTGAGAACTTGGTTGTGTACTAAACATTTAAACAAACTCGTATTTGACAAATCTACGTCCGGTAGACGCATACTTAATTAATGTAGGGAAACACGTCTGTGAAACCAGTGCTTATTTGCTGGGAGTGTGTGACCTATGCCTTTTCACCTTTACTATTCAGAACTAAATGATGCTTGGGCCAAATAAAGTGCGTTGTTCTCTTCTGCCTCTTGTAGAATGTAAAATAAGACCTCACATTCTGTGACAGAATGAAATATAAGAAACAGGCAAAAATCGGTTAAAGTTGATGCTCTGGAAATAGGATACTGGAGGAGGTCCAGGATCCAGGTCGTCTTTTTGTGAAGGGAAAAGTAAAAGGCACCAAAGGACGAGAAAGGTCATCGCGATAGACTGATCTAAGTCAGCAGGTAGAAGTGGCGACCGATCGCGAGGAAAATCACATCGGTCGTTGCGAAAGTACCTACGTGATGATCACGATTGCTGTGCCATGATAATGAAGTAGAAGAAAGATCAGTGTTGCTTGTGTTTAACTAACACTGATGTCTCTTTAACGGAGTGTCTGCGAGCTGTCTAGCTATACGTACGTGATGATCATATTATTACGATATAAGATCGGACAACAGGCAGTAGCATCAACTGTCACAGTGTAAACAGTGTGGTGATGTCTGTAAAAGTATTGCACAAGATAACCTTTAATACGGCCCAAATCATGGAACCAGCAAACGAAATTATCTGATAATAAAGTGAAACGACATCTTTCAAATCTCTAAGTTAGAGACAATGTCCCGTAAAACGCTATCCTTTATAGAACGTTGTAAACTGCAAGTCCATCTTCCATCTCAAAGAAGTTTCCGCCAAGTGAATAATGGGCGTAACATCACAATTCAAGATTCAGCAGTAAACGCCTTCAGTTGGGAGGAAGCGGGATGCTATTATGATGACGTCGTAAATCAGCGGATGTCGGCGAGAACACAACGAGACACGACATACAACTGGCTTGTGGAGTCGTGGGCGAGAGCCTTGGCACGACGAACTTGAGGCCTACTAAAGTACGAATGTTCGGGTTTGAATGCGAATATTAATAGAACGGGAAACTCTCGGTACGGATTTGGGATTTCGGTAGCGACAAGAATTAAGGTCCTACAAAATCCGTGACGAATTTGGAATTAAGGATCTGCGTATGTTTGCGGTGATTATCTTTTCGTTCGCGGGATCTTTTGTTCTGTTTGAGATATTTTTGCCCGTATTGTTTCCTCAAAACAGGGAAAATGGAAATAACAACAATCTGTTTTTTTTTCTACCACTATTTTCAAGCAAACAAAACCAAAAAATGTTCAAACTGGACGGAGTCATGAGTCTACCTGATATAAGATAGACTATTTCTAAACGAAATCTAAAAAAATGCGGATGGTATGTTATCAGCAAAACCCTACAACAGTAAGTTATCAGAAGATAGGCAGTACATTAGTAATGCCCCTAACCAAACAGATTTATTCGAGAAAGGCCCATTTGAAACCAAGGGCATTTGACACTGATATAATCAAAAATACTGGGCTATAAAATGTACGCAGCCACAATTCACTAACGTCAAATCCCCGTTATTATGGCTCAGTCATAAGTTCTCAGTAATATTTCATTGCACAGAATGCTGGATCTGATAGTAGGCCTCAAAACAGCAATCCTTTCGGATTCTATATCGCTGTCTACTTGTAAATCGCAATCGAACCGGGTGCTGTGGGAGGAGAACCAGGAGTAGGTAGAGAATTGGAGTGGCAGAACACTTACTAGTTTTCTTTGACAGATCCGTTGACGCCTTAGAATGATGATGATAGATTACTATCATCATTATTCTAAGGCGTCAACGGATCTGTCATTTAATCATTGGAAGCAGACTTATAGGTTTTGACGTATTAACAGTTAAGTTTATTTAAACAAACCGTTTTACACAGGCCTCCCGCAAGGTGGACCGATGTCCTGGTTACGGGGATGGAGGGTTGCGGGTTGCCGATGTATGCAAGATGCTTCGGACCGGTTGAAGTGGCGACACTTGGACGTAGATTATGTCCAGCAGTGGACGTCTTTCGCCTGTTATGATGATCATGATGAAATAAATCATTTTTATACTAAATCTTATAATATATTGTGACGTCGAAAGAAATAAACAAACACAGGAAGAAAAAAGAATTCTTATTTTTATCTGTACTAGTATTATTTATAAATACGAAAGTGTGAATGGATGGATGTTTTCTCAATATCGTCAGAACAGCTGCACGAATTTTGATGAAATTTGGTACAGAGGTAGGTATAAAGTCTGTAACATAGACTTATTATCCTGGGAGTATGTTACCATAATTTTCGCGCAGGCGGAAACTACTAAAATTACCATGATGTGTCTCGCTGTGCCAAAAAACCCAGTTCAACAATATTTCAGGCAAATAGGTATGTAGGTAGTGCCTTACTATCACAGAGCCAATTATATTGAATATGAAAACCTAATCCAACTGGCGGTAACACGCCATGCCTGCACTGGCGATAATGTGCAGTGTTCAAAACCACTTCCGTCCGTTATCACTCCTTTCCTCACTACTCCGTGGCGTAATAACACGTAGGACTTTGAATCAATTTGTCCTGCACAATGAAGTCGCAGTTATTCAATTCTGTTGAATGCCCTTCATAGTTACTTATCGGTGTGTCCTTGGATAAGCGGGGATCCGTTAACCGCATGGGTGGCAAGTGGGATTTGATGGATAGTTTAATTGTGGATAGTAAAATACATACCTATATTAATGCAAATATTTTGTGCCTAATGACTGTTTAATTGGAAAAGAAGCCACACCCTTGCTGTTCATAAGGCGCCACCTCCACGGGCGAATGAATCGCCGCAAATAAATAAAAATATCGATGCGAAACACTTGCTCGTGGAGGTGGCGCCTAATTAAAGGGTCAGATATACCGAGACGTAGTCGCACGCTGTTTTTTTAAAGATATTTTTTCATTAACTTGTAGGTAAGCAGTTCAGTTAGAGTACTGCATTAAGAGTAGTAAAAAGCTTAAGGTCCACTAAGTGGAGATTATCCACTAGGCAACATTTGACGCCCAACATGTTTAGCAACGTGCACAACAATGCGTGACGTTACCAGTAGACGTACAACCATTGACAATGATACCGAAATAAAATAAATGTTATTTTTATGTTCCAAAAATGAAGTTATTTTTTATTTTTAATCGACTTCTAAAAAAGGAGGAGGTTCTCAATTCGGATGTTTATATGTTTTTTTTATGTTTGTTCGCGCATAACTCCGTCGCTTGTCAACCGATTTGAAAAATTCTTTTTTTGTTGGAAAGGGTATACTTCCCAAATGGTCCCATGAAAATTTTATCGAAATCGGTTTTCGAAAAATCTAAAAAAATATCTATTTTGTCTACATTGACGACCTCTTAGTTTACTCTGCAAAGGAGCAGTACGTTTTTTTTTACACCAATGTGATTGGTTCGTTTAGATGGGGGAGGGGAGGGGGTGTAGGTACCACTAAAAAGTGAAAAATAAAAAACTTTTTACAAAAAAATACAACCGACTTTTACACAAAAAATCAAAAAAGTGCAAAATAACTTTAATTTTGGAAGTCGTTGTTCAAAAAACGAAAAAGCAACCACAAACACCGAGTTCCGAAATAAAAGTTATTTTGCACTTTTTTGATTTTTTGTGTAAAAGTCGGTTGTATTTTTTTGTAAAAAGTTTTTTCACGACAATCACCAGCTTTCGAATATAAAAATTATAAGGTAAAAACAGTCGACTTGAGAACCTCGTCCTTTTTGAAAGTCGGATTAAAAAAAATCAGTCGACTTGAAAACTTCCTACTTTTTTGGAAGTCAGTTAAAAAAGATTCGCGTAGCCGTTCACCATGATAAGCAACATGATGTGCATCATGTCGCGAGTCAAATGTTTCCTAGTGGATACGAAGCTTTAGTGGTAAGAAACTCATCATTTTCCTTTAAAGCACGAATTTGGCCACAACTAAGCATAGGATTCTCTTCCTATGCCTGGTTGATCCATGGTCTATGTTAATTTTATTATTATTAAAACCATAATTTTATTATTATTAAAAAACAAATAAACCAAAATTGAATTTATAATAACAGTAATACTACCATCTTAAATAATATTTACCAATATTATACACTTCTTATATATAAAATTCCCGTGTCACGGTGTTTGTGGTTGAACTCCTCCGAAACGGCTCGACCGATTTTCGTGAATCTTAGCGTGCATATCGGCTAGGGTGGCGAATCGGACAACATCTATTTTTCATCCCCCTTTAATGTTAAGGGTGGTCCACCCCTAATTTTTTTTATTATTTTATGTGGCAAAACGACGTTTGCCGGGTCAGCTCGTAATTTTATAAAATTATTATATTACTCAGAATAAAGTCGAAAATTATCCCAAAGCAAATACTAACAGTATAACCTCAGCTTGAAAGTATTCATCGGTTTTAGTGCCTAGCAACTACATATGTTTATTACATTGTTGTATTAATTATTTATTTATTTAAATGCCTTAAAACTATCATTACATATCTTAACCTAATGCGATAGCCAAGTGTTACACACAAAAATACGATTACAATAAAGAATAAATCTCTAGATCATAAAGATCATTATTTTAACCCCTGACACAAAAACGCCCATGACACAGACACGTCAAACATGTTACACGCCGCCGCGCCGTGGTGTTATAAGTTTGACGTGTCTGTTTGTGTTTGTGTGTGTGTGTGGGTGTGTGTCTGTCTGTGGCAACGTTACTCCCGAATGGATGAACCGATTTTGATTTTGTTTGAAAGGAGAATTAATCGGAGGTGTTCTTAGCTATGTTTGATAAAAATCGGTCCAAGATGGCCGCCGCCACAAAATTGCGGATTACATATTTTTTATCAAGTGAAAGGGCTACACTACTTTTATTGAAAGGGAATGAAGAATATTAACTAACGAAATAAAAATTAAAAACGTGAACATTTTTTTTTGTCTGACCAATACCTTAAATTGATGAGGCAAGTGGAGTGATGACTGATACCTAGTACATAACCAATTATTTGTTGATTTTTCATTACCCTACGTAATAAGGTACGTATTTTTTTCTATTAAATATTGTCTCGTCGGGGGACCTCTCTAATACAACCTAACTTTTTTTTTAAGTATATACATACGTAACATAATTATGAAGTTCTTTCTAAGTCCTCAAGCCATGTGTCAACTTAATAACGGCCACCGGCGCGATAACATTTAATAAAAAAATTCATACATACTTACGTAGGGTCATAATATTGTAGGGGCGCTCGCTGACGCCGCCTGAACAATGCGCAAATCGCCTTCCGCTATACCACCCGCAACCCAACTTTGTATTAATCAGCGTACAATAAAGTCTTACCCGGAATTCACCGTTTATCATTTCTCGTACACACTACCTACGAACACATCAAAAATCAAGGTTTTTTTTTTCTTTTTATAGAGTTTTACGTTTATACTATTTTTGTTCTTCTTCTGGGTACTTTTAGGTTTTTTACGTGCATACTATATTATTGTTACATACCTACTGTAAACAATAGTACTTTTGCGAATCCTCTTTTCCTTTTTACAAAGGAAAAACAATTTTATCAGTAACTTATTACAACTTTATTAACCGCAAAAAAAAAACCTACAACATGGAAACATTAATAATAAGTTTATTTCAAATAATTTTAGCTTACATTGCATATTGAAGAGTCTCCATTTAGGCATGGAAGATGCCTGTAGTTGAAGGCTCCGCTCTTGCCTTACATTATGAACTTATAGTTTTATAACAAAATAATTAAAATAAATAAATAGAGAATAAACAAGAAAACAAAAAAAAAGAAAAAGAATCGATCATAAAAAATAAACACGATCAATAGCAGTTGAGTATGTGTTTGTGTGTGGTGTCTGTGTGTATGTATGGCTGTGTGAGAGAAAGAGACTGATGCTGAGTATAAATTTTGACATGTATTTTAAAATAAGCAAAAAACATCACTCTGATTTTTTATTAAGTCATTCGTTGCAAAAGCAATTCTGTATCCTCATAATTTAAATTGCAACATTGTACGAGTATTCCACGGGTCTACCTACTGATAAAACAGCATTGTGTGCCAATTATTTATATTTATTTATTTATTTTATTATTTATGTACACACATACAATAAGTAAGAGATAACATTACAATCTTTGTACAAAGGAACTGCTTATTTCAAACGAAATTTCTTCCAGCAGACCTGCGAGTTATAGTAAAATTTAGTCAGAGGTTTTCCCAAATGAGGAGGTTATGTTTATTATTATTTTTTAAAAATAATTGTTGAATACCTTTTTATTTATCCATAAATAGAAAACAAAATGAGAATGAAACTATCGTAGGTAAGTTATTGATCACGCCGCGTCTTTAAATAGGCATTTTATAGGAATTGTCACATCCGTAGCACAATTTCCATAAAGAAAGGTCGCATACTCATAGTTGTCGCATTATCGCGTCATGCCTGCCTGTGAGAGCCTTGACATTTCGATCTTGACCTCCTCAAATGCGTATCCACTGTGAAATGACAAATGCTTCTTAACATTTTAAGACGTTGACCAGTTGACAAGCGACGTAGAACACTTGAGTAGGAACTAAGTCATCTCTCTAGATAAGGATATCCTCCACGTTTATTAAAACGAGTCAGCCTAGTAATCAAACTAAATTGAATTTTACGATAGCTTGATTAACATAAATATTAATTTGTTTACTCCCTACACCTCAAAATACTTAATTTCCAATATTTATATCCACAGTTAAATTCAATACACGAACAGACTAAATTCTACAAACGCTGTGTTACTTGTAGTAAATTTCTGAATATAGATTCGAACAATTTACATGATTTTCTGACGGCATGCACTGAAAACGGACACATAACGAAGTTCTCAAAACGTACGAATATATTTGTTGCTACGTGATGATTCTCTATTTAATTAGAACTACTTTCACTATATGGAATAGGTATCTGTATTTGTACTACTCTCGTGTCAATGCCTAATTGCTTGATTAATATTAAAGAGTCTAGATTAAATTCGCATATTTCTAAAAGCCAATAAATCAAGGGGTCGTGATCGAGGTTAAATTAATATTAAGAGTCGATGCTACCGAAAGGAAAGTCTTGTAATCAAGTACAATAAAAGTGTCTGATACAAGATGTTATTTCCTTGCAAACCGTCGTCAAAATAAGGACGTCCTGAGCCGTCCACTGCACTGTGACGTCACTTAACGGTAAGGACGGATTGTTGTGTAGACAAATAATCCCAGGGTGGGCGCAATCAATCTTCATACGTGGCCAAATTAAACTGGGACTCCGTCTCGGATGGTACTGGTGGCAGGAAAGTTGTGAATGTCTGTTTATTATTACATTTGTTTTTTTTTTCAGCCTAGTTTTATGCCAAACATCGAGTCAAATACACACACAACGTACTAGTTAGATTATACTTGTGTCTATGATATTAAATATAGAGTAGTCAACTAAACTGGATTTATTGCATACTAGCAGTGCCCCGCGGTTTCAACCGCGTTGTTCCCATTCCCGTGGCAATACGGGGATAAAATATAAATTATGACACTCCACAATAACGTAACTTTCTATTGGTGAAATAATTTTGAAAATCGATTCCTTAGATCCAGAGATTACCCCTTACAACGGCACAAACTCTCAACCTCACAAACTCACGAACGTTACCTCTTTATAATATTAGTATAGTTATGATCTTTAAAAGTCTCAGTACTCCAACCCATTTCATTAAGTAGGTAATTTGATTCTCAACACTCAATAGACTATCTTCGGCAGAAGTATTAAATTATAATCACACCTCTTCGTGCCTACCACACTAATGGCTCGTCCTCTTTGACCCAAAGCACTAAAAGTCACTTCATCAGAAAACTAGAAGTGTGTTTGTACTCTAACCGTTGCCTAACCCTTCGGAGATCACAGGTGTTGCGATGATATTTATGTTAAGTATCGCTCGTGGCCTGAACTCATAATAGTACCTTCACAGACCAACGACAGTCCTCAAGACCTCAACATCCACTGACAGATACAGTGGCTTTGGTGCGAGTTTTGTAATGCTCTCGATCGCGTTAGCTTATACGTCATTTGTATTGAAACGGAATAAGCGCTGTCTGGTGACAATAACGGAACACCTCTTTTCCATAGAATTTGACATAAGCGAACGTTTACGTTACCGTGATCGAGTACTTTAAAAAACTCGCACTCAAGCCCTCGAGATTAAAAAAATCCACTGATGTCCATACAAACGTCAATTTTTCTTACGCACGCTTGGTGCGTAAGAAAAATTGACATCCCGTGTCAATGAGGGTTTCCAGGAAAATGTACGCCACCAGTTGGTGTCTTCGACGTAAACATGACGTTGATATCAATTTAACAAATGTCAGATAACATTAGCTTTTTGAAAGGTGTTTGGACCAGACGCCTACGTACTGCTACGTGGTACTCGTTAATTCAGGAAACCTTCATTCTGACTATGGCTATGGCAGACGAAAATAGTGCGCAGCGCAGCCGCACATTGAGCTACCCCGAACATTTTGTAATGACGCGACCACGCTTAGACGTCAGTCAATGTTCAGGTGCTAAAATACTAATTGAATCTGGGCACTCCATGTTCATGTTGGCTGTGTGTCACCAACCACCAGCACTAGCGGTGTCAGAATGTGACACCGCTAGTGCTGCACCTATTCCCAGTCGTAGCTCAGGCGTGTCTATTCCGCGTGTGCTCTATGGTCGCCAGGCACACGGTGTGAGGTCGCTTTCGATCACGACCTAGGACCGCTGAAACAGCACATTTCTCTGCCATTACCTATGGGTAATATAAGTAAAAGTCGTAGTTTAGGTGCTAAACGTGTCTGTTAGATTATTACTGGTTCAACGCTGCTATTAGTGCGTGTTTAATATTTTGTTTGGTTTCACAGTTTGTTATGCTGTCTTTTCTAGTAGATTGATCGATCTGACGTGCGAATCAGGGAATGAAGGTGTATCTGTAAACGTCAGAAAGTTGTAAGTGGATAAATAGACGTGTCTCAAACATGTTTTGTACTGAAAGGGATAGATTAAATCCCTTGGGAATTACGGACGTGCTACTTACCTACCAACTCCGGCACTAATTGGTTATTTTTATTTCGCGGTAAATAATTGAGAAAAAATAATCTGTTGTTATAAATTTCATATTTTTACATAAAAGCGTGTAACACCTTCTTTAGTGTTCTTGCTGTCAAAATGTAACACGCTTTTATGTAAAAATATGGGATATAATGTACCTATACAAAGGTATATTTCTTATCATTATAAAACTCAATTGATCAATCAAGCTTTTCCTAATGCTAAATATAATGTAGTGAAAAGACCATTTTTAGTGTTAATATTAGCAGTAGCAAAAGCAAGCGTTTGGTGTAACTAACTTACATACATTACATACCTACTCATACATTTATTAAATTATTTTGATATTTTTTTTTACTCTCCAGTAAACCAAAATTTTTTTTCTTTTTTTTTATTACTTATTAAAACTTTTTTGTCGCCAGTACCGAGCGCGCACCCGCATTTCAACGGCAATCTTCGTATTGTTACAGTTAGCGGTCGTCTGCGCGACCTTGCGGCGGACCAGGACACAATTACAAGTGTTCCGCCACTGGCAGCCGCAGGAACACAGGGCTGGCGGCACGTGCCGTATATCCTTGGCTGCATCCTTATCAGCGGAGACACGGACTAAGAACTTTCGCGTCAACTTCATGTTTCTATCAATGACGTATTAAAATCTAATCTAAACATATATAACTCAAAAGTGACTGACTGACTGATATAGTGATCTATCAACGCACAGCCCAAACCACTGAACGGATCGGGCTGAAATTTGGCATGCAAGCAGATGTTATGACGTAGATATTAGGGCTAATAGAGGATTTTGATTAATTCTACCCCCAAGGGGATAAAATAGGGGATGAAAGTTTGTATGAAACTTTGTCAATTTTAAACCGATCGGGCTGAGAGTTTCAAAATCGGGGGTAAAGTAACTATTCCACGCGGACGAAGTCGCGGGCAGAAGCTAGTTATGTATGTAAGTATGTAGACGTACTAATCCGTAACAATATGGCTACGTATATGCGCGCGAGATGTAGGGTCGCGGTAATAACCATCTTTTATGTTGCCAGTAGCTGCTGCCCGCGACTTCGTCCCCGTGGAATCCCCGATTTTAAAACATTCTTTATCGCTGCTCCGCTCCTATTGGCTTAAGCGTGATGTTATATAGCCTAAAGCCTTCCTCGATAAATGGTCTATTCAACCCAAAAAGAATTTTTCAATTCGAACCAGTAGTTCCTGAGATTAGCGCGTTCAAACAAACAAACAAACAAACTCTTCAGCTTTATAATATTAGTATAGAATAGCAGCGCCTCGCGGTTTCACCCGCGTAGTTCCCGTTCCCGTGGGAATATGGGGATAAAATATAGCCTAGCCTTCCTCGATAAATGGGCTATCTAACACTGAAAGATTTTTTCAAATCGGACCAGTAGTTCCTGAGATTAGCGCGTTCAAACAAACAAACAAACAAACAAACAAACAAACAAACTCTTCAGCTTTATAATATTAGTATAGATTACAGAGTGCGGGCAACGCATCCATCAACACTAATATTATAAAGAGGAGATTTGTATTTTTGTATGTTTGTGGTGCATACAATCAGAAACTACTGGACCGATTCCAAAAATGATTTCACCATTTAAATGCTACATTATCCCTGAGTAAACTAGGCTATATTAAAATAAATAAATATTCACCCGTGCGAAGTCAGGACGGGTCGCTAGTCTATACTTCTATACTAAAACTAATTTACTAATAAAGAAAATATTATAAAGAGGAAAGATTTGTACTTTTGTATGTAACGAATAAACTCTAAAACTACTAGACCGATTTCAAAAATTCTTTCACCATTAGAAATCTACATTCACCCTGAGTAACATAAGCTATATTTTATCCCCATATTCCCACGGGAACGGGAACTACGTGGGTAAAACCGCGGGGCGCTGCTAATAGTTCATAATTATATCATTGGTTTATCTTAGATTTCTGCATCTCCTTTCATTTTCCTCTTATTTATAAATTAAGTGGTAACAATCATTTTCACAAAGCTCACGACGATTCCAGTAGAGACAAAAGACGACACTAAAAAAAAATCGGACACGCGCAAGTTGCGCAGACTTCGGCAACTTATGCGACAACTTTCGGCTGTCACTTGCAATACCAGAATAGGGTAGGTAACTAAAAAAATCTAATTAGTCCGTCAGATAGATTTCCAAAAAATATTGGACACGTATTTTTTCTTTTTCCACATAAACAAAAAACTAAGACGATACAGTGCGTTGAAAACTCGCGTGACGTCACTACGTGCTACAATTTTTACCACGGTGTGACGTCACAAGCCCCCACTCCTGATCTTTGATGCTTTATATCTTCGTCAACTTTTATAGATTTGAAAAGGCAAAAAATGCGTGTCCAATATTTTTCGATAATCTAACCGACGGGAATCATATTTTATTTACTCAGGAAACATTCCTATTGTCTCGGTCTGTCAGTTGCTACAATTAGACGTCGACAATCCCGACGCTTGCTGCGTTATAGGAGTTTCTGGAGCCGTCTTAGTACTTTGTGATAATTTTGGTAGGTATATGTGCCCTTTGAAACAACTCACTACAAGTATTCCACCACTGGCAGCCGCAGGAACACAGAGCAGGCGGCACGTGCCACACATCGATGGCACACGAATGAGGAACTTTTGCAAATTTAAATTTAATTAATGGGGCAACAAAACCTTTACAAAAGTGTTAGGAACTGCAGATAGATGTTCAGGGTCTGGGTGTTTGTGTATGTGAATGTATATGTTTGTAAACGTACCCACGATACAGGAGAGATTCCTAGTGAGCGGCAACGTTTAAAAAAAAAAAAAAAAAACAAAAAAAAAATATGTTTGAACCGGTAATTCCCTGTTTTTTAGATGATGCATCCAGAAAGGTATGTCTATGTATCTCTATTTTTCCGGTCTCGCGATGTTATTATAATAATTCTATTATTTTTCATCAGTCTTGTTGCAGGACACTTAAGCTCACTTGCGTTGCTCCGCTTAGCACTGGGCTAACGGTCTAGTCCAAGGCCTTTTTCATGGATGGAAAATCATCACACGACTTCTCCCGCTCTGGGCTGAGCGGAAGGGAGTGTGAGACTCTTTACTGACTAAAACCCATCGGCAGTTACAATGTTAGAAAAATTATAAAGTTGTCTGTGGCGTGTCTCTGGGACTAACCAAATAGTGGATTGGAATGGATTGGAACTCGCGAAGGAAACAACTTTTGCACATTATCATACTGATTTATTCTGTATTCTGAACCGTAGAATTAATTAGTGTGTAAAAATAATTGCTTTTACCTATAAAGTCCCGAATTTTGTTCCCTTTTTTAAGTACCTTCTATTTATTCGTTCTAGACTTGTAGGCAAACACACAAAGTGACCAGTTTTATTGTGATACCATTTGGAGGCTTGTTTAATCGCTGTAATTTTTGCATTATGTATGTGCATGTTTAGAAAAGCTAAAGCTTTTCCTGGCGCCTTAAAACAAATGGAACTTGAATTTCTGTAGCAGAAGACTTGAACAGCTGGATCAACTAGGCAACTTAGCAACATAAACATCGTACCAATGAAAGTAATTTCTAGGAGGGAAGTCTTGCAAACATACTCGTAACAGAGTCCAATCTAAAAAAAAAAAAAAACAATTTCATGTCCCCACAAATTTCTAAAACATCAATATCTCTCAATTTTATGAGCTGTTAAGTGTTAATCGTAAAAAACAATTTCTCGTACGTACACACTAAAATAATAGATGAGAAGTGCTTAAAATCGTGTTCTTCAAGTTCTGCCTGGTCATAAAACGCCCCTGAGAGCCTCAAGCGTTAAAAGGAAATTGCGTTTCTATCGTAAATGATAATTACTGTTATGAAGTAAATGCCAAGTAACCCGATTTCTAAAGCGTATCCTGCGCATATTAACATTTAACCGTAGTAAATTAGTAGTTGACCTGATGCCGCACAATCGTCTGTGGTCATTGCTCTCGGAAGTACAATAGCTGCTATCGCATGACTCGATAAGTGTTTTCGATCAATTAACGTGCTCGATAAGTGTTTTCAACCATTTTCGAGTCGAAACTAGAGCACGAAGATTTTTGAATGAGGTTTTATGTTTGGTAAGCACTTTTTACATCGAGAGTACACTCTCGATGTAAAAAGTGCTTACCAAACATAAAATGCAAGAACACTAACAAGTTAAGTAGAGTGCAATAAAGCAAGTTAACTGCCTAATAAGCTAGTTAACTAGGTAATAAGTTTCATCGGCGGTGGTGTAGTAATCATTGAGGTGCTCGATTGTACCTATTTGAGTAGCGTCTGCAAATTGCCGGTTGTATTTAATACGCCAATTAGATTAGTTCATTCAGGCTATGAAAACGGTCTTTAATATACCTATAGGCGTAGTAAATTTTACTGACGATTGCAAGACATAGTTGTAGCTGTAGGTAACCGACGACTGATCATGGATTCAACACATAACTTAGCGTCTGTACATTTTTTTATGGATGGGAAATCATCAAATGATTTTTTCCGCTCTGAGCTGAACAGAAAGGAGTGTCAGACTCTTAAAGACTAAAACCCTGTCCCGACGCCTGAAGTGTCTTCTTCTGTTGCGGCAGCTGGGGTGTGAGGTTTCCCTCGCACTCACGCGGTTGCCTCCTCTTTCACTAGCATTACTGCTTCGCAGAAGGAAGTGAGCGCTACCCATGCCTCCTCGCTCCGTACCATGGATTAAACCAGGCCCGCAAGCGAGAGGTCACCGCTGAACGTCTGTACCTACTCCTCAAAGGTTTTATACAGAAATGTAATCTGTATTACACATATTTTTCACCTGTTAAGTAACGTGAAGAAACGGCCTATTTCTATTAATCGGGAATAAATACTATAATACTTTACGGTTAGCGACCAACTAGTCCAAAAAAAATAATCTTAGAAGCCAACTCTGCATGATTGTGTTATAAACAACATAGCATTCGTATTTACTGAAGATTATTGAGAGAGAAGAAGATTGTAATTTCTATAATAAGTATTGTGACGATGTCGCCTACTTGGCTGTGAGTCATTGGCAGACAAGTTTGCCGATAGAACTTTGGAAGTGTGCGGCTAAAGAATACTTTTGAAATGCGAATAAAATATGTTTAGTTTTATATGGAAGTCAGGTAAGATCATTCTTTGAAGGCGGATGCCCTAAATAACCCGATATTAGAGGTGAAGCAACGCTTGCCGAGGTTGGTCTGTGGATGGGTGACTAAACATAACGAGACTTTTCCGTGCCTCGGAAAGCACGCTAAGCCGTTGGTCCCGGCTGTCGTTTGGAGATCTTTGTCAGTCGTTTCGGATTGTCCGAAGCCAGAAAATCTGACACCAGTCTTGCTAAGAAGTACCGTGTTCCCCAGTTAATGGGTTGTGAAGGTCTGGTAGGCAGCCGCACCACGCTAATTCCGGTATGACTGGAAGCCAACGCCAATTTAGTTGGGAAAAGGCTAGGCAGATGATGACCATACGCTAGATTCCTTTGATGTTACAGTATCAACCAGTATCATAATTCCAAATCAGAATAAAATAAAGAAATAATACCCAGACCCATGATTCATCAAAAAATAAATTATCTTAAACTTTTATAGCAGTCTTTGACCATGACCCGGGGAATATATTTTATTTTACAAGTAAACAACACAGTTTATTATTTACATTAACTTATATGACTTGATTTTATTGGGCCTATAATGGTAGTTATCAGCACTTGATGCAAAGGAGGTCATCCACCTGTGGTGTTATCAAAATGAGGTCGCTTATTACAAATGAGCGGAAAACAGTTCAATAAGAGTTAAATGAACGATTACTTTCTATATTTTTAAACTTAATAGGGTTCCGAACTTCCGTAAGAAACAACGAGAATCGTTACAGGATCAGTCATGGTCTGTGTATCCGTCTGTCACAAGCTATTTGCTCCGAATCTTCCGGTCGAAACAATTGAAGGGTCCACTGCAATAATGATGAAAGTCAATTTTTGTAAAAATCTAAGTATGCACGTCATTCAGCCACTAGATATCTGTAGTTGGTATTCTCGTTAATAACTTAGCAATATTAGTTAAAATCCCGATATTTTAGACAGTGCACGCTTATATTAGATAAAAGGTAGTCAATAAAGCCCTGGTTTTTAAAAATAACTCTAATTAATACATTTTTTGCTAAGTTCTTAAACAAAGCTTGAGTAAAGGAAAAATATAATATCAATAATGAAAATGTGCTGTAACAAATAAAATATTATGTTCATACCTTTAAACACGATTTCCCTGTTTCCATTGATACAATTGAAACGCAATTATCTCAAAACGAGGTAACGTGGACATTTATCGTTATTGCAGTGGACCCTTCAATTGAAACTTGGTGCATGGTACAATATTATTGAGAGGCCCGCATTTATCAACCAGCTCCGCCTGCCTAAAAACCAATTGAATAAAGAGTATTCTATTCTATTCTATTCTTCCAGACTCTTGACTGTCCAGCATCAATTCATCATTCATCAACGATACGTTATCATACATTCGGGAAAATAAATTGTTACTATAAAAAGGTGCTAAATTCTATACTACAAGTAACAAGTAAAATACGGCGGCTAAAGTTTACTGTAAATTATGCAATTTAAAACAATAGTAATTTAAAGAAGGTTTACTTAAACATTAAACTGTAAGGTTAATTATTTTATACTGGCTTTAGCCCGTGACAGTGCTCACGTAGATATCGTTCTTCTAATTCAAAATAAACTTAATGAATTATATAAATCTTCGCATAAATGTAGCCTAAAGCGGTATCCAGAGTCTCATTGGTCTCATTGTACCAAAATTTCATCAAAATCAGTTCAGCGACTTAAAATTGATATCAAAACAAACATACAACTTTTCAACTTCTCGGTTTTTTATCTTCAACGTTAGGATACAAAAACCTGTGTACGTCGAATTATAAATATCACAAAACCTAATTAAAAATATTAAATCAAAGGCTGAATGTTAATATTGCTCTCAAGTTCTACTTCCTCAATTTTCGAACGGAATTAAAGACATTAACTTATTTGGACCAAGCAATAAAGACAGTAGGTCACCCACTAAGGTATTATGTAGCATTTATCTATAAATTACTCTTTCCATTTAGTTTATAGTATGCTAGTAACCTGCCCAAAATTAATATTCAAGGCATAAAGCTTATGAAAAAAAGTGCTCGGTATATATTTCTTTGTCATCTTGCGTTTCTCTCTTTTAATAACTGATCACTCTTCATCATCCATCAATAGCCGATAGACATGTTCATCTCATATCGATATGGTCATCTCAATCGTCCAGTCTTTACTGAATGACAACGCACGGTCAAAACTTCTGAAAGTGCGTGTTAGGTACTTGTGAAAACTAACAAACCATGATACAACACATACAGAAAAGAATAAATTTTAGGCAGTGTTGTTTTTCACAGCGTTTCCTCTATTGTTTTTGTAAACAAAGTAATTTTTTCACGTCACAATTCGGAAGGACAGATTGAAATACATACCTACATACTCTTACAAACAACGTAGCCGTCTGTGTTGGACACATTGACGGCCTAAAAGCCAGTTACACACTGTAAATGTGGCAGAAACTAATAATACTCGTCTATTTCAGGTCATGAAACAATGCCTCAATAATCCACAGAGATAACGCGAACAGTGAAAGCTTTATCGGAACCAGGTTGATTTATTACGTTTATGTGTAACGAGCTTTATATAACCCCATTGGGATTGTCGCATAATGGATACAGTACGTATGTATAGCTGTACTCATCTACAGTGCGACCACATTCGCAAAGTTTTTGCAAAAGTAAGGACCCCTTCTCTTTCTGAGGTCTGTATCTAGTAGTAATACGACTAGGGATTGTGTGTCCACATAAAGAAGAAATGTAGCAACATTTTCCTGCTTCTGGAAATACAATAAATTTACTTACTCAACTTTTTCCTGGCTATGCTGATATCTGCATTCCATTAACCAGTCTAACCAAATGTAGCGAAATTCCTGTATTTTTTATATAGAGCTGTCCATCGGAGTACTAAACCCAGTAACTGTGTACCAATATCAATTACTACCCGTAACGACTGCCAAATGATTATTATAATTAACAGCAATCAACAGTAACACCAGATTAGTACTATGAAAGGTCCGCCACACGTGCAAAACTAGGGCATTTCTTCTCAGTACAATTAAGCTACAGGCAAAATTTAGGCGGCAAATAATTGTAGTGTCCGTTCCGAGTAATAACGATCCCATTGTCCAGTTACAGTAACGGCCAAAAGATTATATGACGCAAATCGTCTGAGAAAGTAGGCCTGTCATTGACTTTGAGCGACTAGACTGGTGGTAGACGGTGACGGGGGAGCAAAAAACGCGCGATTATAGCCGGTCTTATTTATTTACTCGCAACAACAATATCCATTGCTGGATTTTCTTTAAGAATAGACAATGCTGCCTTAGGTGACACAGCAATGAATGCTCTGCAGCAGATACGATGGCATGACGATGCAATAGTTTTTAGTATTGGTAGAGGTCGTTTTTATGTTGTTACAAAAAGTCCTATCACAACCGATCTTGTAAGATAAGTGTTACAATAGATGATAATAATTATAATTTAGCCTATGTTATAAGATAAGGAGTCATAGTTTACTTAGAAGAACAAGATTAATTTCATGTTACAGGAAAAAATATTTTAATTATTATTTGTTAGTCGACTTCGGATGCTCTACTTAATATTAATTAGAATGAGTCATTGTTGCGCTGTTAGTTCAGATGTTTCTAAAGGAGATCGACTTACTACGGTTAATTTTAACAGCTATACCTTGAACTGTTGTAACAATAACAGCCTCTTCGAGAAGAGAATCGTCGGTACGCTGCACTTAGTGCGATTATCAGTATCTTTTACTGAATGTAGAAAGTGGTATGATAGTTATAGTTATGGCGTTGTGGAGTGATTAGGAATCACACAAGAAACCCATGACAGCACTGACTGTTATGTTATTCATTCAAATAGGATCGTGCCAGCTCTAGTTTAGGAAGTTTAGTAGATTAAGATTAACAGCGAGATCAACAACGATTATAATAAATAAAATAAAAAGCCTTTTCATTCTTACAAATACATATTTTACAATCTTATTGAAGAATAAATAATCTTATGCAAGAACCCCTCCTTTCCTCAGGTGAAGGTGAAGGCCTCGTCTAAAGAAATCCATTTAACTCTAGCTTGAGCTATTTGCGATCAGGAGGAGGAGTACCATTTCGTCTGCCCATCTCGTATCAGCAGTGCTATTCTGTAAGAACTCACGTGCGAATTCGATTCATATCTCATTTTCGATTACACTTCGTAACTCACCTGAAGTGAAAAGTATTTGATATTCTGACTGTCAAGTTAAGTTCGCTTCACCTATGTTCTCACTTAGTGGCGCTAGTGTAGTTTTCATCAAGTTACAGAATACCAAATACAGTTTTCACCGCAGAATCAGAAGTGAGAACTGGAGTGAGTTCTTACAGAATAGCATTGCAGGTCTACCTTTGAGGAGCTTGACGTATGGGCCCTTCCACTTTGTTACCCTGCTAGTCCAACTTCAAACAAATGAAAAGGAAGCCCTTGGGAACAGCTTCATGTTTTTGGCTGCCAGACCATGACAATTCAAAAGTGCCGTGAATGGTATTTTTAGAAAACAAACAATGTTTTTGATTTGATTAAAGGGAAATGCCGATTTTAGGCCTTGCGATGCCCAAGAAATGTAATTTAGTAAAAAAATATATGAAAATTTTACGTAATTAACTCTTCTATTTACGACGCGATACAAGCTGGTAACATTTTTTAATAAAAAATAAATATTGAAACGATACACCGAAATAAACAGACATTTGCTAGGTTGCCAGTTTAAAAACCGACAAAACATTGATTTGACATTTTCACATATTTGTAGTTTATTTATTCGTCCTTTTGTTTATAGAAGTCCCAATGCATTTTATGTTAATATATTTAGATTTGTAATCAACTTACATAATATAATATAATGATTTTAAAATGATCTACATAATGCACCGATCGATTCTTTTTGTGTGCAATGGCAACACTGAAGCTTGTCAGTTGACAACATGATAATATTAGAAATGTCATTTCATTACTTTGTTTGCATTATAATGATTAGCTGCGTGTATTTTGCGATTCTCCTATTCTGATAATGACAACCAGCAACAATTTATCTTTAATATGTTATGTAGGAAGAGCTTTCAATAACGTTTTAATACTTTTGTAGGACACATTAAAAAAAACCTTATAATTTGGAAACTCCAAGTATTTTCAATAATTTTCTTTTATCAATATATTATTTTTGGGGCATACTAACATTAACATTTGATGTTAATTGTGGGCACTCAGGGCCTAAATCACTATGGCGGCTTGGCATATCCCTTTTATTCCATTTGAAAGAGAAATAACCCGTGAAAGTCTTGGCAGAAGTCAAAGAAGACAATAATACCAACTGCATTTTCATGTAAGTACAAAAACTGATAGGAATATTGAAAGCGATAAGGTTTGACGGTCGTGCGCACAGCATTTATCACGTTAGCGGCGCTCATGTGAAATGGGGCAGGCCTGCTTACTCAACCAAGGACTGTGCCACACTGATGGAGGCAAAGCCACAGATATAGTTGACAATATTATAAGAATGAGTCTGTAAGAAGGAGTCCGAATATGACACATGGTCAAGAACATGGTCAAGAACAAGGTGTCCTGTGAAAATAAGAATGAAGTTTAAAAGAAGACGAAAGTAACGTTGGATACTAGACTGCATGAACTGTGTGAAATAGTTCTTAAATATAGTTTAATATCGTAGAAGACGCCGACGATATTACGCCACTGACTCCAAAACAATTAGTGTTTTCAGGAAAATTTACGCAACCAGTTGACGTCACATAGGTCCTCTTCCTTGAAAAAGCGACTTTGAGTTAAACATGACGTTGATGTCAATTTAACAAATGTCAGAAAACATTACTGTTTTGACAGGTGTCAGGACCTGGCGCCTCAGTGCTGCCACCTGGTGCTCGTCATTTCAGAAAACCCTCACTGGTATAAGGACAGAAAGTGTCTATGACTACTTTCGTCAGATGTATTTAAGGGTGGAACTAAAATGGAGAAAGACAAAGAGCATCATCTGCCTAGCCTTTTCCCAACTATATTGGGGTCGGCTTCCAGTCATAGCGGATTCAGCTGAATACCAGTATTTAACGTGGAGCGGCTGCCAACCAGACCTCCACAACCCAATAACTGGGGAACACGGTACTTCTTAGCAAGACTGGTGTCAGATTTTCTGGCTTCTGACAATCCTTAACGACTGCCAAAGATCTACAAATGACAGCCGGGACCAACAGCTAATCGTGCTTTCCGAGGCACGGAGGAAACTCGGTATGTTAAGATGGTCACCCATCCACAGACCAACCCTGGCAAGCGTTGCTTAACCTTGAAGATCGACCTGTGCGGCTGTTATTCTTTAGCCACGAGTTCCTCCTCGATAGCTCTTCCTCGAAAGATAAAGAGCAATATGTAGATAAAAATAATATACACAGACAAGCTATAAGTGCATCGAAACAATCGAATCATGTATTGTACAATAACTTCGCATAACAACAATAAATTGAGAATATCTTTGTAAGCCGGTTCTATCAGATCCTTAACTCAAGTAGATACAGGCAATTACACATATCCATTAAGATACAACGGGCTGCAGATCGCAAATAACATGGTTCCACTAAAAGTTGCAAGGGCCGGCAGACAGTAATCAAAACTAAATAATCGATACCAGGAAACGACACAACGATAAAGTGAGTTCGCTTGAGAAGCTACCTAATTAACACAATTTAATTTTATACGAATACAGACAAAAGATAAATAATTAAAAGATTTTCGTATCGTCATCTGCCTGACCTTTTCTCAACTATGTTTGGGGTCTGCTTCTAACCGCATGTAGCTGATACCAGTATTTTACATAGAAACTTCCTTACCTGCACAACTCAGTTACTCGGTAATACGGTACATCTTGGTAACTTGGTCTTTGACCTGTAGTTTGCCTAATGCAGTATGGAGTTCCTTGGGCACGCCACCATTGCGGCGGTAAGTCCCCTCTTTGAGGAGTGGCTGGAGAGACGCCACGGCGTCCTCACCTTCCGCCTGACGCAGGTGCTCACCGGACATGGCTGTTTCGGGAGGTACCTGTGTCGGATCCAGCGGGAGGACACGTCCGGGTGTCATCACTGTGTGGATCGCCCGGAGGACACGGTGGAGCATACGGTGGAGGTTTGCCCTGCTTGGGCGGAGCAACGCCGTGTCCTCGTGGAGGCGATCGGCAGCAGCGAACTCTCGCGTCCGGCCCTGGTTCAAGCCATGGTCCGGAGCGAGGAGGCATGGGAAGCGGTCGCCTCCTTCTGCGAAGCAGTAATGCTAGCGAAGGAGGAGGTGGAGCGCGTGCGAGAGAGGGAAACCTCTCGCCCAAGCCGCCGCCGCCGCAACAGAAGGAGACGCCCCGGGCGTCGGGAAACGCAGGGCGATTCCCGGCCACCGTAGGCGCGGGCCTGCGGATGGCTCGCCGTCGGATAGCAACCAGGCCCGAGTCGACGGCGCGTCGTGTTCCACGCGCGCCTCAAAGAGCCGTCAGCAAAGAAGACGGGGTCCCATAGGCCATAGTGTCAGTGCCTGCTAGGGTTGCGGAATTTGTTCGAAAGAGTCACCGCGGCAACGCAAAGGGCACAAGCAGAAACACAGGTGGGTTTTAGTCAGTAAGAGTCTGACACTCCCTTCCGCTCCGCCCAGAGCGGGAGAAGTCATTTGATGATTTCCCATCCAAAAAAAAAAAAGTATGGAGTTCCTATTCTGCGGTTAAGCAGTAACCAGCCTTAGCGTGCTGAACTGTGAGTGGTCATATCCAAAAAAAAAAAGTATGGAGTTTCAGTAGAATACAACCAGCTCATCCTGGTTTTGTTATTCTAACGTACGATCTACTGCACAGTCAACGCGCGCTGCGAAAGAAAATGGTGTCAATTTGACATTGACAGACACTTACGTCGTAGGCCGTACTTTAAGTTACATTTGCCCCTTTTTTTTTTTTTTTTTTTTTTTTTTTTTTTTTCTGGATGGGAAATCATCAAATGACTTCTCCCGCTCTGGGCGGAGCGGAAGGGAGTGTCAGACTCTTACTGACTAAAACCCACCCGTGATCCTTCTTGTGCCCTTTGCGTTCCAGGGCTGCGGTGACTCTTTCGAACAAAATCCGCAACCCTAGCAGGCACTGACCCTATGGGGCCCCGTCTACATTGCTGACGGCTCTTTGAGGCGCGCGTGGAACACGACGCGCCGTCGACTCGGGCCTGGTTGCTATCGGACGGCGAGCCACCCATAGCTCGCCATCCGCAGGCCCGCGCCTACGGTGGCCGGGAATCGCCCTGCGTTTCCCGACGCCCGGGGCGTCTTCTTCTGTTGCGGCGGCTTGGGCGTGAGGTTTCCCTCTCACGCACGCGTTCCGCCTCCTCCTTCGCTAGCATTACTGCTTCGCAGAAGGAGGCGACCGCTTCCCATGCCTCCTCGCTCCGGACCATGGCTTGAACCAGGGCCGGACGCGAGAGGTCGCCGCCGCCGATCGCCTCGACGAGGACACGGCGGTGCTCCGCCCAAGCAGGGCAGACCTCCACCGTATGCTCCACCGTGTCCTCCGGGCGATCCACACAGTGATGACACCCGGACGTATCCTCCCGCTGGATCCGACACAGGTACCTCCCGAAACAGCCGTGTCCGGGTTACATTTGCCCCTAGTTTCTGAAAAGACGTGATCATTAGAGATGCTGTTGGCTCAACCACAACAACACCTACTTCGTCAAGTCTCACATCATTTTGGCGATAACAAGAAACGGGGAAAATAAGTTTGTTAGCACTAACATGCAGCTGGCCTCACTAACTCACTAATAACCGATCGTATATAAAAATTATATCGTCTATAATTGTATTATTAATATGTCGATATATAAAAATTATATAGGTTTTCTGTTGATTCATTTGTTTTTCTATCACCAGTATGTGATAGATCGGTTATTGGGTTCGGCCGTAAGACTATAGCTCCACGTAGCTTTTCTCTCGCTCAGCCAGTACACCACGATCCTACAAAGCAAATATCAGAGGTGTTGCATCACATAGGAAAAGTGAACGCTCTCGAGCAACCCACCCGTTGTGCCTATAACTGATTTTATAAATATCAGCGCCGAATCACTTGGCACGTAATGTTCCTGTGAAAGTGGTAATTAAAATAAATTACACACAAATCAGAATAATAATGGAAGAGGAAATGACGTGTTAAAGTTAAGCAGAGAGCTGTTTTTTAATATGCGTACCATTGTTTTGTGAATTTGGCTATTATTTGCAAAGATACCACAGAGCATTAAATTTTGACAGTTTGACGTCAGTTGTAGCGCAGGCGCAATTTGTTGCCCTCTGAAGGAAGCATGAAATAAAATCTATGATGACTATACAATACACTTTGTGAAATAAATAAACTGAATGTCGTAAAATAAATCTTACAGAATATTGATAAGTTGAAAACGTTTTAACAGAAAACAATACAAAAATAACTAAACATAAGATTTTTCTTTTTCATCTATTATTTAGTAGCACGCGTTTATAAATAGCTTTCTTATAAATATTGGCTTGCAGAAAGAAATATCATTGATGTCATCAAAAACATAATTAGTAAAAAAAAAACAAGTCTCACCAAGCCAATTTATTTATTTGGAAAGAAAGAAAAAAGTTTATTTGGGTCTCGCACAAAACAAACAAAAAAAAATACTCCTAGAAAAATAAATTGACAAAAGCTGTAGATATCAATTTGTATCTAAATATATTTATAGAATTCTTTCATTTAAAGCATAATTTTTAATATTGAAATACTATAAGATATTGAGAGGTTAGATAATTACGTAATAACTTAAAACAGAAGGTCCCTTAAGTAGGACTGAAATAGTTAACCGACTTGGTATTACATGAATCTCATAACGTTTTACGGTAGAAGAAGAGAAGAGAGAGAGAAGAGTTACCAGTTGTTTTTGTTTACAAATTACCTATGTTTTTGATGGTATCTCATTTCTTTTTGAAGATATTCCTATTTCTTTTTTCTTTCCAGTACCTTCTTCTTCTTGAATAGGTACCTATCTCCCTATTATATCATTATTAAATTATACCTACAGGCCCTGATTCATTCACTGCTAATATAACTTTATAATCCTACATATGTATATGGGATTACAAAGTTATTTATGCCGTTAGTGTATCTGGAAAACTGGACCGAAATTTCAAAATATTTTAGTTTTCCCTTGATTTATATACTAAATACTTGGTTACTGAAAATTCTGGCTTCTTCGTTTTAACCACAACGAAGTTATAGAGGGGTCAAAAATGGCCTGAACTATTTCGAGAAAAGGATGGTACGACCGTGCCGCTTGTTGTTGCTCGACTTGGCGGGGTCACTGCCGTGTTGTGTGCCCCAAGTTCAATAGCGTTTAATAACATAATTATTTATTGTTAATGATAAAATATATTTTGTATTATTTTATATTTTTTCTTGAATTGGCTCGCGAGGTTGTCGACATGTGGGAAGTAGACGCAGCAATCATTGTACCGATAGTCGTATCAGCCAACGGCTTAATAACCAAGAGCCTCGACCAACACCTTAGGAGGCTCACGTTAGGCGGCTGGATCAAGGGCTTGATTCAGAAAGCGGTACTTCTGGACACGGCTCGCATTGTCAGAAGGTTCCTCTCTCTGGAGCCCTGACCGCCGGTACCTTGGACCCTGTTCCCGATACCGGTGGGCTACAGGGCTACTATTTTTTATATTTTTTAATGTTTTTTTATATCTTTTATAGAAATATTTAGAAATATAACAAATATGTATGTAAGATAAATAAACGAAATATATTTTATTATTAACAATAAATAGTTATATGTTTTGACTTGAATTTGAACATATTCATACGAGAAGTGGCCTTCAGAATTATATCCTTGTCGTAATGTCGATTGTCAAGAAAACCCTGACTGTGGAACAAAACACTGAAAGGTCTTTATGTCTGAATCGAATGAGAGAAAAAGCTGGTCATGGTGTAATTTATTATGTATACTTAAAGTTTCAAAGACTTTCAAATATGTTCAAATAAGTCGGCATCAATTAATTTTGTCTCTTAGCAAATATCTTTCTAATATCTTCATTACATTGACCACCAACTTTCTCAGAACATGTTTCATGAAATCCTATATTAATTAATGCCATACTTATCAATCATAATATAAATAAAAATTGATAAATGTAAGTAATTAATTAATATCGTTAAACATTGTTGGTCGAATGTAATTTATGAGAATTAATTCATAAAAAAGCGGCGGTCATTTTTAAATCGATTCGAATTACTTTTCACGGTTAAATTGACCGACTGAATGAGTGAATGAAAGGGTATAGTTCGCTTCGTACGCTTCCTGGTTATATTTTACATAGAATTGAACATTGCAGGACCGTTGGGGCTGATTTAGTAGGTGTTCTAGAGAAGCCTAGTGATAATTGACGACACGGTTGGCGCAGTGGTTGAGCGATTGACTGCTGCGCTACGTGTCGTGGGTTCGATTCCCGCACGGAACAAATATTTGTATGGCCTACAGATAGTTGTTCTGGGTCTGGCTGTTTGTGTATGTGAGATTGTATATTTGTAAACGCACCCACGTTACAGGAGAAATTCCTAGTGTGGGGCAACGTTTTTTTAAGAAAAGAAAAGAAAAGAATTTAAAGTCTAGTTGGTGCAAAATTCTTGATATTAATGTTTCCCAGCAAGAGAAATGTTCTCATGAAAGGACGTTATTCACTCAATTCTTAGGCCCACGTTTTAGGTGATACAAAATACAATATCTATCTCTGACGATCGAGCATGACAGATTAGAAACTGTCAGTCTTTAGTAAAAATCAACTGTTGAATTTCGATCATGCATCTATCTCTTTTACAGCACTGCGATGTTGCGAAAATATAGGTAATTGAATGATTCAAAACAAACGTTAATTTGGTCAAGACAAATATATTGCCAATGGAATCGAATTTCTTAAATTTCAATTCGATCTTCTCAATTCCATTTAATAGACAACGTTTGTTATGATTTCTGGCCCAATTGATGGTGCTGTCCAAAAACTGTTTCACTGTGGAATTTCGACCTAATAACCTATGTAATAAAGCTGTGGCTTTTAAATATGTGTGATTCATAGTTTGTATTGGTTTTCTAGTGACAAATGACTCTTCGTCCACTACACGGGTGGTCGGCATCATCGTATGATACTACAATTTATCATATAAATTTCACTTTATATACTTAGAAACTTCATACAAACTGCATCTTTTCTAAATCGTGACTACATCTATACTTACCTACGTATATTACACTGAAATAATGTAGACATATTAACCTTTCTCTCGGGATTTCCACAAGTTTGAAATGTCATGTGTTCAAACATGTTTTAATCGTTTTTGCAGTCACGAACTGATGCAGATAAGAGATGCGACAAAATAACTTCATAAAATGAGTGCTTTTTTGCTAAAATTTCGCTTGACTTTTGTGAGGCATAAACATTAAAAAGGTACCCTACTTTTCTTAACCGTTTTGCCAGTACGTGACACGACCTTTTTGCATTCCTTTTAGTATAAGCATTTCCCCGTAAATGAACTTTGATATAATTTTCTTTTTAATTAAACAGGTTGAAATGTCAACAGTCAGAAAGGTCTTTGTTTATTTATTAAATACATCTATAAGTTCATATCCGTCTAGATCTGCAAATGCCAGAAATATAATAAATATTACGAGCGGTTCCGATACAAATTGCCTTGCCCTTTGGAAATCCTCAAATGACACCTCCCGCCCTGAGCGGGGCGGTAGGGAGTGTCAGACTTTTACTGACTAAAACCCACCCGTGCTCCTTCTTGTGCCCTTTGCGTTCCAGGGCCGCGGTAGCTCTTTCGAACAAATTCCGCAACCCTAGCAGGCACCGACCCTATGGGGCCCCGTCCCTGGTGCTGACAGCTCATTGAGGCGCGCGTGGAACACAACGCGTCGTCGACTCGGCCTGATATCGGACGGCGAGCCACCCACGCTCACCGTCCACAGGCATCAGCCACTGCGCAATAGCACAGCGGCCGACTTGTCTCTGGAGGAGGCTGCAATGGGACCATTACTGGCACTCCATTTCAGCCCCCTCCCGAGTATCAGAAGTCGCAGCACACACAGCAGCAGCGGCAGAAGCGGCGACGGAAGCCGCGGCGGCGGCAGAGGCGGCGGCGGCGGCGGCGGTCCTCTTGCGATTGGTCGGGGCGGTTGGCGCGCAGGCCTTTCCCCCAGCCCAGTGCTCGGCCGGCTTGCCAACAGCCGCACATTGCCTTGCCCTAACGTCGCTTTTCGTTAAAATAAAAACCCGATTTTAACGCCACCAACCGAGTCCAATTTTGAATTGAAACCTAAAAGAGACCCACTAAAACACACAAAAACAACATCACAATCGGTCCAGCCGTTCAAGAGGAGTTTGGGACAGAAGAATTAGGTAAAAACTGAATTCCGATTAAATTCGAAAGCTTAACCACTCTATCCATAAACAAGCGTCCTGCAATAACACTGAAACTTAAAAGCACCATTAAAAGCTGCAGCCAATTTGAAACAAACCGATTACAAACGAAGTTTAGTTGATACTCAGTTTATATTGGTTTAGTAACTAAAGTGTGGGAATCTAGTTCATTGGTGGAAGCAGTAATGGAGTATCAAGTTATCTGTGACATTTCAATCCAGTTGCGGTAATGCAGTGGAGTAACTAATTTCGTGGTTTCGAGAGACATAATACTCATTTGGTTTCTGGATACTTACTGGGTTCTGGTGAAATAAGAATTAGTCAATTGTTTTGTTAGTTAGCTATGTTTACAGTCGGTAATGTAACTGATGTGTCGCCTGTCCATCAACTACGTGTTGATGCGGAGATCAAAGAACTGATGGTGGAATTCCGTGACGCAGTTTGTGTTTCCTGATAGCAACAACCTTATAGTCAAGAGTGAATAGGTTCCTTTAAGCGAGAGTGTTCGGTCATTCGCCACATCATCGCATTTCGCTAAATGAGATTGTAGGCAAACGCGAAACTATCAATAATATATGTACATATTTTTTAAACTGCTAATCCAGAAGACGATCCACAGATGCTAAAAGATGATATGGCAACAAAGTATGTGACTACTGAATAAAAATATCTTAATTTGGGATTTACGCTTTTAATTACTTTCTAATTTCATCGGGTGAAACTTTTGTATAAGTAAATGTATTTTTACAGCTGTTCAGAAGGTTTTCGAAAAGGCGTTAAAATGTAGGGGGAAATGTAGGGAAGTTCAGTATTTTATACGCTGTATTAAATACTGAACTTCAGTGGGTGTTGAACGTGTAACTCCAATTATACGTTAAAAATTATTCGATGTTCAGCATTGCTCACATTTTTTATTTAGCATAATAGCATAATGAGCCTTTTAATATTCCTCTTCTAGGAGAGGGAATGGGCCAATAAATAATAGCAAATGTTTCGGGATTGCTGAAATTACATGTTTGTTTATTGTTTACACCAATGTGATTGATACGTTTAGGAGGGGGGTACCACTAAAAAGTGAAGTGAATTGAAAAATAAAAAACTTTCCGACTTCTAAACAAAACCGAGTTTCGAAATTAAAGTTATTTGATACTTTTTTGTTTAGAAGTCGGTTGTTTTTTTTTTGTAAAAAGTTTTTTTTTAGTACCAGAACCAGCCTTCAGATTATCAACCAAGCATTAGTTTAACAGAACATTAAATTTTATAACTGAAATCTCTAACCGAGGCATTCATTGCCAACTATTGACCACACTCAGATTATCTAGGCAAAATACTTCTGGCGAGACGCCAACACGATCTAGCAAATTACAGCAATACGTCAAACACCTAACGATAGAACTGTAGGCTCTAGCGACCAGCCCTTAGGGGTGGAATTTCCTTGAAACTTTGCAGATGGGGTGTTAGAGTATAGTGGTCGGTTGTAACCCGATGACGGCGCGATCGACAACCGTATCGAGTGTCGTTCCGGTCCGGTGCCTGCCTTCGTCTCGACCTGGCTGTTCAGTGTGAACGGAACCTATGTCCTGGTCACGCACTGGAGATGGAAGACGCTACGGTTCTGGTCTGATTTGGAAAAACCTCCGATAAGTAAAAGGTGACCTACATAATCAAAATCAGATCGCCCAACTTACTTAAGACAGTCACTTCATCATAGTGTTTTAACTGCGAAGCTGTGCAGTGGTCCATAGAACTCTCCAGGTTCACACTTCAAACAGATCTAGACGGAAATTAAAGATTTATTGGTGTAGAATTTAGTCCAGGCAGTCTTCCATGTGACTTCAATCAAACCTACACTCAGCGGCATGGAATCTTGACCAAGTGCTTGTTTTGTAAATATTCGCGATAGCAAAACCTTTAAGTGTCTTGTACCCTTAGTTTAAGAGGATCATTCATTATGTTTGAGTGCACTAAAATAAAACTTTAGGTGATAAGTGTCATTTAAGTATCTAAATTCCAAGTTTAATTTTGTATATCCTTCAAGTTTACGATTAGATTACTGAGTTATTGTGGTTTTCTGCTTTTAATTGAATTATTGAAGTTGCTTTTGAACCAATTAAATAGCATTAACTAAGTAGCACAGGCTGCAGCTGTGCAGCATTAATCGACCAAGGGTTGGCACAGTGTGAAGTTACTGTTGTGCTTGTTGTACCACGTTCGTCACTGCAATATACCCTGACACGAAACCAGGAGACATGACATTACTCCTGCGGCCCAGGCAGTAGAGATGTCAGATGCACATTACACAGCATCAGGCAGCTCCTAGTTGTCTGGCATTTTACTAAATTGGACCTATTTGGCGCAGCCGCGGGTCACACAATGTAACAGTCCTTTTTTTTTTTTTTTTTTTTGAATGGACTACTCGCAGTTCAGCACATTGAGGCTGGTTACTGCTCAACCGGGCAATCCCGTGGTTGCCTTAGATTCTAAGGCCCCCAGCCGGGGCACCGTAACAGTCCTAAAATTAAGTGTCCTTTTATTTGTTTTTATGGAAAACATTGCCCCACACTAGGATTTACTCTTGTATCGTGGGTGGCGGTTTAATAAACCGCTACCTGGCCGCTGCTGAGGTACGCCAGCGGCTACGAATCGCGAAAATGAGAAGATTAATGGAGGAAGTGAATTTGCATAGTTTAAAAAAAATAAAACGATCATTTAAATACTTGCCCTAAATAATATAACCACCATACCATATTCGGTGAATGAACTCTTCCATCTACGATGCTTTTCCTGCATGAGTGGTAAAGTAACAGATTTAAAAAAAAAAGATACTTAAAAGCACTTCAAAAACGCAGCGTTTTCAGCATCTAGTGAGTGCCCTTGTCCGAAGATGTTCAAGGTTTTTATATTAGACGATATTGTCGCATGCGCTTACGTTTATAATTATCGACCTCGTCATCAGGTGATTTTGAGAAAAGTCAAGGCCTGTCTACGTCGAAGTACATCATTGGTCTAGCCGTCGCAAGCGCTACAGCTGAGCATGAAGTTCTGGGTTCGTGTCCCGGGTCAGGCAAAGTGTATTTGACTTTCCCATCTGGAATTTCTGGGTAGCTGATTGGTAAAGACGTAGCCGGTTTCGGATTGCATGAGATTCATCTATGTTATCTCTGTGTCAAATTTCATCAAGATCCGCTCAGCCGTTCTGGCGTGATTGAGTAACAAACATCCATCCATCCATTCAAATTTTCGCATTTATAGTATCAGTACCCACAGATTTCTATTTACTAACTCTTTCAAAATATATCTGCTTACCTACTCATGATGCGAAACGGTAATTCTACGTCCTCAACCTAAAATTAAAAAAAAATATGGCTATTCTTTTCTTTACTTCGATTTTTCTTTTTTCAAATAGCGTAACTTCTGACGACGGCTATAGGCAACAGTTATTATAAAAACATTTACACTAGACTGCAGTTGATATCAAAGTAAAAAGTCCTCGGATACTTAAAAGTCGATTACGGGTTGCTATTTAATAAGAGAGCTACACTTTCACGATTTCTATAGATACCTACTTGTAACGTGGACGACAGATGTAATTTGTCAAAATATAATATCGATTAGCTGCCTATCGAGTTCAAAGTTTGATATTACCTATGGCATGTTAACAACGAAAAATCATTAACAAAAAAAATATATATTATAGAACATTATTTAATATTTGAGCATAAGTATATAATTATGTATTTTATTAGTTTTTTTATTATTATTTTTTTGTATATTTTTTCCGACACAAAATTCTATTTAAAATTTTATTTATTTGTTGTAGTGTAGTATTTTTAAGCCAACGGTTGACTGGTAGAATGCCTTATTGCATTAAACCCGCCAATGTACTTTGTTTGTATTGTCCTTACGTAAGGTTTAAATAAATAAAATTAATAAAATACGGTAAAATTCATGTCGCAAATTAAATTCTCACTTTTTTATTGCGCACCATAATGTTGGTCGGGAAATAATTATATGAGTCACGCTCGTGGACCTCGTCGGGCACAATATACCTACACGTTTTGTTTAAAAATGTCATATTCGAAAAGAAAAATTAAGGCGCATAGTTATCAAACAGCCAATGCTTTTATTTAAAAACATTCAAGTCACAATTTCATCTCAGCAAAAACAAAAATTTCAACAAGAATTTAGATAAAACGATTTCGTTAAAGCACGGAAATTGTCCCTTGACTGCGAAGGTCGCCAAATTAGTGTGATTTTAAACTGACAACTGCAGATAACCCTGCGAAATTCAATTAAGTTTTAATACGGAAACATAGCTGCTAGCTAAATCAATAACCATAAAGTATTGTGCAAAGCTCTTAAGACCTAATAACTATTGTCATGATATTGAATAACAATTTTCTATACATCTAAACAAATAAATAAAATTGAAGTGACTGTTCGTACCTAATATCTAAATAATAGCCTTTCGCTAAATACCTATGGAATTTTACACGATACATAAAACAAAGAAACAATTTTTTTTTGTATGTTTGTCTGTCTGTCTGTTTGATCTAACACGGCTAATCTCCACAATGTTTGAACCGATTTTCATGGGCAAAAATACATAATGTACGTATAAACATAGGTAGGGAGTAAATTAAGCTATCCTTTATTTTAGAAATAGAATTAAAGTTCCGCACAAAAAAAAACCATACTGACGGGGACCATGTCGCGGGCAACAATCTTGTAAAAGGGATTACCCCTATAAATATCAACAGTCTGATAAATATGTTATTATTTCAAGTAATACATATTTTTCAATGGCCGGCTATTTATTGTGGGTCGGTTGAACCAGGGGTCAATTGTAACGAAGTGAGATGGCTGAGGAGCGTAAACAGAATGATGCAGGTCAATTGGTGCTATTACTTATAGTCAATATAATTTTTATGAGACCTCTTTTGTGAGGATAAAAACTTTTTTTGGACTGGTGGATGAGGTCTTTAAAAAGTATAAGGTTTACGCACCACTTTTTTGGTTCGCTTTTGCAGACACACGTGATGAGACGTGGTCAGATTTGTCTGTCATAAGTGACCACTGTCTACTGGGCCACACTTATTATTAACTTGCTTATGCCCGCGACTTCGTCCGCGTGCAATAGTTATTAAACATTCTTCATTGGTGCTCCGATCCTATTGGTCGTAGCGTGATGATATATTGCCTATAGCCTTCCTCGATAAATGGACTACTTAACACTGAAATATTGTTTCAAATCTTACCAGTTGTTTCTGAAATTAGCGCGTTCAAGCAAACAACTCTTTAGCTTTATCTCGTATATTACAGAAGATAAATTTAAGTAGGTACGAGTACCTACTAATGCCATAATGCACGAATTCTGTTACGGAACTTTGATGGTTCTCTGGCTCCGTCTCTTTCCCGCACTGGAATCATAGTGTCAATTAAGAGCGTTTATTTTTCATAGTATTTCTTTCAAACTGGCAAATTCTTATTATTGAAATGTCAATTTGTATTACGTATACGCAACATACCTAAGTTTAAAAAGTTAGTTAAGTTTTGTTTCGAAAAAGCAGCCGACCTTTTTAGAGACCAGTTTAAAGTTTTGTATTGAAGAGGAAAATAATTAATATTAGTTTTTTTTTTAAAGTTTGAGATACCGTGAATAGTAACGATTTTGAAACGCATGACACAATAAGGAAGATTCGATAACCAACTGCCCTAGTGTTTTAAGGCCATTGCGCCTGACAAAATCATAATAGAGGACTCTAAAAAAAATTAAATCTATGAATCTGTGTAAAACAATTCATCAAAATAGTACAGTGTGAACTTTCAATCATCAACTTAGTGAATCAAAACACTAAAATTTCCTAACAATACCCACAAGTGAAACAAAAGGCTGCCCCAAGCAAACAATTGACTGCGCTTGCGCCGCTCGTCAACACACGTGTTTTTCATTGACATCTGACACATGTGCAGTGCACATTGTAGACATTGCAAGTGGAACAGTGCAAAAAACATCGGCTGACATGACATTGGTACAAAAAACTGGTAGGTAGGTACTTGTCGACGTTTCGTGCTTGAGAATAAATTAGCACTGTTAAAGTTAGTACGTAGTTAAATAAAGTAAGTGCTCTTAAGGTACATGTGTATTCTATATACGGATTCAGAATTTAAGGAACTGCCTCGTCGTCGTTGGTCGCTATTGCTGAGCATGAGGTTCAATTCCCGGGCCGGGCAATGTGTTACTGGGCTTTACAATCCGGAAATTCTCACAAGCAGTCTGGAGTCTACATTTGTTCCCGTTTGATGGCTATAGGCTTGTCCCCTTTGATGTGCAATGAATATAGACGTGAGCGTGTTTTTAAAGAAATGAGAAAGTATAATCTGGTTCCAATATTCAAAGGGGTTCTGAATACAAAAGCCACCTCGACTTTACACTATAAATATTTAAATATTTGCCAACGCATAGGCACATTTTCACATTACAGCATCATAAAACAAACCCACGACCTTTGTCAACTCTCGCGCATTATAATTTAATAACAAAATCACTTTCGTTGCCTTTCTCTGGTGACAGAGCTGATGGCACAGACTAACGGGTAGGTAGATACCTCGCATCAATCAATATAGCGATGAAAAAGCAGTCTGCCGGTTAAATGGACAACTTTCGCGTTCAGTACAATCGTTTGAGGCGTACTAATCACTCAGGGTTTAGAGCCCCTGGGCCGCTTTCTGTGCGATGTGGCATGTAAAGTCGAGAACACACAAAAAGCAAATCCCAAAAAAAAATGATTTCATTTATGGTTCAGTCTGCAGTGAAGATGTGCGACCGTCGATGTGGACGCAGCTTTATGTCTTGCTACATTTTTTATTGAAACGAAAGTTATTATAGTCTATCAATCTCAACATAATTGTATAACTACAGCTATATATTTTAGTCGACTATCTATTGGTGTCGCGTTATCTGTAGCGGCATAATAGGTCGATAGCTTTTTGTTTTTTCAGATAATTTCATTGTATGTATGTGACAAATCATGATAGTAATCGCTTTTATTCTTTTGTTTCTTTGACAAATTATATTGGCATGGAATCTCTGTGTAAAGAGATAACCCAGTAACTTTTTTACGTTACTTTAAAACTACTTATATACTTTTTCATAGGTATTCTACTAGGTAAAGATCTAGTACCTATCTGTATTTTGTAATAAAGCTAATTTGCTTCAGCGATTATGTAAATTTTCATATATATTCTTAAACTAGCTTCTGCCAGCGACTTCGTCCGCGTGGAATAGTTACTTTACCCCCGATTTTGAAACTCTCAGCCCGATCGGTTTAAAATTGACAACGTTTCATACAAACGTTCATCCCCTATTTTATCCCCGGGGGGGGGGGGGTATTAATCAAAATCCTTTCTTAGCGGACGCCTACGTCATAACATCTACCTGCATGCCAAATTTCAGCCCGATCCGTTCAGTGGTTTGGGCTGTGCATTGATAGATTACTATGTGTGTGTGAAATATGTACAATTTACAACAAAAAAAGAAATGAAAGTAAAGCTGAAATGCCTGTGCAAAATTATACAATATTATAATAACCTATACCTACTTCACTTAAAAAAAATACCTATAACTACGTTTAACTAATTAATAAAATAACTACTAATTAATAAAAGTATCTACGCTTTTACCTACTTATCTAATACTAAAAAAAAACAGAACATAAATTAGCCAAAACTAACCTATCGGTATCTAAAAATCTATGCTCCTACTTCTACTACTACTTCACCTAAAAAGAAATAAAATTGAACCTATTAATAATTTGTAATTTGAACGAATATTTAAACATTACCAAAACAACTAATAAGTACCTATTTTATAAAGTAGCAACAAAAGTTACACAAAAATAATCACAATAACATCTTACAGCATGATTCAGTATTAAAGCGCGACGGCGCGATGGCTTATTATTGTATTCATGTATAAAGTTTAGTTTTTCTATACTGATTTCTATGATTCTTTTTTTATTTAATAGGTAATAATGTTAACTTTTTTTAATTAGGGATGAGTGAGAGTATTATAAACGTAAACAGTACTAAAGAGTAAATAAATATAATCAGAAAGCTCCGAACTGCTAAGCTATCGGGAGTTACACGTGTTATGTGTTGTGAGTCAACCATAAAAGATAGACATATGCTGTTTCGGGATATTTTTAGATAATTTTATGTAAAACATTTCCGTAATACATGATTTCTATGTAACTTTAACCACAACAACTAACAACTTTAATGGAGTAACTTCTCCCGTTTTCCCAACATTTTCCTTCACTGCTCTGCTCTTATTGATTGTAGCGTGATGAAAAGTATACTATAACCTGCCCAGGAGTATGAAGAATAATTGCACCAAGTTTCGTTAAAATCGGTCGAGTAGTTTTTGTTTCTATAAAGAACATACAGACAGACAGACAGACAAAAATTTTACTGATTGCATTTTTGGCACCAGTATCGATCACTAATTACCCCCTGATAGTTATTTTGAAAATATATTCCTTGTACAGAATTGACCTCTCTACAGATTTATTATAAGTATATAAGTATAGATAACCTAAATATTTTTTATTATACTGATTAGTTAAAATATTGGTTGCAGATTCTGAGGTCAAAATTAACCAATAATATGGTTATAACATTTTTTTATGAGTTTGGTCTTTGTATACTTTAATTTTCATTCAAGTTTTATGTATGAATCCACCTTTAACTGTTTAACTGAAACCAGTAAAGCGACTCAATCGTTCATTCACATAACTCGATCGTGCCCTCTTTGTTCCTCTCATGTTACTAGAAAGAGTCAAAATGAATTCAGTAAGCGTCAATTATGACGTTGTTTTTATACCACAAACCACAGCACACTGTCTGTACGAATAAAAACTGGCCAAGAGCGAGACGTACTCGCGTGCGAAGGGTTCCGAACGAATAAAATATTTTAACATGTTACTTTAAAACCATATACTTTTCTATATCTTAAAGACGGACAGATAGACACACGAGTGATCCTATAAGAATTCCTTTCGGATAGTGCGGAACCCTAACAATGAAATTAGGCACTTCATTTAAAGTCGCCAATGCAATTACTTACCTTGGAATCATTATAACTATTTCAGCAGAAAGATATCTACCACTGGACATAGACCACCCACAAACATCGCTAAGACTCACGTTGACCAGTCTTGTACGTCTCACATCCAGCGGATTTTCGCTACTTTCAACGGGTATTACAGGATTGAATTCAGGTGGGCATTAAGAAAATCAATTAAGCCAATTTTCCTCTTCCTCCTCGTCACCACGTCCTCACTATTTTAATAATATTCAACGACCGCTAAACTGACGTAAAACGCTGAAGAAAAGTAAATACGGAAGGTGGAAAACCGGATGCTGTTGGCTTGTCGGTCAACTTGGGAGAGGTTTAATATCCAGATACATGACAAGTTCCTTGAGTATAGTAAATTGATTGGTGCATTGCCATGTAAAGGAGCTACAATATTTTATCACAATCATCTAAGCTTCTAAGCTAACATTACAAAGAGGTAAAATTATTTTCTTATTGATAATTTCGAGGAAATGGCTGCTACGAGACCTTATAGTCCTGAAGTAGGCTGCCGAGCGGGATCGTGAGAGGGTTAATCCTGCTCGGATAAGAACGCCTTACACCCTGAAACCCCGCCTGTAACTTTTAAAGCAGGCGGATCCCGGGGTCAGTAACGTGCGGAGAGGGGATTCTGATCGTCCATCGTGTGACCTCAGGGGAGATGGTGGCACAGCAATCGCGTGCTGCCATGCGCAGCGAGGCTCAGGGGAGACCTCTTTACAGTCTCCTCAGAGATGTGCTCTTAATGGGCGTTACCCCGGGTTGTTTCGGAGTGGTATTTTCGACGGTAACGGGTTTTATGTGCTGATGGTAATTACCGTGGTGGTTTTAGTGAGCTAAAAATCCCAGACACTATGGTCTTTCACCAAAAGACCAGGCACCTTCTGAAGATTCCCCTCGAGAACAAATTAAAGAAGCTAATTTCAAAAAGTCTTCTTAAAATTACGAAAATCCTGCGAGTAGTTAAAAGCTACACTATATAACAAAGTACCTTTACGGCTACTTATTGTCCCTAATGTACAGTTCTTGTGCATTACGCTATGGAAGCCAAGTCAAAGAAAAAAACAAGTAAAACTATAAAATTTGCTCTTACCGTACCGACTGAAACCTATGTAGCTAACTAGCTATATCACTCACAAATAATATAGTAATTCATCTTTCTTACAGAATGCTCAGCTTATACTCGGGATTGAAACTTGTTCAGCACGTTTTACTCACTCGTAAAACACCCCAGTTTGATTATATGGTCTGGGAAATGGAGTAATGCGACAATGGAGAGTCAAGACGATGACCTTTCGAAGGATCCCACTTAAAAATACATATAATTAAAATAGACGATATCTTTCAGCAAAATATTTTGCGCGATATTGTATCACAAAAAAAAAAACAATTCTTAAGCCTAAAACGAAGCAAAACAAAAAAGCCGATTCCTTACTCAATGGCCCAAATACAGATAAATTGGTAGATGTAGTATGTTAGACAACAGCTCTGACTGAATATACGCTCTGTCAAAAGGAACAAATCGATCTATTGGCACCCCGCCAGAGCAATTGCAAGAATTGTCCGAATGCGACCACACTGATTTAAGTGGCTTAACACGATGATTTCAAAAATAGTCGGTATAGATAAATAGAATATTATTATTATTTATTGTTATATTAAATGACAATTAAGGAACTTAAATGTTCCTTACAGTCAGCTTAAAGTGACTTAAGACGGTGTCATAATGGAAGGTCGTAAAAATAATAATTTACAGACAATCTTTGGATGGATTGATACAGAAACTATTTTATGGAGAACTTGTTTCTCCATTGACTGTCTACTCTTTGTCCAAGTTCGATGGGCATGGTTACAACTGATGGAGCACGATCCTGTTTGTAACAATCATCGACGTCCTGTCGGCACACCTGCGATGCACCTACCTATTCAAGTACATATGTACCTAGTAGGTAGGTACCTATGAGGGGTCTTTGACCTCGCTTAATGTACTGAACGCGTTGGGACTTGGGAGTAACGAGGTATGCTAAAGAGCTTTTTTTTGTACTCCTCACAGATGGATTGCATCTCGCATTTTGTTATTACGCGTTTCATTTTGCAATGGCTAAAAGCGTTTCATTTTGCAATGTGTAAAATTGTATGTGCGCTTGTGCATATGAAGGTGTTTGATTGATTTTCTTATATTAAGTTTTCTAGTAGTCTTTTCATGCCCATGATTGACCGGTACTGGATACATTAAGACCAATGTACCACTACTGTTCATAAATGTTTGAACAAATAACTTAGAGGCATCTTTTACATTCGACTAGCTTTTTTCCTTGGCTTGTAACTCGCCGGAACCCTGCATTTTACCGTAATAAAAGCATAATTTCACTCAGCGATAATGTAGCTTACTATCAGTGAAAGAATAGATAGATAGATACATAAAACATTTATTCAGCGCAAGAATAGAGGACACACAAAAGCACAATCACATGAATCATACAACACTAGAAATTATTAATATTAAGGTAACAGAATAAACATTATCAAATCTATACTTTCAGAGATTACCTCATAACTACACACTAACAAGAAACTACTAACTAACCTCTTTATAACATTATTTTTTAAATAGACAGAATATGAAAGAGTGCAACTATCATAAGTCGCAAACACGAATGCTAAAAATACCACCTACAAAACCGGACGAAAACTAATTAAAACAAGTTCATCAATCTTTTTATTAACAACAAAACACCAATTCGATGATGAAATCAATTTAAAACTACACATCGTCAAACCACACTCGTTCTAATAGCATCATCTACGAGTATGTCAACTTTTACAACTGCTGAGTAATCAAATCAAGATTCTAGAGCATGTCTAATTGATATCGTGTCACATAACTGTCTGTAATGACCCTATAACATCTAATCTAATCAATTGAGCAATAAATTGTCATTAAAATATATCAATGAAATAGTAAAAATACCACTTAAAGTATTAAAAAAGCTTCAGCGTATACAATTTTGTCAACTTGTATAAAAGGTGATTACTTTTTAATTTTATTGTATCCATATTTTATTCATGTAGCAAATTAATGAATGTAATAAAATAATAAAACCAGTTGATTTGTATTCAACTTGTAAATATAATGTTCATCAAATAAAGTTTTCTTAATGAAGAACAGGTAGTTAATAGTAATTAAGAATTCGTAGTATGCGCCTACGCGGCGCGCGGTAGTGAAATCATATACAACTTAAACTAGTTTGAGCATCTCTTTATAAAGTCCTGTGGACTGAATCCTAGACTATCTATGATGTGTTGCTAGGGAATTGGGATCTCTAAAACACTTGAAAGCGGAAATTTATGTAACATTTTACATTCAAAAGAGCTCAGATTAGGGCACTCATTACTCGTCACAATTTGAATTTTACTTTTGATTTTGATTTTGATTTCAAAGTTACCAAATTGTCGCGATACAAATATCAGACAGTGCTTATACCTACTGGGGGATTTTCCCGCACCAGAAAACAGACCACGCTGAAAGCCACACACAACTCCTACCTACCAGCTGGTTGTCCAAGATACCCGTATACAGGATGACGATTGCCTCATATAGTCATAACCAACTGAGTATACCTTTTGCTGACGACCAATTCAAACAGGGATTCTTCACCGGTCTGATTCGAACACCGCTCGTATCGTGTGGCCACTGTCTGATAAAACCTGTGTAAGTACCTTATTTTTAAACCACGCAAATGGTCTATCGGCTATTTTGATGGAGACGATAAATCAAACATTATGTATATGTATGTTTTTATTTCATAGGTCTACACTCACCTACTTTCCTCACATTCATAACGGCCACGGGACTAAAGATCATTAAAATAACATAACTTTTAACCATCAGCAATTAACATTATTTTGTTTACAGCTTGATATTAAATAGGACCCCTGCTGTGATCAAAACGTATTGTTTAAAATTATATAACCATACGACTTAGCCATAATTTTATTAATGACTGGATAATAGATATTGTAATTTATGGCCCTTTAAATTATAAGTTGTGAAAATAGTTAACTAATCAATTTAAATTAATAAACTTTCTCTAATTTATTGTGAAGATAACAAAATATTTATTGTTGTAAAATTCCACATGGTAGGACCTAGACTCCTGTCTGGCCCGGGGAGTCCGCACGGTCTCCGGCGAGGAGGCTAGCTTCCTTGCCGGATTGCTGCCGTGGGATCTGGAGGCGGGAGCCCTCGCGCACCCTTACGTGTTGCGCGTGTGGAGGTGCTACGCCGCGGTCCCGTGTTGGGGCGAAATTCTGCTACCGCGGCAAATCACTCCGCAGAGGATAGAGTTCGGGCAGGACCTCACGGAGGTATGGAGACAGCAACTGTTGCAATCTAGTGCTGGGCACGCCACCGTTGTGGTGATAAGTCCCCTCTTTGAGAACTGGTTGGAGAGACGTAACAGCGTCCTCACCTTCAGCCTGACGCAGGTACTCACCGGACACAGCTGTTTGCGGAGGTATCTGTTTCCAATTCAGCGGGAATCGTCTTGGTGTCAACACGGGTTTTAGTCAGTACGAGTCTGACACTCCTTTCCGTTCCATCCCTAGGCCCTAAAATAGGGTTCATACAAAACTCTTTTTATATAACTACATAATTATGTAATTGCAATTACATATACTGTACAATTGCATATGGCTCAGTGTGATATTTTATAATTTTTCAGGTCGGGTATTTACATATTTTTCACATGTCGAACCTAACAATAATAGTGTGCTTAAAAAATGCAGGACTCCTCGAACTTCATTCACCCGACTTATTTCTGGTGGCGACCACTGCTGATTATGGCTCCCGGGATTTACATTGATCGGGAATAGTGTGGCGGGATCATTCCATTTAAATCAAACTGCACTATGCTAGTCGTACGTTTGAAACCTGTTAGGTACATAATAATAAGTATATTAATGTACTAGCTGCTGCCCGCGACTTCGTCCCCGTGGAATCCCCGATTTTAAAACATTCTTTATCGCTGCTCCGCTCCTATTGGCTTTAGCGTGATGTTATATAGCCTAAAGCCTTCCTCGATAAATGGTCTATTCAACCCAAAAAGAATTTTTCAATTCGAACCAGTAGTTCCTGAGATTAGCGCGTTCAAACAAACAAACAAACAAACAAACAAACAAACAAACTCTTCAGCTTTATAATATTAGTATAGATTTACATGCTGCATTCATGTAACCCATGTTTTTATATCTTCTTCACCTTTGGAGCATTCTAACTTTTAAATGACACTTCACTTCATCTTCCTTTTATTTAACACCACTTAGATAAAACGTCAATTAAGTATTTTATTCGTAAAACACCTCTCTTAAAATTCGAACGCCTAATCCTATAAGATGACAGATAGCCCCATCCTCTAACCTATGGAATGTTAATGGTACATTTATCAAAGCCTTAATATGTACCGGACGACCAAAATCACTTGGCACATGGCAAAAGAAGGAACTAAGACATAATTTAAAGCAGCGCCACTGACAAGAAGTGTCCAGATAAATTGGTTGTCTCTTACCATTACAGATCAGAGTCTAGAGGAATTAATTTCAATTTATGAGTTTATTTGGGAACATTAATATTTTGTAAATCACTCGCTCTAACAATTTTATACTTAGCATGGAGGATTTATTGCGGTGTCGGGCAATTGATGGCACTTACATTTTAAGGTCTCGTAACAAATTGATACATGATGTCCTATTACTCTTTACTTTATGTTCTACTATGTTCCCACTACAGTTTTAAGACTTTAATATGCTTGTGTAAGTACTTACGAGGTTGAAACACACAAAAAAGTACGTGTTCGATTCCCTCACGGAACAAATGTTTGTATGGCCTACAGATAATTGTTCCGGGTCTGGGTGTCTTGTGAGTTTACATGTTTGTGAACGCACCCACGACACAGGAGTAAATCCTAGTGCGGGACAACATTTTTTTTTTAAAGAAAAACTGAAGAAGCAGAAATACCATACGGGCAGCAACCCAACAGCGTTTTTTTTAATGAATTTAAAAACGAAAAACGTTTGCAATTAAGCTGAGCACAAATGAATGTTGGCATACATTCACTGTGACACTCACTGACATATTTGTTTTCAAAGTTTTGACAGTTCCGTATCCCGCAATGCTCGCCAAAGCGTCTGAATGATCCCTGGTAAAACTACATCAAGCGGACAGATAGAATACAGACATATTTAGACTTAAGTACATTATTTATCAAGCTCATGTAACCGCATAATTATTTCCTGATTTGCTACTGACATTTGAACCCATGTAACCTTTTGGATAACCACAATTTCCTAATCAGATATTACGCATAAAACATGCGGATTGATAGAACTTATCAGATAGAATAATATAATTTAATTTTCCTAAACCTTATTGCAAAACAAACAAAACATTTAAACAAAGCGTATTCCAATACTTTTAGATATTTTGGATTGGCGCACGATGTCTTCTTCGTTTCTGTTAGTCGACATCACAGTAGTCATTCCTTTTCTAGACATTTTTCACAGTCCACCCATAGTTTTTTTTGTCCTCCTGCTCAAAACTTTAACGACATTTTAATTATCCGTATCACATGATAACCAATTTCCATAAAACTTCTTGTATCCATTCAATACCAGACAACAAATCCCTGTCAATCAATCAAATCAATCGAATCAACAAAAGAATGTCAACAAAAAAGTCATCGATTAAATACGCAGTCTACCGCTCTAAAAAACAGCGTAACAGATTCCTCCTTAGAAAGAACAAAGTAACTAGTAGTTACCTTTATCCTAAAACTATAAACAAAACAGTAAACATTTCGAAATAAAAACACTTACCAAGGAAATTCATTTGAGCTGTCTACAGTAAGATTCAATTTCCTCTCTCATTTTATTTCGCAAAGCTGTCGACCCATCTGAATCGGATTTATAGCTAACCTCACAGGGTACTCATTCTTTAGACGGAACAACTTCACAAGTTATATACTACCAGGCTACAACATTAATAATAAAACCTCGACTCCACAATTCATTCTTCAATAAAGGATTTAATAAACGTTCTTTAGAACTTTAACTTATAACAGCGCTAGCTTTTTCTCGCGGCTTCGCTCTCAATCTTCTCTCACGCTACAGGGACCCAAAATCGCCATAGGGTCAGTGCCTGCTAGGGTTGCGGAATTTGTTCGAAAGTCACCGCGGCCCTGGAACGCAAAGGGCACAAGAAGGATCACGGGTGGGTTTTAGTCAGTAAGAGACTCCCTCCCGCTCCGCCCAGAGCGGGAGAAGTAATTAGATGATTTCCCATCCAGAAAAAAGGGGACCCAGAAATAAATAGCGTATTGTATTCACATATATTGTAGCTTTCTATGAGAGTTTTTTTTTTGGTGTTTTTTTTCCTGTGTGGCTTGAACACTTGGGGTGTTTTATTTCTCTTAAACGAACACAGAAATCCAAGACGCGGACTGCTATTGAGGAACAACCTAGAAACTAAAACTATAAGTTGGTTGCTCATGTGTCTTCAGAATTTGCCAAACATTATTACTGAACAAGCATAGTGATGAGTCTGAGTATCGTCATGTTTTGCGGAATTGTTCGAAAGAGTCACCGCGGCCCTGGAATGAATGGGTATTAATCAGTAAGAGTCTACACTCCCTCCTGCTCCGCCCAAAGCGAGAGAAGTCATTAGAAGAATTCTCAAAAAAAAAAGTTTTCATCATTTCTGCATGAGAAGATGCCTTCGCCCTGAAGTGGGAAACTTGACAGGCTGGTTACCATACATCCTATAAAGTTGTGTCCACAAGCTTAGTAAAAGGAACGTGACAAGAAACATTCGAGTCTCGGTTACGGCTATAACCTTATTACTGGGTAACGGTTATCGGCGTGTTATGGCTAAACCCGGCAAGTGGCGATCATAGGTCATTAATGATGTACCTCGGGACATGCAGACTACTTTCAGACATTGATGCGTGAGTGGTGCAAGGCATAAGATAAATGATATTTATTTTGTAAGTAGGTTAAACATAAAAACTTTTACACGTCCAATATTTCTTGTCATTTTAAGCTAGATGAAGCCGGTGTTTCCTAGCCGACTACCCTGAGAAGAAACACCGAAACAAACTCAGAGGTCAAGGTCTCTTTTGAAGTCCATACAATTGTACTGGTCAAATCATATGATAACCATGTAGGTTAATATCTGAGGTAGCCTTTTGAGGAAAGTGCCACACAGATTTGAGTGGACCTGTCCAGACAGTGCAAGCATTTGTCAGATACCGTGTAGCTCAAACTTAGAACTTTAAGGAGCTCAACGATTTGTAATACCAAAGTAAGGACATTTGGGTAGGCCGCAAGAATTACTCAAACTGCCAGACAAACTGATATGGCGATCTACATAGTCCTCACACTCACAATATGTTATATGAGAACCATGCAGATCAGTGTCTGAAATGGTCTTTTGAGGAAAGAACCACACAGATTTAAGTGGGCCTGTCCATTCAATACTCAATATGCAAATGCAATCCAAATGCAATACTCAATATATTTATTTGCATGCCACAATGTGAACTTAGATAATTTTAGGTAATTGTGGACCCTTTCGGGCATAGCAAGATAGAATAGAGGAAGAGGGCTAGCTCTTATTATTTTAAAAAGTAAAATGTAAATGATGATGAAAGTAAAGTGATGGAAGAAAAAAGGTAAAAATAGTTTAAATCATCAAAGAGTTCCTAATTTCTTTTTAACACTCTAAACGTTAAAAAAATCTAATATTTATTCTTCTACACAAATACAACATTCTGTTATTTTCAAACCTAAGCATGTTTAGAAATTTGGAAAATTGCCGCTGCCTGCTAAGTTGAGACGAGTTACTGGACGCGATTTTTTCTTCAGTTCTCGTCAAAGAGCGATCCAAAGAAGTTAAGTTCTTAAAAATCAATTGTTTAACGAAATCCAAAAGGAACATGCAAGATCGACTTTAGTAAAAAGATGTTTCCGTTGATTTATCACGAATCATTTTAAAAACAAACAAAATAAATCACGATTGACATATATACTAATTTCTAATCTCCTAAACCGCTGAGCTATTAACAGATCATCTATACTTATAATAAATCTGTAGAGTGGTCAATTCTGTACAAGGAATATATTTTCAAAAGTTGACAATAAGGTTACGATTTCTTCAAAATAATCTTAATAGTATTACTAATGTGAAAGTATGGATAGATTGATGGATAGATGTTTGTTTGTTTGTTGCTCAATCACGCCGGAACGGCTTAACGGATCTGGATGATTTAGAGAATTTGGGCACATCCCACCGGCCCCCTTCTACCATAGTACATCCAGCCGCATTGTAAGGTATCATCCCTACCTTGTTGCTTTTCCACCAATTCGCATCAAGCATTTCCCAATCGTCTTTTATAATGCGCACAGGAGCAAACCCATCGCAAATAAAAAAAAATGAATAAAAAAGATATAAATTTTCTTTTTATCCCGAGAGTGGGTTCCCTTGGGATAATTTCCGACATTCATGTGTCTTTTGGGTAAGCTCACTCCACTGTTGACTTTGTCTCTGTCAACTTGGACCTAGAGTCAAGAGCAAACGCATCTCAAATATAATCAAATAAAAAATCATGCGAGCAAAGTCGCTGGTACAAACTAGTACCAAATATCTAATCTCTTTTACATCGACAAGCCTTTTTCCAAGCAGTGAGACGGTTTAGGATGACTAAAAAAATTAAAATATAATACAAAATCAGTTAATCTCCTGTGACATGCGCCAGTACTCTACGTGGGAGTCTGGTTGGCTCGTCGTATCGCCGTGCTACTTACTGTAAGTAACAATTAGTGACTGTCGCTATTAAAAGAAATCACCCCTTGACTTAGTGTGGGTAGCGAGTGTTGGCTACTGTGTATGGGTTGAAGTTTCACTTCTGAACAATGGTAACTGATTTTAATATGTATTATAACTAACTCCTACCAACGGCTTTTCAAGCGTGAAAGTTGAAAATTATACCAAGGGAATATACTACGGGGATAAAAAGTTTCGTATATGTTCTATTCCGGGAAATGCTTCAGCCGCTAAGACGTGAAAAGGTAACAGACAGAATTACTTTCACATTTATAATACAATCATTACTATGAATTCTAAAAGTTAGTATTAAGTCACTTTTGTGCCAACCCACTTGCATAATTTCCTATTTGAACTAATAATTTCGCCTATAATCTTATCATTATCATCATCCTTATCCCAATTAGCTTAGGGTCGACGGAGCATCCCTTCTTCATCCAATCTTCTTTATTTGCCACCATATCAATTAGTCACAAACATAGTAACTCTCTTTTTAATTTGAAATTGGAACAAATCACAACGTTATAAGAGAAGTAACAACGGCCAACACAGTCTAACCCGACTACACCCACATAGGAACCAGACTGCAACCAGAGCTGCGATAAAGACCATAGCATCATATGTACGACACAAGAAATGTGACCAACACTTAATTACAAAAGGTTATTATGTCATAAATGAGCAACACGTGTGGGTACCCATTGTATGACAATTTAATGGTAGCGTTCTGGCTGTATTGTTATTGAGCTGTATAGTGTTACAGCAATAATCTGGAGTAGAAAATTCCTCATTGGAAAGTTCAAAAAGAGTTACTTTTAAATTAGGTTCAAAATGAAATGCCATTTTCTTTCATCTGGCCTTTGGATATTTTTATGGAAATCATCAAATGACGCGGAAGGGAGTGTCAGACTCTAAATCTACCCGTGATCCTTCTAGTACCCTTTGCGTTCCAGTGCTGCGGTGACTCTTTCGAACAAATTCCGCAACCCTAGCAGGCACTGACTCTATGGGGCCCGTCTTCGTTACTGACAGCTCTTTGAGACGCGCGTGGAACACGACGCGCCGTTGACCCAGGTCTGGACCTTATGGGAGGCTTCCATCTATACCACACCTGGAACGCGATTGCCACTACAGAACCTTTCGACCATCTGTTCTGCGAGTATTGTGCCCTGCGCAGTGCCACTTTAGTTTGGTTATTCTAAGGGTATGTCAATTACCTTGGTTCTTCTACGGATGATCTACATTTCTGATTTATTATTGCCAAGTGTCGATAAAACTTTTAATATCAGTATTTATTCATATGTCACAGGTTTTTCCTAAAATTTGGTTTTTGATGAGCGGGGAAGTGCGGGGCGCACGCGAGCGCAGGCGAAACAAAAGCGGGGGAAGTCCCTAAGTCCCTGTCAACGGTAATGTGTATCAGATGGATCATAAACCCAAACTAGTTCAGCCCTCCTAGCCAAGTTACAAACGTTTCGTGTCGAATTCTATTCTCCAATCGTTAACGCCTCGGTGTCAGCAACTGTAGAAAACGATAAATTGGTAGCCATGTTGACGCGCCTGAGTCGGCCGCTCATTCTACAATGTATTTAGAAAAACGACCTATTCTTTAGTCTCTGGCGATTGATTCTACAAACATCAAACAGGTTAAAATTTAAACTCTGTTTAAATGGCTTTAAACATTCAGTTTAAACATTTTAACAAAGGATGTAGCATTGAACATTGTAGAAACGATAACAATTCATTCTATCATTTTGAACGATGCGATGTGAACTTGGCTACGAATTTTCTATTCGTTTGCTCTAACCACGTGACTTAACGTTGAGACGATTTCATTCGCATACATTTGATTCGTTTTCGAATAGCGTTAACGATTGCAGATTATCAACTTGGCTAGGGGGGCAGATTTTTTATTAAAAAAAAATCTGGATTGTTACAGGTTTATGATGAAATTGAGTTTAAAATGTGTAATGTTCCGGTTTTTGATCAAAAACCTAATTTTATGAAAAACCTGCGACACATACATATACTGTCAACAAAATTAGCAGACCATGGCAGTGTGTTTTATTCACACATCCCATAGTTTACCCAGAATAAAATAGAAATTTGACCATGCTAACATGATTTTCCACTTATCTATTCGATTTCTAGTGAATGTCTTTATTGACAAACGACGACGCTCGACGGTCGCGCTGTGGAGACACATCAAGTGGTTTTATGTTGTGGGTACCAATACGAAATTAATATTTTATAATTTCCAAGAAGTATATTATTATACTTTGATTTGTTTAAGGCTTTTAAGGCTTTAATTTAAGGCTTCATATTCTCTTCTTCTCTAGTTCTTACACACTATTGTCTACATTTCTTCTTCGTTTATCCTTTCGCAGGTCTGCTGGAAGAAATTTCGTTTGAAATAAGCAGTTCCTTTGTACAAAAATTTTAATGTTGTCTGTTACTTATTGTATGTCTGTACATAAATAATAAAGTAAATAAATGATTTTCCACTTTTCTATTCGTTTTCTAGTGAATGTCTGTATTGACAAACGACGCTCGACGGTCGCGCTGTGGAGACACATCAAGTGGTTTTATGTTGTGGGTACCAATACGACAATAATATTTTAATTTTATGGTAATACTAGCTGACCCGCGCAACTTCGTCTGCGTCAAATCAGAGATAGAAAAAATAACCCCGTTTTTACAACATTCTTCATTGGTGCTCCGCTCCTATTGTTCTTCGCGATGATATACATGTAGCCTTCCACGATAAATGGGCTATCTAACACTCAAATAATTTTTCAAATCGAACCAGTAGTTCCTGAGATTAGCGCTTTCAAGCAAAAACAAACTCTTCAGCTTTATATTAGTATAGATTTAAAAACTGGCACGTATGTCTCGATCTAATAAGGTGTAACTTTTATAAGTTAGCATGACTTTAGAACATCAACGATTTGTAAAAAGTTGTAAAAAAGCTCTGCCCCCTATTAGCCATAGAACTGTTCTAGTAGGTAAGTAAGTATTTCTTCTGAAACATAGGCAAAAATATCGAGACGTCATAACGACCGAATTTTCAATCCCACGCCGCGCCGACCACGCATTCTGATACCATTGATAGCACACCCAACCGCTAACCACAGAGATTTCCTTGTACAACTAACCCACAATATCTGATAACACGCCAGACATTACTTTGTAAAAGATTTCCCGTCCGAGAAAATGTACGCTCACAGTTCAACGAACTTTTGACGTTGACGTTATACCGCCATGACAGACTGCTTGGCGTCTCGGGCGCTAGACCGTGTTGAAGTCTTTCAACTTTACACGACAATGCGATTATGTAAGTCGTCGCAAGTAATAATAGATTGGCTCGAGATAAATTTCGTCGCTGACAGATTGACGCGAATGCTATTTTCAGATCACGCTTTTAGCATGATTATTATGATAGAACGTGTATAAATGAAGCGGGTATTCTTTGATCATTTGTATTTCTCACTACATATTTTTCAAACATAATAATATATTTCTTTGGGCTAAATGGTATAATTACACTGTCGATAAATCGTCTATCAAACAGGTGCAAAGTCGGACGTTATGCCTTAGTGCTTATTAATTAACAAGTCAGATCATAAAAAAAAACATGTCAAATGACAATACACTTATATTAAGACCTCAAGTGTACCAAGTTTATTACAAATAAAACATTCCATTCCATCATCAACATTCTGCATCCCCCATACAAAATATAGAGCATGATTTAGCATTACTTTAAAAATTCACATGACCAATGTATTACATAGTATCGTCTATACAATGTAATATACGTACCAAAGTATTAACTTTGTTACGTAACACTAATTTCGTAACAACAAAAAAGGTTGCAAAATATCGATCGCAATACAGCCAGTCATTACGTTTCGAAATAGATTTCTAGTTAGGTTCCAATTGTGTTGTTGCCATATCCGTTGAAGTGACGCCCATGCGGCATTATGATAATAAAATATGTTACACTTGGCTTTTCAAGTACTTTTTTATATCCGCTGCTGTTACAGTGGTCCATATTGAAGTCTTTTTGTAACATAATAAGAGGCTCTAGGTAAAGTGATATTCTATCAGCGATAACCACTGTCCAAAATTATTTCAGGTTTCTCATACTTAGTTTCTGTGGCCAAACTGCGATTTTTAATATTCGTCGTTAACGTCAATTTGTATTGAAACTGCATAAGCGCCGTCAGCTACAATAACGGAAAACTTGTTTTTCTTACAATTACAGCGCAGGTTAACGTTAATGCGATCGAGTATGTTAAAAACCTCGCACAAAGCCCTTTTTTTTTGGATGGGAAATCATCTAATGACCCCTCCCGCTCTGGGCGGAGCGGAAGGGAGTGTCAGACTCTTACTGACTAAAACCCACCCGTGTTCCTCTTGTGCCCTTTGCGTTCCAGGGCCGCGGTAACTCTTTCGAACAAATTCCGCAACCTCGCACAAAGCCCTTTAAACTTAGAAGGAGAAAATTAAAGTTGTAAGAAACCGTAGATTTATATTATATTTTCTTGAAAAAAAAAAAAGTATAAGAGTAATAGAAGAGAGAGGGAGAGGGGGTGAGAGAGTAAGAGTCAGTGTAAGAGTATTTTTGTGTGTAGTAGAGTATGTTGTTGTATGTGTTAACGATCCTAAAATGAATATGTGAGCATTGAGACCTATTTTCTTTATAATTTACAAGATTCACGCTTCATTACTGCGATCAATTTGCATGGATGCTTTACTGCCTACAAGGGTATATTTACCAGGAGTCATATTGATAAAATGGAAGCTTCCTTCTACCTATTAATCATAATAATTACATTCACTTGCCTGTCTTTACGGCCATCTAAATCGTTGCAATTAAGACTCAAAAGACCCTTTAACCAGTCACAGATAACATGAAAAATAAAACGGTGCTGTGACATAAAATATCAGAAATATGAGACATAAAAATAATAACTACAATTTCCTTATACGATGCAAATCCAACCTCGCTGTCCCGTTTCCATTTAAAAATGTTAGACAGTATATAAAATGCAGGATGACGCAAGAAATACTGCTATTATAAATAAATAATATATTACAGTCATTAAGTTAGAGTAGCTATTTATGCATGTATGTGTGCATTGCCACGGGGTCAGCGAACTCGGGCATTGTCAACGGACAGTGGGCTAGACATAATGATGACGCAGCCATCTGATAAATTAAAAGCTAATAAAGTTTACATTGTAATGGCAATATAGGAACTTAGCATTGCACAGCACAGCATAGGTCTGATAGAAATGGGCTTAATAGAGGTGAGATCTTGGACAGAAAAAAAAGAAGCTGCTCGCGAAATATATGCGGCCGATCTCAAGTCACTTGTTTTATATACGAATAATACCACGCACGACAGTCTCCGCAACACATCTATGAACAACTAAACATCTCAAACTCAAAGCATTTATTTCAATTAAACTCTTTACAGGCACTTTTGAATTGTCAAGTCGAAAGAGGTGAAGCTATCTGCACGTTCCAAAGCGTAGATCTCTATGGAGAAGAACGTGCAAGAAACTCCACGGGCACTCTTTTAAATCTCACCGAGAACTCAGAGGTTTATTTATTTAAATTTAAGTACAGCCACATCATATACATTGCACAAATTAAAACAAACTTAATAACACAAAAAGAACTAATGCACATGACAATTAAGGCGTACATAGCGCTCATTACAACAAAAGTGCTGCCTTGAAATAACAAGTTTTTTTTTTTAAATATATATCTGGGAGGTTGTTTATGGTTAAACGCTGCTTAAAAATACAAGAATTACCCTTCTGAGCAAAAATACGCTCGTGACTAAGTAAGCTGCAAGAGTCGATCACCAAGGTTAAGCAATGCTCATCGGGGTCAGTTCTATCTATTGGGGCTTTCCGTACTAAGTCCTGATCTTGAAACATTGTGCGTTCAAGGTCAGTTCATAGACGGTATTTCATATTGAATATATATATATATATATATATATATATAAGCCGTTGGTCCCGACCGTTAATTTTGTAATAAGACTGTCGTTACTGGTAATCAGAAACATTAATGTCTGACAACCAAGAAACAATCGGGTAGCATGTTACCCAACATTTGGGTTGTGAACGGCAGATAGTTTCTCCTTGTAGGATTCTGTTATTGACTTGTATCTGGTTAAGCTAGAAGCCAATCAAAAGATATTTGAGAAAAGGTTATGTAGATGGTGAGAGACATACACTGTAATACAGATTATTAAAACTTTGTGTTTCGACACTCTTGAGTGGTTTTCTTATCTATTCGGCAGCTACTTGTCATTTTCATCAATTTGGAATAGAATGGAATAGAAAAACTTTTATTCAGGACAGACACAGCACAACGGAAACTTTCTTCTCCTTTAATTTGTGTTTGTAAAACACAAATTAAAGGAGAAGAAAATTTCATTTCGAATATGCGAGAAGCACAGGTAGAGGTCGCGGTCAACGTTTGTCAACGCTTGAAAAATAAAAACACTTATTTAATTTAATTAAAATCCGCATTAAAAGCAATAAACCTTGTACAATGGAATAAAACAATTATGATGCAATAATAGGTACTGTGACTCACATAATGCACCATTTAATCTGTGTTCCGGACCAATGCGGATACTAGGTCAAACACCCGATGACCTTTACCGTCAACTATGTCACTGTATCGAGATAATTTACATAATTTTCAATAAAAAAACGAAAAATAGTGAGGAATTTTACTCCTGTCAATGTCCAAGAGCTACTTGCGGTCAGTACAACAGGTTTTTCTCTTCCATTCCCGACATCATCCACTCCCTATAGCTTCACATTATTCCTCTAACAATCCATCCAATTTTTCGTTTTTTTTTTTAAGTGAAAACTTCTTGAGCGGCGTTGCGCACTTTTTTGGGATGGGTAAAAAATGTTAAACTCACGTCAGGACACGTGACCTGAACGAAAATTCGTTAAACGGAGGAAGAGTAGACCGCCGGGCCTGGTTGCTATGGGACGGCGAGCCACCCATAGCTCGCCATCCGTAGGCCCGAAGTTATGGCATCCTTTGTATGAAATAAGGACAAAGGCTAGTGATCTCATAATTCTGAGAACCGTTAAAATATTTGATAAACGCATTAAACAAAGAGCCGCTTTCCTTCAACGAATAACTCTTTGTCATGAACTCATGAATATATTACTCTTTTGCTAGCAATTGCATTGGCTAAATGAAATCTTTCGTCTAATAGATATGTAAGTTATATATGGTGAACAAGACTTTTGGGCTAACCCCAAATTAATTTGTAAAATAACGGGCAAGACAATGATGATGAGTGCCATTTCTAAGTTGTTTTCTTTCTCTCTACCAAAGAGGAAGGTAAAAACTTATTGTTTAATCCCATCATAAAACTGTATTCTTTTTTTTTAAACCCAGCAGAGCAAATATAAAAATAAAACTTTTTACAAAAAAAAAAACAACTGACTTTTAAACAAAACAAGTATAACTTTAATTTCGGAAATCGATTTTGATTGTTTCTTGATCTTCTCTTTTCGGGATTGCTGAAATCGGAAATCGAGTGAAAAATAAATAAAAAATATTTTTCACTTTTTATTACTTTTTACAAAAAAAACAACCGACTTCTAAACAAGTATAAATATTTAGAAGTCGGTCGAATAATTTCGGAAGTAGGTGTTCAAAAAACGGTTGTATTGTTTTGCATTTCTTTTTTTTTTATTGTCAGATGGATATGCTCTTGACTCTAGTCTAGGTCGCAGGTGACAGACAAAGTCGACGATAGAATGAGCTTGCCCAGAAGAAGCCTGTTCACTCTAACGTTGAAGATACAGCCACACAAGAACTTTTCATGTAAATGTACATACAGCCACACACAATTTAGCCACTGTGCAAAGCTCCAAGAAATCTTTTCACAGAGGTTTTAAGCCTATTCTACCGAAAACTATCTAAAGCCAATAAAGTGCAACGAACCATGCGCATACGCACCGGAAGTTGCACTCGCGATAAAGTTCTTCCGAATGATAAGCTCGCTTTCATGGATTACATTGTTTTACTACGGCTAAAGCCATTAATATAGGTTTATTACTGTTTGCTGTAATCCAATTAAAAATAATTGGGTCTTAGGAATTTGTTTTCACTTGTCCTAGTATTAATGAAAAACATGAAACCTAATCTTATTACAATCTAGATTCTAGCCTTGTATACAGACTAATAAGTAATTTAATTAAAACCTAAACTATTACTTGTCTTCACTAAGAATGTATCTAATGACACTTTTCTTATTGTGACTATTAAGGCGAATACACTTCGTTTTTGTGTTCATCTGGTGGCATACTATTGTGTCAAGTTCTTAAAACGCAATAGACAGATGTGTTGCTGGGGAGTTTGTTGCGCCACTTCTTCTTCCCAGCTAAAACACTAGGAAGTGGTGACGGGTGGGCGTTTTGGGGAACTGTCTTTATGTAAAATTTGACGTTCAAAAAGTGCTGTCTATCAGCCTAGTTTGAATAAATGACTTTTTGACTTTTGAGCGCTTCCCGCTAAAGCCCCGTTTACTAATTCCGTCTTTTATGAGCTGTTGCGAGTGTATAAATTAAGTGATAACAATTTATGAATAGCTCGTAGAATGACCTTGAATGCGAACCTATGGGATCCGTAACATGGCGGTCCCTAATGTGAGACTATTTTAGCAGCCACTCAAAAAATGCTTGATCCCGACCTCAATGCAGAAATACCTATACATAATGCATGGGTACTTCTACGTACCAATGAAAAATACAAATTCATACGTAATTTCAATTTTATATTTATGACGTTTTTAATTTAATTGATCATAAGTGATCATAATGCTTTATGTTCTGCATTTCATGATACAGAGAATTTACTGATTGTGCTAAAGTGATTTTGTTTTTATCATATGGTTTTTATACAATTCTTGACCTAGTTTAAGAACCTTATTATTTAAGAAACTGTACAATTTATACAATTTTTGACCTAGTTTTTTTAGGAATCTAAAAGTTAAGTTCACAGATTTTATACAAATTTGTATTTTACTATAGAATCCTTTTGATTATTTGTTAATTTTAAATTATTTTAGATCTTCTCGCCTGAAACACAAGATTTCCTAGTTTAGGCTCGTAATACTTAGAATTAAGATATACATATATAAGACTGTATGTCATTTGTCCCGTAAAATTGGTAATAAAATAAATAAATAAATAAAAATTCGATGGTGCTAAGACAGTATGAGAGGAAAATTAGAATGACTTAATTTAAAAAAAAAATCAGATCAAGGACTAAACTTAAAAAAGCCTAGTTCGAACCTAATAAGATCAGTGATCAGTAGTAGTGAGTAGTAGCACGGTTGATAAGAAAGTTTAGCGTGTTTCGCTTCGCTGCAAGCCGGCGGCGGCAGCGCGCGGCGACCATAAAGTCAATTTCAAAGTAAACATCTTTCTTGAACGAACAAATTTCTTTTTTGTACTATGACGTATCAAAATGAAATTAAATCAGGGCGCGATGCTAGAGGTCGTCACCGCCGATCGCCTCGACAAAGACACGGCTTTGCTCCGCCCAAGCAAGGCAGGTCTGCCTTGCTTGGCCAATGCCTTGCCACCATCGTATGGTCCACCATGTCCTCCGGGCGATCCACGCAGTGTTGGCATCCGGACTTGTCCTCCCGCTGGATCCGAAACAGGTACCTCCTGAAACAGCCGTGTCCGGTGAGCACCTGCGTCAGGCGGAAGGTGAGGACGCCGTGGCGTCTCTCTAACGACTCCTCAAAGAGGGGACTTATCGCCGCAATGGTGGCGTGCTTAAAGTTGATAGATCCTTGAAAATATACACACACGGCTTTCCAGTTGATATAACATCACATTTTAGCTCTTTTATGGTACGCAGTAGTTCTTAACCTTTACTGGTAGTAGTTGTTGGTCTGCAACCCAAATAACTTTTTTTTTCCTAGATGGGATATCATCAAATGACTTCATCCGCTGTGGGCGGAGCGGAAGGGAGTGGCCTTTGCGTTACGTATTAGGATTTAATGACCTAATACAAAATTTAGTGTTTCGATTTGATTGATAAGACATCGACTACATCTCTTCATAAAATCATGATATCAAATCTTTAGTACCATTTTAGTTACTAGGTGAAGTTTCTTGTTAGTTTGTTTTATTTCTTCCTTCTGGAAGTACTATGACATCTAAATATTTTTATACCAGTACCATCATCAAAAGCAGAGCCGTTATCAAAATTCTTTAAACTCGTAATATAGCTAAGAGTAAATTGACCCATATCTTTATAACTTCCGCACATTTTTAGAAAAATACTAACAGACATCCATTCTTCATTATCGCTAATGCCTCATAGGCCGCTGCAAATACGCCGAAACAGCGCGCTAGTGCGAACTACTTCACTCGCTACTTGACTTGTGGAGCAGGTTGTCGTTTGTAATGTGACATGTTCGCTTAACACCTATTTGTTGCGCTTGTTTTGCGCCTAGGATCGAATGGGCAATGGAGAAAAAACGGATTTGCCCACACAAAGAGAGACTACCTAGTTTGTCGTCAAAATCAAAACATTTATTTCAATTAAGCCTTTAAACGGCACTTTTGAACATCATCATTAAAAGTTAAGTCATAATTAGGTGACTCTAGCGTCCATTCGCAAAGGTAGATTCTTATGGACAAGAACGGACAAGAAACTCCATAGTCTATGTCATTGTCAATGTTCATGTAGATCATACTTCATAATCCAGCAAGAGCCATTAAACCCAGAAAACAAAAGTTAACATACCCAGCGATAGCCCGAAATCAGACAGAGATAGATCCTTCTAATTCCACTGACACAAAACACAACAACAATTTATTAGTCAACTAGTTCTACAACAAAGTCATAACATGCAACATCCATTACTGAATAACGTGTCGTATCAGAATCCTTAGCCGTTGAATCATAGTTTATCGCAAACAACTGCTTATTTAGGTCTGCAGATGACGTTACAAAACAAAGTGGTCCTTTGTTTCGTATATTCAATTAGATAAACATGGATACAACAATTGTTTTTGAAAAAACCATTTTAAAAGTGTTTGTACCACGAGGCACTGCTCACTGCTTGACTGGACTAACCATGCGTGTGCGAGTAGGGCCGTGAAATAAGCGATTGTTTTGAAAGCCAAATTTTAGACCCAGCGCTTTTCTACAACATTCAGGTAAAAGATAAATATACCTGTCTATTTTGTAAGTAGGTTGTAAATAACACTTACAAGTCAAACTGTTTTGGTCGTTATAAAGTAGATGAGGCCGGCGTTTCCTAGCTGAATATCCTGAGAAGAAACACCGAAAAAAACTCAGAGGTCATAGTCTCTTTTGAAGTCCATACAATTGTACTGGACATATCATGACGAGAACCATGTAGGTTGATGTCTGAAGTGGTCTATTGAGGAAAGTACCACACAGATTTGTGTGGACCTGTCCAGACAATGCAAGCATTTGTCAGTTATCGAGTAGCTCAACTTAGGGTGTTATGCGACCTACATATATTGTAAAAAAAGAAAAGTACGGTCCAAGGAAGCCAGTCAAGGCATTGTATGTTTTCAATATATGTTTTGTAAGTGTAGCTATGGACAGAAAGTCTGAAATAAATGTTTATTATTTCCTTTATTCATTACATAAATACATATAAATTAGATTTTTAAATATTAAAATACAATGATATAAAAATATAAAAAATAGTAGCCCACCGGTATCGGGAACAGAGTCCAAGCTACCGGCGGTCAGGGCCCCAGAGAGAGGAACCTCCTAACAATGCGAGCCGTGTCCAGAAGTATCGCTTTTTGGATCATTATTATTATTATTATTATAAAGAAATGCAAAACTTGATTTCTGCATAAGCACAAGAGGTCAGCGCAACAGTTTCGGAAAACTTTTTATCTATTTACCTACAAAGGACATTTTTCGGTGTCCATACCTACATCGTTTGCCCAAGAACGAACAGAAACGTAAATTTACTTTCTGTCTTCTAAATAATCCACATATTCGATTTAAACTAAATTAACATCAGGACACTTCTGAGAATTGTAAAATATCCTAAACGCTTTGGGTTTTTGAGGTTATAATTACCGACTCTATGAGACTGTCATTACTACCTACTCATTACAATAGAATGGCAAAGTGGCATCTACTAAGCCATCTGTCAATTCATGCACTGTCAGTGTCGATGTTGCTCGTTACACATAGAGCTTTCAACTGCTTTATTCTGTTTGAAACAAAAAACCTTACTCATAGATCAAGCGCTAAGAGTACTGAGTTTTAAAATCACGGTGCATAATTTAGTGCTCGATTCAAACTAGATGGCTACAAAAGCTAAGCTACAAAACTCTTTTCCTATTCAAAACTTCAAATTAAAACAAAATAAATTAGCGCCGGGGATTATGACAGAAGTGATTTTTTTTAATTTTCGAAATTATGAGGTGTCCATTCTATTTTAATTATTGAAATGTACTTAAATTATAAATACACGTCATGGGCAACGGGCGCTGCGCCCCGTTCGTTTAATCTTTATATTTTGTATGACTTGCACAGTCTCCTATTTTCTTTGCATCGTCCTTACTTATACATAGATGCAACAAGAATAATGTAGGTAAGCAAGACTTTTGAATTTAAAGAATGTCCGCGGAGTTTCTTGCACGATATTCTCCATAGTGATCGAAGCTTTCGAACGTGCAAATAGTTACATGTTTATGATTGAGCGACCTCGACAATTCAAAAGTACCTGTAAATGATTGAATGGCTTTGAATCTTGAATCTTAAAAAAAAATACTAGCTATTATGATAAATAAAATTTTCGTACGTGTTGTTAATCATAGGCCATTTTTTTACAATGTCCATTACAAATACTAAAATTGATTACCTACTATTTGCTATGCCCTCTCTTCAGTAAAGATACGACCTCCTTATTATTTCAATAACCGCGCCATCAATGAACCGCACTGTCTCCCGCTGCTGACAAGGCCACAACCCAAAGATAAACAATAATTTATCTGTCAAAAAGTTTGAGTGTACGACAGGATGCCACACACAATGAGAAGGTTGTAAATGAATAATAAAGGGACGGAAGCGCGTCAAACCTTTCTCATTGTTCGATCCGACGCATGACCGGCCATACGGTTTTATGTCTCCATTTTTGTCTATCGCAATCAGACTAAAGTAGCGTCGAATTAAAAATTATTGTGTATGCATTTGTCAATATGTTTCGAGGAAAAAGCTCAAATTTCTGTGGCAATGGATGACCGCTAAACGGTGCGATTACGGCATCGTTTATATCTTTGACATTGAGTCGATTATTATGTTTCATTATGTCGAATCAATGGCAAGTAGGTACAACAACATCTTTTTGTGACAGATATAAGTTGCTATCATTGGTTTGATGGAACTAACGTAGTGTAACGTACCGTAACTGTATCTTTGCCGCGTGTTTTTGCGTGCTTAGGGTTTTACAGCGTAATAACTAATTACAAGTAGAATGTTTTTTTTTTACATGGCCTCTCCATTTCAGCACATTAAGGCTGGTTACGGGCAATGGTAAGTAGAATGAAACCTTTAGTACGCTCTTATATCACCAGTTATGGTTAGTCCCTTCTAATAGGGGACGAACGAAAGAAATATTATAATCATCAAGATAAAGCCGCAACCACACCGACGGTCATACGTCGCACGTCAAATTACTCGGAGGTAATCATGTTTGTAAACTAGAGGTAAGCAGTTTTATTCTTACTTGACGTTCATTGTTTCAAGGTTCTTTGTTTTTTATCTACAGGGAAATACCCGGATTGACCTTACAGTGCAAATAAAAAATTAGCAAACAATCTAGAAAAAAGTATTGCCTGTCGGTACTAGTTACTACGTAAACATTTTTTTCTTGTAAATTCAGCGTAACTATGAAACAATAACGTCCACAGACATACTAGGTGCTAACATTAATTTGATAGAGAATTTCCGATGCGGGTGATAAGGCCAATAGTCCTACTTTGTATGCTGTGTTAGAAGTACGGAGTGTCATTGGAACTCCCGGTTACCAGAAGCCGGCCCCAATATAGGTACGGATTCTTTAAAATTAAAAGCAGTCATAAGATCGAGAGTTAACGTTTTTAAAGAATAGAACTGCCAATCTGTCATACCACTGTCTTCATAGAATCACTTATACATAACAATATTCTGAGACAAACACTTAATTTTGACTCCGATAAATTTTAAATAAAGGATCTCACACAACCCTAAAATCTTAGCTACAAGCATACAAGACAGGACACTTTTCAAGGGTTGCAATTCTACATACATATAAATATTTTTACCAATACTCTTCCTTACTTATATTATAAAACGAAAGTTTGTATGTATGGATGTTTGTAACTCTTTGCAAAAAATAATGAATGAATCTTGATGAAATTTGGATTATAGTCTGAAATAACACAAAGGATACTTTTTCGTACCGGGAGTATGTAACCTTGGGATGATTTTCGATATTCATACGGGTGGAACCACGAGCGGCAGCTAGTTATTTATAAATATTTTATAAAACATACAGCAAATATTTACATAGTGTTATAGTGAAGAATGTCGGTACGTAATCCGATCGCCATGTTTCCTCTGAACGGGGAATCGAAACCGAGCCGTTCTGTGTACTGACGTAATGCTTTCTCACAACCAATATTACTGAGGCATCACGTACAATACCCCATTTAAAAGAAATGGTGTTACTCAATTAACCTGGTAAATACTTGGTTTGATGTTGAATTTCTTCATTTTATTTTTTAATTTTACCCCAAAACAACTTATCTATACTAATATTATAAAGCTGAAGAGTTTGTTTGTTTGTTTGTTTGAACGCGCTAATCTCAGGAACTACTGGTTCGAATTGAAAAATTCTTTTTGGGTTGAATAGACCATTTATCGAGGAAGGCTTTATATCATCACGCTTAAGCCAATAGGAGCGGAGCAGCGATAAAGAATGTTTTAAAATCGGGGATTCCACGGGGACGAAGTCGCGGGCAGCAGCTAGTATTAGATATAGCTACAATAAAGTACATGTACAAAGGCGAGCTTACCTCAATTTTTTCTCAGCAAACCTTTGAGTGACAGTGAGAGATCAACGTAGATCCATCGAATGATTTTATGTTTTGAATCTATCTAGATCCGATCAGCTAAGTGATGTATTTTAATGAAAAAATGAAACAGTTGCAGCACATCGTTTATCTATCTAGCACACATCGTGATAGGAAGTGGGTAACGCATTGAAGGAGCTGAGGTCTTTTGCTGAAAGATCATCATCACCATCTCTGCCAAGCAGGTTGGAAACTAAAACTGCATAGCTTAGCATCCCGCATGTTCCCTAGCCGGTAACTTAGCAAAAAAAAAGTTCTAATTATTCATCTGGCAGGAAAAACAGGCATGATGACGGATTGGCTGGAAAAAGCAACTTATTGGGAAGAATCGAAAACCATGCACGGCCGCAACAATACAATATAGATTGATTCCAAAAAGGTAATAATTAGGGGTCTATTCCGAAATATTCTTAACAGTGACCTTGTTCAGGTCGGATCTCATTGCTTTAAAGTATAAATAGGTATTGAAATCATTTCTCAGAATGCGTCTGTCTTCATCTTTGAATGCAGTCAGTCATTCAAATTCACAAGTCATCGCTTTCATAGAGGAGCGTGCCGACCAATGACTAGACCGACAGACAGACAGACTGATAGGTCAAACAACATTTCAGTCCAAATCAAAACCACTTAACGGATTAATCGGTATGTCATTGCTTCTTCTGTGTGTTTTAAAAATAAAAGGAAAAGTCGAAATGGTGGAGGTTTTTTATGTTTCGGGGATTAGAATTTTAGTGCATTGTATTCGCTTGCCTGGTATAGATCGTCAAGATTGAGGAAATAAAACTTCATTGATTGTAAATTCGATATTTGAAATCTATAACATCAAATCGATACTGCTTGCTTATGTTATTAATATTATAAGCATTAGTACAGTATTAGTAGATTGTTCCTCCGGACTCTATAGAAAGTGAAGCCTGTTTTTTCGACCAGTTGGGCTACTATATTTTAATTAATACTTATCAACAACATTCTATTATTCTAATTTACAGGCCGTCTCACTCCCCACTTGTTATATTTATAAAAATCACACAAACTTGTATGATACAGCGGAACTCCCTTCAAAGTCGCTGACCTAGCCGCATCACAATCTTAAAGAATCTATAGTAATGAATTTTGAATGCCATAGATGTTCGTTAAAAACGGTTTCAAATAATGATGAGTTATACTCTAGTAAAGATAAACTAGCCGAATGCATATGTACCCCGAATCTTCCCGCCTTTTAAGAAGTTGGTTAAAATTAGTTTAAAAATAAAGAAAACTTAACTACTTAATTTCTCGAACTCCGTCGTAAACAAACAAAGACACATAGGAGCCCGGTGGTCCTCTTTTATAATAGCAGGAATGACAGCCACTTTTTATGTCCCCACACTAATCTGATTAACAATCTATACTTAATAATATAATATTATAAAGCTGAAGAGTTTGTTTGTTCGTTTGTTTGTTTGTTTGTTTGTTTGAACGCGCTAATCTCAGGAACTACTGGTCCGATTTGAAAAAATCTTTCAGTGTTAGATAGCCCATTTATCGAGGAAGGCTATAGGCTATATATCATCACGCTAAGACCAATAGGAGCGGAGCAGCGATAAAGAATGTTTTAAAATCGGGGATTCTACGGGGACGAAGTCGCAGGCAGCAGCTAGTAAATAATAAAATGAAATTGTGACCACGTTCGGGCACACAAAAATATTCTATGTGCGTGGCGCTGCATCTTATATGTCCTAATACGAAACGAAATGTTTTATCTTATACCAGTTTAGTTTGAAACAGGTTTGAAATTAATCATGTTTGTTGACGTTGTATTGATTGAAAATATGTATATAAATGAGGAAGGAATCTTGTTGGAAATTCTATGATTTATTATGATTATGAATATATGTACATATATACCTATGCTTAATAATGTTATAACCATCAAAATGGCATTTCTTCTGATTATATTATTTTCGAATAAAATTCTAATATATTCAACATTAGAAATTATAATCCCTTTAAGAACCCACCGACAGCTTATTCAGTGTAATATAAATGTATGTAAATAAATTATGCATTGATAGCGAACAAGAATTGACTGCTAGGTGGCTCCGGGGCTAATAGCGGCATTAATTAATATAATAGACCCCATAACTCCGCGGATCTAGGTCCAATCTGATACTAACGGGAGTTACAAGATACGAGGATTATTAACGCCACAGATTTTTTTTAAATAATCGGAAATACCAAAGCTTTAAGCTCTGTTATATGCTAAAAAGTGCTAGGTCCACATTCCAACAAATCAAAAGTTAGTGTTGTATCTTAGCTAGTTATTAAAGATAGTCCTCAAAAGGATTTGTTTGCACATTGGCCCTCATTATAATTTCTGCAGCTTTACCCGCGATTTTTTTCCTGTTCCCATAGGAATTTAGAGAAATCCTATCTTTGTGCTTCTTCACACTCCCCATAGAACCAACGTTCCAAACTTCATGCCAAATATAAGCTTTCTGCGACAAGTAATTTCAGCTGTACGTTACCTGTAATCACTCAGTAACGGAAAAAAAATACATATACATATTATGTATATTGATCGATACTTTCGGAAAAGTAAGTATTTTTCCGAGAGTTGGGCGAAAAATAGGGACAAATGCAAATTCAATCCTCGACAGTAATCATTCTCAAAAGTAGTATTTTAGATCTCAATCGGTCACTCAAAACTACCACCTAACCCTACCGACCTAATTAAAACTAGCAAATTCCAAACCATTACCAACATAAAGATACTCATAGCAGCATCATTTTGCACGTGTGCTATAATTGATAGGTTTGTGGCCAATCAATAAAAAAATAAACTGCCTACAGGTGAATCATTTACACCAGTAAACAGCAATTTACAACAATTTATTATTGATGGTAATAGATCACTATGAAATTATAAACTAGGTAAGTGAGAAACTGTATAAGTTAACTGTAGATCAATCCAAGGGCATCGAACTTCTTAGCAGTATATTTTAGAGGAGTAAGCAAAGGCATTATGCATAACTTCATAATTCAAGTTTTATTCATCAAAGATGTCAATGAATAAATTCTGCATCATATTCTTACTTAGGCACATTTTTTTCGTCCCGCTCTGGGTGCAGCGGAAGGGAGTGTCAGACTCTTACAGCCAACCGAGTTCCTCCAAATGCCATTTGCGTTCCAGAGCCGCGGTAAAAATTTCTCACAATCTGCAACTCTGGCCGGCACAAGCCCTAGCCTGCCCTAGCCTTGACCCAAGTTTGGCCCTTATCGGACGGCGAGCTAACAATCGCTCGCTGTCCGCAGGCCTGCGTCTACGGTGACCAGGTATCGCCCTGCGACACCCGACGCCCAGAGTTCTACTGCTGGGGCGTGAGGTTTACCTCCCGCACACGTCTCGCCTCTACCTCCTCTTGTTTTACTACTTCGTAGTAGAAGGTGACTACATCTCATACGTTCTCGCTCAGGAACTTGGATGGAAATTGCGCCGGATGCGCCACCGCCGACCGCCGCCGCTACGAGGACACGGCGGAGTTCCACTAAAGCAGGGCAGACCTCCACAGTATGCTTCACCGTGTCCTACGGGCGATCCACACAGTGGTACGAAAGTATGTACCGACTCTTTTGGCAGATGCGGTTGATTAATTACTAAGATAATTCATGGCACCAAAGGATAGTACGCGGTAATAGGTATCCTTAAAAAATACTCTGTATCGTATAGATTATAAAAAAAAAAATATTCGACACAGAACAGCAACTAAACACAAAGTAAAAAAATAACAATTATAAAACATAATAATGATTAAGATTAAAATTGTGCTGAGCTTGCCCATACCGCAAGCGCAAACTCAGCAGGTAAACGCATAATGTGGTCAAAGCGAGCCAATGTTGCTATTCGCATTTAGTAGGTACACGACCAAGAGCCGTCGTGCAGCTATTACCCTCCCTTGCCTATAATTTACTTAGGTTCGTCGATGGTACTCCCTTTCTTCTCATAAAATTGTTTGTCCGAAAATCATTATCCATAACACGTTTGCTATAAACTGCAGTAACCATAATGTTCAAAACCCCGAAATTTTGTTCAGCATAATTATCTTTAGTTCTAAAAGTATTCCGTCATAATATCGAGTACCATAATAATTGAATCTCCTAATTTTGCATGAACTAAAGTCATATGTCCTAAGTATTGTGTTGAATAATATGTATTATTCCGAATGTTCATTTATAATAAATACTTTAGTCCTAAAACATTTGCTAAAAAATAGGTTTCAGTGACAGAAACGAATCGCTGTAAATCCGACTCCACGCAGTCTTGTCTGCCCTACCCCTAGAGTGTAATTTAAAATCACGTAGGCGCGGAGGGGCGAGGCGGCCCGCGAGTTGAGGAGCAGGTGGTTGTAACACTCGCCGCCGCGACTGAGGCTGCGGTGGAGAGCGTTAAACCCATCTGCAACGATAAACTCGCGTGGGACCGCCGGAGCCCCGCAGCGCCGGAGCCGTGACAGAAACCATGCCTGCTGCATGTTGCATGCTTGATTGCATGCTGCGTGCTTTTTTGCATGCTGCGTGCTTGCTTGCATGCTGTATGCTTGCTTGCATGCTGCATGCTTACTTGCATGTTTGCTTGCATGCTGCATGCTTGCTTGCATGCTGCATGCTTGCTTGCTTACAAAAACCACATGTTCACAATCAACTGCTTTATTGAGTACATGTATAATATATTTATTTACGTATAATAAAAAATTATAATCCATCATCAGATATTTTTAATTATAACAAATGAGAGAAGCTCATAGCAATTGCTTTGTTATAAGATCTAATATTACTATTATAAATAATCATTATGTAATTTCAATTTAGGACTTATAACTTTTATTGAAAAGGGTTTTATATATTTAGTATATTATTGATTGTAATATTTATGACAAATGGATTTAGGACATATTATATTTAGGGATTTCAATTTTATGGCATGATATATTAGGTGATATTAAGTTCGGGTAAGTTATCATTCGGACAAATGATGATTAGGACAAAAAAAGTTATGGCTCTTTAAATTATGGATAAAAAATTTAGGTGACACAATAGAGAACCTTCGTCGATGAATGTTTTCTTTTTCCATACGTTTCATTAGTTTCCTCACATAACATAATTATGTATTTTTCACAGTAATTATGGTATTTTGGTCCCCCTTTAAACCATCCACATTTCACTCAAATTATTCCTCTCGACAAGTTCCTGCAAGCAAGTATCTTGATGATGAGCTGATAAATCCAATTAGTCTTAATGATTAAATTCATTTGGCTGAGGAGGATGAGGATTGTGGTACTAAACAGCAAAAACTATACTACAGTTCTCAGCCGCTATTATGCTTTAATCGACTTAAAACAACATACCTACTTTTACGATTAGCATTAGTATTATCAGCCTTTCAGTGTTCCCACTGCTGGGACACAGGCTCTCCTCCCTAGGAGAGGGGACTTTTACGATGTTACGTAATTAATCGACGTTACTGCAACGTGTAGCGCACTCCTTTCAACATTAATGGATCATTTTATAATAACTAGTTCAGGTTGCTCCCGGCTACTACAGGACCACGTACGACCACCTACGGAGATACTCTGTTATAGAAGCCGTATATGGCAGCGGCTTCTGTGCGGCATATGTGGAAGATTTACTTATTATTTTGCTAGGTACCTGCCTTTATTCTAGATTGTCACGCCACCTACGATGATCAACAGAGACGGAGAGGTTCTGATACACACAAACATAAAATCGCGTCAGTATTCTCCGAGGTATGGGTACAGCCTGATTTTGCCAGTATGTTTATGTCACACTAGCAGTGCTCCACGGTTTCACCCGCGTAGTTCCCATTCCCGTAGGAACACGGGGATAACATATAGCATAATGTTACGCGCTGTTAATGTAGCTTTTATAGCGGATTTTTTGTTTTAAATCGGTCCAGTAGTTTCGGAGCTTGTTCGGTACAAACAAGAAAATCTAGTAAGTATAGGTGAATATTTGTATCGAGTCCTCGTCATCATTGTCAATAAATTCAACAAGTATCAGTAGATAAGTAATTTGGGGTATAATTACTTATCTACTTATCTAAATTACTATATTTTTTTCTGGATGTGAAATCATCAAATGACTTCGCGCCATGGCAGCTGGGGCGTGAGGTTTCAATCTCCCTCACACGGTCTGCTTCCTCCTATGCCAGCATTACTGCTTCACAGAAGGAGGTGACCGCTTCCCATGCCTCTTCGCTCCGGACTATGGATTGAACCAGAGCCGGAAGCGAGAAGTTGCCGCCACCGATCGCCTCGACGAGGTCACGGCGTTGCTCCGCCCGGGCAGGACAAACCTCCACCGTGTCCTCCGGGCGATCCACACAGTATTGACACCCGGACGTGTCCTCCCTTTGAATCTGAAACAGGTACCTCTCGATACAGCCGTGTCCGGTGAGCACCTATGTCAGGGGAAGGTGAGGACGCTGCGCCGCCGCGCGCCCCTTGGCGTCCTCTCCCCGCTCCGAAATCATGATGGCTTTAAGACATCATGGTACGGCTGTAAGACATTGCGCTACAGTAATGCAAGTGTTTTTCTTATGGTTCTTAATATTCCCCATTGATACCGTTCGACTTTGTTGTAACGTTCCTTTTTTTTAACCGACTTCTAAAAAAGGAGGAGGTTCTCAATTCGGATGTTTGTATTTCTTATTTTTTTTAATGTTTGTTCGCGCATAACTCCGTCGCTTGCCAACCGATTTGAAAAATTCTTTTTTTGTTAGAAAGGGTATACTTCCCAAATGGTCCCATAAATGGTCCCGGTTTTTTTGTTAATTTCAATAAATGATAGCAAATCTGTCGGGATAGCTGAAATCGCATGTTTGTTTATTGGTTACACCAATTTATACCACGTAGGTACGCTGTGATGGGTATGTTTAGCTGGGAGTGAACCACTAAAAAGTGAAAAATAAAAAAACTTTTTACAAAAAATAAAACCGACTTCTAAACAAAAAAACCAAAAAGTATAAAATAACTTTAATTTCGGAAGTCGGTGTGTGCAACAACAAAGAAGCAACCAAAAACACCGAGTTTCGAAATTAAAGTTATTTTATACTTTTTGGTTTTTTTGTTTAGAAGTCGGTTTTATTTTTTGTAAAAAGTTTTGTTTTTACGGGGGGAAATCCTCATGGATTTCCTCCACCCTGGGGCGGGCGGAGGGGTCTGTCAGACTCTTACTGACTAAAACCAGCCCGGTGTTCCATCTCTCACCTACGCCGGGGATCGCGGGAACATATGCGACATCCGTAATCCCCGGCTGGTTGTTGTAACGTTCCTAAGGTAACATAGTTGCGAATTAATTGCAAAAAGTAAAAGCACTAACTGATAGAAAGTGCAAGATATCTCTCATTGAAGAGCCTGCGAACAAAGTACGGATATCTTGAGTCCGATCACGGTTATTAGACTCATGTAAGGCTTTCATACGGCCATAATCTAATGAGCTTTTGATGGTTCAACTTATGTAAGTGACCAGGATTTTAAATTTGATTTCTCTCCTTGGAGAATGAACTGATCAATGCCCTGTTAAGAAAGAAAAAAAATCTTTATTTATGACTCGCTCAGAACAAACAACAAAAAAAAATTTAAAAGCTTAATAATATTAATTTTAGACTATGCGAGGCCAATAAAATTCACCGATCTGTAAAAAGAGACAAAACTATTGTTAGACCCCACTTTTTATACTAATATTTGTCTATTTTCTATAGGACCCACCAATAAATATGACACTGCAAGTGTTTTTTTTTTACCACCTTGTTTTACAGTTTAAATCGATTTTTGTGTTACCAGTGCGTTAAGATATTCAATTGTTTTAAAATAGCTATTTAAAGACTTATCAATCATTCATTAAATACTCATAATATTTTTTTATGAAATTTCGTTATTTGCTATGTACATGTGTATTTATGTATGTATTATAATTCTGGCAACTTTTTCGATTTTCAAATCGTTATGCCTGTTAAAGGGGAAGGAGACTCAGTCTTTGCTTCCCGCAATCAATTCATGGCTGGCTAGGATGCTCAGTCCATTCTCTATGTCTATGAACTCGCTTATTCATTTTATTTGATTTAAAAACATCAATTCTTTTATTTTTTGTTTCGAAGTTGAATGCGCTCGGGTGCAAAATATTACCACAGGCAGATGACATAATCTACAAACAACTTTATTAGTATTTCATTTGAAATAATATTGTATAAGTGTCAAAATACGAAAGGATTGTAGATATAATTTATCAAACATTTATGGATGTTAAGATACAATTCGGTATTGGGGTATTTCGTAGTCAAAACAAAGACATAATTTGATGCCACAAGACAGAAAAACATTGATCTTCAAACCATTACCTAGAAATTATTGAATTAAGTATTTGGTTATATGAACGTGTGAAATCCTATACTTAATGCCAAAGTTTGACAGATTTTCAGGCTAAAGTAGACTTCGACAGCTACTCAACTTCAAATTCCTTATCAGAAATCACGGGCATTTTAGCGTATTTAAACTACTGCTTATAGAAGGAAGCCTTTGTCCCACGAATGGAACAGCTACCTCTTACAGACCGGTAAGTAAAATGATAATTTTCAAACATAGCACCTAAAATCGAAGCGCAATCTTTCTAAAATTCGCAGAACCATCAAAAACAGCTATTTCACACCGAGCCAGCACAGCACTACAAAAATCGTTAAGTGCCAGTTATTCTGCAAATCTGCGAGTAAACAAATAAGTAACAGGAACCGGCGCAAGCGCATACACGTGTATTCCGCTAGGCGCGAGGGTCACGGAGTTCACTTCATATTTACCAAACATGCAGGATGCGCGCGTGCTTCGCCGTAGACTACCTACTCGTACACTTGTGTTCAACACGTTCCATATATCTTATTTCTTTGTTTTAATTTAACACTAGCTGTTTCCTGTGGTTTCACACCCGATGATATCATACAGGAACCGTCATTTTTTTTTCGGGATGAAAAGGAACCTATGGCACCCATCGCTTTTACTAAAGTAAAAGAAGATCAGTACTTTCAGAACTAACAGGTTTAGACTTCTACATATTATTTTTTTACACGAAATCATATTATTTCTCAACGAACTACGGAAGCTGTTTTAAGTCAAACGCCACGTGTCTTGTCGTCTGTCGATAACTTGGTGAAGACCGCGGGAATCTGCTGAATGCGAAACACACAAAAATAGTCAATTTAGCGATACTCGGGGGAAGAATGTGACCAACAGCGACAACTTTTAGCTGAAATGATGATGATGACAAACACATAGCCACTTGTGTTTTTCATAAAAAGATTAACTCAGATTAGCTTATGTCAGATTTAATAAAACCTTGTGACTATTAAAGTTAAGAGCATAGCCAGTCTGCCACAAAAAGCCAGTAAACAAAGTTTATTTTCATTTTCCCCAAATTTAATAGAAATTAAATTAAAACTCTAAGATTGCCATGTTTTAAATGAAATTATTTATTCCTTGAAATGACTGGTTTGAGTTTGACTGTACTCGCGGCATTCATTGTACTCGGTACTGATTAGCGTTCACGGTCGGCGATGCGGCCGGCGCGGCGCGGCGCGCGGCGGTCCGCCCGGACCGCCGCACTATTAGTTCTCGATATAAAAACTAATTAAGAACTTAGTCACTGTGAAAGAACTATTTCATGCACCATTATCCTCATTAAAACCACAATGTATTTTAAAGTCGGTAATGGACTGAAAACCACACCTTAAGAAAACCTACACTTACATATTTATATGATATGTTTGTGTATGTGAATTTATATGTTTGTAAACGCACTCACGACTCAGGAAAATACATTGGGCACAGTTTACAATAAAAAAAACACCAGATTGGTAAGTATGTCATTACTTCGATAGATTCAAGGGAAACTGACCACATTTCCTGCTTTTTCCGTCAAAAGCTTTTAATATAATTTTGAATAAAGAAATATTTTACTTAAACTCACAAAGATGAGTGGCCCGCAATATAACGACAAGAGTATTTCCATTGCCAATAAAATTCAGAAAGTTTTCCAGCTGAATTGATTATGAAATAAATTATGTGTCAGACAGACCATTAGAATTTAATTTAAACCTATAATTATGAAATAGAAACTGACTTTCAGGTCTCGTCTATACTAATATTATAAAGCTGAAGAGTTTGTTTGTTTGTTTGAACGCGCTAATCTCAGGAACTACTGGTCCGAATTGAAAAATTATTTTTGGGTTGAATAGACCATTTATCTAGAAAGGCTTTAGGCTATATATCATCACGCTTAAGCCAATAGGAGCGGAGCAGCGATAAAGAATGTTTTAAAATCAGGGATTCCACGGGGACGAAGTCGCGGGCAGCAGCTAGTCATTAATATGACGATTTAGAAGCTAGTTTCAAAATTCATGTTTCTGTATAGGTAGGTATGTAGATAATATCATAGTACGAATAACAGGTTCATTATAATATATAAGACATCCCATAAACATAAAACAAAACGTTTACGTACTTCGTTTTAATGACTAGTATAAAATCTAGTTATAACAGGGCCCCCCTTAATTGGCGAGGAGGAAAGTCGACCAGGTAGTTAGTGGACAAGTGAGAGCAAAAACTCCTGCGCAGACTTAGACAGATAACTCGAAATTATATAGAATAGAAGCTTAAGCAGAGATTAGCGTAGGCTTGGAATTAATACGTACAATTACGACTTGATTGATTTAAAAAATATGTCACCATAAAATTGCATACTCGGTAAGATTGTAATAGAACTTTAGGCGATTATAATTTCTCGATATATTATGGAAAAATCGTTTTGTGTACATATCGGTGTCATTTAAAAAATCCGTTCCGTCATTTGTCTATGATTTCGACGAATGATACTGGAGTAAGTAGTGGGCCATTGAGCGTTGGTCGATGTTAATAGGGTAGTTAACTAAAAAAATCTGATTAATCCGTCAGATAGATTTCCAAAAAATATTGGACAAAAAACAAAAAATGAAGACGATACAGAGTGCGTTGAAAACTCGTGTGACGTCACTACTCGCTACAATTTTTACCGGGCCGTGACGTCACACGCTCCCACTCCTGATCTTTGATGCTTTTTATCTTCGTCAGTTTTTATAGATTTGATAAAGGAAAAAATACGTGTCCAATATTTTTCTATGATCTACTTGACTAAACATAATCATATATTTTTTACCCAGGCAACATCCCTATTTATTGTTTTGTTGTATGTGTGTATTTTGCTATTACTTTTTATTTATTTCATCTATATAATAGTGTATCCGTGGCATCACAGGCCCTATCAGAACACCAGCGCGGTGGTATTTACTTTTGCCCTCGTACAGTTAAAAATGAATAATAAGCTTTTTTTTTTGTTTTGTTTTGTGCGAGCTCTAAATAAACATTTTTTCTTTTTATTTCTTTTCTTTAAAATTGTTTAAAATTTAAGGTTTCATTTGTTACTCAATCACGACAAGACGGCTGAACGGATCTTGATGAAATTTGACACAGAGATAGATTATAGTCTCCAGACTATATATATAATATAATAACACACAGGATACTTTTTATCCCGGGACTATGATCGCATGTGATATTTTTTTTTATCGAAACGGCAGCTAGTGCACTGTGATTGATTTAATTACCTACTAAGTACATAAATTAAGTTAACTTAAAATTTTAGTGTACAGCTTTCGCTCTTATTACATGATTTTAATTATTTAAGTACTTGATAAAGGTCACTCGTTTAAAAGGTTTTAAAAGAGATTGCGTAATTCCTCGCTTTCTCTTGAAAAAAAAGAAAGACGGGTGAATCTAGATAAGTAAGTGCTACAGCACAAACTAAATTACATTTGAGAGTTGTCTCGTTAAAATATAGCCCCAAGACTTTGTTTCCTATTACGAATCTCAGATCAGATATGACAGGCAATCGCGGGTATCGCTGTAGGCTACATTACGAACAATGTGCGAAATGGGCAGTGTTTGAACTTGTTCATTAGTTAGGTATTACATTAGGGTTACCACCCGTACTATATTTTAGTCAGCTGGAATTAATATGTTATAGAAAAATATAGTATGCAAGATACTATTTTTCGGCGCGCATTAAAATTTTGAGGTCGAAATACGAAAAATGCTGTTTTCATCGAAAAAGTTAACAGACCTATTTTGCGTAGCAAAGTTCGTAAACTGTGGATTCGTTTGTGGTCACTGATGTTTTCGTGAAGCGGAAACAGAATACAATACAAAGATTAACTCACAATAATCACTACATAGTATAAAACAAAGTCACTTCCCGCTGTCTGTCCCTATGTATGCTTAGATCATTAAAACTACGCAACGGATTTTGATGCGGTTTTTTTAATAGATAGAGTGATTTAAGAGGCATACAGTAGAGATTTCGTATCAGCATTGCGATTGCACCCGTGCGAAGCCGTGGCGGGTCGCTAGTACAATACAAAGCAAGAAATAAGGACACAAGAAGAAAAATGTCACAAGATATGAAACTTGAAAGGAGTCCGCTTTAAAAATGGCCACTCACTTTAGGGTGCTTCCAGTATAGCGTATGTCCATTGTTCATTTGTGGCAGTGGCCACTTACTATGAGGTGGGCAAACTTCTTATTGCCTTATAAAAAACCTACTGAACCTTAAGGGGTAACCTTTTTTTTGGATGGGAAATCATCAAATGACTTCTCCCGGTCTAGGCTGAGCGGAAGGGAGTGTCAGACTCTTACTGACTCACCCGCCCGTGTTCCTTCTTGTGCCCTTTGCGTTCCAGGGCCGCGGTGACTCTTTCAAACAAAATACAAAATAGGCACTGACCCTATGGGGACAGGTACGCCTTACATATGTATGTATGTCTAGTAGTGGACCCTAAATACTGAAAGTATTCGATTCACATACCTATTAACCTCGGAAAAACACAGGAAACGAAACCTTTGAACAAAAGCAACTACATACTACACCACAAACAAATGCCTGCACTGTCTTGACAGATTCACTCAAATCTATGTAGCCTATTCATCAAAGATCGCGTCAGACATTGAAGTAGGTACATTCTTCTGATATGCTTTGAATAGGAAGTTTCTTCTCGGGATAGTTAGATAGGAAACACCAGCTTCTACTGGTGAAGAGTGAGCAAAAAAGATGGACGTATTAAAGTGTAATTTCTAACCAATTTGCCTCATTTATCATTACAAAAATGTAAATGACAGGAAAATGGCTTCAACGAAATAAGCGGAAGCCTGGTAACTGACTCATCATTAAATTGACGACTCCTTATCAAGTTCTTATCACGAATTTGACTCACATAATTACAGAGAACTGTTATCACCAGGCTGGTCACAGTTGGCAGATGTGTATGTCATGAACTCGTGAGTTATGTGCTTGTTCTGTTTGACTAGCAACCCACCAGCTGTTGGCTGTAATATAGAACTTATACACATACCTATGAACTCCCAAAACTTCCCCGCATCCATGAGTAAGTTAGTAAGAACTGCTTAATTGTATATCAAACTTATAATAAATTATATGTAAGTTCAAACGAAAAGCCCTAACAGATATGCATTTTCACCAATATTTTTATAGTTCTCCAAGAAACGAAGTATATTCAGATTTAAGATTAGTATTTTCTAGTCTAGCTAGTCATAATCATGAATTTCCAGTTTGATACAAACAAAGTCTGGAACATTTTTTTCCAAAGATTGACTGATATAGAGATCACCTTGCGCCGTTAAGTACGCCGATTTAAACTTAGTATATGCAGCTTACATACATTAATGAAATTAATATCCAACCAAAAATCCAAACAATTTGCCATAACAGTTTACCACGTTTCAGACCTCTCATTCACTGCTGCTATTTGCTAATAACTGATCTCACGCGAAACGAAAGAAGCAGCTCTTTTCTATTCAGGAGACTACGACAGACCTACCTGCATAGTCATATCCGTACTTTTTTACTATTGATGCATTTGACCACTATCTCACCTGATGGTAAGCGATAATGTGGTCGACGATGAAGCACGCTTGAAAGTAACCTACCTATTCACTCTTGATATAAAGACTCACAGGTTGTAGTTATCAGGAAACAGACTGGCAGGGAAATCTACTCCTTAGCTATACGCACAATGACTTACTTCCGCTAAACCCACGGTAATAAATTCACGATCATCTAAATGACTAAAGCGTTGAGCGATGACTGTGTAATGACCATTGTGACCCCCTTTGACAAGCTTAAGGTTAAAAATACCACACAAAAACCAGGTTAATCACCACTGACCAATTGGCCATGGTTATACGCCACGATGCCTATTAAGTTAAATTGTAACATGAAAAGCTATGCTTTCATATGAACTTTGAATGCAATCAGTTTTAATTGAGACCAAAAAACTTCTATCATTACTCACTGCTGGACATAGGCCAATGCCAAGCCCACAACCCAGTCCTCCGCCTTCCGCATCCAGCCTGTCCAACCACCATTATAAGATAGCTGACGTCGTTCCTCCTGGCTGGGACTAGGAGGTGTATCACGTCACACTTGCTGATACGCGGACTTTTCTCTAGGTCTCCTCTGCTCCACCAGCTGATGGACTTCGACAAACAGAGCCGGCCACTTTAGCTTATCCTTCACAGAAACCTCGGAACAAAACTAAAATAATCCATGTGCCTACATTTAGCTAAATCTTTATCTTGAAACCATGCGTGACCTTTTCTTGCCTAGGCATAGTTTTATGGGAGATAACACGACTTAGACAGGAATACTACGAACCACATTCATAATTCTTACGCTTCTCAAACAAATGGTCCCTAAAAGCCATAATAAATTAAATAGAAAACATTTCGAACACCCACATACCCCATTACAATCTAAAACAATTCGATTAACACTGGCATTTAGAACTAGAACATCTGAATGCTAACGTCTTGAGATAGTTATTTAAATCAATCATTGTACCACGTGTCCATAAAACCCTGAGCCATTACGGTGGCGTTGCTAAAGTCGAAGCTTCAAAAATCAGCACTCAATTTTTACTTCGGTCTCCATTTCGCCGTGTCTCAAGATATGTTGGACGCCATCAAAGACTAAAAAGCGTTCTTGGAATCGAATTCGCACAATACGCCCGTTAGATTTGCTCGGCATACCTAAACCTATCTTAGTGCAGCTTTGTGCCCACAACAAGAGTGCGTTTATATCTTCAGTGGTTGGTTGTGAACTGTCTGATGACAGTTCACAGTCAGGAAATTTTCATCACTCACCTAAGCAATGCGACAAAAAATACCAGTCCCAGACGCCGTGATTTTTTCAGCATACGGTACCGGTACCTAAAACATCAGCTATAGTGATCGGATATCCGCTATCGGTTCAGAACTATCAGAATTTAGCTCATCATCGGCCTTGCCTTTTCCCAACTATATTGGGGTCGGCTCCCAGTGAAGCCGGATTCAGCTGAATACCAGTATTTTACGTGAAAGCGGCCTACCAGATCTCCACTACCCATTAACTGGGGAACACGGTACTTCTTAGCAAGACTGGTGTCAGATTTTCTGGCTTCTGACAATCCGTAACGACTGCCAAAGATATCCAAATGACAGCCGGAACCAAACAACGGCTTAACATGCTTTCCGAGGCACGGAGATGTTATATGTTAAGATGGTCACCCATCCACATACCAACCTCGGCAAGCGTTGCTTAACCCCGAAGATCGACCCGTGCGGCTGTTGTAATTTAGCTCATACAAAAAAAAACGCTCTGCGCTGTCTGTTAGCTAGTCAATCAGTCGTTCTTGCAAATCTTGCAACTGCTTCATTTTAAACACACATATAAAATCGTTAGCACGAGTGCAGTTCTCGCTTAATTAAACTGTTCGGCATACAATATCGTGACAGCTCAGTTGTAGCTGGTGAAATAATAAGCGTCGGCGATCGTCGGTGAAAGCTAGCAAGTCGCGGCGAGCTTTGAAGTTGACGACACGGAGCAATGAAGCTCAGCTCAGGAGCGGACGGTAATCTGCGCAAAAAATACGATTTGAAATAATGATAGTAGTATTTATATCTGCTTACTACATTGCTTACCAACCCGCACTGGGCCCGCGTGGTGGATTACGGCCCATTCCCTCTCCTAGAGAGGAGGCCCAGCAGTGGGAACATTAAAAGGCTGATTATACTACATTGAGTGAAAAAGAAATTGCTAAATAGCAATTTCTTTTTCACTCAATGTAGTATAATCAGCCTTAACGTAAATACGTTAAGTAGTAAACTAATATTTTAAATGCGAAAGTGAATTCGTTTGTTTGTTCCGCGGTCACTCCTGAATCGCCGATCCGATTTTGATATATGTTGGCAAATGGGACCCCGATGACGGTTATAGACTGCTTTAACAGGAGCGAAGCCGCGTCCAAAGCAAATCTATACTAATATTATAAAGCTGAAGAGTTTGTTTGTTTGTTTGTTTGAACGCGCTAATCTCAGGAACTACTGGTTCGAATTGAAAAAATCTTTTTGGGTTGAATAGACCATTTATCGAGGAAGGCTTTAGGCTATATATCATCACGCGTAAGCCAATAGGAGCGGAGCAGCGATAAAGAATGTATTAAAATCGGGGATTCCACGGGGACGAAGTCGCGGACAGCAGCTAGTGCTTAATACATATACGAAGAAGATAAGTCTTTGTATGTTTATTGTAATTTAATTTACTTATTATAATATGACATAGTTCTATCTTCTATATCTGTTTACACAATGTGTCTACGTTCCTCATCGAACTCTTCTGTCCTGTCGCAGGTCAGCTGGAAGACATTTCTTTTGAAATAAGCAGTACTTTTGTACTCTTCTCTCTCTCTCCATAATTTTCTTTTATACGTGCTTTGTTTGTACATTAATAAGGAAACCGCATGACTGATCGATGTGACCACCCTTGTTGGAGGCCTATATAACTCTGTACTGTGTTCACCATTGTACAGAGTACAGAGTTGGCCATTTATTATCGTTTTAATAGGATGACCACCTTAGGTAGGTGATATTTAGATATAGAGTCACCGCGGCCCTGGAACGCAAAGGGCACAAGAAGGATCACGAGTGGGTTTTAGTCAGCAAGAGTCTGACCTCCCTCCCGCTCCGCCCAGAGCGGAAGAAGTCATTTGATGATTTCCCATCCAAAAAAAAAAGAAAAGGTAGGTGATATTTATAAATTGTAATCCTAATCTACCTACTTATTTTTGCAGCTGCAGTTTATGATAGCCACTTCGTATAGAGAGAAAAATGACCTTTAAGTTACCGAAATCCAAAAAGCAAACAACCTACTAAACTTTCAACACAGCATACCTATTATGAAACTAAATGTACCTAACCTTTAGACACATTACGATTGTTCTCAGTCAAAATTACTTTGCAACCTTTCAAATCCTTGAAGCTGCTGCAATTGCAATAATTTTCTAGAAACAAGCAATGTCATCTACCTTTCAGGTGACTAACGCCTTGTTTAAGCTGTAAATAATTAATTATTACACGAAGACCAAAATGGCGTTGTCAAAAAAAAACAGCTGCTTTAAGAGACACTCGTGATCGTGTCCATGTTTAAAATACTTGACTCTACAAATTGCTTTTAAGTATTTACATATGTTTAGAAAATAACATGATTAAGTAAAAGATAAGATGCTAAGATTGAGTGGGTTTTTAAGTTCTAACCCACTTGTAACACGATTTTTAATCTGGTACTGTTAGATGAAAACTTTCTGCTTCATGATCATCCTTCACATGACTTATACTCCATTCACAATAAGATTAGACATTTAAACAAAACTTTTTACAGTCCGTTCAACCGATTTTTACTTCTATTCCATAGGCATAAGGATGACATTAAAAGCAAAAACGTGATTATAATACCAACTGTTTACTGCAGCTGTCATTTGTCATGCCACCAACGCAATAGAAATCAAAATCGGTTGAACGGACTGTAAAAAAGATTTATTTCAATGTCTAATCTTATTGTGAATGGGGTATAGATTCTCTTCCAACGATGCATCGTAACCTGGGCATCTTTCACACTAGTGTGTGAAAGATGCCCACACACACAGAGGTGACGATTGAAAAGACGAAGTAGGTATGGAAGAAGTTATTTTTGCTGACCTCAAATAAATTGGAATAAAGACAAGATAATAATGATGATGATCAATCCTCTGCTACAAACAGTTCGCAATACACAGTTCTCACACATATGGAACGAGGACTGATTTCAAACCATGAAGGTTAGGTTCCATCACGATGTTCTCTTTCACTAACAGCCCGTGTCAGTGCTGTCTTAGATTAGTATTTAAGTACTTAATGACATTTAAAAGCTTGAAACAACAACCTTGAACTTATTTAAAGTTACACAAAACAACATAACCTCTTGCTAACAGTTTTTGAGTCATGAATAATTGAATCAAGATAAATTCTATTCTATTCTAAAACCAGGACTATACTATACTACTACTACTACGCAAAAAAGCTTCTCCGTCGACCACATCGCCGCTCCCGATCAGCAGTGCGATTCTGCAAACATTGAAGTGAAGTAAGCTGTCAATCCATACAAACTAGATGGAATGTCAAAGTCAATTAATTTATTTCAACAGGCACTTTTCAACGTCGAAACAGTTTGAAAATAAAATTTTATAGTGACTCTAGTTGTCCATTTGCAAAAAGTAGATTCTTATGGAGAAGAACGGACAAGAAACTCCATAAATATAATTATAGATCTTGTCAGACTCTTACTAACTAAAATCCACCCGTGATCCTTCTAGTGCCCTTTACGTCCCAGGGCAGCGGTGACTCTATCGAACGAATTCCGCAACCCTAGCTGGCACTGACCCTATGGGGCCCCGTCTTATCTGACACTCCCTTCCGCTCCGTCCAGAGCAAAAGGAGTCATTCGATGATTTACCATCCTTAAAAAAACTTAGATGAGATAGTGATCAAACGCGGGACTATCAATAAAAATATCCTATGAACTACAATTTTAAAAGACAAACATTCAATTTAAGGGCTTAATACACTATCTAATTTTTAGAAAGCCAATTTGAGAAACAGGATAGTGTAATTGAAGTTAGAGGCCGATATAGTTAGAATTCCAAAATTGTATCCGATTTACGTTTCCTAACAATTGGATAGTGTAATAAGCGCTTTAACAAAAACAGTCGCAACTAAATCAATCCCAATGTTGTTCTTCCTACAAAAAACATTAGGTTATTTCACGTTCAAAATATTGCCATCATTATCAAAAATTACACTATCACTTCGCACCTAACACAATTCATAACTCTTTGTCGCAGAAGAAATGTACTTAATATTTTACCCGAGGCCCGAGTAAAGCACCTCGCTACTTGATCAATGGTTTCGCTACTTCCCAACCAATTTATTACATCCCAAATGAATAATATAAAGACTACTGAGCATTTGAAAGTGGACACTGATTCTAGACTTGGATTTATCAGTGGTAAGCGTCCTGCCTGTCGATGTGTTCTGAAGTTCCATTAGTAATGTCAGCGAAAGTGGTTCCTTGATGTCAATTATAAAGATAAGTGTGTAGTGCCCGGGTAAATAAAGTAACTGCAAAACGAATTCGAAGGGCCTGAATGTAAGCAAGGTGCTTAGGTAAATGGCAATAAATGAATCTTTGCAAAAAACCGACCCTGAAACAGCCGCGAAGCGCCCGCCACAAAAAGTGTCTATCTTATAAATCACAAATGATGACATTCAATATTTTATTTTAATCGTTGTTCTTATGCCAATTACAGAAAGTTTATCCCGAACACTGGCTCAAGATTTTTAAACAGAAGAGTTCATAAGACCACTTCTAATAACATGATTAAATCTTACCACTACCAAAAATCCAAAATCAACAACATTAAACTAATATGTACGTGTCTAAACGACCGGAAATCCGCACTCAAAACTTTATTGATACAAAATCATCACAAACATAACATTGCACATCAAAAAGTTTACAACAGCACTTTCTATTTGCTAAACATTCAATCAGAAGCCTGCTAATCGATTTTGACTTTCACGATCCGACGCCGAGCACATTGATAAATCGTTATTACTTCGATATCGATTAAATGTAGCTTCACACTAGCCGGCATCGCGACGTTATCAAAGAGATTCCTTTCAAACAGCTTTCTGCCTTTATTTATGTCTGTGTGCTTAGTAATGGCAGTTATACTGTTTTGTATTAAAGAATGGGAGGTTTTGCGATTATGGCTAGTTGTAATCTTGATCTCAAGTGAAGTGTGAACTTGTCAAAATTTCTGGACTCACTTTGTCGTTTTTTTTTTTTAATTTGTAACTGTTCCGTGAGCCCGTGATTTATGTCCTACGTGACTTCCAACACGACACTAAAGCTCTCAGGGACTCAGGCCAAAAGCACGTAACCTGCTCAAAAATAAAGAGAAGAATACATTGTATGAGTATAATCAACATTAAAAAAATGCACACTATGTATGTGTTATATTATCATGTCGGTTTTTAAATCTATCGCTATTATAAATATAGCTTTAATGTTTGAAATAAACGTTGTCACTACACATTGCTAAGCTAGAATTAGGTAACTGTTAGGCATACGACACGTTTACCTAGTGACTGATACACACTTACGAGGTAACTCTCTATCTCAAAAACTACGGATCCTATTTTGATGAAAATTGTTGGTAGTTGTAGTAGGTACACGGTACACGTAGTCCAACTAAAAGTTTTTTTGTTATCCAACTTATTGATTTTAAAATAGGCGTGGAACAAACATAGATCTTATAAGCACAAAAACTGTGTAGTTCTAACAATATTACATCCAAAGGTACATGTCGAATTGATAACCTTCTTTTTTGAAGTTGGTAGACATTCCAATCAAGTAACCTTCTTTTTTGAAGTTGGTAGACATTTCATTGGTCGATTTCCTAATATAATAATGAAATGTTTAACTTTCGTTAGTGTTTTTGTGGCGACCGACAATATTGTTGTTTTTCTCTGTTTGCAGAATAAAATGCTTAGCGCAACTGAAAATATGATCGTATGCATTTCCTAACCACCAAATGTATTAAGAGCGTTCATGCCTAGCGCGGCACGTCAGGTTTAGGTAAATAGTTCGCAAATTTCACTCACACAGAAGCGTGGGTAACTGTGTGCGTAGACTAGCCGCGTGCGCTCTCTTTGTACTTCGACTAACCAACTTTGATCCGTTAGCTTTAGAGCAATAATAATGTATTGTTATAGAAAAATTAAACTGGAAGTTAAATACAAATTATTGTTATTCTGATGATTTGTAGATTTATGATTAATAAATAATTATATTTGAAATATATATTATTTTGCCTTTACACCTTTTCATATATGAAATCCTCTACAGACGAAATCTAGTTATTTTGGAGAAAAATAATATTAATAATTGTACCTACCTAAGTGTTGGTAATTAGTTCTAGTGGATTGTTGATAGCTTTTTTCATTTTATGGTTAGGATGAGTAGGTGGGTAATTAAATAAAGATTTATCATGTTATATTTAGTACCTAAATCATTTATGATAAAAAAGCTGTATAAATCATAAAATAGTTTCCCTCAATTGCATTGATCGGCTATTTCTGGGATCAATTATTTCGGGAAGAACGCATACATAATAAAATTTTGTTAAACGAGGAATCATTTTTTCTTTACAAAATTGAAATTCTTTACAAAACTTTGTAAATTTTTACACCCTTTTATTGGAAATTCAGGACTAGTGTACACCGCAAAAAGACACACATTTTTGTTTGAAATATTTTGGTAATACCAGTCATGTTTAACATTGAAAATTACGTTATCGCCATGAAATAAAAATAATATCCATATAAAATAGATTTAACGAGTAGTGCTGAATTCAAATTCGGGCGTTGTTTACAAATTTTGGCAAAATTGGAAGCAGTTAAAATACTTCTTCTCAGCTCGAGTCACAAGGCACTCACAGCCTGAAGAACTGTATCCCTTTCAATGAAATGCCGTTTTAAGGTCAGTGTTTTTAAATTTTCAAGGAAAACTACATGTGCCTGCTTGAAATTGTCTGGGTTCATGACAGGCGTTTGACATGCATTTGCGTAATTGACTTTGTTCAGGAGCCCTGTGCTAAAGTTTATTTTTCGGCGAGGTATTTTGCGTTTCAGATTTTGATTTATAGAAAAACGGTTTTGCTCTAAATGTTTCAGGGATTGACCTGGACTTTTCTGGTAGGCACATTTATAAAGGGTAGTTTGAGGTTTATCTGTGTTTAAACTAACCAAGCGGCATGACAACGGACGGAATATGAATCTTTTAGGGAATTATGCGTTTCCCACCTACAGTCTTTGCTACTATGGTGTTGAACTGCTCTGCACGGTTTTTGGTAAAATCGTGGGGCAGACTTCGAGAAAGATAAGCCAGCTGCCAGACATTGCGTTGCAGTTTTAACATCAATGTTTTGGTTTCGAGAGTTTGGTTTGTTTCTTTTTTCTCTCTTTGGTGCAGTAGCACAAGTCACATTCACTCTGATCTTCAAGGATGTGTTTGGCGCTGTTCAGAATATCTCTCAGTATTTTTATATTCTTTTCTGATTCGGTTAAAGTTTGTGTTTGCCAGTACCGTACCGAAAATCTTACTGCTGTTCTCAGCCGAATCAATAGTTCAGAAGTCAACAATTTACGCTCCGACAGAGGGATAGATATAATTTTTTTCAGTTGCAATTGCGGAGGAGATGGTTGGTACATTAAATTTTTTGAATTAGAACGCCGGGATATGCTGGCATCACCATCAGCAATCAATGTATTATATTTAATTTCCGAGTTTCTACGGAGGACTTGAATCCTTCTACCAGTATTGTTGGTTCCATACTAGATGATGAACGTGATTTTTAGAACATGTGTGAGGAGCAGGCTGTTGTTCCTTTTTATTTGCGCGGGCACAAATTCCAGAATACTTATTCCGGACCCCAATGTAGAGAACTTTTCCTGTGTGATGTCCTATAATAGCTGCAACACACGGACAATGCATTATACTGGTTTTTATATGAGCGTTTGCTCCATCAACTGTCTGCTTCCACTGGTATCATCGGAATGTCACGAGTGTCACCTTGTAATCGAGCAGCAGCTGTTTCCTCCTGAGCTGATGCAAACATACTTTCTTCAGCGGAATTTTTCCACATTTCAGCAACTTTATCATGACATTTACTATAAGTGAATAATGACATAACAGTAAGTCCATCAATGTAACAACTTCATTCAAATTTGTTAGGCCAATTCCTGAAATTATGGCATAATTAATTAGTTTATTTTTTGTGTTTCATCGTGACTACTCAGTTCGAATTTAGAATTGCACATATTACATTGAAAGAATTGTATTTTTTAAATAAATAATAATAGTGGAAAATTATACCTAAAGATCGCATTCATTTGTCACATTTATTATTTCTGATTGCGATTCCAGTATTTCCAATTCTTTATCAACTCTTGTGGTAGCTGTGATTCTTCGGTATCATTCTCTTGTGACATACCCTCATTGACTTGCAGTTTTTGTATGGTTTAGAAAGAATAATAGAATAAGAAGAAATAATTAATTTCACAAAACTAGTTTCAGTACAGCGCAACTTGTTTCGTATAATAATTAGTGTCGTGAAATCTACAGTATCACCGAAATAATGGCCCCGTCAGCATCAAAGCTTTATTTTGCAATCTACAGTAATATTATAAAGAGGAAAAATTTGTATGTTTGTAACAAATATATATTTTTTAATAATGTCCTAATATTGAAGAATGTGACCTTCTATTTTTTATCGGTTATTAAAATCCCCGTGTAAGAAAAATGCGAATTGGCTATAACCAGCTACGACATTAAAAGTGGTTCCTCGGTAACGTACTTTTTAGCTTCATTAGCCTTGGCCAAATTTCCGTAACTTTTCCCATAATTATCGGAAAAAAAATGAAATCATACATAAAAAGAGTTATCTTCTTTCATGATTTGAACTCCATTACTTTAAAATATGTAATCATCAAAGTTTTGTCTCGTTAAAAAAAAATAAACAAAAAGTATCAATTCGTCCTAGTCGCTCTAAAAACTCGACAAACTATAATACAATTTTACGCAGCACGCGGCAACGGGAGCGACACACGTCCAACCTCTGAAAGGCCTCGGCCGGCACTGAGCGCTGGTGCGATTCCGCGTCGATTATATAGTAGTACTAAATAATTTATAGTAAAATTAATATAGAAGTTATTTTTAAAAAAAATGTACCATGTTTTAGATCGTAAATGTCTTCATTTACTAGGTCTAAAAAACAACAAAAATACCCTTGATTTCATCCTAAAATAACACGTTTAAAAACTCGAAAAGTGGCTAAAAATGACACTTTTGAGTATACTTTTCTTGTATGAAAACTTACAATAATTACGTTTTTTTTTCAGCCAAGCACTAGTAAATGTTATTGTTTTTTTAATAGTAATATTTCTATAAGTTTGTCGTTTATGGTTTTACTATTATCTAGCATTTGCGTAGACCATCGACCGCTAGTTTTAAAAAGGGATTGAGTAAAAACTGTTCTAATGAGAAAACTTTACGATCATTTGAAAATATTTTTCAGCCAAGCACTAGATTATGAAATCTTCAATAATTTGACGTCAATATCTTATCTACGAATTAAATAGATTATCGTTTTATTGTCCGTCGGAAATCATCAATTTTGACTCCAGCGTGGTTTTTACGGATGAACGCTCTTAAATGATGTCAATCAACGCCATCTATCTATATATTGCCGAAGCTCAAACTCGACGACTCAACAGCAAAACATCAAGTCGGTACATTATCGGTAGTTGAGTGCCAGTAATAAAGAACTCCCAATGTTCCGCAAGATGGCAGCACTCTTTAAACTTTTCCATAGAAATCACTTTTATGAGTTCTATGGTTCCCACTTTCTATGTGTTCCACAATGCTGTTTTTGGTTTCCGGTAGAATCTCTAAATTGTGCTTGCTATATGTATATAAAATTGCTATATATATAATATATATAAAACAATTTTTCGTAATGATTAATGAAACAATTCTACTTAATTATTAGGTAAATCACGCTCACTTTCAGCGTCTGGCACGCCTCGGTTTATTTGAAACATTAGAGTCACGCGAACACAGTTTCGTTTGTTTACAGTTTTAGATGAAGTGCCGTGTGAAGGTGTACCGTAATCTAAAAATGCGCATATGGAATTTTTAGCATAATTTTTTGAGACAAACGAGCAAATATCAGACTTGACATTGTTCCACCGGTGTGATGTAGGTTGCTGCACCACAGGTAAAAAAGACGAGGCTGATAAGTATAGTGCTGTCTCTTTCTGGGCAGAGGTGAGTCGCGCGGCGCAGAGGAGGTAGGAGGCCATCTGTGCTCACGTCACTCTTCAAACAAGGCTTGCCTTCCTAAGTCTACGCTACTCGACGAACGAACCGGCCGTGCGGCGCCATTGCTCTCGACGTATCCGCACGAACGTGACTGTGCCTGGTTTTCGCTTGTTTTCCCTTCATCGATCGTGATAGAACATCATTACTGCGCAGTGTAAAAGGTAAGGTAATTTTAAGTTGTTTTGGAAGCAGTGCATATTGTTTCGCGAAGTGAGTGCAATCGAAGCTATAGTTTAGTGGGCTAGCTGGAGCTTTCTCGTTTATTTATGCAAAGAATTTACCGAGGGCGGTGTGTACATAGAGGCGAGAAGGCTTGAGGCACGGCGCGGCGCTGCCTCCGCCGCCTGCGCACCCTGTGCACGCTCAGCGCTCGCTCGCAGTTCGCTCATCAAACATTCATGTGTCAATTTTGGTAAATCACGTGCCAGTTTCCTATCGTGTTCAGTGTTTCTGTGACTTGTGTATACAGTTTGTGCTCGCTGGTGTTGCGTTTCGTGCTACAACAACGGTTGTCGCCTCCGAAGACAATAAGGTTACAGTTTCTTTGTGTTGTGAAACTTGTGAGCATTCGTCTTCATTTCTTGCGCTGACGCATGACGTTACTTACAACTTTAGTAATTCTCCTTGAGTTTAAACGCCTTATCATGCTTGGTATTTGTTGTAAAGTACTTCTCTGTATAAAATTATGATGTTCATAAGTTTTCGGTAACGTTTCAATAGGTTTTTGCCAGCGACAATGTTTTTGACTAAATAAACAGAAGCATACATACATATAATGATAATGCTTGATTCATCGTTTCCTTGAAACAAAATGAAACGATTTTAATCGTCACAGATAAGTCAATCTTTAGTCATTAGCCCTTATGTCATCATTCATAATATACAAAATAACATCCATGCGTCTAATAATCAAGCCTTGTAAGGCGCCAAGGTGTTCAACGATAAAAGTCGGCTGTTGACTCAACGACGAGTTTCAACCAGAACAACTAATGCCTTATGTATTGAATGAAATAAATGTTTAAAGCTAACAATTACTAAGAGGCCAGGTGACACTAAACTGGAAATTGCATAATGACTACGAAGAAATTGCAGCAGCGAAGCTTTCACTCACAATGTTCACCGATTCCTTGCACGTCGTGCGTCTGACCATCAAACAGAAAAAAAAACAACTTTTGAACGAATTTACTGTATACGGTTTCAAGTTGACGTCACGTAACCGAATCAGACAGAAGGACCTTTCACGGACAAAGTCATTATTTAGAGGAACAATGGCAACAAACTTTGTGAACAAACCTATTGCGCCAGAATCCCTTCAGAATATTAGAAATGTGTGAAGTGTAGGCCAATCTGATGGCATAAAGACAGTTATTACAAGTGTCAACGTAATAAAAGCTGACCTTAGACGAGAACACGTACCAGAGCGATTGTCTGCACCCACCATTATCACGAGTCCCTCATGATTGATGAAGTTAGACCTTCTTTCGGAAGAACTCCTAATTAAATTTGTGTGTTGCCTTTTCTTTTTTACGGTCTCTGCTTTCTGACCCGAATGATTCATCGGAGGAAGTCTTAACCCAGTCTGAACGCCTAGTATGTTATGCATTGTAAAAAGTTCTACGTCAATCAGTTCCATTTCCAATAAGCAATAAAATGTTCCATTGTTCTCCGGAGGATAAATCAATGGTTCCATTTAATCGATGCCAATATTTTCTTGGTCTTAATTCTTTCTCGTGACAAAATGCGCAAACAACTTGCAACTTGGCCATTGTTTTCCACATTTAGTCAGTAAGAGAAGAAACGTTAACTACCTACGTTTGTTTATCTTTTCGCTATTTCATCTGCACTTGAGTTTATTTTGAGTCCAGTCGCAATAACAGGCGAAGCTTCATTTAAACCTCTTCAATTGAAGCTATTCATGGTTTGAATGGGACTATCTGTATTCACCCCGCGTTGCAATAAAATCCCAATTGTCTGAGCGTTTCCTGTCATTACAGTTGTTGTCATGGCACACATAATTAAAATGCCGTATGTTATACGCGCAGTATGGTAAAATACACATAGTTTTGCTAACGTTATTTTTGTCAATAAACAGCTATTGGTAGTTCATGGTTCGTTAAATTTGATCTCTTCGAATATCAGATGAGAACTAACTAAGCATATAATTTGCTAAATGGCCCTAATTGTGCCTATTAGAAGCATGCAGTTTGTAAGAGGGACGTGGCATCAGATGGACTAGTATAATTTGTGGCTGGTAACAACCAATCGGCTCAATTGATCTAGCGACCGGTCGCGGATAAAGACAAGGCTATGCGCCCGCGCAAGCGACGCGACGACGCGGTACATAACACGGTCATGTGATCCTTAACGTTCACAATCAATGAACAACGTCCAACAGTCATTCAGCCAAATGATTTCAAAAACTAAACACCGTTATCCGAATTTGGACTTGATGTCGAGCATTCTACATTTGTAAATCTTTACAATATTTCCGTTAGCTTTGCGCTTGTTAAGCTACAATTTATGATCTCGTAAAGGCACTGGTTTCCATTTAAAGAGGACTGATCAAGACATTACTGAAGCAGAAGAAAATAAACTACACCTCGAAAGTGGAATAACTTGAGGCGACCTCTTTTGCTTCTTGACTATTTGAAAAAACCAAAGAGTTTGTATTCAGTGTCTTCAGCTTCTGAACTGAATATAATAACTTTAGTTTCAAGAAAGATTGTTTTCAGTTTATTCTTGACAATATCATTCGGTTACTGCTGTAAAATAACTAAGATTTAATTAATCTTTGTTATTAACAACATAATACTCCATTATGTAGTTTGCACGGAGAAGTAGTACAGAAAGCTAATATTTTTTTTTTGTAATAATCCTTAAAAAATACATCAAATTTACTAAAAATTGTGGTCGAATTCGACGTCGAATTTCAACCGCTGGGCGACCACTAGTACTTCCTAATAGTTCGGAACTTTGCTGTTGCTATATTTTAGGGTATCGGAGGTCAATAAACTATGGAACCTCTGTATGTTTCACACGTGTGTGTTATTGTGTTGAAGCTCATAATACAGAAGCACCTCGGGGTTATAACAATATACCACTTCAACACATTCCCACGGTCATTGAAAATCTAAAATATGGAAACATTCAAAATATTTTCATAAATTTTCAGATTTTCTCAACATAAATATGAATAAAACAATTTTTTTGGCATATATGTAGAAGACGTATAAAAAATCTGGCCAAGTGCGAGTTGGACTCACGTGCATAGGGTTCCGAACGAATCTCATGTTTATTACATGTTATTTCAACTCAACAGACTTCTAAGTATAGTTTTCCTGTAAGTAATCTACGATCCGCATTATCTATCAGATGGTGAATTTTCATCTAATTTTTATGAACAAAATATAACAAAAACCCTCAAATAAGCCCTTTCGTTTAATATGTAACAAGATATCGCCTGGTTTTTTTTTAAGTTAATAATTTAGTTATTTTCGTTCTTACGTAAATAAATAAGATTCGTCCGTGTTTGGGTCACAAAAGTTAATATTTGTACCAACAATCTCAACAAAATCGATCCAGTAGGTTCGGAAAAAATCTGTTGTGACAGACGGACAGACAGACAACTGTGTGATCCTATAAAGATTCAGTTTTTCGGATATTGGAAACCCTAAGTAAAAACATAAAAACGTGAAACTAAAACAAAGAGTTGATATATCAAGAACTGATGTTGTAGTCATTATAAGAGTATCTCTGGCGGTACATCATATAGTTTAAGAAAAAGCTAATGGAGCACAACGCGGCTACCTAAGGGCAGGAATGGAGGGCCAGTCGTGTTCTGAGAATTGCACGGGCATTCCAGACATTCTGCAAGCTGCACGCACGGACAAACCTTTTATTCAGCACGCCGCTTGCTTTGAAATAGTTTTATTTGCATTTTAAGGAAATCATTTGGCTGATTACCGCTGCGGGTGTTTTACATTTTTATATCTGTATGCGTTTACGCACTAACATGCGCATTCTTCACGCAAAGATAAGAGAAAGAAACAAGCTGCTATCTAGCTTCCTGTAACTAGTTTCAATGCCAACACACAATACGAACGAAATAAAAACTAAAATGTCGTTCTAGAAACATCTACAATCTTTGACCACAATTGTTTGACTTCTGACAACACAATTAACGTCTTTAAAACACTTTTGTTTAGTAAAACTATTTATGTTTCTAATACTCGTCACGTGGTGTTTGTTTTTGTCGTATGGGTCTATGCTAGATGTGCCCAGTCTATTTCTATTTCAATTAAAATCTTCATGCGATAAATGCTTTAAAAACGATACTCTCGCCAAATCTTGTTTAAAAATTGCAGTCTCGTAAACGATTTTAGCCGCAGACATGTTAAACATGACGTAAGCCTGAACACAAGGCTTTATTTGTGTTCATAAAAACATGCACAGGCAAACATGATTTGACCATTTATTGTTATTGTATTTTGCAAGTTCTTTTGATAAACTGTTTCAACAATAGTTTGTTGCGCTAGTAGTTGTAGGTTTCTTTGATATATTTGCCTTTTATGCTATAAAGTTAAAATTGCAATGGAAAACTGTAAAATTATTAAATTTAAACTCATTTGACTTCTGAAATATTCCAGTTAGCTTCAGTTTCTAACTAAGCTTCAATTCCTACCTCAGTGCATGAAAACTTGACATTATTTACTCAACAGCTCCAGGGTTCTTAACATTGTGCTATTCCTAATTACCGCACGTGCTCAAGAAAGCATTTCTTAGTCCTAAAATAGGATATATAGTCGGCTAACACTTAGCTCCTTCTATTACCCGCATGCCAACATGTGGAGTGTTCATCTACTTAGCACATAATGTACCTATGTGTGGTTCTCTATTCATATATGGGCTTGTGCTCGTCACAGTTTGTGGCTCCAGTGACGTCACTGCTCATACATTGTTTTACTACATCCTAATTGAATTTTGTTCAATTCAACAAAATAAAACGTTCATTCTCCAACTCTATTTGCAGCGATGGCAGCATCATTTGATACTTAGCCACAAAGCGTTACAATCAAGCCTATAATTCTTTACCTTTCCTCATTATTCACGCTCTTTGTTGTGACTTAATTATTGTAAGAGTATGACGCATTCTTAGCAAATGTATCGGATAATCCATCCGTTTATATGCTACTCCAATGTGAAATCAAAATAAAATACCTAGAGATTGTTTCTGGATATCTGTAGCAATCTAATATTTGAAGTTCTGAAGTACTAAACGAAGTCATATGATAAGGCTTGCCTCAATAGATTATATCTCTAATAACCAGCAGGAATGAGCTAGATGCAAAATAAGATGCAGAACCGTAGGCGTACAACTTCACAAATCATGAAGTGAATGTAACTCGTTACTTGAATGAAAATGAATATGTGAGTATTGGGCAAGTTATAGATTAAATTAATGTTGCATTTTAATAACCTTCGAGAACACTTTTATAGCTGACTCAGATAATTTTAAGAAGCCGTAGCAACAGCGGAAGCTGAGTCTGCGAACGAAGTCGATGACGAAGAAAATTTCACTTTTTAAAATCCGGTCTGTTTAAACTGAGGTTAACATTTTGGCCAATTAGCGTTCCTCGATGGAGAGGAATCGCAAATGTTTTTTGTTTGCAAAAAATAATATTGATTAGTTCACAGATATTGAAAGTATTTCTGTGGTTAAGATATCTGACTCATCCATAAGCAAATTGTAAATTGTTACATTGTAATAACATGTTTTATTGTTTTCTATTTATTTGCAATGAGCTGTGAAGGTTTATGCTGAATGAAATAATATTTAACTGCAATAAATTAATTTGAACTTGAACTTAAAATTCTTTCGAACTAAAAACACATTTTGTGTTCAATACAAGATACAATGCTTTAAGTAGAATTACTATTAACATTATTTCCTGGTCCACAGTTGAACGTAACTTTTTCCGAAGTAACATATTTAGTGCTCATTTTTGATTATATATTTATGAGCAACAAACAGCAATGGTTATTGTGTTTACCAGTTAAATATACATAGTTCTATAACTAAATACAATTTTCTAACGGTCGTACAGACTGGCAGAAATGATTCTCAGGTATATCATTTGTGTCGTAGAGAAGCCTTTAGACTTGTCATTGCACAATAATCACCTTTTGCTCTCAGTAAAATTTTATCACCAACATTAGAAGATCATTACCTTTTAACTCAATTTATGTAAGATCAACTTAATGGTTAATTATCTGCGAAATTGCTTGTTTATCTCAGTAATCAATTTTACTAATAATCTACTTGAGTCATAAATACTTGTATTAAACTGCGAAAAGTTTCTCTACCTGTTCACTGTCATGTTTTCCACATAATATATCTATAGTCAAAATAAGATGTAGGGTCTTGTTACATATTTCAGAATATTGGTATTCTCAATGATATTTGATAATAACATTCATCAAAGTTTTTACGTACGTAAGTTATGAGTTTGTTGTATAGTTAAATATCTTTACGTTTTTAGCAGGCATCTCTATTTTCCCCACAAGTATACGAGTTAAACATTTAAATTCCTTTTGCCTCTATCTACCGCGGTAATTCCGATGTTCAAACTACAAACTCGCTTACATTCATTATCGTTTCATTTTCCTGATAACCTGAATAGCTTTTGGTTATCATGAAAAACATTGACGGCACATTGTCAGAAACTAACAACAAAGCCGCCACTCATAGTATTGAAAAAAACTTATTAAACTTATGCAAAAACATAATTAAGCCTTAAAATCAAGAGACAGCAGGGTTAGAGTCGCGAACTTTGAATTCTTCGTACTAATAGATGCAAGAAACATACTCAAAGGTAATAAAGATACAGCAAACGACTGTGAAACAAGTTTGTGAACTAAGGCTATGTATTTTCTTGGTGATAACAAAGATGAAATGATCACACCGCTTAATAATTTAGACGCTTGACTTCTTATCGTCCTGGAATTTCTAGTTCACACAATGAAGCATCATAAAAAGATATTTTGATCCGTACACTCTTTAGAGTTAGATAGAGATAAGAGTAATTTAAACAGTGTGGTTACAACAACCCCTAACAGTCTGTGAAAGTGATATTGACGAAACATGAAAATTGTAAATACTAAATGTTTTATACAATTGTGAGATTAGAATTTAATCCAATTTGATGTTAAACCATTGATTACCCACTTACTATGACACAATAATAGATAACTAATTTACTGTAGGTACGAGGTACGTCTTTCAAAGTTCAATTTGTTATTTAACAAAACAGTTACGTCAGGTTATACATCATTGATCCGCAACGAACCGTTTCAACGAATCCCTCGACGACAATAAAGCGGTCATGCTTCTTAGATTCCTTGAAACACTGTAAAATCTCTACAGAGCACTTAATTCTATTTAACATTGTTATATTCGCATCTATAAACAATTCGCTTTTACAATAGTTTTAACGCTTTACAAATGGCCTGCCTCAAATGGTACTATTGTTTTATCACTCTTCGGATACTCCCGTTTGAGTACAAGAAGGTCGTGTTTCGTTGAAAATTTCCTTCCTCAACAAAGGAATTTATAAATATCTTGACTTTTGTTCAATGTTGTTGGAGTGTTCACGGTGAATTATGTTTAAAAAGCTTCTCTCTCGTCTCAAATAGTTGGTTGAGTGTGAGCAGGACAGACGGTCTATCATTCATATACATTACGATTTGTAACCGCACAGCTTGCGTTCCCTCACTAGTTGCATTCGATTTCTCGGTCAAATTGAAAAGCCCCACGTCAAGTGGGTTTTCGTTGAAAACTGTGCGTATCTAATGCAGCCGGTTGTTCCGTGGGTGTGTTTTTATTTCTGTAGGTAAGCGTCGGCGGCAATAAGTAATAAGGTAAACATTAAGCAAGAGGGGCCGCGACTCGTCTAAGCAAGATTCTTTGCTCGTTATAATCGACGTCTAAGCCCACATCAATCGTTAAATGCTCTTGAATAATGTGTGTCATTTCGTTTCTTCTTCTGTTATTTGCTCTTGAGTGCAAATTGATTGCCATGACATCATAATTTGATACTTTTGGTTCTCTTACATTATTGTCACAAGTTTTATTCAACAACAGTATTATTAGCTATTTCCATATCTTTAAGCAGCGCGGCGTCTTGGGATCTCCACATTCCTATATTGCCGTTGTTTCTACTATTTCCACACTTTGCTTAGTTAATTACGAGTAGGTGTTCGTTGATAACCGACGAGGTGCTTCAGATAAGAGGCCGTACTAACGGGAGGCTACCGACATAAACTTTATCTTCTACTAACGGTAATTCGTTGTTTACCTTTCTGACTTGTGTCTACTTACAGTTCCTTTTCATTGTACGTGTCTCTGGGAAGATTTTTGGGATTACTGTTGTTGTTATTTAGATGTTCATTATTGTTTCACGGTAAATTTTGGTTTTAAGTAACAGATCATGCAATTCTAATAAAATAAAGTAAGTTAAGTAACTTAAGCTTAATTGCTTGCGAAGATTAAGATCGATTGACGTATTCAATTAATCGAAGTAAATTGATGTTTTTAGCCGTTATAAGTTTTTTTTGTATTACACTTTCTAGCAGCTAAACTGCATTTATAACTCCAGTTCTAATACTTTTTGAAATGGAGAACGGCCATATTTCACAGTAATAAAATTTGTTATTCAACTAAAAATAGCATCCAAATATTGAATGTCTGTGTATTTTATTCATTACGTCTGCATCATAGTGGTATTTGGCACACAATAATAAACCAGTGCAAACTAATGTTTGTGTTGCTTCATCTGTCTCATAAAGAGCAAAATGGTGTTTCTCTATCTTAACAAAACCTAAAGTCTTTTTAGAATAATTTAAATCGATTTATGATATTACTGTATGCTATACAAATGCTGCAGATCTTTTTTGTACTTTGCCAGTAACTGTGCTGATAGATGCAGGCCAGGCGCCAGGAAAAAGTTGGCATACAAAAAATCAGTAAAGAGCTCTTCATGGCTTTCCTAGCCCTTAAATTAACTCAAAATAGCGCTTAATTAACTGGGCTTGGTTCTTCACTAATCTTATAGACCTGTGATACAATATGGCATGTTGTATTGACTACTAAAACCTTGGAATGCAGATTATCTACCTTATTATATGCACATATGACGTAATATGCCGTGACAATAAACTACCTGCCATCATTGCTGCACATACAGAATAACAATTGAGACCTACAAAAGAAAATGTAAGATGATGAACTTTTAAATACAGCATTTATCTCAATTTTATATTGATTATTTTATATTGATTGATTATATTGGTTCATAAGAGGAGAGGAATGCCCAAGAAACGATGGATATAAGTGAAAAATAATTTGAGTAGAAAGAAGGTGCCAAGTGAGCGACTAAACGAACAGCTTCAGCAATATGAAAGAAAAAGTAAGAGAATAATGATGTTGATGATATCAATTCTTAACTAAATATGTAATGAAATGTCCAAGCAGTCGTAGCCAGATTATTCTTGATAAGAACAATAAAGAAATTACTGTTTAAACAAGATATAAGATGCATCAACACCAACGTGACCACTTGTCCACAAACAACAAATCACGTAGAACAGACAAAGCATGAGTATCCTGTTAAAATATTAGTTTTAGTACAGTGTCAGGCAGGTATATAATGAATAAACCGTTTCTCGTAATGCGCAGTAACAGTAACCATGATCAATTTCGCATGGACATTGAGATTGGAACGTTGCCCGCTAAGAAGCGCATATTGTTGGCACGTAATTATCTATACTATATATCCTAACTGATATTATGTGAATTCACATTCACATAATATCAGTTAGGATTTTGTTAGTTTGTTTGCTTGTGGTGCTTTCACGCCTAAACCACTTAATCGATTCTAAAAATTCTTTCTCCAATGCAAATCTACATTATCAGCGAGTAACAAAAGCTATATTTTATGCCCGTATTCCCACAGGAACGAGAACTACTCCGATTTAACCGCGGGGGTCTGGTAGTGTTGCGGAATTTGTTCGATAGATTCACCGGCTCACCGCGGCCCTGGAACGCAAAGAAGGATCACGGGTGGATTTTAATAAGATTCTGACACTTCCTTCCGCTCCTCTCGGAGCGGGAGAAGTCATTTGATGATTTCCCATCCAGAAAAAAATAGGGCCCTGCTAGTTCTTGCTAATATTATAAACGCCAAAGTTTGTATGCATGGATGTATGCATGTCTGTCACTCTTTCACGTATGAACAACTGAATGAATCTGGATGAAATTTGGCACAAAGGTAGATTACAATCTGGACGAAAACATGTTTTTTTAATTCCGGGAATATGTTCCCATGGGATCATTGTCGACATTTACGAAGGCGGGGCCGCGGGTGGCAGCTATCATTAACATAACATTATCCCCTAAGAGTTAGGCAGAGATGTACATATAATTAACAATCGCCAGTTTTAAGCCCATGTCATGGAAGCAAGCGTTTTGGCATCAGCCAGGTTCTAACAGACTCCGACCTGTTACTGAATGACCCAAACACACTGCACCTAGGAATTGGACACAGAACCCCATATAATATACTATTAAAAGTGTCTCTCTCCCTTTTCATTTGGGCCCTACTTTTGTCTAGAACCTTTTGTTGTTTATCTTCCTCGTCTTCATTTGTTTCGGCTCTTGTAGATAGCTAGCCATCATGATCGTACTTTTGATTGATATCCACTTGAATCTACCTTTCTTTAAGCATTCCTTATATATTATACCGACATGCATCTATCCTATCTAAGTAAATGCTGTCAACTTGCCAGTGAGATTATTATCTTTAACAGTAAATACAAGATTTGTCTCTTTGCCCATCTGATTATCTCTAAGCATCGTAGAAAAACCCTTGCTATTAACATTTTCTTGCAGTTAATTAACACATTAATATTCACGATTGGCCAATAAACGCGTTGATTTGTAGAAATTAAGGTTACTAATGCATCAAAGATTAAAACTTCGCCAGCGCTGTGACCTCTTTTGATCAGGCTATTTAACCCCAGAAATCACGACTGACCTTTTTAATTGTAGAACTCTTTAGTAGGCCCGTGGTTATTCATGATTTATAACGTCTAGAAATGTATTTAGACGCAAATATTATATTTACCATAAATAATATGAAATTGTTCGTCATTATAATTTGCTCATTATTCATAACTCAAGAAAAAGTAAATAAAAAATACTGATCCTTACTGAGTCTTATCTCAAATTCCGTTAAAATATTTATACTTCGTTTCCCTACTTAAGCTTTCTTCGAACCAAACGTGACATTGGCTAAATGCGAAGCCAAAATATTTTTTTTTATTATATTTAAAACATGGTGACAGGGGCGGGTTTCTCTGAATCGACCGCTACTTCTTATTTACTCAATTCATACAGTTAAGAATAAGTATATTGGGCGTTTATCGAGCTTGAAAACGCTTATTTTTAGTTAGAACTTTTCACTCACTCATTAAGCAACAGATACGTGTTGTAAACGGAAATTTTCTTGGCAAATGAATCCCAGCACCTGGGTGTAATATTGTAGGTATCTAAGTATTTTGCAAAATGAAAGATCATCATAGGTAGGTATTTTATAACTTTATCCATCAATATCTATGAAGTGTTTATACTCGGCTTGGGTATGTAGTCATAAAGTACGTCTAGGTAGGTACTTATGCTACATTATGTAATAAGCAAAGCCGTGACTTCAACATGTACTTGGTGACTACAAAGTGCCAGAGTACCGGTTACTGGTTACCTATATCGAATTCAAATGTTGTTCACATATTGAATATACTCAATGCGTATTTAGTTTATCGGTGACTGGGAAAATTATCGGAAAATGCATTTGATGCCGTTTTTACATAGATATCCTTACTTATTATAAATGCCAAAGTTTGTACATGTATGAATCTTTATAACTCTTTCAAATAAAAACTTCTGAATGCATCTTGATGAAATTTGCCACAGAGGTACATTATAGTCTGTAATACCTCATAGGATACTTTATATCCCGGGAGTATGTTGCCTTATGATCATTTTCGACATTCATGCGGGCGGCGCCGCGGTTTGCACCTAGTAACCTACTATATGATGATTTGCACAAAAGGTTCAGTCCTCCTCTCAATGACAGGGAACTGCTAGGAACTGATCCACTACGGGAACAGCCTGTGCGGGTTGGTGAATGTCGCAAGTACATAAACATCGGCAAGGACGTGACGGTTTCCTCACGATGTTTTCCATCACCGTTTTCAGAGCACTAGCAAGGCAAGGAAGTGCAAATGAAAACAAATGCCAAATTCAACTGTTAATTTCGGAAACGCAGGAATCAAACACAATTTCAAAAATTATAGTTAACTTTTTCGGTAATATCGTAGAAGTTATAACAGTAGTCGCACAAATGTACTCGTACCTACATATATCAGACGAAGTAAGAAACCAATATTCTGCAAGGATCGTTTATGTAATGTATTATTAACGGAATAAGTACCGTGTATAGAGCAACTGTGTAGTTTTATAGGAAAATATATTCAGGGTAGACCTCTTGGGAATTATAATACCCCGATAAATACAGGATGAGCTGTGTCAAGAAGAAGGGGAGAAGCATGTTGCTTTGGTGAAATAAAATGGCTGAAATATAGTATAAGAGTAGTAGTAGTGGACTAAGTTTAAGATGTCAGCTGTGTACCTACAAAGGGGGTGGGTGAGAAAGAAGACTTGACCAAATAAATTGAGACATGGGCAAGAGAATGGCGATGATATATGTATATATACCCTTTCAATACAACAATGTTTCATAGTAGTACTTATTTTATCAATTAAGTACATTTAAACGGATCCGCGATAATACTTAAATGCTACGTTGATCCTTATGCTCATGCAAGGCGTACAAACATTAGTAGACCATTCAAGAGTAGATGCTCACAGGCTCTCAATACGAACACTGAATATAAACCATAGACAATTCAACATCCTCCACACGTCTATGGTAATTACCTATAAGGGCTAAACAAATCGCGCCTGACCATAGTGTGATCTCATCAACGTACTAGTCTCAAGTGTTAATGCCTCTTAATAAATTCAATGCCAGTACACCGTCCAATTGATTTATTTTAGTCGATGACGTGTGCCACCTAGGCTAGGCGCACACATCTTCAATGGCTCAAGGACAGAAATAAGGTAGCAACGCGAATTATCACCAGTGTGCAAAAGGACGAAGCGGGCACTTCTTTTGATAACCTAAATCATGTCGTAACATTTTTTGTTTGTTCATAATCTGGAAGTACTGAGGTGATTACGAAAACTTTTTTTTTGTCGCTCAGTATTATTGACTGATTTTATTCCGGAAAATTTTGAAGAAAAGCGAATCGATGGATCGAGCGATATAAAGCTAATAATTTAGGTTCTAGTCCAACTAATTTATATTACTGTTGTATGCTTAAATTGTCTAAAAGGCTTGTGGTTTACAAAGAACTTAGTAAATAGCTTTTAAAGCGATATAACGTAGCAAAAAGGTTTTATGTTTTTCAGTTGCCTTTTGCCCTTGGACTTTACAAAAGGCTAAAAAGTGCTACATTGTCCGAAAAAAAATATTCTCCTTTATACTAGCAGTACAAATCGATAATGTTCCTTGATATATATAGACAACTATAGAACAGCGCTTGAATATTATCTAGCTACCTGAGTACCTATTATCACGCGCTGATAAGAACGTTATCATTTGTTTTATCAACACGATTACAAATAATACTGATCAGTGAGTGTACTTAACCACGCCTCTTAGTAAAGGTTTATTATTGTCAAATATACGGAGGTTGTAATCACCATTTGTAATAGTGTCTAGACAAGGAGTTAAATACGTACAATGGATACTAATTAATGTTACAAAACACTGTATAAAATAGCAGTTGAGAACGATGTGCTTAGTGATTTACATAGGCAATACGAGTATGTAGAGTTACCCATTAAGTAGCTACACGGTTAATAATGAAAGCAATTTAATTAGTCTGTCAGATAGATTTCTAAAACATATTGGACACTTATTTTTTCATTTTTTACATAATAAAACAAAGACAATACAGTGCGTTGAACACTCGTGTGACGTCACTACTCGCTACAATTTTAGCACGACGTGACGTCACAAGCCCCCACTTTCTATCTTCGTCAATTTTTATAGATTTTTAAAAGACAAAACCACGTGTCCAATATTTTTTGGAAATCTATCTGACGGACTAATTAGATTTTTTTATATGATTTTATATGGCTATAGTACACCCGTCATTTTGACTCGCACCATATATGTTATTGCGATTTCCCAAACCGATTTCTTCCGTAAAACGTAGCAGTTATTGTGAATTTAAAATATAAAGAAATATTAATTAGTATATTTACTCCAGTGTTATTCGAGATTAGTCGATCCCGTTCTTGGACGTACAATTTCTAAGTAATCTAATTGAAACTTTTGCCTCTTGGATTTTGTATTCTCCATAATTTAGCATGTCAACAATTCCTGACTTTTGTTTTTATTCTTAGGTTTTTCGAAAAATATTCATTTTGAAAACATTTTTACAAGCCCGAAATTCAATCCAATGTACTCGTACCTACTTACATACATATATGAGACGTGTTCATGACATTGCCTGGCGCCTAAAGCAAGGTACGATTCGCTAAAATTTTAAATGGCTGGCATAGTTATGGACGGGGCGTGGCCAACTTGCGCCGGAGCATAAATCATTGCAAATAATGTATGCTGCAGATTTACAATTCAGCACATGACCTCAGGAAGACATACGATTCGTATTCTTTGAGACCAAATTAGCGAATGAATATTTGGCGCCTTTTGAGTTAGAGGCTACACACGAAGGTAGCAAAGTAACGCATTCGTCCTTGATTTGTTTTATTTTGAAGTTGGATTAAGGTTCCGACAAACAGACGTAACGCGACAATACGACAAAAAGTTTCCATAGAAATTGTTCGACACATACACAATAAAAAGATTGTCATCATAACGTTATCTCACTGTCGCGTCAGCTGTCTGAAGCCTTTACAGTACCTACAGCGTTTTCTGGGCTGAAATAAGTTCCATTGTTAGTTTTACATAGGTCAATAGCGTTCAGACTCGATGTAGTTGTGGTTTGTAGTTTTTTGACATCATTCCTTTAGAAATAAATGATAATAGCTATCGATTTTTTGAGTCAATGGTAGACAAATGCGATGGTGTTTGACATAAATATGATTGTTGGGCTATTAACGACTATTTCTGATTGAAAATAAATTTACAATTGAATTTATGATTCACATTTTTTCCTACTAGTTATTGTACCTAAGTGTTGTTCATTCGCCTCGCCTAGATTCAACTTCTAAAACCTAAGCACACGCACATGTTCTATCAGGCAAATGATATAAATTCTCAACTAAGTACAAGCAGTTCTAAATTCAGAGAGTCGAGCGTGGGAGCCAACTGCCTGTTAGGATACCGGTAGTAGGAGTACCGATAGGTTTATTTTAATATCTACAGAATGAATAGAAATTTTATTACTGTGAATAAATCTGAACATTTATAAAGGGTCTTTAAGCCAGAAATTTAGAACCGTAGTTATAGCGCGATTAATAAGTGAGTTCCGACACCAGAAGTGGGACAGCCAAAGCTTCCTACATGGAGATATCGTGGTGCGTCATCAGGCCCACGTTTTGTAATGAAATAAATTTCATCATTGACACTTCACTACCATATTGTGGTCGAGGACATAACTTTATTGATATCCGAACGTCTTCGGAACGGTTTACAAAATTTAAAAAACAATAGATTATCGTTTTTGAACGATCAAAGAAGCAATTTCTGCATGTTTAAGGAACCTTCACATTCCAATCTCGGTTTCATTCTGTGATAAACACCAGTAATTTCCCAACATTTTCAAAAATATTAGAAAAGAGTTTGACTTTGATTGTTACTGAGATGACATTTTGTAATTTGAACGTTTTTAAATACGACGTTTGTCCCTCAGATTTAAATAAGCCTTCAACTTTAATCCACCCTAGCTCACAACTTCACGAAGTTTGCCGAACACATCAATACAGATTAGCGATTGGTCTGTTCCAGTAACTGTCACGACAAAAACAATAGAATCAATAAATTTAAATAGAGAACAAACAACAGCACTTGATCGTAACTGTCAGTTTTAAAATAATGAACTTAAATTACCCTTGAAATTGATACTTATGGTACAGAGACACATTTTATTGGAAACGACAGGGGGATCCCAAAACGGAGTTGACTTCCGACTTTAAAATGTTGAATTCAACTTTCATACAAACATTAACAAACATCAACATTTCTATATTTATTTATAAAATAGCAATAGATATCAAATCAATCGGAAAGCAGTCTGGTTTAAATTAATTTAAAGCTTCACTGAATCGGAGCAGGAACAAAAAAAAAAAAATTCGTAAATTAAATGTTTCACAAATCAGGCACGATATTCTTTCAGCTACTCGTCGCAATCGCAATCCATGTAATACATAATATTATGAACCGTGTATCGCATTATGTATAACAAGTAATACCGATAAACATAGCATACAAAATTACAATTTGTTTTGAAAATCAACATTCAAGGAAATAACTGGAAATTGACGTAAATTATCTTTAATCTAAAGCTGAAAATTCTCAGAACAAAGGAGGCACTCAATCGTTTGATACTCCGTCATTTCTACGTGATGCATTTGTCTGAATGCCTGTCCATTTTTGATATGATGAAGTGCTGATTGTTCTAAACTCTGTTGAAGCTTGGAACACAAAACTATTGATCTGCCCCTTATCTCTATGGCAACTTGAGGCAATTGAAGAGAATTGGCTAGAATGGAGTTTATGGCTCATGACTAAGCATTATGGTACTGAGAATAGAACACTATTTTTTATTACTTTACTTGGAATTTAGAACATTCCAAGTTTGCCGATATAGTTTGCTTCCTGTAGATAAAGTATTAATACGTAATACGTAGGAATGGTAAAGTAAAACATCATGAGGAAAATGTCCTAAACCAAAAAGTTTACATGTAACATCCACCAACCCGTACAGGAACGTGATAGCCACCTCTTTCAGATAAGAGGAAGAAGCTTGTGTTCCAGCAGTGAGAATTTTCTAGGCTGATTATTACTGATAAGCAGGAACGATATGTTTTAGAACAGAGCACAACATTGAAGATTAACGCACATCAGATTAACAATCTCAACTCCGGAGTAATTAATTTCACTCTTACCGTTTTCCGGTACCTGTGTATGTGATAAAAGAAAATGAAATGATAAAGGTCTTTGCATCGTTACTCGATTCCATCGATATGTACGTTTTTTCATCTTGTAACTTCAGTTTCATTGTGAAGATGGCCGAGTCCTAAAAATGTTTCCTTGACAACGATCAGATATGCAAGTACCATTTAAATTTCGTTCCTGCTTGCATATTTCATTCACGTGACTTCATTCTTTCCGCGAGTTTCATTTCAATCGATTTGTTGTGGCACGAATTTTAATTTCGCTCACATTATATTACTTATTTTGTTTTCCGTATACAGTAATTTGAGACTGTACGGTCCAGAGTGAGGACGAATGTACAAGGGCAAGTTTATTTAATGAATGTACTGTCCTTGACACCGCTTTTAGATTTTTAATGGCAATTGGGCTAATTTTAGACTTAGGTTGGTATGTAAAAAATTGTAGGATGTAACAATGGGCGGTATTATCTCTTTCACTCCCTTTTATAGTCAACATTTTGATTTTTGGTATTGTTTATTGCGTATTAGGTACCCACCTACCTACCTTAGTGTTTACTATGCACATAGTAATAGACCTATGGAATGTTTTAAAAGTGACAAAAGATTATCTAGGCCTAGATACTGTAAAATTTCTGTTTTCGCGTGTTCCGATTTAAAGCAAAGGCATTTTAACAAAACTATCCAACTTTACTCATACAGCTGGCGTTAACCACACGATCCGAGTTTAGTAACTATTAAGTAAAGTTTCGTATAATCGGCCGAGGCAATAAAGGCGCCAAAGCAAACACGACGCCATTTTATGATCGCGCACGGAGTTAATTTCGCGCCATCATGGGATGTGACCCAGATGACACTAAATAGTGTAAGAAATCATGAAAAGGCCAATTTAGTGATTTTTCTGTTGTAGCTAAACATTAACGTGGTTTTATGTGTTAAAGTTTTCTTTAAATACTCATTTTTGTTCTATTTTGTAAGTGAAAACTCGTTGTATCCATATATATAAATAGGTAGTTTTCCAATGCATAATGTACGTAACTTTATGAGCACTGCATTTCACTTTTACGCTTCGTAGAAGTGGTGATCAATAAGCACAATTATATTCATTGTTTTCATAAAATATTAGAAACATAAATCATCATGATTTCTAATCTAACCATTTTGTAGGTAGGTACTGTAAAACAACATCGGAATCAGCGTTCTACTAATGATTCTAGAAAATAATGCGTAATACAAGTTCTGAAACTTTTACTAGGTTACAAAACCAGGTTCAATACCTAAAAAATATGTGGTCATAACAATTTTATTAAATTACGTCGTGTTTACATTTTTTACGCCTAGCAACATAAATCTAGACAAGACTAATAAAAGATCATGAAAATACTCTCGCACACCAAACCTATGATTTAACCTTTTCAATATGGGCCAATGTCCCGTTGGGTTAGCACTTTATACCGTGATTATACTATAGTACAATGTCGCTTCATGGGCCGCGATTTATGGTGCCATGGCATTTATGGACACAATGAAACGTACGGGCTGTGTATACCGCGATGACGGAAATGTATCAGTATAGCTGTACCAACGTGTACCTAGCTGTACTGTGGCTGACGTCTGGGTTTAGGTTTGTTCCTCGCGTTGATTAGTTCGTATGCCTTTGGTTTATGTTTGCCTAGTACCTCAGGCGAAATCTTCCTTGTCTGACATTTTAGTGCGAAATCTTCTATGTACCTACTTCATTTTAAACAGTCAATCAAAACCGAGTGTTAGTTTTCGAAACTTTTAATAATACAATTAATATTCTACCAGCGTTATGCAGGTGTTCATTTCATCAATAAAATCTTGTTCATACATACATCTTTCGCGGTCAAGCAATAAAGTAGAGAATATGATAATAAGTTTTAGCATATTTGTATGGGCGGGCCATCCCTGGCATGGCAATGTTTCTTATAGTTCAAGCTCTGCTTGCAAAGGCCAACAAAATGTCACATTCAGCAACTTTTTCAAAAGCCCTTAGTCGACTGTGTAACTATAGCTATCAAGAACTTGAACATTCGCCGCGTGATCTAAATTACTATAGTAATTATAAACGGGCTACACGCTAGCACGGAGCACAAAATAATTGGTACGGAGAATTTGAGCCGACCAGCGACTCAATGTAGACAGGAAATCATGGGGGATTGAATTGCAACTCATTGGGATCGCTCCACAAGCTTGCAAGCTTGATTTTATTCGTCATTCAGTTTATTTGTTTACTTTGTGTGCAGTTTTTGCCGGTACACGTTCTTAAGCCTGGTTCTTAAGGCACCTGTTTTACAGGTAATGATAGATTTCCATTCCATGTTGTTTTTTTCATGTCGCATAGCGCCGAAAATGCAACATGTATGGCGGTTACAAGCGCCAGGCTCCGGTAGACGGCGCGTTAGATTCCACGCGAGGCTCAAAGAGATGTCAGCATAATGGACGGGGCCCGCTTGTGCCAGTGCCTGCCAGGGTTGCGGAATTTGTTCGAAAGAGTCACCACGGCCCTGGAACGCAAATGGCATTTGAATGAACACGGATGAGTTTTAGTCAGTACGAGTCTGACACGCCCTTCCTCTCCGCCCAGAGCTGAAGGAGTAATTTGATGATTACACAAACTAAAATAAAAAATAAATGGCGGAATGAAGTGGAAAATCGGGGAAAGCTTACCTTCAAACAGTTATGGGCCTCAAGCTAAAGAGAGAGCCCTAATGTCAGCAATGCACCAGTAAATAACTACCTAGTTTGCAACAGTCGTAACATTTAAACCTAACCTTGACGATTACACAAACATCCCTCTAAAATTAACTCCACCATGAGCGTGGTTCATGCGAAACCGGTGTTGATGTAAAATGATCCGGAACCTAAATTTCTAAAACTTGCCTGCGAGGCTGTGGTTAGCACACACGAAAGCACGCGTGTGTTCCAAATGTTTTGCATTGAAATTGTGCACCACACCCTGTTGCAATGTTTTAAGAAAACCAGGGAATATTATCGCTAAACAGTAACTAAATTATATATGAGGGTGCTATTAGGTGTTGCGGAATTTGTTCAAAAGTCACCGCGGCCCTGGAACGCAAAGGGCACTAGGATCACGGGTGGGTTTTAGTCAGTAAGAGTCTGTCCCTTCCGTTCCGCCCAGAGCGGGAGTCATTTTATGATTTCCCATCCAGAAAAAAAGGTGATATTAGGTGATTTTCCTTTTCCCTTCGTGTTTTCCCACAGCATAATATTTCATAGAAGATAGGATTATTTAGGTATATATATTTTATGTACCTATATAACTTGATTTTCCACGGTGACCCAAAGCAGATTCTTTCCTCATGATTCAATTTAAAACTAACGAAGGAAAATTATACATATTTTTTTTATAAAATCCAGCTTCTCTAAAGAAAATCAGCTTAGGTACTTATACGAGCACATAATTGCACCCTAGTGGACTATGATGTCAATTGAAACAAATAACATGCTAGCTTAAATACCTAACCATACCTATATATTTCTAAGAAACCATCAATTTTCCTATCAATGGTTATTTGCGATATCGGCGACCAAAGTGGTCTAAAACAATGGGAATTTGCTTATTTGTGAAGTACCTACTTTCACTTTTCAATTGGAGTACTATAGATATGTAAAAATCATTATCTATTTATTTCGATGCATTGTCAAACAAAGTTCTGGCAAGAAAAATTACATATACTTAGTGAATAGCTTCATTTATCTCGAATTTGACTTAAACCGAGAAGCTTATTTAACTTCTCTGTCGGTCTCTACCGGGTTATTTCAAGGGAATTCTCAGGCCAATTACGGCCATTCAAAAATTGCCATCGCGGACGGTATTTCACGTCCACACGGCGGCGGGGTATTGGTAAAGTTTTCAACTAGCAATAATCGCACCTCGGATTAACCTCATTGGTTACGATATTGCCTCTGCGCAAAGTTAACATAAAGAGGTTCCCGGCCCAACCCCAACCAAATCGAGGTAACGAAACCATAGCGAGATCAAACTCGATCCCAACGCCATCTATCGAGGTAGCGTGTTAACTTTTATGTCGGCGACGACGTTTAGCACGCATCTTTATAATTATGTATGTAGGTAAAAAAAGCTTTGTGAATACGACTGCATAATTATTTTAATCAGCCTATAAAGTTGCTTGTGTATAGAAAAACAAATGGAACATTGATTTTAGTGCAAGTGGGCCTTAAACACTGTTCCCAGCAAACCTTTTAGTGATAGAGAGAGATCAGCATAGAGGGTAGGTAGGATCCAGTGTAGGTACTAAATAATATAGATCAATATATTTACATATATAAATATATACTTATACCTTTATACTTAAATAATATTCTAAATATATATAACTCAAAAGGGACTGACTGACTGACATAGTGATCTATCAACGCACAGCCCAAACCACTGAACGGATCGGGCTGAAATTTGGCATGCAGGTAGATATTATAACGTAGGCATGCGCTAAGAAAGGATTTTTGAAAATTCGTCCCCTAAGGGGGTGAAAAAGGGGTTAACATTTTGTATGGAACTCCACGCGAACGAAGTCGCAGGCATAAGCTAGTCTTGTATAAGAGAAATTATTTATCTTTGAAATTACAAATCCTAAAACAGAAAACTGCCAAATCTTGAAGTACCTAGCACTACATAAACATTTATGTAGCCACTAATTATGTTACATACATAGGTACCTACATAGTATATCATATTTCTGATTACGTGAAACCCCGTCTGGCTGTCTCAAAGTTGTAAACCAACTGGTTTATCTGGTCGAACCTGGTACACACAGACAGATGTCCCTATCGTCGATTGCAACCACCTGGCACATAATTATGACATTTTTTCATACATTTAGCGACACATCTGTACCTATTAGGCACAAGGACTGCTCATGTAGGTCATGTAAACTTCTGCATTGAATATTATCTGAAGCAAATATTTGTGATCAACTTCGGGTGATTCAAGACGCTGGGGTAGGCACACTCGCGTAGCGGAGGCAATGTGTGTTTGTTTGCCATTTTCATAGAAAATGTTTTTGCGATGATCACTCAGGACATCAAGCAGTTTAACATAACATAATCAGCCTTTTAATGTTCCCACTTGCTGGGACACAGGCCTCCTCTCTAGGAGAGGGAATGGGCCGTAATCCACCACGCGGGCCCAGTGCGGGTTGGTGAATGTCACATGTCTTCGAATACCTATTTTTTTTGGCTCTAATACATGCCGGTTTCCTCACGATGTTTTCCTTCACCGTTTTGAGAGCAGCAAGTTTTCAAGCAGTTTATTCAAAGTTAATTACAGTAAAAGTGTATTTTTGCAGCCAATTAGTGCACATTGTCATGGCTTTACTGCTCATAGTCATAAAAAATCCAGAATATTCTGCCCGTAAATAGTTTAAAACACGTACAAGAAACTCCAACACAGACAGGACCATGAAAACAAGAGCCTCATCTGTCGCACAACAAAACGCGGTCGACAAACAAGCCGACGTTATGTTCATTTGCATTTATTTAAGTAATAATATATTTACGGCTGCCACCTGGTTAGCGATGTAATGTGATCTCTTCGAAACTAGCTCTATTATGTTACGTTTAGCAAAAACAAGTATTTGGGGGCACAGGTGGGATCAAAGGAGTCTTTTAGGTATTTAGATGGCACATTGTTCAGTGAAGCAGTGTTATTTGTTAAAATCTCTTGAACAGTTAACCACCATTTTTAATTCAGAGAATTTTGGTAATCCGTTGCTAATATCTGAATAGGTACCGATATCTGAATTTAAGCACAAAGAAGCAATTCTCGTATTTTTAAGAGCCTTCGAATTTAAATGTCAGTCTCAATCTGTCAGAATCATCTACATAAAGTCACATTTTGTCCATTTTTTGACATTGACTGTCGCCAAGGTGAGATTCCGACATGATATTTTATTTATTTCTGAAGTTTAAACATAATAATAATATTAGACAGAAGCGCCAATTCTACTCAATTTCCATGCATTTTTGACGGGTCTACCCTTTATAGCAGAACTTTTAATGTCATAATATTATTTTGCATAACAACGGATAGCATAATCTTCACTTCGCAGAAAATTGTTTGGTATACCTTCATTTATCATACATTAAAAAGTCATAAATTTGTAAGTCAGAATCATCTTTAGGCATAAATTTCATATCCATAATAATTAAAAAGTAGAATCATCATATCGCAGAAAGTTCACAGTCAGAATCTTCTTTTGACATACATTTCATATCGGTAGTCATTATAAGGCAGAATTGTCATATTTCATAAAGTTAACAGTTAGAATCATCTTTTGGCATACATTTTGACATCCTTAAATTGAAAGACACATCTGTTTTATTACAGAAAATTCATAGTTACAATAATTTTGCATTTCTTACCAGAATAATAAAATTTGTAAAAGCAAGCATGCAGCATGCAAGCAAGCAACTTGCAGCATGCATGGTTTCTGTCACGGCTACGGCGCTGCGGGGCTCTGGCGGTCCCACGCGAGTTTATCGTCGCAGATGGGTTTAACGCTCACCACCGCAGCTTCGGCTTGCTGGCCGGCGAGCGGCGGCGAGTGCTAAAACCACCTGCTCCTCAACTCGCGGGCCGCCTCGCCCCTCCGCGCCTTCGCGGTTTTAAATTACACTCTAGGGGTAGGGCAGACAAGACTGCGTGGAGTCGGTTTTGCAGCGATTCGTTTCTGTCACTAAATTTTTAGTAAAATCGTTTTAAAAGTAAACGATTTAAGACAATGTTTAAATTTTGAATATACCTAAGATTAGATACAAATGCTTTTTTATGGAAATGGTTAAATAGATTCATCCCAGACGAAATTCTGCCATCTTCATAGTATGCCAAGTAAACATTGTGCTAAACGAAATTATGCGAAATTTTAACAATGCTAAAGGTAATTATGCCAAATAAAATTCTGCCATCCTAATAGTATGCCATTGTAAATTCGGGCATATAAACATTCGGCCAAACAATAGTTATACTAAATATTTTTTATGCCTTACAAAATATTCGTTTAAAAAAGATTATGCCAAGTATGTTATGCCAAGTAAAATTCGGAGCAACAAGATTCTGCCAGATAGAGGGAACCCATTTTTGACAGATTGCGATAGTGAGTAGGATTGGCCATAGAGTCTTCTATTCTTTAGATATTTGTGTTTAAATTCAACGAAACTGAATAAATACGATTTCATAAATAGAATAACGGTTATAAATATGATTATTGTATGTATACAAATCTCAATCTGCTTTGTAAGATTGTTGAGAGGGTACATTATTGAAACTGAGCCAAAATTTTGGTGAATCACTTTGGATTTCATACCTACCGCAATACAAATCAATGAACAGGTTGATTTAGAACGCTGAAATTGAACTATTTGGAACGGAATATTATAATTTAGATGTTGTATGAGAAAGTAGATATAGAGAAGTAGATACGTGGGTATAATAAAATGTAACTAAAGTGGAAGAAAAAGGAACCAATTTTTTTTTATCAAACAGATTTTCAGGTCAACAGCCTATCGAAAACACCTTAATAGTAAAAAAATCGATGAGTAAGCGACAATCGTTGCTGTTTTAAGGGCTTTGAATCTTTTTAGTTTAATTAGTGGTTGTTGAGTCAACATAGTTAATTTTAATCAAGTTTACCTAAATGATATTTTCAAACAATGACTGTTCCAAGGATTTGTATGTAAGTATTTATAATCTGAAAACATATTTATAAAACCTTCGAGAAAATTCCCAATGCTGAAAATAATACAGTTTTGTACCTACATTTTCGTAGGTAAACAAGCCTTTTAAAGACCACTGATTCAGAGACTGAAACTTGATATCACTGAAAACGTACCTACACAGTTACTTACATTTTACGTAATTTAATGTTTGAAATTCGTTCAATTAACTGCAACAGCGACTTCTAAGATAATAAGTGTATTATTACAACAAAGCACGTAGTTTTTCCTGCTTTGTCACTAGTTCACTACAACCGTGGTTTCCGTCATTTCCTTTTATCTTAACAAAATGACAAAACGTAGTGTCATGAGGAAAAATAGTTACATTTCAATTTCAAAACCTTATACAGTTCAAAAAAGGAACCGAACTGTGCCAATAGGCAGGTTTTCAAACAAAGAGATCTAACTTTCTTTACAGATAGACAAAGAGCAATAAAAACTAGGCAAAGGCGATGCGAGCGGCAGTCTGGACGTATAATAAGCAAACCTTTTTAGTATATGAGACTAGGCCGCATCGCCATATTGGAAACCAATCAAAATAGTACACTTATGGCTTATAGACGGGACCACAGTATATACGGGCCATCGTTTCGTTATTTGCAACGTTAGCGGTCTTTGCACTAAAATGGGTCCATTTAGAATTTAGTGACAATTTAGAGCGAACTCATTCACTCAATATTTTGGGCCTTTGGGTATAAAAGCTCTAAGCGTGATGTTACCTAAAAATCATGAACTCACATTACCTATTATATTTGTATATTACAGTGCACTGTATTTTATCCGACTCAGTTATATTTAAATTACGCTGTATTTAATAAGTATTTATAAACAGAATACGTGATTTGTGTACACACTAACATTTACTCAAGCTCAACAAAGAGAATCAGCGACTAAATGAATGCTCATGACAGCAATAAATCTATATATTACATAATACACAGCAACTGCTTTGACAATTTAACGAGCGCCTAAAGTATTTGATTATATTAACTGCAGTCAGAATCTACAAAGCAGATAGCTGGCCATTTTGGTAGAATTTTAACGGTAAGCAAAGGCGTGCATTATAATTCCAGTCGCGACAACATTTAACGACCTTATTCAGCATTCAAGGCGACAGCTTGTCGCAGGTTTAGCTAATTGTCTCTGGTATGTGATGTGTTGAATCGACTCTATTAATCGTTAATTGACCGCTGTTGTATTATCTAAATTACTGTTATGATGACATAATCCGGTGAGCTCGGTCAAAATCAGACTTATTTTGATTTTTATAGCATTTAGATATTTATTTAATGCTTCTGACTTTAATGCTAACGGCTTCGCATGGGTGCAAATTATATCAACTCAACCTCGTTTATCGCTGTTTTTATCAGTGAAAAACGTGTCTATTAAAATCCGCTGCGTGGTTAAGTGTGAAAAAACCACCAGAGGTGGACAGCGATTTTTTTCATTGTACCTATTTACAGCTTGAAATACGCGACTGAATAATAGACAAATTTCAGGTTCTCTATTGTGTCACCTAACTTTTTTATCCATAATTTAAAGAGCCATAACTTTTTTTGTCCTAATCATCATTTGTCCGAATGATAACTTACCCGAACTTAATATCACCTAATATCTGATGCCATAAAATTGAAATCCCTAAATATAATATGTCCTAAATCCGTTTGTCATAAATATTACAATCAATAATATACATAATTTATAAAATCGTTTTCAATAAAAGTTATAAGTCCTAAATTCAAGTTACTTAATGTTTATTTATAACTAGCTGCTGCCCGCGACTTCGTCCCCGTGGAATCCCCGATTTTAAAACATTGTTTATCGCTGCTCCGCTCCTATTGGCTTAAGCGTGATGATATATAGCCTAAAGCCTTCCTCGATAAATGTTCTATTCAACCCAAAAAGAATTTTTCAATTCGAACCAGTAGTTCCTGAGATTAGCGCGTTCAAACAAACAAACAAACAAACAAACAAACTCTTCAGCTTTATAATATTAGTATAGATAATAATATTCTTAGATCTTATAACAAAGCAATTGCTATGAGCTTCTCTCATTTGTTATAATTAAAAATATCTGATCATGCATTATAATCTTCATCTATATTTTCTGTAACTTATATGGTCTACATAATAAAGAGTATGCTATTCTATTCTATAATATTTTATTATACGTAAATAAATATATTATACATGTACTCAATAAAGCAGTTGATTGTGAACATGTGGTTTTTGTAAGCAAGCAAGCAAGCATGCAGCATGCAAGCATGCAGCATGCAAGCAGGCATGCAGCATGCAAGCAAGCATGCAGCAGGCAAACAAGCATACAGCATGCAAGCAAGCACGCAGCATGCAAACAAGCTCGCAGCATGCAAGCAAGCATGTAGCATGCAAGCAAGCACGCAGCATGCAAGCAAGCATGCAACATGCAGCAGGCATGGTTTCTGTCACGGCTCCGGCGCTGCGGGGCTCCGGCGGTCCCACGCGAGTTTATCGTCGCAGATGGGTTTAACGCTCTCCAGTGTTACAACCACCTGCTCCTCAACTCGCGGGCCACCTCGCCCCTCCGCGCCTACGCGATTTTAAATTACACTCTAGGGGTAGGGCAGACAAGACTGCGTGGAGTCGGATTTACAGCGATTCGTTTCTGTCACTAAAACCTATTTTTAGCAAATGTTTTAGGACTAAAATATTTATTACTAGCTTCTGCCAGCGACTTCTTCCGCGTGGAATAGTTACTTTACCCCCGATTTTTAAACTCTCAGCCCGATTGGTTTCAAATTGACAAAAGATAGACATGCTGTTTCGGGATATTTTTTAGATAATTTTATGTAGAACATTTCCGTAATACATGATTTCTATGTAACTTTAACCATTAAGGCTACACACGCGACGGAAGCTTAAAAAATGGAGTAACTTCTTCCGTTTTCCCAACATTTTCCTTCACTGCTCTGCTCCTATTGATTGTAGCGTGATGAAAAGTATACTATAACCTGCCCAGTAGTATGAAGAATAATTGCACCAAGTTTCGTTAAAATCGGTCGAGTAGTTTTTGTTTCTATAAAGAACATACAGACAGACAGACAGACAGACAGAAAGACAGACAGACAGACAAAAATTTTACTGATTGCATTTTTGGCACCAGTATCGATCACTAATCACCCCCTGATAGTTATTTTGAAAATATATTCCTTGTACAGAATTGACCTCTCTACAGATTTATTATAAGTATAGATATATAGATAAATGAACATTCGGAATAATACACATTATTCAACACAATACTTAGGACATATGACTTTAGGGCATGTAAAATTAGGAGATTCAATTATTATGGTAGTCGATATTATGACAGAATACTTTTAGAACTAAAGATAATTATGCTCAACAAAATTTCGGGATTTTGAACATTATGGTTACTGCAGTTTATAGCAAACGTGTTATGGATAATGATTTTCGGACAAACAATTTTATGTGAAGAAAGGGAGTACCCAAATTTCATGGCAATTTTTTTAACACGACTGTAGGTTTCTAGTAACATGACGACTCACAGGGTGTCATTTTACTACAAATCTCTGCCAAAATCCAAGAACCTCAGTAAAGTGGGGCAAATAGTTCTCAGTACAACCACATCGTGGTTGTAGCCCCTTAAGTCATTTACCGAGGAACACTAAACCACAAGACTCACCCGTACATACTTCCTTTCTATACACTACAGTCTTCCGACTTAAATGGCTAAACAACGCATGCAATATAAATGTGAGCATCGCAGAAATAGTAATTAGGACTCATCTATCCGCATGAATGCATGGCAAACGACAAGCTATAGACTTGTTTACCTAGGTATAGACAACACATAATGCGTAATTCAAAACTGCCAGACCATAACTACAGCGAATAGTGATGCAGTTTCCCTTATTTTCTAGAAACATAGCACTTTATTTTAATATCGAGGCCCGCATGATAATAAACCCAATGAATGTGCAATGAAATTTCGTTTCATACTCCTTCCTTCACTTAGTACACGACGCAGTCGCTTGGCTAGAGAACTAGTCTTAGTACTTGCGGCCCGGCTAGCCACGCCCATCCTGTGCTCGCGTATCGATGCATCGATATAATTTACGCGTAGGTACTCGATTCTCGATAATCGATATAGTAATCGGAACGCTGGGTTCACCACTTGGCCAGTGACCCGTGCCATGTGTTTCATTCATTCCGAGTTTGGTTTTTATTTTTGTATCTGGCAACTGGATGACCTGACCTGAATGTGTGTAGATCATTCTAGATTCTCAATTTCTCAGTCGTCATTGGTTCTTGTCTCACTTCGGGAACTGTTGCTCTTATGATTGCTAAACTTTTGCTGTTGACAATGACATGATACTAATAGTAATTTGTTTTGTTACAGGTTTTAACTGAAGAGTGTTTGGATAGCTGAACGAGGCCATAGGTAGGTACGTGTTCAAGTACTTTTTAGGTTATTATTAACCACAATACTTGCCTAATCTTAGGTCTTGGGTATACCTACCTAAGAGATTCTGAACCACGTTGAAAAAAATGAGGAAGGGTAGTTAGAAAACTTGAAGACACAGTGTACACAAATATTTCGAAATAATGAACAAATATTCACAACAGTAGGTAGATAAATGGGTGTTTGATTGGAATGAACCAATTCATTTAAACATGGATTGTTTTTTCTTTCCGTGATGCCTGAGAACAGTGAAAAACAACATTACTAGGTGAATCACAGAATTAAGAGAAACGCAATTAGTATTAGATCCTACGAACAATACATTAATAGATAATTTTGTGCGTAGTTATGTAAATTATTCTAATAAAGTAGATATAAAGAATGACCACCACAATCTATTAATATAATATACATAAGCCTATAATCAGCCTTTTAATGTTCCCACTGCTGGGACACAGGCCTCCTCTCTTGGAGAGGGAATGGGCCGTAATCCACCACGCGGGCCCAGTGCGGTTTGGTGAATGTCACATGTCTTCGAATTTTTGGTTCTAGGACATACCGGTTTCCTCACGATGTTTTCAAGAAAGTAATGCGCCAGGCTGGGTTTGAACCCGCAACTTACAATTCGTAAGTCGGGGCCGTTACCACTCGGCCACCACTTCTCTCTATATCTCTATAATATAACAAACAAACAAGAAATAACACCACATATATGTATGTCACCGTAAAATTGCAGACTCCGTACGATTGTAATAAATCTTTATTAGATTACTAGCTATGTCCGCGACGTCATCCGCGTGAAATAAGTAGTTACTAACCCACAGTTTTGAAACATTCTTCATTAGCACTCGGCTACTTTTAGTCTTAGCGTGATGATATATATCCTATAGCCTTCTTCGATAAATGGCCATTTATCGAAGAAGGCTGCTATTTAACACTGAAATAATTTTTCAAATCGAACCAGTAGTTCCTGAGATTAGCGCGTTCAAACAAACAAATAAACTCTCCAGCTTTATATTATATTAGTATAGATAATGTTGTAGTTATTTATACAGATGTATTAAAAAATTGCGATCCGTTTACTGTAAAAACGTAATTTCTCGGAGAATATCTCCTCTCTCTCTGTTACAATAGAGCATATAGAAATTATGGTTTCACAGTAAACCGAGTGCAATTTTTTCAACTCAACTATATTATTAACTATAAAATCAAATTAAAAGTCGAACTTGTAGGAAATAAGCGATATTATGAAAAACTTCTTGTAATTAGAATCCAAATTTAATAGTTTCCAATCTATCCGTGTCTTATTAAGAAAAATAGTTTACAATTCGACGCGATATTTTACAATCTTACGGTGTTTGCAATTTTCCGGTGACATTTATAAACCATATAAATATTCACTATAATAACGATCAGTCAATAATATACCTATGTGGGGTAACTGAGTACCTATCTAGGTATTTTAAATTAATATATATTAGATACATTAGCATAACATGTTACATCACTATTCACTGATATACATAACCTCATCGAGATTCTCAGAAGAAAGACTAAGTATATCTATCGGAAAACATCTTGAATTTATAATCACTGAAATATTAATATTGAGGAGCTCGTGAATAAATAATGACAAACGCAGGTCTATATCCCAGGTTAAGCAACGCTTGCCAAGGTCGGTTTGTAGATGGGTGACAATCTTAACATACCGAGACTCCTCCGTGCCTCGGAAATCACGCTAAACCGTTGGTCCCGGCTGTCATTTGTACATATTTGGCAGACAGTAGGTACGGATTGTCAAAAGCCAGAAAATCTGACTCCAGTCTCGCTAAGAAGTGACGAGTTACACCGTCAATGAGTTGTGGAGAAGGTCTGGTAGGCAACCCACCACGTAAAAACCTGGTAGGTACCTATTCAGCTGAATCCGGTTTGACTGGAAGCCGACCCCAACATTATTTCGAAAAGGCTAGGCCTAGGACCAAAGTCTTCTCAATGTCCGAAATCCTCAAACATTGACAGAGAGAAGAATCTAGAAAATATGAACAGTAATATTGTCACTGTGAGTAAATAAATTGCGCATGATACTGTAATAGGATCGCATCTGCAGTCCGTAAGTACACAGCTACATACCACAGATATGTGCCGAGGGGAAAATTATCTGTCATCGAATACCACACATGAATTATTTATATTTCTATCAGTTTCCGTACTCGTATTATCCTGGGTTTCTTTAGAATTTTCCGCCTACGTATTGTGATATCTGCATTAAGTCCGTCGTATAAGAACATGTTCTTGTAACACGATGTTTTTGTGTTGCAACATTTTCGGGATTTCCTGCAGATATAAAATGTAATGTATATGTAACTTAATGTGTAATATAAAATTTCCATTGAATGTTTTCCTCCAACTAGAATATGAAACTTATAGGTATTTATATTATAAAAAACTTTTTGGTATTTAGGAGGTTTTCAAAACAATTGCGAAACAAGAAAATGTTACATATATACCAAAAACACGTTTTCAAAATGAGTGGCTCACTTATGAAAACATAATATCCGTGGATAAACTGTAATAAAATTTTAGACGCACGTTATTTCTGATGAAACCAAGTAGGATCCCAATGCATTTGTTACTAAATCGTAAACACGATTTTGAAAAATATTCTAGAGAATATTGTAGAAATTGTGCCGAACAAGAACACACGAAGGTACAGATAATCTTGTACCTACATCTGTTCTTTACGCACTAAATCACAACAGATGAATTGGAATTACACAGAATAAGCTGCATATTGTGGAGATATTTGTGCGATACTTTCACCACAGTTCTAGATCAGAATTCGTAAATCCATATACCTAAATAATGTCATACTGTTATTAAGAAGAGCTAATCAAACGGGTATTTCGAGTAATGTATAAGTCAAAATTATCTGTATCAACACTAGAACTAGATATTTATGGACCCGTTTAGAAAATCCAAACGCGACAATCGGGGAAATCTATGACGCAGAAAACTTGCCACAGTTTAAATCGAATTCTTGATAGCCGACGCAGCCATCTGATTGATTTAGGTCAGGATTATTAAAATATGTCAAGCCCGCCAGACACGGGCGAAGTATGCATTTTTGCACGCGCCTCCTCGTCACTACGGCAGGGCGGCCCCCGGGGCGATTGTATGCAAACGAAATCATTCATCTAACTGCGTGTGTTTAATATGCAGCGGCTAGTGCCAGTCGCTTTCGGTATCGTTATTCGACATTGTTCGTAAAGCCGGCTTGGGCCATGCAAATACGCAATGATTTATGTTAGGGATGGGCTTATTATGTATCCGTCTTCTTGTCCGCGAGTCCGCAACCCATTGAATAGACTGTAGCGTGCAGCCTGACCTACAGATTATAATTAAGTATGATTCGAGGAAAAAGTGAATGACAAAAAATATGACGTGATCGGTTTTTTATGATGTCAGTATTTTTTACCGGCATAGGACAGACTATGACGTACCTACCTACATAATATCAGCGGGATAGTAACGAAATACATAAAATTCACCCGAGCCATCGAGATATAAAGCAATAGATCAGGAACTTCATTCGGATATGATTTTAACCAATTTAACTGTTATTTAATTATCTATATGACGCAATTGGGGCGCTGGCATGAATTCATCATTTTTACAGACGTGACCGTAGTCAAGTCCGTACATAACTTTATGATGACGATTACTTTTAATTCCAACAACGCCATCAAAATAGCTACGTACTATGTGATCCAGTTCACGATCTTAATCTTGGTATTTTTTTAACGTTGCCCCACACTAGGAATTTCTCCTGTGTCGAGGGCGCTTTTACAAAAATATAAACTCACATAAACAAACAAGCCAGACCCGGAACAACTATGTGTAGACCATATAAATATTTGTTCCGTGCGGGGATCGACCCCGCGACACGCAGCGCAGCAGCTAATCACTCACTCAACCACTGCGCCAACCGTGTCGCCAAATCAAGTGATCATACAAACAAACATAAATGTGTTATTCTATTCACTGTTATATTTAAGTAATTAATAATACTTTTACTTTACATGAAACTGATAGTATACTTTACCTTAAATATTGAGGACAAATAAGCCAATCCGCTGTATCAATTATTACTATTTTAATTAGGTAACAATAAACCAATTATTACTTATCAATGGCGTCAAACCACAATAACCCTAGTTTGTTTGATTTAAGTAATTGTGTTGCTGAATTATGTACACTTAAGAATTCATTACACAAAAGTTCGTCAGCCTATCATAAACATGGCCATTTACTGAAAATTGTACCAATCTCCTTTAGCACATGAACTTCTTCTCTACGCTTTCTTTCTCTGTTATGCAACATTCTTTTCATTCTTCATTGTTCAGCAATATTTCTAAGAATTTTCTCAATGCGTGCAATCTTTGCCTTGTTCAGTCCTCCCACTTTACATCAGTATGTCCAAATCTACGGCTTTATTTCCAGAATTCCACCAGTCTTTCCATATTGACGCCAGTCTTCTAATATTAATAATAGTCTTCTAATTCGTTCAACCTTAATTGTAGCTTCTAAAATAGGCTGAGACCGGCCAACCTCCAAGGGAGGTATCCAACTCCGTCTCTTGGTTGCTTCTCCTTTACGACATCCCTATAAAGCCAATTAGGTAGGTACATTCCTAGCGACTATTGACGGACCATTGTCATGTCTAACTCTGAAATAATGAGGCTGAAGAGGTATTAATGTGCAGTGTAATCTTATCTACCAAAACATATGAATGTTAATAATGTATTGTGGATATAATGAAGGACTACAGGTAGCCAGGGCCGTCTTAAATTTTGAGAATACGCGGTCTCTGCTCTAAGGCTCGCCAGCCAGACACAAGTCAAACAAAGATGAAACATTTGCTTGCCACACATTTTTTGAATAGTAAATCATCAAATGACTCCTCACGTAGTCCAGGTAGGGAGTGTCAGACTCTTCTGACTAAAACCTAAGCATGTTCCTCCTAATACCCTTTCCGTTCCAGGGTCGTTGTGACTCTTTCGAATAATTCCGCAACAACTTGCTAACCCAGAAGTCTGGCAGCATTGCCACGTTAAATGGCAATGCTGATTCTTAGACCGAAGAAAAGGCCAGCCCTCTGGTCACGTAGAGTCGACTATTCGTTTAGATACATTTTAGTCAGATATTCACCTTTTATGTTACCATACCTACAGGGAACCATACAGAACCGTTCAATCTGACCAAGCCGTAATTATCTGAACGACATAACTTCACAATCGAGGCATACACCCTTGATTGACGAGCCTCCATTGTTTTGGATCCCAAGTGTCTATCTCGTTGACTTGACAATAATTGATCATATTATCTCTAATGCAAAAATGATCATGTGGACTCGAAAGTTTATTAATAAACTAAGGGATCGTAAGTTATCTACCTAAGTCTGTGATTCCTGATAGATATATTCTATATTATTATATTCCTGATAGATGTATGAGGATTTACATCAGGTGATATTGTGACTTTATTATGATATGACTGGTTGGCAATCTTCAGTAATGTAGGGGATATTTTATAATGGTTTTAATGGATTTTGGACAACTTCACTCAGAAAAAATCCTATTCTTCTAAATTTAGAAACTTTAAACTTCAATATAACCTAAGGACTATAAATATGGTTTATTATAAAGGACACAACATTCACCAGGTGAAAATCATGCAGCATCTCATCATATTAAATCTATCATTTAAACCATCCCAGAAAAACAAGCTGAAAGTACCTACCTACGTATGGTATTTACCAACTACTATGTATACCTAGCTACATAGGACAAGAGTGTTTTAATGCCTTCTTTGTGTACTTACCGTAGAGCTCGTTTATTATCTTATCACTTATCAGGGATACAGAGATGCGGTCGCGTCAGTTTGATAGTGCCAACAATGTATTCCGTTCACCTCAACCACAATAAAGGTAAAAAATCAATGACCTGCTGTATAGGAGATAGGTACGCAATGCTTCTAACAACAACAAGAATCGAATGATAAGATTATGATAAGTTTTTGTTTTTTCTGGAATCTAATGCCGGTCTATTGGCGCGACACGATACGACAGCCGTGACCTCGCTTGTAAACAAACAGCAAATTAATGATTAAGCGTCTCGCGAAGTCGTGAATAAACGTCATCGCTCAGAAAAAAAAAACCGAATTGTGGCATCGGAATCAAAATATAAATTTGAGCTAGTCTGTCGGCGATCGGCCGCCGCGTTAGACGTCTCCACTAACAAACTTTACTTCTCGTGCTCACGTAAATTATCTCTCGACTCGACAAATATTCCCTTCGCGGTGACAATTGGACATTCAACATAATTCCGTACGACATTGTGTCGTGACTTATTGTGTGGTGGTTAATGTGAAAGTGCTACGACTTTCTACAATAAACTAGTGCAAAACTTGTCTAGTTATATGAATTAAGTACCTATTGATATAAGCGAGACTCAATCCGCTTGGAGCGTATAATGTAAGTAGTATTTGTATAGCCGTACAGTCGTACACAAACGTTGTAAAGTAGTAATCATTTAATCTGAAACTTTTTTTTAAAGAAGTAGAGCATTTACCTACCTACTTACTGTGTTAAATTATAAAACTTCAACTCAACTTTTCTAGAAAAACATAACAGCTGTTTGCAACTCGAACTATAGAAGGAAAAAGAAAAATAATTATTAAGTATGATGTTTCAAGTGTGAGTCAAGGTGACTTCTTCGATTAATATAATTACTTAACTAAGAATTTTTTTATGTTCCAAATTGGTCAATTGTAGTAGGTATTTATATACCTTTTAAATACCTTTGAGGTTCTGTCTAACCTGCTCTACGGCTCTATCGGTCAACCTTTAATGGGTCTAAGTCGTTATATTAAACTAGCTTTTTCCCGCAAAATAGTACCCTCGTCATATCCCACAGAAACCGTACATTATTACTGGATTAATTAAATTTGCAATGGCATCAGAACTTTTAGAAATTACATAGCATAAACAAACAATCTACAAACTTCATCTCACGAAAACATAAAATATTCTTTAATAAGGTCCTGTCCTAAAGTAATCTTACGAATTAGTCGTTTAACAGCAATGTGTAGAGTGAACTCACAACACATACCAACAGATGGACAAAGCACAGATAAGATTTCAAGCGAACAAAGATACACCATCTGCGCACCGTGTGTGAATTAATCGGGCACACAACTATCGACATACATGTAGGCATATCATATTATATTAGAATACCTACCAATATCGCATATCATATTATTGCTAGTTTCTACCCGGGCGAAAAGACTTATTTATTATTATTATTTATTTGTAATGTTCAGTTTTAACATAGCAAGGGAAAACGGAACTACTAAGCCAGCTGGGAAGAAAAGAATGGGCGGAAGAAAGGTGGCTTTTGCCCTGCAGTCTGACCGAATAGGCTAAAAATAAATAAGGGGAATACTACAGGGATGAAATTTAAAATACTTATCTACCTACATATGTCCTTGCCCAAAGCATAGTCTATCCGCGACCAAGTTTCATCAAAACTCGTTCAGCAATTTAGACCTAAATACATAAGAGACTTGGACACACTTTCGCATTTCGGAATATAAGTATGGAGCAGGTATATCTATGCTAATTATAAATTCACGTACTTATCCAAAATAATAGTAAGTTACGGAAGGTCCGACTGCCTGTCGACTATGCACACGTGTTATTTTTAACCATAAAATAACGGTCAAAAGGACTATTTTGTAAATGTTGTTTTTCATTGTTCTGCGCGAAACAACGTTATGTTACCATATTGTTAGCTCGCCAAAATCGCAATACAAAAAAGTTAATGTTCAAACCATTGTTTCATACTACTGTTATTTGTAAACGTGAGAAGATTTTTTCATAATTGATGTAATATTCGATATGGCTTCGTAGTAATGTGACGTATGTGTTGTTTCCAGAGTTCGCTACGAGATGGGGGCGAAGTCCCGGGAGTTGATTCTGCTCCTGGCAGTGTGCGCGCTGGCACTCAGCGAGTCCGTCAACAAGGTCGGCGACGCCAAGAAGAAGGACGACGTCGACAACTTCCTGTTCCAATACGACGACTTCGACGCCGCCGACGACCAGGAGGTGCTGTACAGCGAGAACAGGCCGTGTCCAAGGGACTGCATATGCACTGTATCCCAAGGATACAGAACAGCCAAGTGCGATCGACTTGAAATCGGCACACAAAAGTTTGGCGATGACATCACTGACCTTGTCATTGAAAACGCCGACCCGCGTTTCCCCATTCAGTTGACAGACTTCATCTTCAAGAAACTCGGTCTCCACCAGATCACAACAGTGAAAATTGTAAACAGCTCGATCGACTTTGTTGGGCCTAATGCGTTCCATGGCCTTCCTAACCTGTACGCAGTTAATTTGTCGAACGATAGACTAAAAATTTTACACCCAGAAACGTTCGCACATAACAAAAAGTTAGTTCTGTTGACACTCGCGAATAATCCACTGAAGTTCCCAGCTGCGGACTCTCAAGATTACTTTTTAAACACGTCGTCAATCCAAGAGCTTGACATTTCGTACTGTAACATGAAGTACATCGCGGCAAACACGTTCAATAACATGCCTGGTGTCATGTACCTGAACCTCGCAGGCAACCAACTGTCCAACATGGATCCTAACACTTTCAAGAAGTTACTGGACTTGGAGGAGCTTGACCTGAGCGACAATGATATCAAGTCTTTGCCAGATGACATTTTCTCAGAAAACAATGAGCTGGCTACCCTTCACCTTTCAAGGAACCCTGTGGATACCGTATACGGACTGCAGATCTCCGACTTGCTCACTCTTAACGCTGGACAAACTAATATTCGTTTTATTGGGCCCTCCATGTTAAACGGTATGACTTACATTGCCAATCTGAATCTCAGTGGCAACAACATTGAAAAGATCCACAACCAAGCATTCCATAAACTAGTTGAACTTAACTATCTCGACCTTTCTTACAACGATCTTGACTTCATTTCTAACATTCTCATCAAAGAAAATATTGAACTAGATATCTTCAAAATCTCAAACAATCCAAAATTGAAACACTTACCCGCTGAAGGATTTGAGTGCTCTGTAGATCAATTTAACATTTATTTATTCGACGCATCCCACTGCGGCTTGCAGGAGATCTATGACAATTCTTTGAGGACTTTCTCAGCTTTATCTGTGGTTAATTTGTCTAACAACGAAATCAAATCCATTGGTACTAAAGTTTTCACAATGTGCCCCAAACTGGTTGAAATCAACCTTTCTTATAACCAGCTGACAACTCTGGACCCGAAAGTTTTCGAGAAAAATAACGAACTGGGAAAATTATACCTCCAAGGCAATCCACTGAAGGTGCTTAACGCAGAAGTGTTCGTCCATACACCAATGATCACATACCTCGACATGAGCCACGCGGAACTGACGTCACTATGGAAAGCAGACAAAAACCGCTCACCAACACTTCTCAGCAATTTGACATTCCTTAACGTTTCTCACAACCGCATTACAGAGATCAAACAGACTGAACTCGATCACTTAAATAAACTAAACGCACTTGATATCAGTAACAACCCACTTGCTTGCAGCCACGACTTTGAGAACCTCATGACTTGGCTAAGCAAACGTAAAGTGTCTCCTACCTCGAGCGGAAGCAGCAGCATCGCCAATCTAGGCAAGGACACGAAAGAAGACGACGTCGGTACTTACAGCTGGGAGTTCCTCACCCGCAAGACTTGCGGAAGTGCCGTCGTACACCCCGTAGAGCCCCTGCCGCCCGTGTCCGATGAGGAGATCTGGGAGAGAATCGATACTGACCGAGAGGGCAACTTCGATCTTAAAAACACATTAGATGACGGTAAGGTGGCTGCTCCAAGAAACGAAATTGGCAATGACATGCTTGATGATGGCGACGATGCTGATGATAATGACGACGAAGCAGCAGACGACGACGACGAGGATGACGACGAGGAGGACGACGACGCCAGCGAGGACTACGATGGAGAGGAGGACGACGTTGACCTCAAAGTTAAACTTATTGAAAAGAACGAGAGCAGGCCGGTCCCTGAAAAAGTCAACGATACCATTTCATCAGCGATTAACGACGTTCAGATTAACATCAAACTTCTTGAAAACGAAATTAGCAATGAAGAATCATCAGGCACTTTGTACTTGTCAGCCTCCACTGACACGGAGGAGGAGCACAGCCGCTACGGATACTTGTGGCCAATTTCAATCGCCATTTTAGGAGCGCTGCTTCTGCTCATTGTCATCGCCAAGGTGGTGATGCTGATGTGCACCAAGAGGACTAAGCAGGTTAGATATAACAGTGCCATAATCGCGGCTATGAGCCAGCCGGGGCGCACGAAGAAGGACTGCGGGCTGGTGTACCAGCAGCTGACGGAGGACCTGGCCAGCCCGGCCACGCCCAAGCTCAGCCGCTACACGCCGCTGCACAGCGTCACGGTGAACGCGTCCAACATGTCGTACGAGAGCAGTCCGTTCCACCACAGCAACATCGTGCCCGAGGCCGTCTGAGCCGCGCAGAACAAGCAGTACATATGTCGGAGTTAAAACTCTATACTAACAACTGCGTTAACTCTTACATAAGCAGTAAGTGATAGTTGTAAGCGCTAGTCACAGCCGAATACATATCTAACAAACATTTCTTAGTACAGTGCCTTTATGATCACTCTCGAACAATCAATGTTTTCAATCTAGCGCTTTCTGAATATTAAAGTAACAAATGAAGTCAAATTACAACAAATTAATTTAAGATTATACATATTATATATTATACAAATTAGTTGATAGGTTTATTTTATGTACTTAAAATTATTAAAAATTAAACACTAATCATTGTTGTTTGTATTATAACCTGACGGAATTGGGAGTGTGTAATAAAAAGTGTCATTACAACCATAAAAAATGTATTCAAAAGAACTTGGTAACAACCTCAGACTGGTTCTTATATAAAAATAGAATTTCAACACTATAACTTACTAAACTACGTTTGTTATCACAACACTATATGTACACATATTCAACATTATTTACATATAAATGTAGTATAATCCGGAACCATACAAGGCATTCTACACCTACTTACGTTTATGAAAATTCTGGAGATATGCAATTTCTACAAGCTACTAATAACAATAATGAACAACTTGCGTTACATCAATAAATGGTCAGAGAATCTTCCAACAGCTTAGACAGATCCTCTTCTGTCTGTGGCAGCGGCGTCATACTCAATAGTCGTTTCTGAAACAAGAAAAATTGTCAATTCAAGCACAGAACAAAACGGTATTATTAGTAATAGAAGAGCAGAAGAGATAGTCGTGTCACTGACTCTGGCAGAGCCACCATCAGGGATTTTCATTTTGAAAACACAAAAAAATTGTCGCTAATTAGTCGAAATTTGTCGCCTAATATCAGAATTTGTCGGTCACTGGTTCAAAAGATATAAGGGTTTATAGGTGGCCGATCTGGAGAGAGTCTCCCCAGCAGGGCCACATTTATATCTCAAAAACTAGGGCACCTAGCAAATATCTCTTTTCTCCCATAATTTGTCGCCAATTAGTCGGAATCAGTCGCCAAATATCAGAGTTTGTCGGTCACTGGTTCAAAAGATACAAGGGTTTATAGGTGGCCGATCTGGAGAGAGTCTCCCCAGCAGGGCCACATTTATATCTCAAAAACTAGGACACCTAGCGAAGATGTGTTTTCTCCCATATTTTGTCGCCAATTAGTCGCAATTTGTCGCCAAGTCACAGATTTAATCGGATCTTAGTTTAGGAGATATAATGAGTTCAATTAGTAAGGTATAGTCCAAGAGCTAGGTCGAAGAGTTCACGAAAAATACCAAGAAAAAAATATTTCTATTAATATGTGTAATATACTTCTAGTTTTATCGGTCTAAAGTCTTTAGAAATGTCCGAGAGAGATAAATTCTCAATTTAATTCATGTTTTTATGTTTTAAATTACTAGGTTAGAGTGGCTTAAACTTCTTTGAAAACATTAAACCTTGCTCTTGGTCTATTTGGTGAAAGATGTACAGTCGCATGCAACTGTTTTACCACTTTACAATGTTAAGCTCTAATTAACTTTAGAATAATAAATAAATGTCGTACCTTTAGTAAAATGTTTAAAATACTTAAACGTTGAAAAAGTATTGTCAATTGTAATCAAATTTTATTATATAAAAATGAATTTCCATAAAGTTCGTTTGATGTGTGTTGTGTTGGTGTGTATTTTGAGGTGATTGCGAGTGTTGTGTTGTGGGTATGGACGGGTTGAGTTTTTATGTTATCTTAATAGAGGTTAGAATAATAAAACTTCTGTTGTCGAAATATAAAATGATTTATTACCTTAAAATTATTGTACTTTCAGAAAATGTTACAAATAGGTATTTGTAACATTTATAAGTAGGTACTTATTCATTATTATTAACAGATACAGTTTGTGACTTTGGATGTTAGGGGTAATCTCCGGTAAAACTGATCCGATTTTGAAATTTTTTTCACTTTTAGTCTAGGCTAATAACATTATGACCGATAAAAATCAAGGTAACTTACATATTAATCTGCACTCATACGGTGTCCTCTTTTCAAAACACTCTCAAATTGTCCACTAACTTGTTCAATGCACTTAAACACCCGTATTCGTAATTGTTCTTTTAATTTTTCACACAAACAAACCTTCTCGCTGTACTTCCGGTGGATGACTAAAGAAAAAATCCTTTAGAGCAAGTTTGTTTGTTTACCTATTTTTTTTTAAGTAGCTACTTTGAGCGGCGGGCGCGAACGCCGACGCGCCGCACCCGTGACGTACAGCAGGTGACACCCTCGTTATATCTCGCTCGTTTCTCCGTTTTTGTATTTTCGGAATACCTAGAGATAACAACACTCGAGTTCGTAACTATTCATAATAAGTTCCACTTTAATTAAACTGGCTGACTTCAACTTACGTGACGGGCAACTCGTTCGAAGCAGCTCATCTGTACACGCGCATCTATCTCTTTCTTACTTACCGTAAATGAAACGGAGCGCAGCGATCTATCTGCCAGCGACTAAGTGGTAAGTGCACATTGTGTTAGATAAATAATTACATAATTATATGTATTGTAGATTTGTTTATAGGTAATGAATACAGCTTTCCTATGGTGGGTTGAAATTATAGAATAAGTTTACATTTATTTAATTCGAAACAAACATTCCTCCATAAGACGTCATAGATACTGTCTAGAAACTACATAAAGTATTTTGTACTCGCTTGTACCACTGTATGGGGAAATTGAATTCTTTAATATCTTTTTAATTACACACCGACTAAATCTGTAACTTTGCGACAAATTGCGACTAATTGGCGACAAAATATGGGAGAAAACACATCTTCGCTAGGTGTCCTAGTTTTTGAGATATAAATGTGGCCCTGCTGGGGAGACTCTCTCCAGATCGGCCACCTATAAACTCTTGTATCTTTTGAACCAGTGACCGACAAACTCTGATATTTGGCGACTGATTCCGACTAATTGGCGACAAATTATGGGAGAAAAGAGATATTTGCTAGGTGCCCTAGTTTTTGAGATATAAATGTGGCCCTGCTGGGGAGACTCTCTCCAGATCGGCCACCTATAAACCCTTATATCTTTTGAACCAGTGACCGACAAATTCTGATATTTGGCGACAAATTTCGACTAATTAGCGACAATTTTTTTGTGTTTTCAAAATGAAAATCCCTGATGGTGGCTCTGCCAGAGTCAGTGACACGAGATAGTCAGGTAGGTATAGCGGAAAATCTAATCGCGATATAATTGAGGAAACTTTATAATATACACAGATACTGTTTCTGGGTGTAATTATGATGCATTTCAGATACATCATAATTATTAAAGATGTGACCTTTAAATAAACCAGGTAATCTTCTCTAAAATCTGACGGACATATAACTTTTTGTCTATTTGTTTCTTGTTTAAACTTAATTAATTTCTTGCACAAGATTGAATTTTATTTCTTATTTCGCACTGTTACACACAGTATTTATTTACTCTAAAAGAAAAATGAACTGCTTGTCTGTAAAACCTTGTCGATAAATCAAGTATAATGAAATACCTAACTAAAAATGAATACACACTAGGGTTGCGGAATTTGTTCGAAAGAGTCACCGCGGCCCTAGAACGAAAAGGGCACAAGAAGGATCACGGGTGGGTTTTAGTCAGTAAGAGTCTGACACTCCCTTCCGCTCCGCCCAGAGCGGGAGATGTCATTTGATGATTTACCATCCAAAAAAAAAGGTATCATTCATTCATCATCATATCATTCAAAATAACCTTTCTCTACCCAAAAATAATTACACAAAATGACCTGTGGCAAAGCTCCTTTAACCAAATCAGGGATATCTTCACTGGTATATCCGAGTGTACTCAATCCATTCTCGATCTTCATCTTGTCCATATACTTGAGGATGGTGTCAGCCAACACGGGGCCAGCATCAGCCTCCCTCACGTTGGACACATCTGTGCCGAGGATGCTGGCGGCTTCGAGATGTTTGGCAGGGTCGCTGGGGCCGGTGAAGCGGAACACGGCTGGAGCTGTCATCACCACCGATAGACCGTGAGGAATGATTGGAGCTGATCTGGAGTAGATAGAATTATAATTTACTAGCGACCCGCCTCGGCTTCGCACGGGTGCAATGCTGATACTAAACACCTATAAACCTTCCTCTTGAATCACTCTATCTATTAAAAACCGCATCAAAATCCGTTGCGAAATTAAAGATCTAAGCATACATAGGGACAGACAGCGAAAGCGACTTTGTTGTATACTATGTAGTGATAGTAAGCGGAAAGGTTTTTCAAGGGGAGGTGATTTTTATGTTTGGCAGCGTACTGGTGTCAACGCAGGGTCTGGATTTGTGCCCGTTGATCACACATACATAAACAAAACTTATAAATTGATGATGTAGGAGCCAGATAAATAAATTATGAATCGCTCTTCGTAACTAGAAAATGATCATGATAGATGTCGATTTAGGATAGCTTTATGTTAATGGCTATTGCAAATTTATATGGTGCCAACCATAAACAAGGATACAGCGCTGCCTTAGCATTCGGGGAATACGAGGCTATCGTAACGATGTGTTATATTACAAGTGTTTTATATGTTTTGTGACGGGTCCTCAAGCACGGTGGAGTGACGATTTCCGCAAGACGGCTAGCAGAAACTGGATGCGAGAAGTCGAAAATAGATCTAATTTAATGATGTGCCAAATCTAGAAGATAATCTTATGGAAAGTGGTTACCACGCTCCGCAAGAAGACCCTGCAACGGCAGTGGGTCAAAGTTGATATGTCTCATGTTTCAATAATTTCACTGGCACCCGCACCTTTTAAACCGGAATACAGCCATGTTTGTAGACAGATATAGACAGTAATCTATTGAAACTATGCAAATAACACTTATTCAGTTGGTGTTCATGTTAATATGAACATACAACATTAGAGACTACTTGTAGGGGTATAGTAACAAGTAAAAAGTCCATAGTGCTTACACCCGGGTTCCGTCTATCTGGAAGAATTTATTATTCTGGTAAGAAATCAAAATTATTGTAACTATGAATTTTCTGTAATATGATAGATGTGTCTTTCAATTTATGGATGTCAAAATGTATGCCAAAAGATGATTCTAGCTGTTGACTTTCTGAAATATGACAGTTCTGTCTTTTAATGACTACCGATATGAACTGTATGCCAAAAGACAATTCTGACTTTGAACTTTCTGCTATATGATGGTTCTACTTTTTAATTATTATTTTTAAATTTATGCCTAAAAGATGATTCTGACTTACAAAATTATGACTTATTAATGTATGATAAATGGGGGTATACCAAACAATTTACTGCTAAATGAAGATTATGCTATCTGTTGTTGTTGTGATGCAAAATAATATTATGACATAAGTTCTGCTATAAAGGGTAGACCCCTTACACCCATATAATATCCTTATGTATTGGAAACTGCAGTATCACTTAGACAGGAACTACTCTACAAGGTGTGATAGAAGTAATGCAAAACCTGAAAAAGTGGGCTTCACTCATCATTATAAAGATATTTTACTTTGGCAACATCGCCTTTCTACACGACTGCCCAAAAGAAGTGTCGTGTTTTAGTATATTTTGTCATACAAACGTAAATGTTTGCGATTTCTGGTTGGCTCCCATAGTATAACTTACCATACTTCTTAAACACACTGACCCCTTTTCAGGTTTTTGTATTATTTCTCTTACACCCTGATTATGTACACTCGATCGTCAGATTCAGTAGTCCGAGTCACAGTCAATTCTCGAACCTGTTCCAAGAAATTCAGGTAGCATAAATCGGTCATTTCCTTATCGTCGTTTCAATGTTAGTGCCCCCATTTCAATAGGTCGGAAACAAGTCGTGGAGCCATTGTCTCGACGCCACAACAACAAATATTTCTTACTATTGACGTGAACGGTAAACACCAGACATCAATTTTTTACAAGAATTAGCACGGATGTTGCTCTAAATAGGTCAACTTTTAGGTTACCTACTGTGACCGTTAAATTAATTTGGTCGTTAAAATACTACAGTTTAAATGTATAATCATTTAAACAATACAAATTGCTGTACAAGAGCGGTCTCGATCTCGAACTAGGTCAATGGTATATATACTATTGAAAAGGTGTTCCAGATGTGAACAGTGAAAATATTTCTCGAAAATTCCATAATAGGTAACTGTTTTAATAAGTTTAGATACAAGATGCAACTAGTGGTTTCATATTTACAAACGCAGTGTTAAGGTAAACTATTCAATAATTTAATTTTAATGTTCAAAACAATGAAACAGAAATCGAAAAGGAAAAAACATGTGTCATAAAGTCTGTCTACATTTCGAAGTAGACATAACTTTGGTATTATTATTTTTTCCTCTTGGCCAGTGTCAGGGACGGAACAATCTCTTAATTTATTTATTAACGGGTGGCTATGAGAAAAGGGCAAGACTAAAAACCATGAATGATAAAAATACTATAGGTATATAAAAAAGGAAGAAAACTCGTTTATTCCGCTAAAGATGACGTACAAAATAAAAATAAACAAATATGTGAGTTATGTAAGTACAAAATTTCACCTGAATAAATGCTAAGGAGCCCAAGAGACATGCCTAGCCTAGCAAGCTTGTTGCAACGACACAAAATAAATTGGCATAAGGCAAGGAGGTTGATTATTCTAGCTTAAAGAAGTCATAAGACCGTGATGCGGATAATTATTTATAATGTTTCCTGAGGAATAAAAATATGATTCTATTTAGTCCGTCAGTTAGATTATCGAAAAATATTGGACAAGTATTTTTTCCTTTATCAAAAGTGAGCTTCAAAGATCGTCTTCTGACGTCACGGCGTGGTAAAAATCGTAGCACGAAGTGACGTCATACGAGTTTTCGTTTTAAGTTTACGTGAAAAAAGAAGTCCAGTATTTTTTGGAAATCGATCCTATTCTTCTTATTATAATTCTTGTCTTATGTATACAGAGAGATGTTGATAATTACTAAAGGCACACATCGACCTACCCATAATCTTCAGGCACAAATGTCTTCACATTCCCTGCAATGGGATACGCAAGCCCATGGCAAAGATGTACCCCAGCGTTGCCAATGCCGACACCAGCCATCGTAGCCGCCAGATGCATGCAAGACCTCGCCTCTATGTCATCAGGGTTGTACACCGAACGAGCGAAGTACTTTTGAAGCGTCTGTGAAAGGAGCACTTGTTTTGATACCTTTTTTTTCTAATGTAGGTATGGGAAATCTTCAAATGACTTCTTCCGCTCTGCGCTGAACAGAAGGGAGTGTCACACTCTTACTGAATAGAACCCATCCGTGTTCCTCCTGATGCCCTTTGCGTTCCAAGGCCGCGGTAACTCTTTCGAACGAATTCCGCAACACTTATTTATAGGCTAAATAATCTCCTTTGAAATTCTGTATGCCTGGTAAGTTGTTGGAAATCTGCAATGCTAAATCATCAAGGCCTATTTGGATGTTATGTACCATATCATTCTGTTGACCATGACGTACCTATTACCTATTGACTGGATCTAAAAGAGATTTTTCGTAGCGATTGACAAGTTATTGGCATAATGAAGTAGGTGGAGCATATCCTGCAAAGGGACTCCACACTGCCACTTTGTTTAGGATCGGTCAATCGACTATATAAAATAGAAGCTAAAGGGGCAAACAACAAGGCGGAATTTCGTGACAGCGATGTCTCAGTTTGATTGATCTCGCAAGCTACAATCAGGTAAGCCAAAAGCAATAAATATGCAGATCTTGTGCTCATAAAATTTACTACCTACATGCCAATGCCACTTGAAGCGTGTCCCAGAAATTTAAGGTGGCAAGCTATTCAAATAAGCACTGGCATTGAATAAAGTTATAAATAATTTAGTTTGCTGTCAGATACGACCAATTAATAACGAATTACATCCTTCATTTGGTAGCTTTAGTAGCAGATCTATATAAGATGATGTGTTACGTCAATTGAGTCGATCTGTCGGTTATTCCTTTCAAACCGGTCTCACTAATGACGTTGCTGACCAAAATGTTTTTATCGTGATTCATTTTTTCTCGATGATAAATCATGTGGCAACTACTGACATACTTAGTTGATTTGAGTCACGCTTGCAATTGATAATGCATTCGATTTGTGGATGGAAAAACTTTAAATTATGTCTATACCCATTACCCAATTCGAAAACCGAATTCCAGTTATCTTTCATGTTATGTGTGGGACTCACACCTCCGAGTTATTGCTCGTATATATTTATATTGTCCTTATATTTATAGTTTTCTGCATCTTTAGAGTCGTTCCCCTAATGCTATAAATTGTGATTAGCTGACGACAATCACGCATAGCAACACTCGCTCGAAAACCGTTTTAATATGACAAAAGGCAATAAATAATGGTAAAAGGGATTCTTAGACCATATTTTGTAAAAAAGGAACAGTGTTGAAAGCTGTGACATCATATTCACACTCTTTTGTCTACATTATGGAATTGGTACAACGAAAATGCAAGTTATTTCATTTAATAATAGGTTATGCAATTACGGATTACTGGGTAGATTGGACAGAAGTTGCCAATAATCCCTTTAAAAATCTGCTTTAACAGAAACACACATACATATCTACAGATTACAAACAGTTCTTTTTGGACGTATTTAAAAATCCCGAAAAGACGAGAGTCAGTTAACCGGACTTCTTATCGGCATCATTGCAAACTAATCACGTTTGACTTCGGTGATCATTTATAAACATGTGTTACTGGCAACCTGCCTACACTGCCCCATAGTTGGATAAAGTCTTTGAGGTAAAGGACTCCTTCTATTTCTCACGGCTATTTGCTAACTTAAATCACGCCTGTAACCCCCGCACCGCGCACGGTTAGGCAGAAGGCTAGCTGTACACTATACCCACATACCTCAGTAAAGTGATCTATATGCGCTGATATCAATACCAACGGTGCCGTGGAAGTGGCAAAGCTTTGGACCAAACAAATCGGAGTTACCTACTGTCATTTCAGCAATACGAGGAACAAAGCTAGCCTATTTATTTAATTATTTCAACTTTATGTACAATAGTGGTACATAGGCGGACATAATGCAACAAGGCATTCGCTACCAGCCAGCCTTATGGTTAATAAAACTACACCATCAACCGGTTACAAAATCGGCCTTAGGCTGTAACTGCGATATTCCAGATGGAAAATAAAACAAACTAACACTTCCCGACCAGGGAATCAAGCGTGCAAAGCAGTACCTAATCCGGTTGGCTGTAGTTCTTCTCGACATAATTTAAAAAAAACAATTGAAGTTTGACATACCTGTAAGCAAAACCTAGCCCAGACGTCGGATATAGGGTTGCTGCCCTGATACGTGGGTCTCAGCGCCGGGTTGGGTGGCGCAGGTCCTCTCTCGCTGTATGGCACTGCCGTGAAACTCTCCAGCGCGTGGCAGAATATGTCAAAACCGGAGTAGTTTGATACCTATTAGAGATTGATAGAAATGAGCGCTGTTTCCCGTTTCCACTATCAAATTAATGCTAAATTAAAAGCGCATTATTGCATTTTCAACGCTCGGATCAGACTTGAAAGTTGAAAATCAAATTGCGCCTTGAAAGTTGAAAATAAATGTTGCCACGTTAATAAGGATGTTTATCTACTCCTGTTACTGTTAGTGAACTGATGTAATTTGTGTGCTTGGGGTAGTTTTTAGTACTTATCCAATTATTTACCTTCTCAGGCATCGTAAGAGTATGTAGCGGATCAATCATGGCGAGCATCGGTCGTAGGGCTCCATGCGATATGCCAGTTTTGGCGTGGATCGACTCATAGTCGAAGATACTGACCCCCGTCGTCTCACTGCCCGTGCCGCTTGTAGTTGGTACTGAAAAAGAAATTGCCCAGATTCAGAACAGTTTTCTAGGTATTTATTTTAATTTAATTTAATTACAGTTGTGTAATTAAGTTTTGCGGTTTTTTAATCAAGAAACCATCTAGTGCCATCTAGTGGTAGTTAACAAAACCAATATAGTATGGGTTGCCATACTATATTGGTTTTGTTAACTACCACTAGATGGCACTGTTAAAACCACTATTGCCACAAGCAGCCAGCAAACTTGTTTACTTACTGGCAATCATAGGTTTCAGCTGGACATTGACAGGCTTTCCCTTGCCGATGGGCGCGTTGACATAGTCCAGGAGGTCCGCATCTGGGTCGGAAGCATACAAGTTAGCCGCTTTGCAAGTGTCCATCACTGATCCACCGCCGACCGCCACAAAACTGTCGAAGTCATGCTCCTTGGCGAAGGCTATTGCTTCTTTGAAGCTGTTAAAAAACATAAGGGTTATAAATAACTTTGTAGAAAAGGCAGAAGTTTATGCTTATTCACTAATGTCAAGGATTTTTGTGAGAGAAAAATTTGTAACGGTTTTTGCAGGAATACCAAAGGCAAATCGAAATTGGCAATTTGATTATTTATTATGAACTTTAAGATAATAAAAAACAAAATGCAACTCTAAACATACTCATGGCAAGAAGTACTGTGTTCCCCATTTAATGGGTTGTGGAGGTCTGGAGGCAGCCGCTTCACGTAAAATACTAGTATTCAGCTGAATCCGGCATGACTGGGAGCGTCGGCTCCCAGTCATGCCCAATAAAGTTGGGAAAAGGCTAGGCAGATGATGAACATACTCATGGCCAAGTTCAAATTCCATTGCAATCAAAATCGCATCAAGACTAAGTACACTAGAATACTTAAGTATATAAGAGAGGCAATCAATAAAGAAGAAATTCAGAGTTTATGATATTTATGTAATAGATGAATGTTTTTTTTTTTCAATTAATTGCTGGTGAAAATTTTCAATAGTTTAATCCCAGATTGATATATTAAATGCCAATTATTAATTCTTCAAAGTTTCAAACTTACCTTGTATCAGTAGGTTCCACTCTAACTTTGTCAAACACTTTATAATTAACTCCGTTTCTTGTGAGCGAATCAAGTGTGGCTTTTACAGGCTTCAAAGCAACAACATTAGGATCGGTCATCACACATACATTCTTTGAATTCATGTTGACCAAGTCCTGGCCAACTTCTCTTGTCACTCCTAGTCCATACCGTACTGTAGAGCATTTTATCTAAAACAATGCACAAATAAGAAAAGCACAGGATTTCAGTTTATCATAAAACTAGCTACTACCATCTGCTTCAGCCATGTAACATTTGAAAATTAATCAAAAGGATTATATTAATGAATAAGAAGTATCCTTGGTTGTAACCCGGGCTATGTTGATATACCATATACCCATTCTAATCTGTAACGTTCTTGAAGCTTGATTTATTTACAAACATTAAAACTCATTCATATTTCAAACACAGTAATTAGTAGTAACCGAACCCGCACTGGGCCCGCGTGGTGGATTATGGCCCATTCCCTCCCCTAGAGAGGAGGCCTCGGCCCAGCAGTGGGAACAATTAAAGGCTGATTATGAAGTAGTAGTATGTTTTACAATAAGAACCCTTTACCACAAATAATAGCAATAAAGAAAAAAAAAGACCTTTGGATTTAAAGTCATATAAAGTTGTCAACAAACCATGAAGTTAGATAAGAAATTGATAAATGGTTCATAACATTTCCATTTAACCTGATAAGATAGAAACAGTTCTAGTCATTTTGCATTAATGTTGTTAGGAAAGCTGTGATTATGAATCCAGATGGATTATGTCAAATGTTAAACATGATATAGCTAGATCTAGAAAGAGGAGTGACAACTGACTACTGAGGTGACGAGTCAAAAGTATGATAGAGGATATATTGTTCCAACTCCATACATATTGGTGGTCCCATACATTTTTGTAATAACAGGCACACTTCCTACTTTGCACTTGCTACTTGACTGCTTGCCAAGGCTTGCATTGACTGGACAGGTCCACTCAATCTGTGTGGTGCATTCCTCAAAAGACATCAACCTACATGGTTCTCATATGATTTGACCATTGAGATTGTTCCAGTGTTTCTTCTCAGGATAGTCAGCTAGCAAACACCAGCCTCATCTAGTTTAAAACTACCAAAAAAGATTGACATAAAGTGTTATTTACAACCTACCTACAAAATAAATATAATTTATGATAAAGGCAAGAGGTTGATTAAAACATTCCAAATGTAAATTTAACAATAACAAACAAACATAATAAAACTTACTTCAAAAGCATAGTCTTTCTGTGGAGTAGCATTTGAAACTTGAATGTTACCCCGATTGCCATGGGCTGGGCACTGACACCTAAAATGAACAAATATTTACAATACAAAACAAATCACTTGACCAATGAATCAGTTGAACTCAATTTCAATTACTTACGACGCAACATTGATTGTTCTCAACAGATCAAAAACTCTTTTGCGGTTACCCATCTTGCTTGTCGTTGGTGCCCGGATCAAGTCACTAGAAATATTTGTTGTGGACTTTATCTCCGAGCTTATCAGATGAAAACACGATTCATTTGACAAGAAACCCGTTATCTATTTATATTTTTACATAAACTTGAGTGACTATGTTGATCTTGTTTGTGTCATTTGACCATTTTTTTAACTGGTTTATCGATTATTTATGAACATTTACCTATTACGTATATGTACATAACTTTACGTAATAATTTACTGATAATGATTACAAAAAATATTTTGTAAACAAGTATTATGAATTCCCGCCTCTAACGTCAATGTCACTGGCTGACAGCTGTCAAACTCATTTTTTTTGGGTTTTTATTACCTACCTGGTCACTTGGACCTTTAATCAGTCGATTTATACATTTATCTATACATATAAATAAAAGAATTGTAATATTGAAATGACCGCTTTTGACTACATGCATATATGAATATTTACGGTACCTACATTCACCAAAATAACGTGTTCTACAATTTTTGTCTGTCTGTGTTTGTTCCGGCAAATCTCTGTAATGGCTTGACCGATTTTGACGGGACTTTTATTGGCAGGTAGCTGATGTAATAAGGAGTATAGTAGTAGTACTTAGGCTTTTATTTTAGAAAAAAATAGTAATTTAGCAATGTCCAAGTACTGTCCAGTACCCTGCGCAGCTCACGCGCATGCCACCACTGTGCTGTCACGTCGGGCGCCTCCCACCTCTTCTTCCACCAACGAATCAATATCACAAAGAATCGGGGGGTTAGTAACTATTCCACGTGGACGGAGTCGCGGGCAGAAGCTGGTGTGGCATTATATCAGAAATACCTAAAGAGAAAGTGCACGGCGTTGATTATGCCATATAGTGTTTCATATTGTAGTGACTTCTGTAAGCCGCCAGAAAGCAGTTGTATTCATATGTAACTAGCTATAATTAGCGAAAGCACTATTATGAAAACAAATTGATAAACACATCTACCATACCATACGAAGTCGAACATAACAATATCACGCCTGTATCATTAAGGGATTTTTTGTTAATGGGAAATCATCAAATGAATTCTTCCGCTCTGGGCCGAGCGGAGGCAGTTTCGGACTCTTGCTGACTAAAACACATCCGTTTTCCTCCTGCGACTTCCAGGGCCACTCTTTCGAACAAATTCCGCAATCCTGGCAGGCACAGGCCTTAACGGGCCCAGTCTTCTATGCCGACATCTCTTTGATGCGTGACTGGAACACAACGCACCGTTGAACCGAGCCTAGTTATTATCTACAGTGACCGGGGCCCGGTCGCCTTGCGACCCCCGCTGACGACCGGGGTCGTCTTCATCTGTTGTGGCGGCTGGGGCGTGAGGTTTGCCTTTCCCTCATGAGGTCCGCCTGGTCCATCGCAGAAGTTGACTGCCCCTCGCTCCGGACGATGGATTGAACCAATGCCGGAAGCGAGACAAGCCGCCAATCGCAATCACCGAAGACACTACGTTGCTCCGCTCCTCCGGACGATCAACACAATGTTGACAGTGACACCCGGGCGTGTCGTCCCCCCGAATCAGAAACAGGTCGACGTCGAGATACCTGGGTACCTCAACGTCGACCTGACGACGATGTGAATGCCTCCTACCGTTATTTGGGATTGCGATGGTGGCCTTCCGAGAACCATGAAAGCGTGACAAACATGATCTCGGACTTCAGAAAGGCCACCTCGAGACCCAATGACTGTTGCAACCCCGCGTGTCATTACGTCGGCCGCCAGGACTAGCCAGGACCAGCATGTCGTCAGCGTAGCGGAATACGCTGCGCCACTAGAGATCGCGCAACACCCGATGTCCCTTAGGCGGCCCCCGTGCGGTGTCCCTTGTGGAACACCGCACGATATCTCTCGCTAGTTCCACTCTTCCCGGTGACCGGGGTAGATGACGACCCTGTCTGTCAGGTCGGTCGGCATCCGGTAATATTGGAGTGCCTCTGATGTAATTCCAGGGCAGGGTATTGAAGGCATTGGCGATATCAAGAGAACCTGCCCCGGGAAACCGAATTCCCATCGTGAGAGCCTCGAGCGGAAACCGACCTCGATCTCCACCAGATCCGGCCCCACCCTAACCAACTGCCCGATCAGGCGGTTTGTAATTACTCTTTCAAAAAGCTTGCCCACTTCTTCGAGTAGCGCGATGGGCCGGTTTGCGAACTATTGTAGGAGGTATTTTTATTGCTGTGTTGCATCAAATACATATATAATGGTATAATGCTAGGCTATAATGGTAATAACTTCGCTATAATGGAATTATGCTAGGCTATAATGGTAATAACTTCGCGCGTTAAAGGAACTGGCTGACGTATAAAATAAAATCCAAAATAGACATCCAAGTGATGTATTAATAAATTCATACAGATTTCGTTCACATAATACACAATAGAAAAAACTATTTCAACTACAACTTCATAAAGAATAAAACATCTTACACGCTATTAGCATCATTTGGTTACATAACTTTCAATAAGTAACGTTCTGACGGGCTAAAATGGCATTAAAATATTTCATCACAATTAGATTTCACAATATATTATTAAATAAATACAAATTATATAAGACGAAAGAACATAAAACAGGTTTCAGTATTGAATTAAAAATATCTCGAAATAATTATATAACTTATAATTCTTTTACACATTTACGAACTAATAGGTAAAATATCTATTTACACGACTGCAGTGTTGCTAAAACTACATGCGAAATTAATTCATGGCAACGATTATAATCATCACAATTTACAAAGATTTCTTCATGTGAAATCTTGACACCTACTTCGTATCAGGCGATAGAAATGTGGGACTGTGCACGCAAAGATATTGATCACAAAATATGATTAACAAATCTAAAATTATTGCTATTTTATAGGTAATCAAATGTACCTATGTGTAGTACGCTCACTTTTGTTAATACTAATGTATGGCAACGCGCGCGGTATGTAGGTAACTATATCGTATAGGTATTAGCAGTATCACTATTACTACCTATGAATATAAGTGAACGTTTAAGAACTTAATATACAGAAAATCTACGATTATAAATATGGGAATGTGTAGTTGTGATTACCTACGGTATCAGCCTGAAGGCAACGAGGATAAATACTGAGAATATATTTAATTACATTTGTTTTCTTTAATTATCCTCTGTTGTCTTACAAGCGCGAATACCTATTGCTATAATTACGACACTTTCGCCTATTAAAATGTGGAAATTGTTAAAATTTAACATGTAACAACAATTTTCAGTGTTCATCGTCACTTGTGAGACCATAGGCGCACATTATACTCGTATAGCAACTATAAAGAATTTCTTTGGTCCATATTGAATAACTGGTAGCTGATGAATTAGCTTAAAAATACCGAATGGATCGTTTGATATTCAAACGACTATACACGTATAGTATAAATATAAGTTTCGGCCTACAGTCTCGCAGTAAGAACACGATATCTATAGACAGCATGCACCAACAATCTAAGACACCTCAATATCATCTACTAGAACAAACTAGACAACAAACAGTCACTGGTCCGATAGTTTGTCGCTGATATACCTATCTCTTTCACTACTCATCACAATTACATATTTGGCAAATCTAACTGAGCTGTAAACACATATCTATTGCTTCGTTTACGCGAGGCGTAATACTGGTGTTACGAAACTATCAGTTTATGAGCTTACGAACGAGAGCTTAATACAACGTTATCTTTAACGTAATGATCATTAATTTATACACTGATTTGAATACCAATAATAAGGTTATTTTTATTTACAAATAATTTTACATTTGACTTTTGCTGATTAAATTAATTTGTATAAATAAACTAATATTTTAAAGTACGTGACACCAACGCTAACACTTTATTTGAAATTGTATAAGCTAAAATATCACATTATAACAAACTAAACGCTACGTCGAAACTAATTGGATAATTCCAACTGCCCATGCGCAGTCGTTTGAGTTTCTTATATTGGAATTTAAAAATAGCTTATCGCGACATTTCCACAAGAACAAGTAGAACTTCTCAATATATAACACCAATTTTACATTTTTACTAAGAAATGTTTCGCAATTATTATAAAACAGTGAGCACTTGAGCTTAAACGCTCCACAAACGTCACATACCTACCTATCAATGCTTTCGAACTACCAAACTATAGAAGACAATACACATACAGAAGGTTTTAAAAAGATTTATGAATGTTGAAAAATATAAGTAAAAAATCCGCGTCGGGACGGACGGTCTACTGGCAAAACTTACAATATTGGTGTTATAAATTCTTAGCGACGCTACTGCATGAATTCGTAATGACACTATCGTAACATCTCAATAATGACAGTATAACGTGTAGATAGACGACTGTCCTAATGTGGAATGGTTAAAATGTTTGAGTATGAAAACCGTGTATAATAACAATGACATACATGTTTTAAACAGTAGTATAATACTGAACAATCTATACTGTTGTTAACGTCGTAAAATTAACTAACGTTGACCGTTTAGCTGCTTCAACATAACTATTTTACAACATTAACGTGTGTTTATGTCGTGAACTGTGATTGTATAAAATACTAGAATAAATAAGCTCGTAGCCGTACAAACAAAATTCAAGCCTTAGGCCAGATATCCCAAGTAAAGTATTTATAGTTGAAATTCGTAACACTCCCAAGATCGTTTTATACTGGTGTTTCATTTAGTAATTTTGAACACATAATCCATTCAGTCAGACTCATCGATACAATCCAGCCCTATATAACCAATATTTTTGGTTTCCATTATACATTAAAACACGAATATACAATACATTTAGAATTGAATGTGTGTCGTAGACACGGAGCTCAATAGACATTTGAATAATATCCCCAGACAGGAACATTTGAACTTGTCAGTTGTATGGCCTTGGGTTCAGCATACTAAGCTGGAATACAATTTCAAGCTTGCACTGCTGCGGCTGCTGACGTAATACGTGGTTACTAGATTTAACACAGGTTTTCTACGAACATTGGTATTGACCTACGTTCCATGGCTGCCAGATGTTCCGTCTCTGTCCACCTTAGTCCGGCAGCATGTGCACGAACGAGACGGGGAACATGCCGCGCCGGCTGGTGCCCTCCACCTGCCCCTCCATCCAGTTGTCGTCTTCAGTGCGCTCGTTGATCACTACGATGACTTCTCCCTCACGGAATGATAGCTCGTCTTCGTTATCTGCTGAGCAGTCATACAGTGCGCGACACCGTCGCAGGCCTCCCATCTAAAATAGTAAACGGACGTTACTTCATTATGATATGATTAAATCTACTATGCTCGAGTTTAGGGGAATTAAAAAATGAAAAGTTAATAAATAAATTATGGGAGTCTTATTCATCCCAAACTTTATTGATAACCCCTACGGCCCTACCGATTTTTTTGTTTTTTTTTTTTAACGTGACCTTTCGCAGTTCAGCACACTAAGGCTGGTTACTGCTTAACCGGGCAATCCTGTGGTGGCCTCAAATGAATTTAAGGCCATTTGAGGCCCCAGCCAGGGCTAAAAACTACTATAAACTAAATGATCGCTTCGCTAAGGGCATCTCCTGTGGGATACGGGCCTCGGCTTAACGGGGTCATTGAGAGGGCCTTACCGATTTAAAAGCAGTGCTATATACGCGGTTCTCGAGGCACAAAAGTTCACCCACTGGCTTGTGTAAATAAACCTGCTGCCACTGCCACACCGCACAGCTAACTCTGGCACGACGGCTTTTTAGTAGTCCCCACTCTTGCATCTAAAACTCACCATCGTGATAGACGCCGAGGGCGAGCGCGAGTGCACACTGGACGTGTCGGACACATCAAGCGAGCGACTATCACTCCTGCGCGACCGTTCCCGCGAGCGCGAGCTGTCGCACGACAGCGCCGACTGCAGGCGACTGTCGTCCAGACACGAGTCCGTCATGTCGCACAGCTCCAGCGATGAGTCTTGACTAGAACACTCCTGCAAACATGTAACTTGGTCTTAGTATAAGGAATGTGTTTTGAAGGAACAAAGACTATCAGCTAAGCTTCGAGATTCATATCAGACATTTAGCATCAAATATTACAAATCCTTAGGACTTCTAAGGATTTATAACGTTTGTTTTGTTTTTTTTTTTAATGGCACTTATAACAATGCTCCAGAAAAATGTACTAAATTATTATTTTCTAGGTTGATATCTAGGTTTAAAAAATAAAAATAAATAAATGATGCAGTTATTCATGCAGAACAATTTCAAAAGTTAGTGTTCCACACTTTATTAAGAGTTGGTTTACATGTTATTTGGAATAAAAAATAAACTTTAAACATCATATTAGATGACCTACAAGTTAGGGGTGATTCCTAGTAAATAAAATATCTACTTAGTATACATCTATTTCTATGAAAGGAGGATGTAAAACGAAGGGGATGTTTATTAAAACAAAAGAAAGCCGAAAGCTGTTAGATAAATACGGCATGCAGTGAGGACGAAATTAAATATCCATAAAATACACAAATTGGAATAAAATGCATAGTTTATGGTGCAAGTAGGAACCGATTGTCAAGAGTTTTAAATTGCCAAAGGATCCCTCAACAAGCCAACAGTGAGGAATCAAAGCCGCGAACCAAACATACGTTGCACCGTATAACAAAACAGTGTAGGCTATTTATCAAGCGATTATGATAACTTGTTGCTTTGAATATAAAAGCTAAAATAGCGTGCACAATTTTGCGGATATCTCCGGTACTGTGTAAAAAGTTATTCGTGGTTTTTAGTATTGCACGTTTTCGATTTTGCCAGTGTCCTCTTGACAATAAAATATAATTAAAACAATTATTAATAACAATGTAAGGGCGTAAATCAAACAAGGGTAAGCGAGTAAGTACACTAAGTTCTCTGTCTGTCGTTTGTTACCCTTTTCAGTTTCGCTTTCACAGCCTTTTCCAGGTGCAATCTATTTTTCTTCTGTAGCAAAAACAAATATAACCTTGTACTATTTGAAGTTCATGTTAGTCGCTGTCATTTCATTTTGTTTTATTTTTTACCTTCCCAATGATTTTGTTATCTTAGAAGCTATAAATTATGTACAGTATTTTTTTACAAATTCCGAAATAATTTGTCACGCTTTTGCAATCAAATGAAATGTTGCTTAAAATATATGTTACATACAAAGTTTTTCAATTAAATCGATTCAAAAGCATCACAAACTGAAAAATTATATATCTGTCCCACTCACACCCTTTATACCACGTGGGAGCTTACCATTGTAAGTTATGTAAGTAGTCAACGTAGCTTTATTCATAGAGTTCCGGATCAGGGCCCTCTGGCTTTAGACCCCGAAATATTAACAGCTGGAAAGCCACAAAACCTGGCCAATCTATGTGATGATCACGTTTATACAAAAGTTTATATAAAAAGTATGCAGAGTAATCTGCATACCAATCCTCAAACACGGAGGACACACGGGGACACGATAGTGGCATGCCCAAGGTATTTATGTACCTGAATATTTCATCCCTGATGGAATGCTAAGCCCGAATGACCCGCTTGGTCCGGAAAATATGATTTCAGTTTTCTTCAAATATTTAGATGAAAAGCATTACAGTTTATCTTGTTGACGATTTTTTAAAATTATTATTATAGCCACGTCAACTACCTACGTAACGTACACACGACTCCCGGGAAACAGTCTGCCTATTCCGTAAATATGTCAACGTGAAAGTTTAGGTGGAATGAGCGTGAAGGGAACTACCCTCCCTCCTAAAGATAGGGCTAGGATTATTTCATTTCACCTAAATTTTCATGGCGATATTTTTACAGAATAGCAGTACAGATCTCCCATCCCACAGCATAGCAAGACAATAATCAAAGTGATAAGTAAGGTGCAGTGCGTACCTTGCGCGGCGGCGGCGTGGGCTCGTCGCGGAGGCGCGCGCCGTTGTGCAGCGCGTGCGCGCCCGGCGGCGTGGGCGGCGTGGGCGGCGGCTGCGCCGGCCGGGCCTTGGCCTGCACGCCGCTTACTACTGCGGGGGCACATTGCATGTTAGTATTATTTATTTTATCATTTATGCACACAAAGAAACAATAAGAATCGGCATGGTGAATTCTTCTGAAGAAAACAAAATGTGATCAAAATCTCTTTTTTATACTCTGGCCGAGATAATTTATAGGTAGATTTCTTATTTGGAACCCAAGTCACTAAGTGTCTTAGTATAAAAGAAGTTTTGTGATAAAAGATGTCTGATAGAGACCATCATCTGCATACCTTTTCCCAACAACTCGTAAGTAACCTTCTTCGATGCAACACCCAAGCCAATTACCCCACAATTACAGAATGGTGTCAATCCTGCTGGTTCTCAGTAAAGTGTTTTAATAATTAATACTTAACCAGATACACTTTTATAAAAAATCCGTGTTTCATGAACAACAGTATGTTTTAATAAAGAACATCTTTAACTCTTGGGAAGATTCGCAAGATGCTTTTGGATTTTTTGCGACTTCTCGAAGGCGTTCGATTACGTTAACCATGTGACGTTTTAGTTGAAACTCGAGAACATGGGATTAGGATACATCCCTTGATTTACTTAGATAGATCATACATGAAAGACAGATAGGTTAAAGTCCAGGTAAACGGTGTAAACTTACTAGGGTCTGAAATGACACTAGGCATTCAGCAAGGTTCAATATTGGGTCCATTCCTCTTTGTAGTCTTTATAAACGGTTTGTCCCAATTGCTTCAACATTAACCAAAGATGGTGTTATTTGCTGATTATTGATATTTAAGATGGACCGACGATCATAAAATCTTCATGACGTCATTTGATAACTCTATACATCAGGTCCAACATTGGTTTACGGCAAACAACTTAGGACCAAATGAAAAAAGAAAAAACAAATCAAATGTATTAAATTTACTTTACCAAATGTGCGATTGTACTAACAAATGTGCAATTATATTAAATGAATAAAAACTGGAATTTATTGATGAAACCGTTTTCCTATGAAGCTCTTTAGACGAGAAATCGCAATGGGGGCCTCACATAACATCTCTTGCGGGCGGGTAAGCTCAGCTGCTTATGCTATCAGAAAGATAAGAGAGTTAACATATGTAGAAACTACGCGTTTGGTCTATTTTAATTAATTTCACAGCGTTATGTCGATTGAATCCATAATTTGCAAAAGCATATTTTGCCAGCCATTTCATTTTAATCCATAAATTAATATAACATACAATACTCATATTTATTTTACAAATATAATAAGATTTTGATAGCATTATTATTCATCGTGTAGGAATACAAGATCATGATCACTTTTGATAACATCATAATCTAGTGCTAATACACGCGTCACTTCAATTCTAATTGATTGAATTTATCCCTTTTCAGGTTTATTTTTACTCTGTTACACTCTGTAGAAACGCTGCGTCCACTCTGATAGTTATCCCGTTCAAGAAGGCTTCGCGAGGCTGCTCGGTCGGAGGAACCTATTAGGTTATTAATAGTATGAGTGTTGTACCGTGCAGCGAGCGCGCGCTGTCGGCCGAGGGCGAGGGCGTGGAGCGCGGGTGCGGCGGCTGCGGCGCCTGCGACAGCGACACGGCGGGCGGCAGCGGCGCCGCGCGCTTCTTCAGGCTGCCGATGTTGTCTGTAACACACGTGTGCGTTCTTTAATACGGCTGCTATACATGTTCATTTGCATACACATTTACCATGTAGCGCAGCTGAGGCAAGTGACCACCGCTCGGCTGACTAGCGACCAAGGACCAAGTCTCCTATTTTCATAAATTCGTCATTCCATCACAATCCCATTGTCATTTCGTAATCTGCTAAATTCGTAATGGTCGATCATTGGTCGGTCAAAGGAAGTGTGAAAATTTTAGCAGATTAGGTACTGCATACGTCTGTCATTCATTTGTCACTATGTACGAGATTACCATTCTATGCCATTTCTTTCAATGGAGTGTCAGTGGTTGACCATTGGAAAGACATAGAGACGCTTTTATATTAGTAGATTGCCAAATTTGACAAAATCAACCATTATGAAATCAATGATAGACTATTCTGACACTATGTAATAGCAGACTTGAGGCCCAGGCCCAACTAAACTAAAAAGTATCATTCATTCGATACGTAGAAGCTAGCACGAAGACGTGTATGACGAGCACGCGCGAGGTTTTGGTTTGGTGGAACGCAGCATATACGAATGGACAATGGGCTTATGGCATAGTTTGGGAAGCTACCACAAAGTGAGCTAAACTTTTTGTTTTATATAAGTATCGTATATACCTTTATATGCATATAGCAATAACTTGTCATTTTTTAATTACAAAGAGACAGTTTCAGTATATATATTCGCATGGATACTGACAGACGTTAGGTTTCCTGGGCAGCGTGGTGGGCGTGGGCGGCGCGTGGTGCAGCGAGTCGCAGGTGGAGGAGCGCGAGCGCAGCACGGGCGAGTCGCCCGCCGCCAGCGCGCCGCACCCGCCGCCGCCGCCGCCCGCGTACGACGGCGGACGAGACCGGGGACACTTCTTCTCAGGAGTTAAGCTGCCGTTTTGCTGGAAAGTGTCAAAATATGTGTTAGATATACAGTCTATAGAGCCGGTTCGACAAGGCGCGCATTTTTTAAAGGTAGCGTTACAATATACAACTTTATTCGTTACATAAAATCATGCACATTTCAATTAGAGATTTTGATTACGATCCAAAGGGTTTCGCCGACAAACATGACATGCAAGATGCGCCTCATGGCAACACAAAGCGCGAAGCATAAATCATTTTGTCGCGATGCGTCTCGGTGTGGGCGGAATATACATAAGAAAATAACAGCACACCTGTATTCCCCAAAGAGATAGGCAGAAGTATGTCATCCACATTTACAATTCATACAATACAATAGGCACAATAGAGATTATCAAAAGACATAGTATAGCTTTGAGAAAAGATATGCAAACAATATGAAACAATTTCCAACACTGAAAAACAACCACTGTTGACCACTCCAGACTTCGAAAAAAGGAAGATAACAGTAAGATACGACGATTACTTGACCAGGGTTACAGTACTTATTCGAAAGAGTGTGTCCTTTGCGTTCCGCAGCCCTGGAACGCAAAGGACACACGGATGGGTTTTCCCTTCCGCTCCGCCCAGAGTGGAAGAAGTCATTTGGTGATTTCCCTTCCATATAAAAAGATAGGTACTTGAAGCACTTACTCTTTCATCTATAACTGTGTCGTCGTCAGAGAAATCTGTAGAGCCGTCGTCGTGTGATAAATTCCAGTCTATGTTGATATTCTCGAATATACTCTTCTCTCGTTTATCGACATTTTCCAGCTGGAAAACAACACATACCCTTGTAACGTAACACCTTTGCACATTATAATAAATAAAGCGGACGCAAACAGTAAGCACAGTCAGGGGAATTCATTCTTTATCATCTTAATAATAATATTATAGTGGACGTCATAGAACGAAAAGAAGGCCTATTCTCACGTAAAAAGCGTTCAAATTCAATTCGCTATTTTAACTCAGCAAGACTCTTCTTGCTAAGTTAAATTTAAAAACACCATGTCTCTACATTATAGGTGTTTTTGACAGTTTGTGAGTTGTGACTGCTATGCGAATGGAATAGCGATCGCTCCTTACAAATACGAGAATGACCCCATCCACTTGACTTTTATATTTAATTAATAATTTACTATCAAAAGCGACCAATTAATTTATCTGGCATTTAAGACTCAACTAAAAGATACATACCAACTCTAAACAACCAAGATGCCCATATTGCCTCGCGATCTGCAAGGCGGTCCTTCCACTGTTATCCTTGATGGTGGAGTCAGCGCCCGCTTTGAGCAACAACTTCATAGGTTCAGTTCTGTCGGTGGCCGCACACAGGTGCAAGGCGGTCATGCCCTGCGAGTTGGGCTTGTCTAACAGCGTGGAGCCACCGTTTTGGACTAGAAAATCGACTATGTGTAGAGAAGAACCGTCGCCCAGTTCCCGAGATATCGCTAAATGCAGTGAGGTTTCGCCTAGATCCTGAAAAAATTGTTTTTGTTAGCTTTTCAACTTTAGGCTTTTTTTGTAATTATTCATTAATGATAAATAATAATATAATTTTTAGTTGGTAAAAAATAACAGTTTTACACGCCATTTTTGTATGCAAATTTAAATCAGATGAGTACGCGTATTTTATAGACTATTTTTTTTCCACGTCTGTCTGCCCATAAATACATAAGTTCAGCCAATCAACGTCCACTGCTAGACGTAACGTAGGCCTGGGCCTCCCCTAGGTATTACCATATCGACCGGTTCCCACGATCTAAGAAGGTCCTCCAATGCTGCGTCTTGGGATTACACGATTGCATCTGCAGAACCTTTTGTTCCCATAGACTGTCTGTACTCGTAACGTGATTGCACAAAATTAACTAGTCCTCCTCCCTCTGTGCAATCAGTACTAACCGAGCCGGGCAGCGCAGCAGCCAGGTCGGCTCCCTCAGCATACGCCTGCAGCAAGTTCTGCAGGTGTCCGTTGTTGACAGCGTGCTCTACCTCCGAGAGCCGCTCGGCCGCGTCGCAACATGTCTGCGCCGCGAACGCGCGGTATACGTACTTCTCGCGGATGAACCGGAGACGGTCCTCCCTGGATATAAACAATTTTTAACTGTAAGTAAAAACACAGCCGCCAATGTGAAATGGAACTGGTCTGGCCCCTTCTTCCGCAACATACAGGAACCGACAACGCAAGTGGAAGCAATGAAGTGAGAACTTTGCGCTGCCTTGGGACACAACAGGCTCATCTCTACTAATATAATAAAGCTGAAGAGTTTCTTTGCTTGAACGCGCTAATCTCTAAAAGTAACAGTCGGGTTCATGAAGAAACTATAGGCTATACGGGAACAGAATAAAATGGAATAAGCGCAGGCAAAAGCTAGTTATAATAGTGAAATAGTCGCTTGAGGGTTGTGACGGTAAAATTGGATCTGAGAGAATTCCCTTTCGTCGTTTTGTCTGGCTCTTTGGGCCCATATTTCAGAGCCTCACTCGATACTATCGAGCATTACTTAAAAGTAAGTTCAACCAATAGCTATGAACGAGTTAAAATAATGCTTGAGCCTTGAATTAGGTTCTGTGGCTTTTCTCAGAAAACAATAAGAAGGAATGTTGTAAAACATAACTTGTGAACTTTGACCAACAACAACGGACTAAAGAATAAGGACATTAGGCTAAACAAAAGTGTGAAAGAAACAAGACATTTTGGAAAAAGCAAAATATACATATCACTTTGAGGAGGCTTGAATAAAATACTGACTTTTTTATCAGGATACTGGCATTTTCTGAATCTATTAAACAATTAACAAAATATAGAAACTTACATAGTACTCTCAGGCGTAAGCTTATCCCTATCATCGAGAGTATTCTCCATGATCTCGTTGAACATCTGGTTGCCCATATGTCGCGCGAGCAACAGTTGCGACGTGCTGAGCCGGTCCAGCGTCAGCGACTGTATGCGAGATATGTGCACGCCCAGCTCTCGGTGACTGCCTGAACACTCGATGCAGACGATTATGCCGAAATTTGTCGATAGCCAGGTGGGGTCTAGAAAGGAAAAAAACATTAGAAAGACATGCACTGCTGGTCATATACCTACTTCAAGAGTCATTACATCGGTCGACCCCGTGCGCCTCGTATCCAGAAGATACACAACGGCTTCACCAGGAAATTTTAAATATGCATGCAATTCAACTTTTTCCTACTATAAAAGATGCTTGATTCGAATCGCAGTCACCTTTGAAAAATCGGTTATTTAGGTAACCTTTAATATTATGGTGTTATGATGTGTATTCTACACACATTATGATGTCGATAGACGCTGCCGAATTTGGTCGGTTTTTCTAGGAGCGAGAAGACTATTTGGCAGTCGTGCATAATGTAATAACTCATACTTTGATAATCAAACAGGAAGTATTCGACGATTTATACCTAAAAAAAATGATTTTAATTTGTGTTATTACGAAATTAGATATCTATTGGGAAAGGAAGTCCTTTATCTACACAATTTCAATGTCACTTTGTGGTTAAACAATTAATGTATTTCGGCACAAAAGAAAAATAATGACTAATTTTCTGAAAGTCATTACTTATTACATAATTTCTGGGTATTGGTTTACCCAGTTACTAGTCATGGAGGTCAGATAGGCGTCACTCCTTGTAAAATACTGGTCCTCAGTTGTATCCAGACAGGCTGGAATGGAATTCGACCCCAATATGGGAAAAGGCTGTTGCGTATGATGTGCAATTCTTTGCTGAGTTAACAGCTATGTTTTATATAAATTTTATGATCTTCCGGCGTTCCAACATTATTTAGTCACAGATTTTTGGCATCATTTACATAAAAATGTTACGTATTTGAGAGCAGTGGTGGCCGAGTGGCAACGGCCCCGACTTAGAAATTGTAGGTCGCGGGTTCAAACCCAGCCAGGCGCATTACTTTGTGTAATCCTAATCAATTTCATCACCACTGCTCTCAAAACGGTGAAGAAAAAAATAGTGAAATTCCTCACGATGTTTTCCTTCACCGTTTTGAGAGCAGTGGTGATGAAATATATTACACTAAGTAATGCGCCTGGCTGGGTTTGAACCCGCGCGTAAGTCGGGGCCGTTACCACTCGGCCACCATTGCTTCTTACCACTCGGCCACTACTGTTCCTTTTACTGCGCCGCTCTTGACTGGGTTATTATCAATTAAACGTACCATTAGTAGACCCGCAGTCCGCACACACTTGGTTGCCGGGCATGGCCCTGACGGCACGTATGATCGACCGCTGTAGGTCCAACAACGAGTGGCCGGAGTCATTGCTCTCGCCCGCCTGCTGGTGGAAGGCCCTCATCAAAGCGCCCTCCTTACAGTTCACCAGGACTGAGGTCCACGCTCGCTGCTCGTTCTCGTCTTCGGCTTGGAAGTGGTATGTTCGGTTATCTGCGAATGAGTGGATGGTACGTGTGTGAAAGGATGTCGGTTGCGATAATGTGTTACCAAGTGTTTCTAAGATTGGATTAATTGTTAGAATTGATCAACAAATCTAAGGTTAACTTTTGTTTGGCATGTTTATTTTATTAGCTTTCATCAAAATGCTGGTTTCTGTGTCATATAATATCGTAATTGCGAAAATGGATGGGGAAATTAAGTTTTCAAGCTATGCAAAATATCTCCAAGGGCAAGATTATTGATCCGCAGTTAATTCAACTATTGGTTAAAATCATGATAAAATTTTCGTTAAAATGTGTTTTACGATCATTTTTGGGTTTTAGAAATTAACGAAGCTTAGGTGCCCATATTTTTTTTTACCCAGTGGTTAACAATAGTTAAAAAAACTCTCCCTAAGCTGCTTATTGAAAGTTGCAAGGAGATGCCAACAATAACCAACCATAATTGGATGAGTTTTTTCATCATAAATATCAAATGAAAGTTGTGTAACTGGTTAAAGTTTCACCCCGTATGGAATCGAAGCCCCAACTTTAGTCAGCTGCAAAAGTTTCTAAGTACCGAGAACTAATAAGAGCAAAACTACTGAAGTATGAAAAACGAGCTTTTTCCCACGACTTTAGACCCATGGTATATTCCGCAGAAACCGTGTACATGATAAGTAAAAAACTACATATAGCTCTCAACAACAGTGTAGTTTTCAATAACTGAAAGAATTTTCAGAATCGTTGCGAATTTTAAGAGATTACTATAATCAAACAAAACACTAAAAATTAACTAGCGGCTACCTAATAAAATATTACATGTCCAATACTCACATGAGACTAGATCAAATGCCCGTTTATCTTCGGCGGCAACTTTAATTTGGCATGTAAGGAGGTTGACCCTCGCGGGGGTCTTGTTCTCGTCGGCGTGGAAGATGTCGAGGAAGCCCTCGGCCGTGACGCGGCAGCGCCGCTTCTGCCACACGCGCCGCACCTTGCCTTCCGACTTCTTTAGCAGGTAGCCGCTCCGGCTCACCCCGTGCTGCTTGTCACCCTGCATCTGGTGCAGAGAGTAGCCACCCACTGATGACACCACCTGAAAGACCAACATCAGCGATAAACGAAGAAAACAACTATTTAGAAACCAACAGTAAGACTAATGCGCCGCGACTACAAATATCTGGCAAGTCATCGTGATTCTCAAGACGAGTGCAAAATAATAAATTGTAAAATACATTACCTCTCTGTCCTGAGGCGCAGCTGCTCGCAGCATGTTTCTCAGCTCTAATAACCTCCGTCTCTCGTCGTCTTGCTGCTGTCTGATCTTCTGCAGCTGCACACTCAAGTCTGCCACGTACACACCAAAGTGCTCAATCGTCTTCAGCCCGTCTTGAAAGTAATTCGTCTGTGCGTGATAGTACTCCACTAAATGCTGGAGCAGCTCGATCCCCTTCTTCGTCTTTATTTCGTTGAACTTTATCAGGTACTGCAACAACAACGTTAAAGCTAACACTTCAACAGGGCCAGTCACAACAACGTTCAAAAGTGGAATGGAGCCAGTTCATTGGGCACTGGGCAGACAGAACGACGCCGAAAACATCGCGTGGGCACGAGCATGCTTATTACTTCATCAGAGACCGTGTCTAATAGGACGCGAGACAGACACGAGCGCACCCGGGACTGTGGAAACGCACCGATATTACTACGTGCCCTTCCGCGAGTTAAAATTATACTTGATGACGCACGCGCACGCGCATTCGCGATATAGTGGATCCAGATTTGTCTTGCAGAGTTGTGTAAGAATAATAAAGCTCAGCGCGCGACCTTGCACAACTCTCTTGGCGAGTCTCCGGCTTAACTTTATCTTTTCGTTTGTTGTAGTTACAAGTTTATTACATTCCTAGAAGGTACACTTCGCGGTTGTTGACTTGTTACAAAGCTATCCGTAGCAGGGTGTTGTTCTGTTTATTATAGCTGAAGCGTTAACAATAGAGGTCCAGTAAATGCGTGGGCTGTGGGTATGTTGTGGCTGGCGCTATTTGCACCGAGTAAGTCGTGGAACAAAGCGAGGGTCAGCGCGTCGTCGTCGGCCCTGCGCGGCGCAAGGCCGGTCAGCGACCTGACGCGCGCCTCCGCGGTACCGCACCGACCACCGACCCCACCAACACAGGGCTTCTAGCTTTCTTTTTTTAGCACTTAACAAAGAGACAGGTTATCGAAAACTTTGATTGCAAAAGTATCTTAACGAACATTTTGCTGATCATCCATTATATAGGTTTATGTTTGGAATAATTATACGTTTACTAAAACATTTTATGTGTAAACTTCATTAAAGTTGTCAAACACGTCCCTTATGAACTTTCGCATTTGTCAAGACAGACTTTGAGCAAACATCCTAAGTTCCTAACTAAACCGATAATGTTGGGTCGGAAAACTCGGGAGCGGAAGTTCGTACGGTAGAATATCAAACCAATGGAGCTTGCTGTGGACCAACAGCAAACAACGAACTATAAAATACCAACGTTTAATTGAACATTATTGATAAGTTAATTAAAGCAGATAACGGACAATTAACCTATGTCATTACGTTATAGGAAAACCAATAGTAGAAACAAACAAAAGTGTTTTTTTTTCTTGTGGCAGGTATTAAGTAATAATTGCAGACAACTAATAATATTTCTTGTTGTAGTAACTGAAATACCGATTTTACACATGCAGTCGCAAAAAAAAATGCATTGCTGGTGTGGTCTGTGGTTAGGAGTGGGTTTTTCTACCCGTGTTTACGGTTTCTTGTAAGATAATTCGCTAACGATTGTAATTATCCTGTGTCAAGATACGAGTAGATCTAGCTGGTGACTTGCTTACTTAAGTAATATAAAAAAACCTGCAATTTATTATTATACCCTAGAAGCGTTCAAGTGCCTGTAAATAGGACAGGGAAAACTGTTAATAAAATTAGAACTTTATAATCAAATGCTTAGTCTACCACCGTCCACCGTCTGGTTCTTCAGGGCATTACTCTTGCAGTGTCACAGTCACAAACCAATATTCTCGAAACGCAAAAACGTACTCAAGCATAGATAGCATAGCCAGCCTTTTAACGTTCCCACTGCTGGGACGCAGGCCTCCTCTCTAGGAGAGGGAATGGACCGTAATCCACCACGCGGGCCCAGTGCGGGTTGGTGAATGTCACATGTCTTCGAATGTTTGGTTCTAGGACATGCCGGTTTCCTCACGATGTTTTCCGTCACCGTTTTGAGAGCAGTGGTGATGAAATTAATTACACAAAGTAATGCGCCTGTCTGGGTTTGAACCCGCGGCCTACAATTTGTAAGTCGGGGCCGTTACCACTCGGCCACAACTGCTCTCGTACGAAAACGTACTCAATAACATAAAAAATAAACCATAAAGAACAAAAAATATGTCTTGGATACGTTGTAAACATAAAATTAGTCACGTCTTTCATTCGAGTTTATCTCATCGGAAAGCTCGAAATAACTCGGATTTGAAGTTTTCTAAAGCTCGTGATTAAGTTCCCAGGGGTGCTAAAAGGATGAATGAGCAAATGGAGAACTTTCCAACTCAAGCTGTTTAGAAACTAAATTCTGTATCGCAATAATATTGTTGGGTATCTAACTTTATTTTATGCGGGCGACTGCTATTTAATATACAGAGTGACTTTAGACTTTAATTCATTGGAGATCTTTCAGGGGGTGAAAGACTCATAAATATGTAAATTAGACATCTTTTACTATTGGATCAACTTTGAAATATGAAAAAGGTCATTCAATGCATTTATGTTTTGTTAGAGTTTTGTGCAATTTTGTAAGTTATATTTAAATATTACAGTGTTAAGTCTGATTTTAAATTTGAAAAAGTTCTTTTTGCATAATTATTAGATATAGGTTTATTAGTCCGTCTTTAAATTAAGATTGTAATGTTGTTTTCCATGTTTAAAGTTTAGATTATTATTTTTTCAAAACCATTAGTGTATTGGGGTCACCTGTAAAGATAGTGTGTGTTAGTTGAATAAATAAATAAATGTTAGACGACTCTGAGACAGATTCCGTAGGATTTTAATAAATCTTAATTAGATGAAAATGATGAAAAAATCGTTTTATATACAGTAAATCGCATATAAATTTAATAGTTACAAATATATCTGTATCTTATTAAAAAAAATAGTTTACAATTTCACGAGATATTTTACAATCTTACGGCATTTGCAATTTTCCAGTGACACACATAACAAAATGTAGATAACAGCTTTCTTATTTGAAAACTCTTTCATATTCATGTATTTTAAGTCACCTCGAACAAGCCGGAAGCGGTGGCCAAAATGCAATTGTAATAAAAAAGTTAAAAGACAACATTGTGGTCCACAATGTTGTCTTTTAACCCAAAGGTTGACTGGTAGAGAATGCCTTGTTGCATTAAGTCCGCCCATGTACCACTATTGTACATAAAGTTTAAATAAATAAATAAAAACTCAACCAACAACCCACTCTTACTCTTACTCTTTTGTTTAATCTGCACACAGACTTCAATATTAGACACTTTATTATAATTCTTAGATGAAAAATTCACATTGGCACGCTTTAATTGCAGTTTTCAAAACACCAAGATCGAATATCCTCACAGAAACAAATTACACCAACGCAACAGATTCGTAACTATTTATTTCAATTGTTTTAGCACCTTATTGAGTCTAGCCAATCACAGAGCCTTATTAACAGTCGTGATCTAGCAATCTGCCCGTGAACCCCGTCTGCTGCCATTTGGCAAGTTTGTCACAGCTAAAGATATTTACCGAGACATTTGGCATTGCATTCAGCATCGCATATAGACGCGTATGTTATGCAACACACGATTGGCACTCACTAACAGTTTTTATGTCTTAAAAGGGACTAAACTTTGGCTGGGAGGTACGAGATATGGCCGTATTGTGAGTAAAATGTCGTAGTGCAAGTATTTTGTTGACGTCAAGAATTTTACCTACCTGTATCCTGTCGATATTATTTGCGTAAACTTCAACATTTTCTTTCAGTTCCTTAAATTTATTTGGGGTTGGAGCATCATATCTACTTCTTCCATAGCCTCTCATCTTCATCTCAGTAAGCTCCTTTCATATTTCAAAAGACTGCCAGATACATACATATTGTTTTTTGTCTTCCCTCTTTACTGTTTTTTATTTTCTTGCCCTCATCATCCACAGCCGATTTTGCCTACTGCTGAGCATAGGCCTCTACCCGCGTTCCTGAGCCAGCCTCTACCCACGATATCAACAATGTCATCTGCCCATCTCGCAGCCGGACGACCCACACTTCTTCTACCAGTCCGCGGACGCCACTCGGTCACCGCCTTACTCCACCTATCATCACTACGCCTTACCAGGTGTCCTGCCCAGTTCCATTTGAGTTTCATACGATTTCCGATGTCGAAAACTTTCGTACGTCTTCGAATCTAGACGTTTGTTACTCGGTATATTAGCCGTATGCCAAGGATTGAACGCTCTATGGGTGTCTATGCAACTCTCAGCCTGTATACATACTCCTGCGAGCGCGTCCATGTCTCGGCATCGTAGGTCATGATGGGCGAAACACTCTGGATATAGAGGCGGGTCTTCAGACATTGTGGAATTTTGGCCGACAATATAATGTCGTCCAATTGACTAAAAGCGGCCCAACCAAGCTGTATTCTTCTGGAGACCTCCGCTCTTGTCCCAATTTATGTTTAACTAAGTTTAGTGTAAAATGTGTGCTTCTTCCCTACATCTCTCACGTTTTAGTCAGTAGTCCTTTAAGGTGAACATTCACATTTGCAAGTTGGTATAATAATCACAGCATTATTTTTATTTTTTAATAGTGTTGTCTTTTTTTGTATATATGTATGTTTGTATTTTTTTTGTTCAATATCTGTTTGTCTTTCTTTTAAGTTGCACCTGCCATGGTCTCTCTGCACCACACTAAGGTCGACTGGTGTAAAATGCCTATGGCATTAACTTCGCCTTTGTACTGAGTTTACTAGTGCATAAAGTTTTAGTAAATAAATCTCTATTATTGCGTACTCGTCACATCAGTAGTCAGCTCTTTTCTAACCATATGATCTACCACACAGTCTATCCATCGTTAATTTGGTCTTCCCTCACACTTACAGCCATCCACATTCTTAAAACCTTCTTCACGACATTTAGGTACCTCACGCACAAACTTTTATCTCCACTCCTTATTCGTGTTCTTCTTGCTGAATGTCGTGCTCGTGTTAGAAAGCTTCGAAGAATTCGTTGTCGAGCTGCTTCTGAGCCATTCCGTCTGCGGTCTTCCTAGGTCAGACGTCGCATTGAGTCCTGTTATCGCCTTAATCTGATCAGGAAGTACGAGAACGCCCGGGTGGTCTATAAACTTGTATGTATAAAACCAATTAATGAGTTACTTCATTTATTCAAACGATCCGTGCATTCTCTAAACCAGTATGTGCTAAAGATTTTACCTAATAAGTTCATGGTCGTATAGAAATCCAATTTCACACGTATTATGAAGTTTTTTCTTTATTACAATGATGATTAATGCTCTGCAATAAAATCAGAATGCTTATAATTTATAAACATCGATAACGATTACTGTATAGATGTACACAGGGTGCCAATATTGGCTAACCAGCATAATATTACTTACTATCTTATCAATAATATATTGTAAAACTGCAAATATTATGTCGTTGCTAACAACATTCAACATCCGTTGGTGCAGGAAAGTCAAGTGAAGTTTACTAAAGATTGCTATTCAAGATTCAGGTCTCCATTCGAATCGATATTTTTTTAGGATCTTATCCAACTATAAATTTAGCATTACACAGTAAAATTACAGCAGTATGCTAAATAGTTCACAAATGTATCACCTTTTACGCCGTAAATAGTCATGGTGCTGTTAAATAGGCTATTCGAGCTCACTTTACAGTATCAAAGATAGAAGAAAGATCGAAAATGAACCACTTAAATATAAAACCATGGCTCAAAATCTGAATTTTTACAAAAACAAAAAACAACCGACCGATTAAAACGCTACGAAGTATAAAATAACTTTAATTTCGGAAGTCGGTGTTTTTGGTTGTTTCTTCGCTTTTGACACCGTCTTCAGAAAATCATACCCGTTCATAGTATTTAAGTATAAGCTGAACCGGCTTGATTTTATGTAATGAAATGGTGTAAACAATAAATAGACATGCGATTTCAGCAATCACTGGAGATTTGCTAACATTAATTGAAGAGTTCCGTTCCCCATCTCCGAAGTTCTTCATCAGATCTTCAGCAAATTGAAATAGGCCAGTCCGGGAAATACTCTTCGAACAGAAAAAAAGCATCATCCAAATCGGTTGATTTGGATGATGCTTTAGCAACCGCCAAATGCCGAAAATATCGCTCAACAAACATAAAAAATAAATATTCAGACGATTTGAGAACCCCCTCCTTTTTAGAAGTCGATTAAAAATGTTGAAATGAACGATACCGACAGAATTTTGGCAACGTACGTTTAATGTAACTGTACACCACTGTCATTGCCAATGAACATACGACCTTTTGCAGCCACAGGTTATGCGCATAACGGCACTAGTGCTGTCCACAATGACAGCTATTGCTACAGCTATTTTATGGAGGGTAACTGCTATGCTGCGTAGAGTAGGTAAATGGCTGTCACGGGCAGAGATATTGTTACACACGCATTGTTAATTGCATTCTAGGGCACAAGGCTTACATAGATGTGCGTCTGCGACAGTTATTCTTTCGGTCATTACTCCTGTTGCTAGCTAGTCGTGAACAAAGACTACCTGTCTTGAATTAAAGCACACTTAGTATGAGCTTATCTCACCAGCGATCCTCGCGGTTTAACTGATAAAGCCAGCATCAGATACTCAATTCACTAGCTATTTATATTCCTTTGTGCAAATGACATGACAAATCTTCGAGTTAAGGATGTTTAAATCAGACAGAAATATTTTAGTTGCATCAGTACTCTCTCGTTTAATTCAGGGAAAGCTTTCGATAAAACTGGCAGTATCAATTGTTATTGGGACATTTTCATTAAGTTAAAACATCAGAGGCAATACTGGCAATACAATATTTCAGCAATAAGTGCACGTGTGAGTGGCACGCTCATTAACAGCTGTCACGCGATCCGTTTCATTAATTAACGTTGTGTTTGTAACTGAGGGACAAACGAGTGTAATGCGTAAAGAATGGTGGACGTGGTTATGTCGGTCAGACAGTTGAGGGCCAGTGTCAACAACAGCTTAGTGTCAATATAAATTAAGATGAGATCTCATTAATGAAGTAAGACCCTACAGATCTGGTTACTTTCTCAATAAACGCTAACAGACAATGCAAAGACTAGAACTTAGGAACGAAAATTCACCACCTTACAATACCTTTGTCTCTATTTTTCCGTTTCCTTCTTATCTATTTGTTAAATGTGTGTACATTAACTGTTAAATTAGCAACTGAAAATGCATGAAAGAACGCCATTATTGCCGATGGGATATACCAACGGGCACACAGCTTGTTTTGATATAGGTAAGCTTAAGACAACAAGATTTCCAATATGTATATGATTATCCAAACTTCGAAAGGAAACCCACTGAACCGAGATGAAACATACGGTACGGTACCTACATAATACAGACTACATGGGTATATAGGATACCTCGTTCGGAATTTTCCTAAAATTTATCTAACAAAGTAAGTACCACCATTTGTTACGAGCTGTTGGCCCCAGAGCGATCATTTACAAAGCGTAATGAGGAGGCGTTGCTAAACAGCGCAGTATATCGTGTACCTACGTGTATTAAATGACTTATTAAAGTGGTAAGCGACCAACAGGTCCTGCCCACAGGGCGTGTGAAGTGAAGCCACAAATTGCCCACCAATATTAATTATCCACCTTTTAGCTTAGCTCGACTACCGGCCAAATGTCAGTCGGTGTCAGACAAAGTTCGTGGAAAAGTAATTAAAAGGCAGAATGTTCTTTAAAAATAAAAACAAACTAACTTGATATTTGAACCCCAATTTGTATGAAGAATTGTTTGTTCCAAGAATTGTGTAACCAAGTCATTTATAATCCTTATATGTTCATGATAATCATCATAAAGTCCAAAATGGATTAGCATCGGAATGTCTTAAAACTGTGCTAAGCGCGGATGTTTTTGCAAAGATAGTGATCGTATTTTACAGCTATAAAAGTAGAACTAGGAGGACGGTATCGTAAAAGGCACGTTTTATTTCTGCTAATGAATAGTTTAAGCAATGGCTTTGCATGGTCAAGTATATTTTCTTGACTTAATCGCCGACAAGACACTTTTATGTGAGATGCTATCTAATGTTGTAAAATAAAGGAAGACAAATTAATTGTAATCGATACTACTTTTTCTTGCAGCAGATCCGTAAAAGCGTAATAAAGCTGCCACATAAAATAAATACGGAGCAAGAAGTTACGTAAACAAAGTGAGTTTTATTTATATTTGAAGCCAGTGAAGACTAAATACTTCGAGTATGTTTGCATCGCGATCGTTTTTAAACACTTTAAAGTTAACAGCAGGAGTTTTAATGGTACTTACTTTCAAAAATTATTAGGTCGTATTTCTGACGACTTACCTCACACATTTGCAACTGAAACAGTCTCCTCTCCTTTTCCATTTCATCTGCTATCTCAGCCGGTGTCACCTCACTTCGGATGAGACCGGCTTCCTTCGCCTGCGATTTCTTCTCCTTCTCAATTTTCAGGTACTTGGACTCGTAGTCTTTGGACGCCTTGTCGAACGGCCTTTTTAGATCCCCCTTTACACCCCGCAGGTCACCTTTTAGAAGACTATCGACCGGAAACATGACGATGTTGTTTATATTTTGCATCTGAAACAAGAAATTAGATTTAAACATTTTTTGTTCGTACATGTCCTAGTTTCATTCCCAGCAGTGGTCTAATCAATATCTACAGCGTTCGTGGTTATTAAAATTTAATACCCATTTCCTACTACGTATGTACATAGGTAAATATCGTGAAATTAGATTTAAAAATAAGCAGTGACCTAACCAACATAAATATCGTTCGTGGTTACGAGGAATCTATTTTGATTCATCTACATAATTATATCGTATCATAAATTCAATGAATGTAACAAGACCGGTGACAAACATCATCTGAAGTTTCGTGTATAATTGTGCACAGCTTATTACTGTTGCATAATATCTGCATTCCTAGAGTCATTTACCCGCGATATGTTGCTTCACTTGCGCAGTTTTGACAGACAACACTCCACAAGGTTGCAAATGCATCGCCCGAATAGGCGCCAAACGTCGCGTCGTGATCAGAATAATGATGCCAGGTTGAGACACCCTAATATGCATTTGGATATGACTAAGTATCATTGGCAGAAGATTATTGAAAGCAGACCTTGACCTCAAAACAAAATTTAATTGCTAGCATTCATAGATGAAACTATCAACATATTTTATAGTAAGCGCGCAGACATTACAACGGCCGTTCAGATCAATTACATGAGAACAGAACATAATGAGGCATGCTACATAATTAAGAACGTCAGTCACAATAACGAGTGAAGCAGATAAAGTAATTACACAGCCGAGAACAAAAAGTCAACACGCTATATGGAAACCCCGTTCATGGAGGGCCGATTATGGAGTCAATGAAGCGAATGCTTTGACAGACGAGACTCGGGAGGCAATAGACAAAGGGTTGATGGACACAATGAAACCCTTCCTGAACACTGTTGCTGGTCATTGAATGTTCCGCTAATTATAACGTCACAGGGAAACTGGACATTTATGTTTAATTTATTGCGAGAAGCGAAACATCGTAAATCTTTCTATATAAACGGGTTTACGTTTTCCAAGTTCCAAAACGTCACCATATAAATAACGTAGTAACACGTGTCACTTAATAATGTAACGTTGTTTAGGTAACAGCGAAGGAAAAATGTGGAGGGCATTGAACGCTATTCTTGAAGTCCAACAGGTTACTGATGTTCAAAGCGGTTTTGTTGAAAAACTAGGAATACTCCGATTAAAGGAGAAAACCGTAACATGCGGTGATATTGCGATTGGTAATATGATGCAATGAACGTAACATTTGAAAAAGTATTAATAGAAGTAGCTCATGATTGTCTAGAAACAAAAAACGTATTTAATGAGCAAATGATGCTCTAACATAGCACGAAAGGTTTCTTATTAAATCACATGAAAGGATACACCAAGCCCTAATCTAAGTTTCAAACAAAGTCTAAATTGGAATTGTGAGAAAGGACAACGCTTGATAGCAAAAAATCGATTACCGCGATAAATTCACTTACGACAAGGTTAATCAAATCAGCGAATGTGTCGCACATAGCTCCGCACTGGCTGCAATCTGGCTATCTCGATAACAACTCGATACTCGGACACAATGTTATCCGCGCACGATACTCCCGCCGCGGCACGTCACAAACACGCTCGATTAATCGCGAAACGCTTATCTGAACGCAGAATTGAATTACCAAAGGTTTTGCTTTCCGCGTTCTGTGAAGTTGCACAAGTGTCACGGGATCAAATTCTAAGGGCAACGTGAGAAATATTAAGTCAATGAAACTTAATGCTATGAAGAAATTATAACGCATTCTAATCTTAAAAAGTTCCTTCTATTTATTTAATAACTACTTAATTATGTTTCAGTTCTCTTTTGACAAATAAAGAGATAAAGCGTGATGATTGTATGATTAATTTCATCGATACCCTGAATGTTATATCAGAGATAATTTATGTCTGTTATGTTAACAGCGTTACATACGGCGCGGGGCTGCCTTTAAGTCGTGTTGTTTGCAAACCTCCCGCAATTATTAAAATAAAAAACATAATTATGGCTTTTTCATCTTTTTGAATTTAGAATTCGAAAACAAAAGAATGTTCTTTGTTCGGTCGAATAGTTTTACTGTAGCGTCGATTCAAAGGTGGAAACATCAAAGGAAAATATGCATGCGATTTCTACAACTTTCAAGGGGGATTAACGCGACTTCAGTGCTTTGAGGAAATTACTTCTGGGTTTAGTGCAGCACCATGTGTTAGGACTGTTGAACGATAGTATTTAGAATTTCAACGTGGGCATTCTGGCTTCAGTGACAAGCCACATGAAGGTGGTCCAAACCGCCATGACGCAAGAGAATATCGACGCCGTGCGGCAGCTAATCGTCGAGGATCGTCTTGTGACATACCATGAAATAGAGGCAGCCGTGGGCATTTCAGGTACTACCATCCAAAAAATCCTGCACGAAGAACTAGACCTAAGAAAGTTGATCTCTCGTTGGATATCACATTTGCATAGCGACGACCAAAAAGCAGCCCGTGTTAGATGGTGTCGCAGAACTCTGCAGCGATTCAACCGAGGAGAGTAAAAACACGTTTATGATATGGTTAGTGGTGACGAGTCTTGGATATATGCTTACGATCCAGATTCCAAGCAGCAGTCAACTGTCTGGGTCTTCCAAGACAAGCCAAAACCGACCAAAGTCATACTATTGTACTAGAAGATCGCAAGACGGTTAACGCTGACTGGTATACCACTGCTTGTTTGCCACAAGTCAACAGTTTCGAAAAAATACCTCAAGACGTCGTATGATACTGCACCATGACAACACAAGTTCGCACACCGCCCGAGATACAAAGATGTTTTGGAGCACCCAAAATGTCGAAATTTTACGAGTAGATCACCCGCCTTACAGCCCTGACTTGAGCCTAACGTTTCTATACTGTAGTTTTTTACGCATAATAACTTCAAAACAAAGTGACGAATATGAATAATTTGAAATAGGTGTTAACACAACTCATTACATAATTAACCTCCATAATATACATCAAAACTAATTAAGTACAAAATGGGTGCAAAGCGAACGTTTTTGTTGTACTTGTTACGCGGTGTAACAATGATCATTGTTCGGATTGAGAGCAACGAGAGCACGTGCGATCCATACACTTTACTATATTGTATGGTAATTCATAGTCACACGCTAAAACACCAGTAGAGCATTATGTTACTGATGCTAGTAATGTTTATAGTAGTTTTTTCCCCCATGATGAGGTAATTCTCGGCTTGCCGCGAACGCTGCACTATTTTTGCAGACTTATCAGTCAAATCTACTAATAAGAAAAGGCCTTTTTCTTCGCAAATGATAGCGATGTACACATTTAGAATGGCACAGTACTGGTAGAAGTGTAGGACTTGTTGTCTACCAACCCCATACCATTTTCAAGTGATTTCACAACTTTTCATTAACTTACTACTCTTCTCATGTTCACGGTTTCTCTTCAATTCTGAAATCACTGACGCACTGATGCAAATTTTTATGTGATATTCAAAATGCACCCGGAATGGCCCATGAAGTGAATTTGTTATTCATTGAATTGTTAACCATCAAACTGCTGAGTATAAGAATTTGCCGTGTAGGTATTGTAATATGTCCACAATGAAAAAAGAAAAGGTCAGAATTCCTTGGCCGCATTAAGACAAACAAAGAGCAGAAAAACAAATAAAAACGTTACCGGAAGAGAGAGGAGTTCCACAAACTAATATTGTGAATATGATGAATTAATTCAACTATGACGCTCAACTTGAGCAGCTTCCCAGTAGGTTTAACTTTCGTTAATTGCTCTGAAATTAAACGAAAATGAGATGAACTACGCAGTACCAAGGACCAACAATCCCACAGTTCATTTAACTCCTCTAATTGGTTGGGAACTCGATAATATTATTTACAATACTTCAATATTCTCGCTAAAAAGCATGAGACTGCATCGCCGTTAATTCTATTGCAAAATATATTAGAATGTGCTCTCTAGACAAAACCGTTTTACTACATAAGTAATAAAGTTAGGAACAAGAGTATCGCCCTCTTGCGAATGTATGAAAATACCGAAAGAGCGGTTATAGTGTCCTACATATTTGATAATTTGATGAAACAATCTTGTCGAAAATAATTAACTAATTCCCAAATGAGTAACGAGGTGTAAGGACTTAAAAGCTGTTGATTAAGGGATTGTAAATAAATTAAAAATGAAGAGGCCTCCGAGCGCGTTTACCTTATCAAATATTTATAAAGAGAGATACAACAAACGAATACAACGGTAGAAATTAATTATCGTCTAAGCAAGGCAAATGGGCAACGTTTGTAATTAAACGCATAATCACAAATACGGGCAAAGCCTTTTGTGATTGATTTTGTACATTAGAGAAATTGCGTTAATCAATTCGATACTGACGAAAAATCGTCAGATAATTTGGGAATTGTAATTAACCATTCCGGAATACCAAACTGTGCTCCTTGATACACCACATCGTTTCCATAGTGGGGAAATGATAAATCACAGGAAAGGAATCCAGATCCGATGATATTTGTGTTAATGTTTGATGAATGGATCATAACATGACGTGAATACCGCGCAAAGCACGAAATTGTTTTTATACGTCGCTCATAAAAGTTGATTGTTCGGACAAGTATACGAATAGACCAGACAAATAGCCCCAGCTGAGGTGACTTTAGTCATACATTATTATGATTACTGTAACAGCCACAATTCGGAGTGGTAAACGGAGCGGAGAGCGGCAATCTCCTCATGCGAAACGCGACAAGTTGTCGAGTCATCGGTGAGCAATTCCGGACAAGTTACTTTGGAACGATGCAGTTTCATATAACCTATAAAAACAAGACACGAGAAAAAAGATACTCAGGTGTTGGTACACTAAGAAAATCTAAAAGGCTTCATATACGCATTATATTATTATCGTTTGAAGCCATATATGAATGAAGTGCGTGTACAGGCATAAATGGTGACAAGTTGTTATATTATTGTCTTCTGTCACGCTATTTTGCGCAGAATCTGTTCTTGTTCTAAGATTTTTTGCCATATTTTTCTATTGTATAAGCTCTCGAAGTAACAAAAAGACTTGAAGAGTCATGAACACCCTCCGAACCAAGAAATCAATGAATACAATCAATAAGAAACGGAACCCATTTCAATTCTAATCCTGTTTGCAAGCCTTTGAGAAAAGCTTCCCTTCATAATGCGGAATGTGATTCCAATATTTTAGGACGTTTTATTTCAGATATTTCTTGGAAAACGGCGGATAGCATTAACAATGGGAGGAATCCAATTACTTGAAAGGAAGATTGCTTACTGCGTTTCATAAAGCAGAGTAAAATATAACTTTACACACGATCAGGGAGCTATGAGGAAGGACAAAGGAGCAACATGTCAAGGGCAGGTCGAGGATTCTGCGCAATGGAGTTGGGGGTTCGGCACGTAATACAAGAACTGCAGAAATGGAGCGAGGTTGGACCCCTGTTGAAAATTGTGGTTTACTCTGAAACTATCAAGGTAGTATGGAAAATTCTCGCAGTTTATCTTTTGGATAATATACCTGTTTTATACCAGAAGGATAAAGTCCCTGGAAAAGTACAAGCAAAGGATTTTCTTTTGTTATTGTTGTTGAAATTCTGAATGATCAACTATAAGTCAAATCATAAGCATGAATACTCTCTTTGCAATCGTTAACAAGAAGTACATTAAGTACATTATTACATTACAGCATGTTTTTTTTAATGGAAATTATCGGTTGCTAACAACTTACGCGCCCTATTTATGGTAGTAGCTTGAACAAATGTAAATATGCTGATTATTAAAGTAATTACAACCACGAAGTAAACTGTAAACGTTTCACAAAACAGGATTTGTTCGAATTTTACGATGCAATATCAACTGTATTTACTGGCTAGCAACATTAGGCAGGTCGTGTCATCACCCTGACCCATTTACAAGCAAATCTGTTGTGCGCCTACGCACCGGTATCTGCGTCAACCGTCAGTTATCGCACGTTTCAAACTCAACTTTATATCGTCTCGCCTTCCAAGAAGGACGATTCGTTAAAATGCTAACATGAAGATCTAATTACAGATTTTATAGTATGAAGCATATGAAGTAGGTAATACTGTGGTATTTTTGAATTACATCCATAAAGAATTGCTCATCGAGAACGAGTGGCATTCAAACTTGTTTGCTTGGGTTGATTATGACTTGCTCCAAGATGAGCAGTAAGATACAACCCCTATTAGCACACAAATGGTCTATTGAGAATAGTGATCCTATGCCGATAAGGTTGCCCCAGCTGGCGAAGTTTATTTATGTCAACCACTAAATAGTCACTACCCAATATATTGAAGGACACAACATCAATTACGTGAGAGGATTGATTAATGTCAGCCTGATAATAGATTGAACACAATGCTGTGTTATTGCAATGATAAAGATGTTTAATTAATTTCATACATGCAGTGAATTGCACGGTAATAAAGTGATGCAAGGTTACAAGTTATGTCTTATAAAAAAGAACCTTCATTTGAAAATGTTTCATTTGTCAAAAAAAGATCCGAAGAAACAGCAGAAGAAATATCAATCTGCAATCAGAAATTGCTTTAGAGAAAGCGTCATCGAGAAGCAATAAACCAGTAATGAAACTGTCGCCGTTTTTCAATTAATTTTGAGTTATGACGTTTAAACGAGCCTATTCCTTCGGCGGACTTATATTCGAGGTCCTCTCCGTAGCGAGATGTTCGCCGCAGGCTCCCTCAATAGTATAATTTCCGCTTACAGTTTCGATGGATTCTGATTACTTTGAGACCGAGGGTTGATAAACGACATGATATTCTTGTGTAAATTCACACTTTGTCAAGTTCAGATGTTTAGTTGATAAGTCATTTCAACAGTCTACCACAAAACGTTACAAAACACAACATCATAAGACGATATTGAAATTGAAAACTCTCCATAATACCTTGTGGTTGCTAACATGATTTCTTTTCAACACACATTAAGGTTATAATGGATTTTACTTTTAACAGAAAGTACTCTCTATTTTCTTTACAAGAAAGCCATGGAACCTTATGAAACGTGCGACATTTTAACTTTCTACGGAGAACCGCAAATTCAACGTTTCAAATCACGTATGTATAGTTCACCATCATAGGTTCCGATTTACGCCATGTTGTGGTTTGTTTTCTTTCATATCAAAATAACCTGCCTTGGCAAATACGAGAAATTATCCGTGAAAGCTTACCTAGTCATCATCACTTTCACTGCGAAAGATAAGATGTTTATCAGTCATAATTATTACTTCGTTTTTAAAATTAAAAGGATTTGAGGTTATTCGGGTGGCATGTAAAACATTCTAGCTCGTAAATATGTATGATGCCGGTCGATGACCGTATTAGCTACCGTTTCGTGCAAACACATACAATCTGGGACACTGTATGCTTGTGAACTGGAAATTGTTTTAACTTTATAATCACACATAATATCTCTGTTTAGTTGTTATTGCGTTCGAATATGAAAATGTTCCAATTTATTTTGATTGGTTCACGTACACTTCCAATTACAGCGTTTGAAATAAATTGTTGTCACAGTTTTTTTTATTGAAATTGAATTTTCAAAACCATCTCCAGTCTTCAGTTCAATGTAACTTGTAAACCAGAAGCATGTTTACATGTTGAATCTAGTAATGATTAGAAAACGAACGAATTTCTTTCTGTAATATGCAGTATTTTCTCTTAGACTGGTTATTCATTTCTAAAGGAAAGTTAATTTATAAAATCTGCATATGTTTTGACCTGGATTAGATTTTAAGTTGTTTTTGTATATATTGCTAAAGAAAGTGGAACATAGTATTACGATATATCTTTTATCCATGCAGTTTGTTCATTAGCACAGCAGTTCATTGGTATTGGTATAAGTATACAAGATGTCTAGCTATCCCAAAAATCCTTTGCAGAAATGGTTTACCTAATAGACCCCAATACAATGACAAGTTCTATTGCTAGGCAGCGTATTATTTGCCAGGTCTTTTTCGCGTACCCAAATATCTGGTTTTTCTTATTTTATCTCAAATCAGTATAGTCTAAAATATAACAAATGGAGTGGATAGTAGTTTTTGTATGTGTAAGCGCTACATACCAGTGTCTTCATAAGTGCAGATAGTTCTTTGGTGACGACAGCGAACTTGAAGAATGCGGCGCCGATGTCTGGCTCCGAGTCTTTGCTGAGGGCGTTCCCTCCCAGCCGCTCCAGCGCCCGGGAGAGGTACATCTCGTTGTCCACGTGAGCTACACAGAAACAATGGAGGATTACGACCAATAATGGAATACGCTACAAGAATAATTCACAATAACAACAGATATTTATTAACAATTAATCTAAGCCGGCACGTGTACGATTTCAATCTGACAAACATAATAAAACAAATATTGTCACTACTATCAGCACAGCTATCAGTATCTGGATAATAATCGCAATAAGCCAAATGAGTCTGACTGAACTATACAGAACTATACAAAAGATGAGTATAAAGTATAATAATGTAGCCAATATAATTAACTAATCGCACAACGCCAGCACAATTTTCTTCCAATGAAAAATTCTGTTTCACAAAGTTTCTAGGTTGTTCGACAAAGACTCGTTTTATCTTCCTTGAGCCGTCGTACATTTAATTAGTTTCCCAGTCGGATTTACTCGGTCGCTATAAAGAGAAGCGCCTGTAAAGTTATTTGCGCTTAACTGCAGCTTATTACCCGTCCACTGCCGTAACTGCTTAGTATTTAATTGGAAGACTTTTCAACCGACTTCCATAAAAGGAGGAGGTTCTCAATTCGACTGTTTTTTTTTGTGTGTTTTACCTCATCAACTTTGTACTGTACCGATTTTGATGATTCTTTTTACATTCGAAAGCTGGTGCTTGTCCTGTGGTCCCATTCCAATTGAGATCTGACGACTAGTATTTGATTATCCCTAGTAATGCGTGGCTTACGGCCGAACCCAATAACCGATCTATCACATACTGGAGATAGAAAAACAAGTTTCGGCCGTTAGTCTACATTGATGATGTTCTCATTCCCTATTGTCGATGTAAAATGAAAAAATAAAATTGTTTACAATGATTTGGAAGAGCATTTTAGTATTTCAACGTGGTCCCTTTCTAGTTTGGTGAAGATCTGATGAAGGACAGAGATGATAGGAAACGGAACTCTTCAATAAATTATGGCAAATTTTTCGGGATTGCTGAAATCGCATGTTTGTTTATTGTTTACACCAATGTGATTGGTACGTTTAGGTGGGGGGATGTACCACTAAAAAGTGAAAAATAAAAAACTTTTTACAAAAAAATACAACCAAATCCTACATAAAAAAAAAAAAAACAAAAAAATCCAGAAGTAGAAGTCGGTTGTATTTTTTTTTTATTTGACCTACAAAACCTTGGTACAACTGTATAAATAGATACATTTCTCTCTTCTAGGTGACCATTTCTGGTATTCCGCGATAACAGCACCATAAAATATATTTTTAAAGCTGTTCGCTAATGAGTTAGGATTTATACAGCTGTTACCGATTTGTTAGTACGAAATTTTGAAATGGATTCCCCGGATTAGAATATGGCAACGAATTCATGGGTCCAGTTAAAAATAAACATAAAATAAAGGTGGCGAACTTATGAGTCTCGGAGATCCGTGTCGCGGCCCACATTTGCCTAGCTCAATCCCACCGACGCTTTTTGAATATTAAATGGCAAAGCAGACTTCACGCCATTCAATTTCTCTGTGGAGCTCTTCTTTAACCTTCCACTTAACATGAGGTTTACGTAACCTCGGGCCGGGCTTTCAACTGGGCCCAAATTGCCAATACAAAGGGATTTTAACATAATACAAAAGTGATATCGCGACTTGTAACAGTTAAATGTGATACCAAGTATATTGTTGTTGTGTGCAAGAGTGATGTGAATGTGAGCTAATTGTTATTGTAAAGGCTAATACCAGTATTCTATAGACAAATAATGCAACAAAACGTTTCTATAACAGTAAGCAACAAAATGCTGACCTAAACACTAACGCCTGTGTTTAGTTGGATACGTTCCAACGCGTCCTTTCATCCATTAAGGTTTTACAATAAGTAGGTGCCTACTTGGAACTGTGAACATTGTAGTCGGTTTTAGGAGAAAATATACCTTCCTAACTTTCAGAGAAAAAGATCATATTTGAGAATCATCTTATTAGCGGGATGATCAGAGTAACTGACATGACTGATTCATTAACTTGGTCTACGCGCTCTGCGTCTAAACAACTGACTCTGAACAGAAGGTTCGTACCGGGATAAAAAACATTTCCTTTAGTAAGAACTGTATTTTCTACCTATGTTACACAAATAAAAAAATGATTATGATTATGAAAATGATATTTAGGCCTTACTAAAAATCATTTCTGAATTTTAGTTAATTGTAGCCATAGACTGTAAAATAGGCAAAGTCAGACATATGGATGAAGTAGCTGGTAAAGTGCTAGTCTTCCCTAAACCTTAACACTGCATCATTGTATAGGAATGCTGGTGTTTTTGATTGGTTGTTTTTGCAAACGCGTGCTCGCGGAGCGCACGACCTTGCCAGCTGCGCCGGCGCACAATCCGAACTCGCACGACCAGTTCCGAGCGTTTGGCTTGCTTGCCGCAGTCCGCGGCACAGGCGCTAAACAAGACCACAATAAACAAACCTTAGCACGCGATGGAATTGCACTCAATATAAAACTACAACATACTATACATATATAAACACGGCAGAGGCTGCGTCTGAAGAATAGAGCAGTCGAGTACTTAAGTGGATTTAATCTCATTCAGGTTATTAAAACAGAGCTACCCGAGAAACTGCATCACTTAGTAGTTTATCATTATAAAATTAGACAGCCTAGATGCGACTTCTGCGTGAGTAAAGAAGATTTATCTTATCACACAGAGTGCAAAACACAATTGAGGAAATACTGCATCGTGTGTAATGGAAATGTTGCAGGTAACCAAATAGCGCGTGCGCCAACATCCATATGGATCACGATTCACACTACACTCGTTATAACAGGAAGCTAGCGCAGGTGCGGGGTGTTCCCCCATGATATCTTGAATTCAAAACAATAATCTAATATGTCCGTTACACCGCAGCCAGCGAAACCAGACGTTCGACCTCATTCAATGGAAGGACTGGTTCTGCCCTTTCATAACTTGTAAGCTTAGTTACATCGTGAATTGCTGTGGTTATTAAAATCTGCTTAACAGCACTCGGTTGCACAATTTTGCACACATTTCAATATTCTTAAGCGGCGCTTTTTTATGGTTTGGTTGCTCGACTGCAAATTATAATTTAAATAAAATGAATATGCCGCAGCAGGAAGGAAAATATTTTTACTATATTTTATACTTGTGGTACAATATAAATCAATCTGAAATGATATAACAAGTGAATGGAAGTGTTTACAAATAATGCGTTAATGTCTGTCTGCAAGCACTATTTGTTGCGATATTTGGGTCATTCTAGTTCAGCGGGTTGAACGGCCTTTCGTCCTAGCAAGCCGGTTCTGTGCTCAGCCTAAGCATAGTTCTATAGTTCTGAATATCTAGTACCTAGCCCTTTGCACTTTTATGACTACATGTGGAAGTTGGAATTACCGTGACATGACAACCGAAACTGCTAATTTTAATAACACACTCTTTGAAAAATCACCCACTGATTTTTCTATTTGTTAAATATTTTACAATGAAATATTTCCAATGAAAAGGTTCTCACAATTATGTATACTATAGAATTTGAAGACACCTTATTGGTTTTGTGTTCTTCGATCCGATTCTTTTCTTCGATTTCTTGCAGCGAGTTTCATTTTCAAGTATCGGACTATTCGAACTGGGATTTATTTTTAAAGTTACCGAACATGCATCGGATATCTCATCTATTCCAGTCTGCTATTCATACCGTATACTTCCTCTATTTCTATTTTTAATTCAGTCTCGTTCTCGTGTCGCCTGTAAAATGCGCCACTAGAGCCGGGGAATACAAATAAACCCGTCAGAAAGTATATTGTCCGGTTGCCGGCTGTCCCGTACTAAAATAGGACATTATTGGCTTTTGTATTAGGTTAAAAAACTAGAAAAGAATTTTGCATGCTCGTGGACGGAGACACTGGGACTTTTAATATTCGCATCACTTTTCAACCGACTTCCAAAAAAGGTTGTCAATTCGACTGTATTTTTTTCAAAATTGTGTGCGATGGTTTGAAAGAGCATCTTAGCACAGATTACTAAATAGTTACTACGATCTTAGTATTTCAACGTGGTCCCTTTCTAGTTTGGTGTAGATCTGATGAAGAACAGAGATGATAGAAAACGAAACTCTACAATAAATGATAGGAAATCGCTCGGGATTGCCAGTCATGTTTATTTATTGTTTACACCACCGAAGTGATTGTTACGTTAGGTGGGGGGTATACCACTAAAAAGTGAAAAATAAAAAAAACTTTTATAAAAAAATATTACCGACTTCTACACAAAATAACTTTAATTTCAGAAGTCGGTGTTCAAAAAACGAAAAAGCAACCATACGTCGAAACGGAAATTAAAGTTATTTTGTACTTTTTGTTTTTTTTTTTTGTGTAGAAGTCGGTTGCATTTTTTGAAAAGTTTTTTTTTTCTGTTAACAATTAATATCCCTACATAGTTCGTAGTTGTACTGTCTTAAATTAGTAATAACGGTACGGCAGAAAACCAATACACGTCCGAGTTTTCTTTTGTTTCATTTCAGCAGAGACTTGAGGCGAAGTTTGTTTACTTAGGTGTTTAACGACTGTACTCACCATTGCCGGAGTTGTGTATTGCCTTTATCGCCTTTTTCAACTTCGTTAGGCCATCTCGGTCGAAATCCAACGTCTGTAACAAGATAAAGAAAACATCAGACATGTTCTGTAGCGTCAATTCGGCGGAGAAATTAAATCAAATATTTTTATCTGCAGAAACGTCCGTTGCGATTGCGAGTTGCGACATTGGATTCGCTCAAAACTTTTTTACGTGGACAAGCTGTCACCGGCATAAAGACTCGTTTACAATAGGAGCCACGAGCCATTCAACTCGGTTTGGGAGCACAGTGAACATCTGTCGCCCCAGCCGGCGATTAATCAATGGCCCCCCTGAATTAAGCAATCGGCCCGTACGAAAATAAAACTCGCAACGAAACGGTGCACCTTGACTCCTGTTTGGCTCAAGTGTTCATTTGCAGTCGGCCAGAGCGAACTCACTGATTGATGTTGACACAGTGCGATAAGGAAACATTATCGAATTTTGTGTCAATGACCTTTAGATTGATGTTTAATAAAACCAATCTATATTTTAAACTAGCTTCTGTCCGCGACTTCGTCCCCGTGGAATCCCCGAATTTAAAACATTCTTTATCGCTGCTCCGCTCCTATTGGTCTTAGCGTGATAATATATAGCCTATAGCCTTCCTCGATAAATGGGCTATCTAACACTGAAAGATTTTTTCAAATCGGACCAGTAGTTCCTGAGATTAGCGCGTTCAAACAAACAAACAAACAAACAAACTCTTCAGCTTTATAATTAGTATATATAGTTTAAATTGAACTGCACACAATAAACATTTTTGGATCCATGACTTGATACGGAGTCCGTTTCAATCGATGTGAATTATATAATATATTCCCATCACCTGGCCTTTAGTCGAAAAAAGATCGACTACATATTTTTAAAACAATTACATTTCTGATTTTGATACTAACGATATTACAAGTGGCGACTATATAATGAAACCTGCACGTCTGCATAAAACCAACGATGGATTTGACGAGCGAGTAAAAACGCAAGCCATTAACTAAAGGGTTAGAGGTATTAAATGAGGTGGTAACTGTTATAGTGTAATGGATCTTACAACCCTTGTAGTTAAGTTATTATAGCGCTAACAGTGGCGTGATAAAGTGAACTAACCAACCAACCACATTACCCTGGAAATCAAGTTGTTAAAAAATAGTTCAGCAAAATAACCAACTTTGTGCCCAGCACTGGCATTATGCAATGCGGGTTTTAATTTATTTCCGTAATAATATTTGTTGTATACTAAGTTTCGTTAAAGTTTTCAGGTTTGTTAGTTTTCTATAGACCATGTAGTGCGGTATCCTAGTAATAAATTTCGGACCGTGTAAGTAACAACATACTAAACTGATATGACCCAATAAATAACCTGCTAATCTTATATAGGATTGGGCTAGCATTTTCAGACGCGTGTCAGATAAGCTCTGGGGTAAAATATACATATTATTGTACGACAGGAAGGTGACTAAGGCGACATCGCAGCAGACCTAGAAAAAGATTGACAGACGAACTTGATTCCTACCCAAAAGGAAAGAGAAATAAAGCGCTTTCGGCTCAGAAGTGGAACATAACAAGCTAATTAAATACAAATGCCAACTCTGTTATAAAATTATACGCAAAATTCTATTATAATACCATCGTCCACAATGCCCAATTGTCCACTTACAAGTCAGAAACGTCCATAGCATCACCGAACTTACATAACCCGCATTTGTCCAAACAAAGATTACAAGTGCGAGATAACAGAACACAATAAGAATCTTCGCTTTCTTGTTCGTAAACGTGACCACCGACGCATGAAAAGTTGCGTAAACCACATCATCAGACGCACAAAATAAACGTAAGTCATCGTAATCTCTATTAACGATAATAATAAAGCTTCAAATTGCATCGTCACAATTATGTACTTATAGCAATTTTCATGTCGATTACGTCATGTATTGTCTTTTTCGTTTCCTTGCAGCGAAGGCACATGAGTAAAGAAACGGAACAGAGACCAAGCTTCCTAAGAACGTGCAAAATTGTTACCTATTTTGGTAGGGTTGTCACAATGGGTTGTGATAAATTAAACAAAACATTTTGTTAAATAGTTTTATTATTCAGTATGATAGAATACTTTATAAGGTACTCGAATGTTTTTCTTTTTATAATTTTAGTTTTTGAATAATTTATTGTTTCTTTTAATGGTGTGGTAAATAATATAACATGCTACTAACCGTTAAAGAGTTCCCTCGTAAGACAATTCTGGCTGCAACAGCAGTTCATGATAAAAATCGTTCTAAACTATCAAAATTAACACACATAGTTCCTACCTACCTACTACATACCAACCCACTCACATATACCTACAAATGTTTAATAAAAGCTTGTAATAACAATAAAAAGGTAAAACACACCGTGTAGTACTACTCTCTTCTTATTAAAAATGATCATACAATAAAATACTTTTTTGAAAAAATAATAGTCAAATTTGTACTTACCTATTATGAAAGTTAAAGTATGATATATTTTTTCTAGTATTATTGTACAAACAGTACAATAAACAACCATTATTAATAATTAAATACCACGTTTTTACATTAAAATATTCAAACTTGCAACTAACAAAACGAACAAAGTGCGTCGCGCTTACCCTTAGATTGTCCTCTGGCTGTGCCAGCGTAAACTGGTTTTTTCCAGTCTCGCTGTGTACGCGACAAGCGGCCAGTGGTCACGCACACATGCCCCGCGTACTTGTAGAAGTGCAACCGATTCGCGCGGTTGTTCGAAGCTTTATCTCTGTTCCGTTTATCTACTCATGTGGCGAAGGTAGTCTTGCATAGCAACGATATGCGGCACCTGCATTATTATAACGAACAAGATTACATCTAAAATGGCAGCGAGGCTTGTATGCTTAACATATACATACATATCACGACGTAGTATTAATGTTGTCGCTATTTTTAAACTACATGCATTTGTTCCCCGCCTTCCTGCATGCATTTAAGTAACCTACTTCCTTCACTCAACTTGTACATTTTGAACAGTGTTGCGGGAAAAAATGATTTGGAACAAGAAACGTCATCACCAGAACATGGCCTGAATCTTTTAATAAAGTACAAATCATAGTAGGCCATGTTAACCCGTGACCCACGCTAAAAGCCGTCTATGGAATGAAACTTAACGACCTTTACGCAGGTTTAATCGGCCAAAAGAGTTAATCTTATTAACCGTTTTACTAAAACGTTTAGCATACATGAACAATGTAGCCGTCGCAGCTACAGCTAGACCACGTACACAATAGTTGTTGTTCAAGCCATAGACAAACGCCCCCTTTGTTCCGTCTCTTAACTGATCGAACTATCACCTCAGTTCTGCACGCTATACGCTCTAGGATTTCTCAAAATGGGTCACACTCACGTGTCTTTACAGTTAGTGCTGCTCGCTCTTTATTATTTACTAGCAGCGCCCCGCGGTTTCACCCGCGTAGTTCCCGTTCCCGTGGGAATATGGGGATAAAATATAGCCTATGTTACTCAGGGTGAATGTAGCTTTCTAATGGTTAAAGAATTTTTGAAATCGGTCCAGTAGTTTTTGGGTGTATTCGTTACATACAAATCTCTCCTCTTTATAATATTAGTATAGATTTATATTATCTACTAGCTTCTGCCAGCGACTTCGTCCGCGTGGAATAGTTACTTTACCCCCGATTTTGAAACTCTCAGCCCGATCGGTTTAAAACTGACAAAGTTTCATGCAAATAATCAGAAAGCGCCGAACTGCTAAGCTATCGGGAGTTACACGTGTTATTGTGAGTCAACCATAAAATATAGACATATGCTGTTTAGGACATTTTTTAGATAATTTTATGTAAAACATTTCCGTAATACATGATTTCTATGTAACTTTAACCATTAAGGCTACACACGCGACGGAAGCTTAAAAAATGGAGTAACTTCTCCCGTTTTCCCAACATTTTCCTTCACTGCTCTGCTCCTATTGATTGTAGCGTGATGAAAAGTATACTATAACCTGCCCAGGAGTATGAAGAATAATTGCACCAAGTTTCGTTAAAATCGGTCGAGTAGTTTTTGTTTCTATAAAGAACATACAGACAGACAGACAGACAGACAAAAATTTTACTGATTGCGTTTTTGGCACCAGTATCGATCACTAATCACCCCCTGATAGTTATTTTGAAAATATATTCCTTGTACAGAATTGACCTCTCTACAGATTTATTATAAGTATAGATATAGATTTGCGCTTTGTAATATTATTATCATCAGACATTTATCGAAATTAGCTTAGAGCCATAAAAAAGGATACACCCGCGCTTTATTAACTGAAGGGTTAACAAGGTGTAACATTTCCGAAATTTATTGGGCAACAAAATAAACAGCTGTTTCAAATAGGTCGAGCAATTAAAACGTCAGTCCCATCTGTAGATAGCGCTGTGACAGTAATAGCAAAACAGTGATTGCTATAACACAAAGCGTAGGTTTCAGCTCAGCTATAGTTTAAGTGAGTCATCTGTATAGTTACTTAATTTAATGTGCTTTGTAACCTGTAACCACGGTTATGCGTCACATACGGATGTTTCATTAAAATACTTTTTGCAATAACAAATACTGTATCTTTAACAACAATACCCAAATATTGCTTCAATTTGATTGGGCATGGCACCTTATTTAGTTAGCAATACAACAACAGCAGCATGTATACGGGCAGACAAACAGATGGGGCATTTCGTGACGAAAAAGTCTCGTTAGGATGGGCAGATGCAAAAGGGTTGCCGACGCGACGGTAAGTGGGTTTCTACAGCGAAAGCGGTTGACCTTGCGTATTAATCCTCAGACCGACACCAAACGATGGAGAAGATTTCCTCACATCCCAAATTGAAGCAAAGCTTGGCCGAATTTTGCGAGTATAATCTGTGGCATTATTCATCGTGATTCAACGTAATAATTATGTTAATACGATTTCAGGTTTACCAGGAGCGCACCTGTTAACCACAACTACGTAAATCCCCCAAGATACGATTGCTCCATTTATATATTTCTCTATTGAGTTAGAATATTCATATCATAAGGAACGTATTAATTCGGATTGAACTCCTATCTAAATACAGTGATGCTTTAAAATCATTTAGCCAGGCTGTTTTTCAAGAGTTAAGTACCTATTCAAAAGTTATAAACTCAGAATCTATTTTACGCTAGAACCAGTTGTACTAAAGCACTGTTCGGATAAAACTTTCTCCAGTAAAATGTCCCAAGGGGATCCGAGAATTTGACGCCGAGTTTTCCGAATAAAACAAGAGTTTTATTCTGAATATAAAATGGTGGTTATAGTATTGCCATCTCGTCTAGCAACAGCACCAATTGTTGTTTATTATTACATGTAGCATTGTGAGGAAGTCAAAAACACTTTATCGCACCGACTAAGTATTAGGATCCTGTTTACACTATCGCATTACCAAAACATACATAATAGTGATCTTAAAACATGTTGGTTTATCCTTGGAGAGCTTATCGTTGGAGCAGGTTGCTTATAAACACAATGAGTTTGACTCAAATGAACACATTAACATGCTGGGCGCCATTTACTGATGAACCCATTATGTTTTCGTTTAAAAGGTCAGGTGACGCTGCGGGGACAGAGATAACAGAAAAGGACTAAACCCAAAACATAACATAGAACAAACTGATTTCGTAACTTACAATATTAAATAATGAAAATTATTAATTGTTAAAATTATTCAAATATACAGCAGAAGTTTCGTTTTCGTTGCCAACGGCAGCAGGTGTAAGTTCAACTTTGGCACTGGCACAGGTTTTATCAGAACATTCATTGTGAGGCAAGTGAGGCATGGCAATTCGTGTAAGGTATAGAATAAAATATCACTGAGTATTATCTAAATTCGACAGGCACAATATAAGTTTGTGTAGATATATATCATGTATGCAACAGCATTAGTGGACCTGTTCGAAACGAGTTGGTCACAAGTTGCAAGCCACTGGCACATCTCATTATTCTCATTTCATGTTACTTTTTGTAAATATTACGGTGTATTGCGGTCTGTTACTCATTCTTGACGGTGACTTTCATGCTGATTAATTACCTAACCAGTTATTCACTCATGTAATTTTATTATTTAAACAAACGTAATCAAGATATAAATTATTCCGTAGTGTTTAAATCCTCCTGCGACCGGACAAATTGAGTCATTGTTGAATTTTGACTAGCATACAAAATCTGAGTCATATACATAATTTGGGCAAATTTATGATCGTTTAATGCATCATCCAAATAATGTTTTATGATGCTCAGGGATCTTGCAGCATTCATGGCGAATTGAGTAAATTACTATGATCATCCGTAGATTCATAATTACAACACATAAAATATTTATATATTGATTACAGCAATCGATCATAAACAACATTTGAGTGTAATAGCACACCCACACTCATTTAAAGAGAAAGTTCATTACAAAATGTACCAACACGGCGAGTAGCCACCAGCAGGTACTTTCGCTTTATCACATCTGATCAAGGAACACCACATGTTATTTTACTGTTCGATAGGCACGAGTGTTTTACCTTTTTGGTACGAATGAATGCCCTCGGCTTTGGGCTACTGGATTTTATTTATTATGTTATGAAACAAAGAAAGTCGACTCTGATTATGCTAACGAAATAAGAATTTTATTCAGAAATGAAAACCGAGGATGTTTCGAGTCAGATACGAATATTAAGGTAAAACCTTGGTTTGTAGCATACATTACAATCTTCATAATAGTCATAAAGGAAATGAGAAAGCTGAGTTGACGACATACTTACTCAAATATGTCCTATCAGTCAATCTGCAGCACACAGTCCAGCAGAATAGTGTTCCCGATGTCAAAATTAAAACCTTTATGAAAGGAGGAACATAAATTCTGCAGGCCAATTTCCGATTAACTTTGGAACGAACAAAATGCACAGAAGTTTTATCATCTCCATTGCTTTTGTCTTTTAAATTGCTTCGTTTAAAGAGACGCAGAAAGACTTATTTTATGTCTTGAACAATAACGTTCTGCAATTGGTTTCCCCTAATTTTTTTTGCCTGATTTTTTTTCTTAAACATTTATAATTCCATGTCGACCGTTGTAAACAGAAAATGTTTTTGTTTACAGCTTTATGTTCTTTCTTGATGGGCGTTTACGGGCTATTCAAATACTATTGTATTGAATAGGTGCTTATTGTGACTAGCGTGGGGTACACGGCCATCTTCATTCCTCTTCGATGTTCCGTAATCACGATTGTCATCTTTCTTTATTTTATACCGTTCTATTTTATAGTTTTAACTAGCTGCTGCCCGCGACTTCGTCCCCGTGGAATCCCCGATTTTAAAACATTCTTTATCGCTGCTCCGCTCCTATTGGCTTAAGCGTGATGATATATAGCCTAAAGCCTTCCTCGATAAATGGTCTATTCAACCCAAAAATAATTTTTCAATTCGAACCAGTAGTTCCTGAGATTAGCGCGTTCAAACAAACAAACAAACAAACAAACTCTTCAGCTTTATAATATTAGTATAGATTCATTGAACTCCCTATAGGCTTTAGGCTGATATTTTGCAAAACAATATTTAGTATCCCAAAGCGAGCGAAAGCAAGATAACATAAATAAGTATCACGAATACGTAAGAAAACAATAAGTTTCGATTTTATTGCAAGCAAGCAAACGATCAATCATTACAAAGATAGGCACGGATAAGTAACCGATTGAAAATTATTTATTTGCACCGTTTTACAATATTTGGCTGGAATGCCCAAAACATATTCTAAATTTCACTTCGAAATATGAAACCAGATCCAAGCCAGAGACGTTGAATGTATTCATTTTTATTGTTATACAAATGTTTTTACGCCTTCATGTTTGTCTACCATTGTGTCGGTCTACTGTTTCTATCTATTCCGTTGTGGTAAAAAATCCTTTCTGGGGTTTTTAAGTTCTTAAAGTTATGAAACACTTTAACCATGCCCTACAGCTTCTTTGCATTTCAAAGCAGAACATTTGATATTCAAAACGCGCTATACATAATCTGAAATTAGTCCACTCTTCAATGGCACCCCCTGATAGGTACTGAGTGGCTTATTCAAAAACATAATTCTACCTACTTCCAACACACACAGCTCTCTGGCAGAAGGGTTAAAAGCACTACCTTTTCATAGAAACTTTAAAGTATAGTAAACCTGCCGTGCTCAAGTGTAGGTAACTCTATCGCAGAGGGTCTGAAGGGGACGAGTCTAATGCATGCTGCCCATAGAAATATAAAATACAGGAGAAGTGGCAAGGGGGCGTGTCGGTGTCCTCGCGACATGCTCTGGGCGAGCATGTCGACGCAATGGTCGAATCCGCGAACTAGTGCGCTTACGACCGTGAGCGTGATAAGATATAAGAATGCCGTGTTGTTCAGTGTTTTCTTGTAAAAACCGAAGCATAAACCAAAACTTTGTTAATTATGGAATCACTTACCATATCAAAATACAAGTATTTTACTATATTTGTCTTTAAAATCATGAAAAACAACAAATCGTAAAATATTTCTTGCTTATACTATGTTATTTTTGTTTTCAAATGTCACAGCGACAATAACATATTACAATGAATACACTGCTCCTTAACCACTACCTAAGTTTGTCGCTAAGTGACTGGATGAGCAATGTAAAAATCACAAAACGATACTTTAGCAAGCCGATGTATCGCATAGTACGGCCGCTGCTTCTTGCCGCGAGTTAGTGATGTAATTGTGCAGATACACTGTCGACAACAATGTCGATTGTTGAATGAAATATTACAAAAGTTTACCAAACTTTCTTAGATTGCAATAAATTTTTGGTAAATAATCGTTCAAGTGTTTTTGGCTTTGAATTATCGTATGTATGCCTTATCCTACTGTGCTACTTCCTTACTTTTTATGGTAATTGTATTTTACTTTCGATAAAGTTTCGAATGCATTATAGTAATCGGCATGTTTAAGATAATATATTAGTGACCTTTGCTTAAAATAGTCAACATACTCATGCTATTAATTTGTTATACATGGGCAGCATGGCGTGTGTAATAAATGCCAGAATCGATAAGTCAATCACTAGCGTATATGTAAAATAAATTGCTTTTGCACAGCACAACGATACCCAGCGTTGTTTTTGTGTGAGTAAGTTGCACGGTGTACTGTAAATATACGCTGTGTTTATTAGGATAAGGTTTATAATTGATTGTGTAGTACAGTCCGATTTCAAAAATGCGGGTGTGTGCGCGACTGCGTATCTATTGCTTTTACTGAACTGCATTCGTAGTAGTTGCCGGGTGGTAGGGCAAAACAGGAGACACAGGTTCCGATACATTTTCGGCTACAGGGCATATCTCCTTGTTTATTATATCTATGATGCTGCCCTACCGGCATGCATAATTGTGTCTGCATTGCCGTAAATTAAACTACGCCATTACGGCTAGGAAACTACTCACTCGGATATCATGAAGAAAATGTTCTCGGTTTGTTCTATGAAATCAACATAAGGCAATTGAAGGACGAATTCATAAAGTAACAAGCACGCAATGTCAATTAGGAGAAAATTTCGGCAGAGTTTACTTTAGCATGACTCTCAGTCACAATTCAATCATGTCTAACTTAAACATGAATAATAAACTTGGTAATTTATTCTCGTCATCAACCCGGAAGATAAAAAATGTTTAAGTTGAACTAACTTAACTCGTAAACAAACACCGTAGAGATGAGTCACACGTGATTTTTATCGTCGACCGCATCTGAGGTGCTTACTGCCGAAGTCTTTGCTATGCACCGCGAGATAGTGGCATTGATGATGACTCATTGGCTGTTGACCTTTTAAGGCGTATTCATACAACGCACTATAACGACGAAACTGATAGCTCGGCGCGGCGGTAAATTGGTTAACATTATTAATACTCATACTCATCTAAGACTCATCCAACGTTTGGAGATCATTTAAAATTTGTATGTAAGTTGTACAACAATAATTGTTAAATACCCTCACCCTTTAGGACAAGACATTATTGTAATATGTTTGGATACCTCCGCAGTACCTACTAACAATATTACCGGGTACATTCCAGTCAAAGTATGAATTAAATTCATATCGCATTATCCGTGTATGTAAAGAACCTGCGGTATACAAGACATAATGTACAGTATTATGTACATGGACTTACGTAAATGTAGGCATAGGTCCTTTCCAGTGTCGGTGTCTTTTTTCTCGGAACTCACCGGCTATCCGACAGTGATTAAGCACCGATTCGTTTATTCAATTTGTAGCCAGTATGTACTTGCTGGCTATCAGCCAAATGTCCGCAGTGAAATGGTATACGATGCTGAAATTACATAAATTAGTTGTTACTTTAAGTTTTATTTACTTTTAACCAAAACGTTTGGCAACGTGTAATTTTAAACTGTTATTTGCGTTACCTAGTGGCAAAATTTATAATAATATTAAGTATATTATACAGAGGAAATATTTTTTGCTTGTTTTTTTTTGTACCGAGTAAGCTATACGGCTGTAATTAGTACGGCTGTAAATAATACGGAATGCATGGATAAAACATTAGTTTTATCCACGTATTCCCACGGAAACGGGGTGAAACCGCAGGGCGCTGCTAGTGTAAAAATAATTTTGTTCGTTTTTCACCGTAATGGGTAGTTGTGTACAACCTCGATTGTAGTGGCGTGAGTGGGCCGGCCATACAATCATTTCCCAATCGTCCGAGTATCTAAGCGTCCCTGTCGTCAAAATGTCATCAGCATTCACTGCGCGTCATCGTCGTAACACTTCTAAGCAGAATATAATTCACTTTTGTCGTGTTTGTGGGCTACACTGCAATTTATCCCACTGAACGGCCTCTTAAGCCACCATTAGATTATCTGCATACGACACCGCAGCAGTGAATTGAAATTCAAAGGGCGTATTCAATATAATGCAGTACGCATTATTTAATTCCTGACTATATGTAGGTACCTATATGTCGGTGTATATTATAAAATATCTCGAGAGATTGAAAACTCTCGGTAAATTGTCAGCTGAACATTTGTAATACTTTTTTACGCATTAAAATTTGACAGTCTTAAATCTCTCGCAGTTATTCCAAGAAATAGTGGAATAGCAGGTAACGAATCGTTAAGTATATATGTCATTCCGAAAAATTGTGAACCAGCATGGACAGTTGGACACTCCGGCATAGATAGGTAAGGTTCGAATGGCAACAGCTCTAGCTGTTGCCATTCGAAGCTAAGTTAGGGGGCTAAGTTCGCTCGCTCACTCTAGTGAGCGAGCGGACTTAGCCCCCGTCATGCCAATAATTTCGATGATGCGTATGCGATGGTTTCAAATTGTTCCATTAACCATTAAATGGTTAAATGGATAAATTTTATCGAGGCATCAATATCTCAAGATATTTTATAATCTGACGGAGTTTTCAATAATCCAGTAACATTGATGCTTTACAGTTTATTTGGAATTCAACAGCTTCAGGCAGATCTTTGAGTGATGATTACCCGAATAAATTTTTTATTTTAGCATTAAATATCAAGTTAGTGACTAGACTTTCCAATGCATGATGATTTTTAAATTGATAATTTCCATATGAACGCCTAGTTCGACCCAGTGACCCACGTAGAGCTGCCACCTTTCTATCCGAGTTTGTTTTACTTGTTGGCGGAAACGTGTTCCGATATAACCAGTGGGCAGTTAGTCCACTCACACAGGAAATTGGAAACTGCGACTCGTATTTAGTTTGATAACAGAAAATAACTTGCATCCAGCTGCAATTAACGTTTCTATTTGATAAGAATATGGGCGCGGTCGATTGTGTGAACTTTTGAAGGATGCTGTAATGTGCAAACAATGTTATAAAGATTCCATGTATGGCCTCTATGTGAAAATTCACGAAGACCTGCTGAATTTTTATCCTGTTCTGTGAGTTTAAGTCTCTAGGTTTTTTACTGAAGTAACCACCGAGAACAACGCAATAACAACACCATTTTGTATTGATCATGAATTGCGTGTTAGACGAGCATATTCTAACAATGAAATAAAATACTCTCTTCCGTAACCTGAAACTCGTTTGTCGATCAGTCGACCAACCGGTCAAGGTTTCCTTTTGCAATGTAGTCGGAGAGATATCAATGTCGAACTTTCTCTAAACTCGTAATCCAGGTTCTGGTGTTTATTATGCGGAATATGTTAATTCTTTGTTTCGTCTAGTATTACGGCGGCTTAAATAAAAGTTTTGATAGCGGCCGAGACTTGTGAATTGTGGATCTTGTTTATGCTGGTAGGATAAAATTGCAAGGTGAACAACCGAGCTAGTGTTTACAGACAGTGAAATGCTTAGAAGTGCCACCAGTGTTGTGCTAGAAACAGAGACAATATCGATAAAATATTACTATGCGAGTGTAGACTAACATCAAATATACTTAATCCTCAAGTAGAAATTGAAGAATCGAATTATTCTGTCTGTGCAGTGCAAAAGTCTAGACAGCTATACATACTTATAACAGGGGGAAGGGGACAAGAGATCGCGTCAAATTCCACGTCTGTGACTCGACATTTCTATGAAACGCTAAATTAACAAGTTCGCTGATGGTGCGATGCAGCATTTACGATAATGTTACTGTGTGTTATAATCGTAAATTACGAAACGTCCATAGACTATAAATATCAATTTTCTTATTTCTAGTATACTTCCTATTTATTTATCATTGGTAAGTCAATAGATAACATACTATTCTATTTTAAAGTGTCCTTTAAAATGTTTCAGCTACCGAAAAGAAAAAAATATTCATTACCTACAAGACGTACACGTAATGTAAGAAGGTAATTTTAGGTAGAACTCTATTTTACCTTAATCATTTTGATAACCCTTTCAATGGTTGTTGTGATTATCACTCACTTTTAGGACATCATAATTTGCTGTCGTGTTCAGGAATCCAGTTCTCGGCAGCAAACCCTTGACCCGGGCTAAACAAGAGCCTCTTATGGCGTTGATCGAGGCTCAAGCCGCTAGGCAGTTGACCGTCACGATTATTGACAATGATTGCCGAGTCCATATCCCACATTTTATGTCAACAGTGTCTTAAATCTCCCCCACTTACAGTGTAGGTAAGAGGTTTACGAGATTGTAATGACACAAAACGGAAGAGAATGTTGTATTTCTCAACGTGGTCTCCCGTCAGTTCCCGATCAGTTACGTTTTTTAAATATAAATTATACTATTTCTTCACAGATCTGAATCAGAACAAAAGTCCTGGCTTCTAATGTGTCTTCTGAACTTGAAAGTTTCTACGACTGGCGGAAGAAAATCTGGCATCCAGTGCCACCCTTTTTTGTAGGAGATTATCAAATGAGCGGGAGAGAGTTAAAACCTACTCGTGTTCCCTCAAATGCTCTTTTCCAGGGCCGCGGTTACTCTTTCGAACAATAATAATTCCGCATCGTCTAGTGCACCCCTGGGCTTACTGGCCGGCTGGTATGTTACTACGGTATGATGGCGTTTCAAAAAGTATTCGCCTTTAACGCCAAGAAAGCAGCCGAAGTTATGCGCGAGGACTCACCTGAACATTGGAATGCTCGACAGATGTCAAGCGTGTCGTCCCCTACCTAATAAGTATTTCCGGTAGTTAGTCATGATAACTTCCTTCGTAATTGCGGAGACAATACCATCGGTTCCTTGAAAGATTAAGGGAATTTACTGTTTATTATATATGGTCTTACCGAGGTTAGGCTTGTGAATTGTGCTCGCTTGTTGCTAATAACTAGATAGGTACATAGGCTTCTTAAAGGCTGCTTTCATCAGGGCAATGCTCCAAAATAATGTTTTCGTAAATATGAGGGAGCAGTAGGTAATTACCATGAATAATTTTAAAAGCTTCGAGACCTGCGAGTTTGGTCATAAAATGTCCTAAAATGTATTCTAGACAAAGGAAATGTTTGTTGGCTAGCCCCCGCACCGCAATATTAGCCCAAAATACAGGGTTAAAACTATTTTTGATTTGTGTGTTGTTGCAAAATAAGGAGCGTTTAGAACTTTTGGAACTCCGCCGCCGCGGTGCGTTGCTGTGAAACGCAAACACACACGCGTTAGTTGTTTTTTTCATCTTGCTTTTAATCCAATTTATAATAACTTGATCATTTCTTCAAGTTTTTGAATAGGTAGTTGAATAAAAATAACTGGTTAAAAAATCAGGTGTAGTGAAGTTCCGGTCCCGAGTCTCTAAGTAATCGGAAAATATTTTATGCTTCAAAGATCTAACAGAAGAGCGGCAAAACAAATGGTTCAGTATAGTGATGAATGTGATATGACTGATGATGACAACAGTCCAATTGATCACCTACGTAACAGTAAATAGCTACCTATTTCAAAACTGAGAGCGAACCCAGATTCAAACATGAGTCGCTAAATCGTTAGGTGTATTTGTTCCCTGCATTTAATCGTTATTCTCGATTGCATTCGCGTTCGTGTGCGCTTCGAAAGTCGAAAATTTTTGCTAAATATTTTTATGATGATACAGAATCAGTTTCTTTTTATTTACCATAAACTAAAGTGATATCTGTGCAGTACATACTCATTCATCAAGCAATAAACTATGGGTTCATGCAAGAACATAATAATTATGACGATCGACGCAAGTAATGAAATTGCAGAAATACGTCGTAACGTCGGCAATTCATTGTTATTCCGTGGGCTCAATTTATCAGGGTGCGTAATATTTTTTTCCATAGTACTATGGGGGCGTTTCCAAGGTCGTGGCGCGCCTACGCTCCCAGGCGGGAGCGTAGGCCTTATCATTAGATCCAGAATTGAATAAATAGGCACATACTACCAAAACAAATATTTATTTAAAACAAACAACTACATGAACACAACAAATTATAATAATGGTAGGTGCGTCAAACAAATAAACATATGGCTTTCAAGATCTTCAAGTCTTGTCAAGTAAAAGTGTACGCGGATTTTTTAGTTACAATGAAAACAATTTCATTATTTGCAAGCCGCCTGTCCATCCCACGGACAGTATCAACAAAGAGTATATAAAGTTTTTGAGTTTTTTGTTTATTCCGTTTTCTCGACACCCTGTTTTTGAAAAGGAAGATAATGTTTTCTTATCTTGTCAACTGCTTGTCTTATATTTGTTGGCAATCAATTGAATTATAATGGCTGTAATTACCTCTTCCAAAGCGCTGATGGTCTGACGACATTGTGGCATGCGGGAAACGAACGTTGAGGTAGTAGGTGAACTGTAATCCTCTCGAGTTTCCTCAATGAATTCACCGATACCAATAAGACCCGGCATGGTGGCCAAACACGAAGTTCCACTTGTTCAAGTCTAAAACTTCACATTCGTCTATGGTTAACAAATCACACAAAACTAACGAACATCAACTTGCAAATTAAACATATTATCACCTACAAAACACTTCTGCGCAAATAAAAACAATATCGCATCTAAACACGTCTGACGTCAACTCACAAACCGCCCATTCTCAACAGAGATGAATGAAGTTACTAAATTGATTGAGGAGAGGAACGACGAGGACAAGGAACGAATGTCAAATTGAACTTAGAACGACACGATTTTTCTTTAGGTTGTACAAGCTAGTTGCTTCCGGTACATTAATACCAATTTTTTAGTTTGGATATTTCTTTCAAGTTATTTTATCGGACCAGCTAATACCATCATTGATGCAAGTTATTGAAAATCAAACCATCAAACTGTTTCATAAAACGTACGAGTTCGTTTTGAATATCAAAAGCATGTTTTTTTTTTGGAATTTCTACAGATTAATGCGAACGTTTTCAATGTGTAAATATTTTTTAACGCTCGGATTTGAAAATTTGCAACATCACAAGCTACAATTACCGGAGGTCTACAGCGGCAAAAAGGAATTCTATCTAAATGCAAGTATTTCTAGAAACTTTTCGTTGTAATGCTAAAATCTATCCGAACGAACATAAGGCGGAAGTCATACGTGTTGAAACCACTGTCTGTCAAAAGATTGAATGAACTGAACGATAATAATTATAATGACGGAGCTGTCACGAGGTACGTGTAGCCTATTTTCATATTATAAAATGTAAGAAAATTGTTTATCTCTGTTATTTCTAAGTTTTTATCACATACACACACCGAATAACTCATAATTTAACAGTTAGTCTATAGATCGTTTCAAAGGACTTAGGGTCTATTTATGCAGAAATTATGTATGTATAAAACAATAATAATTTCATAATTAGATTAGTTTCTGCTAATTTTGTTTAATTTTTTTTTTTTGATGTAGTACATCTCTTTACATAATAAAAAAAAAAACAGCTGATCTAATCGATTGTTGATATAGGTACATTAAATAAACAGTTCCTATCACCCATTATGCTCACTGGTATTTAACAATAACGGTAAGGAGTCCATGACCTTTATTTTTATTTCATTACAGAAATCGGAGAGGTCTGGTCAAGATTATTCGACCATCGTCCGTTTCTAAATGGTGAAATAAAGTTTATGCTGAAAGAGTTTGAGGTGGGCCAATTACAAATAAGTCAACAACACTGTGATCTACTCAATTTTTAAGATGAACTTCTGGCCAACATAAATACTTCTGGTCAACGTAAATAATCTGAGTATTTAATTTTCAGGAGAAGCGTGGAGATCGGGAAGTGGAAAATTTGTTTGCTATACTTGAAAAATTAACTGATATAAAAGACAGTCAGGCAGAAAAAATAATAAAAGCTGGTGAAACAGGACTTCCAGTGCTAAAGGAAAAGTTAGAACAAGCATTGCATCTCAGTGAAGAGGTTGAAAATAATTATCTGGAATCACACAAGGTTTTTATTTGATTATGCTCTGTCATTTCAGATTACTCATAAAAATTGTGAATGAAAAATCAACTTGAACAAAAATATTTTAGTTGTTAAAAAATAATTCATTTTTCAATGAATAAAATTATAATAAGCAACTTTTCTTCCAGGTGCATGAACAACAACGACTAAAACTTAAAGAACAGAGGCAAAGAGAATGGGATCAGTTCATTGATGACATGAACTTCAAGTGTCAAAGAATAGACAACACTTTTGAAGAGAAAGAAGAAGAACTAAGAGACTTGTATGCTGACCTCAACCATAAGCTAAATATTGCTAAATAAACAATGGATTCTCAAGGATCACTTGTTGATACCAACCTCAGGATCTTCCCAACAAAGTATTTACTAAATTACCTCAAAACTATACCTATTGACGAAAATGTACCTTTAAATATTGCAAAACTGGTGAAAGGAGAAAGTTATGAGCATAAACACAATGCACCCAAAGAAGAAACAAAGACAGTACCAGTACATCTTAACAGCAATGATATTGAAAATTTAAACAAAATCAAAGCTCTAACAAAGATAGAAATTGAAGAAGTAACAGAAGAAGAAAAAGATGTTGAGGAGAAATCTAAACAGGAAAGAATAGAAAAAGCTGATAAGAACAAAGATTCGGACCAAGCAAACTCTGATGAAAAATCAATAGCAAAAAAAGACCTAAACAAAGGTAGTACTAATGAAGAGGAAGACAAATTACATTTAATTACAGCCGATATAGACTGGCTTTACACAAATTTGCAACAACAAAGAAAAATAAAAGAACATGGTGACAACAATGTTCCATACTTACATGCTTTATTAGAAGGAGCTTCCATAAAAACTCCAGAAAACGAAGTTATTAAAAGGAACCCTATTCTTGAGGCCCGATGTGTCAAATTGAGGTCACAACAGGAAGCAAGGGAATATCGGAAGATGACGAAATCTGTAGACAATGTAAGAATGAGATTCCCAGAAGATAGTATCTCTTATCAATGTAAGTACAAAAAAAAAATACATTTTTCATTTTAAGCTCATCAATTCACTGGTATTATTGAAGACGAATTTATGAAATTGATTAGTCATAACTTTAAACAGTAGTATCATGTTATTGTTAATCAATAATGAATGATTCATTCCTAACAATGTCTTTGTATTTTCAGTGAAACAAATGAATCGCCAGTTGATTGCAATTGGACAATTTATACTTTCAATATTTGCTGGGTTCCTGTTTGGATTTAGAGGAGTGGAATGGATGGTCGGCAATATCGACTTTGGATTTAGGCTATTACTAGGCGTTATGTGTGCCTTAGTGATCGCCCTTGCAGAAATTTATTTCTTGGCCAAAAAGTTGAATGAAGAGTTAAATGTTCCTGAAACTATACAGTTAGGAGGCCCTACTAAGTTTGCAGAAGACTCACCATATTACGTGCCGCCAATAAGCAATAAGTCAAATGATAAAGAACATCAGGACTAGATTATGATTTGGTTTAAGAACAATATATTTGTTATTATTTTGTCATTTAATTGGTACCTAGTTACTGGATTATGAAAAAGGGGATTATAAACTTTTTATTTATGACAACTGACTTTATTTTTATTTAATTCAAATAAATCTCAATCATAAAAACTTTACAAAAAAATACAACCAACTAAAAAAAACAACAAAGAAACAAAACATAAAATAACTTCGGTGTCTTGGTTGTTTCTTCTTGTTTTGAACACCAACTTCCGAAAATTAAAGTTATTTTATGCTTTTTATGTTATTTTGTTTGTATTTTATTTTTTCAGTAGTAGCACAGGCCTCCTCTCTAGGAGAGGGAATGGGCCGTAAACCACCACGCGGGCCCAGTGCGGGTTGGTGAATGTCACATGTCTTCGAATTTTCTAGGACATCCCGGTCTTCTCACGAGTTTTCCTTCACCGTTTTGAGAGCAGTGGTCATGATAGCCTGTCTGGGTTTGAACCCGCGACCGTTACCACTCGGTCACCACTGCTCTCGCGTTTTAGTATTTAAAATATATATCTAGAAATACTAATAACTATTTAAGTGTGTCTACTTTAATTTCGAAACGTAGCTACCGATTGCCATGATTTTTATCTTATTTATTCAATAAAACGACAGATACCATGACTTTCGCGAAGAGAAATATCGAACCGAGTTAGTTTGAGCAATCTCTTAATTATTAATATTAGTTGATGTTCACAAGTTGCAGTCGAGAGCGAGAGCTCAGTCGGTGCCTACCTAAGAGTCCTAGTAGATGAAATTACAAATCGCTTACCAAGCCACTACACAACGCCCCGATATTTTTCTATGTCTCTTACCGCTCCCTTTAGGCCTGCAGCGCCCACAAAGGGGCGTTATCGCCCACTTTGGGAAAGGCTGGTTTAAGTTATTATTTAACGGAAACATGAAGTTAGACAAACAAATTTGTCAAGCTTTGACCTTTAACAGTGCGCTTTAGGAATAACTGAAATAGTAGTTGTCAGATCTCACTCAAAATTTCAATGGGACCACACGACAAACACCAGCTTTCGGCGCCGCTAAGCTATCTTAGTGGGCAGGCGCGGTTCCAGAATTTCGCTCAGGGGGTACTTGTCGGGTTATATTTTTCAGTGTGAAACGGGCAATTAAAAAAAATGCATAGGTAGCGAGCACGAATGTGTTACGATTGTCGTAGGTACCTATAGCTTAGGATTTTTGACCATTCGCACAGAACCAAGATTAAATTCCTCACCTTATTTGGAAAGCCTACAATAACCTAGAAATTTCCAGATGTGAAGCGAGCTCGAAAATATCAGTATCCGCCTCGGAATAGATTAGATTTTGTCTTAAGCTTTCGTACTTTTATAGAAGTTTTTTTGTCAACATAAACAGCTCCTAGAAACCTGAACAGGTACAATGATATAAGAGCAAGCAAAGCGAGACAGAAACTTTTAACACCCACCCTTAGGTAGATAAGACTTGTTTTGGACCAGCTTTTACTAGCACTTACAACAGTAAAAAAACTATTTTTAGGTACTTCTAGAATTTAGTGTCTGTCAGACTACACAAACGTCCATGTTACTGAAATACCTACTTACCTACATAGGTAATATTACTAATAAATATAATAACACCCAAGACCGTCCCGACTGTTGGTCTTGCTTGCGCCCACAAGAGCAACGAGACAGTCATAACCAAAAGAGAGCTTTTCGTTTTAGGCTTCCTTCTGTGCTACTTTGTAATCTGGCGCCTTAGGGATATTGCACCTCTGCTCCTCTAAGTTATAAGGTACCTAATCTGCACCCAGAAAAAGTTATGAGGTAACACGGAAAAAATAAATACATTCGACTTGAGAACCTCCTCCTTTTTTGGAAGTCGGTTTAAAAGTTACACCATTTTTATAAATATTGCTTAAAAATATGTAAGTAAGTATTCCAGAACTATTTCATCACTACAACACACAACTAGTTAATCATGAATATGTTAACATGACTGAGCGTTTTATTTGCCTCACTGAATCGAGGTAAGCGCATGCCAGGCCCGGGTTCGAACCAGTACCTAACCCTGGGCTTGAGAAGGGAATAGGCATATAGATTATGTAGGTATCTATGTATCCTCAATACAAAAGCTTTTCAGAAAGAGTTGCAACGGGTGGAGAAACTTTCTCCTTTCCTCCTTTTTCTGTGCCGCTGAGCCTGTAGTCTTAAATTCTGCTGATTGTAACCTTTAAATGATAGAGCATAAGCGCAAATAAAGAACAGCAATGGTTTTCTTCACAAAGTGCCTCGATTGCATACTATGATGAGAAACAAAATAAATGAAAGTACAAAGTAAAGTAAAAATGCATAGTTTTTCAGCTGTTATCTATACTAATATTATAAAGCTGAAGAGTTTGTTTGTTTGGTTGTTTGTTTGTTTGTTTGTTTGTTTGTTTGTTTGAACGCGCTAATCTCAGGAACTACTGGTTCGAATTGAAAAAATATTTTTGGGTTGAATAGACCATTTATCGAGGAAGGCTTTAGGCTATATATCATCACGCTTAAGCCAATAGGAGCGGAGCAGCGATTAAGAATGTTTTAAAATCGGGGATTCCACGGGGACGAAGTCGCGGGCAGCAGCTAGTTACATCATAAAACCTTTGAAGGACTAGGCCCACAGAGTATACTTACTAATACGGAAAACTAGGCCTTAACAAACCTTTTTATAAATATGGGATACCCTACCAACAAGTTATGAAATATATTTTTTCTTTTTTTTACTTTCATCCAATAAAAATACTGCATAAAAAGGAGTTTGTGTGCGCGTTGCGTTCACAACTCTTTGGTACTCGAATATAAAGCATTCATGGCATTTGTTGGCAAAACGCTATATAATATTATAAATTGATTCTTGTCGATTTTTCTGTAGGTATTGTAAACGGCCAATTTCAGAAAACACTAGCTTTAAAGGTTTTGAAGTGTCCATGTAAGTTTACGAATGTTAAAATACCGTAAACAAGAAAACAATATACCGTATATTGTTTTCTTTGTCTGTTTGAAATTCAAATAATATGCTTATGGTATGAAAAATCTGGTTATGGAATGTCGACGATGACTTTTTGTTTTGACAGCTCTATTGCACCACAAAATATTGTTTTTCTCAACTGTTCCATTTGATGAATCATTATATTTTGAAACCTTATATACCGTCTGCGTTGTAAAACAACATTCATTCGCTTTGAAACTTTAGTACAAGTGCGTCGTATTGCGGTGTCAGTGTTTATTTACTATTAATAATCTCATAACTTGAAAGTTTGAACAGCAGGTGAGTTCCTAGTTAATTAAAGCGGTATGTACAGCTTTTGCACAGTAAAGTAAAGCTTGAATAGGTATAAGTAAGTAAGTTGAGCTTTGTTGCATCACGAACATTCTAAAATATTATATCTGAAGTGGACTGTAGAAGTCAAACAAAATGGCTTCTAGATAAACAAAATGGTTATTTAGTTAAAATTTTGTAGATGTTCCTTGTTGATTTTGGAAATAACACTAGCACTTATTATGTTGAAAGATATGAAATTTAAAATGTAACATTATGTGTCTAGTGAAATGATACGAAATACAACATACGTAAATATTTTTGGGTATCTTTTTATTTATTAAAAAAAAGTACTTACCTAAAGTTTTCACTTGGCTGTGGTCATTATCATTTGAATAAAAATGATTTTCAAATTTATTATAATGTTAGTGGAAAAATGATAGTATTGCATCACCTCATAGTCGGCAGTAATTATTTGACTGAATTTCATTTGTAACTTCCTTAAATTATTCATGATTAAAAACTTTGCAACAATTAGTAAACTCTGAGATGGCTCATTTTAATCAAAAGGCAAGCAACTGTGGAATATTTTTATGTTCACAACAAAAAACTTAAACTAAGTATATCTATTTCAGCCATGGAAGACCAAGTTCCGTTCAAAGTTTATACGTTCTGGAGGGAGAATGACAAGCCAGAAGTCAGAAGATTTGGCGTGGAGAAGAGTGTGGTCACCAGCTTCCACTACTTGAATGCTAAGCTTCAGGATGTGTACCCTGGACTGAAGGGGAAGGCTTACTCTGTAGCTTGGAAAGGTAATTAGCATAGTACCTATTCTAAAAGTTATACATTTTAGACTCACCGCTGTGGGGTATCTTCTTCATCAATAGGATCCTTCTTTAAAAATTAAACAAATAGAAAAAGATTAATCTTTCCCTTTAATCTTTTTCCCTTAAAAACATTTTCTAAAAATTATTAAAACATTCTATTAAAATTTCCTGCTACTCTCTAGCTACCAGCTCGCCTTTATTTCTATCCATTCCAAACTTCAAAACATATTTTTAAAAAGCTTTCAGACATTACTTTTTCTAAAACATACCATAAACTTAAAACAGCCAGTATGGCCATAGATAAAATTCTATATTCTAACACCTATATGTTTGTATGTCTTCAACACTTCATGATATGTCTATGTCACAACAATTACTAAATGACTACACAACTATTACACGGCTTTTACAAATATACATTGTATTAAATTTAAAATTAATTAAATCCTCATGATCATATTCATGTGAAGGTTAAAAAAACTCAAACTTAATAGAAACACATATTAGTTTAACATTTAAATAAAAAAGTATGGTGACCTCAGAAACATTAATTTGCATTTTATTTACTCATTGGAATTCTACTTATTATGTACTCAGTCAATAAGGGCCAGTCATTTTTGTAAGGATTTGCTTACCATTTGACTATGTATTACAAAATGAATTTGCCCTGATTAGGAGTTAGGTACAGTGTAACGGACGCCGAGCATGCTGCCGACTGTATGAAATGTCGCGTGGTATTTTTAAGTAGAATGGCACGTGTTATTATAAAACAGGACGGCACGTGGTATTTTAAAGCAGGATGGCACATGGTAGTTTTTAAGTAGGATAGGAATAAGTTTAATTGTAAGCTTGAGTAGGATAGCCGTAAGTTTCCCTGTATATATATCAAAGTAGGATAAGAGCATAAGTAATAAAGAACAAATAAAATACATCGTGGAAGCAAGTAGGCACGTAATAGTAAGTAGGGATATATGTACATGTCAACTTAGGCCGCATTTTATACTTTATATTTTTCCTAGGTAGAACTAAGTAGGTAGATTAAGGAAATGTATAATTTGTGTAGATTAAGTATAATAAATAATGTAAGATCATTAAAAATAGTACGGCGCTCTCGTTAAGGTAAAGTTACACATGAGCGCCGTAATAAGCAAGCCCCGCCCCCTTTGTTCTGATTGGCTGTCAATAAGCCCTTCTGATTGGTCGGCCAATGAGCGGCCACTTTTAGCCCCCGCCAAGAACAGAGGGGGGAAATCGGGTATAAAAAAGGCCCTTTTTAGTGTTGAGACACAGTCGGTCTCCAGCTCTGTAACAAGAACGAACCTCAAGAATAAACCCGAAGAAACCTTCGAAGAAAGTGTTTCATTCAAGAACCCCATACAGTCCACAATAGTCTGGTCCTTCGAGCGCCGGATTCAAGAAAGAAGAACCCGCGACAATAATCTGGTCCTTCGAGCGCCGGATTCAAGAAAGAAGAACCCGCGACAATAATCTGGTCATTCGAGCGCCGGATTCAAGAAAGAAGAACCCGCGACAATAGTCCGGTCATTCGAGCGCCGGATTCAAGAAAGAAGAACCCGCGACAATCAAGCCCACCGAGCTGCAGACGAAGTACGAAGATCTGCGGCAAGAGCGAAGAACGGAACCCGACTGTCCGGAACGAAACCGGTTTGAACGACCGACCGGTTTTGAACCTAACCAGTCTAATCCGACCGGCTCACCGAACCGAGCCGACCGGTGTCACCCGTATCGAACCGAAGAACCCGTCACGCCACACTGAACGTGCCTGTCGATCTAATCAAGATGGTGGTCACAAGGAGCCAGGGGGACGCTGCCGAGATTGAAGCACAACGCGCCCAGGAACAGGAGGCGCGCCGCCAGGAAGCGGAGCTGATCGAACGGGAGCGGATAAGAAGACTCTCACTGGATCCACCGGCATCACCATATTCAAAGATGGCGGACACTAACACAGCGGGGCCTTCTGGAACCCAAATAACAGAAACGGCGGTTCCACGAAGAGTGACGTCACCGACCAGGTCAATGAGATCGCAACGGTCGACAACAAGTGTCACAACAAGATTACGGATGGCGGAACTGGAGGCTGCAGAGAAGCTGGCAGTCATACGAAGAAAAGAATTGGAGTTGGAAAAGGAACTAGTCAAGAAGAGACTTGCGGTCGAAGTGTCAGCGATCAACGACGAGGAAAGCGTACATGAAGAGCAAGAGCCTACTCCTCCAGGCGAAGAGCCACACCAAAGGGTGGACAACTGGCTGAGGAAGAACCCCCTCATTACACAGGGGAAGGAAGAACAAAGAGAGGAGGCGAAACAGATACGCTTCGAGAGATCCAGAGAGAGATCGCCGACCCCAACACGAGCAGAGAACAGCATCGAGCATTTGGCAGCAACACTCGAGAAGATGGCCAGACCCAGGCCTAGGCACACTGAGCTACCTACTTTCTCCGGTGCGGCCAACGAGTGGCTTCCGTTCAAAGCAGCAGTTAGGGACACGACGGATATGTACCAGATCACGGCAGCAGAAAACTTACAACGGCTGAGAAGCTGCCTCAAAGGGGAGGCAAGAGACGCAGTGGCCGCCCTCTTGCATACGGCCACCGATCCAGACGTCATAATGAAGACCCTCGAGCAGTGTTTTGGAAGGCCGGAGGTCATCATCGACCGAGCCCTGGAAGACCTCAAGAAGCTTCCGAAGCCGGGTACATCAGCTACTGAACTCAATAGTTTCGCCGTCAAGCTGCAAAACATAATCTGCGTGCTGAAGACGATAGATCGAAGAGGTTATCTATACAACCCTTTGATGTCGCGAGAGGTACTGGACAAGCTCAGCCCGCATCTTCGATCCCGTTGGTGTGACTACGCACACGATCACGAAGGAACAGCGGATCCAGAGATCGTCGTTATGTCACGGTTTCTGATGCGAGAAGCAGACCGATTGTTGCGTTACACATACGCTCCGTCTACAAGTGCCGTGCCTCAAAAGAAAGAAACCCGACCCGCCGTAACACTCAAGAAGAAGGCGAGCGTCTTCACTACGACCGAGGGAACGGAACAAGAAAAGGACAAGTGCCCCAAGTGTGAACAAGCTCATGTCTTAACGCAGTGCCCGAAATACAAGGCACTTACAATAGAAGAGCGATGGAACTTTTTGAAAGAAAAGAAGATCTGCTTCAAGTGCGCCCAGAAGCAACACAGGCGCATGAGTTGCAAAGCAAAGCTGTGCGGAGTGGATCAGTGTCGCCGCCCGCACCACGAGAGTCTCCATCAGTTACGAGAAGCGAAGACTGAAGATCCGAAGAAGGCTGAACCAACGAAAGAAGAAGCGGTCCTATCCGTGGCTACCCGAACAGCTACCGGACCGCGATCAGTCCTTTTAAAGATGTGCCCAATCGTCGTTTCCGGACCACGGGGGGAGGTGAAAACCTACGCGCTCCTAGATGAAGGGGCCACAATTACCCTCGTTGACGAAAAGCTGGCGGCAAGTATAGGGGCAGAAGGACCATCACAGCCTCTTCACCTGAGCGGGGTCAACATGTCGCAACGAGAAATGGAGAGTCAAATAGTCAACATAAATGTGAGGGGACTGAAGAGTGACGAGAGCTACAAGGTCAGAGCGAGGACCATGAAAAATCTCCGGCTTCACCAGCAGTCTATACCCGACACGCTGTTGGACTACGAGCACCTGAGAGACCTGGCACCAGAAGAGGTGTGCTACGAAATGGCGCGCCCCGGACTTCTACTGGGGACAGACCACTGGGAGTGCATTGTGTCTCGCGAGCTCCGAATCGGCCGCCCTGATCAACCGGCCGCATCAAGAACACAACTAGGATGGGTGGTGCACGGAACCGCACCACGCAGTATCATCCTTGAAAAGGAAAACGTGCTGCATGTCTACGAGCCCGACCGAACCAAGGGGACAGGCAGCCAGGAACTCCACGAATTGGTCGAAGCCCATTTCAAGATCGACGCGCTCGGCATACAGGGGAAACCGAGAGTCAAGGCGACTGATCAACGGGCCATCGACATCGTCGAGAGAACAATAAAGAAGATCGACTACGGATACGAAGTTGGGCTGCCATGGCGACGAGACGACGTCACCTTGCCGCCTAGCTACAGTCAAGCGTTCCGCCGGCTAAAGAAGATCGAGCAGAAAATGGACGCAGACCCGCACTTCGCGGCGGAGTACTCCAAACAGGTTAACAACCTATTGGAAAAGGGGTACGCGACGCCATGCGACGGATCAGAGGAAGCAAGCGCCATCTGTTGGTATCTGCCACATTTCGCTGTGCAGAACCCGAACAAGCCCGGCAAACACAGACTAGTGTTCGACGCAGCCGCCAAGAGCAACGGAGTCTGCCTGAACGACGAATTGCTGGAGGGACCCGACCTACTACTGTCGCTGCCAGGAATCCTTTTCAGATTCCGAGAGAAGGTAGTAGCAATCACTGCAGACGTGCAGGAGATGTTCCTACGAATCAAAATAAGGCCGGAAGACCAATCAGCGCAACAGTTCTTGTGGAGAGGCGACGAACGAGAAGAGCCTCCAAGGAAATACAAAATGACCAGCATGATATTCGGCGCCGCGAGCTCTCCGTTTATGGCCCACTATGTCCGCAACCACAACGCGGACGTACACGGGCAGGAGTACCCACGAGCGTTGGAGGCCATAAAGAAGAGTCACTATATGGACGATCTAGTGGCCAGCTACGAAGACGCCGAGGAAGCATGGAAAGCGATCGAAGAAACGAGAACAGTGCACGCGCACGCGGGATTCACGCTTCGAGGTTGGAGTTCCAGCGACAAAACGGTGCTACGAGACGTGCCCTCCGAGCTACACGCCACCTCTCTTACACAACTGGGGGGAGAGAAGCCTGAGAGCAAAATCTTGGGGTTGCACTGGAACGCGGAGCACGATGAGCTGGGGTTCAACACATCAATGAGCCGGGTCCCGGCCGAAGTACGAGCGAGAATCCGCGCGCCGACCAAGCGTGAAGCCCTCAGCGCCGTAATGTCCATCTACGACCCGCTCGGATTGTTGAGTCACTACACGATAAGGTCGAAAATAATACTGCAGAGCTTGTGGCGCCTCCAGACGACGTGGGACGAGCCAATTCCAGCGGAAGAGAACGAGCTTTTCGCCTCCTGGCTTGCACGCCTTTCTGAACTCGCTCAGCTGCGACTACCGCGCTGTTACGTGACGCAGAAATACGAACGTGTCGACTTACACGTCCTATGCGACGCCAGCGAGCAGGCCTACGCGACCGTGGCCTATTGGAGAATAAAAAACATCGACGGGAGCCTGAACGTCGTGTTGGTGGCCGCCAAGGCTAAGGTGGCGCCTCGTCGAGCACAAACTATACCGCGCCTGGAGCTGCAAGCTGCAGTAATTGGGGCAAGACTCGCCGAAACCATTAGAAGGGAGCACCGAATCGATATCGGCCAAACGACCTACTGGACCGATTCATCCACCGTGGTGCATTGGATCCATCACGACATGCGACGCTACACGCCGTTCGTCGCGCATCGGCTGGGGGAGATCGCAGAGCTGACCCAGAAAAAGGAGTGGCGTTGGCTGCCCACCGCTTGCAACGTAGCGGACGACGCCACTCGACTCGTCGACACACCCATTAGCAACACGGATCGATGGTTCCAAGGGCCGGACTTCTTGTTCCTGCCAGAAGAACAGTGGCCCGCGACGTCGACGAGTGACCCGGAGGACGAGGAGGTTCTCCATGTAAGCGAGAAGACAGATAGAGACAGCTGGCTACCGAACCCGGTCCGCTTCTCAAAATACGAGGTCTTGGTGAGAGCCACCGCTCGAGCGATCGCGTTTACCGACATATGCCGACGAAGAGCGACTAGGATGGAGCATCAACACATCCAGCGCGCCGAGGCCGCGCTGATTCGACAGGCACAAGAGGATAGTTTTGGGGAAGATTTGAAGAGGATACGGTCGGCTCGCCCGCTCACGAAAGCGAGTCGACTGTACAGGCTAGATCCAGTACTGGAGGACGGTGTGCTGAGAGTGAGGGGCCGGATTGAAGCCTCTCCCGCACCGACCGAGATGAAGCGGCCGATCATACTCGACGGCCGCCACCAGCTGACTAAGCTCCTCGTGCTACGAGAGCACTGCGCTGCGAGCCACGCCAACAGAGAGCGTGTGACGAACGACTTGCGACAGCGGTACTGGGTCATTCACTTGCGACCCACGGTACGTGCAGTGGAGAGGAACTGCGCCTTCTGCAAGAGGCGGCGAGCAATGCCACAGACGCCAGCTACGGGGGACCTACCACACGCCCGCCTGGATCCCTTCCACCGCCCGTTCACTAATTGCGGGGTGGACTATTTCGGGCCAATGATGGTCAAAGTGGGACGTCGTCGAGAGAAGAGGTGGGGTGCACTCTTCACGTGCCTAACCACCCGCGCCGTACACATCGAGCTCGTCGCATCACTCTCCACCGACTCAGCCATCATGGCGCTGAGACGAATGGCCGCGCGCAGAGGCTGGCCGAGAGTGATATACTCGGACAATGCGACCAACTTTCGCGGGGCTGACCAGGAGCTACGCAATGCATACGCAGAATGGATGCCAGCCCTGCGAGACGAAGGGTTTCTACACCGTATGGAGTGGCGTTTCATCCCTCCTGGCGCGCCCAATCAAGGTGGCGCATGGGAGCGTATGGTGCGCTCCGTGAAGGCGGCACTCAGCGTGACCCTGCGAGAAAAGGCACCGGCGGAAGAGGTATTGAAGACTCTGCTCACCGAGGCTGAGTTCTCCATCAACGCAAGACCACTGACTCATGTCAGCGTGAACCCCCGCGACCCCGAAGCCCTTACCCCCAACCACTTCCTGTTGGGGTCATCAGACGGGCTGCCAACGACAGGACCCTGTGACGAGGCGGACAGAAGAACCTGGCGAGCTAGTCAAGCACTCGCTGACCACTTCTGGCGACGGTGGCTACGCGAGTACCTTCCGACATTGGTACCTCGCGGCGAGCCACGGAACAACGTGCGACCGATACAAGCCGGTGACATCGTTCTCGTGGTCGACAACACGCTGCCCCGGAACACCTGGCCAATGGGGGTCGTCGAGCGTACGCATCGCGGACCGGACGGCGGCATCAGGATCGTCGAGGTGCGGACCAGGACCGGCACCTTCCGACGCCCCGTGAGCAAGCTCGTCGTCGTGTCGACAGAGGAGGAGGCTACGCGAGCTGCGCCGGGGGGAGAAATGTAACGGACGCCGAGCATGCTGCCGACTGTATGAAATGTCGCGTGGTATTTTTAAGTAGAATGGCACGTGTTATTATAAAACAGGACGGCACGTGGTATTTTAAAGCAGGATGGCACATGGTAGTTTTAAAGTAGGATAGGAATAAGTTTAATTGTAAGCTTGAGTAGGATAGCCGTAAGTTTCCCTGTATATATATCAAAGTAGGATAAGAGCATAAGTAATAAAGAACAAATAAAATACATCGTGGAAGCAAGTAGGCACGTAATAGTAAGTAGGGATATATGTACATGTCAACTTAGGCCGCATTTTATACTTTATATTTTTCCTAGGTAGAACTAAGTAGGTAGATTAAGGAAATGTATAATTTGTGTAGATTAAGTATAATAAATAATGTAAGATCATTAAAAATAGTACGGCGCTCTCGTTAAGGTAAAGTTACACATGAGCGCCGTAATAAGCAAGCCCCGCCCCCTTTGTTCTGATTGGCTGTCAATAAGCCCTTCTGATTGGTCGGCCAATGAGCGGCCACTTTTAGCCCCCGCCAAGAACAGAGGGGGGAAATCGGGTATAAAAAAGGCCCTTTTTAGTGTTGAGACACAGTCGGTCTCCAGCTCTGTAACAAGAACGAACCTCAAGAATAAACCCGAAGAAACCTTCGAAGAAAGTGTTTCATTCAAGAACCCCATACAGTCCACAATATACAGTAAATAATAATGTTTTATTTAAATTGTCCTATTTAGATGAAGATGGTGATGATGTTGTGGTGTCATCTGATGATGAAGTGATGACTGCCCTGCAGGCTTTGAATGGAGATGTCATTAAGCTCTTTGTCTACTGCAAGGCGGATGAAGCTAAAGATGATGACTGTGATATTGTCTTTACTGCTGTGGCCGGCAACCCTAATGGTAAGTTGTGATGCTAGTTACCTACTGATATTCTAGAACCAAGGAGTGATGACTAGAAGATATGGTTCAATAATAGTATACAATTTTAGTGGGAGGGCCATTTTGCTTGCCTGCTGTGGACTAGTACTTAGAATTAGTATAGACATTTACAGGAATTAGATAATTAGGTACTTTCTTGGGAGTGAATAGTTTTCCTTGTTATTATGTCTTCATGTGGACTTATCAATTCAATAACTTTTAATATTTAGATATAATATGACTAGCGCTTCGCCCGAGACTTCGTTAGTGCTTAATCTTCAACGGGGATAAGAGGGATAAGGGATAATAAGGGAGAGTTTTTGAAAACTTAATTTAAGTAAAAATAATTAGATTAATGCGCATTATTTGAAAATTTATCGAAACTGTTAGATCCACTTCAATTAATGCCACTTTTAGATTGTTCATACCAATTTCCAAGTATCATCCCTTAAAAATCTCATCACCTCTTTTCACCCTTTAGGAGTTTATTTTCGAAAAGTCCAAACATAAGTTATTCTTACTTTTTCATCAAAATTATCAATGATTGTACTTAAATAGTTTCAATTTCATGGGCATGGCATTAAGATCCTTCCAAACAAATTTTTAGTTTTGAAAATCCAAGTATACCATCATTTTTATTGATTTAACTCGGTATTTGTAAGTTTTTAAACCTAAAAAATATGATTCTTCCATACAAACTTTAAAACACACTCACACTTTATGTTACAAAATTAACCAAGTGAACAGAATGAAAGGAAATAAGTGGGTAGAGTGCGTGCCGCCGGATACGCAAATGAGCTGGCCAACTCTTTTTTTTACTGCAACTCTAAGTCCAACATGCTACCTCAAATGAATTTAAGGCCCCAGCTAATGCCAAAAACCCTAAGGGCATGCAGTAAAAAATGGTGAAAATCAGTCCAGTAGTTTCGGAGTTTATTTGGTACAAACGAACAAACAAATCAAAATCCTCTTTATAATATTAATAGATCATAGATGTTCATAGTCTATGTAATTACTATTTGTAATTTGTTACACTGATAAATTGTATAGCTGCTTATGTATACTTATTTATACATATAAATAAATATACATAAGCAGCTATACAATTTATCAGTGTAACCTATGCATACATATACATAAGTCGTATAACGTACAACGACCTTGATTAATAAGCTTAATGAACATATTTTTTAACATTTAAAATGCTTTGTAGAACCTGCGGGTACACCGGCGGTGCACTGTGGCGTGATGTGCGACTCTTGCGACGGTCCCGTCACTGGCTTCCGATACAAGTGCTCTGTCTGCGATGACTTCGACCTGTGCTCACGATGTGAGGCTGCAGGCCGTCACCCCGAGCACTGCATGGTGCGAGTGCCCACGCCGAACATGCCTGTAAGTAACACCGGAAACACATCCGCTATGTATCAAAGCGATTAACAGTTTTTTCGTCGGTCTTTTGCTAATAGATAATTCATGTAGGTATTTTACGTTTACAGCGCACAGTTATTAAGGCCGCGATCAAGAGGTCCCGCCATTTCTTGAAGTCTGTCGCCACTGCTATGAGCGAGGATTGCCCCTACAAGAAGCATCGCAACGAAAGGAGCGGTGAGAGGAGGCACCGCGGTGTCGGAGGACCTCATGGGCCGCGTGGAGCTGAGCATGGCCCCGATGGCCCCCACGGTTCTCACGGCGAGCACCACCGCCGCCGCCATGTCACCTGGCTCGATACCTTCGCCACCTACATGAACGAGTTCGCCAACCTCGCCGGAGATATCGACCTAACTGGAGATAACACAAAGCCGAAGGCCCCTGAGACTAAAGTACCAGAACCAGGCCAGACTTCCGAAACACAGGCACAGAACCTACGGGGAACCCAAGAGAAGGCACAGACTGGTAACGAATCTACCCAAGCTCCGAAACCTGAGCCAAGCACCTCGACAAACGCCGGGACTCAATGCCCCTTTAGCCCACGCAAGTCCGTTAATGTCAATCAATTAAGAGACCTTATGGAACAGTTCATTCGCGGAAGTCAAACTCCTGTGGCTTACCAGTCTCAGCCATCGGCTCCAGCTACTAATGCTACTCCAGCTCCCACACCAGCTTCAAATGATGACGTGGAGATGGGACAAGGAGATAGGAAGGTGCCTGAGGCCGATGAAGTTACTCAAAAGACTGACAGTTCCTCTGCTTCAAGTGTCAATGACTTTGGCAAGGATGCTTCCCCGGACAAAGCTGATGACTGGACCATGATTAATAAGGAAAAAGGTACATATTTATAGTTCTATTCTTAATATCCACATAGAAGATAAAACATTACAAGAATTCTTATTAATAATGTGAAATGTTTTAGACTTAATGGACACAGCCAGTGCTCTTCCTGCTGCGCCAATTGGTTTTAACTTGCCTGAAGAGTTTCAAGAGCGTGTCAAGATCTCCACAGGTGCTCTGTACCCACCTCTGAACACATCCACTGCTGGTAATTATCAATCTCAATAACTTTTGTGCTGTTAAGAATATTTGTTGTGATGTAAAGATTTTCTGTTTCATTTTCCATGCTACTAAGGGTAAAATTCCAGCCTTACATTCAGTTTTTTGAGATTTCAATCAATTTAAAAAGTCAGAATGTCTTGACAAAAATAAAAACCACAAGTTAGGTCATGATCCATCACTATTGACACATGCTGATCGTTTAGTGTTGAATCCTAAAGAGCCTGAAGTGCTGAAGCCAGCCCAGCCGACTGCCCCTCCTGCACCGGCCGCGGCCGCACCCAAACCTCAGGAGAAGCCAGCAGAGAAGCCTGCTGCTGCCAAGCCGCAGCCTCAGCCCCAGCAACGCCACCCACGTAAGTTGTATTAGGATATCTAGTCTATTATACAGTATTGTTGGATGTATGGAATGAGGAAAATAGGGGTTATGTTTTGCTACATGAGAAGAAGGCCAAAGAACAGATGGACTGTTTGTGAGTTAATAGTTAATACCTAATGAAAAGGTGTGTATAATAACGAAAAGTGAAAAATAGTGGGATGGCTAAATTTGGAAAATTGTAAAACATCTTGTGCCAACCCCAAGTAACATGAGATAAGGGCCGGATATTGACGATTTTTGGTTTAATGAAGTGACATTATGAGCATGTATATATCTGAATTCCCAATAAAAAGCATTAACAAACGTTACTGTGAGGTAAAAAACCCGGGAATTCCCTCAGTATGAGATGATAATTTTAAATAAACAGTGTACTCAACTGTTTCAAAACATAATGCTGTCGTAAGTTCAACTAACCGTCGTTGACCTTACGTTCGTAGAGTTGCACGTCACGGCCAGTGAATGAGTTGGGCAAGAGACCATTGATCTCAACATTCACAAAACAACTTGTTTGTAATCTTGTCTTGTATTCTTCTTGAACAGTAGGTACCTAGCCTATTCGTATAACTCAACGTTTAATCATAATTATCTACAGTATTGGAATGTACTCTACATTAAGGAGTATTAAAGTTTAACCTTGCAAGGTTTAATTTGAAGTAATGCTCATGATTAATTGAAGACTAGCTGTTTCATGGTTTTCGTTTATAACGGAACCCTAATCTTTTTTCTTAAATAAAAGAAGCGTAAGTTAGTCCTTATAACATCAGCTAACTGCCAGTTAAACCCGCTCAAATCAGTCCAGCCATTTCTAGACATCAGCCGGAACAAAAACTTGTTTTTTTTTAAGTATCTTAAATACTTATAGCAAAAATAACTTTTTGTAAAAACGTAACACATTCAGTAAAAACTTTTATTTTGATGTTACAAACAGACACATTTTTTATTTGTATATATCATAAATTCATATCTCGGTACAAGCAAACTTATCTTCTTTATCGATATGAAAATAGGCAGATTGGACTATGAATCATATTATACGTATTGTTTTGGTTCCGTCGATTAGCTATGTAAGTACTTTTATATGCGGAACTTAGTCATCGCTGGTACTGTATAACTGTTCTGCGTCGTTGGTATAAAAATGTCACTAATCATGACCTTCTTTTGCTGTTCCAATTTACTTGAAAGACAAGAATCTTACTAATATTATAAACGCGAAAGTTTGTAAGTAAGGATGGATGTTTGTTACTCTTTCACGCAAAAACTACTGAACGGATTTGGATGAAATTTGGCACACAGATGGTTTATAACCAGGATTAACATATAGGATTTTAATTTTTACCCCGATATTCCCACGGGATCAGAACTTATGCGGGTGAAACCGCGAGGCGCTGCTAGTCACATATATTTCTCTTTTTGACGAACGCTATCTAAATACTTAACATCCATGACTTATAAGATTAGTGTAGGTATGTTTAACCAAGCAAGCAAAATATACGATAAAATGTTCTAATATTGCCCGGTTTCTGACCTCAGAAACCGGGCAATATTAGAACATTTTACACTTAACCGGTCGTTTATCTATCTGTTTACCACTAAGCAACCATTGGGTTATGGGATGGCAAATAGCGTCAACGGACATGTAAATTACCGATAAAGTATCTCAGAAACCAGACATGTGAGCTATGTGAGCGAAAACACTCAGATAGTCTGTGTACCTACTACCTATGTATGTACATACATGCAAAGTAGGCCGAAGTAATCGATATCGAGGGCCATCACTGTTGTTGCACAATGTTAGGTACTTACAAGCTATGAATCTATACTAATATTATAAAGAGGAAAGATTTGTATTTTTGTATCATGTAACGAATAAACTCATAAACTACTGAACCGATTTAAAAAAATCTTTCACCATTAGAAGGCTACATTCACCCTGAGTAACATAGGCTATATTTTATACCCATATTCCCACGGGAACTACGCAGTTAAAACCGCGGGACGCTGCTAGTAGGCAATATAATGGACAAGCGAAATTCACAAAAAACGTGTCATTGAATATTAATGTTTTTTATTTTTTTATTATAAAGAATTACTTCTGCACGATTGGCGCGCTTGCTGAAAGATTAGTTGAATTTTTCGTAATCGGGTTCGATTCCTTAACATGGAGAAAAAATACTTCCATGTTTTTTCCAAATTCTGTCTTCGGCCAACGGCCTCGCCGGCGTCAAAATCCAAAACTATACCAAGGGAACATTCCAGGGATAAACAGCGTCGTATGTCCTTTTCCAGGACATGGCCTAAACGTGTGCCAAACATAAAAATCCGTTATACGTGAAAAGGGGTAACATTTATAATATTAGTATGGATAATGCTTTTGTAATAGTGGTAACGGGTGAAAAGGGGTAACATTTATAATATTAGTATGGATAATGCTTTTGTAATAGTGGTAACGGCGACTTACGAATTGTAGGTCGTGGGTTCATACCCAGCCAGCCGCATTACTTTGTGTAATTAATTTCATCACCATTGCTCTCAAAACGGTGAAAGAAAACATCGTGAGGAAACCGGCATGTCGTGGAACCAAAAATTCGAAGATATGTGACATTCACCAACCCGCACTGGGCCCGTGTGGTGGATTACGGCCCATTCCCTGTCCTAGAGAGGAGGCCTGTGTCCCAGCAGTTGGAACATTAAAAGCTGATTATGCTAATGCTTTTGTAATTCCTTTCAAAGGTTTTATTAACTGTGCCTTTTCTTTTTCCACAGAGGCTCATATTGATGCAGCCATCGAGCACATGCTGGCAATGGGCTTCACCAACGAGGGCGGCTGGTTGACTCAACTCCTCGAGAGTAAGGACGGCAACATCGCTGCTGTGTTGGATCTGCTCACCCCCGTCAACCCTAAGAAGTAGACGTTCTTATCTCTTGCCACATAAGGCCTATATTAGATTAGTTTTGATTTATTCTTGATTATATTATTAGAATAAAGATGTTATTCTACATATATTGGCAAATATCTTAAAAATATTATGTGATTGATCTCCAAGGAGATATACAAAGATGGTTATCAAATAGATGTGATAGGGAATAAGACGGAGATGGAATTGTAACTTACTAATGTAGACATGTAAGCCCTATAAATATTATTATATGGGTGCAGGGATTAAGATTATGAATACTATAATATCCATATAGACATACTAGTTCTATTTTCTCTTCTCTCTATCCATTTCAGTAGTTACTAATCAATTTATGTATTGCATTATGTATGATTTATAATAATTCACATTCCTGAAAATAATATTATTCGTATCTGTGTGGCATTTTATTTAATTCATTTAATTTTCCGTGTTGTTTTTTTTTTCTAAAGTTATGTTCCAAAATTCAAACATTTATATATTCCAATGTGGATATCAAAACGAATGTGATATTTAGTTATGACTGAATTTATAGTAGTATCATATATTTAGTGACATTATTAGGTATATTAGAATGTAGTTGTAAAATACATTAAAATATGTATTTTATAAATTTAACGGTTATATCAATAAAGGATTAAAAGGGAAAGAGAGTTTGATTGTACATTCTATTTATTTTAGAAAACCATATGAGTACTGTTTTGTTTTCCTTAAATTTTCTTGCCTCTCATTTAGCAAGGCTTTAGCTAATGCCTTGTCTAGTAACTTTGCTGCAACTCTGTAAATAAAAACCAAAATTTTAAACTCTTGAACTTTCCAGGAGACACACTTTTTACTAAAACATGTTAAAATAATAATTGTGTAAATTGTCTGTATAGTACTAGTATTGCATTACAAATCAATTGAATTGGTCATTTCAAAAATTACAAGTCCCCTCTTTTTGCAATCTAAATTTTTTTTTTTGCTGTTAATGCTTCCTTAAAGGGGATGCATATTCTGGGTAGGTTACCTATAAATCACGGAAGACAATACATTTCCTTCCTTCAAATAAAATAAAAACACAACTTCTGTTTCACATACATCAGCTTATGATTTGAGAGTTACCACTAATAGTAAAACATTAGATGATTTAAATGAGTTCTGAGAGAATGGTTAGCATTCTGGAAGAGCATTGCTATGTTATAAGAACGTATTAAGCTGGCCAACGACAATTTGAGGGTAATTCAGATGAGGATTATGCAGAATATGATTACCACAGCCAAAAAAAAAAAAATTGGTGTAAAAAAAAACATGCGAGTTCAGAAATCCCGAAAGATTTTCTATCATTTATTGAAGAGTTTCGTTTCCTATCTCTGTTCTTCATCAAACTAGAAAGGGACCAACTTGAAATACTGAGTCGTTCTTCCAAACCATTGTATACAATTTTATTGTTTCATTTTGGAATGAGAACTTTATCAATTGGTTGAAGCCCGTATGACAAACACCAGCTTTCGAATATAAAAATAATTATCAAAATCGGTACACCCAGTAAAAAGCTATGTACCTATGTGGTAACACTAAAAAAAGAAATACATGTGGCACTCGGGTACTGCCGCGGTAAAGCTATTGCATAGCATTTTTTATCAACTTATGCAATTATATATTTAGTACTCTGCGTCATTGTGATATGGTCTCGATTCGTTCACCTGGGTTACTGTACTAATGTAAATCACATACGTTTCACTTAACTTTGTCCCACCGATTGTTTCCGAACGCAGACGTTCGGGTCGGCTCGGTGACGGCGACATAATAGCTCAGTAACGAAGCGACCATTTTAAAAAGGCGGGGCCTAATCGAATGACGTAGCGGTGTTAGGTTATTTTCGTTACGGAATTTCTGGATTCGGTTGCCACGCTCAAGGCCCGCGAAAGAAGCTATGCAATAGCTTAAAAAGTACAATCGACTTAAAACAACCGAATTGAGAACCCCCTCCTTTATATGAAGTCGGTTAAATAATAAAAATTAAAATGTGACATGTTTCATGTGATATTTTAAATTTTTAACAATGACAAAAAATATTTTTTTTTTACTAATTCTGTACCACTAACCCCGTTTCTTGCTAAAATAACATAACTCATGAATAGTTTTTATATATTTTTTTATTGATATTGATAAATTGTGATGGTTATTAAAAATTTCAATCTTTTAAAACTATAACCATATATACCAATAAAGCCCTTTAAAACTAGTTTATTTGTGAACAAGATAGTTATTATTGATTCCTGAAAAAAATGTAAGTGACTCATGCGGTGTTTGAAATGGCCAATTCAATAAAATCATTCTCATAAGCATTTCACTTACATTCCTTGATTAATGGCATCTTTCAATGTCTTAGGTGCAACACTGCCTGGTCCGTTCATATCAATCGTGCTGAATTTTCCCCCAACTTCTGTCAAGTTTTCTTCCTCACTATAACAACTGGGACTCCCAGTGATCCCTACTATGACTGATACAACACTGCAGCTTTCCTCCTCAGCCGACGGATCTACTACACATTTGTCGCCTATTTTACATAGCGTCACCTGTAATTTAATAAAAAAATTTTTTTGTTTGTCAACTAAACATGTTGCCATATAATAGTAATTCCCAGATTTGAAAATGAAAACAATATATCTAGTTTTAATTTCCGCGAATATTAGTGGGTTGCAGGTATGCACCTCCCTCCCGCCCGCTATATTATGCACATGCAAGATTACTAGGCAAATGCAAGGATTTTAAGCACATGCAGGAAGGCAATGCAAAACCCAACACCATTACCGACACGTGTTTCGCCTCTCCACGAGGCATCCTCAGGGGACGTGTTGACTCGCTGACCGTTGAGTTGCGACTTGCGACTGAGAAATTAGTACAAGGCACCCCCCTTTTATACACTGCCACCGTTGGTTATTTGTGTACAACTACCCACAAACATACGCAGTAAAGGGGAGGAAACCAAATTCGTCTGGTCATTCAACAGTGCAAAATTATTATTATTACTATGTTTCATAATCTCTAATAACATAGTAATAATAATAATTTTGCACTGTTGAATGACCAGACGAATTTGGTTTCCTCCCCTTTACTGCAACAGTGCAAAATTATTATTATTACTATGTTATTAGAGATTATGAAACATAGTAATAATAATAATTTTGCACTGTTGAATGACCAGACGAATTTGGTTTCCTCCCCTTTACTGCGTATGTTTGTGGGTAGTTGTACACAAATAACCAACGGTGGCAGTGTATAAAAGGGGGGTGCCTTGTACTAATTTCTCAGTCGCAAGTCGCAACTCAACGGTCAGCGAGTCAACACGTCCCCTGAGGATGCCTCGTGGAGAGGCGAAACACGTGTCGGTAATGGTGTTGGGTTTTGCATTGCCTTCCTGCATGTGCTTAAAATCCTTGCATTTGCCTAGTAATCTTGCATGTGCATAATATAGCGGGCGGGAGGGAGGTGCATACCTGCAACCCACTAATATTCGCGGAAATTAAAACTAGATATATTGTTTTCATTTTCAAATTTAAAATGGATTTCCGCAAAGTAACGCCTGACTCAATCAATTTTAGTAATTCCCACTTTAAAATATTTCATTCAGATTCGGTAGCAAATGTGGGAAAGCTACTTAATAAATGAAAACAGGTTAGAGAAATTGTAATATTGGCACCATAAATTATAACAAACTAAATAGGACCTATATGGAATCTCGAATTTCTTGTCTAGATATTTCTATTTGTATAGTTTTTTAGTTTAGTTGTAAAGTATACTCTGTCTCAAATATGAGAATTTGAAACATGCAAGGAAATTATAAAGTAAGGCATATAAAGCAGTATACCAATAGAGGAGCAGTTCCTACATCCAACAACTTATTGTCAAATGGATCATCAGATAACTGCAGGTCTACATCCCCGCCATCCATGAGAATAGCCTTCACACAAGGTATCCTAGTGTTAAAAAGTGCGGCCTTCACAGCTAGAGACACAGCATCACAAAGATTACCTCCACATTCCAATATCTGTAAGTAATGGAGTAAATTAGTTATTATTCCTGTTAAGTTACTGACAAGATTATCTGAATTTCTGTACTAATATTATAGTATGGTAAAATTGTTTATATACCGAGACCTAGTAGAAAATACTGAACAAAAATTACAAAAAAATTTTGACCCACAGAATTTACTTTTTATATCCAAAAAAGTACACATTCTGTGAGATAGGTTATGGGAGTTCGCCCAGAATGCAAGGGAACTAGGAAGAACTCGGGTGGGTTTTGGTCAGTAAGAGTCTCACACTACTACACTCCACCCAGAGTGGAAAAAGTCATTTGATGATTTCCCACACAGAAAAAAAAGGGTTATGGGAGTGAAGTAGTGGGAAAAAGCTACTATCCTATTACATTGGAACAATGAAAGGCTAACTTCCAGTAATAGGTAAACAGTTATATTATTATTGTTATACAGATCATAGTGTATCAGATCCTTACCAGTATATCAACAAAAAGTTTCCAGCATTGCTTCCCCTCGAATATACATAGTTGTTTCAAATTAAAAGCTTGTGATGATTGGTATGCTGCTTGCATCAAATTAGCTATTCCTACAGCTAACTGGTCCCCACCCCTGCCTTCAAATTGTGGAGTAGCATTTGCAGAACTGAAAATTATTACGTTTTATCTTATAGTAGAGTGTCTGTGGTAGCTATGCAGTGTGTATCTGGGCATAACACCCTTACTGCACTGCACAATAACCTCTCACTTAAATGTAAGGCCAATTGATACATACAAAATAATGAAAGGAACACACAGTTGTAGCTTTATTTACTCACCAATCAACATTAAACTCGATCTTGCCCATGTCAGGTTTGTCTGGGCTTGGAACATCAATTTCAGTTTTGACTGCAACAAGCAAGTCTGTGTTAGCTAGTCGAAGCCTTGCTGATCCCGTAGCAGTGTCAACGAGATCTGTTTCAAGCTCCATCGGCCGGTAATCTAGGTTTGATCGCCCATCCGATCGATAATCATCCTACAAAATAAAATATTAAATAGGTGTAAAATTTTCTTTCATGAAACATTGGTAGTTCATTTATTATACATACGATAAGTATACACACAAAAACTTACAGTTGGAAGGTAAAAACACTTATAAATTGCTTATTTTAGGTTATGTTATGTTAGGACTTACTTGTACACCGTTAGCAATAAATAATTTTTCAGAGGGGCTAAGCAAGAGTCCTGCCATTTACACGGCTAGGTGAGACTTTGAAGAATAAATATTAAAGCACAATAATGCAATGTTATTAAGAAAAAAATGTTTTGATTTCAGCGTTCCGATCACACTCCCAAATCACAAACAATTCTTTGAGTTTGACAATATCATTCAATGACAGATGACAGCTGTCATACAGACTATTCCAAATCACGTAAGGTAGCTTACCAGCACAGGTATACGTAACAGAGTTCTCAAAGTGATTCTTCTCTCTATTTTCTTTTACTACTACTAGTCTTCTTTCCATTAATAAAATAAGGTAGGTATTAATGTTCTTTTCTTTATATATTACATCGACTTTACAAGCAAGACAAATTTTGGATGGAAATAGATTTATGTCTGTTAAATATTTGTATGATTCTAATCTCTATTTCACCACACCACACTACTCATTTGTTTTCGAGAGTGGCACTCCCACAACCAGGTCACGGTCCTGTCACTGCCCGGTAACGTCCATGACGTATGTGAACAGCAAACTCCTGACAGTAAATGGATGCACGGTCCCTTCAAGGTCACGGACCTGAAACATCCCTGATATGTGTAAATCAATCTTCAGTAATCTTCACGCGCGAAACCATACGAAAACAAACGTCACGTTAGGAGTTTGACCGAGAGTCTTACGGTTTGAACTCGAAAAATTAAAAAAAGGAAGTATAATTAGGTTAGGTAACACTTAAAACTGAAATGTCCTAAGGAATTTGTTCGAAATAGTCACCGCGGTCTTGGATCGCAAAGGGAATTAGGAGGAACACGAGTGGGCTTTAGTCAGTAAGAGTTTGACACTCCCTTCCGCTCCACCTAGAGCGGAAGAAGTCATTTGATGATTTGTCGTCCATAAAAAAATAGACTGTGTTACCCGGAACGTTTTAACGAATCTATTGATAGGTACCTACCTCATTCATCAAAATCAGTTCAGTAAATTAGGTGCTAGAGTGGAACATACATACATAGACAGTCAAAATCATTACCCTTCCTTTTGGCTTTGCTGTAGTCGGGTAAAAAAAGGTTTTGAGAATGTATCAATTCGGAAGTCTTTAAGAATAAGGGAGACAAAAGAAAAGTTGGGGGATAAAAGAAAAGATGCGTGTAAAAAAATATTGATAAGGACTAGTTGACTACTATGATGACAATGAAAAATTAATAGAAATATCGAAGAAGAATTCATAGTGCTGCACTAACCTCAAATAGGATATCGGTAAGACCTGTTCTTGTCTTTTTTGGTTTGAGTTTACGCAACTACCGACTACGGGAAAGCCAATACCTAGGATTCTGATTTTTGTAGTGTCTATCGTCCTTTACAATGTTGGATCGGTGAGTCTATAATTAAAAACCGGCCAAGTGCTAGTCGGACAAACACGTTTCTTGTATGTTACTTGTTGTTATAACGGCATAATCATAGAAATACTTTATTATATCTATGGCGGCAATAGAAATACACACTGTGAACATTTCAACTGTCCACCTATTACGGTTCTTGAGATCGGTACAGCCCGCTAATAGACAGACGGACAGACAGAGGACCTTGGACAGTCAGTCACGCACCTATCCTCACTGGACAGTAATAATATTTTTTAAAGACGTGCGGTCCCTATTCTTTGGTACCTATCAAGTTCGTGACCTACGAAATTGTCAGCTGAGGAAGCGTTTATGGTTGTCCAACCTACATGTTTTAAGTACAAGTAGCCAGTTCCCGATTTGCTCCTAGCTACCGTTGGGGGGCGATCTCGCAACATCCTCTTTTAAATTGCGAGTTATCGTAATTGTTTCATTGTAACAGATTGAGCTTACGTCTCGACGGACTCATGCATTTGGATGTTGGGTGCCTTTAGCGCTACGCATATCGATATGATACGTGCTATCAATTTCAATACTAAAAACCCTTGACTTTAAAAGAAAATTGTGTTAAAAAGAAGTCCAGTCAGTTCAAGGAAGGCTTGGGAAGTGCCTCGTTTTAAACCTATGTGAATTGTTATTGGAATTATTATTTCCGACCCTTAAAATAATGGGGGAAATGCATGGGGAAGTTTTGGAACTAACGCATCTTATGCAGAGGTTTTCATGGGTGGATTATGTTGTGTTCGTGTTTATGTTGGCCATTAGTGCTGTCGTGGGAGTGTACTGGGGTTTTATGAAGAAACAGACCACGCAAGCTGATTATCTCCTCGGTGGAAGAAACATGAAAGTGGTTCCTGTTTCTATGTCCCTTGTTGCAAGGTGGGTTTTTTGTGAAATTCAAATTGTCCTTTTATAGATAACTAGCAGCGCCTCGCGGTTTCACCCGCTTAGTTCCCGTTCCCGTGGAAATATGGGGATAAAATATAGCCTATAGCCTTCCTCGATAAATGGGCTATCTAACACTGAAAGTTTTTTTCAAATCGGACCAGTAGTTCCTGAGATTAGCGCGTTCAAACAAACAAACAAACTCTTCAGCTTTATAATATTAGTATAGATTAATTAGAAAATTTACTTTAAAATGCTCATAAATATAACACTGCTTTTGGTAATAAAATGCAACATAAACCAATATTCTTAGCTATGTGAAAAACCAAGTTTTAGATTGTCCACCAATCAATAAACGCCACTAACTTCAATTTCTATATTATTATCATGGTAAAGTAGTATAAAATAGACGAGAGCTATTTTTGATGTAAAAATGTGAGCTCAAAACATCGAAATTCGATCTAATATGCATCGGACACAGGACACTCGTTTGCTGTAGCAACAACAATCACTGCATACCTTACTAAAACAGTTTTTATTTTATGCCTGTTCACTCTAGTTTTTCAGTACACTCTGATTTTGGGTTCGAAAGTTACCATCTATGGTGTGGCAGGTCTTTCACGTAACTGATTCAGGCGAGGACTTACCTAAGACTTTTAACTACGTTCTTTCCTTATATAGCTAGCTCAGGAGGCGACTATTTAGATGACGGCAATTATTACAGATCTTTGCAAGACTTACGGCACCTACCCCAAATAAATTGGGGAAGGGCGGATGGATTATGAACATGATGAGCCAACTGAGTTCCAATACGATTATTTTCGGGTAATTTCCTAAGTCTGCCTATGTCATGGTAATTGCAATCCTGTTATCATGCAATAAGTCTAGTAACTGCCTATTTGAGGTTCCGCTAGAAAATTAGATTATGAGCATGTTAGGTGGAGATGTACAGTCTACATCAGCTAATGAAATGATACTATTCTTTTTCCAGTTTCGTTTCGGGTATAACCCTTTTGGGGTCACCGACAGAGGTCTACATGCATGGGACCCAGTACGCGTATATCATAGGGGCGATTTTCTTGATGTCCTTCATCATGACCCAAATCTACCTTCCCGTGTTTCATGAACTCAAGATTACTTCCAATTACGAGGTAAGTAAGACTAAAATAATCTCTAGTATTAATCATCGGAAGTTTGCGGTGGTTTATTTTATGAAGCTGCATGATTATTACAAATAATAATATGGATCTATTGTTTTCAGTACTTATCAATCAGATTTGACAATAGAGTGCGATTGTTTGGATCAATTCTATTCGCATTTACGTTGGTAAGTCCTCTAAGAAAACCATACTGATTGTTAATATGTATTAGGTCACCTCAATAAGAAATAATTTTTAATTTTCAGATAGGGTGGTTACCCATTGTGATTTATGTTCCAGCATTGGCATTTAATCAAGGTGATGACATGTTTTATTCTTACTCCTTTTGTATCTGAGTTTCAGCGGTAACGTTGTCATAAAAAAGTTGTTAGCTGCTTAAAAATACACTACAAGCAATAATTACTACACTACAGTTTGTTAAATAAATGTAACTACGGCTTAAGAGTTCCGCAGGGTACTTTCGTTGGACCACCTTTGTATGACTACTGATAAAATTTTCATATTGTTACTAAGTTTTTCATCCGAAGTAAATCATGGTTCTTATTTTCTTGACTGAAAAATTAAGTTTATTTTATTTTTACTTTTAGTTACGGGTGTAAACATTCACATTATCACTCCGATAGTGTGCTTGGTCTGCATATTCTACACAAGTGCAGTAAGTTCTAAGGCATTATTAAAGTGCATGCGAAAAAGATGATCAAATCACTGTGTTTTATTGTAATGCTTGTAAATGTTTGCTGATTCATGTAATTGTTTAATTTAACGAATGATTCATCCATTTGTATCCAGGGTGGGTTACAAGCGGTAGTCTGGACGGACGTGATCCAAATTACGGCAATGTTTGGCGCAATGGCCTTGGTCGCAATAAAAGGGACCATTGACGTGGGCGGCATAGGAGTAGTGTGGCAGAGGAATATAGACAGCGGAAGGATTGAACTGCCAAAGTAAGAAGCGTAAACAAAAATAATAGTTTTGGCCTTACTTGTTATGTACAACGGCAGGTACTGTCTGTTTCCGTTTGTCCGTTTTACTTCTTTTAAACATTGATATGCTGATTTTGGTACAATCAGTAAATGTATGAAGTGAGTTAGTTAACGTGTGGTATATTGAAAACACAACGACTGTAGTAGGTAGGTACATATTATTCCAATTATATTTCTACCTACTGTACTCTTCCTCGTGTCTTCGTCACATAATAAATTCATCGTGATTGCTTTGTGTACCAGACACCCACAACGACTGCTCTGATTTAAAGGAAACGTTTATCTTGAAGAATTGCACCTTGCTGACATACCTACTCGTATCACTCGTAAGTGCAATATTTATGGCTGAGAATCAGCACGTGGAAAATAACGTAGAGACAAGTATGAGACAATTTGTATATAACTATAGTCAGGTTAACGTTGTACTTTTGCCACAGTTGCCCTGTCAATCTCATTAATATTTCTTCAAGAACTCCACTTAGCACTTCATTATATTCTCTGTCACTTCTGTTGCTGCTACTACCTTTTGTAAGAGGTATTCTGTTGTAGCAACAATTTCCACAATTTTCTAAGCTATTTCTGTCCTACATGTTCCACTACAAGCTTTATATTTTTTTGGTCAAATAGACTCATTTAATAAAGGAATATTGTTTTCTCAGTTTTGATCCGAATCCTTTGACGCGGCATACGATATGGAGCCTCGTGATAGGTGGCACCATCTACTGGCTCCAAGCTAACGCCGTCAACCAGACCATGGTACAAAGATACCTTGCTTTACCAACACTGCGGGGCGCTCAATGGTAAGTCAGAAATACAACATGATATTTCATTATTTATGGAACAATAACAAAAGGTTTTCTAAGTTAGATATGTATGTATGTAGCTGAAAATTATACCGAAGTTGTTGCAGCAAGAAGGCTTTAAGTTACACAATCATTCCATTCAGTTGATTTTATACAGTAAGGGCTACTAAACTACTTATTATCTTTATCCACAGGGCAGTATTCTTATTCTGCATAGGTATCTCCTTCCTCTACTGCTTCTGCCTTTACTGCGGGCTGTTGATATACGCAAGATTTCACGACTGCGATCCTTTACAAACCAAGGTAAGACCTAGTTATAATTCCTTTGCTCCTATCCCAATTTATTGGAGGTCGTCGCACATTGTCTTCTTCTTCCATACGTTTTTGTGCGTTGTTATTTCAGTAGTCTCCTCCTTTTTAGTAATATTATCTTTCTCACAGTCCACCTAATCGCTGCTTTAGTCTTCCACTATTCGAACTTTCCTGTGGCAAGAACCAGTGACATCTGCATGCTCATTTAGGTCTTATAGATGATGGATGGGTTTGTAATCTACTAACACCAATGACTCACATCCCGCAATTGACTCCTATAAACGGGATTGAGAACAGTGTGGAACCAATCTTGCAATTTAAAAATGCAGCTCGCCATATAAGGTATTTATGGTATACATATATATTAAACGCATGCACCAACGTGTCCGGGTTTTCTATTTGGTTACTAGTTTGCCTTGTACATACAAACTATTAACCAAACAAAAAACCCGGACATGTTGCTTGTCGTCATTATGTTAATTTCCTTGGTAATTTCCAGTTAGCAAAGGCGAAGGATCAACTTCTACCTCTTCTAGTTATGGATGTTCTTGGAGGAATACCTGGCTTGCCAGGAGTCTTCATAGCCGGTATTTTTAGCGCAGCGTTGAGGTAAATCTTTGCTTTTAAATTTGGCTTGTTTCTGAGTTTTGAGACTAAATCATTGGGTATCATCGAATGAGTAGGAACAGTTTTAACTGTGACGTTGATTGTGTAAACAACCAATAGGAACATGAAATGGTTTCTTGAAATAGTAACAAATGATTATTGTTATTTCCAGTTCGCTTTCAACGAGTCTGAATTCGATGTCAGCAGTGGTCTTAGAAGACTTCTATAAGCCATTCTACAAGAAGACGTTAACTGAGAGGCAAGCCAGTTGGCTTATGAGGGGCGTTGTTATTCTTCTGGGCACACTCTGTGTAGGTAAATACTTTGAGCACCTCTAATGGAACTATTTTGCAATACATTACATTTGTCATTACATGGCTGTTATTGTCATTACAATGGATTTGGCTTGTCTCTGTGATTATTCATTGCATATTATGTAACATTAAGATCTGCATCATTATGTAGTCTTACAACTACATCTTTACTAATTTAAGTTTTTTCAATTTCAGGGTTAGTATTCATTGTAGAGAAGATGGGAACGATCTTGCAATTGACCATGACATTGGAGTCCATGACTATGGGGCCACAACTCGGTGTGTTTACTATGGGGATCCTTATGCCGTGGGTAGATGCCACGGTGAGTTTTAATATAAAAATTACCTATTTCTGTCGTGGCGGTTTATAGTGAAATGTGATTATAAAATGCTTACTAGTTTCGCAATAACTTCTGCCTTTTATCCAGAATGCTCTCAGTCAATCAAAAATATATGTCTGACTGAGACCATTCTGGAATCTCAGTATTGACAAATGCTAAACAGCAAATAATAGGAAGGGAAGTTTAATGGAGAGCTTCATGCGCTGAGTTTCAACTAACTTGGGCAGTTACTCTGCAACCTTCCTCATTAAAGGAGTTTCTTTCCGAATCTTTCCAGTTCAAAAGTACTAATAACGTTTTTTAAAGTAAAAAAGTCAAACAAAAAAAATCTTTGTGATAACCTATATAATTATGTTTATCATTAATCAGGGAGCACTAGTTGGTGGTATAAGCGGACTTGCTATAATGTCCTGGTGGTGTTTGACGTCACAGCTCGCCATAGCCAAAGGTCAAATAGTTCACTCACACAAAGCTCTATCCACTGAAGGATGCACCTACAACTTTACTACAGTCGAGAGTGTTATTGAAGAATCAGTGTTCAAGTAAGTGAATGGTCTTAAAAAAGGTTTTAAATCAGTATTTATTATTCATGGAATCTGGTATAGTGAAGGTACATATTTTCTGTTTTATAGAATAGTAAGCTAGTATGTGCTAGTACCTGTAACAACTTGCATCTTTTGATAAGAGCATAAAGGCACGAATAGGAAGCTATTGAACATATTTCTATTCTTTTTTTAAATAAGCGTAGGACCGCAACAACATTAGGCTACCTACATGTTTGTAATAGGTAAATTATTTAAACGGTAGAAAACTTGACGACACGGTTGACGCAGTGGTTGAGCGTTCGGCTGCTGCGCAACATGTCGCGGGTTCGATCCCCGCACGGAACAAATGTTTGTATGGCCTACAGATAATTGTTCCGGGTCTGGGTGTCTTGTGTATGTGAGTTTTCATGTTTGTGAATGCACCCACGATACAGGAGTAAATCCTAGTGTGGGGCAACGTTTTAAAAAAAAATCTTAGAAATCTTAAAAATCTTAGGTAAATTATTTAAACAAACTCTTGTCATGCTTAATCAAAAGGCTACATTTTAGAAACTCTATGCGTAAGGTATCGCAGGGAGTAGGCTGACGTCTAAAGTCTGATCACCATGCTGAAATAAACCTTATTTTTTATCATCTTCATCATCACCATTTCAGCTGAAAGACGTCAACTAGTAGACATAAGCCTCCCCCAAGTGTAACCACATTGATCATTCCTGTGCGTTTCACATCCAGTGGATTTGTCATCGGTCCATCTTTTGGGAGGCCTTTCAACGCTTTTAACCTTTTTGGCCTTTCTATTATGTTCCAGTGAGGAAGTCAACCCGGTACTCCGAGTGTCATACATGTGGTACACGTTAGCTGGTATGATGGTGAGCATCTGCGTTGGTGCCATAGTATCGCGCATCAACCGCGCGCGGGGCACCCCGCACCTTCCCCCCGCGCCCCGGCTCCTCGCGCCTCAACTGAGGAGATTCTACAAAGAACCTCCTCACCCCACAGACGAGCCGTATATTAGCGCTTATGGGCAGAATAAGGTTTGAACATTCTTCTACATCTTAATTCACCATAGTGTGGCAACTCATCTGCGCGCGGTTCATCTCCCACGTTCCGTCTCGTCGTGCCTCAACTGAGGAGATTCTACAAGGAACCTTCTCATGCCACCAACGAGCCGTACAATATTATAAAGGTTCAAATACACACCATAGATTTTAAGGCACCAAAGAGCCGCGCGGGTGGCGGAATAAAAGGTGAAAATATCGAATCCTAATTTTACCTATAATACGTGGATGTGGTCAGAATTTAATAACCTTTATATAATTAAAAGAAAATCTTGAATATCAGAAAGCTAAGGAACGCAAGATTATCAAAAAACAAGTAGGTAGTTATTCCAAAATAGACCTATATATATATTATTTTTTTCTACAGGAAGCCTGCCATGTCAACTCTACCTCAATAAATATGAAACCAATCACCGAAACCGAAGAAATTAGCTGAGTTTGTTGTTAAGTCCAAGTTTTATGTTGATTTTATATTTGTATAATAAATCTTTTGAGCAAAAAATATGTATGTTGTTCCTTGAATTAAACTGCCCAATTTTCAAGTCAAGCATAGAGGCCGTTCGACAGTGTCTTGTTTTTCAGCGAGTTGCTTTTCAGGAAAAAAAGTTCCAAAGCCTGATTATATTAAAAGAGTATAACTAACTTAACTTTTTGAATCACGTTAAATGCATGCATTACATTGCTTATTTTTATGCAACCTCTTTATTTAACTGTAGCAGAGCAATGCTTATAAGTTGCTGGCCATTATACGACAAACAAATCACTAAATGCCATTTAATTTAATTTTTATTTTTCTTCCTTATAATGGCTTAACATTTTTTTTTAAACCAAAAACAGCATGTACGTTTTTAGGCTCTTGAGAATGCAACCTCATTCATGTTTTGTCTAGAAACGAATAATTTTATAAGGGCTTTCGAAAATATTGATGTCTTATGTTCATGATGTTCAGTTCTTCCGTGGGTGTGACACTTGAACTCAGAGACAGCAATTTATTTTAAAGTCTGGGACTTAGGTATTATTTTGGACACGTAGTGTATGAAATGATCTCTTAATGAAACACCACACTATTTTAGCAAAGAAGACGGGGACGGAGAAGTCATTTAACGCTTTCCAATCCATAAAAAAACGGTACCAGGCACCGTTTTTAGTTATAATTTACAGTAGGCTTAAATATTCATTGGGGCTCTGTTACCTGTGGCTTTAGTGAGGTGAAAACAACTTGCTCTTTTAATTTTTTCCAAAAGTCCAGGCGCCTTATGAAATTGTCGAAGAGACGATAAAAGTCCCAAATCAAAAGAACCATAAAATGTATTCCTACATAGCAACGAACATGAGTAATGTATAGGTATGTTTAGTCTGAGCCAAGACGCAACAGTATCCTTTGAAGGTACATTAAAGTCTATTTTAGACCAACACAGGAAATGGTCAATTGGCATAAAAATAGCCCCTGACCATCGGGAAAATCGCGGGCGGCAATTGTAAAATTGCTTTAGCATTCATTTACACTTTGACACTGAGCTGTGAGTGATCCAACTGTGAATAAAATCATGTTTTATTTAAAAAAATAAAGCTTAAATAAAATCAGACGAAAAATAATCCTGAAAATAGTGCCATCATGTCTGAAGAAAGACTACACGTTTCTGCTGTCAGACATTCTCTGCAACATTTTGCGTGGTTTGATTACGTATTGTTTATTTTTATGCTAACAATATGTGGTGGGATTGGAGTTTATTTTGGATTTGTAAAGAAACAGAGTTCTACTCAAGATTATTTGATGGGAGGAAGAAATATGAAGCTACTGCCTGTCTGCTTCTCATTAGTAGCAAGGTAAATATGCCAGCGATTATTAAGTACGATGGTGTTTTTTGTATATTCATTTATTTTGACCTCTCTATTTAAAATGATTCTATTTTCATAGAGTTCGAAAAATTTAATATTGTTTTTTGCAAAAAGATCCGTAATCAAGTTTCGTAATGCCGAGGTGGGTTTTCAATCGTAGTACGTTGTAGTTATGTTCCCAATCTTTATTTAACCCGGGACCATCTTGATTGCTATGTTACCAGCAAGGACCAGTAATCATGATTATCTTAAACTTCTAATTTATGTAATTTTTTTTTCAGTTTTATTTCAGGAATATCCCTTTTAGGCATTCCAACAGAGCTGTACGTTTATGGGACAGCTTACGTGTTTACTTTGATCGGCACTCTTTTGATGTCAATAATAGTCGCATTTACGTTTCTACCAGTACTACATGAATTGAAACTCACTTCAGCCTATGAGGTAAGAGCACAGAATATATAAGAGGTCTACTAAACTTCTTTTATATGGTCTTTGGGTAAGAAGATCTCCTACTTAGTGGTTTTATGTACTTTGTGTAGTTTTACGTACTCATAATAGTAACATTATCATGAGAACAATATAATAACGAAATTAATTTGAATGTACCTAAGCAGTATTTTTATCTTTGATAAATAAACGGATACCATGTTAATAATACCTAGTAAGGCTAAATATATTATAGAAAAACTAAATTCAAAATGTTTTAACAGTTCCAAAATCGAATAGACCGAAAAGGAGCCGAAGCGAAGCTTATCACTGTTTATTTTTAAATTATGTAATAGTGCAATTTTATTGGTGTGCAGGTAAAACAGAAACTAATATTTTGTCTGTACTTGAAAATTACTCTTAATATAACTTGTCTTGACACTAGTAATAATATGAAATTATTGATTGAACTTTCTGTTTTGTTTCAGTACTTAGAACTTCGATATGATAAGCGCTTGAGACTTTTCGGGTCTGTGCTTTTCAGCGTTTATTTGGTAAGTTGATACCAACGTAGCCATCGTATTGTTCTCGTTTAAACGCTATTAGTAGGTAGGTACGTAAAATATAATTATATTACATATTTTTCAGATGGCGTGGCTGCCCATCGTAATATACGTGCCAGCTTTAGCTTTTAATCAAGGTAGGAACCTAATGTTATAAAACATTACGATATATAAGGTGTTACAAAATTAACTGCAAGAATTTCATGGTCACGGTATCATCTAAACAATATATCCCGAAAAGAAAAAATATTCTGCAAAAGACTTTTATATACATTATATTGATTGATATATCTCGTTTAAAATGTTATTTTACAAAAAGCTTATCGCACCATAAAGTTTGCCGCAAACTATAATAGTAGAGATTACTACAGCACTTTTAAATTTATCAAACTTTATTTTGCAGTAACTGGAGTCAACATTCACATTACTACCTCGATAGTATGCATCGTTTGCATATTCTATACGTCTTTGGTGAGTACCTGATTAAAATCAAAACATTAGTGATTTCGACCTGCTTCAATGTTTTCAGAATAATATAATATTATCTACCAAATAAATAATATACGTAACAATACATACGGGCATTAATTTTCGTTTCAAATCAAATCAAAAGTCATTTATTGAAACTAGGCTGAGCGACAGCACTTTTTGAATGTCAAATTTTACATAAAGACAGTCCCCCAAAACACCCACCCGTCACCCACTCGTTTAATTAACGTATTTCATTATTATGATCACCATATCAGCCAAAAGACGTCCACTGTTGGTCATAGAGCGTTTCAAGCGTCATCACATTGAAGAATTTTGTGGTTATGGCATCCAACGGTCTACCGTGGCCCTCTTTTCCTCTTGTCGATACTTTAGAACCTTACGACCCCATTTCGTTCAAAGACTACCGACGACGGCGGCACATATGTAATTATATGCTCTATCGCCTCTACCCAGTGTCACATAACGCATCTACTTGAATTTAACATTACTTTCTTTTCAGGGAGGCCTGAAAGCCGTCGTATGGACTGATGTCATTCAGACTATAGTAATGATAGGAGCTATGATCATAGTGGTCGTTAAGGGCACGATCATCGCCGGTGGATTCACAGAGGTGTTCCGAGAAAATTGGAATACAGGACGTCTGGAAATACCATCGTAACGTTTATTTTTTCTGCCAAATTTTCGCATTCTTAGCTCAGTCAAAAATCGTAATTTGCACGATTAAGACCTCTGATGCTGTTCCGTTTAGTCCTGGGCTATGTAGTTGGGGTGTATGTAGTGCACTGTCTAGTAACTTCACAAATCTGCAGAATGGTCTACCACCAATACGAAAACGTAGTTAGCCGTGGCTTAAACTGTATTTTTAATTATTTCTCTTGCCTCTCAAAAACAGTTATGTCAAATTGACATAACTTTTTATACAGTAAGTTGTGTAATTTTTACGTTAGGTAAATTTCCAACGTACCTTCAATAAAATTGATTTTAAAATGTTAAATTGTTCCTATTTTATCGTTACGGACAAGAAGTAGTTTTCAAGTATTTTGCATTTTGGGATTCTTTGCAACGGGCAGTTAACTTATTACTTGGGGAGATGTAATTAGTGAAAATGTGATCGTGATAAGTGTGCGTGATCCTATAAGTAAGTCCCGTTTTTATGGACGTTCGGAACTGTAAATATAGTTTGTTTCCCAGGAGCATGAAATAATTTTATGTCCAGCACCTAAAGACTATTGGTGATAAATTGATAATATTAGTTTCCTGGTACTAGAAAGCCAACTAAAACTCCATTAATAAAAAATAATAAACTCAATCTGGATTTTTATTCCTTTTACTTAACATACAAATGAATTTCAGTGCGAGCCCAGATCTGACGGTGAGGCTTTCAATTTGGTCGGTTTCCATCGGGTCTACATTTTACTGGATCGGCAATGTAGCTGTAAACCAATCTATGATGCAAAGGTTCCTAGCGTTGTCTGAACTGAAATCCTCGAAAAGGTTAGTTTATTATGAAGTAATTTTCACTATGATAAAACAGAAAGCAACAACTTACTTATATGCATTAAAGGTAACAGCTTCAATGCAAAAAAATGTTAACGTATATTTTTTATTTAGAAGAGTCTAATCCTAATTGAGTGTCTATTGCTAAGAAAGACTATGATGTTTTAGTTATAACGTTAGAAAAACTTAAAATTTCAATCAGATTTTTATTATTAAGATTTCTGTGAATTTAAAGTATCAGGACTATTTGATTTACTAAAGAAAACGATTTCCGGTCGGATTTTCTTTTAGCCTACTGCGGCCGAATCGAAATCGCCTAATATATATTTTTTTTAATTCTGTCAGCTAGTGATTTGATCAGAAGTATAAGGCACATTATATAATTGATCTCATTTTCAGGGCTATCTGGGGGTTTCTAGGCGGAGTCGTGTTCATAGTTCTAATATGTGGGTACAGTGGTTTGCTAGCTTACGCCAAATACCACGTCTGTGACCCGTTGGACTCCCGGCTGGCTTTGGCTAAGGACCAGCTACTGCCCTTACTGGTCATGGATGTACTAGGAGACTGGCCAGGCATGCCCGGGATCTTTGTTGCTGGAGTGTTTAGTGCTTCTCTTAGGTAAGGCAAAAAATATCTAATTTAGTAATTAGTCACTGTAGCGGAATAAAGCAAACATTTTATTCTTTAATAGGTTCAATACTAAAGCGTCTTTTGCGATTGTTTTGCGCTTTGGCTTGTGGTAACACAGGTTCTGGATAAAATTACATTCTAGCAGCATTAACGATTGCCTAAAAGATCATAATGTATGGGATTGACATGATCTTCCGAAATGTCACGTGGTCAGTCCCAAAAATTTTGGCATTTCGATAATCGCTATCGCCTATAGAATGTCATCTTATCTGTCCGAGTCCCTGGAAGGTTAGAAATATGAATAACTAACCGCGTGCGTTATCCTTTATTATGTACGTTTTTTCAATTTCTTCAATTTGCAATGGTAGTTGAGATTTCACTTATTTTTTTATTTCGGCTTGGTGGGGCACCGATATTCGAATCTGCTTCGAATTTGATACCTTTTTTGTAAAGCTCCCGAGCTCGTTTCAGCTCCCTCTCTACAGGTCTAAACTCAATGGCTGCCGTTGTATTGGAAGATTTCTGGAAGCCGTTCTTCAAAGAGTTGACACACAGACAAACGCAAATCATGATTCGATCTGTTGTGGTTATCCTTGGAATAATTTGTGTTGGTACGTAAAAGTTTACCATTTGATTTTTAAACTTTTTTTTGCGAACTTCAACCTAAAACCTTACCCTTTCAACAACAGCAAATAATATCATCGTTTGCTTTCCTTGACAATGACTTTTTTGTTTTAAAACAAGTTTTGTTTGATAGTAGATTTAATTATTTCCAGGGTTAGTGTATGTAGTAGAAATGCTGGGCTCAGTTCTACAGCTGACTATGAGTCTCTCTTCGGCATCAATGGGACCTCTGGCCGGAGTGTTCCTCATGGGAATATTCTTGCCTTTCATCGATTCTACGGTTAGCTGTCTTCTTTTTTATTTTCTTCTATTTTTTTTGTTTTTGAATGAATGTCCTTTTGTAAAGAACGAAACATATGAAAAACGAAACAAAAGCATGCAAGTACATAAATGAAGAATAAAGTGTACCATAAAAGTTATTGTAAGATTTCAAGATCTTCCTCCAATGACATATTCTTTACGGCCTTATCGTATTTCATCTGGTTCGATTACCTAAACTTATTTTTGAAAAAAAATATGAAGTAATATCAATATTAAGGGGTGTCCACCGGCCAGGGTTCATTTAAACTTTCTCCTCTTTGTGTGCAAATGTTTTTTTTTTAAATTCTATGCATTTTTTCTTTTACCAATAATATCAAGCTCTGCTATTTCAGAGTGCACTTAGCGGAGGCGTCATAGGTCTATGTTCAGCTTGGTGGATCGCCGCGCAGTCCCAACTGGCTCAGGCGAGGGGACTGATGCAGTCCATCGAGAAACAGAGGTTCACGCAAAACTGTACTTATGACTTCGATCCAATTGTACCTAGTGCGGTTGATCCTGAAAGGTTTGTATTTTTACTACGTATCTCTGCCGCTCGCGCCCTAACTCATAAATCGGGCCCATACAATTTATTGTCAATAAAATATGTTCATGAAGGCACTTTATGGTGAAAATAGGCATGTTATGTATATTATAAACCAAACTTTGCAATATATTTTATATTCACCATACAATTCATTTCTACACCATCTTGAGGTTTGGAGTATGTTACGCATTTTTGTGTCCCAATTCGAGTAGGCCAAAGAAATTTATCGATAAAACTCTGAATGTTCAAAATTCCCAGAATCCTCTCAAGGTAAAACTAAACTACTAACGAAATCAATGACTGGAATTTTACGAATTTGTTGGAAATATGTTTTATTTTTTTTTAATGGGTAAGACACATTGGTTTTAAAAATTGTATACATTCTATACTAACAAAAAACCTTCAAAGGCAGGTTTTTTTGAAACTTGAACTTATTTTTTCTGAAGAAAACTTGCTCATGTAATTGAAGGTGAGCATCAGTAAAATAAAGAAAGTTCCTTCAGTTACTCTTACGAGCCTGATGCCTCATGTTTGTTTCAGTCAAGTGCCGTACCTATACCGGATCTCCTTCATGTGGTTCACGGCATTCGGTTGCCTGGTGACCGTAGGCATCGCCTGCATAGTGAACTTCAGGAAAAAGGCTAAAGTGCATCATGACCACCGTTTGTTCGCACCCTTTATACGCAAGTGGTTGGAGAAAGATAAGGTAAACTACTTAGTTCTATTTCTATAGCCTGTTTTTTAGGCGAAGGTTTACAGAAATGTTAATTGAAATCGTGCAGATTATTAATCACTTCTGGTTAAGTCATTTTGAAATGACCGAATATATGTATAATTATATGTAAAACCACTACCAAGGTCCATTTTTTTATTGTTAAGCTTATTGTTTTCCTGATGGTCAAAGGGCACCGTCAGTCGTTCTCTTTGAACGAGCCCTCAGGTTAACACGTCCTTCGACATCTATACTTAACAACGCGGGTGAAACCGCGAGGCGCTGCTAGCAGTTAATATAAAAGCGAATAACATTCCTTTGCAAAACACCATTAAACGGGCAGCAAAAGAAATTCACATTTCAGGGCCGATCATTTAATTATCTGAGGACTTTTTTTATTATTAATTAGACTGTACAGTAATTATCTAACTACTAATATGCGTGAAGTGAATTCTGGCATTTTTTTATCCCAACTTCTTGCATATACGCGCCACGTCGCCAGAATGGTGAGCGCGAGCATAGTCATCCATAATGTAATCTTCTCCAAGAGTACTTAATGAGGGTTGTGCGTATAGAATTAGGACTTCCGTTATGCACAGCTGTGCATTTTAATTTTCCAGTTTCTATGAAAACTAATTCCGTACGCTTCGTCGAATTAATGGCGGCTCGAAATATATCGTAGCCTCCGCCATAAAGAAATATTTCTTCAAAATACACGTTTGCATAACGTTCCCCCGGGTCTAAAAAGAGACTCTAGCTTCATCAGAAAACAATAACAGTCATCCAGAGTCCATGTTGCTCAATTTGGAGCAAACTGAAGTCGAGCACTCGGACCCCATGGGCCTAAAGTTTCAACCCTAAACGACTCACATATATAAAGAACTAGCTGCTGCCCGCGGCTTCACCCGCATTAATGTTGGAAATCATCCAAAGGGAACATAATCCCGGGATAAAAATCCTATGTTACTTCTAATACCTCCAAGAATATGTGTACAAAGTTTCATGACGATCGGTTGAGTAGTTTTTGCGTGAAAGCGTAACAAACATCCACGCTTTCACATTTATTATATTTTTTTATAATATTAGTAAGGATGTTAAAATATTATTTGGGCGTTATCCGGCGTTTAACAGAGCAAATTAGAGGAAAAATTTCAGATTTGTGTTTGTGGTAAACAAATCTTGAATTTTGCACCACGATAATGCACCTACACACAAGGCTATTATGTGATCGAATTTTTGACCAAAAAGTGAGCCGACGTCTTCCTTTTTCCTAAACTCAAATTACATACATACCTAAAGGAAAATTTGTAGCGAGAACTGATTTCAATTTCGGAAAAAGCATTTAAAAAATGTTTTGATGATTGGATTATTCGTGGCATACCTAAGTATATCGTTTCTGAAGGAGCATAATTTGAAGTTGATAAAATTAAGTTGGATCAATAACTGACATTTTGTGTTTTTTTTCGAATATGAGTTCCTACGTGCAAATACCGTTAAGAAAAAAATCACTAAACATTAGCGACGTGTATGGGCTTAAATCTGCTTGCATAAGGTCGGTCTATTATTGGCTGAGTCGTCATAAATCTGGACATTTTAAGTTAAACTACGGGCAGCAACGACGAATTGAAGGGATAGTATAAGAAGGGAAGCGGATCCAACTCAATCTACGGTTGAGCTTGCTGTGGGCCTTAGAGTTAGTACCAAAACAACATTGAAGCACTTACGTCAAATATGAAAGATAAAAAAGCTAGATAAGTGGTTGCTACACGCGGACAACAGCGGCACTAATGCATCGAAGCACATAAATATAGCACTACTGAATCGGTATAGTAACAAGACAGTTTTGAAGTCAAATTATTACCATCACAGCGGGCGTACCACGACTGCTTAAAATATATAGGGTGTATAACTCTATCCCTCTTTCTCGCTCGGAATACTCACGTTTTAACACCTCATGGTACGCCCGCTGTGATGAAAAGTGAATCTTGTACGACAACCGTTAGCGTTCGTCTAAGTGGGTAACCCGGGTACAGCACCTAATCATTGCAATAAAAAAAGATTACTCATAGGAACATGATGGTGACTGTCTGTTCAACCAGTCGACTTGTACATCACAGCTTCTTACCCAATGGTACAACAGCAGCAGCAGAAGTCTATTGCCAAGAATTGCTATGAATGATGGAGAAGCTCGCAATTCAACAACCAAGACTAGTCAATCGCATCCCCATTGCTTCTCCACGACAATGCGCGAGCTCACAGTTCACGACAGACCATCACAAAGCAACAAGATTAACGGCTAGAAGTTCTCTATCACCAACCGTATTCACTGGACCATGCCCCAATAGATTTCTATTTTTTTCAAAAGATTTTTTTTTAATGGGAAAAAATTCTAAACACGAGGGGCAGTACAAACCATTTCGCTGACTTCACCGCCTCCCGTCTTTCGTTATTATACATATCTCCAATTTCATAGGTAAAGACCTTATGTGTTTATAGAACATCCTATTTACAAGGAAAATAATAAAATATGTATATGAAAAATAATTTTAAAATTATAGTAATAAGCAAGTAACAGTGTCAACGAGTCGCGCCTTTCTTTGATCTCTCATTCAGTGACCATTAGTTTTCCTTTAAATTATTTAAAAATTTAGCCATGGTACTTCAAATAATATGCCTAATAAAATAAAATCGTCAAATTATCGTATAGAATTGTTTTTGCAAAATAGCTTATTTTTGTTTGAAATATTTGAATGTTATCTCTGCAGCTGTATGAATCTATCTACTCAATATGATCTACTTAATAACAACCGACCTGATGTAGATATTAATATTTATATCTAAATCTGTGGTGCCACTGTGATTTAGATTAAAATTATTGATTTGTTCGGACGTCACAACACTGTTTTTCATTGTTTGTCCCATTGTTTTATCTGTTTGAAATACATGTATATTTTGCAAGATGCGCATTTAGGTTCCAATCAAACAATTGCGATTTTTTTTTTGTAATGGTATGCAGGGAGAACTATTTCCACAAATCATTCATTATCAACAACCAAATTTTCAGGATTAACGCGTTTAATCAAATATACGATCTATACTAAAAACTCCACGTACAAGGAAAATCAGTGGTACTTTTTAAGAGTGCATTTTTGGCCGCATAACTTAACAAAAAATATTTGTTTAAACTTTTTTAAAAAGTGTCGTTGCATTCTCACTGTGGTATATTCTCCATTTTGGTATAACATGCTGTTTCATAAATAAACCAAAAACAACTCACACAAAAGTTGAAGGCTATTCTGAATCTTTTGAGCACGAAAGGTTGTATTATTTGCCAGATTGCCCCATCTGGCAAAAAATACAACTTTTCGTAATATCTAACTTAGTTCACCTCCATCGTCACTAGCTTGGAACGTCTATCCAACATGAAAGACAGGTGGACTAGACGTTGAATGCAACTGTTCTTTATTTAATACTAGCAGCGCCCCGCGGTTTCACCAGCGTAGTTCCCGTTCCCGTGGGAATAGCATAATAGCATAGCATAATCAGCCTTTTTATTGTTCCCACTGCTGGGACACAGGCCTCCTCTCTAGGAGAGGGAATGGGCCGTAATCCACCACGCGGGCCCAGTGCGGGTTGGTGAATGTCACATGTCTTCGAATTTTTTGGTTCTAGGACATTCCGGTTTCCTCACGATGTTTTCCTTCACCGTTTTGAGAGCAGTGGTGATGAAATTAATTACACAAAGCAATGCGCCTGGCTGGGTTTGAACCCGCGACCTACAATTCGTAAGTCGGGGCCATTACCACTCGGCCACCACTGCTCTCCCGTGGGAATACGGGGATAAAATATAGCTTATGTTACTCAGGGTGAATGTAGCTTTCTAGTGGTGAAAGATTTTTTGAAATCGGTTGAGTAGTTTCGCGTGACAGCGTAACAAACAAACTTACATTCACATTTATATATTAGTAGGGAAGTAGGGATGTTCCGATATTAATTCGAATAATAATTTAAAATCTAAGATATTTAAAACATTTTTTTTTAATTTCAGATAAATCAAATTCATTTAAAGAATATGCAGAAATGATAGTGTGAAAAGCAATGAAAATCATAAAGGATTACGAGAATTATTTATTTTTGTAAAGAAAACTTGTAATATTAAGGACAACTGAAGGATGGATATAGAAAGTTGAAAAAGAAAGAACATAATGCAGCACGTGATATAGTAGAATGAGGATCTAAGAGTGGTGAGGGCTTGTGATGCATAATCTAGAAAAAAATACGGGTTGCCATGACATATGTATTTATCTTAGGTATTAAATATTTAGCGATATTCCAAAGTATTTTATTTACATAAAACCGTAATATGATTCATTAGTATTTGTGTCGAATTAATTGAATAAAAAAAGTGTTCAATTGTTTAAGCAATTTGTTCTTAGATTAATTAATTTAAATATCAAATAGATAAAGCGTACATTTTTTTACTTCGATAGTAAGATCATTATTGGGCGTTGCTTGATAAAAATGTCCTCCACTCAGTAAGGGTAATTCCTTCCTGTGTTGACTCTAAATATACCAGCCCTGTAAAAAACAATAACTTTAGAATGTCATCTATGAAGCTAACATTAGCTGCTTTACATAAGCTTACTAAAATTTCCTTACCGAGACTTGTTAATATCGCTGTTACCCATAGGGTTGAGGGGGGTGCCAGTGCATCTGTTACGGTTAGCATCACTAAGGCTTCCGCACACGTGGGCCAAAAGATGGTTGTGCTTCACAGTACTAGCCATATACTCGTAGGAACGGCCGTGGGAGCACTTGACTGACGGTGCCAAGCAGCCAGGCATGTTGGAACCTCCATTGGGGTAGAAGTCAGCGTCACCGCAAAGGCCACTGTAGCCAAGTACTGTAGTTTCAGTGTGGATCACCTCTACGTATCGAGCGTCCGTTCGCACGAGGCGGTTGCGGTCTGAGTTCCATAGAGGACCAGCAGGGTCCAAAGCTAGAACAGAACAGTAAAAGCTACGTTACTTCGATCCAGGTTCCATGGCTTCATGGCTGCATGGATCCAGGCTTTTTAATTCATTGGTATAATTTCAAGAGGTGAAAGCACAGATTGTTTGGGTGTCCAAGTACTGCAAGAATCGGAATTACAAGTCATCCTACTTATAACAAAGCTTTACCTGTGATTCTCTGAACTCTAGAACCCGTTTCCCTGCCAGCATTTCCGACTAAATGACCACCAAGACTGAATCCAACTAAGTGTACTCTGTTGTATGACAATCCTCGTCCAGCGAGCCAGTTCACAAATTGACCGAGCCCTCTACCTACTTCGGCGGTACCACCCTTCGCTGTAGTGTAAGATCTATTGGCTAGAGCGCTCCAGTCGAGAACAATCACGTTGACATCAGCATTCTGGAGGAAAGCTGAAACAAATTAAAATCGTTCTTAAGACGGAGATACTCGTATATCTCCTCATTTAACAGCTATTGCTGGAGGATTTAATTACAGTTTTATCCGTAAATTGAATGGGCAATTGCTGAGCAAAGGTTATCTGTTAAATTACCGCTAATTGTAGCGATAAACTCATGATTTCAGTTACAATTATTAGACTGTAACTGAAATCATGAGTGTCTATTTGGTTCACGATTGCCAAAATGAGAACAGTTACCTTCAACGAGCATTCTGTTCATGGTGTTTCCGCCGTTTCCATTCCAGCCGTGAGCGAGGAAGACGGTGATTTTGGAGAAGTTAATGTTTGAGTTTGTGACGGAGTTCGCATTGTTAAGCACTAAGATTTGAGGTGAATTAGGATTAGCTCTGAAAATTAAACAAACATAGTGTTAGTATAAATCCATTACATTAAATATTCTTAGTAATTTATTCAATACCTGGTATAAAGCCAATACGCGTTATTCGCCGGATTTCTGGTATATTCTTCAATGAACTCTGTGTCTACCGGTTCCTCAGCGTCAACCAGGTGCATGGTATTGTCGCCATCTCCGGGGAAGTAAAAGTACCTGTCACCTTCCTTGTAACCCTGAACTGGGTCTCTCAGAACGCTCGCAGCACATGCTGTGATGAGAAACATTTTTTATTCAAGTTGAAGCGATGTTTGTGGAGTCAAAGAATATGAATCTATGTTGTGTGTGTCACCCATTTGATTTTACTTTAGGAATAAGTAGGTGTACTTCCGAAAAATAGCTTTAAGTAAGATGAAATGGTATTTTAATTATTTCTTTGAAATAATTAATTATTTCTTTGAAATAATTAAAAAAAAGACGCAGAAAAAGGAAGAGGAATGGCAGCAGAATGCTTTAAGCTCTCTCTAGAGCTCTAGTAGGTATAACAGGTAAGAACCTCTGTTCTTACCTGTTATACCTATTTAGTACGAACGAATAACAACACTTATGTGTTTCTTCTTTCATATTGCAAAATCAAGGATGATGTTTTTGGCTATTTTATGATAGGATATCAGAAATTAATAGTGCAAGTTGCGTGGGGCAAGGACGAGAAAATTTTAAAATCACATCAATATTAAGTTAAGTAAGGATGTAGTTTTTACCTGCTATAACGACGAAAAAAAGTAACAAGCTCTTCATGACGCACAGGTGTGGCACTATTCGGTCAAAATAAGTGTGATTCGATCGTTTTTATATAAAATGTCTATATACGACATTTGTAATCAAAATTAATTTCCATTTATCGTGATAAAGAGATGTTCACACTTTTTTTTGCCACGTGACTATGATTTAGCGTTTAAAATGTTATTTTGAGCAAAATAGCGCCAAGCTTTTTAAAATAAAAATCTATAGTTATCTATATACATATAATAAAATCACATATAAGAATAGCCGTGTCTGTACATGAATATTTTTGTATTAAAATAACTGACGCAAAAACCACTAATTGGTCTCGAAAGCTAGGTTTAAAAAATATTCTGTGCTATCCCGAGTTTTATTTAGTCTTTATTTCATCAAAATCGACCCACAAAATCAGAAGATACGTGGGCTGCCTTTTAAGTTGATAGATTATTAACATTTATTGTTTTTCAAATAATTCTCCGCGATATTTAATACACTTTTGCCACAGTATTAGGAAATATGGTAATACTGTGCTTTTGCATGCGTTTGAACCAATTTATAATACACCAAAAAGATTTTTTTCCAGTATAATGCTGCATATACAGTTAATCGATGTTAAGTTTCCAGTCTTAATAGATGGATAGTGATGAGAAACGATATCAGTGCGCAGCTTCAAGACGTTGAAATTATAGTCTTTTTTATGTTTAATGGCAAACTAGTTGAAAAAACTCAAAATCTTTCCGATTTAATAAAACAAAAAAATGCTAATTGCCAAGACACGCTACTAAAAATTACTGTACGATGGTGTCAGTGCGCATGTATTTTTGACGATTATGATGTCTAATCCTGAATTTGATATTATTCCATTATGGCAAAATGACAATTTGAGAGGCTCTTTTTTTTGTACTGGTTTTTCCTTTAAGCTTAATGGCTTTCTATCACAAGCTTCTCTTTTAGACTAGGTTCTTTTGCAAACATTGAATCCTGTGAAAAATATTCTTTAATAACAGATTGACTCTTTACTCTGGGGGGGTTGCATGACTTTATCTCAACCGTTGAGTACATGGATTTTGCAGCCTTCAATTCACCCGATAAGTATTAAGTCGGTGTTCAAAAAACGAAGAAACAATAAAAAACACCGAGTTCTGAAATTAGGAGCTCGTGGCTAAGGAATAACAGCCGCACAGGTCGATCTTCAAGTTTAAGCAACGCTTGCCAAGGTTGGTCTGCAGATGGGTGACCATCTTAACATACCGAGTTTCCTCCGTGCCTCGGAAAGAACGTTAAGCCGTTGGTCCCGGCTGTCATTTGTAGATCTTTGACAGTCGTTACGGATTGCCAGAAACCAGACAATCTGACACCAGTCTAGTCTAGTCTTGCCTAGAAGTACCGTGTTCCCCAGTTAATGGGTTGTGGAGGTCTGGTAGGCAGCCGCTCCATGGTAAATACTGGTATTCAGCTGAATCCGGTATGACTGGAAGCCGATCCCAATGTAGTTGGGAAAAGGCTAGGCAGATGATGATGTGTTTTTTGTTTAGAAGTCGCTGTATTTTTTTGTAAAACGTTTTTTTTTTTTAATATGGCGCCAGTGGCGTCAATTAATAATCAACACTGCGTATAATTGTGAAGCTATGTTGTTGAAAACATCTAATTGCAACTGTGTCCAGTAATACAGAAAAAAAAGGGTATTTTATTTATTTATTTATGTACACACATGATACTTAAAAAAAGACAATTTTGTACAAAACTCAGAGCACAAAGGTACTGCTAATATATTATGTCAATGTTCTTATAATTGTTTATTTCTCAGTACTATAGGATATTAATTCTTTCATTTAGTAGCAATTTCTTTCTTTTTGTTTTAATTCAGTCTATGTTTTATTTTACAGTGATCTTGTTTAAAATCTATGCACATTAGACATCACGCAATGAAAACGTATTGTTGATTCTAATTTGTTTGTGCTAATTTTTATCGTAGCTCCACATATAAAGAAAACTTGGCTACGGACGATAACTCCGTGTAATCATCCCTAGGCAAGTTGTCTTTCAACATTCAGACACACTTATTTGAAGTTTTATCCCAAACTAGCGACCCGCCCCGGCTTCGCACGGGTGCAATGTAGATACTAATGTTTTCTCTACTATTATATGCACGTATTATACATATAAACCTTCCTCTTTAATCACTATATCTATTAAAAAAACCGCATCGAAATTCGTTGCGTAGTTTTAAAGATTTAAACATACATAGGGACAGACAGACGGGAAGCGACTTTGTTTTATACTATGTAGTGATGATTTCACTAAAAAAATTAGTCCATTTACGTATCTGTAGGCTTTTTCTTCGGTAATGTCTGTAAGAACACTTCAATGAATCATATCTTTAGCGTACATGTTCAACTGTTTCTACTAAATTCCGTTCATGTATTTCGATAACAAATGTACATGTTTCAGATTGAAAACTTGTGGATTCAGTACCAACGTTCGACTGGGTTCTGCTTGATGAGTAAGAGTAATTTTGGATATCGTTATCACTTTTACCAACTCTACTGCTAACCACGTTTTCTTGAACAAAATAAACAAAAATCTTTTTCATTGATAAGTATAGATAGGGCTTTCGGTGAGTTCGGAGATATACGAAAATGAAGAGCTTTAGAAGCATTTTTATAAATCTGATTTTCCGAATTCGGGATGGTATCGTTTTTAAAACAATGGTTCCAATGCAGATTTTTGTTCTTCTATTCTTACAGATAAACGTTTACCACGTTTTTTTTTTTTTATTATTTGAACACAAATCTTTACATACTCGTAGATAGCTAATTCATCAGTCCGGATCAAATGATTCACAAGGTTTGCAAACTCAGGTAGTCCAAATATTTTTATATATTAACTACTCTCACATTTTGACGTACAGAGCATAAAGGAATTCATTATTATCTAAGCATTTTTTTATAATATGATTGCAAATTAATACTAGGTACTGTAACAGTCATTAATTGTATCGCTTACCATATTTATACTTGTTACTAATTAATAATATGATTCACTTCAAACACTAATCTATCAAATAGTAACATCCTTAAAAACCTAAGACATTCATAATCATAATGACTCATGAATCGATTTTTCCGAACGTTGCAACACTGTCTCGGTCCGCCATTCGAATTGTGAGACCCGTCGGGTACGTTTGTCGTGCAATACGAGTAAAATAAAATACTTTGTGAAAGTTTGTGTTTGTATCAAGAACCCCGTCCTTCGGAGCCTTTTTCAGCTCAGAAGTGGAATTACAGCAAAATATATTGTTTTGCTACGCCCACAAGTCAACAATTAAGGTACGTGATTTTTTTTTCTCCCTGATACCTACATGTTGATTATAATGATACTGTCCTTTTAAAAGTTAGGTTTATAAAACCCTGCAGACAGGAAATATAAGCCCCACAAAGAGGGACTTGGTTGACTTTCCTTGATTACGATCGTAATATAAGCCGAATTCACATTCGACAAAATTAGGTATACAAAATGAACATTAGATCATTAGTTTATGTACATATATGTTATATCGATGTAATGTGTATTAACTGAGGCTAAATGATAACAAATACAATTTCAAAATCAGGTCAACACTAGTTTACATTGGATAAATAACACGTCGTTAGACACGACGCGACGTACATTAAAAATGTGTATCCTTGTCTACGAAGATATTTATTTCAATATTATCACAATCATGAATACTGAATATCTCGAGCTATTATTATCGTGATGTGCGAATGCGCTTTTAAAAAAAAAAGCGAACATAAGTTAGTATTTTTTTTATTAATCGGAAATAAATCGAAATACGGTTATTAAATAGTTCTAAACCTAATTATATTTCATTCCGATTACGACAGAACTGAAAATAAAGGTCAAGATCTGAGATGCGATTGGATTGAATTATTGTAATTTTTGCAATCAGTCTAAAAAAAAATATATATCACCGAATTTGATAGTAGATCGGGTAGTTAAATACTTTACCTATGCATAACAACAGGGAACTTAAGACCCTGGCATGATGAACATAGATTAAAAAGAATATAACCTTAGAAAATCCCTTACCCCATTTTAATTTTGAATAAGCCTCAAGACAAGAAATACAAGAAGTTCGTTCCAAGTTTCAGATAATGGAACGAGGTAGCCCTGACGAGACACGCTGTCGAAGTCGTAGACTTCAGACACCAGTACCACCTGGGAGCCCCATACTGCCAACAATGGAAGTCGATCGTGATGCAGGGAAAAGCGGTGGTGTGCGACGAAGCCGGCGCCGTGTGCGGCACGAACATCGAAGTCACGATCGAAGCCGAAGCCGGAGCCGTCACCGCAACCGGAGCATCCAACGCAGCCACCACAGTAACCGTGAGTTATTACATCAGGATCTGAATACGAACCTGAACTTACTCGAGAATAGACCCAGTCGTAGACGGGAAATATGTGGTGGATATCAGCAACGCAATCGCAGTCGCAGTAGACCTAGGAGCAGCCGTCATAGCCGTAGTCATTCTCGTAGGGAAACCAATCGACGAAGTCGCAGTGGTACTCGTAAACGGAACGATGAGAATGATGAGTTGCGTGAGAGGCTATGTCTGCTAGAGCAAGAGTTGATGAGACAACGTAGCCGCAACGTGATTTCACACGATGTCGCTGGTAGCCATCGACGGCATGTTTCCCCGTCTAGAATGAGTCGCAGCCCCCTCGGAAGCGACACTAGGGACCCAGGTTCCCAACGGCCAAGGGTTGAGGAGCCCACTTAGTTCTTTGAAGAATTTGTTAATATTTTTAAGGCCAGGGATCGTGAATCTTTTCCTGTGCTAAATAATGTTCTTTCTGATTTTGACCCGCTTTCTCGAGAACAGACCATCGAGATGTGGATAAGTAAAGTGGACGAATGTGCGGAAATCTATAATTGGAGTGACCGGCAAACGGTTCACTATGCCCTGCCCAAACTAGTAGGACATGCTAAGACCTGGTACCAGGGCTTGCCATCTATTAGGCATTCGTGGGAAGAGTGGAAGACTTTATTGAGAGAATCTTTTCCGTCTACTGAGAACTATGCTGAACTTCTAACCGAAATGCTTAATAGAAGGGCGCGCCCTGGTGACTCGTTAGAATTATACTATTTTTCCAAGATTAACTTATTAAATAGATGTAAAATATTTGGTAAGCAGGCCGTAGATTGCTTAATATTTGGAATTGACGACAAAGGCATTCGGTTAAGCGCTCAAGCAGGAAAATTTAACAAACCGGAGGAAACTTTAGAGTTTTTTAAGACAGTTAAGTCTCATCCTAGGGAAAACAATGAGGGTATTAGGAGAGAGGATACCAGTAAGGATAAGCGCTTTCACAGTTCTACTTCAACCTTGACCAGCTCCGTACCATCTAAAATCGTTGATAAAACTTTTAGAAATCGACCGAAGGGGAATGCAGTTTGCTTCAATTGTAAGGAAACTGGCCATATGAGCTACCAGTGTCGTAAACCGATAACCAAATGCTCTGAATGTAATTTCTTAGGGCACGATTCAAATGCTTGTCCTAAAAAGAAATCCAATAGCTCTAATAACGGTGACGTCTTGAATAAAAATGCTGACAATAGTAAACCAAAAAGTATTCTTGAAGTATCCATACATGATGATAGCAATGACAAATATAGAGTAGGTATTAAAATAAACGGCGTAGTTATTGCTTGCCAAATTGATCTAGGTAGCCAAGCTACTCTTGTCCGTAAAACCGATGCTCATAAAATTGGTCTTCAGTGGGATACCGTACAGGGCCCATTGTTGAGAGGATTAGGCAGTATTCCCTATGTCCCCGTAGGTAAAGCTTTTGTTACAATCGAGATCCAGGATATAAGAGAAGAACAGGTAGAGGTCTTGATAGTAGATGATTCACTTATAAATATTCCAGTGCTCCTTGGGCACAGCTTTACGGAACGACCTAATTTAAGAATAATAAAGACTGCTACTGATTTACGAATCGAGAAGGTTGACGTGAGTGGTGAAGCTAGACTTCTGCTTGTTACAGTTGATGATTTTGAATTAGATATAGGAGAATTTAGAGCAGTTACAGTCGGAGCTAAAATGAATTATAGTGGTTCCATTTATGTTGGAGGCTCGATAAGAGGTAAACCCGACAGGGAATATTATTTATTACCTGGTGAATACCAGATGACCAATGGAGTGTGCCGTGTTCTAATACAGAGTTTAAGTTCTCAAAAAATTAATTTTAACAAGAATGTGTTGGTTTCTCGAGCTAGGACGACCTTGTCTCAGAATCGAGTTTTAGATGTGCTACAGATAAATACGGATTTGATTAATGAAACTCATGGTGACCCCATTAAAATGGGAGAGGGACTTACTGATAGTGAAAAGGATAAATGTCGGGCTTTATTATCAAAGTACAAGGGTTGCTTTTCGACAGGGTTGCATGATCTAGGTTACACATCTGTGGCTGAAATGGAAATTCATTTAACTGACTCAACTCCAGTCGTATATAGGCCTTACCGACTTTCGCATTCGGAACGTGCCTATGTCCAAGGTTTGGTGGAGGAAATGGTTGAACATGGTATAGTACGTGAATCTAGCTCGCCTTATGCGAGTCCAATTGTTCTCGTTCAAAAGAAATCGGGTGAGAAGCGTTTGTGCGTAGATTACCGCGCCCTTAATCGACGCACAAAAAGAGACCATTACCCGCTTCCGCGAATAGAGGATTTACTTGACCAGCTTTCAGGGCAGTCACTCTTCACAACGCTTGACCTCGCATCTGGTTATCATCAGATCGCCATTGCTGAAGCGTCTAAAGAGAAGACGGCATTTGTCACGCCCGAGGGGCAATACGAATATAATCGTATGCCCTTTGGACTGGCAAATGCACCTGCCGTTTTTCAACGGGTAATTCATAAAATCCTCAATAAAACTAAGGTACCATTCGTGATTATTTATATGGACGATATTTTAATTCCATCTAGAACATTCGATGAGGGATTACAACGCCTCGAACAAGTCCTTGACTTATTGCTGGATGCTGGGTTGACACTAAAAATGGAGAAATGCAATTTCTTTCAAGAGAAAATAGTCTTCTTAGGTTTTGAGATCGATAAACTCGGTATCAGACCTGGAGAACAAAAGACCCAAGCTGTGTCCAAATTCCCTGTGCCACGCAACCAAAGTGACGTTAGGAGATTTCTTGGCCTGGCCGGATTTTTCCGCAGGTTTGTCAAGGACTTTGCTCTATTGGCGAGACCTTTGACAAATTTGCTAAGGAAAGATACCGCTTGGCATTGGGCGGAGTCACAGCAAAACGCATTTGATAACTTGAAGAAGCTACTAGTAGAGAGACCACTCTTAGCACTATATGATCATAGGGCCGAAACCCAATTACACACAGATGCGAGCAAGTTCGGCCTGGGAGGCATTCTGATGCAAAAGACCGGAAACAACCCGTGGCAACCTGTGTCTTATTATAGCCGGCAAACTAGTCCTGACGAACAAAAGCTCCACTCCTTCGAATTAGAGACGCTCGCAGTCATAAACGCGTTAAATAAGTTCCGCACTTACTTATTGGGTATAAAGTTTACCATAGTGTCTGACTGCAATGCATTACGGTCGACATTTACCAAACGAGATCTGATCCCTCGAATATCACGGTGGTGGATCCAATTTCTCGAATACGACTGCAGCATTGAATATCGTCCAGGTGATAAAATGGCTCATGTTGACGCTTTAAGCAGAGGCGCAATCGAAAATCAACAGGAACCAACACACGTGCTCGATATTCTAAACGTCAGTGTCGATGATTGGATTTCAACCGTTCAATCTGCCGATGAAGAAGTTAGACGTATTAAAGAAATCGTACAGGATCCTGAAACCACCAAAATTGCAGCTATTCATAAAGAGTATCAGGTCAAAAATGGTCGCGTTTATAGGGTAATCGAAGATGGGGCCTTAAGATGGCTGGTCCCGAGGGGTGTGCGCTGGCAGGTCCTCAAAACCAACCATGATGACGTGGGTCATTTTGGTTTTGAGAAGACCTTGAAAAGGGTCAAGTCCTTATTCTGGTTCCCAAAGATGCGGAAATTTATTCAGAAGTATGTGTCGGCGTGCTTGGAGTGTGCGCACCATAAGGTACCATCTGGTGCTAAAGAGGGTATGTTACATCCGATTCCAAAAGTGGATGTCCCACTACATACCGTACACGCTGATCATCTTGGACCGTTTCCACGCAGCAAACACGGCAACATGTACATTTTAGTAATTGTGGATTCCTTCACAAAATATGTATATTTATCTGCAGTCCGAAGTACAAAGTCAAAGGCAAGCATTAAAGTTTTTAGAACGTATTTTTCGTTATTTGGGTCTCCATCGCGGCTGATTACCGATAGGGGTACCAGTTTCACCAGCAAAAGATTTAAAACGTTCGTTCAGTCCGTTGGGATGAAACATATACTCAACTCAGTCGCGACTCCACGCGCCAACGGACAGGTCGAACGATATAATCGCACGATTTTGGCCTCTTTGGGAAGCATGACTCACGGAAAAAGCAGTGATATTTGGGACACCTTCCTCCCCGATGTCCAATTAGGCATAAATACCTCGGTACATGACGTCACAAAAAGATCACCAACTGAATTATTGTTTGGGCGAAAATTAGGCAACCCATCGCAAGGTATTTTAAATAATGTCTCTGAAGAAATTTTAAACAGTGAGACTAACGAACCCATAGAGCGAATTAGGTCAGACGCTAGTGATCGCATTAAAGAAAACCAAAACAAAAATAAAGATCGCTTTGACAAGCATCGGAGATCACCAAACAAATATAAAGAGGGAGATTTAGTTAGGGTAGTAAGAGCTATTGTTTCGGGGTCAGGAAAGTCGAAGAAACTAGAATCCAAATGCCAAGGGCCGTATCGAATCAAAAAGATCTTACCCAATGACAGGTTTCTTATAGTAGACACACCGCTTACACGGAAGGGGAAAGCATATGAGAATGTGGTAGCGATTGATAAAATTTACCCCTGGATGAGCTTCGATGCACCGACATGTTCTTCTAGTGACGAAAGTATTTAGTTATAATGATGATTACTTTTAAGATTTATTGATTTGTGAATGAATAATACAGATAATTTAATTATAAAGACTTTGTCATATTATACCCAACAATACTTAACTAAATTATACTCAACAATGTTTCCTTATACACGTATAGTCTTAAATTAATAATATTGGGTAAGGTTATGTTTTTTTTAATGTATAAAAAGACACTTTTCCTTGTTTTGATGTTATACCGTACAAATATGTAACGATCTACTCACATAATGGCGATGTAATGATCTACTTATATATTATTTTATTGTATAATTATGTAATCTTAAATAGGTATTTTAATCAAATCGATTATAATTAATAAGAGAATTTAATTAAGTTGAGTGAACTATTTGGTACCGCCTGTGATTATTACAATAATGATGATACTTATTTACATGAGATACTGGCTATATATGTAAAAACGTAAGTGTTCCACACCCTGCACAGAGCTTGGTTTAAACCGAGCATGAGTGCATATTGAAAAGGATAGATTACCTTAATTGAGAGCTTAGGCAGATTCGAGCCTAACATGAGAATGATTATGTGATCAGTGAGGGTGTTTCATAGCACAGAGCTTGGTTAGATGCGAGCTGGACATGAGTGATATGTCGTTGAGGGTCATATCACAGAGTTCAAGCAGAGTCTAACCACGTATGAGTGATATGATATAACACGCAGCTAAAGCAAATTGATGGTGAAAGAAGTGAAGTAACCTCCTTTTGTTTAGCTATAGCTAAGAGTAACAGTATAATTACGTAGATTTTTTCTCTCAGTACAAAATTCAACTAAAAATCAGATTAAAATGAATAAAGAAGATTAAAAATTAAATTATCAGTTAAGATTAATGTTTATTTTAAAATGATTATGATCTTAAACGAAGGGACCCGTTTATGTGACGGATGGCCGACTGTAACAGTCATTAATTGTATCGCTTACCATATTTATACTTGTTACTAATTAATAATATGATTCACTTCAAACACTAATCTATCAAATAGTAACATCCTTAAAAACCTAAGACATTCATAATCATAATGACTCATGAATCGATTTTTCCGAACGTTGCAACACTGTCTCGGTCCGCCATTCGAATTGTGAGACCCGTCGGGTACGTTTGTCGTGCAATACGAGTAAAATAAAATACTTTGTGAAAGTTTGTGTTTGTATCAAGAACCCCGTCCTTCGGAGCCTTTTTCAGTACTTACTATGAATTTGAAAATGTACTTTTGTTTAAATATTATTCGATACTTATTACAGAATGATCGTATTTATAGAATGTAGAATTATTTTGAGCGCCACCTAGTATATTAGATAGTTAATAAGGATTTATATAGTGATTAGGAGCAAAAAAGGAAACTATTTATCATGTGCTGATTAATAGTCAGCGTTGCGCATTTGTCTTTACTAAACGGTTAGGTACTTTAGTTATGCATTACTAGCTATTGCTCACCGCTTCGTCTGCGTCGAATTAGTTACAAAAATTCTTTATCTCGTATTTATTTATAACTTATTTCATGCATTTATTTATCTTTAAATACATTTATGACATCTTACAAGTATCTATAACAAAATGAGAGCCCACAAAAAGGTTTCACTATCCGCTTAATATACTTACCATGATAGATATAGCCAAGATTGTATAAGTAATGGAACGTACATTTTTCTTGGTCCATAACAAAGTCTAAAAGTAGATTACTACTTACTGAAATATATAGCGCCTGCTAGAAAGAATACTTTCTGACGGTGACTCGTAGATGATTGTTTTCTGCGAAGTCTTTATAGTACATATTTTTTATTTAGTGTACAATTTCGTACATTTTTCCTACATATTTTAGACATAACACTGAAGTTCGTAGATTTTAATTATTAGTAATTTTAAGTGTAATTCGTATTAAATTTATTATTTTAAAAGATGAGCTTTACGTTCAATATCAAATGTACAATGCGTTGACCATTTCGAATAAACATTGAAAAATTCATCGTGAATATAACAAGTAATGAAAGTCTTTTTTAATCCATATTTTTTCATTGACACTACGCGTTGCAAGTTAATAGCTAGAGAACGAACTGAGCCTGACCACCCAGCTGGTCAGGTTAACACGAGAACATGGCAAAATGCCTTCATGTATTTTAGGTCGAGGTTATCTTCCGTGTTTTTGTTCTTTCGTGATGATGAGACGTTTTTTTATTTATTTTTATTGGACTTCTCGCTGTTCTGCACACTAAGGCTGGTTACTGTTCAACCGGACAATCCTGCGGTGGCCTCAAATGAATTTAAGGCTCCCAGCCAGGGCTAACAACTACTTTACAAGCTAAATGACCGCTTCGCTAAGGGCATCCCCTGTGGGACACGGGCCTCGGCTTAAAGGGGTCATTGAGGGAGGGCGTGTACGTGTAGATGTAAACTTTATATAAGGCAATGAACTTCCTATATTAGGCTAGAACCAGGGGAGTAACTACCGTTACACAGGGATAAAACAGGACAAGTGCGAGTCGGACTCGTCCACAGCCGCGCCCTCCCCCCGATGTGATTATGGGTTGCAACTTTCGTTCAGGTGACATTCATCGCAACCTTTATCCTTTCCTTTTTTGGAGGAGCTGGGTTGATAAGGTTAGTTCGAAAAATGCATCACTCCGCATCAGATTTTCTTTTATCTATTATTGATACTCAAATGGAAGTAACTTAGTTGACTGATGCAATATGAGCTCATGAATTTAGGGAGGGCAGAATACAAGAGCGAGTTATGCAAGCTCGAAAATTTTTGCACTCCACCTATATGTTTAGTTTTCTTTTTATTATTTATATTTTAATAGACGTAATTCTGTGGACTCATGCAGAAAAGTTAAAGAACTAAGAGAGCGCAGAATGCAAGAGTGAGCGAAGCGAGCTTGAAAAATTTTGCTTTCCGTCTTGGATAGGTTTAATTGCGTCAATTAAGGTATTGTATGGTCGGGTGACCCTTTAATGCAGAAAAGCAAAAGAAATAAAGAATTTTTGTACCCCAATTCGGAAAGGTTTCATTTTTTTTATATTTTTTTAATTTCATTGCGTCAACCGTTTTGGGGTAACAGCCGCCCGGGACAAAACATTCAACAAACTTTGGGGCAAAACGTTCAACAAATCTGTAACGCAGTGGGGCCTCATATAAAATCTCTTGCGGATTGTCTAAGCTTAACCACTTATGAGGTTAGAAAGATAAAATAATTACCAGACGTTAAAACCGCACGTTTGGTCTATTTTAGTTACTTTCACAGCATTATGTCGTATGGTATTTTGCTGTGGGGTGGGGCTGCTGACATTGAATCCATATTTATTTTACAAAAGAGAGCTGTCAGGGCCCTTTATAATCTGCGTCGCCGCGATATCTAAGATAACTTTTTAAAGAGATTAATATTATAATAGTACCTTGCCAATTAATTTATGAAAATATTATGTATGTATGAAACATAAATATCTTTTTAGTAAAATTAATGATAGACATAATTTTAATGCTAGAAATAACTACAAAAATATAAAATAAGACCAAAAATTTTATAGATTAGCTACAGTCCACACATCTTGCATGGGGTATTGTGTTAAGTGTTTTAACACCTTATGACATATTATTATCCCCATATTCCCACGGGAACGGGAACTACGCGGGTGAAACCGCGAGGCGCTGCTAGTTCAGGATAAGATTGCTTGAAAACATGCTGGTCCATAGGGCAAACAATGGTACAAAATCAAACTGGTTGATTTATGTATGAAATAATTAATCTATACTTAATATTATAAAGCTGAAGAGTTTGTTTGTTTGTTTGTTTGTTTGTTTGTTTGAACGCGCTAATCTCAGGAACTAATGGTTCGAATTGAAAAATTCTTTTTGGGTTGAATAGACCATTTATCTAGGAAGGCTTTAGGCTATATAACATCACGCTGCGAGTAATAGGAGCGAAGAAAAAATGGAAAATGTGGAAAAACGGGGAAAATTATTCATCTTTGAGGGCTTCCGTTGCGTGCGCTGCGAAAACGGTTCAAGATACCAAAAAAATATATGTAGCAAAGAATTATTCCTCTTAAAATGATCTAAAAAAATGTCCCCGACAGTATATGTCTATCTTTTAAGATTAACTCACTAGAACCGTTTTTATGGTAATCAAATTTGGTCGAAAGGGATGAGAGTTTGTATTAAACTTTGTCAATTTTAAACCGATCGGGCTGAGAGTTTCAAAATCGGGGTTAAAGTAACTATTCCACGCGGACGAAGTCGCGGACAGAAGCTAGTAACATTATAAACGTACAATCTTTTTCTGTATAATTATTATATGTATATATACAATATTTGTATGTGAGTACCATGTACTTATTTACAAAATGAATACCTTTACCAGTTTCGGTAATATTTGTTTCCATCTAAGTGCATCGTCCTCACATATTATTATGTATATTTGTACTACATGAGATCTGACCATTTTTCATATATTTTGAGTAAGGTGTAGTGTAGAGCTTGTAGGTTTAGAGCGTGCATGCGTCTTTAGAGCTTGGCTTTATACGAGATCTGATAACTTTTTCACATGGTAAGCTACGCTAGCTAAGCTGGTTTCGTCACGGCAACATTTTTACATGAAAATGTTTTTGGTGTGATTTAATTTATTTTTGTAAGTTGGTTAAAGGTTTTTTTTGTTTATATTTTTTCCTTCTTTTTGGGTGTATTTCTTGAAGAAGTATTTTAATTAATTTTGATTTCTACAAACTGTAGTGCAAGTTCTCATACGAACTTTCACCGTAGTAGGTACTATTATCTAATCTGTGCTTCCACCTCCTATTCCCAGGGGATAGGTTAGGTTAGGTTTTTTATTTTTTTTTGTTGTAATATTAGCTCACATACAAAGTTTCAGTTTACCAGGACTTCCGGAAGTACCCTAACAATTTTGATGTTCAGTGAGTCAGTGGCGAAATCGAGGGTTGTGAGACATTAATAAAATCTAAAGTATAAGCTACGATATTCAAACTATGTGTGTTTAATGATTGTATTGATGGCATTCTATCTTGAAATTTTTTAACTACAGTCGTCTCTCGTTAATTCGATACTCGAGGGACTCTTAAAATATTACGAAATATCGAGTGTTTGAAATATCAAATGGTTCTAAATTGAGAGAAAATAAATAAAACTACTAATTATTAAGTGTTGCTGTTGATCAATTATTATTATTTAATTATTAACTGCTATTGTTTAACAATAACGAAAGTCTATAGGTAGAATTAATAAATTTTTCGAAAGCACGAAAAACGAAAATCTCATGTACGATGATACAAGTTTCAACTTGTCTCAAAATTTCCTTTCCGTCTTTCTGTCTCTTTCTCTCTGCAACTTTGAATTATTGAGTGTTTGACGCCGATGATTTCGAACTTTTTTTTTTTTGAATGGACCACTCGCAGTTCAGCTCACTAAGGCTGGTTACTGCTCAACTGGACAATCCTGTGGTGGCCTCAAATGAAATTAAGGCCCCCAGCCAGGGCTTAAAACTACTTACAAACTAAATGACCGCTCGCTAAGGGCATCCCCTGTGGGACACGGGCCTCGGCTTAGCGGGGTCACTGAGGGAGGGCAGCAAGGGACAGGCTGGGTCAGATTGATATTATTTAGGGGATTTAACGTTAATGGCTCAGCAGCGCGGGCTGGCTCGTTAGGCAAAAGTCGGGGAGGATTTTGACGGGGGCGTCGTGATGGACCTCGTCGGCGAGGTACGGAACGCGGTCTGTTTGTTTTTCCTAAGAGTGCTGATTTCCCTCTCTTGGGTCAGGGTGATGGGGTCATCGGACTCAACAAGAGTATGCCGCGGTCGGCGGATCTTGCTGATCTGGGAGGGCGTGTATCGGATAGCCGATACGATAAGGGGGTTCTGGTGCTTTTCAGCGGACTCTATGAAACGCTTTGAAAATCTCTTCATGAACTGTTTGATGGTGGGGATACGGAGGTCGACATGGAGACGCTCATTTCTAACGTACCACGGGGCTTCCGTAGCCTTTCGGAGAAACCGGTTTTGGATAACCTGCAACCTATGGATCTGGCGGGGCTTAGCGTGTGCGAAGGCTACACACGCATAAGTCATTATCGGGCGTATGCACGTGGTGAAAATGCGTAGTTTGCATTTCAGGGATAGCTTGCTGCGTGCATTCAGCATGTAATGAAGCCTAGCGAGAGTGAAAGCGGAACGATTGCGCACCGTCTTTATGTGCTCTCTGAAAGTAAGCTTTCGATCGAGGATTACACCTAGATATTTAGCTTGCTCTACCCAGGGGTTCGGCTTGCCAAATAACGTGATCGGACTGGGACGGGGGGGAAGAGACGAGTCTGGGGCTTGTAAAACAAGTCGCCTGACTCTTCTCTGGGTTGACTTCCACTCTCCATTTCTGGAACCAAGCGCCTAGTGCGTTTGCGGATCTCTGGAGGTGGCCGGCTATTGCCTTCTCGCTATTGCCGGATCAATATATCGCCGTGTCGTCAGCGAACAGAGCTAGCTGTGTCTTAGTGCTAGTGGGAATATCGCTAGTAAATAGCGAGAACACTAGGGGGGAGAAGACACCACCTTGGGGTACTCCGGCGCGAATGGGGTGAGGGGACGAAAGCGCACCTTCGATTCGGTACTGAAAGGTACGGTTCGACAAATAGTCTCGTAAGATGAGCACGAGACGGTCCGGCACACCGAGCTGGTATAGCTTGTATATCAGCCCGTTGTGCCAGACCTTGTCGAAAGCTTTCGCTATATCGAAGAACAGGGCTCACGTAACGAGACCGCGCTGGTATTTGGCGCTGATATGTTCAACGATACGGTAGACCTGTTGGACGCAAGAGTGGTTTGATCTAAAACCAAACTGCTCATTGGGGAGGAGGCTCTTAGCTTCGACGAAGTCCTTGAGACGCTTATGAATAAGCCTCTCGTAGACCTTACCTAGGACTTCGAGCAGACTGATGGGACGATAGCTGGACGGGGAGGACTTGGGTTTTCCAGGTTTTGGGATACCGATGACGGTAGCCTCTTTCCACGTCTGTGGGAACATGTTGTTGGACCGGGCGCCATTGAAGATGGCGGTCATGATCAGAGTAGCCGGGAAGAGGCGAACCACTTTATTGGTGATTCCATCGGAGCCCGAGTTCGAATTAAAGCGTGGTTTTGTTATGTAGCAATGATTTTTTCGTTACAATTACCAGGTACATAAAAATGCATTGATTTACTTCGAAATATAAAGAGATTTTGTAGGAAAAACGTGATAACTTTGAATTATAGAGAGGTTCGAATTATCGCACCCCTGGCTACGCTACTGTTACGTACTTGGACTTACTTATCAGATATAACGTATTGTAATAAAAGTACGTATGTATTTTTATTATTTATTCAATTTTATGTTCTTACAAACGTGTTCACTTCATTTTCAGATGTTGACATTTTGTGATCAAATATTTAGTATGGGTATTTCCTCCCTGTGTTCACTCTGAATATCCCAACTCTAAAAACAAAAATACTTGTTAAAAATCTTGTATCCTTATAAACGAATTTCCTTAAGAGTTAGCCAGATGTGCATCTGTAATGCACCTACTTTACTCCAATTAGTTACACATTATGGCGAGCCTATAGAATCAAAAACTAGATAATTTCCGGGCTGCTACTAAGAAATTCTAGATGGACAAACCCAACCACACTCTACTTGGCCAGTCATCCAAACTCATCATTATACCAAAGGAACAGAAAACAAAACAAGTCATCTCAGATGATCTCACCTTGACTTAGACAGGTCGCTGTTACCCATAGGGTTAAGGTCCCCAGTGCATCTATTGCGGGTAGCGTCCTTAAGAGTGTCGCATTCATTGGCAAGGAGGTGATTGTACTTCACAGAGCTGGCCATGTACTCGTAGGCACGGCCGTGGGAGCAGGAGTTGAAGAAACAGCCAGGCATGCCAGACCCTCCGTTGGGGTAGAAATCGGCATCACCACAAGGATTAGTGAATCCAAGAAGGTCTGTGTTTGTGTGGATGACTTCGACGTATTGGGCATCAGTAGCTACCACGCGGTCGCCGTCTCTGCGCCATAGAGGACCAGCGGGGTCCAAAGCTAGAAAAAAATGAATACCTTACTGTATTAAAATGCTACGAGCGTAAGAGTATGTGGTGAAAGTAGGAACCGACCTAAAATGAAACGCAAAATCGCTCTGATTCGTATTTTCAGCCGAAAGTAAAAAATGCATAAGCATAATCAGCCTTTTAATGTTCCCACTGATGGGACACAGGCTTCCCTTCTAGGAGAGGGAATGGGCCGTAATCCATCACGCGGGCCCAATGCGGATTGGTGAATGTCACATGTCTTCGAATTTTTGGTTCTAGGACATGCCGGTTTCCTCACGATGTTTTCCTTCACCGTTTTTTAAAGCAATGGTGATGAAATCAATTACACAAAGTAATGCGCCTGGGTAAGTTTGAACCCGCGACTTACAATTCGTTAGTTGGAGCCGATAATTCTCAGGCACCACTGCTGTCCTCAAAAAATGATTGTTTATGTTTTATAAGTATGGCTCAGAAACCAAAACACATCGGTTTCGATTTCGAGTAAAAATATGTTTGTTACCTGTAACTCTCCTCACTAAACCTCCTGTTTCCCTGCCAGCGCTTCCAACAAGATGGCCACCAAGACTGAAGCCCACTAGGTGCACTCTTTTGTACGACGCCCCTAACGAAACGAGCCAGTTCACAAATTGTCCCAGTCCTCTGCCAACGGCTGCAGTGCCGCCCTTCGCTGTAGTGTATGATCTGTTGGCTAGTTTACTCCAATCGAGAACAATCACGTTAACGTCATCATTCTCGAGGAAAGCTGAAAGAAATTGCCAAATAAAAAAAAAATATAGGCCACTCTAGGACGTAGTAAAGAGATCACAGAAACCTGTTTAAAGATAACGAGATTTTAAAATTTTCGATGATATGTTAAGAAGACCATATTTGTCGTATGCAAGTTACCCTTTAGGTAGTTTTTTTCGGGATATTGATTTATTAATAGTTCATTATACTCTATTTAATTTGAGGTTGCGCGGCCAGAGAGCAATGCCTGGCGGCCGGACCACACTAATTGTTAATTAAAAAGATATCTCTTGAGGTACTAAAAATATAATGTATATATATTCCGATGAAAGTAGACTTTAAGTAGGTATTATTTCGAACTATGGCATCTGAGTACTAAACTGTGGTCCGGCCACAGAGGAACACACTATTTACGTTACCTTTTGTCAGATCCTTATTCATGTCGTTTCCACCATCTCCATTCCAGCCGTGAGCGAGGAATACTGTGATCTTCGAAAAGTCAAAGTTTGAATTTTCTAAGGATTCTATATCACCAAAGCCAATGATCTGAGCGGTAGTAGGATTGTCCCTGGAAATGAGACAATGAAAAATTAACTCCGTGTTGTTGCAGGATTTTTCTTCAACTTAATCTCATAACAGTCATGTCAAGGGGAACCGTGTTACCCATACCCATTTACAGCCACCTGACTTCATCCGGATAGATGAACTCAATATACCTGGGAAAAGGCTAGCCAGATTTGAGTACTGTAGGTAAAAAAAAAACTAATAAGAGCTGGGTCGCATTCTACGTATTTAATCTTTCTACTGAGTGCCGATCATCGTATAAAGGCGTTTACTTCATCTAACAATACTTTACATAATTTTCATTCAATATAACGTTCAGTATATATAACAAAATAATTATAACTACATTTGCTCTAACGTGCGTGTAGTACATTATAGTTTTATTTAGTATAACGTTCTTTTGATCTCATTTTATATAATTGCTGACATTCGATCTAACCGCTGAACAATGAGCGTTCACGCCTGCTCGGGAACTTAGGGCATCCCGACATGTATAGGTTTGATTCAAAAGAGATGGCTGCTGCAAGGGTACTATTAAAAAAAAAATGCTATACACGTGACCTAGCTGTACCGTTTGCGCTATGCACAACATCACCCTATTGGTTCTTATCACAGTACAGTTGTGTAGGTACTTACATATCAATAACAATTACATACAAATCATCAACAACTTACATATCTAGAAACCGATTAACCTTCAGTACATCCGTCAGAAGTTGGCAATTGTATCGTCACAGCACTCATTTTGTTACTCATTATTTGTTTGCTGATTTGATGATTGAATTAGTGCTTACTTAGTTCGTTTAAGTATTTTTAAGCTATTGCATAGCTTCTATCGCGGGCCTTGAGCGTGGCAACCGAATCCAGAAATTCCGTAACGAAAATAACCTAACACCGCTACGTCATTCGATTAGGCCCCGCCTTTTTAAAATGGTCGCTTCGTTACTGAGCTATTATGTCGCCGTCACCGAGCCGACCCGAACGTCTGCGTTCGGAAACAATCGGTGGGACAAAGTTAAGTGAAACGTATGTGATTTACATTAGTACAGTAACCCAGCTGAACGAATCGAGACCATATCACAATGACGCAGAGTACTAAATATATAATTGCATAAAGTTGATAAAAAATGCTATGCAATAGCTTTACCGCGGCAGTCCCCGAGTGCCACATGTATTTTTTGTTTATTAGTTTATTAATTTCCGTATATATTATGGTATTGTATTGTATGTATAGTATATTTATCTTTGTATTAATTTAAGTAATATTATTTGTTTTTTTTTTATATTGCACCTTCCAATATTATTTTCTGCATCACCCAAAGGTTGACAGGTAGAAAATGCCTTAGGCATTAAGTTCACCTATGTACATGTGCGTGCGCAAAGTATTAAATAGTAAATTCAATTTGCAAGATCTTTTCAAGCATCCGGTTTTACAAAAATAAATGGTATATAATATATAAATACGATATATATACACACCTAGGAATATAGAGGATAGAATAAAGGTTACCGATATAGCCCGAAGGATCGCCAAACTGAAGTGGCAGGGGGCAGGGCACATTGTTTCCAGAACAGGGCCCCAAGTCTGCTATTACAATAGTCTCAGAATGGTCTGTCATTGATTTCATAATGGTTGATTTTTACAAGTTTGGTAATCTACTAACATAAAAGTGTCACTATGACTTTCCAGTCGTCAACCACTGACACTCCATTGAAAGAAATGGCATAGAATGCTAATCTCGTACGCAATTACAAATGAATGACAGACGTATGCGGTAATCTGATAAAATTTTGACAGTTCCTTTGATCAGTGACCTACCATTAGAACATCATTGTGCAGTCATTGCTTTTAATAGCTCGGTCACAGATAATATAATGCTCGGTTATCAATAAGTATTACGAGACCATTGACCGACCAATGATCAACCAATATGAATTTAGCAGATTACGAACTTTAAGCAAAATGACAATGGAATCGTGTTGGAATGACAAATTTATAAAAATAGCAGATTTGGGGCCCAGATGGTTGATGGGGACGAAAAGTTATGGAGTAGCGATCGTGTTCCGGAAGTCGCAGCGTTGGAAGCCATTCCACAAGGTGGATCTATGTCCTGGTCAGGGTCGCGGGTAGCCGATGGGAGCGAGACGCACAGGACCGTTTGTCGAGCGACACTTGGGGAGGCCTATGTCCAGCAGTGGACGTCTTTCGGCTTATATGATAATGATGATGACCAAGTGCCTACGTGTAATTTTACCTTGTAAATAGCCAATAAGCGTTGTTCGCTGGATCCCTGGTAAATTCATTAATGAACGCTATGTCTGCCGGCTCCTCAGCGTCAACAAGGTGCAAGGTGTCGTCGCCATCTCCGGGGAAGTAGAAGTACCTGTCACCTTCTTTGTAACCCTGAACAGGGTCTTTGAGGACGCTTGCAGCACACGCTAAAATTATAAAATAAAACTTGTATTTTAATGAAATCCCTAATTTACATTAAGGTGAATCTGTATGCGTTAATTTATTTGATTCGATTTGTTCCGTTTTGAAGGTTCCATTGAGTAGGGCATTGCCTGTTTGATTTCGCATTACTTATTAAAGGATATTAATCAAAATTAGTATAGTCATCAATGAATCATGACCGACCATCGAAATTTTTACTATTCCTTTAATCTTTGGTATATCTTTTTTATTTTATAATTTATGTACATGTACACAGTGAAACATGATGAAGTACAAATGAACTGCTGATTTCCAAATAAATTTCTTTTGTCTTTCTTGTATTTAATGATATTAATTTGCAAAACAATTACTTCAGTGATAAGGTATCTTTAAAAATTAAATTATTATTAATTTAGCTTAAATTACCTGCTATAGCGACGGATAACAGTAACAAGCACTTCATGATACTCGAGAGAGACACTATCAACTAGTCCAAATAACTATGAACTGATTGTATTAATTTGAAACACCGTGTTTTATATGTTATTAAACCTATATACAATCGTGATAGTGATCATAATTATGTGTTATCGTGTATCGAACTGATATCAGTTTTTCTAGTTTTATCTCAGTATTTCAATTCAAAATTTACCTATGATTAAATCGGGAAAAAATCCATTTAATTTATTTACTACCATTGCGAATTAGATGTACGTCATAATCACAAATAATATAAACAGCTCTCAAAATGTCTGTCGTACCTACTATAGCTATGTATATATTTAGCGTGTTTCTATGTAATTTGAAATAGGGAGTTTTCCTGAGTTTAAAAAATATGATTATAATTAGTTCGTCAGTTAGATTATCTAAAAATATTGGACACGTATTTTTTGCTTAAGAAGATAAAAATCAACAAAGATCAGGGCCCCAAGTCTGTGCTATTTTATAAATTTATCATTCCAACACGATTCCATTGTCATTTTGCTAAAAATTCCTAATCCGCTAAATTCAAAATGGTCGATCAGTGGTCGTTCAATGGTCTCGTAATACTTTTTGATAACCGAGCTATTAAAAGCAATGACTGCTCAATGACGTTCTAATGGTAGGTCACTGATCAAAGGAACTGTCAAAATTTTATCAGATTACCGCATATTTCTGTAATTCATTGTAATTGTGTACGAGATTACCATTCTATGCCATTTCTTTCAATGGAGTGTCAGTGGTTGATCATTGGAAAGTCATAGTGACACTTATAAATTTGTAGATTACCAAACCAGGAGTAGGACCTTGTGACGTCACGCCGTGGTTGAAATTGTAGCACGTAGTGACGTCAGACGAGTATTCAATGTGACAAAATACGTGTCCAATATTTTTTGGTAATCTATCTGACGGACTAATTAGATTTTTTTTGTTAACTACGCTATTGTAAGTACCTAATCTTTTGCGGAATTTGTGTATCTCAGTAAGAGTGTCCCTTCCGCTCCGCCAAGTATTACGTCATACAAGTCATTTGATGATTTCCTATTCATAAAAAGGTAAACAACCTTGTTTAAAAATGTTTTTAATATTATTTGATACAGCGAAATGATAGCTTTGATATGTTCCTTAGCCTGATTAATTACGACTTTGATTTTAAGATATAGTTTATCGGATTGGAAAAACACTCAACTGATACGAAAGGTAGGCACGTCTTAGGCACATCAGACCACAATACATCGAAGCAGGGGTGCCAGCAAATAAATCGCGGCTATACGGTTTAGAATCTGCAATTATACGAAATTTGATGGCATTATAAACAACCATTCTATAAATCGATTTTTCTTCAAAGATTCATAATACTAACATACTGTACTTAATGCTGTTTCGTTTTAATATATCATTTTAATTCGTATTAAATTTCTTATTTTAAAAGATGAGCTTTACGTTCAATATCAAATTTACAATGCTCAATGAGCTTTCCCTTTCGAATAAACATTGAAAAATTCATCGTGAGTGTAACAAATAATGAGTCTTTTTAAATCCATATTTTTTCATTACCACTACGCGATGCAAGTTAACAGCTACCCTACTTTAGATTAGGAACTCAGCCTGACCACCTAGCTGGTCTTGGATCTTCCGTGTTTTTGTTCTTTCGTGATGATGAGACATTTTTTTTATTTATATTTTTATCGGACTCACTAAGGCTGGTTACTGTTCAACCGGACAATCCTGTGATGGCCCCAAATGAATTTAAAGCCCCCAGACAGGGCTAACAACTACTTTACAAGCTAAATGACCGCTTCGCTAAGGGCATCCCCTGTGGGACACGGGCCTCGGCTTAAAGGGGTCATTGAGGGAGGGCGTGTACGCGTAAATGTAAACTTTTTATAAGGCAATGAACTTCCTATATTAGGCTAGAACCAGGGGAAGTACCTACCGTTACGCAGGGTTAAAACCGGACAAGTGCGAGTCGGACTCGTCCACAGCCGCGCTCTCCCCCCGATGCAACTTTCGTTCAGGTGACGTTAATCGCAACCTTTTACCTTTCCTTTTTTGGAGGAGATGCGTTGATAAGGTTAGTTCGAAAAATGCATCACTCCGCCTCAGATTTTCTTTTAATTATTATTGATACTCAAATGGAAGTAACTTAGTTGACTGATGCAATATGAGCTCATGAATTAAGGGAGGGCAGAATACAAAAGCGAGTTATGCGAGTTCGAAAATTTTTGCACTCCACCTATCGGTTTAATTTTCTTTTTATTATTGATATTTTAATACTGCTGCAGTTTTTTTAATACTCATGCAGACAAGCGAAGCGAGCTCGAAAAATTTTGCTCTCCACTTCGGGTAGGTTTCATTGCGTCAATTAAGGTATTGTATGGTCGGGTGACAGCCCTTAATGCAGAAAAGCAAAAGAACTAAGAAGTTTTTTGTACCCTAATTCGGAAAGGTTTCATTTTATTTTGATAATAGAAATTATTTTCAGCTTATGGTCAGCTTAATGTATAATCGCGCCTGTTCAGCTGTACTTGCTGACTTAATAAAATTGATTGAGTCAGGCGTTACTTTGCGGAAATTCATTTTAAATTTGAAAATTTGAACAATTAGAGATTTTGAAACATAGTAATAATAATAATTTTGCACTGTTGAATGACCAGATGAATTTAGTTTCTTCCCCTTTACTGCTGTACGGGGCGGACGTGATCGACTGGACTGTAGGGTGGCCAGGGTAGGTTATCCTATTCTTCAAAAGTGGACTGTATGGTGACAACCCACCTAGGTATAAATGATCCAGACGCGTTGACGCTCCGTCTATAAGCTACGGGCCATGAGGATGCAACCCTTAGCTGAATACTTGCTATACTTGCTGTTATTGACACAGTATATAGGGGTAGGTATAGAGGGCTTACCAATAAAGTCACAATAAAACACTATTTAACTTGTTCACTATTCACTTAGCGATTTGAAGGGTGAAATTCGCGACTATATGATTCTACATTTAGGTATAAATCCAAATTATCTTGACAATGACTACAAATTCTATAAATTTTCAATGTTACTATTGTACGGCGCAACTATACCGTATCGACACCCAAAAATCACCGTGTGTGATGAAGTTTATTAACTTAAATTTTCACTATGCTAATTCTAGATTTTAGGCTATATCTAGGCTTAGGTCTATGTGAGTAGGGGTTGTCGTACCTTTACGGATAGCCCTTGGTAGGCTCCATACAGCGGAGACAAATTCACCCCTTCATCCCCCTCCATGTAGGGGTGGGATGCCGAAAACTATACAAAACTATTGTAGGCACGAAGCTATTACCTACTTGGGGTGAATTTACCGTAAAACTATGCTAGAAGGGCTATACAGCTATATGTATCTCTATAGATACGACAACCCTCTACAAAACTACATATGTTTCAACCCTGTCACTCAAGGGGTTGCAACTCTATAAGCGTATATGTTTCAGGGGGATAAAAATAAACAGTTTTATTCAAACCTAAATTGCGGCTTTATGCCTGCATACACTATAGACATCTATATATCCCCTGAAAGGATTTTTCAAGGCGGTTCTATTTCAGACATTTAGAAGTCTAGAATCTAGACTTGTATTTTCGGGAAAGGAAGAGGGTAGATGCAAAGTGTTTTATTTTTGTGCATACCTTCACCAGGGCTATTTATCAAAAACCATTGACCAATCACGTACCAGCACCCTCCTGCTCTGTGATTGGTCAGTGTCGCTTTTAGCTATGCGACTACCTTTGACCTGAATATTTCGGGTCTCAATTACCAAGCCCTTTCTATTTACCTATGTATGTCTGTTTGTGTGTGTATATACCTCGATTACCTTATATACCACCGATTACCAGGGTTACCATGTGTTTACTGTTATGTGTAAGGGATAGGATACCCTACCTAACTATATTCTATCTATTTGGAAGAAATAAAGGCTCCAAGGGCTTATATACTGCCTCTTGAGAGCAAACAACTGTAACGAATGTGTTTTATTTCAATAACAAACTATGTATCAACTATAGCTACCTATAACTATCTATACTATGCAGCTTTATTTGTTACAGCATTCTATGTACTAACTAACTACCTATAACTACCTATACTATGTAGTCGCGGTTTTATTTGTTGCAACATTCTATGTACTACTATAGCTACCTATAACTATCTATACTATGTAGCTAAGACGCATCGTCGCGAACAACTGCGATTGTTTGTGGGTAGTTGTACACAAATAACCAACGGTGGCAGTGTATAAAAGGGGGGGTGCCTTGTACTTAATTCTCTTCGTCCGGTTGAGCAGTAACCAGCCTTAGTGTGCTGAACTGCGAGTGGTCCATTAAAAAAAAATACTTAATTCTCAGTCGCAAGTCAACGGTCGGCGAGTCAACACGTCCCCTGAGGATGCCTCGTGGAGAGGCGAAACACGTGTCGGTATTGGTGTTGGGTTTTGCATTGCCTTCCTGCATGTGCATATTATCCTTGCTTTTGCCTTGTAATCTTGCATGTGCATAATATAGCGGGCGGGAGGGAGGTGCGCACCTGCATCCCACTTATATTCGCGGAAATTAAAACTAGATATATTATTTTCATTTTCAAATTTAAAATGAATTTCCGCAAAGTAACGCCTGACTCAATCAATTTTATGTATGACATAATAACATTATAAACGTAATTTTTTTTCTGTTTAAATATTTGTAAGTATGTATTCATTTTGTAAATAAGTACTCACCATGTACCTATTTATAAAATGAATACGTTTACCAGTTTCGGTAGTATTTGGTTCCATCTAGGTGCATCGTCCTCACATATTATTATGTATATTTGCACTACATGAGATCTGACCATTTTTCATATATTTTGAGTAAGGTGTAGTGTAGAGCTTGTAGGTTAAGAGCGTACAGTCTTTAAAAATAAAAAATAAATAATTAAAATAGTTTATTTCTTTAACATTTCTTTACAATATTATTCAGTGGCTAGAACCACCCAGTAAGCATGTAGTAATGCTCGTATTATAAGTCTTTAGACCTTGGCTTTATACGAGATCTGATAACTTTTTCACATGGTAAGCTACGCTAGCTAAGCTAGTCTCGTCTTGGCAACATTTTTACATGAAAATGTTTTTGGTGTGATTTAATTCATTTTTGTAAGTTGGTTAATGGTTTCTTTTTCCTTCTTTTAGGGTGTAGTTCTTGAAGAAATATATTAATTAATTTTGATTTCTACAAACTGTAGTGCAAGTTCTCATACGAACTTTCACCGTAGTAGGTACTATTATCTAATCTGTGCTTCCACCTCCTATTCCCAGGGGATAGGTTAGGTTCGGTTTTTTAATTGTTTTGTTTTCTTTGTAGTTATATTAGCTCGGCTTACTAGGACTTCCGGAAGTACCCTAATTTTGATGATCAGTGAGTCAGTGGCGAAATCGATGGTTTTGAGACATTAATAAAATCTAAAGTATAATAGCTACGACAATCAAACTTTGTATGTTTAATGATTGTACTGATGGCATTCTATCTTGAAATTTTTGAACCATTTAGAATTATCCAAAGCAGAGTTATGAGAGTTCAAAAAAACGACAACGTGTTTCGGGAAAAGGTAGGTAATGCCCTTGCGTGTCGCTTGGCTCATCTTGGCGGGGGCACTACCATGCCCCCAGAGTTGGAAAGAGTAACTATGGAGTTTCTTGTCCGTTCTTCTCCATAAGAATCTATCTTTGTGAATTGACACTAGAGTCACTTTATTATTTTAACGTTAATGATGACGTTCAAAACTGCCGTATAATGTCCTAATTGAAATAAACGTTTTGACTTTAGTGTCACCCGGGGCGAGCCGCACCCCTAGCTACGCTACTGTTTCGTACTACGACTTACTTATCAGATATAACGTATTGTAATAAAAGCATGTATGTATTTTTATTATTTATTTAATTTTATGTTCTTACAAATGTGTTCTCTTCATTTTCAATGCAGATGTTGACATTTTGTGATCAAATATTTAGTATGGGTATTTCTTCTCTGTGTTCACTCTGAATATCCCAACTCTAAAAACAAAAATACTTGTTAAAAATCTTGTATCCTTATAAACGAATTTTCTTAAGAGTTAGCCAGATGTGCACCTGTAATGCACCTACTTTACTCCAATTAGTTCCATATTATGCGAGCCTATAGAGTTAAAAACTAGATAATTTCCGAGCTGCTACTAAGAAATTCTAGATGGACAAACCCAACCACATTCTACTTGGCCAGTCGTTCAAACTCATCATTATACCAAAGGAACAGAAAACAAAACAAGTCATCTCAGATGATCTTACCTTGACTTAGACAGGTCGCTGTTACCCATAGGATTAAGGTCCCCAGTGCATCTATCGTGGGTAGCGTCCTTAAGAGTGTCGCATTCATTAGCAAGGAGGTGATTGTACTTCACAGAGCTGGCCATGTACTCGTGGGCACGGCCGTGGGAGCAGGAGCTCAAGATACAGCCAGGCATGCCAGTCCCTCCGTTGGGGTAGAAATCGGCATCACCACAAGGATCACTGAATCCAAGAAGGCCTGTGTTTGTGTGGATGACTTCGACGTATTGGGCATCAGTAGCTACCACGCGGTCGTCGTCTCGGCCCCATAGAGGACCAGCGGGGTCCAAAGCTAGAAAAAAATTAATACTTTACTGTGTTCAAATACAACGAGCGTAAGAGTCTGTGGTGAAAGTAGGAACCGACCGAAAATGAAACAGGAATTCGCTCTGATACGTATTTTCAGGCGAAAGTAAAAAATGCATAAGCATAATCAGCCTTTTAATGTTCCCATTGCTGGGACGCAGGCTTCCCTTCTAGGAGAGGGAATGGGTCGTAATCCTCCATGCGGGCCCAGTGCGGGTTGGTGAACGACACATGTCTTCGAATTTTTGGTTTTGGTTTCCTCACGATATTTTCCTTTACCGTTTTTGAGAGCAGTGGTAATAAAATCAATTACACAAAGTTAGGCGCCTGGCTAGGTTTGAACCCGCGACTTACAATTCCTAAGTCGGGGCCGTTACCACTCGGGCACCGCTGCTGTCCTCAAGTAAAAAATGATTGTTTGATTTGTTGTTTTATTTTTCTGTTTTATGTTTTACGTTTTATTAGTAAGGCCCAGGATCCAAAACACATCGGTTTCAATTTCGAGTAAAAATATGGTTATTACCTGTAACCCTCCTCACTAAACTTCCTGTTTCCCTGCCAGCGTTTCCAACAAGATGGCCACCAAGACTGAAGCCCACTAGGTGCACTCTTTCGTACGACGCTCCTAACGTAACGAGCCAGTTCACAAATTGTCCGAGCCCTCTGCCAACGGCTGCAGTACCGGCCTTCGCTGTCGTGTAAAATTTGTTGGCTAGTTTACTCCAATCGAGAACAATCACGTTGACGTCATCATTCTCGAGGAAAGCTGAAAGAAATGACAAAATTAAAAAAATATAGGTCACTACTAGGACGTAGTTAAGAGATCACAGAAACCTGTTTATAAGATACCGAAGTTTTAAAATTATTGGAATGCTTCAAGAGATTAAAAAAAAACATAACAAAGACTCTACGGTCTAACCTATTCAAGAGCAAGTTAGTTCGTGGCATTCGAGGGAAAAATCAAAAAGTAATTCCAGTAGAAACAGTTCCTCTGATTTGGATGTAAGGATGCTATCACATTGATTGCATCTCATCGTTACTAAATATCTACTCTTGAAATTTTCGATTGTATTATTTAGTTCTAGTTTTTCATTTTCAATTTATTTATTCTCAAACTATAAACATTGTGTAGAACATTAGCTAAGTACATCATATTACAATAAAATTGTCAAAATTTGTATACTTAATAAACGCTAAGTTAGTAAAACATCGAGCCAATCAATTTAAATATGTTTAATAAAAAAACTTTTTACAAAAAATAAAACCGACTTCTAAACAAAAAAAAAAACCAAAAAGTATAAAATAACTTTAATTTCGGAACTCGGTGTTTTTGGTTGCTTTTTTGTTGTTGAACACACCGACTTCCGAAATTAAAGTTATTTTATACTTTTAGTTTTTTTTTTGTTTAGAAGTCGGTTTTATTTTTTGTAAAAAGTTTTTTTTATTTTTCACTTTTTAGTGGTACCTACACCCCCTCCCCTCCCCCACCTAAACGAACCAATCACATTGGTGTAAAAAAATACGTACTGCTCCTTTGCAGAGTAAACTAAGAGGTCGTCAAAGTAGACAAAGTACATATTTTTTTTAGATTTTTCGAAAACCGCTTGGTTGATTTCGATAAAATTTTCATGGGACCATTTCGGAAGTATACCCTTTCCAACAAAAAAAGAATTTTTCAAATCGGTTGACAAGCGACGGAGTTATGCGCGAACAAACAATAAAAAAAAAAAAAAAAAAAACATACAAACATCCGAATTGAGAACCTCCTCCTTTTTTAGAAGTCGGTTAAAAATAAAAAAAAATACAAAAATAATTCCAGATATAATGTCAAATGTACGTTATGTCAGATGATTATCTAAAGTCAAAGCATATTTTCTAGAGTCATAGTCTACGTCAAAAATCATTAAATTATACATTCAGTCAAAGTTATTGTCATAATAATTTATTTTTTATCATTTGACATACAATCTGATAGCGAGTATAAACATTTATCCAACAAGAAAGATTTTAATTTGTTTGTTTTTAAATGAGTGAGGGCTGTAAATTAATAACTTTAAATTAGTTGGTAACCTATTAAACAATTCCACTGATTGGTGGGTAAGCAGTGGAATTGTTTAGCTATTTTAAAATTTGGTGTTCTTGTATTTTCTCTTATTTTACGTGCCTCTTGTGATTCATACAGATGAATATATTTAGCAAAGTGATTTAGTATTACTCATATGTATATATTTTTTTAAATGATCTCTGCATGAATTTAAAATGCTCTCTGTTTTGTCATTAAGTATATACTTAATATTTACGTTACCTTTTGTCAGATCCTTATTCATGTCGTTTTCACCATCTCCATTCCAGCCATGAGCGAGGAATACTGTGATCTTCGAAAAGTCAAAGTTTGAATTTTCTAAGGATTCTATATCACCAAAGCCAATGATCTGAGCGGTAGTAGGATTGTCCCTGGAAATGAGACAATGAAAAATTAACTCTGTGTTGTTGCAGGATTTTTCTTCAAATTAATCTCACAGCAGCCATGTCAAGAGGAACCGTGTTACCCATACCCATTTACAGCCACCTGACTTCATCCGGATACACGGAAATTTAACATACCTGGGAAAAGGCTAGCCAGATTGAAGTACTTTTTTAAGTGATTAAGTAGCTCGAATTTCAGAAGTAAAAGAAATAAAAGTTGGGTCGCATTCTACTTAATCTTTCTACTGAGTGCGGATCATCCTATTAAGACGTTCACTTCATCTAACAATACTTTACATAAATTTCATTCAATATAACGTTCAGTATATCGCTCATTTGCTACAAGTTCGAAATATCTCAAAATTGATGATTTTTAACCTCCGACGTAAAAAGAGGGATGTTATAAGTTTGAAGTGTCTGTCTGTTGTGTTTGTCTGTCTGTCTGTCTGGTTGTGGCTCCGTAGATCCCGAACGAACGGCTGAAGCGATTTCAATGTAGCTTTTTTTTGTATGAAAGGTGAGTTACGGGCGAGTGTTCTTCTACATGCTTGATGAAAATCGGTTGAGCCATTTAAAAGTTGTGGGGGGTAAAAGCGGGTAAGAATAATTGAATGTCTGCAAATATATTCGAGTGGTGTCTCAAATGAAAGCACACTGAAAGAGAATATTGATGATGACTTAATCGAGAGTGTTCTTATAAGTATGTACCTATAACTTGTATAAAATAAAAATTAAATTAAAATTTTTATAAACTCCCAACATAAAAAACTAAGTTTCCGTTAAAAAATAATAAATAATAAAAAAATACTCAACCTTATTATCTTGGTACTTCCAAGTATGTATTAATAGTTCTGAAAAAATACGTCGCGTTGGGGGACCACGCTGCTTAGTTAGGTAATAGACTATTTGTAATTAAATTGTCAGGTTTGGAGTGGTCCCCCAACGCGACGTATTTTTTTTAGAATTATTAATACATACTTTGGTACTTTTTATTATTTTTTACTTTTTAACGGGCACTTGGTTTTTGAGTTGTTTTTTTGAATTTCTGTATATATTATGGTATTGCATTGTATGTATACCTAGTATATATATAATTATCGTTGTATTAATTTAATATTATTTATATAATACCTTCCACTATTATTTTCTGCATCACCCAAAGGTTGACCGGTAGAAAATGTCTAAGGCATTAATTCCACCTGTGTACATCTACATACGTGCGTAAAGTATTAAATAAATAAATACCAAAATTGTATTTGCAAGATCTTTTAAAGCATCCGGTTTTACAAAAAATAAATGTTATATAATATATACATACGAGAAACACATTCCTAGGAATATGGAGAGGGCAATGCTCAGAGTTTCCTTGCGTAACTAATCAGAAAATAGAATCAGGGTTACCGACATAGTCCGAAGGATCGCCAAACTGAAGTGACAGTGGGCAGGGCACATTGTTCGCAGAACAGATGGTCGATGGGGATGGTCCTGGTCAGGGTCGCGGGTAGCCGATGGGAGCGAGACGCACAGGACCGTTTGTCGTAGCGACACTTGGGGAGGCCTATGTCCAGCAGTGGACGTCTTTCGGCTTATATGATGATGATGATGACCAAGTGCCTACGTGTAATTTTACCTTGTAAATAGCCAATAAGCGTTGTTCGCTGGATCCCTGGTAAATTCATTAATGAACGCTATGTCTACCGGCTCCTCAGCGTCAACAAGGTGCAAGGTGTTGTCGCCATCTCCGGGGAAGTAGAAGTACCTGTCACCTTCTTTGTAACCCCGAACAGGGTCTTTGAGGACGCTTGCAGCACACGCTAAAATTATAAAATAAAACTTGTATTGCAATGAAATCCCTAATTTAATGGTGAATCTTTGTGTTAATTTATTTCATTGGATTTGTTCTGTTTTGAAGGTTCCATTGAGTAGGGCGTTGCCTGTTTGATTTCGCGTTACTTATTATAGTATATTGATCAAAATTAGCATAGTCATCAATGAATCATGACCGACCATCGAAATGTTTAATATTCCTTTAATCTTTGGTTTGTCTTTATTTATTTTATAATTTATGTATGAGATGTATCTACACAGTGAAACAGTACAGATTTAACATTTTGATTATTAATTACTGCTGATTTCTAAATAAATTTCGTATTTGTTTTTCATTATATTAATTTGCAAAATAATTAATTTAGTGATACAATAAGGTATCTTTATAATTTAAATTATTATTAATTTAGCCCAAATTACCTGCTATAGCGACGGATAACAGTAACAAGCACTTCATGATACTCGAGAGGGACAATTTATCAACTAGTCCAAATAACTATGAACTGATTGTATTTATTTGAAACACCGTGTTTTATATAAACCTATAAACTATTATGATAGTGATCATAATTATGTGTTATCGTTTATCGAACTGATATCAGTTTTTCTAGTTTTATCTTACCTATGATTAAATCGGGAAAAAATCCATTTAATTTATTTACTACCATTGCGAATTAGAAGTACGTCATAATCACAAATAATATAAACAGCTCTTAAAATGTCTGTCGTACTATAGCTATGTATATTTTTAAGCGTGTTTCTATGTAATTTGAAATAGGGATGTTTCCTGAGTAAAAAAAAATGATTATAATTAGTCCGTCAGTTAGATTATCGAAAAATATTGGACACGTATTTTTTGCTTAAGAAGATAAAAATCATCAAAGATCAGTTGTAGGGACTTGTGACGTCACGTCATGGTTAAAATTGTAGCACGTAGTGACGTCAGACGAGTATTCAATGTGAAAAAATACGTGTCCAATATTTTTTGGAAATCTATCTGACGGAATAATTAGATTTTTTCAGTCAACTACGCTATTGTAGGTACCTAATTTTTTGCGGATTTAATGTATTTAGTCAGTAAGAGTGTCCCTTCCGCTACGCCAAGTATTACGTCATACAAGTCATTTGATGATTTCCTATTCATAAAAAGGTAAACAATCTTGTTTAAAAATGTTTTTAATATTATTTGATAAAGCGAAATGATAGCTTTGATATGTTCCTTAGCGTGATTAATTACGACTTTGATTTTAAGATATAGTTTATCGGATTGGAAAAATACTCAACTGATACGAAAGGTAGGCACGTCTTAGGCACATCAGACCACAATACATCGAAGCAGGGGTGCCAGCACATAAATCGCGGCTATACGGTTTAGGATCTGCAATTATACGAAATTTGATCGCATTTTATACAACCATTCTATAAATCGAATTTCTTCATAATTTCATGAAACCAACATATCGACTTGTACTTAATGCTGTTTGGTTTTTAAAATATACTTTTAAAACTGACAGGATTTGTACTTTTCAGTACTGGACATTATGACTTTTAAATACTCGTATTCAGCTGAATCAGGTATGAATGGAAGCCGACCCCAATATAGTTTTGAAAAGGTTAGGCAGATACATTGGGCAGATAGTACTGGACATTAGAATAATAATCGTATATTCTTCACTTTTGCAGTTGTGTCAAAATTTTAATCTGGAAATAAATAAAATTAAAACTAATTGATTAAATGGTGTCGATTTTTTCCGTCTAGTTATACTTTTCCAGTAAATACTATTTAATGGACATTTGGTAAATTGTCTGTAAAAAAAAAAACTTCAAATAATTATAAGAGAGAAATAAAACAAAACTTAGAAAATTTATAAGAGAGAAATAAATTGTTCATAATTACTTAATACACATACCACCTTATACAGCAATATAACAGGGATTATATTGTATACTATCTGGCAGTCCTGTAGCGAAGTATACTACACTAGCTGCTGCCCGCGACTTCGTCCCCGTGGAATCCCCGATTTTAAAACATTCTTTATCGCTGCTCCGCTCCTATTGGCTTAAGCGTGATGATATATAGCGCGTTCAAACAAACAAACAAACAAACTCTTCAGCTTTATAATATTAGTATAGATGACTTTTTAACTAATGAGAGAAGATTTGTACTTTGAAATAAGAAAAAAAAGCAGTTGTCCAGTACATTCAATATGTACGATAGCATAATTAGACAAAACATATTACTGATTCAACGACTGCCACCTTGCAGAATTAGCCAGCTGAAGTAGATAGTAGATTTTTCATTTAGAGATTCTTGAGAGAACTTCTGATACTAAGTCTCTACTATATTATGCATGTATTATTCGAATAAACCTTCCTGTTGGGGATCACTCTATCATTTAAAAAAAACGCATCAAAATCCGTTGCGTAGGGACAAACAGACAGCAGGAAGCGACTTTATTTTATACTATGTAGTGAAACGAGCGACATCCACAACTTGAATACCAGAAACAAGCACAAGCTACATGCTCCTTCCCACCAACTTCATAAGGTCCATAACTCATTTGTGGCGCTCGGTATCCGTTTTTCAACAAACTTCCACTTTCATTTCTTGACCTGCCTTTTAACTCATTTAAAGTTAAAGTTAAATTTAACCTTTGGTCGAAGGAATACTATTCTATTAATGACTATTTAGACGATAAGAATAGTTGGTCGCTGTGTTGAACGTAAGACAATGTTTGCATGGCATTATGTTATGATTGAATATGTTAAGCTGTTATTACAAAAGTTCTTGCAACTTTAATACTAACATTACCTACATAAACTACTATTGTAAGAAATTTTGTAAACATATTTATCTGCGAATAAAGCTTTGACTTTGACTTAGGTGTAGACTCCAGAAGTCATCTTTATGACCGGATATCGGTAAGTAAAGCAGCTGTGGCGACACAAAGCTAGAAAAGAGTACCTAGAGGCTGGTACAGGCTGGATGTGGAAGGTGGAAAACCTAATATTGTAGCGCACAGCTGCCAATTGGGGGTTGGGTAAAAATTGTTATTGGTCTTACATTAGGAATTTCTCATGACGATCCTGGAGTCTGGAAGTTGATAGTGTGAGACACTCGTGTCACGGAAAGCACGCTAAGCCGTTGGTCTGGCGCCTGAATTCGCTCCGGTCGTGTCGGATTGCTGCCTCATTGGATTATGTGTAACGGAACAGAGCATGTACCTGTGTTTGCGTACATATCTCTGTGTCCTTGGGTAATCTCTGTTGAGTTAGGCCACCGAGATCGACAATCGGTCTGCAGGACTATTTTTGTTGTAACACAGCCTGGGAGACGCATGAAAGAGACTGCGCTAGGATAAATAAAATGATCATATCAACTTTACATTGCATGCCCCAGTTGTGGTGCCGCCATCCCTATTGCGCAGCGGCCTATGTTATTGTAAAAGCATGAAGTTTTCTTGATTGATTGAATGGTGGGATATAGGTATTATAGGATCTATAGTAATCACCTATTGATTCCATCAGTTTTTTTTTTTATCAGATAAGGAACAATTCGAATAAAGCAGGTGTGTTTTCCGCATTTTTTGTGCGGGTATACATGTAGATTAAATCAAAAATCGCGTGGCCAATGAGACTAGGTATATCTATGTTTTCCACTAATGAAATGAAAATTTCCGCATGATTATAGCAAAGGAAACTACGTCACTACTTGTGATGTAGTCAGTTGTGATATTCAATTTACTGACAACAGGTATGGTTGCCGAGAAAGCCGGCTGTTTGCCTCCAAAACAAATTCCTCTGTGCATATTATTTACGACGTTCAGGCGAGTCTGAACAGATAGCTTTTATAAGGATATAGGTAAATAAATAATCGTTGTTATGCGTTAAAGGCCGCCCATTGTGTCACCCTATGTAGTGTTTTCTTCATCTATATTTTCTGTAACTTATATGGTGTACATAATAAAAAGTATTCTATTCTTTAAATAAGCTAGCTCACTCTTAATTCCTTTAAAAACGGGTTCCGAGCGTATCTCATTTTTATAACACGCTGCTTTTAAACCATAGAGTTATCTGGTCCTGGTTCACAGAAGTTTGTAATTTTGGGACACCAATTTTCCCTAAGGGTTTCCATAAAAAAAAGATTCGGAGAAATTGGATGTGACAGGTGGACTGACAGACACACGAGTAATCATATTTCCCTTTTTTATGACGTTCAGAGCCCTAATTAAAAAACAACAAGCAATATCATTATAAAAAATCTAGTAACTTATTTCTTATCTGAGTTGATAGGTATCTTGTTGTTTTTAAATCAAAAGATTGATAACTTTAATTTACGATTTGCTACACATGAAAATTTGCGCTTTTCTATTCGTACATGAGTTGATAAGATTGACATTGTATGTTTATCCAATCCACCTGTCTTTGCTTTGTTACCAAGTATGTCACGCCTCAAGCATTGAACTGATTATACCTTCCTTTACGTAACAGTGAGAAGGAATTTAAATCCCGTAAGTACCGAGATTGAAAGCCTTAGAATAGGCAATGAGAGCGAAGCGGTGGAAAAAAGCTTGTGTCTTATAAAACGTTTTTTCAAGTAAAAGTTATCTTTCAGCTCTCTCCCACCCTTATTATTATTATCTTCTGTTTATTCGAGACTGAGGTCTTTCAGGTTTTGGAGTCACCAGTATATGTATGATCGTGTAAAAATGGCCATCTGTGGAAGATCAGGGCATATTGATTTCTGTACCTTATCTAACACAATATTACGGTACGCCTGATTTCCCTGATGTTGAAACAGAACAGAGATATGACAATACGTATAACGCCTACATTTTGCCAGTTATGCTAAGTCGTCTGTATGTATGGCATGCTTTTAGTCATCTACCGGGAATGAATCCATATTGTGTTATGCCTCTAAGAAAACCGGATGCAAAAACCTAAAGTTAGGTAATAAGCCCAACTCGCAAGTCGAAGCCAGATGATCTGCAGTAGTACTTGCGACCATCGGACCTACGGAGCAAGAAACTATACCTCACCTATTATGAGTTTACGAATTGTTAATTCTGTAGGCGTAGTTGAATGAAAATCTGGCTTCTGTCACTGGACTACATCGTAACTGAAAATTTACTACAATCTACATCATATAAGACACAAATATATAAAAAACACAAATAATTGGTATTCACATACACACATACACACAACCCCCACACACCCACCCCCTCACACACGCAAACACCACATGCATATTCGCATACCTGCACCCCCTATTTCTAATTTTATTTTATTTTACCCTGGCTGTATTGTAATTTGTTTTAATTTTAGTTTATTAAAATCAATTATACAATTTAATTTTCTATTTCTATTATTAGTATCTTTTCTTTTCTATTATAGTTAAATGTTTAGTGTTAAATAGTAAACTTAATCTAAAGTAATATAATTATGTCACCTTTGACTGGATGGCTGGATAAAATTTGCCCAATTGTAACCTAAATGGAAGAAGTCACTGGCTCCTGAAATACAGGTATTCTAACCTAGCTCGGGAACCAGGGTCTCACATTTTTCAGAAACCAGTTTTTATGGCAATAAAGAAATTTAAAATTATTAGTTGTAGGATCAGCATAAGCGTGATTTCGCAGTCCATATAAAATCTTATCTTCTGCGTGTCAATGTCGTGAATGTCACTAATCACTTGTTTGAGCGCCAAATAATAAAATTAATTTACTAGCTATCATAATGAAATGTAAAAATCAAATCACTGACACTTATAGAAGATAATATTATATTAACTAGCTATGACCGCGACGACGCTCGCTTGGATGACGGAAAAAACATTTTATGTCACATAGATAAAATATACTTACAGTCAATACCCTCCATTATCTGACCCCTCTTAGAAATCTATACATATAATAAAATCGTAGACTAGGTGTGACTGTACAAGTGTACATTGAATATTTTTCCATTAAAATAACTTAGACATGCTAGAAAAAAGACACTTTAAATTTTTGTCCGGTTGTCTATTTGTCTATGCGTTTGTGGAAGCATCACGCAATAACCACGCATAAAGCTGGTTTTTTTAAGCATAATAAGTGCTATCCCCAGTTTTATCTAGCGTTTATTTCATAAAAATCGACCCATGAAATCAGAAGATATTGAATTTTTAAGTTTAAAAAGAAACTTTATACGGCGCTAAGCGTCCTGCAGGCATCACGTAAAAAGTACAAAACGAATATAGATAAGTTTTATACATAAAATAATTGCGTACCTATGAGTATAACTTAAATTTTGTTAAAATTAAATTTATTAAAAAGTGTTCAAGAAGAAATTCGTTCTTATTACGGGATACTGATACTTGCAGCGCCATCTATTGAGCAAAGAGAACAAACCTTACCAAGTTAAGAAGACGAACAAATGCACCAAAATATATTTTAAAGTTATTTGTGGACATTTTAATACGTAGCAAGAAAAATTAAATACTTTAGTATCTATCAATTTAGGTAAATAGGTAGCCTTCTTTGTCCAAACGAAAATTTTAACAGTTCAACTACATCGTCAATAGATGGCGCAATGGAATGGGTGCAAAGTATATCCGCATAAGAAGAATTTACATTTCTTTTATCCAATGCTCTGTTTATACTTGATGAATTCACAAACGTAGTGCACACGATGTTATAATTCAATTTACTATCCTTTAGCGGATAAAAATAGCTTTTGCACTCAGATATCGAAGGGCAAAAATATTCTTTCCGAGATGGGGGGATGAAAATTTTACTTATATTTTGTCAAGTTTTAATCACTGATTATATTGCGACTAGAATTTGAATGTTTATTAAGTTTAAGAAATTGGCGTTCAGATTTGCACATGTCATATAAATCATAGCATGTAGACAAGGTGGGTTGACGTCCCCCAAGCTCTTTAACCAGTATATAAACGAGCTGATGGTTGAGCTCGGCAGCACGCGCATTGTCTGCTCGATCGACAATGTCTGTATAAATAATATCAGTTATGCTGACGACATGGCGCTGCTGAGCCCAGCTATCAGTGCGTTGAGGCAGCTCATAAGTAGTTGTGAGAATTATGCACAAAAACATGGTCTCTTGTACAACTGCACGAAAAGTGAGTATTTGGTTTTTAAGTCTTCGGGTAAATGCCCAGCTAGCGTGCCCAAAATAAAGCTAAATGGTGTTGAACTTAAGCGAGTAAATCTCACTTTTTAAAGCATACTGCCAAACCTTCTACACGAGCAGCCTGTGGGTTAGTTATACACAGAGATCGCTCAGTGCCCTGCACGTTCAATATAATAATGGCTTCAGGATGTTGCTGGGGCTGTCCTGTTTCTGTAGTGCATCTGGAATGTTTGCGGAGGCTCGCGTTGATGGTTTTCATGCCATCATACGCAAGACGACCGCCTCCTTGTTGCGCAGAGTGTGGGGCAGCACTAATAGCATTCTGAAGGTAGTCGCTGACAAAGTCGACTCAATAATAATGCAAGCTTTCATGCGGGTTCTAGTTGGATAGTATGAATTGTATAACTGAGCCTGCATATAAGCAATCTATTTTGTTCATTCAAATGATGTTACTAACATAGATTTTTAAGAATTTGTACTACTAACTAAATATGGACATTGTCCGAAATAAACTTTATTATTATTATAACAACATCAAGGTACACAAAACAAATAGTAAATGTCAATAAATAAAGCTTTATTCGTCATAATGTAACATCGTGATCATCGAGTCCTTTAGAAAGGCCAACTGGAGCCGGTCCGGAGCCCGTAGATACCGTTTCTGCAAACAAAAGAGACGAATGTTACAAATATTGTTCAATATTCATTGGGTAAACACAGGCTTGTAGATTTCATTCACTTGTTACCTGTTTTTTATTAACCTCTCTACTTATAAAGCCCTCCTAGGATGGTTAATCGTAATAGTCTCTATAGATATAATACTCATATTCTTAGTAAAACGTTTACTTAAATTTAAGTCATAAAATTGCTTTCAATTACTTACCCTCGTTTTGAGATGACTGCGTTGCCCATGTTGAGTGTGCTACCACTGCACTGGTTATTCTGGGCCTGTTGGATGTTGGAGCACAATCTGCCGACGAAGTGGTTGGTGCGGACACTGGAAGCGAAGAGTTCAGGCGCCCTGCTGTGGGAGCAGGTACTGATCCAGCAACCAGGCTGAGGGTTCCTGCCTCCGTTGGGGTAGAAGTCACCGTTTGCAATGCGGTCGAAGATACCGAGAAGACCACCGTCAGTGTGGATAGCTTCAACGTAGGTACCATCATTGCTGTTCAAAGCGTTGGAGTTTCCGCCCCAGTTGGGACCCGCAGGATCCAAGCCTGAAAAATAAAAATGGTGATTACTTATCTATCACTAATGACAAATATCCATGGCATTCACATTAACAGTTAAGTAAACACGTCAAAAATCATTAAGCGTTTTAATAAATACCTGTAACACGAGCGGCACGACGGCCAGCTTGACGACCAGCGTTACCAACAACGTGAGCACCCAAACTGAAGCCGACCAAGTGGACGTTGTTCCAGTTACCACCACCTGTGTTGATGAGCCAGACGAGGAAGTTTCCGAGGAACTGACCAACGCCAGGCACACCGCGGGCGGCAGTAAGGTAGTTAGAGTTAGCCAGAGCACGCCAGTCAACAACGATGACATTGACATCTTGGACTGCGAGGAAAGCGGAAGTTATTTGAGGGTTCATTCCGGAGTTTCCATCGCTGTTCCATCCGTGAACAATGACTTTCAAGCCACGGTTGGCACGGTAGTTCGAGTTCCTGATACTGTTAGCGTTGCCATTGACAATAACTTGAGCGTTGGTGGGGTTCTGCCTGTAAAATTGAAATATAAGCTAAAATAGAATAGAATGTAAGTGCCCTTTATAACAAACACAATAAGAGCTTCAAATATCATGGTTTAGCAACCACAACCTTTGGATGGATGGATGAAAGATTAAGTGAAAAGATACGTAAGTAGTATTTTAATTTTCATGACGATCAATTTATATCAGTAAAAATCACAAGAGTCTGTAGAACCTCACACGTGTCTCATTGTTGAGATATTTATATGTCATCGGAAAATGGCAAACCTCGTAAGATTATAAAATGTCTTCAGAGATTGGAAAATTTTCAATAAATTCTTAGCTGAACGTTTGGAACAATTTTTATGCATATTATTTTTATAGTCTATAATCTCTTGAAGTAATTTCGAGAAATTGTAGAATAGCAAGTAATTATACTTCAAGTATTACAATTTCAAAATTCTTATCGACAATGGAGCCTATTTCTTTCTGCAGGGTTTAAAAAAAAACATGAATGGCATGAAGGGAGCTAAGTTCGTTCGCTTCGCTCGCTCACTCTAGCTACCGTCATGCCATTCGAACCTAACCTATCCATGTCAAAGAGCTCTAAGTTCCCTGTGCCCTATGTTCCATAACTTTTTGATTATTTTAAATTCAGTAAATTTTACAACCGTACACTGATGGTTCGCCAACATGTTTTCAGTTAATGTCGGTCCACTATTTCTTGGAATGACTTCAAAAGATTATTGACTACCACATTCTGTTGAGTAAAAAAGCATCAGTTGACAATTTATCGAGAGTTTAGAATCTCTCATGATATTTTATAATCTAACGCATTTTATAATTATCCGGTGAACTATACATATTATATGTTTTAAGAATTCAAAGTGGATACTCTTGTTATATTATTTTTAAATACTAAATCAAATTAAATATTTTTAAACCAACGTCCTTGTCATCATAGATACTGTTATGAAGCTCAATTTTTAAACTCATGCATGAAAACAATAAAATTGATAATTACCTAGTGTAAAGCCAGTACTGGTTGTTGGCGCCATTTCTGCTGTTCAGAAGTGCGTCATCCACGGGTTCCTCGAGGTCCACTAAACGGGGCACACCATCCCCATCGGGCATCCAGAAGTAGCGACTCTCACCCTCCACATAGTGGCTGTTGTCCCCGGGAATAAGAGGGATAGCGCCACCCGCGCACACTAATTAACAATAATATTTTTGGGTTAAACATATTGAATCAAAACACTAAGCAACAAGTCTTACTAATTCACTTAGATTCATGGATTTACAAGATATAATAATTTATATAGGTACAGATTATGCGAATAGTACTGATTGTGCAAACAATGATGGTTATAGAAATGTGGAGACTCATTGAGATAGCTATGTATGGACGTAGATGACATGCTGAAGTAAATAAATTAGGTTGAGGGCAGGACGATGATGATTCCTAAAACACAATATATGAATTTAAAATAATGATAATAAACTAACATGCGACCAACGCTGCGAACACTACCAGAAACTTCATGGCTTTAGGCAGAATTAAATCAGGTGATGACGAAATAGTATTTATAAGCCTGTTAATCTTACCTTAATACCAACAGATCTTGTGAAGAATGCTCAATGAGTATGATAACGCTAATTACGACTGCGATACGCTGAGTTGATTGATACACTATAAACTAAATACGATAAGTATGTGGATTTGTTTGTCAGGATATTATTTCTCATAACGTACATATATGTATGTAGATAGAAAAATAAAATGTGAAGTCAACTTGAAAACTTCACTTCACATTAGGAACTCATGCAGATAACAAGAAATGGATAAAAAATATAGTGTTGAGTGTCTTATGATAAAATGTTTGTTTTATTCTGACACGTAATATCCTGGGCTAAAACTATACTTGTTGATACATATCGTAGTAATTAATCATCTACTTACTGATACCTACGACATGCACCCATGTACAAATATTAGGATACCGTCCAAAGAAATTTATAAGATGACAATATTATATAAGGACAGTGATATCTCAGAGGTAACAGCTCCGTACTACTGATGCTATGTTAGTTTTGTTTTGAACCCAAACATGGCAAGAGCGTCTGGTGCACGTTTTAAAAATGGTATCGGCAACTAGAAAAGTTCTAAAGCCAAAAGCAGAAGGCATGTATGAATTTTTGATTTAGTTTTAAGGTTATTATGGTTTTACGAGTTGGTTATTTGGTGGGATGTTACTTGCATCCCGATTTCCCCGACTGATTCGAAAGAGTGACGAATTTATGTCAACAACAATAATAATTGTAACGGACTCCAATCACCAAACTCAAACTTACACTTGACATTGTTTTGATTAATGAAAGCAAAGTAACCGATAGATTAAGTAATAAACATAAATTCACGTGTTTCTTCAATTATATAACTATACTAGCTTTTGCCCGCGACTTCGTCCGCGTGGAATAGTTGCTAACCCCCCTGATTTTGAAATATTCTTCATTGGTGCTCCGCTTTTATTGGTCTTAGCATGATGATATAGCCTTTCTCGATAAATGGGCTATGTAACACTGAAATAATTTTTTAAATCGGACTAGTAGTTCCTGAGATTAGCGCGTTCAAGCAAACAAACACACTCTTCAGCTTTATATATTAGTATAGAAAGATATAGGTATTGTTCAGTCCAGTCCGAAGTATTTTCATTTTTCACTGTGGGTAGTGTCTGCAGGATTTCAATAACATATTTATTAGGTACTTCAGGATAGGGTTGTATGAGAAATTGAGAACCTCGCTTCCTTCTTAACATTGGCATAAAGGATTACTTTCTCTAGAAATCATAATATCTCCGCTTCCGAAGTTGTAACAAATCGGCTCCAACTAAGTTCAGATTCTTTAATTTGTTGGAGATATCTGGTGTTTCAAGATCTTGCTGCCATGTGACCAGGTTCAGTACCAAGCGAACCACTTTTAATTGGAGCTGGTTTATTTTATGAGCTACTGGCACTATGGTCCCGACTTTGTCCTCTGCGGAATTCTGTAATCATTGACACCTTTAAAGGGTTGAAGAGTTCTAGGTAAATAGAGTTTAGAGAGAGAGATAGCAAGTTTAAGCTTTCTATAGTAAGTGGAAAATTACTTCTTCTTATTATCCGACTATGGCAAAGCCAAAAGGAAGGGTAATGATTCTGGCTGTCTATGTTTGTATGTATGTAAGTATGTTCTACTCTAGCGCCTAAATTTTGTTGAATGAGGTCAATAGATTTGTTAAAACGTTCCGGGTGACATAACTATAGTTTGATTTTTAATTCGAGTCAGTAAAATGACATTTCCAATGTTGCAGGTTTTTAGTCTCAAATAAAAAGTGATGTGGTAAAATCGAGTTTTTACAATTAAAACTTAGTCGAGATTACATTTTTTTTATTCAATATCAAATAGCATTTATATAAATAAAAATATGTAATTTACGGTAATTAAACAGAATACAACACGGTAGGGTAGGTTTTTGTAATAGTAAAATTACAAAAACCTGATTACGAACGCTATGCTGTGGAAGAGTTGGCCGCTGAATACGGTGTCACAATCCTGCGTCTACCCCTTTATCACAGTGAGCTCAACCCAATAGAGTTAGTTTGGGCTCAAGCAAAGAGTTACGTCGCCAGGAACAACAAAACTTTTAAAATAAAGTTTCTCCAATTCTCCATGCCATAAAAGTCGAAGACAAAATTTGTCAACTTGACCACATCATAGATGAATATGTGAATTCATTCGTTATAAATGTAACTGATTCCGATTCTGAATATACTGATTCAGAATCGGAGTCGGAATCAATAGCAACCGTAATGAATAAAAACGTATAAAATTACTTGTATTTTCCCGACTTTCTAGTGTTAACTCCTCTGAATCTCTTTAAGTATACATTTTTTTCCCAGCTTTTGTAATAATGTTGTAGTGAAAATTTTTAATATGTTGGTAAGGTCCATGTTTCTAAAATAGTATTATTTAATACGGTATGTATTAAATATTTACAATAAAAAAACGCTTTGATACCTAATAAAATAAAGCATGACTAAATGTCTAAGTCTATTGATTGCTGAACATCACTATTGTAGCGGGTCACCCTTTTTTGTATCAGTGACAGTTGCACTTGTCATTTTACTGACTCGAATTAAAAATCGTACTATATATACTTTTTTTTACAAAATTTAATATGCGTCAACCCTAGCAGGCACTGACGCTATGGGGCCCCGTCTTCGTTGCTGACGGCTCTTTGAGGCGCGCTTGGAACACGACGCGCTGTTGGCTCGGGCCTGGTTGCAATCGGACGGCGAGCCACCCATAGCTCGCCATACGCAGGCCCGCGCCTACGGTGGCCGGGAATCGCCCTGCGTTTCTCGACGCCCGGGGCGTCTTCTTCTGTTGCGGCGGCTGGAGCGTGTGGTTTCCCTCTCTCGCACGTGTTCCGCCTCTTCCTTCGGTAGCATCACTGCTTCGCAGAAGGAGGCGACCGCTTCCCATTCCTTCTCGCTCCGGACCATGGTGTGAACCAGGGCCGGACGCGAGAGGTCGCCGCCACCGATCGCCTCGACGAGGACAAGGCGTTGCTCCGCCCAAGCAGAGCAGACCGCCACCGTATGCTCCACCGTGTCCTCCGGGCGATCCGCATAGTGTTGACACCCAGAGGTGTCTTCCCGCTGAATCATAAACTGAACCAGGGCCGGATGAGAGACGTCGCCGCCACCGATCGCACCGACGTTCCGACCACGGCTAAACACTATTATAAAAAGTCTTCAGAAAAATCTTGCTACTTATTTCTTATCTTATTGATTTTTAATTAGAACGGAACCTACGTACCCCTATGTGGTGGCTGATGATGATGTGGATGCACAAAACTATCTTCTTTTTAGCCGAGACTGCATCTTTCATATTTTAGAGTCATCAGTGTATATATAATTGTGTAAAAATGGCCACCTGCAGAATATCAGGGCAAATTGATGTCTGTACCTTATCTAACACAATATTACGGTACGCCTGATTTCCCTGATGCTGAAGCAGAACAGAGGTGTGACAATTCTTACAACGCCTACATTGTATCAGTTACGTTAAGTCCTATGTATGTATGGTACGCTTTTTGTCACCTACCGGGAATCAATCCATTCTTTGTGTCCATATTATGTTTAAAAAAACCCGGTGCAAAAAACTAAAGGTACTATGCCCAACTTATTAATTATTAATTGTGTAGGCGTAGTTGTAGGATCAACATATGCGAGATTTCGCATGCCAATCGCCATCGTGAATATCACTAATCACTTTTTTTGAGCGCCAAATAATAAAAATAATTTACTAACTATTATCATTAAAGATTAACAAAATTTAAAGTGGAAATGGGCCGGCCATATAACACGTCTTAAAGATCATAGATGGACAAAAATAGTTACGTTATGGCAAGGCCCACCGGGTAAACGCTTGTAACGATGTCGTTGCGTTTCAGTCTCGTGGACTTTAAACCTCCACGATGACTGAAAACTTCTTACTTTTATTGTAATGAAAAGAAAATGTCTATTTTCAAAAATATTTTAAATTTCGTTTTTTTATTGACTGCTCAGATTTTTCATTCAGTCCTATCAAATCGCTCAAGCAGAGCACTATAAATAATAGTTTTCAATAGTACCAGTGTAATAATAACATGTCACAGTATTAGAAACCCGGGTTTCTTTAGTCTAATTATAAAAATTAACAATCAAGTCACAATCAAGTTTATTATTACAATAATACCATCCTACACACTGTAGACGAGTTGGGAGGTGGGAAGCCTCACATCTTGTGACCCAGCGTCACATTGGCTCTCCGACGACCAATCTCGTCACATTGGCTCTCCGGCGGGGAATCGAACCCCGGTCTCCCGCGTGACAGGCGGGGATACTTACCACTATACTACCGAACACAAATTAGCACCCAAATTTATTAAATGTAAAATAACAAAGAAAATTACTCCTCTCATTTACGATTTATCCGACATGTCCAATAAACCACTAGGCCGTTGGCATATAAAAGACATTAAACCTATTCCAAAACTAAATTAACAATCATTTTAGTACCTCAAATTTACCATATTCCTTTAAATATAATTTTAACATTAAGTACATAAGACTTAATTATTATACTTACTTATTATTATTTTTTTTATTTATTATAGGTTTAAGCATGCGTCAGCATAATCTTATGATTTATATAGTTACTATTTTTATACACATCTTCATCCTTTTGGCAAACCATCAATTTCTTTATCAATGTTATTTTGTACATATGAGATTATTACAATTATTTTATTATTATATCACAATTCTTAGTCGCATTTACGACTTTACTTAATTAATCTCGTATTAATAGAGCGGTTAACAACTCTTTAAATAAGCCTATGTTATAGTAACAGTTATTTTTTCACTATAGAGCGGTTAACAACTCTTTAAATAAGCCTTTGTTATTGAATCTTTCGTATTTGGACTTAAACCAAATACCTTATTCCCTTATGTACTCTAAACAAGTACCTACTTACTTCTCTAATGAGATTAAATAAATTTTTCCTAACCATTCTTAAGGTTAGTAAACTTGTAAATATTTAGGACACTTAACACACACACTTACTCAATACATTCATCACATACAAAGGACTAAACAAGATCACCAAAGCCAGCGGGTGGTGACTGGCAGTAAGTTAATAAGCCTTCACTAATCTGGGTTAGTTCCTTGAGAAACATCTTCTAGGATATAAGATTTCTCTACCTAACTGTTGCCTTAATTCAAAATTATTGATTAAGACTTTGTGAGATATGATGAATGTTAGTGTTTGAATGGAACTGGAACCAACCTAGTTTAAATAATCATTGTAAAAACATTCATACATCCAAATTCTATCATGCACTCCCATTAATTACCTGTTGTATTTTTTTATATCAGTGTGACTTGTTTTGTACCAACTTACCAACCAAATTGAATGTTAAATGACATCGTTATCATCGTAATTTTCTTTATCAATTCTTAATTCCAAATTTCTATCTTTTACAAAAAAAAAAAATAATGTATAAGGTAATATAATAAAACTATCTATTGCATTCTTGACATTCATTTCATTCCTAAAATAATAAATAGTTTACACCAGAAATACCACCTTTTATTATATAATCATAATTCCTTGTATTTCATAATACATATAATTGTAATGGGTGGCGTTAGAATAAACTTACCCCCCAGACAATTCTAATTTCGACGTAAGTACAGCCTAATAACTTTTCATTTCACGCCATCTAGTGGTTAATTTTGCTAAATGCTTTTGACTTTAAAGTAGTCGCTCATGTCTATGTGTGTGTAAACGATACTATAATCAGATTTGTATGAAATATGGCGAATCAAATGGGTTTTGAGGCTTTAATTTGATTAATTTCGGTAAAGTGGAATCTCCGATTTGCGCGGTGTTATTTCTGTGACATAATATTGTTCCAATTACACTCAAAACTAAATAAAACTGAAAAAGTCGACTTCAGCGCCATCTAACGGGAAAATGGCCACGAACAACCAAAGAATTTTTTTTTGCGCCGGCCACCCCGGTATTGTAACGATGTCGTTGCGTTTCAGTCTCGTGGACTTTAAACCTCCACGATGACTGAAAACTCCTAACTTTTATTGTAATGAAAAGAAAATGTCTATTTTCAAAAATATTTTAAATATAATTGTGCATATTTTAATTGCAAATTCCGGATAAGGCTGAATAGGAGTAGAATTTGGTGTAGGTACCAATGTAAATGTATTTTTGTACTGTATTTATTAAATCACAAATTTCTCAGTCTTTTCCTATACTTATTTCTAACTAGCTGACCCGCGCAACTCCGTCTGCGTCACATAAGAGAGAAAAAAAACCGTTTTTGTGACATTTTTCATTGATGCTCCGCTCCTATGTATCCTAGCGTGATGTTACATAGCCTATCCCAGCCTTCCTCAATAAAAGGGCTATCCAACACTAACATAATTTTAAAATTCGACCCGGTAGTGCCTAAGATTAGTGCGCAACTAAACAAACTTTTCAGGTTTATAATATTAGTAAAGACGTTCGCGTGGATGTCGGAAAAAATGTTGGCGCGTACAGTAGATTTCTTTCACAACCTGATCCCTCTCAGAATTAAGAAAATAATAAAAGTGCAGGGCACTGACTGTATCACCTCCTTCGTTTCAAATAAAAAAACGTTACCTAATTTCGTGCGATTTTGATTGAACTCGTAACATTCAAATTAATTAATACTTATGAATCAAGTTGATTCTTCAATTTCGTACTAAAGCCCAAAACGAAACAATTTTATTTGATTTTGAATGAGAAAAAGATAATTATTAGCACTGATTTATTTTAATCTATTTTTCAATAAGGTTTAACAGTTTTATAGGGGCCTAACTTCGAGTAACATTTGCTTGTCCGACATCGAATATCGTTATTTTTTAACGATATTTAGCACCGTATGAGGAATGAGAAAACTGAATAAGCAGCTTGTAGCTCAATAGTAATGTCACACGGGTCGATCTTAAAGGTTAAGTAACGCTTGCCGAGGTCAGCCTATAGATGGGTGACTATCATAACATACCGGGACTCCTTCGTGCCTCGGAAAACATGTCGTGATCCCGGCAGTCATTAATTTATAGTCAGCCGTTAAGGTGAGTGTAAGAGTGAGCGAGACAAACAATACTATTATAGCTCTTGTATCGCATGCTTAGCAAGCTGTCAACAAGAATATGGTTAAGCGTGCTACCACGCTCAGCGCTACACAAGGAACTAAAATATATGTAGGTTTAGTTTAAAACTCAAACACGAAAGTTTCGATACCTATTGGATCATTCAATATCGGAATTGTAATATCGGAACTTGCGTTCTGAGATTCCGATATTGCGATATTCCGAGATTCATGCCCTAGTTCCAGTGAAATAATATTTAAATCGATTGCCTACCTACTTATTATATAGATTATATTCATTAAAAATTAGGTATTTCGATACCATAAGTACCAAATTAACGTAAGGGACATTAACCAAAAAGCCGAAATGTTCCTTATGACCGTTGGCATAGGGCACATTTTTTTAAAAAGTGCTGATATGTCTCTTAAGTTAATTGAAATTTCCGATATTGATATTGGGTCATTTCACGCAGGCTCAATTTTTTACTAATTTCGGTGGATTTTTTTATTTGTAGGTTTTCGGATGAAAAATTAAACTTGTTTTATTCTAGAACACATTAGTATTCTAGATGTTTTAGTAGGAAATAAACAACTATAGTTGTTTTGAAAATATGACGGCCACCGAAATTGCCATCCCACCGAAATTGAAAATTGTACACCGAGATTGCAAATCTTACACCGAAATTGCAACATCGCACCAAAATGGAATTTTTGTATTGTACCATGACAGTTATTAAACAAAGAACAACTTAGCCATTGGCAACATTATATAGTGGCTGCACAGGCGAGTATAACAGGTCTAAAATACATTTATTTGTCTGTATTCGATACTGCATCTTTTGACATGGATCATAGACCACATTTTGCACTTTTACTAAATTAACTTTAGTTCTGCTAAATGTGATGTTGAGTGTAATACTAAATAAAATGAAGTTATGATGAGATCTTCGTTTTAATAACACTTGAGCAAATACTTAGGGTTTTTTTTAAATAAAAATTCTTCAATTCGTAAACAAACATAAAATAATAAAATCTCAAAAAACTAAAGTGAGCAAAACAAAAATCAAAAGCTATTCAAATCACTGTCAGAGTCATTTTCAATATAGTTGACCTGAAATTGACCTTATTTCCCATGTATTTGGGTTTAAATTACCATGTAACGAATAGGCCGTGTAACTAAACACTTGAGCGGCGCAATCGGTAAGCCCCGCCTACCGCGGCGCAATGTGCTTTGGGTCATTTTTTTGAGTTAGGAATGCTTTCATGTTTTATTTGCGTTCACTGCATGGAGGAGATGATATCTAAATCAACATTTTCAAGACTACCTAGTATAAGATAACCGAGATTGTGGGCTAAACTTTAGACGAACTACTGAAGAAAATCCAGGTAACAAGAAACACAACTTTATTTCTTTTCTCCGACCTTCTCGTCCAACAGCACAGTTCCAGCAGCCAACATGTTTTTTTTCCGACCTTTTTCCGCCTCACGCGTTTGACCATTTTCGCGGTAAAATTGAGTTCTGTGATTGGTTAACGATTTAATGTCGTCGACCAATCACAGATGATACTGATTGATTAGCCAATCAGAAGCATTCAACGACCAACTGACAAACTAAAATGTTGCCGATACAAAATATTCGAATCAAATAGTTACTGGCCCGGAAACTAGTCTTTTTGCGTTTCAATTTAGTTAGAATACAAATGTAAATTACTAAACCCTAACACTAGTGAGTCATCTAATGTCGCCAATGGAATAAATTTTGATGGAATGGAAAGTTTCTTGATGGATGGTTTGACTAAGTCAAACCTCTCAGAAGCTTTAAAACGTTGCACGCTTAAAATCTGAACTTTAGACTCAGTGCTTCATGTAGAATATCGTTGAAGGCCAAGTTGTGTCATAAAACAATCTTTTTGGTCTCATATTTGTCTTCCATGAGGACATATTGTTGCCTTAATCAAACTGTCAGGATGTATACAAGACAATGATCGCAAAGCTAATCGTCGTGGTTCTGCTTTCATCCAAACTATCTGGCGTACCTTTAAAATCTCTCCTTAAATAAGAATTAACGGGACTACTAGTGAATATTATGTTTTTGGAACGTAGACGGCGAGAAATGCTTGAATGAGGACTAATGCTGCGAGAGCGTTGAAAGTTGGAATTGAAGTTTCCATCTTGAGAAGGTCCTGGTTGTGGACTAAGCGAGCGAGAACGATTTAGAATGGAAGGACTTGTGGGAGATGATGCGCCTCTCATATCGTCACCCTGTGTTTCAGGAGGATTATTGGTTTTTTCAGGTGGAACATTTTTAGATGGTGATTTATTTTTTCAATTGGTAATTTTATGGTTCTTTTTCGTCTTTCATAAAATGCTTTAAAGTTAGCTCTGTTTATTTTTTGCTTCAATCTTTGGGCACGTGGAGTCATTTCAGTCAACGATAAAAAAAAACCGCTTTTTTCTTTCTATATCGTTCTCTATCTTTTCCACTTAGTTTTTCGCCAAGTACTGGATCATCTTTTATTATTATTTTCTTAGTCTTTCAGCCTGTTTTTTTTTTTCTAAATTTTCTTCTCTCGATTGTTTTTCTTTTCGCTTTCCCATCCTATAACAAGACAAAATTGAGTCTCTGAAAGTGACTTTCAGGTGTAAATATCTTACCAGTCACATAAACCCACAGCCATTTTAGTATTGATGCAATATCGGTGGCAATAAACTTACCACCGAAACCACCGATATTGCACCACCGAAATTAGAAACATGAAGAAAAAATAAAATATAAACAAAACTATTTATGCTTCAGTCATTTGAAATGTATGGTCGCTAAGGGTACCCTTTAACACATAACATACTCGCGTTTATAACCGTAAAAAAATAACATTCCTTCGGACAGTAACCCACCGAGATTGCGTAATTTCGTATTCCCTCTTAGATTTAAAAAGCACTTACCTATTTGCGCGAAACCTCGGCAGGATCAGACACGTCACTACTGCGAGAATGCAAGAGCACCACTGGGCCTCCGTGTACGTAAGGAGATAGTTCGTTAGAATATACTTGTTTACCTTATAGATCGGTTTCAACAAAACACACCGATATTGCACTTTTGTGTCCTGATGTCTGCATGATAACAGAAGTAAAGGAAGTAATCAATATGGTTGCTTTATGCATAAACCAACATAATCATGTTCAATTTAAGTACCAAATTTCCATCACAACGTATTTAAAGTGGCAAATGCGCTTAAAAGTTCATCACGGACATGCCACCGTTATTGAGAAACGGACATTTTTTAATTTTTTTTTAATTTATATTTCGCAGATTTTTATTTATACTAGTGACATCATATGAGCTAGTTTACTTATTACACGAAAAAAATTAAAATGGTCTTATAAATACATTTTACACAGTGATTTCACGCGAAGAACCTCTAAAAACGCTGTCGGTGAAACTACCCTATTATATTTAGATAATTTAGACTAGGTACATAGATATAAATCTCTTTATTTTCTTTTCTATTGTAAACTAAGTATAAAGGTAGCTACTATATTACTTATGTTAGTATAGAAATAAAAGGCTTTTTATTTTTATTTATAACTAGCTTCTGCCAGCGACTTCGTCCGCGTGGAATAGTTACTTTACCCCCGATTTTGAAACTCTCAGCCCGATCGGTTTAAAATTGACAAAAGATAGACATGCTGTTTCGGGATGTTTTTTAGATAATTTTATGTAGATGACTTCTTCCGTTTTCCCAAAATTTTCCTTCACTGCTCTGCTCCTATTGATTGTAGCGTGATGAAAAGTATACTATAACCTGCCCAGGAGTATGAAGAATAATTGCACCAAGTTTCGTTAAAATCGGTCGAGTAGTTTTTGTTTCTATAAAGAACATACAGACAGACAGACAGACAGACAGACAGACAGAAAGACAGACAGACAGACAAAAATTTTACTGATTGCATTTTTGGCACCAGTATCGATCACTAATCACCCCCTGATAGTTATTTTGAAAATATATTCCTTGTACAGAATTGACCTCTCTACAGATTTATTATAAGTATAGATTAAAGATACAAATTAGTGACACGTACAGAAGGTTATATACTATTAATATTGTGGTATACAACCTATATCAGAAACGAGCGGCAATTATTACCTACCTAACTCAATCATCTACGTCGATTTATGATTGATTGTGTTTGAATTCGGTGTGAAAGTTCCTGCTCAGTCATTCGCTCATCTCGTTCTCGTTCACTGTACTAGTTCTTGTACCAGTACACATAATGCAATCCGTCTGATCTTATCTGTCTTTCGAGCAAATGCGATATGTGTGAAAATGTTGTAGCATAAATTATAATAGATGCTCTTTTACAAATTGGATCGATTGGATCACGGATGAACTCTGCTTGCATTGACGTTCAGATTGCAGCTTTCCTGAAATTTATTAACACTAGTTGTGATGATAGATTTATACATGTCATGCAGATCATCACTTTTCAACATTAAGGTAAATAATACAAATAAATGTCAATAAATAAAGCTTTATTCTAATAATACAACATCATGATCATCGAGTCCTTTAGAAAGGCCAGCTGGAGCCGGTCTGGAGCCCATAAATACCGTTTCTGCAAACAAAAGAGACGAAGTTACAAATATCTTTCAATACAAGTTAATTCACTGGGTAAGCACAGGCCTGTAGTATACATGAACTTTTAAATGTTTAATTGTAATTGTCTCAATAGATAAATAAAAAGTTAAAATAAAGTTAGAATAGTTTTTCGTAAAATAGTTAAGTAATTAAAATTAAGTCATAAAATTGCTATCAATTACTTACCCTCGTTTTGAGATGACTGCGTTGCCCATGTTGAGTGCGCTACCACTGCACTGGTTGTTCTGGGCCTGTTGGATGTTGGAGCACAATCTGCCGACGAAGTGGTTGGTACGGACACTGGAAGCGAAGAGTTCAGGCGCCCTGCTGTGGGAGCAGGTACTGATCCAGCAACCAGGCTGAGGGTTCCTGCCTCCGTTGGGGTAGAAGTCACCGTTAGCAATGCGGTCGAAGATACCGAGAAGGCCACCGTCAGTGTGGATAGCTTCAACGTAGGTACCATCATTGCTATTCAAAGCGTTAGAGTTTCCGCCCCAGTTGGGACCCGCAGGATCCAAGCCTGAAAAATAAAAATGGTGATTAGTTACTTATCTATCACTAATGACAAATATCCATGGCATTCACATTAACAGTTACATACACACGTCAAAAATCATTAAGCGTTTTAATAAATACCTGTAACACGAGCGGCACGACGGCCAGCTTGACGACCAGCGTTACCAACAACGTGAGCACCCAAACTGAAGCCGACCAAGTGGACGTTGTTCCAGTTACCACCACCGGTGTTGATGAGCCAGACGAGGAAGTTTCCGAGGAACTGACCAACGCCGGGTACACCGTTGGCGGCAGTAAGGTAGTTAGAGTTAGCCAGAGCACGCCAGTCAACAACGATGACATTGACGTCTTGGACTGCGAGGAAAGCGGAAGTGATTTGAGGGTTCATTCCGGAGTTTCCATCGCTGTTCCATCCGTGAACAATGACTTTCAAGCCACGGTTGGCACGGTAGTTCGAGTTCCTGATACTGTTAGCGTTGCCATTGACAATAACTTGGGCGTTGGTGGGATTCTGCCTGTAAAATATAAGCTAAAGTAGAATAGAATGTAAGTACCCTTTATAACAAATACAATAAGAACTTCAAATATCATGGTGTAGCAAAATCTTTGGAGAGATGGTGAAAAGATACGTAGATAATATTTTAAATTTTCATGAGGATAAATTGATATCAGTGTTAATCACAAGAGTTTGTAGGTCTATCTATATCTGTGGTAGAACCTCATACGTATCTTGTTGGACAGCCCTATGTTTTAAAATTTCAAAGTTGAAATTTCTTGTTACCTATACTTTTTAATCGGAAAATCCTCGTTTTCATAGATACAGTATGAGAATACCTACAGTTATGAAGCACAATTCCAAAACGTGTGCATGAAAACAATAAAATTGATAATTACCTAGTGTAAAGCCAGTACTGGTTGTTGGCGCCATTTCTGCTGTTCAGAAGTGCGTCATCCACGGGTTCCTCGAGGTCCACTAAACGGGGCACACCATCCCCATCGGGCATCCAGAAGTAGCGACTCTCACCCTCCACATAGTGGCTGTTGTCCCCGGGAATAAGAGGGATAGCGCCACCCGCGCACACTAGTTGACAATCATTTTTATTGATTAAATTATTTTTGGGTTATATTTCTTTTTCTTTCTATCAATTTTTTAAATTACAGCAGTTGCTCCAAATAAGGACGACTGCTATATTTTAATGAATATTTATGACATTAATATTTGCAATTAATGTATTGAATCAAAATATTAGGTTAGAGGTCTTTCTGATTCATGGATTTACATATCATTTATTTAGACAGGTACAGATTCAAAGTCAAAGTCAAAACGTTTATCTCAATAGGGTATTTTACTGTAAAAATCTAATTAGTCCGTCTGATAGATTTACAAAAAATATTGGACACGTATTTTTTCTTTTTTCACGTAAACAAAAAATGAAGACGATACAGTGCGTTGAAAACTCACGTGACGTCATCTCGCTGGTAAAAATTGTAGAAAACGTAGTGACGTCACGTGAGTTTTCAACGCACTGTATCGTCTTCATTTTTTGTGTACGTGAAAAAAGAAAAAATACGTGTCCAATATTTTTTGTAAATCTATCAGACGGACTAATTAGATTTTTACAGTAAAATACCCTATTAGGCCATTAACGGCACTTTTGAACGTCATCAATAAAAATTATCATAAATTAAGTGACTCTAGCGTCCATTCGCAAAGGTAGATTCTTATGGAGAAGAACGGACAAGAAACTCCATAGTTACTCTTTTCAAATCAATGTTTTACAATATTTGGTAATACAAAAAATATGCACTAAGTATACTAGTTATAGAACAAACTATTACCAGCAGAGGTAAACTTCTAAATATCTCATGCCCATGGTACTTACATATTTACAAATATTGAAATAATAAAAAGAAAAAAAAAAGTACAAGACAAAAAAAAGGCATTCATAAATTTAATTCACACATAAATCAACCAGTTTGTTTTTTTTTCAGTTTTATTTTGTTTACACCCTTGATTGCCCTATGGAGAAAGACCAGCATGTTTCCAAGCATTCTTATCCTGAATGTAATCTTCTAATTTGTAATATGCTTGTTTACAAAGGGTGCTTTTAATAAAAGTTTTAAATTTTCTTTCATTTAATTCTAATATGTTACAAGGTATTTTGTTGTAACATTTAACACAGTACCCCATAAAAGATGTATGTACTTCAGCTAATGTATAAAATGGTTGGTCTAATTTGTCTTTATTTCTAGTATTAAAATTGTGTCTATCACTAATTTTACTAAAAAGATGTCGATTATTCCTTACATCTATATATATAAAAATCAATGCCACTTTTCGTTGTAATTCCATAACTCAAGAACGGGCTCACCTATCCAAACCAAATGCTTAGGATTTGGTCGGCATATTTAGTAGATGGTTTATGTGAAGTTTGCACAAAATCGGTCGAGCGGTTCCTCATTTGTCACATTTTTTGTAATAAATGAATTCAATAGAAACTTTTTTCACAGAAACTTTTTTGAAGTTTTGTTGACAGGACAAGCACGTTGTTATGTCATTCATGCCGTCAATTCATTTTGGACGTGGTTTGATTAAATCATATTATCGGCGATAAATTTCTACTATATAAAAATAAGTCGGGTTTTCCTTCCTGACGCTATAACTCCAGAACGCACGAACCGATTTCCACGGTTTTGCATTCGTTGGAAAGGTCTCGGGCTCCGTGAGGTTTATAACAAAGAAAATTCAGGAAAAATTTCAACAGAAAAGCGGGAAAATATTTTTTCATTTTTTTATATAAGTATGGCAAAACAACGTTTGCTGGGTCAGCTAGTACATAATATTTTCATAGATGAAATTGGCAAGGGACTGTCATAATATTGATCTTTTTAAAAATTTCTCTAAGAGAATCGCGGGGACGCAAATTATAAAGGGCCCTGACAGCTCTCTTTTGTAAAATAAATATGGATTCAATGTCAGCAGCCCGAACCCACAACAAAATACCGTATGACATAATGCTGTGAAAGTAACTAAAGTAGACCAAACGTGCGGTTTCTACGTCTGTTAACTGTCTTATCTTTCTAACAGCATAAGCGGCTGAGCTTAGACGACCAGCAAGAGATTTTATATGAGGTCCCCATTGTAATTTCTCATCTAAAGTAATTCCCAGGAAAATCGTCTCATTAATGAACTCCAGTTTTTCTCCATTCAATATAATGTCGCATTGGCTACTTTTAACATTTGGTATAGTGAATTTAATACATTTGGGTTTCTTTTCATTTAGTACTAAGTTGTTTGCCGTAAACCAATTTTGGACCTGACTAACTGCGGTATTGACTTCGTCAAAATTTTGTTACCGTCGGTCTATTTTAAAAATTAATGAAGTGTCATCCGCAAATAATACCATGTTTGGCTGGTTTTGAATTAAATGGGGCAAATCATTAATATAAACTAAAAAAAGGAATGGACCTAATATTGAGCCTTGCGGAACACCCATCATCATTTTCGACCCTTGTGAGTTTACACCGTTTACCTGAACTTTAACCTGTCTGTCCGCCATGTATGAACTAAGTAAATCAAGGGCTCTATTCCTAATCCCATAGTTGCTCAAGTTTCAATAAAAGCTTCTCATGGTTAACGCAGTCGAAAGATTATGCGTATAGTACTGATTGTGTGAACAGTGGTGGTTCTAGAAATGAGGAGACTCATTGAGATGACACTAAATAGAGATGTATGGACGTAGATGACATGCTTCGCTGACTCTAAATAAATTAATTTAAAATAATGATAAACTTACATGCAACCAACGCTGCCAACACTACCAGAAACTTCATGGCTTTAGGCAGAATTAAATCAGGTGATGACGAAATACTATTTATAAGCCTGGTAATCTTACCTTAATACCAGCAGATCTTGTGTAGAATGCTCAATGAGTATGATATTGATAATTACGATTGCGATACGCTGAGTTGATTGATACACAATAAACTAAATACGAAATGTATGTGGATTTGTTTGTGAGGATATTATTTCTCATACTGTATATGTACATATGTAAGTAGAAAAGTAAAGTAAAGGCTACTTGAAAACTTCGTTTAACTTTAGGAATTTATCCAGATACCAAGAAATAGATAAAATATATGGTTTGGAGTGTCTATGATAAAATGTATGTTTTGATGTCCAGTCGGTAATATTTTTAATTTTTCACTGCGCTGGGCTCCAACGGCATATTCATTACGTACTTCAAGATAGGGTTGTATGAGAACCTCGCTTCTACCTTAGCATTGGCATAAAGCATAATTTTATCGAGAAATCATATCTCCGCTTCCGCAACTTTTAAGCGAAGTTGTAAAAAATCGGCTCCAACTAAGTTCAGATTCTTTAATTTGTTGGAGATATCTGGTGTTTCAAGATCTTGCTGCCATGTGACCAGGTTCAGTACCAAGCACCAATTAAAAGTGGCCACTTTTAATTGGAGCTGGTTTATTTTATGAGCTCGTGGCACTTTGGTCCCGACTTCTTCCTCGTTGATTTCGTGCTGACCTCTGCGGGGTTCAGCAACCATTTACACCTTTAAAAGTTAGTTATATATGTAAGTTTAGTTAGTATATAAGTTTAATTTTTCTTTAGAAAGTGTAAAATTATTTCTTATTTTTCTCAAAACACGTTTTCGAAAAAGTTTACAACTTACTTTTAGACCTGGGGATTTTGCTGTATGAGTATTAAGTTTCATTAAAATCGGTTCATTCATTTCCAAGAATCAGTACTGGCTTGTTTGTATGAAACCTCACGAGGAGTAAACGAACAACTGCTTCATGCATTTGGCACATGGGTTAGGAAAAAATATACTTATGAACCCTGATAGTACGTTCTCGTGGAATTATTTACGACTTTTGCGGGCAAAGCCGGTGCGCTGGCCACAACTAGAGATGCCTAGACCTGAAAAATTTACCAACCGTGTTTGGAAGTGGCTCGTCATCGATTTTCTTTAAGCAATTATAATCGGATCAAAAAAATAATTATGTGATCGTGATATTATATTCTTATCAAGTTCACCAATCCTTCTGAAAATAGACTAGCCAGCCTATCCATTATTTAATTATCTCGTTAATAAGATTGAAGATAAAAGTGATAAAATAATAATTGCAACCGTTTGAAACCCAGTACAGAGGAATATACCTGAATTTGGCATAGATAAGTCAACTTATCTGACATAATAAATGATTGTACAACGATTATGCCAAAGGCAATTTGCACACAAGAATCATTATTATTATCATTTCATACTAGAGACGGCCTCTAGATATAGGGCTCCCCTAAGCAACGCCACATACCTTGTAGCTCTTCAGGGAATCAGTCATTTTAGCGTGATGATATATAGCCTTTCTCGATAAATAGGCTATTTAAGACTGAAATAATTTATAAAATCGGACCCGTAGTTCCTGAGATTAGCGCGTTCAAACAAACAAACTTTTCAGCTTTATATTATATTAATTAATTAATTAATTAACTAGCTAAACCGGCAAACGTCGTTTTGCCACATAAAAAAGGGGTGGACCACCCTTAAAACTTAGGGAGATGAAAAATAGATGTTATCCGATTCGCCACCCTAGCCGATATGCACGCTAAGATCCAGGAAAATCGGTCGAGCCGTTTTGGAGGATTTCAACCACAAACACCTTGACACGAGAATTTTATATATTAGATTATTCGTATAGATTTGTGTTTATAAGTACATATTTTCGTTTTTGTATTTATTTTGTGTTTTTGCTCAATTTAATAAGACCGTTATAATATTTTTATACGCTGCTCTGGCTAAGCTGGTCTGGTTTTCGCTGTGGTCAATTCGTGCAGTGATGTGAAAAGATCAGTAACTACAATAAATACATGTATTATAATATATATCTGAACTAAATTGCAGTTAAAGAAACACAAATTATCATAGATAACTTTATTTGATTTGAGCACACTCAATTATTTATTTAGGACGTTAGAAGAAAGTCAATTGATTTCATCTTCAACTGATGCTAATCATGAATTTAGAAGGGCACCTGTCAGTGAAAGCCGGTTCAGCCAAAAATAAAAGCATGTCCAAGTAAATAACAAGAAAAAAAGGAAATTAAATGTAGGATAAAGAATCAGGTCAAATTCATGTTTAATGCTGTTTATAAATAGGATAAAGGTCGGGTAATCCTTACTAATATTATAAATGTGAAAGCGTGGATGTTTGTTACGCTTTCACGCAAAAACTGCTCAACCGATCATCATGACACTTTGTACACATATTCTTGGAGGTATTAGAAGTAACATAGGATACCTACTTTTTATCCCGGGATTATGTCCCTTGGGATAATTTCTGACATTCACGCGGGCGAAGCTGCGGGCAGCAGCTAGTATACTATAAGACAGGTCGTCATTAAAGCTTGCCAGGATTGCCGTATTCATTCGAAAGATTTACCGCGGCACTAGCGCGCGAAAGGCATTAGGAAGAACACGGATGGGTTTTAGTAATTAAGAGTCTGACACTCCTTTCCGCTCCGCCCAGAGCGGAAAAAGTAGTATCCGAAAGCAATGATCCTCAGACCGCATATCAAAATTGAAGTGAAATGCCCCGATTTGGTTTTGAAACAGCTTACAGCTGCTGTATCTAAATAGGTCAAAGAGAAAATAAAAAAGATCCGTCCACCCACATAAAAGCTAAATATTAATAGACAATATTTATGAGGTGCTAGTTTTTGCTATCACGAAAATGGCAGGCGTTTTAAATCTACATAGTCAGTTTTTTGCAAAAATATACCTACAAAACAAAATAGACGTTCTAAGGTAGGTATATCAAACGTTACTTATAGATTTTGAACGTTACAGTAACTGAATATTATAATAATTAAATATAATTTCAAATGTGCATTATATAAAATGTTCATTATACCATATAAAGTTAGGTGAAATGAAATTATAATTACAATAATTATTTATGTAATTTGATCGTTATATTAAAAAAGAAGTATATTAAATGAAATTAGGTCTTACGACTGATTGAACTTGTTATTATTCCAAACATTACACACCCCTCCAGGAACACCGCTACCAGTAGTGGAGTAGTCAGGGTTAGTCATAGCTGGCCAGTCAGCGACAACGATGACCATCAAGGAAGGCACCCGTGATGAGAGGGTTCATAGCAGTGTCTCCGCTGTTCCTCCATCCATGGAATAGAATAGAATAGAATTTTATTTGCAAATATGGGTACACAACAGTTTTTACATTAATCAAAGTTCAGCCATATTTTACCATTATTCGGCATGCAAACGTTACAATTATTATTATTTACATGTTTTTTTTTTATTAATTAATAAAAAAAATCAAATCAGTAAATTATCAATCATAGTGAAATCCAAATCTTAAATATTTTTGATTAACATTAAATATAGGACGATGACTTTCAAGGGTCGGGCAGGATTTTAGTTGGAGTTTTGACGTTGTCATGTGTAATAATTTGAGGATTTTGTCGGTTGCGCCTGAAATAAAAGAAAATCCGTTCTTTAGAAGTAATATGTACATTTTTTTTTGAAGCGGCGCTTTTTTTAATAGACATTGCTGGAGCTGAACTGGAAGCTATCATAGCCAAAGGTCGCAAAAAAAAATACTGGGCTCCAAATAATATCCTGTTTTTGATAAATAATGTAGGTATGTGCTTTTTTAAGTAAACAGTAACAATGTTTGGCATACAATAAGCATAATCCATCTATATTCTCGTCCCGATGTTTGGTTAGGTACATGAAATGAAAAAAAGGAGTAATAATCAGTTTATTTAAAACAACTTTTTTTTTTAAACCGTCCAAATTAAAAAAAAAACACGTGCTGTGCAACTTATGAAAGGAATAGGTAACATTTTAGAGTTGGTAGAGTTATAGTAAAGTTCCCGGTACTGTCCGTCTCTGCTTGTTTTAGATTTTAAACATTGATACGATAATATTTTGACCAAACAAAAATTCTTGGTGTTTTCAAACAGAAAATTAAGCCGCAAGCCCTACCATAATGCAAACTTAACTTGGAATAATTTCGTACGCTTGGTGCTGGCATATCTTTTTTGGGCGAAGGAAATAATAAAAATTAATAGATCAATAGCAATTTAATCGTCTTAATCAGTTATATACATACTCAATAATCTAATGTAATCTTGTACACGTTATTAAATATTATATAAACATCAAATATCTTAGGCCCGTAGTTTAGAAAGGCCAGCTTGATCCAGTTCTGAGTGCATAAATACCGCTTCTGTAAAAAAAATACAACATATTATGATATTGAGTCTCGGTGTGTTTAAATGGTCACCCATCCACAGACCACCCTCGGCAAGCGTTGCTTAACCATAAAAGGTCAATCCGTGCTGTTATTATTTAGCCACGAGCTCATATGTTATTATCTTAGTCTATATTTGTTTACGGTTACAACATTATTACAATAGTATTCCTTGATGGCAAATAGATAATATGGAAGGACAGGACATGCTGCGCCAACCTCTTTTTTGGGATAGGGGTAGGAGGATATTGATGTTGATGGTAAATTGGTTTTCATCTTAGTCCATGTAATTAAGGAACTTACCCTCGCTTGTTGATGATGGCATTTCCCATATGCAAGGAACCTCCGTTGCAAGTTCCGAGTTCAGCTTCCCAAACATTCGGGCATTGTCTTCCCACCAAGTGGTTATGGCGGACGGTGGAGGCGAACAGCTCAGTAGCACGACCGTGGGAGCAGGTACTGATCCAGCAGCCAGGCTGAGGGTTCTTACCACCGTTGGGATAGAAGTCGGCGTCAGAGATTGGATTGAAGATACCGAGGAGATGACCATCAGTGTGAATAGACTCGACATATTGACCAGCGTTACGGTTCAGTGCATTACCGTTGTTTCCCCAAAGAGGACCAGCAGGGTCCAGACCTGAGACCAAGAAGCTTAATTAGTGGGCATTAATGTAATTTATTTTCGAGCACCTTGATCATAATGCTTATTATAAAGCAAATATCTTCAAACATGACATAGTACTGACCAGTGACACGGGCAGGACGGCCACCAACTTGACGTCCAGCATTTCCAACAACGTGAGCACCCAAACTGAAGCCAACGAAGTGGACTTGGTTCCAGTTGCCACCAGCGGTATTGATGAGCCAGTTGATGAAGTTTCCAAGATGCTGGCCTACACTGGGGACACCAGCGGCGGCAGTGTTGTAGTTAGAGTTAGCGAGCGCGCGCCAGTCAACGACAATGACGTTGCAGTCCTGAACTGCGAGGAACGCCGATGTGATGAGTGGGTTCATGTCAGTGTTTCCGTTGTTGTTCCATCCGTGGACGATGACTTTCAAAGGCCGGGCGCCATTGTAGTTGGAAGACCAGATTGTGTTGCTATTGCCGTTGACAATGACGTTGGCATTGTTCGGGTTACGTCTGAAATACAATTGATACAATTTTGCACTGATTTTGTTTTTCTTATTTTATTGCTGATTCGATGTTTATTCGATTAATTTACAGGGCTGCCTTTTAACGGCCGAACCCAATAACCGATCTATCGCATACTGGAGATAGAAAAACAAATGAAGCAACAGAAAAATTATCTAGATTTTCTGTTGTTTAATTTGTTTTTCTATAGTTTATTTTTGTAAGTCGTGTCGTTTGCAAACCTCCCGCAATTATTAAAAAAAAAATATGGGTTTTCCTTCTTTTTAAATTTATTATTCTAAAACAAAATAATGTTTTTTTTTATCAGTCGAATAGTTTTATTGTAGCGTCTGTTCAAAGGTGACAAGTCGGTTGTTAAAATGGAAATACCAAAGGAAAATATTTATGGATTAACGTGACTTCAGTGCTTTGAGGAGATCACTTCTGTATTTAGTGATGCAGTACCATGTCTTAGGACTGTAGAACGCTGGTATTTAGAATTTCAACGTGGGCTCTCTAGCTTCAGTGACAAGCCACGTGAAGGTCGTCCAAAAACCGCCATGATGCAAGAGAATATCGACGCCGTGCGGCAGCTAATCATCGAAGATCATCATCTAACATACCATGAAATAGAGGCAGTCGTGGGCATTTCAGGGACTACTATCCAAAAAATCCTGTACGAAGAACTCGGCGTAAGAAACTTGATCTCTTGTTGAATAACACATTTGCTTAGCGACGACCAAAAAGCAGCCCGTGTTAGATGGTGTCGCAAAACTTTGCAGTGATTCAACCGAGGATAGTCAAAACACGTTTATGATATGGTTAGTGATGAAGAGTCTTAGATATATGCTCTCAATCCAGATTCCAAGCAGCAGTCAACTGTTTAGGTCTTCCAAGATGAGCCAAAACCGACCAAAGTCATACGCTCACGGAGCAATTTAAAAAAAATGGTTGCCTCGTTTGTGGCAAAGGGTGGTCACGTCGCCACTATTGTACTAGAAGATCGCAAGACGGTTAACGCTGACTGTACATACCACTGTTTGTTTGCAACAAGTCATCACAGAGTTTCGAAAAAACAATTCAAGATGTTGTATGATACTGCATCACGGCAATTCAAGTTCGAATACCGCCCGCGATACAAAAATGTTTTTGAGCACCCAAGATGTCAAAATTTTAGATCAGTCGCCTTACAAAATTAAGCCAGGTTGTCATGGTCATCATTTCAGCTCACTCGAAGAAGCAGTTGACGCATACAAATCGGCCATTTTGACTACCCCGACTTCGGAGTGGAATAAATGTTTAAAAACCTGGTCCGAACACATGCAAAAGTGTATTTAATATCGCGGAGAATTCATTGAAAAACAAGAAAAGGTAATAATCTATTAGATCGTCTCTACTTATTTCAAACGACACAACTTAAAAGGCAGCCCACGTATAACAAAAGCAGGCTAAAGCTTTATTGTACAAGTTTGTACTGCATTTTAAAAACATGGAAAATCGTAAGTGTGCCTTGCGATTTTTACTCTGATTACCTGGTAAACAGCCAGTATGCGTTGTTGGCTCCGTTTCTAGAATTCAGTAGGGCTTCATCGACTGGCTCGTGCAGGTCGACGAGAACCGGTGTGCCCTCGCTGTCAGGCATCCAGATGTACTGGCTCTCCCCCTCCACATAGTGGCTATTGTCTCCCGGGACAGTGGGAACAGCATTGCCGGAGCACACTTGAAATTTAATCAAAATCTATGTTTTACAACACCGTAAAACTTGGGCTTCACTGAACATAACAATTTTCAAATAAATTCAGTTCCGCGATGTATTAAATATAATTCTAAATAAATCAACCATATAATTTTGTTAATCTAAAATCACCGAATCATTTGAATAGTTTATTGACAATGCAGTCGGGGTATTGTTACTCTTTCTGTTATGGAAAAATAACTTTTCCGGTGTATGGTATTATGAAATGATTTTTAACAATTCCTCGGAGTTATCAAATAATTTAAGATTTCTGTTTGAAGTTACCAAACAGTCCAAACTTATAGACGCCGTCGCATCTATAAGTTTGGACTGTGAAAATCACTTCGAAGATATTAGCAAGGTTTTCCGTCGAAAGCCTTGCTAATATCTTCGAAGTGATTTTGACAAAATAATGAATACATGAATATAGGATACTTTCACTATTGGATTTTAATAAGTAATTGCTTTTTAAGAATTAACTTGCGGAAAACAAGTGAATAAATACTAACACGCTACGAGGGCCGCAGTGATCACGAATATTTTCATGTTCACGAGATAATGAGGCACTGCTGTATGGCTCTTCGTGTGGGCTATATAAATGATGTTATCACATTACACGAGTGTTAATAGTTTATAATCTGACGATACGAATCATTAATTTCAAAAGATATAATTTATCTATGAAATGACAGTATCTACCATTTATGTTTGTTTCCATTATCATTGTATCAGGGGAAGCTTAGGACAAAGCTTTGATGTTGTAATTGGTAGGTTACTACTAACTGTTATGGAAATAGGTATGTCGTCATAAGTACTGTAGGAATAGGAATCATTAAGTAGCTATCTATGGCTACGTTACCAATTAACCAAGTTTCACATGATTTCATAAATTATACTTTTGTCAATAATAATACAGGACCCAACGTAGTGCCTTGGGGTACACCATTTCCAGATCGCCTTGGACAAAAAAGACGTAGGTAACTTGTGGTGCTTGCTTGTCGCAATTGGGAATTTCATAACAAATAGTGTGAAATGGGCTACGAAATCCCAACTTAAGACACAGTCTACAGTACTAAATGCGTGGAATAAATCGGTGACAAATAATATAATCGGTTTTCGGACAGACAATGGAAACATACTCATTACCACCAACTGCGAAAAAGCCATTCTGATACATATGTATGTATGTATTAGATTAGTAAATACATATGTATCAGAGGATATCATTTGATACAGATTTTACCTACTATATTTAGTTTCTATGCAAATCATGACCCAGGAAACTTCTCTTCAAATAATGTCTTGTTCATAGATTTTTTTTTTATCATTTTCAGGTAGGTTTATGTGTATACATATGTGTGTGGCGAATTAGTGTTATTTTACATTATGATCATCTGTTTGTATTGTATGTTACACCTTATCCTTTGATACGTCTAGTGGGGCATCATTATCAGTATGTAGACGGTGGGTGTTCCTTTCATTACGGCGTGTAGGTAATGATGGACACGCGAGAACAGATGTCAGCAAAGTAGACGGGGCCCCATAGGGTCAGTGGCTAGTATGGTTGCGGAATTTGTTCGAAAGAGTCACCGCGGCCCTGGAACGCAAAGGGCATTAGAAGGAACACAGGTGGGTTTTAGTCAGTAAGAATCTGACACTCTCTTTCAATGGGGCGACGCGCCGTCGACTCGGGCCTGGTTGCTATCGGACGGCGAGCCACCCATCGCTCGACATCCGCAGGCCCGCGCCTACGGTGGTCGGGTATCGCTCGTCGTCGGGTCGCGATTTTTATATTTTCTGACTGAAGGTACATAAGTAGTAATAGCATTTATCTATTAAATGAAGTATATAGAGGATGACAATTTCACATCAGTGCCGCTACTAAATAATTATAGTAAAAATATAATCCAGACTCATTCAGTCATGTGGTATGTTTATCTGGAAAGTTTTCAGTGAGTTCTAAAAATAAACCTCTTAATGAACCACCGAAATGAATTTTTGCGGACCGTACTTATTGAAGTTCACGCTGGCACTACCTATCATTGAGTTTTCAATTTATTGAAAACAATTTATTAAATCATTCGTTTTATGTTAGGTAGCTTGCAATACTGGATAATTGAGGTCGGGTAGGTAACTAGTCCCGAGTGGCCGAGTGGTAACGAATTGTAGGCGCATTACTTTGTGTAATTTCATCACCACTGCTCTGAAAACGGTGAAGGAAAACATCGTGAGGAAACCGGCATGTCCTAGAACCAAAAATTTCTTAGAGGGGAGGCCTGTGTCCAAGCAGTGGGAACATTAAAATGCTGATTATTATATTTTTATTTTTCACTTTTTAGTAGTTCACTCCAAGCTAAATATATCCATCACAGCGTACATGTTTCGAATTTTATTTTTTCATTTTACATCGACAAGAGGGAATGAGAACATCATCAATGTAGACTAAGCTACGCATTATTAGGGATAACTCAAATGCTAGTCGTCAGATCTCAATCAAATTTAAATGGGACCACACGACAAGCACCAGCTTTCGAATATAAAACAAAAACAGAAATACAGTCGAATTGAGAACCTCCTCCTTTTTTGGAATTCGGTTAAAAATGCTGATATTCAGCCGCATCCGTTTATACTAGAAACTACTTTATTACCTCAATCTTAGTTGGGTAAAAGCAACGCATATGATGAGTTTTGTGAATAATCGTATCTCAAAATCTAGCCAATTACTTGATGATGATTGATGACGATAAATATTTTGCTAATTTAGATTTTAAAATAAGTTCCGCGTAACACCTGTTTGATTAGAATTGGCGAAAAATACGATGTAATGAATGTATGATAATAATTTAATTTATAAATTTTCATTTTTAAAACATGATGGAGTTTCAATAGAATATTATTCTATTGAAACTACACGCAAACGCCAGATAGTACAGAAATGTACTATCTGGCGTTTGCGTCAGCAATCTTTTACCAGTGTGACATTCGGGAAAAGAGCTTAACCCTTTTCTTGATGGGAAACGGGTCCTCCCACTGAATCTAAACCTCCCGAAACAGCCGTGTCCGGTGTGCACCTGCGTCAGTGGTAGGTGAGGACGCCCGTGGCGTCTCTCCAACCACTCCTCAAAGAGGGGACTTATCGCCACAATGGTGGCGTGCCCAAAGAGTCTAAACCCTTGGTTTCTGCATTAAGCATGTGAAATTGAGTATGGACAACCTCTCCTTTAGTCTGAAAACCTGTTAAAGGTACCAAAAAAAGGGCTTGATATTTCCTTAACATCAAAAAGTAACGGTTTAAAAAGGACTCAATAATAATAAACAGTGCTGAATAAAGTCTTATTTATTAAAATTGATCAGAAACGCTTAAAATAAGTATTTAACCCTGGGCAAAGGGTTGTTGCCAGTTGGTCTGGAAGCTGTAGATACCGGATTGACTGAAATAAAAGAAATTTGTCGTTACTTACGTCCAGCATACATATAAAATATAAGGTAAATAGCGACGCGCCCGGCTTCGCACGGATGCAATGTAGATACTAATGTTTTCTCTACTATAATATGAATGTATTATACATATAAACCTTTCTCTTGAATCACTCTATGTATTAAAAAAACGCACATCAAAATCCGTTGCGCAGTTTTAAGCATACACAGGGATATAGGGACAGAGAAAAGGGACTTTGTTTTAACTATGTAGTGATATCATGCTGTATTTTGCCTAAAGTTGGACGAAGCTGTAATTATCGTAGATAGAGCCACATTCCATCAGTTATATTTAAAACCCATGTGATACAAGTCGAGCTTTTTGCCATCTACTAGTCACGAATCCATTTTCACTGCCAACAAAAATTTCCTGAAGGCAAAACTCAATAAGAATTTAAACTGCCCGAGAATCAAACCCAGGTCCTCAGGGATTGTGCTTAAAATCACTGCACCAACGAACGACGAAAATTTGCACATGTGCTTACCCAGTCTTATCTCCAAGACCACCGAAGACGACGCCCTTTTCACCAGCGCAAGTCTGAGCAACGGCTTCATCGTAGCTTTCACAGGCTGTTCCGACGAACCTGCTGCCACCCGCGGTGGAGATGGACTCGGCATAGAAGACGTAACTCAAGATGTGGGAGCAGTTTGCGTCCATACCACAGCTTGTCTGGTAGGTACCACCGTTGGGGTAGAAGTCAAGGTCTCCCAAGGGATAGTCGTAGCCGAGGATGCCAGCAGTGGCGTGCAGAACCTCAACCACTGCAGCTTGTCCACGCTTCAGGATTTCGGGGTGGTAAGTCCAGCCGTGGAAGGAGGGATCAATGGCTATTGAAGAAAAATAGATGCCATGAAAAACGGTTGATAGCTTAAAAATGCCCAAGTATTGAGCGGCAGAAGCTGTATATACCTGGATATAAAGATTGATTAATTGTAAGCCAAAATCAGGATCAATTTACATAGGCATTGGAAATGATAGGACATCTCCTACTTGTTATCAGAGTTACTTACCAACAATGTGTGGAATCTGTCCATTGACACGTTCGGCAGCAATGCCGGCAATATGTCCACCCAGGCCGACACCAACAATGCGGATGTTGTTGGGGCCGTAGTTGAATGCCGAGGACAGGAGGTTGACAAAGGAAGCGATGCGCTCGCCACAGGCGACAGCGTTGCTGAGACCCTGGGTGTACATGCCAGAAGCTGGGCTCCAGTCAATAGCGAGGAGGTTCACATCCTGAGCGCCGAGGTAGGCTAGAATACAGTTTACAGCATTTTATTTTCAAATATTGTAAATGTGAGTACCATAGAGCCATTTACATGTGATAAGTTACAGTTTACTTTGTGACTTGAACTAAAATGGCAGTTGAGAGCATGTCATGCTCGCTCGCTAAATGGTGCCAATACACGCGTCATGTTCGTGAACGGGCGCCGTCGGTTGAGACTGGTCACCTCTTAACTGCCACTGACTTGTTTTAATCTTTATACTTTGACTTGTTTTTATAGTTTCCTTTTTTTTCTTTGCATTGTCCTCACATATAGAAGCGACCAAGGATGTAACCAAGGTTATGTAATACAGAACATGATTTAAAAGAGTGTCCGTGGAGTTTGTTGCACGTTCTTCTCCATAGAGATCTACGCTTTGGAACGTGCAGATAGCTTCACCTCTTTCGACTTGACAATTCAAAAGTGCCTGTAAAGGGTTTAATTGAAATAAATGCTTTGAATCTTGAATCTTCAATCTTTGAGTTATTAAAGGTGTAAGTTAGAAAATTAAAATTAGTGGAAAAACAAAAATAAGTCTTTTTTTGAGGATTCGAAATTTCACGGTTGAGCCTTTAGTAAAAAAAGTACTTTTAAATAACTAGAGATTAAAAACTAAGGCTATGAGAATATGGGTCCCTTGTTTGGGCTGGGGCTACTACTACCATTTTAAGATATTCTTTTTTTTTAATCTATTACCGTGGCGGTGATGCTTAGTGACAAAACTAAAAAGGTTATTAATCGACTTCCAAAAAAGGAGGAGGTTCTTTTTTTCGTATGTGTATTAACCTCATAACTTTGTATTGGGTGTCTCGATTTTGATGATTCTTTTTGTATTTTAAAAGCTGGTGCTTGTCGTGTGGTCCTTTGTTTGAGATTTGACGACTAGTACTTCAGTTATCCCTAATAATGCGAAGCTTCAACTACATTTATGATGTTCTAATTCACTCTTGTAGATGTAAAATGTGGTCCCCCTTGAAATACAAAGATGCTCTTCAAAACCATCAATTCTTCTTGTCGATGCATTTTATATCTACAAGAGTGAATGAGAACATTTTCTAGTTTGGTGATGATCTTATGAAGTACTATTTTTGAGCAAAAAGCAAATCTTTCGACGTCACTGCGCTATTTTTATCATCTAAGAACGCAATGTATTTGTGATTTTATTGCGATTACTATAATAGAGCAGTGGTGGCCGAGTAGTAACGGCCCCGACTTATGAATTGTAGGTCGCGGGTTCAAACCCAGACTGATCTATATTTGATAAATTTTGGCACAAACATACAAATATAGGAAGGAACTTTATTTTTCGAAAAATCTATAATACCGCGAGCGAAGCTACCAATAAAAGCTAGTTGAAAATAATCAATTACCTGGGACAAGATGGGCATTGAAGTTTCCGGTGACACTGTCTCCGTTGCTATGGATAGTGATGACGGTTAGACGACTTGGTAGGAAGTTGGACGACATGATGGAGCCAGAAGTGGGCAGTAGCGGCTGGCTCATTTGCGGGTTCCACCTTGAAATGAAAATGAACAGTTGTCATAGTCATATTCTCATCAGCACATTCAATTATGAACAAGCTATTGAGCTACGAGTACATTAGTCTAGTCACGCAGCATCGGTATTAAAAAAATCAAAACTAAAATCAGCTTATATTGAAAAAATAAAAAAACTTTTTACAAAAAATACAACCGACTTATACACAAAAAAAAAAACAAAAAGTACAAAATAATTGTGGTTGCTTTTTCGTTTTTTAACCGACTTCTAAAAAAGGAGGAGGTTCTCAATTCGGATGTTTGTATTTTTTTTTATGTTTGTTCGCGCATAACTCCGTCGTTTGAAAACCGATTTGAAAAATTCTTTTTTTGTTGGAAAGGGTATACTTCTCAAATGGTCCCATGAAAATGTTATCGAAATCGAACAAGCGGTTTTTTTGTTAATTTCAATAAATGATAGCAAATCTGTCGGGATGGCTGAAATCGCATGTTTGTTTATTGTTTAACTACACCAATTTATACCACGCACGCTGTGATGGGTGTGTTTAGCTGGGAGTGAACCACTAAAAAGTGAAAAATAAAAAACTTTTTACAAAAAATAAAACCGACTTCTAAACAAAAAAACCAAAAAGTATAAAATAACTTTAATTTTGGAAGTCGGTGTGTTCAACAACAAAAAAGCGACCAAAAACACCGAGTTCCGAAATTAAAGTTATTTTATACTTTTTGGTTTTTTTGTTTAGAAGTTTTTTTTGAACATCAACTTTTTAGTGGTATAGACCCCCACTTTCTATGGTATAGACCCCTCCCCCCACCCCTACGTAAACGTACCAATCATTTTGGTGTAAACAATAAACAAACATGCGATTTCAGCAATCACGAACGATTTGCTATCATTTATTGAAGATTTCCGTTTCCTAGCTATCATCTCTGTTCTGCATCAGATCTTCACCAAACTAGAAAGGGACCACGTTGAAATACTAAGATACTCTTCCAAACCTTCGTACACAATTTATTTTTTCATTTTGCTTCGCAAAATAAAGGGAATGAGAACGTCATCAATGTAAACTAAGCCACGCATTATTAGGGATAACTCAAATACTAGTCGTCAGATCTCAATCAAATTTAAATGGGACCTAGAAATAGAGAAACAGTTATTCCCCGTGCCACACAAAGAAATAAAATATAATTATGATACTTAGATTAAATGGTATTGAGCATACACTGAAAGGGACAAGAGCCTTAAAACAAAGTGACAATAACTGCCTATAGTATTTAATATTACAAAGCTGAAGAGTTTATTTGTTTGTTTGAACGCGTTAATCTCAGGAACCACTGGTTGGTAGCATGACGCTACGAACAATAGGAGCGGAGTATCAATGAAAATTGTTTTGAAAACGGTTTTCTTATGTGATACAGATGAAGTTGCGCGGGTCAGGTAGTCGGTGATACAAATTGTCGAAATGTAACAAACGTACTTATGGAATTTACTTATACTATCGCAAAGGTAAATCGCGAGCACTTATTTTTTTTTATTATGAAATGTACCTATTTCGTCTTGACTCTAGTCTAGGTCACAGGTGACAGAGACAAAGTCTACGATGGAAGGAGCTTACCCAGAAGAAGAATGTTCACTCAAACTTTGAAGAGATTAAGGTTGAATGCGTTCGGAAACACAGACGAAGGCAGAGAGTTCCACTCCTTTGCTGTGCGCATTACAACAGACGATTGGAAACGCTTGGTGCGAATTGGTGGAATAGCTACAAGGTAGGGATGGTAACCTACAGTGCATCTAGATGTCCTATGGTAGAAGGGGGCCGGTGGGATGTGGACGTGGAGTTCATGGGCACACTCGCCGAAGTACAATCTGTAGAAGACTGACAAGCAACCTTACGGTTTTTCTTCGATTCGTTATTTCGATAATCACTTTCGCTGAAAGGATGCCTCCTTGCCTTAAACCTAAAAATGCATCGCTGTAGTTTCGATTATGTCGTGGGATTGTGTTATAAAATGTTGTGTACAAACCTCGTAAAAAGGTGGAAAACGACATCGTTGCTCGCAAGTTGGTTTCCGGAAGCTGAAAAAATAAATATGTTTAGTTAGGTGTGCGTTCTTGTCTCAAAGCTTTGTGCTGCACAAACAGTTTCTGCTCGAAGTCTATACTACAGTAAATGCAGTTTACCGATATAAAACCTTACCTACCTTTTCAAGTTATCCTAGCTTGGAAACGTAATATAACTTATATGTTTTTACTAATTAAATGTTAATTTTATATTTGCACAAAGTGCGAAACGAAATCGGGTTCAATTTCGTTTCCAAACTATGTCAATGCATTTCAGATTGCCTGGAAGAGATCGCGGAATGCGGTAAGGCCATCCAACTGTATCTTTTTTAGGTTAAGGTTTACTGCATGTATTTTAATTAGGTGTACCTACAATAAAGTATATAAATAAAATAGAAAATCCGGACTAAGCGCTGCAAAAAAGTTCGTATCGCATTCATAGCAAATAAGGTACTGCAGGAAAAGTACTATATCAGTCAATACTTATGATAAGATCAAAAACTACTTAGAACTACAGTAGCCGATTGTTATATCCAATAAAAAGATAAAGAGTCGTACCATGGCGCATAAGTGTGCATAATTATGAACACTGATTATATTGATTGTAAATAGTTTTTAATTTATGATTACTTTAATTATTTTGTAACGATAATAATCAAAGATAAAAATGTGTTTCACCAACATAGCAACAAAACAAAAATGGAAAAGTTCCCGATCAACTTTTCTAAGTAAATTTCGAAATTAACAAATTCTATGAAGCCAATACATACATACATACAAACATATAATTTTTCATTATTTTCCTTAGCTTAAGCTAAGGTCTAAGATGCTCTAACGGGGATACTATTCTTTAGGAGGTATTTTTAAGTTTTTAGTGTAGCCCATTTTTAGTCGTTTGAGTTACTCCTTCCTCACAACCCGCCATTTTAAGTGCCCGTTAAATACCCATAGTTTAGTACTCAAACATACTGCTATTAAAGCATTGAGTAAATATAGCACCAATAATGTTAGGCTATAGGGTCACATAGAAAAGCTTGGCGGACCAAATGTGGTTCATGGGCATCCAGAGGCTGTAGACTAGTGGCATTCTGTTAACGGTAGCTTCAGCGTGGCAAAGGTGATTCTGAAAACTTCAAGATGTAGGACTGACAAACGCAGTCATGGAGAGAATGCTGTGGGTGCTGCGACTCCCGGTACTCGGGAGGGGGCTAATGGAGTGCCTGTAATGGTCCCATTGCGGCCTCCTCCAGAGACAAGTCGGCCGCTGTGCTTTTGCGCAGTGGCTGATGCCTGGGGACGGTGAGCGTGGGTGGCTCGCCGTCCGATAGCAACCAGGTTAAGTCGACGACGCGTTGTGCTCCACGCGCGCCTCAAGGAGCCGTCAGCACCGAGGACGGGGCCCCATAGGGTCGGTGCCTGCTAGGGTTGCGGAATTTGTTCGAAAGAGTTACCGCGGCCCTGGAACGCATAGGGCACAAGAAGGATCACGGGTGGGCTTTAGTCAGTAAAAGTTTGACACTCCCTACCGCTCCACCCAGGGCGGGGGAAAAAAAAAAGTCATGGAGAGAATGCACTTTGTATTGACACTCAGGTTAAATATGGCGGTATGGCTTATTCCAATCATAATCTTCTTTATCAAACTCGGGTGATCATAAATTTGTCGTAGCCGATATTAATCATAGGAAGGGATTAATGAAGTGCAGATAATGAGTTAAGAATTTAGATAAAAGATATTATTAGGTATCGTTGTTTCGAGAAATAAGTGGGAATTACACCGGCTTCTCTGGCGCCCATTATCGGTTGGAGTTTTTTAGATTAATTAATTATGAATATTTTCTTGATTCATTTCAATTCATTTATAAAAACGTGCTAATTTTGCACGATTATGTTCTTATAGTGACGATCATTTAGGCATTATGTGCTAGCCGATAAAGGTTGATGAAAAGGGATTGAATAAGTAACATGGCAGGTGCATGATCTAGATGGAGCTAGGGTCAGTGCCTGCCAGGCTTGCTGAATTTGTACTAAAGCGTCACCGCGGCCCTGGAACGCAAAGGGCACAAGAAGGAACACGGGTGGGTTTTAGTCAGTAAGAGTCTGACACTCTCTTCCGGTCCGCCCAGAGCGGGAGAAGTCATTTGATGAGTTCCCATAAAAAAAGAGGGCCATTTGGAGGAACACAGATGGATTTTACTCAGTAAGTGTAAGAGTCTGAAACTCCTTTCCACGCCTGAAAATATACTGGTATTCAGCTGAATCCCGTTCGTTTGGAAGCCGATCCCAATGGTCGGGAAAAGGCTAGGCAGATGATATATTGATTAATTGGAATTGTTGCTATAATATATAACCGCACCTGAACCTTCCCTCACTCGTTTCTAAGGGTACCTAGAACCAACTGTCAGATTTACAATCTGACAGTTGTTATCAACAATGACGATATTCCATAATCATGGCAAGTTATAAGTACATATATTGTCCCAAGGAATAAGATTTTACATGCAAAAATAAAACACCGTTACGGAGGAAGTTTCCTGAAATCCTTTCCTAGCGAACGTCTACAAACTATAAACTACATCCCTGCCAAATTTTATCTTTATACGTCCAGCGGTTTTGAGTGTGAGAGTAAGTGACCTTGTTTATGAATGACCTTTCGCTTTTATATATGTATTTCAATATATATAGATAGATGAGATTATAGGTATTAAATTAAACTGGCCTACACTGTTCTCAGTTTCGTCATCATCAACATCTATCATCATTTTCCTTCAGTGTTTTCATAGACATTATAGAAATGGAAGAGTCATAAATGCTGTTGCCTTTGTATTGATACATTTTTGAATTGTATGAGATTTTGGATTATTTTCTTCTATCGGTTCACATTGACGGCTTAAAATCAGCGTTTGAATTGGAAGGTTATCTAACGCGGTGTAAGCGGCAGCTGAATTAGGCGCCTTGATCCAATTTTAAACCGGATTATCTTAATTGGAGAAACATAAATAATATCAAACTGACATAAGATTCGTACCTGCAACAGCAGCGCACAGGATAAAAACACACTTCACGAGTCCGAACATTTTTGACAAACTAACCCCATCAGAATAACCACGGATTTATATTAATACAGTTTATCGTAGATTACAGGACAGTTAATCCCAACGAAGATAACTGTTAAAATGTCCAATAAAATACTGAAATCTAGTGATAATTAATGCTACCGTTTTTATTTTTCCTTATTTACTTTTTGGAAATTCAAGGAAAAATCAAATATAAATTTTCGTATCTGTGATTTTTGTAAATGCACTTGTTCTTTTAAATATTTGATATACCTAGTATTTTAGCTAGTATTTTATATCCTAGTATGAGGAATTAAAAGATTAAGTGTATTTTTGTGAATTATATTGAGTCATCAGTTATTATCCAAAATAGTTGTCACATTATTATGAAAGATTTTAAGAGCTTTCTCTACGAGCAGAGGGAGAATTGTTTCACTGTCCAAGTATGCTGGGCCTCAAGTCTGCTATTACAATAGTGTCAGAATGGTCTATCACTGATTTCATAATGGTAGATTTTTGCCAGTTTGGTAATCCACTAATATAAAAGCGTCACTATGACTTGCCAATGGTCAACCACTGACACTCCATAGAAAGAAATGGCATAGAATGGTAATCTCGAACATAATGACAAATTAATGACAGACGTATGCAGTAATCTGCTAAAATGTTGGCAGTTCCTTTGATCAGTGACCTACCATTAGAAGGTCATTTGTGCGGTTATCAATAAGTATTACAAGACCATTGACCGACCAGTGATCGACCATTATGAATTTAGCAGATTACGAACTTTTAGCAAAATCACAATGGGATCGTGTTGGAATGACAAATTTATAAAAATAGCAGACTTGGGGCCCTATAGTAAATGACAATATTTTGGCATTTCATATGGTGTACTTTTACATTTTGTGTATTGAAGTTGGAATGAAATTATCACATCATACCATCATCATTACAATCCCAACACTGACTCATCATTCATTCAGTCAAGAATGATTGTATCATGATGACTATCTCGAAAATTTCAGGACAAAGCTATTTTTCCCGTTCGCTTCGGTCCTATCCTACTCTACCCAGGGAATCTATATGTTAATTTTCAGCTTTATGACCAGTAGTATCGGCTATTCGTTTTCTGCCACTCAATAACCAGTAACGGAGGGTTTTATATACTAACGTGCGTATGTGTATTGATAAATGATTAATCATTGTTTTCATTAATTATTTCTTTATCAATTGTTTTCAAAAAGTTAATCGCTAGATAAGTATCGAAATCGTGTTATTTTCTTCTTATGACGTCACACGACGATAAAATCTTTATGTCCGTAGGAAGTAGGTACCCATTACCTAGCTTAAGATTATATGGCTTCGTGGCCAGTATAACAACGCCTTCCGGGCGCTGTTGGGGCTACCTCGATTCTGTAGTGAATCGGCTACCAATAGTTTTTCAGCAATTATGTGAAAAAGAGCGGCATCACTGTTACGCAGGATTCGGGGGAGTGCCAACAGCATCCTGAAGGTGATTGGGAACAGGCCAGACGGCGTTTTCCTGGAGTATTGGACCCGTATGCATAACTGCGGGTCAGATACTGCAGGAAATATGCAATAGAATCAGTGTAATTAAGTACATAATTATACTAACATACGTGACGTAAGCTGTAGTACTAACAAAGTTTTATGGAACAAGTTTCTGAATTAAATGTTTATTGTTAAGTATATACAGGGTTATTTGTAAAACACACAACAACTTCTTAAGAGGTCATTATATTACGAAAAAAAAAATCAGCTGTTCCTTACATTTATGTTCGTATAACTAATCAAAATATGAACAGCTGTTTTTTTTTTCGTAATTTCAGGTTTGGTCCCATAGTAAAACTTGTTCATAATGATGAGTACAGTGACCCCTTAAGAGGTTGTTGGTGTTTTACAAATAACCTTCTAATACTCTTCTGCATCAAAAAAAAAAAACATGTCTCGAAGTCATCAGTAAACAATACAGAAACCAGTTGTTTGTAACTTGCAGCTATTGTAAGTTGTTCAGTTTCTTTGAACAGCAGTGTGTTTGAGCTAGCCGTTTGATTGAAACATTAGGGTGTTATAGTGTTCTTCTAGTATTTCAGTATCTACATTAGAAAGCAGTTGGTCGACTAGAGGTTTCTGTGGCCAAAGAATCAGCATGGCTATTCGGTAATCTTGCCTTTTGTTAATGCTTTTTTTTTTTGCCTAAATCCTGCCGCTGTTAATGGACCAGAGGTTACCTGTACATTATACTGTTAATTTTAAAGTATATGGCTAACTGCTGTTGCTCTCAAATTATTATTACATTGTCAATAGATGGCGTTGTCCGCGAAAGAATGATTTACATTTCCTTTATCCACAAGGTAGAGGTGAAGGAAACTAAACTAAAAATAGAAGGAAAAAATATCACAAAGTCATTTCGTGAGTTTTTGAGTAATTTAGTGAAAAACTGTCATATATTATTAAAATAGTTTAGGGCACATTCAAGGAATTTGTATAAATCATAAATCTAAAAAAAAAAAACTGATTTTGGAGATACACTGGATCGATTCATTCAGTATTTAATAGCCTAGCCTTTTCCCAACTATATTGGGGTCAGCTTACTGTAAAACCGGATTTAGCTGATTACCACTGTTTTGTTGATCAATGTTGATTCGTGGTAGCAAAAATACTTGGGCTGTTTTTTTAAATTTAAATCGGAAGAAGTGATACAGTCAGTGCCCTACATTAGTCTCTTCCTATTTTCTTAATTCTGAGAGGGACCAGGTTGTGCAAGATATTTACTGTACGTACATTTTTTCTGAAATCCAAGCGAACTTAGTCGCTAATACTAACATTATACAGCTGAAGAGTATGATTGGTTGGAAACGCGCTAATCTTAGGAACTACTGAGTCGAAATTTAAAAATATTTTAGTGTTGGATAGCCTATTTATTGAGGAAGGCTGGAATAGGCTGTGTTCACACACTGTACATCAAACCATACCGCGACACCCGCGCGGGCAGCGGGCGGCGCGGCGGCGGCACTCGTCATTGCACTAGAGGTGGGCAAAGTGTATCATTTTTGCGATTGGAACATTTGTATCTGGAACACTGAAATGTTCCGAAACACTGATATGTTTCATTTGGCTCATTTGGATCATCGACTCAAAAGATTCAATTACAGAATGTTTCGAATACACAGAGTTACGTCGCGGGCGTTTATTACAATAATCACTGCGCTTGTCGCAATACTAGTGTTTATTAAAAAATATAAGCGCCTTAGTGGTCATTTTTACGTCCATGAATACGGACAGCGAAAATCCGTACGAATTGAATGATACACTTCTCATTAGTTATCTCTTTCAAAATCAAAATCAAATCATGTTGTTGGACTATAGGTATTGTATAGATTGTACCTAATGATTTCACTCGCCAGTCGCGAGTCAATAGTTTAGTTACTCAGTGTCTCAATTTGTCTCTTTCGCTCGTGGCTCAGTCGCCTCGCGAGCGACGTGTCGCGCGAAATGTTCCAGATCCAAATGATGCGTTTGAAACGTTGCTAGTGAACCAATCTTTTGAATCACTTCAGTGATCCGGATCAGTGAGTCGGTTCCGTAAAGAGTTACACACGCCTACATTGCACCATTCGACACGACCGCGCTCGGACATACCTATCATTGATACTTACTTAGTTTGCTAATATTGTAAAACCGCCGAATAAACTTATAACTAATACAGTCCACTTGCTTTACTTTAACCTGGGCCTAGACAGGCTGTATAACATGCACGCAACATAGGAGCGGAGCATCAATGAAAAAGGTTATTTTTTCTCTCTTATATATGACGCAGACGAAGTTGCGTGGATCAGCTACCCTACCATGACGTCTTAAATCCATCATGATTCCTGTGTGAGAGAGAGACGGAGTTACACGAGACGAATAGCACTATCCCTTTCCCTCACACTGAATCATGATAGCATTGGCACTTCGTAGTACGGCCTCAGCTCATATTACATCTCTGTTGAATGTTAAATGTACAAGAAAGTATGGGTAAGTAAAAAATATAAACCAAGAGTTCTTCGTAATTATTTATGGTTTTACTCTAAGACCTCCCCACATACTAAACTGAAGAGGCGAAACTGATAAATAAGGACGTATTGAGATTGATAAATATAATTAATTAACTAATTACCTTACCTATCTCCTTTAGTAAATATTTCGATAATAAGTCAGGTATTTTATCATGTTGCCAATGGTCAATCACATGATTAAATATCGAACAATTAATTAATTCATTTTTTAAGTGACCATGAACAAATTAACAGCTTTATTGTGTGTTTCTATAATTGGTCTTGGCTGTGGTAAGTTTTTTCATGAATAACTCCCAGAATCACATTATTTTTTGTCTCCATTTTTTTTTTAAATGAATTGGTTTAATCACAATTTTATAACTTCAAAGTCATTAATTTTAACTGTATTTGAGGAATTTACGTTTATTTATACTATGCCTGCATGTCTATACTAATAAATAAAGCGGAAGAGTTTGGTTGTTGCTTATTATTATTATTATTTTTTATTATCTATTATACATTTACTGGCTTTTGGTCATAACACGACCATGCGAGCCCCATCATAACCTAATTCAATAAAAGCTTTACACTATACTGATTTCAAAACCTTATATACTATTTTATAAAGTAAGATAGCTTGCTTATTATTGTATGCATTTTCATTAATAGTTTTTTGTAGTTATCGATACTTAAAGTTCATGATGATGTCCTATTGGCTATTAATTCAGAATCTTATTCTCTCGTTTCAGGCCTGCCAAACCCTCTGCCTCAAAAGCTTGATTTAGAACACCTGGAGCAGTATGAAACACATGCAGGTAGTGATGATGATTTGGTGGAGGCATCAAACCTTGACCTCGGTGAAGCTATGAGATACGATCCGGTTCGAACAAATGTTTATCATTTATTCACAAGGTACCTATAGCATAATAAGCATAATCAGCGTTTTAATGTTCCCACTGCTGGGACACAGGCCTCCTCTCTAGGAGAGGGAATGGGCCGTAATCCACTACGCGGACCAAGTGCGGGTTGGTGAATGTCACATGTTCTTGAATTTTTGTCTTCAAATTTTTGGTTCTAGGACATGCCGGTTTCCTCACGATGTTTTCCTCCACCGTTTTGAGAGCAGTGGTGATGAAATTATTTACACAAAGTAATGCGCCTGGCTGGGTTTGAACCCGATACTTACAATTCGTAAGTCAGGGCCGTTACCACTCGGCCACCACTGCTCCCACAAGGCATATATCTTAATAAATCTGCCAATCTATTTTCTAATTATGTTACAATAGAAGTATTGTAACCAGACGCATCTTACTGAATACAAAAAATTATCAAATCATTCTTGGAGTGACTGTCTATTTGTCCTCCACAACTCAGTAACACGAACAGTAACATCATATTTCAAGTTAGGTATACCAATTTCATTCAATTAATTCAACTAGCGGTAGCTGGTGAAGGACCGACTAACGCACATTACCAATATTATGTGCAACGGTAATGCAAAGATTTCCGGAGATCCATATTTTGATTATACATAATGTGTTCATTGCTTATGCAGAATTCTACAGGGTTATTTGAAATCAGCTGTCCCCTACATTTCGATGAGTTATACGAACATAAATGTAAGGAACAGCTGATTTTTTTTCGCTATTTTAGGTTTGGTCCCATAGTAAAAGTTGTTCATAATGATGAGTACAATGACTTCTTAAGAGGTTGTTGGTGTTTTACAAATAACCCTGTAATGTGCCATGCATGTCGCATTGTATTATATGTACCTGTACTGGTCGTTACAAAATACCCAGAACATAACATTGTTTAATTTTCAGGGATAATCCAGTAGTAAGCCAGCCCCTGATTTTGAACAACCCTTCGCTTTTCCAGACCACTAACTACAGAAACGATAAACGTACAATTGTTCTCGTTCATGGATGGTTAGAATCGGTTACCTCTGATTTTAACAGTGTTCTAATTCCAGGTAAGCATTTAGTTTTATTTATTCTGTTCTTAAATATAAATGCTGTGTTTTTTTTTGTATTTTCTTTTCACAGGTAAACAGTTCCAATGCTCTAAAATCTGCATAAAACCGACATTCTAAAGATTGTTGTCTTTGAAATTAAAAGCATTGACAAGATTTTACCATCGCCACACTTCCAATTATATTTTTACTATTAACTTCAACTATCATAGTATTACTATCACTAGTCCGATCTAGCTGAATGCTGAATTATACATCATTTCCAGCATTCCTGGCTGCTGAAGATGTGAACATCATCGTTGTGGACTGGAGTGTCGGCGCCAGTGCCATCGACTTCAGGCTCGTCATCCGGAACACCATTGCTTCTGGTCAGGCGGTGGGAGCCTTCATAAACTGGGTGAACCAGGAGTCAGGCTCCACCCCTATCATGTACCACATTGTTGGTCACGGCCATGGCGGTCACCAGGCTGGCATTATTGGCAGAAACGTTGATGGAGACATTGGGTACATTACAGGTGAGATTGAAAGCACAAAACCTGCAGCATATATCAAAACCTTTAGGATTGACTTAGAATCAAGTAATTCATCAAGTAGCGCGGCTTTACGGAACGAGACTGGAAATTGTTCCGAGTTTGGGACAACTGCATAAGCATCCTGAAGCAACGGACTAAAGCCTACATAGAGTTTTGATGATATTTTTCAGTTAACCTAGTGATGTACTGGATGTACACTTTTAAATTTTTATACTGTCATTATAGCTCTGGACCCTGCTTTTATCGGTTGGTCAAGCAACCCCGAACGTTTCGACGCCAACGATGGACAGTATACCGAAGTCATCCACACGAACTACGGCATCAATGGCTTCCTCGCAAACCTCGGTCACGTCGACTTCTACCCCAACGGTGGTATCTCCATGCCTGGTTGTAGCTCACACGCCTGTGACCATGCTAGGAGCTACTTCTACTTTGCCGAGTCCATCTCTTCTGGTGGGTTCACTGGAAGGCAGTGCATTAACTACTTCGCTGCTATCATGAGCCTGTGCGACATGTTGCCTGGCAGACTACAGATGGGAGGACTAACGCCTAAAACTGGGTGAGTGTTAAAGAATTGTTGTTGCAATTTTTTTTATCGTAAATATATCTCAGATTTTTTTTTTATATATCATTATGTTTTCTCTCTTTCAGGAGTACTGGTGTATACTTGCTAGAAACAAACGCCTCCCCTCCTTTCTCTCAAGGTTGAAGAAAATAACATAAAAATACTCCAAATTATTTTTACTAGTTACTAGTCACTTGCATCACAAAGTTTAAAGCAATAAATAGGATACTGTTTCAATATAAGCATGAAAACTGAAGTTTACAACCTAAAATAAATTCGCTTTTGTATCTAACAATCCGCAAATTTTGGTATCACAATTGATTAGGATGTTTTAAGTTTTTGGGTCCCCTTCTTTGCGAAGACTCTGTTGGCTCTTGGGGCAAGGAACTGCTGGATTCAGTTGAACTGGCCGGGTTAACTGAAGTGCTATTAGTGATGTTAGATTCTAGAAGACTGCTTAATAGTGCTATGCTCTGCTGTGCAGTTTGATATACTCCAGCGAAGAACTTGTTTGGATCAAACTCATCAACATCTTCTCCATCGTCGGTGTTCTCTTCGGCTTCTTCCACGGCTCTAGAATTCATAAACAAAATAGAATAATAATTTTAAGATTTCTTCTCACCAATATAATAACTGATGTATAATAATGGTTTTATTCTAGAAGAAACGGAAATGTCCGCCTTGCAAAAAATGTTTCGGCATGTTATTTTTCAGTACAATTATCATGTTAATCCATGATTTAGATATTTTAAAATTTATCCCTAGTTATCAAAATGATAACGACAATGATAAAGAAGTGTTCGGTTAGTCCCGCTATGGTATGGTCCCGGTATGGCACCCTCTTAAAATACCTATCAAAAAGTCCCGCTATGGTACCCTTCAGTTTTTGGTACTGTTGTAAAGAAAAGTTATACAATGCGTTAAGAAAAAAATAGTATTAATAAAAAATATCTTTTCTTAACTATTATAGTTAAGCAAGATAATATTTATTAATACTATTTTTTAAACAAATCACGCTCGGTAATTGTCGTTTCACTTCAGGTAGTTACCTGACCAACCGGTTTTTTCGTAAAAAAATAGAGACGAGCCCTTCCTCGAATTCGTATCTAGCTCTTCCCTTTTGTTTTTATGAAAATAGAGAGAGACAGTATTATTCCGGGTTTAGTTTGCTATTTGCAGCTGTACTTTTGCGATATGAGTAATTAGGATAGCTTGTTAGTTTATCTATTGCAATGTCTGGGTCAAGTAGTTCACGTGGTGTAAATTTAATAATTATTGACAGTCGACGCGGTGGAAAAACTTTATTACGTGCCGGACATAAATATATTAAACGCAGAGAAAATAAAAATTCAAGTACTTGGCATTGTGTAAATAGGAGAAATAGTATTAAATGTAGTGGATATATAACTATTGAGAATACCAATAATACAATAATTAAAGATTATAAACACAGTGATCAGTGCGTGCCACATTTTGAAGACAATGAAGTTCAAATGGCTATAAGTGAGTGCAAAAAAGAAGTAAATTCAAATTACGGATCAGTACAGAAAATTTTCGAAAAACACATGGGTAACTTAAAAGACAAAGGGTTACACCTTACAGGAAATGTTCCTGACTATAAAAAATTAAAAACAGTATTATACAGACACCGAAATAAGTCGTTGAACGTACCAAAAACACAATTTAAGAATGTGGAAGAAATTATAATACCAGAAGAATTTAATAAGTATGTATTGGCTGATTATTGTAATGAAGACTGTAATCGAATAATTATATTTTCCTCGACAGAAGTAAAGGAATATATAAAATGTGTAACGCATTACTTTGGTGATGGCACTTTCGACGGCTGCCCAAACCCATTCGAACAAGTTTATGTCATTCATGGAGACATGGGAAGCACTGAGTTATCCACGAATGTAGCACCATTATTTTATATTCTGTTAAAAAACAAAGAAGGGAAAACTTATGAAAAAGTTTTCGAATTGATTAAACAAACTTTGCCTGAATGGCGTCCATCGAAATTTACCTTCGATTATGAAATAGGAGTAATAAATGCAGCAGCGAAGATTTTTCCTGATATCAAAATAAATGGATGTAACGTACATTTTCAAAAGAACGTTATCAAAAAAGCGAAATCTTTAAATCTCATGGAACACGAAGAGTCCTCGAACCATGTTAAGCAATGCATAGGCTTGGCGTTTTTGCCAAAACAAGATATTGAAGACGGCTGGCTGCATATAATGGAAAATAGGTATAATATCTTGGTTACTTTCCAAAATGATGTTTGAGTACTTAACTCTAATTATATGGCAAAAAAGTAAAGAACAACAATATCAGTAAGGACCTGTTAATTTCATTGCTTTACAAGTACGAACGTTTAATAAGTATTTTTTTCAGTTTCGACGATGAAGCTATGACCAAATTCAATGACTATTTTGTCACTCAGTGGCTTGAATATCCAGACCTCATTTGGTGTTGCCATAATGAACGCCATAGAACAACTAACTTGGCGGAATCATGGAATGGCAGATTCAACAAAATTATTGGAAAAAATCCCAGTTTATTATTGTTTCTGCAAACAATTGGCAACGACACATGTCACTTTGATATAAAACAAGCCAAGTAAGTTGTATTTTTTAGACAATATTTTTAAGCAGATATAATATTTTTAAAAGCAGATATAATATATATTTTTTACATAATACGAGTACATAGAAGAATTTGAAAATGGATTTGATTTTATTTATTTTGGTAGATATTATTGGTCGTCGCCTTCTATTACAGACGGTTACTGAAAAAAATATAGCTTAACTTAAATAACTGATGATTTTTGTTATAGCTTTCGACTAAAAAGATCACCTATAAATTCAAGAAAAAGAACAAGTATAGAAATCGACCGCCAGATTCAAAAGCTAACAAAAAGTTACGAAAATAAAGCTATCTCCATTGGTGATTTTCTGATTAACATATCAAAGTCAATATTTCGATCAGAACATTTAAAAAAATAGTTTATTTTAATTTTGTTTTTAGCCTATTAAAATGTTTAATACTTTTTCTCGATGTTGATTATTTTTTGTAGTTTATGTTTACAATTTGCGCCTTTTTCTCCATGTTGATTATTTGTAATTAATATATTTGTCTAGTTGGTTGTTGATTATTTTTGTAGTTTATATAAATTTACAATTACTGCCTTTTCTCAATGTTGATTATTTGTAACTAATATTTGTCTGGATGTTGTTTTTATTTGTAGTTTATAATATTTACAGTAATACTTTTCTGAGATGTGGATTTTTTATATTTTTTTTATTGTTGATTATTGGTAATTAATATTGTTGATTATTTTAAAAATTACATTGCAATTAATATTTCGTTTTACTGTTTGATATTTTTTTATAAATATTTTGAATTAATAAAAGACTGATTTAATATCGCAAACAGACGTTTTATTGATACACTCCTAAAAGTATTTATTTATAGATACACTTTTCTTTTCAGTTGTACCTTCTATTGTCTAACGTAGATCTAAAAGATGGGTACCATAGCGGGACTTTTTGATATTTATTTTAAGAGGGTGCCATACCGGGACCATACCATAGCGGGACTAACCCGAAGTGTTCACGGCCACCTTTGAAATCTAATAACATATATTTTTTCAAATCCTACGATCAAATATCCATTTTAAACTACCTATAATTTAAACAAGTATTGTAAAGGGAAGCGGGAAAGGCAAGATCACTTTCCGATTTGTTTTTAGTCGAATTTCATTTTACCGAAAACTAATGATCAACGTCTTTTTTCTAAATGTATTATATGATATATTTTTAAATCATCGAAGTATCATGTGTCATAGGTATTATTTTACCGAACTTACAAAATAACTTTTTGCTATTGGCCGAAGCCTCTTTTGAACTTTTTTCATTCGTTAAATGATTTATTTTTCATATTTTTTACCTCACCGAAACAACATTTTACGGGATATTGGTAACATGTTCAATATTAAATTAAAATAGTGTCATAAAAAGTTAATATGTTGTGTGTTAGGCGCGGAGGGGTGGGGTGGGCCCTCGTACTGAGGAGCAAGTGTCATTACATTTAAATATTTAATTAAACAAAATAAATACTAGGTTTTTAACCTACTACTTTGGTATTTGGTTTTGAATGGTATAATAAAAAATATAAGAACTTCTTGTTTTCGACCAAATGCAACATCGGATGACGAAAAAAATTGAATTGATCAACTTATACAGTGGCAGGCGAGACTTCGATGAAGTAAATAAAACGAAATGATAATAGTTGAAAAGTTTTTGGTGAAATGAAATTCGGTTAAATATTTTTCGAACTTATGATAGGTAACCATTGTAAAGAGCAAACAATTGTTTGTAGGAGGTAATCTAGGAGTATACTGATCCAAATCTGAATTTTTAGCTAATATAAAGTTACACTTACTACCGATACCGCTCATACTTTTTATCTCAGAAAAGCATAATTTTACGTTTTCAAAAAAGGTTTTTTCATCCTATATTGCTCCGTCCGTCTCTCTGTCAAAATGGAAGCATGATGGTATTGACGCGTCATAATATGACTTTAGTGGGCGGGGCCAATTAGCGCAGCTCCGAATAAAATGCGCGGATCAATCAATCTGCTTAATACGTGGGTAAAATTGTAAAACTTACGGTTCTTTCAGTGGCTCTGACATTTCCATTAAACTCTCGTTAGCCTTGAAGCAGCCCAGTGGAATTTTGCGTTGGGACACGAAGATGGTTCCTGGCTCCAAGCTGACGCAGCCTCGGAGACCATCGCTGGTGATGGCCATGCGGCTGAAGGAGGCGCACATTTGGAAGAGTACGCCCATCAAGAGGCACAACGGTTCTGGGTTTGACGCTGTAATAGAAATATTTTAAAGGGTTGTCCGAGTTCTAACGAAAAGACGTAAAATGATGATAAACTTTTGAACCCCTAAATAAATACTGTATCGCGTAAGGGGGCGAAAATGTATAGGCGTTTATAGGCAATATTATTAGGCATTAAGATATCGCCAGTGTTTGTGAAAACGTGCATAATTATGTGCTCTCTTTTACAAGCCTAGTTTGTGTTCGACTACCTCTTTCCATTGCCAAGTTTGTCCAGCAAAAGTGATTAAATATGACCTACTTAATATGTGTTTTACTCTATGCCCAGGAGAATGTAACATATGTATAATGAATCATATTTTATTATAATCATTAGAATTAACCAACTTTTCTCATATTATTATCAATACAGTAAAGTAAAATTATAAGTATTATATAAAGCCCACAGCTTCCGAGCTAAATGAAAGCAGAAAGGAAGCGTGAGCCGCGACTCTAGAGAGTAACAGGCATCGAATTCAACTTTCTCGCGAGTTTATCTGAGAAACTTCTAGATGCAAATATAGGTGATTGCAGCTCAGTCGGCGGAACAACTTTCTTTAGAAATGCGGGTGAGCGCCCTTATTGAAAGTTCCATTCGATAGATGTGGTTACAAATTAGAAAATTATTTAAAGTCAATAAGGTGTCGTTCCCAATAGACTCTTTATCTTTAAACGTTGACTTCAAATATGTAAGTAAATAGTTTTTCTTTGTCAAAGGAAATCTCTGTAAAATCTGATTACGATTTTTGGTTTTAACTTACAGTTACGTATCTTCAAAGGAAAAAAACAGCTTATGGCACTCGACATAGGCAGTTTTTTAAACGAAAAAGGCTAGTAGAGTAAAATAGTAACGGACTTTTTTGTCTTAAAAATATAATAGACAACAATAATGAAACTTAATTTTACCTTGAATTTTTTCATAGTCAACTTTCTTGCCGTGTGAGATCTGAACGAAGAAACCTTCGTCCTTTGAAAGGTACCTCATATGGATGCATTCTGAAAATTATAACGAAATCATTTAAATTAAAGTCATGCTGAGGCGGCTACTGCAACTATTTGGGATATATATATTTGAGCCGCTTGAGGTTGAAATATTAGGTCCATGTGGTCTGAGTGCTCATCGAGTCTTTCGGGATATCAGCAAACAACTTGTTCTTCGGCAAAAGAATAAGCATTGCTATTAAACTCGGCAATGCTACCAGAGTTCTCGGAACTTTTCCCATTGACAGCGACGAGGTTGATTTTTTGGTTGCCAAATGATTTATTTTATTACAAATCATACTTTTAACAAACGCGTATAAACGTTTGTAAAAAGTATGGTTCGATAAAAATAATTAACTTTAAGTCATTAATTACTACATTAGCAATGATACAATGATTCCAAATAAATTGGGTCAGTACAGTAAGACAGTAAAATATGATGTAATGTGTAATGATGATTCACTGATGAAGGGTTAAGGATGTAAGATTAACATCTAGATACTAGAATAAAATACAGGGTAGATTTTAAAGCACATGACACGATAACTGCATTCACAGATTTTAAAAAGTGACAGCAAGAAAATTATGCCAATTGATTTTACTTACACCTGTCTCAAAAATGCACCCTGGATCATTATTTACACAAGATGATTTTTTATATTATTTCGTTTGTTTAGAGTAGACAGCAAGTCTATCAAAATGTTATAAAACAAGGAACATACTTGCTCCCGACGGATCATAGGAGGTGATGTTCTGGTCGATGCAACAGGCGCAGGCGGGACCCTTGCATTTCCACTTGCACGACGGGTCTTCGCGGGACTCTGCAGCCGCTGGTGTTGCTGGATCCAAGAGCTTCTTAGCATCTTCTAGATTCAGGAAATCTGTGGAATAGAATAAAATTTATCATCGTCGTTTTAGGAGCAATATTTCTACAATGGTATTCGGCTGAATCCGATTTGACTGAGCGCCGACCACAATATAATCCGGAAAATGCTAGTTTTAGTGCAATATTTTTTCTCATCTGTTTGGCGATTATTCGAGCTATGTCTGTAAACATTCTCTTGCATATATTTTAATTTCTGATTCGATGATGCCAGAAAACTCCGAGCACAGCTTTGCCCTTTGTTCCGTTGCCCTTTGGATGACTAAGACTTCTAATGAGTTGTGTATGTTATCACATCACTAGTGCATAGCCTACCCTAAGATAGGTTAGTGAAATCCCTGAAAAAATGTACAGTCCTATGATATGGGCCTTGGGAGCGGAGCAATGAATAAGTTATATAAAACAAGCTGTTCAATGTTTGTCGAATAATGAAATAATTAATTTCTGTATTAGATTTAACAACGGAGGCTGTGTGCTCTATTTTACATATGTATGCACGGTTTTGGTTGTTTACCAACATTGTTTTACTACATATAGCAAGCTGATTATAAAAGTGGATAACTTTTCTGTTATATAATCAGATAGATAATCCTGTAGATAAGATATCCATTCAACCAAATCCTATAAAATACAAATTACTGAACGCAGAATCTACTTCAGTGAAAACTGGAACTAGAGTCCAATCTAGCTTTAAAGCTTTTCTCTTCGTAACAGACGACTCGTATAATATAATAATATACGATTGTGTTGAACGTAATCCTAATTAGATTTTATTATATTGTTATTATTGCTACGCTTTCTAAGCGTACGATGAAAGTTGATCTCTAATATAAGCCTAGGTAGCGATAAATAAATATAACATTTTGTCTATCTACATCCATTTCTTTTCTTTCAAAGGGCCAAACCTATAATTATTAATATTTTTTAAGTAAAACAAGGTAAAAAAGAACATTAGAAGTGTATTTGATAAATTGCAAACCAGTTGCGAACGTTTGCCCTCAGAATAAACACCTAATTAATTATATGACATAATCGATCGATTTTGAACTTTTTGACAATCGTTATTGCTCATAGAATTTTCACTTTGTCTTTATCTAAATAATTGTGGCTCTAGACAAAGTGAAAATTTAATTATTTAGAAGTCGGTTGTATTTTTTTGTTAACTCGACATCTGGCTCTAGTTGCCCCTAATGTTGATCTCAAAATCGAATGTATTCCACACAAGCTGTTTGGTTGACAACTGACACTTGGTTCAACCGGCTTTTGGGATGAACTTACGTTGAACCGCTTGATTGATATCGACGTTTTTTGAATATTGGCAATAGAGACAAAGATTTGAAGACTTGTTGTGTTTCAGTAATTAAGTTGTTTTTCTAGAAAAAGTGTTTTTTCTCAGCGATAAATATTGTTAATTGTCCAATCTCTTCGGGATTGACAACGTAACATAGCGGTAGCACCGGTGAATTCCATTAATTTTGTAGTGTGTGTTTTGTAGTTTTGTATCGGTTTTACTGATTAAATTTACTCAGGCTAGACCCTCTCAACTAAAATGACTTCTTTCGTGGCCAATAACCACGCATCACGTCATGAAAAGCAAAAAAAATGCCCCCAAATATTGTGTAGTCACTTTCACGCATGCGTTGTTTTAACTTTCACTAGTTCGGGTTTGGTTCTGTGAATGATGGAACAATGTCTATTTTTGTCTTGTTATGTAAGACGTGTGTCACGGTAGGTTAGGTAAGAGGTTTCTTTTGTTTTTGATTGCTTTTTAATTGTAAGTAAACTTTTGTATTGTTTTTGACCTGAAACGTGACAGTCGTTTTTATTTTCGCATCATGTATGGATTTTTCACTGTTTTGAATACTGGTACCAATAATTGATTAAAAAATTGGAGTTTTTTATTTCTGCAAACAATATTGAAATAACGAGAACAATATTGAAGTAAGAGAAAGTTTCGTTTTTATTCATCCTGCTTTTCTATCCACCCTTATTGACTTGCTTCTCATGTAGCATTTAATAATTATATGAAAAGCTATGAAAAAAAATGTGCTATGAAAATGAAAAAAACTCGTTATATAGATAAAGTAGAGAAGCAGTAACAAATACCGTACAAACATTCAATTACATTCGCGATGAAAAAAAAAAGGCAACGGACGATAGAAATTACCGTATTGTTTACACTAACTTTGGCATTGAGGTCAAACAAAGCTAAGCTGGAAAAAGTGCCTCGTCATGAGAGCTACGAGTATCTGTCATCTGCCTAGCCTTTTCCCAACTATATTGGGATCGGCTCCCAGACAAGCCGGATTCAGCTGAATACCAGTATTTTACGCGGAGCGGCTGCCTACCAGACCTCCACAACCCATTAACTGGGGAACACGGTACTTCTTGGCAAGACTGGTGTCAGATTTTCTGGCAACTGACAATCCGTAACGACTGTCAAAAATCTCCAAATGACAGCCGGGACCAACGGCTTAACGTGCTTTCCGAGGCACGGAGAAGTCTCGTTATGTTAAGATGGTCACCCATCCACAGACCAACCTCGGCAAGCGTTGTTTAACCTCGAAGATCGACCCGTGCGGCTGTTATAATTTAGCCACGAGCTCCTCTAGTTACGAGTATCTGTAAGAAATCAATTATTCCTCCAAACGAAAAACAAAGGTTTCTTGTTGTTCACCGCTGTGGCCAAAATTGTCGTTCGGCGGATTATAATACTGTAGATCAATGTAGAAGACCATATATTTCACAAAAACTTTTTACAAAAGAAAAAAAAAACAAAACAACCGAATTCTAAACAAAAAAACACAAATAGCATAAAATAACTTTAATTTCGGAACTCGGTGTTTTTGGTTTTTTCTTCGTTTTTTAAAGAGTTCCGTTTCCTATCTCTGTTCTTCATCAGATCTTCACCAAACTAGAAAGGAACCACCTTGAATTACTTAGATACTCTTCATCCAAACCATCCTATACAATTTTACATTTTCATTTTACATCGGTAAGAGGGAATGAGAACATTATCAATGTAGTTTAAGCCACGCATTATTAGGGATAACTGAAATACTTGTCGTCAGATTTAATTCAAATTTAAATGGGACCACACGACAAGCACCAGCTTTCGAATATAAAAAGTATCACCGAAATCGAGTCACCCAGTACAAAGTTATGAGGTAACACACAAAAAAAAATACAGTCAACTTGAGAACCTCCTCCTATTTTGGAAGTCGGTTAAAAACTGTGCGCATATACAGGCGCTCTCTCTTCCTTTATTCTCATAGTTTAATGGGAAGGCAATCCTATACGACGGGATAGAGATCAGGCGCAGGAACTTTCCAGGCCCGTGCTACCATCGGGCCTGGAAACGCCCAATGGTACTTACTACTCCACCGAATTTCCAAACTCCGAGCTACTGGCACACTGCATTTATTGCTTATTTATTTACGCGCTTGTATTACTTTATATTTCTACTAGCAGCACCCTGCGGTTTTATCCCCGTAGTTCCCGTTCCCGTGGGAATATGGGAATAAAATATAGCCTATGTTACTCGTGGATAATTTAGCTTTCGAATGGTGAAAGAATTTTTAAAATCGGTCCAGTAGTTTTTGAGCCTATACATTACAACCTACCAAACAAACAAACAAACAAACAAAGCTTTCCTCTTTATAATAATAGTGTAGACAAAATGACATGGAAGTGCACATATTGAAGACAATAATGAAGGCGTCAGCGCACCACCTTCATCATTGTCCATTGGAAAAGTAGATATTGAGTAGTTCTTTCTTCTTTCTTTTTCTTTCTTTACATTCTTCAACAACAGAAATTGGGGTTTAACTGTAGGTACACCTCTGCTTCTCGCCGGATTTGGGGAGGATGATGGTGTTCTGGGTGCTAACATTTTCCCTTGTCCAATCCAATATACCAAACTCTTACGATAAATCAGGAGATTATAGTAAGTAATAGTCGAGTTGAGAATTTGTGAACGAAATAACTTTGCCTTATGTTTATAAATCAGAGTGGATTAGTTATTGATTACTAATTTTTTATTGCGTTCACTTTTTACCTAAGAACTTGTCCATTTTGTAGATGCAAAAAAGTAGTAGTAATAGCAAATAAGTGAAGAAAACTCTATTTTAGTATCACGTAGCGAATGCAGAAATATTAAAATATACATAACAAATAAAACTGTGAATGTATATTACTCAATTTGATAAAGTGATAATTATCAGTCACTCAGTTTGATAATTGCTTTTACAATCTTCCCAACAATATTTTCCTAAGCACAATCTGGCAGCTATAATATCAGACATGTACCAAAGTTCCTTATGTACAACGGTTCATTAAATTAAAACAAATAACGAATGCAATATTCATTCGCATCGTATCTGTTATTCATTAGACGCAACCTTAATAGCTTCCTGTCGCACACAGCTGTCAATCAAGCTTACATTAATCACTGTGAGCCAATTGTTGCCCTAATACACGAACACTTTCTAACTACATAGTTACTTAGGGGATCAAAGTACTTACCCAAAATGTTTGCACAGTGGGCTACCGCAAGTACAGCGAACAAAGAAAGCGCGAGTTTGACCGACATGTTGATCAGCTGTCACTGTCACGGATCTTGTAAAAAAAAATGAAAAAACGAAAATGCCAATTTATTTTATACGCGTTTTATAAAAGTGGCTCGTGTGAGAAGGCGACCGTCGCAAGCGCCGGCAATACACTGCTCCTTCCCAGAGATCTCGCTCCGGCCGTTTCACCTCGCTCACAATGGAAGGTGAATTTTAAATAAAGCATAACGCTGTAATATAACGACATGCATCAGTGAGATGCATCGAGAAAGCGTCTGTCATATTCACTCCCCCTAATTCAAACATGTCTTTAGTATAGGGGGAAATTTTATTTTGTAAATATGGACATTTTAGTACGTAGTTGGGTAAAATGTGGGAGCTCGAAACTTGTTTGTTCGCTTTCTCCCGGTCGCTATAGACGCTGCCATGTGTTTATAAGGCAAACAATATAAGTGACTGGTGACTAATACGTTTCTTATTCATAATAAGTAATGATAGTCTATGCTTAGAGAAATTTAAGTGTAAGTACTTATGTGGCTACTGTTAGGTACTTGTGTATAATTTAATAACTAATTTGCATTAAATTAATTCTAGAAGGGTTGTTTTAACAGATATTTTGCGCGTTTCATTTTTCTTGGTAACTCGAAACTATCCATTATTCCACACAGATACAATAGTATTTTTAATGAGTGATCATTTAAAATACGACTGTATCTGTTTGTTAATTTTGCTAACAGCTGAACGGATTGGAATGAAATTTGGCGCACAATTAGACCCTGCTCTGGAGCAGGGCAGGGGTTGTTTTATTTTATTCCAGGAGTGATACTTTCTAAAGAACTTTCAAGCTTTCAGCCTCTGGAAGAAGCCAGTAATAAATATTAAAAAAAAAACTTGATTTAATTTGCATAATAGTTTTACTTTACAAAACTGAATTTAAAATCAAACGAAGCGAAACCAATTTGAAGGTTTTGTAACGAGTATCTCGTTATAAAACCATCAAATTGGTTTCGCTTACATACATATATTATATATTAATATGTTTTGCGTCTATTTATGTTTTTTATGCACCCGGGATAGACTAGAAGCTACCCGAATGGTCCTGTAATTGATTCTTCCATGGAAAGTCTTTCAAATATAAACTGGACACTTTTCCAACCACTAGTTTTCTTTATTTCTAAATAAAACTCAGTAGAATCAATTGTAATAAAATCAATGGTTAAACTGTGTTGTACTGTTCTGTATCGATATGACATTAAGACTGTTAGGCAAATAAAGATCTGGGCACGCTACCATTTGATTGCGGCGATAAGTCCCCTTGAGAAGTGGTTGGAGAGACGCCACAGCGTCCTCACCTTCTGCCTGACGCAGGTGCTTTTCTTTTTGCTTTTACGGTGGCGGTCTGCCCTGCTTGGGTAGAGCAACGCCATGTCCTCGACGAGGTGGTCCACCATGGCGACCTATTGCTTCCTGCCCTGGTTCAATCCATGGCCCGGAGCGATGGGCATGGGAAGTCGTCACCTCCTTTTGCGAAGTAGTAATGCTAGCAAAGGAGGAGGCAGACCACGCGAAGGTAAGGGATCACTCACGCCCCAGCCACCGTCAGGGGGCGCAGGGCAATTCCCGTTTCATCGTATGCACGGACCTGGGGATGGCGAGCTCTTAGTGGCTCGCCGTCCGATAACAACTAAGCCCGGGTGGAACGAGCGTCTTAAAGAGATATCAGCAAAGAAGATGTGACCTCATAGAGTTAGTGCCTGCTAGGGTTGCGGAAATTGTTCGAAAGAGTCATCGCGGCCCTGGAACGCAAAGGGCACTAGGAAGGAACACGGGTGTGTTTTAGTCAGTAAAAGTCTGATATTCCCTTATAAATTCAAAACTACATTTAAAAATAAAATGGCCAAGCCCCAAACCCCTTTTTTAATTTCCTATTAGCCTATTTTGTCCCACTGATGGGCAAAGGCCTTCCCCATATCCTTCCAGAATCTTTACTAGAGCCTAAAATCGAAAACTTTAAACTGCTATTTTTATAAAAACTACTTCACGTCATGACGTCAAACAAAAATGGGGCAAGTGCAATGTGCATAGAAAGCTAGTGCTCCTCCGGTCCGTCTCTACGTCTGTCTGACGGTGCACACTAGTCAGGTGCGCGCGCCAGTGCCCCACTTGCGGGTCGTTGTCTTATGCAGTGCAGACTATGGTAAGTGGTAGAGCTGGCAAGATGTTACGTGATGATGGACTTGGTTAATTGACATAATATTTAATTGCTTATAAGATGAGATTAAAATAAGATGCTCGTAATACCTGAATAGGTAACGACGCAAGTTTTTAGCCGTAGGTAATGTTTATTTCGGGCCTACGGGTGGCGAGCTATGGGTGGCTCGCCGTCCGATAGCAACCATGCAGGCCCGAGTCGACGGCGCGTCGTGCCTCAAAGAGCCGTCAGCAAAGAAGACGGGGCCCCATAGGGTCAGTGCCTGCTAGGGTTGCGGAATTTGTTCGAAAGAGTCACCGTGGCCCTGGAACGCAAAGGGCACAAGAAGGATCACGGGTGGGTTTTAGTCAGTAAGAGCCTGACACTCCCTCCTGCCTCGCCCAGAGCGGGAGAAGTCATTTGATGATTTCCCATCCAAAAAAATAAATATAGGTATATCAAATATTAAAATGTACTTCGATATTTATACATATATCAATGCTTTTCACAGATGGCTGGTTAAAATAATTTATAATACCTCATGGTATAATACATAGCATAAATGGGAAAGTAACTCTGTTAGTGTGTTTGTGCGTAACATACGTATTCACCCCGAATCTGAGCCTAGAGTTTTCGGGTTAGCCGAAACTACGTAGTTTCGAAAAAAAAAAACTTAACTCTGTCTCTATAAGCAAAGAAATGTTTTCATATTTTTTTAGTACCTATATGGTTTTAGTAAAAAATAAGTAATAAATACACTTCGTCCGGAACTCTTTGTGCACGAGTGCAACGCGCACTTAGCCGGTTATATTTTGAACCATTTTGTAGTCAACCTATGAATTGTTTAGTCAGAAAATTTTCATAACCCTTTACAGTTTTATATATTTTCAAGCGTCTACACAATAAATTTAACCAGCTGAGTTCCATTGCTGTAGGTTTGTTACTCTGTGGTACACGTATAGACTGTCAAGTTCATGAACGTGCACGCTATTGAAGACCAACCTTTATTAACACTCGGCTATTAAAAACACGATTCTTAAAAATAACTTTTATTAATTCTAGATTAAATTAGTATTTTGACTGGGTAAGGATAAAACAAAAAATAAGTAAAGAACTAACTTTAGGACAGTTCGTGTTAAATAAAATTCTACTTAAGAGCGGAAATCTTCTTTCATATTTATTGATTCTCGGTATTTAGTAGTCTGAGCCACAATAAGAATCCAACTCGTTTCGTCATCCTATTGGGCCTGCCGCGTCACTGGTTCCTGAAGTTTGAGATACTATCTGTGTTTCACCTAATTCTCTACGGTTTGAAAAAATCTTTCAGTGTTGTATAGCCCATTTATCGAAGAAGGCTATAGACTATATATCATCAGTTCATCACGCTAATACCAATAGTAGCAGAGCAGTCGTGAAAAATGTGACACACAGGAAGTTGCGCGAGTCAGCTAGTAAAAAATAAACTGAAATTCTTTATGTCCAGATTTGACATCGAAATAAATAACGACACGATGAAACAATAGTAGAATATAATATATATAATGGAGTCTGCTTTCAATTGCCTTTCTTGGCTTACTCTGTAAGTCTACTATTGTTTCATCGTGTCGTTATTTCCTTGGTAGATTGTAGTAAATAGCACAACGCACAAAGGTACTGAAAAAAGAACTAAAAAGCACAAAGGAACTGCCTTACACACCTACTGCTTATTCTTATTGAAATAAACAGTACCTTTGCGCTCTTGGTTTCTGTACTAAATTTTCTATTTTAAGTATATTGTGTGTACATAAATAAATAAATAAAAAAGCGTAATACCAGCATGCCTTCTGCAGAATGCAGTTGGACATAACTAAAACCTTACCGTACACGAATGGAATTTAATGCTACTTTAATACTCGTAGCTTGATTCCGGGTTGGTCTACAGTTTTTGTAACAAAATTCGTACATGCTTTTCACCGTTTATAGCTTGAAAAAAAAATAGAGATAGGTGAGCGGAACTGATTAATTGGTATTAAGAATGGATTCGCGTAATTGTTGATTGATTTTCGTTTTCATTGCTTTGAAGAAATACGGTTGCTTTGAGGTATTAATGGCAGGTATCCTTTACTTCTGGATTTTGGAAGTCAATTTCAATGTCATGTCAGTAGTAATTTTCCAATTATTGTCTTCATCTTCATCAAACTGTGATGCCATCTCCTTTTGGGGTTACCGAGTCATTGGTTTTTGCTCTTCGGTACCCAATTGTTCCACTTTGACCCAATTCACTTGTAGCCGCCATTTTAATTTGGCAGCTTCGTTGCCTACATCTTGAATTTGAGTTGTTTTTATTTTACTAGGATCTCCATCAAAGAATACACCTTAGATGCTATTTTATAAAGGACAAGAACTAAATTCCATGTGCTCCCTCAATTATAAGGAGACCACGATGCAAAGTTAAAATTAAAATTTTATAGTATTATTAAAGTTGATGATAAGATTAAACTTAACTTTAAAACAAAAATTTCTAGGGTTTAGGTTTTTAATAACTTTACAATGTTCTAGAAAGTAAAGTCATGATTAGCATAATTTCAGCCGAAATACAGACATCCACCTTACTCGACAAAGACCGGGGAGGGAGGCGTAAACGTCTTAAAACCTATACGAACTAATGGCGGGCACTTCGTAGTGCGGCCAGAAATAAATACTCGCATCCAGCGGAATCCACAAGCCATTAGCACGTAATCCCTGCAAAGGTAGGTATTTTTCTTTATAGGAAGCAAGTGGGCACATCATTCAATAAACGTGTTCCCGCATCTTTGAATTCTTATAAGTGTGTATGTATGTGTGTGTCTTAAAAGTTTTTATAAAAAAGAGAGTTTTACGTGGGAAGTTGAATCGACGTGTGTTTGTAGGAAGCAGTGGCCTTGATACTCACGAAAGAAAAGTTGAATATCGATAATGGAGACCGCTTTCAATTACCTTTCTTGGCTTACAAGTATTTTATCGCTACCAAAATTACTTGTTGAATGCAGGGGTAGTAAAATAAATCACCTTATTAAATACACAGCATCGGGAAGGTGTATGATCGAGAGTTTACTAGATCAGAAACTTTCCACATTCTGTGTTTCAGGTGGGTAGGTAATTTATTTTACTACCCCTTTATATAACGTATAATTTTGCACAAATATATAATTACGATATGTTAGCACAAATATTTTATGATCAGTTAAGTTCGATTTTTCATGCAAGTTTTATTTCTGTGAAGATACTAAAATAAATGTTTAAATAAAATATCAACATGGTAGAAAACAAAAATGATCAATGCGTAGGCTTAGTTTTATTTCAATTCATCACTAGGTATAATATATTTTAATAAGTATGGACACTAAACAGACAAACACCATGATTACATAATTTATAATCTGTAAAAAAAAATAACAATCTCACACTTTTAAAAATAAACGCAACAGTACATAACTACAAAAAGATAGACGCATATTACATACAAACATATAACATCATAAAAAACAATATGGCGCCGTGAATGTTACACCATAGTTTAGTATGGACCCACTAACGATGCCCCCCAGTGTAAACACGTGAACACATACACCAAGAGTGGTCAGAATTCGATCCCATACACTTTCTACGCGAGAAAGTGACCACTCATGGACCAAATGCCGGTGATGACCGACCTGACGGGTTTAGTTCGAGTTATGTGAATTGGCTACTGAGTTGTTACGATACCTTGGGACTTTTTTTATTCTTTTGGTTGTTACTTTTAGGCTACTTAACCTTAACTTATCTGATTGATTTTCACTATTTTAAGTTTAAATGCGATAGACGATGTAAGTAAATATTTTTTTACAACTGCGAAACCCGATCGATTTATCTGCTGGATCTAAAGATTTTTTATTTTTGGTATACTCGTTTTTTTATCACTATCTCGCCTGATGGCAAGCAATCATCACTCGGAAAAGAAGATGACGGTTGTGAAAGTAACATATTTTGGCACATATGTTGACTTTGCTATTTTTGGATATTTATGTTTCTCTAACAGTACACCGATATCACTATCAATATCACTTAATATAAAAAACACTTTTTAACAAAAAAATACAACCGACTTTTACACAAAAAATCAAAAAAGTGCAAAATAACTTTAATTTCGGAAGTCGGTGTTTGTGGTTGCTTTTTCGTTTTTTGAACACCGACTTCCGAAATTAAAGTTATTTTGCACTTTTCTGTTTTTTTGTGTAAAAGTCGGTTGTATTTTTTTGTTAAAAAGTTTTTTTATTTTTCACTTTTTAGTGGTACCTACACCCCCTCCCCTCCCCCACCTAAACGAACCAATCACATTGGTGTAAAAAAAAAGTACTGCTCCTTTGCAGAGTAAACTAAGAGGTCGTCAATGTAGACAATGTAGATATTTTTTTTAGATTTTTCGAAAACCGCTTGGTTGATTTCGATAAAATCATGGGACCATTTGGGAAGTATACCCTTTCCAACAAAAAAAGAATTTTTCAAATCGGTTCACAAGCGACGGAGTTATGCGTGAACAAACATTAAAAAAAAAAACATACAAACATCCGAATTGAGAACCTCCTCCTTTTTTAGAAGTCGGTTAAAAACAGTAAAACAAATTCAAAATAAATCTATTTAAATATGCCAATGCGCAGGGTCACTATTATATCCGAGAGCATCGTTCTGTACCAGACGTTTCTGGAAGTTACGAAGAAATGAAACGCATTTCTGAGAAACAATCACGGTTTCTTAATTTCCTTGGAAATGCCTATAAAAGTGTATATTACGGAGTTTTTTTGATGTAATTATGTAAGGTTTTATTATTAAATATTTGGACAGTGAAAAACACTTTCCAAAATAGATGGTTAGTGGTAGCAGGATTTTTACCAAATTAAAATTGTTTTTTTTTTTCAAATAAAGTTTAATGATTAACACAACCTGTTGTTACAGTAAAGTAACATTAGCGACCGTAAATTGTATGTTAACACCAATAAAAACGTCAAACAATCAAAGCAACGAACGCACAAACAAAAACAATTGCATCCGTCAATTAACCTAGCGAATCGTTTTCACACCCCAAAAAAGCTCGCATTAAGTGCCTATCATTTCCTTCCCAAGTAGTGCTGTACAAACACTGAATGCCGACTTTACTTGACACTAAATTCTACATACCCGACCAACTGCGTCTCGGCTTTCTCCCATCCTTTACTGTTCGTACGCGAGTAAAAGAGAGGTACAAAAGGCAGTTTTCCTTTCTCGCCCACTGTTGTACGTCAGTGCACATTTCTCCCGGAGCGACTCAACGCTTACAACAAATCAGTGTGGCTGTTACTACGGTGTCGTCTGCGTTTTTAGATCCGTATTGTGTGAACTCGCAATTATATTTTGTATTTATTAGAACGTGCATCGAAGGTGTTTAATATATTCGAGTGTTGAATTCATTGATTGGGTATTGAAGTTTTTAACTAGAAGGTAAGATTTTATTTTAACTATACTTCTATCAATTTTTTTAATTTTTTTTTTATGAGGTAAAATTTTCTGTAATATTATTTTGAGTGATTATCTGATTATACTTCAATAACAAAAACATAATATTATGTACTTGAAAACTACGTCATATATTTTGCATCAAAATATGTACCAATATGAAGAAAGTTCAATAGCAAAACATGCATATTAATGTAAACACGCGTGTATAATTTCACATAAAGTATCGGTGCAATGAGCACTGGAAAAGACTTCAACGCGCTGCTGACTTAAAATTGCACGAACAATATTTGTTTCCCAGCACAGTTAAATATTTATGTTAGTAACTTAATTTTAATTGTAAAGCTAAATTAAGAAAGACTGAATAAAATAAAATATTGTTTATATTATACCAACGTACAAAACATTGAGCATTAGGCTAACATATTTAAAGCTAACTAATTTAATTCATACATATAATATTTACTTGAAGGAAAGAAAAAAGTATCTGTATCTATAAGGTCTCTTTTAACATTTGCAGGCAGGGAGCCAGTCTTCAAGATGAAGCTCTCCCTGGTTTTCGAGCTACTTCTAATATTCATACTCTTGGCCTTTGCCGCGTCGAAAAGTGTCAGTAAGTATCCTGGACCATTCATCGTGAACTAGTCAATAACAATGTCCATATTAGTCAACTGTCAGAATTTAATTTTCGAACAAAAACGAATCCACCAATGATTGATCGTTGTCGTGTCCGAAGTTTAACGCATTATTTATACAGTCAATTAATGTATCAACATTTGTATGCCCAGTACATTGTAGAGGTGTCCTTTAAAAAACTGTGAAAGTCGGCGATCGACCGGTCGATCGTCAACATCAAATTTTTTGTGCTGAATTACTTTCAATAAAACATCGCATAGCGTGTAAAGCATTGATTTTTTTAGTAACGAGATATATAAACTAGCGTATGATATTACTTCGCTGATATGTCATACGTTTTTCGTCGAAGCGATAAAACAGTTTCACGGTTTGTTCAAGATAGTAATTAATATTTTGTATGGAAAGTGTCGTATTTATTGACAAAAGCAATTACTTTATTCAGTAAGACAGCAACGATGCAGTTAATCTTCTCTCCCGTCAAATGCAAAACGCAATGAATCGATCAATCAAAGACCAAGCTTATAATTAACTACAATTACTCAGAAATGTTGGAAAAATATGGTCTTCTAAAATAAATAAATGACACTGGAAAATGTTTGAAATTAATGGCACTGTGTGAACATTAAATTCACTGCTTCTCGTAGTTCCACCCGTTTGAAATTAGCACTTCCCCGTTTATTAAGTAAAGCCTATCTAACTATAAGTTATGTTACTGTAAAGTTTCCGAAAAAGATTTGATGATTCATCCTTAGAAAATTTCACTTGGATGTACGAATGGCCTCCCATGCTACCAAAGGCCATTGATAAAACTAACGTAAATGGACTGTTTTTAGGAAAAGAAAAAAACAATGTGAAGAAAGGTATCCAGAATAGGAACGACGACGACAAACAACAAATACAACAAATTGACGAGAATAACATCAACAAGTACTGCAAATGCGTGGAGGCTTACTGTAACTGCTGCCGGGAGTTCAAACTGCCTGTTGTTGAATTAAATGGACCAGGTAAGGACTCATGCGTTCATGGTTAAGGCTATTTCAGCATACCACAGTGTCAGACTTTTTTCAGATCATCATAACATTAGAAATTGGACTGATCAATATCGTACACGATAGATTTAAAGGAAATCTGTTAAATAATATGTAATTTATCAAGGCTGTTTTGATTTTAAATTAAGCCATGAATATTCAATAATGAATACTATTTTTCCATAAGCTCAATGTTCCTATACGAAATTGAACATATCGGTGCGCCAGCAAGGGCAGCAAGCAACGCCGGCGCCGTCGTCACAATAAATATTCATAACCGTAACCAATTTCACATCCACATAGTTGTCCTCCTTCGGTTTAGTGCTTTGGACTTTGGTTATTAACGGATAAACTATAATATAACACTAGCTTCTGTCCACGGGTTCAACCGCGTGAATGTCTGAAAATATTCCAAGGAAATGTTTTCATAGGATAAAATATCTCTATTTAATAATCTCGGAAGTGATCATCAGTTTGCCAAGTCTCAACCAAATCCGTTCAGTTAAAAGCATCCAAATATTAAGAATTTCACATTTGTAGTGTATCAGTTATTTCTAGTATGTTCTCTTTCTCTGTAGAATCTGTTACATAATGTCATTCATAAGACTCGTAATCCATAACTTGTAAAAGTGAGACGAGGTCAGTTACAAAACTGATGGTAAAGTCCGGAACATTGAACTGACTCACTGCCGGTATAGAATACGGATCTCTGAGTTTGGAAATTACGTTGAAGCTGATGAAATCAGTCCAAACTATTGAACAATCTGTGGGTTTATGAAGCTATTTCACCTTGCAATTCATATTGAAGAAAGTATTATGAAGTAGCTTTTTTCGCTGCCGTGATTTATTCCAATGGGAACTGCGCTCATTTCCGGTAGCCTAGAGGCACTCAACGGTAATGTAGCTTCCTATAAGTCCAAGTATTTTCTAAATCAGATCGGTAGTTTCAGAGATTTTCAAATATCGAAATCCTTCTTGTAAAATTAGTATTGAAGATGGATTTAGATAAAAACGAATAAACAACTAAACATTTTTCTGATGTTTTTGATGACTACAAATAAATTAAATAATGTGTCTGTTCTTTCAGGATGTGCCTCCTTGATGTACCTCAATGGCGACAAAATGTCCGTGTCGTTGAGTTTCGGAAAGAAGGTCATCACAAACCGGACACTGTCGAGTAAGTTTTTATGTTTATTTTCACTTTTGTTTTCAAACAGAAAGCCCATGTATATACAATTATACATATTTATGGGTGCTATTAATCTCTGAAGATAGTTTAACTCGTGAAATAGGTTTACAGTATCTTCAACGTTGTCATTGTAAAAAAAAAAACTTAGCATTGTATTTTCTACACAGGTAAGAAACCCAGCCCTGTCTGTATGCCACTGCCTGGTGGTGTATCCAAGTTTTGTGGACGTGTCTACAATATCGCCAGAGCTGGTGAAGAATTCAGAGCTTGTCTGGGTTTAGAGCTTCAATCGAAGAAAACAGTGGAAGCAGCCGTTCGAGTGTCCTGTTTCAAGTTTGGTCCTAGAGGTGTGACCTCGGAACCAGCTGACCCATTGCCTTTAGTCCCTCAGGACGAGAAGACTGAAGACGATGATGATGACGATTATGAGGATGATGATGCATTCGGACTTGGAGCCGAAGAAGACGATGATGACGACGACGACGACGATGATGATGATGATGACGGTAAGTGTCTTATAAAATCCTCTATGCAATAAAAAATATAGTGATTTAACAACAAAAAAAAAAACATATTTTCCAGGTACACTCGATGCCGTCAACGACGTAGACAGTACCGACTACACAGGTTTCAGTCTTCTAGGAGAAGATATATTGGGAGACCTGTTTGGATCTACAGGTGGAAAGAAAACGAACAAGATTAAGAAGAAGCAAGCACCTGCCCCGTCTACAACAACAACCACTACCAGACGTCCTAGACCCTCACGAAGACCTACAAGGAGACCTGGTACAAGGACCACGACACTTCGTCCCAGACGCACTACTACTGCAAGAGTACCTAAGCCCGAGGTAGGAAACAGGCGACCAACTCGCAGACCTAACCGGAGACCGACCAGGAAACCAACTACGGAAAGCACTTCAACGTCAATCCTCACAACCACCACAACTACCACAACCACAACTACAGCTAGACCAAGTTCTCCAGTAGCCTCAAGTTCAGTAACTGCTGCTATTCCAGTCACGAGCACTATTCAAGAACAGTCAGCACCCGTGTCCGTTATGATGGTTAAACAACCCACTCCGATCATGATTGCAACTACTCCTAAAAGTGTAACCGATTTTGAAGATCCAGGACTAGAAATGTCATTGGCACATATCACTGGTCAATTATCTGCAATGCCTGTTACACCAATGATTTCAAACGAAGGCAAAGATTCAAATGTAATGGACAAAGAGGAAGAACCAGCAAACTACGAGAAAGTGATTACAATCACTCCAAAAACACCGTCAACTATTTCTTTTATTCCTACTTCTGAGGAGGCCGTCAATGATGACATGATTCAAATTGTGCAAAGTTTTGACTCTGCCTCAGCAGAAACTATGCCCGAAAAAGAAATCACATCTGGAGATGAAAGCAGAGCTCATATGTACCAATTTGGTGCTCCCGTTCCAGAAAGTTATTACGAAGGTCTTACAGTACCGAAGAAGAAGAACAGGGACAAACAATTCAACCTACGTGATTTAGATGTTCTCAATCTCAGTCAGATCGGAGAAACCTTAGGCGATGAATTGGGAATATTTGGTAAAAATAAGAGACAACACAGAGACAACAAGGACACGAAAGTACATGGTGGAAACGATCAAAGCAATGAATACAACGACTTTGTTGATGATTTTAGTGAATTGGCTTTGATGATGAGAAAATCTTCGAATGATAATAAGAACAATAAAAATAAGAAAGACAGGAGAAGACAGAACAAAATGATGCGCGAATGGTCACAAGTATGACGTCGTAGTCAGACTAGTTCTAAGTAGCTCTAGACATTATTTATTTTTGTACTTTAAATTATTTATTGTGAGTGTTGTAAATAGCAAAATTTTGTATGAGATTATTTATTTTTGCATGAATGAGTAAAAACTTTTTCAAAAATCTGCCTTTATTTATTCATCCAAATTGTTCAGTAAAGTATCCCTGGATGGTTGAAAATGCTAAGAAACTTTATTTGACTATTTTCAATTGCTAAGCTGTAGCCCTGTCGAGTCAACACTCAAAGTAACAATCAGATAATTGGTTGATTTGTCAAACATTTGATAAGCAAGCAGAAGAAATAATTAAATATTTCATGCTATCGTTCATGAAATATGTAAGTTCAGCATTATATTTAAAAAAACATTCATGTCTTTTGTACCTACTATTAGTTACGCTAGCATAAATTTAATAGAGATCATTTTTTTTTATGTAATGACGATTAAGCTATCAGATATAAGAAGTGAAGAAGCCTATGATACAGTCGTGCATCATCATATCTTTCTAGAAAATTTTGATGAAACATAAGAAGTGAGCTACGTTTTACGGTAGTATAATCAGCCTTTTAACGTTCCCACTGCTGGGACACAGGCCTCCTCTCTAGGAGAGGTTACGGTAGTATTTTCAACTAAAATATTATTGCTAATGTTACTTGAAAAGGCGCCCAAAAATAGCAATAGGTGAATTAAAAGTTTTTCGAAAAAAAATCCATTTAGTCAAAATCAAAAAGAATGAGGTCTATTCTTGAAACAGATGTATATTAAGTTCCAAAATTAAAAAAAAAATAATTTTGAAAAAAAAAATGGAAATCCTCAAACATCCTTTATCTAATAGTTGTACTTTACCAGAAAATTTTTACTTTATATTTCGACGAATTATGAGCAAAAAATTATGTTAACTCGAAGTCATTAATTCTTATTCAAACGACATTTAAATTATGCATGATGCAACAAACAATCATTATGAATATCTCAACCTTATTTTCTCAATCTCGCGTTACGTTTCTATAAGGATAAGGCATATGTGTGTACTGTGAATTATTGCACAATCACTTTCAATGCTCAGTTGGCACAAACATTAAATAATAAACGTTAATGTAATAGGTCAATACAAATTCTTTTCACGTTTCCATATTGAAAGTACGCAACGCAACATAATATAGTTTTAAATTTCAACTTTCTCTCGTACTGCCATTAAAATTTAAAACTTGTTCCTATCACTGACTGTGCAGCTTTAAATAAACATTGAATGTTTAGTGGTCGACCGTTAAATACTCCCGGTTACTTGCTACGCTTACAATCCGTAATGAGGAGCCTAGCTTAACTGTTCAACTTTACTTATCTTGCTCCACAGAAAATGGGCCCTTCAGTAAAACTGTTTATATTGCTAATGATATCTACTTATCATTTTGGATTCGGTGAGTGATATATTCGTACAAAATTATCTTATTTCAAATCAGCAGTATTGAGGAAAAATAATAATTATTGATTACAGGTGACAAACCATATAAAGTTATAAAATTCAAAGTACCTCAAACGGTTTGGAGGCAAGCATTGCATCCAACTCCTGTGCTTAAATCTCCTGTCACCATTACTGTGCCTATAAACGTTCAGGATGAGAATATTGATGGCGATGACGAGATTAACGAAGAGATAGAAGATGAAATCGAAAACGAAGTACCTCCAGCAGACACTGTTGCTGAAACTGCTAATGCAACTCAAGTCTTAGACGATCCAGTAGCAGTTGTGAGTACTGCTGCACCAGCTGCAACACAAAGTCCAGTTCTCCAAGATGAAGTCGCGACCCAACAACCCGCGCAAGAAGTGCCTGGTCAAGTCATAAGATTTCCATGTGCGTGTCGAGGCAGGCAGTGTGGGTGTTGTACAGGCGCTCTAATGGACCGATTTAGAATGAAAGCGTGTGGAAACATCACTTTTGTGCCAGAGGACTTTGTATTCGACGTGAGGATGAGTATCAACAATAACACTGTAGTACGGCGAAGAGTTTCAGGTGAGAATGAACATTAACGAAAATTTCTATTTCTTTGTATGGAACATATGCATACAGTTTGGAATACAAATTAGGTTTCGAAGGCATAAAGTAAGCTATTTAAAATCAATGGCATAAACCAAAGGTGTTAATAGAAAGTGATTTCAGCCAGCGACCCGCCGCCGATATGCTTCAACCCACGAAGAGCTCCATTTGTACGTGTTTGCGCCGAAATATCGAATATACAAATTAGAAACAGAAACGCTCATGCTTGTTTAGACATCAATGCAGATATTGGAGGATTTCCAGTTTACTCTGCGTCATTTAGATGCTTCAGGTAATATGCTAAGTACCTTGCTTTGTGTTATGCAACAGAATTCAATTATGAATCTTAATATTTGTTGTATTTACAGACTGGGAGCATCAGGAGTACAGACAGGGTTAAAACCGAGACCAGTTTCATCAGGACCCAAGCCAGTCAGTCTGTTTGGCAACAGCAATAATGATGACGGCGGTGGTGGTGGCTTCTTGGAAAATGCAGCTGGCAATGTTTTTGGTGGAGATGGTTTATTCGGAGGTGGCGGCTCCAGTGATGATGGTCCTTTCGACGGCCTCGGTGACGCGTTTGGAGACCTATTCGACGGCGACTCTTAGTCAATTGCGATTGTCAATTTACATACCAGTATTTTTAGTAACGTACAAATAATGTATAATGTAGTTAAGTCTATTTATTGTTATCAATAAAATACGTTCATAAAACTGAAATTTGATTGAAATATATTAAAGTGATTCTATCTGAACTCAACGTGAAAGTGTAAATATTGAGATAAACAGATCTTTCTCTGCCCCTGTTGAACCGGTTCACTGTTGTGAATGTGAATTGGAGTGCCCGGCTTGTTCAGACGATACGCGCACGCTCAGATTCGCGCCACAAGATCGAGGAAAATGTGTTCAGTGATATTTTTATTCGCGCTGTTTTGTCTACAAAATATACAAGGAGGTAACATTATTCAATCGTTAATTTTTAGTGATCGCTTTTGAATATTTGTGAAATTGATTAACAGTAAAACTGATTTTGTTGCAGTCACATTAGAAGATAATGTAAATAAAACAAAAGTGACACCATATATAAATGGAATGGAAGTCCCAGATGATTTCTTGCTGATGTTAGATCAGTTGCGGAATAATTCCTCACTGATGGAAACAGCTTTGTCAAGGCAGAACCAGGAGACTCAAAATGGGACGTCTTCGAGCAACAGGCGATGCGTGTGTGATAAGGGTGTCTGTAAATGCTGTACTGGTTACTTCTTGGACTTGCTGAAGCAGAAGGCTTGCATGCGAGTGACGTACCATCCAGGAGATTTTGCTTTCGATGTGGCCATGTCGCTGAACAATAGGGTACTATATGAAAACTCTTTGTCAGGTGAGCAGACTTTTATATTTTTGAACAAATAGATGTAGATTTTTTTGTTAGAAGTTCAAAGAACTTTTAGGCTTTTGATAAATGATGATGATGTTGACAGGTCATGAAAACACTGTTTTTTTACACAAATCGTTATTATACTTTTCAAGTAGGTACTTTTTAAGGTGAATATTCTTTTTTGTAAAATAAATTACCCAGCAACTAAATAAGCTAACAATGGCAATGAACTCTATTTGATTGCATGATTTTTTGTGATTTAATTAATTAAGACAACCTACTACTACTACTACATATATAGGACCTAAAAAGAGAATTTTAATAAAATATAAGAAACCTTAAATTTAATAACTAATTTAATTTCAGTTATAGTGAAACTAATGGCACATTTATAATATATTTTTCAGGAAAGAACCCTCGACCAATATGCATAAGTCCTCCAAGAATCAACAATTTAAAAGTGTGTGCGAAGTTCTACAACGTATTTTTCCCAGGACGGAACTTTCACTTCTGTTTGGCTATGACAGGACAGTGGGGCTCATTCGAGCTCTTTAATTTCGCTTTTGACTGCCTCCGGTGAGTGCTAACACTATTTATAGACTAAGGAAATTAACTAAGCTTTCTACTTTTAAAATGTTGTGTTTTATGGCTGGGTGAGTACTTTCTTCGGAATTTAAGTTGCCAAGGAAAAAATCTTAGACACCGATATATTAGATACCATTATAAGTAGGTAGTAGGAGGAGCTCGTGGCTAAATTATAACAGCCGCATGGGTCGATCTTCGAGGTTCAGCAACGCTTGCCGAGTTTGGTCTGTGGATGAGTGACCATCTTAACATAACGAGACTTCTCCGTGCTTCGGAAAGATTGTGATTTGTTTCGTGCGGGAATCGAACCCGCAACATGCGACAACCGTATCGTCAAAATAAAATTTTAAAGATGAAGAGTTTGTTTGATTGACTACTGGTTGCTGGAAAAAATATTGTGTGTGTTGGATAGCCCATTTATCGAGGATGGCTAAAGGCTATATATATGACATTACGCTACGACCAAGAGGAGCAGACCATCAATGAAAAATCTTGCAACGGAGTATTTTTTCTTTCTTATGTGACGCAGCCGAAGTTGTTGTGTTGTTTTCGTGAACATTTTAAATATACGGAACTTTGTGGCAATATTTACAAATTATTACTCGATGTTAAATTGAGTACTTTCATAAAATTTATAACACTTTACCTACAATAAATTGCATTTCCTTAACATGTTTTTGTGTGAGTAAAATGTAAAATTATAAATAATATGTTCCAGATTTATTTAAAATACCTATAAGGTGCGTATTTTCATGTTCCTCCTTCGCCAAAAAGTCTTGGTACAGTTTATTAGCCTGATCGTAAATGTATGTCCCAAGTCTTAATTGCTTAGCGTAAGGTCTTTACTTTGATTACCGAGTCGATCCGTATTAAATGGTTTTATCTGGAATTTCTCAGTCGCAAAAGGAGTTTATTTTTTTAACATGACCGGCGAAATGCAATTGAACATTAACCCACACCTATACCTGACTATACCAGGTGTGATGTTTTTGTGCATCTCGATTTCCCTTCTACAAAACTTCATTGTACTAATTCTTTATTATGTATTTATTATATACATACTTAGTACACCTAAGACTACCTACAGCACTGTCTTTCCTTTTCTTTTTAAAATCCATCCAAAGGTTGTCTTGAAAAGATCGCTTTTAGCGATAAGGCCGCCCATTGTGTCATCCTATGTAATGTTTTCTTCATGTATATTTTCTGTAACTCAAATGGTGTACATAATACAGAGAATTCTATTCTCTTTCCTGTCCTCAGAATGGGAGCCAATGGTATCGCGATGGTGAAACCTTACGACGACGTCGGTATTCCAATAGCCAGTCCCCAAGGTCAAGGAGGGGTGGATGCAGTGGTCGATGCTGGAGAGGATGACATAGAAGACTATGACGAAAATGTTGTCAGATCGATACTTAGTCTGTTTGACCGATGAAGACTGGACACGTGTGACAATGTTTTTTGTGTATGCGAATTTAAGAAGTTATTTATTAAACTATTTATTTTTAATATATGTATTTTTTTCCGCTACTAGTAGCCTCTCTCTCTATTCTCTTCTTTCTTCTATTTTCTTTCTCTTCTTCTATGTACTTACATGCTACAGGCTAAAATAAAGACAGTTAACTGCAGTCGAGATCTTCGGCCTAACGTACTTTCCGAGACACGGATCGCACGGAGGAGTCTCGTAGCTAAATTATAACAGCATCACGGGTCGATCTTCAAAGTAAAGCAACGCGTACTGAGTTCAGTCTGTGGATGATTGACCATCTCACAGCACACCAAGACTCCTTCGTGCCGCGGAAAGCACGTTAAGACGTTAGTCCTGGCTCTCATTTGTAGGCATTTGACAGTCGTTACGGATTGTCAGAAGTCAGGAAATTTAACACCAGTCTAGGCAAGAAGTACTCTTCTACCCCATTACTGGGTCGTGGAGGTCAAATAGACAGTTGCTTGACGTAAAATACTGGTATTCAGCTGAATTCGGTCTGACTGGAAGCCGACCGCAATATAGTTGGGAAAAGGCTAGGCAGATGAGTTCCTACAGGTCATAGATCTCAATGCTACAGCTATGGGAATAATGGAGGTTAACAATTACAAGAGGCAGTACAATAACTTGGGGTTTTTTTTTTAATTGAGTGCGACCATGTCGCCGCTTTTGCTGCATAAGTGTGTAGGCAAATTCTCTTGATGGGGATTTTCCAGTTTTATTTTCAAGAAATAAGATTATACATGTTACCGAAAAATGGCAACCTCCTTAAGATTATAAAATATCTTAAGAGATTGTAAACTCTCGCTAAATTGTCAACTGAACATTTGGAGCACTTTTTTACGTATGTATCAAAATTTGATAGTCCATAATCTCTCGAAGTCATTCCGAGAAATTCCGCCGGATCTTAGAGACGCTCATCTTCGGCCGGGGACCTCTCGGGTCGGGAGCCCGTGGTATTTTGCCAGCCCTGACACCCTATAGTTACGCCACTGCAGGCACCAGAATCATCAAGACAGAGACATGTGCCACTCAACCCGCACTGCACCCCCTCGGTGGATTGCATCCCACTACCTTTCCAATATATAAGCCGGTATTCTACCTGAATGGATTATAGGCTGGTTATGCTGAATAAACACTTAACGTTTAACGGCTCAGAATAAAATAAAAAGTTATAAGTAGGTACATACATATATCAGAGACTGGGTGTAAGAAATATCGAGGATGCTGTTATATCCGTGCTGGTTTTTATGCATACGATAATAAAGCATATTCAGTTTATGATTCTAAGGTCTGGATCTGGAATTATAGACCTCGCTTAATTCGCTCTTGCATTTGTTATTATCTCTATTATTCTTTCTGTGTACCTACTTCCATGCCAGAGCGTTAAGGCCCCATGTAATCTTTCCACTCCTGGCCACAGGGCCAGGAGTGGTTAATTACAATATGCTTTGTGTCATGTACAGACATGACATAAAGCATATTGTAATTAATGGACTTGCAAGCTGTATTCTGCGGGAAAAGCTTTATAGGCAAAATTTTGGCCATATTAATCGTATTGTATAGATGCTTATAATAATGCATGCACGTATCTTAGTACCTAGACTGTCTGTCTGACATTACCAATAGATTTTTACCTTACCTTAAAGAGCAACGACCGTAAAATTATGATCATTAAATGTATGTAGATATTATAAAGAAAGCAGGTACCTACCTTCTCATGATAGCAGGTACCAAAGCTTTCAGCGTTTGTCTAGCCTGACACATCGGTGTCAGATCAAAGGTTAGCATTTTTTCGCATAAGTCGCGGAATTAGACACACTTACAAGAGTATTTGTCATGCGCATCATTAGTCATTTTCACATTAATGACCATGCGTGAAAATATATACGTGAAAATACCTAGCCATTATCCGAACAGTGGTGGTATCGCATCGATCCGATGCGCAGGAGTTTCTCTCTAGAAAGTACCGCAACTCAGTCGTCCGCGCATCGCATACCTTGCATACAAATACTGAGTTACCTTTGGAAGTATCGACATAGGGTATCGGAAACCGATCATTTGAATTTAGTCCCCAGAGCTGTGGAGTTGAACGAACTTTAGTCAAAATGAAAACGAAAATGTTTGCGCTGTTTGTTGTGCTGTGCTTTGTTCAGTTTGGCTCAGGTATGTGCATTTTTTCTTATTCTTAATTTATTCGTTTACAGGCGTGAGTTAATTAAGTTTCAGATACGTATTTTCCGAGCTATTCCCAATTAGCATTATATTGAGATAGATTTACATAGCGTTGCGGTAATTAACTCAATAATCGAGTTACTATGTTAGTAGACATTATTTTTAGCTTCAAGATAATCAAGCAATTAGATGAGAATTTTACGAGCGGTTTCTAATCTTCCTTTTTCATCGAATTTTAGGTGATGCGTCTAGAGTGAACCGGCATTTCAACAATAAAGAAGACAATTCAATGGATGTGTCTGACTTTTCTATTTATTACGACATAGATTCGAATACGGTGAGTTGTTGTTTACATAATTTGTTTACTTTCCGGCTACAGGTTACCTACCGGTTTTAATTTTGGCAAGAGTAAAATAAAAGATAGGGAGGGTGGTTTCGCCGCTCGTAGGAGGTCCTATGTCCTGCAGTAAATGCCTTTGGGCAGATTATGCTTACATGACGCAGTTTAGAAACAATGATATGCTTTGAGTAAAAACATTGTGTGGTGAATAAAAATTAAAAATGAATAGGTATTTTTGCATATTTCTATAGTCATATGAACTTTGGTTCTCATCCTCAAATAGGTACGTGCTGAAAAATGTGTCCTAAAATTGTACTCCACAGCGTTTTAAGAATCAGTCTTCCTTGTTGTAGCTGTAGGTCTTGATGTATGTTTATCTTACAGACAATAAGGAAGATGATGCCCCGCCCCTGGTACCAGCCTGGCTGGAGACTACGGCTGCCATTCAGAGGCGGCAAGTGTGAATGTGATGGGCTCAAGTGTAACTGTTGCTCAGGAATGCGCATCCCAGCGTTTAACTTTGATAGAAAAAGTAAGTATTCAATCTTTTCTCAAACTACAGCCACTTCAAGCTTTCGTGAGCAGGATGAGGTCATCACGATACTTTCCTTCATTCTTTCAATTTTTCTCTGTGATGAGCCAACTGAGACTAGTCTAATGCAATTCGTGTCCTATTGGGCCTATGGCCAATTTCAACCAATTCTTTTGCACTTTCTTATTAGGTAACTACTGATAGGCTCGCATTAGACCACACTCACCAGATGGTAAACGATTTACTCTTGACTTAAAGACACCCAAGTTGTAGCAGAAAACTCATACTCTGTTAGGGATTTCCAGTTCCTAGCTGTGTTCGGCACGTCCTCATTAGCAGGCAACCTTAAGTTCCAACCCCTGCTGAGAACTAATCTACAAAACAGGCCAATAAAAACTCAAAAAGACCGAGGTCTCTTTCTTTTTGGGACTTACTTCTCTAGTTGAGACAGTTTCAACAGAAGAATGAGGTGAAACTTAAAAAAGAAGAAACTAAAGATCCCTCTGACCCTTTAAAGCTCTGCAGGAGCTTGTGAGACGATTTACACACCTTAGTCATAAAGATTTTACTGAAACACCTACCTATATTTAAGGGAACCATATGTACCTGTTATAATATTATTTACCCGATTGCCGAAAGAGGAGGATAAAGTTCTTGTTTTTTTTTTACAGCCTGCGCTGAACTTACGTTTGATCCGGCAGAAGGATATTTGGACCTAGATGTTAAAATGAACAATGACAGCATTTTCCACAAATCTTACTCAGGTATATTTTTAATACATTTTTATGAATAAGTATATTAGCGAGTTTGAAATCAAATTGCACCTGTGCACCAGTGCTAGCCTGCTAGGCCGGGTACAGGTTTAATTTCCTGAGGATTTACCAGCCGATCTCTTGGTGTGCTCCGACGTACATAGGTACATACATTATCTACAGTTGAATTTTATGTAAACAGGCTGTTACAGAAATGCGTGGTCATATGTTGAGATAATGTTGACTAGCTGATACCTATACACTAGAGAAAAAATTGCAAAACAAAAAGAAATAGTTTTCAAAAATTCGACCATAAATACCTAACGACTAAAAAGTAACAGTGGACTAAAAAGTAAAAGTAGTAATAATGGTCACCACTGAAATAAAAAAATACTCCAAGACAGATTAATTCTTTACCCTAATTAATTCCTTACATAAGTGATAGGCACCTCTATATTATACACCTATATATTTCATTATAATGTTTCTTTGCTTTGCAGCAAGCAACCCACCGCCATTCTGCATCCCTATTCCGATACCGTACGTGCCCATCAATATTCTGGATATGTGCATCAGACTGTTTGACATCACTATCGACTTCACCAAGATGCACGTCTGCATGGATTGGGATACTAGAGTCGATAAAGCCCCCGTACTGGTAAGCTTCGTATAAATAAGAATAAATGACATATCAATTTGTAGCGCATCCTAAACAGCTATTTGGCTGGTTCCATGAATATATTTGTAGGTACTCTGTGGGTGGTAGACAATATAAAGTTTAAATGGATTCTGCTAGGCCTATTAGAAAATAACGATACATCGATTTATCGTTATTTTTTATTCGATATATCGATATTTTTTAGCTGATTTATTTTGATCCTATAAATCGATAATGTCTTGGTGAATACTGTAGGTACTTATTATAGGACAGTACGATAAATATGTAAATAAACATGAGTGATACAAAGTCGAAAATCGTATATCAAAAACGATACCTATTATCTATAAATTTCAAATTATAAAATTTATAGTAACAGAATTTAAAACCGTAAGAGATAGGACCGAATAATAAAAAAAAATAAGTGTAGAACTTCTAGTAGGTATTTGCTCTGCCTCCACTTACGCTAGCATGATTGCTTCGTAGAGGGAGGTGACCGCTCCCCAAAGAGCATAATAATAATTGCCGCTCCCCATGCCTCTTCGCTCCGGACCATAGATTGAACCAGGGCCGAAAGCGAGAAGTCGCCGCGCCGCCCAAACAGGACAAACTTACTCCTTATGTTATGTTTATCTTGCGAGTATTTTTATGTGTAGGTATACGGTGGCCATCATGCGTCGCTCTCTTTCATTTGTGAGTTTTTTTTTTGCGCTGTGTTGGCGTGGAACCTAAATAACCACAATCTGACTGAATTGTTTGCTTTTTTTATTCGGAGTTCGTGTTTCGTAACGTTATCATGTTGTTTTTGTCGAATAAGCTTGGTATGCCAATATCTCGGTAGGTACCTTGATAACTCGATATGTATATCGGTATTGATATTTTAATAAATATCGATACTTACATCGATATTTTTCCATTGCCGACAGAGATATAAAAGTAGGGATACTTCTGCCATGCTTAAAATGGCAGTGCAATTTTTGGTGTAGGGCTTATAAAGTACGAAAACTAGAACTATAATCTTCTTTTAGTCGATTATTTTTATATTTTAGTTACCTACCTGTTAAAAAAATATTCTTGGTCAATCGCATTAGACATTACCTACAGTTAATAAATTCCATACCTATACATTCCGTTGTCATACAAATTCCTGAATGGAAAATGAACATATTCAATTAATATTATTTATTTTTCAGATTCTTCACTTCGACTGTATGGACTTGGGTCTTGAAGGAATAAGTTTGACAAAGCCAAACACAAATCAAATTACTGGAGGATCCCCCAACGAGCCACCTCAGCTCAATGGAGATGTCTACGATCCTGTTACAGAAAATGCTAGTGTATCCACGCAACACTCTGTATTCAATAATAGTGTCAAATATATTTAAATAATTTATTGAATTATATTGGTTTTTACCCCTATTTATACCCCTTTTCCGAATATAACTATTTGAAAAAGCCAGAATAATATTGTCGTTAAACGGTAGAAAATAATAAGAGACTAACTTTGCTGAAATTGAGAATGAGGGAGTTGAGTTTTTGGAAAATTTTATGAAGCTGTTTTGAAAATAAGCTTAAATCAGGCACGGTCACAAGATCACAGGTGTTCTTCCCGGGATGGTCGACAGGACCGTCCAAAAAAAAATCTAACGGGCGAGATCGTATGCTAAAATTTTCGACTTCACCTCGTTTTCATTCCCTCATATAAAGTATATAGGTATTACAGTCATATGATAAATATATTTTCTATAATATCATATCAAATTTTAATAATAATAGCTCAGCACGCTAAAGAACAGTGATAAACCTTTTTAACGTGGATTGCACCCGTATAAAAAAAAATACCAAAGCCAAGGTACATTGGTAAAATTTTCGACATCTTGCAAGATAATAATAACATACGAAAATTAAAAAAAAACGCACAAGTATTTTACCATAGACCATAACCATACTATTGCACTACCATCCGCTAAAGATGAATGATGAACCCTTACTGTCTAAAATCTTTCGCCCTTGGGTGCCAATGAAGAGTTGGCCTTCTCAGAAACGAATACACAAATAGCGAGCTCCTTCCCTGTTAAATCAAGGGCTGCCACCGCACCTGGTTGGAGGGACTCATCAACGCAATGATATAATAAAAAAAATTCTGGTTTTCACGTTATAATAGTAGCGTCACCTGTATTAGTTTTTTTTTAGCCGCTGCATTCTTAGTAAATTTTATTGACTAAGAATGCAGCTCCTATAACTAACTAAAACTTGTTATGAAATAACAAGAGCGAATTATAACCAAATGTTGGCTTTAATCAACTTTAAATTCGTACAGACATTATGACAACTTCAAACCTCTGAAAAGCACAAACTCTTTAAAGAGTCTATACTCTTTAACGAGTTTGTATGCGGCGACTAAGAAGTTCACCACATTCTCCCCTGCTGTATTTGCTGTAAAATCTAGGAAATACAGTAACGAAGATCTTAAATTTATAGAAAACGAAATAAGTCACCTCTTAGCAGACGGAGTCATAGAAGAGTGCAGATCGCCTTGGCGAGCGCAAGTTCTCATCACGAAAAATGAAAATCACCGAAAACGATTGGTTATAGATTATTCCCGGACTATTAATAAATATACAGATTTAGATGCCTACCCTTTACCAAGCATAGAAAAGATGGTGAACGATATTTCAAAATACGACTTCTTTTCTAAAATTGATTTAAAAAGCGCTTATCATCAGGTTTCTATAATGGAAGCAGAAAAACAATAGGTACACAGCATTTGAGGCGTGCGGGAAACTGTATCAATTTTGTCGTATCCCGTTTGGCGTAACAAATGGAGTCAGTAGATTTCAAAGAGTTATGGACTGGTTGATAAAAGAAGAACATTTGACAGACACATACGCCTATTTAGATGACGTCACTGTGTGCGGAAAAGGTAGGGTAGAACATGATAGAAATTTAAAAAGGTTCATGGATGCAGTTGAAAAGTACAATTTAACTGTTAACACAGAGAAATCAACGTTTTCGATAACAACAATTAACCTACTCGGATACAACATATCGAAAAAGTCCATTAAACCTGATCCAGACCGCCTCCAACCACTTATTAGCTTGCCTATACCGACTGACAAAACTTCACTTAAACGAGCTCTCGGTATGTTTTCACATTATTCAAAGTGGATACCGAAATTCTCGGAAAGAATACACAACCTGGTGAATTCAGAATTCCCATTAAATGATAAAGCTAAATCTGCTTTTGAAGACTTAAAGAACTGCATTGCAAAGTCTACAATATTTGCTATAGACGAAAACAAAATGTTTACAGTCGAAACAGATGCCTCCGATAATGCTATTGCGGCTACATTGACTCAAGAAGGACGCCCGGTAGCTTTCTATTCGCGCACACTATCGATAACAAGAGCGAATTATAACCAAATGTTGGCTTTATTCAACTTTAAATTCGTACAGACATTATGACAACTTCAAACCTCTGAAAAGTACAAACTCTTTAAAGAGTCTATACTCTTTAACGAGTTTGTATGCGGCGACTAAGAAGTTCACCACACTAACTAGAAAACTTACTAAAAGCGCAGCGCTATTTTTCTCTAAGAAAAAAAAAAAACTTTGACTTAAGTATGACAGAAAAAAAATTGAAGGAAGCAAAAGCAAGCAAAGCAACTAGCAAGTAAAAAGAGGTGTGGAAACTGAAAAGTCGAGGGTTCTAGTTTATTTATATGTATTTCTATTTGTAAACTAAATTACCATTAAATTTGGGGACGACTTGCTAGTCGTCCCCAAATTTAATGGTAATTTAGTCTTCCTTTACCTTAGATTCTGAAGTGCACTTTAAATGGGCGATAATGATGATTATTATGATGGTGACGGGTTAGTACTGTTTGCATGTTAGTTAGTGTTATGGTATTAATTTTATAAAAGTCCTGTAGATATTATTGATTAATCCTTGTAGTTTGTGGTACGGACTGGTGTTCACGTAGTGTGTCCAGTATTTATTGCGTGAGTAGCGGCTGAAATGTGATGTTTACCGGCTTTTATTTGCCACTTCTTATCTGAATGGTATGTACATTTCGAGGGCTCAATAATGACTTGGAATGAAAGAAATTAATAGTTTATATTCCTGTATATAAATTATCGGTCATTTCGCCCAGCTTTTTATAGCTTTTGTGTGCAACAATCTCACAATTTAAATCTTTACTGTAAGTACCTAAATTAGTTCATTGATCTGTTTCGCTATCTACCTACCTGTAATTGTAAGTACATACATTTATTTGAAATCGTTTTCATGTTTAGTGAAGATAGAATAAGTGTGGTAAAATTATCTTGAAGCAATCAAAGGTAGTACAGAATCAACCATTGTAAGTAATTTATTTAAAAAAGGCCCTTATCTTAGCATTTGCATTCTTACTATGAATCCATGCTTCTAATTTTACTGCATTCTGAATGTAAACATGACTTTGGTTTTACTTATACTGAATTATTATTTGTGACACACCTTACCCTCATACCCCGTAGGCTACATTTAACCCTCAAAAGACAAATCAAATTTTAAAGTATTAAGGTGGAATATAAAGCCTACAATTTTATTAACAGTTTATATATCCATTTTAACTCGCAACCGGACCTAAAAATAGGTATAGCAATAAGCACATTTACTAAAGATATGTCTTTAATATAGGAGAATGGATTCCTTGGGGGCAACACCCGAGGTCATCTACAATTGGGTTGACATCACATCAGACTTTTTCACACATATTCAAGGTAAATAGTGAACAAACTCTTTACTTTCTTGTTTAATTTTGTTTTGTTTACAAAATGAAAAGAAAATTCCAGGAAACATATAGCCTGCCTATTTTGACCTCCACAATTTAGTGGGTATTATAATATTTGGATTTGAATAATGTCTAAATGGGTGGTCAAGTAACTAATCTGACATTGGCTAGTGTAATGTAATGTTGATCAATCAGTGTGTTTGTTGTTTAGCCACTTTATCTCTGTTTTATAAAACCCTGAAATATTTTAGATCTTCAACTTGGGGAGTTACTCCACGATGGTCACTTATTTGGCCTCTTTGAGGCCATGTCGGCCATCGAGATGATGGATCCCAAGATGGATGCAGGCATGCTCTGCAACCGAGGAAATCCTAAACCGTTGAACTTCCAGCAAGCTGTTGCTGTGAGTATTAATCAAATTATTCTTCTTATGCAAATCTTTTTTTTATCACTTTGTTCCAGGCATCAACCATAGACACAATTTATACAAACAAACATTTATCAAAGAATATATTAAAAAAAACAACTGTTCCTTTATATCGGTGTATGTTTCATTATAACATTGTTTATAGGCTGGCAAGTTGAAAATAGATGATCTCGACCCTACTGAGCTAATAGGCATAATTGATGCCACAATGGCCTGCATCGTCTCCTGGTTGGAAGGCCACTCGTTAGCTCAAACTGTCTTCACAAACCTTTACCTGCATCAACCCCACTCTATTCTAAATAAAACTTTAAAAGCATATTGCATTGCTATCTACAAACTGTTGGATTGCATCAGGGATTGTATTAACAAGTAAGTTGGTTTGAATATTTTGTATCTAAAGAGAATGAAGAAATATAGGAACAGTTTTCATGTTCATGTCATCTTTCTTTGCTTTTTGTTATTTAACTATATTGGTCATCTTCTTCTCGAATCAATCTGGCAAATGAATACCGCTAGTTTTTACATGGTTGACTGTCAACCTTCATAATCCAATCACTGAATAACACAGTACAACTTGGTTAAACTGTTTGTAATACTTGGGTTTTTGACTAATATGCTAAACTGTCAAAGGTCTCGAATGACAGTCAAGACCAACTTGCTTTCCAAGATATGACAGGGCCTTGGTTTGTGAAGTTTGAATGGATATAGCCACAAGCCCTCCTGCATAAGATTTTCACAATGGCATTAAGGATTTTCTTATGGTTTCGGGGACACATGAGTTGGTTTACAATTTCACGCGATATCTTACAGTGTTTGCAGTTTTTTTGGTGAATTATATATGTATTTAACTCTGTATCAGACTTGCAATATCAAACCTTATAAAACTATCTCCCACATTTCCAGGGCCCAAGTATTTGAAGAGGAAGACTTTCAACCGATGGGTTATGGTTATCGTCTGGGCTCGAACCCGCAGTCAGGCAACACGTATGACGCTCGTCTCGAAGTCAGTGAGCAGAAGTGCGTGTTGATGCTTCGAGAGCAAGAGGAGGAACTCAACAAAAAGGTCAAGAGTTGTGATGATGAGGTAAGGTAGAAAAATGTCGTGATAGCATCAATTTACTGGCTTATTAATTAAAAAAAAGAAACCATCTTTTTATTATATGTTGGTACTTTGAAAACTGATAATTTTAATTCAGATCCCATCAGTAAGTTTTTAGAGAATGCCTAGCATTACCTGCCAACATTATAATTATGTAAATAAGCGCATACAAGAAAAAGGCTTTTTTGTTGTGTAAGTTTCAATGTATGTTATTTTTTCTTCAGGACAATCTATGGGCCGCTCTACAAGCCCGCATCAGATTCACTAGAATGTTCTTCCAAGCTCTCCTCATGATCACCAAGAGAGACTCCCAGTCCGGTGCGGATTGCGTCGCTCTGCTCAACGGCTGCACTGAAATGATGAAGGTCATCATCAAGACCTCGGGGAAAGGAACACAGCCTGTGGAGAATTGTGAGTTGTATGATGACATCCTGAATGTTTCATGGCTTTTGTCACTGCAGTAAATAGATTTTCCAATTGGCCAGTGCAAAAACAAAATTCAAGTTGAGAGTCCTTTTTTTATTTTCTGTTTGTATTTGCTGTATGGACAGTTAACCTGTTAAGAAAGTATGTTAAATTTTCCAGTAACTAATAGAGCCGATTACCCATATACCTGTGTATTGTTATAGGATTATTAAATCCTATAGCAGTACACAGCTAGATTACTAAATCTCTTTCTTGTTTAGACAGATTTGATGTATCAGCTTGCTGGATGACCAATTAGTCAGATTGAATATAACTTCCTCCTAGTCAGTTGTTAATAGGACTGTGTTGATCTTTTGTTTAAAAATCGACATGAATATTTTTGTATCATATTTTAATTCCAGCCGACTCCCCAAACCCTATGGGGTTCGAGCCGATGATCAACCAGCGCCTGCTGCCACCCACCTTCCCGCGCTACACTCGCATCAAGCCGCGCGCCGAGGCGCTGCAATACTTCGACGAGCTGGTGGGCAGGCTGCGCCACGCATGGAAGATCACCTCTTGCACCAACTTCCATACCGCACTGGTACTGACATTTTTATCTATGAAACATCTATACTTTATTCATAATAAGATTAGACATTTAAACAAAACTTTTTACAGTACGTTCAACCGATTTTTACTTCTATTCCATAGGCATAAGGATTGCATTAAAAGCAAAAACGTGATTTTAATACCAACTGTTTACTGCAGCTGTCATTTGTCATGCCACCAACGCAATAGAAGCCAAACGGACTGTAAAAAAGATTTATTTCAATCTTATTGTGAATGGGGTATAGTCAATAAGCCTAGCCTTTTACCAATTATGTTGGAGTCTGCTTCCATTCCAACCAATACTTTACATGGAGCATCTCCTGCTGACCTCTACAAGTGTATGAGATGTTTTAGGATTTCTTCATGGAGTTCAGTCGCGCGCGCGCGTGCATCCTGTCCCGCTCGGCGCTGCAGCTGCTGTACCTCAGCCCGTCGCCCGCGAGCACGGCGTCCATGGCGCAGTCCAACATGAACATGCCGCCGGGCCAGCCGCGCCCCGTGCACCCCTTCGTGGAGATCTTGCGCGAGTCCGTCAAGAACTTCGTCAACCCGCCCGCCCTGACGCCCAAGTCTCCCATGTTGGCTACGCCGCAAGTGAGTTGTTCATAAGCCACAAATTATTGGACTAGCGCATAAAGAGAGCTTTTAGGCGTGCAATATCGTCGCTGCGACCAATCAAAAGTCATGTATTCAAACTAGGCTAAGAGCTAGCACTTTTTAGATGTCAATTTTTTTTACATAGAAACAGTCCTCCAAAATGCCCGCCCGTCACCACTTCTTAGTGTTTTACCTAGGAAGAAGTGGTGTAACAAACTCCCCAGCAACACATCTGTGTATTACGTTTTAAGAACTTACACAATATTAAGCAAAGTACTTCTTTTTTTCCTGTGTGTCATGTATTAATAATATGCAGGAAATATTAAATCAATTCATTAGTAAAATCAATAAGTAAAAATGGATTCACCTACAATAAGCAACTTCTGTTGCCGAATGTGCTAGAACTTCTCCCACTAACGTTTTAATAGAAACTAGACTCGATTGTCTGCCTAGTCTTATACCAATGGATGTTGCAGTTGGCTTGCCATTCTTCCATTCATAACACATTTAACATGGTACACCTGAGTAAAACTGTCTTCTATACTTCTGACTCACAAAGTCTGACCTAAGGGCTGTAAAATGGAAGTCGTATATTTCGTTAAGTGTAAGTTAATATTTAATATTTTAAACTACCTTAGGCTCGTGAGTTCGTTGAGAACTTCCTGGCTCGTTGCGTACGCCCGTTCGCGGTGCTGCTACAAGTGTGCGGACACAACCGCGCGCGGCAGCGGGACAAGCTCGCCCTGCTGCTGGACGAGTTCGCTGCCTTACAGGAGGAGGTATGTGTAGTTTGTAACTAGTATAGCTGATTATTAACAATTCAGTTCTAAGTTATAAAGGCAGTAGAGCAAGCAGGGAGCAGTGGTGTCCGAGTGGTAATGGCCCCGACTTACGAATTGTAGGTGGCGGGTTCAAACCCAGCCAGGCGTATCACTTTGAGTAATTAATTTCATCATCACTGCTCTCAAAACGGTGAAGGAAAACATCGTGAGGAAACCGGCATGTCCTAGAACTAAAAATTCGAAGACATGAGACATTCACCAACCCGCACTGGTCTCGCGTGGTGGATTACGGCCCATTACCTCTCCTAGAGAGGAGGCCTGTGTCCCAGCAGTGGTAACATTAAAAGTCTGATTATGCATATAAAGGCATAGTAAAAGTACGGGAATCCGCTGTCTGCGAGAAGTACAAGGTCGACATGGCGACATTTGCAGGAGGCCATGTTCAGCAGTGTCCAAATAGCTGTTATTTTTTAACCAGGAAACATCCCTATTGTCCTCTGCTGCATCAGCAGTCAAACTACGGCATGTCGGTGTATATATGTGCACATATATAAAATGTGTAACTGAATGAACGCAAAATCTGAAAAAGGGTCATGGTACGCATCATTATGAACTCGAGATATCTTTGGTAGTGTACAACGTACCGAAATCATTATGGCTTGTTAAGCATTCAGCTAAATAAAATGTTATGCAGTTTTTTAGTGTTTTCTATTCTAAAATTTACCCTTAGGCCAAGCCCCCAAATGACAATCCTAGATCCGCCACTAACTTACTGTCCAGCCAAATATAAAATCTGCTGTTAATTACTGTTGAGTTATGCGAACATGCATATTATGTATACGGTAACCGAATTTTTCGCCATTCCTTCGTTGGTTGCAGATGAATTTTTAAGCATAATATGTAGTAATGGATCTGGAATTAATTTCGACTGTGTGAGAATATGAGGTTTTATTTGTTACGGAACTGGAGTATAATTTTCATGTTTTTAAGTATTAGTATGTCGGTCGTGCGTAGGCGGAGAGCGTGGACGCGGTGGTGAGCGGCGCGGCGGGCACGGGGCCGCGCGCGTGCTTCGGCACGTGGGTGCTGTACCACGTGCTGCGCGTCATGATCGCCTACCTGCTGTCCGGCCTCGAGCTCGAGCTCTACAGTGTGCACGAATACCATTATATTTTCTGGTGAGTCACGCTTTTCTACAGTCTAGCGCCACAATACAAAGCGATTATCGTGCGAATACGCGATTATCGCGCGGAAATGCGATTGTCGCGTTACGCAAATGCGTTGACAGAGGGCGCTTTTCAGTTTGCTATGCAAGTGAGCCGGGCTTTGGCAGTCGACACACTGTGCGATAAAACCGTGACTATAATCAGTCACTCGTTTTCCTTAAAAAAATATTACTACCCGATGGCAGTTGGGTAGAAAGAATACTTGTACTAAAAGTCTGTAGTCTGCGATTGAGAAGTCTGACTGATAAAACAATGCTCGTCTTACTTTTTTTTAACTAAAAAATTAACAAAATCCGTAATCACATTCCAGGTACCTCTACGAGTTTCTATACGGCTGGTTAGTGTCAGCTCTAGGCCGAGCCGAGAACTTGGCAGGCGACGCCGCGCGGCGAGACAGTAAAGACTTGCGCAAGCAACGCAAGAGCAAGAAGAGAGTGCGCCCGTACGCCAGGGAGGGACTGCTGTGCAATGTCATGCAGAATATGTGCGGCGGATATTATAAGGTACCGTTAGTTTTGAAGTCTGTTGTATGTTATCCGGGAACTTTGGAGGCCTGCAGCCCTACCATGACGTCTTAAATCCATTATGATTCCTGTGTCAGAGAGTAGTTCCTGTGTGAGAGAGAGACGGAGTTACACAAGACGAATAGCACTATCCCTTCCCCTCACACTGAATCATGATAGCATTGGCACTTCGTTGTACGGCCACTGGAACTCTGTGTTATAGGTTTTTGAAGTGTAGGCTCCAGTCTACACAACATCGATCATTGTCACCGGATAATTGCAAACACTGACAGATTGTAAAATACCGCGTGAAATTGTGAATTTATTTTTCTCAAAAAGAATAAACTAAATTGGAAACCATTGAATTTGGATGGGATTTTTCAATTGAAAATAATCTGTTCAAAATATATCTGGAATTATAATCTAATAAAGATTTATTACAAGCTTACGAAGTTTACGATTTTTCGATTACACATAGATCTTCGATCAATAATACACTAGATTCCCGATCATCGCTTCAAAAACGGTCCGAAAAATAAGAGCACAAATAGTTTTGTGGTCTTATTTTGAATTAGTATGGTCCAACCATAGCCAATGTGAGGACGTCAAAATGCCGCATTGCGCGTTCAAAAACTATGTAAATAACCACTGTAACACCAAGATTTTGGAAGGAATATCTTTTTTTTCGATAAGTTTATACCATTAAGTGTTTTTCATAATACGAAAACCGAATTAAGTAGTCAATATAAATTAAATCGCAAATATTATGATAGTTTGACCAATGTTTGCACCAACGCTCCAACTATTGTAACAAACATCGACTGTTCCGGAACAGGGAATGTGTGGAGTAAAATTATTATTTTGTATATTATTTTTGTTTGTAGATTTCCTAGCGACCCATTTCGTTGTGCAGAATGGGTATCTATTGTCGCGAAAGAAAGAGGAGAAGGAATATATAAACCCTATAAAAATTCGACAGTATGTTCGATTCATTTTGATAGACTGGACATAACTGGAAACACGCAAAGGCGTAGGTTACTAAAAACTCTTATTTACTCTTTAAATTAATAAATAGTGCGGTTTAAATAAAACTGATTTAATACAAATATTTGTTAATACTGGTTGTTAACAATGTGCCAACCCGCTTAAAATTAATAGAATAATAATATAATAAAATTAATGTCGTAACAGACTAACTAAATACTGTACTAGTTTACTCCTAGTACTTTTTAAATCAGTCCAAAATATTTGCCACCATACAAACGTACCATTTCCAAAAAAAAAAAAAAACTGCAACTCTACATCTTTCAATACTTACTGTGTTCTGAGCATTGAAATGTAATACCAAGAACTACATCTAATTCCAAAATAGAATAAGCACGAAATTATGAACAAATTGTTTTGAACGTTATTGCTTCGATTTTAAGTTTTATTTTATATAATAAATATTTTTTACTTATTATAAAAATGACTAGTTATTTTCAATTCATTTTAAATTTATTGCTTTTGACCTTTCTCCGATGATAGAAGGACCTAATTTAAATATTTTGCAATCGTAATTAAACTTTATGTATGAGAAATAAGGTTTACAATAAGCTGCAGTTTTTAATGTTATTAAAGTTTTTTCTGTATTTTGTAGTATGAAATAGAAATGTTTATGTGTGTGTAAGCGCGGCCACTTGAGCGACATATTTTTGTTCCTGATCCTTTATCTAGTGTATTATTGATCGAAGACATAGATACTTATTTGCTAGTGTGTACTGTATTTTATGAATAAGTCGTCTTCATACAAACTGAATACGCGATCGGTGCGTTCATTAGTATGGCAAACCCGATCGCATTCGTCCCTTGCCTACTGGTTTTGTCATAAAAACGAACGTGACGATCTCTCGTGCTGCGATATGATGACGTTGCTTTTTATCAGGACGACGCCTAAGTTTTTAAGGGATGTAATAAATAAAATTAAATGTGGACTGGACTAATCTCAATCAATAGTGACACGGTTTTTCTCTCTAAGATTTGTTTCTGCTCATAACATCTTTCCGCTTTGTTTAGTCAATAATCCAGTTTCTGAAACAACAGTTTTTGTTTTGTTCTCTCTCTGTATAATTTTCCGAGCCTTCGATCGCAGTTGAGCTCTGAGAATCTGCCTTCTGATTGGCAAGTTTAAGTCAAACTTGACGATCAGAAGACATCACATCTCGTACTTCAATCCCAATGTCATCTCAGCGACATTTTCACTAGATAAAGACTTGTCAAATTGTATGGAAACTATGGAGGTGTTTTTGTCAGTAAACTTTTCTTATGAATTCAGGAACTGACCGTCTGACTCAACTAAAGCAATATGTTCAATTTCCAGGCTTTAGTCGCGTTCAAGTTGCAAGGCAAGATCCGGCAGCCGCAGTCGGAGTTCGACAACGAGGCGGTGCGCTACAAGCACCGCTTCGCGCCGCTGTCCGTGCTCACGCCGCCGCAGGTGCACTACCACGAGTTCTGCGAGATGACGCAGCCGCTACAGTGAGTATACATACTACTAGCATGACAGTAGGGAGCCTGCAGCCGCAGTCGGAGTTCGACAACGAGGCGGTGCGCTACAAGCACCGCTTCGCGCCGCTGTCCGTGCTCACGCCGCCGCAGGTGCACTACCACGAGTTCTGCGAGATGACGCAGCCGCTACAGTGAGTATACATACTACTAGCATGACAATAGGGAGCCTGCAGCCGCAGTCGGAGTTCGACAACGAGGCGGTGCGCTACAAGCACCGCTTCGCGCCGCTGTCCGTGCTCACGCCGCCGCAGGTGCACTACCACGAGTTCTGCGAGATGACGCAGCCGCTACAGTGAGTATACATACTACTAGCATGACAATAGGGAGCCTGCAGCCGCAGTCGGAGTTCGACAACGAGGCGGTGCGCTACAAGCACCGCTTCGCGCCGCTGTCCGTGCTCACGCCGCCGCAGGTGCACTACCACGAGTTCTGCGAGATGACGCAGCCGCTACAGTGAGTATACATACTACTAGCATGACAATAGGGAGCCGGCAGCCGCAGTCGGAGTTCGACAACGAGGCGGTGCGCTACAAGCACCGCTTCGCGCCGCTGTCCGTGCTCACGCCGCCGCAGGTGCACTACCACGAGTTCTGCGAGATGACGCAGCCGCTACAGTGAGTATACATACTACTAGCATGACAATAGGGAGCCTGCAGCCGCAGTCGGAGTTCGACAACGAGGCGGTGCGCTACAAGCACCGCTTCGCGCCGCTGTCCGTGCTCACGCCGCCGCAGGTGCACTACCACGAGTTCTGCGAGATGACGCAGCCGCTACAGTGAGTATACATACTACTAGCATGACAATAGGGAGCCTGCAGCCGCAGTCGGAGTTCGACAACGAGGCGGTGCGCTACAAGCACCGCTTCGCGCCGCTGTCCGTGCTCACGCCGCCGCAGGTGCACTACCACGAGTTCTGCGAGATGACGCAGCCGCTACAGTGAGTATACATACTACTAGCATGACAATAGGGAGCCTGCAGCCGCAGTCGGAGTTCGACAACGAGGCGGTGCGCTACAAGCACCGCTTCGCGCCGCTGTCCGTGCTCACGCCGCCGCAGGTGCACTACCACGAGTTCTGCGAGATGACGCAGCCGCTACAGTGAGTATACATACTACTAGCATGACAATAGGGAGCCTGCAGCCGCAGTCGGAGTTCGACAACGAGGCGGTGCGCTACAAGCACCGCTTCGCGCCGCTGTCCGTGCTCACGCCGCCGCAGGTGCACTACCACGAGTTCTGCGAGATGACGCAGCCGCTACAGTGAGTATACATACTACTAGCATGACAATAGGGAGCCTGCAGCCGCAGTCGGAGTTCGACAACGAGGCGGTGCGCTACAAGCACCGCTTCGCGCCGCTGTCCGTGCTCACGCCGCCGCAGGTGCACTACCACGAGTTCTGCGAGATGACGCAGCCGCTACAGTGAGTATACATACTACTAGCATGACAATAGGGAGCCTGCAGCCGCAGTCGGAGTTCGACAACGAGGCGGTGCGCTACAAGCACCGCTTCGCGCCGCTGTCCGTGCTCACGCCGCCGCAGGTGCACTACCACGAGTTCTGCGAGATGACGCAGCCGCTACAGTGAGTATACATACTACTAGCATGACAATAGGGAGCCTGCAGCCGCAGTCGGAGTTCGACAACGAGGCGGTGCGCTACAAGCACCGCTTCGCGCCGCTGTCCGTGCTCACGCCGCCGCAGGTGCACTACCACGAGTTCTGCGAGATGACGCAGCCGCTACAGTGAGTATACATACTACTAGCATGACAATAGGGAGCCTGCAGCCGCAGTCGGAGTTCGACAACGAGGCGGTGCGCTACAAGCACCGCAGTAACTAAGCTAAAACGAAAAAAAATATATAAAAGAAAATGTCCTATCCCATGTCCCGTATATTTATTTTCTCGTAGGATTAGCTGCTCACAAAAAGACTTGTATTTTCGTATTTCAATTTTTGTTCCTCGACCGCATGGTTTGGTATCTATGTATGTATGTTTCTGTGAATACCTGACATTTCCATGTTGCTGGTCCGTCCGTTTGTGTGTTCCTGCATGTCCCTATAATATTTTCTTTATGTATTACAGTTCTTTTTTTTCTAACTTTCAGATACGAGAATCCTGTGATACTGTATCTCGGTGGATGCAAACATTTCCAGCAGGCTCGATCTCTACTCGAAACCATCACAACACCTGATCAAGAAGTACGTAGTCACAATCTACAGTTAATTAAAAAAAGGAAAATAAGTGCGCTTCGGTAATCTTCGTGTTTCCGAATCATCACGAAAGTCCGCGCAAAAGTGTAACCCCCACAAACGCGAGAGTTGACTTCCTAGTTTTGTATTGAAGTGCTTTATAGTAATGCACTTATCATTGCAGTTTTTTTGGAATTGTAGAGAGTTAAAAATAAGCAAGTACTGCCATGTTTTTAACACTTCTATCATATAGATCTCACCATAGTATTGAATATAGACGAATATTCCTAAAGCGCATTCTTTCGAAATGGTGGAGATAGATAAAGATTCATTTATTCGGCATAGACACATATGTATAGCAATAAAGACAGAGTAAAAAAAAAATTGTATCATGATCCGTGTCGGTCTCAAAAATATCGGTATCAACCTGTCTGCCGGTAGTACGAAAAGATGTCTTACTTCATTAATTCAATATCTCGTTATTATTTACGTACGGTTGACTATAAGTTTTATGAATCCAAACCAAGAGTGAATTCAAGAAGAGTACAAGACCCGTGAATTCAGGAGTTGTCGAGCAATAAAAGGGCAAATGATACTTATTTTACAAATTGGTTCTAAAGAAAATTGACGTGGACTAGACGTCAATTTAATTTAATTTAACACTATCGTTGCCCAGAACAGCTAAAACTCAGCATATCTTTATGTGGGGTCGAATAATAATTATATTTTTCGTATATATAGCGACGATTCGGATGCAACAACAAAAAAATATTTTGATACTGATGGAGATACATACATATATACGGTTAATAAACTAAATGTTATCTTTTCTTTCAGGTCCAAGATCTTCTGAAGGTAGCCAAAACAAACTTCGTAGTTTTAAAACTTTTAGCTGGGGGACACAAAAGGGACTCGACGGTCCCTCCGGAGTTTGATTTCTCAGTACATAGACATTTTCCTATTATGAAACTAGTGTAGTAATGAAGAATAACTAGTAAAGACATGTTTTAACACAATATTTATTCAACGAGTAGATTATGAACAAAATAGCTATCATTTTGACACGAAGGAATCCGTTAGTTAGTCCTTTCAGGCATTTTATTGATCAGTTGTATCTTTATATGTGAATGGATTTTTTTACTTATTTTTTCCTGAAAAGAAAATAAAAATATACAGTGTTTTAGACCTGTTGCGTTTGTTAATATTTCATGATTGTTTTAATTATGTATAAAATTCTCGAGTCTTTCGCCTGTGCAATGTATTTTTCAAGTCTAATAACTAATAAGGTTAATATCCTTCAGATATATTATTTGTCAATAATAAATATGGATGTGAATAGATTTTTTTTATCTTAGTTCTACTGCTGGGTATAAAAATAAATTTGTTTTAGTCCTTTTTTTACTATTTTTGGGTAAACAAATTATTTGATAGTTGTAGCTGCTTCGTTTATCAATATTTCACTATTTAGCCAATTACGTATTAAAAAAAGTCTCGAAATCTTTCTTTCTATCCTACGTACATATGTATTTCCATTTACAATGTATTCTTCAAGTCTAAGATTAAAGTATCAAGATGTTTTTACGAGCTATAATATTTATCAGAATATTTTATTGAAGTTCAGGTTATGCAATTAACTGAATGAACCACGAAAATGCAACAATATATAAATTATTTTTATTGTTTTATTGTAATTATTATCGTGTGTATAGACGGAAATGTAAAATAAAGATGATCCTTAAATGCGCATCATTCTAATAAAAAAGTAGTTTATTTTTGTCCTTGTGTAAATTATGTTATTTATTCATCATCTGCCTAGCCTTTTCTCAACTAAATTGGGGTCGGCTTCCAGTCATACCGGATTCAGCCGAATACCAGTATTTAACGTGGAGCGGCTGCTTACCAGACCTCCACAACCCAATAACACGGTACTTCTTGGCAAGACTGGTGTCAGATTTTCTAGCTTCTGACAATCCGTAAAGACTGCCAAACACCTCCAAATGACAGCCGGGACCAACAGCTTAATGTGCTTTCCGAGGCACGGAGGAAACTCTGCATGCTAAGATGGTCACCCATCCACAGACCGACCTTGGCAAGCGTTGCTTAACCTTGAAGAGAGACCCGTGCGGCTGTTATTATTTATTTATGAATCCTAAAGAAATGATGTACATATTCATATATTATAAAGTGGGTTAGAATAAACACATATTTAACATCATCATTTAGACGAGCGAAACGGGAAAGAACGTTGAGCCAAAACAAAGAAATGGGGCGGGTCAGGAAACCGCATAATACAACTAAGAAGTATTTTTCGTGGAATATTTCCTGGGAAAGGGCTAAAATAAAACACGTAAAATACCAAAGCATTGACCTATATATTTTCAACGCGATTTCACAAAATGTTAGAACAGTATTAAATAGAACGGTGGTTAAAATAAGTAGCTCGTCTGTTCAAAAGCTAATTACTTAGTTGTCTTCCTCGTCGGTGTCTGCATCTGAAACGTCTGTGTAGCAGTCGGTCTCCACTGCTTTTACCCTCAAGAAGTCGCTGGATTGTGGACCTGGCAACAACGTATGGAAGATTATTGGAATTCGTATTAGATTAATATGACCGGTTGGGAGCAATATCTTCATTACATTTTGAACGATACAGTCGCATATACAGTATTTCCAGAAGTGCGTGGTCATATTTAAGTCTAATATTGAGTAGCTGATATTCATACGCATAAGCATAATTAGCCTTTAACGTTACCACTGCTGGGACACAGGCCTCCTTTCTAGGAGAGGGAATGGGCCGTAATCCACCACGCGGGCCCAGTGCGGGTTGGTGGATGTCACATGTCTTCGAATTTTTGGTTCTAGGACATGCTGGTTTCGTCACGATGTTTTCCTTAACCGTTTTGAGAGCAGTGGTGATGAAATAATTTACACAAAGTAATGCGCCTGGCTGGGTTAGAACCCGCGACACACAAGTCGTAAGTCGGAGCCGTACCACTTGGCCACCACTGCTCTCCCTGATATTCATTAATGAAACAAAAAGAAATACTTTATGTATAGGTATGGGAATAACATTTTTTTATGGTACTACCTATAAATGTATTCACGTATAACATGTCGTTTTTATAACTAAGAAACTTTTGCTATTGATGTAATTGTAGTTTGCAAAATATGAGCATATGATGGAACCGTTGCGAAAACTTTAATATGGACCGACTTTGGAAATTGAAGAGATAAACTCTAAAGAGGGTAGGTATGCTGTCCAGCTCGGTAATGACAGTGAACCTGAGTCTCTAGAATCTTTCGATGCTGAATGTATGTTTTGCTAAAAACTATATATTGTCCGAGCGTCCAAGCTTAAATCAAGTGCAGAATGTGTAGACTCTGGGCTTTGGATGGTTCCAGAGCGAAGATGTTCCGTTCCGGATATAACTTCGTGCGTAACATTCCTAGTTCAGAGTTCGACATATTTTGAGTTTGTGACATTTGAAAAACAAGTAATTCATACTACCTATATATTTATTGCATGCTTATCTACACTAATATTATAAAGAGGAATTATTTGTGTTTTTGTGTGTGTATGTTTGTAATGAATAAACTCAAAATGCTACGGTGTCGATTTCAAAAATTCTTCACCTTTAGTAAGCTACATTCACCCTGAGTTACATAAGCTATATTTTATCCCCGTATTCCCTCGGGAACGGGAACTACGCGGATGAAACCGCGGGGCGCTCCTAGTATTCCATATTTGGATTCAACTTTTTTGGTACTTGACCTTTTCCATGTTTGGTTCCTCATTTGTTACTTTGATTAAATGTTAGTTCACATTTTTAACATTAGACTATTAATTGCTGACTTACGAATAGTTGACCGACTAGGATTACTATGAAAAGCTTCTGATTTGAGGAGAGACTATTTATTTTTATATCCATAAAACGAAATAGTATTCCATATCCGGTTACTTTCTACTAGTAGCATATTATTGATATTTTGTTACCGAGAAAAAAAAAATACAAAAGAAAAGAAACCCATTTCAAACAAGCACCCAATAAAAACTAAAGGAACGGGTCTTCAACAACACATTTTTCTGGATGGGAAACCATCAAATGACTTCTTCCGCTCCATACGGTACGTCCTTCTGAAGGTCTTGACTCATTCCAAAGGCAGACTGCGTAATAGGATTACGGATAAACCTAGCCTTGTGTGTAACATTCAAATTCAATTAGGTCCAGCTGACCTTCATTTGACCCGGCCGTCACCTGTTTCTTTGCCCTAGTTAACTAGATGCTGAGATTGTGGAAAGACTCAATTGACTGCCGTAAAAGCCAGTAGAGCGATGGAAAACTATTTAGTGTAGGTACAATCATAAAATCGACCGTCCATTTTGTCTACTTAGTATTGGATGGAGGGGTTTCCCTCGAGCCTGCGGGTGGCTCGCCGTCCTATAGCAACCAGGTCCGGGTCGACGGCGCGTCGTGTTCTACGCGCGCCTCATAGAGCTGTCAGCAAAGAAGACGGGGCCCCAAAGAGTCACCGCGATCTTGGAACGTAAAGGGCACTAGAAGGATCACGGGTGGGTTTTAATCAGTAAGAGTCTGACACTCCCCACTGCTCCGCCCAGAGCGGGAGAAGTCATTGGACGATTTCCCATCAAGAAAAAAAAGGGTTTCGCACGAGATAAAAAAAAAAAACGAAATAACTACAAGTAGCAGTTGCGAGTTACTTTGGAGCAGCACCTTAGTCTGTGTCGCCTAACCCAGCTCCTAAGCCTGTGTAGCAACGCTACACTAATAACATTTAATACGATCAGCACGTCTGATCTGCGGTTGTGCTAACAGAGAGAAGAAATTATGTTCATCATCATCATCTTCCTGCCCTTATCCATGTTCCTTGGGGTCGGTGCAACACGTTTTTTTCTTTCATTCTGTCCTGTCAGCCGTTACGCTATCACTAACTGCCTTTTTTTCATATCACTTCTCATACAATCCATCAATCTTTTCTTTGGCCTACCTCTCCCTTTTCATCCATCCACATTTATATTCATAACCCTTTTAATTACCTAGATGCGTTTCATCCCTCTTTTTCACATGACCATACCAAGACAACCGATTATGAAGTAAGAAAGAAAGAAATTATGTTAACACTGAGTAATCATTGCTGCAGAATATGGGCACTGACAGCTCTTGAAGTCGGTCCTGATGTTGTGATCATCAGTTATTTTTTCCAAAATTTGCTTTTAGTACCTATCTATACTAATATTATAAAGCTGAAGAGTGTGTTTGTTTGTTTGAACGCGCTAATCTCAGGAAGTACTGGTTCGAATTGAATAATTCTTTTTGGGTTGAATAGACCATTTATCGAGGAAGGCTTTAGGCTATATATCATCACGCTTAAGCCAAAAGGAGCGGAGCAGCGATAAAGAATGTTTTAAAATCGGGGATTCCACGGGGACGAAGTCGCGGACAGAAGCTAGTAGGTAATATATGCTGACGTGGTACCTAAACTTTGTTCAGAAAACTTACATGTTTCGGTATATACGACGTTGGCCCCGAAGTCTTGAATAGGCGTCGGCGTGATGGAACGGTCGTCGCCTCCTTCAGCGTTGTCCTCCTCATCGTCTTCACTCTCTATTATTATTTCCTCTTCTTCACACTCTTCCACCTGAAAATCAGTAAAAGTAAATGACAACTTTGTCTTCACCAAAATGGTTCATTTCTGTAAAATGTTTAACTGTCTGTTTGAACCGTGCTTGATCATCACATATTTGAGTTTCATTCGCAATACTTAGGTAATCCTAGAAAGAAATATAAACCATCGTAATCAGTTTAAAGAAATCGGCTTGGCTCACTTATCGCACGCCATTTAATCCTCGTCTGGTCTCACTCTTGTAGGTACTTCAGCAACATTGCGATATAATGGTAGATCCTGCAATGGGCGTTAAAGTATAACCAAGCAGCATTTTTTTATAATTTTGACCGCCCCCTCCTCCTCGTCGGCAAAAGTAAGCAAAGCTCTTAGTAAGGAAGCCCCTTCCCATGCTTAAATAAACATTTATATAAGTATTTTTGGATCTGTTCTGGTTTGATATCATTGTCCATGAAACTGCAGTAGAAATGTATAGTCTATAGAGAAATTAACTTATAGCGTAGGAATGCATGTGTTCAAGTCAAAATCGACTAAATTTAGAAGAAAATCTGAAAAAGTACCTAATCAAATAAATATTGCTGACGTAATCACCTCCCGGTTACAGGCCTACAGTCCTGCTCATTGACTATACTCCTATACCTCCTCCGTTACCTAAGTCTTAGACACCAGTAGAAAATCTCTCTGGACAAGAACTACATTGGCCAAACTGTTAATCAGGATAACCACTGTAAAAATATAAGCATAATCAGCCTTTTAACTTTTTTTTCCCACTGCTGGAACACAGGCCTCCTCTCTAGGAGAGGGAATGGGCCGTAATCCACCACGCGGGCCCAGTGCGGGTTGGTGAATGTCTCATGTCTTCGAATGTTTGGTTCTAGGACATGCCGGTTTCATCACGATGTTTTCTGTAAAAATAATTTGGTAAAATCCCGCCGTCCTCAACGCAGTGCTAGTTTGAAGCCTGGTGAAGCCCCTTCACAAGACATAACCTCCTTTGTGGCGCGTCGTGCACACCCATTTGCACCTTCCAATATTTGAACGGGGCCAATTATAGAGCTGGACAGTTTAATAATTAGTTTTTCTTCCGATGCGAAAACAAGAAGCGATGGATCTGTACCTACATTGGAAATTCCACTGACCTGAATATCAAAAGACTGCTGCTTATTCTTATAATCAAGCAGTGCGGAAGACGAAGACTTCTGTTTGTGGTGAGACAAGCGCCTTATGTTGCTAGGGGACGGCGTTCCCTGGTCGGGATCGCCATCGCTGACCAGATACTCCACATCAAGGTTCAACGGCAGATTCGGATTGCCAGACACCTTTCGTCGACGCAGTTGGCATTCTGGTTCGTCGGCCATTTTGTTGTTATTGGTTGCTGGAAACATGAGAGAAGTGTATATTAAAATTGTCGACAATAGTTACCTACTGTTAGGTATTCTTATCAGCAGCCATAACCTATTTCTCCGCGGCGGTTGGTAGTGGTTGCTGCATTGTAATGCTTTGCTTTGAAATAAGAGAAAAAGGTAATCTGCCTATCCCATAGACGTCCCTTCGTTCCAACCTTTTACAAACATGCCTAGTTAAGTTGTTGATGACACGTGCACTATTGAGATTGACTTGACAAAGCTATAGGTACCCAATCAGAAGGCCAACTGGAACATCATATCCTTCGTAGTGGACCTAGGTGGTTCAAAACATTCTACAGAAACCTCTCGATCTGTGGAACAGATCATACGACTCTGAAGTTCACAGTGCTTATTAGTAGGTAGGTAATCAAATTACAACATACCTTACGTAGCAAGCCAGCAATATTAAAAACGAAATAATATTGAAAATACACACTTACCAATAGATGAAAATTATTTACTAGACCACACCAGCTAACGCCTTTTAGATGGTAAAACAGGTCTTGATTTTGTGAAACGACGAGGTATCCATGAAAATGGTGGGTGGACACTGGGGCGGGTGGACGCTAAGTAGATCGCTTGCGGGTTCTAGAACGAAGCCCTATGCCACTAATCTGCACTGTTTTTTTTTTCAGAGAAGAATAACATTTTGTGTGGGTGGTTAGATAAGTGCCTAGGTAAGTTATGGTCTGTTTAGTTTCAAGCTATCTAAAATAATATTTGTAGATGGAACCAAAAAAATATATGGCATGGACTACCCTCGGCTTAGCTGTGTTAACTTCTTGAGCAAAGACTACTATGTATACTTGTGTTCTTGAGGAGAGTTGCATTATTTTATTTTTATGATGACGTACATAAAAGGTAAATTAATGATAAATCAAACTTATCAATAAACAACAATATACGGCTTTACTTTAATCCTAATTCCACTTGCGTGAGTAGAAGTGTTAAATCAATTTTACGAAGATTATGGCCATGTTTTTTTTCTTATCTATCAATAAATTCGCTATTTTGACCTTCATAGTACCTACAGTTGGATCCGCTTATAATGACATCGAAGGGAAGTGAAAAATACGTCGTATTAAGCGGACCTCATTAAAAGCGTAATCTTAGGAACTAAACGAATTCCCATCTTTGTTAGGTATTTTGTGTAATAAGGAGATAAACAAAAAAAATTATGTTTATAGTCGTAGATCAATCAACACAAAGAAACAAATTCGGTATCACGTCTCCAATTATGTTTGGTTATAGTGATCACCAAACATAATTTCTGAAAAATTGTTCATAATAGGTAAGCGATATGCCAAAAGACGAAGTCATTATAATATCCGCATTTGTTTTTTAATGAATTTAATATGAAAACCGAAAAGACTTCTGTTTTACTTCATATTAAGCGGTTGGTCAATATAAGCTGCGCGCTGCGTATCATAATAAACGGATTTCACTGTATGTGTCTCATGGACTGCTGCAATTAATCCACATAATATGAACTAATAAATAACGTAGTAAAAGTATACAAGCTAATAATAATAATTATTAACAAGTGCGAACGGGGAACGCTGAGAAAAGTGCACAAAAACAATGTGGCATTTCTGTACCTACTTTTTGCAGCGAATTGGAAACAATATAAAAAAGTGAACTCTAAAACTATTTTCGATATTTTCGTTTTTCGACCAAATGTTGGTGTTCTCTGTCACTTGTACGGATTCAGGACTTCATGATATTTTTGTCGTCAGGTATGCATATAACTTGAAAGGTATTGAAACGCGTCAGGTACCTATTATGTTGTAAAAATGCTCAAAAAAAAAATGCAAAAAAAATGAACAAGCTTGATAAATGTGTTAGTTTCTCTATTTTCATGACTTTCAATACGACTGAATGGATCTTGATGAAATTTGTCACAGAGGTAGATTATAGTCTGGAGTAACACATATGATCATTTAGTTTTATCCCGGGAGTATGTTCCCTTGGGATATTTTTTACATATATAGATGCGGGGTTGCCGTGGGCGGCAGTTAGTGGGTATTAATTAATTAAAACATTCATTCATCACAGATTGACGTAATTGGCCAGTCTAGTCTAGCTTTAAATAAATTCTGATACTGAATACAGGTGCCAAGGTTTATGAAATTGGCTGATAAGACAAGTATGTGTTAATGAAAAACTTTTGTAAACGACATTGCTATGTTTATTACTTATTTACTGAGGTAATTTCATGGTGGTCGGTGGTTGAAAAGTTTCTTCTACAACTTATCTTAAACACAAGTCATTGTTTACAAAAAAAATGTGTCAGTCAGTCCATTGAAACAAATACTAACACTCGCCGCGGTTTCTAGAAAGAAGGAAATTATCGAAAATCGATTCAGAAACTGGGCTTCCATCTATCAATAAAAATTATACGTATTAAGTTTTTATCTTGTTTAACTAGTAGCATAACAGTCATGTAGCTTATCGATTTAATTCGTCGAATTTCGATGAGATTTCTTAAATTCAAAATAAGCATTGACTTTATTTTTTACGATTAAATATTAGGTAGATAGTGAATGAATTTCTATGTCGTTTGATCATAATTATTATCAGAATTGCATAGGTAACATTTTAACTAATATAGGGTGTCTGCGAAAGAATATTCCTCTTAAAAAATATAATAGTAAACCATTTAAAAGCTTCTATGTAATTTGTTTTTTTTTTTTAATATAATACTTTCTCAAATCAAGAGTATATTTTATATGCGTAATTTATTGCAGCTAAAAGTGAATATTCGTGACGAAGGAATCGCAAGAAACGTGAAAAAGTTATAAACACATTAACAAACATTTAAGTACAATTTTTATTTTACATTTAAATTTAAATTTAATTTATTATATTTAAATTTAAACATTCGCGGACACCCTATACTTATATACCTACTATACATTTCAATCAACGTTAGGTTAATTACAAAATAAATATAAATTACGATGACTAAAAATAACTAACTACATTTAACTTATATGTATGAAAATAAACAAAATAATTCTCTAATCCCGTAATTTTGTATGAGAAAAAGAGTGTTGGCCAAACATGTTGGTTGTTTGCCAAAGAACCTTTACACATGACAAATATCGCCACATAATTCAACAAATATTGCCCTACGATAGCTGCTAGCCTTTTTGAGAACGGAACTCTACATGTAACTTAAAAATAAAAAAAATACATTCGTCAGCAATGAGTCTCTTTGACTTCGCTCTCACTTGATACACTAGTGACATCTACGTCATCCATTTCCACTGGATAATAAACTTGACCAACCACCGGAACATCCACTGGTTTATCCATCACATCATCCACTGGTTTATCCATCACATCGTCCACTGGTTTATCAATCGCATCATCTACCGGTGTAGCAGTTCTAGCATGTTCCATATCGAGGCTATCATCAGTAGCTGCACTGTTGTACGACAACCTCCGTACATCAAACGCGGAATATCCATAGACACTAGAACTGTTAGAGGTATCACTGAATCTGCTAGCTCTGACTGCAAAGTATCGACTCCTGTCTTCAATTCTGTAGAAGTCCATGCTGTTTTTCTTTTTAATGAGGTTAAAGTTTTCGTTGAGGGGAACGAAGTAGGTTTTAACGTAGCCGGCTCCTTTAACGAAGGTTTCTCCGCGACAAGTCGTGAGGATGCCACATTCGTCCAGGATAATGGCTGTGTTTTCTGTGACCTGAAAGATAAGATTCTGGAATTATATGTTTTGTATCAGTGGGTACAGATGTATTGTGTCATTTGACTGGTATAATGATGTAGATGGAGTCTGCGTTACTATAATCAGCCACGCAGACGACATGATGTTGTTGAGTGCGCCAGTCTGTAGCCTCAGGAAGCATGTGGCCATTTGTGAGGAGTATAGGTACCGACTCATATGGCTAAATTTACAATTGTAAAAAAATGTAATCATGGTATTGGTATGATGGCTGGTGGTGGGTATTCTTTTTATGTACCACTAGTTTACCTTAATGGCATGCCATTAGAGAGGGCATACAAGTTTAATTATCTTGGCCACATACTTACCCTTGATCTCAGGGATGATGACGACATTGAGCGGGTGCGTAGGGCCTTCTCTGTTAAAGTGAGAATGCTGGCTCACAGGTATGCTCGTTGTTCAGTAAGCGTTAAAATTACTCTTTTAATAGCAAACTGCATTAAGTTTAACACGAGCTATACTCAAACATCATAGAATGCCCTCCGCGTGCAATAAAAGAACGCGTTTAAGGTGCTGTTCAGGTTGCCCCGCTATGCGCATCACGGATGTTCGCGGACACATATGTGGGTTGTTTCTTTGCCACAATGCATAGGGTGTGGGGCAGCAACACCATCTACTGTCCGTACGTAAACCGCTGCTGCGCCATTTCCTATGGACTGGTTAACCGCGGTGAAGCGTCAGACATTACTGCCGCTGTATATTATACAGGAATTTGATAGATAGTTAGTACCTAATTAAGATAAAATTATCTTAATTAGGCACGAACCTAGAATAACTTTTTTACTTACAAATGAGTCATGGTTACTTAAAAATAAAATTGAATTGAATAATTGGAGAATTAATTCTGTCTAATATTTTTGAAGGATGCCCTTAGGTTCAAAGACACTCAAAGGTTTACCGAATTGGATTACCTGTATTTTTCCAGATTCGCCAGTGGAGTCCATTCGTGACGCCATATTCACAGCATGTCCCCAAATGTCGTAAAGTGGCTTCTGCGATCCCACCACACCAGCGGCTACTTCTCCATTTGATATTCCTAAGTAAATTTGAATTATATATACCACCAATAAAGCAAGATTTTCGATATAGTACTGCTACCGCGATTAACAGTTTCTGAAGGATTAGTATACAATCAAAAACTTACCGATACGCAAGTTCAAGTTTTGGAACGAGCCTCGATTGAAGTTCTGCACTTGCATCATCATTGCCGCAGCAAATTCTACCATTGTCAGCACCACAGCTCTGCCGTATGGACTGTTCTGCCTAAGACTGACGTTGGATAAGGAGTCTGTTGATTCTCTCCTACTTGGGTCTAAGCCACAAGCAGCCATGTAGGTCCAACCAGCCAGTTTTATCTTCTCCACTTTATAATCTGATGTTCCCGCAAGCAACAACTAAAAGAAAACGTATAACCTTATTTTGTGTAGAAAACAATCAATTAAGGTTATACGATATGATACTTACTCTATCAAAATCTGATATGATTTCATCCAGGATACTCAAGAGAAATTTGTCACTCATATCAGCATCACCTTCCACGCCCAGTTTATAATCAGTTAAAGACGCAAACATTACTGCTACATTGTCATACTTCTCGTAATACAACTCGTCTAAAGATCTGTTCAAGTTCAGATATACTTGGACTGAAAGATAAAAAAAATGCAATTCTATCCAAACAATGTTAAGAACAAGTGGTGTTAAAACTCTACGTACCTACATGGGCCGGTAAAATATTCTCAAGAAGCATATTATTTACTTTCAGCATAGTCTCTGCCTCAGTCTGCTCTGCACTCAACTGTAATTGCCACAGGTGGTCCAATCTGTTCCTAAACTCTGTAGTTCTATCAATCCAGTACAAAGTTATAGTTATAATGACCACAGCTAAGGTGTGTGATATTCTTGGATCCAATCCAACATTCCAAGTGACGTCATCGATAAAGAGCGACGTTTTGATTTCCCATACGATCCACAAGTAGAAGAATGTCATGCCACCAGCGACGATCCATTTAAAGATGAAGAAAACTCTGCTGAACAGGAAGTTTAAGAGCAAGGCCAGCCCCCAACACTGAGTCACATGCTAAAAAGAAAGTATACTGTGAAAACGCAGAAGAAATAAAATACATGTGTGCAATTCACACGTGGTAGAAGGCTTAAAAAAAATTGGCTTCAAGGTAATGAGACGATGCGACAGTAAAAAGAGACAGGCACATGAATTTATGTTTATGTCTCTTTTTACTGTCGCTTTTTCGTTTCATAAACTTTCAAATCACAGCAATGCTAAAGAAGTTTTCACTTCAATAATAACGAATAGAAGGAATACATAGAAATATGATTCTAAATTTGTTATCCCACTCTTCTGTCGCAGGTCTGCTGGAAGAAATTTCTATTAAAATAAGCAGTACCTTTGTGCTCTTGGTTTCTGTACAAAATTTTCTATTTTAAGTTTATTGTGTGTACATAAATAAATAAACAAATCATTACCCACGACGATATGCAGTTAGACAGAACAGTTTCACCTTCGGGCACCTCAACTTCTCTGCATGCGATGACATTGACTACAGAAGTTGCAGCAAGTCCAATACTTATTAATAAGTATATGACAGTCCTTATAATAGCTGATTTAATAATCTTAGCAGAAATATCGTAGATCCATCTCAGATATTTATTTCGCGGCTCTTCATAGCCACTATGTTTAGTCCAGAGAAATTGGAACCAAGTGAAGGGTTGCATTATAATGAGACCAAGTAGGAGAGCACCAAGAAGCGTCCAAGCGTACCATTGAAAGTCTTTGAACCTAAAAGTAACAAAAAAAAAAAACTAATTTATGATGACACCGATTTAAGTAGCTTGTAAACAACAAATTAAAGTACCAATAGGACGGCCATGTTTGCCAAAGGACCGATATCCTACTGGAGCAGACCAGTCTTATAGTAGAGACGTGTATCCGAGTTTCGGCGTGCTTAGCGTGAGATGATCGCAGTTAGCTGAATTGTCGAACTTAAAAAGGTGCCTGGCACAGACTGGATGCAGAAAGCAGATTGACCGGTGTTGTGGTGCAGCTTGGGAGAAGCCTATGTCCAGCAGTGGACTGCGATCGTCTGACATGATTGATTGAAACTTATGAATCGATCGTACCTGACGGCTACTTTATCAAATTATTATCGCGAGCGACTTACCACATTGTAGTCAATCCATTAATCAACAACATGAGTGAGAAAACAATCAGGCAACATGTGATGTAATATTTAAAGAGTGGGTCTGGTAGCAGCAGGAACTTCTTCTCCATTTGACAGTTCTTATACATCAATGTGAATCTGTTCAGCTTAGACTCATTTCGGAAATGTTCTCTGAAATTATATGCAACTTTAAGTGACTCTATTATTCATCATCTTTTTTATTGTTTGGTACGGCCTTCATATATGTAGTACCTTCACATATTTATATTTAATAGATACGATAGATATATGTATTACAATTCAATCTAAAATTTATTGATTGCGTCGAACTGTGCTTAGTTGGAATGCATTTGAACTTACTTGCCGTTTGTCATATCTTCAATTTCCTTTGCCATTTGAGCGTCAGCAGCTTTCAACATTTGTTGGTACTCCACTAAATTCTCATCCATGAATGTCGTGGTTCTTCGGAAATTATTTGTGTTTCTATTTTCCGCTCGCTACTAGAATACATAAATGATATAGCAAATTATTGTGTGATAATGTCTTTTATAAATAATGCATGAATCGGACTTACTCTAGAGGAAGTATTAGTTTTTGATATTATTTTGTTAAAGCCCACTGATGCTCGCCGAAATGGTTTGTATTCAAGAGCCTGAAAAGAAATAATGTTTGAAAGGATGTTTCCTGAGTAAAAAATATATGATTATGTTTAGTCCGTCAGTTAGATTAAAGAAAAATCTTGGACACGTATTTTTTCATTTATCAAATCTTTAAAAACTGACGAAGATAAAAAGCATCAAAGATCAGGAATGGGGGCTTGTGACGTCACGGCTAGGTAAAAATGGTAACGAGTAGTGACGTCACACGAGTTTTCAACGCACTGTAATGCTTCTATCTGCTTTTGTTTTTGATAGGAACAGATATTATATGTTTTAGGCCGTCAGATTTGGAAGAAGTCAAAAGCGGTTGAAAATTAATTTATCAGTTCATAGAGTTTTTCTATAAATACTAACTGATTGGTTTTAGTAATTACATACATTAAAAAAATGGGTTTTAGTAGACACTTACCCTTGCTGGTCTCGACAAGAGATATGTTTCCAGTTTATTTTGCGCAATAAAATGATCATTTTGAGATTCAAAGTTTGGTTCGATAATATATTCTCTGGCGTAATCCAGAATTAATTCGAGAGTTTGTTTAGTCACGTGCACTTTTCTGAGAAAAAAGGAAGTTTAAGTAGTTGGATCAGTGTGCATAGTCGTCCTAATAACATTGCTAAAAAATCGTGAAAGAAGGAAAAGTTCTTCTGGAATTGCTCTTTCTTATAATGTTTATCTTATAGCTACGCTTAGGGGCTAATTCCTAGCGCTAGGCCCAGTGCCTTGTTTTATTTGCGTTCAATGACTTTTCCGAACAAATTCCGCAATCTCAGCCGGTGACCCACGGCCCTGGAATGCAAAGGGCAGTAGGAGGAACACGAATGGGTGCTAGTCAGTAAGAGATTTCACTTGATAATTTCCCATCCATAGAAAAAGGGACAAATTTCCATAGTTCAATGCCCATATTGCCCCTTTGTTCCTGTGTTTGATCTTACAATCAAACAAGATTATTATCTAACTCGGCTCTCTCGTGACTCCGTGGACCATTGATTCCAAAATATAAGGATTTACTTAATGTATGCATAATTATTAATACAGTAGTTTCACATACCCAGCTTTACCAGTAGATTCCATTTTGTTAGCAATTGTAACATCTTTTGACCAAATATCGAATTGCCATTTTCTGATACCGATCAAGCCACTAAGGATCTTCCCTGAGTGGACGCCTATCCTCATGTCAATGTTAAGCGATCGCTTTTCTCTGCAAAAAATGTTAAACTTTCTTTTTCAAATTGATATAGCGTTACATAAATATTTTTTAGCATTCATCATCATGATTTGTTATTATTTGTTACCCCCTTTCCAACCATGTCGTCTTTAACACATTCCAGGTTTTACCCGCTTACATTATTTCGTTAATTCATATTGTGTCACTTAATATTGCGAATAGAATAGGAAACCTTAGTCTGTTCCGTATAATTCCATCAATTTGTTGCGATATAAATACATTTATAAACCGTTATTCTTTTGGTAGCGATTTTATCTTTTTCTGCGCTATACCACCGACAGACAATTTAAGTTATACAATTTAAGATACACTGAATGCTGTCGTTGCAAAAATAAAAAAAATATTAACAGATGTAAGTACACACAATCTGATTGTTTATCTAATCTAAAAACATGTAATGAGGCTGTCGGTTCTTTTGATTGCTGAACGTATAAACAATGAAAGCATTTACATTTTCGATTCACATGGATTGATTAGAAAGATAAAATGGTAGTGTCCTGTTTGCTTGCCTCGACAGTAGCTCTCGATACTATGATTCTTTGTTTTTTCTTGGGCCCTACCTTAAATTAAGTTACATACGCTGCACGCATATCAGTCACGTCATGTAGACAGTCAATCACTTCTTCTTTTGGAGTCGATGGTAGGAACTCCTTAGATTGTTTGGGCCCAGTAGGCTACGGCTAGGCTAGGCTACATTAATTGCAGCATCAGTGGTATTCATTAAGTCTCATAAAGTGCAGGAGTATAGGCACTTGGAGTAGGTACTTCAGAGTGTGGCTCATGTTCTGCACAGGGGCACTGCACGCACATTGGGTTTCCCGTCTATAAAACCTGGGTGCGCCTGCGCAACCGATTGGGTGCAAGACATTCATAGACAATCAGTGACAGATCAGTGACTATAACTTTTTCCAATAGAAACATTCGGTTAAACAAATGAACAGCGTATCTACTATATCCAATTTAAATAAAAAAAAGTCGGAAGCAGGTTCCTGGTTCCAATTGGCTGTTTTATTTAGTAACAGAATGCTGGAATTTCAAGTGAATTACAAAAACATCTTTTTAGTTAGGATATCATCAAATACAGACCTCAGGCCGATGGCCACATTGTTTTTTAAACCTAAATAAATATGTGGGAGCAGTGGTGGCCGAGTGGTAACGCGACTTACGAATTGTAGGTCGCGGGTTCAAACCCAGCCAGGCGCATTACTTTGTGTAATTAACTTCATCACCACTGCTCACAAAACGGTGAAGGAAAACATCGCGAGGAAACCGGCATCGGTTTCCTCACGATGTTTTCCTGAATTTTTGGTTCTAGGACATGCGTCCTAGAACCAAAAATTCGAAGACATGTGACATTCACCAACCCGCACTGGGCCCGCGTGGTGGATTACGGCCCATTCCCTCTCCTAGAGAGGAGGCCTGTGTCCCAGCAGTGGGAACATTAAAAGGCTGATTATGTTATGTATGTTATGTAAATATGTGGATGTGGTGGATAAATGTGGGATGTGGATATGGGATGTGGATGTGGAATGTGGATCTTAAAGGATGTTTATTCATACCTGACATCTTTGATGATATGGATCATCTCCAATCCAAGGTCTACGCAGTTTTTGGCGTGCTGGGCACTTGGTTTCGGAATACCACTGACACAGTAGTAACAATCTCCCAGAAACTTTATTCGGAGTACATCATGTTCCTGGAAAGGGTGTTGATTAGTACATATCCTTTCTTGATTTATGCGGCTCTCAAAATCAAGTCGAGTTACAGTCATATCCTGCTAGGGTTGCGGAATTTGTTCGAAAGAGTCACCGCGATCTTGGAACGTAAAGGGCACAAGAAGGATCACGGGTGGGTTTTAGTCAGTAAGAGTCTGACACTCCCTTCTGCTCCGCCCAGAGCGGGAGAAGTCATTTGATGATTTCCCATCCAGAAAAAAAGGTACAGTCATATTCAGCTATATCTTCTATCCTACACAACAATTCTTACCTCGGGTGCAAAACTTCGACACTTCTACGGCATTGTCAGTGACAGTGTAGAGGGCATCATCGCTCATGTTTTGTTTTGGGTCAATAGAGGCACTTATTAAGGTGGAATATAGGCGACACATATACGCACCCATACCAAAACACTACAACTAATTTCCAACAAGAGACGTAAGTACCTCAGAGGCTTCATCGAATCTCCCGAACAGTTCATTCAGTAGCTCAACCATCCTCATCGGCGACAGAGTGGTGGATATCATCGTATAGTTCACCACATCCGCGTACAAAATGCTCACATTATCGTGTTCTTCTACGTACAGCTGGCTGTGAACGACCGATAACTGTATGAGGATTAATTATGTTGTTGCCTCAACAAATGCAGACATTCAAATGATATTTATTGCATGCTAAAGAAATGACAAATGACATCTTTATCTAGACAAATCAGTTTAATGTCCATTGAATCAATAAATGATTAAGAGCGTATACGCCGTACGGCATTTCATACATATTTTCAAGGTCTTATTTTCTTGTATGTTTTAACTTTTTAGACCTATGTATCCTGCTTAGATGTGTGAAGTTTTATTAAAATCGGTTCAGTCATTTCACAAAATTGTGACTTGAAAATTTGTATGAAATGCCATACGGCGTAAGCGCTCGTGTCTGAGTTTAGCTCTTATTGAGGCTACAGAACCAGCAAAGGCATCTATCACACAAATGGAGTTGGCAAAAGAAAGCAAGCATACTGTCAGCGTAATTACTATTCTATCATCCATCATTCAAGGTCCAAGTTTCAAGGTTCAACAACAATGAAGGTTCAAAAGTGCCATATCTGTATTACGCCGCTCATTTTAGTCTCTAAACACAAAGGTGTCTAAGAAAAGGTGAACTTACTTGAAAGATCTCAAATTGCTACTTATGGAGCGTTGTTCGAGTCCCATGAACATGTTTCTGATGTCTTGTCGCACTTTCGACACTATGTGCTCTGGTAATATGCTCATCATTAAACGTTCCTGAAACAATAATCAAATTAATCAAAAAACTGAAAGCAAGTTTTATAATTATTATTCTGCCAGTCTTGCCAAGAAGTACCATGTTCCCCAGTTAATGGGTTGTGGAGGTCTGGTAGGCAGCCGCTTTATGTAAAATACTGGTATTCAGCTGAATCCGGCTTGACTGGGAGCCGATCCCAATATAGTTGCGAAAAGGCTAGGCAGACGACGATTCTGCATAGGCCCCTTAGCACACCAGAAGAGGGATAGTACGGGGCACTAGGTAACGAGGCAGTGAATAGTTTGTTCCCCGTGCCCTTGTATAGAATACAATCACGGAGTTCCGGACATGTTGGTGGTGGTCTTATAATGTTGGTCCGGGAACACTAAACCTGAGCATATGTTTTCATGACGTCATTGAAAACTTACATGAAAGACAAGAGTGACAAATTGAGATAACTTATAGAAAATCTGTAGCAAAAGAATCTCACGATGCCCATGCCAAAATAAACTATCAATCATTATTAGATATCGATCCAAATGTAGTAAGTGTCTCTAATCGGCAGATTAGATTAATTTACCACTGTTTTTCATGAAAGGGAAAGAACCTAAACATACAACGCAATACAGGCAGTAAGGGCATTGCGCTTTTAAATTTTTGAGGGACTTTGCTAAAAAAACAACAGAGGCCAATAACTATAAATAAATTGCTACCCTTTTTTAAAATCGTATAAAATCCTAGATGGAAGATACGGTAACATTAAGATTGCCGAGATCGCGTAACGTCACTATAAGTACATACTTTGTTACCTGTTATTGTTTGCGCGAAGAAAATGTTTGAGAACACATCTAAGCCAAGGCACTTTCTAACGGTCTTACTGATACTAAAAAACACTGAAATTAAGGCCTAAATAACAAAGCAATCAATATTACATTGTTACAATTTCAACTGTGGACCCTGAATCTAGCGTTGAAAATGCAGTACAGCGCTTTAATTTTGATGTCTCGAAGGGTTATAAAAATAGAGTACTTAATTACCTCTTGATCCTTCACAAATTTCAGTCTCAGCGTGCTTTCAACACACGCTCTCCTATCTAAGAATGATCGCCTCGTCACTATCTCATTCATGAGCCTGAAGTAGACACCCATGAGATTTACTCCGATCAGATAAATTATATCCGACGAAACCTGAAACATATAATAGAGATAAAAGAAAATGATCTAAAGGATACAGCTGTGTTTTACATGGAACTGGGACCTCCATAGCCATCACATGGTTACCCAAGCGAGACTGGGTGATAGAATACGGTAGATTCCTGAAAAAATCGATTTGGTTCGTCAGTGAGATAATATTAAAATATTTGACACGAAATTTTAGTTCCAGGTAAAATCCATATTTGAGGTTTTTAATTATAAATTATCTCTTACTGTGGTAAGGCTTTAAAATTCGTAGGTATATACGTCCCTACGCATCCCTGACAGTCATTTTACCGCCTTGCTCAATGGTTAATTTTGCTGACGCGACATGACATACTAGTTACGTACTTACTAGTATCCACGTAGCGAAATGATGGAAGAAAAACAATGTTTGAAAACAAAATACACAGATGCTTAATAATAACGGTTAAACGAAAACCTAACCCCGGATTTTAAAAGCCTGATTTATCTTCTGATAACAGAGAATCTGCTTTTAAATATGTGGTGATTAGGGCCGTCTTAACCCATACAGGGGAACCCTGGGCACTCCTGAGTCCGAGGCCCTTTTGGAAAACTGAAAACCGGCCAAGAAAGTGTTGAAGCACAAGTACCTGATTTCCGTAGGTATGACCACGTAACCGTACTACCCAGTGGACATCCCGCCTGGAATAGGTTTGACCGAATTTCGTCAGAAACTAGTTTACGGTTCGAATTGGTCGTTTCCTAAGCGGTACCTATAATATAAATTGAGGACTCCCAATGGAGCGGGGCCCTGGGCACGTGCTCCTTGTGCCCTTATGGTAAAAACGGAACTGGTGGTGATTAGGTAGTTGTCCATAATACTAACAATCGTTTATAATTTCAACTTCCTAAGGAAAACAACTCTTAACAGGACGTTTTGGAATATGTTATGAAGTCATAAGTGTAATTAGATATTCTGTATAAGCCTCTTTATCTAGCCGCTGGCGTGATTGATAAACAAGTGATTAGAATATTATAAATTCAATTTATAGAATATAAATATCATCTCAAAAAAAAAAATGTTGGGAAAACCCAAAGGATTAAAAATATTCAAGCCAATAAGGCGATTATGAATGAAAATGTATAATAAACTGATTAAGGCCCTGTTCACGACTTCAGGCGATGCGACTTGCAACATGATTTGAGTTAAAGCGAAACGCGCGCGCAATTTCATGCCACGACCGATGAATGACTCTGCATTCATTACAGAGTGACAAGTCACCCTCTGGTAACTTGTCACGCTGTAATTATTATTTTTAGTACATATTTAAGATTTCCTTGCGCACGAAAATGCTTGTCACGTGACTTCGCACGAGTAATACGCGCAAAACCGTGGTCAGTCGTAGAACACTCCAAAAAAATTCTTCCATTTGTGTTTCTCGTAGTGGCTGTCGCAAGACGCGCTGCATGAGTGTGTAGGTCGTGGCCAAAGGTTTATTGTACATTAATTATATTGTCCTTTGCCAGCACTAGTTTTAACCAGAATGATTAATTAATAATACTACATTCATTTATTTTGATACGATTAACTGTGATAATCAAAAAAGATTGTCAAGTGACCCTTGGTGATTTTTTTTTGCTTTTATAGCGATAAGGAGGTCTTAGTAGCAATATTTTTATTGACAGATCTTATAGATCTTTATTGTTAAATGATATTTATTTTGTAATTAGGTTGTAAATAACATTTTTACACGTCAATATTTTTGGTCGTTATAAACTAGATGAGGCCGGTGTTTCCTAGCTGACTACCTGTTAAAAGTTATTGATTTCTATCATGAGGATGTCCTCAGTATTTTCCAATAAATGGATTCTGAACTCGTGCCTTGTTACTGGTAATACTTGCCTCAGCAATACAGGCTTGCTTACGGTTATTAACACGTTTTTGTGATAAGAATTGGTGGTCTAATAAACGTGCTCGCAAAGAATAACTTTCTAAATAAACCATTAATACCACTTACCACAATACCAATTTGAGGATCCTGGTCATAAGTGAAGAAGGCGAAGATCAGAACGTAGACAACACTGACAAAGATACCGAGGAATATAGCCAAGAAGTTGTTCCTCATTGGGAGGAAGATGTAGTTGGAGAGGAGGGCCATCGTCGCGTAGGCTGGCCTTAAGGATATGCCTTCAAACGAGCTGTAGATGCTAACCGTGATATCTGGTAAAAAGAGATAAAAGTTAAGGAAAGCCTAAATAATAATGCTGAATGGTCATCATCGTCACCATTTGCGTCGAAATTCACCATTTCTTAAGTTCACTGCTGAACAAAGACCTCACACACCCATCGTCACAGTGACTAGTCCTATGTTATTTGCATCGAACAGACTTCTACGGCCTACACCAGCTCATTTACTTATTGTTATAGCGTCCCAAGTACCTAGACGTAGTTTCGTTTTGATTTGCAAGATGTGGGATACGATGAGATGGTTAACCCATGAGACATGTATGGTTAAATTGTCAAAGGTCACTTTTAGAATTAGCCAAATAAAAAAAAACCTTTACCTGTAAAAACAAGGTCCAAAGTCACAATAAAAGTGACAATGATTGGCATCAAGAAGCATTTCTTTTTCATAGGATAGTACAAAGGTTTCCAAAGTGATATGAATGGTATTGCTATCCTTAATATGTACATGCCCATCGTTAAATACGTTGATGTTGATTGAATTTGCTGTAAGAAAACCTCGATTGATGATAATGTCTCGTCTATATCGGTTTCCGTTGTCTCCTGTAAAGTAGCTCGTAGAATAAATAGTTGCACTTTATAAGAAAGCCTCAACCCGACACCCAAACTCGACGATAAAGAATGAGAGTTCCTTCTGTGTATATGAAAGCGCGTGACTTCTTATAAAATGTACTATGTAAACTACAAGGACTGTGATATTTGTACTTATAAAAAGTTTTTTTTTTTATGGATGAATTCCCAATGTGAATTTTTACTCAACAGTTTCTGAAGACATTTTGAATCAAGAGTGATGGATAAATATGTTGATAGATTGACAGGACCACGATTCTTAAAAGATGAATGGGTTGTCGTGGATAAATATGTTGATAGATTGACAGGACCAAGAATGTCAAAAGATGGATGGGTTGTCGTCGTGTGAATGATAACATAGCGGTAGACAGGAGAGGATGGAAGAAGACAACGTGTTGCGCAGTACCCCAAGAAACAAAAAGATGATGACAAGGCATTAGGTATATATATATATATATATTTTAAATTTGAAACAATATTGTATTCTAGGTTTCGCTTTAGTTAGGGACACACATGAACACATAAAAGAACAGAAAATAGTAAACTTACCTCAAAAAAAGTGCTAGCGATAACTAAAACTACGTGTATGGTAGAAAAAAATACTAATAATGTTAAATAAATATAAATAAGTGTTTCTCTCAATTTGTCATCATATTTTCTGTACAAGCCTTCTAAATCTTTTTGGTCGAATTGGTCCTGAAAAATAAAGTAAAACTAGTTTTCGTTTTTATCAAGAGTGTACATACTTTTGAAGAAATCCATTAAAATATTAGTGCAACTACAGTGGGTATTTGGGTTATTAGTGTTTCCTAAGTGGTCCTTAAGTAAATTAGCATTAGAGTCAATTTAATTATTAACGTGGCACTTCACAGTTTAAAGAATATACTAAAAAGCTTTATTCTGAAACAAAACATCGTCAAAAAAGTATTCAAACTCACCCTCAAATACTTCCAATTCCATTGTTTTCCATGAGCTAGCTCCACCTCTTGCATTCTGAAGTCATGTAACGAAGACAGGAGGCTGGTAGCTCTGCCAGAATTCATAGAGTATCGTGCTAGGAGCTCCAGGGCTCCCACTTGGAGCACCACGGAGCCCATCGTTCGTGAAGATTGTTCATCCTAAGACGACAAAGAGGTTATTACTTTCGTAATGATTGACGGAGCAGTTATAGTGTTTAAATGGTTTTATTGAATGTGAAGATAAGCAGTTGTAAGTTGTAAATTATTAGTATTTTTTTACCGAGTCAGTGGAACAAAGTTGAGCAAAAGGCTAGGCGTATTAATGTTGTTTGTGAAGAAAGGAAGAAGTCTTTTAAGGTAAACACTTAGATATTTTAAGTGTATTTTTAAGGTATGTTTCCTTGTATCTGTTTTATGTCACTTATCGTTTCGTTTGTTAAAACGGAATTGGGGGAAGTACAATAGGTGTTAAAAGAAAAGGCCGAGAAAATATAAAGACATTAAAAGTTAAAATAAATTTAAGAATAACACACAAACAACTAAAGTGGAGAAGGGCAGGACATATGTCAAGAGAGAAGAAGGAAAAATGGACAAGATTAATAACAGAATAGAACCCACTAGACTGAAAAAGCAACAGAGGAAGACAAATTATGGGATGGGAAGATGATATGATATCAGGAAAATAGCGGGTCCAACATGAACTCGAACAGCAAGGGATAGAATTGAATGGCGATCTTTAGAGGAGGCCTTTGTCAATTAAAATCAGTTAAACATGAATTAAAAATAGTAAAATAGTTTATATAGTAGGTATATTAGTAAAGAAATTTTGATATTAGTAATGCATTTTTAGGGATACTTACAAAACTTTTTGTTATTTAAACTAAGATAAACTATAAAGGTGTTTATTTTATTATGTCACACACACAATCATATTACTTTCGATCAAGAGTAGGTATAAGGATTAAAGCTGTGAGTAATGGCTGATCTTTGTATTATGCTCACGAAGGAGAAGAAAGGACAAGGTCATTACAAGCAGCAGGTTGTGGTGTCTGGTCGTCTGGTTGATCGGGGATATTGTTATAGGTAACGATAATTTGTTTAATAATTTGATCACAATGGTCCTGGTTTATCACTTGTTCATCGGGTTGAAGTTTATAGTTAATGCTTGAATGCTAAATTTCTTTTATGTTTTTAATTTCTTTTATAATTTTAAAATATACCGTGGTATCAATTCTCATTCTTTAAACTTTACAGATAGAATGTATCGCTGAGGAATTTGTGTTATCATTTGTTGTAACCACCTGATAATTAATCTGTGTTATCCGCAATTATAAATTTGATTGTATTAGATCGATTAGAACGTGCAAAATTCTTGTAGAGTTTTTGTTCTCTCATCTTAAACAAATTTAGTTGAAGAACAATAGAAAACAACACGAGATTTTTTTTAATTCATTCAATTGCTTCAACAAATGCTCGTTATTTTGCCTAAGACGTCGTTTTTAGTATAAATCTATCGCGTGCACACGCGATCATCGACTTCATTTGTACAATATACAATAAACCAATTTGCGTCGACGTGTCAACAAAAGGGTACCTATCGGTTTTCCCAAAAAATTAAAACACCCATCGTGTATTCGTGCGATGATCGCTTTTGATTAGCTAACCTAAGCTTAACATACAACTTATAAAGAGTAAAACTAAATTTATAAACATCCATATTATCTTCAAACGACTGAAATGGACATGGGTACGGCACACGCTAAGGGAAGAAAAAGAGAAGTGGACAAGACTCGTAATGGAATGGTACCCGTGAGACAGTAAAAGAAATAAAGGTGGACAAACTAAACATGACGTCATGAAAAATATAGTTGGAACAGAATGGACACGCACTGCGAGGGATAGGACAAAATGAATAGCTTTAGAAGAGTCCTTTGTCGAAGGACCATCTGTAAAAGAAAAACCGGTTGCCGATACAATTAGTAGAAATGGTTGAATATAACTGAATATATAGTTTTAAAAAGTGTTATTATGTTATAGCAATTAAGGGTTTTTTGTTATAATGCATGTAAATTCACCTCGGAAAAATGAAGAGGTCGCTAAGTTCTTGTGACACGGAATCTTCACGACTAAAGGGATATATGCACATCTTTAGGCTGCCCGATAGTATTCCTGCAGCAAAGCTGTACGCAGGATAGGATAGGAGATAGGACGCCAAAAGGCGTTAACCAATGAATCTAGGTACATTTATATGCATTTAATTCGAAGAAAAACCACAAGGGCAGGGTCGCGTCTTCTTCCTTGATGACGTGCTGTCTAAAAACCATTGTCACATACATAATATAACTAGCTGCTGCCCGCGACTTCGTCCCCGTGGAATCCCCGATTTTAAAACATTCTTTATCGCTGCTCCGCTCCTATTGGCTTAAACGTGATGATATATAGCCTTCCTCGATAAATGGTCTATTCAACCCAAAAAGAATTTTTCAATTCGAACCAGTAGTTCCTGAGATTAGCGCGTTCAAACAAACAAACAAACAAACAAACAAACTCTTCAGCTTTATAATATTAGTATAGATTATATGTAATTTGTTATATTGTTTCCGTGAAATAAATATTATTATTATTATTATTTATTATAATGTGTGCACAATAGCTTAAATAGTCCGTTTAACGATTACACTCGCATCCGCAACTCAAAGTGTTTTAATGGCCTTAACGAGATTTATCCGACTTTTAAGAAACCAAATATTCAAGATTCAAGATTCAAAGCATTTATTTCAATTAAACCCTTTACAGGCACTTTTGAATTGTTAAGTCGAAAGAAGTGACGCTATCTGCACGTTCCAAAGCGTAGATCTCTATGGAGAAGAACGTGCAAGAAACTCCACGGACACTCTTTTAAATCATGTTCTGTATTTCATAACCTTGGTTACATCCTTGGTCGCTTCTATATGTGAGGACAATGCAAAGAAAAAAAGAAGGACCCGAGGTGCCCGTTCACGAACATGACGCGTGTATTCGCCTCCATAATCGTTTAACTTTTTACTCCAGGAGCCGATTTTTTGTGACCATATTGAAAAATAACAAACTTTTTAACGAGCTTTAAAATGATGTATGTTTCATTCACCGACGCTCACTGTAAAACTTTCATTCGCCTACATTATTTCTGGCAAAACAAATGATTCGCTTTATCTTTTTCCACCATGGACCGATTTTCTTGTCGATTATGAAAATCAACAAACTACAAATAGCTTATAAACGAGATCAGTTTTATCATCCGACTTCAAAAATCTAGAAAAAAAAAACATCCATCATTAGTTTTATGATCGATTCCCGTTCCCGTGGGAATATGGGGATAAAATATAGCCTATTTTCACCAAAGATAGTGTAGCTTCCCAACAGTGAAAGAATTTTTGAAATCGTTCCAGTAGTTTTTGAGTTTATTCGTTACATACAAAAATACAAATCTTTCCTATTTATAATATTAGTATAGATAACTGATTTTTGATTGGAGGACTCCATAACAAAAAAATATGCTCTTTCAGAAAATAATGGTCGCTTCGTGGACCGGTTCCTAATCATCTCCTTTTCGTGGGATTTTTTTTACATTCACGCGAGCGTAATCGTAGGCAAAATCTAGTTCTGAATTCGTTTATTTTATCTTATCTTATCACGCATTCATTCAAATCCATTCAATCCAAGCTGTGTTAGAAGAACACAGTTGGGTTAGGTAATGATCAAGTAAACATATACGTACAGACATGATACCATTACTAATTATTATATTATAATATACGAAGTTAATATTATTAATATTATTTTATTTATAATATACGAAAGTACAAGAAGTCACATCACTATGTTGGCCAAGACAGTGTTGCAACAATAATTTAAACATTTGTTAGAAATAATTGCTACATGACAATAGAAGCAGATGCATATCAGTCGATATCAAAGCACTACCGTTCTTATCCATCCACATTGAATTATTTCATTGATAACACGATTACTGGGAACAAGAAATTGGCGTTAATATAATCCTGCAATGTCATCGATTTAAGGTCGTGTTCAAATCGATAGAATAATATTTTGGATATTTTAAGGGCGTGTGACGAAGAGACTGAGATAGAGAAAAAAAAAACCGGCCAAGTGTGTGTCGGAATCTCTATCTCTAAAAGTATAATATAAGCTGTGATGTTCAAACCAATTTTTAAAGTGTCTGTGAAGTTCTACTTGCTTATCTTTTTTTACAATTTTCAACTTCATAGTTTAAAAGTTAGAGGAGGGGGGGAGATACATTTTTTATGAATTCGGAAGCACATATCTCAAAAAATATTGCCTCAAATAAAAAAAACTTTTTTAGAAACCGCCATTTCATTTTGAAAGAGCTGTTTAATGATACCCCACATGATTATGTTTGTTGGAATTTATTTTCAGTTACATGTATGGAGTGCCACCTTTATAATGAGCGCCCCCTAATATTTCCGTAATATTACATTATTGAATAACAGTTAACACCAGTTGCATCTATCTAACAATTTTCATTTATGTAGCTTTAATAGTCTCAGAGTAAAACGGCTGTGACATACGGACGGACAGACAGACATGACGAATCCATAAGGGTTCCGTTTTTTGCTATTTGGCTACGGAACGCTAAACAGTCATTCAGCGATAACCATATGGTTTTAGAAGCATGTCGGTAGTGCATCATGCACACAAAAAAATCGCACAATAACTCTCATCGCAATTGCAATTGCAAACCGTCAAAAACGGCTCCAATCGCTGAGGTAAAAACAAAACTTGAATTTGAATGCTGTTTAAAAACGAGATTTCAGAATACAAAAAATTGGAATTTTAACAGTAGGTAAATTCGAGGTATCTAAAGGCAGCATAGTCACTTGTGCTAGCTAAACTAATATTATAAAATTCTCAGAGTGTTTGTAACGTGTTCAGAAATAAATCGTCAAAGTGATTTTGATTGGATATGGTTATTATATTAAAACATACCGCTTGTAAAGTACCCGTCTTATGTATCTAAAAAATTAACTCATGTAGATTTGGCTTATGATATTTATCAAAGGTACCTAAACTATTATTTTTGTTTTTTTTTTATAGATACCTATTGTAATTTATAGTATGGCTTCTGCATTCAATAACTTTCAATGTCGTTAGGTTGCGATAATAGGAACCGTAAGTTATTCACCATGAAGGCAGTCAATGCAAAAAAATAATAGAGATTTAGATCTTAAGCTAAAGCATCTCAAAATGAGGGATGCAGTTAGATATGGGGTCCTTAGCATTCACTCATTTCAGTAGACCTATCAGCCTGAATCACGTAGACTGACAAAATCAAGACCACTGAAGGCGTATCCTGCCTCAGTGCAACAAAGGGCTTCTTAACAATTTCCACTTTGGTGAATTTTTTTTTCAAAACATGTCCGTTAATCACTATCGGATGCAGTAAATCTAAACTATTCTAATTACCTAATCATCAAAAACAAATAAAACTTTGATATCCGTGCGATTATCGGGGAATTACACTGCACTGTCACTTATATCGCTGACAAAACTAACAATACTATTGTCACCCAGCAATAGCTCTAAATCTCATTCACTCAAATAAATTAAAAACATTGTAAACATTTACCATCGTATTATCTGTCAACAAAACGGCACGATCACAGAAAATGCACAAAACAAACACAACATGGCACAGCACTGACTACTACAAGCACGAAACACAGACTGACTATCACTGACGAAGGAATAATGATTAATTTCGATAAGCGCCACTCAACGGATGAAGATATCGATGTAGATTGTGCCCGTGATTATCGTATTAAAAGTGATTCAATCAGGTGAAGAATTAGTAACTGAAACATTCGGTTGGTTGCTTTTTTTTTTAATATCCGACACATGTTTATATTTATTGTTTGTTTCTTTAAAGGCGGGTACTGGCCCGTGTTACGGACCGTAATATTACATTCCCAGCGAGCATGTTACGATACGCTGTGTCCTAAAAACCGTGTAACATGCGCGTGTTCGTGATCGTCCACGCCAACTCCGTGAATGCTCGCTTTGTTTTATGTTACGCATACCCCAACACCGGTCAGTACCTACCCACCTTTATGTTAAGTGTTCATTGAATGTGTATTTGATTAGTTTAATTACATTGAAATTAACTGAATTTAATAGTACGTAAACTACAGTTTTATGCCGAAAACTACCTAACGAAAAAGTGTATTTAAAAATCCTAAATGATAATTACGTAAATAAAACATTTCGATGAAGAAAAGTACTAAGACATAAATTCACTGTATATGAAAAAATAAATAAATACTATTATAACAAAAAAAAAACAGCTATATTAAACAAGTATCAACATAATTATTTTAAAACACAACAACAATAATAATAAATGTTGTAATTTTAAATGTTTTTTTTTTTATTTATTTTTTTATAAAACTATTTAGAAATGTAATTAATATGTAAATATACTGAATAAATGGAATAATAATAATTATTGTTGTGTTTTATATGATATAAATATTAATTATTATGATAAATGTAATAATTATTTGGTAGATTCTTGATTCAAATCTAGAGTCTATCAGTACCTCATTTTTTTACGAATACCTAAGCCTAAATTGTTTTGTCAAATAATAAAACCTTTTAATAGTAGATACAATTATATTACCTGCAATTGAAACACAATTTGCACCATCTTTCCATTAATCTAACAGGATCCTAATTTTCCGAGCACACTCATGGTTTACTTCACCACTTAGAAACAACTGACAGAGCACGAGCATTACTGACACTCATTCGTTTACACAATAAAACCATTGTAGGCTCTGACTAAGTGGCTTGCGTTTCTATATTTACCAGTTCTCGATAAGTTTAAATGGCGTAGGTGAGGTACTGGTACTTTTTTTTTTTAAGTTCAATTTGGATATTCGAAAATAGTAGGCAGCATTTTAGTAAGGAAATAATAAAAGCAAAAGTCCAGACAATCTAAAATGAGATGGACGAAGATTCAGCGATTGCAGCATTTTTGAGACCGTTTAGAAGAGCCGGAGTTCTGTGTTGTTGCGTTTCCTTTTCAAGACATGAAAAAACATGACATGAACCTAATGAATTAACGTCTTGATAGCAAGGATGGATTTGGTGTGCTCGTGGCTGAATTATAACAGTCTTACAGGCTGACCACGAAAGATAGTTAAGCGGTTGGTCCTGTTTGATATTTGAAGACCTTTGACAGTCAGTTTCAGTTATATGTAGTGAGAAGCCAGAAAATCTGACAGCGGGCTACCAAGTAGTAGGTACCGGGTTACACAAATAGCCAGTAAAAACAAAATATCAAAAATCCAAATATCAGATAGGCGGTCGCAGAATGCAAAACCTAGAACCCTAATTAATATGTCTTACAATGACATAATTATTTGTAAAAAAAAACTGTCATAATTGTCATATGTTCGCCACAAAATTCGCGGAATGCCAGCTGCAGCCTGTTTTTAAATATACCCTAGGTATTCAGCGTCATCGGTTTACTAGTAACTGATCTCAAAATTGTTGGGGAAAGGTCAATCAGACGGTTTGTTAAGGATTTAATCGACATATTTGTGATACAAAAAAACGTGAAACACTGGCTGTGATCTTTTTTAACCGACTTCCAAAAAAGGAGGAGGTTTTCAATTCGACTGTATTTTTTTTTGTGTGTGTGTTACCTCATAACTTTGTACTGGGTGTCCCAATTTTGATGATTCTTTTTGTATTCGAAAGCTGGTGCTTGTCGTGTGGTCCCATAATGATCGGTATTTGAGTTATCCCTAATAATGCGTGGCTTTGACTACATTGATGATGTTCTCATTCACTCTTGTCGATGTAAATTAAAAAATAAAATTGTATACGATGGTTTGGAAGAGTATCTTAGTATTTCAAGGTGGTCCCTGTCTAGTTTGGTGAAGATCTGATGAAGAACAGAGATAGGAAACGGAACTCATCAATAAAAGGTTGTCTGGAAGAGATCGCGGAATTGCGATAAGACCGCCCATTGTATGTGTTTTAGTTTTAAGTCTACTTTTTGTGTTACTTTTGGTGTACAATAAAGTATATAATAAATAAATAAAAAAAGATAGCAAATCTTTCGGGATTGCTGAAATCGCATGTTTGTTTATTGTTTACACCAACGTGATTGGTACGTTTAGGTGGGGAGGGGTGTAACAAAAAAGGCAAAATATTTTTTTTTACAAAAAATAATCGACTTCTAAACAAAAAAACTTTAAAATAACTTTAATTTCACGGTAAAAGGCACGGTTCGCGCAGTGGTTGAGCGATTGACTGTTGTGCTGCGTGTTGTGGGTTCGATTCCCACACGGAACAAATATTTGTAAGGCCTACGATAGTAGTTTATTTATTTAAACTTTATGTGCAATAGTGATACATGGGCGGACTTAATGCAACAAGGCATTCTCAACCAGTTAACCTTTGGGTTAAAAAGACAACACTGTGGTAGGTAGGTACAAAAAGTTGTTCCGGGTGTGGCTTTTTGTGTATGTGAATTTATATGTTTGTAAACACACCCACGATACAGGAGAAATGCCTAGGGTCTCCACCCAAGGAATTTCTTCCAACATCAACGTAAAAAAAATACTTAAATAACAAAAACGTTTCATCTAAAATATAAGTTTTCTCCGATCTAGGAGTGCCAAACGGAAACGATAATTTCGTTTATGGTTTTCCGCAAAGTGATGCGACGATAATGATGATTTTTTGGAACCGAATATCAACTGATTATACATTTATAACATTAAGATTATGGATAAGTTTCTTTTTAAAACTGACAGCACAATCTTAAGCTAATAATAGCTAGGTATGTGCTGTCAAACACTTAACATAATTTTCACTGTCATGAGCATAATTTTCATCACAATGAAAATTATGTTAAGTGTTGTAGATGAAGTAAACGTTATATCATTATAGCTTTTGAAAATAGAGCAAATATTCTTATAATAAACTAGCGTTTGCCCGCGACGTTATCCGTGTATAGCCCGGTTTTCCCGTTCCCGTGGCACCCGTTTTGAAGGCATATACTACTGGTGTTTGTCATATTTTTATAAAATAGATAGTAGCGTAGGCGCCCGCCAGAGGGAGTTTAGTGGCGAACGCGGGCGAAGCCGCTGGCCGAAACTAGTTAAAAATAAAGCGAACATAGAAAGTGATTAAAATCAAAACGCATTTATTCAAATTAGGCTGAGAGCTAGCACTTTTTGCATGTCAAAGTTCTACATATAGACGGTCCCCCAAACAAGTCACCACTTCTTAGTTTTACAGCTGGGAGGAAATAATGGTGGAACAAACTCCCGAGCAACACGCTCTCGATCTATTTCTATGTTATGAGGCACACCCGTGAGAACATTTTACTGCAAACACGATGGACACAAGTCTCTAATTGACTGCGAAGTTCGTTTACTTCGTTACCTCCAGTTATTACTGCACATGTGTGGTTGCTACAATGTTAATTGGAAATAGAAGTTAATAATGTTTTATCACTAGCCAGTAAAGCAACCAGCCAGTGTTATCTGTAAACATCTTTCTGTGAAAACTTAGAAGTGAACTATCATTCTATCTTGACACGGTACATCATATCCTTGGTCTAGATGAACAGGTCTACATTAATATTACCTCAAAAAAGCCTGTTATTCAGGAGAGCGATTTGAAGTTTTTAAATCGGTATTTAAATCTGTAGTAAATGTTCAGAAGATATTACCCCGCACTCCCGCAAATTTGACGTCATAACATTACGCAACCATGTTCGTTAGAAAGATCGCATGATTTTTAGTAGGAATGTATTTTTAGGCTAAAAATCGTAAATTTTGAGTTAATACCCTGGAAGAAGAAGGCTCACTTCCGTTGATTTTTTTTACAGAATAGCACTTCAGTTACTAAAAAGGCTGGCTGTTTAAATCTCGAAAAATGCGAGTCTGAACAATGCCCTTCAAATATAATTAAAAAATGTCTAGATAACAGAGTCCATTAAAATAATCAGACCAAAAAATACTGTGAAAAACAAGCAGTTTTATTACATGACTTTTCATGTAATAAAACTGCTTGTTTTTATAAAGATATGACTACTAATTATAATTAAGCTTAATTGTATAATATTGTGTGAAAGATGGCACTAACAGTGGTTATTTCTGAAACTGCCCTCTAACGAGTTTCATAGGTACCGTTGTCTATTGTATCAGTTGTAAAAGGTTGTTATGTTTCAAAAAATCTGGAACAGATGGCGCGCAACGCGGAAGAAAACGGAAAGCAGCTGGTATTTAGCGCTATTTGGGCCAGTTTCTTAGTTGAGTTTTGGCATTCAGGACGTGTCACCTGCACACTCTACTTTAATGACAAACTTTTGACAGGTGTTCAGACTTAAGTACAGTTTGGCAAATACTCGACTTCAAATTATTAGATATTAATTCTCAACTAGACTTAACATTAGCGACTCTATTACGGTTTCAGTAGACGTGACAGAACTCTGATGATGCAGTTCTTTATTGAAAACTGTCAATTTAGACTGGTAACTTTATCGATGTGATTGAACAAAACTAAAAACTAACTAACTCATAGTTTGAAACCTATTTTTTGTGTCTATTTGTCATAAAATGCACTGAAACTAAAAGGCGTGACGTGATATTTGCTCGAGTCCTACATTGATTATATATACAGTGGTGGTCTTATAATTAAGAACGATTAGTGGTACCAGAAATTAAAAAAAAACAAATGTCGTATGTCATGTACTATGTTCCTTATCAAAAGTAATTGATTATGTTATGAAATAACTACATCGATAGAGTAAACGGGATTAAGCTTAAATATTAAAATCACTTACTATTTACCTTACAAAGTTACAATTTCAAATAGTAATGAAGCTGGACAAATAATTAAGAAAGATTCTTTAACTGCTCGAGAGTTGTTTCAGTAGATACTTAGTTTTTTATATATCATTAATTAAGACGGCGACAATGTTAAAAATGTTGTTAATAAAAAGTTTGTAGCGTGTCCATGGCTTTTGATGACTGCCTTACACCAGCGAGGTATTGACTCTATCAATTTTTTAAAATTTTCAAGGGACATAGAGCGGCATTCTTCTAAAAAACGTTGTATAACTCACTTAGGTTACCACACCGTGGATTTGTACCCTTTTTCTTAACTGCGCACCAAAGATGCTCTATGGAATTTAAATTTGGACTGTTTAGTGGCCATTGTAAGACAGAAACTGGTTGAGATGTGAGGAATTCTTTAACCGTGCGTGCAGTGTGTCTTCAGCATTGGTAACATTGTTTCTTCCAGTATATTTATGTATTGGAATTGATCCATGTTTCCTTCTATCAATCTAACAGGTCCAACACCATGACCAGAGAAGCATACCCAAATTTTCAAATTTCCACAACCATGATTTAATGTCACTTTTGTTTACGGTTCCATTCCATTCCATTGGTCGAATGCTGTATTGGGAGGGCGTGGAATATATCGTTTCCCATCAGACCATAGGCTGTTATTTTTTGTCTCGGCAGAGAAAATAACATTTTTCCACTGTCTTACTGTTCGGCTTTCATACCCCCAGGCAAATGCAAGCCGGGCTTGCCTATGACACCGTTTTTTTTTAACATGGGTACCTTTCTTGTTATCCTTCCGTTCAACTTAGCTTCTACCAAACGCCTTTAGATAGTACGCACCGAGATCGCTGAATAGTTGTTTTCACGAAAATATTCTTTTCTCAACTCGTTAGACCCCTTAAAAGGGTATTATTTTGCCAAACGCTCGGTATTTCTATCGTCTCGCCGAGATGAATTTCTCTGTTTAGGTACACGTGGAACGGTGGAATATTTAAAGTTGTTTAATACGTGGTAAAATGCTTCACAGCGTGGAATATCATCGTTTTTGAGCACTGCAGGTGATCGGCTATCCTGTTATGACCAATTTTTATCGAGAAGTTTTATTTTTCCCCATTGTTTTTGTATCAAATAATCAACTTCTTCAAAGAACTAGTGCCACACTACAACAAAAAATCAACTTCTTCAAAGAACTAGTGCCACACTATAATAAAAAATCAACTTCTTTATAGCACTAAATGGCGCCAAAATTACACGAATAATCGCTTAGTTACAGAGTGTTCTCTATTTAAATTTGAATAAAAAAATAAACTATCCAGTGTTCTTAATTATGTGGCTAGCCAGTAAGTTTGCAATTATATGTTAAGGTTTAATGTGAAATGTTTATAGAATTAATCATGTTATAACTTTGTGCCACTACAATGTGGAACAATTTTGCGATACCGAGAGAGATACAAAATGACATGCAAAAAGTGTAATTCTCCTAAGTTTGAAAAAAAAAAAGCTTGATTTTAAACAGTTGTTCTTAATTATATGATCACCACTGTATAGGCATTTTAGGTGACATTCTAGTACGTATAATTGTATTTGGACATAATAATTAAATAATAATAATAATTAAATAATACAATTTTATACTATTATCATTTATAAACTTTCATCTCAAGATTTTTTCTTGCATCGTAGGCGTATCTACAAACACAAAAAAAAAACAAGCTTCAAGCCAAGACAACAGACGGACCACCGTTACACGTACGTACGTACATATTTGTTACGTGCGGGAATCGAACCCGTGTCACGTACCTCTGAAAGTCAAGACTCAAGGCGACCACTGCGCCAATCTAGCCGTCTGGCAATTTGGACACTTTTCGGTTCCGTAATTGTAAAAGACCAATTTTATTTTAATTTTTAAGAGACATTGCAGTAAACTGTCCAAGTAAAAGAATTTGTATTTCCTGGTATTGTCACTAACTAAATAATATTCTTTAGCGAAGTTGTAACAAGTTCGTTTCCAATCTAACTTTTCGTTTATCGTGCAATCCATTCTTTTTGTTTAAGAATGCGAAGATTTTGTAAATTACGTACAGCTACGGGCGAAATAATTGCCAAAGTTGTTCCGCTTCATTTGGATGTAAATAATGAAAATAATACTTAGGTACCTGTCTACCGGTCTTGGAGCAGCATTGAGTGCAAATCCATTTTTTACATTAGTCTTCTAATTCTGTGAAATAAGAAAATCTTCACCGTTTTTTGGCGTTTTTACTTTAATTGTGACCTCTTCCGTCATTGCACTGGAAAGGCAGACTATTACGTTCCTACTGCTGTAACTCAGGCTTCAACACTTTTTCTGAGAGTGGGCTGTGATATAAGCATGTCTTCTAATTTTTTGTTGTAGGAGTTTCCGGCCTCGTCTCGAATTTTTCATGGAGATTTTTGTTGTTTTTAGTAGTTACCGACGACGTTGGTGACAAGTGCAAAAAGTTGAAACACATGATAGGTTGTTTTAGTAATACTGGAATCTACTTTTTATATCTGTGTCGACACGAATGTAGTTTATTTGGTGCTGTTGTAATCAGTTAATCACATTGGTTTTAGACTGATTTTTGTTTTATTGTCAATTAATTGGGGATCGACAGACTATATCTCTTCACTACTAATTAATTTTCGCTAACTAATTTCAATTGATCTGTATTGCCTGTAATGGCTACTGGTTGTTCGTTCTTCTCCATAAAAAATACCTTTACGAATGATTTTCATATTTTTAATCTTTAAATTTTGGTTTTAATAAGTGCCTTTTAATGGTCTTATTTTAGACTGTACTCTTTAATTTATTTGACTGAAGTGTTGTCTTATTTATTTAAATTTAAATAAAGTAGAACTCATAAAAAGTAGAAATAATTACCAATCTATTGCGACGCGGTCCTAAGGATTAAGACAAACGAACCGAGAACAATACACACCTGCCCATTCCGTGCAGCCGTGAGTCTGGATCATTCATCAGTTGATACCAATTAGAGGATACCTGGACGTCTGTATTATTGTATGTCTGTAGATGTAAAATCACTTCGTGCATTGGTGAAAAACGTTTGAAAATCAGTTGGGAAGTTTGTGAGTTTATCGCGCTCAGACAAACAGATAGACACGGTAGGGGACTTTATGTTGTTGCGGAATTTGTTCGAAAGAGTCACCGTGGCCCTGGAATGCAAAGGGCACTAGGAGGATCACGGGTGGGTTTTAGTCAGTAAGAGTCTGACACTCCCTTCCGCTCCGCTCAGAGCGGGAGAAGTCATTTGATGATTTCCCATCCAAATAAAAAAGAGGACTTTTCGTTACAGTATGTATTGATTTACTTTTATAGCGGCAATAGAAATATACACTTTGAAAATTTCAACTGGTAACCTATTACAGGCATTCTGGTGGGGCTCCCACGTTTCTGCAGCGCTTCAGGCATGTGTTTTGACGCAAGGGTTCGATGATTTTTTATGCCATAATGTGTAAAAAAGCAGCATCTCTGATGAGTAGGATTCCGGGAGCACCAACGGAATTCTGAAGATGATATTAGAGAGGCCAGAGTCTGGAGTGCTGGGGAGGTTTTTTCGGCTTCAAGTGACGAGATGACGCAATGTTTTAATTTTTGTTTTTATGTAAATTTACTAAACTTAGTATGGACGAATTATTTCTGGAATAAATTTATTTTATTTATTACGTCTAATGGATACAACCCTCTGACAGACATACGACACGGGTGGCGCAGTGGTTGAGCGTTCAGCTGCTGCGCTACGTGTCTCGGGTTCGATCCTCGCACGAAACAAATGTTTGTATGGCCTACAGATAATTGTTCCGGGTCTGGGTGTCTTGTGTATGTGAGTGTACATGTTTGTGAACACACCCACAATACAGGAATAAATCCTAGTCCACATCTTTGGCAACGTTTTCTTTATGAAATTAAAAAAAACGTAAGAACGTAATGAAAATACGGACGTACAGCGGACACCTCCGCTGTTCGTCCGTATGTCTATTAATATGGTTCCTTTAAGTACTGGACCCTAAAAATCGAACTTAACAAAGTTAGAAATCGCTATCTAAAGCTATGTGGTCCTAAGAATCAAGCCAAACGGCCCGAGAACAATATACACCTGCCCTTTTCTTGTGGCCGTGAGTCTGGATTATTTATCAGTTACACCTGCCCGTCTGTAGATGTAATCTTATTGCGGTCAGTTTTACCTGACGAATTGGGTTAGAAAAAATGCCGTCCCAAAATATTTGTGAATGGGTATGATAGAGATGTTTGTGCAGCTTGAAGGCGTTTTTGTTTACAATTATCACATAGTGTGTACGTTTCTACATGTTTTGGAATAAAGGCTTATTTTTCAACAGTCAGTGTTGGTCAGATTTATTTGAGGAAAGATATGATCGTCTTGAAAGTTTTCAGGTAGATGTAGATATGTCAAACCGCCATATTTATTTTGCAAATAATAGATAATATTGTCAATTATCATAAAATTTATCAAGTTACAATAAGGTACCTACCTAATATACAAAAAGTAAAATTAATCGAATATTTTATGACTGGGTTTGATCTAATGGCCTCGACATTAAAATGTAAAATTAAATATTGTACACCCTAAGGGTATGTTACAGTGGCACATGTAACAATTATAATTATAAGAACTGATATTTTACCTGCAAGCAATAAATGAATCTGAATCAAGCGCTTTTACTGAGTGTTCTGAGCGTTCGATCTGTTTTTGTATTTTTTCATCTAAAATGCTCAGTGGCAAACCGTAGTCGGTTACCCATCTGGTTGATAATAATAAGCTCGCACGAAATCTCCATTCCATCTCCATTTATGAAACTTAGATACCTATAGGTACTTGGCGAAATGCGTAAGTGTAACTGTCGCGGGCCTGTGGATGGCGAGCGATAGGTGGCTCATAATCAGCCTTTTAATGTTCCCACTGCTGGGACACAGGCCTCCTCTCTAGGAGAGGGAATGGGCCGTAATCCACCACGCGGGCCCAGTGCGGGTTGGTGAATGTCACATGTCTTCGAATTTTTGTTTCTAGGACATGCCGGTTTCCTCACGATGTTTTCTTTCACCGTTTTGAGAGCAGTGGTGATGAAATTAATTACACAAAGTAATGCGCCTGGCTGGGTTTGAACCCGTGACCTACAATTCGTAAGTCGGGGCCGTTACCACTCGGCCACCACTGCTCTCCGAAGGTGGCGCGCCGTCCGATAACAACCAGGGCCGGGTCGGCGGCGCGTTGTGTTCCACGCGAACCTCACAGAGATGTCAGCATAGAAGACTTGGCTTGCTAGGGCCAGTGCATGCAGGGTTGCGGAATTTTTCAAAGGGTCACCGCGGCCCTGGAACGCAAAGGACATCAGACGATGTGTTTTAGTTGGTAACAGATGACACTCCCTTCCACTTCGCTCAGAGCGTAAGAAGTCATTTGATAATTTCCTACCCAGAAAAAAGTGTAACTGTAGGGATACTTCTGCCTAAGCCTTCAGAAATATAGGCGTAATGTTACGTCCATATGATTTTGTACTAAAGTTTAGCAATTTAACTTACAAATTCAAGTTACTTCTACAACAATTAATTTCACAAATCAAGCATACTCAGCAAATAACTTTTTCTTATCTGTTTGATTCCAAGTTGTTAAAAGCTGCGCATGATTTGCAGAAACAGATGTTTTATGCTTGAAACGAGATCGAGTTAGATAGGTTTAATTTGAAGCTTTTGATTTTTTGCTGTCGGTCTGGCTTTATTACAAATCTTATAGAACCAAATAGTCACGATTTTGTTTATCTTTTTTGGCATTTTTCATTAAAGCCAGGCGTAAATTAAAAAAATCCCATCTCTTATTAACTTGACAATGACATTTAACAAATGTGGAAATACTAAACACACCAGCACGTCCCATGAATAAATAAAGGCGTGATGATAATTTTAAAGGACTACTATATATTTTAGTACAAAAGGTGACAATCCATTAATTATTGGTGTTTCGGTAAACGTCGGCACTATTTTTTTAAACTTTGCACCACACTCGTAGTTTCTCCGATGTCGTGGGTGCGTTTACAAATAATTATATAAACTCAAATACACAACCAGCTACACTGGAATAACTATCCGTAGGCCATACAAATATTTGTTCCATGCGGGCTTAAAGCCGGCCGGCATAAGTAAAAAGACTTCGATTTGCAAAATTTATAAAATGATTTTTTTTTCAGGAATTTTCTTACATCATTGTTTTTGTGTCTTTAACAGACAATATGGACTATCTGTTCCGTAAGTAATGGTTGATGACACCCTTCGAATTTGTGTGCAAAGGCGAGATCGAAAAATGTTTCACCCCACCTCGTATAACTTTGTTTACTAATCCGGGTAAGCGCAGTAACTAAGATACATATGAATGTAAATGCAAGCGAAGCGAGCTCGAAAATATTCGAATAATTTTTATTTTATTTTGAATATCATTCTTACTCAAATATAATTCATTTTGTCGATTTTACAAAAATGCTCAACAACTACAAAGTGAAAATGCAAGAGCGAGCGAAAAGAACTCGAAAATATTTGAACCCCCATTCAACAGATTTCATTGCGTTTACTGTTTAGCGGTGACACCCAACCGTGACAAAAAATAGTCAAAGATCGGAGTCCCCCTTATACGGGTGTCACGCGGGCTAGCTACGCTACTGGCACTGCCCTGGTTTAAAAAGTATTTTATGTTCATCGAGATATAAGTACTAGTACTTATATGTATCTCAAAGAGCTGTCAGCTGCGAGGACTGGGCCCCATAGGGTCAGTACCTGCTAGGGTCGGAATTTTTTCGAAAGAGTCACCGCGGCCCTGGAAAGTAAAAGGCACAAGAAGGATCACGGGTGGGTTTTATTCAGTAAGAGTCTGATACACTTTTCTGCTCCGCCCAGAGCGGGAAAATCATTTGATTATTTCCCATCCAGAAAAAAAAGTCTATTTGCAAATATATTCGAAAAGTGAATGGCCGCGTTGAGTAGCGTATTTAAAAGGCAATAATGGGATGACGTCAAACTCAGTAGCGTCCAACTGTCTGCGAATACATAATCTGCGATGACCAATCGGATTGGCAAGCTTTTCCGCAGTGAATCTTTAAACTGTTTATTTAAGCGATCATTGGCAGTTCGATGTGCAGCAATGGCTAACCATAGATTGATTATTCTTCTCACTACTAATACTACTAATTGAGGCGTTACGTTCGCACACAAAGACAAAACGCCCAGCGTCATCACTTTCTAGTGTAAAAATAAAAGAGAAATAAAATTTCCAACATTTACTTTTGTTTAAAATGTTGTTTGTAAAGTCTCACTAAGTACTGGACTTCTTACGAAAATTCTTTTTTGCTTTTATCGATAAAGCCGTCAATTGTGTCATACTATGTAGTGTTTTATTCATCTATTTTTTTATATTTATGTATGGTGTACATAATAAAGAGTATTTGCTAAATTACTTAATATAGCAAAAATACTTAATATGACTTAAATAGCTGCTGCTGGAACATAATCCCGGGATCTATATCTGTGCCAAATTTCACCAAGATCCATTCAGTAGTTTTTGCGTGAAAGAGTAACAAACGTCCATACTTACAAACTTTCGCGTTTATGCACGCATTATAAAAAAATGCACGTTTCTTGCGGCAAAGGGCTAGGAAGCGAAGCCGCGGGAAACATAGAACTTCACCGAACGTAACGATTCCTACTGTTCCTACTTGAAGGCTCAAGTCTCTTATATCGGTATTCCTTTGTTTATAATGCTGTAATGGTTGTTTGTTGTGACAAAAAAAAAAACAACAGAACAGAGAACCTCCTCCTCTTTTTAAAGTCGGTTAATAAGAAACGGTGAAGGAAAACATCGTGAGGAAACCGGCATCTCCTAGAACCAAAAATTCGAAGACATGTGACATTCATCAACCCGCACTGGGCCCGCGTGGTGGATTACGGCCCATTCCCTCTCCTAGAGAGGAGGCCTGTGTCCCAGCAGTGGGAACATTAAAAGGCTGATTATCATAAGAAACAGCTTGAACCTTACAGCTTACAGGAAATATATTCCGATCTTGAAATTTACTTAACGAAAAAATCTCTTTTTAACTTCTAAAATCAGATTATTTAACTTAATTAGTAACACGATAATATTTATTATCTCCAGTTTTATATCGTTTTATTGTGTTGACGAACGTATTGGCCGGAGCTCGTAAAAACGTATAAACGAGCGATTCTCACGATCAAAACAATTTTATTCAGTGTTCGCTTAATTGCAATAAAATATACACGCCGATCGGGCGGCAACGTGTGTGAGAAATAACTGTTATTTAAATATATCGGATTATTTTGTTCGTGGCTAAATTATAACAGCCGCACGGGTCGATGTTCTAGGTTAAGCAACGCTTGCCGAGGTAGATCTGTGGATGGGTGACCATCTTAACATAACGAGACTTCTTCGTGCCTCGGAAAGCACGTTAAGCCGTTGGTCCCGGCTGTCATTTGGAGATCTTTGGCAGTCGTTACGGATTGTCAGAAGTCAGAAAATCTGACACCAGTCTTGCCAAGAAGTACCGTGTTCCCTAGTTAATGGGTTGTGGAGGTCTGGTAGGCAGCCGCTTCACGTAAAATACTGGTATTCAGCTGAATCCGGCTTGACTGGGAGCCGACCCCAATGTAGTTGGGAAAAGGCTAGGCAGATGATGGATTATTTTGTTCGGCTCGTTGGTCTAGTCTACTGGCTGAGTTTAGGGTCTTGTGATTGATGTCTAGATGGGGTAAAATGTTATTCCATTTTCTGAAGCAGATCAAAATTAGTCAGTTTTCGTGATCGATTGGTTAAACTAGGTTCGCCCTGTAACACGAGACTAAGGCATATTTGGCCAAATAAAATTTGCAGCATCTCTGCTTATTAATTTGCAGTATATGGGCGTGATAATATGATGTTATAAACCATCGAGATTGATGATGTTTATAATTTTCACTATTTTTAGGGCAGAATCTGTAATTCAATTGGTAGACGTAAATTTTGTTAGTATGGTGTCGAAAACTTTTGTAATATTCAATAACAATGAAACATTACAAAAGTAATTTCTGTTGATTTATTCACATTTCAATTTACAGATAAATTAGTAAAGAAAATGTTCGAAACAAAACAAAAGTTTATCTCAATACTTCAGTCGAGTAGGTATGTTGTTCAATTAAAACTTTGAAACGATGTTTTATTTACAGAAATCTCGTTCAATCTGGAACAAAAGAGAGTGATCTTTGACGATTTCCATTTCGTTCTAAGGATTAAAGCTAACAACTTCGGTCTAACGACTTTTGGGAGTTTGCGAAAAAATGCTACGCGGCCGCTACGAAAAAGCGTAGCGCTACGGCCCATGATATTATGTAGGTGGAATAATGTAGCCATTTGCTCGTAGCAAATTAACGAGCATCACCATATTCGAAGCTTTAGAGTTGTTTGTCATACAAAACTTTACTGTCAACTGCTTACTTTAATAGAAAAGCCTTCTGTGCGGATAAAAAACAAAACGAAAGAGTCATAAAATAAATCGTCGTAGCATCTAAACACAACTCGTAATGCGGCACAGGTAGTTTTACGTGTGCTTATTTCCAATTTACTTTTCAGAACTCCGCATTACACTTAATTCAATTAAAACGTGCACACAGCGTTTGGGGGCGAGCTTCAGTAAAAACAGCTTTTGACAGCGCGGCTTCGGAGCTTATGCGAAAATTTATAGAAAATTGCATGGAACACGCGTTGCGCCCATAGGGTGCGCGGGAAACGTTAGGGGGGTGTATATTTAGAAATGCTCCTAGCCGCCAGCCGGCAGTCCACGCTTGGCGCGCGGTCCGAGCGCACGCGTTCCCGTCTTCCCCTCTCGCTATCGCATCGTACCCGATTCCGTAATTAACATAAATTGAAATTAATTAATAGAGCATCACTGGTGTGTTGTGTGCCCCGAACTGGATTTGATCGTGACCTGTGCTACCCTGTGGACTATTAGAATATTTTGCCGATTTTTCAGTGACTGTAATGATTATTTGATAACTGCTCGCATCTTCAACGTGAATGGACTTTTATTGAAAATTAACTCCATTTCTTCGGTTCAAGGTATGGAACATAATTGCTTTTTATTTTTAATTATACAGTAAACCCTTCCTGGGTATTGCAGACTATAATTAAGTGATAGGACGTTAATTTACTGGGTCATCGACTGGAACAACAATGTTTTCAATGGGAAGATAACATTTTTGTTTTTAACTGCTTTATTATCGGAATGGTTTACAATAAAATTTAACGTTAAATAATTTCCGTTCATTTGTTTGAAATAAGATAGCTTAACATACCATTCTTATACATTAAAATTATTGTTCACGATTAGAGATAGCATTAAAACGTATCCACTAACTTAAAATTATGGATGATATTTTAAATTATGTGAACAAAAAAAAAAATTAAACAAACAACATAAAAGTTAAAAACCTTCTTTAAAAGCAATTTTAAACGACAACATACATATTTGAAATATGCTTTTAAATAGAACGCCTTTAGCTTTTCCCATTACTTAAGACACGAATTAAAATTAAATATCTCATTAAAAATAATTTACTTCGAATGACAACTATAGCTATGACACATAAATATGACACATTTGTAAACAAGGAATATAAGAAAAAAATATGTTATGAAAGCGATTCTGAATGGGTTAATAAACGCCGCTTTGATAGTTCTCATGATGATAAAATAAGTCAGTTTTATTCAAAAACCAACCCAGTTTCATGTAGATTTGTATAGCTTTAATATTTGATCGTATAAAATAACGGTTTGTTTAGTATTCTGTGTGATAACAAACGATGCAGATGTATATTTGACGTCTCAATAAGTAGTCCAGCCATCAAATATAAATGAGTTATTGTCAATGATAAGTGCTATCTTTGTACGCTATATATTTCCTTTAATCATGACATCTTATACCAGTTGGTTTGATTTATTAAAGTATAGTTTCTATAATAATATTTTGTTTGTGTTGTTAGAAGTAAGATTCTGGAATGAAGTGTCCCATTGTGTCTAGAAATCTTTGATGAGAAACTTGTTCGAATTGAAGTTGAACTTTGTCTGAATTTAGAATTACGCGCTGTATAAAACTTTTGCTTTGTAAGAAGATACTGATTTCGATATTTTAGTCGAATATTTTGCTCTAGGATATTTAATTTCCCAGAACATCCAATATCCTCTTTCAGTTTTCAAAGTTCAAACGTGAAATTTTCACATAACTAACATCCAGAATTTGCCTCGACCGCGCAATACCCTCTCAAAGGCTAGTATTTGTTTAATAGCGAATCTTTAACATGTTAAAACGGCTTCTCGGTCAGTCAGCTGCTCAGGTGGTTCCCGTCTGGAATTTCCACTTTGCAAACGTTAGCAGCCGGAAATATTCGACATGCAGAGTTTTGCAGAGCTTTGACTAGACTTTAGATAACCAGCAGATTATGGACTAGCGATGTTTACGTTTTTAGACAGAATTTTAGTGATGTTCAATCATGATGATTTTTGTACGGTAAAGTTTTTTGACGTTACTAATGTTTGGGTTGGGTGATTTTATATGTAGCTACTATTTATGTTTCTATAATATTTAGTGGTATAATGTATCATTAATATTTTATGCTAGTGTTAAATTTAAATAAACAAATATTACTTTATTTATAGAACCAAGTACCTTATTATTTTTAATTAAAGGTTTTTTTCACCAAGGCTACATACATCCATAAACACCAAATCAGGCTGAGGGATAACCTCACCTAACAGAATATAAATAACTGAGTGTAGCTATGTGGTCCCTCTTTATTATTGAGTGTAGCCTTTCGACATAACTTCTGGAGCAAAAAATCGTTGGGAGCGTGGCATTTCACCCGACGATTTGTTATTTCTTCAAGTAGCTTTCATGTTTGCCGCAGCCCCAAAAAGTATACAAATAAAATATTATTTGCAATAAAAAGCAGAAAATCTAGTTTCGGAATCAGTTTATAAAGGGTGAACTGAAATAAATAGTGGATTATTCTAAACGAAAATTTACATGAAAATTTCTTTCAATGGCTTTATTTTGGAATATGAATATTTTATTTAAACTAAGTGGCTTTCTGATGAGGTTTTGACTACTTCTAACACAATTTTAGGGTGAATTCACACTGTAGTGTCAATATCTTCCGTAATATTCAAATTAAGTTACAAAAATATGATGTAGCAATAAGTGCCTACATAATTTATGTAGAGCGAAGTATTATGTATTAGCATCTAAGTGTGAATTAATAAAACTTTGAAATTCATTAAGTAGTATATAAGTTTATGAATTATTAATTACATTTTGACATCTTTCATCCAAAAATTCTCCATTTGTACCTATTCCTTATTATAAAAATAATGTAATAATTCAAAAATTGTATATAAAAGTTATCTCATGGTTGCAAAATTGGCTTTTTCTAAAATAAAACATGATAACTAAATTAAAAATCCGGAGACATGAACATTGTAAATTGGTCGCTAGAAACACTTTTACCGATTCTATTTACCATATTTAAAAACCGCATTACTTATAAGTTCAAATAAAAGCTTAAAATTTCATAACTTGTAAGTACACTCGGCGGCAAAATAAACTGCGCGCTACTACGTATGTACTCAAGTAATGTGTTCGTTGAAAATATTCGACATATCGATATCGACAAACTTTGACCAGCATTCATTACTAATCGAAAAAATAATTGTTAAACTCGTTATAGTTGACTCAGCAAACAGAAATCTACTCAGTCAAAATATTTAATGATTATTTAGTATAAAATAGCTTATTGTGTGTGCCTGTGGTTGAGTAATATTTATTTAACAGGTTTCCTATACAAGAATGCATCGACGTGAGATTTAAACTCGATGGATTTACACCGCACTATGTTGATTTTACGTTGTGTATATTGAATTTACTGCAGTTTAGAATGTTCTTCGGCCTCATCACAGAATCAATCTGCCTAGCCTTTTCCGGGAAAGTAACGGGATCCAGCTGCATGTCTAGTACTTTATATGGAGTGACTGCCAATCTGACTTCCACAACCCAGTAACTGGGGAATACGGTACCCTTTGGCAACCCGTAACCAATATCTGGGGACCAACTTCGGCAAGCATGGAGGATTCTGGGTACGTTAAGATGGTTACCAACCCGGGCACCGACCTCATTAGAAAATAAGAACCAGAATCTTGGAAAATCAACGAAAAATGTTTTTAACTTTTTCTTGCGGTGTGACAATATCTGAACAGGGTAGATACGAAGGTTGGCAACCCCATTGCCCAAGACCATTTGAGAACATTTCATTTCCCTTTACCATTTAGAACCCTCTGGAGAATGCAAATTATTGTACTCACTTTGTCACTGCATATTCCCTGTTTTTGCTTCGTTCCCAGACCATTACAGTCATAATTGCAACTAGAGTTAAAAACAGTGATATTTTTTCCAAAGTGGTAGGTGCTTTGGAAAAAATATTGTTGCTCGTACATTTATAACCTAGTAGACTAATAACTGCAATTCAAGTAGGTCCTAATAATGTCTCGACATCACTGCCGAGGTTTTAAAAATGCATATGTATGTCATAAGGATAGGTAACTACCGACAAGTTTTTATTCCACACACTTTACAACACTAGAAAAGAAGTTTTACAAGCGGTGGCTGTAAATTTTTGAGTGGACTGCAGTATGACCGCCTATAAAAATAAAAAAGTTCTTAATTTAAATACTTATAAAAGGAACCTTCGTCGTCCTAATTAAGACTAATACTGGCATATAAAAAGTTGTATGTCCAGTATGTTGGGTTGTAAATCCAACTAAGTTGGTTTATAAGTGTACAATTACAGTCAATTAGTCCAGCAGCCGGATTTCTTTGATGGTATTGGGTTGTAAAGAGAAAATTGATCCGGACCGCCCTGAAGATGATGTGTAGTTTTATTTGAATGCACAAAGTATTTTGAGAGTGGATCAATGGCGATCAATCGTGTTTAATTTGGTTTACTTCAATCGACTTATGTTTGTTGGTTTTAGTAACGAGTTTAGAGGCAAAGTTTGTTTTATTTATATTGCATCTAACAGGTGCATTTTAATAACGTCTGATGCAGCATAGCTATGTATAAAAACAGACGAACCTCTTTCTAAATTACACACAAAATGAGTCGATTTAATCACACACACTTGCAAATATTGCGTCCATTACTGAAGAAAAAGTCGTTATTACAAACCCGACCACACCTCCAGCGAAATCAATCAAAATGAAATCCCTTTAACACGAACAACCCATTTCCAAAGGGATCTTAAAAATGTACCACAAACACACGCTACGTATTAAACTTTAAACCGAGCGAACAATATCCGTTCATTATTTACCAGAAGAATGGCTGTTCTGAACAACAGCCTGAGCTCAACCCGCGGGCAATGAACACCAGGTGTGGCTCAAATAAATAGCCCCACATAGCCCCGACATAGCCCACTACATAGCCACGTTCACTACCAATTATTACGATTAATTGGAAACTAGTCAGAGCCTTTATTTTTGTTTCTGATCGTTATAACTGTAGGAAATAGTCTAATATATGAGACGTCGCCTCGGGCTATCTTCGGTCCACAGAATATTTTTATATGTACGTAATTTTTATGGAGAAAATTACATGGTGTGGAAGCTAATAGTGTGGTTTTAAACAGAAGTACGATCAACGGTGGCACGGAAGTACCCGAACGATGTAGAAATTATAATCTATCAAGTATTTGTATATTATTAGAGGCCTTAAATCAAATCTGTCTAAGACGAAGATGTACTTAATTGATTGTTTTGACTGCTATCATTCCAACAAACCGCATTCTTGCAGACGTATACATTTGGTATTATAACTACAAATCTTTAGACGTATAAATAGGTATAATTATTTTTATAATAAATAGCCGAGATGTCAGTCACACCTAAGAAATTTCTGAAACTCTATTAAAATATTTAGAAAGCCGATATTACGTGCAAACCGCGTAACTACATTAACTAAGCATACGAGTGACTTAACAAGGTCTTATGACTCTCATGTCTAACTTTTACTGGGTAAGGTCAAAGTGTATTGACTCGCGATTATCCTCAGCGTAGGGAGAATAAATGCGGCATGAAAGTTCACAATTTTATTCCATTATCGGACGTTGAGAGAGCCTCTCGCTGGTAACGCAGTTCTCATGTAATCCCAGCTCCGCGGAAAGCGTTAAAAGTTCGTCCTGCGAAGTTTCTTCGTACATTCATAAACATTTTACTTTTGCAAGTTCCGTGTCGGTTTCTGTAACTCTGTATCACTTGATATTTTACATTTAAAGCACGTGTTTTCCAGTTATATTGTTCTTACTGAATTGTCGTCCTTTAGAGTGTTTGAATCTTAATAATTTATGGTTGTTGAAAGTTTTTGGCCGGGTATTAAGAGTTTTCGGAAGTGTCAGACGGGGCCACGGGCGTTTCGAGTTCATGCCCAATCTGTGTGGCGGATCTTTAATGGTTCTCTACGTTTTGAGGGGTTTAATAGATATATTTATTAGGTAGGATAAGGTTGCCTTGTTACTCAAAATAATAACCGTAAAGATCAAATACAATAAGACATAAGAATGCAAAATCCGTGAAAGTTGACTACTTATCTATACTTACTAATATTGTAAAGAGGAAAAGATCAGCAAGTAATAATAATAATAATAATAATAAAGCTATTTATTCCCAAAATACTAAATTAACAAATTAAATCTAAAAATATTCTTTAAAGATCAGAAAGTACTGAACCGATTTTAACAATTTTTTCACTAATGGAAAGCTAAATTATCAACAAATATCATAGGCTATATTTTATCCCCATATTCCCACGGGAACGGGAATAATGTGGGAACCCGCGGGGTGCTGCTAGTCGAAAAAGATAAAGTTTATTTTACCTCAGTCGCGGAAAAAGGCAGCTGACTTATATACCCAGTGCACGCTGTCTCACATCAGTTAATTAAAATGGAATAGCTGTCGACTTAACCCTTCAAAGCCATACCATAAAACGCGACAACTTAATTTTACGTTTCTTACCCCTCAAATAAAGTATTTATTGCACAGAAAAAAACAAACGAAAATTCAGGGGTTAGGGTACTAGGGAACAAGAAAGTACGAAAAGTTGTCGTATATTATATAATTTGCACACAACTCACGTCCATACGGGGGCACACATGAGCGGTATGAATAAGTTATTCCTAGGCCAGCGTGCACTGTGGCCTATACTTACGGCCTGCTGGATTTTAATAGTTTATTCCGCTTTTCAGATCAAAACTATGTGCAACACGTTTGTGGCTCGTTCAGACATTTATATTCAGGACTTTGGAGGGCTGTTATTTTAGATAAGAGTTGAGAGAAAGAGTTTTTAAAGTGGATTGGAGTTTTGGGTTGATTGGTAGGACTAACTACTGGATATACCTTATGTAAAATATAATTTATATATATAAAACCCAAATACCACTCACAGATTAATCACGAAATCTCAGAAACTATATCACCTACAAACTTAAAATTTCGCAGTAGGTTCCTTTTAAAATTTAGACATCCGCTAAGAACGAAGTTTACGAAACTCACCCATAAGAGGGTAAAACGGGGGTGGAAATTATTTGTACTAAATCTGCGCAGGCGAAGTCGCGGGTGAAGTGCTAGCTAGTATGGTATACATAATAAACACAATACTCAAACCATTTCGAATCTAAGAACTTTTCAAATTGGATTTCGCCATAATTAATCATTTCATGATTTAATAACTTCAAAATATAATGTAGGTCAAGTAAATTTCACTAGTCGTTAAAATATTCATAAATCAAACACAGGATGACCTATTAGCTTCAAGTTACATCGTAAAAATATTAACGATAACATCATTCGACGTAAACGTCAGACATTTTGCATAGTTGATGGTCATTGGACACCGTTTTGTTAACTTTAGTCATAAAAATTGACCCGAACTGTGGACTATCGGTTCCTGTCATCTGCTCGTAGGAGGAAACAGAAGTTATGGACGGATATGGTATGTTATGGTTATGTGGGAGTGAGTCTGATAGAGCGTAAATGAATAGAACATACTGTTATGCTACTGATACCTGAAGAGGTAGAACGATGTCATCAGTATAGCACTGCACACATAGCAGTGTAGTCTGCTTGTCGCTTAAACAGGCTGAATTCCTAAACAGAAATGAATACGATACAGTGTAACGTCACGTTTACTATTTGTAAGTGACGAAACAAGCCCAGATTCCCGAATTGGATGCAATCTTTGTCCATCGTTATTGATTTCATTAAACAAAATATACGTTTCTAAAATTTGCTGATGGACTAAATAGAACCATATTCTTGTACTCAGGAGAGATCCCTATTCGATAACACGTGAGTTTTCAGACCAGACACTGTCATTTGTCAACGTTAATTAGTTTCTATGTAGCCACTGCAATCAGGTATACTAGGTGCAACTCGCAAAAGGTTTTTCTTCAGAAATCCGTAACTAAATACTCAGAACAAAAGCCCTTATCAACACACCGCACTAACAGATAATCAAAGTCCAGAATCGAAGCATAATGCTTCTGTTTTATGGTACTTTATAATTATAGATGAGAAGGGAAGAGGTCCACGTAGCCTGTGCCTATGTAGGTAGGTAAATGAATATGTAGAGGTGTAATTATAGACGCCGTTGGGCTGCTCGGAATCCACAGGGGTTAAGCCTATAAATATATTGGCTACCTGCATTTCGCTGTAAATATGATCGATGTTAAGGTTTATAATCCTAGTTTAAAAGCTATTTATTAAAGGGTTTGATTTTGTTATTACAATTATATTTATTGTATTTTTACTTACTTTGTTATTAGTGAAATTATTCTCACCACTATACTACACCATATTATTTGCAGTGCATAACTTATACAGAAAACCTCAAACAACGTCGAGCTCCACGAAAATCCAGAAACTCAATCCACAACGGATTAACAAAATACATTACAACAAAGCTAATTCGATATAAGAAAACGATCAAAGAAGTCATAAGAAGCAACCAATGGCTTTATTATAAAGCACTCGTTTTTCTATTATTGTATTTTTTACCAAGTACAATTGAATAATCGCCGAATATCCTTTTGTCGTCCCTGAGGGCCGGTAACGACCCGATACGTCAGTGTTAAGGGTGTACGATCAATATTCAATATCCGGATAGAATTCGCCTCTTCCGATCCGGATATACCGAGTATACTAACTAGTTACACGACCGGATTTATCTGCGCCGCACTAGTTAAAATTAAGTGAAAATATTGATGACTTTTCATGTGTTAAAACGGAATTGACCAACCAGTTTTCTGGATATCGTATTTGATAATAAATGTTAGGTGTCTATCGGGTATCTGATAACTATCAAAATGTTTTTGGAAAGTTTCAGTTAGAATCAATCCATAAAATGTCGAGGACAGTACATTCAAATACATTCCCAGGTGTTAGATGAAGCCTCAAAGAGATGTCTGCAAAGAAGACGGGGCCCATAGGGTCAGTGCCTGCTAAGGTTGTGGAATTTGGAACGCAAAGGGCATTATTAGTAGGAACACAGATAGGTTTTAGTCAGTAGGAGTGTGACACTCCCTTCCGCTCCGCCCAAAGCAGAAGAAGTCATTTGATGATATACCAGCTAAAAAAAAACGTGTGAAAAAAAAACATGCTAAGTTTAAATTATTGTACCTATTGCTTTTAAGGAAGAGGAAAAAGGAGCAGAGGAGGCGAGTATTTTTTTACCTAATATCCGTCGACTATACCGCAGTACTCAAAATCAAATTGAAGCACAAGTACAAGCACACAACGCAATAACAAATGAAGTCAGCGCTATGCAGCTGCAACTGTAAGTGGCCAGCACGATAATAGAGGTAGTTGACCAACAACGCCATTAAGTAATCAATTCCCTTCGCTTACTCACGATAAGCAGTCGACACTTTCTTTTAAATTCTTTCCCAGATTAACTCGCTGACAAATAACTAGAAGGAAAGATTATGCAAACTTTCTACGAAGGTTTGAATACGTAATATCTTATTTTTAGAACGCCAACTAGGGTATGCGGTAATCGTATGATTAGGGCTCTGTTGCTATGGGATTTAAGTATTCGATCACCGATTTAGAGGATTCAGGGTCAAATATAAGCCTCTCAATTTAAGATGTGGGTATTATGATGATGAAGCTCGCGTTTAGCTGTGAATTACAATAAACTGACGGTATACAACTAGGTGAATTGATTCATAATTAATAGAGTGCAATGAACTGACTGCACTATAGCTAAGTTATATGATCAGCATTCTAGTTTAATACTTGGATACAAGTATTGTCAGTATCACACGATAACACATGAATGATGATTTTAAGATGAATTCAAGCTGTTCAAAATGTTCAAAATACAATTTCACCTCAATCTATTCGCTGTCTGACGCCGTCTATTTACCCGCTTACTTTTTCTAAACAACGTGTCGCATTTTGATACGGATTCAGTAATATGAAAGAGCCTTAAAAGAGGAACGTTTGTATAAAAAAATGTATGAGTAATGTCGTGGAAAACTCGGTTGGAACGAAGTTCCTTTCGCAGTAGGTATATTACGATAATGCATTGAAGCTATGGTAGGAAATTTCGTAATTTATAAAATTTTTTGGAGTTATAAAAATAAACATTTTATTGTACGTTCATGTAATTTATTATAAACTTCATCAGTACATCAAATCGTAGTTATAATTGGTTTCGCGCACCTATGACTGGGTACAGTCAATAACATACGCGTTATGGATAATCGTCTACATCAAAGCGAGTCGTGACGGAAATTCTTTAAGAAAATTGTACACTTTTTTTCGTTTAGCCGCCATCCAAAAAGCCCATACCGTCCGATAAGGAACTTCGTTTCAATACAACGTACTTCGTTTAAAAATAACAAAGAATCGAGCTTATCTAGTTCCTTATTCTGGGGAAATAGGGAGACACAATAGACGTTACAACCTGTGTAGAGAGATTAAAGTAAGAGGTCAGCATTAGCCACAGGTTGCCGGTGCATCACCGAGGATCGTAACCTAAATTTCCTTCACTAACTATAACTTCTAGCGGAGCCACGAGTCAGGCATACTCGTAAAAGATACGAGTAGTTCGTATTAGAATAGGGCCACAACGTGTGAATTTTATGAAGCATTTTGTGATATGTAAAGGGAGATTCTGCCGTGCAAAGAATAAAGCAAAGTTGAGCATTTTCAACCGACTGCCCCAGAAGGAGGGTTATGTTTTTCGAGACAATTCAATGCCAATGTCTCACCTGATGGTATGCAATGGATGACGTCTAAAGAAGAGCGAGCGAGCCTTTGAAGACTGACCGGATCACAGCTAGTAGAAACACAATTACTATAATTAACGTATTTGGAATCAGGAAAACAAGACGCCTTTATTACATTTTTTTAATAGAAGTTTCGCCGAATAAAGTGGAAAATATCATTTTTTTTCTTCAGTATATAGTTTTGGTCGGATACACCCTTCTGATTTACGGCAGCAAAATCGCAAGTCTATGGTGGTTACACCCACATATTTAATAAACATAGTAGGTATCAGGAATCGTGATATTTGGTCCGCAATCGCGAATCGTGATCACTATTGTGCGTTGTTGTATTATAATTATCTTCAAACGACCATCATGACTGCCTCGTTGCTGTGGTGGTCAATAGCGTGACTGTTTTGCAATATCTATGGTTCAATATCGGACTTATAAAAGGCGTCTTGTTGGTCTTTATAGAAATATTTTTGATTCTACAACATAAAGAATCTGATTTCAGTGCAATAGGCACATGACATTTATCCCGATATTTTTTGTTATTTTCTCCATTGGAATCAATCATATTGATAGTTTACTCATATTTTATCACTTGTGTTTTACATTGTATGTATCGAGAGTTTTTTGTGTTGCCATGGTGACTCAAATCGTAGGAGAGGAAGCTTCCTTCAACAGGATTTGAACGTAGATTTGGGACATAACATCGTTTCTGGATGTCTTCTGTATACGTACGTACCGGACCTTCCGAAAATACTGATGTGATGCACCTTTCATTGTTATTTTTAAATTCATTAACTGGTCGACGAGATGGCAATAGAGGCCCAGTTAGGAACTGTAACGGAGAGGGATTAGCCATCTGACCCATTTTTGCTCGATGCAGGAATCTGTTACAAAAAATCCCCTCTGCCAACTCAGACTGACCTCACTCAGTCGGCTGAGTGACGCTTGCTCTTATATGAATCTAAAACACTGTTATAAAGGTGCAATTTTAAGGCCATTTAGGTTTTTGTTTAGCTGGAGAATTTTTCGCTAATGGGTTGCAGTGTTTTAGAGGACATGTATGATATTAGGTAGTAACTGCAATATAATTGATGTTTTTTATGACCATGGAAATATCAGGAGCGTTGCGATCGTTTTCCTGAAACGAATGGTTAATATTATTTAAAATATTTGTTTACATAAATGGTTTAAGTTGAAAAAATGTATCCTTTGGTTAAGAATCCTTTGTATCCTTCAAAGTTTCAAATTATTTCAGTGACGTTATTTTCGCAGTACCATAAAGGTTTTACCTGAAACCTTCAAAATTGTGTACTCATACGTACTATTTTTACTTGAGTATCGTCAAGAGCCACGTCCGGTCATAACCTGTAAGTTTTATAGGTCCTACTTGCACAAGTAGCATGTTGCTAGCCCATCGTCTAAGGACAAACCCATAACCCGTTTCCCTTCGCCTGACTTTTATAACTTGTGCATGATAAGCTGCTCTTATGCGGAATATTTTTGTTTTTTATTAGTTTTCGGTCGCCGTTTTGATCGCAGTTTAGGTTATGTATATAGGTAGGGTAGTTTTATTTTGATTCTTATAATTGGTTCAAAGGATGAAAGCAAGAAAAAATTCTAATGTATCATGTCAGGGACGGACACTATCATAAGTTTTCTACAAGTTACTGTCATACGTATGTATTATGTGCGATTTTAATTGGAAATAATGGTTACCTACTAGTTGACTTTTCAGAAAAGTACCTTATACAATTTGGTGCTGAAAATCTTCTTTGTATAGTATGACCATACTACATCGCCGAAAGTTTAATTTAAAATCCGTCAAGTCGTTTTTGTATGTCACGTGCACAAACAGACGCACAGAGCTCTCCCCTTTTTATTATAACGTGACTAAGGATTTCGGAACATGCAATACTTTTAGCCTTAATTATAAAATACTAGCTGTCGCCGGCAGCTCCGCCCGTGTGAAAGTCGAAAATTATCCCAAGGGAACATACTCTCGGGATAAAAAGTATCCTAGGTATGTATTATTCCAGACTATTATCTATATCTGTGCCAAATTTCATCAAGATCCATTCAGTATTTTTTGCGTGAAAGAGTAACAAACATCCATCCACCAATCCATACTTACAAACTTTCGCGTTTACAATATTTAAAATATTAACTTACTGATGTCTCGCTCACTGTGTGTCGGGCTCTTAGGTCTATCGCTCGCAAGCGTTACTGCTGTACATGAGGAGTTTGGGTTTTATTCCCGGGTTGAGCTAAGTTGTATTGGGTTTTGGCACCTGGAATTACTTAGTAGCAGCGTGATTTCTGGATTTGTGCCCGGTTGGTCCATTCGATATTGATCCATGGGATTTGAATATAACTGGGCCCAAATGTGGGTGGACTTTATATGTATAATACATACATTAAATGTATATCTCTGACTTACCCATCGTGGAACATAGCCGCGATGTTATATTATTATGTTTTATTACAGCATTACCCATGTAATTCGAAATATAATTATAAACTGAGTTTGAAAATGAAAGCAAAATATCTAGTTTTAATTTCCGCGAATATTAGTGGGTTGCAGGTATGCACCTCCCTCCCGCCCGCTATATTATGCACATGCAAGATTACTAGGCAAATGCAAGGATATTAAGCACATGCAGGAAGGCAATGCAAAACCCAACACCATTACCGACACGTGTTTCGCCTCTCCACGAGGCATCCTCAGGGGACGTGTTGACTCGCTGACCGTTGAGTTGCGACTGAGCATTTAGTACAAGGCACCCCCCTTTTATACACTGCCACCGTTGGTTATTTGTGTACAACTACCCACAAACATTCGCAGTAAAGGGGAAGAAACCAAATTCGTCTGGTCTTTCTGCAGTGCAAAATTATTATTATTACTATGTTTAAAAATCTCTAATTGTTCCAAAACACACAGCCGGAAACCCTTATCACAAATATGTAGTATATTAAAACTATTGTTGTCGCGCAAAGAATGGCCGGTATCAATTAAATGTTTCGCGAAATTCGATTTGTCCGAATGGCCATTTCTATACGCGGCAACATGTTCCCCATACCTTATGTCAAAGTTTCGGCCCGTCTGACCCACATACACCCCGTTGCATTCATCACAGACCAGCCTATACACCCCAGACTTTTTACCATTTTCCAAAATATCTTTTCCGTTACAAACAACCCACCCACTAATATTCGCGGAAATTAAAACTAGATATTTTGCTTTCATTTTCAAAGTTAAAATGGATTTCCGCAAAGTAACGCCTGACTCAATCAATTTTTTTTTTTTTTTATAAACTGAGTTCTAAAGAAAATGTTCTTAGTCGTAGTGGAAATCTTAGCCTGATCTAAGCGTACTTATCTAGAGTATAATAGACTCTATACCGACCGACAGATGCGTTCGAGCCGAGATTGTTATATGGTGTATCAGTCACCGGAAAATGGAAAACTTCGTAAGATTATAAAGTATTGTGAGAGATTGTAAACTTTCGATATATTGTCCACCGAACATTTGTAACACTTTTTTACGCATCATCATTTGATAGTTTATAAATCTCTCGAAGTCATTTTCTTTCTCGGTCTAAAGGCCGATTATTTTTGCTTATTTTCGATGTTTAATTTTTTTTTATTAAAAAAATATCAAACAGCTTTTCTTTCGAGATTAAAAATAGCTGTTTGACATATGTTTATGTAATACCTGTCTAACTGTCATATTCATTTACCCGATTAAAGTTATCTCACCATTGAAGAATCATCCCTAAATTATGTTTATATGTGTGTTAATCTATATTTTTTTTTTCAGGTAAGCATTTAATAAGGAAATTACTCGAAAATATTGGTAAGCAACACAAATTAATATCTACAAAACCACGTAGGCAATCATCATCTGCCTAGCCTTTTACCAACTCCAATATAGTTGGGGAAAGGCTAGGCAGATGATGATGATTTGGCTCCCAGACAAGCCAGATTCAGCTGAATACCAGTATGTTACGTGGAGCGGCTACCTGCCAGACCTCCACAACCCATTAACTGGGGAACACGGTACTTCTTGGCAAGACTGTTGTCAGATTTTCTGGCCACTGAAAATCCGTAACGTCTGCCAACAATCTCCAAATGACAGCCGGGACCAACGGCTTAACGTGCTTTCCGTGGCACGGCGAAGTCTCGTTATGTTAAGATGGTCACCCATCCACAGACTAACTTCGGTAAGCGTTGCTTAACGTCGAAGACCGACCCGTGCGGCTGTTATATTTTAACCACGAGGTCCTCAAAACCACATAGGCAATATTCAAATAATATTTACGTATCTAAACACGAATAAATATCAATTGTGCTACTAAACTAATGTTTGATGTAATTAGCAACAACACAATCATATCGTATATGAAGCAATAAATAATTTATAATTAACTATATGTATATAAATAATTAATTATTAATAGATCGTCGTATAATTAACTATCAATATCATATATTATTCATTGGGTAAAGTTATCAAGGGCTGTGAGCTTACTTGATTAAGTCAAACATCGAAACTAAACTAAACTTGCTAGTATGTATTTGTGTTGAATGTATGTATAACGTTCTTAGAAAAAGGAAAAAAAAAACTTTCGTCCTGTCAAAAATTAAACGCATGTTAAGTAATGCGATGGGTGGCTGCTGTGCAACTCATTCAGTTGATCACAGCTAGATAATATATCGCGAGTTCTACAATTTGCAGAAAAATCTTCGTTCGAGAAACTGGTCCTTAATTTTATAGATCCGATGAACAGTGAATCTGCTGTTAAATATCTTAGTTGTGAGTTGTATTTTTTTGAAAATATTAAAAAAATATCTGCAAACAATTTATATAATCAGCCTTTTAAAACTCAAAGAAAAAAAAAAAACAAAATTCGTCAAATATTGTTTTACCATAGGTACTTACCGAAATATCTGCTTCACCCTTCGAGAAATACAAACAAGAAATGATGTTATGTACCATGTTATGAATACCTGAGTATGTACCTACATTTAAGTTTTTTTTCTAATATTAATGCTAATGACACAATAAATAAAATTCCAATTAATCTTGTCATTAAAACTTCGCAGACATCCAATAGACATAAGTTCAACAAAATAACTAAGTAATATTATTTAATAAAACTGAAGTTCAAATCCGAACACAAATAATATAAATTTTAATTTTATCCTTCAATGTAAAAAATAATAGGGAATTGTTTAAAAGCTCAGCGCCGGGAACTCTTTAAAAATAGCGTAATCGTAATTTTATTCTTAGTTCGTTCTGAAACAAAATGTATTCAGTTCTCGTTAATTACTTATTACTAATTATTAGTTTACTATGAAAACGCTAAAACGTAATGTTATGGTTTTATTAATTTATTATTTTAATACTGTTGAGATTTTATTCCGGGTTGGTGTTTCCTTTGCCTCTAGAATTTAATATCTGATTTTTTAAATAATAATAGTATTCAGTGTAAATAATGACAGGTTTAAAGCTTCTTAATTTTATTTGGTCTCATTGCTGCCTTCAGCAACCCTTCCACAAACCTGTCTGAACACATTTAGGTAAGCTTATTTTCTGTTAATTGACCTTTTCTCACGATTCCCAAGTCCACCTTGAGAAAGGAAGTTGTTCTGATTTTTTTATCCGAAACATCGAAGCAGGTGCTTTCTCATGTCTTCGCTGACCTTTTTTAGATTTACTGCTTAAATTACAGTTCTGACCTAACCGGCATTGCAAAGATTCCAGCATCAATCGAACTTGGCTGTATCTCTGTATATTGGCACGCGAATTAATCTCGCAATTGCCTTCCTCGGCCTCACCGCGAATCAACACGGTATCAGTAGATATTTGCTGACAGATACGATTCTGCATCAGTACAACGCCTCTGCGCCGCCGCGACTAGCATTATCTCAACCGCAGATCTAGTGTCTGAAACGTTCTTATCTCGCTCTGGTTTCTTCACCACGTATCATTAGTTAATTTATGTTGCTTTCTGTTCAGAATTATGTGGCCGGCGTTATCTATGTGGAGATACTCGTCCAAGCGGCCGCGGGTCGACGTCCTTGCGATCGCATCTCGCTCGACCGCGCCGCAGGTGCAGCGCGTACACCTGCCCGGCCCGCCAACTTACCATAAAATGCGATTCCAACCAACCCCGTTGAAACAAAGCTTCATCTCACTCACACTTTCACAGATAAAAGGGACGACCGCACAATCACGACCCATATTAACTCAATATACGACGGACGGAACGCGGCCGAACGGAATATCAGTTTTTACCGGCGCGGCGGCGCAAAAACTATCGGAATTTCAAGTCTGGGTTAGCTGCCGGCCGTAATCACCCGCTCGGGACTTACTTTTAAAACAATATCTCCGCTTTATATTTCATCGAGGCAGGTGTAATTTATGGGATGTTCTCATCCTTTTTTTCTGTGAGTTTTGATTTTTCACTTGCCTTCACCCCTCGGTAGCATTGATCGCGTTCTCAGAGTTTTGTTTTTCTTCTGTCTACGGTTCGTCTCGGCCGTCTTTCGCGGTGTTTACTCCGGACTTTAGATTGGATTTCGCCGTCTCTTTTTAACATTCTTTCGTATTGTGCTCGTAGCTAATCGTACAATCAGTTCGACAAATAAAAAATCAATTATAATCAACAATATAGAGTGCGAGATGGAAAACATGGCGGTGCTTGGGGCTTAGTCATTGTTGTGTAGAATTAATAGGCTTCCCAACGGGTCGCAATATCACAACATCGAATCAATAAAGAAGCGTGTCTGTACTGCGTGCCTCTCATTCGGAGAATAACGGTACACTAGATTATTTTTAATCTAAGAGATTTATTGTTGCGCTCTCAGGCGCTTCACTCGCGATAACTTAGTCCAAGTTAATAGTAAAAGTTAAAATGTTATGATGCTTCTTGAATAAAGCTACTATAAAGGTATCCTATTAAGTCAGTCATTTTCATTAGTTAGTTTCGCATAAAATCTACCTTATAGGTTAATAATTACCTTCGCTAAGTAAACAGCTTCGGAAAATGAAACAGCGGGAGCGATATAAACAAAATGTACGAGCATATAGAATAATAAAGCGAGTTATTCTTGACGAGCTCATAGAACTTAATACAAAAGTTACATTATCTAAATAACGGAAGGCCGTACCTTTGCCTACGCATGTTTAATGGAGTGATGTGAAACGCGGCGAGGAGTTTTTAAAAGCAAAGTCACGCCTCACCTCGATGAACAATACATCTTAATTAAATCGTAACTACGGCGTCAGAACTTACGGCCGTACGTAGTGCCATATAATTATTTAATTATAAACGTTCCCGCGAGACAATCAATAATTTAAAGCCGAATACGTTTGCTTTGTAGAGGAAATAGAGGAAATCAAAGTTGAACACGTGCAGAGGTGTTAATAAGTAATGAGTCGGAGTGCGATACGGAACAGTCGGATTAAAATAAAATATATGTTGCCAAAAGGACGTTCGTAGTATTTCGGCACATTTCGTGTAAGTTCGGCAGCATAGAAAAAAATAATTCTCATGTGTCACGACACGCGTGCGAACATGACGCTCGCAATTTTGTTGTTGATAAAGTCGAATAACTGGCGCTAAAGTTATTAACAATTAATTTATTTCAGGGAGCTTTATGTCTGCTTTAACGATGTTGGGTATTATTAAAAATGTGGACGCTGTAAAATACTTATATCATGGGTAATATTTTGGTATTATCTTCATCTTTATGTCGGCTGTTCGTAGGCGATGGTATCAAGATGTCACCTATGCACTTCTGCGATCTTAAACTCCCACGCGCTAAACTTTCCGATGAACGTCTTTATCAGCCAGAATATCTCACAACTAGGACCTGAGAAAAACGAAAACAATTCTCCAACTTAGAACATGATAGAGTATGCGTCAAAGCTAATTTACACATTGTTGTACAATGGCCAATTTAGATGCCGTTCCCAAAGCCACAAATTAGGATACATGTATATCTTTAATTCGTTCGCGAAAGCCCGAATTATTTATGGCATAATTATATTAAGTAATTATAGTGCAGTGAGATCCGCCAGAGGCGGTGGTTAGGGATTTACAGCGCCACATCACGCTAACAATAGGCCGGACTGGGCTGCATAGTTCGCCCCGCATTCGTTTTGTTCTCCTTACGTTCCAGCAGTCTAGACGTAATATTTCTAAGCAATATGCAAACATATCGTATAATTTGAAACGGACCATTATCGACCTGTCCTTCTTCCAGCATAAAGACCTTTTTGGAATGTTAATGCATGCTCAAGCACTCTGTTTGATGTCATCTGATATTTTTTGAGCGCAAGAGAAAGTAAGTATTATGAACTTGACTGCAGCTTTACTTTGTATTAATGAGTGCTAACAGGCCAAGTCCATGCGTCGAGTTCAACCGAATTGTTCTTTTTTGTATGTGACAAAGTTAATGCGAGCCCTAATAGTCCTAACTGGAACTCGTTCGGTGCGGGAGAACAAATCAAATAAAAAGCTCTCACTTTGAAGGGAAGTATGTGAGTTTATTAAAATAAAACATGCAGCGCACTCATTTCTAATTCCAGCGAGTCGGCGCCGCTCCTTAACATTCACGGGGCGGCCGCGCGCGGTAGGTGTATTTAATCTGAATTATTCCAAACTGACTGACAGAACGTCTAAGCGACACCCACAAAAAAAAAAGAAAACAATAAGTTGGCTACCTAAAGGGGAAAAGTTTCGAATAAAGAGAACTCTTTGTTTGGTGAAGAATATTAAAATGGCAGGATGTCTCCGAGTCGTGCCGAGTCGCTGCCGGATCGCGAATATTAACCGCTCGACTCGCTTCTGATTAAAGAGAAGCGATTTTGGACAGAATGACTGATGCGCACGTGATTTCGAGGAATAATGTTGTTTATTAAAATATGGACGGATATTTTACTTCGTCATAGGAAGGGCCCGTTTATTTCGTGCATACAAATTAGCCTGCGCTCTTAAAATCGAATAAAGTTAGTGTTTAGCCGAGATTTTATAGCTGGCCACTAATTTATGGAATCTTGTTACATGAATGTAACCTCCTACACTTGGTGGGTTTGAGTAAGAGGAACATGGAAGTTCTGTCGACTACTCTCGATAAATTTCCTTGGCCCACGTTTGCGTTTGCTGGAAGCGTAATTATCTCGAATTAAGCGAGTCATTACAGGAGCGGCTAACGAAGTCGCTCGTCTCGGCCCGCCGCCGCCGCGCGCCGCCGCCTCATAACCGGAAGGTTCAGTTTCGCCCCCGAATACGGCGACGACTCGCTGTCATTAACGCGGTACTGCCGAGCACAGAACATTCGGTGCCTATATTTAATTTCCTTCTTGCCGTAATGACCGTCATTGTACATTTCAGATTATGTACTAATTAAGTTGCGTGTTCGGATCCTACGAATTTTCTTCGACGACGTTCGTGATACATAATAATTTTGTTGCTTCCCGTGAGCGTAATAGTGTAATGTGTCGCGTGAGCCCGGAGACTGGGGACAGACACCTTGCAGCGTGTCTGATCCAGTCCTGAACGATCATCTAAATATAGAACGCATGTCGAGGTTGAACTTACTGCGAACGAGTCTGTGGTTTCTTCGGCTTATCTGTGGTTGCGTGTTTTTGTTCACACCTGCGGTCGTATTCAGTTATGAGATCTCGGCGCGAAAGCTCCACGCCTCGCACTCCAAATAATTGTTTGTTGTCCAACATTTGAGCAGCCATACTCTTGTGGAGGACATCTAAATGGTGCGTCACTTCCCCATTGTGACTTAATAATGAAAACATTTATTTTTCACAGCTCTACAAAGACGAAACATTTATCTTTCTCAGCATTAACGCGCTAAAATCGTGTCGTGCTACTGTCGCCATAAATCATTATCATCAAACAGTATTCCGGGACGCGACGACGTCGGCTTTCATCGGACGCTTTCAATCTGGCCCTCCTTTATTTCATTACAATAAGTAATTCACTCGCCTACCATTCAGTCACTTTTCGGTAAACATTTTCTGAAATTGGCAATAAATTCCCCTCTAAAATATCACCCCGTCGACTGGAACTCAACCTTTCGTAACAATAGACAGAAATGTCGTCTTATGAAGATGTTCACTTGGTTTTGTTTGGCGCAACAATAGTTTTATTTAGCTTCGAGCCCACTGCCCACACGCCTCGGCTAATGGTCAGGATTGTATGAAGATGTAAAAATGAATGGCCTATCTCATAGAGGGCTAATAATAAGTTCTCATGCGTCTGCGATCGACTCTATTGTTGTTATTTTTTGTGTGCGTGTGGATGGTAGGTAGTGTATAATGGGGTAGGTGTCAATCGCGACCGAGGCGAGGTAGGCAGGTGGAGTCCGAGGCGCGCACACAAATAAAAATGCTCATAATTTCATTCTGCAGCTGCCCGTCAAGCGAGCATCGATTCGAACCGGCCCGAGACCCGACCGTCCTTTTGTATTTGTACCGAATTCCACAAAAATGTTACAGACAATCATTATTTTTAATTGTAAGTACATATTCGGTTACGCGTATCGGACATAATGTTTAGTCATTAAATGGTTTAGCATGCCCTCGCTAAGCTGATAAATATAGGTCGGTGTTACATACCGCAGCTATTTCACGTTCGTGAAACTGTTCCGTATTTTCGAAAATACTCGGTTCGATAGTGTAAAATTAATCCTTATTTAGATAATACGGTCATACTTGGATTGTATTTGAATATGGCTTAATTGTGTTTTGTAGCAATTTGAAATTAGAATGCGGTATTAGTTGGTCGATACAAATCGAATTCCATAATTATGGCTATATTAAAAATAAACAATGATAAATATTAAAAACAAATAAAATTAAAAATGACAACTAGATATTAATAGTTAATAGGAACTACCTACTGTTTTAATTGACCTCAAAAGCTTTCAATTAGAACTCTCAGTTTACATTTAACTCGATGTCAGACTAGCTAAATATAATTTAATTTACAATTTTATTAAACCCCGCCGAGCAATTTGGAAACTTTATCAAATTATCTTAAATAGTGTACGAACAATACATATTTTATTTAGTTAGTGTACCCATTACACAGAAAATCACAAATAAATTTAAGTTACTAGAGGTGAGCCGAGAGCGAGGGCACCCGAAATCAATTCAACAATTAATTAATCAACATCAGACACTTTTAGTAATTTTGTTTCAACAGTGGCGGCTGGTGCCCCGCTGAGCTCAATTCCAGACGATTTTCATATTGAAATACTGTGTAAGATATTAACATTAAGAAAAATCCTAGCAGGCACGCGCGCCCGGCCGCGGCGCACCCGCCACTAATCTCTACTGAATAAAACATAAGATGCTCGATAACCTACTATTAGAGTTAAGGCACATTTAATACGGCTTTCTATTATCGTGCAATATGGGGCGAGTTAGTGTAAATAGCGCGGGATTGTAAGTAATCGTACGCACGGGCGAACGCACCCGTTACAAAATGTTAATTAAATCTTAATAAAAAGACGTGTGCAGTACTCGAATGAAGGGGGAATACTTAATGTTTAGATAAAGGAAAATATAGGTTTGCGTCTTTATGTTATGGTTTATGGATACAGCGAAGTTCTCAAAACGCCCCGGGCCACGTCGTGATAGGGCTAATGTGTAGGTAAAACCGACGGAGTTACCTACAATCTTAGTTAGTCAAACATAACTACAATATTGATTTTGGTGCTTTACGTTTCTCTAACATATTCGAAACAATATTGGATATATGATATTGTTTGCTCACACTTGGTAACACAGCACATGCATAGGTACCTATATCAACGTGTGCACATAGCCAATTCAAATTAGTCGTTATTACGTATAACTTTTCATTGTGACCGACGCGCTTGAGAGCTTATCTGTATAATTATGCATTAGGCCGCTAAACATGCCCGTTAAATATTAATTTATGTGTGGCGTCGTTCGCACAGTCTCATGGTATCAATTAAATCGGCCCACGTATCTCCAAAACTCTAAGAGTCTATTCCCCGATCAATTTGCTTTATCTATGGATAGCTCTTATCGTCGAATAAAATATTTACAGCACAATAAAGGCGTCCTCCCGCAATAATAAAGCTAATAACCACGATAATGTAATTTATGAACGCCAACGCTGAGACCATCGTTATTTTTGTAGGTGAAATTATCTATTGGATACGGTAACTTAATACATTGGATAAAACAACTTAAAATATCTTTCAGTTGTGAAAAACTCCGTCAAAATTAATACTAAGCTTTAAATTAATAATAGAGCAGCTCTCAAAAAGCTCATAATGCAGTATTAGATAGGTATCTATTGATAGACTCAATTTCTAAAAACAACATGGAAACCAAACAATTCGCTTTGCGCGGTATTTCATTTATAGTTTGCGCCTCTTATTGATATTCCTTGCACATCGGACGAGATATCAGCGGGGGGTATAAAACTTTACGTGAGTGTGAGTCGACGGCGCGAGTGACAGCGATTCGCGGATCGCGAAACCGCCCCGGGCGACATCTATATACGGGGCGGTATTGAGTTGATTGCTAACAAGTGAACCACAGAGGCGGTAAATGTTTGCCGATGTTAAATTAATTTACAATCCCCTTTAGATACTTATGTATATTATGTATTAAGCTTAAGAGAGAAATTTGTATACAAAATTTCACATACTACGTAATAAGGTAGTAGTAGGTATTCATTATGTTTTCAAACAAATAGGAGTTTACGAAATACACACTACTTTTACAACCCACTTAATATTTTATTGAAAACCACTAAGTTTTAGTAAGATCTTTGATAAGAACATGATCTAATGTAAGATAAACAGCCATATTGGTTATTGGGATTTTATTACCAATCAATGCGTAGTTTTAAAGTCGTCACGGTTCCGTAAATAAAAACAAACGATTTACATATTGAGCTCTAATTTTATTGGTCGAAAGAAAGTTTTTAGTATCGTTTTGTTTTTTTTTCATTCTCATCATTAAAATTTACATTTACTGAGTAACACGACACTCCTTCGTGAGACCAAGGATTATCGTGTCTCCCAGTAACTGGATTGCAGAGGTTTGATTGGCAGTTGTTCCATGAAAAACTGATATTCAGCAGCATCCACATTCCTACCCTGCCTGATTCAGATACGGTTGAGAAAAAGTCTAGGCAGGGACGATGTGTGACAAAAATATTTTCAGTTGTGAAGATTTTTTTTCTAATGTATACCTACTACTCCTGATTGCGTCCATCAAAATATTACTCTAAAATGACTCTTGCTCGATATCTCATATTATGTAATTCCCTTTAATCTTCTGTCTATTCATCTGTCGTATTCCATAATTTCATAATCATTCTTGTGAGTACAATGGCCCGAGTGCGGTCTCGGTTGAAGCGATGTTTAAGTTCCTTCGTAATTGTTTAGTATGAAGTAATTACTTTTAATTTGTTCTTACTCAGCAGCACTTCACGTTTTATTTAGTTTTCTTAAGAAATACCAAAACAAAAGATAAGACGTGACCATCAAGTTTATACGATAGCTATCAAGATTTTTTGTTTCGTAACCACAGAAGTTCCTAAGTAATGAACGAGGCAAAAATTTGCTGAAACGCTAAGATAAAACCTGAAAATATGTCTTCCCTACCTATTATTATTTTTATCTTGCGTCTATTATAATACGATGTAAAAAGCGATATTTTTTCACTTGGGACTGACTAATCCCGATTTCTGAGGAAATATTCAATTGATTTTGAAGTTGAGTAAACATTCAATTGTAAGTAAATAAAAAGGCCTGAATTATTATTATTAATATTCATTTCAGACAATGGCCTCCAATCTTTAACTCATACATATTTATAATTTGAAGCGAAGGGCAAACGCAGTTGTCTAAATAATCATAGATTTTTCTTGATAATTTCTAAAAACTAGATTTACTTTATTTATTTTTTAAAGTCGCTTGACCCTTTCCCCGCTACCCGCTTTCACTCACACCACCCCAAACCCCGATGCAGTAGGCAGTTACCGTCACGATCGCTCGCGGGCGGCATCGTCTGAGGGTGGCCCACAATTCATTGTGCTTTGTTTGTCTAGCGTTTCCTGCATCGTTCACTTCACCGATTAGTGATGTTCATGCAAATTGTCGAACTTGTTGTGAAATGCGGTGCTTTACTGAAGAGTTGAAGCGTCGATTTGCTTTAGAATGTGATGATGATGTAAGTTTATTAAGCGTGGTCGTAAGTCCATAGAGACATAGACGACTCTTAGATATTAATAGACATTTATCGCGTTTGCCCAGTGCTTGGTTTTGTATCTTTACATGTCTATCTGTTCTACACAATGTTTCAGAAGTGCGTGCTTACAAGCACGCACTTCTGAAACGACTCAAGGGTGACAGTTATCATCATTTATTGTATATCAAGTACAGGAAATTATTATTAAATACTAGCTAACCCGCGCAACTACGTCTGCGTCATATAAGAAAGAGAGAACAAATAAAACCCCGAACGAAAATAAAGGAAACCCCGTTTTTGCAACATTCTTCATTGGTGCTCCGCTTCTATTGGTCTTAGCGTGATGCTATCTAACACTCAAAGATTTTTTGAAATCGGTAGTTCTTGAAATTAGCGCGTTCATGCAAACAAACAAATAAACTCTTCAGCTTTATATACTAGTATAGATGACAACGCACGTTTGAAACATTGCCACATTTTTTTTTTAAGTTTACGAACGCTTAAGGTTTTGCTATGCTAGTAGCCTGTAGAGATTTATACTTAATTGTATAGCTTAAGTACTACTATCTTGTGTAGTACCTACTCACATCTTGAACTAAAAGATCTGCGTTATGCTTGAGTAAGGTAAAGGGAAATAAATTCCTTGTTAAAAAATAAAAGAAAACTTTTACACACGCGTTCACCCTCAAAATAATAATCCTTCTTTCATAAATCGTCTTCAAGTAAATAGGTTACTCATAATGTTAGCCTACTTATCTTTGAAAAACAGTTTCGGAGCGAAATAAAACATCTTCCGAGTACTGTGCGTGTGTTTGAATATAAGGCACGGAATATAAAATGAAGGTTTTAAGTTAAAAGATTTTTCGCAAAGTAGTCTTAAAATATGTACGTTAATGTATTTGAATACGAAGTACGAATGTCGTCTCCATCTAGACAATTTATTTTAACTAGTGCTCGCTTTTGTCTGCCCTTTAAGCAAGGCTTTATGGAAATGCGATGTTCATACGTAAAGCCTTTCCTCTATGCATGTTTTATTAATGCGATTTTTATAGTGTTTGATTGGGGTTTAGCTTAGGACCTGTTTCTGAAACGAAAATTATCTAAAAATCTTAATTGGTCAAACATACGTTATCTTCTGTGAATTCATATCTCTCAATGTTTTGGTAATCTTTAAAGCTGCTTCGGCGTACATAAAATGAATGTTCAACATTTTACAATATTAATAGCTACAGGACATAATTAAAATCTATTTCAACTCAACAGCATGCGTGGCTAGAAACTCATGCAAATATCACCATTCTGTGCGCAGACCGGTCCTGCACGATCACATTAACTCCAGCTTTACAATCATTATAATACAACAAAGGCCTGCAACCGATCGCACCGGATCTAATGCTAAATACCAACTTATCGTGTGTGTGCCTTCGTAAATTGTATGTAAATACGCGAACACCTGCTGAATATATTTGTATAAGCGTTAGTCCACAAGGCGTGTTGGAGAATGCTCAATAGGGTGCATTTGACTGTGTAAACCTATTAATATGGGCAGTCCAGTATGATGCGGTGAGGTGTTATGTAAAGTGCCTGGGGATAAACGTGTGACAACTCATGAGAACTACATGGGACTTGTTATTTTAATGATACTTTGTTTATATCTGATGTCAGGGTCTTGATTGTTATGACAAAAATGTGACCAGACCTTAGCTTTTTGAAAAGCTCGCGTAGTGTTTCGATTCCATTATTTTTGTAAAACCTGACTAACATTGGATTTCAAGATTTATAAATTTTAAAATACATAAGTACACCTAATATGTGTATGGCAAAAATTTAATCAAATAAGTTTTAAAAAATCAGTGTATTCTTTTTTTCAGTTTTCTAAATGATTAGATACATACATTAGATACTAAAGAATAAAATATAGTTCAGCAACTTGCTAAAACAAATCCAACCAACATGAAACTATTTCAATTTTACTACTAATTTACGAAAGATTAATGATTAGTTAGAATTGCGAAATAAACCGCGTTTAGTTTAGCGAAATTTTAAAGTTCTATTATTGTATTTGAAAACCCCTAAAAGTTTAGTTTAGTTTACAATAGTGGGTAATGACTGGGCATATTAGACAAACAATGGACCTTTTTTGCGCGCCATTAGTAGTTCGGTTCTTTGGACTACTGAAGTTGCACGAAGGGGGGGTCCACAGTAGGATGTCATTATTGCTCCCAGTACGACAGTTTGTATTTAATGTTATTTTTAAACGACATGAATAGGGAATTCTAAGTATTGAGATATAGGGGATGATAACGTACCCTTATAGTTTTTTATGACATTAACTGCACAAATATTGTAATGAGACGTTTTAATTTAAAATCGACAAAAGAAACAAATGGTTTATTTTTATTATATTTACATTTTAAATATCTATGAAAGCAAACTATATACCACGCCGCACTTTTTCGAGTATGTTTTATCCTTCTTAATGCCACACTACCATTCTGGCAGATTACATAATCGAAATTGATACAGGAAAACAACTATAAAAACTTAAATAAAATACATATCACAAGTAATTACTACCATCACGGATAAGAGAAAGAAAGAAAGAGAAAGTAAACAAAGAAATTCTATAAACCCATGTATTACATGATTATACAATAAATTCAATAGAATCTGATGACGCTATTAAGCAAAACAAGTATCGACGCATCTAATCACTACGAGACACGAGATACTCATGTAAGACATATAGAACCAATAAAACAAAACCATTATCGTATACGAACCTACAATCTTGTTAAGTAAGCCTTGGTGCACGTATAATGATATCGACAAGATTTCTTTTTATCTATCGCTCCCATCGAGACTGTACTCGCGATAATGGTCATGCAAGAAAAAAGTTTTTAACTTATCGTCGCTGTCACTAACACTAATCTTACATCTCACGGAATGTCCGGATAGTGACGTTTCGAAATCGTCACTAGACGAACTATTAGCCGTTAATGCACCGTCATAAAACTTTACTGGTTTACAACCGCGCCACTTAGGACCAAAGCTCAAATTACTTCAAGCTTATCCTATTAAACCGCTATTTTGTTATCTAAAAGTATACCTGGCTACTTTATCAACTTTTCTACGGATAAAATTTTATGCTTAATAAGTTTTACAGATAAATTTAATTGATAACTTATTAATAGATTACATTGTCCCGAGACTGCGTTACGCAGTATTAAAATTGAAGATGATAATTCTTCGAATTCTTGAGTGCCAGGTCAAAAGAGCTTTGACATTAAGATAATCTTTATTAAGAGTAAATTGACGAACGTATAATAAAATTATAGAAATACAAATGCCTATAAAACTGTATAGCTTTTTTTATAACATTGATTAAATTTTAGAAACGCTGTATTTTCAAATTCGTTTCGCCACTTCGGAAAGTGGGATACTCGGTGAAATGTCAATATTTTAGTTAGCCGACGACGTTGATCGCTCCACATACGAGTATGACTATCAAAACGAAGCAATGACTAAGAGCAATAATTTGTTACCGATAGCAGCAGACCGACAAAATGACCGGGATTACCGTTACCAGATTCAGTTGATGACCAGATAGAAATCTATTAATAACATTCGGACCGTGCCGACGGACAGATCTATAAATGATGAGTTTCATTTCAGATAAGATCATATCGGGTATCTTGTATGATTGATGAAACTCTGGCTGATATTACTTAGGGATTCTATTAAGTGTGTGCTCGAGTATTGTTTTCTAGCCCATTATACACGCATTAGCATAGTTCGTTACTTAACTTGATACCATCTATAATACATTGTATATTACTCCATCCTATGTGGTAACTTTCTAACTCGTGTTAGTAATGTATTCTAATTAATTTTCAATTAGAAAAGGTATTTCGAATACTGAGGAAAATGGGAACGCTTGTGAAGTTCTCTCTATGTACAAATCCTTTGGACCACTTGATGAGCAGGTATTACTTTGAAGAAAGTTTCGTATGCTGTGTAATTGAAAAAAAAAAAACAATTGGATAAAAAAATCTAAACATCTCATTAGTTTAAAATAGAAGTCTCATAACAAGATTACTACCTTCCTGAAAACACTTCTAAGAATGTCTTTCATATTCTTGTACTCCATATGTAAAAAGAAGAAAAAACAAACACGAGTCATTCTAATCGTGTAAGAGATCCGTTTGACTGTGCCGAGTCATCGCCTCACGATGTACTAACCTTCATTGTTAACATGCTTCAAAGAAAAACAAATGAATTTAAATCACTAGGCAACATTGGGACGAGCGGAAATGCGGAGGCGTTGTTACGAACAAAACTTCCAGACATTGAGTGTATATTGTATCACTATCTCTTTTACACACAACCAGTACCCCCCAAAAGAAAGAGATGCAAGGAAGAGAACAAGAAAATTCATGAAAGCTTCATGTAGCTAGTAATTTTTGCTAATTTCCCGGCGTTGAAACAGTTCGCAAGATGAATACCGGTTTTATTACTCTATTTTTCTTTTGCATAATCTATTCCGTACTGCGAAATACTTTTCTTAAATTAACCGGTTTTTATTAGATATTCAAGTGAATTAAAAGTAAGAAGTGTGGCGCATGCTAAAATAACAACATTTTAGTTCATACAAAGTAATTGGCCAATTTGGCCCGATCTAAATACACTACCAGATAATCTGAGACAAATGGCATAATCCCAAGTGGATGACGAAACTAATAAGTTCGTGGGTTTAAATCGAAATTGTCGTATTATAACACCGTTGGGTTAGGAACGGCTGTCCTTCAACAATCTGGATAATAACTATCATTTGGGTAATAGCTATTAATTAATTAAAGGCACCGTACCGAATTTGAAGCCTTCCGCCAACCACCTTAATGACTTAAATGCTCCACACGCGTTGGATCTTGTAGCCCGTTGATTTGATAGGAATAAAATGTTTTCGATTGAAAAAGGGAGGAGTGTATGTGGAATACTTTAGTGGGACCACACACCGCCGTATCTCTTCGCTGCTGTAATGATATGCACATTTATTTTAAAGTTAATGTAATACACTTTATACATGGGTGTTGATTCTGTACAAGCTGGTGGGTTTAATTGAAAGGAAACAAGAGCTTTGTAATTTATATCAGGACAATGTGTTGTTGAAAGAAAATATTCTCAGCGTTTTCTGGCCTATTGTTTGCTATGGGTTATGGGAATCGCGGCCCTGTTCTGCCAACAGTTTGTGTGAAAAGGCTTATTCCTTCATTTTGCTATTAGCTTTTATACAAAGAGTAATAACTTAATTTTGAGGTTGTTGCCATATTCACTTCAACTTGAATAGAATTTGAAAGTACAGTTACTTGATTGTCAGTCAAAGCTTCAGCTGCGTGTTTATTGTCACTTCATTGTATTATTATTAGTTTTACAAATACTACTCTACTAAATAAAACACTCTTAAAGCTGTCCATGAAGGCTTTCGTATTAGCATAAACCACTTGTTTGTTTGTACCCACACATTTATTTGGCACTCACTATTTAGAGTTAAAAATTTCATTTGAATCTGGCACTTTGCCCGCGATAAGAATCTTGTTCAACTTGTTTATACAGTCAAGTTTATTATGCCTCCTTAACATAAGCGTACTTACTTAGTATTATTGTGTATATTCTTGTCGACTTATGGCTGTCTAGTGCACTTTCTTTAGTAGCAAAACTAGGGTTAAGATCGTCTATTTTTTCTTTTCATTTTCAAATTCATAGACTTTCTTTGCATGTATTGTTGGTTTAATGATCTTTTTTCTATTACTTACATAAGGTTTTGTATGTATTGCTGAAGGTTTTTATGTAGCCTGATGTAGTCAATCTTTTGTCACGATTAGATCTATTATAAGATTTTGTAGCCACTTTTCTAAAGACAATAACATTTTGATTTACTTCTTTCAAACTTCGCAAAATTTACAAGAATGATGACAGGGGAATACATATTATTTTAGTGTTACTATAAAAGTTTCTAATTCAATTCGAAGATTGCACAGTATAAGTTTAGTAGCAGCAGTTATTTGTTCTGTGTCCAAGAAAAATATAACAACTCATTACAACTAGCGCCAGAGACAGGCAAAGTTCAGAAAATGAAAAAAGTACAAAGTTTGAAACTATTATGAACGAATTGTAACAATACGAAAGTCACGTTTCTGTATAATATCGATTTACCATAAATAAATGCTCGGATTAATTCCAACATCATTTTAAAACACAATTTAAATTGATAAATTTACTGCGTGTACTGTTAAATTTATGCGATGTAAATCTTTATGTTAATAAAGTAAATGTTAGCTTCGGTTTATCCCTTGTACATTGATCTCGGCGAGTGTACAAGCTAAACAATGATAATTTCAAAGGGCCCACGTGTGTTCCGTGAATCGAAACGTAGCTCGTTGGGCGGCGCAGACAACTATCCCTCCACTAATCTGCATATTTGGACATTCCCAAACATTATATGCACACGTTTTTATCATTTCACTCAATTACCAACCTTATGGCAGGTACTATAAAGGTCAACCATTTCATTTCCCAAAATGCACACTGAAAATTCCCTAGTCGCGTGCTTTGTTCTTGATTTTGTGGCGATGAGTTCATACATTTTACGGCAGTGTAAAAAGTATTTTATTCATGGTCACGTGAACACGAGTAGGACGTTACCTTTACAAATCTATACTTATAATAAATCTGTAGAGAGGTCAATTCTGTACAAGGAATATATTTTCAAAATAACTATCAGGGGGTGATTAGTGATCGATACTGGTGCCAAAAATGCAATCAGTAAAATTTTTGTCTGTCTGTCTGTCTGTCTGTCTGTCTGTCTGTCTGTCTGTCTGTCTGTATGTTCTTTATAGAAACAAAAACTACTCGACCGATTTTAACGAAACTTGGTGCAATTATTCTTCATACTCCTGGGCAGGTTATAGTATACTTTTCATCACGCTACAATCAATAGGAGCAGAGCAGTGAAGGAAAATGTTGGGAAAACGGAAGAAGTTACTCCATTTTTTAAGCTTCCGTCGCGTGTGTAGCCTTAATGGTTAAAGTTACATAGAAATCATGTATTACGGAAATGTTCTACATAAAATTATCTAAAAAATATCCCGAAACAGCATGTCTATCTTTTGTCAATTTTAAACCGATCGGGCTGAGAGTTTCAAAATCGGGGGTAAAGTAACTATTCCACGCGGACGAAGTCGCTGGCAGAAGCTAGTGATTAATAATTTTATAACACGTCACATCAGCTTATTTATGTAAGCGAAATACAAAAAAAAGAAAAACTGACAAGTCAATTCCATTAATTTAGCTTTACAATGTTTGCAAATAAAAATTCGAGCCTCCGTTTCGCAGCAAGTTGTATCTTCCTAGAAGGATAATATAAAACGGATAATATTTCTCGTTATAATGCGTGATGGATGATCCAAGCAACCAGGTAGACGTGGTGATTATTAAACTTTTTTTCGGCCAAAAAAATTCTACCCAAACATAAACACTTCTATTATTCGGAGCACAATGGCGGACCAAAACTGGCGCGCCGAATTCCGATCGGTTACGCTAGTTTAACACAGTTAATCGTTATTTTTTACTATATGTCCGTAGTCGTTATTAACTATTTCATCTCATTAATAAGCATTCGAGCGAAAGGGAACACATTAGAGCGGCGGGCTCGCGTTACAGTCGCTGGTACCGCTCGCATTAATAATATTTAATGTTTTATTCAGATCATATGCCGCTATTGCATCAGTACAATATAAAACTTCTAATTGATATCATGCTCTTCATTATAACGGTGATTAACATCGCTCGCCTTTGTCTAATGCTTCTTTTCCAATTTCTCTTATTGCCATCATTAAAACGAATAGTCGTTTTCACGGTAGAAAGCCCAATTTGTCTGATTCATATTTAAAGCATTTGGTTATTAGCAAATATTTGCTCCAAATAATAGCAGCTTGTGTTCAGCTACCGCATAACCACTCAAATCCAATTCACAGCATCGCTTCCTTTTGAGCGCGTAACAATGGATAACGCTAATTTATTTTGACATCGAGTATCGTTGGGCACAGACCCAATATAGAAAAATTAAGTAATTCATTCGGGTTTAAAGGGTAGAATGTTTGTATCTGACATAGAAAAAAGTGGTACGTATAGGCTGGAGTCGGAATGGGCGCGCTTGGCTGACTCCCCACGGGCGGGCACCGCTCACTCTCCCGTCCGACGCATTCTTATTCTGATGTTTAGATAAACATTAATAAGTCCCTAAGGCATTCTCTATTCTATATGTATCTAAAATGGCGGTTGGCAAGTTAAATTATTTCCGGAAAACGAGTTATGCACCATACAACCGAATTCAAACGATGTGAAAGAATGTTAAATTCATTATGCGTGTGTTTTGTTAAGATACACATCAAATTAGTGCGCATATGTATGCGTAATGCGTTGTTTATGTAATTTAATTGTGATAAGGAAATTAATTCAAGTGGAGAGCTATCAATTGTATGGTGTCATCAAAATTCGAGTGGCGTTTAGAAATGAAAGAATCGTAATGAGAGTTCCCAGGTAGGGCTCGGTCGAGCGGAGTAGCGGACGAGTGTTGAGCAAGCAGCGCGCGAGTTACAGCAGCAAATGAAGATATGCAAGTACACTCGAGCGGGTAAACAAGCGAACCCGCAGGCGCTGTTTCTGTTTGCCCCCGCGAGATTAGTAATTTAAAAGTCAATGCGGACACTCGAAAGGGTCAATCGCATTGCTCGGCCAGTGTATTGAAAACAGATACCCTTTTCTGTATTCCGGTGGCGGCCCATGAAAGTTATAAGGGCTGAGTTGTTGAACTATGTAATTGACTTGGTTCTGCGGTCGCAGGCTTTGTTCTCCGGAGGGCGGATAATCGAAAACGCCTCTGGTTAGCCCGAATGATGGGAGAGAAACAATGCGAAGTTGATATGTGGATTCGCCAGACGGTCCCTTGTTTGATTTGCAAAGAGCTATTTGCTCGTCGAAGACTGCGGCTGGAGCAGGAAATTGGACCTCGCCGCCGGTTTCGACTACGCTAACACTTGTCCAATTACTTCCTTTTCAACAGTTTAACTGTTAAATACGTACTTGTTTTAACAAAGACCAACGCTCGTTTCATCGCAAACATGTGACAGAACAATTTCCGTGAGACACGAAATAGACGTCGGAAAAACTAATACGTTACACGAAAACAAAAGGAAAACGGAGAGATGCGACGCCGGTCATAAAATAGACAAAACGTTTAGCTAAAGCACGAATAGTGATCTATTTAGGTCTGCGCGCCATCATTTTTATTTTCTCGCACAAAACATGTCGGCTGTCGCTCCGCATTATGCCGGCGAGCGCCACACGTAACATTCGACGGCGTTTTATTTTAGGTAAATGTGGACGTTCCAATGATTGACTTATCCGGGGGTAACTTGAGAGGCTCTCGCGACGTGCCGCCCGGCACGGCACGGCTCGGTCCGGCCGCCACCGACTACACTTGTAACTCTATCCCAGCTCGCTGACGACAAACACAACTCAAATACTGACAGCTATCTTAAAGTGAACGGCCGTTTAAATATCTTTGATACATATATCACGGATTTCATAATTCAGTTGGATGTGCGTCGACCAGGCGTAAAATTTCAGAGATATGGTTCCCAAAGCCCATTTCTCAAGCCATATCTCAAAGATCATGGTTGCTTAATTTATTCAATGTTTTATAAGAAATATAATATTCAACGAGCTTGAATCAAGTTAAGTTGACTTTAATAGTTGAAAGCAAGTAAACAAAATAAATCTCCGGCATGGTCCCAGTCGGTTGTGTTGTATCGCGTCGTCCACTGCGACTAACACTAATCTATCTTAGTTTAGAACGGACCGCCTCAAATGCCTTTGTTTTACTAAGGGAAGGAAATATCGACGGTCTCATGTGATTTAAATGTCTTCTGTTTTAAGAGAAAGCTAATACGGATGTAGGTACCATCTGTGTGTTGTCTTTTTCAAATGGTCCCGACTCGGGAGTAGTAACTTGATCCGGACTCCGCACAGGATGAGTGAGTATGTAGCAAAATAAACTTATTGTATTGACTGAACAAAGAAGAGACTTCGAAGAATATGAATGTAATGACACGACTGCAGCGAGCGGGGCTTAGCGCCAAATGTAAAGGAAATAAAAACGTGGAATTCCAGCCGAGTTTGCTGGCTTAACGCATCACCATAATTCAATCGCGGCCCGTTCCTTTGCTACCAAAAAGAGCATCGAATTTATTACAAAGCTCTTTGGTTCGGGAACCCCTACCTATTATTTATGGCACTCGGTTGGTCTGTCACAAAAAACGGACGGGTGCTTCGAATATCTCAGCGGGCGACTACGAAACATAAGCTGCAATAACACGCACTTCCTACTGGCTGAAAGCACGGTACCCGGCTCGGTTGCACATTTGTAACCAACGTTTAACGTATTATAAACCTTGTGACAATATAATATAACACATTTTTAAAGTCCATTAGATAGTGTTCGTGCCTGGGTATGCTTAAATAAATGATAATCCGGATTTATTGAAAGTAGGCTGCAGTGTAGGAGATATGTTTCAATGCGAGCCATGTGGTGGCAAATGTGGGAACCCCGCCAAGATGTTGTCCTACTAACGACTTTGTTACTTCATTGTTGTGTTGTTATAAATGTGTTTGTTTCAGAAATAAACTCTTTTATACGCTTGTTTATTTTTTATTCAGTAGCTCATACTATTTCGTTAGCCGTGACGAAAATTTTGTTTGACATTTTGGATTTCAAGTGAGACACGTGTTTCCGGTCGGATAGATTTAATTTGGAATGAATATCCCGATCAACTGCACTTACGTTTTCTGTTCAAAGCCCACGTGCAGTTTCATCTTTACAGTTTTTTTTTTGCTTTTAAATCTTTTAAAAAGCTTTTAAGTAGGACCGGATACGAATTTAAAAAACATTACCTTCCACAAACGCTGTAGGTACCGTTTGAGATGTCATTGAACCGCCTTCAGTATTAGGCTGAGATCCCTTCTTTGCAGGCTGTTATAAGTCCTCTTTTGTCATTGAAGAACACTCGAACTGTAAAGCCATTTAGATGCGGCTATAATTATACAAGATGTTCGTACGAAAGACGCGCGTAAACCAACCCCCGATGTTTATTGTAAAGACAGATTGAACAAACAGAAGGCGGTGCCGTTCAACAGCGATCATTTTTAATCCCCGAAATGAGACAAATATCACGAACCGGGTCAACGGCTATCTTCTCACGTTTGTTGACGACTTAAAGTGTGATAATATTTATTAAACGGTTCACTCGAAACGACCGACGACGATAAATAAACTCCATAAGACCATTACGCGTCACGCAAGATTTACAGTGTATGGGTAACGACTGCTTTTTTACCGATGCCGCATTATAATGTTAAATATTTCGGTCCCGATGTTATCGTTTGTTATTTTACTAGTAATTAGTATTTATCGCCGCGTGGCTTCGTGCGTCTGATGCCGGAGCGATCTTCTAGTGTAAAGCGGTTTAATGTGAATTATGTGGTTACGGAACGGACGAGTTAAGCAATTAAAACTCTTTTATGTAGACTACGTGGACTTCTTGATGTGGCATGTGATAATCACAGAATTTATGTTGTCATAGGTGTTGAAGATCGGTATCATAATGTTAAAGTAACCTCGGCGTCAAAACAATTCGAACGCATTATTCTCATTTCGGAAGACTTAAACGTTATTAGTCTAAATATTTTGCTTCTTCCGAATACTTTCGCGTTGGTCCCTGCCCACACAAATAGTCGGCGTGTTAACGAATTTGTACAACAGAAAAAAATGGCTACCGTCTTGATTTTGCTACCATTTACCATCTGTTCCAGGAATGCGATCCTTCGAGATTAATGCGATAGTTAACGCTTAAATAAACTGAGTCGACGGTGAACCTGCCGCATCGCGAGTCGCGACCCTTCGAGTTTCGCTCCGAATAAATCATATGATAATTGAATCATATGCTGCGTGTCAAAAGTAATTAACAGACGCTGCGATACGCATCTCGGGCCACATGTGCTTTTTTAATAACGTCGTGGCTCGATTTCCTCTCGCACACGCGACTCGCGCTCGAGATAACATCGACATAGAATTTCTTTAATACTCACATGAAAATTATTACTGTCTATTTAGTGCGCCGAGATGACTTCATATTAAGGTCATTGTGAGAGTAAATTGATCTGTGAGCCTCCGCCAAGCGGACGCACCCGCAATTATACAAATCTAATTGAACCACGGCATTTTTCTATTGGTACGATAATAGCACCAATGATTAATAGCTATAAATATTAGTTTAGCTTACGGCCAATTAAAAAAACGCGAATACCACTAAGAGCCATGACAATGGGTTGTAAATTGTCGGCTTTTAATTTAAATACACACGTTCGACAGTTTGTTGTTCTATAAATCTTGAGAAGCCATTTATCTGGCTGATACTTGAATTCGTTCCATTAGCATTGTATCCCGTATTAAATTTGGCCGGCGGCAAAGATTGACAATGATTGGCCTAGCGCAGCCCCAAACGACCGATGCGATGGGCTATAAAAATGTTTCGCAGCCGTACACCAATTACCTTAATGTAACTACCATCTAAACAACCTTTTTAGCGAATCGTTCCTCCGTTTTTTCTCACGGAACGTTTGCTCCTAATGAAATTAAGAGCAAATGTACGAACAGGAACACATTCAACACGAGCGTTTTATGAAAATGAGAAAACTCCCAAGTATATTCGCGTATCTTTTTGGAAAAAGCTGTTTCGTCGAGTAGCGTCGTCGCGGCCCTTGCTAAGGATGAAATATTAGAGGTGTCGGCCCCGCCCCGGCCTGTAATGAGACCCGCAGGAATACCAAGCAATATCTTAATACCCACCTTCGCCCGGGGTGACAAATACACGGCGTTCGCGTGGAAACTGTTCATAATTTATAACCGCCATGTTTTACGATGTTCCCAACACCGCGATGACAGGACGAGGCCAGGCCGAAGATATTGCCCAAAATACATTGTCGCTAAGTGGAATTATTGCTGACGACATACCGAAACCTTCCCAATTCCGAAGCTCAGTAATTCCGCTATCATTTCCACAGGAGTACATCAAAGCTATTTTCGCATTAGAGAGTAATAATACCGCCTAAACAAACTTATGCGTGAGTCGACAAACGTGGAAATGATTTGTAATAAATATCTGACGGAAAGCTTTATTAGATAGTCAACACTATCGGAACATCAAAGGTGTCGAACGATGGCGCTCTCGCCTGACTTCAAAGAACAATAACCGAGGATATCGCGAGCCGGCGCGGAAAATAAACACGTTTACGAGTCGCCCGCATTAATTTATTTTGTCGTAGAAACAATCGCACTTCGTCCTCACTTAAGAACGTAGCGACTGAAACTTGAATATGAAAGGGCTCATAAAACGGTCGTAAACTCTATGAAGAGTGACGACCGTGCTTTTCGAGTGTTCGGGAGGAGGCACTTTGATTTGTGTGAGGCAGCTGGCAGCGTTAATAACTTAATTCGTCAGAGTCTACACGACGGGAAGAGGGCTTTAGAGATGACTACATGTGCAGGCGCCGAGGAAGCGTTATGTAGTGCGCGGGAGCAGGGATGCTGTGACGCCTACGGCTCGCTTTGAGAGTGCGGCTGTTGAACGATTTGTGTACATCGGCAACTACTTGAGTTCCAAGCGCGTCTAATTGACTGCTAACCGCGATAAACATTAATCAAGCCGCCCGAATGATCATCAAGATGGCCGTCAACGACACGGCCCTCTATACATATAAATACATTAAGTTATTTTTAGTCATAATCACGTGTGAGCCTAGTATTAAGTTATTGTAACTTTTGTTAGTTTAGTATCGCAATAAACTTTCTATTCTAATAAAAGTTTTCACACTTAAATGAAAAAGCGCGCTAGCGCTGATGAAGCGCGGTCATCAAGAACACATTAATAAACTTGTATAAATTCTTATAGTCGCGCCTCATTATGAAGTCTATAAATTCCTGAGGTGCTCGAGAGGTGCTTGAAGCGCCATTCCTATGAGAACTGTCATAATTATTTGTACACATTCGGTGGAACGGCGACGAGATGTGCTTCGGAACTACTTGAAGTTCAGATAGTCGCCTCCTCATAATAATTCATGTCCCGTCGTGTCGCTTCGATGGAAGCCACTTCACTACTTGTTAAGAGTCACGGGGACTCACCTTTTAGATTATTTTTACAAGACTCCCAACGGTTCGGCTGTTTCACGAAGTTATTTCTGTTAATATTTCTTTGTGCAAAAATTGGACTTGTGTTCATACATATTTTATTTGACAGTCGTGTGTGGAAGGTTCGAATTAGTTATTGATATTGTTGCTCCGATATTCAAGTGCGTGCGAAAAAGGTAACATTGATATTAACAATACTTTTTGAGGCGTAAAAATCGAGTATAGACGATAAGGAATAAGTAGAGCAATTTAAGGAAACGATGCAAAAGCTTCCTCCGATAAATTGGTCATTACCGAATTCGGATCATAAATACGAGAATATTTCCTACTTATAAAGTAAGTAATACGAGAAAAAATCGTTATGATACGTCACTAGTTTTGGGAACGGCTGCATACGACGTAGAAATTCGTCACCGGGTAACCTATGCATAATGATCCTGTGGATTACTTTGCTATGTCTAATTGGCGACACGGTTACAGTTTTAGCTCTGAAATCGATAAGTCGTGTTTGATGGCACGCCGGGGGAATATTCAACGAGTCTGCTATTTTGTACCACTCGTACACCGCAATATACTTAGGTTACATTGCAATAATTAATGGAATTTGCATTGTATGTAATCCTACATAGTTTGGACGTAGGCTTCGCTCAGAGCGCTCAGGACGATAATTATGTTCTGATAGGTGTGCTAACTGCCTGCTCGCTAGTAATTAGATGTGTGATATTCAACGAGAAATGCGTAGGTAGATTATGGAGGTAGATTGTTTGTTGGCCTGACAAAAGTTTGATATGTAAAATATTTACTTAGTTGTCGATTTTCAAAAATTCAGTTTTAATGAATAATGTAAAGGTGATAGTCGTCAAACGGTGTCACAAGCCAGAACTAACTTCCAGAAACCACGTTTGAGGGTCAACGAATTGTAACTCCATTAAAAGTTTCCGTGTTTTCGAAGTAAACACGGCGCCACTCAAAGGAAGTCCTTAAAAATTAATGGAGACATCCTGATTACTCTAAAGATCCAAGGTATGAGTTGTATTTAGACTACCGAGTCTATTTCTGTTGACATAAACATCTTTACGATTTAATCTTCCTTGTAACTTTGCATTTCCTTTCAGTGGTTAAGTCGAATTCCTGTTGATATTTTCTTAATCCAACAGTACATAAATACTAACATAAACCCGAGCCGGATCGTGACAGCCACTAAAGAATCGGATAAAGAACCTGCATGCGGGTAATATTGTGACTGTCGCCGGCACAGCGCAGTTCATATCAGAATCCCACAAAGGAAATAAAGTCCGATACGAAAAACGAACACGAGTTGAACAGAGTGCAGCGCGCGTCAGATTATAGGCATAAATTATTAGGCACTTTTGTTCAAGTCAAAGAGCTACTCGCGGCCCATTCAATTACGGATCAACCGTACAAGGAGTGCCGAGTCTTTTTCAGATGTTTGTGTAAGGGATTAGTCGGGATATCTGTGCCGGTATCTCCGTGAGATAAGTACGAATATACGTCAACGTCGGACGGCTAAGCCGATTATTTTAAATGTATTCACTTCCTTAATGGACGTCGTTTTTCACGGCGCGCTCTGTACGACTCTCTCACTGACTTACTGAAGATTTTCGGTTATGATCCGGTCATTGACTGTTGGATATTAATGCTCACTTATCCGACATTTGGATGAAAATATCAACTTTTATAATTGATATGTCCACTTGTCCCAACTCTCGAGGCTCGACCCTTTTGAATTCTTAATTAGAATGAAATATGGCTTTTAAATTGTTAAAGTATCAAGGCCTGTAATATTAGAGTATTACATTTTTGTAGAGGTCCTGTAATATAATTATTATGCGTAGGTTCCTCGAGGCTATGTTGAGACCACACACGAGTCTATAAGATCGAATGCCTGCACGATCGTGAGCATTTATAAGAAGCTGCGTAGGTTATTGAAATGGACCAAAAAATAAAGTAATAACAGGATCATGGGGCCCACCTGGGCGGCATTGACAAATGCTGCTGTTAGGCGAGCTCCCTCGGCGCCCGCGTTGAGGCCCAAATAATATACATATCATTATTTCGCCTCGTGCCTTCATAAATATTACTTACAAATTCGCCCATCTAGCGAGTAGCGCGCAACGCTGCCGGCAATTTTTCAAGGAAATATCGCTCGAGAGCCGCCAACCGCCGGGAATAGGCGACAACATGCAATGATGCATTGTTTTATTTGTGAACAGGGCTGCTACTTCAGCGAATTGGAACTCAATACTCTTTATCGCCCTTGTTGCTGGTAAGCTGTTCTTAAGTTTCAGAAATATTTCAGTGTTAAAGTTCTTTTGAATTGCAATTCGCGTTTGATGCAAAATGTTTACCGTATTTATATTAACAAGCGAATGTCTGTCAGATAGAATAATCTAATTAATTTTACGTTCAGTAGCTAAATTCAAACGCATTTCAAATAACATGTGTGTTAAAGTTTATTTTACCCAAACGGCTATTAATCCAATAACGGTCGGCAATCATATATATTTATTTAAACACGAACTCGCCACAATATAGGGTGCTTTACGTCAGGTGGGCATCTAATTAATTAGTAGGTGGCCCCCTAGCCACGAGGGTCGAAATTAAATGTATACTTTGCATTTTTTCAGCCGCCATAACGCCGCATGCCGTCAGTCTCCATGTAATTAATAAAAAAATGTACCAGTAAAGTAATGGTAGGCACATATTTATTTGTGCAACGTTTTAATATTTTTTTATGCAAAATAGGGGTTGCGTCGGATTACTTATGGTAAAAGTGTTATTTTTTCCTGAAAAATGTTTTGATTATATACACGAGAAAACCTTAATAACGTTTTGGAGGAAGGGAACATATGAATTAATAAATATATTACAGAGTATCTGAAAAACGTGTCCATGTTGACAGCTGTCAATCAGGATTTAAAAACAAACTTTAGCCGTACTTCCCGTGAGCACTTAATAAAATAAATTGTATGCAGCCGCGGAATACATCATTGGGAGGTATAAAAATAACTTGTGGACTCGACAGTACCCCAGTACTGTCACCCCGGCTTGCGTGTAGACTCGCAGCCCGCTGAAGTGGGGGAACAAGTATAACGCTTGTCAACATAATATTACCGCGTTATTACAAGTCACCGCGGCTGCATGTCAGTTCACCGCGTCAGGGTGACTTACATTGATAAGCGTCGCGACGTCTGCACTCGTTCATGTGTGCATTTTTTTCTCGAATACAACATACATACCTCCTTCATGAATGTCAATGTCTTTGGTAGGAGTTGAGCAGTAGACTATGCGAGCAATCTGTCTTATCCCGTTGAAAAGACTGTTTGTGAACAAGTGTCAATTTAACCTAACAAGCATCCATAATTCATTACTCATAACTACCCAAAAACAAACGCAATAACCCATTCACAATTCTAACTGGAAAACCCTCGGGCAGTTCCTAAAATGACAAATGGAGCAGAAATAATTTCAATAACCAACCACTATAGCGTAATATAAGTTGCTGCATTAATAAACATTGTATGTGAAAGCGTAAGTAGTACAAAATTATAAATTGTTTGCAGTTTGCCGTCAGACTGTACGGTAATAAAATTAAATGGCGGCGAATATGTCTGTCTTGATCATTTGTTATTGTTTTAATGCTCGAATTTGTTGCGAGTGCTCGGAAATAATTAGATATAAGACTGTCGAATAGAATGTCGCCGATAAAGGTGTATTGTTTATTAAAATAGTTTGCAGACGTTAATTTATTACTTGCAAGAATTAACAACAGGTTCTATTAAGCACCGTCCCCGCTATTAATAAAACTTAATTTACTCAGAAAATGTTGTTTCGATTGAATTCCCTGAAATTGAAACGTGACTCTTAATTTTCTGCATAAAAGTTAAAATCTTATGTAATAATAATTAATTTCTATTTGAATGAACACGAAAGCTGAATAATTAAATATTTCTGGCTAAAAACATACTTAAACGGTATAACAGAATAATATAATATAAAACTGTGTGTGTAGTGTGTACGTTGGTACAGAGTGTGATTTAGTATTTTTTCCGGTGGTCAGATATCAATCAAAGTAAAGTAATGTAAAAATAAACTCTCAAAAAAAAAAAACGAAAAAAAAAGAGCAATAATCAACTGAATAGTGGGTAGTTTACCCGCTATTCAGTTGATTATTGCTCGTATAAAATTAATATCAGCCCAAAGTCTAAGAACTCAATAAAAGTTGAATAGTTAACAATAATATCACAAGACTTTCGTATAAAAAGTATGGTCAGTTCACCTGTCAAATAGTTTAAACAAGTTTTGTTACTCGTAGACGCAATCACATTACTTCAGACGGAGCTTGCAGCTGCCCGCATTACATCTTTGATACAGGTTTTAAAAAGAGTTGCTCAACGTTTATGGGGAATCCAGGTGCATAATTGCGGAAGATTCATATTTATTAATAAGATAAAGCTATTCGTAGAACCCAGCTTGTCTTATGGGTTCTAAGAAGGCGTGATGTCGCTTTTATAAAGAGTTAATGTAACTGAGTCATTGCGAATATGAGATCAGTTTTTGTCTTTGTTATAAATACAACACTCGCACATGACGAAATTGTTAGAATCATATGCATAATTTACATTCGAATAGAAACAGAATCTGAGTCGGACAATAAAGTAGCTATATAACATCGTAAGAAAGATAACACAAAAGAGATATCTTTTCCTCCTACCGAACCACATGCACATAAAGACACACTTTACAATTTGAACAGCAATATCAAACCAATTGATATTCATACTAACGTTACGCCAAGGAATGTAAGTCAGACGCTACAAACGGCCTGTATCAACGATATAATCAATGAAAAACTACCTGTTATACATAGAAAAGTGTATGCAGGGACCACAAAGGCTGTATACGAAAGCATGTGAATAAATAAACTGCCCACGCTAACTTAACAGCCTCCCACGTCATACAAAACACTTAATACACTCTGGATGTATATATAAAAATATAACCTAATAAAAATGTTTACCTACAATCAATGGACAATGCGATAACTGGATATAAACTTGGTGTAAATTTAAGTGCAATATTAACGTAAGAACTTCTTCTGCGTTTGAGAATGTAGAGGGTCGATATGCTTCGTCTAATATTCAACGTTTATGTTCCGTAATAAGATTATTTTGAACATCGGGTATCTTGGGAAGGGAACATAACTGTATTTGCTAGTGTGTGGTTATTGTTACACTGACGTTCAGAGTTTATAATATCAATTTTAGTTCCATTGATACTACATGTATTGCAAATTGATGCTGTTGTACCAGAAATCAGCGTGAGATTTTAATTTCAGAAATATGCAGATAACACGGTTTAATGCCAAGCATGGACAGTTAATTCTTTACTTAAAAGCAAAAGAGAAATATAAATCAAAAGATCGCAAAGAGCGTGATCTATAATTTAAACTTCTGACTGTATACGGAAAAGCTTAATTAAAAACATCATTAATAAATTCATCTGGCGAGATGTCAGGACCATCGAATAGTTTCTCGCGAGACTGAAGTCGCGAATCTTAAAGCAATGTAAATTTTAAAAAGTTTCAGAAGAAAATTAAGGATCGCGACGAGGGGGTTTTCAAAGCGCTGCCGAAGACTTGCATCCTGTAACTTTGTTAGGCACGGTGAGTTACCTCGTTAACGGGCGCGACGAAATATTACAGAAGTAAAACTCAAATTAATCTAGGATGCTTTTTTTTCCTAAAAGGATATTCCTCTGCTAATGAGCTAGATTGTTAGTCTTCACTCGACGTTGCCTTTGTGGCAAATGCTTCTGTTTAGCTTTCTGCTTACTTCATTATGTGAATAACATTGTTTGGTATTTTAATTTTGTTATTAATTCTGAACACATGTTTTCTTTTCGTTGTAGGAATATTCAGATGTTTTGAATCAATGAGAACAATTATAAATAACAATTAAACTTCACCATCGCACTTCACGCAGTTCACATTTTCTCGTTCAGCAAAATATTCTTGCAGTTCAATTTCAGTTGAAGCTAACTTATAAATTCATCTAATATTTCCCTTTTTTTTCTTTTACCTTCACTTGTTGGTAAGCAGCTGGTTTTGGACACCTTTTTCCATTCCAGTACAGAATTGAATAATCACCTCATTTATAGGAATGATATTTCAATTTCAGCCTTTTTTTTTTTTTTTTTTTCTGGATGGGAAATCATCAAATGACCCCTCCCGCCCTGGGTGGGGCGGTAGGGAGTGTCAGACTTTTACTGACTAAAACCCACCCGTGATCCTTCTTGTGCCCTATGCGTTCCAGGGCCGCGGTAACTCTTTCGAACAAATTCCGCAACCCTAGCAGGCACCGACCCTATGGGGTCCCGTCCTTGGTGCTGACGGCTCCTTCGGCGCGCGTGGAACACAACGCGTCGTCGACTCAACCTGGTGTCGGACGGCGAGCCACCCACGCTCACCGTCCCCAGGCATCAGCCACTGCGCAATAGCACAGCGGCCGACTTGTCTCTGGAGGAGGCCGAAATGGGACCATTACTGGCACTCCATCTCAGCACCCTCCCGAGCGTTGGGAGTCGAAGCACCCGCAGCAGAAGCGGCAGAAGCGGCGACGGAAGCCGCGGCGGCGGCAGAGGCGGCGGCGGCGGCAGACCTCTTGCCCTTGGTCGGGGCGGATGGCGCGCAGGCCCTTCCCCCAGCCCAGTGCTCGGCCGGCTTGCCAGCAGCCGCACATGCACTGCAGTGCGGCGTGGCCTCACATGAGCCGGCCCGATGACCGGGCTGACCACAGCGGAAACAAAGACCGCTGCGGTCCACCTCCGAGGGGCACATAGCTCCCGTGTGGTTGCCCACATGGCAGCGGTAGCACCTCAGAGGCCTGGGTTCCAGCAGTTTTACCCGCGCAGACACCCATCCCACCAAGAGCCTTCGGCCCTCCGACACAGTTCTGGCCGCCGTCACGGGGCAGCTCACCACAAGGGTTTGCATGCCCGTGTTGTCAGGCCGGAGGGTGCCCGCCTTGACGAGCTCGGCAGAGCACCCCCCAGTCCTGGCGACGGCGGCCACAACTTCCTCCTCCGTAACGGAGTCATCCAGGCCCACTATGCGCATGTCGATGCGCTTAGTCGGCCTGGACACCCGGACCTCGTCCGCGGGTAAGACCGCCCTCAGCTTTTCGGCCAAGGCGTCCGCGAACGGGCCACTCTCCGCTCCGGCGAGCTCGAGCTTGCGGGCACCGGTTAGGGTCCTCCTGACCCCGATGCCCCCGCTGATGCCCAGCTCTTGGAGGCTCACCGCCTCCTTCGCCCGCTTCAGTACGGCGAGATACGTCACGCCCCTCTGTTCCGCTTCCGGCTGCAGTGTGAGCACTACAGCCGTGGATTTCGGGGCGCGAAGCCTCGCCGCAATAGCGTTGGCCTTACGCCGCTGCTTCCGCGCCTTCCTCCTGGCCGCCTCTTTGGCCCTCCGCTTCTGGCCAGCAACCTGCCACTCGGCCCCGGCCGCAGGAGGGTCCGAGGGTGGGGGTGGGGGCGGCTGTGGCACCACTGGCGCCGCAGCCTTAGCCGCTCCTCCCCGAGCCTTCCTCCCACCCCTTTTCGCCGGGGCCGACTTGGTCGTCGCCGGCGTCGCAGCCGCCGGCGCCACAGGCGCTGGCGCTGCTCCGCCCTTGGCCTTTGCCTTCGCCTTGCCGGACGTTCCCGGGCTGGCAGCCGCGGCGGCCGCGTACGAAGCCGCCTTCTGCTGCTGGCCCGGGGCCCTCTGAGTCGCCGCTGTTGCCGCTGTTGGGGGACGCCGGACCATGTCCTCCAGCATGGAGAACTGCCTCCGGAAGGGAGCCAGCTCCTGCCGTACCAGGTCCCGCACCTGGCTCAGCACTTGGCCCCCCTCCGGCGCTGCCGGACTCAGTCCCCCTCGCGGCTCCACGGAGGCCGCTCTGGCCATCCCCGCCAGGTCCCTCCGGAGCGACTCATTCTCCTGAACGAGTCGCTCCGTAAGAGCCGCGAGGCGGGCGACCTCCGCCCGCAACTCCGACGCCTCGTCTGAGGCAGTCCCGCCAGCGTTGGCCGCCGCTGCCGCCAGTATGGAGGCTTTGGCCGCACTGATGGCCTCCCGCTTCGAGGACTGCTTCCTCTTGAAGGCCACAGCGCGGATCGCGGCCTCCACGACCTCCGCAAACTGGGCCCTCTGGTCCTCAACAGCGGGAGGTACCTCTCCCGGGGACTCCAAGTCGTCAGAGTCGAGAGGAGGCGGACGAGTAGAGGGAGCCCTGCGACCGCTCCCTCCAGGGCGACGCCCCTCCTCCACCAACCTCTCGGCCCGACGCTCCACCTCCCGGGTAGAGGGTGCAAGCCCCCTCCCTGCCTCACAGCCCCTGCCCCGCCTAGCGGTGGGGATTTTGCGGGCGGAGGCAAATTCGCCCTCGGAGGACGACCCGCTGTCATCCTCCCGTCTGGGCCGCTTGCGGAAGAACTTTATGTTCTCCGCAGCAGCCCCCCCTCTTTCCTCTCCTGAGCCCGCCGAGCTGACCGTTACTAGGTCTAGCGCGGAGCCGGAATCCAACTCCACGCCACCCCGGCGCTCAGGCGAACCCTCCTCTGCGAATTCGTGCGCCATCAGCTCCTTAAAGGAAACGGATCCGGATGACGACGACGAATTGGAGCCTCCTCGGCTCTTGTTGCCACTGGCAAGCGGAAGACGTTTGGTGCCCACCCCAGAGTACGGAGGGCAGCCCGCCGAAGCGGGGTGGGATTCCCCGACCGCTGAGCAGTCGGGACCCACCTGGGGACTCATTTTGCAAGCGTCTTTTTTCATTTTTTGTTCCTTTTAAGGGTGTGGTCCCTTTTCGCTCCGCCCCTTCTCAGGGCCCTCTCTTCTAACCTCCTCTCTCCACCTGCTCGCTGCTCTCTCAGTCACGTCTGATGATCAGACGCGTACCAGAGAGCAGCGAGCAAGCGTGTGTCTCTCTTGGTCTGATCCCTCACTTGCGACCTTCCGGCATGAGTGGCTCTACCGGGAAAGCTCGCAAGATCATTGGGACGCTCAAGCCCCACCACGACGACAACGTGGAGACACATTCGGTGGGGTTCAATTTCAGCCTTCGTCTATCAGTCAGAACCCCGCCGTGCGATTTATACCGTTGTTATTGGGTAATAAAGACATAAAGGCTCGTAGCTGGTCCCCTAAACAAGGTGTGCTTATCTCACTATCGATTGGAGCAGCTGTATCGGGCGGGACATATTACCCTGATTCTATTAACCACATGAATACGGGTGGTCTCGGAAAAATTACGACCTTTCTGTCCAATTCGACCACTTTTTTTCGAGCCCTCTTTATTATTCATCCATTCAAATGTCTGCATAAACAAGCTGAAGTGACTGTATCTGTTAAACTTCACGCTTGTAATAATAAACGACAAAATAACATAATTTATGCATCTACAACTTTGCTACAGTGTTCTGAATAACAATGGCGCCGCAGAACAAAGTCAGTTGGAAAATGTATCCGAACGCGTTCGAAGGATGAAATTGAAACGTTCGCTTTTTGGTTTTAGAACTTTCTTTCAAATTCTTTCTTCAAAGAGGTTATAATGCTGGCACCATTTTTATTATTAAAATAATTTCTTCATAAAACAGGTCGCTGTAATGAGATGGTCCCTGGTGGCTGTCCATTATTTTTTATCTTCAGAGTTAATGAGGTGAATTCCTGTAGCAGATAATAAGTTGTAGTGTTATAATTAACGTCAAATAAAAAGTATTAGCCTATTATTTATGTTATTTTTATCTTCTTATTGAGGAAACACATACTATATGTACATAAAACACAAACAACAACGAACTTGGTGATACTTCGACGGTAATTAAATTTGTAACTGTAATTAAGCTTGTATGTACTGTTCTAAACTATTGTAAATAAATGACATATTGAGGCAAAAATCACTCAGAACCACAAACAGCACGAAAACTATTTGTAACCACTCAGCCATCAATTTGGCGGTCTTATTTATTTGTTCAATCGCGTTTGATAAATGTACAGTGACTGGACTGGGGTAGTATTTTTTAAGGTATTTATGTTAAAAACAGTTACTCTCCGGCCATTCTATACGTGCCAGATACATTCTCACCATTTCTCTCGTCTGTTACCGTCCTTGACCGTGCAAACGTTGTAGTGCCTTTTCGCTCCCAACCGATGGAATTACAGCATTGATCAGCCGAAATAAACCTTTTAGCGAAATGTCAAAAGGTTTACGAAGATCTTCGTAACGAGGCACGGTTAGAAGAAACAAAAGAATGTTCCATCTGTCCGCACAGCGAGACGAGGAAATGAAATAGCTGCGGTAAGCGCTCGATATAAAATCAGAGGTCAATTAGATAGACGACCCCGTAAAGACTTCTTGTGGTCTTTAAATCGACTTTGCCGAACCACTCTGTGCAAAAATAAATCATAATCTCAGAAAATGACAAGGCTTTTAAAATTAAAATCAGGCGTTTTTTGTATATTTTTTATATAGGAAACTTGATACTTTAAGTGCCTACATCCGTGAAGATTGATGCATGATGCAGTCGGACGCACCGATAGCCGACAACCGGCTTTCTCCCAGATAAGCGGCAAGTCCGCTTTTTGTCTGACCACATTAATTTAAGGCTATGATATAAACCCGTTTGGAAATGTTAAATTGATTGTGCTCACTGTGTTATCGTACGGCTTTTTTTATTGCTGCACTGCAAGTAACAAAAGCAAAGATGTTATAGCATTAGTACAGCGCCTCAAGCAAATAAACAGAAAGATGGTTCAAAACGGAATTTAAATTTCTTGTTTGAATTGACCGAATTTGAACTCGATTCGAATTCCGGCGGGTGTAGGATTGTAGCGTTCAGGTGTAGCGTGGCGGCACCGGGCTCCGGCGACCGGTCAGACCGCGCCGGCCCGGCCGGGTCCGGTCGTCCGGTCGTCCGGCTGCCGGCCGTCCAAGCACACATTTCCGCTTGATTAGAGGACGTGCGAGCCGCCGAGGACACCTGCGCCATCTGTGTGCCGACTTTTCAGTGCGCTTTGTTTTGGAATTCTGAACGTTACCCCGACGAAGTTTTATCGCTGAGGACCGACGCGATGCGGGCATCGTTTGACTTTTGCCCGACAGAAACGAAATTTCACTGCGATATATTTCGTTTTATTTCATCAGCGATTTCCTCTTGAAATTCGGCGTACGTGGGCTAATTTTCGTAATGCTTTTCGTCCTTTCTGTCTAGCCCTTTTACTTCTAAATTTAGTTTATGAAAAGTAAACATAAATATTATTTGAAGCGTAATTTAGTTGACCTTTTTTTCTATCATATCCAAAGAAATGGGAAAGAAAACGAATTATGGGGGTGTATAAAAGTTATTGCTTGTTTATGAAGGTCTGTTTTTATAGGGCTCTAAGGGAAGAAGTTCTTTATCGATGCTTTATAATGTAACGGTTATCCGGAAAGATAATAAAGTTTGTAGGTTAAGTGCATTATAGATGTAAATGAAAGATTTTATTTAAAACATGTTTTCTTTTCTTTCAGGATTTTCCGTGTCTACTTTGAGCTCATGATCTCAAGTATCGCCTCGTTATAACATCAAGCCCTGCCCACCATTAGGTAAGCACGTTTATATTTATTAAAACAATATATTATAGAAATGTCAAAATATGTAAATACAACTGCAGCAAAACAAATCGCCAAAATTAAAAGAAAATCTCATTGCTAACAAGCTTTTTCAGTAAGCAAAACAAAACATTTATTTATGCGAGCAATCCCAAAGACCGAACAAAAACGAGAGAAAACAAGAAACAAGCTGCGGACCGTTTACCAACTTCTGCTTGTGAAGGCATCAATCCGCCATCAAATTGCGTAGAAAGGGGTAATTTGTATCTTTTTTTCAATAAAGCAACACCTGTGTCGGGGCCATTTGTGTTCCCTCAAAGCTTAAAGCTTCGTAAATGGTACGCCATTTGTAGCGGAATTGAAAAACAGTTTCGTCTTGCAGTCGCACTGGCAACAGTTTGTCGTGCGGTGTGGAGTTAGCCTTATTTGTCACGATGCTCTTTTATTTACTTTTCGTACGTGTGTCGTGCTAGTGTTGTTGTATAATAATAAGTTTTAGACTCAGTAATTGCTCGTACAAACCTAGTATTATGGGTATGCTCGGAACTGCGGGCTGTTTGGTATTTTCTTATTGGTTTTCTTTTGTTTTATTTTTAAGTTATTGCGCATCTATACTAATTACTTATTTTCTTTTATAGGCCTCGTAAAATAACGTATGATTCAAAATGTGTGTTAAGTAAAAATGTTACCGTACACTTTTTAAAAATGATACGTGAACTCTTAGCAAAGTTTGAGGGGAGGAAGGGGGACATAACTTTCTCGAGTTCTCAATTCAAATTCTCAACACACATGCCACTTTTATAAAAATAAAACATTTGAAAGAAGAAACTTTTATGTGGCTGTCAAATATCAAAGCTCTCAATAGAATACGTAGTCCGACAATACAACGCATCAATAAGCAGCGACAAACCCAGTCAATTGGCCTTAATAAATTACTATTAGTAAAATAACCATTATAATAAAGATACAGCGTATATTTTTTTATTTCTTTATGGGCATTCAACGGGCCATAGTCATCCCGTACACTGCCGTTCAAAATATATGACCAATCATTTTTCAACGACACTCGCTTTCAGACAGATTTAAAGCGTGGTTTGAATGACGCGTATTTCGAATGTGTCAATCACACGTATGGTCGCCCCCAAATGTACAGTGGCGTGGTACGTCAGGGATTCGTTGAAAATTGTCGGCCGCCAGTGTACTGATTAGAGAGAGAGAGTTTAGCTTAGCGTTTCAGAACTTAATTAGGTTAGGTTTTCAGTAATCAGGCATTCATGTCTGATTACTTGAAAGCAAAGCTAACCGATATAATGAATAGTCGGAAAATATCGGAAAATGTCAGTTTGATAAATTATGAAGGAGGAAAATTTCCACATAAAATCTTCTTGAAAAAATATGAAACTAGTAAAAGCTATGTTTATCTACTCACTTTGTTGTTCACGGTGCATTATATTACAATAGCTGGTACTGTTTTCCTGTTTGATCGCACGCTTCTTGTAGGGTGTTGAGATCTAGGGGGGTTACGGAATTTCTTCGATAGATTCACCGCAGCCCTGGAACGCAAAGGGTATTTGGACCAACACGGATAGGTTTTAGTCAGTAAGAGTCTGACACTCACATTCGTCATTTGATGATTTCCCATCCACAAAAGAGAAAAAAAAATGGGTCCTTTAAGTCAAGAGTGAGTGAGAAATTACTTCTAGGCATACGAGCTCCATCGCTTGTCGATCGCATCAATACGTAACCATCAAGTGAGATGATTCCCAAACGCGGAGCCTATCTATACTAATGTTATAAAGAGGAAAGATTTGTATTTTTGTATGTAACGAATAAACTCAAAAACTACTGGACCGATTTCAAAAAATTTTTCACCATTAGAAAGCTACAGTCGCCCTGAGTAACATAAGCTATATTTTATCTTCATATTTCCACGGAAACGGGAACTACGCGAGTAAAACCGCGGAGCGCTGCTAGTCAGTAATAATTTAAAAAAATGCAGTTGTGTTAGGCATTTTAATAAAAAATGTAGTAACTACATGTAAAAAAAGAAATTTTTGTTAAAATAATAGTTGCTATAAATAAACCATTTCAAAACAGTTCATCTACTGATTATCAAAAAAATAAAGGTTAAAACAGTAGGTCATTTTCGAAGCCACTGACTTGTAAACGTAATTAACAAACCGTATTCGAGATAGTAATCTGTAAAGAATTCTGGACTCATTATGATCTAAATAAGCTATTTTAGGAAGCTATTTCAAGTTGGTGAATACTTAAGCCTGAGTGTCTGAGTCTGGATCGTGCGTATCTAGCCTAATTTTTTTTTTTTTTCATATTAGAAAGCATTGCCCCACACTAGGAATTTCTCCTATATTCTGGATGCGTTTAAAAACACATAAACGCACAATTACGCGAAAAAATTACCTGTAGGGAATACAAATATTTGTTCCATGCGGGAATCGAACCCATGAAATGCAACGCAGCAGCCAATCGCTCAACCACTGCACCAACCGTGTCGTTAATATTATGTTGAAAAGCAATAAAATCGCCTACCATTATAAAATTACTACTCATATTGTAATTACTTAAATATGAAGTATTAAATAGATATCATTTAAAAGCATAACGAATAACACAATTATGAATATGGTGTGTGTATAATGACGCATTAAGAGATAAATAAGAACCTATTGAAAAAAAAAATCTAACCTAACCTAACCTTATATATTTTAAATATGGTTGAAAAAGATTCTTAATTCAAATTCTCCGGAATTGACAATCAGTATTTAACCAACCATATGATTAGTTTTAGTTTTTAAAGTCCCTAACCAAGTCACTAAATGCAGTTACAATAATCACATCAGAATATACACAGTCTCCCGTCGTCGCGTTTCATTATCATACTTTACTTGCTCTCGATTACTTAGCTATCTCGCTGATTAAGGGCGTGTACACACAGGGCGACAGCGACAGACCGGCAAATAGGACTATCGGGCACTCCACAATGAATATTTATGTGCTCAGCAATGTCGTTTGGATGAGGTATGTTCGTTTAAATTGAACATAGTCCTTGGTAGGCTTCTTGTTACTGGGAATCAATTCATCGTGTTGGCTACAAATAACATAATTACCATCTCTGACTCTTTCATGTTTGAGGTTGTTCCTCCTGATACTTTTACGCCACTCTTGGTGATTTTGCGTCTTCTCTGGCATTGAGCCCATCGCCAACAATCACTTTGGGTGCATCCTCTGCTTCTTTAAAAAAATAAAAATAGTTAAATAAAACATGTTGTAAAGTTGTTATTTTTCACAGATTTTACAAGTGATAGGCAAAGGTGTCAGGTGAGTTTTAGTATATCAATAGCTGGCAGGTTATCTCGCTTTCTGATGGAAAATTTTCTCCCTTTTCTGCGAATTCTATGCAAGAAGCGAATGAAATGAAAACTACTCTTACAGATTAGTTCGCGATTTATTTAACTTGACCACAAGCTTTCTGTCCGCTACTGCATGAAACCTCTGACTACGTAATTACTTAATTAAGTCTTTTAATCCATGAAAGTAATTTAAATCCCATTGTTTTCTTTGGGAAAATTTCGTGGTAATATCATTCTGGTTAGCTGTGTTCATCATTCTAACGTAGTCATTGTGATGAGACGAGATTATTTTGTTTCGTTTTATTTTCCTTAGTCTTGTTTAGTCCTGTTTATTTTCCGAGATGATGTAGCAGAATTTTAATTAAAGTTGAGTAGGTCAAGGTGTTTGTTTGCAGCGCTTTTGCATAAAAGGTTACCTGTGTATCTCACAGTATTTTAGTTGCACGGCAGCCGAGAAATTTTAGCACTAAATCAGGTGACGCTATTTAAGATAAAATGTTTTAAACTTTAGGGCGAAATATTCGAGTAGAACTCCGAGTTCAATCATTAATTTCATTGATAAATTATTGTGAACCAATTCCAGTTAATTAAATTACAGGTTGTCTAGCGTAAAACAGAGCATAACTCATAAAGTAATTGTAACTTTAAAACAAATCTTAATCTCAAGTTACACAAAGAGGCAAATTATCTATCTCCAATTTCTCGCAATTTACTAACTTGTAGTAACAAAAGTTAATAAATAGTAGCCAGCCATTTCGAATCAGAGCTTCGTGATAAAATTTTATGGTTCGTTTCCACTATCGTTTGTAGTAACTGCTTCAACGTTCACCTCGGAGGTGATACCGTGATACCTGATTCGATAGCTGTTACCTTTAGTATGTAGATTTCAGGGCTTGCTTCGTCGTTCCACGTGATCTCCGGATATGTCCATGCGGGCTCTAAATTGAGCCTCGACGGCCGGTCAGACATAATGTTCTTGCAGCGACATGCTTTTGTCAGGCCGATTCAAAGGTGGTTGTCCGTAAGTGGGTCAGCTGGGATTTGCGTTCGATGTATTCAGTTATATGTGCCTTGCAGCCATTGTGGCTGCCCTTTGTTAGACCTTTTAGCTTTGCCATAGCTTTTTAGTAAACGTACTCTCTTGTTTACACTTAATTCCTCTACAGCTATATACAAAGTCACGTCGGTTTTAAAACGAACTTTTTTTTACTGACGACGCGGAATATTTTTGTGCAAATACTGCCACTTTTCGCAACAATACGCTCACATGGGCGGCTTTTTTATCATTGTTATACGCAAATACAATGCGACTTCAATGTTTGGGCGTTGGATACGATTGTTTTACGTACATATATCCGATTGGTCAGGGTAGGTAACAATAAAAGCGCTCGTGAAAAATCAAAAGTGCCCGCGGTGGCCGTCGTAAAGTATTTTCGGGGTTTCGAAACCTTCATGTTTTAGAAATGGGCCGTCAAAACAAATGGCGGGTGAAAAATACAAGGGAATATAAACAAAGGCTTGTTTGGTCGTAGGTTGGTCGGCGTGGGGTGGCGAACGCCTCATTTCGACAGGCGGATAAGTGCGGCCGTAATCTGTGCCGGAGCTCGTGTAAATGCAAATTGTCCCATAAAGCCATCGCTCGGCCGCCCCGCCCCGCCCCTCGCTCTTAATGAAGAGGAGCATCTCGGACGGAAGCCCACGTCCGTCATCTCCACAGCGGTTTACGTGGCCTGTAGATACATGACGAAATTAGATTCGCCCCGAAATTGGTTTGTATACATGTTGCAATTAGGAGCGAGATTCCAGACTAACACGTTTTTGGGTCTGTTTCGCTTTGAAGACGGTAATTCGTTTAGATGCACGGCAGAGCTGGACTAACCCTTTTAAAATACTAATTATTTCTTACTTGAACGCTATATAAAAGGAACGATACTTAAACAAAAGTTCTTACAGGAAAATCGTGTTCTATTCTTAGAAAAAAAAAAATAACCCCAAATGAATAAACTTTGATTAAGTTCATCAGCGGGCGAAAGCAACGCATTTTTATGACAATGATAATATAAAGTTTATGAGCATTGTAGTTTCAGCCGCTGTAGTAAAAGAAAAGTGGGTTATTTATCTCGACTTGGACCGAATTTTTCTTTGGGGCACTGTGGAAGTAGGCTAGGGTATTAGTAACACGCGATTATTAGAGACGTTTGGACTTGCCGATGAAAATGAGCTTGATAACTGAAACGTTTCATTTACATAAAGTTTTGGCTTAAATAACGATTGAGCTTTAAAAAACCAAGCCCTATACATTTATATTTGCTTGACTCGAAACAAAATTGATTGAGTCAGGCGTTACTTTGCGGAAATCCATTTTAAATTTGAAAATGAAAACAATATATCTAGTTTTAATTTCCGCGAATATTAGTGGGTTGCAGGTATGCACCTCCCTCCCGCCCGCTATATTATGCACATGCGAGATTACTGGGCAAATGCAAGGATTTTAAGCACATGCAGGAAGGCAATGCAAAACCCAACACCATTACCGACACGTGTTTCGCCTCTCCACGAGGCATCCTCAGGGGACGTGTTGACTCGCTGACCGTTGAGTTGCGACTGAGCATTTAGTACAAGGTACCCCCCTTTTATACACTGCCACCGTTGGTTATTTGTGTACAACTACCCACAAACATTCGCAGTAAAGGGGAAGAAACCAAATTCGTCTGGTCATTCAACAGTGCAAAATTATTATTATTACTATGTTTAAAAATCTCTAATTGTTCTAAAACACACAGCCGGAAACCCTTATCACAAATATGTAGTATATTAAAACTATTGTTGTCGCGCAAAGAATGGCCGGTATCAATTAGATGTTTCGCGAAATTCGATTTGTCCGAATGGCCATTTCTATACGCGGCAACATGTTCCCCATACCTTATGTCAAAGTTTCGGCCCGTCTGACCCACATACACCCCGTTGCATTCATCACAGACCAGCCTATACACCCCAGACTTTTTACTATTTTCTAAAATATCTTTTCCGTTACAAATACGGCGTATATTCTGGTCCGTTCTGAACGCTACATAAACGTTGTTTTTCCTAAGTAAATTACTAATTCTATCTGAAATGGGGCCCATATAGGTCAGACTGGCCACATATCTATTAATATTAGTACGCGGACATGCATATAATAGTGAACGAACCCTTTCTTTCTGCTTTCTACTAATTAAACTGTCTACCATTGACTTTGAGTAACCGTTAGAAATTGCGATCTGGTAAATAATATTAAGTTCTTTTACATAATTTTCTGCTGAAAGGGGGAGGGCAAATAATCTATGAATATAGCTGCGGAAGGCGGCTAATTTATGTTGAAGAGGGTGACAAGAAGAGGCTGGTATTGTCGTGTCAGTGTGTGTCGGCTTTCGATAAATTTGGAAATCTAAGTCACTATTGTGTTTTGTGATAGTTAAATCCAAAAAGTTAAGGGAGTTTTGGGACTCTAATTCTAATTTAAATTTAATTTTTGGGTGAGTTTTATTTAGTTTTTTAACAAAAAGGTCTATTTGTCGAACGGTACCATTCCAGCAGATAATTATGTCATCTACATATCTATAATAAAACAGAATATTAGGTTCGTTCACTATATGTTTACATTCAAAGTTATCCATAAAAACCTCCGCCATTAGTGGACTTAAAGGCGACCCCATAGCCAACCCTTCCTTTTGAATATAATATTGGTTATTAAATCTAAAATAATTTTGTTTCATGCAAATACTAGTGAGGTTAAGTAAATCCGCAATTTCCCCAGGATGTAACCGTTGCTTCTCAAATTGGATACCCAGAATACGTAGACAATCATCGATTGGAACATTCGTGAATAAGCTGTCAACGTCTAAGGATAACAACTTTGCATTGGAAGGAATTTGGATATTTTTTACTTTTTCAATTAAATCTAAGCTGTTCTTCAAACTATATTTGGGATTAAAAGAAGTTCTACTTCTCAACAAAGTGTTGAGACGTTTAGCTAAATTGTACGCTGGGGCACCAATGTAAGAAACAACTGGTCGTACAGGCATGTTATCTTTATGGGTCTTGGGTAGACCATACAACAAAGGAGCCCTCGGATTCATAGGAACAAGGTTTTTTAATTGGTCTTTTGATATGTATGACGTGTTTTTAATGGCATCCTTTATCTCGAGGGCAAACTTCCTTGTAGGATCCGCACCAAGACGTTCGAAATCCTCCCCCAGGATGATGTCGTTAACTTTTTTATAAATAACCAACGGTGGCAGTGTATAAAAGGGGGGTACCTTGTACTAAATGCTCAGTCGCAACTCAACGGTCAGCGAGTCAACACGTCCCCTGAGGATGCCTCGTGGAGAGGCGAAACACGTGTCGGTAATGGTGTTGGGTTTTGCATTGCCTTCCTGCATGTGCTTAAAATCCTTGCATTTGCCCAGTAATCTCGCATGTGCATAATATAGCGGGCGGGAGGGAGGTGCATACCTGCAACCCACTAATATTCGCGGAAATTAAAACTAGATATATTGTTTTCATTTTCAAATTTGACTCGAAACATTTAATATTTTATTTTTTTGCGATGCCTGGTTAGTTCTGCTATTCTTAAAGCTGTAAAAAATGCTTCATAGACTCACAAAAACATTTTTAATTATAAAAATATGTTTTTATAACAACTTTTGTTTTACTTCTAAGCATGAAAAGCTCTCTAAACTTTCCTCTATCTCTACTAAACCGGCACATCCTTGTTTTTATTTGATAGCCATCTAGTTAAGTCTAGGGCTGTCCAAAACCATCCAATTTATGTTATACCAAATTAACAGTTCTATACTGTTATTGGGAACCGCCGGTGTCTGTACTCTGTAATCAGTTTCACTGACTTACTGCGGCTCGCCCTATTACTGGCCATTAAACTAACGATTACGTTTATTTTAATTACTCTGATTGGATTCGATAACGAACGATGTGAATCGGTTATGATTCTCCAATATTATTGTTTTTCTGTTGGCTGTGTTTGTGTGTTGCGACTAGTATGTGACATAGTTTGAGTTTCGTGACTGCGTGTTTTAATCAAGATATAGGCGGTTAAAAATAGTGATTAAAATGAAAGAGAAAGTATTTACTATCATAGAACCGACAAACGATAATACGAGTATTAGTAGTAAGTACTAGATAATATTAGTAAAGGCGTGTTTTCTACGAAATTGTGTTGTCTGTAGTTTTTCTATGAAAACAAGTTGTTTTGTACTGTCCATCTACAAAGACATTCTGGAATATCTCGTAAAACGTATGCATAAAACACGTAAGAACAAATAAGCCCAACAAATTTTGAACACCTCTACAAATCAACACACACCGCTACCATTCGATTCAATAAACACAGTCTTAATACCCACAAATTAATTCGTAACTACCGACCGCTCACTGCTCACTCCGAATGCGCCTATTCTGATTATCAATAAACGTTCTGAACGTTCTGTCGCCGTCGCCTTAAGTAGCAGTGGCTGAAACAATACGAACTGCCGGGACCCCGCCTTGAATTACAAATACGAGTAGGTACTTGACGTGAATTCGAATAGGGACGCGGCTGAAGGTAGGATATGTTTTATGTTGTACAGGATGACTTGTGTAACTGGGGACTTTTTGGAAGAAGTGAATTTTTATTATTTCTATTTCCAAAATTGGACGTTATATTTTGGGTAGTAACGTTATTAGTTAATTTTATTGTTCTAAAGCAAGTTTATGGTATAAAGGGAAAGCGAATCATACCGTAAAAGCTCATAATCCCAATATACAGTATGTTAACTAACAGAGGGCGTTCCCGTTAACCCGCAATAGTATAGCATTCATATATGATGAAAAAAATATTACCATTCGAAAACAAACTTGTTTTTATTATTTTTAATATTAAAATATTCACTAAAAATGTTAAATTGATACGTTAAAGAAACACTCTGTACACACGTACTTGCCGGTTTGGGCATTGCTACTACGAGTAGGTACTATTCCGCGCTACTACTTTGATTTTAAACAGGATTTTTCGAATTTATTGTCAATTTTTTTTTGTATTGCGGATTATTTTATGCTTATTTTTCTATTCTGATATTTTTATTCGAATCTATTAATGATATAGATTAACGAATTTAAGGGAACGCCCTCTGTTATTTAACATACTGTATAATGCTTTGCCAAAACCTCAATTCAGTTTTCCAACAATGTGTATCTTTTTCTTCAAATATGACTGCTTTATTTGTACATACGTCTTGTAAACATATACGTATGTAATGTAGGTTCTCTACTTCAAAATATTCTTTACAATGTCCCAAGTTTCATTCAGTTCATATTCATTCGTGACTATGACTAACCATGTCCTTGATTATGTCCATTGTTTAACCAGTTACACATACCAGCTTAGTTGATGCCATATAAAGTGGAGGTACCGTTGAAGTTTCCGAGCACGTAATTGGTTCGCATTCATGTTTACACCTAAACATGTGTTCCGACCGATCTTGTAGTCTTTTATGTTTTTACTGTCATCATCTGCCTAGCCTTTTCCCAACTATATTGGGATCGGCTCCCAGACAAGCCGGATTCAGCTGAATACCAGTATTTTATTTGAAGCAGCTTCTATCAAACCTCCACAATCCATTAACTGGGGAACACGGTACTTCTTGGCAAGACTGCAGTCTTGTCAAGAAGTACCGTGTTCCCCAGTGTCAGATTTTCTGGCTTCTGACAATCCGTAACGACTGCCAAAGATCTCCAAATGACAGTGAGGACTAACGGCTTAACATGCTTTCCGAGACACGTAGAAGTCTCGTTATGTTAAGATGGTCACCCACCTATAGACCAACCTGGGCAAGCATTGCTTAACCTCGAAGATCGACGAGCTCCTCCTTTTATGTTTTTACTATAGTTTAAGTTAATTCGTAGCATAGGTAGTCTTAGTTCTGCAGAAAGGAGGAGTTTGTGGTTTAGTAATAACAGCCGCATGGATCGATAATCAAAGTTAAGCAACGCTTGCTGAGGTCAGTCCGATGATGGGTGAGTCCTTCGTGACAAACGACGAGAATCTTTCGTGTCTCGCAAATACAGTAAAGTTGTTGGTTCCAGCTGTCATTTGTAGATTTTTAACAGACGTTACGGGTAGTGAAAAGTCTAAAAGTCCATGGAAATATAAAAACAGGGAAAATGTCACAATAGTCAACATTCCGCTTCGCGCAGCCGACCGGAGCACACGCCTGCCACCCGCACGCAACTGTCCGACCGCTACGCCGTAGCAGAACTACGAGCGCTACGAGCGCTCCGCCCCGTGCGACACCTCCGCCGCCGGCCGACCCACGTGTCGCCTGCCGATTCGAACACATCGTAGCAGTGCTACGCGGCTCTACGTAGCAAGCTACGCGCTGCTACGAAGTCGCATATCACTCGCGATTGTTTACGTTTTGATCGGCTACGAGTACGTAAGTGCTTGTAGTCGATCGACGTTCGGTTTTTGGTCCCTTTTGGACTAAATCCACTGTTTGGTGGTACTTGGGGGAAACCTAGCGGTGATAACGAACCCAAGTGGTGCTGACCCGACGCACCGCTCGGTCCCTTCAGGACCGAGTAAGTCGGAAGGGCGTTGGTGCGCGGCCTTGGGGGCTTCCCTAGTCGCGCCCAGCAGCTTAACCCCGTTCTTTTCCAGTGTGCACCTGGCGCCGATTGGGTGTGTCTACCCCATAGGCGCCAGCTCGGTCGCAAGACCCATAGGGCCCCGCTGCACATTAAGATAGGCAGCGGGCATTCAAGCTTAGGGTACACATTAGGTACTCACCTCCCTGCATCACCCAGCAGGGAGGGTTACACATTCCCGGGTTTTCCCGCCCGGGGAGTTAGGACTAGGGCCCTTCTGGCCAATCAGTCAGATAGTGCACCAGGGAGTTTGTTCCCGAGTGTTTCTTCTCCCTGGTAATAGCACTAGGAAGCACTCGCGGGGAAGGGAGTTCTTTGAGGGACTGACTGCTCGGGGAGCTCACGTTTTACGTGTCTCCTCGAGGCTGTTAGGAGCTTAGGATCCCCCCCCCCATCTCCTCGTCAATACCTCCTCTCTTTTTGTGCCGTCATGGACGCCCCTCAGGCGTCAGCGGCATCCATGATCGACGCCCTCATGGTCCTTTGCAGGACTATGATGGGAAATTGCAAGGACGCTGAGCTGGTGTCGGCATACGATGCTCAGCTCAGCGCCATTGCGATGGGACTGAAGTCCCTACTGCCCCCGCCCCCTCAGGGCTCCATCTCCCCGCCCCTTCAGGGCCTCCCCTCCCAGCCCACTCAGGGCCTCTCACAGGAGTCATGTGTCTCCTCGGGGTCTGCCACCCCATCGCCCCCCCTGCCCCCTCAGGGCCCCCCCGCCTTGATAGCAGTCCCAGTACTGCATCAGGGCCCCCTCTCCCCCGCCCCTCAGGCCCCCCCCCCTGTGCTAGCCAACTACCTGGCAGCCAGGGCCACCTCACCCGTCGAAGTAGAGCAAGAGATGGAGTACGAGTCGGACCACTCCGACTCGTCTGCCACCTCCTCCCGTTCCTCCGCGACCGCCTCGTCCTCGGATGGCTACACAGTCGTCCAGGGGAAGAGGAAAAAGAAGGCCTCCTCCACCCCCCAGGCCCCAGCCCCCAAAAAGGCCACCAAGGCCCCCCTCCCCCCTGCTGCCCCGACGTCAGCCCCCTCGTCGGCGCCCTCTTCGCGCCCAGCGTCCCCCTCGCAGGCCGCCTCACAGGCGAGCCCCCGTCCCCCCAGCCCCATGGAGACTGCACCCGCAGCCCCCAAGACCCGCCCCCCACCCCCCCTTTTCATTCATGATAAAGGGAGGTGGACGGAGATTTCGGCGGCTTGTGCCGTCCATAAGATAAACTTCACGCACGCCCGTGCCGTCCAGCAGGGCATTAAAGTCGTGACCCCCTCCGCCAAAGACTACAGGGAGCTGCACAAGCTCCTCACGTCCAGGAAGGTTTACTTCCACTCTTTTAACCTTCCGGAGAACCGCCAGATCAGGGTGGTGATCCGCAATGTCCCGAGGGAGATCCCCACTCAGGAGATACTAAGCGACTTAGAGTCGCAAGGTATCCCCGTAGCGGAGGTGCACCGTATGCACCGCCGCGGGGGGGAATCATTCAATATGGTTCTCGTGGTCTGTGACCCGACCGAGGGCCACCACCCTATTTTCAAAATAGCCAAGATCTGTGGCCTCTCTGGCCTATCCGTAGAAAAGCCGAGGCAGAGTGGCATTATTGGGCAATGCCACCGCTGCCAGCTTTACGGCCACTCACAGCGGCATTGCTTCGGCAAGCCGAGGTGCGTGAAGTGCCTGGGAGACCACGGCACTCCCGACTGCCCCCGCCCCAAGGACCGCTCCCTCTGCGCAGACCCGCCCAGCTGTGTGCTGTGCGGAGAAACGGGGCACACCGCAAACTACCGCGGTTGTCCTAAGGCCCCAAAATCTTCGGCTCCCAAGCTGGCGAAGCGTGCAAACGCGCGTCAACAAAGGGAGTCTCCCTCCACCATCCCCCTCAGCCCTCAGCGTCCCAGTCCCTGGAACGCTCTGAATCACCAGGCTCACTTCCCGGCCCTGAAGTCCAGTGCGCCCGCCCCCATGACTGGTTCTGCCCCTAAGGCCCCCGCTACCCCAACCAAGGCCATTCCGGCCCTGATGGACGTAGCCATTCCCCCATTCCCTGTGTCTCCGCAGACTCAGATGCCAGCCCCGGTGCAAGCAGTTGCGCCCCCCCCCCCCCCCCACCACTGTTTCTGGAGACATCTCCAGAAACATAATCCTGGTCACGTACCAGGCGTTTTACTCGCCTCGTGCGCTGGCCATGGCTAGGGCCCTAGAAAACTGCGGTGGGAACCACCCCGCAGTTTTCAAAGACTTCGGTGACGTAGTGCACCACGTCTCCGTCTACACTTCCCTAATCACCCCCAATAATGGATAAGTCCCATTATAAAAGTAGGATTAAGCCGACAGCCCTCCGCGTAGGGTTTTTCAATGCCAATGGCCTTAGGAGCCAGCGTGATGAGATCGCCCTCTTCCTCCGCGACCATCACTTAGACATACTTCTGGTTCAAGAGACCTTCCTGAAGCCCCGGCATCGTGATCCTAAAATTGCGAACTATCGTTTAGTTCGCAATGATAGGACCCGATGTCACGCAGGAGGTACTCTTATCTATTACAGATCTGCCCTCTACTGCATCCCTATGGATCCGCCCCAACTAGATATCTTTGAGGTCTCAGTCTGTCGGCTAGGCATGACTGGCCATCAACCGATCACGATCATCTCAGCCTACGTCCCGCCTAACACCTCGTCGGACGGCCCCGCTGTGAAAGATGATCTGACTAAACTTCTCGGCATGAGTAACTCCGTCCTTCTGGCGGGGGATCTCAATGCCAAGCACCCCTCCTGGAACAGCAACACGACTACTGCCAGAGGCAGAGTAGTGTTTGATCTGTGCAGCTCCCTCAACTTTGATGTCATCGCTCCGATGCATCCAACCCACTATCCCCACATAACCTCCCATCCACCCGACGTGCTCGACATCGCTCTCCTCAAAAATGTCAACCTTCGGTTGCATTCTGTGGAGGCGCTCGAAGAGCTTAACTCGGACCATAGGCCAGTGATCCTGGAGCTTGCTCCTAGGTCGGGGCCCATGGACCCCTCCCATCCTCCTCCCACCAAACTGACCACTGACTGGAGACAAGTAAGCGAAAAGCTGAAAGTCACCACGTCAGCTCACCTGGACCAGATCCCAGACAATATCGAGACTGTCGCAGACACGCTGGCCGCGGTCAGCTCACTCACGGATCACGTGCAATCGATCCTGAACGAAAGTTCAAAGGAGTCTCCGGTGACGAGCGATCATCACTGGAAACTCCCGGACGAAGTGCGTGAGCTCGTGACTGAGAAGAACGCGGCAGTTCGTGCCTACAGTGCTTTTCCCTGCGAAGCTAACAAAGTTCACATGCGCTACTTACAACGCAAAGTAAGTAAGAGCATTGCTGAGCTGCGTGAAAGTCGCTGGGATAAAATGCTGGGCGACCTCGAACCCAACCATCAAGCGTTTTGGGAACTCCAAAGGAAATTGCGCTCCTCTGAAGTTGCCTCTATGCCTCCCCTCACCCGCCCCGACAACTCCATCGCTTTTGAAGACGATGAGAAGGCCGAATGCCTGGCCGACAGCCTAGAGGCCCAGTGCTCTCCCAGCTCTCAACCAGTAGACAAAGCACACCTGGACAAGGTGAACGCTGAAGTCGAACGTAGAGCCTCCCTCCCGCCAGTCGAGGACCCCGAGGATCCTCTCCCCCCCGTCACTCCTGACGAGGTGAAGGAGATCATCGGGCGACTCAAACTCAAGAAAGCCCCTGGGTCAGACGGAATCACCAATAAGGTGCTCCGTCTCTTCCCGGCAACCCTGATCATGTTGATGACCGCCATTTTCAACGGCGCTCTGTCCAACAACATGTTCCCACAGACGTGGAAAGAGGCTACCGTCATAGGTATCCCCAAACCAGGGAAGCCCAAGTCCTCCCCGTCCAGCTATCGTCCCATTAGTTTGCTCAAAGCTCTCGGCAAAGTCTACGAGAGGCTTATTTATAAGCGACTCAAAGACTACGTTGAAGCCAAGAGCCTCCTCCCCAATGAGCAGTTTGGTTTCCGGTCAAACCACTCATGCGTCCAACAGGTCTTCCGTATCGTTGAGCACATCAGCGACCGCTATCAGCGCGGCTTAGTTACGGGGGCCCTGTTCTTCGACATAGCGAAAGCGTTTGACAAGGTCTGGCACAACGGACTGATATACAAGTTATATCAACTGGGTGTGCCAGATCGTCTCGTGCTCATCTTGCGAGACTATTTGTCAGACCGCACCTTTCGGTACCGTATCGAAGGTGCGCTTTCGTCTCCCCACCCCATTCATGCCGGAGTACCGCAAGGCGGTGTCCTCTCTCCCTTGATATTCTCGCTGTACACCAGCGACATACCCACCAGTACTCAGACGCAACTTGCCCTATTTGCCGACGACACGGCCATCTACCGCTCCGGCAGATGTGTAAAGTCAATAGCCAGCCACCTCCAGAGATCCGCCGACGCACTAGGCGCCTGGTTTCGGAAATGGAGAGTGGAAGTCAATCCGGAAAAGAGTCAAGCGATCCTGTTTCACAGGCCGCGAGCTCGTTTCCCTCCACCAGACCCCAGTCCGATCACCATGTTTGGCAAGCCGATCCCTTGGGTGAAGCAAGCCAAATACTTAGGTGTAATCCTTGACCGAAAGCTTACTTTCGGTGAGCACATAAAGACGGTGCGTAATCGCGCCGCTTTCGCTCTCGGTAGGCTCCACCCCATGCTGAATGCACGCAGCAAGCTTTCCCTTAAATGCAAGTTGCGCATTTATATAACGTGTATACGCCCGATTATGACTTATGCGTGTGCTACTTTTGCGCACACTAAGTCGTACCGGATCCATAGGTTGCAAGTAATCCAAAACCGATTTCTGCGGAAGGCCACGGGTGCCCCGTGGTTCGTTAGAAACGATCGACTCCATGTCGACCTCCGCATTCCAACTATTAAACAATTCATGAAGCGCCTTAACAAGCGTTTCATTGAGTCCGCCGAATCCCATCAGAACCCTCTCATTGTATCGGCCGCCCGGTACACTCCCTCCAAGATTAGTAGGATTCGCCGTCCACGGCACTCCCTAGTCGAACCCGACGACCCCATCACCTTACTACAAGAGAGTAATAGGGAAACCAATACGATTAGAAAAAACAAAAACAGACCGCGTTCCGTATTCCGGCCTCGCCGACGAGGCCCATCGCGACGCCCCAGTAACATCCCTCCCCGACTTTTGCCTAACGAGCCAGCCCGCGCCGCTGAGCCATTAGCGTTAAATCCCCTAAATAATAATAATTGACCCAGCCTGTCCCTTGCTGCCCCTCTCAATGACCCCGTTAAGCCGAGGCCCGTATCCCACAGGGGATGCCCTTAGCGAAGCGGTCATTTAGCTTTTAGTAGTTTTTAGCCCTGGCTGGGGGCCTTAAATTCATTTGAGGCCACCACAGGATTGTCCGGTTGAGCAGTAACCAGCCTTAGTGTGCTGAACTGCGAGTGGTCCCATTCAAAAAAAAAAAAAAAAAAAAAAAAAAAAAAAAAAAAAAAAAAAAAAAAAAAAAAAACAATAGTCATACAGGCGCGCCATGTAAAATACTGGTTTTAGCTGTATCTCGTTTGGTTGGCTTGACCGGCCCCTTGTGAAGTAAATGGAATGGCTAGCAGTATTGATTGATTTTTGTTCTGCAGGAAGAAAATAATAGGTACCTTTTACACTTTTCACCGTTTCTCGCTTGTGATTACTTCTTGCGGTATTTCTGAGCTATATTAGTTTTTGCCTGTGGTTCCGCCACTACGGAGGCTAATTTATTCGTCTAACGGTCTTATTTTGCGCTTCTTTGGTTTTGTAAAGAAATTGTCACGATTTAAATCTGTAGAAATAATAATTTCTGTGAATTTAATGTTGTTCTCATAGTTGTATATAATTGACCCTTTTTGTTTTTTGCGTTAAATGTGTTAGGTACTCCCTTTTGAGGTATCATCCGTAGATATACTATAAAATACCAGACCCAAAAACTTTGCTCAAGCTTTAGGTCAAAGCAGTTTCGAAAAGTATTTTTGTATCAATCGTCTATCACTACCCAGTTAACAGCCCCATAAGAATAATACTTCAAATAGCCAGCACTTCACGAGTGCATATAATAATATTAATTACAGCCATTATTAAACGCAAATTGAAGACCATGTATCAGTTGCCATAAACATTTTGTTTTACTTCACGCCGAATCGAACTATTAAACTCTTTCTAACAATTTGTAATAGTTTTTACAACTCGTATTATATAGGATCATCTAAAAACGTGTCGAATTGAGTAATTGTTGTATTGGTTCACTAGAAAAATAATTATGGAAGTTTTGAAGATGTTATATTGATGGGCATTGGAGCGCGACGGTGAGAACTTTTCGAATTTTGTTAATCTACATTTGATACTGGACGGAACGGAACACGCTAGTGGTTTTTTTTACCGCAAGTTTTGGTTGGTTAACAGATTTAGAATGTTTTATTTAGGCGACAATAGTCTACGTGGATCGTTTATTGTTTTCGGTTTTGATACTCTTGAATTTGGAACTTTCGAGAGGAGACTCTCCTGTGACAGAATAACCTATGGCATAAGTAAGCGAAGTGATAAGATCTGATTCTGAACTACCCGTTTCTTTTGTATTAATTAAGAATTTCTCGCGTAAAACATAAATAGTTTAAGGAAACTACCAATTCATTCTCTGCACTAAAGTTTTAATTAACGGTATTTAAACATTCTTAACTCCGAGCACTTTGATTTAAAAAATGAGGTCAATAAGTTTTATAGCGTACAGAATACTTTTATAATTAATTAGTTTACCGAGTCTTTCATATTTCCTGTTCAATTTAAAGTTGCACGAAGTTCCACTGAAAAGCTGATATTTTAAACTAAAAGTACGTCAACTTAAACGTCGTATTTATAGTTGGTTGTTTTTTTGTTATCTATTTTCGGGTATCTTCACACGGTCCGAAAAACCGCGGTTTCACGGTCCATGAGGCTACGTCAATCTACATTTTTGAGTACGCCAGTCGGTCACAGCGATATCCGATACGCTGTATTGTGTAACAGACCATAGATATAGAGTCCTCGAATAACGGCCAACTCCGCCACTGAGGTAGGCCATCACGTTTCGTGGGACCGTTGAGAATCGCCTATATGCATGTAGTTTTGACGTTTAATATTGTATCATGGGAAACAAGTTCCGATTTCACACGTGAACCTCTTGTTTAAAACTTTTACTGCATGCAGTCACGTAACCTTGTTAACGTAAAGTTCGAATTATCTAAATATAAACATAATCAAGTTAGTTTATTAATGTTGTCAGCCGAGGTCGCGAGGTGACTCTCATTTTATACCGCTTTAAATTTTGATATCTTAATCTGATCATTAGTGTCCTTTCCTTTTACTTTATTAATACCCCAGCGATATCTATCTTATGCATTCAAATTCGAATAATATTGTGATTGCATCCCATTATAATAAGATGTTTTGTATGGACCACGTTATATCGTTCCCGGAATTTTCTTTGTATCGTCGGGTGCGCTGTAGACTTTAATTTATTTTGTTGTGACTTTCAAAAATAACAGAGGCCTTCTGATTTCAATGAAATCATAAGGTAATTCAACGCTGTTAACCACGGAATTTTAGTGCATCGTTATGATTCTTATATGGGCTGTAATCTTAATTGCTACCATCATCTTAAGTTTATGTCTCTGACTCTTGAACTCGTGATTACCACTGAATGTTAAGTTTTTATAACATTTTCTGCGAAGAATGAGACGTTGCTTGCTTACAAGTTTATGGCACGGCTCAACAAGTTTATGTTTAAAGCTCCTTTATATTTAAAGCAGCCAGCCTACCGCTATTGACCAAACACAACTGGGCTTAAAATGCCAGCAAGTCAGTACTTATTGGCATTTTAAGCCCAGTTATGTTGACTAATAACATGATCAAACTGTAAAATTTTACCTCCGACTAATATTGATATACAGTATGTTAATTAACAGAGGGCGTTCCCGTTAACACGCAATAGTATAGCATCCATATATGATAAAAAAAATATTACCATTCAAAAACAAAATGTTTTTTTTTTTTAATATTAAAATATTCACTAAAAATGTTAAATTGATGCGTTAAAGAAACACTCTGTACACGCGTACTTGCCGGTTTGGGCATTGCTACTACGCGTCTACTACGAGTAGGTACTATTCCGCGCTACTATTTTGATTATAAACAGGATGTTTCGAATTTATTGTATTTTTTTTTAATTCGGATTATTTTATGCTTATTTTTCTATTCTGATGTTTTTATTTTAATCTATTAATGATATAGATTAACGAATTTAAGGGAACGCTCTCTGTTATTTAACATACTGTATAGTTGCTTTTTTACTTTTGGTGTACAATAAAGAATATAAAATAAATAAATATTAATGTAACCGTTTAAATGTTTATAAAAGTTTGGATGTTTGTTTGTACCACTCACAATCGCGCGCCAATTCCTGTGCGGTTGCGGATGGAATTTGGAACACGTGGAGACCATGGACTGAATTAGGACAACATACTCCTGGGTTCTAAATTCCCTTGGGTTTATTTTCGACGATCATGCGGACGAAAAAATTTAGTATCTTTATAATCCGCTAAATTCCTTTCACGTTACTTTTTTGTTCGCACGTAACCATTTGTTACATTTCGCTCGTCTATCACAAGTAATGGAAAGGAAGCAGCTGTCACTGAGACAGGTTGTGAAACGGCCTATAGCGGAGGTAGTGGTAGGGCTGCCGTCTTTCCAATCGTGAGTTATCACCACTCATAGTAAAATATTATGTCCGCTCCAGTCTAGTCCTAGGTTTTTAAACATTGTTAGTGTTTTGTTTTATGTTTCCGTGAACTGTGAGCTACGGAAGTTTCTATCTGGTTATCTATATGGGTAAGTCTGTGCGTTAGGGTGTTAGTAATGGCACTTTTCCCGTCCAAAAAGGCCCCGTTTTACCTTCATATCAATATATTTAGACTGAGTAGGAAGTTTAGTGTCACAAGGTCAGTTGCTGACTGCCCACTGCCCCAGCTCAGTGGATTCTCTATTCATCTCTCTTTTCCAATTATATCAAAAGCTATATTGATAGTTGAAGTAATAACTTACAAAAGTTGCTGTTTACCATAGTAATCTTTCAATTAATTAAATAATCCAAAAAATATCGCACACTATAATGTGATACCCCTGCCTACTTAGTAACGGTGTAAGCGCTCGCGCAGGCGATGTTTTTTATAATCGTCACTTGCGGGACGCATGCGCAACTCGGGAATGTAGACTGATGTGTTGTTAGAAGTTTTCATAGAAAATAGAAACAAGTCCTGTTTTTTTCCGTGAAATTACTAAGGTAACATTCTTATGCAAATATTGAGTCAATGTTTTGAGAAAGTTTACTGTGATTTAAGATAATTAAGAGCTATTATGGTGGTAGAGCATAATTTAGATTTGAACTAAGATTTACCGTTAGAGCGTTTGAGTAGGTACTAAATTTTATACGAATTCGTGATTAACTCATTTTTACGGGTAAATCGGATCCATTTTCAAAATGCAATTACGAGTAAGTGTACTAACACCCTTAGTTTTTTTAATTAAGTGTATTTGATTCTTGTAAAAGGTGAAATCATTGTTTTAGCGTCACTTCTTAAGTGAAAACTCATAAAGAAGTGTCGTGAAGACAGTTTTTAACTACAAATAAAACTCTTTAGCTTATTAGACTTTACATCAGCAGGTCACGAAAAAGTGAAGGTAGCAAAAACTCAACGCTCAGTCAATTTCAGCGAAAATCTTATCCGATTTGCATGAAAAAGTCTTCAATGAAATCGCAAGCTTTCTTTCCTTTAAAAGTTATTACTTAAAAAGCCTTTGAAGTTGATGTTACGGCTGAATACTTAATAAAATTATAATATGTTTAAGGTTTAAATTCTCCGACAGTTTGTCAGGCTATAACAATAAGGCATTGTTCTTTATTACCTATGCAGAAAGGGTGACGTGGAGGGCATTTTATGTATGTGTTGTAAAACTTTAAGTACAAATGCGTCGTATGTATGTATGAACTTACACGGTCATAAATTGGTTAATATTATCACACCGTAGTTTAGTACCATTTAGAGATAGGTACATGCCATTATGTTTTGAGTGGGTAAGACCATAAGAGTAAAAAATAATTGTATTGTAGTAATAGTTCATCGTAAATCATGCGAAATGTAGGTAAAATACTTGGGCCCGTAAGGTCAAGCCCGCCTAGGTTGCAGATTGTTTTCGAAAGAGTCACCGCAGTTTTGGAACGTAAAGGGCATTTGGAGGAACACGGATGAGTTTTAGTCAGATAGAGTCTGACACTACCTTCCCCTCCACTCGGCCCAGAGCGGAAGTAGTCGTTTGATGATTTTCCATGCTTAAAAAAGGAAAAATACTTATTAAGTGAAATAATTAATTGTGTCTCCAGAAACATAAAACTCTTGCTAGGATCATCATAATGAGAATATTAATTAATTGGAAACTTAAGTTCTTCAATTGATTATATTACTACGTGGAAGTTTGTGAAATACAAATTTGATTTTTGAAATAAGTGTATTTTTCATAATAAATATTGTAATTAGTTAGGTACCTTAAAATATAAGATTTCCACGCGAACTTATCTAACACGACGTGAGAAATGCACATTGTATCTCAATCCGTCCACATACTTCTTTATTTATTTACTTAAACTTTATGTGCAATAGTGGTACATGGGCGGACTTAATGCAACAAGACATTCTCTACCAGTCAACCTTTGGGTTTAAAAGAAAACACTGTGGTAGGTGTACAAAAAATTAATAAAATACAATATATATATATATATTGGGTGAGAAATTACTAATAATATACATATAATACTAATAAAATAAATATATGTTAAAATAATAAACTAATAAATATGACGTTTTATAATATTTTTATGTATAAAAGAACTTATAGTAATTATGACGAAGACCAAACTAAGAATGACAGGCTTTTAAGTAGTGTTTACGGATTTTACGCTTGAAGGATAATTTTGACTCTGCCTTCTTGATGTCAAGGGGTAGTATACCGATTCTATTGGTTTTTTCTAAGGCCATCGACTCGACCAAACTGGGTTGATAGAAAACGGTTTCGGTCTTGTAGCATTCGCAATCAAAGCGTCCAGTCGGAAAATTGAATTAATCGAATCATCTGTCCTTTGAGTGTCGCCGACCGTTTGCAGGCGCATTCATTAATAAATGCCTAGCCTGGCCGGGGCGCGCCCCACTGGGTAGGTCGATTTCACACTTCTTTGAAGCAGTTATAGTGATGCACTATAAATTATGGTATTATGTCCACTTTGGTATGAAGTTGACATAAGGTCATCGAAGAAGGTCGATTATGTTTAATGAAGTCTATGTTCAGAATAACAAGTAATACCTACCAGTTTTTTAAACTTAAAATTCCAGAACCTTCTGGGAAATGTTTTGCTCTATTTAGCAGGTTATCGAAGGCGAAAATGCCCTATATAGTAATAGTACCCTAGTGAGCATTCAAGTGTACCCTTTGTCTCTAGATCAAGTAAGCGACAACATTGAAGCGTCCATTGTGCGAAAGGGTTTTATTACAAGAGTCAATTTTGAGTGACGTGCAGTAGTAGAGGCTTAAGCGAAATTTATGTGCGCTAGTCATTTAATCCGAGAATGCCGTCCTCGAGACATGCTCACTAAATCACCTTGTTCTCTTTATGCTGTCTCAACTCAAGTGTCGTATTCTCTCTCCTTACTTTATGCACGTAATAAACTGCAACGGCACTCACTGCGACACGTCGACTATGAAATTGAGCCAATATTTGTGTTACACCCATTTTCCAGGCGACGACGTTGCAGGAAAACTATTCAAAATTTATCGTTTCAAACCAAACGGGGAAGCTGCAGTCAAAGCCGTAAAAATCTTACCAGTGCGTCGGCTGCGCTTTTGCTCAAACCAACGGTTAGTTGGAAGTGAAATCCTCCCATTCATTCGTTCATTCATTCATAAAACGCATTACCGTCACCGCGCGCCCTAACTCCGGCGCGCGCCGTCTCGGTTGCAACGCGGAATACGTTAAAGGGGATCCTCGGTACACTGCAATAGGGGATGGAAACGTGAACGCGGGATTTTGTTGCAAGTTACGCTTGCGGAGTCCCGGGTAAGCTTAGCTCCTGGGTGTGCATCGGGCTTTGTGCCCGCTCGGGCGCGGCCGCCGCGTTTTGTATTCGCCTTTAATAAAACTGGAGGAGCGGAATGAATATGTCAGTTTGCGAAGATTGGGAGATGATATTCGGTGTACGTGGATTTTTGTTTGTAAACTTTTTTCGCAGCTTTTTAATTTATTATTCTAGTTTTTAAAGCAGGCAAAGTCGTCAAAATATTTATAAAAACGTCTATGTTATTGTTTATTTATATGAAACAAAAACTGTTGAAAACATGCTAATGACAAATATATTTGTCATTAGCGTGTTTTCAATAGTACGAAGTAGGTATTTTAGGTTTAATTAATGTTCGAGTATTATGAACTCAGAATATGTTGTATAGTGTTTGAAGCCATTTGTAATGTTATTAATAACTTGTCATTGTACATGACGTAAATTCAAATAATTTTAATTTCCCAGCACTACAACGACATGCTGAATATATTGGAAATATTAAATTTGTAACTAGCACATTTTTAAACCATAGATCAACGATAGAATGAACCCGTATTTTAAGTATAAGTAACCACTACTAAAACTCATTTATTAATTAAAAATTGGCCCACGATCGAGGAGATTATAAGTTTAAAACAACTCCCGGTAGCGACGCCCGCCGGTGTGCGCCGCGCTATATCGCACGTTTCTTTATTGTATCAGAAATCCAATTTTTATTTACAATCGCAATATTATCATTGTACTTCCTCGTACAAACGAAGAACAACAGTATCAGAAATAACTGTTCCACAGCCCACTCCCATTCGCCTTATTGGCAATACGAGCGCGGATTTTTATCTGTCAGGGATGCTTCCGGCGCCCCGATGAAGACAATATATGAGCCTGTCTAATTTATTTCATGGGCATTCCTTATTTACGGAGAACACAGATTTTTCCATTCCGAGGGAGAGTAGATTTATTTGCCGACTCATTTCCCTAAAACCCACTTCACTTAATAACCCTAAAATAGGAGCCAGATATCTCACACGGAATCCGTGGGATTTTCGCTTATGCGTGGCCGCGCGATCGCGTTCCAATGGGCCACAGTGTCGATACCGAGCTGCCGTCTCAACGAGCTATTTCATTATTCAGCCTCACCGACTCCGTTAAAGATGGCTGGCTAGGATTGACTAATTTCGCAGTATGCTTTAGATGAGCGCCGCGTCGCGACTTCATTTAGGCCGAGACCGTTTTGCGGGCTTAGAAGTGATCACTCGATATCTCTCACGTAAGCACGTCGTTTGCAACTCCCTCTCCGAAGCCAGAACCTCCTCGTCTATCTAAATTTAACTTTTAATGCGAATGGTAACTTTAATTTTATTATAGAGAACATTTCTCAAAGGAAAAGTTTTAATAACAGTCAAACAATTCATGACTGTTGTTTTTTATTCCTGTCTACGAAAGTCGAAGTTGGAGTTTCTAAACGTGTACCGCGATCCGTAGACTTGCGGCGAACACCGCGGAAATCCCGTACCTACAGATGCAAACTTCTATTCTTGAAAGCTCTCGGGAATAAAGGCGAGCTTTATTGCTACACACTGAATGAAAGCAGTGAAAACATGTTGAGTTCACTGGAATTAAGCGCTTTATAGAACAACGGTTCAATTTATATCGTCCAGTTTACGACACGAGACACGACGCATTCACTTTTCCCAGCACGAATCAGCGCAGACACTTTTTTGAAATGGTTTTAAATGTAAACAAGTACGCTTTTAATTTGCGCCGCCGTTGCTTGGCCTAAATTCATTGACTATTCATCCGTGGGCCGCATCCAATCGCGCCGGGGCACGCCTAATCCTCGCTCAGCGATGAAAGTCAAAGCGAAAGCAAGTTGGTGCTCGCTAAAAGCCCTTTGGCGAGGCGTCGAGTCGGTGTCGAGGCGGTGGCGAGGCGGCGACGAGGCAGCCGTCCCCGCTCGCCATTACCGCCCCAAGTGGCAAGTTTTGTGCTCGGCTCATGGACGATTCATCGGCACCTCTCGTTAGGGCGCACGCCTGAATACCGCCTTAGCACTCCTCATTATTGCGTTTATAAAGGCGCCCATACAGGAGCCTGATTCACTAAGACTCGCTCTGTTGGTGAAAGAGAAAATGGAATTGTGTAGACGTTTTGTTCGCTAAAGTTCCTTTTTTATTCTTTACCGTAAGCCGTCGTCGCGAGGGCGTATCTGGAGAAGAGATGTTTTGTGGCAACATTCTGCATTGTGGACGTAACGACGTGACGTTTCTCCTGTTCTTTAGTTAACGTTAGATATTAAAGTAATAGGAGGACATAAAATAGACTCGTCGTTTTCCACATAGGGACTTAATTTTGTGCTTTAATGAACTAGCTTACTTTTTATTCGCATTGGACCAAGTTGCGGTTGCTCTAGTTTTTAGAGGACAGGAAATCCTAGTAAGGAGTCTGCTCGAAACTTGAGTTACATAAAAATGTGGTAGTGCATGTATGTATATGGGAATGTTTGTTTAAAAAATGTATTTCCTGTGTTGGGAATTTGTTCGAAAGAGTGTTACCGGTAATATATTAATAAATCTGGCTATAATCGGGCGAAGTGGTGTGGTTCTCTAACGGGGCTTTGATTGCAAAATCAATATCGGTGGAGCATGCAACTATCGGCAGGTGTGTTGGCCGGTGATATTAAAATTTGTTGGTAGCTCCGCGCAAAGAGGGCGCGAGGAGCGGGGAGCGAGTTGGCTACTAATCGGCGCTGGCTAACGTTAATCTGCTTTCAATCGATGACCCTTTGATTAAATTGATTTGCAGCCTCAATTAGCGGCACCCCGCTTTGATTGGTGAGGGTCAATTAGATATATTAATCATAATTATGAAACGTTGACGTCATTGAGGTGTTTAATTACTGAATGCTATCAATAAAATCTTTCAAACTACTTATTTCTTCCAGTTTTTTAAATACCTTATATTGCTTGTCTCACCATAAAGTAGTTAACATTAAAATTTAGCGATAAACATGTGCAGACTAGGATGGTGAAAAAACACCATTAAGCTGATAAAGAGCGGTGTTAATGGTGTTTATTATTGCATGTGCCGGATATGTTCAGGGGTAATGCTTTTTTGTTATATATATTTTTTGTTGACATGTCAAGAGTCCTGGTAAAGCCTATATGTATGAATGAACTCTAATAACTGTAGTAGGTTACACCTTTAAAAAAATGAAAAAAAAAAATGTTTTAATCATTACAAAACTAAGACATAAACAAAAACAATGATAAATTGTTAAATATAATAATACATATAAAAGCAGTGTTATTAGTATTACGCACGATGTGTTACAACATTGGACTTGTAACATTGGACCATTGTTATTTTGCTGCCAGCTCTATTTAAGGAACGTTCATATTTGCACCGACTGTCATAACACCTTTCATTTCCCAAAATGCTGTCAAATTTTGACATCAATTGTCAGATGTCAGATGAGATGACATCGCGACTTGATTTTAACCCTTTTTTACCCGACTACGGCAAAGCCAAAGGAAGGGTTGGGTTTACTATGTGTGTTTAAATGCGAGAATTAACCTTCTGTTGTCGAAGCGCATTGAGATTTCCCAAGATAGTTTCTTTTAACAGTGATTGTGACCATTACAGATGGAGAGAACATTTAACTGTTTCGCTGTTAAAGAAGTAACATTTCTTGTTACACTAGTCCTCTAGTTTACGGCTTTCGCAGCTCCTTAAAGGTGGTAGATTGTTAAGGCGAGGACTCTAGACAGTAGTGCACCAAAGCGTGCTAACTTAGCCAATCCTCAGTCAAGGATATTTGAATTTCCAAGATCAAATTAAAAGTTTCCTTCAGCACTTCAACACTTTGCCGTGCACTGGCGAGATTTTTAAATAGCCATTAATGAGAATATATTTGTAAACTTTTTTGTTTGCTTGCAATTTAGTTTGCTTAGTAGTTCTGATGAGACTGCATTTGAGTAATTATGTTCGAGTTTGTTTTAAATTGCCAACTTAGTTTTATATACTGATGAAAACTGCCAATTAGCTGAACTGTGTTTGGGAGCTGAAGTTTCAAAGTGGTTAAATATTTAGGCACCTTAGCTGAGGAGTTCATAATGTATGTAGGCGCAGGCATTCATTCTAATAGAACTCATTGTGCGAGCAGTGAGCGCCGCCACGCCCGCGGAGCCCGCTGCGGGTAACTACCCGCTGCATTCTCCTCCGCCGGCCAAGTTTTCTCATTATGGCCGTTAGTGCCGCCCGCCACTCACACTATAACTTACGAGCGTCAAACGTGACACGTACGCACCGGCCCCGAATGCAACAAAACACATTTATCGCACAAAGCATCCCCCAAGAAAACTACCCATACGCTCAAAGTTCTTCAGTATTCTATTTCAATATGTTGAGCACCAAAGTTTTCGGCTTAACTCCGGGAGACTATTTTAAAAACGGCAGAGCACGACTTAAGCAACTCATAAAAGTGGAGAGGGCTAGGAGGATATTTTCTCGGGAGGGCGAGAGGAGCGGTTAGCCGACTTTTACACTGGTTTTATTGTCTCAGCCCCTCGTAAAGCGTCCTTTGTGTTAGTAACGTCTCAAGTTGTATTAACACCGTGATAACTTTAGTGGGGACCGTTTGCTTCGACGAGTCCGATTGGCTCGTCGACGCAATTAGGCCGAGAGACCAAGAGGCGAGGTAAGCCGATAGTTTTGATAATAATTTAAATGGTGCCGATGACGTTCAGTTCTATTAATACTCAGGGGAGATTCAGACCCTTGATATTGAATTTCGTAAGCGAAACTGTATAGTAAATTACGGGGATCCCTTAGCGTCGCAGCCTAAGCGGTGTTTAGATGTTATGGTGTAATTAGGAAGGTCGCCAGTTTTGCCGGGTCGAGTACCCGAAACCGCTTTATAAAAGCGGCTGCCGGGTTAATTAATATTCTCTAAATGTGAAACTAATACTAAACACGCGTTACAGAATTGGGACAGGAAACGACAGAGTACTATGAATATTAACTTAAAATAATGAGTTCATTAAAACGTGGCGACACACGAATAGTAAAACGAGCGATAATAAGCGCTGATACGTGACGCAAATGAACAAGCTGCGACCCAGTGTTGAGGAAAACATCAAGCCGACGAACTTTCATAAGTTTGTAATTCGGTTTTAAAAAGAAAAATAACTGAATAAACTTTAATCAAAGTCCTTATTTGTAGTCAGTCAGAGACGAAAGAAGTTACAATTATTAAAATCCGCATCTAAATGTTACAACACTCAAACTTTTCAATAAGGAAATATTTAATTTCCATTTCAAGAGCTTCGACGGAGCGAAAACGAAACAAAAACTTGAAAACATACTCGATTTATTAAATGGGAATGGATTCGTTGTTTTAGAGGGGGGCGTCGATATCTGCGACGAGTGAATTTTCCAACGAATTTAGCGGTTTCAATCGATGACGTCGGTAATGGAAAAGTTCAATAGGCAACAACAAAGGCCGATATAAGTTAACGAAGCTCACGAAAGCAAAATTCACGATGGGAGCGCACTCTGGCGGACAGGAAATTAAAAGACAAAAGAGTGGCGGCCAGGGCAGTTTAGGTACGGAAATGGAGGGCGTGCCCTACCCTCTGCGTTTTTTCATCGGCGCCAAACCGCAACCACCTCTGTATGAATATTAAAAAAGCGGTGCTGGCTGTCGTATACTGTGTTGTGATTATTCGGTTATACCGCTTTACTCACAACAGCGAAAACAATAACGACTGCGAACTTTTAGTAAAGGAAACGATTTCTAGAGAGAAAAAAAAAATGGTTTGCGTGTACACAAAAATATAAGCTTTCAGAACGCAAAAGTTAAGACCACAACCCTCAAGAAAATTTTCTACTTTTAAAGCTCCCTTTTCAAAGTAATCATCCGCAACGCCACGAGTACCAACATGATTAAACATGCAATCTTTCACGTTGTCGCGATGCCGAATACATTTGGAATGTAACAGAATTAATCCTTCCTAATACGGGATCCTCAATGTATCAAGACTACATATGGTTTCTGTAATTCAGGCGGGCGGGTGTAATCCATTCGCGTCTAGCGATATCAAGTTTCTGGGGGAGGCTAGATGCCGTTTTCTCGCATCTTTATATGGACTCGCTCGTTCCACCTATCGCGTGGAACAATGTGTTCCGAGACGCGGATTCCGTGGAGATGCGGCCTGTTTATCCTCTCCTTTGTGTGAATCTGAATATGTTTGGTTTGCAAAGTGTCGTCCATAATGATAGGATCCAATGCATTCAAACTGCAAATAGATTGCGTGTTGTGGCTGGCTTAGCTGTTGTCTGCTTGCCTCAAGTGGAACTCGTGTAGCGTTAAAATATTCTGAATTGAAGATTATGAAAGTTGGTATGATTTTCATGTTAATTACACAAAATGGATGTTAATCGCGATACAGCCGATGATGACAAAGCGAAAGTTCAACACTCACAACTTTGTTTCCTAATTCAATTTGCATTTGGAATCGAAAACTTTCCGTGACACTGTTTTGCATTATTAATACTTCAGCATGGCGTGATCTCCCGGGAGGCGCACTAGAAACCATAAATTGAATTCCAACCTTAGCAATTAGTTATTCCCGCGCGTGAAAACTTTCTGGATCGTTCGCCTTCGTTAACAGATGTTACGGTGCTATTCATTATACATTCCGTCGAATTGTAAAGCCGAACATTTAATTTAAAGTACCTACCGAAGGCTCCTTTGTTAAATTGCCGAGCATTTTGGGCGGTATTGTTGAGGAAGCGCTGAAGCGGCGGCGGATTAGCGGCAGAGTGCTGCCCGCTAGTTTCCCGTTTACGGAGAACATTCGTCTTGCGGGGAAATGCGGGACGATAAATAAAGGTGCGCAATATGGGTGCTGCCGGGTGTGCGCTACTGGCGCAGGCGGAACGTATTAACCCTCCGCACGCGCCGCGCCACCGCTCTCCGCTCGCCGCCGGACAAATGACAAGTCGTTCTCATAATGCTATATTGAATAACAAATCAACGACGTAAACAGCTTTAGTGCAATATGCTCCTGTGAAACATCCTTCTGTCTACAGCCACGATGCTAGCGGGATAACAAAAAAGTTTTTGTAGCGAGCCCACAATTCCGCCGGCACGGCACGTCTCTTATCGGCCTAATTTGGATCAAACAATTCCACTCCCCCATACAAATTGCGGAGCGGCACATTTGTTATCTGCAGTTTTCGGGAGAAATTATATTAAGATTTTGTGGTACGATAATGTTGTATATTTTTACTCTCCTTGTGGTGGAAGGCAATGCATCCTGAGGGAGCCGGATTTTATGATAATAAATTACGCGAAGAATAAACTAGATACCATCTGTGGCAATGAGATTTTCTTTTTTGTGTAGATTATGCGTAGCAAATGTCCCGAGAGTAGTTTAAGTAACTACGATCTATTTAGCATTTCTTTGTAGCTGTAGATTTACGTCTTAATGTTTGTTAGGCTAAAATAGATAAAAGTAAACTTCAAGTCTACGTAGGCACATTTGTTATTTACGTAGCAGTCACTTATCTGTTTGTTTGCTTGTTGCAGGTCTCCCGTGGCGTATACATGAGATGTTATGGGCTCCTGCGTAGCGAAGTGGCGCTGGTGGGTGGTGGTGGCGGCGTGGGCATGGGGCGCGGCGGCGCGCACGCTCTGCCCCGCGCGCTGCGCCTGCGACGACGCCCTGCGCGCCGCCTCCTGCGCCAACGCGAGCCTCGAGATCGTGCCCATACAGCTCAACCCCGAAGCCACCCACATCAACCTCACACACAATGCCATCGACAACCTCCTCTACACCTTCGGCTTCTACACGCAGCTCACTGTCCTCGACATCTCCTACAACAGAATCCTAGACTTAGGTAGTAGAAACTTCGAAAACAACAACGAGATGACTCATCTCAATTTGAGTCATAATTTTCTAAAACGCTTAGATAAGGACACATTTATTGGACTGAAAAGTCTTGTAGACTTAAACCTAGCTAACAATGAAATAACTAACATACATGTGCAGACGTTCAAAGACTTGTCTGCGCTAGAGACTCTAGACTTGTCCAACAATAAGTTAGTGAAGTTTGAGCCGGATACTTTCAAGCCTTTGACGTCACTGAAGATAATATCGCTCAAGAACAATTCCATATTAGACATACCGTCAGCTAATCTTGCTTTCATAATGCATCTAGAAGTTTTAGACTTATCAGAAAACTTAATAGAGCAAGTACCAAAGCATGGTATTCCGTATTTACAGGAATTGAAGCATTTAGACTTGAACAATAATTTAATAGAAAGTGTGGATCAATTAGGATTCCACAACCTGCCGACGCTGCGGCACCTGGACCTCAGTGATAACAACATGACATCAATCCCGACGTCGGCTCTGTCTAAACTATCCAACTTGTCCCATTTATATCTTAGTGGAAACTTTTTTGAAAACGTTACGGCGCTTTCGTTCCAAAGTCTCTTCCATTTAAAACATTTACACTTGAGCAGGCTTTACGAATTGGAGAGAATTGACTCAAGAGCTTTTGTGGACAATATAAACTTGCAGAAAATATGGATGAACGAGAATGTCAAAGTTGGTGATGTTCCTCCCAGACTGTTTCATGGTAATCCGAAGCTGACGCACATTTACATGAGGAACAATGCATTGGTAGCACTGGAAGCGTCACACTTTCCAATAGACAGACTGCAGGAACTGGAAATCGCTGGAAACCCGTTCGCTTGCAATTGTTCATTATTGTGGTTGTGGAAACTTGGGAGAGAGAGTGAAATCAGCAGCAGGAAATCTGGGAATGCAAGTACTATTCTTAAAATAGATTATGAGGACGTGAAATGTGCTGCCCCGGCGCACCTGAAGGGTGTCCTCTTTGTACAGATTCCGGAGTCGGAATTTGGGTGCTCGAGTGGATGGGTGATAGTAGCGGTTGTGGTGCTGACTGTGAGTATCGTGATAAGCGTGGTTGGTGGTGTTTTATACTTCATGGGACCCTTGAAGAAGTGTAAGGGTGATAAATCTAAACAAGTTATGACGAGTGTCATGATGAACGGTGACGTGTCCAAATTAGGGAACGGTTTAGGGTATTCAACCCGGAGTAGGGAGCAGGACGCCAAGAGAGACGTAGACCGGTATCTAATGATCGGTTCGTCAGTGAGTAATAACTTTCATTCGTTGAATCCTCCCTGGCACAGTGTGGACAAGAATCCGTACTACCAGGAAGATAGTGAGGAACACATCTACCAGCAGTTTGCCTATGAGACGATCCCTCATCACAGGACGCCAGAGAAACCACACATAGTGTACGTCTAACATAAGTTGTGTGCAAAGGACAATATCGCGGGTATATTTTCTTTGCTAAGTTATACGAACGAAGTTGTGTACTGTCGTCAAAACGACGAGGAACATTGAATTTGCAATAATGTATATAGTGATATGAATAAAATGTAATATGTGATAGCTTTGTATATAGACGTGTAAATATATTACTCAGTGCAGATAAAGACATTACTTTATAGACATTTTCGTTTTTGTACTTACTCGTTTAGTCATGTTTATACCTAATATTGATTGTCAGATTTACCTGTATGTAGTGTGGACGTTCAGTTGTTTTGTTTGCTAGTTCCTCGATTATTATGGGTACTCAATTATTGTTAAGTGCTTTGTAAAATTCTCTAAGATGTTCAATACTAAATGAATATTATATTCATGTGTATTAATATAGTATACATTATATATTTTTCAGAATTGAAAACACCAATACTTGATGAAAACTTTGTACAAATATGAGCAATATAGAATAATTTGAAATGTTATCATGTCGTTAATTTAATTCGGTACATTGTTATAGCATACATATTAGTTGTATTTAGAGATGGAACTTTTTGACAGTAAATGCTAAGAACACTAATTACCTATCTACATAAATAAATAGAATATACAATAAACCAGTTGCTCTGATGGTAAGGGGTACAAAATACAGTTTTATTGGCTTTACAAAATGATTTCAATGAAAATTATTTTAATAATATTCTGTTGATAGATATTCTGAAATTAATATTTTTGTACTTAGTGAATACGTGAATGTTGGGCTCTAAAAGTTTTCGGTTTGAAGTTTGTTAAGAGAATTCAATGCCTTAAGTTTGGCTGCAGCTTTTTCGTGTACAAAAAAGAAAGAGCTGTGACAACATTTGAAAGAAATTAATTTTCAATTTTAAAAGACAATTGAAAATTCTGTTATTTCAAACGAATCTTGTTTTAATTTTAATCAGCGTGGCTATTTGTACGTATTTAATTTTTTGGTAAATTTAAATAAGAGTTTAGATAGTATTTGATTGTTATTGTTCAGTATAACTAAAGAAAGAAAGTATAACTCCCAGAATTGTATGATTTTTATGGTGTTAAGCGGTACAATAAATAAAAATGTGTAAACATCGCTTAGGCAGAAAACGTACTAGCAAGCCATTGGCTAATTATCTTCTAATCGTGCATGTTGAATTGTTTAACGAAGAAATGCTGATGCCAGTTTAATGGCTAACTAGTGCGTTAAGTGCCTTAAAGTTAGAACTTACTTCAGGTTTTAGATTGTCCTATTTTTTTTTTTAAAGTAACTCGTGTTCAAAGTAATGTTACATTTAGTCAGAAAAATAAAAACCCAACCAAAAATCGCTCGTAACGTCCAGAATTCAAAGTTCAGATTACTTTACGAGGAGAGATGTGACTGTTAGTATTGTTCATGACTGACACGTAATACTTTTAGAGCCCACAGTTTAAATTGTTCTAGCTGAAGTAATCACTGCAATTATAATAATTTTTATACATACATATAAAGAATATCTAATACGAATTATATAAAGATATATCTGCTTCATAACCAAACCTATTCAGTCGATACTTACAGTCGTAACGATAGTGTAAGGCTATTTATACATACTACTTAAAGAAAAACCTTTTTGTTATGGAAACTTATTTAAATATATAATGCATTAAAACAAACGACAAATAAACAATTAAAAATATTAATTGCATTTTAATTGAAGTAAGCACTCAGAACGCTCATTCCAATTAATTATTGTGAGGCAATTCATAATTGGAGTGAGAAATAAAATTTAAATATGTAGCTATGTATATGTCTGCTTGCCCACTCATATTACATCCAATTATTTGGGGAGGTCGTTATGGTTTCTATAACCCGGATCATTAATATGTTCATTTTGCAGCGAATGCAGAGGACATTTTTAATTTCATTGATGTTGCGAAGTGGGATATTACTCCTGTAAACCACGCAAACCATATGACGTGTGGAACTGGTTTGTATACTGATTCAACAAGCACGAAGGCTAGATGGTTTACAGAACAGTGGAATTTGTTAGGAAAAGTCATCACGGGCCCGAAACGCAAAGGGATATAGAACACGGATGGGTTTTAGTCAGTAAGACTCAGATGCTCCCTTTCGCTCATTCCAGAATGGAAGAAGTCAATTGGTGAATTTCTATATTAAAAAGGATGATTTACAGAAGAGAAAAGAAAATGACTAGACCTTCTTGTATGCCAAATACAACCTCAGTGTAACTGAAATGCAAACTCAATAGTAACTAATAGAATAGAGAGATGAAACAGTTTGTTATTAAATTTAAGGTTAAGTTTGGTTCTTTAACTAACTTAAACAAAAAAGAAATACTGGTAGCTATACTATACCTGCATCCAAAAAGTACTGTACAAAAGTAGCACAATACTTTTTATTTGAAACAGGAGAAAACTAGCAGGTACAATATAAATCTCATTATTACATCATAAATTTCATTAGTACATCATAAAGTTACTGACAACCAACACTAATGAAATGAATGTTGGTTACTTTTGATAATTGTACTGGAAGCTACTGATCCCCTACTAACAGAAAGAAGCAGATGCTGCAAGCCGTCCCGCATAATGATCCTGAAATCAAATTGAAGATTAGCGATATTAAGAGACTCTTCAAAATTATAAGTAAGTATAGAAAACTACAAACGATTAATGAAAATCTGAAGTAATTATGACACTATCAACGGCAAGCAAGAAAAATTCAAGTAGGGTGCCAGATATCTTAAAAAAATATACACTGTTGGGAACAGAACTTAAATACAACAAGTAGGTTAAACATAATACTTTGACACATAAAATCTTTTTGGGTAATTTTAAGCTAGTTAGGGCCTGTGATTTCTAGGTCCTAGCCAGCTAACTTGAGAAGAAACAAACTCAGAGGTCAAAGTCTCTTTTAAATTACATACAATCTGTACTTAAACCATATGAGACAAATCATATGAAAACCATGTAGGTCTGAGGTGGTTTTTTGAGAAAAGTGCCGCACGGATTTGAGTTGACCTGCTCAGATGAGAGTGCAAACATTTGTCAGTTACCGTGTAGCTCAAACTTAGAACTTTCTTTGCTCAAGGATTTGACGAACAATACCAAAGTAAAGACATTTGGGTAGGCCGCATAAATGACTCAAACTGCCAGACTAACTGAAATGAGACCCTATTAAGGAGGGACAATAAAACATTCATACCTAATAATACAAATGCTGCAATCATTCTGGCTGTCTGTCTCTCTGTCTTCGTGTTGCGTCTGAATGAAATTAGAACTTGGCAAACGGGTAGACCATGTCCTGGAATAGGAAATAGGTTGCTGTTTAACCGACTTCAAATAAAGGAAGAGGTTCTCAATTCGATTGTTTTTGTTTTATACGTTTGTTCAGTGCTATTTTCGCCAATTGTCAACCGATTTCGATGATTAATTTTTTGTTTGGAAGTGTATTTTTCCGGCCGGTCTCATTTGAATTAGGTGAAGATCTAATTAAGAATTCCGGAGATAGGCAACGGAACTCTTCAATAAAAATAGTGAATCTTTCTACATTCCTGAAATCACATTTCTATTTATTTTTTCCTTCAGTTATAACATAACATCACGGTGGTACTTTGTGAACGGGTACGCCGAGGTGTACAAGTCAACCATGTTTTTGACTGAATAAATTAGTGACCAACACAACTTAAAATATTGTCAAGCGAGTTTTTGACAGATTCTAGACTTGAAATACGAAGGCAAAAAAGAAACCCCTTAACGTTAAATAGCGCAACCAATCATTAGGGGAAAGATGTAAATTTATTTGTGGGGCAATTACCATTAAAAAGAAAAAAAAAAGAAAACTTAGAACCGACTTTAGCATAAAACATACAACAAAGTATAAAATAACATTAATTTCGGAAGTCAGCGTATTTGGTTGTTTCGTCGGTTTTGTAAAAAGTGTTTTATCAATTATATCTAGTTAAGCAATGGAAACTTTGATTATCTATACTAATATTATAAAGAGGAAAGATTTGTATTTTTGTATGTAACGAATAAACCCAAAAACTACCGGACCGATTTCAAAAATTCTTTCACCATTAGAAAGCTACATTCATCCTGAGTAACATAGGTTATATTTTATCCCCGTATTCCCACGGAAACGGGAACTGCGCGGGTGAATCCGCGGGGCGCTGCTAGTTGAAAAATGACAATGGGATCGTTTTGGAATGACGAATTTATAAAAAAAGCAGACTAGGGTCCCAAGTCTGCTTTTTTAGAGTGAGACTAGCTAGTTTTTCTTAGTTCGACTCGATATTATCTGCAAAAAAATTACCAATACTGCATATAAGGCTTTTTAATGAGACATCCAATATGTATTACACCCGAATACAGCTTCTTTCACAAAGCTGAAAAAAGGATCTACCTAATTATTCTCAACGGAATCAAGATGATTCGAGACTATTCGAGAGTACTCTGGGACGCTTGCAAATTAGCCGGGCCTTGAAAGTGCTCTCAAATTAGACCGAGACTGTATCTACGGGCATATAGTATAGCCTGTTTATATATAACCTAAATAAACATGTTATTTGTACCTACACCCTTTTGGCATTAGTTATTGAGATAGAGGGATTACAATTAGGTACCGCTTTACATAAAACTCTGAATACGAATGATGATTTATTTATTTAAACTTTATGTACAATAGTGGTACATGGGCGGACTTAATGCTACAAGGCATTCTCTACCAGTCAACCTTTGGGTTGACTGAAAAAGACAACACTGTGGTAGGTGTACAACAAATAAATAAAATACAAAATATACATTATTCTCCCCGCACTTGACGTATTTTAGACTATCATACTTAATATTTTGTTCGGAATAGTTCACTGAATTCAGCACATATTTGGTGAAACCTAACCAGTCATTATGATTAACTATTACCTAATTTGACGACTATTTTGTTTTCCACCTTAACATATCAACATTATTTACACACAAACCAGAAACCACTACATTTATCACTAAAACCACTCCATCGGGAACAAAATCTGAACATTAACGCTTACATAACTATGTAAATACCTCATTTTTATTACAGTATTAATTAGCCGATTTAAATACGTAAATAAAAGCTAATTTATGTACATCGATACCGTAAAACATTGGAAATAAAAGTCTTACTAAAAGCAAATACGGGAATCATAAAATTAATCGAAGTTATAGAGTAAAAAGTTTGGAAAAGAAGTTGGGAACGACTTGATTCTTTAATTAAGTCGATAAGTAGTGTTGAATAGAATTAAAAGTGAGTTTGAGTTTTCATTGTTTACGTCAGAACTTTCTTGAGGTATTTCTTTAATAATATGGCGCTGGGGCCTATCTTATGAAGCCGACGGGTGACAATCCTAAAATCCTGTTTTCTTTGATTTGTTTTCTGCTGACGTAACGACGTAACATTTTGACAAAGATAGCAAATTGCATTTACATTATTCTAGTTTATCAACTAAATATTTGGTGAAGCTTCTGGCTTAATAATAACGGCCACATGGGTCTAACAAAACAAGGTTAAGCTTCCCGAGGTCGGTCAGTGGATGGGTGACCATATCAACATAATTATCGAGATTTCATCGTGGCTCGGAAAGCACGTCAAGCCATTGGTCCTAGCTGTTATTTTTATATCTTTCGTCAGAACCCGGAATGTCTGACACCAGTATTGCCATGAAGTAGGTATCGTGTAACCCAGATCATGGGTTGCGGCGGCTTGGTAGGCAGCCACTTCTCGTAAAATACGGGTATTCAGCTGAATCCGGTTTGAAAAGATGATTCGCTAAATTATTGCAGAGTTTCATCAAAATCCGTTTAGTAGTTTTTGCGTGAAATAGTACCCAACAAACAGAAATCTATCCATCCTCATAAACTTACTATTAAAAATATTAGCATAGAGCTCTGTTTTACGCATATTGCCATTATTTGAGTTTTTCGTGATACCTAACGCTACAAAGTGTGTCCAAAATCTACTTTTTTTTTAGAATACAATTAACAGCTAAAAAAACTTTACTCGATATATTAAACGGACTCACGAAGGTGTTGGTCATAGACAGATAACCTTCTAAACGAAGGCTCTGTCTATGAAAAATAACTGAAGAAAGAGTTTTTCTGGAAAAAGTTTGAAAAGGCATATTACTTACAAAAGTTGTAAGTAAAAGCAATTTTTCTTTGCGATGCTAAGGTAAGCCACGTCTGAAGGGGTGAACACACACTGTCCGGTAAAGCAATAAAAGGCGTGTGCCTATCGTCAATTTAAATTAAGGCGGCATAAACAATGCGATGACTCAATCAAAGAACGACCAGTAAGGTTTCATCCAGGTTGTGGAAATTGTTCGAAAGAGTCACTGCGGCCCTGGAACGCAAAGGGTATTAGGAGGATAGGTTTTAGTCATTAAGAGTCAGATACTCCGCTCCACTCAGAGTGGAAAAAGTCATTTGATTATTTCCCATCCTTCAAAAAAATAAGGATTTCATACAGCGTGGATTTTTATCGAATCGAATCGTTAAAAATAAAAACATCAATGAATGAAGCAGTCTTTAGCAACGCAATATAATTCTAAAGAAAAAAACTGCCTAAAGAAAACCACAGTATATGTATGTTAGAACTGAGTTTACAGCTCCCTTAAATGATAACTAGGTATTTCGCAATTAAATATAAAACACACACACACACACGCACACACACTCACTCAGTCAAAACAAATAAATATCCACTTAACGTACTGCGTTAATAAAAAGAGAAGAAAAGTTATCTTATAACGTGTTATTTACGGTTTAAATGCATAGTAATCACGGGGTTGCTATAGAAATAAATGTACTTACATATATATCGTCACTGTAGAATGATAACCTCGTATGTCCAGAAATACAAACTTCGCAGGAAACGAAAAAAAAAAAACGGTTAATTTCGTCTATGTTTAAAATATTTTGATGTGCTTTTGTCTCATGTTTTGAATGATAAAAAGGACTTATTTATGTTATTAACTTCGCGGTTTTGCCGTATTATAAAATACGTGGTTCTCATATAATGTTTACAAAAAAAAAAGATTTTTTGACATACGAGGTATTCATTCTACAGCGACAATATGGCGGTTGCTGATGAATTTCGCTTCGCCAAGCACTTGATTATGATAAAGTAATTTTCCACGGTCAGTATCGACGGATGACAGTCATTTGACGCCAAACAAGGGGTGCGTGAAAAATGCCGCCTTTTTATCATGCACAATTACCTATCAGTTGGACGTTAAATGGCTCAATGTGTGGAATTTTCATGTAAATTATCGGAAAATGCGTCGTTTTGTGATACAAAAAGGGTGAAGTGAATATTTTCATGTTGAGTTCTTTGTTTTTTGTCGTTTGGTAAGAATTGAATGAAAATATTAGAATATTTTGTGAAGTCATTGTATCTACACAACCTTAGCCTCAGAACGACATTGTACCCGAAATATAAATACATAATTTATTCTTTTATCGCGTAGTCTATTGCGGCGAAAACCCTAAAATAAAAGAGATAGTCTCTTTAAAAGAACATCCACGCGAAATTTCAGGTAATAGCAACCACCTAAGTGTTTGGTATTACCTGAAATTTCGCGTAGGTGTGTACCTAAGTAAACATTATGCCAAGACCGGTGTCCGAGCTGCCTCATCCAGGTTAGTGGGGGTACTACACACCAGGGACCCGTTACCATGCTCCGTACCTCCACAGATCTATAATGGAGATAAATGAATGTCAAAGCACTCAAATTGCCGCCCAGTTTACCCTCAAAAGTAAAATTGCGGGTTACACTCATAATGGAGGAAGCGTGTAGGACATTTGTTTCCCAATTAGTCCACGTTTAAATTTACCCCCATTCGAGCTTATTAAATGACTCGGCACAGAAAAATGTACGTTTTTGTGTCCCCTAATTAGTTTAAGCTCAGATATGACAACATTAATTGGACGTCAGATGCATTGTTTAGCTCCCTCTCTAAAAGAGGTAGAAATGTTTTAGACTTTGGGTCAAAGAGCCAGGTATGTATGTAGTTTGATGAATATGGAAGCTGAATGGGGCCATATTTTGTGACTACGGGGGCAAATCTAGATGTATTTTTCTTTAAAATGAAAGCACGATCACTGTTCAAATATTGAACCAGCCGAAATTCTTAAAATAAAACCTAAAAGATACCTAGGAAAATCGGTAAAAATTTCCTTTTTTTTACTTTTACTTTTCCTTTTCCTTTTTTCTTTTAATTTTTTTCCTGTAATGATAGTGATGTCGAGTTAATAAATAAATAATAAATACATTTATATAGATACTCTCTGGTGTATAATTTTACTTAGTGAGTGTTCGATGGACTGAATTTTTAGAACAAAACTAACGTCAGCTAATTAGCAGCCGTTTAACTTAGGCCTGACATGTTGACACATGCTCTCTGGGGCATAAAATACTAAAGCGGACCTAAAATAATTATTTATTTATGTACAATAGTGGTACATGGGTGGACTTAATGCAAAGGCATTCTCTACCAGTCACCAATTGGGTTAAAAAGACTTATGTGGTAGGTTTACAACAAATGAGTCACCACGGCCCTGGAACGCAAAGGGCACAAGAAGGATCACGGGTGGGTTTTAGTCAGTAAGAGTGGGACTCCCTTCCGCTCCGCCCAGAGCGGGAGAAGTCATTTGATGATTTCCCATATGAAAAAAAGATGTACAACAAATAAATAAAATTTAAAATACAATTTTTGGGGAGAAATTACAAATAATATATACAATACTAATAAATGACATAATACTAAAATAAAAGAAAAAGAAATGTTTTATAATAATCTTAGTTTATAAGAGAACTTATAATAATTATGATGAATACCAGACTAGGAGTGACAAGCTTATAATTATATTTCAGAAATAAAACTTTTACTGCTAAAATGGTAGAAATTAAACGTTATATTAACGTAACATTTTAGCGAAACGAGATTCCCATAAAAAGAGTTTTGTAAATATTGTGTGTCAAGGTATAAAATGGATGACTGTTGCTAAGCAATGGGCGAGCGAAATGTGTTTTTCATCTGAATGTTTTCATGAAATACTGCCAGGTTTTTCGTGAAAGGCTTCGCGTTCGATCATCATCAAGTGCTGACTATTTCCGTCAACCTTGATGTAACGATTTTCTGAGATTAAGTGAAATTATTGGCTCTTAGATTATTTAGAGTAAGGTGCTAAGTTATAAGTTATTGTTACTTACAGTAAGATAAATAGTAGGTATAAGAGACGAAATTTTTTATTTTGCTTTCCTTCCTTTGCCTCTTGGTTATCTTTGTCTAATACTGAGCTGAAGAGTTTGTTTGTTTGCTTGAACACGTTAATCTCAGGAACTACTGGTCCGATTTGAAAAATTCTTTTAGTGTTAGATATCATCACGCTAAGACCAATAGGAGCGGAGCACCAAAGAAGGATGTTGCAAAAACATGACTTTTGTCTCTCTCTAATGTGACGCAGACGAAGTTGCGCGGGTCAACTAGTCTAAAAACCGGCCATGTGTGAGCCGGAGTCGCGCACGAAGGGTTCCCTACCATTATCTAAAGACGCGAAAAAAAAAATTACATGTCTGTTGTATGGGAGCCCCTTTAAATACTTGTTTTAATTTTATTCAAGTATTTATTTTAAAAGTGAATATATGCCTGTTGCCGTTATCAATATTGATCAAAAACGAGCAAAAAAAATGGGAGTGTAGGAGACGGGACTTAAGTGTTCACTAGGCTACTAAGTTAAACATTGAATCAACTTATGAAGGTTTAATGCGGAAAATTATGGAAATGAATGCACCCGGTTGCTGTCCGCTATGCACTGAGCTCTTGGTGCTTTAAGTGCGGCCGTATTATATCGCTAAGTCAGCAAAACGTGGTCGATTGCAATTATTGCATCGAATAGGGAGCCCCTTTTAATATTTATTTTATCCTCTTTTTACTATTTGTGGTTATAGCGGCAATAGAAATACATCATCTGAGAAAATTTCAACTGTCTTACTATGGCGCTTGGCGGTTCATGAAATACAGCCTGATGACAGACGGACGGACGACAGCGGAGTCTTAGTAATAGGGTCCCGGTTTACCCTCTAAGTACGGAACCCTAAAAATGACGGCACAAACTCTCAATAGGGTGTCCTCGAAATTGAACTTAAGACGACGGACGTTTATCTATCCTTACTAATATTATAAATGTGACAGCGTGGATGTTTGTTACGCTTTCACGCAAAAACTACTTGACGAATTATCATGAAACTTTGGACACATATTCTGGGAGGTACTAGAAGTAATATAGGATACTTCTTTTTTTTTTAGGATAATTTCCGACATTCACGCGGGCGAAGCTGCGGCCAGTAGCTAGTATTTTTCGGCTAAGATTTTTAAACTCGTGGCCAAGTAATTACAGCCGCGGTTTGATCTTCGCGGTTAAGCAGTGCTTGTCGAGGTCTATTGGTGGGTAGGTTACCATCCATTACATTCAGAGACTTCTCCGTCCATTGGTCCCAGCTATCATTTGCAGAGCTTTGACCATTGTTCTGATTGTCAGATGCCAGCAAATCTGACACCAGTTTTGCCAGGGGGTCCTACCTATCCTCTATCGTGTAACCCGATAGGCAGTCGTTCCTTGTAAAATACCGGTACGCAGCTGTATTCTTTTGAAGAGGAAGCCGAAAATTATATTGATACGCCCTTATCAGCAGCAGTGCTGTTATATGATTTTCACCTCTAATACTCATTTTTTTCTAGCTCGGTGGTTTTTTATTAGCAGTGCTATGCTTTACTGATTAAAGTAAGACCAAAAAACTTCCCAAACATTAGAAATTCACCAGAAATTCTAAAACATAAATTCCAACAGGAGTTCTACTCATTCCCTACTTAAAATCAAGCGTGTTTGCGGCACACTGCAACGTGGATAGTAATTAAGAGATTGTGTGTCCACGTCGTGTCGTGTCGCTGTCGTACGGCACGTCACGTACGATATTTGACTGCGTTCCCCGAGATGCAGCTGTTGATTAGGATTTAGAAATTATTTTGTGCAGCTGGGGTTGAATTAAGTTAAGGTTAGCTTGGGAAATTCTTTGCATAATTTTCTGATGGTTTTTTGAAAAGTTGACATTCGGTTTGATCTTTTCATATGACTCAAAAGAAAAATGAGGTTTTAAAGAAATGACAGGACGTATCTATGCATGTTTGTTTAGTTGTTTCTATGATTCATGCCATAAAGTTGCGGTCTCAGTAAATTTTGTCACCATAAAACACGAGAACTCACTGAATCATACCAAATTAAAATGTATTCTGTCACTGAAACGCGACTCGTGAAAATCAACCTCAATATCAAGGCGATGCCCAACCGACAACATAAATACTTTTCCTCCGAAGCGTAGTATCTATTAAAGCATAAATTCTTATCCGCATTACAGTACTGTGAGCCATAAAGTTGGCTCGTTCAGGGTTGCTCGACAACATTCAATGAAAAATACACAGATAACACGCTCCTTGCCCAGCAGCGGAAAATCGAGAGTGACAAATGTTTTTTAGATTCGTGACACCAGAACGTTCGGTTTTAAATCCGAGAACGGGTGGACTGACAGTTTTAATGGGCACGGTAAGGGACTAGGTAGACGAATAAATTTTTCGGCCCAGAACCCGTCTGGTTTGCGTTAGGCCATTCCAATTTTTGGGAAATGTTTGCCACCGAACGCAGTCTACTGCATTTTAATTTATTTGTCTGTATCTGTATTGTGTACGCTCTGCTATTTGTTTAATTAATATGAATTCGATAATAGGGTGGCTGGGTAATTCGATGCAGAAATTGCTGTTTCTCTCTATAATTTGTTTTGTACCACATTATTTTGAGGATAATCATTATCCAGAAATTAAGTTGAAGCTGTTTATGTCACACATCTATCTATCTACGATGTTTAAATGTTAATTGTTTATTTAATAATAACCTAGTGCTTTTTTGATGACCGTGACTGCTGCCTGTAGCTTCCAGCAGTTGATTGGTCGGCCAGGGTCGTTCGGTTCGAATTTGTTCGAAAGAGTCACCGCAGCCCTGGAACGCAAAGGACATTGGAAGGAACACGGATGGGTTTGAGTCAGTAAGAGTCTGACACTTCCTTCCGCTCCGCCCAGAGTGGAAGAAGACATTTGATGATATCCAAACAAAAAAAAATATAAATAATAATCTTTAAAAAAGGAGTTGAGTAGAGACACCAATCAACTCCTTTTTTAAAGATTATTATAGATTATTTACCATTTTTGGGCCCACTGCAGTGGGCCCTAAAATTAGTAAATAATCTGATCTAAAAGTTTCAATATACTACCAATCATTTCGTTCTATTAACGACCGAATAAAAAAGTCATGATAATAATAACGACGTTGTGAAAAGACCTTGTAACAAATTCCATTTCCCAGTACGTGACTCTCATTCAGTATCCGTTCAATCGTATCTCTGTTCGGGATCAACAATTAAAATCCTCGAACTTAACCAATATAATTTCCCATACTCGTAAATCACAGTTCTCGAATCGGAAAATAAATCGGAAGTAACAAGTACGAGTAGATCCTTAAATTAGAAGTTTCAAATACATATTATTACGGCATTGTATCCATAGAATTAAACTTTGTGCAAAAGTGTTGGTAAGTACCAAAAACATTTCTATATTCCATCTAACGATCTATGATTTCCAGTAGTTTTTGTTCAGTAGGTCCTGAGTTCGATTCCCGAGATGGGTAAAGTGTTATGTAATTTTCCCTTCTAAAATTTTCTCAACAACCCCAAGTCTAAAAGTTCGCCCCCTATTCTATGGGACTTAGATATAACTGACAAAGTGATATTAGGTTTAGCCGTATACTCTACTTAACTTAAGACCTGATGATAGGATGCTGTTTAATAAACAAAGAAAGAAAGAAGGCCTTTTTCCCATAAAAGTAGAACCAATCAAAATATGTCACATAAAGGGGCATCAATGGGAAAAAATAAAGACCTTTTATCCCCGTCCTGAAAGGCGGCTGAAGCGGCTCGTTACAGCTGGGGTGGGAAGATTTATTTCACGACAGGCCTCGTTATGGCACCAAAGGGACACTGTTGGAGAATGCAGACTGCAACATAGGACGCTGTGCCGGGCTCTTTTAATTTTCGTGACAATGTTCTGATTATGTTATTATGATGGCCACATCGGAGTTTTATTATAGCCCGAGGGTCTCGCGGATTTGTTTTTATAACTGTTAGCTGAGATTGTAGGTGTTATGAACTGGGGGCATTCGCAATAGAAGCTTTGGTGGTACATCCACTGTAAGGCTGAGCGGAGGCCTATATCTCTCAACAGAAGAAGACGCCCCGGGCGTCGGGAGACCCAGTGCGATTTCCGGCCACCGTAGGCGCGGGCCTGCGGATGGCGAGCTATGGGTGGCTTCTCCGTCCGATAGCAACCAGGCCCGTTTCGACGTAAGGCCCCTGGAACGTAAAGGGCACTAGAAGGGTCACGGGTGAGTTTTAATCAATAAGAGTCTGACTCTCCCTTACGCTCCGCCCAGAGCTGGGAGTCATTTGATGATTTCCCATTCAGAAAAAATAGGCCTATATCTGTAACTGGGAAAATTTGTGAGTGATTGTACAAATCCATAAGTTAAACTTATTTCTGAATTTCTTAGAACGACACTTAGTTTATGAAATACATTAGCAAGCCCAGTATAGTTATTATTTATAGCTTAAGGTCAACCCCTATACCCATCCTTTTTGGCGGTAGATCACTGAACATATTTGAATGAGATATTTACAAACTCAAAGCAATGTATCCACATGATTGCTTAAACAAAGCTTTAACAGAAACAGAACTCAATTCAATATTGGGATTTTTCCGAAACCACACAAGTTCGACTCTGAAAGGGGGACATACCATCCCCATATTATATGACCGCAGATCCAGGAGATCAGAGGCGTACTCCGTGGATTCGTGGGAATTGGGACGATCGAGTTTCGTTCTCTTCTGTTAATTAAATTTCGAACTGTAAAGTTGTGAAGCAACTGTTGTTCGATTCGAAATCGATTGTTCCCGTATTGTCACGTTTAACAAATACGATGGATTGATTGTCTCTCGGATATGAATGGTTACCAATTAGTAGGAGCGTGTATTGTCTGTTGTTTTGTTTGGCACATAATACGTTTTGATTATGTTCGAGTTCGTCTCTTTGATACATATGATTGAACTATGATTAAAGTTGCCAATGTTTGAATAGGTACTTTATGAAATACTTCTACGAAAATATTTTTTACAAATGTATGAGGACAAATGAAAATTTGAAATCACAGATTTGTAAGGTCGTAAGTAGCATTCTTAATACCCTACCCCATGCGTACATAATTACATTTACTATAATAAATAACAGTTTTCAGCACATTACAGGCTCGATACAGCCGTGGATGTGTAAATAAATTTTATAGTTCAAGATAAAACCCATTGCGAGTGGTTTATGAGAGGCACTCCCCTAATGATGCAACGTTATGCAGGGGACGTTTATAACCTACAGTACAGGGTGTTCCAAGGTAGCCTAGAGTTTTGAAACATTGTTAACGATAAGTATAGAAACTTAAGAAGCAGCTCGAGAAATGTTTCTAGTACTTTTTCTAGTCTAGTCGATTATGTTTTCATAAAGGTTATATTTTAAATATGGTGTCGTGAAGCGTCTTGACAGATCTTCAAACAAGCTATGAGCACTCGGACCCCACGAACCGAGAGTTGCAATGCCAAAAGGCTCAAAAATATAATTACCAACGAGTTTATTAAACGTATACCTGCCGCTTGATGCTCTCCACAGCCGCAGGAGCAGTGCCTGCCAGCAGTACGAAGAGGCAAAGAGATAAGATGGCGCAAGAGTACACAAGTAGCATCCCAAATTTACCTCCTAGGCAGCTTTCATGAAAATACCGATATGCCGTCCGATCTCTTGCCATCGTCGCGTGCCAGGTCATTGTGTAATACGGCCGGAATGCCGACAGTGACAAGAGCTCATCAGAATATGATGTCGTTAATAGTCGCGTGCCAAGCTATGCGACCCCCACTACAGCTGCATAAGAGGCCGTGGTGTCAAAGGCTGTTGAAAACTTCGCCACCGTGGAAGCGATGAGGAGGACAAGCTGGGTCAAGACACAGGGAGGTAGCACGGCGGAAAGTAGTATCGTCGAGCAAGGTCATCATGTTCGACGACGGTAGTGCATGAAGTCAAACTTCAGACTCCCATTTTCTCTCGTTCCTCTCTCCTAAATCTCTTCAGCTAAGGTCCTTCGCTTTTGTTGTATTATGAATTAATTGTATGTTAAAAGGTACACTTTTTTTTGGTTGGGAAATCATCAAATGACTTCTCCCGCTCTGGGCGGAGCAGAAGGGAGTGTCAGACTCTTACTCAGTAAAACCCACCCGTGATCCTTCTTGTGCCCTTTGCGTTCCAGGGCCGCGATGACTCTTTCGAACAAATTCCGCAACCCTAGCAGGCAATGACCCTATGGGGCCCCGTCTTCGTTACTGACGTCTCTTTGAGGCGCGCGTGCAACACGACGCGCCGTTGACTCGGGCCTGGTGGCTATCGGACGGCGAGCCACCCATAGCTCGTCATCCCAGGCATCGCAGGCCGGCGCCTACGGTGGCCGGGAATTGCCCTGCGTTTCCCTCTCTTGCACGCGTTCCGCCTCCTCCTTCGCTAGCATTACTGCTTCGCAGAAGGAGTCGACCGCTTCCCATGCCTCTTCACTCCGGACCATGGTTTGAACCAGGGCCGGACGCGAGAGGTCGCCGCCGTCGATCGCCTCAACGAGGACACGGCGAAGACTGTACATCGGTCTTAGGTCTCCTTTTCTCGATTAAATCCATCCAAAAGTTATCTTTAAAAGATCGCCTTTAGCCCATTAAAGATCGCCCATTTTATCACACTAAGTTATGTTTTCTTCTTCTATCTTTTCTGGATTCTGGATAATATGCGTTTTTACTTTTTACGAAAGAAAAATAAGCCGCTCCAGAAAAGAAAGGCCTAGCTCAGTTGTGGGCAGAGATGGCGTATGAATCAAATGATTATGATGTAATTATTGTATTTAAACCAAAAGGTTGCATTAATGCAGTCTTCATAGCAGTAAGCAAAAAATAACAACACACATTTTGAATAGAAAGCTAATCTGTTTATATTTTAGCACACCCTGTACAGTTTATAGACGGAAAATAAACAGGACTGGGGTAGCGGTATTTAAAATAATAATGCTTTAGTCATTTGCTGTATGTAATGTTATTACGCCTAGTGCAATTTTGGTGGGAGGCAGCTTATGCTGCCATGGAATAATAAGGAAATGGAGGTTTCATAAACAAAGGTAGAGAACAGATGGTACACTTATTTAAAAGAAGGAAAGCCATTATTTGTTTGGGAATTACATAACACGAGAAAAAACCTTATAAATAACAATAATAAATTAATTAATACAAAATATAAATAATTGTATTGACCGTGAACCCCTAAACTAAATAAGGTTTATATGTTTCAGGCGGAGAGCAAAAGGTGAAAAATAGTTCGATTTTTGTTTCGTCAAAGACTGTGCACTGAATTAATCTGTTCGCAGTCGAAAATTGCCGCATCGAAATATTGCCGTAATAATCGTGGGTTTGTTCAATCTAACTAATATACTATTTAACCTAACTAATATTATTTATTATAAGCGAAAGTGGGTTTGTTTGCTTATTACGATTTCACACCTAAATTACTGAATCGATTTTGATTGACTTTGGTACAGAGATAGACACTCGAGACGGTTATAGGCTACTTTAACACGAACAAAGTCGCGAGCAGCTAGTTAACGATAGGTGTGTCCAGTTAATTAACTAATTGGGTTAACTAACTTCTTATTACCATCAAGTCACTAATAACCTACTGGAGGCGCCGATTATAATGTAAGTAATGTCCCAGAAAGTCAAAAATCAAAGTCAAAATATTCATTTTATTAGGCCATACACAGTTAAAATAATATAGGTATATAAAAATAATAATGTTACTCTACTGTTCATTCACAAAGGTAGACTCTTATGGAGAAGAACTATCAAAAGCTTCTCTACTCTCATTTTAGTTCCTTCTTTCTAGGGTCAGCTCGCACAAACCAGATTTCAAAATCAAAAGTCATTTATTCAAACTAGGCTGAGAGCCAGTATGTGCTTCATGAACGTCTTACGTAAAGACAGTCCCCCAAAGCGCCCACCCGTCATCACTTCCTAGTGTTTTAGCTGGGAAGAAGTTTATTTATTTTATTTATCTTTTAACTCAGAGATAATATATGAAATATCTGTAATTAAAACAGGTGTTCGCCACTAACTCTGACTTAAAAATATTACAAGTCAGCCCGGCTGGTCAGTCTTCTTCAAAGCCTGTCGCGATTTGGCGATGTCTGGTGCAATAGGATAGTTTACTAAAAAAATCTGATTAGTCCGTCTGATAGATTTCCAAAAAATATTGGAGAATTATTTTTTCTTTTTTCACATAAACAAAAAATGAAGACGATACAGTGCGTTGAAAACTCGTGTGACGTCACTACTCGCTACAATTTTTACCGGGCCGTGTTATACTGTTAAAATTTATAATTTATATTATGTTAATATACCTTTACAAATATCCGTATCTGTAACCTATATTTTGCGTCATACAAGAATTGTGTAGGAGGCAACAACGGTGAGCTGCCATTCAAGATGTCAAAATTAAGGTTTGATATTGTTTGCTTTGAGCAGAATTTGATGTATTTCTGAGAATAATTCTAATCAAACTGTTAGTTTTCACCTAGCGAAACATTTAATGGGAAATACTAATTTAATTGTACTGTAGGGCTTACAAAGATAGCCAGTGGTTCCATGTAAAATTAGACTAAGACTAGAAAAGACCTGAAGGTACATAATTATGTAGTTTGGATGACGCTCAGCCGTTGGACTTATTACAGCTTTTGGGCCCAAAAAAATACAGTAAATAAAAAAAATGAAACGTTTAATTCAGATGAATATTATTTGTGTTTTGAAGAATTACATATATATTTAATGATTTTTTTGTTAAAAATAAAAATTATTTACCCTTTTATGTTATTTAAAATTAACTCACTCAGTCAGAATTCCAAGAGGATTTAAATTAAATCTTGGGGGAGGCCTGTCAAATAGATGGGCAGCGTTAAATGCCTACTTAATGTCATACAAAGCCATTTTTAGGAAAATCTGTACTCGTTGGAGACTGGGCCAAAGGGCAATGCAGACAATTTCATTTTTAATTCTGCCTACACAAGTTTCAGTGACGACAAATAAAGTTATATTTTGCGAAATCGTTTTTAAGTTTTCGTAGTTGTTTGTAGTTCTTTGACTATGTAAGAAGGATGATTAAAAATTAAATAAAGCTTTACTTTGTTCAATTAAACGCAAAAAATCCGATTGCCATGTATTATCCGTTATTTTTTTAATCCTAACATAAAATACATTTTTAACAACATCATTTCTGTCATATTCCAATATTATTTACTACGCCTTTCTATGCATTCGAACCCCATCAGCGAACAAGAACACGAAGCTAAATAAGTATTCATAGGACCCCATACATAGTCTTATGTAACTCGAGGGGTTCATATTTGGTCAGCAGCGGTAAACAAACGAGAAAGTCTATGTAATTTTATGGTTTATGAATAAATTTGTTCCCCAGGGCGCTAGGTAATTGAGGTTCGGACAGCAAGTTAAACGTTCGGCCTGTTTGTCAGGAGATGCGGAGATGTGGACCAATATGGTGCTCTGAGGAATTATTCTTTGAGTGTCTATGTGATTACGAAACTGTATTAGATTTTTGTTGTTTTGTATGAAATCGTGTCAGCCAAATATGCTCTTTTGGTTTTCGGTATTAGATCTTTTTTTTATTAGCCTATACAATCCCACTGGATCCCACTTTGCAGGTCACAAAAGAATAACTGGAAGGATTTGATTGATTATTTTGGGGAGCAATTTTATTTACTGCAAAAAGTCCTCCATCCTCATTTAGTTGAAGGTTTGAATATTATGCTAAGATATTTCTTCACGTTGTGGAGGTCTAGTAGGCAGCCGCTCCACATAAAATACTGGTATTCAGCTGAATCCAGTTTGACTGGAGGCCGACCTCAATATAGTTGGGACAAGGCTAGGCAACAGATTATATTGCTTATCTTTTAAATGCAATCAATAAATATTCAGTCAAGCAAAGAAAGCACTTAAAAATAAAATGAACATCGAAACTGCCAATAATACTCAACAGAAACTTCAAACCCAATATAAGATTAAATTAAAAAAGATCGCTTCAAAATAAACATGATTTTAAAGTTAAGGGAAGCAAACAAAGGATATTTCCCAGCTTTCCGTTGTTTTAAAAGCATAAAGAAAAATGCGGGCGTGTTTTAAAGTTTCAGCGCCGGATCTAGACAGCCTTAGCTTTAAATGATAGAGCTTGGGAGAGCTATAAGGTTTCACCATGAGCGCTACACTTTATAGATAAAATCTATTTGCTTTGGCCGGCTTCCACTGAAGGAACGTTCTTGAAAAGTGGGATTTTAGTTTATTGCTTGCGTTCGAAGTCTTGCAGTATGCATCTTACGTGAATTGGAAAACTATGTCAAAGTCGTTCTTTTGTTTTAGAGATATTGTTTGAAACAGGTTCAATCTAAACAAATATCACAAAAGTAGAATGTAGCAGTTACAATCAGGGAAAACGTTTCGTTTATTGTGGTTATTTTTAGGGGTAGTTACTTACTTTTTTAATGGATCAACCAACAAAAGACTTCTTTCACTCTGGGTGGAGCGGCGGGGAATGTCACACTCTTACTGACTAGATTCCATCCTTGTTCCTCCTAATACCCTTTGCATTCCAGGGCCGTGGTGACTATTTCTAACATTTCCGCAACAGGGCTTCTTACTTATTTATCTGATTACGATAGTTCTTTCGCTGATAGAAAATTACACTATTTCTAAGAGTCCAATGGAATTTTTATCTTGAAATAATGCACGGCCCGCTGTGGTGAGGAAAACCTGCGGGAAAAATATATAAAAAGTGTTACCTATTAAAATATTAGTAGCTGCTAATCTCAGCTTCTTGTAGAAATTAAATGATCCGATCCTTCTTGATCTAATTACAATCGTTAAAAGTATAGAAACCCGTTATTTAAAATAATTAATAGTAAAAATCGTTTCTAAATATCATTTTCCAAGAGGTGATAAATTGCTGCTTTTGTATGAGGAAAGGCGTTTTACCATTGGAAATTGGAAATTAGGAAGCTATATAAATATTTGCATTAAATACGCGTAAGAAAATGTACCTACAAAAAAAAAACAGACAGTTACTGTCAGTTCGCTGGATACATTTTCACATTTTGAACTGGAGAACCAATTTTGATAAATTTGGGTATGGAGATAGATTGGACTTTTTTATCCACGGGATATAATCTATGACTTACTCATGGTGCTGGCGAAGGCGTTCTTAGAAACTAGTGATTTTTTTATTTAAATAAATAAGAAGGGTGCTTCTTTTTCAAAAGTAAACATACTTGAATAAATCATTCTAATGAAGACCTTTATTTAAAACAAAAACGTTTGCAATTTTATGGTTCGATAAACTGACTATCCTAAGTGTAATTTTGATAATTAGCTCCACTTATCTTTAATGTTGTTTTAGGATCTAAATTATAACGGCATCAAAATTATTTCTTTTAATAATATTTGTTAGCTGAAAATAATTATTGTAATTTTGTGCTAATATTGTTCTTAATGCTGGTTTAATATTAAAATTAAACTGTATTATTTAGAATAATATATTAAAGAGAACCTATTATAAGATATATAATATAATAATGGTATTTGCTTTGAAGTAATTTTACACTTTGACTGACTTTGGGAAATCCATACTGACGTGAAATACTAAAACCGCTGAAAACTTTGCGTGAGTTTGTGATTATTAAATCCTAACTGACTAATTAACATATTGACATTCCTGCTCATCCTTTGATGATTTGTTTAAAAAAATATGTTACACTATTATTAAGATGAAGGAAAAATAGAGATGTATGGACATGGCCTGAAGTTGTTTCGATTTATATAAATTACGATAATTTTACACAATTTATTTAGTACTAGCTGCTGCCCGCGGCTTCGCCCGCGTAAATATCGGAAATTAGCCCAAGGGAACATAATCCCGGGATAAAAAGTATCCTAAGTGTTATTCCAGACTATGATCTATATCTGTGCCAAATTTCATTAAGATACATTCAGTAGTTTTTGCGTGAAAGAGTAACAAACATCCACACTTACAAAATTTCGCCCGCGTGAATGTCAAAAAGATCTCAAGGAAATGATTCTTTGGAAAGAAAAAAGTTTCCTTTGTCGTTTTCCTCTTCCCTTTGTCCTCTTGTGATCGAATCTATCTCTATGCCAAAAGATATCAAAATCGGTTCAGAGTAGTAGAAAATATAACAATCAGATGGACAAAGTTACTTTCGCAATTATTGTAATTAGAAGGTTGGGTGTATTTTCCTCTTAAAAATGACAATCGATATTTTCTGTCATTTTTTCGTCATTTTGTCTTCCTAGATGCCTAAGTAACTACTTCTTTTGGATAGTTCCAACAAAAAATAGCTTTTCATCATGGCATAAGTAATTTTCTAGCTAAGTCTACAAAAACAGCTCAAGCCATGCATAATAACTAAATAGAAACCCTCTCTATCTTCCCGCTACACCAGACAAGGGTAACTTACGTAAAAATATATTTACAGAACAGCACTTCTCCCTAGAAAATCGCATAAATTAAATGTTCCGCCAACAAATTTATCTTTTTCCACCATCGGCATACTAATATTGGGGGCTTGGCGGTCCTCAGGACTCCCGTCTATCCTTCGCGCTCGCATCAATAAAATTAACATTGTAATCCACTTAAAGTTACAAAAAAATTACAAGTAAATGCGTCGGTTTATTTTTTTGTGGATTTTGCGGGTACGTCATCATTATTGCTAATACTTTGGAGTGTGGCTATTTTTGTTCTTGGTAGGTACGGTTGGGGGAGGTCATTTATCGTCGGATTCTTTTCTGAGATTGAGTTTTCAGTGGCATAGAGGCTTGTTTTTTGATCCGTAGTTATTGATTAACAATGACGGGCACCCACATTTCGTAAGTCGCATTTTTCCATCAGTATTTAGCTTGATGAAGATGGGAATTGGTCCAAAATTATGATGATGATTTAATGAGCCCAATGTTGTTGATTATGATAAAGACTTCGAAGATTTAGACATCAGAATGTTCTAAAATATCTTATATAAAGCTATCAGAAAATCAGCTCTAATGAAAGATAGTATTCAGATCGTTAAGTCTAACGGTTTTAACCGCTACTGCTGAGTGTCATGTGCCTGTTGGGATTAGCGGGTCAGGAGGACCAAGCTTTATAAGGGATTTTTTATTAGAAATTTTTCAATACGACCTGGAGTCCTGTCCAGTTGATGGCCAAGCCCCAATTTTTACGACGAAATACGGAGAGACCTATGAGTACACGTCTGCCAAATCTTATGGATAAAAAGAACCTTTTCCAAAAAAAAAAAAGAAGTCGACTTCTAAACAAAATAAGTATAAAATCACTTAAATTTCGGAACTCGGTGTTTTTGGTTGTTTCTTCGTATTTTTGGACATTGAATTCATCAAATTAATTAAACGCATTGGTAACTCCTTTTTAACAGTCATCACACACCCACATTCTAGAATACTTACTTTTTAAGTCCAGTAAAACCTAGGTATATCTGATCCGATATTTTCGTTTCAGCTCACCGCAATCTCCCCTGCAATATGTCACTGGATAACTTTGTAGGTGTCATAAAATTCGACTTAGGGATTTTATCAGGTGGGGTTTGTAGCTGACTTTTATGCCCACAGCTCTCATCTTCACATCGAGTTGATGTTACTGGCAATTAATAAACGAGTGCCGATATTTGACAGTCTCTAGATAAATGTTTTTTTTGTTTTAATATCATACGGAGTATTCTTGAATAATACATATGTTAGGTATCTGTATCAATCCTGTTTTTAACCGACTTCCAACCGGTTCTCAATTCGACTGTAGTTATTTTTTAGATAGGAAACGGAACTCTTCAATAAATGATAGCAAATCTTTCGGGATTGCTGAAATCGCATATTTGTTTATTGTTTACACCAATGTATTATATAATTGGTACGTTTAGATTGTACCATTAAAAAGTGAAAAATAATAAAAACTTTTTACAAAAAAATACAACCGGCTTCTACACAAAAAAAAAAAACAAAAAGTACAAAATAACTTTAATTTCGGAAGTCCATGTTCAAAAAACGAAAAAGCAACCAAAAACATCAAGTTCCGAAATTAAAGTTATTTGTTTTTTTTTTTTTTTGTAGAAGTCGGTTGTATTTTTTTGTAAAAAGTTTTTAATATTTTTAAGTTATTTCAGTCTATCCAAAGGTTAGTAGGTAGATATAGAATTAAGTTTTCGTAGTATTTTTTGGTATACAATAGCATATTCTATCCATACTATGTATATCTATCTATCACACATACTACAGAGTAAGCACATTACGATTCACTTAACCCGGAAACGCATACCTATAATCAACTTCTACAACATATTTAATTAATTAAACATTAGTTCAGGTTATTGTTAATATTATTTAGTAAATTGTGATAGCTATTACACACCTGCGCTACGCCCCAGAGCTCTGAAAACATATTAATTATGAACTGAGATTAAAATTTGACGAGTCGAGTTCGTAAATTGTAACATTGTAGCATTCGCTCGCTGTGTTTACTAGGATATAGGTTAGTTGAATTTAGTTAATATTTCAAGGGTTGACTTGCTGTCAAAATACGTACGTCACATAATATTAAGCCAAATGGCAGAAGAATCTTGGGTACTTTTGAAACTATTATGTTCATTGATGAGTAGGCAGAATTAGCACGAACGCACGAAAAACGCAAGAATTAGCACGTTTTTGGCGATATTTGCATGGACATCTAGTAAGCATTGAGAAACCTTGGGCATTGGGGCATTAGAAAAGCATGCTAAAGTGAAGCTATAAGTCTGCGGATGGCGAGCTATGGGTGGCTCGCCGTCCAATAGCAACCAGGCCCGGATCGACGGCACGTCGTGTTCCACGCGCGCCAAGAGCTATCAGCAACGAAGACGGGGCCCCATAGGGTCAGTGTCTGCTAGGGTTGCGGAATTTGTTCGAAAGAGTCACCGCGGCCCTGGAGCGCAAAGGGCACAAGAAAGATCACGGGTGGGTTTTAGTCAGTAAGAGTCTGACACTCCCTTCTGCTCCGCCCAGAGCGGGAGAAGTCATATGATGATTTCCCATAAAATAAAAAAAAAAGTGAAGCTATAGGGTGTAGCAGGTAGCTAGCTAAAGGCAGATAGATAGATCCTTAAGTAAAATAAATTTTACCAAAAAAAAACTTTTCAAAGCTTGCTTCGTACTTCCGGGTATTTTTTAAATACCTAAATAAGCTTTAACTATGTGTGATACCAACTGATCACGTTTTAAAACAACAGACAAGAGGCTCTGCACTTGACCTTTGACATTTACGATAGTGCTGGTAACCTTTAGGGACCTTCTTTGTTTTTAAACACAATATGAAGCAAAATTGGAGGATGGCATGACAAGTTCTACAAGGGTTCCCATAGATTCTTGGCTCCCATGCTGGAAACTCGAGGTACTTTCTTGCAAAGTATCTCGAGGTTTACTAAAACGTAGCGTACCTTTAAGAAGACATAGTATTAAAATATAAATAAATGGCAAAGTAAGTAAGTGTAAATCATTGTCATTGGTTATTTGCCGTGATACTAATTTACGTACTGTTGATATTTGAGGGTTGGAGCCACATGCTTTATTTTCCTTACTTCTCTATTATTTGTCAAATCAATAGTCATCCCCTTACCAACCCCATCACATTTCAGAATATCCATCGTTCGTTAATACCAAACTTTATTATTATCTGCCTAGCCTTTTCCCAAACCTGTATTGGGGTCAGACTCGTCATACCAGAATCAGCTCAATAACAGTATTTTAAGTGAAGCGGCTGCCTACCAGACCTCCACAACCCATTACCTGGGTAACACGGTACTTCTTGGCAACAATTGTGTCTGATTTTGTAGCTTCTGGCAATCCTTAATGAAGGCCAAAAATCTACAAATGACAATCAGGAGCAACGGCTTAGCATGCTTTTCGAGGCATGGTAGAATATCGATACGTTAAGATGGTCACCCATCCACAGACCGACCTCGGCAGGTGGTGCTTAACCTTGAAGATCTACGTGTGTGGCTGTTATCATTAAGCCACGAGCTCCTCAAATACTAAACTTGATACAAAGATACAGGTTCAGATTACAAAACCTACTTCAAAAAAGACAGGTGTTAAATATGTAAATAATATTTGATACATGTGTGAACTTATGTAAATGATGAGTATTTATGTAAAGCTGTACGGGTCATGGGATTATAATGTTTGTACAAATTATAAAGTTGTCGTAAACACTTTGGGAACGGAAAAGTTTTCCATTGGACTGTCTTTTTGCTTTCGAAATGAAGAAAAGGTAATTGTATGAAAATAAAACTCTACAAAGGAAATATTTTAAGTAGTTTCAAAGAGTCTATGTTTAGTACATTATTTCAGGTATTTGTTACTTACAGACACAATTTATCACAACCGTAAATCTATACTTAATATTATAAAGCTGAAGAGTTTGTTTGTTTGTTTGTTTGAACGCGCTAATCTCAGGAACTACTGGTTCGAATTAAAAATTAGACCATTTATCGAGGAAGGCTTTAGGCTATATATCATCACGCTTAAGCCAATAGGAGCGGAGCAGCGATAAAGAATGTTTTAAAATCGGGGATTCCACGGGGACGAAGTCGCGGGCAGCAGCTAGTCCTATATAAGCCCGTAAACGACTGCTGCGGAATTAGAATTTAAATTTCCGTACCTAATGCTGTGGCAAACGGATTGCAGTTTTTTGAATGAATATTCTATGGCTTCCCATTTTAAACACAGACCTAATTTAATAAGTTTTCTCAGCAAATATTGAAACGTAACTATTGATTTTAATAGCAAGAATAGAGCGGATCGCACGGTTTTATGACGTCACGAATTGGCTAATAGGCCCGTCTATACCAAGGCAAACTTTTGGCTAAAACTTGTACGGTGAATGAAATATTCGGACGGCTCTATTAAATCTATTCCTCTAAATCTATCTTAGATTGTTCACCAGATAGGTACCTATGAGTAAACGCTAATTTGATTAAAAGAGTGTAATAAGAAACAATTTGAGCAACTTCATTTTATATTCTAGCCGACCTAGCGAGAGCCTAAGTTACCATAAAAAGGCTGGCTCAGAATTTTTTCACCGTAATTTGACCGTTCACGAGTGCGAGCCATTATAAACGAAAGGCCTGAGGATTTTTTGTACACCTTCCCGCAACACTTAAGAAAAATTAGGTAAGCTCCCTAGCTTTGTTATTGTACCGCCATCTTCTTCATACATATTCAACGGTTATTTTTACTTAAATTTTCAATTGCAAAACTTATTCAATTTATGCTTGACGGTAATAGGAAGCTGGAAATCTTATTACCCATCCCCAAGCGATTTGGAGCTGCTTAACTGACGTCCGGGTGATATAAAATGCATTTGAGAGACAGAAATTAGACGCTCCGTAGATCTATCGTTAGATGCAATAATGCAGGAACTTTGTTAATGAGTTTCACCTCGCTTCATACCGCAAATTGGATTATAATGTTAATATCATGATTTGGGGTGCTCTCTCTCTACGGGGAACAATTTGGGTACTTCTTAGGGCGGCTGGGCGTCTATTATCCTCATTTCAATAAGAAATAAATTACGATTTCTTATTACATTTTCCATTATAGAGGGAAATTTATCAAGTTCATTCAACGGCGCGTGTCATGGAGTTTTATTAAATGTTTTTGTGTACTTTCCAGATTTTTATGTTACAATATTAGTTTACTTTTAGTTCATAGTTCTATCATAAGAGCCTGTGTGCTGTCGAAAGTCTAACTTTACTGTGCCTAAAGGTAAAATATGATGGCTTTAAAGGATATTAGATTTCACGCTATGAAATATTGTTTCTTGAAATAAAAATGTTCGAAGGAGATTAAGAAGGTCCTTTTTAAGAAACGGTCCGAAGAACAACACAAAGATACTACAGCATTTTCATCAAGAACGATGCACGAATTGTCATAAAAACATGTCAATTTTAACTCAGAATCAAACTAAACAAAAATGAACATTACAAATTACAATACATATAACGTTGCTCTCCCGAGTAATTTTGATTAATAGCAACACAAACTAAAAACAGAGCTGTGTGAAAATTCGCAAACAAATTCACGGACATATCGGCCGCATCGCCGCCGGACTGTGTCCCGCGTCGAAACAGGCGACCAGGCGGCCAGCACACACCGGGAGATTTACAATCTGTACTTAATGTCCCCCAACAATGAGATACAATTTAACTTCTCCGCAACCAAGCGATATTTACAAAGCAACACTACACTCCCGACAATATATTTCGCTAATGTTTTTTGGCCAGCGTTTACAAACTTCTGTGCAGCTATAAACTCGTTTTTTCTGTCGACTACAGCTCTACTTAATAACTTTATTGCTTGTAGTTGCAGTTCGTGTTTTTAATTTATAAATGGACCACGTCGTCGGCCCAATTTTAAGAGTAATATCGGGAATTCTAGACGAAAAGTGCGGTCTGGATTTTTTCATCGGGATTACAATGTTAATTAAATTGACTTAACCGAGGACTCGGCTGTCTCCCGAGACAACGTTTTATTCATATAAATTATTTTTAATCCTTTTCGGAAATTTTCAAAGTTCGATTTTGACAATGATGAGTCACAAAACTGTGCGCTGTTTCGCATGTTGAAGCGGCTATTCTTTTATCTGTATTCAAAATGGCGTTAGTAAAAAAAAAACAACTGTCAGATAAGCTGTCAAATGTATTGCAACATAAAAAGCGCGCCGGTACCCACTGATATTTCACATCGACAGATATTTTACAGGTAGCCATGAAAATCAAAAAGAAAAAAAAAATCTTGCTCCTATTTTAGCAAATAAAACTGAATAGGTAGGATAAAGCTTCCCTTCTCAAGTTCAAAATATTATAAGGGTGAAATAGGGCACTGTGTTTATCGGCAATGGGTCAGTGACCTTCATTTATGTGGTAGTAATAGTAAACTGTTACGATATTATCCCGGCATAATATTTTATATTCGATGTTATTTATGGCTCTATTAATTTGCAGAATTTTACGGCCGTAGCCCATATCCGTTACTAAAACTATAGATTTGAACATAGATGAATCTCAACATATTTTTTAAGAATATGTTTTTAGTTTTAAATGTTTTTTGCCTCAAAGGACGGATACAGTATTGCAGGATGTCAGATTTACATACAAAGTAAACTGATCACAAAAAGGTTCGGACGCGTTTGGAAACTTAATGAATTTATCGGTTTCTTGTTTTCTGTGGGACCTAAGCAATGCATAAAATAACTAAACAAATTATCGTTTCTTTTTAAGAAAATCAAACACAGTTTCTTAATTCGTATCTTATTTTAAAAAAGAGAATATCGCTAAAGTCCTGAAACACTGGCAACTAGAATTCCTGAGGCTCAATACAAAGTGCCATTTTATTAGCGGAATTGCTCACGTGACATTTGGACAGCGTTTGTCAATCACATCTCTGAGGGCCAAATGTACAATTTATTATGCAACTTTGATTAAACATTAGTAGAATGAATACTCAGATGTTTTGGCAATCGACTTCGCCATTCTATCGCTGTCAGAATGTCACTTGTTCAGAGCCTCTATCTAGATGATTATAACGTCCACCATTATGATAAACCACCTGGGCCTCAAGTCTGCTATTACAATAGTGTCAGAATGGTCTATCATTGATCTCATAATGGTCGATATTGACAATTTTGGTTATCTACTAATATAAAACCGTCACTATGACTTTCCAGTGGTCAACCACTGACACTCCATTGAAAGAAATGGCATAGAATGGTAATCTCGTACATAATGGCGAATGAATTACAGACGTATACCGTAATCTGCTAAAATGTTGACACTTCCTTTGATCAGTGACCTACCATTAGAACGTCATTGTGCAGTCATTGCTTTTAATAGTTCGGTTTTCAAAAAGTATTACGAGACCATTGACTGACCAATGATCGACCATTATGAATTTAGTAGATTACGAACTTTTAGCAAAATGACAATGGAATCGTGTTGGAATGACAAATTCATAAAAATAGCAAACTTGTGTTGTAGGTACTTTTATTTTCACCCTTAACAAGCTGTAAAATTAAAAAAAACAAACCTCTCAAACAATGACAAAATTCCCTCATTACTCAACTATGCCAACACAGACATATTAGCTAACAATTAATTTATTACAGAAACTCTCAACTTATTTCGCCAGGTACGGCCAAAGCAGGCAGAGGTCCATGACAACGAAATTCCATCAGCATTATGCTTTAATAAGCTCCACTAAAATTCGCCACATTGCCTTCAGCGCAGTTTAGCGGCTATTTCATTATGTGAGAATAACCTTTACAGGCGCCTAATAGCGGCCAGTATGAAAACCGGCTGCTGTAAAACTTTATAGCAGAATTGACGGCAGTGTTAGAGTTTAAGTTAAGAGTTTTGTTAAGTTTAAATTCAAATATTTATGTAGGCTCGTATATTTGAAATACCTCAATATGGTTGTCAAATACTTGCTCGATTAGATTATGCTGTTACGAAGGCGTCAAAAAATGGTAGAATACATTTGCTACAATTGCAGGCACTTGTAGATAAAATTGTAGAAAAAAATTAAAACAATATAAATCATTATACAAACAATGTAACAATATTTATTAAGTACCCTTGCGTACAAGTGTACAGTGTAAGAGTGTAGAAATGAGTTATTAATTCGGGTACCTAATTAATTTACCTAACTAACAAGTGCAACTTCGAAAAGGTCAATAAAATACATGCACATAATATAAAAATAATTAGAAAACCTGCACTTAAATAACAATGTCACCATAAAGGAATAACATATTAGTTCCAAACTAGAAAATAACTAAATGGATTTTGAAATAAATAAAACCAATGCTGTAGTGTAAATTTTCCCAATGACTTAAATCAGTATTGAGAATTTTGTTGTTTTTATTTACCGATAGCAAAAGAACATCATTTAAGTTGGGTTAAGTAACATATTTTTCATCCAAATTTATTTTATCACCTTCAAAGTATGTTCTTTCAGAAACGTTACACTTACGCCAAGGAATAATCTTATCATCAAAACATTTTATGAACATTTTTTCCAGAATTGAGTTCAGTTCTCACCGCGAATTCTTCTTATTTTATCTTCTCTTCTCGTTTTCCTCCGAATGAAAACGGATGTCACAAAGTGCGAATTCAAGTATAGAAAAAAGTAAGAAGTCGGGTAGAGCCATATCTGATGAATAAGGCTCGATAGTATTTGATGAGTTTTTGGTTAAAAACTCGTTCACAATGATGGCGTTGTGCAAAGGCGCATTATTGTGGTGCAAAATCTAAGAATTTCCTATTACTACTACGACTAGCCGAGTGGCAATATGTAACATACCCAAATAATTATTTAAAATGGTTCGGATCGACTCGTGAGACACACAAAAAGTTCAGCGGCTAACTCTCAAACTTGATCGAGGATTTTCAGTCACTATTTCCTTCACTTTTGCAATATTTATTTCAGTTTCAGACGTTGATGGTTGATGTTTGGTGCTTCCAGCACATCTCGACCGCTTTTGACCGCTTTGTACCACGTGTTTTTTTTATAAAGTCAATTCGCCGTAAGCCTCCTGTAACATGTTCAGTGACTGGCGATGCAAAATTTAAGACAAACCTTTTGCTCGATGTTTTTGTCCATTATGAAATTATTCGCAATCCATACTAGATATAATATAGCTATAACAGTATTTTGTATAAATAACACATTTAACTCAAACTAGGCGCCAAAAAAAACAGTTGGGCCAATCTAACAAAAAAAAGAGAAAAGAATTCGAAACTATAAACAAATCATCCATACCCGGTACTTTTTTGACTAAATGTACAAAATGGTTCAGAATAAACCGCAAAAAAAAATCAGACAAAAAAGTGTGCATAACGTGAAAAAGAAATCAGCTGTACGTTTTGTCGAACGTACAGCTGATTTCTTTTTCACGTTTTCGCGGTTGATCTCATAGTAAAGTTGTTCATAATGATTAGTACTATGACCCCCTTTCTGGTATTTTGTTATTCTGTTACACATTCATAATAATCGTATGGTTAAGTTTATGCGAGATGGAGCTAGGTTGAGCCAAGATAGTTGCGTCGGTAGTTTAATAGAAATAATTCCAAGACTTGCTGAAACTATTTCTGTTCCGCACGCATAACTAAAATATTACGGACGCTTTTGCTGAAGGAATCTATGGTTTCTTGGAGGTGAAAGTAACGAAAATAACTTTACTCATGAAAAACTTGTTATAACTTTCCCAAACTGATATAGGTTTTCCATACGTACAAAACGTTCAGGTCATTCTTCATTCATTTGTTCTTTGTTCGTTTCATTTCATTGTACGTACAACTAAGGAGTGAAATTTCCTGCCCGAATCTATTTTGCTTGATAGCTAGAACCTGGGGATCTAAGTTCAAGGCCAGACCTTTTTTTTTCTGGAAAGGAAATCATCAAATGACTTTTCCCGCTCTTGGTGGAGCGGAAGGGAGTGTCAGACTCTTACTGACTAAAACCCACCGGTGATCCTTCTTGTGCTCTTTACGTTCCAGGGCCGCGGTGACTCTCTCGGACAAATTCCGCAATCCTAGCAGGCACTGACCATATGTGGCCCCGTCTTCGTTGCTGACAGCTCTTTGAGGTGCGCGTGGAATACGACGCACCGTCGTCCCGGGCCTGGTTGCTATCGGGTCGGCGAGCCATAGCTCGCCATCCGCAGGCCCACGCCTACGGTGGCCGGGAATCGCCCTGCGTTTCGCCTGACGCTCGTGGCGTCTTCTTCTGTCTGTCGTGACGCCTGGGAAACCTTACGCTCCAGCCGCCGCTGGAGCTTTCCCACTCCCGCACGCGTTCCGCCTACTCCTTCGCTAGCATTACTGATTCGCAGAACCTAGACCCAAGATCCATGCGGCTGTTATATTTACCCGCGAGTTCGAACAAAATAGTAGTTCGCGGGTAAATAATACCAGTCTCATGGCAATGCGACATGAAACAGCATCAACCTGAAGTCTTCAAGTGAAGACTGAATAGTTCCATCTGGGCAAGCGTGCTCCATCGTCTACCACATCCTTGCTTTTCATCAGGTGAGACTGTGGTCAACCGCGAATCTATCAGTTATCATAAAAAGGCGATATACACATAAACACAACATTGTCTGAAAAAGGTTTTCCTTTTAAGACCTTACGATACTGTACTCTATGTCCACGTGAGACCTTTGTAAAGTATGAAGACAATGCAATAAATATTCACTTGGAAAGTAATAGTACTTACCCATCACAAAATAAAATATAACAAAGAACTTCTTGTTATAATAAACATCAGCCTGTCACCGAGATTTCATAATAAAACCTACTATCGGCTTCAAGGAAACTGGCTCTTTGTAAATTCTATTATTTTGTTCTTCAAAGTTTGCGTGAAGAAAATTATATTTCTAAATGTCAGCTCTTCGCAGAAGGCGTCAAACAGAATAGATGTCATATAAAACAAAGATTTTGACGCCGAAATTACATAGGTAGCTGTTTTTAGCCGAGTTTTCTGTGATAGTAGAAGTTTCACCATTGAATATAATTTATGTACCTACCTTGGAAGTTATCAAAAGATCTAACTCAAAAATGTGTGTAGAAATTCATAGAATCTAGTATTTTACGACTGATTGATAACGGCAATTGCACTTGTGCTATTTTTTGCAACGATGGAGCTAGCTCGTCTAGAAGGAACCTATTCGCTCTTGACTTAAAGACTATGCGAGCTATGAGTGGCTCGCCGACCGATAGCAACTAGGCCCGGGTCGACGGCGCGTCGTGTTCCTCGCGCACCTCAAAGAGACAGCTCTTTGAGGTGCTCAAGGAACGAAGACGGGGTCCCATAGGGTCATTGCCTGCTAGGGTTGCGGAATTTGTTCGAAAGAGTCACCGTGACCCTGGAACGTAAAGGGCACAAAAAGTATCACGGGTGGGTTTTAGTCGGTAAGAGTCTGACACTCCCTTCCGCTCCGTCCAGAGCGGGAGAAGTCATTTGATGATTTCCCATCCAGAATAAAAGGTTCATGCTATTTCATGTCGCAGTGTGAACCATCCATATATGTAAGCAGTAAAATTTACTGCAGGAGTCTGTCTTTCCTGATACTCGAAGTTACGATCTGGCAGATCATTACTTGAAGATCTTTAGATCTTTAAGTTAATGAAGAATAAGTTACTTCTAGACAAATGCTTGTTCCAGCGTCGGCCACGCCATCGCTTTCCATCAGGACAGATTTTGGTCAAACTTAATCCTATCAATAATAAACAAACTCCTTTAATGAGGATACCTGTGACTAACCAGTAGGCTCGCTAAAGGGTGCCTATATTTGCCGTAATTCTTGTATTTTAGGCGTCTGTGTTTCATTCTTCTTTCATCTCATTAAAACAATGTCACAGAAATATCAGTCTGTCCAAATGGCTGCGCTTTATAATTTCCATAACAAATTCAGTGTAGTGGGTAAGTTTATACAGAGGTCACAGCTCTCGACTTCGTCGCGTTGCCAGAGAGATATCAATTTGCATGCACTCAAATGGAGGGCGTTTCGAGGGTTGTCCCTTTGAAACAATCGTTTTTGCCTCTTGCCTTCATTTTGTGTATTTGAGCCAGATTTAATGGAATGTCTGACTGGCGGGATCAAAATGAATGAAATGTTATTTGTGGAAATAAAAAGTATAACATTTTTTATTTCAACAAAAAACATTTCATTCATTTTGGATCCCGCGGTATGACGGGGCTATGAATTGAAAGACATGAAACTCTTAGTCTATTTTCTTGTATAATTTATGAAACAATGTTTGTTAAAAAAAAAAAACTTCTAAGCTAACGTCACATTCTAGGCTTCTCAAGTAGGCAGATATAGTTTATTATGCATAGAATCGAATCGCAGATTTTTTTTCAGTTGTCATGGCAACTGAGTCTATTCGAGTGGCAGAAGTATCTTTCTTAAGACCTTAATATATTCGTCTTAATCTTAATTGTTTCTACCTATTCAAATAAAGAATAGGCACCTCAATTTCAAATCTCATTAACGAACCTCGCAAATCCTTAATGAAATCAAATATTTTATACTTGCATAGGGTTACCAAAGAATGTAGCAAATTCATTCACAAGTTTGGGCTTAGTGCTTTGAACCGTATCCACGAATAACAGCCCGCGTCAAAATATTTAGGGTAGCGCCATAATGTCGGAGTCTAGCGGACCCAGTAGGTAAGCAATTATTATTTTAATCAAGTCTGGAGAAAACCCAAATACCTGAGTTAAGTATGTGAGGTTCACCACTGTGGGATATTAGTATTAGAGAAATTCTCTAAGTTCATTATTTTAGTTGAAAAACTTATTCACGTGGAAATGTCACTGTACTGAATTTTGGGTTGGGAGTAGTTAATGGCCTGTGTATTGCATTTGGGGACATATTAAAAAAATATATATGTGATAAGGCTAAAATGACTATTTGGGAATTTGGGACTTTTCAACTGTTTACCAGAAGGTCCAGTCTGCTGTTATGATATTCTTTAGTTTTATTATACGTCACGGTATTTTTAACTTACTTTATTTTGTAAATTGTTGTTGTACAACATAAAATCGTGTTTATCGCATTTTGAACTTAATGCCTTACTATTTGAAAATAATTTATGTTTTTCAATTTTAATTTTCAGCTGTTCACAGTTGATGTTTTGCTTCCTCGTCTTTACTTTTCATGAAAAGTCTATTTACGTGAAATATTAATGGTAGCTTTAGGTACCGGTATTTGAAGTTGAGAAAAACTGTTCCTCCAAGTTCATGCGCTATCCCTAGGGGACAATGTATCTTGTACGAATCAAGCCAGCTTATGTTCTGCCACTAGAGTGTATCGTGGACTTTATCGAAAAAGAGATGATCTGAAATAAAGTGCTTCTGCTGCTGACTAGCTTTACGTGTTTTTTAGGCATAGGGGGGATCATACCACTGATGTCTAAACTCCGGTCTGCTACTGATAAATACGCTACGTGTCGTGGGATCGATTCTCGCACGGAACAAATATTTGTATGGCCTATATGTATAGCCCGATATGATAGTTGTTCCGGGTCTGGCTGTTTGTGTATGTGAAGTTATATGTTTGTACCCACGACACAGGAGAAATTCCTAGTGTGGAGCAACGTTTAAAAAAATGCCTAATAGAAAACCCCAACAACAGTTTGCTCGACCCGAGAAACGCACCCACTTAGGGTCTCACGCTCAGTTTGCGGTTTGTAACAACTGGACCAACGAAACTGTTAAGGTGCCTTAATTATGAACTAAATCCTTAAAGATTTGTATGTCATAAACAAGACAATTGGTGTTGTCACCAGTGAGGCGATAGCTTTTTAAAAGCTTTTATTTAACTTGCAATGTATGTATGTATGGGTGGAATCTTGCTACTCAATTTTGAAGCAGATATCTTCAGTCGATTGAATCGAAATTTTGTATACACGTTTAGTTTGGATGACAATACACAACTTATCGTGTACCAACTTATAGCCTCATTATACACACTGCTAGTGATCATATAAATTAATTTATATGATCACTAGCAGTGCCTCGCGGTTTTACCCGTGTAGTTCCCGTTCCCGTGGGAATATTGGGATAAAATATAGCCTATGTCACCCGGGGATAGTGTAGCTTCCAAACAGTGAAAGAATTTTTCAAATCGGTTCAGTAGTTTCGGAGCCTATTCAATACAAACAAACAAACAAATCTTTCCTCTTTATAATAGTAGTATAGATTTAAAATAGTAGTATAGATAAAAGCTTGTCACGAGGTTTGCGTAAAAACTTATAAGCATTTAATTAAACAGAAATTTAAAAAAAAAAAACTTAGCAGATTAAGTGACTCAATGAAATAGGTACTACATAGTTAATATATTAAAAGATTTTTTTCTTCTTTTTAGAGCATTTAAATAAAAGCTTTTTCTGCTTTTAATTTATTTATAATCGTAAGTTGATAATACTTACGCTAGGAAGAAAGATGCTTCTAAAGTCTTCTATTTAACGATGGCTATTAAAATTAAACATAAAATCAGATAAAAACATTGTAATCGTTAATTATGTACTGTAAGTACTGAATAGTGTGGTGGTAAAATAACTGGGATATTCGAAAGAGGTAGTGCTTTAATGTTTTTTAAGATTAAGATTTAAGTCTGCTTTTTTTTTTTAATCTTACGGGTAATTCGTACTAAACTATTTTCTGGTATTTAACTCGCGATCTGATAAAAAAAAACAGTTGTCGCTTCTTGTTTATCCCTGAATCAATTTATACGTAAAAATAAAAGTTACATACACGCGTACTTTATTAATAAAATTTATTATTCGTCAAATTTTCGGATATCAAAGCCACATAGTTACTTAATATTTAAGACATAGTTATACAATATCAATTTATACATCTTGATATACAACGTGTATCACAATAAACGCAATACCTAATAAGGGGTCATTGTTATATACTGAATAGCTGTTTTTTTTCGCGGTTTTGTTTTTTGTCCCACAATGGAAATTGTTTTTAATTATAAGTACAGTGAACTCTTTTGAGGTATTACGTTTGTTCTGTTACAAGGTATATAATACCCTTAGAAAATATTATTATTTTTTATGTAAAGGTTACCCTTTACTTAAAAAATAACAACAAATCTAATACTAATATTATAAAGACGAAATATTTGATTGTTTGTTTGTATTGAATAGGCTCCGAAACTCCTGAACCGATTAGAAAAATTATTTTACTGTTGGGAAGCTACACTATCCCCGGGTGACATAGGCTATATTTTATCCCCATATTCCCACGGGAACATGAACTATGCAGGTTAAACCGCAGGGCCCTGCTAGTAGAAAATAAACATGAAAAAATTACATTTACACTATGAAAACAATACTTAACTAAAAAAAAACTACTACTGATGGATCGTTATATTGATGACATAATATTGTTTCCTAAATTTACTTAACCCTGACCACTGAAATAAAAGTCCGTATTCATAGTCCTACCGCGCAGCGAGAACAATAGCCATCACATTTGTTCCGCTAATTTTGTGACATCAGTCGACCAACGCTATGTGGAGAGTTTTACTGATGAGTATCGTGATTGCTTTCGTATTTGTGATAGGGAAATGATGAGTTTGCATAGTAATGTACGGGTATCTTACATTGTTTTTAATAAATATCAATTTTATCAATATCGCAGTATTTATTTATTTATAAACCTATACCTATACGTATATTATATAATTTGCCTGATCATTTGATTTTTGTAGTCTAGTCAAATTACGCCGACAATTAGGCTAACTTTGCAATAATGCTTAAATTTGATATTTTTCCGTTAACGCGTAGAGCGATAGACAGGATTTTTTTTAAATGCAGCCTTCAAAAAACGAATACCACGTGTTAGTATTTTTAAATAAAACATCTAATTACAAAAATAAAGTTCAAGTTTTACAAGTAGGTCAGTAAATTAAATATTTTTAATCTGGCTACTATCCATTTTTCTTTAAAGAATGTTAAGTTCAAGCATAAAAGTACCTGCTTTTTTCAGCCCAAAAAATTTACTTAATTTTTATCTTAAATCGATAACAACAAAATTGCATATTATCTGTTAGCACAAGTTATTGAAATTATTAGTTTCCTTTTCTATAGATATTGTAAAAAAATAATAGAGATAAAAAAGGGAAGAGTTTTTGCAAAGTTCAAAGCTAATTTGACTGGCCTTTTTAATAACAAAACTTTTGGATACCACGTCACTATGGTATTTAGTATCATTTTTTTTTTGTTTTATAACCAATATAACAATGCAACAATATAACAATATAAAAAAAACGAAAAGGTCATTAGAAATTATAGAAAGAAAATAATATTTTAAAACATGCTTGATAGTCAAAATAAATATAACATAGTAATGAAAACAAAATAATCCTTACATATAAAAAATAAAAACAATGATAATAAAAAAATAATAATAACCAGAGGTCGGAATTAGGTAGAGTTGTATTATTTTTGTACTTGCATCGAAATGTTGATATTAATATAGATCTTCCCGGGATTTCTTATAGACAATCCCGTGTGGCCAGCAATATTACAAATAAATAATGATAAAAACTTCAGAGATAGATAATACCTACAAATAAAACAAAGATAATTAACATACAATGTTTATTAGTATTTACATTAGTTCACAATACAATTGATTAATAGTTGTAAGCAAATTCTCATACTTATACCTACTTCGCCTTTTTTATAAATACGAAAATACGTTTGCTTCTAGCCTAGACTCGTGAGGTTTTGCTAATTCGATTCACTCAAAATACCACTAAGATTTGAAGTGGTCGCTTCCGACTACTGTATAACTTTTGTCGTTGATGTAAATTTGGTAACGACGCGCGTGCAGTGGTTTAAATTGAATAAAAGTAAAAAACGATTTTTATTTAATAAATCATGGGATTTGAGACGTGTCCACTTTATTCTTTCGCTGTATGAAATCAGTGTAAGTACATAAATAACTCTATCTAATTCCGACCTCTGATAATAACCCGTTTTTAGCAAATCCTTAATAGGTAATTAATGTTTTCTACAAAACAGCTATCACTAGAGCCAAACCACTGAAATGAACGTCCATATATATTCATAGTTCTACCGCGCAGCGAGAACAAGAGTCGAGAATGCGCCGCGCGGCCATCACATTTGGTCAGCTAATTTTGTGACATTAGTCGACAAACGCTATGTGTAGTTTTACTGATGAGTACCGTGATTGCTTACGTGTTTGTGAAAAGAAAAAAATGAGTTTGTTTAGTAATAATCGTTGCACTATTTTATTATTTACAAACTTAGATACAACGATTGCCAAAACGTCCAAAACTTATGGATACTCATTATTACTGAAACATTTTGTCTCTGTTAAGAGTCGTAGTTACTTATATAATGGTTAATCTTCGATCACTAACAAAGTGGTCAATCCAATTTGTTTCTCTATTAAACCTGATAAAAATCCAACTGCACATGAGTGGCAGCAAAAACAAAAGAATAACTAATAAACAAAAAAAAAAAAATTATATGCGTTCAATTTAAATGAAAGTGTGAAATGAATTAAAAAAAAAAAACAATCCTAAACATTTTGAAGTTTGTGCATCGTCATGGCAGATAAAATGTCACTCTGTTCAAAACCAATGTGAATCAAGACAAATAAACTCATAATAACTTACATAATGGGTTGTAATTAAAACAGACACGGTATTAATAATAATGTCTCTGTATGAACACTTAAACTTCCATCCAGGGGTCGTCAAGTGCGAGCGGTGCCACAGCCGGGAAAGGAATGCAATCTGCGGCGGAATGCTCCCCACTTGAATTAAATTTTAGCCATCCCTGCTCGGCAGTGCATCAGTCAAGTTCCTTAAGGGCACGATCACATAAACGCGGTTTTCTTTCTCCACGAAAACGCGCGCTCCGCCGACGTTTTGACGTCTTCATTTAATGTCAATGCTGTTAAAGTGAACATAAAAACAAATGGTTAAAAAAATGTAATTTTAAACGATTAGAACTTTTGTTAGTCACCAAGTTTCAGCTTTTATAAAGTTTTCTTCAGGGACGGATTTTAGGGGCGGGCTGATAGATGATAGTTTCTGCTGTTGTAACGGCGGGTCGTTTTCGAATTGGTTCAATGGTGCATCGATCATTTTTAGCTCCTTTGCCGCACACATCGCGTTAATAGTATCACAAAGTTTTATCAGAACATAATTTGACAGAATTATGTATACCAAAATTAGTAATGCATTAATCCATGAAACCGGTTTATTTTTGTGGTATGTTTTTAATACCATGCGGCTAACGTTAATGATAAACATCACTACACATGGAATCATAATCAATTTATGAATAAATATCCGCATGTGTGTGAAAACTCTACAGTGATTCCCGCCGGATTAAATGCAACAGTAGCAGGCCACTATACAACTATGATTATGGCGGAAATGATTAATATTATTCACTTTTATATACGAACAAGTGTCTTTCAATGCTCACTATTACAAAATAACAGTTGTTATACTATTCCATTATTAAATGGTTATTATGAAAATGTCAATATCCTACTACCAATTATTTGTATTCCATTGAAAATGTAAATAGTAACAGTTAATTGTTTGCATTTGTTATACCTAGAAACTTGGTATAACAAATGCATTTTTAAAACATCTTTCGAAGTTATTTTATGAGAAAATGTATAGTTTTCAAAATGTTCTTACAAGTTTTCATAAACATTCATTGAATTATAACTATTGCAACGCTTTTATTTATACGATGTTTTATTCGCCGTCAGTGTTAATTTCAAAGCCTCTGTGGTGTAAGCAACACTTGAGCGGAGAACGCGCGCTAAAATATCGCGACAGTTTGGAGGCGCCCTTACGATCCCGGAGGTATTTGTAAATATGACTTTTACGTAATTGAATTTTTAATACGAACTAACTATCTTTTCTTTTAAGCGTGAAAATTTAGTTTAGCAAACGCTAAAGACTAGTTATAATTCATCTTGCCTAGCCTTTTCCCAACTATACTGGGGTCGGCTCCCAGTCAAACCAAATTCAGCTGAATACCAGTATTTTACATGGAGCGGCTGGCTACCAAACCTCCACAACCCATTAACTGGGAAACACGGTAATTCTTGGCAAGATTGGAGTCAGATTTACGGGCTTTTGACAATCTGTAACGACTGCCAAAGATCTACAAATGACAGCCGGGACCAACGGCTTAGCGTGCTTTCCGAGGCACGGAGGAAACTCGACGAAATGTTAAAGTGGTCACCCATCTACAGACCAACCTTGGCAAGCGTTGCTTAACCTTGGAGACCGCTCCTTTAGCCACGAGCTCCTCCAAAACTAGTTATAATTATTATACCTATATTTAATTTTTCTGTTTGGTATTAGTGGTCCCCACAGGGTGTTTGTAATGAAGTACATTTCGTAGATTACCTACGTAAGCATGTTAATTATTTTGTTACTTATTTTTCATGTTTCGTTTACATAAAAAATAAATTGAACGAAAACAAAAGACTGAAAACTTTCAGATTTTATATTAGTGGTAGTGTAAACGTAATAATAACTTTACTCTATTTCTACAAGGTAGTTTTTGGGTAACAAATAATAACCGACGCTTCATGGCTATAATTAAATCCGCCTATTTGTAATCTCTGTCCCTTGTGTTTAGTTAGACAACGTTAAATGGTCTTATGAATCCTTTATTTTGTGTGTTGTCGCTAAAAGCTCCGTGCTTTGACTACAAACAGACCGACTAAAAGTAAATTGGCATTCCAACGCAGAATTGCTAACATTAACTTTAATTAGATTAGTACACCAGACGATTCGATAGCGCACGAAAAAATGCCTACATTTGAATAATTTATTCTGTTTCAAACAAAGCACAAAACTTAGCTCTCAAATAATTCAGTTGGTCTATTTTGGTTAACAAATGTTGAACAACATAAACACGAAATGGGGATTAAACAATAATCCAAAAGCCCTATAGAACCGTGCGAGCTAAACTTTCCTCGAATTAGCTTCTTGCTTTGATCACTACATAAATTCATTAAAGTACTCCAGTGTTATTAACGATGATTATAACGCCGGAAGAGGTCTGAGGGTGGCGGCTGGCGGGACTCGACCAAGGCGGCGGTTTCATTTCCCCTATTTGCAATTCAAAAATTCACTCTGCCTTCCAGCTCATTCGTCTGTCTTTAACAGAACCCTCTCTTTCTCACTCACATTAAAATGTATATCGATCCTTGTCCCGCATCACTGCTTTTTAGCCACCAGCAAAGCCACTAGACACTTTCATGCAACGACCATGCGTAAAACTCGAACGGACAACGGTTCGTGCAGTTTGTTTCGAAAGGATTAGCCATAAATAGTTCTTCCTCATTACATTTTCATGAAGGCGCCCTCTAGTTGTGGAATTTATGCTGAGAAAAGTTTGAGCTTTACTGAATAAAAGATATCTATTTGGCAGTAATACTGGCGGGTTGCCAGGCGACACTTCACGCTCGAGTTCAACTTATTAGATGGAAGATGGGTCAACTGAAATCTATCGCAATACTTACGAGGAACTTGAACTCAAATATTTACTGCAATAATATTTTAGTTTTACAATTGGGGACATAAATGTACGCAGCCAATAGTTTCAATAGCTACAGTGGTCAGCAAATAAGAAATCTGTCACTATTCTTGCCAAAAGACAACGTATTACCCAGTCACTATATAGTGGCAGTTGCTCCAAGTAAAATACTGGTCATCTGTTTGAGATGGCATCAGACTTTAACATAATTGGGTAAAAGGCTAGGAAGACTGATTTCGTACGTCCCTAAATGCGTGTAGAAGACCTGAAATCGTTTCATTGCACCGTATTTTATTATTATTAGCCTACGTTAGCCACCGCACCATCAATTAATCACTGCTAGCGGAAGGAAAACAGCGCGAGGAAAACCACACGTCTCACAAATGAGTAATGTGTTAAATTTTCTGGAAATGGCTGTCACTTTGTACGTTTTTCTATTATTATTTTTTTTGTACATTTTTCTAGCATATTTTCAGGGTCTTTGAACTAGTTGAAAGATAACATACACGCAACTTTTCGTCCAGGGTATGGGGAATAGGCGTTTACCAAGTTTAGGCGATTAGGAATACTCAATAAATATGTCACCGGAAAATTGTTGACTCCGTGAATTTGTAATAAATCTTTATTAGATAATAATTTCCCGAAACATTATGAAGAAGTTTTTTAATTCAATAGTTTCCAATATATCCGTGTCTTATTAAGCATGTCAATATTTTACAGTTTCACGCAATATTTTACAGTCTTACGGCGTTTGTAACTGTCCGTTGGCATATTATAAAACTATTCCGTTACTGGGTAACTAATAGATAACGCACAGCCAAAACTACTGGTCGAAGTAAGCTGTTTGGCATGTAGGTTCCTTGGGGCGTGTAGAAGGGAGCACTAAGGGAGGATTTCGTGAAATCATTACGAGAACGGGCAAAAACGGGATGTGTACATAAGAAGTCGCGGGCAAAAGCTAGTTATTTAACAAACAAACTCAGTTTAGGATTTTAGGATTAGGACTTTTTATTTAATTCTAAAATGCCAAAGCCAAATAATACCCATTTACTGGGTAGTGGAGGTCAGATAAGAAGTCGCTCCAAGAAAAATACTGGTATTCATATCCATCCGGCTAACCAGCTCCAGCCAGCCAGTTTCCAATCTAAACTGGAAGCTGATTCCATCATGGTTTGAAAAGGCGAAGCAGATTGATAGATGACTTAGTTACTATATGTATAAGCAAATAGCATTGTAATATCATTTACTTCAATATATAGAAACTATCACGTGGATGTTATATTGTGCTCACATCAGAATCCAACAATATTGTAATGTCATGTTATTCGTTGGTAGGTACATTTATTGTAATCCAGGCATATATAGGAAAGCCTGGATTAACGAGACTTTTCGTGGCTGGATTTATTGAAACGTTGAAACATGACAGAGTAAATCTAGGTCACATAACGCAATATTTGCGTATCGTGTTGTAGCCTTTTTATGTTTATTAGTACCTTTTATTTTGACAGAGTGTTTTTTATTAGTGTATATCCTAAATCGTATTAAACATCCAAAGCTCGTTTATAAATATAACGTGCTTGTTTTTTTTTTAAATTTATCACTCCTCAACGACGGAACTGATTTGCATGAAACGATACGTTTTAGGCCTAGGGTAACCAACCCGTTGGTTTCCTATCACTAAGCCTGCGATGTCCATCCATCTGTCTGTCAGTGGAAATCTCATGAATCGCACCTAATAGGTAGACGGTTAAAATTTTCGCAGTGTGCGTTTTTTATAATACTAAGCTAAAACGTGATTTTTACGGTTTTTAGTACCCACAGAACCCCGCGAAAACTGTGAATTAGCCGGTTTTTATGTCGTTATTGGTACGTTCCGAAGCCGCCAGCACAAGTTGTAGTTAATTATTGTTCTATAAATTTGAACTTTTACTGGCTTTTTCTTAAATAAATAATATCCCAATCCTACCTATCATGCTAGGAATAATCATAAATACTTATCAGTAACCGAGGGTCTACAAATGTGGATTTTAACCCTTTATGATCCCTTTGGGGAATACAGACATGAGAGGGATATTGCTCGAATAGGTATATTAAACGAAAGGAATATTTCATGGTCAAAATATCTACTAATCACAGAAAAATATAAAATCGTGGCTTTTAAAATATCCATCTTTTGAACACGATTGTTTCTAAAATGAACCAAGATGAATTACGCTACTAAATTCGTCATAATATACATACATGACATATACAAAGTGATATGCACTAACATATCACATGGAATATATTGCGACTCGGACCGCGCCTCAGGCATTTACCCGACTCTGGTTTTTGACATCAGTTTAGGTAGGTCCAACTCCATAAATACGAGAGCTTATCTTATTTACGATATTATTGTTGGGAACATGGTCTTTTGGGACAAGTTTGGCCATTTGTTATGAGTACAGCAAGGATACTGTTTTAGATTTATGATCTTTGTCTGTGGTATTGGTTTCGTAGTGAGGTTAATTTGTAGGTACCTAATTGGCCCCGGCCGTCGGGAGTCGCAGGGCGATTCCCGGCCACCGTAGGCGCGGGCCTGCGCATGGCTAGAGATGGGTCTGACGTCCGACAGCAACCAGGCCCGGGTCGACGGTTGTGTTCGATATGCTCCTCAAAGAAATGTCAGCATAGAAGACGGGGCACTCTAGGACCAGTGCCTAGAAGATTTGCGGTGTTTGTTCGAAAGAGTTACTGTGGCTCTGGAACGCAAAGGGCACTAGGAGAAAGACAGATGGGTTTAAGTCAGTTCGAGTCTGACACTACCTTCCGCTCCGACCAGAGTGGAAGGGAGTGTCCATTCCATTACTGAGTAACTGAAAGATAACGCACAGCTGAAACGACTGCTCGAAGAAAGATGGTAGGTTCGTTGGGGCGTGTGGAAGGGAGAGGGGAGCACTAAGAGAGAATTTCGCGAAATCCTTAAGAGAACGGGGAAAAACGGGATGTGCACATAAAAAGTCGTGGGCTAAAGCTAGTTGTTGTCTAAATACGATAAGCCACAAAAGTTTTTATTTAAATGCTCTAAAACGAAGAAAATCAAATTTTCCTTTAACATTTTAACTTTCAACTTATAGCCTCATTATACACAATTTATATCATAGAAACTTGTCGCGCGATTTACTTGTGTAAATAAACTTGTACCCATTTAATTGAAAAACTTAATCTGCTCTCTTAACCTCGCGACATATTATGTACATGTGCATATATACAAAATCTCAGCTCAATCGGCTGAAGATAATATCTGCTTCAAAATTGAGTAGCAAGATTCCACCCAAACAAACATAAATACATTACATGAAATAAAAGATTTTTTAAACACTAATTCTTGCGGCCAATTCTACTTAAAAAAAATACAACCGACTTCTACATAAAAAAAAAAAACAAAAGGAACAAAATAACTTTAATTTCGGAACTCGGTGTTTGCGGTTGCTTTCTCGTTTTTTGAACACCAACTTCCGAAATTAAAGTTATTTTGTACTTTTTGGTTTTTTTGTGTGGAAGTCGGTTGTATTTTTTTGTAAAAGTTTTTTTTTTCACTTTTTAGTGGTACTCTCCACCCCCCACCTAAAAGTACCAATCACTTTGGTGTAAACAATAAACAAATATGTGATTTCAGCAATCCCGAACGATTTGCTATCATTTATTAAAGAGTTCCGTTTCCTACCATCTCTGTTCTTCACCAGATGTTCACCAAACTCACGATCACTTTGAAATACTAAGATGCTCTTCCAAACCATCGTATACAATTTTATTTTTTTCATTTTACATCGACAAGAGGGAATCAGAACGTCGTCAATGTAAACTAAGCCACGCATTAATAGGGATAACTCAAATACTAATCGTGAGATCTCAATCAATAAAAAAATATAGTCGAATTGAGAACCTCCTCCTTTTTTGGAAGTCGGTTAAAAAAATTTCGCATTCGAACTTCAGTCTCAATTTATAAAAAAAACGCATCTAATTTCCCTGTATTTTAACATATTGCATTGCTTTTTTCGATTGTTGAAAATTCTGTAGAACCAGCGCTCTGAATAAAATTCTTCCCAAAAACGCCGCAGACTTGGTGTTCTACTTTCTCATTTCATAGCAACCAGCCTACCAATTACTGACTTTTTCACGTCAACATTTTGTCTGAGTTAACATACGCATCATATTTTTTAACTTTACCGCCCTACTCATCATTTGCCTTTGTTGTTCAAAGTGAGAAGCGTAAAGTGCATTGCGGGTATGTAAATTGGGTGTAATGTGTAATAACATGTAAATCTATACACGTTTTGATGGATATGGCTATAAGGGGCGCGTTACACCCCGGGGACTCGTCCCCACACCACAATACAACCGGTACTGTGTACGAGTGTACTATACTATAATATAGTAGTGTCGTGTGTATGCTGCCTATCTTTTCCGTTTTGAAAGCTATATTTTAGTTTTGTGGTAGTGTTCTTTTATTATTATATCTGTAGGTTTGAATCTGTAGGGTTTTCTGAAGAAAAGCTATTATGGAAAAAATAATTTATAGTGTTTTAATTTTCAGTTCCGAAAGGTTTTATAAAATATTCTAGAACTCAATGTTAGAAGATTTAGAATATTATAATTTCTAGTTCCGTGAAACGGGGTGGATTGTAACGTTACTTAAATACTGTTTGCAGCAACGAAGAACTTCATTTAATTTATTATTTATTGATTATTAATCAATTAATTATTTTTTTAAATGGTTGCTTTGTGACAAATAATTAATATGGTATTTAAGTGAAAATCCCACAATAAGTTTAGTTTTTGTTAACCTCTGTATTTTTATCTACCCAGCTTTACCTGGTAATCTAATCTACTCTGTTCACTTATAAAACATTCTCTTAGGGATGTTTTCCAAAATAAATTATATTATTAAGGTTGGATTTCCTAAAATTGTACCTCCTGTTCACGGCTCTTAGAATTATGGTAGGTAGTGGTTTGTTCATAGTCCAAGTATAATCGTTCTATCCATCAATATTTTTTTTAAGTTACGTATAGTATCCAGCGTAGATATCTTCCTTTTATCGTATTCATGTCTGAAAAACAATGGAGGCAGGATGTTCAAAACTAAGTTATTTTGTGGAATAAAAAGCATATTGTGACGCGTGTATGCGTAAGGGTGGGTACGTGACAAACCCAGAGAAAAGGTCGCGACATTCACATGAATTTGAAATGGACAATTTATTAGATATGTTTCAATGTTTGCCAAAAGTTTCCGGTTATAATTGCTTAGTCAGTACGCAGACTACGGTAAAAACATTTTTAACTTCTGTGGACCGAAGACATTTGTTTAGTCTTCAGTGCGCACGCTGTCATTGTTTTTATACAGCTCGATAATGTGACTTAAAACAGTCGGGGCTCAACTGTCTTACGAACAGCAGTTATGCATTAGGGCCTGATTTTGTAATCGTGAAGTTTTGACGTATTTATCAACCGATTTCCAAAAAACGAGGAGGTTCTCAATTCGGCTGTATATTTTTTTTGTAATCTTTCTTACCTCATAACTTTGTATTGGGTGTACCGATTTTGATAATTCTTTTTATATTCGATAGCTGGTGCTTGACGTGTGGTATCATTTATTGTGAGATCTGATGACTAGTATTTGAGTTATCCCTAATAATGTGTGGCATAGTTTACTCTTGTCGAAGTAAAATGAAAAAATAAAATTGTGTACGATGTTTTGGAGGAGCATAAAAAATAAAATAAACTATCTTAATTCGGATACCTCCGTGATCTTATACCGTACTTGCAACATAATGTTGTGTTTTTATAGTAAATTAAAAATAATAAGCACCTAAAAACTAGAGTAAGTTATAACTTTCTGATCTACAAGTTAGCTAAGAGACCTTGGGATCAGCCAGCATTACAATTTAATAAATGCTGGAAACATGCTATATACTAAATAAATATTGAGTTGAGTTTAAAGCCACTGGGAATAGGTATTTATTATTTTTTGCAGTTATTTTTGATTAACTTTGCTCCAGTGGCCAATCTCAAAGGAATTATGCATTTTCTGGAATGAAAAGTAGCGCCCTCAGCGATAACTTTGTAGAGATTCCTTGTATAAGTGAAATAGTTTTATCTATACTTATAATAAATCTGTAGAGAGGTCAATTCTGTACAAGGAATATATTTTCAAAATAACTATCAGGGGGTGATTAGTGATCGATACTGGTGCCAAAAATGCAATCAGTAAAATTTTTGTCTGTCTGTCTGTCTTTCTGTCTGTCTGTCTGTCTGTCTGTCTGTCTGTCTGTATGTTCTTTATAGAAACAAAAACTACTCGACCGATTTTAACGAAACTTGGTGCAATTATTCTTCATACTCCTGGGCAGGTTATAGTATACTTTTCATCACGCTACAATCAATAGGAGCAGAGCAGTGAAGGAAAATTTTGGGAAAACGGAAGAAGTCATCTACATAAAATTATCTAAAAAACATCCCGAAACAGCATGTCTATCTTTTGTCAATTTTAAACCGATCGGGCTGAGAGTTTCAAAATCGGGGGTAAAGTAACTATTCCACGCGGACGAAGTCGCTGGCAGAAGCTAGTAATTCAATAAAATAGTTTTGTTATTAAATAGTTTTGTAATTCAATCGGCACTTATTTACATACATATTTATCCAAACTAAAATGATAAAAATAAGATATTTGCATTTCTTTGGTTTGAATTAGTTAGACATAAAGATGTGCAGGCAGCATACCCCTCACAATTTTTATTTTCTCCTACAAGTGCTGTAAAATAACGAATGCCTATCTTTTAAATAACGAAAGTAAATTTTAATTGTTCGAAGCGAGGTTTCGTCTTACCCCCATGGCGTCGGCAGGATAAAAGAAAAGATAGCAAACTTTATTCAGTCTTAATTTAATTAATTGTCCCCCCTCCCGCTTTCCTGTATCTATTGACAGACATCTTTTATTTATGTACCCGCTGTGGGCTCCGGCTCCGCCTGTTAAATTATACATTCAGGCTGCACTGTATGCGTTTGGATTTGAAATCTTTGCAAATGGATTTAGTTTTGTTCTATGGCTTGTGGATGGTTTAGGTTTTTAGATTTTGTTACTGAAAAAAGTTTAATATGAGAAAAAAAAAATAACACAACATTGTCAATAACATGAGTTTTAATAAAGTGAGTTGAAACAAAAATGTTTTTTTTTTGTTTGTTTGATTCTAACAAGTAATACTTAAAGCGTTTCGAAGTTCAAAAACACCTCAAAGTAGGAAAATAAATCATACAAAATCCATCACTCCATTTTACCCCTTTATTAAAACCATTTTCCGGAAACCGAAGTAAAACGAAAATATTTTTTTATTTTGAAACCGTCGTTTGATTAGCTTAATTCAGTGGTTTCTTTTCAGAAAACTCGCCAAAACAATTGTCAAATCTTTTTTCCGCTGCGAAAATAACAGGTGCTAACATTATTATTTCTTTTCCGAGCGGTTTCTTAAAAACACGCCGTGATGTGAAAATGAAAGTAATTTATTTCCAAGTGACGGCATTAATAAAAAAAACCCTTCAATTTTGATAATTTTAATAAGACTCGGGGGATGTTATTGAAAGGCCTTTATTGAATAAAATATGGAGAAAATCAGGGAAAACGCTTTACGTAAGAAAAATATCAAGCTACCTGCATATTCATAATTTCTTTTTTCATGTTCCTTACCTTTAGGTAATCGGTTTATATTGAGAAAACCTTTCACGTTTAAATAATACGTACTTCATAATTCGCCAAGCGGAAGCCAGTATTTAAAGCTTTTTTAAATTTATGTGGAAAAGCCTTTGTTTATATGTAGGTAGAACCTGGTATTTTGGGTAAATACTGGATATAGGATATCTAGGTTATATCCGATACTGAAGCTCCTGAAAATCATTTTTTCGATATAGAGATATTCATAAAGAAAATACCGTGTAAAAGTGTTTTTACAACCTACTTACAAAATAAAAATCATTAATCATTTATCATTATTTACCAAATTATCAGCAGCTAGTCAGATATCACGATTTGGTATTTCTGAAGTAAATACTTGAAATCAAATAGCCAAAGACAAAAGCCCATTTTTCGAATTAATTACGTATAAAAAATACGATCATGAACATGGAATGATCAGACGGTCTCCATTGACAACGGATTGACCTTGAGGAAGGGCGGATTCCAGGCAGCGACTTGGGGAGTATGTAAGTACATATGTAGGTAGGGCGATGGAGACTGGTCTTTATTAAAGTACATCCCTACTTAAGAATGAACTGCGATCCACTATTTTCCAAGGTGAACTTTTACTTTTCATCTTGAGTGAAGTTCACTATAATCATTTTACTATAAGCATCCAAAGCAGGCATAGAGAAGGAAGCTGGGAAATAGGATATTTTACTGTTTTTTTTTATTTTTATTAACATTCTCGAAACCTAAAGTGAAGGCATAATGCAGTTAGAAAAGAAAGTTTAATAATCTCGAAAATCTGGAAAATTTGTGAGAGCTTAAAAATCTAGGATAAACAAAAGAGCACTAATTCTGTGTGACGTCACTCGCAACTTCGCAATAGTGAGTTTGCGCTGTCCTTTACAAACGACGTTATGCGTGAGACAAGGATAGAAAAATAACTTCAAATTGTTCAATTTTTTCACACACTGGCTTTATTAATTTTTCAATAAATTGTACTATCGCACATATGTATGTACGTACATATACACATCTTCAAATAAGTATTTATATATGTAGATATTATTTGATTCGTAAGATAATTCAGTAGAATATCATCAAAATAGAAATAAGGAATCTATTCACATAAGATGACACTCCAAATTTTCTTTTCATCCTAGGTCAACATGAAAACACTGCTGCGTAATATCTCCACATTTATCTACCGACCGACCGCTAGCAAGTTTAACTAACCGATAGAGGTCACCAATATCATCCGCAAATATCTTTGTAAAATATTGACTGGACCTCTACGTATTTATCTAGATCCCGCGGTTATAAAGTAAACGTACGGCGGCCAATAACAACAGGCTCGCGGATCCGCATATAAACAATCAACCCGTCGCCGCCTGAGTAATGTGAACATTAGCGGGGTACTACACGTGGGGTACATCAAGCCCCCGAGAATTAACGCCGTCTTAAGTACGGACGCACACCACTGCTATATAAGTAAGTACATACGTCGCTTTTAATTAAATTACATTGCGTGCTTCGAAAGCCGCAAACGCCCGCGTACGTGTAACGTGCGCTGTTCATGTTTTTATGAGTAGTAAAATTTATTAAAATATAGCGGATTATGTCCTTAATGCCGTGTGGAAATTAAAATGATTTATTTTGTCGGCGGTTTTTTACAACGTGTTTTTTTACGTTTTGAACGCTTGAAGCGTAGAAGCGTATGTTTGAGTGCGGAATTTTTGCTTTTCATGTGTGTTTTTGAACGGTATTGAAACATTTTCTGCATAAACTTGTTTGAAAGTGTATAGGTATTTTTCAAGTGAAACTGGTATAAACTTGTTATGCGATTCAGTGCAATCAAAAGAATGATGAACTGATGACACAAAAGTTTATTATTTAGCCACCAGTATACCTAAAAACAAGCAGGTGCCTACGACAGAAAAATTGCACCGTGACTTATAAAAAAAAAACTTTTTACAAAAAATTCAACCGACTTCTCCAAAAAAAATCAAAAAAGTACAAAATAACTTTAATTACGGAACTCGGTGTTCGTGGTTCCTTTTTCATTTTTTGAACACCGACTTCCGAAATTAAAGTTATTTTGTACTTTTTTGATTTTTTGTGGAGAAGTCGGTTGTATTTTTTTGTAAAAAGTTTTTTATTTTTCACTTTTTAGTGGTACCTAAACCCCCTCCCCTCCCCTCACCTAAACGAACCAATTACATTAGTGTTAAAAAAAACGCACTGCTCCTCACTGCTCCAATGCAGAGTAAACTAAAAGGTCGTCAATGTAGACAATGTAGATATTTTTTTTAGATTTTTGTTGATTTTTCAAAAACCGCTTGTTCGATTTCGATAAAATTTTCATGGGACCATTTGGGAAGTATACCCTTTCCAACAAAAAAAGAATTTTTCAAATCGGTTGGCAAGCGACGGAGTTATGCGCGAAAAAACAATAAAAAAAAAAAAAAAAACATACAAACATCCGAATTGAGAACCTCCTCCTTTTTTAGAAGTCGGTTAAAAAAAACGACAAAATTGAGCTGTCCTCGTCCCGTAAGTAACACGCTCCCCTTTCAAGTTTTCGTATAAAAAGACGAAACTGTAAAGACGGAATGTAACAAGACCGTTTAGTGCGGTGACCGAGCAGAATCAACCCCTACCATAGAGGCTCCCCTCGACCCAAATCGTGAAATAATGGACACCACAGCAAGCGATCACGTCGCAAATAGCTCACGCACAATCGAATTAATTAATCATGAGAAGCGAGTTCTACTGAAGTTAAAAAACTTATCGGAGTCGCCGGCGAAGTTTTAAGGAGAAGCTAACGAGGAATAGAACCGTCGATGAGAGATGAAAGTTCAGGCGAGCTCGGAGGGAGAGGACCGACAGCGGCAGACAAGAATAGCTGCAATTTAAAACTCGATTAGAATTCGAACATTGAGCGGGCGCGGTTATTAAAATCGGTGTCGTGGTACCGCCTCGAGGACTTCGATTTCATGAAACCGCAGTGAAACTTCTGCTGCAGTGGTTTATTTTTTATGTTACGAAACTTTACAAAATCTAATTATTGGTGGAAACGAGGTGGAGCACGCAGCGATTACGACGCCTGTGTTATTGACTGCACAAACACACCGCGAAAGATTACATTGCGCGATTTGCACGCTGTGGAATGGTAGGATTCGCAGAAATCAACATTTATATTGTCTGAGCAATTGTAGTTCAAGTACAATACGTTTTACGGTTACTGTCATTTGCATGTAGAGAGAAAATGCTATAGGTAAGGAGGTATTGGAAATTCGCGTTACCGTAAAATCTTATTTACCATAAAGTGTCAAAGGAGAGTGTCAGAAGTTGGCAGCTTTGTTTACGAGCCATAAAATAAATCGAGTGAGACTGTGCCTTGGTGGCGGGCTGGTAGCTAGTAGCCCAGTACTTAAATACTCGTACGTGCTAGCCTGCTGCTCTGAATACTTTATGACTTATCGATGTAATCACTGCAGACCACGTTATGGAAAAATAAGCGCTTTATTCTGTGCTAGCTTTTGCGTGTAGTATCGTTACTGCAATTTTATTTTCACTTCTTTACTTAACGACGTTGTAACTTGTAAATTTTACTTTTAGCAGCTTTTTTATTTAAATGAGAGCATATGATTCTAAATAATTTCTAGTTAGATGAATAGTCGACTCGTTTAAGTAAAAGAATATATTCGTTTGGAAACTTGTATGGAATCTAGGCAACTCAGTTATGATTCTGTTGTCATGACACTATTTTTTTTTCTTATCAAAACATTTCTTCTCACATTAGCTTACGACTAAGCTGAACTTAGGGCTCCATTAAACTAATATTATAAAGTATCCAACCAGCAAAAACTAGGCTTAAAACAATCTCTAGACTACTGTTTTGTTGCTCTTAAATCACTCCTATATAATGATATAAGCCCGGATTTGGGCACCAATTATAAGCTTATTTAGTTTAATATCGTTCTAATATCAGTCTAATTGAATGCTGTTTGCACTTACTGAAATCTAGCCAAAGTTAATTTAAGCCGACTTAGGCTAATATTGCTTTTACGTAAGTATCATGTAAGCCTGCATAGGCTTATATTGGTCTAAGGTTAGAATATTTTGAGATTTTTTCGTCAGATCCAACTTAAAAGTTTGTGTGAATGTTGGCTTGAAATTAAATGAAACAAATTAAAGTTAATATTGTGTGAATGTTTATACTGTGTGGTACGGCACTTTAGTACCTATAAAAGTAGTTATACGGTAAGTAATCGTATTGGAATTTATTATTTACTGTTAAATAGACCTCGTTTTACGCTTCAAAATTCATGCGCCTTGTTAAATAAGGTATTTCCTGTTCTCGTTTAATTATTTTATTTGTTAATTTGTATTGATAGTGTCGCCATTAGTATAGCTGCATTTTACAAGCGCACTATTAAACTAATGTAAGATTGTTTACTCTAATATTAGCATTCGGTATACTAAAGATAACTCCATATTGGAATAAATTAGGGTTCCTCGCAACATTTCATTGTACTTCTTTACAATTTTCCTCCTGTAGCCACCAGTTTTCTTCAACCTTTTCCAGTTTTTGTAATCCATTATAACAATTAAATTTAAAAACTTAAAATAAAATATGGCCAGCAAAATTACTCTTAAAATTATTTAAATTAGTTATTCCCAAAATCGATCTAAGATCAAACGCTCATAAATGGGTCTTGTCTTTTATATTGTAAATATGTTGAACCCAAATCACTCTAATATCATACTTAACCAGTGGTATTGATCTTATATTAGTTTCAAATAAGATCAGAAATGCACGTACTCACAGTACTCTTAAGCTAGGCTGATATTAGTCTGACATCTTACAATAGCATTTAGCAAGTCTAATATAAAATCAAACGAGCTTAGAAAATACCCATATAAGAGCAAGTTTTTCTCAAGTGCAACTAGTCTTAGTAAATGCTCTTATATACATATATGAGACTTGGTTATGAGACTGACCATTCTTGAGGCCATACCGGCTTGTCTAAAAGTAATATAGGATCCATGGTATGTTCTAAAACAAATATAAGAGCGCTTTAAGCCTACTACTCTTAAAAAGTGCGAGTTCTGAGACTGTTTTGCTGGTTGGGATACCTACTTAAGAACCAAAAGAAAAAATCAACGCTATTGATGAGGCTCATATAAGTCAAAACACGTAAACGTAACCGCGATTAGATGCTAGTCTATAATAAAACTTTGAAGTCTCAAAGGGACCAATACTTTAAAGCGTAAGTAATTTAATCATCCCAATTATAAAGTGACCTTATTTTAATAACAAAACACAAACATAAACCCACGGGAATCGCTAGCGTGTACCAAACAAATTCCTATGCAAACACCGATATAATAATTCAACCAGCATTTTTACTTTCCCAAAGGCAAAGTCGCGGGCAAAAGTAAAGTCGAACAAACACGAACATAGCTATTACAGGTACTAATTACTTTATCGGACAAACCGTGCCAATGAAATGCACTGTTTTCATTGAAATACACGTCGATTAAATTATAATATGCCAATCAGCTCTAACAGTTTCGAAATACTGGTAGCAGTGTAGCGCCAATCAAAATTGCAAATTTCAACGTTGCTTCGTTAACTATGCGAACTGGCATTAACAAGATTGTCTTTACATTGCATTCGTAAAAATGTAAACGGGTGTTTCGATATTCTGTGAGTGTTCAGTGAGGCGGTTAATGGCTGCCGTGTGGACAATAGTCAGGCTTCCAGTCATAAAATGAAAAGAAGTGACGTCTGGTGTTCAATATTATGGATATAATTTTAACTATATTATCAATTTAAAAGAAAACTGGCGTTTGTAATAGGGACGTTTCCTGAGTAAAAAATATATGATTGTTTAGTCCGTCAGTTAGATTATAGAAAAATATTGGACACGTATTTTTTCCTTTATAAAACCTATAAAAACTGAAGATACAAAGCATCAAAGATCAGGAGTGGGGGCTTGTGACGTTACGGCTCGGTAAAATTATAGCCAGTAGTGACGTCACACGAGTTTTCAACGCACTGTATCCTCTTCATTTTTTGTTTACGTGAAAAAAGAAAAAATACGTGTCCAATATTTTTTGGAAATCTATCCGACGGAATAATTAGATTTTTTTAGTTAACTACCCTATTGTGGGCATAAAACTCTAACCTTCAAGGGCTCTAACTGACGTTCAGCCGTCGACAGCTTGTGTTAAGACGTCAAAATGGAAATTCAAAATAACGTGGTCGTGGTCGTGGTGGTTTTTGTCAATAGCGCATAATATCATTTTTCCTTGTCCGGTAACCGTTGATGATAATTTTTTAAGAGGTTGTGTCAGCTTTAGTGAAATAAACCATTACTTATTCGTTGTTTTATGGTATATAATAAACTATTTTCTGTCACTGATTTTTAAAGATTTCTAAGTGTTTGAATATGTATGTATGTGTATGTATGTACATATATCTCCCAATATATGCATAACTAGCCGCAACTGTTCGTTTCCATTTACCTTTTAAAAAAATGTAGGTCCAAGAATATTGCTTCAAACTCTCGATTATAAAGCAAGAAGACTGTTACCCCACTAAACACTGTCCACAAACGTATACGAACGTTTTCATCCTAATTTAACACACTCCTACACGAACTTGTGTGTGTGTTGTTGTTGTGTCCCATTAAACACTTTACACAAACGTATACGAACTCTTTCATCCTAACTTAACACACTCCTACACGAACTTGTGTGTGTTGTTGTTGTTGTTGTTGTGCCCCACTAAACACTTTCTACAAAGGTATACGAACTTTTTCATCCCAATTTAACACACTCCTACACGAACTTTTGCATCTTACATAAACTTCCGCACCCAACGTTGTTTTTGCATAGTCATAAATATCGCTCTCTGAAAATGTCTCTACAATAGCAACTTATCCCGGTAGTTCGGGAGGCCTGGAACCCTTTTTTTCTGGATGTGAAATCACCACTGCAACGTCCAAGCGCCGCGGCGTCTAGCGTCTTAAGCGTCCGCGTTTCAAATTACGCTTATCGTTTTTACGACCGCGCGCGACCCACTTAACATAAACAATCACTGCTGATAAACTACTTAAGCTACACTCGAACTGTAAACACTCACGGCAAGCTCAAACACTACAGAATGTAATTTGATTACAAGTAACTCATTCAAAGTAATAATAAATGATGATATTTAAGTGTAAAGTTGAGGAAATGACAAAAAATGTCGTATTTATTTTTTGTTTCGAGTTTTACAAGAAAAGTATAATAGTTTTTGCCAACAAATATTTTTTATTATAATAGTTCATTATATACCCTTTAAAATGACATACATAACTCAATATGAATATTTAGTTTTCTGTCATGAAAAAATAAACTTTTCAAAAGGTCCCCGTACCTCGGGCGACATAAAAATGTGACAAGGTGGCTTAAATTATCATTTCTAGACCTCATTTCAATATATTTCGTTTGTAAAAGGCTAATAACGTGTTTATAGTGAAGTAATGAGAATTTAACCCAAAAATCCAACTAGAAAACATTGTAAACCAATAAGATGCAATTAGAATCTTATAAGGATGATTCAGAAAAGAGAAAGTTATGTGGTCAAAATGATCATATAACATTCCAGTTAGATTATTCTATGTAACCGTTTCGAAATTGTCGTAGTAATGCATATTTCGTAAAGAAAATATCTTCACGTTTAATTTGATGTACAATAACAATAGAAATAAGGTAAGAAAAACAAAAAACAAACCACATTTTGCTAGGAGCTCCACACAATAACACTTTGTTTACACAAAAGTCGAACTGTCACTTTCACTTTTTTTTTTCTAAATATTGTGTTGTCGTTCCACAGACAAAATTTATTCTGACGGTTGGCAAATTTAATACCCTGCCTTTTAGCAATACTCGACTAAACGACTATCGCCCGACTTTATCAGTGTTTACGTTTAAAGTGAACGATATCGTTTTGGTGACTGTAGTCCCCACGGACAGGCAAGGTAAAAATCATTCTGGTGACTAGAGTCCCCATGGACGTTTGAGTGGATCATCAAATGACTTCTCCCGCTCTGCGCGGAGCGGAAGGGAGTGTCAAACTCTTACTAACTAAATCCCACCCGTGATCCTTCTAGTGCCCTTTGCGTTCCAGGGCCGTGGTGACTCTTTCAATGAAATTCCGCAACCCGAGGCCTGGAGGCCTGTAACACAGGTTTTCCTAGTAGAGGCTCTAGTCTCCAAAACATCAATATTATGACACCAATCGATGTATGCATGCATGTACTGTATTTCAGAAACTAGTTGCATTAGATTATGTGTGGAGAAAAATAAACGATATATTATTATTATTTCCTTATATGAGGTAAATATCAATTACCAATTTATGTACCATGAATAATTAAGTCAGACCTAAAGTCAAGAGCTAAAGAAAATAAAAGAAACATAAAACCGCATTTCCAAGCATGTAAGATTTTTGTTTAGATATTCTAAACGTCTAAATAAACCTAGATTTTGCACTTTATCGCTCGTAATAACACCTATAAAAATATTTATTTACATTGCGCTGAAGTTATTTGAAGGCATTTATTTCGCTGTGCTATAAAGCGGGCTTCACATAAATTTGCGTTTGTTGTTTTGAAAACTTTTACATAAATCGTGATTTATATGTGAATTCTTTATCGTCCTGTAAATTAACGCGGGTTTAATATGTTCATAAGGTTTAATATTCAAATAAAAATCTTTGAGGTCACGACTTGAAGTTACTGTCAAGTTTACCGGCCATACTGGTTCGTGTTTTCTGTTCTGTTAAGGGTAAATAATTTTGTATTTGGTCTTTGTTTCATTTCCCTGCTTTGGTTTTTAAGCGTCATGAAGCTTTCATAATGATAATTTGATGTACTGGCCCAACATGTCCTGCATCAGCCATTACGTGTACTGTAGGCACAACGTAAATTATTGTTTCAAGCCATAAACCCTTTTAACAACTTAATACAACACGCAGCGGCCAGTTACGTCGGCGTTTATAATGAATAATGATCAATAAAACTCTACCAAACGCGACCGCGTGGAATCCCAAAGAGCTTTTACAACGCGACTCAAAAACACATGATATAATTTCATTTTGCTTTCTTCGTTAAAATATCACAAACGTAATGTCCTTGCGTCCTTTTGATCTGAGTATTAACTTGAAAATAATATTTAGCGAAATGGACTACGATGCGAGGGTAGGTAATTAATTAAATTAAGTTCGGAATACGTTAGAACAAAGTTGGATATGGCTACCGGCGACTTGTTAATAGCTAAGGGGATGATCCGTCGTCCGAGCGTCCCCTGCTCCCCGGAGGCCGGGGTGCCAGGAGGCCTGAACACCCCACATGCTAATAGCCAATCATATTCTGTTTACATTCCATCACCGAGTATGAATAATTTGTTATTGTCTGTGCAAACATGGCGCGCGCCGCGTCACGACTGCTATTGTCTACTAGATTAATCTGCTGTCCGGTGTCGACGCAATCGAGCCGCCGATTCAATGCCAACGATATCAAAGAACAATTGGGCCCACTGCGATTGTAGCCGATTAATAGAAATCGAAAATTGGGTTTTATTATTTGAATGAATGCGTGCTGATAACTTTTCGAGATTCTTTTGTTTTAAATGTTCTGTTATATTAAACTTTGGAGTTAAAGCGTCTTTTTTAATTGATTTCTGTTTCAATGGATAGGGTTCATAGCTGTTATTCAATAATTAAAACCCTCAAGACTATACCAATTAGGCCCAGTTTCTCTAACGAAATTATCACGAAATGATTGTGACAAATTGTTGAGAGCGCGATATCTAGCTGTGTTCAAAAGTCTTGGCTTCCGCTTACCAAGTAACGCGTCGATATTTTTTTCCAGCAACCGGGGATTAGTCTATTCCACTAACTTATAGTGACAGCTTTAGCAAACATGTTACTGGTGCATGGTTGGGTAAAACCGACTTACTTATCTGACCACTACCAATGCCCTACCCACATACCTACGTAGGTTCATATCTGCAAACAGATCTCAAAACCAGCCAGTATTAACGCTTGTTAGCACTAAATCTGAAAGCCCTGTCCCACAATTATTACAAACCTACTGCTATAAAACAGAATACGGTACGGTACTAATAAATCCCGTTCAATACATGTTTAAGTATCTCGCATGCTGTGAGTTGAGTTCACATTGTAAGTAAGCCTTGAGGGCTCCCCGTTAATCCATGTTACGTCGTAAATCTAGCAAGGTGCCCTGTTTCGCCCGTATCGAGCTCGGGCGCTTGCAAATTGCTGGCTATCGATGGATGGGAGTTGGAACTTTTCTTGTATGAAAATTGTGCGGTGTGTGGGTCTTTTGAGGTCAGTGGGATTTAAATATTTCAAAGGATTTTTACTAAATTACACATGTCCAAATTTCGTTTGTGGAGGATTGTTTGCATCCCATTATCGCTATGTGATATTCCATTATAGAACTGTGTACAGTACATACATATATGACTTTGTATGCCTTATTTTTTTTTTTGTTGCAGAGGTCAATAAGACATTCGGTCAAAAACTCCAAAGATCCAACAACCCTACTGAAAACTGATAAAATACATTAATTCACAAACAAAATTCACAAAGTAACTAAACAACCAAAACTTAATTTAACATCCACTTAGTACACCGTAAAAACACGACAAAATAAAAAGCTATAAATCCTCGAAGCAAAGCAAGCACTATAAAATCTCGATAAAATTGGGGCATTATTCCAAATATTTGCAGTTCATAATTTCGTTTCTCCACCTTGTTACTTCACAATAAACGGTAGATTAGGCTTGTGTACTATCGAGCGTGGTTTCTGGCAATCAATTTTGGTTAGACAATATTGGATTTTAATTACGAGTATCGCAGGTCGCATTCGCTTCGGCTAATCGATGAACTATGCCGTTGTCAATGGTTATTGTGGTAACCGCCATTAGATTTATTATTATCGTCTCTGTTGATGGGTAGTTACTTCGTTATTAAATTACGCAGTGTTTAGGGACTTTTTTCGGGCCGGCCAATTTTCATGATAGCGGTTTATTATTTTAGGGGAGTGTTTAGTAGTTGATCTTAATGGGATATTATGATTTTTAATGGGATTTATATCAAGTTTAATCATGTTTTATAACTTTACTTAGATCTCGTTCCTAGTTTTTTGCTCTACGACGTTATTGGGTCATTTAAATTACAACTAGCTTTTGCCTTTGGCTTTGCTCGCGTCAACGTCTATGTTTTATGGAAAAAGTAGCCTCTAATCGTCTCCAGGGTTCCGTCTATCTCTGTTACAAAATTAATCAAAATCGGTTCAGTGATTAAGGCGCGGAAGGGTCTCTAACGGTAAGACAAAATCACTTTCATATTTACGATATTAGGATGACAGTCGGCTGTCAAAATAAAAAAAATATGTCTCACTAGGCTCAAATTCAAGCAACAATGCATAAAACCAGTTTCACGCAACACCTCTAAATAATTTAAGGGCAAGCCTTCCTCTAAGCCTGAGTGGGTAGATTGTATATCGTTAGAGCTTCCAGGATTTATAATTCCATAGATGAAAACGTACATGAATACATGCAAGGACGCAGTCTCTAACGGCCTTGTACATCAACATGCACTTAATGCACTAAGCACAGTTATGGTAATATAATAACAGAAGCATGCAGTGGATTTTTTTCCTAGTATTAAGCGGTAACATGGGGTCTGGGAGACAGTCGTACTTGAGCGTGAAGATGGTAATTAAAATATGTAAGTGGGTATAAAGTCATTTTATTGCTATAGGTATATTTTATTTTAATCAACAAAAGTATACCTTAATAATGTTGATGAAAAAAATTCTAAAGATTTTTTTACACACTATAAGTAAGGCGAATCTCAGTCAGCCTTTAAGTTAAAAGACTATACTGTGGCAGGTGAACATTTATCAGTTTTCCAATATATATATATATATTTATTATAATTTCCGCCATTTTACAGCGTACACAGATGGATATTAAGGGGGAATCCGAATGATAATATTTTGACATCTTATGTAATTGCAATAAAACGACATCGGAGTATAATTGAAACGTTTTCATTCCCTTATTCTCAAAAACCCGTTTTCAAAAAGTCACTCATTTTATGACTCCAAAACTCCGCTACAAATATTGGTAAGCATAACGAAACAGCTTTATGGAAAACAAAACCATGACAGTCGATCGTGCTACGACAGTAAAATAAAACTGGCTTGTTGGTATGACGGCCAGCTGAAATATTGTTAAACTTGCAAAACGGACGAATGGTTAGCGTTGCCCGCTGTCCTGCAGTTGATGTCGATACATATATCGATTTTCTGATACGTTTGTGTGGAGAGCTGAGGATGCATCTGCATCAATAGCCCATCACTGGCGCTGGCGTGAATGGGCTGTGGAGTTTCCATTAAAGTAGGTACGTACGTACATACATACGTGCCGCGGTTGCAACAAAACTATCACTTACCCAGAAACACTAAACCATAAGACCATTAAAAGTGGCTTATAATGACCTCATAATATAAAGACTATTAAAAGACTTGGGATAAAACTATATTTAAGTATTAGATTTCGAATCCAGTCAGTGGTTCTTGTGTGAGTGATGCTTCCACAAACATATAGACAAATAGGCAAAAAGTCCAAAAGTTTTATTATGTGTTCTATGTCTTTTTTCTGACGAATCTCAGTTATTTTTATGGAAACATATTCAATTTACAGACACGGCAAGTCCTCGATTTTATTATAAGTATAGTTTTTCTGATCAATTCAATCAATCTTTTTTGATACAGTACCTACCATTAAAATTAAGTATAAGTACATTGTATACCCTTATCACCCGTATCAGTATACACGTCGTTATTACCTGTATCTAGAACACGCTTCTTTATTTCTCCTATAGGAATTATTAATTCGTTATATACCACAGTTTCACATATTCTGTATTTTCATATCAATCAAGCAGTTTCCTAGAAAATCAATTACCGTTGGGCAAGCCTGAATCTGGTTGATTGACAGGTCGAGTTGCGTGTTTACGATTTCAATCTTTTTTTTTCTATATGGGAAATCATCAAATGACTTCTCCCGCTTTGGGCGGAGCGGAAGGGAGTGTCAGACTCTTACTGACTAAAACCCACCCGTGATCCTTCTTGTGCCCTTTAAGTTCCAGGGCAGCGGTGACTCTTTCGAACCCCAGCCCGATCACCATGTTTGGCAAGCCGATCCCTTGGGCGAAGCAAGCCAAATACTTAGGTGTAATCCTTGACCGAAAGCTTACTTTCGGTGAGCACATAAAGACGGTGCGTAATCGCGCCGCTTTCGCTCTCGGTAGGCTCCACCCCATGCTGAATACACGCAGCAAGCTTTCCCTTAAATGCAAGTTGCGCATTTATACAACGTGTATACGCCCGATTATGACCTATGCGTGTGCTACCTTTGCGCACACTAAGTCGTACCGGATCCATAGGTTGCAAGTAATTCAAAACCGATTTCTGCGGAAGGCCACGGGTGCCCCGTGGTTCGTTAGAAACGATCGACTCCATGTCGACCTCCGCATTCCAACAATTAAGCAATTCATGAAGCGCCTTAACAAGCGTTTCATAGAGTCCGCCGATTCACATCAGAACCCTCTCATTGTATCGGCCGCCCGGTACACTCCCTTCAAGATTAGTAGGATTCGCCGTCCACGGCACTCCCTAGTCGAACCCGACGACCCCATCACCTTACTTCAAGAGAGTAATAGGGAAACCAGTACGATTAGAAAAAACAAAAACAGACCGCGTTCCGTATTCCGGCCTCGCCGACGAGGCCCATCGCGACGCCCCAGTAACATCCCTCCCCGACTTTTGCCTAACGAGCCAGCCCGCGCCGCTGAGCCATTAGAGTTAAATTCCCTAAATAATAATAACTGACCCAGCCTGTCCCTTGCTGCCCCTCTCAATGACCCCGTTAAGCCGAGGCCCGTATCCCACAGGGGATGCCCTTAGCGAAGCGGTCATTTAGCTTTTAGTAGTTTTTAGCCCTGGCTGGGGGCCTTAAATTCATTTGAGGCCACCACAGGATTGTCCGGTTAAGCAGTAACCAGCCTTAGTGTGCTGAACTGCGAGTGGTCCATTCCAAAAAAAAAAAAAAAAGACTCTTTCGAACGAATTCCGCAACCATAACAGGCAATGACCCTATTAGGCTCCGTCTTCGTTGCTGACAGCTCTTTGAGGCACACGTGGAACACGACGCACCGTTGATTCGGGCCTGGTTGCTATCGGACGACAAGCCACTCATAGCTCGCCATCCGCAGGCGCCTACGGTGGCCAGGAATCGCCCTGCGTGTCTGGACGCCGGGGACATCTTCTGTTGCGGCGGCTGGAGCATGAGGTTTCCCTCTTTCGCACGCGGTCCGCCTCCTCCTTCGCTAGCATTACTTCTTCGTAGAAGGAGGTGACCCCTTCCCATGCCTCCTCGCTCCGGACCATGGATTGAACCAGGGCCGCGAGAGTTCACCACCGCCGATTGCCTCGACGAGGACACGGCGTTGCTCCGCCCAAGCAGGGCAAACATCCACCGTATACTCCACCGTGTCCTCCAGCCCTCCAGGCGATCCACACAGTGTTGACACCCGGACGTGTTCGCCCGCGCATAACCTGAGTATAATGGATGATCTTATTTATTAAAACGCATGTAATAAGAATATCTCACAAAACAAAAAGAGAACCCTTATGAGCAGTAGTGGTACATGGTTGGATTTTCAGGTTAAGTTATCTTTTGCTTGAATGGATACGTGGATGAGTAACCATTCAAACATACCGAAACCCCTCCGTGTTTTAGTAACCAAGTTAAGCAGCTGGTCCCAGCTGATATATTTTCACAGTTATCCTCGTATTTCTCGCGTTTGACCCCACGTGATGATGAGCCATGATGTTCAAGGATGAAGCACACTTATATTTATAGATCTAAGGCAGTCTTTAGGGATAATAAGAAGCCCGATAGTCTGCCAACCAGTCGTGCCATGGGGCGTCGTGTTGCCATATAACTGAGCTGTGGAGTTCAGATAGTGAGTTTCTCCTTGTATTGTATTATTCAGTCTGTGGAGGTTTGCTTCTCACCTGGTAAAAGGCTAAGCAGAGATGATGATGACTCGCTGAATAATGATGACTGACTAAATGTTAGATACTTATGTTGATATTCCATCCATTGTCATAGGATAAGTCGCTTCAATAAGCTTATTGTGAGTGTCATCGCTCTTATTACGCGTAAGTAGATAACCGTGTATTTTCCCTGTGACTGAATTAGATGCAGACAGTCTAGGTGTGGCAGCACTGCCCACGTATTTGTAGTTACAAGTGCAGAGCTGGGGTTCTTAATGGTACAATGTATGTATTTTATATTGTACCTATTAATTCAGTAGATACCTAGTTCCTACTAGGGTCGCGGAGTTTGTTCGAAAGAGTCACCGCGGCTCTGGAACGCAAAGGGGACTAGGAGGAACACGGAAGGGTTTTAGTCCAAAAGAGTCTGACACTCCCTTCCGCTCCGCCCAGAATGAAAGAAGTCATTTGATGATTTCCCATCCATAAAAAGGATACCTAGTACTGACTATTGTATTGAATAATATAGATTATTAGATATTCAGTACCACAGTCAGTAGCTTCTACTGAATAAGATAGGTGTATCACTACTCACTACATAGTATAAAACAAAGTCGCTTTCCGCTGTCTGTCCCTATGTATGCTTAGATCTTTAAAACTAGGATTTTGATGCGGTTTTTTTAATACATAGAGTGATTCAAGAGGAAGGTTTATATTATATGTATACACATGCATAATATAGCAGAGATTTAATATCAACATTGCACCCGTGCGAAGCCGGGGCGGGTCGCTAGTACTACATAAAACACATTGCTTAAAGCCCAAGGTCTCAATTTTCCCCAAAAGGCTTAAATGAGTGCAAGGAATGAAACTGAAATTAGCCGAAACATCGATTGATATCGATGTTTAGGCTAATTTCTTAATAAATAAATATAAGGTAAAAATATAATGATTTATCCGGCGAGAATAATGTTTCAATGTGAAGATTCAAGATTTGATTTATTGAAAGCGTTATACTCCAACTACATACCCTTCTTTTTTTAGGATGTGAAATCATCAAAAGTTTTTTTCCGCTCTCTCGAAGAGAGTGTCAGACTCTTACTGACTAAAACCCACCCGTGATTCTTCTTGTGCCCTTTGCGTTCCAGGACCGCGGTAACTCTTTCGAACAAATTCCGCAACCTTAGCAAGCACTGACCCTATGAAGCATTGTCTTCGTTGCTGACATCTCTTTGAGGCATGCGTGAAACACGACGCACCGTCCAACTACATACAGCCTCATTTATTTTTTACTAGCAGCGCCCCGCGGTTTTACCCGTATAAGTTTTGATCCCGTGGGAATATCGGGGTAAAAATATCCTATATATTAATCCTGGTAATAAACCATCTTTGTGCCAAATTTGATCCAAATCTGTTCAGTAGTTTTTGCATGAAAGAGTAAAAAACATCCATCCATACTTACAAACTTTCGCGTTTATACTATTAGTAGGATTTAATTCGTAGTAGGTAACTTCTCGTTATAAATTCTTAAGAAAGATTTTTCTTGTTTCCTTGGAACATTCGATTGAGATTCATAAAATCGTTTTATGGGTGTCTACATCTTTTTAACCCAATTCTCGGAATAGCCTGGCACACCTCGCCGCGATTTTACATTCAAATCGTAAAGACAACATTGTGACAAAAATCCTATGGGAGCTGACATGTTTCAGATCACATAAAAATGATTTTACGATTCTATCAGAGCAGCCCACTTCTCTCTCGGCTTTATGAATAAAAAGTACATAAAAATTGTTTGTAAACTAGTCTGCAGTGCATTTCGTTGATTTATAAAACGTAGATAGAACGCAGCTTTTGATTATATCTATTATTTATTGGAGTAACATTGTAATCTATTTTGTGATTTAGTTGTTTGTAGGCTGAAAAATTATGGGTGCAATTTGGTACCCCTGAATAAATTTAGCACTGCTATGTTTTCTGAGTAACAGAAGTTTTTTTCGATTTTTATTTTTGTTTTTTTTTTTTTTTTTAAATATTGACTTCTTCGCTTTATGCATACCTACATACAGAATTTAATAAAACAAATAATATAGAATCGCTCTTTATTTGCACAGAAAGTAGGTACAAGTTTCATATGTTAAGTTTGAAATGATCCTTATAATAACAATCAAATCAATACAAGTTTATCATGTTAAGGTGAAATTTACTAAATAATTTGAAATATGCAATACAATACATACCTTATTACTAGTTTAATAGAATGGGATAATAAATTCGGCAGCTTCGAAGTCAATACAATTAAATTAAAATAGACAGAAAACGTTTACGTTCACTTTTTACAGAAAATATTAATTCGGAAGGCCTTAGTCTAAACTTCTACTTATATCCTAAATATGAAGAACAGTCACGTAATAAACCGTTACAGAATTAGAACAGAAAAAAGTGTTTGCAGCATAAGAAAATATTCTTTGCTCCAATTAGTCAGGTCCTAAGCTTTTCCTTAGCCCCATTTTACAGTACAATAAAATTTCGCGACACATGCAAATCGTCGCTTTTATCCAATTACATAATTCAACAGGCTTTGAAAAATTACTGCGGGTTTATTTGCCTTTCTTGAGTCACACGGCCTGAGCATTAGTAGGGCATGCAAACACTGGAACAGAAATCACTTGTGCAGTGGTTTTCTGATAACTGTGGGAGTTATTTTCCAGAAATAAAACTGGAGACGCTAAGTTTTATTGTAGGTATACGAAACTGCGTTTGCAACATAGTCGACTGCTAGATACTCGTAGGCAATCATTATAAATAGAAGAAGACGCCCCGGACATCGAGATTCGCAGGGAGATTCCCAGTCACATTACGTGCTAGCCTGTGGATTGTGAGTACTGGGTGGTTCATCCGGTAATAACCAGGCCCGGGTCGACGGCGCGTTGTGATGCACGTATTTAGATGTTAGCTTAGTTACTAAGCTACTTTTAAAGCTAGCCCTGACTACTGTAGTCAGGGCCTAATAGGGCCAGAGCCTGCTATTGTTACGGAATTTGTTCGAAAGAGTTATCGTGGCCCTGGAACGCAACGGGCATGAGGAGGAACGCAGATAGATTTTAGTCACTAAGAGTCAGATACTCCCTTCCGCTCCGTCTAGAATGGACGAATTCATCTTCATCCATAGCGGACTACGCCCACTGCTGAAAAGAGAGGCCTATAGCCTTGCTTTTCTCATGTGAATGAATGAAAGCTGTACGATCTTTGCTAGCTTCATCCAGGTATTACCCGCGATAGCAACAATGGTGTCTGCCTAGGTATCTCGCACGGTTGGCATACTTAAAACTTTCGTTTAAAGTAATTTCATGGTAGTGATATTAAAATAAAATATTTATTAAGAAATATACACACACATCAGTCAACTATTTGTTGACGTGACTGATTGGCCAAAAAGTAGTTTAATAGAAGCGTAGAATACCAGCCCTACGCACCAGTCACGTCACAGATGGCGCGTCTCAATAATTTGCATACAATCAGTGACTGATCGGCGATATGACGGTGATGCGAGTGTATGTATATGAACCATAAAGAGTTGATATAATAGGTTATTCTGTTCAAAAAAAAAAAAAAAACTGTTCATAGAGAACTTGTATTATCTTTCGGTCATGCCAACCTTCCTAGATCCCTAGTGCAGATCTACGCGATCTAGTTCCTTTGAATTTTTTCGCAACACACACGCTGTGTTGCCAGGTATATGCAAACAGTAGCAATCGAAATTGCAAATTTGTGCAGGGGGCCCGTTCGGTTCGTTAGCGAGTTGTGTTTACGCGCCACCAACAACTAGGGTTGTCCACCACTAATTGATCCAAGTTTGCATTTAGTTTGATTTAATAAACTGTACGTAATGTATTCGATTCGATTTAACGTTTCTGTGGCCTCCATTTTGATTGGTTTTGCTGTTTATAAAAAGATCTTTTTGTTTTGCCTGCTAGTAAAAAACAATAGACGCAACGTCTAGTTGAGGAAAATTAGAATTTTGGAATCATTATGATAATGTAATGTAGACTATTTATTATAAGTACATATTTAAACGTTTCAATTCGACTTTAAACAAAAAATAACTCTAATTTCGGAACTCGGTGTTTTTGGTCGTTTCTTCGTTTTTTAAACACCGACTTCCGTATTAAAGTTATTTTATACTTTTTTATTTAGAAGGCTTTTTTTTAAGTTTTTTTTTTTTACTTTTTAGTGGTACAACCCCTCTTATTATATTGGTGCAAACAATAAACAAACATGCGATTTCAGCAATCCCGAAAAATTTACTATCATTTATTGAAGAGTTCCGTTTCCTATCTCTGTTCTTCATCAGATCTTCACCAAGCTAGAAAGGGACCTTGAAATACTTAGATGCTCTTTCAAACCCGTAAACAATTTTACTTTATTTTTTAAATAAAAAAGCAAATACAGTCGAATCGACGTCCTCCTTTTTTGGAAGTCGGTTAAAATAAAAAAGAAACTTCGCACTTATTATTCTCAACCCTGTAAACGATCACACTATGGAATAATGATCTTTCTTTTGCAGAACGTTTTAATAATGGCAAAATTGTACAATTTGCATATTTTTTCACCAATCCATTACCTGTGCTAGCCACATTTGTGCCATATGCCTGACATTTGCCCATTTGTGCCGTATGCCCGACGATTGCTCATTTGCATAAAACTTTTAAATTTTATGTTTTTCTTCACTGGATAATTGTTTTATATTCAACTAATTTTTAACGCCGTGAAAACAATCTGAAAAAGATTTTTATCCGAAAAAGATGAGTTCCTTTTTTCTTATTTTAAAACTAGCTTGTCATAGATTTTGAATGCAGATCAAATAAATAAAGGACACAATGGTTCTCCCCAGTATGAAGTTGGCAACGCGAAACATACTTATTTGCTGTATTCTGGCCAAGTCAGTAGAGCATAAAACACCAAATAATAAAATGTATATACATACATAGGTCGTTGGAAAAGTAAGGATAAAGGAACGTTACATTTATTATTATGGAAATTTATTAAGCACTAGCTTTTGCCCGCGGCTTCTTTCGCTTTAATATATATTCAGAAGAAAAACCAAAATCAAAACAGTTACAGTGATAAACAGACAATGGCAGTCATAGGTAATATTAGTTCCACCCTGAGTATGTGTATGTTTTAGTATCACCCAGCTTTATTCTAAGTGTAGAATTTAAAACAAAATTATATTTATTAATTACATTAATTTGAATTGCTCACTAACTAAGTATCGTTTGACTAGAACTTGAAGTTAACTAAACTAACATCAACGCATTTACTCGTAAGTACATTATAACTTTTGTTTCACATTCTTAAGTGATGATGCTAGAAATACTTAAAATAGAAGTTCAATAGCATATTTCGAATATTTGAAATACCCTTCAAATGTCTTCAAATATCTGTTGAGCTTTATATTGAGGCAGAATCGATTTCTCATTTCACTCTTTTTAAAAATAAAAGATACATTTGTAAAAAAGAGATAGGTACTTTAGGATAGGCCAAAAAAGTAATGACAAATGGATTTCGTAGAATCCCTTAAAAATCTTGGAATATTATTTAAAAATACTTTTTTGATCTTGCACAAATCCTAAGTAAGTATTTAGTGGTGTGTTTAAGCCTGATTGCGCGAAGATTAGTATAGACTTTAAAAACACACACTATGGCTCTTTTTTTTCATAATAAAATTCTAAGCTAGTATTTCGAACACTCTATTTAAATTAGGTTTGATTTATGATAGAAAATTATATTTTAATGTATTATTTTGATATTAAAATCTGCTTAGCAAATCCCTAATCTAAAGCCCAAAAATATTAAGATTTTATAGAGAAATCAGTTAATATTATAGAATAACTAATAATACAGTTTTGTAGAGATGACGTTGGACATTACATTTTCCATAAATGGTATAACTTTTCAGTCATTAACATTGAATCTATACTAATATATAAAGCTGAAGAGTTTGTTTGTTTGTTTGAATGCGCTAACCTCAGGAACTACTGGTTCGATTAGAAAAAAATATTTCAGTGTTAGATAGCCCTTTTATCGAGGAAGGCTGTAGGTACATTATAACGCTAAGACCAATAGGAGCGGAGCAGTCATGAAAAAGGTGACACAAACAATGTTGCGCCGGTCAGCTAGTACTACAATTAAAATTACATTACATATACAAATTTACGTTTTTAGGTGTCACATCGTCAGCCTAGACATTACGTAGGACGTACAAGGAAATAAAATATTCAAACTAATGTTTTACGATTTAGGTATGCGACACAACATTGGAACTATAATATCGTTTTTAGGAAAATTCAGCAAATATTAGCTGTCAGTATAATATCCAAACTAAAGATATATTAATAAAAGTAATATTAATTAAAACCTTAAATAATGATTTCTTTCACTGACGATATCTGTCGGCTGTCAACTTTATTACATTTTTTTTTGCACAAAAAAAGATAAACTTTTAAAGTTACACCAAAATGATATATGTAAGTATTTTACTACTTTTTCCACACTTAAACTATTTGAGTTACACGTTAAATGCATTGTGAAAGTTTTTTCATTTATTCGTGTTTGGAACATTTGTCTGAGCACATAACTAATAAATAAAGTTAGTGAAGATATTTATCAAAGAAACAATTGAGCTTTGTATCATTTATACTGAGTGAAATAAATGAAACCGTTTAACGTTTAAGAATTTAATGGCAGAGAATATTTTTAATGCTCGTGTCAGCATGATGTGTTAAACGATTGGTCTTCAGTGTAATAATAAATAAATAGACATTACGGATACTTTGCAAATGAATGAAAATCTGAGATGAAAAATGTTCTTCATCCTTATCCAAGCCATGCGGCCATGGTCCCATATTCAGATGTTTAATTAGTGTGATGGATTAAAAAAACATCCAAATATACAGGCTACTGGTGCAACACAAACGAGAATAAAAAGTATGAAATACTTTAAGATCCGCATCTTAAAGTATTTCATACTTTTTATTCTTGTTTCAAGTTTCTTAAAACACCAAGCCTAGCGCCACATCATTTGCAATCAAATCACGCTTGCCACTAATTGGTTATGTCTAGCAATCACTTAACTCTGTAATTAATTGTCTATTAGCGCATAATCAGCGTTATTACAATTGATGCCGGTATCACCAGCGTAATTACTAACTGAGCTGATCTAAAGTTGGTTTATCTTGTACGAGAATATAGTTAACGCCTCATTAAAAGTAGTTAAAGTTGGTGTTAAATGTGATTTCAGGAATACTTTTATTTACACTCTTGTCAAAAAGTCCCATTACGTTCAAACGAAGGAGTATTCTGGTACTTCTAAGAAGCGTTTGCATTTGCATCACAGTTGTAGACTGCCAAAAATACTTCTAATCAAATTTTGATATTGATAGTCACTGAGATGATATAAAATTATCGTACCTTTACTTTGAAACTGCCAAACTGTCACATAGACAAATAGAAAATTACAGCATAGGTACAAGACGTGAAATGGAATTTTTTTTTTAAGGGTGGGATATCATCAAATAACTAAAACCTATCCGTGTTTCTCCTTCTACCCTTTGTTTTCCAGGGCCGCGGCGACTCTTCCGAATAAATTTCATAACCCAGGCAGGCACTGGCCCTAGCGGTCCCTTACTAGGTACTATTTTATTTAACTTTAGGGTAATAAATAATTAGCAGATTTTTTTCGAAAGTGTCACCGTAACCCTGGATCGCAAAGGGCACTAGAAGAATCATGGATGGGTTTTAGTCAGTAAGAATCTGATGCAGAAAAAAGGGCAATAAATAATTAATTACTTACCTTGTCTTGACAAAGTATATTATTTTTATTTGTCACTTCCTTACTTATAAATAAAAAGGACCCGCCAAATTCAAGTACAAAGAAAATTTAAGTACAAATTTGGTTAAAACATATTTTAACCAAACTTGCAAACAAGACTTTTTAATTAAAACATTTTGAAAGACAAAAATAATGTTGAGATTCTATCAATTTCGAAGATGGGGCACATTTTAGAAAATTACTGACTGTTAGCGGCTAGTTGCTGTTTACAGAATAAAAGTTTTAGGGAATAAATAAAAAACTTTATCTGGAAAACAACACAAATGTACATTTTGTCCTTTTCGATGTAGCACTCGGCTAAGAATAGCTGTCCCTATATCTTCTACTAGATGTCGTAACAAGAGATAAAGGATTATGTCAGCTCACTGGACAGGGGCATGAATTTGAAAATATAAAACACGTATTTCAGACGGCGCTCGCATTGCGAAGAAGATTAATTTGGTATCACAGATAAGGAATAGTTGTAGTGAGTGAGGCCACTTTTCAACGCTGTTTTTATTTTTATAACTAGTACCTACTATTCAAACTAATTCTATATTATGGATTTGGACGAAACTTTGCAAACGGGTAGATCTGGTATGCGATACAGAATAAGTACTTTCATCCCAGGAATATGTTTCTTTCAGAAAACTCTTGACTTTGACGTGACGTGGCTATCCGCCGGTAGAAGCCAGAACGTAATCATATACTTTTATCGAGAAAACCAAATTACATTTTCTTTTGCAAGCAACATCTCAATAATCAATTTATATCAAATAACTGAAAAAGTTCAGAACTAACATGAATTTAATTCATGTTAATTCTCCTGAATTTGTTAGTACCTATTACTTCGGCTTTTATTTTTATCAACCCGTTATCTTGCACTAAATATTACCGACAGGCGGCCGTTGATCCAAGCAGTTGAAAATGCCAGTCAGTTGTGTCCGTAGTAGTCTGTACTAAGTTAGGTACTGCGGACTAACTTCGGCACAAAGCGTACGGTCTACACTTACGTTGAATAAATTTAACACTGCATGTGTGACTCGAATGCGTTTATACTGTCTGTTTCGTACTGCCCATTTCACGGAGTAGTGAATGAATGGAGAGTTATGGCTTATAAATTTCCTTTCACTGTTGAAAATTACTAATATTTTTGCGTTGCAAATTTTCAACTCTCAGCGCAGAGATTAGAGTTAGCGATCCAATAGTGTGCTTTTGTTCATGACAGATCCCTTGCAGGTTTTTATTTTCAGATTTCTCAATATTCTCATGATATACATTTATATTATAGGTATAGTATTGAAAATTGATCTGTCACCTCAAAGCCACTTCCCGACTATGTTGGAACCTTGCAGTCTAATCGCAGGCAGCTTAATTCCAATATTTACACTGAGCGACTGCTTATCTGCCCATCACAGCCCAGTAACGACTGTGTAAAACTTCTTGTTAAATTCAAGACTGGATATTGATACTCATCAACAGTATAATTTAAGGTAACGTCCACTGCCGGACATTGGCCTCCCCAAGTCACCACATCGACAGGCTAGTCTTCTAGTGGTCTATCTAGTGGTTTTTGCGGTCTTCAACATATCAACGTTCTACCTTGTGAGAGCATTTCGATGCTTTGTTTTCCGGTACGAGGTGACCACGCCATTATTGATGGATGAAATCAGAACCTGGGATGTTGACTAAACTAAGTTATTTTCTACAGCATTATTTTCCTTTACCGTATCACTTCATGTGCTGCTTGCTCAGTGGTTCATCCCAACTGCTTTGTACTGCCCACATGATACTGATAGTAAACTTATTGTTCGCCAACAGTTTTCTTGTTTATAGCTTTGAGGTTTTGCTATAAACTCTACAGTTGTCATGTCTGGACGCCTATTTTGTTGCACTGTGTTGTTTTGTTTAGCATCGCTAATAATTTTGGTGTTGATCTTTGTCTTCGTTAAATCGTGGGGAGCAAAATTAAAATTGGATTGGATTAATTTTGTTTATGAGGATTGGGTTTTGACTTAAGATGTATCTACAAGTATTGGCTTTCACTTTTGCATCTTTACTTTTCTTGAATGACTCTATGACGTGCCGCTTACATTTTATATGAACACGCCCGTGGTTTGACATAGCGTGTCATAACGTGCCTGGGCCGTGGTTTGACACAACTTGGTTTGTCATGTCCCGGACGCGACCCGGACATGTCCTGGTCACAGTGGCGTGCAGTGGTTCGAGTTAGGGTAGACCAGAGAAAATGTCCAAATAAATTTTAAAAAATAACCACATTATTCAGGGTTGATTTTTAATGAAATGAGTTTTTTTTTTGTTCTTTTTCTAAATAGGTCATTTAAAAAAAAACACCAAATTTCAACCCTGAATAATGTGATGTTTTTTTTTTTGACATTTTCTCTGACTTACCCTAACTCGAACCACTGCACGCCACTGCTGGTCACGGCCTGGATATATATGGATCCAGTTTTGCTGCAACCGTAGTTTCAAATTTTTCAAAAAATTGATGAAGAGGTGTAAAAGTTTGTATGTTTGTACGATAGCGAAAATTCGTAAATTGTCAGAACATTGCTCTATTTCTGAAGCGGGGGCTATACAAAATTGCACGGTGTCATTAGCGTGGGTCATGTGAAGGGAGTCGCAGGAAAAGCTAGGGCAAATTGATTCTGTTTAACGAATTAGTACCTACTAAAGCAAATACAATTCACAAAATTTGTAACACATTTAAACCAATTTCATATTTAATGTTAAAATTAAATGTGTTCAAAGTTATAATAACGGTTCATAACATGACACACGGTTCATTAAAATGTTTCCACTAACATATTGAAATTGCCGTACAACAGCGTTAATAAACTTTATAATACAGCGCAGTTGTAAAACTAGGTATTACCAGTACTGTAGGTACATACATAAGTAGGCCCATAATATGCGATACGGAACCATCGGTCACCTACTTTCTGTTTGACGCTGTACATTACTATTCAACGGCTTGTTAGCTTTATCATTACTCCAGGGACTCCAACATAAATTACTGTATTGTTCCGCGAATGCCAGGTAGATGTTAGGCCGGTAGCACACGGAGTAGCAAGAAAAGAGCGATAATGGATGAAATATTAGCCCCTTTCTCGCTTAATAACCGGATGAGTCACAGGGGAGCGTTGAATCGAAAATGTGAGAACTATTTTGTCTTACGTGCTAAGTTTATTAAATGCGATATACAACGTGTAACAGAATAAACGTAATATCTCTTAAGGGATCATTCTCTGCCCCATACATTTAAGTGCACATGTCGCAGGTTTGTCATAAAATTAGGTTTTTGATCAAAAGCCGGAAGATGGCACATTTTAAACTCAATTTCATCATAAACCTGTAACAATTCAGATTTTTTATCAAAAACCTTAACTAGTTGGGGTTTATGATATACATATACTGATATACATTTCCGTTGATAGAGACTTCTAAGTCTCTGTCACCGGAAATGTATATCAGTAAATGTATATCAGATTGATCATAAACCCAAACTAGTTAATTCCTAATTTTATGAAAAACCTACGACACACATAACTCAACAAAATGTAGTGAACAACCGATTTTTTTATACGATATCTGGGTTGGTCCCATTGTGAAAGTTGTTCATAATGATAAGTACAAGGACCCCTTAAGAGGTATTGGGTTTATTCTGTTACACCATGCATGAATAGAGTAGTGACGTGCAACATCTAAGTATTTGTTTTACCAGCATAACTTAAAATAAAATATTTAAAAGTTAGAATGCATTTATTATGTTTTTGCTTCAATCATTTTTATTGTCATTATAACACGAAATTGCAGTCTCTAAACTTTATCTTAGAACATGAAGGAAACCTTAAATAAGGCAACGTTCTATGGAAAACACTCTTGCAATTCAAAACCTCTGTTCAGAATACATGTTTAAACGATTAATCAATTCGGGGCCTATGGTTCAGACTGGACCGCGTACGTCCGCTTATTCGGCAGTCAGTTGTCTTGCATCACAGTCAATGAGCACTCACCCTAACAAACTAGTTCAATTTGCACAATAGAAAGGGCGGTTGCAAGACAAGACTGCAGAAGGCGCCCAGGGGCTCTGATCTCATAACAAACACAAATAAGCCGACGTGATCCGCTTACTACCATAGATTAAGAACGTAGAAAATATTTCTACACTTCAACGGAATAATTCATGATTTTCTGCGAACAATATTATCTTATCGGCATGAGAAATTGTTTACATGCAGACTCGGTGGACGACGTTCGATGTATTTCGCTGATTCTATGTAAAGTTACTCGCTCGGTAAACTGGAACGTTGTCTCGGCTCCTCGTGTTGAGTTTTGTAGCTTTATTTGCAAGTCCAATAGTTATTTCAGGTTGGAATTGTCGCCTATTTGATGTATTGTCTTGCTCAGGGGAATAGAATATTCTGCGTTTAAATGTTTTGTAAAGGAGCGTATTTCAAACGACTTGTCTGTCTTAAGAATAAATAGCATGTATTTTTTTAGTTTCTATGACAAATGCATTAAAACATTTGAAATTGCATGGCGACAACAATCCATTTAAAATCACACAATTTAACATCGTATATTTCCCTAAACTGGAGCAGAATTACAGAGCACGAACATTGTTTCTTAAATAAATACATACCATCTAGTACCGACTTTATTTTCCGACGATTAGCATACGAAAACATTGGAATGTCGACCACGGCTTAGATCCCAAATGATTGTTGGCTTAAGCCCACTTAAACCCTTGGATAGATACTTGACAATGCCATTTGCATTTAGTTCATTTGTTTCTGGTTCCAGCCAGTTCCTTTGACATGTTGATTACGATGTAAATTAATAGTGCCAACTAGCTGAAGTACACATTGTGTAAGGAGAGTATGTTGTAGTCTAGTTTAGGACGAGAATTTTGAATAGTAGAAGCTTTGTGCTCAGTCTACGTTTAGAATTATTAATCTTCATCGTCAACGAAGAGAACTTTGTTAATACTTTTAATTATATATTGTCTGTTGAAATAGTTATCAGAAAACAAATATTCATTGTATAAATTACTAGCAGCGCCTCGCGGTTTTACCCGCATAGTTCCTTTTCCCGTGGGAATATGGGGAAGAAATATAGCCTATGTTACTCAGGGTGAATGTAGCTTTGTAATGGTGAAAGATTTTTTGAAATCGGTCCAGTAGTTTTTGAGTTTATTCGTTACATACAAAAATATAAAAATACAAATATTTCCTCTTAATATTATTAGTATAGATATGTTCAGTACATTATTTTCTAGTGTGTCTTTAACAACGTTTGAATCCATCGCTCTATCCAAAAACAAGGGTAATAAAAGTAGCAAAAGCTCAAATGATCTCCAAAACATATTCAAAATTGGCAACATATTTTCAGTATTTTACACGAGCTATAATAACTACCTTTAACGATCACGCACACATAATTTACATTTGCAAAAACACAATATATCGTTCGGAAGTTCAATTTTACAACGAGCCTTATTCAAAAGGGTCCGAATTTCAGAATTTACAGCTTCCGACGATCAACAATAAAAATGATTGGTTTTTATCTATGAGAAATAAAGCGGCCATAAGGGTAAAGGGTGTATCTGATCAATACATAAATTGAGACCAAGATTAAAATGGTGAACATGTTCTACGAAAAAACTAGACTTTATCACACACTGTAACTCGAGCATCGGAACTCGTAGAAAAAAAAAGATAACCTTACAAGAGGCGCCTTGTATTTCTGATTTTAGTTTTATTTATGTTAGGAACTCATTTTGGCCTAAAATAGCAGTTGCGCCCATGTTTCTGTGGCCGGCATAATAGCCGTCATTGAAATTCAGTTTGCCGGTTGAAAATAACAGATTATCGAAATGTAATAAATTTTGTGAAATGAATTCGTTGACCGCAGACTGCGTGTGGCCGGCCGGTTGTTTTTCATCTGGTTACGTTATAGAGATATACTACCTACATACTATTTGGTTTGGTTTTGTAGGGTGTCCCGGAACTTGTGTGTTGAATTATTTTTGGGTTATTTACTTTAAAGCTTTCACTTTGTATGGAAATTATTCTGTTTTCTAAATTACATAATAGTGAAACTAGTATTGAATGCCTGAAAATCTCCACCACTTAATATGGTAGGTATTTACCTGCCTCTTAATAAAAAATTATGCTATTTAGGATCAATGATTTGATCCGAAAACTAAAAATAGCATAATTTATACCGTCAAACGTAATTCTCACATACTTTATAATTCTTGAGTCAAATATAGTTAGATAATAACTCGAAATGCCTTTAAAATCTTACAAACAGATTAATCACAATATTTTCGCGAAATCGAATAATGCTTTTTGATCTCCTTGAAGTATTACATTTTTTCATAAGACCTTTGGCAAGCGAAGTGTTGTATGATTCGATTAAAACGCGAAAATGAAATACTTAAGTGAAAAAAATTAGTACCTATTTAAAGTGATTGCTAAATTTTTAGTAACATACTAAAAACTTGCAATAAAACTATATTTTGATTGCTGTGTAGATACATATGCATAAGTCACAAGCTTCTACCGGAGGTTTTATCCTTATGTTCCTTCCTTGTGTTTATAAATAATTTAAAAATAAAACATGACACTCGATAGTAGGAATTGGCAGCTTTTTATCAGTGAAAGTGATTTTTTGTAATCTGATCAGCGGGCCTACCATGACGTCTTAAAACGTGAGTCTTCCGAGCGAGAAAAAGGGATGGAGCTATATAGGGTGTATAACTCTATCCCGCTTTCTCGCTCGGAAGACTCACGTTTTAACACCTCATGGTACGCCCGCAGTACTTCCATTTTCAAATATTTAGGTCACCGGAAAATGGCCAACTCCGTAAGATTTTAAAATATCTTGAGAGAGAGACTTGCTATCCTACAATTTCTCGAAATGACTTCGAGAAAATAATGACTATTAAATTCTGTATTTCTTTTTTTTAAACGTTGCTCCACACTAGGAATTACTCCTGTGTCGTGGGTGCGTTTACAAACATACAATCTCACATACAGCCGGACCCGTAACAACTATCTCTTGGCCATAGATATCTTTTTTGCGTACGGGAATCGAACCCACAACACGTAGCGTAGCAGCCAATCGCTCCATCAAAAGTATTCCAAATTTTCAATAGACAATTTATCGAGAGTTTACAATCTATCAAGATATTTTATAAAACATATCCGATGACATATGCACAGTTCTTACATCCTCATTCATAATAACCACATGAATAGTTTTAATACTGTTTTGCAATTCGCAAAGCAGTATTAAAACTCTTTATTCTAATTTTCAATGAAGAATTTGAATTTAGATTGTATTTTTATCGTAAGTTTTTTTTTAAGAATAAGCTTGAAAATTGTAACTGAGGATGACAGAAAATTATTTTAACCTTTTACCAAATATGACGAACAATACATGCAATAATTCCGTGTAAAATACACCATACAAAAATTAAAAAAATAATACGCTTTAATGTATTGCCAAAATTGCGATTATAAAATAAGTGTTTTTCTTTTCCCGCGAAAACGAATGATGAAGTCACTCCTGTCTGCTAGAGATCATGAACTGTTATGTATTATTTAAGTTCGTCTTTTCGTAGTCATAACAACAGTGACGTCACTAGACCCTGATTGTTTACGTTCCGTTTCACGTTATATTAATTCGTAATAGTTGTTAAAAATCAATAATAACTACAATAAAAACATTGCAGTGGCCCTTCTTTTATGTTCATGAATTCTGTAATTGCATCTTCCCTATTAAACCTAGTTTAACTGATTACAAACGAAAACTACCCCAGTAATTTCAAATTGCGAATCTGAATGCGAACCAATGTGACAGGCTAGGGACGGGCCTGATTTCCCAGGGCCAATCACGTCACTATTCCTACGTATTAGAGTTGAAAATCGTTTAGCATAATTTGTAGTCAAGGAAACCTAGTTAGTACGCGCACCGCATACAGTAAAAAGGTAATGTTTAGACAACACAACGGTTTTGTTAGCACTTTAGTTTACTTATTCCATCGATAGGGGACTGTTTACCATAACTTCGTTTGCGTGACACGTGGGATTCGGATGTGTGTCGAAGAATCTGATAGTGTCAACTAGGCCTAATATAACGTTTCAGACAAATTTTATTACGTTTGAGAAAATGAGACGGATATTTGAGGAATGTTTGGAAATTCAATTTAAGGAGCTCGTGGCTAAAGAGCCACGCAGATCGATCTTCAAGGTTAAGCAACGCTTGCCAAGGTTGGTCTGTGGATGGGTGACCATCTTAACATACCGAGTTTCTTCCGTGCCTCGGAAAGCACGTTAAGCCATTGGTCCCGGCTGTCATTTGTAGATCTTTGGCAGTCGTTACGGATTGTCAAAAGCCAGAAAATCTGACACCAGTCTTGCCAAGAAGTACCGTTTCCCCAGTTATTGGGTTGTGGAGGTCTGGTAGGCAGCCGCTCCTCGTTAAATACTACTATTCAGCTGAATTCGGTATGATTAGAAGCCGACCCCAATATAGTTGGGAAAAGGCTAGCCAGATGATGTTTGGAAATTAAATTCTAGATGAAGGTTTGTTTCAACGTTCTTTATGACATTAATATTTTATCATGTCTTGACTCAGTTGATTGTTTTGTACTGAAAGCAAGTTTGCAGAGTACTTAAGACTAGCAGCGCCCCGCGGTTTGACCCGCGTTCCCGTTCCCGTGGGAATATGGGGATATAATATATATCTATGTCATCCGGGGATAGTTCAGTTCCGGAGCCTTTTTAATGCAAACAAACAATAAAATCTTTACTCTTTATAATATTACTAGCTGACCCAGCAAACGTTGTTTTGCCATATATAAAAAAAATTAAAAAAGATTTTCCCGCTTTTCTGTTGAAATGAATCCTGAATTTTCTTTCCTAGAACCTCCTTTCCAACGAAAGACCTTTCCAAACGAATGCAAAACCGTGGAAATCGGTTCGTGCGTTCTGGAGTTATAGCGTCAGGAAGGCAAACCCGACTTATTTTTATATAGTAGATGATTCATCTTTCATATTATTATGTATTCGTTGAGTTTGTTAAGAAAGCACTTCCAGCCTTATTCTAAGAAGGCGACCTTTCTAGATTTTATTAATCTTTTGTTTTGGTTGCTAGGTTACAATCTTGTTAATTTTGAATTATCTACAACGCACTAAATATATTTCACCTAAAACCATTTTCCACTGCGTTTACTTTAATAGAGTTTTCATTGTTTTTAAGATGTATTCTGCTATTCGGGGCGGAGACAAATCCAACGAATCAAAAACCAAGAAAATTGGTCCAGCAGATCTCGAGTTATAAGTGTTGTAACAAACCCGACTTTGTTTTATATATATAGATCATTATCATAGATAATAATTCATAACACGTCATTGTGCCTGACTTCTCTTGAACCTTTGGGTTAGCTAGAGAACTGTAACGTTTAAAAGTAAAAGAATCAGCTTAAATGCAATTGGGCAAAGTTTTCACTGTAACCGGGGTGGAATAGCCGCCTGAGGCGAAGGTGAAGTTATTATGGAGCCTAAAGACAGCAATGGAGAAAGTACACGAATTAAATTACAATTTATGTAAGGCAGAAACAGAGTCCGGCCGTGCGCCCGATGGCAAGATGAGATTGTGGAGAATGCTGGTCATGACTAGGTTGCAACCGCTTCAGATAGAGAACGTGGAATTCTTTGGAGGAGGCTTTTACCCGAAGGGGGTCCACACTAAACTGATCTCAGTTATCAAAATTAATTATAAATTATGCATGTGAAAATTATCCATTTTTTATTTAATCTATTTATTGCTAAGTAATGTATAGTATCAATTCCAATAATTATTTTTATTAGCTATCACTAACCTTATTAATTTATATATTTTGAATGATAGCGAGACTGTAGCAAATACTGCATATTAAAAAAAAAAAATTGTATTTGATTTTTCAAACTGTGTGGAATAAATAAAGCTCTATTATTATTATGTAAGGCTTAAGTATATTGATGGGCCTGTAGCACATCAGAGTGCGCACCAGACTAACTGGTGCTGTTCTTTAGTAGTAGTAGAAGTAGTAGTAGTAGAAGTAGTAGTAGTTTAGTCGAATACATGGTGTCGAAGAAACTTTGGAAAAATATGTTAAAAAAATATGCATAGGCTTAAAATAAGTCTTAAGCTTCACAAGTTACGCTACAACATTCGTTACTTAGTTTTCCAGAACAAGTGGGTCATATTTACATAGAAAATAATGTTCTAAGACACTAAATTTTCATTACTTACACAGAGTAGAACATGGTTTTACTTTTAGTTGTTTGTTATGTAGGTAGGTAGACAGTATTTGTAAAAACTAAGAATTACGTACATACAATGTTACGAAATAAGTTTGTTTTATGTCAAAAACAAGATTTTTGCACCAAAATACATATACCCTTAGAATGAAAGGGACCTAACTCAAAAATTGTGATGTAACACAAACAAACAAAAATATCTGCCGAGACCTATGTATAAGCTATGCCTTTCCCAATTATATTTCGGAATCTTTTTCATAAAATTTTGGGTTTTGGGTATTTAATAATTTTGGAATTATAAATAACAGGACTTTTGGGTTAAGCCCCTTTCATTCTGAGGGTGCGATATGAATGAAACCTCATATCAATTTTTTTTTATTATAAAGGCTTCCGAAGAGGCAATAAATTCGCGGGCCCGCGGACGACGAGCTATGGGTGGCTTGCCGTCCGATAGGAATCAGGCCCGGGTCGACGGCGCGTCGTGTTCCACGCGCGCCTCATAGAGCTTTCAGCAAAGAAGACGGAACCCCATCGAGTCAGTGCCTGCTAGGGTTGCGGAATTTGTTCGAAAGAGTCACCGTGGTGCAAAGGGCACTAGGAGGATCACGGGTGGGCTTTAGCCAGTAAGAGTCTGATGCTTCCTTCAGCTCCGCCCAGAGCGGGAGACGTCATTTGATGATTTCCCATCCAGAAAAATAAACGGCATCACTTCGATAAAGAAATTGTTCGACAGATGTATTGCGTAAAACGATTTCATTGTAAGCAGGTTTCGCCTGTCTTTTAAACACACTAGTGTGTTTTCTCCTACACCAACAATAACCGATTCTTCATTAACCCACATATAGCAAAATAAATTCTAAACCAACCCTGAATAAATCATGAATTGTTCATAACATGTAGAATTTGCTTAAGAGAACAAGTTCTTAGAAAACTTAGTGTTCTACAAAGCTTTGAAAGTAAATATTTACGTAATAATAATGTAGTAACTGTATGTAGTCTGTTTCTAGATGTATTTACAGAGTCTCATCAAAAATAAATTGTTGATCTACAAACAAAATCCGAATAAGTTCAAGATATAAATAAGAAATGAACGTTTTTATTCTTGTCTGAAAATTATATGCCTTAGGTACTTACCCACTTCCCCACCGAATGTGTCTCCACGTTGTCGTCGTGGTGGGGCTTGAGCGTCTCAATGATCTTGCGAGCTTTCCCGGTAGAGCCACTCATGCCGGAAGGTCGCAAGTGAGGGATCAGACCAAGAGAGACACACACGCGAGGAATCCCGCTCGCTGCCTTCTGGTATGCGTCTGCTCATCAGACGTGGCTGTGAAGGCAGTGAGCGGGTGGGAGGAGAGGCCCTGTGATGGAGAAAGGGCGGAGGAGTAAGGGACCACACCCTCTAAAAGGAAAATGATGAAAAAAGGCACTTGTAAAATAAGTCCCCAGGTGGGTCCCGACTGCTCAGCGGTCGGGGAATCCCACCCCGCTTCGGCGGGCTGCCCTCCGTACTCTGTGGTGGGCAACAAAGGCCTTCTGATTGCCAGTGGCAACATGAGCCGAGGAGGCTCACAATCGTCGTCATCCGAATCCGCTTCCTTTAAGGAGCTGATGGCGTACGATTGCGCAGTGGAGGGTTCGCCTGAGCGCCGGGGAGGTGCGGAGTCGGATTCCGGCTCCGCGCCTGACCTAGTAACGGTCAGCTCGGCGGGCTCTGAAGACGGAGGAAGAGGGGCCGCTGTGGAGGGCGTCAAGCTCTTCCGCAAGCGGCCCAGACGGGAGGACGACAAGGAGTCGTCCTCCGAGGGGGAGTTTGCCTCTGCCCGCAAGATCCCCACCGCTAGGCGGGGCAGGGGCAGTGAGGCAGGGAGGGGGCTGACTCCCTCTACCCGGGAGGAGCGTCGGGCCGGGAGGTTGGTGGAGGAGGGGCGTCGCCCTGGAGGGAGCGGTCGTGGGGCTCCCTCCACTCTTCCGCCTCTTCTCGACTCTGATGACTCGGAGGCCCCGGGAGAGGTACCCCCCCACCGCCAAGGACCAGAGGGCCCAGTTTGCGGAGGTCTTGGAGGCCGCGATCCGCGCTGTGGCCTTCAAGAGGAAGCAGTCCTTGAAGCGGGAGGCCATCAGTGCGGCCAAAGCCTCCATCCTGGCGGCAGCGGCGGCCAACGGTGGTGGGACTGCCTCAGAGGAGGCGTCGGAGTTGCGGGCGGAGGTCGCCCGCCTCGCGGTCCTTGCGGAGAGACTCGTTCGGGAGAATGAGTCGCTCCGAAGGGACCTGGCGGGGATGGCCAGAGCGGCCTCCGTGGAGCCGCGAGGGGGACTGAGTCCGGCAGCGCCGGAGGGGGGCCAAGTGCTGAGCCAGGTGCGAGACCTGGTGCGGCAGGAGCTGGCTCCCTTCCGGAGGCAGTTCTCCATGCTGGAGGACATGGTCCGGCGTCCCCCAACAGTGGCGACTCAGAGAGCCCCGGGCCAGCAGCAAAAGGCGGCTTCGTACGCGGCCGCCGTGGCTGCCAGCTCGGGAATGTCCGGCCAGGCGAAGGCCAAGGCGGGAGCCGTGCCAGCACCTGCGACGCCGGCGACGACCAAGTCGGCCCCGGCGAAGAGGGGCAGGAGGAAGGCTGGGGGGGGAGCGGCTGAGGCTGCTGCGCCAGTGGCGCCGCGGCCGCCCCCACCCCCACCCTCGGACCCTCCTGCGGCCGATGCCGAGTGGCAGGTTGCTGGAGAGAAGCGGCGACAAAAAAAGGCGGCCAAAAACAAGGCCAAGAAGCAGCGGCGGAAGGCCAACGCCATTGCGGCGAGGCTTCGCGCCCCGAAATCCGCGGCTGTAGTGCTTACACTGCAGCCGGAAGCGGAACAGAGGGGCGTGACGTATATCGCCGTACTGAAGCGGGCGAAGGAGGCGGTGAGCCTCCAAGAGCTGGGCATCAGCGGGGGCATCGGGCTCAGGAGGACCTTGACCGGTGCCCGGAAGCTCGAGCTCGCCGGAGCGGAGAGTGGCCCGTTCGCGGACGCCCTGGCTGAAAGGCTGAGGGCGGTCTTACCCGCGGACGAGGTCCGGGTGTCCAGGCCGACTAAGCGCATCGACATGCGCATAGTGGGCCTGGATGACGGAGGAGGAGGTTGTGGCCGCCGTCGCCAGGACTGGGGGGTGCTCTGCCGAGCTCGTCAAGGAGGGCACCCTCCGGCCTGACAACACGGGCATGCAAACCCTTGTGGTGAGCTGCCCCGTGACGGCGGCCAGAACAGTGTCGGAGGGTCGAAGGCTCTTGGTGGGGTGGGTTTCTGCGCGGGTAAAACTGCTGGAACCCAGACCTCTGAGGTGCTACCGCTGCCATGTGGGCAACCACACGGGAGCTATGTGCCCCTCGGAGGTGGACCGCAGTGGACTTTGTTTCCGCTGTGGTCAGCCCGGTCATCGGGCCGGCTCGTGCGAGGCCACGCCGCACTGCAGTGCATGTGCGGCTGTTGGTAAGCCGGCCGAGCACTGGGCTGGGGGAAGGGCCTGCGCGCCATCCGCCCCGACCAAGGGCAAGAGGTCCGCCGCCGCCGCCGCCTCTGCCGCCGCCGCGGCTTCCGTCGCCGCTTCTGCCGCTTCTGCTGTGGGTGCTGCGACTCTCGGTACTCGGGCGGGTGCCGAGATGGAGTGGTCCCATAATGGTCCCATCGTGGCCTCCTCCAGAGACAAGTCGGCCGCTGTGCTATTGCGCAGTGGCTGATGCCTGTGGACGGTGAGCGTGGGTGGCTCGCCGTCCGATACCAGGCTGAGTCGTCGACGCGTTGTGCTTCACGCGCGCCTCAAGGAGCCGTCAGCACCAGAGACGGGGCCCCATAGGGTCGGTGCCTGCTAGGGTTGCGGAATTTGTTCGAAAGAGTTACCGCGGCCCTGGAACGCAAAGGGCACATGGAGGAGCACGGGTGGGTTTTAGTCAGTAAAAGTCTGACACTCCCTACCGCTCCACCCAGGGCGGGAGGGGTCATTTGATGATTTCCCATCCAAAAAAAAAAAAAAAAGGTACTTACCCACTTCTGTGGCCTTGTATTCTCAATTACAAAATGATTTACGTTTCTATTTTGAACAGAGAAATACAAAAAACTTGCTTTGAAAAAATTTAATATGAAATTTACGTCCACTACTAAGTTTTTAAAAAAATATTTATTTAAGAATGAACATAAGCCTATTACCCGGTAAATAAATTGTATTTATGTTTTCAATGCAGGTCAAAGGCTTTGTATTCCTATTAACCTTGGCATAAATCTTACAATAATCGAAAACATTGAACCTTTTATAAAAAAGTGGGGCAATTCCATATCCCTCTCATATTATTTCCGTACACTTATTTCGATTTTCGTCTCGACACGGATTCCTAATATATTGTAGGTCGCGTCGCCTCTGGCTAAGAGTAAAATCAATTTCGGCACAATTCTCTATGTCTTCATACCTTTACCGCCGATAATATCTTGAGATATGTATATCGGGGGCTTTTCACACAATTTGATTTGCATGTGTTGGTACACTTGAAAACAATTTCCTAAAACAATCTTAAGTATAGGTGTGTTGTATAGATTACAATGTATGCCGATAATCTATCAGCATAACATGTTCTGTTTTATCTATCTACTCAAATATTATAAAGATGAAAGGTTTGCATGTTTGTAACGAAAAAAAACTGAAAACTACTGGACCGATTTCAAAAATTATTTCATCATTAGAATGCTACATTAAACGCTTTCTAACATAAATAAATCATGACTAGTTCAAATAATAATTATCAGTTTTCGAATTCAAAGTATGAATGGAGAAATTGAATTTATAAATAAAAAGGTCAAATAGGATGTACTGGCTGATTTTGAACACTTATTTGAATTTAGAATTATTTTTTAAAACTAAATGGACAGTGATTGGCTGAATTTATGACATGATGTTCAAATAGTTCTATCCATAATATGTGGAGCCTTACTATTTAGTGTTAATCAATAGGGAAGATGCAATTACAGAATTAATGAAAGTTTTGTTACTGAAATGATAAAATAGTATAAAAGAAGGGCGACTGCAATGTTTTTACTATAGTTATATTGATTTTTAACAAGACATTATTACTTACTTTACTTTACTTACTTAACTACGACTAAATATAACGTGAAACGGAACGCAAACAATCAGCGTCTAATAACGTCACTGATATTATGACAGCGAAAAGATGAACTTAAATTTTAATACATGACAGTTCATGATCTGGCAGACAGGAGTGACTCATCGTCCGTTTTCGCGAGAAAAGACAAACAGTCAGTTTATAATTGCAATTTTGGCAATACATTAAAGCCTACAATTTTTTTTTATATTGTATTTTACACGAAATTCTTTTAAATGAAAGCAAGATGAAAATGTTGCATGTTCCCTATTCCATCACGATTCTGAAAAAGAAAAAGCGCTCCTGAAGAGCTCCGTCTCTCATTCTAATTCGATAATGATGGCTTATAGACTAGATACCTTGCACGTAAAGATATGCTAGTTAAATAAATAATTTAAGTATTAGAACTTTTATGTTTTGGTTTTAAAAAGGTTTTAATTAGTCCAGAACAAAGATCTGATGATAATCCATTCATTTAATAAATTCAGAGCGGATTCTCCATGCGGAAAATCGCTTAGAATAAAATTGAGGTTCTCAAATCAAAGTTTAAAATATAATTTATGTAACCAAAATCAACCTAGAAAATCACCGAGGCAGCATTCAGTGATCATTTTTGCTTGTACCAATTAAATTATTTTTGAAAACGGATTAAATAATCTGTTTTACCACTTTCAAATTCAAAGTTAAAGTCAAAGGCAATTCATTTATTTCAACTAGACTATTAAAAGAAACTTTTGAACGTCAAAAAATTTTGAAAGTAAAAATATTATAGTGACTCTATTTGTCCATTCGCAAATACTAGATTCTTATTTAGAAAAAACGGACAAAAAACTCCATAGTTACTCTTTTCAAATATAAGTTTTACAATATTTTGTATACATTAATCAATTGATTATACGTGAAGACGATGCACCCAAACAACACTAAGTACTACCTATACTACTAATAGGTACAAAAAGTAATAACAGCAGGGGTAAAATTAATAAATTTGTTATCAAGGGAATTAACAATGAATAATATCGACGACACAGTTGGCGTAGTGGTTGAGCGATTGGCTGCTGCGCTACGTGTTGTGGGTTCGATTCCCGCACGGAACAAATATTTGTATGGCCTACAGATAGTTGTTCCGGGTCTGGCTGTTTGTGTATGTGACATTGTATGTTTGTAAACGCACCCACGACACATGAGAAATTCCTAGTGTGGGGCAACGTTTTTATTAAAAAAAAAATATCTTTAATAATATGAGAATTCGCCACCTAGTCAAAGAAAATTAAGCCATATTTTTATTAAATACTATGCTAACAAGAGCTAAACTCATTAAGCCCAAAACTTTCACAAACAGTCTGCTTAAACAATATCAATTATTTTCAGAGATGAGTACACACAATTGACTAAACCCTCTTCCCGCGGCAAAAAGTATTCATCCACTTTACCGGACCGACTGACCCGAACGATATTTTCATTTTTAAAAGCACACCGTCACTTAATTGCTTTTAAATCTAATTTTCTGCTTCCATATTTCGTGCTTTATCACTCCACAATTTGTTTTTCGAAGCAAAATGGCCGCTCTTCAGCCATTTTATTGATTGTCCGTGACTTGTAGAATTGTTACCTAGGTTTAGCATAAATATTGAGCTTTTTGTAGTGAGACTTGAGTTTAGCGAGGCTTTAGAAAAGTGCCATCCTCTCAACGCTAGCGTGGTAAAGGCGATTGTCTAAAATGTATGGGATTGGCAAACGTTTTGACAACGTTTAATGATAAATACCAGAACATTGCATTCACTAATAGAAGGCACTTTGTCTAAAGCCTGTGGACGAAAATTGAGTACATTTCTTTACGGGAGGGAGAAGAAAGATATAACTGCTTCCTGCTCTAAATCTAAATCCCTTTTATATCTACACTATCTAATATTATAAATAGGAAAGATTTTATTGTTTTTTGTTTGCATTGAATAGGCTCCAAAACTACTAGACCGATTTGAAAAATTCTTTCACTGTTGGGAAGCTACACTATCTCCGGTGAACATATGCTATATTTTTATATCCCCGTATTCCCACGGGAACGGGATCTACGCGGGTGAATCCGCGGGGCGCTGCTAGTTATAATTGTAAAGTCTCTTTTTGAACAGGGTTCGCATTTGCATGACAGTCGTACCTAATCTGTCAAAATGAAGAGAAATTAGATTTTTTTTGGGTGAAAACCAAAACTGTGCGTATAGAAGCGCGCGCCGAATATGCTCACATATGAACTTCTCTCCTGAATATGGTTCCTCAAAAACCGTGCTAGCTGCCCCCCTTTTTTTCTGGATGGGAATCATCAAATTACTTCTCCTGCTCTGGGCAGAGCGGAAGGGAGTGTCAGACTCTTACTGACTAAAACCCACCCGTGATCCTTCTAGTGCCTTTTCCGTTCCAGGGCCGCGAGGACTTTCGAACAAATATCGCAACCCTAGTCATATTTGCTGACAGCTCTTTGAGGCGCGCGTAGAACACGCGCCATCAACCCGGGCCTTTTTGCTATTGGACGGCAAGCCACCCACAGCTCGTCGTCCGCGGGCCCGTGAAAATGTTGCCTCTTCGGGAGTCTTAATAAAAAAATGAGATTAGGTTTCATCCCCACTCTCAGAATGAAGGGGGCTTAACTCAAACGTGGAACACGAGGCGCCGTCGACCCGGGCTTGGTTGCTATCGGATGGCGAGCCACCCATAGCTCGCCATCCGCAGGCCCGCGCCTACGATAGCTGAAAATCGTCCTGCGTTTCCCGACGCCCGGGGTGTCTTCTTCTGTTGTGGCGGCTGGAGCGTGAGGTTTCCCTCTCCCGCACGCGGTCCACCTCCTCCTTCCTAGCATCAGCTAGCGAAGGAGGAGACGGACCTTCCGGAAGGAGGTGATCGCTTACCATGCCTCCTCGCTCCGGACTATAGATCGAACCAGGGCCGGACGCGAGAGGTCATCGTCGCCGATCGCCTCGACAAGGACACGGTAATGCTCCACCCAAGCAGGGCAGACCTCCACCGTATGCTTCACCGTATACTCCACCGTGTTCTCCAGGCGATCCACACATTGTTGACACCCGGACGTGTCCTCCCGCTGGATCCGAAACAAGTACCAGTAAACAGCCGTGTCCGGTGAGCACCTGCATCAGGTGGAAGATGTGGACGCCGTGGCACCTCTCCAACCACTCCTCGTAGGTGCCCCCTCTATTAGATGTTTTATAAAACTCTATAAAGCAATTCCACGTTAGCAACGTCTCTTTAAATTAGCAAACCTAATACCTACATTTTAAAATACTTTCACAAACTAGAAAAGTAATTTTGTTTCTGAAGAGATTCCTCCACAAAAACCTAACCACCTGCAGATCCTGTGAGAGAAAATAATGTCCATATAAATAAACCATTAAGGTACCAAGACACGTACCAACAAACATGTTATTTACATTTATTGTCACGGAAATGAACAAAGATGTTCGGATAGGCAGTACAGTCGATTTAACAGCTCATTATGCGCCGATGCATAGGTGGATCGCGTGAGAATGGGCTCTAAGTCACCAACTATCGTCCTGAACTTGCACAATAGGGCCCTTAGGCCCCAGGGAGGACAGGAACACAATACGGTAGTGGCGGTAAATAAAATTGACCGTGAAAGTCTAATTAGCGCGTGCATTAGCTGATTGGAAGGGGATTTTTGTTCGAGTTAAAAGCTAAAGGATAGAACAAATTTAAGAAGAAAATTAAATAAGTAGAGTGGACCGATAAAATTCGCAAATCAAAACGACGGAACACAGCACAACAAATAAGCAATCAGCCGCGCCCTTTCAAAAAACACATTGATACGAAAACAAAACAAAAAAAAAAAATCGCGTGAAACAAACGAAGTGGAAGATAACAGGAAAATGTAAAATGTGACTCGTGATAAAAATGTAATTTCCTCGTATAGGTACAGAAAGCACGCGTTTTATTCGGTAAAAATATTTTGCTTCGGGCCATCTCCCATTGTGCAAGTGTCACGAAATCCGACAATCGTCTGAGGGCACATTCAAATGATAATCACGCCATACGCTTTGCGAATTAAGCTGCGAACATATTTAGTGTACGCCATGTCAGTAATGAAAGAAAGAAGGAAAGGAAGAATGTAAAGAAAGTAAGAAAGTAAAATTTACTTAACGCATATATGTATGAAACACGCACGGTACCTACATAAAAGTAACAAAATTCGTATGCCAAAAACTAATGTGTGTCTCACGGTAGCACTAAATAGGTCCATTTCAGCGTGTGTAATGACGTCTGTGATGTCAGTTGCATTAGTTTTAATGCGTCTATATGACAGTGTGGAGACGTACCTACTCTAATTTATACCATGCTGTAAGTATAGTTAATGCAGTTGATATGTGTTTGGCAGATGTTGGAAAAGTTTTGTGATACTGTTGGTTGTCAGTCTTATAATGCGGCACACATTTGATAGTGTAATTTAATATGTAGTCCTGGGATTACACTTCTTTTATTTTTATTCTTTTGCACCCCCATAGCAGTAATATGACAATCATAATAAATTACAGTGTTAATGATTTTAATTATAATCCTTTGACAAGGTTTATCAACGCCACACCATATGGTGAACATCTTGCCTCCAATTACTACGAGTATAAGCGTTATAAAAATTCTGATACAAAATTGTTCTAAATTATGTTTTTGCCTACTAATCATAAACGGCCTTCATCTGATGTTAAAATAACATACGTTTTATTAGCCATGGTTAAATCAGCAGGTACTACGTACTTCTTTCAGTTCCAAATCTTCAGGTAACATAACCTCAGCATGTCTTGAGTTTCATTCGTATTAGGTGGCGGGCACGACCGATGCCAGAAATGTCACATTAGTCTGATTTACACACGCTACCTGACGTCGCGTTATGTAGGTGAATGTGCGCGTTTAATCCTATCGTCTGTACACTTCCTTAGTCTTACACCACAGCTGTCAAATCGAAGAAGCAAATTATGATACGTTTGGTATGCTAGATATTAAATCCATCCTAATATTATAAATGTGAAAGTAAATCTGTCGGTCTGTCTATTTGTTTTGTAATCACGTCTTAACAGCTGACCGGATTTGAATGAAACTTAGAACATAGGTAGACTATTTTCGATAATAGGACACAGGGTATCTACTATTTATCCTTTGAGTATGTTCCCTAAGTGTGAATTTTGACTACCATGCGGGCGACGCCACTGGAAGAAACTATATTTGTAAATCAATTATATTTCACCACCTTCCTCTGACTTAAGTATTCGGCGGATATCTTCTGTTTTTTATTTGTGTATAATGTTTTTCTGGAGATTATGAAAAGCGCTCTCAGACTTTCCAATTACTTTACTAGATGTGATTTAACGCTTCAGTTAAGAAAAACTGGAAATAATTGAAATGTCTTCTCCCGGTGTTTTGTACAAAATATTTCTTTGAAGCACACTTCAAACTACAATTTGATTCAAGACGAAAAAAAATCAGAACACTATTGCTGATGAAAATTGAAACAAAAGCTATTTTACAAAAATGTGTGCTATCATTGCCAATTACTTTAATTTTCATATTCTCTAGGGACTTTGAAAAAATAAAAAAACGTGAAGAAAAGTCAGTTTTTCTCTACACTTATGCTATCTTGGTACAATCAGACGCACGTACTCAAACCGTAAAATCTACCAGGCCAGCCTATCAACAACAACCAAACACTCCAAACCGCCTTCCAAATCCATTCCACGGTACATATTCACATCATATTTTGAAAACAAACAAACATCCAAATTGTTCTCCCCTTATCTCATTTTTGTTGCACACAAGAATCACAACACATTGAAAAATAATTTTCGTCGCGTTGCGGGTTCAGATATGCGAGAACCGAGTGCGAGCACACAGAATAGATACATGCAGAAGGCCAACTCTATACAACGGGCGAACACAAGCACCCGCAGAATAGACGCTCACCTATAGAGATCCCAAACAAAACAGTTGCGAGAAACATACGTATACGTACGTGTAGCATACCAAAGTGTGCGTGCCTTTTTGAAGGTTACCTTCTGTAGCTACCTAGTTTGTGGTATCGAATGCGAATCCCCATTAGAGGCGTCTATAGGGTACGCCATTAAATAAACATCTCTGGCAGGTTCACTGCTAGTTATTAGCGCCACCCCATCCTCTTGAAACTCCGTGATACGGCACGAAGACGGAAGCCGAGGCAAAATCAATTTCATTTTTCGACACAAGCATTACGTTTATGGCGATTGAAACCGCACTTTTCTTCGCGTCTGTACCTATTTAATGGTGTTTATTTATGTGTATAGGTGTTTAGATTGTCTATTAAAGTGCTGATAATGATTTTGTAGGGGTGATTTTTATTGCAGCGAAAAAGCCATGCAATGAATTTACATTTTTGTGGTTACTGTAATCTTGACTTTGCGTAGAAACCTTGCAAAATCTATATTGACAAATATTCACTTTAATTGCTTATATTACTTGCTCAAAGCTATGGAGTAATTTACGCCTAAAGATGTAAATCTTAAACTGCATTCCACGCACGCACTGCAGCCAGCAATCAAACTGTTTAATCAGTTAAATAGTTTCATAATGCGCTAATGACTACCTGATAAAGGTCGTATAAAAAATGTATTCTAAATTATAAGAAACATAAACATAACACGAATAAAGTGCATTTTTCTATATCGCTAAAACATTGTCCTGGAAAATTGTAAAATTTCGCCCGAAAAAGCATCGTTTAAAATTTCAACGAAAACGTAGCACTTTAAAGCGTCTAGTGCATTTTTCGTTCCGCCGATTCACAGGGAGATTTCTGTAATCCATTCTGATATCCCCGTTTCGTTCAAAGTCCACTCGTTTCGTGTCATTACAGAAAAGCGGACTGATATACACATCGGCAAAGTTATTTTTCGCAGTTCGACTTAAGAAATGGGTTCTTAATGTTAAGTTATAAGGTTGAGATTGGAATGTGTTTAGTTTTTTAAACGGTAGCATGCTTGGTTCCCCTATACCATGTTTTACTGCGATTGATTCCGTCCGCAAGACGGACCGGACGGGATCGGGGCTATCCTGTACTTATCTAATTTTATTGTCACTCGCCGACGTCCGTCGAACCCTCTGCCACTGAGAACGTTTCGAAGAAAGCTAGAAAATTCTTTCCCCCATCGGATATTTTTATCTGAGAAGGACATCTTTATTCGCAAGCAGTTAAACTTAATTCAACGTCTTGGTAAGAAGATAAACGTTACGGCTGGATTCAGGCCTTGGAGAGATCTAAAAAATCGAGGTTTTGCGAGATTGGATCTTCATGTTTATAATCTACATGTATTTGGAACTTACAGAATAAAGATGTCGAAGCTTCATACATTATGTATTACAAATTACAATATTCGTAAGATAGAAAGTAAGAATTTAGACGCCATTTAGATCATAGTGCCGGCTCACTCTGTGTAGATTTTTTTACAACTTTTTCTACGTAACTCGACAGAAGTTGACGAGGCGTGTGCTTGAAGCAAAACCAAGTACACGACTATGTTTTCTCCTGAGTAAATTTTATTTAAAACAAAAAATTCTGACTTGACAAATAATAAACACTAGAATAAAATAACTTTAATTTCGGCATCGGTCTTTTTGGTTGTTTCTGCATTTTTTCACACTTTTATTTGGAAGTCAGTTGATTTTTTGTAAAAGATTTTTTTTGTAATTTTGTACTTTATAGTGGTCATACAACTAAATTGATGTTATTGCGATTATATGAGTGGTAGCGCTATTACAAACACATTAGCACATTATATTTTTTGTTCGCATTATTTTAACATTATCTAAGTACTACTAATACTTTTAGTTTAGGTTTTACTGGTAAATCCATAAATGTATGTCGTTTTGTAGCAATTAAATACATTGTCTTTCTTTCTTTTACCGTTAAGGAATATTAATTGTATGTGCCTTCGTATGTCAAGTTCAGACTATCTCATATTTATATATCTAGGTACTTTGCTTTAAGGCTGATATAAACATAACAATATCTCACTTTACTAGATTTGAAGTTGAGAAGATCACAGGTTTTATCTTTGATAAATGATATTTATTTTGTAAGTAGGTTAAACTTAACACTTTTACACATCCAATATTTATTGTCATTTTAAGCTAGATGGAGCCTTTGAAATTCAATGTCCAATGCAAATTCAATATATGTATTTAACTAAAATAAATAATCATCAAGACCGGCTCATCTATACTAATATTATAAAGAGGAAAGATTTGATTGTTTGTTTGTACTGAATAGGGTCCGAAACTACTGAACCAATTTGAAAAATTCTTTCACTGTTAGGAAGCTACACTATCCCCGAGTAACATAGGTTATATTTTATCTCCGTATTCCCACGGAAACGGGGACTACGCGGGTGAAACCGCGGCGTGCTACTAGCAAACAATAAAGTTGTGCCCGAATAGATAACCCCAAAAACATGGTTGACTTGTACACATTTATCACACCCTTCACAGCGTACCGGGCGATTTTATGTTATAAACTGGTGTAACTCTTGATACAAAAAAAAAACCTACTAATCGGTAAATACTTGGCAGATATATCACAGAACAAACATAAAATGAAATCATTTTTTAAGTCGATTAAAAATAAAACCAACATGTCAAACATAATGCTTCAGTGATGTTATAAATACCTATTAAATCTTCCATTCCAAAATGGCGTGTCCCACACGTCTTAAAACTCCGCAAAGCAAATACGAATTGCAATGAAAAATGATAGTATTGCTTTTAGTGTAGAAATTGTTTGTGACAAAAAATCTAATTTATCATGTACTTTTCCATTTGGGAGCACGCATGATAGCCTCAAATCTGATCAGAAAGCTGAAACTTGAGAAGAAATCAAGTATTTTATTTAAGTGCACTGTAGCAAGACATTAGTTATATACATCTTTATCATCTGCCTAGCCTTTTCCCAATTATATTAGGCTCGGCTTCCAGTCAAACCGGATTCAGTTGAATATCAGTATTTTATGTAAATCAGCTGCCTACCAGACCTCCATGTGACGAGATTGGTCGTCGGATATAGCCTAAATATTTTAATTCGCGACGGAAGAAAACGCATTTTGGAAAGTTAATAGTAATGTTAGCCGACTTTAATTTATTGAGAACTTTATTAAGAAGGTTTATATGATTGTCAAATGTTTCAGATATGATAATTATATCATCCAAATAACAGAATACGGAGTTGTCGAAGTCACAAAAGAGATTATCTATAAATCTTTGCTGAGTTGCGGGTGCGTTAGTAAGACCAAAGGGCATAACTTTAAACTGATATGTTCCGCGACCTGGAACGTGAAAAGAGGTCTTGGGACGATCTTCTACACGGAGGGGGATCTCCCAGAATGCTTTTGCAATATCAATAGAAGATAAGTATTTAGCGTTTTTTAGATTGTCAATAATATCAGATATAAAAGGTAATTTATATGCATCTTTTCTGGTAATATCGTTTAATTTACGGCTGTCTACACAGAAACGCCAAGTACCATCTTTTTTAGGGGTGATAATAACAGGATTGAGCCAAGGGCTTTCACAAGGTTCAATCACATCTAATTCTAACATTTTGTCTACTTCTTGACGAAGAGCTTTTTGCTTTTCAGGGGATAAACGATAGCATCGTTGACGTATAGGAGGATGGTCACCTGTGTCTATGTGATGTTCAGTTAAGTGAGTTTTCCCAAGAGGTAAAGAATCAGTAGAAATGTTTTTAAAATTTTGAATAATAGTATCAGCTATAAGACGTTGGGTTTCAGAAAGATTGTTGTAATTATTTATTTGAATGTCAGAAGTATTTATTAAGAAAGTTGGGGCGTTTGATGATTTATGAAGAGTTATTTTGGAAAGAATTTGGGGAGCTAAGTTGAAAGTTTTCCAAAAATCAATGCCTAGTATAAATGATTCGGAGACGTTAGGTATAATATGAGCAATAATATTAGAAAAGTGATTATTATACATAGCAGGTAAGTTAATATATCCAATAGAACGTATGGGTTGACCATTTGCAACCGTACCATGTATTATGTTATTGTGTTCTATCTTATAACCGTGTTGGAGTAACAATTTGTGCGAGTTATTTCCCAAAATAGTGATGGCACTACCACTGTCTAATAATCCTGTTAAAATTAAACCATTGACGTTAATTTTGGCATAGGGACGTTCGGTATCCGTTTTATTTGTAAAGAGAATCATAGTAATTTTATAAGATTTAAAAAAAACGTTAATAGTGTTAAGCCAATTGTCCCAATCTGACTTAACAAAATTCGATTTACTACGATCCTCGCTTATTAGTTTTTTGGAGGATTACATTTCGGACAGGTCGTAAAAATAACATTTTGTTTCCCACAACGATAATAAACTCTTTTAGTACTAGTGCAATCATCTAGTTTGTGATTGTTTGTCCGACAACGAGGGCAAGAAAAGATATTTAGTTTTTGATTGGAGGTATGAGTAACTGTGTGTATAGGTATATTATTATCAAAATTATTCGTCTTTGAAAAACTTTGTTTAAATAAAGACGTAGGTAAAATTTGGGATAAATCATTCGAATCTGAATTAGATATTTCTAAACAGTTTTCAAAACATTTACAAGATTCTAATATACTAGTAATTGTGGATAAATTGTCTGGTAATAGTCGTTGACTAAATTCGGGTTTTATGTTCCGGCGTAGAATTTCAATTTTTTGTTTTTCCGAGAGAGGTTCATGAAGTTTGTTAAATAATGATTCCATTGTAGCAAAATAAATAATAACTCTTTCGTTATGTTTTTGTTTTCGCGAATCTATAAATTTTTTAAGTTTATAATCATAATCGGTAATTTCGAAATATTTTATTAAGGCCGTTTTAAATGTTTCCCAATTCCCGATGGAATCTTTATTGGCTCTATACCAATCTAAAGCTATTCCCGAGAGTATGTCGTAAATGTGATTATATAGGGTACTATTGTTCATGTTTCTAGAAGTAGCAAATTCTTCTATTCTAAGGAGGAATTCCCTGGGACAACTATCACCGGAGAAAGAAAATTTTTTAATTTCTAAGTTAGGTCGGTTATGAGAAATGTTATTTAAAGTTTGGGTAAGGGTATCGAAAAATGTATTGGGGACCATGGTCTCCTGTACAGATACTGATGAATGGTAAGTTGATGAGGATGGTGACGGTTCTAAAATTTGAAAACGTTGCTCATGTAATTTTAATTGCTCCCAAAGGGATTTATAATTTTGGATTACTTCTGTTGTACTTTCCGTGTCTATTTCTATTAATGACAAACGATTACGTATGTGGGTAATATAGGGTACAATCTTAGCTTTTCTTGTGGGATAGGATGATAAATTAATATCTAGTATGTCTAAACATTTGTTTAATTCCTCTTTATCTTGTTCAAAAGTATAGGGGCTGTTAGAATTTGCCGGATAAATATGTGGCTCCAATAATATATTGGAAAGAATTTGTCGTAATTCAACTGCAGTCTGTGTTGGTTGAAATTGCGCGTTCCGTAATTTTAGTTCATAAATTATTTCTGGTTTATTTAATTGCGAAATATCCATTGTGTATATGGCTTTATGTTACGTTTAGAATAGGTAGGTATATACCTTTTTAGTTGAAAAGAGAAAGAGAGAAAAAAAAATGGCTAGAAAATTAAAATGATTTTAAATGTCTGTCAGAAAATATTTTGACGTATTTTGGACGTCAAGATATAAAAATTTCGATGGAATTTTGCAATTATTTTTCCAGCAAACAGTATAAATGCTTTAGTATTTTAAAGGAATGAAACGAGGTAAATAAGAGATAGGTAGTATAAAATTCAAGATAATGGAGTATGAGAATTAAGTTTGTAGGTATGTGTGTATGTAATGCAAAAAAAAATATTCTGTTAGCTGTTGTGTGTAATGTTTGTAAGTACTTAGCTTACGTATTCTCAAGTCGGCTTCGAAGGCCTAGAGAAATACGGGCTAAGCGTGTAGTATCTTGGATAAGGGTACTCCCCAAAGCCAAGGGTGAGGTAACCAACGAGTTTTGGAATAACCGCGAGGGTTTAAACTCCAAAAGCTCGAGGGTTTATGAAGCTGTCGTTAGACAAGCTGTTGGTGAGAGTAGGTGGTGTCTGAAGGGCTGTGGTGTGTAAATAAGTATCGAGTTTTGTAAGTATTTTGTAATATGAGTTTTAGGTAGGTAAAAGTAAGGAAGTTGTGAGAACAGTAATAGTGTTCTGAAATGGGGATGATGGTTATGGATAAGTACTTACATAAATAGACACAAAATAAAACTGTATTATTAGATATAGCACAAAAAATAAAATAAAATAAGGAACAATCACGTTAAATTAATGAGATGTTGGTATGCGCACATGTAAAACGTTCTTTTTTCAGAAAGTCCAAAACGCAGCAAATGTAATTGATGGAGCAGCAGCCGCGCTACTCGTTGTTGGCGCGCTGAACCTCTTCCAGGGAAGCTCCGTCACGGCGCCTACCGCTAGTCATCCACTCGACTCGGGGTAGTTTTTGCTGGAGAGCAATGTGACGGGAACCTCCTCGCCAAGTACGATTCGCCGGAGAGCCAATGTGACGAGATTGGTCGTCGGAGAGCCAAGGTGACGGGGGGTCACATTATGTGAGGCTTTCCACCTCCCAACTCGTCCCAGTGTGTAGGATGGTATTATTGTATGTAATAATAAACTTGATTTGTTTGTGACTTGTTTATTTTTAAAATTAGATAAGGAAAGAAACTGTAACAAAACAAAAATAGAAGGTTACAAAAGGAAGGTAAAGAGTTATACACGGAAGGTAGGAGGTAGATGGTTAGGTATAAAACTACTAGAATGTTTATTATAAACTTACCCCGGGTTTCTAAAACTTGTTACATGTTACTATTGAAACTGGTAATAACTATTGAAAATATTATTGACTGCTCTGGTTGAGCAATTTGATAGGACTGAATGAAAAAATCTGAGCAGTCAATAAAAAAACGAAATTTAAAATATTTTTGAAAATAGACATTTTCTTTTCATTAATAAAAGTAAGGAGTTTTCAGCCATCCACGTCCACGAGACTGAAAACGCAACGACATCGTTACATCCATAACCCATTAACTGGGTAACATTTTCTTGGTAAGACTAGAGTCAGATTTTCTGGTTTCTGACAATCCGTATCGACTGCCAAAGATCTACAGATGACAGCCAGGACCACTTACTTAACGTGATTTCCGAAACACCTAGGAGTCTCGGGATGTAAAGATTCATCCACAGACAGACCCCGGAAAGCATTGCTTTTTCTTGAAGACTATTTAGCCAAGCGCTCCTTCTATTAGCAGGTACGAACATAACACATAAATTAGGTTTCTGCTTCTTCTTCCTCTTCTCTCGTATTATCACGAAATCGGTATATAACTGCCTGCTACATAAGTGAAAATAAATTATGACACGTCACAAATTGACACAAATCAAAAAGATAAACTTTTGAGAGCTAGGCTGAATTGCAACGTTGTTGTCATCATGAGTTTTTTTTTTCGTAACAACGCCCTATACTAAGGCCTGACTTTTAAGAGTCCGAAAACTTTTACCTGAAGAATAAATATGGCCGGTTGATAGCTTTTGGATATAAAATAATTATGTTGATTACTATTTATGGCTACGACAAAAGTTTTCTGACAATTGGGGAATCAGCCTTTAAGCTTTATGAAAGCGTACTAATAATAGTGTTAGTAAAGTTTAACAATAAAACACCCTTTGCGAACAGCCTTTCGAAAGTGTTACCGCGGCAATGGAGCGCAAGAGGCATTGGGAGAAATACGAGTAGGTTTTAGTCAGTAAGAGTGATTACCCATCCATCCAAAACAAAAGAAGCCTTTGCATTAGCATTCCAAACACTGCCGTTTAAAAAAAAAAAATCAATCTTGTCCCCATTCTCAAGCTGCACATTCAACTTTCCTAATTGTCACCATTCTAACCTCATTCCATACGTAATTTCGTCACAAAACAGACGAGAACGTCTCAACAAAAAGCCCCGGGAATATGTTAAAGACGTCTGTTTCCTTACGGCCTGTTCGCCATCTCTTCGGCACATTAGCTATGATAATTGGAACATTTGGTTTGCGAATAGGATGACGTAAGGACACTGTGGTGACGCAGTATTGTAACTATAGAAGGTTATTTCCATAAAGCGATCGAAAAGGGTCGTTGCTGAAATACGCACCTGCAGAATTTTAGCAATGGAACTGCGAATCAATTTAGTTACCTTTGTGAAGTTCACTTTACCCCAACTCTGTCCTCCACTGACACATACATACATATGTTTAGTACTGAGCATTGGCTGGCGGCCTTTATAGGGTCAATTCGAATATTTGATAAACGTTCGTTCTGGCAATCTATCAAAAACCTCTGTTATTTTCCTAAATTTTGACAGATTGCGACCGAGATGCAAAGTTGCTTCAACTTAATAAAACAAAAAAACTTAATAAACTGCATTTAAACCATCTTTAAGATCTTTCAGTTTCATCGTTGTGGTGAAATATATTTACGTATTTGCGTACGCTTTAGCTCAGTGTACAGAGTTGGCCTTTTGAATAACTCTATATTCTGTGGTCACATTGCGAATTTACGAATACAGAGATGTTTACGCTACCACCGTGTTTATGTACTGAATGTAATTTTGCGTAAGTTAAAATGTGGAAAGGTATGATTTTCTGGTTTATTGTTATGTTAATACGGTGACAGTTTAATGTGACTGAGGCAGGGTAGCGGTTCTTATTTTAATTTGAAGTGAATGGCTTTGAAATTGTTCATCATCATTTTGTAAGATTTTTTTTCTATGGTGTAAAATTTGAGCATGTTTTTCAAACATAGGCTAGTTATTTTCGCTTTCTTATAATAACAAAGTAGTAGGTGATAAATTAATTCAGTCTACAACACAAACGAAACCCAAACCTTACAATCTTTCCCAACTTCAAAAATAGAATTCCTGTATAATTTTATTTCTATAAGATCAATAGCTAGCGAGATAAATGGCTTATTACTCTTAACGCCACCGAACTTTTAGGTGATACAAATTCAGTCCACAAAACGAAAAATGAAAACAATATTTTCAAACTTCAAAAACAAACTCCCTGTTTCCTTTTCCAACAAAACGTTCTAACCCCAGTCTTAAACTATCATTCCACACTATTAAACCATAATAAACTGAAGAACAACTCCAAATGAAACAGCGTAGCGCAATAAAGAACGTCATATCTCAAGGAAGTTCGCGGGACTGCAATGAAATGAATTCCACCATCTCTTTGTCAAGGCGATGGAGCGTGGCCACTTGTCGTGACTGATGACGTCAGTGCTTACGAGCTTTCTACTGTCTTAGGAGTTCGCGAGTGGCATTTGATTTAGGTCTTTTAGGTTTTATAAGGTTTAGACGTGGTCAGGTTTCAGGATAACTGGAGTTTCATGAGGTGAGATATGTCTTATGACTGGAAATAATTTTAAGGTATCAATCTTATGTCTTAGACATTAATTAGTGGACAATAATCAAATACGGGAGATAATGTACTGACAGGTTATCCTGACTAATATTATGTAAGTCTGTTTGTAACGCTCTCACGCTGAAACTGGACACGATTATACGCTACTATTTTGCTAATATCTGTATCAACTCGAGTGAAGCCTAGGGCAAAAGCTAGGATAATTATTATAAAAAGTCGAAGTTGATAACCGTCCATTTTTTTAGCCTTTATTATACACATACAGGTCTAAATTAAATAGGGTATTTTACTGTAAAAATCTAATTAGTCCGTCTGATAGATTTATAAAAAAATATTGGACGCGTATTTTTAAAATACCCCAATTAAAATACCCTATTAAACGTATTCGACGTGATTCATATTCAAATTATTAAGAACAAGATCATAGCAATTGACTTATTAATTCTGTAGAAAACCGTAACTGAATTAAAAGACTCTAACATTAACCGGATTTTTCGTCCTCGAAAATCACAAATTAAGTTTAACCAAAAGTTAAGTCCATTTGTATTGACAGCTCATCAATAGGGTTAGTTAACAAAGCCTTTAAGCTTATTGAAAAACCTAAAGACATCGAGTTTTTCGTAAAAAGTTGTAAAAATCTAGTCACAATGCTGTGTTGAAATAAATTCAGCGAGCTTTATTGGCTTAAAAATAATCCTTTCGGCTGTCGAATTAATAACGAGAGTGTCAGCTTAATAATAAAAAAAAGAAAGTTTGATTCCATGTGATTTCAAAACTGGGTTTCACAAGTGCGGTGTTCTAGGTTGGTATAGTGCATTCAATCATACGTATTAATTTATATAATCATTAAAGTATGATGATTATGGTAGGAAACAATAAAACATTGACCCATCTACATTTACTGATATTCTTAATTTGGGAATCTATTATCCTGCCATCTTTGTATTGAAAATTTTTCTGGCGCCCACTATGGTAAAGTAGTTTTCTGTGATAGAAAACTCTATATAGAATTCACTAAGCAAATTATGTTGACTCAAAATATTTAATCTTGCAACATTGAATCAACTCTCAGAATTTGAATAATTCCAAATTCCTTTTGACAACGCAACATGACAAACGACGGTGTTAGCGAATAGTGGCGAACTATAAATTCATAAAGTAAAAGTGCATAGAGGGCCACAATCCTCTTGTCTGTGCAGTCTAGTGGCCACTTCGTGTGACTGATGACCGGTGGACCGCCGAGGAACGCGATTGTTCTCGCGCGACAAAAATAAAAAGTTCACTTACATCGCTATTCACGGGAGTTGGAACTTTTTGCAAGATTTTTAAAACGACATGATTGTGTTTGAAATTCGAATGCTTCATTTTTATTGGAGAAAAATGGCGGTTGCGGGATTAGTTTTCGTTGATCGCTTTTTGAAGTGGTTTAACAAATTGTGTCTCGGAATTGGAGCTTCATCGTAACATGTGTCTTGGGAAATCTGGGGAATTAACTAAAATGAGCTTAACGTAAGAGAAAATGCGGAAAGGCGAGATTTCGTCTTTGTCTTTGTTACTCACACTTCCTGTTAAGCTTAAAAATGTCTAACTCCCGATTTCTTAAATAAAATTTTGATGCTGAGTATTTGCCAAACTTACTGAAGCCAGAAGCCTGTCTAAAATTGCATTGAAGTTCTTTCGTTAAGTTCTAAATTCAGAAAAGCAAGCAAGATAGAGAGAATTTTACGGATCGTCAAAGATTCGTAAGATAGTAATTATATTAAATCTCAATAATCAAAATTAATATAAATGTTAATTAAAAACAAAGGAAGAGAGCTTTAGCATACACTGGCATTACATAATATACAACAATGTTAACAACATACATACATAGCGAGGAGAAAGCAACAGCAGTCATAAAAGTAAACGATTATGCGACAATATTGTTGTTGGAATTTCGCTAGACGTTAGAAGTAATATTCTACATTATAATAATTATTATTAGAACCTACGTTAAAGGGCAATGACTTGAAATAAAGTAAAATTAATCTAGGTGAAGTAGATTAATCTTAGAAATTTTCCACATAAATATTATGCTGCGAATACTGTTTATATTAACAGTTAAAGTCTCCTATGTATATCTTTTGATATTTTGAGAGAGTACTTGTTACTATGGAAATGAAATAAAGTTGATACGTGACACAAAGGCTTCCGGTAAGGCCCGTACCACGACCGAATAACCTTGAGCATTTGTTTCCATCTTTAGATAAAATACCGAATACGCTCACATTCTAGAAAAAAATCTTTATAAAATCTAATTAGGGTCTTTTGATAAAATTATTTCTACCATAATGTTCATAATTAAATGGCCCATCCAATGGTGTAAGTATAAAAACCAAAAGAATGGTTCCTTTTCGAGAAGATGAATGTTTTCAATAATTATTTTGTCATTTTTGTGAGATTACGTTGTGAGGAGATTAATTAAACATTATATTGAGTGAAAGAAAAAAAAAACATTTTGGAGACACGATTGTATACAAATTTAATTTAATTTTGATTAGTTGATATTTTTTTTTGGATACTAAAAAAATACTGTTTCTTTTATTTACCTTGAAAAAAGGGAACGCGCCCTTAAGTCAGAGTGATATTAGAATTATCTATCAAACCTTTTTTGAACTATGTTGGGTTCGGCTCCTAGTCTAGCTGGATCACCATCGCATCGACCACATCATGTCCATGTTTGCTATCGAATGAAATAGTAAAAAAACCCGTTCCTCTCAATTTAAAAAAGTAACAGTTATCCTTGAGCGTCTGTCTATTTTATCTCCACAGCCCTAGATACTTTGTAGTATCTTAAAACATCAGTTCTGGCAAAGAACAGATTTTAACAAAAAAAAAAAAATGCATTATAAAGTTATAGTCGTAGCACATACTTTTGTAATTATTTGTGTCAATGGGCCAATTTATCAATAGTCAGATAAAGATTTGTAACTGATAAATAAATATGGCGGATTGACAGCTGTCCAAACAACCATATTAACTGGAGAAACTGAAGAATTTTTTCACATATGAACAAATCTTCAGTTAGAAAATCTGAGTATTGAAAAAGCCGTACTTAATCTTATATATCGTGCTTACGCCTCACCTACTTTGTTGTTACAGAAAACCTAATCCCCGTAAACTAATCTTCTGAAAAAAGAAAGCTACTTACTGTTTGTGTTTTCAGTTCAAAAACAAAACAGACATGCGTTTGGCTGGCACCTACACAGTGCCACCTACATCTTTTGTCGCCCGTCATTCTTGCAATGCATATTTATTCTCCAAGTTTTCTTATTTACTGCGACAAAATAATAAATAAAACATGACAACTTGTTGGACAAAAGAATAGATAGAAGTGGAATCCACATACATTTCTCCATTATACATCCATTGCCATGAATCCGATATTTATATTTATAATAAATGCTTATTAAAAGTTACTTTATTTGTGACGCTTTAACGACTAAATAGATCATCTGATTTTGTCTAATTTTCCGAGCAAGTTTTTTAAATAAGGGGCAAAGAACTTGCTTAATGTTTAAATTGACTTTTCGCGTGATCCAAGGGCTGGCTTTTATCTCGGAGGATAACAATTGTCATACAAGGTGGCTCACTTCTAGTTGACAGCGATGCGGACGAATTTTTGAAGCCATATTTTAGTTAGGAGTTTTTATGAGATTCGTATTTAATATATAAAAATTAGTACAATATTTTATATCATAAAAAACACAATAACTTAACAAAAAAAGCCAGACATTTTAAAAGATACTCTGTTACATAATTATAATATCAAACATTATGATGATGTAATATCATTTCATTCAGGGAACGTGTTCATTGAACTCTGAAGTTCAATACAAACAAACTGGCCCTTTTCAGTTGAAAAACTTTCACCGCAACACAATAGAAAAATACATTTTATTATACTTGTTCGGGACTTCATACACGCGGAAAATGCGTGAATAAAGTAAACAACAATAAAAGTCAGTACTTACCTACATTTTTTGTCGCCCGACACTTCGACAGAAACTTTAGTTCGCGACACAAACTTGAAGATTCAAGAAGAAACTTGGTGTACATTTCAGTGGTGGAAGTCTCCGTTGCCGATGCAAATGTTGTGAGGACTTATTAAGAACTTGCCACACACAGTCTGTAATCATTCCTGTCAACCAGGCGAAGAGGAGAGTTATGCCAGACCAACTTGAAAGGACGAGTTTGAGTGAACCTAGTTTGTAGTTACGCCGTTCTTGCACCAGAGTTGTGAGTACCATTATTCGAGTATATAGGACTTTTTGGTAGTGATGCGAGAGTCTGACGCAGTCGTAGCCGCAACATGGTAATAATTTGATCAGGCGCCGAGCACAGCGCAACTTTATGCCAATTGAAAAGTTTCACAGCACTGAAATATTATGTTGTTACAACAGGTTGAGTGACATTCGCGCTGTACTTTTTAGGACTGTTTTAATTGATATTTGCTTTTGAATGCTGTTCCGGGATACGTTTTTTGCATTAGTTGATTAAGTTTGTTTTGCTGTTAGAGTTGTTACTGTGGCTCAAGAGCCACACTCTAACTGCAACAACATGTTAATTAATTTATCGATAGTTCTCTGTAAAACGGTTTGCCGCGAATTCGTATAGTGAGTGGTTCAATGGAAAAATACATATATAAAAATACAACTTAACTTACATTATTGGCTTCACAAAATATTGAAAAAAGCCCCCTCCCAGACACGATGGAACTAAATTATTCAGCGGTGATAAAAGAAATCAACATTTTAACTAGAATAAAAATACAATAAGTATGTCAAATGGCAACAGCCTGGCCGCTTCAAAGCCCAGCAGTTGGCAACGATCTCAGGTCTATAAAATGTGAGCTGAATTTTTAACTAAACTATTACTTTATCGCTGGCTGGGTTAGCGGAAGACCAGATGTTTCATAGTATCTTTGAGTTTAAATTCCAAATAGACAAGGTATTTGCCGTAACTACGTACCTACTCATGAAAGAATAATGAAGAAGTGGTTTTTATATTTTCTAACTACAACTTTACTAATAATACTACCACTTTTCTACAACCATAAAATAAATGTCACCCATTCATAAGATATTGAAAAATATTCACACACATCTTTATTACGTCATTGTAATAAAAATGTGAAAAATCAACATTTATATCGTGCCGGCTAAAAAAGTTAAACAGGTCAAAAGGTCACGAAAATCTGTTTTTATTACGCAAATATCCACTAATTTTTGGATGGGAAGTCATCAAATGACCCCTCCCGCCCTGGGCGGAGCGGTAGGGAGTGTCAGACTTTTACTGACTAAAACCCACCCGTGTTCCTCTTGTGCCCTTTGCGTTCCAGGGCCGCGGTAACTCTTTCGAACAAATTCCGCAACACGCTTAATCCCTACGAATTGACACTGTTTTCTTGAACTAACTGATGTCAATAAATAAGATTTAGCTGGGCTTAAAGCTGTTTTGCTCAGTCCTTAATAAGAGTTCTTAAAAACCAAAATTCAAAACAATATTTCCACATTGAAAAAAAAAAACAGCTGTAAATTAGAGCTTTTACAGCAGATTTTTTCAATCAGATGTGTATTATTATTCTAAGAATACACACTAGCAAAGCAATTTCCTCAACAAAATCACAAATAAGAATGCATAAATAAATCTGCTACCTTAACATGACCTTTAAATATTCCTCACCTTACCACACTCACGCTCAAAGAAAAATTACGACGAATTTTCTTCTTATCTCAGACAAACATGCAAAATGCTCGCCTCGTGTTCATTTTTCTACAATATAAACAGTTCCTCGCAGCAGGTACGTACGCTAAGTCCAACATTGTTCCAAGTACGGGCGATATTTTACGTGGAACGTCATGAAAAGGTTTTTAATAAACTCTTAGTACCTAGATACAGTCATGAGCATAAATATCTACAATTACGAAAAAAAATGTAACAGAGATTTTCTTCAAAAGAATATAGATTACATTTTAAGTGATTTTGAAACCAATTATTATCTTGTAAAGGGTCAGTGTCCTACACCTTGGTTTTAGTTACACAGAACCGGCCTTAGTTTTCCGTAAATTCCTATAACAGACGCGAAACTTTTGATCTTTGAGCTATGCACATACAGTTTTATAGATATTGTAAGTATATAAAATATCAAGGGTACTTTTCAGTTTGTTCTCTCATTACGCATTACCAAAAACATTACACTCACACACAAAAGTGGTTTCTCAAATTTGCAATCGTTATATCATTTAAACTTATTATGGTGTTTTCTAGTAGGCATGGAACTTGAATTTTGCGTAACTGTTCTTATGCTCGTGACTGTACATACTCTAGGAGTACATTATATTATGAAAAAATTCGCTGTATTCAAATGAAATGGGTAGCAGACTGCCCCAGGCCGAATGAGGAGTGCCTACTGTCTCGCCGTCACCTTCGGGCATTCGTCTGCCTACATTATTACAAAATCTACCATTGTAGCTAAGGATACGACTTTTTAGTCAAAAGCTGGAACATCGTTATAAGTTTTAGGAATGGGTGTTAATGAGGAAATCTTTTCTTTTTCATTTGGATTTTTTGTTGATATTTTACAGATTCTGGACCTAAAAAAATCATGAAAAACATTTATTTTTTAATTGTGGCTTATTTAAAATAGTTTCAGCTTATACGTATATTTCAAACCAGTTTATAGATTTGATTACTTTACCTACACACACAATTATTTTAAACCAGCTTGTTATTAATATCTTATAGATAAAACTAGCGACCCGCCCCGGCTTCGCACAGGTGGTACTAATGATACTAAAAATCTACATAATTATAAACCTTCCTCATGAATCACTCTATCTATTAAAAACTGCATCAGAATCTGTTGCGAAGTTTTAAAGATCTAAGCAAACATAGGGAGAGACAGATAGCGGGAACGGGAAGCGACTTTGTTTCATACTATGTAGTGATTTATTTGTTCAGCTAGTAAGCAAGGAATATTTTTTTCTGCTACCTTGTAAAAAAATTACCAATTAAAATAACTTGATAAAAATCATATATGATATTACCCACAGGACCATATCAAATGTGTAAATAAGAAAATAATGATATTGAAATAAACACAACTAATTGTACATACTATTTGTCTTTCAAAATGTAGCTGAATGAAACAGCTTGAAAATTCTGTATGCATTAACGATACGTCTAATGGAGAAAAACTCGCTCTCGTAGTTTGGGATACTGGACTTTTGCCAGATTCCTTTTGACACCTGCACATTGAAGCAAACCGAGTTATCTCCGATCTCAGCTGACTTGGGAACTAAGATATATTTTGGCAATTTAATGTTGCATTTATACATTTTACCCTATATAAAAAAATATCCTTTAAAATAAGAGAATAGCAATGATTCTGTTTCAATGGATATTATGGTAAAGTATGGAAGATACAAATAGATGTAAAGAGCCAATTTCTCAATCGTAAGATATCTTTCATTTACAGAATGTGCAATCTGCCAAACAGTCATATTTTTTCCTTGAGATAAAGTTATCTGTCTGTTTTCAAATCAGCCCTTAGAGCGCACTTAGGGTAGTTGTTAACAGCGCCTGTGACGCCGGCGCCTGCGACGCCGGCGACAGCTGCCCCATGACGGCGGCCAGAACTGTGTCGGAGGGCCGAAGGCTCTTGGTGGGGTGGGTGTCTGCGCGAGTAAAACTGCTGGAACCCAGACCTCTGAGGTGCTACTGCGTTGCATGTGCGGCTGTTGGCAAGCCAGGTGCAAGAGGTTCGCCGCCGCCGCCGCCTCTGCCGCCGCCGCACCTCTTGCCCCTGATCGGGGCGGTTGGCGCGCAGGCCTTTCCCCCAGCCCAGTGCTCAGCCAGCTTGACGCCGCCGCCGCCTCTGCCGCCGCCGCGGCTTCCGTCACCGCATCTGCCGCTGCTGCTGTGGGCACTGCGACTCCCGATACTCGGGAGGGGGCTGAAATGGAGTGCCAGTAATGGTCCCATTGCAGCCTCCTCCAGAGAGAAGTCAGCCGCTGTGCTATTGCGCAGTGGCTGATGCCTGTGGACGGTGAGCGTGGGTGGCTCGCCGTCCGATAGCAACCAGGCTGAGGTGACGACGCGTTGTGTTCCACGCGCGCCTCAAGGAGCCGTCAGCATCGAGGACCCCCGTCCTCGATGCCCCATATGGTCGGTGCCTGCTAAGGTTGCGGAATTTGTTCGAAAGAGTCACCGCGGCCCTGAAACGCAAAGGGCACAAGAAGGATCACGGGTGGGTTTTAGTCAGTAAAAGTCTGACACTCCCTACCGCTCCGCCAAAAGCGGGAGGGGTCATTTGATGATTTCCCATTCGAAATAAAGGGACTTAGTATCTAATCTTTGATGCCACACAGGTTAGATACTAAGTCACACACTTAAATACGGGTAGAAACCCAGACATAGAAACTTGCTTTGAACAATAGAGTCGATTATACCTTCATCTTAGGTATGGAATTTTCGTTCTCATCAAGTCGAGACATATATAATCTTTGTATAAAAGTCAAATCTTCTGCATATTTTATATTTATAATATTTTATATTTATAAAAGCGATAGGTCATTCATTCATTGATTCACTCACTGATTAATCACAAAATCTCAAAAACTACACTCGCAAGCAATACAGAGTTCATCGCAAAACAATTTCTTTACAATTAACCATGTATTGTGGTACATATCATTTGAAAGGTAATTTAGTTAACTTACAAATTAAAAGTTTCAAAATAAAAAAAAACAAATATTTAACGAATTATTGCACATTGTGGACGTCTAAATGAATAGGAAGTGATATGAAAAGATTTATTTATTTATTTACCTCTCAATATTTTGTGTTATTCCCTCTGGCCCTAAGAACCCCTGAGATTTCTGATGGAATCCTGTGGATTTTCCCGCCTCACTGTCCACTCGCTGACAACCCTCTGTGGTGCTGCTGGACGTCCATGCACGAGATGTCGATTTTGAAGAGAGAGGTCACAGTAAATCGGTCATCTCTCACCGAAGTGCATCGCTGTAGTCCAGATCCTGGTTCCCGGGACTAAGTTTCCAGACTAGATTTCTCCCTAAACCTTTTGTAAGCCTTCGAGACACAAGACTGGCACAGATGAAGCTGTCGAGGGATAGTACGCTGACCCCTTACTGCATAAGATGACAAGTGTGTAGCTTCTATAGGTGTGGTTTCCATTTTCTAGCTTCAGTGTTTCCGGTATATGACACATTGGACTAATGACCAATATATATAATAATACTATATATGACCATAGACGCCAATTTTTAACACATTATTTCAGAAAAAAAAAAAAAAAAAAAAAAAAAAAAAAAAAAAAAAAAAAAAATTGATTGAGTCAGGCGTTACTTTGCGGAAATAATCCTAATAATCCTTGCATTTGCCTAGTAATCTTGCATGTGCATAATATAGCGGGCGGGAGGGAGGTGCATACCTGCAACCCACTAATATTCGCGGAAATTAAAACTAGATATTTTGTTTTCATTTTCAAAGACATTATTTCAGAACTACCAAATAATTAGGTGTTTTGTTTTAAATATTTGATGTCTTTTATTTTTATGTTCCATGACATGAGGTGAATTAATTAACTTAATTTTTATTTAATTGCCAGTGATCATCTGTAAAATGACATTATGACAAAACTTATTCGTTCAAGCAGTAAAGCAAATTGTATCTTGAACGGAGCTAAAACTGCAGAACTTAAGTTGACGAACTATATACATATACTGAGAATAGCCTTAACTTCACCACAAGAGCCCTTGACATTCGAGTTGTTAGATAACAAGATTACATCTCTTTTAGTCTTGTTTAAACTATTGACTGGATGTATAGGAACAGTCGAATAGCACTCTGTTTTCATCTTAGCTCATTTTTATAAAATTTTCATGAGACGTTCAGCTGTTTTGTATTTTTAGTGAAGCGGTCGACGCAATGGATGGACTGGTTGAAAGATAGTATGGCGAAGGAAGTTTGTACCGACTGACAGAGAGGAAGTATGGAAGCAATTACTAGGCTTCTATCTTTTAGCACAGTAAGACATACGGAAAAAAATAAGATGTGTTTTAGAACCAGATTCAACATTCAAATTTAATTTAAGAACATGTCAAACTAAACTTAAACAACAATTTTTGACGGGTTTCAGATTGAAACAAATTTTCACAGGCATATAGAAAGCACGTACTAGGCACTTATCCTTTTCCTTTTAAAGTGTTCGTTTTTCAGAAAATTAAGCAAAACATCGTGAGGAAACCGGCATGTCCTAGAACCAAAAATTCAAAGACATGTGACATTCACCCCGCACTGAGCCCGTGTGGTGGTTAACGGCCCAGTCCCTCTCCTAGAGAGGAGGCCTCAGTCCCAACAGTGGGAACATTAAAAGGCTGATTATGCTTTTGCTTATGTAAGCAAATGCAAGTTGAACATGTCATTAGCACTTTTTCACTTCCTAACCTACTTAAACTAAGTTCAAACAGCTTTAAACTGTAGTTTACGTAACATTTACAAGTTGTTGAACGAAAGCTGTATTAATTTCCCTCTGGTAAATATTTACTTCCCTTACTATCTCTTAAGCCCCTTAAACTAATTCAGCAGGGCTCACTTCATTAACTTTAGGGGTTTTAGCCAATAGCTTAGTCATCAATTATTTAAATGGAAAGTAAGCTTTTAACTGGTAATTGTTGTTTAAATTAAACTCTCGTTTAAGTAATGAGAATTTATATCAGGAAAACGTTTTCCTTTTCGAGAATTCCATATTCATAAAATAAAAGAATTGGTATAATACATGAGAAAGCTCAAATACACTTTCAGATTTCATGTTTGAACGAGATATGACGCCGTATCTTATGACGTAATCCTATCCGCCGTCTAACGAACAGTTAGTAGAAATTCTACCAGTAACGTAACATCAAACAAAGCTATACAGATAACTGTAAACAAGGAACTGCGTACTAATGATCAAAATTTTGATGAAGTGAGCGAAACATCTGTACACAGAGTATTAATCTGATCAGAGCAATGCCATCAAACTTCGCACTAACTAGGAATGGGCCGTAAAGCAAAATAATTTGTAGTAATTCAACTCGAAAATCATAAGTCATTTTTCAATAAATAAAAAACACATAAATAGTATTTAATAACTTTAATTTTAGTAGTCGATGTTTTTGGTTGTTTCTTCGTTTATTGACACCGACTTTCCAAGCTAAAGTTATTTTTTACTTAGTCAGTTTTTTATTTTGAAAGTTTTTCATTTTACGAATTTTTTATATTATTTTTTTTAAATGTTCACTTTTTAGTGGTACGATACCAAACAGCTAATTTTATAAGTCTTATAGAGGTCTGTGAAAAAGAAAGTAAAGTCCCGCATAACTCCATTGAAAAGGCTGGATCCCCCGACCGGACGGTTGTTGTGTCCGGTGGGCACTGCTTAACCTGACCACAGATAATTGATATCCGGGCTGACGTATGTATTCAAATCGAACGGTAAACTCTTATACCGCGATGCAGAGTTTTAGTTCGTCGCTGGCGGGATAGATGGCGTAGCAGTTCTTTTTGTTGCCGTACAAATAACATAGCCCCATGAGTGGTTGCGCTTACGCCCGATTATGACTTATGCGTGTGCTACTTTTGCGCACACAAAGTCGTACCGGATCCATAGGTTGCAAGTAATCCAAAACCGATTTCTGCGGAAGGCCACGGGTGCCCCGTGGTTCGTTAGAAACGATCGACTCCATGTCGACCTCCGCATTCCAACTATTAAACAATTCATGAAGCGCCTTAACAAGCGTTTCATTGAGTCCGCCGAATCCCATCAGAACCCTCTCATTGTATCGGCCGCCCGGTACACTCCCTCCAAGATTAGTAGGATTCGCCGTCCACGGCACTCCCTAGTCGAACCCGACGACCCCATCACCTTACTACAAGAGAGTAATAGGGAAACCAGTACGATTAGAAAAAACAAAAACAGACCGCGTTCCGTATTCCGGCCTCGCCGACGAGGCCCATCGCGACGCCCCAGTAACATCCCCCCCCGACTTTTGCCTAACGAGCCAGCCCGCGCCGCTGAGCCATTAGCGTTAAATCCCCTAAATAATAATAATTGACCCAGCCTGTCCCTTGCTGCCCCTCTCAATGACCCCGTTAAGCCGAGGCCCGTATCCCACAGGGGATGCCCTTAGCGAAGCGGTCATTTAGCTTTTAGTAGTTTTTAGCCCTGGCTGGGGGCCTTAAATTCATTTGAGGCCACCACAGGATTGTCCGGTTGAGCAGTAACCAGCCTTAGTGTGCTGAACTGCGAGTGGTCCATTCCAAAAAAAAAAAAAAAAAAAAAAGTGGTTGCGCAAGCCCTGGCTGGGGGCCGTAGAATCTAAGGCCACCACAGGATTGCAAGCAGTAGCAGTAACCAGCCTTAATGTGCTGAACTGCGAGTGATGCTTTCAAAAAAAAAAAACAGTGGTTGCGCTATATACCTTTTAGTATTTACTTTGTGTGCCTTCGTAGATCCAATTCATACCAATTCGTAGTTAAGTATTTAATTTGCTTACTTTTAAGTAGAGGAGATTGCTATTTTATCTTTGAAGTTCAACTTCCAATGCAAACTCAACATATTTAACTAAACTCAACGCAAAAAGAATCATCAAGACCGATTCACAAACAATAAAGTTATGCCCAAAAACATGGTTGACTTACCACACAGCGTACCGGCGTGATGTTATGTTAGAAACTAGTGTAAACCCTAAGCAGACATGTGATTTAAGCAATCCCGGAAGATTTGCTATAATTTCATAAACAGTTTCGTTGCCTATTTTTAAATTTCTTCATCAGATCTTCAAATTTAAAAGGGACCACATGGCAAGCACCAGCTTTCAAATCGTTGTGCTCGGAGAATTTCTTAGTTTCCGTTCGTTTTTAAATATTTAGGTTTAATTCTCCTAAACGGTTCATTCCATGGATAAATTTATTGAAATAAGTACACTTTTACTGAAACCAAAATTTGCTACAACTTGAAGGTAACTGCAGCTCTGTACATTTAATAGGTATTGAGGTAACTTAACTAAAGGCACTAAATAAAACATGTTCGTTTGCTCCCAAAACCGTTTTATTTTTATTTTATTGAAGCCTTGCGAACTGCAGAACTTGAAAAAAATATATGAGGGATAGCTCAGTGGAAAAAGGTTCTTATCATGCAAAATTAAATTGAGTACAATTAATAAAAACGTAAAACGTAAATGATATAAAATTATGACCTAAAATCGGATAAATTAAAATAAAATTGAAGTTATCCGAGCACCAGGAAGTTAGCACAGGTCTTTCGAAGTTGAAATACTTAGTGTACATTAATGGAATCTATCCCAACAATATCTCAAAAAATCAGAACAATGCAATTTACGGCTATTAATGCAGTCTACCGAAACGCCCGTCTTTCACCACTTCCGATTGATTTGCTGGGAAAAAGAAGTGGCGCAACAAACTCTTTAGCAAAAGTTCATAATAATGTGCTAAAACTTGAGGGAATATGGAAAAATATACCCAAATGATCAAATCCATCCGCTACTGTAATTTAGATGACGTTCAAAGTACTTACATATATCAAGTGAAGTACGTTAATACTTACAATTATTTACGTGCGAAACATATTAGCAGTACAACTGTTAGGGTTACAAGATATCTATTTTTGGCTTCATATTTTTCTACATGGCAAAGTTTTCCAATGGACTCAATATAAAAATCAGATAAGGGGAGAAACTGTGATAATCAACACATTCTGACAGGCGAATTGATGAGCACTCACAGTATTTTAATACTGCGAACGAAAAACGATTCAATGTTTTTCTATCACTCCAAAAAATACGTCCAAACGCGTATCCTGAAAATATGAAAGTCACAAAAAATGCTAACACGGACGACATTGACTCAATTTGGCTGTGATATATTCGGGAAATGGAATATTCGGCAGCCTCAGTTAGATTTATTGGTAGTTATGGAAGCCTGTTATTTACTACCTGCAATATGAGTACACTGTGTTTGACTATCCTTTGATATAGATCAATGTTTTGGTGTGATTATCGACTGTTACTATTGTTCCATAACTGACTATTATAACGATACGGTGATATTTTGCTATGTTCTAACTTTTTTAACATAATAATATGAAAGTAAATCAAATATTTAAAAAAAACATAATAGAATAGAATATATTTTGTCACGTACACCATATACATATAAATAGAAAATATAGATAAATAAAACATTACATAGGGTGACAATTGCATTACATAGGTTGACAAGGTTTTATAAATAGATTTCATTGGCAGGTAATTTTGTAATTGAGGAAATGAGAGAGTGCTATTTACTTTGTTCGAATGCGGAGCGTCTGTCTTATAGCAACACTCGTGTGTCTGCCTGTTGGTCAATTATAGCCCGTTTTGTAAATTCATTTCATCACCAGCGCTTTCAACGTTAAGAAACCTAAAATCAAAAAGTCAAAGACATAGGACATTCGCCACTTACCGATGTGCACGAGGTTCAAGTAACGACCATTTTTATATGATTTCATATCATGATAAAACCGTTAAAATCTGCGCGTATGAGGTTGCTGGAGACTGACTGACACTTCATACAGCTGGGGGACTATGGCGTAGCCCAATTGGCTGGTCCAGTTTTAACAAACAGAGAATTCTTGTTACCACCATCGATTTTTGGGTTCACCTTGTTGCATCCTTACCAATGCAAAAATCATTCACATTTAGAAACGGTACGTGGTCGCCAATCTAAAACGCCTCAACCCCATGAACCCTCCATTCTGCGAGCAAATACACCCCTAGTTTTTAATTAGTACAAAAAAAACAGGGCTCTGTCCGTACCCGTTACTGATCATATTTGTGTAGTCAAAAGTAAAAAAAATAAAAACCTGAAATTGTCCACGGAGTTTTTTAATAACTGGTAAATTCATAATAGAATCAAGATTCATAACAATTGCTACTAGAAAATGCTACGCGAAGTGTTTTTCCATTTTAATCTTCATTTATTCATTCAGAAATCAATAGCCTGTACAATATTTTTATAAGTTGAGTGGCATTTTAGGATATAAAAAACGCTAATAACTTGGCTGTTTATGAACATAATTTCTTGAGATTTTTTTTACATAATAACAAGACCTTTTCTAATAAGCCCTTAAAGTATTTGTACTAATTAAAAGCTAGGGGTGTATAATGCAAATATTCTTTTCATTACACTTCTGTTTCATCTCTACAGTGACCCACCGTACACAACCGATACGGCCGAGTTATCAAGAAGTGACGCCGTCAAACATCCGCGCTAACAAGCTGCTATAAAGTTATATAACTAAAACATTTTAATGGAACTTGATTTGAAGCCTTTCTTTTTCTTGATTTTGAAAGTATTGTCTTTTGATAATAAAATTGTTTGTTAATAAGTCTGACAGCGTCGTAACTTTCATTTAGTTACCTTTTTTAAGTTTGGGAAATGTATGGATTGATTTTATCTAAATTAAACTGATTAATCATAAAAAAATATAAAACAAAGTCGGTTAGTTATACCTTTTATAACTCAAGAACGGATGGACCAATTTTAATGATCTTTGGATTGTTGGTTTTTATAGACTCGGTTAACGGAACGTTAAATGATTCGATGCGGTAAGCTAAGTAACGATATGATATTTATGTTCTCCGGGCCAGTTAGTTATATATATTATAGAAAAGGAAACTCAGTGAGAAGTGAGAAGAGTGAGATGAATATTTTTAACACTTTTTTTTTTGATGGGAAATCATTTAATGACTTCTCCCGCTCAGGGTGGAGCGGAAGGGAGTGTCAGACTCTTAATGACTAAAGCCTATCCGTATTTCTTCTAATGCCATTTTGCGTTCCAGCCACGTTGACTCTTTCGACCAAATTCCGAAGGAAATAGATGAAGTAATGGATTTCTGAAATCTGAAGCGCTCTCTCTTCTTTTACTCTTACTTTTTTGTGCCTGATAGGGTCTACAATATACCTTTTCAAAACACTCAAAAACTGGTTCTTATGAGAAGTTTTTATGTTCACACGTCGCGTTCTTTTCTTTCTGATCTTTTAAAGTGCAATCTTGCTAGAGATAACTAATAGGTTAATATGGTGGTGCTTTTTTATAAATATCAGTAAAGAGACTGTTTTAAGGCCTCGGAAATGTTTTGGCCTGTTTACACCTTAAAATTTCGTGATCCACAATAACCTACAAGCTTAAAAGTCACAAATAGATTCCTGAAAGAACATACATATACATATAGGTTCCTGGGAAGAGTGGAAGAACTGTCGCACGACCATGGCTCTACCCTTCCAAAGCTCATTGGTACAACAGAACATCTGCCTCCTGGACATATAGTGCACACTGTCTGTATGTCCAGGAGGCAGATGTTCTGTCTTGTCTAGAAAACATTATGCCGATTGCGGGCCCAGGCAGGCTATAAAAATAACCCCAAATAGAGTATCATGGATGGATCTAAAATACTCAATTTGGGGCTATTTATTTATTTATTTTCACGATGTAGGATCTGTACGCAGCAAATAACACATCTGTTGAAGATATTAATTAAAAAGAAAAAAAAACGAGTATGTGCCGATATTAAATTTAAAAAAATAATAATAAAGTAACTATAATGACATCATAGAAACCATCCAAGTTACAAAAATACGAACCACAGAAATTCAATTCTTTGATTCAGTGAACTTTTCTTAAAGACAAAACATTTAAATTGTAAGTTCAATTGCGCATTCTCATACGAAGATGTTTTTAAAGCAAACAGCTTCTAATGAGATTTTTCTTTAAAAGGAGAAATCTTATTTCAGATTTTTCATTTACGTACCTAACACGAGTTGGTACGTTATATTTTATTCAAGCACTGCATAAGCATACTATATTATTATGTAACAAAAACCCGACGATTTCTTGGTACACACACTCCTTAAAGAAATAGCAGGGTTTTTGTTATTTATAATAATAAGCTTTCAATTTATGAAGAAACGTTGAAAAAGTAAACAGTTACTGATTACATTATAATACTTTAAAAAGATATTGTACTAAAAATAATCATCAATCATAAATTAAATCATGTCATTCCAACATTAATGATCTAACTCAACAGTGTGAATGCAGCAGCGACACAGACGGCGGCGAGGCAAAGGTTAGCAATCATTTTTACTTGTCAAATATTAATTAGTTTGACTAAATATTTATTTTTATTTTTTTATAAAAGATTTGCTAAAAATACTTATACACATAATTACCATGGGATATCAAAAGTGGAAGGGACAACATGGTATTATTTGTTACATGCGAGGAAGACGGTAAGTGGATTTCATCTGTTGGTGTTTGCAATTGTTGGTTCTCGAATGTTCCTCGAACCAGAAGTGAACTAACAGAGAGACAGCATGAGCTATTCATTCCTCTTATAAATAACTAGCAGTGCATCGGGGTTTTACACGCGTAGTTCCCGTTCCCGTGGGAATATGGGGATAAAATGTAGCCTATGTCACCCGGGGATAGTATAGCTTCCCAACAGTGAAATAATTTGTCAAATCGGTCAGGTAGTTTCGGAGAGCCTATTCAATACAAACAAACAAAAAACAATCAAATCTTTCCTCTTTATAATATGAGTGTAGACGTGTAGAAAAAGATCAAATGTATTTAAAGTATCAATGGAAACTTACTCTGCACACAAGAAATTCTCAAAATAGCCCTAGGCTATTTTGAGAATTTCTTGTATTCAATTTCGTTATTTACGTATACATTAATAGTAGGATAGTAGTAATATATCATGCTTCTGAAAATAAGTGCTAGTTTGTTGTAGATGTAAGGCCGTGTTCAGACCGGAATCCATGATTTGATTTTATGAATGTGGAAGAAAGATTGCTGAAATTTCCAAGTCTTGTGTCCCAGACTCTGAGATATTGTAATATTAGAAACTACATATATCGTTAACTGTGGCCATTGATCTTTGGCTTCACTCCTACAAGTAAGATTACGATTAATCGCTCTCTGAATAGCATCCACGTGCCACAAGCTGTATCATCGTCAAAAAAGTCTAAAATCAACTCATTAGAATAGATTTTAGTTGGCCTGCCTTGTATTTTTTATATTCCAGAGCTATTGAGGATCACTGAGAGCTAAACGGTGGTTGGTCCAGCTCGTCCTGACTTCGTCTATCATTAACGCTGCAATAAGTCTGTGTGAACATCTTTATGGAAAAATGGAACCCTTTAATGGGCTACTAGTCCGTTGCGTTTTGTTAAAGAAATCACCAACTTTCATAAAATCATAATACTGTGAAAAGTGCCTCTAGTGTGCGCACTGCCTTAAGGCGCTAAATCTCACTTTAATAATACCCCGTTTTAAGTTAAGCCTACACAAACAAAGCCTAAGTCAATTTCATATCTGCACCTTATTTTGTTGTTCTAGGCTTTACGGCTCCTGCGTTTAATTAAGTATTAAGTTTATTTATATCATCAACATGTCCCAGGTCATAAGTTTCTTAGTTGCTGTATACGACATTACGCGTATAAAATCTTTGATGAGGTAAACAGCGTTGCAAAGTAAAGAGCAACATAGGGAAGTGGTAGGAGCTGCTTCTACTCTGAATATGTTCGTAAGGTTGGGAATATATTGTTTGCTCTCTCCCAAAAAGGTACGAATTTGGTACATAGTATGTACTCGTAGGGGCAAATTGCAACTTTGGGAGAGCTGGAGTCTATACGGGTCCGGGACCTGTATGACAGATCTCCAGGCTCACACGCCTAAAATTACAATATAAAAGTGCACTTACTACAATATTGTGAAAGCTCCAAGTATTGAGCGATCGCTTTTAGCGATAAGGCCGCCCATTGTGTCACCCTATGTAATGTTTTCTTCATCTATATTTTGTGTAACTTGTATGGTGTACATAATAAAGAGTATTCTATTCTATTCTATTCTAATAAACAAAAGGAGATATGTGCTGCGTGTGTCTTTGGATAGTGTAGTCTGTGACATGCAATCGGAAGAATTCCCTTTTCATAGAAGAAAACTTGGAGGCTTTGTTCTTAAATTGTTCTTTTTTTACATAATATTTTTTTCCGTTGCGACAAATTGTTCATCATCCTATATCATGTTTATGCAGCTTCACAGATTGTCAATAACAAGAAACTGCACACACAACCACCATGCAGTAGTTAAAAATCTGCAATTTCCATGCTGAAGGGAAAATAATTCAGCTAGCCATGAGCCAGGCAGTTCATCTCTTATTTCACTATCATTATTATCTATTAATATGGCTACATACTCGCTTAGGTATTCATCAAGCAGCCTGTTAAAGCTGGTACTCAATATCACACTGGATTTGTTCAGCACTACTAAAATATCATAAGTCTTATGAATCGACTTCAAAGTTTTAATGAACTATATTTCAACATAACGTGACAGATTATTTGGTCTTCTAGAAGTCCAAGTAGCGCATTTGAATTTTGTGTGCTACTTAAATTAAATTCGAAACTTTTTGATAGGTTTTTAATATCTTAAAATGACGGCTGCTTTTACAAGCACTTTGTAAGTTTTATTGACTAACAATATAGTTTTATAAACGGATTAATAGGCCTGTAATAATAAAATTTTGCAATGGGTGACTGAGATAAGTTTGACTCGAATCCATCGTAAAAGTGTTTTTCTTTTGAACTGGAAAGTTTTAAATGAAAAAGTTTTTACTGTTTATTCGTATGGTACGGTGTTAAGAGAAGTTTTTTTTGCTCGTTAAGTGAAGGTTGACACCCTTTCTAGCTGATGTTAAAAACGAAGGATTACAAAAAATCGTTTATCAAAAGTCAATTTCTGAATTGAATATTTGGAGGGGCTTAGAACATGTCAAACCTTACTTTAATGCGAAACTCTGACATGTATTCAATTTGAAGTAGAGTTTGTCAAATGGTCAACGTCTAAATCTTGTTAATTCAGAAATCGGGTCTCAGTGGCTACATGGGGGGGGCAATACTCTACTAATTTCAATCTGTCAAAAGGACGGGACGAAGGAGTAATTGGTCAGTCTGTGCCACTATCAACCTGAACCGGCTAGCTAATCTTTTATCACAACAATACCATTAATTAAAAGCCCAGTGTAAAAGAATACTTAGTCGTAAATATTCATTGCACTCCACTGGTGGTCTCCTATTACTCCACATCTATAAATGTACCGATAGGTAGGTGCTGTGTAAGACAAGCTCTATCAATGCTTGCACTGTTTTGCACTTTGACCTACATAACTATCTTGACAGGAGAAACACCGAAGTACTTGGTTTATTTACATACGTATTACTAGGTACGATATACGTGGTACACACACATATACTATGCCTACATATTGATAGATGATAGTAGCATGGATTGATTTTTATGGTTAAGCAACACTTTTCAGATCAGTGAGAATCACTTACCCCTATTGTAGATCTTTGGCAGCCATTACAGGTAGGTAGAAGCGTCATAGAATGTTAATCAATATTTCTAACTGGTACTGTGTTACCCAGTACTCCATGTAATGTACTTGTATTCAGCTGCAGCTGCTGGTATACCAAAAATCTCGAGACCAGTACACCTCGACTATTTAAATCCCCCTCTTGAATAATCTGACACCAAAATACCAAGTTACAGGGCAATGGAGGTCAGATAGGCCGTGAAAGGCTGATTGAGGCGAATCCTGGATTGTCGTTTGGGGGGGCTTGACCCCGCTGAGCGTGAGTTTTGGGAAAGTAAACAATAAAAAAACACATTTTATTTTGCTAAACTCATAACAAGCCTCCTTGGATTACTTTTCGCAATGACTTCGTAAGGTTGTAGACTACCAAAGACATATGGGTCTTTTGGGGGGAGCCTTAAGCCCCCTAGCCCTCGCCCTGGATTCATCAATGGCAGACTCTATTTAAATGACTGGTACCAACCGTGTTAAACTGGGAACCGACCACAATATACCTAGTTGGGAAAATTAGGTACCTATAGGCAGATTTTTATAACGAACGCTATAAAAAACAACAAAAAATCACCAGCAGATAAAACACGTTCCGCACACCCACATTAATTAATAAAGGGGCTTGTTCACTTGTCAATCGGCATCAGTGCGAAGCTGGGAAGCAGAAAACTCAATTTGCACGCGTCGCGAACCCCGGCTCGGTACTGTATCCATGTCACAAGCACTTGCAGAGCACGCATTGGAGCAGCTATGATCTTTTGACAGTTCACTTGACAAGCTGCAAGATATTGGCTCAATATTGTGTAGATAAAGCTTTAATTATTCCAGTCTGGTTTATGTGAAGCTGAGCGATACCCTACACCCTGAACTATTTGCATATAGATATTCGTCTAATGAAATGTGGTTACTTAAAAGAGACTGGACGTTTCAAAATTCATTCCCTGTTGATATTAAATATAGGAAGTCCCATGGCGTACACAGCTTGTTAATTTAAAAAAAAACACACACACACACTTCAAATAGGATAATCACCGCAATACCTATGTACTTACTTGTTTAAAAACCATTAAAAAAATAACGATGCAAATTAAACTTCAATTTAAAATGGTCGTTGATAAGTTAAATTAAAACCCAATGCAAAATTTTGCGTTAATGAGAATCCAGTTGAGAAATGATCGAATTGTAATTATGGGAACACTTTGACCGCAATCGATCTGCCACTGTTTCATTATATGTGTTATATACGTATGTACCTATGAGCAATAAAGATATCAATAAAATTGTACTGCGGGTCGCTACCAAAGCTGACGATAAGCAGAACGTGGACATGGTTCCAATATTATGCCCCTATAAATAGTAGATGTCCCCACACATGGCAATAATATGAATAATCGCATAAGCCGGCCCCTCGCAATCCATTAGCCGCGTAAGGAAATTGTCCGTCCCCGCCAAATATCAGATTTCACGTTGATCTGTCTAACACTGATACGTTCTGACCGGCGACAATTGAATTAATGTCGTCTGGTCTCAAAGCGAGTTTTTGTCATATTTTCGCCTCATTCCGAACAACCCACCCCACTGTGGAGACGAATTATAGCCAGATATACGCTTAATTGGTTTGGCGTTGCGGTCGCGTGACATTTTCGGTGCATTGCCTTTGTCATCGGTTTAAAATTTCAGTGGGACCATTTTTGCGAATTAAATAACGAATAAATAAAATTGGCAACGAGTTAACGTTCTCCCCGTCCGTTAAAAATATGAATTGTAAACGAAAGGTATTAAGTGATGTGTTTGTTTGGAGAAAAGAATCGGGGAAAATCGACTCGTTGGTGGGTGAGGTTGTGACTGCAAAAGTCACGTTGTTGTACCACAATGAATATTAACAGAGGAATAACGCGGCGCGTCGCAATACTCCTCGGGAAGATAAATTTATCTTCGCGTCGGGAAATGGACCATTTTTCACGGCACCTAACGCTAGGTGTCACATGCTCGGTGCGAAGACGCCGTTACTTACGTACTACGTGAGGAGAATACAACACGTGCTCGTAACAACGTGTATTCTTTTAGTGGGCTGTTGTTTGCACTTTCTTTACATTAGCGGTATATCGAATCAACGCGCGATTCGGTACAGGTGTAAATGGGTTAGGAGGAATGACGGAGGACGCTTTGTCAACCTGTTGGTATTTAGGTAAAGTGCTAGGAAAATACTCTGAGATTTAGTGAAGTGGTAAATAGTACTCAACTGTGTTTACTTGCTTAAGTGAGCTGAAAGCGTTTCAGTAGAAAATGTGCCAACCTGCGGATTGAAAATCGTATTTTTACGAATTTACTGTCAATGTTGTTAAACGTCACAATTTATCTTTTTAAATGGTTATAATTGATTTCGGTGTTACTGTACGAAATATTTACATTTACTGAGAAACATAACGTATCGGTAGCGTCAGTACAGGGCTTATAATCCAAAAAAGTTTTTTTGCATGTATGTATAATAATTGCCATTTTTATCATCGCTATAAAAATGAATCAGTAACACACAAAAAGAGATATCTCTGCGTTTTTAAATAAGGTTTATTTCATGAATATGTCGGACCGAAAACGGCTTCATATGACTTTAGCATAAATCTAATTAAAAAAACTTTTTACAAAAAAAATACAACCGACTTTTCCACAAAAAATCAAAAAAGTACAAAATAACTTTAATTTCGGAACTCGGTGTTTGTGGTTCCTTTTTCATTTTTTGAACACCGACTTCCGAAATTAAAGTTATTTTGTACTTTTTTGATTTTTTGTGGAAAAGTCGGTTGTATTTTTTTAACCGACTTCTAAAAAAGGAGGAGGTTCTCAATTCGGATGTTTGTATTTTTTTTTTTTTTTTTTATGTTTGTTCGCGCATAACTCCGTCGCTTGTCAACCGATTTGAAAAATTCTTTTTTTGTTGGAAAGGGTATACTTCCCAAATGGTCCCATGAAAATTTTATCGAAATCAACCAAGCAGTTTTCAAAAAATCTAAAAAAAATATGTACTTTGTATACTTTGACGACCTCTTAGTTTACTCTGCAAAGGAGCTGTATGTTTTTTTTACACCAATGTCATTGGTTCGTTTAGGTGGGGGAGGGGAGGGGGTCTAGGTACCACTAAAAAGTGAAAAATAAAAAACTTTTTACAAAAAAAATACAACCGACTTTTACACAAAAAATCAAAAAAGTGCAAAATAACTTTAATTTCGGAAGTCGGTGTTCAAAAAACGAAAAAGCAACCACAAACACCGAGTTCCGAAATTAAAGTTATTTTGCACTTTTTTGATTTTTTGTGTAAAAGTCGGTTGTATTTTTTTTGTAAAAAGTTTTTTTTTTGTAAAAAGTTTTTTATTTTTCACTTTTTAGTGGTACCTTAACCCCCTCCCCTCCCCCCACCTAAACGAACCAATTACATTAGTGTAAAAAAAACGCACTGCTCCAATGCAGAGTAAACTAAAAGGTCGTCAATGTAGACAATGTAGATATTTTTTTAGATTTTTCAAAAACCGCTTGTTCGATTTCGATAAAATTTTCATGGGACCATTTGGGAAGTATACCCTTTCCAACAAGAAAGAATTTTTCAAATCGGTTGGCGAGCGACGGAGTTATGCGCGAACAAACAATAAAAAATAAAAAAAAAAACATACAAACATCCGAATTGAGAACCTCCTCCTTTTTTAGAAGTCGGTTAAAAACAGTCTATCTTAATAGTGAACTGAATTACTCTTTTGCTCCATATAACTGCCGCATACGGTGGAAGTTTCAAATTTGTTCCTTCTTGTTGCTCAAACGAATAAGGTCGTTGATTAAAAAAAATATTGGTCACGTATTATTTCATTTTTCACGTAAACAAAAAACAAAGACGATACAGTGCGTTGAAAACTCGTGTGACGTCATTTCGTGCTACGATTTTTACCACGCCATGAGGTCACAAGGCCCCACTCTTTCCCCTTGCCCCCACTTTATCTTTGAAACTTTTTATTTTCGTAAATTTTTATAGATTTGGTAAAGCAAAAAATACGTGTCCAATATTTTTCGATAATCTAACTAAGGGACTAAAATAATCATATTTTTATTCCTCCGGAAACATCCCTTTTGCTACCCCTCGTTTCGTGCTATAAAAACGATTTGTGCTTTTGGATTAAAGTTCAAGGTTCTGCTTGAACTTTAAACCAAAAGCACAAACCGTTTTTACTACGCATTGAAAAGGTAATCATGGCATGAACTTTTTTCGTATTGATAATTTAAGTCCTTTTTTTCGCAGCAGCATAGCTTTTTCTCGACCGGCACAACACATAACTACAGTTCACAGTCCGTAAGTATTCAATACCATCCGCACCACTTCTGATCAATCTTGCCGTCAAATACTGAATCATAAAGTCGTTATGGTATTTGTTTTGTTTTAACATTGATAACAACCCCACAGGTCGATCTCCAAGGTTAAGCAACGCTTGCCAAGGTCGATCTGTGGGTGGGTGGCCATCTTAACATAATCTTCGGTGCCTCGAGAAAGCACGTTAAGGCTAGTTCCGGCTATCATTTGTAGATCTTTGGCAGTCGTTACGGATTGTCAGAAGCCAGAAAAATCTGATCCTCTCCAGTTTTGCCAAGAAGTATCGCGTTACCCAGTTAATGTGTTTTGGAGGTCTAGTAGGCAGCCACTCTACATAAAATTGGTATTCAGATGAATTCGGTTTGACTGGAAGCCGATCCCAATATATTTGGGAAAAGGCTAAGCAGATAGTGATAGTCTTTGTTTTGTTTTATTTACATGATTTTGAGCATTTTATTATTACTACACAACAAATGACTATGGAGTATCGGCCCATAGTTTTGTATGTATTTTTATCGTTATCTTGTATTTATATACATATATCTACTCACAAAATGTTTTTATAAAGATCGCAAACTGATTTCCAAATATTTTTAAATTCTAATTTTCAAAATTTTGTGAGAACTTTACATTAATAATAATAATAATAATATTCTTTATTTTCGGACAACAAGGATCCAGCGTGTTAGTAAACAGAAATAAAACTTAATACTAGTGTTAGTAGTTCAAATACAATAAAGAAAAACAAAATAATAGTATTGCGAAAAGGAGATCACCAAATTAAAATTTAGCCATTGTCCTTCTCACAAAACTAATGCACGCTTTCTTTGGAATAAATATTTTTTTTAATATATTTAGTCTGTGATCCGTGACAGGTCGCAGTGTATGCTGACATAGGAACCTTTTTGGCCTCACTCAGGTATTTTTATGTTGTTAAATATTAGTCATAAGACACTATTAGTTATTAATTCATCATCATTTTATTTTGTGTACTGTGCGAGTTCCAAATTAACATATTTTCCCTCTTTCTTTCATACCTTAGTATTTTTCATTGTTTCCTGTGAAAAAAATATTTTTGTATGTAAATTATACTGTACTAACGCCGCAGATACCTTTGACATACTGAGCACTTCGGCTGTCAAATAAAAATGAAAATTTTATATTTTCCGTAAAGGGCCATAAAGAATAACAGAACACATTATTGCACTAAAACCAACATTATCTTGCAAGTGCACACCAGAACACACATTCAGCATTACCCACTCGTGTTACAGTATAAAGGTAACAAAACGCGTGGTGCCGCCAGATACCGCTGAACTGTTGTTTCAGGTGCCTCTTGAAATAATATGCATTATACCGTAATGACACTATGAGCCGTGTTTTCGTTCCGCGACGAATTTAACGGCTGTTAAGGGAGCGTTCGAATAATTATAGACCTGTTGTGGACGATGATATAATTTATTATTGCAGGTTGCCGAGAATAATATAATATCGTTGTTTTAAATATAAAACAGGAATATTAAAAGGCCTAGAAATGAATGAAGGCATTCGATTGGCTGATGGGAGTTCTTATTTTTGACTGAAGTTTGCATCTTTTTTTTTATTTTTTTTTGCAAAAAAAAAATAGTATCCTCTTCTAGGTTTTTAGTGATAAATGATAAATGATTTATTTTTGTAAGTAGGTTGTAAAAAACACTTTTACACGTCAATCTTTTTTTTTGGCCGTTATAAAACTAGATGAGGCCGGTGTTTCCTAGCTGACTACCCTGAGAAGAAACACCGAAACAAACTCAGAGGTCAAGGTCTCTTTTGAAGTCCATTCAATTGTACTGGTCAAATCATATGAGAACCATGTAGGTTGGTGTCTGAAGTGGTCTTTTGAGGAAAGTACCACACAGATTTGAGTGGACCTGTCCAAACAGTGCAAGCATTTGTCAGTTATCGTGTAGCTCAAACTTAGAACTTTAAGGAGCTCAACGATTTGACGAACAATACCAAAGTAAGGACATTTGGGTAGGCCACCTAAAGAACTCAAACCGCCAGACTAACATGAATGAACCCCTGACGTAGCGATCTAAATGATCCCCATATTCACAATACGTTATATGAGGACCATGCAGATCAGTGTCTGAAGTGGTCTTTTTAAGAAGGAACCACACAGTTTTGAGTGGACCTGTCCAGTCAGTGCAAGCCTTGGTCAGAGTCGATTAGCTCAACTTAGAATCAATAAGGAGCTCAACAACTCGACGAACAATGCCAATGAAAGGACATTTGGGTAGGCCACAAAAATACTCAAACAGCCAGACAACGTTAAAAAAAAATACTTGAAGAGGAAAAAGCTAATAATAACCCACATAGTCCTCACATTCACAATAGGGAATAAAATTAAAATTTAAAAATATAATACTTTACAAAGTAAGTATTCATGTCAAAATGAGATATTGATATAAAATAATAAAAAAATATGATACTTTACAAAGTAAGTATTCATGTCAAAATAAGAAATTGTAATAAAATAAAAAGAATACTTTAAAAAGTAAACATTCATGTCAAAAGTAAATGAAAATGTCAAACTGTATAAATATAAACAAAAAGCGCACAAAAGAGAACAAAACAAAAACATTAAAACATTGGGCCGTGTACAAAACTGAAGCAGCACAATCCCAAGCCTTCTTGTCCTCAAGATAATCTTTAACTGTATAAAAAGCTTTCTGGCATAGCTTACGTTTTATAAATGATTTGAATTTATTTCTGCTTAGTTCTTGAATAGGGCTAGGAAGTTTATTATAAAAATGTATACATTGACATCGAAACGAACCACCTATTTTTTGAGCCTGGTTTTAGGAACGACATAATTGTGTTTGTTCCTAGTATTTATGCTATGGATATCACTGTATTTTTTAAACAGATTAATATTTTTATGTGCATACAAGAGGTTTTCATAGATATACTGGGAAGGCACAGTCATAATATTAATCTCTTTAAATTTGTCTCTGAGGGACTGTCTGGGACTTAATTTATAAATTGCACGAATAGCCCTTTTTTGTAAGACAAATATTGTCTGAATATCGGCGGCATTTCCCCACAGCAGAATGCCATATGACATCACACTATGAAAGTAGCTAAAGTAAACTAAACGGGCTGTCTCTAAATCAGTTAAGCCACGAATTTTCCTAACAGCATATGCTGCAGAACTGAGCTTTTTTGACAGTTTGTCTATATGGGGGCCCCACTGCAGCTTCGCATCTAAAGTAATGCCTAAGAACACTGTGGTATCTTCGGGTTTCAACTCTTTACCCTTTATCGATACAACAGTGTTCACTTGTCGCACATGAGGTAAGGTAAACTTTATACATTTTGTCTTTTTCTCGTTTAGTAAAAGATTATTAGCATTAAACCAGTTAACTACAGTTGCAAGGGCAGAATTTACATCGTCAGTAACTATCTGCTGGCGTTTTAGTTTAAACAAAAGCGACGTGTCGTCTGCAAATAACACTATATCGTGTTTGTCTTTTATGAGGTACGGCAAGTCATTGATATAAATAAGAAACAAGAAGGGACCTAAAATTGAGCCCTGGGGGACCCCCATCCTGATTACAGATCCAGGAGATCTTTTACCGTTGACATCAACTCTCTGAATCCTATCACTCAAGTATGAAGTAAGAAGATCCAGAGAGGCGTTCCTGATTCCGTAATAGTGTAATTTCCTGATCAATGTCTCATGGAGAACGCAATCAAACGCCTTGGACAAATCGCAAAAAATCCCCAAAGCATCGCATTTGTCCTCCCATGCATTATAAATATGTCCTAGAAGTTCAACACCGGCATCAGTTGTTGAACGACCCCTTGTAAAACCAAACTGCTTATTATGTAAAAGATTATGTTTATTAAAATATCTTTGCAATTGATTTAAAATCAGTTTCTCAAAAATTTTACTAAAAGTAGGTAGCACTGAGATGGGTCTATAATTGGAAGGGTCTGATGTGCTACCTGATTTAAATAAAGGTATTATTTTACTATATTTCATTAGATCAGGAAACTCACCACTGTCTACACAATTATTAAAAATAACAGCTAAAGTAGGAGCTAGAATGTGTATTATAGACTTAGCAAGGTCAACAGAATTACCCCATAGATCTGCAGTTTTTTTAACATTCAGTGAATTAAACGTCTTTACAATATCAGTAGAAGTGACATATTGGAATTTAAATTCAGCATCACAAACTGGAACGTTTTCTTTAAGTAAAGCTTCTGCAGCACTGGGTGATGAATTTAGATACTTAGTTGTCGATACGGGAATCTCTGCAAAGAAATCTTCAAATGCCGCGGCGACTTGTGAATCTGATTCAATAATACTGTCATCAATAGCAAGGCTATAATCACTACTTCGATTGACAGATCTTCCTGTTTCGCTATTAATAATATTCCACTTTTTTGAAATTCAGCTTTAACACAATGCAGAACGGAAACAGATGTGACACTGATAGTGAGTTTTTGCGGATTAGTTTGGCAGGTTATTCACTCAAATTTTTAGGCGTGACGCGAAATTATGTTTCAATATATAGCAAATTCTATGAAAATGAGTGTTAGGTGCAGCCTTTTGTGTTTTAGTTCCTTATTTTACGAGTATCTACTTTACGGTGAACGGCTAAAGCGACAACAGATAATTTTTACAGCGCTTTTCCTGAAATCCAATTTTCTTACCTAACCCAATTCATTATGCATCATTTTCATTGAATATGTCAGCCGAAAGACGTCCACTGCTGGACTTGCCAAAACAACTGGTCACGTCCAGCATATAACCATATCCTTCACCTGGGCACCGGTCCACCCCATCGGCCATCGAGCAATGTGAAAATACCTATACCGCATCAAACGTACCTAAGTATGAAGATAGAGGAAATACCTCTAGAAAATTCGCCGCAGCTTCTTGCGGTTCGCCGTCGATTTGACTATTCCTTCAACGTGAAGGAATTTAATTTATCCGAAACGTTCCTTGCAAACGTCTGTAAAATTTTATCCCGCGACAAACTGATAACACTGTGCCAACGTGATTCGTTTCAGGACAAAATTTATGTGTGTTTAAAAAGAGCTGTAGGTACTTTACTGTTTATGCGTGTTTAAAAATTGTTGTCCTTTACTGTTCATGCGTGTTTAAAAATTGCTGTACTTTACCGTTTTTGTTTTATGAACGACTTTTGCAGGTAAGGTTTGTGGTTTGAAGATTTGCTATCTGCTTTTGGTTTTGTAGACTACATAATAAAATTGCGGCTTTGGTTTAGTTTAAAATATTAAGCTTTGATCACCAAAATATTCTGCTATAAATATTGACAAAAACTTACGTGAAGGTTCAGAATCTCATGTCAATCCCGTACCGTCGGTTTTGTACTTTTTTATATTCGTTGTAGTTAGTACAATGGCACTTTATTTTGATCTTCATGCCGCGGATCCAGGATGATGCGAGGATTTGTGACATTAACCTCCCAGGAAGCTTATGAAATACATATCTTTTGTTGTAATAAAAGTTTAGTTTATTTTAAATCTTCTGTATAGATCTCATAATTTGGGTGTATTTTTTCTGTTTCAACTGTGTACTTCTTTAAGTACATAGTAAATGTATAAGTTATTTTATGTCATTAGTGAGTAATAGTGAGTAAGTCTTTGGAGTACCTTATATGTACATTACTCTATCGTATAAAAAAGTTGTTTGTCGCTGTCTGTCTGCCCCTAAAGTTCTTATGTATGCTTAGCTTAGATATTTCAAATTGCGCAACGGATTTTGATGCGGTTTTTTTATTAGATAAAGTGATCCAAGAGGAAGGTTTATAATATGTAGAATATTGTATTCTACATACATGTGCATAATATAGTAGATTTAGTATCAACAGTGCACCCGTGCAAAGCCGGGGCGGGTCGCTAGTATAATACAATTGACATTACTTTCTGAAGCAATAACTGGTAAAGAAAGGAAGAAAGAAAAACATTTTTTAGACAAAATTTGATTTGTTATAGAATTAAATTCAGCTTTATTTGTAGGTGTCTCTATTCTTGCAATATGTATGTTACAAAGTTTATATAAATAGAGAGCGAGGTGTTATACACATCAGGCTTTATTTATTTAAACTTAAGCTTACTGATATTAATCAAAAAGCTAAAATAAAAATAAAAAATGCTGGCTCATGATAATTTATTTCTAATTATCATGAGCCACACAAGCCACATTGAAACCCAAATGAGGAATAAGCTCGCATGTGTCATAAACGTGCCCGATTGTGACAGATCAGACAATACGCAAAGCATGGTGTTTTCATTTCCACTGACAGATTGACAAACAAGGGAGCTCATTGGTTCAATTCGGCCGTGTCTGTTCGTACTTCGTTATGAGCTGGCATTTGCGTGACTGACTAAAATGAGGCTAGGTAGAACAAGCAAAAAATTTTCATCGAATTTTCCAATACACAACTTGCTTGGTTTTCAAGTATAAGTTTTTGTATAAAAGGATTACAGCTCAAGAGATGATTTTTTGAGTATTTTTTTTTTATTTTGATGACAAATTAAATGTTGGATATTTATGCATGTTAGGCTACAAATATGTTGGGCATCACCATCATTCGTCGCTAAAAGGCTATCCTGCCACACTAGTTGACATTGGACCACTCAATGAAGACTGATGATTTGGTAAAGTCAGCGGTAATCCGATATAAACGAGCTACACAGGACCTATGTATGTGACGACAATTTGAGTAGGTTTATGTGGACGTCTTTTGGCAGAAATGATGATCATAAGGATAAATGTAAGTTCATGGTTTATTACGGTATTTAAACACGCAAACAAATTAACAAAACATTTATATTCAACGCGCTATACAGAGACACAATCGTAAAACTAGTTTAATTCTCAATAGAAACAAGCACCAGAAATAAGTGTTACCTAAAGCTGAATTATGCTCAGATAAATGTCGCAATAACAATTACATAACACCATCAGTGTCGCAACAAATCACGCTTACACGCGGTGAGGTTTCAACAAACACGTTTGCAAACAAGAGAGCCCTGTGCGGCGTGTTTCCACTATGCAAGTAGATTGAGCTTATGAGCTGCAATGTACAAGTAGGGCCCCAAGTCTGCTATTTTATAAATTTGTCATTCCAACACGATCCCATTGTCATTTTGCTAAAAGATCGTAATCTACTGTCAATAGTATCGTCATACTTTTTGATACTCGAGCTATTAAAGCAATGACTGCACAATGACGTTTTAATGGTAGGTCACTGATCAAAGGAACTGTCAAAATTTTAGCAGATTACCACATACGTCTGTCTTTCATTTGTCATTATGTACAAGATTGTCATTCTATGGCATTTCTTTCAATGGAGCGTCAGTGGTTGACCATTGGAAAGTCAGAGTGACGCTTTTATATTAGTAGATTACCAAACTTGTCAAAATCAACCATTATGAAATCAATGATAGACCATTCTGACACTATTGTAATAGCAGACTTGAGGCCCTGGACCTTTGAACTAATCATGTTATTAATCATAGTAGAACCAAAACTTATCACGCACTTGCTCACTTGATGTCCATAGCATATGCGAAGGGCTTTCCATATCAGAATGATCATGATCCCTTGCAATTTATGTCTGAATTAAAAGGCCCTAGACAATGTGATATACAATTTAATGTTGTTAAGAAGTAGAAAATGTATGGGATTGACATGCACTATTGTATTATGCAGTCAATTCCATTCATTATACAATTTTGAGAGTCACTAGCATACTTGTAATTTTATGCCATAAACCATGGCCTTGATTATGCTATTACTGAGTTATTTCATTTCAAAAGCCTTTCTTCCCATGCCAAACTTTTTCATCAAGTTAGGTTTGACTAGTTTTCAAATAAATGGCCCTTTGATAAAATAACTAAGACATTCATTTAATTGTATTGATTTAATTTAAATGATAGGGTAATGTTAAATAAACATGCTATTATTTCAGATGATAATCTGAAATAATAGCATGTTGTGAGTAGGTAGATACTATTAAGCAAATCCTCAAATATTCCAAGCTGGTTTAACTGTAGTGTCGTTTCAAAATACCAACAATAATAATTCATTTTAATCCACCTCGGACTAACCACAATAATAACAACATTAGCGCCAACTTATCTAAACAGGTCTTGTCACGTCACGGTGTCACGGCAAATCGCATTTACACAATGTTAATTCTCATTCCGACAGGTTTGCAAACAAGGAAGCCTCAGGGCCTATACTTACTGCTTCATTTCAGCGCACTGATAAGAAGCTTGACGTTCGTAAAGTCGAGGCCGCCTGACATTTGTCACGCTCTCTCGCGGGGATCTGAAGTTACGCTATCTTGGACTGACGTATCTGATTTTCGTTGGGTGTTATTATTTATCTGTTAATGATTTATTGACTTTTTTGCTGAATTTCTATTCTGATGCTGTTTATGTGTATCTAGATAAAGTTACTTTAGTATAAGTTATATTTATGTAATCAAACCAGCATCACAAGATATGTTCTTGTGGCCATATACAAAGCTCGACGTGGAAGGAAAAAGGTCATGATAAAGTTGGATTAACGCAACCCTAAATCCTTAGCTTTTGTAACGTATTTTAGCATTTTATGTATTACAACAAAGGCCTAAAGACAGAAGAACGTGTGAAAATATGGGCATTTTTAGAATTTTTGGAGCTACAAAATTGTAGACGTATTTTTCTTTAATCATAGCATATTCAGTAACGCGGTGGAGCTCCACAGCTGCGGCGTGCCGATAACACGTGGCGTGACACCTGCCGTCATTTGTCACGTCACACTCCTTGTTATGCCTTCTCTCCTAATTGATCCCAAAACCAAAGTTTCCCAATTTAACCCGTGTCTCTGTTTTAACACACTGTAGATTTTAGATTTGTGCTATTCTACGGTGTTTAATCACGGCGTATTCACAATCACGGCGTCTCGTGGCTGTGGCGTGCCGATAACACGCCCATGACACCTGCACGTCATTTGTCACGCCACACTCCCTATTGTTCTTTCACTACGATATTGAACTTGTTTGCTTCTGTCCCATCTAACCTGTCGACTCCTTCCCTCTGTTTTCACGCTAAATTGGTTTGCGATTTCGTGAAGGGTATGCAAAGGGCCTCGTGCACTTTTCAATCCTTCAAGATTAATGTTCTTAGTAATCTATTGTGCGACGCTGAAAGCTGCTTCAGTTGTAATTATAGTACAGCCGATGAATCCAATTCAAATGTAACAATAGGAGATTGTTGAAAGGGTTAATCGCACTTCTATCAGATCATCTAAGGATTTATTTCTTTTATTCCTTTTCAATGAAACGTTCTCTTTTGTGCTATTTTGTTGAATTTTAACGATTTAATAGAAGTTACATCTGCGACTATAGGTAGAATCCTATTTTAACTATACCTTACCACCTGCTCATTACAAATTAATCACCTTTTTTTTTAAAGTAATAGGGCTTAACGAGCTCTAAATAAAAATATTGCAGAATTTGTTTCGAATACTACTTAATATATAATTATATTATTTTACACCTACCTACTGTTAAAACTTCTGAAAACCAGTCCAACTCAAAAATAAACGTTACCGAAATCAAACAAAAGAAGAATATCCCAAAATAAAATCCATCAAACATGACACGTTCACTCTTGAACACTCGTTCCAAACAAAAGAAAGTCAAAGCGATCACGTTACCAAGTTATTGTGATTGTGCGATATAACAAATGAATTGCTATAAACAGAATTGACTGGGATGCTAGTGACGTACCCCTCGTCACGCCACTACGCCACTACGCCGTCCGTCCGTCTGTCCCCGACGCACGATATGTTATGCCCGCCTGAACTCTGACAGTACTCTCCGCTTAAATTGATTGAAGGTTGCATACGATGGTCACGTGTTTTGTTTTTGATATCGATGTCTGGGTGGAATTTTTCGTTGGTGTCATCATAATCCGAGTCGATTGAAATATATTGCTGATATTTGAGAGAATTTAGTGGATAATAAATTCTGTCACTGAAGCGAATTAGATTTTGGTCTATATTCCAATTGAATCTGCCAGTGAGGGATAACGATTGGACAAAAATTTCACTTTAAATATGTACCTTGAGGTACATTAAAGTGAAATTTTAAAATTAAAAACAAAAAAGCCATTCATAGTCTACATGTTTACGTTTATTTTATGGCTTCAAAATAGAAATTCTGCCTCATTTTTCAACCACATGATGTAATGGTTTTAAATTCCTATGCAAGCCATTAAAATATCAATAAATAATTATATTCAATTCAATACAGCTCAACACCTCATTCTAAACGGTTTTATGACATGCAGCTTTAGAATTTACTATTCACTATTCAAACCTTTACAAATTATTATTCTCCAATCATTTTGCATCTCCAAACAAAAGAAGTATTGTTTAATAATTAATATAAATTTGCGTTACCAAATGCACTTTCAAAACAATAAGTGAACGAACAATGCGTTTGGCAGTTCCAATACTTTGAATATATTATCTTTGACTCTCAATTGGAAGACACTAAGTTGGGTACGACACATATTCACAAAACTTCACCTCGGAAGTTTGCTGAGAACTAGGCTATCGACAGTGCACCCGATCCAACTATCCACAAAGGAGCGCCTAGAACTTCTCTAATGAGATGAATAATTAAACAGGCTGGTATATAGGGGCTAAATTAACGTATGTGATTACTGTTATATTCTTTTACTGGGACATTTTCTTTGTTCTAGCTGGCGACTGAGCTGGACCGACTTGATTAAAAAAGATTGTTGTGTGTTAATTAGCATGTGTGCAATCGGTTTTGTGACTGGTTTCAAGTTTTGCAGAGACCGCATCTGGGCCGTCTGCTAGTTAAAATTTTATCTTCTCGTTCGTGTTCTTAGGATTGTAGACAAAGTATTATTCTATAAACGCTAGCGTTTGTTGAAATTACAAATTGTAAAGGAATGACCTCATGACATATTCATATTCATATTCATATCTTTATTTGCATTCCATCTGACTACACGGTTGGCGCAGTGGTTGAGCGTTCAGCTGCTGCGCTACGTGTCGCGGGTTCGATCCCCGCACGGAACAAATATTTGTATGGCCTACAGATAGTTGTTCCGGGTCTGGCTGTTTGTGTATGTGAGATTGTATGTTTGTGAACGCACCCACGACACAGGAGAAATTCCAAGTGTGGGGCAACGTTTTAAAAAAAAAAAAAAAAAAAATAGTGTCTGAAGATCTTACAATGTGCTTAAAGCTAAGTACAATTATGGATGCTGTAGGGCACAGCAAAAAGTATAAAATTAATGGTATAAAATAAAGTAATAATAAAATTAATAGATATTATTTTTATCTCTGTGGCGCATGTAAATTAAGGCATAAGCATAAGTAAAATCAGACTTTAAATGTTCCCACTGCTGGGACTCAGGCCTCCTCTCTAGGGGAGGGAATAGGTCGTAATATCCAGCACACACACACATTTTGGTTCTAGGACATGCCGGTTACCTTCACCGTTTTGAGAACAGTGGTGTTGTAATGAATTACACAAAGTAATGCTGCCTAGCTGTGAGCCTACAATTCGTAAGTCGGGGCCGTTACCACTCGGCCACCACTGCTCTCTACAATTAGGGCTTTTGAACAATCTTATCGCTGTTACAGACTCTTTTCTACCAAGCCCTCTTATCTACCTTTATTTCTGTGACCTTGACTCACGATCTCCATGAAAATGTAGACCATTCATTCATTATATTCTTTAAAACCAAAGGTTGACTGGTACAGCTTGGTTTGTTGTATTAAGTGCAACCTTCTATATGCCACCACTGTTTATAAAGTTCAAATAAATAAATGGAAACGTTTATAAATCCGTAAACATTTGAATATTCTTTCTGAAGGGCAAATTATTTTCACCACTCAGACAACTTGAGCTGTGAGTCATCCCTATCCCAGTTTCCAACAAGACCAATAAAAATATAATCCGATGAAATCTAAACAGCAACGCGGTCAGCATAACGAGGACTTAAGAAGAAAAATCACAAGAGTTTTGAACATAAAATGTTAACCATCCATTTTCCTGAACTTCAGTGGTTAATTACCGAAGCTGTTATTCCCGCAAACACACATAAACCATTTTTAATCGTAGATACAATGTTAAATTGTTTTGCGGTTTTGTTATTAAGCTTTATCAAAAGGATCTCTTGAATTGGTGTGGTTCTTGTTGAGTGTTTGTTGGTAATGATTTGAATCAGTTTCAAAATGTTGGATCTTTGCCATGTATAACATGATATTTAATATAACCCAATAGATTCACTGTTGATTAATTCAACTGAACTACTATCGTTCAATTAAGTCAAACTGCAAATAAACTAGAACATAATCCAAAACACACCTTCATAAAATAATAAAATTTGCAGCACACTCTACTTCCCAATGGATTTTCAAATTCTCTAGTTTTATTTTCTAAACTCCCCGTTGTCTATTTCCTTTAAACCTGCAATTTTATATTCAGATATCAAACTTTCCGTTATTCCTACCAAGAATAACAGAAAATAGAATTTCGGCAATATGGCAAGGCAACTCCAATATGTTTGTCTGTTCAGACACAAGTACATATATACGATCTGACCTATCTATATTTGAACAGCTTCCTTGTACAAATCTACTGAACATATATGTATATTCGCACAGCTAACAGTATTTGCATGCGAATGAAAATCCAATATAGTTAACCTACTTATTAGGAACATGCTCAAGAAACCTTGCGAGACAAAGCCATCTCTATGCAGATATGTCTCCGTATCAAGATTTCCTCTCGTGTACAATTAGTATCTCGTTCCAATCCAAAAAGACTAAAATAAGGTTCAATATCGTTCGAATGGATAACTGGTTCAATTGAACGAAGAGCCTGCAGTTCACAATATTTCTTTTAAATTATTCACTGTTTTCCTTTCAAACTCAAAGAGTTTTATTTGATTTTGTTCTATAAGTATTCTATGTCCTCATATCCAGGAAATGTATTTTACGTTTTTGGAAAAACTCTACTTATATTATCAGAGAGAATATTCCACCACTTCACGTATCGTAAGAACGTCACTAAAATATTCATGAGTGGTGCAAGCGAAGGGTCCAAGAAATTTACCTTTGTATGTGAGACACCTTTTTAGGGGCGGGCCATCTGATGCATTCACTTTTTTCCATTGCCACAAACAAACATCACAGAGATTTCAAATTCGTGTAGTAATTCAATTTTTCTCTTTTCATCTTTCCTTTTTGAGAGGATAATTTCAAATTTTTGAAAAGGTCTAAAGAAATTCCATGTTTTCTTTAGAAGTTTCTTTTAACATCTTTGTTATACATTTTTTTTACTATATCACAGCTAAACGAACATTTTTTAAGGAAAAATATGACGAGGATAAAACTGAGAAATATGACCGCAAAATGAAATGATTCTGAATTTGAATGCCTATTGTTATAATTTGAGTAACATTGAATTTGTCAAAACGACAAAGGCTAGGGAATTTAACATCTGGGCTCTTCATGATGAAAACGTAACAATAAAATGTTCCTCACTTAGTTTTCCTATGGTTATGTATGGTTATAAGCTTGAATAAAAATCGGTAAGTACTCAAAATTGTAACGTATAGATGTCAAAGTATGGAACACGAAAATGTACGTACCCAAAGTATGACCAAATAAAAGAAGTTTCAGTATTAATAGGTACACGAAAACCAAAACTAAAATAAAATAACTATTAAAGATTATAGAAGCGACTGCTATCTAACAAAGGCGATAATAATTTGTGCAGTAAGGAATAATTCACCACAAAATTTAATATGCAATCGACGTCTAATAGGAAGCTACATCGACATTATGTATTTGTGGGGAGGAGTTCATATTGCCGCCATGCTGCTTCGTTTTAATCCCAGGACAGTCTCAGGTGTTGGATTACTGCATCTCCAGCCAATATCTTCAATAAGGGGGTGTGCTGATGCACTATACACTACTATACAGGATGAATAGTTGAAGACGGTCTTTACCGGAAATCGAAAATACCCGAAATAATGATGCTACCAATTTTACAGGATCAATAACTATGCTTTTGATTTTTGAAAAAAAAAAACGATTTTGTCCTTTGAGTTAATATTGCTCATATCAAGTATTTAATGTAAATTTAACTTTCCACCCTATGTGAACACTATTTCAAAATTTTAATTAAGGTAAGGTCAAAAAGTTTTGCATATAGATATAATGTTTTCTTGGTTGGTTTTGCAAAATATGAGGAATGATATTAATAATGATTTTTGTAAAATCTCGTGTTAACACCCTGGCGTGTCCTCTTTGTCCTCCGAATCCGAAACAGGTAACTCCCAACAGCCGTGTCCGGTGAGTACCTGCATTAGGTGGAAGGTGAGGACGCCGAAGCTGTAGGCTGGGTGAGGTTGCTGTGCCAGTTAATCATCCTGACACATTGAGTGACATTCAGCAACCCTTCGATATTTGTTGATCTTCTATCTCCATTAATTCTAAGTTCTTCTAGTTTAGTTTAGACAGAATTCAGACTAAAAACTAGTGTAAATTTAAGCATTTTACAGTATTATTTGGGCATTACTTAAATTTAGTTTAGTTGTTATCAAGTATTACTGAAAAGAGCATTAGAGTTAGAATTTTAGCAGCACGGCTTTTATCTTCTAGCCTTCTAGATTTCTCGTTACAAGACATTTCAAAAGTAAGTATATAAATCATTTCCAACGTAGTGTAGGTTGAGATTTATGGCTGAATATTCTTGAACCTGCTTCAATATTGACGTCATTATTGCCACAAAGATCCGTGAATACGTCGTTACGTAATATTGTATCTCTAACAAGTACATAGACTTGAAAGTTACGGCCTTGTGCTCGAAATTAAATTAATGTTTCATTAGAGTTTGATTATGTGGAATATTGCTCGCAAAAAATACTCAATAGAAGAATATCTTCAGAAAACATTCTGTTCTTCATAAAAATGGATATAAGTATGCATTTGAATAAAACAAACATCGTCTAGACAGAAACGATTTCGCATAAAAAGAAACAGCTGTTTCATAACCTACATTTTGATAAACTGTATTCCGTATTCAGACATTCAAAAATCGATCCACGATCCCGTCATTGTCTCGCAATATGAAACAGGCACAGCAGAGAAACAATTGTATTTAAAACGGACGATAATTCAACCGGCCTGATTACATGAACAGCGTGAACTAAGTCGGGGCTTACCGCGGATTTGCTGGCACATCTGTGTCAGGCCCGATGCAGGTGATTAAAACCCCACTTGCCACACTCATTGTAGGTTCAAACTGCTAAACGTGATGTTACAAGTGTGTTCAGCTGTTTATCGTTACTTAGTAACCTTAATCCACGTTTTGAGGCGTCTTAGAGGATTTTGGATCCTGTTTCTGCTGAAATCTCGGGATGCTCTAGTTTCCTTAATGTGTTTTCCTAGCGTTAAGTTGCGAACTGATTTTTTGTACTGTCTAAGAGTAGTCGTTGTAAGTACTTTGTGTTAGAAATTGCTAGTAATTTTCTCAACTACATAAATGAACACGAAACATGTGGAAAGTGGGTGAATATTCAAAGCGTTTATGAAGGTTTTGTCAATAATTTAGTCAAATGTTTTCAGAAACAGCAGCTTTAACAAAGCCTTTTGACGAAAACTTTTGTTCAGAAAGTTATAATATCTAGCTTTTTCTATACAAACTGCCATCGAATGAATATCACACAATGGACTTTCCATTGAATATTTCAAATAAAATGTTCCAATATTTATTTTGCACTGGCAATATTGGGGTTTCTTTTTCAGTTCTGATATGGGTGAATTGCGCAAGCAAAAAAAATACACGGCAAACCTGAGAACGGTAGTGCAATGTGCTGGTTTTTTATTTTATATATTTTTTCTCAACAACGTAAGTACTTCTCTACCTTGGCAAAAAAAATCATTGATTTCTACCCTCTAATATACCAAAAAAAAAAATTACAAAGTGTTATTTTATCATCACGGTGGCCTGTCCTGAACCCAATTCCGCTCATAAAATACCTTCCCCTGCCAATAGATTCATAATATGGATTTAAATCAATTCTCTTATCATTAAATTATAATATATTCGATCAAATAAAACTATTTTTGTTTGTTTATCTTCTTTCTCATGGATTTGACAGGCAGTCAACTTTTGTCTGGAAAAAAGTTATCATTTCAGAGGACAGTAAGTTTTAGTAGATTATCCATGTCAACATTGCGTTGTTACGCCCCTCTCACCTTTCCTCACTTCGGATCAGTCCGGCTCAAGCTCTCGGCGCGAACGCAGCGGTCCCAAAGCTTGCGGTTTTTCCGCCAAAAAAGTAAGTTTATCATTTCAGTAACATGGGGACAAAAATAGTTTCATTTCGGTGTCACAGTCCACCGGAATGAAATGTATCTCCGAAATGATAAAACCATAAAGTTTTAGAGATCCTTTATCAAATATAAAGTCATAGTTTTGTAATGTAAGTAAGTGTAGATTAGATTATTCGGGTGTATTTGTTGTGTAATATTTGTGTTTAAGATTAAAGATATATAATATACACATATTTCTATGTAGCTAGTACCTACATGTATATATTGGGTTGGTAGGAAAGTAATGAGCGTTGCAAATAAACAAAACAATTTTAAATTATATTTTTAATTTACAATTACTTGTCTTTATAGTAGACACCGTTGTTATCTACAACCCATTTCCAGCGATTAGGTAAAGCATGGATACCCTCAGCGTAAAAACTTGGGAGCCGTGAGGCAAAAAAGCTTTCGAGGAAATCTGTTAACTGTGCTCTATCATCAAAATTTTTGTCCTGTATATGATTACTGAGAGAGCGTAACAAATGAAAATCCGTAGGCGCTAGATCGGGAGAGTAAGGTGGATGTGGCAGTAGCTCCCATTCAAAATCCAATAGCTCTGACGAACGACTTTGGCTATGTGCGGCCGAGCGTTGTCGTGAAGGAAGTAGGTATATCTTTGTTTGTTCACGGCGCTTTTTGTTGATTTCTGTACGGAGTCGGTCAAGCTGATGACAGTATATTGTCGAGTCCACGGTGATATTATCGGGTAGTAGCTCCCAGTATAAAATATAAGAGTTGATTTAATTTTAGAAGTTTTACTTATATACCTGTAGAAACACTATTCTCGTTTCATTACCAATTTAACTAAATTATACCTAGCATTTTTCTCTTAGTGCAACGGGTACACATTATGTATTACTATTAATGGCATAACTTACAAATGCAGCCATCATATTAATCAGAAACTTTAAGCTTTCTTATCGCGCTTCGTTCACTCTTTTGAAAATATATCAAGTTAATCAGTATTAGTTCATAAACAAACAAAAATATTTATTTATGGTTACCAGCATTTACGATAAAGTTTTCCAACATTTTCACACAACAACAACCAGAAAAATTACCAAAGGTTATTTAAGTGAAGAAACAATTCATTCATATCATAATAAATATTACAATAATATCATTCTTTGAGGTTATTGTAACCTCAAAGAATGATATATGTAATAGTAATTGTAATATCTATATATTAATGATGATATTAAAATAACTGTCTACTGTCCTGTCTCAGTGTTTATCTAAAATTTGTGGAAATCAAACCTAACAAAGTACGGAACCCTGGCTGCCCGGCACGGTTGTTCTTAGCTGTATCATATCGGTGGATTTATTTCATTCCGGTGCACAGTTTATCATTTCGGTGGTCATTTTTATCATTTCGGTAGACACTTTTCATTTCAGTGGACTCTTAAAAATTCATCCTTAAATATTTAGGTAAGTTTTGATGAAATTTGATGTCCACTCACGCACAATGTTATAAAATAGGCTAAAGTTTTATTTGTCACTAAAAATATGTAGATAGCATTGAAATTAAAAAATCCCACCGAAATGACATATAAAAATCACTTGTTGAAATTCACCCATATTAGTAATTACAAAGCCAAAACTCTTTCATTAAATTTTCCCGCTACACCCATGGGTCGATGTATTTACGTTCGATCGGGTCGCAATTTAGTGCTATTCCAAATATTTTCGCAACTTGCACTACATTCTATGGGCAGATTTTAACCGCTTTTCAATACGGTATCGGTGCGAATTCGCTCACATTCATTTCGTCCGTGGCATTCGCCGGATTGCATCGCAACGGCAAATGGTTGCAAACAGATAATAAATTCGGGATTACCGCGGATTTCAGAGCGCCATCTGGTGGTCGCAGCCGGAGCCCCGTTGAAAAGTGATTGGGACGGTACTCTGACATCGCTCGTGTAAATTATGTAATTCATGTGCCTATTCCAATCGCGCATTCAAAACGTTTTCTTTTTTATTTTGACATTTTTGGGATGAGCTTTAGATTGGGTTGGCCTTCCATTTATATTTTTGCTGGTGTTGATAAAAGATTTAAATTGGGTGAATCGCTCTGTATCAGTGTAGATTGTTTTTGGCCAGTCAGCGACACTGCGTAGTTGAAAAACCAGCGAAGCGCTTAGGCGTTAACAGTTTGATTTTAAATGTAGACACTAACAGTGGTTTTCATTGTTGTGTTTAATACTCAATTCAATTATGAAAAGCAATAAACAGAAAAAATAGGTCAAACATTTTCGCTAAGCATTTTTTTTTTAAACTAGCAAGTAAATTAAAAACAATCACTTTGAAAGAAATTCCACTCATCCCATTTCCATGATAATATCCTACAAAGAATTTACTTAATGACGACTCACAAACTCATATTGTAGAAAGTGCAATCGTAAAAGTTCCTTTGTGGGACTAAATGGGACGTTTTAAGTGAGAGCCGCTTTAAGAACTATTGTCTGTATGCAGCCGGTTCAGTTTGGATGGCAATAGGCTATCGAGCGAGCGATTCATTTGCCAGGAGCACGGGGTCGTTATGCGTCGGTACTTTTGTTAAATGCACAGGAATCGTGTATGTTTGAAAATTATAAGTGTAAAAGGTACAGTTAATAGCAAAAACATTTGTTATTCAACAAAGCAAAAAGGAAATGGAATATTAGTTCAACTCTTAATTTTAACTAATTGTCAGAGTCGTTCTGACATCTATACGTAAGTAAGTGATTTTCAGTGGTTTGAAGAAGAACTTTGAAAGATTGAGTCCTTCTTTTTGCCACTTACTCAACAAAAAGGTTCCAAAAATTGAAAATTGATGTTCTATACATCAATTTTTGCTATATTATTGGTCTCATAAAAAATAATGTTCTAATTTTGCATACTTTTTTTAAATTTATTTATAATCTTTATTTTGTATAGTTATTTTTGACGTACCTACTCTCTTGTAGTAGATAATTTGCTATTCTGTAGACTAGTTTAGACGAATATCGTTATTGAGTTTCGATGTAATTCTATGAACCAATAAATCGATTTTTTGTCTGTGACTGTACATGTATGCCGTACAGAATTTGTGAAGTATTACTGCATGTTTTCAAACACAGTTTTTCTGTATTTTTTTTGTAGTGTTGAAAACTGGAGCTTCATTTGGATTCGGATTTCGCGTAAACTTTTTTGAAATACGTTTTTGTTAGTCCAATAAAGAATTTCGGGGAAAAGTGAAATTTTATCCATATTTTATTGGAGCAATAGTAAACTCACTTACAGGCACTTTTGAATTGCCAAGGTTGGTCAGTTAAACAAGTGAAGGTATAGGCACGTTCCAAAACGTAGATCTTTATGCAGAAGAACGTGCATAAAACTTCACAGAGAAAGTACTAGATATAATTTTTCCTCTCATTTCTCACCTACATATATATGTACCTATTTGAAATTTATTAGTATAATGTTTTTTATATTACTATTATTATTTGTATTTTACTAATTAGTATTATTTATAACGATTGTACATTGACAGCCCTAAATCTATCTCCTTTCGTTCAGTACATCCAAAGGTTGTCAGTAAGAGATTGCCTTGTGCGAGAAGATTGTACCTACACTTGTTTTTATAAATGTTTTTACCTCAATCACTTCTTTTGCCATTCGTTAAGGCCAATCTTATGCATATCGGTTTCTTTTAATTTTAAAGCAAATTATTAACATTTTTCACCACCAATCATGACGCGATAAAAATGCCTTTATTTATTGGCATTTATGGTGTGCATATTGTAAGTCCATCTAGTTATCTTAAAAATGAAAAAGAGTGCCATCGTCGAACAACACTATATTTAGTTTTGTTCCCACAAATGGCATAATAGTAAATAATTAAAATTTACCTACTAAAAAAACCCTTTCTACCCTGAGGCACCCCATTTTACGTTTAACACTGACAAAACACCGTTTGCTTGAACTAATTGTTGTCTCCAAAAACTATAACACTACAATTAAATGTATCTACAATGTATGTAGCTTGGCATTGAATGCTTAAAATAATACATAACACAAATAAATGAAATTTTAATAAAATACCATCAGTCAATTGAGCATCAACTTATTGAAATAATTCAACAAACATAAAATTACCTAAATCTCACTCATACACAAACGTAACATCAGTGAAAACGCATAAAGACTCCCCTAAGAAAAAAAGCATACGATTCTAAATTCCTACTGGCACGCAAATGTGAGGTCGCATAATTCAGTAGCATATTCTAGCACCCAAGATTAAGGGTGCTTTAAGTCACCAAAGATGAGCGAGGGAGTTGCGCGGCGCCAGAATGCGTACAGTGCCTTAGTTTGATTCAATGTCAAGATGTTTAATAACTAACATAGTTTTTAAGGTGTGTGATTACTAACGCATTATGGACCACGGTCTGAAATATATATATTTTTTTAAATCAGAGGCATCTTTATTTCGTTGTAATAAATTGGAAAGTGGGTTACTGCTTGGTCTGCTGTCAGAACTAAAATAACTGAAAGAGCTGTAGAGAGGCTGTGAAACGGTGTTCCGCTGAATGACGTGGCGGTCTCTTCTCAGCAATGCGGGCACACATTCCTTGCCTGCGTATGTCGCACAAATTCCTTGCTCGCGTCCCTCATACACATCTCTCATTTTTTGTATAATTATGACGAAAATTTAGCTCCACTAGCTTTTTTTGTACCCAAGCGAAACGAAGCCAGGCTAGGAAAATGAATAAGTCCCATTGACTGATTCATACCTCGCGCACCGCTTCGCTACCTCGCACATTTCTAGTAGAAAAACACCCTTATCATGTCTGGTTGTCCCCTAGTGTCACAATGCTGGCATCGTCCACTGACGCGAACATCAAATAAAGTTGTTTTACTTACTTATCCGACTGTGAGGGTACCACGGAGGGTGCATTAATGACCTTGCTTCTTTCACCCGATGCAAACACTCCGGCGTACTTAGAATAGATTGTGTTTTTAGGGTTGTGGAATGGTTGAAATGAAACCCTTAATGTTCACCTGTTTGTGTGTATTCTACATTCTGCGGTACAGTCCATTCTGAATAACAATTAAAGACCTTTAGAAGGTTTGAAGCGCCAAATATTTTGTAGAGATATTAAAATTATGCGTTGGAACCGCTCTAATTAAATGGATGTTTGTACGGCATGCAGTAATATCCAAGTCTGTTTTTTTTAACTTTTGTATATTTATTTATTCCTGTTAACTAGCTAATACACAGAATCATAGTATAGGTATATGAATAGATACTTAAAATCGCAATAATTTCTACGGACCCTTCAAAGGATTTTTGAAACACACTTTACCATTTTCTCACCTTTTTGCACCCTTAACAAGGTTTATACCTAATGTGTTTGTTATGAAAGAGATTTTCTTTAGAAAATGATATGTTTTACGTGAAATGTATGGATTACAGTAATGTTGTTTGGGTGCAAAAAACTGTTCTGTTAAAATGAATAGCTCAGCTTTTTCTGCTTGTACGAGCATTTCAAAATACATTTTGCTTATATATTTTCTCTTTTATTTATACTTTACCTAAACATGTTCTATTATTCTTTGTAAAACTGCTTATTATGATGCTTTCATTATTTTAAATGTGGCGAAAAACAATATTTATTTATTTCATACTTACAGAAGAGGACAGATTATTCTTTGGAAATCGTGCGCAGAGCTACATATGCTGACTCCAAATTTTCTCTTTCACTATCATAGACGGATGGGAAATCATCAAATTACTTCTTCTGCTCTGGGTGGAGTGGAAGGAAGTGTCAGACTCTTACTGACTAAAACCCATGCGTATTCCTCCAAATGCCCTTTGCGTTTCAAGGCCACTCTTTCAAACAAATGCCGCAAGGCTCTCAAGAGAACCGTCCATATTTGGTTGAGTATGATGATTTATGTGTCAGTGTGACTAGTAGTCTTACTTTGAAACTCTATTCTTTCGCGTTTACCTCCGTAAGTATCACGTCTGATTTCAAAGCAACAGAGATGCTTGGTATCAAGAGCAGGTTCATCAAGAATACCATACTGTTGAACAGCCCCAGTTTGAAAGTATTGTATCAGCTTTATATTCCTCACCACTTGGCTTGTGTGTCTCAATGATCTTGGAGCTCTGCCAGTAGAGTTACTCATACCGAAAAGGTTCAAGTGAGAGGTCTGGACCAAGAGGGACACCCGAAGGCTACACCGTTAAAAGACTTGAGCAGTGTTCGGGTTTGCGGACGGATCATAAGAATATTGTGAACGCGATGGTTAATATATTAAGACTAAAAGACAGTATTGATTAGTGTAGGCAATATTGATTTTTGACAAGGTTTCCTAACTAAGAATAAGTGTTTAACACTTATATTTTTATTATGTTAAGAAACATAAATAAATATTTATTTTTAGCCAATTTTGTATGTTTAAAGATTAAAGAAAGTTAGCTATGTTTTTTTTATGAAAATAACCAATAGTAACAATATAATAGAAACATTCATTTAATGTAAGTCTAATTTATTTTTCATTTTCGGCTTCGGCTGAAAATCCTGTTCGAAATCGAAGACTAGTTTAAAGCAAAAATGAAAGTATGTAGGTATCTTAGAGGCGTTCCATCATTAACCTTATTTATTGCTTTACATGAGGCGAGGAGCTCGTGGTTAAAGTATAACAGCCGCACAGGTCGATCTTCAAGGTTAAGCAACGCTTGCTTGGTTGGTCTGTGGATGGGTGACCATCCTAACATACCGAGTTTCCTCCGTGCCACGGAAAGCACTTTAAGCCGTTGGACCCGGCTGTCATTTGTAGATCTTTGGCAGTCGTTATGGATTGTCAGAGGCCAGAAAATCTGACATCAGTCTTGCCAAGAGCTATCGTGTTCCACAGTTATTGGGTTGTGGAGGTCTGGTAGGCAGCCGCTCCACGTTAAATACTGGTATTCAGCTGAATCCGGTATGACTGAAAGCGGACCCCAATATAGTAGGGAAAAGGCTAGGCAGGTGATGATTGCTTTTCATGAAGCGAGATCCAGGACAAGAGTATGCTTAAGAAAAAAAAAACAGTTACGAAGTTTAACATAAACACACAACGAACATACATATCAATTTTGAACAGTCACAGACAATTAAATTACTCCCCTGCCCTTGAATCTATAAGTCCGTAATCGTCTATAATAATAGCATATCTCAAGGATTATTAATTATACGATGCACACAATACAGAATTCTCAGTATAACACCGTAACAGCCACTTGTAAAATGGCTGTGGGCTCGGGGCTGACCGCAACCGCCCTGTGCCAACAATCCCGACGATGCGAATGGCACGGCTTAACTACCAGCGCCATCTACAAATAGCTTGATATTATATTCGTATGGAATCTTATAGTCTTTGAGATGGAATTAGTTTCTTGTGTCGTTTCTAGTTTGATGTTTTTTTTTTGTGTTCAGAGGCTCTAGACAAGTTGATATTCTGTTAGAGAATGCTTTGATTGTTGGAATGTCAAAATATAAGGGCATTACGTGGCATATTGACAGCGTTTTCCGCTGTGAGAACAGTATTTGTCTAGAGCTTCAGCTGATAATAGTTTCTCTGTAGTACTTCAAGAAGAAAAGTTTCTTTTGGGGGACTTTTTTAAAACAGATCTACGCAAAAAACCATGTACCCGATGTGATTACCCGTCTTCAAAATATCTAAAAACCATACAAATGTTTTGCCCTGACTTTACCATACCTTTAGGATCAGAATAGAAAAAAAAAATTCTTGTTGCTGCCTTTGGAGCTCTTGTGATTTCTATAGATTTAAGTTGAAGAGACGATGTGGTTAAGGTTTTACGACGTCTGCCATTGAATTAAAGATATTATTAAAAGTAAATACGATTGTTAATAAGTTGTTTTCTTTTAAGTTTCTTTATTTAATTAGTTTTATATTTTTGTGCGACATTTCTGGCGGAATAAACGAGTTTCTTTCTTTTTTTTACCTACCTACATTTCAACTCTTGTTAGTCTGACTGTGTTGAAAGATAAATCAATTATTTTCACGGTAAGTTGCAAACTCTTTGTCAAAATTTACTGTCAATTGTTTTTAAATATCATTAAAGTACTCGTACAATGCTTTATTTACACGTAATGACCGTATTACGCAGTCATAATCCAGTATTATGGTTGTCATGTCGCAGATTATGGCCTATAACTCACGGCCAACATTAATTGTATGTGAATAAGTTAACTAACGATGGCATAGTGATCCGTTATAATGTAATTATAAATAGCTATCTAATAATAATTCATCATAATAATACCATCCGCTATGATCTGATAAAACACGTACATGATCGTAAGTATGTTGTTTTTTAGGGATCGTAAGTTTTAACAACACTTAATCAGAGCATTCCGTAAAACAAGTGGAACTTAGACCACACTAATCAATACGAAAACTTTAGATATATACACCCCTAGTTTTTAATTAGTACAAAAAAAAAATAGGGCTCTATCCGTACCCGTTACTGGGCCCCAAGTCTGCTATTTTATAAATTTGTCATTCCAACACGATCCCATTGTCATTTTGCTAATAGTTCATAATCTGCTAAATACATAATGATCGATCATTGGTTAGTCAATGGTCTCGTAATACTTTTTGATAACCGAGCTATTAAAAGAAATTACTGCACAACGACGTTCTAATGGTAGGACACTGATCAAAGGAACTATTCAAATTTTAGTAGATTACCGCATACGTCTATCATTCATTTGTCATTATGTACGAGATTACCATTCTGTGCCATTCCTTTCAATGGAGTATCAGTGGTTGACCATTGGAAAGTCATAATGACGCTTATAAATTCGTAGATTACCAAACTTGTCAAAATGAACCATTATGAAATCAATGATAGACCATTCTGAGACTATTGTAATAGCAGACTTGAAGCCCTGATCATATTTGTGTAGACAAAGTAAAAAATAAAATCCTAAAATTGTCCACGGAGTTTTTTTCATAACTGGTAAATTCATCATAGAATCGACATTTATAACAATTGCTACTAGAAAATGCTATTTGCAGTGTTTTTCAATTTTAACCGTCATTTATTCATTCATAAATCAATAGCCTGTACAATATTTTCATAAGTTGAGTGACATTTTGGAATATAAAAAAACGCTAATAACTTTGCTGTTTATGAAAATGATTTTTTGAGACTTTTCTTTTAATAATAACAAGACCTTTTCTAATAAGCCCTTAAAGTATTTGTACTAATTAAAAACTAGTGGTGTATACCTGTTAAAGTATCAAAATAAATAAAACAAAATACGTTCAATTGACTAACGCACAATCACACAACTTCCTCATTCAAAACCATTCCTACATTCATTCATTTTCTCCCTTCTGCATTCATTTCAATCCTTTGACAACTCTCAAGAACACAACGAAAAAAATGGCGCGTGTCATCTTTTGCCGGCTATAAATTATAAATGAACAATGTTGTAACCAAAACTCACCTACGAAGACTTTCAACAATTCAGTGAAGTGTTAAGTGACAAACGAGGGACGTCCGCGGACTGTATTGGAGTGGCGATGGCGCCACGAGAAAACCATCGTTTGTGAAGAAGACCCGTGAGTACCTCCCTTTCAATCCCAGTTTTTTGCCGTGATTGTGCACGACTTAAGGTCGCCTATGGCCACAGTTCCATCGAAGGTTTTTATTCAACATTTACCATAGCAATACCTACATACAGTGAAGAGATTTTTGGTTATTTCAATGTTAGTCTTAAAAGTGGTTTTTACAACTAACACAACATGTCAATTCATTTCAAAAGTATTAGTTTCGAAGGATATTTAAAAAAAATCCAAACAAAACCAAGGTGCTGTAATGACACGTAGAGGACAAAGACCTTACTAATAAATATGATTTTGAGGCTTTTTAAATCAAGAACGGAGGAAATGCTAATAAATGTTTGTGATTGGTTTCACAAGAAAATGTTTAACTATCATTAGCAATTGCCAAGAGACCTTGCCATTTTTTTAATCAATTCTTAGTCCCAAGATTTCATTGAATGATTGATAGTAGCTATCATCAATTTTAATAGTTGCTAGTCATTACTATTCATTAATCTACGTTATTTAGGCAAAGAGGTCTTTAGGAATACTGCTATTTTATAAGTACTCCTTAGAGACATTCAACGTCTAGTAATGGAAAACTAATTTTATATTTAGATAGCTGAAAATATATTACGTATTTAACATATTTTTACGATACTTATTTTTTTAAATGTACCAAAAGGTTGGGTGTTGAAATGAAAATGAAAGTCAACTTTTTTACAATTAACAGGTTTAATAGATAATTAATTAATGGTTAGCCAAGTAGCGATTTCATTCATTGATTGGTAGGCACCTTCTACAATACAACTGATTATAAACTATATTATGTACATTCATAATATATATACATAGCACACACCAAAGGACCCAAACAAATACGATTGCCACAGTTTAAGAGCGTGTAACGCCATATGGAATTTCATACAAATTTTCAAGTCACTATTTTGCGAAATGACTGAACCGATTTTAATGAAACTTCCCACATATAAGCAGGATATACTAGGTTCTAAAAAGTTATTTAAAAACATTTTCCAAATGTCATAATTAAAAAAAGATACCTAACTGGAAATTTATGTTTGTATGGAAAATTTAAAATGGGTCTAATTTAACTGTAACACTATTTATCGAAAATATTTTAAATTAACTTTTTAGTCCTATGTATCTTGCTTATATGTGTGAAGTTTCATTAAAATCGGTTCACTCGGTTTTTTTTTATGAAATGCCATTTGCCGTATACGCTCTTAAGGTCGTTCCTTCAGAAAACGTTAATAATCGATTTTTTAAAGTAATTCAATTGCTCCATTAATGACTTCACTTTTCATTTGCACTCAAACTTCAACGGCCAACTCAAGTTCGAACAGCGCTCGTCTACTAGGTACTAGTCAAACGACGCAAGCATCTGTTATACGGCAAAGTTATATCAATGCCAATATCGCAAGTGTTTTCATTGCGCACGGCTTGTTTACTCTCAGTTGCAAGCTCACAGGCCATTAGGTGTACGAACAAATTTATAATGCAAATACGATTACATAGCCGCGTTGAGTTGCGGCAACTAATGCACTCGACGCGCCTGCCATGAATTGCAAACACTGATGGAATTTCTTTCAATAGATACCTACAACAAATAAGCAATGTGTTACTTGCCCAAATGTTTGCTTTATTTCAAATTTTCGAATGTTTCTCCCGGATTTGGGAGTGAAATCGCTGGGAAACTGGTTCGTTTTGTTTTCCACCAGTGTTGCATTTCCTGCTAGCGGATTTTGGGAATATATTTCTTTTGAAGCTTTGTCTTTTTCCGGGGTTCCGTACCCAAAGGTTAAAAACGGGACCCTATTTGTAACACTTCGCTGTCTGTCCTTCCGTCTGTCTGTCACCAGGCTGTATCTCAAGAACCGCGATAGAACAAATACTAAAAACAAAATAAAATAAATATTTTAGGGGGGCTCCCATACAAAAAACGCGATTTTTTGCCCGTTTTTGCTCGATATCAATAATGGCAATAGGTAGGCCCTTGATATATTCACAAAATACTCAGTTGTATTTTTACTTTAATGATAAATAATACAATTAATATTTAAAAACCTTAATAATTTTATTATTTAATTAATATTTATTTATTTTCTTGCCTACTTTTATTGTTCCTAGTCAATGGTATAATACGGAAGCCTTCGTGCGCGAGTCCGACTCGCACTTGGCCGGTTGTTTTCTCAGAATTCTGCTTTTAGTTTTTGAGCTTTAAAAGTTCAATAATATACGGTTTGATATTTATAACCGGGTTTCAGACATTCATGTCCCTATTTTATTAAAAAAAATATAAAGAATAAATCATATAAACTGTGGTGGAAATCATAAATTTGTACTCGAAAAGAATGACTTACATTGAAGGAAATACATTTAGGTCGAAACGATTTATCATAGTTAGGCACGATATATCAAATAAAAGATCACAGGCCCAGACATCGAGCAAAAATAATGACCAACCTAAAACGAGTCTAAAAACCTAATTCATGACATTGACCTTTTTCAACTCCAGCCGTATTATTCGGTGATGGCAAGAAAAATAAATCACAATAGACTAATTTGAATGTTTTCAAGCTTTCCGTTTACTCGGGGAGGCATGAATAGACCCTGATCGCGCTAACAATGCCCGGCCACCGGGTAACCCGCCTGAATGCGGCCAACCGGGCACCTAAAGTTTTTTTTTTATCTTTTTGTGGGAAACATAAACATAAATGTTTGGGTATCGCTCTTCCATTGTTTTTGTTAACTCATGTAGAAAATGTGTATGTTTTTCGGTATTGCGAGCTTTGACGCGAAAATATTAAATTAGTTTACTCTTCCAAAACAATTTCTGTAAATTAAAAAGAGAAGGAAAGTCTACTTGAAATAACAAAGTTTTATTCGTTTAAAGTTGGCGGTGCTCGAACATTTAACTCGAGCTCTGGAGGTGAATAAAACCTTTTTTTCTCGGAACTTTCTTTGCGCAATTACGCCGTAATCATTAAAGGATAATCCCTTTTTACATCTGCGAACGTTTATACCGCCCTGTAATTATTCTGTAGAACGGTAGTCGTAAATAAAGCGGGATGAGCGTGGCTTGTATAAATCATTCGGCAACTCTCGGATCCCGGCTTAATTCGCGGATAGAAGAACAAAGCCCACGGAAATAAATACACGATGCTACAACTGCTACAAGCTACATTGTTGAAAATTAGATGGTTCGCCGCCGAAACAGTTATTTTCTATTTGCGGCTATAAATTATCGAATTCTTGGAAAGTAGGTTGGCAAGTCTATTTTGTTGGCGAAAGATTGTTTCCTTTGAAAATTGATTGTGCCTTCCGAAGGCTATTTGTTCAACGAAACGATTTTTTAATCGTTTCTTTTTTTGTTATTTTTTGTAACGACCTTGTTATTAGTGAATGAAGGAGGCAGCAGAGAGGGAGAGAGAGCATTTCTCTTACTATAACCGCACCAGAAGGGAAACCGGGCGTCGAAGGGCTCTAAACATCATAAGGAGGGACCTGCCAACACCTTACTTGGGGCTGAGTCGTTGCCTGATCAGTCAGGGCGAAAACACGTGGAGCACAGTTCCATGACCGCTTTTATAGGACCATATGTGTTGTTGGATCGGTCATACTAAAAGCTGGAGCCCACTAGAAATGGTTGGCTGCCACTGGTATGTCAGCCCTACAACTCATGGTAACCGTAATGACAGTGGGAAACGGCGTGTATTCCGTGAGGATTTTCACTCAAACATATTGAATTAGTAAGACACTTGTAGCACGATAAAGGGATATTTTAGATAAAGGGTTATCTAAATCGAAACTATAAAATATTGTCAATCTTATAAAAAATCCTCAATTATTGAACACAGTAAAAAACCCACCACGAGATGACACAGCCAGTAATTGTCGGATTTATTTTCCCATTCCCTCAGCATTGTGTTAAGGTGTTCAGAACGCCATAAAAGTCAATTAAGACGCTTGTTGATATCTGCCAAGACAAGGCTTAACTTGCTCTCCACGATGGGGTGGAAATGCCATGTGTAATTAGACACCTTATGGCTTGGGGATGGTTACAGGATTGGGGATAGATTTTTGTTCGATTGGTTATTAGCTTGTTACAAGAGTAAATAATTTTCGTTTTTATATTACCTCTTCCCTCCTTATCAAACAGGAGACAGAACAGAACTAAGTAAATAGGTACCAAGGAACATTTACGTACAACTGGGGTTAGCCAGTTTATCAAGCCCACGGATGAAGTATGAGTAAAGATTATAACTAATAAAGAATTAAGATACGTACATCTATTTGTAAGTATAGATTAACTTAAGATAGATAAGAAGATTAAAATTAATTCTTAAGGTTTACCCCGGTTTCTGGAAAAAATATCTGCCCGACACAGAATATTCGCAAGTCAAATGATGCGATTGATAGTTGTATGAAATCTCATTCAGCCAATCACAGCTAGGTAACATGCGTTTGACAGTTTGTCTCGACAATTTTCGCTAACGAGAAACTGTACCTTACTCAGTTACGATCTTGTTGAAATGAACCTATAAGAAAGTTATTACTAACCCTTTTTCTCTCGAAATAAAAGAAATATTTTCTATTTTATGCTACACTAAACTCAAAAACATTTTCATTTAACATGAGAACGCAATAAAAAAGATTTAACAGTACATTTTTTGCGAATGACAGACCTAAGCGAATTCAAAATATCTCTAACGGCCGTTCCCAATAACCTATCTATCGCCAATTTCGCTCTACTAAAGGTAGAAAAATCTATCTGTCATCGGTTTTGCTGTCCCAATAACATACTGATGATTATGGCAACTAACCGCACTAAACTATCTATCGTTGGGAGGGGCTATTTCTTACTACAGATAAATATTTCTATGAAATTGCAACATTATGCGTCCCAATATCCTTTTGATAGCTATCTGTCAGTAATGTCAATACTAAAGATAATCAAATTTGTCAAACCGTCGAATTGCAGGGATAAGCGTTGTTTATTTTTATAGAAATGTGAATAATTTTGTAGAAGTGCAGTGTTTTTATCATTCCTAATAATGTCTGAGTCTAGTGAGAGTGATTTATCTATGTTAATGGAATTATCTGACTGAGACAGTGATTTTGAAGATGAATCCCAGAAAAACTACAACACCGCGGGTGTTGTAGTTTGTTTTAAACCATATGAACGAATTAAATAGTAGCAAATTCACATATAGATTTCGTTTAAACAAAACTACTGTTAGTAATTTACTAACAGAAATATATCCTTCGTTAAAAGTAACCTAGAAAGGTAAGTACCAACTTGAACGAGAATACATTCATTTAATATTAATTACTTAACAGTAATGACTAGGTACCTAATGTATCATCGTTTTTTAAAGATTTTACTTTTTTCAGAAATCCTGGTATATCTTCTTTGCATCAGCTACTTTTAACCCTAAGATTTTATGCATAAGGCACAATGTTAAGTGTCTGTTGCAAACTTTAAAGAGTCCCAAAATCATCAACAGGGAGAATTATAGCCAATGTCTCATGTGCAATAGCAAGGCTATATAGAAATTAAATACATATACATACATAGCACTATCCAGGAAGATTTTTACAATATTAACCAAATACCAAGAGTTCTGTCTGGGTGCAATTGATGGTATACATAATCTAATACAATCACCAAGTAAGTATACATTGTATTGTTTAAGAAAAAAGCTTAAATTAGCTTTTAACATTTTATTTTCTAAAGTGATTGTTTTGATTTATAGATTCTAATATTGGAGATGAATTAAGAAATAGGAAAGGATATTTCTCTATGAATGTGCAAGCTGTGTGGGATGCACTTTAAGATTTATGAATCTTGGTGCCTGTTAGCCTGGATCAACTCATGATGTAACAATCTTAAACAATTCAATACTAAGAGGTACCTAACAAAGTGATTAGTTGCTTCATACTACCTATTTTGAGCAATAAAACAATATTTTTTTAAAACTACTCTACAACTCTACACTTGGAAGAGCTTTTACAAACACTTTTTATTGATTTTTCAGCGGAATGTGGAAGTGGTTTATGTGGAAATCACTAGTTGATTGGAGACAGTGCTTATCCTTGCAAACCTTATTTATTAACTCCTTTATTGAACTCAATTTCACGCAGTCAGCAAATGTACAATGAAGCCCATATGAAGCATATGAAGCCCACACAAAATACTATTGAAAGGTACCTTTTAAAATATTATTGTAGTGCACATTCTTTGAGTCACTTTATTCCTTTCTAATGAGACATCACATTGTTAGACTTATCTATAATCTGTTACACAAATTATTAATGTTATATTTTATTTGTTTCAGATTTGATTTCACAAGGGGAGGGCATGGTGTGGGAAATTCACTTCGGGACGAGACTGTGTGTGGTAGTAGTTTCCCATAAGGGTATGCAAACCCTAAAGGATTATTTCAGAATGGCCAGTAGTTTCGAAGAAATAAGCCTTTGAAACTCTACGTGTAACTGTAACTCATATACTTGTTTATTTTCATCTCCAACATGAATGGTGAAATAGCCCAGTCAGTAGTGTCTCTGACTCCTACGCGGACGCTCAGGGTTCGATTCCCGCATTGGACCATCTTTTTTTTTGTTTTTAATTGCTTATTTATTTCTTTTTAAATTAACTATTTCAATAATTAAATGAATAAAATATAGAAAAACATTGTTAAGTATTAAATTAATTTTAATTTACATTCACTATTATACTTTCTAAATTATAAAGCATCTAATAATTATGGTATTCACAAATAATATGTTATTCTATTATTATATAATTATTTATATAATATATGATTGAAAACTTTGTTAAATAATTAATGATAGATGTAAATGTTGTTATTGTTTATGAATACCATAATTTATTAGTTGCTTTATAATTTAGAGAGTATAATAGTTAATGTAAATTAAAATTAATTTATTACTTAACAATGTTTTTCTCGATAGAATTCATTTAATTATTGAAATATTTAATTTAAAAAAATAAATAAGTAATTAAAAAACAAAAAGGATAGTCCAATGCGGGAATCGAACCCTGAGCGACCGCATAGGAGTCGGAGGCACTACGAAATAGGCTATTTGACCGTTTGTGTTGTTGACGAAAATAAACAAGTATATGAGTTACACATAGAGTTTCAAAGGCTTATTTCTTCGAAACTACTGGCCATTCTGAAATAATCCTTTAGGGTTTGCATACCCTTATGGGAAACTACTACCACACGCAGTCTCGTCCCGAAGTGAATTTCCCACACCGTGCCCTCCCCTTTCAGTGAATAACTTAGAATGAAGTGTTAGTGGGTATTCAATAAAGAGAAAGAAAATTTTATTTTAGTACTTTTTTATTTTGCTCCAAGTCTAACTTAACTTCCTATTTGTTAATTACATATTTTCTATCTCTAATTCTTATTTCTTCCTTTTAATTATGTAATAATCAGCATTAGCTTGATTCCGTGCAGCTCGAGTCCTTATGTCTTCAACCAGTAGCCTACATTTTTGTTTATCTGAAAGGAAATATAAGTATTCTTGAAAACAACTGGTTTTATTGCAATTAAGTACACCACCCCAGATTTTCTTAAAACTTTTTAGATTACAAATATGTGTAAATTACCCTAATGCTTGTTACTTTGTTAACACTTGAATGGTAAACTGTATAATTGCAAATAGACAATTTTGTTGGTAAAATTAGTACATTTTGCTGACAGCAGATACATACTAATATTGCTGCCACTGGGAGTGTTAAAAAATAATGTCTTTGGTTTAGGTGTTGCCACAACCAGTAGTTGGTTATTCCCCGATGGTCCACTCTCATTATCAACACTCATTTCTTCAGAATCACCATTACCACTGCACAGCACAACACAACATGTGGGTTTACAGTGTGATACACTGTAACCCTCACATGTTGCACCTAATATGGATGCCACTCTGTTCATACACTACACACAAGAGTAAGCGCGAAAAGATTACCTTAATTTGGTTCATCCTAATTTTGTTGGATCTTTTTCGAGCAGTTTTTTTAAATTCTCCCATTTCAATTTTAATTGATCGGTTCTTCGAGGGCAACTTGAAACCGATGCATGGAAAACATGTGTGATTTTAGTCCAGGCAGCTTTTTAAGCCGATTTGTAGCTTTGCTTGTTTGTTAGCTTCAACAAGATCAATAAGCAAGGCCACCTCATCCTTGGCTAAAGGTACACCTTTTGTCTGAAAACAAAACAAATATTCTATACAGGCTTGATCCTAATTACCTATATGTAGACAAAGACGAAAAAAATATTAATTGTTTCGAGGTTTAGTTCTCACTGGAATTTACAAAATATTATAGGTATATACCTAAAGCCTCTGTCAACTTGAAAAGGAACGTATATAACATGCTGGTAATACTTACAGCGCTAATAATATGTAGAAAATAAGCACAATTCACTAAAAAAACTTTATAACACCACAATAATACTACGAGTTTTATTGACATGACAAGTGACACTTTACTTGACTTTACTACGTTTTCGTCTTTCTTTTTTCGCAGCCAGTATTTTTGTTCGCCAAACCGATGTCAATGAAACAGATAACTAAGATTATAAATCTTATTTTACCATTAAAATATCACCAACGTTTTAATTTGATCAATATGTATTGTTTTAGGAAAAAGTTATGTGAAAAAATATTTGTTTAAACGTTGTTATTTTTTATAGCTTTGGTATTAACAAAACGTATGGGAGGACTGGATAGCTGAGCTTACCTACCGAATTCGACGCATAGATAAACGTTACCGTCACTTGTGGGACGTAAAATAAGGATTGATAGAAGTCTAGTATTTATCGTCGATAACAAAATATCGCTTACTGAGGATAGGTTATTGGGAACGGCCGTTAGTGCTTCTCAAGAGCATCGCTTCGTAAAATTCAAGTCACACATGTATCACACATTCTGAGTCTCGAAGTGGCTGTTACTCTGTAATATTGTTCAGTGAATCTATCAAAATCAATGGTTTTTCAGCAAAAAAAGAGGCTCAATCAGGGCACTGTCTGGCCACCCCGTTTGATATTCTCCAATCGTAGGCATTCGCACAAAAGAAAATTGGTCAAGCGTTATTGTCCACTAGGCTGAACCGTCCCATTGTTCAATTGAAGAGGGAGTCTTTATTCAAAGATATGTACAGTTGGATACGCACGAAGATTTCTTAGGAAGCACCCTTAGCCGCACAAAAGTTTGAATTGCCAGCCTTGATTGAATTACGCCCTTATCTTTTTGTTTGCTTAATATCACTGAATCTTAATTTATTGATTTCGAAAAGGACAAAAAAATAAAAATGTAGACAGCACTTGTTTTCCTCCAGTCTCAAAAAAAATAATAGGTACCTCACTGCGCAAGGTGTCAAAGTAAAATAATATTTTCCCTGATCCCCTCATCAGCATCCACTAATATTCCCCAAATAAATGATATTGTTAATGGATATTTATGAAATAAGGAAGATTAGTGTCTTCGTGTCCGGAATTACGCCCCAAAAATAGACGGCAAACGTAACAACACTGAAAATGCTCAGTGTCCACGTGGCGCTAGTGACCGAGGGTCTATCTGTCTTGATACTTTCGATAATTTATATACGTAATAGTAACCTATGCGTCTTAATTATGAACTGAAAAGTTTTAACTGCTTAAAATAATGGACGATAAAATTTGTTCTAATAACTACACTAATTATTGTAAAGTTTGTAAGTTTGTTTGTAGGAAGTAATTGAACCTTTTTTAAATTATTTTCAGAAGAAAACTACATTATTCCTGCACTATATTATTCTGGCACTATATTGACTATATTTTTTTTTGTGATTAATAACATTTTTTTATTAAATTGACGCCCAGCGAAGTGGGCACGGATCAGCTATATATGTATTTAGTATTTAAATTATAACACTTTTGAATTTTAAGTGAATCAAATGCCATGATTTGTAATCCAAGCAAATTTTATAGGAAAGCGGCGGGTGCTGTTTTTATTTTATTTTAGACATACCAAAATAATATCAAAAGCAATAAAATGACTGTGCGAAAATACCATGACCTTCGCATAAAAAAAAAAACAAATATATTTTGAATATAAGTTTATATCAAATACAAAAAGAAAACAAGTATCAAGACTATACGATCGAATTAAGATATGGTGCAGGGATATCTTGACAGGGGATTTCATTAGATGCAGCTTAACCACCAAGAGCAAACACAGGGGATGGAATCTTGGATATTTTCTCACACAGAGATTTTTTCGCCTTGTGCACTGAATTTTTATCACGTACCTTCTATATAGCACCTGCGTATGTGTAGAACAGTATTAGGTTTCATATACGATTTTATTATGCATACATAGATTTTTATTCATGAATAGAGGTGCGAGTCTTGGCTTATCATTTTAGATTTTGATGTGAATAGCTGTTAAGGAGTTCACAACTTTTCTGACGTTGACGCTAAATGACGTTAAAGGTTAACGTTAGATATTAGAATTTTATTTTCGTTTCTTTAGTGAATACATTGTTGACATTCATGTTTACTACTATGAAATACCTACCTAATTTATGCGTTCTGACATAATTATATTCCCAGTTTCGGTAATGTAAATTTATGAGAAAAATTGTCAAACGCGCCACAGCTACAGACTGCTATTGTATGCATTCATTTTAAAAAGCCAAACACATCACGGAAAACGGCTGAAAGCGCGAACAAACGTGTTAACTCGTTCATCTCAAAGAACAATCTCTAAAACAAAAGACGATCGATGTTGAATGGGAAACACGTCGCGTCCCCTCGAAGTGCTCCAGCATTTGAGAAATATGACGTTGAATAATGACGTGTGGCCCTAGGACAATAACTTTAGGTGCAAAAGAGTAAAACCAATCGCACTAAAGCTAGAGGGGAGTCTAACAATGGAGCCGGAGTGACAAAGTGCCTGAATCATGCGAAAGCAACTTTGTTCCATGTGTCAGATCGTGAAGGGACGAAGATAGTGGTTTAGTTTCTTCGGCAAATAAAAGTTTAATGGCGTAATAATTCTTGAATTTGCTGTCTGCTCTCGATAAAGGAGCTATTCTATTATCTTTTGTGGGCTTGTGAAGATTTATGTGATTGATTAGCGATATAGAATCTTGATATGTACGCAGACGATTCAATTCTTGCTGTTAATTTGAAATAAAAGCGTTGTGGCTCTGGTAAATAAACAAGGTAGTAATTACAGTTGTACGGTTGCATATAAACAGAGAAAAGATGCACCAACTGATAATTTTTGGGGTTCAGAACCTGTATATGGAAAAACGGAACTCTTATAGGATCACTCGGTTGTCTGTCTGTCTGCTATATAAATATAGGGAAACTTAATTTAAAACATGACAGTTGTGAGCCCCTGTATATTTAAATAAACTTAATTTTTTATTCTATAATAAATTTTATCGATGAACTTAATAAACCACGCTACCTAAAATCAAATGAACTTTCCGATTAGAACTTTAAACTTCTGGCTAACCTTCGCTAGACTGACAATCAATTCATCAACCTCTCATACAGTTCGATTCTTTTCAGAAAATATTTGAAAATTTTCTTCCAAGTTATAAATGGTGGATACTTATTTGATACTGTGCAGCGCAATCAACTGAATTCACTTATCGTATTGAACCATTATGTTAATGTAAGATACGTTTAGTTTTTTCTTTGTCTTTATCTACATTTATTTCAACAAAGTTGAAGGTGATCAAGTCTTATTACTTTAGCTTTTTTGTAAGAAAACGGCGTTCGAGGTAATGCTGTCTTTGCGTAGATTTAGTTAATGTTCTTGCTTGAGAGTTATAATATGTATGACTTGGCTCGTTGTCTATAATAGATCAGTGACAGAACTTAGAAAATAAAACTGTCATCTAAATTTTTTTGAGTCTTTACATCTGGATATAAGGGACACAAAATCAGTTTCTCATGTTTGTAGTGAAGTTTGCGGAGGCCTATGAAAATTAAACTGAAATACCAAATGTGGTGCAATTCTTTTAGACTGGTTTTACTGCTTTTTTTAATTTGTACCCGATATCTGCACAGGCCTAGATACATTTTGATCGCACAGTTTTATGTAGTTCAGATGCTACTTGTGTTATGAAAAGGTTAAATTGTTTGTTTATAAATAGTATAAGTATATATTAAGTTAGAATTACGATATTACATCAATTTCAAAAGATGTAAATATTTAACTACTAATGCTATATTATTATAACTAACTATTACTAAATATACACTTAAAATAAAAAATAAAACTTTTAACTAAGTAAACCTGAAAATAGTCAAAAGAAAGCGTCCAAAAATTCCTCCGCAGCGCTGGCTATTGGAAATGTACCCAAAAGGCTGGCAGCATTGCCACGCTATTTTGCGATGCTTATTATCCTTTGGCCAAGGCAAAAGCCAGCCCTTGGGTCACGCGAAGTGTCAACTAAACGTTTTGACAAATATTTAAATAAGTTATAAGAACAAGGACCCGGACAAACACGGGTCTCAACTCACCACTCGTTAAGATGTGTTACAACCTAAATTCATTTAATAAGTCTGTACCCGAAGCGGATAATTTTTAAAGTTCATATCAAGAATCTTGGCCTCCCTACACACCAATGAAACATAGTTATATTTCTCTGTGCTGTACCTACTGTTATTTAATGAATTGCTCTTTTTTCAATCTTACTTTCTTCGTAACAAAATTTATACCCTCATTTATATTTCTTTGTTATCCCATTGTACACCTAGACTTAAGTTAGCAACTAAGCGGTAATCTGGCGTCTTTATTGTCAACGCTGTGTTTACCCGTAATTGGCATATATATTAGACTATTACCGTGTGATTTACTAAATGTATGTGTATGTATGTGCTGTGGGTGAACCTTAAGTAAATAAATAAATAAGGACCACGACTCCAAACCAACCACAAACGATTCGAAAACATACATAACTACCAACGAGGTTATTATCTATACTAATATTATAAAGAGGTAACGTTTGTGAGTTTGTGACGTTGTAAGGGGTAATCTCTGGATCTACTAAACCGATTTTCAAAATTATTTCACCAAAAATAGAAAGCTACGTTATTGTGAAGTATCATAGGCTCATATTTTATCCCCGTATTGCCACGAGAACGGGAACAACGCGGGTTAAACAGCGGGACGCTGCTAGTAGTGTATATTAGTAATGTACGTAAGAATGTATGTAAGAACTGATCCAATTGTAAAAATCTTTCGCTAAGGAATACACTATCTCTTAGAGCCATAGGCTTATTTAATTCCAGTATATGCATAGTTCCTGTGAGATAGACCGCAAGATCGAAACCACTGCTTCAGCCAGTACTTTCTTCATAAAGCACAAGATCTCCAAAAAAATGTGTCTAGAGGAACAAATACAAAATGCAAGGTGAATCGACCCACCTGTGAAAGCACAAAGCTTCAGCATTTTGTTGAACTTTGTACTAAAGGTTCACCGTTCATTAGTTATTCGTAGATATTATGGCTACTTGCAGGCGAAAACAACAAACTTGCACTGCAAATATTATACCAACCAAAGTTGCAATGGTTACAATATTTTCTGAACTATGGGAATAATGTGATTATGAATGCAAGCACTAGTTTGTGCAAAGGTTTAGAAGCATTCGAAGTTTGTTTTGGGAGTTTAAATTAAAGTTATCTCGCTATTTGAGTTGTTTATAATATTTTGTATCAATATAAAAAGATTCAAGCTAAATGCGAGTCCTATTTGAACACGACGGTTCCATATCATAAACCATTTATTTTTCTCATTTATGTGTAATAAAAACACAGAATCTGTGAAATTTTCAATTGTTTCCATTTGGGAAACTGGAACGGTTCATGAGATACATCCCTCTGACAGACAGACAGCGGCTTGATTAGAAAGTGATTTACTACTTATACCCCAAAAATCCATTACCTACTGTTATTTTTGTCAGGTTACTCGAAAATCTCAGCTAGAGTAGATTTTATCCATCCAAATAAAAGAAAAATACCCCGCGGTTAGCCGCCGATACAGTACGTTTTAATTTCACGCGGTTTCATAAAATTTTATCACCCATTCAGTAAAGCGATTCCAATTATACATACATACATGGTGTTCTGTTTGGCAAACAGGAAACATGGGGGATATTAGCTGTAGCCGTCTGTCGGGTAGGCGCCCCTCAGCCGAAACAATGATTACAAGGGGTGGGAGGGAATAAAAGAAACGGATGCAGGGCCTCCTTATATTATTGTCTTACTGAATTTGCCAACGTCATTTATTAGCCTCTAACATAAAACATTTTTATGGCAACTGATATGAGTCTCAGAATAGTTGGGAGCTCTTTGTCGGAATAAGAACAAACGATTTATAGACGAATATAAAATTGTATTGCTTCACATGATTTTGCTTTGTTTTTACTTATCCATGATAAAATGACAAGATTTTGTGTTTAATAAACATTTCCTGGAATGAAACTGCTGTTTCTCGAATGAAGGCGTACTAATCCAATTATATTAGATTTTTATGTTATGCTTTTGGAGACAAATAGTTTCATAAGTGTAACTCTTTAGAAACAAAAATATAGAGTAGCTTCTGCTAGAGACTTCGCCACAAGGTAGTTGGAATTTCGCAAGGGAATATACTCTCTGTTTATAAATAACATTCTATGTCATGTACCAGGTCACGGTCTACCCGTGTTTCATCTAGATCTGTTCCGCTGTTACGACGTGAAGACAAAGATAAAACAGGCTAAATGAAAGTAGGACTCTCACACGAAGGGTTCCGTATCAAAAACAGAAAAAAAGAACACGTTTATTGTACTAAAATAAATAAATAAAATTTAATTATTGTTATTTGTCGTAATAGCGACAGTAGAAATACACAATCTGTGAAAATAAAATTTCAACTGTCTACTTATTATAGTTCTTGAGATACAGTCCGCTGACAGACAGACAGACAGCAGAGGCTTAGTAATAGGGTTTCGTTTGTTACCCTTCGAGTACGGAACCCTACAAAACAGACAGAGTAACTTCCACATTTATTATATTACTATCTATGCATAGATATGTATAGTAAAATTATAACTGCATCCTCAAACTTTTGAACAAAAACATCAAAATACCAACCGCAGTATACAAATTCTAATTTTAAAACCAAAAAAATAAAAAAACAGAAATAACGTGAAGAGTCTGGTAATTATTACCTCCCCAATTGTAACATCAGTTTGTGAGACAATTTTGTCCAATTAGACATAGAGACATTTTGAATAAAGGACAGGAAAACCCCTATAGGGTTTCAGTATCGCTCTAGTGGGGGGGAGAGTCGACATGGCGTGCGACAAGTGACAACTCGCGACGTGCACGGATAAGCAACCACTAGGATGGAGTACTGCGGGCTTGCGGTTTTGATACTTGCGACAGTGACGCCAAACTATAGGAAGTAATTTGTATTTTCAAATTCTTGGAAAAGTGTATAGGGAATCGTTCTAAATGAATATGGTATTATTAGAATCAATACCTGTAAAGACAAAATATGTTTTTGTTCATTTAGCGTGTACTTGTGTAGACATATTTTTACCAAGGGCCTGTTAATGTCAGAATAACTACTATTCACTTAATAAATTAAAAATTAGAACATAATTAAACTAACGAGAACTTAATCGTAGGCGGTGGGACAGGCCCCAAATCTAATTGATATGGGTAAAAACATAAACGAATTAGAATAAACCTACATTCGCTTACCATACTAATTATAGTTTTCCCTATCAGAAACAATAAACATAACCTGTTACTCCACATTCGACCGTATCATGAAATTGCAAATCATATTATCATGAAGTTAAATAGGTGGAGCGCTTGCAATTGCATGTCTATGGGGAATTATGCATTACGTAAAACAGGAATACGTGTTACAAGCTCATAAACGAGCCTTCATAAAATAAATTTGATTGTGTTTGCTATGCGTTTGTAATCTGTAAATTACATTAATGTCCCACTTCTGTTACAAGCTTTTCCGTTCAACGTACTGTGTTATGCGTTTAAAATACCGTTCACACGCATACAATTTATTTGTAGTGAAATTTTAAAGGCGTTGATATTAATTGTTGAAGTGCGTATATGACCTCATTAACATATATCAATGGAGTAGGTAGAATACGTCTATTTCTCACAGTTTATTTTATCCATTAGCAACAAGTACTCCTTGATTATTATTTAAAAAGAATAAAAAAAAAACATTTGAGAATTTTACTCAAAAAAGTGTCGATGTTTTTTAAAAATATTTTACTCAATACCTACTAAGAAAAAAACTAAACTGATACATACGCGAAATCATATAAAAATAATTATACTTGATTTATATTTTATAAAGCAGCACGGCTCCAAGCAACATAAATTACGTTCATTTCTTTCCAACAGTACATTTTCAACAGTCACAAGAGAACCTAATAAAGCTCTTTTAAATATAAATCAAGTATCTTGACGGTTCACCACGCTATGACTAGACATTTTTACTTGTTCGTCGTCGTTTGACGCCCCGCGACAGTGCGTTTTCATTATATGCAGCTTAGCAGCTTCGGGTAAATAAAGCAGCCCATATTGCCGACTCGGCTTATTCTCACGAATTCTATCCGCCACGCCGGCACACCGACTATAATCCGCTTTTTACGATTCCACTCCTCGTACGTAGAATTTGGAATGAGAAAAATAACCTCAAATTCTTTCTGGCTTGCGTGGTATGAATGAGTTCTATTCAGGGAATATTTTTAGTCATTTCAAAAGGATGTGTTCTAATTTTAAAATTATGAAGCTGGGTTTTTGTGGTATATCATAATTATAATTACGTAATGCTCTTTTTGGGGTGACTCACTAACGCAGTGACCTGAAAGCTGAATCTGTAGGTTGGATAGCAAAATACGAAACTGTTTTTTTGCAATATGTAAGAAACTAGCAGACGGCCGTGGAAGCACCCGCGTAAGTGTTTTTTTTTTCCAAGGGAACATACTCCCAGGATAAAAATTATACTATGCCCTTATTTGGGAGCAGAATACTGTATTTAAAATTTAACATACATATGTATAACCCACCCAGCTGTACATATTTATAGCTTCGAACAAAATATTATTCTGCCAGAGTATCTGCTGAAAGCAATGCATGTACCGTGTATTTGAATGAATGCATTGAAAATCGTAATGCATGAAAAGGGGAAGAAATAAAAATGTACCGGTATGAAAGAAGATACGTAAATGGTGGAACATACGTGTATTTTCTCCTCACCAGTCAAATCCATCCAAATGCTGTCTATACAGATTTTCTGGCTTTTGACAATCCGTAACGACTGCCAAAGATCTCTAAATGACAGCCGGGACCAACGACTTAAGTGTTTTCCGAGGCATGGAGGAATCTCGTTACGTTAAGATGGTCACCCATCCACAGAAAAACTTCGATAATCATTGCTTAACCTTGTAGATCGACCCGTGCGGCTGCCACGAGCCACGAGCTGTCAAAAAGGATTAGCAAAACTTTGTTTTAACATCCCGTGTCAATCATGCCCCTACACTAATCTGAAGTAAGTAAATCATGTCATTTGGTTTAGCTGCTGGTGCTAAAACGAGCCAAAACTTTCGTCCCCAAGCTGAATAATATAAGTATGATGAGTATGGTGTTGACCAATAAGGAAAACTTGACTCGTATAATAATATTGCATGCACGAAAACTTATTCAGTGAAAGCTTTTTGGTCCATTTTATGGGACAGCTGTGATCTGTAAACGTGAAGAACAACCATAGATGTGAAACGTTAAGTTACTAAAGAGGATCTAGAATAAATAGGCAGCAATAATATAGAAACTAAGTTATTTGGTAATCGTTAGCCAAAGAGAGTTAATACCTATGAATTGTGTATTTTACTACGTATAAAAATGATAGTTCTATTAAGTCCGTTCGTTGGATTTCCAAAAAGTATTGGACACGTTTTTTTTTTCATTTCAAATTGTAAAAAAAATATAAAGATAAAGCGCATCAAAAGTTCAGGAGTGGGGACTGATAACGTCACGCAGTTAGTAAAAATTGTAGAACATAGTGACGTCACGCAAGTTTTCAACGACCTCAATCGTTTTATTTTTTTGTTTACGTCAAAAAGAAAAAAGACATGTCCAGTATTTTTTGGAAATCTATCCAATACTCATTATTGCGGCTAGCCCTACTGATACATTATTTTTAAACTTTTCCATATTATGCAAAAACACGGGCTGTAACTTGATAAATAATTAATATTGTAGGTAATAGATCATCTAGAAATTACATAAGTACGTCTTAAAAGCTTAGCTTAAACCCCACAGGAACGATACACCAACTATATGAAAACTCTACAACCTCACACTATATTTGTCACCCCTGAAAAAAAAATCCTTACATATATCACACAGTAAAACCACAGCAGAACAGAAAATCAAATCATCTGAACAATATACGAAATAATAGGAAAATAATAAAACGAGCGGTGCTAGCCAGGGGAGGGACTGGGACCTAGCCTGACCTACAGTGTCTCTTATTTCCTGAGGGACAACCGGGTTATGGCACTACAGACGCACCTATCACAACCTGAACGGGGGCTGCACACTTGGCGACTTCTTGTGGGATACTTGCGCAATAGGGCAGTTAACTAAAAAAATCTGATTAGTCCGTCAGATAGATTTCCAAAAAATATTGGAGACGTATTTTTTCTTTTTTCACATAAACAAAAAATGAAGACGATACAGTGCGTTGAAAACTCGTGTGACGTCACTAACCGCTACAACTTTTACCGGGCAGTGATGTCACACGCTCCCACTCCTGATCTTTGATGCTTTTTATCTTCGTCAGTTTTTATAGATTTGATAAAGGAAAAAATACGTGTCCAATATTTTTCTATAATCTAACTGACGGACTAATTAGAATCATATTTTTTTAATCAGGAAACATCCCTATTGTGTATGTCGCTGAAAGCTTTCTGCAGAAATAATAAATCAGATTAATAGAAAAGAAGAGAATCTCGTTTCAAGAAGAATAAAGATATTCTTCTTGGTTAAAAGTTTTTGAATATTTTGTATGGAAAAGCGTTGTCGCTCTGTCACATCGTCTTGGATATGATGCATAAGTTTGTAAATAAATATATTCTTCTTAAATAAAGGTTCCGAAGCTTTAATCTCATGTCTTAATTATTAAATAATTATCTCACCATAAAATATTTATAATTTATTAAATAAAAAATTATTTGAATAGGGTGTTTGAATCGGAATATTGCTGATTGGTGTCTGGGTTGAGCATGGTTGGGGCTTCCATGAATGTGTCTGTATATGTAATTTTTAACCTTTATTTATTTTTTCCTCATTTTTATTTTTGTTTGTTTATTCGTTATGTACCTATATCTATTTGCGTCTGTATGAGGGGAATGAACTATTTTTCTTTCTTTTTAAATAATTGATTGACGTCTATGCTGATTTGCTACAATGTCGCATCATTTACGTTCTAGTGTTGATCTAAAATAATTAAGCTTGACCAAATTTGATTTGGTCAAGCTTAATTATTCGCGGGCAGTCAGCAAACCGATGTTTTTGCAAATGTAAACAATATTTGAATGTACTTAAGAACTCTTTGAGAATCACGTTAACAAACCTGCGGTGCACTTGATGAGGTTCATATTTTAACAAGTAAAATATATACCAGCAACACCAATGCAACAAAAAGTTGCCAAGTCTGCGCCCTTTTATAAAGAAACCGATTTTAGCTATATCCCGCAAACGCGATTCCATTCGCTCCCCCTTTCGCCAATGTCTATAAAACACGGTCTCTACTATGTAACAAAGCTAGCAAATAATGTTGATCTCATATTGGACAGAAAGAGCTGATGGGGTATTTATTTATATAAAATATGATGCGCTTTTGTTTTTTGTTTATCTGTTTCGAGTTTTCGAGACGAAATTGGTTTTGTTGTGGTCTATTTTAAGTCACTTTAAGCTGGTGTAACGTAGTTTAATCATTTAAGATTTTTATGTGTCTTGTCGTTTAGGTGCTCTCTGCTCTGTTGAATGCGGGACGCATCAGGACCGGTCGATGTAAGTTTAAAGAGATTTATTTCCCATAAGAACAACATAGTTCGCTTAAAATGAGATTTATACATTTACTTAAACAGACTTATTTATTGCTCTAGTTTAGAATAATATCTATTAACTGTCATAGGTACATGAGATACTTACAATATGTGATTTGATTTTTATTTTTATAAATGCTTAATTTATTACATTCTTTAAATTTTGTTATACATCCTTTGGAAGTGTTAAGTGATTGTAGTGAAATAGTGTTTTAATACTTTTGTTTCATGTATTTTGTAGTTGTCTTACTTAAGTTAGTTTTAGAAGCTGAGCCCCCCATATTTCTATCAAGTATTCTACGTGTGTTTTTATAAGTGAGTGTGTGAAAACCTTACCCAGGTGGTGCGGTACTGATCAAGCTGACAAAAAACGTTTATTGATATTTTTGTTGAGAAAATGCAAGAGTTGTTAGAATCTAACCATCGCTTTATACTATCATTGTTTTTGTCTGTTTGTTTGTGTGTACTAACATTTTTATGAGTAATGGATACTCGATTAAAGGCAAATTCTATTCTATTGTCAAGTTTACCAAACAAAAGCAAAAGATCAGTGTCGTAATATTTACGAAACTGTTTACCTTTCTACAATAACCTTGCAAACATAAAAAAGAAGGCAGCTCACGCATCAAATGATGTAAACCCTAACAGCTATTAACAACTATGAACTAAACCATATCTCTACACTATGCCCACTCAAAACTTCTCCCCTATTACTAATCAGTACCCATAATACATGATACCTGTATTGTTCTTCCAAAACTTTCAGCTCATCAATCAAGCTGAGGGCCGGGTGCTTTATAAAATGTTGCCAACTCCGCCAACCTTGTGGGTAGTTCTAGTTTGTAGTTATTAAAACTTGTTACCTCTACAAGTTTCTAACGACGGGTATTTGGAAAATGAAATAGGGGGGTAGGGGTAGTTTGGAGATGTAAGACTAAGTTCTTAGTGGAACTGTGTAAAGATACGTTGTTTCGATTATGTTGCATGGGTGGATTTTTGTTGGTTAAATATATTATTTCAAATATTATTTAGGTACTAGCTTCTGCCAGCGACTTCGTCCGCGTGGAATAGTTACTTTAACCCCGATTTTGAAACTCTCAGCCCGATCGGTTTAAAATTGACAAAAGATAGACATGCTGTTTCGGGATATTTTTTAGATAATTTTATGTAGAACATTTCCGTAATACATGATTTCTATGTAACTTTAACCATTAAGGCTACACACGCGACGGAAGCTTAAAAAATGGAGTAACTTCTTCCGTTTTCCCAACATTTTCCTTCACTGCTCTGCTCCTATTGATTGTAGCGTGATGAAAAGTATACTATAACCTGCCCAGGAGTATGAAGAATAATTGCACCAAGTTTCGTTAAAATCGGTCGAGTAGTTTTTGTTTCTATAAAGAACATACAGACAGACAGACAGACAGAAAGACAGACAAAAATTTTACTGATTGCATTTTTGGCACCAGTATCGATCACTAATCACCCCCTGATAGTTATTTTGAAAATATATTCCTTGTACAGAATTGACCTCTCTACAGATTTATTATAAGTATAGATGTGTTGTCATTTTTAAACAATAAATTTACTAGTAAAAGCTGCCATGTTGCAATAAGTCCGCCAATGTCCCACTTCTGTGTATGACGATAAATAAGCGTCCATAAATTAAAAAATATACATAATAATATATATCCTTTTACCTATGTAAGTAAAACTTCCAATGAATTTTTATCTCTTGGATTTTGAAGATTTTCTCACACGAGGTAACAATGAATGTCAATTTGTACCGTATTTTTGACAAGGTAAGGCAAAAAAATTAATATATTCTGTAGTGTTAGATACCTCTATCTCTATCATGAACAATTTTGAGTAATCACCGCGGTTGGCTTGTTTTTGATAATCAGGATTTCTAACACATTTTAGACATTGTTTTTATCAGAAAGGACTGTCATTTGAATAAACTACTTTTACCCTCTTGAAATATTTAGTCCCTTATTCGCTGAACCTATATACATGAAAAGGGCAGAAGTAAGCACCCAATCTATTTATTCTTTAAATATCAAAATAATACTTCCATACATTCTATACCTAAATGTAATATAAAATCACAACGGAAGACGCCATTAAGTTGCAAACAAAGTCGTCGTCAAAAGTTATATTGTATCGAATCAAAGTTTGATCTCTACAATAATGGACCGGATATCTCCCGATATCTCGACATCCCGATAAACTAGTGGGGACAATGGTACAAGGAATGTCGGGAATTTAGGGGAATAAACGCATTTGTTTTGGTCCACTGATTGTGGAGGAAACGGGGGAAATTGAGTGGTGTTTTGTTAATTGCGTAGTTAAGCCACGGTAGCGTGTACATAGTTCCAGATGAACTAATGTGGTATATATTCCCACAGGCACAGCAATCTACAACGTGGTTTCATATTTTATATTTTTGTGTATTTTTTTGTATGAAAACGTTTTGTTAAGTCACTGTCTTAGCATAAGCATAATCAGCCTTTCAATATTCCCACTGCTGGGACACAGGCCTCCTCTCTAGGAGAGGCCGTAATCCACCACGCGGGCCCAGTGCGGGTTGGTGAATGTCACATGTTATCGAATTTTTGGTTCTAGTGGAGTTCATGGGCACACTCACCGACTGCAACATTCGTGATCCTTCGGGCTATGTCGGTAACCTTCGATCTCTTGCGGATATCATCATTCCTGATTCAATCAGTCAAGGAAACTCATTACCCTCTCCTCTCCATTGCCCTTTGAATTAGAATGTCATAAATGCTAAGAAACTATTTAACCCTAAAATTTCTCCATTCAACACTAACAACCTTTTCTATAGGTACTACAAATTTTGGTGAAAACAGTCCCTATAAAACATCAATGTAAATAAGTTTAGTTTCTTTTTTTTTGTGTCCCAGGCTTTCGTATATACCGTATTGTAAAATATGTAATCGGTGCTGAAATTGTACATTTTGATGCAAGTGGCAAACTTTGCCTTAGCAAAAGTGAGCGCAAAAGCTAAAACATTATAGTTACATTAAACTTATGCACGAGAGCAAATTACAAGTGTTTGCTAAAAGAAGGTACCAGTTTTCTCTCAGCACAGAACACTTAAAAATCTATTATCTCAACACCAACAGTCTTCACCCCACACTACTAACTTTGTTTAAACCAGTTTCCATAAAACGTCAATGCAAGTAAGTGCAGCCTGGTCCCACTATCGATACCGATACCGATACCGCATTCGCTTGGCTAGTGACTCGTGAACGAGACATTTGTATCGCTACTTTCATCTTACGCGGCGACTGTAACAAATGATGCAGAGAGGCTGATGCGAGCTTGTCAATGGGAAGACTTTTTGCTTAGGTCATTATTTTTGTTTCTTGTGACGTCATGACATGTGGGGAGGCGTGGCGTTGTCATTTTTGGTTGGGTTGCAAAGTTGAGGTGAACAAAATTTGTGACAGCATTTTTAATCGTAATTAATGTTTCCTTTACGGACAGGTGATGTTATAATTTAATTTCATAAAAATATAAGGCGTTACTTTTTGATCAAAGATATAATCTACCCGAATTTCTTGCCACTCTGTCATTTACTTTTTTATTTATATATTCGGAAATAACGTAAATCCAACTTAGTCTTATGTATGATACGAGTATAATAAAATCTTTCTCTTTATAATTTCAAAAGTTTTTAAAGACAAGTCTGGACTCGAAATGTCAAGATCAGAAAATGTTAAAACAAAATGTCTAAGCGCAGAATTACCTCTGCATTTACAATTTATGACTAAAACAAACATAATTACACATACGTATATGCTAACGTTTAGTTGTACAGTATCACTCGGCAGCGCTGATCCATTAAGTGTACCTAATTTGTTCCCGTTTTCCTCTCTACAATAATGCACTTATGGAGCACGGATAATAACAGATGGCTGGCCCAGATAGGCAGCAAATAACAATGAATTTAGGTAGACAACAACACATTACCCGGAACCCGTAGCTAAAAGCCACTTTAAATTACCCTTTTCCTAAATTGATTGTTCTAAATCGCACTGGCTGAAATGCAGCTGATGCCGTTAAGTTGTATTTATTTTTCAGGAGTTAGTGTTGTAGTTTTTGAGGAGAATTTAGGTTTGTTTTACCTTACACATACCTAAGTTGTAAAATTAATATTGACTAATGTAAAAAAAAAAACGTTAAAATCTGAATCAAGAATTTGAAGTTGATTATTTGTCAAACTCTAGTTTAGTCAAACTTTGGCATAAAAGTAGAATGGTAAAATAAACGTAGAAAAGATGACACCGCTACGAAGTCAAAAGAAAATAAAATTGCTCAAACAGTTTTAAGAATTAAGCTTCATAAAGTTAAACGTATTTTCGAATCTAAAATATATCCAGAAACGAAATTGATTAATGGAGCTTTACGATTAATTAAAGACATTTAACATTGTTTCGGAACAAAATGTAACATTTACTTCCTATATCTCATAAATCCAATTACAGCGTGAAATAACATTTCAAAACCTCAAAAGAAACCATAAAATGGCTTCCTTATTTTTCCCGAATGTCCTAATCTGAGATATTCGTTGAGATAAACTTCTTTCTGATAGGTTACGGCCTTCGGGGTACTTTACGGACTATGCACCCCACACCAGGATTCAATTTAGATCCTCGATGTGATATCTCGACGGGCATAGGGACCAGGCTATCTGAACAACATGGCGAGTACTTCAGTAAGATTGAAAGTTGACTGACGTTAAATAATTTTATAGCTTACAGCAAAGTTTGGGTGGTCATAAAGTTTGGAGAGAAATCTTTATAATCGAGTTTAAGGCAATTTTTAGTTTGAAGTTAACGTTCTAAAACCTCTGAGAATGGTTAAAACAAATTAAATGGATTATTGTTTGACTATTTTACCTTTTTTATTAAGTCCCTCTGTCCCTCTAAAAAACCGGTTAATTGCGTATCAGTAGTACCTATTACGTTTTGTGAGAAATGTAGCGGCTGATAGACAAATGGATGGATGTACAGGCTTAGTTAAAGCTCGCAGTACGGTTTGCAAGGTGTAGTAAGGAGGTAAAAAGACATTATTTAGAGCATACTGCCAGTCCTTCCATACCTGTAGCCTGTGGGTCAATTACACACAACGGGTTGTCAGCGCCCTTTTTTTTGGATGGAAAATCATCAAATGACTTCTCCCGCTCTGAGCGGAGCGGAAAGGAGTGTCAGACTCTTACTGACTGAAACCCACCCGTGTTCCTTCTTGTGCCCTTTGCGTTCCAGGGCCGCGGTGACTGTTTCGAACAAATTCCGCAATCCTAGCAGGCACTGCGGGTCCAATACATTGACCCCTTCAGGTTTCTGATGGGCCTGCCTCGCTATTGCAGCGCATCAGCGATGTTTGCTGACGCACATGTGGATGGTTCCCACGCCATAATACGTTAGCGAGCGGCGTCGCTGATGCGCAGGGTGAGGAACAGTTCCAACAGCTACCTGAAGATTATTGCGGGAAAACTTGATAGTCCTATATGGAGGCAATGGATACATATTCATGTCAAGTAATCTCTGATGTTTTGTTTAGTAATAAATATAAAGAATTGCCCAGTTTTCGTCTATATCAGCGTCTGAACAAATGTTACTAACACTTTATGGACAAAAATAATCTGAAAAAGAAAAAATTGAATTGAATTGAAAAAGGGGTTCCATTGGTTATAAACAATGGGACCTTACAAGTATGAAAGGTAAATTAAATTTAAATTAATTAAATATTAAAGTTAAAGAGGCAATATTTAAACTTCCAAAGTAATTTTGAGCTATTACCAGTTAGTACTCGGTTTAGGTTATATTTTGGGTGTTTTATGGAAACACTACATTTGGCGAAACATAGCTGTTGCTACATTAAAAACGAATTAGCAGAACGCACGGTTATGCACATTTCCGAATTACTTTGAACATTTTAATAGTTCTGAAGTAACTATTTACTACCTTCGGCCGGGCAACAATGAAACCCATTTCTACTAATCGTATTACTTCGCGGTACTATAAACAGTTGCTTAGTGGTACTATAAAAAGTCAACTTAGTTTTCCGTACACGCACCTGACATAACGTTTAATACGTATGTAGAAGTAGATTGATCTTTAATTTTATAAACAAGTTTGGAAGTTTGAAAGTGTTGAAAGAAAAACTGGACAAAGAAGACTGGAATCAAATCCACATTTGAATGATCTGATTTGGTTTACTTTACTTGGAGAAATGTGTCTTAAATTTGCCTTACAACGTAAAATAAACGTTGTAAAGCTTAACTTTTTTTACCTTCTTAGCGCGTAATATTGACTATACTCGTACAAGTAATTTAAAGATAGGTAATATAAAATGTTTGATCTAGTAGCCGCGCTACTGTCGAGCATGCGGTTCTGGGTACGATTCCCGGGTCAGAAAATATTTTACTGGGTTTTTCCATCTGGATTTGTAAGCAGTAGCAGTCAAAAAACATGACTGGCGAAAGAGAGTAGTAGCAGACCAATCCTTCCATTTTCAGTTCAACTGGTAGGTTCAGAAAATGGAAGCATAGTTATATCTGGATCCCCTTTTTATGGATGGGAAAAAAACAAATGACTTCTTCCACTTTGGGCGGAGAGGAAGTGAGTGTCAGGCTCTTACTGACGCCAAAATTTTAATGACCCGTCCGTATTCCTCCTAGAGCCCTTTGCATTCCAGAGCCGGGGTGACTCTTTCGAACAAATTCCACAACCCTCGCAGGTATATCTGAAACCCCTACATAGTCTGTAACGAAATTGAATCGATAGGCTTGAGGTTTTCAAGAGGTTAGACAACTGTATAACATAATACCTATGTGTAACGCTCCTACTGACCGAATTCGGTATCCCCTAGTATTTGGGTTAGGGGTCAGATTGCAGTTGCTACTCGTGAAATACTGATATTCAGCCACATCTGGTTAGACTGGAATCTGGCTGAACATAGCTGAGAAAACGTGAGGCTTATGGAGTTACTAGCTTCTGCTCGCGACTTCGCTCGCGTGGAATAGTTACTTTACCCCCGATTTTGAAACTCTCAGCCCGATCGGTTTAAAATTGACAAAGTTTCATTCAAACTTTCATCCCCTATTTTAAAATAGAATTAATCAAAATCCTTTCTTAGCGGATGCCTACGTCATAACATCTACCTACATGCCAAATTTCAGCTCGATCCGTTGAGTGGTTTGGGCTGTGCGTTGATAGATCACTATGTCAGTCAGTCAGTCCCTTTTGAGTTTTATATATTTAGATTTAGGAGGCTTAGCACTATGCTTTTAGCATGTAGTCTTTTTTTTATTGTTTGTGTGATCTACATTATAATGTATGCTAGGTATAGAATTCTGCCAGGGTTGTGGAATTTGTTCGAAAAAGTCACCGCGACCCCAGAACGCAAAGGGCATTAGAAGGAACACGAATGGGCTGACACTTCTTTAGACAATATCCCAACCTATAATAAAAAAATGGTATGAAGAACTAATTTTCAAATATTTGTAAACATAGAACCTTAATGATGCACACATTACAGATGAAAAATGGGTTGTGGCTGCATCATGGACACAGCCGTGTGTTGTACGTGAATACGTGTACGTAATGGGTAATATTTTCATAATTTAAACCACCCCAGCTGCAGATATACTAGCACCTTCGTTCATCCGCTTGGCCGCATCTATTCTTTACGTTCCTTGCACTGCTTCACTTGGTCATATGGTGTGTTATTTGTACCATTCGATTGCTCTTGAGAAGCGCTTTCCAACCGTATACGATCTGTGAATTTAAATTTGGCTTTTTCTCGCCTATAGGCTGATTTTATATAACGAGGGTTCGTCAACAGTGGGTCGCGACATCGGAAATAACACTCACAAAACTTTCGTTAACACTTTTAATTACTTACTAACACACACTGAATACAAAATAATCAAGGATGCCTGAGATATGGCTCGATTAATAATTTAGGAACGCGGGAAGTTTAGCGTGGAGTAACGAATGTCTACTCAGTTCGCCGGACCGATTCAAAGTGACCGCGCTCAACTGTCGCCGCACACAGCCCTACCCCAGCTACAGGTTACTCAACCTACTTGTCAACGTCTGTACCTGTCAATGTCAAATATCCGATTATACTTCCGAATCGACTATGACTCGATTATTCACTTGGTGTTGTCATTACTCCACGCTAACCATCCCCAAGTTATTACTTGACGTTCCCAAACGTAAGCTGTCAAATCTAACTACATAGTTTCTTCAGTGAGTGATAGATGGCGCTGATCCAAATCGATTGATATGCGTTGACGCTTCGACACGGCCGTCCTGATAATCACACGTCCTCGTGTGGAGTACCTGGCGGGAAAGAAAATTCTCGAACAGTACTCATTCTAGTCGTTCGGCCATTCCTGGCTCAAGTAGAAAAGGTATTCTGATCAAAATTATTACAGGTTCTAATGAAGAACACAACAAACTCTTTCTCTCAAAGCTGACATGTCAAACAACACCCATACTCATCCAAATAATAGGAAACTCATTAAACTATTACAATGCTCATACTCTGACCTCCATCCGGTCTTCATCATCACACTTATAACCTCCATCCGGCCATAAGCATCAAACCAATCGACCTCCATCCGGTCTTTAACACGTAACCTCTATCCGGTCACTAACACAATCAGGCAACCTCTATCCGGTCACCACCACATGTAACCTCCATCCGGTTACAAACACAACAGGCAACCTCTATCCGGTCACCTCCACAAGTAACCTCCATCCGGTTACAAACACAACACCATCAAGATAATCATTTCGAGCCTTTATCAAGATAATTCTTAAAGTAGGTTAGTTCAACATGTTACTTTATTTTTCCTATAACGTTACAGATTATAAGAAAACTCATACTATGCCATGTACTCTAAATGTTAAGTTGACTACTTAGTATTCAACTAGTCTTGTCAGCGTCATTATTTTCGGCATGGCTACTCTCGTCATCGTCACCTACGTGCACGTCAACGTCAGTTATTTTTCGCATTCAGTCATGTGCGTACTTGTACGTCCGGGCGGAAGAAAGGGACTTCAAAACGTAACGGTCACCATCAAGAACCTCGATCACCCTAAACGGTCCCCTGTATTTCGAGTCAAGTTTCGTCTGGTTTCGCTCCTCATTTTGCAGCAAAACAAAGTCACCTACAGAGAATGATTGAACCTTATCCTTTGTAGAGTCAAACCGTTTCTTGTCATAGGCAGAAGTTCTCTCTATGTTCTCTACAGCCATCTCCCTCACCTCAACGATTTCAACCTGAGGCTCTTCATCATTTGCCGTCATAATATCAATGGGTCTAGCAGTCTTACCAATCAGCAGCTCAAGAGGACTAGCTTTCGTAACTCTACTTACAGTGCAGTTGAGAGCAAGCTGAACGTCGGGCAACGCATCTTGCCACGAACGATTGCTTGTCTCCACAGCAGTGAGCATGTTTTTGAGCGTGCTCATTACTCGCTCAACCTGTCCGTTGGCACAAGAACTACCCGCAGCGATCAAGTGCAGCTTGATATTAACTGAGGCACAGTACTCCCTGAACTCCTTACTGGCAAAGCAGCGTCCTTGGTCCGCGATCAAGCGCGATGGAGCACCGAAGATAGCGACACTCGCCTTCAGCGCTTTGATGCTGCTTGCTGTATCAATGTGCAGGGTGTGATGCAGCATAACGAACTTGGTGAAGGCGTCTATCAGAACAAAAACGTACTCCTTTTTGTCGTTTTTGCCACTCAGCTTCCCGGTAGCATCGACGTGCAGTGTGTGCCATGGTATAGCTACCTTTGGAATTGGGTGCATCTCCGCCTGGATCTTACCTGAGTGTGACTTTGAGATCTTACAGGTCACGCAGTTCTCTACAAATTTCCTCACAAACTTCGTCATGTTCTCGAACCAATAGAGGTCGTAGAGTTTTTCCAGCGTTTTCTCCCATCCCAAATGCAGCAATCCCTCATGGACGTTATTAACCACGTACCAGCGAAATTAACGGGGAACAATAGGTAACCAACGATTCTTACCATTTCGTTGCACTTTTCGGTGCAGGACACCAGATCGTCGCTCGTAAGTTTTGGCAACATCAGCAGGGAGCTCATTGTTATCGAGGTCAGTCAAGAGCTTTAAAATTTCAGGGTCCCGTTGCTGGTCCATCATCAACCAATTTTTTGAAAGCTCTGCGTAGTTTACCTCCTTTTGTACTACCGTCTCACTAACCTTATTTTTAGTTTCAGGTTGCGGTAACGGGTTCCTGGAGAAGAAGTCAGCGTGGCACATGTGCTTACCTTCACGATGGACAATGTCATAATCGAACCTTGCAGAAAGGCCCACCATCGGTGAACACACGGAGTCAGGTCCAACTTTTTGCGCGTGGACTGCAGAGAATTACAATCAGTGACTACTCTAAACTTGCGACCATGGAGATAACGCCTGACATGCTTTACAGCATTGACCACCGCGAGGGTCTCAAGTTCATATGAGTGGTACCTCGATTCAGCGTCAGACGTTCGCTTACATTTGTAATAGGCAACTGGATGTAGCTTACCTGCTTTTCTTTGCAGTAAGACCGCACCGTAACCAATGGCACTGGCATCCGTGTGGACGTCAGTTTCAGCATCGGGGTCGTGAATCATGAGCACAGGCTCATTTGTGAGAGCGGCTACAATCTTCTGCCTAACTTCCTCGTGTTCCGGCTTCTAGGCCACCTTACCATTCCCAGAAGTCAGAGCATATAACGGGGCCATCACCTGTGAGAACCGTGCCACAAACTGGCGAAAGTAAGATGCCAAACCAATAAATTGCCGTACCTGTGTCACCGTCTCAGGTGGTGGTAGAGCCGTCAATGCTTCGATCTTACGCGGGTTAGGACGAATCTTCATCGGTTACGTGTCGGCTGACGCGGTAGGTATACCTGTAGTGAAAGACTTCTCGAAGGATTGCAAGATACTAACTCTGCTCTACGATCCGCCGGTACGTCAGTATCGATAGAGCTCCAGTCAATTTCAGTTCGCTCTACCTCACAAGAAGCAATAAAAGGATACCTAAAGATCTTAATTCGGTCAGTAGTCATTTGAACAGTCAAACCATGTTCCAGAATCTCACGTCCAATCATAATACCATAACGTAGAAAATGATCAGGCAATACATGAAAACGAATCTCAATACTAATGTCATCGATCTCTACCAAAGCCAAAATCTGTAACGTAGATTTAATGGAAGTCTGCCCTATCTCAGTCATAGTCACAGTCTCATCAATACGCTTTCCTTTAAATTTACAGGCTACAGATTCTTTAATTAAGGAACATTCGGCACCAGAGTCATAATGAAATGAAAATTGCTCACCGGAGTGACGTAGAGTCCCAGGCGGCGCGTTCAGGAGGCACAGGTCAACCCTCTTTTCATTGACAGGCTTGGAAGACCCGGAGTCGGCGCTGCTCTTCTCATTGCGCCGTGGGCAGCTCGATGCGTAGTGACCTTGCGCGTGGCAGTGGAAGCAGGTGATCCCGGATGCATGAGACTTCGCAGTCGATGAACCCCTCCCGTTGCCATTGCTGTGGTTGTGGTGCTTCTGCGATGCTTGAATATCCTTTTTCACGTTCTTGCGGTAGCGTGCACAGATTTGTGACCCGGCTTGCCGCAAATATAACACTTCAGAGGCTTCACAGTACTATGCGCTTTGTACCGCTTTCAGGGGCATCGCGGTCATCGCTAGGTAGCTTTCTCTTCATAAAAGAAACCGCTTGCAGCTCTTGCTGTAGCTGGCCACGTGTCTTGCAATAAAAAGTCGCTTAAAATCGGTCCACGTCATCCCAGGATACGACACGGTAGATAGCCAGGTAGCAGCGCCTCCCTTCAAGGTGCGGCTTAGAGTGACCATAAGCGGGGCGCCATGTTGGTCTTGGTCCGTCAAGCACATCTCTGCAGTCGTCACCCAAGCACGTGCATCCACAACTTGTTTTTCAGGATCGAAATCCGGTAAACGAAAGCCATGTGACGACGAAGTAGGTGTTTTCATAGCTTAAATCAACGTCAGAAAATTGCGGTTTTGTTGTTCCAACAAACGCATCCATTTTTCGTCGCTAGCGTCTTCATTTTGAACACGTGGGCCGTCGTGGTCCAATCCCATTTCTGATAACGAGGGTTCGTCAACAGTGGGTCGCGACATCGGAAATAACACTCACAAAACTTTCGTTAACACTTTTAATTACTTACTAACACACACTGAATACAAAATAATCAAGGATGCCTGAGATATGGCTCGATTAATAATTTAGGAACGCGGGAAGTTTAGCGTGGAGTAACGAATGTCTACTCAGTTCGCCGGACCGATTCAAAGTGACCGCGCTCAACTGTCGCCGCACACAGCCCTACCCCAGCTACAGGTTACTCAACCTACTTGTCAACGTCTGTACCTGTCAATGTCAAATATCCGATTATACTTCCGAATCGACTATGACTCGATTATTCACTTGGTGTTGTCATTACTCCACGCTAACCATCCCCAAGTTATTACTTGACGTTCCCAAACGTAAGCTGTCAAATCTAACTACATAGTTTCTTCAGTGAGTGATAGATGGCGCTGATCCAAATCGATTGATATGCGTTGACGCTTCGACATATATATATATTTAATAATTTTAATTTTATTTTAGCACCATATATTCTCTGCAACTATATTACACTAATGCTTTATATATGCAATCGATAGATTTAGACGAGAGCTGACTATTGAAACTAACATGAACGCCATAGCTTCTCCAAATCAAAAGTTATACTAAATGAAAATCTCAAAATGCAGCAAAATCAAAACGGCGGCGCCTACTCCTCCATTGCGCGTGATGTGTCACTGTCCTCACTTAGCGCACTGAATTCTTTGATATTTTAGTTATACAGTGGTGCAATTAAATGTTGGATGGAGATGATATACATTTAGCTGCAACACCAAACTGTATCCCCCAATTTTGTTATCATTAGTTTTTTGGACTGCCTCCCACTATCGAGAGTTTTAAAAACGTATTCACGTTAAAAACCTTGTTAACATTGTCAAGCAATTTTCAGAATAAGAAGCGTTGGAATATTCGGTAAAAGCGATATAACCATCAATTTCCAACCTCCTTTCCCATGAATTGTTTAGATCAGAGTTTAGTTTAGAAGATTGCCATTGGTACAGCGTACCGGCCACCTTGGTTAGACATTGATTTATTCCTAGACGCCATTACAAATACTTTTACCACAATAGGTAACTGTGACCACTATATTTTGGTCGGTGATTTTAATGTCAACATGCTCAATATAAGGGAGACTAAAACCAAAAAGGTACTGGAATTCTTAAACTATCTAAGTCTCGACCAGCTGATTACGGTTCCGACTCACTTTACTGACACAAGTGAGACTCTCATCGACCTCTTGTGCACGGACCTTAAGGCAAGATACACCACTGTGGAGGCTTTCGGTTCGATTACAGGCCACTCCTTTATAGTCAGCGAATTTCACATAAAGCGGGACAAATTTATACCATTTGTAACCAGATTTCGGCCCATAAGAGATATTTGCAGGGATAGTTTTTATACGGATTTGCTGGCATTAAACATAGAGAGTATTTCTGAGTTTGCTGACATTAATGACATGGTTGAAAATTTTAATCACTGTATAATAAAATTGTTTGATTTTCATGCACCGATTAAAACTTGCACAATTAGAGAAGTAACGTATCCCTGGATTACGGAAAACATAAAGCTTATGATGCGGTTACGAGATGATGCACTAGCTAAATACAGGATGACTAAAGCTGACAATAAAAAAGATTACTACAAACAGTTAAAATCGTTAGTGCAAAGTTCCTTGTTTCACGAAAAAGTTGCATACTTCAGGCACAACGTAAATAGTAAAATAAAGAATCCAAAATTACTATGGAAAAATATTAAATCAACGTACGCACCTACAAAACAAGGACATGATCTTCCCTCGCACTTTAGGGACCCAGACTTGATAAATAAAACTTTTTTAACTGTCCCAGGTAACCCCGTAGCTAGCGCGTCACTTGTGGCATTCTATGAGTCCCACAAATACAGTGAAGCTGTTTTCACACTCGCTCCAGTGGACCAAAGTGAGATTTCTCGCATTATTTCTGATTTAAAGTCTAATGCAGAAGGGTATGACAACATAACATTAGACATGATTAACCTAACTTTACCACACACTTTGGCAATTATAACCTACATTGTGAATTATTCCATATGGACAGCTACGTTTCCTTATCATTGGAAAATTGCCACAGTCAGACCCCTACCAAAGAATTCTAATCCTGTAGAAGTTAAGGACTTGCGGCCTATTAGTATTCTGCCTTGTCTGTCAAAGATAATGGAGAGGGTGGTGTGCCGTCAACTTACTCGGTTTTTGGAGGAAAACGCAATATTACCTGACCTACAATCCGGTTTCAGAAAGCAGCGAAGTACTTCTACGGCGTTGCTGGATGTTACTGACAATATTCTGGCTGCTCAAGATAAAGGTATGTGTACACTGATGGTGCTGCTGGATTTTTCCCGTGCCTTTGATTGTATTAATATCCCACTTTTACTTTCAAAGTTAAAATACTACGGTTTTGACGAAAATGCAATCCAGTGGTTCCACAGCTACCTTAGTGACAGAAAGCAACTCGTGGAATTACGTTTGGCGGATGGAACTACCTTGACCTCAGCTCTTTCTTCTATAGAAAGAGGAGTTCCTCAGGGATCGATTTTGGGTCCGATTATTTTTATAGTATACTGTGCGGATATTATAAAGTGCCTTCGGAAATGCAAGTATCACATTTATGCCGATGATGTGCAACTATATTTGTCTTTCAGACCAGAAGATTATGGCGCAGCTATAAGGGACCTTACTGAAGACCTCGAAAGAATCTCCGCCTGGTCAGATGAGAACAGTTTGGCATTAAACCCCTTAAAAACCAAATTTTTATTTTATTTTATTTTATTTTATTAGGGAAAACAAACAATTGTACATTTTGTCTTAAATCTAGGTATACAATAAAGTAGGTTAATGTACAATCAACAACGTTTCCACATATTACTAAAAATATTATTCACTTACATACAGTATGGATGAAAGGTAGGGCTACGTTTATTATTATATTAAAGTATTATTAGGTTTTAAGTGTTTTAACTGTTTGAACTAATTCTTTTTTAAACACATTATGAGCTAACGCAAATATGTCTATTTTAACAAAATATTGGTTGTATATTTTGACTAATCTGTGGAGAGGTGCCCGCTCACCCGCATTTGTACGACTAGTGGGCGTAGCAAAGAGTGGGTAAGCGCGTGCCTCTCGTCTTATTACAGCTCTGGGCACTATATAAAATATATTATTCACAAGTTCAGGGCAATCAAACTTATTGTGTATCAGTCCACGGAGCATCATGGCTTGGAGTAACAAACGCCTTGAATGTAGTGTTATTAAATTGAATTTTTGCAACGACTCCTCATACGACATACGCTCCAAGCGACATTTAAACTGCATTGTTTTCAAAAATTTGCGCTGAATTCTTTCCAAAGCTTGGTCATATTTTGCATAGTAAGGGTGCCATATCATACACGCATACTCTACTTGCTGTTTGGTACGAAGCAGCAGTTAAAGCGGCTACCTGCAAATCTATCTTTGAATCTTATGGGTGAGCCTATTGAGCGAGTAGATGAGGCACGGAACCTTGGAGTGTGTATGGACAGCAGCCTTAGATTCGAAAAGCACGTTGCTGATTCCGTGAAAAACTGCTTCTTTCGTCTGAGACTGTTATACAAAATGAGGCCCTTCTTGTCCGAAACGCTTCGTGAACAGCTGGTCGAAACCTTGGTACTATCTAAATTAAATTACGCTGATACGGTTTACGGCCCGCGTTTGCTAGCTCGCACCGATAGACTTATACAAAGAATCCAAAATGCTTGTGCTCGTTTCTGTTATTCGGTTCCTCCTAGAAGTCATGTCACCTCCTTTCTAAACCGACACTCTATCCTTAAGATGAAGTCGAGGCGCAAGTTACATCTAGCCTGTCTTCTTTTTGGTGTTATCAATACTAAGAAGCCGAAGTATCTGTACGACAAACTTAGTTGGATGGCTAGTAGACGAGATTGCGCGCCCAGGTTTTGCGCGCAGCAACTGTCAACACACTCTCATAGAACAGCAGCCTTCAGAGGCAGTTTCCGATATGCTGCATCTAAGGTGTGGAACAATATTCCACCACCGTTGCGGGTATTGGGAACCATCCATACGTTCAGAACGCGTTTACGGCAGTATTTAATAGATGCACAACGAGAGCAAGATATGGTCACCCTAAATGTTTCAACTATATAAAAAAGCACAGTACTTGTCTTGAGCATGTTGTATGTTATTAGCATGCGGGTAGTCTGCATATCTCACGATCATGGTTCTCCTGTCCTGTGTCCTGTTTGCCTCATGTTATGTGCGGCTGTGGTATCCGCGTCGCCTATGTGCCGTCGCAGTTTTTGAGTCCTGTGGGAGACAAACGGACGTATTTTTTATTTATTTTTTTATTTTTTTCAACACCATCTGTGTCGCCGTCTAATCAGTCTAGTATGTGTGTTATCTTCCTACTTACCCAATGGTCCTGGTCTGCTTGCGACCGTGACGTGCAACCGACGATTTCGGATCACACAGCTGACACAGCACACTTGAAATTAATGGAATACAAACTTCTGTTTGTGTATACAGGGTTTGGTATTATAAAAACTGGAACAAAAAAAAAAAAAGTAGGTCTTGTGAAACAGTTAAAAGCTAAAGGAAAATATACATATACATATTTATATGTACCTATATAAAAATATTTAATGACGCTTACCTTCCATTCCATTTTTATTTTATTTTACTGTTTACCATTCGTTCACTTTACACTTCCTCCGAAACATGTTCAATTATCTTCAGTCTTAAATCAGCAAAATTCAAAAATGCGGGCTACCGTCATGGTTACTTTGATTGAGTATAAAATATGTCGGTGGTATGTCTGCCGCGCGCGGCGGTCTGCATCGCTGTGAACGGAGATTGCACCGTGCGGAATAAGTATTTAACAGGTTTTTGTGAGGAAGATTAGTTATTGTTATGGTTAGCCGAATAGCTTGTTGTTTAGTAGTAAACTACTGTTACTGTATATATATACCTACCTACCTATCTATACTATATTAACATAGTACTTATTACCTCTATACACGTACACAAGCACATCATACGAAAATTTATAATATTATAACTTTGTTTTTATGTTTACTATAATTGCACGTTCAAGTATATCTATTTATTCTATTACATAATTTACTGTATTTCGATGATAAATACCTGTTTATATATATTTTCTTTTATAAGGATTCAAATGAACCGCCACTCGTCCTTTGAAAGGTTCATTAGAAAACCAGCGTCAGACAACATCAGTCTATCTGACATATCGCTGAAATGGACCTATTTAGTGCAGCCGTGGGACACACACTTAGTTCTTGTCATAACTATCTTTTGTTTTACCATGTACCGTGCGTGTTTCATGTATGTGCTGAATAAATATTGTTCTTTCTTTCTTTCTTTCTAGATCAGAGTGCTAATTCTACTTATACTCAAATAACGTTCGCATTCACATCTCAGTCGTAAGTTGTCAAAAAATTATGAAAAATAAAGTTTTTTAGACAGGTTGCGACTCGATAGTAAAATCAGGTATTATGTTGCATTATGAATCGATAGTGATATTTGAAAGAAAAAACCGCTGAAAAATCTGTTCAGCAAAACAGCCTTAGAAATTGACTTACTAACTCAATTGACACCTTCGACATGCATACAAAAAAGGTCATTCATTCATTCACTCACTGATTATTTACGATCTCTAAAACAACTAAACCTATAGAGATGAAATTTAGATTTTAGGTTGTGAGTAGGAGAAGTCTGCTAAGAAAAAAAATTTGGTAACTCCCTCCGGAATGGGATTAAGTAGAGGGTGAACATTGTTTGTACTAAAATCACGCAGACAAAGTGCTGGTTACATAATAACAGCTATATACAATTATTCTAAGACGTGACTCCATCAACCAAAATTTTCTCCTTGAAGTTCAGCCGTCCTTACAAATATTTGCCTTGTTTAGAACTGAGGTCGATGAACTTACATCACTTCTGTTATGTTACGAGAAAATTACACATTATATTGTTTGATCTTCCCGACTATATGAGTAGATAGTTTATGGATGATTTATTCACAATAGTATATTTAAAAAACGTGTGGACATCAATACGTGATGAAGCTTTTGCATAATTGTCTTGAAAAATTGTTGGAGTGCGTGGAAATCTTCTGGACAAAGCTCACCTACATAGCCTACTCTCCCCGATGCCTTAACCAAAAATTTAGCGTAAATGCCTGAAATTCACCACGCCAGCGTTTGCTAGGCCACCCTCGGCAATCTCACCCGTCTTCTGTCTCCCACTATGCGTAGACTCTGGCCCATCTGCCATTGTGCAAATTATTTGGAGAACTATCCACAAAAAAATAATAATGCGATACTTAGTTCTTTTACTACATATTTTTATAAGCATATTTTTTCACACACATAATCACACTTTGTCTAACTGAAAAGTAAGTTATACTATTATGTCTGCTTAAATACTGAGCAATTTATACTAATAGTATAAAGTGGAAATACTTCAGTTTGTTAGTTTGTACCGGATAAGCTTCGAAACAACTGGTCCGATTTTAACCATTTTTCACCAATGGAAAACTACATTATCAGCGAGTAATATAAGCTATATATCCCCATATTCTCACGGGAACGGGAACTAAGCGGGTGAAACCGTAAGGTGCTGCTAAAGTAAGATAAATATGGGCATATTAAAATTTAGGTTAATGTTTCCACAATAGTCCACACGACCTATTTTCGGCTACGTCTGGCTATTCTAGAGTAAGCATGCAGTATTATAGTAATAAACATTCAAAAGGTTAATTTAGACACGGTTAGGCATACTTGGACACACACAACAAAATTCGAAGATATGTCACATTCACCAACCCGCACTGGGCCCGCGTGGTGGATTACGGCCCATCCGGCAGTGGAAACATTAAAAAGCTGATTATGCTATGCTTGTGCTAGGGACACTATTGTTAGATATGCTGAATAACTACAAGTATGACAAACTAAAAATCGGCCATTTTTTATCAACTCACCCACGTGGTATAAGGTATTTCCTTTACTAGTAAATTTTAGCATGTAGTTTTCTGATGAAAAAGTTTAATCAAAACCCGAAGAGCAATAAACACGTCAAACATTCATCCAGCATCTTCACAAAAACTCACACGCCTATTATTAGTAGGAGTTGTACTTTTGTACATTATTATAGCTATAATTTAATTCAAAGATCTATAGACCAGACCCAAACAGTGTTTTTTTTACAAAAAAAGATGTCTACATTTCCCAAGCAAACACCCAAAACCGCTACAAGGGATGTGTTTCTTTATCTGTCAGTTTACATGAAGTAAATCGGCAGATACCGCCCTAACGGCACAACCGCCGCATTGTGGTCCATTCTATTATCCTAACGACTCCATATTACGTTTACCCAAAAATGTTTATAGCACATACAACCATTTGGAACCCGACCTAATCAACCGACGAGCTCCAGTGGCGGTTACTTTTTCTTTACGCGCCAACTTACATAGGATAATGTGTTTGTTGAGGGTAGATAAGACAGTGTGGGGCATATATAACGATGTTTCAGTAATTATCTGATTTAATACTGAGGTAGTTTTTGATGGATGTATGTAAGAGTTTGTGATAACGTGAATATATTTAAAAATAAGCTTAAGAAACATGATACTCCGGAGGAAATTGCATTGTATCGTATCATCATACTTACTACTTTGTATCTCATTACTAGCTGCTGCCCGCGACTTCGTCCCCGTGGAATCTCCGATTTTAAAACATTCTTTATCGCTGCTCCGCTCCTATTGGCTTAAGCGTGATGATATGTAGCCTAAAGCCTTCCTCGATAAATGGTCTATTCAACCCAAAAAGAATTTTTCAATTCGAACCAGTAGTTCCTGAGATTAGCGCGTTCAAACAAACAAACAAACAAACTCTTCAGCTTTATAATATTAGTATAGATAAGCGGACTGTAAGTTCTTATGAGAAATAAATTTCTTTAAACCGAAGAGATTGACTCTTCGGTTTAAAGACATTTATTTCTCATTGATCTGGTTATATGTATAATCAATATTGGAAAAAGTGTCGGCCCAAAAACCTTCACTATTTTTCGTATGTTTTTGAACAAGTGCATTCGTGGAATACCACGAACAATCCAATTCAACAATATTGTATGGATACGTGAAAGCTGCTTCGAAATAACAGAACAATACCGAACATTTGGATATTCCTGTTTCTGAATCGGATTTTATTTTTCAGAATTTTTTCGATGTGTTTGCGGAAAAACATAAAATCTTTTTTCCAAAAGTCTTTTTGTTGACCCAGCTTCAAATTTTAAAAGATAAAAAAGGACGAACGAATACTTTGAAAAAATAAAATTGATTGAGTCAGGCGTTACTTTGCGGAAATCCATTTTAAATTTGAAAATGAAAATAATATATCTAGTTTTAATTTCCGCGAATATTTGTGGGTTGCAGGTATGCACCTCCCTCCCGCCCGCTTTATTATGCACATGCAAGATTACAAGGCAAATACAAGGATTTTAAGCACATGCAGGAAGGCAAAGCAAAACCAAACACCATTACCGACACGTGTTTCGCCTCTCCACGAGGCATCCTCAGGGGACGTGTTGACTCGCTGACCGTTGCGTTGCGACTGAGAATTTAGTTTTTTTTTTTTTTTTTTTTGATTTGGACCACTCGCAATTCAGCACACTAAGGCTGGTTACTGCTTAACCGGACAATCCTGTAACTGAGAATTTAGTACAAGGCACCCCCCTTTTATACACTGCCACCGTTGGTTATTTGTGTACAACTACCCACAAACATTCGCAGTAAAGGGGAAGAAACCAAATTCGTCTGGTCATTCAACAGTGCAAAATTATTATTATTACTATGTTTTAAAATCTCTAATTGTTCCAAAACACACAGCCGGAAACCCTTATCACAAATATGTAGTATATTAAAACTAAAAAGTAGTAGTAGTAGTAGTAGTGTAGTGTATTAAATTCTCAGTCGCAACGCAACGGTCAGTGAGTCAACACGTCCCCTGAGGATGCCTCGTGGAGAGGCGAAACACGTGTCGGTAATGGTGTTGGGTTTTGCTTTGCCTTCCTGCATGTGCTTAAAATCCTTGCATTTGCCTTGTAATCTTGCATGTGCATAATAAAGCGGGCGGGAGGGAGGTGCATACCTGCAACCCACTAATATTCGCGGAAATAAAAACTAGATATATTATTTTCATTTTCAACTTTGAAAAAATATTTTTTCAAAAATAGAATTCAACTGACGATGAAAATGTGTAAACTGTAATAATGTTAATAGTATTTCAAGGTTCGAAAGAAGCGCACGCGAACGCGAATGCGCGAAGCCGCGGTCGACGTGGCAAAGCCTGGGGAAGACCTATGTTCGATAAAAAAACAGTATCTTTTGCCTGAAATGGCAATAATGATAGCTGCTTAAACAAAAACTGCAAATATTCCAAGACCGGCTTCAGCAACATCCAATTAAAGAAAAACAACCTCTCAGCACCCTCACAGCACAACCATCAAAGAAAAACTGCATCAGCCCCTTTCGAAAAATATTCACTTAAAAAACCACCAATATATCTAACGATCGATATGGAACGGTCGGCATTCACGAAGTATGACGCTTTTACATCATATTACTCTCGCATTGAACGAGATTGATGTGTGAAAAAAGCTCTTGAAATTGGTAAAAAGGGAAGGCTAAGTGTTAGGGGGCGAGGGCAACGGTTAAAGAGGTGTAGACGCGAAACGTGTTCTCTGAATGTTTTCTGCCTAGTTGCCCTCAGCGTAAAGAACCCGGATGTAAGAAACAGTCAACGCAGTCGAGATTGTATGGCAGAGAGAGAGAGAGAATTTTGTAATAAAACATTTTACCGATTTATGCGATACTTTTGGAACTGTATTGTGATTATACTGGGTCAAAAGGGAATAAAGATTTTAGTAATAAAACTGCAGATTTTTTTATTGATTTTGAAAAATTTCGACCCCTCAGACATTTTATTAGATAATGAATCCATCTTATCCGTTTGTGGCTTACTTGCGCCCTGTTTGAGTTTGAGTATCACTTCTATTCAGTTTTCTTGCTCTATGTGGAAAGTGATCGAAAAACGTAGGTCGCTACAATTTTGTCACGCTTCTCACTGAACAAATGTTCCCTCAAGATTCGGCTTAACTTATGTGGCGCACGTTTTATTTCGTGGTGAATCTTAGCCCGTACATCGTGTTTTATGCGTAGGTAAGGTGTTAACGTTCGGAAAACCGGTTTTGTGGACTGATTCTAGATTTAGGATAGGTCTAAGCAATAAAAAAGAAAAATGGTGTAATATGTTCTAATTTCGAAGAAACATTTTATTCCTTTCTATGTATGTGGCCCTAGATTCAGCTAAGCAGTTCAGATACAATCAGCATCAGTAATAATGATTAGTTTTAACATGTTTCCATATTTTTACTTAAAACCCAATTATTACAAAGAAAAAAGGAAGGCGTTGACGTATTGATTGTTTGTTTGCTTCAAGATGAAGTATATTGTTCGCGGTATATCTGAAGCTACTCTCAGAAAGTAATAATACAATAGCAAATATTCTTTCACTAATAGAAACACAGAGTAAAATAAGTCATACGTATGGTTCCTGTGGGATAGGCAGGATTTCTCTGCAGGAAAAACCAAGTACGGAGTATAACTAGTAAAAATAAATACAATACTACTTGAACATGTACTTACATGTTCAAGTAGTATTGTATTTTTTTTTGTCCATTGTCCATGCTTACTTTTTAACCAGCCATGCCTACTTATTACTTACAAAGGCTTACTTTCCAAGAATGGACATTTATGACAAGCGTAAAATAGCTCTAATGACAGGCATACATACACTGACATGTAAAGTAAAGGCGCCTCTTCTCAGCGGCGAATGAAAACTGTTTAAACTTAATGATTTGATTTATTTTAGATTGCACGTTATAGACTGCAACAATTTTAAAGTTAGTATTGTAAGTTTAAGTGTATTTAAACTATTACTCTAGAAATGCTACCTCTGGGTTTTTACCTAACCTTTGATTGGATATATTGACTTCAAAAGTATCGTTGAAGGTACCCAGAAAAAGAATCCTTTGAGATCCAATGTGAAAATTAATTCAACTTGAAATTTAAACTTAACTATTTAAAATATCCATCATAATTATTTTAGCTGGGCTTGCTACCGTAAGGACAAACTACTTGCATTTCACTATATTTATTGTCTTATGTACCAGAGTGCAAAATTTCATATTTTTAGAAAACGTTCGCATTTGCATTGCTTTTGTCAAAAAAAACTTTAATGTCCCTATATTTTGTTATTTTTAATGTTGATTGTTACTGAAATGATATTATTACTTAAATTTGACCGTTATTTAAGTACAATTTTAAAACATTAGCCTTCAGATCTATGACACCAAAAGTCAAAGTTTCAAACTATTTACAAATGAAGTCACAAACGAACCTAAAACAGGCCGTCCGCATACATAAAGACGCGTCTTTAAACACAGGGACGTGTCAATACGTCACATTGATGGTCAGAAAGTCTTAAAGGCGGCAATTACAGCCATTGAAGCGACTGAATAGTAACAGCGGACGAATCGATTGACCCCTATCAACACGTGGTATCTGTATTTTTCCTACACCTCCTACGAACGTCTAAGTATTGAGTAATAGTCGTATTATTAAGATGTTAAAGTGTGCTGTCAAAGTTTAAGGTGATGTTTTTGTGGATTAGGTAATGCTTGACACGGATAGACGTCATTTTGTGAAAGAAATTACTAAAGTTTTTTTACCAAATAAATAAAAAAAGGTAAAAAGTATTTTCCCTATTTAAAAACAGTCTTAGAGTCAGAACAAAAACATAATTAATTTCAAAACCCTTCAAGACATTAACTGGCCCGTTTAGAGTTGAATTATTACTATTTGTTCCTCACACAATGTAGACGCCACAAAAAAAACAAATGAAGACTACATACCGCGTTCTAACACACGACAGCAGAAAGTCTGCGCGTGCAGTTTCATTATTACCTCCCCTAGTCCACACCGATCGGTCTATGGGGTTATTGAATCGGACGATAAGGTGCCACGGTAATTTCCTGCCATTTACCATCATTACTCTTCCCCATGATCACCTAATACCGTGGGGTGACCACACAAAAGTACAGTCCGAGAAATTCTTTTGAATTTTTCGGAAACTATTTTCTACGTCTGACTTTCTGAAGAGATCGCACGGACATGGCAGTTATTGAGGATTGAAATTGGTGTACTTATAGAAATTAGGGGTAGAGAGGTTCGGTTCGGACCTGCCTACCTCAATTTTGCGGTAAGTGTTGACCTTTTGTCGAGTGTGTTGAATAAAGTCATGTACCTACTTAAACAAATATGTAGATAGTTAATGGAACTTCGGTATCTTTCAATAATGGTTAAACATTTTGCAAACCTAAATTAGGTTTGCAAAGTGTTGATGTACTATTATGTAATGTAAATTATTTATATTATTATGTATGTATATATAGTTACAGAACTGAAATGCATACAAATTCATAAACCCAAACTTTAAAATTCGAAGTATTCTGGATGAAAATTCCTCATTCAGTACCTATTTAATTTGTTTGAAATATTCATCTGCTCGATCACGAATGAATGTTATTGAATATGTAGCCAAAATTAAAGATATTAACATTGATTCTGTGCTACACTGACTAATCAACCCCTATTTTATTCAAACGCCACATCCAATCAAAAACTGTAAACAAAACTATCTTTCCTCAACCATAAACTGAGCCAAGTAACAAGAACTGTGAACACTAGAACAATATATCAAACTAAGTTGTCCTCTCCTATAACAGAAGAGGACCAGCCAGTTAACAGAAAGGGAAGTGACCGAGGCTAGGGATGTAACGAAGGTTATAATAGCGGAGGCAAAGGGCTGACCCACCTTACAGGCAGATGTAGACGGTTGCGGAGGTGAAGGTCGGAGCACAAAGGGTACTGCAACGAAAAGTTTAAAGTCCAGTGCAGGTATTTCTATATCATTAAAATCATTTCAACGGTTTAAGCGTGAAAACGTAACAAACGGACGCACGGAAGACGGACTATTACATTTATAACGTCTGATAATTAGAATGCTATAATTTCGGGGCATGTTAGATAACTATTTTTATGAATATCATAATCTCCTAAGGGTATCTTAAAGGTACATTATAGATGTCGCGGATGCGAATTTCGGATTTCAACTACATACCGAAAGCACGGATACAACCCTAGCCGAGACTATGCAAGATCGATTAATGCCCCCTAATTACGCAATTTCTGGCGATCTCTAATTGTGGTGTGGACCAGTATATTCTGCGTGACAGTACGTTATTTCCCTCGGGGGCGGTAAAGATAGCGGCGCGCGGAACACGTGAAAAATTTACTGGAATCGTTGAATTTTTAAAATGGGTACTGGTTTTTATTTTAGCAGGACTTGGTTGACGTCGTTGATTTAGGTTAGGGCTCCGGTTTCAGTAATTCGTCGGTAGATATTGAAGGTTAATTAAGAAAATAATTTTAATAAAAGACACAGTATTTTGCGGCTGACTTGTGTAACGTGTTTCGGTAAAGGCACTGCAATTCTTTTCGATTTATTTGCCTACGATCCGCTTAAAATTTTATAATGCACCTAATATACATAAAAATCTTGAATGTAATTTTTTTGAAACAGTGCATTACACACACAATTTATGCGAATCGTAGGTAAAGGAATCGCAATGCCTTTGTACAATTAGGCCGCGGGTGTATTAAGGTTTTTTTACTTCACAGTGTTGTTACTTTCTGCCATTGTTTCAATCTTAAAGATATACTCGTAAAGGCATTGCAGACGTATCAAAATCAAAAGTCATTTATTCAAACTAGGCTGAGAGACAGCCCTTTTTGAACGTCAAATTTTACATAAAGACAGTCCCCCAAAACGCCCACCCGTCACCACTTTCTAGTGTTTTAGCTGGGAAGAAGAAGTTGAACCATTGAAGATTTTGAACCCAGCAAAATGCCTATTTGGCTAACGAAATAAGCGTTTGTAGTTTATCTACAGAAATAGACTGAAAACAAGCCTCCCAGCAAAACCGTTCCACCAACCGAAAATGTCACTGTGCTCTATTAATACCTCATATACGCTCCAGTCCCACAAAAGACTCAATAGCCGCTTCTAGGAACCCGACATCTATGTATGTACGTACCTACACTCGTCGCGCCGAGTACGTCGGGGCTAAAATTATTCACTGACTCGTCGCATTGTTCTCTCATACTTTATTTGTCTCAGCTCTGGCAACAATTTACTCCTTTTTGTACCGTTGCGTGTCGCTTAGGAGGCTAATCCCTGTGCTTCTAATTTGTGATCAAAAATAAACGATCGATCAAAGTAAATTTTCTTCTGGATTTTGTATTTTTGGACGCGAAACGAATTGGTTTAAAGGATCGCGATGATTAATTTTTGTTGGTTTATTTTGGGTGCATGTTTTGTTTGTATGAAAGCAAGTACAGTCGTCAGGCATTTTGTAAATATGATGACAGCTTGCAAAATTAAGGGTTGGGAAAGAAAATCTTAAACTAAATTAATCCATCAACAAAAATCCTTACTGATATTATAAATGCGAAAACGAGTTTCTTATTTCTTCACGTCGCCGTATTGGTTGAACTTAGTACACGGGTAGACCATATCATTATTTTTTTGGATGGGAAATCATCAAATGACTTCTCCCGCTCTGGGCGGAGCGAAAGGGAGTGTCAGACTCTTACTGACTAAAACCCACCCGTGATCCTTCTTCTTGTGCTCTTTGCGTTCCAGGGCCGCGGTGACTCTTTCGAACAAATTCCTGGAATAAGAGATAGGTAATTGTCATCCGGGGATTTTCAACTTGGGATATTTTATAATTTGAAGTAAGCGAAGCCGCTGACAGAGGCTGTTCTTCCATAACTTTAAATGTGTTTATAGATTTACTCTCGCTCAAAACTAAAATATCCAAAATGAAAATCTATTAATCAAAATGCAAATTAAACGGCATTACTGAAAGAAGATAACAATACTTATGATTGAAAGTTGACATTGTAAATATTTAAGCTAGAACTAATTTAGAAATATGGTAATTTTGCGAGCTTTTAAAACAATATTGGTTTTATTGCTTTTAAGTTTTAACACTGTAACATTATTGAGCCTTACTTAAAAAGATAAATATGTAACTTAACTATGTAGATATTGTAAATTCGGGTTGGGTAATATGGCCCTGTGGTATTACGTTGCCCTTACATTTGAACCAATAGGAACACATCGCTCTGTATTTGTATTTTATTTAATTGGTTAAGAGTTTAGCCTGGTTGCGGAATTTGTTCGAAAGAGTCGCCGTGGCCCTGAAACGCAAACGGCACTTGGAGGAACACGGGTGGGTTTTAGTCAGTAAGAGACTGATACTCCCTTTCGCTCCACCCAGAGCGGCAGAAGTCATTTGATGATTGCCCATCCAAAAAAAAAAGAACTAAAGTAGGTATAGTAGAAGTACCGTTTTTGGCCACCTTAGCACCGTTTTTGGCCAGTGAACATTTGAATTAATTTATAAAAAATTATAATATTATAACCATATTTTCGTTGAGTTTAAAAAAATTTATATTAAAACAAATTGAGTTTCTAATGATTTATAATTATAAATTCATTTCTATCGTTTATTTGAACAATAAATGGCCATAAACGGTACAGTGGCCACAAACGGTACTTCTACCCTACCACACTCTACTGTATAGTAAAATTAAATAAAGAATCTGCTGATCTGTATTTAATCTAATAATATTAGATTTTAAAGTAATATTTTTTTAAATGCCTGAATAAATATTTTATATTTTTTAAATACTTATCTATGTAGTTATATATACATATAGGCAACAACAACTGTGTAAAACTACTTATAACCTGGTTAATCATATACAATGAATTAGCTGACATTACCAGATGCTAGACCAATACAGAGGTATTGTGATTGTTAAGTACATTCCTAAATTTGAAAATGAAAACAATATATCTAGTTTTAATTTCCGCGAATATTAGTGGGTTGCAGGTATGCACCTCCCTCCCGCTCGCTATATTATGCACATGCAAGATTTTTCATGTAAGATTTTTTTTTTTTGTTCTTTTTTTTTTTAAGTACATACCTATCTACATCTGTACATCTTACTCAGGTCAGAGGTCAGCTAAACTTACGAAGAACTACTTTTAATTAACAGGTCTGCTGTAAAACATACAGAAATGCATGTAACTTACGACTACGTAGGTATTATCAAAAATAATACCCTCATTCCGTGCGCCGTTTCACCCTCTAAAAAATGTCAGGTCCCTACGACCAGAGACTCCTTTGAGAAATATTGAGTTTAAGCAGATATTGGTCTATTCCCCATATATGCCAATGGACCTTATAGTATTACCAATAGTATATATTATAGTGGTACCTATAATAAAGTTGCCTCATACACAACATGACATTTTCATGGATGATGCAGTGTTGAAATATGCCAAGACAATCAGAAAACATAACAGAGCTACATAAACACATCACCAATTCCAAAGGTTGAGAGATAAATACAGAACTCTGATATGCTACTAATATCATAAATATAAATATGTTTTATGTTTGTTATTCAATCTTACCTTAATGATAGAATATTTTTGTAAGATAAAATAAAATGGTGGAACATAACCTGTACGAGGGTATGAATACCTGAAGTATTTGTAAAAATAAAGAATTTCCAACCTCCACGTGAGCAAAGCCGCTCACAAAAACTAGTCCTGACAATAAAAGTCAAAGTGAAATGTGGATCCTTCGAATAAGGTGTCTAAGAATACATTCTCATAATAATAGTAAAGATAGGCACCTAAGCAAAATTATGAACGTTTCACAAAGACTGATTTGCGATGAAATATATCTGGTTTTAGTACATACTAAACTACACCTGTTTAGACGTTACTAAAGATAATATTCAAGCGAGAGTAACATTAGGTCATTGTCCTTATATTATGCGTGTGTATTGTTGCTACTTGCTAGTAACGTTGCTAAAATTGTTGTTTCAGCCATTGTTACGAATAGACAGTAGGGTTGGCAGGGAAGTTTTTTAAAGTTTAAACTGAATTTGTATTAAGTATTTTTAGTGAATAGCAAAACTACTAATTAAATGACTTTCATTAATTGGATTTATGTTTTCTAATTATTATCTCTTTGCTTTTGTTTTGTATTTTCAGTCATTTTGGCTAGATCGTATATACAGATATTAGATTTTAACATCCTGTTCTTGATGTTTACTTACATGCACTGACGTGTAGATAAGCCGAAAAGCACACCGTACAAAGTATAAAATAGTGAATGAGGATCCTGAAAAAAGTTATTGCTCTCATCACCACCGGTGCAGGTAGATCTATTTTGGGCCAATGATCTCAAATGAAAAATACAGACGTGACACTGGGGTCCCGGGATATTAAAGTTGAGAAATTAAATTATACAGTCAGATAAGTTTAAGCTTGTTAGATATTCAAAGAAAATTATCGGAAGTATATTTTGGCAATGTCTTATCTAAGTTTAGACATTCCTCTAAAAATTATTAGATACTAACCTTAACAATAACTTTTTTTGAAATCCCTGTGAATCCTGGGACCTCAGGCATACCTACGCCTATATGTAGGTACTATGTAAACATGTCGCAGGTAACAAAAATAGCTTTACCTACTCCGATCACTGCTCATTACTATGAACAATTTTTCTCATGATACCAACCCCCGATACCGCGAAGCTATCAGTTAGTTTGCGAGTTATGTGCACATAAATGTTTTTTATTTGCGATAGATGAAAGCTTGAGTAAGCAAACATTTTCGGTATTCAATTCACAATTCTCTTGGACATTGTATGTTTTCTATATTATTACCCTTAAAATTGATATTTTTTATAGTATTAGACCCGTGCAGAAGAGTTGTCATATTATTATTTTTCATTATCTCTATATTCTCATAAATTAACTATCGTTTTTCTATAACCCCCAAAATTGATATTTTTTATAGTATTAGACCCGTGCAAAAGAGTTGTCATATTATTATTTTTTAACACACTCTTCTTGACTGCAATGCTATGGTTTACTTGCTTGCAATAATTTCCTATAATATGCTGGCCTTCCTATTCTTATCTTGTGCCAGCCCTGTGCACTAAGACGCGTGCGTGGCGTGACGCGCAATTTATTGGCTGCCGTTGTTAGCCCTTTGTGTGCTCATCGGCAAAACAAACAACATGTTTTTATTTCATTATTAGCACTCTCATTATACGTTGCTAATATTTCCTTTCTATGTTTATTAACGTCTACACATTATGCGTGGATAAAGAGAGGTTATTCTGCGTAGTCCGTTAAAATTATAATTTTAGTTATTTTATGCTGATTGATTCGGTGAGGGATAAATTATGTTTTTTTTTTACTTGTAGGGGAAAACTGATATTTTTTATTAGTTTCTGCGAGCAGTTTCGCCCGCGTGTAAATCGAAAAGTATACATAGGAAACATGATAAAATGTCCTAATCTAGGTTATGGTCTACCCGTGTGCCAAATTCTATTTAAATGCGTTCAGCTGTCAAGATGATGCTAATAACAATCAGACGAACAAACAGAGTTACTGTAGCATTTATAATATTAGTAAGGATAGTCTTCAGATTTCTTAATCCAAAGAATTAGCTAAACTTTTTCTTTTTTAAACGATATTTTGGGGGTTTTACGAGATTAAAAGATCAGAAGGTCTACCTATGGCTAAAATAATTCTGTTTATAATAATTATGGTCCAAGTTCTTAAATTGAGATTAAGAAAATTAAATCGAAGGTCCAACCTATATGAGCACGCCACCATTGTGGCAATTCGGATTCGGCGTAAACACACGTCCGGGTGTCAACACTGTGTCAATCGCCCGGAGAACACGGTGGAACATACGGTTGTGGTCTGCCCTTCTTGGGCGGAGCAATGCCTTCGTTGAGGCGATCGGCGACGGTGACCTCTCGATTCCGATCCTGGGTCGATTCATGGTCCATAGCGAGGAGGCATTGGAGGCGGTCACCCTCTTCTGCGAAGCAGCAGGCAGACAGCGTGCTCTCGCGCAGTCTGTATGCAGAGGGAAACCTCAGATTCCAACCGCCGCAACAGAAGAAAGTCCAACCTATAAATCTAATTCACCAAAAAAATTAAGTTATGAAAATACTTAGCTACTCCTAAGTCCAAGTTTCCTGGAAACCAGTCTGAATGCAGTAAATTTAAATGTTACGTTGGCCCATATTTCAATACGTTCAGCTTAAGCTCGCAACAAGCTACTCAATCATGTAAGGAATAGTTCATGGAATCGATTTCGTACAACGGTTGTGACTTGAGGCAACTACGCGACCGCTTTCGATGGAAAAACGAAACCAAAATACGAAAGTATGGAACTCCATTTTGTGTATCGAGAAGAGTGCATTTATCCGAGGTTGATTGCTGAAGAAAAAAATGGGATCAATTGCCCCTAGTCTGTTTTTTTTTAAATCTGATCTAAATGAATAAATCTGAACGAATTTCACAGGTTAGAACCCTTTGTAAGCTGACCATTTTTCTATGTTAGACTGTAAAGTAAGTATGACTTTCGCACGCATTCCATATTTTTAAAATTTTTTGAGGTACTTATTTTTACTGTAATTTTATGGTGTGGACCGTGATGCTTCATCTTATAGTATCAAAAAGCAACGAGGTATACTTTGAGTAACGATTACTAATCTCTTGGTAAAAGCATTGTAATGGGGGTGGGGGGGAATGTGGAACGTATCTTGAGATTCCTGAGAAAGGTTTTATGTTTTCTGAAACTTAATGAAGGAAATGTTTAACCTAAAAATAATTTCGAAGACCAAGGAAATGATGCATGGATAGTGTGAAAGATGCTACGGCTAGAAAACATGGAATTATTAAAATAACGACAAAGAAACGTATAAAAGTAGAAGGAGACATATCACTCCGTCCTCAAATACATTACGATAAGAACAGGAGGATGATGACTCTTGCTGAACTCGTAATTTGTAACTCTAGACTTGAAGACAATGCAATTTCAAGAATAAATAACCTACTGTATAATTCAGTCCAATTCAACTTAACGACATGAACTTAAATAAAGAAAGAGCTCAAAGTAATCTCAACCATTACTCCCAACAACTATCTAGATAACAGAATTGAGAATCTTAAAACGTAATCGTTGAAGAAAAACTTCTTTAGGCTCTATAAAATAGAGTTAGTTGCCATAATAGCGTGATAGCGGAAACTTACCGTATATCCCTTATAAAACTACGGTCTTTTATCGTTCGACGCGTAAATTCCCGATTCCCCAAGGATTGCAATAAATAGCTGAAATCCTGAACTTCGACCACTGACGTCGGGACCTGATAGGACTTAGACAAGCCCCGCTAACATCTTGGTTTCCACTTCGAAAAAGTTCCGAATAAAACTTTTTACGTTCGGTTCAATTTGGGATCAAATGGGCAATTGTCTTTTGATTTAAACCTGTAATTCGGTTAGATTTCTCAGAATATGTATCTGTTCTAATAACCGTCGATATTAAGGTTCTGATTTTAAGCGTCATGAAATTTTAATACTATAGAAAAGTGGCGAGGATTAATAAAGCTTTTAACGGCATTGGAAAGGAATTTTAATCGTTTTAATCTCGCTCGTTTACCTGGAAAAATACTTTTTTAAAACCGATGTTTGACGCAGTATGAGGTCATATTGCTCATCATGACCAAGGCCTTATTACTGACTGCATTTATGCAGTATTTAACAAAGGTCATGCACCATACTTAGTACTTTTTTAACCAGGAATGTCAAAAACCAATGAAGCGAAAGTTTAAGCCAATTCGTTTCCTTCTGTTATGTCACAGTGTAATTTGATGGAATATTTTATTTACCAAAAATACAGTCATCTATCTAATGCATTTTGATCTTATATTCATTTTGTCAAATAGGTTATGGATCGGAAATCATGAAATGAGTTCTTCCGCTCTGGGCAGAGTGGAAGGAAGTGTCAGACTCTAACTGACCCATTAGTAGCATTAAGAGGAATACGGGTATTCCTCCTAATGCTTTTTGCGTATCAAGGCCGCGGTGACTCTTTCGATCAAATTCCGCAAACCTAGCAGGCACTGGCCCTACCGAGTCCCGTCTTCTATGCTGACATCTCTTTGAGGCGCGTGGAACACAACACGCCGTCGACCCGGGCCTGGTTGTTATCGGACGGCGAGCCACCTATCGCTAGCCATCCTTAGACCCGCAATGAATGTCATACCGACGTACAGTAAGCTTCATTCTTCATGTAAGCAATATTTCACAGCTGAATTGTCACGTGGTCTCTTGGTAGCAAGCGCGACTGTAAATCGCGGTTTAAATTCCTAGGTCGGAAATATAGTGTTGTAGAGTTTTTGTTGTACGAATTTCTCAGTTGCAAGTTGCTGAAGACCCGTGGCTTTAGAAAACACAGAAATCCATTAATCCTGCGCTTGATCTCAATGATCGTGTTAGATTAACGTCCCTCCGAACTTTGAGAGTAAAGGAAGGAAAGATGAACTGGCGCTTGCACACACATTTGAGCACTTTCACACTGTCAACCAATATAGAAATTCGGTCAGAAAGATTATTATTATTATTTCAAAGCTGAAAACCCACAGAAAACTTCATAGGAAACATTAACCGAATGGCAATCCATGCTGTCTTACTATATTTCCAAATCTATATTTCTGAACCAGTTAATAGCTCTAAATAAGACGTAACAATTTAAAAGGCGCCTTATTAAACTAAACTTCAGAAGGGTTACCTAATCTTTAAAAGTTGCCAACAGTCAGGCGTTGTTGGACCCTTGTCAGACCTTTGTAGAACTCCAAACATTTTGCCTCACAACTTGTTCTTCTAACTAAATTCTTTTTTAGTAGTTAACTTAAAAGTCGATAATTATTTATTAAGATGTGTTTATTTGGAGTTATTATGGTCATACCTTTTTTTTTTTTCCTGGATGGGAAATCATCAAATGCCCCCGCCTCCCGCCCTGGGTGGAGCGGTAGGGAGTGTCAGACTTTTACTGACTAAAACCCGCCCGTGATCCTTCTTGTGCCCTATGCGTTCCAGGGCCGCGGTAACTCTTTCGAACAAAATCCGCAACCCTAGCAGGCACCGACCCTATGGGGCCCCGTTCTCGGTGCTGACGGCTCCTTGTGACGCGCGTGGAACACAGCGCGTCGTCGACTCAACCTGGTATCGGACGGCGAGCCACCCACGCTCACCGTCCCCAGGCATCAGCCACTGCGATTATGGTCATACCTAATTTATGAAGAGACTGGGAATTAATCACAAAAGGTTGTCACGGAGTTTCAAGGATGCTAGATATTTTATTCTATTAGCAAACAAATAAAATACCTAATTATAATGTTAGCTTATGTTGTAGTATTAAACATATGAAATCATCTATGTATTGTAAAAGAAAAGTTTAGCAAACAGAAGCACAAAGCCCAAGACAGAAATTTTAACTATTCAAGTAATATAAGCCATAAAAATACCACCTGTGAATCCTTTAATATAATTATTTATATCTTTGAATTTTCAATATACCAACTCGTGGTGCTGCCTGAAAACTTTCGTATCTTTCTTTAAAAATTTACGCATCTGTAAACTATTCTACTTACACCACTCTTGAAAGTCTGGATCGGTGTTATGTTAATGTGCCATTCAAATTAAATGGATTCTTTCTTCCCCAAAAAACAAAATAACCACACATCATATATTTCTTTGAATTGGTGATCGCAGAATGTAAATAGTAAACTTACCAAAACCAAATCAAAATGGCTGTCAAATACCTACGCCTACAAGCTGCAAAATCTAAAGGGGCATGCTAAATTCCCATATTAATTTAGCCCTAATGTGCACACATAAAAATACCAACAATATTAATTAATTAGTACAAGAAATTATAAACAAAAATCATGGTATTTTTGAGTTATATATTTAAGGTTCGTATATTTCATAAATAAAAATTGTCGCCAATGCTGTGATGAGCAGCAGGAGCAGAATCCGTGTTCAGGCCGTGCTTGTTATAGGAGAATACTTATAGTTAGTATTCATGGATAAAAGTTGTCAATTTATTTACGTTTTCCGGCAGTTGACAAGTTAGAATTGAGTTGCCCTAAAAAAAAATCAAGAGATTAGATATAGATTGTTAATAGATGTTTTTTTTTTGTTTAACATTACTCTTCATATTTAAAGATAGAAACAATAATCATTATAAAAGAGGTTTTTGTGTTTTGCTTGGCAGAAAACGGTGTTAAATAATAATTGATTGTTCTTGTGAATGTGATTGATTATTCCGACTGACCGAACTGTCTACATATCGCTATAATATTTTTGAAATATGTTGCGGAATTCTGTCTGGTAAATATAATATTAAGGTATTGGTTTTGTGAAACAAATGCCTGGTGCATCTTTTTTACTTAATACTGGCTGTCCCTTTTGTGTAGTTACTTTAATAATCCAACAATATCAAATTTATTTGAATTTTGTAAATCCTAGCCCAGCTAAAGTTATCCATGTCAAAATTGCTCGTATAATAAAACAACAATTTCATACGTCAAGATAATTATAATACATATCAATTATTATTACATTAACAATGTTTGAGGATAGTCGAACAGATACGGGGCTACTTTAATTTGCCGTAAAACAACATAGCAATCAGCTCGGTACGTATCCTTGATAGAAAACTCATTAAACAACATAATAAATACTTACTCTAAAACTATTCCGCCATTCCCCACCACCCTCCAAGTCTGGGACGAGCTTACACAGAAGGTACCAAGTCCTAAGTATTTAAATAAAAAAGGCATTTTTTTCTCGACAGCGAACATAACGAGGTGGAATCACGATGCACTCGATATAATATCGTACAGCGGCTATTACCTGCCGGAGTTTGCGGAAAATCGTTATTGCTCGCCGACTGAGGGTTAGGTTACAGTGTCGACATGGAAATTGAATGAGTTTTTCTTTTTCGTAATAAGGTTTTTCTTTGTAGAGTTTTGTTTGTATGGTGGGTTTTTGGTTTTGGTTTATGATATTTTTTGTATTTACTGAGCTCGTTTTAATATTGTTAATTAAGTAAAATATTAGTGACCGTAGGTTACAAGTTAGTGACTGTACGTAGTGTGCATTAATTGTTTTATTTGTCGATGTAATTAAAGGGACATTATTTTCAAGATAGAAGCATCATACATATACTCAATCTTTATATTTTCTTTTTTCTTCTAAAAAATATCAGTTCATAAATAAATTTCCTTTCTGTCCACGTAATTTTTCAGAATAAAAATTAGTTGGTAATACTCGCAGATATTAATATTCGATCAGTACATCCTGAGATGATACAATTTTATCTCTTCATAATTTAATTAAGATGTGTGTTTTATTTTTTATCTAAAAAATTTTTCCCCCCGCTTAGCTCACCACCAAGGTAGAGGCCTAGGTTTTTCAAGTGCACAACAGCTGAGCGTGCCACATAATACTTTCCATTGACGGTGGAAGTGGTCACTTTGAACACGACTTTGCTTTGCAAAAACAATATCTTTACAAAGCGAAGAAATATTGGGACATTCTCGAGGGAAACGGGGATGCATTTTACAATTTTGCAACTCCATTGGCTGTTATTTTATACGGCGGCGTAAATTTTGTTTGTCTTTGTAGTCTGCAGCCGGAAGTTTTTGAGGAAAGATAAGGACTGCCAGACGTTGTTATTGTGAAAATATTTCATTTATTTTGACGTAGAATGTGATTTTTTATTTGAAGAAAAAACACTACCTTTGTGACACTCGAAGTTTAATAAATAACTAAATATGAAGATGTAATCAGGAAACAAACAATCATGTAGTGATTCGATGTCTATAAGTATGACCTAAATAAAACATGCATTAGATTGTGTATTTCTGGACTACAACCCTACGTGTGGTGGCATTTGCTATATTGGGAAACTCATCAATTCGTAGAGAAACTACATTTTAAACTCACTTTAGTCCCGATTCAGTTAACACTATTTTTTAATAATTTATGCTTCATTTTAAGTCGAAAAACGCATTAAAGACTTAGGAATTTTCATTGGCTTCTAAGAAAATGTCTAATCTTTACAACGAGACAGCTGCTTAACTATTTAGATACACGACGAACGCGGACACGGGCGACACTTTCAGAATAACATATCGTTTTAAATGCCGACTGACAGATGACACATTTCGACATTCTTCAACTTGTCGTTTCTGAAATACGCTCCGCACCGCCCTTTTATATTTATTTTTGCTCGTCACCGTTTGAATCACCCATCGGAAGAATAGAACAATGTAACTTATTGTTTTAACAATAGAGTCTACATTGAAGTGCGCAGCACAACCGAGCTGGCTATTTTCTACATAACACCCTTCACTTTAATAAGAGCAGACAAAAAGTCAGTTTAAATCTAACTCTTAAACACGCTAATGTGGCCGATACGGGTTAGTGGGCAATTAGTTAAACACAATATCACTTCAGTAAACAAGAAAATTTCAGTTCTGGATCACAGTGGGAATACGAGTATAAGGTTGGGTGGGTTAATATTTGTATAGGACGAAAAATAATATTTCTATGTCAGTAAAACAGTGAATATTTAATCACGCACAATTTATTGAGACCATTATATCTGTCATGGAGAGAGCATAAATATGTTGTCACTTTATTAATACCCGTGTTACTTGAGCTACTAAAGACGTACACATGTTAAACAAACGGTACTTTTTTATTAACTTCTTTGTAATGATTAACATGTTTATATTATCGTCAATGCAAGCGAAACGAAGAGGGTGTGGCTCAGCTTAAGATAATAGATCAGAATCTGAGGGCTCGAATAATTCACGCTTAGCATTTATACTGTTCAAATTCGCCAGAATGCGTACTGAGTCTGCAAAATAATTGAGCCATTCATAAGGCTCGTGATAGCGGTCCGGGGCCCGTCCCGGCACAGTGACTAATAAGAAGTTAATCCGCAAATAAAAGTGGAATTGAAACAGAAGTGGAGCGCCTTTGCGCCGTGTGGGTAGGCTAACGTCGATTTGTCTTTGTCGGCGTCACTGAACTCGTCAGAAATAGATTAAGCTCTCTCACTCCATCTAATGGCGCCTCATTTGTTTGGCTTTAAGAGAAAAATTGCTCTTAAACTCTACGATAGAATCTGTCGATGAGTTCCGTTTGTTTGACTCAATTTGAATAACCGAATGCCCCAATTGTTAGAATGCTTACCAACTGAATGTGACGTTGTTAACAATAAAGGAATTAACAGTAGGTCTTTAAGTCTGTGTTAAAATGTCGTTACATTTTAACACAGATGTAAAGAATCAATGGTGTACTCGCCAATGGTCAAGTTGTAAAAATCGACTCAAACTCTTATGATAGTGAAATGCTGTTAACAAAAAAACTTTTTTATTTTTCACTCTTTAGTGGTAACACCCTCAGCTTAACGTACCCTTCACAGCTTACGTGTTATTAACTGATGTAAACAATAAACAGACATACGATTTCAGCAATACTGGAAGATTTTCTATCATTTATTAAAGAGTTCCGTTTCCTGTCTTGGTTCTTCATCAGATCTTCAACAAACTAAAAAGGAGTAACCTTGAAATAGTAAGATGCTCTTCCAAGTCATCATATACAGTTTTTTTTTTTTTTCATTTTAAATCGACATTGAGAGAATAAGAACATCATCACCGTAATTTAATGAAGCCACACATTATAAGGGATAAGTAACTCAAATACCTACTAGTTTTCAGATCTCACTCAAATTTAAATGGAATCACATGACAAGCAGTCAAGCACCATCTATGAATAGAAAAAATATTGAAATCGGTAAACCAGTAAAAGTTATGAGGTTCTATTTTAAGTATATTGTGTATACATAAATAAATAAACAAATTAAAAAAAAGTATCTTAGAGACTTGAGAACCTCCTCCTTCTTTGGAAGTCGGTTAAAAAACAGCGTAACCTACATTTAATACAAGAAGAAAAGTAACATCAAAACATCAACGACACATATGTTCCACACTCTATTGCCACTCGATACCAACACAATGTGAGCAGCAAACATTCCGCCAACATGGTTCCGGATAACTTCCCAGTAAAGGCATCTTAACATTTTCAAATTCAGTTAACACTTTCAAGTGGCACCTTCAGCAAATTGTTTTAAGCTCTTGTGTTCCTTGTTCCGTTTACCTTAAAAAATGTTATTGTGTTTTTGTACCTTACTTTTATGCTTCGTTTACTTTCCAATTGAAGGTAAACTCGACTTCGTTTCGTTCGTGTTTATTTTTCCACTTATTTGTTGTTAATCGAGTTCGTAGCAGACGCCAATTTTGATTAAAGTTTGCATTATTACAAGGAGTAATTAACATTTTGCTATAACGTTGAATCGGATTTTATACGAAATGAACTTTTACAATTTCTGGAAGCCTGCTGTAGTTAATGAAGTATTGCTTTTACATTTACTGAAATACGAGTCGTTGCTTGTCGACTTTATGGGTTTGTGTTGCAATAAAACATGGCGAAGAACTTGTGAAATTACGCTTCAAGTATTTCGTGTTACGTGCGGACGGCATTAAAATATGAAGAAGAGAAAGAAATTAAAAATTTGCTTCTGCAGAATGAACTTGCGCGAATTTTATTCTCAGTAGATAACTCAAACCAGACGGAAGGGGAGAATCTTAGGTGTGCTTGGTAAAATCTTGTTGCGAATCCGGGGTGGTCCACAGCTGCATTGTTTCGTGCTTATTTTTATGAAATTTTATTTCACACACAATTTATGTGGTAAAAGTTTGTAACATTTTTTAATTCTGATTTCATTTTTCGAGATCAATCAGAACTTTGATTGAGTGTGTTATGTTTTTAAAAAAGTTTTTGATTGAGGACTTTAAACTATTAGTTACCATTTTTTTGGATGGAAAATCATTAAATCTAGCCACTAGTAAGCAATTAGTGGCGAGGTACAGGGTCGGACTAGCCATACATTCGAGATGGCTTTTATCAGCCGGGTCCTTGCCTACGCTGGCCTCCACGATCCTGGGACTTGCCGCAAGCCGGGTGGTTGGTAGGGTAGGGGCCCGCTCAGTCAGTAACATTACTATATACTTTCGGTAGATAGTTCATTTCCACGTACAAAGTTCTTCCGCTCTGGGCGGAGCGGAAGGTAGTGTCAGACTTTTACTGAATACCCACCCATTTTCCTCTTAATGCCCTTTGCGTTCCAGGGCCGCGATACTCTTTCGAACAAACTCCGCACAATGATTAGGTAACTACGAAACTAATCGACCATATCTGAAATCATACAAAATAATGCATACTTCAAAATTTAGTCTATTTTATCATGTAGTACTTTATTTAAATAGCAAATCAAAAACTTTCTTGAGTAATGAGTGAAAATAATGGTACCTTCTTTAAATTATATTGAGTAACTTTCTTCTAGCTTTCTGTTAATCTCAATACAAGGCATAAGGTACCACAGTTTGTACAGATGTACATTTCCAATAATGTGCAGGACACTATAAATAACGTATTTAAAGTACAAGCCCGATGAAATCTAAAATCAATTTGTCAGTTGAAGTGCCGTGCCAGGATTAGAAATCAACATTTCAGAATTAAATGTATCTTAACACAAAACTATATGACTGCTAGAAGTGAATTTATTATTATTTAACGATGGGGATATTTTTTACTGATTTTTGACGTGATAATCAACTCATCTGAAATTCAATTCCTTCTTTGGCAGCGCATGATAAATCATCGCCGTGAGCTGATCAGAGATCATAAAAAGGTATCAACTTTCTAATCATTGTCCAAAAAATATGAATGCCTGTATGAGTGATTTATAGCAATATTTTGTATTCACAGAATGATTTTTTACTAGCCCTGTATTTATTATATTTTCGTAAATTCCAGATACATGAACATTTGAACCAAAACTGAATCTTAAATTTCCTAAGAATTCGCTCGCAAAATCAATTGTCAAAACAAACGTTGTTAATCAAGCATGAAACTTAAAACAAACATGAAACTACACAGACATAAAACATCTATGAACGCGTTCATCAATACCCAGCTCTTCACGCATTCGCGCTTTAAGTGCGAGTTCTCTTTTAGTTTCACTGTTTCCGTGTCGATCTGTATTTTATTTGTAGTATGTGAAATAGCCGTGAAGGCGTCGTGGAGCCGACCACCCAGTGGGACGATGACTGCTTAACGCGAGCGCCGTCATTTCTTCTGATTTATTGAAACGCAAAGAGGTCTCGCTGAGAGATCTGTGTACTGTCGGCCAGAGATATGGGGACAGTGTGTGCGAATCGTAAGGAGCAAAGATTAAATATGGTTTTTTAATGCATTTAAATATCTGTGAATATTGGCCAAAAATATCGATACTGAATTTAACGTCCATCAATAGGGATGTTACCTGATTTAAAAAATATGATTCTAATTAGTCCGTCAGTTAGATTATAGAAAAATATTGGACACGTATTTTTCCTTTATCAAATCTATAAAAACTGACGAAGATAAAAAGCATCAAAGATCAGGAGTGGGAGCGTGTGACGTCACTGCCCGGTAAAAATTGTATAATCGAGTAGTGACGTCACACGAGTTTTCAAAGCACTGTATCGTCTTCATTTTTTGTATATGTGAAAAAAGAAAAAATACGTCTCCAATATTTTTTGGAAATCCATCTGACGGACTAATCAGAAATTTTTAGTTAACTACCCTTTTCCTACAGCTTATGTATTTATAGGTACTTACCTACTTTTTTGTACACTGAGTTAAAAAGAAAACTACAACTTAAAACACATGTACAAATGGGCGGCCTTATCACCATTACCCAAAAATGTATTAATAAGTTTAGCACACGTGCTTATTGTAGGTACATGTTAACATTGTTAATTCTTTTACCGATAGAAAGTTACACAATCATTGAGTAACATTTTTATTTACAAAAAGGAAAAATCAACAAAAAATCGGTGTAAATCACCGATTTTTTGTTGATTTTCTCTTGTCCAAAACACTTCATCTCTTGTTAAACTGGCAAACTATTAGAGAACTAAGCAAGAAAAATTTAAACTCAGATTATCGCCATTAACGAAACCACGGCACGCAATATATAAGAGTTGCATTGTAATTGTACAATACAATACAAAAACGAAATTTAAATCTCTTTTAGTAGCATTCTATCTGGCCAAACATTTATTACATAAAACACTGGCTTAAATTAATTTCAAATTTGAGTTTCGAACCGTATTTTCTCACGCGGCAACACTGATCACTGCGGCTCCCTTTATGAGTGATCTAGCCACATTGTAAATTTAAAAATGATTATCGAACAAGATCTATAAATAACAAGTCATTGAAACTGATTTCTTGTTGTTTATTTGGTTTCTGATTATTTATCTGTTGTAACTATGAAACGAGTTGAGCTACTTCTGTTTGTCTAGAACCGGTTGGGAATTTGGTTTGAATGACATAATATATTTGTTTCTAAACGAAGGGACTAGTTTATGTTTTTATTTTAAGTTTTTTGTTTTATACAGGACCTATAGGAGAATTAGTCACAAAATAGCATTTTCAATTTTTGTTTTTAACTGATAGTTTCGTATTTTTTTATTTGTTTTTTTTTTATTAGTATTAAGTGTCACTAAACTGGAAGTCCAATAAATTTAATTGTCACATAGATAATAATAGACCCTATTATTTTATGACAAGTGAACAAAATTGAACAGTTACTTCCCCTTCCATACACTTATTTCCCTGACTGTATACTATACCTGTTATTTTATAACATTTCAGTTTCCTTTTCATAATTTATTATCTATATATGCAGCTATTTTATCTAATACGATTCGTAGAGCACAAGACTACAATTCTTCAACACAAGTCTTTGTTAGTTGCCACGAATGTTTCTAAGCAGAAAAATCGACATTTCATTTACAGGCTTGCCAGCGCCGCCGGTAGATGAGGAAACTAACAATTTGCTGTTGTTTTATTGTTCCATCTAGGGCGGGAATAGGGCTGTCGTCGTTTGTTTTATTCGTTACAGCAATAGTGTAATAAAAGTGTTTATAAAGAGTAAAATGGTCTTAGTCCGAGACGCTTCCTAGTACTTGGTATAGTTAGAATGTACCTGCACATAAAAGCTAACTTTTAAAACGACTCTTGTTTTAGCGGGCTTGGTTTTATTAGTACATTTTTTTTACGATGATTGTGGTCAAAGATTTTACGTTTAGTTGTTATTGATTTCGTGAAAAATAGTTGCAAAACAACCAACAGTACGAAAAACGTAGGAAGAACAGCTGCTAAATTAAAATGGGACTGGACAGGCCACATCTGCTGCTAGTAGTAACAGAATTGGATGGAAGTAGCCGCTGATTGGGTTTCGAACAACGGACACCAGTGACGCGGTAGGCTTAGCAGGAAATGGCGTAGGGAGTTCTTCTTGTCGATCTTTTAAGTTGAGTTTAATATTTGACCAAATGTTAATAGATTGAGAAAAAAGGAAATAATGAAAGGGGGGGGGGCACGCCCAGATGTAAGACTCAACAGTCAATTAACAATCAAGTAGGCAGCTTAGAAACTAATTAATAAAACTAACTAATTAATAATAAAAAAACAAATAAAAATAAATAAAAAATAATAATAAGAATAATTAATTAGTTAAATGAATTAACTAATTTTTTTTTTGGTATTAATCGAAAACGGTCATCGCGTGAATACGCGACTGTCGCGTTTGTTTGTTCGGTAAAACCGGATAGCACCGTCTGTCAGGACGACGACGCGATCTGGTTTTCTGTACAAATGAACAAGACGATCTTGTATTTTCACGACGATCGTTTTATTTTAGACGAGGCCTCATCATGTGCCTAACCTTTTCCCAACTATATTGGGTTCGGCTTCCAGTCAAATCGGATTCAACTGAGTGCCAGTGTTTTACGTTGAGCGGCTGCCTCTTCATGCTGTGCAGCTTCTCTGACTGGAGTCAGATTTTCTGCCTTCTGACGATAGACGACGCCTAACTGTTCAAATTATTTCCAGCCATTCTTATTTCTGAAATTCTTATTATAATTTAATAAGTACTAATATTCATTAAAAAATATTTATAATTTTAAAATTAACATAACAAAATGCTTTCATTTAATTATGCTTTCTTTATTTCAAAAAAGCTAATTTCCTCATTCAAATATCTGCACCTGGCCATCTGTAGGTTATAAACTAAGATCATAAGAGTAAGTGCAGTAATAAAGTTCCAACTTTCAGCAGATGACAACCGACGCGTCGTCGCAATAATGCCGCCATTTTGCTACGGAACCAGCTTTTTACAGTTTTCACTAGTTTTAACTCTGACATAAAAGTTACACGGAACTCTAAATGGGAACATTTTATTTTGAGTTGTACACGACGAAGGATTTAAATTGGTCGTGTTATTCGATTCTTTTTTTTTGCAATATAAAAATCTGTTCAATGTACTGCTATTTTTTTTTCGGATATGCTGTCCACATAGTGTTTTATATTGAAAAATAAAATTGTGACTATCGTTTTTCGTTGAATTATTTGCTGCGTCAAAAGGCGGATATGAATTTGGTATTTTTTGTTGCAATAAAACGATTTTTACAATTTAACACTAGTGGCCGCGCTAGCAGCATTTGCCCGCATAGAAGAAGTTTTCTTAAAATGACTGAATTTGCCAAGACTACAAATTATGAGAAGATTTTGGTAGAATACGTGAATTTAACAATTATAAAGACAATGTTTTTCGAATTTTATCAAAAATGTGAGTGAACTACATTATCAATAATGTATATTCAAGTAGAGAATCTATATATATAGAACGCTCTTCAAAGAAAAATAAAAGAACTATATAGACTGTTATGGATGCATAAAGTTAATGTGCATCAGAGATGGTGAAAATATACCAATTAGATAGGTGTTAGGTAGTAATCGTAATTAGACGGAGCGATTAAGGCTCAGTATATACAATAATGTTCAGCATAACAACATAATGTTATAACAACACTTTCACCCACGTTCGTTTAGTACATTCTTACTTAGAAAAACGAGTATTTGATCTAAGAAGCAATTTGGAATATTTGAACTTATCATACTTACGCGGAACTTGGCACCCCAACACGGATAAGTTATGTTCGAATTGGGCATGGTCAGGTGCCACGGCGTCCTCACCTTCCGTCTGACGCAGGACCGCACTCACCGGAGACAGATGTTTCGGGAGGTACCCGTTTTGGATTCGGTGGGAGGACACGATCCAGTGTCAACTCTGTGTAGATCGCCTGGAGGACACAAAGGAGCATACGGTGGAGGTTTGTCCTGCTTTGGCGGTGCAACGTCGTGTCCTCATTAAAGCAATCGGCAGCAGCGACCTCTCGCTTCTGGCTTTGGCCCTTGACCGGTTTCAATCCATGGTCCGGAACGCGGAGGCAAGGGAAGTGGTCACCTCCTTCTTCGAAGCAGTAAAAATAGCGAAGGAACCAGATCGCATGCGGGAGAGGGAAACCTCACGCCCCAGCCACCGCAACAGAAGAAGACCCACGGCTCGGCAATAAGCCCCGGGTCTACAACCAGCCCCGGGTCGACAGCGCGTCGTTTTCCTCGCGCGGTTCAGAGATGTCAGCAAAGAAGACGGTGTCCCATATGGTCAGTGCCTGCCATGCTAGGGATAGGGACTTCATTCGAGAGAGTCACCGCGGCCCTGGAACGCAAAAGGCATTACGAGGAATTCGGGGGGGTTTCAGTCGTTAAGAGCCTGAGACTTCTTTCCGCTCTGCCCAGAGTGGAAGAAGTTATTGTACTCTGGGCGGAGGAAAAGGAGTGTCAGATTCTTAAACTTCCTTCCGCTTCCCATATATAATTATGTATATCTGTAGCGTTTCCAAACATTACATCTTAGTCGAGACGGCAACATGGCTTAAGTACGCAGGATGCATTTATTAATTCCGTGTACGATTTTCAGGACTATGCTTGCCGTTGCCTTTTGGCATGTCATGTCGACGGTTATACAATACTAGCTGCACCCCGCGGTTTCACCTGCGTAGTTCCCGTTCCCGTGGGAACATGGAATAAAATATAGCCTATGTCATCCGGGGATAGTTTAGCTTCCGAACAGTGAAAGAATTTAAATATATATTTATAAAACGGAATTATTTTCGTTGAAATATTAAAATGTTATATCTTATATTACATAATAAATCCTTGTTTGATTACCTGAAGATAAATAAATGCATTTCTATATGGGCGGTAGAATGCACCCTACACGCGCACTCAAGTTTCGCATAAAAGCGCGCCCACTATACGGTTAATTGTTATTATAATTTAGGTCATATTTTATCAGCTAAGCGGTGATTTTTTACATACTGGTTTGTTGTTTAGTTTGAATTTTGAGTCTCAAATACCAACTCCACATTAAGTTTCATCCCCATCCTATTTTACTGCAAACACGTAAAAACATCGAAAGGAACAGTTCTTAACCCTTATTTATTCTTATTACGTGAGGAAGTAGATTCTTATCCGATCCTCAGGTAGAATGAACGACAATAGAATCTTCCGGTTGACATAAATACGGAAAACCTATGTAAATGTGTGAAATTTAGACGCTTGCGGAAAATGTTGGGCTGGTGCTTACGGCTCTTTTTAATGTCTCTTCTGGTAGTTTAGTTCGGGAATAGTTCCGTAGGTTTTGGGTGATTAGTGAAAGTGAAAGACGCTGTTATACCTACTACAGTTTCCTGTGTACTCCAAATAAATATATTGTACTTATAGTATACAGCATGTTAAATAACAGAGGGTGTTCCCTTAAACTCGTTAATATGGATTAAAATAAAAATATCAAAATAAGCATAAAATAATCAGAATTTAAAAAAAAATGTCCATAAATTTGAAACATCCTGTTTAAAATCAAAATAGTAGCGCGGAATAGTATTCGTAGTAGCAATGCCCGAACCGGCAAGTACAGAGTGTTTTTTTAACGTATCAATTTAACATTTTTAGTGAATACTTTAATATTAAACAAAATAAAAACATTTTGTTTTCGAATGGCAATATTTTTCTAATATATGGATGCTATACTATTGCGGGTTAACGGGAACGCCCTCTGTTAATTAACATACTCTATATCTACTACATGGACCTTAATCGCAGTTCACAACAAGACAATCAAGATAAATATTCGCTCAAATTACACTATGCTAGTAGTTTATGTGTCATCTTAGACATTCTTTGGTTAAAATTTAAGTAACCGAGGAGGAAGGACACTTCTGACAAATTTAAAAAAGACCTTAATTAGGTAATTCCCTCTTGGAAGAGAAAAACAATGAGTTGCTTTAACCTTCAGGCAAATTTTACCTATGTTATCACTGTCCTCACCTAAAATAACCAAAAAAAAAACCTGTTAAAGTGTTATTAAAAAGAAAATGATTTTGAAAACTGACGTAACCCTTAATTGGTGGGCAAGCTTCATTGACACCAAAATGTTCGACTGCCATAAGCAAAAAAGGTGCATCAGTGTAGGTACTTTGATGTTTCATTGCCATCATGAACCTATTATGTAAAAGGGATACCGCTATTCATCATATATTTATTTAAACTTTATGTACAATAGTGGTACATGGGCGGACTCTATGGCTCTATCCCTCTACCACAGCAAAATCATGATGGCATTGGCACGACATAACTGGCACATCACAATATGGAACATAACAAACACTTTGAACATAATATGTTCGACAATAAAAAACTAATAATTAAAAAACGCGCCTGCCATGTCAAAAAATGTACGGGACGGTTCCTATGAATAGTTATTTACAGGTCCCACGACTTCGATGAGAATATTTTGATTTTTAGTTTAAATCACTATTTTGTTTTTGTTGGAGCGCCTGATAGATTCGTCAATGCAGCGAGCGACGATGCGTCCTTTTTTAGTTTTTAAGTTTAGTATATTGTAATTAGCTAGTATTAGCGTGTGTCCCTTCACAGCAAGTACACCGTTAATTCGTAATCTCCATATTTTCCTCGTTTTATTTTACCCAAGCCCTGGTATAGTTTTTAATTTTATAGGTCACGTTTTTGAAATTGCAGTGTTTTTTTTTTTTAATTAAGTGGTAAAACAGTATTTTTGTAAACGCACAATTTGCAACGAATTTATATGTACTAAACAAGCTTTAGACAATGACAGTATACCGTAGTCTAATTTTCATGAAAACAAAATATTTTCTTTTTTATTTATGAACCATGGCTATGTTATCTGGGATAACTCAACGCTTCTAACGATACTAAATATATTGATATCGGTTAAGCCGTTTAAAAGTTATTATTAACGCGAAAGTTTGTAAATATAGATGGATGGATGGATGAATGTTTCACGCAAAATCTACTTAATGGATTTTGATGAAATTTGACATAGAGGTAGATTATAGTCTGGAATAACACAGAGAATACTTTTTACCCCGGGAGTATGTTCCCTTGGGACATTTTTCGACATTCGCGCGGGCGGATCCGCGGGTGGCAACTAATTTTGGAATAAAGAAACTCATAATACATACATACATGAACTCTGAAAACATAACTCCTTTTTTGGGCAGTCGTGTAAACATAAACTTTTCACAAATGTTACTCAATCTTGAACATTATTAAGCTCGATTTTTATAATAAATGCCTTGTTTTCCATGTTGAATATGAATGTAACTCAGTTTTGCCTAAAACGGAAAATTCACCAATAGCACGGTACTGTTTACGGCAAATTAATATTCATACTCCTTTTATTTAATACTTACCCACTGAAACTGCAAGTTTGACCTACTAACCTACGGTCTACTACAGCTAAAATATAGTTGAAACATATTACAGGTATGATATATGAGTTCCAATAACATTTAATATTTTAGCACCTTTGCAGGCAGTCAAAAGCGCCTACAGTTTGCAGGCGGCAAACTGTGGAGTTGGAAATCTTGCTGATATTTTAGATGCGGCGCAGTTCGTACTCTTTCCATATTATTGTAAATATTATAATTTATCTGATTTCATAGATATTTATTGTTCGAGATTTTTAATTTGATTAAATTATTTCCCCTAATTTAATAAATAGTTCTGGAAATGTTATGTTATGATAGTAGCCACTATTAATGTACCTAAACACTGTGTTATTTTTATGTTGTTCACCTTATAGCACTGTGAAACATTTTATCGGTATTAATCGAAGTTTATATAATTATGCGTGTTACAAACCTTTTAGTCCTTGATTTTTTTATATTGCTGGTGTTAGTGCCTAGTAAGTTTCCTTACCTTGTGTTGCTTTACGTTTGTTGGTAGGCGTTTAAAGGCGTTGCGTTAAGAAGTTGTCTCATTCCTTGTTATGGTGTAACTTATTTATCTATACTAATATTATAAAGAGGTGATGCTTGTGAGGTTGTGAGGTTGTGACGTTGTAAGGGGTAATCTCTGGATCTACTGAACCGATTTTCAAAATTATTTCACCAATGGAATGCTACGTTATTGTGGAGTGTCCATCTTTCATCTTTTCTTCTTTCATCTATATTTTATCCCTGTATTGCCACGGGAACGGGAACAACGCGGGTGAAACCGCGGGGCGCTGCTAGTTATTTATATATCGCTTACTACACATTTATATATATATGTATGTATCTATTTACCTGTACATTTAACATCGTACATAACTGACTGATTACATCCGTACACTTCAACGTTAGGTTCAGTTGGAAACCAGCGTCAGGCCAGCTTCTAGCCGTCTGGCATTTTGCTGAACTAGACCTTTTTGGCGCAGCCGCAAGTCACACAATGTTATTGTCTTAATATTAAATTTTCTTTTATTTATATCTATAGATACACACAATGTATCTACATATACATTTATGTGCCAAATATTTTCTTTCTATTGGGTTCACGGCGTATCTGTTTTACAGAGTTTTATAGCTTAAAATATTAAAGCGGAATAACATTCCTCAGTTTTGTACTTTCACACTCTTACCACAGTCACAGATTACTAAATAGCCACAGTCTTCCCAGAAATGCACTTCCTTGTCAAACACATAGCATATTTTCACAGTCGAAATGACACATCTCTCATTCAAAATACCCTCGTATTATGTAAGTAAATTCATGGCAAACGTACTAATACTAAGTACACATTAATGCGGCAAACTAAAGCGCCTACATTGAAGCAAACTGCAACATTCACGAACAAATATTGCCGAAACTGTCTTTAACTAAATTTAGTTTCTGGAAGCTCATAATTTTGTGCTCATATAAGTAATTAAACAACACTTTATGCTGTACCTTTGGAACGTATTTAATGGGTATTTAACTATGTACTTTCTAGAAAATATTTTGTATGACAATTATTTGAGTAAATTTTTCAAATTACGAGTACGAACAAAAAAGCAGTGTTATGTTGTCTTTTTTGTCTCCAAAGCGTTTTGGCGCGAACGTTGCATAATTATAAAGGCGAGCCTTTTCATTTTCCGGGAAACCAGACTCAGTACTACTTCTGAGTAATTCTTGAAGAAAAACCCATTCACACTAGAAATCGAACCTTATGTTCGCGCTCGGGAATGTTGGGCAAGGTCTTTCTTCTTTAGTGATCGTTGAGTGGGCCCCTTACATGTCAATGCAATAATGATTCCGCTGTACAAACAGTGATAGTGTTATTCGTCCTGTATAGCTCCGTTTCTCTCTCACAGCGGAATCATGATGCTATAGTACGTCACAGTAAGGATCTGTTTCCATAGAAAGTTGTTCATACTCATAAGTTTTTACCCACTATAATATTGCCACTCCATCAAAATTAAACCTAAGTATAAATAGCACATTTTTATCATATATTATATCATACATATATAGGTCACATTAAATTACGAATTCGTTGTTAGCAGTACTTTAGCCAGGCACGAGTTACAATTACCTAACAACGACACAAAAATAATTGGTTATGATGTTTCAAATTTTTAATTGGTACTTTTTCGTGTTGTGTTGACAGCACGAGTTTATAACTTTACTGAGTTATTGTACACAGTTAATTAATGTAGTGATTGTTACCTGCTAGAAAGTTGGTAATTAATTATGATACTTGAACATATACGTTTTGTGTGACTTAGGTACTGCGTACTTATCTATACTATAATTAATAAATATTATAAAGAGGAAAGATTTGTATTTTTGTATGTAACCAATAAACTCAAAAACTACTTGACCGATTTCAAAAATTCTTTCACCTTGAGTAACATAGACTATATTTTATCCCCGTATTCCCACGGGAACGGGAACTACGCGGGTGAAACTGCGGGGCGCTGCTAGTAATTTTCAGTTATTTTATAAAAGTCACATAGACCAAGATAAATATTGATATGTACCCGCAACATATCGTCCCAAAAAGTCTTCAAATTCACAATACGTCATACGACGTTTTCACGTAGTATGACGTAATTGTCTCTTCAGGGAAGAACCACACAGACTTGAGCGGACATGTCCAATAGTGTCCAGTTAGTGCAAACGTTTAACGTTTGTCAGTAATCGTGTAGCTCAACTCGGGTCAACTAAGGAGCTCAACGAATTAAAATTTTCACTTGGTAATAAATAAGGTGTCAAAAATTTAAAACCACACAAAATCCTCGTTATAATCCCAAACTACTCCGTGAAAACTTTTTACTCTCCGCAGTACCACACTACAGCGCAACATCTTCAAAGTGAAGTTGTTCACGTGAAGAGCGTGCACTAACAAACTTGTCACTCAGTGTACGAGCTAGTTAACAATGGGTTACGTGAACTTACGTGCATTAATACTCGACCCTGCGACGCGCTGTGGAGCTGCGTACTTTTCGAATAGTTGACACTCTGTGACAATGAGGTGAACAATAGATGTAATGTGAAGTGTAGAGGTATGTTTCGTTGTTGTGTGAAGTGAATTTTTTTAGGTGCAGGTTAGTTCCTGTGTGGCTGTCTGATTTTGTTTTGAAAATTAAATGTTATAATATATGTATGTCACCGTGTTATTGCAAACACCGTAAGTTAGTAGTAAACAGTGATCGGAAAAAGGTGAGCTAGTTTGCCCAAGAACTGAATTCTCCATTCCTGTCCAGTGTAGTGATATAGATTAAGATAGGGCATTTGGAGGTATGCGGAACAGAGAGTAAAGTCCCGCAAACCTCCGTTGAAAAGGGAGGATCCTCCGGCCAGACGGGTTGTTATGTCTGGTGGGCAGCAGCAGCTGCCCGATAGATGATTTCGGGCTGTCGTATATGTTCTAATCGCGCGGAGAACTTTGATTGCGCGATACAGGATTAGTTCTTATGTGACGCCATAGATGTCGCTACAGGCACAATGGGGATAGATGCCACACTTTTTTAATTCATTTTATATATCTCGGTAAAAAATAATTTAACTGTATAGCTGGCAAGTACTTTGGTTTTTTATCTACAAATTTATGAAAAGCAAAAACCATTAACTTTGATATTTCCAGAATATTAGCGATTTTCGCGGATCTCTACGTTTTGGGGATATATGGGATAGTTGTCTAGACCATTTAAATTATGTTTAAGATGGAAAAACCGCTGAGAAACGGGGCATCTATCCCAAAAAAATCTTTGATCACACTTTGCTTCCCCATGCAATCGCACAAAGACATGAGACACAGTCTACTTAGTGATAGTTGGAAAGTCACCCGATACATAAATAAAACAGCATGCGATTCATCCGCGAAACTAGATCCGCGAAATCGAGGCACCTATATTACTGGGACATCTATCCTGGTTTTACCCTACAACTTTCAACATCAACGGCATTTATATTCTAACTATAATGTGTATTTTGTCCAAATAATGTATGTACAAAATAAATAAATCGTTTTCTTACATCGTTCAATCGAAGATAAAGAGAATTATCTTTATTTTTTTTAAACAGTAACGAACGTGTCTACTGGTTAAGTGTAAATTTTGGGAAATAAAACGAAATCAGTTTTTGGTTCGTTGTGTGGTCACAGTTGTAACCTAATTTATAACAAATCATTTGATTAAAGGTGAAAATGCCCTAATGACGTACTCCTTGGTCTGTTGAGTAAATATTTGACCAAATAATCATTCTAAATATTGCATTGGTATTGTAAAAAAGGTTGCTTAAATTGGTTTTGATAGTGAAATTTTATCAAAATAATTTTGGCAAAACGGCAGAATCCTGTTCACAATATATCAAAAGTCTTCGAATGTCTTATTTAATTTTAATTTTCGAAATGTCTTATTTAAAAAAGATAACTGGAAATTTATGTTTGTATGGAAAAATAAAATGGGTCTAATTACTAAATACTTTTATCGAAAATGTTTTCAATTAACTTCTTAGACCTGTGTAGACTGTGTAACCGATTTTAATGAAACTTTACACACATAAGCAGGAGCTTATGTTTGTAAAGTTTCATTAAAATCAGTTTAGTCATTTCGGAAAATAAGGACTTGAAAATTTGTATGAAATGCCGTACGGCATATACGCTCTTAACGAAAAAATATTATAATTTTACGATATTTGTAACAATCTGGTAACATAGTAACATTAAGTTTAGTACAAAACAAGATAAAATAGCACTAAAGGAACTAAGTAACCTGCACCTAAAACATTGCACCTCCCACTAATATTCTGTATCTAGATACTAACACGATGAAAAATTGTTTAAGGAATTGAATAAGAAAAGAGAAGGAAGGAATGCATTATGTTTGATGGATCGCTTCATAGATACTCCATTCCAAAACCTGTTTCCACAAGTGCACAATCACGATGATTTGTTACGCAAACTATTTCAACGATCACACAAGATCCCCCAAAAATAGACAAAGGGGAAACGCATCCCTACAATACATCACTATGAAAATGATCCGAGACTTTTGCACCGCACTGCACGCCCCGGCCTTAACGCGTATGACCCTTTCGTTCGTCGGCTGTCTACACTACCGGCCACAGTTTTAACCCCTCAGTCGTTTGTCATCTCTTACGACGACGCCCTCATATAAATACAAACAGTCAAGGCGGAAGCCGTGAAATTTAGAAATTCCTTTGTGGACGACTCGGCGCCACTTTGCCTTTATGCCTTTAGATCTACAAATTTTCAGATTTATTCTTTGAATAAATTTTGTGGTAGACGTTGTCGGCTTTGAAATTCAATTGGCTCGAGGTCGACACATTGCTGACGAGTTCGCTTCCCTTAATATTAAGGTTTTTTTTTTGTCTAGCCTTTGTATCACGATTTTTATTTTTGGGGAAACATAAATTTCAAAGTTCCGAGTCTTTTTGTTGTAACGATGTGTCAAGTATTTATGACGTAGATACCCTTTTATGGACTGCTTTGTTTTATTTTTCTTTTTCAGTATTTGGTGTGGACTAACGAATAACAAATTACATTATTCTATAAGGTTCAATAAGCAGTTGTACTATTTGCAGTGGCACTATTTCGACTCCTACTATCGTAGGAGCGGGAAAGTCGAAATAGCGCCAAGTTTTGAAAATAAAACTAACAAAGGTAAGCAAATTGTCAAGAACTTTACGATATAAAATAATATCACTGTATAATTCTTGTTCAGTAAAACGTAATCTTTTTTTCTCATAGAGCAGGACTATGTCACCTTTACAAATTGATCATACAACACATAACCAGAAAGCAAAACTTTTCTAGATTCTGAACATTTTTTTTACCTTTACTGGTGCATGCAAATATTCAAACATAGTTACTCTTTATTTTATTTATAAGTAATAACAAAGCATCAACTATTGTAACTCTACCCTATTAGTTCAAACTTCTTCCTAGAACCTCTCGACATATACTCAAGCAGCAACAACACCGTGAAACAAATTGCTCCACAAACGTCAGTGACATCAGCCTTACTCCAAATCCTGCTTCAATATTTCACGACAGTTGCTATGAAAAATTGAAAATATTCGAACACAAAAATCAGAACAAACACTACTGATTGACTTCCCTACATACAGGGTGGATTTTTGAGACGTGGAAATAAGTGTAGGCAACTGTCGTAGCTACAGGAAAAGTCTCTTATGAGACGGTTTTTTTAAATAAAAATATTTATAAATGCATTAAAATATATAAAAAAATTAGTAAACTTAAGCTTAAATTATCCAATCTTACTTCTTATGATTAAAAATTGGCCAAGTGCGTCTCGCACTCGCGCAGAAAAGATTCCGATCATATTTTTTAATCATGTTGTTTTAAAACTGTACACTTCTAATTATCCAGTAATCTATAAGTTTCTTAGAGGCTCAGTAGTTTTGGAGATAAGAGAAATTATTTCGGATGAACTGCGCTTACACTACTATTGGATATTTTAGATAGTTCAGTCCATCTAAAAATATACCCTGTACACAAAGAAGCTGTTCCACGGAAGTCGGTATACATAAATATCTTAGAAAACCGTGACCCAACGTAGTAAGGTATACAATTCAATCAGACCAAGCAATTCGGTCTTTTGTATGTAAAGACCGAATGAATGAACGAACAGGGGTTTGCCAAGCCTGGATTGCAAGTCTGCCGCATTGTAAAGTGTGACTGATCCGATGTATGGATATTGCTTTGATGTCTTACTTCTGTAGGAAACTGTGTGTTCTTTTGTTTTGTGGTTATCCCCTGGGGAGGGAGGACGAAATATTAAGCAGGCTCGTTTAGTTTTTACGTGGATTGGAATATATTTGGGAGAGAATATCTATTTTTTTTTTCGTCACTGTTTAGTGTTTTAACACAAAGGTGAAGAAGAAGTTTATATGAATAAATAAAAAAAAAGAAGTTGCTGGCAGCTTATAAAAGTAGGTGCAGATAAAATCTAGGCTACATATGATTCGAAAAAAAAAATACATTTTTTTTTTATTTGGCTACTCAAAGCAGGAACAGTATTTATAGATATAACATAATAATTATTAGTACAGAGGTACTGCTTATTTCTAGATTTTTCTTCCAGCAGAACTGCGAAAAGATAAATGAAAAAGAAATGTATACAATAGTGGGACGGACAGACAGCGAAGTTTTAGTAATAGGGTCCTGTTTTTGCCCTTTGGAACGTACAGAAAGAAAAGTGGACGTGGCTATAATATTATAAAAGCGAAAGTACATCTGTCTATTTATCTTGGAAGTCAACCCAGAGAAGAGTCAGGCGATCTTGTTTTACAAGCCCCAGACTCGTCTCTTCCCACCCCGTCCCACTCCGATCACGTTATTTGGCAAGCCGATCCCCTGGGTAGAGCAAGCTAAATATCTAGGTGTGATCCTCGATCGAAAGCTTACTTTCAGAGAGCACATAAAGACGGTCCGCAATCGTGCCGATTTCGCTCTCGATAGGCTTCATTACATGCTGAACGCACGCAGCAAGCTATCCCTGAAATGCAAACTACGCATTTTCACCACGTGCATACGTCCGATAATGACTTATACGTGTGTAGCCTTCGCACACGCTAAGCCCCGCCAGATCCATAGATTGCAGGTTATCCAAAACCGGTTTCTCCGAAAGGCTACGGGAGCCCCGTGGTACGTTAGAAATGAGCGTCTCCATGTCGACCTCCGTATCCCCACCATCAAACAGTTCATGAAACGTTTTTCAAAGCGTTTCATAGAGTCCGCTGAAAAGCACCAGAACCCCCTTATCGTATCGGCTACCCGATACACGTCCTCCCAGATCAACAAGATCCGCCGACCGCGGCGTACCCTTGTTGAGCCCGATGATCCCATCACCCTGACCCAAGAGAGTAGTAGGGAAACCAGCACTCTTAGGAAAAATAAACTCAGACCGCGTTCCGTATACCGACCTCGCCGACGAGGTCCATCGCGACGCCCCCGTCAAAACCCTCCCCGACTTTTGCCTAACGAGCCAGCCCGCGCTGCTGAGCCATTAGCGTTAAATCCCCTAAATAATATCAATCTGACCCAGCCTGTCCCTTGCTGCCCCCCCCCCCCCCTCAATGACCCCGCTAAGCCGAGGCCCGTGTCCCACAGGGGATGCCCTTAGTGAGTGGTCATTTAGTTTTTAAGTAGTTTTAAGCCCTGGCTGGGGGCCTTAGAATCTAGGGCCACCACAGGATTGCCCGGTTAAGCAGTAACCAGCCCTAATGTGCTGAACTGCGAGTGGTCATTTAAAAAAAAAATCTATTTGTCTGTAGCGGCCTCATCTAGTATAAAAATATCAAAAAAGATTGACGTGTAAAAGTTTTATTTACAAAGTACTTACAAAATAATTATTATTTATATGTTACATTCTTACGCATGAAACCCCGTGTTAATTTTTATGGTTTTAGTTATAGGGATTTATGGGACCTTAAGGGGAATCATGAATTTATGACACTGTTTATGCCAAAAGTATGTAGGTACCAGAGGGATCATTTTCGACTGTGACGCCGGTGAAGCCGTAGACAGAAGCTACTACAATATTAATATAAACTTGCTTTTATAACAAACCATTCATTTACCTCTAGACTAAATAACTCAAGTCAACGTTTTCATTGACAAACAATAGATTCATTATATTTATTACTAGCGACCCGCCCCGGCTTCATACGGGTGCAATGCTGTAAAAATTAAACGATAAAGATGGTTACTTTGGGTTATCTTAAGAGATAGACGTGTACTATTACAAACATTTTTATAGATCTTTTCAAGGTGTACAATACTGTAGTACATTATTTTGATCAATCTGGTAAGGTTCAGCCAGCGTTTGGGATGTAAGCACAAAACATGTGTTTTATTTACGACGTCACATTAGAAACCTCTAAAATTATCAGTGTTTCTCTACTATATTATGCGTGTATTGTACATATAAACCTTCCTCTTGAATCACTCTATTTATTAAAAAACCGCATCAAAAATCCGCTGCGTAGTTTTAAAGATCTAAGCATACATAGGGACAGACAGACAGTGGGAAACGACTTTGTTTTATACTATGTAGTGGAAATATATTGTATATTATGTTATTTTATATTTCCAGGAAATATTCAATTTAATTTAAACCCGAATTACTGTTTTAAAAACTAAAATTTCATTTCGCATTTATGTATAAACAAGCCATTTAAAACTACAAAAATGTTTCAACCAAATGAAATAAATGCCAATTCCAATGGATATGTAAATTGAAAAACATTGTGGAAATTGGACAAAGAGCGGATAACAATGTATGTACATGAGTTGAATGCAAACAAAATCATCGTCACTAGAAAGTTATTAGGTAATTGATACAGCAAGCAGTCTGTACGAAAGTTTTTGAGAGAAACCTTTCACACCTGTGCATTATTATGTATGTATTTATGTCTGTGCCTCAAAGAGCTGTCAGCAAAGAAGACGAGGCCCCATAGAGAACGTGCACGGTGTAGACTATGCCATCTAGTGTTGCAAATCTGAAACTTTTACGTTGTAAATATTTGACATGTGCTGCCACCTATACTTCCTGCACCCTCCGTTTAGGGGAACGTACACGAAGTAGACCGTGCCATCTAGTGTTGCAAAGAACAATGGCAGACTTACATACATAAAATTAGTTGAGAAGAAATGGTGGCGTCTATATGTCAAAAATATCCTAAAATGTTGAGCGTGAGTCCCTGAGTAACTTTGTCAAAGAGTTTTGTCCTGGGAGGGCTTCAAAAAAAAGATATTTAGGTTTGAACATTTTTAGGTTATGTCTAATGTCACTCGGAGAAACATGCGTCCTGTGGTTGTTTGTTGTTACTTTACTATATTCTTAGCAAAAAGATTAACTATGTGGATACATTAACCCATATTATACTTAATCTTTTGATGGTTATTATATATTCATATAGTAGTATATAGGTACACCGCTGGGGAATCTATTTTTATTGATCAAAAGCACGCCTGTAAGGTTTCTCTAACAGTCAATGATTGCCATGTAGGTTGGTGAATGTGGAAAAAGCAGAAGGATGTTATCTCTGCCTACTTCTACGGGGAAAAGGCATGACCTGCCGATATGTATGCAGCATCCATTAAACTTGTTTTTTTATACCACTAACGTGGCAGACAGGCATACCTACGGTCCACCTGTTGATGTTGTAGTTGTTAATGCTCACTATAGCCTTTAAGGACCCTTTTGGAATGAAATGAATAAAAAAATGAAACAATTCTACATTTTTTACAGTTTTATTCATCTTCATCATCTTTTCTTATAATTATAGAATTTATAAATTCTGCTAGCGCTGCGATAATATTTTGATGTCTGGCCCAGCCCAAAACCACACCACAGTCATAAGATGGGCGCAACACCCCAAAGTGCGCCGACCAACTAAACAGCTACAACATTATTCTTCTACTATACGGGTTCGACCAGGTATACAGGCACGCACAAGTCACACATACCAAAAATCAGTCCGTAATTAGTTCAAGTCAAATAGAAATAAGCAAATAGCAAAAACAACACAAACAACCAACACGAAAAGCACAGCATCAGTGACAGCTGACACTGCTGACAGCCCGCTCTTCGAGTCAGTGTTGCCATAACAATAAATGGAATTGTTACTATAGTATTGCGATTAAGATATTGAATAATTGCAGAAAGTTCTTTTTAAGGAACTTATTTTCGACCATATCACTTTTATTTTTTATTATTACTGATGGTGTAGGTATTAGTAATACTAACTTCCTATAAAAATATTTTTATCCATTATGTGGTTCTTAAAAGTATATAACAAAATAGTATGAATTTATTAAATGACAACATTTGAATAGTGTAAAATCATTTTAGTCATTTGATATTCCCAAAAATGTATGTTTTTTTCTGTGGCTTTAATTAAAATACATTTTTATTTGTAAAATCATACAAAAATAACTAAAATCATTTTATATAACAGACATTACTAGACGCTAAAATTTTTGTCAACTATTATTCTGCCATTGTTCTTTGAAACTTATAAGTAAAATATACTTGACATTGACACGTCTATGCTGCCAACTATAGTTTCTGCACCTTCCCTATAGGGTCAGTGCCTGCTAGAGTTGCGAAATTTGTTCGAAAGCGTCACAGCGGCCCTGGAACGCAAGAAGGACCACGGGTGTGATTTAATCAGTAAGAGTCTGACACTTTCTTCCACTTCACCCAGATCGGGAGAACTCATTTGATGATTTCCAATCCAGAAAAATAAAAACACTGTTACTACTATATAAACTTAGTTGGTATATAAAAACTTAAATGAAAAATGGAAATCACGGCGTCGAAATATTCCTCCACATCGCTGGCACCCAAAGGGCAGCATTGTCACGTTATTTATTTATTATAAGTTGATATTTATGCTTTAAATGAATGTAATAACTTTATATTTTATAATATGTATTAACAAACCCTCGATTTCTAAATTAAGCATTTGAAGTTGAGTATTTCTCACAACTACTCTGAAAACCTCTCCAAATTAGAGCTCGTTTAAATCTCTTTCAAAATTAGTCTCTTTTCTCTATAACAATATAAAGCGTTCTTCCACACTTTTGTCAACTAGATATCAGCTATTCAAGATCGTGTCTTTTTAAACACGCAATAAATACAATTAGAAGCAAAAATAAAAGTTTCATTACCGTGCTCTCAAAAACACTTGAATCTACGAAACAAACAAAATGGCTACTTAGTAAACAGAGTCAACAACAAATTCTTCAGTTTTTACATCATCTTGTTAAATTCCTTGTTATTCCTCACTTCTTCCGTTTTCTTTTTAATTAATTTTGACAAATTACCCGAGGTTCTCAGTTTCACTTTTCGTTTACGTTTAATTAAATACTGAAGTGACACTCGAAGGCATGTTGGACAGAAGTGGCTTCACGGCCCTGCGTTTTGTACTGTTCATTAATTACACTCGATGTTTTTTGGTGTTTTAGGTGTACAATATGGAACGAAAAGGTTAAGCAATTTGCAAAAACAATACCTTCTTAAGCATAGTGTTTTTAATTTACTGGCAATTTTCAGACTGCAAAATTTCATCCCACATAACCAACATGAGTACGTTCGAACTCCAATAGGGTAGTTAACCAAAAAAATCTGATTCGTCCGTCAGATAGATTTCCAAAAAATATTGGAGACGTATTTTTTCTTTATACACATAAACAAAACATGAAGACGATACAGTGCGTTAAAAACTCGTGTGACGTCACTACTCGCTACAATGTTTACCGGGCCGTGACGTCACACGCTACCACTCTTGTCATCTGATCTTTGATGCTTTTTATCTTCGCCAGTTTTTATAGATTTGATTAAGGAAAAACACGTGTCCAATATTTTTCTATAATCTAACTAACGGACTTAACATAATCATATACTTTTTACTCAGGCACCATCCCTATTCTTGTAGTTTATTTGACAAATTAGATGCTTCTCTTCTGGTTTCTCCTTTTTGCAGGCACTTAGTAACTTTTGCTAAAGGATTAAATTACAAAATCCGCTGTTTAACATTCCATTATTGTAACAGTTATCCATATTCAGGTCTATCAGTACTCTCACTACCAGCAACATTGCCATGCGACATTTAAAATTGCCATTCGTAATGCCATCTTACCTAGAGGATGCAAATACGTTTCTTTATACTTACGTTTCGTTTAGGGCTGCCTAAAGGATCATCAATCAAATCTGCCCTATATTTATGGCTGTCCCTATCAACATTTCGTGTAAGAGGTCACCAATGTTTAATCAGTGTCGTTCTTGAGTTGGGAGGTTCGAAAGCATAATTATTGTACTTGACTTCTGATAAATAGGTAAATGATCAGCACGGGTTTGTACAACTCCATTAGATTCACTACGACTCATAAAACCGCAACACATGGTTTTTCGTGAGATATGGGTGCGTCATAAAACTGAAGCAAGTCAATAGGTGTGATTGGGTTTTGAAAATTCATTCAACGTACGAATTCTGCTAACGCGCGTTTAACAATTTTTCTCATAAATTTGGTGGATTTTGATGATAGGCCATCCTATGGATGCAAGACGTACAGGAGCCATCGATGTTGTGACACTTGGGGGGATGTATGGGCCACCAAGGGATGCCTTTGGGATGAAATGAAGACGATCAAAATAGGTATTGATTAAATTTTCTGCCTGAAATTGTCCCGCGGCAGGTGTTCATTAAACACATTTATACACCTCACACACATCTAGATTTCGGATTTGTTTCAACTATATTTTCTGCAACTTATTTAGTGTAAATAATAAAGAGTATTCTATTCTAATAAAGGCTATTTCTATTCTATTTCAAACAAGTAAAGATTGTCTAGATCTTATTACAATTAAAGTATATATTTCCATTATGTCAGATTAACAGTGAAAATTATTATCACAGAGATTTGCAATCTGATAATATTTTTCAGTTCAGAATTGAACTAACTTATTTTTCTCGTTATTTTTATTGCAAAGGGTGTGGTGACAAATTGTCACAACAGAATTTACGTAACTAATAAAAAAAAACATGCATCGTAATATCTCAAAACACACTCGATACAACACGTATTATATTTCACCCCATTTTCAAAGATTTATTATAATATACGGTGTGCTAGTAAATTCAAGCCTTATTGTATTTATGCCCTTATCTGCGACATGCATCCTTTAAGATACACCCTCACATAAACAAAGCAGAACGCAATTTTCATGCTGAAGTCAATAGCTTAGAATAATAAGTGATAGTAAGTAATATTGGGGAAATCCACGTAAGAAGCCCCTTATATTCGTATTCTTTAGCATTACTCTTGATTCTCATTTTTTTCTCGCTTACAACGTTGTCGTTTCCGCATGTAGGATGTTACATGCTAAGACTAGGCTATTCGGGCCTGTTGACATTAAAAATACTGCCATCGCTGATATTTAACAGGACGTCCTGCCGATGACCACCGACTTCTTTGCGAAAAATCTACGCCACAGTATAACCTTTGAAGATATTTTAATTTTGTAAGTCGTATAAAAAAGGTTTATATTTTTTATATCTTACTTTTATAAACACCAAAATATTTTGTGCACTGCATAAAAAATGTTCTTGATGTAAATGTATTGTATGTAGTATAAATTCCAAATGGAAACCAACTTGTTCTAATAACGTTCTCCTTGTGTTCGGTCTACACAATACACATCTAAATTCAATAAAAACCATTCGACTTTCTATCGACATCTCCAAAAATCACTCTTGGTAGGAGTCGCAAGTAGAACATGGAAGGCAATTCCGGGGTGCTTTGGGTAGCGGGTTTACTTCACGAACCATTAAATTTTCCTGTTTGCATTTTTTAGCATACGTTACTCCCAAGACGGGAATTCTACTACCGTTTTACGATTGTAGTTTTAGGGGAAACGTTTTCCATGTAGCGCCGCACTACCGCCGCGAATTTATTGAATTTTATACTCATTGTGATCATACTTAAGTGAATTAGGAACGAGTTTTAGTGGTTGGGGGCGGGAATAATTGCCGATTTTTATTTTAGCTGTCCCCGTTTTTCTTTTGCGTTTATTGAATTAGAAGTCTATCAGTATTTCGTGTGTTTTTGTATGAGCTGAATACGGTTTTGGTATGAAGCAATAAATATCTAGACTTATATACCTCAATGGAGATATTAATTGAAAAAGAAATGAGATAGGTTTCAGACATCCATTTTTACCCGTATATATATTATGTGAATCGTTAGTATCCCAACCACAGTAAATATGGTAATTAGAAGATTATAACGATTTTAATCTATATTCCCTTAACCCACATGAGATATTTTCATTAGATACACTCCGCGACAAAACTTTAGCACCTTTTATCTGTTCTGTGTTTAGCACACTACACATTTTTCATTACAACTCTTAATAAAACAATTTTTTTTTTATATTGTATGGTTCAAAACAGTGAGTCAAGATATGTGATAATATATTATTTCATCATTTTCCTAAATTCATAATTTACCAACTATATTGGGATCAGCTTCCAGTCATTCTGGATTCAGCTGAATATCAGTATTCAACATGGAGCGGTTACCTACCAGACCACAAATCACATAGTCCCTGGAAATACTAATAAAAATTAAATCTTTCAATCCAATGCTAAATAATTATGCAAAAGAATTAGTGAACAAACCGACCAATCCTGTCTCATTTCAGTTCATCTATCTAGTGAATAAGCGAAAGGGACTAGCTTGACCTCCCCCTAATTAAACTATTAAAAACCAACCAGAAGAATGGTGCAGTGTAGATAGTTGCAGCTGAATGAGCGTAGGAATTAGAAAGGCGGATGATTTATAAGACTAATCAAAATTGACGTAATTGATAACAACACGTCTGACTCCCGAACTAAGAAATCCGGTATGACGGGCGGTAGCGCCACAGTATTACAATATCTCCTACAGTACGGCGACGAATGTACTTGCGCAGAGCAACGGAGGGGAACTCGCGGGGTGTCGGGCGGCGCGGGCCGCGTACCGCAAACACGCTTAGTTTGCGGTACCGAGCGCGAAGGGCAGACGCGGTCGTGTTTTTTGTGTAATAATTTTATTATACTTACATTATTTAATGGTGCGCACAAACTGTTCTGTTAGGTTTTCTCATTTGTGTACCATAGACTTATGGAATATTACAGACGCCCCGCCGCCGCGCCGCCGCACAGTGGATCGATGCCATACAAGCGAAGGGACATAGGCAACTCAAAAATACATATACAATATATGTCTTATTACCATATAAAAAAATCAAGTCGAAACACGAAGGGACTCAGAAGGTATACTATTTTTTATGCCGTTTTCCATACAAAAAAATCACGTTTAGTGCCATAGCTCTCAATATAAGATTCCGATAAGAAAATGCTTCATAGGTTTTTTACAGCTTATAAGTAGGCCTATACGATGGAATGATTTGTTTTTCAAAAATTGACACAATCATGTATTTTTGAGTTGCCTATCTATGTCCCTTCGCTTGTATGGCGTCGATCCACTGTGCGCCGCCGCTAAGACAAAACTGACTTGCGCACACAATTTTGGCCACTTTTGCTTATAATTTTATGTCTGATAATTATAATTGTAAAGGTATGTGTTTGTTTATTGAATTTATAGATACCTACTTACTTTCCAGGCGCGAGTTATGGATAGAAGCTTGTCAAAGACGGTAATTGAAAAGTAAAACAGTTGTACAATAAGGTAGTTGACTAAAAAAATCTGATAACTCCGTCGGATAGATTTCCATAAAATATTGGACACGTTTTTTTTCTTTTTTCATACAATAAGAAAAAAACGAAGACGATACAGTGCGTTGAAAACTCGTGTGACGTCACTACTCGTTACAATTTTTACCTGGCCGTGACGTAACAAGCCCCCACTACTGATCTTTGATGCTTTTTATCTTCGTTAGTTTTTATAGATTCAATAAAGGAAAAAATACGTGAACAATATTTTTCTATAATCTTACTGACGGACTAAACATAATCAGATATTTTTTACTCAGGAAACATCCTTATTACCTATATAACATGTAGGTACGTATGTGGTTTACACTTTTAATAAATAATTATATTAGATTTAATAATCACAATTATTTTGAATCTAAATATGAATAAATGATTACATCATAATAGTAATAATCACAATTGTTTTATTTCCCATTTGGTGACAACCCTTCCATACTTGCATGTGGCAGCGTAAGTACCTACACTGGCGGCGGCATCGCGCGACATCAAAGGCGTTTCCCTACTGTAATATTGTAATACTGTGGTAGCGCCCTCCCCTTTCAATAGTAGGGGAGCCCACGATGCTAAATGGGGATTTACTCGAGCGTCGTAGAGACCTATTGGGTTGCAAAGCTTAGATGATAAGAAGAAAAAAATGTTATATGATAATACCTTTTCATCGGTGGGGGAAGCGGCTATAGATTTTTAAATATGTAAAAAAAAACTGTTGCATGGACATCCTCGAGCGCGTCAGATATTGATAGCATCAATGCCCTACGTATTTTTAATAACGTACGTATGTTAATCTGATCGTTTGCATGATGAGGGTGGTTGTATGTAAGGGTTGAAAATGAAAAAAAATAAAAAATAATCGAGCGCGTCAGATTTTCTAAGGGAGTGTTAAGTGCACTAAAAAAAAGCTCTCATTCACTAATCTGACGATTTCGATGGGACGCAAACTCGCGGGCATTTTAGTAATGTGCAAAAAAAAATCGCCATTTTGAAATACTCAAGCGCGTCAGATTAAGATATATATGGTTCATCTTTATGTTCTAAACGTACTATCTCATAATCTGACGATTATATAGAGGGATTCGCCTGATCTGACAAAAAAATTTAGAAAAACGGTTCACCCTAAAGGCCATCCCTGCAACTTCTCGCTAATTCCATTGCTTAAAATTGTACTTATGACATTTTTGAGCTCAAAATATAATTTATGTGATATTTTGAGCTCGCTGAGTTCAAAGAAATAATATTTCTATGCATTTGAGCTCTCCCAGCTCGAAAGTCTGATAGAAGTTTCATAGAACACTATTTTTGGAATTTTCAAACAGCAATAACTTTTGAATGGATCAAGCAATTTTCACCCGTTGGCGGCATTCGACGCAGTTTTATCATCCTCATAAGTAATTTTCTAGTTTTAATTGATCGAACTAAAAATTTCGGAGTACTTAATCCCGAAAAAACACTTCGGTTCAAATTCACAAGAAATCTAATTTTAAGGGAGCTCTTTAGAACGCCGTTTAGTAGATTCCGATCGGTTTATTTGTTCAAAAGTTATAAGCGAGTCACATAGTCACACACATACATACAGACATAGTGACAACATCGCGGGGGTAGTCAGGGAAGCTTCCTATGACCTTAAAACGTCGAGATCTGATGAAAACTAGATTTTTGCAAAACGGGGTGAAAACAATAACTTCCCGATTTTTGAAAATCTTCGATTTTCTTAGCGGGAAGTTAATTTTTTTTTTAATTTTTTTAAAAATCCTTGATCTTAATTAATTGAAAAGCTCAGGAAGATAAAGAGTGAGAGAGGAATAGAAACGTGGAGAAGGAAATGTAGGCATCACGCAGCGGCACGCATTTAACTTTATCAACGAATTTTTGTTATTTCGGCTTGCGGAAATCGTCAGATTATATATTTTTCATTATTCTTGAATTATTTCCTTCAAAATAAAAAAAAATTAGCTACGCTCGAGAATGTCGAGATGACGTTTTTTTTTTACAACTTTGCTGCCCTCCCCTTTCTTTACGTCACTCTCAAATTGTCAGATTAGTGGAATATACACTTTTTAGGATGTAAATGAACTCACCCTACCTTAATCTGACGCGCTCGAGAATTTCTGATGGTCAATTTTTTTTTACTAATCTGATCCTGTATCCTTCACGGGCGGCCTTATATATGGGCCTCATATTTGGTGGAGGTACTTAACTGGGTACAAGGTATCCCCCTGTATATTAATCTGCCGCGCTTTAGAAAATCCCGAAATCCCCGCATGGGCTCCCCTACTACAAGATGAGTATTTGATTAAAGCTACTTCTTCAAAATGACCGTGACCGTTTACCGAAAGAAGCAGTGTTGAAAAGCCTTTCACAAGGTGAACCGATGACCTGGTTAAGGCTGCGGGAATCCACTGGGTGCATGACCCTTATCTATTAGTCCTGTGCGGGACTAATAGATAAGGGGACCCATGGGGAGGCCTATGTCTATGGCCCAGCAATGGACAACTTACAGCTGAAATGATGATAGTGACAGCAATAATCTATACTAATATTATAAAGCTGAAGAGTTTGTTTGTTTGGTTGTTTGTTTGTTTGTTTGAACGCGCTAATCTCAGGAACTACTGGTTCGAATTGAAAAATTCTTTTTGGGTTGAATAGACCATTTATCGAGGAAGGCTTTAGGCTATATATCATCACGCTTAAGCCAATAGGACCGGAGCAGCGATAAAGAATGTTTTAAAATCGGGGATTCTACGGGGACGAAGTCGCGGGCAGCAGCTAGTAAGAAAATACATTCAAACTTGTTCAAACTCGCCTAATCTACAAAATACCCACAAAACTAAAAAACGATCTAACATTTGCGTCACAACATCGTTTCCAAAGTAAATAGTCAATCAAGTTTTAAAAATGAAAAGCTGAAAAAGATACCCTGGCCAGCTAATGGCTTTTAAAAAAACAGTACTCTCTTTGAAGAGAGCTCTATTATTCAAAATATTTTAATGGACAGTTTTAACCTCGTCGATAAAGCTATACAGTGAAAACCATTTTAAATATTGACTAGCTCTGAATAACTAACGGGTTTTTTCAACGTGATTTTTTGAATCACGTATGACGTCAAAATGAAGTGGTATTCAATCTGAAAACCTAATTTGGTTTCATAGGATTTTTCTATTGTGGGGTTGTACTGAATCGTTCTTTGTTTTATATATATGTATGTCACTGGAAAATGGAAAAATTCGTAAAATTATAAAATATCTTGAATAATTATAAACTCTCGATAAATTATCAACTGGACATTTGAAACACAAAATTTGACAGTCTATAATCCCTCGAAATCATTCCGAGAAATTGTAGAACATCAAGTAAATTTGACAGTCTATAATCCCTCGAAATCATTCCGAGAAATTGTAGAACATCAAGTACCGAAACTTTAAGTATTACAATTTCAACATTCTAAACGACGGGTCCTATTTCTGTCTACAGGGTTTAAAAGAAATAATAATATGAATGGCACGACGGGACCTAAGTTTGCTCGCTTTGCTCACTCACTCTGGCTCCCATCATATTATTCGAACCTAATCTATCCGAGTCGGAAATCCCTAAGTTCCCTGTACTCTATGTTCTGCTGCTAGCTAGGCCAGAAAATCCGATAAATTTTAGAACCTTATAACCTAATAATTTAGTACACTTATAAGGTCACCACCATTTCGACAGCTATTTATCTCATAATTTCTCAGAATGACTTCGACAGATTATAGACTATCAAATTGTCATGCGTAAAAAAGTATTCCAAATGTACAGTTTACAATTTCTCAAGATATTTTATAATCTTACGCATTTTACAATAGGGTATCTAGTTAACTAAAAAAAATTTAATTAGTCCATCGGATAGATTTCCAAAACATATTGGACAGGTATTTTTTCTTTTTTCACGTAAACAAAAATGAAGACGATACAGTGCGTTATAAACTCGTGTGACGTCACTACTCGCTACAATTTTTATCGAGCCGTGACGTCACAAGCCCGCACTCCTGATCTTTGATGCTTTGTATCTTCGTCAGTTTTTATAGATTTGATAAAGGAAAAATACGTGTCCAATATTTTTAACCGACTTCTAAAAAAGGAGGAGGTTCTCAATTCGGATGTTTGTATTTTTTTTTATGTTTGTTCGCGCATAAAGCCGTCGCTTGCCAACCGATTTGAAAAATTATTTTTTTGTTGTAAAGGGTGTACTTCCCAAATTGTCCCATGAAAATTTTATCGAAATCGAACAAGCGGTTTTTTTGTTAATTTCAATAAATGATAGCAAATATGTCGGGATAGCTGAAATCGCATGTTTGTTTATTGTTTACACCAATTTATACCACGTACGCTGTGATGGGTATGTTTAGCTGGGAGTGAACCACTAAAAAGTGAAAAATAAAAAAACTTTTTACATATATTTCTAGATTCTATAATCTAACTGTCGGACTAAACATAATCATATATTTTTTACTCAGGAAACATCCCTATTATCTGGTGACATATATACATATATATGTAAGTAGTAGGACGTTATTTTTGCTTTTAAAACAATACATTTTCAGTGTTGGATTTTCATTGTACTAACATAGTATTTGACCAATTTCAAATAGTTACCAAACCACCACACATTTCAGTTCCACTAAAGTTGTACGAAACAAAACAAAAACTCTGAATCGAAAACTAGGTCTGAAACTTTGTAATAATCACCAACAAATTCAATCGGTTCGCAATAAAACTGAACGAGTAGCCAGCGACTCCGGAACCGAGCAGTTGACCAGAAACCAAGTTACGTGGCCTTTGGGGTAATAGATTCTGATCTTTATGCGACAAGGGGTAAGGTGTACCGGAAATGCAGTTTTAAAGTTGTGGCTCCGTGTTGCCCCTAGCGGATGTTCACGACAGTCACCTTATTTGGCGTCAGTCCAGCATCACCCGGCAAACTTTTATGTTATTTCAATGCGGTTTAAGTGAAAGAATTGCATTTGCAATCGGATAGACCCTTACTTTGTTATACAACTCCATTCTGCAACAATATCAAAGAGTTAACGCTCCAAATATAGGTACAGATTGTGGATTTGTGGCAAATTATTTAAATTATTCAACTGGCATTCAGTTAAGATGACGTGTTAGACTTATAATAATAATATTTGGAACATATTTGGAACATTTTTATGCTTGACGTAAAATTATATTCTGCCACGCCTTTGTTTCGGAGTGGTTTTGCGGAAGATTTAGCAACTTTTTTGGTACATTTAAATGTTACGTAGATATTTGATTTTCAAATTAATTTGTTATATAATGTTATTCATTTTCATTAACAGAATTAGGTGAATAACTGAATCACCTTGACTATGCTAATTTATCAACTTTGACACACTCTCTGTTCGTTTGACTTTTTAAACGCTCCAGTCATTGCAAAGATATGCAAAGATTCTAGACTGCGCTATCATTTCAATGAATAATTATTTGATCAGTGTTCTATTCAAGTAATTTTATCAAATTTTCGGCTATTTAAAATATAAACGTCTAGTAATTTAAATACGAGAGTTGCGTAAATACTAAGAATAATTAAATGTCTGTAGGGCGACTAAAATACAATACCATGTTTAATAATAGACATTCAGCCGGATTTGGAAAGACTAGGACCCGACCCCCACATTCTTCGGAAAGGCTAGGGAGATGATGCAATAACAAGACTGCTATATCCTTATAACATACATTGTGAGTACATAAAAAGATGTCACTAGTTATACCTCATTTAGTTTAAATAAATAAAAAAATGACTTATGAAAGTGGTATAATTATGACCAATTTTAAAATTAATTATCATTTATCATTCAAATTTGTGGCAAGATTTAAAAAAAAAATTTGATTGACAGCTGCAGTATGTAAATGTGTACCTATTTCGTAATACGTTCGTACGTAAGCGCTAAAGGGGGGCGGGGGGTTCTTGATTTACTTATTTTTGATGAAGTGGGAGGTGGGGGGACTCGGGAGGTGACTACGTCAGCAATATAGATTTATTTAATTTTTCAGACTATCAACGCCCTTATAGCGAACTTAATTTCAGACTATATACATATTTTCCTTATTTCTAGACTTGATTAACTGCTGCTTCATGAACCAATAAATAAACCAGAACAGATTCAATAATATTTATAAATATGTTTACGTAAGCATGGGGATTCCCTCTCCTAGAGAAGAGGCCTGTGTCCCATCAGTGGGAACGTTAAAAGGCTGATTATGCTAAGCATGGGGATGGGAGTAAGAGCTTTGCTTACTTTTGCTGACGAGGGGGAGTGGGGCGGTCAAAAATGTCAAAAACGTAAAAAAATCTGCTTACGTAATACTTGAACGACCCCTTATTCCATTAGCCATCATCTTAGAATGTCTAGTTAGATATATCTTAATTTACACATGTCATGGTCAATTTTTTTTCAGCTATCCACGAATACAAGACTACGTACTATTTTTTTTTTGTAGTAATCCTCAAAGCTTTATGTATGTTTACCTGTTATAAGGTGTTAATATAGATACTCTATGGCTATACTCGCATGAACCATCGCAGTCTTGGTCAGCAATGTTATTTTGATGCTAAAGGCTATCTGGTTCCATATCCGTACGCATCCTACGCACAAAAATTCTCATATCTTCATAATAGGCTTGTTTCCAATAAGAATAAATCGGATGGCTTTGAGTTTCTAATGATTAACCATGATAATTAGTAAACAAAAAAACAACTTTTCTATTAATATAATAAAAGATTAAAAATATTTTTGCAAAATAAAATCGACAAAATGAGGCGTTTAATCACGTGACATTAAACACCAATCAGAGAAGAGCATGGAAGCATGACGTCACACCTCGCGAAACGCTATGTTGTTGCTTGCATTTTTGTATAAAGTGAACATGTTATTTCGTGAGTTTTCAGCAATTGTTTTTAAATTAATACAGTTCGTTTTGAAAAACGCATAAACTTGAGGTACTACTTTCCTTGGCTCATTCAAAGACTCTGCGATTATTGACATCCTTCGTTTTTTCAACTATGGTCGTCCCTTATAACTAGGGCATGCAAAACCGGTTTTCCGGTTTTGCGCAAAACCGGAAATCGGCCAAAATTTAACGATTTTTGAAAACCGGTTTTGAGAGCCAAAACCGGAGCTCAGCTCCGGTTTTCCCATTATTGAGTAACAATTAACATTTTAATTTTTATCAACATTTTTTTCGAACACTTCTAAAATATAAACCCGAGGACACAGACACCATCACCGCAGTTCTCACCGAGCAGTCCATACCTTCGCAATCGTCATCATCTGACGCTGAAGAGCTAACTCTTCAAGAGCAGCTAGAGAAGGAATTACACAAATGCAAGAGAAAGAGAACCCCCAAAAATCGGTCAGATTTCGACCTGGCTGGATTCGTAAAAGTAGAGCAAGCCATGTATGAAAGCGGAGGGCATCGGGGTGTGTATCTCACCGAAGCATATAATTATTTATTATGTGTTCAACCAACAAGTGTTGAGAGTGAAAGGGTGTTTTCGAGTGCTGGGTATTTCTGTAACAAAATAAGAAGTTCGCTGTCTGATCGAATGTTGGATGCACTTATATTCTTGAGATCACATTATCAAGAACAGCGATCTCTTGAAAACAAGTGATTTATGCTTTATTTAAATTAGTATACATAGTTGATTATTATTGATCTCTTTTTAGTGCAATATGAATCATATTATAATAATGTTATTTTGTAGTTCGTCTTCAAAGTTACAAAAATGTTGATTTTTTTGGTAATTGTGGGTGGCTGTGTTTAATATTTGAAGATGCTGATTGTGTTTTCTATGTTTAAAATATATTATTTTTTATAGCAGACTTAATAGGCGCCAAAGATACCAAAAACTTACTTGTTGTTGATTTGATCTCAGTTAATTAATCTTTATACTATTATAAGTTCATTGTTATCTGTAGATACAATTATTATGGTTTGGATTAAAAAGAAATGTATCATACAATTTGTTTTATTTGTAGACTTAGTGGGTATTTAAAAAAAATGGTGTTTCTTTTTAAATTATACTACATTCGTTTTTTTTTTGCTAAAACCGGACCTAGCTCCGGTTTTCGGTTTTGGTCCCAAAAAAACGATGTTCAAAACCGGTTTTGATGACTTTCCGGTTTTGCATGCCCTACTTATAACTGCATGTCCGTTTATTTCTATCTTCTTGGCATTTGAACTTCTTTGGTATACAACCTGGTTTCATGCGCACTTGAGAGACTAACCATAATATGATACTCTTTAAAATTTAATCATATCGTTTGGCAACTAAAAAAATAAGAAAAGTAGGTGTGAATTATTACATTTTATAAAACGAAAATAATATTTTCACTTCAGTAGCTCAAACATGATTGTAGATTTTGCTGCCTGAAATCAGTGAGCAACTTTTAAATTATTTATTTTCAGAAAGCCGCGAATATCTCATTCAGCCTTGGGATAATCCTGGTTAATCATACTTACAATTCGAAATATTTACACTACCTATCTCTTTCCCGCCATTGGAAGAGATAGAGACAAAGACTAGCCCTTTCGAAGTTCCGATTTTGAATTCGACCTCAAAGACTAACACGTTCGGAATTTTGGTACTAACTAAAGAAATTTTGCAAAATGATAACTATTTCTCTTATTGTAATTTATTGAATTTTTAACTTATTGATGTATTTAAACGAAAATAAGTATTTAAGTACTGCAAATAAAACTGATATTTAACCTCTAAATATTTATTTCTAGTTTCAATAATGTTACATAATATATTTTGAATAATAAAATAACATGGGTGCTATTTCCGAACACACCTTTCGTGGCTGGCGTAAAAAGTTGAAAAGTTAAAAAATATTAAAATAATTGTAAAATATGAGTGAAACTAGCTACGAGAACAGTATTCTAACACCGGAAGAGTAAAAACAACAAGTTATTTACTCAAATAAATCATAAAACCCTATTCAAGTCATAAAATTTTATAGGTTTTGTGTGGTATATTATGGTAGATTTTGCAAAATTCGTTTCTTTTACTATACATTTATAAATACATACATCGAGTTGTGTTTAATACTTACATCAAAATGATCTTCACAGAAATAAATTGTGGAATCAGTTGATAAAGTAAGAGAATCTTCCCACCTTGCCATTTTTAACCACTTTCTTCGTATTTGTTTATTATTTGGAACGTATGAATAATTTGTTTTGCGTTTTTATCGTTGTACTTTTACATTGGGGCACTATACAGTATTTATTATACGAGGAATTCATTATTTATTAAAAAACACAGCTGAGTGTTATAAACAAACGACTGTTTCGCGAGGTGTGACGTCATTACAGACGCCATGACAGACTTTTTTCGCTGTCAAATTCAAGTTCATTTCAAAAGTCTCAAAATACTAACGTAAAAGACCTATTTTTCTTAAAATAATATATTTTTGGGGTGAAATAGATGCTAAGCTATAGTTTTAAACTAATTTCCAAATTTTGTCAACTAGCCTATTATAGGTACCAAGTCATATGTTATGTGGACCGAACACGCCTTTAGACTGTACACCGTTTTATTAATTAACCTTTAAATGATCGAATTTAGAGCGCTCATTAGCTATATACGAGCTCGTGGCTAAGGAATGACAGCCGCACGGGTCGATCTTCAAGGTTAAGGCAACGCTTGCCAAGGTTGGTCTGTGGATGGGTGACCATCTTAACACACCGAGTTTTCTCCGTGCCTTGGAAAGCATGTTAAGCCGTTGGTCCCGGCTGTCATTTGTAGGTCTTTGGCAGTCGTTACGGATTGTCAGAAGCCAGTAAATCTAACTCCAGTCTTGCCAAGATGTATCGTGTTTCCCGGTTGATGGGTTATGGAGGTTTGGTAGGCAGCCGCTCAACGTACAATACTGGTATTCAGCTGAATCCGGATTGACTGGAACCTGACTCCAATACAGTTGGGAAAAGGTTAGGCCGATGATGATTAGCTATGTACGAGTATGGCCATAAAAACATTTAATATATTTCTTTTAGTTCTGTGTAAGCCGTTCAACTATGGAGTGAGTTCTTGGATGGCTTGATTGTGGTAATGTAAAATACTATTGTTAATTTATTAATTAGTGAACTGTTATTTGCTTTGCTTAGAAATGAATGTCTTTAACTGAATTCCATGTGGGTTTCTGTGTTTACAGATAGCTAAAACCCGTTTTTTTTTTAAGCCAACAGCGAGTAGTTTACATCTAGTTAAGCGTGCTCCATCTTTGACCACATCGTCGCTTGTCTGGGTGAGATAGTGGCCAAACACGAGCCTATAAAAATATCATTCAGAACTAACAATTTTTTATATAATTTTAACGCAATATAACCAAATGCTAAAATAAAATATAGTATAGTACTTTTTTGGAAAGACGTTATTTTTTTGCAAAAAATTCTAACCTATTCGTAACAATCTTTTTATTTAGAAGTTGGTTGTATTTTTTTTAAGTGTTTTTGCGTATCAATACTTATCTAAATTGAAGACTGCATTACATGTGATAATAATCGCCTTTCATCTTTCCAAAAAAAAATATTAGGTACAAATAATAAAACCAGCCAAAAATCCAAATAATTAAAATGACGGGATCCCTAAGGGGATATGTAAATAATCTCAAAAAATATTCTGCCGCATTATAAGACTGAAAGTTTACTTACGGCCGGACCAAATGAAAGCAGGACAAGAAAAAAAAACAAACGCAGGCACTGAAATGAAAGAAAAATATAATGACTTTCCTTTGGTACCGTGGGTGGATAACCATAATGGAAAAAGTGGTTTCGGTAACAATTAGATATATTCCAATCTTCGAACTATAAAGGATTCCGTACAGTAAAACGATACAATTGTCTCATTTCTTTGTATCATTACGTTAGAAAACTTAAACAAACTTTTACAAAAGATGAAATTATGTATGAAACCTATTCTACATATAACAATGGTGTTGAAGAAAAAAATAGAGAAAAGAAAGCTTTATTTTATTGTCATTGCTTTAGTTTTATCATTCACTGTTTAATCAGGTTTTTTTAACAAAACAGTCGCCTCGTCAAGTCGGGATCCCTTATCTATACTTATCTATACTAATATTATAAAGCTGAAGAGTTTGTTTGTTTGTTTGAACGCGCTAATCTCAGGAACTACTGGTCCGATTTGAAAAAATCTTTCAGTGTTAGATAGCCCATTTATCGAGGAAGGCTATAGGCTATATATTATCACGCTAGGATCAATAGGAGCGGAGCAGCGATAAATAATGTTTTAAAATCGGGGATTCCACGGGGACGAAGTCGCGGACAGAAGCTAGTAATATTATAAAGCTGAAGAGTTTGTTTGTTTGAACGCGCTAATCTCAGGAACTACTAGTCCGATTTGAAAAAATCTTTCAGTGTTAGATAGCCCATTTATCGAGGAAGGCTATAGGCTATATATCATCACGCTAAGACTAATAGGAGCGGAGCAGTCATGAAAAATGTAACACAAACGAAGTTGTGCGGTCAGCTAGTACAAAATAAGCAGAAAAATAGCAACCAAAAATAGAATATAGTAATTAGTAGAGTTTAAATAATATAATCATGATGATATTCAAGTAGGTAACTAAAACTATACGTACATAGATACTAAGATCGTTCAAAATTCATAATTATGTTGAAAAAGCAACCTTTTTCACTACGTTCCAAAGGTTCTCTATAGTGTCACCTAACTTTTTTATCCATAATTTAAAGAGCCATAACTTTTTTTGTCCTAATCATCATTTGTCCGAATGATGAAATTACTTACCCGAACTTAATATCACCTAATATCTCACGCCATAAAATTGAAATCCCTAAATATAATATGTCCTCAATCCGTTTGTCATAAATATTACGATCAATAATATACAAAATATATAAAACCGTTTTCGATAAAAGTTATAAGTCCTAAATTCAAATTACATAATGTTTATTTATAATAATTATATTCTTAGATCGTATAACAAAGCAATTGCTATGAGCTTCTCTCATTTGTTATAATTTAAAATATCTGATGATGCATTATAATTTTTTATTATATGTACGTAAATAAATATATTATACATGTACTCAATAAAGCAGTTGAATGTGAACATGTGCAACACAGCATGCAAGCAAGCATGCAGCATGCAAGCAAGCATGCAGCATGCAAGCAAGCATGCAGCATGCAAGCAAGCATGCTACATGCTTGCTTGCATGCTGTGTTGCACATGTTCACATTCAACTGCTTTATTGCATGCTTGCTTGCATGCAAGCAAGCATGCAGCATGCAAGCAAGCATATAACATGCAAGCAAGCACGCAGCATGCAAACAAGCACGCAGCATGCAAACAAGCACGCAGCATGCAAACAAGCACGCAGCATGCAAGCAAGCATGCAACATGCAGCAGGCATGGTTTCTGTCACGGCTCCGGCACTGCGGGGCTCCGGCGGTCCCACGCGATTTTAAATTACACTCTAGGGGTAGGGCAGACAAGACTGCGTGGAATCGGGTTTACAGCAATTCGTTTCTGTCACTAAAACCTATTTTTAGCAAATGTTTTAGAACTAAAATATTTATTATAAATGAACATTCAGAATAATACACATTATTCAACACAATACTTAGGACATATTACTTTAGGGCATGTAAAATTAGGAGATTCAACTATTATAGTACTCGATATTATGACAAAATACTTTTAGAACTAAAGATAATTATGCTGAACAAAATTTCGGGGTTTTGAACATTATGGTTACTGCAGTTTATGGCAAACGTGTTATGGATAATGATTTTCGGACAAACAATATTATGAGAAGAAAGGGAGTACCCGTTCCAAATTATGCCAGAACCAAAACGTTTGACCTTAAAGCTTACGCAACCCAAATACAGTAGCGAATATTATTTAGTTTTTTCAACCTTTTTTTTTAACCGCATCACGTTCCTGGATGTCTTTTTGGTTAGTTGGTCGGGCTCCAATTAAGCCAGCAGGCGCCATCGTCCAGTTTCCGGAGGCTCAACCACAAATCGCTGGTTCAATCTTTATTGTATGAATTACATCAAATTTAGCTGCTCACTGAGCATTTTGTTTCAGGTTTGGCTTGGTTTGGGCAATTGGATTGGTCGGTGCGTTGGGCTTGAAAAATAAGGGAGATACTGCGGTTGTTGTGTTAAAATAAAGTGGTTTTACGTATGATGTTGCGATTAAATTTTCTTCCTGAAAGTATAATGAACTATTTTTTTATGTAGACAAATTACGGATTTCAAAATTTCTTTTAAACACTATTTTAGAACTCTGAACTCACTTTGTTACTAACCCTCATTTACGTATAGGTACGTATTTCTTTTATGGAGTATGCGTTATTAATCTATAAGAAATTGGCAAACTAACCATTAGTTATCTATACTATACTAATATTATAAAGCTGAAGAGTTTGTTTGTTTGTTTGAACGCACTAATCTCAGGAACGACTGGTTCGAATTGAAAAAATATTTTTGGGTTGAATAGACCATTTATCGAGGAAGGCTTTAGGCTATATATCATCACGCTTAAGCCAATAGGAGCGGAGCAGCGATAAAGAATGTTTTAAAATCGGGGATTCCACGGGGAAGAAGTCGCGGGCAGCAGCTAGTAATAAATAAATATGAAAATGAAAATACTATATCTAGTTTTAATTTCCGCCAATATTAATGGGTTGCAGGTATGCACCTCCCTCCCGCCCGCTATATTATGCACATGCAAGATTACAAGGCAAATGCAAGGATTTTATGCACATGCAGGAAGGCAAAGCAGAACCCAACACCAATACCGACACGTGTTTCGCCTCTCCACGAGGCATCCTCAGGGGACGTGTTGACTCGCCGACCGTTGAGTTGCAAATAGTTACACTTTTTGTCATTGTACACAATAAATTGTCATTTAGCTAAGAAAATTAAAATACAATTGTATTCACTTTACGTTCCATGTGAACTTGAAATAAATATCAGTATAATAACCACAAGGATGTTTAAGTAATCTTTATACTTTATTAAAATTACCAAACACACAAGTATACTGCTGCTCGGGTCCTCTTGACATAATCAAATAGCAATGAAATAAAGCCCAAAGAGCTAAAAAAGATAACATTATTCTAGACTCTTTGCCTTATGACACAAAGCATAATATCGTATGAAATGATCTATAGTAAAATCAAATTGAGTTCAAAGATTGCAATAGCAAACCGCCCCATTGACCACGAAAAGCATACAAACCCGTTCCCTTAGTTGACTTTTAAATTGCATGGGAGGGCAAGATACCAATATTCTATGTAGGGCAGGACGGTTTTGAATTCATCAATGAAAATAGAGTCATTTACCCCCTTTATGCATTCAGCCTCGTTTTAGTAAACTGGTTTTACTGTGTAAAAAACTTTTTACAAAAAATAAAACCGACTTCTAAACAAAAAAACCAAAAAGTATAAAATAACTTTAATTTCGGGATTCGGTGTTTTTTGTTGTTGAACACACCGGCTTCCGAAATTAAAGTTATTTTATACTTTTTGTTTTTTTTTTTTTGTTTAGACGTCGGTTTTATTTTTTGTAAAAAGTTTTTTTTTATTTTTCACTTTTTAGTGGTTCACTCCCAGCTAAACATACCCATCACAGCGTACGTGGTATAAATTGGTTTAAACAATAAACAAACATGCGATTTCAGCTATCCCGACAGATTTGCTATCATTTATTGAAATTAACAAAAAAAACCGCTTGTTCGATTTTGATATTTCATGGGACTATTTGTAGAATGAATTTGGGAAGTATACCCTTTCCAACAAAAAAAGAATTTTTCAAATCGGTTGGCAAGCGACGGAGTTATGCGCGAACAAACATTAATAAAAAAAAATACAAACATCCGAATTGAGAACCTCCTCCTTTTTTAAAAGTCGGTTAAAAATATTTGACATACTTCAAGACTAATCTTAAACTCACCGTAATAAAAATGTATTTTTCTTCTACTTTTTATGACTCATAAAACTGAAATAGTTAAACTGTGTCTTTTATAAAAACAAAAGACGAATAAGAGTCATGTGGGTCATAGCATCGATTCATTTAGCTAAGTATACAACTATACAGCCATAAAATGCATCTTTGGTATTCTAAACAAACTAGAGCTATAATCATAATCGATTTGCTAAACATTACGGTACAACACTAATTTATATGATTATCTGAGACGAAGCCCCATTTTGGAACCCCACGTTATATTTCAAGCTCGCGTAACAGCAGTAGCGATAAACGTCTCGAACACAAGACACGCTAATCGAACTCCGCCTGATTTCCATATAAATATCATTCGGCGATATAATTACAAAAAAGGCCACTTTATGCCTTGCCTTGGGACGTCCTTCGATAGAAATATTTGAAAGGGCGTTGCACTTGGAATTTCAGATCGTATTTTTCCAGTTAGCATCGGGGATATACTGAGATATCCTGGTCGGGACCTATTTGGCAGTGTATCGAATGTTTTAAATTATTTCGAGAAGGAAGCGTGGAGAGAGATAAGGCAGTGCGCAGTGCAGCATCCTTGGGATCGCAGTGCGTCGGGCAGAGTGGCGCCGGCTACTTGGCACAGCTCTCGGTCATCGTCCTTTGCCTCCATAAAAGCCTCCACAAGCTTGAGCCAAAACAATTTCGCCAAATTTCTTGCCAGTGGCCTAACACGCATGATTTTACGATCCTTCCGCTCCTCTCTCTTCAAGATGGGCTCGTTTATTTTTAGTCCAACAACTCGTGATATTTTTATTGAAATTCGAGGCGCTTCGGTATTTATTTATAGCGTTATCTGATACAAATATTGCCTTCACATCCTGATGTTTATTGCTAATCTGGGACGCCTTAACTATTTTCAATTTAAGTGACTGTAAGGGTGGCTCGAGTGACCCTATAAATGTAACTTTTTAATTCTTGATATTGTAAATAATTGTCTATTGTTTCTGATACGCGTACGTAGTTTAATTAATTATAGAGACAGGAGGCGACTATAACGATCCTCTGAAATACCTATTGAACACACTTTCGAACAGAAAATGCTTTTCATAATTAATTACCCACCTCAACGTATTAGAAAAAAGTCGCCTCAAATTTGAAAAAAAATGTTCATGAATCAATTTGTCCAGCGAACGGGTCATATGATAGAACAATAAATTCAAGCGCCTACTTTATAAATTGTTCCCCCTAACCCTCATTCTTCCGATGTGTTCCAAATGGCAGAAAATTTGGCCTCGTCTAAGTTATGGACTGATTTCGATTAATCAGGCCCACAAAAAATATGCCACCAATAAGTTATATTGATTCGTACATCGTGCATTCATCAAGCCGACGCGATATGGGTTGGCTTAGGGACCTCGGCACTTGAGGTCAAAAGGTGCCATATTTCCCAGGCTTACATTGTGTTTTGGCACTCCTAACGATGTGTTGTGTGTTTAGTATGTATTTCCGTGTTTAAACATTCATACAATAGCATTGTACCCTTTATAGAAAAGATTTTACGAATAATTACGAAATTCTACAAGTTTGTTGTTGTAAATATTAGTAGCTTAGAGAAACAAAATACTTTTAACTCCTATTTATTATTTTATGAAGATTTTATTATTCACTAGCGACCCGCCCCAGCTTCGCACGGTTGCAATGCTGATACTAAATCTCTATTATATTATGCATTTATTATACATATAAACCATCCTCTTTGATCACTCTATCTATTAAAAAAACCGCATCAAAATTCGTTGCGTAGTTTTAAAGATCTAAGCATACATAGGGACAGACAGTAGGAAGTGACTTTGTTTTATACTATGTAGTGATAAAAAGTTCTTCCATTCTGCCCTGTCTGCCGTCACGCTGTCACTAACTCCCATTTCATTAATATCACTCCTCACACAATCCATCCATCTTTTTTCCCTCCCTCTCCCTCTCCATCCATCTATATTTATATTTAAACCGTTTTAGTTACATGCGTTTCATACCTCCTTTTCACATGACCATACCAAGATAAGCGGTTCCCTTTCAACTTTTCTATCACTGGCGCCACTTTTAAACTACCTACCATCTCAAAATTCTCATCTCCGCTATTATATGCAATCTATTTTCATCCACTTTTTTCACAGCCTAACATCCATTCAGTACGACAGCTAAAGCAAAAATCTTAACCTTTATTTTTTTTTTACATAAAAAAACAAGACAAATCGTGTCCTGCTAAATATTACTAATTATTTTTTTCTCATTCTAACTGTAAGCTCTCCAGGGGACAAAGATAAATGAGTGTTGAAAGGAAATATATCTTCAACTTGCTAGGTGATGAACTGATGACAATACCAAGTATATGATGACAATACCAAGTATAGGAGAGTCCACTTGAGTTTCTGGTGATAATATTTCAATCAACTAATGCTCCACTGCAAATACCCTAGGCTTTCTCATAGTCTACATAAACAAAGTGACATTCTGTTAGCATTAGTAATGGCCAAAAAATCTAATGTGTAGGATTGACATGCTTGCCAGGGTTGCAGAATTTGTTCGAAAGAGTCATCGCGGCCCTGGAATGCAAAAGCCATTAAGAGGAACACGGATGGGTATTAGTTAGTAAGAGTCTGTCACTCCCTTCCGCTCTGCCCAAAGCGGAATAAGTTATTTGATGTTTTCCTATCCAGAAAAAAAAAGGATTGACATTAGAACTAAATGTCCCGGATATAGCTGTTTGAATCTTCTTGTTCTTGTGAATTCAAGGTATTTCGACTGGAACAAGATTTTAACAGCTAAGTATACGATTATAGCAGAATAATTATGTAAAAATATCTACGAACTGAGTATTAAGAATATCTATCATACTCTACAAATACTTGTAAGGTAAAAGGTCGGAATGCCATTCAGTTCAGACAAATATTTAGGGTCTGGGTAGGCCTTCGAATTATTATTTGCATTATTTTGACATAACCGTAATTCTTTGTGTATATCTCTAGTTTCAATTTATTTCTGACACCAATTACTAAGTAGGATCTAAAATTGATAATAGAATAGAATAGCAGGCTTTGTTTTAAGAGATTTAAAATAAAATGGTTAGTTTTTTTTTGCAATATAAATTTATTATCACATTTCATAAATAAGTATCTAAATTTAAAAATATCTAAGCACTTAAAACTAAAGTATAAATTACATTTATCTAAGCAGACACTTTCTTAGATCGAGTGATGTCCAAATTGACCCACTTTTGTACTTAAGACATTACCAAAAGTATTATACATTACAAATGTGATCGAGGTTGATCTGTCCATCAAAATGCGTCAATGATATCCTGGCTATGATAAATCCAAATGTCATGTTCGTGAACTACATTTTGATCTTGAACTAAATGATGGTGATTGTTAAATAAATTGCAGTCAGTCGAAAGATGAATGAGGTTACAGTGGAAAATGCAACATCGCCTACTTATTTCAAAATACTGATTTAGTGGATGATGATGATGATATTATTCGCTTAGTTGACTTTCTCGTATATCCATTTGCCGGAGTAAGGGGTTTCTAATCTCTTGACTGAAGGACGGAAGCCTTTCTCGTCGGCGGTGTAGTCTACTCTGTACATGAAGCCATCAGGTCCGATGTACTCGTAGAAGCCCTTGGAAGCAATGCCTTCATCGATGGTGTTGGGGTTCTTCAGTACTGCCTTCTCTTCAGCTCGGATCTTGTTTTCAGTCTCGAAACTGTAATAGATAACAAAACATTAATTCGTGTTTATTTAAAGCCTTACATTCATGATGACATGCATTGTCTGCATTTAATGTATTGATGACTGTATTACTTTTCGAAACACGTAGCTTATAATTGAATGCTCATTTATTAGATCGTCTCTTGTATCGGTTATGTCATTTCCTGTAATTTGTAACTGATTTATATTGGATATCACTGGTTCATTGTTAGCAATATTTTAACCAGCACTTAACCGAGCCCTCATCACTGTTATTGTAACAAGCTCGTATAATGTCAATTCGGTTGTCGTAAATGATTATAAATTATTTTGAACTATGACCCGTCGGCGTTTGGTGTCGGTCAAGGTAATTTTTCGTAGTTGTAAATCGATCTGCTTTATTCTAATTGTGTTACCAAGGACTATAATCAAAGTTATTTTAAGACTTATTTGATTGCTTGATTATATTCAGTATCATCAATTATTTGATTAATAAGTGTTTGACATGTAACGAAGATGCAGTATTTAGAAGAGTATGTGTTTTTTGTTATTTATCCGGTCATTAGATTTATCGCTGCGTATAAAGATATGTCAGAACCGGAATACGATCGTACAATATTTATAATTCAAGCGAAGGATACTTTTATTAGCTTGCACGCCCAATATTATTGGACAACGCCCCGCGGTTCTGCAGTAACATCATAATCGAATGGAATACATCACTATTGAGTACTTTCATTTATAATTCAGAAGGCTCTGAAGTCTTCCATATGCAAATAATCCTGATAAGCTTGACATTCAACGATCCAAGGCTAAAATCTGTGTAGGAGACGGGAAGCTAATAAATCTGTACATTACGCGTCTATAGTATGTTAATGCATTTATTACCATAAGTAGACACTTCAAAAAAGTTGTAAATCAATTAAAGTTTGTGAATAAAGCTCGTTCAACGTTTTATTTGAGGATTCATGTTAAATAACTTTGCATTCTATTAAGAGTAGAATCAAAACGTTTTAAGTTTGTGAAATATATATTTATTAATCTTATACTGGGGACAGCTATGTTAGTGGTGGCGAAACACAACGGCCGTACCAACCGGCGTAACCCAGTACCGCACGTTCGGTACTGGGTTCAATCCCCAGGTCAGACGAAGTACTATTTGGTTTTGTGGAGAACATTTTTTAGTAGCATACACTTTGGAATTATATTATCACCGCTATAATATGAACAGAACTAAAGAAATATTAGTATACAAATACTACTTGGTTTAATACAACGATATTATTAACTTGTTGAAGTAAGATCTTTACCCTCTTGGGAAAATTACTCTTGATCTAAAATGTTGTCCTCTAAATTCCGATTCAAAACAAAGTCAAACGTTGCAGTTTGCACTTTGTTATTTTTCATTGCAATCGCTGAATATATAAATGCAAATATCGTATCTTGGGTACGAATACGAATTCTTTGAATAAAAGGTCGTTTTGATTTTGTGCGAAGAATCAATTTTATCTTAGTTTAGTTTACCAATGTTTACGTTAAAAGATTTCAAATTATAAACTGCTCATTGCATTTCAATGTTACTTTTGGTCTTTTGGCAATTTTACTTAGATCCGATTTTCTTCCATCGATCTCAACATTGTTTTAAGACGTGTTCTAGAATGATTCAAGATCATTGATCTCGACTAATGTTGTTTATAAAAATACTCACTCAAAATCGTATTTGTCCTCCTTGTAGTTGTGGTTTTGCTTGATGATCTTGATTCCATTGTTCTTGTAGTATCCGTCTTTGTAGAAGGGGTTGTCTTCTCCTGGGTACTGGATGAGTTTGTACTGGTCTACGGACGCCTCCCCTACATAAGGCTCATAGTCGTGGGCGTAAGGTCCATAGCCACCATCGTAAGGATTGTCAATGTGGATGTACGGGTTCGGAATGTGAATGTACTTTCCTTCATTGCCGGGAATGTATCTGTGAAAAAAAAATCCTTATAGACGTCTTGTTTTTTTTACTGTTTGCTTTTATCATCATGCGGAATTTTTAGTAAGCACTTTCTTCGATTTTATGGAAAACAAACCGTTAGTTATTTTTACCGCAATCTGATGCAGAACATTAGCATAGTGCTCTTAATTAAAATCGCTTCTAAATGAAACGGTAATAGGTCACCGAGAATTAATAAAACCTCTAAATCTGCTCCATTTTCAGTTGAAATCTGGATTTCCGTTTAACTTCGAGGTATTTTTAGAAGTTTTGTTGTTGTTCCGGGATTAAGTAGACTTGGCCTAGTTGGGCCCGAGTAGAAGTGTGTTTTATTTACTCGAATTTTAAAGTACTGTGGGAATCTTCCAGGGATTAGCTAGCACGATGGTTGAAACTCAGAACAAAATCAGTGGTATTTTAATGCAGGTATTTCAAACTTAGGAATAGTAAATAGATCGTTATCTAGGAGCAAGAATTCTCAGTGCGGATTAAATGTCTTAATGAATAAACAAGTTGCATTGGCATTTACTTACTTGCCATCGTCGCCATATTTGTAAGGGTTCCATCTGCCGTCTTCAATGGGGGAGCTGGCCACCGCCACGATGCAAAGTGCAAGCACGATCTGGAAATATTAGTATTGTTAGTTTTCTATAGCTGATTTTTGCTAAAATTATGTTTAAATAAAACAAACATAAGAATAACATTTTTTTTTAAATAATCAGAATTAAATATATAAATTAAATAAAACGGAGAAAAAATGATTTAAATACTTCTTGTTACATACCTCTAAAGTACACATCCTGAAAGTTCACTTCACCAAAGCTTCTCGAAAATATAATTCTTGAATAACTTCGAACGTTACAGTTCTTCAGGCCACTTGTCACTGACTGAACTCGGTATCACAATGCGGAAATTTAAATTCACGGTCACACTGCAGCCTGTGTGTACACTCCTTAGAGGATTTCAAATCGTTGTGTTGATTTCGAAATCGACGCTTGGCTTTTATAGTTACATTTGCAACATCAAGTATCTCTTCTGCAGGATCCGCACACAGCCGCGCGACCGTGCGTCACGCGTAGCCGTCACACACACACACATACGCTACACGCATTTTTTTATCATCTTTGCATACCATTGTTAGTCCGAGTTACTTTATTGGGGTATCGGTGTCATATAGAAAATTATCTCCGCCTTTAAAAGCACTTAACTAATCACGGATGTTTGTGAAATTGAACTTGGTCAAGTTTCATGAAAAATTACCACTGTGCTAGTGATACTTACCGACAGGGTGAATTCTTTTTTTTATCGGGTTGACGAAGAATGTTTTTCCAAATTACATGATTCACCTTTGTGGGGACAAATATGCTGTCCTCACGTAATCCTGCCTTATCTGAATACTTGAACAATTACGATTTAACAATAAACAATATGTTTATTTTTTTACAAAATTTATATTTATTGTTGGGTTCCAATATTATTGTGTATAAATAATTTAAAATGAGCAATTACGGCAATGTCATTGTGGTGGCCAATCTAAGTGTTATTGGACTGTTTGTTGTTTTTTTAACTAAAAACAACTATTCTAATATTAGTGCGAGATTTTCGTAGTGCAGTGCGCTCTTTTCTTCTAACATGTTCAAAGTGTTAAATAAAATGTTTTTTTTTTATACGAAGCTTACATTATAATTGTATGGATCAGTAGTGGGGCTCATTTCTAATGTATATTTGTATAATTATGCAGTATAATGAGGATCTTGACTTGTAGAAGGTAAGTGGGTAATATCTAGATGTATACCTAGTTTGTATGTTTATGATTGTGTGTTGACATAAGACCATCTCGACCAATTATATTTATTGGATGTATATTATATGCATACTCATTATGTTGAATAAAATGTGTGCAGTGTTACTTAAATTGTGTCATTAATATGCAAAGTTGAACATCGTAATGTAAAAATAGACACCATTATCGCCATGGGTTTTAGGCTATTTTAGTTGTCAAAATTATTTAAATTATTCTTGATTTATAAAAGCGTTTTTATATTTCGATGCACTTAAATAGGTATTTCAAATGTAGATATTTAAATCTTTTAAATAATATTATGGCTATTAATGGTATTAATGGCAGTGAACCATTAGTAGACAGAAATATGTATATTTGAGTTAACTGAAACATGGTTTATTCAAATATTCTAACATTAACAATACCATTAATTAATTTAAAAAAACACCAACAAGATGAAATGACTACTTAGCCTTACAATATTTATATTTAGGTGCATTCCATAGTAGTGCTTTACAGAATTTCTCGTTATTAATGATCTCAGTTTTGCATATTACAAAGTATCGTAAACAAGTGGGTTTACCCATACTTGTAACTGAATAAATAAATAATATTCGGTAAAATAAATATTGCATTGGGAGAAGCTGTGATATATCTAACCCACTTAAAGAAAGAAGATTAATGATTACACTTCGTTGTTTTTGTACATTTCACTTTATAATGTCATTAAAGTGAATAAAATTGAAAAATACCAATTTATCAAATAATATTGAAGTAGTCGGTTTTTTGAATCATTAGTCGGTAAGATTTATCATTGTAGTTTCTAGAAGAAAGTTATTTACGATAGAATTATTTTTGGGGGAAGGTCAGTCAAGGCCGAAACATTTTTATTATTATGTTTTCTTTTATATTTGCTAACCTTACTTTTACTCCTTTTTTATTGTCGCTTAAAGAAATAGGAAATAAGAAACATCGTAACTACCTCTATTTCTAATATGGATCTTGATGTTTTGTTTTGGCACCGTGGTAGATTATAGTCTGGGCACGCCACCATTGCGGCGGTAAGTCCCCTCTTTGAGGAGTGGTTGGAGAGACGCCACGGCATCCTCACCTTCCGCCTGACGCAGGTGTTCACCGGACACCAGGCCCGGGTCGACGGAACGTCGTGTTCCACGCGCGCCTCAAAGAACTGTCAGCTACAAAGACGGGGCCCCATAGGGTCAGTGCCTGCTAGGGTTGCGGAATTTGTTCGAAAGAGTCACTGTGTCCTGGAACGCAAAGGGCACAAGAAGGATAACGGGTGGGTTTTAGTAAGAGTCTGACACTCTCTTCCGCTTCGCCCAGAGCGGGAGAAGTCATTTGATGACTACCCATCCCTCCCAAAAAGGAATATTATAGTCTGAAATAACACATAATATGATACTTTTTATTCCGGGAGTAATTCCCCTCTGATATTTTTGACATTCATTCATTTCGGCGACCGGCAGATAGACTAGAAATATATAGGTAGGTATACGATTCTTGTCGAATATTGAATAATCACACTGCAAGTACTTAGTGACCCGTTATAAAACTCTTTGATTCCTTGTCAGAAATTCAAAACCCTCTTCCCATTATGTACGTTAAAATAGTTTTAATTTCTGCGTAAGTAATTTTAATAGAATTGTGTTGTTTATGATTGTTTACTTTGCTTGACACGATAATGGGATTGGAGAGATTACATATTTTTTAATTGCGTACTTTATAAATAAGTCATTCGATATCGCAGAGTCAAAGGTCAAAGTCACTGATGTATTTTTCACATACCTACCGACCTATTAGTATCAATGTACATATGTATATATTATGCTAGGTGCGTGAAACTGCTTAGATGGCTCTGATTCAAAGGGAGGCTGGCTCTAATAAAGTGGCCTATTCAACTGGAGATTTTGAATGTACTAGGTACTTAATAAAAAATAAACTATATTCATTCACTGTCACGCAATCTAATCATTTTAAAGAATTTTTATTTTAAAAATAGAAACTATAATAATTTATATTTATTTGTGTAATAAGAAATTAAGGAGGCTTAGGTAAATAAAATTGACTCCTAAAGTGGTAAAAAGCGGGTCAAAGTTAATGGTCATCTATAACTATGGTTGGTGAGATGGTAGATAAAATATCCTAAATCAAAAGAGATCCAATAACCGCCCACAACTCTAAATTAAAAAAAAAAAACATGATGTACGAGACCAATACTTATCAACAAAATTATCATCAAGTTCAAAGGGCTAACGAAACTACAAACAAAGTGCAAACACAAAAGATCAGGATATTATTTTAAAAGTAGATAATAATAAAATATCATTCACTTCCTCCTTGGTGTAGTTTGAAAGAATGTTAAGCATGAGGTTATGAGTTCAGTTCCCGTGTTGGCAGTGTAATCGGGTTTTATATCTCGATTTTTTAGTCATCATCAGATCAGCCGAAAGACCGTCTACCGCTGGACATTGACCTCCTCTAGGTGTCGCCACAACAACCGGTTCAATGCGTCCCATCCATCAGCTACCCGCGACCCTCACCAGATCATTGGCGGGCGGGCACCAGCCGGGGATTACGGAAGTCGCATACGTTCCTGCGATCCCCGGCGTAGGTGAGAGATGGAACACCGGGGTGGTTTTAGTCAGTAAGAGTCTGACAGACCCCTTCGCCCGCCCTAGGGTCGAGGACATCTATGAGGATTCCCCCCCCCCCCCGGGTTTCCGGTACGCGGTCGCCACGAAGAACCAGAACTTATCGGCCCTATCAATCATCTGTTCTGCGAGCAATGTATCCTGCCCACTGCCTGCCTGGGCAGGGTTTTTTAGTAGTACTCGTAGCTCAGAATCTCAATTTTTGCTCAGTTGATGGCAAGCCAGTTGAGGCTCGTCTTTTGTAACATAGGACTCAAATAAAACTAGAAAAACGAGACTTCTCTAAGTGCACTACTGCCTTGACCTTCCGGGAATACAATCATGATGTTTTGCGTTATTATGTATCATTCAGGGTTTACGAAGAACTGTTTCAAACGGGAAAACCTAAAAACCCAAACAAACGAACAAACAGACTGATTTCAGGAACACAAAGTTCAATGGTCTAAAAGACGTGAGCTTATCAGAACTAAAGCGAATAACGCTCGTCATCAAAAATTCTTATTAAAATTCATCAGTCATATGACTAAATTGAACACATTAATTTATACTAATGTTTCTATTTGTGGCCAATTGATAACGAGACAAAAATATCGTCGATTTTTCTTCGTATCGACTGACCCTGTTTGTTTGTCACCAAATACCTGAAATTATGTGACATTCCTGGGAAAATTTTATTATACCTATGGCGCCGATGACGCAGCGAATGTGGCGCCAACGTTCATCGATTTAACATAATTTATTTTAATTATTTATTTTTTTAATACAATTCTTTAACATCTGCTACTTAACTGTAGCAGTAGTGCCTTATTTTAAATTTTGGAATGTTAAAAGGTGTTGACAGACATAACAATATTTATGGAATGTTGTTTTTGCCTGCCAAATTTATTGTTTTTCTTTTACATATTTTTACGAGTAGGTATTCTGTTGTTATTTTTTTTAATGAATTGAATTTGGAATTATATTAATTAACCTAGTTTCTTCATGTTTATTAATTTCCTAATTGACAGATAAAAGTTTATCTATATCTATACTAATATTACAAAGAGGAAAGATTTGTATTATTGTATGTAACAAATAAACTCAAAAACTACTGGACTGATTTCAAAAATTCTTTCACCACTAGAAAGCTACATTCACCTTGAGTAAAATATGCTATATTATATCCCCGTATTCCCACGGGAACGGGAACTACGCGGGTGAAACCGCGGGGTGCTGCTAGTTTTTAATAAAACAATAATAATTATTAAAAATAATAATAAATGTTGCACAACACGAAGAAGATCAGTTCATATTAGAACTATTAAAGTTGGCGAAGCCAATAAGCTTATTTATGATTAATTTATTTTTATTAAAACAATTTATTAAACAGAAGCCTGACCTATGCCTTACCGTGCACTTATAGTCATTCCAACAGACATATTTGTCATTTCGAAAATGTAAAGCACCTGACCCAAACTAGATTCGAATGTAAAATATATCTTTTATTGCTAAATATCGGATTTTATAATAGAATACTAATTTATTAATGTCTGCACTGAATGGCCAAGTCAAACTTGGTTAAAAATAAATAAAATATAGCTCAATTCTGTTAGCTACATTCTTTAATATTCTGTTAGTATGCTTCGGTATTTGTCACCCGGATCCTTTGCCTCAAGGAATTGAATGTAAATCGACAAGGATCGAAATAAATCGGTGTGACGTTTATGGAACTTTAGTTGTTTGTATTGTGTTAATTTTTTAAACGTTGGTCGAGTGTTAAATTTTGAATCATCAGTTTCTCAGATCATATCAAATTAGGGTTTGTTTCTTTTTTAACTGTAATATAAACTGTGTAAAAACCCAAACGAAATCATTTTATTTTGTACCAAGGTACAATCAATTAAACATGGTTTTCCAAAAATCGTGGCGCTGCTTCACCAGTGTTTCTAGACAAAGTGACATTGGAACAGTGATAAAGATTGTCGAAAATCCAAGGAGTTTGGAAATTACCACATGATAAATGTAATTGCAGGTAGCACATATCAATATTTACTCATTTACAACGGGTATCGCTCATAAAATGACACTTTGTCGAGTCCTGTGGCGTTTAAGTAAATTGTATCAAAGAAAGCGCAAAAATTATAAGAGGGATTTTTTTCCTCGCAGAACCCACAGTTAAAGCTTCGATTATTAAACAATTACACTTTTTTATCAGGCTAAATCGATTCAATCGATTCGTGACCATTCGCACGTCTGTATTTATAATTCTCTACCTAACCTCAACCATCATTTAAATGACTCTGAGATCCATCTTCATCGAAAGGCCACTATAATTTTACCAAGAAAAATGCGGTGTTCATATTATGTGTCGATCGACATTTCTCTTTATTAATCCCAAGACTATTCGACGTATACGAACCGGATATCCTGCTCCTACTATGTTTACATATTATTACTAAGAAAAATTAGAAATGAATGGGAAAGTCCTTATTATGTAAATAGAACTATAAATGACATTGTTTACATTATGATTAGGTTGAACTTGTTTTAGTGACGTACGTAGACAACACTTTTTTTTTGCATTTTTGGTTGTTATTCATAATTTGGCGATTACGCATTAATTTGATTATGTTTTGAAATAACTTCTTAAAATACATATTTTGGACTTCATTTTGGCTATATTTCTATAATGTTTTTTCCCGCGGTGTTTTGCTTCCGGGTCCAGTTGCATTGTCATCAGCCTAGCCTTTTCCCAACAATATTGGGGTCGGCTCCCAGTCAAGCCAGATTCAGCTGAATACCAGTATTTTACGTGAAGTAGCTGCCTAGCAGACCTCCACAAACCATTAACTGGGGAACACAGTACTTCTTGGCAGGTCCAGTTGCATTGTTGCATTAATGTCCACAGAGACCTGAAGATGGACGGCACCGACGAGTTCGGCCTAGGAAAAGCTGGCGATATGATCTAGAAGCCTGCTCCAAGGACTGGTTCGAGTTGGCTTGGAAAAGAATACCAAAAAGGATTTGGGGAGGTTTTTGCCCAGCACAGAACATTTGAAGCTGAATAACATTAGTTGGGGGTTGTCTATAACAAAATACTTAGCGATAATTTAGTTTTATTTCAACTAAGAATTACTTTTTCCTTTTACAAACAAACAATTTTAGCTCGATGACATAATATTTTTTCAGACTGTGGGTCATTGCCCTTTGTTCGAGAAGTTGAAACGGGATCTTCTTATCGTTCGATTGTGTGTTATCGATCTGAATGTCTGCCGATACAATAACGGTTTCGGTAAAAGTGTACTATCGTAAATTCCGATGGCTTGCACTTGATGGCTAGGTACCTATCGGTTTGACTGGGGTCATTTGCAATTTAAGATTAATTCGTCGTTGACACTTCGCGTGGCCTAAGGACTGGCTTTTACCTTGGACAAAGGATAAGCATTGCCATATAGCTGCCAGCCTTTTGGGTACATTGCCAGTGGCCAGCGATGCGGAGGAATTTTTCAACGCCATTTTTTTACTACTTTTATTTTTTGTTAGATATGTGTTTTTATTTATTTAAATGTATATTATACAGTATTCGTCGTTTCATCCAACTAAACTCCACATCGAATCAACATTAAATTGACAGTTATTTATTGACAGTAGGCCTCATCAGGAGGCTTGAAGTTACTCTAAGGGCAATGGACCTCTGGGCAATCCTGAGAGTGACATTAAGCCTTCTCGGAGTTTTCGAAATCAAGCAAGAAAATCAAAGTTACCGTAGCCTATGGATGCGGGACTCACAGGACCGGTTGTTGTGGCGATAGTTGGGATGGCCTTTGTCCAGCAGTGGACGTCGATTATGACATTAAAAGGGTTTTTTTTCCGTTGCCATGGCGAGGAGTGGAGTTCCTTAAAACTGAATTGGAATATACCTTTTTTGGTTTCTGAATAGGAAATCATCAAATGGCTGCTCCCGCTCTGGATGGAGCGGAAGGGAGTGTCAGACTCTTAGTGACTAAAACCCAGCCGTAATCCTCCTAATGCGCTTGGCGTTTCAGGGCCGCGGTGACTCTTTCGAACAAATTCCGCAATACTTGGAATATACCTACCTTAGCTTAACTTTTGACAAATAATGTGCGTATTGCGTTGCCCTTTTTTACACATGCCTTTGAAATTGAATTAATTATGCGTTAAAGAAAAAACACCTTTCATCCAGAACAGTTAATTCACTGTTGATCAGTTTCTAAGAGTGCCACTTGACTGTAAAAGAAAACTACATACTGCAAAATATACTTCAAAGGATAATAATAGAACAAAGATATAAATGCTTAAACATTAAAGCAGACCATAACATTTAATAATAACAATTATTGTTGATAAAATAAACATGACGCATACACATGATTACAACAAAGTTACTCATAAAATATCATTGACAACATTATAAGCTCCATACATACATAATTATGTACCGACGAATAAGCAATTGGAATCTCCTGTTAAGGCATTTACAATGAACTACTGATAAAATAGTAAAAGGTACTCGTATCTGTGTCGTTATTTCAGTGGTCGCTAGAGCTACGTGACTACTGAGTCGTCCTGAGTTCGATTCCCAGGTCAGACAAAGTGTTTTTGAGTTTTTCATTTAAAACCAGCCAGATAGCAGTAGCAGCCAAGTAAGGTACAAATACAGACTCTGAGTAGGGTTTTATTTCCGGTTCATGGTAATGGCTCGCTCATCACATTTGACTCGAAAATCATGTAAACATAGGAGGGGATGCAAATGGTTGTACTTGATTTTCAATAAAATATACAAAAACTAAGAAAATAAATCAAACTGTATATTCGCAACCGGGTGTTAAAGATGCACCTCCCTGAAAATTATCCAACCAGCGCCTATGCATGCAAATGGATAGTGATTGCTAATTTAGGTACACCTCTGCCAACCCCTTCCAGGAATGCAGGCGTAATGCTATGTTACAATTAAACTGACTCGTCTTCTATGACGAATAATATTTTCATTGTTTCCTTCTAACCTTTGAAATCCAACTTCTCTGAATTTTGTGAATCGGTTTTATTGACTGTGAAAAATTGTAAGGGTCAATGAAGGGGTCCTGTTACAATGTAGCCTTTTTCAAATGAAAGGGATTTAATGGCGATGCGAGTCATTTGATTGTTGGCAAATATTTCACATTTTATGGCTATCATATGGGGGCAATTAGGAAAGTTTTCTGACTAATTTAATTGAGTTAGCTGCATCAAGATCTTTGTTCGCGCGGCGTTTTCTTGCTGACTTACATTTCCTTTGTATTCAGTTGCTAACTGTGAATTAGTTGGAGTATGGACAAATTGAAACAAAGTTTGAAGAGAATCTCTTGTAATGGTAACAGGTAATTTATAGACTAGTATTAGTTGTACTCGCAAACGAAGGGTGTCCTACGAAAAACAGAATAAATCACGCTTTTTTTAGATTTAAATTAAATTTCATTTAATTTTAGTTACAACTACAATATTTAAATTATAAGATACGAGTATAAACATGCATAATCAACCTTTTAACGTTCCCACTGCTGGGACACAGGCCTCCTCTCTAGGAGAGGGAATGGGCCATAATCCACCACGCGGGCCCAGTTTGGGTTGGTGAATGTCACATGTCTTCGAATTTTTGGTTCAATAACATGCTGTCACGATATTTTCCTTCACCGTTTTGAGAGCAGTGGTGATGAAATAAATTACACAAAGCAATGCGGCCTGGCTGGGTTTGAACCCGCGATCTACAATTCGTAAGTCGGTTCCGTTACCACTTGGCCACCACAGCTCTCAATTTATTAGATATACTTTTAGCTTTTATGTTTTTTGGCAAAAGAAACATACATTTGTTCAGCGGGATGTATCTAAATAAACTTAATAGGTTAGACGGACAGTGCAGGCTGTGTGCGTTAGAACTTCTTCAAATATGGAACTTTAAAAATCAAAGTTAATTGGTAGATAATTATGAGACTTATTATGTCTTTGTGTATGCATCCGGGTACAAACCCCGCGTTTAGTCTTTTTTTAACAATGGTAATATCGACCCTATCTGGAAGTCCTTGAGAAACATTCCGATTCTGTTGGAGATCCTTAATCAGCGGGTCAACGACCGGGCAGTAATAGTGATGTACGAAGTCAACACCCAGTTTTATTCCCTTAAAAACATGATAATGTCAAACTGATTTTCCGCTGATAAAACCTTTTATCACTGACAGCCATAAATGGAATAATTAAATCTTAGCACTCAATTAAATTGATACTTAACTTAAAATTTATAATGTCGTAGGTTTTATTTGATATCCTCGTCAGGGTTTTCAGTATGGCACCTTCTTTGTTTATTCAAATCAAATACTCTAAATGTTGTGAAAAAAAGAAATCAACTAGGTATCATCAAATATTAATTGCATTATCAATTAATTCTTACATCATTTTGTAGTTTTTAGTAACATATTATGTAGACCGCTATAAATTACAGCAGTATATTTTTTAGTTTATGTTTTGTTCATAATAAATGGACAATGGTGGTTCGTTGACTTCAAATCTCGCCATCTTTTGAAACATCAGTCTCACTGATCTAAACTTTCCAAAAATAAAATATTTGATATAGGAACTTAAATCGTGTTGTCTAACTATTCAAAACTCATTTTAATAGAGCCTAAAATATTTGTTCATAACCCAAAAATCACCTTACAAGACAAGGATACAAATAAAAAATCCTTTCCGCTTTATAAAGAAGCTTTATAAACGTTAATATTAATTTAAGACACCCACTGTGTATCCCGACAGTACAAGAAAATAACTTTATTCACTCCGACACAGTAGTGAGGCCATAAAATATTAAGTTTTGACAAGAAAGGGCGACACGACTATGAGTAAACGGAATCTCCGCTCCAAAAACTGCTCATCAAGTTAAGCCTTCACAAGTATCACTTATCGCTTCTTTAGTGGCTCGGGGAGACCGTATAGTCAAATATTATTGCTTACATAAAAATACACGCCTACGTTCTTCAGTAATAAAAAGAACTAAAATTATTTAGCGTGCACCTGAATGCGTATATGGGAAGATCGTAAAGTCTGTCGTTCGGGTCACCTCGGCCTTCAAGTCGTCATGACAAAATGCCGGCGCACTGCACTAAAATCCATAATAATATTATAAATGCAAAAGTAGCCTGGCTGTCTGTCGGATTGTCTGTTTGTCTATCTATCGTTTCGTCCATGAATCTGTTTGTGCATCTGTTCGTCTGTCTCTGTTTGTTACATCGTCTTCGCGTGTGTGGATATGTAGATGAAACTTAGCACAGGGTTAGACCATATCCTTTATTAGGACGCAGGATAATTTCATCTAGGGGCTATCTCTCCTTTGGATACTTTCCGAATTAACACGGACAAAGCCGCTGGTAGAAGTTAGTTTCACATAATCGCATTAAAAATCCTTCATAAATGTATTTAGTGTCGTCGTATACAAATCAGGGAGTACCTTAAATCGTTGGAGGTTTATGCTCGCGTTCAATTTCTCTTAAATATATTGGGGCAGTAACCAGATGTAAACTTTTAATGCCATGGAAGAATTTTTGGATGGAACGGAACAGGGCTTTGCCCATATACGGTATGCGCTTTACTGCTTCTTATTTCCAAATGGTTATTTTACTTCGTCGTGCCATTTTCCTTATTAGCCGGCCGTTTCGATATGAGGTGAAGTAGTAGGTGCAAAATGCAGAAGACTTAAATTCTAAAGGGTTTGAAACGACCGCAGGTCCGGGATGATGGTTTATGGAGGTATTGTGGACAGGTAAAAAAATGTTTGAGCTAAAGACTCATCATAGCTTTTAAAACCTTATACCATCTGCTGATTTAACTACACTGTCTCGTGGTTAAGAGCGTGTGTCAATAATTTCCGATATTTCGAAATGCGAGCAATAAAGACGCGAAAGACTCACAAACTACAAGGAGTTCAGACTCATGAAGGAGTAAAATTTTCGGTATCAAACAACTTTTTTACGTAAAGCCGTGTAGAAGTAAAAAGAAAACTCACTTTGGTAATTATAAGGTTGTCTTGAAAAGATCGCTTTTAGCGATAAGGCCGCCCATTGTGTCACCCTATGTAATGTTTCTTTGTATATATTTTCTGTGACTTGTATGGTGTACATAATAAAGAGTATTCTATTCTATTCTATAAAAATTAGTCACATGGCAGCAGTTTTAAAATATAACTGCCATGTTTCGTACATAAAAGACCTTTAATTTTTTGGATGAAAAATCATCAAATGGCTTTCTCCCATCTGGGTGGAACAGAAGGGAATGTCAGACTCTTACTGACTAAAACTCATCCGTGTACCTCTTAATGCAATTTGCATGCGGTAACTCTTTCGAACAAATTCCGCAACTTCCAAAACACTCTGCATTATTTACATTTTTTTTAACGAAATAAGGTCTATGACAACACAGTAGCTTCATAATATTAATAGACTCGTCCCTAGCAAAAATTAATCAGGTGATTTATAAACAAACAATCCAAATCTAGTCTACGCAGCCATTAAGGGGATCCTTTCCCTCATTTGACTTTCATAATACCATCGATACAATAACACAGATCATTATGTTAATATTATGTACTCAATAACCATATAGTTTGATTTCTATATACATAATAACACAGCAAAGATTGTTCTTTGTATCTATTCTTATGTTATGGTATCCTTATTATTGGCGTTATATTTAACTTTCTTTGTCCATCGTTTACTCCCACGTTCAGTCCCAATAGAAACCGTTAATTTTTCCCGAATAGTCTATGACACTTAACAATGATTTATGTTTGTGTGTATGTTTTATCTCAGAACCACCCTAAGTTTGACTGGTTAAAAAGGACCAAGGCATTAATGCCTTCGGGGTCTTATAAGATCGCTGACCTGCAGTGGATTTTATATTAATATGTACCTTGAAATAATTGTGTAGAATTTTAACAGAAAACAATGCAGAAAACTTTTACAAACACACGAATTGACATATAACATCATATGAAATTACATTAGATTTAGATAACATACGTACATACCTAGTTTTTAGTGCGGTAACGGTACTTCAAGATGTGCTTCCATTTAAAAAAATATTTATAAAAGAAGGCGTCAACTTTATTATAATGGCAAATAAAAATTTGGATCGCATAAGAGATAGTAACACAGTTACTTTTACGATTTTTAAATCGACTTTTAACGGCATTGTGACGCCTTCAGTGAAATTAATTTTTAAAAGTATTCTGGTGGTGGTGCAATTGAAAATTATTTTAATTGGCTATTAAAGTATGAAACTGCTTTATTAATTAGGCAAACTAATATTTTAGTGATGTTACGAAGGCTACATTAGACAACTTTTACACTTGCGTCTGCGTTTTCGCAGGTCCAAAATTTGCCTTCGGAGATTGCTGAGGTTAACAGAGATGTAGGAGAAAAAATTTAGAAGTGGAAGATTTAGAAACAAAATGAAAAACTTAAAATACAAGCCCGCTAAAAAGTTCGAGTAGTCGAATGCAGATATATTCCGCAAGAGTTCTTGCGGAAGTTACAGCCAATTTGCGAAGGGCGAAAAATTTAGAAATAAAGAAAATAATGTACCGAGCCTTGTCCCAACTATTTTAAAAATAAGGTAGAAGACGAAAAGCGTAAAACTAAGCGAACTTGCTTGCAAGCGGAACTCCTCCGCTTGCAAGCTAGTTCGCTTTGCGAAAATTCCGCATTTGCGGACGCGGAGATAAGATTCCGTTGCAACCCTACAATTCTTTTTTATACTACTATTTAAAAATATTGATCTTATTTATTTGGAGTAGAACACGAGAAGTGAAACCAAATTCGAACTTGTCTAATATTTTCACTTCTAAACTAGGCCTCACTGACGTATTATTCGAAGCTTTTTAGGTAGTGGTGTCACTTGAGACAAGCTGCACGAAGCTGCATCTGTTCTAAAAGCAATTTCGAAGCTAGTTTTATAATCCGACCGAATGAATGATTGACCGGCTGACAGACTAGAACTTACTGAACTTTGGAAAGATATGACACTTAAAGGGTGTCCTAGGGATTTGGCAAAAATACTTCCGACATACACTGGTCTGGTACTTGTGTATCAAAGATTACGTTAAGTCGCAGGAAAAAGTAAGTTACAATTTACATAATATTTAACTAGGTCAACTTTGTTGTTCACGGTGTTGTATTGATTTTATTTAGTACCGCTCTCTATTACATTTGCCAATTATGTGATGGGCAGCGGAGGAGTCCAAAAAAACACCAAAATTTCCACTAAATGAATTTAATAAGGTAATTACAGTTAATTCTTAATATTAGGTGAGTAGGTACTAAGTGGGTGTCCTAACGACCGATGTATGTGACGAAAGGCCCCGCGCCGAATCTGCTGGTTAGTTTTATTGGATGCCTCAAGTTGGGTTGTGCAATCTGTTCACAGTAACCGAATGTATGGTGATGACGTATCTGGGAGGCACTCACAGATATAACACTTCCCCCCTTAGATGAGCAACTATTTGCCAATTTCTACGGCAAAAGTTGCGGCTTTCTTGTTCCGCTGCGACAACTCGATGTCTTCTTTATTCAGCTGCGCACGCAGCGCTCAGGGGTTCGATACCCCCAGTAGATCGCGATGATCGTGGGTGGAAAATATTGTAGGCGGGAAATAGCGACCGACTGTAAGGAATTTATGCAACTCACATAAAGTACATATCGGCGGCTCCCGTAGTATCGATGTCTGGATACGGTCTACAGGATCTCCAACGGCTGCTTTTGGTTCTTCCGGATTGTCGACCACGCACGTTGAAACGTGAACAGCACGCACAAATGTCCAAATGTTCAGCTCGATCGTGAAATTATAGTCTTTGATTTGCACGCACTGACTCGACAATCCTACCGACTGCGCCAATTATGTGATGGGCAGCGGAGGAGTCCAAAAAACACCAAAATTTCCACTAAATGAATTTAATAAGGTAATTACAGTTAATTCTTAATATTAGGTGAGTAGGTACTAAGTGGGTGTCCTAACGACCGATGTATGTGACGAAAGGCCCCGCGCCGAATCTGCTGGTTAGTTTTATTGGATGCCTCAAGTTGGGTTGTGCAATCTGTTCACAGTAACCGAATGTATGGTGATGACGTATCTGGGAGGCACTCACAGATATAACATGCCTGTAGACTGTGAAGAGTAAGTCAAACACGCGTTAATAAATCATATGTAAAAAACTCAACCAAGCTTTAAGTAATTAAATTCCTCTAAAGCGTTGGCCATACCAACGCACATTCAGTTCGTAACGCCTCCTTGCAAAACATACAACGTAATTATATGCGCCTAGATAGGAGCCTTGCGGTATTAATCGAGACTTGCTCAGAATGATGTGGCCGAGCCTTTAGCGGGCGGAGTCTAATAACAATAAAGATCTCACATTAAACGCCGGTGCATAGGCAAAGATAATAATTTGGTTCAATAAATAACACCTCCACTCACAATCATAAATCTTTCCAGTCATTTCGTTCGCCTGTTCAAATTAAAAAAAAAAAAACTTAAGTGCTTTTTTCTGTTTAAGAAAGTTAACGAGTTCGAGTATTTTACAAAAGCCCCTTAAACTTTACACTTCTTAGAATCCACGGTGATAATCCAGACAAAAGGAGTTCCATTGCCGTTTTAGTTTTATAACTTGGTAAAAATCTTGAAGAAATGTCACGATACAATGTAAAAATTTTACCACATACTACGAATTTCAAATGAATGTTTTATTATCTTTGAAAATTATATGGTTATTGGTATTCAAATAAATCAATTAACAGCTTTCAAAATTCATCTTACTTTGACCCACTTTTGCAGGCGCTTAAAGGAAAATGTCAACTCAAAACAATGTTTTATGTCGCCTACTTGTTAATTTCAATAATGCGAAATAAACACTAGAATAATCTTTATTGTTTAGTAACAATTTACGCCAGAACAATATAGGTACTATTATCTTTGGTTGTTTTACTTTCGTATTTAGTTACATGTTATGGCGCCGCACTAAAAGCCGTAAACTGTAAATTTCTAGTACTCGTAATAAACTCTTTCTAGAAAGTCGTTCGTCTTGACTAATAGTTACCTAATTAATCGATTTCTTTAAAAAAACATTTTACCTTTTTTATCCGACTCCCAAAAAAGGAGGAGGTTTTAAGTCGACTGTATTTTTTCCTTTGTGTGTGTGTTACCCCATAACTTAGTACTGGGTGTTCTGATTTTGATGATTCTTTTTTTATTCGAAAGCTGGTGCTTGTCGTGTGGTCCCATTTCAATTTGATTGAAATCTGAAGACTAGTTATTTGAGTTATCCCTAATAAAGTGTGGCTACGTTGACGATGTTTTCATTCTCTCATTGCCGATGTAAAATGGAAAAAGAATCTGTATACGATGGTTTGGAAGAGCATCTTATTATTTCAAGGTGATCCCTTTCTAGTTTGGTGAAGATCTGATGAAGAACAGAGATGATAGGAAACGAAACTCTTCAATAAACGATAGCAAATCTTTCGGGATTGCTGAAATCGCATAATTATTTGTTTATTGTTTACACCAATTTATACCGTGTACCAACCCGCACTGGGCCCACGTGGTGGATTACGGCCCTCCTAGAGAGCAGGCCTGTGTCCCAGCAGAGGGAACATTGATAATGACAAAATTTCCCTATGATGTGAGTTTATTTTTTATTTGTCTATTTACATTTTACCTTTTTTTAATTGCGCTGAAGATAGGAAGTTACATAAAAAGTATTATAGTATTAAATGTAGTTATTTGTATAATAATATAAATTAGCAAATGCGCCTGAACTAGACCGAGCCAGTATTTTAGGGCACAGTTCACTTTCCAGAAATAATTATCGATATAACAATAGTTGGGTATAACAGTAGTCCTATATATAATTTACAACAGTTAGCATTACTGCAATAGCATTTACTGTGAGTGTTGTGTGCAAGTGTTTGATGTGTTTAATTTTGTTAGTTTTAATTTAAAACTTTTAGAAGTTCTTCTGTAGTTTTATAATCACATGAAAGTCCACACAAATAAAAGTTAATATCAAGATAAATATATCCCAAAAGGGGAAAAATATAGTTTGTATTTTAATAATAATATATCTTTATTTCAGACATACGTCCATACATGTTTAACAAATACAATTTTTAAATTGGAATATGTAAATAAATAAATAAAAATCAACAAACTCTCCTTATTTCATTGCTATCCTATTACCCAATTATAACCCGTTACAGAAATTCATAACATGTGTGTTGAATGAATGCTGTTTCATCTGGGGTCCGTGAAGACTCCGCGTGACGACTTTCGTTACAAAAAATACGCGACGGGTGGAGAGTTAAGCAGAGATGGCTCACATTTCAGAGATACATAATACTATGCAACAACGCCTCCGCATCTACGTCCTCCACATCATCCTTAGTTTGAATACTGGTTCCAGTAACTGTAAATCTGTACGCCTACTACACTCCTTTGTTAATAACATGCTAGGATTTACAGCAATAATCGAACGGTCAATATTGTTTCTCAGCAAAAGCTGATACTGGATGCAAGCGGCTTAAGCTGTCCAGAGATCGGCAGTATACAATATGCAATAGAATAAACGGAGAATATCATTACATTTCAACAACATTTACTATGACTGAAACAGCTAAGAAATATAAGCTGTTCAGTACATTTTATCGGGTTAACAACAATGTATGTAGCACTGGATTTTTTATCGCCCATTTCGTTATGGACGTGGAATTTCTTAAAAAATATCTGGAATAAAACTGCTCGAAGCCCAGCGTAAGTGCTACTGAGTATCTGGATATTATTCGTCTATTCTTATCTTTTTTTTTTTGGATGGGAAATCACCAAATGACTCCTCCCGCCCTAAGCGGAGCGGAAGGGAGTGTCAGACTTTTACTGACTAAAACCCACCCGTGATCCTTCTTGTGCCCTTTGCGTTCTAGGGCCGCGGTGACTCTTTCGAACAAATTCCGCAACCCTAGCAGGCACTGACCCTATGGGGCCCCGTCTTCGTTGCTGACGGCTCTTTGAGGCGCGGGTGGAATACGACGCGCCGTCGACTCGGGCCTGGTAGCTATCGGACGGCGAGCCACCCATAGCTCGCCATCCGCAGGCCCGAGCCTACGGTGGCCGGGAATCGCCCTGCGTTTCCCGACGCCCGGGGCGTCTTCTTCTGTTGCGGCGGCTGGGGCGTGAGGTTTCCCTCTGTCGCACGCGTTCCACCTCCTCCTTCGCTAACATTACTGCTTCGCAGAAGGAGGCGACCGGTTCCCATGCCTCCTCGCTCCGGACCATGGCTTGAAGTCTATTCTTATCTAGTTATTCTATTCTAGTTGTTGCCAGTGTCTCTATTGAGCATGAAGTCGTCTTGGGTTCAATGCCCAGGTGTGGTAATGAGTATCTCTGTATCAGCTTCAAATGTAGACTTGTGCCCGGTTTGCAGCAAAAGAATCGCTCTATTTCATATAATGACCTATGTGGCGAAATTTGGGTTTTATAATGCTATAAACACTACTTAACCCTTTGAGGTACACAGGTGTGGTGGTGTTATGCTGTGAGCTGACGATCTTCAAGGTTAAGTACCGCTTGCCGTGGTCGGTCTGTGGATGAGGTGAGCTTTTCTATGTCAGAAAGCATGCTGTTGGTAGATCTTTGGTAGTCATTACGGATTGTCAGAAGCCTGAAAATCTGACTCCCGTTTTGCCAAGAATTACCGTGTTACCCAATTAATGGCCTAATAGATACCTATTAACATCAGCCTGTACTAAAACAAACTTGTATCACTCTTCCTTTCATCCAAAAGATTAATAACAGGTTATAAAAAAATGATTTATCTGTTACTAAATACTTTATTCGTTCATTCTGGTTTATAAGCCTATTACAATCTATTATATTGACTCTAATGAGAGATTTACATATATAATAGTAAGGAAATTAATTTTAAGTATAATTTCTATGACTTTAGAACAAATTAAAAAAGCTTTGGCTATAACAAGTATTTATCGGTCTTGATAATTAATGGTTATATTATTGACTTGAAATGTGATATGATTTGTAAATTACGATTGGGATTATCGCCTCATTAGGTTTTGAATGCATTTGTTCGTTTTAATACTTCCGTATAGTTCGGGTAAAAATATAGTTTTTTTTTTTTTGCGGATTGAACACCGCCCGTGCATGGGATGTGGACGGAAAGTGGACCATCTTTTTAAGCTCTATTTGCATCAAGTTACGCAGAAGGAACTTGCATGCTTCAATTGTCACACGATGCAAGTTTCATCTTAAAAGTATACAATATATTGAAGTTTTTTGAAAAAACCCACGACGTTAAAAACATAATTGAAAAAGAATAAAATAATTAATAAAAACCCCCGACTTACAAAATTAATGTAACCTTAGAATATCCGTCAGGGCTGCCATTCAATGAACTAGTTTGCAGATAGTGATGACAGCCCCCGTCGGATATTCCCAAACGCATACACTGTCTCCGTTCCGTCGTGGGAAAAATTAACTAACACTGTTAAAATGATTATAGTCAATTACATGAATAATTAATATTCTTAAACGGTATCTATGGTCGAAGTCGACTACGGCGAGGGTGCTGTGATGATCTCAACATGTTTGCGCGGCAAACTTGGCCAGAGGGTGCCCCAGAGTGAGAGGTATGGAAGGATATAAGGGAGGTATTTTCCCAGTAGTAGGACATGGCTGACGAAAAAAAAAGATGGTATCTCAAGGTGAATCGATGACCTACTGAGAAATCTGCTAGTGAAATCACAACCAGCAGATTTCCGTGGATCTTGCATTGATACATTTTTATGGCACCCGCGCTGCATCTGTAACCTTCAGCAGGCTGCAATGAAGTATATCTATCTACAAGTACAAATGATGAACTAAAATATCTCTTCCACTAGCAGTAGGTACCGCGACAATCAGGCTACCAAAATGTGAGCCAAGAGCGGATACTATTTTTTTAGTATAGTAAATAACTACTACGCAGATATGTTAAAATTCTCAGGGCTTATAATTGTTTAGCATTGGAAATTTTAGGCCTGTTGTGATAGCTATGATCACAGATCATTATTAGTATTGGCTTTAAATGATTGACGACGGAAAAATATGCGAAAAATAACATCTTTCGAAGTATAACCTTGTCACCTACTATTAATTAGGAATGTTTACTAATGGAATTTGATTTATGTATTCGTGGAAAAAAATCAATACTTACATATGCATAATCTTGTCGATTGTGTATTATTATCAGAAATTATAACGGAATTTTCTTGAAAATTAATTAATTTCATAGTAAGACCTTGTTTTCTGACGTACATACATATATGCAACTTAAATTAATGAAATGGTGACATTAAAAAAAGTGACAAATAAGTGCTCCGAAGACCCCGGCAACTATGCTGGCATCTCTTTGAGGCGCGCATGGAACCCAAAGTGCCGTCTACACGGGTCTGGTCCTTATCCGAAGGCGACCTACCCATCGTTCGCCAGGAGTCCCCTTCGGAGGCTGGGGCGTCATGCGTCTCGCCTTCTCCTTTAACGCAAAATTAAGTGACTGCTTCCCATGCCCTCTCGCTCCTGACCAAGACCTGACTCGAGAGGTTGCCACCGCTGTTCGCCATTACAAGGGCGAATAAGCCCCGTGCAAGTAGGGCAGACCTCCACCTCTGTGCCCGGTCCACACAATGATGATATCCGGACGTGTTCCCCCGCCCAATCTGAAAAAGGTACCTCCCGAAACAATGGTGTCCGATAGGGACATTCTTCAGGTGGTACTTGAGAACGCCGTAGCTCTCCAAAGAGGGGACTTATTGACACGATTGTGCCATGCCCAGAATCGAAACCGTACCACAGGCCAAGCAGTTGCATTTGCAACCATCAGCGGATCAACCAAACAGCTGCTAATAATAGTTTATTTACTCTTGACATTTACGTGACAATTATTCAAGATTAATTTCGATAACTTGAAGAATTGTCAAATTGCGTCTTAAAAAAATATAAATGACATTATTTAAATAATCTCTGTTTGTAATAAATAAAGCAAAAACAAAGGTCACGGCGGTGTCACAAAGTAGGTTAACTTTGTACATTTGCAATTAATATTAGTTTTGAGTAAATAATTAAGAACCTGTTATATAATTATCATACTCATTGTTGATAATATTGATAGGATTTATAAATAAAATGCCAGGGTTTTTATGATATATTATATTTGGTAACATTTCGGTTGCTTAGCAACGATTTCCTTGTTGCTGTTATGCTAAAATAATCTTATATGTACTATGTAGTCTAAACTTTTTGGCAGATAATATCTAGGGATGTTTCATGAGAACCAACGCGTTACCGTAATGAGCGCTTCTATGCTGGGCAAGATTGCGCGGTGTCCGGCTGAATTAATGAAATCTGAATTTAACTGACGTACGTATTTATTTCACTTTTAATCACCATTCACTCTGAAAGGTTCTTTAACTCATATTATAATATAATACTTCACTAAGTTTCTCTCTTGGTTTGAAAAAAAAACTTTCTTATGGGTCACCTTCATCATAATTTACAGATACTTATAGATTACTAGCCGCCCGCGGCTCCACCCGCGTGAATGGCGGAAATTATCTCAAGGGAATATACTCCCGGAATATAAAGTGTCTTGTGTTATTCCAGACAAAAATCTACCTCTGTGCCAAATTTCATCCAGATCCGTTCAGCCGTTCTGACTTGAAAGAGTTACAAACCTCCATACATACAAACGTTCGCGTTCATAATAAAAAAACTTTTTACAAAAAAATACAACCAACTTTTACACAAAAAATCAAAAAAGTGCAAAATAACTTTAATTTCGGAACTCGGTGTTGGTGGTTGCTTTTTCGTTTTTTGAACACCGACTTCCGAAATTAAAGTTATTTTGAACTTTTTTGATTTTTTGTGTAAAAGTCGGTTGTATTTTTCTGTAAAAAGTTTTTTACTTTTCACTTTTTAGTGGTACCTACATCCCCTCCCCTCCCCCCACCTAAACGAACCAATCACATTGGTGTAAAAAAAACGCACTGCTCCTTTGCAGAGTAAACTAAAAGGTCGTCAATGTAGACAATGTAGATATTTTTTTTATATTTTTCGAAAACCGCTTGGTCGATTTCGATAAAATTTTCATGGGACCATTTGGGAAGTGAAGGAAGGGAAGAATTTTTCAAATCGGTTGACAAGCGACGGAGTAATGCGCGAACAAACATAAAAAAAAAATACAAACATCCGAATTGAGAACTCCTCCTTTTTTAGAAGTCGGTTAAAAATAACTAAATTTAGTATAGAAACAGCGAACTTTGAGTAAAAAAATATTGTACCAAAACTTTGAGAAATTAAATGAAAAGTTAAACGTGTGTTACAAATGATATTCATGTGACGTCATTGAATATTAATTTAAAGTAATAACCGAATTATACTTTACTATATTTTAATTACTATTTGTTTAACTTGGAAATTATCGTGAATCTATGATTGCTTAATTTGATAATTAATACACACAATAATATTGACACAAGAGTGATCATGTCAAATGAATGTATATTTTTGTCCGCTTGCCAATTTAATTGAAACACTATACCTACCTTTTAAAATAATTAAGGAAGTTGAAGTGTTAATACAGTAGCTACAATATAGCTTAAACGTATTAATTAAATATTAATACATCATGTTTCCTAATAAAGTAGCTATTTACACATAACTTGATAATGTCATAATTTTAACGAGAAAACAAGCACTTGGATTTAAACATAACTTACTACAACTAAATATGGGTGTGTTATCTATGGGTTTTTTAAGATCTAGGTGGAGCAGAAGGGAGTGTCAGACTCTTACTGACTAAAACCCATCCGTGTTCCTCCCAAAGCCCTTTGCGTTCCAGGGCCGCAGTAACGCTCTCGAACGAATTCGGCAACTCTGGATCTATGGGTACACTTTTGAAACTTCCGACAAATATAAGCAGGATGAATGGATGAACTTTGGTTTATTAGTAAAATGCAGAGCTGCGGTTAGGTGACTCTTATTCGACCACCGTTAGATAAAAATATTATATGTACATTCAAAGTCTACCGTTGGCAATCACTACCCGTAATCACGTAGGGATGAAGTATGTGCGCTGGAAATCGAAATGACCAGCAATGCTATTCTGTAAGAACTCGCTCCAGTTCTCACTTCTGATTCTGCGGTGAAAACTGTATTTGGTATTCTGTAACTTGATGAAAACTACGCTAGCGCCACTAAGTGAGAACATAGGTGAAGCGAACTACTTTTAAGTGAAGAGTTATTTAACTTGACAGTCAGAATACCAAATACTTTTTACTTCAGGTGAGTTACGAAGTGTAATCGAAAATGAGATATGAATCGTATTCGCACGTGAGTTCTTACAGAATAGCACTGCAGGAATCGGTTTCCTGATATCCTCTTTACGAATACACAACAGTCCCGGGTAGGCTTATGAACAGGAAGATTTTTATTTTTCGTTGCACCGAGGCCATCCAAGACCGTCCTCCTAATGTGAGAACCAAGCTGTGTTAAGACTTTCACCCACCACCATCCGACTATTTGCAACCCCAGGAGCATCTGCCACCAGAGTCCTGGGCGTGAACTGCAGTGGTTTATGGAGCGTACTGAATCGGTTGCGCACCCAGATAGGCCGCTGCAAACGCAACTTGGCGAAATGGGATTTATAGACCCGTCAGCTACCTAATATGAGATCGGTACTCTTTACTATAAGCAAGCAGTTGACTTAAAGTAGCTAACTGCTGAGTCGGCAAAATCTACGGAGTTAGCTATCTACATAAGAAGAAGGTAATTTCTATTGCCTAACGAAATTTAAAAGCTTGGTAGAGTTAATATTCTCCATTAGTAATAAGACACCTTTTTAAACAATCGCTATGGGAAAGTAATTCCTATTATGATTTAGGGATTTCATAGAATTAAGTAAACTGACCACAATTGTATTACAGAAGCATAAAATGCCCAAAAAGGTTTTATTACGACATTCTAGAAAAAGTTCAATAGCCCCGAAAAATTATGAATAAAATATGATTTCAGTCATGAATAACTTTGTGTTTTTCTACGTATTTCGGTACCGATTAAGGTTTTATTATTTTGCTTGATATTTTCCCTCCTTTCTTCAACAAAATATTAAAGAAAGAGTTCTCGCGCAGTTTTATATCCTTTACAGGAGTCGTCAACCTTAAAGCAGGAAATGTGTGGTTATTATTTATTGAGGGTCTCGATCTTAAATTCACGAATACCACCAAAAGCAATATTTACCTTACGTTAGCGTGATTTGTAATAATTTTACATTTCTTTTTGTTGTGTAATCTTAAACTTACAATGATTTGACATGTGTCTTAAGTATTAACGGCTGATTAATAAACCTTTTGGGCTTAAACCTCTTAGCAAGTCTGTAAGACTTTAGTCAAACTTTAGGAGTCAACGAAATGTTAAACACTAATAAAAAATGTTCCTACAATAAATGTGTCATTAAATCATCACTCTTTAGGGTTTTTACTAAACGGTTTTATTTGGCTTGACCTGTTCATTTTTGTCAGAGTCAAATTTAATAGTTGAAATGCTACCCTTCTTCTTTTGATGGATGCAATACAATTTAGTATATGCAATATCATTGTTAATCCAAGATGACTAACGACTCAAAATGGCGAGTTGCATATATTTGTATCCATAGTATGGATATCAAATAAAAGGGCTGAACTAGTAGAACACTGTATACGAATCTATGATTGACACCGGAACAAAATGCCATCTATACTTATAATAAATCTGTAGAGAGGTCAATTCTGTACAAGGAATATATTTTCAAAATAACTATCAGGGGGTGATTAGTGATCGATACTGGTGCCAAAAATGCAATCAGTAAAATTTTTGTCTGTCTGTCTGTCTGTCTGTCTGTATGTTCTTTATAGAAACAAAAACTACTCGACCGATTTTAACGAAACTTGGTGCAATTATTCTTCATACTCCTGGGCAGGTTATAGTATACTTTTCATCACGCTACAATCAATAGGAACAGAGCAGTGAAGGAAAATGTTGGGAAAACGGAAGAAGTTATTCCATTTTTTAAGCTTCCGTCGCGTGTGTAGCCTTAATGGTTAAAGTTACATAGAAATCATGTATTACGGAAATGTTCTACATAAAATTATCTAAAAAATATCCCGAAACAGCATGTCTATCTTTTGTCAATTTTAAACCGATCGGGCTGAGAGTTTCAAAATCGGGGGTAAAGTAACTATTCCACGCGGACGAAGTCGCTGGCAGAAGCTAGTATTTAATATTTGTTATTGCGTAACGAAATACTAACTTTAAAAAATATATTTTAGCTAAACGGTTTCATCATCATCACGGCCTGTTGCAGTCCACTGCTGAACATAGGCCTAGCTCCAACTGCACGCCACTTAGATCTATTTTCGTTAAACGGTTTTATCTATACTAATATATAAAGCTGAAGAGTATGTTTGTTTACTTGACCGCGCTAATCTCAGCAACTACTGGTCCGATTTGAAAAAATATTTATGTGTTAGATAGCCCATCAATCGAGGAAGTCTATAGGCTATAATCATCCTATATAGCAGGCTAAGACCAAATGCAGCGGAGCAACAATGAAGAATGTTTAATAACTATTCCACGCAGACGAAGTCGCGGGCAAAAGCTAGTTGAAAATAAAGATAATAAATGTGTAGATAATGTACTAAAAGCTAAAAATAATTCGTTAGGCATTAGGTACCAAGGGGCCCCATAAGGTCCAGTGCCTGCTAGGGTTGCGTAATTTGTTCGAAAGAGTCACCGTAGCCCTGGAACGTAAAGGGCGCAAGAAGGATCACGGGTCGGTTTCAGTCAGTAAGACTCCCTTTTGCTCTGCCCAGAGTGGGAGAAGTAATTTGATGATTCACCATACAGAAAAAAATGCCTTAGGTACCAATTATCACACCACTCTCCTCATCAATGAAGGGCATTCATCAGGCAAAAAAATAAAATGGTGGGGCGAAGCGTAACCTGAGCTAATATGTAAGCAGCATTTTATTATTTAAAGATAGACGTGTGTTTTTGATTTTAAAAATGATGCGAAAAATATCCTTTGTTTGTCATATTCTTCTGTCTATCTTTGACAATCTATAGTTGAAATGGTCACTCCTTGTCGACACACGACACCGGGATCAGGCTAGGCGGGGGTGACGTTGTTCCCTTTACGAGGTAGTGGAATAAAACAAGCGACATAGAGGTAAAAACACTTTGTATTCACGTAATTCTAATACAATCACTCTACTTTACTTGTTAAACTAACGATATGAGTCAAAATAATTAACACGCGCTATTTATAATAAACTCGGCACAACTTTACACAGACTTTTTATACTTTGATACAATTTCACAGCACAGGGAGACAGCGAGTAGTTACTCTGCTGGAGGACAAGTGAAGACTGACTCATTGTTCTAACGGCGGTCTTATTTATAGATTACGCACATGGGCGCAAGTATTGTGTACACTGATTTCTATCTGCGCCGGATCTACCAAGCGTGGGCGCGCAAGCGATGGCCGCCCGCCCCTTCCCCCTTGTCTTCCTCAAGCTTGGCCTGCGACTAACAATAACAAACCCCGACAGGTTTCGACTTGTCGAGCTTGAACCCGGATGTAAAATCTTCATCCAATCAGCGGGTTTGTTTACTTAGATGGATGGAACTTTGTCATATTTACTTGTGGAACATTACTTAAATTGTATACCTATGTTTTCCATCTTTATTATGATTTAATAAAATACCTATAATCAAAACTATCTCTGTGCAATTACAAACTGTCTTACTTACATTCTAATTACTTATATTCAGTCAGTCAGCTTACTAACAATAGTTATAAGTCAATATTGTAATTACTAACACAACGGGTCTTGACTATCTAAATAAATGATCTATTTATTATTGTTTCTAATCATTTACAGCTAATCGTTACTGTGCTTCACCTACATTCCACCCCCAGTAACAGGGTTCAGCCGCATTACTTCCTGGTCTGTGGGAAGCACAATAATTTTAGTAACGGGCCGACGCAGGACCCCATTCACAGTCTTAATATCTACTACACGGATAATACCATCATTTCCGTGGTACACTGCTTTTATAATACCTTTTGTCCATGCACTTCGTTCTTTGTTATTGTCCGCGATCACTACCACATCACTGATACGCACATTTGGCACATTATTTGCCCACTTTTCACGACACTGTAGAGTCGGGAGATACTCTCGGAGCCAGCGCCGCCAGAACATGTCGGCGAGCGCGTTGACACGCCGCCACTGCCGGCGGGAGTCGATGTCCTCGGTGTCGCTCGGCGCAAATGGCGTACTCCCGGAGGCAGTGCCCAGGAGTAGATGATTCGGCGTCAGGACCACAGGTTGATTGTGGTCGTCGTGCACGTAGCTTAGTGGCCGGCTGTTCACGATGAGTTCGGCCTCGGTGAGGAGGGTGTAAAGGACCTCCTCACGTGGTGCTCGTTCCTCGCAGGCACTCAGACGTCCTCTCACTCGTAGCAACCCATTGTTGATGATCATCGGGTCTAATGATTTTATGTGGCTACTGTTAGGTACGGGAAGCCCTTTTAGGATGGCAGCCCGTTCTTCTTTGAAGCTGTCCTCCTGGCACAACTTAATGAGGCAGTCGTGCGCCTCTTCAAGGTCTTGAGACTGCAGCTCCGTCGTAGCCCGGTGTTTGCGGCACCGGCCGATAAAGATAAGTATGCGTGCCATCACACGCTGAATGCGTGACCATGAAGAATATCGCTCGTAGTCCAGGAGCGGTGTCGCGGGTGCAGTTGACGCGTGGACTCGTTGGATGCGCTCGAGGTCCACCTCCGCCGCCTCAGGTTCATGACACGCTGGCCACTGCTCCTGTGGATCACGTAAAAACGAGGGGCCCGAGAGCCACTTCGTGCAATTATCGGGCCAACACAATCTGGTCGCTTCGTCAGCAGGGTTATCCTCCGAGGGTACCCAGCGCCAGTTGCCTCTGTCTGACAGCCTATCTATATCATATATATATAAAGGGCCTATCCTGCATTTTAATAGTATTCCTAACAATGAATTCAACATGTCAGGTCCTGTCAATCTGTTATCATTCAGACACGTACCGTGAGACCTGGCGGCCGCGTCAAAAACTAAACGTAGTTTCCCCGGTTTGTTGGGGTTTACTACTCCGAAATGCGGTAAGTACCAAACTGGAGAATTATCTTCTTTACTTATCACTTTACGCGCATAACCTTCATCTAACAATCTTTCTATCTGTTTCGTATACGCCTCGGCGAACACAGCGTCCTTGCGCATGCGTCTTTCTATGCCATATAATCTTTGTCGGGCCTGATTATAATTATTAGGTAACTGAGTGTTCTCATGCTTCCACAGTAAACCTACTTCCCATTGTGACTTGTCAGGAGTGCGACGACTGGTGCTTTCTAATACGTGCAACGCTCGCTCTACGTCTTTATTTTTACGAGTATCTTGTGAAATGCCTAGGGCTTCTAATTCAAACTGAGATTTGACTAAATTATGTAAGTCGGGGAGGGAGACTGTCATGCAATTTACTGAATTATTATTGTTACTATTTTGAAGTGGTCCGTGTATGACCCAACCTAGCTTCGTAAGTGAGGCAACTGGCTTACCAGATCGTCCCCGTCGAATGTCCTGGCCGACGAGCAGCTCCCAGTTGTCCTGCCCGAGTAGTAGTAGCGGCTTGGCTCCCCTCATTTCCACGCAACCCAAGTCGCTGAGGTGCGCGTTATCGTTAATCGTCGCGGCGGACACTGTTTGCGTTGGTAAGCTTATGTTTGCCATTGTGCGGCACTTAATTTTATGGCACTGTCCATTAGGACCTTTTACTTGTACTTGTACCACTCGCGAAGTTAAGTCTGTTACTCCGTAGCCGCCCGCTGTTTTGAGTGTGAGAGGTACACACGGTCCCTCTAAGTTAGCGGCGAGTGAATTGTCTATGAGCGATACCGTCGCACCATCGTCTAATAACGCGTAACACTGAACGTCGACACTGTTTTCATAGTTTATAGTCACTGGCACTATCTTCAGTAGGGCTGAGGCTCGCCATTCCCCGATGTTAGTTACACTTTCTGTTTTGTTTACTTTCTGCGCTTTGTCCGCGTGTAACAATAGGTGATGTGCATAACCGCATTTCTCACATTTGTCGGCGCGGCAGAACCTCTTGGGGTGTTTTCTAATAAGACACTTAAAACACATGTTCTTTTCTTTGATTGTGTCCCAACGCTGTTGAACACTTAACTTTCCAAATTGCTCACATTTTTCAATAGCGTGCTCACCTTTGCACATTACACATTCCTTAGGTGAGAGGGACTCGTCACTCTGTGCGTTCACTCGTTGCATCAGTGGTGGCTTGTTAGTGACATGACGTGCGCTGTTCAATGGTCTAGTTTGACCGTAGACTTGCTTCTGTTGCTTCATGGGAGGTTTAGATGCACTAGGCTCGTTCATGATCGGCTGTACATAATAGGAGGTCGATCGTGCTAAATGTGTTAAGAAGTGTGATATTATTTCTAAGCTTGGTGACACTCTTAAATCCACCCCTTGTGAGTTATCTAGGCCCATAGCAAAGTCACCATACTGCGCGCGTTGCACTGGTGTCAGTTTGTTTAGTAGCTCACTCACTAATTGTGGGTTATTCAAATAACCTTCTGCACGAATATTCTTTAACAATGATACACAGTTTCTCACAGTCGTTGAGAATTTCCTCAGCTCTCGGCAGCTTTCCGTCACTCTGGGTAAATCTCTGACCTTTTTTAGTGCACACTGTAATACTAGGGTCGGATGACCGAACTCTTCCTCTAGGGCACGCATTATTGCTGACGGGTCTGTTGACGTTCGCAATAAGTCTTCAACCGCTATCTTCGCTTCGCCGTGCAGTGAGGTTTTCAGGCGTGCTAGGTTTTCATGTGATTTGAAACTGTACAACTCAGTAGTGTCCCAGTACATGTTTCGATAGGAAATCCACTCGGCGGGGTCGCCATTAAAATGAGGCAATTCATAAGCCTGCCTAGGTACCGGTCGCGGTCGTGCCAGTCCCGTAATCGCTTCTGCCAGTTGGTCTATCTTCCTGTCTCTTTCCCCTGATGACTCTCGCCGTCTTTCTGTTTCACCCACTCTGTCATATCTCTGCCGCCGTGTATCCGACTCAAGCGTTGATACTCGAGGTACACTTGCGACCGGAGTGGTAAAGACGGGATTATTCTCGGGCAGACGGAATCTCACTGCTGTCGACACTGGCAAGTACGCCGGCGTAGTAGGTGTCGTTATGTTGCCCACCGATACTGACGTCGACGACTCTATTATGCGTGGCACATTTATCTCGCTGGACACTGTAGGTTCACGGTACGTAAGAGATACGTTATTCACTCTACTTACGTTTTGTTCCCGGGTCACAGAGGTTTCACGGGGCGCGGCCACTTCAACAGGCGCGCGCGATACAGACTGCAACACTGTATCTTTTTCAATTACTTGGGGCGTTGTGTTAATCCATTCTTCAACGCGATGTGTCGTATCCACATCTGAATTTGAGTCATCACTTTCAGCAGCTGCCTCTATCTCGGCGATATCTGCTTCCACCCTTTTCCTCACGAGTTTTTCTTTTAACTGTACTAGCTCGCGTTCAGCTTCATACTCAATCCTTTTTCGTAAGAATTCGACGCTCTTGCGACTATTCTTAGATGAGCCTTTGCTGCTTTGTCTTGATCCCTGGCGCCTCCTCTCAGTTGTCTGCTCCGTATAGTCGAACACTCGGCCGGGGCCCGTCAGAGGTATATTACGAACGGATGTTGACGCAACAGTTGGTGCGACCGACGGCGAGCCTGGCGTCTTTTCAGACGGTAAACCTGAGTCCGAGGGGACGTCATTCTTGCGCCGCTCACTCATCTCGTCGGCTAATTTACGTAACTTGCTGCGCGTGGTTATAGCACTCTTTTGACTCATTTTATTCCACTCCTCTTGATGAACTAGATCCGGCTCCGAAGGACCAAAATGTCGACACACGACACCGGGATCAGGCTAGGCGGGGGTGACGTTGTTCCCTTTACGAGGTAGTGGAATAAAACAAGCGACATAGAGGTAAAAACACTTTGTATTCACGTAATTCTAATACAATCACTCTACTTTACTTGTTAAACTAACGATATGAGTCAAAATAATTAACACGCGCTATTTATAATAAACTCGGCACAACTTTACACAGACTTTTTATACTTTGATACAATTTCACAGCACAGGGAGACAGCGAGTAGTTACTCTGCTGGAGGACAAGTGAAGACTGACTCATTGTTCTAACGGCGGTCTTATTTATAGATTACGCACATGGGCGCAAGTATTGTGTACACTGATTTCTATCTGCGCCGGATCTACCAAGCGTGGGCGCGCAAGCGATGGCCGCCCGCCCCTTCCCCCTTGTCTTCCTCAAGCTTGGCCTGCGACTAACAATAACAAACCCCGACAGGTTTCGACTTGTCGAGCTTGAACCCGGATGTAAAATCTTCATCCAATCAGCGGGTTTGTTTACTTAGATGGATGGAACTTTGTCATATTTACTTGTGGAACATTACTTAAATTGTATACCTATGTTTTCCATCTTTATTATGATTTAATAAAATACCTATAATCAAAACTATCTCTGTGCAATTACAAACTGTCTTACTTACATTCTAATTACTTATATTCAGTCAGTCAGCTTACTAACAATAGTTATAAGTCAATATTGTAATTACTAACACAACGGGTCTTGACTATCTAAATAAATGATCTATTTATTATTGTTTCTAATCATTTACAGCTAATCGTTACTGTGCTTCACCTACACTCCTTATAAGATTGAAGCTATTCAGCTACATTATATCCAGTTTCCAGTCTAGCCTACTGGAAGCTTTGCGCTGAGGCAAAACAGATTGATTTCTATTTTGGAATGATTTCCTCATTGCTCCTAAATAAAATCAGCAAGTCTTTTAGTTCCTGGTATAATTTTTACCTACTATGAGATATAATATCAATATTTCATACCTTTCCAGTAAATTTGAATTTTTATTCGACACGACAGTTCGTTTGCTTTTTTTACAAATTCCACTAAATGTAAAATATTCAACGATGTCTAACCGCAAAAATGTCGCCATTATGAGTGCGATGGCGCCTAAATCTAAATAGTGCTGTACTACAGTCACGCTACGATATTTTGTGTTTGACGTTTTCCTCAAAATACATAGGTATATGATAAATATTATTCCCTGTAAAAGTAGGTATTCGATGCATAAAGTATGTCACCTTAACGCTTTAAAACGATATGAATGGATTCGTAGAATAATATTATGCTCTTGTTTACTTCATTCTATCTAAAATTAGGAATCGTCTCTACGAAATCCATCCATAACTTATATTATTATAATCATACAACATTTAATATTGTTTGTTACTAATGGGAAGATCCATTTTAATCACCATGTGACAAGCTTATCGCAGCCAACTGCTGAGCATAAGCTTTTTTTAACATTTCATTGAAAATAATAAAGAAAGTTTTGTTTTCTTATTTCGTAATATAACGCACTTGCAAAAGTAATAAAAGAAAAAATATCTTTTTTATCCAGCAATCTAGTTTTTCAAGCTACCTATTAAGTTAACAAGTCAATTAGTTGCGTACTTAAAGAAACAACAGAAATAAAAACAAGAATAAAGGTCAGATCACACCGAGACGCGTCGCGATGCGATGATGTTTAAAGAACAGACGGATTGTCACCAAATGACTTTTCCATTCGCAGCGGAAGAGACTTACTGACTAAAGAGTTTTAGTCAGTAAGTCTCGAATGCAAATGGCATACGGAGGAACACGGGTGAGTACCCGTGTTCCTCCGTATGCCCTTTGCATTCCAGGGCTATGGTGACTCTTTTGCACAAAATCCGCAACAGACCAGAGAGGGCCTAGCACGAATGTTGTTAACGTAACGTAAAACTTCAATATAACTATAATATTCGTTTCGCATATGATATAATTTATTTGAATTGGATAGTGTAATCATATTTTTGTATGATACAAATTGTGCATATCGCATAAAATTAAACTAAAAGGCTAAGACTAAGACTTTAACGATTCTATACGTCAAAACATTTGTGCTAGGCCGTCTGTTGTTTTGCACTGCATCGTAAGAAACATCCCAAACACATATGTACATGAACACTGAAAACATAACACCCCATTTTGGGCAGTCTTGTACAAGAGGAAAAGTTGTTTTTGTATCGTAAATAATAACAGCCGCACGGGACATTCTTCAAGGAGATCTGTGGATAAGTGACCATCTTAACATACTGAAATTCTTCCGTGCCTCGGAAAGCACGCTAAGCTTTTGGATCCGGATGTCATTCATAGACTTTGACAGTCGTGATGGCCCAGTCAGAAGCCAATAAATCTGACATTAGTCTTGCTAATGTGTATACTGCGAACCAGTTACTGGGTTGTGGAGGTCAGTTAGGCAGACGCTTCATGTAAAGTTCTGGTAGTCAGGAACATCCGTTTAGACTGGTAGCTGACCCCAGAATAGTTGGGTAAAGGCAAGGCATCTATCGCTGTCTTAAAACTTGTGTCAGTGTGTGCTGAACCTAAATAAAATATTGTGTTTTTGTCTTGCATACTTTTAAAAAATTAGGCTTTAGTGTCGATATAAAATTCTTGATTGAGATTTGTCATCACTTGCTCTTCAATGTTTCTTTTTGCGATCTCATGTCAATACACTTTTGACACTCTGTGTATTTTTGGATGAGTAATAATGCTTTTGTTTATTAGGATGATTCATAAAATTTTGCATCTGATTGCAAATACTTTTCATAGATTTCCATCTCAGCATTTCCTTCAATTTCAATGAAGAGTTGTGATTGTTGTATTAGTCCTTTTATGACATGCCAGTTTTTTCATGCTACCTCGTTGGTGTGGCGGTCAAGCGCTATTGCTGAGCTCTAGCGCACCCGGGAATTGAGACTTCTTGGTCACGGTTCGATCAACTACTTGGAATTTCACAGAGACAGTTCGATCGGTGTCTGGACTTGTGCCCATACAATGTCGAAGATAGATCAATAAGCTGACACACACATGCATGTGTGCTTAAAGGGGGCACATGGGTGCCCCCTTTAAGCACATATTGTCACCTTTAAGTACCCCAACATACAGTTACCAGATGGGAAATCACTTTTGCCGCTCTGGGCGGAGCGGAAGAGTATGCCAGACTCTTACTGACTAAAACCCACCCGTGTTCCTCCACGTGCCCTTTGCGTTCCAGGACCGCGGTGACTCTTTTAAACAAAGTCCGCAACTCTAGCAGGTATACAGTTGCCGCGTATCCGATTTTTTGTTTGTAGTTTGGTAGGATAACCATAATTTTAACGGTCATCATTAATGTCAATCTCAGCAAATTATCGATTATTTTAGTATCTGATTTAATGTCTATATATGTAGAGCTTAAAATAATATTCTGTAAAAGGAAAAAAAAAATACGATGGTATTATCTACCTTATTTATATTTAGAATAAGTTTTTATTCAGCTCGTTTATGAAACAACTGATAAAATGACAGGACATCACCAACTTTTGGGTCACATCTTGTCAAAAAACATTTTTATAACAGAAGCTATCATTTAATAGAGACGTCACCCCTTTCAAAAGTATGTATAGGGGATAGACATATCACTTGAATCATTTTCGTCTTATCTTCTTATTTCTAAGGTACCTAGACAAGAGGCCTCTCTCCTAAAAAAAGTGAAGTTCAAGAGAACTCCCTGAGATATCAACAATAAACCACGTTTCTAAATATAGCGATATTGGCTTAAGGTCGCGAAGAAGGTAACACCTCATTAGGTCATGACCCTCAGATTTAAGGAACTATACAGGACCGTAAAATCTTTTGTAATGTATATACTACTGCTACGGCTATTCTGTAAAATCTTCGACTCCATTTCGTTTTAAATTGGGGATCTTGGTTCGAATTTCAAAGGTCCGGTTGATAACACACGAAGAGCGTTAATTTAGCTCAGAAATTTCATAAAAACTGACAAATTATTGTTCTTGGAAATAAATGAAACAATTTTAATTTAAGCTGAATTATTTGTTGGTTTGCACGCACATATCTCGCACTACAAAATGGTAGGTAATGTGACAAATTCTTGTGTAAATACAGCAAAAATATATCCAGCAACCACGTTGGTCCAGTGGATAGCTACTGTTGAACAAAAGATCTTGGGTTTGCTTCTCGGACCGGGGAAAGTGTTATTGGGTTTTTTCCACTTAGTAATTCTCAGAAGCAGTTCGCGGCGAAATGTGGGCTTACTATTAAGTTCACATCTTCCTAATAATTCGAGGAGTACATGCGTAATGTTATTTTATGTACTGTACACAAGGTATTTTCCTAAATCACAAAGGATCTTCGAATATTTTTTCAACATACCAAATATGATAATATTAGTTACATATATATTTTTTTACTTATTTCCAAAAGACATTAAGATGATTTAGACAAACATTTCAAGACTTCAATTGACTCTTCAACTTAATCGTTTTTGATACGATAACTTTAAAATATTGTTTCCTAAACTAATATTTGAAATAATGTTGACATGTTTAGTGTTTTGTTTGTAATCTTTTTTTTATAAGTCTTTGTCGATACAGTCATGGTCATTATTGGTGTTGCATTTGTTTTTTTAGGGCTATTATGAACTGGTACCAGTCATAACGTGCGAACTGTTCTGCAAATATGACAGTAAAATGGCACAGATTTTACATTACTGAGCCAGCCATTATCGTCCTCCACAGCCCAGCTTTTGATACAGCTGCTTTAAGCAAAGGCCTTTCTTGTTCTAATCCTCATTCCAATAAGAATAACCCCGCCAGACACCAGGTTCTTAATTCTTTATTGTACACCAAAGCAACTTATATATTTTACAATGATGAAAAGTTCATGTACAAAGGTGAGCTCAAATCAAACTTGGGTTTTCTCCCAGCAAACCTTTGAGTAATAGAGATGGATCACAACAGAGAGTAGGATCCAGTGCACATTAAAATACTACATACTATGTAATATTATAAAGAGCAAAGATTTGTATTTTTGTATGTAACGAATAAACTCAAAAACTACTGGACCGATTTCAAAAATTCTTTCACCATTACGGCCGAACCCAATAACCGATCTATCACATACTGGAGATAGAAAAACAAATGAAACAACAGAAAAATTGTATAGGTTTTCTGTTGTTTCATTTGTTTTTCTATCTCCAGTATGTGATAGATCGGTTATTGAGGAAAGCTACATTTACCCTGAGTAACATTTTATCCCCGTATTGCCACGGGAACTGGAATTACGCGGGTGAAACCGTGGGGCGCTGCTAGTATTTTATAAAACACAAAAACACCTACACACATAAATATAAATACATATACATAGAAATATACGAATATAATGTTTAAACTAAAACGAAGACCAGAGAAGGGCCGTGGCGTAAGGATTGTAGAAGAAAGGTCCAGAGACACTGAAGTGACTGAGAAGTAGCCATCATAGCGGCTGCAAGTGTGTACGAAGGAGAGAGAGAGTAAGAGCAGTTGCAGTGTGATAGAGTTGTTGCGGAATTTGTTGGAAAGAGTTACCGCGGCCCTGGAACGCAAAGGGCACAAGAGGAACACGGGTGGGTTTTAGTCAGTAAGAGTCTGACACTTCCTACTGCTCCACCCAGGGCGGGAGGGGTCATTTGATGATTTCCCACCCAAAAAAAAAAAGTGTGATAGAGTTGCCCTTAGGATGAGGTTTACGAAGATATTGAGGAGAATTAGTATTGTGCAGGTTCTTCCTGCAATTGCAACAATGAATCTGACACACAACCGAACCACCATCTATAACCATCTGATAATTCAAAGAAGAATAACAAAGGATTTAGATTTCTGGAACATAGTTTTCAACGGTGATAAAGATTTTCTATACGCAAGTTTTTTTTATTATGTACCAATTGTTCGTAATTATTATTTGTTATTAAGTTTAATGGATTTCTTATATTATCTTTATATTCATAAAGCGTTATCCAAAAGCAATATAATATTTATTAGAGTTCATCTAAGGTTGATCTCGATTCAGCTTTGACTAATATCTGTAAATGACATTAAACTCACGATATTAAGCAATTCAGCTGCTTTGATGCAATCAAAATTATATTTGAAGAACGATCTCCAAATGATAACATTCCTTAAATAGCTAAATGGAATAATATTTTAGAGTCATTGCCATTTGCATTTAGGATTCAGCAATTACCTAAATATAATTTATCTTTAAATCAAGATGAATCGTACCGCTATCATGTAATCAGTTTAAAATCATAAAATACAACTATTGATATGACATTGTAATAAAGTATCGCAATGAAAGACCCTAAGCTGATCTGGTGAATTAAAAATTGATTGACATTTGTAACTGCGATTCAATTTGTTTTTTTTTTTTACGATCATCGATATGATGTCGATATGGTTATCAAAGAAATATCAGGGATTGCCAGTATCATTTAAAATTCCAATACAAAACGTCAATGATATTTACAACTATTATTTTATCTTGGAGTACCGTCATTCTTATTGTTGTTCGATTAAAAAAATATCTTACTTACGGAGCATGAAAAACTTTGACAAATTATTCAACAAAAATATTGACAAATTAAAAATTTCGTCATCACTTTGAGTCAGCGGAAGGGTCATCATTTTAATTACAATTTTATTGATTGCCATCAATTTGGCTTTACTTTTATTGTTGAAGCAGGTGCAGGACAGGTTTCGTCAGAAACTGCCAGAATTTTGGCAAAGTGATCGACCCTCCATCCGCCATTTTATTGGGGTGCATTGGCACTTAGAAAAAAAGAAGGAAACTTCACAACGGAATTCGACCTTCGCGGCCGTCCTTACTCGAGATTTTGGCACCGTGTGTTGCGCCCACCAACCATGACATTTATTTCACGTCTTCCTCTTTTTGTTCTAAAAACGGCTTACAAGAAATATAGGGTTCTGTCTTAAAAAAAAATGAGACTACGCTGAAATGTTTTTGGCCAGTTTGAATTCTTAATGTGTGATCGTTGTGTAAACTAAAAGTAAAATGGGAGTGGAACATTTCATGCTTGTCGACTCGATTATGAAGCTGTCAGAATACCGCTAAGTTATTCGAGAAAGATTGGGTATATCTATAACACTTTGCAAGTATGACGTGCATTAAAAGCATGGTCTAACTTGGACAATACGACCAAATTAAACTTGACCGATTTTAAGAGGTCACACTTACTACTTTAATAATATCTATCTAGGTAAGAATATTTAGAGATGCATATCTAAACACATTTTTTTGCGTAAAACCAGTTAGCTTTCTTAACATAACATTTACAAACTCGACTTCCAATTTATTAGTAGTGTCTAAACTACATGCTACTAACATTTTGCTATTCAAGTTAACATGAACAAAATAATTAATCATATGATTTATTCTTGGTTTAATATATAAATCATTTGATTTCACTCAATTCAGTTTTAATTAATTATTTTTTAATTAAAAACATATTTGCTATAGCGTTAACGACATCGGAGCTCCCTTGTCAAAAGTCATTAAAGAAGAGTCAAAATTACAAAATAATTTCACCTCCTGCTGGTTTGATTGCAAATTCTTTATAGTAATGTTTTTCGACGATAGATTGGCATTTTGAGTATTTTATAGGCATTAAATTGGATGTTCCTTTTTAATTTGCATTATAAAAGAGACTTAATTGAGCATTAGTCTCATTTATTTTTGTTCTCGACATTGTTATTGACCTTAATTAAATATCTTCCATTCGATATACGTGATTTTAAAGGGACATCAATTATGTAGATCAAGGAAATATATCTAAATCATCATTGTCATGGAAATAATGTATTGTTATTCTAATTTTTAATTAACTTCTAAAAATACCTGATTTTGTAAATCACACAATGTTAATCGGGCAATTAATTAAACGTGAGGCTATTAAGCATTTTATCTTGCTTATAGGGATGTGATAATTACAGCGTAAAAATGCTAAAAATACCGTTCACATTATTGGTATAAACGTTTCTAAAACGTGACGATGGGAACTATTTTAACTTAATTAAAGCAGTAGTTATTTCAGTACTTTTATATTATTATAGGACCCGTAGTCTACCAATTCACCTGATAAACGTAAACCGAGGTGTAGGCCGCTACTGAGAAATTCTATATAGGAAAAATTAATGACTCTTTCCTGGGAATCAAACCCAGGAACTTATTACTCGACAGTAGCTATTACAACCACTAGACCAACGAGACAATCTGTATCAGTAATTCAGTATATCTGACTTTATAACTGCGATGTTTGTAACTGCTAATTGCTGATAAAGTTTGTATAATTAAACAAGTGTTATGTTTAATACGGAACCTTTAAAACAAGCAGTGGCAGATTTTTCTGACACGGAAGACTTAAGACACGACAAATTGTAATCTAGTGCAAAGATATATGAAAAGAGCCACGCTTTGAAAGCAAATCGTGCGCTCAGAACATTCTATGCCAAACACATATACATACCTATTATATGTGGCTTCAATCAAAAATATAAAGCAAAGGTTTCTACGAATCGATACGGATTTATCCAGATGTACCGATGCGCTGTCGAGGTCACCTTTTTAAGAGATGTTTACTTGCATCTTCCTGTATCAACACTAAGCTTTCAATGTTACCTTTATAAATTCCACGTATCAACAATACACGACCTTTTGAAGGAATGCTTCTGTTCGTCTATTTGTTTAATTAATTGATTTATTATAGCATTATTATACTCGTCTTACAAGTCAATTGATTAAATTTAATACGAATTACCTCAGTGATTATAAATTTGTAAGACAAGAATGAGATAATTAAGGGCCTGACAGTCGAATGATTAACGTCTTGTTAATTTACTATTTACTTAGATTTATATTCATAACCATTAGTAGATTGATATATTTGCCATTTCCTCGTTTTTAAAGGGCCGTTTATGACGATAAAATGGCTATAGTCATGAGCATTAACTTCTGAATAATTTAATGTCAATAAATTGACAAAGTAACCTTTCGGAGAGTACACGGGTTGTTGACGTCAAAAGCCCTTTAACCTCTTGTTTTTGAATTGTAATGCGTTTACGTGACAGAGCAGAATAAACGCAGTGTCAAACCGCAGAATTAACTCCTGATATTAACTTACAAAGTACAGCTTTCATCAATAATTCTGGGATGTTGGCAGAGGCAGATAAATGCTGCAGAAAATATGTTTAAAGGTTAAAAGGAAAATGTATCATGCGATGAAATCTAGATGAAGTGTTTGTGACATTTCAATATTCTGTTTCTAACTACGCCTTTAAAATAATTAAGTCGGCGCCGCCCGCAAAAAATGCAAATTATAATCGAATGAATTAACGTGATCATAAAAGACTAATTTAAATCAACTGGTTTTGATGGAATGTGGAACATTTTATTCAATATGTCACCAAAACTGGCCGCGCCACGGAGTCGTTTGCTGTTTAAGAAGTAAACATCTAACGATTGCAACAATAAGGAGGCGGATTCGGGGATATTTTATGCGTACGCGACGCGCCGCCGCCGTGCGATGCGGTTTCGATGGCGCCTGCGCGACATCCGCCCGCGAAACAAAATTAATTGCCCCTAGAGCCGCGAGCCGGTACATTCCGAACGCTCGTACAAATTCCTGTTCCCAGTAATTTACCGCAACCGAACTTAATATTGAGTACGACGCCAAAGAACCGATCAAACGCTAAAATTACTCGTTTCCGAACAGTGATTTCATTTACACAGTTTTATTATCCCGTAATTTCTGTAAGATCGAATTCCGTAATGACTGCGTAATTATTGTTTATTGAACCTGAATCGAATTTGGGTGAGTTTTAAGCAAGAAAGTAACTTCATCGAAAATTGTTACCTACCATATTTGGGGAATGTACGACAAGGCGTAATTTTGTGGTTGTTTATCGACAGTGGCGCATCACCGGTCAGTGAAACGGATTATTATGAGGATAACAATCGACAATGGTTAACGGTGTTACACCTCTTCAGTGGGCAAAGATCAAGTGTCTATTACCTACCTCAATATAACGGTGAGACCCTCTATCATCCGTGTCAAGACAAACAATACCCAGTTTTTGCTAATGGACAATATTAATATGGCCGATTTATTACAATCAATAATAGGCCATTCATTTTTTATCCAAAAAAGCTAGTATAACCTCTATTGTTTGAGTCACGACGATTTTATAAAACATTGAGAACGTCGGGTCATCGCATTCGCTAAACAGTTATGCGTCCAAAATTAAAATATCAATCATACGTTTTAGTAATTTATTGTGTTTGAATGAGTGATAATTATAAGTTGGAACCTTCGTTGCAAACAGTAAACATTGATTAACGCACCGTTCGATGCGAGTGTACATTTGTGAACAAACATAATTCACTAAAGCATGGATTAGTCAGCTGTAGTGAGATATCAATCAATGATTCTGTGTCAGATGTGAAAAAAAAATCAGTATGTTCATATTTATTTTCTGACATCAATAAGCTTGCACTCGTATCGGGACCCGTTATGTGTTAATGTACCAAACTGAACCAATCTTCAGAGTAGAACAGGACTTTAACAAAATACATTCGTATCTATACAGTGACTAATGACTAAATAAGAAAAGTAGGCACAATTTTTGGATTTATGTGCTACGTTCAATTTAATCAACCTGCCTAGCCTTTTCCTAACTATGGTGGGGTCCGCTTTAGTCTTACCAGATGCAGCTCAATACCAGTATTTTACATACAGCAACTGCCTTCAGCCTCCACTTTTCTACAACTCAGTAACTGGTTAGCACTTACTGAGTTGTGGAAAAGTGGATCTTGACAAGACTGGTGTCAGATTTCTAGGCTTCTGGCTACCCTTTTTCTTTTTGACGCGGTCAATTGCACTTCAACACGCTAAGGTTGATTACTGCGTAATAGGACTATCCTGTGGTGACCTTAAATGAATTTAAGACCCCAAACCAGGGCTCTGTCTACCCGTCACGACTGACAAATATCTACAAATGACGGCTGGGACCAACGATTTGATATGGGACGACGGTAAGAATAGAATAGAATAGAATAGAAAACTCTTTGTTATGTAAGGTAAGGTGGTCACCCATACACGTTGACCCGTTTCTTTTTTTTAAGGATGGGATATCATCAAATGACTTCTTCCGCTCTGGGCGGAGCGGAAGGGAGTGTCAGAACTCTTACTAACTAAGACCCATCCGTGTTCCTACCGTCCGTGCCCTTTGCGTTCCAGGACCATGGTGAATCTTTCGAACGAATCCTGAAACTAGATTGCGGCTTCTCTCTTCGGTGTTAACCAAACGAAGGCAAAGTTTTGAGTAGGAGAGGAAATTAACAAAATGCATTCGTATCGGGAGAGCAGTGGTGGCCAAGTGGTAACGGCCCCGACTTACGAATTTGTAGGTCGCGGGTTCAAACACAGCCAGGCGCATTACTTTGTGTAATTAATTTCATCACCACTGCTCTCAAAACGGTGAAGGAAAACATCGTGAGGAAACCGGCATGTCCTAGAACCAAAAATTCGAAGACATGTGACATTCATCAACCCGCACTGGGCCCGCGTGGTGGATTATGGCCCATTCCCTCTCCTAGAGAAGAGGCCTGTCTCCCAGCAGTGGGAACGTCAAAAGGCTGATTATATTCGTATCGATACAGTGACAAATTATATGTCTAAATAAAATGTGCGGTCATAATTTCTTGGATTTATGTTCTACGTCCTACTCGAGATTGCTAAAAGCATAAAATCACAGATTTTGGTTGAAACTTCTGTAGTTATAAATGACGACCTTGATGATCTCTAAACTAGAGAGTTTGGGTCTATATATAAGAGCTGGTTTTTTTTTAGTATTTTGCGCTTTTATTTTTCTATTAGCATCACATTATGTATCTATGTATATTTTGACACTCACTAGATTTGTATTCATCACCTTCTTAATTTGAGATATTCCGATGATCTTAAGGACATAATTGATTTTTTATTAATTTTTTATTAAAACCCATCCATGTTCCTCCTAATGCCCTTTACGTTCCTGGGCCACGGTGGTGTCTATCTACTGATCCTATATTAAAAAATATTTGGTTGAAAACTATACCATGTGTGTACTACAGTATTTTTCGGTAAGTACATACAACAATCCTTCGGTAACAGTGACTGGAGCGAAGCCGCGAGTAAAACTAATTTATTATTATATTCATGCGCCACCGGAATGTTATGAAGAGTTTCTATGACGAGTCTTTTCGCGTTAAAAATGATAAGCTCGTTACTAGACGACCGTTGAACTTTGATTTCCTAAAATCAGTATGTTTGTTTGGGTTTTTTGGTCTTTTCATTTGATACAATTCTTCGTAAACTCTGAATGATACATAACAATGAACAATGCAGGGATGCTAAACTTAGGCCACAGGAGCGATTTGCGGAATTTATTCGAAAGAGTCACCGTGGCCCTGGAACGCAAAGGACACAAGAAGGATCACGGGTGGGTTTTATTCAGTAAGAGTCTGATACTCCCTTCTGCTCCACCCAGAGCGGGAGCAGTCATTTGATGATTTCTCATAAAAAAAAAACATAGGAGCGAAACCGCGGGACTTACCTTATGAAGTATAAAGAAGTCGGACAGACTCATCATAATATTATAACAATAGACGTCAATCGTCAACATATTCATAATAATCAGCAGGTTACTGTATAGAGCAGTATATAAATTCTTGCCGACAAAGGTCTAGGTCAGAAGTTTAACAATGGATCAAGCGTAAATAGTTTCATATAAATAATATTTTTTATACGGTATTTCATATTTGTTTTCTTACAGTTCGCTCCCATTATCTATCCCATAATAACCGTGCATTTAGCTCCATAGTCATACTTATACTTCTTACACAAAGAATAAGGCAAGATAATGTGTGTATTTCATCAAAGTAAACAACTTAAATGATCCTCGTGTTATTCAAATATAATTTTATATGCGAAAATTTTCCTATTCTGAAAATCGTCACTACCTGCACAATTTGACATTTAAAAGTACAGGATGTTTCAAAACGTCTCAACAAAGTAGTCTAGTTTTCATGTAAATATATCTATATTTGGTTTTCTAATCAATTTTGTTACATAATCGGTTGACGATCGTTTAAAATGGGCAATTTATTTTAAGTTATTGTAATTTAAACGATTTATCACGTGTATGATGCTTACACGAGTTACACGTTTTGTGTTTTGTTATTGAAGAGGAATCTATTTTTAATCGTTTAAATTTATTGATGTCTTTGTTCTCAAACTCTTCTTAATAAAGGATACGCTATAATTTAATAGTTTTCGCACGTACAAGTACAAATGAATTATGAAAGCCAGCTCTTGTGCTTATTCAAAACCGTTTAAATAACATTGAAGTCGCACTATACTAGGCGCCAAATAAACTTGCAATAGCGGTCATTGACCCACCTATGTACATTTATTTTCATTCTTAATTGCAAAAACGGAAATCAAGACAAAGCTGCCCTAAATCAATATCTATCGTAATCCTTTATTTATCTTTTTTGGGCGCCTACGGAGAGATATTAGGGAAAGGTCAATGTACGTGTGTGTAATGTAATGTGTTATTATTATTATAAGTTCTATATCCGTGTTCTATGTTCTGTTCTATATCTGGTATCCACTAAATACTTCACGCCAAATGATATTAAAAACTCGACAAATTGTACAGAAATTATACGAGTTTTTGACAGTTTACGACTGCGATTCGAAAATTGACCCTCTGGCTAAAATATCAGTCAGTGATGGTTTTAGTCTATGCACCTGAGAAGGTGTTTGAGTACTGTTTTCTTTCAAAAGCATATTTTCCAGATCTTGATATAAATGTTTTCATATAGGTGGGACTCTCCCCTCATACGAAGTAATATAATATAATAAGTGAGTATGATGATGATGTACGCATCGGCCTACGGATGAACTTGGATAAAACCAAGGTCATGTTCAACGAACATGTTCTACCGGAACCGAATGCGATTCACGGTGCCGTTCTCGAAGTTGTTCAAAAATATGTGTACCTCGGGCAGTCATTGCAGTTAGGTAGAAACAATTTTGAGGGCGAGGTGAACAGAAGAATTCAGTTGGGTTGGGCAGCATTTGGGAAGCTACGTCGAGTCTTTACATCGTCGATCCCACAGTGCCTAAAGACGAAAGTCTTCAATCAGTGCGTCCTACCCGTCATGGCATACGGAGCCGAAACGTGGACACTGACGGCTCGTATGGTCCATAAGCTCAAAGTCGCTCAGCGGGCTATGGAAAGGGCTATGCTCGGTGTGTCTCTGAGGGATCGCATCAGAAATGAGGTGATCCGTCAGAGAAGCAAGGTAATTGATATAGCCCACCGGATTAGTAAGCTGAAGTGGCAGTGGGCTGGCCATATTAGTCGTAGAACCGACAACCGTTGGGGTAAACGAGTTCTAGAGTGGAGACCGCGTCTCGGCAAACGTAGTGTAGGACGTCCTCAGGCACGGTGGAGTGACGATTTGCGCAGGACGGCTGGCAGAAACTGGATGCGAGAAGCCGAAAATAGATCTAAGTGGCGTGCAATTGGAGAGGCCTATGTCCAGCAGTGGACTGCAACAGGCTGCTGATGATGATGATGATGATGATGATATATGATAATAAATAAAAAACAGGAAGACACGATATTGTAATCGTGAAACCTGAAACATTTTTACATAAAATCATCATTGGCTTTATACAACAGTAAAAAGCAATAAGTAGTCAATAACTATAACTTCTAAAGCGAATTAAAAAAATATGAAATAACGAGTAAGTACCTATAACTTCAAAACAACTAAAATTAAAAATTTTATTATTGAAAATTGAAACTACGTCAAAATAAGTAAGATTTTCAATAAGTATTCTAGAACAAAAACTGGAAACATTAACTAAATACTGCTCCAATTTATGCCTTTTAGATGTTTTGTCGAATAAATATTGGCACAAATCGCCTACGCCTCAGAACTGAAAACTAAGAAGCATTCAAAATGATACCTTGAGAAATGGTTTTAAGCTGTGTTTTGGATTGGATGGTGATCATTTGTAACTTGAGCTCGTGGCTGCAAATGTCGTGGGTCGCAGTGTCATCGTTGGTCGGCGACCGGGCAAGGCCGCCAAAATGCGATGACCTCAGACTCTCCGTGACTAACGAAAAAAAAACGAAACCAATCTTCTGCTGCGGAAACCTTTAGCTACTTTTTTTTATTTAAACACGATTATTCGCAAATTACATTTAGTTCGAATTTTGAATTAGATTCCATTCTAATGTTACCTTACCAAGAATGTTAATTGATCATTTTTTGGTCGTAAAATATTGAATGTATGCGGAAACTAATAATGATGGCTCAATCTTATATGACGTGACTGCATAGAAGAATTTGAAGGAATTCTTGACCAATTAACTGACTAATGTCATTGCTAAAGATTTCACTTAAGCACGTTATCACGAATTAATTTGACATCAAGATAAATCACGGGCAATAACACAGGAATCTATCTAATATTAAAAATAATCAATGTCAAATTGCAAGATTTTCGATAAAGCACGCTATTTGGACAAGGACAAGCAATATAACCGACCCCGGTGTCACAGATGACATCTATGTTTTTGATTTCATCATTTTTATATTGTATTTTGAAACTAACATGACAAAAACAATACTTAAAAACTAGAGCAGACTATCAAAACAAGCCTCTTACGTAGGAGTTGAAATATTATGGACATTCCAACATGTTTACATTACTTTAATGGTATTTTTGATCTCGTTTCGCATTCCATTGTCTTGTGATAAAATTTACATCTAAGGAGACATGGCCCACCTAGGTTCACATTTTTCTAAAGTCAGCTTCAGATATAATGATGACACAACGTATCCTAAAATGGTGATTGTGAATGAAAACACTTTTTGTATCTTTAGCGTTGATATGATCAAAAGTCTATAAAAATATTCTTCTGACTCTTTTTCATTACAAGTTTTATCGCATTATAATTAATTGTAGATAATATTACTCTAACTAAACTAGGGCTTCATTTATTAGCATAAGCATAATCAGCCTTTTAATGTTCCCACTGCTGGGACACAGGCATCTCTCTCTCTGGGAGAGGGAATGGGCCGTAATCCACCACGCGGGCCCAGTGCGGTGCGGTGCGATGGTGAATGTCACATGTCTTCGAATTTTTGGTTCTAGGACATGCCGGTTTCCTCACGATGTTTTCCTTTACCGTTTTGAGAGCAGTGGTGATGAAATTAATTACACAAAGCAACATGCGGCTGGCTGGGTTTGAACCCGCGACCTACAATTCGTAAGTCGGGGCCGTTACCACTCGGCCTGTTAAATTATTTATTTTTAGTGCCGCAGCTTGGAATAATTGTTATTTTACTACGCTTGTGAGTATAATTTCAATAGAGTTTAGTTAAAGTTACTCTCTTTATTTAATTAGTGCTTTTCCCCTTTATAAACTGAAGCCTATGAATTATTCTGATGTATAGGGTATCGGTATTACTGCATTAAAATCAGTTCAGTAGTTTTTGCATGGAAAAGTAACAAAAACCCATTCAACTTATAAAGTTTCGTGTTTATTTGTTCAGATAGGATTAAATTAACAACTAGGTACGGTACAAATACGAATATCACAGAATATAAATAATTGAAAATCAGACTTTTTTTTTAAATAATCAAATGACTATGCGGAGCGGAAGGGAGTGTCAGACTCTTACTGGCTAAAACCCACCCGTGATTCTTTTTGTGCCCTTTGCGTTCCAAGGCTGCGGTGACTTTTTCGAACATATTCCGCAACCCTAGCCAGCACTGTCCCTATGGGGCCCCGTCTTCGTTGCTGACAGCTCTTTGAGGCACGCGAGGAACACGACGCGCCGTAGACCCGAGTTTTGTTGTCATCGGACGGCGAGCCACCCATATCGCCTTGCGTTTCCCGACGCCCGGGGCGTCTTATTTATTTATTTATTTTATTTATTTTATTATTTATGTACACACATACAATAAGTAAGAGATAACATTACAATCTTTGTACAAAGGAACTGCTTATTTCAAACGAAATTTCTTCCAGCAGACCTGCGAAAGGATAAACGAAAAAGAAATGTAGACAATAGTGTGTAAGAACAAGAGAAGAAGAGAGTATGAAGCTTTAAACTGAAGTAACAAATCAAAACATACTAATATACTTATAAATATATATATATTTATTTATATATATATACAGTAAATAGTACTATAATTATATACATACATATAATAAATATAACTATCACAGTTGGGAGGAAAGGTAGTGCTCTTTAAGTCGAATCTTAAACAAAGAAATAGATTTTAAATCTCGAATGCTAGGCGGAAGTGAGTTCCACAATCTAACTGCATGGACTGAGAAAGTGTAGGAATAGTAACTGGATTTATGAGGATGGGTTTTAAGGAGGGATCTAAGGTGTGATCTGCACGGAAGGTCACTAGGGCGAGCATATGAAATGCGCTCACGCAGATAAGCGGGGTACGACGGATTGTGAAGGATGTTGAAAAGGAGGCAAAGGATCCGAGTGTTCCGGCGAAGACGGATAGGGAGCCACTTGAGTTGCTTGCGAAGGTGAGAAACATGGTCAAACTTGCGTAGACCAAACACAAACCGAATGCATAAGTTTTGCAGGCGCTCAAGCTTGTTTAATAGCTCCTCAGTAGCATCCAGATAGCAGGCGTCGGCATAATCTATAATCGGCTGAATAAGTGTTTGGGCCAAAGAGATTTTCGTCTTCAAAGGCAAGACACCCTGAAGGCATTTCAGCGAATGAAAAGAATAATAGACCTTACGACTAACCTCATTGACCTGTGCACGCCAGGAAAGATTAGAATCAATTATAACACCCAGATTTTTAGCAGTTTCGGTGTAGTCAATACGAACGCCATCTAGGTATAAATGCGATAAATTAGAAACAACAACGGCGGAGCGAACGTATCTGCTACCAATGATCATGGCCTGAGATTTAGTTGGGTTGATCTGCAAGCCAAATGACTTAGCCCAATTGCTGATACAAGCCAGGTCATGATTCATAGCAGCAATAGCAGAATCCGCCTCGGCTACGGTAAAATGACGGTAAAGCTGCAAGTCATCTGCATAAAGATGGAAACTGGAAGAGATAATTCTGGTAACAAAGTTTATGAAAATGGAAAAAAGAAGAGGAGAGAGAACGCTACCCTGAGGAACACCCTCAGTGAGGCTACACCAATCAGAAAAGGATTCATCAAGGCGGACACACTGAGAGCGTCCCCGAAGGTAAGAATTGAACCAGGCTATAGCGGAAGAGGACAGATTAATGGATTTGAGTAGACCTAGCAAGATGTCGAAATCCACTGAGTTGAAGGCGCTACTAAAATCAAGCAATACAAGGACTGTAAGCGACTTATTCTCCATAGCCCAGCGAATATCATCGGTTACTTTTACGAGCGCCGTAACAGTACTGTGACCCGCGCGAAAACCGGATTGGAATGGGGATATTATCGAGTTCGACGTTAAGAAAAACGATAATTGTCTATGAGCTAAGTGCTCAAAAACTTTGGAAAGAAATGGGAGAATAGAAATAGGTCTAAAGTGATTTAATAATGATGGATCGTTTATTTTAGGTAAGGGTATGATGTGAGCCTGTTTCCAGACCGACGGAAAGGAGCAGGAAATAAAAGAATAATTGAAAATGTGAGTGAGAACAGGAAGTAATGAGGGAAGGACAAGAGTAACCATTCTAGAACATAAATTGTCATTACCAACTGCAGAAGAAGTAATCGCGAGAACAGATTTCTTAACGTCATCCTCGGTAACGTCGCTAAATTTAAAGGGAGAAAATTGTGGCAACGGTAAACCAGAAAGACTCTTCAGTGTTGCAGCTTTGACACAAGGATCAAGAGAAAAGGGAAGGTGCGAGAAATGCCTGTTCAAGTCGTTGAGGTTCACATCCTTACACTGGCTGGTAGGGGATTTGCCAATACCAACAGACTTGAGAAATTTCCATACATCGGAAGAACTGCGGTTATCGAGTTGTTCATGGAAATAGCGCCTCTTAGCATCTTGGCACAGACGCCTGCAGCGATTACGTAGAGATTTGAAGTAAGCGAGATTCAGCTCCGAAGGTCTACGCTTATACCTACACTTAGCTTTATCTCTGCGAGCCATAAGTTCTTTAATTTGAACCGTTATCCATGGTGCTGGGTTTTGCTTTATTTTGACACGCCGAATTGGGGCATGCCGGTCATACAAAGCGAGGACGGTCGTGTTAAAGTAATTAACCTTTCCCTCGATGTCACCGATCTCAACCAGAGGGGTCCAATCAAGGTCGCTGGCATCGCGCCGCAACGCCGCCAGGTCTATGCCCTTGTAGTTACGGAGATATAAGTAATGGGCCTTACGCTTGGGAACACGGATACGATACGAAAGATAAATGAGGTCGTGGTAAGAAAAGGTAGCAGTAAGTTGTCCATGGTTAGAGACATTATTGGGAGAGGAAACAATTATAAGGTCTAATAAAGAGGGCGTACAATTAGGAGAACAGTGAGTTGCAGAAAGAGGCAAGACTTGAAGATTGAAAGAAGACAGTAGTGAAAGGAGCTTAAGGGAGCGAGAGTCATTTTTAATCAGGCAAGTGTTAAAATCGCCCATTAATATAACATGTTCATACAAGGGGCAAAGATTACTGAGAGTGCAGTCAAGTGAATCGAAGTAGTCAATGCGAAGGTTAGGGCTATAAAGCACTGCAAGCAAGACTTTAGTGTGATGAACAAGAATTTCTACAAACAAATATTCAGCCGATTCAGAATACATAGAGGGGGATGAGCTGACAACCTTATAGGGAAGGTCAGCTCGTAAGTACATAGCTACACCACCTCCACCCTTGCCGGTTCTATCGTTGCGAATCAAGACGAAGCCAGGAAGTGAATAATGAGTAGACAGAAGAGAAGGCTTCAGAAAAGACTCCGATATCAATAGGGCATCAAGGTGAGCACTGCTAAAGGTTGCCAGAAGATCAGAATAGTGGCCCGGAACACTTTGGGCGTTAATGTGCGCTATATGCAGATTTTTAGGACTATTAGCGAAAAGAGAATACATTTTATCATGTAAAGTGAGCAGAGCAGAAGAGTCACTGTCCGCACTAGCAAAACTATCGGAAGAAGAGCACGAGAAAAAGCTGTCGTTAAGATCAGCTACATCATTCATATTAAAAATATATAAAATAATAAAACAACTATAAAATAATATACTTAAAATGTATGTTAATCTAAAACTAACTAATTAATAAAAACGCTAATTGGTTTTCTATCAAAATATAAAACCACCCCAACTCGCATGGTATATTGGCAGAAATTTCACATAATATAACCAAAAAAAACACTAAAAGTAAGTAAAAACTTATTGGACAAAAAGATATAACGAAAACAATACAAGATAAACAACAATAAATTTTCACTTCGAACATTATATATGAAACGGAACGCGGCCACAGTTCTAAAAGGAACGATGACAGGTGTCATCTGTCAGCTGTCTTATTCACACCGACACAACATTGTCAAACAATAAACCTAAACACCGGCTAAGTAAAAAAATTAAAGTTTAACGGTGAAACAGTGAAAAAAAATCTTTATGGACTACCGGCTCATGATAAAATTCTACCTAAGTGCCAATGTGTAAAGTGGCCAAATTAAAAAGGGGTAAAGTAAAACGACGGGTAATATCGGATAAATTACTTGCGCAGACGCCCCTTCCTCGAATTCTTTGCGGGCTGGGCTGCTGTTGAGACCATAGGGGATCCGAGTTCACCAGATAGTGCACAATCACCGGCGTCAACTGAACAGGACGGAAATTTGATTATGAGATCGTTAAGTTCGCCTGTAGATTCGATCTTCCTTCGGGATTTGTCAGGGCAAATAACAATGATCCTGCCTTCCATTGACCAGCAGTTTAGCATGCCGAAATGCTTACGAGCAGCTGCAAACACTCGGTGCCTAACTTGTGTCAAGAACTCGGAGATGGTGATCCCAGTTCCCTTGAGAGCTTTCTTGCTATCCCAAACCAGTTGTCGGTTTTCCATCTTGAAGAATCGGACTAGTATGGGACGGGTCTTCTGTTTAGAGAATCCGAGTCGATGACAGACATGAATAATATTTTTGTCCTTACATAAATCTGGCAATTTAATTTGGTTGGATAATATGTTGTGAACCACATCAAGTAACTTTTCATTATCCTTTTCTGGAACACCATGGATCAGGAGTACCTTTCTCCGCATAGCAGTCTCATGCCTGTCAAACCCAGCAGCAAGCAGTTCAATTTGGATTTTTAATTTGGACAGCGTTTGACACACAAACTGTTTAAATTCTGCGAACTCACGGGCAATGGATGATATATCCGGTGATGCTGATGCCGTACCAGTGGTGGCCTTCTGCAATTTAGCCTCATACTCTTGCATGCGGGATCCAAACATCTTCTCAAGGTCTTCCAGGCTGGCAATTAGTTTAGAGTCCATGATAAGTGATGGTGATGTGTTAACTAAGTAACCAGGTATGTGCCAGTGCTTCAGAGTTGATAACAATATATATGGTGTGTGGGGTGGTTTAATATAAAATCGACTGGTTTATTTCATTAAATGTACTTTTCAACTATTTTAAAATTTAATTTTACTAGGAGCTTTTAAGTTTAGATGTAAACACTTTGTCTACCCACATTTATTTCTTCGTTTCATCGTCTTCTTCTGTTGCGCCAGCTTGAGCGTGAAGTATCCCTCTCCCGCACGCGGTCCACCTCATCCTTTGCCAGCATTATTGCTTCGCAGAAGGAGGCGACCGCAACCCATGCCTCTTTGCTCTCGACCATGGATTGAACCAGGGTCGGACGCGAAAGGTCGCTGCCGTCGATCGCCTCAACGAGGACACGGCGTTGCACTACCCAAGCAGGGCAAACCTCCACCGTATGCTCCACCGTGTCCTCCGGGCGATCCACACAATGTTGACACCCGGACGTATCCTCCCAATGTATCCGTAACAGGTACCTCCTGAAACAGCCATGTTCATTGAGCACCTGTGTCAGGCGGAAGGTGAGGACGCCGTGGCGTCTCTCCAACCACTCCTCAAAAAGAGGACTTATCGCCACAATGGTGGCTCATTGATAATCAGTCTCAAACACTATATTGACTGGGAATTTAGTATTTAATAAAGCCATTAAAGATAATAACTTTAATTGTAGCATCAGTGTTTATTGATTGTCATACAATAGAGAAGAAAACACTAACAATTAATCATATCAGCACTAAACTATTAGATAATGATATGATATACCAACTTAATTGTGGCATATGTTTTACCCGAAATAGATTTTCGCCACAAATTAAACAAGTGTCAAGTCTTGCGATTACAGCAGCTGACGTGCGTTTAACAATTTTTCAAATCATTTTTGCGCCAAATCTCGCTTCAGAAAATGGACTACTAGGTCGCAATGTCAGCTATTTTCTCATTCCCCTGGGCGTACTCTCGTCTCTTATAAGATCTTCTAATCCAATACATTGTAGAACAGATGGTCTCCATATAAGTTAGTTTGAGCTGTTTTTACGACTTCCCGAGAGAGTTGCGAAGTATCCTCCCATTATTTTGGTTTAATGCTTCAATTTTAAGACGTTTTTTTTTTATTTCTATCGTCGCTTTTAGTGATTGAATGAGGTGATTTTGTATTTTTTATACATTTATGGATAAATTTAGCTATGGTTAACTTCACGCTTATTTTGAGCAATGTCATGCATATCGTCTAAATCATGGCAGGTTCGAGGGTAACTTCCCAATAATAAATAGGTATGCCTCTTTGTAAGAATAGGTACGAGTATATAGAGATCCAATGACAATAAAAATCGATTTCACTTATTCGGTCATATTACTATTTCATGAGTCGTATATAGCTAGAGTATTGTCTAAAAGTTTCAGGAATATTTTTTTAAGGCAGTACCCGGACCAAATAACCTTGAGCATTCGTTCCCTCTTCGGCGCATCCGCAAGATTCGTAGCGATTACGCTCAGATTTTATAGTAAAATCTATATAAAATCAAATTTTCGAGTTAAATAAAAAATAAAACTAGCAAAATGTTTATTATTAAATTACCTATCCATTACTTTAAGAAGCAAACCAAAATAATGGTTACTTTACGAGGAGATGTATGTTAAAAATAATTATTTCTCATTTCTGTCGTTTCGTTGCGACTCTATAATTAAACGTTGCGACTTAAAAAAAAACCACCCTTTTGGAGTCAAGATTTATATATTTTATTTTATATATAGATAGAGATTATGTAGAAATTTGATGTATTTTTTATTTGTTGATATTTCTAATGGATAATGAGAAGATGGCTCCTAAAAACTACACAAAAAACGGCTACCGCTGCGTTTTGCACGGGGCCGCGCCTTAAGCGTAAACCGTTAAATATACGTTTAGTAAAATGCATTTGTCTTGAAATTGACAACACGGTTGGCGCAGTGGTTGAGTGTTGAGCTGCTGCGCTGCGTGTTCGATCCTCGCACGGAACAGATGTTTGAATGGCCAACAGATAATTGTTCCGGGTTTGGGTGTCTTGTGTATGTGAATTTACATGAGTAGGGATCGTTTAAAAAAAAAACTTCAAATTTATTTATTTGAAAGTATACCTAGATAACATATTTCCACTTTAATACCAAAACCACATCTATGTATATAATACTAGTCTTCACCCGCGACTTCGTCTGCGCAGATTTAGTACAAACCACCTCCGTTTTACCCCCTTACAGATGCAGTTTCCTAAAATCCGTTCTGTCAGGAACCTACCTGCCAAGTTTTTAGGTATTTCGCTTTATCTATATAATATTTGCACATTATTATGGAAATAGGTTACAGTCATTGATCTACTTTCATAACTTAGCTTTGCTAACGTATATTACTTAATTTAAATTTAAATTTCCATTCGGTAGCTCTGTCACAATTTAATAACTATTGGTGTTCATGTTTCTTGTCATTTGTTAGTTGGGTTATTCCACTTTTCGATGTACCTACAGAACCCAATCCCTGAATTTAAACATTTATTTTTTAACTAGCTGCTGCCCGCGACTTCGTCCCCGTGGAATCCCCGATTTTAAAACATTCTTTATCGCTGCTCCGCTCCTATTGGCTTAAGCGTAATGATATATAGCCTTCCTCGATAAATGGTCTATTCAACCCAAAAAGAATTTTTCAATTCGAACCAGTAGTTCCCGAGATTAGCGCGTTCAAACAAAAAACAAACAAACATACTCTTCAGATTTATAATATTAGTATAGATTATTAGACTTACCAACTTTTTGATAAAAAGATTATTGTCCTAGGTAACGCAGTACTTTTTAGGTCATTGCACATTCGGTCTGCCTAGCCTTAACTATTTTGGGGTCAGATTGTTGTCTAACGGAATCCATTAGTCAAGAATCGGACCTCAAAATAGTTGCTGAGACCCATTCTATTAAATGAAACGACTGCCTATCTGACTTCCACAAGTCGAAGCTAGGCAAAAAGATACCCTTTTGCAACATGGGCTACTCTTTATAGCAGTGACATAATATTATAATGCAGCAAGCGTACACCACGCAAACATGCAAACAAGCGTACACCCTGCATAAAGCAAACATGAAAACAAGCATACACCGTGCATTTAGCAAGCAGGCATGTAATTTTAATTTAATATTAAGAATTCTATTTTGTAAAAACGTTATGCTAAACGAAATTACGCAAATGGAACTCTCTGCCAAATGGAAATACTGGCATTGTACATTCGTATATATATATATATTGTATATATATATATATATATTGTGTATAAACATGCTGCCAAACAATAATAAAATTATTTTAAATAATATTGATGTCATAAAAAAATCGTTTAAAGAAGATATTGCCATGCCCAATAAATTTCAGAGCATCAAAATTCTGTCAGGGTGACAGAGACCACAGACCTTTGCAACATTGGTGACAGTTTTTCGGGCTTCCGACTACGGCCATTGCATATTGGCTATCGAATAGTAGAATAGCCCAGTAACGACTTCGGAAATGTGAAATTTAATTCAATAATGCGCTTATTATACGAGCTGGAATCGCGTGGAACGGGTAGTTTTAAATCCCAAGATAATAAAGCTTATGTGTTTGAATTAATAATGGAACTCGACGCCCGTATCAATGAGGGGAATTGTGTTTATTAAAGCTAATTGTCTGTCCACTCACTATTCCACATAATAATATGTATCTATTAACACCAGCTTTTTTCTAGGAGCCCTGAATTTTTACAGGATACCTTTTTATTAGATGGTGAATTTTACCTCTTTATTATAATACTAGCTTTTACCAGCGCCTTCGCCCGCGTCACTGTCATCATTTATCCCAAGTGACATACCTACTTACGGAATAAAAAGAAGTATGTCCTATTCCAGACTATAATCTGTTGCTGTGTCAAATTTCATCTACATTCGCTCAGCCATTCCAGCGTGATTGAGTGGTAAACATCCAAGCATCCATCAGCTGTGGGTATATATAATACAGAGAAATTAATTGTTATTGAGACGTCCAACGTTTAATTTATTATGAGTTATTGTTACCAAATATATCAAAAACAATTCAAGAATTTAACAAAAACAATTTATGCGGCTTACATCTAAATCCCATATTTGATAGACCTACGTATAATGCCAAAATTGATTTTGCTCAAAAAAGATCTAGTTGAAATAATGTTTTGAGAATAGTTCAATATGGTAGGTTAATATGTAACCTTTACACGTTTTATCAATACATATAAATTTGTTGCAAGTCTTTTTGACAGACAGACTAATAAACGATCCCATTTTTGTTATGATCTCCTTTTTATTTGACGAACAACAAAAATATAGGAAACCATAACAAGAGAGCATCATCAAAAATAATATTATAGGTTATTACAAAGTCGTGTTAGTTCAAAGATACAGAATGGATAGGTAATTTTGAATAATTATGTTCCAAATATCACATTCCGATGAGCCGTTTTTTCATCAAAAACGTTTAACTTGACCAATTTATCAGTTGATCAAGGAAGATAACCTTTTGTGACAAGTGTCACTGTGACAAATGTCAGAATTATGTTAATGTGTCACATTTTTGACGCAATATTCCATAAATTAATTATTGGCAACGGATTTTTAGGATTATAAAGTTAATGATTGTTTTGTTGTATGCCATTGATTAGTTCGTTAAGAGTTTTGTAAGTATGTATATTACGTAGTTACTTTTGCCTTTTTAGAGGTTGGTTCGATGAAGATTAAAAATTAGATGACATAATGGTAAAATATTATATAAATTCGTGATTAATATATTTCTGCGGCATGTTTTTAAAGAAGTACATAGATACCTTCCGCCAGAGTTGGGGAATTTGTTCGAAAGAGTAGCCGCGGCCCTGGAACGCAAAGGACATTAGAAAGAACACGGATGGGTTTTAGTCAGTAACAGTCTGATACTCCTTTCCGCTCCGCCCAGAGAGGAAGGAGTCGTTTGATGATTTCCCATTTTTAAGACAAGGAAACATAGAAAACTAGATCCAATTTTCAAATTATGTTTCTAGGAAACAATAACCTGCTTCAAAGATTTCTATAGACTTTATTTTCGTTGCTAATAAGTACCTCCTCTTTCTACAAAACATGCGATCTTTTAAGAAAGATTGAACACCAGAACATATTTTATTAAAGCATTAAAATACAGTACATAGCGCGTAGAAATTCCAACTTAACTTTTCTTCACTAGCTGAACATAAATACTCTTGAAATAGTGATCCCAAAGTTAATTGAAATAAATATACATAAGCTTGCGTTCCTGACTATTACACTCAACTACCAAAATCAGACTAATTTGCCCAATACTACATTGATATGAAGCTCAACGCACAGTCTACCACACAATTCCAAGCACCCATAATACTCCTACCTCTGCCTACCCCAAAACATAACACACACAAGCGATCTGATACTGAACATAAGCCTCAAGTTTCTAATTGATTTGGATAAGCTATTAAGCTTCGTTGATGGATGCGTGGCTTGTTTACAGAACTACCATAAGCCTGCCCTGTTTGAACAACGGTCAATGCCTGGAGTAACGCATTATTGAATCTAAACACCTAATTTAAATCTGTGGAATTGAGTTACCTACTGGCTGACTGTCTGTGTAGTCTGATTTCGGTTTAAAGAAACTTTATCTATACTAATGTTATAAAGAGGAAAGATTTGATTGTTTGTTTGTATTGAGTAGGCTCCGAAACCACTGATCCGATTTGAATAATTCTTCCACTGTTGGGCAGCTACACTATCCTCGGGTGCATAGGCTATATTTTATCAACAAATTCCCAAGGGAACGAGAACTATGCGGGTGAAACCGCGGGATGCTGCTTCTTGCCAATAAAGACAGAGAGATACAAAAGAAAAACATACATAATTATATATATTTAAAAAAGTTCGTCATTAATATTACGAGGTAATATTTACCCATCCAATGCATTCATTTCTCTAGAAGTGATCGACTCGCAATTAGCTGCCTAATTTGAGTTTTGAATGCATTGAAAGATTGTAGATTTCTTATACAGCACGGTAATTTATTATAAAGTTGTGCTCCTTCAAAAGTTTGTATTTTTTGCCATAGTTAGTTCTTTTTTAAAAGGTTTTTTCGATTTTGAAAGGATTGCGATTATTATACTACGGATGTACGCGATTGTTATATTACATTGAAGGTTATTATTAACCTCTTGTAGTATCTATAGGAATGCTTTATTGTAAAAAACATTTTTATACGAGTTTTCGAAGTTAAATCTTAGCTTTATTATGTTATTATATTTATTATACATGCGAATGCGAGTTTCGTTTGTTACGCCTTCACGCCGAAACCACTAAACCGATTTTATAATTGTTTTCACCACTGGAAAGCGAGGAACATAGGTTACATTTAAGTACGCAGGTGAAATCGCGGGGCACTCTTAGTATTAACATATTTCGTACATCAAGGGGCACCCAGAATTGGGCACATTGAGTTGGGTTTTGGGGATAATTGTGTTGACAAAAGCTAGTTTCCTGAACATTCATTTACAGTCGTAAATTAATGTTCAGGGAACTAGCTTTTGTCAGTGCCTTGACCGCCACAATCGTCGAGAATTATGACGCGGAACGGCACCAAATATCAGAAAAAAATCGTTTTCCATAACTTAACTGGGCAAAATGGCGCAAAAGTTTAGTTTTTTTAATCGACTGTAACTATGTAATACAGTCAGAATTGCATACTTTTTGTAGGTATGTTAGTCTATACCACCTTCTAAACATGTGTGCCACATTTGTTTTCTCTACAAACTACAAAAACAAACTCTTCAACTATTCATACAATAATAATAATAATAATATTATTATTATTATTATTATTATAGATTTACACCATCATTTACATCTCCCATATTATTATATGATTTATTTTTTATCTTTAAGGCATAAAGTTTTTCTATTCTATTCTTAATGATATACGACCTAGGAACCTAAAGACAGACAAGACATTTATAACATTTGCAGAAAGTTGGTAACTAATCAAACCAGACATTTCAGCAACAGCCTAACTACATCAACAATGATAATGCTCTTATCGAAATTTCAACTCCAATTTTTCTGGGAAAAATGGCCCGGTTAGATATGACCGGCCATATAAAATCTGGCCCAGGGCTTACGACCGTCGACGTCGGTGCACGTTTACCGGCTGATAGCCCGATGATTGACGACCGACAGAACTTAGCGCTTATGAACGACAATTATGAGTCTCCGGTGAGCGAAAACATTGTAAGCATCGAAGGAAAATAGTGATGACCTGAACTTTGGAACGAAATAAATCGCACGATAAGTTAACTTTAGTGTGCTTTTCTTGCGCTTAGTGTGTACACATAATCAGAAATGGAAATTATCATTCACTTTTTCCATAATATTTAAGATAGTGAATCAGACAATTAGCCTGAATTTTCCTATTATTAAGATGCAAGAGATTTATCAACACAAGATAACAAATTAAACTGGTTTCAATAAATAAGTGATCAACATTCAGAATTTAATTCCTAGATAAGCTCAGACTAATTTGTGGGTTATTAAAAGATAACAGTTGATATATAAACAACATTCTTGGAGCTTTTATTGGAGTTACATCCTGTTGACATCGTTTATTTAGTTCTTGTGTGAGAAGCTTGTTGGAATTCTTCTAAACAACATTCAAGCAAAAAGTCTCTACTATATGTATGTTTATTTACCCAGTCCTACAATGTTACAAATAGAAGAAAAAAGGAAAAACAAAATTCAACAAGTTCAAATAGTATGGAGGACCTTGAAATGGCTTTGGACAGGACATATGCTGTGGGAAAGGAAAGAAAAGTGGTCAAAAATAAAAACTGAATGATATCCGAGAGGAAATAAAAGAAGTAGAAGAAGACAGTTTAAGAAATGGGAAGGTAGCGGGTCCAGAATGGATGCGGTTGGCAAAGGACAGGGTCAGACAGAGATCCTTGGAGGAGGTCTTTGTCGAAAAACAAGCTGGATTGAGGGAAGGATAACCAAGTTTCGAGAAAGGAGAATAGAGATATAATAATAGTATTAAAAATAGGTATCACTTTAAAATCAAGTTAATGATTGTAAACAGTTTATTCAAAATCAGCAATAAAAGCTTATTCTATTTTATTTTATAATGTTATACAACAGGATATAACAGACCATTTTTAAAGAGCACGAGTAAAAACGAGGAAAAATAACTAAAAAGGGCAACGTTTGTCGGTAATCCCTTTATCGCCTTTTACAGTACACGAAGAGAGTTTCTATGCTCTTCTGTGAAACCATTAACAAGACAATGTTCCAAATTATCCGGGAAACCCGTCAGAAACCCGGAATAATCAGTGCTTCATAACTGCTGTATTCGAAACAAACATCTATTGGCATAAATCTAGTCGATTAAGCAATAATTCGTATACACTGGCGATTTGTACCACACTTAGCGTTAGATTTACTGGGCTCGGACGGACAATCAACCAACCACGGCCATTATATCTAGTGTGGCCCAATATTTATCAACATGCTGGTGAAAACCGCCGGCGAACGCTGCGTTTTCGCTGCAAATAACAGATAAGCACGTCCCGATGCCGCAACGGTCCGTGCCTCACGAAATAAATGCGTGATTTATGATTTTAGACACGGAGCAGGAAGGGAATGGAGTGATCATGTACATATCAGAAAAACTGCCAAAAGAAGTGATTGGATGAACTTCAGTTTTCAATCTCAGATTTTCCTGAACAGCAAATGGTGCTATTGTTGATACCAATATAATATCGGCCAGTGGTGTAAAATTGTAGATGTGCTATATAATCATGTTGTTGTAAGTTCTTTATTCGAACTTCTGCAACAATTTACAGATTTGTTACCCGACCACGTCAAGGCAAAGAGAGGCTTATTACAATTGCGTAGCTATGCCCATATCTGTCAACAGTGCATAGTGCATCCCAATAATATACTGTTTCAATTGTGAACATTGACAAATCATGAGATAAGAACAATATCCTGTATGTGCACTCCATGGCCATGCTCCTCCATGTTTTAGTGTACAAAACCCACGCGTCCGAACAAGCCTGAATACTCCCCTGATTGGGGAATTCGTACCCGGGTATGAGAGTCGTAAGATTAAATTGCTCCGAGACGCCATTGGTCGCCAAATCGAGCACTAAATATCTTATTTTTTTATTTAGTTTCGCGAGATGAGGGTCGAGGCGTTAAAATTCTTTATATTAACGATCTCGGGAACTAATTCAAGTTTTCGATAATGATATTGCGAATTTTGAAGCATGGTTGCTGTAGGCATTTTTGTGTGGAATGATGCGTTCGCGACTGTTGCCTAACCTACAGGAAAAAAACCTGCATCAGTACCTACTTCGAACCACTATTATGCTACTTCTAGGCAAGCGTGTTCCATCGTCGACCACATCATTGCTTACCATCAGGTGAGATAGTTGTCAAGCGGTGGTGGCCGATTGGTCGGCGGCCCCGACTTACGAATTGTAAGTCGCGGGTACAAACCTAGCCAGGCGCGCGCATTACTTTGTGTAATTAACTTCATCACCACCGCTCTCAAAACGGTGAAGGAAAACATCGTGCGGAAACCGGCATGTCCTAGAACCAAAAATTCGAAGACATGTGACATTCACCAACCCGCACTGGACCCGCGTGGTGGATTACGGCCCATTCCCTCTCCTAGAAAGGAGGCCTGCGTCCCAGCAGTGGGAACTTTAAAAGGCTAATTTATGCTTATGTGTTCCATCGTCGACCACATCATTGCTTACTATCAGGGCCGTCAGGTGAGATAGTTGTCAAGCGGGACCCTTACAATATTAATAAAAATTGCAGGTTATTTTAACTCTTTTAAAATATTGTTTTATTATCTTGCTCATGAGATAAGTCTTACATACTTTACCTCGTAAAAGCAGATTTTACTAACGCGATAGGCACGCAAAGAATATAAATTAATATAATTGCAGTAACATTAAGGCAAAATCCTTATAATATTATAATTGCTAAAGTGAATGTTTGATTTTGTGATTTGTGTTTGACGCTTTCCCTAAATCGCCAAACTGATTTTGATGAATTTAGGTACAGAAATAGATGGCACCCTGAAAACGGTTATGGTCCACTTTAACTCGAGCGAAGCTGTGGCAAAAAGCTAGTTATTAAAATTTCAAATCTTAGGTAATCTTATCTTATTGTAGGTTATAATTACACAGTACCTGTTTTACATAATCTTCTTGACACAAAGTCGTATAAATATTATCATCAAGTCAATGACTGTTGGTTTATACATTATTCAGTTATTAAAACGCGCGCATGGTCCCCGTCGTTAGTTGAAGTAATTAATTGCCAGACTATCAACACCTACAATATGATTTTTAGAGGTAAACTGATCCACTACCATAATAATGGTACCTAGGGCTTTAGAGTAACTGATATCCCTCAGTCTTGAGCTCTACATAAGAGCTCTATAAGCGATAGAGATAGTCAAAATGCCAAAGGAATTGACCATTTGACATTTCAGAACCGCATGTTAATTCTATATCGCTGTTTAGGTCGATCGAAAGAGGTGTGAAGATTTGTTTATGTTTACAGGCTAAACTTGGCCAGAGACCACCCAAGACATAGAAGTCAGGAAGGAGAAATGGGTGGTGTTTGCCCAGCAGTTCGACTTTATCACGATCATCACGTTAATAGAATGTCATTTTGTTCAACCCCGCTTACCCCTTACGAATTACTCAAGTTTGAAGAAATTGTTAATCCGCCAATTTGTCTGCTGTCTGAATTCCATTGTCAGTGTAGCCTTGTTGATGTAGATTAAGTTGAAAAAGTATAAAATACAGCTTTCCCCATAAGAATTTCCACGGGAAATAGAGCTGCGGTAAATCCCTGTTTCTCATTTATATCAGAGTCATTTAAGCGGGAAAATTCTCAGAATTCACTAAGATATCCTTGCAACTTACGCAACTAGAACCACTGCATATTACTTGTTCCACTGGAATGTAGAAATGTAAGCATTAATTCTGAGATAACTGCATTAATATCACATTTAGAACTTATGCGCCACATGTGGGTAGGATTCAATGACTAGACCTAGGTTTACGTAATCAATTCGCCTAGTAGGATAGTTGTAACTTTGAAGTTGTAAGTTGTAACAAGTTTTGATGTGAACTATTTTAATTCAACATTGTCTTTCTTTCATTTTCGCATAGCCACAGAAAGGCCTATGAAGACTATGGTAGACTAATGCAGATGATTTGATTGATGTAAGTCAAGATGGACTTGGATGTTTTAGGTCCAATAGTAAAATTATGTGATTCATGCAGGAAGACCTCAGTGAATTGTTGTTTATGCTTTGATAAAACTTTTAAGTATGAATTTGTCAGAATAGAGGTAGTCCTGCGGGCGTACCATGACGTCTAAAAACGTGAGTCTTCCGAGCGAGAAAAAGGGATGGAGCTATAAAGGGCGTATAACTCTATCCCTCTTTTTCGCTCGGAAGACTCACGTTTTAACATCTCATGGTACGCCCGCTGTTCGTAGAAATGTTGAATGGACTTTGTGACGAATGATAAGGCAAGTAATGGGGTGACTACAGAGATGACGAATTACAGAAAAGTAGTTGTAGAAGAAGCAGATATGTTGCGTCTGCTCCAAGTAAATTAGGATAGGGTCAAGAGACGCAAGCGAATGGCAATGATGGTTTGATGAACCGATAATGGGAATTTAATAATTTGTTGACAGGTTTATTTGCTATGGTTGTCATTGGGGATGACCAAGGTCCCAAGTCTGCTATTTTTATAAATTTGTCATTCCAACACGATTCCATTGTCATTTTGCTAAAAGTTCGTAATCTGCTAAATTCATAATGGTCGATCATTGGTCGATCAATATTCTGACACTATTGTAATAGCAGACTTGAGGCCGTGTTCCATGATGTTAAGGATAGACTGCTGAAAAGTGATCTATACTAATATGTAGTAATATTATAAAGAGGAAAGTGAACCGTATACCATCTTGTTAGTATGGATAAACAGCTCACTTCGTGTCCACTTCACCTATGTAAGTTTAAACTGTGAGATGTTTACTGAATCGCACCGCAGTATCGCATCAAAGAATAGCGTAGCTTTTTAATTCCGGATAAATCTATATTCTTCTTTCTTTTAAAAAACCGATGTCCCACACTAGGAATTTCTCCTGTATCATGGGTACGTTTACAAACATATAAACTCCCATACACAAACAGCTAGACCCGGAACAACTATCTGTAGGCCCTACTGATATTATAAAGCTGAAGAGTTTGTTTGTTTGGTTGAAAGTTCTAATTACTATAGCCCATTTATCGAGGAAGGCTAGGCCGTATAATATAACGCTACGGCCAATAGGAGCAGAGCATTCATGAAACATGTAAAGCAAACGAAGTTGCGCGGGTTAGCTAGTTTTTTATATAATTTTCGCATAAATGATTGTATAAATTACCTATAATTTATTATGTTTCTTATTGATATAAGTAGGTATTGATTTTTCTTAATAATATTATGTATAATTAAATATTTATCAAAGCTTATTATTTACAAGCTTGTTTTGCTTTGAAATGTATTAATTAGATTGCAACTTGCGAGCGTCTGGTTTTAAAATAAGTAATAACGTAAATTAATAGTATAGGGCTAGTTAAAGAAAAGTCATGAAGCAAAACGCAATAATGGCTGGTTTTCTAAAAAAAAAATTGCCAAATGTATGAAATTTAAAGCTACAAAAAAAAATGTGTTATCAACCGCACTTTTGGTTAAAACAGGGCCTATACATGGTGCTTTAGAAGTGCGTGGTCATATATATTAGGCGTGACGTTTTGTATCTGATGTACAGGAAGGAAACAATAGCAAAAATATAAAATCATTATATTTTTATATGTATTTTTATTTATATCATTATAATTTTTCAAAAAACACGCCCGCCATGAAATACGTCAAAGTTCATGCTGCTGCGTGCATTTACTTTAGATTATAATTGATGCTACCAACTGCATCAGGCGCGCTGCACTTCCTGAAATATAACCACATTCTTCCGAAACACTCTGTATATAAGACCTAATGATATTGGTAGATTAAAAAGAAAGAAACATTTATTGCCAACACTAAAGCTAAAACAATAAGAAAAAGAAAAACAGATTTAAATAAAAATAACAGTTTTTAGTGTAGCAAAAGGAGCGGGCTCAGCAAATGTTGAGCAGTGAGCAGCACAGCAACATAGCTGTTCAACGCTGAACGCACACTTATCACAATAAAAGTGTCTTATCTAACCAACATGACAAAAATAAATACCTTAACTAACCTAAATTATTTGATTACGCTTTTGATTAAATACATAAATATAAATACCCCATAGTCATGATAAAAAACAGACATTAATACCTTAAATAGAACCCAAATAAAAACTTTATAATTATATTCCCTAATTCGTAAGCAGGAACTTTGCAAGAATTCACTGTCTAGCTCTTTTTTTACGCTTACTTAAACTTCTAATTAACCTCGCATTGTTCTTAAATGGATACATGAACACATGATATGGCAACTAAGGCCTAGATAAAATAAATAACGCATAATTACAGGCATAACAAGTTACATTTTATGATCTCTGTTGACAAGTATGTGTGTATAAAATAATAATATTATTCTAGAGTACAAACAAATAAATCAGTTGTAGTTGCCTCATATTCTTTAGAATGCTGCTGCCGTGTGGCCGACTGTAGTTACTTTTGTTAGTCGAAAGACATTCACTGATAGACATACGCCTTCTTCAAGAGTAGCTAACATCGACTGGTCCTGTGCTTACCGCATCTAGAGGATTGTCGCGGTCTTCACCAGGTTTCCGGTCCCCCTTATAGGTGGCCTTCCATCGCCCAGGTTACATAGCCCGAAAAATCGTCAAAAATAAGTAGATGGCTCCATCGACCACCTTTTCTGAGAGCAATGTGCCGAACACATTACTCTCAGTAAAGATGGAGCGACGAACGACATGGAGCGATCGAAGATGAAGGTACTCATTGTACTCCCTAAATATTTAGTCCCGGTCATTAAGGCATACCAACGGACCAATTTTTTTTCATCTAGCTTTTTGACATCTTTTCAAGTAACGGTATACAATTTTATTTTTATTCATACAGTTTAACCGGAACTTTTATTCTAATTAGTATATAACATATTAAAATAGTAGTCAAAGTAAAAATTATTACCTACTATAGTAATACCCTACAAGAAAAGTATGAGGTATTTTTCAGATATCGATTTTCATATATCGAGCATAAATGGACAAACATACACACAAGCAAGAAAGGACACAAATGTTGCTCAACGTCTACTGTGAAGCATTATTATTGTGGAACTATTTTTCCCAAAGACATAAAACAAAATATTGAGTTGTAAAGTCAGGTTAAAAATACATTAAATTATTATTTGTTCCTATATATAATGTAAAGAAAAATAAATGTTCTACCCTTTCGTTTAATCACGGAAACCCAATTACTAACGCTTATATTTAACCGAAGTAGCCCCAGTTTCAGGTAAATATTAAAATTGTAAGAGACTAGTTTCCTTTGAAAGCTTCAGCACCTGCTAGCCTTCCCACGACTGGGAACCACTGAAGGAAGTGGTTTCTATTGTTACAACTACTTATTATCTTATAAGCAGACGTGTTTAGGTACAATTGTTTAAATTCACGGCAATTATGTTAGGTTTATGTTAACTAAGTAATGTTTTATTAAGCCTGAGATACATTTTATTAAAGTAGATAAGTTACTTATGTAAAAATTCTGTCATAGCTATTTCCATATAAGCATAAGCATAATAAGCGTTTTTCCATATAGGTACTTCAATGAAAATTTTAATAGATAGTTATAATTATTTAACAAAAAACTATATGTCAAACAAACATGACAAGATTCAATTTCCATTACTACCCATACGAATGGTCACTTTAAAATTAGTTTAAACTACGCTTCAATAAACATTTTCAAGTCAAACATAAAACTTGATCACAAGATTACATTTTTTATTTATCTTTAAGTTAAAATTGTTTCTTTGTAAGACAAGAACAACTAATCTGATTTCAGTAATTCTATCACAAGCACATACACTTTCACTGGGAGCCAGACCTTTTACCGGTGGCCACGGGCGGCGCCAGCGCTTAGAAAAGTTTAATTAATTATATCAGTAATTAAATTCGATTTCAATTGTTTAGTAAACATTTTCACGTTAGCGTTACAGTAATTATGTAACATACAATTTTGTTATCAAACACATGTAAAACCAATTAAAATGAAACTAATAATGTGGATATATATGAAAATTGGTAATTTGATTCGTAATAATTCCCTGGTGGCGTTGTTTGTAATCAGGGAACACGTGTAAGAGCCGGGTCATAGAGGTGGTTGTATAACTATCGATTATAGTTTGTGCTGGTTGAAGTATCACTGGAGTAATTTTCGCTTGCGTTTTACAACGTATTGGTCGGAGGAGACAAATCCTGGCTAAATAATAATAGCTGCACGGGTCGATCTCTAAGATTAAGCGACGCTTGCCAAGGTCGGTTTGTGGATGGGTGAGTATCCTTATCTGTATATCGAGAATCCTCCATGCCTTGGAAAGTACGATAAGCCGCTTTCATTTGAAGATGTTTGGCTGAGGTGACAGATTGTCAGAAGCCATAAAATCTGTCTCCAGTCTTGTCAACAAGTACCGTGTTACCCAGTGAATGGGTTGTGGAGGTCTGGTAGGCAGCCGCTCCACTTAAAATACTGGTATTTAGCTGAAGCCGATTTGACTGGAAACTGACCCCAATTAACTTGGGAAAAGGCTAGGCAGATGATGATGGTCGGAGAAAGCCAGACGGCGGGAAAAGTCGAAGATTATGGGAGAATATTAGCATAGCAGTGAGATAATTCAGTTGTTATAAAGAGGGAGCGTTTGGTACTTATTTTCAAGTAAGACATTTCATGACAAAATAAATTAAATTATTACATTTGAAGTAAGTATATTATGATCAATTATACGTTTCTGTAACTGTTTCACGAGGCTATTTTGTCAAGCTGAGACAGCAAAATTTTGTTGAAATATGAAAACTGGGATGTAAGGGGCGAACTACCATCCTTCGCCCCAAGCCAACCTCACCTGCACGTGGTGCATCCTGCTGAATGACGAACGAGGCTCTGGCGACCGACCGATGGCGGTATATCCATCAAATAGGCGTAGCTAAATGTAACAGGCCGGTGATGGGCAGCAGCGTCACCGGTGCGAGAAGCTACGCCCCCTGCGATCGCCAACCCGCCTGCCCAGCGTGGCGATTATGGGCAAATACCTCCAAATGCAGAAGAACAAAAAGCCACGGCCCCCAGTTCCCGGTGGTCCCGCTATTCCTGGTCATGGTGGCGACCACGGTAACGGCGGGGCGGGGGGTGCCAAGAATCTCCGGGCTACGGGAGGCCACCACAACAATAAACTGACCCTGGCGACGTACAACGGACGCACGCTACGGCTTGACTCGCATCTGGCGCAACTCGAGGTGGAACTTGGGAAAATTAGGTGGCACATACTAGGGTTGAGTGAAGTCCGAAGAAAGGGGGAGGACACCATAACCCTGGAATCGGGTCACCTAATGTACTTCCGAGAGGGAGACCAGCAATCTCAAGGCGGCGTTGGGTTTCTGGTAAACAAGTCCCTATCTGACAACGTTGTGGAAATGTCAAGTGTGTCGAACAGGGTAGCGTACCTTATTGTGAAGCTCACCGAGAGGTATAGCCTCAAGGTAGTGCAAGTATACGCACCGACCTCGACACACTCGGACGACGAAGTGGAGGATATGTTCGATGACATATCGAGAGCCCTCCACTCCACCGCAAAGACACAGTACACCGTTGTCATGGGGGACTTTAACGCCAAAGTGGGAGTACAGAATTGCTGCGAATCGGTAGTAGGACACCATGGATTTGGAAGCAGAAATCATAGGGGGCAAATGCTCGTCAACTTCCTCGAACGAGAGGGGTTGTTCTTGATGAACTCCTTCTTCAAGAAACAGCCCCAAAGGAAGTGGACGTGGCAAAGCCCCGACACTATGACCAAAAATGAGATCGACTTCATCATGACGGACAAGAGGCATATATTCAGAGACGTCTCCGTGATCAACAGGTTCAATACCGGTAGCGATCACCGACTTGTCCGAGGCACTCTGAATATTAACTTCAAGGCCGAACGTGTCCTTCTGATGAGGTCCAGACTCCGACCAACTCTGCTCCAGACCATGGCTGGATCTGAAACGTTCCAGGCAAACCTGGAAAACCGATTCGCTGCCGTGGAAACCACAACAGACGTAAACCAGAACCTCGAAAATGTGACTCGGATCCTCAGGGAAGAAGGAACAAGATTCTGTGATATGCAGCGTAAGGGCAAGAAGTCTAAGCTTTCAGAAGAGACTTTAGGCCTAATGAAGGAACGACGCGAAAACCCACCTGTCACTTCGTCGGCAAAGCGGTTTCTAAACCGAGAGATCAACAAGCACGTACGACGCGACCTCCGGCGCTTCAATGCTCTTTCGGTTGAAAGAGCAATCGAGCAGAACCGGGGGTCAAAGGTGTTCGTACAATCTCTTGGAAGAAGCCACCTGACAAAGTTGACCACAGCAAGTGGAGAAGTCGTTTCTTCGAAGCCAGCAGTCCTTTCGGAAGTGGAGGACTTCTATAGCCGGTTATACGCATCGCATGCATCTCGTCCTGATCCCGAAAATGAGGGTCCTAGAGCCACATTGACACGCCATTTCACCGAAGACCTGCCAGAAGTCAGTACTGGCGAAATCGAGATCGCTCTTGGGCAGCTTAAAAATGGAAAAGCCCCTGGAGAAGATGGCGTTACCACAGAGCTGCTGAAAGCTGGGGGTAACCCCGTACTGAGGGAGCTCCAGAAGCTGTTCAACGCTGTCCTTTTTGAAGGGAGAACTCCAGAGGCGTGGAGTAGAAGTGTGGTCGTCTTGTTCTTCAAAAAAGGAGACAAGACCTTGTTGAAGAACTATCGACCCATATCCCTTCTAAGCCACGTCTATAAGCTGTTCTCAAGAGTGATCACGAACCGTCTTGCGCGAAGACTCGACGAATTCCAACCACCGGAGCAGGCTGGATTTCGGAGCGGATACGGCACCATAGACCACATTCACACAGTGCGGCAGATTATACAGAAGACCGAAGAGTATAATCAGCCCCTGTGTCTAGCATTTGTGGACTATGAAAAGGCCTTTGACTCGGTTGAAATCTGGTCTGTTCTGGAGTCCCTGCAGCGCTGCCAAGTAGACTGGCGATACATCCAAGTGATGAGATGTCTCTACGAGGCCGCCACCATGTCCGTTCAAGTACAGAATCAGCAAACAAGTCCCATACCGTTGCATCGAGGAGTGAGACAAGGGGATGTTATTTCCCCGAAATTGTTCACTAATGCAATGGAGGATATGTTCAAGACGCTGAACTGGAAAGAACGTGGCATTAACATCAATGGCGAGTACATCTCTCACTTGCGATTTGCAGACGATATCGTCATTATGGCAGAAACACTGCAGGACCTACAACAGATGCTGAATGACCTGGCTGACTCTTCTGTACGCATCGGCCTACGGATGAACTTGGATAAAACCAAGGTCATGTTCAACGAACATGTTCTACCGGAACCGATTGCGATTCACGGTGCCGTTCTCGAAGTTGTTCAAAAATATGTGTACCTCGGGCAGTCACTGCAGTTAGGTAGAAACAACTTTGAGGGCGAGGTGAACAGAAGAATTCAGTTGGGTTGGGCAGCATTTGGGAAGCTACGTCGAGTCTTTACATCGTCGATCCCACAGTGCCTAAAGACGAAAGTCTTCAATCAGTGCGTCCTACCCGTCATGGCATACGGAGCCGAAACGTGGACACTGACGGCTCGTATGGTCCATAAGCTCAAAGTCGCTCAGCGGGCTATGGAAAGGGCTATGCTCGGTGTGTCTCTGAGGGATCGCATCAGAAATGAGGTGATCCGTCAGAGAAGCAAGGTAATTGATATAGCCCACCGGATTAGTAAGCTGAAGTGGCAGTGGGCTGGCCATATTAGTCGTAGAACCGACAACCGTTGGGGTAAACGAGTTTTAGAGTGGAGACCGCGTCTCGGCAAACGTAGTGTAGGACGTCCTCAGGCACGGTGGAGTGACGATTTGCGCAGGACGGCTGGCAGAAACTGGATGCGAGAAGCCGAAAATAGATCTAAGTGGCGTGCAATTGGAGAGGCCTATGTCCAGCAGTGGACTGCAACAGGCTGTTGATGATGAAAACTGTGTCCATTTCTGTATGTAGGAAAAATAATACACGAAGCGAAATGACTTGCTCACTATCCTATCTTCCAAATCTAGCCTCGTGTTGCCTAGCTGTAAAAAGTACTAAGTAGCTTTGCTTCATTCATGGGAGGAAAACTTAATAATCAATTAATAACTGTGTCTAATGAACTAATACAGCGAAACGATCAAACCGTGTTCCTTACAATGTAACCTTCATCGTGAGTCAGAAATGTCTTAGAACCGAGCGTGGAATTTCATCGGTATATCGCAGGATTGAATCAGAAATCAAAGTTGTTAATGGTAATGATTTAAATCAATAAATATTAAGTTAATGTGGAAGCCCGTCTTGGGTATTCTCCAAGGTAAGTTCAAGGTTCATCTCCTTACATTTTGCTGATGACACATTGAGACGTCATCATTAATGACGTTTCGTAAGACGGTGACGAAAATAAAATTAACATAGGCTTGCCCAGGCTTGCCGGATTCATGTTGACATTGGGATAATTATTTATTCAAGAATGACTTATTGTCATGTTTGTCGAAATTGAATTTCGATGAATCATTATAAAAATATGTAGGAATGATAACATTGTGTGTTTACGAGAATCATCTTTAAATCAGAATGATTTATACATGTTTGTTTATCTTCGATTCTTCCCGGATTTTGTGGTTATCGGTGATCATTTTCTTTGTAACACTTGATTTACTTTGTCCAATTTAGGATGGGGGTCACAAGATAAGCTTGCCGATACACGGTCACCAATTTCTAGTTGCGCGAACGAAATTTGTAGCAAAATTAATGTTAGAGTGAATAGTAGGGTGGAGCGAAATTTTTTTTTTTATCAAACTTTAAGCTAATAGTCAAAATTTTGTGCCATATGGGCTTAAATTAAGCCATGCAAAATATTATTCGATTCGGTTTAGATTAACTGCCTCCGCAACATCATTGAGTTTTGGAAAATAGCTGGTTTTAGACCCCTTAAAGACGTTTTAATTCTATGGGATATTCTAATGAACAGACTTTTTTTTTCATCAACAATCGTTTATTCGTTTATAATTTCGATATAAAATAAACAGTGAAGCCAGACTTTTTTTTTATAAACTTGCAATAAAAGGAGTGAGGTAGCTCGGGAGGGGATATTTAACGGCGATTTTTTCGTCACTACGCTTCGTTGTCCATGGTCTGTTGTTTTATTCACATCGGTCGCACGACGACGTGACGGAACGAATGTTAATACGGGGAAGTATGGTGGAATTATAAGACTGCTCGAGCAAAAGCTACAAAAACCAATTCAGTCGATAATTTGTTTACTCCACATTAACGAACTGCCCCTGAGACATTTGTGTCTTCACCTCGACGGCTGTACTTCAGGACCTAAATCATATATTGGTCCACTGGGAAAAGCTCTTGAAACATGCGAAAAACTGCCATTTAAGTAATTTAGGTAATTTCAGGTGAACTCCCAAAAGATCTGGAAAATAAATATCCAGGGAAACTTTCCCACGCTCGTTGGATAACACGTGCGAACCGAATACTGCGTTTATATGTGGCAACTGAAAAGCCGACAGAAAATTTGGTAACTCTGGCTACTTTTGTGGTTAAAGTCTACGCACCATCTTGGTTTTTAATTAAGAGCAAACCGTCATGCAAGGATGGCACTCGTCATCTGTTTAACATTATCATGGCCTCCAGATACCTGCCAGAATCTTTAAAAAAAATTATAGATCCGGTTATCCAAAGAAATGGCTACTTCGCGCATCCCGAAAGCATTCTTCTTGCGATGATTACAGATGAGAAGAAGCATATAAGAGAGCTGGCTGCCCGCCGCATACTAAAGGCACGCAGTATGAGCCACACTTCCACACCTAGACTTTTTCAAGTGCCATTGATAAATTTTAGTGCTACTTCATACATTGATATAATAAACTGGCAGGAAAACTTAACCGAACCGCCGCTTTTGAAAAATTTATCTGACCAAGAAATTCAGAACATTGTGGAATCCGGTGGTGAGAACAAACCATTGTTTTTAAGGCTGCCCTGCCATACCCAAGCTGTTGAGAGAGCTGTGAAGATTACAACGGAAGCTTCCATTTGTTAGTGCATAAAAAAGGCACGATTGGGTGCAATAAAAGCCAAGTTGGAATCTCGGAAAGTGATGCCTAAATTCGAAACAAAAAAGGATTTTCAAGCTTAATAATACATGTATAATTTACCGATTATTTCTATAACTTTAAATGTTTTTTATCACACTAATACCTTAATAAATATTATAACTTTAACTTATCTATAATTTATTACTTTCTTACCACTAAATAGGACACAATATTTCATTTTCTACAACTTATAACATTACTATAAATTTTAAAATTTTGAAGCCACTGCGGAGGCAGAAGATATTCATTAAATGGAATGAAAAAATACAGTTAATTTTACTTTATTATAAGGCACAAATCCCCCCCTATTAGAACGCTCAAATAAAAAAAAAATTTTTTTTCATACATATGTGCTCCACCCTAGTGAATAGGGTTTGTTCTAGGTAAGCTCATTCCATCGTCGACTTTGTCTCTGTCACTTCTGTCCTAGACTAGAATCGAGACCAAACCCATCTCAAATTAGAAAAGTTAAATGCACTGCGCTAATTCTCGTGACGATTGTTGCTTTTTAACCGACTTCCAAAAAAGAAGGCGTTTCTCAATTCGACATTTTTTTGTCTGTTTCCTTATAACTTTGTAATGGGTGTGTCGATTTTGATTATTCTTTTTATATTCGAATTTGGTGCTTGTCGTGTGGTCCAATCTTATTGAGATCTGACGACTAGTATTTGAGTTATCCCTAACAATGCGTGGTGTAGTCTACATTGATGATGTTCTCATTCCCTCTTATCGATGTAAGGCGATTATCACACGGCACCGCGCGCCGCCGCGGAGGGCGGTGGCGGTAAAGCGGATTTCGTAGCGGTACCCCGCGCGGTAAGGCGGTTTACGCGCCTGTCCGCGCGGTTGGATTTAACACGGTTTTGACAGTTTGATCACAAACACTAACTAGAATGGCCGCTGAAGTGGTGGCAGCAATCTGGCTTTTATGGCGCAGAAAGAAAAAAATAAGAAGATATTGGGTTTATCCATTTTTAAGAAGCAGAACTCTAAATGGTACATTCATGCTATTCTATAAAAGTTTGAGATAATACAGCAGAGCAACTTTCAATCTCCGAAATAAACTTTTTGACATCGAAATCCATTATTGAATTGCAACACGTCTTGCACCCACGATTATCCGCGCGGTTATGCGGCGCCCCGTGTGTGAGGCGCCGCGCCATCGCGCCACCGCGCGGACGGCAGCGCGGAGGGGCGGTGGCGGTGAGAGCACCGCTCGACCGCGCGGTTTGGCGGTGTACGTGTGTTAGGCATCTACGGATTTAGTAGAGGCCAATGTGACATGAGATCCGCTTCACCGCCTACCGCGGCGGTGCGCGGTGCCGTGTGTTAATCGCCTAAAATGAAAAAATAAAATTGTGTACGATGGTTTGGAAGAGGACCTTAGTATTTCAACGTGGTCCTTTTCTAGTTTGTTCAAGAACAGAGATAGGAAACGCAACTCTTCAATAAATGATAACAAATCTGTAGGGATAGCTGAAATCGCATGTTTGTTTATTGTTTACACCATTGGTACGTTTAGGTGGGGTGTACCACTTAAAAGTGAAAAAATAAAAAACTTTTTACAAAAAAAAAGGATAAAATAACTTTAATTTCCCAAGTCGGTGTTCAAAAAAGAAGAAACATCCAAAATCATCGAGTTCCGAAGTTAAAGTTATTTTATACTTTTTTGTTTAGAAGTCGGTTGTTTTTTTTTTTTTTTGTAAAAAGTTTTCCAAGATGAAAAGATTTCTTCATCTCAGAGAGTGGCCTAGCAGCTGCTGGTTTTCACCGTGTGAGATAAGCGTCTATTGGAATTTGGCTGCTGTCAAATAAACATGAATCACAATTAGATAAATATTTGCTTGAAGATTTAAAGTGCTGACAGTCGCATTTCCTCTAAGTTATACTTTAAATCACTGTTTATCCGCATCCATTTTAACACCTGCCAAGAGAAGTAAAGCTTAAAAAAAGTTCCAACTCTGCATCAAAAAGAAATCTCAAAAACTCAAAATGGTCCAAGTTAAGCGTCGCCCGTTTCCCTGTAAAGTTTCTTATTTGGAGACAGAGTGAATTTGTCGGTTACCCAGCCATCAATCAATCTTGTCAGTCGCAAGTCTTAAGCGGCAGAATTACTTTTAGGTATATCAGGAGATCCCTCCTTAAGATACACGCTGAAATATTACTTTAGCAGGTTTCCTCACTTTGCGTTTATTCAAAGACATTTAGATGAAACATCAACTTGATTTCCTTTTTCGAGTTAACGAGTGACGTATGTTCGAACACCAGTCATCAGTGGTGAATGGATCTTTGTTTGACTCGATAACGATCTGGCTTCTTATTCGAAGTTTAAATTCATTCTTTTTTTTTTCTGTATGATACCGTTCATATCAGTGGGGTCACATCTTTACGATTAAGTTTTTTGTCTTTAATATTTGCCCACTTAAATAAGCTATGATAGTTTTTAACTGTTATAAAATTGGATAAATGGGGTTATCGATCTATAATCTCACGATTAATCCATCGTATTGTTGTCAGGGTGGATTCATCAAATAGTACATCGACACCACTCGAACTCTGCTTTTGTTGTGTTTGTAGGTTAAAATCAGTTTACTGGCACTGGCAGGTAACTGTGTATTGATATTATGATGACTATAAATATTGGAAAGATCAATTTAGATTTTTGATGAAATTTTGACAAAGAGAGATAATTCATTCGAAAAGAATGTTTACTGAAAAAAATACGGAAACAGGTGTGTTTGTGGTAACTTTATCAATAGATTCAGATGCTGCACAATATAATTTAGATTTTTGATGAAATTTTGACAATGAGAGATAATTTATTCGAGAAAAATGTTTACCGAAAAAATTCGGAAACGGATGTGGTTGTGGTAACTTTATCAATAGATTCGACACAATATTGAGCTGAATCTGATGACTAAAAAACGCTACTTTATTCCTACATCATTCAACAAGTCATCAACCCCTACTAAAATTTTAACATGCACATAACACACGCCAGCTCCTTCCATATAGTGACACCGAACATACGAGTTCCTAATAATTAATGTCTAGTAAGCACAACTAGGGAAACTATCTCGAGGCGGGAAAGCCAGAGGCATCTGACATATCCAATTAACACGGCATCCGGTTCCAGCGGGATCAAGCGTGCCAACTGCGAACGTGTACTATTATGTTGGCACTTCCTATGGTTTTGATTTCTTCAGTGGGTGTGCTGGTGTCTTGTGGGGGTGTCTTTTTGAACTATGAGTATTCATGATTATATGCCTCAGATTAAAATTTGTGCATGAGAAAATGTACATCCTTCTGAATGGAACCGCTTAGAGAAGGGCAAGCTAGGTAGATCAAAACTTGAAGCTGCTATTTGAACTATGAGTATTCATGATTATATGCCTCAGATTAAAATTTGTGCATGAGAAAATGTACATCCTTCTGAATGGAACCGCTTAGAGAAGGGCAAGCTAGGTAGATCAAAACTTGAAGCTGCATTTTTTTTATTCTAACGTTAAATTAATGGTAAAAAGTACTTAAATTTTGTATCGGTTTAGCCTGCCATTTCGTACTTGTTTTATGTTGATAAAAAGTATCCATTGTCGAGGTAAATCCTCGATAATGGATACTTTTTAGCTTTAACTATGCCAAACGTCAATAAGATTGGTTTAGCGGTTGTAATATGATATTTCGCGCTACCTTTTACAAATTTAGTAGTTATAGAATTCTTTTTTTTTTATTATTGATGACGTTATTGTTTAATTTCTTTTAAATGCCTTATTTTGAGAATAAAATGGCTCTATGTAGATCGTAAAGGAATAAATAATACTTATTCATAGGTAAACTGCAGGCTTATAACTACGATTTTTAGTCCAAAAATCAAGTAAGTATAAAAACAACAGCTTTATTATTTATTAATTTATGTACAGTAGTGGTTGGTACATTTTTTATGAAACAAATAGCATTCTCTATGCCTTAACGTTTGAAGGACTTGTGTGGTTAGTGTTGTTTGTTATATTATTCATTTATAACTTATTAATGGGAAATCAGCAAATGACTTCTCCCGCTCTGGGTGGAGCGGAAGGGAGCGCGAGCGTCAGACTCTTACTAACTAAAACCCACCCGTGTTCCACCTGATGGCCCTTTGCGTTCCAGGGCCGCAGTGACTCTTTTGAAGAAATTCAGCAACTCTGGTAGATTAATTTATGCCTAAAGTCTTGTCAGAATATTACAAATTTAGATGCAGACACAAAAAAAAGGTTATGGATCTGTTATTGTACCATGTGCTACAGAATAAATAAGTCGTTACATAAATATCATTTTCTTTAAATGTTACCTTTGATAGTTTCTAAAACAACACAGTGTAAATAAACATCTTTAAGTATTCAAGATTGCATAATGTTGTTGTCTATGCAGATGTTTTGATTATAAAACACAAATAACAACTTTATTTTTACATATATATTTTGATATACATAATATTATATTATTTGCATCCACTTATTTACAACGCAAGCGTCGTTATTCTCCTAGATTCGTTTGAACTTAATAATACCAACGGCAAAAAAAAAAACATTTGACCCGGAGACAGCGAAACCGCTGCGCCACCAGCCCCTCCGCTCTCCGCAATCACTACACTACTGTATAAAACTCCGTACTATTTTTTTGTTCTGACTGCCAAGTTAGGTACTACTTACTATTTTTTTTTAGATCAGACATTTTAATTTTTGGACATTGTTCAGCCTTACGAACAGATAAAATTTGTGGCATTTGTTTCCTTTTTGATACTGAATTCCAAATTAATTATATGTGTAACATCTATTTAGATTAAGTAATTTTTTATGTGGCCGCGTATCTCGCAAAACTTAAGACTGGTACAAAATGCAAAACACTTATCTCTCTTATTTTCTTTTCATTGCAGGAAAAGCAGAGCTCCAGCCGGATTCAACGCTAAGCCGGCAGGATTGCTTGCGAACAAACTTCTTACTTTATTCAAAACTTTAAAATAAAGAAACTACTTAAGTTATAGGAGAAGTACCTACTTAGAGTTTAGTTTTATTTGTTATCTAATAATGGTTGTCTTAACAAGAATGAATGTTTACACCTGAAGCTTTCTTTTGTCCACTTAGTTTTTCGATCGATCGAGATCATTATCTATACTAATATTATAAAGAGGTAACGTTTGTGACGTTGTAAGGGGTAATCTCTGGATGTACCGAACTGATTTTCAAAATTATTTCATCAATAGAAAGCTACGTTATTGTGCAGTGTCATAGGCTATATTTTATCCCCGTATTGCCACGGGAACGGAATCATCGCGGGTGAAATCACGGGGCGCTGCTAGTACAAAATAAAGGGTTTTTTTAGGAATAATTGTCCTTTAGATTTTCTCACCTAATCGAGACAACAAATCTAACAGTTTAACAAAGCAAAGGTGGCAAACTGTTTTTCTTTAACATCAAGGCCAATTCCCATACTTAAAAACCGTTCAAATCCAAGTCGTAATATCGTCTCGGCGACAATCAATATCTAAAACTGTTGATCACACACAGCGAGAGGAGTTTTTTTTTTTCAGTTTGCGAATGCGAATGCGAAGGTTCCTAAGAATTAGAAGAATTTAATAAAGTACCTGTTAATCACAAAGCCAATTTTCAAATCGATGAGAAAGTATCAACAAAATCAGTCTATCAAATACAAACTTCAAGGTAAAGAACTCTAACATCCTTGATATCGAAGCTGACGGGGGCAAGTAAGAACAATTAGTGAACAATTGTTTGGGACACCCGGGCAACCGCCTACGGCCGTCTAAGTCCGCAGACAGTGGACTAAGTCCCCTCTACTCGCTGTGGCGTATTCTATGAATAGTTCAGTAATACTGAGGGAAAGGGAGTAGTGAACACGTGGAGTTACAACCAATACTTTCAAGTTTACTTTGAGATGTGGTTATCTTAAACAATTTTGTTTACTAATAATCAAAGCAGTGGCAATTGAGAGTTAAATCCGAAGATTATTATTAGCTTCAATATTTAACCTTGTGTTTCACCTCAATCTTGAAAAATGCTTCATCTATCGTTTACTTCATTTACAATTGAAATGGCGAAATGGCGGAGATTCTAAGAGAAATACTATTATAGTGCTACATTTGTCCACGGATACCTTAAAAATACATACGATAATTTGATAAAACGTTAACTATAATTTAAAAAAATACAATTCTTGTAGCTACTGCGAGCTTTTACTCATTTGCATGCTACCAAATCCAGTGAGCACTCCATTCACTACCCATTGCTTGGCAAGCATCAATTATTTACATTTACACTGCAATAAAGCCCGTAATGAGATGACGTATCTGCCTAGCAATGCGTGCAGTCATCGAGTTTAGTGATGTGGATACGCGTATTTAGCGGTTTGCGGCTGCAATGATTGTTGGTTCAACGATGGTCGGTGATTGATAGCTGGCATAGCAGTATAGTTTTTGCAATTTCATCTGTCTAGCTATTGTTGCATTATTCGCATTTTTATATCAAGTGAGTGATGTTAGACAAAGAAAGAAAAAAATTTTTTTTTCCCTGTGAATACTGAAAAAAAGCTTCACTGATTGACAATGCATCAAAATCGCTAGCTCTTCATAAAGAAACATGTAATACAAGACTTTCTTTGACGAAAGACAAATTAATGTGCTAGTTATTATTTTAACCAAAGGAAAAAAATCATCAGGAAAATGGTAGGTAATAATTATGTTGTTTATAATTTCGATTTTAAACCAGCAAAACCGAAAAGCCCTCTTTTCGATTTAATCATGGTTTTCATGAAATTTCACGATGTCTTTCGGCAAAAGGATTGGTGATCCTCTTGGGGAACGTAACTGCAATGAATAGCAATGCAATTGTGTATCTCTAATTGATCAAATGTCGGAAAACATTCGCATTTTCAGAGATATCTGGACCTGACGGCTCAGTACTGCCACCTAGCGTGTAGCATTTTATCAAAACCGTATAATTAAAATTGAGACTCATGACTCAACCCGGTTCTAGAATACAGGTTTAATATTTTACCTTATTAATGATAATCACATATTTCAGAGACAACAAAACGTATCTATTCGACTTTTAAGTATTTTTTTTTTTGAATTTCTGAAGAGTTAGAACTCGTGCTAAAATCATATTCTCTCTCGTTTTGTCTATCTTATATCTAATGATATTATGTAATAATGCAAAGCGTGTAACTTAATGCTTATAAAAATAAAAAGCCACATGGATCGATCAACTTTTTCCGTATATATTACGTATTTTAAACAAGGTAAACTGCATAAGCATAGTATAATCAGCCTTTTAACGTTGCCACTGCTGGGATATAGGCCTCCTCTCTAAGAGAGGGAATGGGTCGTAATCCACCACGAGGGCCCAGTGTGAGTTGGTGAATGTCACATGTCTTCGAATTGTTGGTTCTAGGACATGCCGGTTTCCTCATGATGTTTTCACCGATTTGAGAGCAGTGGTGATGAAATTATTAACACAAAGTAATGCGCCTGGCTGGCTTTGAACCCACGATATACAATTGGTTAGTCGGGGCCGTTACCACTCGGACACCACTGCTCCTATCAAACTATGGTACCAAGGTAAATTGCTTTAGGAGTAAAATTTGTGACATATTTTTTTCTCATGGGACATTTGACAAGAGGGCATGCCCCTTTCTTCCATCCATTGATGGAAAGCCCGCATTTAGCGAAGGAGACTTTAATACGTACGGAAAATATCTCTGACTTTTTTATCATCATTGTACAAGCTACAAGCTAGCTTGGCCCACGTGAATGTGGGAAGATAATACCACTAGAACGTATTGCCTGAATGAAACCAATGTTACGTCCACCATGTTCCAAATATCATCCAATTCCAAAAGCAAAAGCATATTATAAAACTGAAGAGTTTGTTTGTTTGGTTGAACGCCCTAATCTGAGGAACTACTGTTTCGAATTGACAAATTGTTTAAGTGTTGGAAGCCCATTTATCAAGAAAGGCTATATAAAATCACGCTACGACCAATAGGATCAATGAAAATGTTGCAAAAACGGGTTGTTTTTCCCTCCTTCTTATGTGACGCAGACAAAGTTGTGTGGGTCAGCTAGTAATACTTATAATATATACACATATATGTATAAATAATTAATAAAACGTAGAAACAGACACATTCAAATTTGTGTAAGAAAGGATAAGCGTATCTAACGATACAAGTAGTTCATGTCTTTATATTTAGGTAAAGATTACGAGACAATGAGCGGTTTCTATCTATATATTTCATGATTAACAGACCTGTACTGATTTTTAACTGGCAAGGATATAGAAATTCACACACACAGCTATCCTAGAAAAAAAAAGTTTTTGTAAATGCATAGAAATAATGAATCATTATTGCTGATTTAATATCGCTTTAATGGATCTAAAGCCTTTAAAACTCTATTCAAAGTTATTTTGTTTTTTAAACAGGCTATCATCAAGCATCAAACTTTTTTCTGGATGAAAAATCATCAAATGACTTCTCCCGCTCTGGGCGGAACGGAACGGAGTGTCAGACTCTTACTGACTAAAACCCACCCGTGATCATTCTAATGCCCTTTGCGTTCCAGGGCCGCGGTGACTCTCGAACAAAATCCGCAACCAATAATATAGTATTGTAAAATTCATTTTGTCTTGCATGACATAGCAATAATTTCCACACTACTGTGTCTTTCATCAAGCAAACCATCATCGGCTATGCATAGCCTTGCAACTGCACAGCACTACGCAATAGGGAAAGACATTTAATGTCAATTTAGATGCGTGGTTATTACTCCGACGTCAGTCACGGATGCTGTGCATATCGCTGTAAAGTGACATTACAATTTGATGACGATTGTAGTCTAGTATATGGAGTATGATGATGAGTTATAGGCCGTTAATACTGATCTTTAGGTAATAATGTTATAGATAGGTAAAGTAACTAAATAATATGTAAGGTTGTACAGATGTTTGTTTCTTAATAGATTATGGCATGGTCCGTTGCCCTACTAAGACTTCTTAAAACCATCAAGTTTTCAGTGTGGGAGGAAGACGGAGCTATTCAAGACGAAGAATCATGATAGCATGGGCTGTACCTCTCTAAAAGAAAGGAGAAGGTAATCGACAAGCATGATATGAGACTTCAAGTAGTAGCTAGCTAGCTGGATAAGACCAGCGGAGGTTCGAGCAAAAAGGTCTACAATTAGAGAAGCCAATGGTCAGCAGTGCACGAAGCTCAATTTATTTTCAGCTGTATGACATCCACTGCTTGAAGAAGGTCTTCCGAAGCGTCGTCACATCGGCTGGTTCTGTGCTTCTCACACCCAGCACACTCCTGTGGCCGCACCACTTCAACGGTTCGTCTTGAAGGATCGTTGTAGACCTTCCAATGTTGCGTCTCGCTATCGACATTGGTGTGCCCTGCCAAATAAACCGGCGGTTAGAATCATAAACTATTCTAAATGATAATACCCAAAAGTGATTAGTAATTTATTTCTGAACAAATATCACAAATAAGAAACCTGATTATGTAAGCCATAAAATAAATAAGATCAATTAACATAATGTGTCTGGTGTCAAATATTCTATTGATTTGGTTTTTGCCGATTACGTACTGCCCAGCTGTCATTTAAGAATCTTTGACAGACGTTACGGATAGTCAGCAGCCAGAAAATCTGACACCAGTGTTGCCAAGGGTATCATATCGTGCAGATACTGGTTCATGGAGGTCAGATGACAGATAGGCAGTCGATCCATGTTAAATACTGATATTCAACTGCATCTGGTTAGATTGAAGCTGACCGCCATACGCTTGGGGAAACATTAAAGCAGATTGTTTAGTATTGTCTCTGTTAGATACCTCTCCTAGATAATCCTAAAAGAGAAATATTCTTTTTGAAATATTATAAGTGAGTTTGTGTGTTTCACGCTTAAACCACTAATCCGATTTTAAAAAATCTTCCAATAGTGCAAAGCTACATGATCAGCAAGTAACATAGGCTATATTTTATCCCCGTATTGCCACGGGAACGGTAACTATGCAGGTGAAAACGCGGGGCGCATTTAGCATATTTTTAACCGACTTCTAAAAAAGGAGGAGGTTCTCAATTCGGATGTTTGTATTTTTTTTTTTTATGTTTGTTCGCGCATAACTCCGTCGCTTTTCAACCGATTTGAAAAATTCTTTTTTTGTTCGAAAGGGTATACTTCCCAATTGGTCCCATGAAAATTTTATCGAAATCGACCAATCGGTTTTCGAAAAATCTAAAAAAATATCTACATTATCTACATTGACGACCTCTTAGTTTACTCTGCAAAGGAGCAGTACGTTTTTTTTACACCAATGTGATTGATTCGTTTAGGTGGGGGGAGGGGAGGGGATGTAGGTACCACTAAAAAGTGAAAAATAAAAAACTTTTTACAAAAAAATACAACCGACTTTACACAAAAAATCAAAAAAGTGCAAAATAACTTTAATTTCGGAAGTCGGTGTTCAAAAAACGAAAAAGCAACCACAAACACCGAGTTCCGAAATTAAAGTTATTTTGCACTTTTTTGATTTTTTGTGTAAAGTCGGTTGTATTTTTTTGTAAAAAGTTTTTAAATGCAAAAGTGAGTTTGTTTTAATTTATTGTTACACTTTGACGACTTGACTGATTTCGATGAATTTGATACAGAGATACATAGATGGGGTCCTGGAGGTATTCGGTACTTTTTTTTGCAAAAATCTATATTAACGCAAGCGAAGCCGTGGACTAAGGCTAGTTTTAGTACAATTTCAAACATGAATATGCATGTTATATAATTATGTTTATTAAGTGTAATAACTTTACAGAAATAATATAGGTAGCATACAGAACGTAACTCGTTGCTTTAAAGTGCAAAGGTTTTCAATGGTTTTCAGCCATATCGTATTTCATAAAGATCTAGGTAGGCTTTTGATAAGTCTGTTTATGTTATCAAAATATTATTGGGTCAGTGGGGCGCACACGCAATTATTAATTAAAAAGTGAAATGTCGGGTACTTTTAGTGGTCTTTTCCTTTTACAAAAAATGTGTCCAGACATAGTATGACATACTTCAATTGGTTGATCACTCGTAAAACTACGTGACATTTCATACATTTTAGACTTATCAATTGCTAATATCAGTTCGTCTAAGTAAAAACTGGATACTTTAAAATGAGTTTACTTCATTTTGGAATACAAATTGATGATCTCATTAGGAAGGTTTATTCTAGTTTGTATAATCATAATTATTTTAAAACCATATAGGATGTTACGGCAATATTATAAAAGAATTTAATGTTTCATATATCAATAAAATACAGACTATGACTAAACGTGACAACGTTTAAAATAAATAACTTCAAAAACGCCGACACCAAATAAAAAGCCGTGAATCATGTAAAATATGCTTCTAGGTGCAGTGCAAGGCCATACAAAATATTATGAGTTTTAAGTATATGATTTTTTTCTTGTCAACTTGATTTTTGGCTAATCTGTACATGTGTTTTCCAATAATGGCTTGTTTGTTGCCAATAATAATAAAACCAGCATCTTTATCTGATAATTTGAGTCTGTGACTAATCTCTTGATTTACTTCGAATGAAGTGGTAGCCCACTAGTAAAACTAAATCCAGCCAAAAACATTTTCATGTAAAAAATGTTGCCAAGACGAGTCTACGTAGCTTACCCGTGAAAAAGTTATCAGATCTCGTATAAAACCAAGTTCTAAAGACTGCACGCTCTAAATCTACAAGTTCTAAACTAAACCTTACTCAAAATATATGAAAAAGTGGTCAGATCTCATGTAAAGTCAAGATTTTTTATCTATACGCCCTAACTTTACCAGGCATACCTTCACAAATTCTACATTTTAGTCAAAACGTGTGGTCAGGGCCCCAAGTCTGCTATTTTTATAAATTTGTCATTCCAACACGATCCCATTGTCATTTTGCTAAAAGTTCGTAATCTGCTAAATTCATAATGGTCGATCATTGGTCGGTCAATGGTCTCGTAATACTTTTTGATAACCGAGTTATTAAAAGCAATGAATGCACAATGACGTTTAATGGTAGGTCACTGATCAAAGGAACTGTCAAAATTTTAGCAGATTACCGCATACGTCTGTCATTCATTTATCATTATGCACGAGATTACCATTCTATGCCATTTCTTTCAATGGAGTGTCAGTGGTTGACCATTGGAAAGTCATAATGACACTTTTATATTAGTAGATTACCAAACTTGTCAAAATCAACCATTATGAAATCAATGATAGACCATTTTGACACTATTGTAATAGCAGACTTGAGGCCCTGGCCGTTTGCTACCGTCACGAAGATTTCTAGGCATTTGTTCATTGGATGTGAAACAAAACGGCCAAACTACACGTTTTGATTGATATACTCGTAGAAGATGTTCTATCTTGAAAAATGTTAAATATTTAGCATCATCCAAAGCAAAGGTATGAGAGTTCAAAAAAACGACGAGAAAAGGTAGTGCCCTTGCGCTTCGCTTGGCTCGTCTTGACGGGGGCACTACCGTGCCCCCAGATAGTAAGAAAGCTCTATAATAAGATTAACCCTTAAATATATATGCAAATAATACCTCTCTGTCGAATGGAGAACCTCCACCTTTATATTTTAGTCTAGTATCAGTGGATAAGATATTGACTTTTTTTGAACAATTAAGCCTATGTAGAGTTGATTAAGTTCATTTTTATACGTAAGCATTGAAAAATCAAAACACAATACCAGAAACCAAATTCCTCTTAAATTCCTGAGAGAAAAAAGCAGTCAAACGTAACTCGTTAAATGACTTTATTGCCATATAATAACTCCAATTGGCTGCTAAAACTCAAATTTTATAAATATGCAATTTAGTTGGCATCATCGTTAATTTGTTAATGAGTTTTATTAATTTATTCGCCTATTAACCAATTATTTCTTTTAACCGGCGTTTAGGTGCTTGTCAGTTCCTGATCAACCTCATTTTAAAGTGTTGAGTTATCTTGATCTAGCTCATAAAAGTTATGATGAAACGATTTTTAAATAAAAGGAACACGCATTAGAATTTGTAATTGGTGATCCGTCATTCCACCTGAGGGGCAATTCCGTATTTTTATAAAGGAAAGTTTGCATTCGCATGTCAGTAGCCACTTGCCTGAAACATTTTAATTTATCTACAATTGACACGTGATTTTTTCTTAAAATTTGGGAATAGCCCCCAAGTCATAGATGGACAGCTCAAGGTTCACGGTGAAATGTTCACAGTATTAACTGGCTGAAATTCAGACTCCTATAAAATAAAAGTATTTCACCGAAACCTGTATTTCTGAATAAAATTAGTAGTCCAAAGGTAAACCAACTTTAATTTAGTCGGTGGATTTAAACTCATTTTGCACGTACATATACCTACCTAAACAAGTTTAGTTATAAGAATACCTATGTTAGAACGCGGCGCTGATTACAAATGTAAGCATTAAAGCTTTCGCGGTTGTGACTTTATCGGAATTATAGTCTTTATGAGCGTTGCAGGTTGTGGAGGAATACTGTATTTGTGTGGAATATCTGTGTGCTTATCTGTTATGCTTGTTCTATGGTTTAAGTAATGACGTCTGTCGGATTGATATAGATAACCTCTGCCGATGGTGACTATAGATTTTAATAGCGCGGCACATCCAAGTAAAGGTTGTTGCTCAACATGTTCAATCAAGTCTTTCATGTAAGGCCAAAAACTGGTCTAAGTCATCCGCAAGCACTGAGACCACTGGGCAATAGTCTCCACAGAGTGCCGAGCTGAGAATGGACCATAGGAAAGTGTGTGTTCATGTCTCGGGAAAAGTCTACCGGGATGGATTTAGCGGAGCCATTTGCCCATGAGTGGGTCAGTTGAATGGAAACAAAAACAAAACTTCTTAAGCAAAGTAATTAAATAAGTCATACATCTCTATGACTGAATTCAAATTCCTACCGTGACATGTCGCCATATCTTCGTTGTAACTTCTTCGTTAAGCAGGCTTTGTGTGTGAGTGCTCCATCTTGTTTTGTGTTACGATCCTGTATTATAATGCTATCTAAATCCTTGTTGACTTATCTTTTCGCAATTATGTTTAATCTTCATTGTCAAGACTTGAAAGACTGAAGAGTTATGAGGGTTGATACTCGTAGTTTTTATTTGAATTTCCTTTTTGTTGTGGACTACTTTGGGTCTGCCAGATGTAAAAAAAAATATACTTTAATTATATTTGACAGCAAAAAGAGAACGCAAACAAACCATACCATCGAAATGATGAACTTAAATATTATATGTTTAAAATCGAACTGTCAATTGACATGGTGGCGAATAATGATGGATAGAAAAAGAAAGAGACGTAGGTAGGTTGATCAAAAGAGAACGCAAGTAAGAGATAAATATACTAGATAATTATTGGTTATGATGAACTTGAAAGTGACTGGTCAAAAGGCAAGAAAATTACTGAGGAGTATTTTGGCAGTATCGGCGAACACAACATAAATAACCGACTAAAAAAAGTCAAAGGCAAAATCCAAATTCCATTAGGGAGTTTTTAGACCTACTTATGAACCTAAGCTGCAAGACTGAACTAAAACAGGGCCAAAAATTTGTCTGTCGGATGCGGTCAAAACTGTGGGCCCGTATATCGCAAGATTGGAGTCCTGACAGGGTCGCGGAAGACCCAGGGGACCCAGGGGCGGTTGCTGCTCCACGTGTCGCGGGTTCGACCCCGCACGGAAAAAATATTTGTATGGCCTACAGATAACTGTTCCGGGTCTGGATGTCTTGTGTTTGTGAGTTTACATGATTGTGAACGCACCCACGATACAGAAAAAAATCCTAGTGTGGGTCAACGTTTAAAAACAAACTTTCACAAAAACATGAGGTGTTTTACCTAATTTATCTCTTATGACCTTGTGCTATTAATATGTCACTCTTATTTTTTTTTCAAAGACTAGTCAGGTAATTATGACGTAACCATTACATAAGAAGCACATTTTATTACGACTTTATCACGGATTGGTATTTGTCTTGCCTATTAGACGAATATTTCAAACATGACTCAGAATGTCACCTTTAATATTGATATTCTGGCAGTAAATCTATGAAGAATGCAGTAGTAATTAACCAAACCTATGCAAAAATGTGAGCACATGTCACGTATTTTTGGAGACTAGGTGGCTAATAAAACAATCATGTAAAAATAACACCCCCTAGGAAAAGCTTTTATTTTACTTCGCTGACCTTTTCATCATCTCCATTTTATCTGAAAGTCGTCCACTACTAGACATACATATGTAGGGCTTACCTGTCCCCAGAGGGTCAGTGCCTGCTATCGTTGCGGAATTTGTTCGAAAGAGTCACCGCGGCCCTGGAACGCAAAGGGCACGAGAAGGATCACGGGTGGGTTTTAGTCAGTAAGAGTCTGACACTCCCGCTCCGCCCAGAGCGGGAGAAGTCATTTGATGATTTCCCATCCAGAAAAAAAAAGGGCTTACCTGTCACCAAGAGTCACCACATTATGCTGGTTAACTGGTTTATGCTTCACGCATTTAGCAATCTCCCGCGTTCAAATTATTTATTTTTGCAGACAACACTGTTACCATGGTTTTATAAAATTTTCATGTTTCAAGTGATTCTGCCGTAAGCCGTTCCAAATGTTTACAACCATGGTTTATCAAAATCAGGATTGACAATGAATTATAAATGTAATTATATCACCTAATTGTAAAATGCATGAGACCAAAAATATCTTTAGAGATTTTAAGTTCCCTGTTCCCTATGTTCCGCTACTTGGCTAGGCCAGAAAATGCGATAAATTGTAGAACCATATACTGATAGGTTGCCAACATGTCGTCTGTTTATGTCGGTTCACAATTTCTTGGAATAACTTCGAGAGATTATGGAATATCAAATTTTGATGCGTAAAAATGTGTTCTAAATTTTCAGTTAACTATTTATCGAGAGTTTACAATCTCTTAAGACATTTTATAATCTTCGGAGTTTGCCATTTTACGTTGACATATGTATATGCATAATATTTTAGGATTCTTCACCAGATCATCAGTCCACGAGTGAATATTGGCTAAATAGCAAAGACGATTTCTCAAAATTGACGTTATCAATATTCTTTCCGCTTCCACCTTTAAAATACAGCAATGAACCTACTTTTTGTATGATCATTGTACTACGTAAGTGCTTACATGACAAAACATTATATTGTTCATGGTAAACACTCTGTCGAAACAGCTAAAGTGTCTAAAATAACCCGATTGTATTATTAATCTGATTAGGTAGCGAATAAACACCCTCCTGAACTGAATAAACTAATTAATTAGTGAAAAATTGATTTTGGGGTGAGCTGAGCGCAAGTTCAGGAGCGCCCCTATGTATTGTACGTTGCGGAAGTTAGACGGCGGCGTCTGAAATAATATTCAGGGCGTTAATTCGGCGAACTTTTAAAAAACGGATACGAAACATTTTCTACAAACTTTGGTGAAACAAAAACAGAATTCACGATACGGGGTACGGTTCAGTAAATTCACGATCAGTTCGATGGCATAATTCTAAGTAATATTGGATTTTTTTTCTTTCGTGTTTTAAAAGTAATCAATACAAAATAATAATAACATTCCAATTTTCCCGATAAAAACCATGTTGTATATTGTAGATAATTATGTTCCTAAAAACAGACAAATATTCGTTTACCCTCACCAAACATAGGAAACAAGTTTTTTTTGAAATATTATTTTCTTAGTATTTTAAGAAAGTATTAAAATCTGAATGCTTTAAGATTTTGATTGCCCTTGAACATCAATGATTAGATCACTATAAATAAATGTGGCAGACTCTTGCCTTTTTAAAAAAAAAACCTTGGGCCAACAGTGAGTGTTTCCACCATGAAATTGCTCCATTGGATAAGTGATATCAAGGAAAATGTACTAATTCACTGCTTGTAGTTTTCTGGTTTTTAATAGGGAGACAGAAAACCCTGCTTACAAAAAATAGGCAATATTAAGCAAAAAGTTTATTGTTAAAATAAATAGTTCCTACATAATAAGGACGGAAAAAAGTGTAAATTTTAGCGACTTTAGTGTCGACATGTCATTTAAGACTTCAGCTTAAAAAATCTGTTGTAATGAAATGCTTGACGTAAAGTTTTTCAGTCAGATTCGATTCGATATCTTACCTTTTTTCCCACGACGGAACGGAGACAGTGTATGCGTTTGGGGTGAGAGGATGTTTGTTTGTGCAAATCAATGTTCCCATTTATCTCCAGTATTACTAGTCCGATTTTCATACGGTTTGCAGTGATGGGTTCGGATTTGATTGGTGCATGTTCTTAGATAGGTGTTACGGTGTCAACTCAACAGGGGGCGCTGCAGTCAGGGATATTTGGGCAAACCAATGTTGCCATTTATCTTCAAAACTGCTATTCCAATTTTGATGCAGTTTTCAGTGGTGGGTTAAGGTTTGATTGGTGCATGTTCTTAGATATGTGTTACGGTGACAACTCACAAGGGGGCGCTGCAGTAAACGTGTTTTTGCAAAAAAACAAAACTACTCAGTTTTTGATGTAGTTTTCAGTGATGGGTTGGGGTTTGATTGGTGCATGTTCTTAGATAGGTGTTGCGGTGACAACTCACCAGGGGGCGCTGCAGTAAACATATGTTTATGCAAAAAAAACAAAACTTCTCCTATTTTGATGTAGTTTTCAGTGATGTGTTCGGGTTTGATTGGTGCATGTTCTTGGATAGGTGTTACGGTGATAACTCACCAGGGGGCGCTGCTGGTATCATAATAAAATTCTCTCTAAAAAGTTTGAAATAAAATATACACCTAGAGCTTTATTAGTACACTAGCAGCACCCCGCGGTTTCACCCGCGTAGTTCCCGTTTCCGTAGGAATACTGGGATAAAAATATAGCCTATGTTACTCAGGGTGAATGTATCTTTCTAATGGTGAAAGAATTTTGGAAATCAGTCTAGTAGTTTTGAGTTTATTCATTACATACAAAAATAGAAATCTTTCCTCTTTATAATATTAGTGTAGATATAGATAGCAACAGAACACAGGACGGAAAGTTACGACAGCTAACTACTACGACCTGTATTGTATCTCATGGGGTATAAACTATAAACGTATTTATACAAACACAATTAAAGACTAAGGAAATATTTGTGGAAAATGTGTTTGATACGATGTTTTCCATCACCGCGTTTCTTTTATATTCGTAATTTACCAACACTATTTAAACTCTCTAGCCTGATGAAAAGCGATGGATGCGGTTTAAAATGGAACAGGCGAGCCTAATAGATGCCTGTCCACTCTTGCTTTGACGGCTGGCGGGTAGTAGGGAACTGTCAACGAACCGAAAATACTTCGGTTGCAAAATTCAACTCCTGCGTTGTAGCAAATGGTGCAATCCGTCTTTTAGATCTAGGTAGCACCAGTGGGATTTTAAGGGTAACTGAGTAATTTTCTCTATACATACAGTATGAAGATAAAAGCCAAAATCTACACAAAAGCAATGATGTATGTATACGAGCGCCATAACAGCATTAACGACCTCTCCTCTCATGCGAAGACACCCTTAAACGAAAACGTAATTGCTAACATGCCTGTAGAAGATATAATCTGTAGGTAACAAGAAAAATTCCCAAACGCACTGTAAACGTATTTCGTATCGCGGCCATATTTCGTAGTACGCCAAATCGCTGCTTGCGTCGGGGGAGCGTTTGATTTGGCGCGATTCGTATCGTGGCTTATCGCGGGTTCGTTCCTTTTCGCAGTACCACAGAATAGATGGATACAGAAGGCCGGTTCCATAGTTTTACCGTCTCTGCCGCTGTTTTATCAACCAAGACATGAGGAATCGTTTCTCCGGAACTTGTCGAGCATAATTGATATGACGTTTTTTGGGTGGTCATCATTGATGGCGACAATTGGTGGTTCATAAATCGGTTCCATGTGTACATCGGGGGAGGACAGACGGTATTGTTTCGGCAAATTAATGATTTACTATTCAGAGTAATACTAACAGAGGTCTGTGTTCAACACGTGACCCGGGTCACAGATCCAGTAGTATGGAGAGAGAGAGGTCCTATGAGAAGCCAAGGTTTGAGCGCTTGAGCTGGTTCCCAATAGCTTACTCGAATGTTAACATGATCAATTTCAATGCTTATGAACCATGACGTGTCCATTTTCCGCTAAGCAAAGTCAATGGACCTTTTTTTTTTTCTGGATGGGAAATCATCAAATGACCCCTCCCGCCCTGGGTGGAGCGGTAGGGAGTGTCAGACTTTTACTGACTAAAACCCACCCGTGATCCTTCTTGTGCCCTATGCGTTCCAGGGCCGCGGTAACTCTTTCGAACAAATTCCGCAACCCTAGCAGGCACCGACCCTATGGGGCCCCGTCCTCGGTGCTGACGGCTCCTTCTGACGCGCGTGGAACACAACGCGTCGTCGACTCAACCTGGTATCGGACGGCGAGCCACCCACGCTCACCGTCCCCAGGCATCAGCCACTGCGCGATAGCACAGCGGCCGACTTGTCTCTGGAGGGTGCCGAAATGGGACCATTACTGGCACTCCATCTCAGCACCCTCCCGAGTGTTGGGAGCCGCAGCACCCGCAGCAGAAGCGGCAGTGGCGGCGACAGAAGCCGCGGTGGCGGCAGAGGCGGCGGTGGCGGCGGACCTCTTGCCCCTGGTCGGGGCGGATGGCGAAAGTCAATGGACCTACGAGTAAGTGTAGCTGACTCCGTCTTTAGAAGTGTGTGTAACTTTGTATTCAATATGTATGGAACTGACCTTCTGTATTCCTTTCTTCCGTGGCAAATCACACCACAAGGGGTTATAGGGGGTAAACAAAGGTCATATAGGAATTAGAATCGTAGTTAGATATTAATGAGGGTTATGAGATCATTTTAGTACGATGCATGTGTTTGTATAATAAAATGGTTTAGTTATCTCGTATTAGAATCGTAGGTGGCTTGACCTATTTGTGTTTTTGGGAGATCTAAGGTTGATAGTTTCATTTTGTTTTAAAGTGCTTAATAATCTTTTTGTAAATGAATGTGCCCACGAGAATAAGTTTACGCTAATAATTTTAATTTTTTTATAAAAGGTATGGTGCTGTGAATTTTATTCTCGGCTAATGCTAATTAATGATAATATAAATTTTGAATTTGAGTTTTTCTTATATAAAGACTACAACGTTCATCTTGGAAACATTTTGTAAAATTTAAAGAAAAAATATTAAAATGAATATTGTTACCAACCTTTCAAGTGCCTACTTGATCTTTGATGTCTGCACCATTCGAGCTGTTATCTGCACAGTTGTAGTAGAATGAGATCTCTCTGCGTTTATTACGATTTCTTATCCAGCCCTGCTTTGTTCTTTGCAGACCCTATTCATTTAGAGATCATTCACTGGCTCCCTTCTGTCAGATATCAAGATTTTTTTGATAGAAATGATTTGTTTTTTTTTCGTGCTCGTTAATATTTTAATATTTGTTGAGGGAGCTCATTGCTTTGGGATCTCGCCCCTGTTTGTTTTTTTTTTTTGGTAGAAGGTCACACGTTTCATTTTGTCTTAAATGTTCCGATCTAAGTTTGCACTAAGTCAGTCTTGAGAAAGTCCTTGGCAATGTCTTTTGGGTTTAACTCACTACCTTGTAGTCATATTTAAATTTCCAAGACTATGAATACTCTTAAATCATGGTATTTTTAGAAAATTGCTGGTTTATGCTGTCGAATTATAGGTCTTGGAACAAGGCAGCGACATCAAAACCTCAAAATTGGTTTCTTGATATTATTATGAATTCTACATGAGTACAACTTGCAAAAGTTTAGCTCCTCAACCCACGTACCTTTACAAGTTACCTCTCTTCTGATTACCTAGAACTAGGTCTAAGTAGGTATGAAAACCCTCATTTCCCGAAAACTTCCCAAAAGCGTACAAACGGGAGCTTCACACGTCTATAGAAGTTCCACGCCTAATTAATAAGCGCTATTTAGTAAGTTCTTAACAGGCTGCCTTAGATAACGTGTGTGCCATCAACTTTCAAGCCTTCATAGTACTAATCAAGTATAGTCCCCCACGACAGAGAATACAATAGGATTTTAGTTGAAAACTTTGTTAGCGGAAGGCCAAGATTGCAGATTTCCCATAGGGCCTACGCCAGTTTCAACTTGCCAGACTATATCGATAACTTCCTCTGACACTCGCTTACTTATTTATTATCATCTGTAGTTCGAAGTGTGGATAGGTTCATTTAAAGTTAGCAAATAGACAATAGTACTTGAAGGCAATACTGAAAAGTTCATCAGCGTTGGCGTAGCTACAGGAGTGTGAAAAAGAAAAAAAACTGGACAAGGGCGAGTCTTATTCACGCACCGAGGGTTCCTTACAAACTCGTACGAGTATGTAGATATAATTTGACATTAACGGGAATCATGTCTCGTGTTTTTCCGAGTATGCAATGAATTTTATAAACACTCGCATTACTCTGATAAAACGATAAGTATAAACTTAGCTTTGCAGCTGAAAAATAATCTGCCCTACTGTACGTCACGGTCATTCCTACAACTGCAAATATAAGTTTCTAATTGCAAAAAATGATTAAACTATAAATTTTCAGACTTTTTCCATCATTTGTGCTGTTACTTTTTGCTGTCATGATTCAAGTCAAAAAAGTTGCATAATATCCGTATATTTTTATTGCGTTGATTTAGAAGCATTTTTTAGAGCTCGAAGGTACCATTGACCGTATTTGATATTAATGTTAACATGAGACGGCCAAAAAATCCTGAGTAAACGGGTCTTGACAGACCGATAGATGGACAAAGTAGTGATTCTATAGGGTACCGTTTTTCCTTTTGAGGTATGAACCCTAAAAAATAACCACGAAATATACAAGCATATGATTCGTAGTAACTTCAGTTATTAGACAGGCAGGCAGGGTTTATTATCCTAGCTAAATTTTAATGAAATTGGTAAAGAAAAAAACAAAAAAGTAAAAATAAAAACATTAAAAAAAAATACAAACATCCGAATTGAGAACCTCCTCCTTTTTTAGAAGTCGGTTAAAAATTAACAGCACCAAACATTTAAATTAGCAGAGCGCGAAACCGGGCGCTTATTTAGTTAAATGTTAGAACAAACAGAGTTAGGTAAGCACATAATGTTGCCACAACCTTTGTCACAAAAAATATTCACTAAAAATAATTCAGAGCAAGAAAGAGAGAAAGAAAGGCAAGGACAGCAAACATTAAATTGAATATTACAAGCGAATCACGGAATTCACTTCAGTAATTTAAACAAAGCCGATGCAGGGCCAGAAGACTTAATTTTGGTAGAAGACACGGAAAAATGTTATGCAAATTTGTACAGCGTATTTTTTCTTCCATTAAGCTTCCGGCCGGGATTCTACGCCCGACGGAAGGGACGCCACTGAACAAAAACACGCTTTTATTTCGAAACTGTAATTAGGAAATTAACGACTTGGACTTAGGCAAAACAAATGGTGTTTTCGGCGGTTCATGTGGGAATTTCGTCGCCATTGTGGGAATTTAAGTAAAAAATTAACAATGATAAAACGTGTAGAGGCACGCAATAAGGCCACGGTTTTACTTTTACCTTTTGTTATTAGGTTGTCTAATGGTGTCTGAAAAGTAAAATGCATGTAACATGCCCGCAGAGTTCGTTTAAAACGATTAAAACCACAATTAGATGGTCTTCTTAAAAATAATAATTTAAGAATGTTTTTTTTTATCTACTATATAAAAATAAGTCGGGTTTTCCTTCCTGACGCTATAACTCCAGAACGCAGGAACCGATTTCCACGGTTTTGCATTCGTTGAAAAGGTCTCGGGCTCCGTGAGGTTTATAGCAAATTCAGGAAAAAATTCAACAGAAAAGCGGGAAAATCTTTGGTGGCGAAACGGAGTTCGCCGGGTTTGCTAGTTCTTTATAAAATATCAGTTCATCCAAAGGTTATCCGTAAACGGTCACTCTGGCCCATAAAACCGCCCATTATACTTACACTTCATTTAAGAATGAGTCAAATGCTTATAATATTATCCATTTTAATTAATTATTAAACCCTTTGTTTAAACTCTAATTACAAAGCAGATTGTATTATGCTACAAAAGATCATTATCGCAATCCGAATCAGATGCGTGTTGAAAGCGCCTACAAAAACTTTCGCCGCAATTATAACGCGGCTCAGTGCTATTCACTAATAAGTAGGCGCCTGCACGAAGCAATTACTGTAGGCTGTGAATTGTGATTCTGTATTCAAGAATATAAATCAAGCCTTTAGTATTGTTTGAATTGTTGACAATATAATTCCAAATTATTTTGATAAGTATTTGCGAAAATTTTAATTCAGATTCACTGATTTAATCCTCTTTGCGAAATAGCTAGGTACCTACGTTAAATTGAAAACTTTTAAGACTGGACAGGCGCAACGCGACAATGCGACAGCGTATTTCATCTGGACACGGTAATGCCCCCGCCAAGACGAGCCAAGAGAAGCGCAAGGTTACATCTACCTTTTATCGAAACGCTTCGTCGTTTTTTGAACTCTCATAACTTTTCTTTGGATGATGCTAAATAGATTTAAATTTTCAAGATAGAATGTCATCAGTACAATCATTAAACATACAAAGTTTGAACGTCGCAGCTATTATACTTTAGATTTTATTGATGTCTCAAAACCCTCGATTTCGTCATGGACTCACTTACTCACTGACTCACTGATCATCAAAATTGTTAAGGTACTTCCTAAAGTACTAAAACGCTGAAATTTGGTATGTAAGCTAATATTACTATGCCCTGGGAATAGGAGGTGGAAGCACAGATTAGATAATAGTACCTACTGCGGTGAAAGTTCGTATGAGAACTTGCACTACAGTTCGTAGAAATCAAAATTAATTAAAATACTTCTTCAAGAAACACACACAAAAAAGAAAGATAACCAAAAAATCCATTAACTAACTTACAAAAATAAATGAAATCCCACCAAAAATATTTTCATGTAAAAATGTTGGCAAGACAAATCTACGTAGCTTACCCTGTGAAAAAGTTATCAGATCTCGTATAAAGCCAAGCTCTAAAGACTGCACGCTCTAAACCTACAAGCTAAGTTTAGTCAAAACGTGTGGCTTGGCCGTTTTGCTAACATCACGAAGATTTCATAGGCATTCGTTCATTGGGTGTGAAATAAAACGGCCAAGCCACAAGGTTTTTGCGTGAAAATGTTTTTGTTGGGATATTTTGTTCTGCGTATATGAGCATAACAACAGTAAAAATAACATTCTAATTTTAAATACCGTTCGATAAATGAAAGCATACAATTTGGAGTCCAGGCGTTAATATAATGATGCGGAATTTGTTCGAAAGAGTCACTGCGGCCCTAGAATGCAAAGGATACTATAAGGATCACGGGTGGGTTTTAGTCAGTAAGAGTTTGACACTCCCTTCTACTCCGCTCAGAGCGGGAGAAGTCCTTTGATTCATATTCAGAAAAAAAAAGTTGTTAATAGTTGTTAGTTGTTAATTTATAGTTGTTTATATATTATAGACTTCCGCGGAAATAAACAGAACTCTCGAGTCTGAAGCGTTGAAAGCTTAGAATATTTTAGCTCTTAACAGAAACAAACTAACAGAATCGCCGAAATAACTAATTGGCTGGAAAATCACTGAAGTACCTAATAATGTAAGTGTTATAGTTATTTTTTCTTAATATTGAAAAATAAAGACAGCTTTACGCCATCACAGACACAACCAGAAAATTAATCAATAGTCTAATTTCAACTGAAAATTCATTCGAACAATTACAATTAGAACGATTTATAAAGGTATAATTGGAAAATTATTTTCCTACAAAGACAATTTGAAGATTGATTCATCCCATTGTGACGTCACAATAAACCCTTTATCTGAAATCCTTCAGCGGTTTATTTGGAAGTTTTAAGGAATTGCGCTTAGATAAGAAATAAACACAATAAAGGTTCGTTTACATGGGGCGATATTCTCGATCGGCGAGAAGTGAAAACAAGGGAGTGTCCGAAGCTTATGGGCGAGACTCGGCAGTTCACTATCACTCAGATGTTTTTTTTTTTCGTGATTATTCGGAGCCAATATACATATGTAAAACTGTTCCGTTATTGAGTGACTGAATCTGGACGTAGAAAGCTGCAATTTGGCATTTAGGTTCTTTAGACAATGTAAAATTTCCTGAAAAAAAAAAGGGATATGCGAATACGAAGTCGCGGCCATGAGCTAGTATAATATTATTATAATTGTTGATAAATATCCATAAACATGCAATTAATTCGTGTTTAATACCAAAAAGTTGACAATACAACGATTATATGACACGTCACTTATTCGCATAGAAAATTTCACAGATTTAATTATTTTTTATGGAAACTTAAAACTTTCAACGGTCGAGTATCATAAGAGGCTCTAGTTATAACATTCCATCATCAATATGGACTATCCAAAAGAAAAAATATACATTGACCACGTGACTCTTCAGTGGTGACTTTCAGTGGTGATCTTTAACTCTGGGTTCCGGACCCGAGATCTGATACATTTTTACAGCGGAATCGTTATGAGCTTGTAAGTCTCAGCAAACAATTTACACGTTTTTAGTGGAATCTTTTTGTCTAAAATCCAAATACTTTTACACGAATCTCTCTTTGTTTATTTACTGACAATATCTATAGCTAGAAAATCTCCCCATGTAAGTCAGCCCTAACATTCCCCTGTTGACGTCACTACCATCCCCGTTGGCCATCCATCAAGTCGGCACTGGTGTCCATTGTAAAGTTTCTGCCACAGATTAGATAGCGTTTCGGAGTTATAAATGCGATATTGTTTTGTTATTTTGATTAAGTTTCGAGTGTTTTGCTTGTTTGTTTCTATCTTATATTCTTGGTACAATTTGTAATAATTGTGTAAGAAGGTAAGTTGTGGTGGCCTTACAGTAACATATTTGTAGTAACTTAAGAGACAAAATAGCGTAACCACGCCACCTAAAATAAGTAAACCTTAAAACAAAGCCATACTAAATAATTGAAAAAAAAAAAAGATTTCAGGAGGATTCAAAAAAGTACAAAGAATAATGGAGTGTGTCAACTCGAATCAATTATGGATGGAGAAAACCCAGACAATAATAGTTAAATCCTTTGGTTTTCATTATAAATATTTTAAATTTTCGCACGTAAATATATTTTAAAATATTCTCATCTCATATTCAAAGATCAACGACCAACAACACCGAGTTCCAGGGGATGTCGCTCAAGGTATCAAGTTTCAATGCCGTATGGAATTCCTTGCTCTCCTCTCTAGTATACTGTTCACTTTGTATGTACCTCAACTACTCGCAGAGACGTAATTCTCTAGACGGCGCGTCCCGTCTAACATGTTGTCCAAAGAGGGTGGTATTTGTATCTGTTTCCCGTTGTTAAACAAAGAAAACCACACAAAAACACACATACATCCTGAATTCTTCGCCCAGATCTCCATTCAATCCCAGTCCCCTATTATTTAAAGCGATAACGACTGCTACTTACAACACAGCTCCACCCATTTCTCGTATACGACCTGTAATTAATTAAACCTCATTAATGTTGACTTCATTCTTTCTCGATTATCATTTGTTTCGTCCAAGTTCTCTCGGAAAAATACATTACGGGAGGCCCTTGCATTAGTCTTCGTCGTTTGTGGAGCCGACGTTAATTAATATAGAATACCCTTTTGGTTTAACGTTCTTTGAGTTATGTCTTTATTTTAGCGCTATCTATTCGTGTGTAGGTTTCGTTTATTGCATCTGGTGCGATTGAGGCAATTTGTTGATTTCTTGTTAGTTTGAAATTGCTTGAGTTTCGGGATGTAGTGTTTATTATTTCGATATCTATAGGTTTATTTGACTTCTGCTTAAATCTTACGATAATTTTGTAGCTAAAACTGACATTTCCGGCTGTATCATTCAATCACTGACGACGAACACAATAAACACTAGGTTCCTAGGACCTTTCGTGACTATGCCATTCCCAAATGGCACTAGACTTATGTGACTATTGACTGTGTTCTTAGCAAAGTCACATAAATATACTATACATTATCCCCGAAACACCAGTCGCAAAATTCGATCATCTGTGGCCAGGGGTATCCAAACTGTCCATAAGCTGCTTTGGTTAGGTCGAGTGCTCACTGTATCGCATTGTGGTCTTGCAATAGACATCGCTCAGTTCGGCTCCGAATATCGACTGTCGATCGATGGTCAACTGCTTATTGAATGGGATTATCGCTATTGTTTGTGCTACTTCGACGTAAGTGAACGGTTGTGTACACAGCTTTAGGATGTTCTGATTGATACACGTATGTCATGTTCGGATTAAGGGTTCATGGAGTGAATGGTTGCCTTAATATGGAGATGCGGTATACTTATTTGCAGGGTTTGCTCATAAGAAGTTAACTGCTTCGTCAGATTGTTTTTATTTGGCAACAACACATGCCAGTTGTAGTAGAAACTTAAGTACTATGACCTAAGAATCTTGAATATAAGCCGATAGGAGTTCAACATTATCTCTGCATTCTCCCAGGATAGAGGGTATAATATAATCCATATCGATGGCACTAACTTGGTATTGGACATTTACAATAAAATATAATAATATCCTTATTTCCTAAGCTGGCGTATTTGTATTTTAATATCTGCTATCAGCGTACCTGTCATCGCTGGCGGATTGTAATATTTGAACTTAATCCTTAGCTTCACTTCTCAATATATCTCATTTGATATTGCGATTAAAATTAATATTAAAATGAAAGCATTTAACTCTCTCCACTCCAGCAACAGCGCGAAATAAAAACAAAAGCGTAAATTCAATACCACGATTTATTACATCGCTCTCAAACATAAATTACCGGGTACATCTCACTTTAATTTGCGATGAAGACTTTGCGTAATATTTATTGCCGAAACTCCGATACTGTGAGCGATATAACACATACCTTATATTATCCCACAACCTGAGTTTGAGCACTTGATCATAAGTTGCGAAGTATTTATATTGGTATCATAAATTTATAAGAAGTCAAGAATGGGCGCACGCACAAGCATCCTCTTGGCATTATTAATGAGATGAAATACTTCGAATTCCTAAACAACTTGACAAGGGAAGTTGGTGTTGTAGATTTACCTACGTATAATATACAAGGTGAACTTTTCAAATGGGCGTGGAAGGCACGGAATTATGAGGAATAGCGAAAAATAGTTAATGGAGTATCGAGACACATTTTGATGAAAACTAAAACTGCCGAAAAATGCCGGAAGATGCCTCCTAGTCGGAACCAGTGCGAAACTGCGCTGGTAGGATCCAATATGCTGCGTCCAGCAATACCTACAACGCAGCTCTATGTGTCTCGATTACATCACACCACGAAGGTTGAGGAAATCGTGGAGTATGTTCGAGCGAAGACCAGCTGGACCTTAAGGGTAGAGAAGTTGGAGCCGCGCCATAACACGAATTTCAAGTCATTCGTGGTGCGAGTTCCGACTCATCATATTGAGACCTTCCTCAAGGAGGAGTTTTGGCCGAAGGGTGTCGTCTATCGGCGATTCCGCGGAAGACTACGCGACACCACGCAGCGTAACACGACGCCGGCACTTCGTGTAAAATAAAATAGTGTTATGTTTTAGTTTTATAGTCTGCTGCCTAGTCTTTTCTAATTTATTTTCTTTTCCTTTTTTTAATCATGCCTATGACTCGTAGCGCCTATGCTCGCCAAGAAGAGTCTAAACTCAATCTGGCTTTGAGCGAACTAAAGGTGTCCAAGGAGTACTGTGACAAACTAAATAAGGAAATGGATGACAATGAAAGGGTTCTCCTTGATGCCCATGAAAAGAATAGGAAGTTAAAAAGTGAAATGGCTCAGTTATACAGTCAATACACTGAGGCCATAGAAGACCGGGATAGGCTCCAGCTTGTTGTGGACGGATTTAGCCAATGTAGCACAGAGTATGAACAAGCTCTGGATCACAAATATTTATTGCAACAACAGCTGCAAGAGGCTCAAAATCAAATTTCACAACTGGAGATGGTAAATCACAACATCACTGCCTCGCTAAATCAAAGTCTCTTCAGCGAGTTGGTGCCTATTGCCCCATCAATGGTTCCTCAATTTAGCCCTTCCAATATTATAGATTTGACTAGTGACGATGAAATTAAATCAGTTAAACCTAAGAGATTAGTTACTAGCAAAAATAAACTTAAAAAATATATAAAAATCAATAAATATATTCTTAAGACTAGGAAAATGGTCAAAAAACAAAAGTTCTTCATCAAAAATGTAAAACTCAATAGGGAAAGGCTAAATTTATTAAAACAATTAGATATTTACTCATTAAACTTAGAAAAAAGTACAAAAAAATACCAAACTGACACTGAAGACTTGCAGTGTGAACTTGACCGTCTACAGCAGAAATTAAATTCAATGACGATCAAATATACCGCCTCTGAAAACCAAATGAGGGAATATGTGTTGGCAATGAATGAGTTAGTAAGTTCACAACAAAACTGTGAGCGGTGTCAATCACCATCTATTGCTACAACACCGGATCATTCGTTGTCAATACATGATACAGCCTTACCGCAGTCTTGTGCCAGTTTGCCAAACACTAATTGTTTATCACAGAAAATTTTAAATAATGATATTGTTATGTATTCTGATGAAATAGGTAAGGACTTAGGCCACTTTTTGACAAGTGAATACCCGGGCCACTCCATAATAAACAATTGTATGCCTGGATGTTCATTATTTGACATAATGAAAAAAATTATAAAAAGTAAATTTAACCAAGATACTATACTTGTGATTTTTGTTGGTAATAGGGGCAATTTAACCAAGGGAGAATTGCTCCAATATTATAGGACACTAAGTAACCTTAGATTAAGAAAAATTGTGATGTTCACATTGCCATATAGCCAAAGTTTGCCACAGGAAGAAAATCTCACTAGATTTAATTTGAATATGACATTGCACAATGTGACATTTAATAATCATTTATTTAATTTAATTGACACCAACAATTTTATTGGTGATAATTTTTATTTGACAAAAGATAGGTATCTTGTAGACAGATACTATCTGACAAACTTTTGTAGGAGACAGATAGCTATGTCGCTATCATATTATTTTAATATTACAGCCAAGAACTTGGCTAAACAATTTGCTCCTATTGAGCAATGCCATTTTGACATTTTAAATAATTCTGCCAATATCTTGGCAACAAATATTAACCCAAATTATAATTTAAATTAGAAAGTAGGACAATAGAGATTATCTCTAGCACAAATGCCAATAATAATTCAAATAATGTTTTAAAATCAATAAATACTATTAACCTGGTGCATCAAAATATTCAAGGATTTATGAATAAGGACTTAGAAGTTGAATTATTCCTTAATTTTAACAATATTGATATTCTCTGTTTAACGGAACATTGGCTTAAAAGCCATCAGTTTATGTTCAATTATAGTAATCACCAGGTTGGTAGTTCGTTCAGCAGAGTAAATGCTATACATGGTGGCTCATTAATTTTAATAAATAATAATCTTAAATTTAAGGACCGTAAGGATATAGTGAGCCTCTCTGTTGAGCGGATTATTGAAATAGCCTGTATTGAATTGGAGCAGTATGTTATATTAAGTGTGTACAGACCACCTTCAGGATTGTATGATAGTTTTGAAACAGTAATGGATGAAGTTTTGCACAAAATTTGTAATTCAAGCAAGTCTATCATTATCTGTGGTGACTTTAATGTTAATTTGTTAGAAAATTCTAGTTTAAGTACGAAAATTATAAGTCTGTTTCAGTCATACAATCTTGCAAACCTTTTCATGGAGCCTACTAGAATAACTCCTACTAGTGCCACTTGCCTAGATAATATCTATACAGATGTTGTACCTACCCATACAAAAATGATTAATTTAATAGATTCAGATCACTGTGGACAATTTATCTCTATACCAAATATAAATAAAACAAAAACAAAAAAGGATATCACTGTTAACCCAAAATCAAAGTTTCGTTTAGAAACATTTAAGGCTAAACTTTTAAATAAAATGCCAACTTTGTCAACGAATGATGACCCTAATCAATGTTATAATGATTTTTTCAAAATGTATTGCGCAGAGTTTGATACAACATTTGTTCCCAAAACCATTTCAGTTAACTGTAACACTACCTTCAGTGACTGGGCCACCATTGGTATTTATAAGAGTAGAGAACGGCTTTATGAGCTGTATGAAGAAAGAACTTATATTAATACAGTAGAGTTTAACTTATATGTTAAGAATTATACTAAATTATTTAAAAAGGTTTGTTATATAGCCAAGTCTAGGTACTTGGGTTCAAAAATTAAAAATAGTAGTAATGTAATTAAAACGACATGGAATATTATTAATAGTGAAACAGGAAGGTCTGTCAATCGAAGTAGTGATTATAGCCTTGCTATTGATGACGGTATTATTGAATCAGACTCGCAAGTCGCCGCGGCATTTGAAGATTTCTTTGCAGAGATTCCCGTATCGACAACTAAGTATCTAGATTCATCACCCAGTGCTGCAGAAGCTTTACTTAAAGAAAACGTTCCAGTTTGTGATGCTGAATTTAAATTCCAATATGTCACTTCTACTGATATTGTAAAGACGTTTAATTCACTGAATGTTAAAAAAACTGCAGATCTATGGGGTAATTCTGTTGACCTTGCTAAGTCTATAATACACATTGTAGCTCCTACTTTAGCTGTTATTTTTAATAATTGTGTAGACCGTGGTGAGTTTCCTGATCTAATGAAATATAGTAAAATAATACCTTTATTTAAATCAGGTAGTACATCAGACCCTTCGAATTATAGACCCATCTCAGTGCTACCTACTTTTAGTAAAATTTTTGAGAAACTGATTTTAAATCAATTGCAAAGATATTTTAATAAACATAATTTTTTACATAATAAGCAGTTTGGTTTTACAAGGGGTCGTTCAACAACTGATGCCGGTGTTGAACTTCTAGGACACATTTATAATGCATGGGAGGACAAATGCGATGCTTTGGGGATTTTTTGCGATTTGTCCAAGGCGTTTGATTGCGTTCTCCATGAGACATTGATCAGGAAATTACACTATTACGGAATCAGGAACGCCTCTCTGGATCTTCTTACTTCATACTTGAGTGATAGGATTCAGAGAGTTGATGTCAACGGTAAAAGATCTCCTGGATCTGTAATCAGGATGGGGGTCCCCCAGGGCTCAATTTTAGGTCCCTTCTTGTTTCTCGTTTATATTAATGACTTGCCGTTCCTCATAAAAGACAAACACGATATAGTGTTATTTGCAGACGACACGTCGCTTTTGTTTAAACTAAAACGCCAGCAGATAGTTACTGACAATGTAAATTCTGCCCTAGCAACTGTAGTTAACTGGTTTAATGCTAATAATCTTTTACTTAACGAGAAAAAGACAAAATGTATAAAGTTTACCTTACCTCATGTGCAACAAGTGAACACTGTTGTATCGATAAAGGGTGAAGAGTTGAAACCCGAAGATACCACAGTGTTCTTAGGCATTACTTTAGATGCGAAGCTGCAGTGGGGCCCCCATATAGACAAACTGTCAAAAAAGCTCAGTTCTGCAGCATATGCTGTTAGGAAAATTCGTGGCTTAACTGATTTGGAGACGGCCCGTTTAGTATATTTTAGCTACTTTCATAGTGTGATGTCATATGGCATTCTGCTGTGGGGAAATGCCGCTGATATTCAGACAATATTTGTCTTACAAAAAAGGGCTATTCGTGCAATTTACAAATTGAGTCCCAGACAGTCCCTCAGAGACAAATTTAAAGAGATTAATATTATGACTGTGCCATCCCAGTATATCTATGAAAACCTCTTGTATGCACATAAAAATATTAATCTGTTTAAAAAATACAGTGATATCCATAGCATAAATACTAGGAACAAACACAATTATGTCGTTCCTAAAACCAGGCTCAAAAAAATAGGTGGTTCGTTTCGATGCCAATGTATACATTTTTATAATAAACTTCCTAGCCCTATTCAAGAACTAAGCATAAATAAATTCAAATTATTTATAAAACGTAAGCTATGCCAGAAAGCTTTTTATACAGTGAAAGATTATCTTGAGGACAAGAAGGCTTGGGATTGAGCTGCTTCAGTTTTGTACACGGCCCAATGTTTTAATGTTTTTTTTTTTTCCTGTTTTGTTCTCTTTTGTGCGCTTTTTGTTTATATTTATACAGTTTGACATTTTTATATTTTCATTTTCATTTACTCTTGACATGAATGTTTACTTTTTAAAGTATTCTTTTTATTTCATTACAATTTCTTATTTTGACATGAATACCTACTTTGTAAAGTATCATTTTTTTTATTATTTTAATTTTATTCCCTATTGTGAATATGAGGACTATATGGGTTATTATTAGCATTTTCCCCTTCAAAGTATTTTTTTTAACGTTGTCTGGCTGTTTGAGTATTTTTGTGGCCTACCCAAATGTCCTTTCATTGGCATTGTTCGTCGAGTTGTTGAGCTCCTTGTGGATTCTAAGTTGAGCTACTTGTCTCTGACCAAGGCTTGCACTGACTGGACAGGTCCACTCAAAACGGTGTGGTTCCTTCTTAAAAAGACCATTTCAGACACTGATCTGCATGGTCCTCATATAACGTATTGTGAATATGAGGACCATGTAGATCGCTACGTCGGGGGTTCATTCATTCATATTAGTCTGGCGGTTTGAGTTCCTTACGTGGCCTACCCAAATGTCCTTACTTTGGTATTGTTCGTCAAATCGTTGAGCTCCTTAAAGTTCTAAGTTTGAGCTACACGATAACTGACAAATGCTTGCACTGTTTGGACAGGTCCACTCAAATCTGTGGGGTACTTTCCTCAAAAGACCACTTCAGACACCAACCTACATGGTTCTCATATGATTTGACCAGTACAATTGTATGGACTTCAAAAGAGACCTTGACCTCTGAGTTTGTTTCGGTGTTTCTTCTCAGGGTAGTCAGCTAGGAAACACCGGCCTCATCTAGTTTTTATAACGGCCTAAAAAAGATTGACGTGTAAAAGTGTTTTTTACAACCTACTTACAAAAATAAATCATTTATCATTTATCATTTATCATTATCATTTATATAAATATACATATTTATAGTCTGTATATCTATTGATAGTCTGTAAGGTATATATGTTATGGGTCTTTGTTACCCGAAATAAAAGATATATTATTATTATTATTATTGGTGTTTTTAAAAGTAAGTAATGGGGTAGTGACTAAACAAAACTAAAAAAAAAACTCATTAGTCCATCAGATAGATTTTCTAAAAATATTGGACACGTATTTTTTTCTTTTTTCATTTAAATAAAAAACGAACACGATACAGTGCGTTGAATACCTACTCGTGCGTCGTCACTATTCACTACAATAAGTAACTTCGACGTGATGTCAGAAGCCCCACTCCTGATCTTTTATGCTTTTTATCTTCAACAATTTTTATAGATTTGATAAATTAAAAAAAACGTCGTGTCCAAAATTTTTCGATAATATAACTGACAGTTAATCCGGCAGTTATATCATATAGAATCATATATTTTTATTCAGGAAATATCTCTATTACGGAAAGTAATACATATTTTGCGATTCTTTTCTTCCACACTTCTCTTCTTTATATCCATATAGTTTTAGATATGGTCATCAACGCCCTCTTCATAAATTCATCCTGTATATACCTTATCTAAAATATACTTTGGTGAAATGAAGAACATCAGTGTTTTGATCTTTATGTAAAATATGCAAGAAAAATAAACTAGTTTTTGTTCTGACGTAATTTGAAATAGTGCGCATTTCAAATTAGATCAGATGCCCATGGACCTGTCTGCTCTAGTTTTCTCGCGAAATATTAAATTCGAAAGCTGGGTAAGATGTTGCCGAAAGAAAACCAGAGCAAATTGAAATAATATTAGTAATTTGGATAACGAAACAATGTTTGATTACGACCTAGGGCCATTGAAAGATCTAGTTGAGATACTACTGTGCTTGATACGTAAACCCATGTCAGATATTAATTCAATTAAGGTAGGTACCATTTTCCACTCTTTATAAGATACTAGCAGCGCCCCGCGTTGTTCTCGTTCCCGTGGCACGAGGAATAAAATAGCTATACGGGAATAAAATAGCTATATGACACTCCACAATAAGGTAGCTTTCTATTGGTGAAATAATTGTTTGAATCAGTTCAGAAGATCCAGATATTACCCCTTACAATCTCACAAACTCACATACGTTACCTCTTTATATATTATAGATATCTCTGTCTAGTGACGGGCACACAGATCCAATAGCAGAAGCATTCTTAACTTCTTAATTGTATTTTTTTATTTATTAAAGTGAATCATCATCTGCCTAGTCTTTTCCCAACTATATTGGGGTCGGCTTCCAGTCATACAAGATTCAGCTGAATACCAGTATTTAACTTGGAGTGGCTGCCTACCACACCTCCACAACCTAATAACTGGGGAACACGGTAATTCTTGGCGAGACTAGTGTCAGATTTTCTGGCTTCTGACAATCCGTAACGACTGCCAAAGATCCGGACATGATAGCCGGGACCAACGGCTTAACGTGCTTTCCGAGGCATGGAGGAAACTCGGTATGTTAAGATAGTCACCCATCCATAAACCATTATTATAGTGAATGTTAAAATAAAATATTCTGTGAATATTTCAAGCGTCTACCTGTTGCCGTTATCAATATCAGCAAAAACGAGCAAAAAAATCACGTTAGTTGTATGGAATCCCCCTTCAATATTTATTTTATTCTGTGTTTTAATATTTTTTGTTATAGCGGCAACAGAAATACATCATCTGTGAAAACTTCAACTGTCTATCACGGTTCATGAGATAATCTTGAGCTAATGAAAACTAATCTAAAAAAGATTTACTGCTTGAGTTAATGTATCTAGTTTCAACCAATATTTCAAGTTATCATTACAACCTAGTGCTATCTAGTAATCACAAAGGACCAACATCAAGAGCATTCTTAACTTCGGTGTTTTTTTTTTGACGTTACCACTAGCAGTTCAGCACACTAAGGCTGGTTACTGCTTAACCGGGCAATCCTGTGGTGGCCTCAAATGAATTTAAGGCCCCCAGCCAGGGCTAAAAACGACTAAAAACTAAATGACCGCTTCGCAGAATTGCAGCACTTTCTACTTTCATAGCCTTTAACCATCCTGGCAAACGGAATAAAATACTGAACATTTTCTCATTGCACTTAAACATAATTTGTCGAACACCGTCAACAAAAGCTCGAAGAGAAAATCTTGAGCTAATAAGAGCTAATCTAACAAGGGTCGACTATTTACCTAATTTAGAGCAATTGAAAGGCCGTGTTGAGACGCTAGCTGCTCGCTTCTCGATGCTCGTTCCTCGAGGCTCAGGCACGACTGACCTATTTAGTTTCGCCGTCTGTTGCCGACTCTGATTAACTTCCTGTTTCCAATTTATATTAAATAATCCCTTTTGTTTATAGCGCCGTTCGGAACATGTTAATAATGTTCCGGATACAACGTAAAAGGGCAGTCAATCTGTCCGTTCGCTGAATTATTGGAGGAATGGTAATGAGATTTTCTGGCGAAGTGTCTTAACTTTTTACTGTTGAAGTTTATTGGACATTGGTTAAGGTTTTATTTGGATGTTAGGTGATAGGTACAATGTTTATTTTTTTCTGAAACGGTAGTAACATCTCTCTTTAGCAAGTTAATCGACCAACACATAACTTTTACATTTATCTTTAAACATTAGACATGGAAAATAGCTCCCTAATATTACAAATGTAACTTTGTCTGTCTACTTAAAAGCTGAACGGATTTGGATGAAATGGATAAACTTTTTCCTGTAATGGGACATACAATAATTATTATCCCAGAATATGTTCGCTAAGGATAATCATAGAATCGCGGGCGTATCTGCTACCAGAAGAAAATAATAATAGCATGTAATCTTCTTCGCACATATGCCACAAAATCAATATAACAATCATTCCACAAGAAAAACCAATAGTTCAAACAAAAAGGAAACCCGCTGTTAAGAAAATAAGTCACGTACACGCTAGTTACGCATCTATGTAGATAGTTTCCAACTTTCAGACCTTTTCGGGCGAAAGTGAATGATCTAAAAAGTTTTTACAAACATATTCGGCCTCATTGCCGTTTCGGGAAACTCGGTAACGAGTTCACCTCCCTGATTGATGAATGTGACTACCGGACAAGCCGAAACACGTACTGATAACGTAAAACTGGGCATTAATATCGCGAAACGGCCGGACGATAAAATATTGTTCTCGTATTTATTTTTCGGGTTTTGTTTGATAGGACAAAGCTGTCATGATTGTTGTGTCACTAAACTGTGTCAACGAAAGGCTGAATATGGTTGGGCAGTGCTCAAAGGATTAAAAATAAAGGGTACAGCTTTATTGAATGGGCTACTTTGACCCTGCATTATGTTTAATGGTCTATATTTTGATGTCGAACAATGAGTCAATCGATTATGTTGTGATTTTCGTAAAATAAAATTTTCAACTTCCCAAACAAGCAAGCAAATTGAGCTACTAAAAAAGTTGAAGCTTTTCTACAGTCAAATAAAAAAAACGTCACGAACCCCGAAAATGTATTCAGCAAAGAAAAATTACAGTGTCACATCCCCGATTGCTTTACCGCCGCTGCGCCGATTCACCCACATCGCGTATTTTAAAAGGGAATCGAAAGGCCGCTGTGAAATTCAATGTAGCGCCCGCCCAGCTCCTTAATTAATACGTCGTGGAAAAACGTTCGCTTTTTCCTCAACCTGCCATCCTTGATTTTCAATTTCTGTAGCGAAAGATTAATGGGGAAGGACAGGTTCCCGACCAAGTTATGTCTACATTCATAATTAGTCCGTAACAGTGTTTTTACAAGCTGTTTTTGTGACGGAATTAGATTGTTCTCACTTTTTATTATCACCCCACTGTCGTGGAACCAGATTTCGAGACTACGTTTGTATGTCTGTTTCTTTGGCACGCCCTGTAGCAGATTTTAATAAATGAGGTATCATTACATTTATCTGAAGCACCGTATAACTAGTTCATATGAATTTTATCATCATCACGTTATCATCATACAAGCTTTTTTTATAATAACTTCTTTATAAAATAAATAAAGTTCAAGATTGTATGATTGTTTTTACGGCGCTATAATAGTCGGAGTTACTGTAGGACGCGAGTGGAAAGCGTGAGCAAAAATAGCATAACTCTAAAGTACTGTTTATCAGGGTTCGTTTTCTAGGGTCGACCGTGTTTTGTTTTCCTTTGTGAGTTAAGAGTGAAGAGATAAGCGTCTCCGATTATTTTCGCGGTATACCTAGCTAGTGATAACAGTAGGTTTGGCCCACGATCTGGCGCCGAGTAAATCAACCGCCCCCAACTGATAACGAGAGTAAAATTTTGCCGTAAATCATACATTTGTTTTCGTAAGGGAGATTGCGAAGGGAATATTAAGCGGTATCCATGTTTTGTGAATTAGATTGCGGTTACTGCAAATTCTTTTTTTGATTCTATTTTTGATATTCATTGAAATTTAGTTTTTTTTTTCAATCATGGATGGTTTCACGTTTTCATTTGATTGCTTTCTCTTTGGACTGTGAAAAGAATTTAAGGTTGCTAATTCTTGGAATCTGGAATAAATTATACTTTTTAGGTAGTCTATTTTATGGATATTAGGTAGTTTATTAATGTATAGTTGTTTTAGTTTTTATGAAATCTACTAGGGTACCTCTAGATATGTTATTCATGAAGGAATAAATTATTTGAAAAATAAAAACTAAACTAAGAGACCTAGGCAACAAATCCCGAATATTTAAATGTTCTTGACTTTTATGTAATGATCTTTACATTTGTACCCAAAGCGAATTTAATTTTTACTTGATAAGGTTCTTCTAGTGAAAAGTGGGAAATTATCCCAAGGAAAAGGAACTCCCGGGATAATTCAGGACTTGTTCTAATGGTCTGCTAAGTTGTATCCAAATCTATTGAGCTTTTGGGACGTGATTGAACAAACATTCAAACGCAATCCACGTTTTTGTTATTCAAGCAAACAGATAGAAGCCTCTTTGACCGAGCTCAGTCAAGCAAAACCACACATCTATCACTGAACTGCATCAAAGAAACCCGGGCACATTAAGAGTTATATGAAAAATTCATTAGGCGCCGGGATCGTTCCGTTCCGCAGGCATTATCTGAACTGTCGGGATGCCGCCTTCATCCATCATTCAGTCTTGGCGGCTCTTAGCATGCACTCGTCGCCGTTACCAACCAGTAGACATTATGGTTCTGTTTTGAGATGCTTGAAGATAGATGGATCGCATAGCAATTACAACGTTCTTCCAAAAATTAAGAGAACTTAATGATTTTTCAAATATTGTTTTATATCTTTATTTTGATAATATAATGTGGTGATTATGGGAATCGTGAATTTTCATAGTATTTTTGGTGTTAAATCTAGGACTTGACATACTGCAGATCAAACAATCTCTTATATATAAAATTCTCGTGGCACGGTGTTTGTGGTTTAACTCCTCCGAAACGGCTCGACCGATTTTCGTGAATCTTAGCGTGTGTTATAATATATTAATCTAACACGTGCATATCGGCTAAGGTTGCGAATCAGATCTATTTTACATCTCCCTAAATGTTAAGGGTGGTTCACCCCTAATTTTTTTATGTTGCAAAACGACTACATTTGCCGGGTCAGCTAATATTTCTATACGAGTATTATGTTTTTGACAGGAATTTTCAACACGCAATGCACTTGCTCACTGCGTGTGTCTTTATCAGTTTACGGTACGTGTTTTTTTTCATCATGGATCTTTATATGACACTAATCCACGTAATTATACACTTATAAGGACGTTGAAAAAATTAATAATATCTGGGTCTCTATGACGTAATAAAACCATCTTCATTGTCTTATTACACAACGGATCGGAGCAAAATCTCTCGAATTGTGGTATGACAGTACATCTTAAAGGCGTACCTACCTATGTCTTGTACATGTATGTGCGTTCCCACTAGTCCGTTGCGGTACGACTGTCAGCTGCATTGATTCTAGAAATCACTAGAGACTATTCACAATACACAGCCAGACATAATAGAGGACGCTCTCTGCGTGCACTTTGAAGAATCCGGTGTGCACGGTCTCTAAGTCAAATTTTGGCCGCAGTATAAGGTTCTAATTAAGCAAGATCTAATTAAGATTAAGCGATATATTCATGAAGCTCGAAGCATGGCTTATTCTGACGATAGTATACTCGATTTACTGCTAATTTTCACGATATAATTTCAGAAAAGAATGACTCTGTAACATAAGCACGGCCGCATGCGGGCTAGTTTTTAAATTTTGGTTGTTACTTTTTTATGTTGCTTTGATTCGAGGGAAAGCGACCAGAGATTATTTTATTTTTTTGTCAATTCAGCTTGCATTTTAATGCGTTGGAAGATGTTATGACTTATGAAACGTCTTATTGGTTAGATAACTATCACCGCATGCGGGCTAACACATACTGCAGCATGCCAGCTTTAGCATACTGTAGCCCGTAAGTGGCACGTTCACTACACGTCTTAAAATGAATTTGTCTTTATTCAAGGAAGCAACTACGGCGCCTAAATATATAAGCAGAAATTAAATCATGTACCTCCTTTTCTGTGAATTACTTGTGTACTCTTAATTAATATGAACAAAGTTACAGTGTATGTATATTCTAGAAACAAATATGATAATTAAAATTGAGCTTTCCTGGTAAACTTCTAAATTGTTTACAAGAGGTTATGTAGACAACGTATATCTTTTTTTAAATACTCGAAAATGTAAAAAAAGTAATGTTTTGGTACATGTAGTTTTATGGGTACCACTTGGATGAAGCGCGCGGCGCGGGTCAGTCGTTTATTAATACATACTTAAGAACTTTAACATTGAGTTTTTTTTTAATATGACGACACGGTTGGCGCAGTGGTTGAGCGTTCGGCTGCTGCGCAACATGTCGCGGGTTCGATCCCCGCACGGAACAAATGTTTGTATGACCTACAGATAATTGTTCCGGGTCTGGATGTCTTGTGTACGTGAGTTTTCATGTTTGTGAATGCACCCACGATACAGGAGTAAATCCTAGTGAGGGGCAACGTTTTAAAAAAAAGAAAAAATATTTTTTTTTTTTTACTGTTTTACTTTTTAAATCGCTTCATTCATTTGCGAGCTACGGAGCCACAGACAGATAGACAGACAGACACATCAAACTTATTAACACCCCTCTTTTTGCGCCGGGGGTTAAAAAGGCGGTCACGATCTCTACTTACATTTAGCAGTACAGAAGTTAGAAGTATCGTATTCATTGCAACATTTATTTAACCGACACCAACTTATTGTGCCACCAACCAATATCCAAAGCATTTACATAAACTTAAACATCCCACTCCAACGTAACATTATTATTCACTGGCGAAGTTGGAACGCTGCAAAGATATGGACTTGGACTTTTATCAACTCACTTGTGGTGGAAACTAGTTTCCTGTTCGATTCTACTTTATTTTCTTGGCAAATCGTGGAAGCGATCATGTGGCAAAACACTCTTATAGATTTGGCCTGAGGGAACTTTGACTCGAAGTTGGCTAGTGAGACGACGGAGTCGCGATACGATGTGTTTGAGAGCAAAACGGTGTTCCGATGGGAGGACGCGAATGTGAACAGTGTAGCCGAGGGCCGTTTCAGCTTTGTATTTAATGTGACGCCAAGAAATGTTTAATGTCTGTCTATCGGTATTTTGTGAGACAGAATGGGTGTGAAAGGAAGTTAAAGACCCAATCATATTGCTAAACTATACCAAGGTCTGGTTCTCACCTATCTTCTCCTCCAATCTTGCAAAGGAAGGACTCGAGAGACAAATTTCAGGTTATGAGTTCTTACCTAGGCTATTCAGGTGGATTTCACCGCCTGCCTTTCCCTTTAAACATCATAATTGTTCACATTAAGTAAGGTGTCTCTAAGAACAGTAGGATACTTCATTAAAAAACAATTTGCAAGCGCGAAGATATTAGTGACCATTTTCATGAAACAAGCCTTCAAAGCTCCATCATTGTTTAAGTTTTTTGTGCTGCAAAATTGATTCTTAAAGGATCTTCACTACTGAGAAAAACATACCGATAGGAGAAGACAATACGGACTATAGTGAGTACATAGAAACCAATAAAAGTAAGAGGCAGCCATTTCCTATACATTATTCAGTAGAATTGTTCATAGATCATCGTTTAATAAGCCGTCTAATGTGTTAAGAGAACAAGGAACCAAATCAGAAGAAAACGCAAAGAAAACTGACAAAATATTGTGAAAAATAAACCAAAACAGCTCTCAAGAAAACTAGAATTTCAAATCAAATAAGGTTTTTTTTAACGTTTAATGCTCATAAAAGCGTGTCTTGAGATATACGCTTATTTAGAAGTCTTATCTACATAATAATCTTAAAGAAAAGAGCAGAGATAAAAAATACAATACTATAAAAAATAAGTAGTTCATTCTACTTAGTACACCCTAAAGATTGCTATCAAATAAAATGTGTAAGAGGCAAGCCGGAGGCAACATACATCACACGAAATGCGAAAGCCTACATCTGAAACATGTCAGATATAAAAGTATTTTCTCTGCAAAAAAAAAGTTAGACACACAAATCTCATAAAGAAATCCACTAGCCACTTATTGTACAGAAAAACTTCATTCCTCAGCGTCCATAGGCACTGAAACTAACTAACTTAACTTAGTACGTGGTTAGGCATCCCTTTAACAATGTGTAACTTAATTCCGAAGTAATAATTGGAGTCAAACTTGGGTCCCTACTTTCTCCGTATAAAATTAAACTTGGTAAAAATGCATGAAAGGCGGAGTAAATTCGAAATTATAACAAAACCGCTCGCTCAGCTATATGTGAGTGAGCCACTTAACGGCGTCAGCATAAAGATAATAGGAAAAAGTTAAATTATGTCGATGTCTGAAGAGTCAGACCTTGCCGCGTAACGCAAGTTATAAAAGTTGAATTTATGACTGAAATGATTTCAGTCGCTTCCCTAATTCTACTTTTCTCGTGTGTCCAGGTGCATGATATGAAGTTAACTTTTTAAGGGGACATCTAGACGACACGCTCGGGTGGTCGCGTTTTATTGGACTATTCGCTTTGATTTGTTGGAGGGGAGGAGGCTTATTTTCTAAGTTGCTTCCGTTATTCTACATCCACGTAAAACGGTTTTCTCGCTGTCCCATTTCATGTTTTATGATTTGAGTCGACGAAGTAATTCGTCTACTTCAAACTCTGCCCGTAATTATATTTAAAGGCTTTTTTTGTTTTTACGTATGCTTGGAAAATGATGTATCTACTTGATGTTTCGTCATTCATCATCATCATCATCCACATTCGCCCTCTGCTAAGCATAGGCTTTTTTGTCAATCCCTTCGTTCCTGAGCTCACCTCATCCAGGTTCTCTCTCGAAATGTTGACTGCTTATCTTATCGCTGATCGACCGACACTTCTTCCAGTTGGCGGATGCCATTCGGTCACCGCCTTACTCCACTAACGTCACCGCGCCTGGTGGCATTAATAAGTACTGATCTAGTAGATTTTATTTCTTAATTCCGATATAACGTATCGAAAACGCAAACTCAGAACGTTGACTATATTTCAGTGAAACATCCCGTTTTAGATAGCAGTATAAATTGTATACCACGTAAAACAAAAGACAACTTGACCCGACCTAAAATCGCAACAGAATGATAGACGTCTCAAAGACGCAACAGACATGAAAGCTTAAAACGTCAATAGGCGGCAACGCCTCTCAAGTTTAGTACAATACGAGGATACCGAGACTGTAGACATTAAGTGTAGAAGGTCAACTCAATATAACGAGGGAAAACCAGCGCAAAACATGCACGTGTAAAAGCTTAAGTACGTGAAATGATTAAACTAAGGTAGTCACCTTAGTTTAATTATTATCATTGAATCCAATGGACGTCTAATGCTGGACATACTCCATCAAGCGCCTCGCGCATCCAGTAGATTCTTGTAGCGTTCAGGTCATTTGTACTTCAGAACCACTTGATTTTCTTGCGGATATCTATGGGGAGCTTCATCCCCAATGCAATATGCCATCATGAGTGCGCTTGCATAAGATGTAAGTAAATTGTTTCTATGGCACGTGGGCGTGCGATTTCAGTATAGAGTCGACCTTCTGAGTTCTTTTATGTTCCCGATGAAAATTTCATGCGCTGAGGACTTTGTAGAGGGTCGCTGGACAAACATTCAACCTCTCCATTACTTATGGTCGGCTGCGTCAACGACGCCGAAGCTCTTTCGCCCCGACGGTTTCTTATAAACAAATTGTTTTATTTCATGCCACACGTGCCTAGGTTTCTTTTTATATAACTCACCGTCGACCTTTTCTAAAACGTTGCACAGAATTATATAAAATAAACTGTGTATTTTGTATTAAAACACGGGAGTTATGCGAGCGTGGTCACGCGAGTAGCCATGGAAAATAATTGTGTGTTGTGTCAATCAATCATGAGCACAAAGTGTTTTGATGTTATTTGTATAAGTACCATGGTTAGGCAGTTTATAATTTTCTAAGTAGGTTAAAAATCTCAAAATATAATATGAGCAAATCACGTTCTTATTGACTTATCAGATTTGTTACTACAAAGGAAAACAATTGAAACTTTAATGATGCTGATGTTTCTATGAAAAGAACATTATGGTTCTTTATGTCCTAGAAAATGAGTAGGGAGAATCACGACCATAGCTGGTTTAAAATATTCATGACTCGTTTGATCACTAGCCTGAATAGGCCAACCCATTTCCAGGCATGAGTATGAAGAATGGAGAGATTAGATATACAACAAAATACATAAAGAACTTCTTATGAAACATGATTTCGTGAAAAGCTCTTTGATAAAACAGCGTTTGATGTCCGTCAAATAAAATTGCTTTGAAATTTCACACATTTACTAAGTTTGAGAATTATGCCTGTTAAAGGCCGCGGGATGTGAGAAACATTGGGCAGGTCTAAGCTATGTAGAAGTCCTATTTGCCGCAGTGAATGCCTTGCAGTTGGAATGATAATAATGATTTAATTTTAGTGTACCTAGCAAGCCATAAAACTATACCAAAATGAACATCAAAACCTAAAAGCTTTTTCATACAATAAATCCTTTTACCCGTAAAATAACGCAAAAGACCAATCTCCACACATAACCTCACCAAATACACTAAATCCAAACATGTGTCAAATAATCCCATTGGCCATTGGGCGGCAATAGGCGAACGGTCACGACATTGACTGAGGAGCGGCAGGATTAGTATCCGATGGATCCCGACCGATACCGAACGAACCCAACCGGACCAATCCGCCTTTATTAAGACGAATAGACAAACATTTTTAACACGTAAATGTGAGTTATGTGACCACGATGGCCCGGATAGATGGCGGCTTGAACTATGGTCTATTTCGTTTGGAAATTGAATGTATTTTTTTATTCGTTTATTTTTTTTAAATGAATTTATGAGATTTAGCGACACGGTATCGCGTTATTTGGGTGCTGCAGAGATAAAGTTATTTTATTTTATTTATTCGGCACAACAACAGTTGGATACACACATACAAGATTATCAGAGACAACATATAAACTCATAGACTAGTGTGCCAATTCCTTACAGGTAAGCACAACATGCAGTACACAATTTAAAAATAACATGCAACCGTTAAAACTAAAATTATTTTACAAGTTTTTAAAAATTGTAAACATAACGACTGAAATTTCAAAGTTGTAAGAAACAGTTCACTTTTCAGCCCTCCGTTCGAAGCCGTTCAAACAGTTGACAACAAAATCCAATACTGCATTTTATGTCATATACGACATTTTAAATTTACACCGCCTATAATCTTCAGCGATGTTTATACTTGTCGAGACATTATATTCTTATTTCATATATTATATATTGACTCTTATATAAATATATACCATTTGTGTATCCTCTTGATTGCATAATATTCTAAAGTTTACATAACTTGAAACTTAATTTACAAACTGTGTGTAGGAACATCAGGAATGTTCCAATGTAGGCATAGATTAGATTTTGCCTACATAGTAAACAGCGTCCTGATTGAAACTATATTTCTTGTGGCCTGTGTGTCTTAGCTTTAGTTTATGATTGTAAGGGATGGGCTAGACAAGAAACGTATAGCTTGTAGTACATATTATGGCCTTGATTCTGTTAAGTTCTGTTAAGTCAATACAGGATAGTTTTTAATTAATTGGACATTTTTGAGAGGTAGCAAATTATTCATTACTGATACATAACACATACACAGCATAGATAACACGCGAACTATAAATAAGACAATCATTGAAAAGATTATTGTGCCTCACAAAGATTGCGACTTTTAGCAAGGCAAAGTATCTGAAATATGAAAAAAAAAATTGTTTGGTACATTTGTGTTCGCAGCTTAACAAAATGTAGAGGACAACAGATTTATTTCACGATTGTACGATGGATGGCATGTAGGTATTATTAATAAGGCCACAGCTTTAAAAAAATCATCAAAATCTGAAAACAATATAGAACTACTGTCGACATAGCGAGAAACAACGGCAGTAAATAAGTAGGTACTTCTCCGCTCCGCATACCAAAGCCTCAAAACTTTTCGGCAGCATTAAAACTTAAATAGGATTTCTATACAATCAGGATTAAGACAAACGCTTGTTAAGAATTAACGCCCGAACCTTTTGTTCGGTAACCGAGGATTAAGCGCCGGTTTAGGGCTGTAACCACATGGCTGTGTATCCTTAAATTTGTACATGTTCGTTAAGCCGGAGAGAGGTGGCATCGAAGCTTCGGACAGTGACGAAGTATGGGTCGGGAGATTACTTTATCGGGACTGTCCGTCTTCCTCGCCACTATGTTTCTTTATTAAGATAAATACTGGGTTTTTTAACGAAAGGTTTGTGTGTTTGAGGTTTTTAATTAAGTGTTTTGTTCTGTTCTCGGGATCGTGTTGGTGATATGGTCATCTATGAAAATAAGCCATACCTGTTATATTAACCATAGGTAACACTAAAATGAAAGACCAGAATAACTAGCAGTGTCGTGCGGACATACATAAGTGTGTTCGTATTTATACCTTATATTGCTGAAAACTGGCAATTCCATGTTTTTTTTAAGCAGTTCCCTAAGGTAAAATCTAAATAACTTATATCTGACAATAGTGACAATGAGTATTAAGTAAGTAAGTAGGTATACTTTATTCTGTGCCTATATACAAATGTATAAGACACAGGCTTATAAAATGCAAGTGCCTAAAAGGCAGGCACTCGATATCACCCTAAAAACATAGTCCAGATAATTTTATTTTTGTGTCTCATGTTTTTGTTTCCAACTCTCGTTTCCATCACGTTTGAGATTATATCTAGGGACATTGTATTACAAAAAAAGTCACGAAAAAAACTTTTTACAAAAAAATACAACCGACTTTTCCACAAAAAATCAAAAAAGTACAAGATAACTTTAATTTCGGAACTCGGTGTTTGTGGTTCCTTTTTAATTTTTTGAACACCGACTTCCGAAATTAAAGTTATTTTGTACTTTTTTGATTTTTTGTGGAAAAGTCGGTTTATTTTTTTGTAAAAAGTTTTTTTATTTTTCACTTTTTAGTGGTACCTAAACCCCCCCCCCTCCCCCCACCTAAAGGAACCAATTACATTAGTGTAAAAAAAACGCACTGCTCCAATGCAGAGTAAACTAAAAGGTCGTCAATGTAGACAATGTAGATATTTTTTTTAGATTTTTGTTGATTTTTCAAAAACCGCTTGTTCGATTTCGATAAAATTTTCATGGGACCATTTGGGAAGTATACCCTTTCCAACAAAAAAACCTTTCCATCAAATCGGTTGGCAAGCGACGGAGTTATGCGCGAACAAACAATAAAAAAAAATAAAAAAAAAACATACAAACATCCGAATTGAGAACCTCCTCCTTTTTTAGAAGTCGGTTAAAAATAGTTGTTGAAAAGCTTTGAGAACACGTTTCTGCAATGGTAGTGTGTATAATTTCGAATATTTCTTCACATAGTAGACGTTGTCGCAGCCAGTTAGCGTAATTAGCCGTTTAATTTAGTGATCTAACCAATACTGACCATTTCATTGGATAACGACGTTTAATTAGCGGCCTGTGAAACCTGTGAAAAATACTTTTGCAATAAAAGTCAGTGACTGTGTTACTAAGACCAAATATAAAACTAAGTTCTTATTAAAAGTATTTCGGAGTGCCATAACAAAAGTTATTTAATTTTATCAGTTGCTACTGCCATATCCGTACAAATACAAAACCTACCGAAGGAGGCAATAGTCTTGCCCGTTATTAAAAAAATTTAATAAAAGACTAACGAACCTTTTTACTATTATGTTTTCTTTTATTTGCACGTGAAAACTCAATTGTTTATTATTCGATTATTAAAGTTCGTGTTAGAGAACATTTACAAAGATTTTCTGCGAATTTCTTTGCTCGCGATTGTAATTCTGAATAAAGTCCAATAAATTACAATTTTATCTGAATATCTTTTTATAACTAGACTAATAAAATTTAATTTTGAAATGTTTAAACATTCTTTTAGCAATGTTGTAAATATCTACTTAATTAAAGCTTGCTGTTATCTTGTTATATAACGGAATTATTAAAAAATTTGGAAGCAACATAATCAGTGTTCGCGAGCCGGGTTCAAAGTTGACGAGTTTTTGACAAAATTGTCTTATTCTGTAACTCTTGTTAAACTCTTAATTACTTTCGTTGGTAGTCCGCAAACATTCATCTCGTTACGAGACGTAGGCTTCATTATTTACTCGTGCTCACACGTTGCTTCGCTCTCTGCAAATATTTACCTCTTAACGAGAAACCTGACTTCACCCGCGGGTACTGTAATAAACTTTTCTATTGTATTCTGCGGTTCGTATACGTACCGCTGGATAATCGTTACATTGTCTACACGGTTTTCATTTCGCCCCTAATTAACATTCGGAATAAGCGTGCAAACTTACCCTTATTACTAGAACTAACATTTCATAATAATAAATCATAATTTGAGTATATTCTGGTAGAACAATGTCGCGCGAATGTCGGTCGGATTTATTGAAAAGGAAAGTTGTGAATGCCAGGTGCGGCCGCCATCTGTCGTGCGTACGGCGCCGGATTCGGCTTTCATTTTCTCTGTGATGAAAATAATTATTGAAGTAGGGCTGTATTAAAATTGAGAAATTGCGAGAGCGATTTATGAGGATTTGTCTTTGAGAGAGAAAATGTTCGTTTTTATTCGCGAGGGGGACGGAGGTAGTGCTGGCACGAGTACTAGGCGCACATAATCGCGAGTAGCTCTAGCTCGCTTAGATGTGCGCGAGCTCAAAGCGGGAGTAATGCTTGATCCGGCACTCGTTCTCTGTCCATCCATTACTGGTAGTTGCATCACTCTCCTGCGGCTTTACGAAGAGTTTCGAGTGCTGCGCGGTAATGAGCGTCGCTCAACCATTCGTTTGTATTTATCGTCTACATTCAAAGTGATAAAATGGAACTATGTTCCTAACGATGGCAATAACTTTCAGGGGTTACATTCAGTACTTACTTCGAAATTGTGAGTTTGTCGTCGTTACAAAATTCCTTTCACAATTTCGTTTGCACTACAAAAGCTGGGACCTTGTTCGGAAGTATTTACAATTTGCAACTGCTGTTTAGTGTTTCTGCTTGCCATTATAACTTCCTTAAATTTGTTTCCTACATATATTTAATTTGCGAATTATTCCGTTTCTCTTTATTCCAAGTCTATTTTCCTCTACCATGTTTAAACACCTCAACCAATACAAAATACACGTAGGTACCACCCAACACTGAGCACCCAACCCATATATCCACAAAATTGACTCCCAAACATAATTGGCGTCTTGTTTCCATCCCAGTCTTAATAGCTACAATAATTCGAATCGATATTCATAAATCTTAAGGAAAACCGGGGTCCGACGGTAGGGGTCGCTATGAGCGATGACCCCTAATGGGGACGTTGACAAAGCGCTAGCTGGTTCCCATGAAAACGCTCAAATACATCATAGGATTTGACAGCACGGTTCTGTGGACTACGAATTGCCATATTTTATTTTCGGCTGGCGCCCTGATAGTTGATTAATGATGGCGTTTGTAGATGTTAGACTCGTTTCTCGGCTTGAAATGCTTGGAGTGAACGTTTAGAGGTGAATGTAACTGAATGTTGGTTTTTCATAAAAATGTGCTTTAAATTAAGCAGCATCACTACCAGCCACTAAGCCCGCGTCAATGTCGAAAATTAGTCTAATGGAACGAGAAAAAATAATAGGATCTGGGCCATGGTCTACTTGCGTTCCAAACATCCCCATCCGGCAACTATTGAGGCGTAATTCAGAAACATCTAAATATATGTAGGTATGTGGTTGAATATTTACAGTACTTATTAAAGATTTTGTTTGTGAGTTGTAATGTTACTACAAATAAACGCAGTTGATAGTAACAAATAAAGATTCTAGTGGCAGTCTAAGGGTAGTTCGTGGGAGAAGTTTATGGTCTCTTTCCGTCTATAGGTATAGTGCCATTATAAGGGTCAAACTTGTCCTGCTATTTTGGCCTTTTAAATTGATTACATGTCTCATTCATACCTGGAATGGGGGGCTCTGTAGTCATAGGCTTGAGTTTTTCAAAATTAAAAGCTGTTTTTTTTGCAATTTATGTTTTTTGCTTTTAGCCACAAAACTTGGTATTGGCGGCAAGCGACCTTGTAAGTTCAACATTTTAACACTCCTTTGCATTTTTAAATAAGTAGATAATTTTATGGATAGATGTTTGTAGTTTAGCCTTTTAACATTGCTACTTAAAAATGTAAGACTTCTTGAAAATAAGTAACCCAAAACCGAAGTAAAATTAAAAGGCAATACAACCACAGCTGTCTGACGTAAAATAACGAAAAGCGAAATATATTACAAAATTCTCAGAATTTTTGTCTCGAAAACATAAATGGTAGGCACCTAGTCGCCGATCGTACTGCGGTGTTTACTGACAATAGAAATTATTCCCCCTTGAGTTTGTAAGGATGTAAAAATGTACGTCTAGTCTTGACGTTGAGTGATGCGTTCCACCGCGTATAGCATTGTCTGCCGAGTGAAAGAGATTGCACAATATGAAATCCTTCAGTTCTTCCCTGAATCGCGACTCAATGGATATGAGAAGTATTCCGGCCGAAATATTCATAGACACCTATAGATTTGAACGGCGAATGCATCTTCAGTGTAGGATATTAATAGTCCATGGGGAATACTTAATGAGATGGGCTGGTTTCAGAGAGTGTTATCGATAAAATTTAATCTGGTTCAAAGGAGTTTTTACTTATTGTGAGATATTGAATTGAATTAAAAAAAAGTGTATATGGTGCTTGTAGTATTTTATATCATTGATTTTTTAATCAGTTCCTCAAAATTTCTGTCATGTCAATTATTTTCATGTTTACTTTTATGAGCTGACGTGAAATCCGTTCATTACTAAAGAATTTGAAGAACTCCACTGGTAAATGATCATCACGGAAGGGTAAGGCAAATATCTACCAACAGGTAGTATAGCCAAGATTGCCATCAGACCAGCACAAATCCAGATATGGAAAAAGTCAGTAACAAATCGCCCGACTCGGTAATCAAACCTCGGACCTTAAGCTCAGCAGTAGCACTTGCAACCACTGGACGGTATACTCGGACAATATGTAAAATACTAAAGTGGAGCCTCTCAACAGAATCCATCTCTGGGTTACAATCATTCAAACAAGACTATCTAATCTACCTACTTTTTTTTTGGATGGGAAATCATCAAATGACTTCTCCAGCTCTGGGCGGAGCGGGAGGGAGTGTCAGACTCTTACTGACTAAAACCCACCCGTGCTCTTTGCGTTCCAGGGCTTTTTTTTTTTTTTTTTTTTTTTGGATGGGAAATCATCAAATGACTTCTCCCGCTCTGGGCGGAGCGGAAGGGAGTGTCAGACTCTTACTGACTAAAACCCACCCGTGCTCCTGCCTGTGCCCTCCGCGTTCCAGGGCCGCGGTGACTCTTTCGAACAAATTCCGCAACCCTAGCAGGCACTGACCCTATGGGGCCCCGTCTTCTTTGCTGACGGCTCTTTGAGGCGCGCGTGGAACACGACGCGCCGTCGACTCGGGCCTGGTTGCTATCGGACGGCGAGCCACCCATAGCTCGCCATCCGCAGGCCCGCGCCTACGGTGGCCGGGAATCGCCCTGCGTTTCCCGACGCCCGGGGCGTCTCCTCCTGTTGCGGCGGCTGGATAGAGGGGCTTCCCTCTCTCGCACGCGCTCCGCCTCCTCCTTCGCTAGCATTACTGCTTCGCAGAAGGAGGCGGCCGCCTCCCATGCCTCCTCGCTCCCGACCATGGCTTGAACCAGGGCCGGACGCGAGAGGTCGCCGCCGCCGATCGCCTCGATGAGGACACGGCGGTGCTCCGCCCAGGCAGGGCAGACCTCCACCGTGTGCTCCACCGTGTCCTCCGGGCGATCCACACAGTGATGACACCCGGACGTGTCCTCCCGCTGGATCCGACACAGGTACCTCCCGAAACAGCCGTGTCCGGTGAGCACCTGCGTCAGGCGGAAGGTGAGGACGCCGTGGCGTCTCTCCAACCACTCCTCAAAGAGGGGACTTATCGCCGCAATGGCGGCGTGCCCAGCGCTGGGTTGCAGCAGTCGCTGTCTCCATACCTCCGTGAGATCCCGCCGGAGCTCCGTCCGCTGCGCAGCAATCTGCCGCGGCAGCAGAGTTTCGCCCCGGCGTAGCGCCTCCACGCGCAACGCGTAGACGTGCGCGAGGGCTCTCGCCTCTAGATCCCACGGCAGCAATCCGGCAAGGAGGTTTGCCGCCTCGCCGGAGACCGTGCGGTATCCCCGGATCAACCGGATGGCCATGACCCTCTGGGCCGAGACCAGGTGGCGCGCTGGCAGTCGCCTCAGCGACAGCGCCCACACCGGGGCCCCGTAAAGGGCCATGGACCGCACGATCCCCGCGTACAGCCTCCGGCAGGAGGCGTTTGGTCCCCCTAGGTTGGGCAAGAGCCGCTTGAGGGCAGCCCCGGCCCGCCCCAGTTTGGGAGCCAAACGGCGGAAGTGCTCCGCGAAGTTCCACCGGCTGTCGAGGACGAGACCCAAGTAGCTCATCGTCGACCCGACGCCGATGCAAACCCCTCCCACCGTTATCTGGGATCCCGATGGTGGCCGGTTCCGAGGGCCGTGAAAACACATGGCCTCGGACTTGTGTAGGGCCACCTCGAGACCCAGTTGCCGGATCCTCCCAACGACTGCTGCGACCCCACGTGTCATCAGGTCGACCGCCGCCTGGTGCGACCCCCCCTGCGCCAGAACCAGCGTGTCGTCAGCGTAGCAAACAACACTGACGCCGCAAGGGAGGTCGCCGCGTAGCACCCAGTCGTAACCGATGTTCCACAGGAGCGGCCCCAGAACCGAACCCTGTGGAACACCGCACGACATCTCTCGCCGATTCCACTCTCCCCGGTGACCGGGGTAGATGACGGCTCTATCCGTCAGGTAGTCCTCGACCACGCGACAGAGGTAGGTTGGCACTCGGTGATACCGGAGTGCCTCCCCGATGCAACTCCAAGGCAGGGTGTTAAACGCGTTGGCGATGTCAAGAGACACCGCCACCACCACCCCGCCCCGGGAAATCGCCTCCCCCGTCGTGAGGGCTCTCACGCGCATGATGGCGTCCACCGTAGAGCGCCCCGCGCGGAAACCGAACTGGTTCTCCGCCAGATCCGGCCCAACTCTCACCAAGTGCTTGACGAGGCGGTCTGCAATGACTCTTTCAAAGAGCTTGCCCACCTCGTCGAGCAGCACGATGGGCCGGTATGCGGACGGAGAGTCCGCAGGGCGCCCCGGCTTTGCAATGAGGACCAGTTTCCCCGTCTTCCAGCGACGTGGGAACTGGCCCCTCTCCAAGCATGCGCTTAGGAGCCCACGTAGTCGAGGCCCGAGAGCCTCCGAGGCCAGGACCCAGGCTTTCCCAGGTAAGCCATCGGGTCCTGGGGCGGTATTTTTGGCCTTCAGCCTGTTAACCGCCGCTCTCAGGTCTACCTCGGTCACCTCCGGAGTATCGTCGTCGTCGTTGCCGTCGTCGGTGTGGTCCGCATCGGGCACCACGGGTAGCGGAGCCATAGGCGGGGGAGCATGGTCCCCTCGCGTAGGGAACAGAGCGCTCACCACGTCCTCCACCAGCTGGGGCCGGAGACTCTGCGTCAACGGGGGGGCCCAGGTGCGGAGTTTGTTCCGCACCATTTTGTAGGGTCTTCCCCACGGGTCCCCGTCCAGAGACTCCAGCAGCTCTTTGCGAGCCAGATCCCTGGCCCGCAAGATCCCCGCTAGGAGGGCGGTCTTCGCCGCTCTGTACACCTCGTACAGCTCCGCCTCCCTGGCCTGCGCATCCGGAGGGCGGATGCGGAGCCGGCGATGTCTGGTGTACGGGTGACGCGCAGCAACGCACGCTTCTCGAAGCGACGTCAGCTCGCGCGACCACCAGTACACCTGACGGCGGGCGCGTCTTGGCTGGACCCGGGGCATTGCCACGTCGCATATTTCCGACATGGTCTCCCGGAACCGCTCCGCCTCGTCGTTGATGTCAGCAGGCCTGTCCGGTGGTGACACCCAGGCCTGCACGATCGAGGCTTCCAGGAGAAGCTCCCGGTCCAGCTGCTTCAGCGCCCACCGCGGACCACTCGGGGTCTGTCGGACCGGCGCGCTTGAGGTCTGGGCGGAGACGTCGAACCGGATATACCGGTGATCGGAATAGGTCTCCACCTCCTCCACAACGCGCCAGTCGACGACACGCGGTGACAGAGCGGGGCTGGCGAACGAAATGTCCACCACGGAGTCACCCCGCATCCGCACACACGTGGGGACAGAACCCCGATTTAGGACGACCAGGCCTGTCTCCAGAGCCCAGTCCTCCACCATCCTACCCCGCACGTTCGTATAACGGGAACCCCAAGCCAAGTTCTTGGCATTGAAGTCCCCGAGAACAATCACGGGGAGGGGACGATACCCGACGACGACGATACGCAGCTCCCTAAGGGAGTTGTGGAATTCGGCGAGAGTTCGGTTCGGGGAGAAGTAGACTCCCACTACCACAATCTCCCCGAACCGTGCTGCTACGCACCCCTGTCCTCTCCTAACGCACTCAAGGGACGGGGTACCGGCGGCGGCCGACGAAATAAGGGCCACTGAGCCGTCCAGGTCCTTTACCCAGTCATCCCTGGGCGGGACGTAGTACGGCTCAGCGACCACGGCGATATTGATCAACCACTGCGCCATGCTCTGGACCAACAGGTCCTGAGCGGCGGCGCAGTGGTTGATGTTCGCCTGGAGGAGGCGTAATGGAGCCGTTATTGGCATTCCATTTCGGCCTCCTCCCGGGCACCCTTAGTGGGCTCCGGTGTAGCAGCCGCCGCTGTTGCGGCGGCTACATTGACTGCGGTGGCAGCGGCGGCGACGGATGCGGCGGCTGGCACGGAGACGGCGGAAGAGGGCTTCTTACCCCCGGCTTTTGTGGGTGGAGGGCAGGCTTTGCCCCCAGCCCAGTGCTCGGCTGGCTTGCCAGCTGCCGCACATGCAGTGCAGTGCGGCGCGGCGTTGCAGGAGCCAGCCCTGTGACCGGGCTGACCGCAGCGGAAGCAGAGCTCACTGCGGTCAACCTCCGAGGTGCAACACGCCCCCGTGTGGTTCCCCACTTGGCAGCGGAAGCACCTCAGAGGCCTGGGCTCCAGCAGCTTCACCTGCGCCGACACCCAGCCCACCAGAAGTCTTCGACCCTCAGTGATCTTCTTGGCCGCCGTCACGGGGCAGCTCACCACTACGGTGCGCATGCCCGTGTAGTCAGGACGTATGGTGCCTGCCTTAACTTGCTCGGCAGAGCACCCTCCCGTCCTGACCACGGCGGCCACGACCTCCTCCTCCGTGACGGAGTCGTCCAGGCCCAAGATGCGCATATCAGCGCATTTGGTGGGCCTGGACACTCGGGCATCTTCCGCGTTCAAGGACGCCCTGAGCCTCTCGGCCAGAGCGTCTGCGGTTGGGCCGCTGGCTTCCCCGGGGATCTCCAGCATACGGGCACCAGTCATGGTTACCCGCAGCCGGAGGCCCCCGACGATGCCGAGCTCCCGGAGGTCTACCGTCTCCTTTGCCTTAGTTAGTAAGTCGCCGTACGACACGCCCCTCTTGACCGCGTCTGGCTGTAGCGTTAGCACTACAGCTGCGGTCTTTGGGGCGCGGAGCATCGCGGCGACGCGTCGCTCCTTTTGCCGCCGTTTTCGCGCCCGTTTCTTGGCCGCCCTGGCTGCCTTGCCCGCCTTCTTCTTCTCCCCGACCACTTGCCAACCGGCTTCGGCAGAGGAGTTGGAAGGCGGGTCGGAAGATGAGGGCTGCACTGCCGGCGCTGGAGCCTGCGCCGCCTGTGCAGCCGCTCCGCCCTTCTTTTGCTTGGCCGGCCCCGGTTTACCCGATGCCGGCTTTGCAGGTGCCGACTTCGTCGGCCCGGCCCCTGCGTTGGCCTGGCCGGACGTACCCGGCTTGGCAGCCACGGCGGCCGCGTACGAGGCCGCCTTCTTGCCCTGGGTCTTTTGGTCCGCCGCTAGTGGGGGGCGCAGAACGATACCCTCCAGGACGGAAAACCGTTCCCGGAAGGCGGCCAGCTCCTGCCGCACCAGGTCCAGCACCTGGTTCTCAGGCGCCGGACCCGGCGCAGGCAAGGGCCGGCTTTGCCCCTGCTTTTGCCCCCCTGGAGGCTGTAGCGGCCCCCGTGAACCGGCTCCTCGGAGACTGGCCAGGTCCGCTCGGAGCTTCTCATTCTCCTTATGGAGAAGCTCCGTGGTGGCCGCCAAGCGGGCGACCTCCTTCCGCAGTTTGGACGTTTCGTCCGTCGCAGGCCTGCGGAAGGTGGCCTCCGCTGCCTCCAGGATAGAGGCCGCCGCCTCGCTTATGGCCCTGTTCTTGGACGCTATCGTCCTCTTCAGGGTCACAGCGCGGACAACGGCCTCAACGGCCTCCGCGAACCCGGCCTTTCGGTCGGGGGCACCAGCGGCTTCCGACTCGCTACCCGAAGACCCCGAGAGAGGTCTGGGATCACTCATCCCGGGGTGCCGCCCCTCCTCGGCGAGCTTCGCCGTTCGACGAGCCTCCTGGGCGGCGAGCCGTCGCCCCTTGCCTCCCCGACCTTTACCTCGCTTACTGGTGGGGACCTTGCGAGCTGAGGCCAGCTCTCCCTCAGAGGACGACCCCTGGTCATCCTCCGGTCTCGGACGCTTCCGGAAGAACGTATTGTTCTCCGCAGCCCCCGCAACCTCCCCACCAGTATTCTCCTCGCTCATCGCGGCAGGTGCGGAGTCAGAATCCGACTCCGCACTTTTCCCGCGCCCGAGCGACGGCTTCCTCCAAAGCTTGGAAGGTCGTGCGCCCTGCAACAATATCTCCTCCATGGGCTTGGAGCCGGAGGGTCCTTGGTCATCCTTTTTTTCCTCGTTCATCGTAGTCCGTTTGTCAAGCATATGGTCGTTGGTTGTGTCCGAAAGGACAGATGGATGGCGTTTGTTGCCCACCCCAGAATACGGAGGGCAGCCCGCCGAAGCGGGGTGGGATTCCCCGACTGCTGAGCAGTCGGGACCCACCTGGGGACTTATTTCGCAAATGCCTGGGTCCATGATTTCCTTTAAAGGGTGCGGTCCCTGTATTCTCCGCCCCATCTCAGGGCCTCCTCTCCTTGCGTTCCAGGGCTGCGGTGGCTCTTTCGAACAAATTCCGCAACTCTAGCACTACCCTACCTACCTACTACTACCTACTTCCTACTTTAAAGGCAGACCAACATTATGATAATTCCTGTGTAGCAAATATTCAAATGAAAACAACACATCCTTTGAGTTACACGTGCAAATGTGGGACACTGTTTAGTGAGATAGGCCGGGATTATTGAGGGAATGTATGCTTGTTTGATTTCGAAGTGAGAAGCGTCACAATTGTGTGTGTTGCAACTATATTGGGGTCGACTTCCAGTCCAACCATGCACCTAATTACCAATATTTTACGAAGTGACTGCTGCGATACTGCTTTGCAAGATTAGTACTTGATCTGCTGGCTTTCGTTATCTGAAAACTTGAAACAACTGTCAGAGATGTACAATTAGAAGCCCAAATCAAATCATTTATTCGCATAGAATGTAGGTGCAGTACAATTAAGTGTTATAAAATATAGTGAGCCGGGACATAAGTTTTGGCATGCAAAATTTAACAAATAATATTAGTTAATACAACGGCTTGTCTTGCTTTCCGAGGCAAGGAGGAGTCACGGTATGTAATGAATGGTCACCCATCCACGGACCGACCTCAGCAAGCGTCGCTTAACCTCTTTGATTCTTTACTGTTCACCAAAACAACTTATATTAGACATAATAAAGTGAATGTACAAAGGCGAGCTTAACTCAAAGTTGAGTTTTCTCCCAACAAACCTTTGAGTGAGATCAGCATAGAGGGTAGGATCCAGTGCATTCATTTTACAACACTACCTATAATGTCTACCTAAAATATCTGTTTATATTTTATACCTAAATAAAAAACAACTAAGTATATAAGACTACATAAATTAATAGTAGGAGCTTAATATAAGATTTATTTTACAATTCTGAACGCGCATCAATAAAAGTTAAGCAACCTATGTACGTCAATTAGAACCAGTTTTCTCATGAGCAGCCTAATAGCACACAGTTGAGCCAAAACGTTACATGCAAACTACTCCTGCACCTCCAATTCTGCATACACTAATGGATATTTGCGTCTTAAACAACTTTTACAAAATGTAATTACCTATAAACTTACCCACATTATTAAGTATTAGTGATTGATGAAATACTGGTATTTAGCTGTATCCGGTTTGACTGGAAGCCGACCCCCATATAGTTGGGAAAAGGCGAGGCAGATGATGAAGACATTAGTATTAGTGATTAATCAGTAGTGTTATAGCGAATGTGAGTAATACCAATAAAACCAAGAAATGGTTTACACTAGCACTCACACTCGCATAATGGTAGATAGAATAACAAACTCAAAACTGTATTAATGAACGAAATATGAAAAAAAAAAAAAACAATCCTCAGTATGCACCGACCCCAGACAAGATTGAAAGTCTGTTGATCGTAGCTCAACTCTCAAGTACCCACAGAAACCGAGTGTGTTAACATACACATACCGAGTCTGATCGAGAATTCTCGCAGAATCTGTACGTATTGGATCAAGTGGAAATAATCTTGGAGCAGTTTATTACGTTCCCAATATCGTTGCGGGCCCACGATTCGATTGCGGTGGTGCACGACCGAAATTGATTTCTAAATATTTCGTCTAGCACTGTGGTGTTTTTAACTGGGAGTGATATGCGGTTTGGGATGTTTTCCGAGGTATCGGGCACATGAGTAAAGAAACGGAACAGAGACCAAGCTTCCTAAGAACGTTCAAAATTGTTACCTATTTTGGTAGGGTTGTCACAATGGGTTGTGACAAACAAAACATTTTGTTAAATAGTTTGATAGTACCTATGATAGAATACTTTATATTACTCGAATGTTTTTCTTTTTATAATTTTAGTTTTTGAATAATTTATTTTTTCTTTTAATGGTGTGGTTAATAATATAACATGCTACTAACCGTTAAAGAGTTCCCTCGTAAGGAGACAATTCTGGCTGCAACAGCAGTTCATGATAAAAATCGTTCTAAACTATCAAAATTAACACACATAATTCCTACCTACCTACTACATACCAACCCACTCACATATCTACAAATGTTTAATAAAAGCTTGTAATAACAATAAAAAGCTAAAACACACCGTGTAGTACTACCTACTCTCTTCTTATTAAAAATGATCATACAATAAGATACTTGAAAAAATAATAGTCAAATTTGTACTTACCTATTGTGAAAGTTAGAGAAAGTTAAAGTATGATATATTTTTATTTTTTCTAGTATTGTACAAACAGTACAATAAACAACCATTATTAATAATTAAATACCACGTTTTTACATTAAAATATTCAAACTTGCAATTAACAAAACAAACAAAGTGCGTCGCGCTGACCCTTAGATTGTCCTCTGGCTGTGCCAGCGTAAACTGGTTTTTTCCAGTCTCGCTGTGTACGCGACAAGCGGCCAGTGGACACGCACACATGCCCCGCGTACTTGTAGAAGTGCAACCGATTCGCGCGGTTGTTCGAAGCTTTATCTCTGTTCCGTTTATCTACTCATGTGGTATCGGGTGTGACATTTTGTGAGAAGTCTCACATTAAAGTAAAAATTAGAGAGTATAAATTTCCTGGCTGGAAATTTAAATTGGGAGATCATCTGAAATTCCTATACATATCGACCATTGTGCAGGTTTGTTTGTATTTTACTACAACACTTACTATCTACATTATGCATGAGGATATTTTATAGGTTGAGGTTGAGGATATAAAATCTGTAGCAGGAAGAGCATCGAACAGAACATCTTTTGATGGACCAAAATCGAAGCAGTTAGCCTAAATCTTAGCCAAAACGTTAAGAGACCTTAGCCCAAAATCAATATTTAAATGACAATTCGTTATGTAGAAAATGTCCTGTAAAATTTATTCTATAATATTATTGTATTTTAATTTGAAATTATTTTATCCAGGTACAGAAAACATGAGTAAGTTAGAAGGAGGTAAGGTCAATTTTACGCCTTTCTAAGCAACAATGGCATTCACATCTCAGTCGCAATCTGTAAAAAAACGGCCGTGACATACAGACACACGGACGTAGAGACGGACATGCCTAAATTATAAGGGTTTCGTTTTTGCAATTTGGCTACGGAACCCTAAAAAACATCTCTAATTTCCCTACATTTGACGGGAAGCGTCTGAGATGAAGAAATTTGCTTAAAAAAATGTAAAATTGGCCCTCGATAACCAAAACCATCACGTTAATTAACGTCCAAAACCTATTCCACACAGAGCCTATCTATTCCATCATTCACATAAACGCACACAATAAATCAAAACACTAATTCATAATATCTATCAAGTATTGAGCATCCATTTGTCAGCTAATTGTGTGCGGACAATACACTGACCTGGTCTAAACATGTTGCCCCATTGTCCGCGGTTCCGCCTCCTGTGCGGAACAGAACATGTTAATTATGGCCCAAATGATTCTCTGCCACTGTCACGTACAACGCTCCTCGTTAATTATTCCATCCTTTTGGTGTCGCGATTTACGTCATGTTGATTTAGTGTTGTTGTAGTTTTGATGGGTTTGCGGATGAATATGGCCAAGTCAAAGTCATCAATAGGTGGTTCGTCTGTATTTTTACAAAAATACCATCTTAATTGTATACCTACATAATCCAGATAATTATGTATACTACAGACACTTAAATTGTATTTATTTGTACTCATACCAATAAATACAATTGAAGTGTCTGTTTGAAATATCAAACAATAGCAGGGTTTTACTAAATGAATAAGAAAGTATGTATAATATGATACATAAGACAAACAAGGTTTTTTTTGTTCTGTGTGACTGTTTATTCCAGCTAATCTCCGAAACGGTTTGGTGGGAAATTCACTGGAAGGCAACTGATGTTATGACTAGATACAGATTCACAAAATGTCTTTTTTTATTGCAAAAAATCCTAGTTCTTCTAACCATTATCATTTACCATTCCATGGTCATGGTAAAAAAAAAACAAATACACGTTTATTTCAATAAAAGCTAAGACATGAAGTTATCTCATTTTTATTAACACGTGTAAATAATGGGTAAAATTTATTTACTCAGAATTAAACTGAATAACATTTTTATCGGGTTTTTATATAAAAAAAAAAGGTACACGCGTGAGTTATTTTTTCGTGGGATACACTTTGATATATGTACATACTTTTTTGCCTATATCCTAAACGTAAAAGGGAAAAATCAGAGTTAAGAATATTGCAAAGATTGCCTAATTATGGCGTTATTTGTCTGGACTAACAAGAAGTAAGTTTGGATAATTTTAAATTTAGAACAAACAAATTAGGGATCGGAAAAAAAAAACATGAAAGAGTTATTGATCATTTATACATAATATATATAGACATTAGGTCTTTATAACAAAACTTGAACCAAACTTGAACAGCTATTTGGCAAATAAATGATTTCTGTACTGTTCTGTGAGCACTCACATACTTAATTAGACACTTAATTAGACATTTACATAAAGTTAACTTCTTAACTGAATATCTAGATAATGCCGCCAGTGAGCTGTATGTGTATATTCCCGAGAACGCCATCATTGTGGCGATAAGTCCCGTCTTTGGGGAGAAGTTGGAGAAACGCCATAGCGTCCTCGACTTACGCCTGACGCAGGTGCTCACCGGATATGGCTGTTTCGGGAGGTAGCTGTTTCGGATTCAGCGGAGAGACACGTCCGGGTGTCAACACGGTTGGAGGACACGGTAGAGCATACGGTGGAGGTCTGCCCTGCTTGGGCGGAGCAACGCCATGTCCTCGTGTATCCTCGTCGAGGCAATTGGCGACGGCGACCTCTCGCTTTCGGCCTTAGTTCAATCCATGGTACGGAGGGAGGAGGGATGGGAAGCCTCTTTTTGCGAAGCAGTAATGCTAGCAAAGGAGGAGGTGAACCGCGGCCCTGGAACGCAAACGGCACCAAAAGGAACACGGGTGGGTTTTAGTCAGTAAGTTAAAACACTGTGTATGTCCACGTGATCAAAATTTACAATCGATGAAGTTGAAGTACAAACCGAAAGTTGGGCTCAGACGAAATGAGAATCTCTTTTCCTCTTAGACATAAAACTTTACCAAGCCAAAGGGTAGAAGTAGTAAAATTAACTTGCTGCGATATTGTTGACCTGGCCTGACCAATTGAATTGTTGACTTAGCCGATAACACTATTAAATTGGGATTTTGTTTTAACATATTTTTGAGCTATACCTTATGTTTATGTTATATTGATTTATTATGCTTACAGATCTGCAAAATGTGTCTTGTATTGTTGAAAGTAATTCCGCGCTGTCTCGAACACCAATAAGCATAATTCTCCTTTTACATTGTAATAAATTTAATTGTTGAGACTTTAATTGTATAGACAGAAATCCTTGATATTTTTGATAGCCTGTAGCTAAATAATAAGAGCTTTAGTTTCTAAAGGTCTCTTATCATCTTTCAACGTTTTAAAGATTATTGTTACGAGTAAATGTCTACAATTTAACTAGAAATATTTATCTTTGTACTATTCTTTACCTACTTAACTATTAAAATATTGCCGGAAATCCTTGGCGACTTCAGTGTTATTGTATGTTTTAAACCAGAAGGCGGTTGTCACTATTCTTAAAAAAATAATAGAGAAGTCTATCTACTATGTACCTTTCCTTATCTTCTATGTGAGACAACATAATTATGGTCAAAACGTAGACAATCAGAAGCAATACTTACATATACAGGGTGAATATTTAAAGGGTTCGTGGATGAATCCGGAACTATGAGGAATAGCGAAAAACATTGAGCGATTTTAAAGTGACAACACACTGTTTACCATCCGAAGTGTTGCTAGTAAGGATCAAATTCTGGAAAGTAACATTTCACGGCAAGCTTTTAGTTTTCATCAAAATCGGGCTTGAGACTCCGTGCACTGTTTTTCGCAATTCCTCATAGTTTCGGATTTGGAAATTCACACACACTTGGAAAATTCACCCTGTATATGGCATGTCTATTAACTTGTCCTCTACGTTCTCCATTAATTGGTTCCTAAACGCGAACAGACTACAAAGAGCTATATTTCTACCAGACTAATATTTAAAATTTGTTCTGAACGAATTCTTTCCAAGCGTCGGGCTACCGTGAAATACCCCCGGGATCGCCTGGGTTTTATTGTCCATTGCGGTCGAGCAAAGGCCCGTAAAAAATTTAACTGTCATCTAATTTTTGGTAAAGAATACAGGTATATCTCATGGAGAAATATGGTTTTTAGGTACAATTAAATACAGGCGGTTTATCTTCCGTGCTTGTTGTGTTTTACGGGATTTTCGGCTTTTATTTTTAAATTAAACAAGGTTTATTTTATTTTATTCTTTATTTTCAGGACTAATATACAAAGTGTTTCGACCTCATTTTACACGAATAAGGTTATAATAATTTGGATGAGTAGATTTTTTCTGGCTTACGCAAAATATGAAAGGTCTGTCTAGCACTTTATAAGATTAAAACTGGATGAAGAGTGACGCATTTTGACTGAAAAATTATCCGGACCCTAAAATACAAGAGAGAGCATAAGATAACCAAATCCTCTTCCAACCAATCCTCGTCATTTAACGGACAACCCATTAATAAAACATCACCGTCGAACCGAACCAATAATTTATATATTCATTTTGGAATCAAATATAAAACAGTAACATCTATCCTATACCTAGTTAAATAAAGCAATTGACGCGACAAATTGACAGGTCAAAGGCTGTATTCGACGGGAGGCTGTGTTCCTGTATGCTTTTGTACCGGTGTGTAATTTTAATGAGTTTCTCGCTAGGCCGCGTCGGCGACATCGCCCGTTCGCCCCGAGTGAGGATAGCTATATTAGCGACCCACCCGAGAGCCGGAAATCCCCCGCCGACGCCCTAGCACGTATCTAAAGAACGGTTAGTGATGGGATGTGCTGGAAGTTTTGGGTGTCGATAGACTGTAGTGGTTTTGTGATTTAGAGTTTTGTGCAAGGGATTAAAGAAGTTTACGTGTTTATTAACTTTAAAATTCAATAGTGAAACGATTCTGGGAACGACACAGCACAGCTTACAAAGTAAGATAAGTTCCAGAGGTAACATGTAAAACCTTTCTCATTTGACATTGTCTGTTCACGTTAGTTTATGTTTAAATGAGGTTATTTATTTAGCCTTGACCTTTAGCCTGCAGTGCTATTCTGTAAGAACTCACGTGCGAATTCGATTCATATCTCATTTTCGATTACACTTCGTAACTCACCTGAAGTGAAAAGTATTATGATATTCTGACTGTCAAGTTAAGTTCGCTTCACCTATGTTCTCACTTAGTGGCGCTAGTGTAGTTTTCATCAAGTTACAGAATACCAAATACAGTTTTCACCGCAGAATCAGAAGTGAGAACTGGAGTGAGTTCTTACAGAATAGCATTGCTGGTCTAAAATAAAAATGCATTTAGGTTTTTAATGGGTCGTGCAACTTTTTGCATTTACATAAGCATTTTTTTTTTGTGAGATGTTACCTTTACCTAAAAATTATCTTACCACTAGCGACCGGCCTCAGCTTCGCACGGATGCAATGTAGATACTAATGTTTTCTCTACTACAATATGCATTTAATACACTTATAAAACTTCCTCTTGAATCACTCTATCTATGAAAACAAACCGTATCAAAATTCGTTGCGTAGTTTTAAAGATCTAAGCATACATAGAGACAGACAGACAGCGGGAAGCGACTTTGTTTTAGACTATGTAATGATAAGATACCTTGCCAACCTAATTAAACACCATATTGCAGTTTCAATCAAACCGAATTAAATTCCTTTTCTTTTACTTCAAATGTAAAACTTCCTCTGTTCAACGACGTAAATCAGTACAAACAAAAGATTCTGACAGTGAATGCACGTGCAGTTCCAAGACCTATGACAGTAAAACTAATAAATCCTCATACCTCCTTTTTTCAAATCTAATTTCAAAACTTTTTCTAACATCGATAACGCCACACTTCACATCACTATTGGCGCTATTAATTTCTACAGCAGCCATAAGCGAGGCAGTTGGCGTTATTAGCCTACCCTTTAATGCGTAATAATTTACTGCACTTTATATTAAACAAAACAGAATTAAAACTTTGCTAACTAAGAGAGGGGTCGTGAGTTTAGTTAATTTCCTTCCCTAAGCTTTTATTTTATTTTAGCTGCTAATTTAATTACATTTGTACTTGTAAGGAATGTGCGTCATATTTAATCGAAATAATTAATGCCTAGTTATAATTATTCTGATATTATGAGTTTATTTTTCAATGGAACTTCAATTAAAATGATTTTCAATGTTAAGACTTACGAATGTGTTTGATTTAAAATGGAACTTCGAGTTTATTTTTAAACTTATTGAATAAATATCAGTTTATTATATTTTTGCTTTCGAAGACCTTATAAGGCAATAATATTTAGCATTTATCTTTATCTAAATCTGATATGAACCTAAGCCGATAAAGATTTGATTTATTGACTACAATATTTCTCATTAGGATTGAGTCTTTTGTGAAAATATAATTATAGCAATGACGCTTGTGGATTCTGGAGATGTCTTATCGTATTAGATATTAAAGATATTTTACGACACAGAAAATAATAATTCATGCACGTACATGTCATTATCAATATTTGCTAAGGACGAATATTTGCATTGCAAATATATAATTTGAATTCGCATTAAATATTACTAAGAGATTTCTTGGAAATTAATTTCATACATTTTAATGAGAACAAGATAATTAATATAAAACTTAATAACAAAATCGTTGAAAAATGTTAAATTTGACATAGTGTCAAATAAAAATTGTAAGAATTTAATTTTGCTCGTGCAAATTGAAAAATGTCTGCGTTGACAGAGACACATGTCTTTGTAATTTATTATCGGGGTCAAGATAAAGACAATGTTATTGTTTCGGTCAAGACCATGTCATTTAGTAACATTAAACTTTATTAAAAATATTTTTGATGTATGCAAATTCGAAAATTATACCATGGATCGTACAACCCGAAAAAAATGCGATTTCCAAGTTTCATTCATCAATCCATGTCTTTAGAAGCGTCATTGACTGAAGAACATTAAATATTTAGTTTAGTATTGTTTACTATAAAAATTAAACATATGTATATTAAGGTCTAATACTGATTTGCAGATTATTAATTATATTTCTAAGAGATTCGCCTTTATACATCTTTTATTCGAAGGAATGGTTTTTCATATATCTTCATAGGGACGATATTTCCCCATTAAACGGCTACTCACACGCCATTTTGGAATATCATTAATATTTTCTAAAAAAAAGTTTCACGCAATCCTGGAACAATCTTCTGTAAGAACTTTTAGCCATGCAGGTACCTAGTCAAACTTGTATGAGTGTATATATATGAACCATGTATGAGTTTAATTCAAAGTTAAATCACGTGTGTTTTCTTAGTGCATCCCCGAAGCCAGAGCACCTAGCGTTTCAAGTTATATTACTTGAGAATCGTCTTGGTTTACTTCTGGTTCACGTATGTACGTTTTATAATGTACGGTACAAAGACCGGCTCATATTTATTTACTAAAACAAAGGAAAATCGCCACCATTTCAACTTTTTACCCGACTGCGCTAGAAGGAGGGTTATGTTTTTCGAGAGTATCATAGTAGTCGTGACCCATTCCTAGACGCTTATAAGTAGCGCCTTAGCAACTTTGGCGATTCTTAAGTTAAGGGCAATCAGGTATGATGACTGTCTTGTTTTAGGGTTTTTTCATTTCCAAATTACACGGAAACGTAGTCGGGTTTTTAGGTTTTTCTATTACCGCTTTTTTTATCGAAGTTGATTTTCACTGGAAAAAGAATCGGCCAATTGCGCGCCAGACACGAGTCGGATTCCGTTCCATAAACCGGAAAAAAAATTGTTTGTATGGAAGCCTCTTTAATTTATATTACTTGTTGTAATTGCGCCAATAGAAAAATAAAACTGTCTACCTATTTCAGTTTTGTAGATACAGCCCGCTGACAGACAGACGGACGGACGGGCAGCGGTGGTTAGTAACAAGGTTCCGTTGGTTACGCCGCGGGTCGTAATAACAAGAATCAATGAACCATTCATGCAAATTCATTCAACACACACATCTGCGCTATGTGCTTTGCTTTATAGACACACTAGCAGCGCCCCGCGGTTTCACCCGTGTAGTTTTCGTTTCCGTGGGAATACGGGGATAAAATATTGCCTATGTTACTCAGGGTGAATGTAGCATTCTAATGGTGAAAGAATTTTTAAAATCGGTTTAGTAGTTTTTGAGTTTATTCGTTACATACAAAAATATAAAAATACAAATCTTTCCTCTTTATAATATTAAGTATAGATAAGTACACCTCCATACCGCTGACGCAAATTGTGAGGGACAAGAAGATCATCCCAGATGTTTGTCACACGATTATTTGGCAACCAAGAGCCCAAACTTGAACCTCGTACAATTTGGTACTTTTAAATACATACAGCAACAAATATACGAAACAATTTAATAAAACAAAACAATTTTCTAAATTAATTACAACGTAACATCCCCAAAATTACTTAAACCCAAACCGTCTAAAAATAGCCTCACGATATTGAAACACAGTCATCTGTATCCAACGGTACATGGCAACACTTGCCTTCTAAAAGTCAGATCCGAGGGTTCAAAAGTGTATAAAAGGCGGGTGAATTGGCTCGGAAGGTGGAGGAACGGTCAATCGAAGCACTGAGACGACTCATTACTGACCCGACGAACAAAAACGTTGGACCAATCTGGTTTTATCTACTGTATAAGACATTTTAAGCTTGACCTGTTTATTGAAAAAGAAAACAAGGATCTCTGACCTATTTGTCGAGGACATGTCTATTTGATTCCTCCGCGTGTTGGAGAAGTAATTTTGAAGAAGTTTATAGAAAATACCGCTCTGTGTAATTGTTGGCTTGTAGTACGGAATGGTTCCGTTTAAGTACTTTGTTGTGTAATGAGAATTAATATTTGAAACAATAGCCCAGAGAGAAGTAAAGAATCTATATGTATAAAACAAAGTCGGGTTTGTTACAACACTTATAACTCGAGATCTGCTGGACCAATTTTCTTGGTTTTTGTTTCGTTGGATTTGTCTCTGCCCCGAATAGCAGAATACATCTTAAAAACAATGAAAAAAAAAACAATGACGAATAAATAATATTATGAAAGATGAATCATTTTCACTAAATGTTCCTTTGTTTCGTAGCTGTCAAACATTTGGTAAGTAAGGATTTACGTGTACCAGCAGACCATAAAAATATCGAAGTATTTCTGGGGCTGGAATTGTGAGTGAAGACTTACAAAGTACCAGGATACCAGGAACCATAATTATTAAATAAACATCAAGCTATGATCCTTAGGAGACGAAAGAAAGAACACTGAGCCAGAAAGAATAAATGGCGCAGGCATAGGATATATTTATATAGGACATTTTATCCCGTTTCCGTGGGACGTGATCAGTCTAGCCGTTTATTTGTTAAAAATGGTAGATTCCGGGGCTAAAATTGCATGCGCTAAAGATTGACCAGAATGAAGAATGTCGAAGTATTTCAGGGGCTGAAAATTTGAGAGGTAAGGATTCACGTGTACCAGCAGACCATAAACATGTCGAAGCATTTCTGGGCTGGAATTGTGAGTGAAGACTTACAAAGTACCAGGATACCAGAACCATAATTATTTAATAACATCAAGCTATGATCCATAGGAGACGAAAGAAAGAACACTGAGCCAGAAAGAATAAATGGCGCAGGCAGGTGAAACCGCGGGATACAGCTAAGAAGTATTTTAGCTTTATGTTTTCTACGCGGGATACAGCTAAGAAGTATTTTAGCTTTAATTTTTCTATTTTAAAGAAAGCTACATTTCACCTGCGACTTTCTTTTATGTATATAGAACATCATTCATACCCCTAAATATTGTGTTTATTTTATATGGCAAAACAACGTTTGCTGGGTCAGCTAGTAATTTAATAAATGAAATATATACCTAGTACCGAAATTTGAATTGCAATAAGTATATAAAATTAAAATAGGAATGTTTAGGTTTTAGGTTTAGTGCAGGTACCTCAGAGTATAATTAATTCAGTCTGAATATTATACCCCACCAATCCAGAAAAGTCTATTAAACTGCAAAAGTTTCCAAGAAATCAATGAGTCCGTAACTTTTGCTATCAATTGGCATTCATTTAACTAATTGAATTAAATACGAACGAAAAGAAAGATGGAACTATTACAGAAAGATATGAAGTCGGTAACTATTCTAGAAATTTGACGTTCGACTCGTTAAAGTAAAGAAAAGTTTAATAATCGTTCGTTGGATAGGAACCATACTAGTTCCAAGTTTTCGATCACGACTCCGCTTGGATTCGACCACTTTTGCTCGGCTCACTTTATTCTTACGCTTCGTCGACACTTTTAATGACTTATCCGCTTTTTCTTATATAAAAGAAAAGAAATTCGTTTTGTAAAACAGTCATCGTCCTTATATTTCACGTGGATATTACTTCTCTCAAATAACTTGTTTTGTTTCCGACGAAATTAAATATCTATTCAAAGGGTAAAGAAATGATATTACGTTCGTATAACGTAATCAAAGGAATCTCTGAACGTTTATTGAATCATACGTAGGTATGTGCTCTAGTTATAAAAATGTTTTCTGTGAAATCCAATCAAAATGGCAGGCGATATGCTTTGGATACGTAGGCACCCTTTCTATGAATACGATGAATTAATAACGGGAGCAAACAAAACAAGTATGTATACGTTTACATTAAGGCAACACAAATACGCGATGTGTTATTGTATGAAATTGGCGGGGCCCGGACCGGACGGGATCGGACCGGCTCGCAGCCGGCTCGGAAGGGAGCAGTGAATCGCGTAGATTAATTTGTCGCTTTATTTGATTAAGGGATGCACGAAAAACACACGTTTAATCTTCGTTTTAATTGCCTCTTTATAATAAAATTTTACAGGCTAAATCAGCGCGTGATTTTCATAAAATATACAATCTAATTGTCGTTGTTACGTAACCTAGAAAAACATTTTGTTTTTTTTTTTGTTTTCATAAATATTATTTTGCAAAATATGTTGGAAATTTTCTGAAACATTCGTATGCTAGCACCGTGTGGTGAGTTTGCACTATAACGAAGCAACATTCAAGACACGTACAATACATGCCTTTATAAGGTAACTGATATGATAAAAATAATATATAACATTTTATTTTTGTTTGGAAGTCAACGTTTGATTTTTTTATAATCCGTAATAATAACAACCAGATTGGTGTGCTGTTCCATGAAGACCATGCAATTAATACATTCTATGTCTACTATAAAAACTAACCAGGGTGACTAGAAATAAAGGAGAGAATAGACACGTAACTTTTAAAGGGATTTTCAAGTTATTATGCATATTCAAAAATATTATTTTCATTATTTTGAGGACTCAGTTTTTTTTAAATCAAATTAAATTTAAAAGATTTAGGTTTTTCTTTAAACCAATAATATGGTATCAAAAGGGAAAACTTCAACCATTTTTTTTTCTACTGACCCCTTCTACCGGTTTTTACAACATGTAACAGAATAAACGCAATACTTCTTAGGGGTACTCATCATTACGAACAACTTTTACTAAGGAGACCAATCAGAAAAAAATGAGCTGTTCCTGTAGGCGACTTATGCGCACATAAATGTATGGGGCAATCCATTTTTCTTCCGCGATTTCGGTGTTAGTCCCATAGTAAAATGATTAAGAACAATGAGTTCCTTATTGTCCCGTATTTTTCATTACAGCAGACAATCTCATAAACGTAAATTAATAGATATTACTAGCAGCACCCCGTGGTTTCACCCGCGTAGTTCCCGTTCCCATGGGAATACGGGGATAAAATATAGCCTATATTACTCAGGGTGAATGTCGCTTTCTAATGGTGAAATAATTTTTGAAGTCGGTCCAGTAGTTTTTGAGTTTATTCGTTACATACAAAAATACAAATCTTTATTATATTAGTACCTATAGATAAATAAAGATAGTTTATTCCAATTCGTGTACTTAAAGCAAAAATCTGAGCAAATAGAAATTAAAATTAGCACTCAAAAAGATTAACTACAAGTAGGTACCCAAAATAATTTCCAGATTACATTAATACAGGCCTTTGAGTTCAAACTTAAACTTGAAAACACGTGTATGGAATCCTCTCCACACACAGCAAAAATTCATCTCCAATTAATTTTACAGTATAAATAAATGTTGATCCACACTTTTTTGTTCCAAAATTAATATTGCACAGACCAAACATTGCCGGAAAGCAAACGAACGTTGTTATTCTGAATGTCATTCTATCGAATTCGACTTCGATATCGACTATTTTATTTCGAAAGAGGCTTTTGGGTGCTTAATGCGTTTTACATGTCAACAATAATGGTCTTCAGATTAATTTTGTCAGTTGTTTAGATTGGATAAAGACCAGCGCACACGTAGACAAATCGATGTGATCACGATTCAAAGTTGAGTTTGAAATGGGAGCTTTATAACCATAACGGTAATTTAATAAAAGTAATTCTAAATAGCGTTGATCTGGTGCGTTGAAAACTTCATACTAAGTACTCACGAGATACTAACACTCATGAAATCTCGACAACTCGTCGTGTATCGTTGGCTTTATATTTGTATTATTAAAAAAAAAAAACTAAAATTGCAGTAGGTCTCATAGCTGTTTAAGACGCGTTATATACTTTTTGATGGGCAGATTGTAAACGCGGAGTAGACTAGTCTTTGACGCAACACCAAAAGTTGAAGCTCAGTATAGACAGTACTGAAATTTTGTCGAATTATTGTCTTTGTGTACGATGGTCTTTAATCGGCTTACGAAACGGGTTCGGTCCCGTCAGTGTAATGCTATCTACGTACTTTCTAGCCTCCATCAATATTAATGTAATTTAATTATAAAGTGCTTTATTAAAGCCGCAGGCTTTAGGTTTCTAGTGGCGTTGTTCTTGCGTGAATTGTTTAAAGGGTTTGGTTAAGAACTGAAAATAAATGGAGGCTAATTTTCGAGTTAGGGTTTTCATGCTGACCACACATTAAGAACTTCAAATGCTAATCTGATCAAGTGTGAAATCATAATGAATGAATGAAAACATTATTTTGTAATCTGCTTACATGCGGCGAATGTGTAGGTACTTATTTGTGTTTTCGCATTTTTTTTTACAAAAACCTGGCTTCTTTTATTTTCACTGTCACTCTGGAAACATAATAGGATAAAGCTGAACAAAAAAATAGCATGTTCAATTACTTTAATTTAATTATAGTTCTAAATCAGGTCACCGTCAATCTTCCAAAATAACTATGTAGATTACAGCAAAAACTGATGATTATTAAGCAACAAAACAATAGCGATGTTAGAGGCATGTTTAAAAAATCATGTGACGCATTTTTTGACAATAACGTGTGGCCAAATTTTAAAATAATGTGCGGCCAATTTTTAAAATAATGTGCGGCCAATTTCACGGATTGCGGCCGCTAGTCAGACCGCCAACAGGCCCGAAGTGAATTATGACTTGCAATCACTAATTCTTCCTTGGGCTTAGCGCGACTTTTTATCTGAATAATATTATTATTCTGGCAGGTTTTAAAAAATGATTCAAGCGTTCTAAAATTTATATTATGCTTCGTTTTCAGTAAAATATGGTTCACGAATTAGTGTACAATATCTGTAATACAATTAAGACTGCAAACGTAAAGGCGTCTTGTTTTGTTATGGTTATAGAATAGAATAGGGATGTTTACTGAATATAAAAATATTATTCTATTTAGTTCGTCACTTAGATTATCGAAAAATATTGGACACGTATTTTTTGCTTCATTAATTTTATAAAAATTGAGGAAGAAATATAATCAAAGCAATGATACTATATCAAAAGATATAGTATCAAAGATCAGGAGTGGGGGCTTGTGTCGTCATGTCGTGGTACCAATTGTAGTAAACAGTGACGTCTGACGGGCTTATTAGTTTTATTTGGTCAACTAACCGATTGTAACTATTTTCCTCTAGTTGGGAAACTTTTGGTCTATTACTAAATGAAACCAATGTAGACTACTTTATAATAATATTTAAAGCTCACTATGACATAAACAGTGCACTTCGTAATTACCATAATGATAAAAGTACACATCAAACCAAAAATCCAGCATCCTAAAAAAACATCTCAACTTCAAGCTTTATAATAAAATAAAAATATAAACGACCTTTCGCGGTAACGAAACTTAGCATAATAATACACTAGTCATTGTTGCGGAAAATGAATCCAGACTATACTGTTTCACAAGGGTTGTTAACCCCGTCCTGTAGGGCGGGAAACGCCCCTTAACTTTACTCTATTATTAATGACGACTTTACCCGCCCTTCCTTGGCCAAGTCTAATGCAAATTATTGCGTTTTGCAATATTTTGTTTGTATCACGGAAAGTAAACGCTATGTTACATGGGATGTCGGGAATCACGCAAGGACTACTACGTACAGTCACACACGTCTGTGAAAAGGTTGTTAACCACTGTAATTTCTATTCTTTTTTTAAACTCCAGGACTGTACCTACAGCTCATGCTTCCGCTGTGTGAGAGTAAGAGATAGAGCTACAGAACAGGGCTTCAGGGCTGCTATTTTAATAGTGTCAGAATGGTCTATCACTGATTTCATAATGGTTGATTTTGACAAGTTTGTTTGTTTGTTTGTTGTTTGTTTGTTTGTTGTTTGTTCAAGCGTCATTATGACTTTCCAAAGAAAAAAAGAAATGGCATAGAACGGTAATCTGCTAACATTTAGACAGTTCCTTTGATCAGTGACCTACCATTAGAACGTTATTGTAAACTAATTACTTTTAATAGCTCGGTTATCAAAAACTATTACAAGACCATTGACCGACCAATGATCGACCGTTACGAATTTAGCAGTTTAAGAACTTTTAGCAAAATGACAATGGGATCATGTTGGAATGACAAATTTATAAAAATACTTGGGGTCTTGGGGCCCAGAGCATATGCACTATGCCCTGGGCCCCAAGTCTATCTCTTTTTCGTAACGGAGTCATGGTATTGGCACATCACATAAGGTGACAGATGACCGAATTCGATTTGAAATGGAACTCGTTTGATATCTCCGTACCTTGGGGTCGAGACAAAGTGACATCCTATCAGCAATATGAATAATGAAAATACACAAAATTTACATAATATGTATTCCCAAAATGTCATGTCAATATCAAAAATAAACACTTTCAACAATTGTTTTCGCATCCACAACATTTTAACACCGTAAATTCTATACTCATCTATTCCATGTCCTTAGTAGATCTTAATGGACTGAAATAATGGAGGATTAAACCATTTACATCATCATCACTTTGGCTGCTATCCATGCATTGCTGACCTGAAACCTGTAATTACCCAAGCATCTGTGCAATTGCTACCTTCGTGTGCTTCAGCCATAACCACTCTTGCCTCGCATCTTACCAATACGTTGGAATTTTCCTATGTGGAGCTGAATACCAGTAGATATTTTACAAGAAGCGATCTGACCAAACCAGTAAAAAGGTAATTCGAAACTCAGCATCAGGCTTTTGGTTACCCGTAACGGCTATGAGAGATCTACAATTGACAGCTACCTGCTGTCATTGATCGATCATATCCAACAACTTGACATAGAAATCTGGATCTGGATTTCCATGTCAAGTGGTCACTTTGGCCGCTGTAAAAATAATAATCTCATCTGATCCCAAATGCAGTCCAGTGCGGTGCCCCTTCACAGAACATACATCATCTTCTTAATTGACCGTCGTGCCTAAGCACCTGCACCATCCAAGATATGACCGCGATCAGATAGAGCTGTACAGTTTGCTCAGTACTGGGCGGACAAAATGAAGAGCCCACTGCAATAATGATGAAAGTCCATTTTTGTGAAAATTCCAAGTAGGTACGTCATTAAGCCACTAGATATTTGTAGTTGTTAATCTCGTTAACAAACTCAGCAATATATAACTTACATTCGAGAATTTCGAAAGTGAACGCTAATATTAGATAATAGGACAGTACTCAATAAAAACCTGGTTTTTAAGAATTACTTAAAATGACACCTATTTTCCTTGTACATAAAGCTTGAATAAAGACATAACCTAAATAATAAAAAAAATGTGCTGTAATAAAAATGTATTGTGTTCATACCTTTAAACGCAACTTTCCTTTTACTAACTAATACATTTAAAAATGCAATTATCTCAAAACGAGGTAACAAAGACATTTACCACTATTGCAGTGGACCCTTCAAATAATTATATTGTAGTCAATCGACACAAAAAAAACAACTCGGCATGCTTTACAAGGATAGATGATAGACTCGTACGGTTGTTAATATGTAGACACGATCCCCTTAGATAACTGACAATATTGATAAGGATGGATTATTAACTTATTATAACCCCAACGTCAAACTGTACTCATCTGTACTGGTTAGTATGTACATTGTACACGTTACGGGGGCAATGAAGTGATTTGCATACGTATTAAATAATTATGTGTTTAATCCAGCCGCGTATTAACGGTGCATGTTAAACTGCTTGAACGTTGTTTCTGCCTATTAAATATTAAGGCGAGTGAGCTTAAGGCGGATGCGGAAGCGTTGACCGCGAAATTTGTTTTTATTTTTTAAAACATTAAATTACTATCCCAAAAGAAAGTACTCTCGGGATAAAAAATATGTATCTGTTAATCCAGGTTATAAACTACGTACAGCGCCTCGCGGTTTCACCCGCGTAAGTTCCGTTCCCGTGGGAATATGGGGATAAAATATAGCCTATGTCAGCCGGGTATAGTGTAGCTTCCCATCAGTGAATTTTTTTTTCAAATCGGTTTAATAGATCCAGAGATTACCCCTTACAACGTCACAAACTCACAAACGTTATCTCTTTTCTTTTTTCTTTTTTTTTTGTGGTTTTCATCGAAATCCGTTGATTGTTTTTGCGTGAAAGAGTAACATTCTGATAAGCTTTTTTAATGTTGGTAAGATAAGATTGCATATTTTATGAATATCCAACGTAATACTGAGCTGGAAATTTTAACATTTGAATTTCGTGTCTTCCGCTAGCACATTCGCCTTAATACACCTCAATAGACCTATTACTTTTCACTTATTGAAATATGAATATTTCATCAGCGAACAGGTGCAATACAGCACTAAATTAATAATGTATTCATGTCTATCTTCCCTTTCTATATATGTGAGAGACCAAAGACCCCTGCAATTTCACGAATGTATTCGATTTTCTCGCTTTTCAGTATTTTTGTAGCGTACCCTTTTGAGAACTAAAAATTAGTTAAACAATACCAAGGAATTTTAAGCGTTAGCTTGCCGCTGTAAATTAAAACACGAAAAGCATTTGAAAGTCTAGGACTAAGTAGGTACCGAAACGAAAAAAGATGCATGTGAACGCCCTTGTTTTATGGTAAACTAGCTGCCACCCACGGCTCCGCTTGCGTTTTATTAGTACTTCCCCTTTAAAATCATGACCTTTGTATTATATGTATATAACCTCTTTTTACTCAAGGTGGAAATTCATTAAATGCATGACTTCTCCCGCTCTGGGCGGAGCGGAAGGGAGTGACAGACTCTTACTGACTAAAACCCACCCATGATCCTTCTAGTGCCCTTTGCATTCTAGGGCCGCGGAGACTCTTTCGAAGAAATTCCGCAACCCAGGCACTATGGGCCCCGTCTTCTTTGCAGACAGCTCTTTGAGGCGCGCGTGGAGTACGACGCGCCGTCTACCCGGGCCTGGTTGCTATCGGACAGCGAGCCACCCATAGCTCACCATCCACAGGCCCACGCCTACGGTGACCGGGAATCACCCTGCGTTTCCCGATGCCTGGAGCGTCTTCTTCTGTTGCGGCGGCTGGAGCGTGAGGTTGCCCTCTACCGCACGCGGCCCGCCTCCTCCTTCGCTAGCATTACTGCTTCGCAGATGGAGGTGATCACTTCTCATGCTACCTCGTTCTGTCCCATGGATTGAACCAAGGCCGGACGCGAGAGAGGTCGCCGTCGCCATTCCGCAGGGCCGCGGTGACTGTTTCGAAAAAATTCCGCATTCCTAGCAAAAGCAAAAAAGAAAAAAACAAAAAAAAAATTAGAATAGGAGAGTCATTTCCATGTGCTCCATTTGTTCTTGGATATTTTTCCAGAATTCTTGGTGATCCAATTTTTATATTCTATTTTTTTTTTAATATCGCTTGAGTTTTGCCCACCCCATTTCTTGTCAGAAACATCTCGATAAAAAAAAAAAAAAATTTAATCCAAAAAATGTATCCGGCCAGTCAATTGATAAAATTAAAAAGGGTTACTATGAAAGTCTTGTAGCAGATTCTGCTACAGTACGTTTCATTACAATTATGTACGTTTCATTCAAGCATAACATCACATTACGCCTGTAGTCTCCAAATGATTAGTACCTAACATAATTACAGTGCAAATTCTCGCTATTGTAACTTCTTTATAATATCCTACAGGATGAAGCGTATAATAATAATTTAGAAACAGTCCAAATCACAGTCTAAGATATTAACAATAGACTTGTTTAATTTAGTCTTCACAAAGGATATCACATTTTTCTTTGTCTAGTTAGTTTATTTGTAGTCGACTTAAACGATTGTTTTTGTCCGTAGTAAATACCTATTTTGTATGTTTGTCTGGGAAAGATAATATATTTTACCATCCAATTTTGTTGCGATAATAGAAAGAACATGGTAATCGTATCCAATTTGTTTTTGCTTTTATGTGCAAAATGTTATTTCAGAAACTTTAATAGTAATCACCAACTTTATTTTTTCACGAATTTCCCTAAACTAGGTTTTTGTTTATATTAGAATGTAGAAGCGTTTTCACCAATACGTCTGTTATGAAAAATGTGATAGCATAAAATAGTGTTAACACAAGTTTTTATGAAATTAATCAACAAATAAAAAGACATACGAACATTGGAAGTTAAAAAAACACGTTAAAAAATTGCAAATATTTGTTGAATCTATTTTCAACCAACCAGTAGATGTTAAACCTAGCGAAAGGTGTTTCGCAAAAAAAATATATACAAAATAATCAAATGTCAAAATTGGTCGAATTCCTGGATAGATGGTATTTGTTACTGCTTCACGCAAAAACGTCTGAACGAATTTGGATGAAACATACTAAAATGTTCTTTTACTTGCACTAGCAAACATTATACTGCTATCCCATGATTATATTCCTTTCAAATAATTTCAGACTATCACGCGAGGGAAACCGCATGCAACAGCTAGTGTTTAATAATATTTAAAAAAAAATTAACGATTCCACCTTTTCCAACCAGCCTATAAAATGAATTCGCGTATATAATATAAAACGAGTCGGCGAGCTATTTTGAATAAAAATAAAAGAAAAATGTTGCAAGCTCGAAAAATTCTCGTGAGTGACAAGTTGACGGGTTGCGTGTGTTTTGAGGGTTCCTTATGGGGATAGCGGAGGGTGCATTTTACCGCTATTATAATTCAATTAACTATTATTATTATTATCACGATAATACCTTTCTGCTTCTGGCTACTATTGCATTTCGTTGATTTCAATATAAAAGTGGGTGCGGATAATCTTCACGGCAAATTACCGTTATTTATAAAAACGTTTTTGTAGGTAACACAATTTGCTTAAGTGCATTTTCATAACCGTAATTGTTTAGGTAAGTAAATTAGTCACGTTTTTATACTGCTATAGAGGCAGATTTTTCTTAAAATACTAAAACGTAAATAATGGTTGTTAATCGTGGACCTACATACATACAAACATTTCAAAATGGCGAACCATATTTCCCGGAAAATTAAGTTAAAAAAATTAGGTGTTTTAATAGGTATAGTAATTTTCCGAAAAAAGCGTGTCGCCATTTTGAAATGTTTTCGGTTGTTAAAATTATGGCGCTACCAGCTTGTTTCGCTGTATGTAAGGTAATTTTTCACTGACCAGACATTTTTTTATTTTTTATTAATAAATAATATAATCGATTCATGCAAAATACACTACCAAGTAGAAAAAAAAATCCGCTGTTCCCTACATGTTGTCCTGGAAAAAAATGACTGTTCATTAAAAAATACCCCGATAAACTTACATTAAACCACGCTGTTGCCTAGGTAAGTAAAACTTTTAAAAACATTCAGAGGAAATTATTTTGTTTCGAAGTGTTTCTTGATATATTTATTAGTAGTATTTATCTTATTGGGTATTTTACTAGTTATAAAAATCATAATTCTATTTAGTCCGTCCGTTGAATTTTTATAAAATATTGGACAGGTATTTTTGTCATTTCAAACCGTAAAAAAAATAAAGATGGAGCGCATCAAAGTTCAAGAGTGGGAGCTGGTGACGTCACGTTGCTTGTAAAAATTGTAGCACGTAGTGACGTCACGCGAGTTTTCAACGAACTCTATGGTCTTATTTTTTATTAATGTGAAAAAAAGAAAAAATACGTATATCCAATATTTTTTGGAAATCTATCTGATGGACTAATTGTTTGTTTTCAGTAAAATACCCTATTCAAGGAATAATAATAGTAAATGAGAGCATTGTTTTTGCGCAAGATATGAGGTTTGTGCAAAACAATCTACAGATTACGGGTAGAATATTCGTAAACCAAAATATGCTTCCTAAAATAACTTTAAACGAAGGTTTGTTCAGAAGCGCCGAGTGTAAAATTAGGATACTTCACGGCTATTGTCTAGCAAGTACTCTAATAGATTAATATTCGCAGCAACCGTTGACCTCAGAAAGACATAATTTATCGCTTGAATTTCGGTATACATCCTGTAAAATGCAGAATTATGCTATAAAAGCAATAGGAAGCTATACGAATTTATGACATTTTCAACAAAATTAATGTTATTTTGCTAAAGCGCAGCGCGCAGCTTTGTTTAGTTGTTCCTTTCTTATGCAAATAAAATTTTCCGTAAAAAAACTGGAACCATGATCAGAAATCATGAATTCGTTCATTCCTCATGAAAATCAATAAATGCTTTAAATTTTCCGGGATAATTTTTCAAACGGACGATACGAGCAAAGAAAACTCAACCAATCAAACTCAAACTCAAAGCATTTATTTCAATTAAACCCTTTACAGGCACTTTTGAATTGTCAAGTCGAAAGAGCACGTTCCAAATCGTAGATCTCTATGGAGAAGAACGTGCAAGGAACTCCACGGACACGCTTTTAAATCATGTTCTGTACTACATTACGTTTAATACATCCTTTGGTGCTTCTATAGGTATGTGAGGACAATGCAAAGAAAAAAAAGGAAACCATAAACAATTCAAAGTATAAGGATTAAAACAAATCAGTGGCAGTTATGAGGTGACCAGTCTCAACTGACGGTGCCCGTTCACGAACATGACGCGTGTATCGGCACCATTTAGCTCAACCATTTTGAAGGGAACCGAATGATCCAACACACGCGCCACCATCAGCGAGACATTTGAGCGAGCATGACATGCTCTCAACTGCCATTTCAGTTCAAATCACAAAGTAAACTATAAGGTATCACATGTAAATGGCTCCATGGTACTCACATTTACAATATTTGAAAATAAAATGCTTCTACAGTATACAAAACTATGGTTCACAATGACCAAGCAAATACAAGTAAAAAAAAAGAGAAATTATTTACTCTAAAAATAATATTATAAAAAAAGAATAAATAAATGAGACAAAAAAAAGGGCGAGCATCTCTTCCAAATAAAAAATCCTAACTTGTTTACCCAAGTGGTTGAGACTGTGGAGCAGGACCGGCATTTAGCCAAGCATTTTTATAAAGGATATAATCTTCCAGTTTATAATATGCTTGCCTACATAGTGTGCGTTTTATGCATGTTTTAAATTTTCTCTCATTTAATTGAAGGATATCGACTGGTATTTTGTTATAAAATTTTACGCAATACCCCATAAAAGAAGTGTGTACTTTAGCCAATCTAAACCTAGGTTGATCTAATTTGTTTCTATTTCTAGTATTGAAACTATGCCTGTCGCTGATCTTATTAAAAATATGAAGATTTTTCCGAACATACATAATGTTTTCATATATGTATTGACAAGGTACCGTCATGATGTTAATTTCCTTAAACAGTTCCCTTAGAGAATCGCGCCGACGGAGATTGTAAATGGCTCTAACTGCTCTTTTCTGCAGAATAAAAATAGACTCTGTCTGCAGCCCGTCCCCATAGCAAACTACCGTAAGACATGACACTATGAAAGTAACTAAAATAGACCAGTCTCGCGGTATCTACATTAGTAAGTTGACGGATTTTTCTGACAGCATATGCTGCTGAACTTAGCCGTCGTGCAAGTGATGCTAAATGAGGTCCCCATTGTAGCCTTGAGTCGAGCGTTATCCCCAGGAAAAGTGTGCTTTCGACGAATTCTAGTTTCTCTTTATTCAAAACTATTTCCTCAATACTACTTTTAACATTCGGTAAAACAAATCTAATACATTTAGTTTTTTTCTCATTTAATAATAAATTATTAGCAGTAAACCAATTTTGGACCTGCTGTTGGGAGTCATTTACTTCGTCAAGATTTGCAGAACGTCTATTTATCTTAAAAAGTAAGGACGTATCGTCAGCAAATAACACCATTTGTGATTGTTTTCTCAAAAGATAGGGTAGATCATTAATGTACACTAAAAAGAGGAAAGGACCCAGTATTGAGCCTTGTGGTACCCCCATTTTGACTCCTAAACCACATGAGTTTACACCGTTTATTTGAACTTGCTGCTGTCTGTCATTTAAATAAGACTGTACTAAACTAAGTGCAAGTTTACTAAGTCCGTAATGTTCTAGTTTTAAAAGCAAGGTTTCGTGATGAACACAATCAAATGCCTTGGAGAGGTCACAAAATATTCCTATGGCATCTTGGGCCTCTTCCCACGCTTTAATATTTACCGTGTTAAATTATCATTATCACCCTCATCCCATAATTATTTGGTGCATGGTTTTTTAATCATATTATTTTAACACACCTTGACTTGTTCTGGTTTTATCTGCATCTACATTCTTCTTTCGCATGCAACTCTCTCTTTCCCACGAAAATTTTCAGTCACTTTTAAGTTACAAAACTATTCTACACATCATTTGTGTTAGCTGAAAATAAACAAATGAAAATACTTTTCACGGTACTATCGAATTTCCAAAGAGCTACGCTAATAATACAGTATGTTAAATAACAGAGGGCGTTCCCTTAAACTCGTTAATCTATATTTAAATAGATAAAAATAAAAATATCAGAATAGAAAAATAATCCTGTTTAAAATCAAAATAGTAGCGCGGAATATTTTACTCGTAGTAGCAATACCCAAACCAACAAATATGTTTATTTAAAGTATCAATTTAACATTTTTAGTGAATTAAAAAAAAAACATTTTGTTTTCGAATGGTAATATTTTTTATCATAATATGGATGCTATGCTATTTCGGGTTAACGGGAACGCCTTCTGTTAGTTAACATACTATATATCAAAGTAGGGTTAGAAAATGGTAATTTACTTAGTGATTATTAAGCAATGTCCCAATGTAGGGGGAGCGAATGCAACAGTAATGTGTCACTGTCGTCGGCAGTCATGACACGTTGCTACGCGGTTACCTTGAATTTTGTTCAGGCTTTTGTTCACTTTTTTTTAGGATTTTTGTTAGAACTTTTTCGAGTTTAATAGAGCCATTTCAGGTTTTTATTAGCATTTACGTATTTAAATGTTTAATAATTTTTTTTCTTTTTGATCTATAAAATAATAGTTATATAATCTATTTAGATTTTAAGATAATTAAGTCACAACTCTCAGACACTCAACACAATATTTTAACTAAAACTTTGACATACTTACCTTAATTCTAAATAATCATCGACTTATCCAAAAATGATCTACCTATGCCATTTACACTTTTTCAAAATATTGACATTATCGAGTGTGTGTGTGCTAGAACATTCCTTGTATGTTGCCGTAACATCACATAATTTCCTACCGTAACAGATCCATTTCAATTATTTCCAGATCAGGAGACGAACAGCACAAGACTAGAAGCATCCAGACTCCCACAGTCACGTAAAAAGTAGCATTAGGAGCCAGCAAACTGCACAGAAGCAGGACTTAACAATCTATCAGAGAGTTGGAACAAAATTCACGAGTGCACGGCGCAACTGGCGCACTGTGGGCGCGATTTACAATGCAGTGGACAAGAACATAAGCATTTAGCTTGACATTCTAAATGCTATAATTCGGTCAATATCTCTGTCAAATATATTTGGTTAAATTTAATATAATAACATAAAAATCTGCCTGTTTTCTAAAGGGGGAAAAGGTCAATCGTAACGTTTCACTATTTGCAACATTCATTTTTAATAAAGGACATTAAAGTCTCATGGAAAAGAGAAAAAGCGACTAGGCTTGCCCTTAAAACTATAGTATGGCTCGATAGCAAGTAAAAAAAAAAAACAAATGAATATTATTAAATTAAATCACCAAAAACCCAGATACTTATTGTTCGAATAATCCTTTGTGTGATTTTGTACACAGAAATCCGAATCGAGTCCACTGTGCATCGTTTTATTACATTTTCAATACCACCAGATGATGCGATTCTCCGGCATTGGTCAGCTCGGCTATCTTATTGTGCCCCTGATTGCGTTTCCAGTTCGGAATTGACGTTGCTTGTGTTTCCACAATACGAGTTTTTGAAATTAATTACGGATAGAGAAAAGATACTTCTGCTTTTGTGAACCATGTTTGTTGGTTATGAGCATTGTTTTTGGGTATGCTTTTAGTTGCTAAATCATTAATATTGTAGTAGATACCTATGTACATATATATGTACATTCAGTCAAAAAGCATCGGGAATGGATGATTTGTTTATGTTTCCAAATTCAATTTTTTGTTTTTTGTTTGTTGTTGTTAGATTGGCACAACTGTTTTTGCGCGGTGTTTGAGTTACATCTGTTATTTAGATTAAATATAGCGCTGTTTTAAATATCATATCTAATGTGCATTGCATATTCCATAATGGACAAGAACATCGAACAAAAGAGTTTGTGTAGCATCGCCAATGGAATTTCGTGTTCGGAGTCACTGAAAATATTGCAGAAGACTTACGGTGAATCGACTCTGTCAAAAAACGTGCTTATGAGTGTTATAAAGCGTTTGAGTAGTGATGGAAGATTTGTTTCGATTTGGTAAGCCATCGTTAGCAAGTGAAGTTAACATCGAAAAAATGAAGGAAATAGTGACTGAAAATTCTCATTAAAGTTTGAGAGAGATAGCTGCCGAACATTCCGTGTCTCAGAATCGATCTCGATTTGTAACATTTTAAATATCACTTGGGTATGAAACTTGTTGCCGCTCGGCTAGTCCCAAAATATTTTCTCTTCTAAAACTAAATCGCATTAGAGTCGCTGAGGACATACTAGAACGAGTCAATTCCGACCCAATACTCATGAAACGCATTGTTACTGGTGCTGGAGACGTGGGTTTTGGGTTTGACATGCCAACTAGTCAACAAGGTTTGGAGTGGCGCCTTCCAACTGATCAGAAATCGAAAAAACCACGCCAAAGTTGATAAGAAGTCAAAGTCATATTGACTGTTTTCTTTGACTATCGCGGTGCTGTGAACTCGGATTCTTGCCGGAAGGTCAAACGGTAAATAAAGAATTATGCAGCATTTAAGAGAGCAAATTAGACGAAAGATGAAAACAGCCAGATTTGTGGAAAGGAAATTCTTGGATTTTGCACCACGATAATGCGCCTTCACACAAGGCCATCATTGTGAACGAATTTTTGACCAAAAACTCAACAAATAGGTACCATCGTCAACCACTTTATTAGCAGATTTAGCTCCAGCCGACTCCTTCCTTTTTCCTATACTCAAATTACTACTTTGTGGTACCCGTTTTCATTCGATAAAGACATAAAGGAGAAATCCGCGGCGTGAACTGAACTCAATTCCAGCAAAAACCTTTAAAAAATGTTTTGATCATTGGATTATTCGTCGGCGTTAGTGTGTCGTTTCTGGAAAAGTATAATTTGAAAGGTCATAAAATAAAGCTAGATGAACAACTAACATTTTGTGTATTATTGATCTTATCCCAGTACTTTCTTGTAAGTACTGATATTGGTTGACAGTCATACAGGCTAGTGTTGTAACAATTTGAATTGAAATGTTTCTAGAATGGCTATAAAAGTGAGATGACTACTTATAGAAGAAGTAAAGAAGGAGAAAAGATTTTACGCCTAAAGAATTGGGAAAATTTCAAGATTATGATGATTTGAAAAAAAATAGATGAATAGGAACAAGGTTCTCGCTCTGTCTCGCGTGTAGTCCCAAATTTCATGCACCACACAATTAAATTCATTCATGACCGATAAAATATACCAAGCCCATACATAATCTAACTAGACCCATCTAGCTAGAAGGTTCGTCAAAGTTTCAAATTAATTTGAACTTAAACACCTAATTGGGCGTTACCATATTAAAGTGGGTTGAAATTGCTAGCGTAACATTGTATGTAACATGTTACAGCTACATATGACATAGTTGCACTAACGCCAGTGCGGTTCCGTTGTTAATAAGCTACAGTTTTTAGGACACAATTTTGGTAATGGGACTGACGGCTGCAACGCACACATACATTAAATTACCATTTGCGGGTTTATTTTGAAAACGAAGAAATTGCTTATTAGCTGCCCGATGTCTAGATTTGTGCTCGGTTGACCTATTACATTAGATTTTTAAAACATACATATAATCTATTTCGATGTTTCTGATTATTATTTTAATATTTCCCATAGCGTGTATACTACGTAGTGGTATTTCAGACACCTTTTTGATCAGTTTTTTGATAGTTAATTGGATAGTGCAGTTGGATAATTTACGGAACGTTTAGGTTTCATCAGATGTAGGACGCAGAGTAATGAGAGCCGTCTGGTAATGGGAGTAATGGCGATTGAATGGAAATAATGCACATTTGTGTTATCGTAAACACTCGGCCGCTTCCGCCAACCGTCGAGTAACTTCGCCTGACGCGAAAAGCTACCGACTAGCGCCAAAGTCAGCATAAAATTATGTTCTTATTTAATGTAGTTTATGGTTATTAAATCTCCAGATTCGTTTACTAACAAGTCCAATTGGTTCAATTGTTATTGAAAATGGGATTATATATAAAACTTATAAACTTTTCAAAATGCTTAGCGGATAATGGTATCCTAGCATGGCTCGGCACATACACCCCTAGATTTTAATTAGTACAAATACTTTAAGGGCTTATTAGAAAAGGTCTTGTTATTATTTAAGAAAAGTCTCAAAAAATTATGTTCATAAAAGTTATTAGCGTTTTTTATATCCTAAAATGCCACTCAACTTATAAAAATATTGTACAGGCTATTGATTTATGCATGAATAAATGACGATTAAAATGGAAAAACACTGTGCGTAGTATTTTCTAGTAGCAATTGTTATGAATGTTGATTCTATTAATTATAATTTACCAATTACTTATTAAAAAACTTCGTGGACAATTTTAGGTTTTTATTTGTTTACTTTTGACTACACAAATATGATCAATAACGGGTACGGACAGAGCCCTGTTTTTTTTTTGTACTAATTAAAAACTAGAGGTGTATATGGGACATGGGACACGGGGAAAAGTGGGGACATGTGGTAGCGACTGCATCGCTACCACATGTCCCCACTTTTTCCTGTATTTGCGGAAACTGGACCCATAAAAATGTTCTGGTAATGACAGTACAGATTCTAATAGGTACATATCTGTGCTTTTGTTTGTTTTCCTTTACTAATTTCATTTTTATTATTAGTGTAACAAAAAGTGTTATTTATTAATAATTGTGATTTTACTTAGACTATGTTAAGTAAAATTTTCGGGAATGAGTAAATAGGCTCTCATTACCCATATATGACGGATAATGGGAGATTTATTTAGTCTTTTTATTAGCTTAATACATGGCCTAAATTAATCAAGGTAATCTTTTCTAATTATAGATTATAAGCTACAAAATATAAAACAAAAAAAAATTATATGACTATGTCATTGATGATTTTGAATTAGGTTAAATGTCCAGATCAAACTGCACATCTACATAATTATATACCTACTTTCGAGCCTATCGATGAATTAGCAAACATAACTAAATTCAACTGTCCATTCACACATTTAGGATATATATCACAAAACATTAAAGCTAATGCAACATATAAATCATACATGTGTTTTATTTATAGCTAAAATAAAATAAATAGAAGTCAGATCATCGTGATTAATGATAACGCGTTGCTAGTAAGCGGGCGTACCAAAAACGCCGCGTTTAGATCACACGTTTGCGATACGGCTAGGGTTGTCGTCGGGAATATCCTTTTTGATAATTAGAATTGACGTTTTTTTTGGGGAGGGGCCTAAATTCATTAGAAGAATTTGCAGGTATTTCTTAGTGATTTTAAATCAAAGTTCGAACTTTACTTCGTTAAAAACAGGAGCCCAGTTTCAGAATTTTTAATTAATGTAACAAAAAGTCAATTAGCGATTAAACTGTTTTAAATGATAAATATATGTACAATACGTATATTTGCTAAGGATATAACTAACTCTGTTCGCGTTAATCTTTTGCTAAAATTAAAACAAACTACAGGAGGCTGTTTTTCTTACCTAGATATCCTTTTTTATTAATGGGAGTTCTTCAAATGACTTCTGAGTATCAGTCTTACTGACTAAAACTCATCCGTGTTCCTCCTAATGGCTTTTGCGTTCCAGGGCCGCGGTGACTCTTCCAATGAATTCCGCAACCCTGGCAAAGCTAAATAGGTACCCTTAGAAGGAACGCTGAAGCAAACTCGGAGATCTAAGTCCATACAAACGGCTGGCTGACAATTTATTCAACCAATCATGCAAGACGGGAAGATGGAGTAATAGGTAACAAGGCAAAGCTATGTTATTTAATCGTAACCCGTAATCACAAAAACTTGTTCAGCCAATCAAAATCAACAACCAAACCAAGCCGCAACAAAACTCTCTCACCAGACGAAAATAACCGGTATGTACATTTTTAGTCGCTATAATTGGCATAGTATTGGAAACACCAGTTACTTTTTTCTTATTTAGTTGTTGATCTTTGCATTAATCGTATAAAGAGAAACCAGGAAAAATATGAATGGTGACAAACAAACACGTTGTATAAAGGTTGTGTGAGGCAACCCTAAATATAAGGCTTCGCTTTAATTTATCACTCGGTCTGCAAACTCGTGATTAATACGTATAGTAACATCGCACGATAGTCTGTTTCGTATACGGGTTCCTTTATCGCATTGCTGCGGTAGCAACCGATTCAACTTTAATTTGTTGTTGTTTTTTTCTTTGCTTTTCTCGGCTTATTGGAAGGAAGTAGGTGGTTAACAGAATAATTTTTGAATGTAGGTCAGTTGATTACAAAAATACTTGAGGCTTTTTAGGTGGAAAATCTTCAGCGGTTTCGTAATAGTCAATGCATTTACGGCATTTCTAATTAAAAGGTTTCTTTTTTTTTCGAGAGATGTCTGTTGTAGCTGTATCATACAATTTGAAAAGTTCTAATTATGAAGATAACAGATAATTATAATATTCTTATTGTACGTGAGTAAACATGTTGATACATACTTAGTTAAGAGTGAATTTCGGCGACATCATGGCTTACCTACTACCAATTGAGACACTGCTCAAACTATAGCCTGTATCAGTCTCAGATCAGCAATTAAGCAAAATGAACAGAACCTGTTTGTAATCTATTGAGCGTATGGCTGGTTGGGGGTTGAGTCAAGGACGAGCAGAGAACCTCACTGTATAGACAGTTCTACCTAGTTTTGGACGATTGGGAAGGCTAAAGAGGCTATACTGCACTCATACTACGAATTACGACAAAGGTGGGCTTTTCGATCTCATTATCTCTTGTTTGGCAGTATTTCTCCTCAGCTCCCAGTCTCGAAGCATTAGTTCACTATGCATAGTTAAGTTTTATAGCTGTTAATCACCCGTCATACGCGGTTTGATATAGTGGTCAGAGGAGACAACCGGGAGTCTGGCGGTGACATGATTAGATCATACGCGAGCGGTAAGCGGTAGAATCGCGCTGCGTGCGAAGCCAGGATCATGGAAGATCAGTTGGTTGATTTCCACGGCGCTGGTGACGAGTGACTATCAATGGTTCATGGCAAACTGTCTCAGCAGCAAACAGTTCAGTAAGAAAATAGATAGGAATAGCTATAACATTTTTTTTTTATAAAAAAATGCAACCGACTCCAAATAAAGACTTAACAAGAAATAACTTTAATTTCGGTAGTCGGTCTCAAAAAATGAAGAAACAACCAAAACCACCGACTTTCATTTTTTAACTTTTTTAGTGGTTATACCCTACAGTTAAATTGACATTATTCCCATCGTGAGTAGTTGCGCTATTTACTGTTTAGAACTTACTTTTTGTACCGTCGTATTTAAAGTCCAGACCAGCACATAGTTAAATATCTACTTTGCTTTGAATTTATATAAACCTAACACTATTCTCACTAGATATTATTTATTTCAGGTTGAAGAGGCCACTAGTTTAGCTTTGAAGTTCAAGGTACAATGCATATTCAATATACATACAAATATGTAAGTAAACCCAACGCAAAAAGATTCAAGACCGGTTCATAAACAATAAAGTTATGCCCGAATAGATAATCACAAGCCATAGTTGACTTGTACACAAATATGCGTACTTCTTCACAACGTATCGGATATGTTATGCTATAAACTGGTGTAAACAGTAAACAGACATGCGATTTCAGCAAGAGATCCATTCCCTATCTCCAAAGTTGTTCATCAGATCTTCATAAATGTTAAAATAATAATTAAATTTAAATGTAACCACTCCGGTAAGATACAAAATATTAAATAAGGTGTGGCTGTAATTTATAACTAAACAAATAAGAGGATTGTATCTATAAAAATCAAAATAAATACACCGCCAAACAAAAAACTAATCACCGAAATCGGTTTACAGTTGGCGAAAATATCGCTGAACAAAACATACAATAGAAAACGTTCGAATTGAGAAACTCTTCTTTTTTTGAAGCCAGTCAAAAATACAATTGATAAATACAAGTAAGCGCTGCCTGTATGTCGAAAAAGATAAAAAAGTATCAGTTTTGATAGCATTTCTTAAAATGTCTGAAAAGAAACCTGTATTTTATGTCTTCTGCTTCTTTGCAAAACATAATTAGAGTGTTAATCAAATACCAATCTCGTCAGCACCTTATACCTATCAAGTATTTAGTACTAACTCAGAAATTACTAATAGTTGAACAGTGTTATGGATGTGGGCTCCCGCCCAACTTCAGGCAATATCTGCATACATTACTAACAAGGTGAAGCCGTAGGTACCCACTGTCTTCAGTGAAAACTATTACTTTGATAAGTTACTTATTTAATCTATACATATAAATAAAATAAAATTGGAGCGTCTGTTTATAATATTGTAATAACCGCTTTTTACTACATGCATATATGAATATATACGGTACATACACCAAAATAACATTTTTTTACATTTTTTGTCTGTCTGTCTGTTTGTTTGTTCCGGCTAATCTCTGAAATGGCTGGACAGATTTTGACGGGACTTTTATCGACAGGTAGCTTAAGTAATAAGGAGTGACTTAGGCTTTACTAACTTTTCTTTTAGAAAAAATCTTTTATTTCAGAAAAATAAAGTAATGTTGCAAATTTGCAATGTCGAAGTACTGTCCAGTACCGCGCGCAGCTCACGCGCATGCCACTACTCACTGTGCCGTCACGTCTGATCCACTGTGCGTCGGGCGCTTCCCATCAACAAATCAATATCACAAAGAATCGGGGGGTTAGTAACTATTCCACGAGAGATGAAGTCGCGGGCAGAAGCTAGTTAAGAACATGTTTTTCGTAATAGGGATGGCTCCTGAATGAAAAATAATATGAATCTATTCAGGCTGTCAGTTAGATTATCGAAAAATCAAAATCAAAAGTCATTTATTCACACTAGGCTGACAGCCAGCAGTTTTTGAACATCAAATTTTACATAAAGACAGTCCCCCAAATCTGTGGCGTCGGGCGATGTGTTGCTGGGGACGTCCCCAGCAACACATCTGTCTGTTGCGTTTTAAGAACTTGAATTTATACAAAGTATGCAAAGTCACTAATACAAGACACAGGGGAAAAAAATCAACTAACATGGGAATTGTAAATCAATTCAGTAGGTATAAAATATTGTAAAGAGTAGATTAAGTAAAAAAGTTAAAACGGATTTACGTTTACTATATAAAATATTGGATACGTATTTTTACTTTATCAAATTAATAAAAATTAACGAAGATAAAGGAAAACGAAAGAAAAGAATGTCGTGACGTCAAGTTGTGGTAAAAAGTTTACTGCTACGTGACGTCACGCGAGTTGTATCGACAGCGCACTGTATCGTCTTCATTTTTCTTTTACGTGATAAAAGAAAAGATAATATTTATTAGAAATCTGACGGACTAATTTGAATTTTTAGATTAAGTGTAATATTATTGTTTTCTGCATTTTCTTTCTATTGACGCTGTGCATTTTTGCAGATACTCAAAATTCTTTTCATTTTGCTATTCATTGGATAGCAACAACTACCAAACATTGTTTGCTCACGAATGATTTTTTGGCTATTCGCTATAACAACGTCAGAAAAATAGGTATGTATAATTCTCTAAGAAAACGACTCAATACATAATTATACTAACCACAGCAGAACTTCATAAACCTAACTACATATAGAACTTAAAATAAACTGCAGTAACTTAGAACAAAGCGAAAGGTTTGCTCTCACGCCAAGTTTGCATTAGCCATGAAAGCGGTTGCTGCATTATTGTTTTTCTTTTTAAGCAAAAAAGTAATAGTGCCAGTCTAAGGTCTTAATCTAAAACCGCTTAATCTTACCACTATGTGGAACTGTGCCCTAGTTTTTGACACGGTTTTGTTCAAACTAGATATTGTGCTTTGAAAATGACGGAAATGCTCATTTATTTTTACTAGCTTCTGCCAGCGACTTCGTCCGCGTGGAATAGTTACTTTACCCCCGATTTTGAAACTCTCAGCCCGATCGGTTTAAAATTGACAAAGTTTCATACAAACGTTCATCCCCTATTTTATCCCCTTGGGGGTAGAATTAATCAAAATCCTTTCTTAGCGGATGCCTACGTCATAACATCTACCTGCATGCCAAATTTCAGCCCGATCCGTTCAGTGGTTTGGGCTGTGCATTGATAGATCACTATGTGTGTGTGAATTATGTACAACTTACAACAAAAAATAAATGAAAGTAAAGCTGAAATATGTGCAAAATTATATTATAATAACCTATACCTACTTCACTTAAAAATAAATACCTATAACTACGTATAACTAATTAATAAAATAACTACTAATTAATAAAAGTATCTACGCCTTTACCTACTTAATACTAAAAAAACAGAACATAAATTAGCCAAAACTAACCTATCGGTATCTAAAAATCTATGCTCCTACTTCTACTACTACTTCACCTAAAAAGAAATAAAATTGAAACTACTTATTAATAATTTTTAATTTGAACGAATATTTAAACATTACCAAAATAACAAATAAGTACCTATTTTATTAAATAGCAACAAAAGTTACACAAAAATAATCACAATAACATCTTACAGCATGATTCAGTATTAAAGCGCGACGGCGCGATGGCTTATTATTGTATTCATGTACCTATAAGTTTGGTGTTTCTATACCGATTTCTATGATTCTTTTTTTATTGATTGAATAGGTAATAATGTTAACTTTTTTTAATTAGGGATGAGTGAGAGTATAATAAACGTAAGAGTAAACAAATATAATCAGAAAGCTCCGAACTGCTAAGCTATCGGGAGTTACACGTGTTATTGTGAGTCAACCATAAAAGATAGACATATGCTGTTGTGGGATATTTTTTAGATAATTTTATGTAGAACATTTCCGTCATACATGATTTCTATGTAACTTTAACCATTAAGGCTACACACGCGACGGAAGCTTAAAAAATGGAGTAACTTCTCCCGTTTTCCCAACATTTCCCTTCACTGCTCTGCTCCTATTAATTATAGCGTGATGAAAAGTATACTATAACCTGCCCAGGAGTATGAAGAATAATTGCACCAAGTTTCATTAAAATCGGTCAAGTAGTTTTTGTTTCTATTAAGAACATACAGACAGACAGACAGACAGACAGACAGACAGACAGACAGACAGACAGATAGACAGACAGACAGACAAAAATTTTACTGACTGCATTTTTGGCACCAGTATCGATCACTAATCACCCCCTGATAGTTATTTTGAAAATATATTCCCTGTACAGAATTGACCTCTCTACAGATTTATTATAAGTATAGAAGATATATGCTGGGAAAACAAAAAGCATACGGGTATATAAAATTACCTATACCTACTGGTCTTTTCAATAACCTCTCAAAACATTATCATGATCTTCCGACTATGTATGTTGAGGTTACCAATTTAACTGGATGCAGGAGAATACAGCACCGTATTTTACATAGCGACTAGCAATCTAAGCCCCTCAAAGTTATTTGTCAAAATAATAACTTGCTTATACTGGATGTCAGACTTTCAGGCTTTTGAACATTAATTAATTTTAAGATCTCCAAATGACAGCCTTTTTTAGGAATGAATATTAAATAACTTCTTCCGCTCTGGGCGGAGCCGAAGGGAGTGTCAGACTCCTACTGAATAAAACCAATCCGTGTTCCTCCTAATGCCTTTTGCATTTCAGAGCCGCACGGAGGGCACGGGCTCTAGCGGTCCGTCTTTTATGTTAACATCTCTTTTTAACGCTCTTGGAACACAACGTGCCGTCGATCCGGCCCTGATTGCTATCGGACGGTGAGCCACCCATCGCTCGCAATCCGCAGGCCCGTGCTTATGGTTGCCGCCAATCTCTCTACGACTCCAGCCTGCACGACTTACCCTACCTGCTTTTGATGAACTAAAAATAAGCAATTTAACATGAGACCGTTAAAAAAAACTTTTCTTCAACCAACACCTTCCAAACGTGCATAAAATTAGTTTCCCTCTTCGTCCACTACTTTTGTCTAAATATTATGATTGACTCGAGATACTGACGTGCGAACTGAATAAACACATTGTTGATAAAAGGGGAAGTCATCCCGTGATGTATGACCGTTGTAATATGGACAGACAACTATGAATAATACATGTCTGGTGCTAGTAATAATCTGCGAACATCTCCACTGAATGTAGTGTGATGCTGATGAGTGTACGAGATTCGATCGCTGTTAAGGCTTAAGATGAATAGGAGGGATTTGCATGGTTATTTGTTTGGACTTGAGGATGAGTCATAGATGTTCTGCTAATGCCATGATTCAAGAAAAAAATCTAATGACGTAAATAACCGGATGGGTTAATCTTCCTGGATTGATGTTACCCTAACCTCACCACCAAGAGTTTTAAAAAGAGTACCTATACTATCGAGTCGTCAGTTATGGAATTATGAAAGAACTCTAGATATAGTAACATTCAATATTTTTTAAATTAACAGGATTAACCACATAGGTACACTACCAAAATGACATCACGGCATTTATGCCAAACACTTTGAATTTTCGTGAATCACCTGTAGACATCTAATTTATTGCAACATAATATATTAACTGAAAAAACAAAAGAATAAGAAAAGTAATCATCTCATTCAGCTCTATGATAATAATAATCAATCAAAAGGAAACAACACTAATCGAAATCCGGATTCAATTAATCGAATCCAAAAATAAAGGGTGTTGCCCATCGATGCGCAATAATCGTGTAAACTCGGTTACAGTTTACAGTCGCCGTATTAAGCTGCGAGTGGCCGGGCAGAGGCAATCGCGTGCAGCCTGTGACACGCTTTCATGCAGCTAGTAATATGTGGATCAACTCGTAACAATTAATATTATTGTCACCGGAAACTCCGCGAGATTGTAAACTATTTATTCTTAATAAGTCACGGATATATTGGAAACTATTGAATTTGGTAAAAATTTATTTTACACCAAACGATTTATTCATAATGTACCGAGAAATTATAATATAATAAGGATTTATTACAATTTTACACAGACTGTAATCTTCCAGTAACACTTATCAGAGATTTTTTTCCCTATTTTTTATTTTTGATAAACTTACTTTTGACCAATGTTCACCGGACAATAAATTGCTCACCGGATGGTAAGCAATGATGTGCTTGATAAGCAATGATCGACTATGGTTTGCTAGAAGTAACTTTTTTATTCTTGACTTAAAGGTTCCCATTTATCTTAATTCTCTCAGCCCTGGCTTGGGCGACTTGGCAACAGGACAGCTGTAACATGAGACAAGGCATAACCAGCGAAATGGATCTTGATCGTAAGTACCTATTCCTGTAACTAAATCTTCTAGTAATAGCTATAGGCTTCTTGTATTAACTAGGTAGACTAGAATTATGTGTAATTCCGAAACACTATGCTTCTTCTGAAACAACCACACACCACATTCTTGAACCTTTAAAATCTCGTCATTTGACTATGTCAAATTTTAGAAAAACCATAACAAAAAATACTAAACACATCGTTATCGCAGCAGAATTTATTAACTCGACAGAAAGTCAGCGATGTGTCACAAATACTGCGACGGGCTGCATCCAGCGCGCTTTGTTGAACGGAATCAAAAACAAACTGCGCTGACAATCGCCACATCGACGGCCTATTTGTGTTACTCGTGTGTTTCTGCTATTCTGAATATCATATGATGTGATGCACACTCGTTTTTTCCCTTTGAGTAGTGAGCATTATGTTTTGTGAAAAGTTATGTCGTTTCATCTGGATTGCATGTGCTGAGGGAAAACTAACATTTGTTTTTTTTTTTCTATAAACTCCTAGATTTAGTGTTTTCTAGAGTGAGTGTGTTTTATGATTCATGTAGGTAATATTTTAGACGACAGAATTACAAACCCACGTTTATATATTTTTTCTATTCGGTTTACTGGTTTTCTTCAACGGAATTGTCGCACAATACAAAAGTAGGTACATTCACAAGTAAATCGCCAACAATCACTCTATCTACATAATTACACGCCATGAAAACGTCTCCACCATTTCCATTCGAAAAGCGTCACTTCGCTAAGTCTCACTTAAAGAAAAAGCAACAATAAAAAGGTCCACAGATTATGTTTTAAAGAAAGGCCGGAGTGTTGGCACGCAAGCGGGGGGCGGTCAGCGGACCTCAAGTAACAATTACTTGGTCATGCGAGCAACTAATCCATCACCCACTTGCCCTGTGCCACTGGCAATGGCCACTCGGTTCCTACTCTAAGGCAATTTCCGGAGCCCTTATCTACCTCGACCTGCAAGCATTTACTTGGTGGTTTGTTTAACAGAATTAATACAGTTGACAAGGATCTTTGGCAAGGCCGTTCCTTGTTTGCGATTTTGTTATTTCAGTCTTGCATCGAACGTCCGCTTGGCACACGAGTTTGTCGAAACTAGATCCTAAAAGGAACGTTCCGTATGGGAGAGGACAGCAAAGTTCGCTCTACGTTGTTTTTTAAAAGAAACATTGCGACTTAATTTTAAAAAGCTGTTCTTCCAAAGGAAATAATACTAACAATTCATTTAGTAATAAAAGTATGAATAAACGCGTCGACCGAAGCCAAGTAAACGATATCACAGGCATAAAAATGCGACATTATTATTAAATTCTTTTCATAAGCGAGGTCTTAAGCCACGTAAAGCTCCCCACACTGTGTGCATAATTCTTTAATAAGTAATAGCCTTTTGAAATACTGCGACACCGTTCATATTTTCAGTAGAATTTATAGGAAGTAAGCAACAAGCGGCCGACGGCTCGTTTAATTATTTTGCTCTTGTTTGCAAAAGATTGAGATTGTGTTATGAGTTATATACTGCTGATGGAAAAAATAACACGCAGGCTTTTGTTTTTAATAGCAGTCGATTAGTCAACAATGTTTGTGACTTCGTTACTGTGTGCTTTGGGTGGTTCTTAATTGCACTTCCAAAGCTAAATCTATATAATATACTAAAGCACGTGTCATCATCTTTTAAGAAACGGTGCAAAACTGTTCCGATATTGTTTACCATCGAGTTTTATGCCACAACCTCGAAAATACTTTAGAAATATTTGAGAAAGTTACCTTGTCATATGAAAACTGGTGACTGAACGTATAGATTTGTAGCTAAAACTTTGCAGACTTTCTATTATCACTTATTGAGGAAATGGAAGATTTTTCACTTTTCTTTACGCTGGCGAAAACACTTTTGATTTATTACTTACTAGTTACGAGTGCGTAGAGGCATCTAAGGTTGAGTCATTTCCCAGCAAGGATCTAACTTTTTTTTAAAGATGGGAATTCGAGAAATGACTCCTCCCACTCTAGGTGGAGAGGGAGGGAGCGTCAGACTCTTACTGATTAAAACACGTCCGTGTTCCTTCAAATGTCCTTTGCGTTCAGAGCCGCGGTAACGTTTCCTTCCGAACAATCCATCAACCCTGACTGCTAAAGATCTACCTTAACTTTACCTTATCACGAGTTTCACGAACAAAATATTTCAATTCAATTGAGAAAGCCATTTCTAAATGACCCTTCATACCATACACATCGTCCCAGCGAATAAACAACAAAATATTACTTTTCCTGTCTATAAAACGGACCGACATTTACTTAACAAACTCGCTTAAAAAGGTCACATTGAAGACATTAAGTTGAATGTTATGATCGCAGACTTTCTGCCATTTCCCTTGAACTTCGCCGATCGAAAACAATAACAAAAGGAAAAGATTTCCAACATTCACTGAAAAGGAAAGTTTGCGTAAGCGAAATCTACGGATAACGGCAGGTGCAAGTTTTAAGTTCTGCTAACAGGAATCTTTTAATTATTGCGTTATTCGAGTCTAATCTTCATTTGAAATTAAAATCATCGTTGACTGTAGGAAAATACTTTGTAGTAATGTTACTTATCTAAATCAATTACTACACTTAGAAGTAGCAATATTAAAGTAACACTGACCTTCTTTGCCGAAAATCGTATGAAATCGTTGAAGAGTGGTTAACTTGGTTATAGTCAACTTCGGTTAGCGGTTAGACGACTAGACACACATTCGAGTTCCGCAAAAAAAAAAACAACACTCACAAAGAAAAACCTTTTATTAAAAACCTTTTTTTGAAAACTTTTCACGCAAAACTCCTTATGATTTCAAAACAAGAAGCACTTTGTAACGGTTGAGCGTCTTGTGCCTTATCGCACAAAACGTAGAATATTATATAACGTCGCAATAAAGTAAATAAAGAGACAAATGTATATGCTTCTAAAGGTTAACAATCCAATTTCGAACTTGCATCGTAGGATCAGGGTTGAATATCGTGTGTAGAAAGGGCACATAACACAGACGCGGCGTCTGTGAGAAATATTATGAAAACAAATTCGCGTTGAGCACGTTCAGTGCGCAAGTAATAAATAAAAGAGCAAAGTAGCTTGAAACTAGATGCCGGAGCCGCAGAATTGTATTGTTTGAAATTGTATTAGGCAGACAGCCTTCAGGATAGTTCATACGCCAGTTAGATATGCCATATTATAAACTTTAAGCTAATTTGAAAGTTAAATGATTAGCTAAAAGTTTTGGAATTTTGCAGCCATTTAATCCATTAGCATAACACTGGATATTTTTCGGATATTTTATTACTTACTTAATTTGACAATGATTGTTCTCGTAGACTGCTTGACTGATTTTTTAAGAGAGTTACTGCGACACACACTAAGTGAAAGACATAAATTCCAGTACAAGTACTTTTTGGTTCAAGATCATGAAAAATTATTCTCGATTGAAAATTTGTTTTAAGACAGCAAAAGTTGAATGGTTGAAGTCCCTAAGTACTCTCTGCCAATGAAAGTTTACGTTTCAGCTTCTCAAATTGGAATTGAGAATCTACTAATCAATACTTAAACTTATCATAATGGTTATTTTTTTATTAATAAGCCTATAAATATCAATAATGAAGTTCGCCTTTCGAGGCTCGTTGTTTTTGTACTCTTGACCGACACGTTAAAACTTTGCGTTACACTTGTTTCTCTAAATTAATGTGACAAATAATAACGACACGGTTAGCGCAGTGACTGAGCAATTGGCTGCCGCGCTACGTGTCGTGGGTTCGATTCTCGCACGGAACAAATATTTGTATGGCCTATAGATAGTTGTTCCGGGTCTGGCTGTTTGTGTATGTGAGATTGTATGTTTGTAAATTCACCCACGACACAGGAGAAATTTCTAGTATGGGGCAATGGTATAGGGCAATGGTTTCGCCATTGTTTCTGATTTTATTTTGGAAGTAGGAAGTTATCTTTGGTACCTACTGACCTGATTATCTATCGCTATCTCCGTTGTAGTAGTCTGTAGGTGGCTGTTATCCCAAAAAATATACGGTTCAAGTGGAGTAGGCCGCAGGTACGAACGACGGAAAAGAAAACTCACTCACAACGAGTTCACACCTTAACTAATTATTACTCACGATGTTCAGCCTTTTCTTTCCCACTGCTGGTCAAATGCCTCCCCTTCTTTGTTCCATTCCTTCCGACTGTGTGCAAGTGTGGACTATAATTCCAGTCGATCGAACCATTCGACATGCAGCAGACGTGCCGATTTGTGTCTTTGAGCGCAGCACTGTATTCCAAACTTGGACCGATTATACTGACTCTCAAGAAACTCAATTGCTCGCTGGCAAACCTCAAGCTTGAATCTCTGCTGAACTTTCAAAGACGCTTCGTAACATAGGAACACAGACCATCGTAATTTAATAGTCCCCTGATTAGATAAAAGTAGACACGTAATAGATTCTAATCCATTAAACTCAGGCATAGAACGTCTTGTACGAATTTAGTTGCTTTAGTTTAGCATAATTTATGCGATCACTGCCGTGAATAATCGCTTTGAATATGATTTACGTACTAGTTTGCTACTTATCGTACACGATGCGACGTACCCACTACGTAGTTCGTACAGTTCGCTGTCTACGTAACTGTTATATCAGCTGCGTAATGTGATTATCTTATATGTATGTACCTAGTTGCTGTTGCTGAATGTTGTCTATTAAATTTTGCTTCAGCCTCTCAATGTGTCCCAGCAGTGGGTATGTTACTTACTGATGATACTACTGATCTATACTAATATTATAAAGAGGAAAGATTTGCATTTTTGTATGTAACGAATAAATTCAAAAACTACTGGACCGATTTCAAAAATTCTTTCACAATTAGAAAGCTACATTCACCTTGAGTAACATACGCTATATTTTATCCCCGTAATCCCACGGGAATGGGAACTACGCGGGTGAAACCGCGGAGCGCTGCTAGTGTTTAATAATATTACTTAGTTTACCTGAACTTGAAGAAACAAGGATTGATCACCTCAAAGGCAGAGATGCGTTGGCGATTTCTGACTAATATTAATTATCCGCGTTTCTTGTCTAAAAAAATTAAAAATGAAAAGATATACATAGGTAGGTGTATCCAGAAATAGAAGAATGTATGCATAACACAAATATTATCTTCAAGCAACTAGAATATCAAAAATAGAAAAGCCATATGCTACATATTTTACAGCTTTTCACACAAATAAAAAATGCCATGCCAGTTTCACGTGTCTCGGCACTGCAGCTTGGATCATAAATAGACAGTACCAGCTGCTCACCGTTTCCTGGAGCTCGTAACAGTAGTATATTATAAGACAAAGGTCTTAGTCGTGCTTAGCCCTAAATAAACGCCATTCGTAGACAACTGTCGTCTGGAACTGAACATCAGGCTGAAAATGTCAACATTTTTGCACTCTGAAGTTCCCATATAATAATACATACTCGTTTTCTAAGTAAATACGCCGTATAACCCCGCATAAATCAATTAAACTCATAGTACCTATATATGGCAAATATAGTCCCAAGTATAGCAATACCACTAATTGTCACTCGGCTTTCCGTGCCATACATGACATTATGTATGCATGAGGAAACATCGACACATATGTATGTGCGTACGACATGACCCAAATCAAAGCCCATTTGGCATCCGGATGTACAGAAAAATACTTGAAAAATTGGAGTGTTCTCCCAAATCTGCATTGAAGAGACGGTGTTATAAAATAAAAAGAGCAATCACAATGGGCCGACTTCGACTTCCAATTCAAATACATAACGCGTGCGAAGTCGTTACGCTAAACGTAAACGAGACAGAAACGAAAAAATATGTTAAACAAGCAATTCACGCGAAATCGGGAGCGCTGACGACGAGGCCGCTATTCAGAAAGCGTTCGATATCTTGAATATTGTATGTAGGCCTGTTTTTAGTCGCTTTGGCACGACGTTTGAATGTTATTTTGTTTGGCAGGTTTGGTTCACTACGTTCTCGTAGATGTTTTTAAGCCAAGTCTGTTTGGAATTTTCACAAATTGGAAATACTTAGTTTGGATTTTTCTTCCTTTATTTTTTCTATCGTTGCAATACAGTCAACTAGAATACTTCTTGAAGGCATTTGTATAATAATCCAGTTATTGGTTTCGATTTTTGTTATTGCTTTTTATGGGGGGAATACGAAGAAGCCTTCAAACTACCAATTAACCCTTTAATTTGGCTTTATCTATGCGTGTTGATTTATTCCCTACCAAATTCCTGCTACAAAAAGATTTTCATTCGACTAATAAGTTATATAAATTTGAGTCATCCGATTTTTTTGATTCCGTTATAATCATAGCTTACCTTTTCATGGCGTCGCTATCACACTCGACAATAGCCGTAGCTTTTTGTGAGTTAAAATGTTTTCGGAATCGAATCAAGAATTCCAGAGAATATCTTTCACAAACATACAACCTTATTTATAATCCTTATTTTATTTTATATTTTATCCATCCTTTCGCTCCTTATCACTTCAATACATGTCAGTAATAAACCCCCAGACGTCATAACACGTACGCCTGATATCGTCTACATGTTTTTGCGAATTTCTGTGCGTCAAAGGTGATAGGGGAGGATCGGGAGACATTGTTTCGAGTCGTCAAACATTGCTCGGTATCACCTTTATTGAGTATAACAAAAATTTGCTGGATCTCGTCACGTACTTAGCTGGATACGTATAAGTTACTGTAAATAAGTGTGGGAGGTTCAGTTTTATTTGAAAAAAAAGAAATGGTGTTTATGTGTCTCGTATAGAACAGATAGGGTCATTTTACGAGGGATCTTCTTGTACAATTCATAATATAAAATAATATAAATTAATACCAAATGAGCATAGTAAAAAACTCAAAAACGCATCAGTTCTAAATGCACTACAACATAGTGCTTACACGAGAACTGGGCTACTTATGTAGGTCCCAAAGAGCTAAGAATTTACAATGACGGATCAAAGATAAGCGCCGGAGCTGGAGTTTTTAGCTGGAGGATTTATATACCAAAATATCCAGACCGCTAGGAAAGCTCAACACCAGGTCAAATGCGTGGACATTATTCAGGAAGTCTATAGACTATAGAAGCCAGGATAGTCACGTTTGCAATGCTCATGTTCACATCTTGTCCGACAGCTCCTCAGTTCTCCTAATTATTTATAATTCCTGCTGAAGCGTCAATGCCTTTTTATTATTATATTTTAAAATTAAAAATTAAATAAAGCCAATATCTAATTTGATGATTCCTCACGCTAATGCAAATGGCAGCACCCTCACTTACTAATGTCTTTCTGGAGTTAATTCGCTGCCGGAAGACTAGATGGCGCTTGCGATCAATAAATTAGTGTTCTTTTTGCTCTCGCCGCCGCACACGCCGAATATCTTGTTTCTCCCGCTAAAATCTTCTTTTTTTGGTGAACTCCGGTAATTACTGGTCAATTGGTGGACCTAAAGTTGTGTCATATGCTGAACTAATAGTGCAGTGCTGAATTTCAATGTTTGGAGCAACTATCCGCTGGATGTCATCATTTTTTGGTACGCCGGCCGGCTACCCTTACCTACAAGTCGGAACACGTGCACGCTGAAAATCCACTTCACCTGGCCGGGAGTCTCAGTGGGTGCTCTGGATGACTAGGTGAGTGAGGCTTTAATCGCTGTCATAAATCTTATATGTGAGGATTCATCAATTAGGGAAGTAATTACTTTTTCTTGAACCGCTATTCGACTCGCCATTTTTCAATATTAATTTCCATAATCCCCATAACGTGGAGCAGGCTATTTACACGCCTATCCAATTCCTAAGAAAGAATTACCCTCAAACTCACACAAGAATGGTATGAAACCCACCGCAACACTGTGACGCTGTGGATAAAAGCACATAGCGGATCACTAGAAAATAACGCGGCTGATGAGCTGATGGCCAAAGAGACTGTCACGGTGGCCGAACCCATAGTACCACTCTCTTTCACCCACCTGCACACATGGCTATAAAAACACACCCATACACAAGCAGAACACTGGTGGGCCTCGGCACTAGGCTGCAGGCAGTCCAAGGAAACTATGCCATCCCTGAACAGGAAACTAACCAAACGCCTTCTGCGACTGGGTAGGGGCAGCGTACCAACAGTGATGGGGACCATCATCGGGCACTGCTCATACAACAAAAATTTCCACCCGATAGGTATAACGGACAGAAACGGTATGGCACTTACTTCTTGAATGTACAGGATATTCAAGAAGTAAGTGCCATACCGTTTCTGTCCGTTGCCGGAATATGGAGGAAAACAATAGAGACAGTCGCTTACAGATATCCTGATCAAACTGGGAGGCCTGATCTGCTTATGGAGGGAGATTAGCTGATTGTGTATGACGGCGGCCATGGCTCACGCACAATGATCCAACATCAGAACTAAGTGCAGAAACCAAAATGAAGCACCCTACACCTTGATGTGCACGACAAGTCTCTTGTTTCTAGTTTTGCAGTTTTAAATTATTATACAATGGATATAATGGATATTGTCTTTTCCTTTAAATTAAATAAAAATAAATAAATACGTAACAATTAGAGCAGAATACAAAGGCGATTAGGACATTTATGTATCATTTTCAAATTTTCAGAAACGGCTGTATTAAACTCATGTTCATCATCACTCTAAATTATGTTCGAAGTTTATAAAAAATACGCGTGGAAAGGGAATGTAATGCCAAGTTGCGACTATGCTTCTTTTTTTTATGGATGTGAAATCATCATATGATTTCTTCCGCTCTGATCGGAGCAGGAGTGTCAGACTCTTACTGACTAAAACCGATCCGTGTTTCTCTCCAGGGCTACGGTGGCTCTCTCGTACAAATTCCGCAATCCTGGCAGGCACTGGCCCTAGCGGGTCCCGTCTTCACCGGTCGTTGTTGTTATCGGACGGCGAGAAATCCAAAGCACGCCATCTGGGCCGTCATCATGGTCCGGAGCGATGGGGCTGAGGAATTGTCCTCAAGCCCCTTCGCTCCGGACCATGGTTTGAACCAGGACTGGAAGTGAGATGTCGCCGCCGTCGATCGCGTCGATGAAGGTACAGTGGGCAGAGCAGAGCTCCACCGTATGCTCCACATAGTGTTGACTCCCGGGCGTGTCCTCTCGCCGAATCCGAAACAGGTAACTCCCGGAACCACCGTGTCCGGTGAGCACCTGCGTCAGTCAGAAGATGAGGACACCGTGGCGCCTCTCGAACCACTCCTCAAAGAGTGGACTATATCTATACCTACATTTATCTACAAATGACGTATTTACCAAACGACGAAACTATGAGCCAATGTGGACCTAAACACATCGTTGTTTTGTCTAACGTTATTTATCTTGTGTTACCTAAAGACAGCAGCCCCTGAAAAGCAAAGCTTTTGCTTTAATCAATTTCGGGCATAGTTATATATGTATGTATGTACAATGTACACATAAGTCAAATAACTAAGCCCTGTACTACGACTTATGACTCCTCCAATTATTAAATATACATTGTCATTAACCCAGTACGAAACATAATATCTCCACTAGCGTCGATCGACGCTTCAGGAACATTCTATGTCTGACTTGGAAGCTAATTAGTTAAAAGTAACAAGTGCCTTTAATGTACCTACCTGTTTGTATGTTTTTAAAGCTTTCATTAAATGTCTATGTCATTATAAATATATAAAATATAAATATAATTATAATAACTATGTCATTCAAATAACGTTCTTCATTTAATTTTCTGCCGTAAATACCTTTCATCGCATCGCATTATAACTGGACGACAAACTTTAGAACAAACCAAAAAAAAGCCCAGCCGTCATTTGCAAGCAACACGTTTGGGAGGGTCCGTGCAATTCGGGTAGACAGCTGTCTTGCTACCGGATGATGACCCGGGGCTCCTAATTAATAGTTGTTGGGAGTGACGTCCTGTGGCCGCTGCTCTCCTGGTACCTCGACCGTTGTTTTAAAGGTTATTGGCAGTTTGTAGAGAATTTAGATGAAGCTTGAGTTATTTACCTAAGCACAGACTGTATTCTGAATTTAGTGGGCTTGGTATCTTGTTTGTCGTTTTAAAAATAATGTTAATGTATTAGCAATAAGTAAGTAAGCACAGGAAGGCTTGAGAGACATGTGAATGGCAGAAATTGACATGGTTATGGAAGAGGAGACCCTAGTGACTCACATGTGATTTTCAGGAGAGGGTAAGTAAAAGTTACGATTAGTTGCAGAATTGTAGACACATCCAACATAAATTAGATAATTTTTGTTTTCAGAAATTCGAATTCGAAAAAAAATAACGATACCCATCACTAAGTCTCCGCTGTTCGTCCGACTTTTTGTTAGCCAGTTATATCTCGTGAACCGTAACAGGAAGTCATTTAACAGTTTATCGTATGGTACATTTCGTGTGTGAGTCCAACTCACACTTGACCGATTTTAATTCTATAAACTACCTCGTGTTTTTAAACTATTTCCCTGATTATACAAACTTCGTTCGATTTTATTTCATCCTATTAACCCGTCAATTTTCTGCACCTTCCATAAAACCGATCACTTCGTCAATAAAAATCCTTTTAACTTTCCAGCTCGTATAGCACTCAACATCATTATCCACTACATAAATTATAGAGATGTACAGTGATATACGTACCCATGGGCAATCATCGTTGGACCATAAAATCTATAAGAGCCCTCTCGGTAATATTGAATAGTGCAACGCGTGCGATAAATGAGACTTGTTCCCACAAAACGACTTCGGGTAACGATCTGTTTGGCCCGCTTCCGAACATCTATGCTTGTGCGATATACTTTATTTAGTTTCTTTTTGTATTGACTTCTAATGTTTGGTTTGGTGGGAATTTATTCATGTGCTCTGATGATGTCAACTTGTGTTCGTGGCAAAGTGACATTTTGACAGTGATCTTGATAGTTAAAAGTGATAACTTTTGGGTTTCTGGCATTTTGTCACCACAAATTTCAAAGTCCAAAAAAGTCAAAGTCATATACATGACTGACTTATTTGGACTTTTTGACGATCGTCACCGCTTATAAAATGTAATTTTGTCCTGGCTCCCTTCGCGTTAAAAGAGATTTAAATACAGTGATAAAGAATATTGATTTGAATGAAGCAAGCAATAAGTATGTATAATTTTATATTCCTATTTTTTTAAAGAAGAATCGGTTTGAAATAACTTAAGCAATTAACAATTCGAAGGTCACTTGTTTGTGAATACGTTACGCAAGTTTTATTATACATTACTACTATTGATGAGGCTTGTATTCCCAGAAAGACACGAAAAGAAATACACGTATCGTACAGAGTAGTGTCAATTAGTACCATTCTTTAAGAGCAACCCAAAATATCCTGCTACTATTGTTTTCTTAATATCACAACAGCGTTTTCCGAAAAAACCGAGCAGACTCAAATAATCACGAATTCTATCTCTATCTCGCCCTTCGCAGAAAACGATCAAAATTTAAAAACGGATACCGATTCTAATTTTGAAAACTTAAATAGCTTTGCTTTAACAATGCATAATACACTTACAGTTATGTGTTCTATAATTGAAAACAGATGACGTCACTTGATAAGGGATCTCGCATACCAGCCCAGCTAACAAATTAGAAGGGACGCCTGTCCCTCACACCTGCTGCTTGCATTTGTAAATATTAAACAACGCATCTGTAAGGATTTAGTTAGAGTTAGACTAAGCCGGGCTGTTGTGGAGGCTGATTAATAAAAGGTAAATGGTCTTGCAAAGTTTGGAGAGAAGAAATAATAGGAAGTTTGTTTAATTTTCATTAAAAAAAACATTGCCTACACTCGTGTATAAGGAAAAACTGTTCATCATCAGATGATGATATATAATATATATATATATATAATAGGTTAGGCTGACGCCTAGCCTATTCTCAACTAAGTTGGGATTGGCTTACATTCTAACTTGATACCAGTACTTGTTTGTTTAACTTTTAAAATAGGTGAAAAATTTTGTTGGCTATACATTTTTTTAAACGTTGCCCAACACAAGTATTTCTCCTGTATTGTGGGTGCGTTACAAACATACGGCACTCGGTACTCGGCAAACGTACCTACTGTAAGTTGTCCTCAGGCACGGTGGAGTGACGATTTGCGCAGGACGGCTGGCAGAAACTGGATGCGAGAAGCCGAAAATAGATCTAAGTGACGTGCAATTGGAGAGGCCTATGTCCAGCAGTGGACTGCAACAGGCTGTTGATGATGATGATGTTACAAACATAAACAACAGCCAGATCAGGAACAACTATCTGTAGGCCATAGAAATATTTGTTCCTTGCGGGAACCGAACCCGCGACACTGCGCAAACATCCATTGCGCCAAGCGCGTCACCCTTACACTTCCAACTTTTTTTGTGAATATTCTAATTTGCCCTCAAAAGTGACCCCACGTTCCAAACTTGATTTAGTTCGTTATACGCCCCTGTTCTGGTTCCAGAAGATAATACATAAATAAACACATCAAAAGTATCTAGGGATCAACATATATTTTTGCAATAACTTTTCTCCTGATTGATATTAATTAAAATTTTCTTTAAGGATTCATCAAATAAAGTGTTTTCGTTTGTCACAGTAACGATAAACCAAGTCACCTTTGCATTAATAAAGAAATTTGCCATTTTCCTAATAAAGGGATTTTTGACATTTGAACCACTAACATTAAAGTTCGAAAAAAAGACTGAAATAACAGTTTTCTTTAAAATTTTATTGGGTAACTTAAACAATTAATAATCCGTGTTTCTACCGCGAACACTAACAACACAAGAACATCGGTTTGGCATACTCAAAATGAGTTCATCCAAATCACGCTGTGGAATGGCCGCCCATGTTCGTTGCAACAACAAAAAAAGGTCTTCTTGCGACTGGATACCCTCCATATTCGGCAGAGCTCTTCGCTTACCTTGGCTGAGCGCCATGGAGGACGGTATCGCTGCACCACACGGAGACAAGACCGATACATTCAAATCTTAACTCGAAGAGCTCCAACAATAACCGCCATGATGTTAGCCGTGAGGCTTCATCACTCTTCAGGGAACTTAATTAGCGACCAAACAGTCAGAAACCGCTTGCATGAAGTGAACCTTCATTCCCGAAGACCGCTACGGGTACCACCTATAGCAATGCACAATCGTAGGATTCGATATCAATGGGCTCTTGAACACAGAAATTGGGCAGAAGAACAATGGCGTTTCGTGTGCTTTTCTGATGAGTCTCGTTTTGGTATGAGACCGGATACAAGACGTATACGACACTGGAGAACCCCTGGACGCCAACAGCGATTAAAATCCTGCCAGGAAGTCCATCCTTATAGTGGTGGAACCATCATAGTATGGGCGGGTATTTGGATCGGCGGAAGAACTGAGTTGATTTGGATCAGAGGCAACCTCAACGCTCAAATTTATGCTGAGACGATTGTATCAGACGTCATCGTTCCTCTACAAGTGCAAATCGGTCCCTTATTTCAGTTAATGCATGATAATGCACGACCGCACACCGCAAGAGTTGTAAGACAGACTCTCGCCGCAGCTAACATCAATGTCCTGCCCTGGCCTGCTCAGTCGCCAGACTTGAACCCGATTGAGCATGCATGGGATATGCTACAGAGAAGAGCTCTGCCGAATATGGAGGGTATCCAGTCGCAAGAAGACCTTTTTTTGTTGTTGCAACGAACATGGGCGGCCATTCCACAGCGTGATTTGGATGAACTCATTTTGAGTATGCCAAACCGATGTTCTTGTGTTGTTAGTGTTCGCGGTAGAAACACGGATTATTAATTGTTTAAGTTACCCAATAAAATTTTAAAGAAAACTGTTATTTCAGTCTTTTTTTCGAACTTTAATGTTAGTGGTTCAAATGTCAAAAATCCCTTTATTAGGAAAATGGCAAATTTCTTTATTAATGCAAAGGTGACTTGGTTTATCGTTACTGTGACAAACGAAAACACTTTATTTGATGAATCCTTAAAGAAAATTTTAATTAATATCAATCAGGAGGAAAGTTATTGCAAAAATATATGTTGATCCCTAGATACTTTTGATGTGTTTATATATACAAAATATCAACTGAATCGATCTAGCAGATTCATAGAAAATCGGCCGTGACAGACGAACTGGCAGACGCATAGACAGACTGACAACCGAGTTATTCCATAAAGGAGTCCAGTTTCGATACACAGATGTTCGAAATCCTAAAATCAAATAAATTCCGAGTAACGATACCAAACATTAATTTTTTTGATAACGCAAGTTGGTCCATATCACTTAACCCTTATGCTGCAGACACGCGGTGTCTAACCCATCGCTACCCGTTACCCGTTTCCGACCTAATGGCACATTAAGCCCCGATGCAGGTGACAACCCTATCTCATCCCAGTCCCCACGCATATTTGAGAAGTTTTCCCGAAAAACTGTGGCGAAACCCGGAACTAAAAGTAGGGGTGCACCATATGTAATGACCGCAGCCCTAACAATTATTTTCTTAATAATATAAACTGACATGTTTATGTTATTAGTGGCTACATAATTTTGGTTTTAAGAGCTTTTGTAAATTTCTCTGTACATTAAATTTAAGCACGTCCCTTAGCTGCTATCGTGGTGGAAGGGAGAATATTACAGAAATAGCTTTTGCCGACTGAATATTATGTGCAGCTCTATAATAGGTTCCCGGAATAGTTAGTTGAATTCCGGTATACCCTTTATTTCCATCTCGTATAGTTATTATAATATTAGATATACGCGTATCTACATATTCCGAGGAAAATATTTGAAGGCGTTTTATAGACAGACAAAAAGGTAATTAAATATGTAATGAGATTTTTTTTTTGTTTATTTAAAGAAACACAAGCAATAAGACATAGTCATAATATCTTAAAAACTTGTAAACTTTCAAATAATTATGCTACCCACTACGTTTTCCACAGATTACAATTTACAGCATAATTTGACACTCGCTTGTAACACAGATACAATACATATACAACGGTCACTGTCCTGGAAGTAATATATGTCTAATAAGATTTTATTTTTTTTTATTAAAGAAAAAATAAAAGTGTAATTGTTTGCGTACCTACAATGTTAAACGTTACCAATGTTTTTATATAGCAATCTGATTAAAAAGTTTGCTTGGACTTTAATGACTAATGTATATCTACTAAAGTACTAATATTATAAAGAGGAAAGATTTGTATGTTTGTACCCAATAAGCTCTTAAACTACTGAACCGATTTAAAACATTTTATCATGAATAGAAAGCCATATTATCAGCAAGTAATATAGTCTATATTTTATTCCCGTATTCTTGCGGGAACGGGAACTACGCAAGTGAAATCTCAGGGCGCTGCTAGTATTAAATATAGAACATTAATAGGACATATTGCGCCATTCCTAAATACATTGGAATGAGATCAAAACAATATTGCATGGGCAAATTAAATAAATTCTAATGTAAAAGCATCCTATGTCCTATTCCAAAACATGGTCTACTCGTGTGTCAAATCCTTTCAGCCATAAAGATGTAAAGAGATTTGACAGCCAGAGTTTACCTTCGCATTTGTAGTATAAGTATGGATGGGTGGATAGTATGGATTGATCACCAATTTCAAAGCTACCCTTTGTAGAATTAAGTTCGTGGTTATAGTACTATCTTCTCTCGATATATAACCTATCAACCCAAAGGGTGATACAAAGTTGATAGAATTTGCTTTTACGACATGTGATTAGTTAATTGGATAGACCTCATCGCTCGCTGATTGGTTTCTAACTAATTCCAAATTCAAACTACTCGTACCGCGTAGCTACAGTTCATACACCTTGAATTTGTTATCGAAGTACAAGAGTGCGATTCCTCAGACAAAGATGAATGTCTTGTGGCACGCGAAAATTGTTAGCAAAAATATAACATGAGTTTCCTGAAAAATATGACCTTTTATGATCGAGCGATGACCTGATACTGATGTTTATAAGGATTTCATACGTCTAAATAAAAAAAACTTGTGATTCAAGCCATTATAATTCCGTTGTGAGAGAGAGACGGAGCTATACAGGACGAATAGCAATATCCTTGTTTCAAACCGGAATCATGATTGCATTAGCACGCCATAGCAGGAGGGCAGTCTTGGTGAAAAGTCTGACACTCCCTTCCGCTCTGCCTAGAGTGGAAGAAGTCATTTGATGAGTTGCTATACAAAAAATAAGACTTGGTGAAAAACCTAATAAAATGATATTTACAGACTCGACACCTTTGAAAAAATAGGAACAAAACGCATCAATAAAAAGAAAAAAAAACATCTATTTTCCTCATTGAAACAGCTGGCTTCAAATTTAAAGTAAAATGCAAAAGGGCAAAGCGATAGCATTTTCATTATCTCTAATTTTAAAACCCGCCCGAGCAGAACTGTGCACAGGTGCTCGACCTGAATGAATGGATAGAAAACGGGAGACAAAAGAAATGAAAATACTTCTATTTCTTATCATTTGCATGTAAAACACGGTAAATTAGTATGAATGAGAAGTACTCAATAGAGAAAGATTTTCAATTCGACTTTTTTTATGTAGCCTTTTCGGACAAAGACCTATTGGCACAAAAATAATGCCTAGTTAGTAAATTCCTTTCTGTTCATAAGCTCATTGGAATGTCTAACTCACTCTTACGAAACGGCCGTACATTTTAACTAAGCTGCATGGTTTGTAGCAAACTTAAGTCTAGAATTCACTCAGAACGCTATGATGAGAGTTAGAGAATGTTAGGTTAGCGTTATAGCATGTAGAGTCAGGAGCTTGGCTCTCCATAAGAATGGAATAGAATAGAATACTCTTTATTATGTACACCATATAAGTTACAGAAAATATGAATGAAGAAAACATTACATAGGATGACACAATGGGCGGCCTTATCGCTAAAAGCGATCTTTTCAAGACAACCTTTGGATGGATTTTAAAGAGAAAAGGAAAATAGTACTGTAGGTAGTCTTAGGTGTACTAATTGTATACACAATAAATACATAATAGATAAATATATACAATAATAATTATGAAACAATATGCATAGAACCCAAATAAAACGATTAAAGAGAGAGGTAGTGATTTTTGACCATTTTTTTTTAAATGGACAAAGATTGATTGATTTTAAGATCTAATAACTTTTTACAGTGCAAGCAATACTCGTCTTTACGTTACTTTACACCAGTGGTCGGCAACACTCGGCCCACTGACGTCTTACTTGCGGCCCGTGAAGTTTAAGTTAATAAAGGAAATTGGGTATTTAACGATGCATGGACCGATGTATACTTTTTGATTAATTGCAATGCCAGACCGCTATGCTTAATATGTTAAAAAAAACCCTTGCTATACAAAAAGAATATTACGTTAAACGCCACTATAACCCTTGCTATATAAAAATAATAATAATATAACGACAAACGCTACTATGATACCGAGCATAAAGGTAAATTTGAAAGATTTGAAATACAGCTTAAAACTCAATTCAGTGACAGATTTAATATTTTTGAGAAAGTTTGAAGCAAACTGAAGATTTTTGCAAACCTTTTTGGGTGTGATATTGAGGATGTACCGATTCATTTACAAATGAACGCAATTGATCTCCAATCTAACGATGCTCTCAAAAGCTCTTTCTATGAAATCAATCACCTTGTTAAATTGTATGTTTTGGTACTTTGTAGTTTTCATTTCTGAATGATTACCGGTGGTTATTTTTCTAGCTATACAGCCCAAACATATAGGTACACATAATGTAAGTATTATGTGCTCGAATTAAATTCCCTATGTTTTAACAATTTTAATAGCATTTTTATTTTTTCTATGGTATATGATATATTGAGCTTCTAGGGTTAATATCATAACTGTATATCCATTGTTGGAGATCCAAATAAATAAATAAGTACGGCATTTTGTGGCCCTTGCCTGGCAAAGGTTGCCGATCGCTGCTTTACATGAAAATGTTTTTGTTGGGATTCTTTATTCCCTTAGCCAAGCATTACCTTAAACAAGAATATTGTTAGCCTGTTCCATAGCGGCATTCGTTTCCACTAGCGCCATCTAGTGGCGAGAAGCAGAACTAGTAGAGTCAACAACCTTTGAGACTTCTCTGTGCTATACATGAATTCTCTTGGTAAGTCGCGATGGGTATGTACGCGAACATTCCATTACACTACTTACAACTACTATATGTTAATTATATTAAATAAAACCTTCATCACAAAAACATTTTCGGTGACACCATTCCCAAAATGTCACAGTATATCTAATTTGAGTTGAGAAAATTAATCATCTGGCAAAAATGATCGTGCTGGTCAGCGTGTCTTCACCATCTGTGCTTCGACAAGACAGACGCGTTATTATTAGATGAAGTGATAAATTGTCACGGAGTCTGTACAGCCATCTGTACAAAGATTTGTACTAACTACTAACAAGTCGGTGTATTAATCACGTTTGGAATTAAAATTAATGAGTCTGGAACTTTGGATACGCCTACAAATGTTGGATGAGTAGATGAGTTAGGTCTTGTTTCTAATTTAATGTTATTTTATATTAGTTATTTAATCATCAAATGATTTCTTCCACTCCGGGCGGAGTGGGAGGGGATGTCACGCTCTTACTGACTTTTAAACCCATCCGTGTTCCTCCTAATACCCTTCGCGTTCCAGGGCCGCGGTGACTCTTGAGGATACATGTCGCAATCCTAACAGTGACTAGATTAGCTACCTGATATCCTGTGTTAAAAATGGCGAATATATTGGCTAACTTCCTTAAATTTTATGATTGACAAATTCCTTAAATTTTCAAACGGTTTCATTAAAATACGTGCGGAATTTCGCTGTAGACGCGTGGTTGATATCTCGACTAGCCGTACTGAGTTTACGGCTCTAAATTAAGTATATATTGATGAGACTTTTGCACACTAAATAAATAAGTTAAAAACAAAAAAACAATCTTAGTGAATTCGCAAGTCAAATTACTTTCAAATTTGATGGATAAATTATTTATTCTGATTGTGATTGGCTAACCCCAAGAGTTAGCCAAAGTTATGTTATTTAAATAATCAACGTAGCATGTGAAGCAGAATAAGTAATTTCAGTATCAAACTTTGCCGACTAATAATATGATTAACTGTTATTGATTTCACGTACCTTAACTTGAAGCTTGGTAAAGTAAGAAAGCCAACTAAACTTTATGACCGGCAATATAGGTTACTTTTTAACCGATTTCCAAAAAAGGAGGAGGTTCTCAAGTCGACTGTATTATTTTTGGTTAGTTTTACCTCATAGCTTTGTACTGGGTGTCCCGATTTTGATTATTCGTTTGTATCGAAAGCTGGTGCTTGTTGTGTGGTTCCATTTGATTGAGATCTGACGACTAGTATTTGAGTTATCCCTAATAATGCGTGGCTTAGACTACATTGATGATGTTCTCATTCACTCTTGTCGATGTAAAATGAAAAATAAAATTGTATAAGATGGTTTGGAAGAGCATCTTAGTAGTTGAAGAACAGAGATAGGAAACTCTTCAATAAATGATAGCAAATCATTCGGGTAAGCTGAAATCGCATGTTTGTTTATTTGTTGATGGGTTTACGTTTAGGTTAAAAGTATTTTTTTTATTTTTCGCTTTTTAGGGCCACCCCCTCCCCGGGTTACGGGTAGAAAAGGCGAAAAATAAAAAATAAAAGTTTTAAAAAAACACTGAGTTCCAAAATTAAAATGATTTTACACGTTTTTTGTTTAAGTTCTAGATAACAATATCCAATTAGTAGCTGGGCGAAAGTTTATTGAAGAATTAAGAATGCTTTAGGGATAAAAAGTCACCTGAGCTGCCTAGCATTTTCCCAACAATTTTGAAGTCGGTTTCCAGTTTACGATTATACCAGTGCTTTACAATAGACCGACTGACTCCAACCTACACACATCATTAATTCGGTAATACGGCACTCCTTGGCAAAAAAACTGCTGTCAGATAGTAGAGTAACGACCGCCAAAAATTTTCACGTCTATCATATACTCGTATAAATATGAAAAATGAAGAATCAAGGATTAAACTCAACATCCCTTCTAATTAAAACACCCAAATCCACACAACCCCGAAGCTCATAATTGCAAACGTACCAAAAAATTCTTGCCAAATGGCGCCGTCATGTTACATCAGTCACCAGGCTCACATAAACCAATACAGCTATACAGTCGTTAAAGCAAACGTATTACTCAGTGAACGGAAATCTGCAGGATGTGCTGATATCGACCATCAATATCAGGGTACCAGGCTACCAAACGTTTGCAGGAGGTCTATTGAATTGCGAACCGATATTTATGTATAGGCCGCAAACAGTTTGGCTGTTAGTTATAATCGTTATCTGTAATAATAGAGTTGAGGTTCTGAGGATTAGTTATTTGGGAATTGGGTAAGTTGAATGGGATAGTAGGAGGTACGTACTTAAATTAAATAGACACATATTAAGGGGAACAGTTCTTCACTGACAACTAGAACTTTGATTTATTACTTAAAACACACACAAACACAAAAAGTATATTTTAATTAATATTCACAACATTTATTATTTCATTCAGTTATTTGAACAAGGTCGTCTAAATATTATAGTCAAACAATAACTGAAAAGATAGCACACAATGTCTAGATGAAGCCACGCATTGCTACAAAGTAAGTATTATAAATCCAGTTCTACACGATATTCTTTACGTATGCTACTTACATAGAAACGCAATTAGATAATACTGCTAACGTCAATAAACAGAGAGTTCTGTACATTTTAGAAATCAAGATGGTTCCCGAGCGATATCCTGCATCTATCGGAATGAATGACCCCGCTCGTTAGATAGTACTGTGACTTATTTTTAGGTTTGTTATGACGTTTTAGGCATTTCAATGAACAGTGTTACCGCGTCATCCGGTTGAACTAGAAGCCCACATCACATCTGTGGTTTAATGGAATAATTGCAAATCAAATTGATTCTACGTCATATCAAAATATTTTTATCTACTAGTTGATGAAGATGACAACGCTCTTGTGGGCGTTAATTAAGTTTATATAAAAATCTAAAGGTCACCGATTCGGCTAGCAACCCTAATAAAAAATATTCACCGCAAATTTTACTCAAACAACAAAAAAAACCTAGCTTAAACAAAAACAGAAATAACAAAAGAAGAGCGCGATATTCCAACACATAGTAGGTACGAGTATTTTAGACACAAAAGTAATGTGATAAATTATCTGTAAAAAAGTTGTAATTGTTTTCTTTGTTGGGTGTTGGATAACATTGTTTCTGAGGCCGAACTTGGCGCCAACGCCTTTGCTTTGTTAAGATTATCTTAGCTCGTCCCTCGAGACGTCAACAAAGAAAATTGGATGGGCAGTCAGCCAATGGCTTTTAATCCTCTATTCTTTTTGACCCTTCTTATCTACTTGTACGATGTAATCAAGTTATTTTCAACAGATATGTGAGCTTAGTTATCTTTTGACCGGATAATTACTTGCGAGTCCTTTAATCAATATGTTACTCGTGTGAGTTGGGATTACGTTGTAGAAGTTATATTTTTGTATTAGATACTGACTTTTGGTACTACGTCATCATAAACTAAAGAAATTTTATGAAAACGTTTATTCGACACAGACACAACATAACAGCACTACTACTTAACAATTATTAGGATTAAAATTATGCTGAGCGTGCCCATACCGAAAGGGTTACTATTTCAGCATTTGCTGGTCGTCAGACACCCAACGCTAGGTAAATCAAATATATACATACTTAATAGTTGCATACGAATATATGAATAAATAACATTATTTATTCACATATTCATATGCAACAAAAATACCTAATATAAATACCTATTTTTTTTTAAGCTATTGCATAGCTTCTATCGCGGGCCTTGAGCGTGGCAACCGAATCCAGAAATTCCGTAACGAAAATAACCTAACACCGCTACGTCATTCGATTAGGCCCCGCCTTTTTAATGGTCGCTCGCCGTCACCGAGCCGACCCGAACGTCTGCGTTCGGAAACAATCGGTGGGACAAAGTTAAGTGAAACGTATGTGATTTACATTAGTACAGTAACCCAGGTGAACGAATCAAGACCATATCACAATGACGCAGAGTACTAAATAATATAATTGCATAAGTTGATAAAAAATGCTATATGAGAAAGGTTTATAAGTATCAAATCCGAAGAACTGTAAATAATAGCGTAGTTGTTTTTACGCGCGTACAGTGCACACAATTGCGTCACTACGATAACCTCACCAGTTTTATTTCGACCTGGAAGGGAAGCGCACGTCTGTTTCTTGTATGAAAGACATTGTACGCAATTTAGAAAGACATCGTAAATTGCTGTTTATTTTACTGCAGCAAAATGCCCCGTGGAAAAGTACTGAGTAGTGAAGAAATAGCCCAAATTGTTATATTAAAAAAAGAAAATTATTCTAACCGTCAAATTGCAATAAAACTAAAACGAAGCCCTAGAGTTATCAATAATTATTTCAAAGATCCAGAAAATTATGGAAAAAATCAAAAATGTCGTACAGGGAAAGCAGTAACAGAGAGAGAGAGAGACGTGCTATATTGAGAGAAGCTTCAAATTCAGCGAGTACAGCAAGACAGATTAAAGCAAGTTTGGGAGTTTCGGCAAGTATTCGAACTGTCCAACGAGTTATCAAATCTTCACACCATATTCAACGCAAGAAGCTGAAGAGAACACCTGTTCTTAGATTAAATCATCGTGATGTGCGACTTGCGTTAGCACGTGTTCATATGGGATGGACAAATGAATGGGAAAATGTTGTTTTCACGGATGAAAAAAAAAAATAATTTGGACGGTCCTCACGGTAATCAATATTATTTTCACGATTTGAGAAAAAATTAGGTGATTCTGTCACGAATACAGGCCTCTGTCGGAAGTGTTATGATTTGGGGAGCATTGACTAGCAAAGGAGTTATAGATATTGTATTTTTAGAAGGAAAACTAAATGCAGAAAAGTATATAAATGTTTTAAATAAACAAATAACTGCGATACAACGAGTAATGAAAGGGGCTAACTGGATTTTTCAGCAAGATAATTCACCAGTTCATACAGCGAGACTCGTAATGTCGTGGTTCGAAACTCATAATATTATAGTTTTGCAGTGGCCAGCTGTTTCCCCGGATTTAAATATCATAGAGAACTTGTGGGGTTATCTTGCTAGAGAAGTGTACGCTAACGGAAGACAGTTTCAAGATAGGAATGAGCTTAAAAATGCCATTTTAACCTGTTGGAAGAAAATTCCCTTAAATTTAATTACAAATCTTTATAAATCAATGCCGGACAGAATATTTAACATAATACTGAAGAAGGGTGGTTACACTAAATATTAATAATAAGAATGTTAAATAAATATATTCTAATTTATTGCTTTTCTTGATAATTTTGTACGTGAGGTTATCCTATTGTCGTACTTACAAAACACTATTATTGTATATCCCATATCAAAATTATGTGTAAACAAAATTTATCTATTGGAGCGTTTTTTTTTTGTTTAATATGAATTATTTTGCTTAGCAGCCATTATTGATTTACTTTATTTTATTGCATAAATATACAAACATTTGGTGAGGTTATCCTACTGTCGCAGTCTGTATGTAATTATGTGAGTTTCATTATTCCACCATAACTTCTTAACTTAACGGCTTAACCGTATAAAAAGGGGAGGCCGGGGGATGGTTCCTTTGAGTAGTTTTTTACAGGTCCCTCGACTGCAATGAAAAGATTATCTATCTTGTTTTTAATTTTTTAGTACACTTTTTGACGTGGCGGGCGTTTTTTTTTTTTTAATGGGCGATTTTTTGCCAACATAGTGAAGCCCACCTACTTATAGGCATTGAGCTCGTTCCGTAATAGTACGACTACACTCTGTAAACGTGTTTTCATCAGTAATGTTATGAAGTTCCGTAACCGTAACAGAATCCGATATAAAGTTTCGGATACTTTCGGGTAGGACAGAAACGTAAAAGGACACACACATTAGAACAGGGCCTGCCGAGCCGAGACTTGTGTTTTACTCATAAAATTTCATAAAATCTAAAATCCGCTATAGAAACTATAATCTGAAATAATTTCATATCCACAGCTGTATCCGAAACCGGAATAATATTAGGTATATCATATCCTTATCCAGATCTGAAATTTCATATCCACAACATCCCTGGTTTTAATCAGCGGATTCAGATATACAATGATCTGACAGACTAATGTCAGACATTTTCTAGATAATAAATACTCGTATAGCGGATTCTCTTTTATTGTCTCTCTATAATATGGCTATTCTAGTAGTTAAGTAAATTTAGAGAAAATCAATGAAAATTCTCATATCGTCAGTTCACGGAAAACGGCCAGAATGGCGGAATCCTCAAACAATATTAGTTTGAAATTACAGTTTTAATATTAAACGTTTATGATCCAACTTTTGTAATTGTCACGTTAAAATCGTTAATAACTTTAGCCGTTTTATGAAAGGTTTTAGGATATGAATTCCTCCGTGTAAACTGTTCAACGATCGGGAACGAGTTCTGAGTAGGTAATAAAACTGACGAATGAGTATTTTTTTTAAACTTACGAACAGCTCCTGGCTAAATAATCAATTGAGATTCAGTCAAATCAATTACATGATTTGGTATCATTTTGAACTACAGAAACGGGTCTCATTTTAACTAAATCCGCTGGATACAAGAATAACCGCAGCCCTACCATGACGTCTTAAATCTATCATGATTCCTGTGTCAGAGAGAGACGGAGTTACACAAGACGAATAGCACTATTCCTTTCCCTCACACTGAATCATGATAGCACTATGATGATAGTACTTCGTAGTATGGCCACAGCAGCCCTACCATGACGTCTTAAATCCATCAGGATTCCTTTGTCAGAGAGAGACGGAGTTACACAAGACGAATAGCACTATCCCTTTCCCTCACACTGACTCATGATAGCATTGGCTCTTCGTAGTACGGCCACAGGACCAGTTCTATACAACAGTGGACGTCTTTCGGGTGTCATGATACAATAGAATGCTGGCTAAACAAATAAGGTTTAACTTTGAGCTCTATTGCCATACATAAAAGTCTCTCAAAGACTGTCTGGAAAAATACAAACGAGTGCTCTTCGTCTTGTTGTTTGTTTGCTTTGTCACACGATACTGCATCATCTTTTTTTTTAAATTTGTATGTGTTGACAAAGGATTTTTGTTACAGCTTACATGAACAATATTTTGAGGAGTTAATAGAAAACTAAATAGACCTGCACCTATTCATTAGTTCATTTGAGTCTACATTTATGAAATTCATTTTGAGTTCACAAATCGAATTTAATGACATCGAAATTGATAAAATCCTTTATAATAATATAATCCTTTCATTAAATTCAATAATTATTTATTCATAATTATAATTAATCTTATAATGTAACTTACCTACGTTCAATCAATCACCAATTATACCACCAATAAATAGATATTTTTCCTTAGTTTTTTTTTTTTAATTTCTTAATATAGAAACTCACCATATGTTGGGCTGGATGTGACGCGGTATGTCTCCAAGAACCGCAAGGCTTCGATCACTTATCTTCTCTTTCCGATTACAATACACATAGGAATATTTTATGAAAGGCACATTTGTATTTCCTTTACTTGGTTTTTGCGTTGGATGATGCGTTCAAACGTCGAGCCGCCTGCGTTATTCTCAACCGACTTCCAAAAAAGGAGGAGGTTCTCAATTCGACAGTGTTTTTTATGTTTTTTACCTCATAACTTTGTATTGGGTGTACGGATTTAGATGATGGTTTTTATAATTAATTTTCGAAAGCAGGTGCTTGTCGTGTGGTCTCAATTTGATTGATATCTGACGACTAGTATTTGAGTTATCCCTAATAATGCGTGGCTTAGTTTACATTGACGACGTTCTCATTCCTTCTTATCGATGTAAAATGAAAGAAATAAAATTGTGTACGATGGTTTAGAAGAACATCTTAGCATTTCAACGTGGTCCCTTTCTAGTTTGATGAAGATCTGATGAAGAACAGAGATGATATGAAACGGAACTCTTCAATAAATGATAACGAACCGTTCGGGAATACTGAAATCGCATGTTTGTTTATTGTTAACACTAAAGTGATTGGTACGTAGATTTTTAGGTACTATAAAAAATCTCTGGACAGTGTAGCAAACAAAAAAAAAATACATGTGGCACTCGGGGACTGCCGCGGTAAAGCTATTGCATAGCATTTTTTATCAACTTATGCAATTATATTATTTAGTACTCTGCGTCATTGTGATATGGTCTTGATTCGTTCACCTGGGTTACTGTACTAATGTAAATCACATACGTTTCACTTAACTTTGTCCCACCGATTGTTTCCGAACGCAGACGTTCGGGTCGGCTCGGTGACGGCGAGCGACCATTAAAAAGGCGGGGCCTAATCGAATGACGTAGCGGTGTTAGGTTATTTTCGTTACGGAATTAGTTTATGCATATATATTATATATTATGCATACGAATATATGAATAAATAACATTATTTATTCACATATTCATATGCAACAAAAATACCTAATATAAATACCTATTTTTTTTTTAAGCTATTGCATAGCTTCTATCGCGGGCCTTGAGCGTGGCAACCGAATCCAGAAATTCCGTAACGAAAATAACCTAACACCGCTACGTCATTCGATTAGGCCCCGCCTTTTTAATGGTCGCTCGCCGTCACCGAGCCGACCCGAACGTCTGCGTTCGGAAACAATCGGTGGGACAAAGTTAAGTGAAACGTATGTGATTTACATTAGTACAGTAACCCAGGTGAACGAATCAAGACCATATCACAATGACGCAGAGTACTAAATAATATAATTGCATAAGTTGATAAAAAATGCTATGCAATAGCTTTACCGCGGCAGTCCCCGAGTGCCACATGTATTTTTTTTTTGTTTGCTACACTGTCCAGAGATTTTTTATAGTACCTAAAAATCTACGTACCAATCACTTTAGTGTTAACAATAAACAAACATGCGATTTCAGTATTCCCGAACGGTTCGTTATCATTTATTGAAGAGTTCCGTTTCATATCATCTCTGTTCTTCATCAGATCTTCATCAAACTAGAAAGGGACCACGTTGAAATGCTAAGATGTTCTTCTAAACCATCGTACACAATTTTATTTCTTTCATTTTACATCGATAAGAAGGAATGAGAACGTCGTCAATGTAAACTAAGCCACGCATTATTAGGGATAACTCAAATACTAGTCGTCAGATATCAATCAAATTGAGACCACACGACAAGCACCTGCTTTCGAAAATTAATTATAAAAACCATCATCTAAATCCGTACACCCAATACAAAGTTATGAGGTAAAAAACATAAAAAACACTGTCGAATTGAGAACCTCCTCCTTTTTTGGAAGTCGGTTGAGAATAACGCAGGCGGCTCGACGTTTGAACGCATCATCCAACGCAAAAACCAAGTAAAGGAAATACAAATGTGCCTTTCATAAAATATTCTTATGTGTATTGTAATCGGAAAGAGAAGATAAGTGATCGAAGCCTTGCGGTTCTTGGAGACATACCGCGTCACATCCAGCCTAACATATGGTGAGTTTCTATATTAAGAAATTAAAAAAAAAAAAACTAAGGAAAAATATCTATTTATTGGTGGTATAATTGGTGATTGATTGAACGTAGGTAAGTTACATTATAAGATTAATTATAATTATGAATAAATAATTATTGAATTTAATGAAAGGATTATATTATTATAAAGGATTTTATCAATTTCGATGTCATTAAATTCGATTTGTGAACTCAAAATGAATTTCATAAATGTAGACTCAAATGAACTAATGAATAGGTGCAGGTCTATTTAGTTTTCTATTAACTCCTCAAAATATTGTTCATGTAAGCTGTAACAAAAATCCTTTGTCAACACATACAAATTTAAAAAAAAAGATGATGCAGTATCGTGTGACAAAGCAAACAAACAACAAGACGAAGAGCACTCGTTTGTATTTTTCCAGACAGTCTTTGAGAGACTTTTATGTATGGCAATAGAGCTCAAAGTTAAACCTTATTTGTTTAGCCAGCATTCTATTGTATCATGACACCCGAAAGACGTCCACTGTTGTATAGAACTGGTCCTGTGGCCGTACTACGAAGAGCCAATGCTATCATGAGTCAGTGTGAGGGAAAGGGATAGTGCTATTCGTCTTGTGTAACTCCGTCTCTCTCTGACAAAGGAATCCTGATGGATTTAAGACGTCATGGTAGGGCTGCTGTGGCCATACTACGAAGTACTATCATCATAGTGCTATCATGATTCAGTGTGAGGGAAAGGAATAGTGCTATTCGTCTTGTGTAACTCCGTCTCTCTCTGACACAGGAATCATGATAGATTTAAGACGTCATGGTAGGGCTGCGGTTATTCTTGTATCCAGCGGATTTAGTTAAAATGAGACCCGTTTCTGTAGTTCAAAATGATACCAAATCATGTAATTGATTTGACTGAATCTCAATTGATTATTTAGCCAGGAGCTGTTCGTAAGTTTAAAAAAAATACTCATTCGTCAGTTTTATTACCTACTCAGAACTCGTTCCCGATCGTTGAACAGTTTACACGGAGGAATTCATATCCTAAAACCTTTCATAAAACGGCTAAAGTTATTAACGATTTTAACGTGACAATTACAAAAGTTGGATCATAAACGTTTAATATTAAAACTGTAATTTCAAACTAATATTGTTTGAGGATTCCGCCATTCTGGCCGTTTTCCGTGAACTGACGATATGAGAATTTTCATTGATTTTCTCTAAATTTACTTAACTACTAGAATAGCCATATTATAGAGAGACAATAAAAGAGAATCCGCTATACGAGTATTTATTATCTAGAAAATGTCTGACATTAGTCTGTCAGATCATTGTATATCTGAATCCGCTGATTAAAACCAGGGATGTTGTGGATATGAAATTTCAGATCTGGATAAGGATATGATATACCTAATATTATTCCGGTTTCGGATACAGCTGTGGATATGAAATTATTTCAGATTATAGTTTCTATAGCGGATTTTAGATTTTATGAAATTTTATGAGTAAAACACAAGTCTCGGCTCGGCAGGCCCTGTTCTAATGTGTGTGTCCTTTTACGTTTCTGTCCTACCCGAAAGTATCCGAAACTTTATATCGGATTCTGTTACGGTTACGGAACTTCATAACATTACTGATGAAAACACGTTTACAGAGTGTAGTCGTACTATTACGGAACGAGCTCAATGCCTATAAGTAGGTGGGCTTCACTATGTTGGCAAAAAATCGCCCATTAAAAAAAAAAAACGCCCGCCACGTCAAAAAGTGTACTAAAAAATTAAAAACAAGATAGATAATCTTTTCATTGCAGTCGAGGGACCTGTAAAAAACTACTCAAAGGAACCATCCCCCGGCCTCCCCTTTTTATACGGTTAAGCCGTTAAGTTAAGAAGTTATGGTGGAATAATGAAACTCACATAATTACATACAGACTGCGACAGTAGGATAACCTCACCAAATGTTTGTATATTTATGCAATAAAATAAAGTAAATCAATAATGGCTGCTAAGCAAAATAATTCATATTAAACAAAAAAAAAAAACGCTCCAATAGATAAATTTTGTTTACACATAATTTTGATATGGGATATACAATAATAGTGTTTTGTAAGTACGACAATAGGATAACCTCACGTACAAAATTATCAAGAAAAGCAATAAATTAGAATATATTTATTTAACATTCTTATTATTAATATTTAGTGTAACCACCCTTCTTCAATATTATGTTAAATATTCTGTCCGGCATTGATTTATAAAGATTTGTAATTAAATTTAAGGGAATTTTCTTCCAACAGGTTAAAATGGCATTTTTAAGCTCATTCCTATCTTGAAACTGTCTTCCGTTAGCGTACACTTCTCTAGCAAGATAACCCCACAAGTTCTCTATGATATTTAAATCCGGGGAAACAGCTGGCCACTGCAAAACTATAATGTTATGAGTTTCGAACCACGACATTACGAGTCTCGCTGTATGAACTGGTGAATTATCTTGCTGAAAAATCCAGTTAGCCCCTTTCATTACTCGTTGTATCGCAGTTATTTGTTTATTTAAAACATTTATATACTTTTCTGCATTTAGTTTTCCTTCTAAAAATACAATATCTATAACTCCTTTGCTAGTCAATGCTCCCCAAATCATAACACTTCCGACAGAGGCCTGTATTCGTGACAGAATCACCTAATTTTTTCTCAAATCGTGAAAATAATATTGATTACCGTGAGGACCGTCCAAATTATTTTTTTTTTTCATCCGTGAAAACAACATTTTCCCATTCATTTGTCCATCCCATATGAACACGTGCTAACGCAAGTCGCACATCACGATGATTTAATCTAAGAACAGGTGTTCTCTTCAGCTTCTTGCGTTGAATATGGTGTGAAGATTTGATAACTCGTTGGACAGTTCGAATACTTGCCGAAACTCCCAAACTTGCTTTAATCTGTCTTGCTGTACTCGCTGAATTTGAAGCTTCTCTCAATATAGCACGTCTCTCTCTCTCTCTGTTACTGCTTTCCCTGTACGACATTTTTGATTTTTTCCATAATTTTCTGGATCTTTGAAATAATTATTGATAACTCTAGGGCTTCGTTTTAGTTTTATTGCAATTTGACGGTTAGAATAATTTTCTTTTTTTAATATAACAATTTGGGCTATTTCTTCACTACTCAGTACTTTTCCACGAGGCATTTTGCTGCAGTAAAATAAACAGCAATTTACGATGTCTTTCTAAATTGCGTACAATGTCTTTCATACAAGAAACAGACGTGCGCTTCCCTTCCAGGTCGAAATAAAACTGGTGAGGTTATCGTAGTGACGCAATTGTGTGCACTGTACGCGCGTAAAAACAACTACGCTATTATTTACAGTTCTTCGGATTTGATACTTATAAACCTTTCTCTGATTAAAGTATTCCTACATATCGGTAATAGTATTTTTGGTTAAAAAAATAAATATAAAACGCAAAAATCAGGTGAGGTTATCCTACTGTCGCAGACTGTACATGAACCCTGAAAACATAGCACTCCTTTTTTTGGGCAGTCGTTTAAAAAGAGGAGGAGCAAGATAACACAGATTGAATAATCCATACTAATATTCTAAATAGGAAAGTGCCTCAGTCTATCTGTTTTGTTACCTTTACAAACCTAAACGGCATTCTCAGACGCCAGTGCATCTGACTCCAGTCTAGCCAAGAACTACCGTATTAGCCAGTTAATGGGTTATGGAGGTCTGGTAGGCAGCCGCTCCACGTAAAATACTGGTATTTAAAAGAATCTGGTTTGACTGGAAGCCGATTTCAATATAGTTGAGAGAAGGCTAGGCAGATGACACGCCTTAACCATAGTATAAAGAGGGGAAGTAGGTTATCTCCGGCCTAATTCGCGATATAATTGCCTACTGTCTTAGGGTTGTCACTTTAACACATCTCTGTATAACTAATTCAGTGATCATTAGTCAATAAAGTTCAACAATGGTTTGATTTTACAACTGTAAGTACTTACCTACTTAGTTACTATACCTACAATACTGAGAAATCGGCATAACTAAACGTAGGTAAACAAAACAATAGCGGCAAATCAATTGATAGATCAAAAGTACCTACCTAATATATTCTAGTAGGAAATAATTTCCTACTTTCTCTGTGTGATAGAAAACTAATAAAAATAAGTAAGTAGGTATCTCATCATCAAGTAAAAATTATATGCTAGAACAAGTGACTAGCTTACCTTTCCTGTTCATTAGGTAATCTGAACAGAGATAATTCTGGAATCGATGAATTATTGAGACACCCAAACACACAGCAATACGTTCTCCTGCGACTGTCAGAATTTTTTTATTTATTTAGCGGTGACGCGCGAAGCTCGTGCAGTGTTAGCATATTGGTCTATGGTGTTAGCCCCGACTGGCGCACTGAGAAACGGGTCGAGACTTGTTAAAGTGTGCGTGCGTCGACGCATAGATACTATGGCGCACACATACAAGCCGCGCGCGGTGCGTTTGTATGAAGATAAACTACTTCCCTGTTTATACTATGCCTTAACTGCTGAACGGATTTGAATGATACTTGGGATAGTAGTAGGCTATGTCCTGTGATATAGATTACTTTTATGCTGGGTGATACTTCTTTTAGATGATTTTCGACGTACACGCGGGCAAAGCCGGCAGAAGATTGTAAAAATCAAATAAAACGTGGCTCTTCTAACGATTATTTCTCCAATTTGGTTTGAGAGGAACTTAGAAAAAGAAAAGATCTCGCTAGCAATGGCAAGGCGTGAATAGTTCAAGGATTACTCGTCGCATCACATAAACCTTATTTTTTATTTATTTATTTTATTATTTATGTACACACATACAATAAGTAAGAGACAATTTTTTACTGCTTATTTCAAACGAAATTTCTTTCAGCAGACCTGCGAAAGGATAAATGAAAAAGAAACCTTCAGAGAATCTATTTTTCATCTCAACTAACCTGCTACAAACATCTCTTATTTATCTACAACTACATAGAACACATTCCAACGGTTTAGTAACAAACAGTTAAGCTGTAATTGAATGGATGTGCCAAACTGGCATTACATTAGAGGGTAATAACTGTCGCTTCAGATCGTGAGTGCACGCCTTATCTCTTGTCGCCGTCGAATTGATGCGTTTAATAACGGAAACGCTTCTTAAATGGATCTCTTACAACTGGATGGGGCACGGGTCACGGGTGATTGATATTTTAGTTTAGGTTCAAGGCAGTATTAGATTGGTGCGATCAATTTTCTTGAGAGGAACGTGGCTGGTGAAGTTTTTTTGTCACATTGTGAATAATGAAAAAGAATTATGTAAGTACTTTTATTTATTTTTTATCATTTCTATTTTAGCTACAGATAAACATAGTAATACATTTCATATTATATACAAACTAATGAATCAAAATGTACAACTGGGGTAAAAAGGGCCTTTACCTCCCCTGGGTACCACGCTAAAAGTGCCCAAAACACTGAAAGCATTGCCATGTTGAATGACTATGCTGATTCTTTGCCCGAAAATCAGCCAGCCCTCTGGTCACGTGAGGAGTCGACCAACTGCTTACACAAATTAAATGTTCATTTAGGTACGTCAACTCTTTTTGCATACGTTACGTAGATTGGTTATCTATCAACCAATGTACTATAGTACATTGACCTTAATCTCAAAGACCCCAACATGACTGATAAATTCATTGTTCATAGTGTTTACTGTACCTACCTTAATGAATGAACTCGTTTATTTCGTAGCGTCTACGAGATATATCTTCGTAGCAGCTACGAAGCTCTACGAAATAAAACGTAGCACACATCATTCTACGTAAACACTGCAGCTATTCTACCTTTTCCACTTCTTATATTTGTTTTAAATTACATTTCCAAATCTATCTCCCCCTATAAAAATACACAGTGCCCTATTCTGTAAGATTCTACATCAACATCCCACAGGCAGTAGCGCACTCTATTAGAATGCCTGCGGGGACGTAACAGTCTTCCAGCGATTCTTTAATGTCCCCAACAATCGACGTCGTTTGCCGTTCCCGATCTAATATGAAAAATCAAAAGTTATTACGTTCAGAATAGGGCCGTTTTCGATGACAATCGTCTCGCTGTGTCAGATATGGAATTTTCTGTCTGACTTTTGAGACTGTTAAGGAGTACAGTAGGTAGGTAATACTTGTGTCACGTAAAGATGCAGTGGAATAATAACATGTAACATAAATGAAGATTGTAGTGTTGATAGATTATCAATTTTTGTTTTCAAAACCAGAAATGCGATTTACAGTTTTGAATACACTGACATTCTAAGTCCTCCACTCGAATCAATCAAATTGGCAATAATAGCTTGATGTTTATTTAAATAAATTGAGGTTTTTCCGTTGTCATCGCGACTGGGGCAATTGGACCGGAGGAAAATTCCTTTAAAAGTATATAAAGAATATACTTAAAGTTATTTTTTTTTTAAGTTTTTAAATGTAAACTTTATTGTTCAGTGATAATGTTATGAAAAATAATTTTTAACTAAAATGATTCGTGCATGTCAGCTTTAATCATAAGGCCGTGTTTCCATCTGCAAGTACTCGTAACTCACCTACAAGTTTAATTACATTGCAGGCCACACTTAAGCGATTTATCACATTATAGCTGAATAACCCGCAATGTAACTTGCGTGCGAGCTGGTTGCAGGTGGAAGCGTGGCCTTACTGATGCTTAGATTAGCTTAACAGAAGCAGTAATAAGCTTAAAACTTTACTACCTTGCGAAACAGAGCGTTAAGATAAAGTGTTCATTGATTTTAAATAAAGACTCATAGTGCGGCGTAAAACTAACTTCCCCCGTGCGTTCATAAAATGAGCAGTTCACTTAGTTCACAACGATTATGTTCACTTTCATGTGTCTATAAATCTCTAGGAATTAAATTTTCAATTTTATTTTTAGTTTAAGCTAAGCTCTGTTTTAATTTTTTGGACCTATGAATTTTATAAGTTTTTGTTCAGCGTTCATTTAGTTGTTGGTTGGTTCGTACGCTTCATTAATCTAGTGAAGTATTGTTCTGATATAATTATGTAAGTATGTATGTTATGTGATGTAGGTACCTTCCTCATATGAAAATGATCTTCTAATCTTATGTTTTTTTCGGCAATTGGTTGGAACTTAACTTCTTAAAAACTTTGAATGATACATACCGGTTTTGGTCTGAAATAACTACCTTTGCCAGACCTGCGACAAAAAATTCAGAGCAACGCTACGCTCAAACATCCAAAAGGCGCAGCGGCAAAATATAGCAACAAACAAAAGGTTTCACAATGAACCATTTCTCGCCGAGCGAACACTTAGCCGGTTGATATTTAGTGGTTCATTTCGATTCTACTTCCCCTTTGTTCTGTGGCTCTTTTTTCTTAAAGGATGTTCGGTGAATTGCAAATCTGTTCGGTTCAGTCAACTCCAAGAGAATGGCTTGGCCCGTGGCTCAGTAAATATTTAATGCATATTTCATGGAATTCCGACGTTTACTTTGTAAGACATCGGATAAAACAACTGCTCTGGTGTAAAGCTAGCACTTTAGTGCTTCATTTGGTTAAAATTAGACAATTGCCTTTATGGGGAATGGGAGTCGTATTATTTTTGACTGTGGGACGAGAAAATGTAAATGAGGGAGCATATTTTATTACTTTATGACAACTAACAGCTGTGTGGTTTATATAGGAAGCGTACAACATCTTACTTCTAAAACATACCACATATACTTACGGACAGGCTTCTATTGACCGATACAAGGCATTATAGCAAAAAAAAACAACTGGTTTAAACTATGACCATATATTGTCTCATTGAAAGAAGAAGAAAAATAATTCAGTTTTCTTAGTCCTTACTTAGTTTTAGTTCTTCCAAACCAAACACAGCTTTTACATAAATGCAAATGATACCCAACTACGAGTGAAATTGCCATAAAAAGCTGTTAAGTAATGCAAACAAGCACTTCAAAACCCCAATAGTAGGAAAAAACAGATTTAATTTTTCTTTAACCCTCGATAGGTATGACGGATGAAATGAAGCTGACCGTTTTATTTTAGAGCTCCCGGCGACGGCGGACGGTGCATTCTTAATAGACTGCAATCGCGGTATGCATATAAATTTGCTGGCAATGAATTAAATTTTTCACATAGCCGCGCGGTGATACCGAAGCCTCCCCAGGGCACTGTTTCCCTGGTACCGGCTAGCTCCGGATAGATATGCTCTTGAATACTAATTTGACATTTAATCCTCTTATATTTATAGAAAAACATTTTATTTAAATTCGTACCATCTAATTTATGTTAGCTTTAAAAATAAACGCGATTCACATACAAAATATAAATTTAATTTTTCAGCCTAAAGTTTAAATACCAAACATTTTTTAAACATCAAAACGAATACTTTATTGTTACCTACGTCAATATTTTTAACTTAATTACTTTGAGTTTCCAACTCAACGTAAACAACGTTAACATAATAAGTGCCTATTTCGCCCAGCCGTGCATTAACGTGAAAAATTACTCGTGCTTCAGAGGAAAAAAAACGCTCGTTTTAATCAACCCGTTAAAAAATCGTATTCTCGAAAATAATCGCGTAGCCCGTTACTGTGCGGAAAAGTTAACGAGTGTTATTTAAACCGGGCCGGTCGGTTCGTTTCGTGGAAAAATTGTTCCGCTTTGAAAAATTTGCCCAAATGACGTAAAACTCATATGTGAGCGGACGGTTTGAGCGACGAATAACTACGGCGGACCCCTGGATGTATTAAGCCCCTCCGTCAGTTGGAAAGCTAGGTAATTGCAGGATATTACGCCCGAATATGAATCCGCAGCATTTTTGGATGGATCGTCCACTTGCCTTGATAGGTGCTCGCTCGTGAGCGCTTTTATTGTACGCCATATGGTGTACTGTCTAGACGCAGTGTTATGAAAATGCAAACTACTTAATAAAATATTATACGCAGGTCACTGCTTCTCTTACAATAAATTAACTACAGCGCTTATCTAAAACGTCCGCAGCATCCGTGGGACTGCGATGCGACGGGCAGCTTTATTTTCAATTTGTGTTGCCGTTGCAACCTTATAAAATATTAATAAAATTATAGCCCTCGTAATCCTATTTCTCTCAATTTCGCGAAAAACGTAAGTGGTGGCTAGAAAAAACTTGAATTACAGCTAAACATAACACTAAATCTAAATTTGGACAGAAGTGTGGGATATAAATCTATGAGATGCTATGCGTGACCCGCACGCGGCGCCTTTATGTACAATTTATTATAAGGGAAAAAGAATATCGACGCTTGGCTGGGCATCGCTGAACTGAAAACCAATCCTGTAGTCTCACTTAATACAATAAATATTTTCATTTGACAGCACAAAAAATTGCAGAATGGGCCAATAACTAAATAACGTGACCCAATTCAATGGTAAAATTACAATGTAGTACGGAACTATTTTTTCACCACGCAAATGGGTAAATGTCACATTTTGCACGAGAGCATAAAAGTGCATTGCAGTCGTGTCAGCCCGTGGAATATATGAAATGCTATATTCACACATTATATTCAAGTTTACGAAGTCGTCAACCGGACTTTTAATATTTTAGGACGGCGCCAAAATGATGGTAAATGCCTCGAGTAACCGACCGTAATATAATTTTATGTCTAAATGGGACCAGTCATTTTGGAAATGTATTTGTTTACTCTACTTTTAGGTACATGAAACTAATTTAATTATGAACAATTCAGTTTTATTTAGTTTTGAGAATTTGAAAATATATAAATAAAATAATATAGGCGCACAAAACAACAGTCCAGAATGAACCCTACTCACTTAAACAGCTGTTACACTATTTACTTAAATGGAATATCATCCCCCGCCTAATTAATTTAATGATAATTTCCAAGTAGCCAACATGCTTGAATATTATGATCCTTGACGACCCCATTACCCCATTGTAGATACACTAACGGCGTGGTTTGCGCCTTCCTTCATTAGATAAAGTTCTGCGCACCACACCCAGACTAAACGATGACGCATTAAGATCTTATTTCGAGTTAGTATTTAGGTCTCTAGTGAGGAGGAATGTAAATGTGGTTCAACCCAAAATATTTGCTCAACGACATTCTGATTATCCAAAACATATTATAATAAAATCGAACTCCCAACTGCTTAGCAGTAAAGGCACGGGAGAAGTCATTTGATTCATTTGGCCATTGGGTTATTTTAATCGATTTTAATCTGCCTTTTAACGTTCCCACTGCTGGGACTCAGGCCTCCTCTCTAGGAGAGGGAATGGGCCGTAATGCCGCGGGCCCAGTGCGGGTTGGTGAATTTCACATGTCTTCGAATTATTTTGAATTTAATTTAATCGAATGCTTGACTACTTATAATATATCAGTAATTTCAATGTCTATTACTGCCAAATAAAGTTTTCTACAGCTTATACTCCACCGCTGCCTAATTAATTTATCTACATAATTATGCGAGCTATTGCAGAATGACTCATGCCATGGTAAAAAGAAATGAATCACCAAAAGATTTTACCAATATGCATAGAGTAACAAAATTTAAGATTATTATACTTATATTGTCTGAGCATCAGTTTCGCGTCTGTTTTTATCTGATTAATTTTGTTGCGGGATCCAAGATTCTCCGGATTTCGTCTCTTTTCACTGCCATGGCGTTTTCCAGGGATCGCCACTGGTGTCTTATTTTCAGAGAGTGTGTGCAGCAGTTGATAATAGTTTTGGCGTTGTAGTAGTTGGGCGTATTTGAATCCGTCCAAAGGTTGCCTTGAAAATATTGTGTAATGTTTTCATCTATACTTTCTGTAACTTAGATGGTGTACATAATACTTGACGACACGGTTGGCGCAGTGGTTGAGCGTTCGGCTGCTGCGCTGCGTGTCGCGGGTTCGTTCCCCGCACGGAACAAATGTTTGTATGGCCTACAGATAGTTGTTCCGGGTCTGACTGTCTTGTGTATGTGAGTTTACATGTTTGTGAACGCACCCACGATACAGGAGTAAATCCAAGTGCGGGGTGTCGTTTTTTAAAAAAACAAACAAACATACATAATAAAGAGTATTCAATTATATTCTAAGAAAAATAGTTCTGTTATAATGCTAATGAAACTACTCTTCTAAACATATGTACATTACCATCACATTCCCGACACCGCTAGGTCTGTGCCGCATGCGTGAATAAATACGTTAATCGCATTCAGTTTTGTGCGGCCCAGGCCGATCTAATTAAGCTATGTGCGCTTTAAATAAATCACTAACTAAAACTGAAATTGTTTGCCCAACAAATTAGTTCGACTGCATGAACTGACGTTATGTAGAATACGTAATGATATGCGTCGTGATTAGTGTAATGGTATTTTAGTGCTTCGTACCGTTGTGAAGTACATAGATAGGTTATCCCTTGAAAAGTTTTGTCGAAGTACCTACCAAATTATCTATTGTAAAGACATGGATCAACATTGTACCAAGTACGTACCTACACACACACCCACACCACACATTGCCGTGGTGTGTACTGTTGTAGTGACAACAATAGATATCATTGAGAAAAGAAATCAAACCAAATGTCTAGTTGTGTTTATCTTATACTGCATTAAGGAAATTAATTCTTTCAATAGTCCGCTCGCGTGATGTGGAAAAATCCAGTCCCAAGTGTACTGAAAACGGTACGCTAAAGGCCAGGCTATTCATACGATTTTGGATTTAACAACTGTTTAGTTGTGTGTCCAAAGTTTATGGAGATCTGCATATTATCAACTAAATAGATAAACTAAAACACCACATTGATCGGTCGAACAAATTATCATAAACCCAAAGGGCCTTAGAGTCCAGATAAAGGCCACAAATTGGAACTTAACAGGTGAAACACTTTATTTAACAACTTTCCTTGTTTCCAAGTAACCAAGCTAAATATTGCATATTTATATTATAAATTAATGCATTCCCTGATTAACACTTAACTTATCTTACCCAAACACAAAACCTTCTTTACTTACATCTAAAGAATATAGAAAGAACAAAAAATAAGTAAGCAAACTAAAAAAATCCTTCCACTGTTGGCACTTTCTGCCTACCTCGTTAAGAACTCAGCAAAGAACACACAATACGGATTTAAAAAAAGAATAACATTTTCATATCTCAGCCAGTTCAGGAGCGAGGGGGGTTCGTGAGGAAGAGAAACACGACATCAGGTGTGCTTCGGGAACAATCGTGTTTCATTAGAGCAAACACTCCCAGGTCCCGCTTTCACGGTCTTGGAACTTTTGTGTACCGTGCGATGAAAAGATAAGCAAGTAGTAAAGTACACCTACTGAGTGACTAAGCCCTTGTCTTTGCACTTGTCTAGTATTTGACAGTATCTAAGGGCAATTAGCTAAAACTTGTATATTTTAATTTCTTCTGACTGAGGCTTTTACAGACGTACTTGAACTTTCTCAGATATCAATAGACCGGTTAAAAAAAATGCTCTCTTAAAAAAGTTTTTACTAGATTACATAACAAAGTCGTAATGATCATTTTATATACCAATGACCTGTAATATTTATTTGAAAAAAAAAACACTGTGTCACTGACTGGAAATAATAACTAAAATGGAACTTTTTGACGCAGCCAAAAATTATTTTTTTATGTGATCGTAGATCAAGTGTGCCAGCCAGCTTGTTTTTTTTTTTTAACGAAAGCGTAATGTCAAATAGTTATAAGTTGGTACAGTCAGCATCATCAACCGGGTACCCGTAACGCATTAAAAACCTTAGAAGGGTAACTAGTTGACCGCGCTGCTGCAACGCACCAAATACTCAGTCATTAACTGTGGGCCTTTTTTTCTGTATGGTAAATCATCAATCATCAGATGACTTCTTCCGTTCTAGACGGAGCGGAAGGGAGTGTCAGACTCTTACTGACTTAAACCCACCCGTGTTCCTCCTAGTTCCCTTTGCTTTCCAGACCGCAGTGACTCTTTCGAACTTATTACGCAACCCTGATAGGCACTGACCCTATGCGGCCCCATCTTGATTGCTGACATCTCTGGTGGAACACGATGGACCGTCGACCCGGGACTGGCTGTTATCATACGGCGAGACATCCGCAGGCCCAACTGAGGACCTACCATAAACTTTTAAAAAACTTGCCAAATGCAGGCTAGTTCACCTCAGCATTTTAACCTGACAGGTTTTGTACTTGAACTATGAGCATTTCCCACTGACCAGCATCATCTCATCTCATTAGGCTTGCTACATAGTCTCTGGTCGGTAAGCTTGCAGCACAAATTAAAAAAGATTTCTGAAAAAAGACGTTCTAAAATGCTTTAGCGATTTTTATATAAATTAAATAAGTTTATTTTTATGATAAGTTTAAAATAGAAAATAGTATGAAGAAACAATTGTTTTGTGGTAAAAATCATTTTTAAGAACTCGAAATAACATACTTACTTTACAAATTTGACACTACATAATTATTTTCGAACGTATTAAGTACCATCAAATATCATATCATGAATAAATTGGTATGTAGTAGATTACTACTGTACACACATTATCCACTACAGAGATAGGGCCCCTAGATAAACCTTATGTAGGCACCATTCATTTCAATTCTCGTTTCAACCTAGCCACAATTTTATTAGACGTAAATTAAAACAAACAGTCGCGCGTCCAATTAGTTACAGCCCATGACAAAGCCGTTAATATACATTTCGGTTTCCAACTTATTTGGATTGTATTTATTAGTATTTACTTAGTCTATTTCAGTTCGTGCATTATTTTGTTAAGAGTAATGTCGAGTTAGAATCACGTTTCAATAATCTGCTGTGATTGGTATTTTGGCATGATTGTTCTGGTTGTATAATGGATTCATTGAATGTTTATTATTAGATATGCCGCTTAGCTTACGCCCGCTATAGAAGTCTAAAATAACTTTCAGTAGGAATAGGCATGTTTCCATAGAAATATAAAATACAGGAGAAGTGGCAAGGGGGCGTGTCGGTGTCTTCGCGACATGCTCTGGGCGAGCATGTCTTACGCAATGGTCGAATCCGCGAACTAGTGCGCTTACGACCGCGAGCGTGATAAAATATAAGAATGCCGTGTTGTTCAGTGTTTTCTTGTAAAAACCGAAGCATAAACCAAAACTTTGTTAATTATGGAATCACTTACCATATCAAAATACAAGTATTTTACTATATTTGTCTTTAAAATCATGAAAAACAACAAATCGTAAAATATTTCTTGCTTATACTATGTTATTTTTGTTTTCAAATGTCACAGCGACAATAACATATTACAATGAATACACTGCTCCTTAACCACTACCTAAGTTTGTCGCTAAGTGACTGGATGAGCAATGTAAAAATCACAAAACGATACTTTAGCAAGCCGATGTATCGCATAGTACGGCCGCTGCTTCTTGCCGCGAGTTAGTGATGTAATTGTGCAGATACACTGTCGACAACAATGTCGATTGTTGAATGAAATATTACAAAAGTGTACCAAACTTTCTTAGATTGCAATAAATTTTTGGTAAATAATCGTTCAAGTGATTTTGGCTTTGAATTATCGTATGTATGCCTTATCCTCGTGCTACTTCCTTACTTTTTATGGTAATTGTATTTTACTTTCGATAAAGTTTCGAATGCATTATAGTAATCGGCATGTTTAAGATAATATATTAGTGACCTTTGCTTAAAATAGTCAACATATTCATGCTATTTATTTGTTATACATGGGCAGCATGGCGTGTGTAATAAATGCCAGAATCGATAAGTCAATCACTAGCGTATATGTAAAATAAATTGCTTTTGCACAGCACAACGATACCCAGCGTTGTTTTTTTGTGAGTAAGTTGCACGGTGTACTGTAAATATACGCTGTGTTTATTAGGATAAGGTTTATAATTGATTGTGTAGTACAGTCCGATTTCAAAAATGCGGGTGTGTGCGCGACTGCGTATCTATTGCTTTTACTGAACTGCATTCGTAGTAGTTGCCGGGTGGTAGGGCAAAACAGGAGACACAGGTTCCGATACATTTTCGGCTACAGGGCATATCTCCTTGTTTATTATATCTATGCATGTTTCCAACCTGAAATTTAGTTATTCAATTGCCGAAATACACCGGTAACAGTATTTCAAATGTAGGCGCATAATAATAGAATGGCCGGTATAAATAATTGAAGTGAATAAAACTGAAGTCGAAACCTTCTCCCAAACTAGGCTAGACCCACATGTTTTAAATATTATCAGCACACGAACTCGAAAACAGTTATTTCATTGCTTTTTGTTCGAATGCAGTCTCTTGCCTTGCCTTGATTGCAATGATTAACTTCGACCAATTGTTTCAAAACTTCACTAAACATTACTAAAGGTTTTCAAAACACATTTCTATTTATTTTCTTATTTACTATATATAATACTTTATTGTACGCCAAAAGTAACACAAAAAGTAGACTTAAAACTAAAACACATACAATGGGTTTTATCGTATTCTGTGATCTCTTCTAGACAACCTAGCATGGACAGTTTTTGTCTGAACATGAAATGGGGCTGTCATTGGTGTAACATAAACCAGTTCAAATATAATAAAATTAATAACAAGATTACATAGATACATACATACACATATCATATAATAGATATGTACATAAATACATACATACCAACTACACGCAGTAAAAATACGGAGGCCTATCGATAATCACAGCGACAGGTAATGTTCCCTTACAAGTCTTTTAAATGCAGGCAACGACTCATCGGCAACATACGGCATTTTTATATCTATTACACCCTATTCATAAATGACTTAAACAATTACACCGAACTTTTCATACCTAACATTTGTAACGCATACAGAAAATCATAGTCCCAATGTATAATATACTTTTCTTGAGAGGGAATAGTCCTTGAGGCTACTCAGTCGTGATGAATGACTCCCTAGGGCGATGCTAGTCGTATTTATCCACTGAAAAACTAGCGCCACAGGTCAACCAACTTAGGGCGAGTTAGGGGCGAGTTTTTTTACCGATAAAATCGCAGTAGTGGCTATTTCTTTAAACATGAACCGAGGGGGAGTGTAGAAAAATGATCCGCTATTAAAATAATAGAGTGCCTTTTAGGTTTTTATTTACATTGTAGCGGTTTTCTCTGCTTTCCTGCTCACCTAAAAACTGTAGATTTATTATGACTTGATTATTTCAAGCAATTCTTCACATCTACTCAAATTTACTGATCTGTAAGGAGATGGACGTTTCTGCCCAACCCCTTAATGATCGTATTTCTTTCTGCTGCGTAAATAAAAAATAGATACACTGTTTCTTCACATGAAATACGAAATAGGTAAAATAAAATTATTAAAACTAATATTTTATTACTCGTACATGATATATTCATGACTTACCTAAACAGAAAATATGAAAAGCTGAACTAAATAAACACTTCATAAAATTCTTTGACATTTAAAACATTAAGCAAAAACGGTTTACTTCATAATTATTTAATCATAATAAAAGCTGCCATAACGACATAATTCACTGGATTCTATGTTAATAAATAAATCATAAGCCGGCCTTTAAAACAATTTCATTAGACCGGCTAGTCCCTTTGAAATATAAATGAAAGCCAGAGCCACCGTCACCGTAAGAAAAGTAAATGCTGTGACATTGTCACGGAATGGAGATTTCCTCATACTAAATTAATTGTAAAGACAAAGCCGAACCGGGGACAGACGAAATGGACTCTTAACAGGAAGAAATTAAACTTGCAATTTTCGTGCAAATTAAGTTGACCTGAAATATTTGAACTTAGACCCTTTTATTTCGTTTGTAGTTACGTCGTGAATGCTAATTATGTGAAGGGTGTCCGTTTGAATTTATGGAATAATTAAAGTTAATTTTCGAGAACAAATTATGCAAAGACATAATTTGTTTATTGTTATCGGCATTTTAGATGTTTGCTAATCGCTTTGCGGGTGTTATTTATGTTTATTTATATTATAATGGGTTTTATTTAAATTTTATTCATACCTGACAAGGATAAACTTATGTTTCTGGCGTCTGGGCTGTCTCTATTTACAGATTAAAATGTTATAAACTGAAGAGGCCAAATAGCTGATAAATAATGAACCTTTACAAATTGCAACTGTATTAAAATGGGATATTTTCATCAAAGTTTTGTGTTACAAAAGCCTCTTAAACATGCAGTGTTTAAAAGGCTTTTGTAAGACGCGACACGTAACCCTATCCCCCGATTAGAACTACCCTCTTGCAGCACATTACAGCAATTGGCGGCACAAAACAATCGATCTAATGCATCGGGCACAAAGAGTCTCCGCTGAAAGGGAACCGTTGTATGTCGTGCCCACAAAATGTTTGAACTGTTGTTGAAAACTTTTAGTTGAACGGATCAACTCGAAGCTTTTCTTCTACCCCAAACAGTTTCAAGAGACCATGTGTCTTTAAAACATTGAATAAATGGACTTGTTCAATGGCTTTTGTGGGAATATGTTGAGCGGGGACTTTTATATTACTGTTTGTTCGCATACAAATAGTTTTCTAAGTTGGCTCAGTCGAATCTTCTCTTTTCTAAGCATTTTTAGTTATTTTTAAACAATTCTCCTAGACGGTTTCTCATTACCGTCATATTCCAATGTCACATACCGTGACTACTTACAATGGGGTCATCATACCACGTTTTAATCATCAAGCTAATACTGATTCTCCTCTTGCATATTTCTCAGTTGACTTCCGTCCCCCAGTGTGACGTACGAATACATCATGATTACTGTTAATATGATTATAGTAGTCGTTATAGTGGGGAGGAGCACGCGGCTAAAATATAACAGCCGCACGGGTCGATCTTCAAGGTTAAGCAACGCTTGCCGAGGTTGGCCTGTGGATGAGTTACCATCATTCAAGATTCCTTCATACTTCGGAAAGCACGCTAAACCGTTGGTCTCGGCTGAAATTTTTAGATATTCGGCAGTTGTTACGGATGGTCAGAAGCTAGAAAATATGCCTCCTGCTTTGCCAAGTAGCGCCGTGTTAATCAGTTAATGGGTTGCGGAGGTCTGGTAGGTAGCCGCTCCACATAAAATACTGGTATTCAGCTGAATCCGGTTTGACCGGGTGTTGACCCCGAGTAGTTGGGAGAAGGCTAGGCATTGCATTTGGGTTGTGAAAGTGATCTAGATAGGCGGACTACAAATCGATATTGGTCGAACTTGGACTCATTATCACCTGTCACCGTCAGCTATAAATACGGTCCGGTAATCCTAATCAATTTTAAGCTAGGTAACCGTACCGTAAGGCTATAACTCGAGAAATGCAAAAACTGCGGTATAAAATACCGTAGTTTTGTGAGTACGCGTAAGTGACATTTACACGCTCAAGTAACCTAACAAAGTATCAACAAACAACAAGGAAATAGCTGCAATAAAACAGAAACCTGCATCCTAGTAGCTACATCGATCTAATCTGTCACCAATTTCCACTGGCAGTCTTGATCACTCCGCAAACATGGCTGCAACTATCTAAACGATCCATTGCCGCAACTAACTAACCGACTGAGCTTAGTTGACTCTTTAGATAAATAGAAAACTCATTCCCTGCGACTGGACTCGCTCGCGATCACTCGACCCAGCAAATGCGAACGGGAATGTAGAGAAACTGGAAGGAAGGTTAGTGGGGAAATAATGAAAAGTTTGTTTGTATAGGTCTTATCTTTGGTCTAGTGATTTCACGGGTTTTTGGATAGAGGGACCTTTATCATCAATGATATAGGGCGTGCTGTAACTTACTTTTCTTGATGGGTACAGTTTGGGCTCCATTTTGTTTTGATGTAAATCAGTTGTGTAACTGAAAGATATCATAATCAAAAAGTACCTAAAAATAAGTAATTTTAGTAATCACTAAATTTATCCTACCAGTCAAGACTATGTAGGTATATCTTCCAATATTCTTGTACCAAATTTCATTTGTTGAGCTGTCTGCTTGTCCGCAATCTAAAATCAAGTCGAACCAAGTTATACATGTTGACACAAAACACCAAACTATTTACTCCAACAAAAATACAGTTCCTTCCATTTTCCTCGACCTCCGGGGTGACAAACCGTGCGAGTGCAGCAGAGTTGCAGTGGCCGCAACCGCAGCCATTCGCAACTAATCAGCAGCGTCTGTACATGACGACGACGACGTTCAAACAGACCTGTTCATTGTCATTATAAGGATTTGTCACAGAGACCACAGATAATAAGGTGCTAAAATTAGCTAGAAAAATGATTATAAATATGTAAAAAGTGAATAAAATGGCATTTTAGATTCTTTCACCATATAAGCCATGAGCCCGAATTTCACATCGGCAATAACAGTCAAATATTAATACTGTTGTCGCTCTGCCTGTTACGACTTTAGGAGATGGATTTCCAAAAATCCTTTCACCCTTGATAAAGGATTTCTTTTTTGTTTTAAAGGGAACTCTATTGCATCATGCTTCTAGACCGAACTAATCTGCCAAGGTTACGGAATTCGTTCGGCAGAGTCACCACGACCCTGAAACGCATAGGGCATTAGGAGGATCATACTCACGGTCATGACACTCCTCTTTTCCCCGCTCAGAGTGGAAGAAATCATTTGATGATTTCAAATCCTAAAGAAAAGATCGAACTAATATGTTATTTTTTTTTCTCATGAGGCTTTATGTTGCTACTTTTATGTTAACAAAGATCATAAGTAATTAAATCAGTTTAATAACTTAAAAAAAAACTATTTAAAAAATGACGTTTGTAGTGCTTATAAATGGAAACAAAAGACCTTTAAACAATTAAACCACGATACTTTTGAACCGTCACAAGTTGTAAACTAAACCCAGACGTGGTTAGTCCTTTCATCTAATGTAAATCAACCATTTTCTCCCAAAACACGCCTGAGCAGTCTAAGGGGCAGAGTCTGAAGAAATTAGACGCCCAAGTGTTTAGACGACCAAGTCACACAAATGACACAAACATGTCGACGCTTTGAGCTTGCAGAATTAGTGGGCACTGAGCACTACATTGAAATTCTAGAGTCGCTTTTGTATAAACATGTGTTTGTAGCCTTCTTGTGTGTGTTCTATTGAGTCAATTGTGAAGTTTGCTGCACAGCCGATTTGGAGCTTATTGCTCGGGATAATGCTTAATATGTTCAAGTATTTAGATTTCAAATCCAATCAGTGATTCTTGAGTGATTCATTCGTTCGATAGTCTGATGACCGGGTTTGGTCGGCATTACAAACTATGTACGAGTACCTATTCAAGATTGGCGGAAGTAGATACAGTCAGTGCTCTGCATTACCCTATTTCTATTATATTCTTAATTCTAAGCGGGGCCAGGTTATGCAAGGTACATTTGATCCAGGCGAACGAAGTCGCCATAGCTAGTCTATACTAATATTATAAAGAAGAAAGATTTTTCGTTTGTTTGTGCCGAATAAGATCCAAAACTACTAGACCAATTTCAACAATTTTTTCATCAATTGAAAGCTAGGTACATTATAAGCGAGTAACATAGGCTATATTTTATCCCCGTTTTCCTGCGGGAATCCCAAGGCTTGTGGTTGGATACTTTTTCATCCAATGACAGGAAATGAAGTGGTCGATGATGGAGCGAGCTTGTTTAGAAGTAACCTTATTGATTTAAAGACTTTTCCCTATTTCTGTCGTTCAAAGAGCAGCAAACACCTATATACATATATTGCGAGAATGAAAGTAACTTAGAGTGATCAGAGCAAGCCATCCGTTGAGAGAATGGATGCCAATAAATCGTCTTAAAGCGTACTTGTGAGTTTATTTATTTATATTAAGTACTGTTGCTTAAGTGCAAAAAGATGAAGGTATCACAAGCGGACGTTTTACTTATACAGCGAAAAAAGAATTGTGATTTCAAACTGAACTTTTTTCTATTAAACCTATCATTATCACAAACCTTTAAATTGTCCTTTACCATTGGTATTTAACAATGGTTTACCTACTATAATATATTTGCTGAAAAACAAGGGGAAAACCTCGTTCAGTTCATATTATATCTACATATTTATCCGTCCACGCTAGAGCCGGTCCATTTGATATTGTTACACAACTTATTCCTGGCACAGACTCAACACTGAATAACAATGGTTTAGTAATTTACAACACAAACAAACATAAATTCCAGTTCACCAACAATGTTTTTTCTTAATTAGCCACAGTACGTAGATTAATTTAGAAAGCGAGCTTAATGGGTGCAAGTTCGCTAGTCTAATTTGCTCGGGTTTAGAGCAAAGACGTGTTTCCATATAGAGAGTGAAGATTCCCGGGGAGTTATTTAACTAATTTTACATGCGGGGCAAGTTTTAACCCCACTAGCATATGTTTGCATTGCCTCGTCGTGGGTACGTCTTGCGAGTGCCGACTACGCGACTCGGCAAGACAAACTGGTTCGTACGCCCTTCGGAATTAGCTCGGCAAATTCAAACATCCAACTCCTCCACTTGTACGCCTGACAACTAGCGACGATAGCTGTTGTCAGGATTTTGAAAGCCACCAAGTTAACGTACAGTCTTGATTACCCGGCGCAGTTTGCACGAGAATGTTGTGCATGAGGTTTTCTAAAGACATTCACGCTGCAGTGAACAGGTTTACTTTAAAGTTTGTTACGCTAATCTGTACATTTGAATTTCAGCATGGAAAAACTGCTGAACAAGTACAATTTACTTGCGTGTCATCTCATTTGGCGTGTACTTAAGCAAATATAATAAAGCCAAATGATTTATGACGCGATGAATCTCTACAAAAGTATACAGGCAATGCTATAAATAATCCTAGAGTAATAAAATCCGAAATAAGAGAAAGCTCCGCAAAGAATAGTCGCAACAAGGAGCGTATTATTCAGTGTCACCAGCGGGACGTGTCCTGTAATATATGTTTTAATAAAAGGGTTTCAATTCTCACCCGAACATACATCACGCGAAGATACCCAAAGTATCAATAATATCAAAAAAGATCTTCAATTTATTATTCATTGAAGTCGCTGGGCGGGGTGGGCCGCTCTATAAATCCAGGGATCGCCACTAAATCATCGTTTGCAGGCGGCGGCGGAAGGACGTGTGCGGGCGCAATTTTTATCCATTTTTCATCGATGGAAACAAATGGATACATTGCCATTGTGTCCATAATTACATATCCATTTTCTCGACAAATGTCAGGAGCTAATGATTACGGATTCGATACGGCATGTGACCTCGTTCGTCGATCGGGGTTGGGTATAATTTTGCGTATTGTCACTGTACTCAGACCTAAACAAAGAGAGCAAGGTGCGGGCTCGTGCTGTACCCACTGAAAGAATCCATAAAAACTGTAATGGTACCCTCGTCACGTCCGGACATCTTATTTATCTAGTCACGAGCAAAATCATTGTTTCCTTTTTCGTTGTGTGTTCGGGCAAAAACACGCCTTATTACCGCCACCGGCTAACAGATGAACTGCTGAACAGGACCATTGTTCCCGGACCTTGTGTGTGACGTTTGTTCCTCGCAGACGCCAAGAAAAAATTGTACTCCCTCGTCGAGAAACGACTATTTATTCATGTGTTCTGTATATTTATTTTGCTGCTTGTGAAGTAAAATAAAAGGAAAACTACGAGAGTCATGTAAGTAAGCAGTCAATTTACACTTTACGCCTCTTATTTTTATTACAATGATTTATTTTGAATCTGCATATTATATTATCTAATTTATAATTAAAGATCTAATAATGAATACAAGAGAGACAATATTACAGAAATATGAAATAAATTGAAGACTTATTTTTGTGTAATATTATCCGGCTGCTTTTAATTACTTATCAAAGCTTCATTACCAATTAATTTTCTTGCTCCGTCACCTTTCCAAAACGAAGTGATAAGTGGATCTAATTGGTAAGAAATTAACTTAAGCGCAAATCTTTGTCCTCAGTGGATCAGCATAATAATATATCAGTTCACCGAGATTGCATATGACGGAGTAAAGTGAAGAATGAATACGAGGAATTCATTATCTGAAACAATAGAACACATCTGCTTAGGTCGATTTTCTAGGAATAGGTCAAATTACCGGTCTGTACGTTCCCGAGGGACATTTTAAGGCTGCGAAGGTCAGGCAATTCGTCCGAGTCAAGTACCTACTAGTGACAGATTTAAAGAAAAGGTTAGGTCATGTAATTTCTTCAACAGGAAACCGTCTTTTTCTTAAAAAACTTCCTCACTATCCTCCTAAATCATTTTATCTAGAGAGATGGTTTAACATTAAACATTATTTCATACTGAATTTCGTAGTACCCCGGAGACTTCACTTGTGCCCAACTGATGATAATATATCATATTTTCTTTATAGAAAGAGAGTCCTTTTTATTTTCAAGTGGACCTAACAATACTGGGGAACAATAAATATAAATACAGATGTAGCAGCCCTGCTTATCCCTTCGTCATACGGTTGAAACGTTTTATGAAATAACTTATTAATTATCTAGAATATAGATGACTAGCAGCAGCCCGCGGTTTCACCCACGATATTCCTGTTCCCGTAGGAATACGGGAAAAATAATAAGCCTATGTTAGTCGCTGAGAATGTAGCTGAAAATATAGTTAAAATCGGTGCAGTAGTTTCCGAGTTTATTCGGTACAAACAAACAAAAGATCTTTCGTCTTTATAATATTAGTATAGATAATGATGATGATGAATCCATGTCTGGACTAAAATCACATTGTTCTGAGATCCTATTATGTTTATATTAGTAAAATACCACTCACTGATTATTCACGAAATCTCATCATAATACCTGCAAACTTAAAATTTGGCAGGTAGGTTCCTTATAAGATATAGATCTGCTATGAGGGTACAACGGTTGTGGAAATTATCTGCACTAAATCTGCGCAGACGAAGTCGCAGGCGAAGTATTAGATTTTGTATATTTTTTGGGTACAAAAATAATTAGGAAGAGATACTTACTGCTGTGAAAGTTCCAAGTGAAAGCATGAACATCTTTCCTCCTTTAATAGTTATAGGCCTGTTTGCTCGTTCGACCAATAATCGTAAATTGCTTTTGAATCTACGGCAGCGTGGTGTCCAATCGCAGTCATAAACTGAAAAAGTTATTTGACTGCTCTGCAACAATAAACATATGTAAATCAATATTTTTTATCTCACAAATAAGCTAGACGTAATGTAGCTACTCGCATGCAGGTTTAAAGCTAAGGGAAATATAAATTTATAATGATAACCTGTGTAAATAATAAGCAGATACTAGTGCAATATATGTATATATCAAACCTTTAGAATTAAAGGGACCTAACTCGAAAATTGAAATTTTTGGCTAATGAGCAAGAATTAAAATCTTTAAAAAGTGTTGGGTAAAAAAACAAATATCTACCTAGACCTATGTATAAACTGCCCCTTTCTTAAGTCATATTGCGGAATCTTTTTCGTCGCTGGCTTTTAGAGTATGTTTTTAAGTTCATTATATTACAGTACATTATAATTATAAGTAACAGGAATTTTGAGTTAACCCTTAATTCGACAGATTTTTTTTTGTATTAAATTTGTAAAATCGTTACAAATTTTGTTCCTTAGCTTGTAGGGGATTGTAGAAAAAATACCTGAAAAAATCTACCTGCTTCAGTTTCCTGAAAAATCTACGTCCACTATAATGGACATCATCAAGTTCATAAGAAACAGATACACTCCAACTATGTGCAGTATACTTCCCATTATCAAAGAGAAAGAATAAAAAAACCAGTGATTCCGAAGGAAAATACTCGTTATATTTTAGAAAATTAGTCTAATTTTTACATTGACTTACGCTTAAAACACTAATAGGGACTCTGAAACCGTAAATATACGAATAAATCGAAAATGAAACCCCATTTATCAGGTTCCATGGGCTTTAGTACCCTTATATGGTATAGTAATATCATATATTATGCTATACTTTGTTTCTTCTTCCGTTGCAAAGCAGTTTCTTCTTACTTTTTTCAACGAAGGGACGTATCTTGTAATATCTGTCCTCATCTGGATTGACGTTGTCCACAAAGTGCAAGTTGCGTCGAATCTGTTCGAACCGTTTCAATGGCATGACGTTTGAAATCTGAATTCTGTAAACCAGAATTCAGATTTCAAAATAAGAAGAACCATGAGAAAGTCTTTCAACTCCTCCATGGTCAATTGTATGCATTTACCAGTTCTTTGGGTTGAGTATAAATACTTGTTTTCGATGATATCAATGAGTATATCTGGTGAGAAAAAACGATAAAAAAGTCTAACGGAGAGTCAGTAGCCGGTAAATCAAACACGAAGTCGTTTGATGGAATGTCAGCCTTATGTCTGAATTGCCCTATCTTCCATTTGTAGCTCACAATTAGTGTTTTTTGGTCTTTTTTGCTCGGACATTTGGCATAGCTTGTACTGGTTGTTTTCTCTTACGTCTGGTTGGCAATAGACGAAGCATTTGACGACGGAATAGACAGTAATGAGGCCAAACTTGGTATAGCATTAAAATTTACTTCATTGTTAATAATGGGAGTCAACGGAGGTTGCGCTTGGTTCAAGTTTTCTTCAATTTCTATCACAGGATTGTTTTCACTGTCACTGTCGCTATACATCAGAGGACCATGTTGGTCCTCTGATGTATAATTGCATGCGCTCTGTCTGATTCAATGAAAGGGCAGGGTGAGGAGGACAACTCTTCAATTCTATAAACAGCGATTTCCTCTTCGTTCTCAGGTTCAGAACAACTGTCTATCCGGTGGTGTATTTTCAGGTGAGACCAATCCTACTATACGATGTCCTCTAGACTTAAAGCTCTGAAAAATGATAAGTAAAAAGGTGTAAAACAGTTTTATCTACTGATCACTAAAAATATATTTACGAGATACAACAATACTTACCATTCTAATAATACGGCAACGGGTATACTAGGCATATGATTTTGTATTTCGTTTTCTACTAATTTGACGAGGGGAAGAATACTGGACATAAGATTTAGAAGTTACTTTACTAGTAATTCGACGACGGGAAGTATACTGGACATACAAATTGTTGGCGTCGTAAAGACTAAATAACACTAAATCAGATTATCAAAATATTATGAGTAGCTTTCGAGGTATGTTATCTTTAGTTTTCAATGATATTACAAGAAAATAAACTACAAAATCACGAATGCTACGCAACTTACCGAAAGCCCGCGCAGCGAGTTCTTCCTCCCCAACATCTCGATGGCAACTGCTCGCGTCCCGTCGATGTGAGCGCATTGTTGATTTTTGACAACGTAGTTCAATAGTTCAGGATGCAATTATAGTATCTCGGTCTTAGATATACGGTCTAATTTTTAAAATATATTTTTTTTAATCCAACGTGAAGTATATTGCACAGCGTCGAATTAAGGGTTAAGCCCCTTTAATTCTGAGAGTGCGATTCACCTTCTCAATGAGTCGAGATCCAAACCAACAAGGTATCATCACTTGAAGAGTCATCACAACTGTATACAGCGTTAGGAAAACAAAATACTTCGTCTCTGCTGGCTGAAATATTAAATAAAAAACAAAATTACTGAAAAATCGATAAAACTTCTCTCTTCTTGAAGGTAGGAAAATTGAAAATCACATTTACCATAGTAAACCGAAAGAGGCACATGCATATCTTACAGGAACCAGAACTGAATAACACAAATAATATCTCACTGAAGGCTTCCTGAATTAATTTACAGAATCTGAAAGCACATGCAAAACACAATTAAGTAAAAAAAACTGACTAAAAAAAAATAAAACTATAATTAAAATGAACTTACTCAGATACGGCGTCATAATGTTTAATACACTTAATGATTTCCGATACGGCGTTTTGATCATCTACAACTTTATCTATCGAGCCGCGAGGTGCGTCCACATTGACACAAACATCGGTGACTTTTCTCAACTTTCGATCAAGAATATCCAACTGTGCCATCGCAAGAAACATGACTCCGAGAAGAAACGAGTCTATGTTCACATTGTACAACATGTGAGAAGTGATACCGATGCTTTGATACAAGTACGCTGGATACAAAAATATAGCCTCATACTGTTCCGGTATGAAAGAATATCTACACACGGGAAACTCCAACTTAACATTGAAGATTAAGTGCACCACGAATGGAAGGAACACGTTAACAGTATTTGCTGACACTGATAAACCAGCTATGATCTTCCAATAAAACATAGACTTCTCTTTGGCTTTCTCTATCAATTTCACTTCTTCAGGATCATCAGATTGAAACATTTCACTTTCCAACATATCGAGCATTTTCTTAACTTTACCATGCAAGAAAATAAATCCTAATGCCTTAGACAAAGCCCCGACATTGGTGAAATAGAATATCAATTCTTCAGCAAAAATCTCCAATTGTTGGGGTAGGAAATAGAAGTTCATGGTGTATATCACAACGTATAGCACAGTGAATATGAAGACAAATATTCCGGAGCAATAAACATAACAAAGACTTGGATTTTCTTCGGGCCAAACGCCAAGAATTCTAAGAATTTTCAAATGTATTTTGAAACAGTCTATTTGGTAATACCCCATGTTTTCTTTTCTTATGTATGGTGCTTACTGCATCGATGCAAGTCTTCTTCGTTTTTCCTTACCAAGTTGGGCTATACTGGCTTATATAGGCTGAGGTCACAAAGGCTCGGAAAAAGCCTGTAATTACTCACACCACACTAAAACTAGGTATAGTCTAAATTAGTAAGTAGAGGTGTTTATGAATGCATCGCACGTTCTATTCGTCTTGAAATTTCTAGTTTACACCTATTTTAGTTCAAAGCAAATTAACAGCCTCTAGAAATTATTTTGCAGGTACATTTCCAAGACGTATAAAATATTAATACATGGGCAAAGTATATGAAGGTTTTAATGAATGTAGGTTAATTGCTGGCGTCGTGGTTTTTAAATGAGATGCAATTAGTGAAGGTGACGTTCTTCCAGCCGCAAAATGATCCAGGAAATCATACTTTAGGCATTCAAAACTGCCTACTACGTGCTACAGATTTTCGTAAACATCGTCGGTTTGGTCTCACAATTTATTTGCCTACTACTATTGCTTGTTGTTGTTGCAACAAATGATAGTTTAATAAACCTATCAAGTGAATAAATTATAGTCAAACTATTATCTATACTTATATACTTATAATATTATAAAGAGGAAAGATTTGTATTTTTAACCGACTTCTAAAAAAGGAGGAGGTTCTCAATTCGGATGTTTGTATGTTTTTTTTTAATGTTTGTTCGCGCATAACTCCGTCGCTTGTCAACCGATTTGAAAAATTATTTTTTTGTTGGAAAGGGTATACTTCCCAAATGGTCCCACGAAATCAACCAAGCGGTTTTCGAAAAATCAATAAAAATCTGAAAAAAATATCTACATTGTCTACATTGACGACCTCTTAGTTTACTCTGCAAAGGAGCAGTACGTTTTTTTACACTAATGTGATTGGTTCGTTTAGGGTGTAGGTACCACTAAAAGTGAAAAATCAAAAACTTTTTAAAAAGCTTTACATTTTTGTATGTAACGAATAAACTCGAATGTAAACATTCTTTCACCGTTAGAAAGCTACATTCACCCTGAGTAACATAGGCTATATTTAATCCCCATATTCCCACGGGAACGGGAACTACGCAGGTAAAACCGCGGGGCGCTGCTAGTACCAAATAAGGAAAAAGAGCCCTTATTACGCCTTTTTACTAGAACACGTAGATACTTATCAAGTTGAAGTAATTAGTATTATGTATATCTAGAGTTATAAAATTAGACCAATTTTTATGCACTTGAACTCTGAATAATAAATCAAATGCTAAACCATTTCTGTTGATCTAAAATGATGTTTGTCAATATTATTTTATGCTATTACAAGCTTAATTTTATCTAGTTTGGTGTTAGTAGAGTGAACGATAATTTATACTTTACACTTGAAATATACAGGATATTAAGGGGTCATTGTAGTCGTCATTATGAACAACTTTTACTATGGGACAAAACCTGAAATCGCGAAACACATATATTTTGATTAGTTATACGAACATAAATGTAAGGAACAGCTGTTTTTTTTTAAATATACATATATGCATTTATATTTTTTTATAAAAATATATTTTTTTTTTATTTGGACCACTCGCAGTTCAGCACACTAAGACTGGTTACTGCTTAACCGATTATTCCTGTGGTGAGATTTTAGGATTAACCCTATCACTAAGCCTCTGAGCTGCCCGTCTATCTGACTGTCCGTCCGCAGGCTGTATCTCATGAACCTTAATAGGTACCCAATTGAAATTTCCAAGGTGTGTGTGTTTTTATTGTCACTATAACAACCAATAATAAAAATTAAATTAAAGGGGACACATAAATGAAACGTGTTTTTAACCGACTTCCAAAAAAGGAGGAGCAATCTGTCTGTATTTTTTTTTTGTGTGTTTCCTCATAACTTCGTACTGGGAGTATCAATTTGATGATTATTTTTATATTCGAAAGCTGGTGCTTATCGTGTGTTCCCATTTAAAGTTGATTGAAATCTGACGGCTAGTATTTGAGTTATCCCTAATAATGAGTGGCTTCGTCTACATTGATGATGAATTCGGTGTTCAAAAAACGAAAAAGCAACCGAAAACACTGAGCTTTGAAATTAAAGTTATTTTGTACTTTTGGTTTTTTTGTTTAAAAGTCGGTTGTATTTTTTGTAAAGTTTTTTTTTTCGGTTTATGGTACGGATTCCTGCTAGTGAGAGTCCGACTCGCACTTGGCCGTTTCTTTTTTCCATTTGCTAATTTTCTATGAAATACTACAAAATATGACTTTACTATGCAAGCCTAACTTGTTTTTATCATGACTATGGGGTATTTATATTTATTTACTAAATAATGTAGGTTAGCTAAGATATTTATTTTTTGTGTTTTTGCCATGTTGGTTAGATAAGAAATTTTATTTGTGACTAGTCTACGATTTTGTTATATGTATAAATATGTTTTTTTTTATTGTAAGCTTACAGTAATGAGAGAGGGGGTAGCTGTAAATCAGCGTTGACCAGCGTTATGCTGCTCACCGCTCAGCATTTGCTGAACCCGCTCCCTTTGCCACACTAAAAACTGTTATTTTTATAAAAATCTGTTTTTTCTTTTTCATAATGGTATAACTATTATAGTTATACCATTATGAAAAAGAAAAAACAGATTTTTTTATTTTGTGATTAAACATTTATTGCTAACACGATAATAGTGTTGGCAATAAATGTTTCCTTCGTTCTTTCTTTCTTTCTTCTTCACTGGTTTAATGTCATATTTCTCGTTGATAAAACGTATTTAGTTCACGTTTACGGTAGTATAAACATCCATATTTTATTTTTTTATTGACATTATCGAAAAAAAAAATAACTTAAATAAACTTATCTGACCTACCTTACTTAACTTTAATTTATCTTATTATTACAACTGGCGGGCAACCTTAAAAAAATTCGTTTATTATAAATAAAATAAGACCATTTTCTTTGTGCATTTTTATTATAAGTAAAAGATCGTGCTAAAAATTAATTGAGAGCTAAAAACTAAGCATGTTATTAATGCAAGCAATTTTCTGAAATTAACTTACTTGAACTTGAAAGGTAATCAATCATGAATTAATATAATTTAATATTAAAGTAACGTCAATCTAAATAAACAGCAGGCATTGCCTAATAGACTGGAACTTTGAAAATAACAAGCTAGTCTAGTTTATAATTAATGAAAATTAAGCACTCTATATTATTTGTTAGGCCCTGTTCGGCAGCAAATTAAGACTCAGTGAAAGTGGAAACCTTTTAACGTCGTAAAGACTACTATTTTACCAAGGCAAAATACCATGGCTTCTTGCAATCACAGCCAAAGTACCTACGTGAAAAGGAGATTATTATAATTACACTTATGAGGATTTTAGTCTTGCATTTGTTGAAGCAGAGTGAAGAACGAATAAGCGGTATTCATTATCTGAAATTAAAGAGAAAAATTATAAAGTAGTAAATAAAATATGAAGAACATTCATGCCGCTACAATTTTTTGTTTCTATGCTGTTGTATATACTTACAGAAGTAAAAGCAGGAAGTGAAAGACAGAACATCTTGCCTCCAGTAATAGAGAGAGGCTTCTTAGTTCTCTCCACAAAAATACGCATATTGCTCTTAAATTGACGTGATCTAGATGTCCAGTCACAGTTATAAATTGAAAATGCAAGTAGGTTGCTCTGAGAAAGGAAATAAAAAAGAAGATCATCAAAACCCATCACTTAGATCTTTATAACATTGCACATTAGGAAAAAACCATGATGACTTACCTTCTCCATAATCCTGGTACCAAACCAACAAGGCACCATTATTTGCAAAATCATCACACCCATATAAAAACCAAGAAATAAGCAATAGTGCAGTGGTGCTGGCTGGAATTAATGTCACTGTTAATATTTCCATATCAATGAACGAAAATCTTAACATGAATAAAATTGATATTTATTTCTTACCATTGTGAATCTCACCAAGCAAACGCATATAATACACGATGCCATGCCGAACTGTACAAATAACGTCACACTGAAAACTTCTTCTACGAGATCACAAAACCTGCGGGCATATATGAGGCACCATAAAGATACAATTATTTGTGAACAGAACAGGGACGGAGGAGAAAAGAGTTTCCACTCACCTGCCCACTTCATCAAAGTGTATGATACATTTATTCATTTTTATAACAGCTTCCTTATTTCTGTCTCTCGGTTGTCTAGATATTTCAGTATCCTCATTATCAAGCTGATTTTCATCTGTTACTTTCCTTAACTTTACATCGAGGACATCTAGCTGCGCTATTATGAAAATCAACAAGCCCAGAAAAAACGTATCAATATTCAAATTGTACAGCGTGTGCAAAGTTATGCCGAAATATTGATAAAAATATAAAGGATAAACAAACATATCTCTGAATGACTCGGAAATAAACCCGTAACTGCAGACAGGAAATAACAACTCTGTTCCCTTTATAAAATGCAATATTAAGGGCACATTAAGGGCAAAATTTGCTGTAACCGACATGAAAGCTACAGCTTTCCAATATATCTTGTTGAATTTCTTGGCTTTTGCTATAATAGCTTTTCCTTCAGCATCATCAGGTTGGAATATTTCACTTTCCAAAACGTCCAGTATAGCAACGATTTTCTTATGCATTAAGAGAAACGTGAGAACTTTAGACAACACGGCACAGTCAGTAAAATAAAACATCAAATCGTCAATGAAGATATCAATTCGTTTCGGCAAGAAATAAAAGTTAATGGAGAACAGGACAAAGTAGACATAGACTAAAGTCATAGTTAATGCTTTGGAATAGTAGCTGTAACTACGACTTGAATCATCGCCGGGCCAAATACCAGTGAACCTAAACATCTTCAAGTTTATTTTAAAGCAGTCTATTTGATGCAATTCCATTATCCCAATTGTTGTATAGCGAGCGAGTGAGATACAAGTGTATAGTTCCTGTGCGTGGATCTGATAGGTGTGTTGTTACAAAGTAGCCAAGACTTGCAGAATAGATAATGTTTAGAGTGAAGTGGAGTGGCGTTTGTATTGCTGTTTTTTTAGCTTGCTGTGTTTCTTGCTACCGCCAATCACGTAAATAAGCTTAAACATAAAACTTAGCTTTTATTTTAATTGAGTCATGCAAAGGACTGCTCCAGCGCCAATGATTCAAATCTCAGATAATACAGTAGGAAAAGCAGTTATATAGTATACTAGAACTATCTTTCCATCGGGTGGCTAACTTTTGTCCGAAGAAATTGGTTAGGCATTGTTGATGACAACAAATTTTGGTTTAAAATATTCACATTAGCTTCATAATAATAAGTATACATAATAATATAATTAACTAAATATGTACAAGCTTATTAGCTAAGCTTGAAGACAAAAACAAGTTAGTCGTGCATTATTGTAAGATAAAAATAATCCTCAAATATTTTGACCAAGAATTAAGATCACTCTTCGATGTCAGTTCTTTTTTTTTTCACAAATAAACCGACTTACACATTTGAAAATCATCTCATAGAGCTTTTTATTTTGATACCTCATATGACCAAGTCATAATAATACGACGACGCTTTTCCGCCATCTTGTTATATTTTTTTTTTCAAATTCTTATATCCTGGCACTTGTGTACCTTTTGTATCAAGGTACAAATGATAGTATAGTACACAAGCTTTATCTATCTTAAAATGACAAGAAATATTGGATACTTACAAAATAAATATCATATATAAGGCGAGTTTAAAGAGTTTCGAATTTGTTAAAATCTTTCAATTTGTTAAGGCTGCAGGGTTTGGCAAAAAAGTCTTTTTTATGGCAAATCATCAAGTGATTTCTTCCACTCTAGGTGGAGCGAAATGGAGTATCAGACTCTTACTGATTAAAACACACTCGTGTTTCTCCTAATGCTCTTTGTGTTCCAGGGCCGCGGTGAGTCTTTCGAAAAAATTCTGCAACCCTAGCAGACATTGGGGTTCCATCTTCTATGCTGACTTCTATTTGAGGCGCACGTGGAACACGACGTACCGTAGCTTCAACCCTGGCCGTATTGTTATCGAGTTCTACTCCCTACGCCCGAGACTTCTTCTGTTGCGGCGGGGCAAAGAAAGCCTACCGACAAACTTCTACCATCAAAAAATCCTATCTCACGACTCCATCGCTTTTGTTCTACCCATAATCATACCCTGGCTTGTTATTAGCACTTTTTCTACAAAACTGCATTTCTTTTTATTTAATTAAAAAGTATACACATACTAGACTACCACATTATAGTTTGTTCAAAGGACATAAAATTCAAAGAGTTAAATTAATTGCTTTCTTTTCAATAAGGTGAAGGTTTTTATGGTTACCTACTTTACTATTGTTATTATAATATATATGTTAATAAAAACAATCTTTAAGGCTTATGAATTAACTTATTCTTATCTCTCATATTATTATTATCTAAGGGCCGAATCACAGTACCTTGAGGTACTCCTGCATTTATTTGAATAATTTACGGCACAGACAGCAAAACTAAAACTCATAAAAAAGACTATTACCTATAGCCAAACCTTCAGAATCGTTTGGTTTGATTATTTCACTTTTCTTGATGTTACCTGCACATAAAAACAAAGTTCAGACTTTTGATAACATGACTTGATCGCTGAAATAAAGATAAATTTTAATTTCGGAAGTTAGTGTTAGTGTAAAAAACGAAGAAACAACCAAAACACTGACTTCCAAAATTAAAGTTTTACACTTTTTGTGTTTTTTGTTTAGAAGTCGGTTGTTTTTTTTTTTCTACAAAGATTTTTTTTACTTTTGTGTGGTGAAACCGCTAAACGTACCCATCACAGCGTACGTGTTATAAACTAGTGTAAACAAAAAACAGACATGCGATTTCAGCAATCCCGGAAGATTTGCTATCATTTATTGAAGTGTTCTGTTTCCTGTCTCCGTTCATCATCAGATCTTCACCAAACTAAAAAGGGACTACCTCGAAATACTAAGATGCTCTTCCAAACCATCGTGTGCTGTTTATCTATATGAGCTATGCCCACGACTTCGTTTGCGTGGTTATTGGAAAAAAAAAAATCACATAGATAAAATATGCATACAGGCAATAACCTGAATTACGAATATCTAACCCCTCTTAGAAATAAGATAATAAAAAGAAGGTTACACAGGGCACCTCTTCCGTTTAAAATGCCGACCAGCCCTGATATCTCCTGGTACTGCGAATGCAATTGATTCTTAATTTCGCACTACTTCAAATGAATTAATAACACTAACCAGTAACCCAAATTTAACCATTTTCCAAAACGTTTTTTTTTATGACTTAGAAGATTTGAAGAAGCTCCTGGCTAAATTATACAGGATCGATATTCTAGGTAAACCTAGAACATCGCTCCTGTATTTTTTAGCCGGGAGCAGATCCATCCACAGATCAACCTCGGCAAGTGTTGCTTAACACTGAAGGTCGACCCGTACGGCTGTTAAAGACACTAAACCATGAATAGGATAGGTTGTCCGGCCTCTTTCCCAATTGAATACCTCTAAATAGGCTATCTCACCGTCGGCTTTCAAGTTATAAGACCTGGCAATCCTATACATTTACGCTTATAAGTTTAACAGACATGATCGATGGTCACTTTCAACATCATACGAATAACGCCATCTATCGACCATAGATTGGAACTGTTAAAATAATATTATGCAGTTTGGAAGATATAACGATAAGGTAATAAAATATTCACTTTTCCTTTACTACGTATTAAAATTAAAAGTTTCACAAATAACTCAACAGTATATTTTAGTGTTATTTCCATGCATTCGAAATAAAATAGTAATGGTACTAAGCAATCACTATTTTATTTCAATAGATGTTGTTGCATGTATGTGTTTCACGTAATGAAAAGTAATTTCTTTTTTAACACTTTAGATTCAAGTATCTTTTGATGAAACATAAACTAAGTTATTTTCTCAGTTACGCACAATTTTAATGTGTAAAAGTTTCCTATATTACTTTTATACTTTCTGTGCTATTATGTGTGCACATCTTAACAGACATACAGACATAAATTGAAAAAACGCTAGAAATGGTCTTTTACTTATCCTTCCCTAACTCCCAGGCTATTTTTTTTTGTATTGTACAAAAACGACTCTTCTACAGATTTATTATACATAGATAGATAGATAACTCAAATACCAGTCGTTCTTCACTGAAATTTAAATGGGACCACATGACAAACGCCAGCTTTCGAATATAAAAAGAATCATCAAAATCGGTACACCCAGTAAAAAGTTTGGAGCTAAAACACACAAAAAAAAATAGTAAGAAGTTGTCAGAACTTTTTTTTAATGTAAAACAGTCGGACTGGTGACTTTTTTAGAGAAACCTTTGATGTATCGACTTACGACACGATTTTTTTTATATTTCTACCTTACAATAACTAATGATTCCGTTATCAAAAAGAGATAGAGCTAAAAAGGACGTATAGCACTACCATTTTTTCCAAATGGAATCGTATCGGCAATGACACATCATAATCTAGCATTTAGAGAACTTGGGTATTATATTGCGTACGCGCACCTCTCTCTCTTCATGCTCCTAGACACTCCCCAATGAATCTACATGCCAAACAGCTTTCTACGACCAGAAGTTTCGGCTGTGCGTTATTTGTCCGTCACTCATCATCAGTAACGGCAGAGTTTTCAAATATACATATTTATAGGTATGTCACCAAAAAATTGTAAACTCCATAAGGTTGTCTTGTGTGATAAATCTTTATTATATTATAATTTCTTGATGTATTTTGAAAAAATCGTTCTGTGTAAAATAAATCCCACCTAAATTCAATTGTGTCCAATATATCCGTATCTTATTAAGAAAACATAGTTTACAATTTCACGCGACAGTTTACAATCTTGCAGCGTTTGGAATTTTCCCGTGATATACCTATATAATATTAAGCCGAAAATTGATCGAAGTGGCTTGCAATTGGAGAGGCCTATGTCCAGCAGTGGACTGCAACAGGCTGTTGATGATGATGATATTTATTGATGATTACGTAACTCTTCATGCCATCAATAGTTTTTTTAGCATGTGACTTGCAATATAAAACTATTCGCCGCCTAAACTGCTGTATTTTAATAATTAAAGAGTACCCACACTAGACTACTCCATTAGAGTTTCTTCAAAGTGAATGTGGAGCTATTAATTCATGGGTTTATTTCAAAGGGGTTAAAATTACAATAAGTGCCTTCTCTACTTAATCAGGGGCCGTTGAGGAACGATGTAGGTTAATTGAGAGTTCCGTACTTTTTAAATGAGATGCAATTAGCAGAGGTGACGGTCGTCCATCCGCAAACGGAACCAGAGATCCGTTCTAATTAAGAGACTATGCTAAAGAAAATCTAAAAAAATATTTATAAAGGCCTCGAAAACTCTTTTGTTGTAGTCTAGCAAGCGGGTCTAGTGGGTTATGAAAAAAGAAACATATTCCGTATGGCAGGTAGAATGGCCTAGATTTTTTAGTTCGGACCAGTCTCTTTCGATAAGAGTCAAACTCGTCCCGCCATAGGGTAAAACCGGGATAGATGTCCCAGTAGTATAGGTGCCCCGATTGTAATTACTCTAGTTTCACGGATCAATCGCCTGCTATTTTATTTATGTATGTATTGGGACTTCGGGAGACTTTTCAAATACCACTAAGTGGGCCGTGTCTCAAGTCTGTGTGCATGATTTGATTTGATTGCATGGAAAGGCAAAGTGTAATCAAAGATTTCAGCGGGGGGCATTTTTGTTTCGACATGGACCACTCGCAGTATAGCACACTAAGGCTGGTTACTGCTCAACTGGACAATCCTGTGGTGGCCTCATATGAATTTAAGTCCCTCAGCCAGGGCTTCAGCGGGTCATCTATCCTAAACGTAATTTATATGGACTAAGCAACTATCCTGTCTATGCATAGATGGACAGTCCTACAATAGGGATGTTGCCTGAGTAAAAAATATATGATTATGTTTAGTCCGTCAGTTAGATTATAGAAAAATATTGGACACGTATTTTTTTCTTTATCAAATCTATAAAAACTGACGAAGATAAAAAGCATCAAAGATTAGGAGTGGGAGCGTGTGACGTCACGGCCCGATAAAAACTGTAGCGAGTAGTGACGTCACACGAGTTTTTCACGCACTGTATCGTCTTCATTTTTTGTTTATGTGAAAAAAGAAAAAATACGTGTCCAATATTTTTTGGAAATCTATCAGACGGACTAATCAGATTTTTTTAGTCAACTACCCTATTGGTTGGAGGTGCGCGGTGGCTGAGGGGGCGCGCGGGCTGCGCTAGCTGCCGGTGCTGGCAAATCGTGAGGGCTGAGCATCACGTCACTCAAAATTCGTACCCTGGCGAAGACACTGCGTTTTGTTTTATCATTGTAGGTATTCCTGTATTATACCAGATTGTTATTTAGTCCACGCATTTTATTAATTCGCTCCTGTTCCAGAGCAGTCGTCGTAGTATCGTCAACAAACCCGTAGATGCCCCAAAACGAAGAGGTCTGCAAAAATCGCTTAAACCTACTCTGGATATATCAAAGAGAATGTTTTTTGCTTTTCATAAATTTGTAGATAAAAATCACAAGTACTTGCCAGTTTCACAAATAACATATTTTTCTTTTTGTTCTGAGAGATATAATATGATTTCAAAAAGTGTGGCATTTATCCTGGTTTTACCCTACATGTCACCAAATATCATTTCGATATGTTTTTGAATAACGTCGTCGTAACTTAATTGTTCAAAAAGGAATGCTGAAAGTCAGACACAGGCGTAATATATTAGGTTTGAAGATAGTATCTCATAGCTAACAAATTGTAACAGGTTGCCAATAGCTATAGACTATATATCTACAAAGCAACCAATTTCCTCCGTTTGATTTATGGCCTCAGTGTATTAAGTTGTCATAGCTACTTTACTACTTTGTCATTTTATCTTATATTGATACCGTTTTTGTTGACTACAAACTATAATGCAAATTTGAAAAAAAAAATGCAAAGAGTTTTCTTCCCTATGACACTGTAATATGGAAACATTGTAAAAACTGTTTTTTTCCTGGCGATTCTTCTCCATAGGAAACAACCAATTGGCATCGTGCACTAGCGTCTGTATGAAATAAAATATTTTGAACTTAGATTTTTAGGGTTCCGAATCTTTGTATGAAAAAAGGAAACTCTGTAGTTTGTTTCTATATCCGCCATCTGTCACTGCCGATTTTCGCCCAATATACTGAATTATATTTAATAATTTTAATACACTAGCTGCTGCCCGCGACTTCGTCCCCGTGGAATCCCCGATTTTAAAACATTCTTTATCGTTGCTCCGCTCCTATTGGCTTAAGCGTGATGTTATATAGCCTAAAGCCTTCCTCGATAAATGGTCTACTCAATCCAAAAAAAATTTTTCAATTCGAACCAGTAGTTCCTGAGATTAGCGCGTTCAAACAAACAAACAAACAAACTCTTCAGCTTTATAATATTAGTATAGATTGGTATAAAAAAAAAACAGAAGCGTATCGAAAATAAATATATTTTGGAAAACTGGGTTCACTTTTGCAAGGTAAAATAATTAGAAAATTAAAAAAAAGGTTTTTCTACCTGGTACCATATCACATGAAAGGGCTAATAATATAGGGGCTCAAAAGTGCAAACTTAAATATTAAATATTTTTTAATAATTTTAAACTACGAGTATTCCATTCCAAAATTATTAAAGTTTGTATATTAAAGTTTTTATCCGGTTTGTTAACGGCAGACAAAAACCTACTTTACCTGCATAATTTATTCATATTTTGAAAGTTTTTGGCAAATCCAGAGAACAGGCCGCTGCAGTGATTTTATTATAAACATAACAAGTTTAAAGTACGATCTCTAATCAGATGTATAATTTACTGAACGGTTTGTTATCCACGACAAACCATAGAATATTATAAAGTACTTTTATTTACATATATTTCCACATTGTTCTTGATTTTCGTTGTACCCTCCACACCCTCAGACCGTCTAGGTAAGCGTCGCCTTGCAATCAATCGCCCGGGGCCACCACCCTTGCATGTCAATATTTATTCATAAATTGAATGTGGGACTCCGTACCTCTCTTTAGTTTTACCTTTTCGGTTTGTTTATTTACTCAATCATCAGTAAAGCTCGAATTTGGATGAAAAAGCAACCATAAGTTGCTATTATTTATGAAAAATAATAGCAAAAATAAATAAACTATGACTAACAGCTCCAAAAAGAATATGCGCTCCAAAACGCAAATAGTCGATGTCGGTCAAAAGATGCCTGAGCATAACATGTGTATCGTGGCTTATGGTGTCAGTAATACGAGGCCGCGGCAGACCACGAAGGAGATGGCGGGACAACCCTTTGTTAAATGATGTCCTATCAAAAATAAATATAAATCATTTGGAAAAATAATAGTTTAAAAAAACTAAAAAACACGCTTTTAGCACGCACTAAAAATTACAAAATAATTGGGACATTTAGTTTGATGACTCAAGAGTTTTCCCTTTGCCAAATCTTCATTAGATTGCAGGTAAACATAAACAATTTCAGTACGTGATGAACGATAAATGATATTTAAAAGTACTATTATGTAACTTGATTACTTTTTCCCTTGAATGTAAGTCCGAAATTCTATATCTTTTCTGTTTTCAACACACACTGTAGCCGATTTACGCCAAAAATTGTTTTTTATAAATATCAATTTAAAATGAAACAGAAATGTATGTTATTTTATTAAGCCTTCGGGCGTGTTCCGGTCTGCAGGGATATGGGGATATCCTTATTGTATCTGCATTTTTTGTCTGTTTGTTCCTTTTATTTAATATACATGAATCTGGTAAGTAAACTGTGCATTCAATATTACAATTTACAATTATTTTTTCTTAAATAATGTGTTCGCTATAACTTGTTTAACGAAAATAGTTTAAAGCTTTTTTTATGCCATTTCATCACATATACAAAACAAGTTCAATTGAATAACAATGTAATTTGGCCAAAATACGAACGTGGTTTTTTCAATAGCGTTGCCACTATGTAATACAGGTGTTTTCCGTGATTTTTTCCATGCATAATAGACTCAAAAACCGTTGTCCCGTTGGTGAAGTTGCGAACTTTCGTGTTGTTTCGACGTATGATAAACTTCAGCCTCAACAGGTAACTTTCAGCGTCGAACGAAAATTGTTGCTCGAAAACTAGTGATGTTCAGTTCGGCATAGTTGGAACACTTTCAATTATGACTGTGCTAGTGTCGGAATAAAATATGATCGACCACCTATTCTGAGCGTACCTCGTTGAAATATAGACTTTAATGTAATGTGAATAACTTTAAGTTACTTAGATATGTTTTATGCAAAATTTTGCAAAGAAACAATTTTGTATCACAAAAAGAAATATATAAAAGTGTTTGTAGATAATACTGAATCTGGATATAATTCGACATTCAAAAGTTTCATAATGCGAAAGATTTCGAAGAAAATTCCAAATACTTTCTTTATATGACGTCACATGCTCGAAGCGCAACGATTTTTTTTTAATTTTCATTATATAACGGCAGTTTATCTGTTGACTTATTGACTATTTCATGGAACCATATTAGATAGGTAGGTAAAAATATGTTTTAAATTAAACTACATCTACTGTTTACCTCACCTCTTACCTCATACACCTCCATTTAACTCAGCAAACAAAATATTACCTCATATTTCATGAGCCCATAAACATTACACCAAAATGAAATCTCCTTACCTTGACTTTGCGAGCTTTATTATTTCATATACAGGCGTAAAAGCCTCTTGTTTTTTTGTGGAACTATAAGCCCAAATCCATTATCAGAAGCCCGCAGAATATCTGCAGAACCTAGACAGGCACTTGTTTTTATGCCGGTTAAAGGTAGACGTCCACAGTTCCGAATCGAACGCATCGTATGAAAAGGATTTGTACCTACTTCCGTGCACTGTTTCCGCAGCATTTGAAAGAAGAATGCAACTGCTAGCAGTTTAATCAAAAAACTTAACGAACGGATTATCGTCATTATCAAATTTCCACTGATTACAGATCAGTGGACACACTTCTAGGAATGACTTTATATACCAAACTAAAATCCGTTTGAAACGAAACTAACAAAGGGAGCAATGTGAGACCGTGTACGCCTACCTTTAAACGTACGGCGCCCAAAGGCAGACGTTTACCGGTAGCATCAACTGATTGTGTACGTATGTGTTATTTTTATTCAGAGGATAAAGCATGCCTCCGGGGGTTCGTTACGTGCGCGCCTCATCCCACTTCTGATGGTAGCTCTTTACCTTCTATTATTTTGCTTGAGATTCTAGGGCTACCTGGTGTGAAGTATGCTTCGGATTGCGTTTTACGGTGCACTGCGTATGCGTTGCATATGTGGAGCCATTGTTACATTGATACAAAGCACTAATGACGGCGACAATTTCTGAAATAGATTTTTTTTGCTAAGCTTTTCGTGAATGGATCTTGAATCTTTCTGCACAGTATTTTGTCAGTATTTCGATTCCAAATATAAAGAGAATTAATATAGAATATCCCTTTTTTTTTTTTTTTTTTTTTTCTGGGTGGGAAATCATCAAAACCCCTCCCGCCCTGGGTGGAGCGGTAGGGAGTGTCAGACTTTTACTGACTAAAACCCACCCGTGATCCTTCTTGTGCCCTATGCGTTCCAGGGCCGCGGTAACTCTTTCGAACAAATTCCGCAACAATATAGAATATCCCTCAAATAAATAAAACATGAGTCTTTCCTTCCTAATAATATAACCCATAATTTATACGGTAAAGAAAATGTCTTGAGCTATAAAAATCTCTTAGAACAAGCGAACAGATCTGTAAGTACAACCAACTTGAAGCATCTAAAATTTTAAATTATTAATTCTCGTTTTCCGACCGAATTCGAAAAGTAGCCACGTAGAATGGATAATTTGAATTTTTAAACAGCCAGTGATTAATCCCGACCCGGCGGGAATCTCGCTGTAATGTTTAAATTATACTTGAAAGCCGGGATGCGACTTGTGATTTTCCAAATTAATTGGCTACGCAAACTATTTTTGTAATGGATTTATTTAATGGAAGAACAATAAGACCTTTGTTTTTCTGTTTGAAAGCGGTATTGCAATGTTTAGGTTTTGTTTTGTCAGTTGTTTATCTTATTCAGTACGGTCGGGATTCCCGCTGTGGTTTTATTTCCGGAAAATACGTAATTTTGTGGAATCAGTAATAAGTTTAGTCAGTCGTTTTTATGATTCACTTATAGATACGGTAGACTCTACTAAATACTACTGCGGTGCAGTGTAGTGCGCACTATCAAACAATATACACACCAAAATATTTGGACGGGAAACATTCCTGTCATGAAGGTTTGGAAACCCAATTTGCAAATTTAAACTAAAGGAGACATTCATGGTTCCTAGAAATGTAACCCAGCTCCGACGCAAATGTTTCCTATCTCATATTGTAGGGTAAAAAGAGTGCGACTCCCAACACTCGGGAGGGTGCTGAGATGGAGTGCTAGTAATGGTCCCATTTCGGCCCCCTCCAGAGACAAGTCGGCCGCTGTGCTATCGCGCAGTGGCTGATGCCTGGGGACGGTGAGCGTGGGTGGCTCGCCGTCCGATACCAGGTTGAGTCGACGACGCGTTGTGTTCCACGCGCGTCACAAGGAGCCGTCAGCACCGAGGACGGGGCCCCATAGGGTCGGTGCCTGCTAGGGTTGCGGAATTTGTTCGAAAGAGTTACCGCGGCCCTGGAACGCATAGGGCACAAGAAGGATCACGGGTGGGTTTTAGTCAGTAAAAGTCTGACACTCCCTACCGCTCCACCCAGGGCGGGAGGGGTCATTTGATGATTTCCGATCCAAAAAAAAAAAAAAATGGTTAAAAAGAGTACTATGATAATATACCACCACCATCGGCCTATTTAGTAGTGTGCCATGTCCTTCACTAATATAAAAAAAACTAGTATTTCGCTTGGGGGCGCGAGTTGCGAGCAACTCGCGTTGTCTTTTTAGTATTTTTACTCACCCAGATACCCTCTATACAACCCCGAAAACCATTTTTCTCTACAACGTCAGGTTTCTGAGATATGCCAAGGGGTTGAAAGTAGGGGGTTGAAAAGGGTTGAATTTTTTATTGGCCATATACTCATGCAAATACGCTCTATACAACCCCGAAAACCATTTTTCTCTACAATGTCAGATTTCTGAGATACGCAAAGGGGTTGTAAAAAGGGGGTTGAAAAGGGGTAATTTTTTTTTTCGTTTTATACTCATCCAAACACCCTCTATACAACCCCGAAAACCATTTTTCTCTACAATGTTAGGTTTCTGAGATATGCCAAGGGGTTGAAAGTAGGGGGTTGAATAGGGTTGAATTTTTTATTGGCCATATACTCATCCAGACACCCTCTATACAACCCCGAAAACCATTTTTCTCTACAATGTCAGGTTTCTGAGATACGCAAAGGGGTTGAAACAAGGGGGTTGAAAAGGGTTGTATAGGGTTGATTTTTTTATTGGCCTTATACTCACCCAGATACCCTCTATACAACCCCGAAAACCATTTTTCTCTAAAATGTCAGATTTCTGAGATACGCAAAGGGGTTGTAAACGTGGGGTTGAAAGGGGTAATTTTTTTTTCGTTTTATACTCAACCAGACACCCTCTATACAACCACGAAAACCATTTTTCTCTACGACGTCAGGTTTCTGAGATAAGCAATGGGGTTGAAAGATGGGGGTGGAAAAGTTGAAGTTTCAGATTTTTCCCATACTCACCCCGACACCTTCTATACAACCCCATAAAAAGTTTTCCCCTCCTGGCACGGGAAGTGGGAGAACAATTATGTCAATCAGTCAATCAGTGGTTATTTAATTGTATATAATATAACTAGTATTTCGCTTGGGGGCGCGAGTTGCAAGCAACCCGCGGTGTCTTTTTAGTATTTTTTGACTAACAATTATTATTATCTCTACAATGTCAGATTTCTGAGTTACTCAAAGGGGTTGAAAGAAGGGGGTTGAAAAGGGTTGAATTTTTATTGGTCATATTTTCATCCAGACAACCTCTTTACAACCCCGAAAACCATTTTTCTCTTCGACGTCAGGTTTCTGAGATACGCAAAAGGGTTGAAAGAAGGGGGTTGAAAAGGGTTGAATTTTTTATTCGCCATATACTCACCCAGATACCTTCTATACAACCCCGAAGACCGTTTTTCTCTAAAATGTTAAGTTTCTGAGATACGCAAAGGGGTTGAAAGTAGGGGGTTGAAAAGGGTTGAATAGGGTTGAATTTTTTAGTGGCCATATACTCATCCAGATACCCTCTATACAACCCCGAAAACCATTTTTCTCTAAAATGTCAGATTTCTGAGATACGCAAAGGGGTTGTAAAAAGGGGGTTGAAAAGGGGTAGTTTTTTTTTCCGTTTTCTACTCATCCAAACACCCTCTATACAACCCCGAAAACCATTTTTCCCTTCGACGTCAGGTTTCCGAGATAAGCAATGGGGTTGAAAGAAGGGGGTTGAAAAGGGGTAGTTTCAGATTTTTCCCATACTCACCCCGACACCTTCTATACAACCCCATAAAAAGTTTTCCCCTCCTAGCACGGCAAGTGGGAGAACAATTATGTCAATCAGTCAGTGGTTTTTTAATTATATATAATATAACTAGTATTTCGCTTGGGGGCGCGAGTTGCAAGCAACTCGCGGTGTCTTTTTAGTATTTTTTGACTAACAATTATTATTTCTCTGTGAAAATACGCAAAGGGGTTGAAAGAAGGGGGTTGAAAACGGTTAAATAGGGTTGAATTTTGATTCGCCATATACTCACCCAGATACCCTCTATACAACCCCGCAGACCATTTTTCTCTAAAATGTCAGATTTCTGAGATACGCAAAGGGGTTGAAACAAGGGGGTTGAAAAGGGTTGAATATTTCATTCATCATATACTCATCCAAACACTCTATACAACCTCGAAAACTATTTTTCTCTACTATGTCAGGTTTCTGAGATACGCAAAGGGGTTGAAAAGGGTTGAATTTTTTAATCGCCATATACTTGTCCAAATACCCTCCATACAAACCTGAAAACCGTTTTGCTCTACTATGTCAGGTTTCTGAGATACGCAAAGGGGTTGAATAAAACAATCCATACATGCTCTGTGTGACACAGATGTTCACAGAACTGTATTTGTTCATAAACTGTATCTCAAAGTGTGTGTATCCTAGAAACTAAGATGTATTTTTGCATGCAAAATAAAATAAACTTATTATTATTATTATCAGTTATCTTTTTTTTCTCAGCTCTATTTTGGCTGGTTTTTACCACATTTACGGACCAAGCCAAGTAAATGTAGCGTGTGGTGCGTTTAATGGATTGTGTGATGAGGTCCTACTTCGTTGTCATCTATCTGCATACATTTTCTGACAATTCTGCATGTATTTAGAATCGCAGTCTTTTGCAATGTTATGTAGAGGGTTTCTGTAAGATCTAATAATTTTAAACTATGGAGGAGATAATTTGGGATAACAACCGTGGTGGAAAGTACTATTGGAACTACACATACTTTTTCTTGACGCCAGATTCTCATAACTTCATCTTTGAGTTCTGCGTATTTACTTATTTTTTCAGTGATCGTCTTCTGAATGTTATGTGTATTGGGGATTGCAATGTCTATCAAATAAGTTATTTTATTTATTCGGTCTATTATAATGTATGGTTCTGTCGGTGAGAATGGCACGGTCGTAGTAGAGCTTATGTGTAGTACTTTCTAAAATGGTTTGTGGTGTATAGTTGTAGTAAGGGGTTTTAGTGTTTTGAATGAGTGCGTGTTTGAGAGCTAGTTTTTAATGGATGACGTTTGCTACTTGGTTATGCCTATGAGTGTAATCGGTCTGCGTGAGTGTTGTGCAGGCGCCAGTAATATGCTGAATGGTTTCAGGTTGGGTGTGACACTTGCGACATTTATCGTTTGTTACTGTAGGGTCTTTAATTATATATTTTCTGTAAAAAAAAATTGTGTTAATGATCTGTTATTATTATTATTTCCTTTATTCATTACATAAATACATATAAATTACATTTTTAAATATTAAAATACAATTATATAAAAATATTTAAAAATATAAAAAATAGTAGCCCACCGGTATCGGGAACAGGGTCCAAGCTACCGGCGGTCAGGGCCCCAGAGAGAGGAACCTCCTAACAATGCGAGCCGTGTCCAGAAGTACCGCTTTCTGGATCAAGCCCTTGATCCAGCTGCCTAAAGAGAGCCTCTTAAGGTGTTGGTCGAGGCTCTTGGCTATTAAGCCATTGACGGAAACGACTATCGGTACAATGATTGCTGAATCCACATCCCACATGTCGACAACCTCGCGAGCCAAGTCATTTAATTTGCTTATCTCTCTCGGCTTTCACGAGGTTCTCGTCATGTGGAACAGTTATGTCTACAATCATTGCACGCCTCACGATTCGGTCCACCACCACTATATCAGGCTTATTGGCAACAATAGTCCTGTCAGTGATGATGGACCGATCCCAGTACAATGTGATATTGCCATTATCGAGAACTGGGTCGGGCACATACCTGTAGTACGGCACCTCCGATTCCACAAGTGAGTATTTTAGAGCAAGTTGCTGGTGGATAATCCTGGCTACGAGGTTGTGCCTATGCAAATACTCTCAATACTTATTATTGTTATTATGTAATCCCGAAGACCATTTTTCTCTACAATGTCAAGTTTCTGAGATACGCAAAGGGGTTGAAAGTAGGGGGTTGAAAAGGGTTGAATAGGGTTGAATTTTTTATTGGCCATATACTCATACAGACATCTTTTATACAACCCAGAATACCATTTTTCTCTAAAATGTCAGATTTCTGAGATACGCAAAGGGGTTGAAACAAGGGGGTTGAAAAGGGTTGATTTTTTTATAGTCCATATACTCACCTAGATACCCTCTATACAAACCCGAAAACTATTTTTCTCTACGATGTCAGCTTTCTGAGATGGGTCTACCCTTTATAGCAGAACTTTTAATGTCATAATATTATTTTGCATAACAACGGATAGCATAATCTTCACTTCGCAGAAAATTGTTTGGTGTACCCTCATTTATCATACATTAAAAAGTCATAATTTTGTAATTCAGAATCATCTTTAGGCATAAATTTCATATCCATAATGATTAAAAAGTAGAACCATCTTATCGCAGAAAGTTCACAGTCAGAATTGTCTTTTGGCAAACATTTCATAACGGTAGTCATTAAAAGGCAGAACTGGCATATTTCCGAAAGTTAACAGAATCATCTTTTGTCATACATTTTGACATCCATAAATAGAAAGACACATCTGTTATATTACAGAAAATTCAGTTACAATAATTTTGCATTTCTTAGCAGAACAATAAAATTTGTACAAGCAAGCATGCAGCATGCAAGCAAGCACGCAGCATGCAAGCAAGCAAGCAGCATGCAAGCAAGCATGCAGCATGCAAGCAAGCAAGCAACATGCAGCATGCATGGTTTCTGTCACGGCTACGGCGCTGCGCGGTTCCGGCGGTCCCACGCGAGTTTATCGTTGCAGATGGGTTTAACGCTCACCACCGCAGCTTCGGCTTGCGGCCCGGCTTCGCCGGCCAGCCTCAGCCGCGGCGGCGAGTGTTACAACCACCTGCTCCTCAAATCGCGGGCCGCCTCACCGCCTCCGCGCCTTCGTGGTTTTAAATTACACTCTAGGGGTAGGGCAGACAAGACTACATGGAGTCGGTTTTGCAGCGATTCGTTTCAGTCACTAAATTTTTAGTAAAAAGCGTTTACTGTTAAGACAATGTTTAAATTTTAATATACCTAAGATTAGATACAAATGCTTGTTTTATGGAAATGGTTAAATAGATTCATCCCAGGTGAAATTCTGCCATCTTCATAGTATGCCAAGTGAAATTTATTATGCAAAATGATCGTTGTTCCAAGTAAACATTGTGCTAAACGAAATTATGCGATGTTTTAACAATGCTAAAGGTAATTATGCCAAATAAAATTCTGCCATCCTAATAGTATGCCATTGTAAATTCGGGCATATAAATATTCGGCCAAACAATAGTTATACTAAATATTTTTTATGCCTTACAAATACTCGTTTAAAAAAGATTATGCCAAGTGTGTTATGCCAAGTAAAATTCGGAGCAACAAGATTCTGCCAGATAGAGGGAACCCTTCTGAGATACGCAAAAGGGTTTTTTTTTATTTACAGTTCATTACCGCGGACTTGGTGGTCCGCGCCTTTTTTTACAGGTTAAACTTGTTTAGATTTTTTTTTTTTTTACATTACATATAGTATGTGCTTCCACATAGGACACTTTTCCTTAATCTACGCACAAGTTATTCCTGTGAGCATACAATAAAAGCATTTCGTAGCTTATGGTCTATGTGAGTCCATCATTTTTTTTTGTTTTTTTGTTCTTTGTGTTTTTTTTTTGTTTTTTTTTTTAATGTTTCTTTTTGTTTTTTTTATATGTATAATCTTCAGACTTTTTGTTCTAAATTACTTATTACTATATTAGTTAAAACACGGATGTTTTGACACACTTAAAAAAAATGGATATACATAAAGGGGTGATGCATGGCAGTTTGAGCCGGCCTAGAGCCCGAATACCTATCTCACCTGGCCTTGCAGCTCTGATCAACGGAAGCACCAGCAAAACGACCATAAAAGGTAGCAAGTATGCTACACTGCCCCAAATGGTAGTTGCCACTCACCGATGCCGTATAATGCGAACCAAAGGGAAGACGATCGCATTATTCGAGTGGAGAGAGGAGACTCCATTTGCCCAGGCGAGCTTACTGCTCCAACAAATCAGAGAGGCAGGAGAACACACGGTCACAGCCCGCACTATAAGTATTGACGCGGTGGTGGTCGGAGGGGAAAGAGGAGACGTTGCAGATTTTTTTTTTTTTTTTTTTTTTGAATGGACTACTCGCAGTTCAGCACATTAAGGCTGGTTACTGCTCAACCGGGCAATCCCGTGGTTGCCTTAGATTCTAAGGCCCCCAGCCGGGGCTTAAAACTACTTAAAAACTAAATGGCCGCTCGCTAAGGGCATCCCCTGTGGGACACGGGCCTCGGCTTAGCGGGGTCATTGAGGGGGGGCAGCAAGGGACAGGCTGGGTCTGATTGATATTATTTAGGGGATTTAACGCTAATGGCTCAGCAGCGCGGGCTGGCTCGTTAGGCAAAAGTCGGGGAGGAGACGTTGCAGACCGCATCGGCTGTTTAAAAGCCTCAGAACAGCATGAGTTAGTCGTCTATGAAGACAGAGGGGAAAGTTTGAGCTTTTTCAGAGCCCCAAGAGACCCAACAGCCAGCGCGACGAGCTCCAGAACGAGTCCGGCCACTCAAAGTGGATCCGAGAGGGCCCAGGAGAAGGCAGCCGCCGAAAAAGCTGCAAAGGAGCAGAGCAAAACTACCAGCCCAGAGGACCAAGCCCGGTCCAGGAGTCGCCTGAAAGCAATCGGCACTTTCCTCAGTTCTCTACTCCCTAGCACCAGCCACAAATCACAAGCTGATAAGCAGGGGGAAGCAGTGGAGAGGTTCTTCAGAAAAACACCAAGAGAACCATCACCGAAGAAGCCCACACCAACAAGAGCCGACAAAGGGCATGTTATCCCACCGACCCTCGCAGCCAATTCAGGCACTACGGACCACGTGAAGAGCGCTTTCCTCGAGTACATAGCAATCGTGAGAGCGACCAGAGAGGTTAATCTCATGACATGCAAGAAGATCCTGCAGACCTTCCAGAGAAACACTGAAGGACTGCTAAGGGTACTGCTCGAGGAGGCCGAGGCGGCCGTATACGACAACGTCAAATCTCAAGTCATCATAGGAGAAATGACGGGGTCGTATATGGCAGCTTTCAGCGCGGAGAGTGACCTTGTGACCCTGTACGAGGAGGAAACGCAGTGCTCAGGCAAAATAAAATTCAGAGCAACGAACACCGACCCGATACTGATTACCGCCAAGTGTACCAAAATCATGCTGGATGACAAGATCCTTGAAATGGCTCAGTCCATTCTGGGGACTTCAGACATCCAGGAGCATTGGGCGGTACCCAGTATCAGGTGGGTAAACGGAGTTCCGGGTTGCGGCAAGACAACCTGGGTGGTTAAACACTTCGACGAGGAAAAGGACGTTGTGGCCACCACGACAACTGAAGCTGCCAAAGATCTCAGGGAGAAGCTTGCGCACCGCTTAGGAGACCGAGTAAAGACAAAGGTGCACACTATGGCCTCAATCTTAGTAAACGGGTTCAGGAAACAAGAGAAATGCTACCGCCTCACGGTAGACGAGGCTCTTATGAACCATTATGGGGCCATAGTCATCGCAGTAAAGTTGTCTGGAGCAAGCGAGATTGTCCTTATCGGACCATTTTTGGACAGAGTGAACCTATTCGAGTTAAGGTATACCCCGTATACCCGTCCATATATGGTGGCTGGCATCACCCAGGAACTCCTCTGCACACATCGCAACCCGATGGATGGGCAGTAACGCGCGTTCTCGCTGATGTTGCTCGCGAACGGTGCTGAATTCCGGGATTCGCTAGGGGCCAGATTTTAGGGCTCTTTATGCCCTTTCAAACGACACCAATCTCGGTCTTCTAGCACCAGGGGTTACGAAGATAACTTGCGGGGGGGTGAGGTAGTCCCGAGGGGGAGGGGGAGGGGGAGGTTTCGTGGGGAGACGATAGGCGGTGGGGTCTTGGGTGGGGGTCTTGGGGGGGTCTCGTGCGGAGGTAAGAGGGGGTGGGGTCTTGGGAGTGGGGGTCTTGGGTGGTCTCGTGGGGAGGTGAGGGTGGTGGGGTCTTGGGAGTGGGGGTCTTGGGGGAACGTCACTCGTGTGGTGGTTTGGAGGTTTAAGTTGGAGGGGGTATTCCCAGGTTGGGAGGGGGTGGTTGTGAAAAGTAAGGGGGGTAAAGCTCGCGAACGGTGCTGAATTCCGGGATTCGCTGGAGGCCAGATTTTAGGGCTCTTTATGCCCTTAAAAACGACACCAATCTCGGTCTTCTAGCACCAAGGGTTACGAAGATAACTTGCGGGGGGGTGAGGTAGTCCCGAGGGGGGAGGGGGAGGGGGAGGTTTCGTGGGCAGACGATAGGCGGTGGGGTCTAGGGTGGGAGTCTTGGGGGGGTCTCGTGCGGAGGTAAGAGAGGGTGGGGTCTTGGTGGGGGTCTTGGGGGGTCTCGTGGGGAGGCGATGAGTGGTGGGGTTTTGGGAGTGGTGGTCTTGGGGGTCTCGTGGGGAGGTGAGGGTGGTGGGGTCTTGGGAGTGGGGGTCTTGGGGGGTCTCGTGGGGAGGTGAGGGTGGTGGGGTCTTGGGAGTGGGGGTCTTGGGGGATCGCCACTCGTGTGGTGGTTTGGAGGTTTAAGTTGGAGGGGGTATTCCCAGGTTGGGAGGGGGTGGTTGTGAAAAGTAAAGGGGGGGTAAAGCTCGCGAACGGTGCTGAATTCCAGGATTCGCTAGGGGCCAGTTTTTAGGGCTCTTTATGCCCTTTCAAACGACACCAATCTCGGTCTTCTAGCACCAGGGGTTACGAAGATAACTTGCGGGGGGTTGAGGTAGTCCCGAGAGGGGAGGGGGAGGTTTCGTGGGGAGACGATAGGCGGTTGGGTCTTGGGTGGGGGTCTTGTGGGGTCTCGTACGGAGGTAAGAGTGGATGGGGTCTTGGTGGGGGGTCTTGGGGGTCTCGTGGGGTAGGGTGAAGGGTTCAGGAGTTCCCTCAGGACTTACGTATGCGCTGGTGCGGAGCTGGAGCGGATTCTTCACGTCGGTCCGCGTGATGGCTGGTGTGGTACAATAATTTTTCGGCCGGCTTCGGAGTCTTCACACAAGGCTGATATATTAAAGAAAAGCACGTGGTGACAAAAAGTGTGGTTATACCACGCGGTTTGAGGTTGTTTTTTGGTAATAACCTCGTGCTTTTTGGCGATCTTGGTACCTTTATGTCTTTATTGGTTTCCCTCCGATTTCCAAGATTCTTACGCCGTTGAATTTGCCTTCGCCTCCTCTCTCTGGGTGAATGTGGGAGAGGTAATCCGACTTCGCAAAGGGGTTGAAAGAAGGGGGTCGATAAGGGTTGAATAGGGTTGAATTTTTTGTTGGTCGTATACTCATCCAGACACCCTCTATACAACCCCGAAGACCATTTTTCTCTAAAATGTCAGGTTTCTGAGATACGCAAAGGGGTTGAAACAAGGGGGTTGAAAAGGGTTGATTTTTTTGGCCATATACTCATCCAGATACCCTCTATACAACCCCGAAAACCATTTTTCTCTACAATGTCAGCTTTCTGAGATACGCAAGGGGGTTGAAACAAGGGGGTTGAATAGGGTTGATTGTTTTGGCCATATACTCATCCAGACACTTTCTATACAACCCCGAAGACCATTTTCCTCTAGAATGTCAGGTTTCTGAGATACGCAAAGGGGTTGAAAGAAGGGGGTTGAATAGGGTTGAATTTTTTAGTGGCCATATACTCATCCAGACACCTTCTATACAACCCCGAAAACCATTTTTCTGTACAATGTCAGGTTTCCGAGACATGCCAAGGGGTTGAAACAAGGGGGTTGAAAAGGGTTGAATAGGGTTGAATATTTTATTCGTCATATACTCATCCAGATACCCCCTATACAACCCCGAAGTCCATTTTTCTCTACAATGTCAAGTTTCTGAGATACGCAAAGGGGTTGAAAGTAGGGGGTTGAAAAGGATTGAATAGGGTTGAATTTTTTAGTGGCCATATACTCATCCAGACACCTTCTATACAACCCCGAAAACCATTTTTCTCTACAATGTCAGGTTTCCGAGATATGCCAAGGGGTTGAAACAAGGGGGTTGAAAAGGGTTGAATAGGGTTGAATTTTTTACTGGCTATATACTCATCCAGACACCTTCTATACAACCCCGAAAACCATTTTTCTCTAGAATGTCAGGTTTCTGAGATACGCAAAGGGGTTGAAACAAGGGGGTTGAAAAGGGTTGAATAGGGTTGAAATTTTTATTGGCCATATACTCATCCAGATACCCTCTATACAACCCCGAAAACCATTTTTCTCTAAAATGTCAGATTTCTGAGATACGCAAAGGGGTTGTAAAAAGGGGGTTGAAAAGGGTTGAATAGGGTTGAATTTTTTATTGGCCATATACTCATCCAGATACCCTCTATACAACCCCGAAAACCATTTTTCTCTAAAATGTCAGATTTCTGAGATACGCAAAGGGGTTGTAAAAAGGGGGTTGAAAAGGGGTAATTTTTTTTTTTCGTTTTATACTCATCCAAACACCCTCTATACAACCCCGAAAACCATTTTTCTCTTCGACGTCAGGTTTCCGAGATAAAAAATGGGGTTGAAAGAAGGGGGTTGAAAAGGGGTAGTTTCAGATTTTTCCCATACTCACCCCGACACCTTCTATACAACCCCATAAAAAGTTTTTCCCTCCTAGCACGGGAAGTGGGAGAACAATTATGTCAATCAATCAATCAATCAGTCAATCAGTCAATCAGTGAGTGGTTTTTTAATTGTATATAATATAATAACTAGTATTTCGCTTGGGGGCGCGAGTTGCAAGCAACCCGCGGTGTCTTTTTAGTATTTTTTTACTAAAACTTATTATTTCCCTGTGAAAAAAATAATTTGTGTCAGGTTTCTGAGATACGCAAAAGGGTTGAAAGAAGGGGGTTGAAAAGGGTTGAATTTTTTTTGGGTAACATTTTCATTCAGATACCCTCTATACAACCCCGAAAACCATTTTTCTCTAGAATGTCAGGTTTCTGAGATACGCAAAGGGGTTGAAACAAGGGGGTTGCATAGGTTTGATTTTTTTATTGGCCATATACTCACCCAGATACCTTCTATACAACCCCGAAAACCATTTTTCTCTAAAATGTCAGATTTCTGAAATACGCAAAGGGGTTGTAAAAAGGGGTTGAAAAGGGTTAATTTTTTTTTTCGTTTTATACTCATCCAAACACCCTCTATACAACCCCGAAAACCATTTTTCTCTTCGACGTCAGGTTTCCGAGATAAGCAATGGGGTTGAAAGAAGGGGGTTGAAAAGGGTTGAATAGGGTTGAATTTTTTACTGGCTATATACTCATCCAGACACCCTCTATACAACCCCGAAAACCATTTTTCTCTAGAATGTCAGGTTTCTGAGATACGCAAAGGGGTTGAAAGAAGGGGGTTGAATAGGGTTGAATTTTTTAGTGGCCATATACTCATCCAGATACCTTCTATACAACCCTGAAAACCATTTTTCTCTACAATGTCAGGTTTCCGAGATATGCCAAGGGGTTGAAACAAAGGGGTTGAAAAGGGTTGAATAGGGTTGAATTTTTTACTGGCTATATACTCATCCAGACACCCTTTTTACAACCTCGAAAACTATTTTTCTCTACTATGTCAGATTTCTGAGATACGCAAAGGGGTTGAAAGAAGGGGGTTAAAAAGGGTTGATTTTTTACTGGCCATATACTCATCCAGATACCTTCTATACAACCCCGAAAACCATTTTTCTCTACAATGTCAGGTTTCTGAGATATGCCAAGGGGTTGAAAAGGGTTGAATTTTTTACTGGGTATATACTCATCCAGACACCCTCTATACAAACCCGAAAACCATTTTTCTCTAGAATGTCAGGTTTCTGAGATACGCAAAGGGGTTGAAACAAGGGGGTTGAAAAGGGTTGAATAGGGTTGATTTTTTTATTGGCCATATACTCACCCAGATACCCTCTATACAACCCCGAAAACCATTTTTCTCTAAAATGTCAGATTTCTGAGATACGCAAAGGGGTTGTAAAAAGGGGTTGAAAAGGGGTAATTTTTTTTTTCGTTTTATACTCATCCAAACACTCTCTATACAACCCCGAAAACCATTTTTCTCTTCGACGTCAGGTTTCCGAGATAAGCAATGGGGTTGAAAGAAGGGGGTTGAAAAGGGGTAGTTTCAGATTTTTCCCATACTCACCCCAACACCTTCTATACAACCCCATATAAAGTTTTCCCCTCCTAGCACGGGAAGTCGGAGAACAATTATGTCAATCAGTCAATCAGTGGTTATTTAATTATATATAATATACTAGTATTTCGCTTGGGGGCGCGAGTTGCAAGCAACTCGCGGTGTCTTTTTAGTATTTTTTGACTAACAATTATTATTTCTCTGTGAAAATACGCAAAGGGGTTGAAAGAAGGGGGTTGAAAACGGTTGAATAGGGTTGAATTTTGATTCGCCATATACTCACCCATATACCCTCTATACAACCCCGAAGACCATTTTTCTCTAAAATGTCAGATTTCTGAGATACGCAAAGGGGTTGAAACAAGTGTGTTGAAAAGGGTTGAATAGGGTTGATTTTTTTATTGGCCATATACTCACCCAGATACCCTCTATACAACCCCGAAGACCATTTTTCTCTACAATGTCAAGTTTCTGGGTTACGCAAAGGGGTTGAAACAAGGGGGTTGAAAAGGGTTTAATAGGGTTGATTTTTTTATTGGCCATATACTCACCCAGATACCCTGCTGCCTGTTTCTGCTATAATGACGATATCGTCTGCAAATCGCAAGTGAGAGATGTACTCGCCATTGATGTTAATGCCACGTTCTTTCCAGTTCAGCGTCTTGAACATCTCACCTCCATTGCATTAGTGAACAATTTCGGGGAAATAACATCCCCTAGTCTCACTCCTCGATGCAACGGTATGGTACTTGTTTGCTGATTCTGTACTTGAACGGACATGGTGGCGGCCTCGTAGAGACATCTCGTCACTTGGATGTATCGCCAGTTTACTTGGCAGCGCTGCAGGGACTCCAGAACAGACCAGATTTCAACAGAGTCAAAGGCCTTTTCATAGTCCACAAATGCTAGACACAGGGGCTGATTGTACTCTTCGGTCTTCTGTATAATCTGCCGCACTGTGTGGATGTGGTCTATGGTGCCATATCCGCTCCGAAACCCAGCCTGCTCCGGTGGTTGGAATTCGTCGAGTCTTCGCGCAAGACGGTTCGTGATCACTCTTGAAAACAGCTTATAGACGTGGCTTAGAAGGGATATGGGTCGATGGTTCTTCAACAGGGTCTTGTTTCCCTTTTTGAAGAACAAAACGACCACACTTCTACTCCACGCCTCTGGAGTTCTCCCTTCAAATAGGACAGCGTTAAAAAGCTTCTGGAGCTCCCTAAGTACGGGGTTACCTCCAGCTTTCAGCAGCTCTGTGGTAACGCCGTCTTCTCCAGGGGCTTTTTCCATTTTTAAGCTGCCCAAGAGCGATCTCGATTTCGCCAATACTGACTTCTGGCAGGTCTTCGGTGAAATGGCGTGTCAATGTGGCTCTAAGACCCTCATTTCCGGGATCAGGACGAGATGCATGCGATGCGTATAACCGGCTATAGAAGTCCTCCACTTCCGAAAGGACTGCTGGCTTCGAAGAAACGAATTCTCCACTTGCTGTGGTCAACTTCGTCAGGTGGCTTCTTCCGAGAGATTGTACGAACACCTTTGACCCCCGATTCTGCTCGATTGCTCTTTCAACCGAAAGAGCATTGAAGCGCCGGAGGTCGCGTCGTACGTGTTTGTTGATCTCTCGGTTTAGAAACCGCTTTGCCGACGAAGTGGTGGGTGGGTTTTCACGTCGTTCCTTCATTAGCCCTAAAGTTCCTTCTGAAAGCTTGGACTTCTTGCCCTTACGCTGCATATCACAGAATCTCATACCTTCTTCCCTGAGGATCCGAGTCACATTTTCGAGGTTCTGGTTTACGTCTGTTGTGGTTTCCACGGCAGCGAATCGGTTTACCAGGTTTGCCTGGAACGTTTCAGATCCTGCCATGGTTTAGAGCAGAATTGGTCGGAGTCTGGACTTCATCAGATAGACACGTTCGGCCTTGAAGTTAATATTCAGAGAGCCTCGTACAAGTCGGTGATCGCTACCGGTATTGAACCTATTGATCACGGAGACGTCTCTGAATATATGCCTCTTGTCCGTTATAATGAAGTCGATCTCAGTTTTGGTCATAGTGTCGGGGCTTTGCCACGTCCACTTCCTAACACACACTATACAACCTCGAAAACTATTTTTCTCTACTATGTCAGGTTTCTGAGATACGCAAAGGGGTTGAAAAGGGTTGTATTTTTTAATCGCCATATACTTGTCCAAATACCCTCCATACAAACCTGAAAACCGTTTTGCTCTACTATGTCAGGTTTCTGAGATACGCAAAGGGGTTGAATAAAACAATCCATACATGCTCTGTGTGACACAGATGTTCACAGAACTGTATTTGTTCATAAACTGTATCTCAAAGTGTGTGTATCCTAGAAACTAAGATGTATTTTTGCATGCAAAATAAAATAAACTTATTATTATTATTATCGGTTGTCTTTTTTTTTCTCAGCTCTTTTTTGGCTGGTTTTTACCACATTTACGGGCCAAGCCAAGTAAATGTAGCGTGTGGTGCGTTTAATGGATTGTGTGATGAGGTCCTACTTCGTTGTCATCTATCTGCATACATTTTCTGACAATTCTGCATGTATTTAGAATCGCAGCCTTTTGCAATGTTATGTAGAGGGTTTCTGTAAGATCTAATAATTTTAAACTATGGAGGAGATAACTTGGGATAACAACCGTGGTGGAAAGTACTATTGGAACTACACATACTTTTTCTTGACGCCAGATTCTCATAACTTCATCTTTGAGTTCTGCGTATTTACTTATTTTTTCAGTGATCGTCTTCTGAATGTTATGTGTATTGGGGATTGCAATGTCTATCAAATAAGTTATTTTATTTATTCTATCCTGCAATGTTATATTCGGTCTATTATAATGTATGGTTCTGTCGGTGAGAATGGCACGGTCGTAGTAGAGCTTATGTGTAGTACTTTCTAAAATGGTTTGTGGTGTATAGTTGTAGTAAGGGGTTTTAGTGTTTTGAATGAGTGCGTGTTTGAGAGCTAGTTTTTAATGGATGACGTTTGCAACTTGGTTATGCCTATGAGTGTAATCGGTCTGCGTGAGTGTTGTGCAGACGCCAGTAATATGCTGAATGGTTTCAGGTTGGGTGTGACACTTGCGAGCCAAGTCAAGATATTTAATTTGCTTATCTCTCTCGGCTTTCACGAGGTTCTCGTCATGTGGAACAGTTATGTCTACAATCATTGCACGCCTCACGATTCGGTCCACCACCACCATATCAGGCTTATTGGCAACAATAGTCCTGTCAGTGATGATGGACCGATCCCAGTACAATGTGATATTGCCATTATCGAGAACTGGGTCGGGCACATATCTGTAGTACGGCACCTCCGATTCCACAAGTGAGTATTTTAGAGCAAGTTTCTGGTGGATAATCCTGGCTACGAGGTTGTGCCTATGCAAATACTCTCAATACTTATTATTGTTATAAAGTAATCCCGAAGACCAGTTTTCTCTACAATGTCAAGTTTCTGAGATACGCAAAGGGGTTGAAAGTAGGTGGTTGAAAAGGGTTGAATAGGGTTGAATTTTTTATTGGCCATATACTCATACAGACACTTTTTATGCAACCCCGAATACCATTTTTCTCTAAAATGTCAGATTTCTGAGATACGCAAAGGGGTTGAAAGAAGGGGGTCGAAAAGGGTTGATTTTTTTATAGGCCATATACTCACCTAGATACCCTCTATACAACCCCGAAAACCATTTTTCTCTACGATGTCAGCTTTCTGAGATGGGTCTACCCTTTATAGCAGAACTTTTAATGTCATAATATTATTTTGCATAACAACGGATAGCATAATCTTCACTTCGCAGAAAATTGTTTGGTATACCCTCATTTATCATACATTTAAAAGTCATAATTTTGTAAGTCAGAATCATCTTTATGCATAAATTTCATATCCATAATAATTAAAAAGTAGAACCATAATATCGCAGAAAGTTCACAGTCAGAATCGTCTTTTGGCATACATTTCATATCGGTAGTCATTAAAAGGCAGAACTGTCATATTTCAGAAAGTTAACAGTTAGAATCATCTTTTGGCATACATTTGACATCCATAAATTGAAAGGCACATCTGTTATATTACAAAAAAATCATAGTTACAATAATTTTGCATTTCTTACCAGAATAATAAAATTTGTGCAAGCAAGCATGCAGCATGCAAGCAAGCATGCAGCATGCAAGCAAGCATGCAGCATTCAAGCAAGCATGCAGCATGCGAGCAAGCATGCAGCATGCGAGCAAGCATGCAGCATGCGAGCAAGCATGCAGCATGCGAGCAAGCATGCAAGCAACATGCAGCATGCATGGTTTCTGTCACGGCTCCGGCGCTGCGGGGCTCCGGCGGTCCCACGCGAGTTTATCGTCGCAGATGGGTTTAACGCTCTCCACCGCAGCTTCGGCTTGCTGCCCGGCTTCGCCGGCCAGCCTCAGCCGCGGCGGCGAGTGTTACAACCACCTGCTCCTCAACTCGCGGGCCGCCTCGCCCCTCTGCGCCTACGCGGTTTTAAATTACACTCTAGGGGTAGGGCAGATAAGAGTAAGTGGAGTCGGTTTTGCTGCGATTCGTTTCTGTCACAAAATTTGTAGTAAAAAGCGTTTATTGTTAAAACAATGTTTAAATTTTAATATACCTAAGATTAGATAAATGCTTTTCTATGGAAATGGTTAAATAGATTCATCCCAGATGAAATTCTGCCATCTTCATAGTATGCCAAGTGAAATTATACAAAATGATTGTTGTTCCAAGTAAACATTGTGCTAAACGAAATTATGCAACATGTTAACTATGCTAAAGGTAATTATGCCAAATAAAATTCTGCCATCTTAACAGTATGCCATTGTAAATTCGGACATATAAACATTCTGCCAAACAATAGTTATACTAAATATTTTTTATGCCTTACAAATATTCGTTTAAAAAAGATTATGCCAAGTGTGTTATGCCAAGTAAAATTCGGAGCAACAAGATTCTGCCAGATAGAGGGAACCCATTAAAAAGTCATAATTTTGTAAGTCAGAATCATCTTTAGGCATAAATTTCATATCCATAATGATTAAAAATTAGAACCATCTTATCGCAGAAAGTTCACAGTCAGAATTGTCTTTTGGCAAACATTTCATATCGGTAGTCATTAAAAGGCAGAACTGGCATATTTCCGGAAGTTAACAGAATCATCTTTTGTCATACATTTTGACATCCATAAATAGAAAGACACATCTGTTATATTACAGAAAATTCAGTTACAATAATTTTGCATTTCTTACCACAACAATAAAATTTGTACAAGCAAGCATGCAGCATGCAAGCAAGCATGCAGCATGCAAGCAAGCACGCAGCATGCAAGCAAGCATGCAGCATGCAGCATGCAAGCAAGCAAGCAACATGCAGCATGCATGGTTTCTGTCACGGCTATGGCGCTGCGGGGTTCCGGCGGTCCCACGCGAGTTTATCGTTGCAGATGGGTTTAACGCTCACCACCGCAGCTTCGGCTTGCTGCCCGGCTTCGCCGGCCAGCCTCAGCCGCGGCGGCGAGTGTTACAACCACCTGCTCCTCAAATCGCGGGCCACCTCACCCCTCCGCGCCTTCGCGGTTTTAAATTACACTCTAGGGGTAGGGCAGACAAGACTACGTGGAGTTGGTTTTGCAGCGATTCGTTTCTGTCACTAAATTTTTAGTAAAAAGCGTTTACTGTTAAGACAATGTTTAAATTTTAATATAAGTACCTAAGATTAGATACAAATTTTAATGCTTGTTTTATGGAAATGGTTAAATAGATTCATCCCAGGTGAAATTCTGCCATCTTCGTAGTATGCCAAGTGAAATTTATTATGCAAAATGATCGTTGTTCCAAGTAAACATTGTGCTAAACGAAATTATGCGATGTTTTAACAATGCTAAAGGTAATTATGCCAAATAAAATTCTGCCATCCTAATAGTATGCCATTGTAAATTCGGGCATATAAATATTCGGCCAAACAATAGTTGTACTAAACATTTTTATGCCTTACAAATACGCGTTTAAAAAAGATTATGCCAAGTAAAATTCGGAGCAACAAGACTCTGCCAGATAGGTGCTAAAGGTAATTATGCCAAATAAAATTCTGCCATCCTAATAGTATGCCATTGTAAATTCGGGCATATAAATATTCGGCCAAACAATAGTTATACTAAATATTTTTTATGCCTTACAAATACGCGTTTAAAAAAGATTATGCCAAGTGTGTTATGCCAAGTAAAATTCGGAGCAACAAGATTCTGCCAACAAGGTGCAGCAGGAACCCTTCTGAGATACGCAAAAGGGTTTTTTTTATTTACAGTTCATTACCGCGGACTTGGTGGTCCGCGCCTTTTTTTACAGGTTAAACTTGCTTAGATTTTTTTTTTACATTACATATAGTATGTGCTTCCACATAGGACACTTTTCCTTAATCTACGCACAAGTTATTCCTGTGAGCATACAATAAAAGCATTTCGTAGCTTATGGTCTATGTGAGTCCATCATTTTTTTTTTCTTTGTGTTTTTATTTTGTTTTTTTTTTTTAATGTTTCTTTTTGTTTTGTTTTTTTTTTATATGTGTAATCTTCAGACTTTTTGTTCTAATTACTTATTACTATATTAGTTAAAACACGGATGTTTTGACACACTTAAAACAAATGGATATACATAAAGGGGTGATGCATGGCAGTTTGAGCCGGCCAACCTCGACCTTGCGGGAACGTGAGTATGACAGACTCACACACTCTGCCATGCAGCTTTACATAATGGTATTTTATTTAACATTATGGAGAATACAGAGTTTGGGTGCAGTTTATTATTGGGGACAGGGATTAGTTTAGGTGGGCCTAATGACCAGGGACTTCGCTAGTTTCTTCTTTCTTCGCAGGGAAGGAGAAAAGCTGGGTATAAGCTTCTGCATAGGCTCAAGCCGACCTAGAGCCCGAATACCCATCTCACCTGGCCTTGCAGCTCTGATCAACGGAAGCACCAGCAAAACGACCATAAAAGGTAGCAAGTATGCTGCACTGCCCCAAATGGTAGTTGCCACTCACCGATGCCGTATAATGCGAACCAAAGGGAAGACGATCGCATTATTCGAGTGGAGAGAGGAGACTCCATTTGCCCAGGCGAGCTCACTGCTCCAACAAATCAGAGAGGCAGGAGAACACACGGTCACAGCCCGCACTATAAGTGTTGACGCGGTGGTGGTCGGAGGGGAAAGAGGAGACGTCGCAGACCGCTTCGGCTGTTTAAAAGCCTCAGAACAGCATGAGTTACTCGTCTATGAGGACAGAGGGGAAAGTTTGAGCTTTCTCAGAGCCCCAAGAGACCCAACAGCCAGCGCGACGAGCTCCAGAACGAGTCCGACCACTCAAAGTGGATCCGAGAGGGCCCAGGAGAAGGCAGCCGCCGAAAAAGCTGCAAAGGAGCAGAGCAAAACTACCAGCCCAGAGGACCAAGCCCGGTCGAGGAGTCGCCTGAAAGCAATCGGCACTTTCCTCAGTTCTCTACTCCCTAGCACCAGCCGCAAATCACAAGCTGATAAGCAGGGGGAAGCAGTGGAGAGGTTCTTCAGAAAAACACCAAGAGAACCATCACCGAAGAAGCCCACACCAACAAGAGCCGACAAAGGGCATGTTATCCCACCGACCCTCGCAGCCAATTCAGGCACTACGGACCACGTGAAAAGCGCTTTCCTCGAGTACATAGCAATCGTGAGAGCGACCAGAGAGGTTAATCTCATGACATGCAAGAAGATCCTGCAGACCTTCCAGAGAAACACTGAAGGACTGCTAAGGGTACTGCTCGAGGAGGCCGAGGCGGCCGTATACGACAACGTCAAATCTCAAATCATCATAGGAGAAATGACGGGGTCGTATATGGCAGCTTTCAGCGCGGAGAGTGGCTTTGTGACCCCGTACGAGGCGGAAACGGAGCGCTCAGGCAAAATAAAATTCAGAGCACCGAACACCGACCCGATACTGATTACCGCCAAGTGTACCAAAATCATGCTGGATGACAAGATCCTTGAAATGGCTCAGTCCATTCTGGGGACTTCAGACATCCAGGAGCATTAGGCGGTACCCAGTATCAGGTGGGTAAACGCCTAAACGGAGTTCCGGGTTGCGGCAAGACAACCTGGGTGGTGAAACACTTCGACGAGGAAAAGGACGTTGTGGCCACCACGACAACTGAAACTGCCAAAGATCTCAGGGAGAAGCTTGCGCACCGCTTAGGAGACCGAGTAAAGACAAAGGTGCGCACTATGGCCTCAATCTTAGTAAACGGGTTCAGGAAACAAGAGAAATGCTACCGCCTCACGGTAGACGAGGCTCTTATGAACCATTTTGGAGCCATAGTCATCGCAGTAAAGTTGTCTGGAGCAAGCGAGATTGTCCTTATTGGACCATTTTTGGACAGAGTGAACCTATTCGAGTTAAGGTATACCCGTCCATTTATGGTGGCTGGCATCACCCAGGAACTCTGCACACATCGCAACCCGATGGATTGGCAGTAACGCGCGTTCTCGCTGATGTTGCTCTCGAACGGTGCTGAATTCCGGGATTCGCTAGGGGCCAGATTTTAGGGCTCTTTATGCTCTTTCAAACGACACCAATCTCGGTCTTTTAGCACCAGGGGTTACGAAGATAATTGCGGGGGGGTGAAGTAGTCCCGAGGGGGGAGGGGGGATGGGGAGGTTTCGTAGGGAGACGATAGGCGGTGGGGTCTTGGGGGGTCTCGTGCGGAGGTAAGGGGGGGTGGGGTCTTGGTGGGGGGTCTTTGGGGGTCTCGTGGGGAGGTGATGGATGGTGGGGTCTTGGGAGTGGGGGTCTTCGGGGGTCTCGTGGGGAGGTAAGGGGTGGTGGGGTCTTGGGAGAGGGGGTCTTGGGGGGTCTCGTGGAGAGGTGAGAGGTGGTGGGGTCTTGGGAGTGGGGGTCTTGGGGGATCGTCACTCGTGTGGTGGTTTGGAGGTTTAAGTTGGAGGGGTATTCCCAGGTTGAGTGGGGGTGGTTGTGAAAAGTAAGGGGGGGGGGGGGGGTAAAGCTCGCGAACGGTGCTGAATTCCGGGATTCGCTAGGGGCCAGATTTTAGGTCTCTTTATGCTCTTTCAAACGACACCAATCTCGGTCTTCTAGCACCAGGGGTTACGAAGATAACTTGCGGGGGGGTAAAGTAGTCCCGAGGAGGGAGGGGGAAGGGGGAGGTTTCGTGGGGAGACGATAGGCGGTGGGGTCTTGGGGGGTCTCGTGCGGAGGTAAGAGTGGGTGGGGTCTTGGTGGGGGGTCTTGGGGGTCTCGTGGGGTAGGGTGAAGGGTTCAGGAGTTCCCTCAGGACTTACGTATGCGCTGGTGCGGAGCTGGAGTGGATTCTTCACGTCGGTCCGCGTGATGGCTGGTGTGGTAGAATAATTCTTCGGCCGGCTTCGGAGTCTTCACACAAGGCTAATATATTAAAGAAAAGCACGTGGTGACAAAAAGTGTGGTTATACCACGCGGTTTGAGGTTGTTTTTTGGTAATAACCTCGTGCTTTTTGGCAATCTTGGTACCTTTATGTCTTTATTGGTTTCCCTCCGATTTCCAAGATTCTTACGCCGTTGAATTTGCCTTCGCCTCCTCTCTCTGGGTGAATGTGGGAGAGGTAATCCGACTACGCAAAGGGGTTGAAAGAAGGGGGTCGATAAGGGTTGAATAGGGTTGAATTTTTTATTGGTCGTATACTCATCCAGATACTCTCTATACAACCCCGAAGACCATTTTTCTCTAAAATGTCAGGTTTCTGAGATACGCAAAGGGGTTGAAACAAGGGGGTTGAAAAGGATTGAATAGGGTTGAATTTTTTAGTGGTCATATACTCATCCACACACCTTCTATACAACCCTGAAAACCATTTTTCTCTACAATGTCAGGTTTCCGAGATATGCCAAGGGGTTGAAAAGGATGGAATAGGGTTGAATTTTTTACTGGCTATATACTCATCCAGACACCCTCTATACAACCCCGAAAACCATTTTTCTCTAGAATGTCAGGTTTCTGAGATACGCAAAGGGGTTGAAACAAGGGGGTTGAAAAGGGTTGAATAGGGTTGAATTTTTTTTGGCCATATATTCATCCAGAGGTCCTCTATACAACCCCGAAAACCATTTTTCTCTACAATGTCAGGTTTCTGAGTTACGCAAAGGGGTTGAAAGAAGGGGGTTGAAAAGGGTTGAATTTTTTTTTGGCCATATTTTCTTCCAGACACCCTCTATACAACTCCGAAAACCATTTTTCTCTAGAATGTCAGGTTTCTGAGATACGCAAAGGGGTTGAAACAAGGGGGTTGAAAAGGGTTGAATAGGGTTGATTTTTTTATTGGCCATATACTCATCCGAACACCCTCTATACAACCCCTAAAACCATTTTTCTCTAAAATGTCAGATTTCTGAGATACGCAAAGGGGTTGTAAAAAGGGGGTTGAAAAGGGGTAGTTTTTTTTTTCGTTTTCTACTCATCCAAACACCCTCTATACAACCCCGAAAACCATTTTTCTCTTCGACGTCAGGTTTCTGAGATAAGCAATGGGGTTGAAAGATGGGGGTGGAAAAGGGGTAGTTTCGGATTTTTCTCATACTCACCCCGACACCTTCTATACAACCCCATAAAAAGTTTTCCTCTCCTAGCACGGGAAGTGGGAGAACAATTATGTCAATCAGTCAGTGAGTGGTTTTTTAATTATATATAATATAACTAGTATTTCGCTTGGGGGCGCGAGTTGCAAGCAACTCGCGGTGTCTTTTTAGTATTTTTTGACTAACAATTATTATTTCTCTGTGAAAATACGCAAAGGGGTTGAAAGAAGGGGGTTGAAAACGGTTAAATAGGGTTGAATTTTGATTCGCCATATACTCACCCAGATACCCTCTATACAACCCCGCAGACCATTTTTCTCTAAAATGTCAGATTTCTGAGATACGCAAAGGGGTTGAAACAAGGGGGTTGAAAAGGGTTGAATATTTCATTCATCATATACTCATCCAAACACTCTATACAACCTCGAAAACTATTTTTCTCTACTATGTCAGGTTTCTGAGATACGCAAAGGGGTTGAAAAGGGTTGAATTTTTTAATCGCCATATACTTGTCCAAATACCCTCCATACAAACCTGAAAACCGTTTTGCTCTACTATGTCAGGTTTCTGAGATACGCAAAGGGGTTGAATAAAACAATCCATACATGCTCTGTGTGACACAGATGTTCACAGAACTGTATTTGTTCATAAACTGTATCTCAAAGTGTGTGTATCCTAGAAACTAAGATGTATTTTTGCATGCAAAATAAAATAAACTTATTATTATTATTATCAGTTATCTTTTTTTTCTCAGCTCTATTTTGGCTGGTTTTTACCACATTTACGGACCAAGCCAAGTAAATGTAGCGTGTGGTGCGTTTAATGGATTGTGTGATGAGGTCCTACTTCGTTGTCATCTATCTGCATACATTTTCTGACAATTCTGCATGTATTTAGAATCGCAGTCTTTTGCAATGTTATGTAGAGGGTTTCTGTAAGATCTAATAATTTTAAACTATGGAGGAGATAATTTGGGATAACAACCGTGGTGGAAAGTACTATTGGAACTACACATACTTTTTCTTGACGCCAGATTCTCATAACTTCATCTTTGAGTTCTGCGTATTTACTTATTTTTTCAGTGATCGTCTTCTGAATGTTATGTGTATTGGGGATTGCAATGTCTATCAAATAAGTTATTTTATTTATTCGGTCTATTATAATGTATGGTTCTGTCGGTGAGAATGGCACGGTCGTAGTAGAGCTTATGTGTAGTACTTTCTAAAATGGTTTGTGGTGTATAGTTGTAGTAAGGGGTTTTAGTGTTTTGAATGAGTGCGTGTTTGAGAGCTAGTTTTTAATGGATGACGTTTGCTACTTGGTTATGCCTATGAGTGTAATCGGTCTGCGTGAGTGTTGTGCAGGCGCCAGTAATATGCTGAATGGTTTCAGGTTGGGTGTGACACTTGCGACATTTATCGTTTGTTACTGTAGGGTCTTTAATTATATATTTTCTGTAAAAAAAAATTGTGTTAATGATCTGTTATTATTATTATTTCCTTTATTCATTACATAAATACATATAAATTACATTTTTAAATATTAAAATACAATTATATAAAAATATTTAAAAATATAAAAAATAGTAGCCCACCGGTATCGGGAACAGGGTCCAAGCTACCGGCGGTCAGGGCCCCAGAGAGAGGAACCTCCTAACAATGCGAGCCGTGTCCAGAAGTACCGCTTTCTGGATCAAGCCCTTGATCCAGCTGCCTAAAGAGAGCCTCTTAAGGTGTTGGTCGAGGCTCTTGGCTATTAAGCCATTGACGGAAACGACTATCGGTACAATGATTGCTGAATCCACATCCCACATGTCGACAACCTCGCGAGCCAAGTCATTTAATTTGCTTATCTCTCTCGGCTTTCACGAGGTTCTCGTCATGTGGAACAGTTATGTCTACAATCATTGCACGCCTCACGATTCGGTCCACCACCACTATATCAGGCTTATTGGCAACAATAGTCCTGTCAGTGATGATGGACCGATCCCAGTACAATGTGATATTGCCATTATCGAGAACTGGGTCGGGCACATACCTGTAGTACGGCACCTCCGATTCCACAAGTGAGTATTTTAGAGCAAGTTGCTGGTGGATAATCCTGGCTACGAGGTTGTGCCTATGCAAATACTCTCAATACTTATTATTGTTATTATGTAATCCCGAAGACCATTTTTCTCTACAATGTCAAGTTTCTGAGATACGCAAAGGGGTTGAAAGTAGGGGGTTGAAAAGGGTTGAATAGGGTTGAATTTTTTATTGGCCATATACTCATACAGACATCTTTTATACAACCCAGAATACCATTTTTCTCTAAAATGTCAGATTTCTGAGATACGCAAAGGGGTTGAAACAAGGGGGTTGAAAAGGGTTGATTTTTTTATAGTCCATATACTCACCTAGATACCCTCTATACAAACCCGAAAACTATTTTTCTCTACGATGTCAGCTTTCTGAGATGGGTCTACCCTTTATAGCAGAACTTTTAATGTCATAATATTATTTTGCATAACAACGGATAGCATAATCTTCACTTCGCAGAAAATTGTTTGGTGTACCCTCATTTATCATACATTAAAAAGTCATAATTTTGTAATTCAGAATCATCTTTAGGCATAAATTTCATATCCATAATGATTAAAAAGTAGAACCATCTTATCGCAGAAAGTTCACAGTCAGAATTGTCTTTTGGCAAACATTTCATAACGGTAGTCATTAAAAGGCAGAACTGGCATATTTCCGAAAGTTAACAGAATCATCTTTTGTCATACATTTTGACATCCATAAATAGAAAGACACATCTGTTATATTACAGAAAATTCAGTTACAATAATTTTGCATTTCTTAGCAGAACAATAAAATTTGTACAAGCAAGCATGCAGCATGCAAGCAAGCACGCAGCATGCAAGCAAGCAAGCAGCATGCAAGCAAGCATGCAGCATGCAAGCAAGCAAGCAACATGCAGCATGCATGGTTTCTGTCACGGCTACGGCGCTGCGCGGTTCCGGCGGTCCCACGCGAGTTTATCGTTGCAGATGGGTTTAACGCTCACCACCGCAGCTTCGGCTTGCGGCCCGGCTTCGCCGGCCAGCCTCAGCCGCGGCGGCGAGTGTTACAACCACCTGCTCCTCAAATCGCGGGCCGCCTCACCGCCTCCGCGCCTTCGTGGTTTTAAATTACACTCTAGGGGTAGGGCAGACAAGACTACATGGAGTCGGTTTTGCAGCGATTCGTTTCAGTCACTAAATTTTTAGTAAAAAGCGTTTACTGTTAAGACAATGTTTAAATTTTAATATACCTAAGATTAGATACAAATGCTTGTTTTATGGAAATGGTTAAATAGATTCATCCCAGGTGAAATTCTGCCATCTTCATAGTATGCCAAGTGAAATTTATTATGCAAAATGATCGTTGTTCCAAGTAAACATTGTGCTAAACGAAATTATGCGATGTTTTAACAATGCTAAAGGTAATTATGCCAAATAAAATTCTGCCATCCTAATAGTATGCCATTGTAAATTCGGGCATATAAATATTCGGCCAAACAATAGTTATACTAAATATTTTTTATGCCTTACAAATACTCGTTTAAAAAAGATTATGCCAAGTGTGTTATGCCAAGTAAAATTCGGAGCAACAAGATTCTGCCAGATAGAGGGAACCCTTCTGAGATACGCAAAAGGGTTTTTTTTTATTTACAGTTCATTACCGCGGACTTGGTGGTCCGCGCCTTTTTTTACAGGTTAAACTTGTTTAGATTTTTTTTTTTTTTACATTACATATAGTATGTGCTTCCACATAGGACACTTTTCCTTAATCTACGCACAAGTTATTCCTGTGAGCATACAATAAAAGCATTTCGTAGCTTATGGTCTATGTGAGTCCATCATTTTTTTTTGTTTTTTTGTTCTTTGTGTTTTTTTTTTGTTTTTTTTTTTAATGTTTCTTTTTGTTTTTTTTATATGTATAATCTTCAGACTTTTTGTTCTAAATTACTTATTACTATATTAGTTAAAACACGGATGTTTTGACACACTTAAAAAAAATGGATATACATAAAGGGGTGATGCATGGCAGTTTGAGCCGGCCTAGAGCCCGAATACCTATCTCACCTGGCCTTGCAGCTCTGATCAACGGAAGCACCAGCAAAACGACCATAAAAGGTAGCAAGTATGCTACACTGCCCCAAATGGTAGTTGCCACTCACCGATGCCGTATAATGCGAACCAAAGGGAAGACGATCGCATTATTCGAGTGGAGAGAGGAGACTCCATTTGCCCAGGCGAGCTTACTGCTCCAACAAATCAGAGAGGCAGGAGAACACACGGTCACAGCCCGCACTATAAGTATTGACGCGGTGGTGGTCGGAGGGGAAAGAGGAGACGTTGCAGATTTTTTTTTTTTTTTTTTTTTTGAATGGACTACTCGCAGTTCAGCACATTAAGGCTGGTTACTGCTCAACCGGGCAATCCCGTGGTTGCCTTAGATTCTAAGGCCCCCAGCCGGGGCTTAAAACTACTTAAAAACTAAATGGCCGCTCGCTAAGGGCATCCCCTGTGGGACACGGGCCTCGGCTTAGCGGGGTCATTGAGGGGGGGCAGCAAGGGACAGGCTGGGTCTGATTGATATTATTTAGGGGATTTAACGCTAATGGCTCAGCAGCGCGGGCTGGCTCGTTAGGCAAAAGTCGGGGAGGAGACGTTGCAGACCGCATCGGCTGTTTAAAAGCCTCAGAACAGCATGAGTTAGTCGTCTATGAAGACAGAGGGGAAAGTTTGAGCTTTTTCAGAGCCCCAAGAGACCCAACAGCCAGCGCGACGAGCTCCAGAACGAGTCCGGCCACTCAAAGTGGATCCGAGAGGGCCCAGGAGAAGGCAGCCGCCGAAAAAGCTGCAAAGGAGCAGAGCAAAACTACCAGCCCAGAGGACCAAGCCCGGTCCAGGAGTCGCCTGAAAGCAATCGGCACTTTCCTCAGTTCTCTACTCCCTAGCACCAGCCACAAATCACAAGCTGATAAGCAGGGGGAAGCAGTGGAGAGGTTCTTCAGAAAAACACCAAGAGAACCATCACCGAAGAAGCCCACACCAACAAGAGCCGACAAAGGGCATGTTATCCCACCGACCCTCGCAGCCAATTCAGGCACTACGGACCACGTGAAGAGCGCTTTCCTCGAGTACATAGCAATCGTGAGAGCGACCAGAGAGGTTAATCTCATGACATGCAAGAAGATCCTGCAGACCTTCCAGAGAAACACTGAAGGACTGCTAAGGGTACTGCTCGAGGAGGCCGAGGCGGCCGTATACGACAACGTCAAATCTCAAGTCATCATAGGAGAAATGACGGGGTCGTATATGGCAGCTTTCAGCGCGGAGAGTGACCTTGTGACCCTGTACGAGGAGGAAACGCAGTGCTCAGGCAAAATAAAATTCAGAGCAACGAACACCGACCCGATACTGATTACCGCCAAGTGTACCAAAATCATGCTGGATGACAAGATCCTTGAAATGGCTCAGTCCATTCTGGGGACTTCAGACATCCAGGAGCATTGGGCGGTACCCAGTATCAGGTGGGTAAACGGAGTTCCGGGTTGCGGCAAGACAACCTGGGTGGTTAAACACTTCGACGAGGAAAAGGACGTTGTGGCCACCACGACAACTGAAGCTGCCAAAGATCTCAGGGAGAAGCTTGCGCACCGCTTAGGAGACCGAGTAAAGACAAAGGTGCACACTATGGCCTCAATCTTAGTAAACGGGTTCAGGAAACAAGAGAAATGCTACCGCCTCACGGTAGACGAGGCTCTTATGAACCATTATGGGGCCATAGTCATCGCAGTAAAGTTGTCTGGAGCAAGCGAGATTGTCCTTATCGGACCATTTTTGGACAGAGTGAACCTATTCGAGTTAAGGTATACCCCGTATACCCGTCCATATATGGTGGCTGGCATCACCCAGGAACTCCTCTGCACACATCGCAACCCGATGGATGGGCAGTAACGCGCGTTCTCGCTGATGTTGCTCGCGAACGGTGCTGAATTCCGGGATTCGCTAGGGGCCAGATTTTAGGGCTCTTTATGCCCTTTCAAACGACACCAATCTCGGTCTTCTAGCACCAGGGGTTACGAAGATAACTTGCGGGGGGGTGAGGTAGTCCCGAGGGGGAGGGGGAGGGGGAGGTTTCGTGGGGAGACGATAGGCGGTGGGGTCTTGGGTGGGGGTCTTGGGGGGGTCTCGTGCGGAGGTAAGAGGGGGTGGGGTCTTGGGAGTGGGGGTCTTGGGTGGTCTCGTGGGGAGGTGAGGGTGGTGGGGTCTTGGGAGTGGGGGTCTTGGGGGAACGTCACTCGTGTGGTGGTTTGGAGGTTTAAGTTGGAGGGGGTATTCCCAGGTTGGGAGGGGGTGGTTGTGAAAAGTAAGGGGGGTAAAGCTCGCGAACGGTGCTGAATTCCGGGATTCGCTGGAGGCCAGATTTTAGGGCTCTTTATGCCCTTAAAAACGACACCAATCTCGGTCTTCTAGCACCAAGGGTTACGAAGATAACTTGCGGGGGGGTGAGGTAGTCCCGAGGGGGGAGGGGGAGGGGGAGGTTTCGTGGGCAGACGATAGGCGGTGGGGTCTAGGGTGGGAGTCTTGGGGGGGTCTCGTGCGGAGGTAAGAGAGGGTGGGGTCTTGGTGGGGGTCTTGGGGGGTCTCGTGGGGAGGCGATGAGTGGTGGGGTTTTGGGAGTGGTGGTCTTGGGGGTCTCGTGGGGAGGTGAGGGTGGTGGGGTCTTGGGAGTGGGGGTCTTGGGGGGTCTCGTGGGGAGGTGAGGGTGGTGGGGTCTTGGGAGTGGGGGTCTTGGGGGATCGCCACTCGTGTGGTGGTTTGGAGGTTTAAGTTGGAGGGGGTATTCCCAGGTTGGGAGGGGGTGGTTGTGAAAAGTAAAGGGGGGGTAAAGCTCGCGAACGGTGCTGAATTCCAGGATTCGCTAGGGGCCAGTTTTTAGGGCTCTTTATGCCCTTTCAAACGACACCAATCTCGGTCTTCTAGCACCAGGGGTTACGAAGATAACTTGCGGGGGGTTGAGGTAGTCCCGAGAGGGGAGGGGGAGGTTTCGTGGGGAGACGATAGGCGGTTGGGTCTTGGGTGGGGGTCTTGTGGGGTCTCGTACGGAGGTAAGAGTGGATGGGGTCTTGGTGGGGGGTCTTGGGGGTCTCGTGGGGTAGGGTGAAGGGTTCAGGAGTTCCCTCAGGACTTACGTATGCGCTGGTGCGGAGCTGGAGCGGATTCTTCACGTCGGTCCGCGTGATGGCTGGTGTGGTACAATAATTTTTCGGCCGGCTTCGGAGTCTTCACACAAGGCTGATATATTAAAGAAAAGCACGTGGTGACAAAAAGTGTGGTTATACCACGCGGTTTGAGGTTGTTTTTTGGTAATAACCTCGTGCTTTTTGGCGATCTTGGTACCTTTATGTCTTTATTGGTTTCCCTCCGATTTCCAAGATTCTTACGCCGTTGAATTTGCCTTCGCCTCCTCTCTCTGGGTGAATGTGGGAGAGGTAATCCGACTTCGCAAAGGGGTTGAAAGAAGGGGGTCGATAAGGGTTGAATAGGGTTGAATTTTTTGTTGGTCGTATACTCATCCAGACACCCTCTATACAACCCCGAAGACCATTTTTCTCTAAAATGTCAGGTTTCTGAGATACGCAAAGGGGTTGAAACAAGGGGGTTGAAAAGGGTTGATTTTTTTGGCCATATACTCATCCAGATACCCTCTATACAACCCCGAAAACCATTTTTCTCTACAATGTCAGCTTTCTGAGATACGCAAGGGGGTTGAAACAAGGGGGTTGAATAGGGTTGATTGTTTTGGCCATATACTCATCCAGACACTTTCTATACAACCCCGAAGACCATTTTCCTCTAGAATGTCAGGTTTCTGAGATACGCAAAGGGGTTGAAAGAAGGGGGTTGAATAGGGTTGAATTTTTTAGTGGCCATATACTCATCCAGACACCTTCTATACAACCCCGAAAACCATTTTTCTGTACAATGTCAGGTTTCCGAGACATGCCAAGGGGTTGAAACAAGGGGGTTGAAAAGGGTTGAATAGGGTTGAATATTTTATTCGTCATATACTCATCCAGATACCCCCTATACAACCCCGAAGTCCATTTTTCTCTACAATGTCAAGTTTCTGAGATACGCAAAGGGGTTGAAAGTAGGGGGTTGAAAAGGATTGAATAGGGTTGAATTTTTTAGTGGCCATATACTCATCCAGACACCTTCTATACAACCCCGAAAACCATTTTTCTCTACAATGTCAGGTTTCCGAGATATGCCAAGGGGTTGAAACAAGGGGGTTGAAAAGGGTTGAATAGGGTTGAATTTTTTACTGGCTATATACTCATCCAGACACCTTCTATACAACCCCGAAAACCATTTTTCTCTAGAATGTCAGGTTTCTGAGATACGCAAAGGGGTTGAAACAAGGGGGTTGAAAAGGGTTGAATAGGGTTGAAATTTTTATTGGCCATATACTCATCCAGATACCCTCTATACAACCCCGAAAACCATTTTTCTCTAAAATGTCAGATTTCTGAGATACGCAAAGGGGTTGTAAAAAGGGGGTTGAAAAGGGTTGAATAGGGTTGAAATTTTTATTGGCCATATACTCATCCAGATACCCTCTATACAACCCCGAAAACCATTTTTCTCTAAAATGTCAGATTTCTGAGATACGCAAAGGGGTTGTAAAAAGGGGGTTGAAAAGGGGTAATTTTTTTTTTTCGTTTTATACTCATCCAAACACCCTCTATACAACCCCGAAAACCATTTTTCTCTTCGACGTCAGGTTTCCGAGATAAAAAATGGGGTTGAAAGAAGGGGGTTGAAAAGGGGTAGTTTCAGATTTTTCCCATACTCACCCCGACACCTTCTATACAACCCCATAAAAAGTTTTTCCCTCCTAGCACGGGAAGTGGGAGAACAATTATGTCAATCAATCAATCAATCAGTCAATCAGTCAATCAGTGAGTGGTTTTTTAATTGTATATAATATAATAACTAGTATTTCGCTTGGGGGCGCGAGTTGCAAGCAACCCGCGGTGTCTTTTTAGTATTTTTTTACTAAAACTTATTATTTCCCTGTGAAAAAAATAATTTGTGTCAGGTTTCTGAGATACGCAAAAGGGTTGAAAGAAGGGGGTTGAAAAGGGTTGAATTTTTTTTGGGTAACATTTTCATTCAGATACCCTCTATACAACCCCGAAAACCATTTTTCTCTAGAATGTCAGGTTTCTGAGATACGCAAAGGGGTTGAAACAAGGGGGTTGCATAGGTTTGATTTTTTTATTGGCCATATACTCACCCAGATACCTTCTATACAACCCCGAAAACCATTTTTCTCTAAAATGTCAGATTTCTGAAATACGCAAAGGGGTTGTAAAAAGGGGTTGAAAAGGGTTAATTTTTTTTTTCGTTTTATACTCATCCAAACACCCTCTATACAACCCCGAAAACCATTTTTCTCTTCGACGTCAGGTTTCCGAGATAAGCAATGGGGTTGAAAGAAGGGGGTTGAAAAGGGTTGAATAGGGTTGAATTTTTTACTGGCTATATACTCATCCAGACACCCTCTATACAACCCCGAAAACCATTTTTCTCTAGAATGTCAGGTTTCTGAGATACGCAAAGGGGTTGAAAGAAGGGGGTTGAATAGGGTTGAATTTTTTAGTGGCCATATACTCATCCAGATACCTTCTATACAACCCTGAAAACCATTTTTCTCTACAATGTCAGGTTTCCGAGATATGCCAAGGGGTTGAAACAAAGGGGTTGAAAAGGGTTGAATAGGGTTGAATTTTTTACTGGCTATATACTCATCCAGACACCCTTTTTACAACCTCGAAAACTATTTTTCTCTACTATGTCAGATTTCTGAGATACGCAAAGGGGTTGAAAGAAGGGGGTTAAAAAGGGTTGATTTTTTACTGGCCATATACTCATCCAGATACCTTCTATACAACCCCGAAAACCATTTTTCTCTACAATGTCAGGTTTCTGAGATATGCCAAGGGGTTGAAAAGGGTTGAATTTTTTACTGGGTATATACTCATCCAGACACCCTCTATACAAACCCGAAAACCATTTTTCTCTAGAATGTCAGGTTTCTGAGATACGCAAAGGGGTTGAAACAAGGGGGTTGAAAAGGGTTGAATAGGGTTGATTTTTTTATTGGCCATATACTCACCCAGATACCCTCTATACAACCCCGAAAACCATTTTTCTCTAAAATGTCAGATTTCTGAGATACGCAAAGGGGTTGTAAAAAGGGGTTGAAAAGGGGTAATTTTTTTTTTCGTTTTATACTCATCCAAACACTCTCTATACAACCCCGAAAACCATTTTTCTCTTCGACGTCAGGTTTCCGAGATAAGCAATGGGGTTGAAAGAAGGGGGTTGAAAAGGGGTAGTTTCAGATTTTTCCCATACTCACCCCAACACCTTCTATACAACCCCATATAAAGTTTTCCCCTCCTAGCACGGGAAGTCGGAGAACAATTATGTCAATCAGTCAATCAGTGGTTATTTAATTATATATAATATACTAGTATTTCGCTTGGGGGCGCGAGTTGCAAGCAACTCGCGGTGTCTTTTTAGTATTTTTTGACTAACAATTATTATTTCTCTGTGAAAATACGCAAAGGGGTTGAAAGAAGGGGGTTGAAAACGGTTGAATAGGGTTGAATTTTGATTCGCCATATACTCACCCATATACCCTCTATACAACCCCGAAGACCATTTTTCTCTAAAATGTCAGATTTCTGAGATACGCAAAGGGGTTGAAACAAGTGTGTTGAAAAGGGTTGAATAGGGTTGATTTTTTTATTGGCCATATACTCACCCAGATACCCTCTATACAACCCCGAAGACCATTTTTCTCTACAATGTCAAGTTTCTGGGTTACGCAAAGGGGTTGAAACAAGGGGGTTGAAAAGGGTTTAATAGGGTTGATTTTTTTATTGGCCATATACTCACCCAGATACCCTGCTGCCTGTTTCTGCTATAATGACGATATCGTCTGCAAATCGCAAGTGAGAGATGTACTCGCCATTGATGTTAATGCCACGTTCTTTCCAGTTCAGCGTCTTGAACATCTCACCTCCATTGCATTAGTGAACAATTTCGGGGAAATAACATCCCCTAGTCTCACTCCTCGATGCAACGGTATGGTACTTGTTTGCTGATTCTGTACTTGAACGGACATGGTGGCGGCCTCGTAGAGACATCTCGTCACTTGGATGTATCGCCAGTTTACTTGGCAGCGCTGCAGGGACTCCAGAACAGACCAGATTTCAACAGAGTCAAAGGCCTTTTCATAGTCCACAAATGCTAGACACAGGGGCTGATTGTACTCTTCGGTCTTCTGTATAATCTGCCGCACTGTGTGGATGTGGTCTATGGTGCCATATCCGCTCCGAAACCCAGCCTGCTCCGGTGGTTGGAATTCGTCGAGTCTTCGCGCAAGACGGTTCGTGATCACTCTTGAAAACAGCTTATAGACGTGGCTTAGAAGGGATATGGGTCGATGGTTCTTCAACAGGGTCTTGTTTCCCTTTTTGAAGAACAAAACGACCACACTTCTACTCCACGCCTCTGGAGTTCTCCCTTCAAATAGGACAGCGTTAAAAAGCTTCTGGAGCTCCCTAAGTACGGGGTTACCTCCAGCTTTCAGCAGCTCTGTGGTAACGCCGTCTTCTCCAGGGGCTTTTTCCATTTTTAAGCTGCCCAAGAGCGATCTCGATTTCGCCAATACTGACTTCTGGCAGGTCTTCGGTGAAATGGCGTGTCAATGTGGCTCTAAGACCCTCATTTCCGGGATCAGGACGAGATGCATGCGATGCGTATAACCGGCTATAGAAGTCCTCCACTTCCGAAAGGACTGCTGGCTTCGAAGAAACGAATTCTCCACTTGCTGTGGTCAACTTCGTCAGGTGGCTTCTTCCGAGAGATTGTACGAACACCTTTGACCCCCGATTCTGCTCGATTGCTCTTTCAACCGAAAGAGCATTGAAGCGCCGGAGGTCGCGTCGTACGTGTTTGTTGATCTCTCGGTTTAGAAACCGCTTTGCCGACGAAGTGGTGGGTGGGTTTTCACGTCGTTCCTTCATTAGCCCTAAAGTTCCTTCTGAAAGCTTGGACTTCTTGCCCTTACGCTGCATATCACAGAATCTCATACCTTCTTCCCTGAGGATCCGAGTCACATTTTCGAGGTTCTGGTTTACGTCTGTTGTGGTTTCCACGGCAGCGAATCGGTTTACCAGGTTTGCCTGGAACGTTTCAGATCCTGCCATGGTTTAGAGCAGAATTGGTCGGAGTCTGGACTTCATCAGATAGACACGTTCGGCCTTGAAGTTAATATTCAGAGAGCCTCGTACAAGTCGGTGATCGCTACCGGTATTGAACCTATTGATCACGGAGACGTCTCTGAATATATGCCTCTTGTCCGTTATAATGAAGTCGATCTCAGTTTTGGTCATAGTGTCGGGGCTTTGCCACGTCCACTTCCTAACACACACTATACAACCTCGAAAACTATTTTTCTCTACTATGTCAGGTTTCTGAGATACGCAAAGGGGTTGAAAAGGGTTGTATTTTTTAATCGCCATATACTTGTCCAAATACCCTCCATACAAACCTGAAAACCGTTTTGCTCTACTATGTCAGGTTTCTGAGATACGCAAAGGGGTTGAATAAAACAATCCATACATGCTCTGTGTGACACAGATGTTCACAGAACTGTATTTGTTCATAAACTGTATCTCAAAGTGTGTGTATCCTAGAAACTAAGATGTATTTTTGCATGCAAAATAAAATAAACTTATTATTATTATTATCGGTTGTCTTTTTTTTTCTCAGCTCTTTTTTGGCTGGTTTTTACCACATTTACGGGCCAAGCCAAGTAAATGTAGCGTGTGGTGCGTTTAATGGATTGTGTGATGAGGTCCTACTTCGTTGTCATCTATCTGCATACATTTTCTGACAATTCTGCATGTATTTAGAATCGCAGCCTTTTGCAATGTTATGTAGAGGGTTTCTGTAAGATCTAATAATTTTAAACTATGGAGGAGATAACTTGGGATAACAACCGTGGTGGAAAGTACTATTGGAACTACACATACTTTTTCTTGACGCCAGATTCTCATAACTTCATCTTTGAGTTCTGCGTATTTACTTATTTTTTCAGTGATCGTCTTCTGAATGTTATGTGTATTGGGGATTGCAATGTCTATCAAATAAGTTATTTTATTTATTCTATCCTGCAATGTTATATTCGGTCTATTATAATGTATGGTTCTGTCGGTGAGAATGGCACGGTCGTAGTAGAGCTTATGTGTAGTACTTTCTAAAATGGTTTGTGGTGTATAGTTGTAGTAAGGGGTTTTAGTGTTTTGAATGAGTGCGTGTTTGAGAGCTAGTTTTTAATGGATGACGTTTGCAACTTGGTTATGCCTATGAGTGTAATCGGTCTGCGTGAGTGTTGTGCAGACGCCAGTAATATGCTGAATGGTTTCAGGTTGGGTGTGACACTTGCGAGCCAAGTCAAGATATTTAATTTGCTTATCTCTCTCGGCTTTCACGAGGTTCTCGTCATGTGGAACAGTTATGTCTACAATCATTGCACGCCTCACGATTCGGTCCACCACCACCATATCAGGCTTATTGGCAACAATAGTCCTGTCAGTGATGATGGACCGATCCCAGTACAATGTGATATTGCCATTATCGAGAACTGGGTCGGGCACATATCTGTAGTACGGCACCTCCGATTCCACAAGTGAGTATTTTAGAGCAAGTTTCTGGTGGATAATCCTGGCTACGAGGTTGTGCCTATGCAAATACTCTCAATACTTATTATTGTTATAAAGTAATCCCGAAGACCAGTTTTCTCTACAATGTCAAGTTTCTGAGATACGCAAAGGGGTTGAAAGTAGGTGGTTGAAAAGGGTTGAATAGGGTTGAATTTTTTATTGGCCATATACTCATACAGACACTTTTTATGCAACCCCGAATACCATTTTTCTCTAAAATGTCAGATTTCTGAGATACGCAAAGGGGTTGAAAGAAGGGGGTCGAAAAGGGTTGATTTTTTTATAGGCCATATACTCACCTAGATACCCTCTATACAACCCCGAAAACCATTTTTCTCTACGATGTCAGCTTTCTGAGATGGGTCTACCCTTTATAGCAGAACTTTTAATGTCATAATATTATTTTGCATAACAACGGATAGCATAATCTTCACTTCGCAGAAAATTGTTTGGTATACCCTCATTTATCATACATTTAAAAGTCATAATTTTGTAAGTCAGAATCATCTTTATGCATAAATTTCATATCCATAATAATTAAAAAGTAGAACCATAATATCGCAGAAAGTTCACAGTCAGAATCGTCTTTTGGCATACATTTCATATCGGTAGTCATTAAAAGGCAGAACTGTCATATTTCAGAAAGTTAACAGTTAGAATCATCTTTTGGCATACATTTGACATCCATAAATTGAAAGGCACATCTGTTATATTACAAAAAAATCATAGTTACAATAATTTTGCATTTCTTACCAGAATAATAAAATTTGTGCAAGCAAGCATGCAGCATGCAAGCAAGCATGCAGCATGCAAGCAAGCATGCAGCATTCAAGCAAGCATGCAGCATGCGAGCAAGCATGCAGCATGCGAGCAAGCATGCAGCATGCGAGCAAGCATGCAGCATGCGAGCAAGCATGCAAGCAACATGCAGCATGCATGGTTTCTGTCACGGCTCCGGCGCTGCGGGGCTCCGGCGGTCCCACGCGAGTTTATCGTCGCAGATGGGTTTAACGCTCTCCACCGCAGCTTCGGCTTGCTGCCCGGCTTCGCCGGCCAGCCTCAGCCGCGGCGGCGAGTGTTACAACCACCTGCTCCTCAACTCGCGGGCCGCCTCGCCCCTCTGCGCCTACGCGGTTTTAAATTACACTCTAGGGGTAGGGCAGATAAGAGTAAGTGGAGTCGGTTTTGCTGCGATTCGTTTCTGTCACAAAATTTGTAGTAAAAAGCGTTTATTGTTAAAACAATGTTTAAATTTTAATATACCTAAGATTAGATAAATGCTTTTCTATGGAAATGGTTAAATAGATTCATCCCAGATGAAATTCTGCCATCTTCATAGTATGCCAAGTGAAATTATACAAAATGATTGTTGTTCCAAGTAAACATTGTGCTAAACGAAATTATGCAACATGTTAACTATGCTAAAGGTAATTATGCCAAATAAAATTCTGCCATCTTAACAGTATGCCATTGTAAATTCGGACATATAAACATTCTGCCAAACAATAGTTATACTAAATATTTTTTATGCCTTACAAATATTCGTTTAAAAAAGATTATGCCAAGTGTGTTATGCCAAGTAAAATTCGGAGCAACAAGATTCTGCCAGATAGAGGGAACCCATTAAAAAGTCATAATTTTGTAAGTCAGAATCATCTTTAGGCATAAATTTCATATCCATAATGATTAAAAATTAGAACCATCTTATCGCAGAAAGTTCACAGTCAGAATTGTCTTTTGGCAAACATTTCATATCGGTAGTCATTAAAAGGCAGAACTGGCATATTTCCGGAAGTTAACAGAATCATCTTTTGTCATACATTTTGACATCCATAAATAGAAAGACACATCTGTTATATTACAGAAAATTCAGTTACAATAATTTTGCATTTCTTACCACAACAATAAAATTTGTACAAGCAAGCATGCAGCATGCAAGCAAGCATGCAGCATGCAAGCAAGCACGCAGCATGCAAGCAAGCATGCAGCATGCAGCATGCAAGCAAGCAAGCAACATGCAGCATGCATGGTTTCTGTCACGGCTATGGCGCTGCGGGGTTCCGGCGGTCCCACGCGAGTTTATCGTTGCAGATGGGTTTAACGCTCACCACCGCAGCTTCGGCTTGCTGCCCGGCTTCGCCGGCCAGCCTCAGCCGCGGCGGCGAGTGTTACAACCACCTGCTCCTCAAATCGCGGGCCACCTCACCCCTCCGCGCCTTCGCGGTTTTAAATTACACTCTAGGGGTAGGGCAGACAAGACTACGTGGAGTTGGTTTTGCAGCGATTCGTTTCTGTCACTAAATTTTTAGTAAAAAGCGTTTACTGTTAAGACAATGTTTAAATTTTAATATAAGTACCTAAGATTAGATACAAATTTTAATGCTTGTTTTATGGAAATGGTTAAATAGATTCATCCCAGGTGAAATTCTGCCATCTTCGTAGTATGCCAAGTGAAATTTATTATGCAAAATGATCGTTGTTCCAAGTAAACATTGTGCTAAACGAAATTATGCGATGTTTTAACAATGCTAAAGGTAATTATGCCAAATAAAATTCTGCCATCCTAATAGTATGCCATTGTAAATTCGGGCATATAAATATTCGGCCAAACAATAGTTGTACTAAACATTTTTATGCCTTACAAATACGCGTTTAAAAAAGATTATGCCAAGTAAAATTCGGAGCAACAAGACTCTGCCAGATAGGTGCTAAAGGTAATTATGCCAAATAAAATTCTGCCATCCTAATAGTATGCCATTGTAAATTCGGGCATATAAATATTCGGCCAAACAATAGTTATACTAAATATTTTTTATGCCTTACAAATACGCGTTTAAAAAAGATTATGCCAAGTGTGTTATGCCAAGTAAAATTCGGAGCAACAAGATTCTGCCAACAAGGTGCAGCAGGAACCCTTCTGAGATACGCAAAAGGGTTTTTTTTATTTACAGTTCATTACCGCGGACTTGGTGGTCCGCGCCTTTTTTTACAGGTTAAACTTGCTTAGATTTTTTTTTTACATTACATATAGTATGTGCTTCCACATAGGACACTTTTCCTTAATCTACGCACAAGTTATTCCTGTGAGCATACAATAAAAGCATTTCGTAGCTTATGGTCTATGTGAGTCCATCATTTTTTTTTTCTTTGTGTTTTTATTTTGTTTTTTTTTTTTAATGTTTCTTTTTGTTTTGTTTTTTTTTTATATGTGTAATCTTCAGACTTTTTGTTCTAATTACTTATTACTATATTAGTTAAAACACGGATGTTTTGACACACTTAAAACAAATGGATATACATAAAGGGGTGATGCATGGCAGTTTGAGCCGGCCAACCTCGACCTTGCGGGAACGTGAGTATGACAGACTCACACACTCTGCCATGCAGCTTTACATAATGGTATTTTATTTAACATTATGGAGAATACAGAGTTTGGGTGCAGTTTATTATTGGGGACAGGGATTAGTTTAGGTGGGCCTAATGACCAGGGACTTCGCTAGTTTCTTCTTTCTTCGCAGGGAAGGAGAAAAGCTGGGTATAAGCTTCTGCATAGGCTCAAGCCGACCTAGAGCCCGAATACCCATCTCACCTGGCCTTGCAGCTCTGATCAACGGAAGCACCAGCAAAACGACCATAAAAGGTAGCAAGTATGCTGCACTGCCCCAAATGGTAGTTGCCACTCACCGATGCCGTATAATGCGAACCAAAGGGAAGACGATCGCATTATTCGAGTGGAGAGAGGAGACTCCATTTGCCCAGGCGAGCTCACTGCTCCAACAAATCAGAGAGGCAGGAGAACACACGGTCACAGCCCGCACTATAAGTGTTGACGCGGTGGTGGTCGGAGGGGAAAGAGGAGACGTCGCAGACCGCTTCGGCTGTTTAAAAGCCTCAGAACAGCATGAGTTACTCGTCTATGAGGACAGAGGGGAAAGTTTGAGCTTTCTCAGAGCCCCAAGAGACCCAACAGCCAGCGCGACGAGCTCCAGAACGAGTCCGACCACTCAAAGTGGATCCGAGAGGGCCCAGGAGAAGGCAGCCGCCGAAAAAGCTGCAAAGGAGCAGAGCAAAACTACCAGCCCAGAGGACCAAGCCCGGTCGAGGAGTCGCCTGAAAGCAATCGGCACTTTCCTCAGTTCTCTACTCCCTAGCACCAGCCGCAAATCACAAGCTGATAAGCAGGGGGAAGCAGTGGAGAGGTTCTTCAGAAAAACACCAAGAGAACCATCACCGAAGAAGCCCACACCAACAAGAGCCGACAAAGGGCATGTTATCCCACCGACCCTCGCAGCCAATTCAGGCACTACGGACCACGTGAAAAGCGCTTTCCTCGAGTACATAGCAATCGTGAGAGCGACCAGAGAGGTTAATCTCATGACATGCAAGAAGATCCTGCAGACCTTCCAGAGAAACACTGAAGGACTGCTAAGGGTACTGCTCGAGGAGGCCGAGGCGGCCGTATACGACAACGTCAAATCTCAAATCATCATAGGAGAAATGACGGGGTCGTATATGGCAGCTTTCAGCGCGGAGAGTGGCTTTGTGACCCCGTACGAGGCGGAAACGGAGCGCTCAGGCAAAATAAAATTCAGAGCACCGAACACCGACCCGATACTGATTACCGCCAAGTGTACCAAAATCATGCTGGATGACAAGATCCTTGAAATGGCTCAGTCCATTCTGGGGACTTCAGACATCCAGGAGCATTAGGCGGTACCCAGTATCAGGTGGGTAAACGCCTAAACGGAGTTCCGGGTTGCGGCAAGACAACCTGGGTGGTGAAACACTTCGACGAGGAAAAGGACGTTGTGGCCACCACGACAACTGAAACTGCCAAAGATCTCAGGGAGAAGCTTGCGCACCGCTTAGGAGACCGAGTAAAGACAAAGGTGCGCACTATGGCCTCAATCTTAGTAAACGGGTTCAGGAAACAAGAGAAATGCTACCGCCTCACGGTAGACGAGGCTCTTATGAACCATTTTGGAGCCATAGTCATCGCAGTAAAGTTGTCTGGAGCAAGCGAGATTGTCCTTATTGGACCATTTTTGGACAGAGTGAACCTATTCGAGTTAAGGTATACCCGTCCATTTATGGTGGCTGGCATCACCCAGGAACTCTGCACACATCGCAACCCGATGGATTGGCAGTAACGCGCGTTCTCGCTGATGTTGCTCTCGAACGGTGCTGAATTCCGGGATTCGCTAGGGGCCAGATTTTAGGGCTCTTTATGCTCTTTCAAACGACACCAATCTCGGTCTTTTAGCACCAGGGGTTACGAAGATAATTGCGGGGGGGTGAAGTAGTCCCGAGGGGGGAGGGGGGATGGGGAGGTTTCGTAGGGAGACGATAGGCGGTGGGGTCTTGGGGGGTCTCGTGCGGAGGTAAGGGGGGGTGGGGTCTTGGTGGGGGGTCTTTGGGGGTCTCGTGGGGAGGTGATGGATGGTGGGGTCTTGGGAGTGGGGGTCTTCGGGGGTCTCGTGGGGAGGTAAGGGGTGGTGGGGTCTTGGGAGAGGGGGTCTTGGGGGGTCTCGTGGAGAGGTGAGAGGTGGTGGGGTCTTGGGAGTGGGGGTCTTGGGGGATCGTCACTCGTGTGGTGGTTTGGAGGTTTAAGTTGGAGGGGTATTCCCAGGTTGAGTGGGGGTGGTTGTGAAAAGTAAGGGGGGGGGGGGGGGTAAAGCTCGCGAACGGTGCTGAATTCCGGGATTCGCTAGGGGCCAGATTTTAGGTCTCTTTATGCTCTTTCAAACGACACCAATCTCGGTCTTCTAGCACCAGGGGTTACGAAGATAACTTGCGGGGGGGTAAAGTAGTCCCGAGGAGGGAGGGGGAAGGGGGAGGTTTCGTGGGGAGACGATAGGCGGTGGGGTCTTGGGGGGTCTCGTGCGGAGGTAAGAGTGGGTGGGGTCTTGGTGGGGGGTCTTGGGGGTCTCGTGGGGTAGGGTGAAGGGTTCAGGAGTTCCCTCAGGACTTACGTATGCGCTGGTGCGGAGCTGGAGTGGATTCTTCACGTCGGTCCGCGTGATGGCTGGTGTGGTAGAATAATTCTTCGGCCGGCTTCGGAGTCTTCACACAAGGCTAATATATTAAAGAAAAGCACGTGGTGACAAAAAGTGTGGTTATACCACGCGGTTTGAGGTTGTTTTTTGGTAATAACCTCGTGCTTTTTGGCAATCTTGGTACCTTTATGTCTTTATTGGTTTCCCTCCGATTTCCAAGATTCTTACGCCGTTGAATTTGCCTTCGCCTCCTCTCTCTGGGTGAATGTGGGAGAGGTAATCCGACTACGCAAAGGGGTTGAAAGAAGGGGGTCGATAAGGGTTGAATAGGGTTGAATTTTTTATTGGTCGTATACTCATCCAGATACTCTCTATACAACCCCGAAGACCATTTTTCTCTAAAATGTCAGGTTTCTGAGATACGCAAAGGGGTTGAAACAAGGGGGTTGAAAAGGATTGAATAGGGTTGAATTTTTTAGTGGTCATATACTCATCCACACACCTTCTATACAACCCTGAAAACCATTTTTCTCTACAATGTCAGGTTTCCGAGATATGCCAAGGGGTTGAAAAGGATGGAATAGGGTTGAATTTTTTACTGGCTATATACTCATCCAGACACCCTCTATACAACCCCGAAAACCATTTTTCTCTAGAATGTCAGGTTTCTGAGATACGCAAAGGGGTTGAAACAAGGGGGTTGAAAAGGGTTGAATAGGGTTGAATTTTTTTTGGCCATATATTCATCCAGAGGTCCTCTATACAACCCCGAAAACCATTTTTCTCTACAATGTCAGGTTTCTGAGTTACGCAAAGGGGTTGAAAGAAGGGGGTTGAAAAGGGTTGAATTTTTTTTTGGCCATATTTTCTTCCAGACACCCTCTATACAACTCCGAAAACCATTTTTCTCTAGAATGTCAGGTTTCTGAGATACGCAAAGGGGTTGAAACAAGGGGGTTGAAAAGGGTTGAATAGGGTTGATTTTTTTATTGGCCATATACTCATCCGAACACCCTCTATACAACCCCTAAAACCATTTTTCTCTAAAATGTCAGATTTCTGAGATACGCAAAGGGGTTGTAAAAAGGGGGTTGAAAAGGGGTAGTTTTTTTTTTCGTTTTCTACTCATCCAAACACCCTCTATACAACCCCGAAAACCATTTTTCTCTTCGACGTCAGGTTTCTGAGATAAGCAATGGGGTTGAAAGATGGGGGTGGAAAAGGGGTAGTTTCGGATTTTTCTCATACTCACCCCGACACCTTCTATACAACCCCATAAAAAGTTTTCCTCTCCTAGCACGGGAAGTGGGAGAACAATTATGTCAATCAGTCAGTGAGTGGTTTTTTAATTATATATAATATAACTAGTATTTCGCTTGGGGGCGCGAGTTGCAAGCAACCCGCGGTGTCTTTTTAGTATTTTTAGTAACAATTATTATCTCTACAATGTCAGATTTCTGAGTTACGCAAAGGGGTTGAAAGAAGGGGGTTGAAAAGGGTTGAATTTTATTTGGCCATATATTCATCCAGATGTCCTCTATACAACCCCGAAGACCATTTTTCTCTACAATGTCAGGTTTCTGAGTTACGCAAAGGGGTTGAAAGAAGGGAGTTGAAAAGGGTTGAATTTTTTTTGGACATATTTTCATCCAGACACCCTCTATACAACCCCGAAGACCATTTTTCTCTACAATGTCAAGTTTCTGAGATACGCAAAGGGGTTGAAAGTTGGGGGTTGAAAAGGGTTGATTTTTTTATTCGTCATTTTCTCATCCAAACACCCTCTATACAATCCCCAAAACCATTTTTCTCTACAATGTCAGGTTTCTGAGATACGCAAAGGGGTTGAAAGAAGGGGGTTGAAAAGGGGTAATTTTTTTTTCGTTTTATACTCATCCAGACACCCTCTATACAACCCCGAAAACCATTTTTCTCTTCGACGTCAGGTTTCCGAGATAAGCAATGGGGTTGAAAGAAGGGGGTTGAAAAGGGGTAGTTTCAGATTTTTCCCATACTCACCCCGACACCTTCTATACAACCCCATAAAAAGTTTTCCCCTCCTAGCACGGCAAGTGGGAGAACAATTATGTCAATCAGTGAGTGAGTGGTTATTTAATTATATATAATATAACTAGTATTTCGCTTGGGGGCGCGAGTTGCAAGCAACCCGCGGTGTCTTTTTAGTATTTTTAGTAACAATTATTATCTCTACAATGTCAGATTTCTGAGTTACGCAAAGGGGTTGAAAGAAGGGGGTTGAAAAGGGTTGAATTTTTTTTGGCCATATATTCATCCAGATGTCCTCTATACAACCCCGAAGACCATTTTCCTCTAGAATGTCAGGTTTCTGAGATACGCAAAGGGGTTGAAAGAAGGGGGTTGAAAAGGGTTGAATTTTTTTTGGCCATATATTCATCCAGGTGCCCTCTATACAACCTCGAAAACTATTTTTCTCTACTATGTCAGATTTCTGAGATACGCAAAGGGGTTGAAAGAAGGGGGTTGAAAAGGGTTGAATTTTTTTTGGCCATATTTTCATCCAGACACCCTCTATACAACCCCGAAGACCATTTTTCTCTACAATGTCAAGTTTCTGAGATACGCAAAGGGGTTGAAAGTAGGGGGTTGAAAAGGGTTGAATAGGGTTGAATTTTTTATTGGCCATATACTCATCCAAACACCCTCTATACAACCCCGAAAACCATTTTTCTCTAAAATGTCAGATTTCTGAGATACGCAAAGGGGTTGTAAAAAGGGGGTTGAAAAGGGGTAGTTTTTTTTTCGTTTTCTACTCATCCAAACACCCTACATACAACCCCAAAAACCATTTTTCTCTTCGACGTCAGGTTTCTGAGATAAGCAATGGGGTTGAAAGAAGGGGGTTGAAAAGGGGTAGTTTCAGATTTTTCCCATACTCACCCCGACACCTTCTATACAACCCCATATAAAGTTTTCCCCTCCTAGAACGGGAAGTGGGAGAACAATTATGTCAATCAGTCAGTCAATCAATCAGTCAGTGGTTTTTTAATTGTATATAATATAATAACTAGTATTTCGCTTGGGGGCGCGAGTTGCAAGCAACCCGCGGTGTCTTTTTAGTATTTTTAGTAACAATTATTATCTCTACAATGTCAGATTTCTGAGTTACGCAAAGGGGTTGAAAGAAGGGGGTTGAAAAGGGTTGAATTTTATTTGGCCATATATTCATCCAGATGTCCTCTATACAACCCCGAAGACCATTTTTCTCTACAATGTCAGGTTTCTGAGTTACGCAAAGGGGTTGAAAGAAGGGAGTTGAAAAGGGTTGAATTTTTTTTGGACATATTTTCATCCAGACACCCTCTATACAACCCCGAAGACCATTTTTCTCTACAATGTCAAGTTTCTGAGATACGCAAAGGGGTTGAAAGTTGGGGGTTGAAAAGGGTTGATTTTTTTATTCGTCATTTTCTCATCCAAACACCCTCTATACAATCCCCAAAACCATTTTTCTCTACAATGTCAGGTTTCTGAGATACGCAAAGGGGTTGAAAGAAGGGGGTTGAAAAGGGGTAATTTTTTTTTCGTTTTATACTCATCCAGACACCCTCTATACAACCCCGAAAACCATTTTTCTCTTCGACGTCAGGTTTCCGAGATAAGCAATGGGGTTGAAAGAAGGGGGTTGAAAAGGGGTAGTTTCAGATTTTTCCCATACTCACCCCGACACCTTCTATACAACCCCATAAAAAGTTTTCCCCTCCTAGCACGGCAAGTGGGAGAACAATTATGTCAATCAGTGAGTGAGTGGTTATTTAATTATATATAATATAACTAGTATTTCGCTTGGGGGCGCGAGTTGCAAGCAACCCGCGGTGTCTTTTTAGTATTTTTAGTAACAATTATTATCTCTACAATGTCAGATTTCTGAGTTACGCAAAGGGGTTGAAAGAAGGGGGTTGAAAAGGGTTGAATTTTTTTTGGCCATATATTCATCCAGATGTCCTCTATACAACCCCGAAGACCATTTTCCTCTAGAATGTCAGGTTTCTGAGATACGCAAAGGGGTTGAAAGAAGGGGGTTGAAAAGGGTTGAATTTTTTTTGGCCATATATTCATCCAGGTGCCCTCTATACAACCCCGAAGACCATTTTTCCCTTCTATGTTAGGTTTCTGAGATACGCAAAGGGGTTGAAAGGAGGGGTTGAAAAGGGTTGAATTTTTTATTGGCCATATACTCACCCAGATACCCTCTATACAACCCCGAAGACCATTTTTCTCTACAATGTCAAGTTTCTGAGATACGTAAAGGGGTTGAAAGTAGGGGGTTGAAAAGGGTTGAATAGGGTTGAATTTTTTATTGGCCATATACTCACCCAAATACCCTCTATACAACCCCGAAAACCATTTTTCTCTAAAATGTCAGATTTCTGAGATACGCAAAGGGGTTGTAAAAAGGGGGTTGAAAAGGGGTAGTTTTTTTTTTCGTTTTCTACTCATCCAAACACGCTCTATACAACCCCGAAAACCATTTTTCTCTTCGACGTCAGGTTTCTGAGATAAGTAATGGGGTTGAAAGAAGGGGGTTGAAAAAGGGTAGTTTCAGATTTTTCCCATACTCACCCCGACACCTTCTATACAACCCCATATAAAGTTTTCCCCTCCTAGCACGGCAAGTGGGAGAACAATTATGTCAATCAGTCAATCAGTGAGTGGTTTTTTAATTATATATAATATAACTAGTATTTCGCTTGGGGGCGCGAGTTGCGAGCAACTCGCGGTGTCTTTTTAGTATATTTTGACTAACAACAAAGGGGTTGAAAAGGGTTGAATTTTTATTGGCCGTATACTCATCTAAACACCCTCTATACAACCCCGAAAACCATTTTTCTCTACAATGTCAGGTTTCTGAGATACGCAAAGGGGTTGAAAGTAGGGGGTTGAATAGGGTTGAATTTTTTTTTTGGCCATATATTCATCCAGATACCCTCTATACAACCCCGAAGACCATTTTTCTCTAGAATGTCAGGTTTCTGAGATACGCAAAGGGGTTGAAACAAGGGGGTCGATAAGGGTTGAATAGGGTTGAATTTTTTATCGGCCATATACTCACCCAGATACCCTCTATACAACCCCGAAGACCATTTTTCTCTACAATGTCAAGTTTCTGAGATACGCAAAGGGGTTGAAAGTAGGGGGTTGAATAGGGTTGAATTTTTTATTGGCCATATACTCACCCAAATACCCTCTATACAACCCCGAAAACCATTTTTCTCTAAAATGTAAGATTTCTGAGATACGCAAAGGGGTTGAAAGAAGGGGGTTGAAAAGGGGGTAATTTTTTTTTCGTTTTATACTCACCCAGACACCTTCTATACAACCCCGAAAACCATTTTTCTCTTCGACGTCAGGTTTCTGAGATAAGCAATGGGGTTGAAAGAAGGGGGTTGAAAAGGGGTAGTTTCAGATTTTTCCCATACTCACCCCGACACCTTCTATACAACCCCGTAAAAAGTTTTCCCCTCCTAGCACGGCAAGTGGGAGAACAATTATGTCAATCAGTGAGTGAGTGAGTGGTTATTTAATTATATATAATATAACTAGTATTTCGCTTGGGGGCGCGAGTTGCAAGCAACCCGCGGTGTCTTTTTAGTATTTTTTCTCATCCAAACATCCTCTATACAACCCCGAAAACCATTTTTCTCTACAATGTCAGGTTTCTGAGATATGCCAAGGGGTTGAAACAAGGGGGTTGAAAAGGGTTGAATAGGGTTGATTTTTTTATTGGCCATATACTCATCCAGACACCCTCTATACAACCCCGAAGACCATTTTTCTCTACAATGTCAAGTTTCTGAGATATGCAAAGGGGTTGAAACAAGGGGGTTGAAAAGGGTTGAATATTTTATTCGTCATATACTCATCCAGATACCCTCTATACAACCCCGAAAACCATTTTTCTCTACAATGTCAAGATTCTGAGATACGCAAAGGGGTTGAAAGTAGGGGGTTGAAAAGGGTTGAATTTTTTATTGGCCATATACTCATCCAAATACCCTCTATACAACCCCGAAAACCATTTTTCTCTAAAATGTCAGATTTCTGAGATACGCAAAGGGGTTGTAAAAAGGGGGTTGAAAAGGGGTAATTATTTTTTTCGTTTTATACTCACCCAGACACCCTATATACAACCCCGAAAACCATTTTTCTCTTCGACGTCAGGTTTCTGAGATAAGCAATGGGGTTGAAAGAAGGGGGTTGAAAAGGGGTAGTTTCAGATTTTTCCCATACTCACCCCGACACCTTCTATACAACCCCTTAAAAAGTTTTTCCCTCCTAGCACGGCAAGTGGGAGAACAATTATGTCAATCAGTCAATCAGTGAGTGGTTTTTTAATTATATATAATATAATAATGCTTCTAAAATCCATGACACTGATAGCCGTTTTCACTACGACAGGCACCAAAGAATTGCCACAATTGTACTCTTGGGTATTCAACTGTCAGCGCTTACGTTGAAAACTCAACAGTGCAATCATTTTTAGTTGCATCGTGATAGTAGTTATATAATTATGCCAAAAACTTTAAGAACATACAGTCGACCAAATAAAAACACTACAAAGTTTTATTTCAAAGTACATTTGTGACAAAGTGTTTTTTTTTTTTGCTTTTTAGTAGTGATACTCCCAAACAAAATGGAGATTACCTACTCACATAATGAGTCATCATCTGCCTAGCCTTTTCCCATCTATATTGGGGTCGGCTCCCAGTTCAACCGGATTCAGCTGAATACCAGTATTTGATGTGGAGCGGGTGCCTACCAAACCTCCACAACTCATTAACTGGGTAACACACGGTACTTCTTGGCAAGACTGGAGTAAGATTGACTGGCTTCTGACAATCCGTAACGACTGCCAAAGATCTACAAATGACAGCCGGGGCCAACGGCTTAGCGTGCTTTCACAGAGGAAACTCGGTATGTTAATATGGTCATTGGTCAACCCATCCACAGACCAACCTTGGCAAGCGTTACTTAACCTTGAAAATTGATCCGTGCAGCTGTTAGTCTTTAGCCAAGAGCTCCTCGTGCTACTCGTGCTACCTACATAATGAGTCAGTAACACAATTACACAATTACCACATTTGCCCTTAAGGAGTTACGTTATGTGCCTTCACAGTCTGAGTCCAGACCAACTCATGGTTAAATATCTACTTGATTTGGGATGGACTTGAACCTAACAATATCTCACTTTAAATTTCCTTAGTTACATTATTAGCTTACATTTCATTGGTGGTGGTCTATTTTAGAAGTTCTACGTCCATTGCAAATGCAATTTAGCTATAACTAAACCTCACGCAAAAAAACACAAATATATAACATCAAACATGGACATTCAATGTCCATGTTTTTGGTAAGATATACTGGCGAAATGTTGATGAACTGATAGAACATAACAGCAATAGTTATGTATTTAGGTATTTTTATTTATTATAAAATATGTATTGTGCACTGGATCCTACCCTCTATTGTGATCTCTCTCTAGCACTCAAAGGTTTGCTAGGAGAAAACTCAACTCTGAGTTAAGTCCGCCTTTGTACATGACTATGTTGAGTACTATCGCCTATGTACATGTACTTTTCATCACTGTATAATATACATATAAGCTGTTATGGTTTATAATAAAGAATTAAGAATTCAACAGTCATGCGATTTCAGCAATCCCGATCCATTTGCTAGCATTCATTAGGTTGACTGGTAGAGAATGCCTTGTTGCATTAAGTACGCCCTTGTACCACTATTGTACATAAAGTTTAAATAAATAAATTTATTGAAGAGTTCCGTTGATCTCCGAAAATCTACATCCGATCTTCACCAAATTGAAACGGGAAACGGATGCTGGAACGGGCTGGCTGGCTGCCCGGGAACGGGATGATCCTCCAGGATCCCATCACCAGAACATGATTTGATGATCAGGGGACCACATGAGAAGCATGTATACTATTTCATGTGATGCCCATTTTGAGGGTTGATCTTAGTTTTCCTGGGATCCCATCATCATCCTGGGATCCCAACATGAGATGTGATGATTACCAGGCACTAATATCTGAACTGTGTTAGAAAGTCGTCTTTTATAATGGGCACAGCAAAGGAGTGGAACTCGCTGCCTGCGTTTGAGTAACCCTGATCTCTTCAAAGTTAGAGTGAACAGGCTTCTTCTGTGTAAGCTCATTCCAGACTTTGTCTCTGTTACCTGCGACCTAGACTAGAGTCAAGAGCATATCCATCTGACATTAAAAAAAAATGAATATTAATAACATTGTATGTGCCATTATATTTGAGATATTTGGGAGTTGCCCTCAATTTCCCTGGGATACCAGTATCAGATTTTGACTTGTTGTCAATGGTAGTATAAATTTCCGAATAAAAAAAGAATTTTGAAAATCGGTCCACAATTGGCAATTACCATACATAAAAAAAATACATAAGTCGGTTAAAAAGGAGCAAAAACCACCCTAAATATTGTTGAGTACACCACTCAAATTACTCAGTCAAATAAAGTAAGCACAATGTTATTCGATGTTAGAGCTTAAACTCACAAATCCAGAGTTGCCAAAATTAAATTTTGTTGTGTGGGCACTAATGAAGTTTGACATTGTGTAATTAACAAAGTAATAAAATGCGACCACAATGTTTTGATATCATTAGCGTCAATGATTTAGTTAGTATTTTTTTTTTCATATTTATTTGGATCCTTGTGATGCCATTTGTCAACGAGTCTGATGAAAAATGACGGACAGAGCCGAATAATGGTAAAAAGTTATCAAAGACAGAAAGTCCTCCACTTCGTCTCAATTCTATAAGGAACAAAATATAATTAACACATTTAAAATTAAAAGGCCTACAAGTAAAAAAATTTCAGGTTGTTTATTATTTATTTTGAGGCAATGATCGTGCACCACAAATTATGCATGAGTCATGCTAAATATCCATTATGATTTCAACAAAAAAATAAGCAACCATATTTTTTCTGTCTGTCTAGACTCATTTGCATTGCAGACGGTGCCAACATTTTCCTCCCACTTCCAAAACGTTTACACTATCAGAGACAACATGGTACCCTATTTACAACCTACATAACACGTCAGCTTTTATGATTTCTTAGATGTTATACTCCTGTTTATACCGGGAAGGTGTTTAAGTTTCCTTACAGAAAGTTGTTTCCGGGGCACGCACGCTCCGTAATGACCAAGCTCATTAAGACTAACTGCAGAGCCCTTGTCTCCCCAACACACAATGTACCTATGCCTGTACATGGCTACTGTTTAAACGAAGGCAAAATTAGTTTTTGTGACTAAGTGTTGGTGTACTTTGGAGATAAATATCTGTTGCGCAAAAGGTTTTTATTAAACACAAAATGAAACAGCTTAATTTACATTTGTTTTTTAATTATATCCTTTGTTTTAGCGAGCAGAAAGGTCTACTCTATGAGTCAAAAACATTTTTATTTTTCTGACCGTTCATTACATGACAAGCGACAAATCTATTTACTACAACAAAAAAAAACTTCACTATGTTTTTACGCCTTTTTTTTCTCCGAGTTGCTTTTAAAAACAACTTAGCCGTTTAGCATGGAGTTCTAATTATTTTCCTAACAATATGTGTAAGGAGTCGTGTAATGAGCCGAGCCATTACCGTTGCTCCCGAGTGACGTGAACACTCCGTGATAACTACGTAAATAGAGAAACTTAACACATTCACATTGTTTCCAGTCTATTGTACAACTCCTTTTGCATGACGTCGTCTTGTAAATAAGTATGCCTTATTGTGCATCGGAAACTACGAAATTAGTTTAGCGTTACTATAGTGCAGTTTAGTCTTATTACTTAACTCTAAAATGTATTTAAAGCATAACTTATAATAAGTTAACTTAAAAAAAATCTCAAGCCCTGATAATGAATGGGAAATCAAAGTAAGACCATTTTATTATTATTATAACTAACTATGACTATAAATACACTTAAATAAAAAAACACTTAACTAACTAAAAATAAAAACAGTCAAAAGATAGCGTCGAAAAATTCCTCCGCATCACTGGCCTCTGGTAATGGACCCAAAAGGCTGGCAGCATTACTACGCTGTATGGAAATGCTAATCCTTTGTCCAAGGTAAAAGCCAGCCCTTAGTCACGCGAAGTGTCAACTAGAAATAAAAATCTCATACAACAAAGAAAAAATACAACATTTTTTTAAGCTAACCATGGTGATTAAAACTGTGTCCAAAGGTCTTTATCAAAAGAGAATAATAAAACTTCACTTTGCCTCTGAATTTTTACTCATCCATTAAACACATAAAATGACGTTTTATTTGCCAAAAATCATTAAAATCCTCGACAAATTAAACTTGAAAATATTTTATACGACGATAAAAATTTAATAGTCAGCAGTTTCAGCGCAGTCAAACTGAAATGAAACTAATAAACCGAATTTAATCGAATTAAAATATTAATTTATTCATGAAAGACTCCCGCTTATTGGCATTGCGGTAACGACCATTGCATTCACCAAAGACTTTCAACTCCTGGTTTATCTGTCCCGGAGTCCGGCGAAGATTATGATTTATGAGTTAAAGTTCAGTTCAGATAGCTAACGTTCAGTATCGTGGTTGAATGGAAAACATGTTGTAGAAAGATCACTACTACTATATATACTTACATTACACAGGGTGTTCCTGAAGTGCGTGGTCATATTTAAGGGGATGTTCTGTATCTACTTACAGTAAAGTAAAAATATCCAAAAAATATTACAAGTTAATTTTTTTAATCCAATTTCGTAAAAAAAAATACTATTCGGTTTTGAATCCGTGATTGAACTGAAATAGACGCTACCAACTGCATCGTGAAAAGTTTTTTTTTCTATACGTTTAAATCGTATCTGGCGCTTGGTTTGAAACAAGAAATTATATTTTATGGCGTTTATATAGTAGCCATATTTAAATAACCACGTACTTCTGGAATACCCTGAATGGGAATAGTTAGAAAAAGCTAGGACGGCCAGAATATACGAGTTAGCTAATAATTCTGACTCGTGTTCTTAACAAAACTAAACTATACTCATTTTTATTTATGTATCAAGCCCGGATCATAATTGCCTGCTATCCTAGCTTCAGGCACAAGTCAGGTGTCATATATTATTGCTTGACCTTAAAAAAAGAGAACAAATTGGCAATTTCTTAGAAAAGCTTAGTGAATTACAAATCAGCCGTAAATCTCTGTTATATGTCATTTTAAAGTAACTAGGACTAGGCTTATTTATAGCAATAACGTCGCTTAACCTCAAAATATGACGGTATCCAGTTTAATTTAAGTTATAACTACTGACAGATTAATATTCATTGTTAAAGCACATGCCAAAATCCATGTGATTCCCTTTGTAGCCTTACCACGTTAGTAATTTTAATTAACGACAATTTGAAGTTTCATCACTAATGAGTTTAACGCAGGTGGCGCCGCCTATTAGCGATACGTGAAATCTTATCCGTTAATCGTTTACGAGTAATGGTTTCTTGGTACTGTGAGCAAAAGAGGAAAGTGTGCAGGCTAGAACTATTTATCTTATTCTAATAATTTTTTTCGTGTGCAGCTGCAGGTAAATCAAATAAAACAATCTAGATTAGGTTCACCGCTTCTAAGATTTTTTTTTCTTTCGCTTTGCCCTGAAGCAGCACGTTTGATGTTAAGAAGAAATAAGTCTTTGAAATCGTTAGTCTGAGTGCACCTTATGTATTACGCACGCCATTCTAAATTAGCTGTGTACTTCGTGCAACAATTGGGTAGCTAATAAAATGAATTGATTTTATCGACTGATATGACTTTATTTGGTGCTCGGTCAACCTAACTTTTTGGTCAACTGTACTTGGTAACCAACCTTGCTGCGACAGAACTTCGTCTTTGTTTGAACATAGAGATTTGATGCTATTTAACTTAGAAAGTTCAAATCCATTACTCAATTTGATTGGTAAGTTCACTATCTATATCACTGATAAATTAAAAATACAATTAAATACTTTGTTGCTGTTTTATTCACTAGATTAAAATTCTTTCTGATATGTACTCCAACGTAATAATCTAAAAAATATTAAAGAAAATGTATGCACAAGCAAATAAAGGAAAAATGTGGTTGTGTATATTATGTCACTATTACCATAATAAATGGCAATGCTAATAGGGACTAAAAAAATCTAATAAGTTCGTCAGATAGATTTCCAAAAAATATTGGACACGTATTTTTTTTCTTTTGTCACATAAACAAAAAACAAAGACGATGCAGTGCGTTGAATACTCGTGTGACGTCACTACGTGCTACACCTGATCTTTGATGTTTTTTATTTTCGAATTTATTTACATATTTACTAAAGCAAAAATTACGTGTCCAATATTTTTCGATAAATCTAATTGACGGACTAATTAGAATAATTATTTTTTTACTCAGGAAACATCCTTATTCTTTCCCGAAAAAAAGACAAGTCGTCTGGTCATAGGAATGCTGGAAACTGTACTGAAGCATTTTCCAAATGAAGTCGTGAGTTTTATAATAATGTTCTTTTCCTCCCCGTCCTATTGTTCTTGAACGTTTCTAATTAGCGTAAAGAAAGAATAAGCAGTCTTCATAATCTGGAACAGGAGAATAAAATGTTATTTATTTTAATTGCTAAACGGTGTATTTATGTGGTTTTCTTTATAACATTTTTTTTTCTGTTTGTAGCTACTGAAATATAGTTTGATAAGACTGTTATAGGCTAATTAATTATTATAAGTTGTTCATGTACGAGTTTTTCAAAGTAAGACAATGCATCCTCCGCTTGTTATATAGTATATAGAAAAAAAAAAAAAAACCAGACTACTACGTTGAATTCTTGTTTTAGAAGGTGTGCTTTTTTATTTTTTGCTTTTATTAAATGTAAAACTAAATAATGTAAAAGGAAATAACTTACTGAAGTAAATGTGAGTAATGACAAAGGAAACATTTGAAGGCCTGTAATCGTGATTGGGGTGGTGGCTCGTTCTCTGAAGAGTTTCAAACTTCTTTTGAATGACTCAGATCTTGGTATCCACTCGCTACTGTACGCCGCTGTCACTAATTCTTGACTCTAGAATAACACAGTCACATTGTATTTAAAGTGTACATTTTTTTCACGGTTTATCTTCTTTCTGTTAGTCTATGCCTCAGAAAAACTGTGCATTGCATTTTCCGAGTAAAGAGGTTATGGCACTCATTCACAGGTAAATAATACGAATTTTGTAATCGGATCAGTGGACACGGGTGAATTTTAGTCATTAAGAGTATTTATACTCCTTTTCATGCCGCCCAGAGGGGGAGGAATCATTTGGTGATTTCCCATCCACAAAACGGTATCCTATAGGACCCCCTACTTCTAGAGATTACTGCCTTAAAACATCAATTTGCCTTCTTTAGAATATAAAAATTGATTTAAATAACTTTAATAACTTTAAGTCAAAAATCTATGAATTGATATTTACCTCGTGAGTTAGTTGAGTACCCAGAAATCCTGGTACAAAAATCTGCATTGTCATCGTAAATAGATACAACACCAAAAACACTCGGGTATCCGTTGATGATTCCTAAAAACAAAAGACGATTTGATATTTAGTACATACGGGTTCACCACGGCAAATCAAATTAATAAGTTGCCACTAGACAAAGTGATATAATTTTAGCTAATACTTGGCAGCTTTCCCAGCTTTCATTAACATGCTGAAGACAAGTCATCTCTATTAGACTCTTCACACATTTCTGATAAACATGGTAAAAAAGAAACTGTTAGTGCTTACCAAAAGTAGTCCGCACATCACCACACATATTATCATAGACGCTACGCCAAATTGAAAGAATAATGTTACACTTAAGATGTTCTGGATAGTTTCACAATAACTGAAATAAATAAAATTAAAACAATTTAACAGCACGTCGATTAAATTCGGCTGAAATCTTACGTTTTTAAACTTAGCACTGACATCAAAATAACTTCGTAATGTCGTAACAATTTGTTGAGCCTCGTCATTTGTAACTTGTCCTGGATTTGGATTGGCAGTTTACTCTCTTCAGGAGATAATTTCAAATTCCTCAAGCTATTGTTTAGTGACTTCAACTGAACTATGGCTACAAACAACAGCCCTGCGGTCAATGAATCTATGTTCACGTTATACATCATATGGCCATACATCCCGACAGATTGATATATGAACCAAAAAATAAAATGAGACTCTCGAACTTCATCGCTCAAGAAGTAATATTTGCATATTGGCAATTCAGACTTGGTTTCTCGTATCATAGCCAAGAATATTGGGACAACTACTTCGATCAAAAAAACTACGTTGGAGAAAATGATGTATAATTTCCAACCAAGCCTGAAGCCCATGTTAGTTTTGTACAGAATCCCGTCCTTATCTTCATAGTCGCCTACAAATTCATCGCAATCAATTAATTTAATTCCATCAATTAATTTATCACGCATAAAGAGAATCGTCAACATTTTCGTTGCAACGGTTATTTCAGTGAAATAAAATATCACTTCGCGAAGTAATAAATCGATTTTCCGCGGCGTATAAAGTAGATTTAAAGTGAGAAGTAAATTGTAACATGCAAAAGTCACGAAAAGGTAGATTAAACTGTAGAATCTGTAATATTTCCACGGAGTGTTTCCTGACCATATGCCGAAAATTTTTAAGAAGATAAAATTATTGTTGAACATGGTTGACTGATCTGACGGCATGATTCGGTCTTTATAAAAATATGTTTCAAATATTACACACGTAATGTCCTTATATAATGGCACAAGCGTTAATTATCTTTCTACTGAAAAATATATAAAGCATGCAAAGACGTATCATTATGTATTTTACCCCTATTACGCCGTTCTTATTATCCAATTCTTTTCTATCATGTATGGAGTAATTACACACCTATCCTCTACGGTAAATGTGGGCACTTGACATCACTTATAGTATTCCGCAATAAAGGGATGTGCACAAACTACTGTTGATTATTTATTTTTTTGCCTATGTGAACTTGAAAAATTCGAAGTTTAAATTGCTGTTGAAAATACATTGTTTAGTTCCTTCGTGAAACAAGTATCTTTAAATTTTATGTTTCTCAATAATATACAAGTGCGCGACTTTGGTCAAGAACTGAACTGAATAGCAGATGCTTTATGTATAAAATTGCTACTTTAAGATGATGTATAATATTTTATTACGCGGCATCGTCAGTAAGGAAGCTTGAAATTGATATTTCAATCAAGTATACATCGGTGAATTCCGCACCAATGAAGCCATCCAGCTAATATAGAGCCCTCTAACGTACGCTAATTGTTCGTGAGTGTTCGAGAAGAGGGGGTCAAAGTAAACTAGGAGTCCTTATTCCAGTATTATACCCAGGATTCTGGGAGAGGAGTAGATTAAAACAATGGACGTGTTTGCAATTTGGAAAGCGGTGCAACCCTTCGGGTGCGTTTTAATTGCAGGGGTTGTTCAGAGGGGTTGCTGCTGGCACGAAAATCTTCAGCGTTTAATTCTTGGAAGCCTCGGATACCGCACACGGCTCATTTAATGCATACTGATATTATAACTTTTGATAGGATAGCTCACTTGATGGGTATCAATTTCACTGAAGACGACGGCGTCATTTATACGAGTTTTATGGGATAGTTAGTTTATTCTGTACTCTTGGGATAATACACTATTTTATAAGAACCGCTATGTGCTTTCTTGGACGCTCAGTCATAGATATTATTTTTATCAATTTTATTCATTATCAACTTACATAAAGGCATATTAAACATTTATTTAACATAAAACAAACAAATAATTTTCGAAAATAATGCACGCTAGCTTTAACACTAACTAATTATATTATTAAATTAAATTACACGAACTGCGATATTTTCATTTAACAATGTACATTTGGAAACACTTTAGCATCATTTAAGCGAATAATGTTGATTTCAATTTAATTTCACTTTACTTTTGCTCGACTCTCAGAATTTCTACTGCAATAACAATAAAGGGGAACATCGTGGTTTACTTACAAATATACATAGTTGGAGGCATCTTTGGCCACGGTCTGCCGCTAATTACGTGATATTAAATTTACCCCTAAATTAGTTTTCATTGAATAAATAAAGTAATATACCTGTAACTTTTACAATTATATAATTACAAACACGAAATATGTATAATTTTGTCTTTCTCTTTAACCCGAGATGACTAAAAAAATGAATGGGTATTTTTTAAGTGACTTCGAGAAAGGACGAGGTTATCAATTCGATATTTTTTTAATATTTTTTTATGGGTGTCATAAATAGAGTGATTTGCAAATACATTTTTTTTAAAGAACTTTATGCCGAAATGGTGCGTCCCAGCTAAATTTCGTAATTATGTATCTGATGAAGAACTTCGGATATAGACTAAATTGATATGTACTGGTTACTTAAAAGTGATAAATAAACTCTTATAACTAAAAAATATAACCGACCCTTAAATACAAACTATTAAAAAGTACAAAATAACTTAAATTTTGGAAGACGGTGTCAAATAACGAAGAAACCACACCAGAAATACCAGAAATCGGTAATCGACTTATTTTGTAAATCCCTACTTATTTTGTAACAATATTTGTTTTTCTTTTACTCATATAAATTATTTTATCGATATCAATCCATGCTGAAGCACTGCGCGCTACACCGTAGCCATCACTGCTACGCCAAAGCTACGCGTCAAATTATTTTAATCCTGCTTTCGTTTTAAAGATTTCTATTAACAGGTTATACTCGTATGAAAGAATTCTATTGATAACACGTTGATAACGTTTTACGTAGGTACATGTAGGAAGTTTAATATGAGCAAATAATCACATCCTTAAAATACATAAACTGAGATTTTAACGTTAATTTTCATCTCTTAATACAAAAAAAAGTAATTACACGCTTCAACCTATTATCGACTCATTAATTACTCATTAATTTTGTACTAGTCGACACGCTACAGACAAAAACTTTCTACTTCAACAATTTAGGACAAACTCGACTCTTCAGAACATTTACTAGATCAATACAATTAGTAAGATAAATAACAAGGCTTTTTCGATATATACCTTATCTAAACTACTAGGAACATTAACTTTCTGTAATAGACACTGTTGGTAGGTATGTATATAAGAATACCTTTACGTAGAACAGGGGTATGTTTGTGTGACAAACTTTAACGACAGGGATGCATCTTTATACAGCGCTATGTACCTATTGTTATCTAGCTTGATATGTATACCACTGTAGTGACCTACCCAAATATTATGCAGTAAATATAACATTAAAATTAAATACAATTTATTCAATTGTTTAAAATTAAAACCAAAAATAATTTATTAACATATTTGCAAATTTACCTAACAACTAGTATTATATAAAATCAATAAACAAACTAAAATAATTATTTGTAACTAACATACAACATACAAACAGATATTTTGTATTAGTAGATATTTTCTTATCAGCTATCCGACGTAGCTATGACGCGCCTTTTGTTCTGGTGGCCGCGAACCGGTTGCGCGAGCGGGACGGACTATCGTTGCGTTGCGCTCGCGCAAGTGTGGTACGACGCGGGCCACGCATTACCAGTATGGTCACTCAGCTGATCGCGACCGTTGCCTTTTCGAAACCTAGCTCCGCCGCGCTTAATACCGACTGTATTTCGTCTATATTTCGATCATCTATCTATCTATATTTCTTCCACTCCTTCTTACTCTTCTTAGTGGAACTCTTGTGTGTGAACTGTAACCTGTGTCTGTGAAATAAACCTTCTTTCTTCTTCTTGTGTACTTCGGACTTTTCTTCATCTCTTCACACTACCTACCTCTTCACACGCCTACCGCACCCACACCACTATTCATAAGTAGGTGCTATCATTTACCTAAACTGAAATATTAATTTGCTAACATATCGATACAGGAAAAAATACGACCGACTGCTAAACATACAAAGTATAAAATAACTTTAATTTCGGAAATCGGTGTTTTTGGTTGTTTCTTCGTTTTTTGAACACCGACTTCTAAAATTAAACTTTATTTTTCACTTTTTCGTTGTGACACAGCTAAACGTATCCATCACAGCGCACGTGTTAGAAAATGGTTTAAACAATAAACAAACATGTGATTTCAATAATACCGAAAGCTTTGCTATCATTTGTATGAAGAGTTCCGTTTCCCATCTCGGTTCTTCATCAGGTCTTTAGCCAAATAGAAAGGGACCACTTCGAAGTACTAAGATGCTCTTCAAAACCATCGTATACAGTTATTTTTTTTGAAAATTACAGAATGAGAACATCATCAACGTAGTCGAAGCCACATATTATTAGGGCTAACTCAAATGCTGGTCGTCAGATGTCACTTAGGTATTATTCATCATCAGCTTTCGAATATAAAAAGAATCATCTAAATCGGGAGACCCATCCCATTAGTTTGCTCAAAGCTCTCGGCAAGGTCTACGAGAGGCTTATTTATAAGCGACTCAAAGACTACGTTGAAGCTAAGAGCCTCCTCCCCAATGAGCAGTTTGGTTTCCGGTCAAACCACTCATGCGTCCAACAGGTCTTCCGTATCGTTGAGCACATCAGCGACCGCTATCAGCGCGGCTTAGTTACGGGGGCCCTGTTCTTCGACATAGCGAAAGCGTTTGACAAGGTCTGGCACAACGGACTGATATACAAGTTATATCAACTGGGTGTGCCAGATCGTCTCGTGCTCATCTTGCGAGACTATTTGTCAGACCGCACCTTTCGGTACCGTATCGAAGGTGCGCTTTCGTCTCCCCACCCCATTCATGCCGGAGTACCGCAAGGCGGTGTCCTCTCTCCCTTGATATTCTCGCTGTACACCAGCGACATACCCACCAGTGCTCAGACGCAACTTGCCCTATTTGCCGACGACACGGCCATCTACCGCTCCGGCAGATGTGTAAAGTCAATAGCCAGCCACCTCCAGAGATCCGCCGACGCACTAGGCGCCTGGTTTCGGAAATGGAGAGTGGAAGTCAATCCGGAAAAGAGTCAAGCGATCCTGTTTCACAGGCCGCGGGCTCGATTCCCTCCACCAGACCCCAGTCCGATCACCATGTTTGGCAAGCCGATCCCTTGGGTGAAGCAAGCCAAATACTTAGGTGTAATCCTTGACCGAAAGCTTACTTTCGGTGAGCACATAAAGACGGTGCGTAATCGCGCCGCTTTCGCTCTCGGTAGGCTCCACCCCATGCTGAATGCACGCAGCAAGCTTTCCCTTAAATGCAAGTTGCGCATTTATATAACGTGTATACGCCCGATTATGACTTATGCGTGTGCTACTTTTGCGCACACTAAGTCGTACCGGATCCATAGGTTGCAAGTAATCCAAAACCGATTTCTGCGGAAGGCCACGGGTGCCCCGTGGTTCGTTAGAAACGATCGACTCCATGTCGACCTCCGCATTCCAACTATTAAACAATTCATGAAGCGCCTTAACAAGCGTTTCATTGAGTCCGCCGAATCCCATCAGAACCCTCTCATTGTATCGGCCGCCCGGTACACTCCCTCCAAGATTAGTAGGATTCGCCGTCCACGGCACTCCCTAGTCGAACCCGACGACCCCATCACCTTACTACAAGAGAGTAATAGGGAAACCAGTACGATTAGAAAAAACAAAAACAGACCGCGTTCCGTATTCCGGCCTCGCCGACGAGGCCCATCGCGACGCCCCAGTAACATCCCTCCCCGACTTTTGCCTAACGAGCCAGCCCGCGACGCTGAGCCATTAGCGTTAAATCCCCTAAATAATAATAATTGACCCAGCCTGTCCCTTGCTGCCCCTCTCAATGACCCCGTTAAGCCGAGGCCCGTATCCCACAGGGGATGCCCTTAGCGAAGCGGTCATTTAGCTTTTAGTAGTTTTTAGCCCTGGCTGGGGGCCTTAAATTCATTTGAGGCCACCACAGGATTGTCCGGTTGAGCAGTAACCAGCCTTAGTGTGCTGAACTGCGAGTGGTCCATTCAAAAAAAAAAAAAAAAAAAAAAAATCGGGAGACCCAGTACATAGTTATGAGGTAACACTCCGCCGCCTCCTTTTTTGGAAATCCGTTAAAAAAACATATTGTAGATGCACTCCCCTGACATAGTATATATCAGCTTAACCTACCTTTTTTTTTCTGGATGGGAAATCAACAAATGACTTCTCCCGCTCTTGGCAGAGCGGAAGGGAGTATCAGACTCTTACTGACTAAAACCCACCCATGATCTTTTTTGTGCCCTTTACGTTCTCGTTATTTACGACTCTTTCGAACAAATTCCGCAACTCTAGCAGGCACTGACCCTATGGGGCCCCGTTTCGTTGCTGACAGCTCTTTGAGGCGCGCGTGAAACACGACACGCCACCAACATGGGCCTGGTTGCTATCGGACGACAAGCCACCCATAGCTCGCCGTCCGCAGGCCCGCGCCTACGGTGGCCGGAAATCGCCCTGCGTTTCCCGACGCCCGGGGCGTCTTCTTCTATTGCGGCGGCTGGAGCGTAAGGTTTCCCTCTCCCGCACGCGTTCCGCCTCCTCCTTTGCCAGAATTATTACTTCGCAGAAGGAAGCGACTGCGACCCATACCTCTTCGCTCGGGACCATGGATTGAACAAGGGCCAGACACAAGAGGTAAAACATTGTATAATGGCATAGCAAAAACAAATAACATTCTTATTTTTATTTGAAAACGCAAAGAAAGAAGAATATTTGCAGCATTCCGTTCCTTTTTCTCAGACAATATACTTGACGAATGATTATCAGAGTTCAGCGGCCGAACGGTCATATGGAAAAGTTCGCAAACTGGATATAGGCATGAAAGACTTGGCGCGGGAGTCGCATACACACCTTAATGATGGCTGCGGGCACCTCATTGTACTGAACCCGCTCCGGCACGCCGGAAAATTATAGTAACTAAACTTGCTTGAATTTCGCGCGTCGAGCAACGAGCAATTTAGTTTTTCACACGCTGCAAACTTCACGCCAACGGATTTTTTTCCATGCTAACAGGAAAAAAATGTAAATTATTTTTAACGATTCCTCCTCTCTCAAGTGAGCTCATACACTTGACGTTACATAGCTTGTTATAAACTAAATTTCCGCATTGCGCCGGAAATATTCCGCCAATTGTGCTGTGAGCTAATTTCTAGTTTGGAACGGTGACAGTAATAACAGGTTAACGTTATTAAATGTTAAAACTAGTTGGTACTTTATTATGCGAAACTGTTTTAAGTGGAAAATGAAACTGACGGAAACTATTTCCCTGAATGTTTGCCTATGGTTTTCAATTTAGGAGCATTCACCTTTTAAAACAGCATCGATTGTCGTCACTGCACTCATGAAGCTAACATAAAGGGAGGGTTTTGAAATTGAGTCTTTTCAGTTAAGAACGTCTGCACCCTCTCTTTATATGGATTGGTACTCATCAAATAACTTCACCGCTCTGGGTGGAGCGGAAGGGAGTTTCAGACTCTTACTGACTAAAACCCATCCGTGTTCCTCCCAATGCCCTTTGCGTTCCAGAGCCGACTTAGGAGAAGGTGAAGGCCTCCTCTAAAGAATACCATTTGTCTCTATCCTGGGCTATTTGCGTCCAGCATGGTCCCGCTGATTTTATTATTTCGTCTTCCCATCTTGAATATGGTCTACCTATGAGACGTTTGCTATATGGACCCGTCTACTTTGTCAGTCCACCTGTCATCCTCTAGCCTCGCTACATGACCTGCCCACTTCCATTTTAATTTTTAACATAACTTAGAGCATCTTTGGTTTTGGTGATTTTTCAAATTTTTGTAAGGCGAATTTTTTGTATTTTTTTTTTTAATATTAAGCATGCTTCGTTCCATTCCATGTTGGCAGGTAATGATTTTGTTTTTGATCTTGGATGTATACGTTCAAGTTTGACAGAAAAATAAATATAAAATAAATACTCAACTTCAAATGCAGATACCGTAGAGTATCGCTAACTGTTTAAGTTAATACCGAAAGATGTATAATATGTACTTATGCAGGTTTACCCTGTATTTTTGTTTCATGGTTTTGCACAGACACAAACACAGCGCGGCTCTGCGTTGTTTCACAGCAATTTTTCTCTGCTTCGCGCCGGCTTCCGCTTTTTTAATTAAGTGAAACTAAGAGGCCCTTTTGTTTCCTTGGCCTGCCCACCCACTAATTGCCCGCCAGTCAGTCACTTGTCATCAACAACGCTTTATTTGCCCACTTGAGTTTATAAAACGTAATCTAAGCAAAAACAAAATAGCATAACATTATTTGCCTTTAATTAATTTGATTACGTAAAGAAACGCCGGTTTCATAATTAAGTGGGCTTGTTGACTTGTTGTGTCTGAATTATGAAGATCGGAATACGTAAGATAATATGATTGTTAGATCAGTTTTAGTTGAATAAACATACGATTTCATTGATAGATAACCTGAATCCATGAAACATTTGTCACTTCAGACTTGTTTCTTATGTGGATGAGAGTCACACACCTATGGTTTGGAAGAGCATTTTAGTATTTCGAGGTGGTCCATTTCTAGTTTGGTGAAGATCTGATGATAGGAAACGGAACTCTTCAATAAATGATAGCAAATCTTCCGGGATAGCTGAAATCGCGTGTCTGTTTATTGTTTACACCTGTTTATAACACGTACGCTGTGATGAGTACGTATAGGTAGGTGTTACCACTAAACTCACTTTTTAGTGGAAGTGGCGTGGAGTAGAGTGGGAAGGGCTACAGAACGCGTGAGGTCCCGATCGAAACCTTACGCCCCAGCCGCCGCAAAAGAAGAAAACGCCCCAGGCGTCGCAGGCAGGGTGATTCCCGGCCACCGTAGGCACAGGCCTCCGGATGGCGAGCTATGGGTGGCTCGCCGTCCGATAGCAACCAGGCCCGGGTCGACGGCGCATCGTATTCCACGCGCGCCTCGCTGAACTGTCAGCATAGATAACGAGGTCCCATAGGGTAAGTACCTACCCTATGGAACCCCGTTAGAGGAACACGGGTGGGTTTTAGTCAGTGAGAGTCTGAGACTGCGAGAGAAGTCATTTGATAATTTCCCATCCAGTAAAAAGAAGAAGGGTTACGGTGGTATCTATCTATTAAAAAACGAGCTTAGGTAGGAGTGTACAAAGCATTCAAAAGCGGCTGAGATGTGATGGAAGCTTTGTCTCGCTCTGGTAAGCTATAAACGTCTGCCACTGAAGTTAATATCGCATAAGTGAAGGAAACAGTGACTGAAAATCCTCATTCAAATTTTGGAGAGATAACCGCTAAACTTTTCGTATTTCACGAGTCGATCCGTGTCATTTAAAATAATAGGTACTCGGGAATGAAACATGTTTCCGTTCGGCTAGACCCAAAAGACCTGAATTTGACCCCTCAATACCATAAGAGTCGCTGAGGACACGCTAAAACCAGTCAATTCCGACCCAACATTAATGAAACGCATTGTTGCTGATGGCGAAACGCGGCATTACGAGTTTGTCATGCAAAGTAGTCAACAAGCTTCGGAGTGGTGCCTGCCAACTGAAAAAAACATGCCAAAGTCGATCAAAAATCAAAGTACTGTTGACTATTTTCTTTGACTATCGCGTCGTTATGCACTAGGAAATCTTGCCAGAAGGTCAAACGATAAATAAAGAATATTACTTGAGCGTTATGTGGGTGCAAATGAGACGAAAAGACCAGATTTGTGGATAGAATTATGAACGAATTTTTCACAAGAAACTCAACAAATACCATCGCGAAACTAGCTTATTCACCATCTATATGGCTCCAGCTTTTTTCTAAACTCAAATTAATACTTTGTGGCACATTTTTTCATTCGCTAGAAGACATAAAAGAGAACTCGCAGCAAAAAAAACTGATCTCAATTTCGGAAAAGCGTTTAAAAATGTTTTGATGATTGTATTATTCGCTAGCGTAAGTGTATCTATCGTTTTAGAAGGAGCTTGCTTTGAAAGGTGATCAAATAAAATTGCATGAATAACTAACATGTTATGTATCATCGATCTTTTCCCAGTACTTTCTTGACAGATTAGTGTACGAAAACTGTGCCATTCTGACAATACTATATACATATGTACGTGTCGAATAAAATTTTAACCTCATTTTGGAAGTCCGCTAAAAACTATATCGCGTCTTACAAATTCTCAACCGCATCGCTGAAATTGAAAAACTTTAATACAAGAACGTACGAGACGATTATACAGGAAAGTAAATTATCTGGAAATCGTCTGTGTGTCCCTGTTTAGTATGCATTAATCACAAGCTCTGGCCACCGCCGTGATTGAAACTAAATCCCTTCGGATGCCGGTTACTGTCGACTGATTACTGCCCGCCACTACGCTGAGGATTAGGCTATTTAAATTGGAACAACCGATACACGAGGATTTTCCTTTTAAAACTGAGTATATTTCTACCTAGCTATATTTCTATATTATTCATTCGAGGTATAGTCGAGTCGTTTAAACCTTCGTCAGTTTGCAAATTCTTTTCTTATTGAGTCAGGAAGCGTAATGATTTTTGATTGCATAAAAACTATATTTTAACTCTTGGAAAATAAAGGTCAACACAGCATAAACTTACAATAAATGTCTAGCTGATTTAAATCTAAAATATTGTTATTAAACTGCCCATTTAATGAAATAGTTTAAATCTATTCTACATTATTGTCAGCGGTGTAATTATCAATAACCTAGTGTCATTTTATTTCATTGGTATCATGTTAAATCTGAATACATGAAGCGAATTATACCGCGGTAAAAAAAAAGTTCTTAACGTGATGAAGCTATTTTTATCGTGACTGTACGCATACATCAGTAGCGTCTTTAAATCAATTGAATTTTTATGCGACGAGATTGTTCTATCATGGCGGCGTGAATATTTTATGTGAATTAAGTTCGCTGTTAGTTAAAAGGCATGGACCAAAGTGCCTTCTGCCTCACTGGGGTCATCCTGGAGTCTGGGAGTATTTTTCATTTTTGTGTTTATTTATTTTGTGAGCCAAGAAAGAGCATCTTGCAATGAAAGGACAACATAACTATTTTCCATTTCAACCACGCTCCATGAAAGGACAACGAGAAATATTCAGAGTTGAGAGAGGCATTGAAAAAATATTAGAGGGAATTTTAATTACCTCTTTAATATTGCGTTTTTAATATTCTGTACCATCCATAACATCTATGGAATACATAAATTGGCTACAATATCCTTTTAATTCCGCAATGAGAAAGAATTATATATCGAATTGCCGTCGTAATATTTCATATATTGCGAGCGTCGGATATAAAATATATGTTGCAATTTTCCAACTGCAAACAATAAACAATCCGCTTCTGCACAATAAGAGTAATTACGACTACACCTGAACAGCGTAGGGTAATAAATCCATTTACCGCTGAAGGGGCCGCTGATTCCTCCTACAAAAACCGAAGCGGCAATGGTTGTGAACCAATTTAAACTTCTCACTTGCATGGAGCTGTCCTTACTTCATTACCAGCAAATTAGTTTGACTACACAATTTGTGAATTTGATTCTGGTTGAAGCTAATTTTTTGTTACAATGCCACCTGATTGAGTTACAATATTGGTTCTACGATGGGGACTTGATAACTTTTCAAATTGTCGCATTTAACTTTTAAATTGATCTAGTTAGCTGAGCAATTAAGTAAGTACCTACAAGATCTTTACTTCGTCGAGAAAAGTCAAATCAACCAAACAAATCAATATAACAAAAGCACTCAAGAAAGCTCTATTTGTCCCACTGGAGACGTAAAACAGCAGTAAATACATAGGAAAGTAAACAAACCATCGGGAACACACGCCTACGACCGTCAGCCTACATAATCAGTGTCCGGCGTCCTAACATATTAAACTTTTTTCTCCGCACCGCTTCACTGAAAGAGAAAACGAAGAGATCTTTTTGTGCCTCTGAAAAAGTGGTGTAATTTATTTTCCCTTGGTGCAATATTTAGTGCTGTCCATTACTACAGTTCGCGACCGAACATTATTCACGGACATCCATCTTTTTTTTTTCTCGGCCGCACGCGCGTGCGGTCCTCCATATTAACTTTTTCATTCATATTCTTCACAATCTTTCCGATATTACAAGTGGTTTTGCCGCTAAGAAATATTAATTGCGTAACCTCGTTTTTGTATTAAGTTTCTTCTTTGCGGAATCTGTAAAAATTTATTCATCTAAGAAAAATCATAGGAAGCATAAAATGGGGATATTTATATTTGGGCTTCTAGGAATACTTGTTTAAGATTATAGATCCGACAAAGTCAGATCACAACCAACACTTGAAACATGATTGCAACGAGCAGTCTAGCCATATCTGCATCCAGACATTTTCTCCACATTTCCTCTCACAAACAGCCATTATTATCAAATAGCCAAAGGCTTGTATTATGTTTACATTACAATATGGCTTCGGAGTGTAGTCGCGGGCCCGCGTCGGCATCGTCGCGGTATGTCGCGGTACGGCATGGAGCGGAAGTCCGCCGGCGCCGCATCGCTAATGCGTCCCGCACTTAGCTCAATCACTGCCTAATGCACTCCTTAACGTGCCGTATGACACGATAAGTGAACTACCGCCTGAGTGTCGCAAATATTTTGATGTTAGTTTAATACGTTTGGGTTATACCCCCTGTAAAGTATTCGTTAAACGTTTAGGTAACCAATTCGTTCATCTATATGAACGAACTGGTCGTCTATAGTTTGGTGACTGAAACTGCGAGGTCTCGCGTCTGCTGCAATTGGCTGAGCAGGAAGCCACCGCCGGATTAAGACCTCCAAGCGACCCCAAGGACAAGTAGATTAGTTGTGTGCTTCTCGCATCCAGTAGTACCACTACTGCTAGCCACAAACGTCAAAATTGAATTTATTAGACGTCGAATTGCAATTAAGAATAAATTAGATTCGTGCTATGTGTTGCACATATTTTCTAACATATTCCCCTACAAGAGAACCCGCCGGTATAGCTAAGCTACGCAAACTCCTCCTCCATACCATTAAACTGGGTCAAATCCCTCAATGATTTATGTGGTTATGTAAAGTTATAAATCGCACATACGTCGTAATCGAGTACTTTCACATTGACGGATGAGCCGGATATAACCTCTTGGTTAGGCTGTCGTGTGGAACCCCTTTATCATGGCGATATTAATTTATTGGCCCTGTGTATAAATGTCGGAGTTACAAAGTTTCGTGATGTACTCTGTGACAAATGATCGGTTTGTAACTTATAGGGAACATTGATCGATGCTGGTTTTTGTGAGGTTTTAATATTAATGTGTGTTTCAAAAGCGATAATTGGGGTTTGTTGAATTATGAAGGATTGGGCTTTAGCGGGAGACACTCGTGATAGATATTACATTGGGTATTTTTTTTTAAACTCGTCATTTGTCTAGACTTTTCCCAACTATATTGGAGTCAGCTTCCAGTCAAACCGGACTCAGTTGAATACCGGTATTTTACGAAAAGCGACTGGCTACAAGAACTCAACAACCTATAAAGTGGGTAATATGGTAGTTCTTGGCAATACGAAACGACTGCCAAAGATCTACAAATTGAAGCCGCGACCAACATCTTGACGTGCTTTCTGAATTAGCAATGCTTGCCAAAGTTGGTCTGCGGTTAGCGCAGACCAACCTTGGCAAGCATTGCTTAACCTTGCAGATCGACCCGTGGCTCCTGCTCGTGGCTAAACAATATCAGCCGCACGGGTCAAAACTGAAAATGAATAGTTTTAGGAATAAGAGGACCTTTTCGCAAAACTTTTCCTAAATTCCTTTTTAATTTCTATATTTTTCCTCGTCAAACATGGCAGAATCGAAAGTTTTCATTAGTAGCTTCAGGCGTATTCAATAAACATCAAATTATTTCTTGTATTCAAAGAATTTCATGTTTCAATTTATTTCTTAGTGGATTTTTCCAGCTACTATAATTTCAGAGAAGTACAAACATAACAAAACAAGTATCTATCATAAAAGTTAATAAGGTAAAGGCTCGCTGCGAAACAACGAAGTAAGCTTTCTCTGTAATACAGTAATGAAATAAAACATCAAGTGATTATGTTCCGGGAGATTGAGGGAGTTATGTGACAGAGCCTGTTACTTAGGTACTGTCACGTATGATGGACTGGCTGGCTGAAACGATTAGTTGGTACCTACTATCAATTGGGTAATTAGACAGCTAACAGTAGACATTATTGGGTGCAATTAATTGCCACTGGCCTACTTACTATATCTACATAGGTACGTCTGTCTAAACAACAAAGACACTATTTGAAAAAATTAAAAATTACCTGACTGACAAAAAAAAAATACTACCGACAAAGTCATCAGTCTTTTTAGCGTGTCATGATAAATACAGTTTTAAAACAATATTACGATTGACCCGATACGATAAAACCATTCGCGGATGCAACCTTAAAGTCTTTACCTACATGTAGAGGTACAAGAGGCACCGCACTGTAAGATGAACAAACACTGAAGATCGGAGCATGATCTATTCAGAGGTTTCCAGCATTTTCGGGTGACCAATTGAAAGCCGACGGCTGGACAAAATAGTCAAAAGAAAACTTATAAATTGGTTAGTCAACAAACCTAAATCCTAGCTAGCCCCACTATCACATACTCTAAACGCCACAAAATCGAACTGATAGTTGTATGTAATTATTCCCGCTCTATTATCAGATTTATTTCCATCGACAGCAGTCTAATGTTATCTATCGGCCCAAACAGACACGACCCCCCCCCCAGGAGGGTAATGTCGGCTCACATTACGCCCAATCTAGATTTATTCACAAATCCTGACCTACTTGCAAAACCGACATTTACCTTTTTATACCGGTTTCGGTCGTTAAAGATGTTATCAATAGGAAGATATCAGTGCCTGATAGAGCTTTGAAAGGGATGGCTGTTAACGCGTGGAAGTCTATCCTAGTTGGGTTATAGATTAATGTTTTTGGATGAGAAAATAAGTATCGAGTTTCTTCTCAGTTTTATTTCAGAGACTTTTCTAGGTTGTCAAGCCTGGCCAACTGACCCAAAGACTAGCAGATGGATAAATTGCTGAGTACAATACTATAAGTGCTCGCTTCACACGGTTATAGTCACACGGTTTTGACGGTTATAGTCACACGGTTTTGACGACACGGTTGGCGCAGTGGTTGAGCGATTTGCTGCTGCGCTACGTGTCGTGGGTTCGATTCCCGCACGGAACAAATATTTGTATGGCCTACAGATAGTTGTTCCGGGTCTGGCTGTTTGTGTATGTGAGATTTTATGTTTGTTAAAGGGCCCACGACACAGGAGTAATTCCTAGTGTGGGGCATCGTTTTTCTTCTTTTAAATAAAAAAAAAAAATAGTCACATGTTGCGGAATTTGTTCGGTTGCGGAATTTGTTCGAAAGAGTCACTGCGGCCCTGGAACACAAAGGACACAAGAAGGATCACGGGTGGGTTTTAGTCAGTAAGAGTCTGACACTCCCTTCCGCGCCGCCCAGAGCGGGAGAAGTCATTTGATGATTTTCCATCCAAAAAAAAAACGGTGATAATCACATCAACCTGCTATGAATCCATTTTCATAAAACTAGAGCGGTGGTGGGTTAGTTAACGGTAGGTAGTAGTACTTCCCCAGACTAAAATCTAATTTCATGAGCAGTTAGACTTATTAATAAGTCAAAAGTAGTTATTAGATACAAACACGCCCACAAACCCCGAAATTCAACTTGACGAAACTATAATTCCCAAGAAACATTCTTCTAAGTGCCTCAAACAAATATTCATCCAAAATTACACGATAGTGCAAACATTATAATATTTTATGTGAATATGTAAGGAAAATAAAGAGAGCTACGCCATTTTAAATATGACAATGTTCATTTACTTAATACGATTTCGTAGAACAGACTTGCAATAAGAAAGGACATTTGGCACATTTCCTAGGCATATGAAATGAGTAGTACATAAAGTATATTGGGTTTGTATACGCATTCGAAGCCAACCTCTTAGAGAAATTGGCTTCCTTTGTACGTACTTGACGGTAATCCTATAATTTAACGTATTTTATTACTGGTAAGGATGAGCGTCTATTTTTATTCGGTATTTTATGCGCGAATACAAATGTGCTTGTTCTACTAAATCTTTTTCTAGGAAATTAATGTGTGACCAGCTTTGTCCGACATTTCCAACATAAAGAAGAGCAAAATTACGCTATATTTTCCTGAAAACAAACTAACGTTAAATAATAAAACACTTGAACATTCAAGCACAGAAAAATATCAAGTGAAGACTTTTATTAGCATAAAAAGCCAAAGAATGTAACTGACAGCTGGATGTAAATGTTAAAATTGTGAACTGAAAAGCTTTCATCTGAAATTGCAGATTTGAATTGAGGCAATATAAAACATCGCATTGACTTTTACTTTATAACCAGTGAGAGTGGCTTACGCGAGTTTTACATGATTTATCTCCGAAGTCGGGATTCCAAGTCCTGTCGAAGCCGCCATCACGTCACGTGTCCCCAATGTATTACACATTGAAGCTTTTTCTGACATTTATGGAACACGCTCGCTGATAAACGGGAATAAAATATTTAGCCAAGGTTGGTTTAGGCCGTAGACATATTTTTCATCGCGTAAATTTTTAATACTAATGCGTTTCGACCTTCGTTTTATGGGAACGAATTTTGCTCCATTGTCGGATTCGAGCCCGTAACTTTTTATTTCGGCCTTTCCGTTTCGTATGTTGGTAAACTACGCAGTTTTAAGGCCACTTCTAGCTTAATATTGACTTACTTATAGGTGGAATTGTACAGAAAATAGTAGTAAAGCTAACTTTATACGAACCGCTTAAATCATGCTTGCATAAATAAAAACACAATAAAACCAAACTAGAAGGAATATATTTTGTAGTATTACAATTCCCTAGAAGTGTTCGAATTTTTAATAATTTAAGCTCACTTTATTAAACGTTCCCCAATGGGGCCGTACCAGATTATAAAAACAAAACTGGATCAAAAATTAAAAGCAGAAGTAGCTGAACATGACATTGTAAAGAGTTTTCGCTCAACTCGAAAATTGTCTTCCGAGCTACTAACGAAAAAGTAGAGGCGAAAAAATAAATTGCTACGAATATTTTCTTCCTTAGTTTTATAAGAATAGCTTGTAAACGAAATTTCTGTAAAATATGAACTGGTTGTGGTAAAGTTTTATGCGATTAAACTAAGTAGGTACAAAGGTGTAATAGCTAGTAATTTTACGGAAAATCAAGTTTTTATTTTTCGCCGTCTTCTGACGCTGAACTTGAAGGTCGGCGCTGTACTTTTCTACTAGCGCTTCTAGATATTCACAATTACTATGTTCCTGACCTTTTTCTTCTCTTAATATTTAATTTAAGTAGCGAATACCTGGTACCCTGCCTTAAAATATCAAATATAAACTTAGTTTTGTTACTTGAATACTAGACATAATAGAACTAGGTATTTTAGTTTTACTCACCAGCTAGGTAATAGAAATTTATATAAATGTTATCTACTTATAGCCGTAGGTATTTTCCAGTGCTCATTTTGGTTGAAATATGTTTCATCAAAGCTAAAACAATTTCAAATACCTTGCCATAACTAACATCAAATTGTAATTACCTACAGTAACTATTTGCTTAAGGGTATATACACCGACTGAGAAACGACTTAAATCTAGTGCTTCATTTTCTGATTCTCATTTGTATAATTTGTTGTTAAAATTAGTCACAGAATAGTTACCAAACGGAGTACTAAAGCAGTTTTCGCCAAAATCTGTCCTATTATTCAGTAAGTGAAAGGTCGTTTAGTAGGTGCAACAAGAAAAAAGGAATATTGTAAGTGAGATATAAGTCAGAAACCCTACGTAGGTAATAATTCAGATCATACCAGTTCTATGGTCATCTGTCGCTTGTATCAAGTTTTGGCCAAATCCATTCAACCGCGATAATTTAACGTGATTGAATAACAAAACTGGTACCTAACTTTAAAAAAAATATATAGGAAAACAAAGAAATAGGTACAACTCAAAACATTACATATTATCCATCTACCGCACAGCTTACCGATTCAGTTAGCGTTCTTTCAGAAACGTCAATATTAGTACTCCATTAACTAGTCACTCGTTGTTAACTGCTTCTGTTGTTCGTTAGTACAACAAGTACAGCGATGTTATGAATAATTGAATGTAGTATTATAGTCTATCTTAGGTTATTTCAAAGTTGCTGCATTATGAGTAATAATAAAAATAATTATCTTAGGTTTAGATATTTTTTTCTCGCACCTGTCTGTTATGGTTATGAGACGTTATTTTTGAGAAAGAAATAAAAATTAAATATATACTTTCAACATGGTTATTTATATAATACCATCTGGATACTAATACACCGACATCCTACGTAAATAAATGTAGTATTTTTCTCAAAGCTTCGCGATGTAGATCGTTCTAAACATGATTATTAACATTAATGCTGAGTGAAGCCAGCTGCGTTGGTTAACTTAAAGAAATTACAAGATGTGAGAGAGTATTAAGTGAAATTTTGCCTCTTAACCTCAGCCAAACATAATCCCGCTATGAGAGAAGTAATTTAAATATGGTGTCTGAACAAGTCTCGTGTGAAACGTTGAATATTACATTTGTAAATAAGACGACAAGTTAACATGTTGATAAAGTTACATACATTACCTGAGGGGCATGTTGTCTGGTACTTAGGTACCTACCGACCTGAATGAAATATCAGGCAATGTTGGTTTTGAAGTGAATTATGAGAAGATTAATGTGTATAGAGAGGTCACATGAGACTATTTGGCCCACGCCCTAAAGAAATTAGTGGCTACTGTTTGGTACCCACTAACTTATTATGTAAAGCTGACGTGTATGCGGTACTTGGGGAAGGACTTGCGTTCGTCATTGTCCAAACAAATATGGCGGCGGTCACAGACAGTGCCGTTGTGTCCTGTTGTTACACTAGGTAAGTCTCTCGTGTTGGTATAGTTAACAAGGGTTAAGATGTTGGATTTGAATGGTATTTTATATAGTAGGTACATATTGATCATTATTAACTTAAGACAATATGTGATCAAGTTTTAAGTTCAATCGGCTGTGTTGAATAACTATTACAATTTTAAAGTAGGTAATCCTAGTTAGAAAGAATACAAAGTAAGAGAAATCACGATTTTTTCAGACCTAGATACAAGATATCCATAGCAATACCTGGGTGTTATAGCATATTATTATGCTTTTAACAAAAACTTAGCGTGCAAAACGTGAAGGATACCTGCAAAGCCACATAAAAATCCACGCATGCATACATTATACAATATGTAAACAAAAATAAAGTCGAGTATACACACGCTGCGCAAGTGGCCCTAGATTCCAGCGAGGCACAAAGGCTTTCAGACTTTTAGCCACCAGCTGCTGAAAGAGTACCGACTTTAGGTAAACTGATGCAGATGGGACAGACATTTGCATTCGTTGAAGAATCCACTTAAAATACCTACCTTCAACATCCGTCCACCCGTCCGTACATCCGTACATCCGTCTTACTCGCGACTCCCGAAGGTGACTCAGAGAATATTTGCATAAGTCATTGGACAGCGTCATCGGCATTGATTCTGTGCGATTACAATAGGTGCCTAAGTACCTAACTAATCCAGCTTAAACTTATATGGCCTTAGTCCGAGTACGTACACGTCCATCTTCGCTATAACGTCAACGTCAATTTATATTAAAACTGTATCGAAAACTTTTAGTGACACTAACGGAAAATCTCGCTTTTCTATTCAAATTAACGAAAGTAAACGCTACTTTAACGCGGTCGAATACCTACGTAAAAAATCTCGCACTAAGACCCCAGATAAGTCTTGTCATTTTGAATCCATTTAAAAATCGCAAGACTTATCCACTTAAATTCGTTACGTCTAATGTAAAAAAATACCCCTGCCCACGTTCTTTAACAAACGGTTGTGACTGCAGTTAAAAACTTCGTGGCCTCTGAAAGCTGCTATGAACGCTGGCAAAAACTCTTTCACACATGATCCATCATATATTCTTTGAAAAGACTCGTTACGGGCACGAGTGGTCGGCGTGCTAGCTGGCATTAAGTTGTAAGGCATTAATGCACCGACGCGCGGGGCATGACCACGCTTGCTCATACGAGAAACTTATTCGTATTATGCCAACTTTTTACCAGCTTTCCTGCCGTAAACTAGGTTTTTCCACTCCCGCCCCCATTAAAATCCTGAGTGTGACTCACAAATTAGCTAGCATACATTAATATTAGGGTTCCGAGAAATTCGTGTCTCGAAAAAGTTCTAGTCGCTTTGACGCAGTTTATCCACTGAAGTTCTTATATTTAAACTGAATTTCTCTCTTTAAACTTACATGACCTCGCTTATAACAACGGTAGCTGCCAAGTTCCACGATTACCTCGCCCAGGTAAAACAAAATTTTATACTGCCATCAAAATGCTCGTTAAACACTGGATCTCATAACGTTTTGGTATTAAAGTTTACCATGGCCAGAAGTCCTGGTATTTATTGTATTTAACAAAGCTTTCAAGCAGTCATTTAAATCTAGGGCTCAAAATTAATATCTTAGCTGCGGCTCGTGGCTCGGCAAACGGTCTGAAGTTAAAATAAACGGTTATGAATAAATAATTTTCAGTGGTAATGATGCTCCCCTGAAGACGCTGCAGTCAATTCGCTGGCAGTGCATATTAAAACTGAGTAAAGGAGGAAATAAGCAAATGAGGAGATACACATAGCTACCTAAAGATAGATAATAGAGATCTAGGTGAGAAGCAGCTATCTACTTTGATATAATCAATAAATGACATAATCAGCTATCTACTTTCATGTAGATGTTATATACAGGTCATAGGTAAACGTGATGGTGGAAGTCAAAATCGAAAACAGAAAGTAGAGGGAAGCTTAGCTGCCCTCCAATATCACGTAAGTAGATAGGCATGTCTGTTTTTAACCGACTTCTAAAAAAGGAGGAGGTTCTCAATTCGGATGTTTGTATGTTTTTTTTTTTTTTTTTTTTTTTTTTATTGTTTGTTCGCGCATAACTCCGTCGCTTGTCAACCGATTTGAAAAATTCTTTTTTTGTTGGAAAGGGTATACTTCCCAAATGGTCCCATGAAAATTTTATCGAAATCAACCAAGCGGTTTTCGAAAAATCTAAAAAAAATATCTACCTTGCCTACATTGACGACCTCTTAGTTTACTCCGCAAAGGAGCAGTACGTTTTCTTTTTACACCAATGTGATTGGTTCGTTTAGGTGGGGGAGGGGAGGGGGTGTAGGTACCACTAAAAAGTGAAAAATAAAAAAACTTTTTACAAAAAATAAAACCGACTTCTAAACAAAAAAACCAAAAAGTATAAAATAACTTTAATTTCGGAAGTCGGTGTGTTCAACAACAAAAAAGCAACCAAAAACACCGAGTTCCGAAATTAAAGTTATTTTATACTTTTTGGTTTTTTTGTTTAGAAGTCGGTTTTATTTTTTGTAAAAAGTTTTTTTTTTTCATGATGTTACAACTTCTTCATTATATTCCATTAAAAATTGATGGCAGGTGGATAAGCACGCCGCACGGACATATAAAGTAGGAGTGAAAATAATGTTCCTGAGGTATTACTTCCAATTAAAGCCTCAAGCATATTTAATAAATTGCGTACATAAACGCTCCTAGGCATGAAAATAATTAATTCAGACATTAAGTAGGCACTAGCATAAAATACCTTTGACCATATTTTTCAGATAAATTATAAATATTAATACAAAGTTGGTAAAGTAAAACAAGATTCTATATGAACGCGTTAAAAACTAGACAAACTCACCTATGTTTTAGTTACTGCTGAACGTTGAGGATTTTAACGATTAGTCTTTATCCCATAGTATATAGTATATAAGGCCATAGTTCATCATCATCTGCCTAGCCTTTTCCCAACTATATTGGGGTCGGCTCCCAGTTAAGCCAGATTCAACTGAATACCAGTATTTTACGTGGAGCGGCTGCCTATCAGACCTCCACAACCCATTAACTGGGGACAGTTATTTCATAAAAATTAACATTTAAAATTTCAACTACGTTTGATAAGACGAAAAACCTAGGCAGTTTTAATTGAGCTTGCAAGATTTTAACACATATTGCAAGTAAAAAAAGTTGTTCATTTCACGGAAAGTAGGAAGCAAGACATACATACCTAAAGCCATCGAGCTATAAAACACTGTCCCCTTCGAAATGCTGTAGACTCCCTACAGATGATATGAAAATTAATAAATGATGAAATGCCCGTGGGCGTGGAATACGAAATGAATCAAACTGCAGTTCCGTATGGCTTTCCTAAAAATAAATTTCCTACTGTGTCCCCCACTCATTCAAAGGGGCTTTTGAGTTATAATTAATGCTACAAAGTACTGTATTCGCCGTAATGAGCAAACTTAATTAATATATCCATTAGATCTGAAAACATTCTTGAAACAATGAGACGTAAAAGGGTGGGTACCCTTCTCTAGGAGCACCCTCCCGAAGGTTACGACTCACAAAATTATAATGGCTGCTGAAAGTCTATTTTGTGAATGGCGTGTTAATAATTAGGTCTTCAGTACTTTAGGTTGGTCTCGCGGCCACAAGCGGGGCTGCTGTGAGCGTGGGTTTTGATTTCCAGTTCGAACAATACCTAGGTTTTTTGGTTAGGAATGACTCGGACGTTAAGCCAATGGTCCGACGCCGGTTCTCTCTCCAGTCATGTGGAATTGCCGTAAAATTAGGCTATATTAGTGATAGAATTGGGAGTAAATCTAGATTTGCGCACACCCTTTTTTAATTAGCCCTTACCTAATGTTCTAATGCTGGGCAAAGGCCTCCCCTAAGTCCTTCCAAGAATTCGTTTCCCACCAGAGCGGTAAATTGGCGCGCACACACTTACGCATTTTAAATTCTAGTAGCTTGAGATTGTTAGTCTCAGTTGAGATTGGCTGCCATGCCCAAAAATATGTAGGTACGTATAAATGTGTGGATTTTCATTTCTTCTTGTACTCGTGCTTGAATTTAATGCAACTGTTTAATTTTCAGCAGGTTCAGAAATTAAGTGCAACTTGCATAAAGTTTACAAGTGTTCCATATTTACTTACTAAATATTATTTTTTACTGAGACCAATGCTTGCCGAGGTTGGTCTGTGGATGGGTAACCATTTAAACATAACGAGACTTATCCGTGCCCAGGAAAGTTGACGTTGATCTGTTGATCCCGACTGTCCTTTATAGTAGGTAAGTATTTCTTTGTCAGTCGTTAGGGATTCTAAGAAGCCAGAAAATCTGACTTCAGTCTCGCCAAAAAGTACCGTGTTAATAGGTCGTGGAGATCCGGTAATTAAATAGGTAAATACTGGTATTCAGCTTATCCAGTTTGATTGGACGCAGACCCCAAAATACCTATTAGGGAAAATGCTAGGCAGATGATGACTAAGACTAACAACACTGTCAAACATGCAACCACATCTAATAGGACACCACCACGCACGTTCGGACCAGACACAAAGCTGAAACCTCTCATGTGGAAGAAGCAAATGTTACTGGAAGAAGCAAAATAATGTTATTATCACATCTCACCATTTCTATACCTACACAATTTTTTTTTAATGAAAATATTCTGCCAGTGAATGTCCCGTTCCCGTCAGAATCAGTAGTTACCTACAGCCGTTCCAGAGTTTAGCCGTAATAAACCGAGAGACAGATAAAAAGCGTTTTTATCTTAGGTACCTATTGTAAATTTCATATTATGCATTTAGTTTAATTATTTTCATTGCATTTAGGCATTATCCGGACATGCGCCATATTTAGTATCCTGATTCATGTAGGTAGATATACCTACTAGGTACTATCAGGATAATTTAATGCCAATAATACGGATAAAAAATTGCTCTGGAAAAGTTATGTCGACTACAAACTCAATCGTGCTTCGCAGTAGGTAATACTTTTACAATGCATAAAATGTTGGGAAAAAACATGGAGTTCTCACTAAAGATTAGGTAGGTACGTTGTGGCCACATAGCCGCGATCAGACCCAGGCTGGTCTGTACCTGTTTATATTGGTGGACGAGGACGGCTCAGTCGACCAACAGAGTACCTAGGTACCTAACGGTTCCAGGAACTAGCATGTCCGATATCACTGGCTGCATAAGGCTAATGCACTTAGGCGTATGGGGCGGACAAATTGACAGCAAACTAATTTTTGAGTGTCACCACGCCCCCTGGAGAGAATACGTACCTACCTATTGTTGTCTAATAAAACCACCTTCCTGTGCATCAAGGGGCATAGTGGATCTCTAGGCAATGATGACGCCGCAGACGAACTTTCAAAGTGAACCAATGGGTGACAATTTGCTGTTATAAAATTCAATTGATTAGGCCACTAATTGAGGGTGTAAAAATCAGACAAGTGCGAGTCAGATACCCGCACAACGGGTTCCGATGCAGGGCTGTCTTAACCCATGCAGGGGCCCCTGGGCACACCTGAGTCCGGGGCCCTTTTGGAAAACTGAAAACCGGCCAAGAAAGTGTCGGAGCACAGGTAGCTGTGATTTCCGTAGGTACGACCACGTAACCGTACTACGCACTGAAGTATTTACTTATAATATAATTATATCTTCAATGAACAAAAAATGTTGTTAAAAACCTTTACAAAAAAAAATATTTTTCACTTAGTGGTAGGTACCTACATGCATTTACTCCTTAGCTTATGCTGTCGAAACAAAGAATTGTGAAAACTATGAATCCAAGTGCGAGCAAAGCGAAGTCCGAATATTTTACACCCATTCTCGGATAGTTAGATTTTTTATTTGGCAAACAAACAATTGGTTTAATTATGCAGCAGCAAATCTTAAAAGAAAATATTTCTCTGCTGTCCAAACAAAATATGTACCTACATGCTACATTGAAAACTATAGATCGATAGATCCAAGAGTTCGAAGAATTGCAGCCAGTTAAATTTTCTTTTGAGGTTATGAAACAAAAAGTTACTTTGTTGAATCATGCTGAAAATCTTTCTTCGCCTAACGTGCGTAACAAGCTCCAAATATTGAAGGTCAAACTTAACTTCTTCAACCGAAAATATAAGTTAACAAAATATGTTTTTTTATATGATTAAACTAAAAATTCCCGCGTAAAGTAACCTATAAATTTTTATTCCCTTGAGTGTTGATAATTTATGTTTTTGAGGCATACACGGCCGTATAAGTAGGTATGTTTTTTAAGTTAACTTAATTTGATTTTTTAACAGCTTCTAGAGACTAGACGTGAGCATATCATCATATCTATCAGAGGAGTTGCGTATCCAACTAGTTGAATCACTCGTGCTATCAAATTTAAATTATGCGGATTCAGTAATCGGCCCGCGACTGCTGGCAAAAACGGATCGACTGATTCAAAGAGTGCAGAATGCCTGCGCTCGATTCTGTTTTAAAATCCCACCAAGAACACATGTAACACCTTTTTTAAATAAGCATTGCATTCTTAAAATGAAATCGCGCCGTAAATTGCACCTGGCTTGCCTACTATTTGGTGTTATAAAGTACTGACAAGCAACCTAGCTATCTTCATGACAAGCTGAACTGGATCGCTGGTAGAAGAGAATGCGCGAGCAGACAGTGTTCCCAACAACTTTGTTCTCAGCCACACAAGACAGCCGCCTTCAGAGGCAGTTTCAGATACGCCGCGTCCAAGTGTTGGAACAATATTCCCCCGCCAATAAGAAATAGTAAAACATTAAATACTTTCAGAAGTCGGCTTCGACAGTTCCTCAATTCGCAGAAAGAACGGGGCGTAGCGATTTCGAACACTTCGATAATTTGAGGTTAGCGGCTACCCGCTGCAGGACTAAAAAAAAAAAAAAATGTAATTTTGCCTTGTAACTTTTTTATTTTAAGGACGGAGGTAGATTGTATTTTAAATAATTCCTTATTTAGCACAGATTATTTAATAGTTTATTCTTAGTGTTCCTCGTTTTCTTTTTTTATGTACCTCTGCTCATTTTTATTTACTTGTTTCTTTTTTTTCTGTTTTTATCATTTATGTTTTTGCTTTTGTGATGTGTCTTCTTGTATTGTACTGAATAAATGTTTTATCTATCTATCTATTTATCATATGGTTTTAATTTCAACTTGATACCTCCACGCTTTCCTGAGATAAAGGGTCTATAGACAGACAAATGGACGGACAACAAAGTGATCCTATAAAAAATATCCGATTCAGATCCGAATCGAGGTCATAAAGTTGAACTTGAATCACTACAATAGTAAACATGGTCTGTTTTTACTCCATACTCTAAACTCAAGGTAGGTAAGGTTCGTCTTACGTAATCAAATATATTTCCTTGAATGTTTTTTAGTTTGGCTCCATGTCATGATAAACATAATTATGGCAACACTTCCATATTTTTTGTAAGTTGGCAACTCGTGTGGGTTGGATTCTGGCGGGAACTTCGAAAAAGCGCGGTTTGAAATTTTCTTTCAAAATTCCTTTTAATTGTTTTCGGAGGATTTTTGGGTTTAAAGTGACTAAAAAGCTGTTAAATTATATACGGTAGCTCGCCGAAATGGTGGGTAACGAGGGGGGCGGGGATAACCCGCCCGCCCCTCATAAACGTCCTCGGGCTGAGGAAACAAACGAAATGAAGGAAATGGACTGTGGCGAAGGCGGCGGCGGTGAGCGTATGAACCCTTTTATGCCTTACCTCAAGCCAAATTATAAAAGACTTTATCCCGAAAACTGTAATAACACAGAGTTTAAGGTATTTATTGAAGCAAACGGCAAGGATAGAATCGGCAACAAGAGCCCAATTTATTTGAATCATATTTTTTCCAATGAAATAAAAGGTGTGACGGCAATTCAAAGAGTAAACGCTAATAAAATAGCTATTATATTTAAACAGTACAATACAGCTAATAATTTTATTAATAATACTAATTTCTTAACAAAGCACAACATGAGAGCATTTATACCAGCTGCACAGATTGAAAAAACTGGCATCATACGATTTGTTCCTTCAAACATCTCAAATAAAGAATTATATACAAAATTATCATCAATTTATGAAATTATCGCAGTAAGAAGATTCACTAAAAAAGTTGGCCAAGAACGTGTCCCACTGCAAACAGTAAGCATCACTTTTCTTTCCAATATACTGCCAGACAGTATACAATATGACTTATTTTCTTATAGGGTTTTCGAATATGTTCCCCCTTTACAACAATGTTTTAGATGTTTTAAATTTAACCACTCAGCAAGAATTTGTAATAGCAAGCAAAGATGTTCTATTTGTGGAGGTGAGCACTTATATAAGGAATGTGACAAACCAAATGAGGTCTGTTGTGTAAACTGCAGTGGGCCCCATCTAGCAATTTCAAAATTATGTCCGATTAAAATGAAGAAAATAATTGAAAAGAAAACGAAAATTACTTATGCAAGTGCTACCCTGACCAAGAAAATAAATGACACTACAGAATTCCCTCCGCTAGCGCCGCCAAGAATGCAGCCTGTACATAATATTGTAAATAAATCTGTAAATAAGCCTGTACATACCTCTGTAAATAAGAATACTACATATGTAAATAAATCTGTGAATGATGTAAATAAATCAAATGATGTCTTACCTAGTGAAGACATCAAAAATAAAATTATTGACAACAACGATGTACTTATGGCCCTAGTACAGACGTTGGTAGAATTGGGTAATAAGGGAGATAATACACCTACTACTTTAAAAAGTATTAAAGCTACATTAATTAAAAATCTTAAGTAATGGATCCAAATTCTTCTCTATCTAAACTACGTATTGCTCAGTATAATATTCAGAGTGCTAATAGTAAAAAACCCTTATTGTTACAATTCTTAAATAAACAAAATATTGATATTTGCTTACTTAACGAAACATGGTTTAAAGATAACAATTTTAGGATACCTGGATACAATATTTATAACAAAAATTCGAGTAACGCTCATAACGGAGTAGCAATACTAATCAGACCATATCTTAAATATAATATAATAAATACGCAATTTTATGAAAATATTCAAACAGTAGCTTTATCCGTATGCACGGTACGCGGCAGTTTAACTGTGCTCTGTGTATACTGCCCACCAACTAGTGCGCACATACGAATTCATAGATTGCACGACATAATTAAAGATCTTCCTAAACCTATATTTATTAGTGGTGATTTTAACGCCCACCACATTGCATTTGGATGTCTATCAACTAAGAGTCGAGGTCAGGATTTGTATAATATAATCGATGACTTAGACCTATGTATTTTAAATGACGGCAGTTATACAACTGTCAATCGGCCAGGACAAAATCCTTCTGCCATTGATGTTAGCTTCATAAGTTCTAGTCTTGCATCATTGTGTGAGTGGTCTGTGCATGATGATACCATGGGAAGTTATCACTACCCAACTATAACAGAAATTTCATTACTCATAGATAGATATGACATTAGTCCTCCAGTTGATAAGTTTTTGTATAAAAAAGCGGATTGGGAGACATTCAAAAAAGTTTCTAAAACAATATTTAATGATTTGACTCTTAAACTACATGATCCTATTCTAACTTATAATGATTTCTGTTTTCGATTAGATACTCTAAAAGAATTAACAATCCCAAAGCTAACTAAATTGAACAACTTTAAAAGCAGACCCCCAGCTCCTTGGTGGAATGAAATTTGTGAAAAAAGCGTTGTTGCTTCCTACGATGCATTGAAACTATATAGAAGTGAGCCTAGTTTCGAAACCTATTTAAATTACAAGAGAAAAGATGCACAGAAAAAAAGAACCATCTCAGAACAGAAAAAAGTTGGATGGAACAACTTATGTAATAGTTTTAATAGAACTACTCCAATAAGTAAGATCTGGAATCTTATAAAGATGTTCAAAGGTATAAGACCTGGCAATAAATCATATAGAGATGAGTTCATTATTCCATTTTTAGATAAATTATCTGATAACACAAATTTAACTGATTTTGATAATATAAAAAACCTTTTTGATTTAAACAATGATAATCGAAATTCAAAATTTTTATTAGATTCCTTCTCATGGCGCGAATTTACAATGGCTCTGCAAGGTAGACGAAATACAACTCCTGGTTTGGATGACTACCCTTATTTATTGATTAAAAATTTAGACGAATTGGCCCAAAAGATATTTCTTAACGTTCTTAATCTGCTTTGGTATACTAAATCTATCCCGCAATCTTGGAAAACACAATGTGTTGTTCCAATACTCAAGCCAGAGAAACCTCCGCAACTTCCTAGTTCCTATCGACCAATTTCATTATCATCTTGTCTAGGTAAAATTTTTGAAAACATGATTAAATTTCGTCTTGATTGGTATGTTGAATCCAATGGTATCATTCCACATGTTCAGTATGGTTTTCGTCGTGGCCGCAGCTGTGCAGATAGTTTTACTTCTCTCATCTCTGACCTGAAAAATGCAAAGAATAAAAAATTACACACAGTTTGTACTTTCTTAGATGTTCAAGGTGCTTTCGATAGTGTAGATCCTGCTATACTTGTCCAAATTATGTCAAGATTAGGTATTCCTGGTCAGTTATGTAAATGGATTTTTAACTTTTTGAATAACAGGACACTATATGTAAGACATAACAATAAACTATTTGGACCAAAATCTGCTTCAAGAGGTACAATGCAGGGTGCTACACTGTCTCCTTTGCTGTACAATATTTACACATGTGAAATTTGTAAATTTGTAAATAATACTGATGTAAATATTCTGCAATTTGCTGATGATATTGTTATATACAGCAGCAGCTATAATTTAGAAGTGGCAATTGACAATGTGAACATAGCTTTAAATCAATTATTTATATATTATAATGATTTACTACACCTAAAAATCAACCCATCTAAAAGCAGTGTAATGATTTTTGGCAATGATAGCTCCACAACTAATGTTACTTACAACAGTGAAATTATTCCTAGAGTAAATAGTAAGAAATTTTTGGGCATAATAATAGATCAAAAATTGACTTTTGAAACACATATTAGGCACATTTCCAAAAGCGCCCTAAAAGGTTTAAATTTAATGAAATGTCTTGCTGGTGTATCATGGGGGGCAGACCCCAAAACATTATCATTATTGTACAAAGCAATTGTTAGAAGCCATTTTGATTATAGCTCACTAGCTTATATGTACAGTACACATGTAAATAAATTAGATATAATGCAGAATAGGGCTTTGAGAATAATATCTGGCGCAATGTGCTCCACTCCCATAAGGGCCATGGAAGTGGAGACTAAAATCATGCCCTTAAGTTTGAGAAGGCTATTACTTGCACAAAGATATTCTCTCAAATTAATATCATCAAATAACAGAGAGATAATAAATAAAATATTACCTTCTACTCACAGAAATTTTCAGACACAGACAAAAGTTGATATGTTGAATGGTATTTCCCCAATGTTGTCCAGCATCTTACTTGAAATAGACAATAGCTGTTCCAATATTAGAAAACAATTTCCATGGCCATGTTACTCCTTCACATATCAATGTATTTCACATCCTGTAAAAGTGTTTGAAAATACAATTAATAACAATTTAGATATGCTACAATTTTTAGAACAAAACAATAGTTATTATACTTTATACACTGATGGTAGCAAGAGTAGTGATTATGTTCATGCAGCATTGTATGATCCACACAGAAAATTCTCTCAAAGCTTTGTTCTGCATAAATCTTGTTCTATATTTACAGCGGAGGCATATGCGGTGTATCAGGCATTACTATGTATACGTGAAATAAGTAACTGTAAATACTTTTTAATTGTTTCTGATTCTTTAAGCATGATAAAGGCCTTAAGTAGCCTTACAGTAACATTTAAGTCTAACTTTATTCTTTATTTCATTAAACAAATAATTTACCAATATCATCTTGAACATATACAAATTGCCTTCCTGTGGGTACCCTCTCACAGTGGTATCACTGGCAATGAAATGGCTGATAAAGCCGCATATGAGGGTTATAATTCTGTTGATGTTAAAAATACAATGGACATCCCTATGACTGATTTCTTACAAAGCATTAATGAAAACATTTATGAGTTGTGGTATGAAATATGGAAAAAAGATCAAGATACGAAAGGAAAGTGGTATGGAAGCATTCAAGAAAGATTACCTATTAAACCTTGGTACGATAAACTGAAGGAGGATGCAAGCCGAGATTTTATCACCACGATAAACAGGCTGCGCTTTGGCCATAATACTGCACCGTCACACCTTGCAAGATTGAATATTATTTCAAACAATATATGTCCGTTTTGTGAAAATACTGAAGGAACTGTAGAACATCTCATTTTCTCATGTCAGAATTTCTTACTTGACAGACTAGTGTTAGCTATTGAATTAAGTGAAGTGAAAGTTAAATGTGATTTTGAATCCCGCCCGCCGCCACTTGAACAGTTATTAAAAGACAAAAACAGCTACAAACCAATATACAAATATATCAAAAATACTATAAAATCCATTTAAAATAAAGTGCAAATTCCAACCAAAGTACTGCAAAGCTGCAAGTGAAGAAGTGCAAATCAGTGCAACAAAAAAAGACTTGACCTAAAGGTCTTTGTTACCAGGTCATTAAATTAAAAAAAAAAAAAAAAAAAAAGCAACTCGTGTGACAGTCGGCAATATTTATTTTGTAGGTTATAGTTACGCACGAAGAGCGCGTAAATAAGTGTAAATAAAGTTACCTACATTAAATAATAAGCGTAAGAACTCCCTAAAAATGCGTTTCGCAATCAAACAAGTAAGCTGTGGTAGTGAACGTATTGGTACTCTTACCGGATTCATGAAATTACCGAACACTGTTATTGAAACACCAACAGCTGCTTTACTAACTCAGGTATTTTCAAAATATTGATTTATTAGTGACTAATGAGGTTTTTATTTTAAGCTATAATACATTATAGTCTAGCTCTACAATATAACAGCTAAAGTGCAATTAGGATGCTGGAAGTCATACCTACACATTTATTGGGTTTTTCCATTTTCATTTTTAATGCAACAGACTTTGAAAATGTCATCATCATCAAAGCGCTCGGCCAGTATAGGCTGTATTGACTGGTTTTAGCTACCTGTTTTAAAGGTTAATGATAAAGTAAAAAAAAAACTACAGTAACAAAAATATAGTACCTAGACATATCAATAAATTGTGCAACTCATATTGGTCGGTTTCACTCATTTTATTATTAAATCCTATGAGAAACTGGCCTTTATTTGTTTGCTTTTATCTTAACTAGAGATCAGCTACCTCTGTGATTTGGTAAAGGAACAATTCTGTCAAGGTTAAAAATAGAATATTACATTTTCAGGGTGGCAGTGTGCCCCATCTGACTGCTGAGGTTTTATCCAAAGTGTTTACAACCCCACAATTGTTATGGGTGCCAGTATCAAACTCGTTACAACTAGAGCATGGTATGAGAGCTCAGGGGCAAGGTGTTGCCAAGTTTGCGGGCTTGCCAGAACATCTTGTTTGTGTGACATCACATAACATGAGTGAACCAACCCCTTCTGGACATTTTGAGCTAGAGAAAGTACCTCTTTGGACCAAGAATGGAAAGAAAATGGTGTCTGCAGACAGGTAAGAAGCATATACATGCATAGCTGTGTGCATTACTAAAAATGCAGGGAGATTGCTGTTTTACTGTAGGTGCTTTTCATCTACAGTAAAACTGCATTCTCCCTGCATTTATAATAATATTATAAAGATGAAAGATGAATAAACTCAAAATACTGATATGGAATAGGACCAATTTCAAAGCCAGGACATGTAGTTTGAAATAAACATAAATGATGACGAGTAATAATCAATCATAGGGTTAATAAAGATCAAGCTTCTATGTTCATGTTTCAATTACATTGTTGATTCAGTCCTACATTATTTGAATAATAACTATAAACTTTCATCATTCTCATTATGTTACATCATCAGGAATAACAAAACCATCTGTTTGCAAACAAAAACACTCTTCAAATTGACTGAATTTTCAGATATATGGATTTGATGGAAGTGTACAAACCAGAAATAATTTTGGCGATTGCAGATGGCCGAACATCGCTCAATGAGGGGTATAAGAGAATCCTGAAGTCGTTGGATAGGACCTGCAATATGTTGGATACTTGTGTGTATCGATATAAGGCCTCAAAGCAGCTTAAAGAAAGTGCTCTCATTGGTTTGTATGTTTTTTTTTTATAGTAACCCATACAATCCCACTGCTAGTCAAAGGCCTACCGTTACTCCTTTCCACAAATTGTTTTCCTTTTCCTATACCTCCTAGCACCAGTCCTCACCTAATGCTGATAGGCCCAATAGCTGACACATTCGATGTTTGTCAAACTGTGGACAAACTTTTACTGTTTTGTATTTCTTTTATCTTTATCAAGCAGCACCCCGTGGTTTAATCCGCGTAGTTCCCGTTCTTGTGGGAATATGGGGATTAAAAATATAGCCTATGCTACTCACGGTGAACATAGCTTTCTAATGGTGAAAGAATTATTAAAATCGGCTCAGTAGTTTTTGAGTTTATTCATTACAAACATACAAACACAAAAATACAAATCTTACCTCTTTATAATATTAGTGTAGATTAAAAAGAATCTGTTATATATGCAATGGAGTCATCATTGCCTCATCTACTTCTTTCACCAATTAGGTACATACTTTTGAACTTCACCACAAGGATTAATTTGCCTGCTCATACATGATGTTTTTTTTTCTCTAACACTTTAGTTGGCACACTTATGTTGTTGTTCTGCCAGGGTGTTATGTGTATATTGTGTACTGTTTATGTTTTATCAGAAGGACAGTCACTTAAATTTCTTTTTATGTTTCCAGGTGTGGTGGTAGCCACTGGGATGCCTAAGAAAAGTAATGAATCCATCAAACATGTACTGAAACATAAAGATACTCTGACTGGAGTAGCTTTGGCAGGAATCACGGACGCTTCTGAAGGATCTGACAAATTAGCAGCACAGAATTTAGGCGATATTTTTAAAACAATAGGTGTAAGTATCAGGAGTTTATTGAATATCTGATTCGTCGAAAATACTTTTGAAGGGTTCATTAATTTGTTTATTTCATAATCAGGCAGGAGTAATTTTGTCTAAACAAAATAAATATGAAAGGTTTAAAAAAAAATCCTCTAGCAGTAATTTTCTTTTATGTCAGATAGAGATAACTTACAATAAGATTAACTACATAAGATCAATGATCATTCAATGAATTAGAGTTTGTATGTAGAATTTGTTATCCTTGTATGTACCAAGGTTCAGCTGGCACACATGAAAGAACAAAACATTGCTGATGGCATTTGCATTTTTGATGGCCGCCGCCTACGTAAATCGCCATAGCAATGTTATATATTTCCTGCGTTTTGTAACAGTTGTTATTATGAAACACACAACTAGAGAGAGGATGCTGCAGGTATAATTAATTTTATCATCCACATAATTATCTACACTAATAGGTACTATAAAGAGGGAAGATTTGATTGTTTGTTTGCATTGAATAGGTTCCGAAACACCGATTTGTAAAATTCTTTCACTGTTTGGAAGCTATACTATCCCTGGGTGACATAGGCTATATTTTATCCCCATATTCCCACGGGAACGGGAACTACGCGGGTGAAACTGCGAGGCGCAGCTAGTCTTCAATAGAATACCAGGACAAAATAAAACTAAAACCGGTCAAGTGCGAGTCGAACTCACGCACGAAGGGTTCCGTAACATTATCTATAAAAACGGCAAAAATCATGGCTGTTGTAAATATGTATTTTTATTCTGGTGGTCTACTCTTTTTTTGTATTTGTTGTTGTAGCGGCAACAGAAATACATCATCTGTGAAAATTTCAACTGTCTAACTATCACGGTTCATGAGATACAGCCTGGTGACAGACGAACAGACATACAGACGAACGGACAGCGGAGTCTTACTAATAGGGTTCCGATTTACCCCTTTGGTGCAGAACCCTAAAAAGAACACAATTATGCACACATCATCACCTACATTCCTAAGTCATGAAGTAATATTTCGTGCTGACATCAGAATGGTTTGCGCTCAAGCCCACGCATCTGATTAGTCAGTGGTAATAAAATACTACCTTTTATTTAATGTTTACGAAAGTTATTTGATCGAATTCCTTAATGAGTTTTCTTTGTAGATTAAGTACTTACTTGCAAAGGACCTACTTCACTAGCTTATCCGCGGGTGCATTCCGTTGATATCCCCAGATATCCCGTGCGTTTAAACGGGATAAAAAGTGGCCTACTCGACCATGTTGTAGCCTTTTATCCGTTCCAAAGATTATTTCTTACAAAAAACATTTTTACTTCTTTATAATACTAGTTTAGTTAGTAGATTACATTATAATATGTACGTCGGTATTAAAGCAAAGTTTTTTTCTGTAAAGCACTTAGTTTCCAAATACGGGAAAATGCCTATGTATTTTCCTTTAAAAAAATGTCCATCTGACTTTTCTACAAATAATTAATCATGATAACAATTGCGTATCAGAAAAAAAAATGTTTACCAAACGAGCCTACGCAAGTCTGTGCGTTTTAAAACACACATTAATTACGTAAGACTATTGAATTCGTCATTTTGCACCTTGGTTGAAAACGTATGTATTTAACATGGGTAAGTAGGAGTAGGTATAATATGTTGCGTATAATAAACATTAAACTCTTTACGTTCTCGTTTTGAGATAAGAATATTACGTCACCGAGAAAACTGCATACACTCATGTTGTTATCACCGTCGTTGGTAACTAAAACTTTCTTTGTCAAGCATGGTCTTTCCATATGCAGTAGAATGTCATGATAAAAAAACCAGGGGTATTCCCTATAATCGAAAATCCGGATAATCGATTTCAAATCTAATCAACCATTATTTATAACTTTTTATTTTGAGTTCCACCAAGTTCCTTTTTATATTTAGTACCCATAGGAGCATTAAGTTTTACTTATGGCTTGTAAATGTTGTTGGACCAGTGCCCGGAAAGCATTATTTGAATGGGGTAAAAACAGGGCCTTCTGATGGGCAACGTAAAGCTTTCTAATGACATGATGGTAGCAATTCTGTCGAATAACGCGTTAGAGCCTTTTGGACGTGACCATTGATCTTTATGTATGTGTAAATGGATACCGATTTCTACGTGTACATCGATGTCCATGTATCTATGCATCTCTGATAACAATCTTGGATAACAATAATATCGATAACTCATAGAAATTGAAAAACCACTGCAATAACATTGTTTACAAACGTTAGGGACGTTGATTCTACAAAAAAAAAGCATAAATCACGGTGCATTGAGAAACGAATTATAGAAATAAATTATGCTAAAAGTGCCCATTTAGGCACGGCAACTTTTCTCGAGCTAACATGTTTTTTTTTCTATAGTGTTTAGAACTTAGTGATAGAACCTTAACTTAGTGTTAGAAGCTTTTTTCAATCCTATGCAAACCATAGACTCCCCTTTTTACATCTTACTACGAGAAAGTAGTAGGCTTTTTTTGCACCAGACTGGTGCAGTCTACAAAGGTGTAGATTGTATTAATTTTTATCATTGCATAATTCCAGGACGCGCTGCCAAAAGACTTACTACGGGTAGTAGAAGGCTGTTGGAACCCGGCGATCATACTAGCAGCTATAGAAAATGGCTGGGACGTGTTCGATGGATCATACCCAAACAAGCTCAGCAACGCAGGGCATGTACTGACGTTAAACTTCGACCCAGACCGACTAATTTATGAACCGTGTATCTTAGATCTCAATGACGAAAGGTATGTTTAATATCATGGCCTTTTTCCTTGATCTTCCTCATAATTATTGGTAGAATTATGTTGAATCGTTTTCCTCAAGATTTTTTTTTAACGAGGTCAAAGGTTTTGTTTCTTGTCGCTGGCTCTCAACAAACTGGTGGGAATTCGGAATTAAAACTTACCATAGATGAGCTTGTTCGATAAACGAACCTGTTCTTTTCAAATTGGGGGGCAAAGTACAGACGATCTTCCGATCGAAACTGCGGCCTTGCTGCGTCTCGTAAGCGCCTAATAGTGACTAATTTTGAGGTCATTGCGCACGTGTCATGTCACGAGTGTTTGTCTGCACGTGTTAGGCGAGCTGCTGTCAGCCTCGATGAGACATTCTCTTGCTTGTTTCATAATCTGTATAGCCTTTACTCAACTGTGTAGGGGTCGGATTGCACTCCAGCCGGATGCGGATGAATATTATTTTTCTAAATGGAGCAGTAGCTAAGAAAACTAATCATTAGCATATCTGACCATCACAATCCGTTTTCACAGCGCTAATTGAGCGTAATTGATTCGAGGTGGTGCTCTGCGGTTCGAGAAATACCTTCTATGTAGAAACAACAACATAGAAGGTATTTCTCGAACAGCAGCAAAGAATAATCGGGTCAAACATCATGTATTTTATTTATATTTATTAGGGACAACAAACAATAGTATAAATTACAATAAACTCAAGACTTATTCAACAGTTATACCATATACACTACCAAGAATGTTCCACAAATTCCACAAATTATTATACTAAATAATATTTTGTGGATAAAGTTGTAATCGGTAGTATCAGGATACTACTGATTACATGATGTTTTACCCGATTATTCTTCCAACCCGTTGTTTAAACGTAGACTGTGTAAAACAAAATTTTATATTAAAAAAAGAAGATCCTTGATAAATTAACTATTGAACTCAAAGAAAACCTACTCGGTTCTATTTTTGAGGCCATCAATATGATGTTTGTGGTTTTACTACAAACTTTTTGTCCAATCCTATTTCCTGCTAAGGTAAAAAGTTGTTACTAGCTACAAAACAACATAATTATCTCTTCTACGCGATAAAAATGTAAGCAATTGTTATTTAAATTACAGGTATAAAGAAGATTTTACTCCGGTATTAGAAGGATGCGAATGTTTAACATGTAAGAAACACACGCGGGCGTATATCCGCCATCTTTTAAACACGAGAGAAATGCTTTCCTCTGTTTTATTGAGCATGTAAGTATCTATTTATTTCTCTACTTTCCAGTGAAGTGATTCCGCTTGCACTAGCCAGAGTTAGGTTATTTTAATTAACTCTCGAGTTGTTGTCTCAACGGTTCATCACATTTTCATTTGTTTATATATGTGTCACCGGATAATTGTAAAATGCGTAAGATTATAAAATATCTTGAGAGATTGTTAACTCTATATAAATTGTCAACTGACCATTTCGAATACTTACTTTTTTTCGCATCCAGAATTTGAAAATCTATAATATTTCGAAGTCATTCCGACATATTGTGCACTGACGTAAATTGACGACATGTTGGCGACCTATCAGTGTACTGTTTTACATTTTATCGGATTTTCTGGCCTAGCCAAGTAGCGGAACATAGGACACAGGGAACATAGGACTCCCCGACAGGACACACTTTTTTTTTAAACCCTGCTGACAAAAATACGAGCACCGCGCAGCGGGGCTCCTATGTCATCGTTTAGAATGTTAAAAATGTAATACTTAACGTTTCGTTACTTGCTATTCTACGATATTTCGGAATGACTTAGAAAAATTATAGACTATCAAATTTTGATGCGTAAAAAAGTGTATAATTTTTTTTAAATCAGTTGACAATTTATCGAAAGTTTACAATCACTTAAGATATTTTCTATAATATAATCTTACAAAGTTTGCCATTTTTCGGTGATATAAGTTAATACATACCTACATACATAGGTTAATATAAGGTACTCCAACGACACACATTATACTGGTTATATTATTATATTGGTTCGACCGAGGCGTCGTTTAAGTCATGTTGGGTGCAGGTGTATGGAGATTTCTGACACTCCAGTAAACCACACTGGCAGTAGTTATAACTGTTGCTAATACGGGCTTGTTTTATACGAACTATTTGAAATTTCGCCTAATACGGTTAATTCATACCTTGGTACTATATTGGTAATACGGTAAAAGGTAAATGGTTTTAGGTACACACATTAATATATGTCAATAGGACCTTATCACATACACATAAGTGGCTCGAATACCGCGATCATTACCCCCGTCGAGTCTTGCTTCTACTACACATAGTTTAACACAATAGGCTTATTAATGCGAAATATGTAGGGGCGGTATAGAACAGCCCTGCCCCAGACCAATGTCTTACTGTGTTGACACGGACTCCCAATAATTAAACGACCCATTTTCACCTTCCAGCCACAACCTCCACCACTTCGATCAGCTGTTCTGCCACGCACGACAGCATATCGCAGCGAACACATTCCAAAAATACAAGAACCACATCACCAAACAGTATGAAGCATACAAACTACCTCATTCAGCCAATGGAGTGACAGACGTCAAAGAAAGTGACATTAACATGAACGGAACTGATTTTATGAAGAAAAGACTGCGCGTGAGTGACGATGAGATTCCTACTAGTCAAGTAGTTAATGGTTTTAATAGTATTTTGTTTAGTTAGAAAATTAGAAAGTACCATTTAGTACTTAGCTTTGACTTGTAATTTTTTACGTCGTGTATTTTTAGTGACTTGAAAATAAGGTGTACATTTTGTTGTTGTTGTATATTTGGTTTTATGATTTTCTAGGTGTTAAAAATACACGGTGTATCTATCTGTAAGTTTTCTGATTGTAGGGGATCATGATAGCATTTTTTACACCTGTAGGGTTTGTTGAATTGAGATCCTTTAGCCCCACTGGGATCAACCCTGAAAACGTGAAAAAAATTAACGAGATTTCATATCTCGACAAAATGTATTGAACAGCTGATTTCTCGATTTGAGAGGTAGTCGCATAGTAAAAGTTGTTCATAATATTGAGTACCGTACATGATCCTTCTTCCGGTTTTGTATTTAATCTGTTACTTTTATGAAAAGATACAATGCGGGTACCGTATGCGGGCAATTCCGTTTACCACTAAATACGTCCTTCTCGCTTACGGTAGTTGCCTGTTTCGAGTAAAATTGTAGCGTAGCAGTTATGTAAGAATATATAATAAGTATGACACTTCACTCGATAACAGTAACGGTGCGTAATACTTATTGAAAGTTGTGAAAAGTTTTTGATTTTATTTAAATTAATAATAATGTGATTTAGAACCAAAAATAACACTTATTTTGAGATCTTAAATGAATAATGTTGGCTTTAAAGTTCTTGTTGTCCTTTTTCGTTTTTGGTTGAAACTAAAAATTAAAAAAATCTCTTCTAATGAAAATCTGTATGATACGATTGTTTATGATTAATTTTTGGCATTTATAATAATTATTCACTTATTTAATGATGATAGGTTCATCACATTTTTTTTTCTTTTTTAATTTTAGGCGTTGCATTTTATCGAAGCATAAACCAAACAATCATATTACACACTTGATACAACGTGGAAAATATATAAAATGCAGTATGTTTATGTTAACCTTGATATATTATCGATTGCATTGATAGTTGAAATAATAAAGTAGATATCACCAGCGAAAGTATGTAAAAGACAACCTAATTCTCAAATGTACCTGTCGAAGTATTTACTGAGCATAGTACAAGTAAAATACACCATTTTAGTTTATGTATTTTATTCAAACGTAGCCTACTTTCCATAAGAATCGCGTAGGTACTTAAAATAACCATGTTAATTGTTGTTTAATAAAAGCGAATGCTTTATAACCTCGGTAAAAAATAAGTTTTTTTTTTATAGTTACATTAGATTAAGATTCCGCACATACCTTAGCTAAGTTTTTGCTGCACATAATTTAGCCGTATGTGGTACCTCATTTTGGTGGCGTGTTAAAGTTTTTGTGTGTTAATCGTATGTTAATATACATTAGCAATATTAAATTGTCCAAACCCAGTGATGAGCGTTATCGTAAGTTAATTTTACTCTTTATAATAATTTTAAGTAGCTTCAATAATAATTATTTTTAATTTAATTTTATGACCTCGCATAAAATGTACGGTATGTAATACAAAGGACTGTTCACAACAGTGTGGCTGTAACTAGCATTAATAACTATTATTATTTATTAATATTTATAAGATTAATACCTCCTTATAATAACGATATGCTGGATGAGAAATGATGATGCGAATGTCGATGTATAAGGGTCTGCCATGGATTCAGCTCGTGATTTCTTACCCCGTACTTGTTAAAGCGTGATGAATATTCATAGTATATATTTTCTGCCTGTATGCCGTACATGTAGCTTAGTTGTAATAGTACAATAAACCAACTGATTATTATATTCTATCTTTAATTTCATATACTATAAATATTATCATTAATCATTGTTTTTATGTAAAGGTTGACGTTCAAAAAGTGATGATTCAGATCAGACGCTTTTAATGAATGACTTGATTGAATTTTTTATCATTACTCAAAGTCAAATAGACAAATAACAGATTTTTTATACTATCACGGCATCTACACGACATCTCGCCTGTATTTCCCGAAAGGTAAGGCAGAGGTGTACCCAAAGTCACCAAGACTTATTCATAGTATATATGGCGAAATGTGGGTACACTTCGCCATATATACTATGAATAAGTCTTAGCAGGTGATTTATGTTTTCGACTTATTTTTCGGAGCAGTTTGTGTGTTTTTGAGTTTTAATTATTCAACATTTCATACTCGGATTGATTAAAACAGGTGATCAGTGTTTTTTTTTACGGATTGCGACATTTTAAATATCGGAGAGGGAATCATTGAATAAAAAGACAATAGTAAAATAAAAGACATAGTATTAACACCTTTTACATATATTTTACTGACAATATTTACACAATAATTTATTTTAGTGACCACACTTATTGAGCTAGGCATATTGTATGAAATGTGCATCAAGTATGTATTAATGTAATTGAATTACATTACAAATAGAGTAATAATTTATATTTAAAGGATTTTGGCAGGATTTTGCTTGACAAAGTCACATTCCAAATACTATGCGTTCATTGCTATTAAATATATAAATACATAAAAATGTTCGATGGTAAAACTCAACTGGTACATAAAATATAAATTCATATTAAAACTGTACTATGCTAATAATAACAATTTCATTTAGTAAAAATAAATTATCGACGCAACAAATATACTGTATGAGAATTCAACTACTTTCAAGTATAATACAATAAAGTTTGGCGACACAATTGTAAATTTTACTAAAATTGGCACATACTTTTACATAGCCTACATTTACTAGTGTGTTATCGCAATAAATAAATCAGTTATTTAGTTTAAAAAACCAGGCAAATACCTGGGTATTTTCATATTCAAATATGCAGAATCAGTTCAATTTTAAAAATATTTAGAAAAACATGACAAATTACTAACTAAGTACATTTCATTATGAAACATGAGCTTTTCATTCTCTCTGAATGCGGAAATCTAGAGTTTTAAGATTGCTGTATAGGTGTATAATATCATTATTAACTAAAGTGGAATAAAAAATTGTAAACTCTATATAAATAATTACAATGCACCAGGCATTTGATAAAGCAATATTTAAGAATGTTTATACTATTCACAGTGTAAAGAGAAAATAAGAGCAAACATGTCCCTTCTAACGTCTAATAATGTGATACAAAAGCATTACCAAGATCTCTTTACGTACAGAACAGATACAGAAAAAGATAGATAGTGTAAGCTAACCGATTCAGCGTATCTTTGGCGAACTATTCCTGGCTGATCAGTGATCATGTCTGATTCACAATCAATGGATGCAAATCGTTGAACAAATTAAGATTTGCTATCGCAATAATGCCGCATAAAAATAATCGAAGATGTAAAATGTCATGCTGGGTTTCATACATGTTCACGAACATCTACCTTTCTCCATATCCGTTTAAAAACCGAAACGTATGATATGACAGCTGATGAAATAATCGTAATTTTGAGATCCATCCCGGCGCGAGGCATGTCAGCAAACAGAACTTTGTTCCAATAAGCTTCACTTCACTGCACTAACGCTAACTATTTTTAGAGTTTACTACAAAAATGTTAGCTTAAGTCCCATTCACTGGATAACACTATTTTAAGTATCACATGTCCTTCTCTTTCTTTTCACATTCAATGATATTATACTGTATTTACTTCCAGCTTGTACACTATACAAAGTCATTTGTACCCGGTGTGTTGAGAGGTTCTTGGGCCTGTAAAGAGAAAATACACATTAGTCATCGACAAAATAGTCAAACATAGTCATGGCTTGAACAAAACATCTAAGAAACAACGAAATGCAACTAAATCGCACTGTCACGTAAAGTCAATATAAACGCCTAAGTTCATTCTACTAAAACTTACCAATATTAATGCCCTCGCATGTTTACGCATGAAAAATAAATATTTCGGCAGTAAAATATCATTAGTAAAGTCTATGTTAAGCTTTAGGCAGATTACAAAAATCATATTTGCTATTTAAAAGGGACTATTTACAGCATTTTACACCTACCACTTAGAGCCAATAATTTGGCAACTATAATAAAATACTGATGCGGTAAAAATGTTGGCACATTATAAATTGCCACAATCTTTTAAATCTAAACGAAAATATTTCCTATAAGTCCTTAAAACAATCTCTAGTAAATATAATAACTCTAAATACATCAAGTTTAAAATGTCTTAGGCAGACCTTATATTATATCTTTACTATAGTAAAATAACGCTAGTTTTCATTGATATTTACAACAATTAACGTTTTGGCCAAGTTACACGGGGTATAATTCATTTTACACAAGAAGTCGGAGTGATGTTTTGAAAATAATGTTCTTAGTTTACAGTAAAAATATACGAAAGAAGAGTTGAGTTAGTGGTCATGAGACACTAGCTCGTTAATTGGCTTGGCGGAGGGCAGTGCGTCCTTGTGCGACTTATCTTAGACTGTTTTGTATGTTAAGCGTGCACTCCATGGCGGTCAGCGCTCTCACCTCTTCGCCCACGGTACTGGGGTACAGCTTGCTGCCCGGTGCGTAGCCATTCTTCTCCAGCGCGAACTGGTCCTCTGTAGTCTTGCGGTACACCGGGTTGTCGAAGTTCATCGATGTGTGGTTGCGGTTCACGTAGTGTTTGTACATGAGCACTGCGATCTGAAACGAATAGTTATCATCAATTTAACATGTTATTTTAACGAGGCGATATACCATCTGGGCTGAAACAACGATGAAGGCCGAAAAAGTTACATCATCAAAGAAATAAACGCAATTGATGTCTATTAGAGCGGTTACTAAGATGCAATTTAGCGGTACTGAGACATTAACGAAAGCAATTTATTTATTAGTGTCACGATCGAATTTCTTTAACGTCACGGCATGACTGTTTTTTTTTTTCCGTTTATTTATCAAAAACATTTTTTACAATTATTTTACAACATGTAAACATACCAACACAAACCATCGCGGGTTTAACAGCGGTATGTCAGACGCGTCGACTCGTTGCTACAAAATACTTTTACATAGGTGAATAGTAGGTACCTATGTACATACACACATGAGCTTGTCACTTTAAGAAGTTGCAGGTTGCAGGTTGGTATTTACATTTGCATCTTACCGGGAATGGCTTGGACAAACCAATGCGTAAGGAGTACTCAAGTACCTACAGTGCGTAAGGTGTGGTGTACAATTTGTTTCACTATCGCACTAAAACATACGCGAGATAAGTTTAATGGAATAGTATTTTACTTGCGATATTTTTAGGCGCGTTTGGTAACTTCCTGTACCTAAATGTCAACGTATGATCCAATCTTTTAATTAATCGGCTCCGAAAATATCCCAAAATGTGATCCTTCATGTTTTGACTTATCTTAGTATGTATAAACAGAAACCCCTTATTGGGTTTGCAAAGATTAAATATTTATTGTTTAAGATCTTCGATTTTGATAAGTCGACAAGTGCTAAGAACCTTGTTCGCCGAACCGTAATGTATTGTTTAAAATAAAATACAAACGGAACTGAATTCAGAAATAAAATTTGAAAAAAAAACCAGCTAACGTAATGGAATGTTCGAGATAAAATCTTACTACACACACGTTTCTTCGAACTGTAAATGTATTTACATAACTTGCAGATGCAGATTCTTCAAAATATGCCTACTGAGCTTAGGTGGCAACAATCGTGTCATTCTATCCAATACAATTATGATCTAGGTCGTAGATCAAGGCATTAGTATTAAACAAAACGGGAGTGTCCATTTCAAATATGCTCCGTTTCTTTTGACACATTCCAACGGTACATTTCTGTGTCCCATTTTTTACCTGCGCCATTATTTGGGTCCGCGTTCGTTGACTACTCGAAGCTTGGTAGAAAGTTCTAGGTACTGTATTTGGTGCTTACCAGTGCAGCCAATATGATGATTCCAGAGATGACTGCCACCACGACGCCTGCAACCATACCGGCATCGCGGCCGCTGCTTGAGATTCCTGTACCAGTCTTGGGAGTTTCAGGGACACCTAATTTAAATAAAAAGAAAAACAATAGTTAATACATTTTCTGTTGACACGTTTATCAAACCTTGCAACGTGTTCATTGATATGCAAGACAAATGAAGCGAAAGTAAGCTATGTATTGATAAATTCGTTGGACAAATTAAATTGTAAATGAACCATAGGAACAGATACAATTGTTTGAATTCGATTTAAATACGTTTATCTAAAACGTTGCAAAGCTTTTAAAAGTAATTAGAGTTATCGTTAATTAGAACTGTTGCGTTTATTTTGTGAAAAAAAAATGTAACTTTCACCAAAAAGCAGAAAATAGAGGTGATTTGTGAAGATGTTAAATTGAAAGCAACATAGAAACAAATGAAGAACACAAAAAAGTGAATAAATGAAAGAAACCAAATTTGTTAACTCAACTAGAATGTGCTAATTAAAATGATAAAAGGCTCTTTAGGCGTTGTATAGCAAAACAATCATAACAAGAACAAAATTCCTGGTAGTAGAAACAGCTTAAGTACACAATATTGAACATCCGTTCTCGTTGACAAGTTCATTGTCAACAAATTAAAAACATTTGTAGAAGAATGACGACAATAGCGTTATAGATTGACGTATTTCCATATAGGCGTGTTGAGCGCAGGGCGCCTACAACCAACTTTCTTACATCTAATTGTCAATTTAGCTTTAAATTTGTGTGGGCGCCTAACCCGATCGCACTAAGCAATCTATTTGCAGCTAGTGTCAATGAAACGTGCCAACTAATACTATTTTAACTGAAATATCCTAACCTACTTTCACATTACAGATGTTCTCGTTTTGCTTAGCATTATGACGAATGCAAATAAAATTTAGTTTAAAAGGACTAATAGTATCAAATTAATCAGGACAGGATGACTAACTGGTGTTCTGGGATTTACATAGCAAAACCCTGAACCTGGCATTAATGAATAGAATATGTTCATATCAAGTTCATCTTTACGCCGGAGTGACTTGGTATTATTTCAAATTGTGCTGGAATATTCTAAAATGACTATTCAGTTTCAATTTGTTTATTGAACGATACAAATTCAACGTTAATGTAGCCACTAGTAATTAAAAAAACGGTTGTATCCGAATCATCTGGAACAATGTGTTAGTTGCGGCAAAATTGGTTAGTTATTAGTTGACAAACGGAAATTTATGCGACATGCACCCAGCTCATAATGAATCTGTGTGTCTTCCCGTCATCGAAAGTGTGATGTTTCCGACTTTAGCACAAAATTAAATAAAATTATAATACGTTACCCTTAATATTTAAGTTTTGCAGGGCGGCTGGTAAATTAACCAAACTGATTTTTTCAAAATTATAATGAGATTCTTTGACGGGCTCTTCCGTGGCGTCTGGTATCCTCTCCAGCGCCTCTCCTTTCAAGAACAGATCTATAAATGGCTGATTCCTTTTTCCCAGATCTCGTTGATCAGCTTCCCAATACGCCTTCATTGGCTCAGCTGCCGTATCCGTCAGGGGCGCAGTGATTGGTCCCTCTATTTCCTCGGGTTCTTCAGTCGTGTCCTCGCTCTTCAGAAGGCCACGGCCCAACTTCAAGAGAAGGCTTAGCCCTTCTCTTTTGTAATTCACCATATGTGTCAAGCTTTCCAGATAATCATTCGCACTCAAAATAGCTATACATCTGTTTGACAACTAGCAGATTGACATGCCCTGCAAATCAGTCAAGGAATCCCAAGTTGAAGACACACAGATATTGATTGATCATCACAGTGAACCGTTGTTAGTTGATGGTCTGATGAGTATTAGTGATGGTCGATACCCATTACCTTATGTATATATGGGCGATAGTTTATCTTATCAATCGATGTGATTAAATGATTCAACCCATCCATGAAGCAATCTTTAATCAAAATCGTGTCGTTTGATCATCAGCAAAATACTGAAAATATAGTAATTTTCTTTAAATATGTACTTCTGAAAGCAAGGTTAGTCATATACCACGTTCACTTTCATTTCATTGAATTGGATTATAAGCAACATTTCAAACGTCACGAATCTGATTAATTAAAGAACTCGTGTGTGATAGATCAAGGGGGTAAACTGGTTGAACGATAAATTGAATGTATGTCTCCACAATACTCACTGGTTACAGGTTTTTCTTCAATAACTATGGTTTCATTTGAACCAATGGGTTTATTATGCACCTCCACATCTGGTTTTATTGCATCTGTAGATTTTATGAAATAAACAACTTAAAAATGCTTCCTTATTGACAAATTCTTGTGTTTTTTTTCCGTAAGTGGGTAGTATTTTTGTATATTGATCACAGCGAAACAATTTCACGTAAAAATGCACGGCACACGCGACACGTGCGGGTTTCCGAAACGGAATGAGACGGGCCGAAAACCGGTCGCGTGTAACCGCCATTGACGTCCCACCACCGTGCCGTTCTGTCAATTTAACTGAACGCGATCAGGCTCGCGCTCACAAACCATGCAATGGTTAATTTTAACTGCACCACGTTGCCGATAAAATACTATTTTTACCAAGACTCCTTCAACTTACTTATACCTACTATTTTCTTCTATTCCTTAAACATAGGTACAATATCAAACAATTCTGGTAACAATAAATACTTAATGTGTAAGGTTAATTCTATCAAATAATTTTTATTCATAATCATGTACATATTATGCATTAGCATTCATTAATACATTTCAGTTTAAATCAATATGTATTACTTAGATTTTTTAATAAGTACATATTTCTAGTAAGTAACCCAGGTGAGGTAACACCGTTGCTAGCATGCGCATGCGGCGTGCCGGATCGCAGGTAGAACCACTGAACAAAAGGTGGCGTGATGCCGTGACGTCACGTCGCCTTATTCGCCAACTGTTAGACTATTGGGCGTTCTATGTTTCCACACGAGTGCGGCACATCAAGTAGGTCTGCTTGGTGCATAAACACCCATGTGTGAGGTCACAAGCCTCACAGGTTAATAAAAACACTAATATAGTGACTCATTGATAGTTTCTATGGTTAATTATCAAGGAGTTAAATCAGTGTGACTATTTTCTTCCTGTAAGACTCCAAACGCTTATCTCACTTATTTACCTTAAATTATTTTTAATATAAGCCTGATGATTAACAAATTTAAGTATTGCGTGACCTTGATAGTCTGTCTACAAAAAGAGCTCAAAAATAAAGAGCCGCCAAAATAAATGATTTATAGTAAATCCGCCAATCGCGCCAAGATTATCGCTTTAATCAATTTCTGTAACGTGATTTATATAGGTAAATACACATTACAAATTACCGCAACACGCGATATCTACACGTAAGGCATATCTTACGATAATGATTTGCTTATAAACAATTATGAGTAATAATTGTAGTGATTATCTCGAATGATACTTTTAGAGTGTGTTGAGATAAGACGTAGGCGCGGTATATTCCAACCAAAACATGGTTCTGCTAACTGATCAGTCATACTAAAATTTACCAGTGATAAAAAATATCGTACGATGTGTCGTCACCCAGTGACGTGGCCTATTACGTGTTCGGGCCGCTAACTGATTCGGCCAAGTATTTTTAAAATTCACATCAATGTTCGAGCGGCCTTGCCGGTGCAATGATATTACGAAAATGATCGCCGCAAGGACCGGATTCGCGGGTCTCGTTTGTTTTCCTCTATGTCACGCCATCTGACGCAATACAATGGCGATGGCGTGATGGTGCGACTAACGTTTGGTGACCTTTCTACGAAGAAAGTGATAAACATTCAACAGTTAACTCTCTTTAACCATTAAACCTATTTTTTTAAACAACCTAGTTTTATTTAACATTCTCTTCGCCTTGATCTTTTAAGGTCTTAAAATCATTAAAAAAGAAACGAAACTCACGTGCAGCTACAACAGAATGTTTTTAAAAGAAGTTCCAAATTGGCAGTTGTAAACAGCTTCCTCGTTTAAAGCCTCTACGTAAGAGGTACTTGGACGCGTACCATCCTATTGATTGAGCACACAATCGATCATTACTAAACGTTACTAATGTCTTTTTGATTGACCCATTCAATTGTACTTTAATCACGAATGAATTTGTGCAATGAACGGCCCTATATTTAAATAGATGATCTCGTGTTCAATATTTAGATAACACAACGCGCAGAAACGTGAGCTAAAGTTAACTTTCAGTGTTACATTACGGCCCATATTCCAAAACGTAAACAGTCAATAAAGCCTGTCACAAAATGAGTTTTAACTGAGTAAGCGCGTTTACGCATATGGTTGTTCATCTCTCGAGCACGAAAACTTCAATTTATAAATTCAATTAGACAAGCATTCACTGACGTTTTCGTGCTCATGCTGGAGTTCGAGTGAAGTTGGAGCTTTAAGTTTTGGAATATGGACCTTAGTATCGACTAATTTTGGCGTAAAAACTTGGCGTAAGAAAATATACCTAGATACGTTATCATTATCTATGTATGCCTATGAGACTGTGTGGTAATCTTCCAGCCATCGATTTATCGTATAAGTGCTGCAGACAAATTGGTTTAGGAGTTTTTATTTTTACTGTACGTATTCCACGACAGCAAGAAAATTTGCGGGTTATTCTTATCTGTATCTATATTTTTAACGGTATTTGTAAAATCAGCCCCACAGTACAAACTATTACACTACAATCCTATTGATGGATGGAAAAGTTTCGTCAGAATCTCGTCGTTTTTACAGTTTTGTACTCGGTCACCCATACTTCTATACTTACTAATATTATAAAGCTGAAGAGTTTGTTTGGTTGCATGCGCTAATCACAGGAACTGCTGGTTCGAATTGAAAGATATATTTTAGTGTTGGATAGCCCTTTTGTTGAAGAACATTAAAGGATACGGTAAGATTACGGTACGACTAATAGGAGAGTTGTATCAATGAAAAATGTTGCAAAACATTTTTTTTCTTCCTCTTATATGTTGTATACGAGTTGAGAGTTGCGCGGGTCAGCTAGTATATTAAAAATACGAAAACAACCGTGTCTGTCTGTCTATTTGTTACCTTTTCATGTCTAAAGGGCTGCATGGATCTGATTGAGACTTAGCACACGGGTGGGCCATGTTCTGGATTAAGACAATGGTTATTTTTTATCCTGAGGGTAGGTTGCCTTGGGGAAAAAATCTGATTATCATGCAGCCGAAGCCGTTGGCAGAAGCTAGTACCTAATACGAATACTATAATTATTTTATAATTAAAACATGCAAAATGTATTTGTAAAACAGATAAATAATTACTGGGATTTTCCTATATGACACGAGTTTTAATGGAATTATAACTTCCTTCCCCAAATCATAGCCAGACTGTTATCGAATATAAAATACATATTTGCGAATCATATATTATTATTATAGGTTTTCCTTATTATATACAATGTTTTTTTAATTAATCAATAAATTAGGCGCGAATTTATACACAATGCAGCCTTTTGCACCAATTTATAAATTATGAATATGCCGTCTATTTTTAATTTTTCGTCTTTTTTCTAAATCTGCTAATTCGTGTCTAGATCTATAATTACCTACTTAGGTATTATCTACAAGGAAGTGTCTGCACTGCAGGCTTTCTTTGCTTATTTGTTTACTACATTTTGCGTGTATGTGATTAGCACATAGGTACACGCACGATGTCAACGCTATTAGAACTTTTATGAGATTCATAAAAAAACAATAAGTGCAAAATCACGGATTGTTGCAATTTCAACTATGTTGTGTTCTCCAGGTTTTTTGGTAGATAAATTAGTTATGAGTATAAGCATAATCAGCCTTTTAACGTTCCCACTGCTGGGACACAGGCCTCCCCTCTAGGAGGGGGAACTAATCCACCACGCGGGCCCAGTGCTGGTTGGGGTTCGAAGACATGCCGGTTTACTCATGATGTTTTCCTTCACCGTTTTGAGAGCAGTGGTGATGAAGTTAGTTACATATAAAGTAATGCGCCTGGCTGGGTTTGAACCCGCTACCTACAATTCGTAAGTCGTGGCCATTACCACTCGGCCACCAATTAGTTATGAATGTTATCATTAATATATGACATGGACACTACTAAAGTAGCTTACTAACGAAATAATGTTCTACCGAAAATCCAGTTCTATTATTTTTACTAATCCTTCACATAATAAAGTGCTGAATCACGATGAATTGCAAGTTCGTCAAAATGATATAACAGCTCAAGCTACTCCCTTGATAAGAATGTAAGCATTACAAATGCAAATGAAAGCATTTAAGTAAAATAATTTAATGGTAATTACATTTAATGCATATCCTTGAGAATATTTTTACACCATTAAGTTTTTTTCTTCTTCTACGCAACGAATTCCTAAAAAAAAGTGGTAAAAAATATGCGTAACTTATCGTAACAATCGTAAAAAAGGGTAGGCAAATAATTCAAAACAAGAAAAAAATACATTATATCGAACACCAAATTTATGCAAGGTAAGCTGCGAACAAAAACCGGTTTATACCGGTATTATTTTTAATTAACACGCTCTTACGTCAATGCGACAAATGTTTGAAGAAATCGTCAGCAAATTAATTAAGATTGAATGAAAAATTCCTATTGCCAGTGTCTTATCACTATCACCGTTTCATCTGTATCCGAAATCAGGCCACTTATACCGGATTAAAAATAATCTTCAAATAATTGAGATACTGAAATTCATTTACGATTTTGCCACCTGCTTTATTACGAAAATGTATCGAAAACACCTGTATACATGAACAATCTTCAGATTTTTATGACAATAGCATTCTCTTGCACTTCTACGGAATACAGTTGCTAAGTATACGGCCAAAACCTAATATGGCATATTTACTTCAAGCCTTTTAGAGCATTGTTTCTGATTCTCCTACACCATGCTGACAATCTTATTCTTAAACATATTAACGCTCCGGTATCATTATGGTTCTTTGTTAGACAATCGAACATAGCAACACACATAGTCTCCCATTTCGATTGTTTTACTGTACATTGTAAGAAAGTATTCCATGCTACGGAATCGTGTGAAACTTGGCCCACCTCTGCATATAAAATATCGTGCCGGTGAAGTAAAGAATCGCAGTTTGGAACAGAACGGAGAGTACAGACAAATTAATGCCAGACTGCCTAGAGAATATCTAAATATTTGATTCAATGCCAATTTTGCCTAGGAACAATTTTTTTAGACTAGGTATATCGTTTAAAAGACCCTGATGTGTCGGTACGTTTTAATTATCATTGTTAATTAATAGAGGGAGCCTGTAATGCGTAGGTGCTAATTTTGGCCGAGCAAACTATTTTCATACATAAACAAACTGCGGCGGTGATAAAAATAGTAGCGGAATTATCAATGCGTATGAGTCTTGTTGTTTTTTCATCGTACTGAAACGGTATTTCTCTACGTCTCATACCTAGTATCCAGAAACTCATCTTTGTTACGGTTTTTATTTGGTAACTAGCAGACCCGCGCGTCTTCCCCTGTGTCACATAAGAGAGGGGAAAAACCCGTTTTTGTAACATTTTTCATGAATTCTCCACGCCTATTGGTCGTTGCGTAGTATTATATAGCAATATAGGCTATAGCCTTCCTCGATAAATAGGCTATCCAACATAAAAGTATTTTTTCATCCGAACCAGTAGTTCCAGGGATTCGCGTTCAACCAAACAAACTTTTCAACTATATAACAGTGAAGATTCACACTTATAATTCGATTAGTGTTTGCGGTACAAACACCTGACATTAAAAATTTGACTGTCCACGTGTTTTGAAAGTAGTATTGTATTCGCACATTTTTCACACAAATAAAAAGGAAAGACGATAAATAAATGTACATACAATGTACTAAGTTATGGTGGTCAAATTGGCCTCAACATGACCAAAAGTGATATTAGATACTGAAGTAAAAAGTTAGATTACCATATTACTGCGAAGAAATAGATAAACATTGCATTGTTCGAGTTTTTTCGGCTTTTAAGACAATTGTTATCTTTATTGTTGAATTGCGTTTTAAAATAAAATCAAAATCTTGGAAATAAACTTTAGTTGATAATACACATTGTTCAGACTGTTGAGTAAGATTATGACTTTATCTATTCTTCAGGAGACGTGTAAATAAATCCGTAGACAAAACACATAATTAATAATTATATTGATAACATCACTAAGGTGTGATAGTCAGAAATAGGTAGGTCGATAAGTAGGAAGGTACGTCTGACAAACGGAAAATTTGATTGATCAAGGACCAACCATCCACTCGCACGGAAAAACGAGTCTGTAAGAAATACAAATATTATTAAAGTAATGCAAATACACTTACTGTCTTCGACGCACATCTGGTTGTCAGGCAGTAGTCTTAGGCCGTTGGGGCACGCGCAGGAAACGCGCGGTGAATGGGCCCCGATGCGTGGGGCTGGTAGACAGAGGTGAGAGCAGTGCCCGTTGACGGCAGCGCAATGGTTGACGCCATCGGGCTGGCGGTACGGGTGGTAGACGTGGATCACCATGGGGTTTTGGAGCTGTTAATGTTAGAATTAGTGTAATTAGTAGTAGTGATGGGACAATAGTGTTAGGTAGCTCTTTAATCATAACGCTGCTGGTTCGACTGCTGTCTTTCGACTATGACGCTCTTTTAGATCCTATTGATTCTAATCATGGTTCTAACACTTTGTTAATAAAATGTAACGTCCTAAGCTAACATTTAAATAAATATAGTACTGTTATTCAGTACCTATTAGTAGCTATAAATTATGTTGCTTGTTTATTTTGCTGCCCGTGGTGGAAAATTACTTGCCAAAACATAGTTAAAGTCCATACAATAAATTACCTTTCATTTAGGTTATTCATAGTTATTAGTTACTCTACGTACAATCGCAGATTTTTTTTGAAAAAATTGATGTTAATTTCAACGATATCAATAGAAAATAATGTATTGTAAGTCATTAATAACACATGGTGTTTGTTTTAAAATATTCATTTTACAAGGTCCTCCTCAAAACTCATAATGATGACAGGGTCATACCGTCAGACTTCCTTATTTTACTCCTCAGTCTATAATTGACATTTTATTTCGTTTTCGACTCTCAGTACAAAAGTGTCAGTTAAAAAGTCAAGGAACGCATTCGATATCTCGTTTTGGTAACGCCCAAAAAACTCATTGGGCTTTAAACTCGTTAATCAGTGTCAACATTTTGGTTCGATTGCGCAAGACAACGTTACAACCAAAATCTTTATTAAATCATAATGCTTTGTGATAGTGAGAATCTAACATAGCAGGTAATTCCTGACGCGGTGGATCTGAGAAAACGTACGAATCTTAGTTACATTTTATCCATCTAATAGGCCCTTCTCATGGCATGGAAAAAAAAGAGAGAAAATAAATTATTTGGCAAATACACACAATTTAGATACAAATAAAAGGAAACTTAATTTTAAAACAATAACATTGTGTGACTTGCGATTGCGCCAAATAGGTGCAGTTCAGCATAATCCCAGACAGCTAGGAGCCGCTTGACGCTAGTTTTCAACTTAGATTGAAGTGTGCGGATGTAAATCAGTTTTGTAAGGTGTTAAATATACAGTTTTACATGCCTTTATTAAGTTAAGCCGTTGGTCAGCTGGCTGTAATTTGGAGATCTTTGGCAGTCGTTGTGGATTGTCAGAAGCCAGAATATCTGTGTTCCCCAGTTAATGGGTTGTGGAGGTCTGGTATGCAGCCGCTTCACGTAAAATACTGGTATTCAGCTGAATCTGGCTAAACTGGGAGCCGAACCCAATATAGTAGGGAAAAAGCTAGGCAGATGATGATGGCAATAAGTCTTTATTCTTCTTACCTGCAAGGCCCATTTAACTTACATTATGAGTAGGAGTAATAGGTTCAATGTCTTTTCCGTTGAACTTGTTGGCGCGGTAGACAGCAGCTTTGTCCCAATCAGTCCAGTAGACCCAGTCTTCAAACGTGGTGATGGAGAAAGGATGACGTAACACGTCCGTGGAGTACAGAATCACCCTGCGCCCGGTGCCGTCATAGTTGCACGAAGATATCATGTTCATTTTTGCATCCACCTGAACAAATGTTTAAGTTCTAGGAATCCAAACATTTATCGAAAAGTAAGATTGTTTATACAATTTGTAATAATCTAATCAATAAATCATCGTATCGAATTAAAAAGTTTAATGATTGTTGAGTTATCATGATAATAGCTGTCTCTTTTTATTGATCATTTCGGAACACTTGATTTTATTTAAGATATAACTGATTATATTCATATTTAATGTCATTAGTATGTAAGTATTCTGTCAGAAAAACCCATTTTATAGTATTTTTCAATTCTGTTTTTTTTTTTGTTTGTGGTTGTTGGCCACCTATTGACGATAGGCATCGGATGTTCTAACGTCATTTGTTTTTCACAATTATTAGGTTCTGATTGGCTTACATTAACAAAGGTTTCCGAACAGAGAAACCTTACGAAGTTCCGTGTTGAGTATAAATTATACTTAAAATTATGGTCTAAAAATATTTCCTGACATTAATATAAAACGGTAACAGAGTAGTCGACCGTTGTCGCAGTGTTCACCTCTTATTTTACGGATATCCAATCTTGTCTTTCCACTCACCCAATAAACGCGTTTGCGCACAAGGTCCAGTGTCAGGCCGTTGGGCCATTTGACGTCATACGATACGATGGTTTGTCTGTGGGATCCATCCATACCCGCTCGCTCAATCTTCGGTACTTGGCCCCAGTCGGTCCAGTACATCCACCTAAAGAAAAAAAAATGGTACAATTTAGTATTGATGGTTGGATGAATGTTTGTTACTCTTTCACGCAAAAACTACTTAACGGATTTGGATGAAATTTGGCACACAGATGGTTTATAATCAGGATTAACATATAGAATATTTTTTGACCCCGATATTCCCACGGGATCGAAACTTATGCGGGTGAAACCGCGGGGTGCTGCTAGTTTAAAATAATTTTACAGTCACTGTGCATAAATGTCGTAAGAAGGATTTCTATATACATAAAAATGCACATTAATTATATTTAGTTACAAATAAATGAGGCAGTCTGAAATCAAAGCGAATTCATATGGTGTTGTAAAAAATATCACATATTTATGTAAATATCGTTGTATTTAGATCTCATAGCAAGTGAGTTTAGTATTGTTTTCGCTTGCTAATTGTAGCTAAATGGCGGAAAAGTCCTCTCCAATTGGGAGGTAAATCTCATCTAATTGAACTGTTTTTTGGCCATAGGGCCTTTCATGATTTCCATATACGGTACGGAGAAGTCGTGGCGGATCTGAATCAGGACATGAATTTTGTATTTTAACGTTAAGAAAGCTCTCATTTTGCATAGTAGATGATTGACCTATTGATTCTATAAAAGTGTAAGTATGTGACATTTTAAGTGGTAAAACAATCAATAACTCGGGCTACGTCGATTGTGCCAGCGAAGATTGATTCTTATTGCAGTACATCGCAACGATCCGAAGTAATTCGGCATTCTTTCGTCAATTGATTTAATTTGCCTTCAGTCAACTGGCATTTTAGATACCGACCATGCTGTACAATATGTTGTGTTGTGGAAGTTAATTTATGAATCATTTGTATGGGAATGTTTGTCTTTATTTCAAAAGAGTTTTTATATCCTACTCAAAGTCAGGCAATTATACGTGTGTTATGGTTTTTTTAACGTTAAATATTAGTTTTGTGGATGTCCAAATACATTAGGTATCCTGTCAGGTCGTGTGGTTTTTCCACGGAATGATTGTCTGCCGGCCGTGAGGCCTGTCTTTTATGTGTTATCAAATAATGTGTATTATAGACTATCTTCTAACCTACAGCAAAAGGTATTAACTTTGCTTGTAAAAGCAGATATAATTAATGACAGATACTTACAGATTACTTAATCCAGTATTGTGTATCGCGTTCGATACTGATACTTACTCCGATTTATAGCATAGAGTAGTTTATAGCATAATCAGAATTATTGAGTGAGTCATTTTTAAACGGCACATAAAAAATAGCCTTCAAGATTTATGAAGATTCACCGCGGCCCTGGAACGCAAAGGGCATTAGGAGGAACACGGATGGGTTTTAGTCAGACAGAGTCTGTAACCATGCTTTTTTTCCATTTGATCCTGCGAGTGAAATTAAATGTTGATTTTAAAACTTCTATTGAGGTTATACTTAGGTAACTTAGGTATACTTATTTCTTGAAAACATGATTGTAGGACCGTGCGGCGACACTGCGGCTAGCCAATTGCTATTCAGGAAAGTGGAGTACGAACGGGAATCCATTTTTCTGAGTGACTTTTATCATAAGCACGATATGAGCTTTTCTCATATGATTTGTGCCGTCGATAAAGTACTCAATTACTAAAGTTTAACATTTCCTTCGGGATTTTAGGCATTTTTACCCAACTTTCGTACGGAAACACACAGCAAAATAGGTTTTATGAAAAACATGGGATAAATGCTCTTAGGTAGCATATATTGACTAGCTCACCCGCGCGACTTCGTCTGCGTCAGATAAGAGAGAGATAGAAGAAACCCCGTTTGTAACATTTTTAATTGATACTCCGCTCATATTGGTCGTAGCGTGATTTTATATAGGTAGTCTATAGCCTTCCTCGACAAATGGGCTATCCAACACTGAGCGATCATTTTTGAATTCGAACCAGTAGCTTCTGGGATTAGTGCGTCCAACCAAACACACACTCTTCAGCTTTATATCAGTAGGCACCTATATTAGTATAGATACCATACCATATGAAAAACCTGGGATAAATGCTCTTATATATATTGATATAATAACCAAAATGACTCTGCCCCTTGTACTAAATTATTTTGATGATGTCTTGAATGGTTCACAAATGGAAGTGATATCTCTGGGAAAATGTAATTGTTTTACGTAAATGTTTTGGTTTTGTGTTTTCTATGTGTGTTTAAATATTGGTTTCTTACAACACATGTGTGTATTGCACTTGGGAAAGCCCGTCTAGTGGAATGTTTATGTAGCAATATGTGAATCAAGGAAGGACTATTCAAACATAAGTAACTGTAACATAGCTTCATGCGTTGCATAACTTAAAACGTGACTGCAATGTGTGCTTGCACTATTAAATATAATATTGTCACTTGTGCCTTTTCATAATATCAATATTTTCTTGACACTCTATTAACAGTTTTTATTCATCGAATCCATTTCGCCATTGTATGTTTAAGATTGTACCAGCTAAGCAGAAGTGAACATTACTATTGTAATGTATATAAGTAGGTAGGTATGTAAATATATTATAATATACCTTGATGTGTTGTCAATTGCTTTGTTGAAATTCCTGCATATAAAAACCAATTTGTTTTTGTCTCCAAACCGTTTGGTGTCGACTATTATAGGCAAATTATCTTTGCAGCCACAGAGAGCGTGTTAGTAACTATAATAATAAAAATATATCATTTATTTCGGGTAACAAAGATCCATAACCTATATAACTTACAGACTATTATCCGGCATCGATGGCATAGTTGCAGAGGCATCAATGCCGCTACAAGAAAAACTAACGAAGCATATACATACAGTCCGGTTAAGCAGTAACCAGCCTTAGAGCGCTTAACTGCGAGTGGTCCAAAATAAAAATGACGAAGGGCATTTGTACGGCAATAAAGCTTCTCAGCAAAGGATATTGCAGTGGCAATTCAGAAGATGAAAAGGGGTAAGTCTCCGGGGTATGACGGTCTTAGCATCGAGCATTTCAGGCATGCAGGTGTACATCTGCCGCGTGTACTGGCTATGTTTTTTACGCTATGTATCGGTCACGCATACTTGCCCCAGTCGTTGCTGAAAACCTTGGTTGTTCCCATTCTTAAGAACAGGACAGGGGATGTATCTGATAGGACAAATTATCGACCCATCTCACTTGCTACAACAACTGCTAAGATACTTGACAGTTTGCTTGATCGGAGTCTCAGTGGGTGCTTACATTTGCATGACGCACAATTTGGTTTCAGGGCGGGACTATCCTCTTAAGCATACTGCTGGGTATTATACGGAGAGAAAGACGCCGATTTATGCCTGCTTCCTCGATTTGTCAAAAGCTTTTGACACAGTTGCCTATGACTTGCTGTGGCAGAAGCTAGAGGAAGCCGGCATGCCGGCGGAACATAGCAGGATTCTTAAATTTTGGTATAAAAACCAGACTAACCATGTGAGGTGGGGCGATACACTGTCGGATGAATACAGATTGGAATGTGGTGTAAGGCAGGGCGGTCTCACGTCTACCGGCCTCTTCAGCTTATATGTGAACCAGTTGATCGAGGAGCTCAGCAGGACGCATGTCGGATCTTACATTGACGGTACATGTGTCAACAACATAAGCTATGCGGATGATATGGTTCTGCTGGCCCCCTCAGTCAATGCGCTGAGGACGTTGCTTAAGATATGTGAACGTTATGCATCCGAGCATGGTTTAAGGTACAACACACAAAAAAGTGAGGTACTGATTTTTAAGGCAGGAAATTAGAGACCTAGTGCAGTGCCTCCGATCATGGTCGATGGAAAGGCGTTGAATACTGTCAAAAGCTTTAAATATCTGGGTCATCTAGTCACGGAGGACTTAAAGGATGACCTGGATATAGAAAGAGAACGCAGGGCGTTGGCGGTAAGGAGCAATATGCTGGCCCGTAAGTTCGCTCGGTGTAGTAAGGAAGTGAAGATAACACTTTTTAGGGCATATTGCCAATCTTTCTACTCGAGCGGCCTGTGGGTTCGGTATACGCAACGAGCCTACAACGTCCTGCGTATTCAGTATAATAATGCTGTTGGGATTACCGCGTCATTGTAGTGCGTCACAAATGTTCGCAAATGCACGCGTTGATGGTTTTCACGCTGTTATGCGTAAGAAAGTGGCGTCATTATTTCAAAGACTGCGCGGTAGCACCAACAGCATTTTGCAAATGATTGCTTCCCGCCATGACTGTCCCATCCAGGTTCACTGGGTGGGAATAGTGACGGGAAGTGTTAAATGATAAATGTTTATATTATGTATTACGTTCTTACTAACATAGTTTTTAAGCAAATTGTTTTACTAACCTTATATGGATTCTGTCCGAGATAAATAAATAACAATAATAATAAAAAAAAGAACCGCTACGCCATCTATCCCGCCAACAGCGAAATACTAATGAAATCGTACACCGTGCGATTCGAATCTAATTTTACAACAGCCCGAATATCAACTATCGGACAGTTGTCCACAAAAATCATTTCATCATCATCAGATTTTTATCCAACTGGATACAAAAACCGTTCGGTCGGAGGATCGCTCCTTTTCAATAGAGGTTTGTGGGACTTTACACCCAGTACCGAATATCCCTATATAGTGACTGAGCCATCGATCGTCACCAGAACGACTCGCGAGGTAATTGTTTCACCAACTATTGGTTTCTGTACTGGGCTAAGCATTTATCTTTGTAGAAGACCAATAATAGGTCACCAGATCCTCATGTCGTAACGTTATTTCTAACCAGAGAGATAGGTCATGATTGTAAGTCTATGAATGTATGTAATTTTTGCAAATTACCGCCATTACAGTTATGTGCTATTGTTCAAATGAAGCAAAGGCCCTAACTAATAACCTACATATGTCTTTATGACTCGTGCTTTGGCTTAGATATTGTTCCCGCTTTTGTGCTGCACTCTTACTTTGACGATTACTCGACAGTGACGGGCATAATCATACGCCTCATCACGTTCATGAATAACGCCAATATTTAAATACTTACCCATCTAGAGGGTTAAGTGCAATAGCTCTTGGTTCTTCCAGCTGATCCCTAATGAGGATCTTCCTCATGTTTCCTTGCAGGTCTGATAGCTCGATGTGGTTCTTGCCGGTGTCAGTCCAGTATAGATGGTTGTAGATCCAGTCGACTGCGAGCCCGTCCGAAGTGATCAACTGATCTCCGATGACGACTGTCCTTTGCGTCCCCTCGTCGATTGGCGCCCTGTATTAGAGAACATTATGTTAGCGAAATAATAGGCAGATTTTTTGAGTCAATACGTATTAGCTTTTAATGGTACTTAATCGTTTTGTGATAGCAAAAACTGCTTTAACAAAACAACCAATTTTTTTCTGCCATTATCAATATTGTCAGTATGGTTTCACGTGGATTGCCACGTTTTGTCAAGTATGTACTTACAATAATAAATCATCATTTGAAGTTGTTTTATGAACGTTAGTAAATGCTGTGTTTCTAGAGGACTAATGGTTACTTAAAACATCGTGTAACAATACACTGTATATCTAGGTAATAAAGTAAATAAAAGATGTTAATTTTCTTAAGCGTTATTAATACTATGCAATCTCAGTTCATTAATCTCTTTGCACATTTGGTAAAAGAATTCTGACATGACGTCAGTCTTATTCTTAGACGCGATAAAGACACTTTTTTATGACCGTGTAACACGTTTACTTATCATCTTATTGTAATAATATAAACAAAAATAGTACCTATCATGCAAGTCCATTGTCTTGTTTATTGAACCTTATGGACGCGTAATAATCTCTTACTACATCAACTATGACGTCGTGTTTGACAACAATGATCAGTGAGGTGACAGTTTTATTTGTCATATTGTTTTGTAAACAAATATTATGAAAATGTACAAGTGAATGATTTTTGGTGGTATTCACTGGTAGTATTGATTGAGGCGATTTTGAATTTTCTTCCTATTTGATGTAGCTACACTACTACCGCTGAATGCTATGGCATTCAGCGGTAGTTCTCGGGATAAAAATAGGTTATGACCTATTTTTATCCCGAGAACTGCACGGTTCTTGTCGGGAAGGCCACAGGAGGTAAGTCGCAAGTAAAAGCTGTTTTCTTTGCGACTTTTGCTATCTTATTGACTGTTTTATATAATAATATACATTCACAGCGCGGTTTCGCTAACTGCTGTGCACAGGCTTCTCTTTTCTTGTGCCAATCCTCACGTTCTCGTGCCCGACTTATCAAGTTGCTATCCAAGATATCAACAATTTCGTCTGCTTATCTTGCCGTTTCCACCGCTCTGTTCATATACTTAATGAAATAAAAAAATACTAACTTGTAAATCTTCTCGTCCGTAACATCACTCCAGAAGATCATTCCGGTTCTGAAGACGTAATCCAGGGCAGTCGCCGACTTCGTGTCATTGACGATAGCAACCATCTCGTGGTGGTCAAGGCTTATCTTGCGGATGTCAAACCTCCTAGCGAACAGGAGTGATGGGTGGCCTTCTGTGGCCTTACACCTGGTGCGATCTCGAGGGTCTCTAGCGTACCCAGCATGGCATTCGCATTTGAAGGTCCCCTTCTCGTTGATGCACATCTGAGAGCAGGCTCCGGGGTCCGAACACTCGTCGACGTCTGGAAAATTTAGTTGTTTTGTAGTCATGGAAGATAAACTCAAAAGTTTCGTCTTTGTTCATAAAAATCTCTGAACTGTTTAGCTAGTGCTTAGCAGAATTTGCTTAACAGGTGCTAATGATCAAAATCCCAGAGCCCCCTGACATTACTTTCTTAGTAACAAAATGTTTCTGATAGATGTACGAGTGCGTACTTGGAACGTGCATGCTACAGACTGTAAGAAAAGTTACTTTTTACCAGGATTTTCATAAAATGGAACCTGCAACCTGCCGTTGGGCCAAGCTATCAGATATGCGTATGTTTTGAAGTATACATTACTCTATCCCACGCTTATTGTTACGACTGGGGGCCCTCGGATCCTTCCTGAACTAGAAACAATTCCAAAGCTCTTATGAATGATACTGGTGGTAACTGATAGGCGTAAATTTTACTTATCAAGGAACTTTCGTATTACAGGTAAAATAGGCAGAGACCAGGTTCCACAAATCCGAAAATATACTGGACATGATATTTACGGACGGCTTCTGTGTCTACCGTTTCACAGAAATATTCAATGAAAATATTTTCCTTCGCTGAGTGGTTCCCCAAAATAAATATTTCCAAGACCAGTAGGTGTCGTCAAAATATCAAAGGAGATGTTCTGAATAAGTCATTCGTAAACTGACTTATTCAGGACTCAGCCCACACTTGTAGGATTTATACCTATCTATTAATAAACCTGTAAAAGCAATAACAAGATTTCGATCAACAGCTGTTTTTTATCACGATCTAGAACCTACTACACCACCCACGGTCCGGCCACGTCCTGGTCTTAGCATGATATGTGTGGATCAACCTTTAAAATACAACTAATCATTTTAAAATACACTGATCATTTTACTTACCTTCGCAAGTTCTATTATCCACGAGCTTGTATCCCTTGTCACAGTCACAGTAGTATCCGACGGGTGTGTCCACACATTTCTGTGTGCATCCTCCATTGTTCTTCGCGCATTCGTTCTCGCCACACCTATCTCTAGGTTCGTCTTCAAAGTTCGGGCAGTCAGGGTGCTTATCACAGACTTTTGAGAGAGGGATGCACATGCCAGCACCGCAGTCAAATTGTGTCTTCTTGTCGCAAATAGTCTTTAGGACAGCTGGAATGTAATAAAGATTTTGAATCAGTTTGGTTTTAACTATGTAATTCATTATGCAAATGAATGTTGTTTGTAGTAACAAGTTGACGAGATTAGCCTGATAAATTAATTCATAACTAAATTACAAGTTCGTAAACATTGGGGAGATATGAGATACGTTAAATTTGTTTAGAATGATACCTGTCGGTTGAGCTTTAAAACTTAGAAATGCGAAACTAAAGCAGTTAGGAGTTGGTTATTTTAAACGAGTTTTGCACTCAGTTTTTGAACGTCAACTGTACATCAGACGTCGCGCTTCGTCGTAAACGCTTTACAATCTGCTTAGTAGGTACACTACTCTGTCCCATTTCGGCCTCCTCCAGAGACAAGTCGGCCGCTGTGCTATCGCGCAGTGGCTGATGCCTGGGGACGGTGAGCGTGGGTGGCTCGCCGTCCGATACCAGGCTGAGTCGACGACGCGTTGTGTTCCACGCGCGCCGCAAGGAGCCGTCAGCACCGAGGACGGGACCCCATAGGGTCGGTGCCTGCTAGGGTTGCGGAATTTGTTCGAAAGAGTTACCGCGGCCCTGGAACGTATAGGGCACAAGAAGGATCACGGGTGGGTTTTAGTCAGTAAAAGTCTGACACTCCCTACCGCTCCACCCAGGGCGGGAGGGGTCATTTGATGATTTCCCATCCAGAAAAAAAAAAAAAAAAAAAGGTACACTACTCTGCACTACTCTGCAGATTGTAAAGTTTTACACAAAATGGCGATATTATGGAATTAACCAAACCCAAACAAACATAAACTAAATGATTTTGAAAAAAGAATAACGCGCTTTATATTAGTTATTTGATTTGAAAATTCCAAGTACAACCAAAAGTTATTGAAGTTCAAAGTGGCCCAAAAAACAAAAACGGCAATTTCATAGGTAAACACCCAATACTTACTGCAGTTCAATTCATCGCTGCCATCAGGGCAGTCCTTGTCTCCATTGCAGTACAACGCTCCAGGGATACAGCTGTGGTCTTTGCACTGGAACTGATCCAGTCTGCAGGTGACATTGCCACGGCACAGCTGAGGATCCTCGTCACCTCCGTCAGGACAGTCTCGGTCGCCGTCACAGACCCAGGCCTTGTGAACGCAGGTCATGCGGTCCTTGCATTCGAACTCTGATGATATGCAAGGGGATCGTACCTTTGGAGTCGCCGTGCATCCCTGGAAAGTGAAGGTACTGGTTAGAAGAGTTCATAGGGAGTATTATTTTGATTGATCTTGTCTATTTCATTCATCAAAAGTTTCTTCGGCTGTGCATTACAAAGATACTCTTAATTTTCTAGCTAACAGGCATTACATTTTATATTTGCTCATTCAAACATTCCAAACTTTTCTTTCATTAAGAATCCCTTTACGGGTGGTCGTGCACGCACATAGGTCATTTACATTTTATCTCTTGCCACATTTAGTTTTGATTGAACAATTTATAATTTAATGACTATAATCTATTGATTAGATTAGCCTGTTAAAATAACTATGGCGTTTAGGTTACGATAAGCGGTTTATGAATGTAATTAAAGTAGCTGCCTCGGTGGTCTCCGCTGCGGATAGACCACACTATCTCTTCCGGCGAATGTCGTAACAATTACAAGGGAGATTAAAGGGAGGTTTAGCGTTGATGTGTATATTTTATGTAGGTATGTATTTTTATCACACTAAGTTTCTGCTTGTACGGTAATAAGACTAGCTTCACTAGCTTTGCATGCATTAAATATAGGTGGCAGCACGCAAGCGTCACTGTCAAGTATATTACGAAAAAGTTTTGAATTTGCAACACTAGATGGCGCTGTTGAAGCCAACCATGTTCCCTATTAACTAACCATGTTCCCTATTAATTAAATGCTCAACTCACCACTTCATCGCTTCCGTCAGGGCAGTCTTCAGTTCCATCACAGCGCCACCAAGCCGATATACAGTGTCCATTCCCACAGGAGAAGTGCGTTTGAGGCTGGCACGTCGGCGCAGGACATTTCACTTCGTCACTGTCGTCCCCGCAGTCGTCATCGCCGTCGCACACCCATCGCAACTGGATGCACTTGCCATTCCCACATGTGAACTCGTCCGAGCGACACGTCTCATCTGGTAGACCAGGTCAAGACTTATTTGTGAGAGTATTGGTGTATGCGGTTGAGTTTTCAAAGAAATCTGTGCTATGTCGAGTATTAGAATTGTTCGTAGTCATATTGAAATGTTGTGTCAATAGACATCAATAATATTTCTTTGGAAACTACCGCGCAATATTGCACATAACATATGTATGTAGACATTCGTACACAATAGGCAAGACACAGTGTAGCAGCTATATTGGAAACATAGCTATATATACAGTCTCTTTAAAAAAGATTGGCGAAATTCGAATCACGTCTTCGGTCTACAAATAACCTCTAAGTATAAGAAAAGTTCATAAATGGGTGTCAAAAACTATTTCAAAAAGTTCAATTCATTAAAAGCCAGCTTCAAAATACAGTTAAAGTTTTCAGCCCTTAATGATATTTACCTAAAACATTAGACACAGTTTTAATTAAGTTTACACAGACGGTCAAGTTTAATATTTTCACCAATCCTTTGAAATGAGTCAAATTTTAAATAGCAGTCTGACAGCAAATTGATAAATTAGGTACCTACTTTAGGTTCAGTGTAAATTGAAAAAACAAAAGAGAAAGGGCGAACAATTTTCGAAGTATTTAATGTTTCCAATTCGTTGGTACACTGAAACTAATATTATTGTAATGTTTAGTTACAATGAGCACCAAGAGCACATCTAATTTAAAACGATTTGCGAATAAAATACAGCGTAATTAAAGTTCTTCTCGGTCACATCTAATGAACTAGTTCAACTAATTTAATATGAAAGTAAAAGAACTCTTGTGGTACTTCATAGTTCATTAAACTAGAATGAATGCTAATTTCTCCCTCGTGTTCCATTATTCTCAGATATTTCTAGTTTTCAAAAGCCGTGCTTGAATCCAACTTTGCAGCTAAGTAAGGCGAACATTTTTTCATTAGTGTTTAGAATCGCCACTACAAGTCGAAACACTGAAGCAGACATTAGGGACTATTTCTGCTGCCTACAAATTTGCAGAAGAATGAAGTACATACCTAATAAGATAAACGATGACATAACCGTGATGAGGCTTTCGGGCGTAAGGAAACCTTCCCTGTATTGAAGTAGACACGCAACATCATCGCTCACGCCTCGGCCCGCCCAGTGTGGGTAGATAAGAATTCACAGATGGATGAGCGAAGCATCGATAGAATACACAGAGTTTAGTTGGGTCCGACCCCATGATTGATTGCTGCTGCCAATACTTAGAACGAACAGCTAAAAGTTGATCGTGGAGTTGGTGTGGCAAAATATAATAACAAATTTCTGTTCCTCAGTGTTTCTGGCCTTTTTTGGGTACAGAGATATCTCTGTCCCCTCATTTCGTCTCAGCTGGCTTTACTCAAAAATCTTCTCTTAAGTTGCTCCAACTTGGAATTTGAAATCATGCGACTAGACGCATGACGTACTACCAAGTGTACTACGTGTTACCAGTGGTCCAATGTACAATCAATAAGTCCAATGGTACAATCTCTGCCCCTAGTAGCAGAGATTGTAACCATTAGTAACAATAAAATCAGTGTCACATGATACGACGTCACACTGTTAATGAAATCATAACATTGAATGAAATAAAATTAGGTAAAAGGAACACTAGAGATATTCGAGAACTAGAAACAATAATGTGCTCTTTTTGCTACATTATCTTAACTTAAAATAAAAGATAATACATTTAGGTCGGCATCATGCAATTTCCACGATATAATTAGCCGATTACGCAATTTAGATACCATATTTAATGGTCACCAATGAGTGAAGAATGTTTTGATGGTAATTTTGTTTTTGAAACATCATAAATGCTGACCCAGGTATAAAATGTAAAGTGTAATGTGAATAAACAATTCAGGAGTAATTATGAAAGCGTAAAGCTTAATTAACTTTGAAGGGTCATGCCGCTGACGTTACAGCAGCGGAAAATCAACCCTTACGGCAGGTAAAGATTCGCTGTTTCTTTCATAATCATAGGAAAAGGTGCATTGAAGAAAGAGAAAGCGCCTCTCTGAAACCCCCAAAACGCAAGTGTTTCTGCTTGAAAGTTCTGCGGGACTTCAGCCTCGTCGTGTACATAATTACTCTTGCATTGTATGTTAAATCCCTTACTGCATGCTTTTTCATCTGATCCGTCGGAACAATCCGCGTTGTCGTCGCACATCCACGTCAGCGGGACACACTCGCCGTCTCTTCCTCTGCAAGTGAACTCCTCTGGCCCGCACGACTTCACCTCTGTCAACCCATTCATGCACATGCTAAGTACGATGCTAATATAAACCGACACGACAACGTTAGAAATCCCTCAAGGGATCTTCTGATATTCGTTTTCGTTTTATCCTTCCTACTTTCTTCTTTGGTTCTATTTCTCGTAAAATATTAAGGACACCAATTAATTACTTTGATGTCCTTATGGTAAATTTCCTTTAATTTTTATTTTTTCTTAAAGTTCAACCGTAATTGCGTGTTTCCTTTGTTCCATTTTATCCTAATTCTTTGTCGTAATCGATTCGGGCAATAAAGTTGGTAATAAAATAGAAAAGTTATAAAGTAACTATAGGTAATTTTTTATCAAAAACGAAGAAGTTTATAGCTGTCGTAAAGTGTGCCTTTATACTCGCATGCTTATGTTTATATTATGTCGATCCTAAATATGAACCAGGTATACCAACATGCCAATTGTTGCTGGATTCATGCGTTTGATCCGTTGCGAGACCATGCTCTTACCGCACTGGTGTTCGTCTGAGCCGTCGACACAATCGGCCACATCGTCACATTTCCAAGAGATCGGTATGCACTGGCCGGTTGTGCACACGAATTTGTGCTCCGGACAACGCCTTTCCGTAGCTGTGTACGAAATTTTGATTGATATCGAACTTCTCACAAAACAATGAACCCCTTTTATCTTTAACATTTTATTAGGGTTACTTTATGAGATTGACTTTAGTGTCGTTGCCGTCAAAGTTACTTTGCAATGTTAAGCATCGATAACGTTGCCTTGAGCGCTTTACTTGCAAACTATTTGCAGAACTTTAGTCGAGTAGCAAACAATTTAACAACATTAAACTATCTGCGATCAGACACAAATAAATCAGGGGGCTCGCAATATAAACAATTTACACCGATGTAATTAATCTTGGCAAACAGACTGACTTGGAACTAGGCTATCAGTAGCAACTTAAGTTGACAAAGCAAACGCGTTTAAAATGCTAGCCAAGTGCTTTAGCAATATAATAAATGGTAATGCTAAGCACGGGCACAGCTAAAACGTAATTAATGATTCTAAACAGTCCCCTTATTAGAGTGTAATGTTGTTTTGCGACGGAGCTAACGAAATTCAACAGACGCAAATTGCGAAAGCTTAGTCACTCAAAAGTTTTTGCTCGGGTTTCTGTCAGCTGTAGGTAGGTATTTCGGCTACTTCCCGTTATGTCACATTCCCCATTTGTCAACATGTCAAGTTTTAAAAACAACTGAACACTAGTTTCGTCAAAATTTTGGTCTTCATACCTCCATTCCCCTTTAGTCACCCTTTTTAATCCTAGATTTTTGTACAGTAGGTACAGTCAGCTACAAAAGTTAACAAACTCCATTTTGACGCTGTTTTATCACCCGACTTTCCCAGAGATGGATATAATGTTTTTATAGTATGTAAATTCCTAAATTATATGCGTGACATCATGTATTTCACGCCCCATAGCATACAGTTTTATGGCTAAAGGTATCGAATTATTAATAACCAACAAAAACAAGTACCAGATATAGATAACCAGAATCGTGAAGATATAATTCTGGGGCTTGAAACAATATTTAATATCATAGTCTGAAAGGTTAAGGCATAAAGAAGAAATGACGCACCTGCCTGAGCAATCACCCGAAATTGACGAATATCTAAACCGCGGGATACAACCAAAAAGTATTTTAACTTTCACATATATAATGTTAGTAGGATTACCTACCTACTTACTACTACTTACCACCTTATACATTTTGATAAGAATCGATTATTTGTATCTGAAACCAGTTCTACAGTTCACGCAGACGTCACGGGCAGGAGCAAATGAAAAAATATACTATTTCACAGTAATAATAATATTGTGGCACCCCGATTTTAAAACCTATCTAGAGAACATTCTCCGATTTGCAAAGTGATTATCAAAACACTTCACGCGAGTGAACAAAATGTTGACCAAACGGGAATGAATACAGGCTTTTACAAAAGTTGACGAATCGGGAATGAATGCATGCAGTTTAAAATCTTGACGAAACGCCACTTGTGTTCGTGACATGTTGACGAATCGGGAATGTGACAATTTAAGAAGTCGTATTTGAAGCAGGATACGACGTTGCTTTACTAGTAAGTTTGAAAGAGACATGAAATAAATCACTTTTGCGCTTAGTGGTAAAGTAATCTTCTATCTCTCTCTACTCAACTGTCACATCTGACAGTTAAGCGTGTAATTGTAAAGTATTTTCATACTTTACAATTACACGCTTAACTGTCAGATGATGATGATGATGTGATGTCAGAGTCGGATGGGTAATTCAATTTTCAAAGCGTATTTTGCCATAGTTTCGTAAAGATTTTTAGGTGGTGTAAGTCCGAACTCTTTTTATAAATAAATGATTGTAAAAATTATATAGATTGAAATGATAACTTTGTATTTTGTTTATTCAAGCAATGTCTATTCAATTATAATATAAACTGCCAAAGGCATTGAGGGATGACTTCATAACATTAGATGATAAATTTCTAAACATGATTGATGTCACAATCTCTATAAATATTGGATAACATTTGTCACACTATATGTAAATAATATGCAACGTAAATACACTTACTGAAAGAGATATAGCATCCAGATGTATAATATCCACAAGCTTAGGACTGACTCCTACTGCACAAGGGACATGACACCATAAAGCTTACTTATCCCGGCCGGAATATAACGCTACAGTTGAAGCCTGGGTGATAAATACATTTGTCAACAAGGACAACAAAGCCAGATTACCTATATAAACTTGATATATATAACCACCTTCTACACTGTCGCCTACAAAACATTGCGTGTCCCTGCCAAATAAAAAAGGATTTCCCATTATGTGGGACGACTTACAGTGGCTCTAAGTGTACAAAGTTATGCCCGCGGTTGCCATAACCCCACCTCCGTTGAAATAAAACCTTCGCAAACTTTCACAAGCTTTTTATACACACCGTTGCAGTTTGAGAAAAACAAGGAATTTAACCTTTGAATCTTTTTATAACAATTTTTGTTGACAATACTTGCTTGCGTTGTAAAAGATACTAAATAGACTAATACAATTTTATTGATACTTAAAAGCTTCTTTGGTCGAGTACTATGAGATGACTGGATTTGAATTTAATCTGGTAATTTCAATTTGCACTACATTGAAAACATGTTCGTAGATAATGTGAATGAGACCATTTCTAGGTGTACCTACTATTTATCATAAAAACAATTACCTACATTCATATGCTATGTCATGAAAAGGCATGTTAATTTTACGGGTCACTTATATTGAAAAGTGTCGGTGATAAAAATCGCAATTTATAGCGTGACCCACCCTTGGATCGACAAACGAAAAAAAGCGAACGCGCAATTTTCTACTCGTTTCACATTTGAATAATGGGGTGGGCAGTCGTTTATTTCATACACTGTCCTTTTCGAGCACAATTCGATATACTTACGATTTCGTTGGAAAATAAACCTAAAAACCTGTAAACATTTTACCTACCTAATATGATACGTGGGAGCGAAATACCTATCAGCATCTCAGATTTCATACAAAGAAAACGAATCCCTAAGGCGCCACTATTTTCAGCTAGATCCATCATGGCTCCGATATGAAAACTATAAAATGTTCATATCATCCATGTCATTTTCGCTAAAATGTTGTTGAGCTACGTTTTGATACCTATTGAAAAGTAAATTCTTATATTCTCAAGAAGATTCTTTCAAAGTGATAAAGCACAGTCGAGTGTTTCACATAAATAGGATTACGCGCCTTGAAACTTGTGACAAGGTGGAGAGTTCGGGGATTACGTCAGTCGGGACCGAACTCCATGGTGGCGACCATACCGTAGAGATCGATCCAAATTTTCAACTTATTAGAACATTTTCAGAACACGAGTAGGGCTCGACATGAACAAGTCCAATTTGTGGCGCACATTCCCTTCCTTGCCCGGCCCGTTATCTCATGTGTCAACCATAAATAAATTAACGCGATCCTCTACGCACCCCATGGAATGCTTAAATTCGTATTACGTGTTTTATTTAAATACCACAATCTCTCGACAAAAATTCATTTGGGGACCCTCCCGTCTTTGTGAATATTCACATTTTTTCACATTACGTTTACCGACTTTCTTATAGGACCATATTTACATTTCTGTAATGACATTTTACATAAAGGATACGAGCCTTCTCGTTAACAGTAAAATACAATTTAAATATTTGATTAAGTAGGTACCTACCCACTTCTTTGAAAGCAGAAACATTTTGATTGAGATGTGATCCTTAATTTTGAAAATTATTCCTAAAGGCAGGTGAGTGGGGGCAAACATTATAAACTTAATCCTGAAAACTTGGTCGTAATTAAGATTTTAATCTACGCTGGGAGTCCCGCTTAGGACAAAATACGCGTATTTCAAAAGTTTGCTCATAAATCGTTAGATAATTATTTTTTACGGTTTCAGTTCTTGAATTGATGCCATCCCATTATGTTGACCGCCTGGCGCCAAATATACGGTTTGAATGTTGGTAACCAAGCAATTAATTGAGTTAGATTCTGCGGCAGTGTAAAATAAAAATCCATTAAAAATAATCGGTGCCTAAGATTTTTAAGTATGTTCAGTTATGACTGACAGTGATGAGATATCTTATCGTTTAAAAGCTCTCTGTGTTCTAACCATTTTATTTTACATAGACGATCCATTATGCTTTTCAGGTCTTGAAAATTGTACTGAATGATAAATGTTCATCACTGCAGAGGGCACAGATTGTTTAAATCCGAATAGCGTTTAATAAAAAGTTTTTTGGTTTCTAATAACAAGGGATAACTCTCGGGTTGGGATCACAGGATCGTCCAGTTTTCATACCCTCGCTGGCTTTGTCATTTTGCGACCTTGTTTTTTCATTGTTCTACGTCTAAACAATAGGCGACTGACTGCCAACTCGACCTAAAGTAAATTTGCCAAAATAACAGTGTTTACTTATTTTCCACACGCAAATATATACTAAGTGGGCGGCCCGGCAAAGTTGTCGTTCCTTTTACATTGTCAAGAAAACTTAATACCTACTCGTTCAGTGAATTGACTCACAACAATATCTACATAGTTATTTTCAGACCCTATAACATTTTAATTAATTTATGCTTATATGGCTAGGAGTTTGTTATGAAATTCCAGTTTCATATTTCTACCAAAATTACTCGTTTCAAACGTAGTAAAAAGACTATAAAAGTTGTTTGTTATTTGGCAAGTTTACTGGTGCGAGTGAACGTGTCAGTGTGGGCAATAAAGTTTGATACTGACTGCAAGTGCCGGGCTCCTCGTCTGAACCATCAGGACAGTCTTTTTCATTGTCACAGTGCCAGGACAGCGGAATACATCTTCCTGTCTTGCAGCGGAACTCTGACTGCGTGCAAGTGCGGCTCTCTGTAATGAAAAAAGATTAAATTAATTAAATGAAACCGTAGCCGTAGAGTGCACAGTGTAAACTAAATCAAATAGAAGACACAAGTATCCAGCAATATCGTTAAAGGTTTAGTTACACAGATCGCGTCAAGGATAAATTTTTCATTACTTCTTGGCCAAACGCAATTTTGCTGATAAATATTTTTGTCACTCTTAAACGTCAAAGTAAAATGAACCTTAAGTTTACATTTGTAGATGTTAATATTTAACGAGGTGACACCCCGAGAAGGATCTTACTCCTTTTTAATTTATTTGTAAGATGTGACGGGGACCATGTTGACACTTCCGAGGGTCTTTAATCTCCACTTATATTGAACTAAGCTACATTATGTAGAAAACATATATTTTTAGCATTAAAAAAATAGTTTGGGTATAAATATTCTAAACTGGCAGATGCAGATGTGCGTGTGTTTAGAATATTTAGAAGACGAATAATTTAATGTTAATCTAAGTTTTGCTACATTTTCAGAAACAACTTCAAAAGTTTTGAATTAAATCTAAGGGCATAGGTTGTTTAGTAGCAGGACTGAAAACTGTATCTTACATAATAAACTAAAGAAAAAATATAACAAAATTAATTAAACAATATTTTTTCCGCTATAATATCCACTTTACGGTATCGCTCTAATTTCCTTCAGCCAAGGCAAGGGATGCCGTAAACTGGATCAATCCATTTACGGCTGAAATCACCGTTCAACGTGCGTATAAAACAAGGTTTAAGAAAATTATCGGCGGGTAGCAGCAGCCGCTTTATCTCGGGGTGATTCGAGGCGAAGCAGGGCGGGCGCGCGCCGCCAAGCAATTTGTAAACAAAACGCACCCCTGCCGAATAATATCGCCTTGCCGCCACCGCCGACTTCGTAGCCCTTTTACTGTGTAACCCGCGCGATAAATTCAAGTGTACCATCAGAGATTGTTGGAACGTAAAGCGGTATTTCGCACCGTACTCGCCGTAAAAAACTTCACTAACAATAGGTATACACTTCACTTACAAACTGTTGACTAATTTTACCCCAGAATTTACTGTAACGTTTGTGTTACGCCGGTAATATTAGGTTGTAACTTGTGTACGTTTGTACCTATGCATACCCTGTATTCTCTTAGGTTTCTTTCGTTACAGTTTATATTCATTCTCTGTCTTTATAATCTTTTCACGTTTAACATTAAGTATAAAACTTCGCGCGATATCTTTGTTCTACGATGTACAAAGTACCTACGTGCATTGAATTTTATCATATAATTATGATGTTGTATGTAGTGTAGAGATCTACACGCCTCTTTTTAACTCGAAGATTGTTGTTCGTTTTAGACATGTTGACAGTTCGTAGCTATTTCATCTTTTATTTGGAACTACTTTCATAGATGTAAACACCTAGACGACGACGTACTGACGGCTGGCAGAAACTGGATGCAAGAAGCCGAAAATAGATCTAATAGTAAGTGGCGTGCAATTGGAGAGGCCTATGTCCAGCAGTGGACTGCAACAGGCTGTTGATGATGATAAAACACCTAGAATTTATAGTTGGTATTACGTGAGACTTAAAAGACTTAAATGTGTTTAATAGACTACTCAAGTTAATAACTTGAGTAGTCTATTAAACACATTTAAATACACACCTAGTACTAGAGCATTGCTGAATGTAGTTCGCGAAGCAAACTAAGCAATTTCTCAGAAATTTAATAAAAGTAACGATCGTTCTTGTGACAGTAACCTTTTAAGAAAACCCTCGAATGTCGACTACTAAGAATAGAGAAATATTTTCATTCTTGCTGTCTCTGCAGTTATTTCGAAGGCCCCGTGTTAGCTATAGCTATTGAACTATCTGCAGCTATAGCTTCAGCATTCTCGATAGCAGTATCTGAGGCGGTATTCCTCGTCTATTCGTTACAGAATACCCATATCCCCGGAGCGCGGCCATTTGCTCGAGTGAAATGTTCACCGTGTAACACCCACATTATTGCTCCCTTCACGCTGGAATGTTAATGGGAGCTTCTTCTCAACCATCCTCCTTCAATCCTTGTTTGGAGCCCGCTTGTAATGCCAACTTTCTCATTAATGTTTTACGTGAGATTTCCAACTGCTATGTACCTACTCTTAGTTAGCGTTACTTTAAATAGCTATCTATTTAACTTAGATGATTACTAAAGTCCATACCTAGAAAATCTATAACACTTTACTACTCACAAAGATATCGCTGCATATGATCTAAGCACGAACGCACATTAATTTTATGCAAAGCCAAGCATTCAACAAAAGCCAAACTAGAACGTAGTTACAAATATTTAATAGGCAATCATCGCAGTTAAGTTTGCTGATTAACCTTTGTGCAAGTATCCATATAAGTCGTTACTAGAGAACAAAGAGATTATTCGACAGTGTACAGTTAATTAATCGGGTACGTTCCCATTAGCCGAACGGTCCTGTCAGGCGCAATTTAGTCACGCAATTGTTGTACGACCGATAGAGATGTGAATCACTAATCGGGTCCGCAAGAAAAGGCCATAAATGTCTCTGGTATTGAGCCGCAGCCAGACAAGTGGGTAAATCGAAGAGATACGTGAAGCTGCGCCCGTCCGATAAGCTAGTTCGACAGCTATGTCTTCTCGTGGAATGAAATCACTCTAACGCGAAATGGCGACAAAAATTGCCGTCCGCGAAATTGCCTTTGGAGCCCTCCGTATCTACGATTCTCATTGATGTAATGACATATCGTGTTCACATTCAATCGCACACACTCGGTTTTCGAGTTTCGTTTTACTGATATTATTATTGTGTTTGAACTTGTCATACTGTCTAAGTACGTACCTACTTTGTAACTAAGAACAATATATCGGTTCAGGGATAATATATTTTCAATATTTTTGTAGAATTTGGCTTTAGTATTTCGAAATGCTGTTTTTGTCATCTTACATATTCAATTAAACAATTTCCACGTTGCGGTTTAAATGAAATAATGATGGTCTGGTTACTAAATAATGTTTCATATTTACCTATCCGGTGGCTTCACTAAGAATGAAATTAATAAATACAGGAATATAATATTTCACCAATTGAGAGGAAATTGGATTTTGTAATTGTATAGGCTATTCTCGTAAGAGGAGGAGAAGGTTGTGGCTGTGGTTTTAAGTACCTAGAGCTTTCGAAAATCCTCTAACTGTATGAAGTATAAAAATATGTTTGCTGAGAACGTCAGTTATAGCGAAAGTAGATTACCTACTAGCTTTTTTCCCATAAGATAATTCCAAAAAGTGAAAGAGAAAGAGATATTGATCCGGTGACTTCTGACCTGAGTTTCTTACGTTAAAATATCACAGATTTTATGAGCAAGCTTCAAAAGAATAAAGGTCACTGAACAAGGGTTTTATGTTTCAAAAGAGCTTTGTAACAAACTGTGTATGTAGGGTATGTACGCGTGTATTCAAAACGGGTTCGTAGTGGGTACCTATTTTTTCTGTCGCTGTGAAATTTCTTTGAGCTTAAACGAACGTGTTCTGTGTTCATACCGAACTGTTGTAAATGAGGTCATTTGTATGTGTTTGCGGCTGAAAATACACTTTAATTGTGTTGCAAGTGGAATTAAAAAGTATATTCAAAGTTTCAATTTCCGTGAAACTTGCTGCCAACTCCAACCATTTCCTCGAAATATTTTAAACAATGTTCGTTGCAAACGCGAGATGCACAAGCATTAGGCCAAATTGTCCCCAAGATGGCAATAGCGTCAGAGCAGCGGGAAATTGTATTACCGGGCCCTACTTGCAGCCAACAGCGATGAGTGCATTCGTTACCGACGTAACTGGGAGTTTTGGGGCGCACTTGTATATGTTACTCGCCTCGCAACTTACACATTGCGCGCTATGTTGGTTATGCTGCCCGAATTAAGTTGGACAACAAAGCAAACATGCCATCGACACCTTGTTGACCCATCGGAAATGAAATTGAGTTTGTCCGCGTAACCAAGTTCTACGAAAAGTTGGAGATTGGTTTTGTACATGCGTAGCGCGCTACGCCAGAGCTACGGAAACGCGGTGAGCGTCACATCTGCTACGACGCGGATCGCCTACGAATTTAACTGTTTGTGCTGTCGTACTGTCAACATGGTGTACCAAAACTGTGTAATAATATTTTCGTTTGTGATATAAGGTAAGCGTTGGTTTTTATTAAAAAATAACACGGAGTAAAATATGTAAAATGTAGGACAGCGTAAGCAGAATAATCATATAAAGTAAATTACCAGATTTTCCATATTTTTTTCAGTGGTATTACATTTTATAATTACAACTACATTATGTAAATGAGTGAGTTCACAGACATGTTTGTACTAAATCGTATTAAAACAATCTACCGGAGCTCCGTTTTAACAGTGTATTGGTGTTTTAGTCTAACTAGACATCTCGGGCACATGTATTATTCAAACTTGTTGTACTCTCTGAATTAAGACTTGCTTTTAAACAGTTCGCATGTATTTTATAATATATTCGTAGCTACATATATAATTTGTTACTATGCTAACTGACATAGGCAAGGGTATAGTCGTAGGTAAATACATTGAATCAAATGTATGTAGTGAAAACTAAATATAGAGGCATTGTTCAAATCCATTCCCTTTAGGCACTTGCGAAAATTTAGTTACAGGCTCCGGCGACTATTGCCTTGAAGGCTTCGTTACAAAACTCAATTTGAGAGGACGCCATTCGGTTCGATGGAGAGGCATAGCGGTTGAAATCAAATTGTTCGCATAAAAGTTCCGAGTCGGAAGAGAAACCATTAAAGTTACCTGCGTTTTTGTAGTCATACGCTTTTGTGTACGTGTCGTAGTCGTCGTCATACAGCGTGGCCTCCGCCGTCACTGCCACAGCAACCAAACAAATGATCCAAGAACACGCCATATTGTCTTCTTCACTATCAAAGTCTTTGTTTCTACTGTTTACCTTGTAGCACTCAATACACTAAAAGATAAAATGTAAACAAGTAAAGAAGTGAATGAGCAAGAATTATAAAACCAAGCACACACGTGCGAAAGCTCAGTGATTTTCACGGTTCCTTTTTTAACGTCGTTACCAGCCCTACGCGTGTACAGATAACTAGCTTACCGCCCGTTTAAAAATCAACGAGGCACTCGACTCCCTTATACGAGTGTTTTCGCTGTTTGGTACTAGACCTAATTTGTTTACTGGGGCTTATCGTGTTAGACTCGCAACTATTCGAATTGAAATGTAATAATATATAAACGATTTCACAACACAATTTATGTAGGTCACACAGTTACATACGTAGGTATATATCTTTGATATTAATCTGGAATATTCGAACTAAAGTTATAAGCTTATAATGTTGAACATCAGATAATAAAGATTAACGAATCAGACAGGCGAGTAGTGTGCAAACTAGTGTATCAGAAGTTCAGAGTTAAATTATGAATCCACTGGGAACTCTACCTGTGTAAAAGCAGGCAGTTGGGATAATCCCATCGACCCTTTGTCTCACGGAGGTCACTTTCTGAAAAGTTGACCGTAAAATATTACCTGGCTAACAAATGTTTCTAAAGAATTATAAGGAGGCGAAAATTCCTAAGGAAACCTCACCTATATATATATAATAAAAAGTAATAACATTGAAGTGTACGTTATTAGCTCCTCAGCCTTGAACGTAAGTGCTCGAAACGTAAAAGGTAAAAGAGGCGTTCTCTTCCTCACCGCACATTAGTGTTGGCTAATATGAAAACTCGATCATTTTCCCCCTCCATATCGATAATGTCGGCGGTGAAATCGATACGTTGCATAAACGTTCGGCAAACATTCTGATGCCTCTCGATTTTTCCCATTGAGAATGACTCGATTACAACGCAGTAATTCCCGAACAGCCCTGACATAGTTTGGAATCATTTATACAAATACTGACTGCCTATACTGAACACAGTATTGGTATTTGTATCTAGTCTAGTCTATTGGTAGTTTGTAGTAGATATTCTATACCTACATAGGTTTCGAATGATATGCTACCGGTCTATTCTATCAACATCTCACTATGTAAAATTAGAAGGAGACCATGAAGTGAGTTGAAATTGCAACTCGTTTGTATAATAATAATAATTTATTTTCTTTCACAAGTACTAGCTTCTAGTGTTGAAGTGACCTTTTAGACAGAAATTGCCTGTGTTAGGTCTCGTCGCTCTTTCGAAGCTTAAATTTACGTGGTGTACCAATAATTTTGAAATCTTAAGAAAACATTTCAAAATAATTTTACCAACAGAAAAAGATATGCCAAATTTCGAATTTAGATAGTGAAGAATAAAAAATAATATTATATGATGATGATATATAATTTTGCAGCTACTAAACTTGATTGTATGGATTGACAGCATACTTCTTGTTCACTTAACTTTTCGCGGCGTGGTCGGGCGTCTGACGAAAGTGAAGAATTAATTAAATTTCTAACTTACTTTGACTGAGTATTGAGTTACTTCTTACAACAGTAATACATCGTATACGTGTTTCAGGAAGCATGGCGCTTAGCTACAAAAGTAGAACTTACTTTTAGATAAGTAATAATTTATATTTTGCGATTCTGTTAATGTTTAACTCGCCTACGCTTTCGTCACTCAGCAAAGGTTCTCATTAACAAAGAATCTAAAATCTATTCCTCTGGCAATAAAGACGCACTTATTTTTCTGTGACTGTAATAAATTTCACCATTCACGTCGTGATTCCGAATCACGTGATACCTACCTAGTTATTTACGATTCGGGGTTGCTTCCCTAAATGGGGTCAATGATTATGTATGGAATAGTTTGTTTATACTTAGTTTCGCCGCGAAATTATACGCACTTATTGCTTTTGATCTAAAATGTATATGTAGATATATTTTAGACTAGCTTCTGCCAGCGACTTCGTCCGCGTGGAATAGTTACTTTACCCCCGATTTTGAAACTCTCAGCCCGATCGGTTTAAAATTGACAAAAGATAGACATGCTGTTTCGGGATGTTTTTTAGATAATTTTATGTAGATGACTTCTTCCGTTTTCCCAAAATTTTCCTTCACTGCTCTGCTCCTATTGATTGTAGCGTGATGAAAAGTATACTATAACCTGCCCAGGAGTATGAAGAATAATTGCACCAAGTTTCGTTAAAATCGGTCGAGTAGTTTTTGTTTCTATAAAGAACATACAGACAGACAGACAGACAGACAGACAGACAGACAGAAAGACAGACAGACAGACAAAAATTTTACTGATTGCATTTTTGGCACCAGTATCGATCACTAATCACCCCCTGATAGTTATTTTGAAAATATATTCCTTGTACAGAATTGACCTCTCTACAGATTTATTATAAGTATAGATTTAGGTTCTCTGCTGAAGTGTGATTGAATCGAATTTAAAAAAAAAAAACAGTCGAATTCAGAACATGCTCCTTTGCTTTGAAGTCGATTAAAAAGTAAAGCTATCGGAGGTACAAGTTGAAGTAATTAAATATTGCTATCTATGTTTTTAAATTCTTGGAATACTTAAAAAAAAAAACGTACCTATTCTATATTTAGTATGTACAATCAAGACAATCCTCGTCTAAAATTCGATAAATGATTCTAAAAAGTGCAAGAACTCACAGATGCCTCCCGTTTTATGTAAAATTCAACTGCAACTCTTTTTCTGCATCAAATTTCATCGGGAACAAGCTCAACATAAATTGGGCATTTTCGTTCTTTACAAATTCTGTTCATCCACACAAAATCGGCTTGGATTTGTATTGTTTGTAATTATCGATTTTGTAAACAGAACAATAAAAAAATACTAACCGTAGCGTTAGAAATAATTGCGTTCTTCATTTTTGCCAGTCGGTACCTACCGATATCTGTGGGAAAGTCAAAAAACTCGAGCAATATCTAAGTAATTACCTCGTGGAGTATTCTCAACGGACAACGAAAATCTAATAAATGTCGGTTATTTTGTCGAAAGGTACAAATATTGACTTAATTTCTCACTAAATAGATACCTAGAGTTGTTTTTGTAACCCATTGAAAAAATATTTTCGGTTCTTATTAAGATAGAAAAAAGAAAGGAAAATTGTTTGTTTTAGGTATTACAGAGATGTTAACAATAGATAATAAATTAAATAAACGACACAAAAAAAAGAAAAACAATATTAATGTTAAATAAAAACTTGTAATGGTGCATTTCCTTACTTATCAAGTACCTTACCTAGATACAAATAAGATTATGACGATCATTCTAAGATAATCCTATATTACAGAATATAAGAGCTACTTCTTTAAGTGGATACCAACGTAAGTAAATGTGTTGCGAAGATCGCCGACTAGAATAGTCTAAGTGCACTCTAATACTATTGCCCCATATGTAACAGCTATACGAGGCCACAAACGACCGTAATACCCTTCAGATAGTACTTTTATTCCATAAAGACGGTTGGTAACCTAAATGTTGCATGTGTCTCACGGATATTCAAAGAAACGGCTCATCGCGGAAATAAGAAGACAATATTAAACTACAAATTCGCACGTTTTGGTCACGAATGATTCTTTTAAAATAACAAATAATTCAAAAGCAGTAAGCAGTAGCAGTAGGTCCTGTAAAGAACTATTCAAAGGAACCGACGCCCGGCTGCAATGAATAGATTCTTGTCTAACTTTTTGACCTAGCAGGTGTGTTTTTAATTATTTTTTATTTATTTTATGACGTACGTAGTCGTAATTTACATGAAAACAAAATATTTTAGTTTTTATTTATGAACCATGGCTTTTTATTTTTCAAATGTTCACTAGCCTATGTTACCCAGGATAACTCAACGCTTGTAACGATACCACCTACATGATAAAAGTTAAGCTGATTAGAAGTTGGTGAATGGTAGAACATACATACAACATGAAACCTGAAAACATCACACTCCTTTTTTTGGGCAGTCGTGTAAAAATAACAACTGACATGCTACATATCATTCGATCAAAATAGGTAATAGAGACACATAAATGTAATTTTCTGCAATATACGAGACATGGTCAGGTCATCTACAATAACGTAGCCAACAAATAAAACTACCACTTGAACAACATTAGGAGTTCTAACTTTCTAATAACGAAGTATCTCGTAAATGGACATGTGAAACTTGAATAAACTACAACCGTCACGTCAGTTACAATTAAGGTGTGCGGCTAGAGCAAACTAGTGCATTAATAATTCCAAACATTCTGGAGCCGGTTACACTAAGGTTTGATTGAGCAATCAAACTTTGATAAGAATTTCTGCTACAACTGCAATGCCTCTGAGGTACTTGTGGACAGGCCACAAGCGTCACAGCCTAATTTAATTCCGACAGTGACTCGAATTAGCGTATAGAATAGGTATGTTTCCTGAGGAATAAAAATATGATTCTACTTAGTCCGTCAGTTAGATAATCGAAAAATATTGGAAACGTATTTTTTTTTTCTTTATCACATCTATAAAAAATGTCGAAGATACAAAGCATCGAAGATCAGGAGAGGGGGCTTGTGACGTCACGGCTCGGTAAAAATCGTAGCACGAAGTGACGTCACACGAGTTTTCAACCGACTTCTAAAAAAGGAGGAGGTTCTCAATTCGGATGTCTGTATGTTTTTTTTTTTTATTGTTTGTTCGCGCATAACTCCGTCGCTTGCCAACCGATTTGAAAAATTCTTTTTTTGTTAGAAAGGGTATAGTTAGGAAAGGTATACTTCCCAATTGGTCTCATGAAAATTTTATCGAAATCGAACAAGCGGTTTTTGAAAAATCAACAAAAATCTTAAAAAATATCTACATTGTCTACATTGACGACCTTTTAGTTTACTCTGCATTGGAGCAGTGCGTTTTTTTTACACTAATGTAATTGGTTCGTTTAGGTGGGGGGAGGGGAGGGGGTTTAGGTACCACTAAAAAGTGAAAAATAAAAAACTTTTTACAAAAAAATACAACCGACTTTTCCACAAAAAATCAAAAAAGTACAAAATAACTTTAATTTCGAAAATCGGTGTTCAAAAAATGAAAAAGGAAGCACAAACACCGAGTTCCGAAATTAAAGTTATTTTGTACTTTTTTGAATTTTTTGTGAAAAAATCGGTTGTATTTTTTTGTAAAAAGTTTTTTATTTTTTGTTTACGAGAAAAAAGAAAAAAATACGTGTCCAATATTTTTTGGAAATCTATCCGACGGACTAATTAGATTTTTTTAGTTAACTACCCTATTGGACGAGTTTTTAGTGTACAAAATTTTGCTTCTGATTAACTAAGTGCGCTGAATGCTATCTTAGACTCCGCACATATGCCATTTAAATATGTACGAGCAGTCTACATAACCTACATTTATCAAATAAAATATTAAATAAGATAAACGAAAGGCTCCGTATATAAAATATTATTGGACGCAAGGCAGGTAAACAAAATTTATGAAGATACAGTTTTATTTTATCTACATTAAAGATACACAAGACGGTGAGACAGAAATGAAGGAATAAGTAAACGGTCTTATACGGTTGTTGCGGATTTACGGCGTTAAACAATAATTTATTGCGGCTTGTTTTGTTTGAAAAGATTTTTATTTGGCCAAAAAAAAAACTTTCTATTTCTACCACTGATAATGTAAAAAATGTACTACTTATTAAATTTCTGAACTAGTGGTCGCATAAATTATGACTACCCACAGATTGGCACTAAAAATATTTAATAAGACTCGCTTTTCGTAGACTGATTGTATAATGTACTAGGAACCTTGCATAACTTGAAAACTCAAGCTGCTACAAATAAATTAATCAATGTTCTCAACATTTCAGAACCACAACTTTACTACTGTAACTTTAACTTGCTAATTATGATGTAGCCTAAAAGTCTTAGCAAGACAGCTAATGTTTAAGCGCATATGCCTATCACTGCCGTGATGGAATCAAATCTTATTGAATCGTTATACCAGAGTTAGGCAGCACCGAAAAGTGATTTGTTCGCCCAGTTGCCAATATTGTGGCACAGATTATAACTTTGATGAAAAGTTTTGCATGCAAATTAGGCTTGTTTCGACAGCGGGGCTTGGCCTGTCGGAAACACGCGCGCAAGTGTGGCCGCTGTCTAAAAAGGCACGCTTATCGCCTTTCCGAAATCCTTATTAATTCCATGTAAACTCTGATAGATTGGAGCGAGTCGAAAATTAATTACCCGAACTTCAGGGACCCGTCAATTACACCGCGCCATTATTCTATTCGGACTCTCCCCACATTGCGGGAGGAATGATCTAAACGAGTTCGATTGTTCAAATAATGACCAACCGTTATGGACACTTTAAAAATGTTGTAGCTAGCCAATCAGAATGCACAGAGCTAGCTACAATTTAATTTATCCCATTTAGAAATACGTTTATAACTTCGCACTTAAAAATTGTGTAACTCACTTTAAAGTTGTTTATGGATCGGTCATGAAAAGCTTTAGAAAAATAAGTTATAGAACAAAACACATTAACTCGAACTTTGCAGACAATTAACTGGAATTGTATTATATGTGCTTGACGAGTACAAGTGTAAAATGAAAAGAAAAAAACTGTACAAACCGCTTTCACAACTTTTTAATTTAAAGTTTCGTTTAAAAATTGTGTGAAGTTTCTAGACAAGCTACGTTTTGTTCAGATACTTAAATATTTATGGTTCTTTCTCTATTTTAAACTTTACCTTTATTTAGATATGTAGGTATATTAAAAGATAATTAAATCATGAAAGTAAATGAACTCTTGAATCAATATTCCACAATATTAGGTTAGTGAGGGAAATGTACCTACATTTGCTTTCCTCTGTTAAAAGGTAAACAGAGCCGGCGGAAGTAACTAATTAAAATAATCACTATTCAGAATACCTCAAAGTTGCCATCTTTACTGAAGCTACTTAAATTTTAGGTGGGAAAATGATAATACTACTTATTATCCTACTTTCTCTAATTGGAATAAGATAATTCGCAAGAATTTTACCGTATCAAATTCATCCTACTTCTTACCCTTACACTTCCATAATATGGATACATTTACGTAAAAAAAGAGCAAATTGAACGTTGAGAATGAAATCTTCCAGCCAGACCTCTGAATTTCCTTTTTACGCCTTCATTAAACTGTACGCGTGTTAAACGAGCCATGTACGTGGGTCGTAATTTTCCTTGAAACCGCAAGAAGCTCGCGATCGACTCTGAGGACCATATAATTAACAACCTCTGTCAAATTCACACCCATCCGTCACCGTTAGGCCACGCCCCCTTTACTTATTTGAATGGAACAGAACTGGGTGTCACTTACAGGCGGCTTAAGATAGCCTAGAAAAATTTATGAGGAGTAATGGTGATTGAGTGATTGAATATTTTACTCTTTATTTTTTATCACGCTCTTGTCAGAGGCTAAATATTCAGCTTCTTATTTAAGTTCTAATGCCTCAATGATCGATATCAAAAAATAATTAAGTCTGTCTAGGTTAAATGTGCGGCACTTATAAAAAAATAATTTAAAACCAGTAAGCAAAGTAGTTAAGATTCATTTTATAGAAAAAATATATAAAAAGATATCTCTGTACTCATACGCATAATTCCAAATTACTTCGCATGTAAGAAGGTATCTTTGCCTTCCAAACAAAACTCAATTTGAAGCATTTTACATATCTACTAATCCGTTTGATCCTGGATTCTGCCAACGAACGCGGAAAATATTCAAATTCAGTTTATGTATCACAAACGAAGGGAATGACAGTCATTATTTTTTCTTTCAACGTGTGCAATTTTCTGGAAAAGGATCAGTTATATTTATAATCCAATAATATTCTGACAAAATGCAAACATGGGCCTACCGATATCTGAGATTTTACATTTATTCCTGAAATGACACTGTATAACATGTTTTATATGTTTAGCCTTTTATTAACATTCAGAATGTTTTATCATTCCAACTTGAACAAAAGACTTACCACGTGGATCAATGACGTCGAATTCAACGACAGTTTTAATTGATAATAAGAATTTGGGGTCACAGGTGAGTTGGTCACCATTCAAAACATTTTACAACACAATATGCAAATCATTTGTGCATCCATTTGCATCCGATACCATATTGGATATCCAGGTTGGTTTAGATTTTATATTTCGTTTGGTCTTTTATTGATTGAGTTCATACTTGCGGCGAAAATAGATACTGTTGCCCAAATATTCATGGCTGTAATGCATTGTCCCTATGAAGCACAATCGTGCACACAAGTTTTTTTATATCTTTTTACGGTAGGGTTGTCAAGTTAGTAACAATTGCAACACACAATTTAATCGTCAGTACTGTTTTACGAACACGGAATACTCGCTTATGACTAGCGGTAGCAGTACGATCAAACCAAAGGTGGACTTTGCACTGTCACTCCCTGCATTAAACATTTGGTCAACGTTCGAAATCATTCATCAATTTTTGTTTGCAGTGTATATAATAAAGCAACAAAATCCATGTCAGTAGGCGACTTTCAAGATAGGTATCTTGAAAGTCGAATCTAGTTTCTCAAAATCGGTGCTAGACTGTCAATGTCAAAGTTCAAAAAACGCTTAAACTTGCGACCTATCCCGTACATTTAGGGCATAGACACGAGAAGTTAAAACATAAATAATAAAAATAAATTGCGGTACTCGTCGTGAATTAATCCACGACGTTTCCAAGCCAATATTTTTATAAGCTTCTGTTTTTCTGTTACATGTAGATTTGATACATGTCAGTAATAATATTCATAAAACGTTTCTTATCTCACCTCTGTTGTATTTTTTACATATACGTTGATAAAACCGCGGATAATCCTCCAAACAATTTCGCATGTTGCTGAGATGGATTCTTAAGCACCTCCATATTACATAAGGTATTTGCCCGTTAGCAGAAATGTCAAGGTTATACGTGGATGATGAAAAACTTCCTCGCCTTAATGAAAATGTTTTAGCACAAGGGTTTATCTTAGCTTTGTTAGATACTGAATTTAGAAAGTACTATTCCAAATCCACATTCGGTTTTGAGCTGGTACGTTATGCATGTATTCTCAGTTAGTATTCTATGTATGTATATATGTATCATGTATGCATACATGAATGGCAATATTCGCGCACTTGTACTTGCTGATTAAACAATCGGTGGTTCTGTAGGTGTAGCTACCGGTCAAAGCATATGTTATAATATAACAGTAAATAGTAAACAGTATCTAACAATAAAAAAACACCTGTAACAATCTAGACTTGTTACTGCAAACAGTTTACATACAAATTTTACCGACCAACAAAAATAGTATTGAAAGCTACACTCAAATTGTACTACGAACAAAACTTAAAACGTACTCATGATAATAGATAACAAGATAACGACTGTATAAATTGGTGCTGAGATTGTTATGACAGAAGTAACGACAGATGTTCCACCCTAATTAGAGAGCCCTCCTCCACTAGAAATTAAAACTTTATCCATTTCGAGCTAAAATTATTCCTGAAGTAAACAAGAAATATTCAACCAAAAATAAAGCTTATTTTTTGCCGATTCATAAACAAAATTAACCAAGTTAAAACAACAGAATTTTATTAGACGTTTTAGTTTATCTTTGTACTCTGCAACGGTTTGACCTCAACTATTCATAATCTAATTTATAATGAGAAACCTTATAGAATAAATTATTATATTTACGAAGTCAATTGCGCAATATGAAAACATAACATATATCGGTTTAGACAACAAGTTTCGTGTATCTCCAATCCGATTACTTCGATAGACCTTGTCGAAATTGATTGAAATTCTATCCTTCAGAAAGGTACTAAACACCGTGTAAAAATGAGAAAATGTCCGACAGTATTTTATGGGTAATTTTATGCTTCGATTTCTTTTAAAAGTTAGCTGCACTAAAAAGAAAAAATTGTTCAAATCTCCGTGCATGATAGTTATTTAAAAGTCTGTCTCGACCCGTCGCCAGTTATTAACCATGGATTGCCAGGTCTTAAAACTGGAATGCCGACCAAACCAGTTAATTTAGCCGTACTTTTAGGTAAAATTGGAGGATGAGAAGAATAGAAGGAAGGACAACTTATCCAGTAAATCCAAGCATTTTGACTCTTCGAAATAAAACCGTATTAAATTTGAAAAATAATGAATAAATTATGAAAAATCGCAATTGGATGATTCAATCTTCTGTCATGTCAAATTGCATGATCATCCTATTTTCAGCGCAAATCTGGTAAAATGTTAAAAGCCGGACAGGCCTGACACGCATTCCAAAAGCTCGACTATGTCCGACTTTATCCGGAAGCCTGGCAACCCTAGCCGCGCAGAGTTATTTTCTATAACAGATTCGTGCTGGAGTGTCTCGACTAGACTTCAAGAGCTATGGGAGTGTAAGGACGTATTAAGAAAGTTGCCAATCCAGCTTAGGCTTGCAAATGTGATCGCATACTTCATAGAAGCACTTTTCTTGTGAATAATATCCATAATACTTTGTATGATGGATCGGTATCATCGTTGCCTGAACTAATTTACCATTCAAGAGTTTCTTTAGTAGTCGCCTCAACAATGATATTGAATTGAAAAGTTTTAGCGTTAATTAAATTATAAGAATACTAGGTAGATGCGCGTTTCTTATACATTATAGACTTGTAATATAGAAACGATATTTTTTAGTTAGGTACTAAGAGAGAATAACACTTAACCTCATCCTTTAATTTCAATAAAACATTTGAAAAAAAAAATCCTATTATAAAAAATGTCCTCCTTGCGTACGAAAATTTGAGATGATAAACAATATTACGGCAATTAAAATACAATTTGGAGAGTCCCCAAGTTAACATTTGGATTAAGTTTTCCTTTCGATTTTTAATGAGGCGTCATGTTGGACAGTGGAAACATTAATGAGGGCGAGTAAATAGCGGACTTTTCCGTACGGAATAGGATACTTGACATTCTTTTTAATTTGCAACACAAGCTAAAAAGTAGAATAAGAAAAAATTGGCTTTATTCGAAGACATAATATACATAGTGGGTTTACAACCTCCGTGTTGATATTTGGCGTAGTATTTATTACGGCGGGTATAATATAAAGCGATTTTAGGTTGTGTCCTCAATTAAGCTTCGGTGTCATAAAGGGCCGTAAAGGGCTTCGTACGCGACTGTACTTGGTTATCATCCCAGATAGAAACTCGCCCACGAGCCGCGGGTCCGGATCGAAAGCGCAGTTTTATGGTTTTTCTGTGCGTGTGTTAGTACCTACTGAGGCCACATTGCACGAGTGCCCGACAAGTAGAGTAGGACGGAACATGGGAATCACTTCCCACACAAACGTACTACGCGTTACTTTGATATCCGATTGATATCTTTCGATTCTCACATATAAACATCTACCTACGTATGTGAATTTATTTTCTCAGACTAAAACATTTGTTTAAATTAAATATTTCAGTCTAAGATTACAATCTAAGGTTTTGGCGGTTTTCACAATTTACATATTCGAACAATAAATCTCCAGTATGTTTAATTCATCGGCCCCGACCTACATTCGTTTAGGTTGCAAATTAAATAATTTCACTTGTTCTACTTTAACTTATTTCTTACTTATGCTTGCTACGTTTGTTAAAACTTTGGATGCAAAATTTTTTGTAAAACTACATACTACTGAAAACACGACGGGAACTACCTATTGCTTTGTAAATAGATTTCGCTCATATAATGTAAATTGCGAATATCTGTAATGTCGCTGTCGAAAATCGTATTTTCATTACCGTGACTAATTCTGCTTTGTTTGTATTTGTTTTTCGCACTAAATTGCCGAAATTGCCGAACGCCAACGCCGAAACGGCAGCCGATGTCGGCTGCCGTTTCGGCGTTGGCGTTTCAATGAATACAAATCGGATGCTGTCAGTATATACGATATAATGGTGACGATTGCTTACATGTTTGCGATTGTAGTAGATATCACATGTATTAATAGATTGCGGTCGATCAAGACTGCCGTTTTACTTGGTACAGTCTGACCCAGCCGGATTTAGCGGCATATCGACTCAGGTTTATAAACTGCAATTTTAATAGATAGAATCAATGCTACAGGAAATTGCTTCACATTATTATCAGAAATTCATAATAAATAAAGCATCGCCACAACAAAGATAGACTAGATCTATCAACAATATTATTCATAGATGTAGATAGTAGTTAATTTTATCAAAATATTAGCCGAGATAAAAGCTCGCATTATAATTGTTATAAGCAAAATGATTTTATTTGGGGCTTTGTTTACTTTATTCCAACTAGTTTAAATTTCAAAATAATTAGGTACAATACGAAATAAAATTTAAATAAATTAGCCGCAGTTGTTACCCAAATTCATGACAAAAAGGAGCCGTAAAAACACCGTCACTTTGAAACAGTCACAACAAACCTCCGGCACACGTTACAGAAAGAAGCAATCAGACGCAGCGTAAGTAAATAAAAATAAGAACAGAGACGCGTAATGAATCGCGCGGGAAGGAGGCGCGAGCGAGCGCGCCGAGCGCCGGGACTAGAATGCGGGGGCGCGAATACACCGCTAGCATCCAGCTTTTCCCTCCCCCCTCCTGCAGACCCACACGCTCCCTCTACCCCCACGTCTGATAACCTGCTACTTCGGAAGTCACTAAACTCCGTCATGAATGTTACCCAGGCACCAACACCCGACTTGTGAAAGAAAATGTGAATTTTATTGAAAAGGGGTCGGTGTTGCGCCACTAACCTCTCTTTGTGTGAAAATCGATGCTTTATCGCCTATTAGGTGTTACGAAATCAAGTCGTGTCGCGGCCGAGAATGTTAGCGTTTCTCGCCACTAAAAGCTTTGTTAAAGTTAAGTTCGTGTTGTAGTAATATCATAAGTGGAGAGACGCCACCGACTCTAAGCTTTTACAGTTAAATTAACATAAATAACCGCGATTTGGCTTTACAAAATGTATGTCAACTCCTCAAGTACCTAGGAGAAGTTTTTGTTATGGTTTTTCCATTCCATAATCAGTTCTAACGAACATTTTAGGTATGTAGGTAGGTAGCCTAATCTAAGTAAAGGTACTTAGGTAATTTTAAGATTAAAAATCGATTCTAATTTAACATTTCTCTACGATCTTTCAGCATTGATATTCTACATGGTTGCTTGGAGTATCCTGATGAGCTGAACTCCCATGTGGCCAGCACTAGATAAGTTCACATTGTTTGCAGCTGCATACAACATCGTTGGAGGTTTTAAAGATTGTTACAATGCACACATAAATTTTACGCTTTAAAATTTCTGTTATTTCCCAAAGTTATTGTTTGTATACAAATTTTCCACGAGAATCATACCTTATTTTCAAAATGATATCTAGGTTACATTTGCGTTCCGTAGTTTCTGTCAAATTTCATTATTTAAAACAAGCTTGAATCAAAGCATTTTTCTTCAAATTATAGATTAATTTCATTTTAAAGTTAGAGTAATTAGTTTTCATAGTTTCCCACTATAAACAATTCTCAGAAACGTTTCAATTAGAATCAAATAATAAAATATCTAGATAGACAAATAGACTCCGTTATTTTATAAAGTGCAAGTGATATTCAACCTTAAGGTGTAAAAGAATATCAATTTCCTTGACTTTACTTACCAACCCATTGTATGCTCCTATTTTCGAATTCAAGTCACTCTTAAAATAATTAAGGTACTGGTTACCATTTTCCACCAGTTTCTGATGCAAGTTCCTCACAAAAACAAAACACTAACTGATACTACATAATGAGTTCTTACATCAGTCAGGTACTCCTTTTTCCCATATAATTATGGCGCCCGCAATTCGCCCGAAGCTCGGCGCAAGCGCCGCTTACATTGCGTCAGACAGCGATCAGCGACACCTGTCAGATCAGATCCTTTCCAATGAACTTTAATATTTCTGATGAAATTTTATTACACTAATGCCTGTTTTCTATACGGTTATTCTTTATATACTTATATTTTTTTCAGCCTAATTGTTGTTATGGGCAAAGGTCACTCTTTATCCTTTTATCTCTATTTTGAGCTAATGTAGACCAATTGTGTCTGGAGGCATTTGGCTCCATCATCGCTGCAAGGGTCTGCATATAACTGCGAATGCCTTAATAAAAGCGTACTGTTTGATTTTCAATGCTCGGATTAGCTTTGAGAATTGAAAATCCAACAGTGCATTAATATTAGAGCATTCATTTAGCTGTCACCTAGTGTTGGTGAGATTGAGCATTACACTCCTTTGATTCGATTCTACTTGAGTAAATAGGATTTTAATTTATTTGAAAAGTCTGGATCTTTATGTCAGAATGATCATTTTTTCTTATTCTTTATCATCTTTTCATTTATTGAGTGAAATTTTGAATTCTCAGAAGTAGTTTTATTGATTGCATTTTGAAGACCTTTATTAGACCAGACATCAATTACACAGTAATTTTCATTAATGTGTAACTTAACGAAGTTATTTTTTTATTCCAAAAATCCACACAGTTCCCCCAGAAATTGCTCAGAAGATACATAAGCCTTGGGGGTTTCAATAGTAATTTTGAATCTCGCTAAGGTGTATCGGTATTCCGTGCACTTAGCGAATATTATTATTACGTACGTAGTATATTTAGGTATTCTCTTTACCAAGAAGAAAATTACCGACTCATTTGTTAGTAATCTGCGGAAGTATATATTTTTTAATTTTCATTAATTATAACATTTGTTTAGATCGTTAAAATCACATTAAAGTTATAACAAAACTTATTTGCAATTTCTCTATCTAACTAGAAACAGCTATTCCTCTCAATCCAGATTTTCCCGGAATTCAGTAATAATGCTTGGCTCTAAGAACGGAGCGTCCGGTCTAATTAATTAGGCTCGACAAAATTACGATAGACTTGAAAACTAATGTTTTTCATGGAATTAGCGTTCTGAAGTCTAATATTTATTTCTACGAAAAGGATTACCGACTTTGAATAAAATTTGAGCAACGGTATCGTCACAAGAATCTATAGAAAGATAAGTGCCAATTTACAATACCCCACATGTATATAATATGTAGGTACCTACATAAATACCAAATTCAGATCTAAATATATCGTCGGGAAACGCAGGGCGATTCCGCAAAGAGCCGTCAGCAAAGAAGACGGGGCCCCATAGGGTCAGTGCCTGCCAGGGTTGCGGAATTTGTTCGAAAGAGTCAACGCGACCCTGGAACGCAAAGGGCACAAGAAGGAACACGGGTGGGTTTTAGTCAGTAAGAGTCTGACACTCTCTTCCGCTTCGCCCAGAGCGGAAGAAGACATTTGATGATTTCCCATCCAAAAAAAAAGGTCTACGTATATAAAAATAAAAACCGTTTCTAAGATTGACAGGGTGGGCAGTTTTGAAACTAAAACCGATCTAGAGACAACCACAACAAAACATCAACAAAATTGATATAATCTTGTTTAGGTATTGGATAGAACGCAACATAATACCAAATCATACCAGTGCCCGTACTACGAAGTGCCAATGCTATCAAGATTGGGTGTGAGGGAAAGGGATAGTGCTATTCGTCTCTCTCTGACGCAGGAATCATGATGGATTGAAGACGTCATGGTAGGGCTGCAGTTAGCTAATTTTGGACTCCGCCAATGGCTTAGCAAAGTCAGCACGGTAGCGTTAACTTTGCACACCTTGCCGTCTTCGGCCGTTATATACGGGCGAGGAGCACCTGCCTATAAATGCGGCCTAAGTGTAGCTCAAACCACACAGGGGATGCTCTTAGCGAGCGGTCATTTAGTTTTTAAGTAGTTTTAAGCCCTGGCTGGGGGCCTTAAATTCATTTAAGGCCACCACAGGAAGATTCGGTTAAGCAGTAACCAACCTTAGTGTGCTGAACTGCGAGTGGTCCTATCAAATAAAAAAAAAGCTGTAACCAAAACTAAAAAATAGTGTGCATCGCACAATACTGTGGCCTTGGTGCGAGTTTTACAACCGTACCAGTCGAGAATGTTTACCATAGCGCGATCGAGTACGATTAAAAACGCGGACTAAGACCTCAGTTTATCGCAAACCTATAGGGTGATTGAACAATTTACAATTTCCAAGTTCACATGGTTCAAATTAGAAGCAGTACTAATGATCTTTTCATGGATAAGTTCGTACTTCCAGTAGGTATAACCCGATTATCTTCTGTATTTAACACGGGTAGCTAAAAGGCAATATATCACCACTTGCATGTGGTGTTTTCTTTAAAGAAAATAAGATACATATTTATACTTAGCACATACAAAATTACGTACATATAATGTAAGAACACTTCATTTTAAAACGATAACATTTCGACAAAATGCCCGATCACCAATAGTTGTCTGATGCTGGTTTACTGAACCTCATGATAATTCCGTAATTCACGTGTATAACCCAAACCTGTTTTAACCACATGTGCATCTTAGGCTTGTCTAAACGCCTACTCGCCACCAGACAGGGGTAACTAGCTAAACAGTCGGCATACCTCTATGGAAGCGAAGCCTTACCCACTCCAATTAATTGGTTAGAACTATCAGGAACACGTCATCGGATCGAATCATCGGATTCCCGTTTATCCGCTTTGGTTCCTATTAAACGCATACATGCATATGTACATATCTGCATGGCCTTAAGTTTGTTGAAATCGAATTCAGTTAAACTGAAGCAATATCTTTGATTATTTATTGAACATACCTAAAACCTAGCTTTTAATACCATTAAAAATATACAGCCATTGGGTATCAATAACACGAATTACGCAAAAAAATATTTTTACAGCTATTTAGCGCCTGGAAAAATGTTGAATGTTGATAAAAATTAGCTTCTATATCCGCTGTCGATGGAGTTATATTTTCGTGTTAAAATAAAACTGATATAAACTCTTAAAAACCATAGGTAGAGAGTATATGCGGGTTCCTACTAAAACGAAACATTGATTAACGACCCACTGTAAATGAGCTAGGGTTTTCTAAGCGTCTGCAAAATTTATTTATTGTATTGCTCCCGACTCCTAAGTCCCGAGCAAAGGAAAACATCGTTAGTCCAGCCACGGAAAAACCCGCAAAGGCGTGTATAAACAAAGATATAAAAAAATGGTTATCCCTAACGCTGGGCCTTTAACAGGGATGGCTGACGGTTATGACTAGACAGTCATAACCGCCGTGATTTTTTTTTTAAGGATTAGAAATCAGCAAATTACTTATTTCGGAGCTTCTCTGAGCGGAGCGAATGAGAGTGTCAGACTCTCACTTTTAGTAAGTGAGAGTCTGACACTCTCATTAGACTCTCACTCAATAAAAGTGAGAGTCTACTAATCCGTGTTCCTCCTAATTCCTCTCTTTTGAACAAATTCGCAACCCTAGCAGTGGCCAGGCCACGGTGTTCTCGTAGACTCATATAAGTTTTACAATATTGACAGTCATTGATAAAATTGGTGTAATTCAAATTGAAAATGAAAAAGATATACGTGAATTTCAGAAATTTTCTTTGATCATATTGTTGTTTTTAAATGTTTTTTTATTGTTCATGTACGCATGCGGAACCTAAAAAAAAATGTGATATCATAAATGAAAAAGCTGAGAAACGTATTTTATTTTAATTTTCCTATCCATTTTAATATGGTTCCAGAATTGGGAATCAAATAAACAATTCGCAGAAATAAAATAATAAAATTGGCCTTTGGCTTCAAAGTTGGTATTGTTCAAAAGCGAAACAGAAATAAACACCCTGCCACTACAGCTATTTTAAGATAAAAAGGAGTCACAAAACCTATTTCACTCGCAAAGCTAAAGTTAGAAAACAATATGGCACCAGCATTTCCAATTTAGTTTTTTGTTAGGCCTGTGTTTTCTCGAGTTACTTAAGAAAACTTATTTCACACATCATTTATCAATCCTGATCTACCACGAATAACCTTGTAGGTTTTACGTAATTTACGCAAATGTAAAAAAAAACATCACGAGTGTTTACTACAAGGGTTAGGCAGTGGTGACCTCATAGAAGGTATACCCACTTTTTGCTAGTTATTTTACAAGACGCTCGTAGGGTCATCAAGAGTTCAGATTTAGGTTTCTTGTGAGAAATTTGTTATGTTAAAACTCGATAGTATCTTCCCCGCCCTGGAATCGAACTCAAGTTCTCATAGTAAGCAACGGTTGAAGGACTTACGACCACATGACCAACGACCCATTCCGGCGTATTTCAAAATATTAAAGCTGCTTTTACAGATATCAATTTCTTGATATACATATATTGCATGTTACATGTTTACTTTTGGAATCCTAGTTTGATGAAACTACGGTTTTTATGCAAGTTTAATAGGAAAGCAGAGTATTAATATAATGCACAGATGAGCGTGAATGCAACTTTGTAATGTATTGTAACTATCGGTCATATAAAATTGTCTTTGTGGAAGGTCAATTAGTGCCTATTTGCCTATTTGCGAATTTACAGTCATTTGATCGGTTGACGCGGTAAATGAGTAATATGTTAATATGTTTTTTGTATAACAGTTTTGAATCTATGGCAAATCTGAAAGCTTTTGTCGGTAGGTATATGGTGTCAGTTCATAACGTAGTTTTCAGTTTACGATTTCGTTTGTCGAAACTTCGACATCTTAAACAACAACAATTTTGTTTTCAATCGATAACTGGATGAAAGAGACGGATGAAAATCCAATTGTTCCAACAATTCAAAATAATGTTATAAAACAAAATGATATCTAATAAAATAAGTCGTCACAAACGTCTCTAAATATAAACATCAGGATGAACATCTGTCTGTGTTTTACTGCGTCTAAATAATAACCGATAATAATATCTTATCGTTGTGGGCGGAAAATTGCATCAGGGAAATAGCCACCGAGAGATATCCCCGAGTTATTACGTTTTACGCATTCGCAAAAATATTTTCCGTTGTTGAATATGGCGATTCAAATTAAAAAGTTTGGGTTTAACTGAGGTTTTAATGTCTCACGAGAGTGTTTGAAGATTGTTTTTGACCAACATGTAGGAATCGTGATATTTACATATACTTATCTTGATTGAATTTAATTTAAATTTTATTTTGAAACTCTCTTTTGAATTGATAAAACAATTATTATTATATTTACATTGTTTTTTTTTAATATTGTATGTTTTGATTTTAAATTAAATAGGTATCTTACAAATGATGAAATTGGAAGATGGTTGAAATATTTCCTTACAATTTTCCTCAGAGTTCTGAGAAGCTATTTCTGGTAACCTGATATTGTTAAATAGAAACGCAAAGTTTAGTTTAGCGAAATGTTTAGTTAGTAATTTCGACATAAATCTTGTAGTGTGACACAAATTCGCTGTTTACACCGATCAAACTGAGGGTAGGTGGCGGGCTGTCAGCCGCATACGTGTAACGTCACTGAAGAAATGAGCCTCGACGACATGACACTTGACTGACTCCCGCGTTAATTTGTAACAGAAGTTCTATATCCAACAGTAAGCGAATATATATAAACTACGAACCGCAAGCCTACAAGCACGCGAGGTAAAATGGCGACGCACAATTCCTAAACTCGGTTCGGTTATTGCTCTCAGTTTACTTTAGAGATAAAAACGTCTACTATGACAGTAACGCAGATTTATTCTAACTAGACGTGGCAGACGAAATTGTATAATACGGAAACTACGACTTTCGGGCCGTTTTTGCCCTCGCCCGTTTTGTGTAATTTTTTCAAAGCTGGAAAACGTTTACGTAAATGCTCTTAGTGTAATTTGTCCAAAAATATCCCTGGTGTCATTTTTTTAATGAAATGCTGAATTCGCAAAATTTGTGTCCCAAGATAACACAGCTAGCTAAATGGAAACAAAGCAATTCTTAAATTATCTCAATTAGGGTGGTACCTTTCTGGAAATGGGCATATCTTCTTAGTAATTAATGTTTGTTAAGAGTGAGTTTTAACAAAGTGCGCCAGAATATTCTTACGCGAATAAAATCAATTCCTTTATAAGAAACACATAATCATAACAGCATTTTACAATTTCTTTAGCATTAACGAAATTGAAAGCGTAGCCTTAGGTAACGATAGTTCTGTTGACTGAAAGGTCGGGCCTATTAGCGTCTCAAACACACTCAGCGGATTGAAAATATTGGCGAACATTTTCATACCGACGAAGGATATAAAATTGGCATTATTCCTGTTTGCGAAGATATAAAATCGATGGTCGGCTGTCATCTACACATGAATCATTAATGAGTGCGCTCTATAGGCGACGGGTCCGGCCTGTCACATCCAGTAATACACTGATATTTTAGGGACAGCCTCCGTCGCCAACTCCGCTCTCGTTCCCCAAAGATTTGCACAGACCTTCGAACGGAAGATTGAGAACTGTTAAGGCTCCCTCGATCCCCACCATTGTATACCAACGTCGCCTTTTATTTCCTGTGAAATATATATGTAATGCGTTAAAAGTTGAGACCTTAAACGGGACATAAAACCTTAATTTTACTGTTGGCAACGCGACGGATAAAAGTTTTAAGCGATTTCATCGTTTGTTTACATCAGGTTTGAAACTACTTCTTACTTTGAAACAACATTCGTTTGTGATTACATTTAGATTGACTTGGAAATTAATGCAATTCTGTTTTAAACACACAATTTGTTCCATACTTTGAAAATCTTTTATTGAGCTCATTATTGGGTTGATATCCAATCAAGCTGTTCGGCCAGTATCATCGTTAACACGATTATTCTCAATCGTGCCCTCATTAACGGATTCAACGAAGGACTATCGGTACTGAGTCTACCGATTCGCGTTAATAAAGATTTTCTAATAGTGCTAGAGTGCAATAACAGTAACAGTTTAATGCACTAATAGCGACAATATCTGCCGATAGCGACCCTCCGGATACGCACGACCCAATTACAGCATACTATCTATATCTGTTTCTATCAAATGCGTAGATACGACACTCGTTCTACGAGCCTACGAGGGGACAGCTGACCGACTTTAATCATAACTAATAATAATAGGTATTTACATAATGTTTTATATGTAATATATTGAAGAACAAACCACAAACTTTCTTATGCAGCCTTCCTACATATTCCCCAAGCTGATTCATTCTTAAAGCATTAAGCCTAAAAGTGAACAGGAAAATAAAGAAAGATTATTTTCTAATCTCTATAAAATATTCCCAAGGGTTGTCGCATCGGAAAGGTTTCCGATTCTCGCACAAAAAGTTGAGGGATAAGTTACAAAGTTCCCTGGACAGTTGGTCACTCTTCCTTGTTTACCAAAGTTGGTTTGTCACCGTTAAGTGCTAATGAGAAACGATGTGCGGATAATGAAGATAGAATGTGTCACTATACGATTATTTAGTTATAGACTCAAGGTTTTTGGGTCAATACTATCTAACTTATACTACTTTTGACACTATCAGAAAATATATTAAATCTTACAGAAGATAAGGCACTATAAAAATGTCGTTACTATTACTATTCCTCGAAAATATTGTATCTCATGAAGGTTCTGATGTAATTTGATTTATGTATGTGGGGTAAATTTTGTAACTTTACAAAACACTTAATTTTGAATGAGTAGATACCCAGACACTTAAATTAACTATTCCTACAAAATAATAGTCCCATGCGTATTCCTGACAAGTAAGCGGAGTCAATAAATTCTCGCAACACGCTCCCGAATGGAAATGAGTTCGAAAAACTCATGTCACCGCGGAAATATTGTTTGTTTGTTTGTTGACGTGCTACGAGACCTGGGAAGTTGACAAACGTGATGAAAAAAATATTGGAAAAGTTTGCGACGCGAGCTCTTTAAACGAAGCCTATGATGTTCCAAGAGATTTAGATGATATTACGGAAACAGACGCAGAACCCTCGGTAGTGCATCATTAAGAAGTTACGTTTTTGGCTACGCATTTTTTTATACCTACCGGGAGGACTGACGCGTAATTGCAGAGGACAGACGTGTGCAGAAAATAGAGATGGCGGACAGACATCAGTGCGACATAACGGTGTAGCCAGATATATAGATAGAGTTCACCTATCTTACACTTAAGCTATAAATGCTTGGCCATCACAAAAGGTACGTCAATGATAAAGCATTAGATTTCCCAGCCTTTCATAAATTAGAGATTTTTTCGCACCTTTGAATTTCCATTGCACATACGACTAAGTAAATTGCAGTTAAGTGCATTTGCTTGGAATTCTTTTTTGTACGATTTTTTTCCATTTTATAAGTAGTTGATTATATGCCTCTGGCTACTGTGCTGTGTACTATGTTTTGCCAATGCATCATCGGCTTAGCATAATATCCTATGATAAACCGTTACGAAATTATGACTAACACAACTGAAAATATTCCGTCATTGTTTAAACAACAATCGCACTTGAAATAATGTATTTGTTTACAATATGTACATGTTTAATCGCACTTCCTTTTTTTAGATAACGCCATCCAATATCGAGCAGAAAATATTTGTAATGACATAGTCGTTATTTTCAATGAGTTGCTTATCAATGCAACATTTTAATCGCGCTAATTGCATTATGCTAACACAAACCAATTAGCGCGATTAAAATTTTGATTTTTATGTCGAAGTCAAAAACGACATTTTTGAACTTGTCATCGGTATAAACAATACGGTGTGACAATAAAAAACTACTGTCAAAAATGCATGATTATATTATCTACTTCTAAAGGCCTCGAAATAGTGTAGGTACTCGTCGTGAAATTAGCCTTGTAAGCAAGATTTTTAAAGACTTTCCCACAAGCTCGACAGGTTATACCAGACAAAAGAGGGTTCACTTAGTGCCTCATAATGGTGCTCATGGACGGGGCCACTGAAAGAAAATTAATTTATACGTTGGCTCGCTTAGAAGAAAAATTACAAAAGGTAATTAAACAAGACGTCCTTCTTCATTAGCCGAGCTTGGACGCCCTTTGTTGGTTGAAATGAATTTATTTGTCTCACCCTGTGGTAGGTGTTTACTCTTTTTAATAATGACAAACAGTTGAAAAGGGGATTTTTGACCTCTTAGTTTGAGAAGCATCATTTACTGTTAGCTCGAGTGCTGACTGTGAAATAACTTGCTTGGCGGAGTACATTTTTAGGAGTATCGTCTACTGTCTGGGGACATACCAATTTGTTCACTGTTCTCAGTACAGTCGTTTTCAATAAGTGTCCAACTGTCGCCCGTGTGACAGCGCTATCATTTATCGTCGTGATGAGATTAAAGTAATGCAATAAACCTTAATGAGTAATTTATTGCTCGGTACGATAACTAATATAATTGAATGATCCTATTTACGGCGAGCCCCAACGAGAAAATAAACATTTACATTGATTTATTAAAACTATTAATTTTTAATTACATGCACAATGTTGCCATTACTCTGGATTTATGTACGTAACTTGCAATACTGAACGTTTTTCGATAAAAGTGTACCACGTTGCCGGGTAATAACACAGTGAAATATGAGACATTTATATCTTATTTTAGAAAACAAAGTTTCACCAGTCGTAATAAATCAAGGGAATGGGCCATTGAGAAATATCTCTTCTCTTTACTTGTCCATCGAAGTGTCAACATACTCATTTTGATTCATTAACCTCTTGTTATATAACATTAACACATCCTCTTCGATATTCCTTTCTAATAATATTGACTCCTTTATTCTAAATTCCTCCCTAGTCTAAATTCATATCTTAGACTTTATGTACATCAGATTATGATCTCATCTGACTAGCTGAAATCTGAATTCGCTCAATCTAAATTAATCCAGGTTTGACCTGATTTAGTTAAATATTCATTTCCCTTCTAAAGCTAAATTGTTTGTGAGGTCGCAGACATTGGTTGTCAAGCTGAAACTAAAAACTCCCAACCCACATAAACCTGTGTGGGTTTTGTTGTTTTACCTAAATAGATATTTTCAAAACATAGGTCATCGCTGAATAGTTTTTCCCGCAAAACGAAATAAACACATCAAAAGTATCTAGGGATCAACATATATTTTTGCAATAACTTTTCTCCTGATTGATATTAATTAAAATTTTCTTTAAGGATTCATCAAATAAAGTGTTTTCGTTTGTCACAGTAACGATAAACCAAGTCACCTTTGCATTAATAAAGAAATTTGCCATTTTCCTAATAAAGGGATTTTTGACATTTGAACCACTAACATTAAAGTTCGAAAAAAAGACTGAAATAACAGTTTTCTTTAAAATTTTATTGGGTAACTTAAACAATTAATAATCCGTGTTTCTACCGCGAACACTAACAACACAAGAACATCGGTTTGGCATACTCAAAATGAGTTCATCCAAATCACGCTGTGGAATGGCCGCCCATGTTCGTTGCAACAACAAAAAAAGGTCTTCTTGCGACTGGATACCCTCCATATTCGGCAGAGCTCTTCGCTTACCTTGGCTGAGCGCCATGGAGGACGGTATCGCTGCACCACACGGAGACAAGACCGATACATTCAAATCTTAACTCGAAGAGCTCCAACAATAACCGCCATGATGTTAGCCGTGAGGCTTCATCACTCTTCAGGGAACTTAATTAGCGACCAAACAGTCAGAAACCGCTTGCATGAAGTGAACCTTCATTCCCGAAGACCGCTACGGGTACCACCTATAGCAATGCACAATCGTAGGATTCGATATCAATGGGCTCTTGAACACAGAAATTGGGCAGAAGAACAATGGCGTTTCGTGTGCTTTTCTGATGAGTCTCGTTTTGGTATGAGACCGGATACAAGACGTATACGACACTGGAGAACCCCTGGACGCCAACAGCGATTAAAATCCTGCCAGGAAGTCCATCCTTATAGTGGTGGAACCATCATAGTATGGGCGGGTATTTGGATCGGCGGAAGAACTGAGTTGATTTGGATCAGAGGCAACCTCAACGCTCAAATTTATGCTGAGACGATTGTATCAGACGTCATCGTTCCTCTACAAGTGCAAATCGGTCCCTTATTTCAGTTAATGCATGATAATGCACGACCGCACACCGCAAGAGTTGTAAGACAGACTCTCGCCGCAGCTAACATCAATGTCCTGCCCTGGCCTGCTCAGTCGCCAGACTTGAACCCGATTGAGCATGCATGGGATATGCTACAGAGAAGAGCTCTGCCGAATATGGAGGGTATCCAGTCGCAAGAAGACCTTTTTTTGTTGTTGCAACGAACATGGGCGGCCATTCCACAGCGTGATTTGGATGAACTCATTTTGAGTATGCCAAACCGATGTTCTTGTGTTGTTAGTGTTCGCGGTAGAAACACGGATTATTAATTGTTTAAGTTACCCAATAAAATTTTAAAGAAAACTGTTATTTCAGTCTTTTTTTCGAACTTTAATGTTAGTGGTTCAAATGTCAAAAATCCCTTTATTAGGAAAATGGCAAATTTCTTTATTAATGCAAAGGTGACTTGGTTTATCGTTACTGTGACAAACGAAAACACTTTATTTGATGAATCCTTAAAGAAAATTTTAATTAATATCAATCAGGAGGAAAGTTATTGCAAAAATATATGTTGATCCCTAGATACTTTTGATGTGTTTAATACAATAACCAAAATTCGTCTTCGTCTTTTAAGTTGTACGGTTTTAGGAGACGACGCCAGTCAGGCGCATATACAGGGACCTCTCTGTCTTCAACAGTAACACTTTTGTTCAGGATTGTACAGCTTGCCGACAACAACAGACATGTGAACAAGATCCCTACGTTGTACTGTGGTACAGTCGGTAGTATAAATGCGAAGTTCGTCTTAAAAGACCCATTTAGGGAAGACGTGTGAGTGTACTGTTACCCTGTGACGGGTCGCTAAGCACTTCGCTTAGCGCACAATAGCACTATATAGCAACATTTTTCCTTCAGTCAGCTGAAGCTAAGAAGATAAATTGTACAGCAAGAATCTGTAAGCAAGCTTTTAACTATAATGATTATTCTATCCTGTCTAGGGTGATCCAACTCGAAATTTATATTTTTCGTCTAAAAATAACTGAGATATTAATCGTCTTATGATGAGGCTATAAACTCAATTAATAAGATATTATTTAATCACGCGTATTCTTAGATGTCCAACTGTCATCTATTTATTAATCTTTAGTAGACAATCTTCTAATCTTTCACCAACACGCAATGTCATGCGTCAACCTCCAAATAACAAGACGCGTCACAAAATTAAACAATTACAAGATAAATGAACTTTGAACCCGCCCACTACTGAAAAAATGCAGTCATCTTTCATTAAGCAATTGAAGAAATCTCTTCAATTGATTAAAAAATTGCTCACTCTAATTTGGGTATTATTCTAGTAAATGTTATTTCATAATAACAGTTCGTGACATCTGTATTTAAGTTTTAATCACTGTCACCTACATAATAAGCAATAACATACCGTGATATAAGTGATTTATAAAAAAAATAATTGCTTAAAAAAATATATTGCTGTATAGAAGTTAGAAATCCCGATCCCAGCTTATCTGGGAAGGTTGCGGTATTTGTTCGAAAGAGTCACCGCGTTCCTGGAATGGTTGGGTTCTGACACTCCCTTTCGCTCCGCTCAGAGCGGGAACAGTAATTTGATGATATCCCACCTAGAAAAAAAAGCTGGACAGAGGGTCAGACAAAGAAGAACACGGGCGTGGACTTTCCAAAACATTACATTTCTCCTACTGATTCCACTTAAATCGAATGACGTCACAGCCCTAGCAATCGTAACAAATCTAATTTAAGTAGTTTTCTCAGCACTCACTTTAATTGAGTAACTACAACAAAAAAACGTTTGACCTAAACCAGTGGTTTGCACTTAAAGCAATTCAAGTGACTTTCAATGTTTGTATCGCTAAAAGCACTTATCGCGCACTGAAAATAATGTTGTTTCACATTTCCAAATAATACAACAATAACATTAAATTGTAAGCTTAGCTTAAAATCATTTTATAACTACCTATACATTTTATGACTAACAACAATAGCACTTATTCAACAAATAACATTGCCTTCGCAATTAATCCAATGTCTTCGCATTAGATTAATTTAAATATTTATTATTTATATATTTAACACGAAAGGTATTTTATTTAGAAGAAAAAAAAATCTCGAAGTATAAAACTTCGAGATTTTTTTCAAGTTCAGTGAGCTACATCTTGTAATGTCACCAACTTAGGAACATAATAATATTATGATTCTATGGGAGTATCACGAGTTTTAAAGTTCTAAAATATGTTTAATTAGGTTTTGTTGAACATTAAATGAACTTCCTACAATATTTAAAGTACAGAGGTACTACTGGGGCTACGTAATTCATGGTTCAATCTCCTGCAGATTTACTTATGTTAATAAAACCAAAAGAAAAAAGGTACCGCCAACTAGTTCTGCGATCTTTTCTCTCCCCTGCTCGGTTAAGTTAAAGAATTCTGAGAACCGCATTCCTTGACTGCTGCAGTGAATTTTTACCTATTGCTTCTTTTTCCACTTCGTGGCTACTTATTCTATACCGACCAAGGAATAAAGAGTAAGTCTACAAGTGTCCGAGTTGGTTTTTCGTTTCGGAAAAAAATATAAAGACTATGTTTTTTTTTTGTTTGTACCGAATGAACTCCGAAACTACTGAACCGATTAAAAAGAAATACCAATTGAAAGCTACATTATCAATAGGTACGAATAACATAGACTATATTTTATCTCCGTATTCCCACGGGAACGTGAACTATGACGTTGGATAATTTGGAAACGTCCCGCTTCGTGGGCGCTTCACTCTAAGGTACAAAGTAATCCATTACAATCAGTCACTTTGTTTGCATGACAAATATCAAATGAATTAATATTAACATTAAGTCTTTTCACGCAAATTATTATGATTCTCAAACCAGCATTGAAAGAAAAGCAACACAGCTATTTGCCCTTCACAAATATTTGAATTACACAACAAAGTTAAACTTGCCAAAGGGAAATGTATTACTTAATAGCCTTTTCAAGTGTTAGGTTAGGTTCCTTCGCAACAGTTGTCTGGTGGCGTCGTTCCCACACCTACACACAAAACTTCATGTGTAACATCGAACTACCAATAAGCAATTTCACGCAACAGGAACTCCTCTATAATAAAAACTACATAAATTCTTATATTTATAGTATCGGGTAAACACAAGTATTATGAAAACAAAGAGAAGAAAAGTTTCATTAACGCAGCGACGACAACTTGGATAAATATGAAATAAACGCTCATAGAGCTGGATTAGGGAGGGTCGCGGGACGCGGGATCCCGGAATGGGAGATTAGAGAGGGGACGCCATCAGATTGTCCGGAATCCGGATACGTCGTTGACGCCCAGTTGTGGGGAAATGTTTAATTTTGCGTGAAGAGTCAAGCACATCGAATACATAGTTGTTGTAAATTACAGATGACTTTCCATTACGGATGTGCAGGAAATGATTTATTTAAGGTAGTATTTGAGGTAAACGGACATTCATGTTTAATTTTATAGAGTAGTCACCAACAGGCAAAGGAATTTAATACGTGATAAATGATATTTATATTGTAAGTAGGTTAAACATAACACTTTTACACGTCCAATATTTCTTGTAATTTTAAGCTAGATGAAGCCGGTGTTTTCTAGCCGACTACCCTAATACAGAATTCAAATGAATAATTAAATTGTATGATATTTCTAATTCGATTGCGGTCTCATGGCAATATCGTATCAATAAATTTCACAAGGACATTCAGTAGGTACAGTAATCTAGGTACACCACAAGCTTTACAACATCGAATTAACTAACCATAATAATTTCCATAATTTATTATTTTGTGGCTGACACTTAAATTAAAAATGTTGCCGACAGGTGTAATTAATTTTCGACCAAAATAATGGGTAATTCATGTAAATAGATCGATGTTACGTCAAAGCAAATAATTACAGAAATTTAATCTTACTGACATAATAATACTAACTAATATTATAAATGCGAAAAAGAGTTTGTTACGCGTTCATACTTAGACCAAAAAACCGACTTTAAAATTCTTTCACAATGGAAATCTACATTATTAGTGAGTAATATAAATTTCATCCCCGTATTCCCATGGGAATGGGAAATATGCGGGTGACACCGTGGGGCGCTACTAATATTGGTTTAATATTATTATAAATGCGAATGTATGTATGATTGTTTGTTACTTAATGGCACATATGTAGGTATGTAGATTATACTCTGGAATTACATATCGGATACTTTTAATCCCGGAAGTATGTTCCCTTGGTATAACTTTCGACGGGCGGCAGCTAGTTAAATATATATTCCGAAATTCTCTTTAATCATCTCCCGACTTATTATTATTCTAACAGAATTTTGACGTCAGGGATTTAAGTAGTAAGTAGTTTTCATGGCCCTCGGAACCGGCCACCACCGGGAACCCAGGTAACGGTAGGAGGGGTTCACATCGGCGTCGGGTCAACGATGAGGTACCTGGGCCTCGTCCTCGATAGCCGGTGGAACTTCGCGGAGCATTTCCGACGTTTGGCACCCAAACTAGGGCGGGCTGGGGCTGCCTTCAAGCGGCTCTTGCCCAATCTGGAGCCGTACCGTAATGCCGGAGGCTGTACGCGGGGATCGTGCGGTCCATGGCCCTTTACGGGGCCCCAGTGTGGGCGCTGCCCGCGCGCCACCTGGTCTCGGCCCAGAGGGTCATGGCCATTCGGCTAGTCCGTGGATACCGCACGGTCTCTGGCGAAGCGGCGAATCTCCTTGCCGGATTACTGCCGTGGGATCTGGAGGCGAGAGCCCTCGCGCACGTTTACGCGTTGCGCGTGGAGGCGCTAAGCCGGGGTGAAACGCTGCTGCCGCGGCAAATTGCTGCGCAGCGGACGGAGCTCCGGCGGGATCTCACGGAGGTTTGGAGACAGCGACTATCGCAACCCAGTGCTGGGCACGCCACTATTGTGGCGATAAGTCCCCTCTTTGAGGCGTGGCTGGAGAGACGTCACGGCGTTCTCACCTTCCGCCTGACACAGGTGCTCACCGGACACGGCTGCTTCGGGAGGTACCTGTGTCGGATCCAGCGGGAGGACACGTCCGGGTGTCATCACTGTGTGGATCGTCCGGAGGACACGGTGGAGCATACGGTGGAGGTCTGCCCTGCTTGGGCGGAGCACCGCCGTGTCCTCGTCGAGGCGATCGGCGGCGGCGACCTCTCGCGTCCGGCCCTGGTTCGGGCCATGGTCCAGAGCGAGGAGGCATGGGAAACGGTCGCCTCCTTCTGCGAAGCAGTAATGCTAGCGAAGGAGGAGGCGGAGCGCGTGCGAGAGAGGGAAGCCCCTCGCTCCAGCCGCCGCAACAGAAGAAGACGCCCCAGGCGTCGGGAAACGCAGGGCGATTCCCGGCCACCGTAGGCGCGGGCCTGCGGATGGCGAGCTATGGGTGGCTCGCCGTCCGATAGCAACCAGGCCCGAGTCGACGGCGCGTCGTGTTCCACGCGCGCCTCAAAGAGCCGACAGCAAAGAAGACGGGGCCCCATAGGGTCAGTGCCTGCTAGGGTTGCGGAATTTGTTCGAAAGAGTCACCGCAGCCCTGGAACGCAAAGGGCACAAGAAGGATCACGGGTGGGTTTTAGTCAGTAAGAGTCTGACACTCCCTTCCGCTCCGCCCAGAGCGGGAGAAGTCATTTGATGATTTCCCATCCAGAAAAAAAAAAAAAAGGGATTTAAGTATGATGAGGCGAGGCAGTCGACAGATAAGGGGGAGTTAGAAATTGTTTGACGTGCGATCCCCATGCACAAGTCATGTGTATCTAAGTTGGCGCGGTCGAGCATGCAAGGTAGCCCTTATTTATGACACTTCACCCAACACTTGAACTCTCCGCCCTGATTAACACTAGTATAATAACAATTCGGCGCCATCTTGGTCTTTATAATTAAGTTAAGTACACGTTATTTATGTAGGAGATAATTTATTTTGGCATGTAATTATACTCTAGATACGCTGAATACAGTTGCCAACGCAATGTACGCCCACAAGTAAAGTGGTAAAGTAAACATAATTACACGATGTTTAATAACTATGCCCGTAAAATATTATTTCACAGCGGCTTTTATGAAAGCTTGTGATGTAAATGCGTCTCGCCCGTTTTATTGTCAAGTCTATTCAGCGTGACTACAATAAAGCTGACAATCGTTAGTTCGTTTGTTTATCAAACCCCAAGTGATAAAGACAGTAGATAATTTAGTTCAGACGTGTAAAGACTACCTTCAAAATCTACCTTTCTGAGAATAAAAAACGTTGGAAGTTGGAACTAATTCCCGGATCGGAGTGAAATTGGCCTCTAAACAGGTCCAATTTCACAGCGACGACGCTAATCTCACTCGAGCAGCGGGACTTTCATTAGCATTTGTGTAATTTCATCAGAGTAGCTCCGTGTGCCGGGGGCGCAGCACCCGCCGACTGCTGTCCTCGCTTCATTTGTCTCCAATCCCGTTCGTAACTAGCCAACTCTAAATTCTTTGCCAGATGTCTTATGCAAATTGGTCTGAGTTTTCACAATGTTGTCAAGCTCTTGTGTGGCAGCTCATAACTGGGATCGTTTGAAATGCACACATTTGTCGAAATTATCTTCAGAATATCTTATACTATAGCTAATATATTTTCCATTAAAAAATTAAATTGTATTGGAATGTAATCTTCATTTAAATCGGATCGTTTAACAAAGTTTTGATGGATATCTATTACCTTATCATGATTTAGATTTTACATTTGAGCAGCAAACATGATGCGTAGCCATGAAGATATTAATTAAATGAGTATCTACTTAATCGCACCCGTCTCAATAATCCGCCTTGTACGGAATGAAAGAAACCCATTTCAAAGTCAATTACTCGATACTTACAGGCCTAACGCGTGTTGTTGTTTAACACACCTAATGAGAAAATAATAAAATTTGTTTTGTAAATTACAACGTTCGTAGCTCAAAACTTCCAAACGATGGTTAAGTGCTGTTGCTCTGCCTTCATAGTTGTTTTCCAATTAGGATCCAAAAACTTGTCGCGTATTTCATGTAACTGAGATCATTTACTGAATGTCGCGGTCGCTAACTGCTCAAAACTTTCACCAATTAATGAATTCAAAACAATAAAGAGAATCGAATAAAAAGTTATTATTTACTTGGCGAAATTCTGCGGCAGTTGTTAGGAAATCGCCGTCAATTTATGAAAACGACAGTTTGGTTGTGATTTGATTTCTTTCGTAAATAAAAAGTTGGAAGCACAACCTAAATTAAGGCAATTAAGCCTCGGAAAGTTTGTTCGTTGAAGCGACATCTGATTTTGTGGTTGCTGTCGTAGAGTATGTTCGAGCGTAAAGGCACTTCCTATCTACAACGTACGTTATTCGAGGAACATGTCTACTCGTCACTAACACGACTTGCACATAATGGAAGCATTATGCAAGTTCCTGACGGGCAGTTCGACCCGAAGGCAGGCCGCATTGAATAGTCATCTGAAGCAATTTGCCGTCTAAAAGACTCCCGTGGGCCTTTATATGGCAGACCCTCGAATCCGACGCCGGGAAAAGTGGAGTGCGTTTTTACATGACGTCAGTTATTAGGATTTGCAAATTGTGCCCACACGTACCATTAGGCATTCCGAAAAACGGCTTATTTAAATAAAATTACACATAATCCTAAGAAAAAGCTTACGTAAATGGGATGTGGGATCACCGACTTGGAAAATATGTACCTATTATGTGGAATCGTTTATGTTTGAAATAATACGAGTAAATATTATAACCATACCCAGAGGTTTGCAATCACGAAATTGTAATTTGGGTTTCTTTTAGTACTGTGTGAAAATACAATTGAATTTTCTTTCGCTAGCATTTGGATAAAAACACAAAAGGATTTTTGGTGAGGTTCCTTTGTCTTAGAATCCAATAAAGCCAAAAGCTATTATTTTCGAAATAAAATGTGATCTACCTATCAAAACAATGCAAATGGGTATGTTTGTATCTGAAAATACATTTTCACGTTGGTTTAAAATCTAGGACATATTTACTCTTTGAAATCGTTTTCTAAATAAAATACAAGAAAAGATCAAAAATAAAATGGCTAACAAAGCTTACAGCATTCAGAAACTTAAGTTTGCCCACTAAACGTGTAGTAACGGTCGGCTTCGAAAGCAAATTAACACAGATATACTACATTTTTGTGGGCAAAGTTAAAAAAAAAGTTACCAAGTTACGGGCAATTTTGCCCAGTTCGGCTCAAAGCTTTGCACTTCTAATTCGGGAGCCTTTTGTTTTTTTATTAAGTGTTGTTTTTTCAGGTAGTACTACGTACATAGAATTCACATTCGCTGCTTTTTCTACATCCAAAAGTTTTATGGAATGTTTGCATTTGATAGTTGTCCTTTTGCTAGTTCAGTGCTAGTATAAAGTCTTTGAAAAAGTGTGTTGCATTATTTGTTCGTTTTAATCGTGTGATCGAGTTCATAAATTGCAATTGATCAGGGGTCTGGTCGTTTTCAATTAATCAGGGGGTTGAGTTAATTGCAAAATATAAGTCATGGTCTGGTTTTCACAAATACATAACGCCACCTGCTACTATCGGTGTGTAATATCTACTTAACTAAAATAAAACAATATCGTTTTCACACTGCGCAAGAGCGTAAAAAGGTGCCTGGTGTTGGGAAAAAGAGCAACTGAAAGTGAACCAGCAAAAGCGTTTAAATGGTTCTACAAATGAATTTGAAAATTCTATTTTTCCGCATTTTCCTATAAATAATGAACTTCCGCGACGACAGCTGTCATGAGTGTTTTCGATTTCACGCTAATTGCTACGGCATTGTGCGTGTGGATTTCAAAAATACGAATGAGAGGAACAACTCGAATATTCAAGGGAATTTGAAACTGTCTGTTTGCTCTGCAAAATGAAAACAAAACGAAAAGAATGGAGAAAATACGTGCCTAGCTGGGACGTAAACAGGCCCTCGGTTATAATAATTAACGGTAATAGTCGGATTAAGTTCTTTAAAATAATCATCATTTGAACTCAACGACTATTACGAACATTAAGTACTCGGATTATGTACCTACTATATTATCATTGTCAAATTTTCAACGAACATTCAATTTTCAAATAGAAATGGAGACTGAATATAGCAATGACCGTTATCCATTTTTCATGTTTTCATAAGCTTCTTTGTTATGATATAATCTAGTAAGTAGGTAGGTACTTACTTTAGTATTGATTGTGTTGTACTATACGAAGTCTGATGCGCTAGTTCGAAAAGTTTATCCTAGACTAGTACGCTTCCCCGTACACCGTGTGGCCGAAATATCACCTCGCAACTTTAATACTGCGCACGGTGGGCAAATTATAAAACGGGGCATTAATTATAAAGTTTGAGACACGAAGTTTGCACTGCAGTGTAATGTTGTCTTGTTAACGTGCCGGTGCATAAATACGGACGTTTACATCGGCCATTAACGCTTTGCGAACCCCCGTCCCCCTCTTTTATTACCAACAGAACAGGTAATAAGAAGAAACTGTATATTTAAAATAAATTAATGTAGGTACCTACATAGATTATTCTACCAGACTTTGTTTTAGTCCCCTTTTTCTTTTGTGTCTGTTTTTATTGGCTTTTACTTTCTCTGAAGTACTATATAGATAAGCTGTAGGATTTTTTTGTTGGTATCATAAGCTTAAAATTTAAATTCGTTTACTTTTATTAAAATGATAAAAAACTGCAAAATACTGCATCACTTATCTATAAACGATACCAAGAAACTGTCACCGACCGACTTATTATGAACAAAGTAAAAAAAAAAGATGAAAATGGAAATGTAAAAGCAAGTTTTCCTTTTAAATACAACTTTTCTCCGTTGCGGTTTTATAGCTAAAATCGCCGGCGCAACTGTCGTGACACTTTGATAGCCCGACATCTGCTGTCATCATAGAAACTCAATGCTGCAGGTGTTATTCTCCATCTTATTCTGTTTTTATTCGAACTGGATTCTAAAGAATTCATAATTGTACCTAGTTTTAGTAAAGCATGGATGTTTAATTAATTTGTTGACCACACTGTTTTGTTGTCGGAAAACGTTCAGTACCCGAACCACTAAGGGGACGGTGTTCGTCGCTGCCTTGTTTACTTTGATTGAGCTCTAATTGTTTACCGATTCGGCTCATCGGTTTCTACATCAAAACAATTAGAATTTTTAATCAAAATTCACTCTTCAATCATTTTTCTTCAAACCAATTTTCGAAGAGTTGAACCGAGCCGACATTGGAAAATGAAAACCACTCCCTTCAATGAGTCCATTCTTTTCATTAAGAAGGTCAACGGTAAACATATTTCGTCCTCAGTGGCTTAACTTTACGCCCGTCCACAAAAGCGCTATAAAGCGTATATTGCAGCGACAAATAGAGTGTAATACGTGGTTTTTTATTATCACATCACGCGACAAATCTAAGCTCCATTGTCTAGTACAATGCGTCCGTAGGTTCGACGATAAACCACGGACTTAGGAAATAAATAGCAGACAGCCTTCGTCGGTGTAAGCACGGGCCATTTGAGAAATTTATTGTGTGCACTTAACCACAAATAAATTGGCCAGTACCACGTGAAATGCGCTGTTTGGGTCTGTTTCCTTGGTGAGCAGTGCTTCTTTGTAGCCGTTTATAGTTAACAAGCGAGCCTTATATCGTGCAGCGATGACGTATAGCTGTGGACAAATAATGTTATTTTGTAAAGCGATGGAAGTCCTTTAACTTCCAGCGTCAAAGGGTAAGATTTTTGTAGCCTTGAGTATTTCTGATTTTATTATATCGCTGTTTTTATTTCAATTTTGATTTAGTTTGACTTTTATATGTTTTCGTAGCAAAACACTGTGAAGTACGGCTTTATAAGCTAAACTAGCAGCGGCCCGCGGTTTTACCCGCGTAATTGCCGTTCCCGCGGGAAAATGGGGACAAAATATAGCCTATGTTACTCAGGGTGAATGTAGCTTTCTAATAGTGAAAGAATTTTTGAAATCGGTCCAGTAGTTTTTGAGTTTATTCGTTACATTCAAAAATACAAATCTTTCCTCTTTATAATATTAGTATAGATTAGTCGTCACTAACTACAGAACCGTTAGTCAAACTAAGCATAGGTACGTCACCACTTATGCATCATTGATTGGCACTTGGTAGTTAGAACCAATTATGTTATTGCTGTCGGTACATAGCCTGAAGTGCTAACTAAACCTTGCATAATTAAGGCTAGGAATGGCCGGAATTAATCAAAGGTGAAACATAATGACAACATCATGATTTATGGTGTTTGTTGTACCTATATGCAATGTTATCTTAGTGGAGCATTGATAGAATGTCGATGGGTGATGATATATGAGGAAATACCCATACTTAAGTGAAACTGCTTGCAAGAACGTGCATGGGATTTAACTAAGAGAAGCCCCAAGCGTCAGGAGTCGCTGGGCTATTCCGAATGGCGAGTCATGGTGGCTCGTTGTCAGATGACGACCAGCGGGCGTACCATGAGGTGTTAAAACGTGAGTCTTCCGAGCGAGAAAGAGGGATAGAGCCGTCAGCAACGTAGACGGGGCCCCATAGGGCCAGTGCCTGCCAGGGTTGCGGAATTTGTTCGAAACAGTCACTGCCGCCATTTTTTTTTTTTTTTTTTCTGGGTGGGAAATCATCAAATGATTTCTCCCGCTCTGGGCGGAGCGGAAGGGAGTGTCAGACTCTTACTGACTAAAACCCACCCGTGATCCTTCTTGTGCTCTTTGCGTTCCAGGGCTGCGGTGACTCTTTCGAACAAAATCCGCAACCCTAGCAGGCACTGACCCTATGGGGCCCCGTCTACGTTGCTGACGGCTCTTTGAGGCGCGCGTGGAACACGACGCGCCGTCGACTCGGGCCTGGTTGCTATCAGACGGCGAGCCACCCATAGCTCGCCATCCGCAGGCCCGCGCCTACGGTGGCCGGGAATCGCCCTACGTTTCCCGACGCCCGGGGCGTCTTCTTCTGTTGCGGCGGCTGGGGCGTGAGGCATAGTAGTCGGGGCACGATAGGGCCAGTGCCTGCCAGGATTGCGGAACTTGTTCGAAACAGTCACTGCCGCCCTGAAATGCAAAAGGTGCGAAGAATACGGATGGGTTTTATTCCGTAAGAGTTTGACATTCTCTTCCGCACAGAGCGAAAGAAGTCATTTGATGATTTTCCATCCTTAAAAAGAAGGACTCCATATTCCGCTTCTTATAAGTACGTACTCGAAGGTAACCAACGGTGTCCTTCTGTATGTCCGTGCGTCTCATGAACCGTAATAGGTAGGTACTAAAATCTACTTGAACAAACCAGAGATATTTTAACTACTAATAAGTTTTAACCCGGGGTTTCTTATTTAATAAAAGATAACTATGCTAACAGCAAGCGGGCTTTAGACAATTGAAATTTTCACCGAGTGTATAGGAATCACTGCATATTCAACAAAAAATAGTAAAAATTTAATGTAAACTTATCTATCATTTTTTTTTTTTACGGAACTCTTCGTGCTCGAGTGCGAATCACATGCACGCGCCGGCTTTTAGGTATCTCTAGGCATAACTTAGGTACCTATCTACACCTGTTAATCGAGAGCAGTGAATGCCTTAAAAAACTTAAAAGTACATGACACAACTGATTATATTTTAATGGAAAACCACAAGCAATTTCGGTACGTGATTAACGTATTTAATAGTTCTAAAGTTTGGATAAGCTGACCTCAAAATTTGCATGTTCACTACTAACATTAGAATTTCAGGCATCCCACACTACTTTAATCAAACAACCAGAATAATATTCAGTTGAGATTATTATTCTAATAACATCGAAATTTTAGCTAGAATATCAAAAAGTTTCCTCTTTTTATCTAAGTTGCTAAGCAACCCTTATCTCGGTCGAGTCTTGAACGTACAGTCGGTGATAGCAATTAACTGACCCCCTAAAAATTAAACGAATTTGAACCTTTTGCTTGTTACGAACGATCGAACTAGAACAACGTTGGAACTGGTTCAACGTCTACGATCAATAAAATAGTTATTCGAATTTGATCTTTAATACGCAGTGTTAAGGTAGGTATGTTCTTGAATATTATTTTAACTTGTAATATAATACGCAATTTCGATCACGTTGAATATGTTTCGAGTGGTCTAGTGGTGACTGTAGTGACCTGACAAATCGTGGTTGCGAGTTCGTAACCAGCGTAATTGACGCGTTTGTTTCTGTTTTGTATATTTATTTTAAGTTATAAATAATAAATTATAACTTTAGCAACAACAAAAAAAAAACGACCAGAAATAAAAAAACCAAAATGGTGGTAAAAACGATTTTATTTTATAAAAAATATATTATAAGAATAACATAAATGATATTGACGACGACACGAAGATGATAATATTTACCTGCTTACTAATAACGTTGTTAACTGCACTGAGTTTAATGTAGTGAATCAGCATGTTATAATATTTAGAAATATAGGTATGTATTTCTATTTCATAACAATAACATCACTACATTAAATATCATTGAACTAAATAAAACGGCATTATACGTTGAAGTTCTACCTGGTCTACAATATATCAATTTGTTTTATGAATAATTATTTTAGTTATAAAATAAGGTTTTGACAAAAAACTAGGTATTCGAAATACTTCGTTACAAATTATAACAATAGTTAATTTAACACACACACTGACATACGTTAGTATTGTTTGTGACCAACACTGGTTACTCAAGTTATTCATGCTTTTAATAGCGAAGTGGAGCACCATTTTTTCTATTGCTTGTTGCAAGCGGTCCCGCATACCGCGCACCATATTCCAACAACGATCACTTCCACTTGCAGTTGAATGAGTAGGCAAAAATGGGTGTTCAGTATGCCTTCTAACAATTGCTTGATGACGTTCTGACACTGGAGTATGTAACATAGTAGGTAGGTTTTGATCCAGGACGATCTTTTTGAATATTCCCTGCCTCTTCAAAACGTCTTAGCGACAATCTGACTGTATTTCTCTGAAACAACACAATAAGCATAATTTTAGTAACGAATAGGTAAACATAATTTATCGATTAAGTTTGAAAAAATACGTTTAGCAAATTAGATTATATAAATCAAATTGACCTATAAATGATCTCAAATTAGACTCATAATGAAACACAGTTAACTGTCTATTATTCTACATTCACCGGCTTTTAAGCAGACTAACGAATTAAGGAAAAAGTATAATTATAAATGAAGCATAAAAAGAATACACTTACCGCTATATTAAGTTTCCTAGCAATCGCTTTAATACCAACATTCTCCTCATGCAAATAGATTATTTTGTATTTTAAATAATCACTCAACTGAGACATGACGATTAAACTATCAAAACTGATAACAATTAATAAAAAGGTAAAAAGCCAATTTAGTAAGACAAGGTAAAAATGTTCGCGCGTATTCACTGCTATTTGTGCATAGAATATCTTGTTCAATTTATTCTTCTACCCCAAGTCCTTATGTCATATTTATAGCAGTTTTTGTTGAATACGCATATTGACGTCTAACTACCCACTTATTAAAAAAGGTAAAAAGTTATAAATAAATGACCTAATACCAACCTCTTAAAGCTCAAGTTTGCGTATCAAAATTATTTATTGTTTCTGTTCATCGAGTAGTGTTAGTCTGATAAACTCATACCATATTGAATAACGTTTAATGTTATGAGCATAGGGTGTAAAATCGAGTAATTTTTAGGGGGGTCAGTTAATTGCTATCACCGACTGTACCAGCTCTTCACTTCGTCTAGCCAAAGTAGTTATTTTGCCCTTCCGAGAATATCGTCTATTATTATTATTATTGATTTAATTAGTTATCTTAACATTATCAGCTGCTAAAGATGCCCTAAGGACTCCACATCCATATTAATTAAAGACCAAAACATTATGTACGAGTATTTCAACTATCACATACATAGGTAATGTGTGTGTAAATACAAGTAACTCGCTACCTACTTACCCGACTTAGTAATTTAGTATACAAACTCGAAACGTCGGGACATATGTACCTACCTACCGTCTTTCAAGAACTTTGTACATTAATTAATTGATTAACACTTCATGTCACTCGAACTCAATGGATACGAGAAAATTAAATTAATGTAGAAACGAGGAACTAAATTAGATTTGAGTTGAGGTATTAACTTGGAAAGTATTTTGGATAAACACGGAATGGTTGAAGCTCGATTTAATAATAACCAAACAAACAATTTAGGTATTGTAGTTGCTATTTCTAGTGCGAAATACAAGAATATTTAGTCAATATTCATTGAGATTTCTGAATTTTGTGGGAAATGAAATAGGATTTTTATTATCATTCCAGAAAACCAGGAACACAACTATTGCAACCCGATAGGGTTCACAAAACGCTGGGTCCAGCTGGGTTTGTTATGACAGTCCTTTGTTCCCGAAACGCTGCGAATTTCAGCAAAAATATTAAGTTTCAGCGACTAACCCGTGGGGAAAGAACGAGTTGATTTTGATAAAGTAAAATGTTTCGAACGTTGGCTTGTAGAAACAATTGCCTTTTTCACTGTGCAAACTTGAGGTTGTATGGAATAAGGCAGAAATAATCCTCAGTATATTCTCAAAGAGTAGATTTTTGTTATGTGAAATACTTTATTTTATATGGCTATAAGCTGTAACGCTTTCATTATAAATACACAATTATTTTCACCCAATTTGTCTACAAAACCTTTTATTGTAAGTGGAGATATGCTGGTAGCTTAGAGTTTATTAAACATTTCATAAATTAGTCTATAAAAATAGAAGCAATTTAATTTTCGCCAGTAGGCCACCAAAACAGCGAACGCAAATTCAATTTTGAATATTAAAACTATTTTCTAAGCAAACAAACCGTAGCTATGAAACAAAAAATAATACCGCAGGGATAAGCGTGGGATAAGGCAAATTGAGTTTTGTTTCGGCTTAAGCGAATCAATCAATAAATTCACTCCGAAGAGACAGAACTCAGGATAATCATATCAAAACACGAAAAACCTACCTAGAAAACCACATATCTTATTACCTCCTCGGATAGAAAAATACCATTAGTGAAATGTAGGTTATTCGTGTGTACCTACGACTGTTACTTCAATTCCCGAAATGGATATAAGAGTGTAAAACTACTAAACTACTCCTAATAGGGCCCTTAAAATGAAACTTTAGTTGGACAAACAATCGCCGTCCCAGAGTGGATTTTTGTCCTCGCAACGACATGTTTCACGCAGGTAGGAACAACTGAGCAACAAGTACTTCTTTCTAACTCCACATAAATAACATGGCATTCCGCCTACAAAACTTTACTCGGAGAATTTCAAAATTCATGTTTCCGTATTTCGCAAAAACTGAGGCTTCCCACAGACATTTACAGCGAGCCATAATTTAAGCGAATGAGTAAAATTATAATTTCGGTTGCTCATGTTGTTTATTAAAAACATTTACCAACATTTTTGCGGGAAGCGAAAACTCCAACAGTAAACTCTTCTTGTTGCTAAACAACGAGCTGAACAAACACGTGACGTCACGGGATTGAATTGATTATAAACTTTCACCGACCGTCGCCATTTACAGTTCCTGTTGTTAGTCTCGCAATTCCTAACTGGGCCTCGCCGCCAAGCTAAGGCGAGTCAGATCCTTAAACTGTTTTAAGTTTACCGCCTATAAATCTTGTCCGGAATATATTAGCTACAAACAAGCTGCAATCTACCATCTACGTTTAATAAAGGAGTACATACCTACGTTCTTTGTTCTGTAGTGGGATAATTAGTACAACGCTTCACACTTAATTAGCACTATCGTGGTATTTAAAAGGACCCCTTCAGTGGAGGGTTGCTCTCAACGCGATATATTTCAAAGGCGGAATGTCCAGTATTCATAATGAGAGCGAGGGTTAAGCTTAGTGTTGCTGTTTCGTCCGTGTAAACCGTACGTGCCCATTTATTTTCCATCAAAAGTAAATGCTTCCGGTGCCTGTTAACGAATCCTTTCATTGCCATCTTTTTACTGTTTGGCGCACGACTTGATACATATGAAAAGATATAATTTGAGTAAAGTTCATTCAAATGTTTGTTTCGTAGAAGCAATTTGTTAGTGTGCTCGTTTCCGTTTGAAAATGTCTCATATGATATATTCGACGTAATATTCAACAGTTCCAACGAACAAGTAGAAAGATTTCCGAGGGTAAGGGTAAAATATTGTCGGTTACAGTACTTGCAGTTTTGCGGTACACTAGTGTCGTGACAAAGCGCTACGTAGGTACATGTAGTGCCCAGTACACGATTCTTCATTCGTATGCCGCTCTGCTCTGTCCCCAATAGCAACAGCCCCTAGTCTAGACAGACGCAAGCTGGCTCACTGAAACTCATTGTTTTAGACCAGGGACTGAATTACCCAAAAATTAAGATACCTTTAAATTTCGGTATGACGTCATACCGTTAAATTAGGGTTACCGAAATATTTCGATACCGTAGCGTAGGTATATCAGCGGAATTTTAAGGTTGGAAATACATACCGGTAGAAGTATACCGGTATGTATTTACCTTTATAATGATTTCGGTAGCAATACCGTAACTTTTATAAATGTTTCGGTAGCAGTACCTAAACCTTAATAAATAGGGGTTTTCTTTGATGCACCGCCTCGCCACTCTGTCTGACGTTCACTTCCTGACTATTGCACATTGTTGTAACTCAGTATTGGTTTTTATTTCCGATTGGAAAGACTGACTGTGATTGCTGTTGTGGACAAATGTTACGTCGTAAACGTCATACGCCAACATTACTCGTATGATACTTGGCGTATGGGTTAAAAAAAGTAATAGCCACCGGCCACAAGTGGCTGTCGCGCGTGTCCTTTGTGGCCGCTTCTAGCTTCTGGTGGCGGCGTTTGTGACAGTGTCATGTGGCCCACTTGCGACGATACTTAATGACATTTTGAATGTCTCCAGAGCGAAAGGATGGTTCCAATACATTTTTTTTTTTTCATCAAAATCGGTTTTATATTTATTTAATTGATTTAACTTTGCTTGTGTGTTTTTGAATTAGCTTCAGTAATACGTATTTCGGCTACTTAGTTTATATTAATGATGTTATACTTCCTGTCACTGATATTTACATAACAAGATCTCGATCGTGCTCGATGATCGTGCGATCGATGGCCCTATACGAGGCCCCGATCTGAGCGACTGACAGTACCATCACTGTTCTGCGGAGGCCGCAGGGTGATGGATCAGAGTCATCAGGGGTTTTCGCACGATCTCCTACGAGGCAGCTTGCCCATTGATCGGATCCCTGCCCTGGGACCTGGAGGCAAAAATCCTCCTGTCACTGTATCGTTGGCGCGAGGACACGCGGGCGCATGGCGATCGACTGATGCAGCGGCACATCGAGCAGCGTCGGTCGCAGCTGCGCGAGGTCCTGGTGGTGGAATGGCGGGACAGTCTATCACGCCCTTCCGCCGGCCTCGTCACTATCGACTTCACCCGGCCAGTGCTCAACCTTTGGCTCGGGAGAAGGCACGGCTCCTTGTCGTTCCGTGTAATGCAGGTCCCCTCCGGGCATGACTGCTTCGGGAGGTTCCTGTGTCGCATAGGCAGGGAGCCGGACGCTCGGTGTTACCACTATGTCGACTGTCGGGAGGACACGGCGCGGCATACGCTGGCAGAGTGCCGCTTGGGAGGACCCACGCCGTGCCCTCATCTCTGTGGTAGGTAGTGACCTCTCGCCACCGGCCGTAGTCCGATCTATGGTCGGCGGCGAGGAGTCTTCGGACGCGGTGATCTCCTTCTACGAAACAGTTATCTTGCAGAAGGAGGCTGCGGAAAGGGAAAAGGAGATCTCGACCTCTCTCCCCGCCCGCAGCAGGCGCACCGGGTATTGGAGGATACGCTGCCCTCTTCCGGCTTCCCTAATTGAGTTCAGGGGCAGCGGACTTGTGGATGTCTGTCGCCCCTCATTCATCCGGACCCGAGGTGTCGGCGCGTGGTGTTTCGTGCGCCCCTCTTTTACGTCGCAGGGGGAGTCAACCACCTTACTCCCTCCTCTGACCCAAGGTAGCCCGCAGAGGCGGGCTGGCACGAGCCGGTATTACGGAAGCCGTATATGTACGTTCCCGCGATCCCCGGCGTAGAAGGGAGACGGAACACCGGGGTGGTTTTAGGTATTAAGTCTGATAGACCCCTCCGCCCGCCCCAGGGTGGAGGATGGATTTCCTCTCGTAAAAAAAGGGGTGACCAGATAGTTGTAAACTAGCTTTCCAACCAAGGTGACGTGTTTGGTTTGCGTTGCGGCTACATGGATGTAAACCAGGCGCCAACACGTTCGGTGGTTGGGAAAACGCGTCTCCCAACCAAGGGCGTTGAAGGTCATGGATTACAACTGCTATCCACACGGATTGAAACTAGCATGGTCATTTTGGTTGGGACGTTGGTTTGAAACCGTCTGGTCACCTGGTAGTAGTCATCTGTAGTAAGTATCACAGGCGCCAGTTCTCTTTGCCATGGACAACGGAGTGAGTCCCTTGTCCACTGCGACTACATCGCGGTACATAGCCACATTAGCTTTAAGAAAATATTCTCTGAGACTGCACATCTCGCGGTTGTGGAGTCTTAGCATTTAAAAAGCCTCGACCTCCACACCTCGGCGGAATGTACAGTCTAACAACCGAGGATCGTGGATGATTCATCCGTTTTGCGTTCATCAGTGTACGGACCATCCTATCCAGGGCGTCGAGTTCGGTTTGAGTCCATTTGAGTATGCCGAAAGAGTACATTAATACTTGCATGACCCAACCGTTGAAGGCGCGCACCTTATTTCCGCCCGACAAAAGACTGTTTAAAAGCTTTTTCAGGCGGCCAAAGAAGCGCTCCTTCAGCGATTGCTTCATGTCAACAACATTAATGCCCAATGCTCAGCTCGACCGAAACCTACAAGTATTTGGGTATCCAAATACTTGTAGGTTTCAGTCGGGCTGAGGGATCTAACCTGTATGGAATCTGAGAGTTGAATTCCCTCATATTCCAAAATGTCCTCTTTCTTTACATGCGTGACTGCACATTTGTCCACACCAAATTCCATCCTGATGGCACTACTGAAGTTTTCGGTTACCTTCAGTGGCTCCATCAGTCGCAAATTGTTGGGGGCAAAGAGTTTCAGATCATCCATGTAAAGAAGGTGAGATATGGCCTGGTCACCTCTTCTCAACCGATAGCCTAAATCTAATCCTCCAGCAGTATGCTTAGAGGTTTCAGAGCTAAGCAAAACCAAAGTGGACTCAAACTGTCGCCCTGAAATATTCCCCGTTTTATCCATACAGGCTCATCATTCCCTTGAATCGGTCCATATCCTGGGTAGCGAAGGACCGTGTTCCATACATGACTCAAGGAAGGTGCGCAGAGTTGCTTCTATTTTATACAACTCCAACACCTTCAAGTGCCATGTATGTGGCACAGAATCATAGGTCTTCTTGTAAACTATCCAACATGTCGCTTGCAGGAACGACAAACCTGTTGGCTTATGACCATGTCTATGAGGAGTAGCTCCTTACTGCCGCAGAACCCCTTCCTACGTCCATTCTGAGAGGAGGATATAATCGAGTTACTCTCAATTTGTTCATTAAATTTCACTCTCAGGTCGACGGTCTATAAACTTCTTACACCCAGTAAGAAGTTTACAGACCGTCGACAAACAAGTAATCGGTTTATAATTCTTGCCGCCAGTTGTTAGAAACTGTGGTAACGACCCAGACTCTAAGGATGATTGGATTTTTTCTACGCGCTCAACATCGCGCATCCAGCCACCCTCGGTATGACAGACGGGCACCGACCACATATTTAGCCAGAATGTACTCATGGCGATATCATCCGGGCGGCACACATCTGTTACACTTTGCTCAGGTCGCTCCCAAGCTCTGTACAGCCACCTCTCATCGCTCTGGAACATGCGATTTTGCGAGTACCGGTCATCCCGCCTCTTATACCGCCGAATACGGTTCGCCCATGCGCAAACTTTCTGCTTCAGGTAGTCGATGCGCTCTGTGACACGAAACATGTGTTCTTGAGGGCTGATATCAGCCCCCGGAAACGCGCGACAAGCCTCCACTACACGTCTGAAGATGTGTCCACTGACGTCATCTGCGGATGCGTCCGCAGACGTATAGAGGGTGTAATTTGTGCATCCGGCGTCGGAAAATAAAAAATTACCCTACACTACCATATGAAGCCTCACCCACCTTTGCAGCATGGGAGAATCCCAATGTACACTTAGTATACTGTTAGTGCTACCACGAATGCAAGTGAGCATTCGTGGTAGCACTTTTTCTAATTATAACGGCAAAGCCATCAGCCCGCGCCTCAGCAAACATTCCTGAGGCACTGCATCGCCACGGCAGCCCCAACAGTACTGTATTGCCTCCCTGAAGCAGTTGCCGATGAGTACCCTAGCCTCATCAATACGCCGCTCGATCCTGCACTGCCAAGCTGGTGCAGCAGTCTTTGGTCGTGTAGCTCCGTCACTATTTGCAAAATTTTACGTTTGGTACACGACATACTGCAACAGCTCCGCAATACAGGATTGTTTGCGTATCAACGAGGTTCTCGCTGATTTCAAAGATGTTTCTAAGCAGCGAGTCCAAGGCGCACACCAGCGCCCTATTCTTTTTGTGCATAGGCAACCGTGGTAATCGAGGCCTAAGTTCGATTAGATCTGTAGTCGCGGAGCGTATTCTCCAGCGCGCTCCTCAGTCGGTCGTTGCACTGACTACTTACCGTGACAACCCTATCATCTATCCCGTCACAAACATTAATGGGCCACAGTGTGATTGCGCCAGTAGCTGGCGCCTGTACCACGGTCTGGGTTGGGGTCGGGATGGTAAGGTTGTTCAGTACCTCTGAGCGCAGCCTATCACGTGCGGCATCGTCCGACCTGTGATTACGTTGGATGACCCGCACCTGCTCCGACATCGTTGGGCCGAAACGTTAAAGAGATAAAAAAATATATTCGGTCGAATCGCTCCTCCTTTTTTGAAGTCGATTAATGAGGTCAAAAAAGTGATATTTCAAAAAATTCTTCGTGAAAGACAAAAAAACGACTTCGTCAGCTTATTAATAAGTATCTATCTTACAATGTTCACAACACAAAATAGATATAGGTAGTAGAGAAGCTCGGCTCCATATGTGTGAGGTAGGCACCTAGTAGCCAGTCATTAGAGTACCTAGGTACTATTTTATGTGACCTATGAAGAGGGGCCTTTTTTTTTGGATGGGAAATCATCAAATGACTTCTCCCGCTCTGGGCGGAGCGGAAGAGAGTGTCAGACTCTTACTGACTAAAACGCACCCGTGTTCCTTCTTGTGCCCTTTGCGTTCCAGGGCTGCGGTGACTCTTTCGAACAAATTCCGCAACCCTAGTAGCCGAGAAGCCTCAACCATACGAAATGAACACAAACGAGTTCCGTGCATTATGTAGTACTACCGTAGTTCCTACCAAAGCCTACAAAAAAAAATTAAGTAAATAATAATAATATGTAAACCAAAAAAGTAAGTAGGTACTTTTAAAGCTGGAAATCCAATCACTAGGCAAGTCGAGACATTATTTCCCTTTGAAAATGAAAAAAATGCTTAAACTACGTTTCGACGCTTTCTTCCCATTTTATTATTAATAATTATAAAAATCACGTTGATTAAAAATCAGCGGTTGACGAAAAAAAAAACTTCCTACCCGGTATACAGTCAGCAACAAACGAATATTTGAAATTAAAAGAGGACCTACGGCCAAGCAAATGCACAAATACCTACTAGCTAGTACTAGCTAGTTCTAACGTGTTCGACACCCCCGTGCACCCGCGCCACACCATCTCGCATGTTTTTCGCTACCGAAATCTTGTAAAGGTTAAATAACTATTTAGTCCAACCTTTATTTTTAAAGGTATCGGTATAGCTCAACCTTTATTTTAAAGCGGTACCTGTATATTTTTGAGGTATCTTAACCTTTAACCGTAACCGCTTTCAGTCCCTGTTTTAGACAAACTTTGACTTCGTATCCTCCTCGTTGCAACAATTTGGTTGTTAGCTCGTTTCCTGTTTTTTCTTAGCTTTCATTATTACTGTATGAGCAAATTTTTTTTTTTTTTTTTTTTTTTTATTTATTTAGGTAACCAACAGCGATACATAAAAACATTTTACAAAATATGTGTGTTACAGCTATTATAGCCAATTATAGGTTTCCCTGTTTAACTGTGATATAAGTATAAGATATGCGAACGGACTAATGCTAGATATTTATAATTAAACAACAAAAACAACAAAATAAAACTGCTATACTTACCATAAAACTACATAACGTAAAATTTATCTGCAAATTATGAAAAATTTTAACAAAAAAAAAAAAAAAAAAAAAGATAATTATAAAACACAGTAGAGGAAGAAGATTGGTTGCCTATCACTCATCTGCCCGTATAGTTTCCACTATTCGCTTTTTAAATGTCAGTTTATTACAGTTAAATAAGTCAACTTCAGAAAATTCCGAATTATAACTTCGAGCAAAAAAATTCTGCTGAAAGTATAAATACTCATAAATGCCCCGAGTAACTTCGTTTGCAATTCTCAGACAAGCTAACGTAGATGCGTGCGGAGTGTATTTTAAAGACTAAACGATTCCCTACCACAGACAAAAACTAATTGAGATAACAACTACGTATGGAGTGATTTACAATAGCCAAAGGAATGAGAAGGTGGCCGGTCAAACGTCTATTACGCTAATTGTTAGGCCCGGTGAGTACGAACATTTCGCAAAGCTTTGTGCCCGCTGCGGTGTACCGCAGCCTCGCTCGCAATCTGTAAATGCTTTGTGTAGGTCACGTTATGGGCTTACGTGGTCACTACTACTATTGTGTAGACATAAGCTTCACTAAGCTGCAGTTTGCAACAATACGTAACGTGTCCTTATGAGTAGACAGCATTAGTTAGACACCCACACAATGATTCTCGCTATAAACAAAATTTCAGATTGCGTCGTTAAGAGCGTTCATGCCTAGCGCGGCACGTCAGGTTTAGGTAAATAGTTCGCAAATTTCACTCACACAGAAGCGTGGGTAACTGTGTGCGTAGACTAGCCGCGTGCGCTCTCTTTGTACTTCCACTAACCAACTTTGATCCGTTAGCTTTAGAGCAATAATAATGTATTGTTATAGAAAAATTAAACTGGAAGTTAAATACAATTTATTGTTATTCTGATGATTTGTAGATTTATGATTAATAAATAATTATATTTGATATATTATTTTGCCTTTACACCTTTTCATATATGAAATCCTCTACAGACGAAATCTAGTTATTTTGGAGAAAAATAATATTAATAATTGTACCTACTTAAGTGTTGGTAATTAGTTCTAGTGGATTGTTGATAGCTTTTTTCATTTTATGGTTAGGATGAGGAGGTGGGTAATTAAATAAAGATTTATTTATATTTAGTACCTAAATCATTTATGATAAAAAAGCTGTGTAAATCATAAAATAGTTTCCCTCAATTGCATTGATCGGCTATTTCTGGGATCAATTATTTCGGGAAGAACGCATACATAATAAAATTTTGTTAAACGAGGAATCATTTTTCTTTACAAAATTGAAAATCTTTACAAAACTTTGTAAATTTTTACACCTTTTATTGGAAATTCAGGACTAGTGTACACCGCAAAAAGACACACATTTTTGTTTGAAATGTTTTGGTAATACCAGTCATGTTTAACATTAAAAATTACGTTATCGCCATGAAATAAAAATAATATCCATATAAAATAGATTTAACGAGTAGTGCTGAATTCAAATTCGGGCGTTGTTTACAAATTTTGGCAAAATTGGAAGCAGTTAAAATACTTCTTCTCAGCTCGAGTCACAAGGCACTCATAGCCTGAAGAACTGTATCCCTTTCAATGAAATGCCGTTTTAAGGTCAGTGTTTTAAAATTTTCAAGGAAAACTACATGTGCCTGCTTGAAATTGTCTGGGTTCATGACAGGCGTTTGACATGCATTTGCGTAATTGACTTTGTTCACGAGCCCTGTGCTAAAGTTTATTTTTCGGCGAGGTATTTTGCGTTTCAGATTTTGTTTATAGAAAAACCTGGACTTTTCTGGTAGGCACATTTATAAAGGGTAGTTTGAGGTTAATCTGTGTTTAAACTAACCAAGCGGCATGACAACGGACGGAATATGAATCTTTTAGGGAATTATGCGTTTCCCACCTACAGTCTTTGCTACTATGGTGTTGAACTGCTCTGCACGGTTTTTGGTAAAATCGTGGGGCAGACTTCGAGAAAGATAAGCCAGCTGCCAGACATTGCGTTGCAGTTTTAACATCAATGTTTTGGCTTCGAGAGTTTGGTTTGTTTCTTTATTCTCTCTTTGGTGCAGTAGCACAAGTCACATTCACTCTGATCTTCAAGGATGTGTTTGGTGCTGTTCAGAATATCTCTCAGTATTTTTATATTCTTTTCTGATTCGGTTAAAGTTTGTGTTTGCCAGTACCGTACCGAAAATCTTACTGCTGTTCTCAGCCGAATCAATAGTTCAGAAGTCAACAATTTACGCTCCGACAGAGGGATAGATATAATTTTTTTCAGTTGCAATTGCGGAGGAGATGGTTGGTACATTAAATTTTTTGAATTAGAACGCCCGGATATGCTGGCATCACCATCAGCAATCAATGTATTATATTTAATTTCCGAGTTTCTAAGGAGGACTTGAATCCTTCTACCAGTATTGTTGGTTCCATACTAGATGATGAACGTGATTTTTAGAAAATTTGTGAGGAGCAGGCTGTTGTTCCTTTTTATTTGCGCGGGCACAAATTCCATAATACTTATTCCGGACCCCAATGTAGAGAACTTTTCCTGTGTGATGTCCTATAATAGCTGCAACACACGGACATTGCATTATACTGGTTTTTATATGAGCGTTTGCTCCATCAACTGTCTGCTTCCACTGGTATCATCGGAATGTCACGAGTGTCACCTTGTAATCGAGCAGTAGCTGTTTCCTCCTGAGCTGAAGCAAACATACTTTCTTCAGCGGAATTTTTCCACATTTCAGCAACTTTATCATGACATTTACTATGTGTGAGTGAATAATGACATAACAGTAAGTCCATCGATGTAACAACTTCATTCAAATTTGTTAGGCCAATTCCTGAAATTATGGCATAATTAATTAGTTTATTTTTTGTGTTTCATCGTGACTAGTTCGAATTTAGAATTGCACATATTACATTGAAAGAATTGTATTTTTTTAAATAAATAATAATAGTGGAAAATTATACCTAAAGATCGCATTCATTTGTCAGATTTATTATTTCTGATTGCGATTCCAGTATTTCCAATTCTTTATCAACTCTTGTGGTAGCTGTGATTCTTCGGTATCATTCTCTTGTGACATACCCCCATCGACTTGCAGTTTTTGTATGGTTTAGAAAGAATAATAGAATAAGAAGAAATAATTAATTTCACAAAACTAGTTTCAGTACAGCGCGCGCGTATTAGTGTCGTGAAATCTACAGTATCACCGAAATAATGGCCCCGTCAGCATCAAAGCTTTATTTTGCAATCTACAGTAATATTATAAAGAGGAAATATTTGTATGTTTGTAACAAATACATATTTTTTATTAATGTCCTAATATTGAAGAATGTGACCTTCTATTTTTTATCGGTTATTAAAATCCCCGTGTAAGAAAAATGCGAATTGGCTATAACCAGCTACGACATTAAAAGTGGTTCCTCGGTAACGTACTTTTTAGCTTCATTAGCCTTGGCCAAATTTCCGTAACTTTTCCTTTTTGCCCCGTATAGCGCCTATTGCTACCCATAATTATCGGAAAAAAAAATGAAATCATACATAAAAAGAGTTATCTTCTTTCATGATTTGAACTCCATTACTTTAAAATATGTAATCATCAAAGTTTTGTTTCGTTAAAAAAAATAAACAAAAAGTATCAATTCGTCCTAGTCGCTCTAAAAACTCGACAAACTATAATACAATATTACGCAGCACGCGGCAACGCGAGCGACACACGTCCAACCTCTGAAAGGCCTCGGCCGGCACTGAGCGCTGGTGCGATTCCGCGTCGATTATATAGTAGTACTAAATAATTTATAGTAAAATTAATATAGAAGTTATTTAAAAAAAAAATGTACCATGTTTTAGATCGTAAATGTCTTCATTTACTAGGTCTAAAAATCAACAAAAATACCTTTGATTTCATCCTAAAATAACACGTTTAAAAACTGGAAAAGTGGCTAAAAATGACACTTTTGAGTATACTTTTCTTGTATAAAAACTTACAATAATTACGTTTTTTTTTCAGCCAAGCACTAGTAAATGTTATTGTTTTTTTAATAGTAATATTTCTATAAGTTTGTCGTTTATGGTTTTACTATTATCTAGCATTTGCGTAGACCATCGACCGCTAGTTTTAAAAAGGGATTGAGTAAAAACTGTTCTAATGAGAAAACTTTACGATCATTTGAAAATATTTTTCAGCCAAGCACTAGATTATGAAATCCTCAATAATTTGACGTCAATATCTTATCTACGAATTAAATAGATTATCGTTTTATTGTCCTTCGGAAATCATCAATTTTGACTCCAGCGTGGTTTTTACGGATGAACGCTCTTAATGAAGATCGAGGATGAACTTCAGTGTAGCTATCAACCACATTAACATTTAGATTTAGACCCGACGTCTGTTGCTTGATCCACGGTCTATTGTGGCCTCTGTACCACGAAACTAACTATATTGCTGGCGCATATATTCCAGACTCGCACATCCTATCATTTAACACTCCTATCGCAAAATTATGGTACGGGGTGACGTCGATAGTTACTAAATCAAGTGAAGAGTTTGGAGCTTTGCATACAATTGAAGATTTAAAATGCAATGAATTGAATAAATTACTCGAATGTATCTCTGTGGTGATATTCAGCTACCATTTAAACATTTTGAAAAATAAACAAACGTTACTATAAATTAAAACACACCCAAACAGGTGGGCGAAAACTAACTTTTAACCCTCATAACTGAATACAAAATTACCAAAATTTGCAGTTCGTGAGCAAAGTTGCAAATTATAATGGAAATTCCTTAAAAATAATATTCATGAAATCTGCAGCGTGGGTATCTAAAATATATCTGCTTCTTATTTCGATCATGGTTCGAAATTCAAATGAAGAAAGTAGATAAAGGCCATTCAATCAATTCGACAAAGCGCCGCCATTGGACGATTGGAAAGTCTGTTGCCGTAGTGGGCGAAGGTTGTTCACCGCGACTAATCCTGGCAGATTCGGACAAACCCCCATTACCCTGATTGATTCTCGACGCTCCGACCCTGGTTACAAATACAAAGGTCTGCTGCAATTTGGAAGCGCTTTCAATTTGCACTGAGCCGATAGCCTCTCAATTTGCGGCGCACGGAGCGATCGCCCAACACCGCACTGACTAAGCTCTGCATTTCTGTACATACTAATTCTTATACATAAATATATAAATCTGAAATTCAAGGTTCACAAGGTACCTACTACTATTTTCATGCGAAAACCATCAAGTTATACCAAATAATATTAAAAATCCACATTACAAATACTAACGCAGTTACGCATCGCGTTTCATATAACCAGAACGTAAAAAGTTATAACATTCCTGAAACAGTTATTCTTATGACTTTCAGTAGAGTCGCCTCATGAAATATAAAAGAAAAACTCCACAATTTGAAACAGTAGCTATCTTATATCAAAGTTTGGGTGGAGAAGTATTAAAACACACACTTTGGAAGAAATTCCATACTTGTGATTATACATCATGCAGAAAATGTTCCATAAATGTAGGTGTAGCGAGATATAGGGGTGAATATTGCACAATGCCTCTGTTATATTCATGACGTGTACCCGGACTTCTGACTGATTGAACCAGCGAATATGTTGACTGCGTCTCTATAAATTTTCAAGATAGTATTTATAAATGTTTGTGTAGTTTTTATTTATAGACTTAACTCAACTACTTGTGGACTTAACTGTTTGTGTAGTAAAGTTCAAAAATTATAATTTAAATAGTTGTATTCAGCTGAATCCGCTTTGACAAGGAGCCGACCCCAATATAGTTGGGAAAAGGCCAGGCAGATGATGACTCAGGAAATCGTCAAACAACACAGATATATTGAATAATATTATCGACTTAACTTTCAGAATTGACATAATTAACATATTCAACATTTCAAGTGTCATTACTTCGGCTTCCAAATGAATAAAGCACTCCTAACAGGTATAATAAGCCCATAGGCCTTCAATGTGAATCAGTCAGATGGCAGGCGAGTCGCGCCCGAATCTACCTAATTTTCGCGTTGAATGAAAATTAAAGAAGTCCCACGCGAATCCAATTTCACGGGAACGGTAATCTCATTAGAGACGTCTGACTTTCATTAACATTTATACGATTTCCGCGGGAGGAAACTTTGAGAGGCGTTGCCTTTCCGCGAATACGCCAACTCGTGATGCACTAATCTAAATTCTCGAATCTTGGACGCAGGTGGTTTGATAGAGTTGCCGTTAGCGCGCCCCTATTTTGGAAACTCTCAATTTATGCTGAAACTTTCATTCTTTAAAGTTGCCAAGCACGCTCCGCTCTTCTTTATGTGATAATGAAATGAGTGTGACGTAATCACACAGATTTCCTTTGAAGTTTAAATAAGTTGGTGTCTTTTTACAATGCTTGAATTGTGTTTGTGAAGCTCTCATAATTGTGTTATAATTTGTTGTGGTTTTAATTATAATACTCGTTCGTATTGTTTATTGTTCATAAATATGGTTAACCACGATTGTATGATTTTACCCAAATTTGTATTGACACAAATGTAGGTTATATATACAGCCAATAGACCAAGTGTCCATTTTGGAATGATACCAACGATTAAAAATTAAGTTCAACCGCTACAATTTTTGAAAATGTCGAAACCTACTTCAAAAATCAATCACTTGTCATAGCTTACGCTCCGTATAAACTAACTGTAAACTCAGATATTCCCAGGCAAAGATGTTATCTGCAACTCTTCAAACATGCCGCGCACCTAGGCGAGGAGTTTCAAAGTGTTTACATATTTATGACGGCCGCCGAGCATGAATATTCACGCCATGAAAGCATCTGCAAAAAACCAGAACAAATGAACGGAATATGCACCATATGGAATAGCAATGGCTGCGAAATTGCGCGAGAACGGCGTTGCAATATTTTTCTTTGAGCACAATACAATATTGCTTTCCTTGGAACACATACGCTATCATAAAAATATTAAAACATAAAACACTTTCCTTTTGAAAGTGACGTGTTTGTTAAAATATGGACTCGTTAATATGTCAAAGTATTGCATGTAATGTAATGTAAGTTCGTGTAATTCAGTTGCTAGCTTCAATATAGTAACGTCTATATTACAGCGAAAAGACGCTTCATTATTAAGATCTTAATAAGCCATATTAAGATCTTAATAATGAAGTATGTCTATTAGCACAATGTCGTTCATTCGATCGGTGAGCGCAAGTGCTGAATGAACTCGCAATCGGCGAGCATCCCACTTAGCTAAGACAAAGTCGACGGGAAGTAAGTTTCCTCATTTATCGCAACGAAGATCCCGCAGGATACCGCTCGCAATCCACCGGAAATAGAAAGTCAAGTGTGGAATGGTCTAGGCACAAGGATAAATCTTTATACTAGAGCCACTAGAATAACGCACGTACGGCTAGTTTATAGATACACTAACTGCACCACGCCCCCGAGACAAACGTTTTTCCGAATAAAAAAGAGCATAAACATTTCTAGCTAAATTGGTCAAATAAAAAAGTTCAATAGAAAAGTTCGGAGACAATTTTATTGATAACAGTTGTATGTTACCTTCAAATATCTTTCGGGAATTCTGAGAAAAGACGAAAACTCAAATAAGTGTTGCTGAAAAAAGGTGATCGATTGAAATTTGTGTCGTGTTAGACTTTTCGTGTAATTTAACAATGAATCAATCAAAAGACTGAAAATAAAATTATCATTTATCAGTAATCACTGACCGAGATTTGGCACCTACATTATGACAGTTTAAAAATGAAATCAGAGTTTATTAAAATTGGTTATCTTAATGTCCTCTAAATTAGGAGAATGTCAAGTACCTACGTCTTACTTTTGCGAATTGCTCTTGATATAAATACCTACCCATATACACATGTTTGAAAAGCTGGAAAACGGGTGTTTTCTAGCTTTTCAAGCATACGCCAATAAGGCTTTGTGAAAAAAAGTGGCAGACGTTGAAGTCAAGATCACGCAGCGATTTCGATATCAAAATGTATACTTTTTGGATATAATTTTTGATGAGGACGATATGAGGATGGTCAGATTTAATAAATGAAGGAATATATGCACACATTTGGTCATATCTAATTTGCGGCCAGATCTTTATTCGGCTTCGATATAATAACGCAGATACGTGTGCGGCATTAAGATGTGACGTCGCTGGAACGCGTGCTGGGTTATCATCAGATCGCCGTGACCAGACTTGACCCACGTCTGACCCAATTACTTATCTACTAAGACACTAGCGTCTCTTTGTTTTGTTATTATTAAAACGATTGTTTTGGTGAAAACGCGACCTTGGCACCGATAATGCTGGATATAACTAGACCTTTTTTCTACGTATAAAATTTTATATGGATGATGATGTATTTTTTTCAAAACAGTTCCGGTTATTAATTGCTACGTTTGTACATATACTTACGTAAAGCGAGCACACGCGCGGTTGTCGTAAATCCAAATAAAGCTTACCTGCAACAAAAACAAATTAATTAGTAACATAACAATATTTTGTAAACATTGCAAATTCTAACTTTCTCTTAGGTATTATTCCAATCGGAGGAGCTTATTAACGTAATATAGTTTGTGTCCTTGTTACAAACTATAAAAATCAAAACATATGGACTGAATAGCTCCATAAAAGCGTATTTGGATGTTCGTACAATTATAAGTTTCCATTTTCCACGAAAATTCAGGGGCACAAAAAGCCTTTTAATGAAAAATAATGCAGAAGTAGGTAATAAAAGTGATCATTGGAATTCGAATTCGTATTTATTAAAGGCATCCGAAATATAACATGCATATTTGAGCTGACAGCCGAACAAATATTTCATCGATTACATTATTGTCTGGTTTGCTTTATTAAACAGGCTGCTGTCATTGAAATAACACGAATCGCGATGACAAGAGTAAAATTAATGGAGACATTTCAACCACAAACGTTAAAAAATATTTACGAATAATGTTATGTTTATTGCGGATTTTTAACATTACGAGGCTCGGTGGTCCCGCCGCGGCCATTATTCACGTGGCAAACCACCTTGCCGTTTGTGGGCAGCTACCACTAATTTATGGCCCTTTAAGTGCCCCCGACATGGAGCACCGCGGCAATTCGGACGAAACCTAGAAACAAACCGAGCCCTCACATCAAAACGATATCCGGCGAACCTTTTGTTCCTATACTCATACAATTATGCTGATTAATGTTTGACTAACTAACATGTATTTTATTCCGGTGTTTTTTTTATCTCGAGCTATGATCAGACAGAGCTTTCGTTATCTCTCGTTTTTAAAACAGGGTTCTCAATTTAACTTTTTATTTTATTAGAATGTTCTAGTTTACGAAAAAAATGATAAAGGAACCTTGTGATATCTTCAGCGGACTACTTCAGGGTCGTTATTCAAGTAAAAGCCCACCTCACCCGCTCGCGGCCGACCAACGTTAATTTATGACTCTTACGAACACGATGTTCCGATCTCGCTGATCTCATTCATGAAGGAGAAAAAAATCGTTTCTGCTCCCGTTTTGAATCGCTTAGAGTTTTTTGCAATTCAATAAAGATCGGGCCAAAACGTCAGATGGAGGTACAATGGAGGAGACACTCGTGCCTCTTTCAACATCACAATGCATCCTCATAGAGGCGTTATTGAATTCGCTAAATAATATAAAGCCGGCGTCAATTTATTTTATAATACAGACAGAATACGACTAAATTACTTAGCTACACATCTAAAAGGTGACATGTTCGCAAATAAAATAAAGTAACAAAATTGGATTCGAGTTAAAAAGCCCAGTTCGATAACGCCGATGGCCCGTATTCGGGACTCGATTTTACTCTTGTATCTAACATAGCTTCAGCTTTGTTTGATTGCAACTCAAATTTTAACAAAGCTAGCTAGCTAGTGGTGTTTCTGTTTTTGTGTACTGATTATGTATAAATGTATATTTTTTTGAATTTACAGTACCTAGAGTTAACAAAATAACATGGTTTTAGCCGAAACTGATTACGAAATGATAGATTTTAAAACTCACCTGCTGTTAAATGTTGGCGATGATTCAATTAAATATTTGACGTTCATTTGAATTCCACAATCAACAAGTCTGTCCTAAAAATTGGGTTTGTAAAAAAAATTGATCAGTGCCAATTCAATTGTTCGATACAGATTCGGCATATTGCCATTGGTATTGTGCTCCAAACCACGCGGATTAAAGGGGATTCCGGAGAGTAGTGACTAGTTAGTTTATTGTGACTCGTGACAGGATTTAATATTGAACGTGAATTTTGATCGAATTCGTTCCGCAGTTTTTGTCATATTTTATTTGCGGCCATATGTGCAAATTAATGCTAACCATGTTAAAATACTGTGTGGGATATCCATGTTCCAAATTCCTAATTAGTGCATAACGAAGTAGATCTGAATCGTACGGATGACCGCGTAGTTGGACTATAATAGGAACATGTGATGTGATTTGGTAGTGATCGCGTCAAAGCCCGCCAGATTAACTTAAGCGTGGCTGAACGCAAGTCACAACCATGTTTTCAAATGTATGTTCGAAGGGATCGAACAGGATTTCAACGGTTGCTTTGTGTTCGTTGAGCAAATAGAATTTGTAAAATTGATTGAGTCAGGCGTTACTTTGCGGAAATCCATTTTAAATTTGAAAATGAAAACAATATATCTAGTTTTAATTTCCGCGAATATTAGTGGGTTGCAGGTATGCACCTCCCTCCCGCCCGCTATATTATGCACATGCAAGATTACTGGGAAAATGCAAGGATTTTAAGCACATGCAGGAAGGCAATGCAAAACCCAACACCATTACCGACACGTGTTTCGCCTCTCCACGAGGCATCCTCAGGGGACGTGTTGACTCGCTGACCGTTGAGTTGCATTGCCTTCCTGCATGTGCTTAAAATCCTTGCATTTTCCCAGTAATCTTGCATGTGCATAATATAGCGGGCGGGAGGGAGGTGCATACCTGCAACCCACTAATATTCGCGGAAATTAAAACTAGATATATTGTTTTCATTTTCAAATTTAAATAGAATTTGTATCTGTTTGTTATGAGTACGTAAATAAAGATGCGGATGAATAGAAATGTTGGCACCTCGTGTAATTATATCGAGCTGACATTATTATATTGGGTATCTACTGCTCTTTGCTCTTTACTTATGTTATCGTCATAAGCAAAGTATATACCTACGTAGGTACGATTTGTTTTTAATAAAGGTAATGAAATACATGAGTCATTAATCAATTCAACTTCTAAAAAAATGGTAGGCAAACAAGTAGTGAAATCTAAATTAATTTGATGTAACCACGGAGTTAATACAAAGGACGGAACATAGTTTCGCCGAAAAAACTGGTTCTCAAAACCATGTAAATTTGAACAACAGTTGCTTAATAGTTCGCAAAAACGCGAGCTGGGGAGGATGTCTTTTCTTTAATAGATCTAAAGAAACGAAAGAAAGCTGAGCAACGAGGAAAAAAACAGTCGAGTTACCTTTTACCAGAAACACTTTCCAGCTACGAGTCGTTTATTTTTACATCATTTAAAGTGGTTCGTGTTGGACAATAATTCAGAACTTCATATTTTATTTCAGATGGTACGAAAATAATGTTACATTTTGACGTATGGCTTTCAAACAAACAGCTTTGTACTAACACGGATGCATATGAAGGTCCCACTGCAATAATGACGAATGTCCATTTTTGTAAAAAAAAAAAAAAATAAGTAAGCACGTCTTTCAACCACTTGATTACATACCTGTAGTTTGTAATCTCTTTAACAAACTTGGCAATATTACTTACAATCCCGATATTTTAGACAGTTCACGTTTATATTAGATAAAAGGACAGTACTCAATAAAGTCCTGGTTATTTAAAATTTAAATAATATTTTTTTTACTAAGTTCTTAAATAAAGCTTGAGTAATGAAACAACATAATAACAATAATAAAAATGTGCTGTAACAAATAATGTAATGTATTCATACCTTTAAACACGACTTTCCTTTCCCCATTAATACAATTGAAACGCAATTATCTCAAAACGAGGTAACAAGGACATTTATCGTTATTGCAGTGGCCCCTTCATAAGTTAATACGGTCATTATCATCATCATCATCATCAACAGCCTGTTGTCAACGGCCTATGTCTCGTAATGGACTGCTATTGCTGGACATAGGCCTCTCCAATTGCACGCCACTCTATTTTCGGTTTCTCGCATCCAGTTTATGCCAGCCGTCCTGCGCAAATCGTCACTCCACCGTGCCAGCTGTTAAATGGTATGTGCGGCATTATCTGTCCATTAACTTATGTGATCTAACACAGCATATCTTTGTAGGCACAAGAAAAATAAAAGCAGTATTTTATACGTTGAGATTAATAAATTGGTTTAGGGTTTAGGTAACCAATGGATAACACTATTACTAAGTCTCCGCTGTCTATCTGTCTGTCTGTCAGTCTGAAGAACCGTAATAGGTAGACAGTTAAAAATTTCAAAGAGTGTGTATTTCTATTCCCGCTGTATAAAAATAATAACACGAGAAGTCGGTTAAAAAAACCAGGCCAAGTGCGTGTCGGACCACGCTTAGTGAAGGGTTCCATAGTTCACTCATATCTCTAAAAGTAAACTATGATGTTCAAACCACATATCTCAAAAACTATTGCCCTAAATAAAAAAACTTTTTTAGAAACCTCTATTTCATTTTGAAAGATCTACCCAAGGAATGTTTTTCATTCTCCGTTACATGTATGGAGTGCCACCCCTTAAATGATTGTTTTCTATAATATTACATTATTGAATAGCAGTTAACAGGTTGCACCTACCTACCAATTTTCATTTAGCATAAGCATAACATAATCAGCCTTTTAATGTTCCCACTGCTGGGACACAGGCCTCCTCTTTAGGAGAGGGAATGGGCCGTAATCCTCCACGCTTGACCAGTGCGGGTTGGTGAATGTTACACATCTTCCACTTTTTGGTTCTAGGACATGCCGGTTTCGTCACGATGCTTTCCTTTACCGTTTTGAGGGCAGTGGTGATGAAATGCGCCTGGCCGGGTTTGCACCCGCCACTTATAATTCGTATGTCGGGGCCGTTACCACTCGGCCACCACTGCTCCCAACTCTGATCCAATTTTCATTTATCCAGCTTTAATAGTCTCCGAGTAAAACGGCTGTGACATACGGACGGACTGATAGACAGCATGACGAATCCATAAGGGTTCCGTTTTTGCCATTTGGCTACAGAACCCTAAAAAGGAGGAGGTTTTCAAGTCGACTGTATTTTTTTTATGATGTGAGGTCGAGTCAACCTTGGTCGTTTTTATGTTTATTTCCAACTAGCAGTAATTAAATTAAGATACTATTGCGATGTTCAATTATTATCAACACTTCATATCGAACGTCTGACCTTTCTTATTAAAACCTCGCTGTGATTGCATACAACATTCGCACATTATTAGGTTAACTAATCTCTGCGGTCTCCTTTGTTCGAGATCAAAGTTCATTTATTATTACATCGGGACCTGACCTTTGCTTTTGCAAAGATTGTGCATTTTTCATATACAATATACTTATGTGTATTCCCAGAGATAGTGCGTATTATTATTAGAAAATTTTATCTTAAAACGTGCAGTTTTTTATCTTACGCATGCCGTTTTTGGCAGCTCTTCAACCTTAATTTCTAAATTAGGTTATCTTTTTTCTTATCCATAATATTGTTCAAAAAAAGTTCATGTGTTCAATTATTATTATTAAATGCAACGTCTTTGGCATTGTATTTAGTGAACGTATGGCATTGTATCTGTGAAAAATCCCAGAAGTACTTAACTGGAATTTCTTTATAACTTTTTCCGACTTTCGTCGTTTCACATTTTTTACGATAGGCAACACAATATTTGATAAAATTTAAATAATTGAGATGTTTATGGAATGAAACAGCAAACAGACAACACCTTTCAGACTAAATTTTAGATGACACCTGAATTTTTTCAGTAATGTTTAAATTGTCTCCTGAATCGAGAGACGTCGCGAAAAGTAAAAACCTATCTATCTCACAACCTAACGTTGAGAGATAGATAGACGTTTTAGAACTTGAAATCTTATTTTAGAAGACCTTTTATAGTGCTATTTTTGTTTACTTAAGCGGCTAGAGTAATCATTAATTTCTTTCTATTGAATCCATCTTTCGCTCGCAGAGTAATGCCCTTATAATATCAATAACCGTAAGTTGAATGTTGTTAATATTGAGTTGTTGTAAGATTGTAGAAGTAGAGGCATAATACTGCCGGCCATTATATTGTTTATACAGTTAAAGTTAATTCTCTATCGGAATATTAGTGAAATATAAGTACCGACTAATTGTTTTTCTATTCAACTCGATAGGCAATGTTTTTATTTATACTGTTTTTAACCATTTTAAAACAGAAATCGTGGTCCCTGGAAGTAAATATTATTGAATGACGTTGGTATTTAGCAGACTATTATGTAAATATTGAACTTTATTTATTACGTTTCAAATAAATAGAATATTGACAGAGTAAACTTCGAACTTCGATTTAATTGTGCACGAACGCCGTAATATTTGTTTTCATCGGATTTCAGCTTTTAATACCAATGTATTAAAAGCTGAAATCTTAAGTTTATTGTAAAGTAGTGGAAATTGGGCATAGATAGTTACAATTAACTATCTATGCCCAATTTCCACTACCTTGTCTGCCCACTCAACTATTTATGCTTTAGAAATGTAACAAAAGGCTTTTTCGGCCTTTAACAATGATTCATATTTATTACTTAACTGATTCTTTATTAGGTTATCTTCGTGAAATAAAAAACTTCTTGTCGTACAGCGCCGTTTTAGGAGTTCCCTGATATCATTTGCCCCAGAAGTCAAAATTTTGAATTCCGATCCTCTGACCCGGATCTGTTTTTGATATTACTTATCTGCCTTTGGCACTTAAAATTAGTTAGATGTATGACTTATTGCGTCAGCTTACACGAGTCGTTGCCCTACATTGTAGTATGAACGAATGAAACATACCTAGTCTCCATGCACCCCGACAGTTACAATATCTACGAGTACTTATTTCAAATAACGTATAGATATGGGAACGTTCAGGAAACTCTTCACTCCTTTTATTCCGCAACTGGGTCCGCATCTAAAATGCATTTGTGATGCTTCCAACCCGCTGTTACCCCCGTTTGCTCCTTGTTCACGCGAAAGTATGTAGGTAACTCGTATGTAATCCACAAGTTTCCTTAGTACTCAGTACCCACAAATCTTCGTCCTCCGAATGCTAAAACCTGAATTACTGGTAATGACTAGCGATTATCGTTTGTCCAACGATTTAGGTTACAATTTATCAATTGGCCTACTCCCAGATGATAAATTTACATTTTATTAGTCACAGTCATAAAAGTAGAGTTGAATCAGTAATTCGTGTGATACGCTTTCGGGAATTGGACGCCGGTGCTTGGTATGCCTGAAAGCACTTAGTGTTACACGTTTCCCAACAAAATGTATAAATGCGTACATTTGCTCCAATTCCATTAGAGCTACGAAATAATGCCTAACTTGTATGGCGCCCTCAATGTGGCGTCATAGGGGAATCAATGTGGTAGCTATATATAGTCTATTGCAATATCAGTTGCTCCCAGAGCGTCGTCGAAGCCTCTGATCTACTTCCATTGAATTATTTATGTCGCATTTCCACTGATGCGTTTGTCTATCTCTAAAACAAACGTTCTCTAAGAAAACAAACGATGTAACACAAAAAAGCACTTTGTATCTACCATAGCTTTGAATACAATGCGTGTCGAACGCAGAAACGAGAACATCGTCATGAATGTTACGTGTAATGTGCCCACATAATTGTTAAATGAACAAATTATTATAGGATGTTTCCGTAATTAATATAATTTATCACCCGTGTATATCCATGGAATTATAATCAGCTTATATTTATCAGCGTTTCATTATTGGTCGTTTTCAGTTCCTACTTTATTTGAGTAAAATTGTTTACTGTCACGTCGCCTTCAGCACGTTTTTAAGTGACCCTCAGCAGATCATCGGTCATCGGTCCACCATGTGAGAGGCCTTCCAACGCTGTGTCTGTCAGTACGCGGTCGCCACCCCAGAACATTTCGGCCCTATCGACCATCTGTTCTGGGAGCAATGAACCCTGACCACTGCCACATCAGTTAGGCGAACCTTCGGGCTAAGTCAGTAACCTTGGTTCTCTAGCGGATATCGTCATTCCGATTCGAGAACGCAAGGAAACTCGGAGCATTGCTTTCTAAATTGCCCCCCTTTGAGTGACTTTTAAATCTTCTGATGAGGGCCATTGTGAGCAACCATGTTTAAAATCCGTAAGTCATCACTGGCAACACGCACTCCGTTGTTAAGTTGGCTTGATAAACGGCTAGGTTGGAAATAAAGAAGGTTTACGAATGAAATAACAGCGTGTAACCGATAACTTATTTCCTTCCATTTCCTGTATCAAATAAATTATAGTGGGTACTGAAGTATATTATACCTACGAAGAACTATCTATGAAGAAGGTATATAATACCTATCTATACACGAAGAAAAATACAGAAAGGTTTTCCTGCTAACTTTAATAATTGTGTGTACATTCACTTACAAGGCACTTTAATCTTTGCCAGGATTTTTACAAGCGGCGCTTGCTTGCAGTTAGATATCGTTATTTTTTGCCGCATCAAAATATTTTTTTTGTTACGTACCTTTCTATAAATTTCATGTAAATCTGGGGTTGGATTTCAAAAGTATTTTATAGGAATATATAATATCCTATATCTACACGCGAATAAGCGTCTTACTGACTCCGACTTGTCACAGTAGGTACCAAGTGTACGCACGTAGCCGCACAGCCTCTTCCCGGTTGAAATTATTGTGTTACTGGACACGGAGCGTTTTAGTGCTGATTTTTCAAGTCACATAATTTCAACTGACAAATAAAGATGGAATGGTTACAAACTGCCACTATTGTTCCTCAAATAAAAGTTACCTGTACTGATACTCTTGAAAAATATGTCCTTAACGAATTAAAGTCAAAGCTTTGTCAATTGAACTTAAGTATAATAAACATTCTAGTCCATAACACCAATTCAGCAAGCAACCCACCTTTTGTATTAGCACAATAATACCAACTTTTTTTAGAAAGTTCTATATATATTTCTGTCACTAAACATCTATTGATAAGAATCAAAGTTATTTATTTTACTTTTTAAATAACGAATAAAAGGGAAAGTTAGAATTTATTACATTTAGTTTTTTTTTTTAATATAAAGGAATGGAGCTCCTGCTCCATTGATGTTTTTAACGTACAAATTTGTTCGAAAGAGTTACCGCGGTCCTCGAACGCAAAGGGCATTAGGAGGAACATTTAGTCAGTAAGAGTGACAGTCCCGCACTTCCACTCCTCCCACAGCATAAGAAGACATTTGATGATTTCCCACCCATAAAAAAGGTCCAAAAACCTGTGTCGTAAATTCTTGGTAAAATAAAAGTTAGGTACATAAATAATAAAAGCATGTTTACTACTTCAGCAATGTTGTAATGTTCGACTTGCACTGCGCCCCATTGCTCGTTAAAAGCTATTTACGACTCATGGCAATGAAAACTCTTGCCAACCATTATTATCATTCAATGAGGATGTTTTTACTACGATTATAATGAGACTGAAAATAGAGATAGATGGACCATAGAGGCAAACCGGAGGATAGGACCCGGCGGCAAGAGACAACAAAGAAGGCCTTAAAATCACTGGACTGATGATATAATAAGAACTGCTGGAAAGCAATGGATACAAGTCGCCGCAGCTAGAACTATGAAATAAACTGGAGGAGCTGCCTACACCCTACACCCTACTGCCTACACCCGAGAAGGGATTTCTATTCCTAATCATTAGATTAAATAATTATAAATTACATTAGTTATAATTAGAAAAAATATAGCGTTAAGTATGATTAATATAAATGTCTAATATTAAGAAAGAAAGAAAATTATTAATTATTTATTTATTGAGACTAGCTTCTGCAACCCACTTCACCCATGAGTCAATCGCAAACAATTTTACCAAAATGTTTCAAAATTGGTCCTACCATTTTGGTGTGAAATCGTAACAAAGAAACAGATAGACTCACTTCTGTATTCACATAATATTAACATGGATGCTATCTCGAACATTTCCACTATATGCAACGATACAAAGGCGAGCGTCAGTCGGAAGCAATTTCGGTAGCCCTAGAGCAAAGGTTGGCTGCTTGACATCCTATATCCGTCGAACATTTCCAGGTTGTCAGACGAAGCTAAATCTCCCGGGAAAGAGCAGCGGTCAGAGCGACCCATAGACAGGAAATTGTATGTCGACCTACGTCACGATTGCCCGCCCACGACCAACAGGAGCTACAAAAAATAAACACCACCAAAGAAAAATTCCCGCGAGCAATACAGCGCTTTTTAAACTTAATAAACATTTTAAAGGGGACTCAATTTATCTGGATCGCGACCTTTTTAACTTACACATCACGTTTCATAATGTTAGAGCTTTGATATGCGAGAAATTCTCATGACAACTGGAATCAGAATTATGGATTTTGCTTATCAATTACTTTTTTTCTGAGAAATTAATGAATTTGAAATTAAACGATCATGTTTCTGAGGACCTCGTAACTAAATTACAACAGCCGTACGGGTCGATTCGAGGTTAAGCAACGCTTGCCGAGGTTGGTCTGTGGATGGGTGACAATCTTAACATAACGAGACTTCTCCGTGCCTCGGAAAGTACGTTAAGTCATTGGTTCCGGTTGTTATTTGGAGATCTTTGACAGTCGTTACGGATTGTCAGAAGCCAGAAAATCTGACACCAGTCTTGTCAAGAAGTCCCGTGTTCCCCAGTTAATTGGCGGGCCTGTTGGTCTAGTGGTTAGTGGCCCTGACTGCTAAGCCGGAGGTCGTGGGTTCGATTCCCACCCAGGACAAACTTTGTGTGATGAGCATGATTGTTTGTTCTGTGTCTGGGTGTGATTTATCTATAATATGTATGTATTTATAAATTATATAAGTATGTATATCAGTTGTCTGGTTACCATAACACAAGCTCTGCTTAGCTTGGGATCAGATAGCCGTGTGTGAGTTGTCCCAAGATATTTATTTATTATTTATTTATTTAATGGGTTGTGGTCTGGTAGGCAGCTGCTTCACGTAAAATACTGGTATTCAGCTGAATCTGGCTTAACTGGAAGTCGACCCCAATATAGTTGGGAAAAAGGCTAGACAGATGATGATCATGTTTCTATTATGTGACACTTCAGAGAAGCAGCGCCTGCTAGAAAATCGAAAATCAACCCAAGGGAAGGAACTAGCGCCATACAAAATATCCTATGACCAAATCCCGTTCAACCTGCTCTGATTAATTAAGACATATCTACATACATCTACTTACTTTAATACTAGAAGGAAGTAGGCTTACACTTATGTAAGTATATCCACTAACAATCTAACTAACATCCAAGTATACCTATATGTACATAATCAGTTATGTACCTACTATGATGTAAAAATATTCTCACTTACAATTTAGGCATAAATTCAAATGCAGCCAGAACCGTATGCTTCGGTTTCTAACGCCTGAAACCACACGCAGTGGTAACGTATCGGATCTAAAGATCATTGTACTACTCGAACAGGCACTAAGCGGATTCTGTTGCCGTTTGATAGTTAGAAGCTCTTCGTATCCCAGTGGCTTTTGTCCTGTTATCAATTTGTCTGATGAAATTTGATTGATCCATCAACATAACCTAACTACGTAATTGGAATTTAATCTATTATTTTCCGGTAAGAGGACTTAGAAATTCCATGACGACTTACAAAGATTTCTCTTGGAAATTACGTATGTATTATAAATTCCGAGATTATTTTCAGTTAGCAACAGATTTATATTTATGCGTCACAAATAGAACCATTTTCGGTCCAAATAAGACCTCAATATATGTAGAGCTAATATCAACTCATTTTACACGTCAAAAGTTAGTTACGTACGTAAGTTAGACAGAACGAATCCTCTTAATTCAAAGGCTTTTCTCGAGTGGAGGTAGATTATACTCACGTTATACTAAGTGTTGGCTGCTCAAATAGATGGCTTTCTTAGTGCGTTAAAGTTTACAGGTTTAGTTCGTACTAAAACACATTTATTACTTTAGTTGGCTTCTAAATTTTAGGAATGTAATGTTTGAAAGTTTAGCTAGCGTGTAGTTTTAGATTTCGATGGGATTCTAATGAATTTTAATACCTACATACCCACGCTGCTTCCTATGATATGAGACGCTGACTTCAATTCGTATATGGAGTTTTAAAATCATGATGCCTATAATAGTCTTCCGAAAATTCCATAAATGTGTAAATATATAGCATCAATAATAAACATGTGAGATATAAGTGAACCAACGGTATAGTTGAGTTCATTTCTATGAACTCATAACCAATTGCGTATAAAACCAAGAACTTAAATAGAAATGAGACAAGTATTTAATTGTATTCTATGTATTCCAAATCCATAAAGGTCGTAGTTCGAGATAATATTAATAGTTTCAGGGCTAGACACGAAACTACGAGGCTAAACAAATAAAGTAGTTTGCGTTACACATTTAAATTGAAAGCCATCTGTAATCCAGAAAGTGTATTAATTCTACACTCTTTATTTAAGACCGAAGGTTCTACTTTATTTATTTCATGGTATAAATATGGATGAAGAACAAGTTCATAACTCAGTTATTTTTGTTCCAAGTTTCATGTTTTAACGTTGTAGCTATGTTTCGTACTTATAAGAAAAAAATTAAAAATTCTTCCGGCGGAAACGTTGACGGCATTGGCGCTTCACTTTACTGGATGGTATTTAATTATTGAAGAGTCTTTTATGAAGTTTTTATGAGGCAAATTATATACATTTTAAATAAATAAGACTTCATCACGTTGAGATTTTTTAAAGAAAATAATCATTTTGTATGTTGCTAAGTGAGTTTTACGAGCTATTTAGTTTTTGTAGTTACAATATAATCTTTTATTTTTAACCTGGGCATGTTTAAGTACCTAATCAGAAGTTCGTTTACAAGAACTTATTTCGCCGTGAAAATCTGAAAATTAATTCTCAAAAAAAAATACTTAATAATGCAAACTCTAAGTGATACAGAACACCCCTTGAGCTTGGAACAGATAGAGCGTGTTAAGCGCCGTAGTTTTTATACGCGTGTGGCCACTAAACGTGTGTTTGGCAGCCGGCCAGGTCTCGGCTGCCCGCCCACCATTTGCCACTGAAGCTCACAGTTTACTCCGCTGAAGCCTACGTAAGTTTGCGATTGCGAGGCACTGTTTGTTATTCGTGTGCCTCGTGAATATTTTAAATTTTCTTTATTGTATTGCTGTTCCTTTACCTGAAGATTTCGTCATATTTTTGCTCAGCTCGCTCGCCAGGCCAAGTTTTGAATGTTATCTTTGTTTATGCTCTTGTTTTCTTGTCTGTTCTTTATTGGTCTAGCTCGATAGTTCACCTAAAAGCTGTCTTTTGCAGAGCCACTTTTTAAGGTAATTTCGTGTCTCATATTCAAATATGAGGGTATTTCTGGGCACGTAGCTACGTGCAATGACTTAATATCATACATAATAAAATTATGCAAATAAGTCTCAGCGAGCGGTAGTGAGCGGTTAATACGTTGCGTTACCAACGAAACGCGTTGTAATAAGCAAACGATATTACCCCCAAGTTCGTAAAATTTATGAGGCGGTTATTCGCCAAGACATAAACAGGGGTGCTGTGCAGCAATAACGAAACGTAACAACGTATTCGGTGCGAGTGCCTGAAACATTGTCGATTCCATTGGTTTTCGTTCTCGAACAAAGTTGTTGCGGATTTGTACTGGAATGTTTAGCTATCGAAGTCCGAATAACTGTTTAGTATTCATTTGATTTACAAAGTTATAACGTCAGCATTTAAAGTTAGAGCTTAAGTTTTAGATTTATTAAGCTGTGGTTGGTATTGATCACAAGTTTAAGTTGAATTAATCGACGTCTCGTGGTAGGAAACCAGTCGATGTTCTTTCTAGATATCTCAGTAAAAGAGTTGTTCGGAATTTTCTTTACCTAAGAGGCAGATATACCTATATATACTTATGTACGAGTATATCACCGATAATACTTTGACTCCAACGAATGAACGGTGAATTTCTGCGGTTTTAAGTTAAATAGGGACTAACATATAGTTTAATAATTAACATGTAATGAGACGATCTCACAAGTTCGTAGTTTCGTCAATAAGGTACCTATATATTTCGATTTTGCAGCTTTATAACTGCTTTTTATTTCAACAGTATTTGTTAAAATGAAATAGTTTTGAACTTCCTAACTTCATAATAACTCGTGACATTACTATCTGATACTCAATTTTAATAAACATTCTTCGCTAAAATTATGGCAACAGTCATGCAGCGTCAAATTACACTAAAACTAAATAATATGTGTCTTAAAATTTAAAACAGTACGTAAATACACATGTCTCTCCAAGAGAAAGTGACACAATCATATTCTCACCGAAAAGGAATACTGCCAAAATAAAAACCAGTAAGCTGGAATATTTAGGGCTGTGATTTATATGGATGGGATATCAACATATAGATACATTTAAATTGTCACATTGATATTCCGCACCCGAAGTCATGTAGATACGTTTGCAGCAAATAAAATCAACATGCAAATGAAAACTTGGGATCCAAACTGTGTGATGTAAGGAGCATTTTCATTTCTTCGGTGAAACGTGGAACGATATATCTCCCCCATGACATGAGAAAACAATAACTCCTCAAGTGCTCTTCCAGCCGACATGAGAAAACAAAGCATCTACCCTACGTGCGTATAAATTTTGTATGCTAGTGTTTTAGATGACATGGCCTTTTTTTTGCATACCTACGGACCCTGAGCATTATTTATCTAGGGAGGTACCACTGAGAATACATAAGTATCCACGCGAATAAAACTTGAGTCTTAGTTCTACTACCTACAGTACTGTATTTTCATTTCTCATTAAAATGCATCCAAAGGTTGTCTTGAAAAGACCGCTTTTAGCGATAAGGCCGCCCATCGTGACACTCTACGTAATGTTTTTTTCATCTATATTTTCTGTAACTTATATGGTGTACATAATAAAGAGTATTCTATTCTATTTTAACCTATGTATTCTCGGATAATATTGAAAAGTTATTCCGAGAGTAAGAAACGCAAATTATAGAGTCATATGACTCCAAAATACAGAAAGCACCCGATTCAAGAATTCTTGATCAAGTTATGATAGAGCAAAGATTCTTCCTATAATAATGGACACTTAGTGCTTGTGAGAAACGATAAACCCTATTTAACTGCAAATACGATGAAACGAACGAAATAAATATTTCGACGACGGTCCTTACAGGGGTCATAAAACATTGATTAAAACTCGTTTTATGAAGCATTACAACTTAGTAGCTACGAACTGCAACCGTATAACTGTTATGAAAATTATAATATCATGTACTGAGCAAAAGTATCGTTTAATTAAACCAGTTAATCTGTATATATTTAAGTCTTCATGGAGAGAACTTCAACGTTACAAGAACCATGTCAAGCTGCTCTACTTTGCATAAAGTTCCTGACTCTGATAATCTAGTTAGTATCTAGGTAGGTATAATACTTACCATAATACTGATAGAATTAATTAAATCAAATGTTTTGAAAGTTTGTTATAAAAGGAATAGAAACGTTCTGGATGAATAAATTTGCACGTTTGGACTACAGCAAATTGTTTTGTCTTGAGCCAACCTTTGTCGTAAGACGTAAAATCTGATTATTATTTAAAAAAAGAAGGACTAGCTCGACTTCTATAGACAAGACTGGCCCGTACTAGCAAAGGACAGACTTATACAGGAAAGGAAGACCCCTTGTCTTTGCCTAGCAGTGGGACAAAAAAGGCTAGATATAGATTCATTTAATAAACAACAAAATAACATAAGTGCCCAAATTTGGAATATTCTCCTTTCCAAAAATATATTTCAAGGTGGCGAAAACCTAAGCGGTCACTTCCTTCTGCGAAGCAGTAATGCTAGCGAAGGAGAAGGCAGACCGCGTATGGGAGAGGGAAACATCACGCCTCAGCCGCCGCAACATAAGACGAGGCCCCGGGCGTCGGGAAACGCATAGCGATTCCCGGCCACCTTAGGCGCGGGCCTGCGGATTGCAAGCTATGGGTGGCTCGCTGTCCGATACAACCAGGTCATCGACTCGCGGCGCGTCGTGTTCCACGCGCACCTCAAAGAGCTGATAGCAAAGAAGACGAGGCCCATAGGGTCAGTGCCTGCTAGGGTTGCGGAATTTGTTTGAAAGAGTCACCTCGGCCCTGGAACGCAAAGGGTTCTAGGAGGAACACGGGTGAGTTTTAGTCAGTAAGAGGCTGACAATCCCTTCCGCTCCGCCCGAGAAGTCACTGGATGATATCCAATTCAAGAAAAAAAAAGGGTGTTCCAAAACCTTTTTGACAAAATGCCTAGGTACCTTTAAAAATACAGTTACCAACACCCTTTCACAAAATATTCAAGATCAGACGAACAACGTATTTATTTGAAAACCACAAATAAAAAAATCTTTTGCGTCACAACCTTGTCTGGGTCTATATTTAAATTATTAATATGGTCGGTGACATTCCATTTGTCTTGTAATATTAAAAACAGAAAATAAATATGAGAAAATTCGTTTGCTTACATGTGAAACTAAATATAACAATCTATATTTTTAAAATGGTTGTCTATTTACCTAGATAAAACGACACAATATGCTAGGTATAAATATCAACAAAATATATACTGGCGTACCTTAGCGCATGTACCGAATGGATTTTTCCACGGCTTGAATTTCAAAAGAATTCTTAATATCAGCAATTTCCCCATCTGTGTTTAAAAGTAAGAGACGCATACAGAAAAGTATTTCAACAGAGTTATGTAGTATCATACTGTTGTTAACTCACTTTCTACCCATATTCGAATAAATTCAATTAATTCACTTCATAATAGTGTTAGCATAATCTCTACTCGCATAACGTAAGCAAATTGAAATTTGGGGTACCACTTTAAGCTGATTTCAATGGTATTAAATATCAAAATGCCTTGCAAACCGAAGATAAGAACAAGACACCTCGTTTATAAGGTCTGCCCCAAGCATCATGCAGACAGACGCGATTAGAATTGTCTAATCAACAATCTTTTGTTATAGAACTTTATCAACGGATTTTAAACTTGTATATCTACAAATAAAAAATGTAATATAAAAACGATGAAACGAAAAAGATTAAATTTAGAGGCATGTAGTGACCGATCAGTGCGTCGCCCAGCACGAGCTCAATTTTCACAAATAGAAAAAAGTGGATAGGCTTTAAAAGGGGTGCAAGAGGATAAATATTACCAATCCCCTTTGAATCGTTCCACGTGTTTCTACACACGATGAACCCAGGCTACTTAGACACGTGCCAATAAAATACACAATATCCACCCACACTATATACTATAGAGGCTTTTGATTTCTATCAAAGGCCTTCATTCCATGTTATATATGTTACATAATAAAAATAATAAGAGATAATAGGCTCCAGTGCGTGTTGACCTGATAAGCCACCTGTGAATATTTATTAGAAGTTAGTGCAAATTTCATTATTTCACAGATTATGTAGATTTTTCGGTTGCATATTAACATAATCCATGAGAAAAAAGTATTCGAGTCAACTGAATATCAGTTGAAAGCTGAAAAAAGAATTAATGCGTTTTCGTTTATATTGTTCGACAAAACCAACGTCTATCAGCTCAGTGGTTTCTCGTAGCAAAATATTCAAAAATTTTCGAAGTAGTTGAACATCAAAATTGCGCAGATTGTTTGTATCTATTTGATACAGGAATTAATGTAAACAGAACATCATAAAAGCATTTAATTATTCCAGGAAAAGTATATACGTAACTAAATCATTAACACGTATTAAATAGAGTCCCTAATTATGAAATCCACGAATATTCATAACACATACTAAGCCTCGGTTTACACGTAAACATAATAATTTATACCGATCCCCATAACGAAACGTTAAACAAACAGACAATTCAAAAGCTCGCATCATGGACATTAACATCAACAACTCTGAATTAACGACGCATAAAGCCATCGTTTCGCAAATAACACGAAAAAGAAGGGGTAAGGTTGAAAATTATAAGAGGAACATGTACTGGTATCCCGTGAGAGTATTGTTATGGCCGAATAAAACTAGTTTACAGCGTGCACTCCAGCTAGGTGCTAGCAACTTTATCTAGGCATAGGGTTACCACCAAAACTTATGGTCTCAACGCATCTGACATCTCTACGACTCCCGAGCCTCCCAAGTCTCTCAAGCGTAAATTACAACTCTCTCGGGTTCTTAAGCGACTCTGCGTCTTAAACGCTTAAGGATTTCCTTCCTTCCCATACACTCATGGTAGATAAAAAACTATTTATTTTTATTCCACCATCAGTTTCACGGCAAAAAGGTACCAATCCCTAAAGCTTCGTTTTAAAATCTCTGTTTACAAGTGACACCCCTAAATACGCTGATGCAGCGGTCCAAGTGTACTGAAAATATATTCGTAAACATGCCACGTATTTTATTTCATGCATGTTTAAGTGAAGAGAAACCGGCCGTGATGCCAACTTGTTTTCGATCTTCATTGGTTTATAGGTACTTACCTGAAAATTCTGAAGAAAATGTTTTTGTTCCAAAGGGACTATGGATAGCTTCATTAAAATTCGTGTTTAAGAAACCGTTTGTTGTTTTTTTTTATGTTTTTTCTTCCCAATACTTTTCATTACTGTTGTATTTATAGCTTGGTTATATCTATTGAGTGACCGATTCAGTGTTAATGTAAGCTGTCAATACTAATTTATCAAAATAAAATATCTATGATTGTGTCATTCATAAACCAGTATTCAAGAACTTTCAACATAAAACAACGTCGTAACAATTTCTCAACACAATTTATCTTCAAAGCTGCAGTTCAAAACATGGCAAAATACACAAAAACTAGCAATAATTCAAACAGATAAGTCTGAACGCTGGAAATCTCATGAGCGTAAGCAACATACCCGAGGTACTCGCGCGCTTCAGCTCCATTCCAGGAATTTTGCTGAGAAATATTTATAATTCTCACCTTCTATGTCTCCACATGAGTTATGAGGAATTTTTGGTGAATGCGCACAAAATAATGTACCTACCTACTGTAAATGTATAGGACTGTTTGCGCCCCAATGTTACATTATTTCATAAGCCCTCCACAGCGCAGCGGCATGCTCTCCGAGACTCATGTTTTTACATGAAGCTCCCGATTGAAATGTAAATTGGATTCGAATTGGTCGCCAAAGCCAATGTATTAAAAAAAAAGTTAGGGAAAACCGCTCGATGCTTTTATGGATTGGGGATGTGACTTGTAAAAATTATGGCACAGGCAACAGATTTACATATGTATGTATTCGTGTTTCATTCTTAAATATATTTAAATAATATTTGATACATTGCCAATGTGCTGTGAATTAATTCACACCGTCAAAAACCCGGTCATTTCTAGTACATTGTGTACTGTAATAGAGAGTTTGATAGTGATCTACATAAAAGCGGAAGATAAGTACCTAGTTATTCCGCTAGCCAGTCTAAGCTAAGTAATTTAAGTAAATATGGCTAGGTAAACGGTAAATCGGGTTTGTACAAGACTGGGGCATTAGAGTCAAGTACCCACCACTAAGACATCAATTAGCATAAGTCATGATCTTAAAGTTAGAGTTAGTAATTGATGTTGTCAGTATTTTGAAGTTTAAAAATGGCTGGGGGATTTCGCAATGCTAAACTTTGATGAAAAAGCATACGAATCACAGACGAACAGCATATTCGGATGAAATGATTAAACGAAAAAGTTGGCTCAAAACAGAGGAAGCCTGTACTTGGCACTTCTCACATGCATGAATTATTACGTAGGTATTAATAATTATGAATTTGGAATGATTGTGTCACCGGAAAATTGCAAACTCCGTAAGATTATAGGTAAAATATCTTAAGAGATTATACAACTGAACATTCGGATACTTTTTACGCGTCAAAATTTGATAGTCTATCATTTTTCGAACTCACTCCGAGAAATCAAAATTCCGTGATATTTTCAAAATCGCTGACAACGCCTAATTTTAAGCCAAGCTATAGTTAAAAAAAACCATCGCAGTTTGTAAACCAGTCTCTTCTTCTACGCAATCTACAGGCTTCTTCTGGGTAAGCTCATTCCATCGTCGACTTTGTCTCTGTCACCTGCGACCTAGACTAGAGTCAAGAGCATATCCATTTGACAATAAAAAAAAATCGCCATGATGAAAACACGAAAAATAACTGCCGATCGATGTCAATAGATAACAAGCTATGACTGTGCAATTTGATGATTCGAAGTGAAGTTAGAGAAAATGCCTTAATGTACCTACTCGTTCGACTAAACATCAAATAGCCTTTTCCACACCAGGAGCTCTCTGGGGTGGTCTTAAAACAAACTGCAAAAAATATCGGAAGTCGCAGTAAAGACATACGGCCGTAAAGATTAAGTGGGCCCCGCGAATAGTTCAGTGGGCGCCACTACCACCATAAATACAGTGGCGTTGTTACGGTACTACTACACAGCTCCAGCACAATCTCATAACAACATTGTATGAACGTTGGCGACGATCCAGCTTCCGCAAAAAGACGCGATGGACTTTACACTCGCGACCTCACACAATGGATTCATAGTTTCTATGAATGAATAGATGAAGTTGTCAACAAACTACTTCTGGTTCTTTCAGCGCTTGTTTGTTTTGATTTACAGTTGCTTCAGTTTAATCCTAGGCTTTAATCTCAGTTCTAAGTAAAGCCTTTAATCAGCTTTACCATTCAGTCGCCTTTGATTACTGTGTAGGCACCGTCACATTAAGTGGATTCGATTAATATGGCCTTGTGTTGTATGGAATTTGTTTAAATCTGATTAAAATCAATTCAACGGCTTCTACGATAATTTCTAGGCAAACATGATTGATTTTACGTTATTGCTTAATATCAAAGTAAGATCAGAACTTAAGTAGGTACCTACAAGTATGAAAGTAAATAGGGTGGACAGCAATGAAAAACATGAAGGTACTTTAATATTTTCGATGAGAACGCAATATAAACGCTGAAGATTTTCATAATTTGGAAAGTTCAGAAGAGCAGCGGCTTTTTTATATTCTATCTTTGAAGTTAAATATACCTACAATTTGTTGAGACAAAAAAAAAACATTGGTGCCTACTTGAAAATCACAAGTCGAATGAAAGCGAGACTATAATTGAAACTTGTTTGTTTTCCATGTTGTTTGTTTATTTACGAGGGACGGGAAGTCGTAACGAAGTTATTGTTCGTCAGTGCTTGTGGTCGCCATTCGTCTGCGCCGGGGCTCGCTCCGCTCCGCTCCGTAATTGGCTCATTGACTGATGTCATTATTAGCTAATTATGTGTTCTCGGTTCCCGCTTTCTGAGTGCCTTCGCATTGATATCAGATTTCTTTGGCAAATTATTTTGAATTGGCTTTATGATGTCGCTCAATATTTATTAATGCATATTACTTTTGTTTTCTTACAAGTGAAGCAAATGTGGAGCCATCTAAACATAACGGACTATGAAATTTTCATCTCATTCCACCATGGGTAATGTTACAGAAATCGGTATAATACAGGCACTTTTGTGAGCGCTAAAGCGGGGAAGCTCTTCAATAGAGGAAAAATATGCGTGGATAAAGCAGCAACTTCCATTTTATATTTTATACCCAACTTCATATTTTTACCATTGTTAAATTTAACGAGGCTCGTTTAATGAATATGACTAATTATGTGAATACCGTGTAATGAGGGTATCGAGTAACGAAAAAAGGTTTTTAATTTTCCTGGAAACTTTAATATTATTAACGAAGGACGTATTGGCTTCAGGAGTAATGTCGAACATTGGCGCAGAGTAGCCGGATATTCAGTATTGTACATCTATATTTGAATTCAGAATTTGAGATCGGGGGGCACAGCAGTGCCCTCGCCAAGTCGAGCGCGAAGCAAACATTGCCGTACCATCCTTTACTGGAACCATTTCGCCGCATTTCCAGGCCCATACTTGAGAAACTCTGGATAAGACCAGAACGCAGAATTTTTTTAGTCATTTAGTCACTCAACATTAACTATAATTACAAAGAAATTGCAGTAAGGAACCTTCGACTTGGCACGACTTTGTCTAGATTTCATTACTTTTTAGAGATAAACAAGCAGCTCCATCGAGTCTTGGCTAGTTTTTTACAGAATGATTTTGGTGGGATAATGATTACATTTAGGAACTGAAACTATATGTACATAACTATGTCAAGTCTCTGACATTATTATGATAAGTTCAATTTCCATTTTTTCTTTTTATTAAGGCCTTTAATTTTATTAAGGCCTTTTTTACAAATTGTCACTTAAAAATCGACTAAAAATACACATAGTTACAGTCAATACTAAATATATGTATGTTACTCTTGAATTTAAAATTCAAGCATATGCAGAGTGAGTAGTTACTTAGGTAAGCCTATTTATGTTCTCTCTCTATTACTACATACACGGAATCAAGTTACTACCAGATAGAGGTAATTGTTGCCTTATTGAGATTCCATGAACCGTCCGTAAGTACCTGCTTCAATGTATTGTATACTGAAGCAAGTAATATTAATAAGCTTAGAAACCATTTAGTAAACTAAAACGTTATTCAATATTATCATGAAATTTACATAAAATTAATTATATTTAAAAAGTAGTAGGTACCTACATACTAAAAGCTTCGATTACATTTTATTACTTACGTTTATAAAAATTGGTACTTTTTACGCAAGAGAAGATTATACCTATAAGTATTTTCCCTAAAGCAGACTTTTTATCGACCTACTTCAATCCTTGGAGAATAGTTCTAATTGAAAGACAAAATAGATGAAAACTCTACAACGGAGGTAGAAATAAAATTATTTCCTAGAATGTTACCATCATAACATGTTTGTTGGTCTTAGCTTCGAAAATTCAGCTGAAAAATATCCTTCAGTAATATTTTATTATTTATGCTGAAATTTAGTTTCGAGTTTCTGTATCTTTGTAGATTAATCATGTATTTCTATCGTTAACTTTGGTTTTAATTAGATAATGGCACGATAGTAAATAAAATAATCAGCTTCACTATTAATAGTTACTTATTGGTAAGTTTGGTGACCTATTTTAAAACTTACCTAAAAATACCCAAACGTTTCAAAATGTTACGTGTCAAATTGCTAAATATACCAAGGCTAATATTGAATCCTTACCCTAATGTTTTTGTGTGAAAAAATAACGATTTGTTATTATCATTAGGAGTATTTTTAGGAACTCTAAACTTGTAGAGCAGCCACAATAAGCACGCGGAGGAAACGAGACTCATTGCTATCAGAAATCACTAGGAGATAAATTACGTGAAGGGTTACTGCAGCAAAAAAACATTAAAAAAACGAGCGGGCCTTAATCACATTTGATTTGTAAAATCTAACATCTCACCTATAATTAAACTACAATAAACAACATTAATATTAAATTATATCCTGAAAAAAAAATATTGAGCTATTACTTGAACTGATTTTTCATAACGAAGAATAATTCGAAATGAAAAATATATTTGATTTAAATTTCACTTGGAGTATGCAATTCTTTTTAAACGGTTCTTTTGTTTATTTCAAACCAAAGTGGTTGGTCCCATTTGACAGCCGAACTGCCACCGCGCGCTTATTTGTCAAATCAAATAGCCCGCGCTTCCCCGGCTTCCTGTTACACACTTCCGTCCCATTTCACGAAATAACTCCCACAGATCGCAGGGAAACGAGAGTAAAGACGTTACACATAAAAAAAAATACATGTGGCACTCGGGGACTGCCGCGGTAAAACTATTGCATAGCATTTTTTATCAACTTATGCAATTATATATTTAGTACTCTGCGTAATTGTGATATAGTCTCGATTCGTTCACCTGGGTTACTGACTTACTGTACTAATGTAAATCACATACGTTTCACTTAACTTTGTCCCACCGATTGTTTCCGAACGCAGACGTTCTGGTCGGCTCGGTGACGGCGACATAATAGCTCAGTAACGAAGCGACCATTTTAAAAAGGCGGGGCCTAATCAAATGCGGTGTTAGGTTATTTTCGTTTTCGGTTGCCACGCACAAGGCCCGCGATAGAAGCTATGCAATAGCTTAAGGCGCTTCCCTGACCAAATAACCTTGAGCATTTGTTCCCTTTGCCGCCCGCATCCTTTTTTTTTTTTTTTTTTTTTTTTTCTGGATGGTAAATCATCAAATGACCCCTCCCGCCCTGGGTGGAGCGGTAGGGAGTGTCAGACTTTTACTGACTAAAACCCACCCGTGATCCTTCTTGTGCCCTATGCGTTCCAGGGCCGCGGTAACTCTTTCGAACAAATTCCGCAACCCTAGCAGGCACCGACCCTATGGGGCCCCGTCCTCGGTGCTGACGGCTCCTTGTGACGCGCGTGGAACACAACGCGTCGTCGACTCAACCTGGTATCGGACGGCGAGCCACCCACGCTCACCGTCCCCAGGCATCAGCCACTGCGCGATAGCACAGCGGCCGACTTGTCTCTGGAGGAGGCCGAAATGGGACCATTACTGGCACTCCATCTCAGCACCCTCCCGAGTGTTGGGAGTCGCAGCACCCGCAGCAGAAGCGGCAGTGGCGGCGACAGAAGCCGCGGCGGCGGCAGAGGCGGCGGTGGCGGCGGACCTCTTGCCCCTGGTCGGGGCGGATGGCGCGCAGGCTCTTCCCCCAGCCCAGTGCTCGGCCGGCTTGCCAACAGCCGCACATGCACTGCAGTGCGGCGTGGCCTCGCAAGAGCCGGCCTTATGACCGGGCTGACCACAGCGGAAACAGAGTCCGCTGCGGTCGACCTCCGAGGGGCACATAGCTCCCGTGTGGTTGCCCACATGGCAGCGGTAGCACCTCAGAGGTCTGGGTTCCAGCAGTTTAACCCGCGCAGACACCCATCCCACCAAGAGCCTTCGGCCCTCCGACACAGTTCTGGCCGCCGTCACGGGGCAGCTCACCACAAGGGTTTGCATGCCCGTGTTGTCAGGCCGGAGGGTGCCCGCCTTGACGAGCTCGGCAGAGCACCCCCCAGTCCTGGCGACGGCGGCCACAACTTCCTCCTCCGTCACGGAGTCATCCAGGCCCACTATGCGCATGTCAATGCGCCTAGTCGGCCTGGACACCTGGACCTCGTCCGCGGGTAAGACCGCCCTCAGCCTTTCGGCCAGGGCGTCCGCGAACGGGCCACTCTCCGCTCCGGCGAGCTCGAGCTTCCAGGCACCGGTCAAGGTCCTCCTGACCCCGATGCCCCCGCTGATGCCCAGCTCTTGGACGCTCACCGCCTCCTTCGCCCGCTTCAATACGGCGAGATAAGTCACGCCCCTCTGTTCCGCTTCCGGCTGCAGTGTGAGCACTACAGCCGCGGATTTCGGGGCGCGAAGTCTCGCCGCAATGGCGTTGGCCTTCCGCCGCTGCCTCTTTGCCTTATTCTTGGCTGCCTTCTTCGCCTGCCGTTTCTGGCCAGCAACCTGCCACTCGGCCCCGGCCGCAGGAGGGTCCGAGGGTGGGGGTGGGGGCGGCTGCGGCACCACTGGCGCCGCAGCCTTAGCCGCTCCTCCAGCCTTCCTCCTACCCCTCTTCGCCGGGGCCGCCTTGGTCGTGGCCGCCAGGTCCCTCCGGAGCGACTCATTCTCCCGAATGAGTCGCTCCGTAACGACCGCGAGGCGGGCCACCTCCGCCCGCAACTCTGACGCCTCCTTTGAGGCAGGCCCGTTGGCCGCCGCTGCCGCCAGGATGGAGGCTTTGGCCGCGCTTATGGCCTCCCGCTTCGAGGATTGCTTCCTCTTGAAGGCCACAGCGCGGATCGCGGCCTCCACTACCTCCTCAAACCGGGCCCTCTGCTCCTCGGCAGCGGGAGGTTCCTCCCCCGGGGACTCCGAGTCGTCAGAGTCGAGAGCAGGCGGAAGAGTAGAGGGAGCCCTGCGACCGCTCCCTCCAGGGCGACGCCCCTCCTCCACCGACCTCCCGGCCCGACGCTCCTCCCGGGTAGAGGGAGCCAGCCCCCTCCCCGCCTGACAGCCCCTGCCCCGCCTAGCGGTGGGGATCTTACGGGCGGAGGCGAACTCGCCCTCGGAGGACGACTCCTTGTCGTCCTCCCGTCTGGGCCGCTTGCGGACGAGCTTGACGCCCTCCGCAGCAACCCCCCTTCCTCCGTCTTCAGAGCCCGCCGAGCCGACCGTTACTAGGTCTGGCGCGGAGCCGGAATCCGACTCCGCACCACCCCGGCGCTCAGGCGAACCCTCCACTACGCAATCGTACGCCATCAGCTCCTTAAAGGAAGCGGACTCGGATGACGACGATTGGGAGCCTCCTCGGCTCGTGTTGCCACTGGCAAACGGAAGGCGTTTGGTGCCCACCCCAGAGTACGGAGGGCAGCCCGCCGAAGCGGGGTGGGATTCCCCGACCGCTGAGCAGTCGGGACCCACCTGGGGACTCATTTTACAAATGCCTTTTCTCATATTTTCCTTTTAGAGGGTGTGGTCCCTTACTCCTCCGCCCTTTCTCCCTCACAGGGCCTCTCCTCCCACCCGCTCACTGCCTTCACAGCCACGTCTGATGAGCAGACGCGTACCAGAAGGCAGTGTGCGGGATTCCTCGCGTGTGTGTCTCTCTTGGTCTGATCCCTCACTTGCGACCTTCCGGCATGAGTGGCTCTACCGGGAAAGCTCGCAAGATCATTGAGACGCTCAAGCCCCACCACGACGACAACGTGGAGACACATTCGGTGGGGCGTGCCGCCCGCATCCTGCGCACGCGCTTTTATCATAGAATTCATACAATTTTTGGAATTAAAAAAAATAAGCGATCTTTTGAAATGATATAAAACGTGTAGAAAATAGATTTTTAAATTATCTATCCATTAGTGTAATCCTCAAATGTTTAGAGCGTTGCATTTAGCAACAGATGCATAAAATCAACAATTTTAGTCATTTTTTAAAAGTAAATTTTAAATTGATTTATAACACATAAAAACAAATTAGAACGTGGAATGTGATGATAAGACATCGAACATTAATAATGTGCTTTTACATGTAGATTATTTCTCATAACTAATGAGTTAATAGTCTCTGAATAGCGAAGAAAAACGCACTATCGCAAGATTTTGGTCGGGGTATCGCCTTAATAATAATAATAAAGGTTTTAACAACAAGGATTTATAATGAAATGAAGTTTCTGAAAGCAGTAGCAATAGGTAAGTAAGGAAACTCAAGGAAGACCTATCAAGGAAATATAAACGTACTGAATCGTTCACTGAAAATAAAGGTGTTTATACATTATTTTCGTTTATAATATTTGCTAGTTTATAGATGGAATGATAGGCTCGTTAAAAATATTGTAGACATAACAAACTTCTCCGGGTGATCTCTAACGACATAACGTTGAATGAGAAAGAAGCAGATAAGATATTTTTAGCAAATCATACTTACCACATTCATAGACGACGGAACCATCTCGCTTTCATCCGTATTCCGGTGTCAGTTGTTGTATTACAACGAATAATGACTCCAATCTCAAGCGAAGGAGGAAAAATCATAGACTTCTTCGTCACGTGGCGCGTTGGCGGTTTTTCTACGCAAAGGCGACACAAATAGAACGACATCAAAATACGAATAACTTAAAATACAGTTTATTTTCCTTAAACTTTTCTCGAAGGCCTTTTGTAAAAGACGTTTTGAACTGAAATTCAATAACGTGACGCTGTCCGCCCTGGAAGCTTCGGCCTTCCTATGCAACTAGGTACCTATTATATACATACATACGTATGTTATGAATTTGCTAACGTGCACAATGTTTGTTCGAAGCAAACTCCTGCTGCGAAGCCCGTTAATATTAACTAGGACTTGCTCTCTACAGAGTTACCTGGTAGAGTTAAAAGTTGAAATATTATTAAGTGGGACATTGTATTTGGTTTTAACTGTGTTAGATTTAATTAGGTCAGCTGGTATGGTTTCGTTTCTGTTATGAACTACGACGGCTGTGGCTTAGGGTCTCCTGAAATCAAACGCACCTTTCAGTTTGTGTTTCAGTCAAGAGTGAGTACTTAGTTTACATCTAAGGAAGCGCGCTTTTTCGTTGACCACATCATCCTTTTCTATTATATGAAGTTGTAGTCAAATGCGAGTATATGATAAAATAAGAAAAACATTACCGTCCTGGGGCAGTCGGGTTATTAATAAATAAATTGTATTTGTCGTTTTAAAACATTACCTTCAAAAGTGTTCAGTCACAAAAAAATGCCAATATGTATTTATTTAGCTACATACATTTCCAAGCATTCGATGCAAGGAGGGTCGTGGAACTGAACGAAACCTTTTAACTTGATTCAATAAAAAGAAACAAGAAAAAGAAAATTTAATTTTCCGCGAAACTTGTATTAAATGTACCTGTGGTTTAAAATCTAAATGTTGGTTTACTTTTATACACAGTTTTATTGCAGAGTTACATTTTTTATAACATGTCTGAGCAACGGAGTAGCTAACATTTTTTTTTTAATAAATGTTTGTTGGTTCTTCTCAAAGCTCATTAATATCTATACGAATATTATAAAGCTGAAGAGTTTGTTTGTTTGTTTGTTTGAACGCGCTAATCTCAGGAACTACTGGTCGAATTGAAAAATTCTTTTTGGGTTGAATAGACCATTTATCGAGGAAGGCTTTAGGTTATATATCATCACGCTTAAGCCAATAGGAGCGGAGCAGCGATAAAGAATGTTTTAAAATCGGGGATTCCCCGGGGACGAAGTCGCGGGCAGCAGCTAGTTTCTAATAAATATATTAAACACACAGTTTCTTATGGAATCAAAACTTTAAACTAGGATAAATAAACGTGAGATTTTCTTTTTAATTAGCTTTAGGAGAGTTAAATAAAATCCACACCGTTTACCTTCGCTTACCTTAAGTTATGGTGGTGTGCTGTTTTTCTCTTCCTTTTCTCTACCTACATTAAAACCATACATTAAAACGAAATTATATTTAGAGTTTGGTTTGATTTTTGTTATTTTTAACGAGTGAAGGTATATGCAGGGATGAAAAACCTTTCTTTTGAATCCTACGTAGATTTAGAGTGACTTTTCCTCAAACCTAAAAGATCTTTTGATGTACCGGAAACAGGGCAAGGGATAAGGAAAACCATTAAATATTCAAAATACAGAGCAAGCAAATAATTAAATTTACATCCATCACACGAGGGATAAAGCGAGTATTAAAACTATCAAACAATAAACGAGATCCAGAGCCCAAAATTATGATAAAGAGAAAACTTTAACAGCGTACATCTTATTTTAATCTATGGTTGTGTGTACAATTAAACAGCTCGCTGGCACGTTAATCCTTAGGGCGGGGTGTGGGTAGTTTGAAGTTACACAACATAAATTACCGAGTTCGCTAGAGTTACCGTAATGGACCCCATTCACGAGCTTATTATAGCGTTTATCATCGCTTTAAAGTTTGGAGCCCCTGCCCGAATGTTGCGGGCCCCTGCTAAAGGTCACGCAGCATTTTATGGCTAGCGTAGAGAGCCACTACGTATATCTTGGCAAGCAGAAAGGCGAGGAACTAAATTTTCAAGAACCGTGTTCGGAAATTGTGACTTTTAGCTTTTCCAGTTGAATTTAGGTATTAGTTTACTAGGAAAAAAAAAGGAAAAATTAGTTTAATAGGATAAAAATTGTAAATCATAATACATTACATAATAATACGTGTGTAGGTATTATTTTGTAATGTATTACAATTTTTATTCTATTCTAAGCACAAAGAACATTATGTAAGTAGTTTGCACTAAGAAGTCCTAGGCTTATATTCTAAATCCTATTGGCGGAAACTTTTCCACTCCATTCGACTTAGTCGCCATGACAACAGAAAAACCCTTCAATTAATATTACAAGCTCCCTTACTGTAATTTTAAGTGAGTCGAGTGAAGGAAATGGCTTAGAATAAAATGCTTAGTTTTCACCAAAATTCAGTTTAAAAATTAGTCATCCCTAAACCATTCCTCAAGTTTTCTTCTAGGGCCTGTTAAACATCGCAAAAACTTATCATACCAATATAATGATATCTACATCGATAGAACACCCAAGTGTTTGCGATTGAAGGCTCAAGCCATAGTTGCAGTTTCATTGCAGATTGAAACGAGGGAATAGGTAGAGAAATAATTAAGCAGTCTAGGTAGGTCCCTGTAGTAAAAGTCTTCAGAGTTTCTGACTAAGAATAGACTAGTTTTAAACGTGTATTATTCTGAGAGTGCGTTTATATGAGTCGAATATATTCCCGACAACCCAAATCGTAACCAGGCATGCGTGGTTGTTCTAAAGAGTTACTTTGGCCATGAAATACAAAGGGCTTTTGGAAGGAACACGGATTGGTTATAGTCGGTGAGAGTCTGGCCCTCCCTAATACTCTGCCTAGGGCTCAGGATTCGTTTGATTATTTCTTATCAATAAAAAAACGAGTTAGATGCGCGACGTCCAATCACGTTGCTACACCAAAATAAGCTCTATTTATTTAGTGCAGGGTGCGGTGCAGTCTTCGTTCAACATACGACGTCCGCACGGTTACAAGATTCCGAGGAATTTGAATGTCACTGCCTAGTAAATAGAATCCACATTCGCCGTTAACAAGTCTAGAGCTTCACGCTCGGCGACCGCTTGGGTACCGTGCAGTTGCCACAAGAAAACCTTTTGCGTAGTCTAACCGACTCGAGGCCTGAAGCGTAGGTGTTGGGAACTCGATCAATAAACTTAAAAGGGACAAAGTAGTTGAATTCTGAAAACGACATCGAGTCTCTGATGTTATGACTATTTTATTAGTTTAAGGGTTATATTGAGATCTTCAGATTCCAACAGTCAATGGCCTGCTTGAAGTAGATAGCTGAAACCAGTATCTAACCCTTTAAACAAAATATCGTTAATGAAAATCGAGATCGATCTTCATTTAGTTTTCTAAAATCCCCTGTAAAATAGGTTAAAATTCTCGTTTAATTTTACCTATGGCGTGGTAAATTTTTAAAACCTCTATATCGTGAACGAGAGTCGTTTATTCCTAGACGGTCGTCCATCAACGTTATCCTATAATTTTACAACCTAGATCGTAAAATATACAGAGAGTTCTATAAAACTAGTAGATCAAATATTAACTTTTACAACATATAAAAGTCAATCATTGGTATTTATAGAAACCGCCCATTTCAAGTCTTCAATCCTTTACACAAACAATTTCTTCGTTCATTGCTGAATGCGTGGGTACTTTGATGTGAGCCTTGTAAACAAATGGACCAATGAACGGTGAAGTGTGACTATCAAAGGCTGTTGTGTGTAAAGCTCTTACACTGCCGTATCTACGGTAGAAAAATTTGCTGCGTTACTATATCGTCTAGTTTGCTAAGCCATTTTAAAGAAAAAAGATGACCAATCAGAGGTCCAGAGGCTCGTTTTTGGAGTACCCGGTGGAAAACACTTCGGTGCGTAGATACTAAGGCAACATAGAACTTGGTGTACCTGAAACCCAGTTTTTCTACTAAAGTAAAAATAATATAAATACCGTGCCTCCCCAACCCTACCTACCTCTTGAAAATTTGAAATAATTCAGTAAAATTTACCCTTTCTTTCGACTCACCCTAGTTAGATAAAAAATAATGTCCCTTTCGCTTCGTTTAGTACAGTCAGCTAACTTTCAGAGACCGCAGCCTCAACTGTGTTTTCCTTCCGAATTTTATAACCATCGTATTCCAACAATTCGTATTTTATAACCGTCCCTATTTAATATTGTTACGAGATACGCTAAATATTTGAACCTAATTAGAGTCGGCTACCAAATTCTTACACTGTTTACGTTGAGAATAATTCTCTTTGTTCAACACGACCAACGAAAGTTAATTATTTAAATTATGTTATTTTTACGCTCAAAATCACTTTTTGGTTTTCTTGTGTTGAGACATTGTTTACTATTCACTGTTAGTTATGCTTCCCTTAAAATATGTGAAATTATAAAAATGTTATAGATCAGAAAACCAAATTCTTCTATTTTTTACGTTCGCATAATTTATGGAAATTGAGGCTTTTCTGACAGATTGCGACTAAGGTGCGATTGTGAACGGTGCTTAAAAAATAATAAATTTGACCCTTTAATATTTACCATACCTAGGAATAATTCTCGTATATTCATGGAGCGTTCGCATTTACATGGCAGTCACAAACTGTCTAAAACGCTTTGAATTTTCCTATATTTTGACAAGTTTTGACGTTGATTGTCGCCTAGATAATATAACACTTCAAGTTGAACGCTTTTTTTAAATACGAGAATTGTCTTTAGTGTCATGCTTTCCTTTACGAAACGGCCTGCGCCTACGGTGACCGACGCCCGTTGCGTCTTCTTTTATTGCGGGGGCCAGGGCGTGAGGTTTCCATCTCCCTCACGCGGTCTGCCTCCTCCTTCGTTAGCATTATTGTTACGCAGAAGGAGGTGACCGCTTCCCATACCTCCAAGTTCCAGGCCAAGGTTTGAACCAGAGCCAGAAGCGAGAGGTCGCCACCGCCGATCGCCTCGGCGGGGACAAGGCGTTGCTCCGCCTAAGGGCAGCCCTCCACTGTATGCTCCCTCGTGTCCTCCGGGCGATCTACTCAAATTTTATACCTACACTACGATCTGGTACTGTGGCCTCGTCGGATGCCTTTTGCGGGTTCATTGCCGCTTCTGCCTGTATAAACTACAGCTTGGGTTAATCACATCAAAAATTGGGAATACGTTCTGATACTGAGATGCTAGTGATCTGCTGTTCCTTGTTCAGCGCCTATTTGACCTTTCCTAATACCATTTTTTAAATTATACAAAGAGTCTTCCACGTGGTGGGTACATTGCAGTTGATGACGTTGTACGGTCGTTACATCTATTTCCCCCTTATTTTAAAAGGTTTTTACAATAATATTAGTTTTGTACGGGCTTGGCAAAGACTTAACATGCTTTCCGAGACATGGGGGAGTCTCAGTATAGATGAGCACCTATCCACAGATCGATCTATCCCTCTGTTATTATTTATAGACAGATCATAATAGAGTATTTAAGCCAGTGATAGACTAATTATTTCTACAGATGGAGAAACTATGTCCAGGTAATAACAGCAACCACTTAGAAATCAAAAAGAGGTTTTGCGCTTTTCATCATGATTTCCTTGTGAAAAGATATAGAGATATGCGTCTTGTATCTATACTTTTATATAGAACCTCTCCTGTTTACTGTCTCCCTCTCACATCGGAATCATGATGTTGGTGGTTTTATTGGCTACTTCCCGTTATGTCACATTCCCGATTGGACAACATGTCAAAAGTTTTAAAAACAACTGAACGCTAGTGGCGTTTGGTCAAGATTTTGATTTCCATACATTCATTCCCGATTCGTCAACATTTCAAAATGCCTACATTCTTTCCCGTTTGGTCAACCTTTTGTTTGGATAGTACAATCAGGGGCAAAAAGAAATGCCTCCGTTTATGTTCTATCTACTTATTAGCTTCCGCCCGCGGCTTCGCTCGCGTCTAAAGTGTTTTGATTATCACTTTCAGTTTCCTCTGGATCAGTATTGAATTCGTGATAAGTACTAGCATATTATTATCCCGGTGAGCTCTTTGTATTTTGTTAATAAACTAGCTTCTATCTGCGACTTCGTCTGCGTGAACTTTGGAACTGACCTCAGGAAGGTATAACATTATGAAAGTTAATCCCGTTGTTTCGCAATTCAGTAATTTCGGGTATTTCAGGCTGGAACATTATTTCTTCTTTTTTGCTTATTCTTCCTGGCTATTTTGCTTATTCCTCGAATCCTACGAGTCATAGATTGATATTAAAAATGTATTGAGCTCCGACAAATCAGTGTCAGATTACAACAATATATCATTACAATCTTCTGCTTGTCATTAATATAATTGTTTGGTACATTTTACTTACCTTATATACGTAATTTCACAAAAGAAAACATTACTTGATCATTATTACTGGAAATATTAATTTACTAGCGCATAGTAACGTCACTCGTTTTCGGTTCGTATTACGTTATGTAATTTCATTTAATTAATGAAAATATTAATTAACTAGAGCATTGTAATATCACTCGTTCCTAATTGAAATGGTGGCAGTAATGGTTTCCCATCAAATATGTACTCGTACTGTCAACGCAATTATGTAATATACGGGTTATTTTGTAATCATAACATTTCCTCTTATTTAGATAAGTACTAAATTAACTTATACCTGCCATATTTTAGCTGTTTCGTTGAAAAGTAACATGACGCAGAATTAATAACTAAATAAATCGAACGAACTCAAACCCAAATAATTTTTCAACTAAATCACCAATTGTCAAGGGGTGGGCTAGTCAGAAAATAGCTGATGTTCCTAAACATTGATCTCAAATGAAAAGAATAGCCAAGAAACGAAGTAGATACTCTGTCAATGCGAGGACGATTGAAATTCAAAATGTTTATTATATTTGATTGCAAGGTCGATCTAAATCAAAGTGAAAAAGCCTATTCTGAAAACCCCCACTGTATCTGCTAATTGAAGAATAAGGGGCAGACGAAAAGTGAAAATTCGCGAGTGAAAGTGCGGCCTAGACTGAATTAGTTCATTCTATAGTCCTGATATATTCACATTCTGAGCAATTTGGTACAACCGCCTGGGAAATCAAAGGAAATTTGAATAACATACGTGCTTTCTAAAGTTATATTATGTTTTCTCATGTTATTATAGCGTATTTCGACGAGTACTAGAGCAAGCTAACTTTTTGAATTGCCTAAATAACTCGCTGTACAACGGGTAAAGCTGTAAAATGTTACCGAGGCATCTCCACAAAGAGCAACAGAATATACTAACACAGGAATGTTCAAAAATATAAAGGGAAATAAGCACTTCACCTTTTATAGCGACATAAACGAGCATAAATGTGACAACACTGGAATTAAAATGTTGTTGAGCGTGTTGTATATATAAATTGTCCGAACACTTTGAAAATTAATAGACTTTAACGTCTTCAGAACATTTTCCTGCAGGGATTTTCCATTTTCTTCCGACCACAAGTCGCAACACAAGCTTATTTATATATAAGAGAAGCGAAGCCGCAGGCGTCACCGAGTTTCTTCTAATTACAGAACAAGAATGCCAACATTGCAATCGTGCGAGTGTGCTATAAAACGCCTGCAGTTTTGCGCCGAGGTTGTTTTCTTGCCTTAAGTAAATAGAACACTGCCGTTCGAGTCAGGCGTTGTTTGCGCCGCTATGAATTTAATAGCAAAACAGAACAGCCATCAAATTAATTTCTCCCTACAGACCAGACCTCCCGTCTAGTGTTGTTCTAGTCGCTTTTAAAGCACACCACTAAGAACTACGAAATTAAATTAGCTTTGTATTTTCTAAAAACCATTGCTTATGGCAGCTGTTTATATTTGGCGATATTATTTAAACAAGTAAAATGTATCTCATTATATCAACAAAGCGAGTTTATGTTACTGTAGGAATTTTCATTAAAGGTTACATATTGCCGTCGCTTCAATAATAAATATTATGAACACAATAAAAGCAGAGAGCTATAGAACCTTGTAACGCGGTACATTTCTGTAAAGACATTTTCAAGCGGGCTACTCGACTTATGTATATTGGTTTTAGTCGAAACGAGTGGAATCTATCTGAGGAACTATTAGACGTGAAGCTACTGGTAAGTTCGTTAGCTTTCGATCAATAGACAAACATTCGAACCACGTTCAGATACAGTGTTTGCGTGGCTCTCGGGCTCCCGGCCCGGTAGAATCCGTATAGATTGTCGGTAGCATACCGATTTCTAAAATATGCAAGGCCCGTTACGTTCCGTTCTAGGTGCCTGCAAGTCCTTTGTTGACAAATATGCTGCTCGACCACAAAGCGATGGATACGAGCGTTAGTACAAAGAGGGAACCTCTTCTTGAATTCCCAGATAAACTTGCTATCCTGGTATTGGTGTAGCAGTTCCGTTTACAAACAGTGTCGAACTCTTATCTCTGATTAATTAAGTGTATTGACGATTACGAAATTAAAGACTGTTGAAAGAAATAATGAAACCGGTAAATATTAGATCGTTTAATTTGAATTTGTCGTAGAAATATAATCCATCTTAGGATTCGATTAAATTAGAGAAGAATAAAATTTGAAGCATGGTTTTGGTTCAGTATTAACCATCCGTAACGTTAACGTTAGGTAAGTGTTACACAATCATCTGTTCTTTATGATTATTCCATTATTACACGCAACCACCTGAGACAACCTGATAAGAAAAGCGATAGGAATCATCTTCAAGGAAAAATGTTTTTTTCTTCTATTCATGTTTATTGATAGAAATGTCAGTCTACCTATAATCGTTTTAAGATATCATTTTGGGATTCGATTTTCCTTGAAAACATATTATTTTTATTCTTTGTTTCGTATTTTACGTATACCGTAACTCAACCAATAAATCGTCATCAATATTTTCAATCAAGAATTTAAATCAGTACTCCAACCGAAGTCGAGCGTAGTTCCAATGATTGAATCGCTACTACTTTGTCCCATCCTGAGCACAGACCCGTTGTAAATAAATCAATAAAGTCCATTGATGTCAATTGGCTTCCATTAACGACCGATTGTGATATGAATATAAAAACATAAATAGTAAAACAAAGTAGATGTACGCTACTATGACAATAATTAAAGGTCTGCGTTTTAAGAGCTAATTCTTAAAGGCACTTAAAGCGATGTAATCTCTCAAAGGACTACAGGAGACAACTACCTAAGTAGTAAATAATGTCTAGATACTTAGACAAAACTATCAAACATAATACCTACGTTTGCCAGTAAGTATTGTAATTAAGTAAATTTTTAAGAGTATTTTCCATTAAATTACCTTCTACTTAACCAAGCGTCTATTAAATATAATAATTACGAGCGAAAAATATTGTAATCCATATTTGACCTTGTTACACTCAAATTGTTATGATATTTACTTCAAAATAAACGGCAAGATGAAAAACAAAAGATACGAAGCTTTGAAATAAAAGACCTTCAGACATTTGCAAAAATACTTCAGAGGGACTTGAGAAATTCGCAGAGGAAATCGATACCAGGATCCCTGATATGACTATGATAACGTTGCCATTGCTACCGTTTGAGATTTGAACCTTATTCTGATATCAAAGCGAATTTACAAAATCCAAACGAGGTTATTATTATCTGAACATTATTGACTTACTTTGGATAGGTACGCGTATCGGAAAAATATATTCAGCCGCCACAAAGTAACATCTGCATAGATTTCGGCAGTCAAATCGAACCATCGAAATCCCACAAAGCGGTCTGCAGTTGAGATTTGCCGTTTGTATTTTTGCTGCTCAATATTCCCCCGTTCCCCACAGTTTAGCCCGACGCCACCAAACAAACTAGGGTCTCAGTGATATACTGATTAAATTCAACGAAACCACAATGACGAGACGAAACACTAAATTTAAACTTGAAGACGGCTCTTGTTATATAATTCTGGAAGGTCTGAACAACAGTAGGAATATAGGACTATGGTTAACGAAGCCACATAAGTTTTAAGTGGCCTCCGGGGCTCCTAAGTTCCCGCCGTCCGTTTATCCTCCACAACAAAGTTATTTGTTAGAGTATCTACCTAAACCATTGTTGATGCTTACTGTACTTTAGTAGTGTGTGAAAGTGAGTGCTTAGAAAAATCATAACTGGAACTATCATACGCAGCTTTATACCAAACTTCAAAATATATATACAGCGACTTGAAAAGTAATATTATACAATCACTGTGGAAAACCGCATCTTCTGCGCATTGTCAACACGTAAATAAACATCTAAATTTAATACAAGGTCGCACGAATTCATCGTTATTACTTTAGAACGTCCAAAACGAGTGCAACGCAATTTGTTTTCGCATTTTCTTACTAGAAGATAAAATTCCAAGGTTAACGATCCTTCTCACGATTCTGGAATGAAAATCTTAAAACTATAAATTGTATTTACTGTTTTCTTATTCAGGGTACTTTTCTGAATCTAGATGAATAGGGACAGCCGACAGGACGTTTCCAACTGTCAAGCCTGTCCACTCCGTCCTACCCACGTACAAGTTTGAATAGTCATCCCTCTAGTTATTTACTTAGTACCCAGATCCCTTCAAGCATAAATAGGTCACGCATAAATGGCCAAGAATATTAGATAATGTTTGATTTAATATTATGTGATTCAGTATTTCAGCGAGAAATTTTGTTTGCAAATAAGAGGTCTAATCGTCCTTAGAACCCGAAACCCGTGCGTTAAACTGTGAGGTCCCAGTGGGGATTTCGCCGACATCATATCGTACGCTATTACGACATGTATCAAAACATCTCACTAATCATAAAACGGTTCCAAAAATAAACGTTTTGTCTTTGTTTGTTACAAAAATAGCAGGATCTAAAGTGAGTTGATTAATGAGTGTTTCGTGTACATGAACACCTGAAACGGGCCTCATCAATTTATAAACCTGCTTAACGCATTGTTGGGACCTATTTCGTTAATATGATAATTTACCTTCACCGAAATATCTTACGACAATGTATTACCAAATCAGCCTTTTATATCAGAATTTTTAAATTTATTCCCAGTCTAAGATAGAGCACGATTTTACTGCTGTTATGATAACGTCTACAATGATTTACGGCTACAGTGCACCTTAAAATGGATCGCGATTTCGAATGCATTGTTTTCTTGATATCCTCAGCTTTTCTGTTTCCAGTAAACAGCTATAAAGATAGGATAAGTTATAAAGTGTTTCTTACACACGTAAAACTAATATCCGAAGAGAATCGAGTTCAATATGACTTCGAAATGTACTTACACAGTTTGTTACTTGCGTACTTGTAAACTGTCTTCAATTCAGAAACTAGTTTCAGCTTAGTTTCAACAACCTACCCGTGATATAGCATAAACGAGAGTTTTATAGGGTGCTATAATTTTCAACACTCGTATATTCAAACGTTGAGTGAAAAACGCTTTCATATTTCTCAAAAGAGTTGGTAAAATACGTGTTTCATTATGCTCTAAGTTATATTTAAGTGGAAACTGTTCTTTTTTTTAGGTTTGAATAACTATTTTACATTTGTAACAAAAATACGAAAAAGATGTATCAATACACAGAAAAGTAATTTATTTTGAAGAGACCTCTTCAAAATAAATTACTTTTCTGAATAAAAGAAAAAAAAATAGTTATTTTACAGTGAAATTATTAAAAATACACAAAACATTTTCATGATCCGAAAATAGACTTATTCCAATATCGAGAAAACTTATATATCGTTTCAGCTATTTTAAGGTTTGCCTAAAATTATCGATATTGGCCAAAATACTAGTAGGATTATATTGCTTCTATTAGTGACATGGGGATAAAAATCCTTTAGAATCGCGAATAAAAGACGACCTCCTTCGGTTGTTGTCATTTCTAACCCTTCTCAAGATCGGTAGAAGACGTGGAGAGCTTTTAAATGTATAACATTGTATATGTATATGTATAAAACACTTTTCATGTGATTAAAAAAAAATGCTTGTTTTAATCTATACTAATATTATAAAGCTGAAGAGTTTGTTTGTTTGTTTGTTTGTTTGTTTGTTTGTTTGTTTGTTTGTTTGTTTGTTTGTTTGTTTGTTTGTTTGTTTGAACGCGCTAATCTCAGGAACTACTGGTTCGAATTGAAAAATTCTTTTTGGGTTGAATAGACCATTTATCGAGGAAGGCTTTAGGCTATATATCATCACGCTTAAGCCAATAGGAGCGGAGCAGCGATAAAGAATGTTTTAAAATCGGGGATTCCACGGGGACGAAGTCGCGTGCAGCAGCTAGTAAACAATAATTGTTACAAATTTAGTGCGTCTGTTTGTATTGATTTTGCCATTATAAACATCGTAGTGTATCTCTATATATGTACATATAACTTTCCATACATGCTTTTTATGTAAACAAGCTTCCGAAAAATTGCAGTCCCGAAATTGCCGACTGCTTGATGCGATTTAAAATTAACAAAACGGTAAAACTCGCTAAAGGAAAACGTAAAACGTGCATATATTTATCCTCCACAGCCGCATTTTCGCATCAGAGTGAAATCATTTGATTCAACTCTGATGCAATTCATTTATCAAAAGCGGATAGGCAGACGATCGACGGAAAATATTGAATTAAAAAAAGCGGAAAATTCAAAATCGGAGCGCAATTTCGAATTCTTTTTGGAAACCCGTGTTCTAAATTGAAAATAGGAATCGTTTATGGAAGCATGCCGATCTCTATCTGTCAGTCACAGATGTATCTCGAAGCGTTTGACATAAAAATTTGAAAGTTGCCTTAGTTTCTTTTCAGCCATCACAAACTCGCTATAAAGGCGAGTTTGTGACACAAAAATGGTAGGTATTGGAGAAATTGAGATTAAGTCTCAATCGATTAAAGCTTTTATAATTAGAAGAATCCTTGCTTTTTAGTTTATTTACCAAAATTCATTGGCTGGAACAACCTTTAGTAGTATTAATTGTGTTTACAATCTGGAACCAAGAAAAATATTAGATGTTCTAAAATCTCGCTTTACCACTGAAATCTGAAACGTATATTGGTCGATGCTGCATGCGGGCTGTGGGAGATTTTTATAATGCATGCTAGTGCCTAGATTCGATTTCATTAGTCAAAAGTAATCGCATGTGGAAATCAGCTTATTTCTGTTACTGGTTTTCTTAAGGTGTGCGTGAATTTTATTGGACGCTCACTGACGGTTTACCAAGTCGTTAACAGACCGCATTATCCTGCATGCTGTATATCAACCGAGAAATCAACCAATAAAAATAAGCTTTCCTAATTAAGGCCAATAAGCCAACAGCATCATTAATGCTGGCATTCATGAGATTCGAATGAATATTAGGTATTCAAGCGATGGTGATTTAACGCAGCGGCGAAATCCGTAATACACGATGAATGAGTAAATGCACCGACAGATGTATTAACTCTGGGGCTGCCTGCAGTCAATCCGCATGAGTACGAAATGTGTGTGAAATGTTATTATCATTATAATAATTATTGCCTTTTAAACCTATTTTAACAGCTCCTCGTTTGGTCCTAACTTGTGCTTATGGACTGACAGGTCCTCAGTCAATCCGCATGAGTACGAAATGTGTGTGAAATGTTATTATCATTATAATAATTATTGCCTTTTAAACCTATTTTAACAGCTCCTCGTTTGGTCCTAACTTGTGCTTATGGACTGAGGACCTGACCTGTCGTTTTAGACTTCTCAATCTCCTCAATAAAAAATACCTAGGTGTGAGAAATATAGTTGAGGAATAAACTTGCCTTACGGTTTACATGTGTTACTGTACATTAAAAAATATGTAAGCTTCGCAATTAGCATCTACAGCATACAACCGTGCCGTAAGTACGGCTGTTTATTAAAACAATTTTTTTCACGGCAGCAGTTCGCTAAAAAAGCACTTCTACACGAAGGCTTAAATGTGCTTTTTCCGTTTTGGCGAAAAATATTCTCTCGAAATATTCCCTGACCTGCGTCCTCCTAAAAACGGTGATCGTGCAAAAAATGTTCATTCCCATTGAGGAATATTAAATGTCAAATGGCAAACACGGGCCACCGAATACTCGATGCAATGAAGTCGAGCGGAAAATTGTTTTCCTGCAGCACATATCATTTTCATTTATGAAGATTAATGACGCCAGACAAAGCCGTCCGAGGTCAGATTAAATTTAATAGAAAAGGATTATTTCAATGTATTTTAATGAACGTCCGTATTGGCGCTCGGGACTTAATGTGATGAATATTATATTCGTCCACTCTGAAGTGTAAACCATGGTCCCTTTTGTTGAACCAGTTCGCCAGTTCCAATGTTCGTGTTTCATTTCGTAACATTGTTGTTGTACGGGGCGGACGTGATCGACTGGACTGTAGGGTGGCCAGGGTAGGTTATCCTATTCTTCAAAAGTGGACTGTATGGTGACAACCCACCTAGGTATAAATGATCCAGACGCGTTGACGCTCCGTCTATAAGCTACGGGCCATGAGGATGCAACCCTTAGCTGAATACTTGCTATACTTGCTGTTATTGACACAGTATATAGGGGTAGGTATAGAGGGCTTACCAATAAAGTCACAATAAAACACTATTTAACTTGTTCACTATGCACTTAGCGATTTGAAGGGTGAAATTCGCGACTATATGATTCTACATTTAGTTATAAATCCGAAATATCTTGCAAATGACTACAAATTTCTTAAAGTTTCTATGTTTCTATTGTACGGCGCAACTATACCGTATCGACACCCAAAAAATCACCGTGTGTGATGAAGTTTATTAACGCCAATTTTCACTATAACAATTCTAGATTTTAAGCTATATCTAGGCTTAGGTCTATGTGAGTAGGGGTTGTCGTACCTTTATGGATAGCCCTCGGTAGGCTCCATACAGCGGAGACGAATTCACCCCTTCATCCCCCTCCATGTAGGGGTGAGATGCCGAAAACTATACAAAACTATAGTAGGCGCGAAGCTATTACCTACTTGGGGTGAATTTACCGTAAAACTATGCTAGGAGGGCTATACAGCTATATGTATCTCTGTAGATACGACAACCCTCTACAAAACTACATATGTTTCAACCCTGTCACTTAAGGGGTTGCAACTCTATAAGCGTATATGTTTCAGGGGGATAAAAATAAACAGTTTTATTTAAACCTAAATTACGGCTTTATGCCTGCATACACTATAGACATCTATATATCCCCTGAAAGGATTTTTCAAGGCGGTTCTATTTCAGACATTTAGAAGTCTAGAATCTAGACTTGTTTTTTCGGAAAAGGAAGAGGGTAGATGCAAAGTGTTTTATTTTGTGCATACCTTCACTAGGGCTATTTATCAAAAACTGTTGACCAATCACGTACCAGCACCCTCCTGCTCTGTGATTGGTCAGTGTCGCTTTTAGCTATGCGACTACCTTTGACCTGAATATTTCGGGTCTCAATTACCAAGCCCTTTCTATTTACCTATGTATGTCTGTCTGTGTGTGTATATACCTCGATTACCTTATATACCACCGATATACCTTTATATACCTTTATATACCTTGATTACCTTCATATACCTTCGATTACCAGGGTTACCATGTGTTTACTGTTATGTGTAAGGGATAGGATACCCTACCTAACTATATTCTATCTATTTGGAAGAAATAAAGGCTCCAAGGGCTTATATACTGCCTCTTGAGAGCAAACAACTGTAACGAATGTGTTTTATTTCAATAACAAACTATGTAATCAACTATAGCTACCTATAACTATCTATACTATGCAGCTTTATTTGTTACAGCATTCTATGTACTAACTAACTACCTATAACTACCTATACTATGTAGTCGCGGTTTTATTTGTTGCAACATTCTATGTACTACTATAGCTACCTATAACTATCTATACTATGTAGCTAAGACGCATCGTCGCGAACATCTCTCCCGCCGTGCAGTGCAGCGATGACTCGGTGCGATGACGTCGCGGCGCTGCAGAAACCCGGTGAGCGACGCCTGTAGCCACGTCGCCCGCTGCGCGGCGCCGGTGCTCGATGCCGGTGCTCGACGCAGCTGTGCAGTCGCCGGTCTGCCGCTTCCCTGCTGTGGGTCGCCTGCAGTCGCAAGGCTGTTGCGTAGGCTCTCGAAAATGTGCGAGCTGTGGGCCGGATGGCCCGCTGTCTGTGCGAGCTGCGAGTGCGCGCAGCGTCGCTTGCTGCGGTGGCAAGCTGTGTAGGCAGCATTGCCTGCTGTATCGCCTGCTCAAAGCAAGGCGGTGGCGGGCCGAATATGCCCGCAATGGGGGCTGGCTGCGCCCGTGGGCAGCATCGCCCGCTATGTTGGCGAGCTGCGTGAGCAGCATCGCCTGCTACTGCTCGCTTGATGCGAGCCGAATGCGGACCGAATATGTCCGCGGTGGTGAGCTGCGCCAGTGGGCAGCATCACTCGCTATGTTGGCGAGCTGTGGGAGCATCGCCGGCTACTGCTCGCTTGATGCGAGCCGAATGCGGACCGAATATGTCCGCGGTGGGGCGAGCTGCGCCTTGCGGGCAGCGTCGCCCATCTATGGTTGGCGAGCTGTGAGAGCATCGCCGGCTATTGCCCGCTAGGTGCGAGCCGATTGCGGACCGAATGTGTCCGCGGAGGGGCGAGCTGCGCCTGTGGGCAGCGTCACCCATCTATCCGAATGCGGACCGAATATGTCCGCGGTGGGGTGAGCTGCGCCTTGCGGGCAGCGTCACCCATCTATCGTTGGCGAGCTGTGAGAGCATCGCCGGCTATTGCCCGCTAGGTGCGAGCCGATTGCGGACCGAATGTGTCCGCGGAGGGGCGAGCTGCGCCTGTGGGCAGCGTCACCCATCTATCCGAATGCGGACCGAATATGTCCGCGGTGGGGTGAGCTGCGCCTTGCGGGCAGCGTCACCCATCTATGGTTGGCGAGCTGTGAGAGCATCGCCGGCTATTGCTCGCTTGACGCGAGCCGAATGCGGACCGAATATGTCCGCGGTGGGGCGAGCTGCGACTTGCGGGCAGCGTCGCCCATCTATGTTGGCGAGCTGTGAGAGCATCGCCGGCTATTGCTCGCTTGACGCGAGCCGAATGCGGACCGAATATGTCCGCGGTGGGGCGAGCTGTGAAGCATCACCCATCTATGGTTGGCGAGCTGTGAGAGCATCGCCGGCTATTGCCCGCTAGGTGCGAGCCGATTGCGGACCGAATGTGTCCGCGGAGGGGCGAGCTGCGCCTGTGGGCAGCGTCACCCATCTATCTGGTTGGCGAGCTGTGATAGCAGCATCGCCGGCTATTGCTCGCTTGACGCGAGCCGAATGCGGACCGAACATGTCCGCGGGAGGTGAGCTGCGCCGGTGGGCAGCATCACTCTCTCTCTGTCCGCTGAAAGTAAGTTGGTAGCGGGCCGGATATGCCCGCACGGGGGGCGAGCTGCGCGTGTTGGCAGCGTCACCCATCTATCTGTTGGTTGGCGAGCTGTGGGAGCAGCATCGCCTGCTGTTGTCTTACTTTGGTAGTGGGACAAGTTTCTTCACTGGACGCTTTAAGGTGCCGCCGGATGTGCGCACCTCAGCTGTCCGGACCTCTCCATCAGCGCCCGGGAAAACTGCGATTATGCGGCCTCGCGGCCACGTGTTGCGAGGCAGCTGGCCGTCTGCGATGAGTACGGGATCACCCACCTGCAGATTAGGGCCACGGCTATGGGGCTCCCGCCGGTGTTGGAGCTCGGGTAGGTACTCACGTACCCAGCGGCGCCAGAACTGGTCGGCGAGTGCTTGTGAGCGCCGCCAGTGGCGCTTGCTGTCGATGTCGTGCTCTGTGAACACGCCAGGCGTCGGCAGCCGGGCTGAACCACCCAGAAGGAAGTGGTTCGGCGTGATGGACTCGTCATCGTCACTGTGAACTGAAACATGGGTTAGTGGTCGACTGTTGACCGTATATTCGGCCTCACACAACAGTGTGTGTAACACCTCTTCATGTGGGTGTTTTTCGTGAAGTATAGTCTGTAATGCTGTCTTCACACATCGGACTAGGCGCTCCCATGCGCCACCCATAAAAGGCGCTGACGGAGTGATGAAGCGCCATACTATGCCTCGGCGACTTGCCTCTTCTTCGAAGGCGTCTCGGAGCTCTTTGTCGGCACCGTGCATGTTGGTGCCGTTGTCTGAATGTATTTCTGTTGGACATCCTCTGCGTGCAGCGAAGCGGCGCAGTGCTAGTATCGCGGAGTCTGCGCTGAGGCTTGCGGCGATTTCCAGGTGTACCGCTCTGGTGGTCAGGCACGTAAATAGAGCCACGTACCTCTTCTGATGTTGGCGACCGACTGTAACGGATAGCGGACCGAAATAGTCGAGTCCAGTGAATGTGAACGGCCTCTGATGATGAGCTAGACGCGTTCTGGGGTGGTCGCCTGTAGCTGGTACTGGTGCGCACGCCTTCCTAATGCGACACGGTAAACAACGTGTCACTACCATCTTCGTTGTGGGTCTCATTCTGACGACCCAGTAATGCTGTCGGACTTCATTGATGGTCATCTCGGTTCCACTGTGTTGTAAGCTGCGGTGTGTCCAGTCTATGTAGAGCTGAGTTATACGATGGTCGCCATGTAATATGGGTGGGCGCTTGACGTCTTCTGTTATTTTGTCGATTTTATCTATACGACTTCTGAGGCGTATGACGTCATCCTTCAATTCTATTTGCAACGGTCGTAGGGCGCTGTCCTTATCTATTTCTTCGTTTTCACGTAAACTTGTTAACTCGCGGGAAAACGTCTGTTGCTGTACAGCTTGCACGAGTAACCTCTCCGCTTGTTGGAGGTATTCGGCTTCTATTATTTGACTATATTTTGACGTAACTGGGGACGTCACTGATGCTGTAGGAGGGGGCACTGCCGTCTTTGTACGTTTCCTCCAATCCGGATCCGCTTCTATATTTTTCCTCGTTCTTTTATAGAACGTATTTTCTTTGGGCGGCCGACATTTGGCGACGAAGCGTAGTACTGTCGCCGTCGCTCTCAACAGTCGTTCCCATTTTGAAAATCTTGCTGGATCGGGTATGACTTCTGTGAGTCTTCTATCTATATTTTCTATAGCGACTAAGGTTCGCTCCTCACCCGTCTGTTCCTCTAGTGGAGGCTTTTCTATTGGCCATGTTGTCGACTCTTCATACAGGAAGCTGGGGCCACAAAACCACTCGTGTCTCGAATCAAAGTGCTGTGGTACGTCACGAGTGGCTGCGTCTGCTATATTTTTCTTAGTGGGCACCCATCGCCAGTCTTCGACTCTACTATGCTCTTCTATGGCAGCTATGCGGTGCGCGACGAACGGTTTGTAAACTCGAGCTCCTTTTCTGATCCAGGTCAGCACGGTTTTGCTGTCTGACCAGTACGTCACGGAGGCCGGCTTGACTCCGTGTTCTCGGATGACAGCTGCAGCGACGCGGGTCCCCATCACCGCGGCCTGCAGCTCGAGTCGGGGTATCGATTGGAGCTTGAGTGGCGCCACCTTTGCCTTGGCCATGACGAGGCTCACGTGAGTCTTGCCATCTTCTGTAGAGATACGCCAGTACACCGCTGCGGCGTACGAAGTTTCGCTCGCGTCCGTGAAAACGTGGACTTGCGTTTCTATGGCGTCGCTATATCCTGGGTAACATCTTGGTACTGTGGCTTGGGCAAGATTCTGTAGATGTTGAACCCAACTTCTCCATGCTGTGGCCAAGTCTGTGTCGAACGGCTGGTCCCAGTCGACTCCTCTTCTCCATGCTTCTTGGAGTATTTGTTTGGCGCGAATCGTTACGGGTGAGGCTAGGCCGAGTGGGTCGTATAGTGACATCACTATTTTCAGCGCCTCTCTCTTTGTGGGCACTTCCTTCTGTAATACGCCACTCGGTAATCGGGCTAGGCTCAGATTGAAACCCAGCGTATCTGCTCTTGGTCTCCATATTAGGCCAAGAATTTTTTCTGTATGGTCGCCGATGTCGACGACTTCTGTTTCTATAAGCGACGGTTCTATATTTTGTATGACGTCGATGTCATTCGATACCCATTTCTTAATTTCGAAACGAGCCTGTTGGTGTATCTTCTTCACCGCTGTTGCTATGTGTGTCGCTTCTTCAACTGTTCTATAGCTATCCAGATAATCGTCCATATAATGGTTCTTCACTATTGCTTCTACTGCTTCTGGATGCTGTTCTATGTGCTGGTTCGCGTTCCAATTCTTCGCGAATATGGCCGTGCACGGTGAGCTTGCCGCGCCGAATATGATTGACGTCATTCGATACTCGTCGGGGGCTCCTTCTCTTCTATTGCCTCTCCACAAATATCGGAGGGCGTCTCTATCTTCAGGTCGTACTTTGACCTGCATGAACATTTCGGTAATGTCACCTGAAATGGCTATCGGATGTCTACGAAACCTCATCATGACGCCGGGCAGCGACTGTAACAGGTCCGGTCCTGTGAGTAGGAAGTCGTTCAGCGACATTCCATTTGATTTAGCTGCGGCGTCGTGTACTATTCGGAACTTCTCCGGCTTCATGGGATTGAAGACGTCGAAATGAGGCAGATACCAGGTTCTTCCTGGCGTGGTCTGTTTGGGCGCTTTTTCTGCGTACCCTTTTGAAAGGAGCGAGTCCATCTGTTCTATATATTTATTTCGAAGACTCGGATCTTTGTCGAGCTTCTTTTCTATAGAGATCAGCCGCTTGTGTGCTGTCCCATAACTATCGGGCATTTCAAAATTGTTATTTTTCCATAACATAGCTGTTTCTATATGCCCATCTGTCAACTGTTTGGTATGTCTTTTCAAGATGTCTTCAGCCTGCTTCTCTGGATCAGAATCTGGACGCCGAGGATTAACTATTAGGGACTCGAGTGCGAAAAATTCACGAAGTTGCTCGTTCAGTCTGTCGTCTCTATTTTCTCTATCTCCTCTGCATGCGCTGACGTAATGCACCTGCTGACCGAGTATTCTAGTGTGCGCGCCATGTAGCGTCCATCCAAGCGTTGTAAGTGACGCTATTGGCTGGTGCCTGGGGCCTCTTCTGACTTCACTGGCAAGGAGAAGGTGCCAGTTGTCTTGGCCAATCAAAATCTTGGGCGCGCCAACATCATAGACTAGCTGCTCTTTCAAGTCGATGAGATGTTTGCAATGTGTGACATCTTCTTCACGGACTGTCTGTGACGCGAGATTAAGCTTCGGTATGGTGCGCGCTCTGAACAGCACCCTATTTCTATGCTGACTCGCGAGTGTCACTGTGACTCTTTTCGAACAAGGAGTGTCGATCATGGTGTCACCGATCGCACCAATCTTCAGTGGGTCGATCTTGCCCTCGGCTCCGACTTGGTCGGCGATGTCTTCATCGATCAACGATACGGTCGATCCATCGTCGAGTAGGGCAAACGTAGATGCCTCTCCCGCCGGTCCAATGACCCGGACCGGGATGATTTTCAAATAGGCGTGATTCGACGATGATCTTGAGCTGGCGACTGTCTCCTTGGGCTCCTTTTTGACTTCGGTCTGTCTGGGCTTTTCGGCTGCCACCGCAGCAGGCTTCTTGTCGTAATGAAGTAGCCGACTGTGCGTGGCTGTACACCCCTTGACGTCACACTTCTTCGCGTTGCATTTATGCCGCTCTCTTCTTGGCTTCAGGCAACGGAAGCACAGGTTTAGATTCTTCGCAATTTCCCATCTCTTGTTACTATTACTATTCTTGAACTTCGAGCAATCGCGTTCTATATGGCCATCCTTCTCACACAGTCGGCACTTGCTTGCTGACTTCTCTGTTGTTGTGTGAGTCCTCTGCTGCGGTGTGCGTCGGTTGGATGAGCCCTCTGTCTTGATGTTTTCAGCAGGAGCGAAAGCGCTGCAGTATCGAGCTTGTTCGGTAATGAATTCGCTAAACAGCGACAAGTCTGGCAAGGACTGGTATTTTTCTGTATATATACGGTACCACTGTACACGTATCGAGTTCGGTAGCTTCTCTGTCAAGGTTCGCATGAGCTCGGCGTTGATCAGGTAATGATCCTTCTTCAATGCTCGCAGCGTTACTATAGCGCACCTCACGTGGCTTGCGAATGAGCAAATATCCTTTGGATTTTCACTGCATCGTGTCAGTCCTCGCAATCTATCTGTTTCGGCCTGTGCTATCGAATCTGGTCGGCCGAATTGCAGCTCGAGTTCCTTCATGATGTCATCTGGTCTTGCATGGCCGATGAGTTCTGAACTAACTGTTTCTAAAGCGCGTCCATGCAGGCTTCTTCTAAGTCTTGCTGTATTCTCGACATCGTTGAAATATTTTCGAGTTGTTTCATAAATGGCTCGAAATGACAACCATTCTGTATGCGCACCACTGAAGTTCGGTAAAGTCATAATGACCTTCGACGCCGAGGAGGAATTCTGTGACTGCTGTTCTGTTTTCTTGTCAACTAAAGATGCTATAGCAGCCGTAAGGTCCGTAACGAATGGACGTAAATTATCCTCGCTCCTATCGTCTTCTATTTTCTTCATAGGTGGTGGCTCTATCTGTTTAGCACTATCTGGATCTATGTGCGTTCGACGAGAGTCCACTATTGGTTCGAAGTCCACAGGGGGGGGCGGTTGCTGTCGACTATCACGGATGTCCCCCTCGGCGGCGTTGGTCTCTCTCTGATCAGGAACAGGTTCAGGCGCCTCTTCCAGCCAGGAACGCACGTACTCTTCATTTGAGTTTCTATCGTCCAAATATTCTTCGTCCGACTCTTGTTCGGCTCTCTGAAGTGCTAACTGGGCAAGCTCCAACTTAATCTTCAATAAGTCTTCGCGAGCCTTCTGTAGTTTTCTATATGACCGCAGTGACCTGTCAATGGTCGACGGCGGACGTCTATGTTCTATACGGGCGTCACCCCGGGTAGTCATTGGCAAGACTCGGCTATCTCTTCTATTTGACGGCTTCATTGTACTATCTGAAGTCGTCTCAAAGCGGGTTCCCTTCCTTGAGGTCGATGGCATCTGTTTCTGTACTGTTGTCGGCAATGGTGCAGGTACTCGTTCTATTGCTGAAGCTTCTATCTGTTCTATTCGTTCAGCGGCAGCAGGCGGAGACACGTCTTCACTGCGCTGCTGCATCGATCGCGCCGTCCCAGACGATGAAGGCGAACGCGGCGGCACCTGATGATGGATAGCAGGAACCCTCTCGGCTGGTTCCTGTATCGGAACTGTCCACGCCTCGGATGATTTGCCATGCGACCTCGTGATCGGCATTGTTGAAGTCTTCAATGAATCTTCAAAACTATTCGGTAGTCCACTGGTAAGCCTCAGGTGAAACTTCAATCCAAGTTTCCAAAAAAAAAAATTTTTTAAAAATTTTCAAAATTCTTCAAAGTCCCCAATCTTCAAAAAATATTCTAAGTTCGGATTGACTGAAACTTTTCTAAGTCCCAGACTGTTCAAAATCTTCTATGTGTGAAGTCGATCGAAATTCTCTAAGTCCAAAATTCTTCAAAAATATTCTATGTCCCGCTTGATCAAAACTTTTCTAAGTGTCAGGTTGTTGAAAATTTTCCAAGTACAAAATTCTTCAAAAATTTTCCAAGTCCCGGATTGTTGAAAATTTTCTAAGTTCAAAATTCTTCAAAAAATTTTCCAAGTTCAAAATCTTCAAAAATATTCTAAGTGTCGGAACCCCTCAAAATTTTCAAAGTGTGAAGTCGTTCGAAATTTTCTAAGTTCAGCTTGATTAAATTTCTTCTATGTTGTTGCTTCACTATCAATCTGCCTAGGGGTAGTTTTCTTGAAGGGATGATTTCTTCAAGGTCCGACTTCTATTTAGCTTCTAGGGACACCCTTCGTGTCTTGAAATGTTGAAGGGTAGTTTTTTCTTCAAGGGGGTGCGACTTCACAATAGGGGTTGCGCCTTCAGGGTAGCTGCGTGGTTCGATAAATCCAACTTCCAAATAGCTAGATCAGGCTATCTTCAAAATATCCGGCTCCGATGGACCAGAAAATGTACGGGGCGGACGTGATCGACTGGACTGTAGGGTGGCCAGGGTAGGTTATCCTATTCTTCAAAAGTGGACTGTATGGTGACAACCCACCTAGGTATAAATGATCCAGACGCGTTGACGCTCCGTCTATAAGCTACGGGCCATGAGGATGCAACCCTTAGCTGAATACTTGCTATACTTGCTGTTATTGACACAGTATATAGGGGTAGGTATAGAGGGCTTACCAATAAAGTCACAATAAAACACTATTTAACTTGTTCACTATGCACTTAGCGATTTGAAGGGTGAAATTCGCGACTATATGATTCTACATTTAGTTATAAATCCGAAATATCTTGCAAATGACTACAAATTTCTTAAAGTTTCTATGTTTCTATTGTACGGCGCAACTATACCGTATCGACACCCAAAAAATCACCGTGTGTGATGAAGTTTATTAACGCCAATTTTCACTATAACAATTCTAGATTTTAAGCTATATCTAGGCTTAGGTCTATGTGAGTAGGGGTTGTCGTACCTTTATGGATAGCCCTCGGTAGGCTCCATACAGCGGAGACGAATTCACCCCTTCATCCCCCTCCATGTAGGGGTGAGATGCCGAAAACTATACAAAACTATAGTAGGCGCGAAGCTATTACCTACTTGGGGTGAATTTACCGTAAAACTATGCTAGGAGGGCTATACAGCTATATGTATCTCTGTAGATACGACAACCCTCTACAAAACTACATATGTTTCAACCCTGTCACTTAAGGGGTTGCAACTCTATAAGCGTATATGTTTCAGGGGGATAAAAATAAACAGTTTTATTTAAACCTAAATTACGGCTTTATGCCTGCATACACTATAGACATCTATATATCCCCTGAAAGGATTTTTCAAGGCGGTTCTATTTCAGACATTTAGAAGTCTAGAATCTAGACTTGTTTTTTCGGAAAAGGAAGAGGGTAGATGCAAAGTGTTTTATTTTGTGCATACCTTCACTAGGGCTATTTATCAAAAACTGTTGACCAATCACGTACCAGCACCCTCCTGCTCTGTGATTGGTCAGTGTCGCTTTTAGCTATGCGACTACCTTTGACCTGAATATTTCGGGTCTCAATTACCAAGCCCTTTCTATTTACCTATGTATGTCTGTCTGTGTGTGTATATACCTCGATTACCTTATATACCACCGATATACCTTTATATACCTTTATATACCTTGATTACCTTCATATACCTTCGATTACCAGGGTTACCATGTGTTTACTGTTATGTGTAAGGGATAGGATACCCTACCTAACTATATTCTATCTATTTGGAAGAAATAAAGGCTCCAAGGGCTTATATACTGCCTCTTGAGAGCAAACAACTGTAACGAATGTGTTTTATTTCAATAACAAACTATGTAATCAACTATAGCTACCTATAACTATCTATACTATGCAGCTTTATTTGTTACAGCATTCTATGTACTAACTAACTACCTATAACTACCTATACTATGTAGTCGCGGTTTTATTTGTTGCAACATTCTATGTACTACTATAGCTACCTATAACTATCTATACTATGTAGCTAAGACGCATCGTCGCGAACAGTTGTCCTCGTAATTTACGTACAATACGTGTCCTGCCAAATACAGTTAGGAAAGTTTGCATGACATAGAACCCATGGAAGCGAAAACTAATAGCGATGCCCGTCTACTGTCTAGTACATCAGTAAGGTCGTGGAGAACCCGTCAAGCCTTTCTTGTCAAGGGTAAGGGTAAGGGCATGTTTCAGACAAATGGGTTAACTTGGCCCGTCCAAACGCCGGCTAAACTTGCCCAATCTAATCCGCAATGTAATCGATTAATCCTAAACTTAGCGGCTTTTCAACTTAACGCACTTGGTTGGTTGGTTGGTCATAACATAGTTTTGAACCGGCTTCAGATCAGACGTTGACTTCTATTCAATAAAATTGCGGAATCGATCAGACAGACATTTAGAAGGGGTACAGTGGGCGAACACTATTGTTCGAGAAGCTTAAATGAACTGTTCTATTTATTGTTTTGATATTCCTCGGGCCGGGGTTCGGCTTGGCCTAAGAGTACAATGCAGCTGGAACATAATACCAACCAGAAACCATTCAAGCAATCATTGAATTGAAAATAATAATTACAGTTCACCGGTAGGAGTTGTAGGAACAGTATTGTATTTAAATATTGCTTTTCGCTTCAACTCTGTTGAACTTTTATGAGAACTTTCAACTCCTGTTTTCGGATCAATAAACCTAGGAACCTAGTAAACAGGTACTAACTTTATTTACTGAATGTTAGAGAAACGATTGAACTGTCAGTTTTTTATGAAAGTCGCTAATATCATACGATTCCGGAACTTCATTGCATGATGAGACAGAGTATCAGCTATTTCTTCTTTACGAACCGATGTGACGGTTCGAGTGATGTTTGACTTTGAAATCATTCTGGCTCAGTGGGTGTTCACATTAAACAGCAACATCAGGCAGCATCAATGTATGTTAGATACTCAGAACAAGTATATGAGTAGGTACGTAACATAGATAATTAGGCACTCCAGCTTGTAGACCATTGCCTGGACTATAGAACCGCACTCATATTTCATATTTGAAGGATCTTTAAAACCATTTAATACCATTTCACCCTTTGTTTCCGGATGGAAAATCATCAAATGACTTCTCCCGCTCTGGACGGAGTGGAAGGGAGTATCAGACTCTTACTAACTAAAACTCACCCGTGATCCTTCTTGGGCCCTTTACGTTTCAGGGTTCCGGTGACTCTTTCGAACAAATTCCACAGGCATTGACCCTATGGGGTCCCGTCTTCTTTGCTGACAGATGTTGGAAGCTGCAGATGTGAAACAGGTACCTCCCGAAACAGCCGTGTCCGGTTATTACCTGCGTCAGGCCGAAGGTGAGGACGCCGTGACGTCTCTCCAATCACTCCTCAAAGAGGGAACTTATTAAGTTAATGCCAAATTTTGACAGGTTTCTAGGCTGAAGTGGATATTGAGAAATACTCAATACACATACTTCAAATTATTTGTTTTCTGCCCTGCTTATCTCTATGTAACCAAGTAATATTACCTATGGCATGTAGATTAAGGTAGCATAGCAAAGCAGCTGTCGATCTCAGGACCATGACAGGTGATGGGACTGCGCCCGGCGGCTGACGGAAACCATTCAACGAAATTGGATACGCATATTGCTTCCATAATGGATCTGCCTATACAATTACAAGTTAAGGAAATTATGTTTAGGTAAAGATGAACCGAATGTATGTGCTTACCAGCCTTAAAAGTAGTACAAAGTAAGTAGGTATCCAATTTGTCTCATAGTTGAAGAAATTTAACATAAGATTTTGTGGCTGCTTATTACTAGAGTGTAATAACCACTAAGCATCAAGCTTTCATTGGCTTACGTAGGTACCTATGCCAAATAATCAACTCATTTGACAAAATCTTGTTTATATAAGTAGGTAGGTATTACATTGCAGTCTCCAAAACAGCTCCACATTGGATTAAATAGCGCTATTGAAAATGAGCTTTGATTTACAAAGGGTTTCTATCCTAAACTGTCGCACTTTGATAAAATGTATGCTCAAGTTGGAGTCGCAGCACCGCAAGCCAACAGAACGGTTGGCTTGCTTCTCGTTTGAGCCGAGATACGAAGATAAACCGAAGCTATTCGCCTGGATACCCACAGAATACAAACTACACAACATAAACTTAGCATTTTTATGAAAAACGTACTTGTTGAAATGTTTTAAACGAATCAGTGTCGAGATTTTACGAAACCGCCAAACAGAGCGCCAATTTAAAGTTTTGGAACTGTTGTTAGCACATTTTTTTCCCTGAATACTCTGTTTAATGAACATTATTCATTGGGATGAAGCAATAAAACACCGGCTACCGAAACCATGAGAAAGTAATTTTCCCTCAACGGCTCCTATGGGAGGCACAGTCTATCTGTGAATCCTGCTGAGATGAGTTATGGAAAACAATCTTGGCTATGTACTTCACTACATGTCGTTTATGATGAATAGGTAATATTGAATGAAAATATTTGCATATTTAGAAACATCAAAAAGTCATCTATCACCGAAAAAGCAATTCTAAAAACAATTCGTGCTGGACTACAGACAAGGGCTGTGATCTTTCATGAAATCGATTGTATGGACTCACACGAATGGACGTATGTACATATGAAGAATAAAAAGTGAACGAGTGGCACATGGGGGCCGCAGCCCGCACGTTTGGCAGCACCAATCCATTTGACCAGAAAATTGAATCCTCGTTGTTTATTTCGCGTAGAGAGAGATTAATTAAAACGGCGAACGTCGATGTAGTAAATCATATATTATGTACAACTCACACATTGTGCAACATTGATTCGTATTAACGAAATAAATGAACGTGGATTACGCTCTGTTGTGAACACAAAATGCTCCAATATCTCTTTTTATCCCGTCGCAAACAGTTGAAAACATTTCAGAACTATTTGCATAATTAACACAGGCGTTGGTGCTTTATAGCGACAAGATAAACTCACTCTAAATTCTGTCTTATCATCACAAGACTTGATATAAAAACGAACACAAAAGGGGGACTATAAATGTAGCGCTGAAATTTCATTGAAGTCGACGATGGGAAAATTTGGCAAGACTTTAGGCTCGCATGCCACCAGAACAAAAGCTCCGACGAAGCGAGCCCTACGAATGGCAAAACAAGGACAAGGAATTTTAATAAAATCCTTATTATCTATTCACAGCGGCAGTTACGTTCTTTTACGAGCTAAACGGCACCGGAGAAGTTCGGTCGCGGGATCGCATCGCGTCCTCCTTGTCGCAACTTTGCTAATATCTTGAAGAACATTCTGAACCGACTTAATTGTTCACCGACAACAGAAGCACGCAATCTGTGTTTAACGTGTGTAACTTCCCAAAGTCGTGATAATGATGCCATTCAGCGCGCCCGACGCTAACTAGCTCACTTAGGCACTCGTTCACTACATTCCTAGGTATTGTCAGGACAGGAATACGTCGGATATCAAAGGAAATCTGGACCTTTTCGTTTTTGGACGAATCGCAAGGTTTTCTACACGTGACACGTGTGTGGCTCTTAGAGTAATATACTCTTAGTTCAGTTATTGACAATCCTGTGAAAAGCCAATGTTTGCCTAATGCTACGATAATCTCCCCAAACTATATTATGTGAGGTTTCATCAATCCGCCACAATGTTATTTGAAACCTTTCACCTCTTGGGATTATGTTATAAAGGGTACATTTGTGTAGTTTCGACGTAGATACCTACCTACGCTATACCAACCGGCCCGCGTGATTGGATCAATTTCTAAGACTGGGTACGTATAGAGGGCATATCAATATGTATAGGTATATAATAGGTAGGTGATAGCTTTATGGAAACGAAATAGTTTAAAGTTTCGTTGAAAGGATCAGGCTGCTATTTTATTTTCAATATAATATGTATGTCATTATTCTCGAATTTAGTTCATTTCACTAGTTTGCAGACAAACACACTCGAGAAAACTCCGTAAGCTGTCCAGTTGCTACAATACCTTAGAGACGTTTGAGAACCCCACAGGTGGCTTATTCTTTGTACAAACTGTTAACTCTCCGTACAAAATCCTATTAGATATTGTTCCAGCGATTTTAAACGTCATTTAGTTACTCAGATAATTTGCATGTTTAGGTAATGGCAATAGATGACGTATTAGGGCTCACAAAATGTCGCCTTATCTTTTGGGAGCCCGTGTTCATCAAAATTATTACTGCCTATTTGTGTATATTAAAATAACTTCTTTAATAAAAACCGTAATATTTTTAGTACCTAAACAAACCTGCCTTCACTTTAACTAAAATAATGTAATACTTAACAAACTTTTATGTTTAATCAAGATTAAAGACTTCTAGTTAGTAGTGAAAGTTACAAGAGTTCAATTTAAAAAGTTTGAAGTTGAAAATCAGTAAGAAAATAACGAACGTCTTTAGAAGAATAAGAATCTTAGTCATTCAAACGTTTCATTGGTGAAGCATGCCTATAAAAAAACTGGATTGAAGATAGTTTTAAGAGGGTACGTTGGTAGGTATATGTTTCGACCTATAGGCAGTCGAATAAATTTTTGATTACGGCCCAGGTTCATTGGTATTCTTGGGAGGGAGTGCCGATACGACCTTCAGGCCGGGTCTGCACTTAGCGGTAATTTACAGTTTAATTACAGGTTCTGGTTTGGGGGAGGCGGACCAACCCCGAATTTATACGGTGCTCGGCATCACATAGTTAACAAGTTGTAGTCATATCCTTTCATTAGGTCCGATCGATGGGGCCAAGAACATGATCGTAATGTACGAGAGGTCCCAGAGATTCTGAAGCAAATTCCGAGGTAACTATGTAGGGTGTTCCAAAAGTGCGTAGTCTTATTTAAGAATGGTGTTTTGTAACCGCTATATAGTAAAAAAAACTATTTTTTATGCTATTGAAAAGAGACGATTCGGGCTTTTGGCCGTTTTTTGGTCGGGTTTTTGAAGTGAAAACTTCTTTAGCATCGTTGTGATTTGAAAGTTTATGAAACGATAAAGCGACATGACAGTAAAAAGAGACAGACACATAAATTCATGTGTCTGTCTCTTTTAACTGTCGCTTTGTCTCATTATCTTGAAGCCAAATGTTTGAAGGTTTCACATCTACCACGTGTGAATTGCAAACATGTATTTTTTTGAAAAAACAACCTGTATAGAAATTAAGTATCTTGAATTATTTAAAATTCAAATAAGAGGTCTAGTGTTTTCTTAAAAATCCTAACTCCTTCAAAATGCCTCACTTTGAAAAAAAAATCTCTTTCTAATACGAGTATCATTCGATCGACATAGACGAATATCCGATGAATTAGTGGTCGAAGCCAATCCTCTCCATTGGAAACCAGTCGATTTTATTATAAAAAAAAAAAACATATTTATAAATAACTCTTTACTTTATTTTAGTTAAGAATAACTCGCCTATTTCTCCACAAAAACATACCCCACACCACTTAGAAGAATACTTAAAGCAGGCACCATATTCTTGTAAACATTATTCAAACAATGCTCCCCTCCTTTCAGACACGGTATAGATTTTTGAGAATAACAGGCAAAGCTATTCAGAAGTTTCCCTAAACTGCAATAAAGGCTTGTAAATATGGTTTAATGCATTCAGTTGTGAGGTTGGGACGCCCATCGTTTGAAGCACCCTTAACCCACTTACTGAAGCAAAGCAAGCTATTCACAATAATATACCGTATTCTTTCAGTTTTTCGAGCGGATATTGTACCTATTATTATAAGTTGATGTTTTTAATGGTGTCTGGTTAGATGTAGATTGCTTTTTAATTTTCTTTTTGATATTTCATCATGAGTGCACTATGTTTATGCTATGTATTTTTTCTTTATTTTTTATTATGAGATGGATTTGCTCTTGACTCTAGTCACAGATGACAGAGACAAAGTCAAAGATGGAATGAGCTTACCCAGAAGCAGCAACTTTAGTGGTTTATTGAAATAGCTTAGCGTGCTTGTTATGTAAGAGTTGGGTAACGTTCGTCTCTTACTGATAAATCCTACTTGCCTAACACGTGCTGAAATAACCCTATTTCAGCACGTGTTACATATATGATAAACTGATTTAATTGCGATAGAAGTGTGTTAATTAATTTACTTAAATAATTACACTTCTATTGTAATTAAATCAGTAGTGGGTGGTTCCAAATTACTCGTATTTAAACGCCTACGCAAGGACTCACAGAAAATCTGATATAATAATCAGTAATTTATGATAGCTATAAATAAATCTGTGTCTGTCCCAGCTTTCAAACATACTAATTCAATCAAATTATTGTAAAATTCGTTACTTATTTTGAAATACTTAAAATATTCGAAGCTTTTAGTAACAAAATCCCTGAGCCACGTTTATGATACTTTACACAACCATATCCCCATCTTCTTTCCAGTAATTGCGGGTATAATATTCGAGCACTAATTATAAAATTATCATGGAAAGGATAAATTTGGTATTAAATGTTCTACATAATTATATGAAATTTCTCTTGATTTTCCTGAAAATAGTTATTGTTTCTATATAGCTACCTAGATGTTTTCTTTTGTGGCTTGTTCCCTTTTTCATAATTGCAGATGGATAGCATTTTGTGATGACATGTTATAACTACCAATGTAGAAGTATAACCTGAATCAAAGAGGAGATAAATCAATTCTATGAAAGAAATGCCTTGTCAGTAAGTACTTATCACTTTTTTGTGTATGGGAAATCATCAAATGACTTCTACTGCTCTGGGCGGAGCGGAAGGGAGTGTCAGACTCTTACCGACTAAAACCCATCCGTGGACCCCCAAAAAACCGTTTCAGGGCCGTGGTGACCCTTTCGAACAAATTCCGCAACCCTGGCAGTCTTTCGAACAAATTCCGCAATCCTCCCTACCTACCAATACGAAACTGCGTATTTTACGCTATAGAACTAAAGTATGTAGAAGCATTTTTACTTGTAATTGAGATTCACAGTAAGTCGCTGCTAGAACATGGACACTTACGTAAGCTTTGGCAGAGTATGGATTGGAATACGTGTAACTCATAGGTTTCCATTTTCAATAAACAGAAATAAGATATTAAACAAAATAAATTGATCGTAATTATGAGCAAGCACTTATGTGAACGAGGAAACGTATAAAAAGTAAATAGCAGGAGGCTTTTACATATCCATTGAGTGTTATTTGAAACCACGCAAAGTTGCAAAAATGGTAAAAGTGGAATAATGTTTTTGCCGAAAAAAGTGGATAGCAAAAGGTAATCCCCGAAACAGGATAACGGGGTGTGCGGTAGACGGGAATGTTTTAATTTACATGCCTATTTTTACTTATATGACTGTGTATAAAGAACAACATACACAAAGGGGCACAAGAAAATTGTTCAAAATATTGATAGAAATATAATCTCATGTAAAAAAATAAACGTTTATCACGGGTTTTGATGGTGTTGCTAATGCTAACCTAGTGTTTTACATAGTACTAGCGGCCCGGTACGTGCTTCGCTACGTATAAAGTGAAATAAAAAAAATAAAAAAATTGGAACATAAATTTTTCTTTATTATTGAAGAAAATGAAGAACCTCTCGGTTGATTTTGTGCAAACTTCACGTAAACCATCTACTTAATAGTCCGAACAAAGCCTAAACATTTGGTTTGGATAGGTGAGCCCGTTCTTGAGTTATAAAATTACAACGAAAAGTGGCATTGATTTTATAGATATAGATTTACAGTACCTACAACTATTTCTGTTGCTCGTGTAAACTTGAAATCCATAAATGGATCCAAGGCAACTCTTCGACCAAGACTCTTTATGAATGTTATGTCCGACCGCGACAATGTCTTACTAGGTTGTATTGGATAAAAGGTACATTTTTAGCTATTGAATTTGAATTTTCGACCGTGCATAGGTTTCAGGAAATCTTAAATGTATAACATTAGCTATGTTACCCATAAAATCCTAGTACGTACATACATACCTAGTACATAAGTAAAACATATTTATAATTATTTTGGTTCATTAATGGCACCAATCCTAAGGCAATTACTCTGAAATCTGTCTGTATGTACACTACTTGAATTTTAAAGGGTCCCTGCGTAATAAAATAGGACACTCCGGTTCTACTGAATGGTGTCGTAAGGGTTTTTATTATGTGATCTCGAGTAGCATCGGCATTTATAAGCAATTACTTGGCTTCCACTACTGACATTATTTTTATGTTCACTGTTAGACCCAAAAAGTAATTAAACTGTAAAATTCATAATTACCATGCTTGATAGAGACTGAGCTTTTTTTACAAGGTACATTTTTAGTGCTCATTATGAGAAATTAGTCATACCTAAATAGGTAAAGATCTATATCTGAATTCAAAATTCGAAATTGGTACATAATTATCAAATTTTTGAACTTAACGTAACGCGTGACAGTTCAGATTTAATTGCATTCCACACTTATAAGTGCCTTTGGAAAGAAATCGTTATTTATTTTGAAATCAACTTGAAATCGTACATTATATTTAAAGTTGATAGTTAGGTAAGTATAGAAATTATCTCAACTTATGAATTCAAGCGTTAGATACTTTGCAGACCCGAACAAAAGTCTGGAAACTTATAAAATATTTCTACCTAAGCATTAAGGCGGCCTGTACGCAGCACATGGCCACGTATAAATCGTGTTTTTTCTCCAAACAAAGGCACAATACTGAATTCTGGTCGATTAACGATTATTCAATTCATTCCGAATCATTACCATCATCATTTTCTTTCACGCGTGATTGAACAACCGATTTCATTCCATATTACAGTTTTTACAAATAAAGGAAAATCGTTAGGGCACGTCGGATAACATTGACTCGAGGAAAGTGAGAAAATGAGGAATTACGAGTCGATAGCAGTCGGTAAACATTACTTTCTGTTCAATCTTCCATAAACGAATTATTTTATTTCAGAAAAAAATAAAATTCATCGCTTCCTAGTTTTATGGAGCGTAATGAATCGGCCTTCACAATGCGTTCAAGAGAGAGGCGAACTTCGGCAAACTTGTGGAACTAGTTAAATGAGGCAGCGGGCCGTATCAAGCGTGCAACGGGTGACTTTGAAAAATTGTCGCCAATAAGTCTCGTTTCGCATTCGGCGCGATCGTCCGTCAATGTCGGCGGCGGTCGTCCGTCGTCGGACGGCAGGGCGGCGGGCCAATAAATGTCGTGTAGTACGGCCCGACGGATCGCGTCCGTCCGCACTATGACCACATTTACCACTGTAACGGAAAATATTTAGAACAAGGTTCTTAATATAAGCCTTTCTTCGATCGGGGGTTTTTGTCGAGAGTTTAATTAACAAGAACAACTGCTTTTTATAGGCAGGGTGTACGTCATCGCCTGGTGCCCGTTCTATCTACGTTTATAGATTGATGCACAATTTGAATGTTTTTGTCTAATCGAAATGATCGTGATTTTCAAAAATTCAACGTGTTATCACAATCACCCTTTGACCGATCTCTGTCATCAGTGACCATTGTGTTCTAGAGAAACCGCGTTAGAAACAAAAGTCAGCACCGACTTTATCACCTATAGGTACCTAATTTATTTTTACTTCGGTAGAATAGCCATGAATATATTCTGGGTAACAACTTTATACCTATACCCTGAAATCATGATTATCGATCTGCTTAAAAGATTCTTCGAATAGATTTGACTCCAGAAGACCGTACCTAAAGAAAGCATAGCAACGGTTCGGATTTAAATCCTCAACTCCAGATAATTGGCTTCGATAAGTACAAACTTATTTCTGCTCAAACAGTTCGATTCTAATATTATTAGATATTCGTGAGACAAGTTCTTTAGGATGTACGGTGAATAACTTTGTATGAAAATCGTATGGTGGAAGAATCAAAAAAGTTTTGTTCAAAATTGTAATGTTTATAACACTTATTTGCCCAGTAACATAAACTTTACGTATACTGTAAGTATATTATAAGTTTTATATGATAAAAACGTCTGCCTAGCCTTTTCTCAGCTATATTGATATCGGCTTTCAGTATAACCGGATTCAGCTGAATACCAGTATTTTACGTGGAGCGGCTGCCTACCACGCTTCCACAATCCATTGACTGGGAAACATGGTACTTCTTGTCAGATTTAACGACTGCTAAAGATCTCCAAGTTATAGCCGAGACCAACGGCTTAATGTGCTTTCCGAGGCACGGCGGAGTTTCATTATGTTGCATGGGTATCCAAGGACCAACTTCAGGAAGCGTTACTTAACCTTGAAGATGGGCCCGTGTGGCTGTTATAATTTAGCAACGAGCTGTTCTCTAAGTTTTATATGACGTATTTGTAAAAAATCTATATGGACGTTGTACCTAACACCTACTTGATTGTACGTTCGGTTTTACCTAATGTTCATTTTAGACTTTAAACGCTGTGGCTACCGACGACGATCCGACGTCGACAGTGCCAATAAAATTGCTGATTTATCGATGAAAACATACGACACAAATTTGATCGATTGTCGTTCTGTTTTATATGTCACAAACATAGATCATCTTGAGCTATTTTAAACGTGCACGAATACCCGATCAAAGTTCATGAAGGCTTCAATAAACATCGATTGTGTGGGTGTTATGCCACCCTTGTATTATTTTAGACAAAAATACACACGGGCGGTTTTGCCTGGAGCTTGGGCCGTTGACACGCAACAATGTAATATAGTTAGTATCGACAGCAGTTTGTAAACGTCCAAACAGAGCATTGATCTCAAACATCACAACCCTGGGGAGTACATTACACCAAACACGGGACATACGGGTGTAGAACCCATACGAGGTATTTATATATAGGTAGTATGAATACAAATGAGAAGACTGTATATGTAATCGATGACAGCTTAATTTGCTTTACAAAAAATGGTACGATAATTGCCAGGTTTCAAAATTACAGAAGGCAGTTCGTACTTAGACTTGTCATCGTACAAGACTTCATCATTACTTTATGCCTTACACCCCTCGACATAAATCCTAAGTCGTCGTTTACGACACCCACAAATACTAACGTTTGCAACAAAGTCGCTCAACTTCATTTTTAAAAAGTTCGCGCATGCTCAACAACATTGTATTAATCTGGGCTTGGAACAGAGTCCTCAGTTAGAAGATAATGATGCCGCAACGCTCAGCTCACCGAGCAAAGGAATGGCCGACGTTAGCATACATAATGTTCTCGGACAAAGCAAGATTTATTTGAGGTGCCACGGCGCCGGATCTACGGTACTACGGCGGCGGTACATGGAGCCCGGGAACCAACACGCTTATACCGACATTTGTTGCATCCCAGTTTACATAATGTTCCCAGATAAACGCTGACATTGCTCTTGTTTACTACCTGTGTTGAATTTCAAAACACAAACATGCATATTGTAACGGAACTCCGCCTAAGTTATTAACAAAGAAGCGGACACAAATCCTTCGCTGAAATTACTCCATCTGTACGCTCTCTTAATCCTCAGGACATCCTTTTGGGAGCGTGGTTTGGGCCGTACATTGTACACTTTACGTGTCCCTAGATACGCGATGTACCTGCTGTCGAGGTGGTATTTAACAATGTAACCTTTCGAGGTATAGCTACAGTAAAGTCTGTTACATGTCCATTGAACCGTCACGGGATTCGAGCGAATCTCGGTAGGCGCATAAACATGTGGTGGATGTGCAAAGCTTCAGTTTTGATGTGCGCTAACAGTGCGGTGAAATTGCATCGTATTGGTCGGCGATCGTTGGGCGCTCCGGTCGTAGATGCAAACAGTGACAAAGCGCCAACTTTAACATGGCTGCCGAGCGTGATGTGGGGACTAGAGCGGATTTATAATTTAATAGATAGATGAGACGTCCGACGTCCGTCCTTTGTTCGGGAACTACGAAGGCTTAAAGTTATTACCTAGTTAAAAGTTTACAACCAATTTCATGCAAAATAATGGAGAAATATTATTATAAAGACAGAAAAGAATCCCATTTCTTTTTGTAACTAAGAAGAGGAGTTTAATTTGTCCAAAAATGAAATTGAAATATTAAGTCAAGGCTGGGAACAAGGAAATATCAAATTCCTTTTTTGTTATTTCTAAACAACCATGGCCTTCCTTCAGCTCAGGTTGTTAGGAAAATCGTCGCCTTCTCAACTTTTAGATTTATTGACTGAACCCATGTCTCACACATTCGCTAAGGTCCACTATTTGGCCAGAATGGCGAGATAATACCTCCGGGCTTTGAAACTTTGATGGCTATCGATGTCACATACTTATTGTTATCTTACTTTGGCAAAAGAGATGGCAGATTAAGAATGGGATGACATCTTGTTTTATAAGGTACTCGAGTTTATGTAACGAATAAGCATGCAACAAAATGATTGACTAAAATAGTAGTTTGAATATCCACCACAGCGGTCAGAAGCACTTCCCCACCGAATGTGTCTCCACGTTGTCGTCGTGGTGGGGCTTGAGCGTCCCAATGATCTTGCGAGCTTTCCCGGTAGAGCCACTCATGCCGGAAGGTCGCAAGTGAGGGATCAGACCAAGAGAGACACACACGCGAGGAATCCCGTTCACTGCCTTCTGGTACGCGTCTGCTCATCAGACGTGGCTGTGAAGGCAGTGAGCGGGTGGGAGGAGAGGCCCTGTGATGGAGAAAGGGCGGAGGAGTAAGGGACCGCACCCTCAAAAAGGAACAAGATGAAAAAAGGTTTTTGCAAAATGAGTCCCCAGGTGGGTCCCGACTGCTCAGCAGTCGGGGAATCCCACCCCGCTTCGGCGGGCTGCCCTCCGTACTCTGGGGTGGGCAACAAACACCTTCCACTTGCCAGTGGCAACAGGAGCCGAGGAGGCTCAGAATCGTCGTCATCCGGATCCGCTTCCTATAAGGAGCTGATGGCGTACGATTTCGTAGAGGAGGGTTCGCCTGAGCGCCGGGGTGGTGCGGAGTCGGATTCCGGCTCCGCGCCAGACCTAGTAACGGTCAGCTCGGCGGGCTCTGGAAACGGAGGAGAGGGGGCTGCTGCGGAGAACGTCAAGTTCTTCCGCAAGCGGCCCAGACGAGAGGATACCGGGGGGTCGTCCTCCGAGGGCGAATTTGCCTCCGCCCGCAAAATCCCTACCGCTAGGCGGGGCAGGGGCAGTGAGGCAGGGAGGGGGCTGGCTCCCTCTACCCGGGAGGCGGGCCGTTGGGCCGAGAGGTCGGTGGAGGAGGGGCGTCGCCCTGGAGGGAGCGGTCGTGGGGCTCCCTCTACTCTTCCGCCCCCTCTCGACTCTGACGACGAAGAGTCCCCGAGAGAGGAACCGCCCGCTGCCGAGGAGCAGAGGGCCCGGTTCGAAGAGGTAGTGGAGGCCGCGATCCGCGCTGTGGCCTTTAAGAGGAAGCAGTCCTCTAAGCGGGAGGCCATTAGCGCGGCCAAAGCCTCCATTATGGCGGCGGCGGCGGCCAACGTCGGCAGGTCCGAAGAGGCGACAGAGTTGCGGGCGGAGGTCGCCCGCCTCGCGGCCGTAACGGAGAGACTCATAGCGGAGAATGAGTCGCTCCGGAGGGACCTGGCTGACATGGCCAGAGCGGCCTCTGAGGGGCCGCAGGGGGGGCTGAGTCCGGCGGCGCTGGAGGGGAGCCAAGTGCTGAGCCAGGTGCGGAGCCTGGTGCGGCAGGAGCTGGCTCCCTTCCGGAAGCAGTTCTCCGTTTTGGAGGACATGGTCCGGCGTCCCCCGTTAGCGGCGGCACAGAGGCCCCCGGGACAGCAGAAGGCGGCTTCGTACGCAGCCGCGGTGGCTGCTGGCCCGGGAACGTCCGGCCAGGCGAAGGCCAAGGCGGGAGCCGCGCCAGCGCCTGTGGCGCCGGTGCCTGCGACGCCGGCGACGACCAAGTCGGCCCCGGCGAAGAGGGGAAGGAGGAAGGCTGGAGGGGGAGCGGCTAAAGCTGCTGCGTCAGTGGCGCCGCAGCCGCCCCCACCCCCAACCTCGGACCCTCCTGCGACCGGGGCCGGGTGGCAGGTTGCTGGAGAAAAGCGGCAGGCCAAAAAGGCGGCCAGGAGCAAGGCCAAGAGGCAGCGGCGGAAGGCCAACGCCATCGCGGCGAGGCTTCGCGCCCCGAAGTCCGCGGCTGTGGTTTTAACACTGCAGCCGGAAGCGGAACAGAGGGGTGTGACGTACCTCGCCCTGATGAAGCGGGCGAAGGAGACGGTGAACCTCCGGGAGCTGGGCATCACTGGGGGCCTCGGGATCAGGAGAACCCTGACCGGTGCCCGGAAGCTCGAGCTCGACGGAGCGGAGAGTGGCCCGTTCGCGGACGCCCTGGCCGAAAGGCTGAAGGAGGTCCTCCCCGCGGACGAGGTTCGAGTGTCCAGGCCGACTAAGTGCATTGACATGCGCGTGGTGGGCCTGGACGACTCCGTGACGGAGGAGGAGGTTGTGGCCGCCGTCGCCAGGACTGGGGGGTGCTCTGCCGAGCTCGTCAAGGCGGGCACCCTCCGGCCTGACAACACGGGCATGCAAACCCTTGTGGTGAGCTGCCCCGTGACGGCGGCCAGAACAGTGTCGGAGGGTCGAAGGCTCTTGGTGGGGTGGGTTTCTGCGCGGGTAAAACTGCTGGAACCCAGACCTCTGAGGTGCTACCGCTGCCATGTGGGCAACCACACGGGAGCTATGTGCCCCTCGGAGGTGGACCGCAGTGGACTTTGTTTCCGCTGTGGTCAGCCCGGTCATCGGGCCGGCTCGTGCGAGGCCACGCCGCACTGCAGTGCATGTGCGGCTGTTGGCAAGCCGGCCGAGCACTGGGCTGGGGGAAGGGCCTGCGCGCCATCCGCCCCGACCAAGGGCAAGAGGTCCGCCGCCGCCGCCGCCTCTGCCGCCGCCGCGGCTTCCGTCGCCGCTTCTGATGTGGGTGCTGCGACTCCCGGTACTCGGGAGGGGGCTGAAATGGAGTGCCAGTAAAGGTCCCATTTCGGCCTCCTCCAGAGACAAGTCGGCCGCTGTGCTATTGCGCAGTGGCTGATGCCTGTGGACGGTGAGCGTGGGTGGCTCGCCGTCCGATACCAGGCTGAGTCGACGACGCGTTGTGCTTCACGCGCGCCTCAAGGAGCCGTCAGCACCAGAGACGGGGCCCCATAGGGTCGGTGCCTGCTAGGGTTGCGGAATTTGTTCGAGAGAGTTGCCGCGGCCCTGGAACGCAAAGGGCACATGGAGGAGCACGGGTGGGTTTTAGTCAGTAAAAGTCTGACACTCCCTACCGCTCCACCCAGGGCGGGAGGGGTCATTTGATGATTTCCCATCCAAAAAAAAAAAAAAAAAAAAAAGCGGTCAGAAGCACTTAGGCTCAAAATGGAAACTATAAAAAGTAATATGGTATTCGAGGAACCAATAAAATATATTTGAATATATATGAACAACATCAATTTCAGTTTGTTTTGTAGCAGTAAAAACAGGGGAAACAAATAATAAACTACTTATACGACCAATTTCTGGAAGCCGATAAGTTTATACCGCCATTACTGGGGATAATCTAAACAAACGCGAAGTATATTCCATTGGAAGACGTTCAATCAGACTTTAAGGCGGTGTAACTCGCTCTGGTGTCGTAACTTTATATTCGCTGAGGAGGAAATTCACCGAGTTTACGTATTATGCATGCTAAGGGAGATCGTAAGGTCCAGAAAGATCTCATATATACCGTAAAGCGGTGGATTCACTCACATACCTATACATACAAAACAAAACGTCAAAACAATATATAGGAAGGTAAGGTCTTCAACGATTGCGCACCCCAACGCGTATTATTACCTCGTTGAAATAAGTATATTTTTTGTAAAAATAAATGTTAACTTTTGTACAAAAATATCTAATAATTGTAATTAGATAATGCTCGACGTGAAAATATCTTTCGTGATTAATATTCATCAAGGATTCGGCAGCCCAACGGACGTAACTGGGAAGAAATATTCAATTAGTGACGTAAAAGGTTTTCAACAAGCACTTTAAAATAACAATGATATTTATTAAAAAAGAGAGAGAATAAATCCACACAATACCTATTGAAAAAAGAGATGCAAATAAATATTTTAAAAGTCGATGTAATTGAAGTTCTCATGTTCGCTGCAAGGTGGAGCTAGTGAAAAGAAACATCTGAATAAAATAAATTATGCATGAAAGATAAATTATTTGCGCCTTATTCTTTTCACAGGTACACATAAATATTCTACGCATTTCGAATCCACCTAATTTAAAAATCTTTTTTATCTGTGGAACACGTAAGACGCTGAACTCTTCGAACTCAAAATTTATTTTTAAAGTTGAATGTATTGTTCAACTGAAGGGACTTTAACTTAATGATTTAAAAGCAGCTGAAATATATAAACAACTTTAAAGTGGGTTACACGCAGAAATGCTAGTCCAAAATATACCTGTCGAGTAACACATATCTCGATGATTTTCAATTACTTTTAGAATAGAATAGAATACTCTTAATTTTGTATACCCTATAAGTTACAGAAAATATAGATGAAGAAAACATTACATAGGATGACACAATGGGCGGCCTTATCGCTAAAAGCGATCTTTTCAAGACAACCTTTGGATGGATTTTAAAGAGAAAAGGAAATACAGTACCGTAGGTCAAAGTCAAAGCATAGTGTAGTCTTAGGTGTACTAATCATATATACAATAAATAAATATTAATAATAAGATTAAATAAAATTATGAAACAAAAGCATAGAATCCAAATAAAATTATAGAGAATATAAAATTAAGTATAATTAAAGGGAGAGGTAGTGATTTTTGACCATTGTCCATTCCAATCGATACGGGCAAAGCATTCCATAACCGCTTGAACCGTAAAAGATTTGTCATAAAAACTGGTGGAATGTATCGGCATCTCTACTTTTCATCGAAACGAACCTAAACTTAATCGAATCGTAGGGTTAACATTAATAAATATACTTACTTCTAGTTAGGTATATTTGTTTAGTATTCGCCTGCCAGGCAACATTCCTGGTTGCGGGGACATTCCAATAATGGCGCCGGATTCCCGCAGAATTCTGGGTTCCTGTTGGTTACCAATCGCTAACTACATACCAGGGTTTCAGAGAACTAAATTAGGGGATAATGAGCTCCAACCGCTAATCACTTTCAGTGCCTACGCGTTTTATTTCAGGCTCACGCGTAGGTTTGTATTAGATATTCATCAGAAGGAAACAGTTTGCGAAACCACAGAATTATTTTTTTTTACAAAATAACAATTTATAATAGTAGGTCCTCAAGCACTTAATCTAATTGAAACTTTAAATATTGTTTAAGGTTTTCAGTTTTCAGCAAAAATAATGAAAACTTAAAATAGTGCAATAAAGAAGGGTTTATTGTCCTCGAAAAAATATAGTTGTAAATTTTTTGAAAGCATTTTCATGTGTTAGTTTGTTTAAGAAATACTGATATAAAATAAAAACAGATGATACACATTCATCTTCATTTTTTAAATAGTAAGATTGGGTACCTAATCTGTTCTTTTGTGTAGGTACCACACGTACCTACGTTTTTATGTAATGTATAACAAAACCAAAATTACCTGCCAAAGGTCTGGCTTACTTCAAACGGTGTAATTTATTTCTGAAAGAAAGTTAATCGAACCGATTTGCTCAGATATGCATCATTTATTTTTTCCTACCTTTCCCTTGAATCCTCATATTTACCGTCGTAGTCCCGTGCCTGTATCAGTTTGATAAATATTGGATTGATGTTTGCAAATTCCTTGTTATACATAAGTAACAAGGAATTTGCAAACATCAATCCAATATTTTTTATGCTTTATTTAGAAAACTGTAAGAATCATACTTTTCTGTCAACTATGTATATATTAAGTAACTAACAATACTGTTCGTTTTTTTTTTTGCTTATTTATTCTAGCATTTTATATGCGAGATTGCCCGTTATGATTGAAATGTCATATATGAAAAACGTACACGTATCACTCACGGTACATATAACAAACTTGATATTAGCGTAATCATTGATTCTAAGTCAGTTTCAACTGAACAAGTTATTACTTACTACTAGTACTAATTACTTGACAACTGCAAGTTGCTTTATACATGCAACAAAATTGACATTATTGGCAACGGCAGAAAAAAAAAACCATAAAACATACCACTCTTTTGATTTGAAAATATTTTAAACTATCAATCAGAATTACCTCAAATGAAACAAAAGCTTCATTTTTCAAGTCGCTTATCTATGTTTTACTACTGGGCAATTCGTGTAAAATATAAGGGTAGACCGCAAAGTTTCACCGTTGCTAAACCACTTACAATCTGTGGCAACTGGCCGCAGAAAAATTCCGTAACGGCGGGGTGCCATGGGTTGACCGCTCCAACGTTTATGACAAGTTGACTCGCCTTAAGAGATGATTAATGTGGCAAGGGTCTGATAATGACCTGATTAGTTCCGGGGAACAACCACGCGTTCGCCAAGTCATATGAACTTAGAACTTCATCATTCAAGTGTTGCTGATAACCTGAATTGTATGGCCAATTGTAACAAAGACTGTCACTAAATTAGTTATTTACTCTATAATTTTTCACGTATAAGTCATTAAAGTTAAATGGGCAAACTAACAAGCAGTCAATGAAGTTAATTGCTTTGTCCTAAGGCTCTTACTACACAAAGGAGTCAAATTCTACAATATCTCATTTTACACTGTAACTAACGCGAATATAACTTCTTAACAACGTGAACTTACTTTAATAAGCACCTATTTTTCACAAAAATTTCACCTGTAAAAACATTATACACGAGTTGAACGTTCTCGGGAAGCTTCACCGTTTAATATTACTGTACTGTGTTATCCTTTCTTGGAAGTTTTGTCAGTGACACGGACGAGCGAAAAAAGCAATTTTCACTCTGAAATAGTTGTTTCAAGAAGTTGTCAGAAATAAAGTTTTATTCAAACAAATCCCAGTGTTGGGGACACTCATCTCTATTCCGCTCTCTAAGGCCGCAGCCGTCGCTTAATTTACACCGAATATGTGATGCGATACACGACGTTTATTGTATAGTAAATTCTTTTCCAGTTGCAAAATGTTTAAAACCACTAAGGGGACATGGCGCACGTGTTTCCACAAAATTATTATATTGGCTCAACGCATTTCGTTTTATATTTTCGTTTTACAATAGTTTTCATGACTTTTGTCTTACTTTCACCAACTACTGATCCGTTTCCAACATAAAGTTGAAATATACAATAGAAACAATAGTTTATTTAGCAAGAAACGTGAAACATAACATTTAATAAATAGTTTCATAATAAAAGCTATTTTATTACCATGGCGTTCTATAGACAGAAGAGCACCATGTATCTGAATCACCATTAATACCTCACGGCTAATTTTCTCGTAGGATCTAGACGTCCATTTGCTTCCGTAGCTTATGGGTCATTTACTTCGTTGCAAAAGGTTATAACGGGGAAAACAAAGCATTAGTACGTACATATTTCATAAAGTAACAACGGCCTTTGTTTATTTGTAGAGAAGAAATAACGCCTCGAATTTGGTAACACAAATGTTAAGAGGAAGACTTAAAATGGGTGACGTGGAAGCGTAGAATGGGGGTTAAACGTGTAACCGAAGGAATGCTTCGAAGTGAAACACTATACGATGAATGTGCGCTACACTTAGTGATCCTTCGCAACGCACACACACACACACACACGTGAGTATATGTGGTATGTAACAGAATTGAATTTCTTAGTCATGTTCGCGGAGTTACTCGTATGTACGTTGAAAGCTCACCTCCTCTCCCTATACATTTTTCGAAGCCCGCATATTTACATGAAACACAATACGCTTCAGTAAGAGGATACCAAATAGGATGATTCTCGAAGGTTATTGATAGTTTTAAGTATTTCTGTCTAAACGCCAATTATTGTAAGCAGGCAGCCAGAATTTAAAATACAGGTCAGAACGATCTAACAAGATTTAATTATTTCTAAAATTAAATTAATGAAAGATACATTAAAAACGTCACTAAAACTTATAAACCTTTGTTTAATAATGTTTTATAGTGAATTAATGAAAAAATCAGAATCCCCAAACGACAGTAAAATAGATAAGTCCTTTGAGAGATAATATGTCACTATACAATAAAAATATTTCTAACAGCTAAAACTAGAACTAAAACGACGATTAATGATTTTGCTATTTTTAGATTTTTAGGTGAATCTGGAATGTTCAAAAGTTTATAGAAGCCGTTGTTCGATCACTGAACCAATTAAATATGTCCCACTTCAGATGTCAATTTCTTAAATTAATTGACAAAGGCTAATTGAGAAGTTGAATTTGTTTGCTAAAATATAACTGTATTTTAGTATCCAATCCAACTCGGTTTTAGTTTATTGTCCAGTACCTGATGATTATTAATTTTATAATGCAAAAAGTAACTATGGAGTTTCTTGTCCGTTCTTCTCCATAAGAATCTACGTTTGCGAATGGACGCTAGAGTCACCTAATTATGATACATTTTATTGATGACGTTCAAAAGTGCCGTTAATGGCCTAATTGAAATAAACGTTTTGACTTTGACTTTGACAACTTTGAAAGGTGAAAAAGAAATTATTGTTCTGTCAGAAGGAAGAAATACCGATGAACGTTATTCAAATATGTAATCCTGTAAATATGCAAGATTATTGCACAGTTCGGTACTTCACAGCAGCCTCAACAAACCGCATAGTTCCAGTACAATCGATGGTCGGAAGTTTGACCAGAGCTGGAAGCTTCATTTGCTGCGCGGCGGGCGAGCTCTGCGTACGTGCCCCAAATATAAACCGAACCCAACGAATACACGTAAAAAGGCTATATAATTAAACCTTATTAATCCCTATTTATGGCCACGCCAATCCCTTCACATAGTATACGAGTTATTTATTTCTATTATGACGATGGACCCGGAGTGACGCGGCGTCGTCGACGGGTTATTGTAGCCAGCCCGACCCGCCTTTTAAATTATAAAGCAAAATGGAAAAACCATTATGTTTCCAACGTGACGTACGGATCGCCACTTCATTTTGATTAAACGTGCCAGACCAAGAGGTATTTGGAGATTTCTTACTTACAAAACCACCTCAATAATGAAGATTGGATGCCTACATTTAGAGCGTTACTTTTTTGCTAATAGCAACAAAGTCTCGAATATAATTCAATTTTCTTAACTCTCGTATAATTCAATCTAACCACTAAACCGGAGGAAAGTATAGAATGTTTACTTTATCCTTAATTGGAATTTCAGGAAAATGAAAACTAATTTTAGTTTATTTGTACTCAAACATATATCATAATTTCCCATGATTCAATCGTTATTATAATTAATAAATGCCACGCTTGAGCTGTTAATTTTGTCCATAATGTTCAGTAAAAATAAACAATAAATAAGCCGTGAGGAGGGCTCGGCGTCTCAATATGTCCCCGGCGGCCACTCGTATTGCGCTGCCTACATTATTTTAGCTGTTCGCACATAATTTATTACCAGAGCCTCTATTTTGCAATTACACTTTTACGATAAAATATGATATAGCACCTCAGACAGTTTGTACCTTTTCTGTTTGATAAATGTCCCGAGAATTCTCGCTTTTTAGTTATATAATACCAACCTTTTGTTAACATGTTAAAGCTACGCGTACATACTCAGACTCTTACCTGAAACGAAAAAAGTAATGGATTAGTTCTTTGAAAACTTTTTATTACATTAAAACATGTTTTTGCACAACTGATGTTGGAATTAGATTTGTGATTACACTGAAAGTACATTTTGGATCGCCGCAAGGCCCTCACGTTAGCTTTAATATAATATTATTTTGTTAGACCTGGAAAATTATGAATCCAAAAAAGATCCTTGAAAAACCTCGTGATTCTTATTACAATGGTTGTACCGCAAACCACATGAAAGGAAAATCCCGGGCGGGTAGCAACAAAATAAATAATAATTAAACAATAAAATTTGAGCGGCAGATTTGGAATACGGCAGTGTGCATACTGGAGAATAAATGAAACATTTATCACTGTCGGGCTTTAAACCGAGCCCGAACCGCCCCATCACCGGCTAGGAACAATAACCCTCATCTGTATACAGATGCAAACGCATTTGGAATGAAAGGAAAACTGTCTTTTGCTTGGTAAGCCCCATTTCATACGTCATCGAGCATTGAGAAACGATTCCAGCGCTTTTTGTTGATTTGTTTTCGTTTTAAGCGAGCAAACGTCGGCTGCGGCATCGGTACGACTGTTCGAGTCAGAAGCAACTGACAACAAGCGTTTAATAATTCAGCTGGGCTTTATATGGAATCCAATCTTCTCGAAACCCAATTATTTGCGAAGATTCGAATAAAAATATATCTAGGCTTGATCCTATATTTTATTTAATTACCGCAGGAGGTTCTTTGTTCAGTAATAACGAGTGAACGTTGAGTAAGTTTTGTTATTTGCGCCAGACATGTCGTACGTGCGAACAGCTCTGTGAGCTTGGGCACCATATCACGTCGCTGAGAAGACACTCGTGATGAGGGAAAAATATCTATGAGCTTAATTTTATTCATTTCGTTATTAGTACATACGTTTGTGAACTTTATTAGGTACCTTGAACGTGGATGGTTGTTGATGTAAATTTTTAAGAATGGATTCTTGGTAGGAAAATAAAATTTCTGTTGTCAGCAAGAGGAGTGTTTAGTAAGGGTTATATTAAGTGGTGTTCTATAAATTCCGCGTACCTACCCGCATGAGAAGAAGGCGTGGAAATAGTATGTAAATGCAAATCTAATCTAACATATTAGTATTAAATACTTATACCCCATCCACGATAAGATTAGACATTGAAATACGTCTTTTTACAGTCCGTTCAACCGATTTTGACTTCTATTGCGTTGGTGGCATGACACATGTTAGCTGCAGTAAACAGTTGGTATTATAATCACGTTTTTGCTTTTAATGCCATCCTTATGCCTACGGAATAGAAGTTAAAATCGGTTGAACGGACTGTAAACAATTTTGTTCCAATGTCTAATCTGAAGGCTTAGCATGTCCAATGCTAAGTAGATATAATATAGAATATATATATATATATGTACAAGCGGAGTAAAAAGGAGAAAAGACTCATAGGGCATCGAAAAATTCGTCCACATCGCTGTCAACGGGAAAAGTGCCCAGAACACTGGCCGCATTGCCAGGTTGAATGGCAATGCTGATTCGTTGACCAAAGAAAAGGCCAGCCCTCTGGTCACGTGAAGAGTTGACTAACTGCTTACTGATTTCACGGAAAAGTCGATGAGCACTCGGACCCCACGGCCCTAGTGTTTCAACCCCAAACGGCTCAAATACATAATTCCCAATAAGGTTGTTGTATTTGCGCCGTTTGAGATTTTCTGCACCTGCCGCAGCCGCCCCAGCACAACCCGCCGTGCTAAGAAGATGGGATGGCGCAAGGGTATCGACACATGTTGCATCCCACACCAAAGGCCTACCCACCTTCCAAGGCATTATGGTCATCCCATCTGGCCTCTTCCCATCGTCTCGCGCCAAACCAATTGGTTCTAATACAGCTGGCATCCCGGCGGTGACCAGAGCCCGCCTGATGATGTTATTAATGCTGGCGTGCCGAGCTATCCGACCTACACTTCTAATGCAGGACAGGCCATGGTGTCCGAGGGAGTCAACTGCTTCACCACATTGGCAGCGATGTCTAATCTTATTGTGAATGGAGTATAGGTAAGTACCTAAACATTTATTAATTTGCAATTCTAAAATCACCAAATTAAAATTTAATTGATTTCTTTCTTTACAGACCTTAGTCGTATTTTAATAATATTTGGCTAATAATAAATTCGTTTCAAGGTGGAGTGTCGCTAATTAGTAAAAATCCAATTAGGAGGTGGGCGTCGAAATTAAATTAATGGATTTACGTACTCAATATTGAATAATCAAAAACACGAATATTGTGTGATTTTACGCAACAGTTGTTTTAGGGTTATTATGCTCCCCACCGAATGTGTCTCCACGTTGTCGTCGTGGTGGGGCTTGAGCGTCTCAATGATCTTGCGAGCTTTCCCGGTAGAGCCACTCATGCCGGAAGGTCGCAAGTGAGGGATCAGACCAAGAGAGACACACGCTTGCTCGCTGCTCTTTGGTACGCGTCTGATCATCAGACGTGACTGTGAGAGCAGCGAGCAGGTGGAGAGGTGAGGTGAGGAGAGAGGGCCCTGAGAAGGGGCGGAGCGAACAGGGACCGCACCCTTAAAAGGAACACCATGGATAAACAAGGCGAATGTAAAATGAGTCCCCAGGTGGGTCCCGACTGCTCAGCGGTCGGCAGGGGCGTGCGCTCCATATAGGCAATTAGGCTAAGCCTACCCTACCATAGCAACGGATAAATAAAACAAATGTATTTATTGTAACTATGCAATAAAATAAAACAAAAATATTTAATAACTCATAACGCCTAGTATAATGCTTATAGCAACTTCTCGCCCCGCGCCCGTGCGTGTGACGTATTTCAAACTACGCTGTTCCTACGAAACGGTTCACATAGGCCACAATACGGAGTGCCTTATTTCAATTGATAAATTTATGCATGTGTGCAAATGTTTTTGTGTATATACGCCCATAATTTACACACACATGTATAAATTATGGGCGTTTTCTAGGCTCGCTGGAGCCCACTACACGGGTCCTGATTGGTTCACCACACAATTCAAGGACAAGTAGTAAAATTTTATGAATGGAAATCGCTTAACAGGGTTGCCAATTTGAGAATAATAATTTCCTTAATAACTTATAGATATAGTTTAAAAAAACTGGTTAGTATTATCAAAAGTATAAAATTTACAAAATAAATGTTAAGTTGTAATTAATAACCCTCTAAATATAATTAAAAACCGCAAGAATTTAACTTTTCTCCCCAAATTTTCCAAACTTAATTTGAGAATTTGGTTTAAAGGGAATTAGAAAAATAAAATTGGCAACTCTGTTGACATTGACATTGACAATTGTCAATTTTGGCGGGTTATGATGTATAACCCGGCAAAATGTCATTACATGTCATTCTTAAAGATTACGATAGGACCATGTAGCATTTTTTTTTGGAAGTGTATTGATTGTCTTTTTAAATGATATTTTTGCAAGAAAAAGAGAAGCCATATTGTTGATATTGTTTCATGTGACAAGCAATAGTCGTTCGAATATTTTGTTGTTGAGTGTTATAAATCATAGTGCATTGATTTATAAGTAATTCGTTTTGAGTCATAAAGTAGTGTAAATATTAAAGTTTAGTTATTTGTTTACATACTTAAAAATGGTCCTAAATTGTGAAGTTTGTGCTGACAATGTGTTTGTTAGAGATTAAAAACAGTAAGTTTTCACAGCTATCGTATAATGATAAGATTCAAGTTGTTTCTAAAGGTAGATGTATACCCGAGTTACGAGAATTAACTCAAAAATAATTCATCTCGTACTCGTCATTTCAATCCTCAGAGTTATGAAACATATAACTGGCTATGTGTGTACGCACAAATTATTTTGTTTTCTGTGCATTTTGTTCAATACTTCTAGAAAGAGTAATTTGTATCGTCAGAATATCGTGATTTGAATTTGGTGAGTTTTTAAAATTATATGTTTCTCATCGTTCCGTATCGTGATTTCAACCCAGTAGAATGTGGTGAGCTTTTTTTTTGGACATTATGTCTGGCCTACCCTTACTCTAGAACCACTGCACGCCCCTGGCGGTCGGGGAATCCCACCCCGCTTCGGCGGGCTGCCCTCCGTACTCTGGGGTGGGCACCAAACGCCTTCCGCTTGCCAGTGGCAACAAGAGCCGAGGAGGCTCCGAATCGACGTCATCCGGATCCGCTTCTTACAAGGAGCTGATGGCGTTCGATTGTGTTGAGGAGGGTTCGCCTGAGCGCCGGGGAGGTGCAGAATCGGATTCTGGTTCTGCACCTGACCTAGTAACGGTCAGCTCGGCGGGCTCTGGAGAGGAAAGAGGGGGGGCTGCTGCGGAGAACGCCAAGTTCTTCCGCAAGCGGCCCAGGCGGGAGGACGACGGGGAGTCGACCTCTGAAGGCGAGCTTGCCTCCGCCCGCAAGATCCCCACCGCTAGGCGGGGCAGGGGCTGTGAGGCAGGGAGGGGGCTGGCTCCCTCTACCCGGGAGGAGCGTCGGGCCGGGAGGTTGGTGGAGGAGGGGCGTCGCCCTGGAGGGAGCGGTCGCAGGGCTCCCTCTACTCTTCCGCCTCTTCTCGACTCGGACGACTCGGAGCCCCCGGGAGAGGCGCCTCCAACTATTGAGGAGCAGAAGGCCCAGTTCGCGGAGGTCGTGGAGGCCGCGATCCGCGCTGTGGCCTTCAAGAGGAAGCAGTCCTCAAAGCGGGAGGCCATCGGCGCGGCCAAAGCCTCCATCCTGGCGGCAGCGGCAGCTAACGCTGGTGGACCTGCCTCAAAGGAGGCGTCGGAGTTGCGGGCGGAGGTCGCCCGCCTCGCAGTTCTTACGGAGCGACTTGTTCGGGAGAATGAGTCGCTCCGGAGGGACCTGGCGGGGATGGCCAGAGTGGCCTCTGTGGAGCCGCGAGGGGGACTGAGTCCGGCAGCGCCGGAGGGAGGCCAAGTGCTGAGCCAGGTACGGGACCTGGTGCGGCAGGAGCTGGCTCCCTTCCGGAGGCAGATCTCCGTACTGGAGGACATGGTCCGGCGTCCCCCGTTGGCGGCGACGCGGGGGCCCCCGGGACAGCAAAAGGCGGCCTCGTACGCGGCCGCCGTGGCTGCCGACCCGGGAACGTCTGGCCAGGCGAAGGCGAAGGCCAAGGGCGGAGCCGCGCCGGCGCCAGCGCCAGCGCCTGTGACGCCGGCGACTGCGACGCCGGCGACGACCAAGGCGGCCCCGGCGAAGAGGGGTAGGAGGAAGGCTGGAGGAGCGGCTAAGGCTGCGGCGCCAGCGGTGCCGCAGCCGCCCCCACCCCCACCCTCGGACCCTCCTGCGGCCGAGGCCGAGTGGCAGGTTGCTGGCCAGAAGCGGCGGGCCGCGAAAGCGGCCAAAAACAAGGCGAGGAGGCAGCGGCGGAAGGCCAACGCCATTGCGGCGAGGCTTCGCGCCCCGAAATCCGCGGCTGTAGTGCTTACACTGCAGCCGGAAGCGGAACAGAGGGGCGTGACGTATCTCGCCGTACTGAAGCGGGCGAAGGAGGCGGTGAGCCTCCAAGAGCTGGGCATCAGCGGGGGCATCGGGGTCAGGAGGACCTTAACCGGTGCCCGCAAGCTCGAGCTCGCCGGAGCGGAGAGTGGCCCGTTCGCGGACGCCCTGGCCGAAAGGCTGAGGGCGGTCTTACCCGCGGACGAGGTCCGGGTGTCCAGGCCGACTAAGCGCATCGACATGCGCATAGTGGGCCTGGATGACTCCGTGACGGAGGAGGAAGTTGTGGCCGCCGTCGCCAGGACTGGGGGGTGCTCTGCCGAGCTCGTCAAGGCGGGCACCCTCCGGCCTGACAACACGGGCATGCAAACCCTTGTGGTGAGCTGCCCCGTGACGGCGGCCAGAACTGTGTCGGAGGGCCGAAGGCTCTTGGTGGGATGGGTGTCTGCGCGGGTAAAACTGCTAGAACCCAGACCTCTGAGGTGCTACCGCTGCCATGTGGGCAACCACACGGGAGCTATGTGCCCCTCGGAGGTCGACCGCAGCGGACTCTGTTTCCGCTGTGGTCAGCCCGGTCATAAGGCCGGCTCTTGCGAGGCCACGCCGCACTGCAGTGCATGTGCGGCTGTTGGCAAGCCGGCCGAGCACTGGGCTGGGGGAAGGGCCTGCGCGCCATCCGCCCCGACCAGGGGCAAGAGGTCCGCCGCCACCGCCGCCTCTGCCGCCGCCGCGGCTTCTGTCGCCGCCACTGCCGCTTCTGCTGCGGGTGCTGCGACTCCCAACACTCGGGAGGGTGCTGAGATGGAGTGCCAGTAATGGTCCCATTTCGGCCCCCTCCAGAGACAAGTCGGCCGCTGTGCTATTGCGCAGTGGCTGATGCCTGGGGACGGTGAGCGTGGGTGGCTCGCCGTCCAATACCGGGTTGAGTCGACGACGCGTTGTGTTCCGCGCGCGTCACAAGGAGCCGTCAGCACCGAGGACGGGGCCCCATAGGGTCGGTGCCTGCTAGGGTTGCGGAATTTGTTCGAAAGAGTTACCGCGGCCCTGGAACGCAAAGGGCACAAGAAGGATCACGGGTGGGTTTTAGTCAGTAAAAGTCTGACACTCCCTACCGCTCCACCCAGGGCGGGAGGGGTCATTTGATGATTTCCCATCCAGGAAAAAAAAAAAAAAAAAAAAAAAAAAAAAAGGGTTATTATGCTACTGCACGTAGCGTTTACTTTTTAATATTTATTCCATTTGAGCTGATAAATACCTATTGGGATTTTACCCAAAAAAGTAAAACAATAAATGATACCTTTATTGCAACGGCCACTCAAAATGTTGAAAATCCTTTCGCTATTGTGAATCAAGTTACAATACCCGCCAACAAAGCCCTTAAGCAGAGAGTTGTGTAAAAATATTGAAATGTATTCATAGTGAAGCACCATGGTAAGTAATCAGGGTATTTGAAATAAAAACCACGGAAACCTTTCGGAAGAAAACTTCCCCTTTGTCCCAGGGGAGGTACACGGGGAACGTAAGCAGGTTAAAATAAACTTTTTCAGGAGCTCGTATTTTAACATTGTCTCGCTTTGTTCGATATAAATAAATGTTACTCGTCTTTGCATACGGAAGAGAATGCGTTTGTATTACTTACAGAAACTTACGTAGTTGATGCTTTTGCAGAACGTAGTTGATGCTTTTTCAGCGTCAATAAGAGCCTGATATTAAGCTTTAACCTCAACAATAAACTGAGAAAGGCGATGAATAACATCCAATACCTGCCTACTGAAGTATCGCCTACCCTCACTTATAACCTCTCGACTGCTCCATCAAATCCTACTTCAGATCCCTTTCTATTAATACACTAGAGGAAACAAAAGGCAGGCGAAAGACACGCTCCTGATTAAACACCGAATATATCAAAGACGAGATAACTAAGCCGTATAATAAACAACGCAGTCCGATAGAGATGGAGCACTAATTCTATTTTATCATGCAGACGACGATATCTAATCCTACGCGTGACCGTGCCCGATTATATCAACCGTTTATTCCACAAACTAATGCAAACACACCAAAAGTAATTACGATAAAGAACCCCAAACATAACACCGTGTGGACCCAATTTAGAGATCCTTAAACGAGATACACTTCCACAAACGTAACTGTTACGCAACTAAAGCGAGAGTTAAAAAGTCAAGAGATAATTAAAAGATATTTTTAAAGTCGCAAATGTTTATAATGTAAGTTAAACAAGGGCGCAGTTTGCAAGAAATGTTAAAAGTCGGAAACGCGTTCGTCGTCTGCAGGAGGGTGAAACAAGCCCGTAAATTCGCGTTTCCGTGTCATTTTCCATAACAATGTCAAAACTCTTGTTATGAACACATTATTTTGTTGGAACAAAAAACTATGCAGCCGGAATGTTCTCGTCGACTGAAGAGAAATGCAAAGTTTTGTTTGCAATCTTTATTATGACTACGACAATGAAAATACTATAACAATAAGGAAACCGTGGTAAGAAATAAAATGTAAGTGAACAATACGTTACACACAATATGAGTGCGCGGAAAATCTCGCAGCTTTTTTTAATACCTATTTTCTTTATAAAAGATGACTCGTATTGAAATGTGATATTGATTTCTCATGTCGCTTTCATCCGCATGCAGCTATTTACCTTCAGAAGTATATTCTCGTATTTACATGAATGTGGAACACATATTTTTGTGGCGAGGAAACGTCTTAGTATAGCCGCGGAGTAAAACTAAGCGTAAACGAACCTTTTCTTTACAACGTCACTAAAACGTTACTGCCACAACATTCCGTGTTTTTTGTGAACGTGACGTTTTTCCTGCTATCCCAAATATTCTTTTAGAAGACAAAGAAAACAATGCAAGTCTGTCTTTGTACATCAGAAGGCCAATTCTTATGTTGAAAAACGTTCAAATTTGAGTTTCAATCCCATCGCGACATGCAATGCTTGTCAACATTCAGACTAATTAGAAGACCTCATTCTCTGGTATTCTCTGCTGGAATACCACCAAATTAATATGTAAGTTAGCTGATTCAGTGGATGCAAAACTAAATTATATACAGTTGATGACGTCACACAGTTTTCATTTTGAGCAAACATGTTTAAATCCCCAAGATTGATCAATAATGTATTTACTGACTAGCAGCGCCCCGCGGTTTCACCCGCGTTGTTCCCGTTCGCGTAGCAATACGGGAACAAAATATACATGACAATGACACTCTACAATAACGTAGCTTTCTATTGGTGATTCAGATCCAGAGATTACCCCTTACAACGTCACAAATTCACAACCTCACTAACTCACAAACGTTAACTCTTCTATTCTAAATAAAGAAATCAACAGCTTCTCAATATATCAAAATTTTCCTAACAACCTAATTAAATTCAAACTCCTCGTATCAGCCAATCAGATAATAGAGCTTGAAACACTAAACAATATGCGATAGGCTTTGTTATTGAATCGTGCGTATCTAAACGAAGCTTATGCAACGAACAGTTAATTACGGGAACAGGTTGCTGAGTCATTCCCCCCTCCCTACCCTGGGATTAAAGTGAGGGGGGGGCTGCGTAGCCATGCAAACTTTGAAATCCAAATGAGATTCGATGTGATAGCGCGCCTCACCGACAAATACCGAAACGGCGCGGAAATCTGATAGCACTGTCCTACTAAGTACTTTAGGACAAAATTGAAATAGGATAGGTGGTTATTCTCGTTTCTGTGGGGGCGGGCACACGTTGAATTGAAAGCCAGCTATTTCGGGAGAGCAAAAGGTCAATTCTCGTACTAAAAAAACGCAAACTCATCTCGGTTACAATCAATATAAAGAGCTTGTCAATGAATTAGTGACGATTTTGACAAAAATACTTCTAGTAAATTGCTCTGTTTTTTTATATACATCATCTTTTCTCTAAACTAGGTATATGTTGTACATAATAAAGTTTTCTATTCTACATTAAAGTCAAAATCAAAATGGTTAATTTTACGCTATTATATTCGAATAACATTTAAATAATCAAAGAAACACAAGTGTTGTTTTTAGCGCCAAAAACAGAATTACCACCTCACCACATAACATTGTTTTAACAAGAGGTCAATTTTAACACCCATTTTGCTTTACTACATAAATAAACCTATTCAAATAAAGTATTCTCAAAAGGGTCTAACGATTCCATGTTGACTGAACCCGAAGGGGTAATTTCAATTAAAATCTCCCATTACCCTCAACGCTAACATTTTGTGACCTATAATAACCGGGTACCTAATAAAACACTGAATTGCCGACCAGTTTCATAAGCATAAGAAACTATATAAAAGCCAAACACTTGGGCGTTAATTACAACTCGTAATATTGTAATTTATTACTCGGAACGAATTGTGGAAGGACTAATATTAATTATTCTGTGTTTATTTATAACTTGTGGAAGTTCCCCAGAATGGTCCTGGATTTATATTCAATTTTATGACACCTTCGAAAATAGGAAAGAACGGTAAGTAAAATAACTTCCATCTTTTCTGTTGTATCTAATAAAATAATAATAATGTAGGATTTATTCAGATGAGCAGTTTACATGCCATTTTCTCAACCCAAATTTTTAAAATAAGTATTTGAGGTTGAATCTCAAACCTATTTTTTTCTTGATTGCCTGACATCATTTATGAAGGATTTTACATGTTCTTAAGTCAAAATAAAGCCTGCTCTCAGAATAAATTAGTTATTGACCTAGTTTCCTATATAGTTATGTAGTATAAAAACTTGTTTACTGACAACTTACTTGTCAGTAAACAAGTTTTTATATTGACTGTCGCCGAGATGGTATTGCAACTGTAATTTGTCGTTTTTTAACTGACTTCAAAAAAGGTGAAGTTTTCCAATTCGGTTATATTTTGTTTTTAATATAATATTATCCTAAATAATGTATTGCTCTTTCAAACGTATAATAAAGCGGTTACCTTTTTTCGGTATTCTATCATTGCACCAGCTTGTTGCAAGGCTATGTCCACGTTAATGTAACTCGTCGAGAGCAGGTGTGATTATATTGGCAACATTAAATAGGTGATTTTATTATCGCCCTGCACCCAAGTTTGTAGGAAATTCCTAATGCATTGCTTCTTATAATTGAAAAATTCATTAGCTCGACAACGTTAATAGTACAATTAATGTTCTTGAATTACCAAAATGAAAGAAAGACACACATATTCTGTAAAAATCCAAAGAACTTTAAAGAAATTCTTCACCAGCGTAATGGATGCTGTTGAAAAGTTAAATTAAAGGTTCACTGGTGTTATGTAATGAAGCTGCAGTATTAGACGTGAAAGAAACGGCTATTATCAGCAATCAATTACCTCCGGGCAATATCACGTTACATTTGAAAATCGCATAAGTGGTAATAAATTGCAGTGAGGCCGCCACATGGAAAACACATTTCCTTTTTAAAATTCTACATTTTCTGCATCACCTTTCGCAAGAACGTCAATATTCATAGCGTTTCTAGTTACATCTACTTAACTGCTACGAACGACCGATTTTATTATAGCGTAGCTCACGTTCGGTGTAACGAGTACCCCACTCAGCGTAGCGGGTCTACGAAAGTACTACGCTCGTAGTGGGTCTACGAAAGTACCACGCTCGTAGCACCGCGGTCGTAGCCGTCGTAGAACTCGAAACGGTTACAAATTTTACGTACCATTAGGTAGCCGGATAAAGGGAAGGCAGTTTGACTCGCTCTCAAATGTAGCCGCTTATTTTCTTAGATTTTTACCGGATTTGAAACTTGGTGGCAGGTATCCAATAAATTATGTTGAGTGTTACAGATGGGCAATTTAGTTTGTGATGATATTGGAAGAAAATTGTCAAAGTTTGAACGAAGTGTATTTATATGAAATAAAACCTTGCACCATCCACGCGAAGTTTACTAAAAATACAAGATTATCAAAGATATTTTTATAGCGTTATTTTGACTAACAAGCTTTTTTTAAAAGTAACGAGATTCCGCAAATATTTGCGCTGCTGGAAATTTTCTCATGGCACAACATGAAAGTAACATTACAAAGGTTCGTCTTATAAATACGTCTTTATACCCGACTTCCAATTTGCAAGCAATAAGATTAGAAGAAAATATCTCCATTTTAACCTATCACCAAGTGTTTATCCGATCCGGATTTCAATCAGTTGCTTAAAACGCTGGAATAAACGGTTTTGCGAAGATCCCTTTTCTTTGCTGGTCGAAGGTTTTACTAAAGGATTTTATCGTAAGTAGAACTTGTAGGAACTGAAAAATTTATGTATCAGGCACGAGACATGACTCTGAAAAACCTTGTCGCAAGTTCGGCCATTGTTGAATTCAAGCTTTATTATTCAGAAATCCACTTATTCGTCCGCTCCCCTGAAGAACAGCCTCATCATCTGGCTTATATCGCTTGACCTAGAAAGCTCAGTTTGGGCATGAAATATGATTTGCTATCAAATTTGAATAAAACAAGGGCGCCAGAATTGAGCGGCGGCGAAAATAAAGTTAACAAAACCTTCGCAGTCTGTATCATGTTAACAGTCGGTGTAATTCATTTGGAATGATACAACGTTCATTCGGAGATAACGGGGCTCGTATCACACATGGTGCCGAATTATTATACGGATTATACGAACGTATAAAAATGTATACAAAAATATTGTTACGAAAATAAAGATGAATTGGACATAAAAGTTTATACTGCGCGATTAACACAACACGCAGAAAGTACAAAAAAACATATGTATATGTAAATATATGTATTATGTCTTTTTTTATTTGCGTAAACTTTGGCGTAATTTGCTACATCAATTAAACGTTATGGTAAGAATAAAAGTTATGTATTTGAAATGATGTAAAAAAAAAAACAGCCCAAAAAAACTTTACTTGTACGTAGATATCTACAATTTAATATAAGTTAAAGATGGTGCGACACTCAACGTTTTGCTACGACTACAAGAATACTTATACGTGTATCATTCCATTATACAAAGCCACATAATTTAATCCGTACTTGAAACGACATCACGCCACCAAGTTCAACACACGACATTTAAAGGTCACAATAATTCATACACAATGACAGTCAACTCCACTCAATCATTCAACACGTTCCATAAATAACTTCATCCAACAATTACTCCTAACTGCAGGCAATTTAACTCAATAGCTCATCTTCGGTCTACCGTGCCATTAAGGAACTTTAGATTCTTACACATTAAACTTTCATTATGGATGCAGTCTATTCTAAGCCACGCCACAATTTATATTAAAACAGAAGGTTGGGACCTCACAACAAACGCAAAATAGGCCCACAAATACATAGACATGAAGCAAGGATTGTTGCGGAATTTGTTCGAAAGAGTCACCGCGGCCCTGGAACGTAAAGGGCACAAGAAAGACCACGGGTGGGTTTTAGTCAGTAAGAGTCTGACACTCCCTTCCGCTCCACCCAGAACGGGAGAAGTCATTTTTGAAGATTTCTCATCCAGAAAAAAAAAGAAGCATGGATTGAGATTTCGCTATCCAAGTGGGTATAAATTGAATACAGACAGAAAAGATATAGGTATTGGCGGCACTGATGCATTGTATCTTTCTACAGACTGGTGAATTGCATAAAGGGATTACTTTGTCGAGTCTATGATTTATGTAAACTTTTAAACTAATGCCATTTGTGAATGCAAGGTATGTTTACCATATTCACATGACGTGTACGTGTCTTTAAGCTCGTTTTATGGATCAGACCTTCTGTTTCTACCTATTCTATGGCTGTGGAGTACTGTAGAACTTAGTCAGGGGGCTCTCGTCGGGTGCCGGGAGAATTAGAACGACTCATTAACCATAATAACAAACTGCCGACACTGATTAAGCTGCTTAGTAAACCTGCCTACCTCAAAGTAATGCTTCAATTACCCCAACTCAGTAATACTAACGATAAATCAGGTGTATGAAGCAGTGTTATAATTAAAATTAATCAGCGATAAATCTCAGGTACTTGGTGTAATCGAAGCGACTATAGTTACACGGAGTTGACGACTGTTGAAGTTAGACGACAAAATTATGTTAGGGTCATGTAAATAAGTTAAAAGCGCTAAGGTTTAAAATATGTACGTAGAAAGTGCTATTCCTCATGAAATATCTGAATCATGAAAACTGTATTATTGTGTAAATGAAAACCGTAGGTACTTTGGTACCCATTTCGCTCATAATTATCAAAAAGTTTATTACAAAAATGAATTATTTGTATTATTTACCATCAATATCAGTTTAAATAGTTCATACAAACACGTTTTGATTAATCTGTTTAAAAATGCAATAATTATTTGATATTACATGAGTGCCAAACCATCCATATCCCGAAGTATTTGAAGTGCGCGGGTATCTAATTAAAATATTCGCGTTATTCCGAATGTTTTCAATAATTGAAAACATTTCGGAATAACGCGAATCGCTCACGGCTTCAATTATTGCGTATCCGAAGTTATTAGCGCACGGTTCAATTATAATTAACAGCGCCATATATGATTGTCAAAACATACATGAATGCGTTTACACCGACTGTTTAGAGTCCTTTCAATTAACTCTGCAATAATACGAAGCGTTGTTGATATTTTAGGAATATTTATACGACGCAAATGAGAAGATTATTTCGATGCTCAATTTCGTATCTATTGAAATACTTCATGTAAATTAAAACCGATGTTATTGTGTATTTGATGGCTTTTATGTGTCGCTTTATTGCTTTCAATGTTATTGCGGATGTAATATTGTATCTTGGTTAAAGTTTTGTTACAATATGTGTTTAGAAAACTCTACCGTACACTGAGGGACAATCCGTATATTTGAAGGAACTTTCGCATATCTATCAATCACAAACTATCATAGTCATTTGTAATTTTCCTACATTTCAACAATTAACAAATTGCGACTTGAACCATTAATTATTATGTACCTACTTATGTTTAATTTCTTCGTAAATATGATCACATTTCTTACTTCCATTCGGAGCTTATATGGTTGCCTGTCCGCCAGAGGAGATTCCTCGGATCCATCTGCATGTTTTATGAACGATCCTTATACTTATTATAATTGCTAGGCAGTTCCCTCAGTATTAACCTTCGAGCATCCAAAAAAAAACTTACTTCTTCACATTCCTTCTCACTGCATCGGCTTTACCTATGTCTAATTTTTACGCTATTGCCACCATTAAACTTTGGAATACTGGAGGTTAAGAAGGCTGAGTCTATTTCTTTTAAGCGAAGAATCGGAAAGCACTAAGTACTTAAAAGACTTTCATTTTTAATTTAGTAAACTAAAAATGAGTCTTTTAAAATTATAATGAGTACTCATAATCAGAAAATTATTAAAAAAAAAATACATGTGGCACTCGGGGACTGCCGCGGTAAAGCTATTGCATAGCATTTTTTATCAACTCATGCAATTATATATTCTACGCTTACAGCTATTCACTGTTGTATATAGATGATAGATACCTATACACCTATATACGTTTTTCACAAACAGCTGCTTACGTATTCGTCCGATTTCGGAGCAAGCCTGCTGGGTGTTGCAGGGAGGTGAGTGCCTACGGTGAGCCCTAAGCTTGTAAGCCCGCTGCCAATCTTAATGTGCAGCGGGGCCCTATGGGTCTTGCAACCGAGCTAGTGCCTATGAGGTAGACACACCCAATCGGCACCAGATACAACCTGGAAGAGAACGGGGTTAAGCTTTTGAGTGCGGCGAGGGAATTCTGAATGGGCCCAGCTGTGTGTCGGGTCCACACCACTTGTATTCGTTGGCACCGTAAGGTTTCCCCCAAGTACCACGAAACTGTGGTATTAACCCTTAAAGGGCCAAAAACGCGAACGTCGACCGACTGCGAGCACTTACGCACTCATAGTCGATCAAACGTAAACTAACCGGCAGTGATATGCGGAGCGTAGCGAGTTGTAGACAATTTCGTAGCTCCGCGTAGCACTGCTGCGAGAAGGCGGGGCCTAAACGAACGGCGTAACGGTGTTAGGTTATTTTCGTTACGGAATTTCTGGATTCGGTCTCCACGCTCAAGGTCCGCGATAGAAGCTATGCATAGCTCAAAAGATTTTTTTTTGTTTATTATTTTAGCATAACGTGGGTCACACTGAAAGAAAGTATTTAGAAAAAGAAAAAAATAGAATGATTTATTTAGTATTGGAAATTATGAGGGATCCATCTAGTACAAAACTTTCAGATGCCTAAATGTTCATATAAGACTTTTAGTACTTACATATAAGACTCGTACCAATGCTTAAAGCTTCTGTGATTAGCCACACAGCACTCACGTTATGTTCAGTAGTCGCCGTAGAAGGACGTTCTTCTCGCGAATAATCAGTGAGTTTGCTTCGACCACGTTTAATTTTTTAAACCAGTTTTGAATATTGGTAAGGGATGGGGTATCTTCATGAAATGCTAATCGAAGTCTATCGTGTTGTTGGGTAAGACCGTAACGTACTCGTAAGTTGTAATAAATCACTGAACGAAATTTCCATTTCGACGCACGACAACCACTTTTTTGAGGCTACATTCCTGATTCGTCAAAATGTCAAAAGTATAAAAAACAACTGAACGCAAATAGCGTTTCGTCAAGATTTTGATCTTCATACATCCGAATACGAAATGGGGAACGTGACATAACGGGAAGTAGCCTTTTTAAATAGCCACCAATTTGTAGAAACAAACGACATATGAATTTATTACACATAATTATACAGGTTTGCGAAGAGTTCCTACTTCCTAATTCAAAATTTAAATATGTTTTTCCTCGGCTACTTTTACTACTGACCTATTCTAAAAATCATTGGGGCGCCTGTGTATAAGTTTATTTTAGTAATCTATACTATTACAAAGGGGATTTTTTTTTTGTTTGTATGCCTGTACCAAATAAGCTACAAAAACTACTAGTGTATAATGTACAAAACTAACATGATCAGCGAGTTACATACCTAAGCTATATTTTACTTCTGTATTCTTACAGGAGTGGGAAATACGCAGGTAAATCCGCGGGGCGCAGCTTGTATCATATTATATTCTTTCTAAATTTCTAAACAAATTTGTATTTTAAATTTTGTTTATTTGTTGTACACTTACCACAGCGTAGTCTTTTTAACCCAAAGGTTGACTGGTAGAGAATGCCTTGTTGCATTACATCTGCCCATTTACCACTATTGTACATTAACTAACAAATGTACGAGAATTGGCCTTCTGATAGTTTATAATTAGAAAACTGGCTCTTTTATCTCTTGTTATTTTCCCTGATTTATTTAATTGACAACGAACTACCTACTACTATGGTCAAAAACCACTACTTCTCTATTTGAACGTTTTACTTGAGTTCTCTATTTTTTGTTTCATAATTATTATTGTATATGTTTATTTATCTGCTATATATTTATTGTATATGTATATAAATATTACACGTTAGTAGAGTAACTACAGTTAAGTTCCTTCCTTTTTTTAAATCCATCCAAAGGTTGTCTTTGAAAGATCACTTTAAGCAATAAATCCGCCCATCGTGTCACTCTATGTAATGTTTTCTTCATCTATCTTTTCTGTAACTTATATGCGTATTGTGTATATATTATATACACAATACGCATAATAAAAAGTACTCTATTGTATTTTATTCTATTCTACATGGAATTATTTTCACCTTCCAAGTTCCTCTTTTACCTTGTTATTGCACTTAAATGGGTCGTTTGAGTTCAATACAGATTCGTGGAAGCGAGTATTTAGTTTTAGTTGTACTTAGTATTTAGAAAAGCTTTGGCTTTTAGCTTTTAGTGCTTGACTTCGCTTGACGTAGTTCCCGAATTTCCGAGTTCTGGCTTTCAGTTTGTTGATAATTAGGCGCTTTGCAGTTTACCTACGCTTTCTAATGAGCAAAGCAATCCATGCTCAGGAACGAAGTATCATCTACTCGCATACAACTGTGTTAAATGCAACAACTTTAGTTTCGAGTTGATATGCTGGTTCTAAATATATTCACTGCACCTAAATGAATGCCTGAATAACGCTGAACCGAGGGTTAAAATACAACAGCGAGTTTATATTTAGGCGTTTGCGGATCGCTAAATGTTACTGAAAACGGGCAAATTAGGTGGGCATCTATCTATAAATATGTACATATTATGTATATATTTAATGTAAGAGTTCATTTACACCTGAAATCTATTAACATCCGGTGCAAATCCGCAATACTGGTGCAGTACTATAAATATTGATCCGACAAACATACATTTTCCAGGTTAAACGAAACAGTTAATTGATCACTAACGTTCTTGCTTAAAACGAGATCATTAAATACTACTCAGTTCGTTCATTATTGTAGTACAATTTCTTTAAACAGTGGGAACAGAGCAAGCCGGGCTTGGCAACAAAAACTGTTGACGTGTGTAATGCAATGAGGACACAGACCACGGAAATGGCTCGACGGCCACTGCAAGAAGTACCATAGTCAACTCTTTTCATACAAATCAATTGTGTGTGGTGTTGTGGGTGTCACTGGTTACCCGAATACACTGACAGCCCATGACAATTCTGTGTCTGTCTATGACACAGAATGTGACACGATGAACACCTGAAACTTTTGTGGACTCAAAAAAAAAATAGTTAAGGCGTCTAGTCGGTTCCGAACTCTGAGGATTAAGACTACAACTAATGCGACCAATGTGAGCAGCAGTGTTTTGTTTTTTCAAGAAAAGTTTTTATTTATCTTGCTTTGTTAATAAGTTAGTATCCATGGGTCACATTTTGCAAAATTTTTGAGAAAAATATAGTCAATGAAAAACTTGATTTGGTTTTTTGAATTTTATTTTCTTTTGTTTTTTAGTGTAGGTATCTGTGCCAACCATCTGTTCTTCAAAACTGTTCTTTTATGCAAGTTTTGCAGTTTTACCTGTTTTAAAACATTTTTGTGTGTAACTAAATAACTGTAGCAAATTCTTATTATATTGGAGTATCTTGGAACGTGAGTTACTCAGAAACCACTCAGAAATTGAAATGCGACATTTCGATTTCGATTGGAAGCTCAAACGTCACGGGCTCATCGTATTCAAAGTATGCTCTCTGAAATCTGAATAAGCTTTCGTTACCGAATCTGTTTAGAGTAAACGGACCAAAACGAACCGAACCAATATATCGGGGGCCGCTCTCAGCAAACGCAATCTGTAGTGTAGTACCATTTTACCCGGAATATCCGCATATCCGCAAATACTGCACATCCCTAGCATACCTGGCTGGAGTGCCGGGTTTCAACGCGGTACCGCCAACTGACATTCGATAATTATGTCTGCCTCTCACTTAGGTTCGTCTGCATATAAAATTCCAAACTACATGCGGGAAATACGTCAGGAAATGTTTCGTTTTATTTCTTAGTGGTTTTTGTACAAAGAGGAAAGATTTATGAGCTGGTTTTCGTGTCGAGCATATCGTAAAAGTCAAATGAAGGCGGGTTTACACTTTGTTCCCGTGTTTTATGAAATTTTGACTTCCTATAACATCAGTTTGGCTGAGAAAAAAGTTTGTGGAGGGTTCTTAAGTCAAGAGCAAATAGTTTACGCCTATGGAAGCGCGTTCCATCGTCGATAATTACTTAGCGTCAGGTGATATATTAGACTACTTATCTACTAAATATAGTATGATCAACTGATATCTCTGTAAAACCTCCTTAAATATCATTTCTTTCCTCTTCCTGGATCGACAAATTTTAACATAACGATGAAGCCTCTCCCTGCCGATATATTAAAATGTAATATAATAAATAGTGATTCATTTCCTCGTTTGTTTCTCATATCGTATCTTTGGCGCGGCGGTGTTTACATTAGATTTATCTGAGCCCCCGCGACGCAGAAACACAGAATTATGTTACGTTCCCCCGTCTCCTGTTTTTACATCATTTATTCGAGAATATAGAACGGCGTTGTTATATCAAAATATTAATATCGTGTTAATGTTTACATTGCATTTGCTTTAAAATTTTCGCATTCAAAAGCCTTGCGACTTCAGTTAGTTATTACAAATTATTATTATAAATGTGAAATTGAGTGTTAGTTTGTAACAGTTTCAGGCCTAAATCGCCGAACCGATTTTGATGAATTTTGGAACAAAGACAGATGGGAGGCGGTTATAGGTTTCGTAAACTAGTTGATTGCAAACCACCTTTTTTCGTAACACCCAAAACCGGAGTGAGAGTTCAATAGGTTAATTAGCATTTAACTGATTAATTTAAATTAATGTGCATTGCGTGCTTAATTAAACAAACATCCAGCTTTTAAACACATCACCTGTTTATTTTATGTTCAGTTCGATCGAGAACGCTATTTTGTTCGTTTCCGGTACAGTCAGCCGTTCAGTGAAGTTAACAATTTGTTATTGACAGAACCTTTGTGTCATAGTTGTAAGGAGTCGTACTTATAATGATACCAGGGATGAACGTTCGGTTACTAAAGCTAAAGTAATAGCCTGTTTAAGGCAAATGGTTCATATTTATTTATTAATGCTTTGTGCACAATTAAAACACTGCTCGGAGGCGGCTTGATTGATTCCTTTCTATCAGTCGACCTATATAAGGTGGTGCAGAGGCAGAACTTATATAGGTCGGTACATATGTAGGTACTTGAAACATTCGAAATCAATCAGTCAATATTTGTCTACACTTATTTCATAGCCTGATAAAGTATTAAGTATAAATACATACTGTAGTAACCCAAGTGCCTAGTTATCACATAGCAACACGAATCGACTACGTGTGTTGCTAACTGTTTATAAATATAAGACCAATACCTAGACACAATAAAGACGATTCTCGATCGAATAAAATATCAATATTTTCATATTATCAATACGAAATGTCAATCACTGCTTAGAGACGTAGGCCTAAAATACTTATTAAATAACATCTTTAAGCTTACCTAAGTATTCACAGTCAGCTCTTTACAGATTAGAACCAAAGTTTCAAAGGTATTCCTGATATACATATACATATACACGCAAACCTCAAGGACTAAAAGGGTATAGCAGGTTAAGCATTAAGAATGTGCCCTCAGAGCCAAATGCAATGAATATCATATTGTTATGTACGTTACTCATTTATATTTGACGACACGGTTGGCGCAGTGGTTGAGCGTTCAGCTGCTGCGCTCGCGTCGCGGGTTCGATTCCCGCACGGAACAAATGTTTGTATAGCCTACAGATAGTTGCTCCGGGTCTAGGTGTCTTGTGTATGTCAGTTTACATGTTTGTGAACGCACCCACGATACAGGAGTAAATCCTAGTGTGGGGAAACGTTTTTCAAAAAAAAAGAAAAAAAACTATTTATGTAGTTTTTAACTGCCAACCTCTTTACTGTCACTGTGACCTTAAAAATGACCTGATAACAGCAATTTTTTTTAACTTTTGGTTCTCTGAAGCTTTCCTAGCTCTATTAGCTAGGAATGTGATTCCAAAGCCAAACTATTGACAATATTATGACAAATATTACATATATTTATCACAATTATTTTGCTAATAACAAAAAAGTAATATTTTTTTCTTGGCTATAATTAGTAAAGTCTGAGTGACAAATTTCAATTTTTTTTTTAATTTCACCGTTCTATGATTGGAAATCATCAAATGATTCCTTCCGCAGGGCGAAAGGGAGTGTCAGACTCTTACTGACCAAAAGCCATTCTCCTAATGCGCTTGTCGTTGCAGGGCCGCGGTGACTTTCGAACAAATTCCGCAACTCTAGCAGACAGTATCACTGTTCCTCCCTACTTTTTAGTCAGACTTTTTCAGACAAAGGTTTTGATAAAACATGACTTACATAAGTGCCTTACATTTTGATTTTTTTAATATTTCGTGTATATTATACCTATTTGAGTATGTCAATGGAATTTTTATTATTTGAGAACTTGATTAGAGATAAGTTTTACTACAATAAGAGTAGTTTCCAGTCGCTAATGAGGTCATTAAAATGAAGTTTACAAAATGTCACAGAACAACGCATAACCTGACCGGGATCATTGTACATCATTTTGGACAGTTTATACCAACGAAGGATTTTGGAAGGTATTTCAGAATCGGTCCCGGGTGATAAAGTTGTTCATAATAATAATAACCATTTTTTCTGGTTTTACAATAATTCTGATGTATGAACAGCTTGTATATCTACGAAGTGACTATAAAAAAAAAACTATTGCTCGGCAACAATTGAGATCTACTCTATTGTCGTCATCATAGAACTCAAATTTAACCAACAATTTTCTAGTGGATATGCATACTCCATATACGAAACTGTACACAGAACAACGAGGACATAAGTCCTTTGATACTATGCAACCGATACCCGGCATGCGAGTGAGTTGTAACAGTTCGCAACTTATTTAATTTACTAGCTTGTGACGCATACTATCGGCACACTGCCTGAACAAGGGACCAAGAGACTGTAGTTAATAACGATTTATGGAACCCTTTTGTTCCTTGTCTGTTATCTCCGTCGCGTGAGCTCGCTATTCATCCCTGATGTAGTGCCACTGCCGTCCTGTCGAAAGAATATGAAGTCCATCTATTATTCTATTAAATTCTTCTCATAATAGAGCCGGTTGTTAGTCTGAATTGACCTAAATATAACTTTTATTTATTAGAATAGGTGGGATCTCGTTTGTTTTATAGTCTACGCTGATGGGTTCGCTAAAGTATGCATGTTAATGTTTTAAATCCTGGTAGTTTGTTATGTGTGATAACATTTTATATGTCATTTATAAAATAATCTTAAATATAGCATTATACAATGGCTATTACTTCTCAATTTGAGCTACTTAAAACGTCTATATATAACACATCGAACAGAACATTATTACATCGAGAGCACTATAAGGTTAAACTTAATTTAATCTAAAAGCATTGCCGCCACCGTAACTCACTTAGAGACGGCCAACCGCGACACTGACTTGTGGCGGCGCCCGAAAAAGAAACATTCTATAAAGAGAGCCATTTGGTTGGCACATAAAAGAAATACGTATAAATCAGAGGCGTCGGCCATTACGGCATAGCCTTCGCGTTATTGTGCCCGCTCCGTCACGTTTATGCGACGCGAATGTGACAAAATAAGCGCTATTACACGACAAACATCCTAACCTCTTATATTTGCTTCTCTGAGATTACTCGGCTTCCTGTAATATCTTCCCGTCGCCTCTTATCGCGCTGCTCCACTTCTCTTTAAACTCACACGGCGCCACATACTCCGCACTTACCAGTCACGCCATTAAAGTCTTCGATCACTGTCAGGAAGACGCCGAACAAATAAAACTGTAAGTAACAGTCTTCCACCAAGCAGACAAGCAATATAAAGAAATTGGTCGAAAGTGACTCGCTGAAACACTGTCTACTTACAATTTTATAGCACTTTATAACTTATTAAATAGGTCACAGTAGAAGTGCTATCCTAATTATCTTTCATGAAATTCCAAATTATCCACACTGTAAAAAGGAACTACCTTTTCATGTTTCATGATATTCGGTGGAGCTTATTAGCATACGATAGTGTTCTGAAAGCTAAAAATTGCGATCGTGAAAAGACCGCTCGCTGGCCGCCATTGAAATACGAATGGACGGTTCATCCGCTTATAAATTATGTAGCGAAACGTAACAGAAACACAAATTCCGCGCCGAACATTTTGACGTAGCCCTAACATTCATTTTTTGAATGAAGCAACGTTTTTATCGAAGGAACAAAGGTCACAAGTCGAGCGCTGTTTTTCAGCTTAGTCAAACCATTTTTTACGACGCTTCACGTTGGCATCACGAACATTTCGCGTACTAAAGCTGAAATTGTGAGCATTTTGACTGATTTTGAATTCAGCTGGCTCAACGTCAGGTAATTTGGGAGGCTTTTTCTTATACTTTATGGAAATCTCGACCATCAGCGAGATTCTCTATCATATTTTAGATAAGTACGTCATTTTTAAAGCGCGCGAACAAAAGTAACTTTGATAAATAAGTCCCGGAAGAAGAAGTAGATAAAACTAAAAACCTTGTTCAGAGAAACTATTTAAACATCTTTATTTGACTTTTAAACATTTCTTCAGCACGTTAAACAATGCGGCGAACTCCAACTAAAGAAACCCAAGTAGCACATAGTCGCACAACTAAAATTACCCGGCATGTCCCCGAGCTTATCAAGAGCTGGCGCAAAACTTAGGCAGGTAGATGTAACTTAATTTAGACGACGACGTTCGTAGCCAATCGCGGACGACGGTGTTTGCGGAAAATCGTACGAAGACAAGCGATTTTTTTAGCCGCTGCGAACGTGAGGGGAAAGTTGTCGAACCTAGTGAGGCCAAGATATAAACGAACTAATCTAAGCGTATTCGATTGCTCTACGTATGTGATTCAGACTGTTTTGGGAGTAGAAAATTATACAGAGTTTCCGAAGCAATCAGAAAAACTGTGTATTCCGTTCTAAAATTGGAACATTCGATTATTCATTCTTTCAGTCTGAGGCTCTGCATGTATGATGAGTTAACTTTGTCTCTTGTGTCAATTTGCATATAAAAACATGATTTATACGTACAGCTCCGTAATTTTTTATATCGCAGTTGCTAACCTGTACAGTACAGTACCTTTTTACTTCAATATTTCCGCTCCTTTCTCAACTATGTACCTATTTGATATTTATTACTATATTATATTTCATTTATGTATTTTATGTTATTATGACTAATTAGTATTATTTATAACGATTGTACACTGACAGCCCTAAATCTATCTCCCTTCGTTCAGTCCATCCAAAGGTTGTCTGTAAGAGATTGCCTTGTGCGATAAGACCACCCATTGTACACTTGTTTTTATAGATATTTTTCCTGTTATTATTACAATGTGTACAATAAAGTATATAATAATAAAAGTAAACCAACGAAAACCATAAAATACCACAAAACACCTTCAAAATTAACGAACACTTTTCCTCAAAAACCGATTTATTCTTCCTTGTAATCCGAACGCTACGTAATCCGAACAAACAGGTGCACCAACTTCATCGTGAACTATGACACAAAGCTTGGCATCGTTTGTTTTGTTATGTTGGCCGTAGAATGCCAGCCATGTTTAATGACGCAGAAAATTTTCAGGCTCACGATAGCGCGGCCACTAAACCAGTGGTTTGTGCAGTGAGACTAACATTAGAATATCTACAATGAAGGTTCTTCGCTCTTGTCTCCAGGGCTTAAGTTAAATATGCGCCCGTCTCGTTCACGCTAATATTATGCGCGTCAGGTGCGGATTTTATATTACGCTTCAGCAAGTTTCTTTATAATAAGTCTTTATTCTGCAGCATTTTAGAAGTCAGCTAGCAGAGCTAGAGAGCAAGAGAGGTATTAAAAATACAACGTCTTTGCGAACAAAATATTGTGACGAAAAAAGTGAAAAGAATCTTCTTTTCCAGTATGGCCGTCTTCGTAGCCTAGTTAGCTTCCCTACTTCCTGGCACAAAAATATGCTTGTAGAATATTTTCGAGTCGAGTGTAGGTTTCTTAATAGACTAAATTCTACTAAAGTGTATAAGGACCACGTCCGAGGCTGGGTTTATGTTTAATCCTTATCTTCCTGCTTCCCGGTGAGTTTGCAGCGGATCTTAAAGCGCAAAAGCATCGTTTCTCGGTGTGTTCGTAAAGTCCTTTTCTGTAGTCAGTTTGACGTTTGATTTTCTTTTATGTTCCTATAAAAACCAGTACTTATGTATGTTCGCCAAAAACATACTGGTTTGTCATACATTTTATCATTTTAGTGCAATTTTTTGCTTTGTTACTTTTAAGGTCATGCTTAGTTCCCAATCAATGTTCTAACTAAACCAACTTTGCAAATAACTATATTCACAATATTGTGGCATATGTTTGGGCTGGAAACTAACAAACAGTGTCACTACAACGTCAACATAATACTCATTACAGTTAATTTCGTTCACTTATTTGTATAACACTAATTTTAATGCGCAATTAGCTTACATACGAAAACGCATTTTGCGGAACCGTTAAACAAAATTTACGGGTTCAATGAATTTTTAGGTCCACAATCATAACGCCAGCAAAACATATCGGACGAAGAGAACAACTTTCAATGCCGTTCATTTGAACAGACAATATAGAAGCGGGGAAATCTAATCTGCTTCTGAAATTTTCCAACCGACCCTCATTACCATTTGAAGGCGAAGAGAAAAGAAAGAAATATTCTCCATGACGGAAATTTCATGTAAATTGGGTGAAGTACGCGCCTCTTGCTTTCAAAAATGTTCGTTGTACTCACAATTTTATTGTGATTGCAGTCGCAGCGATCTGTCACCGTGGCTAGTTAATTTGGTCGCAACTGTTTTTTTTTTGTTTAGGTATGCATATTTTTTAACGAGTCAAGTCTAGTGACCATTCTATAGCGCGGGTGCTCGCATCTTTTTTTTTTGTTTACAAAACGTTGCCCCACTCTCGGATTTACTCCTGTATTGTGGGTGCGTTCACAAACATGTAAACTCACATACACAAGAAACTCAAACTCAAACTCAAACTCAAACTCAAACCGTTTATTTCAATTAGGCCATTAACGGCACTTTTGAACGTCATCAATAAAAAGACCCGGACCCGGAACAATTATCTGTAGGCCATACAAACATTTGTTCCGTGCGGGGATCGAACTCGCGATACGTAGCGCAGCAGCTGAACGCTCAACCACTGCGCCAACCGTGTCGTCGAATAGTTTAAACGTATAGGTATGTATACTGTTATGTGTATGTAGACTGTTATGTGTATGTAGACTGTAATGTGTAATGTATATGTTCGAAGCGACTGAGTGACTGACAGGCAACGCACAGCCGAAACTGCTGGCCATAGAAACCTATTGTTTGGAACGTTGTCAATTTTAAACCGATCGGGCTGAGAGTTTCAAAATCGGGGGTAAAGTAACTATTCCACGCGGACGAAGTCGCGAGCAGAAGCTAGTTACTTTATAAATTTAAAATTGAATATTAAGGTTCATACACAAAAACTGAAACTGTGATCCAGTGTACAATAGAAGGTAGGTAGGTATTATTATTTTATTATAATTATGTATTTAGGTAAACCTGTTTTTAAATATGTGTTTGAATGTTTAGTGTGGTTTGATTTATATTAATCTATTAATTAGCAGCGCCCCGAAACTTGAACCAGGGCTGGAAGCGAGTGGTGGCCGCCGCTGTTCGCATGGACGTGGACACGGCGGTTCCAATCAGCGGGCGTACCATGAGGTGTTAAAACCGGAGAAAGAGGGATAGAGTTATACACCCTATATAGCTTCATCGCTTTTTCTCGCTCGGAAGACTCACGTTTTAAGACGTCATGGTAGGCCCACAGGGCAAACCTGAACCGTACTGTATCATACTTAGATTTACCAGTAGAAACTTGATTAATTACTTTCCTGATGTCTATTGTATGTACTTGAATTCTATTTCACCTATCCATCAGTTTTGTTCCATCTCAGAACCGTGTAGGTCCCGTGCGGATAGCTGCGTACGTTTAACAGCGCAGTAACGTGACGGCCACGAGACGTGACCGGCGCGACAATGACACGTCACCTTGTTACTATGTCCATGTTACAAGTACGGCCTACGGGGTTCATGTACCCACAACTTGCGACACTTTTAATCATTCCCAACGCGGTGCTTGTGAACAGCCTCATAATTTTTGACTCAGAGGAATTTTCTTTTTTTTTATTACTTAGATTCTGCTAATGGATATTATTATAAGCATGTTTATTTCTCCCTGTCATTTAAAAAGTGTCTTTTTAATATTCCCCTTAAATGTTTTACCTCCACAACTTTATACATACCCATATAGAATAAGAATTGTCTCAAGAGAAAATGTTATTTCGAGAAAAAAAGCGTCTCTCATGAAGATTTTTCAATCTCATCTTTCGTTATGATTGTAAATGTGAAAGTAAAATGTTCATGCGATTCGAAGAAGTCGTTTCCATAGATAGTTGTTTTCATTAAGATTTGGATAACCCATTTGGGGACGAAAACAGGCGCTAACTGCAAATGATTCTTGCCGATGTTAATTGAAAAAATTCTAAAAAAAAAACTTAATACCAAAAGCGAACGCGAACCCCTTACCGGTATAATTTTGACAATATTCATGATAATACTAATTACGGCCATTCAATTTATTCGGCTACATTATTCGAACGGTTTTCATTAGCTTTTGTAAAGTTTAATCGAAATAAAACGCTGGAAACGCTCTTTAATTATTTATGACAGCTCCATTATTGAGTTCACAGTCGCAAAAAGGTAGTCGAGCCTGATTACATTTTATTTGAACGATTTAATATAATGCTAAGGAGGTAGAAATAATTTCTCTGGGGTGGGCAACAAAGACCTTCCGCTTGCCAGTGGCAACAAGAGCCGAGGAGGCTCCGAATCATCGTCGTCATCCGGATCCGCTTCGTTTAAGGAGCTGATGGCGCACGAGTTTGAAGAGGAGGGTTCGCCTGAGCGCCGGGGTGGTGCGGAGTCGGATTCCGGCTCCGCGCCAGACCTAGTAACGGTCAGCTCGGCGGGCTCTGGAGGCAGAGGAGGGGGGGCTGCTGTGGAGGGCGTCAAGCTCTTCCGCAAGCGGCCCAGACGGGAGGATGACAGCGGGTCGTCCTCTGAGGGCGAGTTTGCCTCCGCCCGCAAGATCCCCACCGCCAGGCGGGGCAGGGGCTGTGAGGCGGGGAGGGGGCTGGCTCCCTCTACCCGGGAGGTGGAGAGTCGGGCCGGGAGGTTGGTGGAGGAGGGGCGTCGCCCTGGAGGGAGCGGTCGTAGGGCTCCCTCTACTCTTCCGCCTGCTCTCGACTCCGACGACTCGGAGGCCCCGGGAGAGGTGCGTCCCACTGTCGAAGACAAGAAGGCCCAGTTTGCGGAGGTCGTGGAGGCCGCGATCCGCGCTGTGGCCTTCAAGCGAAAGCAGTCCTCCAAGCGGGAGGCCATTACGGCGGCCAAAGCCTCCATTATGGCGGCGGCGGCGGCCAACGTCGGCGGGTCCGGAGAGGCGACAGAGTTGCGAGCGGAGGTCGCCCGCCTCGCGGCCGTAACGGAGCGACTCATTGCAGAGAATGAGTCGCTCCGGAGGGACCTGGCTGGCATGGCCAGAGCGGCCTCGGAGGAGCCGCAGGGGGGGCCGAGTCCGGCGACGCTGGAGGGGAGCCTAGTGCTGAGCCAGGTGCGGAGCCTGGTGTGGCAGGAGCTGGCTCCCTACCAGAAGCAGTTCTCCGTTTTGGAGGACATGATTCGGCGTCCCCCACTAGCGGCGACACAGAGGCCCCAGGGCCGGCAGAAGGCGGCTTCGTACGCGGCCGCCGTGGCTGCCGGCCCAGGAACGTCTGGCCAGGCGAAGGCGAAGGCCAAGGGCGGAGCCGCGCCGGCGCCAGCGACAGCGCCTGTGACGCCGGCGACTACGACGCCGGCGACGACCAAGTCGGCCCCGGCGAAGAGGGGTAGGAGGAAGGCTGGAGGAGCGGCTAAGGCTGCGGCGCCAGTGGTGCCGCAGCCGCCCCCACCCCCACCCTCGGACTCTCCTGCGGCCGAGGCCGAGTGGCAGGTTGCTGGCCAGAAACGGCGGGCCGCGAAAGCGGCCAAAAACAAGGCGAGGAGGCAGCGGCGGAAGGCCAACGCCATTGCGGCGAGGCTTCGCGCCCCGAAATCCGCGGCTGTAGTGCTCACACTGCAGCCGGAAGCGGAACAGAGGGGCGTGACGTATCTCGCCGTACTGAAGCGGGCGAAGGAGGCGGTGAGCCTCCAAGAGCTGGGCATCAGCGGGGGCATCGGGGTCAGGAGGACCTTAACCGGTGCCCGCAAGCTCGAGCTCGCCGGAGCGGAGAGTGGCCCGTTCGCGGACGCCCTGGCCGAAAGGCTGAGGGCGGTCTTACCCGCGGACGAGGTCCGGGTGTCCAGGCCGACTAAGCGCATCGACATGCGCATAGTGGGCCTGGATGACTCCGTGACGGAGGAGGAAGTTGTGGCCGCCGTCGCCAGGACTGGGGGGTGCTCTGCCGAGCTCGTCAAGGCGGGCACCCTCCGGCCTGACAACACGGGCATGCAAACCCTTGTGGTGAGCTGCCCCGTGACGGCGGCCAGAACTGTGTCGGAGGGCCGAAGGCTCTTGGTGGGATGGGTGTCTGCGCGGGTAAAACTGCTGGAACCCAGACCTCTGAGGTGCTACCGCTGCCATGTGGGTAACCACACGGGAGCTATGTGCCCCTCGGAGGTCGACCGCAGCGGACTCTGTTTCCGCTGTGGTCAGCCCGGGCATAAGGCTGGCTCGTGCGAGGCCACGCCGCACTGCAGTGCATGTGCGGCTGTTGGCAAGCCGGCCGAGCACTGGGCTGGGGGAAGGGCCTGCGCGCCATCCGCCCCGACCAGGGGCAAGAGGTCCGCCGCCACCGCCGCCTCTGCCGCCGCCGCGGCTTCTGTCGCCGCCACTGCCGCTTCTGCTGCGGGTGCTGCGGCTCCCAACACTCGGGAGGGTGCTGAGATGGAGTGCCAGTAATGGTCCCATTTCGGCCCCCTCCAGAGACAAGTCGGCCGCTGTGCTATCGCGCAGTGGCTGATGCCTGGGGACGGTGAGCGTGGGTGGCTCGCCGTCCGATACCAGGTTGAGTCGACGACGCGTTGTGTTCCACGCGCGCCTCAAGGAGCCGTCAGCACCTAGGACGGGGCCCCATAGGGTCGGTGCCTGCTAGGGTTGCGGAATTTGTTCGAAAGAGTTGCCGCGGCCCTGGAACGCATAGGGCACAAGAAGGATCACGGGTGGGTTTTAGTCAGTAAAAGTCTGACACTCCCTACCGCTCCACCCAGGGCGGGAGGGGTCATTTGATGATTTCCCATCCAGAAAAAAAAAAAAAAAAAAAAGGTAGAAATAATTTCTAACATTTCATCCATTAGATGATAATAGCCGTAATTGAAACGGTTTCTGCGATTTTCAATATACTTACCTACAGAATTTATACTACAGTCAGTAGTATTTTAAAGACACCACCGTTAACCTTTATAATAGCTGAAAGCACTTGGAATTGAGTTTAAAAATAAATCTAAAGGACAAAGGAATCGATGAGGATTTAAGGCCAAAAACTTGGGAAAGCACTAAAATTTAATACCGGCCGCTAGCAGTTGAGGGGACACCGCACTTTATGGTGGCAATTACTACCCTTCATCTCGGTAATGCCGAAGATTGGTTTGTCTTTTATGGATTTTCGGGAATCGAGGTTACTGCATTGATTATTCCAACTTCTTTATAGTCCTTCATAACGCTACAATAATTTAGAAATAACGTTGGCAAGGGGACAAATCGGAAAGCTTCAACTGACATAAAGCCAGACTGGATTGGATCAATTCGCGTCAAGATCCTTCTTTACATCGTCGATCGGGCTAATACTACGTAATACAATTGGAATTGTTATGTGTCACTAGCTTTAGGGTTGATGGTTTGAACAATTTTTATTATCTACGTAGAACGTACCTACGCGCGGCAAGCCGTATCAACTCACGTAATGTTATGAGCAAACATAATACCTACAAGTTCTTTGATATTTGAATATGTACTGCTGGGGGATAATGAAATTACAAAATAATTATTTAAAATCTTACGCAACAGTGTAGGTACAGAGAGAGTCAGACTGAATCAGCCGTAAGTCCGAATTTATTACAGAACTATTTCATACTAATCTCGATTTATGTCTTTCCATATTTAAATCAAGATTGATGACACTGGATCTAGTGCTTTTAAATCTAAGACATAGTTCTATCAATCGTTTGCTAGACGACAGAACATAGAGACGCATGCGCGGCCGCGATTAGACCTCATTGTCATTATTTTCCATACAAAACAGTCGTGTCAGTAAGCGTTACCGATTGCCCGTAGAAACTGTGACTAGTTAGCTGAAACTTGCGCTAAACCCAAGAATTTTATTTTAATTCCATATATAGATTTTTTTCTGTAAAAATAATATTAAATTTTCACATTATTAACAATTATTTTAATAATGTGAAAGATCAATGCAGGTTCACTTGAATAAAATACAGATTGCGTGGAAATAAACACATCAAAAGTATCTAGGGATCAACATATATTTTTGCAATAACTTTTCTCCTGATTGATATTAATTAAAATTTTCTTTAAGGATTCATCAAATAAAGTGTTTTCGTTTGTCACAGTAACGATAAACCAAGTCACCTTTGCATTAATAAAGAAATTTGCCATTTTCCTAATAAAGGGATTTTTGACATTTGAACCACTAACATTAAAGTTCGAAAAAAAGACTGAAATAACAGTTTTCTTTAAAATTTTATTGGGTAACTTAAACAATTAATAATCCGTGTTTCTACCGCGAACACTAACAACACAAGAACATCGGTTTGGCATACTCAAAATGAGTTCATCCAAATCACGCTGTGGAATGGCCGCCCATGTTCGTTGCAACAACAAAAAAAGGTCTTCTTGCGACTGGATACCCTCCATATTCGGCAGAGCTCTTCGCTTACCTTGGCTGAGCGCCATGGAGGACGGTATCGCTGCACCACACGGAGACAAGACCGATACATTCAAATCTTAACTCGAAGAGCTCCAACAATAACCGCCATGATGTTAGCCGTGAGGCTTCATCACTCTTCAGGGAACTTAATTAGCGACCAAACAGTCAGAAACCGCTTGCATGAAGTGAACCTTCATTCCCGAAGACCGCTACGGGTACCACCTATAGCAATGCACAATCGTAGGATTCGATATCAATGGGCTCTTGAACACAGAAATTGGGCAGAAGAACAATGGCGTTTCGTGTGCTTTTCTGATGAGTCTCGTTTTGGTATGAGACCGGATACAAGACGTATACGACACTGGAGAACCCCTGGACGCCAACAGCGATTAAAATCCTGCCAGGAAGTCCATCCTTATAGTGGTGGAACCATCATAGTATGGGCGGGTATTTGGATCGGCGGAAGAACTGAGTTGATTTGGATCAGAGGCAACCTCAACGCTCAAATTTATGCTGAGACGATTGTATCAGACGTCATCGTTCCTCTACAAGTGCAAATCGGTCCCTTATTTCAGTTAATGCATGATAATGCACGACCGCACACCGCAAGAGTTGTAAGACAGACTCTCGCCGCAGCTAACATCAATGTCCTGCCCTGGCCTGCTCAGTCGCCAGACTTGAACCCGATTGAGCATGCATGGGATATGCTACAGAGAAGAGCTCTGCCGAATATGGAGGGTATCCAGTCGCAAGAAGACCTTTTTTTGTTGTTGCAACGAACATGGGCGGCCATTCCACAGCGTGATTTGGATGAACTCATTTTGAGTATGCCAAACCGATGTTCTTGTGTTGTTAGTGTTCGCGGTAGAAACACGGATTATTAATTGTTTAAGTTACCCAATAAAATTTTAAAGAAAACTGTTATTTCAGTCTTTTTTTCGAACTTTAATGTTAGTGGTTCAAATGTCAAAAATCCCTTTATTAGGAAAATGGCAAATTTCTTTATTAATGCAAAGGTGACTTGGTTTATCGTTACTGTGACAAACGAAAACACTTTATTTGATGAATCCTTAAAGAAAATTTTAATTAATATCAATCAGGAGAAAAGTTATTGCAAAAATATATGTTGATCCCTAGATACTTTTGATGTGTTTAATTAGATCTAATCCATACAATTTGACCACGGATTTTCTAGTAAAATCACTCCATCTTCTATACTTATAATAAATCTGTAGAGAGGTCAATTCTGTACAAGGAATATATTTTCAAAATAACTATCAGGGGGTGATTAGTGATCGATACTGGTGCCAAAAATGCAATCAGTAAAATTTGTCTGTCTGTCTGTCTGTCTGTATGTTCTTTATAGAAACAAAAACTACTCGACCGATTTTAACGATAACTTGGTGCAATTATTCTTCATACTCCTGGGCAGGTTATAGTATACTTTTCATCACGCTACAATCAATAGGAGCAGAGCAGTGAAGGAAAATGTTGGGAAAACGGAAGAAGTTACTCCATTTTTTAAGCTTCCGTCGCGTGTGTAGCCTTAATGGTTAAAGTTACATAGAAATCATGTATTACGGAAATGTTCTACATAAAATTATCTAAAAAATATCCCGAAACAGCATGTCTATCTTTTGTCAATTTTAAACCGATCGGGCTGAGAGTTTCAAAATCGGGGGTAAAGTAACTATTCCACGCGGACGAAGTCGCTGGCAGAAGCTAGTTTAAAATATAGCCAGTAAGTTGTCCCATTGATGTCCACTGAGATCACCAGTGACAATTTACGTCACAGACCATAGATTTAAATTTTACCGTGACAAGTAAATGACAACGTGAGAAGTAAATCAACTAAATATTATTAACCCAACAAATAGATTCTCTAGTCACCACTAAAGTGATTCCGTTCTCTGTGTGTTAGATAGCGTGGTACGGCCACTACGGACTGTGTCATTCAGAGGTTGGCCACAAAATGCTGGCAAATAAGAATGGCATGACAAATACAGACATTCACCTGCAGACAGGCGTGATGCGACAGTATAACAACGATACGGTGACCATGTTCCACAGATAGTTAATACAAAAACGTTATTTATTTAATATTAAACCGATGCCAGTCATCACATCTTCGTCGTTTATTTGTAATTCGAGAGTTCCAAGTATTCGATACAAGCGATCAGCAACAAAGAGTTAGATTACAGTCAGTTCTCAGAACTGTGAGGTCAGGCCTTGCGATTATAATTCTGATATTACTTGTATGTGAAGTTTGCTCAAAATGTTTATTAAGTAGAAGACCTTAGAAGTCTCAATTTGCTTAGTTTTGGTATCCATTCATTGTCTACTATTTATTTATAGTCTAGTCTAGTATAAAGATGTGTTTCAAGATTACTAAACTAAGTACTAACTTAAACATATATATGTGTACGTGAAGAATAAAAGGATTTTTAGTCAGTGTCAAAAAAAGAAGAAACAATCATAACATCGACTTCCGAAATTAAAGTTATTATATTATACTTCTTGTATTTTTTATTTATAAGTCGGCTGTTTTTTTTTTCAGCTATCTCGGAAGATTTGCTTTCATTTATTGAAGAGTTCCGTTTCCTATCTCCGTTCTTCATTAGATCTTCACCAAACTAGAAAGGGGCCACCTTAAAATACTAAGATGCTCTTCCAAGCCATCGTATAAAGTTTGTTTTATTATTTCATTTAACTCGACAATTGTGAATGAGAACGTCATCAATGTAATTGAAGCCTCGTCAGATCTCACTCAAATTTAAAAAAAAAGATACAGTTGACTTGAGAACCTCCTTCTTTTTATGAAGCCGGTTAAAAATAAAACGAAGACTAAAAGTAATTCCTTATGTTTGTAGGTACACTGATGAAGAACATATTGGAAACTCTCAGTCTTCAAAATACGTAACAACACATAATTTGGTTATTTTTTTAATTCACGTGTGATTTTTGAATTGAAAATTCGAAGTTGAGAACTTGTCAAAATCGATTTCAACGACTTTCCATCATTGACAAGTTCTGAAGATCAAATTCTCAATTCAGAAAGCTTGTCTGTGCTTATTTCAATATAATTTACTGGGCAGAGACTTCCTAATTATATCATAAAATCGTAGCAATATTCTACGTATTCAACTTAGAAATTCCATACAACTAGTTAGGTGTCATCGTAGCAAGCAAAGCCTATTGCTAACGCCTGGTTGGTCGCAGAACAATATCATTATTATCCAAATTAATTCCACTACTAACATTAACCTGTGATTTCTGCTCACATTGCGCTAGAATTTCAAGCTTCTGAATATAATTTCGTGATGGACTAGTTTCTGTTTCTTAGTTAAATATATTGGGTATAGGAAATGCATTGTTTTTTTTTTTGTTTAACGTTTAAGTAACACTAGCTTCTGCCAGCGACTTCGTCCGCGTGGAATAGTTACTTTACCCCCGATTTTGAAACTCTCAGCCCGATCGGTTTAAAATTGACAAAGTTTCATTCAAACGTTCATCTCCTATTTTATCCCCTTGGGGGTAGAATTAATCAAAATCCTTTCTTAGCGGATGCCAACGTCATAATATCTACCTCTGCATGCCAAATTTCAGCCCGATCCGTTCAGTTGTTTGGGCTGTGCGTTGATAGATCACTATGTGTGTGTGAAATCCTATTTTATAAAATAGCAACAAAAGTTACACAAAAATAATCACAATAACATCTTACAGCATGATTCAGTATTAAAGCGCGACGGCGCGGTGGCTTATTATTGTATTCATGTATAAGTTTGGTGTTTCTATACCGATTTCTATGATTATTTTTTTATTGAATAGGTAATAATGTTAACTTTTTTTAATTAGGGATGAGTGAGAGTATTATAAACGTAAGAGTAAACAAATATAATCAGAAAGCTCCGAACTGCTAAGCTATCGGGAGTTACACGTGTTATTGTGAGTCAACCATAAAAGATATATACTGATATACTGTTGTGGGATATTTTTTAGATAATTTTATGTAAACATTTCCGTCATACATTATTTCTATGTAACTTTAACCATTAAGGATACACACGCGACGGAAGCTTAAAAAATGGAGTAACTTCTCCCGTTTTCCCAACATTTTCCTTCACTGCTCTGCTCCTATTGATTGTAGCGTGATGAAAAGTATACTATAACCTGCCCAGGAGTATGAAGAATAATTGCACCAAGTTTCGTTAAAATCGGTCAAGTAGTTTTTGTTTTTATAAAGAACATACATACAGACAGACAGACAGACAGACAGACAGACAAAAATTTTACTGATTGTATTTTTGGCACCAGTATCGATCATTAATCACCCCCTGATAGTTATTTTGAAAATATATTCCCTGTACAGAATTTACCTCTCTACAGATTTATTATAAGTATAGATATAGATTTATTTAAAGTCATTTAGTTTACTAGTTAGCTTCACTATAGCGCTTGCCTATGGGCAAGCTTATGTGGCTTGCTTACCTTTTATCCCAGAAAAATGCACGGCTCCTGTGGCCACGCAGGCAAAGCTGGTGGGAAAGCTAGTTCAGAATATTGAAAATGCATTACCCCACCTGATAGTTATATTTTTTTAAGCTGTCGATAGTAGGAAATTTCTAAGGCAATATAATACAAACAACAAAGATTCTCCTTTTCATTAACTCGCTAAAAGTAATTCATTTTCTTTCTTTTGTGTATGTTCGGTAAATGTTGACCGTATCGCCCACAGAAGTAGGTACTTAGTTTCTGCCTCATTACTTGAAGGTGCCTCACCTTCCAAAGCTGTATTGGAAGGAAGCAACTCATATATTTAAACTGACACTTTCAAAGAATATTCGCTCCTATTAACCACAATATAAAGGCTAATGTTGCCTGCCATTTTGAAGGCTGTCCTCGGAAAGGGTTGTCACTTTATATAAAGCTGACGTGGCCGCAAACGACAGTTAATGGCGCATAAAATTCACAGTAAGCCTGACACAGTATAATCATTTTACGGTACTGTAATTTCAGGTATTTATGTGTAGAAATACTCTGTCCGTACAATTTCTCCTTTTCAAAGTATATCAAGCATTATGTAAACGTAGGAGTGTTTTAAGCTCTCCAGTGGCGTAGCGTTTACTTTGAATAGGGGTGTACGCGGGAACGTTAAACTCGAAAGACAATAAAAAAATCGCACGTGTAAGTAGGCATAAAGTGCTTTAAACCAAACAGGCTAAAACTTGATGGGATATACATATACACATACCTCCTTCTGAAACCAGACTTAGTCTAAGTTCTAATCTTGACATTGCAGGTTTTGATCTTGATGTTTGACTTACTCAACGCCGCGTTTACTTTTGCTAACCTAAGCTCTGGATACAATATACCTACATATACATAATACTATACATAAATAAAGCGTATTTAGACACCAAGATACTCTTACAAAGTTCCAAATTAATTAAAACGCCTTGCTATTGTTACTTTGTAATAACGATACCTGTTACATTCCTCAGTGAAGAGTACTTACGACATAAATTCCTAGCAAGACTTTCAAATTGATAGGTACCTTTTTTTTTTTTTTTTTTTTTCTGGATGGGAAATCATCAAATGACCCCTCCCGCCCTGGGTGGAGCGGTAGGGAGTGTCAGACTTTTACTGACTAAAACCCACCCGTGATCCTTCTTGTGCCCTATGCGTTCCAGGGCCGCGGTAACTCTTTCGAACAAATCCCGCAACCCTAGCAGGCACCGACCCTATGGGGTCCCGTCCTTGGTGCTGACGGCTCCTTCGGCGCGCGTGGAACACAACGCGTCGTCGACTCAACCTGGTATCGGACGGCGAGCCACCCACGCTCACCGTCCCCAGGCATCAGCCACTGCGCAATAGCACAGCGGCCGACTTGTCTCTGGAGGAGGCCGAAATGGGACCATTACTGGCACTCCATCTCAGCACCCTCCCGAGCGTTGGGAGTCGCAGCACCCGCAGCAGAAGCGGCAGAAGCGGCGACGGAAGCCGCGGCGGCGGCAGAGGCGGCGGCGGCGGCAGACCTCTTGCCCTTGGTCGGGGCGGATGGCGCGCAGGCCCTTCCCCCAGCCCAGTGCTCGGCCGGCTTGCCAGCAGCCGCACATGCACTGCAGTGCGGCGTGGCCTCACATGAGCCGGCCCGATGACCGGGCTGACCACAGCGGAAACAAAGACCGCTGCGGTCCACCTCCGAGGGGCACATAGCTCCCGTGTGGTTGCCCACATGGCAGCGGTAGCACCTCAGAGGCCTGGGTTCCAGCAGTTTTACCCGCGCAGACACCCATCCCACCAAGAGCCTTCGGCCCTCCGACACAGTTCTGGCCGCCGTCACGGGGCAGCTCACCACAAGGGTTTGCATGCCCGTGTTGTCAGGCCGGAGGGTGCCCGCCTTGACGAGCTCGGCAGAGCACCCCCCAGTCCTGGCGACGGCGGCCACAACTTCCTCCTCCGTAACGGAGTCATCCAGGCCCACTATGCGCACGTCGATGCGCTTAGTCGGCCTGGACACCCGGACCTCGTCCGCGGGTAAGACCGCCCTCAGCTTTTCGGCCAAGGCGTCCGCGAACGGGCCACTCTCCGGTCCGGCGAGCTCGAGCTTGCGGGCACCGGTTAGGGTCCTCCTGACCCCGATGCCCCCGCTGATGCCCAGCTCTTGGAGGCTCACCGCCTCCTTCGCCCGCTTCAGTACGGCGAGATACGTCACGCCCCTCTGTTCCGCTTCCGGCTGCAGTGTGAGCACTACAGCCGCGGATTTCGGGGCGCGAAGCCTCGCCGCAATAGCGTTGGCCTTACGCCGCTGCTTCCTCGCCTTCCTCCTGGCCGCCTCTTTGGCCCTCCGCTTCTGGCCAGCAACCTGCCACTCGGCCCCGGCCGCAGGAGGGTCCGAGGGTGGGGGTGGGGGCGGCTGTGGCACCACTGGTGCCGCAGCCTTAGCCGCTCCTCCCCGAGCCTTCCTCCCACCCCTTTTCGCCGGGGCCGACTTGGTCGGAGCCGGCGTCGCAGCCGCCGGCTCCACAGGCGCTGGCGCTGCTCCGCCCTTGGCCTTTGCCTTCGCCTTGCCGGACGTTCCCGGGCTGGCAGCCGCGGCGGCCGCGTACGAAGCCGCCTTCTGCTGCTGGCCCGGGGCCCTCTGAGTCGCCGCTGTTGCCGCTGTTGCCGCTGTTGGGGGACGCCGGACCATGTCCTCCAGCATGGAGAACTGCCTCCGGAAGGGAGCCAGCTCCTGCCGTACCAGGTCCCGCACCTGGCTCAGCACTTGGCCCCCCTCCGGCGCTGCCGGACTCAGTCCCCCTCGCGGCTCCACGGAGGCCGCTCTGGCCATCCCCGCCAGGTCCCTCCGGAGCGACTCATTCTCCTGAACGAGTCGCTCCGTAAGAACCGCGAGGCGGGCGACCTCCGCCCGCAACTCCGACGCCTCGTCTGAGGCAGTCCCGCCAGCGTTGGCCGCCGCTGCCGCCAGTATGGAGGCTTTGGCCGCACTGATGGCCTCCCGCTTCGAGGACTGCTTCCTCTTGAAGGCCACAGCGCGGATCGCGGCCTCCACGACCTCCGCAAACTGGGCCCTCTGGTCCTCAACAGCGGGAGGTACCTCTCCCGGGGACTCCAAGTCGTCAGAGTCGAGAGGAGGCGGACGAGTAGAGGGAGCCCTGCGACCGCTCCCTCCAGGGCGACGCCCCTCCTCCACCAACCTCTCGGCCCGACGCTCCACCTCCCGGGTAGAGGGTGCAAGCCCCCTCCCTGCCTCACAGCCCCTGCCCCGCCTAGCGGTGGGGATTTTGCGGGCGGAGGCAAATTCGCCCTCGGAGGACGACCCGCTGTCATCCTCCCGTCTGGGCCGCTTGCGGAAGAACTTTACGTTCTCCGCAGCAGCCCCCCCTCTTTCCTCTCCCGAGCCCGCCGAGCTGACCGTTACTAGGTCTAGCGCGGAGCCGGAATCCAACTCCACGCCACCCCGGCGCTCAGGCGAACCCTCCTCTGTGAATTCGTGCGCCATCAGCTCCTTAAAGGAGGCGGATCCGGATGACGACGACGAATTGGAGCCTCCTCGGCTCTTGTTGCCACTGGCAAGCGGAAGACGTTTGGTGCCCACCCCAGAGTACGGAGGGCAGCCCGCCGAAGCGGGGTGGGATTCCCCGACCGCTGAGCAGTCGGGACCCACCTGGGGACTCATTTTGCAAGCGTCTTTCATATTTTGTGCCTTTTAAGGGTGCGGTCCCTGTTCGCTCCGCCCCTTCTCAGGGCCCTCTCCTCACCTCACCTCTCCACCTGCTCGCTGCTCCCACAGTCACGTCTGATGATCAGACGCGTACCAGAGAGCAGCGAGCAAGCGTGTGTCTCTCTTGGTCTGATCCCTCACTTGCGACCTTCCGGCATGAGTGGCTCTACCGGGAAAGCTCGCAAGATCATTGGGACGCTCAAGCCCCACCACGACGACAACGTGGAGACACATTCGGTGGGGAAATTGATAGGTACCTTAAGTTGCGGATTTGGTACGAAAGAGTCACCGCAGTCCTGGAACGCAAAGGGCATTAAGAAGAACACGGATGCTCTAGTTACTAAGAGTCTGACACCCTTCCACTCCGCCCAAACCAGAAGAAGTCATTTGATGATTTTCGATCCATAAAAAAGGGACCTACTGTGAAGGAAACTAGCAAGGTACCTTAACTTCAAGGCAAGAACATACGATACTTCTTGCATATTAACTCGGGAATAGCTAAACCTCCTAATTTTATTCTAAGCGTTGTCAAAATGTCATCTTTCATTGAAAATAAAACGGAAATTAACTCGTTATGAATGTCATCTGCCGTGATCTTTTTTTACGTATGTACATAGTTAATTGTTGGTAATTCGTTTCCTATAAAATACATTATTCGTGTGTGGGCAATAACCTCTGTTGACACGATGCTAAATCGAAACCACCAGCATTTCCATGCATTGTAACACACGGGTGAGTGGTTCAACACAAACAAGCAAATGTCTATGTTATGTCAAGTTTAAATAAGTACAAAACATTTGTTTTAGTGGTCAGGAGGATTGCCTCCTGATCCTACTTCCTATTATCCATATAACTAATATATTATACAGGAATCTGGTGAAATTATAGTCTGCAATCTCTTACAACACTTTAATTAACTCGTAAGTGGATAGGTACTACTTCCATTTATAATGAATGTCTCCAACGTGAGGCCTTTTTTAAGGATGGGAAATCATCAAATAACTTCTTCTACTCTGGGCGGAGGGGAAGGAAGTGTCAGACTCTTACTGACTAAACCCATACGTGTTCCTCCTAATGTCTTTCGCGTTGTAGGGTCGCCGTGACTCTTTCGAACAAATTTCAACCCTGGCAACCGTTAGGCCTAACGTTCCAATTCCAAAATTTGAAAATGAAAACAATATATCTAGTTTTAATTTCCGCGAATATTAGTGGGTTGCAGGTATGCACCTCCCTCCCGCCCGCTATATTATGCACATGCGAGATTACTGGGCAAATGCAAGGATTTTAAGCACATGCAGGAAGGCAATGCAAAACCCAACACCATTACCGACACGTGTTTCGCCTCTCCACGAGGCATCCTCAGGGGACGTGTTGACTCGCTGACCGTTGAGTTGCGACTGAGCATTTAGTACAAGGCACCCCCCTTTTATACACTGCCACCGTTGGTTATTTGTGTACAACTACCCACAAACATTCGCAGTAAAGGGGAAGAAACCAAATTCGTCTGGTCATTCAACAGTGCAAAATTATTATTATTACTATGTTTAAAAATCTCCAATTGTTCTAAAACACACAGCCGGAAACCCTTATCACAAATATGTAGTATATTAAAACTATTGTTGTTGCCAGACGAATTTGGTTTCTTCCCCTTTACTGCGAATGTTTGTGGGTAGTTGTACACAAATAACCAACGGTGGCAGTGTATAAAAGGGGGGTGCCTTGTACTAAATGCTCAGTCGCAACTCAACGGTCAGCGAGTCAACACGTCCCCTGAGGATGCCTCGTGGAGAGGCGAAACACGTGTCGGTAATGGTGTTGGGTTTTGCATTGCCTTCCTGCATGTGCTTAAAATCCTTGCATTTGCCCAGTAATCTCGCATGTGCATAATATAGCGGGCGGGAGGGAGGTGCATACCTGCAACCCACTAATATTCGCGGAAATTAAAACTAGATATATTGTTTTCATTTTCAAATTTAAAATGGATTTCCGCAAAGTAACGCCTGACTCAATCAATTTTTTTTTTTTTTTTTTTTTTTTTTTTTTTGTTCCAATTCCAATTAAAGGCCACCGTCGTTATACGTGACCATTGAGTATCTGACAAATTTGACATTTTCATTGACACTAACTTATTTATTCATCTGCCTTTTCCCAGCTATATTGGGGTCGGCTCCCAGTTAAGCCGAATTCAGCTGAATACCAGTATTTTACGTGAAGCGGCTGCCTACCAGACCTCCACTCCACAACCCATTCACTGGGGAACACGGTACTTCTTGGCAACACTGGTGTCAGATTTTAAGGCTTCTGGCAATTCGTAACGAGTGCCAAAGATCTCCAAATGACAGCCGGGACCAACGGATTAACGTGCTTTCCGAGGCACGGAGAAGTCTCGTTATGGTCACCCATCCACAGACCAACCTCGGCAAGCGTTGCTTAACTTGTAATCAACCCGTGTGGCTGTTATAATTTAGCCACGAGCTCCTTGAAACTTATTTCTTTAAAAAATAAATAACATATCAAAGGCTGAACGGACGTAACGGACTTCGGATACTTTATATCCCCCTACTACGTTTCAGTGGAATAAATTCCAACATTTACGTACACTCCGGCGAAAACGCAGACAAAACCTCGACCAAAAATAATTCTGTAGCATCATAAATATAGGCACATGTAGCTACATATCTACAAGGCTGTTCCACTAAATCAATGGAGTACCTCACTCAACGTTCACAATACGGTACCAAAGTTACTGTCCTCCTCTTTGAGGTCTACCCTTCACCCCTTTGACTACCTGCCGGCGAGATTTCTGCTTCTCACTCTTGTGGTTATCGTGATATTTTCGGTTAGACGTATCTGACAAAGGTTTCTGCTTGCTACTTAGAAATTATCCGACTAATATTGTAAATGTGAATGTATGAGTGTGGCGGTTAATCAATCATGCCTCTAGGGCTGAATGGATTTGAGCGAAACTTGGTTCGCGGGTAGACCATGACTTGGATTAGTACATAGAATACTGTACCATGTTTAGCCCTTTTACGCCAGAAATAAGTTGCGTCATCAATCTGTATTTTTCTTTTACGTGAATTGGGTGCACATAAATAAATAATAGGCACCTTACATCTATTTGAAATAAAAAAAGAAGCTTTCTCGCGAGGTATTCCTATTTTTAAAAGTTACTTAACTTCTATTTTTCGTACCTTATCGAATTTTATCTTTTCTTTTATTCGTCAACCCTCTTCAACAAATCTTGGAACATGATTATTTGATTGTAATGCGATTCTCAGTAGCATTCCTTCAGACCCTTACTTACACAGATATCATTGCCCTGAGATCAAAGCGGGCTGGATAATCAAAATTCTACAATCTACACCTTTGAATCGCACGTTTGAAATATAATTTTAAGCCTATAAACATACAATCTTGGTCGAAAGATCTTTGAATTAGTACGTATTCAAATCACGAAAATTAATTCTGAAATTTATTTGTTACATTGTGATAGTACTTAGATTTTCAGGACTTAGTACCCGCTGAAAAATATTCAAGTGAAAACTTAGACACTAGAAAGCCTATTTATTTTATAATAAAAATATAACATCAAAAAGCCCGTTTTAGTGGGTCACCAGCAAATAACCTGGGCTGTATACTATGAATATCATGTAATAAAATGTCCTTACAAAATAACAGGTAACCGACTGTAGCTGTCTGCCGTTATTCATGAATATTCTAGATCAAGGATGGGCAAGCTACGGCCCGCGGATTTACTTCGGCCGACGAAAGTTTTCAGTCCGGCCCACGTCATTTTGACACCTACATGACTTAGCCGTTTTCATTATAAATCAGATATCTACAAATTGTATCAAGGAAAGCATCAAGACTGCTTGCATGTGCCATTTTGCTTATGGCCAAATTCTGGCATCCGAAAAAAAGTTACTGGCTCCAGAGAAAAAAGATTGGCTACCCCTGGTCTCGATGTACGCACAATTTTCTGCTGCCGGGGCTATCGAGGGATGTGCGTGACCAGATTTCCGAACGTCGACATATTACACCTGTAGGTATACCCACCCACTTATACCTATGAACTAGTAAATGTCGAATGCCAGCATGCCACCATCTGCCGCTATATACCCTAGATGAGAAAAAGCAGTTTCAGAATGTATCGAGAAATATTCCGAACGCGATTATTCTTACTATTTGTGAATATTTTGTGTAAGTATACTGTTATCGTGTACCTACGAAATTTATTCATAACCTTATTTTGAAACCTACCGTTGTGTATCTTTAATAAGTTATTTGTTTTACGTGATAGTCTAACAGGTACTCATATTGATATCAATATGTATTATATCTACCTATAAATCATTGTTTTTGTATGATTTAAGAAATTAAAAACTTTTCTGATTAAAAAATAACACTTTAAGTATAAGATGCCTGAATTTGGAATAATTCTAAATCTTATTTTATAAAAATGTCAAGATAAATCGCGTAATAAAATGATTTTCAGCTAAATAAAATTTTGGAACGCTGCGTAAAGAGCTTCTCATAATCCGTCGTCAAAATAATAACAATTAACTGTATCTGCTAACTTTGCGACTTCTAAAACCTTGAAGAAATTCGTATAATAAATTGCTCGGCGATATCAAAAACTCATATTCCCCATTTCTGCAAAATGTTATTAACTTTCGACACGTAATTACATCAAAACAACTTGATAAATATTCATTGACATCTTGACTAATTTGAAATACTCACATAGGGGAAGAAAATTAGGAAAGTCAAACACAAAGTTACAACTTAATGAAAGTTCCTTTTGAATACGGACTTCAAGCAACATCCTTAGGGGACCTATTCCTTAGAAGTAAGTATATAAATTCTAGATCCCTTTATAAAAATGTAGGCAATAAAAGCTAATCGAGGCATCATACAAATTCTACGTGTCTGAATATATCTTCCGCCTCATTTCAATTTTCACTTGAAACATACTTTCGAGAATATTATTCAAACATTTTAGCGGGCTCGTCCATATGTATATACTAGGAATACAGAATCTACAGCGCCGCTTGCCTTCCGTGCATCTCAGGCGGGAGGAAATAAGTTGAGCGGTGACCTAGTAACCACCTCTACAATTCTTGTTCCCTGGTACAATCATAAAGCCCGCACGTTGTATACATTTTCGGCTTTCAATCGTGTAGTAGGTACGTACGTGTTATTTATTAGAAAAAATTGAAAAAACACCTATAATATTGGTAACCTTTAAGTTCCTCAGTGTTAACGGATTTTCTGTGAATGTACTTACTAAGGGTACTTGATTTTAGATTTCAGCCACGTTCATTAAATATCACGCGGTGAGGCAGTGAGATGTTCAGTAGGTACCAACACCTTTTATGAAAATTAAAACCGTCCACGGAAAATACGACGTAACATGAATCGAGAGAACTGAAATAATTTCAGTAGTGAACTATGATGAAACTTCGATATAAATACAAACTGCCAAGTCACAACCTTTCCTTATGGCGACCGCGGAGCAGCAAAAACCGTGGCCGACCCATGTCACAGAGTGCGAAAATAATAAAACATTAAAGCATTATAATATGTAAAAGATTAAAAGCGAATACGCACATAATTTAATCACGTCTACTTTGTTTTACCAGTTCTTAGCAAGTTACTTGATTACTTTAGGGAATCGCGAAGATGAATGAGATAAATAAACTGATCTACTGAAAATATAAATTAACATCAATGAGATTAAAGAAGATTGGTTGAAGAATGATTAATGATTTTCTTTGTGATAATAAGACAATCGGGTCTTAGGGAAGGGAAGAAGATAAGGCTGTCGACAGCCGAGAGAATATTGTCGGTACCTGCATAAAGGACGGCTCATAAACTGAATAGAACCTTGTTACTAGCTCTAAATGAAGGTTTAGGCTACTCTGAAGGCGCAAATTCTTCTTAACACAATTAATAAAATTATCGCTAGCCAAGGCTGGCTATATAATGTGGAACTCAGCTTGTTACTTACGTGTATCCTTATTTTCATTTTTATTTCGGCTGCTCGACTAATGAAGTGGTAGAGTTTGGCCCACCACAAGTAGGTGTGCAAGTTTAAGTGTTGTTTCTTTAAATTCACGCTACATCACGTGAAATATCTTATGAAATTGACCGCATATATAAAGACAATTGTCCGTGTGTAAATGTATAAAAATATTTGAAGCAATTCTCTGCTCTGCTTATTGCTCAGGTTTCTACTACTAAACACAAAATAGTTTCTAGAAGCGAAGAAAAGCGAAGCCCTAAATGTAATATTAATCCCAAAGGTCAAAGTGCGGTCTGAGCTTACCTCGAGTCTGGTCTATGAATAAAATCAGACTGCTTCGACAATAGTAGGTATGCATACGTTTTATTTTTGAACCGCCTGCTCTAGTTTCTGAATTAGAAAAGTGTCTAATCGTTTTAGCTAGTATTGCCGTAATTTCGGACTGATTTTATACAAACGCTTGTTATTAATTACTAAATTTGACGTGCTTTGCTAGGAAACTAGTTGACGATAATTTCATGATTACAAGTAAAAATTTGTGTATAGTTTGGCAATACAATACGTACATACATTGGTAAAATAACGTCTCTTTCTTCGTGTTTAACATTCTTTATGTAGGTACATATTTTGACATACCCAATATGTAAAAGTAAAGTCGGCCTAGGAAAATATTAAAATAGTTTCTGCCCGCAGTCAATTTTCCACAAAAAAAAAACGTATTTGCAGTTATAGATAAAATAACAGACTAGCAAGAACAAAGATTCGAGGAACGTGGTTCGGGGCTCCGTTCCCCAAATTACTTTGAATAAAGATAACGAGAAATGAAACCGGAGTGGCGAAGCTTTGTTTAGGGAACTTTTCAACAGTGTGCGGATTCCTTGGAATCCCCTTTTTGTTAATGTGACCAGTAACACTTGCGGTTTGATTCGGGAATCGTGTTTGGGTAATAGGACCCGGTAATAAGACACGATGTCGTTGACGTGTGATTATCGTTAGCTGTTTTTTTTTAAACGTTGGCCCACACTAGGATTTACTCCTGAATCGTGGGTGCGTTCACAAACATGTAAACTCACATACACAAGACACCCAGACCCGGAACAATTATCTGTAGGCCATACAAACATTTGTTCCGTGCGGGGATCGAACCCGCGACACGTAGCGCAGCAGCTGAGCACTCAACCTCTGCGCCAACCGTGTCGTCTTTTCTTTGTTGTGATTTAGAAACACAAAAAGGAGACTTAAAACTAAAACATATACAATAGGCGACTCTATCGCATTCTGCGGTCTCTTCCAGACAATCTGCCGTTGTTGGTTCTAACTATTTTTGGTGTACAACAAAGTATTTCTGTTTTTCACTGTTTAGAATTGGGACCAAATATGACGCGTCACCAAGTTATCCAGTCTTCTGCAGTGTAGACTGATCGGTATATGCTGATGATGATAGCCGACAGGCTCGACTGTCCGTTCATCAGACGCTGCAGTGACTTGCACGTCTCCTACAGACGTCGGCTGTCAATATAAATGCTTTGTGTAGTTATTGTTTTGTACGTTGTTTGTGTGTTGTTGTGTTGTACCTATTATAATGTAATGTATTCAGTTTTTTTTGCTATATTTAAGTTTTGTGTATTTCTGTGTATTAATGAGTCCTTGTTACTTGATGAATAAATGAATTATTATTATTATTATTATGCCGCCTTTTGCAGCCTTCTAAATCATGTCGGATCGTCTCGTATTGCTCTGCCACGGGCGCGTTTTTGGTATAATAAGCCTTTCTACGCAATCCTTAGATGAGTGATAGGTCGTCTTCAGTCACTAAAAAACAACGCGATGCGTGTTTAAACAATGAAATTCATTACTAGGAAAACTTTAATTACCTAAGTTTTTATTCTGGAAATATTTACATAGTTAATCCACGAATTGAATGTACACGGGATTCATGAATTTTCTGGGAATATAAATATTGTTATTAGCGGTTACTTATTCTTTGAAGAGCAGCCTAGAGTACGGACTGCTAACGTAGATTTGGTGATTCATTTACAAAATCAGCTTTTGCTAAATTTGGTCTTAAGCTATATATATTAAGGACGAAGAAATGAGATAGAACGCTGTATAGAACTGTTTCTTCTTGTCATTGAGTCTTGAATTGGTAGTAATCTGCACGATCTTCATAATTATTAGCATCTGATTTAGATAGGTAATGATCTGGAGCGTACCGGTTCACAGTCCCATGAATCGCATTATGGTATTCACTGATTGTTTAACTATTGTGACCGCTGGGATAGAGAACCTATTCAAAATATAACTACCAGCCCTGTGCGAATCGTCTTTTAATTAATTTTTTCGTTAAATCGGCCTTGGAAATGCAAATTATATGATTTTTTTATATCATCAATCATTAGGTATGTTTCATTGGTTCCTTGCTCCCGTTTCTTCACTCTTCCAATTCCCCTAGTTATCTAATCTCTAATTTTCAAAAAAAAATTGTGCCAACCACAATAGAAATTACGCTCATCCCATAATTGTCTTTTTCACTGTCCCTCTCATCGTACTGACTTAATTCACTGTTCTTTCTCCATACAATCTATTTCTCTGCGGAAAGCGCTACCCCAGAAAATCAAGTCGCTAACCAAACAATTAACCTTCATAGTTAAGGTTCGCGAGGATATTCGTGAGAAGCTGGCAATAGTAACGTTACAGCAAATTTTTTACCATCTTTAAACAAATTTTCAAGCCAAGTCCATCGTGACAAGCTAATAATTTCATAATTGAAGGGACAACGCATGCGCTGCTGTGACTATTGTCTAATGGCGCCAGCGAGACGACGCTAGTCATCTCTCATCAATAGAGGAAGCCCAAGCAATCAAGCGGGCGCATGCAATCACCCGCTAATAAATTGATACAGATTGATAATAAGGTGCCAGCACTCAGGGTCAACTTATGAAGCAAATGACTGGGCTAAACTACATGCTGTGTTGACTATTTGCTTTACTTAGAAACAAACAAGCCCTGTGTCCGATGGATTTTCCCGTTGGAAAAACTGAAAAAGTTCGATTAAAAACCAATGTCAGAGAACAGTAACTAGTAGTTGTCTGGCATTTTTAACCGACTTCCAAAAAAGGAGGAGGTTCTTAATTCGACTGTTTTTTTTTTGTGTGTTTTACCTCATGACTTTGTACTGGGTGCACCGATTTTAATGATTATTTTTATATTCAAAAGCTGGTGCTTGTCATGTGGTCCGATTGATTGAGATCTGACGACTAGCATTTGAGTTATCCCTAATAATTTGTTGCTTTGTCTACAAAAAAATAAAATCGTGTACGATGGTTTGGAAGAGCGTATTTTAACGTGTTCCCTTTCTAGTTTGGTGAAGAATCCTGAATTCTTATCTTACTAATTTGAGTACGCTATTTTTCACGTTTGGCTGTGGGGCTGTGCGTTGTCTGTAAGTTGACTGAGACACAAAGTGACTATGCACTCGTTGATTTTGCACATAGAGTTTTTAACTAAATTACACAGGTTGTCTCAATAAAAGCGGTTCGGTTACAGTTCGTCTTTGCAGAGCATATACGAGTACCTATGCTCTGCAAAGCCGAACTTTTTTTCATGGATGGCCACGTGCCTACTGTACTGTATGACTAAAGCTATTGGTTATATGAAGCTAATGACCACCCAAAACTACTGTATATGTGAATGAACTGACGGTTATACAAGATGATGTCTTACTCGTGTTTGTACGATTTATATGAGCAAAAGCGACACGTGCCAAAGAAGAAACTTCTGTTTATACATCTGTTGTTCATCTGAATGGGTACGAATTTAATGTAAATATTTATCTTTACCATCGAATACTCGTGCTGCCTCAACTAATGGAAAATTTAGAATATTGCTTTATACATATATTTGAATACGATTTTCCCAAATGTTTGTGACGATTACGAGGGACCGAAATAGTTCTAACAAAAGTAAACCCGCCAAGTCTGTATCAGATAAAACTGTCAATCATAAAATTCAAAAAGCATAAATTCGTTTAATCTTATCAAAAATACAAGTAAAGAAATAATATTGAGTCGTTAGAAATATTATGTCAGTAACGTATAAAGAGTACTTACGTACATTTCTCTTATAAACGAGAAAAATAGAGTAAAGGAGAAAAAATTACCGACATTAAGCGCAAAAATAATAGTTGTAACGCTCCGTCGTAATACTAAGAGTAAAACTTATGACCCAGCTTTATATGTTAGCTTTGTTTATTACAAAGCATTCTCTGTTCTATTGTGTGCAGAACACATTAAATTAAAACCCGTATATAATTAAACTAGGTTCTTACTATTTTCAGAAGGGGAAGAGCGCAGAGCAAGGTATTCATTGGTACATCCCAACATTTTTTTGTAGGGGTTCCATCCCCGCCACCAATTCCCAACTATTGCAACTCCTGAAATCCCGAATCAACAGTGGCGACCGCCAAAAAACGTTGAGATAGTGAATCTCGACGAGTCCCGGAGAAACAATTCAATTCAAAAGTATGGCGGAGCCGCGGAGGAGTAGAAACATCCCACCATCTAGAGTTTGCCACGATACGTTTAGCAAAGTCGGTCTGTCAGTCAATGGTCGGTAAAGTCCGAGACCCGTAAATGGAAATAGGCTCGATTAACCGGCACACATCCAAAATCGGGGCTCATTATCATCCAGCCGAAAGACGTAGACTGCTGGACAAATGTAGACCTTCCCCAAGCGTCGCTGTCACCGGGACTGTGCTTCTTGCGTCCAGCGGAATCCTGCTGCCGACCAGGTCATGGGTCTTGTGGGAGGTCTACTAACTTTCTTCGGGTCTCACTGACTAAAGTCGACACCAAATAAATGTGCAATAACGGTCATTGAACCACCTACATTTAGTGACAACCTTAATTCTTAAAACAGAAATAATGAATTAATGCTATATTGAATCGACATCCATCGTGATCCTTTATATTTAGTAATGGAAAGCGATTTCATTTTTTTTGTCCATGTACCTACGAAGAGATATCAAAGAAAGGGCAATGACCTTTATTGCACATTTATCTGGTGTCAACCATAGGTAAGGGTTACTACTGAAAAATCTCAAATAGAAAATAACACAATAGTATTTACCCGATCTGACGATCGAACCACGTTTCAGCAGTCATGTTTATTATCACGACGCAGTTAAATTAATAATTGAATTACATCACGACTTACGACCCTCACATAAAGCTGCAAAGTATTGATTTTGCCATCCTCGTAAACTGCTTCTGGAAATTAAATTGAGAGAGGGCAATTGATCTAAAATTAGGGGAAGGCCGTCAAGTTGCTGGAGCTATCCCCTTAATAAATATTAATAGGCCGTCAATACAAGATGCCTTTGTCAGTAGCGAGTGAGGACGATATTGTACGCACTCCATCATTAAATTATAAATGGGTGTCTGTCCTCAATTATTAACCTTTAGTCATTTATTGGCCCTCGTCTTGTTGGTGTTACGTCATTTAACGATTTTTGGTTCGGTGTCATCAATCATTTATTTTAAAGCTATGTTTAAACTTCTATCCAGAGTACCTAGAGTTGCCATTTAAAATTAATTATAAATACCGATATTTTTGAGAGCTCGCACAGTTTAAGTTAAATTGCTGCAATAAAAGCTTTAGTCTCAAACTCAGTGAAGTATTTCTTGCTATATATTTATTATTACTACAAAATGGTACATAACTGCAAACAATGTTGAGATTGTGTCATGGAATGAAGGAAAAATTATTGTTTTTAATTATGACCAATGACGTCCATGGCTTAACGCGTCTCGATATGAACTTCAAACTTGACGGCACGGTGTCGATTTTCATTTACATATTTATATATCTTTGTGTCTATTGTTCTCAAGTGATACCACCGAACATGATGTCCCGGGTTCTAAACCCGGATCGAGCAGAGTTACTGGGCATTTCCATCTCGAAATTCTCAATAGCAGTCTGGTGTCCCCCGGTTGTTGGCAAAAAAAGTCACCTCCTCTGACATGAGACTTAAATATAACTTGTGAAATGTAGTATACCTATGTACTACAAAGTCGTGTCGTCCGCGAGATAATGAATTCACACACAGTGGCTCTTTTACGTCATTAATGTAACTCGTGTACAAAGCTAAGACTAAAACAGCTCCTCCTGTTACATGCATATACAGTACAAAATAGTAATTTGATTCTACCTATGCTATGTAGTGTACATGTATTCATTGAATTGAATCCTCAAAGAGATATGTATGTACATTTTCCACCGCAGTTTAATTTCACTCTAATTAATGGAGCTTTCTGTTGACTGGTCAATGCCATCATAACCGATAAAAAATCCGATGAGGAATGAGGAGTGCTGTGTGTCTGTAGCTGTTGCTAATATACAGATAGCAACAGAATAAACGCAAAACTTCCACAAGGGTCATGTGCAAAAAATTCAAGTGCCATAATTATTTGTTTGAAAAGCCATATGTACAAAAACAGCAGATTTTTTATACCAAATTTACGGTTGGTTCTATTGCATAAGTTGTTCATAATTTCATAACTATGAATACAATGACCCCTTCTCATGTTTTGTTTTATTTATGTAACACTTTGTAAAATATTACCACACTGTTTTCCAAAAAAAAAAAACCTTTAAGACGACTTACTTACAAACTAAAGCTAGCTTTTGTTGACGATTTTTATCTGTTTACGATAAGACACTGACCTTTTTTGCATTCTTCAATTTCTTCATCTGAATTGTCTTCGCAGTCTTTCTCCAAGTCGCACACCCACATTCTGGGTATGCATTTGCCGTTGGTGCACTGGAACTGCTTCAGGGAACATATTGCTATAACAAGAAAAAAAAACTTCATGAGGAACCTTGTTTTTATGGATGAAAGGAGCTTGCCCATAAGGCAAGCCCAGTATTATGTAAAGAATAGTTCCAATAAGAATATGTATAAATTACTGGCACACACAAATGAAATATTAAAAAAAATGGGAAAGAAATAGTAAAATAATATGAAATCTGTCGACTCGTTGAATTCATTTTCTCTTAAAAGGTAACAGCTTGCAAAGCTTTTCAATTATTATGTTCAATTGAAAAACATTTCATAAATTCACAAGTCAACGCTTCCACTTCTGCAGAAAGCAATTTAAATGAAACAAGCTGATCGATAATAAATAAGTATGTATTCACTTATAATAAGACAATTCAACAACATCCACTGCGTTGTTAACGTTGTCGAGTAAATGAATTTGTCAAACATAATAATATGAAGCAATGGATAAGGAAAGTTTTTTAAATCCGTTTTGAAAGAAAGTGTGTCACAATTAAAGTGCTGGATCATACTATAGGTACATTACTGCCTGTAGGTGTTTCTCACACCAGACCTAGTGGAGCTTGAACGGTGTGAAACACCCAAACACCCCCAGCCCTCAAACCAAGTGACTATGGATTTGCATTCGACATGTTAAACACGGAACTCTAATTATGGGTGCATCTAACACGCTGGGAATGATCGGGAACAAAGGACAGTCGTTTTAGCCCATTTACCTTTATAATTCCTGATTGTGTAGCCCGTATCAAAACGCAATTTGGCTTTTAATAAAAATGCTTAGTAATCATTTTACTTTGAAACTTTTAACATAAGTACTTTACAAACAAAATGGGTACCTATTGTTATGTAAGAAGTGCGGGTGTTTTTTCTTTTTTTAAATGTAACCAACATAAAAGAACAGCATAAGGAGCTAGATAGCTGGCAGCTAAGTCCTAATACTACTATGACCACATCGTTATAAAGGCGCCTTCTTTTGAATGGAAGCTATTACTTTTTCCATACAGGATGCATGAAAAAAGTAAAAGTCGTAGGTCATCTCAGCTTATTAAAACTACACAAAGAGGCAGGACTCGAGCCATTTCAGTATATCTATAAGTATGTATTTCGCCGCTGGCTTAGTCAGCCGTTATATTGGGTGCCTAGCCTTTTCATTGAACGTCGACGGTTAATCAGCGGCCTGAGTGATATCAAACACGCACATAGGAAATCAGACATCCTAACTTATTAAAAAATAATAAAAGGAATGGGAAAAAATACAACTGCGGAATAATAATTTAGGTACTTAACACAATGATGAATTAGGGAATTTGAGAGGAAACACGAAAAACGCTAAAGGAAAACCACACATTCTACCTTATTAATAGTATGGCGTGACATTATAAATGTATTAAAGTCGATGTAGGTAACGTTCTTAGTTGCCACGCTGTAGTTGTTTTCCGCTTTTATACTTCAAAGACTGGACAAAACCAATTAACATTTCAAACCTAATATGAGCATGATTAAATTGTAGCAAATCGCGAATATTAGAAACACAGAACAAGTTACTAGGAAATATCGAAACCTAGCCTATCTTATTTAATTTTCGAACACTCTGTTTGCTGAGCACCGGAGGTTGATATACTCACGAGCACTCATATATACCTATACGTGATGTTTTTTTTTTTATTATTATTATTAGGTATATTAGACTGGTATTCAGCTGAATCCGACCCTAATATAGTTGAGAAAAGGCTAGGCAGATGATGATTTGAAACGAATTAAAGAATTTTGCAGTCATTTAAAGTTATTTTCTATTCACTTATTTTACAATTATATCCGTAACGTAAGCTGCACGTATACATGCGTTTCTAACGCTAGTGGAGACTCAACCTTCAACATTTTTGGTCCGGCAATGTATTGTAGGTACATAGGTACATATGTATGTGTTAATTTCACCTGAACATTTTTCTTTAGGTAGGTAAGTAAGTAATTTTATACCTACATTACGTATTATATTATTATCATAAAGAAGAAATCTCCGGGCAGAACAGCAGCGTTATGGCTTACCTACATGAATACTGAGATAACTTTCAACACAGATCTTGAAAGGCTCATTGAGTAAGAATACTACAGTGTTTCCTCTGTAGAACCAACGAAAACAATAAAACGTTCAAGTGTAATGATAAGATAACATTATACACTAATATCATGCGACTCATATAATACTGGCCTTATCGTTTACTTAAATATTTACGTCGATATTGTTTCAATAACACGGCGATTTTCTACAAATGCCTGATAAATAACAATGATTATCTAATGCTTAACAGATCGTATTTGATTTTTCTATATCCAGTTTGTGAATCAAAATTAATTTAACAATGATAAGATTGCAAAAATAATATCGGGTGATGATAAAGCTTAATCAATTTAGATTGTAAAACGAGTGATTCATGTATTTTCTATGTTAATCTAAATCGATCAAAACAATTGACCAACTTGAATAACTTTTACCGACGCACATCTATTTTCGGGAATGTTTTTTCTTTGCCCTCCCCCTAGCACATAACTCCAAAACTATTTCTGTTAACATCTCAATTATGTGTGTCCAAGAAAAAGTTTCATTCATAATACTGGCACGCCCCATACACATTTCAAAGATAAACACACAATAGAGGAAAATAGCCTATCAAAACTTGGCGTATAACTCAAACAGGCCTATGCTGCTACAATATATGATTGGACGTACATTTCCATGATCCTTAACAGCCTTTTATAAGTCCATTATGTAATGGACGCGAGGAATCAGACGGTCAATACAATCGAGACTATCTTGCTTGTCCGCTCGACTTGATTTATGCGGTAATATTTTCGAGAAGAGCCACCCATTTTACCCATTCCCCTTTATACGGTATATTGCAATCAATGATTTACATACGCGCTATTGATTTATAGCGAAACAGAGCAGATTGCATTCTCTATAAATATTGTGAAACAAAAGTCTCTTTAAGCTTTTTATGAAAACAATGCTCTTGGGATAAATGGTTATTTTGTATACTTTGTTCAGTCTGCTTCCGATTTATTTTTACAAAAAGATATCGCTTATTATATTATTATGACTTTTATTTAGCTTATTTAAAAAAAGTGTTTCGTGTGGTTGTGTCGGATAAACTTTAAAGCATTTGGTAAAATAAAGTTTGGGTTATGGAGTTAGATTTATAGAAAATTATCTAGAACAGCAACACAAAGTAAACGCAATATGCGAGCAAAATATTGTTCCCGAAAAGCAATAGCTCTGGGTACTTTTCAACGCTTTTGAAGTACCTACGTCCCAGCTAATTTTAAAATACCTAAAACTAGTTACATTGTTAAATGCTAATAAACCATAACATAACAACTCGTACTCCTACATATGTATATGTAATATTCTAAACACAGGGCTTACATTTCATCGTAACGTTTACCCGGCTCATTGCCAGTGCCCGCTAAAAGTAACAGCGCGTGCGCTCATTAGCGTTCAGTCTTCATCCAAGCGCATGAAGCATGGCTCGCCTGGCCTGGTGCACTCATTAGATCAAATTGCATCTTCAACTAAGTTTTTTTAACCCCCGACGCAAATAGAGGTATTAAGTATAAGCTTAACGTGTCTGTCTGTTTGTCTGTCTGTCTGTGGCTCCGTAGCTCTCAAACGGATAAAGCGATTTCAATTTAGTTTTTTTTTATGAAAGGAGAGTTGCGGGCGAGTGTTCTTAGACATGTTTGATGAAAATCGGTTGAGTTGTTTAAAATGGGTGTGCGTGGGGGGAAGAACAACTGAATGTCTGCAAATATACTCGAGTGGGGTCTCAAATGAAAGCGCACTGAAAGAGAATATTGATGATGACTCAATCGAGAGTGTTCTTATAAGTATACCTATAAAAAGTATAAAATAAAAAAATAAATTTAAAATTTAAAAAAACCCCGACTCAAAAAATTGCGTTCCCTTTAAAAAGTAAAAAAATAATAATAAAAAAGCTCAACCTTAAAGTACTTAAGTATGTACTAATAATTCTAAAAAATATATGTCGCGTTGGGGGACCGCGCTGCTTAGTTACGTATTAGACTACTATTTGTAATTCAATTGTTAGGTTTGGAGCGACTTTTTTATTTTTTACTTTTTAAAGGGAACTTTAAAAAGTAAAACTATATTCTTTAAAAAAAAAATAGTTTTTGTGCCGGGATTTTTTTTTTTCACAATTTGTCATCGACATTTCTGAAGTAATGAAGTCCGTTAAAATAAAAACGATATACAATTTCTATAAATCGATATTATAACGATTATAATTTTAAGACTGTGCTATGAAAAAAATAGGGGCAATTCCCATATTTAAATTAGCGCTCGCAGTCTGTCAAAACAAACTTCTAATTTCCCTACATTTTGACAAGTTTTTAATATTGTTTGTCGCTGAGATTTATCACTGCTTAAATTTTAATGCTCTTTTGTTTGAAATGTAGTTAATGTTACAAGTTTACTTCTCAATACCCACTATAATTTGCATCTAAAACACAGGTCTAAATAGGCGATGCTATTACAACGCAAACAAACGATATTTTTTTAAAATTACGTTGAATTATTTGAAAGGTCGCAGCCCAGACGAAACAGAGATCCAAGTCGGTACGTGACAAAACTCGTTTAATTTTAATGGTATAGGTAATATCATTCATGGAGTCTTAAGTGGTCTGAAAGGGACACTAATTTAATTTCATTACTCTGGGAGGGTTGTTGTAGTAAAGGCCGGCCGGGTGGCGCGGCACGCTCGCTCTGACATCCAATCTGTGTGGAGAGCCCTCATGTCTGTCTCATTGAGAGCAAATCGCTCAAGCCTAGGGGACTGGCCGATAAAGGATGTTGGGTAAAAATGTATAGCGTTTTGACGAAGTGCAAACCTCTAACGAGGCTGAATATTAAGCAGTGAAGTACGCAACGAATTAAAAAAAACTCTCAGTGAGCTATCGCTAAGAAAAATTATCCACTACTTTTCAAACTTTACCCCAATAGTATTTATTTTCAATAATAGGTATGTCAAACATCTTCCTATTTAAAAGTTTTTGATTTACAAATATCTTGTTTCTAATGAACATTCATTTGGGTTTAGATAAAACCCCCACTTTTTTGCCCTGTCTGTTGTACACATTACGGTTACCGTCATTGGAAGTTGTTTTAGGGACTGGAAACCCCGCGGTCCAATAGCTTCCCATCTACGTAATGTGACGGTGTCGGCGCGATTGTCCAGAATCATTCAATCTTTTTCGATGGATCTGCAGCGTGTAGATATTACTTGCCTTAAAATAAAGCTGTTGAATGCAAACACGTTCGAAATTAATCTAGTTCGCAAACCCGTACGACACATTCATTTATCATTTTGATATATCAACAAGCAAACTCATCTTTATGTACTTTATAAAACTGTTGTTTGGCAAAAATAACATGGTGCCCGTGTCGGGTAGCAGAGTTTGTTTTTAATCTGAGTCGAACGACAAATTCGCAGCAGTCGAAATGTTTTACACGTTAAATTATTCATGTTGCTCTGGTCCAAGCTTTTACCCAAGCTACCTGTATAAAGCGCAACACAGTACAACGTAAAGCAATTTATCTTAATCGCGACACCTCACTCATTTACCTAAATGGTGCACGTTAGTAATCATGTAGAACCAAATTACCTACACGTTTACTTTGACTACGAAATTAGCCCTTATGTGCCACCGATTGAATATATTGGAATATCCCAATTAGAATTTACTGCATTAGAAAATCGAGCCCCAACTAGAATTAATACATTTATTTGTTATTCGATTTGACTCTCGGCTTAGACATGGGTCAACATTTTAGGTTTGGCTGAACCCTTCTGTCCTTGTTACTTCTAGTGTCCATTAAATTATCCCTTTCCCTTTTGGCCTATTTGATGATTATGTTTTAAGTTTTTTTTTTTTTAAGATCACCAGCTCAGGGGAACTAATCGCCGCACAGCAGATGAGATTTCCTGCAATCAGTTTTAAAAAACGCGTTTCTATTTCACGCCTTTTCTAACAATCCCATCATATTGCTTTACAGTTCTCAATCTGCTAGTTGTAAGAATTCTCTGTAGTTGGAAATTGGTAGGTACCTACTTTAAATATAAAACACCACAAAATCTTGGAAAGTACACAATTAACGGGTTCGAAAGTTCCCAAAACTCTACGAGGCTAATTACAATACCTACTATCCCGTAAAAGTTTCAGATATTATTTGGAAACATTTAGGTAAGAAATATTTTCATCGCTACCCAACCAAGAATTTTCACGAGCGGAAATTAATTTAATTAAAAAAAAATGAAGAAAGGAAGCAAGGAGGTGGGCATTCTTAATTATTTGCTTGGTCGGGTTTAAACAAAATGTACCTACTTGAGTGAAACTTATTATATTAAATTACTATGTAGTCACTGTTGGTGGTACTTTGAAAAGGGAAGGTGTAGTGCGGTAAGTGTAGTTAGCACCGACGCCGGTGCGTAAGCGTGACTTGCTTTTACTGTCTTTACTTCAGAAGGAATTACCTTACTCTACCCTCCTTTCAGAAGTCCAGTGCACTAGAGCAATGGGAGATACTTCAACAGAAGATTAATCTTACAAAAAAATATCAGTGTGATATTACTGGCAACGGCACTATAATTTGCAACCAAGTTCAATATTGATTTCAAAGTTACTTGAAATATTCTCAGTATGGGCTCCAGTTGCCATGGTAACTAAGCCGCCCCATAAAACGGCTCGTATTTCGGAAATTCGTTTAGGGGTAACTATTGAAATATGATAGGAATATCAGTTTCGTTTCGCGGAAAACGCTGAATGGGTGTTATTTTCATCAAGCCTATTATACGTTTACCTTGTAGTGAATATAATATGTTGCCACATGGAAGATCGTGTTGCTCCATATTTAGAATTTTTCATGACATACATGTTTAACAGAAGTTAAATTCAACCATATTTTGATTAGGAAAATATCTTATTGAAGTTGAAATCACACGAAATGCCCCTGAACTTACCTACGGCTAAAAACAAGACATGACCAGTAGCTCTCTTGATAAAAAGAAATCACAAAAACACTTTAGGACTACATATTCATATGTATATAATCTACGCGTGTCATGTTCTTAGGGCTACCATCAGATTCATCGAAAACATGTACAGCGATAACCTTTGGGTTTAATGAGGACATTAGTAGCAGCAAACTGCAGGCCCTTGCTATCCCTTCCTTACTACCCTTTCCGTTACTCTCCTTCCTATCTCACGCTGAGTTATAAGCATTAGATATGGAAGGACTTGCGAAACCTATAAGTATTGTTAAAGCTGGTAAAATCTTCTTCCAGTTAGTCTGAAGTACCTTTCGGAACAATATCGGTAGAAGTTTCTCAAAAGCAAAAAGATTTCACAAAATAGATATCATGGAAATCAGAACAAGTAGTAAGAGTAAACGAACAAACTTATTGTCTGGCCAAATCAATCAATCAAAATCGTTTGATCCAAACAGACCATTTACAGGCACTTTTTAACAGTCAAGGAGCCCCAGAAAGTTTAGTGACTGTCAAAGACTATAGTTTTCTCGTATGCCATACAATGACAGCGAACATAAACAGCACTCGTACCTATCTACCACGTGAATGCTCGTCGTGCAAAAGGCGTTGTCAAAGCCAAATTGTTACCATAAACAGTAGTTAACCGTACAACCCAAAAATTCCTAGTTTCCATGCCCATCTACGCTTCGGGTGACGTCATGTACATGAGATTGGTCTATTTTCACAGTCCCCTCGACGCTTGTCAGCATCGGCTGTCTCGGCCCGCTCGTATGTCATTCACCTCAACTATGTACCTACTGTGTCCCCACAAAGAACAGATCGTGTTGTGATAGTCATTTGAACGAAGAAAGACTATCCCGGTTACATGTGACAGCTTGTACGGTCACTAAATTACCCGTATTAAAAAAATGTATACGGTTTTTAAAGACAAAAACTTGATCAAGTTAGTTGTGTCTGTGGCTTAGAATAAGCCAGTGAACTTATGCCCGTGGGGTATCTCGGCCACCGTAAGAGGATTATATCTTGTGGACGGACAAACAGAAGGATTCTGTATAAGTTTGATGGGATTCCGCTAAAGCCTGGTTGACCACAGTGCAGTTTATCCTTGTAATACTGTAGAAATGAGTAAGCAATGAACTCCCTGGATGGAGCGAAGAAATGCAAATATTTGAGATTAACACGGTCGTAGACAATGAGTTAAGTTGCTTACCGAAAGAAAGCTGCAGAGAAGTTGCAAAATCGGATCAAAAGCTTCCGTAATCGCATAATCGATAAATTTTAATTCAAATCGGTGAAGAATCAACTCCCTGCCAAATTCGGTGCCTAAAAATCGGAAACTGGCAAACTGCCAGAATGAGGTTAAGTAGAAAGGAAAATATTGTGCAGCAGTAAAGTTTGTTGAGAGCTTAGTAGTACATGATATCGATAAGCAGATGATACTGCGGCCGATTTAAATCCTAAACTGGATAAATGCTCCTCGACCACTGAGCTGGGTTCCTGCGTTTGAATACAAATGGACCGTTTATCCCTGAAAGCCAATCTGTATGCAAATTACAGGTCCGTTTAACTATTCTCGTTAGTTGCTCATTTTCGGAACGTCTGCGTTTCAGTTTGACTGAAATATAATCCTTTCGATTGTGGTGGTTATTAATATTGCTATTTCTTTTTTCATATTGAATTCAAAAAGCTTCCTCGTCAAACGGAAGAATCAGGAAGATGAATTTCGCCTGCAACATTTCATAAAACGAATCTGTTTAAAACCCTTGTTAAAGTCGTTGCCAAATCCTTAACATCCATACTTGTATAATAAATGACCTAAAACCGAGCAAATCATTTCGCTATTAACTTTGGGCGTAACTTTTGCAAACGCCTCGCGATTTTAGTGTCTTTGCGAGAAGTTGTCGTCAACTTTTTCATCCCCTTTTTCCGGTTCCGCTAATGCGCAAACTTTTCTTCAGATACGCCGGGCACGCCTTGCGAAGTGGCTTGTTCAAAATTTCATGAAAATCCACGGAAAAAGTAGTAACTATACAGGAAGTATAAGCAGCGAAAGAATTATAAAATAAGAAATCGTCTTGAAGCTAGGACTTAGTGATTACAGTTTCAGGAAGGAAGCAAAAAGAAACGCTAACTTTATTTGGCTTTGTATTGAGTTCAACTGAGAAATTGCTTTTTGAAGATTGATGAGTTCAAGGTATAGTGTTGGATAAGTAAACAAATTCTATAGCAATACAACAACGTAGTAATTGAATAAACGGTGTTGCAATATGATTCTATCAAACATCTAAGCTTAGCAGTGACTATATCCAATTTCCTTATTGATGATATCAGGAACGATGTGAATGAAATATAATCATAACACATCGTTATCCTTTATCGCGCGATTCATAGTCCAATAATGCTGCATTATGTGCTCGCTCAAAACGTCATTATAGTATATCTTATCATGATTGTGTCTGCATCTGTGTAAGTCGCATTTACTTTTTCCATTCCGCCACCATTCGCGACCCAGGGCCCATTCTGCAGAACCAAACGATTCCACGCTAGTTACGAGCATTCCATATGCAATTTTTCTCCTTTCTACATTGAAATGCTTCACTATTTTCACAGTTTTTAAAGTATTTTAATGAATAGTTCGCAGAAACGTTCCCGTATTTAAATAAATACGTGGAATTGTTAGAATTTGCATTGCGCATTTTCGTTGTGATTCTACGAAATTCATATCATGAAAGTATGTATAGATATGTAGACTTAAGTCATAAAATGTCTTAATAATACTCTGGCAAAAGAAATTCAGAAATAGACAGATAATTATTCATATTCAAGAAATGCTGAACTACTACAATTAAATAATGAAAGCGCCTACCGCCGCCGCTACAACTGAATCGGCGTAATTGAGAACATGCCAAGAGAATCCTAGTATGAGTGGGCTCATTAGTGAGTATAAATAACTTGTTCGGAACTTTATTGACTATGGTCTGAAGCGGCCTTACATAGTCATCTCTGGGCATTGAAACAACAACTTTGTGGTAAGGAGCTCCCGGCCTCAACAAAGACGCGAATTTGAACAAGCTCTTGAGGAGTGTAAAACTGTCTCTAAAAACTTTTCGTGCATGACGTTCAATTTTATTAAGTTCTTCGGAACTTAATAAAATTGAACGTCATGTTGTCGTTGAATTGGGGTTATGTGACTGCGGGAGTTTCCTCAATATTATTTTAAGTAATACTAGAATTTATTTGCGGTATGAAATCGAATAATTTCAGGAAATCAAAGAGAACAAAGCGCAAATATTTTGGAAATAACACGCCTGCATCATAACGTAACTTGGTTTTCTGTCTATCAACCCACAAAACATCTAATTACACTATTATAGTGTTGTTGAGGACTTTTAGAATGTCAACCACACACCGTTTGCGAGCGACAAAAATAAACCATTGATCGGAAATGTACTGAACGTCCAACTCGGCCGCAATTAATACATGCTCGGAACCAAATGATCGGCTCAGAAGTGAAATAGCTTAAACTGGAATGCTGTTCAATGAAAACCCGAACTTATTTAAAAGATGAAGGGATTAAAATCGATTGTCAAATTTCGGGATGGCTTCCGATCTAACCCCTGTTATAGAATCGTCGATGTACCATCGACATAGCAAAGGGCAGTAGCAGCGAGGTTTAATGACAACGGACTAATACAGAATCGAGGTCAACGTTAAGTGTCGCATTGGACTTGGCACGGACCCTTAATTGAGCGGTTATCGTATGGTCAGAAACGGAACGACAAAATTAACAAAAGCTCCAAGAAGTCATTGCTTAGTACTAATAAGTTATTTGCCGGAACAAAAATATATAGACCTAACATTATTTGGACAAGAACTTATAAACTTATCAACCAGACATGTTGTCTGGTCATAATAATATAGAAGATATATGTCGATATGAATCCTTCGACGACCCAAACATAGATTTTTTCCAATTTGACTGTAGTTGCTAAGCTAATGGGTTTTTCTGCAAAGAATTGGCTTTTATTTACATTACTTCGTGATATATTCGAAATGAAAAGTCGAGTATTTATGACCAAGTACCATATTTTAATCAGTTTATAAACTATTTTATATCTAATAGGAACCATGTGCTATAAACCGACATCTAATAAAAAAAATCTAAAAATAAAATCAATACTGGGTTAAATCAAGAAAACATACTGCGCCGACCTACGACGAACATAAGATCAGGAGAACAGAGAAACATTGATGAATTTGATTAGAGTAAAATTTGCAACATAAACCAATTACTTAATGGCATCCAAACAAAACCAATAGTTAGCAGAGCTAGCAAAGACTTTGAAGTTTTAGAAAACAAATCACGAACAAGAACATACGCAGCACACATGTTGAACGAAACTTGCAGACACAACTTGCTTGCAATTAATGGAAGAGTTAAGTCTTGAGACTAACTCGGTTATAAGTTATAACTACGTACATTCTCAAGCAGCTGCTCACTATGTAGTGTCTTCAAATCTTATATCATTGTTTACTACATCACATGATAGAAAGGCAAAGATGAATTACTGTAGATAATACTAGAAACTAAGGCGTGTTCCCCAGTTAATGGGTTGTGCAGGTCTGGTAGGCAGCCGCTCCACGTAAAATACTGGTATTCAGCTGAATCCGGCTTGTCTGGGAGCCGACCCCAATAAAGTTGGGAAAAGGCTAGGCAGATGAAAATGTTTGACGCATTTCTTTTCTGGTTTTCTTGATGAATACCAAAAAATTCTTATCAATCGTTTTAATATACATTCTTAAATCCACCTAAAGCATAATGACTTTGAACTTCATCTTCCTTTTTAATCATATTAATTTGTGCTAATCTCATACCTGTAATTAGGGTCACCGAGCAAAGTATTCATTTATCACCGTTTGAAAATTAAGTCGTCTTATCGCCATCATCAATCACTAGCAAACTGATTTGTTTCATTTTTCTTTATATTAGATAGATTCTCGTTTATCAGTTATCTTGCCTGATGGTAAACGAAGATGGCATGACCGATAGTGCAAAAATGGATACAATTAACCAATTACTAGAGCTTTTCCAGGTCATGGCTATTTTATCCTGCCATGTGTCTGTTAGTGTTTCGAGGTACAACCCTACATTTTTTATTGTCTATACTTTTTTCTCTATACATTCGATCATGATACTATTCGTCATTTTGTGATATTGGATCTTTATTTGCTGCTATTATTAGCTTGATTTAGTGCCATTCTTAAGAGACACATCCAGTTGCTCCAGCGTTTGGCTTTGCCATCGCTTTAGGCAACATATATTAGATCTCCGACTGTCAGTAGGTATACTCGTATTTATGTATATCTATGTCGATACTGCTGACATTTACGAAGGATATTTATCTAAACGTACACGTTTAGATAAACGTGCGCGTGCGTGCGTGCGTGCGTGCGTGTGCAGTCCCAATAACTGACGTTTTTTTATAATGTAGGTACACCTACATTATAAAAAAACGTCAGTTATTGGGACTGCCGATAGAATTGAAAACTTAGAAATTTAAGTATGAAATCTCATAATGTTTGAATTTTCACTAAATCCATTCAAATTCTCTCATACGCACAATTCATGAGCATGACGGTGACGCGAAACCATTAGATTTTCCCCTACCAAGAAGTGCCCAACGCGGCTAAAGAAGTTTTCACTTCCATAGCATACATTTTTTGTTTATTTATGGGAGTTCTGATCCAATACCGAAAATTCTTCTTTTACTGCTTTAAAGTTACACTACCACTGAACGACATTTTTTATCTCAATAAATGCACAATTTCTATAGGACAGGTTTTGTCGGGACTTCAGGAGCGAAACCGCAAGTAAAAGCCTAGTGTTTAATATAGAAGAGAATTTTCGTCGCTTACCGTGTGAAACTCGTTGGTGAATTTGTCCGACTACACCGTCGGTACGCAGTCGCTAAAATAACCAATTTGGGGACCCTCATCGCGCGTCACAAGGTAATGGATGGCTCAGAGCTCACTGTTGCGGTTATATTGGACGGGGAAAAAATTATATTTTGCTATTACCCTGTAAATTTCCCTGTAGCTCAGAAATGTAAGGAATAACGCTGCGTGGTGATTTCTGGGACGTGTGTATGTGTGCATGCATGAGTTAGTAAGCAAAAAAAAAATGCTGGATATCACTGTCGGTAAATTAACGTTATATTTCAACTTTATCATAACTCCGTATTAACGAATATGTTTTTGTCATCTACTCTAATAGTTAACAATAAAAACACTGCCCAATATAGCCGGAAGCGACTGATGTTCAAACAAAACAATTACGTCACTAACATTCGCAAAAACACGTTAATCGTATACTTGTGAACACAGCAACGTACCTAATTCTGTCTTAGATATAAAGAACCCAAGAGTTCAAGTCGTGTCTGCTTCATCCATTACACAGTCCTCTAGAGAATACCTGTCTTAAACAAGCTTGTACCATTTTTCTTTACTTAGAGATACATCTGTCTTGCCGACAAATTAAATTATTCAGACGATTTCTTATATATCGGTCATGGAAATAATGAAAATAGGCAATTTAAAAATCTATATGGACATTAGGCAACAATAGGCTTCACTCAGAAATTATAACAATAGCTCGAGCTATTGTTATAATTTCTGAGTGAATGTTGGCCATAACAATGTTTTGAAACAAGTCTTTTGCATACACTACTCTGTCAAGAAAATACCGGAAAAATCAATAATAAAGAAAAAGTTAGCTATTCCTCTAATTCATTTCATCACTCACATCTTCAATCATTTTATCAGTTTCAAAGTATGCTTCTTCAGAAACGATACACAATCATCAAAACATTGTTTAAACACTTTTTTCAGAATTGAGTTCAGTTCTCGCCGCGAATTCTCCTTTATGTCTTCTACCGAATGAAAACGGGTGCCACGAAGTGGTAATTTGAGTTTAGGAAAAAAGAAGGAGTTGGCTGAAGCCATTGTTTTGTTCGAAGTTGTTGTCCATTATCAAATCCGCACTACACACCAGATACCGCACTGTATTTAATATAAATAACATATTATAACAAACTCCGTGCTAAAATGGAAGACAGTTGTGCCAATCTAACAAAACAAAAAAAAAATTGGAACCATTAACAAATCATCCATTCCCGATACTTTTTTGAATAAATGTATGTATGCCTGTAGTGTACTTTCTTAAATAAATTTAGTTTAAAGCAATTAAAGTACTGCATTTCATGTTATACTGGTTGCAACTACTATTATAACAGTTTTCGTTATCTTTACTACCTCTAGCTGAGGCGCTTTTGTATGATACGACTATCTTGATAGTTGACATATGAAATATTATCACGGTGGTATCTACAGATGCGATAGTTTGTTGATTTATGAAAACATAGGCCACATGTGTATGTATTTATTTAAGTCAAATAACAGATGTAATGAACCCAAAGTAAATATGATGCGACCACCACTCCATTAAATATATAAAACTAAACTGTGGAAAGTAACACAGAATATTTTATTTGTATTGCAAAAAATGCTCCGAGATACAAAACAAACAAAAGCGCTGAAGTATTTAACAAACAAATAACCAGCAAATGTTGTAGAAATATGCATGTAAAACAATTCTCAAAATCATTCAACAATACCTACATAAGTCCTATTTAAACTATATAACATCCATGTTAATAGCAAAAATAAATTTCCAAAGAATTTCATGTTATTATGAAACCTAGACGTTACAGAAGTACCCAGTACATACTCACAACACAAAGGCAGACGTAGCCTCAGGTCTATTTTGTAATGAAAGCAAAAAAAGTCCGACCCACCGCGTCCTCCGGCTAAATACACGTACAAAATAGTTCACCCCGAAACCTTCGGGCAACGTGCAGCGTTTGCAGATCGTGAGCCCTTCATTAAACTTGAAGGCAAAAAGTGGGCCCTTATCTAATCTGCAGTTGTCCCTTCTTGCTTTGCAGCTGGTCCCGTACAAATGTACTTGACCCCAATTTTATCTACTGCCCAACTGCCCAAATAAATTCGTTCGTAGTTAAAAATGGTTGAATCGTTCCCCGAAATTGGATCGTTGTCATGATAGAACGAAAATAGTGAATCAACTCATCCAAGCTCGTGTCGTGAAAGTTAATGTGAGGGGTATACCAATACTATACTTGATCTAAATTTTGGAATACTTTTTACGCATCAGAATTTGACAGTCGATAATCCCTCGAAGTCATTCCGGTGTACGTTTCTACAATTTCTTGGAATTTTTGGCCTAGCCAAATAGCGGAACATATGGCACAGGGAACTTAGGGTTTCCCGACACGGATAGGTTAGTTTCGAATGGTGTGATGGGAGCTTGATTGAGTGAGCGAAGCGAGCGAACTTAGTCCTTGTCATGCCATTCATGTTATTTTTTATATATAATATTTATAAAAAACTTCATGACAAAATGAGTTTATAAACATGGTATACGGGATCATCCTTGCGCGTTTCATAAGATGGCCTTCCACTGCTGAGAGCAGCTTCACCAAATTAATTGTTTCTTACAAAATCCTTTTACTGTTGTTTTGCCCCTTGCGGGCTTTTTTTCAAAACGGGTTGCAAAAGCCGTTAAAAGAATATTGATACCAGTATAAACTTATATAAATATGTGTAACAATGAACAGATTTAACGAACTGTAAACCACGGTCTACAAACTAGGGTACTCCAGCTTCACTTTGTATAGATTTCATTGCGCTCATTGATCAATCAAATCACGCTCTCTTTATACTGTCATCCTTATTGAAGCTCTGATGCTCTAGAGCGAGAGTTATGTAGGTAAGTACCAAGCACCCAGACACGTTTGCATAAAAATAAATGCAATTTTCACAAAGACTGGAAGATTTATAGCAATAAAAATGGTGCCAAATCGACTTTCTCAGTTGCGCAAAATGTATAAATGTCCGGAGCGTCCAAACGAATAGAATCCTAAACAAATTCTATCGATCGACAAATTGTTGGATCTTAGGCCGTGTTCCCCCAATAAAATCGTGCTGAATGTGACAAGTGCGATTCGTTTTTCATTTTTCATATAATGACGCCTCCTCCGGGCACAAAGCCCGTTTTATAGCCATCATAATGGGATTGTGCTCTTTCATCAGCCGACTTTTATGAGCGACGCGTCAGCTTTGCTGTGGGACACCAAAATTGAGACAGTATAACTAACTACTTTTACCCGGCCACCCATTTAGCGGTTGCAACTCTTTATCACATTATGAACAGCAAAATATGTGCATGAACTTGTAGGAAGGTTAGTTGAACAAAAAAATAGTAAACAATATAGCATATCTTTGTCGGAAACATTGGCTTTCCGCCACAACTATTGAACTTTGTACCGATTCAGGAAAACGTAGTGTCTTCGGCCACTTTCATCTGTTTATGCCGTCTATTTTCAGCTTTTGGCACATGGCACAAAACGCATACCTAAATCAAGAAAAATGATACAGTGCATGACGTGCATAGCAAAGTAATGTTTATAAGGCAAAAAAGCGTAAACCGATAATAAAGGACAATAACTATCGTGAACGATGTTGGTATATTTCCATTTGGAGCTCGAATATCTGTGAATATGAGCTGATAGAATGTAGATAGCCACCATATGCATCAATGTATCACATTCAAGCTGTTATGCATACGATCGTAGGTAACCTACCTGTGGTAAGCATTCTAAGGATAACTGTATTAATTATGAGAAGCATGACCAACATGTTGATATAGGCAGTATTGCTATATATCTAATTGGTATCGAGACAGACGCAGCAACCACACAAGACCTTGAATCGCTTGTATCAACATTGGCGTCGACTGTTTTAAACGCTATTTTATGCATCAACAAATTGTAATCAGTAATTATAGTATCTGAATCTAAAAGTTCTGTTTTATTTGATATTCTAGAACCTTCATTTTATGATAAGTTATTCCTTTTGTCGCCCATTATCAGGTTTGTGTGACAGAGAACTTGACTTTTGAAGGTTTCTCAATGTTTCCTTGTGATGTTTTTGTATTAAATTTGAAATAAAATTGATGTTGTTGGATGTTACTTGTGCTTCAATATTTATGTCCTATTAAGTTAATTTCTTTGAAAATTGTATACATTGTTTTCTTTATGTTCCTATAACTATATCGTAGTGATATTTGTCGCAGTCATTATTTTGTTGTTGTATATAGAGTCTATATACAAGTATAGATGGTGAGGCAGTCTATATTATAGACTGCCTCACCGTCTATACTAAACACAATGGAGAATTACCGTAAACGACGCAGATCTCAGTTATTATACAGTGTTAATAGACCAAAAAATACCTACCTATGTATATCTGACTTTACAATTCATGTACATATATGTACCGCTAACTACGCGTAAATTCATACTTCAATTGATTCGTATTTTGTTCCATAACTGAATAATTCATTTCATTATCCTTGGATTTCTTTCAGGCAACAGTCATTTTAATGTTATTATAATTTATTTCTTCTATGTGTGTATATTGTTTATTGGTATCTCGATAGCTGAGTTATGGTAATTAGAGAAGTTCAATAATTGATCAATAGTTTACACAATAACACAAAAAATAAACTAGACCCAAATTGTGACCCAAGAATACACAATTCATTGATAAGAATTGTGTATGTTTGGGTCACATTTGTAAAATGTTTTAAATAGGTGTAGGTTATATTATGAAATTGACAATCGATAATGACCTTTTGATTGTCATCTGTAGCTAAACCTGAAACTAATTTCGATAATGGGCGTGTTTATGTCATTTTATTCTTATCACAAGGCATGGCGTGACTGTCTGACATTATCTTATCTTATTTATCTCTTATTTTTTCTCAAACTGTCTTTTCTGTAAAAACATAAACAATTACGGAAAAAGTAAACCACACACGTTTACGTCAAGTAGTACGTAACAAACCTGTTTGTAGTATGAATAAGCTAGTTAGTCGAGCAGCGGGCAAGGTGTTCCCAGCTGTTAAAAAAGATCACGCGATCAACATTTACACAAGTACCAAACCGATTTGTTTACTTTACTAAAATTTACCTCAACATCATAACGACACTAAATTATCAAAGCAATTTTTTTTAATTCGCTTCTATTATTCCATTCATGCAATTAAACTACAATCAATTTCACAAGAAAACCAAAAAAAAATACTCACAATCTGATACAGCCCCACTGCTGTTCGACGCTAGTACACCGAATGTTTTAACGTTTACAACACATAAAAATACTAACCACCACATAATGGCACAAAATTTGGGGGCTGCCCGATGACAGCCCACCAAAAGGAACATTCGTCCTGTAAACTTTCGATTTTACGAGAATCACTATGAAGCAACACTGCAGGGCAAATCCAGGAGCGTGACAGGATTACGTCACGTTCATAACACTGTTAGTTATCTTGCGGATTGTGGTCACTGTTATTAATACTGCGAGGGGCAATATTTTGTTGATAGGTTGGTACGCGAGAGTTTTGAGGTTATTTGTACGTGCCACTGGTGCGAGCGCGACGGAGAAATGTCGCTTGGCAGGTGAGGCGATGCGGCGCGGGCAGCTCGCCGCTAGATGGCGCGGGGGCGCGTGACGTCGCTCGCTACGTTTAGTTTCGGCGACCGAGCGGCGGCGCTGCGCTACTGATTCTAGCTACAGATTTTTCCAACGCATCACGCGAACGACACGATCTTAAGTCTCGCTCACATGCGATCTCGAGTACAAACGACTATTTACGACAGCGAAGGGTCCACCATTAGTTTTTATGAGTTAGCTTCTTTATTACATGAAAACGCGTCTGTTATTGCCAGTAATCTAATACAGTTGATATTGCAATTCCGGAATATCGGCTGTATATTTGACGTGTATTAAACACTGTAAGGATTTAGGTCATATCAAAAATCAAAATAAATTACGCAAGTTTTCGAAATTCTGTCATTTCAAGCAGATCCTGGGAGAGTTCACTAACCTACTCATTCCATTTCAAACGTATTGTGAAGAAACAATTGTTTCCGAAAGTGCGCTTTTCTATGCAATTCTATTCTTAGTAAAATACCTGAGTAAACGTTGAATACTCTTAGAAGCAACTCCTAAGCAATTTTTAAATACGGGAAACACAACAATACAACCTTTACAAACGTTTACTAAATCGTTGTAACAATAAACATCAGTCAACGAAAAGTTGGCAACGCAACGATAAAAAGATGCAAAATTGTGTCTAGCTGTGATCTCACCCTAACGCTGGAACAGGAATGCGCGCGCATCTTACCAAGCCGCCGTGGGAAGACGCCGGGGGGCGTGGCGTGAGTCGTTACGCACATACGTCAGTACGCAACGCCGCGATAACACCGACACGATAACACCCCGCTCTGATAACACTCTTCGTACATTCACTGTCAGATGCACGCACACAGACAAAACCCTCACTTTCACGTCGTTCTACGTCGAGATCGCACGACACCCCGCACTTTCTCACTGAATTCTGTGTGGATGGTCTCTGCCAATGTGTGCGTGCGATTTTCTCCTGTTTCAGCAAGTCAACAGTCCTCAGACCCGGTGTCCTGTCAACCGGCTTTTTATCAACAACACTCTTCTCGCCGCTGCCAACAAAAACACAACGGCCTCCTGAATTCACCCGGCTTATAGATGAATAAGGAACCCCCGCTAAAGTATCCTTCTTTACAGCGTCTGAATAATGGAAAAGGCTTTCGATATGAACAGAACAATCAAATCTTGAAGAGCATTCGTTTATTATTCGATTATTTATTCATATTTTTCCTATTTATGTGGAATTAATCAAGTTTCTGCTCTTCGTAGTTTATTGGCCATTATATCCGATAAGAAACTTGTAAATAGTAAAATATAATAGTATCGCTTGGAATTTCATTTCATACCAAAACGTGCTACTTTTAGACTTGGCTTACGGGAAGTTGTCGCACGCGTTGTTTTTGTTATCAAGAAGTAACACGTTACTATTTTCAGATTCGCCAGATGATCAACGGAGCGTCTATTTACATTCTAATTAGAATTTATTTAGAATATTATCACATCATGAGGATATATGAAGGTACAGTTGCTAAAATACGTTTAAGTCTAATGTATATTGTACCAGTAGATTTACAAACATTAGCAAAAGGAGTTCGAAAAGCTACAAGTGTAAGTCAAAATTTCTTTACACATAAAGTCTATGTATAATAGGGTAGTTGACTAAAAAAAATTAATTAGGTAGTCCGTCATATAGATTTCCAAAACATACTGGACACGTATTTTTTCTTTATTCACGTAAATAAAAAACGAAGACGATACAGTGCGATGAAAACTCGTGTGTCGTCACTACGTACTACAATTTTTACGACGGCGTGACGTCACAAGCCCCCACTCCTGATCTTTGATGCTTTATATCTTTGTCAACTTTTATAGATTTGAAAAAGCAAAAAATACGTATCCAATATTTTTCGATAATCTAACCGACGGACTAAATAGAATCATATTTTTTTAAATCAGGCAACATCCCTATTCTACTAGGTAAGTACGATGCAAGTTCGACTGTATCTGAACATCAATCTATATCTTCTATACTTATAATAAATCTGTAGAGAGGTCAATTCTGTACAAGGAATATATTTTCAAAATAACTATCAGGGGGTGATTAGTGATCGATACTGGTGCCAAAAATGCAATCAGTAAAATTTTTGTCTGTCTGTCTGTCTGTCTGTCTGTCTGTCTGTATGTTCTTTATAGAAACAAAAACTACTCGACCGATTTTAACGAAACTTGGTGCAATTATTCTTCATACTCCTGGGTAGGTTATCGTATACTTTTCATCACGCTACAATCAATAGGAGCTGAGCAGTGAAGGAAAATGTTGGGAAAACGGAAGAAGTTACTCCATTTTTTAAGCTTCCGTCGCGTGTGTAGCCTTATTGGTTAAAGTTACATAGAAATCATGTAATACGGAAATGTTCTACATAAAATTATCTAAAAAATATCCCGAAACAGCATGTCTATCTTTTGTCAATTTTAAACCGATCGGGCTGAGAGTTTCAAAATCGGGGGTAAAGTAACTATTCCACGCGGACGAAGTCGCTGGCAGAAGCTAGTTTCTAATAATTAAATAAACAGCTCGCCAGCACGCAGATAAACTCAGAGAGGATTTCGTTGTGTGGCAAAAATCATTGTTAAAATAGACTTAAGTATTTTGGAAATAAATAATTACTAACCACAACCTTTTTTTTTTTTTTTTTTTTTTTTTGGATGGGAAATCATCAAATGACCCCTCCCGCCCTGGGTGGAGCGGTAGGGAGTGTCAGACTTTTACTGACTAAAACCCACCCGTGCTCCTCCATGTGCCCTTTGCGTTCCAGGGCCGCGGCAACTCTCTCGAACAAATTCCGCAACCCTAGCAGGCACCGACCCTATGGGGCCCCGTCTCTGGTGCTGACGGCTCCTTGAGGCGCGCGTGAAGCACAACGCGTCGTCGACTCAGCCTGGTATCGGACGGCGAGCCACCCACGCTCACCGTCCACAGGCATCAGCCACTGCGCAATAGCACAGCGGCCGACTTGTCTCTGGAGGAGGCCGAAATGGGACCATTACTGGCACTCCATTTCAGCCCCCTCCCGAGTACCGGGAGTCGCAGCACCCACAGCAGAAGCGGCAGAAGCGGCGACGGAAGCCGCGGCGGCGGCAGAGGCGGCGGCGGCGGCGGACCTCTTGCCCTTGGTCGGGGCGGATGGCGCGCAGGCCCTTCCCCCAGCCCAGTGCTCGGCCGGCTTGCCAACAGCCGCACATGCACTGCAGTGCGGCGTGGCCTCGCACGAGCCAGCCCGATGACCGGGCCGACCACAGCGGAAACAAAGTCCACTGCGGTCCACCTCCGAGGAGCACATAGCTCCCGTGTGGTTGCCCACATGGCAGCGGTAGCACCTCAGAGGTCTGGGTTCCAGCAGTTTTACCCGCGCAGAAACCCACCCCACCAAGAGCCTTCGACCCTCCGACACTGTTCTGGCCGCCGTCACGGGGCAGCTCACCACAAGGGTTTGCATGCCCGTGTTGTCAGGCCGGAGGGTGCCCGCCTTGACGAGCTCGGCAGAGCACCCCCCAGTCCTGGCGACGGCGGCCACAACCTCCTCCTCCGTCACGGAGTCGTCCAGGCCCACTATGCGCATGTCAATGCACTTAGTCGGCCTGGACACTCGAACCTCGTCCGCGGGGAGGACCTCCTTCAGCCTTTCGGCCAGGGCGTCCGCGAACGGGCCACTCTCCGCTCCGGCGAGCTCGAGCTTCCGGGCACCGGTCAGGGTTCTCCTGATCCCCAGGCCCCCAGTGATGCCCAGCTCCCGGAGGTTCACCGCCTCCTTCGCCCGCTTCATCAGGGCGAGGTACGTCACACCCCTCTGTTCCGCTTCCGGCTGCAGTGTTAAAACCACAGCCGCGGACTTCGGGGCGCGAAGCCCCGCCGCGATGGCGTTGGCCTTCCGCCGCTGCTTCCTCGCCTTCCTCCTGGCCGCCTCTTTGGCCCTCCGCTTCTGGCCAGCAACCTGCCACTCGGCCCCGGCCGCAGGAGGGTCCGAGGGTGGGGGTGGGGGCGGCTGTGGCACCACTGGCGCCGCAGCCTTAGCCGCTCCTCCCCGAGCCTTCCTCCCACCCCTTTTCGCCGGGGCCGACTTGGTCGTCGCCGGCGTCGCAGCCACCGGCACCACAGGCGCTGGCGCTGCTCCGCCCTTGGCCTTTGCCTTCGCCTTGCCAGACGTTCCCGGGCTGGCAGCCGCGGCGGCCGCGTACGAAGCCGCCTTCTGCTGCTGGCCCGGGGCCCTCTGAGTCGCCGCTGTTGCCGCTGTTGGGGGACGCCGGACCATGTCCTCCAGCATGGAGAACTGCCTCCGGAAGGGAGCCAGCTCCTGCCGTACCAGGTCCCGCACCTGGCTCAGCACTTGGCCCCCCTCCGGCGCTGCCGGACTCAGTCCCCCTTGCGGCTCTACGGAGACCGCTCTGGCCATCCCCGCCAGGTCCCTCCGGAGCGACTCATTCTCCTGAACGAGTCGCTCCGTAAGAACCGCGAGGCGGGCGACCTCCGCCCGCAACTCCGACGCCTCTTCTGAGGCAGTCCCGCCAGCGTTGGCCGCCGCTGCCGCCAGTATGGAGGCTTTGGCCGCACTGATGGCCTCCCGCTTCGAGGACTGCTTCCTCTTGAAGGCCACAGCGCGGATCGCGGCCTCCACGACCTCCGCAAACTGGGCCCTCTGGTCCTCAACAGCGGGAGGTACCTCTCCCGGGGACTCCAAGTCGTCAGAGTCGAGAGGAGGCGGACGAGTAGAGGGAGCCCTGCGACCGCTCCCTCCAGGGCGACGCCCCTCCTCCACCAACCTCTCGGCCCGACGCTCCACCTCCCGGGTAGAGGGTGCAAGCCCCCTCCCTGCCTCACAGCCCCTGCCCCGCCTAGCGGTGGGGATTTTGCGGGCGGAGGCAAATTCGCCCTCGGAGGACGACCCGCTGTCATCCTCCCGTCTGGGCCGCTTGCGGAAGAACTTCACGTTCTCCGCAGCAGCCCCCCCTCTCTCATCTCCCGAGCCCGCCGAGCTGACCGTTACTAGGTCTAGCGCGGAGCCGGAATCCAACTCCACGCCACCCCGGCGCTCAGGCGAACCCTCCTCTGCGAATTCGTGCGCCATCAGCTCCTTAAAGGAGGCGGATCCGGATGACGACGACGAATTGGAGCCTCCTCGGCTCTTGTTGCCACTGGCAAGCGGAAGACGTTTGGTGCCCACCCCAGAGTACGGAGGGCAGCCCGCCGAAGCGGGGTGGGATTCCCCGACCGCTGAGCAGTCGGGACCCACCTGGGGACTCATTTTACAAGCGTCTTGTTTCATTTTTTGTTCCTTTTAAGGGTGCGGTCCCTGTTCGCTCCGCCCCTTCTCAGGGCCTTCTCTCCTAACTCACCTCTGCACCTGCTCGCTGCTCCCACAGTCACGTCTGATAATCAGACGCGTACCAGAGAGCAGCGAGCAGGCGTGTGTCTCTCTTGGTCTGATCCCTCACTTGCGACCTTCCGGCATGAGTGGCTCTACCGGGAAAGCTCGCAAGATCATTGGGACGCTCAAGCCCCACCACGACGACAACGTGGAGACACATTCGGTGGGGAACTAACCACAACCTGAAAACACACAATTATATTATTTTATTGGTTGCCAAAAGACTGTCAAAATAATGTCAGCGTGGTTGGATTGCATACACAAAAACTCTGCTCCTACAAAATACCTGAACCCAGATTGATTTTAGGGCATTAACAGGAAACGTACCCACTACATTTCACGCATCCCCAAATAGGGTCATTCCAAATTACTTTTACACTATACATCCCGAGATTCTGGGTCATCGCCGGCCGCCAAGAGAGATGCGATTTTTCAAAAAGCAGCTGAAACGTGCGAGCGTGTTACTCAATAAAACATTTCAGGTGAAACGTGAGCTGAAGCCAAATTAACTAAACGTGATTGTCGCGGACACTTTTTATATAAGAAACAGGTTAAACAAAAAAAGAGAGAAAGTAATAAAGCAATAACAAGCATACTACTGCAGAATATGAAGTGAGAATATTGATAAAATTACTAAGTTGGCACAGACGTGCTGTAACGAGGTAGTATAGCACCTGATTTGTATTCTGTCTTTTATTTAGATTGGATTGGAGTGTAGCAAACGACTAGAACCTCGAGGACACAGCAACATTTTAAACCGCCGGAAGTATTCTCAATCGTTTGCAGTGCACCCTTACTTTGTTGTGGACACTAGTGGCCATAACTTTATCATGTTTTTATTTTTGTGTGAGCGCTCGCTCGGTTCTTTGAATAAAGAACTTTAATGACAACTATTCTAATTAAATTTAATGAGATCCTCATGCAAGTTGAGTATGCAAATCAAGTATCTTGACTTGGCTCGCGAGGTTGTCAACATGTGGGTTGTGGACTACCGGCCAATGCTGAATAACCACGAGCCTCGCCCAACATCAAAGGAGGCTCAACGAAAGCGGCTGGATCAAAGGCTTGATTTAAAAAGCGGTACTTCTGAACAAGACTCGTATTGTTAGGAGGTTCCTGTCTCTGGAGCCCTGAGCCGAGAGGTACCCGATATCGAAAGGCTGTAATTTTATAAATTCATGTTTTAAAATAATTTTTTTTATTACTTATAAAAAAGTTGTTAGTTTTTTTTTACTTATTTAATAACGTAATTTAAATAAACTAGCTGACTTAAAAATCATTTGTTGTTAGCCTTAAGTGGTATTTGCTTTTGAGGCTGTTGTTACGTTCTCGAAGGTAAAGCTTAGGTATGCACTCAGGGCGATTTTGAAATCGGACAACTCTTTCACTGACGCTTACGTGGGATTGGACAGGATATATTTTCTGCTACAAGCCATACGAGAAATAGGCAAAAATAATCACCAAATGGGTTCCATTAAATGCCAAGCGACATCGCGCGGACCACCCGAGGCGTATATGGCTGGGCACCCACGGAAAACACTGGCCCGTTACTAGTAAAAGACAGAATCGTGTGAAAACGAGAGAGGGAGTCTGAAAAGGCCCGTCTTTGCCCAGCAGTTACACAAAATAAGCTATATAGATAAAAAATGCAACAGATTGTCTATGAAATTGCAACTCATGGTGTATAACAATATAACAGGGATGTTGCCTGAGTAAAAATTATATGATTATGTTTAGTCCGTCTTAGATTATATAGATTATAGAAAGATATTGGAGACGTATTTTTTCCTTTATCGAATCTATAAAAACTGATGAAGATAAAAAGCATCATAGATCAGGAGTGGGAGCGTGTGACGCCACGGCCCGGTAAAAATTGTAGCGAGTAGTGACGTCACACGAGTTTTCAACGCACTGTATCGTCTTCATTTTTTGTTTATGTGAAAAAAGAAAAAATACGTCTCCAATATTTTTTGGAAATCTATCTGACGGACTAATCAGATTTTTTTAGTCAAGTACCCTATTATGCCTTAACGCAAACAATTATTAAATTTTCATCTAGCTTGTTCTTTTGTATGATGTTAACAAATACAGGTAGTTTATGAACAAATATGTACATGCCATAAACACAACCACAGCAACCATTTAGATAACTTTATACGTAATATAATTATATTCTGCTGCAAACTATATAATAATAGTTAATTTTACCACTTATACGCAACAAACAAGCAAAATGAAATAGTTCAACTACAAACGCTACAATATATTCTGAAATGTTAACAAGCATACAATTATAACGAGGTTCTGGTACTACATATAATATATACGTGTATTCAGTACATTGCATTACATTAATTATAATGTAAACTGCCACAAAGCAAAGTAATATGTTTGAATAAATATTCATACTTAATATTATTATTTTCGTGAAACGTGGCGAGCCGTTGATAATTCCTATCATTATGAATTTTCTGTTAAGTCTTATTGAATTTTGATTGGGCAAGGCAATAATTATAACTGCAAGTGCAGTAATAATATATATGACCCCGACCTTTCAAACTTTTTCCCTTCCCAATTTTCTTTAAGTGGACTAAAACAGTTTTATCACTAACACCGCAACCTGCAGCTAACTGGGACGTGGTTTGCGATGGATCCACTTCTACAATAGCCTTCAATTCTTCATTATCATCTTTGGTCTCCGGCCGTCCACGAAGCTTATTCTGCAGGTCGAAATTTCCAGAACGAAAACGTTGGAACCAAAAACGCACTGTCTTTTCTTTTGCGATACCACCGCCTGTATGGCGGTGGTATCGCAAAAGCCATTCATCCTTATATGAAACTACATCGTATACCAAAATATAATATCGATCGAACGAAAGAAAGTAGCTGAGCGTCTCTCACCAATGTATTCCCACATATGCTTCATAATCAGACCCTTTTTTTCTGGATGTGAAATCATCAAATTACTTCACCCGTTCTGGATGGAGCGGAGTGTCAAATTCCCACTGACTAAAACCTATCCGTGTTTCTCCGAATGCCCTTTGCATTCCAGGGCCGCGGTAACACTTGCAAACAATCGGCAACGTGGCTGAGTACTGAGTCGATGATTAATAGAGAAGTTACTAGGTATGGAAAACCCTTAATAAATTGGGATAGTGTTGAAACGTTTAAATAAGAGATTTTAACGGTAAACTTGAAATCTATTAGTTACTTTCGCTACTAAAAGCTTAAACGAACGTAAATATATGAGAATCAAAAATCACATACACCTATAAACTTAAAATTAAATTGAATAACGAGATAGATCTATAAAAGGCTGAACCAAACGAACACAACCATAGACCTCAGAGCACTACTACGAACGAACTACGGAGGCTTTTTCTAACAGTAATTGTGCCAGTAAATTGCGCTGCGCACAAGTTTTGGTAATCGTAGTCATTATGTTTTCACTTGTCACTAGTCACTGCCTTTGACGCCGGCAAAAGTATTTTCAGGGGGATACAACTTCAGCACCCCAGCACTACCTTGAATAGGATAGGTTTTTTCTTTGGCCCATTCAGACCAAACAGAAATGCCACAAACTTATATGACTTATGCAGAAAAGCTCTTAAGCTAAAGAAGAACAATACGAGCGAATTGAGCTCGAACATGTTATCACCTGACCTCGGATAGGGGTTCGCTAGTATTATGAAGTTTTAGAGATATACTTCTTGAATTTATTCGTATATTTTAGATATTGAAATCAGGGTCCAAGTACACCCTTGCACCATGGTTTGTGGTTTGTATGGATAGTTTTGTTAATTTCGTCTCCATTTTTGGCCGGCAAATTGTCTCCTAGATCTGTGTTATAGACACCGACGAGAATACAACAATAAAACGTAGGACGCACAACCATGCGGTCACATTAAAATGCATTTACGATGTGTCCCGTAAACTGACGACAAATTATTTATTGCCTAGCGGATTTTATGTGAGGGAACAAAATGGAATTGTTTCACTTATCTTCGGGGATTATGCTAATGAGGATTGGATGAGTGTTTCTATATTTGAGAATCAATTTACTGAAATTGTAAAGGAAAAAATAGCCAAAGTCATCTTGAAAAGTCGTGACAAAAAATTGACTGTGTGCTTTTTATCTGTGGTGGGATCAGAGACTCGTGGTCATTAGTGTCCGGTCCTGACAAAGTTTTTTTTTTAATTTTAGTAGATAAGTTGTTTTCTTTTAAATTTGTCTATTTTTTTTTGTGCGTCTTTTCTGGCGGAATAAACGAGTTTTCTTTCTTCTTTCTTTATCTTAAGCTTTGGCAAGGCACCTTCACTTTGTCTCATATATCTGATGCAAATACCAATGGAGAACTTGGCTGAGGACAACACACTTGAAAGTAAAAGCAATCGAAAACAACATTGAAACTAACTACACAATTTAATAAAAAATAAAAAAACAAAAATAAACTTAGTACCTAACTATAATTCGGTTAGGAAATGACAGAGATTCATTAAATGGAACAAGATAAAACAAAAACACAAAAAAAAATGGCTGAAAAAATATATAAAAAATAGAACAAACCTTGAGCCAGCACGATTAAAACACAAAAGCACTGGATCCGCGACAATACACCGTACGTATCCATTATTTATCTGAAACTAAAATACAATTATGAACGACACATTTCGATGAGGCGCCGCGATAAACCTAATCTACTTCCCATGTTCCGCCTGTATTCCGCTTTGTATTGATATTGACAAGATGACAATAAATAAAAATAAACTAGCGATTTTATTCATGTAACGGTATAATATATTCTTTAAGCTATCGCTTCTAAATGTCAAATTCAGCTTTTTATAATAAGCTTATGCAGTTTTTGAGAAACCTTTGAAATAATTTTTCTTTTATAATTCTATTTTCTGTTAGTGAGGGTTAGACTTTTCAGTAGGAGGCAAGCTGAAAATGCCAAATATAGAGAGAGAGACCTTTGCCCTGCAATGGGATAAAATTGGCTAGATTTGATTTCAAAAGTACCAAACTATTGGAATCCGTTAACGCTTGACCGAACTATGAGCCATTGAAAGCCAAAAACCGCAAACTATTAATCAAACTAAGTGGTTACTAATGATCCCAAATCGAACTTTGAGACCACAGCCACGCTACACTTGCCGCGTATACCGAACAAGACGTCACAGCACAATTAAAGCACCGAGGCGATACATCGACGTCCACAAATCCATGTCTATTAATCCTACAAAGGCTGGGTAATGTGTCTACCTTTGGCCCGAACACCGCCCCCTACTTACTGTATTAACGCAAAGCTGATAATACTGCAAGGACAATCCTTTGAATACATTTCAAAGACTACAAAAGACGTTGTCCAATATTGTGAAGCAGCGAAGATTATGTAACGCTGAGCTTGTATCTAAACTAATAAAGTACTTTGTCTGAGAATATCAACTTGAATACATTTTAAATAAGATCTGAACCTACACTGCATCCTAAAATACAATAGTATTTCAATGACGTAGAAGGTTGAAAATAGTACTGAACAAAGGGGATTTATAAGATTTATGTTTGTGTTAATCCATAGGATAATAACCCTATCTGTCCATCTTTCGCTCTGTTTGTCACCTCTTCATATCGTAACAACAAGGATTTGAATAAAACTATGCAGTATAGACTATATCGAATTTCACTTTCAATGTCAGAAGTTACTCCACATCCAAAGGCTCTTGCAGAGTTTCGCTATTTAATTAAATTTACTATTGTATATGTCAGTTTACAGTGACATATACAATAGCAAACTGAATTAATCAAATAGAAAACGCCATATGATTGTATCTTCTTCTTTGAGTGCCATCGTCTATAGGAGGTTGGCGACCATCATGGTATTTTGGACCCTCGACACAGCAGCTCTAAATTCCCGTTTGCTTTTGTTGTACCATTGGCGTAGATTTTTAAGCCAAGATGTTCTTCTCCTTCCTGGACTTCTTTACCCTTGCATCTTCCCCTGAATTATAAGTTGCAAAAGGTCATATTTCGAGCTGCGCATAATGTGGCCAAGATATTTGTTTTCGCCTCTTGACAGCGTTAAGAACCTCCACCTTTTTCCCCATTCGTTGCAACACTGTTTCATTTCGTACTTTGTCTCTCCAGGATATCTTTAACATTCGTCTGTAAACCCACATTTCGAAAGCTTCCACTTTTTTGCACAGGGCATCTGTTAAAGTCCAAGCTTCGACGCCATACAAAAGAATGGAGAAAATGTAGCAGCGTGCAAAAATATGATTGTATAGTTTCGCGTAAAATTGTAAACATTTTTTTCTTAATAAGGCACAAATATTTCCTTTCACGGTGACATAATAGTCATAGATATATATGTATATATAATATGTTTATTTATGTATGTTTATGTCACCGGATAATTGCAAAATGCGTACGATTATAGAATATCTTGAGAGATTGTAAACTCTTGATTTAATTGTCAACTGAACATTTCGAATTATTTTTAACACGTCAGAATTTGATAGTCTATAATCTCTCGAAGTCATTTCGATAAATCCTGAACCGACATAAACTTACGACATGTTGGCGAACAATCAGTGTGCGGTTCTACAATTTATCGGATTTTCTGGCCTAGCCTAGCGGATCATAGGGCACAGGGAATTTAGAGCTCCCCGACATAGATAGGTTAGGTTCGAATGGTATGTGTTTTTAAACATATTTTGATATTTAGTATGTCGAAATCGTTTCGTTACTTGCTTTTCTACAATTTCTCGGAATGACTTCGAGAGATTATAGACTGTAAAATTTTGATGCGCATTAAAGTGTTCCAAATGTTCAGTTGAAAATTTCTCGAAAGTTTACTCTCAAGACATTTTATAATTTTACGAAGTTTGCCATTTTCCAGTGATACATTGTATATTTATCTATATTACTTTATACTCTGGATTGATCCTATGCTCTATGCTAATCTCTCTCTATCACTCAAAGGCTTGCTGGGGGAAAACTCAACGTTGACTAAGAACAACGTTGACGTAGATAAGCTCGTATTTTTCGCTCTGTATTATGCATTTTATTATGGCTATATCTAATGTAAGTTGTTTAAATGCACAGTAAAGATTTATGAAAATGAAACTATTGAATTTGAATGGGATTTATTGTGTACAAAACTATTTTTTCATAATATATCGAGAAATTATAATGTGATAAAGATTACTTACAATCTAAAAAGAGCAGTGGTGGCCGAGTGATAATGGCCCCGATTTACGAGTTGTAACACACACTGCTTTAAAAACAATGAAGGAACACATCGTGAGGAAACGGGCATATCCTAGAATCAAAAATTCGAAGATATGTGATATTCACCAACCCGCACTGGGCCCGCGTGGTGGATTACGGCCTATTGCCTCTCCTAGAGAGGAGGCCTGTGTCCTATCAGTGGGAGCAGTAAAAGGTTAATTTAGGCTATTATTATACAATCTTACGGAGTCTGCAACTGTCCGATGACTTGCACATATAATAGGTCCAAAAAAGACAAAGATAGAATATTATGCAGCTACTATTTAAAACATTGGATAAAACAGATATCAGCGGATTATTCCATCGGAGATGCACTGAAGTGCAAGCTTGCACTCAGGCGGAATCCAGGTTTGACTGATCTCATAAAAGCTGTCTCGCATTGTTTATACCGAAGTAGTCTTAGTGCATTTGGAAATAGAAATGGTTAAAAATAGATGAAGATTTTCATTGGGATAAATCTTAGACCTGATAGGAAATATCAAAGAACTTGTGTATTTGTATAACTTATGAATGGAGACAAAAGCTGGGCTCTTGCCTCTCTCTCTAAAGTTTGTTCGGGGGCTGCCATCACTATCTGCAAAACTAGCTCATTTAATGGCAGCCGTGACGGATATTCTTGGGTTACATTAATTCTGTAAGTCGAAGGTTTTTATTAATTATTTAATTATTTTTCAATTATGTTTTTACCGTCGTCGTGGGTTTTTAACAAATTTCAATTTTGCCTTTTTTAAAATATTTTGTCCATTCTATCGATATCACACTAAAGATTTTTGTCTAAAATTATGTAAAAAATACTCACTGATTGGTACAATGTATGTTATGAATGTACGACCGTTCCTGTGCTTCACGCATCGAGCGGATTCTCGCAGCAATAATAGGTTATTAGATTAGACTAAATCTGATTAGTCCGTCTGATAGATTTCCAAAAACTATTAGACACGTATATTTCTTTTTTCACTTAAACAAAAAATTAAGACGATACAGTGCGTTGAACACTCGTGTGACGTCACTACTCGCTACAATTTTTACCTAGCCGTGACGTCACACGCTCCCACTCCTGATCTCTGATGCTTTTATCTTCGTCAGTTTTTTATAGATTTGATAAAGGAAAAAAAAAAGTGTCCAGTATTTTTCTATGATCTAACTGACGGACTAAACATAATCATATATTTTTCACTCAGGCATCATAGGGATGATGCCTGAGTGGGCAGCTGGATGTGGATTAAATTATGTCGTAATTAAATTGTGTCGTAATTAAATTATGTCATTTTTGCCGTCGTAATTAAATTATGACGGCAAAAATGACGGTGATGATGATAATACAGTACAACACTGTTGATGTCAAAGGCTATACAAAAAAATACAGTTTCTGTGCGATAAGCCACTGGAACGAGCTGCTGCGGATAAAAGATGCTGCTTTAATTAAAAAAGCGACCTGTTAGTTAATGTATTCACAATACGTCGCCTACCATCCCAGCTATATTGCTACAAGATACACTACATTTTTAAAACAAACATGTCTTCCTATGTGGCATAAAAATTCTTTCACAAACATTTTCAGAAACACCAGTTTAGTAAAACTGTGCAATATTCTAGCTTTTAGCTATGTTTACAGCGCACGTTTCGTAAAAACAAACGAAAAGAATGAACTTCTATTTCAGAAAGACCGAAATTCGGAAAAAAGATTTGGCTTTTTTCCGCCGTTTGCGTCGCTTTCAAACCTACATAGTCTGGACTAAAGCTGACTTCGCAAGGATTGTGGGGGCGATTCACCTGTAATTATGGTGGCAGCAGATAATTGTCGCCTCTAACACAAAAGACCCTAAATCATAGCTGAGCCAGCACTGACTGGTCGAAGTCTGTCTTTAAGGCTGCTTCGTAATTACAGATAGGGATTTACGTTCATATATTTTGAACAGAAGCTGGATAGTTGGGATTTGTTTTCATAGTTATTTATTAATCTCAGACAAGTCTGCAGTTGTCTTATAAAAAAAACTGTCTTTGTAATTAAAAGCTTATTGATATACACACATCAAAAGTACCTAGGGATCAAGTACATTTTAACTATAAACATTATCCAATTAATATGTATGTACCAAACCTAGTTTTCCAGACTAGTTTCTTACTTTTATTATATTTTTATTTTGTTAAATTTAAGAAAAGATACAAACTTTGCAAATTGTGGAATATTTACTTAATTTAATGTCGCCAATTAAATGACAAACAAGGCAACAATGAGGATTTTTTTTTATAGTAAGATCTGTGTTTCTACCATTGACACGAATCACAAACTTATATTGCTTAAAATCCTCAGCGCGCAGTATAACAAAAACTCAGTCACAAAAATCTACAACAAACAGATTCGTTTTAGAATCAAATTCACTCTCAGGAAAATTCCCCAACGGTGTAATTCCTAACTCGGCTAGTAACTAAAAAACAAATGATTATAATGTACACAAATTAACACGAATAACAACTCACAAAAGGGATGAATAATGAAGGTTTTATTAATACGCTAATTTAGAATTCCACTGAATTCCCCGATGAGCTTGTAAACATCCGACCGCAATAGTAAAATGTTTTGTGAAACAAAATTTATGGTAACCATATAAAATGACCATAACAGCACGCTTGTATTCCCAAAAGGATTAGTCAGAGGTATAGTGGCCCTAATGGTGGGCAGCCCTAAACCTATTTCCGGGCGCAAATCCAGGATCTGGGCGGAAACTGAGCACTTCCAGAAAACCCAATGATACTATACCGACCCGGGTATCAAACTCGGGAACTTTTCAGGAAAGATAATGGGGTGAAAAGGAACGGAGGGACGAATCTAAACAAAAGAAAACAACCTTTTTTATTTATATCAATTCACTAAAATTATAGACTATAAACGCTGCAAACAAGATTAAATTAATGTAAAATTCCCTTCAAAGTTTTATTTTGATTCACCCCTTTTTTTGGATGGGAAATCATCAAATGGCTTCTCCCGCTCTGGGCGAAGTGGAAGGGAGTGTCAGACTCTTACTGACTAAAACCCACCCGTGTTCCTTCTTGTGCCCTTTGCGTTCCAGGGCCGCGGTGACTCTTTCGAACAAATTCCGCAACCCTAGCAGGCACTGACCCTATGGGGCCCCGTCTTCTTTGCTGACGGCGCTTTGAGGCGCGCGTGGAACACGACGCGACGTCGACTCGGGCCTGGTTGCTATCGGACGGCGAGCCACCAGTGGCGTGCAGTGGTTCGAGTTAGGGTAGGCCAGAAAATAATATCCAAAAAAAAACACAGCACATTATTCAGGGTCGAAATTTGGTGTCTTTTTTTTTTTTTTTTTTAATAGGCAATTTAAATAAAAACTCATTTCATTAAAAATCAATCCTGAATAATGTGGTTATTTTTTAAAATTTATTTGGACATTTTCTCTGGCCTACCCTAACTCGAACCACTGCCATCCGCAGGCCCGCGCCTACGGTGGCCGGGAATCGCCCTGCGTTTCCCGACGCCCGGGGCGTCTTCTTTTGTTGCGATTTTGATTCACCCCTTCATTCCTATTTAGTGCTTTTGTAGACAGTGCTCGCGAAAACGAGTAGGTATATCATATTATTATAATACCGTCGAAGACTTGAGTGGATGCCTTCATCGACTATGTTACAAAATTGTTATTTTACAGAAACGGTCCCCAAAGTACTTATCCTTCTTATGCGAATATTCGTACTCATATGGCTTTAAAGTAATAGTTTTGATTTATTTTGGTGGATATTTTGTAGTAATTTTATGATATCGTTGAATAAACAAAAAATAGTTGTAGAGCAACGAATTTAAGTGAATCTGTGGCACATGAGTCACATGGCACCTTTTTCTGGATAGAAAATCATCAAATGACTTCTCCCGCTCTGGGCTGAGCGGAAGGGAATGTCAGACTCTTACTGACTAAAACCCAACCCCTCTTTCGAACAAATTCCGTAACACATGATACCTTCAGTCAGCATAAAAATAAAATTCACTTTTTAATTTGATTTGTAGACGTATATTCTATGTAACTTTGTATACCTACTATATATAGTACTAGCTGACCCAGCAAACGTTGTTTTGCCATATAAAAGAATATATAGAGTAGACTCACTGAACCGCGCAACTTCGTCTGCGTCACGTAGGATACCATTTTTGTAACCTTTTTCATTGATGCTCCGCTTCTATTCGTCGCGTGATGTTATATCGCATATAACCTTCCTCAATAAATGGGTTATTCAACACTATATAGAATTTTTCAATTCAATTTGATTCAGCAGTTCCTGAAATCTGTATCTTCAACCAAGCGTAGATGATGACAACATCTAGTTGACCCGCGCAATTTCGTTTGTGTCTCATTTGTCATGACTGCTCCGCTCCTATTGGTCTTAGCGTGATGATATATAGCATAGCCTTCCTCGATAAACGGCCTATCTAACACTGAAATAATGTTTAAAATCGGACCAGTATTTCCTGATATTAGCGCGTGCAAGCAAACAGAAAACTTTTCAAAAAGTTAAAACATTTCTTAGCTGTATCCCGCGGTTTCACTTGCCTGCGCCATTTATTCTTTTTGGCTCAGTGTTCTTTCTTTCGTCTCCTAAGGATCATAGCTTGATGTTAAATAATTATGGTTCTGGTATGCTGGTACTTTGTAAGTCTTCAATCACAATTCCAGCCCCAGAAAATTGGTCCAGCAGATCTCGAATTATAAGTGTTGTAACAAACCCGTCTTTGTTTTATATATATGAATATATGATATATAAAAAAATTAAAAAAAAATCCCTTCAAAGTTTTATTTTGATTCTTATTCAGTGCTTTTGTAGACAGTGTTCGCGAGAACGAGGGGCGGCTGCGGCAGCTGCAGATAATCTCAAACGGTGCAAATACAACGACCTTATTGGAAATTATGTATTTGAGCCGTTTGGGGTTGAAACACTAGGGCCGTGGGATCCGAGTGCTCATCGACTTTTTCGGGAAATCATTAAGCAGTAGGTAAGTCGAATCTTCACGTGACCAGAGGCCTGGCCTTTTCTTTGGTCAACGAATCAGCATTGCCATTCAACGTGGCAATGCGGCCAGTGTTCTGGGCACTTATCCCGTTGACAACGATGTGGTCGAATTTTTCGATACCCTATGAGTCTTTTCTCCTTTTTACTCCGCTTGTACATATATATATATTCTATATTATATCTTGTTTAGTTGTATTTTGTAAATATTAAGATTATGTTTTTAAAAGTGCTATAACTTAGTTGTACCTACAATAAATACATTTATGTAAGGAATTTCAATTAAATAAACCTCACATTATTTTGCTACTTAAAAATGCAACATAACAACTTCATGGACTAATGTGTTGGCTTATAATATTAACTATCCGTATCCATGACATATTAAGTTTGTATTCCCCAAAATGCATTGTAATAGTTTAATCTACACTTTGAAAGATTAATCGATGTTTGTAATCTCAGATAAGCAAAGTTTCACAGTAAAATGATCTTAGTTTAGGGTTTATTACTGGCTATCAGACCTTTAAGGAGCCCTGCGTTACCCTACTTAGATTTAATTATTGGTGGAATCAACCACCCGGTCAAGAAACTGACTAGACGCCATTTGCTTTGTATGAGTGTCCGTTAAGGAAACATTCTTGTTAATAGGTTAATCGTGTCTTAATAATTTCCAATGGGAATTGCTTTAAAGGTATCATAAAGATGCACTTAAGAAAAAGTGCTTCCTCTATAAAACAGAAAAAGGTTTCATTCAAATTCAGAATTCGAGATAGTGATCAAATAATGGAACTAAAAACTCTATGTCATGCATGTGAAAGTTCAGATCCAGATTTGTTTCTTCGTGTGTGTTTTTTTTTTCGATATACATACATATATATGAATACAGTATGTCGTACTAGTAACTTTTATAGGTATAGGTAGCAAAACACCCTCAAAAATCTACCCGTTACACAAATACAGATACATTTAGAGAGATTATTAAATACAGATTTCAATATTTACAATAATTAATTAAAATACAAATTTAAAAGATTGCACAATTTGGTATCAAAATAATAGATTAACCATCCGTTATCCATCCAGGCACCCAAAACGTTTTTTTAGGGATTTTTAACAAATGGTCACTTTAAATACACACCACTAAAGTCAATTTATTTGATTTGGTAACGATGGAACTAAAACTATAAATTCACGGATAGCTATAATATCTGAACGTTCTTTTTCATTTAAATATTGTAGGTAATACTCGAAGCGAGGATACTTAGTTGTTAACCCGTTTATTGATTTAAATACCTATTAGTTACATTTTTGGGTATTTCAACAAAAAAATATATATTAAAAAAAAAATCTTTTCAAATTAGTTCGTCGATTTTGGGAATAGAGTTCAATCTACCAGCGCGGCGATCAGGGCTCCAGAGAAACTAACCTTCTGACAATACAAGCCGTGTCCAGAAGTACTATTTTCTGAATCAAGCCCTTGATCCAACTGCCTAACGAGAGCCTTCTAAGATGTTGGTCGAGACCCGTGCCTATGAATCAGTAAAATGATTGCCAAAATCACAAATATAGTTATTAGGTTTTTAGGAACAAAATATTACGTACTTAACGTTTCTATCCTGAAACTCTAGACCGCGATGACAGATGTGATTACTGACCCCAATGAAAATGAAACCAAAAATATCGCCTACTGGATATTTTCCCCGCATTTACATAGGTCCTAGCTGCAACATATTAATCAAACAACCCCTCATTTGTCACCAGCGAATGAGCGCGCAGGAAATTGATGGATTCTCACTAAAATGTCCGCTTACAGAAATCCATGTAGCGTTTTAAATTAAATATTTTAATGGAAGCCCGGTATTAAAACAAATTGAATGATACTTCTATCATCAGCATCGTTTTAGCAATTTAAACATCGTAAGGATCAGTGCAAATTGTGTGTTAGCCAGCTATGACGTCGGTTACAAGATATGATGTGAAATTTTATATTGTTATCCCTATTTCCCTTCGTGATGCCGTAACTTGAGAACTACTTTACCGATTTCATTCATATATTTTATTAATTTTCTAATACCTATTAGGTAGGTACCTAAGAAATTGTATATTTGTATGAATATTTTATTTTAGCTAATCGAAGTATGGGGACATTTTGATGGAAGTTTGTTTATCCCTTTACTGGAGAATTCTGCAGGACGGGAGGCGATGAATTGAGCGAAATCGGTTTGTACTGCCTCTCGGTTGTTGTATTTTTTGTCCCACTAATTTTTTTTTCTAAATTTAAAAAAAAAGGGAAATCTGCTGATGGAAGCTCCCAGTTACCTACTGTACTTGGGTACGATGGGTGACGGAGAGCTTCGCTGCAACTCTTGTAGGTTTGCGATTGTCTGTTCTTCAACTCAATATTTCCAGATATGAAACGATTGAACCAATAGTGGACAGTGTTTATGTTAGCACTGTTAGGCTCGTACCCTTCGTTAATGTTTCGTGTTATTTGCGCAGCATTATTTCCAAGTAGGAACTCACATTCGTAAATTGTATGAATTTTCAATTTATCTATGGCGCCTAAACTACCACAGTTTGACAAAAACAAAACATTATCGAAAAATTTATATAACACGGTTTTCGAAAATTTATTTTAATTTCGAATAGCCCTCATTTTCAGATTTAATTATACAGAGATAATTAAATCTAAAAATGCTGGTTATAAAATCTCCAATTACATAGGTAAAGACTTATTACCTTGAAGAAGGTTTTTACGGAAAGAAGGATTAAGAAAATTGCGCAGAAATTTGGATAATTTAAGGAAAATTAACGACATGTAATACATCTGTCATTTTCTGTTTGACACGAGGTAGCTGCACGAAGTCTGCGCTGACGTTCATTGTCGAGGGTCACCAGAATAGTAGCATGAGGAACAGGCTGTAAACTCCTGCAAACCTCCATAGAAAAGGGAGGATACTCCGACCGCTTGGGTGTTGTGTCAGATGAACAACTGCTCGATAGTTAATATTGGGACCCGTTTCGCTCCGTTACTTTTCTTGCTGCAACGTTGCTCCCTATACAATGGATCTAGAAAGCAATGGCAAGATGACTTAGATGCCCACCATTAAGGCTGGTTCGAGATGGCACAAGAATAGCGTATTTGGAAGGATATGGGAAAGACTTCTGCTCAAAAGAGGGACACTGTAGGATACGTAAAAAAAAGTTATTAAAACTGTGGCCTGTGACATAATCTCACCTCTCACCATTATGCTCAGATGACAACGAAAAACTAAACTTATCAATATACGAACTGTTTAATCAATAAATGAAAATTATCTTTAAGATGACTCTATCCCCAGTCCTCCACATATTGCCACCGCATTTTATTTTTAAAGTTAAAGTACGTCCTTACCTAACGCCATGTTGCCCGCGGCTAATTCAGTGTGATCCCCGCCTAATGCTGTTTGGTGGCAGGCAGCATGGATGACGGAACTTCACTACGCTTGATAAAACAGCCGGGCAACAGGCAAAAAACTGTCGCCTAAAAAAACATCCGCACTTTGACTGGAGTCGAGCTGTCGTTATATTTACACAATAGCTGCTGCCCGTCCGTTCTAATTATTTTCCCGAAATAGAAGTGGCTTAAGCTACGTCTTATAACGTCAGCTATCTTTCAATGACACTCCTGCCAAAATCAATCCAGTCGTTTTGGAGATAAACAGACAGCAAAAAATTGACATATATGTATGTATGTATGTATGTAGATACGTATTTAGTAAAAAAAAAACTGTTATATTAACTATAACGAACAATTAATAACAGCCAACCACCTAAATTAACCTTGAAGATCGATCTTCCGGTCTGGTAGGTAGCCAGTCTATATAAAATCTCTGACACATAGCTGATTCTGGTTTGACTGGAACACCATCATAGTTGGAAAAAGGCTAGACAGATGATGAGTGTTTGTTTGCAACCATTATACATATACAGCCTGAATAAATAAAGTCCAAAATCCAACTCTCTACAAACTAAACACATATTAGCTCGGTCTGGTACATTTAGGTGGCTATTAATACTATGATATTTCGCCCAAGTCCCTAATCAACATGCCTAAAAACAACCCAAACAAGTAAAACAAATTAGCAGTTTGAAATAAGTAGCCCTTCGTATGTTCATTATAGTCAGATTCACATAAGTACGGACCGCCTCAGTAATTCTAACATCGCTAATAACACTCGTTACATTAGCAGAGGTTTTAAGTAACTCCATGTTCATATTTTAATTGATGTAATCTAAGGCAGCGGCGTAATTAGGGAAGGTTGTTAAGAGCCAACACCTTGCAGGCTACCCCACCCCAGCAGAAAGTCACTTCTAAAAGCATTTATAATAGCTCTTAGCAAAAGGACTTCGAAGAGTCCTTATATAAAGTTCTGTCTTTAAAATGATGAACTTTGAAGCATTAACTTTAATCAAAGCAAGGTCGGATGATGCCGAAAACGGATTATATTATTGCTATGACAATTAAGTACTTTGGGAAATTCTCAGTATAATTCATGAAACCCTTGCGATATTGTTTCGCACAAAGGATAATCCTGCATCGTTTCTGACTAGCTCGCAGCACTATTCTGTACTAAAGTCCAATTAAAAGGATTTAATAGTTTTCAGAATTACTCTTACCTAGGGACTCGTTAAGACTTTAATTCTATTTTTCCATGAATGAACTGAGGGGAGTGCTTTGTTTATTAGTGGCAATTGCACAAATGGGTTATTTGATTCAATTGAAATCTTGACTAAATATTGAGAAGCAGAAAAGTAGAGAAGGAATTGCTTTATTTTTCTTTTTGGAGAGATTCTATTAAAAGTTCTTCGCCTTTTTTTTCTGCATGGTAATCATCAAATGACTTCTCCCGCTCTGGGTGGAGTGGAAGGGAGTGTCAGAATCTTACTGAATAAAACCCATCCGTGTTCCTCTTAGTACCCTTTGCGTTCCAAGGCCGCGGTGACTCTTTAGAAAAAAATCCGCAACCCTAGCAGTCACTGACCCTATAACGCGCATTGAACACGATGTGCCGTCGACTTGGGCCTGGTTGCTATTGGACAGCGAACCACCCATAGCTCCCCATCCGCAGGCCCATGGCGATACCCCATAACTAAATTGACATTTTAATAATTTATCATATTTAACCTGTATTTATAGAAAACTATCATCTGTAATAATGTAAGCTCAACGTATAGATTTTTGAGCGGTTTTGTTGTACGTATATATGAGACTAATAGCATAATAGCTTGCAATAGTGTAGATACTTTTTAATTCTCTATACATATTTATGTTTACAAACGCTAGTCTACGGATAACTTGGTTGTTTTCTTTAAAAGGTTAAACTAGACATCTCTTACTAAATTATCCTTTAAGGCCTTGATCGTTAAGTTCGGTTTTTATGTTTTGAACTATAAAGAAACAAGCTTCGGCCCGCGGCGTCGCCCACGTTTCGCGTCTCATTATAAGTGCAACTAGAACAAAATAATAGTAAGTCCTAATCTACGTCATGGTCTAATCCATCCATGTGTCATAAACATCCAGACTTTAACATTTATAATATTATAAAAATATTAAAAAGTAGGATATTAAATTTTCATCAACGTTAAACACATTTAAACATGAAAAATAATATTAGTCTGGTAGGGAAAATACTCGTAGGTAAGTATTTATACTGATGACTTTTACACTATTTATACTTTTCAGGAGAACTATTTTCATTACCTATATTAAAGTTACTTATTTTGTATGTGAGATACCTATACTCTACCTCTAGTTTTGCTTTGTTTAACTTACGGTTATTCTCATTGAGTTTTGTTCTGCTCTTTTGTCATTGAGTTTTGTTCTCTTTTGTCACTACATTTATTTATAGTTGAGTATTTTCTAGAAACAAATCAATTTTAACCGTCAGTTATATTATCAAAAAATATTGGACACGTATTTTTTTCTTTTACTTTAAAAAAAAACACACACACATAGGTAAACTCGCCCACAAGTTGCACGCGAAACCAAAACCACTTGATACACACGCAATCGCACACACGCACACACTCACACAAACACACACTTCCAGACACTTCCACACACTACTAACCTAACTAACGAAATTGTGCAGTATTTTCCACTCTCTAATCTGTCAGTGTACATGTAAATTACTAAATAAAATGTATAATTTTGTAAAAGGGCGGAGACCTGGTGTCCTGAAATACAGGCCTAGAGCTTAGTTTAGGCACCAGTCTCCCACAATATTAAAATGTTGTCTGACTTTGATACCATCAAATGTGTATTTTGTAATATTGTGGTGAGAAAATAAATTTTTATTATTAGTATTATTTTGACACGTACGTAAACAAAAAATGATGAAAACGCGCATTTTTACCTAAGACTGACATCACGACAGGGAATTTTGAATTTTAGACGTTTGGAAAAAGGCGATCAATTTTAGACGTTTCCATTTTAATTTAATAAACTGACAGACGAAATAGAATCAAGTATTGATTGAGACTCGATTCTATTTCGTCAGTAAAATACAGAATAATAATACTTACAGAGGTATTTTATGGTTACTATGAAACTCAATCAAATTTATTTAAATAACTTACTTGAAAAAGTTGCTTAAACGAAAATTAATGTCGGTACCTAATCCTGATATTTTTCTTATAGCAAACTATCTTCAGTATAAAACTCGCAACAGCAATAATAATGCTAAGACTATTAACACGATAGCACATTCTAACAACTTTGACTTTAAATTAAAGTTTCTCTTCGAATTCTAAATTTAAATCAATCGTATTCATTACCAATTTAAGCTCAAAAAGTTTACGACCCAAAAATTTAGAGAAGTTTTTTTTTAAGTTATAGATTTTTTATAAAGTTTATAGAAAAGCAAACTGTTTCATATTGAACAAGTGCAAAAACTAAAACAATATCGGAGGCGGACTATATTAAAGTTAGCAGACTTTCCGTATGGGAGGAACTCATAACAAACCGGCAGGTTCCTCTAACTTCGTACTCTTGGGAAATCAAAGGAGGCGCGGTGAGCGAACATTCTTTAAAATTAAACTGATTCACATTCAAGCCACTCAAATTCTTATTACTAACGTGATAAACTTGAAGCGTTGCAAACAAATGAAGTTTCTTCTCAGATTTGCGTGTAGTTGAGTCATGAAATGATTAACAAAAAATGTTACAACAAAATACCTTGTAACATATTAGAATTAAAAAAAAGAAAATTTAAAACTTTTATTAAAAACACCCTTTGTAAACAAGCATATTACAAATTAGAATATTACATTCAGGATAAGAATGCTTGGAAACATGCTGGTCTTGCTCCATAGGACAATGAAGGGTACGTAGGCAAAATCAAACTGGTTGATTTATGTATGGATCAAATTTACGAATGCATTTTCTTGTGTCTTGTACTTTTTTCTGTTCGCCTACTGGTTCAACATTTGTAAATTATGTGCTTATTTAGAAGTTTACCTCTGCTGGTAATACTTGGTTCTATAACTAGTATACTTGGTGCATCTTCCTATATATGAAGTATTTTTTGTATACCAAATATTGTAAAAGATTTATTTGAGAAGAGTAACTATGGAGTTTCTTGTCCGTTCTTCTCCATAAGAATCCTTTGCGAATGGAAGCTAGAGTCACTTAATTATGGTAACTTTTAATGATGACGGTCAAAAGTGTCGTTTAATAGCCTAATTGAAATAAACGTTTTGACTTTGATTTTGATTGATTGGTCAACAATTTTTCATCTAGCTAACGTAGTTTTTTTTTTGTAAATGACAGATGACTAGGTGAAGGCCGCAGGAATCCGCTGGATAAGACGCACTGGACCGTGGCGGGACTTGGGAGATCTATGTCCAGCAGTAGAATTCTGCTGAAATCAAGACAATGAATACTTAAAGGTTTTCTTTGTTAAAATGGGTATAATTGTATCTTCCTACTAGCTTCTGTCCGCGACTTCGTCCCCGTAGAATCCCCGATTTTAAAACATTCTTTATCGCTGCTCCGCTCCTATTGGCTTAAGCGTGATGATATATAGCCTAAAGCCTTCCTCGATAAATGGTCTATTCAACCCAAAAAGAATTTTTCAATTCGAACCAGTAGTTCCTGAGATTAGCGCGTTCAAACAAACAAACAAACTCTTCAGCTTTATAATATTAGTATAGATTACTATCTAGTATCTACCATAATTAATGATTATACACCATAGTAGGTATGTTGATATGGTTGCGGAAATTGTTCGAAAGAGTCACGAAGGGCCTGGAACGCGAAGGGTATTATTAAGAACACGGGTGGGTTTTATCAGTAAAAGTCTGACACTCCCTTCTGCTCCGTCCAGAGCGGAAGAAGTCATTTGATGATTTCCCATCCAGAAAAAAAGGTATGTAGATATTTGCTGGGATAGTAGGTAGTTGAAAACCACAGGTGAATACGGGCCACTAAACAATATGGTATTTTACTGAAAAAATCGAATTAGTCCGTCTGATAGATTTCCAAAAAATATTTGAAACCTATTTTTTTTTCTTTTTTCACGTAAGCAAATAATTAAGATGACACGCGTGACGTCACTACACTCTACAATTTTAACAGCGACATGACGTCACCAGCCCCCGCTCTTGAACTTATATGCACTTTTTCTTTTTAATTTTTATACGATTTTAAGCGACAAAAAATACGTGTCCAATATTTTTTGAAATTCCAACGGTCGGACTAAATAGAATTATGATTTTCATATGTAGTAAAACACCCAATTGACAAACATTCACATATAATGAGACATCTTCGTTAGAATTGGTTATAAACTATACACTGGTATACTAAAACGGTTGACCAGCACCACGAAATATGTGGAAATGTTATTAACGGTACAAAGGAGTATAATTTTATTACTATATCAAATTTTCCGTGTTTCATCCCTTATAATATCACGAGGCTGACTGAACCGGCCCAAAAATAGCAACGTTTTAATGCCCCCAAGTTCAAAGTAACGCAACATATTATATTTAGACGTTTATTTAATACTACCTACGTCAAAATGTTGTCTCTAAGTCACAAAGCAAGAAGTCACAAGTAAACCCTTTTAGTATTGGATCTTGTCTCTTAACTAAGTTGTTACTTAAAAGGAGTTGTTTCTGAATTTTGTTCAGAGAGATTAGAGAAGTTAAACCCGCTGAGAATTAAGAGATTTGTAATTTGCTTGAGATTTAAAATAATTCTGACCGTAGCCTTTAAACTCTTGGGCAGTGAATATGAATAAGACGGCGTAGAAGCTTAATCATAAAAGTTTGCTATCAGAGCAAGCACGGCTGATAATTATGTACAACTTTTGGATTTTTCTTTCCATAACATAGTACAATTTAATGAAGTATTTGTAGGTAATTATTATGTTCATAGGATGGGTATTCATAGTCATGGGACGGATAAACAGAAGCCCGAAAGTTTTTTTTTTTTTGTATATTGTGGGTGGACCCAGTGTTCGTGGATACCATCCGTCTTAGTGTTATTTCGGACTCCTATCGATTAAACACAACAGTTTCTACTAGTACGACTTGTGGGTTGCCTGGTATACACTACTTTATTTCATCTGATCTACATAAAAAATGGGTTGTTAAGGTCAGAGGCTCTAGACATTCTGTCAGCGGTAGCGTGGCGTGACTATTGTCAAATATCAAAACGTCAAAAAAGTATGAGATTAAAAAATGCTGTTGAAATATCACGTGATCAGTCCCATATATGTTGAGTGAAAGTCGAGTTCAATATAGTTGTGAAAATGCTATGCAGATGATGATATTCAGACAACGGTGCTACTGTTCATCGACTAGACTGTGGTGCTCAGATTATATGAATCCACCCAAAAACCTTTGTTTGTCCCTTGTGAAGTATTTTGCCAGGAAAAAAGGGTTTAGTCACAGAGTACTTTTATATATTTTATATATATGGAATAGAGGTACAACTCGGCCACCGTAGTGAGAAACGTCAAGTGTCGCCCTCTGGACGCAGGTTTTGGAACTACTGCCACTTACGTATAGCTACGAATATAAATGTAGGTAGGTACGTCAGGTACTAACTACTACTACCCATAATATTTATACTTAGTACTTTTTGCCTACTTGGTTTACGTACATATTTTTGAGGAAAATATTTTAAAATGTGAATTCATAATTATTCGCTTGCAGTTATGTGGAAAAGCGAAAGTAATTTATTCACATTACTAAACAATAAAACAATATTACTTCGATTTTATGCTTTAATTAATTCCTTTAAAACACTATAAATTAAGTTGTATGGCAAATCCATATCATCATCACAATCACAATCCCTTATATATTTATAATAGGTATCTTTATGATAGCTGTAAATAAAAAATCTGCACGATATTTTTTATTATAAGATTTATTAAATTTGCTAGACATGATAATAGGTTTGTAGTTATCAATGTTACAAACACAAGTTAGCACCACACGAGTCAAGAGTCCTGTCTTATTGCTTAGATTTTAACAATCAACACAAGCACAAAATCAACACGTCCAGAGTAGCAGAGGCTCTACTCATCGTACTTTCGTAAAAAGGCACTAAAAACACGATTAAAACCTAGAAAAAGTGTTAAAAACAAGCAAGACACCGAAAAACGCGCAAACCGGCCGGCGCCGGCGGCGGCCATTTTAAACTTATTTATGGACTGTTTTCACGCCACCTAGCGTATCGAAGTAAAATTATGAATACTGCCATCTCTTAGTGAGTTTCATAAACGTAACACAATATAATGAAACTAAATTAAAATGTCAGTATCATCTGTAGGTCGGCAATACTTTTGCTGTCGAACCCTATTTTGCATACTTATAGTAGAACGATTTCCAGTTTGCCACTACTAAGATTGTCAGCCCTGGGTTTAGTCAAGTGTAATACAAAATAAAAAAGTATACGTATACAAATCTCAGAATGAGATGTCTCCGAGCCAATCACGAATATTTTGACCCTCATATGTTTTCCAATTGATTTAATCCTAAAAGCAAATACTTGAAAGAGAGCGTCAAACATTCGACTCCATCTTTTGATACTCACTTCGTTTCCACTTCGACGGGCTTTGTTGCGTGTATCAGAATTTTAGTTTGTGATTTAAGCCTTCGGATTCTTCATCTGTTGCTTTTCATGGACTATTCTTATTTAATGTTTTTATTTTCGTTTTTGTTCGCTAAAACATAATATTTCATTTCAGTTTCATATTACCATTATGCTTAACGTCTGATGATTAATTATATTACCTAAATGGACAATGAATAGGGGTATTTTACTATACTACAAATCAATCTATAATATTTTTGCGTTACTGATGAACGAGTGCGTGCCTGAAGGATATAGACCACACAGCCGAAACTACTGGCCCTGGAAAGCTGAACACTGGCATGTAGGTTCCTTGATGAGTGCAAGGGAGCACTAAGAGAGGATTACCCGAAATTCCTACGGGAACGGGGGAAACGGGATATGCGCGTACGAATTTTCGGGCAAAAACTTGTACAATTATAGTCATTGCTTTGCGTACGTAGTATACCTAACTAATTAGCATTTCACATACATTTTGCTGAGGACATAAGAAAGACCTTTACAGGAAAATTACATAAAATAAAACATCTAAAGTATTGTTGGCAGACAGCAGAAGTGTCTAATTAATTACTTAGAGCACCTTTTGAATTGCCTCTTCAGCGAGAGAGTACATATTATATTAGCGGACTCTTCAAATAACTTTTTTGCGGAAGCAAAGGGGTCTCATTTCAAAGCCGTTCAGCTCAAGTTATTTCAATAAATGTTGAACAAAACCTTAATAATTGCGTTCGTAGTCCATCGTGGATAAATTGAAATTTATTCAGTGGTGTGGGTAGTTAAAATTGTAATGTGCAATTCATAAAAGAGATATTTATTTTTTCCGGCGACAACAGACGCGATATGGCGCCGGTGTCAGACACGTTTAAATTGAGAAAACATCGTGTAAAGGAGATAAAAAGTTTACGAACCTTTACATTTTTGGCTCAAATCTGTTTTAGTTTTATGGATACGGTTGATATGATCTATCTTTATTGTATTTCGTTTTATGACTGAGGTTGCAGCTTCAAAGCATTGATGAATTTATGTTGTATGCTTATAAAGTTACGATCATTTATTTTCGTACCAACCAAAATTAATTAAATCTCAAATCAAATTCTCTTCCTTGGGTTGGCACTCAAATACTCCGCTTACTGTGAACTAGCAATTATGACGAACCTCACTATCCTTCCTTTTAGCACGTAGTAACTGGACGGTTACACCCTTACATCAACGAGAACCACTTACTCAGCTAAGGCAGCTACTTTCCTTTACGGATTTTACTAGCTATAAATTACTGGCCCATCACCTTCCAGCGTCATAGAGGGAACCATTTTGTTCTAAAGGCACGTTCATATGAATCTAAAACTGAATGACTTTTTCAGATTTTGCTCATCGTCCCTTTACGTCTTACTTTTTAAGGTTCTTTTGCACTAACTAGAATTATCTTTTTAACTCCGGATATTTACTAACCCGGAGCGGAGTATGAAATATTTGCTATCCTGGTGTTGGTAACTTAATCTGAGCTCATTTGTTGGCGAAATTGGGCTTTATTAATCTTTTGAGAATGCCTGGCAGAAAAGTATTCGTAGGTCCCAAACTAAGCACGGTGAAGCATACGGTGGAGGTCTGCCCTGCTTGGGCGGAGCAACGCCGTGTCCTCGTCGAGGCGATCGGCGGCGGCGACCTCTCGCGTCCGGCCCTGGTTCAAACCATGGTCCGGAGCGAGGAGGCATGGGAAGCGGTCGCCTCTTTCTGCGAAGCAGTAATGCTAGCGAAAGAGGAGGCGGAACGCGTGCGAGAGAGGGAAACCTCACGCCCCAGCCGCCGCAACAGAAGAAGACGCCCCGGGCATCAGGAAACGCAGGGCGATTCCCGGTCACCGTAGGCGCGGGCCTGCGGATGGCGAGCTATGGGTGGCTCGCCGTCCGATAGCAACCAGGCCCGAGTCGACGGCGCGTAGTTTTCCACGCGCGCCTCAAAGAGCCGTCAGCAACGAAGACGGGGCCCCATAGGGTCAGTGCCTGCTAGGGTTGCGGAATCTGTTCGAAAGAGTCACCGCGGCCCTGGAACGCAAAGGGCACAAAAAGGATCACGGGTGGGTTTCAGTAAGAGTCTGACACTCCCGTCCGCTCAAAAAAAAAGCTCCAAACTAGCCACAGCCTGTATTTCGATGGCTCAGTCTTACCGGAATCCGGCAACACGAATGCTATGTGTGCTTGTAGTACAGTAACACGCTAGACTGACGGTCGACGAATAGATTCCTATGTCTTACTCAAAAGCAAGGGCTGTTTGCAGGCCTTTACCTCAGTCTACGAGAATAATTGGAAAATCTATATTCCGTTACTGGCCTTAGAATTCCTTTGATACAGATGAATTTCAGGTATAGACAATTCTGTTCCGAACTATTTGAATACAAAAGCATTAGGTAGTGTGCGTTTGGAATAGCGCTGGACAGGTGTTCGTAGAATGACGGCGATTTTTAGTTTTTCAATAGGGTATTTTCCAGCATAAAAATATAATTCTATTCTGTCTGTCAGTTACATTTTCAAATATGTTGGGTGCGTACTTTTAACCTTTTCGAATCAATAAAAATTGTTAACAGAAAGCGCATCCGAGATCATGAGTGGAAACTGGTGGCGTCACGCGTCATATTTTTGGTGAACATGCCAAGGTGTGAAGTCACGCGAATTTTCAATGCACCGTCTCTAATTTTTTTTTATGACAATTGTTTTTTATGACAATTGCTTTTATGACATTGGCGAATATATGGAATATTGTAACAATCCATGATGTCATGGACTTAATTTGGACATTAGTTTAATAGTAACGATATTATTATATTAATCATAGTACTTACCTATTCAATCATATTGATCTCACTATATCACAAATCTTAAAATGTATTGTACGTAACTATAAGAACGACATGTGGTGGAATGTATTGAACTCAACAAAATATTAACACATACTATGTAAAACTACATTCTGAGAAATAAATAAATTCTCATTCTTATTCTAGTAATAACCATAAATTAGACCAGTGTGAACAAAGCCCTAGAGAGCCCTAGTGGTCTTTTCACGTCTCAATCTACCCGCAATCCCACATCGACAAAATAAAACTCCTAATTTAATTTTTCTTTGCCCGCTACAATATTTTAAAAACTAAAATAACTAGGATAAAACTATGAGAGAAGAAAGTAACGAACTTTGACCTGTTAGCCGCGACTTCGAACTGAAACTTATTTCCTCTTGTATTGATTATGACGGTTCTCGTTGGAAACCAATGAGGACTGGAATTTAATTTCAGTATTACGCCCCCGGCCCTCAGTGAAGTTGCCTCGATAATTTGAAATAACATTGTTGTATTGCTATGCTTATACTGTTCACAAATCAAACTAAACTATGATAGTAAACTATTAGTTATGAGAGAGTCAACAACCGCTTGTTTGGAAAGTTTAGGTTCAACAAATATTTGATGTGGAACATCGATTAGGTAGCTTGCTTAAAATTACATGGTTCAGTTGCTTTCGGTTGTATTCGGTAGGCCGTTAACCAGCCATTAGTAGAATTAAAACAAAGTGGATTTGCATAAAAACATCCGACCGAAGAAAACTACTAAGAATATAAAATACACAAATTACACTTCAAACGGTAGTGGCGTCAAATTTAAATTAAATGATACGAAAACTAAAAAAACATATGACTTAACTCACCTGACAGTGGCCACTATGTTGTTTCATTTTGCCAATTAATATTATGTATGTGGGAATGTGGCTTCGGTAGTTACTAACTAACTTCATCTAGCTTAAAATGACAAGAAATATTGGACGTGTAAAAGTTATATGTTTAACCTACTTAAAAAATAAATATCATTTATCTTCAGGGGCAGCCGTATAAAATAATTATCACGTTTTACAAACGTGATTTTTAATTTGTTCCACAACACTACTTTAACACATCCGGCAGTAAACGATGCATCACTTCAGCTGTCATCATGTAGGACAACAATCTATTGAACTAAACGGTGTGACATAATGCTGGAGTAGCGTCGCCATTACCTAGCTCCCTGCATGCGAGCAGAATAATGACCCATTTCCTCAAATCATCCTAGCTCGGTAGATTTGCTAGATGTGTTCACTTACGGCCGTGTTCTTGTATTGTACACAACTCGTGTAGGTAATTACTTGTAATAGTGTAATCATAACATAAACATAAGACAATACACAATCTACTCTAGTAACTACCCTATATAACCCAGACAATTACAAAATGACTTGTCGTTTATTTACTCCAAACTATTCCAGTACTCCCGGTTGGTTTTAATCGGATAATAAAACATAAACCTCGTCTTAACGGATTCAACTAAATGCGAAAGCGACGTATTGAGGGCAGAGGTCGAGAAAGTTGCAAGCTTCAATGAAAGAAGGCACTAGAACAGTTATTCCTGACCTAGATAAAAGCAACACTTGCTGATACTAAAATGTACCGCACAATCAGAACAGGGTTCGCCAATAACATAAGATAGAAGTGTGCATTGACCGCCACGGCTTGCACTCCGGAATTTCAAACGCTGAGTTCACCGAATTCACCTATTACCAGGGCTGTAAAACTCAGGGCAATAAAAAGAACTTTATTTTCCCGATCTTTGGGCCGTAAAAGAGTAAGCATCGCTTTACTATGTAATTCCTTTTTACGCTCATTCGTATGACGTTCGCAGAAAGGGAATTCGTGTCCGTAGGAAACGTTTTTGAGCGCGAGCGTTGCGTAAAATTTAAATTGGCTCGTTTTCCATTTTGAAAATTGTACGGAGTTTATGTTCCTAGACGAGATATTATTACCTTTGTACTTTCATGGAGTGTTTCTCTTCAAGTGTTAAGAATTGTTGTCTAAGCGGCTTACAGTTGGGAAGCGACGGCCACGGGACTTAGTCCTTTGATCGATCTATTGTTTTAGTTTTTGTTAGGACCCGCCTTCGCTGTTTGTTGTTTTTGTTGCCAACGGTATTGTTCAGGTTTTCTGTCTTCACAAGCATTATTTTGTCTGTAAATTTTAAGATAACTCCAATTCAAATGAAATTAAATTAGTTAGTTGACATTCTCTTCCTCGCTATTTTTTTAAAACCCAAGTGACCCTTACTGAACAATATTACTTCATCTGTTGTTTTTATATCCGTTTTAAAAGCCGACATATTGTTATAGTATCTTTTTAACTTATCCGTAACTTTCCTTACCCTTCTCTCCCTTCAAACACCCTTTGTTTAACACAGAAAGGTCGGGATGAATCATTCACTTTCTGATTTTGTATGGGTATTTAGGATATGTATCTTTACTGTATAATTAACTAACAAGAATTTATACTTACATTTAAATATATGTTATATTTTAACAAAGTAAGATATCAGTGGTCTCCGACCTATATCTTGGAGACCGAAACAAATATACAAGCTACCTATTACGTATAGGCTTGTTACATCGACATTCAAGTTGAAAGTAAATCTACACCCAGAATAAATACGAATACGTACAAGTACCTTTCCCGTGTTGCTTCAATAACTTTTATCATATGAAACAGCTAATATTCCTCTCGTAACGAGCGGAGACCTGCCAGCAGTCGTCTTTCACATATGTCGTGAAAGAGTCTTTCCTTTGATATAAACATACTAGACGCTTTAGATAGAACCGTTCATTGTCTTGAAAATGTAAAAAAGTAGCATTAAACCGTTAGATACGTAGACGACTTATTGATTCATTCATTTTCACGGAGGGCGTCGCGTGCGGTTTTCTAACAAGTTGAATATTTCAATGTGCCAGCGCATCGGGAAACTTTCCCTATAAAGTCTCGGTAACTGCGGACTCGTTTCTGCGAAAGAATTTGAAAATACTTGACTATTGCTCGGCTTTAGTACAAAAGGCGTTGAAAGTTGAATACTTAAAAAAGGTGTCTTGTCTGCACATAGTTTAAACAACCACCGAGTCTTCTTTACAATAGCTCCGTTGTAAAATGAACAATTTAAAGTTATAAGTGGAAATTCACTTAACAGAAGTCAACAGTGGATAATAATAATTGCTGTTGAAAGCTCTTCGAGCATAACTCGTTAAAATCTAGTGCTCTCCTCGCTGGCAAACGGGCAGCGAGCGATTGGTGGGCGATGCGAATCAAATCAATGACGTTTTAGTGGATTGGCGTGTTTTACTACTAATCTGAATAGATCAAAATTAAGTATAATACGAGTACCTCATTCTTGGTACCTAATTTTATATTTCACTATAGTTATATCTCGTTAAAATGAACTACATACAAACTACAATTCGCGCCTTTTTGCGATGGACCCCTTAAGGAAGAAGCTTGAGATTTAAGTACCTACCATAACTACAGCACACTACCTACTGGTCCACTTAGTTCATCATCAACATCGTCCACAGCCCAACTTTGCCACCCAACCACTGCTGAGAAGACCTATGCCTCTCTCTCTTTTCTTGCACCAATCTCGAAGTTCCGGTGCCTTAAGTGTGATTCTTAGTCACATACATACATAATTTCACGAATTAATTGCAGACTCATGTTAGCTAGCCTACCGACACCATTTGACCTTGAAATTGTTATAGCGCTGCACGTACTGCGATTACCAAAGCACGCAGATCAATATGAGCGCACGTATTAAATTTTCTTTGAACAATTTGAGTACAAAAACTGTAGGTATATAAAGTCTTTTTACTAACTAACGAAGGTGAACGAGACTTTATTCGCTAACTTTGCTAAAATATTCTCTCGATTTTTTCGGTAAAATCCCGAATCACGACAGTCCATCGATCATCTATTAACGAACTTATCTTGACACCTGAAAGAGTAAACGTGGGAGTTTGAGCAAATTTCACACTAAACATGTACAAACCCCATCAATATCTGCTCGAGGTGAAATTAAAAAGGTAATGAATTCATTAATTACCACGAGGACGGCCGTTAGTTCTTTTCTCGGTACCTTTGTACCAATAGACGCCTTCAACTATTTACTTAACTCGTGAAAATAGTTGTTCAAGTCTTTTGACAATCTTGGTCTTACATTACGTTGCCTGAACAAGTACCTACTATAACTCCCGTTATCTTTCGCTAGGGTACTCGGAAGTTTATGGACGAGAATTTAAAATAATGTGATGTACATATACTATATCACTTTCATCGTAAATAGATAAACCTTGAGGCGAGTTATAAGTCTCGAGTAACCAAAAAATCCAATATCTTCAAAACGACGTTTTCACGGAAACTTTTGCCTCGAGGGCGCGCCATTTTTTTGTTACCGAAAAGAGAAACAAGAAATATTCAGACAGGAATTACTTATGTAGTGTGCGTGTTCTCGAGGGAAGTATTGAAGAATAGCCGCCCAGCGCCGCTGCGCTAACTTTTGATTTACGACCCTAGCAACCTATTCTTGACCAACTACGGAAGCAAAAAAATTAGGTCATACATTTAACTGCTCAAATACACCTAACTAGTACTTCGCCTGCGATTTCTTCTTCGTGGAGTTCGTTCTTTCATCGACGAAATTAAACACCACCTCCAATCCCTGTTGAGGATAGTTTTATTTAAATTATTTTTTAACTAAGTATCAAATCTATTTAAATAGATTTTACTATTGATAACAATGAAGGGTTTTCACACATTTTGGCACAGGTGCACAGCACAAAAAGTGTGAAAACTCTTTTCTTCTCTATCATTATCAATAATACCAATTAAACATTATCAAAAAAAAACTCTAAGCCGTGTGGGTTGGGTTGCACTATGAATTCTTGAACTTTATTAAACTGTCCTTATAAATTCAATACCCATCCTTTTTCACATTTGAATACTAACTATTGGAATCATTTCAAGCAATTTGTTTAACAGGATAAATAGGTATTAGTTCTAAAATTTAAGTTCTGGAATTAAAATTTTTATACAAACCCTTGGAACCTTTATAGAGTCTTTGAAAGGATTGTTTTCACGAAATCCTTTATTACTGCCTACTCCAAACTACGGTTCAAAATTCATGTGTGTATCTTTAGCATTTTGCGCTGTAGTCACATCTAACAAACATATTCTGTTCTTGTGTATATTTTTAGAATAAGGATTTTTCTGCGCATTATTCCGTTATTATCCGAATAAGGAAAGTATACGGACGCTAGAACAAAGAGAGTTCCGGTCAAGCTCATTATATCTATTAATCGGGGTGGAAAAAGTGAAAAATAATGATATTTTCTGAATATCAATGCTACTTAATTGATTTCTGATTATTACAGCTTCGCAATAAGGGGAAATTGAACAAGGAAATTATTACTACTTATGTATGTACATAGATATGTACATACATAACTATGTATATCATATGTTTTTATACTTGTGTACCTACAAGTTTCATCCCGCGGTTTATCCACGTGTGTAAAACAACTCACTTTAGACTCGCTCTTAGATTAGATTATTATGAATTCATTATTTTCTATACTTTTATAATTCCCTTTACAGAATGATTTCCCCTTCGGAACTTCTTGCTCTAAAATCAAAACGAACGTAAACCCGCTTTAGAAATAACAGAAACAGCATTTCTTTTGAACCAACAGAAGTTCTTTATCGATTGACTTTAAATATGCTTAGGTACCTATTAATATTCATCAACATTCAAGTACAGAAAGCTATTTGAATTGTTGTGTAAATAAATTCGTAATATATATAAAAGTCAATCTTAGATAGAAACGAATATTATTCCACTTCTAAAACATGTCACTGTTTTGTTATTTACCGAGCTTGGATGAAAGGCAAAAGCTTAGAATAAATAAGTCAATAAATTTTCTTATAAAAATTCCATGCATTTATGGTGCGATAAAATATTATTTGACGTTTTCGTGAACGAAAATATTGGTTGTCTGTGGGCGAACGCGGGCCACTGTAAATTTTGTTGAGCTGACATTCTGTAAGATATTAGTGCTACAAACAATAACACAGTGTTTTGTTACTTTTGAAATATTATTTCATAAAAGTATGAGTATTTGATTTAGCAAAGGATTAGAATTTGTGAAGTGACTTTGTCAGAGGCAAAAGATCGATCCACAGCTTACAAACAATATCAGTAACAAAGCAAGGTTAGTAGACAGGGTAAATGTTCCTTGATCAATTAAAACTTGCAGAGACACTTACTAGCCTTTGTCAAAATTGATACATATATGTGTGTAGATATGCTGTATAATAATATACTGTAGCTACATATACATACATATATTTAGCCTATTAGATTCCCACTGCTAGGGCACAGACCTCATGTTAGTGGATGCAAATGTATTGTAATTTTTGAATACTTGAGACATGGCCGGTTTTTTCCGTATGTCTTCCTTTGCCGTTTTGGCAACAGTGTACCTAAATAATAATTTTCAAAGAGTCACGCTGACAAAGCAAGAAGAAAGCTCTTAAAAGCAATCGATACCTGCGTCGTTCTTGATAAGATCAACTAGGAAGCGTTCGGCGCGTCAAAAAGCGCGGAAAGTGATTCGCGAGTTCACGACTGAATTAGGCTACGTAAAAATGGATACCCTACAGTAAGTAGGTACCTCGTGCCTATAGTGGTTTACCTTCAGATTCAAACAGGAAAAACTGCACTTATATGAACTACTCTGTCAAGAAAGTACCGGGAAATTATCAATAATACACAAAATGTTAGTTACAGGTACAATAAACTTTATTTTATCACTTTCATAGTATGCTCTTTCAGAAACGATACACTTACGCCACCGAATAATCCAATCATCAAAACATTTTATAAACGCTTTTTCCAGAATTAGGTTCAGTTCTCACCGCAAATTCACCTTTATGTCTTCCACCGAATGAAAACGAGTGCCACGAAGAGGTAATTTGAGTTTAGGAAAAAGGAAGAAGTCGGCGGAAGCCATATCTGATGAGTAAGGTTTGTTGAGTTTTTGGTCAAAAATTCGTTCACAATTATGGCCTTATGCTAAGGCGCATTATCGTGGTGCAAAATCAAGAATTTTCTTTCCACAAATCTGTCCTTTTTCGTCTAATTCTAGTTCTAATTGTCTCTTAAGCGCCGCGTAACGCTAAAATAATATGCTTTATTTACCGTTTGATCTTCAGACAAAGATTCCGAGTGCACAACACCACGATTTTCACAGAAAACAGTCAACTTGACTTTGACTTTTGATCGCCTTTGGCGTGATTTTTCGATTTAGGGTCAGTTAGAAAGCGCCACTCCCAATCTTTTTGACTAGTTTGCATATCAAACTCATTTTAACATCATTCAGGTTCAACAATGAGTTTCATGAATGTTGGATAGGTATTGACACGTTCTACCATGTCCTCAGCGACTCTTATGCGATTGAGTTTTTGGATAAAAATTCAGGTACTAGCCGAGCGGCAACATGTTTCAAACCCAAGCAATTATTTAAAATGGTACGGACCGACTCATGAGACACAGAAAGTTCGGCGGCTATCTCTCTCAAACTTCAATAAGCATTTTCAGTCATAATTTTCTCCACTTTTGCGAAGTTAACTTCAGTTGCAGACGTTGATGGCCTACCAGAGCGAGGCAAATCTTCCATCACATCTCGAGCACTTTTGAACGGTTTTTACCACTTATAAGCACGTGTTTTTGGTAAAGTCGTACTCACCGTAAGCCTTCTGTAACCTTATCAGTGACTCCGAACACAAAATTCCACTGGCGATGCAAAATTTCAGACCAACTCTTTGTTCAATTATTTTGTCCATTATGAAATTCGCAATACGGTATAACTATAATATGGTATAGAGCAGTGGTGGCCGAGTGGTAACGGCTCTGACTTACGAATAGTAAGTCGCGGGTTCAAACCCAGCCAGGCGCATTACTTTGTGTAATTAATTTATGGTCAATAAAGTATCGGGTATACGGTATGTAACTGCGTCACCTAAGAGAGAGAAAAAGAACCCTGTTTTTGCAACATTTTTCATTGATGCCTCGCTACTTTGGTCGAAGTTAGCGATGTTATATATAGCCTATAGCCTTCTTCTATAAACATGGATAGTTTATCGAAGAAGGCACTAAAATATTGTTTTCAATTCGAACCAGTAGGTAGTACTTGAGATTAGCACGTTCCACCAAACTCTTCAGCTTATAATATAGGTAAATATTAGTATAGATGAGTATCTTTGCATGCAGTAATAATTATTGGTATAGTTCTTGTGACGAACTTGAATTATTTATGTTGCGTTCAACTGTATAAGTTGAAGGCATCTTAAATAATTCAAGTGTTTTGTTTAGGGTGTGAATGAATTTAACTTCCGCAAGGCAACTTTTATCTTTAAAGCAATTAAATGAAGTTGCTCGATCTATTCAAGTTTTAGTTTTTCATAGTACGCAACAAGGAACGCTTAAAGTATCGCCAAGTCCATCTATCGGACCGTCCGTAGTTGCTGCGTATGCCGTATTTGGCTTGATTGTAGATATTGATCACGCCTTCAAAATAGTTACATAAAATTCTGAATAGACGAAGATATCGAACTACCTACATATAATAGAGATTTTGGAAAAGTGTCCTTAAAAGCGTTTACTCCTCACGGTATTTTATACAAACTGACAAGAAGAGCTCACGCCTAAATAGTAACAGCCACACGGGTCGATCTCCAAGGTTAAGCAACGCTTGCCACGGTCGGTCTGTGGATGGGTGACCATATTAATATACCGACACTCCTCCGTGTCTCGAAAAGCACTTTAAGCCGTCGGTCCCGGCTGTCATTTGTAGATCTTTGGCAGTCGTAACGAATTGTCACTCTAGCCAAGAAGTACCGCGTTACCCAGTTAATGGGTTGTGGAGGTCTCAGCTTCGCTGTACGTAAAATACCAATATTCACCTGAATCCGAGAAAGGGCTAGGCAGATACTGATGACAAGTCCTTATTCTTGGAAACTACCTGATTAACAGGTTTGAATGAAAGTTGATCCATACGCAAGATCATAAATTTTAGTTAAGATCTTTTTGGGAAAAGAGCTAAGAGAAAGTGAGTTATTTTTCACTTACCGTATAAAAGTTAAAGGAGACGTTTGATTTTGGGCTAGCACTATGTACACTACATAGATAAAAACGAAAAAATAATAAATTCTCATAAAAATACAACTTGATTAATTGGAATAAAAATACAGGTGTAATAATTAGTTATTTCAAAAGTGTTTTGGTGACATAACCCTTTTTTTAAAGTAGTCATGACAGTGGTTATGACGTTTATTTAATTGACGACTTTGACAGTTCTAAGTTTTGTTTTCGTTCAACTTTGAACAATGGGGTTCGTAACCGTCGTTACTTGCGCCTCATAACGCTAATGTAACTAATCTAGCTGCAATAATAGGTAATATAATAGATATGCTGCCACAATCAAGTAGCATATTCGGAATTCGTGTTTTGTTTTTTCTCGCAGTTATAATGTGACACATGACACATCAATCAAACGTCACTGTCAAAATCACATTTTGCTTATTGCTGACCACCATATTTATTAGTAGTTGTGTTGTTCTCCTTGACCGAGTTAAATGGATGTACATAAAAATGAAGCCAAAATATTGATATTGATATTTACATTTAGTGTACATAGTACTGGCCCAAGCTCCATACATTTCTGGAACATCTCCTTTGAATCAAACGCCGTGTGTGATAAACACTATGTACAAAAGCAACGACAGTTCCTTTAAAAGATAAACTTCATACGTTCGGTTTTGAAGAGAAACTCCACTTCCGCATAGCTTGCACTTGATTATTTACGTTCTTTTCAAGTTTTTGCTAGCAGCACTAGTTCTCGTCACTTTACAGTTATTTACATACATTTCAATATCAATTATGTAAAGAGCAATGTAGAATATGCACTTTCAAAATATTTGATGGCTGCAGGAAGCCTTATTGAGCGAAAAGCAACAACTTTAAAGTTTTGCATTAAATTTATAGAGTACTTAGCCGAGGTACTGTAGCGGAAAGGTGAAAAGAACGCCGCGCGATGCAAATTACGCTCGCGCATTTCATTATATTTCCGGAATTATACCTATTGTTTGACTATTAAACGTTGTTAAATTATCCCGCCTTTTATTTGTTCAAAAACCAATTTTATTTTAGTATTCCATTACATACATTTTATTCTTTAAACTACGTATCATCGTATCGAAATGTAAAAATGTATTTCATTTTAAAATTTGCCCTCTGGCTTTCCTTTGAGAGAGTCAGTTCATAATTATTTTCTTTCGCTCGTTACAATACAAAGGGGTGCTTACCATGTTGACAATTATTTCAAAATAAAAGTTTATTTTTTTAACTCAATATAAGGTAGATGAATGTGTTTGGATCAAACCGATCCTTACCCATACAGTAATGTTTAAAAATATTTTAAAAAATGTCCACGAACTTAAAATGTAACTTTCACGCTCCACCCCTAACAGCTACTTGTAGTTTAAGCACAAGTGGCGTCACAAATAGCAACTAACATGATAAAAACAACCAAGCCTCCACCATTAACGAAACACATACAACAACGCTACTTTAATTCAGTGCCGCGATACATGAAAAGAGCCTCAAGTTTTTAGCTAGTGGTTTCGGGCGACAGCGACCACCCGATGTCTCCCCTGGGTGTCGTAAGGACGAAGTAAGGGATTATGTCAGGTAAGGGACACCTACCTACCTGCGACCCAGTGACAGGGGCAGCTGCCCTGCCAGTGACCCAGTGACACCCTATCGGGATTAGCAATTCCAACTCACAAACCGCGGTTTAGGGTGAAGAAGCAACCACGTGTACTGGATTTTGCATGATTTATGGTATTTGTTTTTCTTTTTCCCTTACTTACCGTTGGTCTTGTGATCGCAAGTGCTGAGCATGAAGTCTTGAATTTGATTCGCGGGTCGAAGTGTTATTGGGACTTTTCACTTGAAATTTCAGCCAGAACACCAATTTCCGAAGGTTTCATTGTCAGAACGTGTGAAAATGTGTGGTGATCTTGACAGTTTGAAGATAAATAGAGAATGCAAAAGCTCCTTAAAAATACTATAATGCCCTTCAGGAGTCCGGATTTGTGACCGGCTGGTGTCAAACTTGCCGCTATTTCATTAGACTTCAACATAACTGTTCCACCTCTGTTATTTTTGTTGTGATTTTCCTTTTTCTTGTCCCAAAAAAAAAAGCTTCTAAAAGAGTAAAAATATACTAAATCCGATGGCTACAAAATACCTAGAACTCTTCTGACGTTCACCATAAGTTGAATTTTGAAATTGAAAAAAAAATAACACTTTATTTCTGCTACTACGCCTACAAGAATATAATTATACTCAAAACATAGGAACTTGTAATTGCTCACGTCACGTCATACCCAAATTTATAACGCTTTTCCTGGCACCATTATTTCAAACTGAACAATCGCATGCATTATAAATCAGTAACTAGATAACACAAAACATACTTATAACAGAAGCACTTTATACACACATAAGTTTAATATACAGATAACATTCTAATGTAAAGAGAACGCCAGCGTATTCTATTCAATGAACGAAAAACGCAAACAAAAATGAAGCCTGTATCGATATTCATTCGGAGGCAAAATATTTAATACTTTGCTATCGTAGTCGTTCCTATTCTGCATAAAATATTTATTAAAAATGTTACACGGGAAACACAGGTAAATTAATACGAGTATTCAGCGAAAATCATAGAACCACATGCTGTGGCTCACCTTTCATATTTTTGGGATTAGTTTTAAAACCACCTTTTCTATATACAACACAGCTAAAGGTAGAATATACATAGAATTAATAAAACCGATAGCGTTCCTATTTCAGTTTGAATCTGTCAAAAAAAACCTGTTACTTTTGTTATAAATATTTAAATTATGCCTATAATTATTTATGTTTGTTGACTAATTACTATCAGCTTTTTTTTTTTGGACAGGAAATCATCATGGCTTCTCCCGCTCTTGGCGGAGCGGAAGGGAGCGTCAAACTCTTTCTGTCTAAAACCTACCCGTGTTTCTCCTAGTGCCCTTTTCGTTCCGGGGCCGCGGTGACTTTTTCGAACAAACTTGTATTTGTGATCAAAAGTAGTTGTATTGCCTTGTTTTTTTTTTTAAATCTTTATATGGTTTGCCATCAAACCATGGAATACGAGGAGGGTCATTTTGTGCCATACACCTTTTAGTTTAGATTGATCATTAAAATGATCTTTCCATTTATCATAACAATATTTCTTTAATTCACGCAATAATATTGCCTAAATTTAAAATCTATTTTTGCTAACCTACCTATCTGCGTCCTCGTTTCCCTTTATCAGGCCAATATGTGACGGGATCCACTGCAGTACTATGTTGACGTTATCTAAAAGAAGTGTGTATTTTTCTGAGCACATCATAAGCAATTAGCACACCTCTGTGTCCAGAGGTGCATCGTGCCAGATGCTGGAGAGCTCTCCAGTTCCTTTAACTGACTTCTTGTGATTGGGAATTTAACAGATATAAACGACCAATCAGCAAGCAAAATAGCGAGGATAATAAAACATACTCGGAGTGCCTTTTAGAGATAAGCCCGACATGCCTGACCATTCATGTTTCGTAATCGGTGCTAGCCACTTGCATTGCATCGCTAAATCAAACTTTGTTACTGTACTGTTATAAACAGTGCTTTTTTTATTCATAGTCAGTTCACACTTTCCCTTTTTGATTTTTGTTTGGTTTTCACTGAGATAAGATTGCCTTTGTAGGGATGTGCTCATGTGCATAATAATTTAAAAAAAAAAAATATTATTATTAATGGTGTACATAATAAAGAGTATTCTATTCTAATTAATTGTAACAGTAAGGTACAGCTAGTACCTCTTCTAATACCTACCTAATCTTTCAACACAACAGCATACTGTTACGTAAAAACTATAGCAAAAATACTACTAGAACAGTTCCGGAACGCCAGCACGTAGCAACTGGAACTGCTAAGAACGTACAAGAGCACACTTTTGAAAGATAAATGATTTAGTTCGCGGAACTAATCCCAAGTCTTGTGCCAATGTTCAAGTCAATTGGAACTTTTAATGGATGTTTCCTGTGCATGCAAACTGCTGACTGCAACGAGGTAGTTCATATAACATTACATTTTAAGTGAGTAAAGTTGCTACTGAGAAACCGTCCGTCATATCAGTAACTATGTCGTTATTGATCTATCTACCATTTTTCATACTTTAAAAGTAATCTTTCTCAAGTTGCAATAACATTTCTACGACAGTTAATGTCAATAGCTTGTCAAATTGTATGGAAATAAAAAGTGTTTATGACAGTTGACAATTGCGATGCGAATAAGAACGTGCTTTATAAAAAAAACTTTATTACAAACAATACAGCCAATTTCTAAATAAAACCACTACAAAGTACAAAATAACTTTAATGGATGATTCTCCGTTATTCTTAATTAAAGTAAAAAAAAATATCTTCTCGAACACAAAAATAATTGGAAGAACATTTAACAAAACTTCCGAATTCATAACCTCCTCGTTTATGAAGTCTGTTAAAAATACGGGAATTGCCCCTTCCTCGATTCCTTTTTTTGTGACCATACCTATCATTAGACCTTTTCAAATAGTTATTCCGCTAATGGTTATTTTTCTGCTTATAAATAAATGGTAATAGTCGTTTTTAACCCAGACCCAAAAAGGGCGGGGTGTTATAAGTTTGACGTGTGTATGTATGTGTGTGTGTATGTCTGTAGCAGCGTAGCTCCCGAACGCATGAACCTATATTTGTTTTTTTTATTTTATTTGAAAGGTTAATTAGTCGGGTGTGTTCTTAGTTATGTTTGATGTAAATTGGTCCAAGATAGCCACCGCCACAAAATTAGGGATTGCATATTTTTTTTCAAAATTCCATCAATTTGGATATCAAATGAAAGGGCTTGACTAGTAAAATACACTATGATAAATTTCAAATTCAAGATGTCCGCCACCAGAAAATGGCTAATTGCATTTTTTTCACAACTTCCTCTTCAAGGGTATCAAATGAAAGAGCTTAACTAGTAGAATACTGAACACTATATTGAAAGAGAATGAGGAATATTTTTTGTCTGACCAGTGCCTTAGATTTATGAAGAAAATGCAGTGATGACTGGTACCTAGGACCTAAAGTAATATTTTTGATTTAGCTGTTAGTACATTATTATTACTCAATGGAAGTAACTAACACTCCTCTCCTAAGTCATTTTCACCTCGACTCAACTGCGACCCATTCCCCGTGAGCCGATACTTGTAATACTTGTTATTTATTGACATTAACGTTCTCAATTCGAGGTTTTTCTGCAGTCATAACGAGTCGAATAAAATGTAGGAAGTTTCCTTCAAATTACTTAGAAATGAGGATCATCCAACGTTATCAACCTATAATATAAACACTATCCTATATAGCCATAGTAAACGTTTTCAATAAAATGTATAGAGTTCCTTCAATATAAAACTTCGATAAATTATAAAATCGGGTATTAGTATAAAATAATCTCTGGGATTTTCTAACTAAGCCGGATTTTGCTTTCATTTCGTTTTCCTGCGGTAAATTCTGCAAACTGACACAAACAGATACTGTATTGGAAAAATACTTTCCGGAATTAAATCCTAGTTTACAGAATTTAAAAAATAGGATTTTCTGGGTAAATACCACCTGTCAGTTAATAGTTATTTGATTATGATTACGAGGTTTCGTAGAAAATCAAACATACCTTTGACTGATTTTCCATGAAAACAGTTGAATTCACTGTTTTCATTTTTTGTTGAAAATGAAATAGAGTAAATTGTGTTAAAATCTATCATTCGTCGTGGTATTTCATACAAATTCACAAGTATTTATTCTTGGAAATGAGAAAACCGAACATCAGATGACTTCGTTCGTTCGAATAAAACCCATCCGTGTTCCTCCTAATGCCCTTTAGGAACGTTTCAGGGTCGCGGTGACTCTTTCGAACAAATTCCGCAACCCTGTTTATAAGCATAATTAGGTCTAAAAAATTAGTTGTGATCTTTACGAAGGAGACTCTCTACACTGCTGAATATCGAACTCCGGTTCTCCGTATCATCAGAAGTGCTTGCGAGAACTAGACCAACAAGAACTCCGGTTCTCCGTATCATCAGAAGCGCTTGCGAGAACTAGACCAACAAGAACTCCGGTTCTCCGTATCATCAGAAGCGCTTGCGAGAACTAGACCAACAAGAACTCCGGTTCTCCGTATCATCAGAAGCGCTTGCGAGAACTAGACCAACAAGAACTGCGGTTCTCGGTCTCATAAGAAACGCATGCGAGAACTAGACCAATAAAAGACAGTCTATCGATACATTTGTTTTCTTCTCAAGATAATTTATTGCGTGGCCCGAGAATCCCAAGAAACAAAATCGACCTGAAACTGAAAACTGTAACTATGGAGTCATTAAGGCTCAACATATAAAACTTTCACGAACTATTAAACCCAGGTAAACTAGCATTGTTCATTTTTAGGACACACGAGGAAACTGCCATGGGTAAAGCTAGAATATTCATTTGTTAGCTCAAAGCGTGGGTTTACGGAAGTTTGAAATAAAAAGTTTGTGGCTCTAGAGTGCATCGCGCATGCGTCGACGGAAGGAAACCGCCTGTCCGACCCGCCAAATTTATGATGAGACTTCCCAGCATTGTAAACCTTACTGTGGAAATAAATACAGAAGCTTCACGAACAAAATACAGGAAGTAAAGGCTGATATATCATCATGATGAATGTATATTCATCATGATGATATATCAGCCTTGTTTTCAGTTCACCTTTTCCAGTGACGACATACGCGGTGGTAGAAATTAAACAACTCGTAGCCCGAGCACCGTTGAAACGAAAAGAATATGTATATCCATATTGAGAAATGAAGAAATAAACATTACACTTTTATAAAAAAAAGCAGAGATAGAAGATGGAAGTTATTTTGCTATGCCTTTTTTTTTACGGGGGGAAATCCTCATGGATGTCCTCCGCCCTGGGGCGGGCGGAGGGGTCTGTCAGACTCTTACTGACTAAAACCACCCCGGTGTTCCATCTCTCACCTACGCCGGGGATCGCGGGTACGTATACCACATCCGTAATCCCCGGCTGGTGCCGGCCCGCCTCTGCGGGCCACCTCGCGTCTACGGAGGGAGTGAGGTGTTAAACACCCTCCGTGACTTCAGAGAGGGGCGCACGGGAACACCACGCGCCGCCACCTCGGGTCCGGATGAATGGGGGGCGACAGACGTCCCCAAGTCCGCCGCCCCTGGACCCAGTTAGGGGGGCCGGAAGAGGGCAGCATACGCCCTCCTCCGACGCCCGGTGCGCCTGCTGCGGGCGGGGTCAGAGGTCGAGATCTCTCTTTCCCTTTCCGCAGCCTCCTTCTGCGAGATAACTGTTTCGCAGAAGGAGACCACCGCGTCCCAGGACTCCTCGCCGCCGACCATAGATTGGACTACGGCCGGTAGCGAGAGGTCACTGCCCACCACAGAGATGAGGTCACGGCGCGGCTCCTCCCAAGCGGCACACTCTGCCAGCGTATGCCGCGCCGTGTCCTCCCGACAGTCGATTTTGCTATGCCTGCTGCAACATTCATTCATTGGACCGCTGTCTAGGATACAATAAACCTTAACTTATAACTATTCTCATATTACATATTTTAAAAAAAAAGGTGACAATTATGTTAGGTACTGCAATTTTTATAACAATTTACCATAACATAATTATAATAGATGGATGATGCTCAAGATTTTCTTCACTAAATGTCATGGTCACCTTTTCATCAGTCAAAAAACACGAAGTCTTTCTTATCGAACTCACATGTAAACATTGCTACTTAGCTATCATTCATTTTATATTGTATCCGCGCAGTTCCTGTTCCCGTAGGAATACGGGGGTAAAATATAATCTATGCGAGTGATGCTGATAATGTAGGTCCAGTAGTTTTGGAGCTTATTCGGTACAAACAAAAAAATCTTTCCTTTTTATAATATTAGCTGACCTAATAAACGTCGTTAGCCACATAAAAAATAGGGGTGGTAGGGGGATGAAAAATATATGTCCGATTCGCCACCCTAGCCGATATACACGCTAAAATTCACGAAAATCGGTCAAGTCGTTTCGGAGGAGTCCAACCACAAACACCGTGACACGAGAATTTTATTTATAAGTTTATAAGAGTAGATATGCTCGCGTTTGAACAAAATCTCACCTGATAGATAGCGATGATGACCTAGACAATGGAGCATGCTTTCCTAGAATTAACCCAATTACTCTTGAGTTAAATACCCCACCTGGTTGCAGCTATCAGGTAATACAGGTGGTGGTGGAGTGTTGTAAGGAGTGTTCCTTCTGTCTTGTCTCACTCAGTTGTTAGTTCATCCCGTCTACTCGTAATTTCTTTTATCTTTCTGCCGCTCACACGTAGTAATGTTCAAGATAAGGGGTTTCAGGGCCAGGATGCCAATTCATATGAATCAGAGTAAAACACACTTTAAAACAGATAGATAGGCGCTAGTACTTTTATTTATAACATGAGGAAATAGCTATTTTGCAAGATATTTTTCTAATCTCAGTATATTTATCAAATTGATGTATTTGACATATTAAGCGTCTTATCAGTTTCAAGGATGAAATGTTTTATTTAAACTCGTAGAACTTGTTGACGAGGCCCATTCGTTGTTTTAAAGTTGTTAATATACCTTCAGCTTCCTGAAATTCTTGGAAATATTTTGTCCGTTTTGTAGTATAACGTTACTAAGTACATTGGTACAGGTTGCTAAGTGCCTCATTATCATTCACTTGTCGTTGTTACAATTTATTTCGAGTTAGCGCAAAAGTCTTCTTCCATTATTACTTGCTTCTGTCAGTCTTTTATTTTTATCTGTCCCATCTCTACTAGCCATCATATGTACACAAAATTTCCAAATTTCTTCCCATCACATGTCACTCCAATAAAACAAAATATAGATTTCATTTCAGTATCAATATCAAGTTAGTTAAGCTCGCCTTTGTACATGTACTTTATTATGTCTAATATAATATAAGTTTTTTTATTGTACAATAAAGAATTAAAGAACACAGAAGTACCTGTTTTCATTAGTTTGATTGAATCTTACTACCCCAGTAACCTCCTACAGATTCACCTCAATTCACCATAAATTATAAATCATCAGCTAAACTCAAAATTCATAATCAAATCAGAATATAACATTATTCATAGATAATTCGGGAAAAGGACATAATTTAATTATTGAGGCCCTCAAATTGCCTCAAGCACTCTACAAATTGGGGCATTAATTGCGTGAGCCACTGCCTCACTTGACCGGATATTTCGCGAATTAGGCGCCGTTTATAGCAATCATTAAAATATTTTATGACGTTCTTAGATGGTACTAAAGTATAGGACTTAGGAAGATTGAAATTTCCATTAGATAATTTTAGGGCTTATTTTATGAAAGAACAAGTTTCTAGAGCCAAATGTCACTACAATTTTGGTTTTCTTATTTAACTCAATGATATAAAATACTCAATCGCTAATTCCAGTCTACTCAGAACTTACTTTATTTCCTGAGTTCATTAACAGATAGCACAACGCGTAACCCACTGGAATCATAAAATTGTAGAGATTTGAAACAGTAAGCAATTATATCACACATCGTGTAAAAATATATTTGATTACTGTTTCAAGTCATAATTTTAAATATTATCCTCATATTTCTTTTGATTTTCTTTGTTAAGTAGAATACCATAAATCCCACAAAAATTACGAAACATCTAAAATGAAACGTCTTGAAAAACCCTCGGAAAATTCGATCGCTAACAAAAGAAAATCTAAATATTTCACAATGGAATCAGTAAGCACGACATTTTATTTTCAACACCGGAATATCCCCGTTGTATTCAATAGCAAAAGTCGCAACATACATCAGCTATAAGAAACCCATTAAATATTTGTATTACACTCCATAACAAAGGAGGTGTGACCTTATCTTACTTTAATAGCAGCTAAAAGCCTGAGGTGCGTCATCTTCAAATGTTTACTTAGATATTATATCTGCCGTTTTGTAGTAGGTTTTTATGATGCCACATTTCCCAGTTAGGTAATACCTTGTTTTCACTGGTTACATCACTAGTAATAGGTACGTTGTTTTCATTGGTTATCTTAAGTAGTACGGTCAGTACTCGGGATGTTTTGACAAAATGAAAACTTTACTTCAACATTGCGTCTTCAACATAAACACATTTTGTTAGCTTCAGATTCGGCCCGCGGCTGCGCCTGCGAGAAAAAGGTTTTATAATCCCGAAAGAACCTGCTACCGGGAAGAAAAATATCTGTCCATATATCCAAGTATTCCAGGCGTAAAAATGGGACAAACAGACGGACAATCCGTCGTATTTATAATATTAACTAGTAATTCGCCCGCGACTACGTCCTCATGAATTTCATATCGACCCTTACGAACTTCAAACTTCTATCACTCGTTTTTAAGGGTACCTAGAATCAACTGTCAGATTTACAACTTCAATAATGACGATATTCCATAATAGTGGTAAGTTTCAAATATATTTGCCCAAGGAACAATATTTTATATACAAACTTCCAACTCCTATTTCATTCCTTCAAGGGAAGAGTTTCCTAAAATCTCTTAGTCATAATCTACCTATCTGCCAAATTTCATCTTTAAACGTCAAGCGCTTTTCGCTTTTATATATTTAGATGAGATAGATATGGATAACAGAACTTCTTAACCAACTAGGAATTCAATGGCTTAGAAATCTAAAAGTAGGTACATGAATTGGATTGGATTATTGTGGCTGTTTAAATTCATGTTCAAGTGATATTAAGGTACCTTCCTAAGTGGGTAACTCTCAAAATTTTCATAAACTTTATTAGTTGACAGCACTTTTAATTACCCATGAAGGACTCGTTATTAACCTCAAGGGCGACATAATTATCTTAACTAACATCATAAAGAAGTAAATACTGTTTGTTAGTAGGAGATAATAGTTGGAAGTTAAGATCCGATGACGAAAATTGTTTCACTGATAGAAAGTTACATTATTGCAGGAGGTTGTCTAAAACCTCACTACGTATCACCAGGGAGTAGATGAAGGTAGTTTTTAAAACATCACGTGACCATTTACCCCTAATATATCTACTCAATACCTCACATATAATCGGAAAATTGCAAATGCAGAACTTTTGAATTTGGATGGGATTTATTGTATACAAAACGATTTTTTCATTGATCATTTACGCAATACCGTTTTTCTTTTCCTGAATGGGAAATCGTCAAATAACTTCTCCCGCTCTGAGCGGAGCGGAAGGGGGAGTCAGACTCTTACTGACTAAACCCACCCGTGTCCCTCCTAGTACCCTTTGCGTTCCAGAGCCGCGGTGACTCTTTTGAATAAATTCTGCAACCCTAGCCTAACCAGGGCCGGAAGCGAGAGGACGCCGACGCCAATCGCCTCGACGAAAACACGGCGTTGCTCGGCCCAAACAGGGCAGACCTCCACCGTATGCTCCACCGTGTTCTCGGAGCGATCCTCACAGAATTGAAACCCGTACGTGTTCTCCCGCTGAATCCGAAACAAGTACCTCCCGAAACAGCCGTATTCAGGGAGCTCCTGCATCAAGTGGAAGTGAGGACGCCGTGGAGTCTCTCCAACCACTCCTCAAAAAGGGGTTTATCGCCACAATGGTGACGTGTCCAATGAACACTTTACTTGAAAAGCAGTCATTGTAATCTGATGATTTACTACGGGATAGATTTTATGGGGCTGATACCTCGAAATCTCGACTGCCGCATACGTTATGTGCGCATTACTCGACAAAATGTATCTCGAGGTTGGTCCTATAGCGAAGTTCTTCATAATGAAGAGAACAAAACGCAATACCTGGAAAGAAGTAATTGTATACCCTTTTTAAGGTTTAGGCGTTTATTCTGTTACACGTTGTAGAAATGGGATTCATTTCACGAAGAAAAAATTGAATCAATAAATATCAACAGGCGCTTTGACTTTTGTTTGTTTGTATGAGAGGTCAGTCCAAATGTATCTTTCTGTAATTTAATAGAAACATAGCCTTTGTACAGTCAGATGTTTATAAAAATATAAATAATAACTCCAAATGTACCAAATACGAGGATAAGCACTAACAAGGTTTTTGTCTCTTAAGGGGCAAGGCAAAATGTTGTTTGACCTATTACAAGCTTTTTGGTAAAACAAAGTTATTTTTACAATACCATTACGAAAACTATTCAGATTTAGCTACATGGGTGTGTGTTTTTAACTGCGTCTAATATAAAATGTACATGTTTATCCGTTAAAATAGCTTCGTAGTTAATAATAATAAATAGTTAATAGTCTGGGGTCAAAAGTGCAGTCACAATCAACCAAATCTAAAATGTATGTAATTTCTTTGTAGAAGAAACTCATTGACTGACTGCACTTTCGATTCTTGACTGTACCTACTTCTGTTGAGAATATAATACAGAAACAATACTGCAGCATTTTACATAATAATACATTTTACATATCCTACATAAACAGTAGGTCTTTTCACCGCACAAAACATAAAAAGCATACACTGTAAAGTAGATTTCACAAACAAAAATAACCATCTTCAAGCAGAGTCACTGAGCGAAAGCAGTAAAAGTGAACCAGGTCTCCCAGATAATGTTGAATTTACATTGTTTAATTAGGTAAGGCATATAAACTGAACTGAATTCATTTATTTCAGAGTTTATTTTAAGGACAAAATATAAATTGGTTTGTGGCGGTACATTGAAGCGTAACGTTTGTGCCGGTCATTAGGTAGACCACAGCGGTCCACCCCGGGTCCATTCGATGGATAAATTACATTGTTAATTCATTATTACAAATAGGTTATAATATAACCTTTATGAAAGTGAACCTTTGTTTTGTGAACCACCAGATTTTCTACTTTTTTGGCTTTTAAGATTGATTTATGTACGAAAACTGGGGAGTTTAACTAACTGGAAATCTGTACAGCCACTATTTCGTCGAGCCGTGGGGGATGTGAGCACTCTCACATCCCCCACGGCTAACTCACAGCAGTGAACCAAATAAAGGGGATGAAACTGGCTCAATTTTTGCGAACGATTTACTATACTTACTATTTCAAAGAGAATTGTTTGCGTTATAAGTCGCGGCTTAAAGAGGTGAATGATGATTAAGACCACATAGCTTATGTCATCTATAGCATAAAAGAGGTCCACTTTCTAGAAAAAAAAAGCAATATTACTGTGTCAAATCGGTCAAGCGCATGTTCTCCTCCTCTGTCGTTCATTCTTGGCAGAGCGATGGTGGTCACGTCGAGGCGTCCATATCTAAGCTAGAAACGGACACAGCTCTCCGTACGATCTCCCGCCATCTTTGCCTGTTTAAAGACTGTCAGGTGCAATGAGATACGTGGCTTCCTAGTGCGGATTAATCTTAGTCAGTCCAGAGCATAGGTGACCTACTTCTGCGCGATCTAGTTCCTTCAAGTTTTCCCTACATGACCAGCCGGTCTATCGAGTCGCTACCCTGCCTAGATACTACTGTGTCCAAATTCGTGTAGTATATGCGAATGTACAACACCGACGCAGAAGGGAGTGTCAGACTCTAATTGACTAAACCCGTCCGTGTTCTTCCTAATAAAGGACGTTCCAGGGCGGCGATGGCTCTTTCGAACAAATATAAACCCTAGTAGGTAATTTATCTACCTAGCTCCTAGAGTATGGACACGTTGGTGCGATTTCCAGAGTATCCATCTTCCCCTTTTCCAAGTCACGCACTGTTCACGTCTCTGCCGCGTAAAGAAAAATGGAGAAATACAAAAGTTCGCATCCGCCTGACTTTGGTGCGTTTGTAAGCTGCCGTGATTGATCGAATTAATTATCAACAGCAATTTGTGACGCGTCTGAGGCAAGGAGGAGTTTAGGTGGTCCCCCATCCACTAACAGCACTTGATAAGTGTAACCTCGAATATCGACCTCGAAAAATTACCTCTTGCATACAATGGCAGACGTTACAGACCCCACTTATAATAAACAGACAAACCCCATCAATGCCATGCTCCAAAACCCTAAACCAAAGAACAACACTAATAAAGCCACCCACTGTCCCATAGACATAATGAGGCCCTATTTGATAAGCCGACTTCAAACAAACGTAATAGCAAGTTCATTATTGATGTACAAATGAGATCTACCAGCTGATGAGACTAGTTAGAAGGCCTTTGTCAATTCCGCTTTATGCTAATATAGCTTGATTACGACGTGAACATATGTGCCAATATTGTATATACAGACATCTGCATAAATTATGGTCGACTGGTGGTCGAAAATTGGTTTGAGCTCAACTGTTACAACTGTGTATAGATTGCTGATAGTTTGCGTAAGAACTGGGTGATTAGTTGTGATATAGTATAGTAGTATATGGAGCAGTTCGTCGCTAAATAATGATAGGGTATTCGAGGTTCAGCAGCGCTTGCCGTTGTAGTTCCGTGGATGGGTGGATAATGTGAAGGAAGTAGAAAAGAAAGTAGTAACTGCCTTGTTGATCTCGTAGTCGTAAGTACTAAGGCTAAGCTCTTGTATTAAATTCCTTTTTTTATGGATTGTAATTTGTTCACGCAATGCGGGGCGGAATGGAGTGTCAGACTCTCACTGACTAAAACTCATCGGTGTTCTTCCATTGACCGTTGCGTTCCCAGGCCGCGGTGACTCTTTCAAGGAAATTGCCCAAACTCTTGTATTGTATTAGTAGGTCGACATTTTTCATTGGGATTTTAAATCTATACTAATATTATAAAGCTGAAGAGTTTGTTTGTTTGAACGCGCTAATCTCAGGAACTACTGGTTCGAATTGAAAAATTCTTTTTGGGTTGAATAGACCATTTATCGAGGAAGGCTTTAGGCTATATATCATCACGCTTAAGCCAATAGGAGCGGAGCAGCGATAAAGAATGTTTTTAAATCGGGGATTCCACGGGGACGAAGTCGCGGCAGCAGCTATCTAAATAATGTCATAAGTAATATGTGTAGTAAGTCCAGAGTCTAGAACGTACCATATTGTTGACATTATTCTCAACAATATGGCACGGTCTAGACTCTGGCTCTCTGGCTCGGCCACCAGTGGCGAGGGATTTAAAACTTGTGGGATATACAGATGTGTACAATCTCTGGGGAATAGAAGCGTGATGTTATGTAATAGTAGGTGTACCTATACTGAAAAGGTCCAGTAAAGGTCATAGGATGCGAGACAGGAGGAAAACCAAAACTAATTTAGCGCAATAAATTAAAAAGTAGCGCTCCCCTGTGTGTGTAGGCAGGTACTAAAGACTAGAAATAAAGAAAAGTTGTTTTGTTCCAGTTTAAAGAGTGAGATCACTAATTAAAACAGGAACTGTGTGCGACTTTAGCTTATCTATAAGGTCTTGGTATTTCAGGTGGGCATCGGTAAACACTTTCCATCATGTGGGGCGTCGCCCTCGGCCTGCTTGCTAAGCTATCTCAAATAAATAAGGAAAACAGACCGGTTCGCTCATAACAAAAAATAATGGCTGAAAAGCGAGGAGGCCAATTCGCAGAAGTGAGTGGAAAGGGGCTGTCAGTAATGATCACAAAATTAATCAAGTTTTTCCTGTTTCATTCGTTGTAAAAAACAATTATTAAAAATATTATAGACTTGTTTTTATTTTTAGGACTGTGAACACTACCTATACTTGAATTCATGATTCGAGATACTTTGAATCGTTCTCTACGAACTCGAACACTGGCTTAAAAGTTGTGCAGTTAAAGTTAGTATAAAGGTAAGTTAATATAAAATGACCATTTTAGGCCAGTCAAAAATCCCTTTTAAAAATCCTAACACTGTTTTTTTTTCTGGCATCGTATATTAACTCTTCTACTAAAAATTAAACATTTTCCATAACCCGTAATTATTTTTTAAATATTATGAATTAAACAAAAAAAGAATGGCGTTTATTTCAATAGAAGCTAGGATAGTCAAATTATCCCTTTTTTGTACAATGTCTTAAAAAGTAAATGTAGTTAATTTTATTTGTTTTGCCAGAATTTAACATTATCGCCCTAAGAAATATTGTTTAAAATTTTGAAAATTGTGTTGGATGTGTTTCATTTTTATAGTTACCTCAGGCATGGCCTGTAAATTAAAATTAAACCCAATTTAATTCAGTTACATTTCTTCCTGAATTGCTATCGCAATAAGATGATATTCATAATTGGCGCTAACAGATAATGTATAGTTTTATTGGTTAACGAATTAAGATATTTTTTATCAAGTAATTTTTTTTTAAAGTAGGCAGATTTTAAAAAATACATCGAGAAAAAACAATAGGTAGGTAAACAGTTTTACTAATTTTTAAACAATGTTATTGTTTAAAAGTCAGTCAGTAAAATATCCCAATACCTATATGTATGTAAGTAACGCGTTTTGGGGGACTGTCTTTATGTACGCACTCAACATATTTAAAAATAAATTATTCACTTTTATTAATAACGATGACACACTAACTTAACTATGTTATGTCTATTTTGTTTAAAACAACATCTTTTAACTTGCGCCACAACCTTATCTTAGGAATGCAGTGAACTCGCTTCTAAGAAACTTTGTTGACAACGATCAAATAATTTTTGTTTTTCTTCTACCCGCACTGTTTTAATATAATTAGTAATAAGATTTTATGATCTCATGTAAGTGACGATTGTCTTAATGAGAATAAAGTTCTTTAAACCGATGTAAAATTTGACGTTCAAAAAGTGCTGTCTCTCAGCCTAGTTTGAATAAATGACTTTTGATTTTGATTTAAGAACACAATGGTTAATAATGGTTGGTTTAGCTTTTATAAAATAGCTAACTAGGTATTTAGTAGCTGTACTTTGTCGTAAATCTATACTAATATTATAAAGCTGAAGAGTTTGTTTGTTTGTATGTTTGAATGCGCTAATCTCAGGAACTACTGGTTCGAATTGAAAAAATATTTTTGGGTTGAATAGACCATTTATCGGGGAAGGCTTTAGGCTATATATCATCACGCTTAAGCCAATAGGAGCGGAGCAGCGATAAAGAATGTTTTAAAATCGGGGATTCCACTAGTTATAATTAAAATGTTTATTATAATTGAGGTATTTCGGTTTATCAAAAAGCTTCCGAAAAAATTCGCAAAAATTTCAGTGGGTTATAAAGTAACGTTGCACAGGGTACATGACAAATCAACGTTTAAAAATACTGTAATGTAGTTGCCGTAAAAAGTTGAAAACCTGCAAAAATAAACATTTTAATTATAATAATAATTAATAATAATAATAGACATTTTTATTCGAAATATTGTGTATAAAACACGGTCGGTCTGTGCCTGATAATAAATGTATCCAACACCGAATTCTCCCAAGCTTTAACAATTGGATTTAAAACAGGAATCCGAAAGGTTTTATTTATATTAGTCAGGGAATCGTTTTTGTAGCCGTTCTCGTAATGCCCGGGCTGCATCACTTTTTCAGGATTATAGAAGAAAAACGACGGCATTATCGGATCTTAGAGTAATCGCCGGCGCCGCGACTGTTTTCTCATTACCATACCATTTTGCTGTTAGACTCCTAACGGCTATCTGCCCACTACTGTGACTGTAATGTATGATGGAACATTCTAGTTAAGGTACGCAATATACTTAATAGCAGGCTTACAGCGTGATCTAGTGGCGACGCGAATTGTTAATCCTCTCCGTCGAGCTTCGATCTCGCCTATAATTTGTGCAGACAAATGTAAGTATGGCCCTTTTCTCATTTTAATAGATTCCGCACCGTTAAGTTTGCGCATGACAAACATCAGAAGCTAGGTAGTTGATGGCGGCTCTTAAGACCGCAATTTACTAGCCACACTTTTCCTTCAGAATAATGGCAGCTACAAGGAAGTATTTTTCAGTCCCATGCTGTTAAGAACTGCTTTTAATAGCTGTCTATTTCTCAAGTAAATATACGAGTGTAGTGACAGGGGTCCGCTCTTTGATCGAAATATAGGTCAGCGTTGGGTTCCGTCGTTATTTCGATTAAATAAACTGCATGAATACGTAAGCTTTCCCGTTTTCTTTGTAGGCCATATTTTTGTCAAGCGAAGAATAAGGAGGAAAACAACAAACCAGATTTCATAAACAATTTTTATGGAGAATATTTGGCCTAATCCCATCGGGCTTTTTCCAATTAATATCGCCATAAACACTGATGTTTTTTAAAACTCTTGGGCAGTTTAGAAATAACAATGTTTGTTAGATATAAAATAGGATATTTTCTACTCCAAAATGTTCATGTAACGGTCCGCCCGCCGGAATTATCGCCAATATAATGGCTCATAAAAGGTAAAATTTACGAGTGGCCGGCCGGCCGCCCAGCAAACACTTCCAAATTATCTGATCACACGAACAATATAATACTGCCACGGCAAGAAATATATATATCTGCTTTACTGATACCAGACTATCTGCTGGCTACAGCGCTAAATTGTGATTGTTTCTGAAATGGTGATTTTGGTTGTTTCTTCGTTATTTGAACACCGACTTCCGAAATTAAAGTTATTTTCTATTTTGTTTTTTTTGTCATCAATATAGACTAACGGTCGAACCCAATAACCGATCTATCACATACTGGAGATAGAAAAACAAATGAAACAACAGAAAAATTATATAGATTTTCTGTTGTTTCATTTGTTTTTCTATCTTCTATTTTTATTAGGGATAATTCAAATACTAGTAGTCAGATCTTAGTCTTTTCCAGATCTCAAATTTAAATGAGACCACACGATAAGCAACATTTTTCGAATATAAAAAGAATTATCAAAATCAGTGCAACCAGTACAAAGTTATGAGGTAACACACATCATCCTCCTTGTTTGGAAGTCGGTTAAAAAAATAATTTCAATCGCTGAAACGTTTTAGACACTCACAAAGAATTAATAGGCACAACATTGTAGCAAAATGACTAGAACAGGTAGTTGCTAGCTATCACAGAAACTTGATACCCCAAAGTCAAAACTTCGACACGATACGGCATTTCGAATTAGTTAGACAAGTTTAAAGCAGTTCGCGGGCAGGTGGCGCCTTTGTTCCAGTGCGGTCTCACTTGATAATAACACAACTATGTTCCGGTGGCGTTAAACTCACTAGAACTAACTAGTTACTTGCGTCAGACAGATAAGTTACCTCTAGTGTATTCGTATGCGCCCGATGTTCACGAGCCTCGACTGACAAAGGCAATCTAGCAAGCAGATGGTGGACAACCCCGCCGGCGGCTTATCTGTGTGCTGGAAACGAATGCGGGTCGTCCATCACGAGTGGCGCTGCTACCTACATACAGCTGTAGCCTGAGCCCGGCTTAGCGGTTTATTAGATTTATTGTTATTTATGTCAGTACATTTTTTCGTTTCACCCAACAACGCTTTTAAATGGGCCTGTCAATTTATCCGCTGAATTAATTCGTTACTGTGTCGAAGAATTTTACAATCCTTTTTTCGATTGCTGTAAATGTACAATTCGCTTAAAAGTGTGTCACCTGATATAGTATTTTAAAATAAAAGTATCACCACTTTATACGTCCGTAGTACTGCTGGATTTATTGGTTGCTTTAAATGTCAACAGAGAATAAATAAAATGAAGTTTAAATCCCTCAGGCAGTAAGCTTCCACAGTTGATGTCGGAGAAAAGCCAACAGCACGACTCAAAAGGAAAAGACAACTTTAGAATCTTTTCACATTTCGGTGACTGACTACTATGTTTGGCTAAGGGAATAAAGTTTACGCTTCACACGATACAAATGGGATCGGCGACAGGCAAAACTATTCAGAATGTAAGTCCCGACCTCACGGGGGAAAATAAATTGCGAGAATAAGTCCCTCGGGCGAGGGAATGGACGGTCTCGTCGCTACCTGCGTAGTTCCGGAGACACAAGTGCAGGCTACGCAACAAATTACCCCATGTATGTACATAACACATCACGGGGAAGGATAGGCAGAGGTTTTCTGTTTACCCGAGGTTCCTCCATGGCGGTTGGGTTCATTTATGGGGAGCATTCCAAACTCTGGGCTTTTATCAGGAATTTCGTAATCCGATAACAATTTAACCGACCTTGATATGAAACATCTTCCTACATAATCTACGCGGCGGCTGCCACAGGTTTAACCAATGTTCGTCATTAAGCAGAAAATAATCCGTATCGCTAATCACATCACGTATCTCTCCTAATCTAATCCCGGTATTCCCACTTGTGGCATAACGTCGTACCTTTTTGTGTCGATATGAACGCTTATACGGTTTAAAGGCGAAGGTCATAATATTCCGGGCACACACGAGCAAAAGGGATACTTCCTCGGCTCCGTATCAGAAATATTATGCAAATATGCTACCTACTCTATTTTCGTAAACAGATCTGGTATCGTATGTAAAGTTGTTCGTTTCGTAAATCTCACCTTTATTTTGTTCATCTACGTTGCCATTTAGCGGAACCGGGAATGTGTAAATAAAAATCGCTTTGCAAAGACCGTATCTTTAATTCTCGATGGGTTCCTTTTGGCATTGAATTTATTACCCCACATCAAAGTCCAGTATCATCAAAAAAATATAGTCTTCCTGTTAAATGGTATCTTCATTTATAAATATAACTAGCAGTATTTATACATACTTGAAACAGTTATAAATGGATATCTCTGTTTATGGAAAAAAATCTGTTCCTAAAAAAAAATAAAAACAAAAATAGCACCATGCCATAGCATTACACAGCGAGTATCCATTCCGCAGTCTTGAAAGCATTTCAAGTATTTTATTTTATCCGATTCCAGCACCTAAGTACTAGCTTTTGAAAAAGACGCCGTTAGCTTTTTGATTGCCTTTCACTACAGAAAACTGGCACTGAAAAGAGATTTAAAATGCTTCACAAGATTTTAATTCTAAAGGAAATTAATTGTGAAACTGTCGAAAGACTTCAACTATGTATCTCGTTCAAAACCACTCTAGAATACGACGTTACTAGTGTCGAATTATAAAGTTAGCGACGCATAGATTGATAAAGTTTGTTGCATGCCAACCACTATGTGAAATTAACAAACTTAGAGCCCTCGTCCTTTGGCGCTCTGAACTTCAGGCTGCGGTGTTAGATTGCATATAAATTTTGCTACATCCCTAAACTATAATGTCCACTTGCACTTATCCATGTTATTAAATTTCTTTAATTTATCAAAGTTAAATTCAATTTGAAGTAAGCTTTATTTAAAATTTCTTCTTATCTAACCTCGTTACTTATCGCATGATTGCACTCGAATCGCACTCAGTCAAACTTGCGTCCAACGAAAATGAACGTCGGTACTCTAAAGATACTAAGAGATTAAAATAATTAACAGTAATTGAAAAGGCATCTCGAAGTCGAAGTTTTTAATTAAGCCTGAGAGCACGAAAACGGCAGCGAATATTCTTCTAGAACTTAGTAGGTTCTGCAAACCAAGTGGAAGCGAGAGCCAAGTGGGCAAAGAGTTCTCAGCCGGAGTGTTTGCTCAAACGAAGTTAGTTGCCGAAAGCGATGTAGTCTGGAAGCGCGTCTTGCATTTACTCGGGCTATTGGATTTGGATCGAATCATACATGCCCATTTACTGGGAACGCTTTTGTGTATTGTCCATTTTATTGTGCAGAACATTTTCAACGAATACAACTTGAGCTTGAGAGATTGAGAGGGGCTCCGTGCAAGATTTAAACCAACTCGAACGCGTTAACATAACCGATCGTTTATTTCGAATCGTATGGAAAAGAGAGGTGTTCCTTTGAATGCCACCAGACATATTTTACGCGATCGAGTATATTAAAATACTAGCACAAAGGCCATCGTTTTACACTACCAAGTGCAGTATCAAACTAGGGCGTAAACATTGTATTTTGGAACAAAGCTAAATCATTGAATGTATCAGTACGATAGCCTCGATTGGCACACAATGTTGGACTTGTAATCGATAACCGTTTGATAGATCTAGATGTTAAATTAGTTGGGAACAATACGAGCTGGCTACAGTCAGTCTATAAGCATGAACACAGGTACTACAATAACGGTTCATGATTTGCATTTTTGGTGGCTATGATAATAAAACTATTTATATGCTTTATTTGCACGTACATTTTGACAGCGGGTGTGCATGAAAACTTCATTTCCATCCAGCGCTTCTGTTCTGTAATTTATGCATTGGTTACCTTCAAAGGTGGTTTGTACTGGGCAAGTAATATGGATCTGGCGGGACGAATATGTAACGAATACCTACAAGTATAAGTGGATTGAAGATGAAGATACACAGCAGGTTTTTTAGATGAGAAGTGTTTCTTTTTACACTTTTTATTGTTTGTGGAAAACTACACAAAAAACAAGTTTACAATTCCATCCATATTTATATGTTAGCAGTTACTAAGATGCTAATATAAACAAGAAATAGTTTATATTCATTACCTACATAATTATTACTTTATCTATGTGTTCATTCAGTGAGAAGTAAAACTACCCATTAACTTTCCACTTTCGCAAATATACCTTTTTTCTGGATGGGAAATCATCAAATAAATTCTTCCGCTCTGGGTGGAGCGGAAAGGCTCCACCCCTAATACCCTATTGAAAAACTAAAAATCGCCGTCATTCTACGAACACCTGTCCAGCACTATTCCAAACGCACACTGCCTAATGCTTTTGTATTCAAATAGTTCGGAACAGAATTGTCAATACCTGAAATTCATCTGTATCAAAGGAATTCTAAGGCTAGTAACGGAATATAGATTTTCCAATTATGCTCGTAGACTGAGGTAAAGGCCTGCAAACAGCCCTTGCTTTTGAGTAAGACATAGGAATCTATTCGTCGACCGTCAGTCTAGCGTGTTACTGTACTACAAGCACACATAGCATTCGTGTTGCCGGATTCCGGTAAGACTGAGCCATCGAAATACAGGCTGTGGCTAGTTTGGAACTTTTTTTTTTTTTGAGTGGACGGGAGACTCTTACTGACTAAAACCCACCCGTGATCCTTCTTGTGCCCTTTGCGTTCTAGGGCCGCGGTGACTCTTTCATACAAATTCCGCAGCCCCAGCAGGCACTGACCCTATTGGGTCATGTTTTCTTTGCTGACATCTTTTTGAAGCGGGCGTGGAATACGACGCGCCGTCGTCTCGGGCCTGGTTGCTATCGGACGGCGAGCCACCCATAGCTCGCCATCCGCAGGCCCGCATCTACGGTAGCCGGGAATCGCCCTGCGTTTCCCGATGCCCGGGGCGTCTTCTTCAGTTGCGGCGGCTAGGGCGTGAGGTTTCCCTTTCTCGCACGCGTTCCGCCTCCTCTTTCGCTAGCATTACTGCTTCGCAGAAGGAGGCGACCTTTTCCCATGCCTCCTCGCTCCGGACCATGGCTTGAACCAGGTCCGGACGCGAGAGGTCGCCGATCGCCTCGACGAGGACACGGTGGTGCTCCGCCCAAGCAGGGCAGACCTCCACCGTATGCTCCATCGTGTCCTCCGGGCAATCCACACAGTGCTGACACCCAGACGTGTCCTCCCACTGGATCCGACACAGGTACCTCCCGAAACAGCCGTGTCCGGTGAGCACCTGCGTCAGGCGGAAGGTGAGGACGCCGTGGCGTCTCTCCAGCCACTCCTCAAAGAGGGGACTTATCGCCACAATGGTGGCGTGCCCAGCGCTGGGTTGCGATAGTCGCTGTCTCCGTACCTCCGTGACGACAAATATACCTAACAAGCTATTTTTACTGGGTTCAATTGTATCGCAATTATGATACAGGGCAGTGTGTCAGCCAAGTCAATAGAAATAAAAAAGCTATTAAAGCAACTAAAAAGCAAAGAAAAAAAAGAACCTGGTATATAGCTAGTGTCACGTCTTTCAAGCGTTAAATAGATCTTGCCATTCGTTCACATCCTTCTTTCGGTGGGAGTCGTACCACACATGCAACAACATGGCTCCCGTAACTTGCACGATATTTCATCTATCCTAATCAAGATAAGAACAGCAGGGATATAGTTTGACATACGGTACAACATTGTACCTACATCCCTACATGTTGCAAACAACACTAGCTTCGAAATTAACTGTCAAGTCACACCATCCAACGTTTGTGTTCTTCGCTTCTATTTTCGAACTCCATTATTGGCCGAAAAAGGGTAACAGAAACAATGGCTGGTATTGTGTCCGTTTAATTTTGTTCGAACTTTGCACGGCTTGAATTGGGAAACTCGCACGTGGATTTTAAACTTGGGATAAAAAGCTGAAATCTCGAGGGGTGAGAACCGAGGGCTTTATAAAAACCGCAGCATACTACATGTATGCGTAAGCTTTGTTTTTGAAATAGCCGAGAGTTAAATATCAATACTCAGCGTTACTTGTTACACGTGTACATACACGAAGTAATTAATTGGAAGTAATATGATTACCCTGTATTGTTTCCTCTTGAATGCCCCGCTCATGTCTAATACAATGCGGAGCGTATTTATTCCGCCCCTATGAATATCAATAGCAGAGATCTAGCACACACTCACCGAGGTAGCCATCGTGCAATTATCGAATCAATCACACTACTACCTATTCAGGCTGCTATATCTAAATGGAACAAAAGTAATGCGCATTTAATCGAAAAACGGTGCAAAATATGTTTAGGGTTATCAACTTTGATAATCTCTGTTATCTTCTATAGAAGAATATCTGATACATATCTGTTTTGGATGTGTGTGGTTATTAATTGGGGTCAACGTAACTGCAATGATTTCGAAAATTTAGGCCATTGACTTTTGTCCGATAATTATAAGATACCTATAATATAGCACTACCGTTGATATCACAGATACAATCACAGATGAAGCGATCTTGTTTGATGCGTTAGAAACTTCAATATCTTTTTTAACTCCATTATGACCTAGATATTAACCTGTTTGTAGAACACGGCAGCGGTCAAAGCCACCTGTTATCTTTGCTCTCAAATTGCATCACATTTAGTAACTAAACATTATTATATTTCTATTCACAGCAGACGCGAATATAGTTGAAGAATAGGAACAAAATTAAAATTGCATTTTCAAACGCCATTGTGCCAGCGTGGCTGAAAAAAGTAACTCAATTAAGTTGGCTTGGGTGCAAAATAAGAGAATGCTGGCTTGGTCCAGGCTGCCGGCTCCAAAAGATGCGCCCACCGTTTAGCACTTTAATTAAAACCCTATGGGGCCGCTGGGACCGTACTCCTCATAAATTGCGGACGGAGCCGAATTTCTACTGACATCTAACGCCATCTATGGGAGCCATTATTATTGTTTTATGCCAAATGCAAATGGAAAAGGCCGCTGGAAAAAGTGCAATGGAAGTCGTAAATTTTTCGTATAAAGGTTCATTCGTTGGGCTAGTTGTCGCGATCGACAGCACAGAGCATGTGGTCCTAGCATTCCTGGGTATGATTCGATTCCAAAGTGCTATTGGGTTTTTTCATTTAGAATTTATCGGTAGGCATTATGATCAGTAGGATGTTATGGAAATCGAAAACGTGTCATATAAAGGTTCTCCACTGTTCATTCACGAACAGTAGCTCAACGGTCTCCTATTCTCAAACGCCACTGCTGAGTATGAGGTCCGCATTGGCACGATCCCCGGTTTAAGTGAAATGTTACTGGTTTTTTCCATATAGAATTTATATATTATTTTTATTTTACTATATTTATTATTATTATTAATTTACTATTAATAGCTACATGGGACTTAAACATAACTTGCAAAATAGTTGTACAAAGAAAAAGTGACTGAGAAAATTTTAACTCTCTTCCTCTATCTAACCCCTCGGCGAGTACAGGCTCGATGCCATGTTATTTGTTTAATTCTCTTTGCCTCTCAAATTAGAATGGGTGCAGTAAAAACATTGAACCTATCCATGCCGATTCTAACATAAAAAATATTCCTATTCGTATCGTTTGTCCACACATTTTAAATTCTAATTTGATTCGCACCACGTTATCCCTTTCCACATGAACTCATTTCCAAAATCCATGAGTATTCAATAAGTTCACCTGATCATGGATAATTTTACGCATCAATGGGCAATTCAACGATTTAGGCCGTAATTAGGTTAAATCCCTGATCCATATCATTATTTAAGTATCCAATGTCTGCTCGTTTTGAGAGATTATCTATCTAAACTGGTAGATACTCGCAGATACAGTAATTGGTAATCATTGAAATGAAAACAGAGTAGGTAGTCTGGAGGCAGTGGCTCAGGCCTGCATGATAGTAATTGGAACTCGTGAATAGTCCCATTACCGTGCCCAAAAAGCATTAATTTAGAAGTCGCATAGTTTAAATGAAACTAGCTATTGCGCGCGGTTTCATCCGCATCTATTCACACTTCTCCATGGGGCCCCGAAAAAAAAACGTTTTTTTAATTAAACACAATGTAAACAGTCACCCTAACAGTAAAAAACTGAGTTTTATTTCGTTATACGTAAATAGAGACTTCCATTTTATTTACTTGTATATATTTATAGAAGACCATTATATAGGTGCAGTGGTGGCCGAGTGATAACGGCCCGACTTACGAATTGTAGGTAGCGGGTTCAAACCCAGCCAGGCGCATTACTTTGTGAAATTTGTCTTGTCACCACTGCTCTCAAAACGGTGAAGGAAAACATCGTGAGGAAACCTGGCTGTCCTAGAACCATAAATTCGAAGACATGTGACATTCACCAACCCGCACTGACCCCGCGTGGTGAATTACGGCCCATTCCCTCTCCTAGAGAATATGCTATAATGGGCCAGCTTATACAAAACCGGGCACGAAATCCAGTATCCGACCGAGGTTCTACTAAGAATTATCAAATGGTAAAGCGAAGCCATGCACAACAGTAGGTACATTTACATTGATGACCACTAGATCAGTTAGGCAATCATTACCTCAAATAACAACCTACGTTGAACGTTGATCGCTCATAACATAATTGTATTGAGTCTAGCCCACCTATCCTAAACATCCAATGTTTAACAGAGAACTTTCTAGAAGTTGTACAGTTGCTTCATTATATAGTACCAAAACAGCACCTTACGCTCAATTATCTCAATGACGTCCACTAGACCAATTTGATAAAAAAAAATGTACATACGTACTATACCCTGTGTTATTATCTCGGGTAGCTTGTCATCAGTTGTAATTATCATTTATGGGACTGCGAGTTACTTGGTCTGCTATTACGGTGAAACTCCAAGGTCTAGGTACCTTTTATTGCATGACATGTCAAACTGCTTCAAAAAAATAAGTTAATAAGGTAATGACCAGTCAAATCATGTACATTGTTAAATAAATCATCTTTTGATGAAATAAAACAATGCAAAATTCTGTAAAGGCTCCACCATACATATAATAAAGAAGGAGATATGCCCCGTAGCCGAAAATGTATCGGAAACCTGTGTCTCCTGTTTTGCCCTACCACACGTCAATTATAAACCTTATTTACTGTACACCGTATAACTTACACAAAAAGAACGGTTGCTATCGTTGTGCTATGCAAAAGCAATTTATTTTACATATACGCTAGTAATTGACTAAATCGGAAAGTTATCGATTCTTGCATTTATTACACACGCCCATGATGTCCATGCATATCAAATAAAAAGCATGAATATATCACTAATATAATTATTTTAACCATACCGACTACTATAATGCATTCCAAGCTTTATCGGAAGTAAAATACAATGACCGTAAAAAAGTAAGAAAGTAGCACGAGGATAAGGCATAATATACGATAATTCAAAGCCAAAAACACTTCACCCATTATTTAAAATTTTATCAACTCTACAAAATTAGGTTACGCTTTTGTATATTGCAGTCGCCAATTGATATTGTTGTCGATAGCCTACGTTAGTGTATCTGCACAAGTCCATCACTAATTCGTCGCAGAAGAAGAAACACTGACCGTACTACGCGATACATTCGCTTGGTAAAGTATCGTTTTGTGGTTTTTACATTGCTTATCCAGTCGCTTAGCGACAAACACACGACGCGGTTCAGGAGCAATGTATTTATTATAAAAATGTTATTGTCACTGTGACATTTATAAACAAAAATAAAATATTAGAAGCAAGAAATATTTTACGATTTGTTGTTTTTCATGATTTTAAAGACAAATATAATAAAATACAAGTATTTTGATATGGTAAGTGATTCCATGATTAAAAAAGTTTTGGTTTAGGCTTGGGTTTTTACAAGAAACCACTGAACTACACAGTATTCTTATATCTAGTCACGCTCACGGTGGGAAGCGCAATAGTTCGCGGATTCGACTATTTGCGTATGACATGGTCGCTCAGACCATGTTGCGCGGACACCGACTCGACAGGAGCAGTGGCAAGGGGGCTTGCCACTTCTCTGACTTCTCCTGTATTTTATATTTCTATGCTCCCAACAGTCTAGACGCGACAATTAGACACCGATGCGATGCCTATTTTTAAAAGATTTTTTCATGTTTACTTTTTCGTCACGCCTAGATTTAGACGCTGGAAACCATACGTAATGCGATCTCCATATTTCGGCCATGTCAATTTACACAATAATAATAAAATTATTATTTTAAATTACAAATAGGGCTCTAAAAATAATAGGCTGTCTTAAATTTACACACATTATGTAGATTATTAGATACGTTCGGGTAGGCAAAATTATGCAAATTAAATAAAGCACGAAAGTCAATGTAGTTGTTTTTTTTTTCTAAATATCGAATATATTGGCAGCAACACTAAAATTAAACACAGACATGAAAAGAAAAAAACAATCACGTGTTAATTATGTTCTTTAGAACTCGTTATATCTTGCGGTGGTCACGGATTACATAACATTATGAAAATAATCCACAATTTCTGAAAGGTCAGCCAAGGTTAACTCGTTAGGAATTGAATATTCATAGCAGGTTTTAACATGATGACATGCGTTTAATTCTTATTCATAGGAAATTACTGAGTTGTTACTTTGAGAGGTTGTTTACATGTGTAAATGTATGTATAGTTTGGATATATTTTGGATATAGTTATTCGAAAACATAGCTTTCATCTCGTGTGCTAAATGTTGTGATAATACTACTAATCTGGTATAAAGCGTGATTATATGTAGTACTGTCGAGCGTCGTGTTGAATAGTGTAGGATGATCGTGACGGCTACTTCCCGTTATGTCACATTCCCGATTGGACAACATGTCAAAAGTTTTAAAAACAACAACACGCTAGTGGCGTTTGGTCAAGATTTTGATCTCATATAGGTACTGATCTAGAGGAAACTGAAAGTGATAATCAAAACACTTTTGACGCGAGCGAAGCCGCGGGCGGAAGCTAGTAAGTAGATAGAACATGAACGGAGGCATTTCTTTTTGCTCCTGATTATACTTTCCAAACAAAAGGTTGACCAAACGGGAAAGAATATAGGCATTTTCAAATGTTGATGAATCGGGAATGAATGTATGAAGATCAAAATCTTGACCAAACGCCACTAGCGTTCAGTTGTTTTTAAAACTTTTGACATGTTGTCCAATCGGGAATGTGACATAACGGGAAGTAGTAAAATAAACAAATGACAACGCACATTCGCTCTTTTTAGTTCCACGTGAAAGCCAGGGAACAAACTTCCCTGAACATAGTTAAGCAAACCTTATCATCAAGCAATCTCTCCCCGGAGAGTTATCACGGCGACATTATTCAAAATGATTATGAAATGCTCTTGAACAACATGTCGTTTAGTTTAATCTGACTAGATAGAACAAGCTCGAGTCAGCGGTTGAGCGCAAAATAAATTCTAATGCATCCCAAGCGAGCTGGTTCGCGGCTTTGTGATCTTCCGCCGCGAGCTCGAGCGGGTCTCGCGAAATACTTTCCCCGTATGAAAATATTATAAGATGACTTTTCACTTTTCAGCCATTGTGTTTGTAAAATCTTAAAAACATTCAATTTTTATACGTTGAAAGCTTTGACGGTATACAAACATTATTTTTTAAGATACAATTTCAGTAGACGGCACTCGTGTTTATTGCAAGGATTGCTTTGTTCGCGAAGCCGTTCTCCGTAAAAAGAAGAGGTTTTTAATACGCTACAAAGAAGCACTTAAAGATTTAAAAAAATTACCCTGAGGAAAAGGCCGTGCTTAGTTAGAAAATACAAGATAGCTTGGAGGAGGAAGCCGGACACAAGCCTTGAGAGGGACCATATTTACGGAACCGGTAATGGCTTAATCATGCAATTAATTCATTATGTAATATCAGAACTTGATTGCACGCAAGAGATGCAATTAAAGTCAAGGAATTTGCAACATTAGGTAGGTATTCTAAGTTAAATAACTACTGTAGAGCTCAAACTCAACATTGTATTTATCTACTTAATGATTTATACAGAAATTGTAACCATAACTGCTAAATGTCACGATAAGATGAAATATGCTCGAACGCGATAAGGAACAAATTCATCCAGTTGCAGGATCATTATAAACAGCAATTGCAAACATTTGCATACATTGTACCACAGATATTATTTCTATGCGTTTTACAATCCAAGCAGAAGCGTATTAATTTAAATACCTACATCAAATGTGTTGGTTTTCGGTGTTAGGTAGGAATCGGGCGTCGGGAAACGCACGGCGAATATTTTTTTTCCTGGATGGGAAATCATCAAATGACTTCTCCCGCTCTAGGCGGAGCGGAAGGGAGTGTCAGACTCTTACTGACTAAAACCCACCCGTGATCCTTGTTGTGCCCTTTGCGTTCCAGGGCTGCGGTGACTCTTTCGAACAAATTCCGCAACTTACATTTTGTACCTACCATGCATTTTTTTTGCGAAAGTATTACGAAGTTACCTTTGAATATCACCGAATTATTGGGAATATTTAGGGAGTTTTGCAACGCCAGTAGGTACCCAAATAATTGTTTACCCAGGTACTCCATGTTTAACCAGAACCTCACCCTTTGGAAACCGTTGATGTAGTCGACCATGGAGCACGCTTGCCCAGAGGTAACCTATTTACTCTTAACTTAATGTACCTATCCCAAATTTGCCCAAAACAGATACTGGCTGGGAATTTCAGTCCTTAGCTGTACGTAAAGTGTTCTCAAACACTTTTTACATGACAGGCATCCCGTGTACTACCTATATATTTGGGGGCCTTAGAGTCATACTTGTCGAAGATTTTGCACTTTATTTAAATCGTTGTCGCCACAATCCCACATAAGATAAAGCAAACAGGACGTCTGCAGTCGTGACGTACACCTTCATCCAGGTCGCCCTTTACCAAGTCTTTACTTCGTTAAATAATTACCTGCTTTAAGAGAAAGCTGCGGCCGAATTAATATTCAGCTGCAAGTCCCGGGCTGTGAAGGGAACTAACTCGCCGTCAACAAACTTGTGGCTCGACCGAACTATCCAACGTCCTCTTAATTATTTACAAAGGAGAAATATTTTCTTTACGCGTTAAAACTTTTAATCCCGTAATCTTCCTTCTAAATAAGGAAGAAGCACCTCTGAGACTTTACGAGCTGGTCAATACTATGGCAGAATTTGATGTTCTATCTTCGGAACTGCTAAAGAGAAAATCTATATTTGACATCATTACGCTCGATAATCTGAGAATCTATTCTGAATTTTCTCAGGAAAATTCGTATTCGCTTCGCAGTCGCTATCTGTCAAAACGTAGGGAGAATAAGGGTACCGTGCATTATTTGAGGTTCCAAGTAGTTATGTATGATCAGTTAGTACCTATTCTCTTTGTTCATATTCCTCTTGTTAAACTTGTTCTATTATTACCTCTTATTGTTGTTGTCAACGTTTTGCCTTTCAGTACACTTCTATAAAGATAAACACTCCGTTCATCTACATATAATATGTAAGATTTAAGGGAATAAATAACACACGTCTACAATATTCTACATGTGTAAAAATAAGAGCGCCTAGTCTATTAAAAGAATGGTGCATATAAAATTTCGTTAGGAGGTAGAAAATAAAAATTCCGTATTGCTTTAATTAAGACTACGTTTATTCAACTTAGTAGAATGTATATTTATGCGCATACTGCTCTCTTATAACATATACGACAATCTTAATGGCTAGAGAAACAGGTTTTCTAGTAGTTTGTTAATCATTATTAACTTCGCCAACATTCGTACAAAGTCTTCTTTGCATCTTTGTATTTTTACGACTGTGTTACTAAAAGAGTCGCTTGCTGTCGCGTTGCTAATTCATTGTCCAGATATACTCGTATTTTAGCGGGTCCTTGGTCAGAAATTCACGATCAGAAAATATCTACTCACCAATTATAGCGTCCCGCGGTTTCACCGGCATAGTTCTCCTTCCCGTGGGTTCCATTGGTGAAAAATGGTTAAAATCGATTCAGTTGTTATGGAGTTTATTAGGTACAACCAAACAAAAAAAAACCTCTTTATAATATTACTAGACGACCCGCGCAACTTCGTCCCCGTCAATTAAGAGAGATAAAAAACCGTTTTGACAACATTTTTCATTGATGCTCCGCTCGCTTTGGTCGTAGCGTGATGTTATATGCCTATAGCCTTCTTTCATAAATGGGCTATCTAATACTATTTTTTTTTATTTCGAACCAGTAGTTTCTGATATAAGCGATTTCAACCAAACAAACAAACTCTTCAGCTTTATAATATTAGTATAGATACATAAAAAGACAAAAAATCGATAAATTCTAAGTTAAAATATTATTAAAGCAAGCTTATAATGAAATAAAAAGAGTTCTAATGGTAATCTTCCCGTTGTATCATCAGACCAGCTCCATAGTACTGTGTACTTATTTATACTATTGCATTTTCTCCAGAGTTACATAAGTAAGCAAAGTTGTTTGTCAGGAAGTTTTTGAATATGATATACTAGAAAATTTGTAACAGGGCACATCATTTCGTGTGTAAAAAAACTTTTTACAAATAAATACAACCGACTTCTACACAAAATATTGCTGAATTGAGAACTTCCTCCTTTTTGAAGTCGGTTAAAAATCTTCCACCGTTGGACATAAGTCTCATTGACACACATGATTTTGTGGTAATAAGTACCTTAGCATCCTTTCTACCTGAGTCACTTTATAGTATCCCCGCAGGGCATCAGAAGCAAGACTGAGATTACTTGGAATAAGTTTAGCATAGTTCAAGCACAATATCGTAACTCCTCTCAGCATCTTGATGCTAGCACAAAAAAAAAGATGAGACAAGGCACTTAAAGCCCCTTGGGATTTTTTTTCTGTTCCATTGTTGCATATTTTCTAAGTTACAAAGAGTCTCCTGAACTTTATCGGACCAACTGGTGTGTCGGGCATATTAATTAGGGCGACTACAGAATTTTCTGTTTTAATTTATAGTTATCTTTAAATTCTATCAGATACCTCATTATCTGAAGGCCATTATAAAAACAACTTATCTTGTGTTGTTCTCTAGAATCGTTCATATCAATCTATACAAAGGATCTGGCGAGATATCATGAGTATTATTTTAACGCGGTTTCGGTGCCAGCGGCATGCCATAGGTTTTTTTTCGGTATTAAAACTAACTTAATGCACAGTGATAATGAAGATTTTAATCAGTAAAAAAATATATATCTGATCAGTGCGTATTTTCAAGTATTCTTGAAAAAAATACTACCGTCGAAAACACGCAGACACACTTACTACTTTAATACTTTTGTATGGAAGTATAGATGAACAAAAACAAACCTTATTAGATTACCTATCTATCTATCTAACATTTTAATATTCTCTCTAGAATCATTGATATATTTTATTCAATCTAAACATGAAATCCGAGGAGATATTTAAGATTATAGATCCAAAGAATTGCCTTATTCACTTTAGATGATTCAAATATATTATTTAGCCGTGATGCCATAACAACGCGATCGGTTCAATTATTTTGTATTGGACTTAATGGAAATGACATTGACGGGCTCTGGTTGGTATGTATGTGAGTTCGTACGCGGCTTTCAGGTTAAAAAATATTAACACAGCTTTTGATTCAAAAATTAAAGGAGATTTTTGGGCTAAAAATTGGTCCAAGATCCTGGCATCTCTGGGATCTTGCTCCATAAAAACCGTACTTACAACGAAAACCTAAGAGTCATTTACCCAACAGTCAGGGATTACACGGTTGTCAATTTAGTTGAGACTCTGTTGCTCAATGTATTGTTTGTCATACAATGATGACTGACTGAATAGCACTATCGCACAGTCAGGAACTGTTTAAAATACGTAAAGATGACACGTTGTTTCTGAAAACAAAATTGTCAAGTAAACAGATTACGCAGGTATATTTGGACTTCAGTTATGGACCAACACCGATTTGAGAATAACATTAAAATAGCTAGTAAATAAATTATATAAAACATAATAGACATTGAAAAACATGGACGCTCCGTCAGTGTGGACTATAGCTTCACTATCATAAACCTACATAATTTTCAATTCAAGAGATGACGCAACTATGTAAGATTATCAATGGACGCAATGCAATATACTATTGAGTCAATTTCATAATTTTGAGTACGTTTACATGTACTGAGTAACCTGACTCATCTCTTGTGGAAACAAGAAATTTGACGAACCCAGAGGGATAATTCGCGTATTTTAAAGAAACGTTCGCAATTTCGCATTCGCCTGCCTGTTACAAACTGTCAAAATCTCACCCCCCCAATGTCGAAAACTTGTCAAAGGTGAGAGGGGTGTTGCTTTGACTTATTTTTGACGTTGAATGTTTGACAGTGAGGTAAAATTGTGACATTAAACGATTTTGAGGTAGATACGAGAATTGGTCATCTGATTTAGGTATAGCTTTAAAAAATTCACTGTGGCTTTTATTTACGGACTTTTTCAATGAGTTACTTACAAGTATGCAAATATTTTACTCGTCCAAAATGGTAGATATTCCCATTCAATCTGCGCCGTAGGTATGGTTCAGGTAGGTACACAAAGGTCGCCTATTCAAAACGGCCGTCTTTGCTAGAGTCTGCGGGTCTCTCAACGGACATCCGTTCCTTTAGTACTCGTAAATCTACGAAGAAAATAACTTCGTCCTCCGTGAGTGCCTATTCGAGTAGGTACCTTATAAAAATTCAATTGGTGTCGCATCTTGTTTGTGGATCTTCATAACTTTGATGACTTTTTTATGAAAAACAAGTAAATTGAGGCGAGGGAAATTAGTTGTCAGAATTTCGATCATTCTACCTTCATACAGTACAAAAAATCCTAATCCCGAAATTGATAAAAAAATCCTTGAGGAGAGTGCGCTGGCTAACTACAAGCTATTGTGAAAGTATCTGTTTGTTGTCTCTATGTATTATGTATTCGTAGATCTAGCCAGTCAACATTCCTAATTATTTTCATGAAGTTTTAATCCCTTATTGTTAAAGAACTTAAACTTCAATGGCAACTGGAATCAGTCTTAATTAGTCAAACCTTTTGAGACATATCTTATTTTAATCAACTAACAGATTAACGCATAGGTTCCTTTTTAGAAATCTACTTATGTCCCGTAAAGAAATTGCACAAAGATATTATTAAATCAGTCTGATTTTACTTAGGTATACGTCGGCCGATAAAACGGAGGATCGGCTATTGCGACGTCCCTGAAATTTATGAGTCGAGCAAACAGTTATTTTATTGGATGCCATCGTAAACTTTTGAATTACACTATCTTATAGAATTTGTTTAAATAGATAAGTACTCTAAGTGCAACGTAAAGAATTGCTTTTCTTATCAAATCTGTGGAATCTTTAAACGTATTTGTTTTTCTCATTCAAGTTGGGGAGAGATCTTTTGTTTTGGTATGTGTCATGGTTTAGTTTTTTCAGTGACCAAGGAAGTTTATTTTAAACTTCGATCAATAATAGTACTTGATCGAAGATTTTAAAGAAGGAAAAATGTTAATTTCGGACTTGCACAAAATAAACAACAAAATAAGAAATAATTAAAAACTTAATATTCTCATTCTCAGCATATGCTGCGATATTTAAAAAAAATACCACTGCGCTGGTCTTCCGATAGGGCCTATGATGCCACGGATACACTAACGGAACATATCTATATCTTCTATATATATCTATATTTATCCATATTTATTTACATATCCAAAATCTGTAGAAGAGTCGTTTTTGTACATTACAAATATTTCCAAAAAAAAAATAGCCAGGGAGTTAAAGAATAACTAAAAGAACCCATTTCTAGCATTTTTCAAATTGTTGTCTGCTTATCTGTTTGTCTGTGCACGCATCACGTAGAATTTACAAAAGTAATATATATAGTATGTAACTGGAAGAATAACTTAGTTTTTGTTTCATCGCAATCGCTTCACTCTATCAAAAGATATTTGAATTTAAAGTGTTCAAGAAGAAATTACTTTTCCTTATGTGAAGCACATACACGCAATGCCATCTGTTGAAATATGATAGTAATAGTTTAGTACCATTACCTACTATTTAAAAAAAATTGAATTAGTGTTGAGTTATTTGTGAAAATTTTAATAAGTAGTAAAGGAAAAGTGAATAATTTATTATCTTATCGTTATATCTTGAAATCGGACGGCGAGACCAGTACATTTAGCCGTAATAATCATGGTTTAGTGTCTTTAAAATACATAGTAGGTATTTATATATACGGCGTTCATAGCTGAACCAAGACCTTCAAGGTTAAGCAACACTTGCCGAGTTTGGTCTGTGGATGGGTGACCATTTGTGATTGATTGATCATTGATGAATGCGTTTGTCGAAATGTCAAAATATAAAGGGTTGATCACGTAATATTACGACCGATGTCTATCCCACACAATTTTGACGTTTTGACAACAGCCTTCGCCCACCGCTGACAGAATGTCACTTGTCTAGAGCCTCATATGAATAATAGAAGAAATAGAAGAAGAATTCTCATCGGGCACCGCAATAGACAGCCATTATGAAATCGATCTTTAAAGACAACGCTTAAATGGATTTAAAAGCAAGAGAGACAATACTGCTGGTAACTTAGCTGTACTATTTACAAAAAATAATATAAATAAAAAAGAAATACAAAAAAAAAATATTATAAGTAGGTAGGTACCTAAATCATCATCGTCATCAGCCTAGCCCTTTTCCCTCTATATTGGGGTCGGCTTCCAGAGCAACCGGATTCAGCTGAATACCAGTATTTAATAGGTACCTATACCTAAATAAGCAATCATAATAAAATTATGAAACGTACTTACCTAATTCTACGAAGTACTGGAAGTAGGTATTATGTAATGATACCAAGGTAAAACCCATTTTAAGAAAAATACCCCGTGATGTTTTGTAGAAGATCACGTTTCCTCGAATCGGGACTATAGGTAACCTACAATCAATTTATTATGTTGTGATTCAATCTAATCATAGGTCTTATTCATGATAAGCAAATTCAGTGTAAGATAATTAGGATTAATTATATTACCTATTTAATATAGGCTTAGAACAATCATTACTTTATGTTATCTATACTTACTTTTCTCTAACTATAATGAATACATGATTAACGTTAATATTTGTGTTATTGGATAGAAGACCAAATATACCGTTTTAAAGTTGAATCTGAACCAAGAAATGCCCTTACACCTGCACCATTGAGGACCAAATAAATGCATTTCGTCAAGTCAAAAATATGTCCATCTCTTGAGGATAATCTGTATAACCAGGCCCAGCCTGTCCCTTGCTGCCCTCCCTCAATGCCCCCGTTATGCCGAGGCCCGTATCCCACAGGGGATGACCTTAGCGAAGCGGTCATTTAGCTTTTATGCAGTTTTTTAGCCCTGACTCGGGGCTTTAAATCCACAGGATTGTCCGGTTAAGCAGTAGTACTTAGTTTGCTGAACTGCGAGCGGTCCACGTAAAAAAAGGGACCATATGTTTGAAGTTAACCCATCGACTCAAAAGGAGGAATCTGCCGAAACGGACACAAAACAACCTAGACCAAATAAAGCTACATCATCTCACTGATTCAACACAAAACACAGACAATTTGGTTTCAATACGCAATTTTTATTCACTACAAATTCTGTATTTTTATTAATTCCAAAGTTCAGGTACAATTAAATTTAAAAAATGTTCCCATATTACAAAATTTGTTAATTAGTAACATTTTCTCCTTTTCTACATTAATGACAATAATCCACTATTTATTGTAAATATATTTATGAATAGTACCATTATAAAATCTACTTGAAACTGAAATGATTTTAATATATTGGTCACTTATGTATTCATCCAAGATATTTAAACATTTAAAAAAAATGCATTTTTTTCTAAAATTAATTAATTTGATTGTTTTTTAATAAAAACAGTGCAATAGCTAGTCATACTATTTACTGTTTATCTTTTAGCATAGTTAGAGTATAAATAAAATAACAAAAAAAAAACCAATGCAATCCATTCATTTCTGATCGTGGTGTTCATAAAAAAAATAAGGCAAAAAAAATTGAATAATCTTTAAAAAAAATTGTATCTTAGGTACTATTATATGATATATGATATATTTTTTTCGAAAAGGTCATAAGTTGTATTTTAAGATATTTTAAGGTTGTCCATTCATTACCGGACACCCTGTATATTGATGTCATGTCTCGTCCCTCACCTACACAAAAAACCTTGACTGAAGTGATGACATCACTATGCAACATCCAATATTATTACGATGATTCCGCAAACATGATATGGGGATCGATACAATAGATTTTATCCACCGTAAAAAAAAATATAATAAGGACATTAATAGACATGGGATGGATCAAAGGGTGATCTTATCTATAAAGCGATATTTTAAAAATCTTTTATCATACAAAAACACAAAAAGTATAAAATAACCTTAATTTTGGAACTTAATGTTATTTTATACTTTTTGTGTTTAGAAGTCTGTTATAATTGTTGGGAAAAAAAAAGTTTTTTTATTTTTCACTTTTTAGTGGTTACACCCCTCAGCTAAACGTACTCATCACAGCTTACGTGTTATAAACTGAGAATGATCACAAACTTAACACAAACAACAAAAAAACATACAGTCGACTTGAGTCAGCGTCAAACTCTTCCTTTTTTGGACACCCGGTTAAAAAACAGCTTTTGGATTGACTCATCTCATCAGAGAGGTAGAAAAGATACTCAGGAGAGAAACAAAATAATACATCTATACGCAGTATCTTATTACTCGTATAAAGATCCAAGAAGACCGCAAATAAACGCAGGTAAATATTTACTTCCTCAGTAAACACATCCTTAACCAGTTTGTCTTTAATAAAATATCGTTCAGGGCTACGTCCATAATTGGCGGGACAAGTTGCGCGTGAGTTTTTGCCTCAATGACTCTGTTGATGCAATTCATTATGTCACTTAAGCGCAAAGACGATTTAATCAGAACTGACGTAGACGCACACAAGCGTTTGATATAGGTACATATGTACATATGTAACCGGAAAAATGTAAACGCCGTAAGATATCGATATATAATGCTCATAATATATCGAGCAATTACAAAGATTTAAATATGGCAAACTTAAGAAGTCTGCAATTTCCCGGTGGCACATACAAATAGTATACCACGTGATCTATGCATACTATAATTTTATGTGTAACTGTTAGGCCCACTTCTACAAACCTGAGTTATTTTTAACTCCGCGTTAGGTTGACCCGAGGTTATTATGTATGGAATATTTTTTATTTGACTCCGTGTTAGCAGCTAACTTTGAGTTAAAAGATAATTCTACGTAAGCCGACCTAGCGTCTATGTCTATATCTGCCGATTTATTTGTTTGTTAGATACGTTTTCAAACCTAAACCATTGAACCAATTTTAATGAATTTAGATGAATATAGATAGATTAGGCCTTGGAGAAGGAGATACTTTTATCCCGGGAGGAAGTTCCTTTGCCATAATTTCTGACATTAACGCGAACAAAATTTCTGGCAGAAGGTAGTATATAATAGTTATATATGTATGTAAGTAAACTTGAAGTGAGATGTTTGATCAGGTATTAAAAACAATAATATGTTTGTTTGAGCGTTGGTTTTATCAGGAAAGGTAAACGTAATTTACAACTTAAATAGTCGAGCAAAACTAACCTAGTGGCACATTTACTCGCATGAAGTGCATTTTTCTTAGTGTGTAAATGAAAGTTGCGCAGTGGTGGCCCAGTAGAAACTGCTGCGGTCTACGAATTCTTGATCGTAGGTTCGAGGATTGCGGAATTTGTTCGAAAGGGTCACCAAGGCCCTGGAACGCAAAGGTGGAAAACGGGTGGGTTTTAGTCAGTACTAGCTGCTGCCCGCGACTTCGTCCCCGTGGAATCCCCGATTTTAAAACATTCTTTATCGCTGCTCCGCTCCTATTGGCCTAAGCGTGATGATATATAGCCTAAAGCCTTCCTCAATCAATGGTCTATTCAACCCAAAAATAATTTTTCAATTCGAACCAGTATAGTTCCTGAGATTAGCGCGTTCAAACAAACAAACAAACAAACTCTTCAGCTTTATAATATTAGTATAGATGAGTTTGCGTTGCGCTCCGTCCAGTGCAGAAGAAGACCTTTGATGATTTCTCTTAATGAGCGTAATATCTTCGAATTGTTTATTAAGAAAACAATGAAAACAAAACGCAGGTGAATACCGGCTCGCCGTCCGATAGCAACCAGGCCCGAGTCGACGGCGCGTCGTGTTACACGCGCGCCTCAAAGAGCCGTCAGCAACGTAGACGGGGCCCCATAGGGTCAGTGCCTGCTAGGGTTGCGGCATTTGTTCGAAAGAGTCACCGGAACAACGGCCTTGGAACGCAAAGGGCACAAGAAGGATCACGGATGGGTTTTAGTCAGTAAGAGTCTGACACTCCGTTCCGCTCCGCCCAGAGCGGGAGAAGTCATTTGATGATTTGAAAAAAAGGTGAATACCGAAAGCCATAAAAGAAAGTCATAAAATTGAACCTATCTGTACTAAGCAGTTTAATTGCAGTAAAATTTGAAAAAGTTTATTAAACATATATTTTGTTAATTAAAAAAGGCACAAGGTCGAATTTAACGCGTAAGGAATTAATCAAGGGTGGTGAAGAGACGTGGCTCGCCGTCCGATAACAACCAGGCCCGGGTAGGCGGGGAGGCCCGGACCGAGTCTTTAAAGAGTTGTTATATAGTATGGTCGTTGATTAAACACCACGTGGTGTACGAATGTTTAAGTTATTTGTTTGAATCGGTTTCATGGGGAATAATTTCACGCTGTTGTGTGCTCTGTCAATTTCCATGGTTTGGTTACGTGATTGACTGTGTGTGGTTCATTCGTACAATTTCTAGCTATTAAGTCAGTAAATACGTTTTCAATTCTTTTTATATGACTGTATGTAATAAGCAATATGTGTATAATTAAACCATATACAATGCACAAATGCTACAGACAACAAAAAACTTCTAAAATATGGTATCTAAGTTTCTTTGTTCACCAAAACAAAATTTGTACATCAAATTAAAAATCAATTTCAACGATGAGGTTTGTTATCATTTACTTACAATTGATATTCTTGTTACAACAGAAGCGTTTTCAATAGTGCTTCACCTTGCCAACATTACTTTAATTGTAATCTATTACGTATAAAACGTATTGTGAATATGAAGACCATGGCGGTTTGAGTTCTGTATGTGGCCTACCCAAATGTCCTTACTTCGGTATTGTTCGTCAAATCGTTGAGCTCCCTAAAGTTCTAAGTTTAAGCTACACGATAACTGACAAATGCTTACACTGTTTGGACAGGTCCACTCAAATCTGTCTGATACTTTCCTCAAAAGACCACTTCAGACACCGGTTGGTGTCTGAAGTGGTTTTTTGAGGAAAGTATAGGTACATGATTCTCACATGATTTGACCAGTACAATTGTATGGACTTCAAAAGAGACCTTGACCTCTGAGTTTATGTCGGTGTTACCATACCGTTTGTAAACGATCCTATAGGCTGGCAATACGAAGAAACTTTGAAAATGTTATACCTGAACTCATATACTTTATTTCAAATAATACCAACACATTAAGCTACCATACTGGAGTTGATTAAAATTAGTATTTCGGTTTACGATCTGTTATCAAATGACATTTCCAGTTTACACTTATATTTTGCATTTTTATGAGCATAGACCAGTTATTTCGTATGTTTTTTTCCGCTAGACAATTCGTAGTACCTAGTCGTATAAAATAAACAACACATTGTCAAGCGAATCTGAAATTATTTGGTGTATCACAAAAAGTTATTTATTTTAAAAAATATATAAAGAACAAAAGGTAGTCGGTGTTATTGGTTATTTCTTCGTTTTGTGACACCGACTTCCAAAATTAAAGTTATTTTATATTATTTTCCTAGTGTTTTATTTATTTATGTGCCTTGCGGATTCACCGCGTAGTTCCTGTTCCCGTAAGAATATGGGGATAAAATATAGCCTTTTTTACTCGCTAATAATGTAGCTTTCCATTGTTGAAAAATAATTCAAAATCGGTCCTCTAGTTTCGAAGCGTATGCGGTACAACCAAACAAACAAACAAAAAATCTTTCCTCTTTATAATATTAGTATACTAGAAGACTAGCACTTCGCCCGCGACTTCGTCCGCGCGGATTAAGTAAGTACCTAACTAATCCAGAAACTTTAATGCCCCATTCAACAGCCCTATTATGACGTCTTAAATCCATCATGATTCCTGTGTCAGAGAGAGACGGAGTTACACAAGACGAATAGTACTATCCCTTTCCTTCACACGAATAATGATAGCATTGGCACTTCGTAGTACGGCCACAGAGGACTTTAACGGGTAGTTTCGAAACAATGTTAGTAATGAATTAGCCAGCAATGATTGCTGCTGATCCTGTAGCCTCAGGATTAGCACAACTGTTGTACCCTTCACGCTGTTAGGAATTGATTATGAAATCTACATTCTAAATCATTATAAGCTTAGTTACATCTGTCACTCATGATTTAATTTCATTACATCGCCAACAAATCAAATATCTACTTTAGCGTTGTGTATTTATGTTGATTTTTAAAATACTATTTGTTTCGATTTTATTACTGTTTGTCAACGGATAATAGGAATGTTTCCTGAGGAACAAAAATATGATTCTATTTAGACCATCGAAAAATATTGGACACGTATTTTTTGCTTTATCTTCTTATATATAAAATTCTCGTGTCACAATGTTAGTTACCATACTCCTCCGAAACGGCTTGACCGATTTTTATGAAATTTTATATACATATTCAGTAGGTCTGAGAATCGGCCAACATCTATTTTTCATACCCCTAAATGTTAAGGGTGGTCCACCCCTTTTTTTTTATGATACAGGATACAAAAATACATACAACCCTGAATCTTCACCCCTCTAAAATAACCCTAAATATTTTTTTATTTTATATGGCAAAATAACGTTTGCTAGGTCAGCTAGTCAAATCTATAAAAATTGACGAAGATAAAAAGATTCAAAGATCATGAGTGGGGGGCTTGTGACATCACGGCATCACGGCGTGGTAAAAATCGAAGCACGAAGTGACGTCACACGAATTCTCAATGTACTGTATCGTCTTCGTTTTTTGTTTACATGAAAAAAGAAAAAACACGTGTCCAGTATTTTTTGGAAATCTATCTGACGGACTAAAGTCAACTACTCTATTGTAAAATGTATACGTTTATAAAATATCTTGTGAGATTATAAACTCTTGATAAATTGTCTACCGAACAATTGGAATACTTTTTTACGCATCAGAATTCGATAAGTTCAGAATTTGTCAATAATCGCTCGAAGTTGTTCCGAGAATTGTGGACCAGCATAAACTGACGACATGTTGGCGATCAATCAGTGGACGGTTATTATACAATTTATCGGATTTAACGGCCAAGTACAGACATCCAGCAGCCATAGAGCCATAGGCCAGACATAGAGCATAAGGAACTTAGGACTCCCTGACAGGGATAGGTTAGGTTCCAAAATGTTCAGTTGACAATTTATCGAGAGTTTACAATGCCTCAAGATATTTTATAATCTTACGGAGTTCGCCATTTTCTGGTGACATACCTAGACATCAAAAGGCCTTAAAAAGTACAATGGAATTAAAGTTTGTTCTAAACTATAAGCAATAAGGAGACATTACTCACTTTTCAGCAGACAAAGTAGTGTACGATTTTACCAACAACATAATGATTTATTCAAAACGTGGTCGCTCTAATCCTATTGAATCAGCAAGGTATCGGTAATCTGTTTGAGCTCAGTTTATTAGATTACATTTAAGCATAGAACTATGTAAATTGAGTCATCAGTTATTTACAGAAAGCTTCAGGAAGGTCTAATATTGAGATGAACTCACACCTTTCTGGTATATCACAGGAGTATAAAATGAGGCTGGTGTGGGAATATGGATTTGAATTTTGAACTAGTCTATACTAATATAATGAAGTGGTAACATTTGTGAGTTTGTGACGTTGTAAGGGGTAAACTCTGGATCTACTGAAACGATTTTCAAAATTATTTCACCAATAGATAGCTACGTTATTGTGGAGTGCCATAGGTATGCTATATTTAACCCCGTATTGCCACGGGAACGGGAACAACCGCGGGGCGCTGCTAGTATAATACAAGTCTAAATGCAAAAATTGAGTTCTCCGGGGAGACTACATCCGATCCGGGCGTTAAAGTGGCTCTTCGCATTAGCAAAACGTCCTTCTAAAAACCCAGACCTCTTAATTTTGTCGGATCCGTTTAATTGTGCACATATAAATTGTACTGCCACTGGCATAATTCGTCTCTTTAGACGGACCGAGAAAACAGACAGTCAGTCTAAATGGGAACGGGCACTACTAATGCAGTTGTTGGTGGACTCAAATCAGAGGTTGAACTAAAATAAATGGGGTATTTAAATAAAACAGTGGTGGAGCAGTGGTAGCCAAGTGGTAACGGCCCCGACTTATAAGTTGTAGGTCACGGGTCCTAACCCAGCCAGGCGCATTACTTTGTTCAATTAATTTCATCACCACTGCTCTCAAAACGGTGAAGAAAAACATAGTGAGGAAACCGTCATGTCGTAGAACCAAAAATTCGAAGACATGTGACATTCACCAACCCGCACTGGGCCCGCGTGGTGGATTGCCGCCCATTCCCTCTCCTAGAGAGGAGGCCTGTGTCCCAGCAGTGGGAACAGAAAGGCTGATTATGTATTTCAATAAAGATTCCGAAAAAAAACAAAATAAAACCGACTGCAAAAACGTACTTGGAACTTTTAACTTGTTTCTACAATTTTTATTTTACAAATTTAGTTACGGAAACAAGGCCTTCTTTTAGTAGCACTTCGTTGAGATAGTGTCAGATCAACAAATCAATAATTGGTTTGCGACTTGGGATTGAACAGATGCCTGGTTTTGAAGTAACTTACCTTCTTCAGTAAGTAACTTACGTAAAGCACTTTCTGTGCACAAAGCTTAAGTATTGGGGTCATGCAAATTTAAAATGGCGACCCCCTTTGCATAATCCATTTATTTCGTCAAGAAGTAAATGTAATTAAAGTATGGTGTGAAAATAAAACTCCTGCATTCAGAAGAGCGTTACCAGACTCGAACTCAAATCAACCGTCAATCGATGGCAAAAATGGATCAGTCGACGTCGATTGATAGTTCCCACTTCACTAAAACCTACCACATCAATCGACCGATGCGAAGTCGATCAACGTTATAGATCGAGTAACAATCGATTTGTGTTGGTATTGCAACACCCTAAGACTCCATGGGCTGATAAAACACGAATACCTACCACTAAAAAAAATCTTGTAGGTACGAGTAGGTCTCCTGATTATTTTTTACAATAATTCTATGAATTCCAAGAAATAACAATGTCGACTACTGAGGAGATTAAGCCATTGCATTGTTAAACTGACTAAAAGATCCGTTGATAACAGTCTATTGAAAAGTAATCGAGTCGAGCACAAAGAACAAAGTGGACGCTTAATGAACGCCGAACTAAAACGAAAAGAACGATACACAAAGGATAGCAGTCGATGACAACTAGTAATTTAACGACAATTAACTTTTCCCGCGTTTTGTACAACCGCCATCTTGGTTGCACACAGTGCATCGTGGGCGTTGCAGAATTGGACAAAAGTATGCGAACAAATGCATTAATTTCTTAAAGAATGCCGTTTATGGGTTAAGTATGGCACAATACACTTAAAATCGCATTATTTCGAAATAATAAAAACACAGTTCCACATTGCTTTTGCTTTCGGTCAAAATATGCGGGTACTTTTATAATGTGTGAAAGATGCGCTCTTACAAACAATAATATTTAAAATTTTAAATGAAATATTAAAAGGGAAGGATATTAAAGGGAAAGGAAAGGATATTGTTCGTTTATAAAGAAGAATAGTATTGTTTGTCAAATTATTAATTAGTCACGTGGTATTTTTTTTAAATCTTTAAGTTATTACTTATAGTGTTTTTATTTTTTTATTTAGAAGTTTTTTTTTTATTTTTCTATATATTTTTACTGTCCACTTCCAGTCCAGATCTTCGTATCATAGGATTTTAAATTCATAAATCCGTGCAATGAATGAGTGTACGACTAAACGTCAACAGACACTACGCCGACAGACTGAATACCGACAAGACTTTACTCCGACGGGACTCTTCGCCGACAGGACTCTGCGCCGACAGGGCTCATCAGCTACGCAGCTAATTATCTCCGATAATCAGATACTTCCTTCGGAAATAGATTATTTGAATAAATTGACTATACATGCCATAGGCATATCATTTTTTAAATTATATTTTAATAACCCGTTGTGCAATAGCGTCTGAAACTCTTCTAAAATTTCGTCATGGTACCTGACAACAAGTCTTGAACTAGATATCATAAGTTCAATGTTCAGAGCAGTGAGTCAGTCTACCAGTTTATATTTATATACCTACAGACTAGATCACTCTGTACCATATGACAATTAGTTCCTACGTCACTATCAGCCGACCCGCTCGTGATTCACGAATTGTACTTTTACATTTTCATCTTTATAAAACGAGTTACTTATTAATAGTCTTATACTCGCATTTCCCGGTCACAGAAACCAGGCGATAAGAGTATTTTTAGCTGTTGCTACTAGTATTACTATGTCGTAACCTTGCGTAGTCAATATGTTTATAAACACGTCATTAACTACTTTTTTTTTAACAGCTTAGGTACTACTCAGTTTCTTATTGGAATTTAATTCAATCATAATTACCTACTTAGATACTGAGTGAAAACACACAAACTGTTTTTAAATAATGCCTCCATTCGTTACCAAGCCAAATATGTCACACTTTATATGAGATACTTACTCAACAGTTTCAATACAGAATTCTAAATATTATCATTCTTCAATTTCGTAAACAGAAAACACAACAAAAATTAACGCTCTGAAGTTTTATACGAACATCGTGACGTTATCTGTCTGGTCGGTCACACACCGATGAACGATAAAGCAAATAACAGCAGTATCTGAAGCTATGTTAGCAGCACAGCAACACAGGCTGGTCGGAGGCGCCGCGCCACGGTCGAATACACGCAGTACATTGACAGCTGAAACCGTCAACAAAACGGGAATATTATTGTGTTGTCTGAACGATACGTTCTGCAAACCATTCACGCTTACGACGAAACGCGGACAACACGTGGCGAGTAATATTAGAGCGACGGCGGCATGCTACAGCGCACGCCTCCAGTCCGGCCACAGAGTCTCTCGCGACACAGTGCACTTCCATGCGAGCTCCGCGCTGTCACGCACCATTCATGTTAGTTCCCGAAGTGTACCACAACACTGACAATGACCAACAACCGCAAGTGGAGGGAATATGTCACGGCACTCAGTGGTTAGTACTTAACATTTAATTGATTTATTTATCATGTGTGCAGTGCGTGTTTTAAAATAGTTTTATTTTTATTTTTATGTATTAGTATTTATGTTTTGGGTGCGCGTGAATTACGACCGGCAACACTGCGATTTTTGCACACTGTGCACACTCACTCACTTTAATAACATTAATTATCTTTTCGCTGAAGTTAGTACGATTAGTGTTATGTTTTTCTATACAAATTACCTAAATGTTACCTTGAATGTAGTTCAGTTTGACATATTTTTTCGTAACGATAAGTTAGTTAGTTAGTTAGGCGTTAAAAAAAAACCTTTCATTATTAGAATATGTTCACATGTTATGTTTAGTAGGCGTAAATATTATCGTCAGAAATACCGGTGATCTAAAATTTCCTTGATAATTGTTAATCACATTGTTTAATCGATCTGTCAGCTGCATAGCAATAAATGTAGGTACGGAAACAAAGTTGTTTAGATACCTATTGTAGTGGATCTTTATTGATATGCATGCCAGTAATAAACTTCGCGAATAGGTACCTACCTACTGTCCATTGCGCACATGTAGGTACATGTATGTTTATGTACATGTCTTTATTTAAGTATACACATCTGAAATATTGTTACGCGGAAATAAGGTATAAATTAACATGTTAAATATATTATTTACATTTTATATTCCAACGTGTCATCCTTATCATCATTGCCATTTTTAAGTATGTAGGCAGATACTAAAAAACCTGTAAGTTTATTGTAAGTAACTTATTGAACCAGTGAATTAATCCGTAAAAACTTATAGTTTAAATCTGAAAATATAAACTCAACTAGGTAGGGTTGCCACCATTTTTTGGGAGAAATATAGAAGTTTTTGTAGATCATTGCAAAAAGTTATTCAAGTAAAGAAAATTTATAGAAAAAAGGCAGTAGATACACATTTATAATTTAGTGTTTATTTTTCGTTATTAAAAAAAAAACACGTCGAAGTATAACGAATGACCGACTCAAGCTAACAGGGCATTTAGTTTTGCAGCCTAGCCAAGCTATTCAAAAAGGCTTTGAAGAGCTATTAGGAAAAGATAAATGCTAGAGCGAGCCAAGCGAGCTCGAATATTCTTAAAACTAGTACATTTCTTGACTATCTATACAGAAATAGTATCAAGTTGTGGACGCATACTGTAGCTTATTGTAGTATGCAGGATGCTAGAGCAAGCGCGGCGAGATCGAAGTTATGGTGCCTCCAAACAGCTTTGGCTTTTGCTTTGTATTTCAACCTTAATACTACACAGCATTTGAGAAAGCGTTGAAAAAAAAGCGTTGAAACTACATGATTATATTATTTCTCTTTTATATGGAGTTCAATGGACTATAATATAGTACAGTATTATATAATATAGTCCGGGTGGAAATCCTAGTTTAATGTAAAAAAAATGTATCCGCATTGCGAAAACCTTTTCCCAGAATTCCAAATACCTATCTGTTGAAAAAGGTAATCCTCAGGACCCGGTAGTCCCAACATTCGGCGCATGAGTTTTAGCCCGACTTAAAAATAAAGAGGTTCTGTGTTTCTCTCTGTTTTTGTAACAGGTAGTCAGAAAACAAAAACATCCTAAAACCAGTCGTAACAGGAAACCCAAATTGACCTGTTGCAAGATGTCCAATCTTGATGTTTATCCGCACATCGGCCCATCTGATCAAGCAAGCAGCCGATGACTTGCCGGTTTATAAAAACTATTTTGAATACCTACTGAACTTACATCACTTATACTTTTTGTAAAACTCTATAAAAAATATTACTGATGACGATGATCGCGTGATAAGTAGTAAAAATGGAATCCTACCTAGATACCAAAGAAATGAAGTAACTTTTAACAAACCTAACTTTGCCATAAAACCTTGTATTTCGCGTGCCTTGAAATCGTTTTTTTAACACTGACACACCTACTTTAAGTAATTGGCTTACGCTAATTATTTCTAACAATTAAAAATAAAATATGTATATACGGAAGGGACGGTCAACAGAATACTCGTAACAATTAATTTTCCCAATATATTATAGTAAATATTCTTACGCCTCTCAGCTATCTGAAAAGTAGGTACGGTTAACAGAAAATTCGTTGACTTTTCAGTATAATTATACTTAAAAAATGGCATACTTCCTAAGAGTATAAAATATCTTGAGATATCGTAAACTTTCGAAAAATTGTCAACTGAACATTTGGATTTTGGAACGCTTTGTTACACATCAAAATTTGATAGTCTATAATATCTCGAAGTCATTCCGAGAAATTGTAGAAAAGTAAGTAACGAAACGATAAGTATTATAATTTCAGCATTCTTTGGAGAGTTTGCAATTTCTCAAGATACATATTTTATAATCTTATGCATTTTACAATTATTCGGAAATAAAATTAATTACATAATATTAAGGGCTCAATAATGTATTTTTAAAAGAAGTACTCGTGAGTATACCTACGACTTTTCTGTCTAATACACAAACTGTAAACATTTTTTAATAAATGTTTTAGACAGCTCTTATTAATATGTTCTTATTTATACAAAACTAGGAGCAAAAAAAGTGCTTATCTATTCCCAATGTTTATGTAATAGACATTAAGTATCTCCTGCATTCTTAGGCGTTCTTTTTGTCTAGACATTATTGACTTGACTGCTGTCTTTCGGGTTTTATTAATAAATGACTCGATTCAATTCAAATTGTAATTGAATCGAGTCATTTACAGTTGGAAATTGGACAGCGTCTGATAGTTTTTTCGTTTGTAAAATTATAATGTGGTTTGTAGCGATTGGCCACAATTCTTCAATTTATGGTTGTCTTTATAGAAACTGATCTTTGGCCATTACAGAAACTGACTTTTAAGCCTTTGGTTCTGGCTATAATTTATAATTTTCGACAATTAATAGATAGTGTTTAAAAAACTGCAAGTCTGATTACTGGTGTTGTCCAGAGGTCTAGGTAGTTTACCCAGTAACCAGATTTACATAACCTGGTTGCTGGGTAAACTACCTAGACCTCAAATAGTCAGATTGGTAATCAGTCCATGTAAAATACTGGTACCTGTTGCTGGTAAAGCTGCTGCTGAGGTAAGAAGCTGATCCCGAAAAGGCTAGCCAGATGGTAATACCTTAGAGTCTAAGGTATCATCTAGCCAGCCATTTTCCCGCTTTGCTAAAAAAGTGGTCTATAAAACCACAACCATTTATGCAAAAAATTATAAATACAACATACCTACGTACTTTTTTATCGGTCTTTTCAATAGTTATTAGGACGGTCAGTAAAGTGGATGTCCATTATCTGTTTTCATCATAACTAGTAGTATTTCAATAGAATGTGGCTTATCTCTTATCTTTACTGATACAGTTGAGATAACAAAAGGAGCACGTTAGTATAGGGTGACCCAGTAAGTCATGTAAATTATAAAATTAATATTTTTACTGCCTCTGGCAGTTAGAACATTGACTTTTATAGATTCATTTAATGAATCTCATGAATTATTTATTTGGTAATTTGCGTCACATTGAATATAAACATATATCTACCCAGTAAGGAAAAAATACTAACCTATGCATAGTTCAAATAGGTCATGTTATTTTTAATTCGTTGAATTACTTACTGAGGCGTATCTGGAGAGACTGCAAATACTGCATAGGGTTTAGCCGATGCTTTTGATAACACTAGTTCAAGTTTTTAAATAATTGTATCTTTGGAGTTCATCATCTTTCTGGGGGGACGGGAAATCATCAAATTAATTTTTCGCTCTGGGCGGAGTTGAAGCGGAAGAAAGTGTCAAAGTCTTACTGACTAAAACCCAGCCGTATTCCTACTAATGCCTTTTGCGTTCAAGGCCCGCGGTGACTCTTTCGAATAAATTCCGCAACATCATAGTACTCCTTAAAATAAACTTAATGCTCGTTAAAATTATATTTTTTCGTTCTAACCATACCTTCACCAATACATTGCTGTGGTGGCCTATCCCTCAGAAACCGTGCACTTTTCTGGGATAAAAATTAGTCTTTGTGATTGTAACGCTTGTTATCGATGAAGAATTTTAGAATTTGGATATTACCTCTCATATCCTCATCATTATTAGGTACACACATACATACATACTGAGTTTAGAAATGATGATCTTATGTGTCTTGTACTTGTCATCTAGTGGCTGTTGCCACGCATGACACTATTAACTGTCCTCTTCACATAATCCTTTATTTACTACTAGATAGCAACGATAATAAAGGACCCTGGCCTATTCAATGATTAACTGATAACTACTCATATAACAATAAAAAACTGAGTAGGGTTCACGTGTTGTTTTTTTTTTCTTTGATGATGATGACCTAACTTCAGTAAGACTAAAGTCGCGTGATAAGCAAACAGAACCCCTAATCTCTTCACAGTTAGAGTGAACACTAAACAGGTTTCTTCTGGGTAAGCTCACTCTATCGTCGGGTTTGTTTCTGTCACCTCTGGCCTAAACTAGAGTCAAGAGGAAACCCATATAAAATAAAAAGAAATTAAAACTATTGGCAATATCATGTACAGTCGGTGATAGCAATTAACTGACCCCCCTAAAAATTACTCGATTTTACACCCTATGCTCATAACATTAAACGTTATTCAATATGTATGAGTTAATCAGACTAACACTACTCGTTGAACAGAAACAATAAATAATTTTGATACGCAAACTTGAGCTTTAAGAGGTTGGTATTAGGTCATTTATTTATAACTTTTCACCTTTTTTAATAAGTGGGTAGTTAGACGCCAATATGCGTATTCAACAAAAACTGCTATAGATATGACATTAGGAATATGGGGTAGAAGAATAAATTGAACAAGATATTCTATGCACAAATAGCAGTGAATACGCGCGAACATTTTTACCTTGCCTTACTAAATTGCGAAAATCCACGCTTTTTTCCTTTTTATTAATTGTTATCAGTTTTGATAGTTTAATCATCCTGTCTCAGTTGAGTGATTATTTAAAATACAAAATAATCTATTTTCATGAGGAGAATGTTGGTATTAAAGCGATTGCTAGGAAACTTAATATAGCGGTAAGTGTATTATTTTTTATGCTTAATTTATAATAATTATAGTTATTCCTTAATTCGTTAGTTTGCTTAAAAGCCGGTGAATGTAGAATAATAGACAATTAACTGTGTTTCATTATGAGTCTAATTTGAGATCATTTAAAGGTCTAATTTGATTTATATAATCTAATTTGATAAACGTATTTTTTCAAACTTAATCGATAAATTATGTTAACCTATTCGTTACTAAAATTATGCTTATTGTGTTGTTTCAGAGAAATACAGTCAGATTGTGGCTAAGACGTTTTAAAGAGACAGGGAATATTCAAAAATATCGTCCTGGACCAAAACCTACTATACTGTGTCAGAACGTCATCAAGCAATTGTTAGAAGGCATACTGAACACCCATTTTTGCCTACTCATTCAACTGCAAGTGGAAGTGATTGTTGTTGGAATATGGTGCGCGGTATGCGGGACCGCATGCAATAAGTAATAGAAAAAATGGTGCTCCACTTCGCTGTTAAAAGCATGAATGACTTGAGTAACCAGTGTTCTGAATGAATGACTTGTGTCAGTGTGTGTGTTAAATTAACTATTGTTATCATTTCTAACGAAGTATTTCGAATACCTAGTTTTTTGTCAAAACCTTATTTTATAACTAAAATAACTATTCACAAAACAAATTGATATATAGTAGGTAGAACTTCAACGTATAATGCCGTTTTATTTAGTTAAATTATATTTAATGTGGTGATGTTATTGTTATGAAATAGAAATACATACCTATATTTCTAAATATTATAACATGCTGATTCACTACATTAAACTCAGTGCAGTTAACAACGTTATTAGTAAGCAGGTAAATATTATCATCTTCGTGTCGTCATCAATATCATTTATGTTATTCTTATAATATTTTTTTTTATAAAATAAAATCGTTTTTAACATCATTTTGGTTTTTTATTTCTGTTTGTTTTTCTTTTTTGTTGTTGCTAAAGTTATAATTTATTATTTATAACTTAAAACAAATATACAAAACAGAAAAAAACGCGTCATTTACGTTGGTTACGAACTTACAACCACGATTTGTCAGCTCACTACAGTCACCACTAGACCACCCGAAACACATTTAACGTGGTCGAAATTACGTATTATATTACAAGTTAAAATAATATTCAAGATCATACCCACCTTAACACTGCGTATTAAAGATCAAATTCGAATAACTATTTTATTGATCGTAGACGTTGAACTAGTGGTTCTAGTTCGACAAGCTTACTGCTAATAAGCAAAAGGTTCAAATTCGTTTAATTTTTAGGGGGGTCAGTTAATTGCTATTACCGACTGTACTTGAACTTTGAAAGGTATTCTGTTGAACAACTTTGTTGCATGTTTAATAAAACGTATGTCAACAAATAACAGTGGAATATTTATAAATAACATTAAAAAAATATAACAGGGAATAAATAACCTCAGATAAAGATAATAATTTCTCATTTAGTGAAGTTCACTTTATGCGAGGAAATATACCGGTCTCGTAGGTTAATGGCGATGGAAGGCAAACTGATTATTCATAATTACAATGTATTCATCAACACTAACGTTGTACACTAGTATACTATATGAAATTGATATGAGTCCAGTTTAGGTTTATCATCGTTTATAGACGGTGAAATTACGCTGAAAGTTATCCATGGTGAATGATTTTTTTTAAAACACCACAAATTGCAAAGGGGAATGCCCACCAGCCATACAAAAAAATGCCTGAAATGAACAACAGTTAAATATGCGCCAAATTGTACTACAAATAGTAGGATACCCATTACAATTTTAATATAATTATCAAAAAACTAGGAAGGAACTAGTTTCAAACATTTTTCTAAAATAGAGGTTAAGTCATTTTGCATTGACAAGAGGTTACGCTTCATCCTTGCAATATCGAGAAAGCAATTAGCACAGTGTAGGTTTCTATTCATTTTTAAACGGGGCACAAGTCCAAACAGCACAACAGCGTCGTTTTAAAGCAGGTTCCAGGTCCGTTGTCAAAAACCCGAGTCGTCGTTAATGCGGGTCCAATCTAAGTCCGTGTTAAAAAAATGGGTACCGTATGCAGAAGTAAAATCAAAATCCTTTAAAAATGGCCACAGTCGTCGTTATAAATATTTATAACGACGATATTTTTTTAATAAAAAAGCAATCCGTACGTAACTCAAGAGTCGCAAAACCAAGAGTCAAGTGAAGTAAACAAACAATCGAAAAAATGCAGTAATGTCAAACTGTCAATAAGGCAAAGGACATGTGATTCATACAGCCTACGACACGTTTTCTATTTTGAAAATAATTCGATTTTAATGCATATTGACACACATATATTATTTTAGCTAGACTTATGGTACACATATGTAGGTCGAACTATATTAAATTAATGATAACTGTGCACTAATTCTATAAAATAGTTTGTTAAGGATTATTTGACGATTCGTGTTTGGCTGAATGTCACTGTCAATGTCAAATAAACAGGCCTTCAATATAAAAAAATAAGATAAATTGAACGGATATCAAGTTAAATATTATAATGATCGCTATATTTTTACCCTACTTGAACAAACATGAAAATTATTTCATTATACATATTTTATTTTAAATAAAATTAAGGGATATTCGTAGTTTCTGTCTATTTCAAGCATTTTCTGGGCGTTCCCCTTTGAAACATGTTAAAACTATTGCTTGATCATTGAGGAAATTTCGAGGTATTCCTCGAAGCGCTACCATTTTGAGGCGCACCTAATGAGACGCTCCTTTTTTATTCCTCACCTTTTAGTAGCGCTCCTAATAAATATATATAGGTAGCGCTATTAAAAGGTGCGCTCCGAGGAATAAAAAAGGAGCGCCTCATTAGGTACGCCTCAAAATGGTAGCGCTTCAAGGAATACCTCGAAATTTCTGCCCATTTTGATTAGCTACTTACTTACTCTAAACATGCACAAAGATTCATAACATAAATTTTGATAAAATAATAATGCTGGTTTTATTCAATGCAATATGAGAGCCGCGTATGTATTGTATTACCCAAAAGTTATATAAGTCTATTTCATATTTATTTTATTGGTTACGGTATACCTACCCAATTTATAAATGATATGACATAAATATTTCGATTTAAATGTTCAAATGTAGATTGTGGTTCTAACATTACAATACTATGCTTTTTCATTTTTAGGATTCCATATCCGTAGGCTGCAATCCTAAACCCTATTATTTTCGGTACTCACAACAGAAAATCGTAGATACTGGGTAAAAAGGGATGGGCAGAAATGCATGGGTGAATAAAAACGAAACTGTGTATAGAATTTTCAAGTTATTTAAATATTGTGTGCAGCAATGAAAAACTCGCAATTTTTGTTTTTTTATGGATTCTTTTTTAGAAACTATTAATCCTAATCCATAATAAAATCCCAATTAAAGTCAATTTTTAGCCACCCCTTCATTTCTATCCAAACCCGTTTTACTGTACTTGACGTAGATTTTAGAATGATGAATTTTCGCTTGAAACGAGGTCTCTTAATGGTACAGAACTCGTCGTGTGCCGCCGCTCACACTTGACCGTTTCAATTATATTTTAACTTCCGTTTCTTGTATTTTTGAAACGTGAGAAATAAATATGAATATTATACATTTTCACTTTCTCGTAAGTAATTAAAGTAGCAGCTTTTTAAACAAAGACGGAAATACAAAACAAAAATAAATATATTCAGATGGAATTCTGTATATCTTTGTAGTGCCACCATTTTATCAACAACGTTTCTAACAAAGTTATTAGTTCTCAGGTATTATTAAGACAATATAAATTTAAAATCACGTAGATTGCCGAAAGTAAAAATCACCTAAATCCATATCGGTACATATAGGCACTTAGGTTCTTTATTTTTTATTTTATTTAAGGTATTGTCGAACTAGAACTAGACCACAGTATTACAATATACTAGACTTAATATCAGAAAAAAAATTAAACGTTTATTTTTAACAATTTTATTTAGATTATAATAATACACATTGAACTATTAAAAGCCTACTCGACAGTGAATAAACTAAGCACGTTTATGTTGGAAAAAGAAGTACAATAAAAGGAAATCTTTTTGTAGCATTAACTTTTTCATTTTATTTCTCTCTTTACACGACAATTACAAAATTTTTCGTCTCTAAAACGACAAAGGGATCGCGTAATTAAATTCTACACTTTAAAAATATAACGTTAAAATGGTAATATCAATTCAGAAGCGACAGTGCCCCGAGCAATGTTAAGGTCCTGTCACACAGTCTGGTAGCTCATTATTTTATTATCAGTCTAATATTCTATGACATATTCATTTTTACTGTCATCATATCGAGGTGAGGTGAGGGTTAACCGTTGGCTTTTGTATTTAGAGTATTGACTATTGCTGTTTTTTCGACCTCTTATTTAAGAGTTGTTTTATTTATACCAATTCCAAAAGCTCTTAAATTATTTTGTGAACTGCTAAAAAGGTGCTACTTCGCCGGTCTGTCTATACTTAACGACGAAATAGCACGTTTTTTACCATTTTGATACAAAACCCTAAAAACTTTAACACCCTCAGCGTGCCAAAGTAATCGAATAACACCCTACAGGATAACCAAATCTTAAGTTTTTCCGTTTTTACCCTATTATTTTCATGCTTTTGTGTCACTAAACTTACCTACTGTAGGTACACAAAGAAAAATTCAAAGGGGAAACTACCTATGACCATTGAAATAATATGCAAAATCGATATGTAGCTTAACCGACACAATTCGTCATTGTTCTCATTTAAATTCATACAGCTCGCTAATCGTTTATCGCATACAAAAATATCGGAAGTGTTTATTTAAGTTCTGAATGTCAACATGCAAGAATTATGTGCGACAAAAAACCAGTTCCATGGTTTTTTGATCATTTCAAGGAAACTTTGTTCAATATTCTTATTTTCATATGTTGGTACATAAAATGGTAGGTTTCGAAGTAATATAAAATAAATATACATGAATCAATCATGTGTTATACGCGTTGTGATCTTGTAATGGACATAAAACAAATGAGTTAACTGTCAAGTTTGCTTGTCAGTGTTTTCAATACATTTTTATTGCTTTCGTCTGTGAATATACATAAACATTTTTTTGGCTCGCTTGTATCATTTTTTTACCATATTCACTGCAGAAATTCTTAAGGTTGTACCACAGGAACCTGACTACTCTTGAGGTTGGTAAACTCGATTCTAATGCCATGAAATATTGGTAGGAGATATTTATGATAAAAGTGATTATTCTAAAGTAAATACTTTTTACATCACCATCATCATCGTCTATCTCACGATACAAATTTTAAGTCGATTTATTGTTGAAATCCAACCCGAACTATTTTTTGTCTTTTTTTTGGATGGGAAATCATCAAATGACTTCTCCCGCTCTGGGCGGAGCGGAGGAGAGTGTCAGACTCTTACTGACTAAAACCCACCCGTGATACTTCTTGTGCCCTTTGCGTTCCAGGGCCGCGGTGACTCTTTCGAACAAATTCCACAACCCTAGCAGGCACTGACCCTATGGGGCCCCGTCTTCTTTGCTGACGGCTCTTTGAGGCGCGTGTGGAACACGACGCGCCGTCGACTCGGGCCTGGTTGCTATCGGACGGCGCGCCACCCATAGCTCGCCATCCGCAGGCCCGCGATTTTCTGTCATCCTGTGTTTTTACAGTATTCTTTAACAGGCATCCTCTACCTATATGAGATAGGTAGGCGGTACCTACCTATCTCATATTTTTCTTAAATCCAAACAAAAGTCTCATCATTCTTCTATCTTGCTAGTATTTATTTTATCTGTGTAACCTCAACCTCATACACAATCCCTGTACTAATTTATCATTTTGAAGTTCCGTTTACAACTTTGAACTCGTTTTGATTAATATATAATTCATAAATGATTCCGTTTTGGTCAGTAATAAACGCCAAATCTAACTTCGATCAATAATAGAAATCTAAAGTCTGCCGATGACAGCTTCGATGTGTCAATGCGACAGCGATCCTATTAAGCATTGTTCAACATTCCTAGAACATTTCTATACTAATATTATAAAGAGGAAATATTTGATTGTTTGTTTGTATTAAATAAACTCCGAAACCACTTAACCGACTTGAATATTTTTTTCACGGTTGGAAAGCTACACTATCCCCGGGTGACAGGCTATATTTTATCCCCATTTTCCCACGGGAGCAGAAACTATGTGGGTGAAACCGCGGGGCGCTGCTAGTGTTTTATAAAAATCTCAATATCGTTGTCGCATTTTCGCGTCATGCCTGTCTGTAGAAGCCTTAATAGAAAATTCACAAAAGCAATAGGAATCTATAGTGTATCCGTTTTTATCTGACAAACACCTAACCATTAAATTGAAATTCCACTTTCGCTCCGAAAGCAATTAGTGATTCTTCTTAAAATTAAACTTAAGTGCAGTTACATCAGACTGATTAAAAAAATAATACTGTGTTATTACGTTATTTATTATTAAACAACATAATAATGAAACGATTGCCGTAAATATTTCTTGCAATTTGTTCCATAAAATCACTTTTATATTCACACTTCACGGTTCGAGGTTCATGAATGTCAAATCACGCAAATTATAATCGGCGGTGAAAAACTTTCAGGCCATGTACTTATTTACCAAATTTAATAATATCCATGAAGCCCCGATTCGTTTTTTGTTATTTTAAATCGTAGGCCTGTAAATCGTTGCGCAATTTGCTCGAAAGAGTCACTGCGGCCCTGGAACGCAAAGGGCACCAGGAAGATCACGGGTAGGTTTAAGTTAGTAAGAGTCTGACACTCCCTTCCGGGTCGCCCAGAGCGGAAGAAGTTATTTGATATCACATCCAGAAAAAAAGGCCTGTAAACCATTGCGGAATTCGTTCGTAAGAGTCACCGCGGCCCTGGAACGCGAAGGGCCTTAAGCCTACCTTAAGATGCATTCTACCCGAAAGACGATAAGAGCGGTTACTCCCACTGCTGAAGTGCAGTTCAACTGGACTGAAATGATGGACTTTTCTACCAAATTAAATTGATTTAAGCAATAGCCACGGAGAATGAATTCCACGCTCTCTTTCTCTTAAGAAACATGTCTTCGTTTTCTTGAGAGAGGAAATAGGACTTCTTAATCCGACACCGCCCATAATTTCGATGGGAAAATATAATGGCTTGTGATGTCATTTTCTCACTAATATTAATATCATGCTACCTATTTGACTACTTTGCTGTTGATTTTACTAGCTGAGTGTTTTTAGAATTTAGATCTTAGTTAATATTAAAACATTGTTTACCAATAACATAATTATTAGCCTGATTTCTAGTTTGTATGTTCAATAAATAAGACTATAAACTGACCACTTTAATCCTAGATAAAGCCAGTTCAAGTTAAATACCTATGGCTGTAAGTCCACCTCTGTAAATGTATGTTCTTAAAGTATTAAATGAATAAATATTTTAAATATTTATTAAAGACTGTGATATTTAAGTTACTAACCCTAGTTTTAAGAACAAACTCAAAATATACACTTTACTAAACATTGTATATTATTATAAGCAGTAAGTATACAATTTCATTGAAAGAAGGTTAAATAAGTCTCAATTCATCAGTTATAGTTTAATAAGTTAAGTACACACAGGTGAATTGCCAAAAATGTTAAAACATTTTTTTTACTTCCTAAACGTTACTTTAACTTTTTAAGTTTACGAACGAAATGTTTACTACTTTTAATTAATTTAAAAGATACCTATATGTATATGTATTTTATACCAAATAATCACGCCGTTACAGACACAAGTTATAAAATAAATTTCTCGCAGAGTGACGCATCTGCTTCAAATGAATACAAATAGACAGCTTAGTTAGGGCTTTAGGACAACAACTAACTTAAAAAGTAAGCCAAGAGCAATATAAAAAAGTAAATAAATTCATTAATAAAGCCACAGCTAACGCAGCTACAGAAACATGATTGTAGTATTCGACCGAAACACCCTTAAAAAATGTATCAATTCCTAGATGGTGACGATGGATGGAATTTAGTCAGTAAGAATCTAACACTCCCTTCCTCTCAGGAGGAAGTCGTTAAATGATACCCGTCCTTAAAAAAAGGCCTGTGAAATAGACTGAGTGACGAGAGATCATAAAATCTAGTTTAATAAATCAAATAAATGAAAATTGTTGCCTAGTAAAGCTCGCCCTTTTTGCTTGGAACCCTCCTCTCACAGCTCACCTTTCCGAGAATATAGGCGTAATGGTAAAACAAGCATACCAACCTTTAAGTTCTTTTTTAATGAACATAGAATAAATTAAAATGATTTTCCACCCCGTAGAATGCTCTGAAAAAAATAAATTCGGTACTAGAACAAAAATACTTTGTACAAAAATATGAAACTCAAATAATATTTGATAAATGACGATCGGTTCGCCTCCTGCCACATGGTTCACGGATGATGAAGTAGCATCTCAGCCGTGAAACTATACCTACTTAGTAACATATCCTTCCATACCTTCGAGACTGTGAGTTAATAAAAAAGATATTATTTAATACTACACATGCATGTTAATCAATTTGCGTCCAATGCCAAACGCGCAGGGGCCTCTTCACAATGTTTTTTTTTTGTTGGATATCAGTTTTTGCTTCGACTATACATACATGCTATCAACTTGTTTTTCAGCGTTTCGTATGTAAAAAACATATGTTTATGTATTACTAAGAAGTTGGAAGGTAGGCACGAACTATAGCTGCTGCGTTTTAGCATGGCAACGACGTTCACTGACCCGACGTCGGAAACAAAGACCAAATAAACTTCTATCGTTATCCTCAAAATGTTTGCTATAGAAAAACGATAGATACGTAATTTATTTTAGTCGGCTTCTAACGAAGAGATATTAGACATTACGTATAAGTAAGCATATCATGTTAATAGCTCTAAGTTTTCCCAACACCATAAAATATCTAAATGTAAATGTCCGCTATTGAGATACTAAAACAAAACGATGGTAGTTTTAAAAAAACTTATAACAGATAGCTGTTACTGATGGACACGAAATAGTATCAATTTTGTTTGAACAAGTTTGATCGATAGTTACAACAACACTTTTACTGCTGACACAACTGAACTAGGCATTGTTTTGTCCGTACTTTAGGTGCGGCCAAAACACTTCCTTTGAACAACTTGCAAAACGCGCAGAAATTAAATTTACGTTTTCGGTGTTGTCCAACTCCTGAAATGGTTTGTTTAGTCTTCGGTTTAAAATAAACGCCCATGTTGCTTAAAAGTTAAAAACTTTATCAAATAATTGGTGTATTTCACGAAAAATTGCTACACCAATTTTATATTAGGTAGCTTTGCATGGCTTTGAAGCACATTAGATACCAACATACCCTATCGTACAATGCACTTTAAAAAAATGTAACCATATTTTTACGAAAAATTCTTGCCTACAGTTATAAGGGAAAAAAGGCTCGCTATGTGTTTTATTACAATATACCTTGGGCATGCTGTTTTTGTGGACTCCATGTCATACTTCCTTGATAATATTGGTCCATAGTCAATTCCGTGTAAAAACTGGATCAACTGACTTTCATCTCAATTGACTGAGTTCCATGAACCTCGTGTTAATGGCCTAAATTGTAGCCAATGTTAGCGGTTCATTCAAGATCATTGGTTTTATCAGGAGGTCAAATATTTCATTGTTTCAAAAGTTAACTGACGAAATCGTGATCAGGCAAAATTTATAGCAATCGGAATAGGCAATTAATATATATTATCATACTGTCATAAACCATTATCCATCTGGCATTGGTAGGTAAGGTTAGGTAGTGCAAAGGAATACAAGTACAGTCGACCACACGCATGTAGCAGCCTTTGACCTTGATTGACATTGATAGGACTGGCCAAGCGTAGATCCTACAAAGTTTTGTTATCACTGATGTGAGGCCTACTGTACATAAACAGGTATAAACGAGCTATGAGCTCTTGTAAATTTTGCAGTGAATACATTTTCATGGTACCTACATATACTATCGCTTACACATAATTTATATAGGTAAGAACCTACCGTACATACTTAGTTATCATTAGTGGTTTTAGAAGCTGACACCAAGATCTGTGTATCGTTTCACAAAAAACTGTAGCGCTATACTAATATAAATAATCCTCAAATGAATTTAAAATTCACGGCCATCTATTGAATGGAGATTTTCTTTAGATAATTATGCAGTTCAGTAACTTAAGTGAATTTTAAACCATAGATCAAAACATTTATTAAGAACACTCCCAATCTTTTTTCCAAACAACTCAGGATCAGGTAAACACATTTGGCTCAAGAATTATTTTATTTCATTAGAAATAAAAATTAATACAAGGTACCATAATCCCTTTTAAATTAAATATTCAAAAATCTTTTACTGTATTTCGCAAATCGTGTTGGTCATGATTTGATCATTAAATTACCCTTTTTAAATGTGGCGTCTCGACACGTTGATATGGTACTCAGATATTCAGTCATAAAAGAAAGAAAAGAAAGAAAGAAAAAGCGTTTAACATTACACCTATATTCAAAAAATGGTGAGGCAGAGGTGTATACTTATAGTTCATCTACATTTTACCTGCTACATTTAAACCCCATGGTCAATCATCATCACCCAAAACGTCCACCCCTAACTTAGAAAGCGGTCACCTCCTTCTGCGAAGCAGGAATACTAGCAAAGCAGGAGGCAGACCGCGTGCGTGAGGGGTAAACCTCACGCTCCAGCCGCCGTAACAGACGAAGACGCCCCGGGCGTCGGAAAACGCAAGGCAATTACCAGCCATCCGTAGGCGCGGGCCTGCGGAGGGCGAGCTATGGGTGGGTTGTCGTCCAATAGCAACCAGGCCTGGGTCGACGGCGCGTCGTGGTCAAGGAAGGAGCAAGGAAGAAGGGCCCCATAGGGTCAGTGCCTGCTAGGGTTGCGGCGGATTTGGTCGATAGTCACCGCGGCCCTGAAACGCAAAGGCCACAGGAAGGATCACGGGTGGATTTTAGTCAGTAACAGTCACTCCCTTCCGCTTCATCCAGAGACGAAGAAGTCATTTGATGATTGCCCATCCAGAAAAAAGGGGCCCCAAAACCCCTCACCACTTCCGAGCGTTTTAGCTGAAAAAAGTGGCGCATATAAGTACTACAATTTATATAATAGTATGAAGAGTAATTAACATTGCATGACAAAAGAAAACACAGGTAGCCTAATCCCTAAAAAGTAATAAAAGTCTTGTATCATAATATCAGCTTCGTCATTAAACGAGGGAGGTTATAAAAGATATTTTTCCCGCCAAGAACTGACGCCTGTCACATTGCTTCATTAGAGAGTGTCCATCAACCCATGTCTGCACCGATAAAAAAAATGTTTGTACACCATAATATCGTTATATGGCATTTTTCTAAGAACAGCTTTATTAGTTTTAGGAAACAAAAGACTAACGAAAAGTGTTACAAGGTAAGATAGATTGTAGATCTTACAGTACTTGAGCGTAAATAAGAATACTATGAAGGACACAGAGACGTGTCATATTTAAAGTGCACTTACCTGACATGGATGTATCATGATTGCCCAAAGTTTACTTGACTAAAAGACGCTCGCCCGAATGATCGTTTACCAAAAGAACGTTCTCCCACTGTCTGCATGTCCCGAAGGCTCGTACGCCTTTGCCAGATGGACAGAGAGCATTTCATATGGTGCAACCTAATGGATGCACCATATTATTATGAAATCACCGTCCGATAGGAAGCAGGCCCGGGTCGACGGCGCGCTGTGTTTTAAGCGCGCTTCAAAGAGATGTCAGCAAAATAGATGCGGCCAGCTAGAGTCTGTGCCTGCCAGGGCTGCGGAATTTATTCGAAAACCATTACGGCCGTAGAATGAAAAGGGCATTAGGAGGAACACGAATGGGCTTGACTCAATAAGTCATACACTATCTTCCGCGCCGCCCAGACGAAAGGAGGCAGGATGATTTACCAACGTAAAAAAATACTCACCTTTTTGGCCTGTTATGTACTTACATATGTATGCATACATATGTCCCAAATAATAGGGGACAGTCATCAAACAAGCACAAAACTCAGATTCTTAGCTGCTGCTACGAAATTCCCCATAGATCTTAGGAAACCTAATAATATTTTACTCGTCCCGGGAATTGATCTTAGGACCTCGTACTTTGCAGAAGCGTATTCGGCTACTAGATATACAAGTCAGTAGGTATACTGTCGGAAATCCTTTCTGAGGTTCATGTAGAACCAATTATACCTCAGTCGTCTTGCAAAACAGCTTTCCCCATGACCACTAGCAAATGTTTTCTCGGATTTTACTGTTTGAGTTACCAAATCGACTTGTGAACATTTGTTTATACTGTGCCAGTAGCGCTTTATCAAATATCCTATAGTCTCCTGCTTGAAAAGGAGGGCAGAAATTTTGATTTTCTTGCTCCTCTTCTGTTCTTTTCTGATTAAGTTCGTTATGATATCCAGAATCGTTACTCCGGGAGTCATCGAGCTTCACTGACTCTTGAGTTGGTCAGGCCATCACTGATGACTCTGACTCTCAAGAGTTGCAATGCTTGGGAATCGTGTGGCGAGATTCTAATAAATAAATCTTCAAGGCTCCATTGTACATATAGAATTTATCTGGTCACTTCCTCCTATTGCGATGCCCCCTATGGATTTGTACCAGGAAGTTGTGTCACTGCAATAAATGATGCACTTAGCACCAATCCTTTGATAATAGAGAGTCAACTATACAGCTGCATTTATTGTGACAGATGGTTCTGTTTGTCAATGTTTTTTATCTATTTGCTTTATATACATTTTATCTGCATTCATGCAGTCATCGGGTTTGCTTTAGGATTGCGTGTATAACAAAATAGATTCGGGATCATTCTACTCATTATCTCGCGATTTCAGTGTTAGTCCCATTGTCAATGTTATTTATGATAAGTACAAAATTACCCTTTTTCAGGTATTGCGTTTATTCTGTTGCACTTCGTCTGCGTGAATTTCAGAATTTGGTACAGAGGGAGATGATAATTTTTTTTTTTTAATGTATAACCCTACTTAAAAGAAATAAAAAGTAAGTAAATTGTAGTTAGCCTCGAAAATATTACTCCTTCATGATTCTGACCTCCTTGTAGTTTGTGAGTATTTACTGTTCATGATTCCAAACGCCTTTATTTAGACGATTTGATTTCTATTATTTTATTTAAAATGTCATCGCGGTATCCCACGGACTAATTTTAATAGAATTAAAATATTATTTTTTAAACCAATCAATAATTTGACAAAGCTTGCCATTAAAAAGCCTCGAGCATGTTTAGTTGCTACATCAAAATCGTTTAAAGTAGTGTTGAGGAGAGTAAAATTAGAAGTAAATGAATTGTCAAAATATGTGACTATTGAAAATAACACAACAAAACTCATGGATATTGTTAAAGTTCATCCTAAGACCGATGTGTAAAGATGAATCAAGTAGGCAGTCCAGCTTCTGCTACAAGTCTGCGAAATTTATCGCAGACTTGTAGCAGATCATCGCGCTGCCTCCACAACAGTTTGTCTCAACGAAGTCGAAAGCCTTGTCATACCATCAGCAATGAATAAGAGTAGGTATGTATGTTGGATGACAAAGCTACTACATGTTTGCTGCCTAAAACTTATCAGCTTTTTGTCGTGATTTTCATCAAATGTTCATTACTAAAAAAATATTCTGCTTTTAGTGTTCAAGAGTAGGAATCTCCCCCCAAAAAATTTGGATCCGTTGAAGTTTGGGGGAAAGTAACTCAAAAGTTGGTTAGTTTTACAACTGTATTAGATTAGAATTTCTTAAATTGTGTTAGAACTTTCAAACACAATTACTGAAATAAATGCTAAACACAAAATAGTGGTTTTAAACTGTAAACCTTGGCCTCGCATCGAAATAGTAGCATAATGAAGTTAAAACGAATAATCATTTTTTGCCTACTTTGAATATTTATTTTATTCTATCTATAAAATGGATGTTTATAAGAGTACCGATATATGTTAATATAGTTTGCGAGCGGGCAACACTGAATCATTTGACTGTTTGAATTAATTGACGGGGAGTATATACTCTCGCTACATTCGATTTTTAGAACTTTCCGTTTGGAAGCAAGGGGAATATCAATGCTAAGACACGCCGATCGAACTATCAGAATTTATTGACATAATATCCACTTAACTGGTTGTTACGGAAAAACACACACATACACTAGTTATTAGCAAAAAATCTTACCAACCTTCTAAACAAAAACTTAAGTAACTGAATGAATAGGGATGTTTCCTGAGTAAAAAATATATGATTATGTTTAGTCCGTCAGTTAGACTATAGAAAAATATTGGACACGTATTTTTTCCTTTATCAAATCTATAAAAACTGACGAAGATACAAAGCATCAAAGATCAGGAGTGGGAGCTTGTGACGTTACGGCTCGCTAAAAATTGTAGCGAGTAGTGACGTCACACGAGTTTTCAACGCTCTGTATCGGCTTCATTTTTTGTTTACGTGAAAAAAGAAAAAATACGTTTCCAATATTTTTTGGAAATCTATCTGACGGACTAATTAGATTTTTTTAGTCAACTACCCTATTATAAAGTATAGGTATTAATTTCCGTTGTTAATCATGAAAAGTAATTTTATAATCTGACAAATGTGATTTAAAAATTTCAGCGGGGTCTCATTGATTGCCTTTTTATTTTCTCTAAAAGCTTTGTGAATAATTATAATCAAAGTCGGTTTATGCAAAAGAAAATTACGGCATTCGATAGAAATCGGCTAAGTAGCTACTTCTCACAAATTTTATATGTTTTACAAATTATCACAATTTTGTAATTGTTTCTTCTCGTGTTTGTCGAAAAACTTCCCTTCGATACGCTTGAGCATCTATCGCTGCACTCTCGACTCCATAACGCCAATCCCACCTCAACTGCAATGACATGGCAATGACAAACTTCGCTAAATTGTATCAAAATGTAGATATTTACATTGTATAGTATGTTTTGTCTCTGGTAAACGTTTCCGTGATAGATACTCCACTGAACGTAATTGCCAGGAATGGTTGCGCAAACTACGTAGCTACGTAGGCATATATATTTTTGGCATCACCTGTACTAGCAGAGAGATTTATATTTAGAAATCTAGGTTTTTATTTTCGGATGTGTGTTAAGTTTCTTCCATATGGAAGTTAAATAAAAACATAGCAACAAAGAATTGCCTTTAGCTATTTTGTGCAGCATTTTATATAATGGAGATGAAAATGAAATAAAGATTCTAAAACAGATTTTTATTTAAGGCAATAGTTTTTGAGATATATGCTTCCAATTCGTAAAAAAATGTGTCTCTAACATTTAAACTATGAAGTTGAAAATTAAACAAAAAAATGAGCAAATAGAACTTTGTTTGAACATCACAGCTTGACGCAACAGTAACTTAAAAAATAATAATAAATGCAAACCACTCTAAGGCAGGTAATATAAATATGTATACAGTCAACATATCAACTAAAAATTTTAACAGCGAACTACGGAACCTTTCACTATGCGTGGTCCGACACGCCCTTGGCCAGCTTTTATCTCCAAAGTCACCTTCCGGAGTACCGCTCTTCTCAGATGTTCATACACAAATAATATAAACATACCTATGTATCGAAATATCTTAGCTAATACGATTCACGGCATGGTAGATTTTCGCGGCGCCCCCGCAAGGGGGCGCGGCGGCGGGCGTAGGCTAGGCCTTTAATCCCGCGGCGTCGGGGGGTTCGCGCCCGTAACTACGGGCGCGGCGTTGGGTGGCCGATATAGGCGCGGAATGTGGCGCGCGCGGCAGTAGTGCCGCAGCGTGCCTAGATGTGTAGCTGTCATTGGTGTTTCAGCAGGAGCGCCCGGCACTGCCTCGCAGTGCCGTGTTTCACGGCCCTACGGCGGTCAGTCCCCGCCAGGTGAGACCCCCGGTTACCCGAGGGAGGCCCGGCGAGAGACGACCAGCGACGTAGGGTCCGACTTTGGTGGCGCCCTCTGCTGAGAAGGTTGACCCCCGCTCGTTTCGCTTCCAGATCGAGCCGTCCACGCTCCGAGCTAAGGGGCCGATGGGTGAGTTGGGCCGGCATTGTATTGTGTAACGCCGAATACCCTGTAAGCGAACGATACGCGCGTCCGCGCCGCACGTTCGTCGCGTGAGTTCGTATGTTGTAGAGTCATGAATGTGTGGGGTTCGCAACGCTCTATGCCTATATTAACTTAGCACACAGAGCGCCGCGAGTGCGTGTTATGCGTGTAGAGTCTTATTGTTTGAGAGAGTCGCGTGTCGGTGTCTGCAACTCGCTCAGCGTCAAGTCCGGGGGGGGGGGGGGCGTCATCGTCTGGCAGCAGATCGCGTGGGAAGCGCCTCGCGTCGGGTGGCCGCGCGTGCCAGGGCGCTATGTCCTTGACATGCGGCCAAGCGGAAGCGTCGGCACGCGCGAACATGTTAGACGCGAGGCGGGCGCAGAACTCGTCCAGGCTCTCGATCTGGAGGTCGCGCTGTATCACGCTGTTCCTCACGAAGCGAGGGGCGGCGACGATCTTTCGCAGCGTCAAGTTTTGTTGAGCGCGAAGCTGTTTCTTGCTCGTCTCGCTCGTGAGGGCGAGCCAAGCTGGGGCGGCATATGTGAGCAGCGGGCGGATGTACGTTTTGTATACGCCCAGCCTGGCTCGCAGCGGGATGCGTGACGAGAGCACTGGGTCGAGCAGCGCGCGGGCCACTCTGCCCTTGGCGGCGATCTGCTGGACGTGACGGCCCATGGAGAGTCGACGATCGATGGTGACTCCGAGGTACTTGACCCGGGCCAACCAATCAATGTCGACTCCCTGCAGTCGGAGGGGTGGTGGGAGGTGCGCGTACCCGACGAGCAGCGCCTGCGTCTTACCCACGTTCACCGACAACCTCCACTTCGACAGCCAGTCGGGAAGCAAATCCAACACGCGCTGCATCTTGACGGCCGCGTGCCTCGCATTCAGCGAGGTGACGATGTACGCGGCGTCGTCAGCATACAGCGCGAGGGTGCATTCCTGCGTCGTGGGGATGTCGTCGGTGTAACATGAGTAGCAGAGCGGCGAGAGGCAGCTGCCCTGCGGCACGCCTGCTGCTATGGGTCGGGCACTAGACAGGGCACCCTCGACCACCACCTTGAACGTCCTGTCCGTGAGGAAGGAGGAGACCACTTTGATTACGCGACGGGGCGCGTCGGTACGCGACATTTTGAATAGGAGACCGGCATGCCAGACTCTATCGAACGCCTTTTCCATATCGAGAAGTACTGCAGCTGCCTGCTCCTTCTTGTTCAGTGAAGCAGTAAGCAGGTGCAGTACTCTCGATAGCTGGAGCGTCGTGCTGTGCTCCGAGCGGAACCCGAACTGTTCCGGACGGGGGATCACGGCTGGGGTGAGGTGTCGCAGCAGGAGTTGCTCGAACACCTTGGAGATGGTTGGCAGTAGCGTGATGGGCCGATAGCTCTCCGGCTTCAGCACGTTCTTTTTCGCCTTGGGCAGCATGATGACGCGCCCTTCCTTCCAACAGCTCGGGAAGGTCCCTGTGCGGAGTATCCCCGTAAACAGGCGCGCCAATGCCGCTACCGTTCGGTATGGCAAGTGGCGCAGCACTGTGTTGGTGATACCATCCGCCCCAGGGGCCTTTTTCGGCTTAGTTTTCAGGATGGCGCGTCTCACCGCCCCAGGCGAAAAGAAGATCGGGTTTTCATCGGGAGCTATCGGCGATGCGAAATAGTCCCCAAGGTGTTTCTCGACTGCTGCGACGTGTTCGTGATCAGCAGTCGGGTTCGGCTGGAACTGACGCTCCAGGTGCTCGGCAAAGATCTCCGCACGGTCTGATGCGGCATACCTTGGCGCCCCGTCGCTGTGCAGGAGCGGGCGCACCGGAGCTGGGGTGTTCGTGACCGACCGGCACAGTCTGTGTATGGCCGGCCAGTCGCCTGCGGTCGACTCTATATAGGACTCCCAGCTCTCGGAGTTATGCTCCTGGAGCTTGGCCCTAGTCTTTTCCGCAAGACGGTTCAGTTCGGTTTTCATCGTTGGGCATTTGGTAATCAGCCACCGCTTGCGTAGGCGCCTTGTACTGGCAACCATCTCGCGCAGGTGGCGTGGGAGGGGTCTGCGGGTCAGCCCCTGGCTGTTTGTTAGGGTGCGTGTCGCCCCCTCGTAGGCGCGCTGGATGCAAGCGGTGACTTCATCTGCCATTCCGTCCACGTCTGCGGCGGTGACGATGGGCCAAGTCGGTGTGGTGGTCTCCAGCGCTTCCGTGAAGGAGCTCCAGTCAGTCCTTCGACGTGGCGCTGGGGGGGAAAGTCGGGTCGGCATCCCGGATAGGACGACGAGCACAGGCTGATGATCTGACAGCAGCTCGTCGTCCAATACCTGTTGGGCGATCTGGCAGTTTAGGCCCCAGTGGACCGTGATGTCCAGCACGTCCGGCGCATGACTTTGTGTGTCCGGAAAATGTGTCGGCACGTCCGGGCCGGACACCACGTATCCATGGGCCTCTGCATCAGCAAAGAGTCGTCTGCCCCCAGTGTTGGCCAGTCTAGAGTTCCACGCTGGGTGCTTGCAGTTGAGGTCGCCGGCAAGGATTGTTGGCCGCTGCGACCCAAGGAGTAGCGTCCGCAGCTCAACCACATCGAAGGGAGCGGCGGGTGGTATATAGGCCGCGTAGACATTTATGTCCTCGCCGGCGACATGCAATTGGACACCCAGCGCGTAGAAGGTGTTGGGTGACGGAGTAGGGAGTGGTTGGTGGACGACTCTTCGCTTCACCAGTATCGCCAGACCGCGATACCGGGTTCCGACATCCGACTTTTCGTCCTGCCTATAGGTGACGTAACCTGGGAAGCGCGGTTTATCCGCCGGGCCCAGGAACGTCTCGCTAATAAGCGCCACGTCGATTTGCTGGTCGCTAAGGAGGAGGCGGAGTGACGTGACCTTGCTCATGAGGCCGCGGGCATTCCAGTGAAGTAACCTCAACGGCTCAGCCATGGTAAAGCGTCAAAAGAGCGGCCAAGCCGTCGAGGATTACTAGCTCCGCGTCTTGGCCTTGCCTGATGGCCTTAATCAGGTCCATCAGGAGTTTAATGGCGCAGGCAGTGAATTCCTTTTTGCGCTCGCGCTCCTCTTCAGTCGGAGCGCGAGGCGTTTGGGTGCGCTGTCGCTGCTGTAAGGGCGCGGCGCTGGATTTTGTCTCGGCTTGGGCCGGAGCGCTCTGTGCCTTGGAGGCGGCGCTCGTAACGATTCACGGGACACGGAACTAGTTCTTTTATACCTGGTTTCTCCAAACATAGGTTTGGAAGACACACTGGGTGGGTTGCTGTTACTAAGTTCAACCACTCATAAAAAAATGTTTGCATTTTCCGGCTTTTTCTTTACACTATGTTCTATATTGTTTTCCTTTCCACATTCAGATCTTTATCGATAGGTATTCATCTGAACAGCATGACTGATAAATACCACAATGAATAATATTCAGCCTGTATTATTCAAATGGCAACAAAGCGGGAAAAAACCATTGGTCGTGTCTTTGCAGGAATATTGCTTTATTATGAATACAACACAGCCATAGTTTTGTTAAAACATTCAATAATTGCATATCTAAATGTTTGTATGTTTGCCTTTGTATCTCAATGTTTATAAGAGTAGACACGAACTCGGAACAGTATTAGATATCTATATTATGAACTCGGTATCAGTCCATTGTTTTGAATAAATAATTAAATACATATTCTAGGTTTGTTGTTGATATTTTGTTTCAGATAATAATTTAAAGTACCTGTGAAATAGGTTAAGGGACCTTATGACTTTACAGAAAGGTGATATTTAAAGTCATATTTCAGCTTCACATGTCTACCACTTTGGAGTAATATAATATTGAGGTTTCCTCTGCATCTTGAACATCATCTTGAGTCATTTATTCACGTGTAGTAGGAACGTACTTGTAGTTATATTTCAGTTACATTTTCCCTATAATTCCATGCCTACGTAGATCGAACGTAGATGTTTCGTCGTTTAGCGGTCCTAAAACTGAGGAGTTTCAGGACCCTTTAATAACTCGCAAAAAAAATATTTTTCTCCCAATCAACAATACCAATCATTTAATGTAGATACTCAGTCCGTCGGTATCCAGAATTCCAGATTAACACAGAAATATGATTAATGATAAAACTGAGAAGCCTAATAAAGAAACGATAATTAATCATCTACCTACCAACTAGGAGCCCGAGTTTAACCAATTAACCGCAGTCGGTAAAGATTTTTATTTAGGTTAACGGGATCATTTATTTTTAGAAAGTGATTCTTTGTGATAGTTCAAAATCCTAATTGGCAACGATTCAGAATCGAGAATGTTCTTGACAAAAAAAAAACTATTTTTACGTTTTGTTTATTTTTCTACACGAAGACGCATCAAGTTAGTATACACAGATTGCTCAATCTTTTCGATTCTTACTAGATGAATGTTAGAAGGTGCAAAAATAACAGAAGCCGTAATGGCCGTTTTTATTTTACGCTCACATTTTCCTTGCGAGATAAGCTTCATCAATATACGGCACATTTGCATCGATCCAACCTGAATTTTTGGTTCAGGAATTGCGACATAATGGTGTGTTTAAATACTTACTTTCGCCAGCTTTATCGCTTGCTTGGAGGTCGGAATTTATCCCACGAGAACGTACTGATGGGGTATAAAGTATCCTGTGTGATGAAACGAATTTAGGAAGGGAACTCTGATATTGGATTAACCAATCTGTCAGAAATCCCATCCAACATTCGTTTGGCTGCTGAGGCATGACTGATGTAAGGCTTGTATCCACTAGGCAACATTTGACGCGGTTACGCCCAACATGTTCAGTAACATCGTCGATGTTGTCACCAGGCGCGCAACTTAGACAATGTTACTAAAAAAAGTTGGGGCCTGGTTGCTATCGGACGGCGAGCCACCCATCGCTCGCCATCCGCAGGCCCGCGCCTACGGTGGCCGGGACGCGCCCTGTAACTCCCGACGCCCGGGGGGGTCTCCTTCTGTTGCTGGTTTAACTCGTTTTGTTTTCCGGGCTTATATTTAGTGCCGTTTATATATTTAGTGCCGTACTGATGTGCAAAGGTCCCCTGTACATTAGGAATTAGGAATATATTTCACCATCTTAACCGACTTCATTTACTTTTATCAATTAATGTGTTATCATGTTTCCAGCTACCTTGATCACGGCGGCGGCCGGCACCACAGTAGGCTGGACTTCCCCGACCCTACCCATCCTGCTGGCACCAGATTCGCCCATACAGACATCGGCAGATCAGAGCTCATGGATCGCCTCACTTATGATATTATGTTCAGGTACTATCTTACTTCTTCTATTTGATTTAATGGCATTCACTTTTCAAATATTAGTTCAACACAGAAGGCCATTGATTCTGCGTTTATGTGGTTTCCAAATTGCAGTATTAGTGGTGGTTATTATGTCCTCGTGTAAGGATATTTGTGGCACTCCGGCAAGTGGGTAATATTCTGCTCAAATCTTAAAAATTATAGCATATAGCATCGCCCCGCGGTATCACCCGCGTAGTTCCCGTTTGAATACGGGGATAAAATATAGCCTATGTTACTCAGGATGAATGTAGCTTTCCTATGGTGAAAGAATTTTTGAAATCGGTCCAGTAGTTTTTGAGTTTATTCGTTACATACAAAAATACAAATTTTTCCTCTTTATAATATGAAAAAGCCTTTAGCTAAAAAAATCTTTTAATTGCTTCTTCACCTTCAGTAGTTATAGTTTACAAACGTTGCATTTTTATGGCCAGTTTATTATGGCACCATGGTTATCGATAACATGTCGTGATGACTAAATACCGCCAATGACTGGTCAATCATTTCGTGTAGATACATACGAGTATGAGAAACAAACAAACTTTGTTCCTAAGGACTTTGACCACAACCGATACAAAGTTGAACGTCATGTGATTTTCAATATGAAGTAGGTTAATCAGGCCATTCTTCTAAAGAGCAAACACTCAGGACTCACGCTTTACCTTGTGGAAAGTGGAAACTTCTCGTTCAAATTACGCAATAAATTAAGTTTCCCAAAGGCATTACATATTTAGTCGGCACATTAATCCAAGTCGTAACGTGATCGCGTTTCTGTCCCGCTCTTCGTGTTTGGTAATCCAAAATGATGGGCTCGGGTTTAGTAACTTCATACTATTGTTTATTGTTCATATAAAAATGTGCTTACTGAACTGGATCGGATGTCTGATGAATCTTGATTCGCGTCGAAGTTTACAGTGGCATCGTGAGATTTCGCTGAAGTATGTTAATTCAGTGAATCACTACTGTAAATAATTTTATATTCATGATGGCAAATAAACGAGTAAATATTGAAATATCGGTGCCTACCGGTAGATACAATGATTTATTTGTATTTAGTCTTTAAATAACCATATGTAATGATTTAAATTTTAAAACAAACTAGTAAGTAGGTAATGTAAATTTATCGAATTGAACAAGTGCTCAAATAGGGGTTGTAATTGATTCTGTATTTGCCAAATCGTATGACAAATAAGTGTGAAATCAGCTAATTCCACTTAATGTCCCTATTACTCGTTATGTGTAATAATAATTAGCTATATTCTCTTCAACTCTTCAGCCATGGGTGTCGGATTCGTTATGGTTTCATTCGTTAGTAGCGTCTTTCTATTTGATTATTTTTATCAGTGGCATTTGGATTGATAATATTTTTAAATCTGATTTTCGTAAAAGAAAAATTAAAATATATAAAATTCAAAGCTAAATACAATTTAACGTATTTATTTTTAATTTAAACACAAGCAGTTGTAATTTGCAAGAATAATTATGGAATGAAAAGTACCAAATATATGATTTATTTTTACTTATAACCATTGCCACAGTGTCATTGTCAAGCGCAAACTGTGATAGCTTTAAACATTACAAATACATTCATGCATCATTATCCATTACCTAAGTATGCTTGCATCAACGCATTGTTTTCTCATTTCAGCCGCAAGTCCCATTCCTGCCTCATACCTAGCAGACCGGATCGGCACCAAGAAGACGTTACTCCTCGCTTCGGTGCCCTACATCATCGGTTGGATACTAGTGATGTTCGCGGGCAATGTCCCCACGATATACGCGTCGAGGCTCATCTCAGGACTTGGCTACGGTATTGCCTACACCACCGCGCCCATGTATCTCGGTGAAATCGCCTCAGATGACGTCAGAGGCGCCATGGCTACACTCATCACTGTCATGTCGAAGGTCAGTCGCCCCTGAATTATGGCCACAAGGCCAACAATGTTCGCATGTGTAATTGGGTCGTATCCCAACTTTATTATGACGTTTAAGTACTGTAGCGCCGTGGATACAGCGCAAGCTGCCACATTCAAGTTTACACAAATAAAAGCAGAATTGTCTTGAAGAATTAATATTGCCGTCTAGTATCAACGGGAGCTTTCATAAATCTGTTCTATCATAACAATAGTTTCGTTTTGAAAGTTTTCTATATTTGTGTGCCAAAAGTCTTACCATTGACTGGTTGCAACGTTAACGTCACAGCACAGCACTTTTCGGGAGGCAAGCGGCTAATTACGCTTCTGAAAACAGTGTCTATACCTACATCTTCGTTACTCGCCAATAAATCATTGTTAGCATGTCTTTTTTTTTTTTTTTTTTTTTTTTTTTTTTTTTTTTTTTTTTTTTTTCCGGATGGGAAATCATCAAATGACTTCTCCCGCTCTGGGCGGAGCGGAAGGGAGTGTCAGACTCTTACTGACTAAAACCCACCCATGATCCTTCTTGTGCCCTTTGCGTTCCAGGGCTGCGGTGACTCTTTCGAACAAATTCCGCAACATTGTTAGCATGTCTGCGGTTTCCTTTTGTACAACAATAGAGTTTTTGCCCGCAAAATGTGCCTACAGAAATTATTATGTCAACATTTTATGACAAAATTTGTATAGGATCAATCAATTAACACTGTCAAACGTCATTGCCTATAAAATATTAGCAAAGCAAACAAAAATAAACTTTACCGTTCACCTAATATAATGTATTGTGTCAACGCAAATGAATATATTTTTGAATTAGCATATATGGTCCACTTTTATGGTGTTAAAAATAAATAACATAATATTAAAAAAAAGTGTCTTGTCACCGATACTAATGTCGTTCTAGACTAATTTAAAACGAGTATTTTCAACCTTGAATATAATGTAAAGTATAATCCGATGATCTAGAGATACTTTGTATGCAAGCCATAATCAGTGGAACTAATCAGACGAATTTAATTAATGTGAACCTTGTTTAATCTGCATACATATAATCTGCTTTATCCAGTATTCAAGGAATTGAAACAAATATTATAAGCTTAGAAAGATTATACTTATGATCAAAATAAATAATTCGAGCCTTTTATTGAATTAGAATGTTAAAAAACAGTACCTTCAATAAAGATGAATGGTGTTCCACTCTCGAGAATGCTCGCATTCAAGTATTTTATTTTATTTCATAAATAATTTTAGGAAAACTTACAGCTAATTTACTACAATAGAAACTAAAGATATGTAAAAAATGGCCATTTTCAAGTTTTCACTTATATGTAGTATGAATAATAATACAAATCTTACGAAAACAGCTTAGGAATAACGCGCCTACATACAGATCTCTATACGTTCAATCACGCTCAAAATTATAAAACAACAATTTACCAAAAAAAAAAAACAGCCTATATCTTGTCCATAAGGCTAACCTTATGGACGATGACGACATTGACAGGGACTAAAAGGCGCTGTCGGTCAAGGCGAATATGATTGCCCGCAGGTTTAAGCGTGCTTCTACGGGGGTTAAAAAAAGTTCCCATTTTACACCAGGCGACCTATTATGACGTCTTAAATCCATCATGATTTCTGTGTCAGAGAGAGACGGAGTTACACAAGACGAATAGCACTATCCCTTTCCCTCACACGAATCATGATAGCATTGGCACTTCGTAATACGGCCACTGTAGCTTGTGGGTAGATTTTACGCAAAGATCGTACAGTGCTCTTCGCGTGCACTATATAATGCTTTCAGGGTATGTTGATGGGGCTGCATAGCGCGCGTCTAGAATGTTTGCGAAAATGCGTGTTGACTGCTGTTATGCATTATGCGTGAAAAGGTGTGTTCTGAGTGCACGGGGTGCGAGCCAGTTCCTGCAGCATCATGACAGGCTGAACTGCTGTTTTAAATCATTGCTCTAGTATGTTGCTGAAGCAATTTTTTATTTTGTTGTGTGTGTGTTGATATTATTGTTGTTGTTGCTGTAATTGTATCACTAAAATAGTTATAAGTTTATTCATTGTTACTAACAAACTCCCAATAAAGAATTTATTTATCCACGGTTTTCAAATCTTTTTTTATTTTACTTTGAAAGCTATTCAATTATAAAGATACGTAAAAACAGACTGAAAAATTAATCCAGCTTGAAATATTATGCCTAGGGTAAAATCCATGATACCTGCAATGAAATCGTACATAATACTTACTTAGAAAATCCGACTGTGTGACCCAAAAATTTACTGGTAGATATTGCCTTGTTGCATTAAGCCCGTAAGTACCACCCAGTACAGTAATCATTTAAATTCTAACTTTTTAATTCGCCTGTTTCAGTTCGGTATCCTGTCTCAGTATTGCATCGGGCCCTACGTGTCCATGCTGGGGCTGGCCAGCTTTAACATCGCCATCCCGATCCTGTTCGTTGTGACGTTCAGCACCATGCCGGAGTCACCATACTACTACATTAAGCAAGGACAGAAGCAAGAAGCAGAATCATCACTCAAGAAGCTCAGAGGCAGAAGCTACGTTAGAGAAGAGTTGGAGAGCATGAGCAGTTTGGTCACAGAGAACATGAAGGAGAAGAGTCGGTGGAAAGATTTGTATACTGTAGGAGGAAACAGGAAGGGCCTCATCATTCTGATGGGCATTTACTTCACGCAGCAGTTCTGTGGTAGCACTGCGATCATATCGTACGCGCAGCAGATATTCGGGGCAGCTGACGGAGGCATGGGCGCTGAGGAGTCCTGCATACTGTTCGGCACTGTGCAGCTCCTTACGTCCGCCATGTCCTCGCAACTAGTAGACAGGTTAGGTAGGAAGCCTCTACTAATAATATCTTCGTGTGGCGTCGGACTGGCCAACGTCATCATCGGAGCGTACTTCTTCATGAAACACAACAACAGCGAGTACCTCGTCAGTTTGAAATTCATTCCTATCGTTGTGATACCCATATTTATATTTTCGTATACCATAGGTTTAGCTACAGTGCCATTCGCGATTACATCGGAAATATTTCCTACAAACATTAAGTCAAAAGCGACCTGTGTAATCCAGATATTTGTGGCGTTAATGACGTTCGCAGTAACGAAGTTATATCAAGTGGTGGCGGATAACTTAGGGAACTATGTCGCCTTCTGGGGCTTCGGTGTGTTGTCGGTGTGCGGTGTTGTATTCATATTGTTACAACTGCCTGAAACTAAAGGACAGTCGTTCGCGGCGATACAGGAGAAACTGTATTCGTCTGATAAAGTTATTTACGAGAAGGATGAGGACCATATGGCCAGGGTAAAGATCACTTTGTGACAAAGTACATTATTTTTAAGTTATACGTATTTTGTAAGTAATTTAAAAGTGTACAATTTAAGGCGTTTGTTTTATAAAGTACTTTAATGTTATGCAGTACTTAATTCTCCGTCCGCTACGTGGCGACATTCCGCAGAGAACCTAATTTGTCGGCTGTCTTCTTTGTTTGTGTTATATTGTAGTTGTTAACTGTTACAGCGAGAGCTATTAAGACCAAAGAATTCACTTTTAAGTGTTACAACACAAAGTTAGGGTTTCTCGTTCTCGATTGTTGGTTTCGAATTTACACAATCAAATATTAATATAGATATTTAGCTATTACATTATAAATTGTACTTTCAACTCTATCTATTAAGGCGCAATTACACTTGGCATTCTCTCGAATTTGATTGCATATGGAATTCGGGCGAACCAGCAATGTATATAAATGGGGTCAAGTTCGCCCGTCATCGGACAATCCAGTCCAGCCTATCCCAGTGTAATTAATGTATCGAGTGACCGAAGTCGAGTAACGACTTTCGAGGACCCGAATGCGGGCTATCGACCAAGTGTAATTGCTTCATTACATACGTAATAGAAGATTTGTTTTCGTATTAAGTTTGTTACAAGTATTACATGTGCCAATAATATTACATGGAGCATCAACTTAACTGTCCATATAAGATGGATAATAATAATTATTACATACTTCCTAAATGTAACAAGTGCCTAAGTTTGTAACATTACACTTTAGTATTTTGTGTTATACAGACATGTGTTACTATTTATTACAGAAGATATTTATTGTAAGCTTATTTCAAAAGTGCTTTGTATACGTACATATATTTAACAAGCATCCATATAACAAAACAAGTACAAACATAATGTAAGTTACTGTTACGTAAGTTCTTATAAACTCTCGTCAAGTTTTTAAAAGGCAATTTTATAAAGGAATATAAACTTGAATGTTTGGAGATGACAGATGAAGGTTATATCGAATCTCTAGCATTGCTCTTTGTATGAATCCGAATCGTATGAGTTAGGAAGTGACGCTAGGAACTCATAGAATGGTTAGTGCCGAAGCATGTGCGGTCATCGCAAACCTGCTTAGTTTGCGATGACCGCACAAGTAGTCGTGTGGCGTCTCAATTTGTACTACTCAGAAGCAAACGTATAGCAATAAAAACTTAGCTCTTTGACGATACGAAAGGAAACGTATATTTTTATATTCGTATTCCTAAAAATGTATATGTAGTCTGTCAGTTATATTATCAAAAAATATTGAACATGTTTTTTATTTTGTCACGTAAACAAAAAGTTACGATGATATAGCGCGTTTAAATTTCGCGTGACGTCATGTCTACGTAAAAAGTTGACAATTTTTACCTAGAAGTTACGTTACAAGCCGTACTCCTAAACGCTCGTTCATCAATGTGTCAAATATTTTTTTGATATATGACTGCTTCGTTAGAACCATATTATTTTCACCCCGAAAAGATACCTATTATTATCATCAATCAAATCAATAAGTTTCATTAAATAATGCCATTTTTTTAACTCGGTGATTTAAAAAATTACAGTCGAATTGAGAACCTCCTCCTTTTTTGGGAAGTTGGTTGAAAACGTAAACTCATGCGATAAAGTCCCCGCCACCATTCTGTGAGTTCGAGGCATAAAGATTTGAAATGTATTTGCAGCATGACAGTATAGTTAGAACTTTTTGTATTTGCCAAATTGACGCAGACTGGTAACGTGGTAATAACAGGAATGGGATATTGCTCGTATTTTTCCTTGTTTAGAGTTTCCCGGACAGTTTTGTACGCTCGCGGTCAGCACAACTGCACTTCATTAACGGCCAAACCCAATAACCGACCTATCACATACTGGAGATAGAAAAACAAATGAAACAACAGAAAAATCAAGAAAAATTATATAGTTTTTCTGTTGTTTCATTTGTTTTTCTATCTCCAGTATGTGATAGATCGGTTATTGGGTTCGACCGTTAGGCGCTTCGCTACATTTTTGCAGCCAACTTGTTCTAACTCTACTTTCGAACTCGTTGACTGCTGCAGCGCTATATTTTGGCGGCTATAAGCCGATACTATCTGGGATTATATTGGAAATCTTTGGAGCATGGTTATTCTATGATGCGGCTTTTTGCTCCACATACAACATTAATTGTGAGTGCCTACACGTGTATAAGTGCCTTATAAAGTTTTTGATACATTAAAATTTACTCAGATAACTCTGATGTGGTTTACAAATTAAACCTTAAATAGAAGTTACGTATTTTCTAGATTTCTGTCTGCGTAGAGCCATTATAATGTGATGCAACCCATGTGATTAAATTTATGGCAACAAAAATATTGTGGACCATTATTTAGGGAAAATGATGATAGAAATAATATAACCGTTTTTAACTAATTTTCTTACCAAGCTGCAATTTTAGCAAAGCTTGAATAATAAAAGTTCCTTTTTGGCACTAAACTTAAGTACCATAGTGGTACCTACTTTGTAAAATATTATTTATTAATAGATACTGTTTACTAATATCGTTATTATTTAGTAAGGTTTTGTACGTCCTTATGAGGCCGCACAGCATTTAATATTAGGTATTACTTAGGTGTGCTTGGTTTTAAAGAATACACAAAAAGAAAACCATTATTCTGGGAAGGAAATTGTATGCACAGACATGCGTAATTATTCAATTGTATTTATGTCGCGAGATCATTGGAAAAAAGTTTTTTTTTTTGTGAAAACTTGTTTTGTAAACCAATTTATTGGAAACTGTAAACTTATTTGAAATATGAGCCAGTATTAGAAACACTTTGATTGTTGTGAAAAACCAATATATTTTTTCAATTATTTTGTGACTCATCCTAATTCTCGCGATGACCTTCCTACGACTGATTAAAGTTATCCAGTGAAAGCACATTTTAATAGTACCTAAATAAAAATTGTGATGATGATACAAACATTCCGAATGTCTCACGGATCCTCGTGCCATTTATAATTACAATATAAATAAATAAATAATTTTATAAAATCGGAATGCAATGTTTTGTGAACATCTCTAATTAATTCAAGGTTAATATTTGTAATTAAAACATATTGTGATAACATTTCTTGATTTTTATTTTCAACTCTGAACTTATCCTGAAACTTTCTTCTGGAAATATCTAAGACTGCAAGTTCTCAAAACCAGAATCAACAGACTCAACAGTGGCGATCACCACACCGAATCAATTCAGCTAGAAGAGTCGATGAGAAACGGTTCCACTGTCTTGGTTGAACTATCAAAATTATCCTAAAACAGGGAAACACTGCTGCAACCTTTTTATAGGTCAATGTTGCGAAATTTGTTCGAAAAAGACACACGGATGGGTTTGGTCAGTAAGAACCTGACACTTCCCTTCCACTCCTCCCAGAGCGCAAGAACCAATTTGATGATTTCTCATGCTTAAAATACATACGTGTAAAAGAATAAACGCAAAACTTCTTAAGGCGTTGTTGTACTCATTACTATGAACAACTTTTACTATTAGACCAACACTGAAATCGCGAAAAAAAGTCGACGTCTCGACCTCTCGAAAGCTCGACAAACACTGTACTGCAGCCCTACCATGACGTCTTAAATCCATCATGATTTCTTTGTCAGAGCGAAACGGACTTACACAAGACGAATAGCACTATCCCTTTCCCTCACACTGAATCATGATAGCATTGCCACTTCGTAGTACGGCCACTTTACTGAGTTGCTGATCATTTTTTTCACGATTTCGGGATTCGTCTCAAAGTAAATTTCTTCGTAATTATGAACTCGACGACCCCTTTATTCTGTTACACTTTCTGTAGGTAAATATGTAAATACAGCACAATCCGTCCATTAGTTAGGTAGGTACTTGAAAAACTAAGCAACGAACAAAACGTTGAAAGCGCTCAGTACAGTTACAAATTAAAGTGTTGTCTGCAACGGTTAGTTTCTGTCTTTCCATTTGCTATTGCCATTATACTAATTATCAGCTTGGGATGCATAAGCTTGCTCTGTTTTAGTAGCAGATCAATGACCCCTCTTGTTTTGTTAAAGCTGAGCTTTAGGTACTATAGTTTGTAATGGAATTGACCGCTTTTAATTAAACTAATACAGACCATCAGAAAATAGGTAGACAAATACTTTGTAGTTTTTACTTCGTCATCTGCCAATTATTTTGAGGTCGGCTCCCAGTCAAACCGGGTTGTGCTGAATACCAGTATTTTACGTGAAGCGGCTGCCTACCAGACCCTCTTGGCAAACCTTGGTGTTAGATTTTCTGGCTTGCATGGAGGAGTCTCGTTATGTTAAGATGGTCACCCATCCACAGACCAACCTTAGTAAGCGTTGCTTAACCTTGAAGATCGACCCGTGCGGCTGTTATAATTTATGCACGAGCTAAATAGCGGACTTTGTTGTTTTTCCTTAAATAACCAAAATGGATTGATTTTTAATCAATCAGGAAATTTAATCATCAATTTTTATCATCTTTGCAATCAGGCTGGTCGTGGTTGTGCGATATGTCCTACTTAACTACACGTTTTAATTATTTAGTATTGTATTAGCTTTTTCCCAATCGAGTTGAGCTTGACGCAACATATTTTCTTCCTTCGTAATTCTCCAAAAGTCACCCAGGGGGTAATCAGCCTATTAATAGTCGTAGAATCACACATAGTATCTTTAGTGAGTAACTAATAGTAGAGGAATTTGGTTCCGTTTATTTCGTTCGATTAAAACTTTTCTCACTACATTTTCGAAATTCTTACGAATCACATACACATTCCATGATAATCGATTTCCACAGGAAAGATATAAGTACGCATTATTTTTGGAAAGCCCTATAACAATGGGGGCTAGATACTTTAGTATTTATTCCACACAAAATCACTAACTTTTGACTTTAACTGAATGCCTTCAATTGAAAAACTTCAATGGGGCCCACATATGTATATATCAAGTTTATCGGGAAGGCTCAGTTCTGCCGCATACGCTGTCAGGAAAGTGAGACAGTATACTGACGTTGAGACAGCTCGGTTAGTCTATTTTAGTTATTTCCATAGCGTTATGTCCTACGGTATTCTATTGTGGGGAAAAGCTGCTGATATACAAAAAATACAGATATTTGTCTTACAATAAAACGTGCTGTGCGAGCAAAATATCAGCTAGGCCTAGTTTCATTAAGAGAACTATTTAAATAAATTGGAATTCTCACAGTAGCATCTCAATCAATCTTTGCAAACATTCTAAATATTAGTCAAAATATACATTTATACTGTAAAATGAGCGACATCCACAACTTTAACAACAAAAACAAGCACAAGCTACATGCTCCTTCCCACCAACTTCGTAAGGTCCATGACTCATTTGTGGGAGGCTCGGTATCCGTTTTTACAATAAACTTCCACTTTCTTTTCTTGACCTGCCTTTTAACTCATTTAAAGCTAAAGTTAAATCAAAACTTTGTTCGAAGGCATACTATTCTATTAATGACTATTTAGACGATAAAGATAGTTGTTCGTATTTATCAATGTCATATTTATCATGTTCTTTCTCTATAAGTTACCTTATGACAGGTTATATGAGTTCATATAATTGTTTTTTTTTCTGTAATTTTTGATGACTACATGTATAGGTCAATCTGTTTTTACTTATTTGACTCAATCTACTCTTGACAATGTTTTATAGTGAATTGATTTATGATTTCCATGTCAATAATTATTATTTTTTCCCTACCTTTGTCATGATAATGACTTTGCATACTATTGTATAAATTCAAGTTCTTAAAATGAAACAGACAGATGTGTTGCTGGGGAGTTTGTTGCGCCACTTCTTCTTCCCAGCTAAAACACTAGGAAGTGGTGACGAGTGGGCGTTTTGGGGGACTGTCTTTATGTAAAATTTGACGTTCAAAAAGCGCTGTCTCTCAGCCTAGTTTGAATAAATGACTTTCGATTCGGAAAACATTAAGTGACTTTCCAGAGAGGAGTTGATTTCTCACCATATGGAGTGTTTGATCGTGGGGAAGAATATTTTTGGCATAAAAGTTTCGCTAACTCGAAATAACCCATAATGGATATGGTTTTTGGGGTCAAAATCATTTCAAATTAGCTCTAGAAAGATTCCGCACTCAATTTATCAGTCAACCTGTAGGTATATGTGGCGCACTCGTGAATATTATGAAGAAAACATGTTTTGACCTTGAATATGTTTTTTTTTGCAAGTGTGAATTGGCCCATCCATTTCCCATTTTCTTTTCACATTCCATTAATAATGGCGTTCTCAACATCCGTACCAATTTTTAGCACTATAATAATTATTGTAACCTTACCCCGATTAAATCCCTAATCTAATAAACGTATCTACACGTGAAAAGTGGTCATCAGTTGAACTAAATAAACAGATCAATTGGATTAAAATTACTACCGATAACATGGAAATGTACCAGCGGTTTTACCTGTTTCTTCATACAATAGTGTTGTAGGTATTAGAAAGTTCGATAGCTAGTAGATAGGTACTTATTGGTATCAAAAACAAACTCATGGACATAACACAAATATCACTGGAAAATTCTTAAGTTCCAATATCTGATATCTCTTGTTTACATATAAATACTACGAATATACTAATATTTGTTTATGTGTCATTGAAATTATCGAAATATTGTTGTTTTAATACTAGTAAGTCGTAACTGGATATTTTTATACTGGAATGAACTAGTGATGCACCACACATGACTGTGGCCTGGTGCTATGCTATAAGGACAAATATCAACCCACAACTGGATTAGCGGTTTTATATGAATAATGTTGACGGAGTTAAATGTGTAAGAAAAGTGTTGCTATCATTTTAACCAAATATAAATTAGCGATCATTCATAATACCTAACTAAATTTCAATTTGTTTAATAAATTTATCGATAAATTCACATTTACGTATTTATGTGGCGTATTTACGTGTGGCAGTCGTGTTGCTGTGGACTTCGTTGCGCCACTTCTTCTGCCCAAACTTGAAAATGGTGAAGGCTGGACGAATAGGCATCTTCTTCCAGTCCACAGTTCCACTGGGTGATTCAAATGCTTTCCAAGACTTAGAAACAATTCAATTTTAATACAAATACACCACTGTTTCTGTAAGATGATGAATTAATAATTGATATCAGTGAAAACCGTCCTTATAAATATAAGACGTTTCAGTTCTAAAGAGTCTTTGGAGCTTTGAACAATTTGGAAAGTAGGTTTTTGGTGAGTTACTTTTGCTTCAAAACAAGATGTCTGTGATAAGTTGAATTGGTGTTTTAAAATTTCGATGTTTTGTCATCATAGCTCGCATACACATAATTGGAGATACGTAATAGGTACATGTAAGTATATTAATTTGAAATAAAAAATCTATAGGTACCAATAAGGTTATGTCAAGACGCTACACGTCCATGTGTTTGTGCATATTGTGACTTCTGTTTTCCAGTACCTACATTAAACCTCTTAAATTTTATATTTTACAGCCCACATTTTTAGGGTTCCGTAGTCAAGAAGGAACCCTTATAGTTTCGGTCTGTCCGTCTGTCTGTCTGTCCGCAGTTTTGCTCAGAGACTATGGGGACTACAAAGCTGTAATTCGGCATGAATGCACATATTAATGATGCCGACAAAATAGTATAATAAAAACTTGCATTTTTTTTCGCGTCCACCCCATCGTGTGGGGCGTCCTTGGATAGGTTTACCAAAAATATTACGAGTCTACAAAGATCATTTTCCGATTTAGGGATCCGATTGTGAAATATGAAGTTCCAAACCGGAAAAAATCGTTGGAGTCCAGTGTCCCCCCCTTCTACCAGCTAAACGGTTGCTTCTGGAAATGTGAAAAAAATTATGGGTATAGGAAATATGCTGAATTCAAAAGGAAAACTATAACTTTCCAGATTTTATTTAACAACTTTGTCGAAGTGATTTGTATCTGTAATCATGCTAAATTAACAATTTGCAGCATAAAAAAGTAAAACATCGGACGGGTAAACGTATGAAGTTATATGGTGAAACTATGACGTTCCTGTTACTACTACGGAACCCCAAACTTTTATTTTGTGAATAAATTTAACGTTATTTCTCAACTAATTCTGTTCAGCTCAAATACATCCATAGCCATATTTGTGTTAAGGTCATTCACTCGCAGCGATCACCGCGATTCAGAAAGTTACATCAACGCCAGCTATCGACTCTGAATTTGTACTGTCAACATCATAGATATAATAAACAAGGAGATATGCCCTGTAGCCGAAAATGTATCGGAACCTGTGTCTCCTGTTTTGCCCTACCACCCGGCAACTACTACGAATGCAGTTCAGTAAAAGCAATAGATACGCAGTCGCGCACACACCCGCATATTTGAAATCGGACTGTACTACACAATCAATTATAAACCTTATCCTAATAAATACAGCGTATATTTACAGTACACCGTGCAACTTACTCACACAAAAACAACGGTGGGTATCGTTGTGCTGTGCAAAAGCAATTTATTTTACATATACGCTAGTGATTGACTAAATCGGAAAGTTATCGATTCTGGCATTTATTACACACGCCATGCTGCCCATGTATAACAAATAAATAGCATGAATATGTTAACTAATTTTAAGCAAAGGTCACTAATATATTATCTTAAACATGCCGATTACTATAATGCATTCGAAACTTTATCGAAAGTAAAATACAATTACCATAAAAAGTAAGGAAGTAGCACGAGGATAAGGCATAAATACGATAATTCAAAGCCAAAAACACTTGAACGATTATTTACCAAAAATTTAATGAAATCTAAGAAAGTTTGGTACACTTTTGTAATATTTCATTCAACAATCGACATTGTTGTCGACAGTGTATCTGCACAACTACATCACTAACTCGCGGCAAGAAGCAGCGGCCGTACTATGCGATACATCGGCTTGCTAAAGTATCGTTTTGTGATTTTTACATTGCTCATCCAGTCACTTAGCGACAAACTTAGGTAGTGGTTAAGGAGCAGTGTATTCATTGTAATATGTTATTGTCGCTGTGACATTTGAAAACAAAAATAACAGAGTATAAGCAAGAAATATTTTACGATTTGTTGTTTTTCATGATTTTAAAGACAAATATAGTAAAATTCTTGTATTTTGATATGGTAAGTGATTCCATAATTAACAAAGTTTTGGTTTAGGCTTCGGTTTTTACAAGAAAACACTGAACAACACGGCATTCTTATATCTTATCACGCTCACGGTCGGAAGCGCACTAGTTCGCGGATTCGACCATTGCGTAAGACATGCTCGCCCAGACCATGTCGCGTGGACACCGACACGCCCCCTTGCCACTTCTCCTGTATTTTATATTTCTATGGTCCTATGGTCAACATATTTGCACAAAGAATTCCACATATAGCGATAAATAACGGTGAAATTTCAAAATTTTTAGTTTTCATTTGTATTCATAGTATTACAAATAACTCAACAGCATGAATTAATGTAATTTTATTTTCATTCATCAGTTAGGTATTATTTTTTTGATTTATCAATACATGGCCATCATTACCTCCTGTAATGAAATGAATTATCTTTTTTAAAGAGTCAATTTATTGCGACAAAAGAAAAACTAAATTGTGCGACATTAATAATCAAAGTTGTGCTCATAGTTACGCAAATTTCATATGTAAAAAAGTTGTCAATATTGGTTTTCTACTTTTCAGTGGTGTTCTACTTTTACTACTCAGCGCAACGATTAGCACTCTATGAAGTTTCACACTAAACTTAGAAATCTATACTAATATTATAAAGAGGAAAGATTTGTATTTCTAATATTTTTGTATGTAACGAAAAAACTGCTGAACCGATTTCAAAAATTCTTTCACCATTAGAAAGCTACATTCACCCTGAGTAATATAGGCTATATTTTATCTCCGTATTCTCATGGGAACGGGAAATACGCGGATGAAACCGTGGCGCGCTGCTAATGTAATATATTTTGATTTTGTGAGTAGATTTTGATCAAATAAAGGCTAGATAAAACTCCGGATACCACTTAATATGTCTAAGTTTCTAGATTTCGAATCTTATCAATGGCTATTGCGTGATCTGCTACCAGAAATATACAGTCACACAGGTAAACAGAAAAACAGGCAAAAGTTTTAAATATATTTTTGCTAACGTTTCTCAGACATTTTTAAGTAAAAACATTGAATGTACAGACAAGGCGAGTCTGCGATTGTATTACATGTATAGATTGGATATTATATATTAAACAGCATAAATTAAAAAAGGTCTATCTCTAGAACAATAGCTTAGTAAGATAAATATCTTTCTACATTACTAAACAATCCAGATCATAATTACAGTTAAAAAACAATAATCCTATTGTCTCAGTGAAGACATAATATTAACAGCAAATTGAAAAATAACCATTGACTGACTGAAAAATAGTTTATATTTAAACTATCATTCATTTAATATCGAATTATTTATTTTCACTTAAAGTGGTTATATTGGGAAAAAGGCTAGGCAGATGATGATGTTAATCTCAAAGCAAAGTAACTAATGGTAATAATGACAATTTAGTTGTGGGGTATAAGTTATACCCCACAACACATAATGACAATTTAGTTGTGGGGTATAAGTTATACCCCACAACTCAATTGTCATTATTCCCATAATGAGTGGTCACGCTATTTGCTAGTAAAGAGTTACGTTATGTGCCTTCGCAGTCTAAGTCCAGACCAGCTGCCCTACCATGACGTCTTAAATCCATCATGATTTCTGTGTCAGAGAGAGACGGAGTTACACAAGACGAATAACACTATCCCTTTCCCTCACACACATCATGATGGATTTAAGACGTCATGGTAGGGCTGCTGCTCATAGTTACTTTGCTTTGAGTTTAACATCATCATCTGCCTAGCCTTTTTCCCAACTATATTGGGGATTCAGCTGAATATAAGTATTTTACGTGAAACGGCTGCCTACCAGACCTCTGTGACTCTCTTCATTAACTGGGGAACATGGTACTTCTTGGCAAGACTGGTGTCAAATTTTCTGGCTTCTGACAATCCGTAACGACTGCCAAAGATCTCCAAATAACACCCGGGACCTTAACATGCTTTCCGAGACACGGAGGAGTTTCGTTATGTTAAGATGGTCTCCCATCCACAAACCAATCTCGCCAAGCGTTGCTTAAACTCGAAAATCGACCCGTGCTGCCCTGTCCCTGCTTTGGGATTGACATAAACCTGATAATTTCTGACTTTACTTAATTTTATGTTGAGAAGGTCACTAGTCTATCTTTGAAGAAGCGTTGCTTAATCTCGAAAATCGACCCGTGCTGCCCTGTCCCTGCTTTGGGATTGACATAAACCTGATAATTTCTGACTTTACTTAATTTTATGTTGAGAAGGTCACTAGTCTATCTTTGAAGAAGCGTTGCTTAACCTCGAAAATCGTCCCGTGCTGCCCTGTCCCTGCTTTGGGATTGACATAAACCTGATAATTTCTGACTTTACTTAATTTTATGTTGAGGAGGTCACTATTTTATCTTTGAAGTTCAACGTCCAATGCAAATTAAAGATAGCTTCTAAACCCAACGCAAAAAGAATCATCTAGATCGGTTCATCTATGTATATCTACTTATGTTATAAATGTGAAAGTTTGGATGGTTGATTGTTACTCAATCACGTCAGAATGGCACAGAGGTAGATTATAGTCTGAATAACACATAGGATACTTTTAATCCTGGGAGTATGTTCCCTTGGGATAATTTTCGACACTTACGCGAGTGGTGCCGCGGGCTGCTTCAAGTAAACAATAAAGTCAAAGTAAAGTTATAATACCAAAACCATGCCCGAAACCCATAGTTCGTTACGAATCTGCGTACCCCTTTACAGCGTACGAGTGTTATGTTATAATTATGAACTGGTGTAAAAAATAAACAGACAATCAATAAATATAAACAGACAATAGAGAGAGCAATCCCGGTAGATTTGCTATCATTTATTGAAGATTTGCGTTACCTATCTCAGAAATTCTAAATATATATAATAAACCACCGTCCAACTCTAGCTTCAGTGACAATTAGCGACGTGAAGGTTGTCCAAAAACCGCCAAAACGCAAGAAAATATCGACGCCGTGCGGCAGCTCATTTCAGGGACTACTATTAAAAAAATCCTGTACGAAGAACTCGGCGTAAGAAAGTTGATCTCTCGTTGGATATCACATTTGCTTAGCGACAACCAAAAAGCAGCCCGTGTTAGATGGTGTCCCAAAACTCTGCAGCGATTCAACCGAGGAGATTCAAAACACGTTTATGATATGATTAGTGGTGACAGAGTTACGAAAAAAACAACTGAAGACGTCGTATGATACTGCACCATGACAATGCAAGTTCGCACACCGCCCGCAATACAAAGATGTTTTTGAGCAGCCAAAATATCGAAATTTTAGATCACCCGCCTTACAGCCCTGACTTGAGCCCTATCGATTTTTTTTACATTCCCCAAAATTAAGCAAAGTCTCTGTGGTCAACGTTTCAGCTCACCCGATGAAGCTGTTGACGCAAAAAAATCGGCCATTTTGACTACCCCCACTTCGGAGTGGAATAAATGTTTTTAAAACTGGTTCGAACGCATGCAACAGTGTATTTAATATCGCGGAGAATTCTTTGAAAAACAATAAATGGTAATAATCTATTAGTTCGTCTATACTTATTTCAAACGACACAACTTAAAAGGCAGCCCTCGTTATGTCAACACAGCTTCATGAAGAATCTAGAAATGAAACTATAAAGTTCTTTGGAGTTAAATTCCAGCTCGAACGACCACAAGGAACGTTGCCCCGCTACAGGTAATATAACAACGTATGTACCTTAACAATAGATTTTATAAACAATAGTCATTTAAAAACATATTATTATTGAAAAATTAAATACCTACGCAAGACAGAAGAAGCATACTAACACTATACCTACCAAAACAATAGCTTAAACAAACTAATAGTGATTCAAAACATGTTGTCATAATTTATACTAATATATAAAGCTGAAGAGCTTGTATGTTTTTTTGAACGCTCTAATCTCAGGAACCCGATTTGGAAAACTCTTTCAGTGTTAGATAGCACGTTTATCAAGGAATATAAATCATCGCTAAGGTCAATAGGAGCGGAACACCATTGATGAATGTTTCAAAATCGGGGGGTTAGTAACTATTCCACGCGGACGTAGTCGCGGGGTGAAGCTAGGAAGCTTCACCCCGCGACTACGTCCGCGTGGAAAAGCAAATGTAAGTTTGTTGATTTGTTCGTTTATTAATTCGTCAAGTCTTAGTGACTGAACGGATTAGTATGAAATTTGGCACGAGGATAGACCATATCCTGAAATAGGATACTTATTATCCCGGAAGTATGATTCTTTGATCATTTTCGACTACTACGCGGGCGAAGTCACGGGCGGCATCTAGTTATTGAGTAAAAAAAAATATATACTGTATAACGCACGAAGCAAACTAGCTTACCAACTGAGTCTTCTTGAAATGTCGATTTTGTATCAAACCATTTCATGGATCGTAAGCTGACTAGATGTGCCAACCCGCCCACTATAAATCTAATCTAATTGCAGGCCAGTACTGATGGTCGTTTTCACCTTAGACTACATTCAATTGGGCGTCCAACCCTACAAATTGTCGCCTTATTTCGCTTAGGTGTCGCCTACATAGCGCCCACTTCAGAACACGAGTCTATTCCAGCGGTCTTTGGTCGGTGGAAATTGTTTATGTGTCTCCGGGCTGGAGCTACAATTTAAACTCAAATAGGAATCTGACTACAGCTGATGTTGCGAGTAATAAAAGTTAGTGATTATGAAAAAACTAAAAAATAATTAATTTCTACTTTAAGGTTCCGAACTTCTGTATGGAAATACGGAACCCTTATAGGATCACTCGTTTGGTTTACCTAACGCTCCTTGTTTGGCTGACAAAAGTCCATATGTGTACCAAATTCTAATAGAATCTACTGGTTCGGAGAAAACTGGCTGTGATTGACGGAACGACAGACAAACCGACACTGCAGTGCCCGCGCGAATACTTAAAACCGTTAAACTCTAGGACAAACAAAAAATACCCAAGTACTTTTAAGCAACCCAGATGCAGCATTATTTGATGTCGCTTGACATAATTACATAACGTGATAAACACCTTCTGATCTCCATAATCAAATAAATTACTTACTTACATAGTAATCAGTAGCTCACTTTATGCCACTTAATAACCAGATTCTATGCATTTAAAAATTAATGAGAAACGTTTTACAATGGGTAATTTAAGACACGTTTTAATAAGTGTGGTTAATAACCTGGATAGTGTAGTCTGCATTCCGTCTCATAACATGCTATGTCTAATTCAAGCGAGGATGTAATGTATTTTATTTTCCCATTATTAGAAAATAAATGGCTGGTTACTGTATCATTCTGCCAGTTTTCTCGAAAAGAAATTCGTAAAATTATGTTCTCGTCGATGTCGCTTGTCCAGCAGTGTACGGTTTTTCGCCAGAAATGGTGATGAGCGCTTTCAGAAAATATCGCCGTTTTCTTTTGCTCGCCGTTGAAATAGTATTTCGCCGCCGAATAAGTATTTATTTAAAACACCTATGTATTCAATGTATTTCGAAATACAACTAATAAGTAACCCTCCTAATGTCCTCCTATGTAATGTTGCTCAAGGGGGTACAAATCTTAGCCAGAATTAGACACTACCTGAAAAAAAAAATGCCACACAGCCCACTTTTATAATGATAACCGGATGACCGGACATAAAGGCTTAACAAAATGAGGTGCCTATATAATAATTTAGGCGGGACAAAGCTTTGTTACAGTTCTCGTGTATTTGCTGCCACGCTGTCGAGCACAGGACAAAAAGCCGAGTATAATTTACAAGCACAACCGAAAAACAATGTAGTGTACAATTTTAGCTAACATGAATAAATAACTTGGACGGAAATACTATGACGAAATGTCGGCTAAATATAGTGGATAGAGGTGGTCTATGGTCGGCGGCGAGGAGTCCTGGGACGCGGTGGTCTCCTTCTGCGAAACAGTTATCTTGCAGAAGGAGGCTGCAGAAAGGGAAAGAGAGATCTCGACCTCTGTCCCCGCCCGCAGCAGGCGCACCGGGCGTCGGAGGAGGGCGTATGCTGCCCTCTTCCGGCTCCCCTACCTGGGTCCAGGGACGGCGGACTTGGGGACGTCTGTCGCCCCCCATTCATCCGGACCCGAGGTGGCGGCGCGTGGTGTTCCCATGCGCCCCTCTCTGAAGTCGCGGAGGGAGGTAAACACCTCACTCCCTCCGGAGACGCGAGGTGGCCCGCAGAGACGGGCCGGCACCAACCGGGGATTACGGATGTCGCATACGTTCCCGCGATCCCCGGCGTAGGTGAGAGATGGAACACCGGGGTGGTTTTAGTCAGTAAGAGTCTGACAGACCCCTCCGCCCGCCCCAGGGTGGAGGACATCCATGAGGATTTCCCCCCGTTAAAAAAAAGGACTGTTGCCAAAACTTAATTTTCCAACTAACATTAATCTCCCATTGTTGCAGCTCAGGATTCCAATCAAGAAATACTTTTAAGGAAACCTTCCATGCTCGAAGTCCCAGTCAGAAATAATAATAACAGTTTCCGTTCAGTTCCGTTCAGCTTCAGTTTCAGTGAATCTGACAATAAGGCATGAACTACATTTTATTTAGATAGATAATATTTTAGAAATAGAGAATACTGACGATACCTATTTGTTGTCCATGAATGAATGCTCATCGATTCCTTTCCTTGTCCCATGTTACATGGGTTCGGCGCAGAGCCCTATAAGATGGGCTTTACGGATTTCATACTTTTCCCTACCACATTTCTCGCTTTGACTCACCCTCTTTTCTAATCCTTGAAGGTACTACTTCAGTAAATAAGATTGGTCAATAGAAAGACAGAAAGAAAAAAAGGAGGACAAAATTTATCTTAACCACTGGATCTAGATGGTTGCTCATGGCCATAGAGAATATTACCACGTCTTTGCTCATGACTGATCATCATCTGCCTAGGCTTTTTCCCAACTATATTGGAGTCGGCTCTCAGTCAAGCCGGATTCAGCCGAATACTATAGTATTTTACGTAAAGCGACTGCCTACCAGACCTCCACAACCCATTAACTGGGGAACACGGTACTTTTTGGTAAGACTGGTGTCAGATTTTCTGCCTTCAAGGCAATCCGTAACGACTGCCAAAGATCTCCAAATGACAGCCAGGATCAACGGCTTAACGTGCTTTCCGAGGCACGGAGAAGTCGCGTTATGTTAAGATGGTCACCCATCCACAGACCAACCTCGGCAAGCGTTGAAGATCGACCCGTGTGGCTGTTATAATTTAGCCACGAGCTTTTCTCTTTGCTCATGGCTGATAAAATCTATAAAACAAGGGACCTACGACACTACAATTCAAAATCCCGACAGTCAGATAACCAGTCTAACCTTCGTCTATCAGGGCCCCAGTAACTGGGTTACAAAGGTCAGATGGCAGTCGCCCCGTGTGATAATGATGCTCACCCCTATCTGGGTAGACTGGCCGACTCCTCGAAACTTGAGAATAGGTCTAATTAAACACATCAAAAGTATCTAGGGATCAACATATATTTTTGCAATAACTTTTCTCCTGATTGATATTAATTAAAATTTTCTTTAAGGATTCATCAAATAAAGTGTTTTCGTTTGTCACAGTAACGATAAACCAAGTCACCTTTGCATTAATAAAGAAATTTGCCATTTTCCTAATAAAGGGATTTTTGACATTTGCACCACTAACATTAAAGTTCGAAAAAAAGACTGAAATAACAGTTTTCTTTAAAATTTTATTGGGTAACTTAAACAATTAATAATCCGTGTTTCTACCGCGAACACTAACAACACAAGAACATCGGTTTGGCATACTCAAAATGAGTTCATCCAAATCACGCTGTGGAATGGCCGCCCATGTTCGTTGCAACAACAAAAAAAGGTCTTCTTGCGACTGGATACCCTCCATATTCGGCAGAGCTCTTCTCTGTAGCATATCCCATGCATGCTCAATCGGGTTCAAGTCTGGCGACTGAGCAGGCCAGGGCAGGACATTGATGTTAGCTGCGGCGAGAGTCTGTCTTACAACTCTTGCGGTGTGCGGTCGTGCATTATCATGCATTAACTGAAATAAGGGACCGATTTGCACTTGTAGAGGAACGATGACGTCTGATACAATCGTCTCAGCATAAATTTGAGCGTTGAGGTTGCCTCTGATCCAAATCAACTCAGTTCTTCCGCCGATCCAAATACCCGCCCATACTATGATGGTTCCACCACTATAAGGATGGACTTCCTGGCAGGATTTTAATCGCTGTTGGCGTCCAGGGGTTCTCCAGTGTCGTATACGTCTTGTATCCGGTCTCATACCAAAACGAGACTCATCAGAAAAGCACACGAAACGCCATTGTTCTTCTGCCCAATTTCTGTGTTCAAGAGCCCATTGATATCGAATCCTACGATTGTGCATTGCTATAGGTGGTACCCGTAGCGGTCTTCGGGAATGAAGGTTCACTTCATGCAAGCGGTTTCTGACTGTTTGGTCGCTAATTAAGTTCCCTGAAGAGTGATGAAGCCTCACGGCTAACATCATGGCGGTTATTGTTGGAGCTCTTCGAGTTAAGATTTGAATGTATCGGTCTTGTCTCCGTGTGGTGCAGCGATACCGTCCTCCATGGCGCTCAGCCAAGGTAAGCGAAGAGCTCTGCCGAATATGGAGGGTATCCAGTCGCAAGAAGACCTTTTTTTGTTGTTGCAACGAACATGGGCGGCCATTCCACAGCGTGATTTGGATGAACTCATTTTGAGTATGCCAAACCGATGTTCTTGTGTTGTTAGTGTTCGCGGTAGAAACACGGATTATTAATTGTTTAAGTTACCCAATAAAATTTTAAAGAAAACTGTTATTTCAGTCTTTTTTTCGAACTTTAATGTTAGTGGTTCAAATGTCAAAAATCCCTTTATTAGGAAAATGGCAAATTTCTTTATTAATGCAAAGGTGACTTGGTTTATCGTTACTGTGACAAACGAAAACACTTTATTTGATGAATCCTTAAAGAAAATTTTAATTAATATCAATCAGGAGGAAAGTTATTGCAAAAATATATGTTGATCCCTAGATACTTTTGATGTGTTTAATAACTAAGAAAAGTAATTAATATTAAATTTGGAATAGAGGAATACTATGCGTATTATACGCCCTGATACTAAAGAGTAGCAGTGCAAATTATAGCTCCAGTAAATGAACACCCCCCAATTAAAGAACAAAACTCAGTTTTATCCCAAAAATAAGGAATTGCGACATTGCTACCAGACGTAGTCTGTTTGTTTTTTCTTTTTTGTAATAATTATATTTCCTACTTTACTTACGAAATCCATCGTTAATGTCACAATTGATTAGAAAATTCAAACGTCTAAAGTTATCGGTTATAGAGAAACAGTACCTACTGTGGTTGTGTTGACTCGAAGTCAGAATTTACGAGTTAGGTATGAGGAATCAGTTTCGATTCGTCATTGTAATCTAGACAACAGTATTTTTGTTAACTTTTTTGTTTCATGTAGGTATTTTAGCTTTTTTTAGTATGGATTTTTTATTCATTGGTTAATCCTAATGGATACCCCTCCATCTGGGAATAATGGTGCCGACTAAAACCTTACAGTCTCTGCCACTAACATGATTCGTGGGTCCGAGATACAAATAAGTTCGCGTGTACTACCGACTGGTATCAAGACACCATGTTCAGAGGGCCCCATCACCCAATGCGGCTAATGACACGACCGCACAAGCACATAAGTCTGTTAGGGCGCGCATTTTTTTACTCGGCGCATAGGGCGCGCATGGAACAAGTGTGCGCCTTTGGGTACTCTGGGCCTGACTGGCCGAGCGACGACCTAGACTCTTGCTGACTCCATTTTTCCTAACCCGGGTAGATTATAGCTATCTCTGTTAAATATATATTTATGTGATGATAGGAGATAGCTTTCATAATGCAAATCCGGATATGGCGTTGTAGGCGTTGGTGATATCCAGAGAAACCTCCATGACTACTTCACCCGGTGCTCTGTCATCTCTGCTACAGTCTTTACACACATAATCGCGTCCACAGCTCCCCCGTTGGGAGCCAAACTGGTTATCCACCAGAGCTGGTCCCACGCCCGGTTATGTGTAGTGATGAGCGAGGCGATTAGCAATAATTCTCTGTAGAAACTTGATCGCTTCGTCCAGAAATAAACGTAAACGGCCGCTATGCTAACGCAGGGTGCAGAGCGTCTCGTTCTTTAACAGGGCCAGATTTTTAACTGTCCACGTTAAGCTGGAAAGAGCTCTTGACATGAGCTAAGGAGCCCGGAAAAGAAATCGCAATAACAAGACCATTACAAGATTTGGTATGCCGTCCGGCACCATATGTAGTGTTTTAGGTTTGTAGCCGTAACAACCCTGCTCTCAATACTATTTATCTTGGTCGCCTCAGGCACATCTTTATCTCTTAATAATCTATCTAAATAGTAAATCTAGTAATCAACACTATCAACTTCGACGGCATCCCTGCCGAGCGATGCAGATGTGTATTCCGCCCTTGAAGGAAGCTGAGCGTCGACGACCTGATCTAGGAGTGCTTGTGTCACTACCTGTGACCTGATGGAGGAGGCTTTGTGGCTAGAAACTGGGAAGTGGTAGAGCCACGGGTGAAGGCCAGATGAATTTGCTACCTCACGGGAACCTTAAAGTATGAAATCTCGCTTAAAATATGATGCCATCAAGATAAAACCAATTATTGGGATTCAAATGGAAATATGTGTTCACTCACTGGAAAAATCCAGTGAGTGAACACATCTTTCTATTTTGTGTAAAAATATATTACTTATGTATAAAAATACACCAGTTAATGAAAATACCTTTACCAGTTCTGGCGAAAAGATAGAAATCCATTTATAAAATAGCTCCCAAAACATCCTTTTCGTCCTACAAATAAAAATAAATAATGTTATTGAAAAAGAAAACGTCCGTTCATTCACTGGGTTTTTTAACAACTATTTGTTCCAACTAGTAGAATACTCAATACGTAATAAAATGTTACTAATTAAAATCTCAAGTAAATTGATTTGAAACAGATTAATAAACTTTACTATTATTAGGTACCTACTTCTGTTAGAACGCGTTTTTTTTTTTCTAAATATTAATCAAAGTGACAAGATTTTAAGAATAAACAGTCGATTACATACCAAACTAATTGGTATTTATAATTGTTCACGCTTATACGAAACTTTTAAGATTGACGTGCCATTCCTTAACGCGTGATCAGCTTATGACTGACTGGGTTTTTTATACTGAAACTAATTTGGAATATTCTGAAGATTTTCATAGTTGAACAATACAGTAGTTAATCAATTTTTCTTTTTGCATTACTCGCTCATACATGTATAACAATGAACCTGGCATGTTAACTAACTCTTCACAGTCCTTGGTTGACATGCAGAGAATTCTTAAGGCATTAAGTCTGCCATTGCGCCTTTGAGCATGACGTTTAAATGAATAAATAAATCAGAAACATGTAGGTACATTAATGTTTCTGATTTATACACGTGTAATTTATTATTACTTGTATTTACTTTGTAAAAGTTCGTCAAACTAGACGTCAAGCCAATATCTAAGAAATGTTTTGCTAGAACCAATTATCTTAGTGGTCATTAAAAGGAAACGTTATAGAGAAAAGTTGTAAAGAAGCATATACAGGTGGTTTCAGAAGTGCGTGGTCATACTTAAGGTTAGATATGACCACAAAAACCGACCACTTAGTTCCGAAAATGTATTTTTTAAGCAGTATGTTACTGTTGGTGGCATTTACTTTAGTTCAATCACATATTTGATGTCACAACTGCATAAGACTGCTTGATTTATTTGAAACTGATAAGTCGGTTTTGTGATTGGATATTTTGAAAAATATTTTGTTCTCTTGCTATTATTTCCTAAATGCAGATCGGCTGCCTAACACCCCACCCCAACCTTAAATATAACCACGCGTTCCTGGAACCCTCCATATCAAAACGACCTATTCTCAAATCATCCTATTCGCAAATCGTCGCATTAGCAGAACTTCCTAAAAACAAGAGAATAGGAAAAGTACAATCATACCACAAATAAATATATATTTTTTAAATTATAATAATATAATCTTTATTTATATAAAAACAGTAACCACATGCTTTCAAAAAGTATTTTAGGTAGGTATTAAATCTCTGATAATCAAGTGGATAACGTGCTGTTCTCCTTGTTTCGGGCCCGCCGTAAGCGGGCGTGCAAGGCGTGCACTGCACACGGGCGGCACGTCCAAGGGGGCGGCAAATCGAGCGATTCATTACGTTATATTCAAAGTCATAGTCATAATATAATAGCCACCCCACCTACAGCATAAGAAATATCATCGCATTGAAAAAAACCGAAGGCGCTATCTTATCCGTCAGCAGGTACCGCAGAAACCGCCCGCCACCGTTTGGACTCAGATTCAATACAAGTATCCATAGTCGTGTTCTATGAAAACTCTGAGCTTATTTCTCAGTTGGTAGGTTAGGTAGGTACTTGTTGAGCATGCCACCATTGTGGCGATAAGTCCCCTCTTTGAGGAGTAGTTGGAGAGCTGTAGTCCCGGCGTTCCTAGCACCGCGGTACTCACCGGACACGGGTGTTTCGGGAGGTACCTGTTTTGGAATCCACGGGAGGATACGTCCGTACACTACAGTGTTGACACCCGGACTTGGCCGCGTGATCGCCTGGAGGACATGAGGGATCATACGGTGGAGGTCTGCCCTGCTTGGACGGAGCAACGCTGTGTCCTCGTCAAGGCGATCGGCGACCTCTCGCCTCCGGCTCAGTTTCAATACATGGTCCAAAGCGAGGAGGCATGGGAAGCGGTCACCTCTTTCTGCGAAGCAGTAATGCTAGCGAAGAAGGAGGCGGACCGCGTGAGGGAGAGGGAAACCTTACGCCGCAACAGAAGAAGACGCCTCGAGCGTCGGGAGTCGCAGAGCGATTCCTGGCCACCGTAGGCGTAGGGCACCTGTGGATGATGGGCCGCCTTCCGATAACATCCAGGCTTATATATACTGAACAAAGTCAGAGAATCAAAATATTTTTCCAATATATTGGATTGCACACCAGATGTAAGTCACACGGAACAAATTACAGTTGTAATCAAGCAAGTCCTTTTCACAATCCTTATTACAGTATAAATATTTTTACCAATGACTTGATTTCAACATTTCCGAACACAGCGATAGCTCTAAGAATATTTTCCTGCCGGTTTCAGTTGCATCAGGCGAAAGATTCTTTTCAAAATAAAAAAAAAAATATCAAAAACTTATCAACAATGCTTCAGCAGTTTTAAACTATACTATAGTAAACCAAAATAACTAAGTTACCTAATCAAAATAAATGTTTTTTTTTTGCGTTAAGGTGTCCATAATGAAAAAATCATGAAATAGCCTTTTTTTAGCAAATCTCAGCATATGTAGTCGTAGCGTAGGATGGTTCCTTCTGCGAAGCAGTAATGCTAGCGAAGGAGGAAGCGGAACGCGTGCTAGAGAGGGAAACCTCACGCTCCAACCGCCGAAACAGAAGAAGACGCCTCGGGCGTCGGGAAACGCAGGGCGATTCCCAGCCACCGTAGGCGCGGGCCTGCGGATGGTGAGCTATGGGTGGCTCGCCGTCCGGTAGCAACCAGACCCGAGTCGACGGCGCGTCGTAAAGGGCCATCAGCAACGCAGACGGGCCCCCATAGGGTCAGTGCCTGCTAGGGTTGCGGAATTTGTTCGAAAGAGTCACCGCGGCCCTGGAACGCAAAGAGCACAAGAAGGATCACCGGTGGGTTTTAGTCAGTAAGAGTCTGACACTCCCTTCCACTCATGATTTCCCATCCAAAAAAAAAAAAGGGCGGTATAATCGGTATTGCACGCGGGCGATCAAACAGCTAGCAGCGGCCCTGCCTTGTTTGGCATTAAAAGTATTTTTCCAGCATAGGGGAAGGTTGCTATAAATGGACCACTTAACTTTATGACAAAATATCTTAAAAAATATAAGTGATAAAATGAAAGCAGTTTATTATTTTTATTTCGTAGGACCTTTATTTATAATAATCAAACGCACAAACAATTCGGGCTTACACTTTTTGGTATAATCGAAGAAAACTAAATCTTGGGCTGTTACCTTCTTTGGACCATGGGCACCTTCATTGAACCACCAGGTTGCCGTTAATGGACTTCGAGAAATTTGTTCTAGAGGTCCAATCAAGGAAACTTATTATAATTATCAAATATGATTAAATTATGGCATACGAGGAGAGACAAACAATAATCATACACTTACGACAAGCAAACAAACTATAGTTATATGCTACTTAGTTACTAATTAAATTTTACATTTGACACATTAAATGAGATCAACAGGTCATAAAAATGAAGATATAATCAGACAGAAACACAGATATAAAAATAAACATAATAGAACCTAAGTTCACTTGTAGTAACTGCAAAGATAAAAAAAATAAATCTTATAAAAAATGACAATCGTAATTTCATGCTAGTTTCATTCCAAGTAAAGTATTTTCTTTTCTTCGGCAACATTCTGAAATTATAAATTTATAATGATTTTTCAAGAGTTTTTTCCATAATTAGTGAAATACTCGTAGCCTACTCCCATAATTAAGTATGACAAAAAAAAAAAAACAAAAAAAGTTGCTATGATTGGACCGGTCCAACGGTGGAACTCTCTTGAGGTCCATTGATGGCAACAAGGTACTCGTTAAGAAAAAAAAATCTAAAATATACATGGACATGATTAGACGAAATTGAATAATACTCATGGAATCACAATTAAATTATCTAATATTTCATACCAGTGCACACAAACAAATATGAATAGAATGATACTTACATCAAATTGTTCCGAGTCAATTAATAAGATTTTGACCGCCGCAAACACAACCACACGCGTCACTCCTCGCCACGTGCCGCAGCGTCACTGAGGTAAAAGGGGGGTGCAACTGAGCCGTCACGGACTCGTTTCGACTAGTTTGGGTGTTGCAAGCTTGGACAGTTTTGGAAATACCTTGGTGGTCCAATGAAAGAGCTAGTCCAACGATCGCAACTTTCCCCTATGTAACTGTACTTTGCTAATAGGACTTTTGAGAATAGAACGTTTTGATACGGAGGCTTCTGGAGCACCCTGTAAATAGCTCGTGTTTCAGTTAAACTTAGATTTGCAGGAATTACTTAAATCCTTGGTAAATATTTACATTTAATACCGTGGGATCAGCTCTCAAATATGACAAAAAATCAGATGTTAAGATCAGAAATCTTAAGATCAGAGATCAGATGATAAATGGTGGTCCGTGGCCCATATTGAAACTTATTCATTTTCAGTACTAGATAAAAGTCACCCAGTATTCATGTAACCCTTAGAAACATTATTAGAGATATATAAATAACAAGCGAATTTTCATTTTTATTTTATCTTAACATTAAATTTTTTCCCATCAAATGCCAGACGACATTGTGGCTCGACTGTTACTGAAAATACTGACCCGTACTAGCAAAGAACAGTGTTGTGTGGAAAATAGGGGGACAAGCAAGACAGATGGATTCCAAAACCATTCTTTCTAGAAAAACTGCCCGAGTTTTCCGGTACTATTAACCTCGAATCTTCCTAACACGCTATTCATAATTAAGAACGATCCGAACAACGCAAGCTGTCAGTATTAAAGAAACACAACTTATCTAGATACAATATTGACACTATAGCGACTGAGCCCAGCATTGCACACTCAACCGCTATGACGCACGACCTACGTGTTTGCACTACAATTTATAAAGTTATTTATCTTTTTACACATCAACGCAGCTTACTACAGTTATATATAGGCTAAAGTTAAACATTAGTACACAATAATGGTGGAGATAACATTAGCCTGTTAATTAATTTGACATTATCTCCGTGGGTGTGTTCGGCGGACGTCACTAAGTTGACTCACTGGTCACGCATGTACTCGTACCCCTCTTAATATCGACTCGCATGCAAGTACCTACTGCCTATTCACAATTAGCCATCGTACCGTGAAGGTGACTATCACAAACAATGTCGAAAAAGGATGTGAATTTTGCGTATAGGTACGTTATCAACAATGTGTTCAGGAATCACAGTTTTCAAACAACTCTACACTGGTTAGGTTAAAATATTATCTTTTATAATGACAGATAGCTACTGTTTATAATGTCATGTAGTAACAGCGCAGGTTATCAACCGTCTGAACTAGGGCTGCCATTCGTCCGAGTTTCGCTGGATTTGTCCTAGTTTGTAAGGGCGTCTGGCGAACATCCGGGCGAGGTTTAAAAAAGGACACTTTTTGGATCTGGGGAATCTCGATTGATCCAATGGTAAAAGGCAGGTAGCTATTATAATTGCTACCTGCCTGCAAATCTTAGTAAAAAAAATATCCGCATATTTTTTTATTTTCAGAGTTTTGGCTATAACACTAGTTAGCAAGCACGTCTTCGAGCCTGCTACATTTTTTTATAGACTGAATGCTGAAACTTTCGAGCTCGCTCCGCCCGCTCTTACATTATGTTTCTCAGTATTTTAGGCATAATTATGCCTATTTTCTGTAAAAACCCTTATATATTTATTATATTAAGATTCTTTTTTCAACAACTATGAAAACGTCTAACACGCTGTAACAATTAAAGTCTCCCTGGCATAGACAGATATTTGGCCGGTCCCTGAGCGAAATGCTGGATGTGTGTCTGAGTTACATTCTACATTAGACTGTTAGGTATATTGATTATTGATAGAACCAAAACTCTTCATTATACATTGCTTTTAAGTTGATGCATCGGCGTATATAAGTACCCTACTACCACAAATTTTGATTCCCTCGTGAGTAAACATATGTACGTTTTCTTGAAGTATAAACGGCCGTACCTATCTTTATTTTAGTAAATTTAGATGTTTGATTTCACAGCTTCAAGGGACAGTAGACGTAGACGCGTTCCTGAAATAAAGGGTCTTGACAGACAGACAGATAGACGGACAACAAAGTGATCCTATAAGGATTCCGTTTTTATCTTTTGAAGTACAGAAAGAGAACCCTAAAAATAAAAATATACATATTTTATTTAAAAAGGATGAGGATTTTTTGGCTTCGTCCGTCCGTTACCGTCAGCGAAATTTTTATCTGGCGTCGGCAAATTAGGTGATGGCAGCCCTAGTCTAAACCCGAACCCACAACCCAAGATTTGACTTGTAGCAGTGAATGATTAGATACTGTCTGTACGGACAAATCTCCGCGCAATATGGTGATGTCAGCAGTGTCAGGTCGACGTCCTTCCAGAGTAAATTTAAGTCCGGAATAATATAGCTGAAAATACATTTTTGACGGGTACCGCCTACGTTAAAATATTGTCAACGGTCCTGAAAGTCAACAAAAAACTCGCCATATAATGTCAAGTTGACCCGAATCATAATATCGTGCGGATTTGAAAATATACTGCCGGCTCACTGAGTGTCGGTGTGAGTGTGAGCTATACAGACGCTCACACACGCGTAACTGCCAACAATGCGTACATTGGCATTTGGCACACATGTGATGTGTGTGTTTCTTTATCTGTGTGCGTACAGTCCTCACTCCTCACGTGCTGGACGCGTGATCACTGTTCACATTCCAACGTGCTTGGAACCGCTGTGCAAAAACACACTACATGCATTTTTGACTGAACACTACTTAACATTATTGTTAAAATATTTCCATAGTGTTACAAGGTAGTCAAGAAGTCAGAAAATGTGAAAATGAAACCAAACTTCGCACTTTATATTCCGTATCTTTATTGTAAATGACGTGATGGGGACGCACGCGGTGACAAATTAAATGCTGATTAAATGCTGAATAATGATGTTTCATAAGAATGTTGACATGTGGATTTCATAACAGTGTCCTGCAGTTGCTTGTAGTATTTTGTCAGACGTCAGATGCCCCACGGATTAGGATAAGCGTCCGCTGTAGAACGAAGATGGACTCTTACTACGTCATTCGGACCATCCAAATTCTGTTGTGTTAGTTATATCTTTTTATATCTATTGTTTTTCGAAGATGCGATTGAGGCAATGTACAGTCGGTGATAGCAATTAACTGACCCCCTAAAAATTAAACGAATTTGAACCTTTTCCTCGTTAGCAGTAAGACAACTGGTTCAACGTCTACGATCAATAAAATAGTTATTCGAATTTGATCTTTAATACGCAGTGTTAAGGTAGGTATGATCTTGAATATTATTTTAACTTGTAATATAATATGTAGGGGAGAGCGGGGTTGAAAGTGCCGGGGGTAAATTGTTCCGACGCGAATATCTCGAAAACAGAAATAGATAGATATATGATCGTATTGTGTTGCGTGATGCCTAACAGTCGGGCACACGCGGCTGCCATTCTAGTTTCATCAGCGACGTGGACCGAGTGGCAGTGCATGTGAAGGTCCTCCAGCGCCATGTAAGTAAATATTTTCTTTTCGATACTTTTTGGTCGTAAGCTAATATTTTTCGTGCTTTTAATATAAGAGTTTTAGTAAAACATTTGTTATTTATCCTAGTTTGTTGTGAAGTGCAATTTTAAGGCTTTGAGCACAATGTTTTTTATATGTGACACAAAATATCACACTCTCATAAACGGGGTAAAATGTGCCGTTCTTTTAGGGGTTGCTTGTGCCGCGGCACAAGCAGCCCCATAAGAACGGCAACCTCATTGTTTCAATATTGTTTATATTGTTAACGTGAGCACTTATGAAAGAAAGAAAATACTTGTTGACACGATACTTCATTTTATTGTCTTTGACAGAATGAGGAAATACAAGCGAAAAACCCAAAGGGGAACTAAAACATCTCAGGATCTTTTACAAAGGGTTGCTGATGCAGTCATTAAGGATGGCCTTACCTAAGTGGACTTACTCCTGCGAATGGATTCAAACCAAGACTAGTATTTTATGAGGAACATAAAAGGATAAAAGTACGTTAATTTTTCACCAGAGCTGATAAGACTACTGCCTAAAGCACCTCCCCAATTAATTGCACATAATAAAGGACGTAAAAGATAGACAGCTGTTCTTACGGACACTCCAAAGAAAAATGCTATGGCCGAAGAAATGGCTAATAAAAAGAAGTAGAAAGAAAGTGAAACTAGAAAAAAGGTTAAGGGAAAAGGGGGGGGGGGAAGGTAAACAAACAAAAAAACTGACTTAGAACTCCGCTAAGAGAAGAATTTTGCCAGATGACAGTTCTGATGATGAAGAATGGTACGGTATCATATGTTGTGATGCATATTCTAACTCTACGCCTGGAGAAAATGGTTTGAATGCAGAGAGTGTAAGAATTGGGCCCATTTGCAATTTGCAATGTATTGAAGATGAAGAAAGTCTAGCATTTGTGTGTTCTAATTGCTATTCTGATCAGTCATCTAGAGAACATATTTTTTTTGTTTTGATGTATTTTTTTATTTCTTAAAAAGACTCTAGAGACTACTCAATAAGACAATAACTCTGAAAAGATTTTTATTTTTTGTAATCTCTTGCATTCACATAAAAATAAGTACAAACTATTGATTAAAAATATGTTTGAAATAATTACGTAAGTAAAGTTAATTTGTTTTTTTTAATTATAAGCAACTAAATTTTAAAAACTGTTGATTCATTGTAAAAAGTGTAAGGTATAAATATATTATTATAAAAGTAATGTCTTTTAAATTCTAAATTAATTTTCATTAATGTAAAACACCTAGCATTATCAACGGCACAACTGACCTCAGCTACGGCACAACTTGCCCCAAAGTGGGGTTTGTAGTGCCTTGCCGCCGCTGTGTAAAAAAATCGCTTTTTCTTAAAAACTATTAAAAATGTGCAAAAGCTGTAAGTAAATTCGTATTATAGACTAAATTTAGCTTAGGATAAACCACTACTTTCAGACACACTACTTGTTTTATCCGAATCACATAAGGATTTGTCAAAATCGGCACTTTCAGCCCCGCTCTCCCCAATTTCGATCACGTTAAATATGTTTCGAATGGTCTAGTGGTGACTGTAGTGAGCTGACAAATCGAGGCTGTGAGTTCGTAACCAGCGTGATTGACGCGTTTGTTTCTGTTTTGTAAATTTATTTTAAGTTATAAATAATAAATTATAACTTTAGCAACAAAAAAAAAACGAACAGAAATAAAAAAACCAAAATGATGGTAAAAACGATTATATTTTATTAAAAAAAAAATATTATAAGAATAACATAAATGATATTGATGACGACCTGCTTACTAATAACGTTGTTAACTGCACTGAGTTTAATGTAGTGAATAAGCATGTTATAATATTTAGAAATATAGATATGTATTTCTATTTCATAACAATAACATCACCACATTAAATATCATTTAACTAAATAAAACGGCATTATACGTTGAAGTTCTTCCTACTATAATATATCAATTTGTTTTGTGAGTAGTTATTTTAGTTATAAGGTTTTGACAAAAAACTAGGTATTCGAAATACTTCGTTAGAAATCGTAACAATAGTTAATTTAACACACACACTGACATACGTTAGTATTGTTTGTGACCAACACTGGTTACTCAAGTCATTTATAATATGCTTTTAATAGCGAAGTGGAGCACCATTTTTTTCTATTACTTGTTGCAAGCGGTCCCGCATACCGCGCACCATATCCAACAACAATCACTTCCTCTCATGAATGGTTTTGGTCCAGGACGATCTTTTTGAATATTAAAACCACACGTCAAACGTTTTAGCCACAATCTGACTGTATTTCTCTGAAACAACACAATAAGCATAATTTTAGTAATGAATAGGTAAAAATAATTTTATTTAACGATTAAGTTTACAAATTAGACTCATAATGAAACACAGTTAATTGTCTATTATTCTACATTCACCGGCTTTTAAGCCAACTAACGAATTAAGGAATAACTATGATTATAAATGAAGCATAAAAAAGAATACACTTACCGCTATATTAAGTTTCGTAGCAATCGCTTTAATACCAACATTCTCCTCATGCAAATAGATTATTTTGTATTTTAAATAATCACTCAACTCAACTTGGACATGACGATTAAACTATCAAAACTGACAACAATTAATAAAAAGGAAAAAAGCGTGGATTTTTACAATTTAGTATTAAGGCAAGGTAAAAATGTTCGCGCGTATTCACTGCTATTTGTGCATAGAATATCTTGTTCAATTTATTCTTCTACCCCATATTCCTAATGTCATATCTATAGCAGTTTTGGTTGAATACGCATATTGACGTCTAACTACCCACTTATTAAAATAGGTGAACAGTTATAAATAAATGACCTAATACCAACCTCTTAAAGCTCAAGTTTGCGTATCAAAATTATTTATTGTTTCTGTTCAACGAGTAGTGTTAGTCTGATAAACTCAAACATATTGAATAACTTTTAATGTTATGAGCATAGGGTGTAAAATCGAGTAATTTTTAGGGGGGTCAGCTAATTGCTATCACAGACTGTACAATACTAGTTTTTGTCCGCGGTTTCGCCCGCGTGGAAGTCGGAAGTTGTCTTACAGGATTAAAAAGTATAATATGTATGTATTATATATGGATTATGGGATCCATCATTTATATATATGTAGGTATTGCAATATTGTCACCTTTGATATTTCAATTTGTTCTTCAAAGCTTGTTTTATTTCCTACAGTTATGTTTATACCAGTAAGTATACTTGTTTTTTTCATCCTGATTCCTTTGCTTATTGAAGTAATGAATTGAAAATCACCTTTTCTGCTAGACAAATTGAAGGTTACCGTGCCAAAGTTGGTGTACAAGTCATTAGATACCTACCTGTGCTTACTGGTTCGTTGTTCTTATCAATGTTTTTGTTTTCTGGCTTTTCGCCAGTGTCTGCTTTACCTACTTGAAGAAACGAGTGCACTCGTTAGTACTAGATCCATTTTTTAATCAGTTTGTTTGCAATTTTACCGAGCAATGGCCGTCGGATTTCAGGGTACAATGTATGTTACTTGTTACTCTTCCCATTCTCCTTAAAAAAATAAGTTTGTCTTCTTCTGCCTGTGTCTGAGCGAGTTTTTTTAACGTATGTTAACGATAATTTGTATTAAAACTGAATATGCGCCATCTGATGACACTAACGCAAAGCGTCCTCCTTATTCGTATACAAATTACCATAAGTGAATGTTTACATCAACGCGATCGAGTACGTTTAGATACTCGCACTCATCATCCGCCTAGCCTTTTCCCAACTATATTGGAGTCGGTTCCCAGTCCCAGTCAAGCCGGATTCAGCTGAATACCAGTATTTTACGTGGAGCGGCTGCCTACCAGATCCACAACCCATTCACTGGGGAACACGGTACTTCTTGGCAAAACTGGTGTCAGATTTTCTGGCTTCTGACAATCCGTAACGAAGCGTTGATTGACCTGTGCCTCTAAAATACACGTTACGGTTACGGTTTTAATTTACGTTTCTATATGGGCCATTGATTTACATCACATTTACAAAGCGCTGGCTGACAATTCTGACAGGCTGCTCCGTGCAGATTTTTCCGCTCAGGAAAAAGGTATTAATAAATCATTGTTTTGTCTCTTACAAGGTGGGCAAAACTCCAAGTATTTCAGACAATGGTGAGACTCTTCATCAGTCATAGCGACACTTTTTAATGGTTTTGGTTGACCCAAAACGAAGAAAAATATCTTTTTAGACTGATAGTCTTAACTATCTGAGTGCAAACCTCATCTTTTCTTTCTGCCTTACTTTAAGCCAAAACCCCAGTGAACTGTAACATACCTAACTTATCGTTATTATATTTCCATAGTGTAGACGTCGCATCAGATGGCTGCTCCATCGTAAACCAGCAACCAGTTTTCCCTACTTGAACTTACGACTTAAGTATACAGCATGCACCTTATAACCATTTTCATTAATTCTCTGTCGATTATGGAAAGTTTAATGGAATATTACACGATTATTTATTTTAAACTTCAGGTATATCAGTAAACAATCCGCTTAAGTGGATGTTTACTATCGCAACTTTATTTGAACAAGTGCATCCAGAAAATAACGGTGTATCGTAGTAATGTCACAATATGTGGGTATGAAACCCAGCGACGGGGTTTTATTAAATACATGGTCTTATCAAGTGTATTTTAGACTGTGACCCAATATTAAATAATAGTACACTTTGAACAGAAGCTGACTAAGCAAGCTGCCTGTATCTTCGGAGGAAGCAGCCAATCCTGCCTTTAATTCCATCCAGTTTGTTCGAGACACATGCCGTTAAAAATTTCACGAAGATTTGTCACCATTTAATGTCATTCTTGAATTCTCCATTTCCTCTCTACAAGCTATCATCACTTAGTGCCCACGCGCCGATGTTGTATCTATGAGTGTAAGAGACAGGCACCGGTGCCAACATATTCCTCCGACAGCCGGAATAACTTGTCAAATTTTTCACATTCCTACTTACAACGTACTCACTTCATCATGTAATGTACTCCCGAAGGAGTAGACCTTTTGCTAACAAAGATATTAGTTTCAAGTCTATTGAGCCAACCCAAAAGTTTCGCCAAGGCCGCACACGCCGCAGTTTCTAGGGCTCCTATTCTTGGGTACGTAAGTATATGCTACAATACGAAGTCCCAAATTTATGCGAAATAACAATCTTACAATATCCAACAGAAATTATTTTCCATTCTTGTTGAAAAACGAGAGTATGTCCTCGACACAATTTGCGCACAAATGGATTTTATCTCACCTGCCGTTTGCGTGATAGCTACACAAAAAGAATTCAGCCGTGCGAAATTCAATAGGTAGCTTAGATTAGATTGACATTTGTCATTCATCATTCGCGAGAGATATCTGAAACCAGATCTCTGCTGAATTGTGGGTAGACCGTAAAATTTACCTGCACGTGTTTTCGTATAATCTAAGTTTGTATCGATACCTAGCACCCTGGCGCCGCCGCCGTAAGACTGTTTCGGTTATCCCTCATGATAACTGGTATTTCTTTTAAAACTAAGACTTCGACTAATACGGGTATTTCAACTGCGATTGAGCTTTTTTGAACGTACATATATAGAAGACAATGGTAGGCACCAACTTAAATGAACGGTCCAAAGTCGAGTCGACTCCTACACAAAATGATTCAGAATAATTGAGGCCCACTTAACTTCATACGTGATTGAAATCAGCATAATTATTTATTGAGCTCTTGGACACAGAAAAGCAACGTAAATCAGTTCTCTGATTGATTGCTTGTAGAGTATTAATATGCCATCAAGGTGTGCCTATAATTAAAATCAATAAATAGACTATCACATTTTCTTCCCACGTAAATTGTATGAATCGATTGGGTCAGTAGGTATTAATAGGTGTTAGGCAAGCGCCAATGAGCTAAACTGACATCATATCATCATTATTTCTAAACAAATATATTACTTTTAAACACAATGTCTACATCTCTTTATACTTGACTCTCCTTTCGCAGGTACCTATGCTGGAAGAGATTTAGAAATAAGCTTCACCTTTGTACCTATTTTTCTGTTTCCTTCTTCTTACCTTTTTATTAAATGTGTGTACATAAATTGTTAAATAAATGAAATAAATATTTTGTTACGCTTTTTTCTCCCTAGTAGGGTTCCGAACGTCGCGTAAGTATGATGAATCGGAACCTTGATACGATCACTCGTTTGTCTGTTGCTCCGAATGTTCTGGACCGATTAAGTTGAAAGTCCTTTGAATTCGTACTTCTGCGGGCGTACCATGAGGTGTTAAAACGTGAGTCTTCCGAGCAAGAAAGAGGGATAGAGTTATACACCCTTTATAGCTCCATCACTTTTTCTCGCCCGGAAGACTCACGTTTTAAGACGTCATGGTACGCCCGCAGTTCACACTTATGTATGAACCGTAACATGGAAGTCGAAAAGTAAATACTTATGAAACCAATTTTGAGAATGGGGTCACCTTTAGCAGACAGTATATATATAATATCAAATTATAATATACATATATGCTGAGCCATGTGACAAATTATAATATGAAAGAGTATAATTTGAAGGTTTCTATATTTTTTTAAATGATTAACTAGCCTCTCTTATCCCTGTAACTACTGAGCATACTAACAAAAAACCTTTTTACAAAAAAAAATACAACTGACTTCCAAGAAAACCACTATAAAGTACAAAATAACTTTAATTTTGAAAGTTCTTCCTTACCGAAAACGCTACACAAAAAACTATGGTTTGAAAAATACAGTCATGTAAAAAAAACATTTGACCAAAAAATACAATAAATAAAAAGACTAAAAAAGTATTAGACAACTTTAATGTCAGAAGTCAGTCTTTTTGGTTGTTTCTTCGTTTTTTAAATCCCACTTCCGCGACTAAAGTCATTTTCACAGGATTGATTTATGTAAACAATAAACAGACACGAGATTTCAGCAATCCTGGTAGATTTGCTATCATTTGTAGCATGAAGAGTTCCGTTGCCTCTCTCCAAAATTCTTCATCAGATCTTCACCAAAAATGGGACCAATCCGGTAACATACTCTTCAAAAAAATAAGAAAGAATTATCCAAATCGGTTGACAATTGGCGAAAATATCGCTAAAAAAATAAAAAAAAGAAAATCTGTCGAATAGAAAACGCGTTTTCTTGAAGTCATTTATAATAAGGATTTATTCGAGCTGTTTTTTTCGTATTAAATATACATTGATGCTCTATGTATGTAGATAAGATACTGGAGCTTGTGCAATAATAAACATTAATTATGAATTTAAAAAATATATAATTAATCATTCAATCCAATAAACTACGAACAATAGGATTCTCTTGATAACTACACTTTCAAGTAAAATGCTTCGAGATTACAATTATAAAATCTTCTTGTAGTCTTTAGACATTTTGACAGGTTAAGGTAAGTCTTGATATAACTTTATTACTTGGTACAGTTGCTGGTAATAAATAACCTAAATGAATAAATCACTTTCAAATTAACATTCAATTGTTTTGAGCCAAGGCAATTTCTGTTACAGCCAAGGTAGAACCTAATAAATATGATGAGATTCTAAGATAGTCCAAATAATGAGTAAATTAGTACATAATCGTTATAACTACACCATTCAAGATCATCTAGAGTGTACCTGCCCCGTAAAAGCAAACCACAATAATATAGAAGTATGTATTATTATATTATTACATTCAGTGTCAAGAGACCATTTATAGCAGCTGTATACGGGCCATTGATATTTACGATAAAGTTTCTCATAAGCAGTTATCGTTACTTCAAAATTGATACCGCCAATGATCCTATATAAATAAACCTAAGTCTTAACAAGTACATTGAACTTCGTTCGTACGGAGCCCGAAATACTTTCTAAACAATATAAATCCATAATAACATGAAGATGTTACGTAACTTAAATTATTTTATAAAACAACAAGCAGACTATGATCCGGTTTCTGAATTGAGGATTAGGGGTTAAAAACTTTAATACCCAAGTTAAAAGTTGAGTTTAAAATAGAACTAAGGGGTTCAAGTAGGATTCGAGGGTTCCTATATATCTTTTATCTTTTCTTACGTATAAAACAGTTCAGAATTCTGAGGTGAGCCATTGAGTTTCCTGAAAAACTTTCGTGACAGACTGTCACATAATAGAACATACACTTAGGAAAATACTGATAATATGGAACTCTCGTGTTCAGTTGAAGTGGGGCTTCTCCTTTTTTGTCTGGATGGGAAATCATCAAATGACTTCTCCGCTCTGGACGGAGCGGAAGGGAGAGTCAGACTCTTACTGACTTCTCCTCATTTGCGCTCCAGGGCCGCGGTGACTCTTTCGAACAAATTCCGTAACCCTAGCAGGTATTGACCTATGGGGCCCCATCTTCTTTGCTCTCTTCTATCTCTTTCAGGCGTGCGTGAAACACGACGCGCCGTCGACTCGGGCGAGCTATGGATGGCGAGCCACCCATAGCTCGCCATCTGTAGGCCCACGCCTACAGTGGCCGGGAATCGCCCTGCGTGTCCCGGCGCCCGGGAGGTCTTCAAGTGAGGTTTCTCCTGGGAATTATTTTTCGAAAGCAAGGGAGCTGATTGACAGCAGGTACTTACGAATGACCAGACTGCGGGGTCATTCTTAGCCCAAAGAATAATAAGCATTGCTATACAGTGGTAATGCTGCTAGTGGTCGTTGGCGGCTAGTTTTCTGGGTGCGGGCCAGGATGCCAGAGATTTGGATGTTGTATATTTGTAAATAGACTACAAAAAAAAACCATAGGAGGTGGGATATTAATCTTTGTGTAATAGGTACTGTTTGGGATAATCCAAACTCTTGTATTTACAACTCACATTCACGTTACGCGTAGGTGGCTAAAGTCACGTGCAAAACCTAATAATAACTATGTTTCATTGTAACGTACAAGTTTATTTCCTGCTATGTCTTCAATGGAAAGCAAAACAATTTCGTCCTATTTATAACATTGTCGCGATAAAACTGTCACTGCGCCTACTATCAGATAACTTTCGATAAGCGAAGCCATTTCACCCTTGGACGCTTACTCATACAATTCTTACAGCAGTATGATTAAGTCATCATACAATACTTATCAAGCACACTAAATTGCGTGGAAATCAGCATAATGTGACGTGGGGGAAGAGACAAATAAATTCTGATGTAATAAGATAGGGATTAAAATTATTTGTTCGCTAACGTATTGTTTTATCTGAATGTCATGACGATCAGGCCGAGCCCACATCATACATCATTGTAATGTCTTCAGTTCTACCAAATTCTTATCAAACATTACATGCAATAATTTGCGTGAAAATCAGTGTTTCGGGGCGTGCCGAAGGGAAAAACCTATATTTTTCAAAAGTGTCACAGCATCGTGACCACTGTGAACAATAATGAAGTCATAATTAGGTAAGTGTATAGGATAATTATTTTTAAGTAGTTGCTTATATATTTCACCGGAAAATTGCAAACTCGGTAAGATTGTAATCAATCTTTATCAGATTATAATTTTATAATAAATCCAAACGTTCATTGTTTCATATTTAGTTGTTTCTTATTGAGAAAAAATAGTTTACAATTTCACGCGATATTTTACAATCTTACCGCTTTTGCAATTATTCAGTGACATATACACATAGGTATTCCGATAATATGTACTTATTATGGGAAACCCAAAGATTGTTGACAGCAGATGATGGAATTTGTCACAACCACTAGGTACTCTACTTTCATGATTTTCTATATACACTGACCAAGAAAATTATGGAACATTTTGTATATTTAGTGCAAAGATGTTTTGTTGCTTACGCTTCAGCTTATATTGTCCCACTGCTGGGCAAAGTCCTCTTCTAAATCTTTCCAGGTATTCTTTTCCCGAGCCACCTCGAAGCAGCCCTTGCAGTAAGTCAAGGTCGTCTCGCCACGTCATCTTAGGCTGGCCTCGCCTGGGCAGCGATTCAACTTTCCTCATAATTTCACTTTATGTATGTAATAGTTTTCACTTCGACTTAGCACTCTAATCTCACTATTAATCCTCAGACATTTTAATTATATTATTCTGATCAAAAATAGAAAAGGTATTTCAAACAGCTTACCATATAGGTCCCTTACGTTCTTTCTTCATAGAGGTGGGCAATTTTGCACTATTTTACCAGCTCCCCCCAGCCCTAATGACGATTCGCTCTCAGGGTACTTTCACCAATGCTGTTTGTTTCATTTTTCAATTAGGTATGTGTGTTTAATTCCTGAGTTCAGCATTTATACAATTTGAACTGACAATTCTATCCTTCCTTACACTAATATACTTTTATCTTTTGTATGCGATTTTTAATTGTATTTAAAATTTAATTAATAATGAATCAAAAGATTTATTGAAAATAGTTACGTATTTTTTTATTTGGGAAAACAAACCATACGGGTATACATATGCACAATCCACAACGTTTCCACAGATTACTTGTGTACCTACATTATTAATTAGTATGTAGCTATGTAACTATTTTTGGTGTACAATAAAGTATATTCTACCTATTTTATGTATCTCATCTTTTTATATTGTGTTCGCCAGTACATTGAGGTAATTATGTTTTGAAATGTTCTTTAGCATTACTAAGCGAATATTACAAAAAGTAAACAGGAAAATCGTATTTGAAACTACAGTTATATACTCGTGGCCTAGAGAATGTTAAGCTTCTTTAGTTACCAATTGATATTCCTGCTTTGACTAATATTGAATTATATATTATTTTGTACCCATGTCGGCGTAAAACTGATATAACTTGTTTTTAACATTCTAATCAAAATATGACTCACATAGCAAGTTTTCTTGAAACACTACTATATATTCTTGAAATCGTAGTTTTTTTAGCTTAAGGCATTTGACTCATCGCCACCGTCTTTTTGCTAATTAACTATCAACTATTTTCTCGCTGAGGCAACGGACAAATGCTATAAATCCCTGGTGAATAAAACAGACACGTACATTTTTGGTCGATAGCTGGTTGTTCACACTGCCAGCGAGAACTCTGTTAGCTAATTTGTCACAACAACGAGAGCTATCAGAGATAATACTCGCTTGCCAGTCAGAAGTCTGAACTCACAAACAACGGTCATTTCTACCTATAATGTGGGCCGGGGCGAGTGGTGCAAGTAATCGCCTGTCGCACATGAGCACTCGCTTATAGCCGAGCGATAAAACTATTGAAACTACACTTCTCGCTGCTCGCCAAAATACATATATCTAGTTTCTAGCTTGACTCGCTTGTCGCTGATCGTTGGCGTTAAACAAGTGGCTTTATCTTTACCCCGATTGCCGAAATGACATTGAAGGCGATTGACATTTTAACATATTCATTGATTTGGTTTAGTTCTACAGCCGAGAGCAGAAACATGTTCTGACATTTGAAAAATGAAATAAATGAATTAAGTCATTTATATACGTCGTCTTAATTTTCTCAATATTTATTCATTTATTGGCATTTTACGAATTTGTAGAGCAGATATCTGCGGCCGTAATTTCATAACAATAACACACATTCATCAACAACAACAATGCTTTTCATTTTGACACTTCAACAACATTTTTTTTGTCATCGAGCATGCATCTTTTTAAAACATATCAGAGTAATAGATTAGGAATTTCTCTCATAATCCTACGAACAGTACTACAGTGGCGTGTTCTCATATTAATTTCAGCCATATGCGAAAAGAACCCTGTCTGTTTGTTGCCTGCTGATTTCTTAATGATTGAACGGATTAGGGTAAAACTTGGCACAAGGGTGGACTGAAATCGGATTTATGATAATTTTAATTCAGATGTATGCTCCTTTGTAATCATAATTGCGAGCGAATCCGTTGTCAAAAGCTGGCACCATAATTATTCATCCTTTTACAACTTCAACCTCGTGTAATTAGTTCTTAGTCATATTTTATCATACGTCACAAAACTGTTACAGGAATATATCTGTTTACAGAAATAGTTACAAAACAAGTCACTTATGCCAAACATGCATCTTGGGGCCTTGCATCCTAACAGCGAATGTCCTCTGTATCAAATATATCTAATTAATGGAATGAAGCCAAAAAGCGTATCTACATGTGTCAGTAATACTTAGCTCTCTTTTCAATTATAATGTCATAGCAGTAAAACCAAATCTTACTTCCATATTTACTAATATTATAAATTCGAAAAATCTATCTGTCTTTCTTAATGGGTTATCTGTGGGTTATCTTTGTTACCTCTTCACGGCTGAACGAATTAGGCCAGTTATATCATGTCCTGGATTAGGACATAGGATACTTTTTATCTTGGGTATATATGTTAGCTTGGGATACATTTAACACGGGCAAAGTCGCTGAAAAAAGCAAGTATGGAATATTATAAATACGGAAAACTAACTAAATATCACAATATTATATATATTCGATCTAAATTAAAATTGAAACATATACACACCTATAACATACACCCCTAACATTTACCCACAACAACAACACATTACAACAACAACATACACCAACAACAACACAACATATTCCCTTAGGATACATTTAACTTTAACACGGGCGAAGTCGCTGAAAAATACAAGTACGGAAATAAACAATTCCAATAATAAATTGGTCGTTTTTCTGTAACCTTGTCGGATCTAATTTTGTTAATAATGCTTTACTTTCATTAAACATTCAGGGTTTAACTTACGGTTCGTACTTTTACTACGACACGATTCATACTTTTACGGTGCCCCGAAAAGTGGACATTAGTTCCACTTTTCGGGGCACCGATAAAGAACGAACGCCTCGCCTGTGTGTCCTTGTGGCATGTAAGTTGTGTGGTCAATAAGTTCACCTATGTTCTTTGAATGTTCACGAAACATGCGAAAGAATTCAAATCAATTATATTTACTGAGGAATTCAGAACTACGTTTCAAGAGACCTAATTCCTGAAAATGTAACCTGATTAATAGTTGAAACGTATTTCTTTCTTTAACTCCTGGCCCGTATTCTAGATCGTGCAATTAGTAGAAATTCTATTACAAATTTGAGATTTTGCATTCTCTATCCGATTTATTCCGGTATTTGGATGAACTGTAACGAGAACACATAAGAATAATATTTTCTGTTCATTCAGAAACTTCCATAAAAATATAGAGTAAATCAATTGAAATCGATTCTGAAAGTGTTATACATACATCATTTATAATACAAATAACATAATTGCGATATAAGAGTTTGTTTTCAGGGAGAGGTCCCTGAAAACAGATTTATTTCCGAACAAAAAATACTGAAGTTTGCAAACATATAGTAGAGCAAGGGATGAAACACCAATATAAGTTGAAAAACCCATTTAACTTTATATGTATGTATGAGAATATCGACTGGTGGATAAGTTAAACATGAAAAATCCAATACAGCCAGAGATTTAAAAGTAAGGTTTAATGAAATGTGAATCCTGTCAGTCTGGTCTTATCATTCATCTACTTTTTATCACAAATATTGGAAAAATATTCTGTGAAATATACATTTCACAGAATATTTTTGTGTGTGTGTTTACATGTGAGATCAGAATTATAATCTGAAGTTATAATTCGGATCTCTTGAGTTATTTTCGGAAGCTGATTCTGTCGGATATTTTGAAAGCAAGTATTAGTGTCACATTGGACACGATGACACGTGCAATATGCAACTGACATCCATTTTTTTGTAAATTTTATATTCGTGAGCGTATTTTCAGTTTCCTGTCTAATCATTCAGCATGAGGATAACGAACATTAGTTATATTTCTATTTCTGTAGTTACGTTCTCTACCAACTAAGTAAGACGGAAAGACCAGCAGAGCGGAAATAAAAATGATTACGTGACCTATTATTTAAAAATAATAGGTAGAGATTATTATCAGTGGACTAGAGTCGTTTATAAAGCTAGTCTCGTGCATCGCACGGGTCTAACGTTTGTCAGTGTTATTTTAGTCCTATAAAGCTATTTATAAGCAGTGTTAACAAAATATTCGGTGCGTCGGAGTGTACGGCAGTGTCTGGCGGCGTGGTTGCAGCGGCGACAGCGCGTCACCCGCGTGTCGCGCCGCCGTTATCGACCTTCTTCTTATCTCAACAAGAACTACTCCACCGCCCGATAAACAAGGAGCAAAAGCGTGCGCCCGCGCCGTTTTGCCTCATTCCATCCCGCTTGGTGCGTTGCGATTAGTTCGTTCGCCTCTATATCGTGCTGTTTCGTTCAGTTGCTCACTCGTCGCCGCCGCGCTCACACGACTCTCGCGTCCTTCCCGCGCAATGAACCAGCAAGCCAACAACACATAAACCATCAACATGAAGCCTAATCGGTTATAACGTTTTGTTAACAAACCCAATTTTAATTTAGATCGAATATATATAATTATTGTGATATTTAGTTAGTTCTCCGTATTTTTAATATTTATAATTGTTACGATGATTTCAATTTACTTTATTTAATATTATTATTTTTAATATATAAAATAAATTCAGTGCTCAAGATAATCTCATTCCAAATCGCGCAGTAATTAACTAGAAGTCTTGCTACAAGAATTGCGATGACAGCAAAAACTCGTTCACATTGGAAGGAATATGGAACAGCACTATGTGGTGAGTTCAGTTTTCTAACCTCTCGTTATCGCATGCGTCGCCATCGCCATGTGTCCGCACAGCACCGAATGTGACGGCAGGCGCCGCGGTCAGCCAGCCGCGGCGATGACGTAAACTCTCATTTATTATACTTAATTACCCGTAAATACTCAGTAAATCCCTGTCATTTCATTTGGTCCCTTCCCGGCTTACCTCGGGCCGTCGCTGTTGTTCCACATCTATAAATTATTTCGTGAAAGCTACCGACACATGATTTCACCGAGAACCACATAATATTCAAGTTAACGCAGTAAGCTATTTTTAATGTAGCGTTCATACACTCGCATTGCCAATCCATTCTGTTCCCTAATGACAACAATGACTACCGAATGTCATATGAGCATATCTGTCACTTGTCACTATCACCAAACAAGCGGCAAAGTTAGAACACATTCCCATTACTGTTGGCATTGTAAGCGATACACATTCCACGTTCCACGTATGCTGTTTTGTAACATGTTTTGCCTTTTATTTAAAACCAGAACTTGCAATACGCCTCGGGTTTTTCTCGAGGACAATTTCGTAGAAGTAGCAATCCGACGGCACGTGCTGTTCTCAACATTCTTTGAATAAGGCGTGAAGATTTTAGCTCTGAAACGTCTCAAATTGAAGCTTTCGGTTGAAAATATTCAATTGCATCTGTTTGTGCAGCCTCCGATACCAACGTGTAAAGTTGAACAGGCTGTGTGATCTGAAATATCAATTAAAGTTATGCAATATCTACTTATGACAAATTTTAGGATACATAAATAATATATGTAAACATAATATCTGGTGACATGGGTTGCATGATGTCCTACAAACAGCGTCCATGTCTCATGTTTATTAACATCCTGATCAAGTTATTCCTAAACTTGGTGCCAACTTGCGCACATTGCAAGAAAAATCGTATCACATTCATGTTTCTACAATACCTGCGAAAGGTGTATGAATTATGATGAAGAATGCGCCATGGGTTTGCCCGATTTGTATCATTAGATCGTTCTTGAACGTACCATACAATTGATACTAAATACGTATATCTCGTAACCCTAACAAGTATAATTGCTTGTCACTTGATAGTTAATTCGCCACAACAAAACTGTGGGTGAATAGGTTATCAGTCTGGTCTTCCGACAGGATAAATTAAAGCATCGTTAAATATAACTTTATTGCCCATTTAACAACACTTATTTACCAACCTTATTTAATAGCTTTCGTGAAATCTCATAGCATCTTCATTGACATGTAAAAAATGGCCCATCGGAATGAGCTACGTCATTCATCGCTTTGAATGATTCCGTTTCATTTGTGAACATGACCGTTCCTGAAATTCCGCCTGGAATAACATTTTTTAAGAGTAAAATACATATTTACTTTTCAGTAGGGTTATTGGCCTGGCAAGTGTTTTTCAAACTATCCAAATATAAATATGATTTTTATCATTTTTGATTCTCGTATTTTCAACTTAAGTCTGCGTCGTGAAATCGTGAAAGTGATGCCAACCACGCGGTTATTTCTCACTGGCGAATGATTTATTACTCATTAAAATGTATAAGTTACTATCAAATAAATACACCCTATTCCTGCTTACTAAATAATATAGGTACTATCATCATAAAATAAACAAGTAAAATCCATCGAAGAGATATCTATTAAGTACCAATACAAAGTTGAAGCTAATGGAACATTCTTTAAAACTACATAATTATTTGTAAACGTTTTGAAGGGTCCATTACAATCAATCCCCTGTATCTACTATGGGGAATTCCATTCATTCCAAGAATCCCGAAGAATCAGGTAGAAAAACGGGCGAAGTTCTGTCTTGAACTTTACCGCTGTTATAGAAACTAAACATAAAAAAACACAGGTAAACAGTATCACATAATGAGATACCTAAACATAGTTCAATATAATTAAATAAGCTAATGTAAATAACAAAACGTGATTCAATTAATCTAATTCAATATAATCATTATAATATCAATGCTCTCTATCGCTTATCTATATATCTATCGCTTATATATCTTTTACCAAGAAATAACAATAAAATCTACCTAGTGTTTACTCAACCTTTAGACCGGTAAATAAAGTAGTATTAAAAAAACGTAAAAAATATGCCTAACCGCCAGAGATACCTAGGTTTTAATCGTTTCCGTTGAACTCTATGACGATTACCTAGATAAATAACGAGTGGAATATCCACACAAACTAATTAAAATTACTAATCGTTAAGGTTTTTTTTTCCTATTGCAAAACTTACCTGATTTACATAAACAAATACCTGCATGCGTAGACTCTACCCAAATTCTTGATTTGAGAAATAGCCTGAGAAATAATCTTCTGTCCTTATTTTCCCTAAAAGATAACCGGGTTTATAGCTAAACACATTTGTAATAGTAATCGCTACTGTCAATAACTTTGAAAGTTCAACAACATTATTTTTTTTACACTGTCGAGCAGTTTTTTTTTTTGACATGTTTGGAGCTTACGTAATTTGGACCTGGCAGGAACATATATAAAATTGCAAGCAATAAACTGTTCAAAAAGACTATTTAAAAGATTTAAAGATTACCACCTCAATTGAGACTGTTGAAATTATGATCTACTAGGTAGGTACTTAACTCTAATCACAATTTTATCAAAATTGACGAGTATTATTAACAATAATATATTATTGTTATAAAGATCTCGACAATGATGGCTGTATGTCAATCAAGATTACAGTAATCCTATTTATGTACATATATCGGTATTATGTCAATAATTCAATGCAATTACATAGAGAGCACATAATAATGAGTAGGTATATACTTACTGAATTATGTGCGTCAGTAGATAAAGTAATAACTTTATTTGCTACCTATGTCTAACTAAACTTTGTTTAACTTTTTAATCATGTTCATTAACTGCCTGATTGCGTAAATGTAAATATTATACAATATTGAGCAACGAAATCTTAAATATTGACGTTTTGGAAACAATAAATAACATTCCTAATTATGTACATGCATTGCAAAGCATGCAATTAAGGCATCGAGTTTCAGTCCAAATTTACGGAAAATTAAAATCGGCGGAGTTTTTAAACTTGAAAGTAAGTGATATCAGTGCTCTTTTGTTAGACTCCACTTTCCCAAACACGAGAATCAAAATAACAATAATATATTGATCATAACCAGATCATAACAAATGTATGCCAACACTTAGTCCAGTCAATACCGTTAATTTGGTAATTATAAGGAGCCAGTTGATTACAAAACGAAGCTTTGTTGCTACCTTCAATTTCCCAGTTAGAATTTAGGAAATGGAAAAGTAAAAAAAATAGCAGTTAAGTATGTTATGTTTATAACTAGTATTGCAAATACAATTACACACCCAATCAAAAATATTGACTCTCTTGCACTTTCGTTTATATTGCACTTTCGTTTATATTGCACTTCCCACGTGCCAGTTGTTTTAAATTCTCGATTCTAATCATCTATTGTGTTTTAATCAGCTGAACGTTATGTCATTGTATTTTTGCAAGCAAGTGTAGCAGTTTATACTCTTGTTATCGTTAAGATTCAACTTGGCAAGTACATAACTTTGAAGCTAGTGAGAAACTGTGTAGATAACTTGTTATTTAACGTCAGTAGAATTGGATGAAGGCTTCCTATAGTTGGATCATTTAAGTACCCTGACAATATCTTTAACAGCAAATTTCACTATCACTTTCAACACAAGATATTCAAGCTATAGGTCACACTCATATCTATCTGAAAATATTGTCATATGACATGCCCCGTTAATTATGGCTGCACCTGTTTAAATAAGAAATATTATATAGTTAACTCCAAAAAAATATAATATCAGCCATCAGATAACACCAACCTCACTGGTACCGTTCGCAATTAGTGCTTGGAATATAATTTATCACACATTATTAATGAACCGCTGATAACTTGTATTCGGCTTCCTATTTTATTTATTCAAATTATTATTCATGTTCGATTTCTTGTTACACGTTGGCCGGTATTCTCAGTAAGCACTAAGCCGACTTTGTTAGTGTCATTCTCATTAATGTGAACAAATCTTCATGCCGGTTAACATAAATGTTCGAGATTGTTCGATCGAATTGTAACAACATCGTCAGTTCCCCAACCATTAAGTCATGTGATTCATAATATGCTAATGCATTAATGACGTATATCCCCTTTCCGAGGAGCAGACACATGTAAGAGAACCCCAATTCGAACCCCTAAATATTTCTTATGACATGTATGCACGCAAAAACAGCTTAAAGTATGCACAGATCGATTTTACTTGAATGGCAAATAGCGGGCTTTTACTATAAACTCAGGTATCCAGTCCCTGTTAAGTGAATGTCATTGACATCGACATCCGATAGTTTACAGTTGCATTTCTGCGATTCACACTCGTGGAGAGAGTGCGGCGAAACGCAACGACATACCTACAGGACGCAACGACGATAGACCATGTTTATAAACAAAAGCCAGCCATCGTTTGGCTACCTCCCCACCCACCATATTGTAAACCACGGTCGTTGTAGATAAAATATAAGTACCTATGTTCTTTATTGTAAGTATACCTACCATAATTGTATCACAACTCTTTCACAACATTCTATTAGATTTTCTGTTATTGTTTGTGTTTGTTGTACTTATGAAATTTAGAGCCAAACGGCTTTTTTTGCTTGTAGAGATCAAACTCATTAGGTAGTACCTACAGACGTCATCAACACTTTGAATGATGACTCACAGATGTTAAAATGAAAGCGTGTTCTGCATCTTTAATGTTTAAAATTATATGTTTTCTTATATAATGTTACATATTTTTATACGCTTTGCTTGTTTATATTTAGAGAGTAGATTTGAAATAGTGTTCATGTTGGTGTCAATTCCATTTTTTGGATCTTCTCAACACATTCCTAAGATTTTATTACAATTTTATTACAAGTTTTTAATAAAAAAATATCAAAGAGTTAGCTGTTGTTAAGCTATAACTATTTAACATTCAAATAACCTATATACACAACATACTACACAGAATATGTAAAGGTAAACATTATAAACAATAACATGCATTTGCATCGAAAACATACGATGCAACAAAAGCAAAACTATATGATGATATCAGCCAAATTCGATATAGCTTTGTTTACACAGAATATTATATACCTAATATCAACATAAAAGTACCTAAATAATAATTTTCTGGAAATATTAATATAAATCATATTTGCGTGGCACACAAAAACAAGGAGGGTTTGCAAGGAGAAAAGTGAGACCTTTGCCAGTAGAACAGTTGCAGGCAGAAAAAAAATCTTGCTGCCACAGCCAAGTCAAAATACGCAGACAATCATTACACAATTGTTCCACTATTGCGACAAACATGCATTAGGTAATGCATCTACAATTTAACATATAGGTACCATGTATCTGCTCACGTCATATTTATGCAAATGTCAGTCCTTAGAGCTGCATATTCACACCTGTGTGGAATCGTGCCAAAACCATGTTTGACAGCTGTAGTGATGGCACCAGAGTGTCAGTGATCTGGTGAATGCTCACATTGCTGACACCGAATATGAATTCCAAAGGAACCTGTCTATTTTTGGCCGAGACTAGTGTCACTCTCTTATTGTTTTTCGCTATATAATTAAAGACATGCCGTAATTATAATTAACTAGCCCCGGTTTCGCACGGGTACAAGTTATACAAGCAAACCAACCCCCATACCGCTCTTCCTATTTGCTGAAACCGCATAAAAACTCGTTACACGGTAAAGAAGAAGACAGCAGAGAAACAAACAGAGGGCTACCTCTGTCTGTTTCAGGACAGGCGACTTAGTGTTTATGCTAGTTAGAGGTTTCACTACTGAAGGTATTATTCATTTTCATAACTATTACTATACCTTTCACTTTAAAGGCATCTTTCTTCATTGCGATATGTTTTGTTCTTAAAAGACGAAACACATTTCAAGCCGACATACCTACAGTCGATCTGTGTACATTGTCCATTGTATTAAAAACAGTCTTATCTTAATAAAGATTTTACTACACGTATTTTTTATCATGGATCGTTATTTTATCTTACAACGTTGGATTCTTCACCGAACCGTCACTAATGAGGCTAATGTAAAAATTAATGCGATCTGTCAAAACGACACACCGTGATAATTTAAATCTTTAATGATTCAATTAAACATTTTATGAAATACCTATTCAGATTAACGTGAAAGAATTTAGGAGATTAGTTTTCTAGATTAAATATACTTTGTAGATTAGAATGGGCAGTCATCTGCGAAAACTAATTTGATTTTCGTATCTACTCATATTCAGCTAATCTGAATGTTTTGTCTATGCAATTCGACAATCAGCTTTAACTATGCGCGTAATTTGTGTAGAGCTTAACAAAACTTTGAAAGCCAATGTCCTGAATAAAGCTTTTGATATAGGGTCATTACGCTGGATCGCGGCCCTGCGTTGTTTCGCGGCCTTTTAGAGGACCAACCGTATAAATATTACAATAATAAGAATTCTATCTCAATCTTGCCAACGTTTTGTGCCACTTTAAAAAGATAGATAGTTACAGAATGTAATGCCTATTCAAATTGGTCAATTAACCTAATCCATGTGCCGGAATTAAATCGTCAATTATGCCAGCCGCGCTGTCAGCGCTCACACGTACGCAAAACTGCGGAAAAAATAGCGAACAAGTCCCGCTTCAAAACTAAGTATTTCAAGTTATCGATTACTTATTACTAGTGTGATTGTTTTTGAGTTATCATAGTTGTTTGTTTCATGTTATTTTTCATTTGTTTTGGGAGTAAATCACTTTAATACCAGTTTTTTTTGGGGGCCGCCAACCAAAATAATAAATTTTTAGTTGAGTTGGTATGCGGCCGGGTGGCCGCGGCACTAGCTCATTGAATGAAATAAGTTGGCTTTCTTTCTTCATAGTAATGTAAATAAAGCTTCGCTTTGTGCAACATTTTTTTATTGTTGGTGTTGGTTTAAATGATATAGTTAGTTCACGGCCGCCAAAATCTAATTTTATACGGATGTATAGCTATCATGTGGCCGCAAACTAACACTTGCTAACAAAACAAATTTGGTTCGCGGCCCTCTAAAAATCATATGAAAAATAGAAGGCCGTTATCTGACTATTTGAAAATAGAGGTGTCAGTTTACGGCCACTTCTTTTACACAGGTGTTTAGGTAATCCCCACCGAATGTGTCTCCACGTTGTCGTCGTGGTGGGGCTTGCGCGTCTCAATGATCTTGCGAGCTTTCCCGGTATAGCCTCATGCCGGAAGGTCGCAAGTGAGGGATCAGACCAAGAGAGACACACACGCGAGGAATCCCGCTCGCTGCCTTCTGGTACGCGTCTGCTCATCAGACGTGGCTGTGAAGGCAGTGAGCGGGTGGGAGGAGAGGCCCTGTGATGGAGAAAGGGCGGAGAAGTAAGGGACCGCACCCTCTAAAAGGAAAAGAATGAAGAAAAAAGGCTTTTGTAAAATTAGTCCCCAGGTGGGTCCCGACTGCTCAGCGGTCGGGAAATCCCACCCCGCTTTGGCGGGCTGCCCTCCGTACTCTGGGGTGGGCACCAAACGTCTTCCGTTTGCCAGTGGCAACACGAGCCGAGGAGGCTCCCAATCGTCGTCATCCGAGTCCGCTTCCTTTAAGGAGCTGATGGCGTACGATTGCGTAGTGGAGGGTTCGCCTGAGCGCCGGGGTGGTGCGGAGTCGGATTCCGGCTCCGCGCCAGACCTATTAACGGTCAGCTCGGCGGGCTCTGAAGACGGAGGAAGGGGGGTCGCTGTGGAGGGCGTAAAGCCTTTCCGCAAGCGGCCCAGACGGGAGGACGACAAGGAGTCGTCTTCCGAGGGCGAGTTCGCCTCCGCCCGCAAGATCCCCACCGCTAGGCGGGGCAGGGGCTGTGAGGCAGGGAGGGGGCTGGCTCCCTCTACCCGGGAGGAGCGTCGGGCCGGGAGGTTGGTGGAGGAGGGGCGTCGCCCTGGAGGGAGCAGTCGCAGGGCTCCCTCAACTCTTCCGCCTCCTCTCGACTCTGACGACTCGGAGTCCCCGGGAGAGGAACCTCCCGCTGCCGAGGAGCAGAGTGCCCGATTTGAGGAGGTAGTGGAGGCCGCGATCCGCGCTGTGGCCGTCAAGAGGAAACAATCCTCGAAGCGGGAGGCCATAAGCGCGGCCAAGGCCTCCATCCTGGCGGCAGCGGCGGCCAACGGGCCTGCCTCAAAGGAGGCGTCAGAGTTGCGGGTGGAGGTCGCCCGCCTCGCGGTCGTTACGGAGCGACTCGTTCGGGAGAATGAGTCGCTCCGGAGGGACCTGGCGGGGATGGCCAGAGCGGCCTCTGTGGAGCCGCGAGGGGGACTGAGTCCGGCGGCGCCGGAGGGGGGCCAAGTGCTGAGCCAGGTACGGGACCTGGTGCGGCAGGAGCTGGCTCCCTTCCGGAGGCAGGTCTCAGTGTTGGAGGACATGGTCCGGCGTCCCCCGTTGGCGGCGACGCGGGGGCCCCGGGGACAGCAAAAGGCGGCTTCGTACGCGGCCGCCGTGGCTGCCAGCCCGGGAACGTCTGGCCGGGCGAAGGCGAAGGCCAAGGGCGGAGCCGCGCCGGCGCCAGCGCCAGCGCCTGTGACGCCGGCGACTGCGACGCCGGCGACGGCGACCAAGGCGGCCCCGGCGAAGAGGGGTAGGAGGAAGGCTGGAGGAGCGGCTAAGGCTGTGGCGCCAGTGGTGCCACACACGTTTGTTGAAGACTGACTAATATTAGTTACTGTTAACAAGTCAATTAATACATGTTGATTATTTAAAATACTAGTCTTGTACGCTAAGTTATGGAACTCAAGTATAAAAAATGTTAATGATAACCAAACTTTATTTGTTGCAATATTAATTGATTATAAAACTTCGTGTTTTATTTCATTATTTGTAGAGATAGTAATGTAATGTGTTTAACAAAGAGAGAAAAATAACTGCAGTATAGATTAAGATAGATGATGTGATGATAGATGTTAGAAGTATGGAAAAAGAGTAAATGCATTGCCTAGAGGTTAGGAGTTTCGAATAAGGAAAGAAAGGAGGGAAAATAGAGGAAGGAAAGAAGAAAGGACGGAGCAGAAAGAATTGTTGCACAAATTATGAAGGTGAGTCGGGAAGAGAAGGTAAAATGCTGTAGAATGCCTGAATGACGAGATAGTGCGTGACCCCAGATAAGATTAACAAATCTTGTGGAAATAAGAGATGTTAGAATAGTGTAAGGCAAGGTTAAGTAAGAGCATATGAAAGGGACGAATATTGAAGAGAACATGCCTTTTAAGAGTAAAGGCATTTGATTGACAATCGCGGTCATATGCCATATATGGAAATTTATGTTAAGACCATTTGGTATGGCGAAAAGTGTACGGAAAAATTGTATAACACTGGCGGCCGAAAACTAACTCTAGGGTGGCCGCGAACTGAAAAAAGTGGCCGCCAACCGGCATTTTGAGTAAATTTTAGGTTTTTATTTATTTAAAAAAAACCTGTTAGAATAGTCCTCCAATACTTATGTCCAAAAATAACTTGATGATATCAGCTACACCTACAGCAACAATCAGACCCTGACTTATGGACATATCATACTAATATCAAAGAGCAAAGTTAGGAAGGCGACTAAAAGGCCGCCAACCGGCGCAACGACCCTACTGCTGTTGATACAATCGATTTTTGATTGAAAGATGTTTGGTCTAGGGAAAAGGGGGAGGATCGTGTTTATGTGCCTAGCGACATGTGCTATTGATCAAACAGTTGGTTGCATGTAGCCAATTTGTAGGTTTTTTCGATATTTTAAGTAAGTAATTGTAAGATTTGCAATTAACTCTGAATAAAGTTTTTAGTGGTCAACAGGTTCTTGGAGACGTTTACCGTGGGAGCTGTCATAATACTTTCCGGGAGTACATTACGTGCTGTTACGACACGGTTAGGCAGGAATTACTTCAAAAGCTTCTTTCTTGATAAATTTGTTCTGTCAATGTTGTTAAAACAATACCCAACTAGCAAAATAATGTCATATAAATGGTACAATAACGTTTTCTATCTAACTTTCAGCCATATGAAAATGGTTTTATAATAGTTTTTTATACGTAAATATAACGCGGGTTTGGGCGCAGATTATATAACATTTAAATCGTGTAAGGGTCGTTTTGCAGTCGTGTCAACGACAATTGCGTTTAGTAAAAATCACGTAGACGTTGTAAGTTTAACTAGTAAGGTTTGTAATAGTTTCTTATAATACTCTTACTTAACTATATCATCCTATAGACGTATACATTTTGTTATGCTGGTGGTCGGTTAGTGGTGCAAGCCAGACAATTTATCTGACAATTTACTGTGTTGTGATAAAACTTATAAAAACGTACTTAAGTGATTTTTTTAATAACCGTTATTATTTATTAATTTAATGTAAAGAAAGCTTATTGTGATGACACGAAGAGCGGTGACTTATACTTGGGAATTTAAATTTTCGATGAAATGTATGGTCATCTTTGTTAATATTTTAATGGGCCCTCATAAAATTGGTGTTTTAATATTGTTTATAAAAATAAAATTCATTAATTGTCATCAATAGTTTCCGCCATATTGCCAATGGACATTGGGCGACTGCATTTAGACGTTTATATAACTATTAGTTTTATACAGGTTTTCATACGATTTATGGCGGCCACCATGATGGATGCAATTAGAGTTCTGTGGAAAATGGAAAAATCTTTGTGCATAGTTATGGGAATGTTTAGTATTTATTGTTAGTGTAATTTGATTTTTTTTGTATGTGTTTAAATAGCAATATTTAAGCATAAAATAATTTGTTTTAGATATGACCTTCTAAATTGTAAAAACTTTAGAAAGAGGAAAGTTAATTTAATCAGCGGTGCTTGAAAAATGGGAACAAAATGGTATCCTGTATTGGCCAAGAGGAAAAGTGGAGAATTTATAAAGAATACTTTTTCGAATCCCGAGGCATCTTGGTCATTCAATTCAATGTGTCATCAAAAGAAGTGGAATTAGTTCAGTGGAAAGTGCTGAGATAAAGCAAGAATGAGCGACACAGAAGAAGAACGAAAGAAGATTTAAAACTACGCGGACGTACTTCAATTGAAAATATTGCCGAACAGGAGTGTTTCAATCACCTGGCAAATGTTTGTGTTATAAGTATAATATAATTATAATCTACGAATACTATCTGAAGGAATATATATATCTCATGCACACAAAAGTATACCGCGAAGAGTGTGCCTTGAAAAGTACATCGCGCCTCTGACAGTTCGCCGTGTTACTACTTCTAAGTCTATACGGGCCATTTCAATCTTATACCTTTTGGTATCTGTGAGGATATCATCGTGATTTTATACTCTTTTTTTCAGAATAATTTTCAGTATTTACAACTTTTTGATTACATAAAATATTAAAAGGCTGAATGATGCCAAATAAAAATCATTTAACAATTAGCGATTTTTATTTACAATTGGTATGTAGTAGTGGTATAAAAATATAGTATTGTTATACGTAACGCTAACTAATTTACATTTTATATCATTGACAGTAATAAACATTTTAATCTTTGGGGATTATTTGGGTCCCAGCAGTGGGAACTTTGAAAGGCTGATTATGCTTACATAATCAGCCTTTCAAAGTTCCCACTGCTGGGACACAGGCCTTCTCTCTAGGAGAGGGAATGGGCCGTAATCCACCACGCGGGCCCAGTGCGGGTTGGTGAATGTCACATGTCTTCGTATCTTTGGGGATAATATGAGGTAATCTTCAATCAATTAATTCACTATCATTTTTTTAAAAGCTTGCCGGTGTTGATCGTCCTTATCAAGTTCTTCAGAACTTTCGTCAGTCATATCCATGGAGTTGTCTTCTTCAGAGAAATTAAATAACTCGTCAACAACAAAACAAAATTTTGGGTAATGCTTTTTGTATACGAATGAATCTGATTAAGGAGCTTTTTATGCAATAAATTACTTTCTGTATCTAGTGTGCCTTCTGGTAAAAGAATATGAGCGGAAACAATGAGCGGACATTTTTTGTACAGCACCTAGCCTGACTTGATCTAGCATATACCGCATTAAATGTCCAAAAATGTAAGGAACCACTTTAATTTCTACCACTTTTTACTTGGATGGGCAGTTTCTTCCAGATTAAATGTAGGCATCGTTGCAGTATTTAATAATAATATTGATAATTTATATTTACTTTTCATCTAAAACCACCACTTCGTTTAATTATTTTTGAAATCTATAATATATATAATACTTAATGACAAATGGCGACTAAGTTATATAAAAGATGTTAATTTACGTTTAAATAACCAATTGACTTCTGTAAGTTATATAAGAGTAACGTTTTAAACTTAAAGATACTTAAAGGTCTAAGTATACGACCTAGCATGATGATTTTATAATAGTTATCTATAAAATCATTATATCACAGTTTGTTATATTAGTGTTGAATAAAAGGTTCGAAATTTACAAATCAGGGCGATTCATCACTGTTTTCTGACTGAAACGTTTACTCGACTTAACGTTATATGACCGTCATATTAAATATTGAGATGACGTTTACCAGACACATTAATATGACTTAAATTTTATATAACTAATGCGTCGAACTGAATACTACTTTACAACTATTTAGTTGCTGCAAAACTGTTATAAAGCCCTTACATGTCTGTTAGTTATATAATTCTAATATTATATAACTATTTTGCTAGTTGGGTAATTACTTATACATTGATTCAAGAAAATCGTCAGCCTATAAGGTTGTTATCCGCTACTGAGCTCCCATAACAATCCTAACCCATTTCTGTGAATGCGTCGTTGTAACAATAAATACGGAAGTTCAACAATCGGGGTGTGTCATTGTTTTCTTCCATTCAAATTTGCAAAATGTGGGAAAACATTTTTTTAAAAAAGGAACGCTCCTTTGAAAATATTAAGCGTCAAAAAGAATAAAAAAATTATTGCAACTATGTCGAATGAGCGCCTGATTCATATTATTCTCAAGGTCAGTCAGTTTTCAAGTTAAAGAAATAGGCGTGACGAAAATAATGGCAAAACATAATTAATATTGCGTAAAAGAAATATAATACACCTCCACTGTTACGCAATAAGCAAAGCAACAATACAGAAGTACCTAACTGCGTAAATTACCAAAACAGTCTTCGAATACGCACCATATTTTGTTGTGTTGAGAAATAATAACTGACATACAGCGAACGATATCCTTTTAAAAAATGTTTGTAAAAAAAAACCACGAACACTTTTTTGGGGCCTATGACTAAGCGTCGAAACGGGCAGATGTAAAAACCCATAAGTCGGCTTGTTTTATTCATACTTTAACAAAGGAACTTGCATTATTCGTGAAAATCTGTAGGGTATAGTGGAACGGAGAGGAGGATTATGTCCTGACGTCATGAGAGGTCTTGAACCTAGTGCTACAAGTGTGTTCGGGCACCACGTGCTTTCGACACGTGCGATATATAGACACTATGTATTGTGCCGATACAAATGAATGAGGATGTTATTCCATTCTATTGTAGGAAATATTTATTATTAGACGTAAGTTGAGTGCATAATGGACAATAAGATGATTTTTATTAGGTATGGGTCAAGAGATACCATCCTTTTGTTACAATAATAGCTTGTTTTTTAAAACGATCAGTTTATGATGATTATAAAAAAACCAATACGACCAAGCAGGTTATTTCCGTTCTATGATCTAAATAAAGAATAGTCTATTAAGAGTGACTATTGTTATGCTATCATCTAACACAATACCTAATTAAAACCAGAACATATTTATGGCTTTTAATTTTCTTTATCTGTGGAAAATGGTCAAGCACATGTGAACACTCGAATGTTCCATCTGCACTCTACAGGGTGACTTAAGTCATTGGCAAAATTTCAGGGCGATAAATTATTAAGAAATATGAACAACGTAGTATGGGAGGTACCAAATCTGGAATGTATAAAAAAATGGTCCGTACATTTACGTTTGCTTAGCATAAATAAAAAGGAACTGCTGATTTTTATATGAGTCAGTATTTACGCCAATAATAAAAGTTGTAATTTACCTGAAAATGTCACCCAATACTTATACCTGTTTGCCTCTAATTCACTGTATTCGATATTTAAATAACTAAATATAAAGACGGACCGAGTGTAGTAGACAATTAACATTCTCAAACATTGCTCACAAAATAAGTCATTTCCAGGTTCGCATGATCTTGTTCTTCGTTTCATATGATAATTTATTTATTGTTCATAAATTGTTCCGGTATTTTCCCTTATCGATATTGCCGTCCAATCACGAAGCCTTAGTTATGGCTGCAATGTCCCCGTACATACATACTTTATGCTACTACCCATACAAAGAGTTTGTTTATCGGATGTCAAACGTAACATACGTACTGAGAAGCATAATATTGGCATTCAGACGATAAAGTATTTCTTAAGCTGTCCATATCAAGTTGATTCAAGTTAAAGATAAGTTTAGACTACGACAGAAATTGCAACACAAGTGTCAGGCATCAATTTCTGTCATAAAACCCGTAGATTCGATACTCATTTTCATGTCAGAATGAATGTCACAACATTTATTTATCGAAACTTTATGCGTATTTATATGCATAGGCGGACTTTATGCAACAAGGCAATCTCTTCCAGACAACCTTTGGGTTAAAAATACTTACACTGTGGGAGATGTATAAAAACAACAAATATATTTTATTTTAATTTTAAATTAATATAAGAATGTGACTTCTGCCTATGATGGAATAATGCTGTGACACAGTGTATAACATAGATGCTAAAATGATAAACGAACAACCAAATGAAAGACAAATAATAAGATTGGCTGGTCAACAAACAATTTATTTATTCAGAGAAGGCAACGGTCTTTGTTCTATTTCCGCACTGTATGGTCAAAGTGTGCGGTGGCAAGTTAAATTAGCGAATGGAAGATCCTAAAGGTCAATCTCAAACGGGAGCGATATTATTTTAAACTGGAATTATTTATATGTTGCTGTTTTTAGCTGTTCTTCTTTTAGATGCGGTTGAGATTTAGATATCATGAAATGAAATGTAAATAGATAAGCATTAAATAAAAAGCTTTCTCAACTTTTATTATCACTGTTGATTTAAATGATTCAGAAAAAACTTATCGTGTATCAACTGCTATAATAATAAAAACGTGAGTGTTAGCTCAAGCAGTTTGTTTTGAAATTTGTAATACCTACCAGACTGATTGACCGACTGCATCCTGTCAACACGAGATTGTAATAAATCAAACACGCGGCTATTAGCGACACGCCCCTCTTTGTTACATAGGTACCACTTGAGACTTGTACAATATAAAATAATCTAAGAAATTTTGAAACGGCTAGCTGACACTTCCCGTGACCCGATCGCTGGCATTTACTTTTGCCAGAGGTTTAGCATTGCCATTCAACATGGCAATGCCGCCAGTCTCTTGGGCACGCACAGACAGCGTTGAGGAATATTTTTTGATTAGATACTCTATTCTATTTTACTCTATTTTTTAATATTAGTATTTATAAAATTCAAGAAATTACGCAGATTGAAAATAAAATAACTCATTGACCAAGCATCATTCACTATAAAGAATCTACCTCTTTTCCTTCAACATTGAACGTACTCTGTCGCAAGCAATTAATATAACACGCCAAGTTCAAGCGGCCCCTATAATAATTCTTCCATTGATCAACTCAACTCGACGTATTTTTTACCATCAAATAAAACAGTCCAATATAGCCATTGTTCTACTTTGTTGCGGCTCAATCACGCACACAAACGATGCTATTTGTTCAAATTCAGTACCGGGCACATTGTCGCACGATACAACAAAATCCAAATTATTGTTATTCTGAAATATGTATTGTATGAGGACACGTTCACACTTAACGTTTTCACCAACTAAAACATCCCGAACAAAAATATAAATCTGCCACATTTACATTTTCACCGAAAAGTATTGCCAAGTTTTCGCTTTTCCGAAAGCGATTTATGCATAGCTGTGCCAGATTACCTGAAATACAATTTTGTGGAATGTTTAATTTTCTTTTAAAACATGTTTACTCGAAAGCCCGAAACAAAAACAAGATAAGATTTTGCGACCAAGGCCTCTGTGGCTATCAGTTATGTAAACAAATATTAAAATGTAACATGTATCTTTGTGTAATTAGCGGACTAATTATTCGCTGTAGAAAAATACGAATAATATGTGAGTGTAGTTTCATTAGAACGCACCCTTTGTATGACGGGTATCGGCTGCGTCAGGGTGCGGTGTGGGCGTCGGCGACGGTGGTGAGCGGAGCGGCGGGCGCCGGCACCCCGCGCGCGCCGCGCTTCGCCCCTCGCACGAGACCATTTGACCATTGACATACCACACTCATTAAATAGGTACCTTTTTTATGGGAAATTATCAAATGACTTTCCCGCTCTAGACGGAGCGGAAGGGAGTGTCAGACTCTTACTGACTAAAATCCACCCGTAATCCTTGTGCCCTTTTGGTTCCAGGGCCGCGGTGACTCTTTCGAACAAATTCCGCAACCCTAGCAGGCACTGACCCTATGCGGCCTTGCCTTCTTTACTGACAGCTCTTTGAGGCGCGCGTGGAACACGAAGCGCCGTCGATCCGGGCTTGGTTACTACCGGACGGCGAGCCATCCATAGCGCGCCATCCGCAGACCCACTCAATAAATATATTAAGTTTATTTTTTATTAGATTTATTATCTTTAACTTGCCTATAAGCGAGATGACACACGCGAAGCTGGAGTGTAGATTAGAAGAAGATATACCTTATTCTAAATTCTATTACAACTAGACATGAGTCACTTAACTGAGTTAAAAATTTGCATTAGGTACTACGTATTGGAACAGCAAATATTTTTCTATTAAAATATGGGCTGTCTACTATTTTCAATTTTCACTTTTAACAACTATTCAGTAAAGAAATTTCATCCTGATCCTTATTTAAATATTATATTTAATAGCTCAATATAACGCAGAGCTAAATATCTATGTATTTAGCTACATAAACTAAATTGAAATTCAGATTCATTTGCGTAACTACAACTAATAAATACTTTTACTGTAAAGTCAATATTATTATATCTCAGTTTTATCAAATGGAATATAAAGTCTATCAATTCTATTTAAATTTTAATTTAAAGTCGACCCGACTCACAACCCAAAACCGATTTTTCAAACGACCAGACTAATTTTTCAATGTCTGCCATAGATACAAATTCTTTTATACGTTATTGCCTAATTAAATTACTGGAATTTAAGAGGTTTATAAAACGGTCAATAACGCCTAATTCTTATCCGCAGACGTTTTTTAGTATTCTATCAAGGCTTGAAAAAAAGCTAAAAAAAAGTAAACATCATTAAGTCCCTCACCATCATTAAATTATTCATTTTAAATCTGTATCATTGAACGGACATCTTAATAAAAGTTGTGTATACTCATTAGTACGTACTCAAATACACGTGACTTTGCGTCCACCGACGTAATAGTACACGAGCATACATTGACGAGCGGCTGATTGTGCCAGCTGGCAGTCGGCATTGGTTCCCCGAATCTGTTGCTGTATAAATTATACAGCGCCTGTGTTTACACTACTGACGTACGAACGATTTCGGACGCGTTCTACAGACGAGACTGTCTTTCCTGAAATATGTTTCGAAGGCTGAAAACGTTTTTGTCTTAATTAAATACAATCGTTGTCTCACCACATTAAAGTATTTCACGATCTCGTAAAACAGTCTTCTATAGCATCCTTCCTCTAGTCATTCTGACTCACATGTTTGTTGTCTATTTCATGTAAAGCTTCATCACAAACGTGAACTATTCATACCTAACGTGTATGTGGGCGTGGCGGTCCTCTATCTTGTTCTACTACACGGCCACCATGTAAACTTTAGCCCACAGCCACAGTTTGATTCTGTTCCTAACTATGTACGTACATGTTTGTGATTAAACTTAGGAACAGACTCGAATTCGCTTCTGCATTTCGTATGGCGCACGTGCACCAGATATACTGAAATATTAAGCAGTTTCAACAACCTGCGCGGTAAGATAGCCACTCGAGATTCGAGTACGTGTTATGGGTGCTTTACTGAACGGATAAATGAAATTCAATCGAGTGAACATGTTGAAGTCTAACAAACAAAACTGCTTCATAAAAATAATGTTATGATCTACCGTCGCCCCACTTTAGCACTCTGAGAAAACAATTCAAAATTTTACAGCTTCAGTAAACCTATTCCAAATAAGATCTGATGATAGTAGAACAGGGTCAATATGTCTTTAGTACATTGAATTATGGCTATAAAACGAACGTCGTCACACCAATTTGTAGGCAATGGTACGAGTACAGTAAAAAGTGATATTCATCTTGGCAAATAGGCGTAGAAACTTTCTAATCTCATATTGTCACGAAACTGTGACATCTGTCATATTAATTATCAGCCACAGGGTCGAGGAACGTGTCGAGTATATTGGAGTGGTCAGAAGTTTCCACGAACGAGAGATAAGACATGATAGCGCCACTCCCAAACTTGTTTTTACTCACTCATAGGAAGTCTGTTACAATGTGCGCTTTAGAATAATTCCTGGCCTGTATGTATGTGTCCTAATTAGAACTGTCTTAATTTTTATAATCCGTTGTTAAACACTTCACTTTGGTAGAAAATGGATCATCAGATGGCAAAAAGGGTCTTAAAGATCTGCTAAACTCGATTGATTAATCTACTTTCAAGTCCACCATGTTCAATGCGCATGCCAAAAGCGGTTTCCTTCAGTGCTTTGGCACAATTCAAAACTAATAAACCTGTCGGCTGTCATAAAAGATAATTTTATGTTTTTGCTTTAAATTATCAAACGTTAGACAGTCAATAAAATGGATATGATTACAGATTTTCAAAAGATATGCTTTAACATACTTTAAATTATCACTAGTCATCCGTTATTTATGGAAAACCACTTTCATTTCCCTTATAATTTAATGTTTTCCATTAATATTTCGCTAAAAGTAGGAAATGTATAGAACATGTATTTATTAATTATCCAGGCAATATGAAGTATAGAGATGCTAATCTTGCCTAATTAGATTTACGATGTGTACAATTGTTTGGTATTACAAATATGTGTTTAGATTACGTCGGGGCAGGAAACAGATAATGTAGAACTACACCTTCGTAGACTAGATATAATCGGACTGAATATAAATCTTATATTCAATTCTACTCAACTTGTTTCTCTCCAGCAAACTCAAATGTGAGAGAATGCACTTTTGCAGACCTATCTCGTTCTATTTAATTGTGTACGTGTTTATATGTCTGATTCTAAAACTTCGTTATGTTCGATTTTTATTTTTAATGTCTCTAGTTCCATTATTTCAATGATAGTCGTTTAGACAAAGGTAAATGTATGTGCAACTTGTTCTTAATCATTCTTATAGTTCCCTGGCCTCCTGCCAGTTTCCACTTTGCTTAGAGGAAGGTTTTTCGATCATTAGTAAACGTTCCAGTTACTTCATTAATATTTTATAAAAGTTTATTCTGCTCTGCTTGACAAGGTTCTTCAGAAAAGAGAACAGCTCAAATTATCCTGTCATTTAGTTTTCTGTTTATTGATAACAATTGTACAGTTTAATGGGGTTTAATTAAAAGACTTGATGATTATTATCGATGTCCGGAAAATATTTAACGGCGATAAATTAACGTCAAGGTCTCGCCACGTCGTAGACATTACTGTAGCACGCACATTGTACACATACATACCTACTCATAATACCTATATGAGCACATCGTTAAAAGTTTACTCCGATATATCATATCTACATCTGTAAACATTTATATTTCTAAAATTACACAGATAATCACCTACTTCAAAGATCGTCCAGGGCAATGCACTTTTCATAAGCTATGTAATCATTAATAAGTATTCGTCGATTCTCTTAGGCTACCTAATTACTTTAGCATACAATGCTTTTGCCAAAAACAGTTCGTTTCTATTAGCACTGTTGGCATTGTTTGCGATTTAATTTACATAAATGCCGCCTGAACTAACAGTTGTTTTTTTTCTATTTCAGCAACGCTTATCACCGCTACAGCGGGTACCTGCTATGGCTGGCCCTCACCTACATTACCGTACCTACAATCACCTGAGAGCAGGATACCAACTTCACCTGACGAAGGATCATGGATAGTCTCGATAATGATCTTGTGCTCGGCGCTGACGCCTATCCCCTCCGCCTACTTTGCCGACCGGTTCGGCAGGAAGACGACGCTGCTCCTCGGTGCGGTGCCCTTCATCCTCGGCTGGGTGCTGGTCATCGTAGCCAACTCTGTTGCAATTCTCTACGTGGCCCGGATGTTCTCGGGCCTGGGCTACGGCATCGTCTACACAGTCGCTCCCATGTACACAGGAGAGATCGCCACCAATCAAGTTCGAGGGGCTCTCTCTACACTCATCACGTTAATGAATAAAGTAAGTATCTACATCAGCATGACGCACATTCCCCACTTCTGATGCAATGCGAACAGAATGTCCCGTACAGGCCTTGTTTATTGAAATCGACACATTATCTCGTCAGTGAAACGAATCGTTTTATTAAACAGGTGTTAATAAATTATTCATCGCCTAATGAGTTACTTTAGTTCCATCTGTGAACACAGATATTTGAGGTACACTAAATTAAGTTATACAAAGGATTGGATAGTCATTAATAGAAGGATGCTCATAATGTCATGTGAGAAGTTCCAGTGGAGTGATGGATCAATGTCGGATATAATGGCGCACAATTGATCAAGTTCAATGAAATAATTGAGTGAGTCGATCTCATTGCAATTATTCACTCTGGATAAGTTCAACTAATGGGCGATATCCTTTGCAACGTAAGAAGCAATTCCAACCATAAATTATGTCTCGTGGAGCCTGCTGTGCCTTATCACGGAGTATTTACATATTCCATGCTCTGTTGCCTGTTTCATAAGCTCACATACTGCTTTGAGAGTTAGATATGCGATTTCTAAATGATATATTCGTAGAATCGCACGGTTTGTACGTACTTGTGCAACCAACAGGTGTACGGTTTCCTTTGTCCGAGTCCATTGCACTACATACATAATACTCATCTTGTTACATCGAGCACGTCATTCGAGATATTTCGGTTAAATTGTGAGACATTAATATCCTATGAATGCTTGAAATTGGAGATATGGGAATGCTAAAATATCATAGTAAAAACTTAACTTAGTCAAAGCCTAGCTTGCGTTGGTATTAATTAAATAGTCTCATCTATAGCTATCTTATATCTAATATTATTCTAAATATATAAAAGCGTATGGTGACTTACTCAGTCATCACGAAATATTGAAAATCGGTTGACGTATAAAGATGAAATTTGGCAGGAATGTAGATTAAGGATTTTAAGAAGCTTCTCCCGTATAGCAGTGAAAAGGGTTGAAGTTTATATAAAAAATCTTATTCCATAAGTTTTTAAAGTTGAAACTTGGCCCAAATACTGGCCAAAGTGAACTAACAATGGTTGGCATTATTAGCTTTTGACAACTACCGGGGTGTTAATGTTTGTATGGAAACATCTTATTCCTTGGGTATATGAACTTGAAACTTGGCACGAATACTGACCTTAATAAATAATGGAATTAGTTTTTCAAAACTATCCCCAAATGGAATAAAGGGGGAAAGGATTAGGGGGTGTTACAGTTTCAAAGGAGGAATCTTAACGCTTGGTCTGATGAAGTTGAAACTACAAAATAAGAATTACGTGTTTTTTGATTCATCGGAAATCAATCTCTAAAAGGATGAAAAGGGGTGATGATGTTTTTAGGGAAGGACATTACTGCTTGTTTCAATTTACTTGGATATTGATATAACCAATCTAAAAGTGGTATAATTGATACGCATCTAACGATTTTTGTCTTAATCAACCCCCAACGGGGTGAACGGCACAACATTGTGCTGATCCAACCAACAAATAAAAAATAAATCGTTTAGATTAATTTTCAAAAACGATTCTTTATAGTCTATTTCCCCTTAACGGAGCGATAACTTTTCTGGAGAACCTACTAAATCGAAGTTGAAGTCGCGAGCGAAGTGATAGTGTGTAGCTATAAACCAGTCATACAGCAAAAACCAGCGCAGTATATACCTAATAATATTTTTATCAAAAGTCATAAAATGTTCACGTGATAAGCCAGTGATATTACCATAAAACACATTATACGTACGCACAGCTCCTATTGCTATTAGTTATAGTAAATTAAATTACTCTCGAGGATGCCGCGCCACACAGCAACCTAGGGAAATTACATTGGAGAGACATTTTATAGAGGTAGCATCGTCAGTGTACGTGGGTTTAATCAAAAGCTATTCACCGTGATCTTATATGACAGCAATTTATTTCTCATTGTGTTGTATTTGCACGTCATTAAGCCCTGCAGGCCCACGAGCTGGCGCGACAGACAAACGTGACTCATTACCTCAATTACGCACTGCGCATGGTTTCCCACAATTCATATATATAAAATTTGAAATGTATAGAAAATACTACATTTATGCGCATTTCTATGAGCTTAGAACTGACGTATGTAGGTCTATTGTTAATTTTCTGAACTTCAGATCATTATAGCTATCCAAATCCTTATTGAATTCGGTTTTGTTTGTAATAAAATTTATTGTGATATTTCTGGAATTAACGTGTACGTGTGTTGTATTCAGTTAATCATTGTAATGATTTTAATCTTCACATAAACTTGTACTAAGCTGCCTTATCTTGACAAATAATGATGTAAACCCATTATTTGTGGTTGCAAATGACTAACCCTGGTATGATATGAATTCATCTGTAAAACGAAGGCATAATAAAACGTGTCTAGATATCTATAATCACCCAAACGTAGTTTCATGATATTTCTTGTGAATTACGACAGATAATACTTTTAAGTTTTACTTGATAGTGTTCTAGTCTTAAGCACAGCAGAAAAATAATGTATGTGTTTCTCTTTTTCCAGGTCGGAATTCTTGCCCAGTACTGCATCGGTCCGTTCGTGTCGATGCAAACCCTCGCCGCCATCAACTTGATCCTTCCCGTCACATTCGTCATCACCTTTATATTTTTGCCAGAATCTCCTTACTACTACTTAAAGTTTGAGCGAAGCGAGAGAGCAGAACGCTCCCTCAGGAATCTACGTAGTGGTGACATTAGAACTGAACTCAAAAGTATAGAACTGAATGTCCAAGAGGACATGAAGAACCGAGGAACATGGGGGGACTTGATCTCTGAAGCTACTAACAGGAAAGCTATGTGGATCACGCTAGGCGTGTTCACGATACAGCAACTATGTGGCAGTGCTGCTGTGGTGGCGTACGCGCAGGTCATCTTTAATTGCACAACCTCTTCCGTCAATGCAACCGTATTGGCGAACTCCACCGCCACCGCCGGTGGCATAGAACCCTACCAAGAGTCTATAATTCTTGGATGCGTGCAAGTAGCAACCTGTGTCCTGTCAGTAATACTCGTCGACCGCGTCGGAAGGAAGCCCCTTCTGTTGCTATCAGCTCTCGGAGTGGGGCTTATGAATGGCACAATTGGAACATATTTTTACTTCGACCACGTCAACAAAGAGGCAGTGGCCCATCTTCACTGGCTGCCTCTAGCTGCCCTTCTCGTTTACATCGTGTGCTATGCCATCGGGTTGTCGACGGTACCGTACGTCATCATTGGAGAGATGTTCCCCACTAACGTCAAGTTATACGCTTCCTGTGTTGCCCATATCTATACTGGCATCTCCATGTTCGCAGTTCAAAAACTATTTCAGGTGAGAGTACTTTTTAGGGCGTACTATTAATAAATAGAAATAGATTTTCAACGCTGAATTTTCGTAAAATCAAACGCCACCTTCTAACAAAATTACCATTTATTTTACAAATAAAATTTTTGTACATAGTCACTGCAATAAATACCAAACAAAATATTTTTAAACTATTCAATACAATTTACAAACGCTACCTTCTGCACACAATATTATCCAATAAACCTAATTGGATCACGGTAACTTGCTCTAACGTGAAACTGTTGTCATTCCAGGTGGTGAAAGACGCGTACGATATCTACACAGTATTCTGGGGCTTCGCCGCATTCTCGATGATGGGCCTGGTGTTCATGCTAGTGATGTTGCCGGAGACGAAGGGCAAGTCGTTCGCGTGTATCCAGGCGCAGCTGAAGAGGGAGGTGGCGCGCGACAACGCCAAGAAACTCGCCACCGTCGAGTACTGAACACCGGAGACATCGTTCACCGGATAACTTCTCAATAGTTTAGCATAAGCTTTACTTTAATGTGTTTTAAGGGATCAAGCAAGTTGGAATGACAGTTAAGGATATTGATACTTAAAGTTTAATATACTTATAAACATAGAATAGTGTAACAACGTACAGTTTTCTATAAAGTATTGTAGACACTATTACAAGAGTAGCCTGTGTATGCACAGTAGAGGGAGTATGGAGGGGGCTAGGAGGGCTGCGCCGGAGAAGGCGGTGAAGTCCTCGGGGTCGTAGCTGGCGGGCAGCGCGCGCGACCTGATCACGCTCGCGTACAGCTTGGCCGATTGCTTCGCCGTCCTCGTCTTGTTCGGACTCTCGAAATCAACGAGATACAGACCGAAGCGGGACCTGCAAAATGCATTTACAACTGTGAAATGAGTGAAATTAGACATTTCTGACTGATGTATGAGTTTTATTCCGTGTTTATTCCACATCAAAAAGACAACTGAATGCAAAGACGTAAATATTTCATTATTTGGACTATGTCAACTAGATAGACTTGTTGATAAGAACTTTATTTATGATTTTAGCTATATCGTTACACTGTGTAATCAATAGCTAATAAAGTCCAATTAACTGAATCGTTGATTTGCATTTTAGCCTAACCAATCGCTTTAGATAAATTAGCTCCGCCGATATTTTCATGACCAGAATAAATCTAGATACTGTTGTTTATTGCTAACCAGACTACACAAGAGAAACCTTTGCATGAATACTGGAAGCAAAATATTTTAAAGCTATTAGAACTTTAAGGTCTGCAATCTTTAAAGACTAGAAAACTAATCAAAATAAACTTAATAAATCCATCAAAGAAATGTTAAAATTTTCCCTTTGATGCCCGTGGAAATGATGACCTAATAAATAATCCAATATACGAAGATGATAAACATAATAAAACAAATGGCGATCGTAAGATAAATTATTGATAGCGTACGGAACGCGCCTCCAAAACATTTTGAAGTTGATAAAATTAGAAAGAAATTGTAGTCTGAGATATAGGTCGATAAAAATAGTTTCGGAATTGGGTGCCTTATGACGCAAACAGACGGCTAACCTACGCCATTTTGATAATGTAGGTATAATACATACTCGTATATCCTAGATCACTTTCAGGAGACAATAGGTAGGTACTTTAAATGCATAATGCAGTGGAACTTTTATCGAGCCGACTACGAATTGTTATACTCTATGCTGACTACCACTGATTGGAGTATGATTTACGATATGAATGATTTGGAGGATATGTTAAATATTTTTTATGATAAGTTAGGTGTTATTTTAGATAGTTGCGTACCTCGGAAAAATCTTAAACGCGAAAATTCTCGTTACGTGTATCCCGAATGGTACACCGCAGATATTATAAGGGACATAAAGAATAAAGCTAAATTTCATAATTTTTTTAAAAAAACAAAGCAGGATAGCGATTATTCTGAATTTTCTAAGTATAGAGCTCGAATTAAAAAATCTATAGAAATTGCACACAAACAACACAAGTATAAATTACAAAATCAATTCTCTAAAGATCCAAAATCATTCTGGCAGTATATTAGGTCCAAGCGAAGTAGGTTAAGCAGGCAAATTATTATACAGGATGGTCAACAACTTTCGGATGAGGAGTGTGCTCGACAATTTGCGGCATTTTTTGAGTCAGTGTATAACAAAGAGCGGCCGCGGCTGGATGCGCGCGTGGCGGAGGCGGAGGCGGGAGCGAATAGTGCGCGAGTGCACATCGAGACTCTTAGTCTTCAAGACGTAAGGGAAGCGCTCATAAAGCTCAAGCCAAAGCGCTCATCAGGCCCCGATGGCATTCCAGCGTTTCTGTTCAGAGATTGTGGCAGGGTGCTAGCTGAGCCCCTACATCATATTTTTAATACTTGTTTAAAACAAGCAACGTTTCCACCTAGGTGGAAAATCACGCGAGTTATTCCGGTTCCCAAGGGTAAGTCAGGTCCCGATGTTAGTGGCTACAGACCGGTGGCAGTGTTGTCGACACCTGCTAAAGTGTTCGAGTCTGCCATCCAACGCTGCGTGCAGGCTCAAGTGCACGCACAGCTAGCGGACGCGCAGCACGGGTTCCGGCCGGCGCGCAACACTGCCACTAATCTGCTTAACTTCATGGCGCGCGTGGTACCGGCCGTAGATGCTGGTGTGCAGGTAGACGCGGCATATTTTGATTTTAAAAAGGCGTTTGATACCGTTGATAATGATGTACTGTTAATGAAGCTGGCAAAAGCTGGCTGCACACCGCACCTCTTACAGTTCTTCGCCAGCTACTTGAAAGACCGACAGCAGTACGTCGACTACAACGGGGTCGAATCCGAGCCATACTACACCAGATCAGGAGTGAGCCAAGGCAGCAATTTGGGTCCTCTCGAATTTATTTTAATGATAAATGACTTACCTGAGGTAGTCAAACATAGTTTATGTTTATTGTTTGCAGATGACCTCAAATTGCTGCTTGAGGTCAAAGGTGGGTTGGACTGTGAGAGACTGCAGGAAGACATAGATAGAGTGGTAGAGTGGAGCCACACAAATAAACTCTACTTCAACTCAGCGAAATGCTCAGTGATGACATTTACGCGCGCGAAGACTGCCCTCGCCTTCGAATATAAAGTAGAGGAAGCGCCGATGCAGCGAGTGTCTCAGATACGTGATCTAGGAGTACTGCTTACCCCGGATCTTACATTCCGGGATCATATAGTTAAGATTTGCAAGAAAGCTTACAGAAACTTGGGTTTCGTGCTGAGACAATCGCAGGGATTCACAAGCATTTCCACGCTCAGGGTGCTGTATGATGCTTTGGTAAGAAGTCACTTGGAACACAGTGCGGTGATTTGGGCTCCTCATGAAGCGAAATACAATGTCATGCTGGAGCGAGTACAGAATAAATTTACAAGACACTTGTATTTCAAACTTTATGGGGTGTACCCATTTTACCCGCTTATGTATCCTACGCTGTTTGTACTGGGTATGGTGGGGTACAATGAACTCAGAGTGCGCCGGGAATTTACACTCGCAGCGTATGCACTAAAGCTCCTGCGTGGAGTAGCGCATAACCCGGGTGTGCTGCGTCACCTGAAGCTGTGTGTGCCAGACCGGTACGTGTGGAGGCGGCAGCGACCGCCACTGCTGGCCGTGCCTGCTGCCAAAACCAACCTGCTGTCCAAAACACCTCTCACCCGCACAGTATGTGTGCTTAATGAAGTGCATGAGAGGATTGACATATTTTCGTGTAACCTGAGTGAATTCGCAAGAGTTTTGTTGAACTTTGTTAGTTATAGTTAAATATGGTACGCCCAATTTTATTTATTTTTTTAAAGTTCCCTTTTTTGTATAATAATTAGATATAGATTTTTTTGAGTCCGTCGTTAGATTAAGTTTTTTTAATGTTGTTTCCTATTTTTAAAGTTAAGATTATTATTAAGTAAGTATTAGCATTAAGTTTTTGAAACCACTATTGTATTGGGGTCAACCTGTAAAGATAGTGTGTGTTAGTGGAATAAATAAATAAATAAATAATCGCGACACCCTTGAAATTCAAAAAAAAGAACAACGCACACATCACATTAAAAAGTGATACTCATAAGTCACTAATCACCATTATATGCAGACATATTACGATAAAAATAAATTTTATCTTGCAGACAATCGCAAACTTTGCAAATTCATGACGATATTTGTTTTTTGGAATGATAATGATCGGATTAGACGTGATAGTTATTAAAACAAATAAAATGATTCACTCGAATGGATTAAGAAGGATGATCAGTGGCAAGATAATTTTAAGCGTGAGACCATAGATATATATTTTATATTTCTATGCGTGAGACCGACTTATTTTTCAATGGGACATGCTGAAAAACAAAATCGGAACATCGAGGTCTTGTCCCCCTAAGCCTTTTGAACTACTAAACGCTTTGTTCTCATTTTCTGAAACATAGATCATCTTTTCCAATTGATAATGCGCCATGGATAGCTTTGACTATTTTTACTGCCTTAACCAACGTCGAACCCAAATCTGGAGCTGCAAATTTTACCACCAGATAACTCTGATTGCTGCCTAAAATACAACCTATGTAGACTGTTTAGATGTCATATTTGTGGTTTAATATAAAATGTATTTATAAAAAATAATGCCCGCCCTACCAAGTTGCTGATGTATAATAGTTCCTAATCGTCAGCTAGTACCTAATTACAAAGTAATCTCCTACATTCACCCAATAGTGCCATCTAGTATCAGTTTAAAAGAATAATATGAAAATCACACAGCTCTAGACAGAACGTATCTTAATTTCAAAATTTGCCAGTAGATGTCGCTCCTCGTCTCGTCTCGTAATTATTGTTCATAGCCCTATCAACGAATTCCTTGCGTTATATTGTAATTATAAAACCATCTGCAATTAGTTACGTATTATTAAGGTATAATTTATTGCACGGTTATGAGCCCAAGGTTACTGAGACGAGATCTTTGTTATTACCTGAGCAATTACTCTGCTTTTGATAAAATCTAGTCACAAAATCTACAGATATGCAGTTAAATCTACAAATACGCTATTTACCTTTGAATATCTTCATAGTGCATCATTACCATTAAATGACTAGTGGCAAAATTCCAAAAGTTGATTTGTTTTTTGAGATAAAAACATACTACCTAATAAAGTTATTGAAAATTACTTTGTGATACACAACATTATATCAATTCCTCATAATTGGCTCGTTAAAACTGTTGAATCAATCAATTTTTACAATCAGTATCTACTTTATGATCATAACTTCGTGCAATATACCTACTTACTCAAATGATCTTGATCGTCACGACTAATTTCTGCCCACCAAAATAAGTACCTAGTTGCCCTAGAAAATTTTGGGATGGGGAAGTTAAATAGGTGTCAATTTATTTGAATCCTGCCTAAGATCTTAACCAAAATGCGAAACACGAATCCTATCACCAAAGGACGATGATAAATATGATTTTCAACCGACTTCCAAAAAAGGAGGAGGTTATCAATTCGACTGTAAGTATTTTTTTGTGTCTGTTAAGTACCTCATAACTTTGTACTATTTTGATGATTCTGAAATTCTTATTCTTAAATGGGACCTCACGACAAGCACCAACTTTCGAATATAAAAAGAATCATCAAAATCGGTACAACCAGTATACAAAGTTACAGGGTAACACACACAAAAAAAATACAGTCGAATTGAGAACCTCCTCCTTTTTTGGAAGTCGGTTGAAAACGAAAAAGCAACCAAAAACACCGAGTTCCAAAATTAAAGTTATCTTGTAATTTTTGTTTTTTTTTTGTGTAGAAGTCTGTTGTATTTTCTTGTAAAAAGTTTTACTGCCCGGCGCCCATTCTTAGACCACAATGAACATTTCCTAAAAACAATAAGGTAGGTAGATACAAAACAATACTTACACATAACCGTCATCCCATTCGAAGTTATCCATGAGACTCCACGCGAAGTATCCTTGTACATTGACCTTGTCTTCATGTATGGCGTGCAGCAATGCGTTCAAGTAGTGACTATAGTAAGATACTCGAGCCTTGTCCTCCAATCCAGAGAAGTCAGCATATCCATTCTCGGTGACAATTATAGGAACACTGTCGTAAGTCTTGTTTATCCATTTCAGCAGACGCCTGAAGCCGAAAGGCACCACCTGAACAAAAGAATGTTGTTAGACACTGTATTTAACTTGTTAATGGAATCGTTCGTTGTTGCGACTCGCAAACAGTCCTAGTAGCCAAATAAAAGGTAGTCAAAAGGTCTAAGGTCAACCTGGGTAAGAAAGATGGTGATGTAAACTTTTTCCTTTGCACTTGAACCTTTGCTTCGGCATAGCTACTGAAAAGTGTAATAAAATGTCGTGTCTTCAGTTATTCAAGGTTAAATGTCATCTCGCGTTCTATCTCAAAAACGGTTTAGGTTATAAAAATGTTTGTAGATATGAGAAACAATTTTTTATCATAGATGAGCGTACCGTAGTGACCATATTTACGAAAAACCGACAAGATTACAGACCGTCTGAACAGACAAATGTCGCTGTGATAAACATTTTTTATGTAGAGCTAGACTAGTGTATTTGTTATTTTGGGGTGAAATCCCTAATTCGACTGGACTAGACCTTTTTAAATGGTTGTACATATAGTTTTTATTTCAAATTTTCTTAGATTGTTTCAAAAGACTAAATAAACAGTTCTTCTTGTATTTGGAACTATAGCTCAGCGCTATCTCGCATTATTTCGACCGTAATACAATAAAGGTAGGGCAGATAAGTCCCATCAATTTGCATTGTCAAGTATCCTCTTAGAAGATTAAATAGATTTGTTTCTATTTTCAGAATAGGTATGTTTTTTGTCGAAAAGTCATTCTTTGTAAAATGTTACCATTGACTGAGATAAAGACAAGCAGGTTTTAAAACGTGATAAGGTTATCACGGGTAGATCTTTCAGTCGTAACCTTGCAGTATATCAATGACAAAATGGCTCAAAACTGGAACAGACCGAGGCAAAATGATTATGGGCTGTAATGCTTTTATTTTAAGTCCTTTTGAAGAAAACATCGTTCTCAAGGACTTTGAATATAATTAGAAGTCCTATTCCCCAATCGAGTCCATCGCTATAAAAACGAAAAAAAAACGTCGATTCGTGTCAACAATACAACTAGCTATAACAGTCAGGTTTTTGGCTCGAGTGAAGGAAATGACTTGGAATATAGGGTTAATCCCCAGAGATCGAAACCATAGAGACTTGCCAGTTGTACATAGTGCATAAAAAAGTGTGCCATTACCTTAAGCCAAGACGAAGAAGAATCTGAAGGCCACTTCGGGTCTTGGACTCGGACGATTCCAACGTCGTTTTCGTGCGAAGGAATAGCTCCAACAGGTTTATCGGCCATAGACAGGAGGTACGTGGTGTAGTGGTTCAAGCCGAAGAAGTCAGCAGTTCCTTTGATGTAGTTCACCTCCTCGGGAGTGAACTTTGGCAGTCGGGAGCGAGTGTAGTTCTGTTGTAGACTCTTCTCGTCAACAAGCTTGATGAGTTCGGCAGGGTAGTCGCCCTCTTTCGAGTACACTGGGTGAGCGTACCACCCCAACTGAAATTGCATAATGATAATTCATATATTTGAACATATTGTTCAATTAAATTTTCTGAGAAACTGTTCTAAAAAAATAATTCATTTCAAGCTATTTGCATTCGGGTCTACAGGGTTAACTACTAAGTGACTTGAAATTATGAATTTAGTTGAATTTGAAGTAAAGGTTTTCCGCAAAGCCACCATTTCCTTGACGGAAACGGGGCTTTTAGCACTCACATTCTAAATAAGCATCTAAAATACTTAAACACAAGTACAGCTTCTTCTTGAATAACCAGCCAGTGAAAGGGAGACTTTTTTTGTATTTCAAAATCGAAATATTAAAAGTTTCGACTGCACATTCGCTAGGCCTTAGGAATGCATATATCAAATGTTATTACAACCTTATTCCAATTGCAGTCTAGAATAGCAATCAGTACTATCAGCTTTACTCGGTACATTACACAATTACCTACATCTAAAAATACTTACAGTATACGTGTAGGTACATTACAAACATTACCTACCTAAGTCTGACTTTACGTTCCACTGAACAATTACATAAAATATTTCATAAGTATTGTGCGCTGACATTTCAGTAAAACCTGACCTTGAGAAGTTTTTCTGAATGATCTTACCCGGTAATGCAGGTTGTTAAGTTAAATAGTACAAAAATGGAGCATGATAATAATACTCACGTGTGTTTTTAAGTACAATTCAGCAGCTTCTCTGTCTTCTGGCGTGTCCTCTTTTGGTTCAGCCCAGTTCGAGTCCAAGGACAAACCAATCATTCCTGAAAGCAAAGACGCAGATTAGTTACGGCTAGTAGATTAATTTAAAACAAGTCTTAATATCTTATTTTAAGGCTTTGATTCCATTGACATTGACGTTCCATTTTCCTGTGCTTGTTATGAGGTGTACAATAAAATATACTATGATGAATAATAATCCCGTATTACCTTTGTTGACATGGCGGTAGTTCTCATTGAAGAGGTGGTAGACACTCGCATGTGCTTTCAAAAGATTGTGAGCGCAAAGGTACTCAGCAACTCCATGTCGGTTCAAAGCAGGCGCTCTGTAGGTGCCGCCGTAGCCTTCCAAACAGGTCTGCATCGGCTCATTGAACGTCACCCAGTACTTCACCTTTCCCGCGAAATTATCGAACAAGACCTTCGCGTAATCCGTGTAGTAATCTACAATATGAGAGTTCGTCCATCCACCAATATCCTGCAACTTTTGCGGCAAGTCCCAGTGATAGATCGTCACCATAGGAGTTATATTGTACTTGATAAGTTCATCTATAAGATTACTGTAATACTGGAGACCCAGAGCGTTTATATTATTCGTGAGACCGGTTGGCAAGATCCTCGACCAGGCGATGGAAAACCTGTAGACGTCGACACCGAGTTCGTGGACCATTTCAGCGTCTCTTTTATAAAGATGGTAAGAGTCAGCTGCTACGTCTCCATTTGACCCGTCTTTCACGAATGTTTTGTTATTGTGTACTAGGTGGTCCCATATGCTTTCAGATCTTCCTGAAAATCAGACAATAATTTTACTGTTGCAATGGTTTTTACATTTTCATTTGATTTTTACCCAACTGCCTTAAAAAACTGGACGGTAATGTTTTTCCAGAATATTTAAATGTATGTTTAAACTTTAAATCTTTGCACTCCCTAACGCCAAAACGGCTGGATAGGTTTTAAAAAAATATCTAATTTATTTAATTTTCAACCACAGTTTTGATGTCACCAGCTGCAGACTAGTCAAAGAGTTACTTTTCAGATTTTTTTGTCTTTTTATGCGCCAGGGTTTATTGATACAAGTCATGACTGTCTACATTGTGTTCTTTTAGTTTTAAATAACTGACGTACCATCTTCGTTCCACCCTCCTTCAATTTGGTAAGCTGCCGTAGAGACTCCAAATATGAAGTCTTTCGGGAATGTGTAGTTTGATTTCAAACCCCCGGAAAAGTTGAGGATTTCAGCATTTCTGTAAACAAAAAAAATATGTATAAAGGGTGAATTTTTCCAGTGTACTTGGATTGCCAAATACGGAAATAGCGACACTTTTAAGAAGTTTCGACTCAGATTTTTTTAGTTGAAAATGCAAATACCTACCAACATTTAGTCAATACCCTGCATACATCTGACCCCTCATATAAATAAGAAATAAAAACGTAACACAGGGCAGTGGGCAACTCTTCCGTTTAAAATGCCGACCAGCCCTGGTATCTCCTGTTGATAAATAGATACTGTCCAGTTGATACTTGGTTTCGACTACTTCAAATGAATTAATAATACTGAACGATAACCCAAATTGAAACAATTTTCCAAAACGTTTTTTTTTACGACTCAGAAGCTCCTGGCTAAATAATACATTACTCGATATTCCAGTACTAGCTTCTGTCCGCGACTTCGTCCCCGTGGAATCCCCGATTTTAAAACATTCTTTATCGCTGCTCCGCTCCTATTGGCTTAAGCGTGATGATATATATCCTAAAGCCTTCCTCGATAAATGGTCTATTCAACCCAAAAAGAATTTTTCAATTCGAACCAGCAGTTCCTGAGATTAGCGCGTTCAAACAAACATAAAAACTCTTCAGCTTTATAATATTAGTATAGATAAGCAACGCTTTCTGAGGTCGGTTTGTGGATGGGTGACCGTCTGAACATGCCAAGACTCCTCCGTGTCTCGGAAAGGACGTTAAGCGGTTCATCTCGGCTCTCTTTCGAAAATCTTTGGTAGTCGTTACGGATGGTACCGTATTACTCCGTTTGTGGGTAAAATACTGGTATTCAACTGAATCTGGGTTGACTGGAAGCCGACCCCATTATAGTTTGAAAAGGCTGGGCAGATGATGAAGATTTAGAGCACAGATAGACACCCGATATAATTCAGTAATTGAACACTTTTGTCTTGTCTTAGAAATCCCGACGGCCTATCACTGCGCATGGGTGCGAAGCCATTGAGACCAGCGAGCGATTTTTGGCAACCCTAGGCCCCTAATTACGAAAGTTATGGTGCCAAATTTTCGCATATAATTATAACCAAAATATGCGAAAAAAAAATAACAATATCAGACAGTGTTCTTCTTCTGATAGAGTTTATTAATTTTGAGAATTGCATTGCTTTTCCATTATGCCTACATAAGTTAAAATGATTAATTTGTGGTTTTGTTTAAAAATACCTGGATTTACTTAAAATGCTACTTAATATTAGTCGGTAATACCAGGGCGTCACTGGCCTGCCTTGAGGAACTGGCATGGATCAAATAACATATTTGGGTGGGACAAATATGTTATTTGATCCATGCCAGTACGCAGTTACGCAAAATACGTGATTGGTCGAGGAGTTGCGGCCACCAGCCTGACTCATGTCGGCTTAATACTAATATGTACGTACTAAAGTCCCAACTATATGGGAGCCAGTCAAACCAGATTCAGCTAAATACCAGTATTTTACCTCCATAAATCATTTACTCTAACGCGGCACTACCTACTTGGTAAGACTGGTGTCAGATTTTCTGGCTTTGGCGATCCGTAACAACTGCCGAATATCTAACAATGACAACCAGAACCAAAGGCTCAGCGTGCGAGGTACGGAGAAATCACAAATGGTCACCGATCCACAGACCAACCTCGGCAAGTGTCGCATTACCTTGAAATTCGACCCGTAGGGCTGTTATTCTTAAACCACGAACGCCGTATATATAAATACCTACTATGTATTATTTTAAAGACACTAAACCATGATTATTACGGCTAAATCTACTCGTCTCGCCATCCGCTTTCAAGATTATATAACGATAAGATGATAAAATATTCACTTTTCCTACGTACTAAAACTGTCACAGATAACTTAACACTAAATACACCATCATCTCATATTTTACCATCTGTATGTGTACATTATGGATTGCAATAAACGATCTTGAATCTTGAATCTTGAATCTTGAAATGTTGGTGTATTTCCAGGCATTCGAAATAAAATAGTAGGTAATGGTACTAAACCATTACTAATATATTTCAATAGATGGCGTTGCGTGTATAAAGATAAAAATCATTTATTTGTCCAAAACATGAGTATGCACACCTATGCACACACATGGCATACAAGATGTTACTTAATTTTTTTGTTACAGTCATGTTTTGCCTTAGCGGCGTACAAATATACAAATTGCATATATATCCAATAATTATAAATTTATCCATCAGTCAAATTATCACAATCCAAATTAGAATTAAAAAATTACCACATTTTATATTACATTGTTATTTATTATTATTCATCATTATATTATGAGTACCTACTTCAGAACAATGTCATCAACTCATCATAGATTTAAAAAAATAGTCAGTGAAATGTCAAAGCAATTAAGGATAATCAAATTAAATTAATTTATCATTCAGGAATTCATCAGTGCTGTAGTAAGCTTCTTAATTTTTCCGTAGTATATTCTCTCCAATATTTCGGTAACGTACCTATTATAGAGAATTGGCGTCATACTGAATATACTTTTACGTAGTAGAGCTGTCCTGGATCTAGGAATGCAAAGTTTGCTATTGTTGCGTCTATTACGAATTACTTTATCTGACAATAGGGGGAATAGGTGTGGATTCGCTTCGACAAACATAATAGTCTCTAAAAAGTACACAGAAGAGTTAAGATTTTATATTTTGTTAAAGTGGTTGCAGCTCTCAGTGATATGAAGACCAAACATAGTTCTAAGACACCTCTTTTGAATTTTAAAAACTATATTCTTATTTGTCGAATTGCCCCAAAAAATGACACCATATCTTAAGCTAGAAGACACGAAGCCATGGTAAGCAGTTAACAGTGCGTCAACATTTAACATCGGGGCTAATTTGTACAGTGCATAAGTGGAATTACTATTTTTCTTTGCTTAAGGCTTCCGAATGTGCTTTCCAACCTAATTTACTGTCTATAGTCATTCCAAGAAATTTGGTTGTGTCAACTTTGTCTATTTTACTATCATTATACTGTACAGTACCTGTACAGTACATTTGAAATGGTTGATCTTTGGGGAAAATGCATAATATTATCTTTTTCAAGATTAATCTTAAGATTCTTGTTTTCTTGCCATTTTATCATTGATTTCATGGAGTTGATAATGTCAGCTTCGTATGTGTCTTTATTTTTACAGGTAATGGTACTAGTACTATCATCGGCAAAAAGTGTCATTGGCGGCAGTATAAAAAATAATGGGCCTATGACAGTAACTTGCGGTACGCCAAATTTAACTACATGCTCTTTTGATTTATGTTTACCTTCATGCTTGTTGCTTTTATTAATTGCCGAAATTTCATAAATTGTCTTCTATTGCTTATATAGGATTGAAAAAGGCTTGCTACATTCCCTCTAATTCCCATATGCTTCTAATTTCTCAATCAGAATGTCATGACGCACATGGTCGAATGCCTGTCATGTCACAAAATATCGTACGATGGACTATTCGCATCAACTTTTGGCATGACATTGTGTAAGAAATCATATATTGCCAAGTTTATAGTTTTCCCATTTCTGAACCCTATCTGTTCATTCGCGAGTATATTTTCTTTTTCGAGATAAGTGTACAACTGTTTATATAGATACTTTTCAAATATTTTTGACACTATACTTATAAGGGATATAGGTCTATAGAATTGCATTAGCTCTTTATTTTCCTTTTTGAATAGTGGTTTAACAATCGATATTTTAAATGCATTCGGAAAAAAACCATTATCAATGCAAATATCAACCCAAATCAACCTTTTATAAATAAGTTTTACTTTGTTCAAGTTACCCAGCTTATTAATATGTTAACGGATTCACCGTTATAATAGGTACATTATACATAACTAACTAGGAAGCGGATACAGAAATATGTGAGACCATGGTTATGGTCAATGAAAAATTATAAAATCAATACATGATACAGTTCTACCGTTACACGTAGCATGTATACTGGGGTCAAGTCACGACGCAAATCTCGTATCGATTATTCAATCAATCTAGAAACGCAATATACGAAGGACATTTGTATCGTTAAAATACCGTATTTTGCTTCAAATATTTCTGCTAAATATCATAATTATCTTTGTAAGAGTATGGATAGCCTTTGTTTTAGAATTCAGTCATATTAAGAAGCAAATCAAATGGTTAATCCCGTTTATTTATAAATTACTTACAACCGGTAGTAAGCCCAGACAAGTAATTTTTTAAAGGAAATGACAATAAGCTCGATCCCTAAAATCTTCAAATCAACAGAAGGAGATCGATGAATCATAATCTGATACTGAGTCATATATTGGTTCATACTTGCATGTACCCTCAACGTTGCATTGAGGGATGTCTCCTACTTTCGCGTCCGGCCTTGGCTCAATCCATGGTCCGGAGCGAAGAGGCACGGGAAGCGGTAACCTCCTTCTGCAAAGCAATAATGCTGGCAAAGGAGGAGGCAAAACGCGTGCTTGGGAAACCTCACGCTCCAGCCGCCGCAACAGAAGAAGACGCCCCGGGCGTCGGGAAACGCAGGGCGATTCCCGGCCACCGTAGGCGCGGGCCTGCGGACGGTGAGCTATGGATGGCACGCCGTCCGATAGCAACTAGGCCCTGGTCGACGGCGCGTCGTGTCCCACGCGCGTCTCAAAGAGCCGTCAGCAAAGAAGACGGGGCCCAATATGGTCAGTAACTGCTAGGGTTGCGGAATTTGTTCGAAAGAGTCACCGCGGCCCTGGAACGTAAAGGGCACAAGAAGGATCGCCGGTGGGTTTTAGTCAGTAAGAGTCTGACACTCCCTTCCGCTCCGCCCAGAGCGGAAGAAGTTATTTGACGATTTCCTGTCAAGGGACCTATATAGAACTATTCAAAGGAACTGTTCCCCGACTGCAATGAAAATATTATTATTTACCTTGTTTTTAATTTTTTAGTTCTCTTTTTGACATGGCAGGTATGTTTTTTACTTTGTTTAATTGTTTGTTTTATTTTTTTGGCACATATTTCGCATTTTCAGTTATACTAAATAACACCTTGGGCCTCTATCCTATAACCCTTTTTCTCCAGTAACCTCCCCAGTACCAGGTACCATCAAATATCCGTGAAAATTAGTAGAAATATTTATTATGGTTGGACTTGAACACTTATTCGAATTCATAAGAGACGATATAAATTCAAAACGATATACTCTCTACGTAATATAATAAATAACGATATATTGCCTTTTCGGCGTTTTTGGCAGTATCAAAAAGTAGGTATAATGCAGTTTAATCATGGAAAATAAACACACTATTACACTACGCATTTTATTTTTGTGGACATTAGAACGCTAGTTACCCCAGGAACGGATCCCATACCCCCCTAGGCTACGTATATAAAAAAAAACGATCATGTATTGCGCGGAATTAAGAATCCATAGATTTTAGTCTCCATATTGTGAAAAATGAAACTGCATCATCATTACTACACTAGATTTTATATCTAATAAATACAAATTATTATTATTTATCTAAGGCTTATTAACAATGAAGTTTAGAAATTCTCTCAACCTCTAGCTTTTATTTATTTTTATTCTTATGTAGGTACTGCTTCAAGATAGATCAAAACTGGAAATACTTGTTTACAATTGGTCCAACTATGTATTATGGCGAGATATAGGTACAATTATGTAAATAATATATTATTAGCATATAATATGCGCTACCTGGAATAAATATCCTATCAAAAGGTGAAATAGTTTTTTTGAAATTGATGCAGTGGTTCTGTCTGTTAGACACTCTGCAGATTAGGTACCTACATCAAATTCGCACAGATATTAATTAGTACCTACATATTACTCTCTCACTATTGTACAAAAGTGCTGGTTTGTACTCTATTTTCATTCATTTGCATATAAATACGTAATTGAGAGAAATAATTATTATTTTATGAAAATATGTGTGTTCGTTTTTCTTTCGCATTGTTCTTATAAAAACCTAGTGAAACCTACACGTTCGTGTTCATTGTTTTTTTAACCGACTTCTAAAAAAGGAGGAGGTTCTCAATTCGGATGTTTGTATTTTTTTTTTTTTTATGTTTGTTCGCGCATAACTCCGTCGCTTGCCAACCGATTTGAAAAATTCTTTTTTTGTTAGAAAGGGTATACTTCCCAAATGGTCCCATGAAAATTTTATCAAAATCGAACAAGCGGTTTTTGAAAAATCAACAAAAATCTAAAAAAAATATCTACATTGTCTACATTGACGACATTTTAGTTTACTCTGCATTGGAGCAGTGCATTTTTTTACACCAATGTAATTGGTTCGTTTTTTACTATCATAAAATCTTAACTATGTAGGTACCATAATAAAATTATTCTTATTTTTCCTTATGTATGAAGTACCTCTTAGGTATCTGACAGATAACCAATTTGTTCAAAATAAGCCCATTTATCTAAATCATAACAACAAACCACTTGTCAGTAAGCAATTAAATTGTCATTTGAGGAAATCAAAATCGCTGTCTTACTTACTCGTATTAGTTTTCATTTTCATTTAGTAATTAAACATTGGTGATCCCAAAACCGGATATAAGATAATGCTGTGTCATGACGAAGAAACAAATCTGGTATTAAACAGCCCCTTATATTTTATATTTATATCATCTCAAGTTACTTGGGATAGTTCTGCACAGCATGAACCATGGTTAATGGTAAGTATGGTAGAAAAAATGCTTTCTTTTGAGACATTATGCAAAAAAAATTGAAATACTTCCTCAATAGAAAACGAGGTGTTTTCTATTGAGGAACAATCATCATAATTTTAAAAGAAAAACGTCCTCCGTTAGATACACCTCCCCCAAGTGTCATAACATCGACCGGTCCTGTGCGTTTGCATCCAGTATATTCGGTCTTCTGATACGCGGTCGCTACACTTATCCTTTCAGAAATCTATTGAAGTTTAAATTCACAGACAAAACCCTTCTTTTTCTGGCTTTCGAACAATTTCCGCAACTTTAGACAGACAAAACCCTTAGGTTGAATTTTTAACAACCCACTACTTATAAGGAAACATAATATATACTACTAACTGTTCAAAACGTTTCCTTCTTCAGCTTTCCCATTTCTTTTCTCACACAATACATCCATCTTTTCATTGTCCTATCTTCTCTAGTCTATTTATAATTATCAGATATACAGGCTGTTGGTAAAATTCAAATAAAAGATAAATTAGCTGGAGAAACCTTGGGTTTTACCAAGTGGTGGGCGTTGCTTGTCGGAGAATCCAACTGCATAAGCCCAGAAAAATTACCGACTCAAGGCTAACGGGGTAGAGGTGTGATAAATGTTACCAAGGACCCAAGGTTGTCCGAAGGAAAAAGGTTAGAGAGCCTTAAAAAGCGAAAATAAACTTTGTAAATAGATCGCATTTTACATACCAGCGGTAAAGTCTTTGTATGAATAGCCTGTCGCAGAACAACCAATGAGGTTGTCGTCTGCTTTACAAGACTTACCTGCCAGAGCTACAAAAAACTAACGACTTTACGCTAGGGGGCACCCTCGGCGGCGGGTTACGGACCTTAACATTTTGACATTGACAGCGCCTTTATCGCAGCAGTAACAATTTATGTAGTGCAGGTGGCACTACATAAATTCAAGGAGTTAATTATTTTCTTTTTTGGCCTCAAACTTGATAAACTTCAGTAAAGCGATCGCCATCAAAGGGTTCAGATAAGAAAAGGGTTTAGACTAACACTTTGGAATTAGTTCAGTTATTTACCCATGTGCTATGTTTGAACAAAGCCTAAACCGATCTAATAAGGTTATTGTTACATTGAGTTAGATATGATACCTGATTATATCTATTATTATTTGTCTCCTCAGAATACCTGTTTCATACCTACCTGCGAAAGGTTAATTTGAATAAAAATCTAACCAACAAGTATTTTATTTTGTTTCATAAGGACGATTTAAAGTTATACTAATCAAATATTGTAGGCACTACTTATCAAGAGTGACTCTACCATTTATAAACCTATAATAATATCAAGTCTTTGCTTAGTAAATTCAACAGCATGTCAAACTCTAATAGAGTATTATTTGGTGAGGACTAATTTATCAAATTTTGGCAGCTGACATAAAATCGAACAACTGTCAAAAATTGAAATACATAATTCTTCGGAAAAAATATATCTTTCGTAAAACCAGCCCTAAAGAAAATAAATAATCAACTTAAATTGGCTTGAAATAGATTCTTACATCGATTGCTCGCTTGAGACGTAGAGCTAGCTTTTTCTTATGATGTATTGAATCATACAGTTACTAAACCAGGGACAAATAGGTAGACTAAAACACATAGACAACTACGGAACAATGTAATTTACCACGAGGTCAAAGTTGTTTATACAACTGTGTAACTCATTAAGTATAAAATTACGTCGTTAATTAATGCTTAAAAGATTAACACGGATTAAATCAAAATCTTAATTGTATTATTTTTACAAAACAAACCTGTGATAAAACAAACGATCGATGGCATGATCAATTTGATTAGTCTACAATTTCTACTTCACCAAATCACGGCTAAAGGTACCACACCAATCGACAGACGTCGATCAACGTCAGATCAATGCTATAGATCGACGATCGATCCGTTTAGCTGTTTATTCTTGTAATTTATTACTACTTATTTATTTTTTATGCAAGCCGTGACGTAATATACCTACTGAATATACAATTGTAGCATGATTATATAACATACACTTATTGGTTAACCATATTATAAAAAAATATTTAGAATATGTCTAGAAATATCCTAAGTAAGTGTCCATAAACGCTAAAACGAAACAAACACACTATCTCATTTCAAGTCACGACAGTTTTACAAGCTCTGTGGCCGTACTACGAAGTGCCAATGCTATCATGATTCAGTGTGAGGGAAAGGGATTGTGCTATTCGTCTTGTGTAACTCCTTCTCTCTCTGACACAGGAATCAAGATGAATTTAAGACGTTATGGTAGGGCTGCTGAGCTCAAAAGCACACGGCATAGATACATAATTTTACTCATAATTCTAGCAATTCGACCAATAGTCTCTCGCGTCGACAGTACTAGATATTGGTAAACAGAACATAGAACTAAATAGAACCCTTTCGCAAAACTTAACCTACCTTAATAACTTTCTACTATACGACTAACGGTCAAAATCCTGTCCCTGAGCGAAAAAATATAATAATGCTTTATTAAGTCACAATAATAACCAGAAATCACATTACAAAACGTAGAAACGTACCGATATTGCAACTGGCATCTTAGCTAGATTACATAGCAACCCGTGTTAAAGGAATTTCCATATTCTTTGTTTCTCCCTCGAAAAAGAGACTGGCTCAGGTACTAGTTGGTTTCTTGTCTGATTGCTCTATAAAACACTTGTCTACTCAATGTTTATTGAAAAAGCACGTATTTCCTGTCCTAAGTGGTCTCATTTAGTTGAAACAGAAGTCGTTCTCCTTCGTACTTAGATGAAAACAAAATTTAAATGTAGTTATTTTAGTATTATCAGGTTACGTTTATAATTATACTTTTATAATAAGTCTGTGGCAACTTTTGACAAAACTTTTACGTCTTCTGATTTTCATATTATAATATCTATTACGTTGCACATCGTTTATCATTTTCCAGTATTTAAAAAATAAACGGTTCTTAATTATTTTTAACCGACTTTCAAAAAAGAAGGAGGTTCTCAGGTCGACTGCCTTTTTTGTTTTACCGTATGAACCGATTTTGTTGATTCTTTTCCATTCGAGAGCTGGTGCTCGCCAAATGAGATCTGACGACTAGTATTTGAGTTATCCCTAATAATGTGTGGCTTCGACTACATTGATGATGTTCTCATTCTCTATTGTCGATCTAAAATGAAAAAATAAAACTGTATGCGATGGTTTGGAAGAGCATCTTAATAATTCAAGGTGGCCCCTTTCTAGTTTGAAGATCTGCGAAGAACGGTGACAGGAAACGGAACTATGTATTCAATAAATGATAGCAAATCTTTCGCGATTGCTGAAAACGCATGCCCGTTTATTGTTTGCACCAGTTTGTAACACGTACGCTGTGATGGGTACATTTAGCTGTAAGATGTTACTACTAAAAAGCGAAAAATAAAAAAAACTTTTTCACAAAAAAAAACGACTTCTAATCAAAAAACACAAATAGTATAAAATAACTTTAATTTCGGAAGTCGGTATCCAAAAAACGAAGAAATAACACTTCCGAAATTTATTTAATACTTTTTGTGTTTTTTTGTTTAGAAGTCGGTTCTTTTTTACATCACAACTAGCATAATTCATCAAAGTATGCTCATCAGTTTTCGAGGTAACAGCATATAAAAATGCACAGCGACACTTCGTTTTTCATGCGCGTCTGAATTCAAGCACTTACCAACCTAATAAGAGATAGAATGGACTATAATTCTTTATAACGATTTCATATTAGGTCTTGTTATATAACAACATTTTTGTATGACATATCCTTATCATATACTGATCAATCTGCAGTCTGTAGCAATGACAGACGACGAAAATATTGATAGCGGTGAAATGATCGAACTACGATTATGATGACACTATCTGCTACTATCTACTTTTATGTATTTTTCCTTGCCGGAAATTATTGGGAGATAAAATCAGGGGTCAACGCCGCGTGGAATTCTGAGGTACAAAGACAGCATTTCCCAAAAGTTTATAACAATGAAGGTGATCCAGAAAGAACATTTTCTCAAGAACAAAAGTCATTGCTCCGGTCAATATAAAAAACTACACAAACATAATCGCTCGTGTATTAATTAAAAAAAAGACTTTACTTTCCCTTTTGTTCAATGTCTTTTGATACGTTAGTTGCGTAAGACCTTTAAAGGTAAGGCCCTTTCTTGAATTATTAAAATATGTTGTAGAACTATGTCATTGTCAATGTGAAGTTGCTACCCGGTTTCCGCGAGGAAAACCTTCGTGCGTACCGTATCTAGATTTTACGGAACACAAAATACATTTATAATTTCCAAGTAACAAAATAAAAAAGTCATTCAGTTTCAATTATTTAATGCTAAAGTGATAAAACGCGCAAGGTTTTGAAAGGCAAGTAGGTAATTACTAATTATTAAGTGCCAAAGGCTGGATTTATGCAATAAAATGTAAATATTTGTCTTCGGTTGAATAATTGGTATAGAATGCCCCGTAAACCCTATTTATGCGGTATTAAGTGGTAAAGACAAGCGTAGCAGTTAATTCAAGGTGACGTGATAAACTGATCCATTAACCCAAAACTTGCTGAGTCCAATTTAGTTGAATGGATTCATTGTGCGGGTGCAGAACATTATATTAATGTTCTGTGTGTGGATATGAATCTGAACCCAAAATCACTGAAGTTACCAAATCAAATCTTCTATATTTATGTACCTATATGTATAAAATCGAAATGCCACTCACTGATAAATCACGAAATCTCAGAAACTATAACACCTACAAACTTAAAATTTGGCAGGCCTTACCTTTAAACTCCACCCTTAAGGGAGTAAAACGGGGGTTTGTGCTAAATCTGCGCTGACGAAGTCGCGCGCAAAGTGCTAGTAATACAATTTAAGTCAGAATTGTTTTCTCTAATGATGAAAGAAAGATAATAAGATTTCCCCCAGATTAAGACAATTTATACTAATGACACGCTACTGTTAAAAAAAAAACGAATTATAACATAGGTAAATAACATATTTTATTAAAAAATATCTAACATTTATTTTTGCTAGACGCCTTTTAACATCACACACCTTTTTATGAAAAATATTTACAATAGCCACATGAATAACCTGATTTGCATATTTCGGTACCTACTTAATATAATCTATAAAAAAAGCTTGTAATCGCAGGTATAGGTATTTCGATATGACCTAGAGCTGCAGATGCTATTTAAGTAGCGAAACCACTCAATTTCAACATCTCTCCATACCTAGTACGAATACAGCTTATAAATATAAAAAACAGGTCCTTGATGATCACAAAGATTTTATTTGTTAGAGATAATATATGCATAGAATGATAAATTGCACTTAGCTAAATCCAGAACTTAGACAAAGGGGTAAATAACTTTTTTATCAAATTCCCATAAATTTTTAATGATGAAAATCGAGCATTTCTTGCCGATAATTAAAACAATATAGTTTGCCTACTTCCTCTTTAATACAACCATAAAGTTACAGGTCCAGGGTTGCATTTGTTCGAAAGAGTCGCTGCGGCCCTGGGACGTAAACGACACTAGGAGGAACACGGGTGGGTCTTAGTCAGTAAGAGCCTTTTTTTTTTGGATGGGAAATCATCAAATGACTTCTCCCGCTCTGGGCGGAGCGGAAGGGAGTGTCAGACTCTTACTGACTAAAACCCACCCGTGATCCTTCTTGTGCCCTTTGCGTTCCAGGGCCACGGTGACTCTTTCGAACAAATTCCGCAACTAGTCAGTAAGAGCCCGACACTCCCTTCCGCTTATTTGATGATTCCCAATCCACAATCAAGTAAGTAGGCGTTACTAACCAGTTATTTAATTTAATGATCAGTTTTTTTTTTTTTATGAAACCAGTTTATATTTTTCCCTATCTAATATTATTAGGCAAAAAAGTTAATTAAGTAATATTATTCAACAGTGTGCATTGCGGATTTAGCTAAGCATCCCATTGCTATTTATCAATCTATGTAGATTAACTATATCATCATCAAATAACATATAACAGTATATATGTATATCTTAAGCCGTACCTTAGACAATACTTTACCTATGACATTTCCCAGTGCGAGGGGGAAAACCGAAGCAATGAGGATACTTCGTTACCATGCACTTGGTAAGCTTACAATCTTGTTACTCCGCAAAAGTGGTTAATTTACTATTCAATCAAAGTAAAGATTTGATGCAATTACTTAAATAGAAACTTAGATATGAAGTGGTTGCTGCCTCTTATTTTCTGAATAACAATGGTAGGAATATATTTCAAATTATTACTTACTGCTATTATTGCGTAAGTTTGTATGGATGGATGGATGTTCGTTACTCCGTCATGCCAAAAATTCTCAACGGATCTCCATTAAATTTGGCACTGAGATAGATTACCTATAGTCTGGAATAGCACATACGCTACTTATTATACCAGGATTATGATCTCTTGGGATAATTTCCGAAATAAGCGCGGACGAAGTCGCTGACAGAAGCTAGTAATAGGGATGTTGCCTGAGTAAAAAATATATGATTATGTTTAGTCCGGCAGTTAGATTATAGAAAAATATTGGACACGTATTTTTTCCTTTATCAAATCTATAAAAACTGACGAAGATAAAAAGCATCAAAGATCAGGAGTGGGAGCGTGTGACGTCACGGCACGTTAAAAATTGTAGCGATTAGTGACGCACACGAGTTTTTTACGCACTGTATCGTCTTTATTTTTTGTTTATGTGAAAAAAGAAAAAATACCTACGTGTCCAATATTTTTTGGAAATCTATCAGACGGACAAATCAGATTTTTTTAGTCAACTACCCTATTCTGTAAGCTGAGATATTTGTCAATGGATTTGGCACAAAGTAAATGGTGAACACGACTAAGACATAGACCATCTACTTTTTATCCCGGTAGTACGTTCGTATCGGTTCTGAATATAGAAATATATATATAATAAATTCTGAATGTATATATAAAGTTAGATGTGAAGTACGTATGGAGGACAGCCCTGTTTTGGTTATTCTCATCATCAAATTACGGAATCTGTTGAAGACTACCAATTAACTCTACTGAAGACTTGATAACTACACTTCTCTGATATTTTATATGTCTCTTTAAGACAATCTACAACTTCAAAATCAACACAGAACAGATAAAATATTTTCACGTGTACTTTATTTTTATTTATCTATTAAGTATATGAATATCCTTTAACAATTTACGTATATAACGTATAAATAAAAACAGGTTCACTAAAATGTAAATTATCTTATTAATGAGTATGTTACAAAAGTCATAAACTCGGAAATTATAAGTCGGATATTGTATTGCTCATACAGCGAACTTGTTTACCCAGAAGAGTATTTTTAATCGTCGACTAAGTTCATATTTATAAATAATTTAAAATATAAAACTAATTATTGCTTCTTTAAATTAATAATAATTTACAGAAGCATCGGAAATTTACTACTGATACACCTATTTAGTGATCGAAGATCGGAAAATAAATTAATGTTAATACATTCTACCACTCTGTGATGATTGTATTCTTCATTTTAAAAGATATTTTCGTCTTTACTAATATTTAAATAACTGTGCTATCTGTTTAAATAACTGCGTATTATTTACCACTATTTACCTGTTGAAACATTATATACCTACGTAGATATATTATGTAGATAAAAGGCAAGAATTTTGTTATTTTCAGTTTTGTTATTTTAGAAGGCAGCAAATTAACCGCTACTCATTCATTTGCCTAGCCTTTTTCCAACTATATTGGGGTCGGCGTCCAGTCCAGGGGCGTAGCTACCGCCGTATCAGCCGTATCAATTATATGGGGCCCCCAGGCTACAGGGGCCCCGAATGTATGAATGCAGAAAATCCTAAAACATTATCCATAATAGTTTATAGGTTATTAACATTTTTTAATATAACTGCTGTATGCTGTGCAAACATTTAGTATAAAAATCACAATACACCGAATAAATCGAATAATATATAATTCAGATTAGATAAAAAAAAAACTTAAATTATTTGTTTCCAAATTAATATTGTTATTTTTTTAAATCGATTGGAGTATTTTTCGTTTTTTTTTTTATTAAAAACTTTATACTGTTGGGGGGCCCCTCAACACATTTTGATACAGGGCCCATCTAAGGCAAGCTACGCCACTGGTCCAGTCAAACCGGATTCAGCTGAAGACTAGTATTTTTACGTGGAGCGACTGCCTACCAGACCTCCACAACCCATCAAGCGGGCAACACAGCTCTTCTTGGCAAGACTAATGTCAGATTTTCTGGCTTCTAAGGACTGTTCCTTATTGACTGCCAAGTTCAACAAATGACCTTCGGGACCAAAGGCTTAACGGTCTTTCCGAGGTATAGATATGGTCACCCATCCACAGACAAACCTCGGCAAGCGTTGCTTAACCTTGACGATTGATTCGTGTGGCATTTATTTTTTAGCCATAAGCTCCCCGCTAATCAACCGCTACTGTTTGTTTATTTACAACTTGGCAATAACAACCAGCATCAATCGTCAGGAAGGTAAAGTATAAGTCATTTATATTTTATACTTGTACATGTTTACATATGTATAGCTAGGTACATAGGCGGACTTAATTAATGGCTTAGGCATTCTCTGCTATTTCATAATATATGTCTTGTTACTCATGAGAGTCGAGATCATAACTCATAAGTATTCATTGGTCTTAATTATATTCTTCTATAATCAAAATCATGGATAGTAGCAAGGTTTAAATATTTATTATGTGACCTTGGTAACCAGTGCGAACGCGATTTCGATTCTCAGAATTTTTACTAACTTAAAAATGTAAAACTGCGGTTAGAGAAAAAATGTAATCTGTCGCCTAGATTATATTAAGAAAGGTCAAAACCGCATCATATGACGCACTAGCACTAACTACTAAATTGTTTTGATGCCTGTAGAAGTAATCTTACAGGACGTCATTCAGTAATGACGGTGAGTGATTCAAGCTTGAATCATTCACCGTATTTTCAACGGAAAATAGCAAACTTCATAAGCCGGAAAATAGAAAATTTCGTAAGATTATAAAATATGTTGGGAGATTGGAAATTTTTGATAAATTTATAGTTTATAAACTCTCAAAGTCATTCCGAGAAATAGTCGAATAAAAAAAAATAAAAAACTTAGTTCTATGTTACAAAAACAGAATAGCGAGCGACGGAGCTCAATTCCTGTCTGCAGGGTTTAAAAAAAATAACATGAATGGCATTTCGGGAGCTAACTTGGCTCGGTTCGTTCGCTCACTCTAGCTCTCATCATACCATTCGAACCTAACCTATCCGTGTCGGGGAGCTCTAAGTTCCCTGTGCCCTATGTTCCGCTAGGCTAAGCCAGAAAATCCGATAAATTGTAGAACCGCACACTGATAGGTCGGCAACATGTCACACAACAATCGTGATGCGTAAAAAAGTAGGTACTCCAATGGTACAGTTGACAATTTATCGAGAGTTTACAATCTCTGTAGATATTTTATAATAGGTATTACACATTTGACAATTGTCCGGTGACATATACCTACATACAAATGGAAAATGGAACCCATATAGGATCACTCGATTGTCATACAGACAATCGAGTGATCGATTATGGGTTCCATTTTCCGGTCCGGAGGTCCGTCTTTCACAATCAATTTTCTCCGAATTTACTTTACCGATTCATTCTAAACTTGATACACATATAATCTTTTGTGACACAAACACGGACGTAAACATTTTTTTAAAGTGGAATCACTTTTTGGTGGCAAATTAGAAACGGTAAAAGTAAGTTTTTCCAACTATACCGCGTGACATATCAAATGATATGCATATTATAACAGTTCAGTTTAGTTTTTAATAATTTCAAAATTAATTGTTTTGAAGTTATACAAAAAATTAGATGAAAAATTACCATTCTCCCTTCACATCTTATCTCAAATATAAAGTGTAAAATGTTGAAAAAAATACAAATAATAGATCACAGGAAAGCCTATAAGAAGTATAGTTTGATAGAAAAATGTTAGATATAAAAATGAAATTCGTTCGGAACCCTTTGCATCCGATTCTGACTCGCATTGGCCGGAGTTTTATGTATGAAGGTAATAAATAAGCAAGGCCTTAGGATATATAAGGCCTCGTGAAAGTCAGAAAGCCAAATTTTCTGTTAAGTAACTCTTACTGACTTTACTTTTCAGCCGAAAAGACCCACGCTTTGACTCTGTTAAAATTAATCGTTGAAGTTGCAATTTTTTCGGTCCAAAATTAGTAGGTATACCACCGACACGATCACACGAAGGGAAGGGCCTGCGTGTATGTTTACTAACGGCCAAATACCTGTGAGCGAGTAACATATAAACCCAAACCGGTAGCGCACATAATCTAACCTCAAAAAGATTGAGCGTTACTCTCATGTGAGTAATTATGAATGCATGCTGAAAATAAATAGTTTCAAAAAAAAACACGTAGATATAAAAACGGACAGACTGACACGATACTCATCCAAACACCATTCCGTCTACCTTTTTACTTATTCTAAAGGATTTTCATACAAAAGGTAAAAATGTGTGATATAATAACGCAGCTTATCTTAAACGTGTTACTTTATACATACATATTATGTAAATCTGTGTATAAACAGGTTGTATTAATAATAACTACCTTCGCGATTAGTTTATTACATACTCACCATTGTTTCATGTGATAAGAATAAGAATCATAAGACTAAAGTTATCCTTAACAAGGCGTAGTTGATAACAATACTTTTATCTCAATTCGAGTGCATGAGATTACTGATTATATAACTTACCAACTACTAAGGTATAACAACTGCTAAATGTTATTTTGAGGAGTTGTGTTTATTATACCAAACAAACTGAAAAATGAGAGGTAAAGCATTTAAATTATACGAGTATGTGTTCCTTAGATTGATAATATGTAATTATTGATCTTTAAATAGTATAATACGAAGTCACTGTCCATTTCTCCGCTTAGTTCACGCAACGGATTTTGTAGGTATATATGTATTTTATTATTATATCTAAATTGTGATCTTTTATATCAGACATTTTCCTTGTGAGATTGTTTTTGTAAAATATTTTTTGAATCGTGTGATAAATGAGCCATAAAGTTAGAATGTCCTAAAATGATTATACAGATAGATATATTAAGTAGTAGATGTAATTAAGTAGACTCGGGAGCAATAGGTTGGAATCACTTCATCAAGCGTTGCTCAAAACAATTTTCAACAATTTCTATGCAATTAACTATGGATTGTGGTATATCATTAGAAACATAAATTTGTTAGCTTTCAAATAATATCATAAAGATTAAAAAAAAAAATTGTGCCTTCGTCAACGGAATTACTGCAATACTTAGTTCATAGTTGTAGAAGTTTCAATGAATAAAAAGTTATATTGTATGAATCACCCCTCAATAAACAGTTGTCGAATGAGTTCCCTGATTAAATCCTGTGCAATAGGATTCAAGTCAGGACTAAGCGCTGGACAGTCTAGTGTGGGAATCTCGACTTCTTCCAGGTACTGTCTAGTCACTGCAGTGGTGTTGTAGCGGGCATGTGCATAAGCAGGAAATCTTTGCCAATAAACCCGGCAGGGAAGCACATAGCCTAGTAGAATGTCGTTGTTGTATCTTTCTGCGATTAGCCCCCATCCCCGACCTCCACCAAGTACGAATATTAGCCGAATTTTTGCTTCAATAGAAATCCCCGTCATTATCGACATTATCATACAGGACTCACCCTAGTATGCCACTGTTTCCGCAAAACAGCGTTGTGCGATTCCGTCCCCCGGTCTACTGTAGACTGTCCATCGACGGTCTTTCCCAATCACGCACATCTTGGTTTCGTCAGAGAACAGGACTCGGCTACATTGCTCCATATCCCAATCTAAGTGATCGCGAGTAAACTGAAGACGGTCTTATCGGTAGGCTAGAGACAATTTGGGTCCCATGGTGGGCCTTTTTGGGGTCAAGTTCGCTTATTTGAGTATTCGCCTCACTGTCAAAAACCCTGACAGTGGTTTTTGGAACTTCTCTGAGTTGCTGCTGGACGTCCTCAAGTGTCGATTTCGGAGAGAAGGTGACAATAAATCGGTTTCTCCTGAAATGCATCGCTTTCATCCAGATCCTGGTTTCCGGAATAAGTTTCCAGTCTCCCAGAACCTCTTGTACGAGTCTACCTTCGAGACACAAGACACGCTCAGATGAAGCTGTCAAGCGATGGTAGGTTAAGCAAACCTTTGCTGGATAGGGATGACAAATTGAGCGGCATGAATAGGTGTGGTGTGGTGTGGTAGGTGTGGTTCGCAGATGACGTGAAACATTGGATTGATGACCAATCTTCAAAAACGTCCACCTTTATGGGGTTTCAGGACTTCCAAACTATGTAAACAAATAATGTTTTGTTTTAAAAATAGAAGTCTTTTGGTTTTATGTTCCATGACATAAAGTGAATAATCTCTATTTATCATTTGAAAGAGGGTGAAAGCTGCAAAATTATCTTTCAAATGACACACATACAATCCATAGTGCATTGCATAGACAATGTTTTGAGCAACGCGCGATGAATTGATTCTAGTTTAATGCTCGCGAGTGTACCTATATTATTTTGTTTTGTAGAATACAATGGCTCATATGGAATACCGTGTCCAGTAAGTTGACAACAAGTTGATTATTTTCGAGTTCATTGAAGTAAAAACATGACAGCCATTTTTGGGCAGTCGTGTAAAAAATAAATACTCTGACCGAACCTCATACTTAAAGGTTAAGTTTTTGCTATACAAAAATCGTCTTGCAGTCATATGTAAAACTTGCAATTAGGTATCGTAACAAGAGATATAAAAATCTGGTTATTGGCAGAGTTTCAATATCCCTTTTGTTCCTACTCCTTTTTTCTTTTTCTCTCTTCATTTATTTTCTTTTCACAGTTCCGAAAATGAATAAAACCAGTTTACCATAAATGAATGAAACCTAAACAAATACATTATTTTTACTTGTTTGATATGGGAACGAAAATTCGTAAGCAGCATTATTCTTAATTATTAATTTTAATTATTACTTATAATCTTAAAATCTTTACTGTATAATAAAACAATAGACTGTTCAAGGTGGATTACAGTTGAATACAGCTCATTTTTACAGCAATTACATTATTTATGAAAAACAATTTAAAAAAAACAGAATCTTATGACAGTAATACAAAATAGGTAGGTATGTAGATTGTAGAAACTTGATACTGACATTGGCATTTGGGAGATTCACTTTTCGCGTAGCTGTATTTATTACATTGTTTTATGAAACACAAGGAAAAAAAACAGGTGCAAACTGCGAGGTGCATCGATGACAGTCCAAAGCCACAGGTAGGTAGGTAGGTGTAACATTTTAATCTGCGGTCACTGACAGTAATAAAGTAACTAAGTTCTGAAATGGCGGTAGTAAAATTTATTATCTTTACTTTCCGCTAATTCACTAAACGTGACCATCTAACCGCATTTTATATCTCAAATAAATAATGGTTTTTTTTATCTATACTTATAATAAATCTGTAGAGAGGTCAATTCTGTACAAGGAATATATTTTCAAAATAACTATCAGGGGGTGATTAGTGATCGATACTAGTGCCAAAAATGCAATCAGTAAATTTTTTGTCTGTCTGTCTGTCTGTCTGTCTGTATGTTCTTTATAGAAACAAAAAGTACTCGACCGATTTTAACGAAACTTGGTGCAATTATTCTTCATACTCCTGGGCAGGTTATAGTATACTTTTCATCACGCTACAATCAATAGGAGCAGAGCAGTGAAGGAAAATGTTGAGAAAACGGGAGAAGTTACTCCATTTTTTAAGCTTCCGTCGCGTGTGTAGCCTTAATGGTTAAAGTTACATAGAAATCATGTATTACGGAAATGTTCTACATAAAATTATCTAAAATATATCCCGAAACAGCATATGTCTATCTTTTGTCAATTTTAAACCGATCGGGCTCAGAGTTTCAAAATCGGGGGTAAAGTAACTATTCCACGCGGACGAAGTCGCTGGCAGAAGCTAGTATTTAAATATACTTAGTATACTTTACTTTATTTAAGAATAAATAGCTTACCCAATCCACAATACTGCAAATATCACCAAAAGTTTCTGTAACGCCATAATGCTAAAATATCACAATAAAAAACTTATCCAAATAAATTAATAAAAATTATTATCACTGAAGCTTCACTGCGAGACGAAAATCATTTAGTTACTAGTTCTTAACATTGCTTGAAATGGATAAGTAAATAAGTTAACGTAAATAAATTAAAGTTAAACTCGGACATGTAATGCGCGCCAAAAACGAACGAGCACTGAGTGAGTCTGCGCCGGCGCAGCTTGTGGAACTTACGAAAGAACGCCATGAGATAAAGGCCTTCGTATTATGTCGTCATTTGACGTCTAGGAAAACTGACCATTTACTGGAACCTGACTGCAGAACCCGTCTACGGGACTTATGAAGATATTTTTTCCTACTGGATTAAACTGTATGACGTTTGATCTACAGTAATAAGGTTAAGTCATCTCATTCAATGAATCCGCTATTACAACGTCCTCAAGTGTCTCTGGCTCATATTGTACCTAGACTATAAAACCTACTAGCTAACCAGTATTAATTCCAAAACATTCAATATTAAAGATAGAAAACAGACGTTGGCCTATTCATTCCAAGACATGCAATTAACATCGACGCAAGAAGTTGTTTCCTATGTTTTTTTTTTATATAGAAGTTTGATTAGATACCCTTTTTTTTGGATGGGAAATCATCAAATGACTTCTCCCGCTCTGGGCGGAGCAGAAGGGAATGTCAGACTCTTACTGACTAAAACCCACCCGTGATCCTTCTCGTGCCCTTTGTGACTCTTTCGAACAAATTCCGCAACCCTAGTGATTAGATACCCTGACATCTACATATGTATGTTGCTGGGAAGTTTGTTGCACCAAATCATCTTCCCATGTAAAAACCAGGAAGCGGTGTCAGGTGGGCGTTTATGGGAACTATCTTTAAGTAAACATTGTAGTTCAAAAAAGTGCTCTCCTAATTTGAATATTTCTTTTCATTTTGATTTTTTGATCCTTTATTAAACTAGCTACTGCCAGCGGCTTTGCCCGCGTGTAAGGACGAAATCAACCCAAGGAAAAAATAAATATGTCCTTTGTCCTTTGCCAGGACTTGGTTTATCCGTGTGCTAATTTTCATCCAAATCCGTTAAGCCGTGAAGAGGTAACAAACAGATAGAGACTTTCCCCTTTATATTATTAGTTTAGATTAAAATATTTAAAGAAATGCATTTATATGTATAACCCCCGTTAAACGGGAAATCACATCCAAATAGGTATTAGTCGTCTTTGAAAAAATCGTGGACATACAAATAGGGGTCGAATACAGAACCTCATTTTTTTAATCAGTTAAAAAGAGTTTTGAAGTGATTTTGCGAATAAGGTGGTCAAGGCGGCCCATTGTAATGTCATTAACCCAAGCGATTACCTCGTCTGCGTCATACATACATACTGTTGACATTCACTGCACTGACCTTGCATGCTGACCGTTACAATGGACTATAGAGGGTCCTGGTAAGGATTTAGTAGGTTGATATGTGATTAGGCATTAAATAGACACTGTATAAATTTATATCTATGTAACCTATGGTGACTAAAGAATTGATTTAAAGGACCGAGACGAGCAAAAGGGTTATTCAACTCGATTCCTGTCGGCTTCCCTTCGGAACAACAAATCTGTGTCGACTGGTTGTCTAAAACTGAAATAGGTATGTGCCTATATTGCACGGTCTTGCTGATTACGAAGTTGTATCCTCGCTCCTTTAGATATGTGATTATTTTGGAACAGCGATACAGACTCCCAAAAAGTTCGAAATGACGATTGATGCTCTACCGAACTGATACGCGTACGGGGTCTGGATTTATTTTGACTTCGCTCTTACTGTCATCATTTTGAACTCACTAAACATCATGATCATCACTAAACTCGCTGTCTGCTTGTCCTTTTATTCGCTTACTTCTTCTTCACCACGCTACGGATTCGAAAACGGTATACACCATAGAACAGATAAATGGTTTACACTGACAGAAAGACCATAAACGAGGAAGGATTTTGTATGTATATTGCACCCATTCGAAGCCTGGTGATCCGCTTAGGATCTCTAGTCTACACGAATATTAAAAAGATTAAAGATTTGTACGTTTATAAAGTCTAAATTCAAAAATTCTTTCGCGTTTGGATTGCTACATTATGCCTGCGTAACATAGACTTTATTAAAATAAATACATATCCGAAGCCGGGACGGATCGATAGCACCTGAAGAGATGTCACATGTGTAGAAGTAGACCAAAGAAACGATGGATATATGGATTTTCTGGTTTAGTCAAGCAAGATAAGAAGATGAATATTGAGTGGCGGTGATAAAGACGTTAGGGAACAGAAGAAATATTGTGCCAAATCCAAATTGGGATAAGGGAACCACCTTTTTTTTTTGGATGGGAAATCATCAAATGACCTCCCGCCCTGGGCGGAGCGGTAGGGAGTGTCAGACTTTTACTGACTAAAACCCACCCGTGATCCTTCTTGTGCCCTTTGCGTTCCAGGGCCGCGGTAACTCTTTCGAACAAATTCCGCAACATAAGGGAATCACCTTGTTACATAAGTTCCAATTCAGCTGACCCGATTATTTCGAGAGAACGTTCACTTGAGGTAATTTCAAACTACATCAGAATGAGAAAAATCCATCGGTTTTAAAACCAGGGTGATACAATTTAAGAATTTTCAAAAGGGCTTCTATAAATGGTCCTGCAGGTGAGCCCACATCATCAAACTCTTGTTTAGATATGCGAAATGATTGAAGAAACCCAACAAACCGGTAAGGTTATTGGCATTATGACCTTTGGTATAAAACGGGTTTCTCAAAACATAGATTGTGAAATATGAAGTTCTAAAGTGGAAAAAATCGTTAGAGTCCAGTGTCCCCCCTGCACTGGACTCGTAACGATTTTTTCCACTTTAGAACTTCAAATTTCACAAACGGATCCCTAAATCGGAAAATGATCTTTTTTCAAGTGCCATGTAGGGTAAAAAAAAAAATTTCCTGTTTTTATTCTACGATTTTGTCGGCATCATTAATATGTGCATTCATGCCGAATAACAGCTTTGATGTCCCCATAGTCTCTGAGCAAAACCGCACACAGACAGACAGACGGACAAGCCGAAACTATAAGGGTTCGTTGTTGACTACGGAACCCTATAAAAAGACTTTTGATAAGAAACCAAATCTATACGGTCTTTCTTTCAGATCTCATATTCCACTATATAGAAAACGTGACTAATATGAAACAATATCGAAAAACATCCAAATAAAAACCAAATTTCCTTGTTTTGACACTTACTTCCTCTACGAAATGTAAATGAGCCACACCATTTCCGAATAACCCCTTTCGAACAAAAAAAAATGTTGATTATCTCTTTGTATTATGTCGGAGTTAAGCCCGAACATTCGTTTAAAGGAAACATCCGAATAGATAACCTCCTCCTTTTTTAAGTTGGTTAAAAACCCCCTAAGTGTGCTTGTTGTTTAGCTGTGGCTAAACAAGTTTCACTTCTGTTAATAAACCTGTTTGTTTGCCGGCACATAAAAATTATTCCCCATTCGATAAAATTAACATAACACTATGACCGGTTTGAAGGGATTTACCTGCTTCACCATTCATAATTTAATTACTTATAAGCATTCTGATTTACTTAACTGTGTAGGTACTAAGTCACTACGAATTCCATTGGAACTGAGAATTCTCCTTATTATAATAGTGTCACTGAATTGGTAATAACCTAACCAGCAATTATTGAATGATTGTGTTGTATCAGCAGCTTGCCTTCCAAATGAATGCCTTGCGAAGTCCTTTATTTCAATACGCTACCAACATTTATATAAAAGGATAAATGTTATAAATAAGTGATAGTTTGAAGGAAAAGGCGTGCCTTAACATCGAGTTACAAAATTTCTTCATATAGTGTATGCCTTCAGAACACATCTTAATAGATGGAATGATGGTTTCTGCCTTACCCCCTGGAGAAAAAGAAGTATTTTTGTTTGCCGATAGTCTGGAAATCTAGACTATGTGCTAGAGAATGGGCCTATCTATCTTAAATTTGAAAATGAAAATAATTTATCTAGTTTTAATTTCCGCGAATATTAGTGGGTTGCAGGTATGCACCTCCCTCCCGCCCGCTATATTATGCACATGCAAGATTACAAGGCAAATGCAAGGATTTTATGCACATGCAGGAAGGCAAAGCAAAACCCAACACCAATACCGACACGTGTTTCGCCTCTCCACGAGGCATCCTCAGGGGACGTGTTGACTCGCTGACCGTTGTTTATACCTACCTGCAACCCACTAATATTCGCGGAAATTAAAACTAGATATATTATTTTCATTTTCAAAAAAATGGATTTCCGCAAAGTAACGCCTGACTCAATCAATCCTATCTATCTTTCCATAGTGGTTTGAATTACGCACTAGTTGTCCTAATGTTGGACCATTGTGCGTGAGCCATGCCGCCGTCATTCCAACCAGCCAACCTCTCCCCAGAATTAGATCTGTTTTACTAGTGTGTTCAGGATATGTGCAAACGAATTCGGTGCCCCTATTGTTTGCCTCCGTATTTCGGCGACGCCTGTGCACTCAAAGAGCAACTGCGATTCCGATGCGAAGCTTACCAGCGTTCTGCTTGTTTGTGGATGTGTTCTTTTAGCCTTGCACAGCTGAGTGAAAAGGAGTTGTACTATGGGTTCAACAGCCATGAGCCATCGTACCAGATCCTATCCTGGCCGGCGGCCGCGTCGTTTCCTAATGATACGCTGTGTCCTTTTATCCACTACAGCGTCACGGTATATTGCGTTCTAGCGCATTGTGACATTCTTGTATGGGTTTTGAAGTCGTATTCTTCTCTAGGGATTGTAGGCCTGGGGCGCTATCGGAGAAAATACGAATATGAGTATCCATGATTCTCCTACCTTCTATGGCCTCCACTCCTCCTCTTGAGTAATGCCCATGCATTCCAATTGATATACGATGTTGAGCTTCCCGGTCTGGAATGGGGAATGGGGATTAAGACTAACGGGCTAATAACATAACTAACTGGCGAAAAATGGATTAAATAATATAATTTAGCACCTAGCTGCCTCCGCGTGGGCATCTAGGGGATAAAGGTGAAACTTGAATATGTTAGGTACCAGGAAACGAAGATGATGCAACATTCCAGTTGTTTTACTGTACCAAAACAATGTTGACAATTGGATACAGACTGATATTCTAGAAGCTGATTAAATCAATTATCTTTTGCTAACAGATACCTAACTGTTTTTTATGTGGACTTAATGAGTTTTTTGTATGGTTATATAGCTACGAATATTATAATGGCGCTGAGTGCAGTTAGGTAGGTTAAGTATCAATACGACTGGACGCCGACCCCGATTATATGTAGTTTAAAAAAAGCTAGGCAGATGATGATAATAGTACCTACTATGTTTTTAAGACATAAAAACATTGGGATGTCCGAAACCGTGACTGTTAAAAGATAAAAGCTGTCTTCTGGGAACGCTAAGCGTTTCATTCTTAAAAAAAAAGGATTTTGTCAAATATCGAATTTTCCAAAAAGGTCCAGAAAGAAAAAGTTAAAAATATGGATTCTCTAACTTTTGTTTACAATACTTCTCTAATTATATGTATGACGTGTGATAGACGTCATCTACTATTCAGAAATCGGATTTCCCTATACAGTTCAGGCACCCTTATTTTTTACAGTTTACGTTTTTACGTTTACGTTTACGTTTTACCCCTTTCAAGGAATGGCAGAGTGTAGAACTAGAAAGCGTTAGCTGGAAAGCTGAAAAAAAGAGTGAGTATGATATTTTAAAGAAAAAAGCTAAGAAAGCCATAGCAATAGCAAGAGCAAAAGCTCAGGACAAATTGTACGAACAACTAGACAGTTGGTCGACCAACTAGACAGTCCAGCTGGCCAAAAAGAATTGTACCGGCTTGCTAGAGCTAGAGAGAGGAAGGCGAAGGATGTTAGTCGGATAAGATGTGTAAAAGATGAAGCTGGAATGCTTCTATCAGAGGATGAAAAGATTAAGGATAGATGGAAGGGCTATTTTGAAAGACTGATGAATGAGGAAAATATCCGGAGTGTTGTTTTAGAAAATAAAACAGTGAATGAGGGGTTAGTGAGGATGGTGAGTGTGGACGAAGTGAGAGTAGCAGTAAATGGAATGAAGAATGGGAAGGCAATTGGTCCAGACGGAATACCAATTGAAGTATGGAAGTTATTACGAGTAGATGGATGGACGTGGTTAGCTTTATTCTTCAATAAATTGTTGCTGGAAGAAGCCATACCTGATGAGTGGTGCAACAGTTTGTTGGTGCCCATCTTCAAGAACAAAGGTGATGTGCTGGAATGCAACAACTATAGAGGGATAAAGCTAATATCACATAGTATGAAAGCTTGGGAAAAAGTTATTGAAAGGCGGCTGAGAGAAGAGAGTGAAATCTCACAGAACCAGTTCGGTTTTATGCCTGGTCGGGGTACAACGGATGCCATTTTCTCTATCCGACAGCTGTGCGAGAAATACAGAGCCGTGCATAAAAACTTGCACATGGTGTTTATTGACCTCGAAAAGGCATATGACCGGGTGCCCCGTGAGGTTTTGTGGTGGGCCCTTAAGGAGAAAGGTGTGCCTGGGAAGTATGTTCAGTTGATCCGAGCGATGTACAGTCGATGCAGTACCCAAGTCCGGTCTGCAGTGGGCACCACTGAAAGTTTCAGTGTGGCAGTCGGTTTGCACCAAGGGTCGGCCCTCAGTCCTTACCTCTTCCTGATGATAATGGATGCTCTGACGTCGGAAATCCAGGAAGAGGCTCCCTGGTGCATGCTGTTTGCTGATGACATAGTGTTGGTGGCCGAAAGCGGCCTAGAGGTCCAGAGTAGATTGGAGACGTGGTGGCAGAGACTAGAGAGTTTTGGCCTGAAATTGAGCAGAACCAATACGGAATATCTGTACTGCGATTTCGGCGGTCTCTCCAGTCCTATGCCTATAGTTCTTGCCGGAACGCCTGTACCCATCTGCTCCGACTTTCGGTACCTTGGGTCGCTTGTCCAGGGTGATGGTGATGTAGACCGAGACGTAACGCATTGGATCAACTCAGGGTGGATGAAATGGCGACAGGTCACTGGAACGACTTGCGATCCACGGATGCCCCTCAAGTTAAAGGGAGAAATCTACAAGTCCGTGATAAGACCTGTCGTACTGTATGGATCAGAATGTTGGGCTGTGAAAAAGATTGATGAAAATAGATTACATGTAGCCGAGATGAGAATGTTGAGATGGATGTGTGGAGTAACGAGGATGGACAAAGTGAGAAATGAGTACATTAGAGGCAGTTTAAAAGTGGCGCCAGTGACGGAAAAGTTGAAAGGGAACCGCTTGTCTTGGTATGGTCATGTAAAAAGGAGGGATGAAACACATGTGACTAAAAGGGTTATGAATATGAATGTGGATGGATGGAAAGGGAGAGGTAGGCCAAAGAAACGATGGATGGATTGTGTGAGGAGTGATATGAAAGAAAAAGGAGTTAGTGATAGCGTGACGGCTGACAGGACAGAATGGAAGAAAAAAACATGTTGCGCCGACCCCAAGTAACATGGGATAAGGGCAGGAAGATGATGAGTTCAGGCACCCTTATAACAGCCGACGTTTTCCTGTAGGTTAGTTACCTATAAATATTTGCACAGTATGTTGCAATAAATGTACCAAGAGATGTCATAACTAGCAGCCCGCATTTTTTATTTTAATATAGCCTATATGCTACTCAGGCATAATATGGCATCAAAGGATGTAAGAATTTCTGAAGTTTGTCCAGTAATTTTCGATTTGATTCGTTACAAACATACAAATCTTTCCTCTTTATAATATACAAATAGAGCCTCGCGGTTTCACCCACGTAGTTCCTGTACCCGTGGAATCTATACTTAATATTATAAAGCTGAAGAGTTTGTTTGTTTGTTTGTTTGAACGCGCTAATCTCAGGAACTACTGGTTCGAATTGAAAAATTATTTTTGGGTTGAATAGACCATTTATCGAGGAAGGCTTTAGGCTATATATCATCACGCTTAAGCCAATAGGAGCGAAGCAGCGATAAAGAATGTTTTAAAATCGGGGATTCCACGGGGACGAAGTCGCGGGCAGCAGCTAGTACGGGGATAAAATTTAGGCTATGTTACTCTTGTTTTACTTGTTATATTGGTGAAATCATCCATTTACCAACGACTAATTTTAATCATTTTTTCACACTGGACCCAGTAGTTTCGGAGCTTATTTGGTACAAACATTCAAAAAATCTTTCCTCTTTATAATATTAGTATAGATTGGAGCTAACATTTTGTATCTAGTACTGATTACAGATCATCGTATTCTAATTTTAAAATTCATTTGAGTAATAGAATAACACATTTATGTGAAAATGTGCTTGCTTATGATTTTAAAAGATCTCGCATAAACTAATAGTTGATAAGTTCTTTCATAAAGCTGTCCATAAATAAATCCATAGGCGAATAGGCGTGGAGGTGGCGATGCCAGGAATGAAAAACTTTTTACAAAAAAAAACAACCAATCTCTATACAATAAACACAAAAAGTATAAAATAACTTTAATTTCGGAACTGGTTTTTTCTTTTGGTTGTTTCTTCGTATTTGAAAACCGACTTCCGAAATTAAAGTTATTTTTAACCGACTTCCAAAAAAGGAGGTTCTCAAGTCGACTGTATTTCTTTTTTTGTGTGTTACCTCATAACTATGTACTGAGTTCAGTGTCCTGCTTTTTGATGATTCTTTTCGTATTCGAAAGCTGGTGCTTGTCGTGTGGTCATTTGATTGAGATCTGACGACTAGTATTTGAGTTATCCCTAATAATGCGTGGCTTACGGCCGAACCCAATAACCTATCTATCACATACTGGAGATAGAAAAACAAATGAAACAACAGAAAACCTATATAATTTTTCTGTTGTTTCATTTGTTTTTCTATCCCCAGTATGTGATAGATCGGTTATTGGGTTCGGCCGTAAGACTACATTGATGATGTTCGATTCACTCTTTTCGATGTAAAATGAAAAAACAACCTACTTTTAAACAAAAAAAAAGTATAACTTTAATTTCGTATGCTATATTGAAGTAATTGAAGGGAAAACCGCAACCATAATACCTATCTATTTCAAAAACATATCAAGTGGCTGGTAGACACGATTAACACACTTAGGTATTAACAGCACAGGACAAAACTATACTTTGAATATATGTAGGTAGCTTACCGTCTTGTTAACCTATAGAAACACAGATTGCAAAATCGGTCATTCTGGTAGTTGTGTACCTGCGTCACTCACTACTCGACCTTACGCATTGACAAGACTAGACTATTAGGAAGTTTTTACCATATCAATAACGTTCATTTCCGTAAAAAATATTATAGCAACAGATGGGCTGTTAGGCCTCGATGTGGCCTTAATAGGTAGCCAGCCTTAATTGAATAGCACTGTCGAACAACTTGTGACGATTTTATGCCAAACTTAGATAGACCGGAGCACCTATCTAGTTCCAGCTCTGCCACGCCTGCCGATTATTATCAATAATCAGTATAATCACTGAACAACTACCTACTAACAATCTTCGATTCTCTGCCTGTGTTTTATTATTATTTTATTTTTTTATTGGACCACGAGTCGCAGTTCAGCACACTAAGGCTGGTTACTGCTCAACCGGACAATCCTGTGGTGGCCTCAAATAAATTTAAGGCCTCCAGGCTGGGCTCTGCCTAAGTGATGCAGGAGGACCTATACAAGGGTATTCAGACCCGTCACGTGATACGTAAATAATCTGCAATCCGTTAGGTAGGTACCTGAAAGTTGAAGAAATAGGAACGGAAGTGCTGCGCAAACTTCGACACAGTTCTTGTAAAGTTTCACTCAACTGCCCAAGATACATAATATAGCAAGCTAATAAACTATGAGGTTACTCGTATAAGGGGTAATTTAGCCTTCGAAAGATCGTAGTTTAGGTGGATGTCACAATCACAAGTCATGTGTCAGAATTTTTGTAACATGGCAATTTCCTCACAATGTTTATTTTACCGTTACGATTCAGTTTGTATTATTATATACTGTTTAAATAAGCAGATTATTATAGCTGGTTCCTAGGCTATGCTAATTGCGCAACTCTGCTAATTCTTCTAGTGGATCAGCAATTAATACCTAGTACATCTCTAAGTATGTTATATAAACATTATAAACACAGATTAATTGAGTTTATTTACCTTAATAAAGACAGTTACACTCATCATTATAATCCACGCTGTATAATGTTAAGTTTACAACAACACAATGCTGTCATAGGTACCTCGCTACTATTCATGGATAGGTAAGGTACATACATATCTATATATTATGTATGTAGGTAGTAGGTACTCAGTTCAAGTAATAGGTAAATGCAATTAAGCCCGAACTCGTCACGAAGGAATACCAATAACAATAAACTGTATTGAAGTTGAACATACAACTACTTGATCACATAAAATACCTAGTACCTACGTTTCAATTTCAACTGTTAGTTTCGCGGTCGCAATGAGCGTGGGATCCAGGGTTCAATTCCCAGTAGTCGGGGAAATGTTATTGGGTTTGTCTAAGATGATGGTCTGACACGCCGTGCCTCGGTAAACCACGTTAAGCCTCTGGTCTAGTGGGAGATCTCTCTACGGTCGTGACGGATTCCATCCCATCGGAATATAAGAGTTACGGAAGAATGAGACCATCTGTGTTGGTGCACACACTTGTGCACTATAAATACTTGCGTATACATGACTTTTTGCTCGTGGTAGTCTGTCAGGCTCTTGAAACCACACAGTGTTTACTAGGGTATGATTGCATAAGTCGTTCTGATTCCCTGTTTGATTAGACTAAAACTAAGTTGTCTGCAATAAAAGTATTTGATATTTGATCATACGAATAGGTACGCAAAAAACGAATTGTCAACCTATGATGTCGCGACGGAAAAGATAAAAAAATATGTTTACAATTCCCATGTTCATAATATTTAGGTAACTACCTAGGTACCTACTTATTTAATTAACTATCCGTAAGCAATTTTACAAAAGAATATTATAATAATTGAGTATTTTTTTAATCTATTTCTATTTTTATGATATGATACTTTGTGACTTATTGAAGTAGGTATGATCAAATAACAACAAATTGAAATTTTGAGGACCTCGTTTCCGTGGAGAATTTGGCTATCAAACCAGTAGGTACATACATAAAGAATGATAATTACTTAATAATTTGTTTAACTACGTTAATTTGACAGTAGGTACCTATGTTAAGGTGTTTGATTTCCTGTACATAATTTGATTCATCCTTTGCAATTTACTTACCTTATAATTGCCTGAAAGTAGTAAGTAAGTAGGACACAGTCATATAAAAAACTATCTATACTAATACCTAAGTATATAAATGTGAATGTAAGTTTGTTTGTTATGCTTTCACGCGAAATCTCCTGAACCGATCATCATGAAACTTTGTACACATATTCTTGGAGGTATTAGAAGTAACATAGGATACTTTTTTATCCCGGGATTATGTTCCCTTGGGATAATTTCCGACATTCACGCGGGCGAAGCTGTGGGCAGCAGCTAGTATAGAAATAAAGCCGCTAGAGCCTTACGATCGGAAAATACGGTTCAACCAACCACATCGATTCACGATTTGGTTTGTTCACAATATACAGATAATCTTATTTTAAGCATTTTATAAAAACCTAATAGCAGCCAATCCCCATATTTCATAATGTCAGTAGTTATGTTCGTTTCAATTAAAACATAACGTCATAAGTTGCATTATATGTAAAAGTATTGCAAATAAAACCAACTAATCAAATAAAATATAAAATTCTAAAATAGTGATTAGGTTTCAGTATGCTAAACATTCTAAATGATAGAGCTATGCATGAAACGAGTGTATTGACATTTTCCTTTTGACACTTTGGTTGGTTTGACAGTTGCTATTTCTAAATCTCGCTCGCGGTTGTCTGCTCGGCTGATTCTTGTATTTAAAAAAAATGTATTGACTATTTTTCTAGAACGAAAATTAATTGGAGAATTTATTACGTGTTAATTTCTATGTATACGGATTGTCATATGTGTTGAATGTACTGATATCGCATAACAGGGTGTTTCTTGTGTATTGAGCGTGCGTATTTGTGATGTGACGACGTTATTTTTATTACACGAAAAAATCATGAATATCTTCCTGAATTTCGCGTCGATTCTTTTATATTTGGTAGCACAATGTCAAGGTTCTGGAACAGACATCGCGCTGGACGCAAAGGCTACCCTTCTACACCGTATAGACAGCTTGAATCTTCTAATATACACCTGTCTATTAACGCTAACTGTGCTTACAATTTGGGTATTTAAACATCGCCGAGTGAGCTGGCTTCACGAAACAGGACTTGCTGTAATATATGGTAATTTGCCTTTTATTTTTTTACAATTTAATGTTATTTTTTAATAACTGGGAGTACTTAGTCATGTGATCACTCAACAATATGATGGTAAGACCTTGAGATGAATTATTTACCTTTATGTACCTATCTGCCGCTAAATTACTGTTTGTGTGTAGTAGGTACATACATTTTATTCTGAATCTAGTATTAACTAACTTAATTTAATAGTAAACTTGTTACCACTGACTGGTGCCATATAATATTTATGTAAAAATTTAAATTGACTAAAATATTATCGCCTCATTTAGTAGTTATTATAATTATTATTTCAGGAAAGTCGCCTTTGTTTCCTAGTTGATTTTAAACTGCAAAAACCATGTTTTGGGTTCAGAATATTTCGATTCAAAACAATGTAATTTTTAAAACAACTAGTGTAAAGTTTACTGTTTGGCAGTTTAGTTTTGTTTACATAACAAAATATTGTGTGTTCATTCATTGACAAGTTTAAAGTCAGTAATGTATGGTATAACTGCACCATTTAATAATAGCTACTTATGAGTTAGCAAGTTGTTTGTGCATTTGATCCCAGAATGGTGTAATATACTACTGGTTCTTTTTGGAGTGTATTAAAACATTGAGTATAGAAAAAAAAATGAAAGACAGTGACGAGTCTATCACACTGGACCTGCATGAGGAATTGTGGCCACTCCCTCTCACAGATAGGCCTATATCAGGGATGGCGAACCAGCGGCACGCATGCCAGCGGTGGCACGCTACAAAATAATTCGGGCACGCCAAATTAATGATTGACTGTCTCCAGATCACCTTTAATTATGGTTAAATTAAAGAAAGAAAAATGTGGTAAACGCTATGTCACATTTTTTTACATATTTCAAATTTTTCCATATATCTCAACTTTTTTCCACATATGTCAAATTTTTCCACATAACTCCAATTTTTCCACATATTTTCTCCATTCTAGTTTATGTAATTATATAATTTAAGGCAAGATTCGTTATTGGCACGCCATGGCCAAATCAATACAGATTTTAACAAAAAATGGCACAATTTCCTATAAAGGTGCGCCATCCCTGGCCTATATCCTAGCAGTGGGAACATTATAACATGCTGATTGTTGTATTAATACTCTGTGAGCTTTAAAGCCTTAAGAAGAACTTTGTTTAAAACCGAGTTAAAAATAATATACTATCTAAAAAATATGCAATTGAGGCTTCAATTCTATAAGACTCAACAATTACTTAATATTCTTTTATTTATTGAAATAATCCCAATCTGGTCATAGCAAAATTACTTTTGATCATACATTGATTTATTACAATTATTTATGTATTAAGTACTACATGTATAAAAAAATGTTTGTTTTTTCCTCAACAGGTCTAATCGTAGGAGCAATAATTCGTTATGCAGCTAGTACAAACCATGTTACCTACATTAATGTGCATCCTGCACCGGAAACAAAGTACAATCTATCGGTCCCACCAGACATGCTACGTCTACACTTCCCCGATAAAATGATCTCTTCAGGAGGTAAGTCAGGCTACAACAAACAACAGAAATCAATGAATCAGCTTTCTTTATCCAACTATGTTGGGGTCAGATACCAGCCTATCAGGATGCAGCTCAATATACTAGTATTTTACATGAAGCAAATGCTGCGTTTTCTACCAACCAGTAACTGAGTTTAGATTAACAAGACTGGTGAAAAATCACTGAATAAATGTAATACATATTTGAACATGAAAGAGACAGAATTACCACCTCTTTGGATCTGTGTGTGTAAAAAAGAGAAAAATCCCTTCTATGAAATTTATCATACTTATCTTTGCATGCAAATATTTAAAAGGTCAATTCAGTGCTTATGCAATATAGTATATAACACAATCATACTTTATTTATCTGACATGACAGATATTGAATCTACATTGTTTCGTATTTAAAAAATTAGACAATTTTAACTATGGCGTCGTTGTACATCTTTGAAACGTGTATGTTTGTCAAAAATAATTTACATAAATTTGCTTGATTAACTAGTCAGCATCATTGTGATTGGTTACAGTTAGATACTGTACTGCACTATACAAAAATAGTATTGCTGTAATGGCTCCAAGGGTCTATAACAAATTACCAAAATGTATAAGGAGAGAATATAATGTTCTCTCCTTATATATGTTAATTCAAAAGCAAATTGTATTGATTTCTAATAGATAGGTTGTGTATTACTCTATTGAAGAATTTTTAAATGTGTCACGTAAAAATAAATTATAATGATTAATTACTTATTAATAATAGTTTTACCTAATTGATATTATTTACTTGAACTTGAGTATAGAATTGTATAGATTTAGACTTAATACTCAAATAACTAATATATTTGTACACCAAATTCATTGGTATGACAGACTATGAGCTCCACTAACATGTATCACAAGACTTTTATTGCAATACATTATTCACGAATAAAGATTGATTGACTGATTGTTGTTTAGGTAAGGTAATATCATAGAGAAGAAAAATGAAAAAATGAAGTGAAATCCACACAAGTCGTAACTGTTTTGCTGTTAATTTTCTGACAAATTTCATTTAAATTCCAACTTTTCAAAAACAACATGAATATCAATTCATTTGTCTCTGCATACATTAAATAACATGACAATCAGCCTCTTTCGAAGTTTTTTCGTTTATACTTTTTATCAGTCACTCAATATGGCCAAACAATATGGCCTTGTATGTTTTTTGTATTGCTCTTGAATGCCTCATACATAACTACATTTCTTATTACCTTCTGTTTTTTACTGTGGAACTGATAAATAGTTTACTTAAGGAAAACTTCTGGGTTTTATAAGATTATTTTTGAACTTAAAGGTTTTAGAGTTTATTTTAAAACAGATAACTATATTTTTTCTGTCTTATTCACATGATACTAGAGTTGCTACATAAGACTAGAGAACCGTAGTAGTTCCGTAGCCAGAGGCCAACGCCCGTCTGTCTGTCGGTCAGCGGGCTGTATCTCATGAACCATAATAGGGATGTTTCCTGAGTCAAAAATATATGATTATGTTTAGTCCGTCAGTTAGATTATAGAAAAATATTGGACACGTATTTTTTCCTTTATCAAATCTATAAAAACTGACGAAGATACAAAGCATCAAAGATCAGGAGTGGGGGCTTGTGACGTTACGGCTCGGTAAAAATTGTAGCGATTAGTGACGTCACTCGAGTTTTCAACGCACTGTATCGTCTTCATTTTTTGTTTACGTGAAAAAAGAAAAAATACGTGTCCAATATTTTTTGGAAATCTGTCTGTCGGACTAATTAGATTTTTTTAGTCAACTACCCTATAGGTAGACTGTTGATATTTTACACAGTGTGTATTTCTGCTGCTGCTGTAACAACAATAAATATACCCTTCTTAATCTTTCATGCGCGAGTCCCATTCGCAATTGACCGATTTTTCCTTTGTTCTCCCTCTCTCCCTACATCCAGATAATGTGGCTAAAAATGTTTAATTTTTTATACAGATGTTCCAGTACCTAACAAGACGTACGCATATAGCTTTAGAGGAGAAATAGTTAACGTGGAGCAGAATGAAATAGATCTCAAGGCAACATTTGATCCTGAGATATTTTTTAATATTATTCTACCACCTATCATATTCCATGCCGGATATTGTCTAAAAAGGGTAAGTTGTGATCACTTAAATACCATTCCCAAATTAATAAACAAGAAAAGACGGTCTGATAAAATATGGAGAACGCTTTTAGTTAGGTGTAGGACATAGAGTTTCCCATGAACACTTACAAAAGAAAGCACAATATTGCAGAAAATGATCTTCATAACTTCAATTAATTATTACAAAAGAAAATTAAAATGAAAAAAAAGAATAATATTTATTATTAAAATGGCATCTTCTAATTAAATAAATTACAAATCATTAATAGTAGATATCACTATCGGTCATTAGAGGAAAAACACTTAACTTTTTCCTTAATACGCAAATACATTAGCTGTCAAGTCAAACGTACATTAGTGCTATTCTTGCGCTACGAAGATCGCCCATACTGCTACGTCATAAAGGCACTCATAACTAGTTCCACTTATGTGCTGCTCTCTGTACAATGATGTTACGCAATTTATTTTGTAGGTAATTTAGTTTCAACAGGAACAACACAGCAGCAACAACAACAGCTATTTTTTTTAAATAAATGACAATGAATTGCGTGCTCAACCACAAATTATACCATCTCTGGGCCCCAAATCGTGAATCCTAGCCAGCTTTTTTGCAACACGAAAGCTGATTCCCAGCATTATTATTCCGGTGATCAGAAAGCACACGTCGGTGGTGAAGAAAGTAGGTAAGACTGCAGCACTTTCTTCACCGCTGTCGCGAACTGCGACGAAAATAAATTACATTCTAGAACTTTTTTTATACGGTCTGGCACCGCATACGCAGCGTTGTGCGTTTCGATCAAGATTAGGTTTGCCAACTTTTTTTGGGAAAAATAACGTATAAATTATGTGGAACGGAAAAAAAAGTATTGGGAAGTAAAAAAAGTCTTTTTCAGCATATTTTTAGCACACACTAATATTTTGTGTTTTATTGTATAAGTACCTTTATTTGGAAAAGGCTTTGATCGCAAAGCGTTTATACGATGCTATTTTTATTGTTTCTTTGTTGCTAATTGATGATCCGATTAATCAGATTGGTACTTCCAGGGATTACCGCCTACAAATACCGTTATGTAAAAACTTAAAATTTATCTCTTTATAATATTAGTTGAGATTTTCTTTGGATCTTTTACTGACTCGAAATATTATAATATTTAAAGCCATTTTAATTTTACAAGACCGGCCTTTGTAGGTACCATTTCTAAATGTGTACCTAAAAAGGCATTCAAGTGCAATCAAGTGTGTACATTCTGCTACCTAACAGGTTTTGATAAATAGTTCATCACAGTACAGATTCGAAATAAAATATTCGAAATCGTTCGAAATAAAGCTAATGTATAAAGTATATTTATCTACAGGACACTAATATTATAAAGAGGATAGCTTTGATTGCTTTTTTGCATTGGATAGGCTTGACCGATTTGAAAAATTCTTTCATTGTTGGGAAGCTACACTATCTCCGGTGAACATAGGCTATATTATATCCCCATATTCCCACGGGAACGGGAACTACACGGGTGAAACCGCGGGGCGAAGCTAGTCTAAAATAAAATAGAATACGTTTATATAAAGTATGGTTAGCAACCTTAATCAAGATACCGTAGCTCTAGGCTAATTACATTTCTACTTTACAGAAATATTTCTTCCGTAATCTGGGAGCGATATTGACATTCGCGATGGTCGGCACGGCGTTGTCAGCCCTGGTCATCGGGTCTCTCATGTACGGCTGCGTCCAGCTGATGCCGGCGTCTCTCGCCTCCAGCTTCACTTTCCTAGACACGTTGTATTTCGGTGCGCTGATCTCTCCCACCGATCCGCTGACTGTACTCGCCATTTTCTCGCAATTAAAGGTAATAAATATACTACTAACATTTATTTACTAAGACATCTAAAAGTAGTACACTATTAATTTATTAAGCGTTAAGGGACCATCGAAGCAAATAACGAATAAGTTAATTAACCAAACCTGTTCTACTATCTATGGAAGTGTAGACCTATATTTTATACAATGTTGTTTTGTATAGAAATACCCATTTAATTTAAATTATCTAACTAGCCCAATGGCACAACTAAAACTACTTAAAACAATTGAACATCTCTCTTCTCTCATTTATTTTTCTAGTAGTTCAATTTTATTTTATTTTTTGTTTGTTATGTGCGAGACCCAAATAAACATTTTTCTTCTTCTTCTTCTTCTTCTTAGTTATGTCACCGGAAAATTGCAAACTACTTCTTCTAAATAAGACACAGAGGTATCGGAAAGAAATTAATTTGGACAGGATTTGTTGTATACAAAACGATATTTTCATAAATTTATCAAGAAATAATAATCTAATAAGATTTATTAAAATATTTATGGAGTCTGCAATTTTCCGGTGCAGGTTGCAAAATCATTGCACTTAGATAACTTTCAGCATAGTTCCTAAGAAAGAAATTAGACCAGCTAATAAAAAGTAAAAATAAAGTAAATTTAATTAGCCTTATCGTTTATTATATCATTATTAGACACACACACGCATATCATTAACACGATTTAGTATTTAAATTGACTTGTCATATTGTATCATTAGCAGGGAACACACTTATGATAACTGACTGACTCATTGTGAGCGAAGGTAGGTAGGGTTGTCAGGCGTTGGGATAAAACCAGCCATACTTAGTTTTATAGATTAGATGCAAGTCTAGCAAAATTAGACGATGTCCCGTCTGTCCTGCTTTTGTTAGTCGTTTTCATGTTACCAATCTTCACCAGTTTTAGTTGGAATACAGAGTGGAGTATTCATTTAAGCTATTAATTAATTAGAAGTTAAGAAATGTTTATGATAAACGATGAAAAAATGCTAGTCACAAACAACGTTTTTTATTAGTTGGGTAGTTTGTTCCGCCACTTCTTCCCAACTAGGAACTACTTACGGACAAGCGTTCTAGGTATTTATCTTTTGTAAATTTTGATGTTCTGAAAGTTTTTAATCCTCAGCCGAATTAGTTTTTTTTTTTTCATGATAAAACTAAGTTACCTACTCTTCGTTGTTTTTACCGTCAGTTTAGCTAAACTAGCTGGTCGACTCTGCTTTCTCCTTTTTGACTTGGCAACCCTTACGATATGATAGGCATGATAAATTCGCAAGTTCGTTCGCAATTCTTCAGGTCCACTGTTATCAGATATCTAAACGTGAATTAAGATAAATTCATGATTTTGTACATATAAGGACAGCCTCACGTGTCAAAAATCGGGAAACAATCATATATCAACCTCGTAAGCGAAACTCGCTAGGCGATTATCGCTCTTATGCCTTTACACTCAAATGTTGTTAAATTTGCAACACGAAGTTCTTACGATAGGTCTCGCTGAATATGCATGTGTGGTAATAGTAATTCGTTTCCCTAATGTAGTGCACAAAAACTGCTGATAGCAAGAACAATAAATGTATTAACCAACCGCTTATTTTTATTTAGCAGTTTAAACAGAGGAACACTATGTTGCCATGGAATGTAGAAAAAATACACAAGTGTTATAAAATAATGTACCTACTATGTCACAATGAAATGAATATAATTAATACGAGGGTCATTCAATAAATACTTAGCCTACAAAAAGTAAACGAAAATTTTGGAAAAGTGGCAATTTATTTTTCAACATAATCTCCTTTTAGTTCGATACACTTAGCCCAGCGATGCTCCAACTTTTTTAACCCGTCCGAAAAATAGTTTTTGTCAAACTCTGCAAAATAGGCCTCCGTGGCTGCGATGACCTCCTCATTTGATCCATATCTATTCCCGGCGAGTGATTTTTTCAGATTAGGAAACAGAAAGAAGTCACAAGGGGCCAAATCTGGAGAATACGGTAGATGGGGCAGCAATTCGTAGCGTAATTCGACCAATTTGGCCATGGCAACGGCAGACTTGTGAACCGGTGCGTTGTCGTGGTGAAACAGCACTTTTTTCTTCGTCAGATGGGGTCGTTTTTTCTTTAATTCGGCGTCGAATCGACCCAATAAATCGGCATAGTAAAGCCCTGTAATTGTTTTACCCTTCTCGAGGTAATCGATGTAGATCACACCTTGTGAATCCCAGAAAACGGTGGCCATAACTTTTCCGGCCGATTTTACAGTTTTCGCCTTCTTTGGAGCACGTTGCCCGGTCTGGATCCATTGTTTTGATTGCTCCTTGGTCTCTGGTGTGTACCAGTGGATCCAAGTTTCATCGACGGTCACAAAACGACGAAAAAACTCCGCTGGATTCTGCTTAAACAGCGCCAAACATGTCTCCGATGTTGTCTCACGGTTGCGCTTGTTTTCCGGTGTGAGTAAACGCGGCACCCATCGCGCCGACAGCTTTCTCATGCCGAGTTCCTCGTGAAGAATATGATGCACTGTTCCTTCTGAAATGCCTACAGTCTCAGCTAGCTCCCGAACCTTCAATCGGCGATCTGCCAATACGAGATCATGGATTTTTTTAATGTTTTCCTCCGTAGCAGCTGTTTTCGGTGCACCTGGACGTGGTTCATCAAAAACCGACGTACGGCCACGTGCAAACTCGTTGAACCAATTCTTGACGGTGGCCATCGATGGAGAAGAGTCACCGTACACAGCATCCAAGCGCTCTTTGATTTCGATACGCGTTTTCCCTTCCAAAAATAGGAATCGAATCACCGAACGATATTGCTCTTTTTCCATTTTTGTAAAACCGTTCGACACGTTCGCTTCCATAAGTTGTCAAATTAAAACAAATGAAGGGATTGAAAGAATTAAAAAAGAATGTGCTACACTGTGGTAAAACTCTTTTGAAACTACAGCGCCCTCTAGCGATGAGGCTAGGTACTTATTGAATGCACCTCGTAAATATCACGATAAAATCGTTGCGATGTAACATTATAAGCCACATTTGCTATAATTATCAGAAATGCTGATTCACGTGTAGATATTTAACTTTTATCCAAAGTGTCGCCATTGTCACACAATCATCAGAAATATGTCAATATTGTTACAGGTGGACGTGAATCTGTATGCGATGATATTCGGCGAAAGTGTCCTCAATGACGCAGTGGCTCTAGTGCTGAGCGGGTAAATATGTTGACGATATGATAATTACAATTCGGTCACTGACTTGAAGTACATAGGTACCCATTTTTTGTCTGCCTTTTTGGTCTACTTATAGGCTTTTCAGTCGAAAGAAACGATGGATACAGAGTGAGAAAGAGAAAAGGGGTAGAAGCTACTTCTAAAATGATCGATAGGTAGTACGGACATACCGCACCTTTAGAATGAAAGGGACCTAACTCGAAAATTGAAATTTTTGACTAATGAGCAAGAATTAAAATCTTTAAAAAGTATTGGGTATAAAAACAGATATCTCCTAAGACCTATGTATAAACTGACACTTTCCCAGTCATATTACGGAATTTTTTTCATCACTGGTTTTTAGAGTATGTTTTTTGCGTTCATTATAATTATAGCCAAATTATAAGGAACAGGAAATTTGTGTTAAGCCCTTTTAATTCTAAAGGTGCGATATGGATTATTGGAGTCCTCAGCGCAAGTTCTATACTCAAAACTGGTTAATATTTTATGGATTTTATTTGGATTATCGCAGTAATAGCCCAGTTGTATCAGAGTAACAATATTCTCGCACATTTTGTATGCGACTCATAACATAACTACTTAATCGGGTTGCACCTATTTCTTCAGAGAAAAACGGCGTCATTGAGCTGTAAGTTTTAAAGATCAAAACAAAACAATTTATACCATACAAAAGTAAGCAATTAATTTTAGTGTGCAGAAAATCAAGTTTATTGTAGTTATCTTATAACAAGCCTATTAAACTTTTTACACTAGTTTGTTTTATGCCAATATTGTGGTCACCAAATTATGTGGTGGGGGAACGATCTGTTATTTAATTTGCGAAACCGACATTTTAAAGAGGTTAATTGTTTGTTTAGTTAGGTATAAGTATGTATTATAAAAGGTGATTAATATCTGGTGATGAGTTAACGAATTTTAGTTCACCGATATAAAGAGGTATCCTTCTATAATTCTTAGATGTGAAAGTATAAATAAAATATAAAACTGAATGTATTTTGATGTAACTTTACAGTAATATATTATACATCGGAATATGGCAGGCTATCGTTTACTAGGAAGGCAGTATCAAGTCGATGGCGAGCTACGGGTAGCAGCAGCCCTATTATGACGTCTTAAATCCGTCATGATTTCTGTGAAGTGGTTCGAGTTGGGTAGGCCAGAAAATAATGTCCAAAAAAAACACCGCATTATTCAGGGTTGAAATGTGGTGTTTTTTTTTTAAATAGGCTATTTAAAATAAAAAAAAACTCATTCGATAAAAATCAACCCTGAATAATGTGATTATTTTTTAAAATTTATTTGGGCATTTTCTCTGGCCTACCCTAACTCGAACCACTGCACGCGCCTGCCAAATGCATATGAACTTTTTGCCCAGAAGAAGAAACTGTTACTGTAGGATAAGCCTCGGTACCGAAGCCGCAAGAAACAGCTAGTCATCAGAATTTGTATCTAAATAAAGTAAAATAGTCTATAATCGGTCAGCACAAGTAAAGTACATTTATATCTACCAAATGCTATGAAAATACATCTATGTGTGCCTATGATTATTATTATCAATAGATATGCTTATTAATCGTTCAATGTTTTCCCTGTATTGTTACAGAGCTATACAAAACTATGAGTTAAGGTATTCCAATGATGGCGGATTTGAAATCACTGCATTCTTGGGAGCGATTGGAGACTTCATTGGGATATTCAGTTTGTCCCTGCTGGTTGGCGCTCTCATGGGATGCTTAACGGCATTGATATCCTTTTCGAATGGCTATACTTTAGAAGAAAAAAATAGTTTTTACAGTTACAGGCTTGGTTGAGCAGTGGTGGCCAAGTGTAGGTCGCGGGTTCAAACCCAGCCAGGCGCATTACTGTGTGTAATTATTTTCATCACCACTGCTCTCAAAATGGTGAAGGAAAACATCGTGAGGAAACCGGCATGTCCTAAAAAATTCGAAGACACGTGACATTCACCAACCCGCACTGAGCCCGCGTGGTGGATTACGGCCCATTCCCTCTCCTAGATAGGAGGCCTGTGTCCCAGCAGTGGGAACGTTAAAAGGCTGATTATGCTTATGCTTGGTATTTGGTAAAAATATAAGTGCGAATCGTAAAGATGACCCTGACATTTAAAGCGTGTGTCGTCTGCTGTGTAATATCAGTAATTAGCTATGTGACTCACAGCATCCCGTGTGTACGTGTTTACTAAAACTATGTTTAAACGTGCGTCTGTGAACTACAAAAACCAACCTTAGTGCTATGAATAAATAGCATTGCCAAATGTTCTCACTACACCTAGAAAATACCCCACAAAATAATTTCTCGTTAATGAAAACGTATGTAAAAATTACATTGAAAAATGGCGGCATTTGTTCTGATATTGGCTTCGCGCCAAATCCTTCTCCAACCATACGGCTAATGCAATGACTCTTTTTTAACAGACTTCTAAATGAGAGGAAGTTCTGTATTCGTCTGTGTGTATTTTTTCCTTAACCACTGTGTACATGACGAAGTTTACTCACGTGCGAGACTGGCCACTGCTGGAGTCGGCTCTCTTCGTGCTCATGTCGTATGCGGCCTTCCTCATCGCTGAAGTCTGCGAGCTGACAGGTAAAGTACAATTTGATCATACTCTTTCTTTTCTGCGTTGTGTATTGGCGCCACTCTTATTGAAAACAGTAGCGCGTCATGCCATGCGTCGATATAATTGGATAATTGCAAACTCCCTATGATTCAATACAATTCTTTAATATTTATTTTATTATTTTATTCCCATCCAACATTTCCAATAAATATGTCTAATTGAGAAAATATTTTATAATATTACGGCATTCGTAATGTACAGGCATATTTTTTATTCAGTGCATAAACTGAAAAATTAAACTTAAACGAGCTTTATTAAACACGTATTTTTTTAGATGAAAAAGCCGTATGTTTTTTTTAATATAATTGCGGGAGGTTTGCAAACGACGAGACTTAAAAGGCAGCCCTCGTACTTACCCCCGCTCTGACAGCACCGTGTGCGTCTGAATAAACAGTGTCCATATCTTGCAGATTTAATGACGGATAAGAAATAAAAATAAAATTTTAATTTTATTCTATTATTACTTTCTGTGTGAAATCTTAATTTTTTCTAATTATGTAATTTGTAATGTAATTTTAAATTTAAATTCGATTATCAGGGGCGTGCAGTGGTTCTAGAGTAAGGGTAGGCCAGACATAATGTCCAAAAAAAAAGCTCACCACATTCTACTGGGTTGAAATCACGATACGGAACGATGAGAAACATATAATTTTAAAAACTCACCAAATTCAAATCACGATATTCTGACGATACAAACTACTCTTTCTAGAAGTATTGAACAAAATGCACAGAAAACAAAATAATTTGTGTGTACACACATAGCCAGTTATATGTTTCATAACTCTGAGGATTGAAATGACGAGTACGAGATGAATTATTTTTGAGTGAATTCTCGTAACTCGGGTATACATCTACCTTTAGAAACAACTTGAATCTTATCATTATACGATAGCTGTGAAAACTTACTGTTTTTAATCTCTAACAAACACATTGTCAGCACAAACTTCACAATTTAGGACCATTTTTAAGTATGTAAACAAATAACTAAACTTTAATATTTACACTACTTTATGACTCAAAACGAATTACTTAAAAATCAATGCACTATGATTTATAACACTCAACAACAAAATATTCGAACGACTATTGCTTGTCACATGAAACAATATCAACAATATGGCTTCTCTTTTTCTTGCAAAAATATCATTTAAAAAGACAATCAATACACTTCCAAAAAAAATTGCTACATGGTCCTATCGTAATCTTTAAGAATGACATGTAATGACATTTTGCCGGGTTATACATCATAACCCGCCAAAATTGACAATTCTATGTCAACAGAGTTGCCAATTTTATTTTTCTAATTCCCTTTAAACCAAATTCTCAAATTAAGTTTGGAAAATTTGGGGAGAAAAGTTAAATTCTTGCGGTTTTTAATTATATTTAGAGGGTTATTAATTACAATTTAACATTTATTTTGTACATTTTATACTTTTGATAATACTAACCAACCAGTTTTTTTAAACTATATCAATAAGTTATTAAGGAAATTATTATTCTCAAATTGGCAACCCTGTTAAGCGATTTCCATTCATAAAATTTTACTACTTGTCCTTGAATTGTGTGGTGAACCAATCAGGACCCGTGTAGTGGGCTCCAGCGAGCCTAGAAACGCCCATAATTTATACATGTGTGTGTAAATTATGGGCGTACATACACAAGAACATTTGCACACATGCATAAATTTATCAATTGAAATAAGGCTCCGTATTGTGGCCTATTCGAACCGTTTCGTAGGAACAGCGTAGTTTGAAATACGTCACACGCACGGGTGAGAAGTTGCTATAAGCATTATACTAGGCGTTATGAGTTATTAAATATTTTTGTTTTATTTTATTGCATAGTTACAATAAATGCATTTGTTTTATTTATCCGTTGCTATGGTAGGGTAGGCTTAGCCTAATTGCCTATATGGAGCGCACGCCCCTGTCGATTATAAACTTGTATGTTTAACATTGTATGCCCAAATGGCGGGACATAGCTGTTCACAATTTAATTATTTAAGACCTGTATTATGTACTTACCTATGATCCACAATAAAGATATTGATTGATTGATTGACAAGTAATGGAAATGTGTTCTATTACTCATATAGAACCACCACATTTTTTTGGGCACTGCTTAAAAAATAATCCTGTATGTATATATTTGACTGGGGGGGGAAGCTGTAGCGTAGATAAACTCAACAAATTCAGAGTCAAACAATATAATGCGATATTCACCTTTATGAGAAAACGGTTCTGTGGCTCTCTCGAATGCGGATGTTAATCTGCAGCTCTGTCTTACAAAGCATTGGAGGTGTAGCCAATATTGTTGTTTTGAAAATGTGTGAATACAGTCGCTTCAGGTAATGTTGTAGGTAACATACTACATAAATGTATGGCCGATAAACTTTACAATGACTAACTTCAGGTGTCTAGAAATACATTATCGACCCTTTACTAATTAAACACTAGTCAATGGATGCTATTGGTTGTTGAAAACAATTTAATTCAACCAATTACACCTATGTAACGCGCGTTTGACAATTTGTCACAATAATTTCGTGATCTAGTTCGAAAAACTGGCCTAAGAGGTCAGCGGTGTTGTGGAATTTGTTCGAAAGAGTCACCGCAGCCCTGGAACGCAAAGGGCACGAGAAGGATCACGGGTGGGTTTTAGTCAGTAAGAGTCTGACACTCCCTTCCGCTCCGCCCAGAGCGGCAAAGTCATTTGATGGTTTCCCATCCAGAAAAAAAAGAAGAGGTCAGCGGCCACTGGTAGTCTAAAGACTTCAAATTTTGAATTTCGATTTTTATATCGTCATTGGCTGAATCTATGTAGATACTTATTACATGAAGCAAATTTGCAACTGCAACTAATCGGAATTTTGTGAGAAGATTTACAATTCAATTTCGTAAATTGAATACCAATACTTCGGGCTCACATTATTTTGTTCCCAATATCCACTGTAACAAATATTATAATAACATTATAGTACCTCCGCATGCTTTTTATGAACAGCTTAAATAACTTGCCATAACAATATAAGTGGGACAAACCCTACCTACTAACCTACATAATTTAAAAATAAAATAACTAACAAATACTACACTGTTTCTGTTATTCTTGCGTTCAAGCCAAGGTTATCATCAAAAAGCTTAACGGTGAAAGAAATCTTTTGTCACGTCTTATCGCATCGTCAAGCAGTCAAGTCAAATACAAATAGCGGAAGTTTAACCTAGTTTTCTTTGTGATAATTCTGGTGTTGTTCGCTCAAAGTATTTCTTTCCTTTCTGCGGTAAAGTACACATCAGTCGCGGTCAACGCAATTAAAGTATGGTAGATATCTACCGTCGATTATATCGTAAACCTAAATATTGCAGTTATTACTTTAATATTTACTGTAAATATCCTGCTTATCTAGTTTTAATAGCAGTTGTTGGACTACCTTAAACGTTTTGATAACGAACTCCTCGATAAATGAATTCAAAAGTATTTGTACGTGGAAAATACTACCGTTACTCGATCCTTTGGATTTTTAATTTGGGCGGCATAAGTATCCCGAATTTTAGAAAATGAGCGGTCCAGCCATATTTTTTTTAAATTACGCCTACCACTCCTACTGGCCCACTGAGGCTTTCCGTTCTTGTTAGTATGCTGTTCTAGAACCATACACTTAATATTAAGTAGCGAAAAGTAGAATATAAGTGGACCAGCAATATTTTTTAAATTAAGCCTACCACTCCTACTGAGGCGTCCGTTCTTGTTAGTATCCTGTTCTAGCATAACAACATCAAGTCGCGAAAAACATTACCCTTCTTCTTGGGCAGTCGGGTATAAATGTAGAAGAGCGTTATTACATTACATTAGCTTCCTCTGTTCACAGGTGTGGTGGCGGTCCTATTCTGCGGCATCTGCCAGGCCCACTACACGTACAACAACCTCTCGTCTGACTCGCGCAACCGCACCAAGCAGCTGTTCGAGCTGCTGAACTTCTTGGCAGAGAACTTCATCTTCACATACATCGGCGTGTCTATGTTCACATTCCCTAAGCATCACTTCGATCCCTGGTTCATCATCGCTGGATTTGTATCCTTTTTAATGTTATCGAAGTATCGACGGCGCGGCGCCGCTTGTATGTATGTAATGTACAGTTAAGAAATTAACTGATAGTTAATTTTCCAATTCGCAACGGTATTATACGGTCAAAACACTTAGTGTGTCAATCTCCGCCGCAAAACATTTTCCATCCTGTCGAAAAAATTCAAGACTACAAGTCACGCAAGATGGGAGATTGCAGTTTTCGAATTCAAACAGTGACGTTAAACTTTATGATTAACTAGCAGCAATCCGCGAATACGTGGATAAAATATAGCCTATGTTACTCAATGATAATGTAGCTTTCCATTAATGAAAAAATGGTTAAAATCGGTCCAGTAGTTTGGAGCTTATTCGGTACAAACAAACAAATCTTTCCTCTTTGTAGTACATCTATACTTCTACACTAATATTATAAAGAGGGAAGATTTGTATTTTAGTATGTAACGAATAAACTCAAAAACTACTGGACCGATTTCATAAATTCTTTCACTATTAGAAAACTACATTCACCCTGAGTAACATAAGCTATATTTCATCCCTCGTATTCCCACGGGAACGGGAACTACGCGGGTAGCTCGCGGCTATCTCTGTCTCAAAGTTCGTCAATTTTGCGTCGGTAATTTAGGCATGACAGCGTATTAAACAAGCTCACATTCGCATTTATAATATTAGTTAAGCTTGTTACAAATAATAGTTAAATAAGAGATAAAATCGACAGCCGTATCACGATGCAGTATTTATCCTTATCATAATCCGCAAATGGCTGTAGTTGAAAGTTTGATTTAAAGATTTAGATAGTTTTTATTTCATCATTCATCATCTTCATCTTCCTGCCCTAATCCCATGTTACTTGGGGTCGGCGCAACACGTTTTTTTCTTCCATTCTGTCCTGTCAGTCGTCACGCTATCACTAACTCCCTTTTCTTTCATATCACTTCTCACACAATCCATCCATCGTTTCTTTGGTCTACCTCTCCCTTTCCGTCCATCCACATTCATTCTTATTATTATTATTAAACATCAATAAAAAACAGGATAAGCATCAATGTAACTCCAGTTGAATTATAATGCGATAAAAGGATTACATTACACATGATAAAACAATAAAAAATGAGTAGGTACCTATTGCATCACTAGGCACAATAGTTAAAATTGTATTTGTACGTGTGTCTAACAGTGTGTGTGGCAGAAAAGATTTCTATGGAAAATTACTGTTATCCTTACCTTGATTTTCTCATAAACCACACCTCATGTAGTTTAGGCATAACACAGATTTTGAACAAATGGGTAGAGAGCCAGGTTTTATTTAATTGTAGGTACAACATAACAATTAGGAACTGGTTTATCCAATACAAAAACCACCTATAAAATAACGTTCAATTCTTGGTCATCTGCATTCTCTCGGAAAAAAAAATTGGACATCTACCTGTACCTAAGCTATTCGTTAATTTGATAATAGCGCGGCAACATTTACAAGAGCTAGTAGGAACAACTATTTTTTATCTAATCTAGAGGGCTATTAATAAAACTAGTAAGTAACCACCAGGTTCGGCTGCCAGCCTCTTGTTGTTTCTTAGTCAGTCAATTTGTTTACATTTCCAAGAAAACGTAAGTTGTTTTCTTGGAAATGTAAACAATTGACTTTTTGTAAACAAACATCCGATCAATTCTGCTGATGTAACGTGCAATAGGGTAGGCCAATTTGAGACCCGTTAAGGTTTTAGTACGGCCCGACAAGGAAATTTTGTTAGAAAATATATTCATTTCGCGAATATAAATTTTGAGTTGCTCATCGAAATAAAACACGCCTCTACGACCACCGAATTATTTCGTATAGTTGATCTGTAAGCATACCATTTTCGGGTAAATAGCACAAATTAAAATTAAGCTCTCTAAAAAAATTAATCGTTTTTCTGGCCTCTTGACGGAAAACGTTGCCCATCTCTTGATATAGATATATTGTAGATAGCTAGAACTATGCTGCTTTTATATATTTCAACAGAAAGATGTTATTATGTATTTTGTAATGTAAACCAAATGAATATTTGTTTCATCTACAATCGAACTTAACATAAATAATCTTATTATTGACTATCGACCCGTTCTGGCTTCGCACTCTGGTGAATAATTATTTATTTTAATATAAGCTATGTTACTCAAGGATAAAGTAGCATTCTAATGGTGAAATCTTTTTTCAATCGGCCCGGTAGTTTTTCCGTTTATTCGTCACACACAAAAATACAAATCATTCCTCTTTATAATATTAGTGTAGATTATGAGATGATTATGTATAAATTATGGAAGCCTAGCTAAGGGCCTTATATAGCTTATAGACTTATTCATAAGACATAAAATTATTGACAAAATATACATAGGTCAGGGAATACAGGTGCGATGTAATAGTAAAGTCCAACAAATCTATGACAATGTTCCTTAGCCAAACACCTACAGATAACTTCGGTACTAGGCCGCGCTGTCAACATATACCCACTATCGTTCCTTCTCAACCTCGGACGGAAGCCACCGATACCAATGAACTTCCAACACATGCTGTTCTTCTCAGGTATTGTAATTTAAACCTTAAGTAATAGTATATATAATAGCTCATAAAGTTACATGGCGTGCAGTTGTGGCTTGCATATGTCACCGGATAATAATAAACTTCGTAAGATTGTATAATATCGTGACAGATTGTAAACTCTCGATAATTGATCAATTGAACATTTCCTCTACCAAGATATGAATCAAAATCATTTGTCCGTGTCGTTTGAAAAAATTGTGTACTGACATAAACTGGCGACCAATAAGCATACTGTAGCCGTACTACGAAGTGACAATGCTATCATGATTCAGTGTGAGGGAAAGGGATAGTGCTATTCGTCTTGTGTAACTCCGTCTCTGACACAGGAATCGTGATGGATTTAAGACGTCATGGTAGGGCTGCAGGTCTTCAAGTTGTCCGTTTTGATCTGATAGTGAAATTGGAAACTTGGCCTCATTGGTCTGTGTTGGTTTAAGCTGACGTGTACGCCATAGAATTGCGAATACTAAGAATTAAATGGACCTCCCGCGGTCCGATGACCATAATCATGATCTTTTCAATTGAAAAAGCTTTCAGAAACGCTTCCCTTTATAGCGTTAGTCAGACAATAATTATAAAACATTTCACTTTCAGGTCTACGAGGCGCCATGTCATTCGCCCTAGCCATTCGGAACACAGTGTCGGAAGCCCGGCAAGCCATGTTGACGACTACTTCGCTGATCGTGATAGCTACTGTGGTACTGCAGGGTGGCGCCGCCACGCATGCGCTTGCATATCTACGTATACCTACCGGGTATGTATCACAAAAATATTTTGTGGGTACTTTGGCTTCTGGCTTCATTGATGTCTTCCAGAAATAAGCAAAGTCTAAATGGAAGTATGCCGGTCATCTTTGCAGCATTTCAGACATAGTATAGGCGAAATCTACAACAAGCGCGTCCCAAAAAACGGCCGAATGATATCCACTACAAAAAAGGCCCGAAAAAAACGGAAAGAAATGAAATAAGCAGTTCCTTTGTTCTCTTCTCTCTGTATATAATTTTCTCTTAACAGCGTTTACAAGGAATTTCGGGAAATCCTCTTAGTGCTGCTCTACACTCCTCAAGGACCCTACATGCCAAATTGCAATTTTCTACGAGTATTAGTTTCGGCTGTGCGTTGTCTGTTAGTCACTATTCAGTAACGGAAGGGTTTTATATATAAATTGATTGTGTGTACACAAATAAAAAACAGTCTACTATTGGGCGAGAAAATGCCTAAAGCATTAAGACTGCCTCAATACGTCAAGTATATAATAAACGGTAGGAAGAAAAGAATCCTTTGCCTTGCAGTGGGCACAGCCTTAAAACTAAATGATACCTTCGATTTAATTGACAAACAACCGAAAGATACCAACCAGTAAGTTTTGACAGTATATTAAAACAATAACCAACAATTTCCAGGGAATCATCAGGCAACGATGAAAATGACGCTCTACCATATCGGGATGTCAGAAGCGTAAGTTTTTTCTTCACCCTGTAAATAGCACTGTGAATTAACTTTGGGTTGCATAAGAAACTTTATTGGAACACTCTGTATAGTAGTGCTGAAATTACACCTTTTTAATAGAAGTAGACAAAATCATTCACACTATAAATTGGCAAAACATTTTTCTTAGTAATTGGCAAAACAGTTTTCTTAGTAAGCATTTCGTTCATAATACATACATTTTTATTTGTTACCCTTAACAGCCAGAAAAAATGTTATCTTTTATTTGTTTTTTTCCTTCCTTTGACCTCTAGATCTTTTATTATGATGTAGTGCAGAAGGCAAAAGTGTTTAACATTAAATATTCTCGAGTTTCTAGTTAAAATAAGTACCTACGTCAAGAGCTTACGAACAAATCGTAGAGTACATTCATTTCTTTGTTGCTTTCCCTTGTAATTACCGTAATACCTTTATTTTCAACCGCTGCTTTCTGTGTGCCTTATCTTTCTATGTTATAACAATCTTTAACTTCCATTCTTATCCTTTAAAACTTACACTAGAATATTTTAACAAATCAAACTTAATGATGATAGTAAAGCCAGATACTTTTACTTAATTTTTTAAAGAAATTTAATAACGATTGTAAACAATACGAAGTCGACTCGATCGTAATTCGACGCATTGTTTTTGAAGAGTTTATTATCAGGCATGAATTTGAAACTTATACAAAATATTACCTTACATTATACTACGTTACTCTTAGTTATTTTGTCTAACTAGTATTTTTTTTTAAGTTGAACGTGGTTAAACTGTTTATTACAGGAAAGTGTGTGGTTCAGAACTATATAGACTTGTTACAAAAATTAGCTTTATGGTAAAGCACCTTCTTGGTTGTTTAGTATGACTACAAAATTATACATAATCAATTTGATACAATTCCAAAGATCTTTGAGTGATGGACGACGATCTGCGACCAGAGTAGATATTACCTGACAAACGAAAAAATCATAGACACACGATAGGTGTACTACTAAAAACCACGGCAGCACAAAACCTCATAGCTTTGCTTATGTCTCTGTGTCGGTGTTTACTCTGTGGCAACAATCGTGCTAATTCTAAAACTCGAAGATTACCGAAGCACATACCTTTTCTGATTTATCTGCAAACGCTGTAATAAAAACAGAACTTCCTACCCCAAATATTTATACGTAAATTCAGCACAAATGCACAAAAACTAATAGACAGTACCTACCTATGTAATATTTTGTATAAAGAAACTACATACTGAGGTCATCGGAACACTGTAGGGCGGCCACAGACGCGCACGTATCATTGGCTCGTATGTATATAAAGCACGTTAGAAGCGTGTGCTACGGGCAAGCATGTGATTAATAAGACATTATTGTGGCAGCTGTACCAGGCCACGGACTCTGCTGGACCGGTACGTATTCATAGCGCTATGTTTGCACTTTACTGGAGCTTTCGATGTTCGTGCATCGCGCTTACCATCATCTTGGCATACGTTTCTCAGTCTTTCGATGTTGCACTGTGTTCCCCACGGTAATGGTTAACGGTCCAACTTTTGTCTTTACTAACATGGCAAGAACTTTCCTCGTATTACTTAATCTAAGCAAATGTGTATCACGCACTTGCTTAGATTAAGTAATACTAGGTTGAGAAACGGTGATTAAAAATCTTCTTCAAATACCTTCTTATTAATTTAATAAGAACTGAGAAATGTCTTTGGAGGTTTATAGTTTTAATTACAGGGATTCACTTATGTCATTAGATGATTACATAGTATCGATGTTATATTTTTTGTGGACCTACCTGTTTGTCATAAAATGAAGGATAACTTTGAATGTACCTGACTGTTTATTACAGTTGCTGTAGTGTAATCGTTGCGGCATATGCAGTATTGTGTGTCGTTTATCAATGTAAGAAAATAATGTCATATACAGTGAGGTACCTTCACAGAATTTCTTCCTGTCACATGTCGTCCGTCCTGTAAAAGGCCCTCGTTTGGCCTTAGAGAATCATTAACACGTAACTAAAACTGTTTTGTTGTTCAGCCCGCCGATATAGGTTTCGGCCTCCGTAACATGGACTCAACGCAACCAGCCAGTTGCGACAGGGCAACAGTAAGACTAATCAATACATGCACGCATTACAAATCCTGCACGAGTCTTACACACACTAACCAAACGAAACTTTTATGTATCACATTACTTTTTACACCTAATACAGGGAATTATAGCACTTTTCTATACTTTTAACAGTATTAATAACATTTTTTTAAATTTCTTAGCTACAAATAGGGCTTCAGGGACAGTATGCAATATGCACCGTGATTAGAATCGTTTTTGACAATAATGTTCAATTAATATTTCTAAAGTTCCTCTCACTTTTTATTCTTGAATTTTCACGCCACTTAATGAAGATGATGAAAAATAAATGGAGAAAATAAAAATATAAATGTAGTGTTGTGTTGTGCATGTAATTTACTTTTACTCTATTGCTTTGTTTGGTTTCTTTTAATATCTAGAGAGGCCGCATGGTAGTTAAATGGGCTAATGGAGCGAAGGAAGTGATTATGCCTTGGGAACTAAACGGTATCGAAGTATGTTAATATTTTTTTTATTATATTACCATTTATTTGGAATTGTTTACCACTCACATGCATGAAATACATGAGCATTATGCCAATAACAACACATCCAGTGATCCATGCATGTATTTGGTGAATGTTAATAAATTAATATAAATAATAAAATAACGTATGTCGTTCTTGGATAAATGAGTAACAACGCTTCCTATTTGGACATGCTCAACATTGCGTGTGTTTTTTTAAATCAACTGTGACTGTTAACAGGTCATTATAATTATGCTCTAGAAGTTGCCATTCTCTTCATAATTTAAATAACAAAACTCATTCATACAAGGATCACTGAATATTTAATATCTGTACAGTTTAAAATTGTGTTTTTAATTTCACAGACGGTATCAAATCTGTTGTTTTAGTATTTGCAATTTGCCATTCACAAACTCCCTTAAGTTCTACTTATAAATTAGCAGAAAAAAAACTTTTGATGCCATTTGTAAATATATTATTACCATTGGTATATAAATTTCCTAGACGTTTTGAATTGCGATTGATGATAGTATTTATTTTGTTGTTTTTAACCGGCTACAACAAAATCGGATGGTATCAATTCAAGCCCTGTGTATGTAATATTATCAGAATTACAGTTTTTGTATGTTATTAATAATGATGTTTAAAAATACATGAACAAAATATTAAACTTATTGATGAAATATTTAATCTTAGGATTACTTCAAACTATTATTGAAACGTATAAGGCTTTTTGTACATACATAATACGTATCTATTTCTATATCACCTACTTGTCTGTCAAAATGTAATGTTTATTTTCGCTTCTGCAACGTCAGGATACCCCTCGCGATCACGGCGACGGCGCTACGGGTCAGAAGGCTCGTCTCGCGCGGCTCTGGGGCGCCGTCGACTCTAAGCTGTTGAAACCACTGCTTACCCACGCGCGCCCGCCGCTCACTGAGACCCTGCCAGCCTTCATGAGGCCTTTGGCGAGGGTACTTACTACAACACACCAGTATACACAGGGGGTAAGTGTAGCTTGAAATATTATGATCACACTAAGTTGACAGTGTAACTATAGGGAACGTGCACGGCGTAGACTATCTGAAACTTATACGTTGTAAATATTTGACCTATACTTCCTGCACTCTCCGTTCAAGGAAACGTGCACGAAGTAGACAGCCAACTAGCGTTGCAAATTTGAAACTTATAAGTAAAATATAAACTTGACATTGACGCGACTGTGCTGCCACCTATAGTTTCTGCGCGTTCCCTAAAGTTCGGAGGCCATACAACAGGCTTTCTTAACCCTGTTAACAAATAAAACTACTTTACTTAAATATTTTGCAACTACTTACCTGATTCGAAATCCGACGCTACTGCTACAGGTGCCAGCAATAGGGTAGTTAACTAAAAAAATCTGATTAGTCCGTCAGATAGATTTCTAAAAAATATTGGAGACGTATTTTTTCTGTTTTCACATAAACAAAAAATGAAGACGATACAGTGCGTTGAAAACTCGTGTGACGTCACTACTCGCTACAATTTTTACCGGGCCGTGATACCTACCACTCCTGATCTTTGATGCTTTTTATCTTCTTCAGTTTTTATAGATTTGATAAAGGAAAAAATACGTGTCCAATAATTTTCTATAATCTAATTGACGGACTAAACATAATCATATATTTTTTAATCAACATCCCTATTGAATTGGCTTTATGTAGTATAAAAATAATACGATCTCAATCAATCTCCATTAAAGTCCAATATCGAACTGGACAGTACCCACTGAAAATAATCAAAACCCAGTGGTAATAATTGGACTGAGTATGCTCGATTCATCCTCTACACCCGGAATAAAAATAACATTAACATGTTCTCTGCGTTCACAGGATAACTCGCTGCGTAGGACCGACTCGGATTCAGATCTGTGTATCGACGAGCAACACCCTATTCCTACGAGTATTGATCCTCAGGTAAACTACCTAATGTAAACTTTTGTTGGGCCTTACATTTGAAGCTTCCAATTTTTATTGGCATGTTCATTTCTTATGAGGAAAGAAGATGTGTTGCAATAAATAATAATAAGATTTTTGGTATATTTTTGAGTCTATTTGTATCGTTATTTTTTGGCAAATAAAATTGTACATTTTTCGTTTACATATTACATCTATTTATTCTACATACTATTACGTATACGTATCTGTTTATTAATATTTCATATATTTCCTTTTTTTGGTTGCAGCTATCGATTAACGTTCGGAATGGATATGGGCATGTTTGAGCTTTGTAGCATTAGTGATCCACGGCTGTGATATGAAATTTGCTCTAATAGCATATAGAAAAAAATATAATTAATAGGAAAATCCTTTTTAATTATTGCACGCAGCAAATATGGCCAGGACTGGTGGACACGAGGATTTCTGTGGAAGGTATCACTGGTAGCAACATCTAAATACTTGTAAATTGAATACTTTGATTAAAACGAAATTGGAAATTGAGTGCCACAATTTTTGTATAAATATTAACCATTTAATTACATTTTCTGTGCAAAAATAAGATTTTAACTGTTTATAAACGTTTCAATGTGCATAGTCAATCATTATTTACGTAAACCATAAGATAAACATATTCTACGCCGTATCTGGTTAATATAAACAGTTAAAGTGTTAGTTAATCAATGTTGTTATTGCCAGTGTGTGCTTAAAATCATAATGTTAACACAGATTCACTACTTATCTGTGTTTGAAATGAATTTGTATTTTAATGTGATAATTTATGAGACGTGAACGTAAGATCTGATCATAAACACTTATTACGAATCCATGGCTGCAATGCAAATAACTATAAAATTTTAGGCTCGGGTGTCGTATACAAAGCACTCCCGATTTAGGTAATTCAATTTATTTTCTATTTGTAGCAATGTTATTTCATACTTACTAGAAAGAAATGCATAGGTTGTACGTGATTTTTTGTCGTATGTAAGCTGAATTAATCGCGTGGTCTTGTTACCACTTTGCTCCATTACAGTAGCAATAGCTTAATTTTTTTCTTCACCAAAAAGTTCTTCAGTACTCGTTTCGTGAGAGCGCGACACTAGAATCACCTACGTTTATCTGGGCGATAAAAATGTCGCTTCTTTTCAGACCTCATCTTCACACTTTCATGTTAAACAATCTAGTCTACTATTATGTACCTACTTACTGAATATTGTAAAATTAACGTCGTGCTTGTTTAGAACACTTTGATTAGGATCTTTTTGTTAACCATCAAATGGAGTTTTTTTTTAGTTGCTGGAAATGGTTAGTTAATCTTATTATGTTCGACTTTCTTTAGACTTGATTATGTAAGCGTCCGTGATTGATGAAATGAAATTAATACTTTATTTACATATAAAAAGGTTTATGAAACCACATAATTATTTTCTAAATTTAGATTTTTGTTAGGTTGAAGAGGAACTTTTTCATCATGTAAATTGTTACTTTTTGCATTTCATGTTCAATAATATATATTTTTAATAATGTCCCTATGTACTGCTTTTAGTCGTCTCATATCATCATATTTATATATTTAATAGTATTTTACTGATAATACTAATTTGATCTCAGATTGTCAGGATTAAAGATGTAAGAATTCCGTATTTTTCAAAAATTTTATACTGATTGTTAGTGTCTTCATTGTTTTGTGTAAAAAAAAATCTGCTTCGTTTTAAAAACTTAGCAAATTGAATTTCTTTATGTGTATTAAATCTCACCTTGAAAATTGATTTTCATTTGTTATTCCTATAGTCATTTTATCAATTTACTCTACATATCATTTCTTACTATAGTGTGGTACTAGAGTGTGGTAGATTATACTCTAAACCACCATAATCCCTATGGTTTTACATCTTCATAGGTCTCTTTTTAAGGATGGGAAATCATCAAATCAATCTTTCGCCCTGGGCGGAGCAGACGCGAGTGTCAGACTCTGACTGGCTAAAACTCATCCATGATCCTCCAAATACTCTTTGCGTTAAACGCGCCCTACGCTAGTCACTTAATTATGATAACTTTTAATGATGATGTTCAAAGTGCCGTTTAATGGCCTAATTGAAATTTATAAACGTTTTGACTTCGACTTTTTTCCAGTGCCGCAGTCTCTTTCGAACAGATTCCGTAATCCTACCAATCTTTGTATGTCTGACTTACACATTTCCTTGCTGACTAGCACTTAGTAAGCTAAGTAGGGTATAAGGGTGTAAGGGTATAATGTTTATTAGAAACATTATCCACTGAGTTTAGGTAAATACTCATAAGAGTAGGGTAAGAGGCAAATGGTAATGATGAAAATAAACCATAAATGATTTAAAACTTATTATAATTAATACCTAAATACAAATGTAGAAAAGCTACAAGTCTTGATTTTCTCACTAGCTCATGAAGGAGTGTCTGGGCCAATTTGTTTCTTGAGCGTCTGTCTAATTTGTTCAGTAACTTGAAACTTGGGGCCATGTCCTGGCACAATCCAATCAGCTATATCGGCTACTTTAGACCTGTTCTTCATTTGCTGTACTGGATCCTCACTTCCTGCCTCCAGCCAAATGTTTGGGTTATGAATATCTTCAAATCTTTCAAACAGGTCTCCTGTAAAAGTAATTTTTCATTGTAATGTTTTATGGCAAACCCCTGTTTATTTAATAAATACTTTCATAAACATTTTAGAAGTATCTAGAAGATAAGGCATTATAGGACACTAGAAAAGTTACTTAGCTTCCATATGTTGACAAATCTTATGCAAGCCCATGAATCAATAGCATAAGGATGTTTTACTTCATACTTACCAACAATGGCTACAGTTGTTGCTTGTTTAGATGTCACTAGTACAGTCACATCAGAGAGTGTGTGTCCTGGTGTGGGAACTACTTTCACATTCTCATCTATTCTCAGTTCTTCACCTGGAATTAAGGTAAGCATGAACATTTTGTTTTTAATAATAAACTGTATGGGTAATGGCCAAATACACAAGCACCACTTATATTTAATAGGTAATATAAATTTTGTACTCCTTGAAAATTACTAAGTGTTAGATATGTTTTCCCTGTCACTTAATGCAGTGACAGAAATACTTATGAGCAGCTTTAAATGAAATGGGACTTGAGTATTCAGAATAAATTAATTCTACCTTTATCAAAAGGATGCATGTGATATTCATCTTGAAATGAAACACTGAAGCCAACTATGTGTTTTGCCATCAAGAAAAGGTTGTTATTACCAATGTGATCTGAATGTCCATGAGTGGAAATAACATAGTTTACATCCTCTGGCCTGACATTATTTCTATCTAATGCTGTAACAAAACAAAAAGTACCCAAAGATTAATAACTTAAAACCAAGTGGATATCTTTGTCTGAAGCATATTACGGTATGGGAGTACATACCAGTAATTATTTTCTGGGAATCCCAAGCGGTCATTGTGTCTATTACTACATTGTGGAGTCCCTTTAGTAATGTACAACTACAATTTGCTGACATCTGATCTTTTCCGGTCATCACCGAATATCCATCATATAAAACTATTACTTCACTCATTTTGGCTCATAAAGTTTACAAAATTTCTGACTTCTGAAACTAACTGAAGTCTCATAAATCACCAGCTAGACGTACCTGCTTGTTTAGTGGTACGGATTACCTACCTAGACATTTGTTTGTTGTTGTAAATAACAGAGTACAACACTTTTAGAATATATGACATCAGAATAGGTGAGCTAAACTTATGCGATTACTATGAATTAAAAAAGATATAATGTAGTATCGCAATGCAATAAAATCGCACTTTGTTGACACCGGAACATTCTGACGGTTCTGACACAATCGAGTGACATGACATTAACGTTCTGAAACTCATTTTGTTCCACTTTTGTGAAACAACAATTAAACCTCTGTCAAATACATAGATTTTTTTTTATTGAACTCGGTATAATGCTTTTTTAAATCTTCTGTATGTATATCAAGTTACTTAATTCCTCAAGACGATATAAAATTGATAAAAAACACAAATCATATCACAAGAATATCCAATTTCAGAATAATTGGACAGAATTGAATTTCTAAACGGCGGTTCTCAACTATCCCTGTCTCCCTCCTCAGCTGTCTTTGCCGGTTATTTTTAGGTTAAATTCTAAAATAAATTGAAGAAAGCTGCGGTGTTACATACTTTTGTACGTAGGTTATTTTAAAATTTTATCGTGCGCCAAACATTTCTTTATTCATGAAAATTGCGCATTTGGATAATTGTACAACTCGTGTCATTTAATAAATGCAAGTTCATTGTATGTTCATTGTTTACACAGGGTTATGAAACAATAAAGTGGATCTCTGTCGCCTCGGGAGCGCCAGTCTTTGTGAACCATGTCAGGCGACGTGCAACCAAGGAAACGTAAGGATAAGAAAAGGAAGAAAGGTAAGAAATAAGCGGTAAAGTGATGGGATGTGGTATGCATACAAATGAGATTTAAATGGCCTTATTTGGGTTACAGATGAGTTAGGCGTAGAAGAAGGGCCTCGTGGCACGGCTGCGGCGCTTGGTGAAGGCGACGTGTTTATGCATTCTCCCAATGAACATGGCACTGGTGGACATTGGTGTGCTAAGATCATTTTCTTCTCACTGCTCGCTGTACTTGTAACTCTTATTGGACTGATCATACTGGAAAACAGAGGTCTTTCAGAATGTTAGTATTAACAAACTGTATTCTGTACATTCATTTAGTTGTGTCAATTTGTTTTACCAATTCCCTGTCATTGATTTTTAAAATGGGATTTTCAGTGATCTGAAGAGATTTAACCTTATTATAGTTTATATGAATTATATTAACAGTTTTTTTAATCAAATATTCCATAACATATTAACACTTATATTCAAAACCATTACAGTAGAAGCAAATTCAGTGGAGTCTCGGTATTCAGGAGTGCTAGAAGGTTGGCTGGAAGATGCACCAGACGATGACCATCATGATGAACATACACTAGAACTGAAGCACCATGTAAGTTTTAGACAGCTAAAAATATCTAGTGAACTCTTAATTTATTTTATCCATTCAGTGAAAAATGATTGTATTTTCTAAAATTATGATTAGAAGGTATTTAAAATTGCAAGCTGTACATAGCTCCTTACTATTTAAATGTAAGTAAACACTATATTATACATTACCAGCTGACCCTGCAAACATAGTTAACACATAAAATAAAAAATTGGGGTGGACCACCCTTAACATTTAGGGGGATGAAAAATAGATGTTGTCCGATTCGCCACCCTAACCGCTAAGATCACACTAAGATTCACGAAAATCAGTCATGCCGTTTCAGAGGAATTCAACCACAGACACTGTGACACTAGAATTTTATGTACAAGATTATAAAATTAATCATTTGGAAGTACTTGCGGAAACCTGACGGTTTATTGTTGCAGCACTACTTTAATAACATTAAAATTTCATTAGCATAGCGCAATGTTTAATCTTAAGCTTGTGTGACCTAGGATGATGAAGAAGCTGATCATGATGATCATAGTCCAGAAATAGATCACGACGACGAAGATGATGAACATGACGTTGATGATGATGACGAAGTCGATGATCACGATGACGAAGATGACGATCACGATGATGAGGATGATGATCATGCTGAGGATGACGAAGCAGATGAGCATGACGATGACGAAGATGGGGACCACGAAGCAGATGACGATGAAGACGACAGCCAAGAAGTAAATGACCATGATGAACACGAAGCAGAAGAGTTTGATGATGATCAACCTGAAAATGATGTTGACGACGATAATCAAGCTGGTGAAGACAGTGGAGAACAAGATTTAGACCAATCAAATGAGGTTTAATTTTCTTTTCAGTCATTGCTTTTTATTGTGATAGTTGCAACTTTAAAGTCCCTATTGTAGTATTTACAAAAACTTTCAACAGGATGATGATAATGACGAACTGGGTTTTGGAAAGTATGATGAAAGTGAAGACGAGAAAGATGACGCGAATGACGATGATGACGACCTACAGAAGATAGATGAAAACGACACAGCAGAGGATGATGATGAGAAAAACGAAGACAGATTTAGTTTAGAAAATGATGATGACAATAGTGAAGAAAATAAACAGGATGACAACGAAACACGTGAAAACGAGGTGCAAAGTGTGATGCTTGGCAACAATAAACAGTTTTGATTTGATTGGCACTAACAATACAAAGCTTATTTTTCAAAATTTTACTTTAGGACATAAATGTTGCTGTGCGTTTTTTTAATATGTCAGTAGGAATAACAAATAATAACAAGTTACTTGAATTGCCACTTACAATATTAAAGTTGGATCGTGAGATTTCATTTCAGTATGGATAATTTACTGTTGTTTTAGTTTTATTTAATCTTAACATGTGTTTGTATAAAACGAAGTTTGGTGAAATTTGGTATAGTTGAATACTGTTTTGCTATGATTATTGGGATGCAGTTACCAACCGCACTTATTTGAGCAAAGAATACGAATGAGAAAAAAAGAACACAAATCTGCTTTTCCATAAATTTTTGTGAAAATAATAATCCTGCACATTTTTTTTTGTACTTTTGCAGATTTTAATCTTCGATAAATAGTAAATTTGATTGATACTTAATAATAATAATAATAATTGTTTATTTATAAAACAGTTACACACTTAATGCCTGAAAAAAAATTATATGGTTGCTAACATAAAAAAAACAGGCTAAATTACTTACCTACTTATCATTAGACTTACAATGTTCTTGTTTATAGCTAAGATGAATGGAAGATATGGCATGGCACCTATTGTATGTCTACATTTCTAATCCAGTACTTTGATTTGTAGATTGTTTTTGTTCTATTTTGTGTCTTTTAGGTAAACTACAATCATTCTAAGGTAAGGTTAAAAATAAAGGAATGTTACAGGAAGAAGAGGAGCATGAGGAAGAAGCTGAAGACTCGGGAGTGGAAGTAGAGAGGCTGGAGAAAGAGGTTTCCGATGAAGATGCCTTGTCGGAAGAACTGCCTGCAGACGAAGCGGAGGAAGACGATAAAAGCGATGGTAAACTATCTAATATCAATTCTAAATACCATCAAGGCAAACATTTAATTTACCTTTAAAAACAAACTCATTCTTGCTTCATTAATTTAACTTAATGATTATGTGTACTAAATTATTCTGTTTGGTAAAATCAACATCTTTGTCGAAAAGCAAAAAAACATTTCGCGTTTTATTTCTCCTTGTCACGTAACTCCTCAGCTCATACCAAGACAAGAGAATCTTTTTCGACTGTAATGTAAAAGTCGAAACCGATTTTTTCCGACTTCCTATTACAGAAATCTCGAGTGAATTAGCTCCAGAAGACGTCGCAGATGTAGATGACGTTGACGATGGTGCCGCTGAAGATGAAGAGTTTCTGGAACCGGACGACATAGTTGAGACTATTGTTGCCCCGAAGGGAAAACCTTTAGTTGAGGTAATTGATGGTAAAAAGATGGCAACATTTTCCAAAATTATATGTCTTGTATAGTATATAGAAATAAAACACTGGCTCTAGCGTTTACTGTGCAGCTTTTCAATCTTACTGAATATGGTAAATGCAGTTTATTTTGAGGCTGCTAGTTGTACCTATTTAAAATTTTGTCATTTTTGTTACAAAATAAATGTAGATTTTGTTATATAACTTTTAAAAAGAAGATACAGTAAAAAAATCTGTGTTCATAAAAATATCCTAAATATAACAAGTTTTTTATAATACAGGTTGAAGAAGAACCGACTACGATAAAGCCTGCAGATACTCTCGCAGAAGAAGAAGAATACGAGAAGCAGCAAGAAGAACTGAGGCGGGAGCAGGAACAGGCTTCTCACAGTAAGTTATTTCAAGATCATAGCCCCCTGCATGAGATATATAGGAGATCACATGCGCCCCTGACACCAATTAAATTGGGATAATGGCAAGTGGGCGATGGGTTCCTGGCATGCTTAATACCCTTTTAATTTGCTTTTTATGTGGCTTCTATTGCTGCACCATGTAAATGGTTTAATTGCACTCATAACACATATTACCTAAACCTCATTCATCACTGCATATTTGACTTCCACTTACTAACTCCGATTTCGGTTTCAAAGTTACGGAATAACATTAGATCTAACAACTAAAATATTTTATTTCATAAAACGTGTAAAAATAAATGTTGTTGAAATTAATTTCTTTTATTTCGACCCATTTGCTTTAGACATGCTAAGTATAAGATTATATTCTTTATATATATTTTTTTGTAATAATATGACATGGGACTCACAATACACTATTTATTTTCATTAATTTCTTTGTTTTGTACTTTTCGTTTCTGTGTTGTAATGCTTGTAATGTATTTAATTCAAAACACGTTATATTATTTTATGGTATTTTAGAGTCAGGTTTAGTAGGCTAAACATTTTGAGAGTTCTTCTCTGGTCACTGCGGCTCATACATAATATTAGAATGGATTTAATAAATTCGTTTTATTAAATTATTTTTTTATATTAACTGTGACTTAGGTATGTAAATTTTACATCTCATATCATTTCAACTTTCGATCATAACTATTGTGGACTCTTATAACACAAACACACCTACTATATACATATATATCTTAGTAATTACATTCGTTAACGGCCGAACCCAATAACCGATCTATCGCATACTGGAGATAGAAACAAATGAAACAACAGAAAACCTATATCATTTTTCTGTTGTTTCATTTGTTTTTCTATCGTCGTAAGTTGACATCGCAAAATTTGAATTGTTACATACATATTTGTCTTTCATTTACAAAAATCAAATATGCTTAAACTCAAACCACATCCGGTATTCTTGAAGGTAGGAAGGGAGGGCTTTGCAATTAGCCCACATCCAAAATAGCATCACTCGCATTTCTCACTGCGGGCTATTTCTGTTTCCTAAAAATATCTGGAAGACAAAGGACTTTCATTTAAACTGAACATTGTTTTTTTTTTGCATAAGTATATTTAAATACGATTCGGAATTTTTGATTCAAAAACCACTACAAAGGACAAAATAACTTTAATTTTGGAAGTTGATGTTTCTGGTGTGGTTTCTTCTTTTTTTACACCAACTTCTAAAATTAAAGTGGTTTTGTACTTCATAGTGATTTATATTTCGAAATCGATATTTTTTTTTTTCACTTTTTAGTGCTGATACACCTCAACATTCCAAACAGTCCATATACCTCCGAAGTTCTTCATAAGATCATTTTGAAAATCCATCTAAATATGACGGAATTATGCCCGAACATACATAAAAAAATATAATCGAATTCGAATTCCTTAACGATAAGTTTCTGCTTTTTTATAATCGGTTGAAAAACAGCGTACTGTTACATCCCTAAAATGTACCCCTTCCGGCTTACTCAGCATCCTATGCTGCATTCTTGCTGCTGACGCAGCCTCCTCTCATTCCTTCCCCGTTCCACTCTGTCCATGACACCTCAGTCGTCTCCCAACCATCCGACAGTGCACTTGTTCTTTGCATTCGTGTATTAATTAATATACAGTTTATTTTAGCCAAAAGTATTTTCTTTTTTAAAAACATAATCCGGAACCCAGTTCTAACATTTGGTGGCAGCGTAAAAGGGATAGAAAATCCTTGGAATCCTTCCAAAGAGTGCTACTTTCTAAAAAGTGTCAAGTGCTAAGAGTGAAAGTGTTTAGTGCCTCAAAAGCTCCAGAGACGTCTCATCACATCGGTAAACCCGGTACTGACCTAGTCCAAGGTCAATCCAGCTCCAGTTCCAGCTCCAGTTCCAGCTCCAGCTCCAGATCCAGTTCCGGCGAAAACATGAAGAACATGTGCGTCATAATACTGTGAGTTGTGAACATCTTTCCTTTTAAAAGTGTGCTAATATTGAAGTGATCCAAGTACGACATAAAAATAACTTACAACGGCTTATCTTGAACATTCCAATCCATACGTTATATCAACGGATGTTATGTCTCGTCGCCCGTCGCAGTTCCAGTCTCAACATAGAGCATAAGAGATAAGATTCCCGATACATACATTGTCGACTCTAAACAATTTTATTTCCAGACTTATAATAGTTATCTATTGTTATTCTTTTAAACAAAACTCTTGTGAATCGTATTAACCATGTCCAAAGACTCAAAGAACCTGAAAGATGAGCCTAAAGAAGGAATACCTTTAAATGTAATCCTAAAATTCATCAAACCCTTTGATGGCAGTCGAGAAAAACTAAATGCTTTTTTAAATAATTGCGATAATGCCATTTCCTTAGCCTCATCTTATCAAGTCGACATCGTCTTCAAGTATATCATTAGCCAATTGGACGGCAAAGCCGAAATTGCATGTTCAATTAAGGAATTTGATTCTTGGCCATCCCTTAAAGATTTCCTTCAGAACCAATTTGGAGAGCGTAAACATTACGCCCATCTTCTTGCCGAGCTCCAAGATTGCAGACAAGGCGCCCAGGAGAATGTTAACCAATTCTCACTTAGAATAGAAACCTGTCTGTCCCAATTACTTACGGAAATCTCCATATCCAGTCACAAAAAGAGTGAACTTGCCGGCAGAGTTGCTGCAATGGAGGACCTTGCTCTCCATATATTCACAATGGGCCTTACCCCTCGCATTGCTAACATTGTTAGGTGTAGGGACCCGAAGAGTCTTAATGATGCAATAAATTACGCGATTTCTGAAGAAAAATTGCAACAATATTCCTACAAACAAAACTTATCCGCTAAATCGTTTCGTAACAATGACCCAAACTTTAAACCAAACAAACCCGGCAACTTTAATAATAACCGATCTCAAAAACCTGGCTCTCATCAATCCTCGTCAAATGACCCATTCTGCAGATATTGCAAAAAATCAGGGCATGTCCTAGAAAAATGCCAACTCCGAGAATATAATAATAAAAGATACAACCAAAATAAACCTTTCTCTTCAAGTGCGCAACCGAGCACATCTAACTTCAAACCCCATATTAATGTCGCAACCGAAGCCGAAGGTTATGATACTGTCGACAACGATTTAAACTAAATAATGTCCTGAACAGGCGTCGTACGGGACAAGTAAACTCTATTATAAATGACGCCATAACTAAAACAATGACCCATGGACAGGGTAACCAGCCCCAAATTCGAGGTCATTCCATTAGAGTCAAGCAACAGGGTAACCAGCCCCAAACTGTAGACTCTACATCCTTAAAAACTCATGTGACCCATGGACAGGGTAACCAGCCCCAAACTCGAGGTCATCCCACTAGAGTCAAGCAACAGGGTAACCAGCCCCAAATCGTAGGCTCTACATCCTTAAAAACTCATGAAGTCAAGCAACAGGGTAACCAGCCCCAAACTGTAGACATCATCCAGAATCCTGAAAATAAAAATTATATTAATGAAGAAATATATGAATTCACATCTAATTTACAAAATAAATACTTACCGTATATAGAAGTAAACTCTTCCGTGTCCTCTAATGAGCTATCCCTCCTCGTCGATACTGGCGCATCTATAAGTCTAATAAAAAAATCTGCCGTCGATGAAATGCCTGTAATTAACGAATCAATTACAGTCAAAATCAAAGGTATCGACTCAACCCCTGATAATCCTCTATGTACATTAGGACAAATCCCTATAACCATCTTTACACATGATGTATCTCATAGTGATTGTAAACACCTAACACATATATTCAATCTAGTCACTGACTTAAGCATACCATACGATGGTATTATTGGCAACGATTTATTCAATTCCATGAGTGGCCTAATCAACTATGACGAAGGGATGTTGCATTTAAAGAATATTAAACTTAAAATGCATTTCAATGAACCTGTTTACACTATAATACCACGCAGCGAAACCGTAATCGAATGTACTGTAGCAAATCCAGAAATCAAAGAAGGCTTAATAATCGACCAACACCTATCTAAAAATCTATTAGTAGCAAACTGTATAGTTCAAGTTAAGAATAACAACCGCGTTAATATTTCTGTTGTTAACATCTCGGAAGAACCTGTAACAATTAGGTCTGATCTTAGATTACACTTAAAACCTTTTGAGCTACAGGATTCAGTCTTTATTGGTACTATAGCTGAACCCCATACTCGTGAACGCACAGAAGAAGTTCTGAAGCAACTTCGCGTGTCCCACCTTAATTCTGAAGAAACTGAGGCATTATACTCTGTCTGTTCTCAGTTTTCTGACATTTTTCACTTACCTGACGACCAGTTAACTTGCACTGATGCAATAGAACATAAAATTCAAACCACTTCTGATATCCCAATTCATGTTAAAACATACAGATTCCCCGAATGCCATAAGAAAGAGGTGGATTCCCAAGTAGAAAAAATGCTGAAACAAGGCATAGTAAAAACTTCTATGTCCCCATGGTCCTCACCAATTTGGGTAGTACCCAAAAAGCTTGACGCTTCTGGTCAAAGAAAATGGCGCGTTGTAATCGATTACCGTAAGCTCAATGACGTGACTATTGGCGATTCCTACCCTATCCCTAACATAACCGAAATCTTAGACCAATTAGGTAAATGCAAATATTTCAGCACTTTAGACCTAGCTTCCGGTTTCCATCAAATTAAAATGTCTCCTGATGATTCCCCCAAAACAGCATTTTCAATCCCAACAGGGCATTACGAATTTACACGCATGCCATTTGGTTTAAAGAATGCGCCGTCTACTTTTCAGAGATTAATGAACTCCGCTTTATCTGGTCTCCAAGGTATACAATGCTTCGTGTATTTGGATGATATCGTAATTTATTCATATGATATTCCTTCTCACATAAATAACCTAACTAACGTATTTTCCAGACTCCGTCAATTTCGATTAAAACTGCAACCAGACAAATGTGAATTTTTACGAAAGGAAGTTTCATATCTGGGCCATGTCATTACCGACAAAGGCGTAAAACCTAATCCTGAAAAACTAAGAGCAGTTCATGAATTCCCTGTACCAAAAACTCCCAAAGACGTCAAATCCTTTCTTGGTTTCGTTTCTTATTATCGTAGGTTCATCCCTGATTTTTCAAGTATTGCCAAACCCCTAACAAACCTGCTGAAAAAGAACGTCGATTTCGTGTGGTCAAACGAACATCAGTTATCCTTCGAAATCCTAAAAAATAAATTAATTACTGCCCCATTATTATCATATCCTGACTTCTCCAAACCGTTCCTTCTCAGCTCCGATGCATCTAATTATGCGATTAGTGCTATTCTTTCCCAAGGCGAAATAGGCAAGGATAAGCCTATCGCCTATGCTTCCCGTACCCTCAACAAAAATGAGTGCAATTATAGCACAACCGAAAAAGAATTGCTTGCAATTCTCTACGGCTGTAAAACCTTCCGTCCATACCTCTATGGTAGAAAGTTCACGATAATCACTGACCATCGCCCCTTACGTTGGCTATTCAATCATTCTGACCCCAGCAGTAAACTCCAGAGATGGAGATTAGAATTAGAAGAATATGAGTATGAGATAATATATCGAAAAGGGAAACTAAATAATGCCGCTGATGCACTATCCCGCTATCCTGTAACTAAATCTGTAAATCCTGTAAATCCTGTGCCTAATACTTCTAATCAGAATTTAAACTCACCTCACCATGATGAATCAAATCCAGATATTTCTCCAGACGAATTAATCCAACTTGAAGATCTCACAGATTCCCCTGTCCAGCCCCCAAGCTTACCAGAGCTAGGAAACCTTGATGACTTAGATGATATAATAAATGAAGACCTAACATCTCCCGCTAATCGATTAAACCCAATATCACCTCCTGATGTCTTGAGCCCTAACAGCTCCAGTACCCTAGATGGTAATTACTCAGAATTCCTTAAAACAACTTCTAAGGATTTCAATCCTAACGTAACTATAATAGAACATAACGAAAGCCTATCGAAAACCAATAAAAGATATGTTATCATCCCTACATCAATAGACATGGATGAATCCATCCCATACACTCAAGAAGTCATATCTAATATTCCTAATTTAAACGAATTTTCCTTACTAGAAAGAACATTACATTCTTTCCTTAAATATGAAACTGAGAATAAAGTTTATTATTTCATTTTTACCAAGGTCAATCACTTCGACACCTGCAAATATGAAGATATCTACAAGTGTCTTAAATCCGTAAGAAATGAGTTAGTTGTTAGCCTCGCAGGCCAAAATAACCCCGAAATAGCTATATCTGACTTTAATAACCCTTTCGATACCCATCATTATATCAAAATATACAACATGATCCTATATCTATTCCACAACTCAGAAATGACTATACATATTTATAAGAATAATATTATCTATCCATCACTGAGTGAAATCCCAAAAATCATGAAAGAAAACCATGATCTTCCTATAGCCGGTCACTTAGGTTCTGGTAGAATGCTGAAACGTATCCAAGAAAAATATTACTGGAAAAACATGCGAGTAGATGTTGAAAATTATGTAAAGAGATGCCCGCAATGCCAAACTAACAAAGCCCTTAGGAGAACCAACCGTGCCCCCATGCAAATAACGTCTCTCTCCACACGCCCATTTGAACGCGTGGCTTTTGATATCGTAGGACCACTACCCGAAGCCGGTAACGACAGATATAAATATATCTTAACCCTCCAAGATGACCTTACCAAATTTTCAGCAGCTTATCCAATTACTAACACAACTGCTGAAGAAACATGTGAATGCTTGGTCCATTTTATTACGTTATTTGGAATACCTAAAACAATCCTAACCGACCAAGGTACAAACTTCACGGCCGAGCTCTTTAAACAAACTTGCAACTTATTAAAAATCAAACAGTTATGGTCCACCCCGTATCACCCTCAGACTCAGGGTGCTCTCGAGAGAAGTCACTCTACCTTGAAAGAATACTTAAAATCTTATGTAAACGAGCAACAAAATAACTGGCCTCGCTTTGTTTACACAGCTATACTTGCGTATAACACGGCAATACATTCCACTACTCATTTCTCTCCCTATGAACTTATATTTGGAAATAAACCATATATACCTAATTCTATTTACGAAGAAATATCAGGCGCTACTTACCCTGATTATGTCCGCATGCTCCAAAACAGACTTAAATACTGCCGCACGAAGGCAATAGAATATATCCAACAATCAAAGATAAATTCCAAAACTTATTACGATACTCACACAAGGCCAATTAAATATAAAGTCGGCGATCTTGTTTATCTAAAAAATCATTTACGCCTTAGAAAAGCTCTTTCACCCATGTGGAAAGGCCCGTTTAAAATAGTAAAAATCCATGGAAACAACACTGCGTCACTCTTAATAAATAGACGTCACGTCAAACACCATTTTGATGAAATGAAATTAGCCATCATTAACGAAACATAGTATCTCGACGTTAGTTAATTTAAATTACCTTTCCTTACAGAATTGGTTACATTTACCCTACCCTGGCGTCGAACAGCCAAGGATTTATCAAGCCAGCATCAGACGACGCAGGCATATATTTTGACCCCATTGGCTCTCTAAAAATAACTGATGATACCTTAGATATTATTATCCCTATAGATATCTCTTTTATTCAACCACACTTAGACAATATAAGGGATCTCCTAAGAACTTCAAAATCATTATGTAATCAAAGTAAAGCATACTATGAAGGCGAATGTCACTACTTGTTCCAACCATTGTCATCTCGCTATTCTGATATCGTTAGAGACTTTGATTCTATTTCCCATCTTATATCTAAATCGCATAAAAGATCAGCTTGGTTCGGTGGAATCGGCTCAGTGATCAAACAACTGTTCGGTAATATGGACCAAAATGATGCCGAAAAATATAGTAATGCCATCCAAACTTTAGAGGATGATCAAACCAAATTAGCAACCCTCATGAAAGAAAACATGATGGTTACGACATCCACATTATCATCTTTCAAAGAAGTAATTGATAAAATCAACGCAAATGAAGTTAGTCTAAGTTACGCTATTGATACCTTGAACCAAGAAATGGCGAATTTGACACTAGTTTCCAATAAATTAGTTATGAGATCTAAGATATCGGGACTGTTGAATATCTTAGAAAGTAGTTTATTAACACTATCATTTAAGTTAGAAGATATTGTTAACGCTATTATGTTTAGTAAGTCTAATATGTTATATCCATCTATTATTACCCCTAAACAACTGTTTTCAGACCTTGTGGGTAATTACAGATTTCTCCCTAGTTCTAAGCAACTACCTGTACCCTTAATCTTAGATAATATCCATATATTAGAAAACATATCTGATGTATCCAGTTATTATACAAATAACAAGATAATATTTGTGTTACAAATGCCCTTAGTAAATACAAACGAATTTGATTTATACCATACTATACCTTATCCTGTTGCCCTTGAAAATGTAAACAATACATTGTACTCTACAATAATACCATCTATTAAATACTTGGGCATAACTAAAGATAAATCATCTTATTGTAAAATAAATTCACTCAATACCTGTAAAGTTATCAATACACAATATTATATTTGTGAAATTTCCAATGTATACTCAACGTCAGCCGTACCGATATGTGAAACTGAGGTTATTTCAAAAGCTCTTACTTCCGTTCCGCCTCTTTGCAAAACCGAATTTGTTAATGGTGATTTCGAAACCTTTCACAAGTTACATAGTAACCAGTGGATTTATATGATAAGTCAAAATTCTAAAATTACAATAGAATGTCATAACCAAGATTTATCAGAATTCCCTATTTCCGGTACTGGCATACTAACTATACCAGGCAATTGTATTGCTTATTGCAACGACAATAAGTTAATACCTAAACATAATATTGAAATAAAACTAAATCCAATAGTATTGCATTTCGAATTAATTAATGATACTTGCTGTAGTTCTACCACATACTTAAAAGACACTATTAAAGCTCCTTACGTTAACTTAAAAAACATAAATAATTTAGATTCTCTTTTCTCAAATTATAATAAAGTAACTGATCAGATTAAATCAAACCTCAATGGAGTTATTGAAAAACCTCATATTGTTCTTTATGGTAACTATTACTCATATACCACTATTATTATAAGCCTAGTTATAATCTTAGTTATTTCATACAAATTGTATAAATATTGTAAGTTAATTAAGACTTCTAAATGTAACCCCATACCTGACACTCCCATAGAAATGCCATCCATAGATGACGAAGATATCCCTGCTCCTCGGCTCCGAGTAACCTAAACCTGACCTACCCTTCCTTCAATTCCGTCAACTTACCTTCCACCCGTAAGTTTCCTCCTAAACGGGGGGCTGTTACATCCCTAAAATGTACCCCTTCCGGCTTACTCAGCATCCTATGCTGCATTCTTGCTGCTGACGCAGCCTCCTCTCATTCCTTCCCCGTTCCACTCTGTCCATGACACCTCAGTCGTCTCCCAACCATCCGACAGTGCACTTGTTCTTTGCATTCGTGTATTAATTAATATACAGTTTATTTTAGCCAAAAGTATTTTCTTTTTTAAAAACATAATCCGGAACCCAGTTCTAACAGTACGCTATACGAAACCAGAATAACGTCGGTGCACACTTCATTCAAATTTTGTTTGAAAAAATTCCTTCTTACCATCTTTTTATTTGGGAACTTTTATTAGTGATGCAACACTCGTAATGTTCGCTGTCGGCTTAACGTGGAGCTCTTCCTAAACTTAAACCAAAAAGGGGTTACGGAATTTTGTGTTGTCGCAATAGCCTGTACCTCTAGTATCAACATGGGTCTACGTTTTCCTCCCTAGACATTCCTAGTCGTTTTCCCAAATACACATAGTGTAAATTGCATAAAAATCTCGAAAATACGAAAGCTTTGGCTTGTTGGTACTCACGCTAGGGGTACTAGTTTTTTCGCGTTGGAGCCAGCTATTGCGATTGCACGAGTGCGTGCCCCGAGCGTGTGGCCCAGGGCTAACGCGTGTGCCGCGTGTGTTGCAGTGTGGCTGAAGCTGGCGGTGGGCGGCGCGCTGCTCGTGGCCACACACGCGGTCGTGCGCCGCGCCATTGCCCCGCGCGGTGCGTACATTACTTTACTTAGTTATTGACCAATCAATCTGTCTAGACTTGTCTCAACGAGATTGAAGTGCTTCCAGTCAAACTGAATGCAGCAGAATACCAGTCTTTCACATTAAGCGACAGCCTATCCTCCACAACCCAGTAACTGGGTAACGCAATAGCCCCGCAATTGGTAAGACTGGCGTTGGCTTTTCTGGCTTCTGAGAATCCGAACTGTCAAAGATCTAAAAATGTCAGCCAATCTACAGGCAGGAAACCACTTCACAACAGGTGGGCCATAGGCTTGTTCACCATCCAAATATAGCTTATGCAACAGAGGTTTTGTACATACTCTTTTAAAAATCACATCTTTGTATATTATTTGGGTAGCAACCCGCTTATTGGGGTTTCTGTTAAAAGAAAATGGAACCAAGAATTAAAAATACTTCCTGCCCTATAAAAATTAAATCGTTATTACTTCCAAGTAATAACGATTAAAATAAAACTTCTGCTGCTGTTAATTTATTACATTTGTCAAATAATTTATATTTGACAAATGTAATAAATTAACAGCAATTAGACAACAATAATAAATCAAATGTTATCCTTGGAATCTTACTCAATTTACAAGCATGTTTCTTTTTTACAATATTATTCTAAACGATGGAGCTATTCAGTCTAACACGCAGCCACTTAGGAATTGTGAAGTGCGATCAATTAAAATAATTAATCAAAGTCAAAAAATGAAATGTAATTTTCATAACAGATAATTCGGCAGCAAGTGACGAGCATGCTATTAGGGAGGAAACACCAGTCATTGACCGACGTATGACTCTTATATCCGAAGAAGCAGCCGCAGCTGGTAGGAAACATTTTTAACAGACCTAAGAAACACTAACTCAACTCAACCCTTTCATAATTAGTTGTTTTACGTGCTTCAGCAATACCAAGTGAAGTTGTAGAAAAAGTTGAACCAATATTGGAAGAAACGTTACATGAAAGGATTTCCTCGGTACTTAAATCTACAACACCTCAAAAAGAAGAAAGCGAAGAGGAAGAGGTTGAAGAAGAAGAAGAAAACGAGGACGAAGTAGCAATCGACACTAAGGTAAGACAGTAACTTATGTAGTAATTATGTAAAACATATAATGCTTACAAGTAAAGGTAATATTAAAAAAAAACCCACAGGATGTGACTGCGAAAGAACCCGCGAAAGACAAAGAACTGTACAGCGACGATGAGGAAGCTGAAGAAGAGGAAGAAGAAGAAGAAGAAGTTGTAAAGAAAGTTGTGAAGGAGCCTCCGCAACAAAGCGCGCCGGTTCAAAAGGCAGCCCCGCCTGTACCTGACAATGATGTACCTGATGACGTAGAAATAATCGACGAAGAGCAGATTGACGAAGAATTAGAGGAAGAAGATGATGAGGAGGAAGAAATATCGGACGTAGATGATGCAGAGCTTCTCAGTCGCCTCGAGGCTAAATACGGACGCCTGCCTGAACCGGAGCGACCCGGACAAAAACACAGTAAACACGACTGTATGCGCGTGACGCTTGCTCGTTCACACTCACTGATGGCTTCATCATTCTAACCAATTAACGCTCCTTGGCATGAACTAACAGTTACGTGAGTGGATATGAATTATTGTTTTTTTTTTTTAATAATTTTACTTATTTTTTGCTCTTCACATTCTAGTGTTTTAGAATAGGTGCGATATTCATGATTATGTACCTAGATTTCCGTCCTTATAGCTGATCAATCCTGCTGAGAAATAACTATTCATTAAAACATGAGTGAGAATTATCTAGATCTTAGAATAAACCATTAAAATTGGATGAATTGAGAATCCAATTTATTACATCAGAATTTCAATCAACTACAAATTATTTGATCATCCCATTTTAGAATTTGTAATGGGGCATTTGGTTTTGAAGCCATTCATTTCCATTTACAGAGGATGGTGGGAACAGTATAGAGGACGACTGGCCGGGAGAGCCCAGTGATCAGTACTGGCGCCAGCAGCTCGACCAAGCCGAGGAAGAGTTGCGCCAAGTGAGTCTCTAGTTATGTTAAAGATGTCTGAATAAAATCTGTATAGATGCTTAATAAACACCTTCTGTAAGTGGGAGGCTCAGCGCTGATCCACAACGCCATGTTATCGTAGAAATACTTCGTTTATGGCCTGACGACCAATCCCAAATAGTGAAGAGGTGAAAAAATCTACTAAATCATATCAATAACGTGTTTTCGAACAAAAATTTAAGCATTTTAAATAATTATGGTTGAGTAGGTAGAAAATTGTTGGTGTATTCTCAAAATGTTTATAATTTGAATGGTTTGATATTTGTTTTTGCACGTAATGTGGTTTCTAACTGGCATGCTACACAATTGTTTTTATTTTTCTGAAAGCTTATAGCTCGCATCTCATAACACCACAACGAATACGCCAACAATAATACAAATAAGATAATTATGTGAACTTTGAGAACCATTCTCATGAAACAATTCATTCAAATTACAGGAGTGGCTCGACTAACTTATTTTATTTTTTGCATCCAATATTCGCATCCATATTATTATCATACTTTGCTCGTTGTGCCATTTTCCTGTCGACTCGTCGGAGTAAGGCCGGGCTGCGAGCCGCGCCCGCACCCCGCGCGCCGCCCCCGCCTTGCTCCGACGACTTCGTCTCCCCTTAGTTTAGAAGCGGTTGCTCACCTACCTACCTTAGAAACAAGAATTAGGAAACAAGTGAACTGCTGTGCGGACAACAACGTCTGCCAGTATGGTTTATACATAGTTTCAATGTAAATTTCTGGTCGAATTTCCTTCGTACTTTGTTGTATGCGGGTGAGCGGCTGTTGTGTGTGCGTGTGTGTGAGTGTATCGTGAACTAACGTGCGGAGGGCGAGTGGAGCGCGGCGGGGCAGCGCGCCGGCGCCGCGCGGCTGCGGCACAGCGCGCGCGCACGCTGGCTGCTCGCGCGCGCACTCGACGCCGAGGCCGAGGCGCGCCGAGACAACCGCCTGCTCACTAAAGCCATCACTTCTTACCTCGACGTGCTCAAAATGAATGAACGTCTTACCGACAAAAGACTTCTTGAGGTCGCCCGACGAACACTTGACAGAATACGCTTTAGAGGTAAGCACCCCTGCCATTGCCAAATGCTTTTTAAAACCGATTCTTTTGTGAAAATAAAATGGTCATGTGTTATTGTCCTCAGGTAATTATTTAAGCGCCGAACCCGTCTACAGGTTGCTGATTCGAAGATTTCCTGATGTTGTCGACTACCACAACAATTTAACGGTGTCCTTCCTTATGGCTAACAGGTAGTTTTTATAAATTATATAGATGATATTGGCTGGGGTAGTACTAAATTATGAAAAATACAATAAAATCCTTGTTTCTCTTTCAGGGTTGACCTCGCAGAACAGGTCATAAAAGAAACTCTTCAGAAGTGGCCTAACGATCGCTTCGCCCTGGCGCACCACGGCTTCGTTCTGAAAACTAAACATAACCGACTCGAGGAAGCAGTTGAGGCCTTTCAGAAAGCTTTAGAGGGTGACGTTGGACCCGCCACCGAACCACGCTTCTACTACCATCTGGGAGACTCGCTCCTGTTGCTGGGCAGGTACTCAGAAGCCCATGAAGTCCACAAGCGAGGAGCGGCACTGGGACACTTTTTGTCGCCCGCCCAACGTTCCCTCTATAATGTTGACCGGCTAAAAAGTCAGCCATGGTGGGATATAGACCAGACTCCATATTCAAAGTTGGCCCGTGCGCTAGAAAAGTCCTGGAAGGAGATTTTGAAAGAAGGAGAAACTGCTAAAGCTTTGTATGAGCAGGAGAAAGAAGGGTTAAAAGAGCGTGGCGAGTGGTCGCAACTGGACTTGTTCGTTCGGGGCCAAGAAGTTCCCAACCGCTGCAAGAGAGCGCCGGTGACGTGTGCCATCGTGCGCTCGGAGTTGGCGGCGGCGGGCTGCCGGCGCGGGCAGGTCAAGTTCAGCGCCATGGAGGCCGGCACGCACGTGCGCCCGCACGTCGGACCCACCAACTGCCGGTTACGCATGCACTTAGGTCTCAGCAATACCAAAGATACTTACATACGAGTGCATAAAGAAACCAGGTAATTTATGTTTTCTTTTTGGTTGATTGTTAGTCGCAGTGTCAATAAATAAAAGTGACGTCACCACTAAACTACTGACCATAGAAATATAAAATACAGGAGAAGTGGCAAGGGGGCGTGTCGGCGTCCACGCGACATGGTCTGGGCGACCATGTCTTACGCAATGGTCGAATCCGCGAACTAGTGCGCTTCCGACCGTGAGCGTGATAAGATATAAGAATGCCGTGTTGTTCAGTGTTTTCTTGTAAAAACTGAAGCCTAAACCAAAACTTTGTTAGTTATGGAATCACTTACCATATCAAAATACAAGTATTTTACTATATTTGTCTTTAAAATCATGAAAAACAACAAATCGTAACATATTTCTTGCTTATACTCTGTTATTTTTGTTTTCAAATGTCACAGCGACAATAACATATTACAATGAATACACTGCTCCTTAACCACTACCTAAGTTTGTCGCTAAGTGACTGGATGAGCAATGTAAAAATCACAAAACGATACTTTAGCAAGCCGATGTATCGCATAGTACGGCCGCTGCTTCTTGCCGCGAGTTAGTGATGTAATTGTGCAGATACACTGTCGACAACAATGTCGATTGTTGAATGAAATATTACAAAAGTGTACCAAACTTTCTTAGATTTCATTAAATTTTTGGTAAATAATCGTTCAAGTGTTTTTGGCTTTGAATTATCGTATTTATGCCTTATCCTCGTGCTACTTCCTTAATTTTTATGGTAATTGTATTTTACTTTCGATAAAGTTTCGAATGCATTATAGTAATCGGCATGTTTAAGATAATATATTAGTGACCTTTGCTTAAAATTAGTCAACATATTCATGCTATTTATTTGTTATACATGGGCAGCATGGTGTGTGTAATAAATGCTAGAATCGATAACTTTCCGATTTAGTCAATCACTAGCGTATATGTAAAATAAATTGCTTTTGCACAGCACAACGATACCCACCGTTGTTTTTGTGTGAGTAAGTTGCACGGTGTACTGTAAATATACGCTGTGTTTATTAGGATAAGGTTTATAATTGATTGTGTTGTGCAGTCCGATTTCAGAAATGCGGGTGTGTGCGCGACTGCGTATCTATTGCTTTTACTGAACTGCATTCGTAGTAGTTGCCGGGTGGTAGGGCAAAACAGGAGACACAGGTTCCGATACATTTTCGGCTACAGGGCATATCTCCTTGTTTATTATATCTATGCTACTGACCGTAGCTCTTACAATGTACTATTTCTTTTTTCTCAGACAGTGGCAAGTGGGGAAGACGTTGATGTTCGACGACAGCTTCGAGCACGAGGTGTGGCACAACGGCACGGGCACGCGCCTCGTGCTCATCGTGGACGTGTGGCACCCCGCGCTCACAGCCGCCGAGCGCCGCACCCTGCCGCCCATCTGAACATGCTTCAGTGTACACCTTTACCATAGACGGTGCCGGATTATTGCAAACACCGCCAGTTTGTAATAAATCTTGCGAGATTAGTAACTCTCGATATTGTTAATAGATATTTTTGAATACAACAAATCATATCATGATTCTATAAATAAGATGTCCGTGTGTTATTGAGATGACAGAGTTCAGAATCTCGGTAGATTTATTATGAACTCACGGTGTTTGCAATAACTTAGCAAAATGATTTTTTTCGTAAAAAATATCGCAGTGCGTTTTTTTTTTTAATGTAAGAATTAATACTTTTAAAATCGATATAATGAAAAACCTAGTCAATTCAAACGAGGCATTTACCTAATGCGCTATCAGTTCTGCTTTCTGCACAAGTTGTTTGAATGTTTTACAGAATCTCTTAACATACTATAATTTATGTGCAGTCTTTGTCGTCATGACATCCTGGAAGTTAGTATGTCGATAATAACAACTTCATAATTCGTTAACTTTAATCATAATAATAGTAACCTAATTAATTTCTTGTATCATGCTTCTGTACATAGTCGGCAATTTAAACAACGTCACTCAACGTAAAAGTGACTTAATTTAAACATTATTTGATCGTTTATTACGTGACCAGTATTTAGTTTAATAATACCTTGTGATATATTTTTGCGATCTTATATTTGTATGTTAAGAATAAAATTACAATGCTCGATATAAACTGGGTTTCTTTATTCAAAATATGAATTTTAGTATGTTTGTGCAACAATCACGCAAAAATGGTTGAACGGATGGATGAAATCTTGCACATAGATGCGTACTAGCAGCGCCCCGCGGTTAAACCCGCGTAGTTCCCGTTCCCGTGGGAATACGGGGATAAAATATAGCCTGTTACTCAGGGTGTAGCTTTCTAGTGGTGAAAGAATTTTTGAAATCGGTCCAGTAGTTTTTGAGTTTAATCGTTACATACAAAAATACAAATCTTTATGATATTAGTATAGATTATGCAATCCTGAGGAACAAAGGACTCTGAAGAAGCGGAAATTCAATGCGATAAAGATTCACAAATACCAAGAGACTAGAAACATGCCGAAGAATTTTCGGTGCTAGGATTTTGAGCGGTAAAGATTCACAAGTACATAACAAGGAGGCAACGTCTTCTCATCTGTCGTCTATGATTGGTCGATTCCTGAACGTCGCTGATAGGTGGAGAGTGCATCAAATAAAATACAATATTTCCTTAGTAGGTTTATATTTGGTATAAAAATTACCAGACAATCTGGTTCAAATATAACCTATCACTAATTCTCTTAACCTAATAAAGCTCGTTGTAATCTAATTAATTGCTAGGTACAAAATTGGTCCATAATCATCAAGACAGTTTAGTAAGCTTCTGTTACTTAGTCATAGATTCATTCGATTCTAGTTTTTTATAGAGATAATCATGAGATTCTAGTTTATTACAAACTTGGACGGAAGTAAAATACCTTATAAAAATCCCATAACAGTGAAAAATAATTAGTCATACTTTTCATCAACAGTAAAAATGCTTTAAAGTCCTTATCTTGATGTATATTATATTTTTTTTACTGAAGTCAAACTGAACTAAGAGAATTTGTATCTAAAGTAATAAATATTTTATGCTTAGCAGCTTGCATCAGGAATTGGAATGTATGAATCCACTGGAATGTCAACAGAGTAGGAATATATGTTTCTTGTGCACATGTTATAAATTACAAACTAAGCCACTGGGCAAAACTGTGCCAGTGAGCACTGAGCAGATATCATCAATGGTGTGGTGTTCAATAGGTAGGTATATCCTAAATCCAGACTCAGATCTGAATGACAATGTTCTCGTGACATTATAGTAGGTACACTAACCTATTTCTGGCAGAAACTTAACACTAACGTTCCATTAAAGCTAACATCTTGATAAAGTAATAACAATGACTTAAAATATCCTCGACTAAAACCCAATGTAATAATAAATCATTTTGAAATAATTTCAAAACTAGTTAAGAGTAATTCGTATAAAATCACATTCAGATTTACAATTCATTAATTCACACACCACTTGATGGCAATTATTTTCGATATCTGTAGCGGTCTACACCCCTTTTCAAATCGAATGTAATGTAGAAATACAACATTCCATCACAAAACACAACATTAAACTTAGTTTTTCTTGTGACGGCATTGATGCCGCTACGGATATCCTTAAATATAAATTTTATTAGAACTTAATAACTATAAAGTATCAACTTTTGAATAACGAATAACATAACAAGAGTAAGGCACTTAAGTACTCTGCATGTATGTAGAAGTTCAGTACGTGGTGATGCTACATTCAGTTGTAATGGTCGTTGGTCGGCTGGTAGGCGGGCGGGCCGGGCGCCTGCGGCGTGGCGCGCGCGCTGTAGGGGGGCGCGGGGGGCGGCGGCTCGGCCCACGCGCCCTCGCCGTACGCGCCGCCGTACACGTACGACGGAGACTCGCAAGGAGTTACGTTGTCCGCTCTATTGTCGTAACTGGGTGCGGCTTCATACGCTCGTTCAATATTATCATAGGACGGAATGTTCGACTCGTACTTCCTCGGTGGGTTCGGTTCGTTGTAAGGCCCGACGACGTCGTAGCCGGATTTCATACTGCTGCGTCCTATAGTATTATACCTATTATTAGTGACTATAGGAATAGATTCGACGGGAGGCGGTGGGTCGTAAGCGTCTTCTACACGAGGAAAGTTTTCCCTTTCTGCCGTGTGATATGAAACTGGGCGCGCTGCGTGGAAATTAGAGTATGACGAGTGAGCGGACGTCGGACGCGACGCTCTCGCCTCGCGCGGCAACGAAGCGTTAGACGATAAATATCCAGCATTCCTGTATGAGCGACGTGATCTGCGCACTGACGAGTTGTTTCCCCGGGAACCCGAACGACGTTTTACTCGGCGGGGTGTCATTGGTTTCATTGAAGTTTCGCTGATGTTTGTTTCTGTAGGGCTCAATTCAATCGTATACACGGGACGACGCGACATTGTTCCTTTATCTGTGAAGATATATGAGTAAGCATGATTTTTTGTATTCTACAATAATTACATTATAAGTAGCATTCATATTACCTGCTGATGGCTTTTGCTTCTTAAATGATCGATAAGATAAAACTACAGCGAGTGGTAATGCCGTTGCAGCAAAGATAGCCGCAACGGCTGACTGGCCCAGCTCGACATGGTCCCACTGCATGAAACAGCCCTCGACGCGCGTGGGCCGCCATGAGCCAGGTCCATCCACTTCATCCCACACTGGCTGACATCCCCAGCCATTGCTCTCCCACCAGCTTACACTGCCTGTACCCAATGATAACAAGCCACTGTCCTGCAAATATTTATGAACAATTAAATTGGAATTTTCCTTATTTTAAAAAAGTGGCAACATCTAGCTAAATATTTAGATACACACCCGATTCAAAGATCCCAAGTTTAGGTAGTAGCAAATCAGGAACACATTCCAAACCAGCCACATAAAACTCCATATTGCATACTGTAACAAATCACAATACTGATGCTATATTTACATAATCACATACAGTACAGATTTAAAAGAACTAAATGAGATAAAACTCACTATAATATCAAATATCCATGTGAATCATAATGATAATCAACATATGTTTTTAGCATGTATCATATTGTTTTAAAATGTTGGACTACTAGGATGTGAGTTGCGGCAAACAAATAAATTTTTGTGCGAACCGATGTGTAGAGTTCTGAGCACCGAAAGTGTTAATAAACATCAGTACTCTTAATTAATTCATGCTTCTTGTATAAATACAATAAAATTCTTAACTCTATGGTAGTTTTTAATCATAAGCAATACTGTTTAGATCTTCTGAACCTATTATTAAAATATCAGTGGAAAAAATCTTAACAATGCCATTGCCTGAAGAAAAACAACATTGTCATAAAACAACAAGATAGTTTGATTACGAGCAGATCTCTGGTTTATAATTTATAAATATACATTAATAAACTGATGCCCTTTACCCATAATTTTAGTGTCACCAAAGAAAAATGCTATTTTGACAGTGTCTCTTCTCTAAATTGTTACTTCAATGTAGTAGAAGCTATGCAGTTAGCCAACAATATCTTAGCAAAACAAATATGCAAAATAGCTTTCCAATGGACCATAAAAATGTTTTAGTGTATGTTAGAACCATAGAATAGTTAAATAATGTTGTTTATAAACATGGTGAAAGCGAAAGAACAAAGTAGGTCGTTCCATCTTCATAGACTACACTACTGACTGTGAAACTTACTGCTAAAAGATATTTCGTGATATACTGGACTGCTCCAAATGATCCAAATATTATCAAAAGTATGTTAGTGAAGTTTGCAATAATTGGCAACCACATATACCCCAGGAAATCAAAAACTTGCCGCTGTATTGTAATTATCTGTAATAAGAACAAAGGAATTAATATTCATATTCATAAATCAGCCTTAATCTCAATGGATGATTCATTTATGAAATAATATCATCAGAATCTGCAAGGTTCCTATTGGAGGTCATCAATCCCTAGATATTGTAAGATCTAAGTCATCTTAACCTTAGGACTGTCACGCAAAATGTAAAATAAATAAAACAGTTTGAAGGAACGAGGAAGTTATCCGTAAAATTATGCCGTCTCGCACAATAGTAGTTCCAAGTAACAAAAAACATACCAGTTCCAAAATACAGACGATCAACATTAACGTTCTTAGACCACAAACTGCCATTTCGATGAGATATTTGACTGAACAGTAATATTTTTTGTAGTTATTCTTTAAATATATGGACACATGTTTTAATATTTACTTATTTATGTCAGTTTAATTCAACTTATTACAAAATAAACATTATTTTGATTAAAATATATCGTCCTGTGTCCATCAAAGACAAATTCCAGTGAAGTTTCACTATGAATAGTGTTGTACCTTGTTTTAAAGCTTTTTAATTTTAAAAAATAACTCGACTAACCACAACTTTATTTATAGCAAGACTGTTCACGTCCATCGCTTCCAAATCAACGTGAGGAACATTACTTTACTCTATGTGAGGAACTGTGCGCACTCTTGCTAAAAAAGAGCCGAGATCCCATGTGAACACTCACATGGGATCTCGATACGAGCCCGTCGGATACGGCAATGCAAGATGCCGTGCTGTTTGAATACAACATTCGGTTTTTCCAGATCCGATGAAAATAATATTTGTACCGTTACTACTCATATTATTATGTCGTTAGCGATAAGTATCGAAATTTGTGTGACGGATGTGTGAGAAGTCTGAGGCGTCGTCGTCCTAATAGATAGCGATCATCCTTCGATCATCGTATGAATACGTTATCATCGCGTTCAATCGATTCATCTGTGTGAGCAAGCTACTTCTATTACCAAAAAACTCTTTGTTCAGCTGTTAATTGCATAAATAAATACAGAGATCCATTTATGTTACAAAAAAATAATAATAGCAGTTAGAAGAAAAGGATAGGAGAAAGCAATGCAAGGAAAAAGTATCCACGTAGTTTAGTAGGTCGGGATTACGGATGTAGTACCTATCCCGAAGTATTGAGAAATATTCCGATTTTTTCGCTCGAAAAGAATCTTGTACTTGTAAATTCCAAAATAAACAACTAGATGGCGTGGTCCCGCGTTGCCGGCAAGTGGAAAAATATATTTTTGTAAGTACCTACTTAACTCTGCAAAGTATTTTAGGTAAGTAGCTACTTAAGTAGCTCATAAATAAATATATTATCTAAATACAAGACCCTTAAATACCTACCTACTTACAAACAATCATAAGTTTATTTTGACTCGAACGTGTTCATTCATAGATTAGTAAAAATTGTAAAAATACTTCTTACAGCTTTGTATGTGTGGGAGTATTATTCCTCTATACTTACACGCAACACTCCCCGCACCCATACAAAGCTTGAAATATTCTTTAAAAATTAACAATGGACAAAAGTCACGCTAGCACTCGTATTATTGTGCCACTGGCGTAGTTTTACTATTATCTGCTACATTTCGTTGATGCTAATAACTGACGTGGCTTATATTTTTTACCCTGCTTCCTTGCTGTGGGAGTAATGGGGAAGATTACTTTGAATATGACCGAATTATTGGGAATATCTCGGAAGTTTTGCAACGCTACTTGGGACACTAAGGTCACTCTGGGTGCTCTGATTAAGTGCCCAGAGCCCCACGATCGATAGTTCCCCCTTAGTTCTGTCTCTTACAAAAACAGATTTACATAAATTTAATATAATTTGAAGCAAAAGAAAATATATAAAATATAATAATGCAATAGCTTCGGTGTGTGCATCAACAAAGACAACTGTTTCACTCAGTTGTGTTAGTCGCTATTGTGCATCGAAAAGTATAGACTTTAAAATTGTTTGACGCGTTTGCTTATCTCAAAACCAAAAGGTTATAAAGAAGTCATGTCAACGTCACAAAGGATCTATTATACTAATTTGGCCACCATCCTCAAATTTCAATTTGGTCATCATCTTCAAATAGGTAAAACATGGCTCTAGGGGTAGGAACACTACTACATGCACACACTTAGGTCGTCAAGTACAATATTTAGTATACGAAAGTGAGTTTGTTTTTTACGCTTTTACGCCTAAATCGGTCAACCGTCTTTGTTGAACGTTGTTACTAAGATATAACCCAGGAGACACTTTAAAGTGGTAAGCAAGCTTTCAGTTTTTATTATTAACTCCATTTACTGGCTGGTTACTGATAGTCAAAGTCGCTGGTGTATGTGTGTATCTAGCATAAGACCTATCCTTGTACCTATTAGTTGATATTAGTCGATTTCTTGCATGACAACTCTATGTTGATAATCACGAATAAAAAAAAAAGGATTGTATTGATCGGGGTTTACTCATCATAATTTGAATTTCTCGAACACCTCGGTTTCTGAGTAATTTGTGATATTTTTCTGGAAAGCGGCTACTGGTATGTATGAATAACTAGGTATATCTTTTCGTAGTCATGTTTTATTTGCAAGTAGTACGTCTCAACTGAAATACCGGTAACCTCTCTCGTTCGCTTTGCAGAAAAATCGAAATGGCGACTGAAACTTTAATCCCATTAGAATCAAACCCTGAGGTTATGAACAAGTTCCTCCAGAAATTAGGAGTACCTAGCCAATGGGGTATCGTCGATGTTATGGGGTTAGAACCAGAAATGCTCTCTTGGGTGCCTCGTCCTGTCCTCTCTGTCATGCTTCTCTTCCCACTTTCTGAGGCTTATGAAGAACATAAACAAAAAGAAGAAAACGATATTCTTTCTAAAGGTCAAGAAGTTACCAGTAATATTTTCTATATGAAACAGTTCTTAAGCAATGCCTGTGGCACTGTGGCTCTTGTACATAGTGTTGCTAATAATACTGATAAAATAGAGTTGGCTGAGGGACACATGAAGGCATTCTTAGATGGAGCCAAAGATATGGATGCTCCATCTCGAGGAAAATTGTTGGAACAGTCTGAAGGCATTATCCAAGCACACAAAGAATTAGCTCAGGAAGGACAAACTAATACTCCTAGTGCTGAAGACCCTGTGAATCATCATTTTATCACTTTTGTTCATAAAGATGGCTTTTTGTATGAATTGGATGGACGTAAGGCTTTTCCAGTCAACCATGGTCCTACTACGCCTGATTCTCTGCTAGAAGACGCTGCTAAGATATGCAAGGAGTTCATGGCTCGTGATCCTAATGAAGTGCGTTTCACAGTGTTGGCACTGGCAGCCAGTGACTAATGTGTCAATAATATGTAGGTTTGAGCACACTACAGTATTTTGCAAGCTGTAGTTTATATTGAGCTGTGCTTCATATTCAAGCTTAAAAATATTCTCATGTTTGATACAAAAAGGTGCAATGCAAGCTTTGTGATACTTAATATAAAGTATTTATTTTGAAATAGACTTGGTAATAAATTTGTCAATATAATGTTGCTTTTTATTTATCATTGTAGGATCTGTTTCATGATGTCCAAGTAACAATTACTTATTGAATAAGGTCAAAAATAGAACAGAACTTCTATGACATGATAATTTTAACATGATAAACTTAATCATAAACTGTGATACAGCCCCAAGACAAGAGAAACAAAGCAATTTAAAAACTAAGTAGGTATGTTTTTGAGTGAGTTGGTTACTGTAGGATTGGCAACAACTTGTTGCCAATCCTACAGTAACCAACTATAATCTTTCTGACCTGATCCTACCTTGGAGTTGGTTTCCAATAAATTCAGATGAAGCTAAATACCAGTATTTTATCCATCTAAACTCCATCCACTAATCAGTGACTTATTTGGTCACAAGTAAACCTAGTGAAAATATTGCTACTTTTTAAGCTTCAGTACCTTAGTGGTTTGTATGTTTTCATAATTAGCTGATCTTGTTATCGTAAAAATAATAAGAACTATTAAGAAACTCATGGATGTTAAACGACCTTGTCTCCTTCAAACTACTTAAATAAATCAAGCAGGCTCAGACAGACTGCGATACGTAGCTATTGTTTAGGCACCTACTATGTAGGTTGCCAAGAGTGTCACAACTGGGTTTTGACTTTATAATAAACCCATCTACGTCCTCTGTACCAGTGATATAGCGACTAAAGTGTCTCGGTACTATGGTGGTATATTTTTCAACTTGGATAGACTCCATCTACTTACACTTATACTGAATGTTGTAGATGTAGAACATTTCTAAGATCCTACATCAACTCGTAAGAATATCTACTGTCGTTTCATTATAATTTCTCAATTTTATTAAAAAATCTATTTATACATATAGAATAAATCCCACCCAATTTCAACAGTTTCCAGTATATCAGAATATGATTAAGAAAAAAGTTAAGTAATTTCACAAACTTACGGCGATTGGTGCATACCTACAAGAAATACGGCTAAGCCTAGGTTAGGTAAATTGGTAAGATAGGATGAGTTTCTGATATTGGGCTTTATATAAAATATTTTCAGTGAATAAAAAAATGGATTGATAATCTGTAAATTATTTATTTTTTCTATAAAAGTATATAGGTATAGGTAATATTGTTTAAAGTCAGGAACAAAATTACCTATTTTACCTAGTAGGTACTAATTATGAGCTAAACACTTGACCTTCAAGATAATAATAGAAAAGATATATTGCTGCTTCCAGAATAAATATGGCTTTTATTTAAGCTTAACTTACTGCAATCAATATTTTCAATGTAGGTGTTGAGCTAGATTATATAAACTGAAATAAGTACATGAAAATGTTACAATATTATATATGTACATTGTAGCACCTACATTTGACTTTCATAACACAGATATATCTGTATTAACAAATAATACGTAATGCAGGATGTCGGTTTGAGATAGGACCACAGCACACTTACTCACAACCATTCGATACTTTGTCGACTCGACATTGCAAAGCTTAGCGAAAACACTACAAACTGATAAGGTTTATAAAAAACACTCATAATGCAGGCTTTGTTTTCCCCAAAATCGCCCTTCTATTTTTTTGACATTGCTCTAGGTATACTGAACAGATAAAAACTGTTTGTTTTCCCCATTCTCAAAAATTCATCTGTATATTTAACAATATTTTGTCTAATTTTCACAACAGTTAATTGAATGCAATATACCTTTTTGTGATATATGGCTACATAACAGCAGTCACTTGAGATCCATTATTGCCTAATTAACTTGATGTAGGTACAATGGTTCTAATACTTACACACGGATTTCATGCTTACAACACACTACATGTAAGAGAGAAAATATAAAATAAAGCTCTGATTTTTAAGAACCTACTACATATAATAATATGAACTTTATTTGCTTGGAGATAATGATTTGAATGAACATACACTAACATTTTTTATACATTTCGTCCCAAGTCTCCACCAACAGTAAATAATATCAGAATGGTATACATATGCAATGTATACTTAATATGTCATGTACCTACTCTAAAATGGACTAAAATTCACTTCATAAACTTTCTATTGATGCAGGTACTCGTTCTTCTGTGTTCATATCCGAGTTGTTTACTGATGAGTCTTCTGAAACAATTTATTTTTTAGTCACTTATTATTTGAGCATGTATATAAAAAATAAACGATTTGCGTGCGGTTATGTAATAATAATAAGTGTTTAAATTATTTAATTAGATAAGCTCACAATATGTAAACTCTTTTTGTCCATATCACAAGAAATTGCATGACATGTAATTTCTTGAAATGAAAACATTGTTTTCATTTCATTCATTACACTATTATCAGCATTACAGCAGACTAAGCAAGCAGTTTTAGCAAATACAAGTCACATTTCACTCCAAAATACAAGTCACATTGTGCAAAAAGCCGCAAAAGTTTAGGTCTACCGCATGCCTTATGAGCTGTGGGTCAGCACAATGTGGAACCTTAACATTGGCAGAACGCGTCGCGGCAGACCACGCAGAATGTGAAACTAAGAACCAATGGTCCACCCTAACCCTGGACAAGAACAGCTGCAGTCATGAGAGAAGGCCTTGATCCAGCAGTGGGATAAGCTGCAGCCCAGTGACCAGTATATGATATAAACGGCAGTAAGGCAGCAAGGATATAAGCGCAATATGCTTACCACTATTTATTAAAGTCTCCGATCTGAACCTCGGCAGTAACAGCGTGAGTGTAAGTCCCATGATTGCTGCCACTCCACATACCCACACCAGTGCGTTTCCATAGTACGCCGGGTCCGCGCCGTCGGCACTTGAAATGTAACAGACACTAAACAGTATGGCCATCAAATCATGCGGGCTGTATCACTGAAATACCTTGAGCACAGTGAATACCAGTGAACACACCATATCTTGTATGAAAAAAGATACTCGCACATAACATTCACTGAATATGTTATATATATTACTATGTTGGCAGATATGTACTTTATACATATGTATAAAGTTGCATTCATTTTTCTTTTGTTTATATTATCTTATTATTATTTCTTTTATTTATTATATCTGCTGAAAGCGATAAACTTTTTTTTAAAATTGGTTCTCGAACCCGCGGCTTCTAAACATGTCAGCGGACAAAGCAAAGCGTTGAGTCGTTGTACTTAGACAGAATGGGTTATCTTAATTTTTAAAACTTCACGGACGGTACTTTAACTCTTGCGGACCACCAGCGGTCCAATAATCTTAGGTTGGGAACCAATGATTTAGTATGATAACGACAGCATCGCTCATTATATCTATATGTGACAAAAATGATTTTTTTAGATAACATTCTCCGCGTGAACCGAGGCAGATCGCAAAGAGAACAACAATACCAAGTGTCAGTATGAATCACAGATGAACTCACTATGCTTGTATAGTCGCTATAGCAATGCCGCAAGCGAGCTTATCAGAGAAACTCATGAGGCCGTAGACAAAGGCGGAAGCTTCCGTCCTCGCGCCAACCAGGTCAGCCGTCAGAGCCAGGCTAGTCACCAACATCACTGCACCGCCAAAACCTGATTTAAATCGAGAAAACCATCTTTCTACAAAAGTACTGTAGAATTTACATAGAAATCAACAGACCAACTGACTAACACATAAAAATTAAATAATGACTGTTAATATTACATTGTCAAGGCGTACGTGTACAAAGTTCATTCAATAGCGTTGTGGTTAGTTTACTTAGCTATTTTTAAAACAAACTCATTGAGTAAATACATTTGGAACAAGAACATGTTTGAAAGTGTTTCAATGGAACACTATACCTAAGACACAAATGTCGATAAAAGTTATTACATTGTATAATACAATTTATATTGAATGGTGGGTAGGTACTAACCTATTAACACAGCAACCACATAAATGAAATATACTTTGTAATCATCATCTGATCCGAGGTAAATCCACACAAAACCAGCAATAGCGCACGCGGCGCCAGTCAAATAATTAAGTTTTCGGGTGAAGGATCTTGGTGCCAACCTCTGGACTCCGGCAGCTGCCAGGCTGCCGAGGTATAGGGCGAGTGGCACCACGGCCAGGGCGCGGGCCGCTAGCCCCAGCGTGCGGTGCAGGTACAGGGGAATCAGCACCTGGGATATATTCACCACAAGCCTGGTACACATGTACACGCCTGCAACCTAGAAACAATGTCATTTAAATAATTAATTGTATTACAATTAATTAGAACTGTTATCTATTTTATGTGTGTGCTGTTATCCAAACAAATTTAATATATTACTTTTGCTGATAACGAATGTAATATTATATTAAATATTTGTTAGTATTATAGGAATTGTATATAGGTCAGTTTGAATTCTGATAGGTTTGTCTTTCAATTTACCTGATACATGACTGGTTTCCGTAAGAAATCATAGTGAGCCCCACTTTCACCTTCAGACAAGAGTTGCTCATGGCGGTAGTTGTTTTTTTCAGTTACAGTCATATGAAAAATTACTGAAGCTAGTGTTCCCACACCTAATACTATATAGACAACATGCCTAAATTTCCAAGCATCAGAAGGCCCCACTTGCTGTAATAAAAAAAACAATATAATTTAGAGATACAGTCCACTTGATATAGTTCGATTTAAACTTAAGTCGTACATATGTGAAGTACATCAGCATATCACAGGCTGTTCCGAGCAGCTATTAGAATTGATTCTAGTTGTATTTATAAGATTAAGGAATTGATTAACAGTCTCCAGGTAATAAGTATATACTAGAATAAGATTAATGAAACAGAATTTGGATACAGATTGAAAATAGAACATGCAATTACAATCAAGACTAGAAAAATTAATAGTTTCAATAATTTTCAACATACATGCTTATCACATTCCCCAGTCACATGTAATATAATCCAAGTGATTATATAAACAAATAGATTTGAGAATACTGTGAATCCATATCTGTAATACAAATAAATAGTAATTTCATTAGAATCTATTTTGGTATAATCAATTGTATGATACACTGTACAGTCCAGCTGAAATACGTGTAGTGGCTTGCTAGAGCCAGAGTCAGGAAGACGATGGATGTTAATCAGATAAGATGTGTAAGGGAAGAAGCTGGAATACTTCTATCGGAGGATGAAATGATTAAGAACAAATGGAAGGGCCATGGTTCTGCATATCTTTGAGGCGCGCGTGGAACACAACGCGCCATCGCGATCGACCCGGTCTGGTTGTTATCGGGTGAAGTTCCCAGAGCAGATTGGAGATTAGGTGGCAATAACTGGAGAGTCACCTCAGGGTGGGAGACTTTGCCCAATCTAGGGGGACCAAACGCCTCCTGCCGGAGGCTGTATGCGGGGATCCTGCGGTCCATGGCCCTTTACGGGGCCCCAGTGTGGCGCCGGCGCGCCACCTGGTAGCGTCCCAGAGGGTCATGGCCATTCGGCTAGTCCGGGGATACCGCACGGTCTCTGGCGAGGCGGCGAATCTCCTTGCTGGATTGCTGCCTTGGGATCTAGAAGCGAGAGCCCTCGCGCACGTTTACGCGTTGCGCGTGGAGGCGCTAAGCCGGGGTGAAACTCTGCTGCCGCGACAAATTGCTGCGTAGCCGACGGAGCTTCGGCGGGATATCACGGAGGTATGGAGACAGCGACTGCTGCAACCCACCGCAGGGCACGCCACCATTGCGGCGATAAGTCCCCTCTTTAAGGAGTGGTTAGAGAGACGCCACGGCGTCCTCACCTTCCGCCTGACGCAGGTGCTGATTTCCCATCCAAAAAAAAAAGGGTTGGAGACTTTGTGAACTTAGTCGGATGAAATGGCGGCAGGTCACTGGATTAACTAGCGACCTACGGTTCAATTTAATGAAAAACACGTAAAAAAATAGGTTGGAGTGACGAGGATGTATGAAGTGAGAAACTTGTTTTCTTTGAAGGAAAAGTTGAAAGGGAACCGCTTGATTTGGTATAGTTATGTGAAGAGGAGGGATGTAAAAGAATATAAATGTAGAATGGGATGGAGAGGGAAGCCAAAGAAAAGATTATGGATTGGGAAGAAATGATATGAAAGAAAAGTTAATGATAGCATGACAGCTGATAGAATAAAATGGAAGAAAAAAAATGTGTTGCTCTGACCCAAGTAACATGGGATAACGGTAGGAGTAGGAAGATTTACACATAGAGTTATGTATTCATTCTTTACCATAGGAATTTTCTTTTTGGGAAAGGACAACTAGAATCTGTATAATATTTTATTTTCAAACTTTAAATTTGAAGTTTAAAAATTCACATGGGTGTAGTTGGATTGACTTTGACACAAAAGTTGGGAGATACTTAATCAAAATATTTTGGTTTAGTTTTGTTTGATGTACTGTTATGTACCATGTGATAGTATACATATATTATGGTATGTACAAATGAATGGCCAATATTGTTAATAATTAATAGTTTGGTTAGTATTTAAAACACATTTTTGGTTCTGTCTGAATTGAGTTTTATTACTGACTAGCGTTAGTCCATGACTTAAAATGTGGATATACCATTTTTCCCATTCCCATACAGTCTACGGCCTTCCTCATGAATGTGGCTATCATGTGCAAAAAGAAGTTTCAAAATCTGACTGGCACTTTCAGAGATTTTTCACCAATGGGTATGTTCAATATTTTTATTTAATAGATACCTGATTGCAGTCAGATGGGTCCGAGTGTGATCATCTTCTGAAAGCTCTGGAATTAAACTTAAGTGGGATATCTGTACCGCAGCCCATCCAATTTGGAATATAATAATAAATGCAGCATAATAATACATTTGCGCCCACTTGTGTGTTAATGAGCAACCAACGCATTCTGTGAATATGAATGGAAATGATGCTAGAACACAGAGGGTTCCTGAAAAAAATCAATAGTTAATATTACTCTAGGTGGAAATGTAGAAAAAAACTTACACTACAACAATAGCCTTTGAATTCATTGCGTATATAACATTACAGACCATAATCCAACTTACCAAACAAATGCCACAGTTTCCGCCTACCATATTTTGAACTAATAGTATTGTCTGTGTGATCTGAATGATAACCAAAAAATGGTGTTGATAAAGCATCCATTACCTGACCTATCAACATCAAGTTGCCTGATTGTGAAGCACTAAATTCAAGGACTAAATGAAAAAATACTAAGAAATAAGTAAACCATAAACTTGCACAGACGTCATTTAATACATGACCAATCCCATAGCCAAGCTGTAACCGAAGACTGGTAGATATGTGCACGAATTCTGAATCCATTTTTTATTTATAATATTGCACTGTGTAATTTTTAAAAGGTAAATTATGTTCTTTCTTTCAAACAAACACTTTGTTAACTTTGATTTTAAAAGAGTGAGGTTTGATTGTTTCGTAATTGTGCTTCGTATTTTCTAATTCCGTTATATCACGCCACACGTGTTGTGCTCAAAATAATTAAAAAAAAACTATTTGTTTCAAGCTTTGTTTTCATTTCAGAATTATTGCTTGCTCGTGTCACCCACCGTGTCATGTCACACATCGGTAGGGATGTTATTAAATAATCGACTTTTCTTTTAATCGATTATTATTTTCGTATAATCGATTTTTTATAATCAATTTTCAAGGTCTTATTAATCGATGTTTAATAAATCGATTAATAAATTACGCGATTAAATCGATTTTCATAAATAGCACCATCTATGCGCCGAATGAAAAAACTCGAAGAATTATCATTTGCAGTTAGTAAATAAAAAACGGTGCCATCTGTAGTTATGTCGGCAAGTTAAGTAGTGTCATTTTAAGTAAGTATTTTATTTTAATGCAAGTCACAGGTGAAATAGGAATGGACATTTGTGACATTTTTTTTTTATTTGATTTATGTTTTAAAATAGTTTTTGCGATACTAAATTTATCATTTTGATGCTCATTTAATTTATATTATAATAAAACGTTTAATGATACTGAGAATTTGTATCAATAATGATTTTTGGTTTTATTATTCCTTACCTTGAAAGTTTAAAAGAACATTAATTGCTATGATTTTTAGTTTTGAACTGTTTATTTTTTATTCATATTATTTTATTTCATTTTTAATCTGGTTAATTGTTAAAATGAATCTCTTAGGTTTATTATTGGAATATGAAAAGCATGGAGGATTTTAAATAATAGAAAAAAGTCGATTTTTTCGAAAAAATTGGTTATTTATTTTCATTCAAATCGATTATTGACAAATCGATTAATATTCAATAGATTTTTATTAAATCGATTCTTTTCCATTAATCGCACATCCTACACTACCCCTGTATTTACAAAAAAAAAAAAAGTACTGTCAAAGTGTACTGTCAACTGTCACTTAGTTGTCATTTGACCTGGTCACTTGAACTCACCACCAAAGCTTTCGTTTCTTGGTCATGGTCTAAAATGGTATTACTTGATCTTGTAAAAAAAAATCAAGTAACAATTTAGTTACCTAATTAATGTAATCTGCGTTTCTTCTATTATATTTTGATTATTGGCAATGGTGCTGAAATATCAGCGTTGCTTTGTTTCAGTTTGGTTTTAGTGATTTGATCCATAGATAAAAAGCGAAAACTTTTAGTATTCGAAATTACAGAATATTTGAATTAAAATATTAATCAAACAAAAACACTATTTCAATAATGCACAGTACATATACATTAAACTTTTACTTTTTCACTTTTCACTACCTACCGCATGACTCATGAGCATATCGGTGACGCGAACCCATAACATTTTTCCCTATCAAGAAGAGAGGCGAAAAAGTTTTCACTTCAAAAAAATATAATAATTAATTGGACTTTTAAAAGCAAGGAAGTCTTTGTGAGACAATGATAAAGTGACAGGTTGGTGATTGTTGAAAAACAAAACGATAAAAATTTAAACTCATAATAGGTACCTATTAGAAGCCAGAAAAAATAGTACATCATTTTAACATTTTCAGAACAAAAAACGAAATGGGGAGTGAAAGCTTATTCCCATTAGAATCAAACCCTGAGATTATGAATAAGTTCCTTCAGAAATTAGGAGTTCCTAGTCAATGGAGTGTTGTCGACGTTATGGGGTTAGAACCAGAAATGCTATCCTGGGTGCCCCGTCCTGTGCTCTCTGTCATGCTTCTCTTTCCTATATCTGATGCTTATGAAGAACATAAACGAAAAGAAGAAACCAGTATTCTTTCTAAAGGTCAAGAAGTTTACAGTAACATTTTCTATATGAAACAGTTTGTTAGTAACGCTTGTGGCACTGTGGCTCTTGTACACAGTGTTGCTAACAACACTGATAAAATAGAGCTGCCTGAGGGATACATGAAGGCATTCTTAGATGGAGCCAAAGACATGGATGCTCCCTCTAGAGGAAAACTGTTAGAAAAGACTGAAGGTATTATTCAAGCCCATAAGGAATTAGCTCAAGAAGGGCAAACTAATACTCCTAATGCTGAAGACCCTGTAAATCATCACTTTATTACGTTTGTTCACAAGAATGGCTTTTTATATGAGTTGGATGGACGTAAGGCTTTTCCAGTCAACCATGGTCCTACTACGCCTGATTCTCTGCTAGAAGACGCTGCTAAGATATGCAAGGAATTCATGGCTCGTGATCCTAATGAAGTGCGTTTCACAGTGATGGCACTGGTAGCCACTGACTAATGTTTAGGATTTAGCCACTGGGTTATGCTTCAGTTTGAAAATACTTTAGGTTGTTTAATACAAAAGGTGCAAGCTTTTGTGATACTTTATTTGTATAAAGTCTTTTTATTTTAGTTACTGATTTTTTAAATATAAAGTAGATGCTGCTGTGACTTTGTCTTTGAAGCCTATCAAATCGGCCCGGTTATTTTGAAGATCAGCCGCAACAAACAGACAGACAATGAAATGAATAAGTTTTGAGGACGCAGATGGAAGGTATTCTGCCTGTTCTCTTTGTGTGTCTTATGATGATTGATGAGGTCAACGGAGAAGATGTAAAAGTCTAATTTGCTGTAAATAATATGTACTGATACACAGCAGCAGTTATGGTTACGTCAACTATTAAATTATGTTTATATGTATAACTAGCGGGGGACGCTAAGGGTAGGGTAGTGCGCCGAATGGTCTTTTGTGTTGCCAATTAACAAGGGTGCGTTCTTCCAAATATGCAGACGTACAATCCTATATCTAATGTCTCTATAATGATGATGAGAAAGCGATCGATATTACGTTATATTCGGATCGATCGAAAATATCAATATAAAAATTGAACAAGGTGCCTTACCTTGTTCAATTTTTATATTGATAGTTCTCAATTTTTTAATTTTTGACATAATCTATACTAATATTATAAAGCTGAAGAGTTTGTTTGTTTGTTTGAACGCGCTAATCTCAGGAACTACTGGTTCGAATTAAAAAATTATTTTTGGGTTGAATAGACCATTTATCGAGGAAGGCTTTAGGCTATATATCATCATGCTTAAGCCAATAGGAGCGGAGCAGCGATAAAGAATGTTTTAAAATCGGGGATTCCACGGGGACGAAGTCGCGGGCAGCAGCTATGTAGAATAATGTTAAATGATCTTTGTCGAATTGTCAATGTCAAGTCAAATTCACATAAGTACCTACTGTCATAATAATAAATGTAACCTCAGTTTTGGTTCACTCGATTAACGAAGTATATAAAGATTTACAAATCAATGGGGTCTCTTCGTAAATTTGTATGTTACAGTATTTTTCTCACTTATTTACTGTGCGTTCGTTGTGATGACTTTAAGGAAGAAATATATATTAAACCACTACCGCCGACCCATCTCTATAGCTACTTTCAGTTTCTCACTTTAGTGAACAGCGAATCATCTTCCTGTAAGTATTAGATTATTATTTCTAAGAAATTACCGTAAAAAGAGGTGGATAGAAATGCAGGAGTGAATAAAAACGAAACTTATATTGGGATTTTCGCTTAGATACCATATTAACAGTTTGTCACAAATAATCCATTAGAAAAACAAATAATTGATTGTAAAATTGAAGTTTTTCATTTCTGCTAAGAATATTTAACTAAAGAGAAAATTCAAATCAAACTTTATTCACCCCTGCATGTCTATCTCCCCCGTTTTGCCGTTACTTAAACTAAATATTTTTTGAAAAGTAATAATACCACTTTTGTTATTTTAGTTCATTCTCATTTGGCTCCTCGATCACTGGCCGAAGTAGTATCTCGATTCCAAGTCGAGGAGCTACATCTAACTTTGACCGAAGGACAATGGAGGCACAACCAATGGGGATATCCAGTATTGGATGCAGCACCTGGGGCAGAGCTCTATGCGTGGTTCTCACCTGATGTAGTTGACGTAGATACGCAATGGAAAAAATTGAGTGCTACACTATCAGGACTCTTCTGTGCTTCTCTTAATTTTATTGACAACTTTAATACAGTGACACCTCAGATGGCTCTATGGCCTACAGGAGCAGTGAAATCTAGTCAAAACTTTACGGCACAGCTGCGATATGCATCTTTACCCAGAGAGATTGTATGCACTGAGAATCTGACACCATGGAAGAAACTTTTACCATGTGAATCAAGTCGGGGTTTTTCAGCATTGCTTAATTCTAGAATGATCCACAACACCAACTATCATTCTATTGGAGTTCATGTGAGAAAAGTATGTAAATCTAGTGATTGTTTAGAGACTCAACTAGAGTTCAAACAAACTGTGGCTCTTGTTTATGACTATGATATAATAAATAGCAATGACTGGTCATTCAGGAAGTTGTTTGGACAAGGTCTGCCTGGAGCCTGTCCACTATCTTCAGACAGCAAGATTTATGTTGATATCACTTCAAATGACACTCAGAGCTTTACATCGACTCCATCACCAGACAATATCATAGCCTCACATAGAGGCGGGAGTGATACAAAACTAGCAGTTTATAACATTAACCCTGATGGTCAAATGATAAACATTGGTGTGAAGTATAAATCTAAGTTAGATTTACCAGTTTCTGTGCCTCCACCTCTACACTTTACCCGTTACATCCTTGGTTACGGAAAAGAGTTTGGCGGTATTGTGACAGAGATAACAAACAACTGTTGGACTTCTATCAATGTGGTTATTCTGGAGAATGCACCATGGTGGTTACCAATACAACTGAGCTCATTGCGAATTAATGGTGAAGCTGAAAGTAGTTTAGTACAGTCCCAATACTATTCACCTGGACGTAGCAGGCAGAAGCCATATCACTTAGAACTGCTCATGAAATTACCTCCAAAATCCACCACTACTATCACGATAGACTTTGAATTTGTCTTCTTGAAATGGCAGGAGTATCCCCCTGATGCCAATCATGGGTTCTATGTTGGTTCAGCATTAATTTCAGCAAATTTGCCAACAGCCAGGAACTACACTAGTGTACCTATTACTGGCACTACTTTCGATTCCTTTGTTAATGCATCCAAGATTTGTAAGTATAATTAATTTCTAAACTCTGTCTGTGATATGATATTTAATTAATTTAACACCATAATTATGGCATTTCATGTCACTTTTGCGAAATGACTGAACCAATTTTAATGAAACTTCACACATAATTATAAGCAGGATACATAGGTCTAAAAAGTTAGTTAAAAACATTTTCAAAATGTCTTATTTAAAAAAAAGATAACTGGAAATTTATGTTTGTATGGAAAATTTAAAATAGTTTAATTTAACTGTAACACTATTTATCGAAAATGTTTTCAACTAACATAGTATACTCTTATTTCGATGATAAAGTTAGCATGATTACTAGCAAGTGATAATTTGTCATGGATGGATTATAAATAGAGAATCGGCTTTAAGGAAAAAGAATAACATATAGTCATAATTATATATTTTTTCAGGGTATCCAATTGTGTTCAGGACAAATGGTGCTATGGTTTCACTGCCCACCCCAGACTTCAGTATGCCATACAACGTCATTTGCCTTGCCTGTACTGTGGTGGCACTGGCATTTGGTCCACTACACAACATCTGCACAAAAGAGCTGGTTCTCAAGCCTCTGGGAACACCAGTCTCACTCACCCAAAAACTTTTAAATCTATTCAAGAAAAAGAAAGATTAGTTACTATTTTTTGTTTAACAGTATTTTAAATTAAGTTTTGGACTGAATAAATGAAAATAGTTAGGCAATTTGTAATTTTATTTGTAAAAGATAGAGAAATATAATTAAGTTGAGTCACATTTGGCAAGTGTGACTGGGTATTGACTGCACACACTGTTTCAGACACTGAAATATCAAGAAAGGTTACCAAAAACACAAACAGCCAAAAGCATTTTCATGCATGCAGGTAGTAGGTATATGAGTAAGTAATGTTCATATTAGGTTGAGGAAAGTCTTTTCGCATTATAGTAAGTACCTAGGTATGAACCTTTTTTTTTTTTGGCTTTGCAAGGTTTGTGCATTTAGCCATTTAGCCAATGTCACGTTTAGTTCGAAATAAAGGAGAAACAGAATATAAATATTTTAACGGAATTTAGGTTAGGACGGATATATAAGATCAGTATTTTTATTTTGGAATGATTGATGAGCAAATTACAATGACGAAATATTACAAATTATGATTCCCTAATTTTTATTTTAAAAAAAGCGATGTTACGTACCTAACGTGTTGTAAGAAAGACCCCCTCCCGCCCCTGTAACGCATCGTAACGTTTTACGAGACACCCCTTCCCCCCAAATTGCGTTACGTAATACTTGAACGCCCCCTTACTGAAGAAGGAAGAACGGTCGTATAAGGGACAGGAGAAAAAAAAAAAGATTGAATTAAGTCGCCTACGTCTGTGCCACATAAGCAAATGGGGTCATCAATAATATGGAATTCCGGCAAGATGACCTAGTCTCATCCGTATTAAAACAGATGTCTCCATATTGCCAAATTTAGCCCGGCAAAACCATGGTTTTTCCGGAATCTCGGGTTGAAAAGTGAAAAGTACCTAATGTCCTTTCAATCTGATACTGACATTCCAAGCAACCTTCCAGGTGTCCCGTAAAAATCTCCTAGGCATCGTAACGACGTCATAAGTAAAAATTTTATATAGGACTGAGTCCCCACAATGCACCGCATCACCAGCCAGGGCATCAGCCACTTCATTGCCTTGGATTCCAGCGTGGGCCGGAATCCATGCAAATTGAAGTGTGTTACCCTCGGTGATGGTTCTGAAAGCAAATTAAGGTAAGCTGTGACTTGTCTTCGTAAGGGGATTTGTTAATGGCTCGAAGAGCACATCGAGAGTCAGTAAAAATATATATAGTCAGTAATAGCTTTTTTGAGCTTTAAAACACGAATATATTCTATTGCTTTTAAAATACCGAAGCATTCCTCTGTAAAAACGGAAGTCTCGGGAAGCAGTTTTATTTTTTGTACAATATTGTATTGAGAATGGTAAGTACCTATCCTAACACAACCCATCGGATCACGTTTGGCGGCATCAGTAAAAATGTGGTGGTATTTTTTTTATTTATTTTTTATTTGGTACCATTCAAAATGTTCAGTCAGAAAATGGTTAGAAATTAATCGGCAATTCGGATCTGATTTACTCACACAGTCATAAGTATATTATGATGGGACTGAACTGTAAACTCTCGTAACTACTGCTGAATATTGGGAGTTTAAAATTGATTGAGTCAGGCGTTACTTTGCGGAAATCCATTTCAAATTTGAAAATGAAAATAATATATCTAGTTTTAATTTCCGCGAATATTAGTGGGTTGCAGGTATGCACCTCCCTCCCGCCCGCTTTATTATGCACATGCAAGATTACAAGGCAAATGCAAGGATTTCAAGCACATGCAGGAAGGCAAAGCAGAACCCAACACCATTACCGACACGTGTTTCGCCTCTCCACGAGGCATCCTCAGGGGACGTGTTGACTCGCTGACCGTTGAGTTGCGACTGAGCATTTAGTTTTTTTTTTGAATGGACTACTCGCAGTTCAGCACATTGAGGCTGGTTACTGCTCAACCGGGCAATAAGCATTTAGTACAAGGCACCCCCCTTTTATACACTGCCACCGTTGGTTATTTGTGTACAACTACCCACAAACATTCGCAGTAAAGGGGAAGAAACCAAATTCGTCTGGTCATTCAACAGTGCAAAATTATTATTATTACTATGTTTAAAAATCTCTAATTGTTCCAAAACACACAGCCGGAAACCCTTATCACAAATATGTAGTATATTAAAACTATTGTTGTCGCGCAAAGAATGGCCTATATGGGCCCCATTTCAGATAGAATTAGTAATTTACTTAGAAAAAACAACGTTTATGTAGCGTTCAGAACGGACCAGAATATACGCCGTGTTTGTAACGGAAAAGATATTTTAGAAAATAGTAAAAAGTCTGGGGTGTATAGGCTGGTCTGTGATGAATGCAACGGGGTGTATGTGGGTCAGACGGGCCGTAACTTTGACATAAGGTATGGGGAACATGTTGCCGCGTATAGAAATGGCCATTCGGACAAATCGAATTTCGCGAAACATCTAATTGATACCGGCCATTCTTTGCGCGACAACAATAGTTTTAATATACTACATATTTGTGATAAGGGTTTCCGGCTGTGTGTTTTGGAACAATTAGAGATTTTTAAACATAGTAATAATAATAATTTTGCACTGTTGAATGACCAGACGAATTTGGTTTCTTCCCCTTTACTGCGAATGTTTGTGGGTAGTTGTACACAAATAACCAACGGTGGCAGTGTATAAAAGGGGGGTGCCTTGTACTAAATGCTCAGTATTGCCCGGTTGAGCAGTAACCAGCCTCAATGTGCTGAACTGCGAGTAGTCCATTCAAAAAAAAAAAAAAAAACTAAGTGCTCAGTCGCAACTCAACGGTCAGCGAGTCAACACGTCCCCTGAGGATGCCTCGTGGAGAGGCGAAACACGTGTCGGTAATGGTGTTGGGTTCTGCTTTGCCTTCCTGCATGTGCTTGAAATTCTTGCATTTGCCTTGTAATCTTGCATGTGCATAATAAAGCGGGCGGGAGGGAGGTGCATACCTGCAACCCACTAATATTCGCGGAAATTAAAACTAGATATATTATTTTCATTTTCAAATTTTATTGGGAGTTTATTGGAACGGTGAATAGGAGAAGAAAGTGAAAGGATTTTTTTATAGCTGACAAGGAGCACGTTTATGGGACCAGTAATCTGAAGATCTGCACTATCAGAGGGCCCAGTTTGGAAATGAGAGGATGAGTTGAGAGCTGAAGGATCCGGAATAAATATTTGTCAGATAGGAATTGACTTCTTATATATAATGGAGCTTCCACGCATTCAACTTGGAGTGCATTAATGGGACTCGACTTCATAGCACCCAAAATGATACGTAAAGCTTTAGATTGGATGCGATCTAATTTTTTTAAAAGCCATAACACTGCCAGGTTCCAGAACAAACGATCCATAATCCAGAGTGCTTCTGATGATTGCGTTATAAATAAGTTTTAAAGAAAAGGGATGTGCACCCCACCACACACCAGAGAGGCATCGAAGCATGTTTAAGTGTTTTTCACATTTGTATACAATATAATCGCAATGGGGAACACCGCTTAATTTAGAGTCAAATATTACACCCAGATATCTGAATTTGTCTTTTATTGGAATAGGTACCTACTCCTCTATACAGAATATTTACTGAAGGAATCATTTTCTTCCGGGTGAATAATACAGCTGCACTTTTAGACGTGGATAAATCCAAGTCATTTAAATCTAACCATGACTCCAGAGTAGACAAAGCGGAATTGATATTAAAGCTGGCCTTGTCAACAGAGGGACATGACGAATACAATAACAAATCGTCAGCGTATTGAAGGACCTTAAAATGGTTAAGGACGAGTCCATATCACAAGTGTAATTGTATAGAAGGGGACTGAGCACAGAACCCTGTGGGAGACTTCTCCATACAAGGCGAAATGCTTCATGATCTCCTATTAGCATGTTAACAGAGCGTGCAGTCAGGATATTAATAACGAAATTCGACAAATTAGAAGGAACCTGTAAGGCTTTTAATTTATTTTGTAAAATTGATAGTACAACATTATCATAAGCCGCATTAATATCAAGAAAAGCTGCTACGGTTGATTGGTTATTAGAAAAGGATAACCGAATATCAGATGCTAGAATGCTTAAACAGTCAGTGGTAGTGGTACTTTTACCTTTTCTAAAGCCATATTGTGATTCTGCCAAAAGGCCCTTACTTTCAACATACCATTCTAGGCGATTTTTTATTAAGTGTTCCGCTATTTTCATATTTCGGAACTCGGTGTTTGTGGTTGCTTTTTCTTTTATTGAACACCAAGTTCCGAAATTAAAGTTATTTTGTACTTTTTGGTTTTTTGTGTAGAAGTCGGTTGTATTTCTTTGTAATTTTATTTTTAACTTTTTAGTGGTACAATCTAAACGTAGGTACCAATCACAACTCAACACAATAAAAATTGGCGTAAACAATAAACAAACATGCGATTTCAGCAATCCCGAAAGATTTGCACGTGAAGCACGTGAGCACATTCGCAAGAAGTTGGTAGAATCATCACAGCGTTAATTCGTAGGATTCGTTTTTCTCAATGCCGTTGTTAATTTTATTTGTATGTATGTATATATGTATATATGATTGTATTTTTCCCTCTCTGTTTGTCTTTATTTTATGTTGCACCTGCCATGTTGTCTCTGCACTACCCTAAGGTCGACTGGTAGAAAATGCCTATGGCATTAAGTCCGCCTTTGTACAGTTTTTTTTACTAGTGCATAAAGTTTTAATAAATAAATAAATAAATTTGCTATTATTTATTGAAGAGTTCCGTTTCCTATCATCTCTGTTCTTCATCCGATCACCAATCTAAAAAGGGACCACGTTGAAATACTAAGATGCTTTCCAAACCATCGTACACAGTTTGATTTTTTCATTTTATATCGACTAGAGGGAATGAAGACGTCGTCAATGTAAACTATAAGCCACGCATAGGGATAACTCAAATAGGGTTCTCTATTGTGTCACCTAACTTTTTTATCCATAATTTAAAGAGCCATAACTTTTTTTGTCCTAATCATCATTTGTCCGAATGATAACTTACCCGAACTTAATATCACCTAATATCTCATGCCATAAAATTGAAATCCCTAAATACAATAGGTGCTAAATCCGTTTGTCATAAATATTACAATCAATAATATACAAAATATATAAAACCGTTTTCAATAAAAGTTATAAGTCCTAAATTCAAATTACCTACATAGTGTTTATTTATAACTAGCTGCTGCACGCGACTTCGTCCCCGTGGAATCCCCGATTTTAAAACATTCTTTATCTGCTCCGCTCCTATTGGCTTAAGCGTGATGATATATAGCCTAAAGCCTTCCTCGATAAATGGTCTATTCAACCCAAAAATATTTTTTCAATTCGAACCAGTAGTTCCTGAGATTAGCGCGTTCAAACAAACAAACTTTGTTCTATCTCCCATATTATCGGGAACGGGGCCCTGCCGGCTGCCAGTAAAAAATTACGTCTGTTCCAAAAATCCTCCCGCTATTGGCGTTTGCCAAGCTCGCCTCCTAAATCAGGCCCTACTAATTGTCATCTTAATTAAAAGAGTGTATGTGTGTAAGGCGGCGACCCAGTTAAGAGTAGGTACCTAAACCTATACTATGGAATTACTATGTACCTACTACCATGGTGTACTAAATCTTAACAGAGCAGTCTAGAAAACTCTGTGGAACAATACCTTCATAACTACTGGCACTGACATTGTCAATTAGTAAAAAACCGTTTGTAGGCTTATTTGTTGCGGTTTTGTATTCAGTTTATAAATGATTATTTCAATTTAATTTATTATTATGAGGATATTTGGAGGGTAAGTAAATAAATGAGGGATAAAGTATGTTTATGTTACTTTCAGTTAAAACAATGTTTTCTTACGAGCAGAGAACAGCAGCTCTGTCCATGCTACGAGGAGTGCCAGGAGTTCCAGAAACTTGCGGAACTAAAGGACTCGGGCTTGGTGATCTATTTTCATAGGACACGTACAGAGGATGTTAGTACCTACCCAGATACACTAATTTCAATGTACTTTAATAATATTAGGTGCCTAGGTTAGATGGGTACCTACAAACCTTAACCGCCGATGTACGAATAACATTCGTCGCTTAAATCGTTTTTAGTTCATTAAGTAGGTACTTACGTACTTCAGTGTAGTTAGCGCTGCGGGAAGGAGTAGAGTCGTGACACTTTTACTGGTGTGTATTTGGTGGAATATTATTTGTGATTCCACAACGACGGCGACAATGCCTCGACATAATACCTATCTACACAGGAAGGTAGGACCTACAGACTGACCATAATTACTGAGTACAGGGCATTTTATATCCGTATTTTGCATAGGCAAAATACGGATATAAAATGCCTATAGAGGTAGGGGTTATTTTTATCCAAACATTGTCCTTCAACAGACCAGGGAAAAAATATACCGGCGAATTTTAAAATTTGGCGCCCTGCGCCGGAAGGACTTTATTAAGGGGGGTGTTTTTCTATTGTCCATTCATACAAAAATAATACTTTAGGTATATCGTTTTACAGACAAAAGCTTGGTTAAGCTTGAGAGCTAAAGGGTAGCAGTACAAGACTTGTATGTGGGTGCTTTTAGGACATACCTATTATTTTTATTAATGTATTGTTTTCTTAAAAGCTAGTTTTCAAGTGAAGTCTTGAACCCGCCCATTTAATTTAATATTTGCTGTGTTATTTTAACACTTATGACTTCTTATAGGTTTCCTCAATATTTTAGGCTGTCTGTGGCTAAGTAGTTTTTGAGATAAGGTAATCGAGGTCATTTTACTTGGCATTTCTTGAATAACTTCAAAACGATTTATTTTAATTTAATGATAAAGATAGACTGAAATTGATTGTTGTTTGATACATGTTTACCCTATTCTACGAATGGCCTATGCATTTGCCAGCCCATTCATTTTTTTGGTGGCATTCATTAAATATTATATTGGGCGCTTTAGCTGGTTGTAATTTAGACTGCTGTTTACACGGCATGTTTCAATGAAAGGGCTACGCAGTCAAGTAAGCGGCTGATTAAGCGAGTTAGCTGCGAAATTAATATTGACGCCTAGTTTTATGGCCTAAAAGAGTCATGTTGATTATGTGATCATCAATCATGGTTTCCTAAATCAGTAATGACTGATATGAATGCCACCTCACATTTTGAGCATCTCCTTAAACTCTATTTTTTCATCAACAGATAAAACAAGATGAAGCGGTTGAAAGTACATCTAAAGATGTTTTTATCTTACACAACAAGAATAATGTGAAAATAACAACTTCAGCATTAAGATCAGAACTAGGTAACACTTTATTTATTAAGGACTAGCAGCGCCCCACGGTTTCACTCGTGTAGTTACCGTTCCCGTGGAAAATTTGATGATTTCCAAACCAAAAAAAAAAAACAACCGACTTCTACACAAAAAAAAATCCAAAAAGTACAAAATAACCTTAATTTATATCTAACACCGGAACTCGGTGTTTGTGGTTGCTTTTTTCGTTTTTTGAACACCGACTTCCGAAATGAAAGTTATTTTGTACTTTTTGGATTTTTTTTTGTGTAGAAGTCGGTTGTTTTTTTGTTTTTGTAAAAAGTTTTATTATTTTTTACATTTTAGTGGTACACCCCCCCACCTAAACGTATCAATCACTCTGGTGTACCCAAACAATAAACAAAAATGCGATTTCAGCTATCCTGACAGATTTGCTATCGATTATTGCAGAGTTCAGTTTCCTACCTCTGTTCGTCATCAGATGTACACCAAACTATGAAGGTCCACCTTGAAATACTAGCATGCTTCCAAACCATCGTACACAATTTATTTTTTTCATTTTATATCGACAAGAGGGAATAAGAACATCATCAATGTAGTCGAAGCCACGCATTCTTAGGGATAACTCAAATACCTACTAGTCATCAGATCTCAATCAAATGGGACCACACGACAAGCTTTCGAATATATAAAAAATCATCAAAATCGGTACACACACATAAAAAAAATTACAGTCGACTTGAGAACCTCCATTTTTGGAAGTCGGTTAAAATAAACTATCGAACGAATGGTGCTAGTCTTCAACATACGAAAAAAAGAAGCTGATTCAAGTTGCAAGTTGATTATTAATTTTGTACGTTTAATGAATGTTCAAATATGAAGCAGTACCTAGCCGAAAATAATAAATTTTCTTTGATTTTCACTGAGAATTGTATATTATAGAAACATCGTGAAAAGAAAAATTCTAAGATATGGCCACGACATTTATACTGCTTATCGTGCATACTTTTCACATTTCCAAAAACAACGGTTAAGATTATGTATCAAAATCTTCACTTTACTTTTGACACGTATTAGAAGATGCATAAATAACTCGAACATATATGTACATACATATATGGGTGTTATTTTCATTCTTCCGTTAGTACTACTTTTTCTACAATATAATATTATGGTGATGCGTGTCGTATCTACATCCCACAATGAAATTAACTATATTTTTATAGAGTCAACTGAGTATTGAGTATTGTGAACAATGGTTTTGTACATGACGCGTGCAGGATACTCACTGAAAATTCTTACTAAACTTAGAAATTCAATATCTTTTGATGTTGTGAGTCGATTTTGATGAAATAAACGCTAAATAAAACTCGGGATAACACTAAATATGTTAAAGTATTTAGATTTGGTTATTAAAGCAAAAAACTGCGTTAAGTTTATTTGTATTCATTTGTTATTGTTTCCAGAAAAGAAAAGTGTAACTTGCCCACGATGCAGAAAAAGATTAGACCATGCACAAGAACTCATGCAAGAAGTAAAATCAATAGAAAGGAAGATTGTAATGGGCATATGCGACCATTGTCGTAAAAAAGGGAAAACTATTAGAAAACAGTTTTGTACTTGCCATGATATTGTAAATAAATTTAAGTCCGTTAATGGTGAACAAATAGAAGATATTAAAAAGTATGTCAAAATATGGCTCTCAAAAATGGGAAATCTTCTTAAAGATGGCATTACGGTCAACAAACCAAAACAGATGAAATACCGTGCCCACTCTGACTTGCAAATTAATCGACATCACTCACCGGCGCCTAGACAGGAGCCTAAAATACAACAAATGTTTCATTCAGAAATTCATAAATCAGACATAAATTTAAACACACAAATGAAAGAAACCGACCTACACGAAGATTATGTACAACGTACTAAGCCGGTGGCAATAACTTTTGCTCGCAAATCATACGAAAGTGAAAAAAATAATACGATGTCTTCGCGCACTTCGTTGCTAGACTCGGAAACGACTTCCATGAAGGCATACACAGGCGTTAAAGAACTCCCAAGAACTTCTCTTAAGGTAGAGAAGCAAGAAGAGGAAATCTTCGCAGATACACCTTCAATGGATGCTAAAGAAGAATTAAAAAGAAGACATGATCTTAGCTTGAGACAGATGATGAGACTTGATAGGGATTCTGGAATTCTAGTTTCTGTATCGAAAAGACCTCCTGTGTACGAGATTCCTAAAATTGCCCCTTGGGAGCAGAAAGAACCAACTTCAAAATATCACGTGGAGTCTGAAACGGATCTTGGATCTCGTAGGACACAAGATCTAGATTTCTCATCGCAAAGACAAGGAAAATATGGAACTTTAAGATCCTTACAAAAGAACTTACGAATACCTTATGATGAGCAAAAGAAAGCTGACAAATATTTCCACAGTGACATTAAAAAAAGATTGGATAAGTCCGTGGAAAAAAATATCAAAAAGCTTGAACAGCGTAGTGTTGAACAATTTAGCCACAAAACGAAAAAACTAGAACCACAAGTGGCAAAATTAAAAACTTGGTATAAAAAAGTTCCTGAGCCCAAAGATACAGGCATCAAGCGTCAATTTAGTTATTTTTTTCCAAAAGTAGTGGAAAAGGAAGAAAATCAAGTACAAATCGATGTCAGTTCTACACATCTTATTAAATACACCCAAGAAAAGTTTCTCCTGCAAGCTGAAAAAAAACGACAAGAAGAGGAATACCAACAAAAACTTGATCAAAAGAAAATATCCAGAGAAGAGAAAAAAGTACAAGCAGAAGAAAAAAAAAGGGTTGCTGAAGATCTAAAAACATATGACGAAGACCAAGGAAGGCTAACCAAACATAAAAAATACAGTAAAAATGATTTACGAAGTGCGCCCGACGATGAGCAAGAAAAGCAAGATCGAGCTAAAATGGATAAATCCATTCAAGACACTTCTGAAAAAGACGTTGATTCAAATATATCTGAAATTGCTAAAAAAGACAAAATTTCAGAACAAAAACATAGAAATAAAATTGCTAGCGATTCTGAAAAAGCAAAAAAAGGCAAAATAATGAAACCTGAACAAGAAGATAGATTAAATGAACTGTTGAAGAAATCTAAAACAAAAAAAGACCTTAAGGAAAAACCTATACAGAAAAGTGAAGATGATGAACTTATATTGAAAGCTACGAAACTCCATAAGGCAGACCTTCGTTCAAAAGATAATTCAACGGAGAGAGGTGGTAAAGACTTGAAGTTAGAAGCAGGACAAAAAGATCAAGTTAGTGGCTCAGAAAAAACAAAAAAACAACAGCTGTCGAAAAAGATAGATCCGAGTTCCAAAAACAGAAAGTCCACTCAAATTAGACGGGATTCCCCTGATGCGATAAAAGTGTCACTTTCAACAATACTTAAAAAAACCGCTAGAGAAAAAAAAGAAATATCTGTAAATGAAGAAGATCTTGTGCAGATAAAACAAGGGAAAGAAATTAAGATAAAAAAGGAAGAAAAAGAATCTAATGAAAAACTACAAAAAGAAGAGACAGAGAGACAGCAACTAATAGAACAGTTACGGAAAGAAAAAGAAGCTCTTAAGAAAGAGGAAAAAGAACAACAATCGAAAGACAAAGAGGCGCTTCCAAAAACATTAAAGTCTATTAAAATGAAACAGGATACCCCTGATGAAATAAAAGTGTCTCTGTCAGACATACGTAAAAAAATCAGTAAAGACAAAAAACAAATGACCACAAATGAAAAAGAGATAGTTAAGGTAAAAAAAGAGATAACAGGAAAGGGACAAGAAATGAAAGAATTTAAAGGCAAAACTTCGAAAGATGAATCTGAATTGAAAAAAATACAAGCAGATCAATTGAAAGAAAACGCAATGCAAAAAAAGAAACAGCTGGAATATGAAGCCGAAGTTGCAAAAGAGAAGAGGAGTAATGCAAAGGAACAAGCGGAGCATACAGAAAAATCTGTGGACTTAAAAATGGGTGACATAAAAATTCAAGATTTTACCGAAAGTGAACTTATTTTAAGATTAGTTCAAATAAAACAAGCTGCTTCAATGAAGCCTACTGATATCGCGCCTGTAGTGATTAATGAACATAAATGCCATCACGGCATCAATATAAGGTTATTCTGTCCACTTTGCTGTAATTCTGAGTTGGAATTAGAAGTTATAAGCTTGGATAACAAAAGGAATGAACCGACAGAATCTCTAAAAGATATTATAATAGGCGAGAAAATCTACAAAATTAAGCGATGCCTTGAGAAAACTAAAGGACCAGGAGCTGTTCTTAATTTTTACCAAACTTTTTCTTTTGACCCGCCCATGGAAATAACTCCGCAAGAGGAACCCTTACAGAAACAAAGTCATAATTTGCCAAAAAAGAATGTAAGTACAGCATTGCGTACCTATATTTCAAGTTATCATTTTAATACCACCTACTCGTACTAAATCTGCTTTAGTAGCTACACACTGTAGGGGAATAACCGACTTACAAACCAAGGGAAATTAAACTGTTAAAAAAAATGTATGTTAGCTTTGTAAACAATCAATCAATTCACTGTCAACGATGTTTTATTTTTTTTTGAGTAATTGAATAACGTCGTTTGATACACGTCGGCATTTGTTATTGCAGTCTCAAAGTGTTAAGTTTTATGAATAACTAGCTGACCCAGCAAGCGTTGTTTTGCCATATAAAATAAAAACAATATTTAGGAGTATGAATGATGTTCTATATATATAAAAGAAAGTCGCAGGTGAAATGTAGCTTTCTATTGGTGAAATAATTTTTAAAATAGAAAACTTAAAGCTGCTTTTCTAAGCTGTACCCCGTGGTTTCACCTACCTGCGCCATTTATTCTTTCTGGCTCGGTGTTCTTTCTTTCGTCTTCTAAGGATCATAGCTTGATGTTAAATAATTATGGTTCTGGTACTTTGTAAGTCTTCAATCACAATTCCAGCCCCAGAAATGCTTCGACATGTATATGGTCTACTGGTACACTTGAATCCTTACTTACAAATGTTTGACAGGTACGAAACAAAGGAAAATTTAGGGAAAATGATTCATCTTTCATAATTATGTATTCGTTGAGTTTTCATTCTTTTTAAGATGTATTCTGCTATTTGGGGCGGAGACAAATCCAACGAATCAAAAACCAAGAAAATTGGTTCAGCAGATCTCGAGTTATAAGTGTTGTAACAAACCCGTCTTTGTTTTATATATATCTATACTAATATTATAAAGCTGAACGGTTTGTTTGTTTGTTTGTTTGTTTGTTTGAACGCGCTAATCTCAGGAACTACTGGTTCGAAATGAAAAATTCTTTTTGGGTTGAATAGACCATTTATCGAGGAAGGCTTTAGGCTATATAACATCACGCTTAAGCCAATAGGAGCGGAGCAGCGATAAAGAATGTTTTAAAATCGGGGATTCCACGGGGACGAAGTCGCGGGCAGCTGCTAGTAGATTATAAATTCATAAATATACTTGACTATATTATATTCACACAAACTGACATCCAACGACAACTCTATTTCACATTGCTAAGATATCCGTCCTATAGACTCTTCTCATGGACTACAAGAAGATTGCATGATGCAGATCGCTCGAAGACCAATTCTACGACACAGGTAGTTAAATCTTGGTCCGTACAGAGGTTTTGTAAACATGTCAGCTAGTTGCACTTGTGCTGCAACTTGCTTAACAACTAGTGCTCCCCTTGATACACATTCTCGAATGTAGAAGTGTCTCAAACTAATATAATAATAATATTATTGCATTAATATGCTTTGTTTGATAGTGAAATTCATAAGGCGAATTATATGATAGTTTCACAACAGACTCATTGTCTATACATAGTGTGGCTTTTAAAGGTGCTTTGTTTGAAAGGTCTGCCAAAAACTTCTTTAACCAAACTATTTCCTGTGTGGTTTCGTTTACTGCTAGTCGTTGACAGGACAACTGACGCTTGTTTCTGGCTCTTCCATGCAATTGTAGTGCCAGCACATAGGCACACCATGCCTGTGCTAGAGTGCCCAGTCTCTGGATCTCCTCCATGATCGGCATCTGAGTAGCACATTAAGTCATCTTCTTTGGATCATCATTGGATAAAATGTTAGACCTTTAAGATAGTAAGTAGTTCCTTTAAGATACTTAGGAAATTCGCTTTACAGCCAAAATATCCTCCTTACTAGGTTTTTCTTTAATGTCTTGATGCAACTGACACTGCATAACAAATATTGTGTCTTGTTGACCATCAGGTAACCAGTGCTCCAACATAATTTTGATATGGCTTTATTTTCATAATTCTCTTCCATTTTTGACATCTTAATTGCAGGGGATGCAACTGGTTTACAGTTTTCCATACCGAATTGTTTTAGGACCTTTTAGCGTAGGCTGTTTGTCTTAAGCTTATTGGTCCATCTGTGTTTTTGTTTATTTCCATACCAAGGAAATAAAATGCTGGCTTCGTTGTGATTTTGAAGTTTCCTTCCACTTCATAAATACTACTACTTATGTATGCATTCATTCCAGCATCTTGGTGCCTGTTTCAGACAGAAGCCTATAGCTTCTCAAAAGTCGAATACTTTTCCCTTAGGTACGTCAAGTCCTTTCGGTGGTGCCATATAAATTTCTTTTTCCACCGTACCGTTGAGGAATGCATTTTGTGACGATGAATTGTTGTAATTTTAGATATTCGTTAGCTGCACTATCCAAAATTGCTCTGATGGTTGCAAGTCGTGCAACTGGACTAAAGGTTTTGTCATAGTCAATGCCTTCGCGTTGAGAGAAACCTTTGATGACTAGTCTTGCTTTATAACGTTCTATGGTCCCATCAGGGTTTCTCTTTATTTTAAATATCCATTTGCTTGGTAAAGCTTTTCTACCTTTTGGTAATGAGATAAGTTCCCAGATTTTATTGTTCTAAAGTGAATTTACCTCGCGAAGAAGCTATGCAAACATAGCTTCTTCCCATTTTTCCTTTTGATTTTTCCATTTTTTTTTATTGTTCGATGACATAGCTTCATTATATGTTTTGGGCTCAGTATTATCTTCTAACTCTGCCATAGCGTTCATAAAATCATTAAAATGTAAGGGCTTGCGTACTAGTGAATGATCACGCAAAGCTCTGGTTTCTGTTCGTTCTTCGGTGACTTCAATCTGAGATGGCACTGAAAGTTCGTCTTCTTCTGCAGAATCAATTTAATTTTCTTCAGAAATTGAATTATTATTAGCAATTGGTCGAGATTGAATACCGAAATACAAAAACAAAAGAAATACAGTTCCGGTATCCGACCAATACAAGCCTCAATTCCCCAGGGAAGCGTTATAGGATGCCTACTATTCCTTATTTACATTCACGATCTGCACAAACGATAGAAGAATCATGCGTTTTATTTGCGGACGATATTTCAATCCTTAACTAATACCAAATAAATTCAAATCTCAACGAAAACTTTCAATTAATATTTTTAATAAAATAATAAACTGGATGAGCGAATATAATCTTGACGTAAACTTTACCAAAACTAAATAAATAACGTTCCATCTTCCGCAAAAAACAGATTAATGTACATATCACCAAAACAAATTAGAAAGAGTTAACGAATGTAAAATCTTACAGGTTTAACAGTAGACACACATATTAACTGGAAATCACACATACAGAAACTTAAATAAAAGAATTCAAAGTTTTCATATGCCCTTGACGAAATAAAAAAGACTACCAACCTACAAACCACAATAGTCACTTATCTATACTAATATTATAAAGCTGAAGAGTTTGTTTGTTTGTTTGTTTGAACGCGCTAATCTCAGGAACTACTGGGTCGAATTGAAAAATTATTTTTGGGTTGAATAGACCATTTATCGAGGAAGGCTTTAGGCTATATATCTTCACGCTTAAGCCAATAGGAGCGGAGCAGCGATAAAGAATGTTTTAAAATCGGGGATTCCACGGGGACGAAGTCGCGGGCAGCAGCTAGTTATGCATAATATGCTTGGTTCACTTATGGTATCGTTCTATGGGGAAATAGCACGGACACCCCTTCCCTATTCATCTTACAATAAAAACTAATTCGAATAATAACCAATATAGAACCAAACGACAGTTGGAGACCTTACTTTAGAAAATATAAAATTAAAATTATCTAAGTAATAAAATTAATAAAGTATGCCATGAATTAAGTAGACTTCTATTTTATATTTTTTTTTGTCAAGTATCAAAACAATTTATTCCTAGTAGCATCAGTGATACCACATTTAGTTTTTATTTATTTGCCGCGCGTTTCAGGCTCAACATTCATGTGCCAGACTCCATAAGAAAAACCTTAAAAATTATGTCATTGTACCGGCCGCTAATAATAATATTCTGACATTATGAACATTAAATATATAACATTGCGGGAATTTGAAATTCAACGTCAAGTTATCCCTAAGAATTTTGCAAGACATTTATTTTAATAAAACAATTTATTATTTTATTATTCCCGTGGTGGTTTACATATATATCAATTCTGCGACAAAATATGTCTAAGTCTAAAAAAAAACAACCAGAACCAGTAAGTAGACAGAGCCTGAGCCCAAGAAACAGCAGGTAGACCATACTGCGTAGGCACGTAGGCACACGGTTGCCGGAGAATCGACTTTGTGGGAGATAACTCCAGCTGTACTACCTACTACTACTACTGTGTAACGCGTATCGTTGTTTAGAACTCGTTTAGTAGATAAATACTGTATTTTTTGTTTGAAGAATAACGGAAAGCTAAGGAATGAGAAGCCACCAAAAGCAGTATTTCCTAAAAAAAAAATTAACTTTCCATTGACCTATGAAGTTGAAATATGGTGATAGTGTTTATTGTTACGTATATTTAATAATAAATACTTAGCAATTTTTTATTTGAAGAAATAATTCTGCCACGGACAGCTTATATTCTGCACGAACTTTTGCCTGCGAATTCGTACGCCACGTTTGTCGTACGTACGATTATCCATGTTTTCCCGTTTTCGTAAGAATTTCGGAAAATCTTGTCTGGGCTTTATACTCCCCAAGGAACCGGAACCTTTATGCCACAGATTTCTACAAATTGTAAACTCTCGATAAATTGACAAATGAACATTTGGAATTTTGGAATACTTTTTTACGCATCAGAATTTGATAGTCAATACTTAAACTCTCGGAAGTCATTCCCCGAAATTGTGAACTTAATAAACTGACTATATGTTGGCGACCTGTCAGTGTGCGGTTCTACAATTTGTCGTATGTTCTGGCCTAGCCTACTAAGGGAACATAGGGCACAGGGGACTTAGGGCTACCCGACACGGATAGATTAGATTCGAATGGTATGACAGTTATTAAGAGTAAATATCAAAATCACTTACTATTAATCTAATCTATTTGAAATTGTAACTTGACAGTTACAATTCCAAATATTTTTTTAATTGTCGTGTTGAAATGTCCAAATAATAGGAAGCACGTCTTCAGCATATTGTAACATTGTTTCCTCCTGTATATTTTTGTATTGGCATTATTGATCCATGTTTCCAAGCACCCCACAATTTTCACATTTCCACCACCATGCTTTAATGTTACTTTTGTATACTTACTTGGGGTCGAATGCTGTATTGGGAGGGCGTCGAACATAATTATTGTCTCGATAGACTGAACAACATTTTTCCACTGTCTTACTGTCCAGCTTTCATTTCACCCCCTAGCAAATGCAAGCCGGGCTTGCCTATGAAACCGTTTCAACATAGGTAGCCTTTACCTTACCTTTCTTGCTATCCATCCGTTCAACTTAGCTTCTACCAAACGCCTTCGGATAGTGCGCGTTGAGATCGCTGAAGAATTGTTTTCACCAAAATATTCTTTCTCGCAAAGATGAATTTCTGTTTAGGTACACGTGGAATATTTGAAGTTGTTTGTTACGTGTTAAAATGCTTCACAGCGTGGAATATCATAGTTTTTGAGCACTACAAGTGATCAGCTATCTTTTTATCTGACAAATTTTTATCGCGATTTTTATCATCACTTCCCTTGTAGACTCAACGCAACTTTTATATTTCCCTATTGTTTTTATCTGAAAGAATCAACTTCTTAAATTTTACAGCACTAAATGGCGCCAAAATTAGGCGAATAATGGCTTAGTTTTTTTTTTTGGCTTCGCACGGTTTGTGCTTTGTGCATTTAGCCAATGTCACGTTTAGTTCGAAGAAATGGCTTAGTTACAGAGTGTTCTCTATTTAAATTTCAATAAACTATCCAGCATTCTTAATTATGTGGCCAGCCAATAAGTTTGTTTTTTTTTTCATATTTATGACCTGGTCACTTGGACCTTTAAGTCAATCAATAAGTTTGCAATAATATGTTAAGGTTTAATGTAAAAACATTTATTTATATATTATGAATTACTCATGTTATAAATGTGTGCATGACAATGTGAAACAATTTTGAAAAAAAACATGCAAAAAGTGTAATTCTCGTAAGTTTGAAAAAAAAGCTTGTCTTTAAATAGTTGACCACCACTGTATATGTGTGTATACCTACTGTATGTAAATGAGTCCCTGTTTCTCCTGTTGTTCCTTTGTAGAAGGTTCAGACAGAAAGAAAGTTGACAAGAAAGAGAACTGCGCATAAAACGAATATTTTAACACCGTGAGTCTTTCAGAGCTGCTGCCTTCCTACAGATTCACAAGTACCAGGAGACCAGAAACAAGTCAAGTTTTCAAGTCAAGTCAACAAGTTTTTCTTTTTCCAAATAATCTTGAGTTAGGTACTAACCAACTGTGACAACATTTCAGATTGAGATGGAACCTGGTAGAGGTGTTTTACGCTACGCTTTGTCTGATCGCACATTTATTGAAAAAGGTTGGACTGTGCTACCTACAGAAAAAGTAGTACGAAAGGTAAATGTATATACATATATGTAGTTATATACTAGCGCAACTTCGTCTACTTCTCATAAGAGAAAGAAAAGTTAGTGTATCAGTTTTCATTGATGCTCCGTTCCTATTGGCCGTAGCGTGATGTAATATTATATAGCCTTAAATACTATAATATTATAAAAAAAATGATGTATAAAACTTTATATTGGTTTTGTACTTTTTACGTGATGAGGCTGGTCTCAGTCAGCCGCGACGATTAGCATTCTATGAAGTTTCTTACTAAACTTAGAAATTCAAAATCTTTTGATTGGGAGTCGATTATTATGAAATAAATAACATTATAACAATAGATAACATTCCGGATAACACTCAGTATGCCTCAGTATTCAGATTTCAAATCCAATCACTGGTTCTTGCGTGATATTCCCACAAACATACCGACAAATAGACAAAAATGGCATTTTTTGGTTCTATGTTTTTATTCTTACGTTACTCAGTAATTTTTGTTCAAAAATACTCGAATTTAAAGACACGGCTGGTCTACGATTATATGGGTTCTATTGTACGAAGTTTATGTTGACACTTGTTGTTAGATGAACGTGTATCGAATGCGTCCGGCACATCCTGAGTTCGACTGGTTCGAGCACAACAAGAACAAACGACTGATGACTTATGACACGGGCGAAAGACTAGCAGAGTTCGATGACAACGGACGAGGTCGGTGGTATTACAAAAGTGGTCGACTGGCACTGGATTATTATGATGCCGAAGGTGGCTGTCTTTTTTGGATATTATCTAGTAGTCATCGATAATCTAGGAGGTATCAAGTTGTTGAATAAGCGAGAGGCACTAACCCTAGCTCTCCAAATGCTTTGGTCGTTGCTGTTGACTATCGAGCTTTTTTAAATGTAACAATCATAAAAAATATATATTATATATATTTTAATGGCAACAATAGCAGAATTCAATATGTTCCACGTGTTGCTGTGTGTAGATTTTTATTCTAATCTTTTTATGCTATGAATTTCAGAGACAAATGCTCAGCAGCGCTTCGTGATATACAGCAGCGGAGAGCCCGATGAGCGAGGTCGCACACATCCTATTACGATACTTGCCACTTTTGACTATCTAGGCAATGGTATAGTTTTCGATCATGCTGGCAAGATACGGTAAATATTGACTACGATAATTTACCCAGTAAAAGGTAGAATTAGGTAGCATAAGATTAAAGCTTGTTAAACTCATTCATTTCTTTGTCTCTCAGCCTTAAATACAACCAGACTGAAGGAGTGGTACTTGATCGCGCAATAGGTCCCGTTTCACACTGGAAGTGGCACACATTGAACGATCCGCCAGTTCTACAGCAAGTTATGATCGATACTCAATTGCCGCACAAGGATCCTGAAATTCTTAAACTTGGACCACCGCTAGACAAAAAAACTCGACCAGATAATGAGGAAATGTTAGCCATCGAATTTGATAACTTTATAAAAGAGAAGAGCAAGAAGTTATCCCAAAAATTTAAACCCTTTCAGATAAAAATGAAAGCTTTGAAAATAAACGAGCATTTCTCTCTAAGAGTATTGGACCAAGCTACAATATATCTCATTTTTAGAGATGGTTCAACTAACTTAAAGCTCAACATTGGCATGATATTAGATCATAAAGAAATTGTGGATACCGAGACTGCTGAAGTGGGCGAAGTTTCGAACAGTTTAGAGCAGTTTCCAGCTCGAACCGATAGCCTGGCGGGCTTACAGCGCAGTGTGGCTCACGCGCAACGCTATGAGAGAAAACATGCGGAGCGAGAGCGCCGGCTGCGGCGTCCTGAGCCCAACGTGAGTGCCGACCAGCTGACTGCTGCCGCCTCGCCGCCCATGCGGCTACCGTTGAGAACAGTTCCCACTGAACCCTCGTCTGCCACTGGATATTGTAGTAGAAAACCTACAAACAATTTGTATTATAATACGCGTCTTCTTTGAATAATGTACTTGGTATTGTTAGAAATTTTCTTTTTATCATATTTTTATATTATTTATAAAGATTTAAAAAATCAGTAAATTAATTGTTTAATATAAAAATAAGTGTTGTTTAATTAAACGTGTACTAGCTCACTCGAAAGAATACTCCCATAGATATAATAGGGATGTTTCCTGAGTAATATATATATGATTATGTTTAGTCCATCAGTTAGATTATAGAAAAATATTGGACACGTATTTTTTCCTTTATCAAATCTATAAAAACTAACGAAGATACAAAGCATCAAAGATCAGGAGTGGGGGCTTGTGACGTCACGGCTCGCTAAAACTTGTAGCGAGTAGTGACGTCATACGAGTTTTCAACGCACTGTATCGTCTTCATTTTTTGTTTACGTGAAAAAAGAAAAAATACGTGTCCAATATTTTTTGGAAATCTATCTAACGGACTAATTAGATTTTTTTTGTCAACTACCCTATTTCTATGAATACTCCATTGCGATTGTAGTGGTACATAATACTCGTTACATGGGCGAAGTTGCGGGTATAAGACCAGTGAAAGTACCTAAGTAATACCTTTATTTAAATCTGGTAGTAGGTTAGACCGAGGAGGGTTGTGACAATTTTCAATTAAAAAAAAACTATATCTCAATAAAACATACCACGATTGTAAACTCTTTGCCTCTCCAATCAAAGCTCAATACCTACTTCCTCTTTTGACAGCAGTCATCAGAATCTGAAACTACTCCCTTTGTCACAACAACGAGGGAAGTTGTGACAGCTGTATACCTAGACTATACTTAAAATACTTTTAAAGGAATAATTAACAAAATACACGTTTTTTTTCATAAGTACTTTAATTATCATTTCGCATAATTGTAGGAAAAGAATTAAAATTTTCTTTTGTAAGTAATTATGGCATCATTAGATTTTTTCGATTGAGATCGGTAGTTTTAAAGTTTGTCAAAAATCTTTATCCAATTATTAATGCTTCTTCTGTAAATACCGTTTGAAAAGAATATGTAAAATATTATAACTAGATAATAAACTTAAATATGAGAGTTGTGGCAGCGTGTCACAACTCGCCTAGGTGTCAAGAAGTAACTTTTTCAAAGTCACTTTTCGTAAATTTTGATAAAAAAACGAAAAGTTAATGTTATTTCTTCGCACTAAAAAGTTACTTTTCGTTTTTTTTTTCATGCTGACGTTGTACTGATGCAAGCGCTTGTAGTGCGCCTCTGGCGCCATAGATAATACACTAACATAATAGCTATCTGGCGCGTACTGCGTCAAATCAAATAGTGCGTCTCTAAAGAAACAATCGTGCGCTATTGCCAGCTCGCTAATGGCCATTCATAGGTCCCGAGAAATCTTCTTTGTCACAATTCTCCTCACCCTAGACCCTACTAATTATAGACCTATATAAGTGCTTACTACTTTTAGTAATATTTTTGAGAAATTTATCCTAAATCAAATGCAAAGATATTTTAAGAAACACAAAATGTTACATAATAAACAGTTTGGTTTTACGCGGGGTCGTTCAACAACCGATGCCGAACCGAAGCCGGCGTTGAACTGTTAGGACATATTTATAATGCATGTGAGGAAAAATGCGATGCTTTGGGCATTTATTGCGATTTGTCTATATATATATTAACTAGTATTTCGCTTGGGGGCGCGAGTTGCAAGCAACCCGCGGTGTCTTTTTAGTATTTTTTGACTAACAATTATTATCTCTACAATGTCAGATTTCTGAGATACGCAAAGGGGTTGAAAGTAGGGGGTTGAAAAGGGTTGAATTTTTTGGCCATATTTTCATCCAGATGCCTTCTATATAACCCCGAAGACCATTTTTCTCTACAATGTCAGGTTTCTGAGATACGCAAAGGGGTTGAAACAAGGGGGTTGAAAAGGGTTGAATTGTTTTTAGCCATATTTTCATCCAGATGCCCTCTATACAACCACGAAAACCATTTTTCTCTACAATGTCAGGTTTCTGAGTTACGAAAAGGGGTTGAAAGAAGGGGGTTGAAAAGGGTTGATTTTTTTTTGGCCATATTTTCATCCAGACACCCTCTATACAACCCCGAAGACCATTTTTCTCTACAATGTCAAGTTTCTGAGATACGCAAAGGGGTTGAAAGTAGGGGGTTGAAAAGGGTTGAATAGGGTTGAATTTTTTATTGGCCATATACTCATCCAAACACCCTCTATACAACCCCGAAAACCATTTTTCTCTAAAATGTCAGATTTCTGAGATACGCAAAGGGGTTGAAACAAGGGGGTTGAAAAGGGGTAGTTTTTTTTTTCGTTTTCTACTCATCCAAACACCCTCTATACAACCCCGAAAACCATTTTTCTCTTCGCCGTCAGGTTTCTGAGATAAGCATTGGGGTTGAAAGAAGGGGGTTGAAAAGGGGTAGTTTCAGATTTTTCCCATACTCACCCCAACACCTTCTATACAACCCCATAAAAAGTTTTCCCCTCCTAGCACGGTAAGTGGGAGAACAATTATGTCAATCAGTCAGTGAGTGGTTTTTTAATTATATATAATATAATAACTAGTATTTCGCTTGGGGGCGCGAGTTGCAAGCAACCCGCGGTGTCTTTTTAGTATTTTTTGACTGACAATTATTATCTCTACAATGTCAGATTTCTGAGTTACGCAAAGGGGTTGAAAGTAGGGGGTTGAAAAGGGTTGAATATTAGTATTTTTTGACTAACAATTATTATCTCTACAACGTCAGATTTCTGAGTTACGCAAAGGGGTTGAAAGTAGGGGGTTGAAAAGGGTTGAATAGGGTTGAATTTTTTAGTGGCCATATACTCATCCAGACACCCTCTGTACAACCCCGAAGACCATTTTTCTCTAGAATATCAGTTTTCTGAGATACGCAAAGGGGTTGAAACAAGGGGGTTGAAAAGGGTTGATTTTTTTATTGGCCATATACTCATCCAGATACCCTCTATACAACGCCGAAGACCATTTTTCTCTAAAATGTCAGATTTCTGAGATACGCAAAGGGGTTGTAAAAAGGGGGTTGAAAAGGGGGATTTTTTTTTTCGTTTTATACCCATCCAGACACCCTCTATACAAGCCCGAAAACCATTTTTCTCTTCGACGTCAGGTTTCTGAGATAAGCAATGGGGTTGAAAGATGGGGGTTGAAAAGGGGTAGTTTCAGATTTTTCCCATACTCACCCCGACACTTTCTATACAACCCCATAAAAAGTTTTCCCCTCCTAGCACGGCAAGTGGGAGAACAATTATGTCAATCACTAGATCAGTGAGTGGTTTTTTAATTATTATATATAATATAACTAGTATTTCGCTTGGGGGCGCGAGTTGCAAGCAACTCACGGTGTCTTCTAAGTATTTTTACTCACCCAGATACCCTCTATACAACCCCGAAGACCATTTTTCTCTAAAATGTCAGATTTCTGAGATACGCAAAGGGGTTGTAAAAAGGGGGTTGAAAAGGGGTAATTTTTTTTTTCGTTTTATACTCATCCAGACACCCTCTATACAAGCCCGAAGACCATTTTTCTCTACAATGTCAAGTTTCTGAGATACGCAAAGGGGTTGAAAGTAGGGGGTTGAAAAGGGTTGAATTTTTTATTGGCCATATACTCATCCAAACACCCTCTATACAACCACGAAAACCATTTTTCTCTAAAATGTCAGATTTCTGAGATACGCAAAGGGGTTGTAAAAAGGGGGTTGAAAAGGGGTAGTTTTTGTTTTCGTTTTCTACCTTCATCCAAACACCCTCTATACAACCCCGAAAACCATTTTTCTCTTCGACGTCAGGTTTCTGAGATAAGCAATGGGGTTGAAAGAAGGGGGTTGAAAAGGGGTAGTTTCAGATTTTTCCCATACTCACCCCGACACCTTCTATACAACCCCATAAAAAGTTTTCCCCTCCTAGCGCGGGAAGTGGGAGAACAATTATGTCAATCAGTCAGTGAGTGAGTGAGTGGTTATTTAATTATATATAATATAATAACTAGTAATTCGCTTGGGGGCGCGAGTTGCGAGCAACTCGCGGTGTCTTTTTAGTATTTTTTTACTAACAACAAAGGGGTTGAAAGTAGGGGGTTGAAAAGGGTTGAATTTTTATTGGCCATATACTCACCCAGATACCCTCTATACAACCCCGAAGACCATTTTTCTCTAAAATGTCAGATTTCTGAGATACGCAAAGGGGTTGTAAAAAGGGGGTTGAAAAGGGGTAATTTTTTTTTTCGTTTTATACTCATCCAGACACCCTCTATATAAGCCCGAAAACTATTTTTCTCTTCGACGTCAGGTTTCTGAGATATGCCAAGGGGTTGAAACAAGGGGGTTGAAAAGGGTTGAATAGGGTTGAATTTTTTATTGGCCATATACTCACCCAAATACCCTCTATACAACCCCGAAAACCATTTCTCTCTAAAATGTCAGATTTCTGAGATACGCAAAGGGGTTGTAAAATGGGGGTTGAAAAGGGGTAGTTTTTTTTTTCGTTTTCTACTCACCCAGACACCCTCTATACAACCCCGAAAACCATTTTTCTCTTCGACGTCAGGTTTCTGAAATAAGCAATGGGGTTGAAAGAAGGGGGTTGAAAAGGGGTAGTTTCAGATTTTTCCCATACTCACCCCGACACCTTCTATACAACCCCATAAAAAGTTTTCCCCTCCTAGCACGGCAAGTGGGAGAACAATTATGTCAATCAGTCAATCAGTCAGTGGTTTTTTAATTATATATAATATAACTAGTATTTCGCTTGGGGGCGCGAGTTGCAAGCAACCCGCGGTGTCTTTTTAGTATTTTTTGACTAACACTATACAACCCCGAAAACCATTTTTCTCTACAATGTCAGGTTTCTGAGATACGCAAAGGGGTTGAAAGAAGGGGGTTGAAAAGGGTTGAATTTTTTTTAGCCATATTTTCATCCAGATGCCCTCTATACAACCCCGAAGACCATTTTTCTCTACAATGTCAAGTTTCTGAGATACGCAAAGGGGTTGAAAGTAGGGGGTTGAATAGGGTTGAATTTTTTATTGGCCATATACTCATCCAAACACCCTCTATACAACCCCGAAAACCATTTTTCTCTAAAATGTCAGATTTCTGAGATACGCAAAGGGGTTGTAAAAAGAGGGTTGAAAAGGGGTAGTTTTTTTTTTCGTTTTCTACTCATCTAAACACCCTCTATACAACCCCGAAAACCATTTTACTCTACTATGTCAGGTTTCTGAGATACGCAAAGGGGTTGAAAGAAGGGGGTTGAAAAGGGGTAGTTTCAGATTTTTCCCATACTCACCCCGACACCTTCTATACAACCCCATAAAAAGTTTTCCCCTCCTAGCACGGGAAGTGGGAGAACAATTATGTCAATCAGTCAGTCAATCAATCAGTCAATCAGTCAGTGGTTTTTTAATTGTATATAATATAACTAGTATTTCGCTTGGGGGCGCGAGTTGCAAGCAACCCGCGGTGTCTTTTTAGTATTTTTTGACTAACAGTTATTATCTCTACAATGTCAGATTTCTGAGTTACGCAAAGGGGTTGAAAGAAGGGGGTTGAAAAGGGTTGATTTTTTATTGGCCATATACTCAACCAGATACCCTCTATACAACCCCGAAAACCATTTTTATCTACAATGTCAGGTTTCTGAGATATACCAAAGGGTTGAAAGAAGGGGGTTGAAAAGGGTTGAATTTTTTAATCGTCATTTTCTCATCCAAACACCCTCTATACAACCCCGAAAACCATTTTTCTCTACAATGTCAGGTTTCTGAGATATGCCAAGGGGTTGAAAGAAGGGGGTTGAAAAGGGTTGATTTTTTTATTGGCAATATACTCACCCAGATACCCTCTATACAACCCCGGGAACCATTTTTCTCTAAAATGTCAGATTTCTGAGATACGCAAAGCGGTTGTAAAAAGGGGTTGAAAAGGGGTAATTTTTTTTTTCGTTTTATACTCATCCAAACACCCTCTATACAACCCCGATGTTAAGTTTCTGAGATACGCAAAGGGGTTGAAAGTAGGGGGTTGAAAAGGGTTGAATAGGGTTGAATTTTTTATTGGCCATATACTCATCCAGACACCCTCTTTTCAACCCCGAAGACCATTTTTCTATACAATGTTAAGTTTCTGAGATACGCAAAGGGGTTGAAAGTAGGGGGTTGAAAAGGGTTGAATAGGGTTGAATTTTTAATGGCCATATACTCACCCAAATACCCTCTATACAACCCCGAAAACCATTTTTCTCTACAATGTCAGGTTTCTGAGATATGCCAAGGGGTTGAAAGAAGGGGGTTGAAAAGGGTTGATTTTTTATTTACCATATACTCACCCAGATACCCTCTATACAACCCCGAAAACCATTTTTCTCTACAATGTCAGGTTTTCGAGATATGCCAAGGGGTTGTAACAAGGGGGTTGAAAAGGGTTGAATAGGGTTGAATTTTTTACTGGCTATATACTCATCCAGACACCCTCTATACAACCCCGAAAACCAAATATCTCTAGAATGTTAGGTTTCTGAGATACGCAAAGGGGTTGAAAGTAGGGGGTTGAAAAGGGTTGAATAAGGTTGATTTTTTTATTGGTCATATACTCACCCAAATACCCTCTGTACAACCCCGAAAACCATTTTTCTCTAAAATGTCATATTTCTGAGATACGCAAAGGGGTTGTAAAAAGGGGTTGAAAAGGGGGAAATTTTTTTTTCGTTTTAGACTCATCCAAACACCCTCTATACAACCCCGAAAACCATTTTTCTCTTCGCCGTCAGGTTTCTGAGATAAGCAATGGGGTTGAAAGAAGGGGGTTGAAAAGGGGTAGTTTCAGATTTTTCCCATACTCACCCCGACACCTTCTATACAACCCCATAAAAAGTTTTCCCCTCCTAGCACGGCAAGTGGGAGAACAATTGTGTCAATCAGTCAATCAGTGAGTGGTTTTTTAATTATATATAATATAACTAGTATTTCGCTTGGGGGCGCGAGTTGCAAGCAACCCGCGGTGTCTTTTTAGTATTTTTTCTCATCCAAACACCCTCTATACAAGCCCGAAAACCATTTTTCTCTACAATGTCAGGTTTCTGAGATATGCCAAGGGGTTGAAAGTAGGGGGTTGAAAAGGATTGAATAGGGTTGAATTTTTTAGTGGTCATATACTCATCCAGACACCTTCTATACAACCCCGAAAACCATTTTTCTCTACAATGTCAGGTTTCCGAGATATGCCAAGGGGTTGAAACAAGGGGGTTGAAAAGGGTTGAATAGGGTTGAATTTTTTATTGGCTTTATACTCATCCAGATACCCTCTATATAACCCCGAAAACCATTTTTCTCTACAATGTCAGGTTTCTGAGATACGCAAAGGGGTTGAAAGTAGGGGGTTGAAAAGGGTTGAATAGGGTTGAATTTTTTATTGGCCATATACTCATCCAGATACCCTCTATACAACCCCGAATACCATTTTTCTCTACAATGTCAGATTTCTGAGATACGCAAAGGGGTTGTAAAAAGGGGGTTAAAAAGGGGTAATTTTTTTTTTCGTTTTATACTCATCCAGGCACCCTCTATACAACCCCGAAAACCATTTTTCTCTTCGACGTCAGGTTTCTGAGATAAGCAATGGGGTTGAAAGATGGGGGTGGAAAAGGGGTAGTTTCAGATTTTTCTCATACTCACCCCGACACCTTCTATACAACCCCATAAAAAGTTTTCCCCTCCTAGCACGGCAAGTGGGAGAACAATTATGTCAATCAGTCAATCAATCAATCAATCAGTCAGTCAATCAGTGAGTGGTTTTTTAATTGTATATAATATAATATAACTAGTATTTCGCTTGGGGGCGCGAGTTGCGAGCAACTCGCGGTGTCTTTTTAGTATTTTTTGACTAACAACAAAGGGGTTGAAAGTAGGGGGTTGAAAAGGGTTAAATTTTTTACTGGCAATAAACTCATCCAGACACCGTCTATACAACCCCGAAGACCATTTTTCTCTACAATGTCAGGTTTCTGAGATACGCAAAGGGGTTGAAAGTAGGGGGTTGAAAAGGGTTGATTTTTTTATTGGCCATATACTCATCCAGATACCCTCTATACAACCCCGAAAACCATTTTTCTCTAAAATGCCAGATTTCTGAGATACGCAAAGGGGTTGTAAAAAGGGGGTTGAAAAGGGGTAATTTTTTTTTCGTTTTATACTCACCCAGACACCCTCTTTACAACCCTGAAAACCATTTTTCTCTTCGACGTCAGGTTTCTGAGATAAGCAATGGGGTTGAAAGAAGGGGGTTGAAAAGGGGTAGTTTCAGATTTTTCCCATACTCACCCCGACACCTTCTATACAACCCCATAAAAAGTTTTCCCCTTCTAGCACGGGAAGTGGGAGAACAATTATGTCAATCAGTCAATCAGTGGTTTTTTAATTGTATATAATATAACTAGTATTTCGCTTGGGGGCGCGAGTTGCAAGCAACCCGCGGTGTCTTTTTGGTATTTTTAGTAACAATTATTATCTCTACAATGTCAGATTTCTGAGTTACGCAAAGGGGTTGAAAGAAGGGGGTTGAAAAGGGTTGATTTTTTTTTGGCCATATATTCATCCAGATGTCCTCTATACAACCCCGAAGACCATTTTTCTCTACAATGTCAGGTTTCTGAGTTACGCAAAGGGGTTGAAAGAAGGGGGTTGAAAAGGGTTGAATTTTTTTTAGCCATATTTTCATCCAGATGCCCTCTATACAACCCCGAAAACCATTTTTCTCTACAATGTCAGGTTTCTGAGTTACGCAAAGGGGTTGAAAGAAGGGGGTTGAAAAGGGTTGAATTTTTTTTGGCCATATTTTCATCCAGACACCCTCTATACAACCCCGAAGACCATTTTTCTCTTCGACGTCAGGTTTCTGAGATAAGCAATGGGGTTGAACGAAGGGGGTTGAAAAGGGGTAGTTTCAGATTTTTCCCATACTCACCCCAACACCTTCTATACAACCCCATATAATGTTTTCCCCTCCTAGCACGGGAAGTGGGAGAACAATTATGTCAATCAGTCAGTGAGTGAGTGGTTATTTAATTATATATAATATAACTAGTATTTCGCTTGGGGGCGCGAGTTGCAAGCAACCCGCGGTGTCTTTTTAGTATTTTTGACTAACAATTATTATCTCTACAATGTCAGATTTCTGAGTTACGCAAAGGGGTTGAAAGAAGGGGGTTGAAAAGGGTTGATTTTTTTTTGGCCATATATTCATCCAGATGTCTTCCATACAACTCCGAAAACCATTTTTCTCTACAATGTCAGGTTTCTGAGTTACGCAAAGGGGTTGGAAGAAGGGGGTTGAATAGGATTGACTTTTTTTTGGCCATATATTCATCCCGATGTCCTCTATACAACCCCGAAAACCATTTTTCTCTACAATGTCAGGTTTCTGAGTTACGCAAAGGGGTTGAAAGTAGGGGGTTGAAAAGGGTTGAATAGGGTTGATTTTTTTATTGGCCATATACTCACCCAGATACCCTCTATACAACCCCGAAGACCATTTTTCTCTACAATGTCAGGTTTCTGAGATACGCAAAGGGGTTGAAAGTAGGGGGTTGAAAAGGGTTGAATTTTTTATTGGCCATATACTCATCCAGACACCCTCTATACAACCCCGAAAACCATTTTTCTCTAAAATGTCAGATTTCTGAGATACGCAAAGGGGTTGTAAAAAGGGGGTTGAAAAGGGGTAGTTTTTTTTTTTTTTTTATACTCATCCAGACACCCTCTATACAAGCCCGGAAACCATTTTTCTCTTCGACGTCAGGTTTCTGAGATAAGCAATGGGGTTGAAAGAAGGGGGTTGAAAAGGGGTAGTTTCAGATTTTTCCCATACTCACCCCGACACCTTCTATACAACCCCATAAAAAGTTTTCCCCTCCTAGCACGGCAAGTGGGAGAACAATTATGTCAATCAGTCAGTGAGTGAGTGGTTATTTAATTATATATAATATAACTAGTATTTCGCTTGGGGGCGCGAGTTGCAAGCAACCCGCGGTGTCTTTTTAGTATTTTTAGTAACATTTATTATCTCTACAATGTCAGATTTCTGAGTTACGCAAAGGGGTTGAAAGAAGGGGGTTGAAAAGGATTGAATAGGGTTGAATTTTTTAGTGGCCATATACTCATCCAGACACCTTCTATACAACCCCGAAAACCATTTTTCTCTACAATGTCAGGTTTCCGAGATATGCCAAGGGGTTGAAACAAGGGGGTTGAATAGGGTTGAATTTTTTACTGGCTATATACTCATCCAGACACCCTCTATACAACCCCGAAAACCATTTTTCTCTAGAATGTCAGGTTTCTGAGATACGCAAAGGGGTTGAAACAAGGGGGTTGAAAAGGGTTGAATAGGGTTGATTTTTTTATTGGCCATATACTCACCCAGATACCCTCTATACAACCCCGAAAACCATTTTTCTCTAAAATGTCAGATTTCCGAGATACGCAAAGGGGTTGTAAAAAGGGGGTTGAAAAGGGGTAATTTTTTTTTCGTTTTATTCTCACCCAGACACCCTCTATACAACCCCGAAAACCATTTTTCTCTTCGACGTCAGGTTTCCGAGATAAGCAATGGGGTTGAAAGAAGGGGGTTGAAAAGGGGTAGTTTCAGATTTTTCCCATACTCACCCCGACACCTTCTATACAACCCCATAAAAAGTTTTTCCCTCCTAGCACGGGAAGTGGGAGAACAATTGTGTCAATCAGTCAGTCAATCAATCAGTAAATCAGTCAGTGGTTTTTTAATTGTATATAATATAATAACTAGTATTTCGCTTGGGGGCGCGAGTTGCAAGCAACCCGCGGTGTCTTTTTAGTATTTTTAGTAACATTTATTATCTCTACAATGTCAGATTTCTGAGTTACGCAAAGGGGTTGAAAGAAGGGGGTTGAAAAGGATTGAATAGGGTTGAATTTTTTAGTGGCCATATACTCATCCAGACACCTTCTATACAACCCCGAAAACCATTTTTCTCTACAATGTCAGGTTTCCGAGATATGCCAAGGGGTTGAAACAAGGGGGTTGAATAGGGTTGAATTTTTTACTGGCTATATACTCATCCAGACACCCTCTATACAACCCCGAAAACCATTTTTCTCTAGAATGTCAGGTTTCTGAGATACGCAAAGGGGTTGAAACAAGGGGGTTGAAAAGGGTTGAATAGGGTTGATTTTTTTATTGGCCATATACTCACCCAGATACCCTCTATACAACCCCGAAAACCATTTTTCTCTAAAATGTCAGATTTCCGAGATACGCAAAGGGGTTGTAAAAAGGGGGTTGAAAAGGGGTAATTTTTTTTTCGTTTTATTCTCACCCAGACACCCTCTATACAACCCCGAAAACCATTTTTCTCTTCGACGTCAGGTTTCCGAGATAAGCAATGGGGTTGAAAGAAGGGGGTTGAAAAGGGGTAGTTTCAGATTTTTCCCATACTCACCCCGACACCTTCTATACAACCCCATAAAAAGTTTTTCCCTCCTAGCACGGGAAGTGGGAGAACAATTGTGTCAATCAGTCAGTCAATCAATCAGTAAATCAGTCAGTGGTTTTTTAATTGTATATAATATAATATAATAATAACTAGTATTTCGCTTGGGGGCGCGAGTTGCAAGCAACCCGCGGTGTCTTTTTAGTATTTTTTGACCAACAATTATTATTTCCCTGTGAAAATAATAATTTGTGTCAGGTTTCTGAGTTACGCAAAGGGGTTGAAAGAAGGGGGTTGAAAAGGGTTGAATTTTTTTTGGCCATATATTCATACAGATGTCCTCTATACAACCCCGAAGACCATTTTTCTCTACAATGTCAGGTTTCTGAGTTACGCAAAGGGGTTGAAAGAAGGGGGTTGAAAAGGGTTGAATTTTTTTTAGCCATATTTTCATCCAGATGCTGTCTATACAACCCCGAAAACCATTTTTCTCTACAATGTCATGTTTCTGAGTTACGCAAAGGGGTTGAAAGAAGGGGGTTGAAAAGGGTTGAATTTTTTTTGGTCATATTTTCATCCAAACACCATCTATACAACCCCGAAAACCATTTTTCTCTACAATGTCAGGTTTCTGAGATATGCCAAGGGTTTGAAAGTAGGGGGTTGAAAAGGATTGAATAGGGTTGAATTTTTTAGTGGCCATATACTCATCCAGACACCTTCTATACAACCCCGAAAACCATTTTTCTCTACAATGTCAGGTTTCCGAGATATGCCAAGGGGTTGAAACAAGGGGGTTAAAAAGGGTTGAATAGGGTTGAATTTTTGATTGGCTTTATACTCATCCAGATACCCTCTATATAACCCCGAAAACCATTTTTCTCTACAATGTCAGGTTTCTGAGATACGCAAAGGGGTTGAAAGTAGGGGGTTGAAAAGGGTTGAATAGGGTTGAATTTTTTATTGGCCATATACTCATGCAAATACGCTCTATACAACCCCGAAAACCATTTTGCTCTAAAATGTCAGATTTCTGAGATACGCAAAGGGGTTGTAAAAAGGGGGTTGAAAAGGGGTAATTTTTTTTTTCGTTTTATACTCATCCAGACACCCTCTATACAACCCCGAAAACCATTTTTCTCTTCGACGTCAGGTTTCTGAGATAAGCAATGGGGTTGAAAGATGGGGGTGGAAAAAGGGTAGTTTCAGATTTTTCCCATACTCACCCCGACACCTTCTATACAACCCCGTAAAAAGTTTTCCCCTCCTAGCACGGCAAGTGGGAGAACAATTATGTCAATCAGTGAGTGAGTGAGTGGTTATTTAATTATATATAATATAACTAGTATTTCGCTTGGGGGCGCGAGTTGCGAGCAACTCGCGTTGTCTTTTTAGTATTTTTACTCACCCAGATACCCTCTATACAACCCCGAAAACCATTTTTCTCTACAATGTCAGGTTTCTGAGATATGCCAAGGGGTTGAAACAAGGGGGTTGAAAAGGGTTGAATTTTTTATTGGCCATATACTCATCTAAATACCCTTCATACAACCACGAAAACTATTTTGCTCTACTATGTCAGATTTCTGAGATACGCAAAGGGGTTGAAAGAAGGGGGTTGAAAAGGGTTGACTTTTTACTGGCCATATACTCATCTAAATACCCTTCATACAACCCCGAAAACCATTTTTCTCTACAACGTCAGGTCTCTGAGATATGCCAAGGGGTTGAAACAAGGGGGTTGAAAAGGGTTGAATAGGGTTGAATTTTTTATTGGCCATATACTCACCCAAATACCCTCTATCCAACCCCGAAAACCATTTTTCTCTAAAATATCAGATTTCTGAGATACGCAAAGGGGTTGTAAAAAGGGGGTTGAAAAGGGGTAATTTTTTTTTTCGTTTTATACTCATCCAAACACCCTCTATACAACCCCGAAAACCATTTTTCTCTTCGACGTAAGGTTTCCGAGATAAGCAATGGGGTTGAAAGAAGGGGGTGGAAAAGGGGTAGTTTCGGATTTTTCCCATACTCACCCCGACACTTTCTATATAACCCCATAAAAAATTTTCCCCTCCTAGCACGGCAAGTGGGAGAACAATTATGTCAATCACTAGATCAGTGAGTGGTTTTTTAATTATATATAATATAACTAGTATTTCGCTTGGGGGCGCGAGTTGCGAGCAACTCGCGGTGTATTTTTAGTATTTTTTTACTAACAACAAAGGGGTTGAAAGTAGAGGGTTGAAAAGGGTTGAATTTTTTATTGGCCATATACTCATCCAGACACCCTCTATACAACCCCGAAAACCATTTTTCTCTAAAATGTCAGATTTCTGAGATACGCAAAGGGGTTGTAAAAAGGGGGTTGAAAAGGGGTAGTTTTTTTTTTCGTTTTCTTCTCATCCAAACACCCTCTATACAACCCCGCAAACCATTTTTCTCTTCGACGTCAGGTTTCTGAGATAAGCAATGGGGTTGAAAGAAGGGGGTTGAAAAGGGGTAGTTTCAGATTTTTCCCATACTCACCCCGACACCTTCTATACAACCCCATAAAAAGTTTTCCCCTCCTAGCACGGCAAGTGGGAGAACAATTATGTCAATCAGTGAGTGGTTATTTAATTATATATAATATAATAACTAGTATTTCGCTTGGGGGCGCGAGTTGCAAGCAACCCGCGGTGTCTTTTTAGTATTTTTAGTAACAATTATTATCTCTACAATGTCAGATTTCTGAGTTACGCAAAGGGGTTGAAAGAAGGGGGTTGAAAAGGGTTGAATTTATTTGGCCATATATTCATCCAGATGTCCTCTATACAACCCCGAAGACCATTTTTCTCTACGATGTCAGGTTTCTGAGTTACGCAAAGGGGTTGAAAGAAGGGGGTTGAAAAGGGTTGAATTTTTTTTAGCCATATTTTCATCCAGATGCCCTCTATACAACCCCGAAAACCATTTTTCTCTACAATGTCAGGTTTCTGAGTTACGCAAAGGGGTTGAAAGAAGGGGGTTGAAAAGGGTTGAATTTTTTTTGCCATATTTTCATCCAAACACCCTCTATACAACCCCGAAAACCATTTTTCTCTAAAATGTCAGGTTTCTGAGATATGCCAAGGGGTTGAAAGTAGGGGGTTGAAAAGGGTTGAATAGGGTTGAATTTTTTATCGGCCATATACTCATCCAGACACCCTCTATACAACCCCGAAAACCATTTTTCTCTAAAATGTCAGATTTCTGAGATACGCAAAGGGGTTGTAGAAAGGGGGTTGAAAAGGGTTGAATTTTTTTTCGTTTTATACTCATCTAAACACCCTCTATACAACCCCGAAAACCATTTTTCTCTTCGACGTCAGGTTTCCGAGATAAGCAATGGGGTTGAAAGAAGGGGGTTGAAAAGGGGTAGTTTCAGATTTTTCCCATACTCACCCCGACACCTTCTATACAACCCCATAAAAAGTTTTCCCCTCCTAGCACGGCAAGTGGGAGAACAATTATGTCAATCAGTCAATCAGTGGTTATTTAATTATATATAATATAACTAGTATTTCGCTTGGGGGCGCGAGTTGCAAGCAACCCGCGGTGTCTTTTTAGTATTTTTTGACTAACAACAAAGGGGTTGAAAGTAGGGGGTTGAAAAGGGTTGAATTTTTATTGGCCATACTCATCTAAATACCCTTTATACAACCTCGAAAACTATTTTTCTCTACTATGTCAGATTTCTGAGATACGCAAAGGGGTTGAAAGAAGGGGGTTGAAAAGGGTTGAATTTTTTAATCATCATTTTCTCATCCAAACACCCTCTATACAACCCCGAAAACCATTTTTCTCTACAATGTCAGGTTTCTGAGATATGCCATGGGGTTGAAACAAGGGGGTTGAAAAGGGTTGAATAAGGTTGATTTTTTTATTGGCCATATACTCACCCAGATACCCTCTATACAACCCCGAAAACCATTTTTCTCTACAATGTCAGGTTTCTGAGTAACGCAAAGGGGTTGAAAAAAGGGGGTTGAAAAGGGTTGAATTTTTTTTGACCATATTTTCATCCAGACACCCTCTATACAACCCCGAAGACCATTTTTCTCTATAACGTCAAGTTTCTGAGTTACGCAAAGGGGTTGAAAGTAGGGGGTTGAAAAGGGTTGAATTTTTTATTGGCCATATACTCATCCAAACACCCTCTATACAACCCCGAAAACCATTTTTCTCTAAAATGTCAGATTTCTGAGATACGCAAAGGGGTTGTAAAAAAGGGGTTGAAAAGGGGTAGTTTTTTTTTTCGTTTTCTACTCATCCAAACACCCTCTATACAACCCCGAAAACCATTTTTCTCTACTATGTCAGGTTTCTGAGATACGCAAAGGGGTTGAAAGAAGGGGGTTGAAAAGGGGTAGTTTCAGATTTTTCCCATACTCACCCCGACACCTTCTATACAACCCCATAAAAAGTTTTCCCCTCCTAGCACGGCAAGTGGGAGAACAATTATGTCAATCAATCAATCAGTGAGTGGTTTTTTAATTATATATAATATAATAATAATAATAATAAGCCCCCTTAATCCCTACCTTACGTCCGAGCTGAACACCAAGCCACGTGGGGGGCGGACACGCGTACTTGTACAATTGTACAAAAAAACTTACGCGGCAAACAAGGCAAAGGTAACCCTTTATGGAGATGAACAATGGGAGAAAGTATAATTTACGGTCGCTTCCCGGGGACCGCCGGGGCGCATCTGGAGCCGATGCTGGATGCCACAGCATACGAACCATCGGCGGTGAGGCGTTGAGCAGGCGGACTCTCACCGAAAATCCTGTTACAGCCGGTCGCTGTGAACTGAACAGGCGGGTTCATAACGTAGAAGCTACAGCCGATTCTATGGGCGATGATACCAGTTCGTTATTTTCATCTATACCTTCTACTCGCCCCTCTTACATGACAAGACGAACTAAAAGATCGTCCACCACCAGCACGCTTGATAGTGTTGTGCATGATGTTCACATGGACAATGACCCTGCATCCACTACAAGCGTTAAAAATATGCGTAGACGATGGACACCAGAAATGAATAAATTCATACTACGCACCTACCTCCAATTAACTGCATTAGATACCGACAGAAGGACTTATCTTGAACCGTTGCACTCAAAATTTATAGAAAAATACCCGAATATGCAGGTCAGTCGGCAAAGAGTAGGAGACCAACGCAGAGCTATAGTCCGCAACAAACTACTACCACAAAAAACAATAGACGAGATACATAATGAAGTCAAAGAAGAGCTTAATCAATTACAATATAACCATCAATATCCACAAACGTTTACACAACAATTACTTACATCGCCACAATCTACACAAATCCAGCCCACAATTTCTGAAACGCCAATAACACAACAAAGAAAAAACACTCGAATGAGATGGACCAATGAACAGAACGAAGCTATAATGCGGTCCTATTATCGAGTCACAGATCTAGGCAGAAATGAAACAGCTTATCGTAAACCGTTGTATGACGATTTTATCAATAGTTTCCCTTCTCTTGCCCACCTAAGTGAACAACGGATAGCTGACCAAAGAAGAGCAATAATAAACAATAAATATATTGAAACGAATAAATTAAATTCATTAAGAGCTGAAATAGCTGAAGAATTAGGACATAATAACACAAATTTAAGGAACACTAGTGAAACGACTATAGATAATTCAAGTAACATCAATAACACTGATAAACAATTTACAGACAACGTTGATTTATATACTATAGATGAACCCCTTCCTATTGTACAAACACATAACACTGAAACAAACATTACAGAAGAGCTTATTTCTAACCAACAAACATGTCTAGAAAGAGTCCCACTAATAGACGAGACCTTCCAACAGGCATTTCAATTTTATGTAGAAACCAGTCCTATAAATAGAACTTATATCCCAAAACAAAAACCATCCAAAAAGCTTTCAAGAATAGTTAATTACCTTAACAAAATAATTTTCCCCGAAAATGTCAATAAAGATACTGACTTTCAAACAATCCAGACGGTTATATACAGTGCAGCATGGACTGCTGCTAAAGTTAATGGAGCTAAAATAACCCTCCAAACAAGAGAAATAAACCAAGGCCAAAAACAAGAATACATACCAAATTGGCAAAGACGACTAGAGCGAAAATTAAATGATCTACGGTCAAAAATAGGTAGAATGACACAGTTTATCAACGGCAATAGAAGTAAAAAAGTAATGAAACATGTAAATAATATCATAGAACAGTACAAAACCCATACAAGACACGAAGAACCAAATACACAAGCAAAACACACCCTAGACACGCTGAAACAAAAACTCTCAGTTGTAACAGGTCGACTACAAAGATATAAAGCATGCACCCTAAGAAAACAACAAAACAGTCTATTTACTCACAATGAAAAATTATTCTATCGTAATATTAGTCAGGCAACAGCGAATATCCAAGAAAATCATACAAATGATAATGTCACCCCGGAACCAAACATATTAAAAAACTTCTGGGCAACTATATGGGAACAATCGGTAGAACACAATACCCAGGCTAACTGGATACAAACAGAACAGTCACACAACAAGACAAATATTCAAGCAATGATATTTGAAAACATTACCCCACAAATATTCCATAAAGTAATATCTAGGCTACATAACTGGAAAGCACCCGGTTCAGATCATATTCACAGCTATTGGTACAAAAAATTCACAGCAATTCATGGTTATCTACATAGTTATATTAATATTTTCATTCAAAATCCCGAAACCATACCGACCTATTTAACATTAGGGACAACATACATGATACCGAAAGACCACAGTGACCTTTCTAACCCAGCGAAATATAGGCCTATTACCTGCTTGCAGACCTTATACAAGATTATCACATCCTGTATAGCTGAATTAATATATCAACACATTGACGCCAATAACATCTTAGCTGAACAGCAAAAAGGATGTCGAAAATTTAGCCAAGGCTGCAAGGAACAATTAATCATAGATTCTGTAATTCTAAAGAAAATTCATAAAACTAAATCCGATATATTCACTATGTACATAGATTACAAAAAAGCATATGATTCTGTACCCCATTCGTGGCTAGTAAAAGTGTTAGAAATTTACAAAATACACCCAACATTAATTACTTTCTTGAAGGTTATGATGAGCTCTTGGACCACTGTGCTTAGGCTCAATACCCCAATCGAAACAATAGATACCAGCCCAATAAAAATACTGAGAGGAATCTTCCAAGGAGATGCTCTTAGCCCATTATGGTTCTGCCTTGCTCTTAATCCCCTGTCCAACATTTTAAATGCCACGGCATTAGGAATTCCCTTAAAAGCAACGGATACAATTGCCGACAACGAACAGACTACACAAACAAGCATTTTAAATCACCTATTGTATATGGATGATATTAAGTTGTATGCAAACACCGAGAGTCAACTTAACGAATTAGCTAACCTTACAGAACAGTTTACAAACGACATAAAAATGGAATTCGGTATAGATAAATGCAAAATAAATTCTATTAGAGCAGGACAAAACTATAAACACCAGTACACCTTAGAGACAGGAGAACAAATTGAACCATTGGATGAACTGGGCACTTATAAATACTTAGGCTACACACAATCACGTCTGATACACTATAAAGACACTAAACAAAAACTTAAACAGACATTTCAACACCGGCTAAATACAATACTTAAAACACAACTTTATTCACGAAACACAATAAAAGCGATCAACACTTTTGCTATACCTGTACTTATTTATTCTTTCGGTATAATCAACTGGACCAAAACAGACCTAAAATCCCTACAGCGTACCATTAATACGACAATGACCAAATTTCGTAAACATCACCCTAGATCTTGCCAGCAAAGGATAACTCTACCGAGAAAAGAAGGAGGCAGAGGTCTCGTCGATATATTAAACTTACACAACAGACAGATCACAAGCCTTAGACAGTATTTCTTTGCCAAATCTACATCTTCCACGCTTCACAAACTAGTAGCACAAAACGACCAAAACTCAACACCTCTTAATTTAAAAAACAAAAACGAACAAAATAATGAAAAAGTGACCGATGACAAAACCAAAATATTAGAATGGAACCAGAAGTCTCTACATGGAAGACATCGCCAAGATTTATGCCAAACAAATGTCGATAAAGAGGCGTCGAACGCGTGGCTTAATCGAGGTGAGCTTTTCCCAGAGACTGAAGGCTTCATGCTCGCAATTCAGGATCAAGTTATTGAAACCAGAAATTACAGAAAGTTTATTATCAAGAATTCAACCACAGACACTTGTAGAAAATGCAATAGTTCTTCAGAAACGATCCAACATATAACAGGCGCGTGTAAGTCAATAGCCCAGACAGACTACAAACATAGGCACGATCAAGTTGCTAACATTATTCACCAAAAAATAGCTCATCAATTCAAACTAATAGAGTCTGTAGTACCATACTACAAGTACAACCCCGAAACAGTACTGGAAAATGCGTCCACAAAATTGTATTTTGATCGTGCCATTCTCACTGACCGAACAATCCATTTCAATAGACCGGACATTGTAGTAATAAATAAAATAAATAAAACAGGATATCTAATAGATATAGCTGTACCAAATACACATAACTTACAGGCTACAATCGCAGAAAAACTAGCTAAATATATAGAATTAAAAGACGAAATAACCAGACTCTGGCATCTACAAAAAGTTACAATAGTTCCTATAGTTTTATCTACAACTGGCGTAATACCCAAACAACTTCATCAATCCCTTAATTCTTTAAACCTACCTTCAAGCACTTACCAATTACTTCAGAAAGCAGTGATATTAAACACGTGCAGAATAGTAAGAAAGTTCTTGCAATGTGAACCCGATATTCCATACCAAAACATCCACGCAAATACACCTTCGTCTATCATACAACCTACTGCATCTACTCATACCCCAATTGATGAACACTTGGCTTAGGCCCGTGCCATCAATCCTACCCGGCTCGCCGAGGAAAACAAATGAAAACCAATAATAATAATAATAATAATAATAATATAATAATTAGGGATGCCTCGATGCGCCTTTTTGCCGATACGATACCGATACTCTTATAAAAATATCGGCGATACTGATACCGATACCGATATGCTTATTGAATTCAAAAAGGAAGGTACAATAAATAAAACTCAAACAATTAATAGTTAAATTAACATTTATAAGATTTTTATTTACGTTTGCAACGATATAGATGGGACAACACGCGCGTTTACATTACATTTTTAAAGCGCAAAATTTGAAAAGTGTCGTTGAATAAAAATATCGCCGATACCGATATATCGGCAAACCCGAAGTATCGCCGATATATCGGTATCGGTATCGGATGCATCCCTAATATTTATCAGGAAGCTAGCTACACACAGAATCCGGGACGCCTCTCGACTGGATCTTCTTACAGAGAGTAGACGTCAACGGTAAAAGATCTTTTTGTTTCTCATTTATATTAATGACTTGCGTACCTCGTAAAGAATAATCATGATATAGTGTCTGCAGGCGACACGGCGCTTTTATTCAAATAGATAGGTTTTAGTCAGTAAAAGTCTGACAGACTCCTCCGCACGTCCCAGGGTGGAGGACATTAATGTAGATTTTCCCCCGTAAAAAAGAAAAAGTTGGTTGAATTTAAAGCCTGAGTAAGTGGTTGCGAATTTTGTGTTAAATCTAATTGAAATTCTGCAGACATCTTAAGTTTACTAACCTCTTCCGCAGGCCTTTTTAATATTTTAAGTTGTATTTTTATTTCAGAACATGACGTTTTCACAACGTCATGTTTCGAAATGACTACCTACTTTCGTAGACATTTCGATTTGCTGGTTTTTCTCTTTTGAAATGAGTGTATACTTATTTTTATGAGCTAAAGTATATGTACGAAAATTTTACGAGTAATTTAATTTAGTATTACCGCGTTTTTCACTACGCGGTGGTTTCGATAATTTTCGTTTGGTAGAATTCACAGTCAGAACCAATAGCCTGAGGAGTTAAGTAAAAGAAACGGTGCTGACCTAATTTATCGTAGTGAGTACTACTACTAACTTGAATCCAAAATACGTGCTTAGATGACATGTGGAGTTGTGTACAGTGCTCCAGCAACCGGATTGATGGGTACCTATTACATCAATACAATTTTAGTCCAGTGCAATTACGTTTATAACTTGGACCCCAGTTATAATGGCTTCATTTGAATAGATGCAGTTTTATTGAATTAGAAAAAAGTATCATTATTGATTTCTTACCGTAGTAGTAGTACTTTTATGAAAAAACACTATTTTTTGTAGCACGTTCTTCCAATGCTTTATTTTTTGTCGAGAATAATTATTATCTCAGGGCAACCGTCATAACGAGATAACAAAGAACAAGAAAAACAAGATGTAATTGGGGTACTTAGATACCAAACAGACTCAGTTTCGTTTCTCTATACAGCGTGTAAGATATGCCTATACGGATACCAGGGGTCCAGGTCATGATTCTGGACCCGCGGAACGCATTGGATCCTCATTTTTTATTTTTTTTAGGGTTTTTTATTACAGACTGTTCATAATCGGTATTCATACCTAACCCGATGAGACTTTTAATAATAAAACAATGAATTCACTACTTTTAGCAACAGTGCAATGTAAATTAAACTAGAAATAGACATTTGCTCAGCTGGTTTTCAATAGTTCAAACGAAAGGTCAACTCCCGTTCCCCCCCTCTTTGAGGAGTGGTGAGAGACGCCATGGCGTCCTCACCTTCCACCTGACGCAGAGGTACTTGTTTCGGATCCAGCGGGAGGACACATCCGGGTGTCAACACTGTGTGGATCGCCCGGAGGACACGGTGGAGGTCTGCCCTGCTTGGCCAAACGCAGGGCGATTCCCGACCACCGTAGGCGCGTATGACGAGCTATGGGTGGCTCGCCGTCCCATAGCAACCAGGCCCCATCCTGAAAAAAAGGCTAGGCTAGGATTTACCCATAAGTAATGACAAAATCTATGATTTCAACCCTTAAACTCTCTTAAAGGGTCGAAAAAGTAGGAAGCTGAAAGGGCATAGAACTGATCTGGCATATCGACTCGCCGCCATTTTGATTTTTTTCGAAATCGTGGCGCATTTTTAAAGTGGTATGTACGGGAAGACGAACAAAATAATGTCCAGTGACATGGTACCCCAAAGTGTCACGATATGTTACCGAGATATTTTTGAAAGTACCGAGATTTTTAAAGATCATCATATGAGTACAACGACAATCATTACAATTAGACTTATTACGTGTCTATAAGCGTCAAATTGCATCCAAATAATCGTTCCGGTACATTATATACTACTAGGAACATGAGAAAACTGCTACTACATATAATTAATTATTTGCCTACTAAATTGCATCGCATCGCAATTATACGCTATATTATGTCAAAGAATATCGCACGCGCGGCTTATCTTTCATCCCACCGCATCATGAAATGAACAACAAGTGTCAAGTAGGTACTTCTTTAAGTCTATTACGCCTATATACCTACACGTAATAAATTATTAATGACTAGCAGCGCCCCGCGGTTTCACCCGCGTAGTTCCCGTTCCCGTGGGAAAACGGGGATAAAATATAGCTTATGTTACTCAGGGTGAATGTAGCTTTATAATGGTGACAGATTTTTTTAAATCGGTAAAGTAGTTTTTGAGTTCTTTATAATATTAATATAGATTTTCGTTGTACTCATAATTATGTCGATCTTTGCCTTCAAATATCTCGGTAACGTGACACTTTGGGGTGCAAACTGGGTTTTAAGACCAGGCAATTAAAAGCCGAATATGTAAATTGCTTATCTTTATATTTGGTACCTACCTATTTCATAATCTAGCATAGCATAGCAATTAGCAATTTGGCCCCATTTGACGACAAATCGATAAACGGTATTAGTGTTGCCCAAATGCAACTGTCGCAAGACCAAGACGAAACTTACCCTAGTCTTGGTCTTGGTCTTGCGACAGTACCTACCAGCAAAAATATCTAAAACATGAATTAAATTTTTAATACGTTATAATATTATCAGACATTTTTTGGATATCTTTTTGTAGGGATTTTTAAACAGGTTTATCTATCGCATTTTCACTGTAAAGTAGGTAAACAGTGCAATTTATCCACATCCACACACACCAGCACTTCAAACATTAAAGCACTGAGCAGCAACAGCAAAGCACTTCAAACATCAGCTGATAAAAAAATAATAATTTTAATTTAAAAAAAAAAAGAAAAAATAATAATTGATATTCAAAATTTCAACTTTATATTTTAAGCTAGATTTCGTGTTCCGTGACTCATCGTGGTAAAAATTATAATGGTACCTACATAATACACCGACTGACCAATGGTTATTCGTGGAACGTCAAATTTTCCCAATCAACCTTGAACGTTAATGATAAAGAAACCTTTAGCGATAAAGTTGAAAATCTGTTAAAGTTTGATAAATTGTAGTATTAGCTTGATGTGCTTGCGTCTGTACCGTGTACCCTGTACCATAACGTTGGCTGGCGTAAGAACTGCCGTGCTATTCTGAAAAGTTTATTTGCGAAATCACTTCTGAATCCGCAGTGAAATCAGGAGAAACTCTTTACATAAAACGTAACATAATCAGCCTTTTAACGTTCCCACTGCTGGGACACAGGCCTCCTCTCTAGGAGAGGGAATGGGCCGTAATCCACCACGCGGGCCCAGTGCGGGTTGGTGAATGTCACATGTCTTCGAATTTTTGGTTCTAGGACATGCCGGTTTCCTCACGATGTTTTCCTTCATCGTTTTGAGAGCAGTGGTGATGAAATTAATTACACAAAGTAATGCGCCTGGCTGGGTTTGAACCCGCGACCTACAGTTCGTAAGTCGGGGCCGTTACCGCTCGGCCACCACTGCTCTATTCTTTCTTCTAGAATTTCATGAGAAATTCTTTAGTTTCACATGATTTCACTGCGGATTCAGAAGTGATTTCGCAAATAAACTTTTCAGAATAGCACGGCTGTTACTAGACTTACTCACCTCGAAAGTTATGCTAGCTATATTTTTATCACATTGGAACATATTTGTGAGTAACGCGTTACTTATTAAATAGTCTAAATATAATAATTTAATCAATACACTACCTTTTAGTTCTATGACGATACGGTTTTGATACTAAGGTACCTACGTCTATCAAAATCGGTATTTACCAAATACCTACTTAATACTTAACGCCCAAATTTCAGTTTGCGAGACGCAAGAGTCTCGCAGGCTTGGTCTTGTTCTTGCTAAAATGTTTTAACTTCAGTTACAGACGTTGATTGCCTACCAGAGCGGGGACAATTTTCCATCACAACTCGACCGCTTTTTATCGCTTTGTACCGTTAATAAGTAGGTACGTGTTTTTGATCTATTTCATTAATAAATTCGATTCACCGTAATTCTGTATCCACAAAATTCCAGATCCATGATCCAGATTCCTTAGATATTCGATATAACTAAAAACAGAACTGTATTTAATCTAAATAACAGATGTAATTGAAACCCCGTGTCAGAATGGAAAATATTAGGGCCAATCTAACAAAAAAAAAGAATTTGGAGCCATAAACAAGGAATCCATCGCCAATACTTGTTTCAATGTACATAGGTATAAAAGCAAAACTCACTCACTCGCTCACTCATCACGAAATATCGAAAACCGCTTTACGTATAAAGATGAAATTTGGCAGAGATAGTTTATAGTTAGTAGACGTCCGCTAAGAAAAGATTTTGGGAAACTCCGCCCGCAAAGGGGTGAAACAGGAGGTGGTTTTTTATGAAAAACCTTATTAAATAAGAAATACGTTTTTTTGGATTTTCTAAAATGAATCCCGTAACGGGTGTAAGGTGGTTATGAATTTTTTGGGGAACCATCTTACAGCTTGCTTCAATTTCTTGGAAGTTAGTAAGATAACAAACTTATAACGGTTTTTTTTTTCAAAATAAACCCATGCGAGGTGAAGAGCGAAACAGTTACCTACACTGATCTAGTGTTTTCAGCAGCAATAAAAAAAGAAATCGAACTCATCGTTATAAATTTTCCAAAACTACATTTTAAAGGAGCTTGATCACAAATTCCGCGCGGACTAAGTCCCGAGCGAAACGTGCCATCTTTTTTCACTTACCATTAGATATAATAGTAAAATATTTCGTGATAAGTAAATATATGAAGCTATATAATATCTGTATGCTATGATCTGTCTGACCTTTCCTGTTAGCCCCCGCCTCACCACGCCTTCCAAAGGTCCGTGAAATCGCGAGAAAAAATCAGCTATTTAGTATGTATTCTCGAGTAAGGCGCACATAAATGTATATTATGTCATACTGTGTTAGTCTTTTACTAAAATATATGTACTTTTTATTCATAGATGAATATGTATCGTATGCGTCCGGCACATCCCGAGTTCGACTGGTTCGAGCACAACCAGGAAAAACGGCTGATGACTTACGACACGGGCGAAAGACTAGCAGAGTTCGATGACAACGGACGAGGTCGATGGTATTACAGAAGTGGTCGACTGGCACTGGATTATTATGATACTGAAGGTAGAGAAGATAGTACAGTTCGTCTAGTCGGTATCGAGTCTTGATTTTTCTGAGTATAATAGGGTAAAACCCGGATAGTTGTCCCAGGGGTAAAGGTGCCTTAGGCACGCCACCATTGCGGCGATAAGTCCCCTCTTTGAGGAGTGGTTGGAGAGACACCACGGCGTCCTCACCTTCTGCCTGACACAGATGCTCACCGGACATGGCTGTTTCGGGAGGTACCTGTTTCGGATTTAGCGAAAGGACACGTCCGGGTGTCAACACTGTGCGGATCGCCCGGAGGACACGGTGGAGCATACGGTGGAGGTCTGCCCCGCCTGGGCGGAGTAACGCCGTGTCCCCGTAGAGGCGATCGGCGGCGGCAACCTCTCGAGTCCAGCCCTGGTTCAATCCATGGTCCGGAGCGAGGAGGCATGGGAAGCGGTCAACTCCTTCTGCGAAGCTGTGATGTTACCGAAGGAGGAGGCGGACCGCGTATGGTAGAGTGAAACCTCACGTTCCAGCCTCCGCAACGGAAGAAGACGCCCTGGGCGTCGGGAAACGCAGGGCGATTCCCGGCCACCGTAGGCGCGGGCCTGCGGACGGCGAGCTATGGGTGGCTTGCTGTCCGATAGCAACGAGGCCCGGGTCGACGGCACGTCGTGTTCCATGCGCGCCTCAAAGAGCTGCCAGCAAAGAAGACGGGGCCCTATAGGGTCAGTGCCTGCTAGGGTTGCGGAATTTGTTCGAAAGAGTCACCGCAGCTCTGGAACGCAAAGGGTAAGGTATAAGGATTCTATCAGTCCCTTCCGCTCCGCCCAGAGCGGGAGAAGTCATTTGATGATTTCCCATCCAAAAAAGTAAAGGTGCCTCCAGTGTAAATACTCTAGTTATATATGAATTATGCATATGAATTGCATTGCATGTTAGTTTTTGTCTATCAAGAGATTCTTCGATATATAAAAAATAGAGATTCCTCCGGACATAGAAAACGGGAAAAAGAAACTGTCCGTGGTTGTGTCAAGTTATGCGCACATAAATGACAATGGCAGTCGGTTTTTTTGGCGATTTCATTGTTGGACTCATGCTTAGTAAAAGTAGTTCATAGTGAGTAAAACTTTATTCTGTTACACGTTGTATACTATTTAGCATGAGGTGTTGGTTTTCGGAGATAAAGGTGTCTTTTGAGCCAGATTAAATCTTTCGCTGCAACTATATTAGAATTCTGATTGGAATCTAGTGTTTTTATGCTGTTATGGAGTTTAGATATGTGCTCATGCTTAAAGTAAATTTCAGTTGGACGGACTGAAAAGCCTGAAGTTATACAAAAACAAGCAAAGACGAGGAATTGAATCAACATGCTTTTTGTGAAGGCTTCATTTTAATCTATTTACGATATGAATTTCAGAGACAAATGCTCAGCAGCGCTTCGTGATATACAGCAGCGGAGAGCCCGATGAGCGAGGTCGCACACATCCTATTACGATACTTGCCACTTTTGACTATCTAGGCAATGGTATAGTTTTTGATCACGCTGGCAAGATACGGTAAATATTGACTACGATAATTTACCCAGTAAAACGTAACGTAACGTACCCAGTACAGCTTTGTAATCTTATGCTACCTAATTTTGGTAGCATAAGATTACAGCTTGTTAAACTCATTCATTTCTTTGTCTCTCAGCCTTAAATACAACCAGACTGAAGGAGTGGTACTTGATCGCGCAATAGGTCCCGTTTCACACTGGAAGTGGCACACATTGAACGATCCGCCAGTTCTACAGCAAGTTATGATCGATACTCAAGTGCAACACAAGGATCCCGAAATTGTTAAACTTGGATCGTCCGTGGATGTTACAACTAGACCAGATAATGAAAAAATGGTGGCAATCGAATTTGATAGCTTTATTAAAGAGAAGAGCAAAAACGCATCCCAAAAATGTAAACCCTTTCAGATCAAAATGCAAGCTTTGAAGATAAATGAGTATTTCTCTCTGAAAGTATTAGACCAAGCTACAGTATATCTTATTTTTAGAGATGGTTTAACCAACCTAAACATCAACATCGGTATGATATTAGATCAACGTGAAATTGTGGAGACCGACACAGCTGAAGTGGGTGAAGTGTCGAACAGTTTAGAGCAGTTCCCAGCTCACGGTGATAGCCTGGCGGGCTTACAGCGCAGTGTGGCTCACGCTCTGCGGTACGAGAGACAACATGCTGAACGAGAGCGCTGGTTGCGGCCCCCAGAGACCTGTGCCAGTGCTACTCCACTGATTGGTGCCACCTCCCTGCCCATACGACTGCCTACGAGAACTGTGCTTGGATCTTCGTCTACTACCAAATATTCTAGTAGAAAGCCTCCAAACAATTTATATTATGATACTCGTCGTCTTTGTTGAATAATTTACTTGAACTTTAAGGAACATCCATTATTTTATGTTTTTTGTTTAAAATGTCTTTAAATTGTTTAGTCTTATTACAAGTATTATCATTTAAGGGCTTTTAATTTTAGATAATGTTAATTAAAACATATTCCAGAATTAATTGTTTTCATAACATATTAAGATACGACAAGCGATACCTTGATGAATTAGAAGGTAGATAACTAGTTAGTTACATGTAAGAATTGAAAACTTCTGAAAACAAAAAAATTGCGCGGAAATGATTTTTCTAAGTTTGAATTGCGATGCGTCCTTGCATCGCCTCACATTTTATTTTATATTAAAATCTTACTTAGTCTACAATTGCGTAGAGGATACTTAGACAAACAAAAATAATGTAGGTAATCTAATTCTATGATACCTCTATGCTAATACTTAATTTATAAGTGCGAAAGTTAGTATGTGTTTGGGTGGATAGATGGATGGGTAGATGGATGGATGTGTGGATGGAAGTTTGTTACTCAATTACGTTAGAACGGCTGAATGGATATTTATGAAATTTGGCACAGGGGTAGATTATAGTCTTTAATAACACATATGATACTTTTTATCCTGGGAGAATGTGCCCTTGGGATAATTTTCGACATTCACGCGGGTGGGCAGGCGGGCGGCAGTTAGTGAACTACAGTTTGATCAATACCGCCGTACCGCGCCTTTGGAAGGTGCGGCGAGGTGCGGGCCGGGAAGGAAAGAGCACGAGTTCACATGAGATCGATATTGTCGGATAGATTTTACGAATAGGAAATTAATTAAAAAAGAATACTTAAATATTTAATTTAATTTAACTATATATCATATTATATTATACTTACCAAACGACACTAGCGACCGCCATGAGCATCCGGCGAACTGACAAAGCGCAACAGCCGGTGCTCCCCCCCGTCTCGCCGCGCGCCTTCCTAAGGCTCGGTTCAGCCGTTTTGGTCAAACTACATATATAACTAATCAAAATAAAAACATTAAATATACTGAAGTATATTTAATGTTTTTATTTTTATGTATACCAGCTTTTGTTCGCGTCTTTGTACCCGTGGTACTTCGAATCTGTATTTCTAAGTGGAATGTAGCCTATATGTATTATAATTTTAACACTGCGTTTAAATCCTTGCAGTATTTTTTGTATGATAAGCGTAAAAAAACGTTTCGAATGTTTAAAAGAAGAAGTCCTGCACGCATCACGTAAAAACTACAAAACCAACGTAGATAGGTTTCATATATGGGTAAATTTCAACTAGAGATTTTTATTTGTCATTTCGGTGGGATTTTTTTATTTCAATGCTATCTACTTATTTTTAGCGACAAATAAAACTTTAGCCTATTTTATAACATTGTGCGTGAGTGGACATCAAATATCATCAAAACTTACATAAATATTTAAGGATGAATTTTTAAGAGTCCACTGAAATGAAAAGTGTCTACCGAAATGATAAAAATGACCACCGAAACGATAAACTGTGCACCGGAATGAAATAAATTCACCGAAATGATACAGCTAAGAACAACCGTGCCGGGCAGCCAGGGTTCCGTACTTTGTTAGGTTTGATTTCCACAAATTTTAGATAAACACTGAGACAGGACAGTAGACAGTTATTTTAATATCATCATTAATATATAGATATTACAGGTAGTATTACATATATCATTCTTTGAGGTTACAATAACCTCAAAGAATGATATTATTGTAATATTTATTAATATTAATTTTTCTGGTTGTTGTTGTGTGAAAATGTTGGAAAACTTTATCGTAAATGCTGGTAACCATAAATAAATATTTTTGTTTGTTTATGAACTAATACTAATTTACTTGATATATTTTCAAAAGAGTGAACGAAGCGCGATAAGAAGGCTTAAAGTTTCTGATTAATATGATGGCTGCATTTGTAAGTTATGCCATTAATGGTACTCCATTTCTTCTCATAAAATTGTTTGTCCGAAAATCATTATCCATAACACGTTTGCTATAAACTGCAGAAACCATAATGTTCAAAACCCCGAACAGCAGCTTGATCGACTCCGTACAGAAATCAACAAAAAGCGCCGTGAACACTCAAAGATAATTATACTTCCTTCACGACAACACTCGGCCGCACATAGCCAAAGTCGTTCGTCAGAAGGCTATTGGATTTTGAATGGGAGCTACTGCCACATCCACCTTACTCTCCCGATCTAGCGCCAACCGATTTTCATTTGTTTCGCTCTCTCAGTAATCATATACAGGACAAAAAATATGATGATAGAGTACAGTTAACAGATTTCCACGAAAGCTTTTTGCCTCACGGCTCCCAATTTTTTACGCTGAGGGTATCCATGTTTTACCTAATCGCTGGAAATGGATTGTAGATAACAACGGTAATAATATAGTAGTAATTTACAATTACTTGTCTTTATAGTAGGCATACTATGAAGACAAATAATTGCAAATTAAAAATATAATATAAAATTGTTTTGTTTATTTGCAACGCTCATTACTTTCCTACCAACCCAATATATACATGCACTAGCTACATAGAAATATGTGTATATTATATATCTTAAACACAAATATTACACAACAAATACACCCGAATAATCTAATCTACACTTACATTACAAAACTATGATTTTGTATTTGATACAAGGATCTCTAAAACTTTATGGTTTTATCATTTCGGAGATACATTTCATTCCGGTGGACTGTAATTGGTATAACAGTCCACCGAATCCACTGAAATGATAACACTGAGATGATAAAATAGAGGTTAGTTCTACATTTAACTCCGAAATAAAATTATTAAAAAAATATGAACACTACTCAAACAAAACAGTACTTACGGCGAATTTAATACACAATTTTGAAACAAATTAAACGAATCTAGCACGAGTTATAACAGTCACCGAAATGAAACTATTTTTGTCCCCATGTTACTGAAATGATAAACTTACTTTTTTGGCGGAAAAACCGCAAGCTTTGGGACCGGTGCGTTCGCGCCGAGAGCTTGAGCCGGGCTGATCCGAAGTGAGGAAAGGTGAGAGGGGCGTAACAACGCAATGTTGACATGGCTATTCTACTAAAACTTACTGTCCTCTGAAATGATAACTTTTTTCCAGACAAAAGTTGACTGCCTGTCAAATCTATGAGAAAGAAGATAAACAAACAAAAATAGTTTTATTTGATCGAATATATTGTAATGATAAGAAAATCGATTTAAATCCATATTATGAATGTATTGGCAGGGGAAGGTATTTTATGAGCGGAATTGGGTTCAGGACAGGCCACCGTGATGATAAAATAACACTTTGTAATTTTTTTTTTTGGTATAGTAGGGGGTAGAAATCAATGATTTTTTTTGCCAAGGTAGAGAAGTACTTACGTTGTTGAGAAAAAATATATAAAATAAAAAACCAGCACATTGCACTACCGTTCTCAGGTTTGCCGTGTATTTTTTTTTTGCTTGGGCAATTCACCCATATTATTATTTCATTTAACTTAGTTTTTGTTAAAAGATAATAGATATTAATTAAAAAGTGTTCAAGAAGAAATTAGTTCAGTTGATACTGACAGCACCATCTATTGAGCATAGAGAACAAATATTATGATAACAAGTTGACTTATTTGTGGAACTTTTAATACGGAGCAAGAGAAATTGAATATTTTAGTATCTTTGAATGTAGGTTATGTAGGTAGCCTTCATTGTCCAAATGATTTGTTGGAATTTGATTTTCTAGGGTGATATGACGATTCACTGGATCTATTCATTCAGTATTAAATAATATGATCATAGCCTAGCCTTTTCCCAACTATGCTGGGGTCGGCTTACTGTGAAAGCGGATTCAAAATACCGGTGTTTTACGTGAAGCGATTGCCTGTTCTCTATAAACCAGTAACTGGGAAACACGGTACTTCTTGGCAAGACTGATGTCTGATTTTCTGGCTTCTGACAATCCGTAGGCCGGGATCAACGATTTTACATATTTTCCGAGGCACGAAGGAAACCCGGTATGTTAAGATTCCTGAGGTCACCTATCTATAGGCTAACCTCGGCAAGCGTTGCTTAACCTTTAAGTTCGACCCGTGTGGCTGTTATTATTGACCTACAAGTTGCTCATTCCTCATTCAGTACTAAATATTGAAAAACCCACGACGGTAAAAACATAATTGATAAAGAATTAAATAATTACCCAAGAATATCCGTCGGGGGCTCCCATGCCATGGCAGCTCTGAGGGATATTCTTGGGTTACATTAATTCTGTAAGTCGGTGGTTCTTATTAATTATAAAATTCTGATGTTTTTACCGTCGTGGGTTTTTTCAAAATTTTCAATTTTGCCTTTTATTTCAAAATATTTTAGAGAGTACTTTATTATGAACATTGTACGTACTACATTTAGATATATTTTATAGTAGGGGAGCCCAAGCGGGGATTTCGGGATTTTCTAAAGCGCGGCAGATTAATATACAGGTGGATACCTTGTACCCGGTTAAGTACCTCCACCAAACATGAGGCCCATATATAAGGCCGCCCGTGAAGGATACAGGATCAGATTAGTAAAAAAAAATTGACCATCAGAAATTCTCGAGCGCGTCAGATTAAGGTAGGGTGAGTTAATTACATCCTAAAAAGTGTATATTCCACTAATCTGACAATTTGAGAGTGACGTAAAGAAAGGGGAGGGCAGCAAAGTTGTAAAAAAAAAAACGTCATCTCGACATTCTCGAGCGTAGCTAAATTTTTTTTTATTTTGAAGGAAATAATTCAAGAATAATGAAAAATATATAATCTGACGATTTCTGCAAGCCGAAATAACAAAAATTCGTCGATAAAGTGAAATGCGTGCAGCTGCGTGATGCCTACATTTCCTTCTCCGCGTTTCTATTCCTCTCTCACTCTTTCTCTATCTACTATATCTTTTAATTTTTTTAAGCTTTTTTTAAAATACTTTTTTATAAATACATGTATTCTACTAAAAAAACATACACTTATTTATTGGCATGCTATTTCCTGAGCTTTTCAATTAATTAAGTTCAATGATTAAAAAAATCAACAAAACAAAAAAATTAACTTCCCGCTAAGAAAATCGAAGATTTTCAAAAATCGGGATGTAATTGTTTTCACTCCGTTTTGCAAAAATCTAGTTTAAAAACTTATTGAAAGTGGTTTTTTGGATTTTATTCCTCTCTCACTCTTTCTCTTCCTGAGCTTTTCAATTAATTAAGATCAATGATTTAAAAAAAAAAAATAAAAAAATATTAACTCCCCGCTAAGAAAATCGAAGATTTTCAAAAATCGGGAAGTTATTGTTTTCACCCTGTTTTGCAAAAATCTAGTTTTCATCAGATCTCGACGTTTTAAGGTCATAGGAAGCTTCCCTGACTACCCCCGCGATGTTGTCACTATGTCTGTATGTATGTGTGTGACTATGTGACTCGCTTATAACTTTTGAACAAATAAACCGATCGGAATCTACGGCGTTCTAAAGAGTTTCCTCAAAATTAGATTTCTTGTGAATTTGAACTGATTTGGACTGATAGATTTTAAGAAATATTGAAAAATCTCAAATAAAATAAGTTTTTTTTTAAAGTGGTTTTTTTGGAATAACTTTAAACGGCTTTATCGATCAACTACAAAAACTAATCCGCTCTTGAGCTTGAAAAACCACGTCGTTCGCCACCATGCTGGTCCAAATTGGTTGATTCGTTCGAGAGATATCGTGAACGAAAGAAACCCGAAAAAGTGTTTTTTCGGGATCACTCCGAAATTTTTGGTTCGATCAATTAAAACTAGAAAATTACTTATGAGGATGATAAAACTGCGTCGAATGCCGCCAACGGGTGAAAATTGCTTGATCCATTCAAAAGTTATTGCGGTTTGAAAATTCCAAAAATAGTGTTCTATGAAACTACTATCAGACTTTCGAGCTGGGAGAGCTCAAATGCATAGAAATATTATTTCTTTGAACTCAGCGAGCTCAAAATATCACATAAATTATATTTTGAGCTCAAAAATGTCTTAAGTACAATTTTAAGCAATGGAATTAGCGAGAAGTTGCAGGGATGGCCTTTAGGGTGAACCGTTTTTCTAAATTTTTTTGTCAGATCAGGCGAATCCCTCTAGATAATCGTCAGATTATGAGATAGTACGTTTAGAACATAAAGATGAACCATATATATCTTAATCTGACGCGCTTGAGTATTTCAAAATGGCGATTTTTTTTTGCACATTATGAAAATGGCCGCGAGTTTGCGTCCCATCGAAATCGTCAGATTAGTGAATGAGAGCTTTTTTTTAGTGCACTTAACACTCCCTTAGAAAATCTGACGCGCTCGATTATTTTTAATTTTTTTTCATTTTCAACCCTTACATACAACCACCCTCATCATGCAAATGATCAGATTAACATACGTACATTATTAAAAATACGTAGGGCATTGATGCTATCAATATCTGACGCGCTCGAGGATGTCCATGCAACAGTTTTTTTTTACATACTTATTTAAAAATCTATAGCCGCTTCCCCCACCGATGAAAAGGTATTATTATTATTATTCCCTTTATTCATATTGTATACATATTGTTTACATTTTTAAATATTTCTATTAAAGTAAAAAAAAAAACATTTAAAAATATAAAAAATAGTAGACCACCGGTATCGGGAACAGGGTCGGAATTATTATTATTATTATCATTTATTTTTCAGATAACAAAGATCCATTGGGTTAGTAACAATAGTCTTAACCTATGTTAGTACTTAACCAAAAACATCGACAATGTACAGGTGACAAGTGACCTCACCAATGGGCTGTCATGTCTCCCGGCTATAGCGCGTAGAATGCTGTTGGGGCTACCACGGAGTATGCTTAGCAGTGAGGCCGCTTTCTTTCGCCGAACAGCATTGAAGCAGTCGGTACGTGCCTCAGCGGACATCAATGACGCGCTACAGAACCGTGGCAAACGCGACAGCGCCCTAAACGCGTTGTTATACTGGATACGCAGAGCATTGTAGGCCTTTTGGGTGTAGCTGAACCACAGGATCCCCGAGTACAGCGACATGCAATATGCTTTGAACAACGTTATCTTGACCGCGGCCGTACATCGCAAGAACCGGCGGGCCAGCATATTAGCCCGAACCGACAATGCTCTGCGCTCCCTCTCGATATCCGCATCGTCTTTTAAATCGTTATCATATAACATTTTTTTCTTCTTATCATCTAAGCTTTGCAACCCAATAGGTCTCTACGACGCTCGAGTAAATCCCCATTTAGCATCGTGGGCTCCCCTACCATTATTTAAAAATCCGAACCCATCACTGAAAACTACATCAAAATTGAGGTGGTTTTGTTTTTTGCAAAAACATAATTATGTTTACTGCAGCGCCCCCTCGTGAGTTGTCACCGTAGCACGTATCTAAGAACATACACCAATCAAATCCGAACCCATCACTGAAAACCGCATGAAAATCGATCTTGTTGTACTGGAGATAAATGGGAACATTGGTTTGCACATGCAAACAAACAAACAAACATCTTCTCACCTCAAACGCATACACTGTTGTCCGTTCCGTCGTGGGTAAAAAAGAGATATTCGCTGAAGAACAAGCCAATGTTGCTCGAAATTAGGCCCTTATAATACGATGGAAAAAAACAGAATTAAATGAATTAGTGCTAATATGTTGACCTCATTGAAAATCAAAGAAAAGAGAGTTTTCACATCCCCTCCCAATCAAAATTTAACCGAAATTCATCTTTATCGGTCAATTCAGCACCGTATTAGTCAGAATGATTTAATATTAACAAAGGCTGATAAGGGAAATTCTGTCGTCATTTTGGAAAAATCTGCCTATACCCAAAAAGTTAACGACATCACCTGTGTGCGGATCCTACAAGGAGGTTTGCCCTCGAGATAAAGGATGCCATTAAAAACACGTCATTCATATCAAAATACCAATTAAAAAACCTTGTTCCTATGAATCCGAGGGCTCCTCTTTTGTATGGTCTACCCAAGACCCATAAAGATAACATGCCTGTTCGTCCAGTTGTTTCTTACATTGGTGCCCCAGCGTACAATTTAGCTAAACGTCTCAACACTTTGTTGAGAAATAGATCTTCTTTTAGTCCCAAATATAGTTTAAAGAACAGTTTAGATTTAATTGAAAAAGTAAAAAATATCCAAATTCCTTCCAATGCAAAGTTGTTATCCTTAGACGTTGACAGCTTATTCACAAATGTTCCAATCGATGATTGTCTACGTATTCTAGGTATCCAATTTGAGAAGCAACGGTTACATCCTGGGGAAATTGCGGATTTACTTAACCTCACTAGTATTTGCATGTAACAAAATTATTTTAGATTTAATAACCAATATTTTATTCAAAAGGAAGGGTTGGCTATGGGTGGCTCGCCGTCCGATAACAACCAGGCCCGAGTCGACGGCGCGTCGTGTTCCACGCGCGCCTCAAAGAGCCGTCAGCAAAGAAGACGGGGCCCCATAGGGTCAGTGCCTGCTAGGGTTGCGGAATTTGTTCGAAAGAGTCACCGCGGCCCTGGAACGCAAAGGGCACAAGCAGGAACACGGGTGGGTTTTAGTCAGTAAGAGTCTGACACTCCCTTCCGCTCCGCCCAGAGCGGGAGAAGTCATTTGATGATTTCCCATCCAAAAAAAGAAATGGTTGGCTATGGGGTCGCCTTTAAGTCCACTAATGGCGGAGGTTTTTATGGATAACTTTCAATTAAACATATAGTGAACGAACCTAATATTCTGTTTTATTATAGATATGTAGATGACATAGTTATCTGCTGGAATGGTACCGTTCGACAAATAGACCTTTTTGTAAAAAAACTTAATAAAACTCACCCATAAATTAAATTTAAATTAGAATTAGAGTCCCAGAACTCCCTTAACTTTTTAGATTTGACTATCACAAAACACAATAGTAACTTAGATTTCCAAATTTATCGAAAGCCGACACACACTGACACGACAATACCAGCGTCTTCTTGTCACCCTCTTCAACATAAATTAGCCGCCTTCCGCAGCTATATTCATAGATTATTTGCCCTCCCCCTTTCAGCAGATAATTATGTAAAAGAACTTAATATTATTTACCAAATCGCTATTTCTAACGGTTATTCAAAGTCAATGGTAGACAGTTTAATTAGTAAAAAGCAGAAAGAAAGGGTTCGTTCAGAATTATATGCATGTCCGCGTACTAATATTAATAGATATGTGGCCAGTCTGACCTATATGGGCCCCATTTCAGATAGAATTAGTAATTTACTTAGAAAAAACAACGTTTATGTAGCGTTCAGAACGGACCAGAATATACGCCGTGTTTGTAACGGAAAAGATATTTTAGAAAATAGTAAAAAGTCTGGGGTGTATAGGCTGGTCTGTGATGAATGCAACGGGGTATATGTGGGTCAGACGGGCCGTAACTATGACATAAGGTATGGGGAACATGTTGCCGCGTATAGAAATGGCCATTCGGACAAATCGAATTTCGCGAAACATCTAATTGATACCGGCCATTCTTTGCGCGACAACAATAGTTTTAATATACTACATGTTTGTGGTAAGGGTTTCCGGCTGTGTGTTTTGGAACAATTACAGATTAATAATTTTGCACTGTTGAATGACCAGACGAATTTAGTTTCTTCCCCTTTACTGCGAATGTTTGTGGGTAGTTGTACACAAATAACCAACGGTGGCAGTGTATAAAAGGGCCCCGGTGCCTTGTACTAATTTCTCAGTCGCAACTCAACGGTCAGCGAGTCAACACGTCCCCTGAGGATGCCTCGTGGAGATGCGAAACACGTGTCGGTAATGGTGTTGGGTTTTGCTTTTCCTTCCTGCATGTGTATAAAATTCTTGCATTTGCCTTGTAATCTTGCATGTGCATAATATAGCGGGCGGGAGGGAGGTGCATACCTGCAACCCACTAATATTCGCGGAAATTAAAACTAGATATATTGTTTTCAATTTAAAATTTAAAATGGATTTCCGCAAAGTAACGCCTGACTCAATCAATTTTATAATTTTGCACTGTTGAATGACCAGACGAATTTAAAATTGATTGAGTCAGGCGTTACTTTGCGGAAATCCATTTTAAATTTGAAAATGAAAACAATATATCTAGTTTTAATTTCCGCGAATATTAGTGGGTTGCAGGTATGCACCTCCCTCCCGCCCGCTATATTATGCACATGCGAGATTACTGGGCAAATGCAAGGATTTTAAGCACATGCAGGAAGGCAATGGTGTTGGGTTTTGCATTGCCTTCCTGCATGTGCTTAAAATCCTTGCATTTGCCCAGTAATCTCGCATGTGCATAATATAGCGGGCGGGAGGGAGGTGCATACCTGCAACCCACTAATATTCGCGGAAATTAAAACTAGATATATTGTTTTCATTTTCAGACGAATTTAGTTTCTTCCCCTTTACTGCGAATGTTTGTGGGTAGTTGTACACAAATAACCAACGGTGGCAGTGTATAAAAGGGCCCCGGTGCCTTGTACTAATTTCTCAGTCGCAACTCAACGGTCAGCGAGTCAACACGTCCCCCCTGAGGATGCCTCGTGGAGAGGCGAAACACGTGTCGGTAATGGTGTTGGGTTTTGCTTTGCCTTCCTGCATGTGCATAAAATCCTTGCATTTGCCTTGTAATCTTGCATGTGCATAATATAGCGGGTGGGAGGGAAGTGCATACCTGCAACCCACTAATATTCGCGGAAATTAAAACTAGATATACCTATTGTTTTCATTTTCAAATTTAAAATGGATTTCCGCAAAGTAACGCCTGACTCAATCAATTTAAAAAAAATCCTTTCCAATGATGGAATTATTTTTTTTCTATATCGCTTAACGTTGGTCATACAGGCTGAGTTCCATATATTGTGACGGTTCTCCTTTGATCAATTTAAAAAGACTATTCCCATATGGCGTAACGACACAGTCAAAGTGACATAAAAAAGAATAAAACAATTTTTACATTGGTTGCTTTGCACTTTGATTTTATAAACCCTTTTCATTTAATATTATCATGGAGGTATTGGCAGAGTAAGTTAAGAGTTTTATTAAAATATTATGAATTTGTTACCAAATGAGGTACCAATATCACCATTACAATAATTTACAAAAACAAATTGTCTTAGTTGCAGTGGACTGCAGTTATGTCCATGCTACAAGGAGTGCCAAGGGTTCCAGAAACTTGTGGAACTAAAAGACTATGGCTTGGTGATCTATTATCATAGAACATGTACAGAGAATGTTAGTACCAAGACTCTTAAACATCTTAATTATAGTATATCATATTTGAGCGTCAAACAAGCCGACGCGCAACGGGCACTCCCACTTGATAGCTCAGTTACCTTCTCTGGGTAGTTTGTCTGCCGACATCGGCGCGCCGAATGTGGGTTGGCCAAAGCGTTGTTTAAACAAGAACGACTACTGCCTTCGGCTGGCAAGCATCCGTTTTGCTTGATGCCGAACTTGTTCGAGTTCGGCTGCGAACTGGTTCGTCGCACATAGGGGTATTTCATTAATCTAGCTGGCCAAAAATATTAGTGCGGGTTTTTTGGTTTAAAATGACGGAAATAAAACAAGCGAAATATGGACAATAACTCTTATAATTTCATAAAAAAGCAACAAAACACAAATACAAATATATATATATATATATTGTATATATGCTGAAAATAGTCCATTAATTTACATATTCTTACGTACACACACACACACTACACACACTATATATTTACATATTCAAACATTACTTAAATTTACCAATAACAATACATACTTTTTCAAATCAATTCACCTCTTCGTTCTCACTTTCTGATTCTGTTGGGTTTGGTGTAGCAGACAGAAGCATGTTTAATGTTTCAGGCAGAAACGAAGACATCATCTGTTTTTATTGCCCTTGAGGTTGAGGCACTAAAAAATGGATCTGAGCTTATTTTAAGCTCAGATCCATTTTTTAGTGCAGAGAGATTTTTTAGTGTAGAGAATTTCCTTGAGTAACCCTGTCTGTACGTCGTATAATGTTTGTTGTGTGCCTCTGCTGCTTCCTCAGACAGATGTCCTATAAGTAACAATGCATTTTTTATTATATCTGATCCGTGTACAAGTACTTTGTGAAGTGTGGGTGGCCCAATGACACCCACACTGCACCAAGTACTTGGTACCCCTACCCACCATGGATAGAGTTTTATGTATAAACAAGCAGTTTCTTCCGCATATTTTTCATATTTTTCTACATCTATAGTATGTCCGCTAGAAATCATTTCTAAAATAAAATCTATCCCTGTAATGTCTGAAGCTAGTTTCGGATCTTCAAAGAATCTCCTGCTGGTGTTCCCATCATTCGTATTTCCGAAGTTTGTTTTCAGCATATCTACTAATAAGCCAGTTCCATTACGAAACCTGGTCTGTATCTCAACTTTCCTATTCTTTCCCATTTCTTTTTCCTCATCTTTTTTTTTCTCCCGATACTTTTTCACGGGCAAATTGTGCGCTAAATGCAGAATGCTTTCGATAAATATTACTCTCGCATGTAGTCAGTCACACAGTCAGTAGTCAGTCAGACAGTCCGAATTCAGTAGCATCTTTTGAGACATTACCGACGACCGTGGGTGATGCATTCGATATGCAGTAAGCAGTGTACGGAGTACGGACCCGTCTATCCAGGGCGTCAAGTTCCGTTTGAGTCCATTTGAGTACGCCGGAAGAGTACATAGATAATATTTATTATCTATGTATGTATTTTTTATACGCCGAAAAAGTATAGTGATCCCCTCTCCTCAACCGATAGCTTAGGCTTAGAGGATTCAAAGCTAGGCAAAACCAAAGCGGACTCGAAACTATCGCCCTGAAATATATCTCCTTGCTCCATACATCACATCAGGAAGGTGCGCAGCGTTGTCAATTTTATACAATTCTAGCACCTTCATAAGCCATGAATGAGGCACCAAGTCATAGGCCTTCTTATAGTCTATCCAACATGTCGACAGATCCTTTCGGAACGCCGAACCTGTTGGCTAATGGCCATATCAATGAGGAGTATAGCTCGTTAGTACCGCGGGACCCATTCCTACATTCATTTTGAGAGGCAGACATGATGTTATTTCTGTTAATATGTTGATTAATTTTATCGCTCAAAATAGATCGTAGATGTCGGTAGACATGTGATCGGTCTATAATTTTTGGGTTCCGCGGTACTACCTGACTTGTGGAGCAGGTGGGTAACTCCTGTCATAAAGAACTCGAGTAGTGAACTGGACTCCAAAACGGCCGCTTGTTTGCCGAGATGCCAAACAAGCGTGCGACCCTTTAAACCATTTTATCCAAAAGTTGTGCAGTCCGTCCGGCCCTGGGGATTTCGGGCTACATCTTGGGGGCTGATTATGATAGCCCCCATTTCTGGTAATGAATCGCACGCTCGCTCGACCTCCCGATGCCAATCATCTTCGGTATGACTGACTGGCACCGACCAGATGTTGCGCCAGAACGAACAAATGGCGTCATCATCGGCGGATGCATGTCAGTCACATCTTGGTCCGGTCGCTCCCAAGCCTTATTTTACTTTCATTACTTCGGAATGTGCGATTCTGGGTGTATCGCTCACCCCGTCATTTATACCTACGGATACGGTTTGCCCGTGCATACACCTTCTGCTTCAGGAAGTCGATGTGCTCTGTGACATGAGACAGATAGTCTAGGGGACTCTTAGGCGAGTTTTGCCCTCCTTGAAGCAGATCAGTTTGCCAATTAGCGCTCTGACCCCGCCGATACGGCGCTCGATTCTGCACTGCCAGGCTGCTTTCGGTCGTGTAACTCGGTCACTGGGCATTTTGACGTGAGCTACACGACATGCCGCTACAGCCGCGCAGTACATTATCGAGTGTGCATCTGTGAGGTCTTCGCAGTTATCAAAATAGTTTGACAACTGCGAATCCAGAGCAGCCACCAGCGCCCTATTTTTGTTATGCATGGGCAAACGAGGTATGCGTGGTCTAAGCTGGGGCGACACGTAGTCAAATTTCCCAAATCGCATATTATTATTATTATATGGGCGCGCGTTCCGAGATGTTTGGTTTTCAGTCTTCATCATCTGCCTAGCCTTTTCCCAACTTTATTGGGGTCGGCTTTCGGTCATACCGGATTCAGCTGAATACCAGTATTTTACGTGAAGCGGGCTATTTCTGGATACCGTAGGTGCGGGCTGCCGTTGGAAGGCGACTAGGCTCAGGTCGACGGCGCGTTGTTACCCACGCGCGCCGTTTATGGCAAAATAATTGACGCCAGGGTTGCCGAACGAGTCATTTTGGTTTTGAGGATAAAACTCACTGGAACCACCACACTCCTGTGTGGTGGTTCCGTGATTTTGTATGGTAGGAAATGATAAGTGAAGTAAAAAAACAAATAATAATCAAGTTTTAAGGTGCGATATAATACAAAAGCGAAGCAAAAATCCGTGAAGAGTTGTTAACAATAATTTGTTACAAAATATATTTATATATTCGAGTCAATCGAGTCGAGTAAGTATGTTGAAGAACGACTTTTGACACACGTGGCAATTTGTCATAGCCCTCTTTTGGATTCTGAACTACCACCCCTTCAGCTCAGGCAACTATTCCATTTCGGCTGCTATTCCATTTACCATCAAAATGTAGATAGGTACTATTTTCAACAGATTAAACAAGGTGAAGCGGTTGATAGCGCATTGCACACGTCTAGTGATGTGTTTATCTTACACAACAAGAAAAACGTAAAAGTTTCAACTTCACAATTAACATCGGAACTAGGTAAAACTTTATTTATTAAGTAGATCATGAATTGTTGAATTAATGGCTGTTGTGTAAATTAATCGAATGGATTTAAGTTTTTTGGCAAAAAAACCGCAAAAGGACAAAAGAAAACCATCATGTCGACTTGAACTATTCATAAGCATGTGTGTGACATCCGCCGAAACTGGGCGAAAGTGGCAGATGACCAACTTCTGCTTAATAGAGAGAAGGCCTGAGTCCCAGCACATTTATAAAAAACAATGTTAAAAAGGTAGGGTCAAACGAGCGTTAGGCGCGCTATACATATAAGCGGTACAGCCAAATTAATTTGGCACTATTTGTTGAACGATAAGGCCAAATCACTTACAATTTTATTTTATTCGGCTAGTGCCTGATCAGAAAATTTACTAACTAACAACACGTTGTCCCACGTTCTTAGTACTGTTGATTTTCACAATCCGACTGGCATAGCCGGACGGCCTAATTTTCGAACAGGTACCTATACATATATGCCTATTCGATTTTTCCGCCCGGCTGTGTCGATTAATGCCGTCCTGCTTTAGTGTGTAGCGCCACTCGCTCGGTGTACCGCCAAAACTTATAATGTTTCTCGATCAATCTAATCTTGATCTGCGATATTTGTCGGCTACTTTCGGCTCGCCTGCTCATAGGCTCAGACTGGTGGTATTTTCAGCACAATGACGTCAATTGACGTGATTGATACACAAGTTTAAATTGGATAAACTAGTTTATTTCATTGGAATATAAAAATCCCATTTCCTTTCAGAAAAGGAAAATATAAGCTGCCCAAGATGTAGAAAAAGATTCCAGCATGCACAAGAACTCATGAAAGAAATTAAATCATTAGATAGGAGGATTGTAATGGGCATATGCGACCATTGTCGTAAAAGAGCACTAGTTAGTAAACAACCTATTTGTACCTGTGAGAAAATTGTGAAACTATTTAAAACCATAAAAGGTGAACAAACGGAAGACAAAGAAAAATACGTAAAAGTATTGCCAGCAAAAAGGGAAAATCTTCGCAATGACAAACAAAAAGAAATTCGTGCATACTCCGACTTCCGAATCAATCGGGATGTCAAGTCAACTGCATCTGGGCATGAACCTGAAGTCCAACAAATGTTTTACTCAGATACACAATTTCAATCAGATGATACAGAAATGAGCGAAACCAAATCAAAAGAAGGCTATATAAAACAAGCTGTTGCCTTTAATGAACCCTCTAAACCGATGGAAACGTCTTTCTTAAGCACACCGCTTGAGGGTAAAAAACGAAACACTACAATTCCGGGTATTTCGTTGATAAGCTCAGTCAATACTTTCGAAGAGTCATATATAGGTGTTAAAGAACTCCCAAAACCTTCTATTAAAGGCCTTAAACAAAAAGAAATCTTCGAAGATATACCTTCAATGAATGCTAAAGAAGAATTGAAAAGAAGGCATGATCTAAGCTTAAGGCAGATGGTAAAACTTGATAAGGATTTCAACGTTCCAACTCCCACTTTGAAAAGACCTGATGTATACGAAACGCCAAAAATTGCTCCATGGGAGCAAAAACATCCAACTCCGAAATATCACGTGGAGTCTGAAACGGAAAGTAAAAAATTACCTACAAGGACAAAACACGAGTTTGGCCCTAGTGGTCCAGATTATGTATCTAATAAACTGTCAAAATTTGGATCACCAAGAAAAATAAAGAACTTGCAAGATTCTGATATCGAGTCAAGTAAATTCGACAAAGAACAACACGAAAAAAAAGAAAAAAGTATTCTGGGTTCCGAAGAACGGGCTAAGAAGATTAAAAAAGAGGAAGACCCCTATTTTGTGACTAATTTAAAATTAAGTCGGAATGTAGGGAAAGTGAAAAAACCAGAGCAACGTGTGTCAAAATCAATAATCAAACCCATGGCATCTGTAGGAAGCATTATTAATCCCCAATTTAGTTACTTTTTTCCAAAAATAAAAGAAAAAAAAGGCAAGCATATCGCTGTAAGATCTTCTGAACTTATTAAAGATACTCACGAAAAGTACAAAAAAAGAAAAGAACAGAAACTCCAACAAAATCAAAGACAAGGAAAAAAGAAACAACTTGACCGAGAGGAGAGAGAACAGCAATATGAAGAAAAAATGATATATATGGATGAGCAACAAATGCTATCTCAAAGTGATAAATTCAAGGAAACTATTTTTAAAAAAGATAAGAAATCAAAACCTAAACCTGTTGTTAAAGATACAATAGAAGAGAAATCTATATACGAAGGAAAAGGTAACGTGCCTGTAGCTTAAAATCAATAATGAGCAACAAAACAAACCAAGATGTAAAAATAAAGGCTGTGGTTTACAAACGATGCATCAATATCACTTAACTTTGGTTTGGGCATGTTCCTGCTTCTATCTTGCGCTTGTTTGAGAGTTGTGCGACAGTGGCAAAAATAACACTTAGTCCAAGTTCATACAAAATAGTGTTTATAGAGGCCTTAGGCTCCTTTCCAAAGATGTGCAGAGCGGTGTGTAAAAAAAAAATACAACCGACTTTTACACAAAAAAAGCACAAAAGTTTTTTTTATTTTTCACTTTTTAGTCTACACCTTCCTGGTACTCCCTCCCCACCTAAACGTACCAATCACATTGGTGTAAACAATAAACAAACATGCGATTTCAGCAATCCCGAAAGATTTGCTACGAGCATCATATATTGAAGAGTTCCGTTTCCTATCTTCTTTGTTCTTCATCAGATCTTCACCAAACTAGAAAGGGACTACGTTGAAATACTAAGATGTGCTTCCGAATCATCGTACACAATTTTATTTTTTCATTTTACATCGATAAGAGGGAATGAGATCGTCGTCAATATAAATTAAGCCAGCATTATTAGGGATAACTCAAATACTAGTCGTCAGATCTCAATCAAATTTATAAAATAGGACCACACGACAACCACCAGCTTTCGAATATAAAAATAATCATCAAAATCGGTACACGCAGTACAAAGTTATGAGGTAATACACACAAAAAAATAAAAATAACAGTCGAATTGAGAACCTCCTCCTTTTTTGGAAGTCGGTTGAAAAACGCTTAGATTAGCCTAGCCTCGCTCAGCACAACTCTGGTGGGAATGGTCTAGCAAAGTGAGTTTGTACCTATGTGCATGCATACAAAAAGGATACACTACAGATGTGTGCTAGGGATGCGAGCGAGGAATATGTGCAGCGTATCTGGTATACAACTACGTATATAAATGGTATATTCCTCGCTCGCGAAAAACGAGGAATTTGTGCGAGTGAGTATATTGTCTTTTGGGAATAGTTGTGAAAACTAATGACAGTTTCACGTATGTACATTAGCCCCAGGAATACCATTATTCCATTCAAACTTCCATTCCCTATTTCAACTCATTACTCTTAAAATCCTTTCTTAGCTGATGTCTCCTACTCATAATATACCTCCTTACCAACATCCCCTAAATTGTCTTTCGTCCCGCTGTCCAGTATTGGGTGAGCAAGTCATATCAACTCTGTATGTACGTCGTAGTGAGGCTTCCAAACTGGGCTGTTACATTCAAGTATAGGACGTACTGGTGTGTTAAATAGTTTTGTTCTAGTGGAGGCCTTTTTGAAGTCTTTATTGTTCCGTAAAATACTCCCAAGTCGCGTATTTGGTCTACTTGTTCCAATTTTTGCCGTCCTAAAGTGTAAAAGTGAAGTTTGACGATTTTTAACGGCTGAATTGCAAGTGAATGAATTTAACAGTGAGCAATGTCATTAATAAATATATTATTACCTGTTCTCCCTATAAAAGGATATTTGAGGTTTCCTATAGATTGATTGATTATTAAATGGATATATTTGTGTTCAATTCCTTGATCTTTCAATAACTCCCATATCTTTTCATGAAAAAAAGAGGAATCGAATGCTTTCTATAATAATCGATAAATGCGATGTAGTACGTGCACTGGTATTCTTTATATTTCTCTATTACTTGGCGCACTATATGAATTGATCGATCACTGAAATAGCCTTCACGAAAACCTGCCAGCTCGTTGGTGTTCATCTAATATTTTTTCAATCCGATTCAATAATATCTTGGCAAATATACATATGTTTATCTCCTTCGTATATGAGAAAATAATATTGGATTCTGTCCATGACTGGGATAATTTCGGTACTTAATATCTCGTTATACATTTCAGTAAGGACTGGTGTTATAACTTCTTTACCTTCTTATAGTATTGTTGCGCGCCAGAATTAAACAACGAAGATGGTTGCATTCGGTACTACTAGCGCCATCTAGTATCGAGTAGCAGAACTATTGAAGTCAAGGACCTTCGCGATTTATCTATGCTAGAATTCTCGGACCTTAGTCGGTCGCGACCGATATGTACGCGAACTTTCTGGAGTTCTACTCGGCGCTCTATATAAGGCCGGCACATGTGCCGACCGGGTCAGTATTGGAATTGCGATACAAGTGATAACTTCGAGAGCGATCTTCGACTGCGAACTCAAGTGATTAATAGTGCGATTGTGTTTTGTGATTAGTGAGTTTATAGTGTAATTAGTGTTGTGTAAATTAAAGTGTCATTTTTGGTTGTTTAATCGGCTGATTTTAATTGTAACGAACCCGAAGCTCGTAACAATTGGTGTCAGAAGAGTGGATTTAAAAGATGCCGATTCTACCAAAGGACGACACGGAGGGTATCCGTATCCGTAGTCAACGCCAGCAAGAGACGGACCAGAGGCGTTTTGGAAGTGCAACGCCGCAGGCTACGGAGAGACAGCTGGCTACCTTAGAGGCCGGCCCGTCCACCACCGCTCCAGCATCATCATCAGCACAAGACTTTGCTGCTCTGATGCTGATGCTGCAGGAGCAGGCCCGCCGACAAGAGGAACAGGCCCGTCGTTTAGAAGAGCAGCTGCAGCGTGATAAGGAAGAACAGGCTCGCCGCCAGGAAGAACAGGCTCGCCGCCAGGAGGAACAGGCCCGTCGGTTGGAAGAACAGCTCCAACGTGACAAGGAGGAGCAGGCGCGCCGCCAGGAAGAGCAGATGTTCCTCATGAAGGATCTGCATGCCACTTTCGGCAAAGAAATTAAGGTTATTAAAGATAAGGTGGTTCAGCACGAGAACCGCCTGACGGAAGCTGAAACACGAATCGACCAAATGAATAATCGAGTTGACCACGTGATTGCTGACGTGAAGAAAACGCTGGACAACCTTAAAGTAGGAGATGGAATTGCAACCTCCGTAGCAACTACTCCTTCGCCACGGGGATTCAAAGTGCCGCCGTTCGATGGAACATCTTCCTGGTCGGCCTACAAAATACAATTTGAGGCTGTTATGAAGGCGAACGGGTGGAGTAAGGACCAGGCCATGACTGCTCTCACCCTAAGCCTCCGCGACCAGGCCCTCACTATCCTGGAAGCCCTCGGTAACGAGGTGACTTACGAGCAGCTGATTGAGGCACTGGAAGCAAGGTATGGCGACGCTCATCTGGAACACGTGTTTCGAGCGCAGCTCAAGGATCGCGTGCAACGCAGCGGTGAAAACCTGCAGCAGTGGGCCCTTGAGGTAGAGAAGCTGGTCCGAAAAGCATACCAGTCTGTACCTGCGCTCATTCAAGGGAACCTGGTGCAGGCATTTATTGATGGTATCCGCGACCTTGAAGTTAGGGCTGCCGTGAGGCTTGGGCACCACGAGAAGCTTAAAGACGCCTTGGCACATGCACTGGAAGTGGAAGCTGCGCGGCAGGATTATCATTCCCATCGCGTCAGGGAGGTTGCAGCGGCTACAGTTCGCGACCGTTTTAAAGGATACAGCCCTCGATGCTATGGTTGTGGGGAAAGGGGCCACCTACGGTCCAGTTGCCCTAGGCGAACTTCAGAAGGAGAAGCTGTGCGGCAGAACCATCGTTCCCACTATGGCAGGGAGGTTGCAGCAGCTGCAGTTCGTGACCATTATAAAGGGCGCAGCCCTAGATGCTACGGCTGTGGAGAAAGGGGCCACTTGAGGCCCAGTTGCCCTAAGCGAACTGTTCAAAGGGCAGATAGCCGACCTCTAGCAGGTAGAGCGGCTGACAATCGCGGACAGCGATTGGAAGAGTACGACTTGGTGGTCGAAAGTCGTAGCGGGAAATCTCATGGCAACGCAGATGCTTTATCAAGAAGACCTTGCCCTGAAGACTGCAAGCATTGTACTCGGCAAGAGGGTAAAGAAGTCGTACCTGTGAGGATGATCAAGACAGATCTTAGTAACGAGTGGAAGGAAAACTTGGAACGTGCACAGCAGGATGATTTGGACATCAAGCCGATCTTGGAGTGGATGAAGGCCAGTGTTCCGAAGCCTACGTGGAGCGATGTCTCAGCGATGAGTTCCGTCACAAAAAGCTATTGGGCACAATGGGACAGTTTAGTGATTCAGGATGGAGTCCTGTGCCGTAAATGGGAGAATGCTCGCGGAGACAACTGTCATTTGCAAATGGTTGTCCCTAAAGCTAAAGTACCGGATGTTCTACAGCTGTACCATAATGGTTGTTCAGGAGGCCATATGGGAGTTAAACGAACTCTACTGAAGATACGGGAACGGTTTTACTGGGTCCACTGTCGTGACGATGTCGAGGACTGGTGTCGCAAGTGTACAAGTTGTGCGGCTGTAAAAGGACCTCAGACTCGTAGCAGAGGTGCATTGAAATTGTACAATGTTGGTGCACCATGGGAAAGGATAGCGCTAGACGTTGCGGGACCGTTTCCGGAAAGTGAAAGTGGTAACAAGTATTTCATGGTGGTTATGGATTATTTCACTAAGTGGCCGGAAGTCTTCGCCATTCCAAACCAAGAAGCTTCAACAGTTGCGGATAAACTAGTTCATGAAGTCTTCTGTCGGTTTGGAGTACCCTTGGAGATTCACAGCGATCAAGGAAGGAATTTTGAGTCCCAAATATTCCAGGAAACTTGCCGAGTTATGGGTACTCATAAAACGAGGACAACTTCTTACCACCCACAGTCGGATGGAATGGTGGAACGATTTAATCAGACATTGGAGAGATATCTGGCCAAAGTTGTGGAAAACCGGCAACGAGATTGGGACAAGCACATACAACCGTTTTTGCTGTCATACCGAAGTGCTGTTCATGAAAGCACGTCAGTGACACCAGCTTTCGCAAACTTTGGAAGAGAATTGCGGCTACCTGCAGACCTGATCACCGGAATACCACCTGATGCTCCACGCAGTATAACCGATTATGCGAATGACTTGCGGAACAAAATGAATGACATTCATGAGCACGTCAGACAATCGGGCCAGCAAATGTCTGAAAAGATGAAAACCCGCTATGACCGCAAAATGAACAATGAAGGGTTCGAGGAAGGTTCACTAGTGTGGTTGCACAATCCAGTTCGCAGCAAAGGGAAATCTCCTAAGCTTCAAGCTAAGTGGGACGGACCGTACCGGATTGTGACAAAGATCAATGACGTAACCTACCGTATACAGAAAAATACAAGAAGCGCTCCTAAGATTGTTCATGTTGGTCGTCTGGCGCGTTATTATGGCGCTGATAATGCTCGGGACGAGCATGTCTTAGGAGGGGGCAGTGTTGCGCGCCAGAATTAAACAACGAAGATGGTTGCATTCGGTACTACTAGCGCCATCTAGTATCGAGTAGCAGAACTATTGAAGTCAAGGACCTTCGCGATTTATCTATGCTAGAATTCTCGGACCTTAGTCGGTCGCGACCGATATGTACGCGAACTTTCTGGAGTTCTACTCGGCGCTCTATATAAGGCCGGCACATGTGCCGACCGGGTCAGTATTGGAATTGCGATACAAGTGATAACTTCGAGAGCGATCTTCGACTGCGAACTCAAGTGATTAATAGTGCGATTGTGTTTTGTGATTAGTGAGTTTATAGTGTAATTAGTGTTGTGTAAATTAAAGTGTCATTTTTGGTTGTTTAATCGGCTGATTTTAATTGTAACGAACCCGAAGCTCGTAACAGTATGTTTATACCAACAGGTCCTGGTGCTTTGTCTCTCGTCTGACTATCTATGTCTTTTACTACTTCAGGCTGAAGGATGTTCAGGGATATTTGAGGTTTCGCATAAATCACCTTTGTTCTGTGAGTCATTGTATTCATATATTTTTTAACACTTCCAGTTTTGGGTACATGGTTTTCGATAATTTTTGTTGTACTTGTTTTCCTGTTCGTTCTTATACTTTCTTTAATGTTTTAACTAATTTTAACTAAATCTTCTCTCTTTTACATATTTTAGGTTGTTTTAGTGGTTTCTTTCGTCTAGCAATTTCATAGTGTCGCTGGTTAACCGCACCTCCGGCACCGCACCGCACCGCAGATCTGATCTTTACAGTATGCTGCAATTGACCTTGATAGTATTCTCTATTCAATTGTATTTTTCCTGAGTTTTTGAGGTATTTGTGTTCTCTTTGACATTTTCAAGTTTATCTTTAAGAGTGAATACTAGTGCTAAGGTTACGGAATTTTTCCGAAAGAATCACCGCGGCCCTGCAACGCAAAGGGCACGAGAAGGATCACGGGTGGGTTTTAGTCAGTAAGAGTCTGACACTCCCTTCCGCTCCGCCCAGAGCGGGAGAAGTCATTTGATGATTTCCCATCCAGAATAAAAAGAGTGACTTCTAGTGGTTGTGGAATTTGTTCGAAATAGCGGCCCTGGAACACAAAGGGCACTAGGAGTAACATGGGTCGGTTTTAGTGAGTAAGACTAACACTCCTTCCCGCTCCGCCGCAATAGAAGTCATTTGATGATTTCCCATTCAGAAAAAAAAGTGACTACTAGTTGTTTAAATGACAAATGATATTTATTTTGTAAGCAGGTTAAACATAACAACACTTTTAGACGTCAAATATTTATGGTCATTTTAAGCTAGATGAAGCCGGTTTAATTTGATGCTTCCTGAGCTTAGTAGTTTCTAGTCCCTGTCTCGGTCTAGTTTGGCAGACTTTTTTCGTTGTGCTGATTTAATTTTAGCTTTTTGACACTTGTTCCAGTTTTATACTAAGTTAATAATGCTTAATATTTCGGCCCAAAGATTTTCAAAGTGCTATGCATCGACGAAACGGTGGAATAACTTGACTCATCACTTTGTGGTTGGTGATATAATTGATTGCATTAGTAACTACTTCAAATTTACGGATTTTCACGTGATACTCAAGTGTCAGTAAATGAGCATAAAAGTTAGTATATGCTATAGATAAGTAGTACCTATCCATGTCCCTGTTGCAAAACTTGAAAATTAGTAACAAGACAAAGACAGGAACATCATTGTCTTAGCTCAGTCACGTGTTAAGTAATGTTCATACAACGCGTAACATCGCGTTCATATATCGCAATAGTTGAAAAGAGATGACATCTTTTCAGGTATTGTGTTTATTCTTTTACACGTTGGTTATCTTGTCCTTAAACTCAAAATTTTAACTTAAAGTTGAGGTTGTGGCGAAAACAGAAAAGTTAATAGCGGAAGTAGAAAAAGAAAAGAAGATGGAGATACAAGAAGATACAGAGAAAGAAACTGTAAAAAGAGAAGAGTTAACATCTAAAAAAGGAGAAATAAAAAATCTACATGTTAAACTACAAAGAGATAAACAAGTAGAAAAAGAAATATTAAAACAAGCTGAAAAATTACGTAACAAAAAACTGCAGACAGGAGAAGATTTAAAAGAAGAAAACGGAAAGAAAGAAAAAGTAGCGCGAGCGAAGACAGGAAAGTCCATAAAAAAAATACTGAAATCTTCCAAAGATATAAAAATGTCTACGTCAAATATAGATAAATCAATCGGCGAAGAGGAAGAAGAAGAGGTTGGAAAGAAGGGAAAAACAGAAAAGAAAAAAGGAAAAAAATCAACTGAAAAAGAATCACTCAAAACTCGAAAAGAAAGAGAAGAATTTAAAAGATTACAAGCTGAGCATTTAAAAGCAAAAGAAGATGCTCTAAAAAAGAAACTAGAATTGGACGCAGAAAAAGCTACACAAGAAGCTGAGCGCAAAGAATTAAAAATGAAAAATAAACGAATTAAACAAGCACGCTCTAAAGATTTTTTAAAACTAGTTAAAATAAAACAAACTAGGATAATCACACCCCGTGATATTAACACTCATTTGCTCAAGGTTCATACAGCCCATAGTAAACGGGGAAAAAAGCAGTTGACCTGCCCACTTTGCTTAGATTCTGAGTTAGAATTAGAAGTTTATAGCTTAAATAACGAACCAAGACTGAAGAAAGACAAAATACAAAATATTATAATTGGTGAAAAGTTGTTTAAACGGAAACCCGGTCTCGAGAAAGCTAAAGAATCGGAAGATGTTGTTCCTATATTTTTTCAAAAGAATGTATTTTTAGAATCTGACTTTCAGGAAAAAGCTCAAATAATTCCGCAAGAGGCAGAAATAGTACAGAAAACGAAACTGGCTGATGGTTCTAAAAAGGACAGGAAAGAGGTAAGTGCTTCATTAATACTAGTGCGTTTAAATATGCGGAAAAAATCAAGTATCAAGCGAAAAGAAGTGATGATCGCAAAGGAGGATCGAAAAGGGAATAAAATGTTGGTATATAGACCCCAATTGTTGTTGGACACAAAGGGGATAGAACCTTTGTGTTATAGCTACACCACCTGCCATTTTTTTTTTATTTTTTTATTTACAAAGTTTCGGCGCGCGTATGTACGTATTTGCGTAGAGGTTTTAAGTCCTAACAGTCTATCTATATTATATATAATAATAATAGTCATAAACCATTATTATTATTATGTCTTTCGGTATATTTGGTCGACATCTGTGAATAATGACTATCCTTAAAAATGAATTAATTAGGTACTTGCCTATATGCATTAGATTAAATTGAAATCTTAATTCCCAGCTTGATTTTACCATTTATCGGAAGAAAGTAAAATAAGAGCATGTCAAAACCACTTTATTAGGGGGTGAAGTTCCCCCACCGAATGTGTCTCCACGTTGTCGTCGTGGTGGGGCTTGAGCGTCCCAATGATCTTGCGAGCTTTCCCGGTAGAGCCACTCATGCCGGAAGGTCGCAAGTGAGGGATCAGACCAAGAGAGACACACGCTTGCTCGCTGCTCTTTGGTACGCGTCTGATTATCAGACGTGACTGTGAGAGCAGCGAGCAGGTGGAGAGGTGAGGTGAGGAGAGAGGGCCCTGAGAAAGGGCGGAGCAAACAGGGACCGCACCCTTAAAAGGCACAGAATAATGAAAAAAGGCGAATGTAAAATGAGTCCCCAGGTGGGTCCCGACTGCTCAGCGGTCGGGGAATCCCACCCCGCTTCGGCGGGCTGCCCTCCGTACTCTGGGGTGGGCACCAAACGCCTTCCGCTTGCCAGTGGCAACACGAGCCGAGGAGGCTCCCAATCGTCGTCATCCGAGTCCGCTTCCTTTAAGGAGCTGATGGCGTACGGTTGCGCAGAGGAGGGTTCGCCTGAGCGCCGGGGTGGTGCGGAGTCGGATTCCGGCTCCGCGCCAGACCTAGTAACGGTCAGCTCGGCGGGCTCTGGAGACGAAGGAGGGGGGGCTGCTGCGGAGAACGCAAAGTTCTTCCGCAAGCGGCCCAGACGGGAGGATGAGTCGTCCTCCGAAGGCGAATTTGCTTCCGCCCGGAAGATGCCCCACCGCCAGGCGGGGCAGGGGCTGTGAGGCAGGGAGGGGGCTGGCTCCCTCTACCCGGGAGGTGGAGCGTCGGGCCGAGAGGTCGGTGGAGGAGGGGCGTCGCCCTGGAGGGAGCGGTCGCAGGGCTCCCTCTACTCGTCCGCCTCCTCTCGACTCTGACGACTCAGAGCCCCCGGGAGAGGTACCTCCCGCTATTGAGGACCAGAGGGCCCAGTTTGCGGAGGTCGTGGAGGCCGCGATCCGCGCTGTGGCCTTCAAGAGGAAGCAGTCCTCGAAGCGGGAGGCCATCAGTGCGGCCAAAGCCTCCATACTGGCGGCAGCGGCGGCCAACGTTGGCGGGACTGCCTCAGAGGAGGTGTCGGAGTTGCGGGCGGAGATCGCCCGCCTAGCGGTTTTTACGGAGCGACTCGTTCGGGAGAATGAGTCGCTCCGGAGGGACCTGGCAGGGATGGCCAGAGCGGCCTCCGTGGAGTCGCGAGGGGGACTGAGTCCGGCAGCGCCGGAGGGGGGCCAAGTGCTGAGCCAGGTGCGGGACCTGGTACGGCAGGAGCTGGCTCCCTTCCGGAGGCAGTTCTCCATGCTGGAGGACATGGTCCGGCGTCCCCCAACAGCGGCAACAGTGGCGACTCAGAAGGCCTCGGGCCAGCAGCAGAAGGCGGCCTCGTACGCGGCCGCCGTGGCCGCCAGCCCGGGAACGTCCGGCCAGGCGAAAGCCAAAGGAGGAGCCGTGCCAGCGCCTGTGGCGCCGGCGCCTGCGACGCCGGCGACGACCAAGTCGGCCCCGGCGAAGAGGGGTGGGAGGAAGGCTGGAGGGGGAGCGGCTAAGGCTGCTGCGCCAGTGGCGCCGCGGCCGCCCCCACCCCCACCCTCGGACCCTCCTGCGGCCGAGGCCGAGTGGCAGGTTGCTGGAGAGAAGCGGCGACAGAAGAAGGCGGCCAAGAATAAGGCCAAGAAGCAGCGGCGGAAGGCCAACGCCATTGCGGCGAGGCTTCGCGCCCCGAAATCCGCGGCTGTGGTGCTCACACTGCAGCCGGAAGCGGAAAAGAGGGGCGTGACGTATCTCGCCGTACTGAAGCGGGCGAAGGAGGCGGTGAGCCTCCAAGAGCTGGGCATCAGCGGGGGCATCGGGGTCAGGAGGACCTTAACCGGTGCCCGCAAGCTCGAGCTCGCCGGAGCGGAGAGTGGCCCGTTCGCGGACGCCCTGGCCGAAAGGCTGAGGGCGGTCTTACCCGCGGACGAGGTCCGGGTGTCCAGGCCGACTAAGCGCATCGACATGCGCATAGTGGGCCTGGATGACTCCGTGACGGAGGAGGAGGTTGTGGCTGCCGTCGCCAGGACTGGGGGGTGCTCTGCCGAGCTCGTCAAGGCGGGCGCCCTCCGGCCTGACAACACGGGCATGCAAACCCTTGTGGTGAGCTGCCCCGTGACGGCGGCCAGAACTGTGTCGGAGGGCCGGAGGCTCTTGGTGGGATGGGTGTCTGCGCGGGTAAAACTGCTGGAACCCAGGCCTCTGAGGTGCTACCGCTGCCATGTGGGCAACCACACGGGAGCTATGTGCCCCTCGGAGGTGGACCGCAGCGGACTTTGTTTCCGCTGTGGTCAGCCCGGTCATCGGGCCGGCTCGTGTGAGGCCGCGCCGCACTGCAGTGCATGTGCGGCTGCTGGCAAGCCGGCCGAGCACTGGGCTGGGGGAAGGGCCTGCGCGCCATCCGCCCCGACCAAGGGCAAGAGGTCCGCCGCCGCCGCCGCCTCTGCCGCCGCCGCGGCTTCCGTCGCCGCTTCTGCCGCTACTGCTGTGGGTGCTGCGACTCCTGGTTCTCGGGAGGGGGCCGAGATGGAGTGCCAGTAATGGTCCCATCGTGGCCTCCTCCAGAGACAAGTCGGCCGCTGTGCTATTGCGCAGTGGCTGATGCCTGGGGACGGTGAGCGTGGGTGGCTCGCCGTCCGATACCAGGCTGAGTCGACGACGCGTTGTGCTTCACGCGCGCCTCAAGGAGCCGTCAGCACCAGAGACGGGGCCCCATAGGGTCGGTGCCTGCTAGGGTTGCGGAATTTGTTCGAAAGAGTCACCGCGGCCCTGGAACGCAAAGGGCACATGGAGGAGCACGGGTGGGTTTTAGTCAGTAGAAGTCTGACACTCCCTACCGCTCCACCCAGGGCGGGAGGGGTCATTTGATGATTTCCCATCCAAAAAAAAAAAAAAAAAAAAGGGGGTGAAGTTCCCCGGTTGCAACGCGTTTATGGTATATGGACACAGAGACTTTCATTGACTGCTTTTTATTACGATTGGGTGTGCCCACCTGTCGGAAGTGGGCTGCAAAAATTTTCGACCTCGATTCACTCGCTTTTGCATTATGCACTCTCTAATTTCTAGAGCTTTTCTATATAAATCAACGGAAAGACTTGAATTAAACTTTTCTACATTAAGAGGTGGCACCCGACCGTTCGTTTATTTTTGATACGGTATTATAGTAGTTTATAAGAACCAGTATTTAAATGTGTAAGATCTACCGTACCGTTTTCGGTACACCGGGCCATTAGAGGGGAATAATAAAGCCAATATATATTTTATATAAAATAAATCCAATTTAAATATAATAGGTATAATATTATTTATTACCTAACGTATCTCAACAAAATTTATTTTATTTTCCGAAACATTTTTTTATTTTAGATTGTTATGGAAGATGGAACAGGTTTTATACACTATGCATTATCTGATCGTACCTTTATTGAAAAGGGTTGGACTGTGCTGCCTACGGAAAAAGTGGTGCGAATGGTAAGAACATAATTATGTGTTATTATAACGGTTACTTCTTTAGAATTTTTTAAATATTTTATGAAGTAGTACATTTTGATACAAGTGCCTTTCGTTTAAGTTTGATTGCGGCCGAGGCAGAATTCCACCCAAGCGGTGTTATGGAGCCAATTACTGCAGTAACAAATGTCCAGGGCCCCAAGTCTGCTATTTTTATAAATTTGTCATTCCAACACGATCCCATTGTCATTTTGCTAAAAGTTCGTAATCTGGGCCTCAAGTCTGCTATTAATATAGTCTCATAATGGTTCATTTTTACAAGTTTGGTAATCTACTAATAAAAAAGCGTCACTATGTCTTTCCACTGGTCAACCACTGACACTCCATTGAAAGAAATGGCATAGAATGGTAATCTCGTACATAATGACAAAAGGAATTACAGACATATGTGGTAGTCTGCTAAAATTTTGACAGTTCCTTTGATCAGTGACCTACCATTAGAACGTCATTGTGCAGTCATTGCTTTTAATAGCTCGGTTATCAAAAAGTATTACATGACCATTGGCCGACCAATGATCGACCATTATGAATTTCCATTTTACATTTCCCAAGTGTGTGAAATACCTATGAACATACATGCATGTTGAACCTAATCGTAGTGTGATAAGAGATAGTTTTTGAGGAATTGAATTGAAAACGCGACCCAGAGGTAACGACCTCGGCTGAAGCAGCGGTGGCCCTGGGCCCAGTGGTAATGGCCCAGCAGATGAAATGGGGGCCCTGAGGTAACGGGTCCGGCTGAAGCAGTCGTAGCCTAGTAGTAACGGCTCAGTCTCACATCGTCGGTCGTGGGTTTGAATCTAGGCCACCGCCTAAAACTACATTTTTTAAACATCTGATATCATCCCATCCCGAATGGACTCAGGTGGAAGTTAAACAGCCCATACCCTGCCTCAGAAGAGGCCTGTGTCCATGATAGTAAATAATTTATGCGTTTATATTACTCGAATAGAAAAGCTAAGGTATTCGAGTATTTTATTACCTGTCTGTCATGCAATACTCAAGGTTGATGATGTGATATTTTTCCATATTCAGTAAATAGGGAAGATAAATTAAACCCGTCTTTGGACTTTTTTTATCCCTATTTCCGAATTGTATTTTAAATTGTCTCGTTAATTGCTTTGCTGAAGAACTATTCGTCAAAATATTTTTTTTTCTTGTTTGATGTACGTGTAGTAGGTAACAAATATAGGTGTAACCTAGATTAAATGTTTTTCTGATAAATCAATGATTACTTACTCGAGACTTCCGGCACAGATAATATAATACTCTTCCGGGTTGCCCATGGAATAAGGTATTGCGAAGCTTGTGTGCTTTGTTTATTTTTAGGAATTCTTTTACTACAGATGAATGTTTATCGTATGCGTCCGGCACGGCCCGAGTTCGACTGGTTCAAGCACAACAAGAACAAACGACTGATGACTTATGACACGGGAGAAAGACTAGCAGAGTTCGATGACAACGGACGAGGTCGGTGGTATTACAGAAATGGTCGACTGGCACTGGATTATTATGATGCCGAAGGTATCTATTTCCCATGGTTTTACTTATAGTCCACTAGTTGCCGGCCGCGGCTCTGCCCGCGTGAACGTCAAAAATTATCCCAAGGGAACATATTCCGGGGATAAATAGTCCAGACTATAATCTACGTCTGTGCTAAATTTCATTATGATCTATTCAGCATTTTTGCTTGAAAGAGTAACAAACATCCATTTTTTTTTCTTTATATGGTCCACTCGCAGTTCAGCATAATAAGGCTGGTTATTGCTCAACCGGATAATCCTGGGGTGGCCTCAAATTAATTTAAGGCCACCAGCCACGGCTAAAAACTACTTTACAAGCCAAATCACCGCTTCGCTAAGGGCATCCCCTCTACGGGCCTCGGCTTAACGGGGTAATTGATGGAGGGCAGCAAGGGACAGGCTGAGTCTGGTTATTACTATTTAGGGGATTTAACGCTAATCACTCAGCGGCGCGGTATGGCTCGTTAGCCAAAAGTCGGGGCGGGATGACAAACATCCATAAATACATGTAAAGCGTAGTAAGGATTTGCGTTAAGAAAATAATGAATCATCGTTGTCCGCCCATTTAGCCATGCCTCCGACCTTATCATGTCACATAAAATTATAAAGTCTAGTGCATGATGTCCAGTTGAAGGCAGACTTTTTGACTTCTAACTTTAATTCCTATGTTTAAGGTAACAACTTCTGCCTATAATTTGCAAAAAAAAAGTGGAAATTAACCTAAGTTAATGTCGTTACAAAAATGGCAAAAAATACGATTTTTTTTTTATTTAATTGACACGAATCAAACTGTCAAAATCACGGATGATCACGTATAAAACAATCCTGTCCACATAAATCTGAGTATTGAGGATGATCCAAATGAGATTAGTTCTTCAGCTCAACCGAACCAAATACCAACCCAAACCATGATTTTTCCCCGATTGATTTTACTGACAAAACAGACGTTATTGGCATCCATAAGTTCTAACACCTTCATGAGCCAAAGTCCAAACTAGACTACGTTTTGCATCCGGCTTCATACCGAAACGAGATTCATCGGTAAAGCAAACACAACGCAACGTCTTCTTGGTCCCAATTTCTGTGTTGCCGAGCCCATTGTATGCCCTTACGATTGCGCAATTACTTTCAGTTCCAATGCAGAATATGTTTTCTTTTTGTAAAAATACTATTACTCACTTTTATAGGAATCCCTGGTTGCCAGTTTATTTTATATTTATATTCAATGAAATTTAAAGAAAAAAAAAATTGAAATTCACGCTTCTAAGAAAATAGTGAGTCATAAAGTGCTCCTGCAGGTTAAAGGTGGTTACAGTTGAATAAAAATTCAAAAAATTTAAATAACTTTCAAAAGATTAAATTTAATGGATAAAAATCAACTTTGCCTTCTCAAATCAAAATAAAATATTTAATCAACTTGTTTGTCAACGGTCTATAAACTTCTCGGTGTCACGGTCTTTAAAAACAACCGTGTAATGAGTGTGTTATTAAAGTGTCATTTTTGGTTATTCAATAACCAAAAATGACACTTTAATAACTGTTCGCGACGATGCGTCTTAGCTACATAGTATAGGTAGTTATAGGTAGCTATAGTGGTACATAGAATGTTGCAAATAAATAAAACCGCGACTACATAGTATAGGTAGTTATAGGTAGTTAGTTAGCACATAGAATGCTGTAACAGATAATGCTGCATAGTATAGATAGTTATAGGTAGCTATAGTTGATACATAGTTTGTTATTGAAATAAAACACATTCGTTACAGTCGTTTGCTCCCAAGAGGCAGTATATAAGCCCTTGGAGCCTTTATTTCTCCCAAATAGATAGAATATAGTTAGGTAGGGTATCCTATCCCTTACACATAACAGTAAACACATGGTAACCCTGGTAATCGAAGGTATATAAAGGTAATCAAGGTATATAAAGGTATATAAAGGTGATCGGTGGTATATAAGGTAATCGAGGTATATACACACACAGACAGACATACATAGGTAAATAGAAAGGGCTTGGTAATTGAGACCCGAAATATTTAGGTCAAAGGTAGTCGCATAGCTAAAAGCGACACTGACCAATCACAGAGCAGGAGGGTGCTGGTACGTGATTGGTCAACAGTTTTTGATAAATAGCCCTGGTGAAGGTATGCACAAAAATAAAACACTTTGCATCTACCCTCTTCCTTTCCCGAAAATACAAGTCTAGATTCTAGACTTCTAAATGTCTGAAATAGAACCGCCTTGAAAAATCCTTTCAGGGGATATATAGATGTCTATAGTGTATGCAGGCATAAAGCCGTAATTTAGGTTTAAATAAAACTGTTTATTTTTATCCCCCTGAAACATATACGCTTATAGAGTTGCAACCCCTTGAGTGACAGGGTTGAAACATATGTAGTTTTGTAGAGGGTTGTCGTATCTATAGAGATACATATAGCTGTATAGCCCTCCTAGCATAGTTTTACGGTAAATTCACCCCAAGTAGGTAATAGCTTCGTGCCTACAATAGTTTTGTATAGTTTTCGGCATCCCACCCCGACATGGAGGGGGATGAAGGGGTGAATTTGTCTCCTCTGCATGGAGCATACCGAGGGCTATCCATAGAGGTACGACAACCCCTACTTATATAGACCTAAGCCTAGATATAGTCTAAATTCTAGGATTAGCATAATGAAAATATTGGTTAATAAACTTCATCACACACGGTGATTATACCGTATCGACACCCAAAAGGGTGTCGATACGGTATAGTTGCGCCGTACAATAGTAACATTGGAAATTTATAGAATTTGTAGTCATTTGCAAGATAGTTTGAGCTTATACCTAAATGTAGAATCATATAGTCGCGAATTCCACCCTTCAAATCGCTAAGTGAATAGTGAACAAGTTAAATAGTGTTTTATTGTGACTTTATTGGTAAGCCCTCTATACCTACCCCTATATACTGTGTCAATAACAGCAAGTATAGCAAGTATTCAGTTAAGGGTTGCATCCTCATGGCCCGTAGCTTATAGACGGAGCGTCAACGCGTCTGGATCATTTATACCTAGGTGGGTTGTCACCATACAGTCCACTTTTGAAGAATAGGATAACCTACCCTGGCCACCCTACAGTCCAGTCGATCACGTCCGCCCCGTACATTTTCTGGTCCATCGGAGCCGGATATTTTGAAGATAGCCTGATCCAGCTATTTGGAAGTTGGATTTACCGAACCACGCAGCTACCCTGAAGGCGCAACCCCTATTGTGAAGTCGCACCCCCTTGAAGAAAAAACTACCCTTCAACATTTCAAGACACGAAGGGCGTCCCTAGAAGCTGAATAGAAGTCGGACCTTGAAGAAATCATCCCTTCAAGAAAACTACCCCTAGGCAGATTGATGTTGAAAAATAGTGAAGGAACAACATAGAAGAAATTTAATCAAGCTGAACTTAGAAAATTTCGAACGACTTCACACTTTGAAAATTTTGAGGGGTTCCGACACTTAGAATATTTTTGAAGATTTTGAACTTGGAAAATTTTTTGAAGAATTTTGAACTTAGAAAATTTTCAACAATCCGGGACTTGGAAAATTTTTTGAAGATTTTTGAACTTGGAAAATTTTCAACAACCTGACACTTAGAAAAGTTTTGATCAAGCGGGACTTGGAATATTTTTTGAAGAATTTTGGACTTAGAGAATTTCGATCGACTTCACACATAGAAGATTTTGAACAGTCTGGGACTTAGAAAAGTTTCAGTCAATCCGAACTTAGAATATTTTTCGAAGATTGGGGACTTTGAAGAATTTTGAAAATTTTTTCGAAAAAAATTTTTTTTTTGGAAACTTGGATTGAAGTTTCACCTGAGGCTTACCAGTGGACTACCGAATAGTTTTGAAGATTCATTGAAGACTTCAACAATGCCGATCACGAGGTCGCATGGCAAATCATCCGAGGCGTGGACAGTTCCGATACAGGATCCAGCCGAGAGGGTTCCTGCTATCCATCATCAGGTGCCGCCGCGTTCGCCTTCATCGTCTGGGACGGCGCGATCGATGCAGCAGCGCAGTGAAGACGTGTCTCCGCCTGCTGCCGCTGAACGAATAGAACAGATAGAAGCTTCAGCAATAGAACGAGTACCTGCACCATTGCCGACAACAGTACAGAAACAGATGCCATCGACCTCAAGGAAGGGAACCCGCTTTGAGACGACTTCAGATAGTACAATGAAGCCGTCAAATAGAAGAGATAGCCGAGTCTTGCCAATGACTACCCGGGGTGACGCCCGTATAGAACATAGACGTCCGCCGTCGACCATTGACAGGTCACCGCGGTCATATAGAAAACTACAGAAGGCTCGCGAAGACTTATTGAAGATTAAGTTGGAGCTTGCCCAGTTAGCACTTCAGAGAGCCGAACAAGAGTCGGACGAAGAATATTTGGACGATAGAAACTCAAATGAAGAGTACGTGCGTTCCTGGCTGGAAGAGGCGCCTGAACCTGTTCCTGATCAGAGAGAGACCAACGCCGCCGAGGGGGACATCCGTGATAGTCGACAGCAACCGCCCCCCCCCTGTGGACTTCGAACCAATAGTGGACTCTCGTCGAACGCACATAGATCCAGATAGTGCTAAACAAATAGAGCCACCACCTATGAAGAAAATAGAAGACGATAGGAGCGAGGATAATTTACGTCCATTCGTTACGGACCTTACGGCTGCTATAGCATCTTTAGTTGACAAGAAAACAGAACAGCAGTCACAGAATTCCTCCTCGGCGTCGAAGGTCATTATGACTTTACCGAACTTCAGTGGTGCGCATACAGAATGGTTGTCATTTCGAGCCATTTATGAAACAACTCGAAAATATTTCAACGATGTCGAAAATACAGCAAGACTTAGAAGAAGCCTGCATGGACGCGCTTTAGAAACAGTCAGTTCAGAACTCATCGGCCATGCAAGACCAGATGACATCATGAAGGAACTCGAGCTGCAATTCGGCCGACCAGATTCGATAGCACAGGCCGAAACAGATAGATTGCGAGGACTGACACGATGCAGTGAAAATCCAAAGGATATTTGCTCATTCGCAAGCCACGTGAGGTGCGCTATAGTAACGCTGCGAGCATTGAAGAAGGATCATTACCTGATCAACGCCGAGCTCATGCGAACCTTGACAGAGAAGCTACCGAACTCGATACGTGTACAGTGGTACCGTATATATACAGAAAAGTACCAGTCCTTGCCAGACCTGTCGCTGTTTAGCGAATTCATTACCGAACAAGCTCGATACTGCAGCGCTTTCGCTCCTGCTGAAAACATCAAGACAGAGGGCTCATCCAACCGACGCACACCGCAGCAGAGGACTCACACAACAACAGAGAAGTCAGCAAGCAAGTGCCGACTGTGTGAGAAGGATGGCCATATAGAACGCGATTGCTCAAAGTTCAAGAATAGCAATAGTAACAAGAGATGGGAAATTGCGAAGAATCTAAACCTGTGCTTCCGTTGCCTGAAGCCAAGAAGAGAGCGGCATAAATGCAACGCGAAGAAGTGTGACGTCAAGGGGTGTACAGCCACGCACAGTCGGCTACTTCATTACGACAAGAAGCCTGCTGCGGTGGCAGCCGAAAAGCCCAGACAGACCGAAGTCAAAAAGGAGCCCAAGGAGACAGTCGCCAGCTCAAGATCATCGTCGAATCACGCCTATTTGAAGATCATCCCGGTCCGGGTCATTGGACCGGCGGGAGAGGCATCTACGTTCGCCCTACTCGACGATGGATCGACCGTATCGTTGATCGATGAAGACATCGCCGACCAAGTCGGAGCCGAGGGCAAGATCGACCCACTGAAGATTGGTGCGATCGGTGACACCATGATCGACACTCCTTGTTCGAAAAGAGTCACAGTGACACTCGCGAGTCAGCATAGAAATAGGGTGCCGTTCAGAGCGCGCACCATACCGAAGCTTAATCTCGCGTCACAGACAGTCCGTGAAGAAGATGTCACACATTGCAAACATCTCATCGACTTGAAAGAGCAGCTAGTCTATGATGTTGGCGCGCCCAAGATTTTGATTGGCCAAGACAACTGGCACCTTCTCCTTGCCAGTGAAGTCAGAAGAGGCCCCAGGCACCAGCCAATAGCGTCACTTACAACGCTTGGATGGACGCTACATGGCGCGCACACTAGAATACTCGGTCAGCAGGTGCATTACGTCAGCGCATGCAGAGAAGATAGAGAAAATAGAGACGATAGACTGAACGAGCAACTTCGTGAATTTTTCGCACTCGAGTCCCTAATAGTTAATCCTCGGCGTCCAGATTCTGATCCAGAGAAGCAGGCTGAAGACATCTTGAAGAGACATACCAAACAGTTGACAGATGGGCATATAGAAACAGCTATGTTATGGAAAAATAACAATTTTGAAATGCCCGATAGTTATGGGACAGCACACAAGCGGCTGATCTCTATAGAAAAGAAGCTCGACAAAGATCCGAGTCTTCGAAATAAATATATAGAACAGATGGACTCGCTCCTTTCAAAAGGGTACGCAGAAAAAGCGCCCAAACAGACCACGCCAGGAAGAACCTGGTATCTGCCTCATTTCGACGTCTTCAATCCCATGAAGCCGGAGAAGTTTCGAATAGTACACGACGCCGCAGCTAAATCGAATGGAATGTCGCTGAACGACTTCCTACTCACAGGACCGGACCTGTTACAGTCGCTGCCCGGCGTCATGATGAGGTTTCGTAGATATCCGATAGCCATTTCAGGTGACATTACCGAAATGTTCATGCAGGTCAAAGTACGACCTGAAGATAGAGACGCCCTCCGATATTTGTGGAGAGGCAATAGAAGAGAAGGAGCCCCCGACGAGTATCGAATGACGTCAATCATATTCGGCGCGGCAAGCTCACCGTGCACGGCCATATTCGCGAAGAATTGGAACGCGAACCGGCACATAGAACAGCATCCAGAAGCAGTAGAAGCAATAGTGAAGAACCATTATATGGACGATTATCTGGATAGCTATAGAACAGTTGAAGAAGCGACGCATATAGCAACAGCGGTGAAGAAGATACACCAACAGGCTCGTTTCGAAATAAAGAAATGGGTATCGAATGACATCGACGTCATACAGAAAATAGAACCGTCGCTTATAGAGACAGAAGTCGTCGACATCGGCGACCATACAGAGAAAATTCTTGGCCTAATATGGAGACCAAGAGCAGATACGCTGGGTTTCAATCTGAGCCTAGCCCGATTACCGAGTGGCGTATTACAGAAGGAGGTGCCCACAAAGAGAGAGGCGCTGAAAATAGTGATGTCACTATACGACCCACTCGGCCTAGCCTCACCCGTAACGATTCGCGCCAAACAAATACTCCAAGAAGCATGGAGAAGAGGAGTCGACTGGGACCAGCCGTTCGACACAGACTTGGCCACAGCATGGAGAAGTTGGGTTCAACATCTACAGAATCTTGCACAAGTCACAGTACCAAGATGTTACCCAGGATATAGCGACGCCATAGAAACGCAAGTCCACGTTTTCACGGACGCGAGCGAAACTTCGTACGCCGCAGCGGTGTACTGGCGTATCTCTACAGAAGATGGCAAGACTCACGTGAGCCTCGTCATGGCCAAGGCAAAGGTGGCGCCACTCAAGCTCCAATCGATACCACGACTCGAGCTGCAGGCCGCGGTGATGGGGACCCGCGTCGCTGCAGCTGTCATCCGAGAACACGGAGTCAAGCCGGCCTCCGTGACGTACTGGTCAGACAGCAAAACCGTGCTGACCTGGATCAGAAGAGGAGCTCGAGTTTACAAACCGTTCGTCGCGCACCGCATAGCTGCCATAGAAGAGCATAGTAGAGTCGAAGACTGGCGATGGGTGCCCACTAAGAAAAATATAGCAGACGCCGCCACTCGTGATGTACCACACAACTTTGATTCGAGACACGAGTGGTTTTGTGGCCCCAGCTTCCTGTATGAAGAGTCGACAACATGGCCAATAGAGAAGCCTCCACTAGAGGAACAGACGGGTGAGGAGCGAACCTTAGTCGCTATATAAAATATAGATAGAAGACTCACAGAAGTCATACCCGATCCAGCAAGATTTTCGAAATGGGAACGACTGTTGAGAGCGACGGCGACAGTACTACGCTTCGTCGCCAAATGTCGGCCGCCCAAAGAAAACACGTTCTATAAAAGAACAAGGAAAAATATAGAAGCGGATCCGGATTGGAGGAAACGTACAAAGACGGCAGTGCCCCCTCCTACAGCATCAGTGACGTCCCCAGTTACGTCAAAATATAGTCAAATAATAGAAGCCGAATACCTCCAACAAGCGGAGAGGTTACTCGTGCAAGCTGTACAGCAACAGATGTTTTCCCGCGAGTTGACAAGTTTGCGAGGAAACGAAGAAATAGACAAGGACAGCGCCCTACGACCGTTGCAAATAGAATTGAAGGATGACGTCATACGCCTCAGAAGTCGTATAGATAGAATCGACAAAATAACAGAAGACGTCAAGCGCCCACCCATATTACATGGCGACCATCGTATAACTCAGCTCTACATAGACTGGACACACCGCAGCTTACAACACAGTGGAACCGAGATGACCATCAATGAAGTCCGACAGCATTACTGGGTCGTCAGAATGAGACCCACAACGAAGATGGTAGTGACACGTTGTTTACCGTGTCGCATTAGGAAGGCGTGCGCACCAGTACCAGCTACAGGCGACCACCCCAGAACGCGTCTAGCTCACCATCAGAGGCCGTTCACATTCACTGGACTCGACTATTTCGGTCCGCTATCCGTTACAGTCGGTCGCCAGCATCAGAAGAGGTACGTGGCTCTATTTACGTGCCTGACCACCAGAGCGGTACACCTGGAAATCGCCGCAAGCCTCAGCGCAGACTCCGCGATACTAGCACTGCGCCGCTTCGCTGCACGCAGAGGATGTCCAACAGAAATACATTCAGACAACGGCACCAACATGCACGGTGCCGACAAAGAGCTCCGAGACGCCTTCAAAGAAGAGGCAAGTCGCCGAGGCATAGTATGGCGCTTCATCACTCCGTCAGCGCCTTTTATGGGTGGCGCATGGGAGCGCCTAGTCCGATGTGTGAAGACAGCATTACAGACTATACTTCACGAAAAACACCCACATGAAGAGGTGTTACACACACTGTTGTGTGAGGCCGAATATACGGTCAACAGTCGACCACTAACCCATGTTTCAGTTCACAGTGACGATGACGAGTCCATCACGCCGAACCACTTCCTCCTGGGTGGTTCAGCCCGGCTGCCGACGCCTGGCGTGTTCACAGAGCACGACATCGACAGCAAGCGCCACTGGCGGCGCTCACAAGCACTCGCCGACCAGTTCTGGCGCCGCTGGGTACGTGAGTACCTACCCGAGCTCCAACACCGGCGGGAGCCCCATAGCCGTGGCCCTAATCTGCAGGTGGGTGATCCCGTGCTCATCGCAGACGGCCAGCTGCCTCGCAACACGTGGCCGCGAGGCCGCATAATCGCAGTTTTCCCGGGCGCTGATGGAGAGGTCCGGACAGCTGAGGTGCGCACATCCGGCGGCACCTTAAAGCGTCCAGTAAAGAAACTTGTCCCACTACCCAAGTAAGACAACAGCAGGCGATGCTGCTCCTACAGCTCGCCAACCAACAGATAGATGGGTGACGCTGCCAACACGCGCAGCTCGCCCCCCCGTGCGGGCATATCCGGCCCGCTACCAACTTACTTTCAGCGGACAGTGAGAGTGTGATGCTGCCCACCGGCGCAGCTCACCTCCTGCGGACATGTTCGGTCCGCATTCGGCTCGCGTCAAGCGAGCAATAGCCGGCGATGCTGCTCTCACAGCTCGCCAACCAGATAGATGGGTGATGCTTTACAGCTCGCCCCCCGCGGACATATTCGGTCCGCAATCGGCTCGCATTTTGCGGGCAATAGACGGCGACGCTGCTCCCACAGCTCGCCAACATAGCGGGTGACGCTGCCCACAGGCGCAGTTCACCTCCCGCGGACATGTTCGGTCCGCATTCGGCTCGCGTCAAGCGAGCAATAGCCGGCGATGCTGCTCTCACAGCTCGCCAACCAGATAGATGGGTGACGCTTCACAGCTCGCCCCCCCGCGGACATATTCGGTCCGCAACCGGCTCGCATTCAGCGGGCAATAGCCGGCGATGCTGCTCTCACAGCTCGCCAACCGATAGCTGGGCGACGCTGCCCGCAAGGCGTAGCTCGCCCCACTGCGGGCGTATCCGGCCCGCCGCCGCCTTGCTTTGTGCAGGCGACACAGCAGGCGATGCTGCTCACAGCTCGCCAACCGATAGATGGGCGACGCTGCCCGCAAGGCGCAGCTCGCCCCACAGCGGGCATATCCGGCCCGCCGCCGCCTTGCTTTGTGCAGGCGACACAGCAGGCGATGCTGCTCACACAGCTCGCCAACCATAGATGGGTGACGCTGCCCGCAAGGCGCAGCTCACCCCACCGCGGACATATTCGGTCCGCATTCGGCTCGCATCAAGCGAGCAGTAGCGGGCGATGCTGCTCTCACAGCTCGCCAACCGATAGATGGGTGACGCTGCCCGCAAGGCGCAGCTCACCTCACCACGGACATATTCGGTCCGCATTCGGCTCGCATCAAGCGAGCAGTAGCGGGCGATGCTGCTCACGCAGCTCGCCAACATAGCGGGCGATGCTGCCCACGGGCGCAGCTAGCCCCCATTGCGGGCATATTCGGCCCGCCACCGCCTTGCTTTGAGCAGGCGATACAGCAGGCAATGCTGCCTACACAGCTTGCCACCGCAGCAAGCGACGCTGCGCGCACTCGCAGCTCGCACAGACAGCGGGCCATCCGGCCCACAGCTCGCACATTTGCGAGAGCCTACGCAACAGCCTTGCGACTGCAGGCGACCCACAGCAGGGAAGCGGCAGACCGGCGACTGCACAGCTGCGTCGAGCACCGGCATCGAGCACCGGCGCCGCGCAGCGGGCGACGTGGCTACAGGCGTCGCTCACCGGGTTTCTGCAGCGCCGCGACGTCATCGCACCGAGTCATCGCTGCACTGCACGGCGGGAGAGATGTTCGCGACGATGCGTCTTAGCTACATAGTATAGGTAGTTATAGGTAGCTATAGTGGTACATAGAATGTTGCAAATAAATAAAACCGCGACTACATAGTATAGGTAGTTATAGGTAGTTAGTTAGCACATAGAATGCTGTAACAGATAATGCTGCATAGTATAGATAGTTATAGGTAGCTATAGTTGATACATAGTTTGTTATTGAAATAAAACACATTCGTTACAGTCGTTTGCTCCCAAGAGGCAGTATATAAGCCCTTGGAGCCTTTATTTCTCCCAAATAGATAGAATATAGTTAGGTAGGGTATCCTATCCCTTACACATAACAGTAAACACATGGTAACCCTGGTAATCGAAGGTATATAAAGGTAATCAAGGTATATAAAGGTATATAAAGGTGATCGGTGGTATATAAGGTAATCGAGGTATATACACACACAGACAGACATACATAGGTAAATAGAAAGGGCTTGGTAATTGAGACCCGAAATATTTAGGTCAAAGGTAGTCGCATAGCTAAAAGCGACACTGACCAATCACAGAGCAGGAGGGTGCTGGTACGTGATTGGTCAACAGTTTTTGATAAATAGCCCTGGTGAAGGTATGCACAAAAATAAAACACTTTGCATCTACCCTCTTCCTTTCCCGAAAATACAAGTCTAGATTCTAGACTTCTAAATGTCTGAAATAGAACCGCCTTGAAAAATCCTTTCAGGGGATATATAGATGTCTATAGTGTATGCAGGCATAAAGCCGTAATTTAGGTTTAAATAAAACTGTTTATTTTTATCCCCCTGAAACATATACGCTTATAGAGTTGCAACCCCTTGAGTGACAGGGTTGAAACATATGTAGTTTTGTAGAGGGTTGTCGTATCTATAGAGATACATATAGCTGTATAGCCCTCCTAGCATAGTTTTACGGTAAATTCACCCCAAGTAGGTAATAGCTTCGTGCCTACAATAGTTTTGTATAGTTTTCGGCATCCCACCCCGACATGGAGGGGGATGAAGGGGTGAATTTGTCTCCTCTGCATGGAGCATACCGAGGGCTATCCATAGAGGTACGACAACCCCTACTTATATAGACCTAAGCCTAGATATAGTCTAAATTCTAGGATTAGCATAATGAAAATATTGGTTAATAAACTTCATCACACACGGTGATTTTTTGGGTGTCGATACGGTATAGTTGCGCCGTACAATAGTAACATTGGAAATTTATAGAATTTGTAGTCATTTGCAAGATAGTTTGAGCTTATACCTAAATGTAGAATCATATAGTCGCGAATTCCACCCTTCAAATCGCTAAGTGAATAGTGAACAAGTTAAATAGTGTTTTATTGTGACTTTATTGGTAAGCCCTCTATACCTACCCCTATATACTGTGTCAATAACAGCAAGTATAGCAAGTATTCAGTTAAGGGTTGCATCCTCATGGCCCGTAGCTTATAGACGGAGCGTCAACGCGTCTGGATCATTTATACCTAGGTGGGTTGTCACCATACAGTCCACTTTTGAAGAATAGGATAACCTACCCTGGCCACCCTACAGTCCAGTCGATCACGTCCGCCCCGTACAATAACACAACGCTAATTACACTATAAACTCACTAATTATAAAACACAATCGCACGTTCGCAGTTGAAGATCACTCTCGAAGTAATGACTTGTATCGCTATTCGCTAATCCAATACTGATTCGGTCGGTCGGTACCAACATGTGTCAGCCTTATATAGGGCGCTGGATATTTCCAGAACCTTCCATCGTAGAAAGATCTAGAAAGTTCGCGTACATATTGGTCGCGACTGACTAGGGTTCGAGAATTCTAGAATGTTCTAGCATAGAAAAGTCTCGAAGGTTCTTTACTTTACTAATTCTGCTATTCGATACTAGATGGCACTAGTAGTAACGAATGCAGCTATGTTCCTTGCTTAATTGTGGCACGCAACACTTCTTACATCCATGCTGAGAGTGAAAATTTACTCATTGAGAGTAACTCGATTATCGCCTTTCAAAATGAATGTAGGAATGGGTCCCGCGGCACTTAGGAGCTACTCAGGTTCGTCGCTCCTGCAAGAATATGTGGACATGTTGGATACAAGATGCTATCTACCTACTCTGAGCCACATACATGGCTCTTGAAGGTGTTGGAGTTATAAAAAATAGATGCAACTCTGCGCACCTTCCTTGAGTCATGTATGAGGCAATGGAAAACGGGCCTTCGCTATCCAGGATGGATTAAATGAGGAATATGTCAGGGCGAAAGTTTTAAGTCTACTTTGGTTTTACTTAGCTCTGATACAGGTCTAGGCTATCGGTTGAGAAGAGGTGGTCAGGCCATATCTCACATACATCCCACGCCTCGACATCCACATGTGTAGAGTCGAGGCTTTTTAAATGCTAAGACTCTCCGCAAGATGTGCAGTCTCAGGGAATATTTTCTCAAAGCCGATGTGGGTATCACCCCGTTGTCCTTGGCCAAAGAGAACTGGCGAAACCCTGAGCTACTTACTACAGATGACCGTAAGCAGGTATGGAGAAGCAAAGAGCTCACGAGAGCTTCTATCGGGCACTTTATGGGTCCGATGTAGATTGCTGAGCGTCCAACCAAGTAACCAGGATTATCCATCAGCAACTTGCTTTATAATACAAACTTTGATGACACCAGAGATGTGACATTTTAAAAATAACAGTACATATTTGAAATGCAAAATACCTAGTTCCATTTTGTATTTAAATGCTTTTTTTTAGAAAAGCATTTTATATTTTATTTGAAATACCTCTAAGGTCATATTTTGTATTTGCAAAATACTTTTTGCTTAGTTTTCTCACTATGGCAACTCTGAATTGAACTGCTTTCTTGTCAGGCCACATTATAATAGTAATCTATGCAGGCCACACGTTGTTTTGGGATTCTGAATATTATACATACTCGTATAACTTAAACAACTTTGACTTATTAACGAATTTGTAGAGATATGAAGGTTTTATTGTAATATTTTACGATATGAATTTCAGAGACAAATGCTCAGCAGCGCTTCGTGGTATACAGCAGCGGAGAGCCCGATGAGCGAGGTCGCACACATCCTATTACAGTACTTGCCACTTTTGACTATCTAGGCAATGGTATAGTTTTCGATCACGCTGGCAAGATACGGTAAATACGAGTATATAATATGTTTTCCTGATAAAATATCACAATATTAGTCTCCTTGAAATAAGTCTATGAAAGTAATAGCAGCCTAAGACTGTATGTAATTTAATAAAATTACTGTTTTTCAGCCTTAAATACAACCAGACTGAAGGAGTGGTACTTGATCGCGCAATAGGTCCCGTTTCACACTGGAAGTGGCACACATTGAACGATCCGCCAGTTCTACAGCAAGTTATGATCGATACTCAAATGCAACACAAGGATCCCGAAATTCTTAAACTTGGTTCATCAGTAGACGTAAAAACTAGACCAGATAATGAAGAAATGTTGGCAATAGAATTTGATAACTTTATTAAAGAGAAGAGCAAAAAATTATCTCAAAAATTAGTACCCTTTCAGATCAAAATGAAAGCTTTAAAAATCAATGAGCATTTCTCTCTTAAAGTATTAGACCAAGCTACAGTATATCTTATATTTAGAGATGGTTTAACTAACCTTAAGGTCAACATGGGAATGATACTAGACGAGAAAGAAATTGTCGATACTGATACTGCTGAAGTGGGCGAAGTGTCGAACAGTTTAGAGCGGTTCCCAGCTCGCACTGATAGCTTGGCAGGCCTACAGCGCAGTGTGGCTCACGCACGGCGCTACGAGAGACAACACGCTGAGCGAGAGCGCTTAGTGCGGCCCCCGGAGCCCTGCGTTAGTGCCGACCTCATGACTGCTGCCGCCTCCATGCCCATGCGACTGCCTTTGAGAACAATGCCCACTGGGTCGTCGTCTACTACCCGATATTGTGGTAGGAAGCCTTCAAATAATTTATATTATGATACACGTCTTCTTTGTTAAATAATTTACTTGGACTTGTAAGAAATATTGTTTTTTCCTACTTTTATGTTATTTAGATTTAAAATATCTAGAATAATTTAGTCATATTATTATTATAAGTGCTTTTTATTTTAGATAGTATTAATTAAAATATATTCACAAGCAATTGTTTTAATGAAAACGGAAATAACGACGAGCGACATCCTGACGAATTAAAAGAACCCTTAAATAACGTACGGGGCCAAAACCGGACGTGGGCACTTGTCATTGCAGCATCGCAGCATCGCCTGCATTGTACAGACGCGCCGTCGACCCGGGCCTAGTTGCTATCAGACGGCGAGCCACCCTTAGCTCGCCATCCGCAGACCCGCGCCTACGGCGGCCGGGAGTAGCCCTGCGTTTCCCGACGCCTGGAACATCTTCTTTTATTGCGGCGGCTGGAGCGTAATGTTTCCCTCCCCGCACGCGGGTGTCTCACTGCTTCGCAGAAGGAGGTAATCGCTTCATATGCCTCCTCGTTCCGAACCATGGTTTGAACCAGGGCCAGACGTGAGGTCGCTGCCGCCGATCTCCTCGACGAGGACACCCAGATGTCAGCGTAGCAAACTATCTCTTTCTGTTCACGGACGGGTATGCGCTGACCGGTGACTGTCACCAAAATGCGGTCTCGGTTGTATGTATGTACGGAGTCCCCATGGAAACGATTTACTAGTTGGGAACTAACAACTGTGCGAGAGGCTCCAGTGTCTATCGTGCTTACATGGCGTTCCGTTGACCTCACCTTTGATTATTAGGCTGTTCCCGTCATGGGTTTTTGAGATCGAAATTCTTGGGGCTCTTTGAAAATCAGCCAGCACCCGCCTGGCAATCCTGGTTTTTGTTTCCCTGCTGTTGGGCGGTGCTATTAGCCACCTTACCCTCTGGAGAGATATGTTTTTCACTTAGGGCTGATGCATCTAGGGCTGTATCCTATAAAAAGGTCGCGAACTGCTTTTTTTACGATTTTTACCTCCAATAGTAATACAATCTTATCCCAATTAAGTTTGGACATATTTCAATAGTGGAGATGTATATTCTAAATAGGTTCTGTTAATAAGAGATATTATTATAAGATAATGGTCTCTCCAACCACCCATCGCAATGATGGCGTGCCCAATCCATGCCTCCCATTGGGCATTAGGTGGCAGAGTTACAGTTTTTTTATAGTATAATGCTTAGTTGCTACTGGAACTTCTTTGCTAGCGTCAGTAATACCTTTTTGTCTGATGACTTGCTATTAATTAAGAAAATGAAAAAAAAAGCCTCAACCTCAAAAATGCTGCAACAATCACCAGGATGACTGTGGCCACATTTACTACAGCGTGATTTTGATCTATATAGATTTGCAACATGTCCAAACCTACAAAATTTACGGTACTGAATTGTTGGGAAAATGTATTGTTCCACAGGAAGGGAAGGGTAGCAACAAAAGATCCTCTTGGGTAATACTTGATCATCAAATGTGATGACGCAGGTTTCACTGGGCTTCCACTCTGTTATACCGTCCTTATATACTTTACCACAGACAAATATGTAAATGCTTCTTCTTCTGTTATGTCCGAGGGAACTGCGGTTAGGGATGTAGGAATTGATGCTGTGAACTGTGGACAACAAACTGTTAACTAAAAATGAGTTAGCATCCTGACTCCTGAGGGTGTAAAAGCCATGGATACGCAATATTTTATCTCTCTATTAACGCCATTACGAATCACATTCGCAACATTGTTAATGCAAAGGAATGTACTCGTAACGAAATTAATGGGTGTAGAGTAGTGCCAGCATTTTGCTGTGTTTCTATACGAGAAACGTGAACTATAAACGGGCCCTTATCCGCGGCCGAGTACCTGACTCGACCTATTATTAAATTTAGTGGTGGCCAAGACTTTTGGACGTTACCTTGCTAGACAGTTTAACGTCGTGGATGGTTTTTTAACGTCTGGCAGTGTAATTGCTGCCACTGCTTGCGTAGGCGCCTGTTCTCATCGACTATTGCACGTATCCGCGGCGTGGCGGTAAGATGGCCCTAACGCTCTCCAATCCGTTGGTGTTGTGGTTGTCGCTTGTAAAAATTACGCCGTATGGAATTGCCAGATAAGCGTGGTATTGCGTTCAAATGGGCTGCTCTCAAAAGTGGACGACACTCGTGGAAAATCGCTAGATGGGACGAAACATGACATTGTTAAATAGGAAGAAAACGTCGCGAAAGCACAGGAAATTCCAGAGAAGTAACCAGAGTACAAGAAAGTAACTTAATTTGTCTTGCAATACGACTAGCGCCGCAATATGGAATAAATTGTCGGCTTTGTATGAACCTAAAAGCAAGGCCTAAAAATAAATCTTTTGCTTTATACACTCAGTGCATTGCATCTTAAACAGCAAAAGATTTTAAACTTAAAATATGAAGAGCCTATGTCAGGGTTTATTTTAAAAACGAAAGACTTGCGTCACCAGCTAGACAAGTTGGTAGAAAAGACTTTGGATACTATGCATATAACCAAAGTTTTGATGACACTAACTGATAGTAGGGGAGCCCACGATGCTAAATGGGGATTTACTCGAGCGTCCTATTGGGTTGCAAAGCTTAGATGATAAGAAGAAAAAAATGTTATATGATATACCTTTCATCGGTGGGGGAAGCGGCTATAGATTTTTAAATATGTAAAAAAAAAACTGTTGCATGGACATCCTCGAGCGCGTCAGATATTGATAGCATCAATGCCCTACGTATTTATAATAATGTACGTATGTTAATCTGATCGTTTGCATGATGCGGGTGGTTGTATGTAAGGGTTGAAAACGAAAAAAAAATAATAATAATCGAGCGCGTCAGATTTTCTAAGATATATATGGTTCATCTTTATGTCCTTAACGTACTGTCTCATAATCTGACGATTATCTAGAGGGATTCGCCTGATCTGACAAAAAAATAATAGAAAAACGGTTCACCCTAAAGGCCATCCCTGCAACTTCCCGCTAATTCCATTCCTGGGCGCTTAAAATTGTACTTATGTGATATTTTGAGCTCGCTGAGTTCAAAGAAATAATATTTCTATGCATTTGAGCTCCCCCAGCTCGAAAGTCTGATAGAAGTTTCATAGAACACTATTTTTGGAATTTTCAAACCGCAATAACTTTTGAATGGATCAAGCAATTTTCACGCGGTTGGCGGCATTCGACGCAGTTTTATCATCCTCATAAGTAATTTTCTAGTTTTAATTGATCGAACCAAAAATTACGGAGTAATCCCGAAAAAACACTTGTTCGGGTTTCTTTCGTTCACGATATCTCTCGAACGAATCAACCGATTTTGACCAGCATGGTGGCGATCGACGTGGTTTTTCAAGCTCAAGGGCGAATTAGTTTTTGCAGTTGATCGATAAAGCCGTTTAAAAGTTATTCCAAAAAAACCACTTTCAATAAGTTTTTAAACTAGATTTTTGCAAAACGGAGTGAAAACAATAACATCCCGATTTTTGAAAATCTTCGATTTTCTTAGCGGGAAGTTAATTTTTTTGTTTTGTTGATTTTTTTAATCATTGAACTTAATTAATTGAAAAGCTCAGGAAATAGCATGCCAATAAATAAGTGTATGTTTTTTTAGTAGAATACATGTATTTATAAAAAAGTATTTTAAAAAAAGCTTAAAAAAATTAAAAGATATAGTAGATAGAGAAAGAGTGAGAGAGGAATAGAAACGCGGAGAAGGAAATGTAGGCATCACGCAGCTGCACGCATTTAACATTATCGACGAATTTTTGTTATTTCGGCTTGCGGAAATCGTCAGATTATATATTTTTCATTATTCTTGAATTATTTCCTTCAAAATAAAAAAAAAAATTAGCTACGCTCGAGAATGTCGAGATGACGTTTTTTTTTACAACTTTGCTGCCCTCCCTTTTCTTTACGTCACTCTCAAATTGTCAGATTTGTGGAATATACACTTTTTAGGATGTAATTAACTCACCCTACCTTAATCTGACGCGCTCGAGAATTTCTGATGGTCAATTTTTTTTTTACTAATCTGACCCTGTATCCTTCACGGGCGGCCTTATATATGGGCCTCATGTTTGGTGGAGGTACTTAACCGGGCACATGGTATCCCCCTGTATATTAATCTGCCGCGCTTTAGTAAATCCCGAAATCCCCGCTTGGGCTCCCCTACTATGAAGAGTACAAACATTTTATCTCGGTGTGGGAATCTGTTCCGGAGAGAATGCAGGGTTTTCAGTCTGGTTTCGCGATTACTAATTGAATAGGAGATAAATAATGGTAATGGTAAATGCTGAATCTGAACCAACATCAGCATTTGTGGCTTCGCAGTGATTATCCCAAGAAGTCTAATATAAAAACAAAAGTGATACTATTATAAAGTTTTGAGTGTGGTAAAATAGGTAATTTCAGAAAAGATTGTCGTCAAAGAAAGAGTCAGGTTGTCATAAAGCGGGGTCATTTAACGAATGCCCGTAGAGTGATGCAAAATAAACCAAATATGCATTTATAGTTTCCCATATAAAAGGTTTTGGTAATACTTTTTTTCTTGATTCAGGTGTTAGCGAGCATATGCTCGGTACTGGCATTGTCCCTTATAAAAAAGTCAAAGTAAAGGTACTGGCATTGTCCCTTATAAAAAAAAGTCCAAAATGTTACAGACTTTTAAATAAATATTTTACTTTGGCATCTTCAAAAACCATGAAATGGTTACTCAGTAACATAAACATAACACCTGTTCTAAAACAAAATAATTTTTGAAAAGTTAAAAAAAAACTATTTTGCAAATTGCCTGTGACTGATAATGTTCTTGTATTTATGGTCAAAGGTTTAAAACAAAACTTCAAGCAACCTATCGCTTATTAATTTACAACAGGGCTCAAGAAAATATAATTTAAAAAGTCATTAAAGAAGTACACGTTGCAGGTCTTATTATTATAAACACTATGTGTGACCAAAGCATCGTCAATGTGGGTGCCATCACAGAATTGGTAGATGAAACAAAAAAAAAAAAAAATTATTACACAATTAATAATTTTTATTACACTACACTACCACTAGGTACCACTGCTAACTATAATTAGTCAAATCTGGTGTTAGGGGTTAGGTACGGTCATAACTAAATGCTAGACATCCAGGAACTTCTTGTAGTGTAATTACGTACGTACTTAAATTCGCATTAAAATGAAAGTTGTACCCCCCCCCCCCCCCGTGGAACATTTTATCTGCTGAATTTCCACTTCATTGGTTTACATTTTAGATAAAGCCTTTGTTTATTCCTGAGAGACTAAACTGCTAGCGTAGGTACCTATAACCCTTTTACTAAAAGAATGGACCTGACGTCGATGACGCGTCTTCTACGCATGGGTACGGTGTGCAAAAAAATAATATTAAGAGTTTTCACAAACTTTGTTTAGAGTTACTTCAAAGAAATGATTGTGAAAACTCTTATTTTTTGGCCTGCTCTCTTATTTAATGGACCTGACGTCGTTTATTTATTTATATATATTATTTTTATATAGGTATCATTGTATTTAATTTATAAAAACTGTAATTCTAATGAGAATTACAATTTTTACAAATTGAAACGATTGTCTAATGCGAAATTTAAACCTTATATTAATTAGCAACACTGAATCGACGATACCGTCCTCTTTCAGTTCACAGTTAAGTTGGTAGGACTGTAATACTAGGGTTGCGGAATACTTCGTGTCTTAACCATGGTCTTAACACTCATAAGTGTTGTTATCTATATAATCCAATAACTTTTTGTTCTTTTGAACCTCGATTCACAACAAAAACTGACTCAAATTCACTATCGTTAATGAGAACCGATCATTAGTTCCTCTCCAAACCTTGACATTGGCAAAATCATCGTTAGTTAAACGATGGAGCCACAACACAAAAAAAAGGGTTGCGGAATTTGTTCGAAAGAGTCACCGCGGCCCTGGAACGCAAAGGGCACAAGAAGAATCACGGGCGGGTTTTAGTCAGTAAAAGTCTGGCACTCTCTTCCGCTCCGCCCAGAGCGGGAGGGGTCATTTGATGATTTCCCATCAAAAAAAAAAAAGGACTGTAATACTAAAAGATTGTTTCATACAGGATGTTAATTTGAAAAAAGAATTTTTTTTTTGTAGAACGGTAGAAATAAGACATAATGAGTAACGTGGTGTATTTTTTATATTATTGCGAGTTTGGTGTTTTTAAATTGAGGGAGGGTGTTAAGAATCAACCACACCACCAGCTTTTAACAACACTGCGTTGCACGATTTTGTTACCCACTTAACTGATAGGTGATTTAAAAAGCTGATGAGTCATTGAAAAAATATCACAGTCATTTGTGGTATCCATCACGTCTAGTTTTGGAGGTAAATGCCGATTAGTTTTCAACTACCGTGATTTTACGCATATTATAAACAGTTGATGTTTTGTATATAGAAAGAAGAAAGAAAGAAAGAAAGAAAAACTGTTTATTTGCGCCAAGCATGACGCACACCAAAGAATTTAAAATACAGCTTAAAACTAAAACAAAAATAATAGTTAAGAGTTGGGAAGGTATGCGTCACATTTGCGCAAAACGGCTGACGCTCAGCATAATGCTAGGACTCTTGTATTACGAGACTGAGTCTAAGCGCTGATTTTCAGCGACAGCCGGCACCGACAAAATCTATATTTTTTATTATTTCGCTTTGTTTTTATTTCGTTACCGACACGACAAGTAGTAAGAACAAAATACTTCAGAAGAATCTTCACGAATTAAACGCTTAATTAAAGCGTGAAGATTATTAAAAATAGTTGAAAATTCACTTAAAAATACAAATTGGATAAATTGTCTTTTGTTCAACTTTTCTAAGTGCGAAACTATAAAAATAAAACCAAATAATGTAAAAATTTCTACTTAATTTCAAAATTTCAAAATAACATTTAAGTGTTGTTGTCTGTGGTCTCACACGTCGATCCATTGCACCATCATAGCACAGTTGGCATTGGCAGAATTGTCGACATCGGCCATAGGCATATTTGCCATTAAAAAAATAGAAAAGAATAGAACATTTAAGTGTATTTATTTTTTAGCTAGTTATAAATGAGACGTGATAGGTAGAAAATAAGTATGCAATATTGTTACACAATAAAAATGAACACGAAAAATAACATTTCGAAGGGTTACTTCAAATTAATTTTTATCATTTGTAACGCAGTGTACCTAATCTTTGTGTTCATCTTTCTGTTGTAGTCTCTGATGAAGTATATTTCATTCACAACGGAATTCTTTTGGTCATTTGGTCATGAAACCCTTTTAAGGAGTATCAACTAGTCTATGATATGCATTATGGCACAGTCAAACCACAGAACATATACATATATCCTTTGAGTCAAGCTGACATAAACCATTTTAGTGTTAGTTGCGTTCTTCGTACTTCGGTTTTAACACTATTATCCTAATATTTTCATGGAGGGTTCTGCAGTGTAAGTGGATAAAATCAAAATTAGTATTCTGCTAATTAATAACAATAAGTACCTATTTACTACCCATGGGAAGTAGGTATTTATTGGTTAAACCAATTATATTACATGCAGTGAACAGCAGCTATGTCCATGCTACAAGGAGCGCCAAGAGTTCCAGAAACTTGTGGAACTAAAAGACTACGGTTTGGTAGTCTATTGCCACAGGACATGCACAGATGATGTTAGTACTTAGATTTCTACAATTGTTTATATACAACTAGTATTTCCAAGCCCACACGCGGTGAGACTGCTGCCTTTAGCTTGTGAGCATCTGCTACTTGATGCCGAACTTAGTCTTTAATTACGCGTTTACACCGTCGTTGTCGATGGCCGTTGAACGACTTAAGCAGTCTGGTGGTAGAGCAGTGGAGCACGGTACGGTAGATGAGAGTCTCCTTTGCTTGTATATTTAATACCTACTCTGGGTTAAACTTATTTTAATCACAGGACAACTGGGCCGCATATAAAACTCTTCCGTTACTGAGTGACTGTGTGACTGATAACGCACAACAGAAACTATTGATCATATACCTAAAGCTGAAATTGGAAAGTAGGTTCCTTGGGGTAGTGTAGAGAAGCACGAAAGAGGATTTCCTGAAATTCCTACGGAAACGGGAAAATACAGGATATGCGCGTACGAACTAGCGAGCAAAAGTTAGTACTAACTTTTTTTTTTTAACATCTACAGATTAGAGAAGATGAAGCGGTTGAGAGCGCCCTAACTACATCTAAAGATGTATTTATCTTACACAACAAGAAAAACGTGAAAATAAAAACTTCACTATTAACATCAGAACTAGGTAAAACTGTATTTTTATTAAATAAGGTGATTTTCGCACAAGTCAATCATGAAACATTTTGGATATCTGTAGAATTTGCTAATCAGTATTTAAGCTAAGCAATGGTTAAAAAGTTTTTATGAATAGTGATATTTTATAATATTTTTAAAAGTAGGTTCAGACGAGCATTTATCTCTGAAACTAAGAATGTTCCTAATTCTCAACCTTCTGCGATTTTGGTCGGCTACTTGAGGCTCGCCCTTTTAAAGACTCTGTTTGATTGCTATTATTACAAGCTCGGTGTTTGTGGCAATTAAAACAAGCATGAAATTGATTTTGATTTGCGCATTTCATTCTTCAAGAAAAAATGTATAAAGACTCATTAGACCCCACAGTCAAACCAGTACTACGGTTTTGTGGGGCAAAGTTTATAAATGTAAATCATAGTTTGAATACTACAAATAAATAAAATAAAATAAATAATAACCAAAATAAGACCCTTGAATTCGAGATTCAGAGCCCCGACTCCGTGCAGCTAAAAAGAGATTGACTTCATTATGTCGACGATGAAGCAGATATTCAATGATATCTCTGTGATCAACGCGGTGAAAATCGCATGAAAGGTCTCGACTAATGAAGTGTACGCTCCGTCCAGCACGGATCCAGATCCAAAAACTCCGAAAGCTCTCAGCTCGATCTTCAGAATCGTTTCGAGTACCTAGGTAGCTTCGTGGACGAATACAAAGTTCGTGGAAACTGTCGATACGGTTGGCTCCAAGCTTTTCAAAACTCTCCATACGTATAAAAACAAGAGGCTCTCTTATCCTACTCTCAAGCTCATGAAGGAGAGGCGGGAGATGATTTTGCAGTCTTCAGCCGATGTGTGCAGATACCGGTAGCTCAATGGGCGAATCTCTAAGTCCTAGACCTGCGGCGCATTAATACTGAAAAAATTAAAGACGCAATAGAGCGGAATAAGGGCTTCAATGTCTTTTCTAGAGATCTTTCTATTGGGCAGACACAGCTCATGAAACTGAAGAGCTATGATGACAGAACCATATCTGCCAAATCAGAGCTTCTGAGAGAGATCGAGACACTCTATGGTCAGTTATACACGTCAATGACTTAACTCGATGCGAATCTAGTAAACGATCCAAGAGCTAAATCTTTTAGGTCAACGGGTAATGCAGCGCTGTACCGAAGACATCCCGGACATCTGCCTGTATGAGATTAGGATGACTCTGAAGCAGCTTAAAAACAACAAGGTCGGGTGAGGACAGAATAACGGCTGAACTCCTGAAAGCGGGTGGAAAACCGGTTCTTAAAGACCTTCAGAATCTGTTCGATTCCGTCATGCTCGGGGGAAAAACGCCACAGGTGGATAATAGAACAGAGGTGTGGTGGTACTCTTCTTGACGATGCCTTGCTTAAGAATTATAGCCAATTTACTTCTGAGCCATATCTACTAGTTGTTTTTCAGAGACATCACGAATCGTCTCGCGCACAGGTTTGATGTCTTCCAGCCTCCCGAGCAAGCCGGATTCCGAAAAGGCTTCAGCACCGTAGACCACATACATACGCTGCGGCAGATTAGACAGAAGAGTGTCATCTGCCCCTCTGCTTAGTGTTTGTGGACTACGAGAAAGCCTTTGATTCGATCGAGCTTGGGCTGTGCCGCAGTCTCTCCAACGGTGCCAGATCGACTATAGGAATATCAAGATGCTGTATTGTTTTTACGAAAACGCCACCATGTCAGTCCGACTTCAGGATCAGATCTCGAAACCTATCCTCCTGCAGCGGGGTGTGAGGCAGGGAGACGTCTTTTCTCTGAAACTGTTCACGGTCGTAATGTCTTCAAGGTATTGGACTGGAGAAGGCTAGGAATGTCAATGGCGAGTACATCATTCACCTTCGATTTGCTGATGATATAGTCGTCATGGCTGAAACTATGGAGGATCTCAGTACAATTCTCGGTGACCTCAGTAGAGCTTCCGAAAGGATTTGTCTTAAAATGAACATGAATGTAGCAACCACTCCTATAAAGATTGGAAACTCTACACTTGAAGATGTAGACGAGTACGTCTACCTGAGACAAATGGTCTAGTTCAATCATCGTATCTTCTCGTTTCACATATCACAGTGTCTCAAAACGAAAGAAGGACGGACTTGGAACGTGATCGCTCACAAACTCCTGAGAAGGTTTAAAGTCACCCAAAGGGCAATGGAGAGCAATATTGAAGTTTCCTTGCGTGATCGAATCAGTAATGTTAATATCCGCAAGGGAACCAGGGTTACCGACAGAACCTGAAGGATCGCCAAACTTAAGTGGCAGTGGGAAGGGCACATTGTTCGCAGAACAGATGGTCGATGGTGCTGAAAAGTCTGAAGTGGTGATCGCTTACCGGCAGACGCAGCGTTGGTAGGCCTCCCATAAGGCGGACTGAAGACCAGGGCCTCAAGTCTGCTATTACAATAGTTTCAGAATGGTACTCCTAATATAAAAGCGTCATTATGACTATCCAATGGTCAATCACTGACACTCCATTGAAAAAAATGGCATAGAATGGTAATCTCGTACATAATAACAAATGATTGCATAGAAATATAATGAATAATTTGTACAAACATATATAAAAGAAATCTGGCACGACTGAAATCAAATTTAGTAGTAGTTTTTCAAAAATCATTTCTACTAACGGGTTTTGTAATAATGGCAATACGACAGTGTCATTTTACCATGATTCTATTACGAGACCATTGACCGACGAATGATCGACCATTATGAATTTAGCAGATTACGACCATTTAGCAAAATGACAGTGGGGTCGTGTTGGAATATATATCAAAAAGCAGACTTGGGGCCTTGGTGAGGGTCGCGGACAGGGATGCGAGACGCACAGGACCAGTTGTTGTAGCGACACTGTGGACGTCTTTTGGTCTAATATGATGATAATAATTATGATACCCTTTAATTAAACAGCAATAATTACAACTCTATGCACTCATTATAAACACAATTGCACTACTGATCACTTTATATCGCAGTTGAAGATTACTTTCGAAGTCAGCGCTCGTATAGCTGATCCAACACTGACTGAGTCAATTTGTTTATTCATGAATGTCCTCTCGCATACCAACCGGACCATACCAAATTCGACTGATTAACCGGACTTGCCTGTGGCGGACTTAATTTAATTATTTAAGCCTCCACCCACGGCTTGTAAAAACTTACTAACTAAGCGACTAAGTACACGCTAAGGGCACCCTGTAGGATACTTACCTCGGCTTAGGGCGTCGCTGGGGGAAACAGCTAAGAACGGGCTGGATCGAACAAGTATTATTCATTAGGGGCGTATTTACGACTACGGGCTCAGGGGTGCGGTCCTCCGGCCCACGTTCAAGCCATGGTCCGGAGCGAGGAGGCATGGGAAGCGGTCGCCTCCTTCTGAGAAGCAGTAATGCTAGCGAAGGAGGAGGCGGAACGCGTGCGAGAGAGAGAGAACCTCACGCTCCAGCCGCCGCAACAGAAGAAGACGTCCCGTGCATCGGGACACGCAGGGTGATTCCCGGCCACCGTAGGCGCGGGCCTGCGTATGGCGAGCTATGGGTGGCTCGCCGTCCGGTAGCAACCAGGCCCGAGTGGACGGCGCGTCGTGTTCCACGCGCGCCTCAAAGAGCTGTCAGCAAAGAAGACGGGGCCCCATAGGGTCAGTGCCTGCTAGGGTTGCGGAATTTGTTCGAAAGAGTCACCGCGGCCCTGGAACGCAAGGGGCACAAGAAGGATCATGGGTGGGTTTTAGTCAGTAAGAGTCTGACACTCCCTTCCGCTCCGCCCAGAGCGGGAGAAGTCATTTGATGATTTCCCATCCAGAAAAAAAAAAACTATGTTACTTAATAAATACGTATTATTTCAGCATTGAAGTTGTGTTTAAAATAAAAATATACTTTTATATTTTACTTGTTTCATTTACTTACTTACTTATCTTTAGCACATATCTTTGTGCACAAGAATGACGTTTATCGCTGACACAGACCGCACAGGTTCCCACGAACGATGTTTTTCACTTCTTGTTTACACTCAGTATTGAGCCGAACATTGAAAATCCGACAGATCGCATTCACGTGAAGCAAACACAGCGTCGGGCTGCTTATGCATAAAAAAAAAAATGTCCAGTATGTATAAATAAATACATTTTAAATCATAATTAGTACAGTCGGTGATAGCAATTACCTGACCCCCTAAAAATTAAACGAATTTGAACCTTTTGCTTGTTAGCAGTAAGACAACTGGTCAACAACACAATAAGCATAATTTTAGTAACGAATAGGTAAACATAATTTATCGATTAAGTTTGCAAAAATATGTTTATCAATCTTTGATTATATAATGTCTAGATGGAGCGTCGCCCTACTGTCAAAGCAAAGAAAACGAGGCAACAATTTCAAACATGTGTGCGTGCGGACGGTGTTTTACACTATGCATCTTTGTCTCTGTGTGCGTGAATAATGATGCCAGCTACTAGAATTCTCCCATAGATCACATATTTAAAAAAATAAGATAAGTTTAGTTGTATGTATGTAGTATTATTCAGTTTTAGTAGTGTCTGTTTTTCCTCTTTTTTAAATAAATAAAATATACAATTTAATTAGAGTTGTGTGTGTGAATGTTGTATTAAATCAGCTAAGTTAATCAAATTAGAATAATAAACTTTTTAGGCAGTTTATATAGATTGAATCTATGATTTAATACTATTAATCAGTACCAGATATTAATCATTACCAAAATGAGGACAAAAAGACGGTACAGCATTAAAACTTTATGGCGGCTCGGAACATGAGGCGAGTAACAAATTCGAGTGTCAGCGGGGGTGAGGGATGCGGTACTGCGCAGGGAGCAGCGCACTTCAGAGCCGTCATAAAGATTGAATTGGAGTGTACCAAGTAAATTATTTACCGAGCTAATAACAATTTTTACTTGGCATCGGCTTCAAAAGCATAAATATAAAGAAAGACTTAATAAATTAATCTTATTAAAATTACTCTTAGCATTTTTTAAATCGGTTTATTGAACCCAATGCAAAAATAATCATTAAAATTGGCTCATAAACAAAAAAGTTATTCGCCTAAATTATATTATTATAAAAAAGTAAAAGTATAGACGAATTAAAAAAACTCCACCTTTTTATAAATCGAATAATAAACTACGTCAACTAAACCATAAACCAACGAATATACCCACAAAAAAAATATGTTAAGTTGGGAGAATAAAAAAAGAAACTGGCAACACTGACACTGAGAGCATGTCATGCTCGCTTAAATGTTTCGCTGATGGCGGCGTGTGTGTTGGATCATTCGGTTCCCTTCAAAATGGTTGAGCTAAATGGTGCCGATACACGCGTCATGTTCGTGAACGGACGCCGTCGGTTGAGACTGGTCACCTCTTAACTGCCAATGATTTGTTTTAATCTTTATACTTTGAATCGTTTTTATAGTATACGTAGTTTTCTAGTTACTTAGCGATGATAGGTGATGTATTTGGTACTTTTTACCCTTAATTTATAATTCCGTCGCAGTTTAATAACACATACCGTCATTTTATCGCTGTTTTTTGTTTATTACTCAGCGTGCGTAATACGTAGTGACACCAAAGCGGCTCGATCGGCACTAATCGGCGGGTAAGTACTTATAGGCCAACAGTTGGCTGATATTTTTTGACACGTTTCCGCGCATTTGATGCTCTATCTAGACATTATATAATCAAAGTTATCAATTTAGATAATATAAATCAAATTAGACCTTTAAATGATCTCAAATTAGACTCATAATGAAACATAGTTAATTGTCTATTATTCTACATTCACCGGCTTTTAAGCCAACTAACGAATTAAGAGCCATTTCACATTTTCGCGCAGTTTTTTAAGATTTTAGTCGTCTTTTTTACGATCTTAGGTAATAGTCTGAAAATCTAAAATACACGTATAAGATAGATCAGTCCTTAGTATTGTTATTTAAAGTACCATATTTTCAAAAACCAACTTCGTTTCTATGTAGTGATCAATTTCCCACAACTCGATTACTGAAAAATCGTCGCAGATACAATTTTGGATTCCAAAATCTATCAAAAACATTTATAAATTTGGGTAAAAAAAATATGGTAAGCATCAGACATATCTTTTTGTCGTTACATTGCGTACTATTTTCTCGATTCTTGATTACATTAATTAGTAAAAAAATTAAAACCGAGTCCAATTTTCACGACTTTAATCTAAACTTTATCGCTATTTTTTTAACATAATAAATATAATTTAAAAGAAAATATACATATCACCGTAAACTATGTTCTTTGAAGAATATGTTTCTATGTTTTCATAACAATTGCTTTATTCAATTAGAAATAACATCGTTTTTAAAACTACTCTATATTGCAATAAATTACGATGCGCAAGCGGTCACCGATTTCAATCAGACCCAGCCTGTCCCTTGCTGCCCCTCCTCAATGACCCCGCTAAGCCGAGGCCCGTGTCCCACAGGGGATGCCCTTAGCGAGCGGCCATTTAGTTTTAAGTAGTTTACGCCCCGGCTGGGGGCCTTAGAATCTAAGGCAACCACGGGATTGCCCGGTTGAGCAGTAACCAGCCTTAATGTGCTGAACTGCGAGTAGTCCATTCAAAAAAAAAAAAAAAAAAAAAAAAAAAAAAAAAAAAAAAAAAAAAAAAAAAACGGTCACCGATCAGTACGGCGTAAACGCCCGTCGAGGTAGGACCTGTGTCACTTTTTTCCGCGTCCCGATCTTCAAGCGCGCGTGTTGTAAACCCATTATTATATTACGACTACTACGTTTTGATACTCGCTATTATTTTTAGTAAAATGATTTTTAAAGTAGAATACGATTATCGTATTCTGTAGAATAATGATGTTATTTGGTTTATTAGTTTAAGCAATGGGGAGCAAAAGTTCTGTACACCATTGTATCATAAATGGAAACGTAATTATTTAGCTGCCTTATAGAGAAACAATTTATAACAAACTTTGTAATAATTTATTGATTTAAGAGAGTGTCACTGGAGTGTCTTGCACGTTCTTCTTTATAGAGAATTACGCTTTGGAACGTGCAGATAGCTTCACCTCTTTCGACTGACCGACCTTGACAATTCAAAATTGCCTGTACAAGGTTAATTAAAATAAATGATTTAGGTTTGAGTTTGAAAGCCACGGTTTACTATTTCAATTTATTTGTAGGTATCGAAATTTAATAGCCATGTTTTATTTTTTAATTAGAAATTTTGGTTTTATCATTAGACTAGCTGCTGCCCGCGACTTCGTCCCCGTGGAATACCCGATTTTAAAATATTCTTCATCGCTGCTCGGCTCCTATTGGCTTAAGCGTGATGATATATAGCCTAAAGCCTTCCTCGATAAATGGTCTATTCAACCCAAAAAGATTTTTTCAATTCGAACCAGTAGTTCCTGAGATTAGCGCGTTCAAACAAACAAACAAACAAACTCTTCAGCTTTATAATATTAGTATAGAAGAGACGCTGTGCTGGGTACATATAAAAAGTTAGATCCGGTAATAGAAATTGTATCTTTAAGAAACAACTCTTGATTTAAAGCATACGGTTATTGAGCAGCAAATAACATTATTATTTTAATATTGTAGGAGAAAGAATGTTGACTGTTAGACGATTGAGTGAACCATTCGGAATCAATCGTAAATATTTTATTTTATTACGGAGCCTTTCCCGACACTCTTATTCTGTTGCGGCTGGAGCGTGAGGTTTCGCTCTCCCTCACGCGGTCTACCTCCTCCTTCGCTAGCATTACTGCTTCGCAGAAGGAGTTCATCGCTTCCCATGTCTCCTCGCTCCGGACCATGGATTGTACCAGGGCAAGTCACAAGAGGTCGCCGCCGCCGATCGCCTCGATGAGGACATAGCGTTGCTCCGCCCACGCAGGGCAGACATCCACCGTATGCTCCACCGTGTCCTCCGGGCGATCCACACAGTGTTGACACCCAGATAACGGAACCCTTATAGGATCATTTTATTGTCCGCCAGTCTGTCCGTCTGTCACGACCCTTTTTCTCAGGAACTTATGGAGGAATAAAGCTAAAATTAATATGAATTCCTCAAATATGTTGAGACTAACTTGGAGCTGTGAAAAAAATCAAGTTCTAAGACAATGCAATCTAGAGATAAGGCCGGTTATGGTGCATATTTTGACGCCCGCAAAGGAATCAAAAGTTCAAAACCAATAGGGAACATTCCGGTGACCTAGAGTCATGAAATTTGGCATGAAGATAGATTTTACAGTACTGTAGTACTACAATTTTCTGACTTTTTCTGTACTTACCGAAAAAAAGTTAGAAAATTGGGAATTTGTAGTTTTCTCTTATTAAATGATGTAAAATATTTTTTGCAATTACAATTTATTTCAACAAGTTTGCCCTTCAATTTAATTTGCTTATTTTTGCCAGAGTAATGAGAGTGCTTTCATAGTTTATAAACTTCCGTAGAACCCGGAAAAAATCAAAACTCGATCGAAATAACACGAGTCTGACTCGCTTTATCCAGTTTTTTCCTTAATTTTCAATTTGGATTTTTACAAATTTATATATCATAGTTTATTTAGCAGTAAATGATACAATTTATAGAAGAACGGACCTGTAGCGTTAGACCACGGACTTAATGAATCAATTAACGAACTTGATGAACTTTCAGACTCAATCAATTTGGGGATTCTACCGAATTGATATCGCTATTTCACTTTATTTTTAAAGTGAGGGCGCAAAATTATTGATGACTCTGCCCGCGTGGAATAATTACTAATTTGATTTTGAAACATTCTTCATTGGTGTACCGCTCCTATTGGCCTTAGCGTCTCAGACTGAAAGAAATTTTCAAATCGGTCCAGTAGTTCCTGAGTTTATAGCGAGTTCAAGCAAACAAACAAGCTCTTCAGCTTTATATATTAGTATAGAAGTATAGATAACAATACAAAACAAAGCCGAATGTTGAAACTAACATATTTGAAATATTTAACATGATTGAATAAAGTAACTAAGAGCTTCTTGCAGGTTTTTCTCCTTATGTAAATTTTCGTTTTGAAAACTACAATCTCACTAGTTCTCTGACTTACCGACCCCTTAATTATGCAAAAGTGCCCGTAAAAGATTTACTTACCGCATACGTCTGTAATTCATTTGTCATTATGTACGAGATTACCATTCTTTCAATGAGTGTTCAGTGGTTGACCATTGGAAAGTCATAATGACGCTTTTATATTAGTAGATTACGAAACTTGTCAAAATGGACCATTATAAGACCAATGATAGACCATTCTGACACTATTGTAATAGCACTTGGGGCCTTGAAATCCTTAATTCTACTGCATAAATGAAATCACTTTTTAATAACTCGCCAACAAATGTGCATTACGATGTTAGCAGCTCAAGATTGTTTAGTCCGTCTCGAAACTCGCGCTACACTGTCGGCTCGGTTTTTGTGTGGGTAACTTACGCACACATACAATATGCTAGCATTTTTACCTAAACTCGAGCGTTCAAATTTTGTGAAATGGCTCTTAAGGAATAACTATAATTATAAATGAAGCACTACACTTACCGCTATATTAAGTTTCGTAGCAATCGCTTTAATACCAACATTCTCCTCATGCAAATAGATTATTTTGTATTTTAAATAATCACTCAACTCAACTTGGACATGACGATTAAACTATCAAAACTGATAACAATTAATAAAAAGGAAAAAGCGTGGATTTTTTACAATATAGTAAGGCAAAGTAAAAATATTCGCGCGTATTCACTGCTATTTGTGCATAGAATATCTTGTTCAATTTATTCTTCTACCCCATATTCCTAATGACATATCTATAGCAGTTTTGGTTGAATACGCATATTGACGTCTAACTACCCACTTATTAAAATAGGTGAACAGTTATAAATAAATGACCTAATACCAACCTCTTAAAGCTCAAGTTTGCGTATCAAAATTATTTATTGTTTCTGTTCAACGAGTAGTGTTAGTCTGATAGACTCATACATATTGAATAACGCTTAATGTTATGAGCATAGGGTGTAAAATCGAGTAATTTTTAGGGGGGTCAGCTAATTGCTATCACCGACTGTACATTTATAAAACGTCCAAAAACTACGAGGTTTGGGTCGACAACGCGTCGTGTTTCTCGGTCGCCTCGAAGAAATTGTCAGCAAAGAAGACGGGGTCTGTCCCTGCGAGGGTTGCAAAGTTGTTTGAAAGAGTTACCGCGGCTCTGGAATACAAAAGGCATTAGAAGGAACACGGGATGGTTTTAATCAGTAAAAGTCTGACACTCCCTTCTGCTGCACCTGCACCCAGAACCAAAGAAGTTATTTGATGATTTACCATCCATAAAAAAAAGTTTACGATGCACGATAGGATTAATTCCGAAAAAGAGCATTAATTTGAGTAAAAACATATGTATATCTATCATCGTCACTGGCGTAAAAACCATTTTTAAAACAACATTATTGTGAGTTATGAGCATAACAAAGCTGCAATTTTAATTGCGCAGCTATGTTGGATATTTTTCGGACATTAATATATTTATTAAGGAACACCATACTAATCATAAACTGTCCCACTTCCAAAATTAAGCGGAAATTTGCAAAACTTAAAGTAACGAAATGACAGTCATTTTATCGATATCAATAACAGTATGAGAAATTTGCGGGTGAGTGAATGTACGTCAAATGCACTGGTTACGTTAGTGTGACAACCAATTACAAACTCTCAATCTAAGTGCGTGTGGTTTATTAGTATGCGTAATGCGTGTACGTATAGGTATTATGCTTGTAGTGGAATTAAAGAGTGGAAGATAAGCGGCGACACGCGTTCTAATACAAATCTACAACTATTTCCTTTCTAACCTCTTTTATCTGTTCTGTGTTCAGTACCATAACGTGAATTGACGAAATTATATAGTTAACCCTGGGCAATTTTAACTGGAAAGAACTCCATATATTTTAAGTACTTAAATATTACCTACTGCTTCCAGAAAAGAAAAATATAAGCTGCCCACGCTGTAGAAAAAGATTTGAGCATGCACAAGAACTCATGAAAGAAGTGAAGGCAATAGATAAGAAAATTGTAATGGGTATATGTGACCATTGTCGTAAAAGAGCACAATTTAGAAAAACACCATGTTGTGCCTGCGAGAAAATTGTGAAACTATTTAAAACGGTTAAACGTGAGCAAATGGAAGACATAAAAAAGAACGTAAAAGTATTGCCATCAAAAACGGGGCATATTCGCAAAGACAAACAAAAAGAAATTCGTGCATACTCTGACTTACAAATCTATCAAGATATCAATTCACCTGCAGCTGGGCATACGCCAGAAGTCCAGCAAATGTTTCACTCGGATACACATTTTCAAACAGATAGCACAGAATTGAGCGAAACCGATTCAAAAGATGTTTGTTTAAAACAAGCTGTGGCTTTTAATGAACCTATTAAACCGATTAAAACATCTTTCTTTCACACGCCGCATGAAATGGTAGACTCAGATACTACTTTTGTGGAGACATTTGTAGATGTTAAAGAAACCCCGAGACCTTCTATTAAAAACCGTAAACAAGAAGAAAAATTCGAAGATACACCTTCAATTGATGCTAAAGAAGAATTGAAAAGAAGACATGATATTAGTTTGAGGCAGATGGTCAAACTAGAAAAGGATTCTCGAGCTCCGTTATTTATATCCAAAAGACCTGATGTATACGAGACCCCAAAAATTGCTCCTTGGATACAGAAAGAGCCAACTCCAAAAGATTACGTGGAGCCGGAACTAGAAATAAAAAAAATACCAACAAAAACAAAACTTTATCGTGTCCCTCGAAATCTAGATTATGTATCTAATAGACTGATAAAATTCGGATCGTCAAGAAACATACAAAGGAACGTACAAGATTTTGAGGGAAGTAAAGTCGACAAATATAATCACGATAAAATGAGAATAGGATTATATGATTCGGAAGAAAGAACTCAGAATGTTATAAACCAGGAGGCCCGCTATTTTCCGACTGATGTAAAATTAAGTAGCAGTGTAGACAAAGTAAAAAAAACAGAAACACATGTGGCAAAATCTAAAAGTGTTCCCATCACGTCTGTTTCTCACGTTTTAAAACCCCAATTTAGTTTCTTTTTCCCAAAAGAAGAAGAAAAGAATGAATCGCACAAAAATCTCGATGTAAGTTCTTCACAACTTATTATAGATACTCAAGAAAAATTGCGACTAGAATCTGAAAGATTAAAAAGAAGAAAGGAAGAGGAACGCCAACAAAAACTAGAACACGAAAAAAAGAAAAAACTTGCCCGAGAAGAGAAAAAAAGACTGGCTGATGAAGAGAAAAAAAAAATTGTGGAAGAGCAACAAAGATTGGTTAAAAGAGATAAATCCAGAGACTTTATTTTAAGAAAAGAGGAAGAATCTGATATTTTCAAAAAAGACACGAAATCAAAAACTGTACACAGAGATAAAGATGATGTTAGAGACAAAACCATGATGAAATTTGGAGACAAACCAAAATCCGACGAAAAAGGTGACGTGGCTCTGACTTGAGAGCAGTTCGTCCTTAATTATGGAAATGAATGATGCGACGTCCAAACTCCTTTGTCGTTGAAAGCAGTGTTGCCAGAGTATGACAAGGCTAAAAATAATAATTCTGTGTTACTTTTTTGCGCTTATCTATAAAAACAAATATTTAATAAAAAACAACAAAGAATATCTTTGTGAAGTAGAACACACTTTCATTCGTCATATTAATTTTGAGCCATAGTCGCATGTATAATGCACATACACACTTGAAGAATGAGAAAGGAAGATAAAATGATTACGATTCCGAAGCGAAGTTTAATTGCTAAACCATCATTGCACAATTTTTTTAACCCTTAATCTTCTTCACTGATGTATAAGTATTGAATTCTTTTAAAGCTAAAAATAAATAAATGGCCATATTTTAGTTCGAACTTTAACGGTTCTACATAAAAATTTAATGTTACTTTTCTCGAGAAAATTTTACTTTGTGTCATCTTAATTTTGACTATCGGCTACTGGCAACATTGGTTCAATGACTGACGGGGCTCCGTCGCAGAGAGACCTTATTAAATTGAAGTTTAATTAAAATTGGTTAATATATTTTATTTATTTCCAAGATTAAGGACTTGCAAGATCGGACCAAATATCGTAAAGAGTAAATGTAAAGGACTTAAAAGAACAGCCCAAAGAATTAAAAACAAGTATCAAAAAATTTAGAGACTCACCAAACATTGCATAAACGTCACTTGGCATTTAGCTTTAAAGTTTCCGCCTCTATCTTGGACTTGTAGTTGGAACCTTGTCGACAAGGTAGCATTCGATGCGGTGGTGACATAAAACGCCGCCACTGCTAAACAGTGTTCTTGTTACTAATGCAAATCTTTAAAATTACCACTTTGCCAAGAAACGTGCTGTGTGTGTGTTCAAATTTTTAAGTCAAGACCGAGATAAATATACATTTATCTCGGTCTTACTACTTACCTACTTAAAAATTTGAACATAAAGATGAGGGTGTGGATGAAGAAGAAAATTTTAAAACGGAAAAAGAAGAAAAATTACAAACTGACGACGAAAAGTTAAAAAGTGAAAAAGATATAACAATAAAAACAAAAAAAAAAGAAATTGCTGAAAACCAGCAAAGAGATAAACAATCAAAAATATTACGTGATAAGAACCAGCAACAAGAAATAACAGATAATATAAAACTAAAAGATTCATTAAGGAAAGAAAAAATATCCAAGGCAGGAAAGTCCATGACAAAGAAACGAGATATCTTCAGTAATTTAGAAATGTCAACCTCAAATATAGATGAATCAATCAATAAAGAAAATAAAGAGATATCTGGAATGGAAAAAAGAAGCAAACTTTTAACAGACAGAGAAAAGGCAAAAACACGAAAACAAACAGAAGAATTTAAGAAATTACAAGCTAAATATTTAAAAGAAAAAGAAAAAGAACAAGCTCTAAACAAGAAAGAAAAACTAGAATTAGAAGCGCTAAAAGCAAAACAAGATGCTGAACGCAAAGCAATTGAAAAATTAAAAATGAGTAAGAAGTTAATTAACAAAGCAGGCTCCAAAAATCATGTTAAAACAAAAAAAGTAAATATAATAAGGCCCTCTGATATTGACCCTGAGCTGCTAAAGTCTCATAAACGCGATCACAATAAAAGTGGGCAAAAATCGCCTGTCTGTCCAGTTTGCTTGGACTCTGAATTAGAATTAGACGTTTTAAGCTTAGATTACAAAACAAATCTTAAGAAAGATAATATAATGGATATTATAATTGGTGAAAAAATCTATAAAAATAAACCACGTCTTGAGAAAATTCAAAAACCAAAAGGTGACCCTATATTTTTTCAAAAGGATATACGTATACAATCAGATCAACAGCTCAAGCAAAACGTGCAAATGGTTGAGCAAGCTACAGAACCAGTACAGAAAAAGATTCTATCAAGTCTCTCAGAAAAGGATGCCGAACAGGTAAGTGCAGTATTACTTTGATTACTTACAAACGCGCAAATTGTTGCTGTTGCCTTTCGGCAGACGCGGTAGACACCAATTTTTCTCAGCTTTTTCTTATACACAGCTTGTAAGTTAACAATGCGTTTTTAACTTCGTATACTTGTTCATGAAAAAATGTTTCATTCAAAATAAGATTAGACATTGAAATAAATCTTTTTACAGTCCGTTCAACCGATTTTGACTTCTATTGCGTTGGTGGCATAACAAATGGCAGCTGCAGTAAACAGTCGGTATTATAATCACGTTTTTGCTTTTAATACCATCTTTATGCCTATGGAATAGAAGTAAAAATCGTTTGAACGGACTGTAAAAAGTTTTGTTTAATTGTCTAATCTTATTCTGAATGGAGTATAGATTGCCCAAAAAATGGGTGAGCTGAGCTTCCACAAATGTCTCATTTTTTTTCAGATTTTGATGGAATCTGGTAGTGGTATGATACACTACGCGTTATCTGATCGCACCTTCATTGACAAGGGTTGGACTGTGCTGCCCACAGAAAAAGTAGTGCGAAAGGTAAATATTTTGGAACTACTATACGACTGCAGCTGAAAGCAGTGGTGGTTCTCGTGATTTTGAAGTTAAATTTAGGCAGGCGTTTCGGTTAATGTAATTTGTCTCACCTGACCAACTGCTCTCGAAACGGGGAAAAAATACGTCGTGATGAAATCGGCAAATCTTCTAGAACCACCAACCAACTCCCACCGAACAAAGACAACATATCGATTGTTTTTTTTTTTATTGCTCTGTTAATTGCATTGGATTTATGAGTTCGAGGTAAAACACGCACGTAGCTCAAAAAGTGAATTATGCGTTTTTGTTGTTGCTTGCTTATTTATAGATGAATGTTTATCGTATGCATCCGTCACATCCCGAGTTCGACTGGTTCAAGCACAACAAGAATAAACGACTGATGACTTACGACACCGGCGAAAGACTAGCAGAGTTCGATGACAACGGACGAGGTCGGTGGTATTACAGAAATGGTCGACTGGCACTGGATTATTATGATGCCGAAGGTAGTATATCAATATGTATGGGTATTACTTATACTTATATATGTAGCATTTATAGCGTAGCCTAGGAAAATGATGTCGAATATAACGGTAACTTTGCAATCATTCTTAACTTTGTTTTTTTGTCTTTCAAAGTATTGTAAACGGAAGTAGTTATTAAAGTATAACCCGCGTAAAGTGTTCCCCCGCGATTTCGTAGTTTAGGTTTGCTTACCTCCATGAAGGTTGTGGCCGCGTAAGCAGGACGGTGGGGTGCTCTGCCGAGCAATTGAAGGTAGACACCATACGCGCTGACTGCTCCATGACGGCAGCCAATACCATATATACCAGGGCTGGGTTTCTGCGCAGGTGAAGCTGCTGGAACCCAGACCTCGAGATGCAACTCGGAGGTGAACCGCAGTGAACTTCGTTTCCGCTGTGATCAGCCCGGTCACAAGGCCGGCTCCTGTAACACCACGCTGTACTGCATCGCATGTGCGGCCGCTGGCAAGGCGGCCGAACACTGCTGAGCTGAGGGCTGAGGGTAAAACCCGCGCTCCACCCGCCAAGGCCGGTGGCAAGAGGAAGCTATGACTGCGGTAGCCGCGCCGGAGTACCCACAGGGAACCTGGGAGGAAGCCGAAATGGAATGCCAATAACGGCTCCATTACGCCTCCTCCAGGCACACATTAACTACTGCACCGCCGCTCTGGACCTGTTGCTCCAAAGCATAGTGCAGTGGTTAATAGTATCGTGTACTCGCACACAACACAACTCCCTTTTAGGGATTTGTTTATCGTCATCGTCAGGTATCGTTCCTTCCCCGTGCTTAACACTAAAATAACAAAAAACAAGTTAATTATTGTTAATGATTTTTATTGCGAAATGAAATGATAAGTAAAGTTCATCATCATTTGCCTAGCCCTTTTCCAACTATTCCAGTCAATTCTTGCTTGTTCTCGGGGACTTCATTGCCAAGAACTTGGCTTGGGGTTCTTGGCATTGAAGTCCCCGAGAACAAGCATGGACTGGGCCAGGACTGGTCGTCCTAAACCGGGGTTCTGTCCGCGAGGCGGCTACTCCGCCCCGTCGACCATGTCAGAAATATGTGACGTAGCAATGCCCCGGGTCCAGCCACGACCCGCTAGCCGCCAAGCTACTAATGGTCGCGTCTACGCGCTGCTCGTACACCAAGCATCGCAGGCTCTTTATGCGACCTCCGGCTACGCAGGCCAGGAAGGCGAAACTGTACGACGAGTACAGAGCGGCGAAGACCGCCCTCAAAGATGCTGGAGCTTTTGAACGGGGATCTATGGTATGATGATTTCCCATCATCATATGACTTCAGAAGAAAAAAAAAAGGATTTCATACCTCAAGAGAAAAAAAACGGAACCCTCATGTACAGTTTGTTATCCGTCTGTCTGTCAGTATGACTGGCATGACGCTTTTTCTCAGGAACACGTGGAGGATGTTGAAATTAATATAAAAAATAGGTCAAATAAAAAAATCAAGCTTCTAAGACAATGCAATAAAAATACTACAACGTAATAAGCTCATTTTTGCGACATATTTTGACACCCGCTAGTAAATGAGCTATGCCTGGTTTCTGAGGCGTTTATCGGGTCCGTTACTTCATTTGACGTTTTAGAAGCTCGTGTCTAAACAATAACAGCCGCACGGGTCGCTCTCCTAGTTTAAGCAATGATTGCCACGGTTGTTCTGTGAATGGTTGACCATCTTAACACACCAAGTTTCCTCCGCACCCCAGAAAGTACGTTAAACCGGTGGTCTTGGCTGTCATTTGTAAATCTTTGGCAGTAGTTGCGGATTGTAAGATGCCAGTTAGTCCCCAGTCTTGCCAATAACTACCGAGTTACCTAGATCATGGATTGTGGAGGACTGGTAGACAACCGCACCACGTATTCAGCTGAATTCGGATTGACCGGAATAGTTTGAAAAAGGCTAGGCAGATGATGATGAACTTTACTTATCTTTCCATTTCGCGATAAACATCATTAACTTTTAACTTATTTTAGTGTTACCTCATTTTAAGTGAATAGCTAGGTTAAGGCTAGTTTAAATAAACAAAACTATATAACTTTTTACTTGCATTAGCAAAATGATTGATGACCTGTTGCTCATCAGTCTGACGTTGGAGTAATAGAATTTATTTATTTTATGTCAGTGCCACGAAAATTAAAAGAAAGACGAAATCCTTTTGAAAAGTTTACAGATGAGACATTTAAGTTATGGAGATCTATATCGTTTTGCATATTTAAGCACACTGTTATACACCCAAGCAATATCATCAGCCCTGCTCTAGCTGCTGTAACGCATAGATAATATTAATTGTCTGTGTTGGAATTGAACAAATATTGATTACCTACTTACATTACAACTTCACGTGTTCACAAAACTACTGTTTCAAGTGTGGTTCATAAAGTACAGCATCATTTCGGACTATTTAATTTGGGAGACTTTACGCTAATGGCTGAGCGGCACAAGCTGGTTCGTAAGGCATAATTCAGGGAGGGTTTTGACAGGGGCCTCGCGCTGGGCCTCGTCAGCGAGGCCAAAATACGGAACATGGTCTGTTGTTGTTCATTCTAAGCGTGCTGGTTTCCCTAAAGTTTTCCTAAATCAGAGTTCCTGGATCGTCGGACTCGACGAAGGTACGCTACGGTTGGCGAATCCCCTGAGTATGGCGAGTAGGCGAGTAACCGATACGAATAAGGGGTTCTGGTGCTTTTCAACGGATTCAATAAAACGCTTTGTAAGACGTGTCATCAACTGGTTAACGGTCGGGATTCAAAGGTCGACACGGAGTCTTTCATTGCTAACAAACCACGGGGTGCACGTGGTCATTGAACATTGCAGTAATACTCCTTAGGCCGGGATTTGACATATGCCGCTTATAATTATTAAACGGCGCCGACATGTACACGATTCAAGAGAAAAAGATTGAGTCAGTAATGATTACACAGTTGTAACCTCAAGTTGATCACTGAGTGAGTGGGACTAGAGAAAGGTACATATCCCGTAGCTTTCCAAATGCCTTTCAGTTTATGCTGAACAGCTCTGCTTTGACTAGTTTATCGATTGTTTGTTATAGAATCGAGTTAGACAGCTGCTATATAACATAATGTTTTATTCTACGATATAAATTTCAGAGACAAATGCTCAGCAGCGCTTCGTGGTATACAGCAGCGGAGAGCCCGATGAGCGAGGTCGCACACATCCTATTACAGTACTTGCCACTTTTGACTATCTAGGCAATGGTATAGTTTTCGATCACGCTGGCAAGATACGGTAAATTTTAATAACTTTCATATAGAATAAGCACAACCCAGTAAGCCAGTAACTAACGTTTATGAAAAGTAATACTAGCCTAAGCCTGAAATTTATGTCACTTATTACAATTATTTTTTTCTCAGCCTTAAATACAACCAGACTGAAGGAGTGGTACTTGATCGCGCAATAGGTCCCGTTTCACACTGGAAGTGGCACACATTGAACGATCCGCCAGTTCTACAGCGAATCATGATCGATACCCAAATGACACCCAAAGACCCTGATATTCTACGACTTGAATCACTAGAAGATAAAACAAATCGACAAGAAAATGAGGAAATGTTAACAATAGAATTTGATAACTTTATTAAAGAGAAGCGAAAAAAGTTATCCCAAACATTTAAACCCTTTCAAATCAAAATGAAAGCTTTAAAGATAAACGAGCATTTCTCTCTGAAAGTATTAGACCAAGCCACAGTATATCTCATTTTTAGAGATGGTTTAACCAACTTACGGATCAACATGGGTATGATACTAGACGATAAAGAAATAGTGGATACCGACACTTCTGAAGTGGGCGAAGTTTCAAACAGTTTAGAGCGGTTCCCAGCTCGCACCGATAGCCTGGCGGGCTTACAGCGTAGTGTGATTCACGCATATCGCTACGAGAATAAACAGGCTGAGCGGGAGCGCCGGCTGCTGCGCCCCGTGCCCTGCACCAGTGTCGACCTGATGACTGCTGCCACCTGCCCATGCGACCACCTTTGAGAACAATGCCCACTGGCTCCACGTCTACTACTGAGTATCCTAGTAAAAAAACTTTTGCACAATTTGTATTATGATACTCGTCTTTCTTATTTATTTATTAATTTGGATTTATATGAAATATCCTTTTGTCCTAGGTACGTTTATTTTATTTCGTTTCAAAATATCCAAAAATAATGAAGCCTCATTATAATTATTAGTAAAAGTGTATATTTAACTTTTTCCTTAATAAGTTTTAAATAAAGAATATTTTAAAAATAGTGAACTGTTTTCATGACCTTTTCATGGGAAAGGAAGGCACCTAAAGTGACACCGCGTCTATAGTTATATATTTCAAACTAGCTGTGCCTGCGACTTTGTTCGCATGAATGTCGTAAAAAAGTATGTTACACGGATAAGATGTACGTTACAGTAAATACGCTGCATTATCTGACCCCTCTTAGAAATAATAAAATAACAAGGTTATACCTCTACCGTTTAAAATGCCGACCAGCCCTGATATCTCCTGGTACCTCGAATCCTGTTGATTCTTAATTGCGCACTACTTCAAATGAATTAATAATACTGACTAGTAAACCAAATTTTTTTTTAACGTAAATTATTATTTAGCCAGGAGCGAGCTTCACCAAAACAGTAGCTTTGGTGAAGCTCGCTCCTGGCTAAATAATACAGTGATCGATGTTCTTGTTAAGCGACGCTTGCCAAGGTCGTTCAAAAGTGCATAACGCGAATGCACAATATTTGGTAGGCAAGATAATATCTTTTAAATACCTATGTTTATTACTTTATTAACTTATTTATAGTAATGATAATATATGGGTTTTACGACTGTCAATAGGGAAATCAAACCACGTATAACCCCTACTAGTGCTGCCTCTGGTGGATCTTTTTTAAATCTTCAGAGGAAAAAGGCAATTACTGCAGCTAAATTATGAATGGATATATACAGCCTTGGCCAAAAGTCTTAGGCACCCCTAACTTTTATTAAAATAATGAAGTAAAACAACTTTTAGTATCTATATTTATTTATTTCTTAAATATTAGGTAAATATAAACAAGAAAAGCTTAAAATCTAGTAGGTCCATTCGAGCTGCGTACTAACTTTGTACACTCATTCTTAGAAATACTGTTCCATTCTTGAAGTAATGCATTTTTTTGACGTTTTTGATGTAATACTATGCTCCTTTAAAATACCCCAAAGATGCTCAATTGGGTTGAGGTCTGGAGACTGTGCCGGCAAATCCAACACCTCAATATTATTTTCAATAAACCAGCGCATCACAGTCCCTGACTTATGACACGGTGCGTTGTCTTGCTGAAAAATGACCGCGCCGTCTAGGTTGGTGTCACCTTAAATGCTTGTTAGCGATGGTATTACAGCAGTTTCGAATACTTGGTATGTACTTTTCACTGTTCATACGACCTTCGCAAACAAAAATTTCGCCAACGCCATCGGCAGCCATGCAGCCCCAGATCATAATGCTACCTCCGCCGTGCTTGACAGCAGGTACAACGCAATCTGGATGGTATTCTTCGCCCACACGACGCCTCACAAAGGTCACATCCGATGTTCCGAAAACCTGGTTGAGGAAAAAACAATAACAATTAGGAAATTGACTATAATTTGTATTATTAGAATGGAATTAAAATGGAAACGTTCTTAATATAAGAAAATACTAGAATTGACTCACCTCAAAGTTAGATTCATCAGACCTCACCAAATTAGCCCAATCTTCCTCTGTGAAATGTTGGTGCTGTCTGTAAAGCCCATTCTAGGCGCTTCTTTTTATTAGTTTCTGACAGCCAAGGCTGCCGTCGCGCTGTACGCCTTCCGAAATTAAAGTTATTTTATACATTTTGGTTGTATGTTTTTTTTTGTAAAAATTCGTATACAGCCTTTTTTTTTCAATAGACAAGTGAGAATGAGAACGTCATCAATGTGGTCGAGGCCACACATTATCAAATTTAAATGGCACCACATGACAAGCACCAGCTTTCGAATATAAAAATAATCATCAAAATCGGTACACCCACTGCAAAATTATGAGCACCATAGATTTTATATTTCTATGGGTACACAAAAAATACAGTCCTTTTTTAGGGTTCCGTAGCCAAATTGCAAAAACAGAACCATTATAATTTCGTCATGTCCGTCTATCCGTCCTTCTGTCTATATGTCACAGCCGTTTTACTCGGAGACTATTACAGCTACATAAATGAAAATTGGTAGATAGGTGCAACCTGTGAATCGCTATTCAATAGTGCTGTGATATTATGGAAAAAAAAAATAATTTTAGAGGTGGGTCTCCCTACATGTAACTGAGGGATGAAAAAATAAATTCCAACAAACATAATCGTGTAGTAGAATTGGAGGTTTCTAAAAAAGTTTTTCACTTAAGGCAATCGTTTTTGAGATATGTTCTTCCAAATTCGTAAAAAATGTGTCCCCCCACTAACTGTTTAAAATTCTAAAAAAAATTGAGCAAAGGGAACTTCTCAGACACTTCCAACGAAAATTAGTTTGAACATCACAGCTTATATACTTTTAGAGATATGAGAGTTTGAACAACACAGCTTGACGCAACAGTAACTTAAATATTGATAATATTAAAGGTAACATTCATTTGTGTCGACCTTTTAACTCTCTTAAAAACTTATGTTGATAGGTAAATTTCTACAACTCATTATTTTCTAACTAAATGAAACATTAGTTCTGCTACTCCGCAACAGATGGCGTTGTACCTTTTCCTGGAAGCTAAGCTAAAGCATAGCTAAATAAAAAGTGATATAGTCTATTTTATATTTATCTAAATACATATGTATTGTGAGTCAACTAAAATTTTTATAATTTTAACAGTGAACTTGGCCGGGTTTTGGAAGTGGGTTACATATAATAATGGCTCTCAAAGAGGGCTGAAAAAGCTTATTGGAAACCACGTGGACATTTTCATTATTGTAGAAAATATTTTAAAATGGAATAGGCAATTAAAATAATAAAATGATGCAAAGGGAACACTACTACTACTACTACTTCCGGGTTCAAAAGTATCCTGTGTTATTCCAGACTATAATCTACTTCTGTGACTTTCAATAAAACCTGTTCAGTAGTTATTGCTCTAAAGAGTAACAAACATCCATACACACAAACTTTAGTGTTTATAATGTTAAATTAGTAAGGATTTTGATAGTACTTATCTCTTTTTGGAGATCCAAGCTCAAACCGGGCTCTATAGATGTCGGCGACGAGACTCCATCTGCGCTCCAGGGTGATAGTCGTGATAGTGATTCTAAGTACCTTGATTGTTTTTATTATTTTCTAGTTAGCATTATAAGGTTAATTAATGTGTATTGTTTCTCATAAGAATCTAATCACACCGTGTTTTGATAGCTTTTAAGACTTTGTACTATAAATAATTAAGCCTACTTGAAAATGTAATTTTTTGTTTATGAAGATATTATTATAATATCAGTGTCAAATGATGGGTTTTTCGTGCTGCACACACTATACGCATTCAGGGGTGCATAACCGTGTTGCGGAATTTGTTCGAAAGAGTCACCGCGGCCGGCGGCCGTGGAACGAAAAGGGCACAAGAAGGATCACGGGTTTTAGTCAGTAAGAGCCTGACAGTCCGCCCAGAGCGGGAGAAGTCAATTGATGATTTCTCAAACAAAGAAAAAATAAAAGGGGTGCGTAGCCGGCACAAGGAAGAGTCAGGAGAGTACGTCCACCCAAGTGGGAGTCCCAGGGCGACTGTGCGGGCACTGGGCGTGTCCCAGCTGTTCGAGACAATAGCATATTTTTCGTTCGTTTAGAAAATAGAATCAAGATATTTAATTCCAAAACCATTTATCAATAGGGTCAAGGTCAAGACATACATTTTGGTTCCCTCAAATATTTACTAGCTACTTATGTTTTAAAAACATATGTCATGTGACATAATCAGAAACTAAAATATTCTTTTTCCATTCAGCTATAACTTTTGCTAGCAGTTTTTATTTTATTAAGTCAAAAATCACGCTAGCTGCGTGGTTCTGAACAGGCCTTTAGTTGGTATTTAATTTTGAAAAAAAAAAAAAACCTTTTTTTGAAGGAGCCACCGCGGCGCCACAGATTACTAAATAGTTACTGCGGCGCTGGAACGTAAAGGGCATTTAGAAGGTTTAGAAGAACACGGATGGATTTTAGTCAGTAAGAGTTTGACACTCCCTTCTGCTCTGCCTGAAGCGGAAGAAGTAATTTGATGAATCACCATCCTTTAAAAAAAGGATTACTTTTTTATCCCTTTTTTCCACCTTACCTCACAAAACAGGGAAAAGCATTCGTATTATTATGCATTAATCGTAATATTATTAACACCAATTTCTCAATAGACGCACTGTTTGTAGGTTTATTAAGTGATTCGGGTATTTCAATTAGCATAATCAAATACCACATCACTAGTGACGTAGGTATATTTGTATATTTTGAGGGCCAATCTTCGCCTCAAATAAATTAATAATTCGGAACGAATATTTAAAATTACCTATTTATTTATTTATTATATACTTATTGTACACCGGGGATAACAAAATAAAAGAAAACTACAAACTAAAACACATGTACAATAGGCGGCCTTATCGCATTCCGCTATCTCTTCCAGGCAACCTGGAATTGACAGTTATTGCCTCGATATAAATGGGGTTGTCATCGGTACAACATTACTATAAATTATTTAATATATACACACATAAATAGATACTACAAAACAAAGTTCAAACTTATTTTTGGTTCAGTTATATAAATCAAGTGAAAAAATTATGTAGGTACATACATAAAATATATTATAGAGAAGACGGCAAAAAATGATAGCAATAAGCCATTCACCTATTTTCTATTACCTTTAACAGATTTTAAAGTACCTAGCACATGTTTTTGTCGCCGTAAGTCGTCGTTGGTGTTTTAGCAGCCGATTATGGGTGTCGCTAGAAAGCGTTGTTGGCGTTCAAAGGGTTCAAATTCTTGACATTTGACGATTCTGTGCTGCCACCTATAGGTGGCTACCTATACTTCCTGCACGCTCTGTTTAGCCATGTTTATATTAGTGGAACCATGTGGAACGATCACGAAGGAGACTGTGTCATCTAGCATTGCAATTGCCGAAGTATTGTAAGTCAAATTTACTTGGCAACTCTTGGCAATGACAATTCTGTGCTGCCACTTATAGTTCCCATAGATAATACACTAACATGATAGCTAATAGTTCCTGCACGTTCCCTCCGACGCCTCCGCCTCCGACGAATAGTACCTCATCTATGGTGTTTTGTCAAATTGACAACCATTTTTGTATTTATAGCGGTTTTGTTCTTAGTGTATAAGTTGTATGAAATGGTATTTGGAGAGTAAGTTAATAATGTGTTATTTGTTTAATACCTGTGTCATACACTGCTTATAAGTTATAATAAAACAATGTTTTTACATGCAGTGAGCAGCAGTTGTGTCCTTGCTACAAGGACTGCCAGGAGTTCCAGAAACTAGTGGAACTAAAAGACTCTGGCTTGGTGATCTATTGTCATAGGGCACGTCCAGAAAATGTTAGTACAATTAATTTAGTTAGTACTCTAATTAGAATGTATTTCTTAGGGATTTCCTGCATTCTGGGCTATTTTCCGTTGAGATTTGTCACCGTGACCGAAATTTGGTCACAACATCCAATCCATTTAGTCCAGCCGTTAAATTAGCAAAGCGTTCTATGTTTTTGTTTTCATTTACCCAGATGAGGATGATGAGATGGTTTTGTATAAAATGGAAACAAATCGAAAGCAAGTTAGGTGACTTGCCTTCTCTGTAGCACTTCTTCTATAAATTAGCTTATGTAGTTTTAATTCGATTATCTACCTAACCTTTTTTTACATCATTAGATTAAACAAGATGAAGCGGTCGAAAGCACATCTAAAGATGTATTCATATTACACAACAAGAAGGACGTGAAAGTATCAACTTCAGAATTAATATTTGAATTAGGTAAAACTTACAATAATTAGACTTATATTATAGTAAATCATGTATGGCCGAGGGTTTGTACTCTATCCACTATCCGAAAATTCTGGCCCGACATAGGTACGAGTACATTGTGGTAAATCGTAAGTTTTCTAGAAAAATCTAAAGTTTATCAAGAAACTGGTCAAAGTTTGAACTGTTCTGTGATAATCTCTAATTTGAGACCGTTACTAACATTCATTCGGTAAATCTTGAATTTGACCACAGAGATGCGTAAAAGTTGAATTCAGAACCATTGCTTGTTTATTTTAGATACTATAATAAACAACAAACATAATAATGTTATACATATCTAACCACTTTGTTTAAACGCTTCATTCAGTATTTAATTTTGATTAATCGTTTATATTATACATTATACTAGCGAGCCGCCCCGGTTTCACACCGGTGCAATGCTGATACAAAATCTATACTATATTATGCATGTATGTATTATACATATAAACGTTCATCTTGGATCACTCTATCTATTAACAACCGCAACCGCATCAAAATCCCTTGCATCGTTTTAAAGATCTTAGCATACATAGGGACAGACAGACAGCTCAAAGCGACTTTGTTTTATACTACATATGTATGTAGTGATGGTACGGAAACCTTCGTGCGCAAGTCCACCCGCACTTGGCCTGGATGGGAAATCTTCAAATTACTTCTCCCGCTCTGGACGGAGCGGAAGGGAGTGTCAGACTCTTACTTACTAAAACCCACCCGTGATCCTTCTAGTGCCCTTAACCTATAACGGTCGTTACATATTTCTTTTGCTTCGTTCACGTTCAAACTCACCTGTTCAAACATACGAAAATTTCCAACACAGGCGGTCTGTGATATATGCTAACTTTTGAACAAACCGCGCAGTAGGCATTGGCAAAATGCACAAAGCAATTTCCGTAAAAAATATCGAATTAAAAAATTTAATTAAATACAAATGTATAGTCACAAATGTATAGTACTTTTACTTATTTAACTACCTATAAAGCAGATCATTCGCGGCTTTCTATACAATCCATGGTTCGAAGCGAAGAGGCATGGGACGCGGTCGCCTCCTTCTGCAAAGCATGCTTGCGAAGAAGGAGGCGGAATGCGTGCGAGAGAGGGAAATCTCACGCTCCAGCCGCTGCAACAGTAGAAAACGCCCCGGGCGTCGGGAAACGCAGGGGATTCCCGGCCACCGTATGCGCGGGTCTGCGGATGGCGAGCTATGGCTGGCTCGCCGTCCGATAGCAACCAGGCCCGGGTCGACGGCGCGTCGTGTTCCACGTGCGCCTCCAAACGCCGTCAGCAGCGAGGACGGGGTCTCATAGGGCCAGTGCCTTTTTTAATCTTGTACTAAAATATCATTCAATTTTAATTTTTTAGGTTATGTTACGATAATCATACTATTTTTGTAAGAAAATATGACTATTTTTATGATTGAGTTGATCGATACAGATAAAAATAGAGATAGTATAAATTACATACCTTGCCATGCAGATTCGAAAAGTTTATTTTTTATTTTTAAAGTAAATTTGTCACAATTCTCTTAAAGAAACTCAGCCTGCACTTGTATTTTTATAAACGATGTTGTACACTGCACTGTATTTAGAATACTGATAGGTACTGACTAGGCTAAAGACTTTTACAGCTGCTACGAAATAGCGGGTATGTACTTACTCTCGAGGGACGAGGTACCGGCGGCGGACGACGAAATTAGGGCCACTGAGCCGTCCAGGTCCTTCACCCAGTCATCCCTGGGCGGGACGTAGTACGGCTCAGCGACCACGGCGACATTAATCAACCACTGCGCCATGCTCTGGAGCAACAGGTCCTGAGCGGCGGCGCAGTGGTTGATGTTCGCCTGGAGGAGGCGTAATGGAGCCGTTATTGGCATTCCATTTCGGCATCCTCCCGGGCCCCCTGTGAGGGCGCGGCAATCACAGCGGCGGGGCGCGGCAGCGGCAGCGATTTCATACACTTTGCTTATCATCTGCATTATTGTAGATTATACAAACAGATTAAGCCATACTGATAATCTGAAAAGACAAATCGAATTAATAATTATTGCCAGTGAGAGGCCCACGTTCTTCGCCGGCGATTTAATTGCAAGAACCCAGCGTGGAATTCGGCAAACTCAAACACCGAGGGGAGACGGCTATATGATTTGCGATGCAAGCGATTACTTCGAGAGCGATCTTCAACTGCGAACTAAAGTTATTCGTAGTGCGATTGTGTTTTATAATAATTTTATAATAGTATAATTAGTGATGTGTAATTAAAGTGTCATTTTTGGTTATTTAATCGGCTGATTTTGTTGTCACGAACCCGAAACTCGTAACACTAGTAGTGTTTTGATGTTTTCTTGATGTAGACGATCTATCAATTTACTTCCATCTCTCCATTAACCGTTATCTGGCTATCATAAGCGATTGGAACAGGTAAATATAATAGAGATGTAGTATACACAAATAAATGTAGGAGAAGCAATACTTTTTTACTTATAAATATTCACTCAAGCCGTCCAATAAAGGCAAGCTGGAGATGAGGAAAATAACTTCCCCAGATTTCAGACCCGTGCAGCCGTGGGGACGTTACTGCACAACAGCTCGCCTGAAAGCTACACCGCATTTTCATTCCTCTGGCCCCTCATCCTAAACGAGCCACACCACGAACGATGAGATACAGCGATGGTCGTCATCATTAATTTGGTACCACTCATAAACATGACTGTAGTTCAACCCTATTAGGTCTCTGAGGTAAAACTTATCAGATACATCTAGTAATTACTAGTAAAGCTCGCGATGATCACAGAACACTTCAGTTTGCTTTTTCTAACTGACTTTTCCGATCATACTATTTACCATAGTTTTACAATAACACATGTATTTTAATAATTATTACAGTTAAAGTGCATGCGTTCGTTAATTAAATATTTGTTTTTTGCGCTTTACAGAAAAAATAAAAATAACTTGTCCACGATGTAGAAAAATATTGGAACATGCACAAGAACTCATGCAAGAAGTAAAATCAATAGAAACCAAGGTTATTTTGGGAATTTGCGACCACTGTCGTAGAAAAACACAAACTATTAAAAATCAGATTTGTGCCTGCGACAAAATCGTAAAAAAATTTATATCCGTTAAAGGTGAACAAAGAGAAGACATAAAAAAGTATGTTAAAATATGGCTTTCAAAAATGGAACATCTTAAAGATGGCAAAAAGCTCTACAAACCAGAACAATTGAAATCTCGTGAAGACTCCGACTTACAATTCAATCGAAATGATAACATTACTGCATCTAGACATGAGCCTGAAATCCAACAAATGTTTTACCCAGAAAAACGAAAATCAAGCTTTAACCTAGAAATTGGCAAACCAGTTTTAAAAGAGGATCATATTAAACAAAGTATAGTCTTTGTTCAACCTATTAAGCCGATGGAAACATCCTTGACTCACACGCACGAAGGTGAAAGTATTAATAAAATCATACCGAGCGCTACGTTGGTAGACTCTGATACAAGTTTTATGGAGGCATATAAGGATGTCAAAAAGCTTCCAAAACCCATTATTTTAGAGCGCAAATACAACGAAATCATCGAAAAAGTACCTTCAATGGAAGCTAAAGAAGCATTGAAAAGAAGACATGATCTTAGCTTGAGACAGATGATGAAATCTGAAAAGGACTCTTTGGTCCCATTTTCTGTATTAAAAAGACCTGAGATATACGAAACTCCTAAAATTGCACCTTGGGAACAGAAAGAACCTATTTCAAAATATCACGTGGACTCTGAAACCGATTTAAAAATACCAATTAAAACAAAACTTGATCGTGAAGCTCGTGATCTAGATCACCCATCTAAAAAACCAATGAAACATGGATCTTCACGATCATCAGAAAACGGCTTACAAGATTCTAGTTTTGAACCAAAGAAAATAGTCAAATCTCACCAAAATAAAATGGAAAAAGGATTGTATGGTTCCAAAGAAGCACCAAAGAAAGATAGCGTTATTGTTGGAGACAAATTAAAATTACAAGGTAGTATTAGTCGCAAAACGAAAAAAAAAGACAAGCATTTGGTAACAAGTGGATCAATTGAAACTGTAGGAATGGAATTGAAACCCCAGTTTACTAGTTTCTTTTTTTCCAAAGCAAAGGAAAAGAAAAAGGAACAAAATCAGACAAAACTTGCAACTTCTTCTCATCTTATTAAAGAAACTAATGAAAAGTTGCGCGAACAAGCTGAAAGAAAAAAGAAAATACAAGAAGAGGAACGCCAAAAGAAAAATCTTGCCAAAGAAGAGAAAAAACAAAAAGCTGATGAAAAAAAAAGACAAACCGTGAAAGACGAAGACGAAAAAGACTTGAACGAAAAACCTAAATCACAACATGATGATAATTTAATAAATGTAATGAAAGACCAATTGAGAAAACACGAAACAAAAGATATAGGCGTTAAAAATGATGTCAATGAAAAACTTAAATCAAAAGAAAGAAAAATAGTAATCGAAAAAGGTAGAAAAGAGTTTAAAACAGAAAGTGGAACGGCAGAAAAAGACTTAAAGACAAAATCGGCAACGAAATATAAAGGTGTGGCAAACGAACAAAAGACAAAAACTGAAAAAGATGATCGAGTCCTAAAAGTACAACGACTAAGAGAAGATAAACAACAATTAAAACAATTTGATCAGTTTCGGACAGCTATAGAAAAAAAAATAGGTGCGAAAGATAAAGAAAAACTATTGCAAGAGAAAGATACCACTTTCAAGGAAGGATCGGTCACTGAAAAGATACGAGATTCCTCTGATGGGATAAAAGTAAAAAAGTCGATCAGTAAAGAAAAAAAGGACACTTCTGGAAGTAAACAAGTGCAAACTAAAAGCGAAGCTGAATTTCAAAAACTAAAAGCTGAATATTTAAAAGAAAAAGAAGAAGCTTTAAAAAACAAAAATCCCGAATATAAAACTCATAAAAAAAAATTATCGGAACAAGCTGAGCATAAAGCAAAGGAATTAAATCTAAAAAATATCAAAATAGAAAAAGAAAGCACTGACAAATTTTTAAAATTAGTTCAAATAAAACAAACTGCGAAGATGGGACCTCCTGATATAAAAACTGAAAAAGAGAGCTATAAGCCCGTGAAATATATCCCACCTGTTGTGCACAAGGTTCAGAAATGCCAACACTTACAAAGCGGACAATATACATCATTTTGTTCAATTTGCGAGATTTCTGAATTGGAATTAGATACATTATGCTTAGATAGCAAAAAGAAACTATCAATGGACAAAACAGATATAATAATTGGAGAAAAAATTTTTAAACGTATTCCACAACATCAAGAGAAAACTGAAGAACCGGAAGGTGTGACTATATTGTTTCAAAAAGATTTTTATGCGGAATCTAACCATGAGCTCAATGAAATTCCACAGACAGACCGTAAACAGAGCCTATTAACTTTTTTGTTAAAAAAGGATCCCAATGAAGTAAGTGTAGCCTTGAGTTAACGACACTGACACGTTACAGATGATCAAAAGCTAGAAAATCTGACGCCAGTCTTACCAAGTAGGTAGTGCCGTGTTACCCAGTAAATGGTTTGTGAGGTCTGGTAGGCAGTCGCACCGCTTAAAATGCTGATAGGTATTCAGCTGAATCTAGTTCTGTCTGATTAGTTGGGACAAAATAATATGGTATTAAGCCGATATCAATCGGGCTAATGTCCGCAACTCCACGTCCAATCGCGTATTTTGCTTAAGGGTGGGACAAATATACCTATCATTCGATCCATACAGGTTCCTCAAGGCAGGCCAATAACACCCCACTAACTAATATTAAGTGGCATAGTAAGTAAATCCAGGGTTTTTTTTTTACACTGGGCACGCCACCATTGCGGCGATAAGTCCCCTCTTTGAGGAGTGGTTGGAGAGACACCACGGCGTCCTCACCTTCTGCCTGACACAGATGCTCACCGGACACGGCTGTTTCGGGAGGTACCTGTTTCGGATTTAGCGAAAGGACACGTCCGGGTGTCAACACTGTTTGAATCGCCCGCCCAAGTAGCACATGACAGCCGCATAGTGACTTGATCATAGAATTTTGTGACACTCAAGGCTGCTTTAGTTACTACACAGCCCTTGTAATTCTAATTTGGGCCCCAAATTAAGCAGCCTTGAGCATTACAGTGACTGGTTAACGGTGGTATAATCATTGAAACAGCTGTACGAGGCCTGTACAATGGCTTATACTGCTATACAACAGCCATTGCAGCCTAAGATTCAGCTACTTTAATTCTCTTCAACAGCTTTTAGATGTTTTGAGGCTTGGCAATAGCTTTTATTAAAGTATAAATAACCAAACAAAAATACTTTTTTATTTAATTTTCTTTTGTGTATTTTGTGACAGATGACATTTATTGTTTGTTAAAGTGCGCGGGCGGACTATTATTTAAGGTAAGATATTTTTAATAGTTTTCACGTTGGTTTTAAGTGTCCTGTATGTAAATTGAGTTGCGAGTACCACTTTACTGTTAATGTGTATAGGTAATTACATCAAATATTTCACGCGCCATCAGAATAATATCGCTTTAACGAAAATATTTCACAAGATTAAATGGTGTACGAATACTTAATAGATTTATCACTCAAATTATTGCTTTCGAACTTAATGTATTCTATTAGGAAATAAGTGGAAAATATATTGTTTGAATTAAAAGCTATCAAATATCCTTAAAAACTATAAGAAATCATTTGGATATTTAATAACAAATCGTTTCTGTACCTACTGCTAAAATGGCGTTAATTTGTTATCCAGTACAAATTCTCCAGAAATTCTTTTAAAAAGTTATTTGCTGTACAGTGGTGTTACCAAGTCAATGTACCAGCTTCTAGCATTATAATGGCTGGAGAAAGGATTTTAATTATCTTTCTTACTGTGTACTGGTATAAATATAGAGCATACAGTAGCTTTTCAGGGATGAAGAAATCTCGACAGAAAACCATTTCAATATGTACATTGTTTGGCTTTCGAAATACCCTTGCAAGCCCAGTAGTTAGGTAATTTTGCGCATCCTTCTCTTTTTTTAATTTAGTTTAGAACAGCGCTATCCATGTCATTTCGTCAAAACAACCGAAAAATATTTTGCTTTTCCCTTTTCGTATTATATTATGATTGTTAATTAGTTAATTATTGTTTTCAGGAATAATAATGCCGTTTAAAATAATCAAAACCGTTGAAAAAGGAAACGAAAGATTATAGAGAAGGAGAAGAAAAGTGGTTGGGAGCATTTCATTTTTCATAATGGCATTCGTAATTATGTTGTATTTTCACAAATTTTGTTTCATATTGATTAAAAAACAGTATTTACAAATTTATACAATGATTTTTTTTTTTCTTATCATCCTTAATAAGATTGTATTTTTGCTAAATTTTGAAAATAAATTTTGGGGAAACTTTTATTATCCTTGGTCATGAAAAGCACCTCCTTTCGATCAGTACCTAGCACAACATTCACTGAGTCTTTTTGCTACCTGCGAAAGTGGTGTGCTACCTCTTCGCAACATCATTTTAATCAAATGCAATTTATTTTCAAAAGGATAGGCACACAAATCTATTTGTGCGGAACCCTATGCGTAAATGACACTGGCTTGTAAACATCAACTGCATCAGTACTGCTCCTTTGCAATTCGTCCATAGAAGCTTCAGCGTATTCTTTTAACAGTTTTCTTTTTACTCCACTTTTCATTTTTTATTTAAAGTGTATTATTAAAACATACGTAGTATAGCTCTTAAAATCGCTTCGCACATTATGCAAAAATAAATCAAATTTGACGTAATTTAAACACCAATAATCTAGATTTACTCTTAAATAACGCTGAAAGCTGTATAATAACTGTCAGCTACACTTTATGCATTGGCATTAGGATGGAGTACTCCTATTCCAATTTACAACTCAGGGTGTTTAATTATTCTCTTATAAATCTAACAGCATTTGTAGAAATTCCTTATACACTTTTAACCAGCCATTAACAAGCTCGTTGAAGTAGAATTACAATAGAATTAGTGTATACCAATTAAAAGCTAGTGGCATTATTCAATGTTTTAATGCAGCCCGCAGCATTACAAGAGAGGTGAATTTTACGTATTAACCAGCCGTTAACAAGCTTTGGGCGTCTAGACCAGCTAGTAGTATCTCAAACAGCCAAAAGCTGGACTAGAGCATTTTAAAATTCTACTTAAATGTTTTTAGTATACTTTTTCGCCACTATCAAGTCATTAGTCAGCTATGCTGTTTAATAGTGTATAATCTTTCCTTAATACAGTCTAAAGACTCACCCTATCCTTTAGTACAGCTGTATAAAAGCTGTAGACTGTAATGTAGCTTATTTATGACCTAATTCATCGCTAAAGTGCTACTTGGGCGGAGAACACGGTGGAGCATACGGTGGAGGTCTGCCCCGCCTGGGCGGAGTATTGCCGTGTCCCCGTAGAAGCGATCGGCGGCGGCAACCTCTCGAGTCCGGCCCTGGTTCAATCCATGGTCCGGAGCGAGGAGGCATGGGAAGCGGTTAACTCCTTCTGCGAAGTAGTGATGTTACCGAAGGAGGAGGCGGACCGCGTATGGGAGAGTGAAACCTCACGCTCCAGCCTCCTCAACAGACGAAGACGCCCTGTGCGTCGGGAAACGCAAGGTGATTCCCGGTTACGGTGGCCGGGAATCACCTTGCGTCTGCGGATGGCGAGCTATGGGTGGCTCGCCGTCCGATAGCAACCAGGCCCGTGTCGACGGCGCGTCGTGTTCCACGCGCGCCGTTGAGACACGGCGGCCCTGGAACGCAAAGGGCACACGAAGGATCACGGGTGGGTTTTAGTTAGTAAGAGTCTGACACTCCCTTCCGCTCCGCCCAGAGCGGGAGAAGTCATTTGATGATTTCCCATCCAAAAAAAAAGGTTTTTTTTTCACAAAACTAAAAATTAACCGTTTTAACTAATATATAATGGAAAAGCAATGAAATTCTAAATATTAATATACCCTAACACAAGCCATTCAGGCTGGACACCGTCTGATTTTGCCGGTCCTAAAAGCCTAAGTCCGGCTTTAAGCGAAAATCTGGCAGCATAAGTGTCGCAATTAGTCCTAAGGTTGCCATCACTCGCATTTCTCAATGCCCCACGTGCAGTTATAGGCCCGTCGAGATTTTTAAGACAAGACAAAAGTGTTCACCTGCTGAATTATACCGGGTGTCTATTTATGCTCTAAATCTTCATCATCTGTCTAGCCTTTTTCAAACTACATATATTGGGGTCGGCTTCCAGTCAACCCAGATTCAGCTGAATACCAGTATTTTAGCCATCAACTGGGTAAGACAATAACATCAGTAACGACTGCCAAAGATTTTCAAATGACAGGCGGGATCAACGGCTAAACGTCCTTTCCGAGGCACGAAGGAGTCTTAAGGTATGTTCAGATGGTCACCCATCCACAGACCGACCTTGGCAAGCGTTGTTTAACCTAGAAATCGATCCCTGTATTATTTAGCCACGAGCTTATCCAAATCTTCTGAGTCGTAAAAAAAAACGTTTTAAAAATTGTTTCTTTTGGGTTACTGGTCAGTATTATTAATTTATTTGAAGTAATGCGAAATTAAGAATCAACTGGTTTCGCGGTACCAGGAGATATCAGTGTTGGTCGTTGTTTTAAACGGAAAGGGTGCCCTGTGTAACCTTTTTATTTTCTTATACTGCTTTGATGAATTCAAGAGCGGATACACCATATTTAAAATATACTGTGATGGCAGAAACAAAACCACACGCGCTTACTTGTAACATCAAGTGGCGATAAACTTATCACTTGTGTGGTGAAAATGACTATGATACAAAAATTTTGTCTGTGCAGTTACGCTAACTTCTCGACATATTCAGCAATAACTTTGTAATTGTTTTGAGCCCATTGAAGAATAAGTACCTACATAAATATAAATTATTTAGAGCAAACTATACGTAATACAAATACAATTGTTGCAAATAAATTGCTTGTGACTAAAAAGTAAAATACGCATAAATCTATAAACTATGGTATTGACTGTTACGATTACGATAAAAAGTACTTAAATGTTAAAGCATTGAAGAAAATACTACTGCGTAATCAAACTAACTGTGTAAAATCTGATAAAAAAAAACATGTATTACCTTCGAAAGGTACAATCCCTTACTATTTTACACGTCATCAAACGGAACGGCATGCCTCAAGTGGTCCTGATATTTGTAATTCTATTCGCACAAAAAAACGTACTAGCTATATCATAAACTGTTTTTTCTTGACCAACAACACTGTAATAAGCCTAAAACTTTCAAAATTTTGCACCAAAGTATCGCTAGTATTCTATCAAAAAAGGTTACGAGACATAATTAAAGAACCAGACATATTGTGTTTGTTTGCAACATTAATGCGTGCTATGCGTAATTATTCATTTTTTTAAAGTGAGAAATATTTAAAAATGAATAACTACGTCGTAGCAGCAGTATTTATTAGAGACACACAGAGAGGGCGGACCTGTATACTCGCTAAACAGGATATTATTTATAAAGAGCTTTCCTACATTAAAAACTACTCAACACAAAAACATTTGAAGCCTGTGGTATTGAAGTTCCATTGTACAAATTACTAATTGTATGTCTTTATAGAACTCCTAAGTCTGATCCTAACATATTTTTGGACAAACTTGATCAACTCATGTGCGAAACGGTTATAAAATATGGGTCAAGTAGAAAGATAGTTATTGCCGGTGATTTCAATATAAATACACTGGTCAACAAAAAAACACGTTCTGTGTGTAACAAGAAAACTTTTTACAAATTATGTTTAGAACATGTTTAAGTATCACAGAACTGAAATTGGAATGATTCAGATACGCACTGCTTTCCTGTAATATGATTATGAAGTGGAGCTTTGAGGCTAAAACTGAAGACTTCAAGTGCTTCTAGTACCTACGGGTTAATCATCTATTTAAAGGGTTGGTTATGTAACAACTGGCACGGCAGGATACTCAACTATCTTTTTCTATTAAGAAATAGGTATTAAAAAGCTCACTTTTTTTTAAACTGATGATGCAGAATTTGTTTTTTTATTCTTTTAAAATAAGTTCACCATAAATGTAGTTAGTTATGTTAGAGTCATTTGATAGTTTTTCCACATTATATAAGAAGAAAAAAAATTGTGAATTGAAAAAACAGCTAGTTAATTGAAAAATAAAAAAGTCTGAAATAACAAGGTAAAGGGAAAATGATGTTCCTGGTAGCTGTAACATCAAAACTAAACGTGATCTAGATTTTGCAATAAGGGTAGGTAGGTAATTAAAAAATAGTAATCACATTCCTTGTTAAAAAATCTTGTTGACCAGTGATACCTTTAAACAAGAAAAAGTCACAAATTAAAGGATCTATGTAATAACTATAATTTGCAGATGCACGTTAAAGTCCCCACACGTAAGGATTCTTGTATAGATCGCATACTGAGTATTACTGAGTAACATAAAACAGTCTTCTACTGAGGTTTTACCCCTATATTTATCAGACCACGACACAGCTCAACTCTTGGATTTCCCGGTTAAAGAATAAGGCTTTAAGGCCAAATCATACTTTATTTATAAAAAAGACTATTGTAGTGTAAAAGGAAATTTAAAAAAATGCATTGCAAGTTTAACGTGGTCAGAGGTACATCTTGAACCTGATTTAAATAATGCATTCAATAAATTTCACAATTTCTTAATAAAATTGATTGAGTCAGGCGTTACTTTGCGGAAATCTATTTTAAATTTGAAAATGAAAATAATATATCTAGTTTTAATTTGCCTTGTAATCTTGCATGTGCATAATATAGCGGGCGGGAGGGAGGTGCATACCTGCAACCCACTAATTTTCGCGGAAATTAAAACTAGATAAGTAATTATATTATTTTCATTTCCAATTTTTTAATGTTTATTGTATAGCTTATGTAGGAGCTCGTGGCTAAATTATAATAGCCGCACGGGTCAATCGTCTAGGTTAAGCAACGCTTGCCGAGGTTGGTCTGTGGATGGGTGACCATCTTACCATAACTAGACTTCTCCGTGCCTCGGAAAGCACATTAACCCAGTCTTATTACAATCTAGCTTTGTACATAGACTAATAAGTAATTTAATTAAAACCTAAACTGCTATAATGTCTTTACTAAGAATGTGTCCAATGGCACTTTTCTTATTGTCTCTATTAAGGCGAATACAAGTGTATTCGCCTTAATAGAGACAATAAGAAAAATGCGTTCATGTGTTTATTTTGTAACACTTGTGCTACATTACACTATTCACTTTCATGAACACTAAACACTAACTCGAACGGTTTTGTTCTCTTCTTAAGTCTTCTCACTATGTCCGTGTGATCGAGAAGCTGGATCGCCTCGACGTTCACATGCTGATGAAGTCTCTTTTCGTGAGCTTCTGCTGATTTTCGTATAACTTTTTCGATGAACTCAACTTTTAGGTCCCGATGGTGGTCATCATTTCGTATGTACCAGGGTGCATTTACGATTTCCCGTAATACTTTGTTCTGGAATCGTTGGATGATTATTACATTGGTCTGTTTCACAGCTGAATACCATAAGTCTAAACTGGCATCAGGACTTGTCTGTATAGCAACAATTTGTTTCGTACGGATAGCATGGAGTTTGAGTTTGTTTGTTTTTTGTTGTTTGTTCTGTTTGTTTGAGTTTGTTTGTGCCAATACATTCTTTTGAACCGTAGGTCGAGTTCATCTTTTTTAACCGACTTCTAAAAAAGGAGGAGGTTCTCAATTCGGTTGTTTGTATATTTTTTTTTATTTTTTTTTTTTTATTGTTTGTTCGCGCATATCTCCGTCGCTTGTCAACCGATTTGAAAAATTCGAATTCGGAAAGGGTATACTTCCCAAATGGTCCCATGAAAATTTTATCGAAATCAACCAAGCGGTTTTCGAAAAATCAACAAAAATGTAAAAAAAATATCTACATTGCCTACATTGACGACCTCTTAGTTTACTCTGCAAAGGAGCAGTACGTTTTTTTTTACACCAATGTGATTGGTTCGTTTAGGTGGGGGAGGGGAGGGGGTGTAGGTACCACTAAAAAGTGAAAAAAAAAAATCTTTTTACAAAAAATAAAACCGACTTCTAAACAAAAAAACCAAAAAGTATAAAATAACTTTAATTTCGGAAGTCGGTGTGTTCAACAACAAAAAAGCAACCAAAAACACCGAGTTCTGAAATTAAAGTTATTTTATACTTTTTGGTTTTTTTTGTATAGAAGTCGGTTTTTCTTCTTGACGTGGGCTTTCCAGCTTAGCTTTGCATCAAGGATCATACCGAGATACTGTATTCTCGTAAGGGATTTGTTTGTTATTAATATAAACAGGAAAATGTTGTGGCTTTTTGATTGTAAAATCTATGTGTACTGATTCGGATTCATTTAAATTAATCATCCAGTTTTTGACCCCGTGGTAAACTTGATTAAAAGCCATTTGTACCTTTTCTACTGCTTCTTTGTGGGTGTTTCCAACGGCGATTATGGCTGTATCGTCAGCAAAGGTCCCAATGGTATTATGTTTTCATTCAGGAATATCGCAAGTGTATAGTAGGTACAGGACCGGGCCTAACACACTTCCTTGCGGTACGCCAGCTTTTATTTGTTTTAGTTCTGAGTAAGCGTCATCAGAAAAGATGACGCTTAATCAGAACTAAAACAAATTCTAAAGACTCTGTTTAGGATGTAGGATTCTAATATATCTGCAAACTGTTTCAGTAGCAGGCTCTTCAGTTTATGTATAAGGCCTTCATGCCATACTATGTCAAACGCTTGAGCTACGTCTAGAAAAACAGTAGAACAAACTTATTTGTTTTTTAACGCGTTTTCTATTACGTTTGAGATTCTGTGCACTTGATCGATTGTTGATTGTTTTTCTCGAAAACCAAACTGGTGCTCTGGTATAATGCTTCTGTTATCTATTATCGGTTTAAGTCGTTTGAGTAGCAGCTTTTCAAATAGTTTTGACATATTATTGGTAGCAGGGAAATCGGTCTATATGATGTTGTTTCATGAGCCGGTTTCCCAGGCTTTGCTATCATTATTACTTCAGCAACTTTCCATAAGTCTGGAACATATTTAAGCCTCAGTGTGGCATTAATAAGGGTTGTTAGCTTAACCAGACCTATCCAGCATCTACATGATCTGGCGTTTTATATTAACTAGGGTGCGATCTTCAATATTTTTCCCCTCGTTTGTTTGAAAAATATTTTCTAGGTGCTCTGCAAACATAATAGCTTTTTGCTCATTAGTAAGTGCCCATTGCCCGTGTTCACAATTGATGGGAGGGATTTGGGCTGTCGGCCTCTTTAGCTGCTTAGTAGCTTTCCAAAGGGAGTAGTCTGTCCTTTGATCGTTACTTAGTTTCTGAAGGTAGGTTTTGGTTGAGTCGTCTTTATAGTCCTGGATTAGTCTACTTACTTTTTTTGTAAGTTTGTTTATTGTTCGTTTGCTGGACACCTAGATTGATGCCACACTTTTCTCTGCCTTCTTTTCTCCATAATGAGTTGCTTGATTCTGAGGAGGTAAATATTTCCCTTCGTCATTTTATTGAAGTCAGGCGTATTTTCCCACGCTGCTTGCTGGATATGCATTATGAACTTTTCGACTTCAACTTTTAGTTGTTCCGGGGTTTTTAATGGAATTTTAAGGTCTATTTGATCATTCAATCTGGCCTTAAAGCTCTCCCAGTCTGTAAACTTATTAAAAAGAGTGATACTGTTTTCTTTGTATAAAATACTTTCGCTAATTTCTAAGTATACTGCGGAATGATCTGATTTTATGTCATAGCTTTGTTCCGTTTTTACATAACTAGTTGATAGGTACTTGGTTACGAAAAAATCGATTAAGACGTCTGGAATTTTATTTGGATCTGTTGGCCAATAGGTGGGCTTTCCAGTAGATATCACATCACATTTTAGTTCTTTTATGGCACTCATTAGTTCTTTGCCTTTAGAAGTTGTTAGTCTAGAACCCCAATACGTATTTTAAGCATTGAAGTCACCTCCTAAGATACATCTATTACCAAGGCGGGCTAGAAAACAGATATAGCACAGATCTACCGCGGTGGGCAGTAGATGGAACTCACTGTTAAGGCGTATTTTAATATATATATTTTAAAGTGCACTTTTTGAATATGCGAAGTTGATAAAGGTTGGCATTTGATAAAATTGAAATGAAAACCTAGAAATGTGTGATTGTTTTACTAAATTGTCTTAAATTTTCAGACTGAAAGTGTACCTCATAAGGGTATAATACACTACGCACTATCTGATCGCAACTTCATAGAAAATGGTTGGACGATGCTACCTACAGAGAAAATAGTGCGGAAGGTATGAGCTTATTTCGTGTTATTTATAAAACCCAATTAGCACGTCTTAGGCTTGAGTAAAGAGCATATTAAGTACAACAACAAGTAGGTACCACCGACTATCGTGGTAGAAAAAATATTTGAAAGTAATACTTGGAATTCTTTATAATCTGTAGCAAATTTATAACTATTTCGAAAAAAAATTATAATAGTAGGTAACAGTTTTTTGTCCATGTTGATTTTCGTCGATAGTATTTTACCAATCAGAATCGAACTGTATCATATGTTCAGGTTATGCCAGTCTTTTTTATTTGAAAGTTTACAAATATCGGGTCTTAAAACGTACCTAAATTGTACCTGTATAAATTAAGGGTTGGAATGCCCAACCCTCACATTTACCGCACTGTAGGTATACTTTGGATGCCAGCACAAAGTTCATATTTTCAACTTGGAAATATAAACTACGGGACATTCGGGTAAAAATGTTCTAAGATATGGATAACCACATCTCAGAACCTAATTACCATTGCAAAAAAGCATTAGCGTTACACGAGCTTCGGTAGTACCCTACCGAAGCTCGTGTAACGCTAATGCATTTTTTCGATATTTTTAGATGAATGTATATCGTATGCGTCCGGCACATCCCGAGTTCGACTGGTTCGAACACAATAAGAACAAACGAATGATGACTTATGACACGGGCGAAAGACTAGCAGAGTTCGATGACAATGGACGAGGTCGCTGGTATTACAGAAGTGGTCGACTGGCACTAGATTATTATGATGCTAAAGGTGGCTTTCTCAATATTACCTATTATAAGTCAAATCTAAAAATCACTGAAGAGCAAGTGTTCTACATAAGGTCAGCTTTATCTGTAGGTATCCTCTACAGGGCTGCCTTTTTAGTCGTGTCGTTTGCAAACCTCCCACAATAATAAAAAAAACATACTTAAGGCTTTTTCATTTTTTAAATTTAGAATGAATGTGTTTTGATCGGTCGAATAGTTTTATTGTAGAGTCTATTCAAAGGTAACAAATCGGTTGTAAAAATGGAACTATCAAAGGAAAATATGCATGCGATAACTTTCTACAACTAATAAAGGGGATTAACGCGACTTCAGTGCTTTGAGGAGATCACTTCTGTGATTAATGATGCAACACCATGTCTTAGGACTGTAGAACGCTGGTATTTAGAATTTCAACGTGCAGGGCACTCTAACTTCAGTGACAATGCCACGTGAAGTCATCCAAAAACTGCCATGACGCAAAAGAATATTGACGACTTGCAGGAGCTACCGTGAGATACCGTGACATATAGAGGCAGCCGTATGCATTTCAGAGACTACTATCCAAAAAATCCTGCACGAAGAACTCCGCGTAAGAAAGTTGATCTCTCGTTGGATACCAAATTTGCTTAACGACGACCAAATAGCAGCCCGTGTTAGGTGGTGTCGCAAAACTTGCAATGTTATTTAGTAAAGGTCGAGTAATCAGTAGTAGGATGCTTGGTTTTGTTAAGGTGGTCCGTGGTTGTTGTTGGGTGGTAAGTAAATTGGTACCCTTGATGTGTGTAGGTTATCTAAATTCTTATCTTTTTTTTCTTTGTGAATTTCAGAGACAAATGCTCAGCAGCGCTTCGTGATATACAGCAGCGGAGAGCCCGATGAGCGAGGTCGCACACATCCTATTACGATACTTGCCACTTTTGACTATCTAGGCAATGGTATAGTTTTCGATCACGCTGGCAAGATACGGTAAATCGTAAATAATATATATGATACTAGCAATAATCACAGTCTTAACAGTTGTGAAAGTTAACTATAAAGATAATTAACTATTAGTTTAGACTTATGTAAGCCGAGAAGTTTGAGAAGTATGCTTTTGCATGCTTCATCCTCAAAGCGAGTGAAGCAAAGCAGGTTAGAATATGTTAACACCCAACCCCAGGTCGCCCAACCCCAGGTCGCCCAACCCCACCACGGAAAAGTTTACCGTCCTTTACGCAAAAATAAGAGATGCTTTGTCAGCTCTAAAGCTAAGAACACTGTAGTATTTTCGAGTTTGAAGTCTTCACCCTTTATTAATTCAACAGTGTTCACTTGTTTTACGTGATAGGTAGGACACATATTCAACGATGTAAACGCTCTCCTAAGCTCTGCGTAAGAATGACGTAGATATATTGGTATATATTTATGTATACTAGCTGACCCAGAAACTGTTGTTTTGTCATATAGGTAAAATAAAAATAAAATTTAAGGGTGGGGAGGTCCCCTTTATCATTTAAGGATATGAAAAATAGATATTAGCCGATTCTCAGACCTACTGCATACGCATACCTAATTATAAAATTTCATAAAAGTCGATCAAGCCGTTTCGGAGGAGTAGGTATGGTAACTAACATTGTGACACGAGAATTTTATATCTAAGATGACGTAGATAAAATCTGTACTTCAGTTTTAAACATTTCAGTGTAGTTGTGCTTATCTCATTTATCTAATGATTTTAAATTGTTTCTCAGCCTTAAATACAATCAGACTGAAGGAGTGGTACTTGATCGCGCAATTGGTCCTGTTTCACACTGGCAATGGCATTCATTGAACGATCCGCCAATCCTACAGCAAGTCATGATAGATACCCAAATGGCACACAAGGACCCTGAGATTCTTAAACTTGGAACAACATCTGATTCAAATACTGAACCAGATAATGAGGAAATGTTAGCAATAGAATTTAATAACTTTATTAAAGAGAAGAGCAAGAAGTTATCCCAAAAATTTAAACCCTTTCAGATCAAAATGAAAGCTTTGAAAATCAACGAGCATTTCTCTCTTAAAGTATTAGACCAAGCTACAGTATATCTCATTTTTAGAGACGGTTTAACTAACCTCAAGCTAAACATCGGTATGATACTGGACCATCAAGAAATCGTAGATACCGACACTGCTGAAGTGGGCGAAGTGTCGAACAATTTAGAGCGGTTCCCAGCTCGCACTGATAGCCTGGCGGGCTTACAGCGTAGTGTGGCTCACGCACGGCGGTACGAAAGACAACACGCTGAGCGGGAGCGCTGGTTGCGGCCGCCGGAGCCCTGCGCCAGTGCCGACTTGATGACTGCGGCCGCCTCCACACCCATGCGACTGCCTATGAGAACAGTGCCCATTGGATCCTCGACTACTACCCGATATTATAACAGAAAGCCTTCAAACAATTTATATTATGATTCTCGTCTACTTTGTTAAATAATTTACTTGAACTTGTAAGAAATATTGTTTTTATCCTAGTTTCGTTTAGAATAATTTTTTCGTTATTTAAAACATTTTGAAATAACATAGTCTAATTATAATTCCTTGTATGACTACTTTATATTTCTGGATAAGTTTTAAAATAAATAGATAAGATTTCAGAATAAATAGTTATTTACCGTTAAACGTCGCGCTGCCATGGGGCGTCCCCGTGAGCAGTGCTATACCTACCTAACCAATGCTAACCCAGAGTGAAAGCACAGTAGAGCGGGCCCGGTACAAGGTAAGTACAAGACTCTTTTTTTGACAAAATCTCTACCTAGCGTGGTCTGGATTTACGCGTCGCGTCCGGTCATACTGTAAACGTGATAGCAATAATGCGGTTTTTCAATTGCACTCAAGCTTACGTGCTACAGATTCGTCAGAAAGCCCTATGGGTACGTAAACTTTTTACGCAGGCTTTGCAAAATATATCGTATAGCATGAGGCCCGCGATGCAATGAGTTGTCTCCGTGTGTAGTGCCTACTACTATACACGGAGTATATATATTATAAATAAATATATATATATATATATATATATATATATATATTTATATATATATATATATATACTATTACTAATAGGTATGGCTACCCCCTTGGGGTTAACGTGTTAACGATCTGACTCTCTACTACGACTCGAAGTTTTGAAGAATCAATCGTCAAGACAATCGTCTACTGCCGTGTTTATGTCCGTCACTCACAGCATTAAATTTATTTAAAAATTGCGAATAATAATGCATTTCCGATTTTGACCACATGTTCATAAATCCAGCATAAATCCCTGTAAAGATCTAGTTAATCTGTGATTATTATTGCCTCGACTAAAGACTAATAGTCTGACTGAAAGGACATAGCAACCAGGTGATAAAACTATAAAATAATAAAAAAAAACATCTCATTCTCATGGTCAAGTTCTGTCATTATTAATATTAAAATGTCATAATGTCAATCTGAATCTGATAGGTACATGTTTTGTTCATTAGAAATACGCAGTGTTTTTTAAAATGTTAAAAGTGTAATTCATTGAAATAATAGGATTTATTCAAATGATAAACTTTTGTTGATAATTTATCGCTGATATAATTACTAAAATGGTAAGTAGATGTGAAATTTCTACAATATTGTCTGTTGGACAAACAACAAATTAGCTTTTATCAACTTTATGATTCAGAGTTATCAAGACGATCCCAGTTGTTATGTTGGCTCCTTCCCCAAGGATTTCAGTTACGGACCTTTTGAACAAAATGGAGAGGGCGACAATACTTCATTACAAGAAGATCACAAGCCACGGATTCTTCTAATGGGACTTAGAAGGTATTTTACAGGAAATCTATCACAACCACGGAAGTCCATGAATGTCAAATAATGCCACAAGGGTAGATTCAGGAATACTCTAGAATTATTACATTTTCACGGTTTTATTTTTACCATTTCTTGTACTAATTCACCCCTACAATAAATAATTATTGGAAGTCCAAATTCATGGCTACACTGATTGTTTGCTTGAAAGTGATTCTTGTAAGAATCCTATGATTTTATTACTGTAAATGCCCCAAAATAAGCCTTTAACATAACTGTGAAAACAACATCATGCTTGAATTTAGTACCTACATGATTCAAACTAGTTTTTGAGGTCTCGAATTTAGTACCTACATGATTCAAACTAGTTTTTGAGGTCTCAAATAACTAATCATTTCCTTACGTTTTAGGTCTGGAAAGTCTTCCATTCAGAAAGTGGTTTTTCACAAAATGTCACCAAATGAAACATTATTCTTGGAGTCAACAAATAAAATAGTTAAAGATGACATAAACAACAGTAGTTTTGTACAGTTTCAAATCTGGGACTTTCCCGGCCAGATTGATTTCTTTGATGCTACTTTTGATTCTGACACAATATTTGGTGGTTGTGGTGCCTTGGTATTTGTGATAGATGCTCAGGTCAGTTTTGTTTATCTATATCATGAAATCAATTTATGAAATGATGTTCTCAATAAACACAAATTGTATAAACTCTGTATTTCAGGATGATTACCAGGATGCTCTTGATAAATTACAGCTCACAGTCACAAAAGCATACAGAGTCAACAGCAACATAAAATTTGAAGTATTTATACATAAAGTAAGTACAACCAAAGTATGAGTGCAGTGGTGGCCGAGTAGTAACGGCCCCGACTTACGAATTGTAGGTTGCGGGTACAAACCCAGCCAGGCACATTACTTTGTGTAATTAATTTCATCACCACTGCTCTCAAAAACATTGTGAGAAAACCGGCATGTCCTAGAACCAAAAATTCGAAGACGTGTGACATTCACCAACCTGCACTGGGCCCGCGTGGTGGATTATGACCCATTCCCTCTCCTAAAGACGAGGCCTATGTCCCAGCAGGCCAGCAGTGGGAATATTAAAAGGTTGATTATGCTTAAGTACAACCAGTTGACAACTTTCATTGTAACATTGATTTAATTACTTAACAACATCTGTATCTAGAGTATATTTTTAATTATCTGGAACAAACATTTGATTAAGCATGACTCATTTAGATATTTAATATAATTTCAATAAACAGATTTGATACCAGAAACCGTTTCACAACTACACATGGTTCAGTTTAAATTGTGAATTGATGTCACTTTCAATTGAGTTACATTAATATATCTACCTTTCTTCATACTTTCTAATTGATTATGGAAATATTTGGATATGCATTAGATTTACATACTAATTATAAAATACAAAAACGTCCACACCATAATAGACATATCGCAAACACAATGTAATTTTTTTAATGTAATTATGTTATATTAATCCTTAACCATTTAAATGGTTTGACAATTAATATGGATCATGTACATGTGAATTACTCAAATCGGACCTTTAATTATAGTTAAAGCAGGTACAAGAAATGCTCTAAATAAAGCAAATGTTGCGGCTGCGGAACTATATTTTAGAAGAATCAGAGGGTGTGTGGTGTAATTTGTAAAGGTAGTACGAAAATGCGCTCGGACGAAGTAATCGGCAAAGTGCTAGTTATTTATATTTTAGCACTCATTTCATATTCTTATTACCCAGAAACAATGCCTTACATAATTATTATATATTATGATATGCAAATCTAAATATATATAACTCAAAAGGGACTGACTGACTGACAGTGATCTATCAACGCACAGCCCAAACCACTGAACGGATCGGGCTGAAATCTGGCATGCAGGTAGATATTATGACGTAGGCATACGCTAAGAAAGGATTTTTGAAAATTCGTCCCCTAAGGGGGTGAAAAAGGGGTTAACATTTTGTATGGAAGTCCACGCGAACGAAGTCGCGGGCATAAGCTAGTGGGTTGATAAAAAGCTAGTAAAATATAGTATTTTCATAAGTATTAATTTCAGGTGGATGGGCTCAACGACGATTACAAGATGGAATCTCAAAGAGACATACACCACCGAGCAACTGAAGACCTCGCTGAAGCAGGGTTGGAACATGTTCACCTGTCGTTTCACCTGACTTCCATATATGATCACTCCATATTTGAAGCATTCAGTAAAGTAGTACAAAAGCTGATCCCACAGCTACCAACCCTAGAAAACCTTCTGAACATCCTTATATCTGTGAGTGAAGACTATTTTGATATTTTTTTATTTAATTTATACTGTCCCACTGCTGGACAAAGGCCTGAAGGATAAATTAAATAAAACTTATGAAAATAATAAAGTCTACCCAAGAAAGAGATAGACAAGTAGGTAATCCCTTTCAAGTTGAACCTGAAAGATGTTGCAATAGAGGCATGGAAATTAGTAAAAGAAAAGAGAAGCTTCCCCAGCAATGAGCAAAGTCAGGCGATGATTATGATGAATCACTTTCAGCTAGACCATATTGAGGGTACCATGATTATAGAACAGAGAAACATAATGTATATTTTCATCTTTTTTTTTAGAACTCTGGCATAGAGAAGGCATTCCTTTTTGATGTGGTGTCAAAAATATACATTGCAACGGACAGCTCTCCAGTGGACATGCAGAGTTATGAATTGTGCTGTGATATGATTGATGTTGTTATTGATATTTCTTGTATATATGGGTAAGTGTTAATATTAATTTTCAAATCGTACGTATCTGGTATTGTGACTTCAAATAATGTAACCATAGACAAGATAGAGCTATCTAACCTTCCTTATATTTAGTTTTTTTTTTTTCGATTTAAAAAAGAAGTAATTCCATACTTCCAGAAAATTCATGCTGGACTAAAAAATAAAAGTTACTTTGATGTTGCTATTTCATCTATGTGTGTGTTACGCATTTGAAGATGCCGAAGAGGGACAAACTACGCTATTTATTAAAATTTATTTGAGCTAAATTTTCTTACAAAATTAGATGACGTTATAATACTGATTTCTATCTTCAAATTCGTGACTAACGTATAAATACACCTTCATCAATGCAGCTTTCAACATGATGGTGGTTCATAACACGTCAAGAATTTCGGTGCGGTAGAAATCACTTTCACATGCTATCATTTGGAGCTCCACCACGGCATCCCTCTTACTATTAGACTTATTCAACATACGAGAAACACGGAATTTATAATGTCTTACGCACATGTCCGTTCCCGATGATAGCACGCAGCCCGCGCGTTGAGTTCACATCGATCTAGACGGGCCAATTACGGGACAACATGTGGCGTCAAAAGTTCTGCCCTAATTTATGCATACTGATACTACAAGGGCGGGTCAAAAAGTTCACGGAATATAGGGGTTAGAGTGACGATGGGAGGACTTTTCTAACCTCACTGCTCGATGACTTGACACAACTATAAATATTAGGTTAAAACCCGATCGGTTCGGCCTTTGAGATATCGCTGGAAACAAGTAAATCGGGCAGAGAACACTGACAATGGTGTAAATTGAGGTTAGTTGTGTGATAAATTTCTTTGTTAACCAAGGAAAGCGCCTCAGATAATGATTATGGAAGTGATGTCACCTTTATGGCGACTCTTGCCCTGGAAAATCGATGATTTTACAAGTGGCATAGTCTTGTCAAGCAAAGCAGAGACTATTGAAGACGATCGTGCTCTGGTCGGCCGATTGAGGCAATATCTTCAGATATTATTGAAAAAGTTAAAAACTTGTTCTGGAAGATGGTGTCTGAATAAAAACAGGTCGCAGAGATGGAGTATCGTCTGCTATTTAAGCAGATACTATTTTAAGCCTTCTCCATGACCATCTTGGTTGTCTAACGTCAGTGCAAGATGAATGCTCATACTTTCGTTCTCGCGAGTTTTTGGACCAAGCAGGGCAGACCTCCACCGTGTCCTCCGGGCGATCCACACAGTGTGGACCCCCGGACGTGTCCTCCCGCTGTATCCGAAATAGGTACCTCCCGAAACAGCCGTGTCCGGTGAGCACCTGCGTCAGGCGGAAGGTGAGGACGCCGTGGCGTCTCTCCAACCACTCTTCAAAGGGAGGACTTATCGCCGCAATGGTGGCGTGCTCCACGCGCAACGCGTAAACAGATTTGGCCCCTTGTGATTATTATTTACTAGCAGCGCCTCGCGGTTTCACCCGCGTAGTTCCCGTTCCCGTGGGAATATGGGAATAAAATATAGCCTTCCTCGATAAATGGGCTATCTAACACTGAAAGATTTTTTCAAATCGGACCAGTAGTTCCTGAGATTAGCGCGTTCAAACAAACAAACAAACAAACAAACTCTTCAGCTTTATAATATTAGTATAGATTCCCAAGCAAGAAAAAGAGTTTATTGTAAAGAATTCACCGATGACGAAGAAGTGAAGTCTGCTATTTCTGCCTATTTTTTTTTTCGCGTACTTTTCTACCTCCCCTTTTATACGTCACGCCGCGCCGTGCCGGGTAATGGCAAACTTCGTAAGATTATAAAATATCTTGAGAGATTGCAAACTTTCGATAAATTGTGTACCGAACATTTGTAACACATTTTTGCGCATTATTTGATAGTCTTATAATCTCTCGAAGTCATTTCGGGTAATTTTGAAAATCTGTAGACTATCAAATTCAAATGCATAGTAAAGTATTCCAAATGTTCAGTTGACAAATTATCGAAGGTTCGCAATCTCTCAAGATCTTTTATAATCTTACTTGCTGATATACGTATCTCAACTTTTTAGTAACTCTTATCCTACCTTTTTTCGGAGGATTCTTTCGACGCTATGTTTTAGATTATTTTTAGTTAAGAGGTTTTTATTTTTAAATGTACTTACCTATAAGTCACCGGAACGCCGTAAGATTTCAAAATATCGCGGGTTTGGGTGGGATTTATTCTATACAAAACGATGTTTTCATCGAAAAATTATTATCTAGTAAAAAAAATTACCCCTCTTTGGAAAATATTCCTAATTATTGAAATTTATTGCATTCAAATGGTGATTGTTGCAGTATGGTGGATGAAACAGAAGTGAACACATTCAACAGTCAAAGCTCAAGTTTAATCAAACTGAATAATGGCACTGTTCTATATTTGCGTGAGGTTAACAAATTCCTTGCACTTGTTTGTATTCTTCGCGAAGAAAACTTTCAGAAACAAGGTAACTTGGTCATTTCATCACCGTACATAGAAGTAAGCTAGTCAAATAAGCGTGTGAATTATCATTTGCTCCCATAGATCCCTTGAATGTTTTGACCGAGTTCTAAATTTTCACTTCTAAAGTTGCCATCGCCAGCTACTTGCTGAGTGAGAATATGCCTATGGAAGAATGCTAATGCAAACATCAATAATGTTCAAATGGCACAATGATGCCCTTAATAGGGTGAAAACTTGGAAATGCGTGTTAATCTTTAAAATCGTCATTCACTTACATTGTTGTTCTAACTTTTTACCTCAAGTAACATGATCATCATAAGATATTTGTAGACTGATGTAAATGTCACAATTGATATCTAGTTATTTATAATAGAAAAGAGTAACTATGGAGATTATTGTCTGTTTTTCTCCATAAGAATCTACCTTTGGGAATGGACACGAGTCCCCTAAACCCTATTACTTATATTAATTGTAAATTATGACATTCAAAAGTACCGTTTAATGGCCGAACTGAAATAAAAGTTTTGACTTTGAATCAATATCAGCTTTGACCTTTCAAACAAGAAGTATGTAAAATTGATTGAGTCAGGCGTTACTTTGCGGAAATCCATTTTTAATTTGAAAATGAGAATTATATATCTAGTTTTAATTTCCGCGAATATGTGTGGGTTGCAGGTATGCACCTCCCTCCCGCCCGCTATATTATGCACATGCAAGATTACAAGGTAAAAGCACGGATAATATGCACATACAGGAAGGCAAAGCAAAACCCAACACCAATACCGACACGTGTTTCGCCTCTCCACGAGGCATCCTCATGGGACGTGTTGACTCGCCGACCGTTGAGTTGCGACTGAGAATTTAGTACAAGATCAATTAGATGTTTCGCGTACTAATATTAATAGATATGTGGCCAGTCTGACCTATATGGGCCCCATTTCAGATAGAATTAGTTATTTACTTAGAAAAAACAACTTTTTGTTGTGTTCAGAACGGACCAGAATATACGCCGCGTTTGTAACGGAAAAGATATTTTAGAAAACAATAAAAAATCTGGGGTTTATAGGCTGGACTGTGACGAATGCAACGGGGTATATGTGGGTCAGACGGGCCGTAACTTTGACATAAGGTATGGGGAACATGTTGCCGCGTATAGAAATGGCCATTCGGACAAATCGAATTTCGCGAAACATCTAATTGATACTGGCCATTCTTTGCGCGACAACAATAATTTTAATATACTACATATTTGTGATAAGGGTTTCCGGCTGTGTGTTTTGGAACAATTAGAGATTTTGAAACATAGTAATAATATTTTTTTTTTTAAGATATATTTTAAAATGTAATATAGTAGGTAAGTAAAATGAATAAAGGGAATAATTTTGCACTGTTGAATGACCAGACGAATTTAGTTTCTTCCCCTTTACTGCGAATTTTTGTGGGTAGTTGTACACAAATAACCAACGGCACGACCATAACCACGGAGTATAAAAAAGGGGGGGTGCCTTGTACTAAATTCTATTGTCCGGTTGAGCAGTAACCAGCCTTAGTGTGCTGAACTGCGAGTGGTCCATTCCAAAAAAAAAAAAAAAAAAAAAAAAGTACTAAATTCTCAGTCGCAACTCAACGGTCGGCGAGTCAACACGTCCCCTGAGGATGCCTCGTAGAGAGGCGAAACACGTGTCGGTATTGGTGTTGGGTTTTGCTTTACCTTCCTGCATGTGCATATTATCCGTGCTTTTACCTTGTAATCTTGCATGTGCATAATATAGCGGGCGGGAGGGAGGTGCATACCTGCAACCCACACATATTCGCGGAAATTAAATCTAGATATATAATTTTCATTTTCAAATTAAGAAGTATGTACATATGTATATAGCTAGTGTTTCTATAAATTACTACACAGCTGTGGAAGAAAATCTGAAGAAAATAAGATACGATGTCGGGCTATCCATACGATAGATAAACACTTGTTACCTTATGGTGGCTGTTTTAGGATGCAAACATTCAATGACCCTTATGACCTAATAATGGTCTATTAAATGTATTCTGTTTTCAGGCGTGATAGACTACAATTTCCTGTGCTTCCGTGACGCAATAACACAGGTTTTTGAGTTACGCAACAAGTGTCAAAATGCAATAACGTCCAGAGCAGCATCGGGTACACCAGAACCCATACCCAACGGCGCAGCGGACTCGACTGAAAGTGCCTCCGACCGTTCACAAAACCATTTACCATAGCATATCACAGCGATCCTTATATTCGCAAACCTAAAATAATAATTGTGTAACTATATTTTTAATTATAATTAAGTACCTATGTGAATAAAAGAGCATAATTATGTTATTACTTGTACGTGTTTATTTCGTGTGGGTGGGGAATGCATATGTTCAAGAGTCAATATTTACCTCATTTAAATAGTGACTTTGCAGGTGAGACAGAAAAAGAAGTTTCGCTCGGAAAATGCCTGGATAGGCCGATGAAAACACTTGAAAGGAAGACAAAATCAAATCAATAGACATGTGTATTCTCGCTGTCCCCACATACGGCGCTCGGACCTGGTTTTTGACACTCAAATAAACGTTAAATCTTGGGGTTTGCTGGCGAGTAGTGGCACATCATTTTAATGTGTTTGTGTAGTAAGCCTAATATAACGTATAAAGATTAGTTGGTTCACACGGAGATGAAGGTGTGCGCGGTTTTATGATGGCCGAGCAATATGAAACATTATTGGCCACACAAAATTATACACTTTCAGTGAGAGAAGTAAAACTTAAGTAAACACACCTTTGAGGTTTACCAGAATGGGAGCCAAAACAATAGGTACTAATTTACAATAGGGAAAATCCACGACGTTGACAATGCCATCTAGTGTTGCATATTCGAAACTCATAGTATTTTCTTTCTCCATTACCACCAGGGTGATACTATTTTTTTCTGGATGGGAAATCATCAAATGACTTCTCCCGCTCTGGGCGTAGCGGTAAGGAGTGTCAGACTCTTACTGACTAACAGTGCCGTAAAAGCGCCCTGTGCGAGCTTCTATAAATGCGCCCTAGTGGGCCCTTCGCCTTTTATACCTCCCATTGTGTCTCACTCAATAAAACTCAAACGCAAGTTCACTAGTGTAAATGCGTAGCTCACCCAGATGCTTTTAGATTTAATTTTTGGTCCTTTGGTACCCGCCCGCCGCTAAGCTTAGTCTCCTACCGACCGACCGTGTAGCCGGCCGGCGCTTGACTCCGCTTTAACACTAAACGCAAATACGCTCGTGCGCTGCCTAAAAAATAAGCGCGATGTTTTGTCTAATTGAACAGACGATTTTGATGATAGTGGCATGTAGGTACGTATGTTTTGGAATCGAGCCCTAGGGGCGCAGCGGGAACGTATCAGGAGCAAAACGAAAAAATAATAGTCCTGCCGGCCATTATTGCGCCCCCCAGAGTCTACGCCCTATGCCTGGGCACCGGTGGCACCGCGCTATTTATGGCACTGCTGACCAGGGATGTTGCGGATGTATTTTATTTCACATCCGTGATGCGGATGCGGATGCGGATTTTCAGAGGCTCACATCCGCGGATGCGGATGCGGATCTGTACAAAAAACTCAAGTTTTGGTTTGGTAGGGTAAAAAAACAGTACCTAATATTAATCCTTTCTTTATTATTTTAATAATAAAGTAGTGAGTTTTTTTAATAATTAAATTTGAATATTGGAGCATTATATTTAATGAAAAGTAGAATGGCCGCCTTTTCGGACTCCACTCTGTTTCGCAAGGGTTCCTATATTAATCTTGCGCTACTAAATAACTGTTCACTTGGAACACTGGCTGGTAGATGCTATTTTCGACAACATAGTTTTAACTCGCTTTGATTAACACTCCACCATTTAAGATGACTCTCATTTAACCTTTAAATTATCACACTAACTTTTTATGACAGTATTAGAATTATGAGGAAATACTGATGAAATGAGAGTCCGAGAGATGCTAAGGTCACGCGTGGCTTCTTCAAAAGGTTTCAACAGCTCAACGCAACTTTCTTTGATTGTCCACTCTTCTGGTAAAATAGGTGATCCTATTATAGTCGAAAATAATAGAATTTCGCTGTCATTTATGTGGAGGCTTAAAGCATCTATTGCTTTCAAAAAGCGCTCCAACATCTTTTTATTTATTTATTTTACTAGCTGATAACAATTTTTTACGCTTGTGGGTAATAAAATAAGGCCAATTAAAAGTTTTCACAGATAGAAGAAAGCATAAAAGCAAAATCAGAAATATTTGAGGCGGTAGACAAGTCAAAATTTGTTTGAAACAGCTTAAACTTAACCATTTAGTTTACGTTATCAAAAAATAAATTACAAACTTTTTAATTTTGAAATGCTCGTACTGAAAACATCGATGTCGACGCTCCGGCAGATCACATTATATGTATGACCCACTCTTATTAAGTATGAATTCCGCCTGTAATTCGTTCCTACCACAGGAGTATGCAATAGATACGGATAATAAAAATAAAACGTGCGCGTAAGATCTTGTCACGACAAAACAATAGCAAGGCGCGTTACCGTCACCGATTCACCGAAGTCCAAAACAAAATTATTGCTTTCCTATTCCGTCTGTCCGTTTCTGTCCGACCTACACACTCACACATCCGCATCCGCATCAACTCCGCAACGATTTTATGCGGATGCGGATATCTAAATCGATGCGGATATTCCGCATATGTGGATGCGGATGCGAATATTCGCAACATCCCTGCTGTTGACTAAAATCCACCCGTGATCATACGCGTTGCCGTCGCCCTTTGCGTTTCAGGACCGCGGTGACACTTTCGAACAAATTCCGCAACCCTAGCAGACGCTGAGCCTATGGGGCTCAGTCTTCTTTGCTGACAGCTCTTTGAGCGCGCGTGGAACACGACGCGTCGTTGACTCGGGCCTGGTGGCTATCGGATGGCGAGCCACCCGATAGCTCACCATCCGCAGGCCCATGGTGATACCCCACAACTAAATTGGCATTATTCCTTATTATGGTTGCATTATTTACCGATAAGTAAATAAGCCTAAATAAGTGTGCCTTCGTAATTCAACTCGGATCAACTCATAATTAAATGTCTACTTTGCAATGGATTGATATACCTAAATCTAGCAATATCTCACTTTAGATTTCCTAGATTTAATTCCTTTTAATTTGTGGAGGTGTCCAGTGCAAATGCTGTTAGGGGTGGAAATTAACGAACACATTTACTATCATACTTTTCATATATTCCCATATTTAACGATACAAATTAACTAAATCAAATATAAAATACTACACAATTACATTTTTATTGTTTCGACATTTTCCCTAAATTTTCTCAACTCTGACAACTCTTACTTTTTCATAAACTGTCTTACATATCATTGTTTCCAGCCAGCTGTCAACAATGATGATGAATTATATGAAACCTTATTTTAACACACCCCCTTAATTCAACATCATTGATGGACACATGAGCTTACACGAAAAAAAAAAAAAATATTTGAAATACTCTAACCAAGCCTTAACTCACCCCCCTAAGCTCATGTGACCTTAACAAATAAATACACATAAATCTGAAAAAACAAACAGCATCTCACAATGTCAAGTGAGACAAAAAAAAAATTAATTAATTAACAGCAACAAATAAATTATTCATTTAAATAAAAAAAAATTGTTAACCTCAATACTTTTCTTTCATCTATCATAAACTAACTCAATAAAAATTAATAACATAACACTTTAAACTAATTACTTCACTCACATTATAGTCATTTTACTTGCATCTCACCTCACTTTCTCATAAGCAAATTAAATAAATGTTATTCTACTCACGATATTTCCTCCATATTAACTCACACAGTGTACTATTTATCCTCAGTTACTTCTAATCTTCTAACATCTTTTCTCTGAAACTCAAGAACTTTACTCTTTGCAAAGGTTTTGTCAATATGTCTGCTATTTGCTTATCTGTCGGACAGTATGTTACTTTTACTGTACCATTTAGTATTTCTTCTCTTATGTAATGGTATCGCACATCTATATGTTTTGTTCTTCTATGCGTATTTTTCTTCATTAAATAAATGGCTGATTGGTTATCTATTCGCATTTCTGCCTCAATCTCTTCATTCAAAATATCTTCTAGTAGCATTTTAATGAATTTCAGTTCTTTCATACATTCAACTGCAGCTATAAACTCAGCTTCGGTACTCGATAATGCCACCATTGGTTGCTTCTTAGAAGCCCAAGCAATTGGCCCACTTCCATATAGAATTACATAGCCTGTTGTGCTTTTTCTCGTATCTGGATCTCCAGCATAATCAGCGTCACAATATGCTATCAGTTTCTTACTATTATCTTTGTTTGTGTATTTAATTCCCAACTTGCTGCTATTCTTTAAATACTTAATAATACTTTTTACATTATTTAAATCATTTTGATTTGGTTTCACTTGGTGTCTACTGCAATACCCAACATGAAATGCTACATCAGGTCTTGTTTTACTTGCAACATAGAGTAATGCACCTATCATTTCTTTGTAGTCATTTATTTCATCATCTGTTTCAGGGTGTTCCTCAACCACTATACTAGGGATCGACTGACCTTTCACATCTTCTAGCATTAGTTTCTTTAACATCTTTTCAATATATAAAGTTTGACATATTTTAATAGTGTTTTCATCTCTAGTCATCTCTAATCCAATATAGTTGTTTACTTCTTCATAAATTCTTATTTTAAATTCATTAGCTAACATCTTAAGCATTTGATTTATAACATTCAAATTTAGGCCAATGACTAGTCCATCATCTACATATATTGCCATTATAATTGACTCGACTCGATTCATGAAAATACAAGAATCTATTTTGGATTGCATAAAACCCATTTTATTTAGATGTTCTGTTAGTCGCAAGTTCCACATCAATGGAGCTTGTTTAAGTCCGTATAAACTCTTCTTCAGCCTTAGAACTTTCCCCGGTAATGAATATCCTTGAGGAATTTCCATAAATATTGTTTCATCTATATTGCCATATAAAAATGCTGTCTTAACATCAAACTGTTTCATTATAAACTTTCTTTGAGCTGCAAGTGAAACAAGTAAACGTAATGATGTTGTAGATATAACTGGGCTATATGTTTCTACATAATCTATTCTGTATTTTTGTTCAAATCCTCTCGCTACCAGCCTAGCCTTGTATCTTCCGTCTGGTTTCACAGTAAATATCCATTTGCTTGTAATTAATTTTCTTTGTTTTGCCTCTTCTGTATCTACTACCTCCCATACTTTATTTTCTTTCAATGAATTCTTTTCTTCTTCAATGGCCTCTTGCCATTTCTCTTTTTCCTCATTTGTAATTGCTTCCTCATATGTAAGCATTACATAGTCATCAAATTTCTTTGGGGCTCTTTTATTTCTTATATTTCTACTATACACTGCATCATAAAATACTTCTCTCTCACTATTTCTCACTTCTTCTTCAACTTCATCACTCTCTTTCTCTTTCTCATCTTTATCAATTTTATCATATTTATCATCTTTATCATCCTTATTATCTTTATCATCCTTATCATCTTTATCATCTTTATCATCTTGCTCCTCTGAATCACTCTCTACATTTAATTTTGTGACAAATATGTCCACTATCCTTTCATTTTCTATGTGAAACATTTCTTTTACTTCTTCTTTGTTTAATTGGTTATAAAATATTACATCTCTTCCGGTTACTACTTTTTCTTTGGTAGGATCCCAGAGTCTGTATCCATTGTTACAGTATCCTACAAAAATCATTTTCTTTGATCTGTGATCTAATTTTCCGATAGTTCTTAGATCTTTTTGATATGCCACTGATCCAAATATCTGCATTTTTGAAAGATTTGGTCTTTTTCCATACCACATTTCTGCTGGTGTGCAATTAATAGTTTGAGAGTTCGTCACTACTCTGTTTGTGACGTATGTAGCTGTATACAGTGCTTCGCCCCATAAATATTTCGGAAGATTTGAGTCAATCAATAGGGCTCTCGTCTTATTCAATAGAGTTCGGTTTAATCGTTCCGCTTTACCATTTTGTTGGGGAGTATATGGCATTGTATTATTTGCTTGTGTTCCTCTTTCTTTAAGCCATTTAGTCAGAGCTTTATTGACGTATTCTCCTCCATTGTCACTTCTGAACGTTCTAATTTTATTATTCCAATGAGTTTCTGCCCATGATGCATATTCTTTCAGTGCTGAGAATACATCAGATTTGTGTGCAATCAGTGCGACATATGCAAAATGTGTGTAGTCATCCAAAAATGTAACAAAATACATTTTATTGTCCCATGTTGGTGTACCAATTGGACCGCATACATCAGTATGTACTATTTCTAGTGGACTTGTGCTTCTCGGTCCAGTATTATTAAAAGGTAAGCGAGTTTGTTTAGCTTTCACACATACCTCACAATTTTTAATGCCAAGATTAGTTATAGTACCATGAATATCCATTCCATCGACAACTTTCTTGACTGAGGCAATGTCAGATGTATGTGCTAATTTTCTGTGCCAGTTTTCGACAGTTAGCATAGCATTCTCATCTTTTATTGGTATGTCAATTTCATAAAGACCATTATTTTTCTTTCCACTCATTACTATCCTTCCATTTTGTTCTATTTCTACTTGATCTCTTTTAAATGTTACAATACCATTATTTTCGGTAATAGCATTTACTGACAATAGATTTGTGCTCAGATTAGGTATATATAATACTTTCTTTAGAGTACAGTTTTCACCTATCAATTTACCTACTGCTTCTGTTTTTAAGCTATTATTGCCATCACTTGTACCAATACAAGACCGGTGAGGTTCTTTATCTATCAAATTTCTGTAATTATTAACCATATGGGAGGTAGCCCCCGAGTCTACAATGAATGTTTGTTTTCGGAACGTTAGACCTTCGTAGGTGTTTGATAGAAAAGCTGTATGTGAGTGTTCATTCTTGGGATATTCTTTGCGTCTATATCTGCAATCTTTAAACCAATGTGTATCTGTTTTGCATTTGCTGCATCTGTGTTGACTCCAACATGTCCTTGCAAGATGTTGTGGGCTCAAGCATTTGAAACATTTTGATTCATTATAAGTAGCCTTTTGAGTTGTATAATTATTGCTAGTGCTGGGTGTATCAATTCTACAAAACCTGGCAACATGACCTGCTCTATTGCATTTAAAGCATTTCCTTTCATTAGTCTTTAACGCAACTGGTTCTGAATTTTCCATATTAATCTCACTTTTCTGTCTGTATTCTGTCATTAACCTATTTGTTAAATTTGCTAGTGTTTTATCTGCTGTTTGTGTTGCTTCCCATGCTGTTCTAAACGTATTGTAGTTTTCAGGCAGTGCAGTTAATATTTTTGACATGTGTACTTTTTCATCAATGTTGTGTCCTAATTCCTTCAATTTGAAGATTATCAATTCTAATTTGCTTAGATTTAGAGCCATATTATCTTCTGAGAATTTGAATGTAAATAACTTTTCTAATAGTTCACTTATTTGACTATCTTTTTGACTTGTAAATACCAAATCCAATTTGTCGAACATTTCTTTGACTGTCATGCATGCTGTTACATGAGAACGAAGTTGTCTACTTATCGAGTTTAATATGAACAAAAAGCCTTTTGCTTCTTCATCTTCTTTTATATCTTTACATTCGTCTTTTAGAAGTTTGCCTAGTTTATGAGCAGTTAATACTTTTGTCATTATTAATTTCCAATATGAATAGTCACTGCTTTCGTTTAATTCGTCCATTTTATTTAGCTCCATTTTATTTTATAAACAAGATAAAGGCTTACTTGTAATGTAGATCAGCTTTGAGAAACTCACTTAATTCATAGTCATATTACCATTTTCCATTTGTGAACTCTGCTTAAAAATTTTTGAAAATGACCATCTATGGCCCTGCAAAAAAAAATTTGGTCGCTCCTGCTACCATGTTAGGGGTGGAAATTAACGAACACATTTACTATCATACTTTTCATATATTCCCATATTTAACGATACAAATTAACTAAATCAAATATAAAATACTACACAATTACATTTTTATTGTTTCGACATTTTCCCTAAATTTTCTCAACTCTGACAACTCTTACTTTTTCATAAACTGTCTTACATATCATTGTTTCCAGCCAGCTGTCAACAATGATGATGAATTATATGAAACCTTATTTTAACAAATGCAATATAGCAATAACTAAACCACACACAAATAGATACCTACCTAACCCTAAAAACTGGAAATTGAACATATTGGTGAGGTAAGAGTGTACATGTGCCTACCCCTTTAAATTAGTTAACTGGTGAAAACAATAAACAGACATATAATTTCAGCAATCTCGGTCCATTTGTTATCATTTATTGAAGAGTTCCGTTTCCTATCTCCGAAGTTCTTCATTACATCAGTACCTACCAAATTGAAATGGGACCACTCCGGAAAAATACCCAAATCGCAAGTGTGCGATTCTCTGGGACCATCAGATCCTGACCTGATGACCATAGGACCAATTAGGAAGTCCAGGCCCTGGCACCTTCGTGTAATCGGAAAACATACCTAATTTTTTTTTTAAGTTTCCCACTAATTGAGTTATATTTTGAAGTCGATTAAAAATACACTATCCTAAACAGTGATACTTCTGAGCCTGCATGTTCCCTATACTCTGCTTTACCAGGAGCCACAGCGATTGTTTGTCGGAACTGTGAATGAGACCCACCTCGTGACCTCACAATGCTCTTCGCAGGGCCGTGATGCGCAGCGATAAACAACTGAAGTGTTCAGGGTTCAAGCCACAGGTTCAGGCATCGTCCAATCTACAATTATTTGTTTTTGGAATATTTCTACTATTCTTTTTTAATCCAATGCTGGACAAGGCTTTCCTTACACTTCCTTACAATTCCATACACTTCTGTTCTATACTATGTTTGGCTAATCCTTTCAGTAGGAATCGAGCTCATCCCGCCATCAATGCCTTGCTGTGCCGTGATATTGCCATTTTTGTAAAATCGCCTAAATAAAGTTAAGATAAAGTTGCAACTCTAGTGCCAATCTGTTAAAATAATGTCAATGTCATCACGGGAAAATAACTCTTTGTATTGTATTGTAGAAATTCAGTCAGATATCTTTTGTTTCATGCACTGTTTCATGTTTGTGCTTTTTTCTATTTGAGCTTACGACTGTACTTTCAAAATATTTAATTCTCTCTATAATACGAAGTGTTAGTGATCCTTCTGCTGTACGACGTATTTAAACACATTGGAAGGTTTTGGTAAGTGCTTTAGTAGTTCGATCAAAGTTGATTAATTCCGTGCATAGCAACATGTTAAAACCAATATAAGTTCTGGAAACATAAATTTGCGAAATCTTTATTAGCTTAGGTCGCCTGATGTTTAATCATTATAATTTAAATGACTTCAGTCAAAATATAGAAATGAGTGCAGATTGTGAATGCTGCAGACAACTGTTTAAAAAAATACAAATTGGTGCAATCAAACAAAGGTTGAGTAGGTAACAATAATAGCAGTTTACCCGCAATTTAACAGATTCGCTAAATCACAATAGTACCTATAGGTGTACTGTATTTAAATCATACTATGGATAATATCTGGGCATTGCCTTCTTCATATGAATAAAAGACTACCTCACCAGGTGCAATAAAATTGTTTCTTGGAATTACTGGAATATTATTTTTCTTTACAGAAAAATATAAGGCTCACATTAACAACTGATATTGTAAATAATTATTATTAACTAAACATTATTGTTATTTATTGATGTGGCTAACTTTGACTTCCTAATTAAATGTTTCTTTGTGATGGAGCTGAAAGCAAAAGACTAACTTAATTAATTACCAAAATAAAACTAACTAACCAAATTATCAATTAAATTATTGTGGTTTGTGAGGATATGATAAGAAGATCCAAAATTACTAATTTTGGATCTTCTTATTGCAAAATTTTGTTTATGGATGTACTTAGCAAGAACAATGACAACATCTTACCAGCTTTTTGGTGTCATCTAAATAATTCTACCCTGTATATTATTATTATTAGGTATTTTACAAAAATATTATTCTGATGCAATCAATGAAACAATATTATTGGGAGTTTGCATGTGGTGCAATTATTCATAGCTGAATCCACATTGATATTGCATCAGGTTGACTGTATGGGAAAATATTTTTTTTTACATCCTTCCCAGATTCTTCAATATTTAATTTTCATTTATGCTCAGGTCACATGCTCACATCCATACCAATATTTTAATAATCTGGTTTCCAATATTTCATTTCAACGATTTTATAACAATTTGCATTATGTCTGAATGTTTTACAAAAATAATATTTTTAATAAAAAACCAAAAACAAAATTTCCTTAAAACCAGCACCATGTCAATTTTGTGATAAAAGGCACAGCAATGTACTACAGTAATATCAACACAATAGTAAAATGTAGTTGCAATAGGGATGTTTCCTGGGGAATCTTAAGTTAGATTATTGAAAAATATTGGACACATATTTTTACTTTATCTAATCTATAAAATATGATGAAGAAAAAAGCTTCGAAAAGATCATGAAGTGGGGGCTTGTGACGTCACAGCTTGGTAAAAGTCGTAGCACGAAGTGACATCACACGACTTTTCAACGCACTGTATCATCTTCGTTGTTTGTTTACATGAAAGAAAAAATAAGTGTCCAATATTTTTTTGAAATTTATCTGATAGAATTAGATTTTTTTAGTCAACGGTTATTACCAACAATGACATAAAATATATATAATTAATCAATAATGTCTAATAATAATTCATTTAAAAACATAATTAAAATTCATCTATCATCAAAAATAAAATATTTTGTCCAAAATACCTACATTAAAATCATCTAAACATTTTATAGTAAAATTTATTCATAGAAGTTTAAATCTTCTTTTTCTTAGCATGTTTAGTGTTATTAACTTTTATGTTTGGTCTGACATTCAGTAACAGCAATCCTAACATAACTTATGTAGGTAATTTTAAACATTAAATTAATTAATTACCCTTTTAGCAAAACATGGAGTCAGATCAATGGACTAGATACATTTCTCCAATAAAATGTCTTTAAGATTATGTTTAATCAAGGTGATCTTTGGAGGAAGTTGCTATTGTGAGTAGTTTCACAGAATAACCCAAGTTAAAAATAATTTCGATAAAAATCATCAAATAAAATAAACCTTTAGAAACTTACCCTCTGTTGAATACTTCACTTATGCCCTGGATCAGAATCTGTAAATTCCAACCAACATTTACTATTCATTAATTACATTATGGTATAATACGGTTGCTGAGTAAGCTACATTTGATACGATTGTTTGCTTCATAGATGGGTGGCCATATTCTATTTGTAGATCTTTTTTCGTAAACGAACCATCTTACTACCCACCTTCCTTCCCAGTATAGGTATGGGTTTTGCAGAGCAGATGTGCATGCAGTAATCGCTCCATGTTAAATGTAACTCCCAAAATTGGGAAAAGACTTGGCAGAATGGCAGATATTGAGTTACATAATTGAATACCGGGGGGCGTGTATCTTATCTTGATAAACGGATTTGGAAGAAAAAACATGTTTTCCGCATATTACGCCTCACAGTATCAATGGCATGCGCATTTACAAGAAGACGAAGGCCACTGGCACGATAACGTTGGTGCGTGCACGCCGTTTTCGCAAATTTGCGAATGCGAATATATTTTTTAGAGTACTAGATATACGGTTGAAAGTACCACGTAGAGTTAAGAGCCGCTTGCTAAACCTGACCTTGTGGTTTAAATAATACGCAACAGGCATCGTGTGGCGCCATCGGTCCTCTCGGCTAGTCGTAAATACACGTCACGACACACCCATTCCTAGACTAATAAGGTGGCTGTATATTGTTACGTCGCTATAATATAGCACAGATAATGTGATCTTGTCTTAAAATGTTAATGCTCGGTTTTAAATGCGCATCTTTAATACTGACGGTAGAAATAGACATCAGCCACACCTCCAACACACATGCGAACTAAGAGCTTAACTAGAAACTAAATGAAAACTTCATGTTTGAATGTTAAGTATTCATAGTACCTATATCAAAACGATTTTATAGATTTTGTTACTCATTGTTTTATTATATTAATTAACACTTATTTTGTTTTTAACCGACTTCCAAAAAACGAGGAGGTTCCCAATTCGACTGTATTTTTTTTGTGTGTGTTACCTCATAACTTTGTACTGGGTGACCGATTTAGATTTTGCTGGTACTTGTCGTGTGGTCCCATTTAAATTTGATTGAGATCTGACGACGAGTATTTGAGTTATCCTTAATAATGCGTGACTAACGGCCGAAACCAATAACCGATCTATCACATACTGGAGATAGAAAAACAAATGAAACAACAGAAAACCTATATAATTTTTCTGTTGTTTCATTTGTTTTTCTATCTTCAGTATGTGATAGATCGGTTATTGGGTTCGGCCGTAAGTCTACATTGATGATGTTCTCATTCTATATTGTCGAGATAAAATGAAAAAAATAAATTGTATACGATGGTTTGGAAGAGCATATTAGTATTTCAAGGTGGTCCCTTACTAGTTCGGTAAAGACCTGATGAAGAACAGAGATGATAGGAAACGGAACTCTTCAATAAATGATAGCAAATCTTTCGGGATTGCTGAATTCGCTTGTTTGTTTATTGTTAACTCCAAGTTATACCGTGTACACTGTGATGGGTACGTTTTAGGTGGGGGGTTGTACCACTAAAAAGAGAAAAATAAAACAATCGACTTCTAAACAACAAAAGTATAAAATAACTTGAATTTCGGAAGTCGGTGTTCAAAAAACGAAGAAACAATCAAACACGCTGAGTCTGTTGTTTTTATTGTAAAAAGTTTTATTTTATCTTTGTCTAGGCATTAAAATACTGAAATATTCTAGATTGTGCAAACTTAGATAAGTACATTATAAAAATGATCACTACTAAGAATCGGATCGTAGTATGAATCCTACACAAAGACAAGGTCAAGGTATTTCCGTCGCCACTGCCACCACCCAGCATGATTTTATAGGACTGCGTATGAAAGTCTGACATTTGCTCTGATATTTACTCTGAAGATGGGGTCTAATGAAGATAAGACTCCACCTCCAGAGTAAATATAACCCACATTAATGCCAAATAGTAACCAAGCAATTTAAGTAATAAATTATTTATAAATCAAATTTTATAATTTACCGATGCATCGGACCTAATGCTGCAAAATGATTGAAGGCCACTATAACATACATTAAGTAGGTTAGGTACCTATTTCGAAAAGCGATTTGCATTAAAAAAAAAGTTTTTATTTTAACATAGCACTACAATATACGATTAATTTAAAAGATTATCTGATTGCCGGTGACTTATAAGTAGTTTCAAATACTGGATCAACAGCTAGCAAGATAAAATTTACATTATATGTTTAAATTATGTGTTTATTTGCTGACTATGGCTATACCGGTTTACCAAAAAATATTTTTTGTTGTTTTCAAAGGAAATTAATAGTCAATGCCCATATCTCTGCGAGACTTTTATTGGACGTATGTAATATGAATAAGTATTAAACTCAAAAAATATATTGGAAAATGATCACGGAATCCGTGACAATAATAATAATGAACGGCGTGGGATCGTCTTGGCCAACGCAATGCGATTCATAGCTGGTAAACAAGCATTGTTTTTGTTTACGACGTTTCGGTCACATGTGACTAGGGCTGCCATCAACGTATTTGCGCCGGAAAAAAACTTTAAAACCTCGGACATTTTGCTGAAATTTAGCTTTTTGAGCTGATAAAAAAAAAAGATAATTTACATTTTTATTTTTTTCTCAGGTATAATCTGATAACAAAAATAACTAGGAACACTGGTTTTTTTTTCTTTTTGCGTCATGTATACAAAAAAAAATTAAAATCATAAGTTTTGAATCCAATATTATACTCAGGGAGGAGGGCAAATATTTTTCTGTGCTGAGGAGCATTTCATTGTCACAACGGTTAACACGCAATGTTTCACAATAAGTACATAAGTACTTACTGTGAAACATTGTAGTAGTTTTTTCAGAAAAATAACCCAAACAATCGACATTAACAGCGAGCGGACTTCGAAAATTTTAGCAGTATTTGCACAGAAACAGGATTAAGTTAATCGGCTCATACGGAAAGGCTTTAACAAGCAGCGAATTCGAAATGGAGGGCGAGAGAAGTGAGCTCGCTAATTTTAGCACCTCGGCTTGGATCAGATTACAAATTTCTCGTTAACTAATCATATCTAGTCAAAAAAAATTATTTGTCTACTTATGCCTAAAAAACTTATAAAACAATGATGTAAGAGCCAGCGGAGCGAGCTCGAAAATGTTGACGAATAAGCCGTAGTCAGCTTATATGCGGCTTACAATAACGAATTATTATTTAACTAAGATTAGTAGATTAGTCTGGTAGAGAATGCCTTCTTGCACTAAGTCCGCCCATGTACCACTATTCAATGGCGTGCAATGGTTAGAGTTAGGGTAGGCCAGAGAAAATGTCAAAAAAAAAAACACCACATTATTCAGGGTTGAAATGTGGTGTATTTCTTTTTAATATGCTATTTAAAAAAAAACTCCTTTCATTAAAAATCAACCCTGAATAAGGTGGTTATTTTTTAAAATTTATTTGGACATTTTCTCTGGCCTACCCTAACTCGAACCACTGCACGCCACTGCCACTATTGTACATTAAGTTTAAATAAATAAATTAGTTTTAATTTATTTATTGCTAACCTTTCAATCAACCGAGATACCCTCGTCACAAAAAATGGGGTATGGCTGTGTCATGAACACGGCCGGGTGTTGTACGTGAATACGTGTATGTAAAGGTAATATTTTCATAATTTCAACCGGCTGCAGCTGCACAGAAAATCCCAGCTGCAGATGTACTGGCACCATCGTTGATCCGCTCGGCCGCATTCATTCTTTTACGTTCCCGGTACTACTTCACTCAGTCATATCGTGTGTTATTGGTACCATTCGGTTGCTCTTGAAAAGCCCTTTCCAACTGTACTAGATCTCTGTATTTGGCTTTTACACTCGTATTGGCCGTCATTACCTATATACATCTTCGAATCAAATTTATACTAAGTGGAAATCTCGAGACGTAGCAAAATGGCGGTGCCGACACCGCGCGCTATGCGTCATAGTCCTCGCTTAGCGTACTTAGAAGTACTTAGAATTCTTTGATCCTTTAGCTATTCAATGGTGTAATTAAGTTATGGATGGAGATGATAGAAATGTAGCTGCAACAGCAAACTGTATCTCCCAATTACGTTATCATTAGTTTTTTGAACTGCCTCCCACTATGAAAGCAATTTTAAAAACGTATTTTCGTCTAAAGTAAATCCTGCTCCCCGGACGCCCTCCAAACTAGGACTAATCCAGGGAAACTCAGACAGATGGCAGCCCTACATGTGACTAACACTTCGGTAGAGTCGAGAGTAATAGGGATGCAAATTGAACTGCTGCGACAGATAGTACGGTACGACGTGTTGTTGTTTACATTCCTAGTGTTGAGTAAGACCGACTTTTAGTAACCGTAAACAAATTATTTACTTTTGTTTTTAGTTTCTGTTTGCCTGTCTGCAGTACTTGCACTTAAACACCTGCTTTGTCTATAGTATTTTATTACTGCTTATATGAACAGGCTTCGACCTGTGTCCATAGTACAAATTAATGCTATGTAGGTGTAGTTATTCACGTACCTTCACAAGTTTTGACATAACATTCCCATCAAATATCAAATGTTACGAGTAAATATGATGAATTGCATTATCATAATTATAACACTCTACAATATTTGGCCTCAGGGCATCTTGTTCAAGTTGACAACATCCACAGTTAATTTCTTTTTGCATTGCGTGCTCGTAAACTTGGAGGTAAAGTAACTTTCGTAACTGCGATGGCGCGACATCACGCCATGTCGCGCGATCGACCCAGAGCTAGCCGGTATTGTAGAGCGTTCTCGGTAAAGCAAGCAAAGCGAACGTTCGTAGCACATGGTCGGTAGTGTGAGTTGTATGACTGATATTGTGCGGTATCACATCAACAACCAAGCTACGTCACTCACGCGACGTCAGCCCATGGACGGTTCTTGGACGCTCTCGCATCGGCCCACCCACACCAGCCACTCACAGGCAGTTTACTGGTAGAGTCGACGCGAGCAACACGTGTCGAAACCTTACCTGTGTTCGGAATTATTGTGTACGAAAGTTACAGCTGACAGTATATTGTTTATACTTAATTTACATAAGCAAGTAACATTTTGTGCCTTGGAAAGTTGACTGAAGTTCTTCGGTTATTCCTTACTAAGGTAATTGTCTCTTATAATAAATTTGATTTTGCTTTCAAAACGTTGTATCGTTTAGAAGTTGGATTTATGATGCTCAAATACCTATGCAGTTTGAGTATTAGCGTGTAGTTTTTAATTAGCATCACATTGTTATTCTTTTTTAAAATTGTATTATCATTTAATTAATTTAACTTGAATCCTAATTAAATATCAGCTGTTGTTATAAAAACGCTAATCAGCTCATTGATAAATGGTGTTAAACTTAGCCGGTCTTAGTTTTGGTTGATTCGTAACTGAATTTGAATCCTGTTTGACACATTCGTGTTCTGGTGTAAATCACTAGTATTTACCTTATGCTGTTGCATTACATTTCAAAACCCACAGTAGACTTACACACATACACACAGGCCTTCATGCTTTTATATTCTTTATGTTTTCACTTTGCTTGCCGATCGAAAGAGCGCACATTCCGACATAAATTTAAAAATAAAATGATTTCTATTTAGAACGTGACCTTTGAATTATTTTATAAAATGCGCGACACTAAGTCATTTAACATTCAAAATAACTCCAATAATTTCAATAAACAACAGAGCTACTTATTGTGGTTTTTTGCAATCAAGTAATGTATCAGATAATGACAGTTGTTTGTTTCGACATTGTTTTTCTCTTATGCTTGCATATTTACCCACGTGAGTCATTCAGAGTCATGCATAATACCAAGAATGGAATATTAACTTGTGGTGAGCTATTACTGCCGTGTTGTTGTCCACTGCCCACTAGAAGCGCAAACAGTGCGCGAATCAATCGTTCGCATTGATGATCTTGGCTTTGAAACTCGTTTACTTATACATCTCACCACCACCAGATAATACTCAGCCCGAAAGGGAATGATATTGTGAGATAAAGACTGATTAAAATAAAATAAAATCTCGACCTCTTTTACAACAGTTCTTTTTGGAGGCTACAAGTCCATCATCATTGTTGCCATTTCCTTAATTAACAACTTCGCGAATTATCAATTCTACTTACCCTTTTTTGTTGTAAACTTAAATGGCCTAAGTTTTCTTCTTTGTTACATAAATTACGTAATATAAAAGTAATTTGCAGATTTTATCAAGTCACATAAATAACACGCATTACGTACGCAAGGCTATCGATAATTAAATTATCGCAGTTGTGATAGCCATTTATAGTGTCTTTAATTCTTTACCCTGCCTTTCCGACTTTAGTTATTATCGATCGAAGAATTTTACATTTCTTTGTCTATTTTCCACACAATATAATTTCCTTTATGCAATGTGTTAGGTATTCTGTTAACGAAATAAAAGATGGACAATGTTTGTTCGCATGATTGTGTCGTCACAACGATAAATGATAATAATATTTTACGTATATTTATTTATGTGTTTCATAAATAATTATACGAAAAAATATTATGTTAATGAATTAAGATATACATGTCGAAGACCAAGATCATGGCCAACAGCTTTACAAGGAATATACTCGTAGGTGGGGAGATTATACAGTACGTCCAAGAATATCTCTACTTGCGAGTAGTATCGTTCCAGGCAAGGCAAGAAAAGTAAATAACGCGCCGAACAGAAAATCCCTGGAAATGCTACTGATCCATGAAAGAACTATTTAAAGGCACTTCACCTATGTCACTTAAGCGGAAGATAACGGACATGTGTATTCTCCCCATTTTGACCTATGGCACATAAACTTGGTCTTTGACTAACTCCAAAAGTCGAAAGTCGAGGTTTGCCAACGTGCTATGGAGCGTGGACCGCGTTAGAAACACTATAGAGCGCTCCAAAATATAGATTGACATGGCTGAGACCTGGCTGTCCAGAATGGGACTGGGCTGGAAATATCTGCGCATACCCATCGAGCGGTGGGCCAGTAAATACAAAATTGTTGCTCTGAAATCGCGAGACGCGGCCGCTGCTGACCACAAAAGAGATGGCGGGACGACTTGGGTGTCTTCCTTTAGATTGGAGGGAAGCCTTTGCCCAGCAGTGGGACAGTTCAGGCTAGATATATAATTATTATTTTCATGGAATTGATTGTCTTATCATTGTGGCCTAACTTGTCTTCTTAACCCAAAGATCATCTTCCAGACATACTTTTCCTGTCCCCAAATAGTTGTTTACTACAACTATCTAGTTTCGTATCTTGACATGATGGCCTTGTAACGCGCTTATTATGTCACAAGTGATACTCACACCCAAAACACATTTACCTATTTATCAAGTTATGCTATTTTGTCATATCATTATCTTTCATACATCAGTCAAAAATAATAGTTTTGATACAATGAAATGAACACTCTTTATATCAATTGCAAAACAAACTTTCAGCGTCATTATCATCTGGTCAAGCGTTTTCCCAATTTTTTTTTTTATCAGATTCAAGCCTTAATACCAGTATTTTCACAAAGAGCAATTGCCTACCTGATCTCCATAACCCAGTTTCTGACACGGTAATAGCGTCAAATAGACCTGGGCCTGTGTCCCAGCAGTGGGAACGTTAAAAGGCTGATTATGGCTATGAACTCACCTAAATTTAAAAAGAAATCGATGCAAGATAAAATAGATAAGTTTATTGGAGTTTTATGTGTTTTAACGTGCAAATGGTGTTGTTGAATAAACACAAGTGTAGTGTCGGTGCACGTGAAGAGTTGTGGTGTGGTCGAGCGGCTAATAGATAATGTTTCATAAACAGTTGTTTGTTCCTCAGTCGCGTTGGATCGACACGTTCACGTGTTATATACGATGTTAGGGTTTAACGAATGAACTATGGGTCAGTTTGCATAACGTTTGATCGCTAGTGACGTCCCAGTAGCAACATCAGTTTCAGTATTTTCAAATTCGGTTTTCAGACTTATAGATAAAATGAAACAAATACATAGTATCAAAGGTAACTATGGTGGTGACACGAATAATTTATTTATGCCAAACAACAGCAGTTCAGTTCCAGGTTTCAACGTTGATAAACACAAATTGTGTGCATAAAATTAATCATTGTTGTGGGTAGGCTCGGATATCTAATTAAAATTGATATAGAGGAAGCGGTGACAGTGGTCGGACGTAACCCAGTAAATAAAGATAACAGTTAATTGGTGCAAAGCAATAGAGCTGAAAATAATAATTATTAATAAAAAATGAGATGAGATGCATGAGAGACTAGCGAAATTGGAACCTGAATAACAAATTCAGATTATTTTGCTAAAATTGAATATTGATGTGTTTAAGAATTAATTAACAAGTCCATACACACAGACCTTGGTGCGGTGGCGGTCATATGGCTTTTTAACATAGCCGTTTAATAGCTGTATTCAATGGGTTCCGTGAAACCTTGTTATTGAAACAATTTGATTTAAACAATTCGTTTTAATATTGTAGGTCGAAATACAAAAAATCCTGTGTAATACATTTTTTTCAGCCAAACAATGAACTTTGGAAGTATGATTAACCAAAAAGTATGTCAAACAGATTAAAGCCATTATGTACTGAACGTTTTCCAACGGCTCCAACCGACTCACTGGTCGGTTACGAACGAGTTCCGTTTTCCGTGTCGAGGTGTGTGACCCACGACAACGGAACCCTGCCGATTATTTATCTGTAGACATTGAACTTGAAGCCCTTGGAACTAAGAATAAGATCAGTCGTCATTCAGGTTTCCTTGGACACCTGCCACTTCGTCTCATGCATTAGTTGCTGTACTGTACACTGTCTATCTAAAAAGATATTTTCGTTTACGGTGTTTGAAACTCTGAATATTTTATTCGCATTTCTTGCTTCTTGCTATACCCAAGGTTAACTACCTTTATAATTTAGTTAAATACCTACATAGAGCATTTTTGCAATTACATTAAAATAAATGCAAATTAACTCTACATATTTTATATCCATGCTTAATATTATAAATGCTAGTAGTAGGTATTTACTGTCTGTCTGTTACCTTATCACGTCTTAACGACTGAACGGAGTACACGTAGATAATGATCTGGATAAGGGCATAGGTTACTGGATTTTTCTCCCTTGGGAATATATCCAACAATCACGTGGACGAAGCCGTTGGCAAAAATAGTCTCAAATAATTTTAAAAAATAAATAAGGATGCTCAACGTAACTTGTTTATTTCAAAATAAGGAACTGATATCTTTTTCGGTTACGCATCACGTATTTGTACGCTTCCTCTAACCTTTGAAGAGGGCAATTCCCCGTCATTTTCACCATCCGGCAAACTGACCTTCACAAACTGGCTGCCGGCGACAGCGTCACTCTGAAGTCACCATTTATACCGAGCGGGTATCACCTGCTAGTCACATCCTCACTCAATGTATAAAGCCGGGCAAAGTCCGCGATACCTCGATGTTATCATATCGAAGTATATCAGTTTGACTTTACGCGTTTAAATATGTCGTTATTTTAAATTGTCGTTTTTTGCATGCCGTACCTTCCACTAATATCTCTCATTGATTGTGGTGTCAAATGACGAATACAATGATAGCTATACTTAAATATTTGTTATCGTTATATGATTATAACATTCTAGCCAACTTTTTCCTTAAGAAATAGACATAATAATTATGTCTCGCTATTCTTGAGAATTAGTCATTGTAAGCAGACACTGATGGGGGCATAGTCCTCGGCGCGTGGCCGCTCCGCACGCCTCGGCTTCGGACGCTCTCGTCCAGCACGCTGTCATCGCGTGCTGTCTAATTCCTTCAGATCAATACAAACTCAGATATCAATCGATACGTAGCTTTTGTTAACTTCTCCCTGCAAGTGACAATGAATCATTTACCTAGATTAGTTAGGTAAATATTACCCCGTAAAATTTTCAACTAGTTTCAAAATAACTACATACTTCGAAAACCTAAGAATACCGTGTCAGTCAGCGACCTCAATAGTTCTACGAAATCTCTACTATACACAACTGATTGGTAGTTTAGTATCTGAGTGTCGAGCATGCAATATTGGGTAATATCCTGCGTGTGCAGCGATGCCTAGTTATAGACGCTATAATGCATGAACCCAACAACCCGCCTCATATCTGCTCTAGTAATGAACACTTGCGCTATTTATGTCCATGTATGTACGAACTATGTTGAAAACCATTCCAGTTAAATTGAGATTTATAAGTAGAATTGCGGCGAAAATGTAAGTCTTGAATTCTTGATGCGATCTAATTCTAGAATGGGCATAGTGTTTAGATAGTGAGACTATAAAAGAACTATACCTACTGGTGGCGTGTTGTTTCGCAATCAAACTAACGCTTATCTACAACAGAAGGTGATTTGAAATACTCGATGATTTACGCGTAATTAAGGGATTTATACGTTACGTATTTAGACCGGATAAGATTTTCTTAATCTATCCTACATAAGTATAGAGAATTTCCAAGTATATCGATGATTTAATTGATATAATTTGAACTTCATAATTTAATTATTTAGATACATTTTCAGTACAAATCACAATCATGTTTTTGCCAATTGCATCGTTTTATATTTTCCGTGTCGATGGTTAGTTCTTGCTGAGTTTGGCTACCATGACCGAAATTCGGTTAGGAGGACAGGAAAATGTCATTATAAATTGATTTATAATATGCATTTCAACCTTTATATTCAATAACGCTACCCGAATTATTTGCTTTTCCTCATTTCATTTCATGTTTTTCTATTGTTGCAGGCATCCTAATGTTTTTTGATCTCAGCCCCAAAATGGGGTAATTTATAAGACGTTAAGTGATTTAGAATACCGTGATACTGAGTGAAGTGAAGAATATAGTTTTATCGAGAGACTGACAAATCAGCAGCCATGTATTCTATGAACTATATTGGCAAGTTCATCGCGAACTTCCGCGAGTTCTACAACGAGATCAACGGCGCGACGCTGACGGGCGCCATCGACGTGGTGGTGGTCGAGCAGCCCGACGGCAGCTACACGTGCTCGCCCTTCCACGTGCGCTTCGGCAAGCTCGGCGTGCTGCGCTCCAGATTCAAAGTGGTAAGGTACTAATTGTTTCTAAAATCAGAGTAATACCCACACATCTACGTACCAGTCAGTCACAGTTACAAGGTTAGGAAGGAAGACTTTGATATATATTTCCCGTTCTGCCAAAGTCTTTAACAGTGCCTGTCTACGTCATTTTCAGTCGTACATTTTGGTTAAAGATCTTATTGACTCGAGTGGAGACTGCAAGAATGTGTCTCGTAATTATTATAATAAATATAGCATCTGTGACGTGAATGAGTTCTGCTTTTTAGTTCTCCATGTGCGCACGCTGAAAGTAATGTATCAGCTGTTTTATGCGTGACAATAAAGGTAAATAATTACCTATATTTAATACGTAAATGATTGTTATAATTGTTTCTAAGTATTATATTATTATGCAGACTTGGTAATGGAGAAAACTATTTGGATCGTTGTTTGCGTCACGGCGGGAAAAGCAAGCCGCACTTTGAATTTAAATGCCCACGCGAAGTATAAGACTTGTTTGGCCTTCAAATCAGTCATCCAACTAAAACATCTCCAATTCTTGCGACACCTAACAACATGCCACGCCTCTGTGTATATGAACGTAACGTTTTTTTTTTTTGCAATATTTTGCCGATTATTTCAATCTCATTAGCATTTACATAAGGCAGCATTTGCTATATATGATACGTAGGAGTTTTCCGTCAAGAACCGTGTTGGGATTATCCGAGTTCATCTGTGTCTGTGTACATGTACTTAAAGTCTGGTTCAAGTGTTCAACTAGTAACAATTAATAAAAATATAATTCCTGATCTCTCTACAGGCCTTACCTCTCTAATTCACAAGTAGGTAACGATCATTCAAAATGACAAGTCAATTTTTTATTCGCAAGCTCTCAAAACTCGCCGCAAAAAGTTGTTAGCAGAAATGTTCTCTCAAGTCGTCGTCAATCATGGGCGATGTTAAAGAAATATTATTTTTTAAATGAAATACAATGTACATTTTGGACTTGTATAAACAATCGAAAAGCGAGTCCTAGAAGTCAAGAGCGAGGATACAAAAAAAAACTATATGTAAAGTGTTTCAAAGACAAAAGAATGGAAAGGAGTTTCAGTTTTTCTTCACAGTTCATTAGTCACATTATCTATCTTGGACGTCCTCCAGTCGCTAGTTCAAAAGCGACAATTGCTAAAACAATTACAGAAATGTAAATTGAACTCCAACTCTCATACCTTGGTAATCAATCATTACTGTGACTGATTCTTAGTTGAGAAAGACCTGATGGACACTCAGCGTCCGTAAGGCGGTCGCCTCAGGCGCTCCGCCACAACTAATCACATAGTTATTCGTCCACATGTTAATGTGACTAGTAATTTTTATTTTAATCTAGCTGTGTAGCCGGAGCTCCCCCGTTCACATTCTTTCTCGATGCTCTCTCAGTTTACGCTCTATGCACGCGTCTGCGTCTAGATCATTCGCGATAATACACGTACCAGGAACCTACAAACCAAACCATTCGCAATTAGCAAATAAATAACATCTTATACATGTTAAATAATGTGTTCACATACACAAAAAGTAACGAAAGCATTAAAGGTTTTATAAGATAGTAATTTATTTTTAATTTATGTGTGAATAATAATTTGTAAGGTGTACAAGATAACTCTATCTAGATAATGAACTATCGATAACCATTTATTAATAAAGTCGTTAGTAAATACCTATCTTTAAATATTTTTAGTCCATTGTTTAGTTGTATATTAGGGTACATTGCCAAATTGAGCTGAAGCATTTGCGTCTTACTCGCTTCTGGTGAAATTTGGAATAATGCCAGAGTAGGATACCATTCTCACCAAGAGACTGAAGAATATTTGGCACAAATATTTTCTTCATCCGGGCACCTGCTAATTTTTAAAATGGATTAAAAAAGTTGTCTCGTTTCCATTATTATCTATGACTAGCAGCGCCCCGCGGTTTCACCCGCGTAGTTCCCGTTCCCGTGGTACTATGGGGATAATGAAAATATAGCCTATGTCACCCGGGGATAGTGTAGCTTCCTAACTGCGAAAGAATTTTTCAAATCGGTTCAGTCGTTTCGGAGCCTATTCAATGCAAACAAACAATCAAATATTTCCACTTTATAATATTAGTAAAGAAGTATAGATTACTACACGTTTTAATTGTAATACCGTAAAACGGGGTGACATTGATTAATTTTTAATTTGTAATGGATGCCACACTTGCAATTTCAACGATAAAAATGTAAAAAAAAATCGGCAGTGTAGACTCATTACGTAAATTAATTATTGCAACAAAAAAAAAGAAATTGTCAATAATTTTTTTTTTAAGTAAAAAAAACCTCTTTATCAAAGTTATATTGATTATGGGGCTACTTTGTTACCAACCCTTTTTTTTATTCCATTGCAAAGACACCCCCATAAACGACATAAACCAAAAAAAATAAAAAAATTGTAACCTGTAGTTTCGGTAATATTGCGATTTGAATAGTTTTGGGGTTACTTTGAGTCAAGGGGCGAATTTGATGGTGGGTAGAGAATATTAAAAAACGAGATAAATTAAATGTTTTTTATTAATATTCAACAAGATAAAGTACTTAATGAGATCAATTATATTTTTATCACTTAAAACTATTACAACAGTCTACGAGATAAAACCAACCAAACATTTTTATTAATACCTATTAATTAAGAAAATGAAGTGATGAGATCAGTTATACTTTTATCAGTTAAAATTACTACAATAGTCTTATAATTAAAAAATCGGCATAGTAAAATAAAAAATGAACAGGTAAAATGTTATTAAAACTTATGTATATAGTAAAAAACTATAATTCTTTAACCATCACGTCATTTGGGAACGAGTAGCATCCGTTGGTGTATTTCGGTTTAGGAAGGTAAGTAACAATGTCACTTTCTTCAATAATTGATACATCTTTGGGAACTTCCTTAAAAACAGTTTTGGTTTTTTTTTGGGACTTATAACCTTGAACAATCAGTTTAGTTCCAATGATATCTTCAATAGAACACACATAATGATAGGTCTTTTTCCCCTTCTGTGATCCAAATTTTGCTAAAATAAATTGGCCTATTGTGGGGATTTTTTTGAAATCGCTTAAAGTATTTCTAGCAGCATTCGGTACTATATTTTCAGTATCTGAATCGCAATCGGTAATATCATGATTGTTGTCCTCTTGACCAGTTTGGTAGCTTGTAGATGGCTCGCTGATAAAAGGAACAGAGCTTCGCGCTTGTGCAGGACAATCATTTGGATCCAATGTGTGTTGCTCAACAACATCAACTTCTTGATTCGATGGTTCATCTACTGTTGAGATACTTTTGCCGGGTTCAATTTGCAGTCTTGTCCTCTTCCTTGGCGGCTGTGATTCATTTCCAAATCTCTGTTCTCTTAAAAACTCTGTTAAGGAATCTCGAATGACAGTTTCCATTTCAGGAGAAGGTGAGTCAGGTGGCAATTTACTTAAAACCCTGTTTCTATCAAGAGGAGCGATACCAGTAGCCTTAAAACTGCTTACCAAATTTCTTTTTACAGCTGACGACTCCTCACAGGCGTCTTTATCATTTTTTGGTGGTTTTCGGTCCATATTCATAATTGCCTGTTTCAACAGATATGGGAAGGACTCCTTAGGTACTGATGTAGTTCGTAAATTGGCTTTTTTCCACTCTTCAAGAGTTTGTCGCCATGCTATTTTTAACGGACGGAAAAAGCCAACGTCAAGCGGCTGGGTTAAATGGGTTGAGTTAGGCACCAAACATATAAAACTGATGTTATTTGTTTCACATGTCGCTATAACATCGTTGTCAATATGAGACGATAGATTATCTCCGATTAACACCTTTTTCCCTTCAAGTCTTTTGGCATGGGGTAAAAAACAAGTCATGAACCAATCTCTAAACGTTGGTGTATCTATCCAACCACTACTTGTTCTGTTGTAGCGGCATCCCCGGCTGCAACATGGCTCTTCACAGCATGGTTTACCAACAATACCTCTTTCCTTCCATGTATCATACAGGTGGGTACTTTTGTAAATAATATATGGCGGCAATAATGTGCCATCTGCAGAACCACAAACCATAATTGTAGTGGAACTCTTCGAAAAGTTCATCACTTTTTCAGGATATTTTACTCCTCTTCTATAAACACATCTTTTTTTCCCCGGATCATCAGCCATATTAGATTCGTCATAGTTGAATATATTAGACGGTGGGACATTTTCTAACTCAGAGTGAAGGTTGTCGAAATATCTATTTAGTGATTCCCGGCCCACCGTCGCTCTAGACCTTTTAATATTAGTTGAAAGCCTTTGACCATAGGCGTAGGCGCTAACGGCCCATTCGACTCCTGGTAAGTTATTTGTAAACCGTTCTACCACCTTCCCCTGTTTATCCAAATAAGCCTTTGCAAACATTCTAAGGTCTAACAAAGTAAGAGGAAAACCCCAATCACCGCATGTAGCCGCAGCACGTAATATTGCGATTTCTTCATTGTGCATGAAAACTGGTTGGGCACCAGGTGTCCTTCCGTGTAATCCTTTATATTTATTATAAAGTGTCCCAAACGGAATTTTATAAAGAAGTGAAGCAGCATTAATAGACAATTCGCTGTTTGTGATTTTTTCTATTGCTTCTTCCATTGCCTCCTCTGTGTAATTTTTATAATTGCGGGTACCCGCGGTCTTTTTATAGGTGCGAACCATAAGGCAACTAAAACAAAAGCAACAAATGGGGTTAAATTGATAATTTGTATAATATTCATATAAGATTGTGTATCACAACCATTGGGGTGAAATTGATAACTATCAAAGTCGCCTCGTATAACCTATCAATGTAGCCCCGATGAACTTACAGTGTTAATATAAAATAAAATGGCGACCGTAACCAAAAATGTAAACATGCTTTAAATCTTAAAGAAACGTTTACTTAAAACAGTGAAAAACTACAAATCAAATAATAATACTTACGCCTGTACCACTGAAGTTATTCAGACAAATCTTTTAGACCTTTTTTACACTAAACTTTACCAAATAAGTTTTTAAAGTTCCGACAGTAACTACACGTTGACGCTTCGGCAAAATATGGCCGATCTGTCAGTTTAGCCAACAGAATAAACAAAATTTTAGCTGCGTTCAGTATCACGTAATAAATTCGAAAAAACATACCAAGTTTAGCTATCATCAAAGTAACCCCAGCTCTCAAAGTAACCCCGTTTTACGGTACCTAACTAAATCTTGCTGTAATTCTTGTTCAACATTATAAATAGGTAGGTAGTTAGTTTATTTATTTTAGTGAAGTATTTTAATAAAATATGATTTGAATACGGACGCTACATGAATGAGATGCTATTTATTTAAAACGGTTAATGTTTTATCAAACCGAGTCAGATGTTTTAAATCTCGTTCAGTTTACACTCAAATAACGAATGTAAACCTCACTAACGAATGTGATCTCCTCATATGATCTATCTCCTTTCGTTCAGTCCATCCTAAGTTTGTCGGTAAGAGATGCCTTGTGCGATAAGACCGCTCATTGTACACTTGTTTTTATAAATATTTTTCCTTTTCTTATTATAAGGTGTACAATAGATTATATAATAAATAATCATACATTAAAGTACGTATATAGAGGTACGTAAAAGAATAAGTTCCACCCTAAATTTCTACATACAAAGCTTTAGTTCTCTTGTTGCTTTTTATTATATACATGTAACATGCAATCAAAATGACAAGATACAAGGAACAAAAAACTGATGTGTTAAAGCATATTGTGTAAATACACATTCTCTATGGTAAATACTCTGGTCTTGGTGTACAGGTGGATCTAGAGCTGAACGGTGAGCCTTTGGACATCCACATGAAGCTGGGAGAATCGGGCGAAGCCTTTTTCGTGGAAGAGGTGGGAGAGGACGAAGCGGAGTGCTCCGCGCACCTGGCCACCTCACCCATTCCTGCCGCGCGCTTCGAGAACCTGTACGAGCCTCGCCGACGGAACTCGCTCTCCGTCGTCGAACCGGATCATGGACAAGCCTCTGATTATACCAAGAGAAGGTAATCTTTACATTTACACAACATCTTAAAAAAATATAATAATGGCATAGTTTCTTCTTAAATATTTACTTATGTAAGTGTAATCATAAAAACATACGAGTAATATGTAATCATAGCATAGCATGTTCGTTGAAAGATGAATTATGGTTAAACTGTAGTGACAGTAAGTTTTATATCACAGCTACATTGCGTGCAAGCTGCAAATGTTCGAAAGCGAATTTTCCAATACATTTGCATTATTCACACTAGCGTTTATGATAATTCTTACTGCACTATAAAATTACTCACTTATCCACACTTGATCATTGACGCCATTAGATTATCAGAAAAACATAAACATGCTGTTTTTTATCCTACAGATACACAGCTGACGGACAATCAATGCAGAAACCTGACTTAAGTAAGATAACTAAGAATACTACCAAAGAGGATCACACGAACAACGATGACTTATTTGAGATGGACGGCCTGGACGAGGCGACGGACAAGGTGGACCGCGCGCCGCGCACCTTCGCGGCCACGCAGCTGCTGGGCGGCGCCGAGAGCGAGGCGCACCAGGTGGTGCAGAAGATCAGCGCGCACAACGACTTCCGGCCCATCGAGGCCGCGCCCTCCAACCAAGATGAGGTCAAGCCCAACGGCGGCAATGGCAAGAAAAAGAAGAAGACTAGGAAAGCAAGTTCAAAGAAGCACCAAAGAAAGTCGTCTACTAGTTCTATCTCGAGTCAGTCGGACCGCGCGGGCTCCGAGCAGCGCGCCACGCAGCCCGCGCCCATCCCCAACGTCAGCGACATCAACTTCTACAGCGACACCGAGGTGCACGCGGCCACACTCAGGTAACTGTCTCACCACGGCGCAAGACCGACCTCGTCTCTACGCGCGACGACATTGTGTGACCGCGCAAACTGTATCCCATGCCCGTTGTTGAGCTAGTGGCCTGGTTTCAGTGAAGAGATGTCCAACCTCAAGCTGAACGGCGACAACCGCATCCCGCTGGCGTTGTCCGACACAGCGTTTGAGGTGCACGCCGCCCCCAGAAACGCGTAATAATCCATAATGAATAACATCCGTTCACTCACACGCTTGCAATAAGCACGACCCAGTTCATCGTATCGTTAGTTCACTGTAAAAGTATCCTATTGAGACCAACGGTCAACGTCGTAGCTTCCGTAAGTTGTACGCAATCACGCTTGTCGTAAACTTATTATTTGATATTAGTTACCGTAGTGCACCGCTCGATACCTAACAATACTATCTCGTGTTGCCTTCATTAAAATGTTGATGTTCGCACTTTTCGTGTCGTACCTACTCCGCCATCACTGCGGACACTAGTAGTAGGTACTAACATCCTTTAAATCAAAATTTATATATTTTTCAAGTATTTTAGCAGTAGTGAAAAATTCTAGCTCGGTAAGCTTATTGCTATGACTAATTTAAACAAACAAATCAATTTTTACCCGAAAAAGATTTATATATCTGATCAAAGCAATAAATAGGTAAAATTGTATTTATTTTCGCTGCTTCGTGTCAGTATTAATGATATTAATCAAAGGATTTAATTTAAGATATGAGTCAGGGCTGATATAACTCATAATTAATTGGGTATTCTAAAGTACAATTCTCAGTATCCAATTTGATGAACTCAATTTGCACTTACGTGCTTAACGTTATTACAACAAAGCGATGCTTGCTAATTTATAACTGAATCCAAAACGAAAATTTATCTTAACTGCAAAGGCCAGTTTATTTTTTATTTTTTGCTAGTTGCCAAAGCATGTTTCCTGACTGTACAACATTTTTAAGTAGCAAGGTGATGTGAGAGCCTCTTCGTCCTGCACGAGGGTTGCAGCTGTAAGCCTAACGTCATGATGTTGTGCGTACAGAGGCTCGCGCAGCGGCACGCCGGTGCAGTCGGACACGGAGGTGGAGCTGGCGGGGCGCCAGGGCGACAAGTCGTCGCAGTCGTGGCGCTGGGGCGAGCTGCCCGAGCCGCCCGTGCGCGGCGCGGAGGCGGCGCCCGCCCCGCCGGCGCCCGCCGAGCCGCTGAGCTCGGACGAGGAGCGGCCCAGCCGCCGCGGCGTGCTCAGCGGCATGTTCCGCTTCATGTCCCCGCGCGACACCGACGTGCCCGCCGAGGGCGTCTACCTAGACGATCTGGACCGAGGCCAGGTCGACCCTGATCTCTATTTCCCGAAGCACCACACCGACAGATATCGATCTGGTGAGATCATTTGTAAGTTCTATATCTGTGGCTTGGTACGGGCAGTGCCAAGGGCGTTTTTGGCGTATCACGTTTTTATAGTTAATATAATTAAAAATACCTAAGAATAGGCAAAAAAAAGCATTCATCAAAATTCAAATTAGCCAAAAAATGACTCTGCTACTCTTGAACCAAGCTGCGAAATCGTCACTAGTATATTTGTTCAGATGTAAACAGTGTACACAGTACGTATAACTCCGCGCTATTGCGCTATGGCCACAGGCGCGGCGGGCAGCTCGCACGCGGCGGCGGGCCCCTCGGAGGAGGAGTACGAGTCCGGCAACGGGCCCTCGCTGCCGCAGTCACCCGCCTCGCTGCCGCCCACCCTGGACTCCGATGACGATGAGAAACTCCTAGCCAAGTAAGGAAATACCCAATTTGGAAAATTATTTTAAAAACTTATAAAGAATCGATTGTAATGGCAGAATATGTATATTTAAGTAGATCGACACACACGTAAATTCGGCGTGTTGCAATTTTGTAAGATATGGCTACGGGAATAAGTGTAACTAACCCGTGCCTTTTCGTCCAGGGGTCAAGTGGGTGTGTACGTACAGGAAGAGCGCGTGTCCCGTGCGCTGTCGTTCGAGGAGTTCTGCGAGCGCGGCGGCGCGCTGGCGGCGGAGGGCCGCCTGGTGGTGCGCCTGGGCGGCCGCGCCATGCCGTGGCGCAGCGCCGGCCCGCTGCTACTGTCGCTGCTCGCCTACAGGCGCCCGCTGCCTAACGTGAGCCAATCATCATCATTACCATCCACTGCCTGACTTCGCCCCTCCGCTGATCATTGACGTCTCATTTATATTGCCAACCTCCTCGTCCATACGCAAGCCTTATTCAGGTTAGCAACCCGCGATAGCAACAATGTCGTCTACCTATCTTGCCGCCAGACGACCACCAGCTCTTAGACGCCACTAGGTCGCCGCCTTGGATGCAATTCCCATTGCAACCATAATGTATTAGAGATCTATACAATAATGGTTCTGTGTTCCGTTTGCAGCGAGTCCTCGAGTCCCTAGAGAAGACCGAGAAGGACGAGTCGCAGCCGCGCGTTTCGGACAGCACGGCCAAGCCGCGCGGCTACTCCTGGTGGAGCTGGCGCCGCTCCACCGCCGACTCCAAACAGTGAGGCACATGTTATACTGTACATAGGGACCTGTTGATATTGACTGCTCAAAGTAAACACTATTTTTACATTTGCCCGTACCTACTTAGGGAATCCGAGTATTTATTAATTATCATATTGACTCACTGCGTCAATTCACCTTTTCATACAACTGTCAAGGCTGAAAGTTGTGTGATTTGAAATTACGGACAAGATGACAGTTGCCAACCGTTAAGACAAAAATTAGAAACTGCTTATCATTGTACTCCATTGTCTGTATCTGTGTGTGCCAAACAAAAATGTATTTTTTCTTTATTTTACAAATATTAGTATTAGCTCCATATTTCAGCACCGAGTCTTCGCCACCCAAAGATGACGTCATGCCTAAAGAAACCGTGGCCCAAATTGAGATGGCAACGGAACCTAAAACTGTGACCATTCGTGAACCACTCGAGGAGAAGCAGAACTCCCTGGAAGAGAAAACAGATGACGTCAGAGAGTTAGATATTGTCGAAGAAATGGACCCCAGAGAGTTCATTGAAGACGGACCGCAATCACTACCACAGATTGTCGAAACGCAAGACCACGGTAACATTCATATATGCTGCAACAAAAAAGAACTATTTTTTTGTTAGTAGTATTTACCTAAGTATTTTCTAACTATTATATTTTTTCTGTTCACAGTTGACCGACATGACCACAGCTCGTCGGATTCTGATCAAGACGGACAAGGCAAGAGGTCTAGTCGCAGACATTCATCCTTTAGGAAAACTCTAAGACTGTCTTCAGAACAAATTGTTAGTTCACGACTTATATATTTTAAAGTAAATAATTCTAAGGTTATAAAACTTCAATATTCTAATGTTGTATGTTTTTTGTCTTATAGAAAAACCTTAATCTCCGCGAAGGCATGAACGAAATGGTGTTCAGTGTGACGACAGCGTATCAGGGCACGACGCGGTGCAAATGTAACGTGTTCCGGTGGAGATACGACGACAAGATCGTCATCTCAGATATCGACGGCACGATCACCAAGTATGACGCATTTCATTGTCATATTTTTAACGCTAAAACTAAGGAAAGCTATCATCAAATATTTGATTAGTATTACTACAATTTTATTAATTAAATGATTCATTGTTCAGGTCGGATGTTCTGGGGCACATCTTCCCACTGGTGGGAAAGGATTGGGCGCAGTCCGGCGTAGCGCAGCTATTCACTAAGATCAAGAATAACGGCTATCAACTACTGTACTTATCTGCGAGAGCTATCGGCCAAGCGAGGGTTAGTACAACAATAACTTACTGTCTGAAGATAATATATTTCGGTCTTTGACATTGCTCTTGTGCATTCACCATTTATCAAAACACAAAAGTATAATTGTGTAACATTCTGACCACAGTAACAGTTTTCTTTAGACAGCATATTATATTGTAGCATTATTCGTAGTTCAAGTGTTATTCGTGACGACCTTATTGATAAATCTATACTTATATATTAATATTATAAAGCTGAAGAGTTTGTTTGTTTGTTTGTTTGAACGCGCTAATCTCAAGAACTACTGGTTCGAATTGAAAAAATCTTTTTGGGTTGAATAGACCATTTATCGAGGAAGGCTTTAGGCTATATAACATCACGCTGCGAGTAATAGGATTGAAGAAAACTTGGAAAATGTGGAAAAATCGGGAAAAATTATTCATCTTTGAGGGCTTCCGTTGCGTGCGTTGCGAAAACGGTTCAAGATACCAAAAAATATGTAGGAAAGAATTATTCCTCTTAAAATGATCTAAAAAATGTCCGCGACAGTATATGTCTATCTTTTAAGATTAACTCACTACAACCGTTTTTATGGTAATCAAATTTGGTCGAAAGGGATGAAAGTTTGTATTAAACTTTGACAATTTTAAACCGATCGGGCTGAGAGTTTCAAAATCGGGGTTAAAGTAACTATTCCACGCGGACGAAGTCGCTGACAGAAGCTAGTCCGAAATATTAGTACAGACCTTCTTTGCGAGGTCTGTTGTGCTTTACAATAATAACGAATGTGAGTGTGCAGGTGACGCGCGAGTACCTGCGCTCGATCCGACAGGGCGAGGTGTGCCTGCCGGACGGGCCGCTGCTGCTCAACCCCACGTCGCTGCTGCGCGCCTTCCACCGCGAGGTCATCGAGAAGAAGCCGGAAGAGTTCAAGATCCAGTGCCTCGCCGACATCAAGGCGCTCTTCCCGCAAGGCTCGAACCCCTTCTACGCGGGCTATGGCAACAGAGTTAATGTGAGTCTTGATTGCTCAAAGATATTACGAAGTACATTTTGAAAGATTGACGATAATACTGCCACACCTTTATTCTAAACACTTATCTTTAAGATTAGTCATATTTTTTATGATACAGGAATTTATAAATGTATTTTTTCATTGCAGGACGTATGCGCATATCAAGCAGTTGGCATTCCGATCGTGAGAATTTTCACTATCAATTATAAGGGCGAACTGAAACATGAACTGACTCAGACATTCCAATCCACGTAAGTATTCTCTCAATTATGCTAGCTTTCCGTCACGGTCTGTTTCACGTTGCCTAGTCACTAACACCATATCTTACTCACTGTACTGAGTATTATATTTTTATTTCAGTTACAACGTGCAAAGTGACATGGTCGATGATTTCTTCCCACCACAGAAAACTGAAATAGTTATAAGCTAGCGCGAGGTTTAGGTGTCAAAATTACATAAGTTTAGTTATGAGATTAGCGGGCACACGATATTGAGCCGGTAAGCCGAATGGAATGACTTGTAAGGCTTGATCACGTTTGCGGCCGCATTTCACTCATTTTCAAAATCAAAATTATTAATATCATATAACCAAAATTTTCTATAACGCCATAACTAGCTGGATACTAAATAAATATTACTGACTAATAACTACCTGCAGTCATCGACATGTCATCTGTCTTGTCTTTTTTTCTGTGTTTGTTTTTGTCTTCTGGTTTTTTTTTGTGTATATGTTCACGTTGCTGTGGATTCTTCTGGGTTTTTATAATTAATTTTCACTTTCCTTATGCACAAAATTCTAACTCTTAATGTTTCATCGCCATAATACATTAAACAATCAGACAAGAAACAAAGAAAACTGTTCTCAATCATTATGTCTTAATTTATGTGAATGTAATGTAATTACACATCTACCTGAATACGACTTATCAATCCCTTTGTGACTTATACGAAAATACATTAAAAATTAAAACCACCAAAAATGGAAAAAAAAACATTTTTTATATTAAATACAATAAAAGCCACAACCACTCACCAGTGACAAGAATGAGTAACAATATGATGTGGAACAAATAAGTCCCTAAATGAGTACCTACCTATCCGAAATCCAACAGAGCAAGAATTAAAAATGATTATGTTCTTCAAAAGTTTTGTGAGCTTATAAAAAAAGCTAAACCCTGGTATTATAGTGAGTGGTGATAGCTAATAAGAAGGCGTACGTTTCCTCCGCAGATACTCTCACATGTCGGTGCTGGTGGACCAGGTGTTCCCGCCGGCGCAGTGCGAGCCCAGCGACGAGTTCTCGCAGACCGTGTTCTGGCGTGAGCCGCTGCCGGAGGTGCAGCTTCCTCCCATATCCCCGCCACCGCCCAAACATCATTAAACAAATGATCAACTACTTTCTAAATATCTTTTCCAACTCTAAACTATGTCGCTTCTTTTATTCTCACTTTGAACATAAGATTCAATTATATCAACGTGCCTAACTCGGCTTCGCTTACTCCACGTGAATGGATATTAAGGCAAACACTTGAAACTTTGTTATTCCATTATTTAAGGAGAGTGTAACGTAAACTTTGCTGGAATTATAGTTTCAATTGGGCTGCTTTAGATATAGGATATTTAGTTTATTACGCCGTTAGTTAAAAAATAGAGATAAATAAAATGTAGTGAATACCAAAAACTATATGAAATGCTTAACTCGTAGTAGGTATCTCGTGTGTGTTACGTAAGTTTGATTGTAGTCCTGTGATGTTTCTAGCGGATTATTATTTTGGAAAGTCCTAATTTACTTTTTGCAGTAATGTATGACTTTTGATAAGAGTGATGCATATGATTTACAATTAATATCTGCGAAGACTATGTATACATGATGGTAAATGGTTTGCAGATTTAGGTTACAAGGAATCAAGTTAAGTTTTGGTTTCGTCGATTATGTAAGCTGTGATGTCGTCGACTGATAACGATGCTTTATTTTTATACTGTGATTACCTATTTGTACGTGCTAAGTTATATTTGTGTTCAAGCAATACACATTCGTAAAATGCAGAGGCTTAGCTTCTGTTAGATTTATTATATTCTTTGTAATCAACACCTCTTTAATTATTTTGAAACATTGATTTGTAATAGTTAATATTGTCGAATTAGAATTTGGTATATTTTTAAAATAATTTATTGTTGTTTCTGCAATTGTTTCAATAAATATTTTCAGAAATAACTAACTGTTGTTTGAATGGTCTTGTTTATTTCGTTTTTAATTGGAGCTATCTACTTGCATGCTAATAATTAGGTGCATGCCATATCAGCGGCTTATCTCTCTATTCTAATCTTCACGTGCACGAGGTTCAGGTACATGAACTGTGAACACACGGTACACGTGCCCACCCACATGTGTAATCTTTGCCTTGTGTAGTTTGTTGGTCAATTCGTTTATGAAGATACTACTGACTGACCTGAGAGCCTAAATAGTTGACCTCACAGCATAGCATATTTCCTTTATCTCATACCATTTGAGATTATCTCATAGATATAAATAATTATCATTACAACAGCATAGCGACGTGAAGCATGTGTACTGGCAAGCGCGCATCCACCGTTGTGGGCACTATGGGTTTGCCCAATTGCCCACAACCCTAATAGACTTTTGACGTCCATGTACCGGCTATTCATTAACGATAGTGACTCAACAGTTGTAAATTAAAACCGACTTTGGATAGCCAAATGGAAAAACGAATGTTTGTTTCGAAATTTTACTTCTCTCAGTCTAAAAAAAATTGCAAAGTATGCAGAAACTCAAACTTACATACACGTACAAAACAAAATGATACTTAAGTTTTTAAATAAAAATTAGTCGGAAATATGAAACTGAAGCAATTTCTATTTGCCGTCATACAAAGTGCTAAATTGCAACCTAAACATTTAACCGATGTTTTTTTGGAACATCCAATATTTCTACAACGGCTTTGAGTTGATACCATTTCTGGCATGTGGTCAATTCCATGTTTGCGTCTAATTTTTGTAGGTAAAGGTACAATAGGGGAACGCCTTTTTCTGCCGTATCTTTCTTCAGGTGCTTCATCACAGAACAGATAAATCTGTTCTGTGTGCTTCATTATCATTTATAAGTGAGTTATCTTCATCTGCGTGAATATTCTCTTCAATTAGTCTTTCAGCAATCAGTCTTTTAAATTCTCGCAGCTGAACAATTTTGTGGAGACGTAGACGTAGGTATTTCTTTGCCTAACGTTTCTTGCTTGTAGGTACTTTATCCAACAATTCGTTACAGCCAAGTCCAAGCAATGTGATGTCCATTTACGTGTTCGTGCTCTACTAGGACATACTTACCGCCAGCAACCATCTGCCAAATCTACTCCACCCATATTGCTATTACTTATATTCTTTGACAGATTTATTATAAGCAAGTATAGATAACTTTTGGACGTGAAATATCGATATAGGTAATGTTTTGTTGGTCTATTGTAACTTCTGCAGTTATCAAGGTTATCAGCAGCATGAATAGTAGACAGCATTAATACCGACTTATTGTCCATCCACTTTGTAAACGCAACTCCGCCATCATTTCGTAACTCCCATAGAATTTCGTAACACGTCATAACTCCCTCTCTCTTTTCTAGTTAAAGCCTTGTCATCCAGGGGCGTAGCTACCGCCGTATCAGCCGTATCAATTATACGGGGCCCCCAGGCTACTGGGGCCCCGAATGTGTGTATGCAAAAATTCCTAAAGCCATAATGTTTTATATGTTATTAACATTTTTTAACATAACTGCTGTGCGCTGTGCAAAAATTTAGTTTAAAAATCACAATACACAGAATTTTAATAATTTATATAATTCAGATTAGTTTAAAAAAAATACTACTTCATAATCAGCCTTTTAATGTTCCCACTGCTGGGACACAGGCCTCCTCTCTAGGAGAGGGAATGGGCCGTAATTCACCACGCGGGCCCAGTGCGGGTTGGTGAATGTCACATGTGTTCGAATTTTTGGTTCTAGGACATGCCGGTTTCCTCACGATGTTTTCCTTCACCGTTTTGAGAGCAGTGGTGATGAAATTAATTACACAAAGTAATGCGCCTGGCTGGTTTTGAACCCGCGACTTACTATTTGTAAGTCAGAGCCGTTACCACTCGGCCACCACTGCTCCCCCCCCCCCCGGGGGGATGATGTGTTGAGGGGGGCCCCTCAACACATCTTGATACAGGGCCATTCTAAGGCAAGCTACGCCACTGTTGTCATCATCAATTTTATCAGTTACTTCTTTAAGAACCCGATTCTTCATAATTGTCCCAGTAGATCTGAAGCCTCTATTTGCAAGTTCATCAGCCAATCTGAGCGTGGTAAAATATCTATCGAAATATATTACATGCCCTGGAGGACCACTTTTTCTCCTAAATGGAATTCATTCTCATTTGTAAAAGTTTATTTTCCTTGGTAAACTATAATGTCGCAAACAAGCCATTTGGATTTGCCCATATAAACGCTTTAATACCCGTGGGGTTGGGCTTTCCCGGGCAATACTGTCGTATAGGACAGGCCCCTGTAAATGGGATGATCAATTTCATCTACGGAATTTTTTTGTTGCCTTCCTTGGGCACGGCAGCCTCTTAGAATCCTAAAAAAAAATTGATTGAGTCAGGCGTTACTTTGCGGAAATCCATTTTTATTTTGATATTGAAAACAATATCTTAGAATCCTGTTAAATATAGGACGAACTTTACATAGTTTATCTTCACGCCTCATGTCCTCAGTGAAATCGTTATCAAAAACTATTTTGATTGAATTCCTAAGTAAAAAATACCTGTCTCGTGTCATAGATTGTGTGATTATGGGTACCTAACGCAAATTGGTTCCAGCAATGCTATTCTGTAAGAACTCACTCCAGTTCTCACTTCTGATTCTGCGGTGAAAACTGTATTTGGTATTCTGTAACTTGATGAAAACTACACTAGCGCCACTAAGTGAGAACATAGGTGAAGCGAACTACCTACTTTTAAGTGAAACGTTATTTAACTTGACAGTCAGAATATCAAATACTTTTCACTTCAGGTGAGTTACGAAGTGTAATCGAAAATGAGATATGAATCGAATTCGCACGTGAGTTCTTACAGAATAGCACTGCAGTACCTACAGTTTTATTTGTGACAGAGGTAAACATGCCATCATCATCGTTATTCCAATATATACTTATTAAATAAATATATTTGATTTGATTTGATATTTTACACACTGCTTTTGTAAAATTTAACACTCTACCAGTTCTTTCAATAGACGATTGATTTGTACGAGGGTGACACTGAAAGTTCTTAGAAAATCAAAAACTGAACAAACTAGCAAGTTATTAGTTTTATTATATCTTTTCAAAATAGTGTCCTTTTACATCAATACATCGCTTCATAAGATGGAACCACTGAGAAAAGCACTTTGTCCACTCGTCCTTTGGGGTCTCTTCAACGGCATTTTGAAACGCAGCCACTGCTTCCTCGGTGTCCATAAAACGTTTTCCTCGAAGTTTTTCTTTTATTTTCGGAAATAAATAAAAACCGCAAGGTGCGAGATCAGGGCTATAGGGCGGATGACCCAGTAATTCCACGTCTTACGTCGCCAAGTAGTCGATTGTTTGCTTGGCGGTGTGTAACGAGGCGTTGTCGTGATGAAGGAAGATCCTACTGCGAGGTCGTTTCCATCCTCTAAAACAATTGTTGCGTAATGACCTGTCCTTCCGAAAAACGAGGCTACAAAAAAAATACAGTCGAATTGAGAACCTTCTCCTTTTTTGGAAGTCCGTTGAAAACAACAGTTTGAATGTTTGCCTTTCGTATATTTTTAGGAAAGTGGTTTAGATTTTAGGTAAAATTTTAGTGTTCAATTTATATGAAATTAATTGGTTATAATCGATTTGATGTTTTTCTACTAAAAACTGAAATCATTGATACATCGATTATATCATAAGCGTTTCAAAACATCATCCCAATCATCAATCGGATCGATTCGATGTACCGCATTGTAAACATCGATGTTTTCAATGCATCGATGTATATTGAATATCCCTAAACCCGAATCGGATAGCTAGTGGCTTTAAACAGGCGGGTTGCAATTAGGGTTCCCAGATCAAAATATCAAAAATCCGGAGAAAATTCCTGACATTTGATGAAACCGGACTTTGTCAATTTTGTATTAATCGTTACGCATCGTGCAAGTGAATAAACAAACCAAATCGATTGCCAAATCGTTCGAATTTTGACACGCGCGCGGTGAAATTGTTAGGGGTGAGGGGGAAGCGCCTCTCTGTCGCCTGCGTTCGCCCGCGCACATGATGCACCCGCGCACCGTGCGCTTTTGCTTTGAGTTTGTTTGTTTTGATTTAGTCTCTCGTTTGTCTTTGCAGCGATTAGAAGCGATTTTGAAGTTCGTACGTACTCGTACGTATTGCGGATTCATAGTGTATATGTGTCGAATAATTTGGTTTTTTCATTTTTTATTCATTCATTCATTTTTTATTTCACTCTTCACTTATTTGTAGAAATTCCGGACGGTTTAAGATTCCCCCCGCATTCCGGACAAAGACCTATATTCCGGACTTGTCCGGAAAATTCCGGACGTATGGCAACCCTAGTTGCAATTTAACTGCATGGTCTCTGGCGGGAAATCAAATTGCGCGGGTGTTTAAGTTTTTTTCCTAGATATAAAATTGTAATTTTTTTGTATATATTTATTAAATAGTTCTTTTAAATACTAGTGATAGAGTAAAATGGGGACGGAAAGCGATGGGGGCGATGCCCCCATCGATAAAGAGCCGAAAAAGCGGAAATTGGCTCCCACGGACTCTGGACAGTCTTCTTCATTTTACAAAATGTTTGTGAAACCAAATTATAAAAGACAATTTCCTGAATGCCACAGTGGTGATTGTGTAGTTTTCGTTGAATCGATTGACAATGAAAAACTGGGTAACAAAAACCCAATTGGACTAACCAAATTATTTACAGAAAATGTTAAAGGCATTGTAGGTGTGCACCGCGTCAATGCCTACAAAGTCGGGATAACGTTTAAAAAACCTGCACCCGCGAACAGTTTCTTAAAAATGGACCATTTCTTGGGAAAGAATAAATTAAAAGCGTTCGTTCCTGCGTACATGACGGAAACAACAGGCGTTATCCGCTATGTGCCAAAAACTATGTCAAATGAAGAAATATACAAAAACATTCAAAGTGATGTTGAAATAATCTCAATTAAAAGATTTATGCGAAAAGTAGATGGCAAACTCACGCCATTGGGCACTATAGCGGTAACGTTTGCCGCAACATCACTGCCCCAACATGCATACATTGAAATGTTTAGATACCCTGTACATATTTATATACCACCTCTGCTACAGTGTTATAAGTGTCTGAAATTCAATCACTCGGCGAGAGCTTGCCGTGGGGAACAAATGTGTTCTTCCTGCGCTGGTCAGCACTCATACAAAGAATGTGAAATTGATGAAATTATTTGCATAAACTGTAGTGGCAACCATCTCGCAATTTCCAGGGATTGCCCAATAAAGAAACAAAAGATGGAGGAAAAAAAGAAGAAATTCCTCAACCAAAACCGTTCATATGCCAGTGTGGTGAGTACACCTCCCCCAACTATGTCCAACAATGTTTTCCCAGCTCTGAAAAAGTCAAATGAAAGGACTTTGGGTGAGAACTCAAAGTCATTTGCTGAAGAAATTGTAAATAATGATATAATTATAAATGCCATTGTTAAATCATTAATTGGTCTTGGTAATAATAAAGATAATGTTCCAATCACAAATAAAAGAATAAAAGAAATGTTATTAGCTAATTTAATTATTAAATGATGGATACATTTTTAAATATAGCACAATTTAATATACAAAGCTTACAGAGTAAGAAGGCCTTACTAAAAACATTTCTCTCAGAACAAAAAATAGATATATGTCTGTTGAATGAGACTTGGCTTAAAAATAATTCTGTAATTCCTCGTTTTACGTCATACAACTTAATATATAAAAATTCTGTTAATGCACACAATGGAGTAGGTATCTTGATAAATCAAAATTTAGCTTATAATGTTATAGATACAACTTTTTATGAGTCAGTCCAAAATATATGTATTTCAATAGAGACTTCCATAGGTAGATTGCATATCTTATGTGTTTATTGTCCTCCCAATAGCAACAGATTTGATAGTAATAAAATGAGAAAGGTGCTTCTTGAAATTCCCAAGCCATGTCTTATCATGGGCGATTTTAATGCACACCATATATTGTTTGGATGTAATACAAACAATAATAGGGGTAACAGTTTATATAATCTTATTGATGAATTTGACATGTGTGTTTTAAATGATGGCAAGGCCACTACTGTTCAATATCCAAACAGGAATCCATCAGCTATTGATCTAGCCCTGGTTAGTTCAGCATTAGCTCCTCTTTGTGAATGGCAGGTTCATGACGATCCTATGGGCAGTTATCACTACCCAACCCAGGTAGTTTTAAATGTAAAGCCATCAACATATGAAGTCAGACCTGTGGAAGAAAAATTTATTTATAGTAAAGCAGATTGGTCTAAATATTATGAATTATCAGAAACTTGTTTCTCTCATTTGAACATAGAAAACATAGAACCTCTTGATCTGTATGATAATTTCGTAAATATTTTAAATGATATACGAATAAAAACAGTCCCTAAACAGAAATCTAACCATACTATGCAAATTTTAAGAAAACCAGCTCCTTGGTGGAACCAAACCTGTAATGAGGCCGTTCAAAAATCTAAGAAAGCTCTGTTAGAATATAGAACTTCACCAAGTATACCAAACTTCATAAAATACAAAAAGCTTGATGCTCAAAAGAAAAGAACATTAAAAGAGGAGAGTATCAATTCATGGCATGACTTATGCAGTAGTTTTAATAGAATGACACCTGTTACAAGAATATGGGGTTATATTAAAAAGTTTAAAAGGATAGGCTCCTCTTCTAACAAATATTTGAATGATGATTGGGTACCTCAGTTCTTAGAAAACTTATCAGACATATCAGTATTAAATGAAAATAGTATAAATGACATTTTAACAGAGTCTGTTGAATCCGAGTCTAACTGCTTCCTTAATAATCAACTAACAATAAATGAATTGCATATAGCACTTAAGAGTAGAAAAGATACAACCCCAGGTCTAGATAACATACCATACATCTTAATAAAAAAGTTACATCCTAATGCCTTACAAATTTTATTAAATGTTTATAATAAACTTTGGAACAGTCTTCTTATACCAGAATCATGGAAAACTCAATGCGTCATTCCAATTTTAAAGCCCAATAAATCTGTATATAGTCCTTCATCCTATAGACCTATATCTTTATCATCTTGCTTAGGTAAGCTCTTTGAAAACATTCTTAAGTTACGCTTGGATTATTTTGCTGAAACTCAAGATAAGTTACCGAATATACAGTATGGATTCAGAAAGGGCAGAAGTTGTTCTGAAAGCTTTGTATCATTCATATCAGACCTTAAGAAGGCTAAACTCAGTCACTCTAATGTCATATGTGCTTTTTTAGATGTCAAAGGTGCTTTTGATAATGTTAATATTGAATGCCTAATTCGTGTTTTACATGAATTGGGTTTACCAAGTAAGATCTTAAACTGGATTTTTAAATTTTTGTACCAAAGAACATTGTATGTTAAATTTAATAATAAGCTACATGGCCCTAGGTTGGTTAGTAAAGGCACAATGCAGGGTGCAACACTTTCTCCCCTGTTGTATAACTTGTATACATCTCAGATTCTTAGATATGTGAATACTTCCCAAGTCAAAATATTACAATTTGCTGATGACTTGCTTTTATACACAACAAACCAAAATTTAAATATGGCTGTTAACAATATGAATAGAGCCTTGGCTCAATTACAACATTATTATAGTAATATTTTAAAATTAGATATAAGTCCAGAAAAAAGTTCAGTATTATTATTTAGTAAAGAATTATTGGCACAGTCCAATGTAAATATTGTATATAATAACAATTTGATTCCTATTGTTAATCAGCATAAATTTTTAGGTGTTATCATAGATGATAAACTGAAATTTGACAAACACATTGACTACATCTGCCAAAATGCCATGAAAAGTATTAATGTCCTTAGGAGTTTAGCAGGAACTTTTTGGGGTTCTGACCCAAAAACTCTTAATATGTTATATAAAAGCATAGTCAGGAGTCATTTTGATTATAGTTGCATAGCTTATATGAATGCAAGTACCACTTTGTTACGAAAACTTGATGTTATACAAAATATGGCTCTAAGAATAATTAGTGGAGCAATGCGCACCACCCCTATAAATTCTATGGAAATTGAAAATGTTATACCTCCTTTATCCCTGAGACGTTTACAGCTGGCTGAGAGATTTTGTCTCAAAGAGTTATCCTGCAGTAATGGTACAGTTCTTGATAATATTGACTATCCTCTAGAGGTCACACAGTCAGCTGTAACATCCTCCATCTCAGCAAATACTGTTATGTCTGGTTCACTGCCTGAAATTTCAACCATTTTAGCTAAAGTAAAAAACTTGACAAGAGACATGTATATAAAAAATCAATGGCCAGTGTATGAATTCCCATATAGTAATTTATTAGCTTATTTTGATATCAAGTGCTTGTTAGATACTGTTAAAAATAAATATGATTTTTTTGAAGTTTTGAGTGACAAATCAAATTTCTATATCATTTACACAGATGGGTCTAAAACCAATGATTATGTTAAAGCAGCATATTATGACCCACAAAAGAAAGTAACCAAATGTTTTAAAATGCCAAACAATTGTAGCATTTTCACTGCAGAAGGTTGGGCTATACTAGCTGCTTTAACATATGTAAATAGTATTATAAATACCAACGAACATAGTGTAAGCAGATATGTAAATAGTGTAAGTAATATATTAATAGTAAGTGATTCTAAGAGTGTGTTATCTAGTTTAAGTAATTGTAACTTGAGTTATAAACAAAATTATATAGTACATAGAATTAAGTACACTGTACAAAAGTTGGGAAAACACGTAGAATTTTTGTGGGTTCCATCTCACAGTGGCATAGCTGGTAATGAGGTTGTAGATCTGGCGACTCGTCAGGATCACGACGAGGATCTTACGGAATCTTTCAAGATCCCTTTCACGGATTATTATCAACTACTTAAAAGTTTATTTAAGAAGATATGGACAGATTATTGGAACGCAACGCTGGAAACAAAAGGAAAATGGTATGCAGAATTACAGAAAGACTTACCAACAACGCCGTGGTACAGCAAATTCAAATATTCCAGCAGAAAGTTCATAACTGTCATTAATCGCTTGCGCTTTGGTCATTGTTTAGTCCCAGCACATCTCAACAGGATGAGAATCATTGGTGACAGCAAGTGTACTTTTTGCTCTGAAGAAAATGCGGATATAAAACACGTTATATTTGACTGTGGATCGTTTGCCATGCAAAGACTAATACTTGTCAGTGAACTCAGTGAAATCAGTGACATTGCAGAACAAAACTCTCAAACTCAAAGTGTTCCCCGCCACGTTCAGGAACTACTTTCCAAAACGGTTTATTTTAATCCACTATTTCGATACATATTGAACACTGTAGAAAAAATTTAGTCGTTATTGAATTGTAATTTTTTGTTTTCTCTTTATTACCTACTACTGTTTATTACCTACTTAATTTTTATTTACTTAAATAATTATTGTTTTTTGTTTTGTATAAACAATTTCATTGTCTCTCAGATGTACCTAGCTCATATGTATGAGCGGTAGAACCCATTATGAACTTGTAGTATGTTTATATGATTACGGCTGAAGGACATGTATCCATGGTCATGAATAAAGATTAAAAAAAAAAAAAAAAAAATTTAACTGCATGCTAACAGCAAGAACGCAGCTATAATAATAATAATAATAAATCTTTATTTCAGACAAAAGTCCATACCTGATACACTTATGGTTTCAAAATGTGCGCACGAATAAAAGCTTATAAAATACTTGAGTCCTGCTTATCACCAATGACCTGTAGAATGCCGTTACTGCTACTCCTGACTCTGCTTAGTAGCGATACGAGCCGCTTGCGCAAGATGGCATGGAAGCCATCTACCCTAGCCTCTGCAAACATACCAGAGGCACTACAAAAGCGGGGTAGCCCTAACAGCATCCTAAATCCATTGTTATATTGGACACGTAGGGCACCGAGCGACCTCAGCGAATACCTGAACCACAGGCTGCACGTGTAGAAAGTCTGAGAGTAGGTTCTAAATAGTGTGGCCTTAACTTGGTCACTACAACGCGCAAACCTGCGTGCCAGCATATTACTTCTGACCGCCAATGCCCTACGTTCCCTTTCGATGTCAACTTGGTCATCAAGGCCCTCGGTAACGTAGTGACCTAGGTATTTGAACTGTAGTACCCGCTTAAGCTCAGTACCATTCAGCTTAATCGCTGGTACATAAGATGGGCATTTACCGGAAGCCTTGAAAACCATGTACTCGCTCTTCTTACAATTATATTTCAAGCCATGGTTATGGCTGTATTTCTCACAAATGGCTAGCAACTGCCTCATTGCGCTTACAGTTGGGGTCAGCAGCACCATGTCGTCAGCGTAACTAAAGTTGTTCATACATACGTTGTCGATCCAGCAACCTACTCTAGTGCTGCTGAGCCCAACTATAAGCTCATTCACGTACAAGTTGAAGAGCTTGGGAGAACTCAAGCCACCTTGTCTCACCCCGCACTCCAACCTGTACGTGTTGGAGAAGCTGTTCGCCCATCAGACATAATTCTCCTGGTTTTGGTACCAGAAATGAAAAATCCGTTGCACCTGTGTAGGCACGCCAGTTCTGAGTTTCTCCCATAATACGTCATATGACACAAGGTCGAATGCTTTGGATAGGTCAAGAAAGCATGCATACACAGGCGTACTTCTTTCCGTATAGTACTGAACAGTATGCTTGAGACTCAGAATTGCGCTTTCCGTAGAAAGTCCAGCGCGAAAACCGAACTGAGCGTCATGGATTCTAAGGTGTTTATCTAGTTCTGAGTCAAGCACACTGTCCAACACCTTAGCTACCACTGTTGCCAAGGAAATTAGCCGGTAGTTATTCTTGTCTGACAAGTCGCCCGTTTTGTTTTTAACAATCGGCACAACAACTGTTTTCATAAGGTCCATAGGCAGGTACGAGTGATTCAGACATAAAATGAAGAACATCGCGAGCACACGTGGCAGATGGACGCCAGCGTACTTCAAATTAATGCTTGATACTGAGTCCATCATGACCCGGTGACTTGCCCCTGGACATCCTACTCACAATTTGACGCACTTGTTTGGCTGACACATTATACAAGTCACCAGTCATGGTAGACCCAAGATCTCCAGATGACGGACCTAGTGGTGACTTCATTGCAGTGTTCTCTAAACAGTTCAGCTATATCCCTGTTATCACTCGCACCGTCCACACTGACAGGGAGACCAGTCTTATGATTAAGGTTATTAGTTGCTTTCCAAAACTCACTAAAATTCTTTGAGGCTCGACATTCAGAAATTATATCCATTTTTAACTGTTCTTATTATTTTGACACCATTTTAATCTATCTTTAAATACTTTACGACTCGCACACATATCTTCATATATTGAACCAAATCATGGTCTATCCTGAGCAGCCCAGTGTAAAAACTTACTCCTGGCCTCCCTGTGTGCTTCACATACGTGCTTATTCCAACCTGTAACTTGTCTTTAAATGCCAGCCAAAGAGTAAAGTAATATAGAGGGAAATGCCAGCCCATCTCATATGCTTAGGACTTTTCTCAACTAGATTGGGGCCGGCTTCCAGGCAAACCATTTTCAGCTGAATACCAGTATTTTACATGGAGCTACCTACTACTTCACAACTCATTAACTGGTTATCACAGTACTCTTTGGTATGACTGATATCAGATTTTCTGGCTTTTGACTGTATGGACCACAGGTATGGACTGCCAAAAATCCATGAATGAGAGCCTCAGTATACTAAGATGGTCACCTATTCACAGACCAATGTGGCAAACAATGCTTAACCTTGAAGATCAACCCATGCGGCTGATATTATTAAGCCAGCCTCAAATTTTATGTTTTTATAAAGAGCACAATGACAATAAAACTGGAATATAATATGTAAAATTTTATATTTTTCTTTCTAAGACACTATGTTTCATCCTCTTCCATGACATCCTCTTCTTCTTCATCATCATCATCAGCATCATCATCAGCTATATTCAGGTCTCTATGGAAACCTTTCCCTTTTGTCCAGTGGCACTTTATAACAACTTTAAACTTAGCCATTTGAATTCCCAGGAGTTTTAATATGCTTGCTTGCTCTGGTGTTAATGGAGCTCCTTTTTTGCAAACCTGAAATATTGCAAATTAGGAAAACTGAGAATAAGTGAACCTCATTGTGCGTTGTTAATCATTGCTCATTACGTACTCAGAAACTGCATTTTAAAATCTTTGTATAAGTAACATTAATTATTGTTAAACACGACTGTAAAAACTATTTCTAAATTCATACGCATTTAATGAGCAGTCTTAGTTTTTCACGTACCTGATATTCTTTGATAAGATTCACAACACCTCTGTCTAGTGATGTAGGCAGACCGAGACGCCTCAAATGAGGCTCTATTGTGTGGGAGAAGTCTGGAAGGGGGCCTTGTGGGAGTATCACATCTTTAGTAGCCACAAATCCTGCACGGGCATATTCTGCATCACGGAATTCTTTAAACCATTCCAAAACCTCAGGCACATCCTTGTTTGTCATAAGTAAACCACACTGCCCCTTTAATCTCTTAGACAGCTGTAAAGTAATTATTGATTTGAAACATGTTTTCCATTCTAATAAACAAAAATGGTGCAACAATTTTCTGTTTCATTGCTACATTGTTCGACCCATACCCAAGTTCTGAGCATGTTAAACGAACATGCTCAGAAATGAAAGTTAAGTTTTAAAGATGAAACAATTACCAGATTTAATTGGTCTTCTACTTCATCACTCTTAGTCCTCCCAAGTGCAACGGCCATGACTTTATTTTTACCAAAAAAGAATCTTGATTCTTTCCACTCATTACGCAAGTCTTTTAGTTTGGTGTTGCGCATGTTGTCAACAGTGAAAAGGAAAATGTGCTCATATTTAGACAGAGAATTCCTTATTTCTTCTATAATTTTCTGTTTATTTAATAATCCTTTCTTGTTTGTTTTAGTCAGAGAAACTGAAAAAAAAATTAAAAAGTGCAACGATTTGAAATAAGTAATATGATTATACATATTACGTTTATAGAATTAAAAACGTGACTACCATTCATTATAAGTCTTGTAAATAAATAATGGCTTGGTGACTTACTTTTCTTATCCCTTTTTGATTTCGGCATTTTGCTGGTTTTATTCTATACTATGCACGTTTAACATGGATTGTTATAGACTACGTAAACTAGGTATTTCACGATAGAAACTAGCCAATAAAGTACGACGTTTACTTTATACTTAACCTCAAAAACACAATAGAAAATAAAACGTGCGTTATTTTGTATTATGTACATTTATCCCATTCGTTCAGAATGTGACATGCAATGCATGACCACGACATGCATGACAACTAATGACAACTTGACAAGTGACAGTAGCTAAAAATAATGAGTTTTGAGTTTTTAAAACATAAAAATACCAAATACCTATACAAACACCTGACAGAAGTTATTTTCATAGACAAATACCCAAAACATGCTAATAGTTCAAAAGTATTTTAGGCGATTTTTTAGAGCATAATATTTACTCTCTCATACCACAAAGCAACTATAGTTTTATATCGAGTCGATAAAACCACTACCTATTCAAGTTCAATGAAAATATTTTGAATAAAAGTAATATTTTGAAAAATCGCACGTGTTCAAAAACAATCAAGCAGGTTGAGCTCAGAGACGCAGCTGCAGTACAGTCCTTGAAACTTTTTGGCTAAATCTCTATCACATTGCCTGGCTGACTTTATTATAATATATGTAGACAGAAAATGCAAAACTCATCAGTCAGTCGCCATCGACTAGTCACTGGGTGATGGGCTTCTTATTATAATTACGACGCAGTCCTATACAAACTTATCTCGGTCTTTATTAAAAATATTATAAAATAAACTCTGATTTATTCCTCTTATCAGTCTAATCATAGACTATATACTAGTCCAATCATTCAAAAAATGCGCGCCAGAACACTGACTTCCGTTTTCTACTCTACCAACCTATTATGAACTTTTCTCGTCTTAAATTATATATCAGTCTCTTTTTTTTACGATACTGTAGAAAGAGTAAGCAATAGATTCGAAGGTAACTAAGTGACGTGAATTCCTAGCATCGTGCTACGCTTCCTTCATAGTAATCCAAGATGGCCGACTTGTGATGTGAACCCTGTTCCGTTTTTGTTTCCCCTCTGGCCCCGCTGCCGTCAGTGTAGTATATCGTTCACCGCAAGACAAAAACCGATATTGTGTTGTAATTTGCTGGTTTAATTACTTTTTTTCCCTTCCAACAAGTAAGTGCATTAAAATTATATTAAGTGAATGCAATTTTATGTGTTGGTCACGAAGTGTCGATGTTTAAAATTCGTTTTCTCACAAATCTGTGACTGTGACGCATAGAAGGAGTGCCCCTTGGAGCAGCCATTTTGCCCGAGCCGGCGACACGATTTCGCGGTGCGGTTAGACTTTATTCTAAATTTTTGTAATCGAGATTTATGTCCTACTCAACGGATTTGCCATTATTTCGTACGTTGTAATTTGTAACGTGTAAAATAAAGTTTCTTGTTAGGAGATCGCCGCGTAAGTTGGCTTTTTAGCTCTTTTTACATTTTCTTCGTACGTGACGGAATTATATTTTTGGATTATTTTAAAGGTACAGGATTAAAGACGTTTATTGTAAACCGATGCTGTGATATATATTTTAATCGATAATCCTTTTACTTCCGTTTGGAGTGCGTGGGTATATCGGACGTTGGCGTATTCATAGAGGGAACTAGCGATCACAGCTAGTGCGTCGTAATTTCGCCGTGCGTAGTCATGCCGTTATCTTGGTCAATTCAATAACTGTGTTATGTGTCATTGAAGGTAGGTAGTCACAGTACTTTAGAGGTAATCACAGCATACTAAACTTGGATGACATTCGTGGCGCCACTTCCCCTGAGTGTAAAATAATCCAAATTACGTTGTGTAACATGGTACAGGTTGTAATTAGGTAGATAGGTAAGTATTTATTTGATCTTACGTTAATCTCACTATCTACGATTTACTTACATCGCTTTTCAGATAGTCTGGCCAGGCACGTGCGTGACATTGAGTCGCCAGCACAATGCTCTCGTGTATGTGATAGGTACTAGATATGTAACGTATAATGTAAAATATTACAAGGCTTATGTAAATAATTTAGATAATAGTTTTCCTCATCTTCAGAATATTGTAGATTTGAATATGAGTGTGAATGCCTGTTTCAGAAGTTACTTCTTCTTTTACCGAGATATGTTTGTTGCTTAGACTTTAAAATAGTTGTGGCAATGCCTGTAAGCTGTAAAAGTGAAGAATAAAACCATATTAACTATCCTCCAAGGGCTGATGCTAACTGAATCCAAAGCTAAGTACAACATTAGGCTCGACTCTGACATAACTTGAGTTTTATCTAGGGCATAAATGTACAGGATTCAAATCTCTTGTCATATTTGCCATTCCTATTCTGAATACGTACTAAGCTACTGCTATTTTGAATAAATCTCCTGGACGATGCCAGTTGTAACAGCCGTTTGTCTTGTCATGACACATTGCCCTTCAAAGATTGACATCATGCTCAATGAGTGATAATATACCTACAATATTTCACATGTAGGCAATAATTAGTAACATTCTCCATAAATGGAAATAATGATTTCAGTCTTATCCATTATATAGCAAGTTTAAAATTTTCATCATTCCAATAAAAGCAATTGGCCTTATAAAGACTAATTTAAAATAAATAATTTACTATTACATCAGCCCTTTGGCAATACATGAAAATGGGTGTTTCAGGTTAGGGGGGAGGCGAGGCATTCCAGGGGTCATGACCCCACCCTTATTTTGTCTTGAGAATTTGGTGGTTATTTTATTAGGTGTATCATTGCATTTTGATGTAAGTAAGTAGGTATATATATAAAAATTTCACAGCAACAAGTATCCCTTAACTTAATATTCAAAGCTTGCTAAAAAATAATCAATCTGAACTATCCATGTTACACAGCATTGTTGAAAGGAATTCATGCCAACAATGGTCTGTTTTTTGAAGAAGTGCCTACCTCTGTTTTTATTAGCTATGAAAAAAATAAATTTGAATGTATGTATTACTTTAAAAATTTAGATTTTAAAAACAATAGTAACTGTCAAATATATTTAATTTTATCATGGCTCATATGAATTTTTGTATGCTTCACTGTGTTACTATTTAAGTATGTAGGTTATTGTAATAGTGTTACTATTACAATAATCTGCATACTTTAGTGAAATATTACTGAAATATGAAAATTGGCATATTATAATAGCATAGTAACTGGAGTCACGACGTAAAAAGCTATAGGTAGGTAGATAGGGTAGCGTGAGGTAGGCGCCGAGCGGACGGGCGCGGTGCAGGAGGGGCGTACGCGAGGGTGAGGGGTGTGTGCAATCGTCGCGCTAGTCGTATTTCGTCTGGAGTGTTTATCCCGCGTCGCCGGATCAATACTGTTGGCGCAGTGGCGGTGACCAAGCGGCGGCGCGGCGATACGGCGCGTGCCTAGCCTGCTAGTAGCTTGAGTCTGTGAGATGCTGTCAAACCGAGCGGACGACGCGTCGATGTCGCGTTTGGCGTGAGAGTCGCTCTTTGAGCTTCGTTGAATTTTCATATTTTGCGCTAGTGCGCTCGCGAGCCTCTACCTAAGGTGCGACTTCCATCTATCCATGATGACAAATACCCTAAAAGCGATTCGCTTCGGCGAAAGTGACGCCTAACGATTAGTCTTTCTGATAAATTTTAACTCGCAGTGAACCGTCATTGGCTATCGATTCAAATTGTTTATTCGTGATTCATACTTCATTGCAGGGGCATCAGTGAAGTAATCCTCTCCCATCGTCCACGATGTCCGTCGACAAGGAGGAACTGGTGCAACGCGCCAAGCTGGCGGAGCAGGCTGAACGATATGACGACATGGCGGCCGCGATGAAAGAAGTCACGGAAACCGGCGTCGAGCTGAGCAATGAGGAAAGAAACCTGCTTTCCGTTGCTTACAAAAACGTGGTGGGCGCTCGACGATCGTCATGGCGCGTCATCTCCTCCATTGAACAGAAAACCGAAGGCTCGGAAAGAAAACAACAGATGGCAAAAGAATATAGGGTTAAAGTAGAAAAGGAGCTCAGAGAAATCTGCTACGACGTTTTGGTAAGAATCCTTGATTTTTCAGGGTCCCACATAATTGGAACTTCGTTATCGTGTTTATCCATTAAATCGTGGAATTTATTCCAAACTAAGTAAGATTAACGTCAGTTGCCGCCATCCTACACGAATGACGTCATGATATTTGCGCCTCGCCAATTTGAGGGGTGATGCAAGCGAACAGTAGCCGTGGTCATTTCCTCCGCAGTCATAACGTTTTTGTTAATCATGGGCGTTATAATGTTGGTTAGCACGTGAGAGCATGCAGGGCGCGGTGCGGCGTTTTCGCGGCCGAAGAGGGTGGGGTGACGTATTGCGCCGCGTCATTGCGCGCGCTGCTATCCAGTTTTCGTTCGTTGCCCTGTCATGAAATCTTTTTAATTCTGAAATAAAATAATTACAATTCAATCATTAACAACTTCAAGCCCCATGATTAAAAAAAATCATAAATTTTATAAGCACAACCTACATACTATTTTTTTTTTGTTTCAGGGTTTACTTGACAAGCACCTTATCCCTAAAGCTAGTAATCCAGAAAGTAAAGTATTTTACCTTAAAATGAAGGGTGACTACTATAGGTACCTTGCAGAAGTGGCCACAGGAGAAACCAGAAATTGTAAGTACCAACTCATAACAAGATTCAAGTTGAATATAATAATATTAATGTTGGATATAATATTACATCAATGATTATTAGGTATTAATATGCCCAATTTATTATGCTATAGTTTCAGTAAGTTAACATGACTTTACCTTACAGCTGTTGTAGAGGATTCACAGAAAGCATACCAAGACGCTTTCGAGATCAGCAAGGCGAAAATGCAGCCCACACACCCAATAAGGCTGGGTCTGGCGTTAAATTTCTCCGTCTTCTATTATGAGATATTAAATTCACCAGACAAAGCGTGTCAGCTCGCCAAACAGGTCATTATTAGTGTCAGTTACGCATAGGCTCTGTGCTGGCTGGCACGAGAGGGCAGTGCAGGCTAGGCATATTAATGTACTCGCTTGTCCCCAGCCGTGGTGGAGGACTCGCAGAAGGCCTACCAAGAAGCATTCGACATTGCTAAAGCCAAAATGCAACCGACCCACCCCATCAGACTCGGCCTTGCGCTCAACTTTTCCGTGTTCTATTACGAGATAATCAACTCCCCTGCGCGAGCGTGCCACTTAGCTAAACAGGTTTTTTAATCAAAGAGAAAATTAGTGTGTGATGACACATAAAATTTACTAACTGTCAAGTTTCTTGCTAGTGCATTCTACAGTTGTTCAGTTTGCATGAAGATAAGTAGTTCAAAATTAGAAATAATCTGATAGATGAAAAAAAACTATTAATATTAGCATGGCCGTGTGTAAAGCAATTAACCCTTAATCCTCGATCCAGCCAGCATAAGAGTGTTTATTTATAACTCCTGTATACTGTGAGAGTTAATATTCCATTAAAGGAAAAAAAATATTGTATCAATATTTTGGATGTATTTACTCTTGAATTGATAAGAATTAATATTGATGATTGTATTTGCAGGCGTTTGACGACGCGATCGCCGAATTAGACACACTAAATGAAGACTCGTACAAAGACTCGACACTGATCATGCAATTGCTGCGAGACAACCTGACGCTGTGGACGTCAGACACTCAGGGCGATGGCGACGAGCCCGCTGAGGGCGGCGACAACTAATCGTGCGCCGCGCTCACTCCCAGCACACGCATTTGTTCTCATTGGTGTTTTATAAGAAAACGAGTAACATTCGAGAACGCCGCGCGGCGCGGGTCCTCCGCCGCTGATGCGAGCCGTCGCTTGTAAAAAAATGTTAAAAATGTCGTTCGCAGCGGACCTTCACGTTCCGTCTAAAATTAAATGTTATGTGTCATCTTTGACGGTTTTGTATTTCTGTATTTACACTGGATTACAGATATCGAGCTGACCCGATGAATATAAATATTTATAACTTAAGTTATTAAAATTACGGTTTCTTAAGTTAAAAGTGTTTTCCTTTCAATATAAAATAAAACGTAATAGCCTGGTCGGCCCCAAATTAACATTCCTTTCGCCGCATGTCCGCAGTGAAATGGAGATCATGATGGTGAATATTGTTTAAAAATTATGCTATTAGTTATTTAAAATTTGTTGGAAGTGCGCCCAAAAGTGACCCTATGATATGAAATCAAGATTTTCGTAAAACAATAAATCCACCTGTAAAATGGCTGTATCAAATTAGGGCACAAAAAACTTGTTAGTGTCTTTCGTGGTTTTTGTGATGTCCTCTAATAGGTATTTAAATATTACCAAAGGAAGTCTTTTGTTGTTGACATTAACCATTTTGTTGTGCCCCTCACTGATTATAAATAGCATTCTGAAATTTCAGGCATTTATTAGCGAAATAGTTTTTGTGATGGCCAATATTGTAACATTTCTGCTGCATTTTATCAGCCATTAATCTATTATATTTTTCATGTTTTCACCAATAAACTTTTGTATTAAATACAATTTTTAGTTTTAGAACCAATATTTAAATAAAACGCCACCTAACCCTAAAAAGATGTTTGTCTAATGTTACTTGAAACTTATACTAAAAGCCTTTATACATAAATGAAAGGGTAAAATATACGTAAGATATAGTAGACTGTAATCTATACCTAAGTTGAAAAATTTCGACCGCACAGAAGGTGGAGCTTACATGCAGTTATAGGATGGGTAGGTTAGGGCTAGCATAGCGAGAGTTAGGTTAGTACCTATCGAACTGTGAAAGTCTAAAAACTTCACTAACCCGCACTAGGCCCGCGTGGTGGATTACGGCCCATTCCCTCCTAGAGAGGAGGCCTGTGTCCCAGCTGTGGGAACATTATAAGGCTGATTATGAACTGTGAAAGTCGATAAGTTTTCTGTAACTTTTTGACATCACTTGACGAGGTTGTTTTCATTTGTACAAATTTTAAAACGCATTTTTCATCAACAAGACCAATTTCACCACTATCCAACCTAATTACCAAAATCGAGACTATTTGGATATTTCTCAAGATATTCTGCTTTTACTAACTCACATTTTTTTAGTCTAGGAGCACTGATGCTAAGAATACCACACATACAGGATCTGAAGCCGAACATAGGGTTTTCTAATGAGAAATGTGTTATAGAATTCCATCGTGCAGTAGAAAAGGGTGGTTATTTACAAGTATTTTTTTAAATTATTTAAAAACCCAACTCTAAAATACCTTTATTTTAATCTGATTAAATAAAACTAATCAATAAAAATCCACGAACTCCCTCACTCGCTAGGTAGGTACTTGTAGGGTTGCCAGGTCTTAAAATCGAAACGCCGGACAGAACGGTAAGTTTAGCCACTGTCACAGTCGGGTGTTACTAAAATCTGGAGTAGCAGCCAGCTCCCTATCTCGACTGGCCGAACGTTCTGATATACCTACATGGAAATTTGAGTAAAAAAGCCGGACACACTTCATTTTTTAGTTGTAGTACCTAACACGATATTTTTTTAAGTAATTCGAGGCTTTATTCATTTACCTACCATATTGCTTTCCTAATTTCTTATGAATATGAAATATTTTTTAATAAATGTGTATGTTACGTTACTCGTAACATGCATATCCTACATATAGCTTAGTTTTAGCGTCATGATATATATATATATATATAGCGTTCCTCGGTAAATGGGCTAACAATGAAATAATTTTTCAAAACGGACTTGCAGTTCCTGAGATTTCTTTGATTTTTTTTTTCAAGAGAAACGTTACAAAAAAGTAAAACACTAAAATGCATTTTTTGTCTATTTTTCTGTATGATTGTGGGAGCATCACGCAAAAATCAATGATTGGATTCGAAATCTAGATACTTAGGCATATTGAGTGTTAGCCGGAGTTTTATCTACCCTTTACTTCAAAAAATCAAAAGATATTGAATTTCTAAGTTTAGTAAGAAACTTCATAGAGGTAATGCTATACATATATAAATCACGCTACGACCGGAGCGGAATTTCAATGAAAGATGTTGAAGAGCGGAGCAGCAATGAAAAATGTTGCAAATAGGTACGGTTTTTTCTTCTCTCTCTTAGGTGACGCAAACGAATTTGCGCGGGTCAGCTAGTCTGAAATAAATATTTTGAATTGAATTTGAATGTTAGAAAACAATAGCTAATATTTCAATATCAGTGAAACCCAGCAAGTCAGCTCGCCTGCGCTGGCGATACGGGCGGGGCGGACACTAACAACTACAAATTGTAAAATAATAAAATGTAACATTGAAAAAGCCGGACAGGACAGACACCGTCTAACTTGGCCGAACACGCTGCCAAAAAGCATGACCGTGTCCGGCTTTATCCGGACGCCTGGCAATGCTAGGTACTTGCTAGCAATAGTCTCCTATCTTGCGTAGTTGCTATCAATAGTTTGTGTTCAAAGATCATGAGTGGGGGCTTGGGACATCACGGCGTGGTAAAAATCGTCGCACGGAGTGACGTCACACGAGTTTTCAACGCACTACCTATATCGTCTTCATTTTTGTTTACGTGAAAAAATAAAAAATACGTTTCCAATATTTTCGCTGACTGGGTTGTATTCTCCACCTCTCCTGGGTTGTATTCTCCACCTCTCCTGGGTTGGATTCTCCACCTCTCCTGGGTTGTGTTCTCCACCTCTCCTGGGTTGTATTCTCCACCTCTCCTGGGTTGTATTCTCCACCTCTCCTGGATTGTATTCTCCACCTCTCCTGGGTTGTATTCTCCACCTCTCCTGGGTTGTATTCTCCACCTCACGTCTACGGCACCTATTAACTGCTAAAATTACATAAAGCGGGTCATGCATAGAGAAGACAAGGTTCTACTTCAGGTAGCTGTGACTCCGTAAGCAGTAGTACCTAGTACCTAAGTAGTCTGTGGGGCATAGTGCCCTTCTCTGCGTCCCTTAGTTAGGTACATAGGAAGGTTTTACCTATTCTCATCTATTTACTTTTACTATTTTAAAATCAATATATTCTCCTAGCTGGGTCTTACAGCGCCCTCTAAATCTATTGATAGCAACTACCTACGCTAGATAGGAGACTATTGCTAGCAAGTACCTAGCATTGCCAGGCGTTGCAACGAGTTTACAATTCTACGCGATATTTTAAGAACCGGTGACAGCTGTTGAAAAGTTGAATTTATAATTAATGTTGGGTGGGTAGTTGACACAGTTCAGTACACAATTCCGTCGATGCGGATGCGAAGGCGAATATTTGAAGGCTCACGTCCGCAGATGCGGATGCAGATCTTAAGATCTGCAGACAGATTCTCTGCAGAAGATCTTAGATTAGAAATTATACAATCTGCCGCATCCTGATTATGTTCATTCGGAATAAAATAATTCCATAAGTCACTTCTTGTTGGTGGTGACTAGCGCGTGAGTAGCGAAGTTCACTTTGAATGTTATCGAATTATTGGGTATACCCAATAATTCGATAACATTCAAAGTGAACTTCGACAACAAGAATGCAGCGCAGCGCACCTACGAAATATATATAGGTACACGCATGGTACACGTCAGTTATTGACATCAATCAAGCGGATAAGAGTAGAACCATAGATTACTAAATAGTTACTACGTAAGTAGAACTACGGCAGTCGTACAATAATGCGTGTTCTCGCGTGGTTGACGTTCATTGATAAGTTTAAAGTATATTTCAAGCTTTGTGTGTGAGAAGTACCTATTGAGTTTAAGTACAAGGGGATTATAATCCCTCACACATACAAAGCTGCGAGAAGTATTGAGTTTAAGTATTGGGGAATAATTCCCAACAAGCAAAGCAGTAAGGAGTAGGTAGCTATTGCCAATTTTTATTACGAATGAACACGTTCGCGTCAATATTAAATAGGTACCTACCTATATGGTGGTTTGTGCCACCTGCGTGTGATTATTCCATAGATATAATAAACGAGGAGATATGCCCCATAACCGAAAATGTATCGGAAACCTGTTTCTCCTGTTTTCCCCTACCACACGGCAACTACTACGCATGCAGTTCAGTACAATCAATAGATACGCACACATCCGATTTCTTAAATTGAACCGTAGGTGTCATAATCAATTATAAGCCTTATCCTACTAAGCACAGCGTATATTTACCGTATACCGTACAACTTACACAAAAACAACGGTCGCTATCGTTGTGCTATGCAAAATCTATTTATTTTAAGCTAGTGATTGACAAAATCGGAAAGTTATCAATTCATTTATCACACACTCATGCTGCCACGCATAACAAATAAATAGCTTGAATATGTTGTAGGTACTTTGATATGGTAAGAAATAAATCCATAATTAACTAAAGCTTATGCTTCTGTTTTTACAAGAAAATACTGAACGCGTGAACGCAGAAAGTACTGGCGTGCTTATAATTATGTTGTCACGCTCACGGTTGAAAGCGCACTAGTTCGCGGAGTCGACCATTTGCGTAGGTATGAGTGGTATGACATGGTCGCTCAGACCATATCGCGCGCACACCGACACGCCCCCTTGCTCCTGTATTTTATCTATACTAATATTATAAAGCTGAAGAGTTTGTTTGGTTGTTTGTTTGTTTGTTTGTTTGTTTGAACGCGCTAATCTCAGGAACTACTGGTCCGAATTGAAAAATTCTTTTTGGGTTGAATAGACCATTTATCGAGGAAGGCTTTAGGCTATATATCATCACGCTTAAGCCAATAGGAGCGGAGCAGCGATAAAGAATGTTTTAAAATCGGGGATTCCACGGGGACGAAGTCGCGGGCAGCAGCTAGTATTTTATAAATTCCGCAAAGCAGTTAATAAATCTTGTATATTTTGTCAAAGTCAAAACGTTTATTTCATTAAACGGCACTTTTCGCAAAAGTAGATTCGTATGGAGAAGAACGGATAAGAAACTCCATAAAAAAATTACAACCTACTTACAAAAATAAAATTATTTTAAATTTGAATTTACGTAGTGCAATACAGATTATTTTCGAGTTAATAAATTCGAATAGATAATATTACCTACTCAATATTTGCGAATAGGTATTTCGAGAACTATTTTATACCTAAATAGCTGACCCAGCAAACGTTGTTTTGCCATATACAACCCTAGTTTTTAATTAGTACAAAGAAACGTAGGGCTCTATCCATACCCGTTACTGATCATATTTGTGTAGACAACAGTAAAAAATAAAATCCTAAAATTGTCCACGGAGTTTTTTTCATAACGGGTAAATTCATAATAGAATCAACATTCATAACAATTGCTACTAGAAAATACTACGCGCAGTGTTTTTCCATTTTAATCGTCATTTATTCATTGATAATCAATAGCCTGTACAATATTTTCATAAGTTGAGTGACATTTTGTGATATAAAAAACGCTATTAACTTTGCTGTTTATGAACATGATTTTTTAAGACTTTTCTTAAATAATAACAAGACCTTTTTTAATAAGCCCTTAAAGTTTTTGTACTAATTAAAAACTAGGGGTGTATAAAAAAAATGAAAAAAGATTTTCCCGCTTTTCTGTTGAAATTTTTCCTGAATTTTCTTTGCTATAAACCTCACGGAGCCCAAGACCTTTCCAACGAATGCAAAACCGTGGAAATCGGTTCGTGCGTTCTGGAGTTATAGCGTCAGGAAGGAAAACCCGACTTATTTTTATATAGTAGATTGAAAAACCGACTTCTAAACAAAAAAACCAAAAAGTATAAAATAACTTTAATTTCGGAACTCGGTGTTTTTGGTTGCTTTTTTGTTGTTGAACATACCGACTTCCGAAATTAAAGTTATTTTATACTTTTTGGTTTTTTTGTTTAGAAGTCGGTTTTATTTTTTGTAAAAAGTTTTTTTTTATTTTTCACTTTTTAGTGGTTCAATCCCAGCTAAACATAAGTACCCATCACAGCGTACGTGGTATAAATTGGTGTAAACAATAAACAAACATGCGATTTCAGCTCTGCCGACAGATTTGCTATCATTTATTGAAATTTACAAAAAAACCGCTTGTTCTATTTCGATAAAATTTTCATGGGACCATTTGGGAAGTATCCTTTCCAACAAAAAAATATTTTTTCAAATCGGTTGGCAAGCGACGGAGTTATGCACGAACAAACATTAAAAAAAAATATAAGCATCCGAATTGAGAACTTCCTCCTTTTTTAGAAGTCGGTTAAAAACTTCGGAATGATCACTAGTGGTGACACTTTGAAATTATAACTGCAGAAATCTCTATATTCACAATTTCACAATAACACTGAAATGTTTATACGATACGTGCAACTATACAAACAAGTTATATATAACCTATACTATACTTATATGATTTACGAAAAACAAAATACACAAACCTAATAACAAACGCGTTGGATCTTGTCACCCAACAAAATCTGCCATTTCTTTTTTTCTCTGGATGGGAAATCATCGTATGACTTCTCCCGCTCTGGGGGGAGTGGAAGGGAGTGTCAGAATCGTACTGACTAAAACCCACCCGTGATCCTTCTAGTGCCCTTTGCGTTCCAGAGCCGCGGTGACTCTTTTGAACAAATTCCACGACCCTAGCAGGCACTGACCCTACGGGGCCCCGTTTTCTTTGCTGACAGCTCTTTGAGTCCGCCGACCCGGGAATCGCCCTGCGTTTCCCGACGCCCGGGGCGACCCCGGGACGCCCCATTTTTCGAAAATCATCCCCTAACTATTAAAAAATGGGGGTGAACGGTGTGAAAGAAAATCAGAAACAGTGTTGTAGAGTGCTCATAATGATATTGGATCATCGACTTTCTCGTTTGGGCAGGCGTATGTAGCCCTCTCCAGTTACAAATTTACAAGGTGTACACCTTGTAAATATTGATTTTAGCAGTATTAAAGTTTTGGTATATGTTAGCCTATATCAGCGTCTGAACAAATGTGCCAAATTTTCAAAAGTGTATCATGTATGTATGTACATACATACATAAATGTTTGTGTTCGCATGTCTCCGGAACTACAAGTCCGATTTAAGTAATTCTTTTTTTGTTGTACTAGATATTGTTACGAGCTTCGGGTTCGTTACAATTAAAATCAGCCGATTAAATAAACAAAGATGACACTTTAATTTACACCACACTAATTACACTATAAACTCACTAATCACAAAACACAATCGCACTATTAATCACTTGAGTTCGCAGTCGAAGATCGCTCTCGAAGTTATCACTCGTATCGCAAATCCAATACTGACTCGGTCGGCTCATGTGCCGGCCTTATAAAGAGCGCCGAGTAGAACTCCGGAAAGTTCGCGTACATATCGGTCGCGACCGACTAAGGTCCGAGAATTCTAGCATAGAAAAATCGCGAAGGTCCTTGACTTCAATAGTTCTGCTACTCGATACTAGATGGCGCTAGTAGTACCGAATGCAACCATTTTCGTTGTTTAATTCTGGCGCGCAACACTGCCCCCTCCTAAGACATGCTCGTCCCGAGCATTATCAGCGCCATAATAACGCGCCAGACGATCAAAATGAACAATCTTAGGAACGCTTCTTGTACTTTTCTGTATACGGTAGGTTACGTCATTGATCGTTGTCACAATCCGGTACGGTCCGTCCCACTTAGCTTGAAGCTTAGGAGATTTCCCTTTGCTGCGAACTGGATTGTGCAACCACACTAGTGAACCTTCCTCGAACCCTTTATTGTTCATTTTGCGGTCATAGCGGGTTTTCATCTTTTCAGACATTTGCTGGCCCGATTGTCTGACGTGCTCATGAATGTCGTTCATTTTGTTCCGCAAGTCATTCGCATAATCGGTTATACTGCGTGGGGCATCAGGTGGTATTCCGGTGATCAGGTCTGCAGGCAGCCGCAATTCTCTTCCAAAGTTTGCGAAAGCTGGTGTCACTGACGTGCTTTCATGAACAGCACTTCGGTATGACAGCAAAAACGGTTGTATGTGCTTGTCCCAATCTCGTTGCCGGTTTTCCACAACTTTGGCCAGATATCTCTCCAATGTCTGATTAAATCGTTCTACCATCCCATCCGATTGTGGGTGTTAAGAAGTTGTCCTCGTTTTATGAGTACCCATAACTCGGCAAGTTTCCTGGAATATTTGAGACTCAAAATTTCTTCCTTGATCGCTGTGAATCTCCAAGGGTACTCCAAAACGACAGAAGACTTCATGAACTAGTTTATCCGCAACTGTTGAAGCTTCTTGGTTTGGAATGGCGAAGACTTCCGGCCACTTAGTGAAATAATCCATAACCACCATGAAATACTTGTTACCACTTTCACTTTCCGGAAACGGTCCCGCAACGTCTAGCGCTATCCTTTCCCATGGTGCACCAACATTGTACAATTTCAATGCACCTCTGCTACGAGTCTGAGGTCCTTTTACAGCCGCACAACTTGTACACTTGCGACACCAGTCCTCAACATCGTCACGGCAGTGGACCCAGTAAAACCGTTCCCGTATCTTCAGTAGAGTCCGTTTAACTCCCATATGGCCTCCTGAACAACCATCATGGTACAGCTGTAGAACATCCGGTACTTTAGCTTTAGGGACAACCATTTGCAAATGACAGCTGTCTCCGCGAGCATTTTCCCATTTACGGCACAGGACTCCATCCTGAATCACTAAACTGTCCCATTGGGCCCAATACCTTTTTGTGACGGAACTCATCGCTGAGACATCGCTCCACGTAGGCTTCGGAACACTGGCCTTCATCCACTCCAAGATCGGCTTGATGTCCAAATCATCCTGCTGTGCACGTTCTAAGTTTTCCTTCCACTCGTTACAAAGATCTGTCTTGATCATCCTCACAGGTACGCTTCTTTACTCTCTTGCCGAGTACAATGCTTGCAGTCTTTAGGGCAAGGTCTTCTTGATAATGCATCTGCGTTGCCATGCGATTTCCCGCTGCGATGTTCGACCACCAAGTCGTAATCTTCCAACCGCTGTCCGCGATTGTCAGCCGCTCTACCTGCTGGAGGTCGGCTATCTGCCCTTTGAGCAGTTCGCTTAGGGCAACTGGGTCTCAAGTGGCCCCTTTCACCACAACCGTAGCATCTAGGGCTGCGCCCTTTATAATGGTCACGAACTGCAGCTGCTGCAACCTCCCTGCCATAGTGGGAACGATGGTTCTTCCGCACAGCTTCTCTTTCTGAAGTTCGCCTAGGGCAACTGGACCGTAGGTGGCCCCTTTCCCCACAACCATAGCATCGAGGGCTGTATCCTTTAAAACGGTCGCGAACTGTAGCCGCTGCAACCTCCCTGACACGATGGGAACGATGATCCTGCCGCACAGCTTCCACTCCCAGAGCATGGGCCAACGCGTCCTTAAGTTTTTCGTGGTGCCCGAGCCTCACGGCAGCTCTAACTTCAAGGTCGCGGATGCCATCAACGAATGCCTGCACCAGGTTCCCTTGAATGAGCGCAGGTACAGACTGGTATGCTTTTCTAACAAGCTTCTCCACCTCAAGGGCCCACTGCTGCAGGTTTTCACCGCTGCGTTGCACGCGATCCTTCAGCTGCGCCCGAAACACGTGTTCTAGATGAGCGTCGCCATACCTTGCTTCCAGTGCCTCAATCAGCTGCTCATAAGTCACCTCGTTACCGAGGGCTTCCAGGATAGTGAGGGCCTGGTCGCGGAGGCCTAGGGTGAGAGCAGTCATGGCCTGGTCCTTACTCCACCCGTTCGCCTTCATAACAGCTTCAAATTGCATTTTGTATGCCGACCAGGAAGATGTTCCATCGAACGGCGGCACTTTGAATCCACGTAGAGAAGGTGTAGTAGCTACAGAGGTTGCGATTCCATCTCCAACTTTAAGGTTGTCCAGCGTTTTCCTCACGTCAACAATCACGTTGTCAACCCGATGATTAATTTGGTCGATTCGTGTTTCAGCTTCCGTCAGGCGGTTCTCGTGCTGAACCACCTTTTCCTTTACAACCTTAATTTCTTTGCCGAAAGTGGCATGCAGATCCTTCATGAGGAACATCTGCTCTTCCTGGCGGCGCGCCTGCTCCTCCTTGTCACGTTGGAGCTGTTCTTCCAACCGACGGGCCTGCTCTTCTTGGCGGCGGGCCTGTTCCTGCAGCATCATCATCAGAGCAGCAAAGTCTGGTGCTGATGATGACGCTGGAGCTACTGCGGACGATCCGGCCTCCAAGGTCGGCAACTGTCTCTCCGTCGTCTGCGGCGTTGCACCTCCAAAACGCCTCTGGTCCGTCTCTTGCTGGCGTTGACTACGGGTACGGATACCCTCAGTGTCGTCCTTCGGCAGAATCGGCATCTTTTAAATCCACTCTTCTGACACCAATTGTTACGAGCTTCGGGTTCGTTACAATTAAAATCAGCCGATTAAATAAACAAAGATGACACTTTAATTTACACCACACTAATTACACTATAAACTCACTAATCACAAAACACAATCGCACTATTAATCACTTGAGTTCGCAGTCGAAGATCGCTCTCGAAGTTATCACTCGTATCGCAAATCCAATACTGACTCGGTCGGCTCATGTGCCGGCCTTATAAAGAGCGCCGAGTAGAACTCCGGAAAGTTCGCGTACATATCGGTCGCGACCGACTAAGGTCCGAGAATTCTAGCATAGAAAAATCGCGAAGGTCCTTGACTTCAATAGTTCTGCTACTCGATACTAGATGGCGCTAGTAGTACCGAATGCAACCATTTTCGTTGTTTAATTCTGGCGCGCAACAATATTATTCAACTTAGGGAATACTGCAAGTTTCATCAAAATCGGTTCAGTAGTTTTTGAGACAGGGATTTGTTTCTATGTATGTACAGCGATTACGCCGAGATTTCTGATCCGATTTACGTGGTTGTTTTTTTTTTTCGATGAAGAATAGTTGCCATTTGGTACCCATAAGAATTTAGCTTTTTTGTTAATTTCAATAAATGATAGCAAATCTGTCGGGATAGCTGAAATCGCATGTTTCTTTATTGTTTACACCAATTTATACCACGTACGCTGTGATGGGTATGTTTAACTGGGAGTGAACCACTAAAAAGTGAGAAATAAAAAAGCTTTTTACAAAAAATACAACTGACTTCTAAACAAGAAAACCATAAAGTACAAAATATCTTTAATTTCGGAAGTCGGATGTGTTCAAAAACAAAAAAGCAACCAAAAACACCGAGTTCCGAAATTAAAGTTATTTTGTACTTTTTGGTTTTTTTGTTTAGATGTCGGTTGTATTTTTTGTAAGTAAATATTTTTTTATAACCTACATACAATTTTGGATAGCAAAGTTTTTAAATTAAGTAATATGCGATTTAATGTGTACAGTTGACACATTAAATCGCATATTATTTAATTGCAAACTCGCGCCTTAACCTTATACCGTAATCAGTAGTTTTTTTTCGGATGTGAATTCATCAAACCACCTCTCCCGCTCTGAGCATGGCGGAAGGGAGTGTCAGACTCTTACTGATTAAAACCCATCCGTGTTCCTCCTAATGCCCGGGCTGCGGTGAATCTTTTCGAACAAATTCCGCAACAATCAGTAGACTAGCAAAGGTCACATTTACAGTCCATCGTCCCTAAAGTGGGTATGTAATTATGTTAAAAGAGGTTCCAACCGGTTAAGTTCCCCCGATTTGATTTTTAACTGAAACACCTAAAGAACATGAAGAGTATTTGGGATGTATTATTTGCGGTTTTTTTTTTAATCATCTGCTCTATCGGTTCTATGAGAAGACCTCGCTGAGTATACGTAGGTGCACCTAGGTACCTACATTTCACAGTTAAGTAGAAAGACAGGTTAGATATGTGTAATTGCATAGGTTTATAGATACCAGCTATGCTATTCTCTAAGGATTCAGCCTTGCGTACAGCGCTGCCGCAGCGGTGAAACTCAGTTTCGTATTCACTAAGCTGCGTAAAGCTACACTAGCGCTCAAGGCTGTGACGGCCGTGAGTTAGAACTACCCAACGGCGAGCAAATTGACAGTTCTTCATACATTTTGGTATTCCATAAGAAAAAACAGCGACGAAGACGCCCACAGCCTCGCCCGCAGCCTCGCTTCGAACTGTCAAATCTAAAAGCTACAATAATCGAGCGTATGACTTAGATATTGTTTGTTTTTTTCATACTTATGTTAAAAAAAGCAGCTCGGTTGATTATAAAGTTACATTTATTAGAAGCTAAGACCAATGATGATTTGAAAAAAGCACGACATGCGAAACAAAGAAACTTTAAAACAATATCCCGTGATTATCGTTATTAGTTTAACCATATTTACAGGCTTTCTGAATAATGAATTGATATAAAACGATTTATCTCCTTATATGCGTCCGCAAGTTCGTTACAGTGATTTAACGTAAGAGGCTTAAAAGGTTTGTTTACAGCTACGTTTCTAGAGATATCATGGGTAACAAACCACACACCAACAAAAAGATACCATTGGGTCAGTGTATCATCTTAGGGGCGGATAATTATTTTCAGATAAGTAGGTACAATATTAGGTCAGTGTGTCATCTTAGGGGCGGCAATATTATGCACTCTTATCATTCTTGGCTAATGAATGGAAGTTACCAAAAAATCATTGGCAAGAATGTACATATCTACCATCTCAAACTTCTGCCTCTAGGGCAATTAACGAAGTTGTTGATGCTCTGAATAATAAGACAAGCATTAAATTTCCGTAACTACAATGACGGACAAGTGTTAAAGTCAAGGTAAGTATAAAAAGTACCTAGATTTTCCTATTAGTCTAAATCTTGTTAAAACAAAAAAAGTTTGAAATTCGAATGCTGACAGGTGTTATGAGAAATTCAAGATTTCTGGGGTGCTAGGCGTGTGCGTACGCGCAGCGGAATGTTGTTGAATTTAAAGATTTCAATTATGCAGATATTTAGTGTATGACGTCGTATAATTGTGTATGGTAAAAAAAAAATTGTGCACGCAACCATTGTGGAGAAATTCACCAAAAACTGATTCCGCTGGGCGAACGTTGTCCTGGCGGAACTTTTTTTAATCCATAGACTTTAGAAGAGAAGAGATGTGTCCAAAAAAAAAAAACTTTTTACAAAAAATAAAACCGACTTCTAAACAAAAAAACCAAAAAGTATAAAATAACTTTAATTTCGGAACTCGGTGTTTTTGGTTGCTTTTTTGTTGTTGAACACACCGACTTCCGAAATTAAAGTTATTTTATACTTTTTGGTTTTTTTGTTTAGAAGTCGGTTTTATTTTTTGTAAAAAGTTTTTTTATTTTTCACTTTTTAGTGGTACCTACACCCCCTCCCCTCCCCCACCTAAACGAACCAATCACATTGGTGTAAAAAAAATCGTACTGCTCCTTTGCGGAGTAAGCTAAGAGGTCGTCAATGTAGGCAATGTAGATATTTTTTTTAGATTTTTCGAAAACCGCTTGGTTGATTTCGATAAAATTTTCATGGGACCATTTGGGAAGTATACCCTTTCCAACAAAAAAAGAATTTTTCAAATCGGTTGACAAGCGACGGAGATATGCGCGAACAAACAATAAAAAAAAAAAAAAAAAAAAAAAAAAAAACATACAAACATCCGAATTGAGAACCTCCTCCTTTTTTAGAAGTCGGTTAATTAGTGTGTATTTGTGTGTAATTGTGTATGTATGAATAAAACTAGTGCATGCATAAACTTCGGAGAAATTCAAGTTTCCGCTACGCGAACGTTTGGCCATTAGCTAGTTTTCATATAAAGCGCTTACATAGAGAGCTGTAGATTTTTACATACGTTGTTTTGAATTTGTTTATATTTGTTTAAAGAACAGATTTAGAAAAAATCGTAGGGCTTAAAAGATAAAAATATAAACGTAAAATACGCTTATTAGGTCTTAGTTCTTAAAGTATGCACTTTGGGGTCTAGATTTTCACGTTTATACAAACCTTGTAAGTGTCTGCAACATGTTGCCAAGTATCAATGATGTTCCGTTAGTAACTAAAGAGTTATTTTTTCTAAATCTGTTTTTTAAACAAATATAAACAAATTCAAAACAACGTATGTAAAAATCTACAGCTCTCTATGTAAGCGCTTTATATGAAAACTAGCTAATGGCCAAACGTTCGCGTAGCGGAAACTTGAATTTCTCCGAAGTTTATGCATGCACTAGTTTTATTCATACATACACAATTACACACAAATACACACTAATTTTTGGACACATCTCTTCTCTTCTAAAGTCTATGGATTAAAAAAAGTTCCGCCAGGACAACGTTCGCCCAGCGGAATCAGTTTTTGGTGAATTTCTCCACAATGGTTGCGTGCACAAATTTTTTTTTACCATACACAATTATACGACGTCATACACTAAATATCTGCATAATTAAAATCTTTAAATTCAACAACATTCCGCTGCGCGTACGCACACGTGCTAGGCTATGTTGAAGGCACCCTGATTTCCATGATAGGTACATCCTAAGGAAAATAAAGAAATATATTATTGCCAAAAAAAGCTATTAGGTATGCCAGGAACGTCTTAATTGTAGGTAGACTGTAGATTTTCTATGATTAAAATAATGTAGATATTTTATGAATCCAAATGTACATGATTATACTTATTTCAGATTAATGATGCTGATCTGAATATCTTGCATGTTAATGTGACTTTTGGTGTGCAACACATAATATTGTTTTTTCAAATACTACAGTATAGCAGCATTTGGAAACCAACTTTAAACAATAACAAAGAAATAGTGTGTTTCCTTGGTAAGTTTTATAAATTTACAATACAATTATAACTAAAACACAAGTCAACATTGCAGTTTATTCTAGCTTCCTTTATTTATTACAGGTGACTCAGGATATCCTATGACCCCCTTTAGTTATCCAGAAACAGGAACATCTGAGAACCATTACAACAGTTTGCACAGCAGTGCACGGAACAATGTGGATACTGAAAGAGCGCTTCAGATGTTTATTAGTTCACCGGGTATTCCACTATGATCCTATAATGATGGGGAAGATAGTGATAGCTTCCTGTGTTTTTCACAACATGTGTAATCAAGCCGGGCTACCAGCTCCTAAGTTAGACCAAACTAACTTAGATGAAGAATCTAAGTTACTTGGAATCCTGATGCATCAGGCTCTAAGATATGATGCCTTAGAGAGTGGGCAGATAAGTAGGCAAGATTTAGTTAAATCAATTATGGTGAGCATGTCATGTCTTAAAATACTTACTAAATTTTTGGTTAATCTTTTTTTTATTTAATTATTGTGATTAATGCTCACCATAAATTGACTTAATAATCATAGAATTCATGGATTGCCATTTTGGTTTTAATAAAGTATCATTAATAAAATTGTGAATGTTAATTTTAAATAGTATAATTGCATAGATTTTAATTTCTTTAGATATACAATTACTATTATGTACTGGTTTATTTGAGATGTGTATAAATAACAGTATGATGGGAATACTATTAGATATTATAATTTTATTGAGAACATAGATATTTAAATGATTGTCCTAATTTTATTATGTGCAGTATGGTTCATGAGAAATTAAATAGATACACCTAAATAATATGTTCCTTTTTATTTACCATTAAAATCATACATTATTTGTCTCAAAAAATGAACACATAAACAACAATTTGTACATTGCAAAAAGATTGAAAACTTGGGTCTAGGCACTTCATAGAAAATCACAGTATGCACTACTTTATGCAGTTAAAACAAGAAAGTAAATATTTAGATATTAAAGCAATAACAGTAACTACTGGTACAATATAAATAAAAGTTTTCAAACTATTTATGTGATTTTCTTAGCTTCGCGTCTGTTGTTTTTTGTTTACGTTCGTATTCATCGTCGCGTTACTCTATGCAAAGGAATCGTCATTCAGCCTTAAAATGTGACATTAAATGAGCAATACATTCTTATTATTATGAAATTTGTGTATAGTGTTACTCTATTCCACAAAATACTTAAAGATAAACCTTTATTTAAAATTTTAAACCCCTAAATTTCTCAGTCGAGATTGATCGATTATGACTAAAATAATTTGTTTCGAAGCCTTAATTCGTCGACGAAACAGCGACGGGAGAGTACTGCTTAGAGTTCGTCGACGAGCACAGCCACGCTAGTGAATACCGTTTTGATCAGCGCTACTCGCTCGATCGATCTCAAGGCTGTCTCGTCGACGAGCTCGTCGCAGCTTACAGCCACGAAATTGACTTTTAGAGAATAGCACTGCAGAATCTTGAACAAGTTCAGTGTAAATCTATCTACATATGTGGTTATAGGAAGGATTAAAGTCGGTTAATGTTATGCGCAATGATGATAGTGGTTAGATATTTATTTTACGGAAATATGCTTGGCATTAAACACTTGACCGGTTTTTGAACTTTAGTCAAAATAAAATATTACAAGCAAGCAGAAAGGTACTAACGTAAGTTTGTAATCACGGTGTTAATTCTACATTATCTGGAATCGAATAAGAAGTGGAAGATGCCACGATGCACGGACGGTCAAGAGAATGATGGATGGCGATGAAGAAGGTTAGGAAACTCTAAGTTAGTTTAAGCTTGCGTCGCCTGCTGCTGCACTTGTGCGCTGACCGCTATGTAGGTAAACTAAGGTATAGGTACTACATTTACTCACTGACCATTTTAATAAGTGAGTAACGAAATAATTTGGTATTAAAATCAATAAAGCCATGGCCCACAAAATGGCTACTTGGTAGCGGTTGTGGTATGTGTTGCATGACATCACCGGGGAGGCTCCAGGGGGCGCGAGGCGAGACACCCCACCCGTCCCCAGTTGCGCTTATTGCGGAGTCGGAGTGCATTACAACGTCTGGCCACTACACGAAGTACACGATATAGATACTACTTGTACGTGTAGCCTAGCCACACATTTGGTTATATCAATTAGTTTCGCTTCACAGTTCTGTACACCTACGTACTCTGGGCTCAAAGCTAAAAATGGCTATGTTTATCTGAACTAATCAGCTTTAAAGATTAAAATCACCTATGCTAATAATGATAATTACTAGATAGAAGCTTTTGCTTGCGGGTTCTTCCGTGGGGGATTCTGGAACTTCTGGAAGGATATCATGGGAATGGCACAGGCTATGAATTTCTTGCATTCTATGGATTTCCGCAACCTTCCCCAGGTCATCGCTCTACATATCTCGTAGAAGGTCTTCTAATGCTGAAAGGGATGAGTGCTGAATTAACGAACTAGTTGAATCAACCGTTAATCTCCGTCAACGTATTAAACGTTACCTAACTGTTAATGAATCAACTAGTTGAATTCGTCAACGACGTTTATAAATGTAACTCGTGCGTCTCGTTCAACAATCGTTAACGCAAATGCAACTGAGTAAATTAAAAAACTAAAGTTGAAAATAACGTTATAGATTGCGAGCGACGCACGGCCATGTCACACAATTTGAACTCCGAATCCGATTTTCGAAATATTTATTTTAAGGATAGTATTAATGAACGGTTTACATTGCAAGTTGACATTAGTAGTAAGTTAACTCGTTGATGAATTTAACTAGTTGATTAACCAGTTGAAAAACGTAAATCAACGTTAATGTTTCGTTAACGGGAAAACTGTCAACGACCCATCACTAAATGCTACGTCTTTTTTATGCGGTCGACACTCTGGAACCTCAGTCATTCATCAAATCCGCAAGCAATTTGCTCATCGCCAGTCATTGTCATCACAAGTAAGACTAAGACGTTGTGGTGTCAGACAGATTGAGTTATATTTACAATATTTGTGGAATAGTACTCTTGAATAAAACGAAAACAAGTAGCTTTAAAAATTTATTATAAAACAGTAAAAAAAATACTTTACAGGATTTTTACTCTCTTTTATAATTTTACCAGATCTGGCGAGCGATATAGTCTTTACCCAGTAATAATAATAAAGAAGGTCCAGGTACAATATTAATAATGTTGAGTACAGTATCTACATATTTAAAATGGTCTTTTTGGTAGTTCAAGTAAGGGGATCATGGTTGAATTTTTGTTCGTTATAGGTACAATACTAGCGGTCTGTATCAAATATTGCTTTTGGAATGGACCATGAGGTTATTGAGGAAAGCTCTTATTATTTTCCAGTGACATTAATCATGTACTTAATTTCTATTTTTTGACAGGAGGAATATTTTATATTCATTTAGTTTAGTAGATATTATGCCCAGCTCTATACGGAAGTGGGAAATTTCGGATGTCTTTCTTATTTAAATTGAATGTATCTTAGGTAACCTATATAATAATATGGTTTACACACTTACATTGTCATTTATACACTATGGCACTAAACACTAACAATTTCCTTTTCACTCGCACTATACTTGCTGCATAGCAAACCGTTGAGTCTGTTATGTTAATCCTTGGTCTCCCTAAATACCATAACTTTTCACTTACATTCAAATGCAACCTTGTTTAAATGCACAGTGCTTTAAAATGTATCACCTCATTTAAAATTTGCAACTTTAGAAAACGTTTCCCTAATATTCTCATATATCACACGTTGTCTGCGTTGGTGTAAGATCCGAAAGAAAACGACTTCCTCACTCGCGGCAGTAAAATTGTACTGAGCAGTGGTCTCACTAGAGTAGAAACAATGTATGAGCAGCTGGTCGCCACGTTCACTGTTGTCATATCATCATTTTGAGCTAAGGACGTTACGTTGCCTTGCATGGATTTAGAGTAAATATTGTAAGCAGTTACACAGGAGCGAGGAGTACACAGCACAATGTAAACCACTATAAGCCAGAGAGATAATTTTAATGCTGCGATAGATTCAAAGCACTCAATCTGAGATATAATCTTCTTTATCCTCAACTTGATGATGACTAGAGTACCAGCAATGCTCATTATAATAAGAGGTAAGAACAAATTGAACACTGCAAGAATTGAGTACATATGCAGGCGTTGGCTGGTGTCGACAATGGTGCACGACACAACATCCCGGTCGTGGTGCACTGTCGTGGCTAAAACAAACTCCGGAACACTCAATGAAATAGCCAGCACCCAAACAAACACTGATGGTTGTGCCACTGAGATTCTTCGATCAGTCAGCCTATAATCCAGGTTCATAGTTCTCGGCGGGGTTGAAGAGTCACTGCTTGTCACTAAACTGTGACGTGAAGATCGTATCTCTTCATCCTCATCCCGCTCGTTTCGTTTGATCCGTTTCGCGATAGCTTTTTCTTCAATGTTGATAGTGGCGAGTGAATGTAGTGCAATAGTAGCCACCAGATAGGACGATGCCGTCGAGGCAAACACATTCAGTCCTCGATAGGCTACGCAGGCAGGGTCACCGAAATGCCACGATCTGACATTGAAGGACCACAACTCGGGCCCTATTGATGCTCCGAGTATAAGGTCGGCGAGAGCCAACTGTAAAACGATGGTCAGCAAACCTGAAATCAAAACAAACATCATTTTCATTACTAATAACTAAAAACAAATTAAGATTACATAATATTTCATAACATATGTACTTAATAGTAGAACTGACCGATACGAACAGGCCAATTAGCGAAGGACATACGAGGCTAATCGAATAAACTGCATGGATAAGTGTAATCTTTAAGCTTCGGATGTGAACGCACGGACTGACTCACACTGAGTGAAGGCTCATTATGTTGTTATACATACAAAGCATTCAAAAGACTGAACGTTACTGAGAGCACATCAACACTACATTTATATAACTCCAACTATGGGAAACAATTAATAGGATTGTGGTCATAGCTAAAGAAAGCTGGCCTGATTTTATATGGACCAGGAATTATCTCGAAGGTATTTACAAACTAGTTTTTGTTTACCACTGCGTGAGGTTTTGAAGAGCGCGGCGATCACGGAGCAGTTGGCGAGCGCGGCAGCGCCGGCGACGCACGCGACGCACGCGGCGAGCGCGAGCGGCGGGAGCAGCGGGCCGGAGTGCGCGCGCTCTGACATGGCGTCGGCCGTCCGGGACTGTGGCGGGATCAATGACTCGCGCTGCGTCACCCGCGTTCTCCGCCGTCCCTCGTTGTTTTTTTTTTCAGTAGTGATTCACCGCTGTCCGAACATGTGCAGCACACAAGGGCGCGCGAAAATGCAAACGATTCGAGGTATTTATCGTCCCTACTTACTTTCACAGACTGCGACGCACAATTTCTTATTCTAAGTTTATCTAACTAGCCTGTACAACAGGACGTCACCTCAACTTGTACGTGTTGTCCGCTCCTGCCAAGTGTGCAAATAACGTAATAAAAGGGCTGGGTGCGCGTGCTGTAAGTTCATTATTATTCTACGTTCGCAGACAACTACCGGCACCCGCATCGAGGAGTCAGTCGTCTTGAGCAATACCTACGCTAAAATTTATTCTTGTCTTTGCCGTAAATATTATGTGCAATTCCTTTTCATGATAGGAATGATTCCTGATGCTTACTATTTTGAAACGAATACGACACAATAATTAGATATTATGCGTATGCTTGGTACTTCCGCAAAGGTCCTCTGTATTGAAACCTTTGATAATTATGTCAACTTCTCTATCTCTGCAATTCTAAATCTGTCTGATTCTCTAATGGTTCTTATCAATCAGAATTTGACGCGTGCTACTGTCATGTTCTACTTTCCCAATTGTACACTGTACACACCTACATACATGCAGAGGACGGGTAAGTCGTAGGCAACAGACCACAAGGAAATCGTGCATAGTGTTGATGACACTACTAAATCCTTAAGTAAAGGGATTTTACGAAATAATGTTGGTAGTATTAAGTATTCTTGTTGTTCCAGTGATCAATAAAACGGTAGCTACAACTTTCAAATACAATTAACAACCTATTCGAGCACGAATACTTGTGAGAGCGAACAAAACATTACCGAAATGTACCTTTTGTTGAGAACAAGGGCCTGTTTGCCAGCCCGTACCTATTCCCGACTACAATAAAACCTTTTCTTCAAAAGATAACGGATCTTTATACAGATACTAACTGATTGCTTTTGTATTGAACGTCGATACAAATTGTTTGTCTGAAAGGAAAGATCTTTTGCAAGAATTTAAGGGTCTAAAATCTGAAAACTTCATTAAAATTCTTCTTTTCTTTTGTCGATGGGGTTTTTGCGTTGGACTCAATTTTTAAGGACACTTATGATTCAACTCGTTTTTACGCAGTCCTACAAAACGTGGTATTTCTAATGTGGGTGGTGACTTGCAAGCATCGGCGAACCGTATGCTCATCGCTGCACCCTAAGCCTGCATTATATTATATTATAGGTATACCTACGGTTATAAGCATCTGCATTAATATTTACTCGTATTAAGTTGTATTTAGAAATAAGTGTAACGAGACTGTGAAGACTAGGTACCGTATATGTTCATTTCCGTGACTCCAAGTGAGGCCTTCGACCAGCCACTAACAAGTGGTGACAATTCACATGGAATTTTACTATGGAAAATAAAATCTTCTTAGTCTTATGATGTCAAGTTTTGGAGACTATAGTGTCTGAAGCATTAGATATTTTGTGAAAGAAATGAAAAGTTAGTCTACATAATTATTATACTTAAGCAATGTATGCATTTTACTTCTTGAAAGAAAATGCCATGTAGTAGATACGCGGTTTTTACGTAGCGCTAAGCGTCGTCCCAGGGGCGGCTACACAGCATCTAAGGCTATTCTGGATGAACATTGAACACCCTGTGCATGCATAGTCACCCGCGTTGGATCTAGCTTAGGTACTGCTTGATGCTGATTCGACTTTTCCCCTAAGAAAAGTCATTAGAGTTCAATAGTTTTTTTTTTTAATTTTCTATCTAGGTACTCAGTTATTTAAGTTACTTACTACTTTTGCTCTCACCAAATTGGCGAATTGGTTGTAATAAGTACCACTTGTGTTTACCATACTCTCTGGGAATAATAGTTGTGATGATGTCTTCAAACTTTGTAGCCTCAACGTAAATAGGTAGGTAACATGTATGAATGAACTCGCACGTCGATCAATAATTTCATGACTCATTCGACCCTTCTCTGATAGAGAGAATGCGGGCTGTCTTCTGCATATCAGCGAAATGATGATAAGACATGTAGAACTTGAGTTTATGTAGCTTAAAGGATAGGTCTCACGACTGAATTTTGTACTCATAAAATGTGGAAAATTAATGAACCCGATTCTTTTATGGTTTTAGATACAGTTTGGTCGTAGAATTTGATTCATGTAGACTTATGTAAATTACTTTGACACATTAGTAGGTACATATGTTGACTTAGAACTTATGTCATAGTGTATGTCAAGACCGCGCGTGGCGGCGGCGAGCGCCGGCCGCGACCGATTGGCCGCGTCCCTCACTCGATATTGTTCATTTGTTTTGATTAGCGGAAACCGCTGACTGGCGGCGAGGTCGAGTGATGGATGACTCGCGACAATGCTCCTCAGGGGACGCGTGTGGGCGGTGCCTTGACAGTCAAAATCTGCACTTTCCTTCGACTTTCTCTTGGAGGTGCGAAAGGTGTTCACTTCATTCGGGGGCTCGCAATGCTTATTCGGTAGCTGGCGCCTTATAAGTGTACGCGTTCTAATCGCGCGCAACGACTGTCGCTCCCTCGCGTCGTAGTTCATTCGGTGCATCGCGCGCGCTTCAGATATTCAAAGCACCTGCATGCTACTTCCGAGTTGCCGTTTATAAGCATTGACCCGAGTGTGGAGAAGTAATTTATCGTGTGGTTGTTGGCCAGCAATGTGAGGCGGCCATGGCCTTCAGGAGTGACATAGTGTTGGTAGCGCTGCTGAGCGTGGTGCGCGGCGGTGCGCCTGCGCGGTTTCCCGTGAGTAAGCTCTCCGCGAGGGCGGGCGGCGTCTTCATATGTTATTTATTGATTTATTACACTACTGTGTGCTTGTATTTTCTCTATTATGTATTATATCCATGGATGCTAGTGGCCCACTCCGAGTTGTAGGTATATGTAACTAACCCGTCCAGTCAATACAGTTTATCAAAATTAGTTTAATTCCAGGGATGAAAATTTGTAATTTATAAAAATACCAACTGCTACAATTTTTTTTTACTATTCGTAGGATTTTTCAATAATTCCGAAAGCATAAATATGGTTTGTTCTGTAGGAAAAACATTTTCATCCCGTAAAATTAAGAAAAAGATTTTTTTTTTCATTTGAAATTAATTTAGAAAAAGAATAAGCAATTTTAAATTGAAGTAGCAGTGTAAAATATATACTTCCCATCAGCATCGCTCTATTTAACGGTTAACATGTTGCTTGCGGTCAGTCAAGTTTTTCAGTGTTTAAACATATTTCTTGGAAAGCTGCTAAGTTTTCCTATTCAGTGCTTACTATTCATAAAACATGTTGTTCACGTAGGTACACTTATTAGCTCATGTTTTTGCCTTCGGCTTCGTTCTATCTTTACAACAATTCGAACTTTCTAGTTCAAGGACCGATTGTTTTGAAAGATAAGAGGTACATATAGGTAATATTAATTCGGAATCAGTTTATGTATTTTGTTCTTGGAAAACTGTTTGTGTAACTTTGTGAAAATTATTCGGTTCTAACATGAAATCATTAACGTTCAAAACGGCCCTTATTTTAACTAGGCACCCAGTGGACCGTAAGATCAAATAGAACTAAGTAGAGGCCGATCATTTGGTCCCCCATTCAGGTGTATCGCATTTACAAAGAGATTTTAATTATTTTTAAGTGGCTTTTGAGCGGAATGTATACATCCGAAAATACAAAATTAAGATTTAACAACTGCATTTTGTGGTTCAGCGTTTGTTACTCAACAAATCTTCTTTGACTTTTCATACTTGATTTTTTTGTTGTGAAGCAATTTCATGACGTGTTTTGTTCAGTAGACAGTACAATACGTTAAGATAACACGAAATCTGAAGAAGCTACTTAGAAAAAACTATTCGTGTGATTCTTCCGATGTAAACAATGTGTAACTTTCCAATAAAAGTAGCGGAAACGTGAGAAAATTGGAGAAATTGTTCCTTGTGGTCACTCTCAAAGATTGATATTACATTGCCCAATACTTATATGATAAAAAGTTAAGGAAATACACAAAACTTGTACCGTGTAATAACTGTCCCACTGTCGGCGCTTGACACGCTTCCGTTTGCTCTTCTATTAGCACCTCTTGTATGTCGTCTGTCTGTTTACATGCAGCTAAATTATCCATTATTTATATTTGAATTAGAAAAGCAACTACTTAATCATATAGTAGTAACTTACATAGATCCTATTTATTTCCTTGAAAAGAGAAAAGCTAATGTATTTTCCTTTTTTGTAATTTAGGTTTTAGGTGTCTTTATTTCCCACTAGCAGCGCCCCGCGGTTCCACCCGCGATATTCCCGTTCCCGTGGGAATACGGGGATAAAATATAGCCTATGTTACTCAGGGTGAATGTAGCTTTCTAATGGTGAATTTTTGAAATCGGCACAGTAGTTTTTGAGTTCATTCGTTACATACAAAAATACAAATCTTTCCTTAATATTAGTATTGATAAGAATTACTTCACTAGGTAGGTACGTGAAAAATTTGAAAACTAACATTAAGTCATGATTGCACTTTAAAACGTACGTACAGTTATAATAGTAGTGGCATCAATTATAATTTAAAACAATATTTTAGAAGTCACTAATAATAACATAACACAACCAAAATGTAAACCAACCTACATACACGGAACACGCGCAACTGGAAGTAAAGTAATTAGGTGAAAAACTGGATAGAAAACAAAATTAGGCAATTGCTAAGCTAATGTAGCACTACAAGCTACAAGCTATATGTGCCCGATGGGATCTCCCATCAGCAAAATTATGGCTAATTTTGATCCCCTATTTAATCGAACAATTTAGAGGGTGACTTTTCAAAAACACCTCTGTTTTACAAAAGGAGCTGTTGGCCAAAATTTCATGCTAATTATAGCTTTCTAGATTCTCAGCGATTCACGCCGTGCATTGTCTATCAAATGAATTTAAAAACATTTTACTACGAAGGTGATGTTATCATCACCCTCGTAGTATACCTATTTATATTTAGAGAAAGAAATTTAGGATAATGTTTATTTGGTCCCTGCTACGCGAACAATAGCAACCTAACCCTTACCTACGCTTGTTATCCCAAAGGGGTTCCTGAAGGTTACAAGAATCTACGTAAGTACGGTGAACTTTAGACCTACCTACATAATGATGAATATGAGGCCAAGGGTAGGCAGTAAAGCCCCGTTTTAATGGGGATAATCGATCCCATTATATCAACATCACGCCACGAATAAGATTCTCTCCTACAGGACTAAATTCAGCCATTAGAAGGATAACCTACAGTAGTACTACCTACGCAAATCTGATCTTATCCACCCTTACCTTAAATATATATTATATATGTACACAAGGGAAAATTCGCAATATTAATATTCGTCGGGCTCGGCATACGGTCTTGATTTATAGGAACGTGCGAAGGCGGCCAGGGCTGAACGGATCTCAAATTGATTAATGGAGTACAATTCTTCACGACTGAAAGCAGGAACCTCATATTTCTATACATAATACGGGGTTTTTTTAAATATTATACCTGTTTATCACATATTCGGGTTACTTATGTACCTTAATTTGAATATATTGTAAGTGTGTGTAGATGCCATGTATGGAATCTTTATTTGTTTTGTCATTGAATAGCTTGTCCAAGTAGGCGAATAGATCTCTAAACAGCTTTTAGTTTGTAAAATAACAAGAAAGGGCTGAGCATACGATTTCACTATCTTTTGTTATTTTATTAGTACCACCTAGTACATGCCTGTCTCCGCGTGGTCTATGAGCTTCGCGGATAGCTCTTACGCTACTTTCAGCCCTCGATTGTGTAACGTTACGTCAACAACGGGTTACCTACAATGCACATTTTCCGATACCTACTATTAAAACTTTCACCAAATTATGGTACATTAACAACGCTTTACGATACGATTTTATTTTGACAATTATATTACGTAATAAAAATGCAGGTGTTTCGCGTACTGGATCACGTACAAAGTTACACAACGCTAACGTCAAGTAGAGTTTTTTAATCGCTCTCGATGAATCATATTATCGTGTCGTTATTGTGGTTGTGGCGCGCTGAGCGGCGGCGGCGGCGGCGGCGGCGGCGGCGGCGGCGGCGCGAGGCGGCGACGTGCTCGCAGCCTCCGCGTAATGAGATCGATACAGTAACTTTCATCATCCGCACATACCGACGTAACAGTCACAATTGAATGCCAAAATTAAAGTAATTACTGGCGCCATTATACCCTGCGTCTTATTCAAAGCCGCTAATAGTTCATCGGAAGGCGCATTGTCTCGCGTATAAGAAAGGAAAAACAAATAGTTTTACTTTCCCCTTTACTTCGCTCGCATCCGCTAATATCGGGCCTACACTTAGCTGACTCATGTGGACTTGATTTTGGTTTCACTGTTCTCCATCACTTTGACTGACACGTCAAAATTCACTGCCCATACCATACGTCTAAGAATAAACTACCGTAACAGCTGACAGTTTCATTGACTCAGCCGCTTGTTAGGCCGTTATCATCAATCATTCGAATTGAGAAAACAAAGAAACCAGACCAGCAAATACTTAACAAAAGCTTTCCACCGATAACTTATCTTGTCTTGACTTTTACACAATGCTTTCCTGGTAAAGGAACCAGGATGTTATTTGAGTGTCATTCACGTTGTTGCTTTGTTTTCGTGATCAAATAAATGTCTAATATCATTTTAATAGATAGATATGTACAGTAATTTACAGCCTCGGGCGCAGTGGTAAAACTGTCAACAAGAGAATTAGAAGAGATCGTTGACCCAGTTGGTGTTAACTGACGGATTAACACGCAAACGTATTGTATTGAAAATGAGAACCGTGAAACCGATTAACCACAACGTACGTGAGTTATAGATACGTGAACTTGAAAAATTGAACTAAGTAAATGACTCGTGTGCGAGACAGACGTCGGTTGTGGCCTGTTTGTGGCGTATTTTAATTGCGACTACTTAACGAGGCTAATAAAAGTGTGGTCTAGCCATGCTCTCTATAATGAGAGCAATAAAAGTAGTGTGAGAACGAGGAGCAGGCGACACGGTCGTGACAATGGCGCGCGCCCACCAGACGCTACTCCTTGCTCCTCGACCTACTTCTTTACAGCATTTATCACCGCCTCGTTCGGATTATTTCGATGTTCCTGATACCCAATTTGATTGTATTGTTGTAATACATATACCTACCTACTCTCTAAATATGTACGGAAGCTGAGTAATCTTCGATGTTCTAGTCATTGTGCGGGTTAAATAAAATTTCGTTGTTTATAGGAATGTCAGACTTAATAAAATTGAAGTTCTTCTTTTTGTATAATCGCTGCGAATTTGCTCTACGTGATTTTATCTAAATGCTACGAAAGATAGAAAATTAAAATTGTAGTTAGTATTAATTCGACATAAAGGCCACGTTTGCCCAGTGAGTCGACAGATTTGCGTTATAAATGAACTGTTCGCGACTATTGATTAACCTGACCGAAAGACAGACAGGTCATCGCTCTGCGAGCTACGGAGGCTTCTCGCCGCGTAAAGAACATTCGCATCCAAAATCGATCGGGTTACGAGACAGACGTTACGTAGCCAGCACACTCTGAAAAACAGCACAGTGACAGTGCAATTTAAAAACATGCTAAATTTTGACCAGTAATTTTATATAGGTACATAAAGTTTTAGATTGGCTATTACGTAATTATACCATGCCTCATAATCACTTAATATGTGGTTATAAGCATAGAATACTGTAATTCTATGCTTATGAAGGATCTGTTGCATAAGTAAACAGGTTGTTTTCCTACTTCGTAATAACGTAATGGTTAATTATCATTGTTGAATCATTGTGGCTGTTTATGTGTTGGATTCACGTTTTATTTGTTTATTGATTATTCCCAAGCCGGGTGAAGCGAGCACGGCCGGGCCGCCGGCGGGAGGGCACGGCCGCGCGGCTTCTTTACTCATGCGAGAGAACGATGTTGAGCTTAGCCCCTGGGATAGTGTATATGTGTTTACTTTGAACTTTAGACTTGTGTTGATAATATTTTTTAATATTTTTGCTTTAAAATTTGGATACTACACACTTTACACCACCCCCCCGCTTATACTTTAAAATAGCTATTTTAATCTGATCGTTAGACGTTCGGTCTAACACAGACATTTACCCTTGTATAATTTTATATTAAACAATTTACAAAGCTTAATTTTTAGTAAAGTAGTTTCGATTAAGTTTTAGGTTCCAATTGTAGGTATAACTGTGGTAAGCCACTGGTTAACGTATTTTATGCGAAATTTCATTTCCAATGTTGTCAATGAACGAGGCCAGAAAAGTTTTTTTTTTCTACAAGTACACTATTTTTTTAAAGCTTTTGATTACTAACTTACTTTTGCTTTTTAAATATAAACTTTACTATGTTGGATACTGAAAAAAAAAATCGTTTTCATATAACTTGTCATGGAACATTTTAAAGTTGAAACAAATGATTTAAATGTGGACAACAAGTAGGTAACTACATAGGCAGGGTAGTATGACTGGTTTTCTCAGGAACAAATCCGAGAAATGTTCCTTCCATTAAAAATGCAGGCGAGACGCGAGAAAGAATGTCGAGGGTCGCTGACTGTAGGTAGTATTTATTTAGCACATACACAACATACCTACCGCTGATACGTAGCGCGGACCGCAACCGACCTTTTTTATAAGGAAACACTGCCGTGTGACACTTCCAAAACGAACAGCTACCTGCTTAAAATATATTACAGTAAAGCAATTACACACTAAAACGTTTATTAGATACGAAATAACTTAATTTTAGCAATTTCGTAGCGCAGTTATGCAATGGCGTAGCAACGTGCTACGAGAAAACAACATTCCTTAAACATTTCCGAATATTTTCTTCAAATTAGACTAACAACAAAACACTTTAAAAATATGATCCCAGGCTTTTGCTAGAACCTGCAGTGGACTCATTTTGTCTTTCGTACTCGTAGCTCTCTCCGTAGCACTCAAAACAGTAAGATTTACTGCTCGAACTTAATTGCACAGATTTCTTTAAAAGCTTAGTAATATTATATGTAGGGCAAAGGCAGGAGTTGCGGAATTTGTTCGAAAGAGTCACGGGTGGGTTTTAGTCAGTAAGAGTCTGACACTCCCTTCCGCTCCGCCCAGAGCGGGAGAAATCATTTGATGATTTCCCATCCAGAAATAAAAAGAGCAAAGGCAGGGTCTTTGCCCTACATATACCGGTCTATCCTTCCATCCACTATTCTCGGTCTACTTCGATCGCGGACTCATAGCTCTCTGATAGATCTCTGTATTTTTTCTGTGCCTGGCGTTTGTCGTGTTACTAAGTATTTGGCATCTACTGAGTTTTGTTTTTCACCTATAGCTCTTCCGACAGTCCAATAAGCTTCCAATACCATGAAAATCCAGCGGGTCATACTAATGAGTTTGTTATTTTATTCTTAATCATTTTCAGGATTTACTCCCGCTGCACGGCTGGTGGACCAATCCGGAGCGCGTTGACAGCCCGGATGTCCAGGTCGTGTACCTACCTGCGTTGCTGCCCAGAGAGGCTCAGCTCGCCTCCGACAGGCCTGCAGATGACGTCCCGCAGCGATACAGCTTCGACGCTTTTGGAAGGTACCACCAGATGTTCTATAGCCTTCCGTCCTTCGTTCCTATGCCAAATAGTGAGTCTGATAGAATGAAGGTTTACAACAATATGTTTCGGAAAATGAAAGGAGCCCTTGTTGAAGATGTAGATAATATCTAGACCACGACCCAGGCTAACCCTATCTACCTACTTATATCACATATTTATGCGATTCTACGCGACCGAGCGAAACGTGCTCGTTGAATGTAGACCTATTGAAGAAAAACTGGTTTCATTGAATGTGCCGGCTGATTGACCTTGAGATAGTGGTATTGTTTTAAGCGTGTTAGATTTGCTCGAGCAATCGATCAATCTTGTTGTATGGGAGAAAGCGTATGTAAATGCATTAGGTGACTAAGTGATGCGATCTAAATCGGGGTTCTCCAAAAACTAAATTCATGTGTTTATCAGCTTTTAATTTATTTTTAGAAATTTTGAGCTACAGTTGGTACCAAATCGTCGCCTGGTTTCTCCTGAGTTTCGGGTGTGGTCAGACCAGGGTCAGGAGGCCACGCTGTCGGCCGTGGACCCCACGTGCCACTTCCAGCACTCCGGACCCAATGCAGTCGCGGCATTCTCGGCCTGCAGGGATCACGCTCTTGTAAGTGTAACTATCCTTGAAAATCCAGATTTCATTTTTACAGTTATATTACACTGTTAAAAATCTATCGAGTATAGCCACGTTTTATTTATTTCAAACCGTTTGTTAAACAGTTACCTATCCAGATTTAGAATGGATGGAAAACCGTGGCATGAATATAGTACCTATCCCTTGACACCAGTTTTAATCCACAATTTAGTGAACAGCATTTGCTCCTTGTTCACAGTGACGAACAAATTTGATTTGCTTTTACATAAATTATCATTTTTAATAAAGATTTTATCCTATAACACTCAAACACCTTGATAGATCTGTCATAAAATAAGGTTAGAGTTACATTTACATAGCTGATCAAATGCATAATCTTTTGTTGCCTGTTTTCAGCACGGTTTGATTGTTGTGGACAATTCTACGTACGAAGTGCGACCCTTGCCGCTGGGCAGTGGACGGGCGGAGAACGGCAGCGGGCGCACGGCGCACGTGATCCGCCGCGCACCGCCGCCCGCGCCGCCCGGCGACGACGCGCGCCTGCTGCGCCCGCGCGTGCGCCGTCCGCGCGCTTATCCTCCGCGACACAAGCCCGGCCCGCCCAACTACACCATCGAGATAGCCCTGTTTCTTGACGAAGCCGCCTACAAAATTTTCTATCCTTACCTCAACTATAGCGAGTCAGACCTTCGAGATATGTTGCTTGCGTATATAAATGGTGTAAGTTTTTTTCAACATTTACATGATTTCTATGAAACATTTTTATTTTATTTTATGTAAGTAAGTAAGAATACCTTTAAAAACATCCAAAAATATAGCTACTGTCAAATGTTTTCTCCACATTCCAGGTGCAAGCTCTGTACCAGCACTCTTCTCTGGGCACTCACATCCAGCTGTCTCTGGTGCGTTTAACGCTCCTCCGCTCGCAGCCACCATCCCTGCCCGCGCACGCCGAGCGAGGACGACTGCTCGACTCCTTCTGCGCGTACCAGCGATCACTGAATGTGGACGATGACGACGATCCTCAGCATTGGGACATGGCACTGCTGCTCTCGGGGTAACTATACACAAAAATCTGTTGCTCGGCTGATTTTCATTAAAGCAATAATGAGTGTTATAAGTTCAAACATTTAAACCAATGCAGAAGTGTTTGACCTAATTAGCCTACTTAAAACCGTTAGCCTACTTACCATGCCGGAGTAAACAAACCGGAATGTCTGCTATTGTATTTAAATGTAAATTGAACATGCGTGCTTCACTGAAAAAGTGCAAATATGAAACCACGATTTAAAATTTCTTGTGGTCTGGTCTGTGGTTTCAGACACGGTTCAATGATATTTTGTAAAAAGCTTGGTGATTCACTCTTTAAAAAAAGGAAATTCTTTAAGTTGTGTGTTCTTCGAAAAACAAATTTATCATTGTTGGTTTAAGGTTTTAAGTCAACAGACAGCTTCTTAAATAAGATTACGTTGGGGCTGCTGGCATTTTTGGGGTCCCCTTGCTTTTTTTTGTCATCGCATTTAATGTCTAAGGATAAAGCGCCTCTTTTATAATTCCAGGCTGGACTTCTACTCGGAGGAAGGCGGGCGTCGGGATGGGGTGACGATGGGGCTTGCGCCGGTGGGCGGCGTGTGCTTGCCGGCGCACGCGTGTGTGGTCTCCGAGTTCGGCACGTCCGATCTGCTGGGCCGCCCCTATCCTTCTGCTGGCTTCACCTCCGTTTATATCCTTGCGCACGAGATTGGACACAAGTCTGTCATAACCCATTTAGTTTAACTAACTATAACAGTAGTTATTTTCAGCTAGCAATACTGAACGATATGACACTCATGAGTGATGATTACCAACATCCAATCTCCTATAAAGCTTGGTAAGAGCGTTTGACAGAATTCGGTAAAACAGGCTTAACCATGAGGTCATTAACTTGAAATCGATTCTGAACCAGTCGCATGTCGGAATGGTAACCATGCGGGCATCGTAAAACGGTATAATGGATTTGTAAAAAATAAAGCATGAATTATAAAGTTTCGGTATGAGAATATGGCTTGAAAAACCAAACCGAGCTGATTAAAGCATTCTAGTGAAGTTATTGTTACCTGTTTGCCTTTACAGTGCCTGTACACTTTTCTTAATGAAGTAAGGTCAATAATTCGGTTTGACTTTATTCTTCCAGTCTGGGCATGCACCACGACGGCACGGGCAACAACTGCGCTCGCAACGGCTACATCATGTCTCCCTCGCGAGGCACCAATGGCGAGGCCTCGTGGTCAACGTGCAGTGCTCGAGTTGTGGCCGATTTGCAGTATAGTTCCTTTATATTTCTCTTTCGTTTGTTATTATCTTAATATGCACTAAGGCTGACATGGATAACTGGAAATATAGCCACTTTCAAATCTGCAATATTATTATATACTATAGCTTCTGCCCGCGACTTCGTCCGCGTGGAATAGTTACTTTACCCCCGATTTTGAAACTCTCAGCCCGATCGGTTTAAAATTGACAAAGTTTCATACAAACTTTCATCCCCTATTTTATCCCCTTGGGGGTAGAATTAATCAAAACCCTTTCTTAGCGGATGCCTACGTGATAACATCTATGTGCATGCCAAATTTCAGCCCGATCCGTTCAGTGGTTTGGGCTGTGCATTGATAGATCACTATGTCAGCCAGTCAGTCACTTTTGAGTTATATTATTTAGATTTTCCAGTTTTCCGTTGCAACCGTCCTTCATATATCTTATACCTAATTGGTGCATCTTGTAGAGTTAAAGTCCGATCCGTCAACGAATTTGGAACCTAATGGAAGTACCGTTACTTGTCGTGTTTCATCAAACAAAAATTCGGCATGTCCCAGTTAATATACTTACCCTAAATTGGAACGTGATTGCTGTAACATACGAAACTGTCACCATTTTTAGGGTGTTGCATAAGTCAGATTAAAACTGATAATATTGTTTAAAGTTAATGAAATTTTAGATGCTATACACATTGGCACACATAAGAGAATACAAAGAAACCGCACACTAAACAAATAATCATGTAAAATATTATAACTTAAATTGTCATATTCATGTGTGTGTAGATGGGCGACCTGCTTGTTTGATGGTTCTAATGACTTAGACGCGCCTAGTGAACTCCAGCATGAAAGATTCGGCGGAGCACCTGGTGCAATCTGGACTGCCAAAAAGCAGTGTGAGGTGAGTACGGAGCATTGGTAATAATAGAATGAATTAGTCACTTTGGGCATAATACTGTCAGGCAAGGTTTCAAATTTTACTTGAAATATGTCTCTCGCCGCGAACATTAAGTTCTGAACTGATTAATGTAAATATTTTCATGTGCAAGATCCTGCTGCGCGACGCTGACGCTGCGCCGTCTCCGAGCGGGCCGGCGGGCGAGCACTGCGCGCAGCTGGCGTGCCGCACGCCTCACCGAGCGGGATACTACTACGCCGGCCCAGCGCTCCCCGGCACGTCCTGTGGAATGCATATGGTCAGACCTTTTTCTTAATGTTTTATGTATGTTGCCGCATTAGTAAAACTATACAACGAATTGTTGAAAGACTAAAATTTGAAAATAAAAAGACGCAATACTAATTTTTTTTTCGAGCTGAAAGTAATGACGAGTAAAGAAATGGCGCCCAACTGGGCCTAGCGGGGCGCCATTTCAACGTTTGCCATATTTACAGTTTTGTTTATGATTGCAGCTTAGATTAATATATTATGCGATAAAGCAGAAGTAGGAACTGTGGCAGTAATCTTTATATGTTTAATTTTTATGATAACTTCGACATCAATACTGTAAAATAACTGACCTATACTTCAGTGGTGTCAAGGAGGCGAGTGCGTTCCCGCGGGCGCTCTACCAATTACGAGCACGCCTGCTCCGAATCCTGGAAGTGCAGGTGACACCTCCGTGTCGGCCGGCTGGAGTCCGTGGAGGGAGGCCAGCTGCCAGTCTGGTTGTTCAGAGCGAAGCCGAGGCTTCCGCGAGCGACGGCGAGAATGCACGAAACCAACGAGCGACGCGTGCCAAGGAGCATCTTATGATGTTGTGCTTTGTGATGATACTAAGGTTCACTAAACTTTTCTGTGTTTAACTTACATTTTTGGAAATAAAGTAATATGTTAAAGACAAGATCATTTTTAAAGAATAAGGGAAGAGTCTTAATTTTGTTTAATATTGTTGTACGTTAATGTCATTATTATCCAGGTTTGTGGCAAAAAGACCCGTGTAGGATCGAGTGAGCTGGCGTCCCGAAAGTGTGCAGAATATGCCGCTCTTCTGTCTGAGTTGGACCCCCGTGGAGGTGGATTGCAGGCGCCCCATGACCCCAGTGAGTCATTTTCAAATGGCTTTGTTAAATTAGAACGTGTTTTAAACAGGGACGGATCCAGGACTGTTATTTGAGGGAGCTTGGGTAGGTGTTAGCAAATTAAACACTAATAGAAGCAGCGTAAACGTATAAAAACAGAACTTTGAGGGGGGCATGAGCCCCTTAACCACCCCCCCCCCCATTTAACCGCCGAAGCTTTTAAAGAACACAGGTAATTTAATAGGTTTTGTGTTTTCCGCTATCAAATCGTATGCTTTTCACTTTACCAGCGCGTATGTGGATGGGATGCGCGGTTTTTTGTCGGCGTGCTTCAGGAGGCGGTTTCTACGCCCCACGGGTTGAACTCAACGATGCTGGCAAAGACCCATACTTTCCGGACGGTACCTGGTGTCACAACGATGGAAGTCAAGACTACTACTGCTTGCAACATCACTGTCTGCCGGAGGTAAGAAATGCCTTACCTAGCATAGCAATCAGATAAGGTGATCGGTTGGCGTGTGGAGAACTGCAGTTCATGAATCAATTAAAATATCATAACCGTAACTTCACCAGCTCGGAATGGCCTATGTAAATGATAAGTAATGTGCTTACTTACTACTAGGTACCTACTTCAAAAAATCTGGGAATGCTACATAAGATGACTATTTTTCGCGGGCGCTATGACGTGTTCACCAGTTTGTCGTAGCAATTATCTTATCACTTCTTATCAGATCGTGTTTAACGTTCACCGCGCCCTCGTACGGTGACTAAAGGTATCGCCCATAGTTCTACTCAAGACTGACTCTGTAGAGTGTAGCTGTACTGTTTCATCGAAATAACTCTACTCGTGGTTTATGACTAACGTGATAGATGGCGCTACCGGTATCTCTGCACAAACTTTTCCCCCGAATGTTTGAAGTTTCAATTAAAATGATAACCAGTATTATATCAAGGATTATCATGTCCATTGCTTATCAGTACACAGATTTAGTTCCTGTATATTTTTATAGTATTATTCAATATTACTGGGCCAAGGTACATTAACATTCCATCGCCTTTTCAATGAAACTTGGCAAACAGTATAAAAGATAATCGTAGATATTGTAGAACAAATTGCTGAACTGCGTAGCACTTTAGGAAAAGCCGTAGCCTCCAAGCCTGGTTAACAAAACTAATGTGTCTACTTTTCCGCTAATATTATCTTTATTTGGAATTAAATACAATAACAAAGGTATTTGTTTACCACAAACGCACGTTTAACGTAATACGTATATATTTACGCATTTATAAAATGATAGTACATTCAAGAGCGAGTTGAACTGCGAGTTGCCACGACAATAATAAAAATACATTTATGTAACTCGTTCACAGTGCATTGATCTGCTAAACGAGCACGAGCAGCATAAAACAGGTCATACTTTTATTTTATCCTTTGAGATAAACCAAACACGGTATATTTTTGTAAGGACTGATTTTGACCCCTCTATTCTATTTTTGACTTCGACTGGCGATTATTATTAATGCATCATTTAGAGCTAATATTACCTATTATATTGCAAAAATGCAATCAATCAAATAAAATCAAACTTCTTAAACCTATCACAGACGGACAAAAAGTGATCCTTTATAATTGTTCCGTTTTTCTTTAGAGATCGGATGCTCAAATATCGCTCAAATACCGCCATAAATACATAGTAACCATCTAGCACGTGTTGTGTTGTTTGAACTACCTACAGCTCTATATTTCTGTTCATCACATAATGAAGGATCATTAAGAACCTATAGCAAGAACAAGGCCCTAAACATTGTTAGATACAAGCCTCTATATAAGGTACAGAACATTTAGTTAATTTTATAGTGCATTGTCTTGATATAAATAGGCTAATAAGCACATAAACTGGCTAGGCAGGGGTAATCTCGTTGTTTGTCAACAGTTCCGCGTCATCTCACGTGATTGTTCTTTCTTCAAGTACATACATTACACTAATAGTATAGGCGAGTAAGTATACTTTGATATCCGTACAGTCACTAAGAACTACTAATTTATTACCATTATTATGATGACGCACATACCAAAGGTAACATGTAGGTATATATAGAGTAGAGTAGGAGTTTAGGTACCAAAGCATCATCTAGGATGATGCTTTGGTAATATAAACTCTCAATAAGGCTATTATTTTTTTCCAGGAAAGTATTAAGTAGCCCAAAAGAATGTTAACTTGTGTTGTTGACATCATTGTGATGTTTTTATCTACTCGGGGACATCAATGTCAGTGTGTAATAAGAGAATCAGAGTTGATCGCCCCTATTTCTTGAAATTGCACAAGCGTGCTTACACTGTAAAGTAGCAAATTGTATGACATTTAATGCAGCTTTGCATTGCGTAGGCTGTGTACTGACACAGCCTACGCGCAGCGTATCTTTGTGTAACGCCTACGTAGCATCTATATAGCAAGTGTCCGTAGCGTCTACGCGGCTTTCACGTAGCAACTAAGCAGCGTCTACACATGGTCAATGCGTGATAATATCAAATACCCTCCACAACTTGAGCTCGGTTTTTACTCTAAGGTAATATTTTGTATGCGCCTCCGTCAGACGACCACTCATCATGTACCTAGTGCTTAGTGTTGTTTAACAATTAACAGCGTTGTCTGGCTCTCAAACATACGCCTCACTCCGACTTTCTTCCGTGCGTCATAGAAATTCAAAGATATTTGCTCATTTAGAGTAAATTATGGGCCTAATTAGTCATGGTTTATCTAGACGTTTAAATTGGACTAGATGATAAATTAAGCAAGTTTGACGCTGTAATATTTTAAAAACACGTTGACTTTGATAAATGTCATAAATAAGCACGTGGTTAGGACACTCATTAGGTGAGTGAGGATCGTCAAAATGCGACATAAACCCATAATTATGTGTCCTATCTTTACAATCTTAGATAATTTTTCACTAATTTGAGGGCTTTTCAGAAGACTTTAATTTATTTGGTTTACATACCGGATTAAGACCGTTTATGTTTGATAAAAACCTTTAGCTACCTACGACTTGAAAATGGAGACAAACGTAACAGGCAGCTTCAGCCAAAAATGAAAACAATATGTAACAAACGTCTCTATGGCAAGCAGTCAAGCAGATTATAAATTACTTTAGTCCTAACTAAAGTTTTTTACTTGATAAAACTTATTTGAAAAAAGACTTCCCGTAGCTGCATATTTATTTGATTTGGCGCCAATCGTTAAATTTGAAGTCGGTTACTGGCAACAGTTCTTTCCTAATTGAATGATACTTTGCACTGCTTCACCATATGATTATTGTTTGAGATCAAATCTATCGTCGTCAACCTGTGCGGATAACACGCATGTAGTGCATTAGAACCTAGATAAGCCTCAAACGGAAGCGAGCGAGGGCAAGCATTGTACTCTATCAAGGCTGTCGCTAATTGACGACAGTTTACGTTACCTGTAGGTCAATATTGTTATTTTCTCTGAACTGTCGATATTTCCCAAGAAGTTCCGCAAACATGCTAATTAAGGTTTACCAAGCTCTGACTTCATGGTTCAGTAACTTCTTTAATCACCCTCCGAAATTCCAAAATTGCATAATTATAGCATTTTTGAACCAATCTCGTTTAATAGCACCCATTGTTTTCCATATCCTCAAATGTATAGTACGATAAAAAATATATATTAGATCTAATGCAGAAATAATTTATGTTTTAAAACATAACGTATCACGTAGCATATTATTTATTAACGGAATTTGTTTTCGCGCCAGTTAAATTGTAAGCCGATTTTCATTATTTATAATCGTGTCTAAGTAAACAATCATAAAATTGAGTTCATCATTACGACAGCTATTTTGAATTGGCTTCATATAAAATCGTTTTGCTATCACATGCAATCAGAATCCACTTAACTTTAATAAATAATAAATGGTAGAGGGACTAGATACAAACGATATATATTTCATTATTTCTGCATATTTATGAAAGTTATTAGACCCTAGTGAAATACGTATTTTACTCGAGAATTAGCAGAACACTACAAATAAAGTTGATATGATTTTCACAATTCAAGGATAGTAAAGAGATAAACAAAGCTGTTCACATCTGGCTTCCACGTGCGATTGCCTGGCGTTCAATGTTCTTTATATTTTATTTTAATATGATCGTTTTGAAGAAAGACAGCTTATAAATAGAGTTCAATAATAAAAATTAAGATAAGCAAATAAATATTTTAATTGGCTCTGAGTCATCGTAATCGGTACTATATTAATTCTTTAGAGCCCTCAGTTTTCTCACGACAGATTTTGCCCGTTTGAACAGTGATATGATAAAACTCATATCATGCTTATTTGAATAGGAGCTTAGGTGTCGGTGAACGTGGAAATCTTATATATCACGATGTTTTATTCAAATACATGATTTATCACAAGCCTTAGTTTAAACTTCTGATAAACGTTACCTTTATACTAAGTGTTAGCAGTTCCTGATTCTGACTTTATTTAGGGTGTTTAGTATGTAATAAACGGCCAACGGTTAGAAACCATCCAAGTTTAATGGTTAATCACAACGCTGTCTATTTGGCACATAATAAGAAAAAAATAAAATAATTACACGACGTGTTGCAAGCTATCAAACTAAACAAAATATACGCTTGACATTTGTGATTTGTTAAAGTGAGTGCAATTACTTACACTCAATTAATCGAATTCCTACCTTATTTTAGTGGGAGTTTCGGAATTAAGATCCAAGTTAGGAGTATTCTGTGTTTAAATTAAATTTGACAAAAGTTACTATACATAGAGCGATTCTTCTTTAAAATATTCAGTCTGATGCAGTTGGCAACATCAAATCTGTGATTGAACTAAAATAATGCCACCAACTGCATCAGACTTGAAAAATGACTTGCCTAGAACTTTGTAACAATGTAATGTACCTATTCGAAGATAACCCATGTGACATACATAGTTCATCAGCTTTAATTTTTAAACCCCGATGCAAAAAGAGGGGTTTTATAAGTTTGACTGACGTGTCTGTTTGTTTGTTTGTCTGTCAGTCTGTCTGTCTGTGGCTCTGTAGCTCGCGAACGGATGAAGGAGATTTCAATTTAGTATTTTTTTGTATGAAAGTTGACTTACGGGCGATTGTTCTTGACATGTTTGATGAAAATCGGTTGGGCCGTTTAAAAGTTGTGCGGGGCGAAAGCGGGGAAGAATACTGAATGTCTGCAAATATACTCGAGTGGGGTCTCAAATGAAAGCCCACTGAAAGAGATCGAATACCTATTGATGATGACTGAATCGAGAGTGTTCTTATTACTATGTAGGTACCTATAAAAAGTAAAAAATAAAAAATCCCCCGACACAAACACCTAATAAGGTCCCTTTAAAATTAATAAATAATAAAAAAATACTCAATCTTATAGTACCTAAGTACATTTATGTATTAATAATTCTAAAAAAAATTCGCCGCGTTGGGGGACCGCGCTGTTTAGTTGGTAATTGACTATTTGTAATTAAATGGTTAGGTTTGGAGCGCCCGCGCGCCCCCAACAACGGGAACTTGGGTTTTTGTGTCGGGAGTTATTTTAATTTTTTTCACAATAAGGCGTCTGGTGGTCGACTTTTACCATGAGACCAATACGGAAGTCGCGAAAAAAACTGCCCCGTAATATCTCTATAGCTCAACAAACTGTACTGAACAGCTGGTATTTTTCGTGATTAAAGAGTTGGCCCCACACTAAAAATTGTTCATTACCCCTTAATTAGTTATTCTGTTACACGTCGTATATTATTATTATGTCGGTTAATAAAATGGAAGACATTACTTTTGTTTTTGTGCTTGCTTCAGAATTTCAAGATGACAGCGCAGTACCACATCTGGGAGCTTCCCAGCGAGGACGTGACCGGCTCATTCAACGCGCGGGCTTTGTCTACACCTGACGACGAGGCCGCAGCCGCAGCTATCAGGGCCTACCTGTCCCTGGACAACGCCGGGGTGCCCATCGTCAGGTCGGCACTGCCACCGCAGATGCCGGACGAACCGGAAAGCAACTGGGAAGTCATTGATTACGTAGACATACCCAGCCAGAAACTGAAAAGAAAAAGAAATCCCAGAATAAATCCGCCTGATACATAGTGCTGCTGAATTAGGGCACAGGTTATCATGTCGCATAAAGGATTGACTTGTTAAGTGCCAATTTTGGGTAAAGTTTAGTTTGTATGACTGTCTTTGTCTTGAGGACAATCAATATACTACGTCACTACCTCCGCAAATAGCATCGTCTTGTTGATTGTCAGTAATTATATTTAGTTAAGTAGGTTCAGTTCAAAGTGGAGATACCCTTTGGAAACAACTGTGTCCATAGTAACAATCAATTAAAATCGATCATTCCATCCTTCGACAGGCGAGCAGCATCGCAAGATGTAAACGCCGAAGTACCATTATCTTGCCAAAATATAGTGTTATAGTCCTATAAGTTAGAATTTCGTGCATGAAGTGCCTTGCTGAAGCATTTATTAGGATTTACAGTATTACTACGAAGTATTAGATATAAGTATTAATTATAAGTATAAATGGACTGGTACTCGACTGAATCACGTTGACGGGCCAACACCAATTAAGTTGGGAAAAGGTTGAGCATATGATGAGAAATTGTTTAATTTAAAAGTAACCCACGAAAATGCATACTGGATAATGATGGACAGCATGTTTGTGACTATAATTTAATTTAACGCGTTTAGAAGTAATACGACGGAAGCTTTGGTTTTGTTCTTAAAATTGAGTGTTAGTAGAATATTTATAAAATATTTTTATCGACCTATAATAAAATACTAGTCTTTCTATTTATATGAAGTAAACAGGCCAACTGTTTTGTATTTTTTAAACCATAGAGTAAGATGCTTTAGTTTTATGCTTCCATAAAATCTATTTCACCGGCTCAAATGTAACGTGGATTTTTATTATTATTGGCTTCTTCGAATAAACACCTTCGTTCTATTTATGATAGTTTTATTTAATTAATTAAGTTGTTTCACGTTTTAATTTCTTCTTTTATAAATAAATACCTAATTCAATTTTAATGCAGTAGATATCTAACTACTTATGTTTTTTTAAGTTGAAGCTAGCCATAAATAAACTGTTTTGTATTTTTTAAACCATAGAGTAAGATGCTTTAGTTTTATGCTTCCATAAAATCTATTTCACCGGCTCAAATGTAACGTGGATTTTTATTATTATTGGCTTCTTCGAATAAACACCTTCGTTCTATTTATGATAGTTTTATTTAATTAATTAAGTTGTTTCACGTTTTAATTTCTTCTTTTATAAATAAATACCTAATTCAATTTTAATGCAGTAGATATAACTAACTACTTATGTTTTTAATAACTACTTATGTTTTTTTTAAGTTGAAGCTAGCCATAAATCTGCTCATCATTTAGTTTTACGATCTTCTACATGCATAAGGCTTAAATAAATCACTCGAACGCCTCTGCTTTATTTGATAAGTTTTTTTATCTGGATTATTTTAATGTATGCTGTGCCTAGCATTGTCCTTTAAGATTTATGGTTATAGTTTAAACTTCGAAATAAATTGAAAATTAGGCACATAAGTATACATTGTATGCCTATGGGTCGTACATTAGTGTCAGAGCTGTACGTGGCCGCGTCCGGCGTGATGGAGTGACTCCAGGCCGAGCATGCGTGATGTGCTGTGGACATTCTAATCATTCTAATGTATGCTAATCAACTCGGCTGATGCGACTTTTATTATATTTGCCAATGGTAATTGTTCCGTGACGACTTCAATGAACTTTTTGAGGTAAATATGTACCAAATAATCAATTCGCTTACTTCCTTACGTGTTAAGGCGGATATCTAAAGGGCGTACGATTCAGTTTTATCTTCACATAACTAATCTGAGAGCGGTAGACTACAAAATAAATAATTCATTGAATCGCATAAAATTACATACAATCGGTTTGTTGCACTTCCAATGCATACTCTGTATGCCTATTGTGTGACCTGTTTACATACCTTAAGGCGAGTACATAAAGTGGCTTTATTTACGGTCTGTGCTAAGTTTACTTGATTTAGGTAATACGTATTCAACTCACCTTTACCCATAGCAGGCCCTAATCCTGAATGGCAAACAATTGTATTAATAACTCAATACTTGACGTCACAAAAAGACGTGGTCGTCCATCAGTACAATAAATGTCATCGTTTCTAATGAAGGGGCGGCCGTAATATCTCCTTAGCCATTTTATTATGATAATAACTTGGTACAGAGGACGAAACGATGGGCGTACCCTCCATTATCGCATGTAATTGACGAAACACCACACGAGTGTATGGGGACCCGCTCCATAGGAACAAAACAATGTGACAAAAGGCTTTGTAAAAACGGATGAACGATTTACACACAATATGTGTCCGTAATTCTGTGTAAATTCATACCCATAGGCACGTTGAAAAAATATATTGATATTGAAACCACGTGCCAATTAGACGTTATGCTAGGCCTACTGTTGGTATGCGCCTTTAGAGATCTTCTTTTTCAGAAAGACATTCATCTATTAGCAGTGCTATTCACTTCTATTCCGTTTTGAAGTACCGGACAAATCTAGATATTTTTTCAACGGACATCCTTTCCAAAAGCGGATATTTGGGGTAAAAACTGGTTTATGATTTATCTAACAGACTAGTTCTAATCCATTAGATCACCCATCCTCCATACATACTAAGTAGATAATACTGACATACCAAAGTAATTGTTTTTTTTTTTTGTGATCCGTTTACGTAATACCTAATTTTAAAACACGATGCATTCTGTGATGTGATCGTTAGAATCGTTTTATTGATAATTTTTTTATTTTTATTTATTTGAAAATTATTAGACTTATCGTGGCCTGGATAATGTCCAGGTATCGAATGGGAGCGCTAAAACGTCTTTGGCTAAAACAAATATAACTAGCGATATAATTCGAAAGCTTTAAAAACAAAGTTTTAGAAACATGTCCAGTATTTTGAAGAAAAATAATGTAGGTATACTTTAGGTAAGTATACTTTTTTTTTTTCTTCAAACGTTTGGACATGTTTGTCATTTAAACGAAAATAAAATCAGTTTTACATTGGACTTAGGTATAGTTGAGTCTCCGACCCTGGTTCAAGCCATGGTCCCAGGTCCGGAGCGAGGCGGCATGCGAAGCGGTCACCTCCTTCTGCGAAACAGTAATGCTAGCGAAGGAGAAAGCGGAAAGCGTGCGAGAGAGGGAAACCTCACGCCCCAGCCGCCGTAACAGAAGAAGACGCCCCGGGCTTCGGGAAACGCAGGGCGATTCCCGGCCACCGTAGGCGCGGGCCTGCGGATGGCGAGCTATGGGTGGCTCGCCGTCCGATAGCAACCAGGCGCGAGTCGACGGCGCGCCGTGTTCCACGCGTGCCTCAAAGAGCCGTCAGCATCGAAGACGGGGCCCCATAGGGTCAGTGCCTGCTAGGGTTGCGGAATTTGTTTGAAAGAGTCACCACGGCCCTGGAACGCAAAGGGCATAAGAAGGATCACGGGTGGGTTTTAGTCAGTAAGAGTCTGACTGACACTCCCTTCCGCCCCGCCCAGAGCGAGAGAAGTCATTTGATGATTTCCCATCCAAAAAAAAAGGTATAGTTGAGTCGGCGTGGCTCATCTACTTCAGGTGGCAAACTGGTAGCTATAGGTACATACCTACATATGAATACATACAAAGGTATCTTAGGCACATATGCTTTCGTTAATATATTCCTCGAATGATTGTCTTCTGTCCGTGACTCCATGGTCGTGCATATATCTTGTTATTTCAAATTTGAACGCCAATTTGATATTCTGTTAGCGCCAACAGATAAATTTTGTTGGTTCGAATAGCATATTAGGAATTGATTATATAATAAGTAAGTAGATATGCTGAATAGGTAAGCAGTAGGTAGTAGGTGCGTGGTTCCTTTTTACAAGCTCAGGCATATCTTCAAGGCAGTTTGCGTAGGAGAGTGTTATCTCCAATACTTTCCGCAACTAGTAGGAAAATCAGTCACAAGCCTGAACCTGAAGGCTGTACGTTTCTTTGACGATTCTTATAAATGGGACAGGTTGTAACGATGTCGTTTCGTTTTCAGTCTCGTGGACTTTAAACCTCCACGATGACTGAAAACTCCTTACTTTTATTGTAATGAAAAGAAAATGTCTATTTTCAAAAATATTTTGTATTTCGTTTTTTTATTGACTGCTCAGTTTTTTCATTCAGTCCTATTAAATCGCTCAAGCAGAGCACAATAAATAATAATTTTCAATAGTTACCAGTTTAATAACATGTAACAGTATTAGAAACCCGGGTTTCTTTAGTCTAATTATAAAAATAAACAATCAAGTCACAAATCAAGTTTATTATTACAATAATACCATTCTACACACTGTAGACGAGTTGGGAGGTGGGAGAACCTCACATCTTGTGACCCAGCGTCACAAGGTTACCAATACCAACTTGTCCCCTTGAAAGAAAAATTCGAGAGAAGACAACCTTCTCCCTCCGTCCCGCCTAGCCTTACCACCTTCCTATTTCGCGTTCGATTTTTGCAAAACCTTTTCTAGCTTTACTCTTTTGTTGATTGCAATCCTTCATTTTTTTTGTGACAGAAAGGTTCTCATTTTGATTATTTTTTCAGGAGAGATAGGTCGTATGAAATATCAAATTATATTTTTATGATCTACAAGTTTGGTTAAAATCCCTTCAGTAGTTTTTGATCCATGCGTGCACATACAGACAGACAAACAGACAGACAAAAACAGTACTGCATTTTTGGCATCAGTATCGATCACTATTCATCCTCCAATATTAATTTTGAATATATACCTATTCAATGTACAGAATTTACCTCTCTACAGTTTTATTATAAGTACCTATAGATGTAGAGGGATATCTACATACCTTTGGCAACAATGCTCCCGACATTGAATCAACCTCAACACTGAAAAATAAACGTTTCGCGGAACTTCCTCTTGTTGTAATAAATAATAATCGATATCGGTAAAGGTTCACTAATACAAGGAAAGTTTACGCCGCCTTGAAATATAAAATTATCCTTTGTTCGAGTTCAAACTGTACCTACTTCAGAACCGACTATTAATATCTTATCGATATTAATAAATAATATTGAGACTTTCAAGATAAACTGTTAAATAGTAGACCGTAGTCATTACCTACCTATAATAAATCAACTATTAATAAGAGCCAATTAAGGAATCCACATTCTCTATGAGGAATCCTCACTCGCTACTAGAAATCTTCAAAAGATGGTAGTAACGAAAATTATGATGATAGCCAGTTGAATCCATGTTACATCTTAAGTGCAACAAGGTGCCCTTCAGAAGGTACGTTAAGGTAAGTTAAGTAAGCATGCTCCTTCAGAAATGATATACTTACGCCAACGAATAATCCAAACATCAAAACTTTTTAAAAAACTTTTTCCGAAATGATGTCTTCGTTCCAGAATGAAAACGGGTGCGACGAAGTAGTAATTTGAGTTTAGGAAAAAGGATGAAGTTGGCTGGTGGCCATATCTGGTGAATAAGGAAGGATCAAAAATTCGTTCACAATGCTTGCATTGTGAGAAGGCGCATTTTCGTAGTGCTTAATCCAAGGCATTTCTTCCCACAAATTTGGCCTTTATAGTCTAATTTGCTCTCTTAAACGCCGCTCAAACAATAATAATAATAATAAAGGCTCTTTATTTTCATAATGCATGATTTACAAAACAAATAATTTATCGCAGAATTATAAAATCAATACATGCATAATAATAATAATAATTACATTCCAATAACATTAAACAATTTCATGACACACAAATGTCAAAATAATAAAATTACATTTTTTTAAATAATTTATAAATTAAGTTTAGTTTTTAAATCAATTACTAATTCAGTATCATTATGGACCCCTCATCGAGTAAAGGCTTCCTCCATTTTGCTCCACGTCTGTCTGTCTTTTTGCTTTTGTGATCCAATTTTCAGCAGCTTTTTTTACTATCACATTTACCCATTTTTCTCTAGGTCTGCCGCTCAAGATTTTTTTTTACCGTTTGACCTTACAGCAAGAATTCTGAGTGAACAGCACCGCAGTAGTCAACATGACTGACTTTTTCGGTTTCAGTTCAATTGGGAGGCGCCAAACCGAAGCTTAAAAAACTTGTCAGTTTTCATGTCAAACTAAACAACGTAAACCCACGTCTCCAGCACCAGTAACAATGCGTTTCATGAATGCTGCGTCGGATTTGACTCGTTCTAGCATGTCCTCAGCGACTCTTATGGAATTGAAATTTTGGAGAAAATTCAGGTCTTTTGGGAGTAGCCGAGTGGCAACACGTTTCATACCCAAGTAATTATTCAAAATGGTACGGATCGACCCATGAGACACAGAAAGTTCGGCGGCTATCTCTCTCAAAATTGAATGAGTATTTTCGGTCACTATTTCCTTTAAACTTCAGTTGCAAACGTTGATGGTCTACCAAACCGACGCAAATCTTCCAACACATCTCGACTTGGCCAGTTTTCATTACGTCAGTAATTTTATACAGTTATTCAACATTTTAATTCTGATAAAAACTGGCCAAGTCAAATCTAACCTACTTTAAGATCTCACATTTTTAAATAACAGCAATTGTTATATGTATCGAGTTTAATACTTGTTCATAATGTTATTTTGTTCCTATAAATACATATTTCGATTTTGCATAGAATTTGGCATTTAGATCTCCATTCTTTTTGCGGCGAAGCCCACACACAGCCAAGCATAATTTTTGTATTGAACTTGGCTCTCCTTTTTTACGTTTATGTATTTAGTGGGTTAGATTAAGATATAACTAAAATCAGCATTATTTAATCTAAATAACAAGTGTAAACCAACCCCATCCCAAAATGGAAAACAGTTGTGCCAGTATAACAACAACAATAAAAAAACAAAGCTTGAATTTGGAACCATAAACAAATAATCCATACCGGATACTTTTTTGTCTGAATGTATTTTTTTACAAGATACTCGTATTATACAACTGATTCGGCCTAATTAATTTGATTTGTTGATTTTCTTTTCTTTTGGGTGGGAAATCATCAAATGACTTCTCCTGCTCTGGGCGGAGACGAAGGAGGGGTGACGATTACTGACTAAAACCCACCCGTGATCCTTCTTGAACCCCTTACGTTCCAGGGCCGCGGCGACTCTTTTGACCCTATGGGACCCCGTTTTTGTTGCTGACACTGCTGACAGCTCTTTGAGCGCGCGCGCCCGGGCCCGCGCGCGCTGGGTTTCACCTCCAGATCACACGGCAGCAAATCCGCGGACCAGCCGAATGGTCATGACCCTCTTGGACGTTACCAGGTGGCGCGCTGGCAGTTGTTTTAGCGACAGCGCCCAAACCGGGGCCCTGTCCCCCTAGATTGGGCAAGAGCTGCTTAAAGCAGCCACGGCCCGCCCCAGTTTGGGAGCCAAACATCGGAAATGTTCCGCAAAGTTACCCAAGTACCTCATCGTCGGGTCGACGATGAGGTACCTTCCGTTATCTGGGATCCCGATTGCGGTCCGTTCCGAGAATCATGAAAGCACATGGACACGGACTTGTGCTGGGCACCTCGAGACCCAGTTGCCGGATTCTGTCAACGATTATCGGAACCCCGCGTTTCATCAACTCGGCCGCCGAATTTGTTGGTCTTGCAATGAAATCTGTGTCTCCACGCGTAATTTTGTGGCACCCATAAACACAGCATTTTCACATAAAATGGCGTTCATTTCTAATGAACGCCATTTTACAATTAATTTTACAATTTATCCGACGTGTGCTCAAAGCGTCGGATAAATTGTAAAATTTCTAATAAGTGAAACGACTCGTCTTTTAGCTTTTAAGAACCGGCTCCTATAGACCCCTAACGTTAGTAAGTACACTCGTCACTCGTACAGGCATTTACAGCTGGCAGGTATGTTTATTTACCGAAGGCGTATCTGGATATGAAATAACGGGATCTATAGTAATATAAAGCAGGTGAAGTGAAGTGAAACTCATTACTCGCTAACCTGCAAGCTAATTGTTGCTCCAACTCGGATTACCTCGTTCACGCCACGTCCGCTGCAAACTTTGAATGGCTGCGTAAGCTTAAACTTTGCAGTAGGCGTGCTGATAGATTGTATGTCCGACTATAGCCTTAGCACAAAAAGAGGGATACAAAAGGCATAACAGGATCTAGGAGGGTTTAAATGAAGATAACAAAACATGTTGGAGATGAACGAGGATTCTATTATTTTAAAGTAACTAACATTCGCATTCGCATCTTAGTCACAATCCATCTAAAACACCACACTATACATTTTAACAAAATGAAAATAGGAAATGATTAGCCTTCTGGTAGATACGGGCTGCAGAAATCAATTTCTCATCATATCAATATCAGTCATTCATCCAGCCAAGAGAAAGAAACATTCAAAAGATATCTTTAAAAAAAAAACTAAATCAATTTCTTAACTATAAGAAATGGCAAATGAAACCACTAATTTATTTTCACACAGAAAAAATTAAAATATTATTATCTCGTCGAGATATTACTGATTACTGACACGTAAGTAGTTATGCAGGTTCCGTGTAACTATGCTAACAAGGTAATTTCATGCAATTTTCCTCATTTCGAAGAAATGTGAGGACAGGCTGGACCGATTACAACAGACCACGTGTTGGTTTACAAGTACGATGGGACTGAAGGGAATCTTTTAGTTTAAAAAAAAAGTGATTTTCCGTCTTGCCCACGAAAAATACAATAAAGAACGCCGTAATTTAGGAAAAGCAAGCAAACAACTGAAAACATGCAATCATACACAATAAAAGTTAAACGTTAAAGTTATCGCGCACACGCTTTGGAGATGACACGGCGCCGAAGTACCTACACGTTGTGGGCAAAAAACTCATCCAATAACATTGTGTTGTGACGTAGAGGAAAGACTTAGAAAAAGTTAATAAATCATTCCAAAGAGGGATTTCCCCAAACAGACTTGCAAGATCCCAAACGACGCAAAAACAATCTTATTGAACAGTTTACAGGTAATTGGAATTAAAGAATTACATGTATTGCTTATTACTCGACTACGGAAAAGCCAAAAGGAAGGGTAATGATTTTGATTGTATATGTATGTATGTATGTAAGTACGTTCCACTCTAGCGCCTAAACTACTGAACTTCTTTTGATGAATGAGGTATCAATAAATTCGTTAAAACGTTTCGGGTGACACAGGCTATATACACTACCGTCCAAAAGTTTGGAAGCAACAAGATAAAATGAAATAAAATAAAAGTAAGCCATTTACACATTTCTACAATAGTGAAATTTAGTAATTGATATAAAAATTAAATTGAATTTTAGCTTCATCGAAGTGTCCACCCTTCTCTTTAGTTATCTTCTCGCATATTCTAGGCATCCTACTAATTAATTTAATAAAATTCAGTTGATCTACATAAATTCTTCCATTCGCTCTCTAATAGTTGCCACAAATGCTCTAAGCTCGTAGAAGATTGATTTTTCACTCTTCTATCTAGTTCATCCCAAACCAGTTCAATGGGAGAAAGGTCAGGTGATTGAGACGGCCACTGCATGATCTTTTCATCTTTTTTCTTCCTTTAAAAGTTCTGGCACAGTTGCGACGACAGTTTAGGATCGTTATCTTGATGCAAAACCAATCCAGGACCAATGAGATTCAGTCCACTGGGTATGGCGAAATTCTTAAGAATTTTCAAATAGCGTTCCTCGTTTAGTTTTTCGGTTCTCACAAGACTTTCGGGTTTACTGTTGCCGAAACACCCCCAAACTATGACATCACCACCACCATGTTTGATAGTAGGTACTGTACAAACTTCTGAAGCTCTCTCTCCTTTAGACCGGCTCACAAAAACACGTCTATTGGATCCGAAAATCTGAAACTTCGATTTATCACTCCAAAGAACTTTTTCCTATTGGTCTATTGTCCAGTTTTTATGTTCCTTTGCCCATTCTAGTCTGTTTTTCTTGTGCCGAATTGTTAGTTTTGGTTTTTTAACAGTAAGACAACCTCTTGGCCCTGCAGACAGTAGACTTCTTTTAACAGTTTTTATTGAAATGGGTTTTCGTCGCGTATCATTCAGAGCTGCGAATATTCCGTTTAGAAAGCACTGTGATGAAGTTATCCTCTTGACTTGTGTGGCTGTGAGTGAGTGGATTTGGGCCTACCAGATCTTTTTCCATCTTCATTTTTGCCAGTTTCTTTTTTTCTAGCGAGGCAGTAGTGGACACCTTAACAAGAAATTCCGAGGGCTTTTTGCGATTTGGCGTTCACGCCCTCCTCACGCAGAGTACAAATAGCGCTTCGCTGTTCAAGCGTGATTTGCCTGCGTTTTGCTATTTTCAATAAAAAAACACGCTCAAGGAAGTAAGGAAGTAGTCGAAATCTTTCGAATACAGACGATGTTAATATCACAACCTTCGCGTACTAATGCTCAAGTGTACTACTTATGGTTCAAAAAAAAAACTTTTTACAAAAAATAAAACCGACTTCTAAACAAAAAAACCAAAAAGTATAAAATAACTTTAATTTCGGAACTCGGTGTTTTTGGTTGCTTTTTTGTTGTTGAACACACCGACTTCCGAAATTAAAGTTATTTTATACTTTTTGGTTTTTTTGTTTAGAAGTCGGTTTTATTTTTTGTAAAAAGTTTTTTTTATTTTTCACTTTTTAGTGGTACCTACACCCCCTCCCCTCCCCCACCTAAACGAACCAATCACATTGGTGTAAAAAAAACGTACTGCTCCTTTGCAGAGTAAACTAAGAGGTCGTCAATGTAGACAATGTAGATATTTTTTTTTAGATTTTTGTTGATTTTTCGAAAACCGCTTGGTTGATTTCGATAAAATTTTCATGGGACCATTTGGGAAGTATACCCTTTCCAACAAAAAAAAGAATTTTTCAAATCGGTTGACAAGCGACGGAGTTATGCGCGAACAAACAATAAAAAAAAACATACAAACATCCGAATTGAGAACCTCCTCCTTTTTTAGAAGTCGGTTAAAAAGATAAAACTACATAATATTTTATATTTTATACCGCATCAGTGCATGAAAGAAAATCCCGACTGATGAAGTAATATAAAAAACTTTTTACAAAAAAATACAACCGACTTTTACATAAAAAATCAAAAAAGTGCAAAATAACTTTAATTTCGGAACTCGGTGTTGGTGGTTGCTTTTTCGTTTTTTGAACACCGAAATTAAAGTTACTTTGCACTTTTTTGATTTTTTGTGTAAAAGTCGGTTGTATTTTTTTGTAAAAAGTTTTTTATTTTCCACTTTTTAGTGGTACCTACATCCCCTCCCCTCCCCCCACCTAAACAAACCAATCACATTGGTGTAAAAAAAACGCACTGCTCCTTTGCAAAGTAAACTAAGAGGTCATCAATGTAGACAATGTAGATATATTTTTTTAGATTTTTCGAAAACCGCTTGGTCGATTTCGATAAAATTTTCATGGGACCATTTGGGAAGTATACCCTTTCCAACAAAAAAGAATTTTTCAAATCGGTTGACAAGCGACGGAGTTATGCGCGAACAAACATAAAAAAAAAAAAAAAATACAAACATCCGAATTGAGAACCTCCTCCTTTTTTAGAAGTCGGTTAAAAACACGTGCTTCGTCAAAATCCAGGAATTTGTTAAAACTTAAGGAATATGCACTAATAATCTTTATGTTTTGTGTTAAAAAATCACAAAAGATCATAAAACTTTATTTTATAGCTATTATTTACCGCTGGGAATCGGCAATCTTCTGTTTTGTTTGAAATCAGATGTGCTTCCAAACTTTTGGATGGTAGTGTAATAATTTCACAAAATTTAAAATACGGGAATTTAAACATAAATCTGACTTAAACAAATAAATAATCGATATAATTATGACATGTTTGGTACCAAAACAAAGTTCTAGACGACTACAATTCAAACATGTATATCGTCTAAGTAAATAAATATTTTTAATTTTATATTTATGAAGCACAAACAACAGTACTGTAGGTACCTAACACGTACTTCAAGCTTTTTTTAACTAGACTTTGGTATAAGATAAAATATTATTTATGTTTAGTTATAAAGGACATAGGTTTTACATAAGAGTAATGTATGAAAAGCAAGGTTTTGGCCTCAGTACTGAACATGTGAAACGAAAACGCTTAAAAAACATTTAAAATCTAGGTGCATGAGCTGCGTAGCAAATAAGCTGCGAAAGTACTGCGCCTATATCCGGGAAGAAATCTAACATCATTATGGATTTATTATGATGTTAATATGTCACCGGATAATTGCAGACTCCGTAAGATTGTAGGGAATAAATCTTACCAGATTAACACCACTAAACAGTGAAAAATAAAGAAACTTTTTACAAACAAAATACAACCGACTTTTACACAAAAAATACAAAATAACTTTAATTTCGGAAATCGGTGTTCAAAAAACGAAAAAGCAACCAAAAACACCGAGTATCCGGGCGCCCCGTGGTTCGTTAGAAACGATCGACTCCATGTCGACCTTCGCATCCCAACAATCAAACAATTCATGAATCGCCTTAATAAGCGATTCATAGAGTCCGCCGATTCGCACCAGAATCCTCTTATCGTATCGGCTGCCCGATACGCTCCTTCCAAGATCAGCAAGATTCGCCGTCCCCGGCACTCCCTAGTCGAACCCGACGACCCTACCACCTTACTCCAGGAAAGCAATAAGGAAACCAGCACGATTAGAAAATACAAAAACAGACCGCGTTCCGTATTCCAGCCCCACCGACGAGGCCCATCGCGACGCCCCCGTAACATACCTCCCCGACTTTTGCCTAACGAGCCAGCCCGCGCCGCTGAGCCATTAGCGTTAAATCCCCTGAATAATAATAACTAGACCCAGCCTGTCCCTTGCTGCTCTCAATAACCCCGTTAAGCCGAGGCCCGTATCCCACAGGGTATGCCCTTAGCGAAGCGGTCATTTAGTTTTTAGTAGTTTTAAGCCCTGGCTGGGCGCCTTAAATTCATTTGAGGCCAGCACAGGATTTCCCGGTTAAGCAGTAACCAGCCTTAGTGTGCTGAACTGCGAGAGGTCATATAAAAAAAAAACCAGTATGAAGTTTTAATAATGATTGGAAAATCTCGAAGCATGTAGCAGTGCGCACCTAGTAATTGGAAATGGACTAGGTAATCCGCTTTTTTAACATTGGTCCCTAATCTGCACCTAAATTATCACTATCAATGGTAGGTATCGATTCTTGACTGCTTCACTGATCAAATAAATCAAAACTTGTACGCGTGTTCTTCTTTTTTGTTCCCATAATTTTGGGTCGGATGTCCTCACCATTCTGCCTGGGTTGTCAGCTCTGTCAATTGAATTGACTTGTCGTCTCTCTCGATATTGGACTCGTCGGAAAGGTTAGGTCAATGTCAGGCAGCCTCTGCCTTTTTTCTGTTCTGTCAAGTTTCAACGGCATGGTCGTCGCTTCTCCTCTTAACATGTCCATATCGTTTTGAGGTTCGGTTTTGGGTTTATCGTGGTGAGGAAACATGGGTGACGGATTGTCAACCTCCACGTCTGCCACAAAAAGCTTACTGGTACTGGTGTCTTCAGATTTTTGCCATACCTAGATTGAGCAGGATCCGAACTTTTTACGTTCAATACCAAAACAATTTCAACACTGCCTCGGTGTTTATTGTTTTGATGTTTTGTAAAGTGCAACGACCGGTGGTTTAAAATGTCCAAAATAACATTTTATGTGGTAGCACTGTGGCAATATTTTTATCAGTCATCAAGTGCAAATATAAATGGACTGAAAGCGATCTTATCCCACGCAGTCGTAAACCAAATCCTCCCGACATTATATGTCTGCGTTTTGAAAAAGTTTACTTTAAAATAACTAAAAAGGCAGCTGCTGAAAACTGGAGACTTTATTTTGAGAAATATATTTTGTAATTCTTCATCATCATCATCGGCAGACTAATATACTTGCACCTGAGATAGTGTGCGAATAAGTTTAAATTAGTTCATATTGGTGCCACCATTGGACCATTGAAGCCTGGTGGCTTCAATGGTCCAATGGTGGCACAATGACAAAATGTCAACCACTGCAAAGAACCATCTTTGCAGTGGTTGACATTTTGTCATTATGACATCACAAAGGGCTTACGACTTATAAAATCATGCTCATTTAAGCATTTCTTTAGGTACAAAGTTACGAAAATATATGGCATATATATGGGCACTTCTGGTTCCTGGCTAGTACTGGTGTTGACTTTATTCTTTGTTAATTGTCTTTTATAAAAGGTGATCTTGCTACCGGTTAAAATCCCTATAAAGGCTCATGATTGCTCGAATAACGTCACAAATGTGTTCTTTATTGTTTTTTTTTCAGAGATTTTTGATTTGTAGGTAGAAATTTTCTTAACCCTAAGATGGCACATCTTTATATTTTTTACCAAAATAACTAGGTACTGTAACAGACTGATTGGTAAAGAGTCTCATGCAAAGTTTTACGTTTACATGTTTTTTTTTTATAATGTTTATAAATTACGTAGTTAATATCAGGCCATGGTACGTACCTACCTACCTAAAAATGTCCACTTTGTAAAATTAATTCTTTTCTTAAAGAAATTGTTGTTTTGTATGTTCATCTTATTCACAAATCAACTAGTAATATTGTGATAAAGTTTGTTATCATATATTATTTCATGTTTTTTATTTATTTCGGTATTGTTTAAAATGGGCCTTACAAGGCGCACGGATTTTATGACAGCCCAGCACTGGACACGTTAAAATTATATGACATTTAGTCCATTCTTGAAATTAACTACGGTATCAATATTATTAATTCGGAAATTATGTCTTATTACTCTCTAAGAAAGCTTATAATACTGAGTACCTATATTTCTGGCATAGTTGGGTAATATCGTATGAAACCATCATTGAGGTCTCTGACTTTAATGGAGTTCATCCATGACGTTACAAGGATGAGGAAGCAACTTTGTACTATAGTTACACCGACAGGCGACATGTCTTCATAAATCTGTTCTGGCGTCTTCCTGACCAGGTCACATTCATGTGCAACTGTCACATGACATGACCGTATTCTGGTGGTAACTACTAATAAGTAAACTACAGGAATTACTAAAGGACCTTCTAGTATTTTGCAAAGGAAACAACTATTTTATTATTGAAAAATAACATTATTTCATTATTTGCTTGATGTAGGTACCTACTAAAACCAATAAGTAATGATTATGACGTATCAATATTCGGAACAATACCACACGCGACGCAGCCAAACGATTACGCATAGTAACGTTAAAAACGGGGGAAAACGCACATCATTGACATTTTCATTACTCGTACAAATAAAGCTCGGCAAAATTAAAGAAATTGTATTCGTGGCATATTGGTTTAGGGGTACCTAAATGGACGAAAGGTAGGTACTTAATGTGGCCTACATTGTCCAGCTATTTCGTTTTATTCGGCTTTAGGAAACTAACCAAGCTAACAATTGACTCGTGGAAAACGTATAATATCTCAGCTCCTCTCCTTCTTCGCAAACATTCGCACATAGGCTTGGGTTTATTTCCGAACGTGTGCAACAACGCCATATTTGGGATTGTGTTGATTTGCGCGAGGTGACTGACGCTGCCGCCTGACCTTTGCAACCTTTGTATAATTATGTAGATTATAAATTTTAACAATAATGTTATGCAGTTCACTTGTTGGTACAGTCAACAACGACATTCGATTGCTGACAACAAATACCACCGATATGCTATAACAACATTTGAAACCTTTACTTACGTCCTTTTTTCGTTTAAAGTCTAGTCATATAATTATTAATCCTAAAGGTAAACCATATTTAATTAAAAACCAATTTATGAATTTTTGTATGATTTGGAACTATCCCAAGCGCAATATCATCTGTCAAAACAGTAAATAGTTCGAAGCGCCTGGCGAAAATATGTTTAGGAACCACTTGAGAGGAAATTGGCACATTGGTCTTTATGTTATTTTGAAACTAAATATTGAAGGTATGAATGAAGTGAAATAATGTTTATGACCAAAGTCGAACCAATTATTCTTTAAAAAAATATTGTATATTTCAAAGAATAATTTATTTAATTGTCACCGGAAATTGGCAAACTCCGTAAGATTATAAAATATCTTGAGAGATTGTAAACTTTCGATAAATTGTCAACTGAGCATTTGGAACACTTTTTTACGCATCAAAATTTAATAGTCTATAATTTCTCGAAGTCATTCCGAGAAATTGTGAACCGATATAAACAGTATCTTTACGCCTCACTGCTTGCCAACGTTAAGGTAGTGAAAAAATACAGCCGACTTCTAAATAAAAAAACTCAAAAAGTATAAAATAACTTTAATTTCGGAAGTCTGTGTTCAAAAAACGAAAAAACAAACTTTATTTTTCACATTTTTTGGTGATACCCCACCGCTAAACTACGTAGGTATACGTGATAAGTAGGTACGTTTAGCTGTGGGTTAATACCACGCGTTAGTGTTATAAACTGGTATAAACAATAAACAAACATGCGATTTCAGCAATCTCGGAAGATTTGCTATCATTTATTGAAGAGTTCCGTTTCCTATCTCCGTTCTTCATCAGATCTTCACCAAACTAGGAAGAGACCACATCGAAATACTTAGATGATATTCCATACCGTCGCATACCATTTTTATTTTTTTTATTTTAGATTGACAAGTGAGAATGAGAACATCAGCAATGTAGTCGAAGCCACCTATTATTAGGGATAACTCAAATACTAGTCGTCAGATCTCACTCAAATGGGACCACACGACAAGCACCATCAGCTTTCGATTATAAAAAGAATCATCAAAATCTTTACACAAAGAAAAAAGTTATGAGGTGACACACATAAAAATACAGTCGACTTGAGAGACTCCTCTTGTTTTTGGATGTCGGTTAAAAAGACGCGATAATTGCAAATCCTTGTGCTATTTAAACTTTAAATTTAACAACAAAGCATCATTAAATGTCGAGTGAAGAGATAATTTTACTCCGGAATTCATTACAACCAAATATATTCAGCAATTTACTGCCGAAAAATACAAAGAAAGCTAAAGGAACGATTGCTAAAAATGGAAAAGTATTTAAAGCGTCATGTCCATTTCTGAACTGGTGCTTTCAGTGAATTTCAGCATTTATGATGTTGTAAGGAGTCGTGGTATTTGTGTTCTCTTTGAGTTTTCAAGTTTATCTGTAAGGTATGAGGTATGGGACGCGGTCGCCTCCTTTTGCGAAGCAATAATACTGGCAAAGGAGGAGGCAGAACTCATGCGCGAGAGGGAAACCTCACGCCCCAGCCGCCGCAACAGAAGAAGACGCCCCGGGCGTCGATTTTTTTTACATGGGAGTTCATCAAATTTCTTCTCCCGCTCTGGGCGGAGCGGAAGGGAGTGTCAGACACTTACTGACTAAAACCCACCTGTGATCCTTCTTGTGCCCTTGGGCCGCGGTGACTCTTTCGAACCAATTCCGCAACCCTAGTAGGCACTGAGCCAGCGCCGGCCCGAAGAAAATTTTTGAATGAATCGAGATCCAACTATCGCGCCTCTCCCGTTTGCTCCTAATACTATATACTTTACCAATTGTGACTGTAAAGTACTTACTTTAAAAAAAAGAAATTTCTTTTATTTTTCTTTACCATTTAGGCGCCCCCTAGGATTTGGTGCCTGGAGCGACTGCTCCGTTCGCCGTATGGGCGGGCCGGCCCTGCACTGACCCTATAGGGCCCCGTCATCTTTGCTGACATCTCTTTAAGGCACGCGTGGAACACAACGCGCCGTCGACCCGGGCCTGGTTCCTATCGGACGGCGAGCCAAATGTATAAAGATCGTCGTCCACAGACCCGCGCCTTTTTTTTTGGATGGGATATAATCAAATGACTTCTCCGGTTCTGGGCGGAGCGGAAGAGAGTGTCAGACTCTTACTGACTAAAACCCACCCGTGTTCCTTCTTGTGCCCTTTGCGTTCCAGGGCCGCGGTGACTCTTTCGAACTAATTCCGCAACCCTAGCAGGTACTGACCCTATGGGGCCCCGTCTTCTTTGCTGACGGCTCTTTGAGGCGCGCGTGGAACACGACGCGCCGTCGACTCGGGCCTGGTTGCTATCGGACGGCGAGCCACCCATAGCTCGCCATCCGCAGGCCCGCGCCTACGATGACCGGGAATCGCCCTGCGTTTTCCGACGCCCGGGGCGTCTCCTTCTGTTGCGGCGGCTGGAGCGAGAGGTTTCCCTCTCTCGCACGCGTTCCGCCTCCTCCTTTGCTAGCATTACTGCTTCGCAGAAGGAGGCGACCGCTTCCCATGCCTCCTCACTCCGGACCATGGCTTGAACCAGGGCCGGACGTGAGAGGTCGCCACCGCCGATCGCCTCGACGAGGACACGGCGGTGCTCCGCCCAAGCTGGACAGACCTCCACCGTATGCTCCACCGAGTCCTCCGGGCGATCCACACAGTGATGACACCCGGACGTGTACTCCCGCTGGATCCGACACAGGTACCTCCCGAAACAGCCGTGTCCGGTGAGCACCTGCGTCAGGCGGAAGGTGAGGACGCCGTGGCGTCTCTCCAGCCACTCCTCAAAGACAGACCCGCGCCTACGGTGCGGGTAATCGCCTTGCGTTTCCCGACGCCCGGTGCGTCTTCTTCTGTTGCGAAAGCTCTGCGCCTCTCTAATATGAACAATCTATACTAATATTATAAAGCTGAAGAGTTTGTTTGTTTGTTTGTTTGAACGCGCTAATCTCAGGAACTACTGGTTCGAATTGAAAAATTCTTTTTGGGTTGAATAGACCATTTATCGAGGAAGGCTTTAGGCTATATATATTCACGCTTAAGCCAATAGGAGCGGAGCAGCGATAAATAATGTTTTAAAATCGGGATTCCACAGGGACGAAGTCACGGACAGAAGCTAGTTACTAATATAATTATAACAATAACAAATGCACCGGACTGTGATTTGCTAAAATTAAGATGAGAGCCATGCCGAATGAAATAGTGAATATTACCAAATACCGAGCCATTGTTTTAGAAGAACCTTTGGTGGATTCAGGAGCTGATATTATCCAGATCAAAAGACCTGGTGGCTGCTAGAAAGCTGATACAGTACCTGGCAGAGGGCTAACTAGAATTGAAAATTCTATACAAAAAAGAATAAAATAATCTGCCATATTGGTAACTGCAACAATTTGAAAACGTCATGTGATTCTTTTTCACCGCAACCTACAACATCATACCATGACATTACGTGTTTACCTCAACGTCATGCGTCACCTTCATCACCCAAAATGATGCTCTATAGATGCAAGATTCGGAATCACTAATAATGACGAGCAATACCTACACATATAAATTCCAATCAACTTTAATAAACGTACCAAATAAAAACGCAACTCTTTCTTTCTAGAACTGGACTAATGTTTCCAATGTTAGGTACCAGTAACTTTAACTAACTTTTTGTATAAATCTAATGTTTATTTCACATTACCCTATATTTACCTACTTTCCACCTTCATCAAGCAAGAATTTCCGAGTTAGTCGCAATCAGTACCTAGCCAGTCTGGTTTAACTAGATACGGCTGCATAGATATCACTATTTTAGAACTCTCACTTTCCATTCCAGTTTATAACAGAATCATTAAATAATATAATCAACCAATTGTTTCAGACTTTTACATTAAATCTGACTTAATGTAAAAGTTTAGGGGAGTTCTGCCAATCTTACCCCGAATACCTAGTTACCAAGTAAACATGGCAAGACAGGTACCGCATTTCTTCGCATCTGACCACTCCTGGCTTTCTGAAAGCATAGAGGAATCTCGGTAAGTATGTTTCATTTAGTTAGAGAAATAATGAACTGATGACCGCATGGCTCGTTTGTCTTTGCAGAGGTCGACAGCAACCCTCTGAGCTTGGCGCAAGGAGTCAGCTCGATTAGCGAGTCGATTCTATTAGTTTCCGAAGAAGAAAGAAACGAAGGATGGCATATTCTCTTTGGTGGATGTCCACGTTTGACTTGCGGTAGACATGTACCTACAGGAATTTGTATTCTAATTAGTTTATGAATGAATAAAACAATCTACAAAATAAAAAATCACAAATTAACTTTGATTGCGTTTAAATTATTCGTAATTTTGTGAATGTTATTATTTTTATATAATTAATGAACGCTGTCAATCTATTATGTATAATTTTATTAATAATTGTAATTTCAAACTCTTTTTGTAAAAGTTGTGCATGCCTGTAAGTGACTTATTTACACAGGACTCTGAAGTATGTCACAATTTATAATATTAAAGTAAATAAGTTGTTGGTGTGCCTTATAAATAAAAATAAAATAAAAGTAACACCAGACCAGAAATATTTGATGTGTAAAAGGATTAGTTTATAAATCATGAAAAATTACACCGCCGATCTTTAAACTTGACAGGTTGTGGTTGCACATTGCACGTGGCTTACATTGTTCTTAGATTTCCCCCTTTATTTAATGCTTTCTGTTATTGGCTATGGAAAAGTTGGACTTCAGTTTCTATTTGAACTTGAAAATATGTGGCCAAGGCACACACTGGTCTACCTTCATTTAAATATTTTCGATTCTGACCTGCAAACCTAGCAATACAAACAACAAGTCATTTAATATAAATAAACATAAGTATTTCTAGTATTCGTAGGTAAGTAGGTATTCAGAGTGTCGACCGATTAGGTACATAACTTATCAGCCAGCACCTAAGTGTAGGTATCCGTATTGTTGCGACGCGTAACCACGACGAACTAGATCGCAGGTTATCACTGAGGTCACGTAATTGCAAATATAAATCAATGCAAAATATTACAGTCTTAACAATACGTACTGTACTGTAGTTCAAAAGGAAAAATATCACATTCAATGAACTTTACAAATAAACAATACGTCACGCTGGCTGGCCACAGCTCCACAAGAGAGCATGCAGCTCAGGCATTTAACTTGATACATATAAGTGACGCGTTGTAAATGAAAACCACTTATAACCTTGTCCGTCATGTATTGGCCTTAGTAATAATCCGTTGTATGTGTGACGATGATTTATTTTTTAAATATTGTTTTTTTTTTAGTTCTTATCACATAATTTGTTGCAGTTTGAGTTTATTACTAAAACTAACCTAACGTCATTGATAATACAATTAAGGATATTAAAGTAATATCTAATTTTTATAATTGCAAAGTTCACTGCCCTACAATCCCAGGAAAAAGTAAATATTTTAATGCAATATTCAGTTGCACACATATTTTATTTTAAAAGTCTGTATTCATGTAAAATAAATTTAATACATGACAAAAAATAACAGTTTCTTTTTTTCATAATTAAAATGTGTTCGTACAGTTCGTAGGAATTCATGAAAAACACATCCCTATGCGTTCAAAAGAATTCAACGCATAGTGACTATTAAATATTGGTATTAGTAGACTAATAGACTTTAATTATGGCACAAATTAATTCATTGACATCATGCATATAGGTTCACCTATGCATGATGTCCATGAATTAAGTTCTGAAATACCAATTTGAAATAATTTCAATACAGTAATTGAAATTATTTCAAATTGGTATTTTTACTTTTATGAAACCTTGAATGGCTGAGCAGAAATACTTGCAAACTAGAAAATATCGATCATTGTCATATAGGAATTTAGTACGATGATTTGATTAGCTCCAGCGATAAGAGATTTCTAATTCCGGACTATTTGTTGACTGTTCAACCTTAGTCATTATTTCAGAGAATCGAGTGAAAATATAAAGATTACCTGTAAATAACGGATGCTATTTAGTTTATATGAATACAAGTAGGTACGTATTTATCTTCAAATATAGGTAATGATCTTCAAATTAAATGAGTATTATACGATAACATGACTATTAAATATGTACATTAGGATGTGCTACTGTGCGTAATACATTTTTATCAATTAAACATTTAAAACAAAAACTTTATTTTGCTTATCGCTTCTAATTAGTTACACGTTACACCTATGTTATTTTTACTTTAATTTTTATCATGTTAGAGGAATTTCAACAACATTCCTACTATTTAATTGAATATCTACTTCATAAAAATTCTGGAAAATACTGTTATAAATTTTCAAGATTTATGTATATTCACACCAGAGAAATCGAATCTTTAATCCATAGATATAATATTTATTTATTTATTTTATTATTTATGTACACACATACAATAAGTATGAGACAGAGAGATATTTCTATGCTTTAAACTGCTAAGTGCGAGTAGTGCTCGCGAGTCCCGCGCACACTATTCCGTAAGTAATGGTCAATTTTCTCTATTATCTGAAATAACTTTAAAACGATTTATTTTAAAATTTGATATTCCATTAAGTTCAATTGTAAAAACTTCCTTATTTTCTTATTTGTACCTACTCTAAAGGTGTCCCCGCCCCGTATTAAATTTATTTATTTTACGCCCATGTTTATCAAATTTAAAACCTAATCGGCTCAGCTGCAGTTCAGGAGCTAATTGGCTGTACTAGACCGACAGACAGTTTTCTTTTTTCGGGATGTACGGGACCCTAAAAAACGCAAAGATAATATTGTGAAATAAATTCTTTTAATTGCTGTAAAATTACTAATGTAATAAGTATACTCCATTTACTATAGCATTAGACAGAAATTAAGAAAGGCTTTTTAAGAGCACATTTTGTAATAAAAGTACTACAAACATTATTACAGTCAAGATTGATGTGGAGTTAAATATACTAAATTTTTAATAACAGCTGTCACACTTAATTGTAGGTAGCTACTTATTTAACTAATCTAACTTCTGAAATTACATGGCTTTCATTTAATATTATTTAGTTTTTACATAAAATATTGTCGTGTCAGTGTTTAAAATCTAAAAGAAGCAGAGGCAGACAGTACCGGGAACATTTTTCATGTCACTATAACTCTACCAAATCTAAGATGATATTATTCTCCTGATAAGTTTTGGTAGAACTTGTTTTTTTTAACTTTGTCGGTTGCTAAAAAAGTTGTTTTTAATAAACTGATTGTTATTAATAAAAATTGATTCATTTCATGTACCTATCAAAGCATTGTGACGAGAAGATAAACAGAATATGCTTTATTATATGCTTTATTGTATGCCATACATTGTTACTTACAAAAAAGCTAAAATTAAAATTGTTTGATTTTGCAAATAAAAGGTTTCGTACTCCTGCTTCTGTGAGCCTCTTTTTTCTAATGTTATAATAAATAGAGTATAGTTATTTTTGCTTTTCAAAACTGACAACGAGCGCAATCGATGCAGGACAACCGTGATCATTGGAAAATTCAAGAAGCATAGTCCGCAGAGTTTTTGTAGTACTTAATACAGAATTCTTCTAAATCTTAGGCGACTTGGTAATTTAAAATGTATCTTTTAAAAAATTGGTTTTCTCGTAATATTAGATTTTTTTTTCGTCATGGTATTTTTGCAGATTTTATCGAAACATGGTTTACTTACTTCAAACAAAAAAAAAAACTTCTGTTTATCATAGTAGGTACGAATAAAGCAAACTTTTGTCATGGTAACGTAACTCGTTTTTCTGGGAAAACAAAGTTTATTTGAAGTTTGAGTATTAAAAGTGCACGACCTAACTATTTAATGCAAGATCAAGTACATGGTCACCTGATTCGAATGTCAATACCATTTATTTTGCTCAAATACCTATGAATCGTGCTTGAAATTAGATATTCTATGCGCATGTGATTAAAATTTTGGGGCACCTAAAAGTGCGTTTTTCCAGTATCGATAATGGCCGCCCCATGAAAATTTGGGTCTGAAACACAATGCGACGGGGGCGGCGTCCTTTGCACTATAAGCTTACATGCATGAGAATGCGGCGCATTATTGATATTGCAATGGGGTAGGTAATGTATTTGATGAGTAAATAAAGTAATTACGAATGGTGAGTTCAAACAGTAGAGAAAGCCATACGGTGGGGCGGAGCGCGGCATGCGCGGCGGCGCGCGCGCAGTGGGCCGGCGGAGCGCGCGCGAGCCAGTGCCCCGCGACCGACGACCGTCGCCCGCGCCCGCGTCCGCGCCCGCCTCCGCTCCGCGTCACACCCGGCGACGGCCTTTCTATAAAGACTAGCCGCCGCGAACACTCGCACGCAGTCACGACCCAGCCACGTTCACTCGTGCACCCCGCGGACACGCGACACACATTACCCCGCGAAACACTTGACTCGCTTCGCACCGCTAGGAAGGAAGCAATCAGCAACAGTGATAAACATCTCGGCGACAATGGCAGAAAACGACTGGGGATACAGCGGCGAGAACGGTGAGTCCAGCTCAATGTTAAGTGCAGCGAGCGCGCGGACCGGTTTGTTTACATCGGGGCACGTGACACCATGTAAATAAAACCGAAAAGCTAACTTTTGAAATCAGTAGTCTTTTTCGAATATTGTGTTTAATTGTGGTTTCTGATAAGTGCAGTATTCCGGGTTCATAAGTAAATATTTTCAAAATTGTGAATATTTAAGAGAAATAATAGGAAGTGAATTATCTATTAGATACGTACATCAAGGGCTCCCATCCTGGTAGCTGTGTTTACTTTTGATAACAGTTAAGCTGACATTAGATGATACTTTCGCTGTGCACTCCGCTGCAATCAGGGCACAAGCGTAGTATTTATCTGTAAGTACATTACCGTGGAAAGATAATAAAACATGACAGTGAATAACTAAGTAACTTTGTCATTGATGTGGTTCCAGCGCTACTTCATACTTTATCTAAATTTGTTTCATTCATACATATTAAGTACCTGTTGATTCCATGACCCAACAATTATTTGGAATGTGATTATGGTATTTGTTCAATTTTACAGTACAAAATGAATGAATATAGCTATATTATTTAGTAGACCACGATTTATGCTTAGTTTATACACAAAAATATTCTCATTTCCACTGCAAATCAGTTAACTGCTAATAAAGTTATCTAAACCGTTTATAACGTACTAGCGAGCCGCCCCGGCTTCGCACGGGTGCAATGTTGATACTAAATCTCTATAACTATCTTATGCATGTATATAAACTTTCCTCCTAAATCACTCTATCTATTAAAAAAACCGCATCAAAATCCATTGCATAGTTTTAAATATCTAAACATACATAGAGACAGACAGACAGCAGGAAGCGACTTTGTTTTACGTGAACTTAGCGTGGACACGTTAAATACTACAAAAACTGAGATAAATATTTGTAGAAGTAAAACAAAAAAAGATATTTTTGTAAAATCCGATAATGGTGCCAAGAGTTACCGTGGAGTCGCGTGAGGCGATGGCTGGCCTACTTAACCGTCGGTAAGCCGGTTCCACTAATGAAACTTCTTCTGCACTAGTGCGATACATCAACTGCCTCCTTTGTATTAACAACTTTAACGCGAAACGCTGGAGGCAAACCAGTTCGCCACCAAAACCATGCACAACATCGCGAATCCGAACAAGCCCCGTTCGTTCGAACAGAACCGATTCAGCTGAGATGAGGAAAAATAACAAAAATGTATTAACAGTAAAAATCTACATAATTGTTTACCTTAAGGATAAAATTATATTCAAGTTTGCCTGCTAGTCTAGCTCAAAATATGAAAGTATTTTTTAGGCCCGTGTTTTGCTTTTGATTGCGTTTGCCCATTCGCAAATACAATAATTACGGCAAGGGATCTTATAATTGTAACTGACACACAATGATTATAGAAATATTTCAAATGAGCTGCAATCAAAACCATTGAGGCAGCAAGTGGGTAACGATGTCTGTCGCGTAGCTCATTACTAGTACGAGTACTGAGAGTTGTGTGCTTCTTACAATATCTAAGTATTTGCACTGAAATAATTGTTATGTTAAGTAGTAGAAGCATTTTGAAAGATCCACTGTTGTATATTAACCGTGACAAATGTCATAAGATGTTTTCCAAAAATCAACAGAAGTCAGCCTTTGAGGAACAAAGACTGACATTCTGAAGATGCTTTGGTTTTGTTACAGCTACATTGTTCCAAAGATAGTTTTGTTCCACAAATTAGCTTGTAGTCACATGTTCGTCGATTTCACATTCGTATGACGGCCATCAATCATACTTATTGTAAAGCACGTTCCTGTTATCTTTTTCAATGGCTCAAATACAACAGAAAATAATAAATCCACAATTTATTTTCGAGATGTTCTATAGAAAAACATAGAACTTAAATATGCTATTCAACAATACTTATCCAGACTAATAAATTACTAAATGAATTATGACAATGGGTAAACAAAAGGGTTTTTGCTAGTATATTCCCTCTATTCTCGCAGATTATTAAACCAAGTAAAAGTCTGTCTTCTTGCTGTTAGGCCTTACATAATAATAATATAACTTTCATAATAAATATGTTCCTAAATTAATCTTGTACATAAACAATTATTAGTAAATATGTACGTACATTTAAGGAATATAAATGGAAACACATTTTAATTTTGATAATCGCTTCCTTATCCCAAGAAACAGATTTTAGCTAAATTCGATACCGCTGTGAGAACCCATCAATCGTAAATAAGGTTCCTACTACAATAAATTCCAGCGTTTCAACAAGAAACAAATAACAAGAACTGCTGCCCTACCATGACGTCTTAAATCCATCAAGATTCCTGTGTCAGAGAGAGACGGAGTTACACAAGACGAATAGCACTATCCCTTTCCCTCACACACATCATGATGGATTTAAGACGTCATGGTAGGGCTTCTGATCAAATTCTTGGACAGAAAAAGAGTTGTTCATCGTATAAATTAAGGGAATCCCAAAATGTTGTTAGCGATTCATTCGATTACAACAAGTAATAACCGTATTAGTATTAATTCATCGAATTTTGTAATAATAAATATGATTGTATTGAACATAATTTAAACAAAAAATACAAGCGTATTTATTTTGAAGTTAACACTAGCGTTGCATCTAAGCGGCCTACGCGGCTACGACGCAGCTACGCGTAGAGACATCCCATGCTGGAACGGAGCTACTACGCGGACCTACGCGGCTGCTACGCTGCTTCTACGAGCCTCTACGAGGCTACTACATGCACCTACTCGCGACTTTGCTGAAACGCGCCTCTACGCAGCTTCAACGCGGTGTGGTCGCGTGCGGTTTTTACGGGAAGTCTATTAGAAATTATGAATTAGAAAGAAGTTTAACTAAAAATCACACAATAATACTTATAATTTGAAGGGTTCAAAATTTCGTCTAATTGAGAAAGTAAAAACCATAAAATAGTAAAATTATATTTTATTGAATCGTTCCCAAAATTATAGAATCTTGATTTTGGAGGGGAAATTAATGTTAGATTATGGTACCATATCCATTTAGGGATAATATTACTACTAACGTCTTCGTTTGCATTAGATAAATAGGTACATGTTTCAAATAGTTTTTTTATATATATATCAGTTAATAGAGTCATCACCATTTAGTACGACCGGCTTTTCTGCTTTCTACCTGCACTAGTGGTCGCGTTGCATTTTGTAATTATAATGATACTAAGTATTAATTAAGCAACTATGGCATTGCCATGCCGCAGTTATTGCCGGTAATGTCGTATATGTTTCAGCTAAAAAAACTGTTCAAAGTAACAGACTCGATTTAGTGTTTTATTTGCGATTACGCGATTCGTCCTTTGCAATCTCAAATATCCGTGCTGCAAATTGTTCCTCATCTTTCATCGGCAATCCCTGTTTCAGAATACCTAACACATTTTATGAGCCCGTAACATGTAACATGACCACACCAGACGTGTTCTACAATCCGTATTTACTTCTTATCTATGTAAACCTAACATTAACGTTTCATGGTACATTATGCACAAACATGAAAGTGGGCATTGTTTTTCACACAAACATTATAATACGTTAAAGAATAAAAGGTATTTAAAAACGTTCACAACGCGATAGCAATTTGCTTGTTGTACCTGTAAAGTTGCGCAGGCTGTTGAAACAAGGATATGCTGTATAATATGGCTCTGATAGCAGTTACTCAATTAGAACTCAATCGCCATTCTAATGACTCGTAACTCAGTTAGTTATATAATTATTATTTTAATTGCGCTTGTGACTGATCAAAAGAAAACTAGGTTCGTCAACGTAATAATAGCGATACTAACAAAGAAACGAATTAAATCATAAAATGGTGAATACTCTGGCTCTATTTAAGTCTGTCTCAAATGGCTGTTAATCAAATTTTAAAACCTAAAACGACCAACTCAAGTTTCATTTTGATATTTTATTGAATCACGCGTAATTATTTCGTAATCGTCACACGCATGTATTTGTCTATGGCTCGTTGACCACCAAAATGACAATTTGACTCGTTCAGCCGTTATTAAATAAAACCCAAATAAAAATGGTCTGGGAAACGTTTTCAGATGTGTGGCCAATTACTCTATTGCTTCCGTTTAAACTAAAACCGAAAAGAAACATTGGTAAAATTTACGTGCAAGGGACAAACACTATGGGCACGTTACCATTGCGGCGATAAGTCTCCTCTTTGAGGAGTGGTTGGAGAGACACAACGGCCTCACCGGACACGGCTGTTTCCGGAGGTACCTGTTTCGGATTCAACGGGAGGACACGTCAGTGTGTCAACACTGCGAATCGCCCGGAAGACACGGTGGAGCATATGGTGGAGGTCTGCCCTGCTTGGGCGAAGCAACGCCGTGGCCTCATCGAGGCGATCGGAGGCGGCAACCTCTCGCGTCCGGCCCTAGTTCAATCCAAGGTCCGGAGCGAAGAGGCATTGGAAACGGTTACCTCCTTTTGCGAAGCAGTGATGGTAGCGAAGGAGGAAGTAGAACGCGTGCGAGAGAGGGAAACTTTATGCCCCGGCCGCCGCAGCAGAAGAAGACGCCCCGGGCGTCGGTAAAAGCAGGGTGATTCCCGGCCACCGTTGGCGCGGGCCTGCGGACGGCGAGCTATGGGTGGCTCGCCGTCCGATAGCAACCAGGCCCGAGTCGACGGCGCGTCGTGTTCCACGCGCGCCTCAAAGAGCTGTCAGCAAAGAAGACGGGGCCCCATAAGGTCAGTGCCTGCTAGGGTTGCGGAATTGGTTCGAAGGAGTCATTGCGGCCCTGGAACGCAAAGGGCACTAGAAGGATCGCGGGAGGGTTTTAGTCAGTAAGAGTCTGACACTCCCTTCGGCTCCGCCCAGAGCGGGAGAAGTCATTTAATGATCAGAACATCCAGAAAAAAAATATTTCTATTTCCGTGCAAAGAACTCGATATATTGCCACGTGTGTCTCCGAAACAGTCGGGACAGATATTTTGTCCTACTCCAATCATTTGTAGACATAGGGTACAGTGTCCTACCTAATATAGGATGAATAAAACATTTAATAAATATGCAATCCATCTCATCTGTATGAGCCTCGTTTACCTAAGCAGTCGGTGGTCGCACACAGCTAAGTAATTGGCCAACTAGATATAAAGGCGATTACTATACCGAGAAATGTGACAATTTGGCGCAGATGATGTCAATGAAGTGAGTTATTTTGTCTTGTTGCAATCCTTAGATCTTTTAACATGAAATTGTCTTGCTAGAGGGAAGAGCCTATTTACAGTAAGTGCGTATATTTCAATGTTCTGAGCAGTTGCGCTGCTGTAAATATACATATAATATGTAATAATATTTTCAAAATTATTTAAACATTATGATTCTCTAAGTGCTCAGTTTTCACACTTTTGTAGCAGTAGCTTTTCTGTGAAAATGTTGAAGAAATCCCAAAACTATGTTTTGCATAAGCGAGCAATATTTTACAAAATGATAACAGCAAAAATAAATACAATATTCATGTTTTGTTGTGACAGTCAATGACAATTATTTATTCAGCAATTATTGTACTGTAGTTAATAAACACTATTTGACTTTAATTTTATCGAATTCACTAGTCCATAAATTCGGGGCAAAAAATATTTCCACATGACTAAACTACAACAAACGACGGCTAACAATAAGTATTTGCCGGCGTGTCCGCCGACTGTACGCTAACTGCTACATCAGTCAGTCTAAATAAGTGATAATTAACTCTTCCAACACTATCATTACAACTTAATAGAGTTTACAGGATAGCTTAATAGAAATTAGACGTTGAGGTATGTGAGGTTATGGTACCAGATTTGTCTCGTTTAGGTGTTAAGTAATAGTTGATAGCAAATCGATATTTTAGGCATCATCAATAGCGAATGCTTTAACAAATAGTTAGTTGTCAATAGTGAGGTAAAAATTACTGATCCATTTCATGAGCTGAATTCTATTTTTATTAGATTATGAAATAGGAAACACGATCCAATAGAAATGGTATAAATATAAAATACTTATTGACCGTAAAAGTATAAATAACGTAACCATTCAGCACACGTACCTACAAAATATAATCAAGAACAACTTGACTGACACACTGACTTAAAAAACGACGAGAAAAAACTGTAGGATGTACTGTGTACATACGCGTATGATTGTAAGCTATACATACCTTCTATAGGTAGTGCAGTTTGATGGCGTGTAGCTAATGTTAGGTTATTAGAGTTCAGAGTAGCCATTATTGAACAATGATGAGACTGGAGGCGTATTCGTCCCTCAGCCAATTGTCACTACGTGTTACTGGAAAGATTCTTTTTTTCCTGAGTTGAGCTACAAACATAATTAATGGTCAGTTGCTCTAAAAACATGCGTGATGAATTAAGAATAAATTGTTATTGTTAACTGCTTCTTTCGATTAGCAGACAGTAGGCGTTTTTGTTCCTCCATCCGAAGCTGGCCGGACTCTGACGACCTCGTCCGTGTCGCTCCATTACGGAAATGAAGGTTAATCGCACAACGAACAGTTAACATTTTCTATCAACTGTTAACTCAATAAGGAAATAATTATAAAATCTTAGGTTGTCGTGCTAAATTACAGCAAAGTTCTGGACCTCGCACTCGCAATTCACTTGCACATGATTTGAATTGCGCGTGCGCGGGGTCAGAATGTCGTAAGGACATATCACTGATATTTTTCCACAGTTTAGTGTAGGTACCTATGTCACAGTAATTTTATTGTGTAGTTAGACCTACCTATGCAGGCACCCATAGATAATAAGAGCTAAGGAAAAAACATCGTTACATATCCCAAAGGTTTAAATTTTTTCATTAAAAAAATTGCTTGTCCATTACTGAAATACTATTTCAATAAGAAAAGTTTCGTAATTTGGTACGCACACCCCGTATAAACGGTTCAACTTGTAGTTCATTACCGCTGCGAGGTGAGCGCTGTAAAGGCTTTTACAACAGCCGCCATTATCTTGTTATATGATATGTCTCCGTGACACTGCATAAGATACCGTTCGCAGTCACAGCTATTTAGAAAAGTAAGTGGTTTACATCACGAGCGGTTCATAAGGTTCGATCACTTCCTTAACCGCACAGGGTTAAACCTACTTAGTCACTAAAAGTGAGCATTGAAAAAAATAAGTAATAAAATATTAACTTCCTGCTAAAAATGCCACAGGTGTCGTTATTAAAACATGCAAGGGAGAGAGCACACAGAGCCGGTGAAGGCGACATCCGAGGGCACTTGTAAAAGTGGGTAAATAAATCTGTAGAGATAAGTAGCGCCGAGGTCGGAGGCGACTGCACGCAGCGTGACGTACGCACTCACAGCTACTCCAGCCGATTGATTATTCATTATTTAATTAACCAACCAGAAATTTTGTGTAATATTTACACAGAAAACACAGTAATATCGTTGTGAATAAAATATATTCGTAAACACGTCCGATTCAAGCAAACACCACGTCCACAGAAAACGCTGCTATTTCTCTCAAAAACTTACTCGTCCGAAAAGAATATACAGTACATGTGGTACCTATCGGACTGTCGGTTACTGTAACCTACACGTGATAATTACACCTCGGAACAACGTTTTTATTTATTTAAACAGATGTTTTAATTCAGCATGCACCGCTTGAGATCATAACTTACGCTGAACGTGTTTTACAATTCAAATAATTTTAAACTAAAAATGAAAAGCGTTGAAATAAAATATCTTCTATACAAATATTATAGTAAGTATATTTAACCCATGACATTGTAGACACGCTTTACATAAACAGAGGGGGCAAGGAGCGCTGTTCTACGTGTTAGAGACTTAATTAATAGTATAGCACTAAACTGTATAGGTCAGTGGGCTTTAAGATTTGATGCAGGAATAGGTCAATAGGTTTATTTCAATATAATATAGAACCAACTACACCACAAAGGGTCAGAGATTACATGGAATGGACCACGCTCAGAAAATAAGTATGTTAATCTTCATTAGTAAGTAGATATTATTTTATAGTGAAATCTCATTTCATCATATCTGCAATCAGCGTTTTTTTATTTATTCGTTAACTTACCTACGTACTTTATTAATACATATTGAGTCATTGCTACAATTTAATGCACTGAATGAATCAGGTGTTTGGATTAGTTTGATTGCGGCTACGCACAACGGAAGATTTAATTTTAATACGTCGACGGGGCACAAACCTTCCGCGAAAAACGCTCTTAACTGTGAAAACAGTAACAGAATTTATGACGACGCGATGACGCAGTCCAACTATTGCAGACTATACCTATGTATGTGGTAATTAGATTACATCTTATATTAAATCAAATTAAATATTATGCAGAGTTTATATATTAAAATGTAGTATAGAATCGTGCAGCACAACGGCGATGCTATCATTATTATGCTTGCATGAACCCCATTTTCCCAACGCAGATAGATGTCATCCGTGCACTGATCCCTCATATGACGTGCGGATGACGAGAAAGGACATATATGTATATGTATGTAGAAATCGGATAGATCACTGAGCTATATACACGATGCGGTTATATACGTAAATATGATCCAATAGGTATTGGTATTGGCGATTGTTATTGACATACGCGCATCCGGTAGCCGAGTGGGCTCAATTGGTAAAATGACCGGTACATTATTTATTTTCATGAACACTACCATCAATGTGGGTTAAATTATCTATGGACATTTATACTGGACAGCCTTCACGATTGATTTGTGTTCCTGCAAATGTAAAAAATGCAGGTGGAAAATGATGCCTTTACATTGTCCATGCTGGTTTTTTGTCTTTTTTTGTCGCTCAAACCTTAAGCAGTTCACAGCCACAACATCATTGAAATTAAAACTGCCAATAAAATGTCGAAATCATTAGTATTATGAGCTTGAAGTCTTTCTCGATGTTTTTTCCCTATGTGCAGGAATTTATTAATATGGATCATCATCATAAAATCGTTAAAAAAAATATCATATCGCTCCGAAATAGTACCTAGTCAAAGAGTATCGTTACATAATATACCTACGGCAAAAACATTACAAATAATATCACAAACGAACGTTATCATTGAAACTTTCTCAAAACCTCGTGTCATACTCAGGAAGTTCACGATTACGATCACAAAATGGATCGGAACCAGCGTGGGACGAACATCAGTCGTCGCTTAACGATATTTATCAAGTATAGCGCTACTTCATCTAATACCATTAGCCCTGGTTTAAAAAGTATCACTCCACAGTGCGTTACTTTATTTTCACTTTTCAATAAATATTTTACCATTCCAATCACTAAAACAAAACTTCGTCAAACATATCGCGGTGGTCATAAATAAGACAGGGATTCATCATTATAAAAACGTTTCAGTGAGCGTTTCTGAGTAGACCGGCGGCGGCCGGCTTCCTGATAAGATAACACTAATGTTATGTTATGAGTTAAACAAACTGTCACCTCACTCGTGTGTCGAGAGGTAGTCACTCATCTCGCACGCTGACGTTATGACACCTATGCAAATTAAGTTTACGAAAAATATGATTTTGTTGTTTGTCGTACAAATTCTTTATAATCTCAACTTGACAAGTTTTCGTTGGATGTGTACATACAATCGGAAAACATGTTTTTAACCGAGTTCCAAAAAAAGATGAGGTTCTCATGTCGACTGTATTTTTTTTTGTATGAGTTACCTCATAACTTTTTACTGGTTGCATCGATTTTGATGATTACTTTTATATTCGAAAACTGGTGCTTGTCATGTGGTTTCATTTAAATTTCAGTGAGATCTAACGACTAGTATACATAGATGATATTCTCATTCTCACTTGTCGATGTAAAATGAAAAAAAAACTTTATACGATGGTTTGGGCGGTCCCTTTCAAGTTTGGTGAAGATCTGATGAAAAACGGAGATAGGAAACGGAAATTTTCAATAAATGATAGCAACTCTTCCGGGATTGCTGAAAATTATAACACGTGCGCTGTGATGGGTACGTTTAGCTGTGGGGTGTCACCAATAAAAATTGAAAAATAAAAAATCTTTTTTTACAAAAAAATAAAACCGACTTCTAAACAAAAATTACAATTGATTTTTTGGTAAAAATTTTTTTTTTTACTAGCTCTGTAGAATATTATCACAATTCATAAGCAATTCATAGTGATTAGTTGGATGCTAGCATAGGTAATTAAATTATCTATTTAAAATTACTTGTGGCTCTTTACATATTAAATATATTGTGTAAAAGATTTAATAAAGATTTTTAATATTTTTACTAATTAGAAGAGTCACAAACTTCAGCATTTGTAAATATTGTGGTGACTGGTTACAACCGTGCTCCACGCCCATTTGGCAGTGAACTAAACGCCGCTTGATGACGTGACCATGACGCTAGTTCATGTGCCCACACACACGTGTCATCATTCATTAACTATTTGTGGGTGTTTTCGCGCTAATTTCTATCATGGAAACTTATTTCACACTAGCTGATCCACGCAACTTCGCTTTTGTCACATTTTTCATGACTGCTCCGCTCCTATTGGACTTCGCGTGATGATATATAGAATATAGCCTTCCTCGATAAATGGGCTAACACTGACAGTTCCTGAGATTAGCGCGTTATAAAAAACTAACAAAGTCTTCAGCTTTATATATTAATATATAAATGTTCCCTACTTTGTAACAATAATTACCTATTCATAATTCCTGAGTTCAAATCAAATAAAATTTGAATAAAGTTCTAATAACATATTTTCAAGCCGATGACCAGTGAGTTGTATAATATTATAACAAATCAATTTAAAAATTAATTAACCGCAATACGTTAATCTAACACCATTTGTTAATGATGATGATAGGAATTGAAAGCTATTCCAAACTTGGGCATTCCTTTGCGGGTGACTCTAGAATTTTAATAAGTAGATTCTGTTATACAATCGTACCTACCTACTTTCTTTTCCTTTTGTTTAGTTTACGCAATTTCATATTTTAAGGTGTCAGCTTTAAATTGATAGAGATACTCATAATATGTACCTAATAATTATGTAGATACACAAACACGAAAGTAAATAACAATATTTGTCTTTATTAAATGAAGTTTACTTCATATAATTTACATACGTTTTAGGCGGATGTATCCATCACTTCCAAGAGTCAACATTAAGATTCTGAATATTTACCTACACCATATCACTGAAACAACTGTGTACAGTGTACACATGAGAACTAATTGGCTGAGACAGACGGACAGACAGACAGAAACACAAGTCATTGTATGAGGATTCCGTTTTTCCTTACAATCGTTTGGTACTGTTCCGTAGCACTGTAAAGTCTTGTGACTGTTTCTAAATCACCTGCCCTACGCTAATAAATTTCTCGTTTTTCCTAAATTATCCTATGTTCAGGGCCGCTGCTAGCTGTTTGATCGCCCGCGTGCAATACCGATTATACCGCCCTTTTTTTTTTGGATGGGAAATCATGAGTGGGAGAAGGGAGTGTCAGACTCTTACTGACTAAAACCCACCCGTGATCCTTCTTGTGCCCTTTGCGTTCCAGGGCCGCGGTGACTCTTTCGAACAAATTCCGCAACCCTAGCAGGTACTGACCCTATGGGGCCCCGTCTGCGTTGCTGACGGCTCTTTGAGGCGCGCGTGGAACACGACGCGCCGTCGACTCGGGCCTGGTTGCTACCGGACGGCGAGCCACCCATAGCTCGCCATCCGCAGGCCCGCGCCTACGGTGGCTGGGAATCGCCCTGCGTTTCCCGACGCCCGGGGCGTCTTCTTCTGTTTCGGCGGCTGGAGCGTGAGGTTTCCCTCTCTCGCACGCGTTCCGCTTCCTCCTTCGCTAGCATTACTGTTTCGCAGAAGGAACCACCTTTCGCAGAAGGAACCACCCTACGACTACATATGCTGAGTTTTGCTAAAAAAAGGCTATTTCATGATTTTTTCATTATGGTGGGGAAACCTTAACGCAAAAAAAAAACATTTATTTTGATTAGGTATCTTAGTTATTTTGGTTTACTGAAGTTTAAAACTGCTAAAGCATTGTTGATAAGTTTTTGATATTTTTTTATTTTGAAAAGAATCTTTCGCCTGATGCAACTGAAACTGGCAGGAAAATATTCTTAGAGCTATCGCTGTGTTCGGAAATGTTGAAATTAAGTCATTGGTAAAAATATTTATACTGTAATAAGGATTGTGAAAAGGACATGCTTGATTACAACTGTAATTTGTTTCGTGTGACTTACATCTGGTGTGCAATCCAATATATTGGAAAAATATTTTGATTCTCTTTGTTCAGTATATATAAGCCTGGTTGTTATCGGAAGGCGACCCATCATCCACAGGTGCCCTACGCCTACGGTGGCCAGGAATCGCTCTGCGACTCCCGACGCTCGAGGCGTCTTCTGTTGCGGCGTAAGGTTTCCCTCTCCCTCACGCGGTCCGCCTCCTTCTTCGCTAGCATTACTGCTTCGCAGAAAGAGGTTACAGCTTCCCATGCCTCCTCGCTTTGGACCATGTATTGAAACTGAGCCGGAGGCGAGAGGTCGCCGATCGCCTTGACGAGGACACAGCGTTGCTCCGTCCAAGCAGGGCAGACCTCCACCGTATGTTCCCTCATGTCCTCCAGGCGATCACGCGGCCAAGTCTAAAACCCACCACCAAACCAAACCATCCACCGTGGATTCCAAAACAGATACCTCCCGAAACACCCGTGTCCGGTGAGTACCAGTGCTAGGAACGCCGTGGCTCCTCTCCAACTACTCCTCAAAGAGGGGACTTATCGCCACAATGGTGGCATGCTCAACAAGTACCTACCTAACCTACCAACTGAGAAATAAGCTCAGAGTTTTCATAGAACACGACTATGGATACTTGTATTGAATCCTGCGGTACTTGCTGACGGATAAGATAGCGCCTTCGGGTTTTTTTTTCAATGCGATGATATTTCTTATGCTGTAGGTGGGGTGGCTATTATATTATGACTATGACTTTGAAAATTAAGTAATGAGTCGCTCGATTTGCCGCCCCCTTGGACGTGCCGCCCGTGTGCAGTGCACGCCTTGCACGCCCGCTTACGGCGGGCCTGCCTATGTTGGTGTTAAGGTCGGGTTTCCCCCGTTTGGTAGGTATGCCCGCAAAGCTTAGCTTCGCTGATATGATCCTTCGACTATTTTCTCAACTCTTTTCCTCTTGTTAAGTCATCAAGCCACAACATCTAACTAAAGTTTCAACACAGGCTGTAAGATCGTCATTAAAACTTGTCAACTCTCTGTTCCTACGGTTCTTCTTTTGATCGAAATTTTGAAAAAGTATTAAACTTTACTCTTAACCGAAAGAAAACTTTACCGTCAATGTCTCCATAGTAATATGTATGACGTACCACTGATACACAGACCGCTAATTCATTAGGCATCGGCGTTATCATCTTAAGACGAATATGCGAGGAAATAAAACAGAAATCTTCTATTTATAACCATATGTGTAATCAGTTATCAGATCAGCTGGTCAGTATATCGCAGTTCGACCTAATGTTTATACGAGCACGTATGTTTGTGTGTCATTGAACCGCCAACAATAAACAACAGTTAGTTGATTCAGTCGTCTGCAGGAAATGTAATCGTTCATCTGCTGATCTGCTTCTAGTTCTTACTTCAATATTTAATTTAAGTTATAAAATATACACATTTGTAACATTGTAACTCTAACCCAGCAACTTATTATCATATTTAAGTCAACATAATTGGAGCCCTTAACCTTTTGAACAAAAGTGTCATATAATTATGTAACAATCGAAAGCTTACCCCGAACGCCAGCGTCACAGATATGACAAACAATACGGTGAACTTCTGGCTTGGGGGGACGCCGCCGCGCCCCGATGCGTTTATGCTATTGCGTTCAAAAGTCGAGCCAACGCCGGCGATGTTAAATAAATCTCGGACCACAGCGCTTTAAGGAAAACGAAATTTTAGCAGCAACACGTCAAGCTAACGTACAATACTTGCAAACTTGTCAGATTGGAAAATCCATATTGCAACCGCAGTTGAGAAATCTGTACCAGCTTGTTATCGACGTGAAAGGTGGTGCTATTTATAAACCCATTCATATTTTGACAGGTCCCTCAACATGGACGGAGAAGTTCCCCGAAGCGCGTGGCGCCCGACAGAGCCCCGTGGACATCGACACGTCGAAGAGCAGCAGTGGCGGCAGCGCGCCCCCCCTCAAGTTCCGCTACTCCGTCAACCATCCGCGCTCCATCGTCAACCCTGGCTACTGCTGGCGCGTAGACGAGAACGGATATGACTCGGGTAAGTTTAGCACTATGGTGGTACTCCATTAGTTTTATTTCTTCACTAGCACTTCGCCCGCGACATCGTCTGCGCTGATTTACCCGTTCTTAGCGGTTGTCTACACCCTATAAGGAACTACCTGAGAAATGTTAAGTCTGTAGGTGTTATAGTTTTGAGATTTCGTGATTAATCAGTGAGTGATATTTCGCTTTTACGTATATAGATTATTTATTAGATACCCAAACAACTTATAATGCAGTTATAATAAAGTGCATGTACAAAGGCGATCGACAACCACAGGTAACAAACAGCTCATACGATTGCAGGCCAGATTTTGATTTACATATTGATACCGCCCACTACCTATCTTTTTCGTGTGATCTAACCTCCTGCTGACTTATACGACTAAGACATGACTTAGTCGCCAGAGGTCACCAAGCAAACAAATAAATAGGTAAACAAAAGTTCGCATTTGTTTATGCTATTAATATCTAATTATGTGTTTATTTTGTTACGTTCAACAATGGGTTACATCATGATGATGAGCAGTGACGGCCACCTATCGAAGTAACTGCTAATAACAGCACACCACAAACGCCAATTTGCATCTCGAGTGCAATGGAGTGATTGTACGTGGAAATCGCCACTTGTAGCAGATAGCTGTGGCTGCGGTATTGAAAAAGTTTACAATTCTACAATAATATTATTAATTCATAAATTCTACATATTATATCCTAAAACTTGAACTATCGATTCAGGAAGTACTGATGGTATTAACCTACCTATGTAAATTATATTATTATAGCATTTAAGTCCAAAGAAGAGAAAAAACAGCTTTGCTCAAGGTTATTACCGCAAATCCACTTTGTATCTGCCAATTTTTTGAACATTTTAATGACACATAATAATATGTATTTTCTGTGTTCTATTAACATTCAATTGGTCATGCCTTGCAACGTAAAATAAGTTTACATCAACATGAATGATATGTTTGTCAGAGTATAATAAAAACCACAATTGGAATTGAAACAACTCGGATGATAAACGTGTAAAAGGAAGTTGCAAGTCCTCGTGCAAAGTGAGGACCAATTTGCATTTCCATCGACACGACGAGCGACGCGCCGGTCGGCGTACCCCTCGTGGTGACTCACCACATCACTCTGTCCCACGCAATTTCGTGAACACCTATACGTACACAATGCAACGAAAATATCCTGAAATGTGAGGGGAACTTTATAACCGAGCCTCAATGTTAGGGATGGCGTCGGATTTCATCCTTACTTGAAGTGTATTTGAAAAAGTCAAACTATCTAAACTCAACTCAAATTTCAGAGAGTCAATAACAAATGGAACACTTCTCAAATCTCTGATTGAGTGTCGTGGAGGCAATTTATTCAGGATAGATAAGGTACCATCACAAATCCGTCATCTACGCATTAATGTAGATGCGTCAAACGAAGAAGCATCTACAAGAAAATGTTATTTTTCCGAGTAAAGTCGACTATTTGTAGCGTACTGCACTAGTTTTCATTCTGAGACATAGGTGCATACACTTTCACAACTTTTAGTGCTACTCGATGTTAACTTGAAGTCCAATCTATTGCAGAGCTGCGTGGCGGTCCCCTGGGCCACGACGTGTACAAGCTGCAGCAGTGGCATTGCCACTGGGGCGCGGTCAACGGTGAGGGCTCCGAGCACACGGTGGACGGCCGCTCCTTCTCCGGCGAGCTGCATCTGGTGCACTGGAATACCACCAAGTACAACAGCTTCCAGGAGGCCGCCGGACAACCTGATGGACTCGCCGTGCTAGGCGTATTTTTGATAGTGAGAATGCTGAACTATCTTTTTAGAGCGATTGGACACTGCGTCCGAGCCGATTCTGGATTATGCCCGTCCAAAATTCAGAACATTTCCAATTCCGAGAGAACTCTGTACTCGAATCCGAATTCAGGTCGGATGCTATAAACGCTCATACTTTATAGTGTTCAGTTGACTTAAAAAACAATGGTACGATTGCCACCCATACCCCTCAATTCTGACCTGTGTAGATGTCATTTAATCAGGAAAATAACTAAGCAGATGAACATGATGCTACCGCATATAGCGCTGGATGACTGCAACAACGTTTATGAATCAAATTGCGTAGTCCAATGTAATATTTTTACACCTACATCTTGGTACCACATAGGTACATAAATGTGCTTAAGTTTCTTCATCATTATATCTTAATGAGCCAGTCAAGCGGTTGTTTACCTAAAACTCTTTTCCAAAGTTCATGTACAATCAACATAGGTATTACATTCAATTTAAAGTAGTATAGTAAGTAGTATTCAATTAAAAGTAGTATTAGTATTACGCAAAACGTATGTCAATTAATGAAAGGAATCATGAGTGAGTCCTACAGTTAAGGTCACACAAAGGAAAGAAAAAGATTTACCTATATCTACTTATTTTAAGGTAAATAAGCGAAAGTTCAACTCTGCTTCCAACTTGATTGACCCTCTGCTACGGGTCTTGATCTAAAGAAATTTCTACTACGAAGGCTCCAATTGCGTTTCCTATGGGATGGTAATTGATAATCAAATTCACCGTCACGACATTTATATAGAGAGCATATACTGCATGTTATTTCTACTAAAAGAAAAAAAAAACTTCATGAAGGCTTTTATGAAGTATTTTTTTCGATACCATAAAATTCGTATCGTAAACTTCGCAGACTAAAATGTCCGATAGTGCACATACACATGCTGAGTTCATTATTGGCACTTGGCAGCATAAAATACATAAAGTGAATTGATTTCATACACGGTTACCTCTCATAAGTGGGAGATGAGTGCGATAACGAGTCGCTCATTCGCACTCGGACTAACTTTCTCTCACCGGAGCAACACCGGTACAGCGATACAACGATGACAAAAAGACCATTTCAACATTTATTTTAAGAACATTTCACGGCGCGCGTCGCTTTCTTGCTCAAGTAACTTTAATCGCGTCATACTTAAGTACCTATCTACTGTTTGAAATACTGAAACATTTTACAGGCACCAAACCGATTTAATGAATGCGTTTCGAAGTGACTAAGCGCGTATATTTTACTACAATTTAAACAGATACATTATTTCGAGCGAACTGTTTTCTCCGCAGCAGAGTTTGTAAACACTCGATCCACTTTATATGCACCGCCCTTAATGTGGATTCAGATTTGTGAGCACCTCTTAGTTTTATGAATGTGTGGATTTTATGTCAAATTTATTCTCTATAATCAGTAGAACAATAGATACAGTACCTATTTTAAACCTTCCATTCCTTTAATTATTATATTTAGCTACTTATTGAGAAGTCGTACCTATGTACCTTCAATACTTCATGGGTATTTTTATTATACATTATACGAATATATAATGTAGCTATATAATATATAATTATATATTAATCACGCCGACAAAGTGGTAAAAAAATCTCTCTCGGTCTCGTTGAACAGGTCGTTTCAAAATATTGCTGGTGTGCCAAAACCATTTTTCAATCCAAGGATCCGTTAGCGAAATATTAAGCTTTAAAGTGCTCATTTTTATTACTCGTATATGTCAAGTTTCCCGTCCCTCGGCTGGCTAAACGATTGTTTTTGGAGACGTGGAATAATTCATGGCAGTGGCTATACCGAATTCAAAAGGCAAATTATCACAGTTAAGTAGGCTTTACAAGTTAATGAGCAATACAGTAGTCGTCCAACCTATAAAATGTACCTACTTGGAATTTGTGGAAGATTTTGCACAAATTCAATTGAAAAGTAGTAAGATAAAGTTGTTAGTTACTAGGATCAAACAAACAGCATCATGCTAAGTCGGCAATTGTGACATGGGACTGTGGAACTCGTTTTATTTTGTGCTTGCCCAACTCTTTGGTTTACAATGCTGAAATTAAGAGTAAATTAATTACCCACTACTTTCGGTCAGTAGGAATCTCTTCATGGTACCTATAATTTGAAGAGATTCACTTGTTATAGCTTAACCTGCCTATACATATAATATGTATGTGTACATAAGTAGATTTAGAGAGTTACTTATTGATTGAAATTATATAAATAGTGCACTATCCTCAGCTAAACAATCACTAATCTTATACTCAGAGATCAATATGCTGTAAAACGATTTCGCTAAGTTAATATTGCAGTTCGCGCGAAGAAGGCTATTATGTCATCGAAGCCTTACATCGAAATCCTGTTAACTGCACTGTGTTCTAATGTAGTGCACATGTCAATGAGCTCGTTGCATAATACCCATTTAGGTGTGCCTACACATTTGTAGCAGTGGCGAACTTTACTTCTTTACGTGTTCGATCACGGTGATTTACTGGCTAGTCAGTTATTAAAATTTGAATAATAGGTACTGATATTTAAATGGGAAGCCGTTAGGAATTCAGTTAAATGATAGCTTTGCACCTGGTATGAAGTCCTTTGAATAGAATTTTCAGTTTGAGAAACTGAAAATCCTAGCATCTCTAAAACATGTCCTTGTTTTATCAGTACTTCATAGCTTACCAAGTTATCACTAGCCTATGTACTTCAGCTGTTTTTATATGCAATCCGTGGTAACAGGTCGCAATCTGAATACAATAAGTCTCATTTAAATTTTACTTCATGAACACGTTCCTCGACAATGCCTCTATAGGTGTAGCGAATCGTGCAGACAATCAGACTGAAGTCCTATTATATACAACTCTGTCTAGATATTCATTCTACAATAAAGTAGTTTGTTATTTTATCTTTAATCAATCAATCCGCTTTGCTTTATCCCAAACATGCTGGGGTGGGCCTTCGGTTACACTGGGTCTTACATGGAGCGACTGCTACCTCTCTTCCACAATTTAGTAACGGGCTACTATTTGGGAAGACCGGTGTCAGATTCATGACATTTGCTACGGGTAATCGGATTCTGGCTTCTGACCCGTAACGCCCTATTGTGCTTCTCGAACCACACGGGGATCTCGTTATATAATGAAAGTTCACCCATCCACGGATCCACGACCACGGCGAGCGTTGCCCTATTTTCAAGATCAACCTATTACATAGCCACTACCGCCACTAACCCATTTTTAGCTTAATTTTTTTTTGTTTGTTTACAGTGTGGTTCAAAGCATGATGAATTGGACAAAGTCATACGGTTGCTGCCGTTCATAACCCACAAGAACGACAAGGTGACGTTGTCGGACCCGCTGGACCCGCTGAAGCTGCTGCCGCCGCAGGTCGCCTACTGGACGTACCCCGGCTCGCTCACCACGCCGCCCTGCACCGAGTCCGTCACATGGATCCTCTTCAAGCAGCCCGTACAAGTCTCCGCAGACCAAGTGAGTGTAATACCTACCAAAAGGTATTGTTTGATAATGATGCAACGTCACGTTTGTTAATAGGCTGATAATATTCAAGTGCTGATTGTAAGCAGATACCTTATACATTAGGTACCTGATTAGAGAAATCGTTCAAGTTTAAGGCCCACAATAGGTTGGTAATATCGTTTTAAATACTTAAATAAGGATTTGGGAGAGTAAGTTTGAGGAAAAAACAAGTGGCCTGTTCACAAAACAACACTCTTAATCATGGCATTATTTTTATGTGCAAGCAATGTGTAGATAGTCTTTTAATATTTATAGTATACTTAGGTACCTGCTAATAGTTTATGACGCAACGCTATTAAACGATATGCACCGGATTCCGATACACACAGCGTTCAAGTATCCACGGACTAAATAATAGCAGACGTCCGTTCACGACCTACTTTAGCAGTTTACCAAACTTACTTTCCAACTCATTTGGTGGATAATTATGTTTTTCTATTACGTATTACAGCAACGCTTAATTGCTTGCTAGAATTTATAAATGTTAATCTAAAGTTTAAACAAACGCTGTCTAATTATTACAGTTTAAATAATTTCCTCTTGAGCTAGTTAATACCTACCTACATATATGAATGAGATGGTTATAAAAACATTTGAAACTAATGACATCACCGATTGGTTTCAGCTGGCTTCGATGCGGAAGCTGAAGTGCGGGGAGGCGTCGTGCGGCACGGAGGCCATGGAGGTGCTGCACAACTACCGGCCCACGCTGCCGCTCGGCAACCGCGAGCTGCGCGACTACGGCGCCGGACACTAACAGTCGCCGCCGCGTCCGCGACACGGCTCCAGATACACTCAGACACTGAGCTGCCGCCTGCGCAGTTGCTCCTGAACCTAGTGCCTCTTCTCGCATTCCGGCGAGCTAATCTAACGGATGACACGTGGGCTACGTAACTCTTATGAATGGTGCCTACGCAGTGCCCCTATGTAGTGTTCCGTATAAAACGAATCTCGTTATAGCTATGTATGTAGTACCTAGTTGTAGTCTTAAGAGAATAATAATCTCCGATCCCAAACACGCGCCCGTTTTCAACAAGTGTTAATCTTTATCCTGAGTGTTAAACACGGACGTTTTGTTTTATAACTTCTGTGAGATTCGTTGCGTAGTTTGTCGTATTTGGATAATAAACATTCAAAACACATTCGCATTTATCATGTTAATCAAGGTAATCATACACTAGCAGATGTATGGGAGTTCTATGTGTAGGTAGATACGTGAAGTTGTGACGGTAGCTTTTGTAGACACAATTATCAAGTGCCTCCACTACTTCGAATAAAATGTTATTTATATTGAAGTTTATATTAAATAAGATATCTATAACATTTAAAAATCACACTTCTAGGGTTACACACTAATTAAGTATATAAAAGTGTCTTCGAATGAAAATATTTTTTTAAATGTATTTAAGGTTAGGTATGACATTCATCGTAATTGCGTAATTAGAATTTCATTTTTAATATCGTAAACGTATGTACATAATAATTTTTATATGAATATGAAAACAATTGTAATATGCAAAAATATCCTGCAGGTACGCTAAATGAAATGGATCCAAATAGTAAAATAAAAACAATTCTAGCAGTGTAGTCAGAACAGCGTCCGCGAAAGCGCCCACACTGGTTCTGATTGAAACACTAGCCGAGTGCCTCGAACCACATTACGAATGAGTTAGCGTATTCAAGGGTTATTATTTATTTACATACACGTCAAGTTTTTAAGGTATTTGGTCCAAACAAATTACAATTTACGTTATTAGGTCACTGATCTCTATCTTTTGACTCTGCCATCGACGGACAAGTCTGTCACTGGATCAAGTCGACTGTAGTCACAGCAGTGTCTTGACTGAACAACTTACATAATACGTAATAAGTTAAGTATTGTATGTACCTTAAACAAGAGTGCCTCAAATGTATAAACGTCATAGTTATGTTAACTGGGACGTCATACGTTAAATTTTAATGTATTTATGTTATTGAGATAAGGTGTTGATGAAGCTGAAAAGCAATGTACACTATAAATAAACATAGTCATTAATTATCTTTTGTTTTACTTTTACCGACTGGTAAACTTAAGTGCCTTATACGATTTGAACATTGTAGGAGCAATAGGAGCATTTTTAGGATTCCGTATGTCCGAAAAAAAAGGAACCCTTACAGGATCACTCGTATGTCTGTCTGTCACAGTCCATTATCTCCGAATCTACTGGACCGATTAGGTTGAAATTTAGTAGTTACACATATCAATTTCTGTTACCCAAAAGCAGAGGAAGGTAGAAAATAGATGAAAATTGACCATTCCCTTATCACCGAAATTATAGAATACTCTTTATTATGTACACCATATATAAGTTACAGAAAATATAGATGAAGAAAACAACATAGGGTGACACAATGGGCGGCCTTATCGCTAAAAGCGACCTTTTTAAGACAACCTTTGGATTTAAAAGAGAAAGGAAAATCTTAGGTACATAATAGATAAATATATACAATAATAATTATGAAACAAAATGCATAGAACCCAAATAAAAACGATTAAACAGAGAGGTAGTGATTTTTGACCATTGTTTTAAAAATGGACAAGGATTGAGCACGCCTTACAGATACGGGCAAGGCGTTCCATAACCGCACCGCTTAAACCGTAAAAGATTTGTCGTAAAAGCTGGTGGAATGTATCGGCATCTCTAGCCTCAAGTTTTCCGATGACCTCAGATATGTATTATATGTGTGTCATAAAGGATCATGAAACGTTGTAGGATTGAACAGAATACTATACAGCAGAAATAGAATATGAGAATCCCGGCGGCGAAGGCGTATGGGAAGCCACTTGAGCTTTGTGCGAAATTCAGAAATATGATCATATTTGCGCAGGCCAAATGTAAATCTTATGCAAAGGTTTTGAAGACGCTCAAGTTAATTTAGTTGTGTCTGAGTGAGATCGAGATAACTGACATCAGCATAGTCAAGTATGGGAATCAGAAAGAACTGTGCAAGCGCAGTTTTAGTGGCAGTGTGAAGGAAGTTCCGCAATCGTCTGAGTGACCTGGCAGATGCATATATTTTGCGACTGACGTGCTGGAGCTGTGGACCCTCAGACAGATATTTGTCAATCCAAACGCCAAGGTTCTTAACCGTCTCACATACTGAAATAGTAGTCCCGTTAAATTTTACCTGGGGAACTTGTGACCAATTTACCGTTGGAATCGTCCTTGAGCTCAACGGATTTACCTGAAGCCCATTTGCCTCACTCCACTCACAAATTTTTGCCAAATCCTTGTTCAATGCATTAATAGGGTAGTTGACTAAAAAAATCTAATTAGTCCGTCAGATAGATTTCCAAAAAATATTGGACACGTATTTTTTCTTTTTTCACGTAAACAAAAAATGAAGACGATACAGAGCGTTGAAAATTCGTGTGACGTCACTCCTCGCTACAATTTTTACCGAGCCGTAACGTCACAAGCCCCCACTCCTGATCTTTGATGCTTTGTATCTTCGTCAGTTTTTATAGATTTGATAAAGGAAAAAATACGTGTCCAATATTTTTCTATAATCTAACTGACGGACTAAACATAATCATCAATTTTTTACTCAGGAAACATCCCTATTGCATCAGCCAATTCTGCAAGGGGAGCTTGCTTGTAGATTTGTAAATCGTCTGCATAGAGGTGGTAGGAGGAGAGAAGTTTTTTGGAGATAACATTTATAAATTTTGCGAAGAATAAAGGAGATAAAACTAAACCCTGAGGTACACCGGCAGTTGTATAAAATTAAAAAAAGACATAAATTACTTTTCTACATAAAGAAAACCTATAAGAAGTCCATGACATTAAAAGAACATGGTAAATCACTCAATATTGTGCGTACCAACTTACATTTGCAGTAATGTGTGGGAGAACATATTTTTCAACTTCAATGTTATGTTTTGTTGAATCGGTTTGTAGATTAATATTTAATGAAAAAAAATTCTGTGCCCTCAATGAGCATTCTAATTACCCAATATATTCGGAGCTATTAATGTTTCAATATAATTCCACCCGCGGTATGACAAATAAATGCTTAGTAAGGCGTAGGCCTTTACTACGGCATTGTGAGTCATGCTTGTGAGACATGACATTCCCGTTGCTCTACTTGTTATACATAAAGGTACGGAACCCTTCGTGCTGCTGGTTTTTAGTTATAATATCAGCAAGGCTGCACCGAGAATGTGGCCTATCACTAGACACATGTCTAGTGATAGGCCACATTCTCGGTGCAGCCGAATAGGTGGATGTTGTGGGGTTTTGAAATGAATGGTGAAAATTATAAATAGAAGGGAATTACAGACTTTTTCAAGAAGAATTAAGTTATGTTTTTAACCGACTTTTAAAAAAGTAGGAGGTTCTCAATTCGGATGTTTGTATTTTTTTTTTTATGTTTGTTCGCGCATAACTCCGTCGCTTGCCAACCGATTTGAAAAATTCTTTTTTTGTTGGAAATGGTCCCATGAAAATTTTATCGAAATCGAACAAGCGGTTTTTGAAAAATCTAAAAAATATATCTACATTGTCTACATTGACGACCTTTTAGTTTACTCTGCATTGGAGCAGTGCATTTTTTTTACACCAATGTAATTGGTTCGTTTAGGTGGGGGAGGGGAGGGGGTGTAGGTACCACTAAAAAATGAAAAATAAAAAAACTTTTTACAAAAAAATACAACCGACTTCCACAAAAAATCAAAAAAGTACAAAATAACTTGAATTCGGAAGTCGGTGTTCAAAAAACGAAAAAGGAACCACAAACACCGAGTTCCGAATTAATGTTATTTTGTACTTTTTTGATTTTTTGTGGAAGTCGGTTGTATTTTTTTGTAAAAAGTTTTTTTATATTTTAACTTACTGTTTTTCTTACATGGTTTTACTTTTTAACATGTAGGTACTTACATCTTGGTCGTAAGGCTGTAATTTAAAAATTGACTAAAGAAACTAAGGTTAAACATGTTTTACCTATTACCATTAAATATGGCATAATGCTTACTATAATCCGGACACCTCGTTAATCCGGAAAGGAACTTGTTTTTGCCTCTCCGAATCAACGAGGCCCTACTATATATGGTTAAACAGTTTTATAGGGGCCTAACTTCGAGTAATTTCTCATCGATGTTTAGCACTGAATGAGCAGCTTGTAGCTCAATAGTAAAAGCCACACGGGTCGATCTTAAAGGCTTGCCGAAGTGAGCCTATAGATGTGTGACTCCATCGTGTCGTTGCCGTTGATCCCAGCTGTAATTTGTAGGCAGTCGTTATGGATTGTCAGAAGCCAGAAAATCTGACACCAGTCTTGGCAAGAAGCACTTTCTTTTCCAGCTACTGGTTTATACACAAAAGGTAGTTGCTACACGTAAAACAGCTGAACCCGTTTTGTCAGTAAGCCTACGTTGGGAAAAGGCTAGGCTATGATCAAATTAAATACTGAATGAATAGATCCAGTGAATCTATAAAATCAAATTTGATTTTTTTCTTCCGATTTGACCTATACAAATGTGCCCCAAACTATTTTAAGAATCTAGCTTTCGTATCTAATTAGTGGTTATTACGTAATGCGTCTACAAACGCACAGACAAACAGACAAAAACTCCAGCTTTTTGTGTTCTGTCTTTCTTCTAACATTTCTCAGTTATTTTAATGCAAAAATATTCAATGTACAGACACAGCCAGTCTACGATTTTATCATAATGTATAGGGAACGTGCAGAAACTATAGGTAGGTGGCAGGCGCAGCACAAACGCGTCAATGTCAAGTATATTTTACTTATAAGTTTCAAAGTTGCAACGCTAGATGGCACGGTCTACTTCGGGCACGTTCCCCTAAACGGGGGAAGTATAGGCAGCACAGGTCAAATAATTACAATGTAAAAGTTTCAGATTTGCAACACTAGATGGCATAGTCTACGCCGAGCACGTTCCTTAAATAGATAGATATTATAAAGCTGAAGAGCTTGTTTGCTTGAGTGAACTCTCTAATCTCGAGAAACTCTGGTTCGAATTGAAAAATTCGTTGATTGTTGTATACCTAGCCCATTTATTGAAGAAGATAGATGTTGATAGGCTATACCTATAAAATCACGCTGCGCCCAAAAGGAGCGGAGAATGAATGAAAAATGTTGAATAATCTATACTAATATTATAAAGAGGAAAGATTTGTATTTTTGTATGTAACGAATAAACTGAAAAACTACTGGACCGATTTCAAAATTTATTTCACTGTTGGGAAGCTATACTATCCCCGGGTGAAATAGGCTATATTTTATCCCCTTATTCCCACGGGAACGGAAACTACGCGGGTGAAACCGCGAGGCGCTGCTAGTATTTAATAAAATAGTCACACAAATCGTGTGACTATCACCCGTACTGCGGTACGGGCGATAGTCACAGTACGGGCGATAGCCACACGATTTGTGGGACTATTTCCTATTTTTTTGGACCTGGCCGCCGTTCAGTACCTTCTGTTTTCCAGAGACGAGCACTCCTACAGCACTGAGGGATTTTCGCAGATGAATGCCTTTTAGACATCGGAAAAATCGATCACTTTTAAGCTAAGCTTTTTTTTAGTCTTTTTCACGTTTTGTTTTATTAAAACGTTGCGTGCTGTACCTACTTATTGTAAAATTGAATATTCATGACAATGACATGAATTGACATTAACCAAAATTAGTAAAAATACGATTTTTAAATGGGGAGGCGAAGGCAAAGTCAATTACAGATGGCGCGACAATCGTTGGTACCTCATTCACTCATTCAGCCGTCCGCAACTCTTTGGGGTTATGCATTAATCATGCTTTGTTTTCAAAATAAAATAATTAGGTGTTCCTGTGTGTCTTTCGTAAAATAAAATGTATTCCTCGTTGACTGTGGCTCAATTAAAAGAAGAGTTGCGCAAAAGAAAAGCTAAAACAACAGGCAAGAAGGCTGTTCTCATAGCTAGGTAGGTATTGAATATTTACACAAAAATCGACACCATTATTTTATTTGTGCATAAATCACAACGTGTATAATTAATTTCTGTATTTATTGTTCCAGATTAGAAGCATATGATTTAAATTTTAATATAGTAACTGAGGATAGGTAATGAAGATGAGTTCTGTCACGTTTCAGTTCTGAGAGTCCCAATAACTCTTTCTTTGCACAGCGTGCTTCATAACGTAATGATCTTCTTGATTTAGATTGCTCTTCACACTTAGAAAAGGAGAAAATCGAGGGGATGGCGCCTTTCTTCAATAACTTCTTTTCCAATTTAATACCTGTAAATAAATGCATATATGTTATGTAATAGGTACTTATATTTCCTCTTACTAAATGTTTTTACTGTTATTGATTGAATATCTCACCCGTATACTTGCTTTCTTCATAATAATCACTTGGTTTAAAATGTTTTGCACATAACCTCGAAGTCGGAGTCGGCTTCCAATTTTTCCGACGTATTGCTTTGATCCAAGATTGCAAGCATTTTTTGTCTCTAGGAAAACGATGAATTCCAATATTTTCACAATTATAAGCACAGCATCGCGGCATTTCGTTAATTTTATAATGCAAAAAGTTTAATCACTTAAAACATATGTTTTGTTTTGACCAAGTTTTGAGTTTTTGACAGTGCGTCAGGTACCAACGACAAGACGCCACCTACCGAGAGAAATTGGCGCTTTTTCTCCCCATTAGGTACCTATTGTTGATTCAATAGTTATGTTGTTTGTTTCCCACCGACACATCTGCAGTTTTATTGTGAGTAGTACGGCCTGTGGCCGCCCACCTACCTCTATCCCAATAACTTTACTCTTTGCTCTATCCACAAAAATGTGTCGAATTGATATTTTATAAAGTTCAAGCATTCCTTAATAAATGTACGGAAAAGGCAGCTTATAAGGAAAAAATAAAAAAAAGTCTTATTGCAATAAAATATATTTATTTATTGGACGCTTGTATGCACACAGCACCATAGTTATAATCTTTAAACGATTTTATAAAAAAGCACTTTTCAAGCAAACATGTAACTACATACATTACTTTGTTCCAAGACTTCTAGCTACTGAATTATTATAACATAAACCATGAAGGTAGGTCTTTTGTACAGTATATCATAATATGTATCTACTAGCAATACAAAAATGGCTTTCAAAAATGCTATTCTGTGTAAATAATAACAACTACGTTTTTTGTTTCAGATATTGTATAAAACTTACAAAATGAATGTAAATTATTTTAATTAAAAATAAAATCGATGTATTCTTACGTACTGTCTAAAAATCACTTGTAGGAGTACAATCAATGGTCCTCATTTTTATACTTTTCAAATGAGCATGAAATGAAATTGACAATATACAATAAACATCTGGTTAATGATTTCCATAACTTTCGACAGAACAATAGCGGTACAGGTGAATATTTAAAGTGCGAGTATATGACCGAATTCGAAACTATGAGAAAAACACTGAGATTTCTCGAGCCCGATTTTGATGAAAATTAAAACTATATCACTGGATTTTTGAAAAATCGGTATTCCTAGTCAGGAAACGAAACAAGGCCTTTTGCAAAATAAACACACGCCTTGTATTATTACACCAGCTGAAAGTTTCGCTAGTAAGGATTAAATACTGTGAAGTAATAACAGCAAATTAAAGCAAATCTCATTTCTTGGCTACACGGAATACCATTTTTTTTTAAATAAAAGGTGTTTTAGTTTTTATCAAAATCTCTTATTTCAGTGTTATCCGATATCCCTCTTAGTTTCGGATTTGGCCATCCACAAAGACTTTAAAAATTTCACCCGGTATAAATTCACCTTGTATGAAGATTTGATTTTAAGAGGTGCGGCAAAAGGGGGCATAAAATTGAGCTACAGACATTATGATACAAGTGAACTAAGTTGCTCATTATACACAAGGCGAGGCCGCGAGGGCGTAAATCAGCCGTGTTTCTAGAGAGCAAGTTGCTCACCGAATTTCATACGCACTTTTTCAACACACTTGCGAGGAAAAAACAACAATTAACACACAGCAACAAATGCGATACCTACAAACAAAATATAAAAATTATGAGAAATGGCGCGCAAGGTTTTTTTTTGCATGCGCCAAATTGTAAGGTGGTTGACTACATATAGCCATACAGTCTACTTCAAATTTATAATTTTAGTGATAAAATGAAAATATTATATACAAAGTATTTTCAATTATGAATAATTTGATAATAATAAATGGCTTTCGTCATAATTACACACTTATTTATTGTAAAAATCTAAATTGATTTTCAGCGGCATAAAAATCCCTCGTTGTAAAAAAAAATACAGTTAGATACTAACATAACTTTGTAGGGATAATTCTATTATGCACTAGTGTGTAATATTATTATGCTTGTGTGTTATAGTTACGTTTATGGCCCTAAGAACGATGTAATAAGGCTCACTATACGAGCAAGTGTGTTGAACATGACTGCATTAACAGATTCTGAAAAAAAAACACAGTCACAACGAAAATGGGTAATATACTTTAAAATGTTTTTGGTTGCTATTGATTATTTCCAATTAGGATCAAATAAGCCTTTTTGACCAACTGAGCTTTGCGTACTAGAAAAGTCACAAATCATGAATAAAAGACTTTTCCCATACATTACTGCCACATTTCAACAATCCACCCTGTTTAGATTACTTTTACAATTGGCAAGCATGTGACTAAATAATTTAACTAATTAATAGGTGGGATTCTTTTCGAGCTAAAGAATACGTTAAAATTTAATCAGATCATCACTTCCGTCTTCTTGGCCTCTGCTGTCATTATTGCTAGTAATCTCAATAGTTGGATTTTGAACATCAAAATTTTTTGGTGATACCTTTCTTCTAGGCGGAATTGGTGCTTCGTCTAAGATACCTGTTATTCCTAAATTTCTACTTTGTTCAGCGAAAGCTTTGACTTCTTGGTTGATTTCGACTCGGCGACTGCTCGGCGACAATTTCATTCTGACGGGCGGACTCGGCGCAGTTCTAGAGTACATCGGGCGGTTGTCAAATATTGACGTGTTAATCGGATTCATACTGCCAGGTAATAAGGCTGCTGTTTTACTTCTCTCTAGAGAATACACTTCACCAGAACATTCTTCTCTTTTCTCAATCGTTTTTTTGTGGTCGTCAGTGTAAAAAGTCGCCTTTTTAGTGTATTCGGAATGAAAATGCCTATGAGCCTGAACATCTGACTTGCTTCTTTCGAGTGTAAATGCACCATTAGTATGTAGATGACAACTGAATGAACTAGTATTCACAGTGCAAGCAGGTGCCGTTGAGAATGGTACTGCTGGTGCCCACAAACATGCTCCCTCATTTCTTGGTACTAGCAATAGAGGATCCTGTGAACAAAACAAATTTAAATTTGAGTTTTATCAATACATAGTTTCTGTTTAGGCTTAAGTAAAGCATTAAAAATTTATGTTATCACAAAGTCTATATTTCTAAAATAGGTAATAAAAATTTATTTAAAGATATTTCAGATAAGACAAGAAAGATATAATATTTCAAAACTCTTAAGACAGGTATAAATGCATAAATTAAGGAAATGTTTGTACCTTCCCAGTGATTGCAAATATTTTAGACTGCAATGCATGAAGCCTGTTGCGTAGATATTCATAGGAGCTTTCTCTAAGTTTCATGACCCACTGTACTACATTGTCTTCCGCACGAGCAGCAAATACATGTCGTTTTTCAGGTTCATCTCTGTAATCATTTTTAAAATAAATACATATACTACTAAATAAATACAACATAACCACCAAAACTTTATATAAAATAGATTGGTATGGATGTTGCTAGCTATTCCTTAAAACTGGCTGGAACACTTTTCCCATAATTGGGCTTGTTTAAAGCAGTAAAATATTTTATTTAAAACTGAAATTCATCTTTAATATACCACACTATACCTACCATTATAACATAAAAAACTTACATAAATGATATTGAAAATGAAAATGGAATGCTCTGTCCATGTTCCATCTGTATTGAAGAATTCTCTAATATAAACATTCCCGCTGGACACTTTGTATCAAACTTGCCCATTTCACTTATTTTAAAATAAAATAAATAATTATTTATTAGCCGAAACCATCTCTCTTTGAAAACTGAAATGAAATAATCATAAATAAAATAACACTGGAAGGCCAGAAGTGGGAATGAACTGAAGAATAAAATTGACTGTGCTTTAACCCAAGTTGGTAACTAATAATTGAAAATCATATTGGCCCTGCATTTGGTTACTCATTGGTTTTGTATTTTATGTATATGTTACTACAATAAACACTTTTTAATGTCATATTAGCCTTTATAAACTTTAATAAGAATTATAAATAATGGAGTTGAGTACCTCCTTAGCAGTCCTATGGACTCTTTAGGCATAATATGCCTACAACATATTATGTTGCATCATACACATAGCTATGAGTGACTAGTATTTATACATGATATGAGTTATAATTGGGTATCTTTTTATAGCATAAAGTTCACAATAAAAGGGATACTTTCATGACTCATCCCTAAATAACTTTGAGGAAAATGTAAACAAGTTCGTATGTTTGCCATATTATCCAGAATATATATACTGACCTGACTGATTACGATAACCGCCATTAGAAATCTTTTTATAGTTTAATCTTCCTTCAATTACACAAGGTTGATCGCTCAGTTGAGCGAGTTCACGAATATTGCATTTCATTTGGACATACAGTGTTTAGATCATAAAAAAACATAAAAGTAACACGTAGAAACATGTACAAACTGCAATATTAATCAGTTTAATATAACATTACACATCATTTACTAATGTATCAATACGATTGATTAACATCAACATAAATCTTGTACCAAGAAAGGATAAGAAACAGAAACTGATGGCAAATTCAGTGTTGCCACACGCCAGATCGAGAAATCTGGATAGAACGGTCGAAAAATCTGTACAAAATCTGTATGAACACAAAACACTAAAATCTGTATAAAATCTGTAAAACTGTAATAAAATCTGTACAAAATCTGTTTAAGAAAACAATATTTATTAATTTTTGTACATATTTTTATTCATTTTAACAATCATATTTTTATCAACTTGGAGTTTATAACAAGGTTCATCAAAGAAGTTGTTTCGTTAAAAGAAGTCCCTCAATCGTTTGTAAATAAATAAACACTAAATTATTATACACTAAAAAGAGATACATTTTCAATCATTTCATCATAGATTATGTGAGGAAGCGAAAATGACGAAAATCTGTATAAAAGTTATGCTAAATCTGTAATCTGTATTGGTGATGAAAAATCTGTATAGATACAGATAAATCTGTATATATGGCAACACTGGGCAAATTGCCCTGTACTTGCATCTTTTTAGCTATCAATTGTGACGTGCCAGTGACAGTATGGTGACAGCACACTTTTTTTTTTTTTTATAATTTAATGACCTGGTAACAAAGACCTTTAGGTCAAGTCTTTATTTGTTGCACTGATTTGCACTTCTTCACTTGCAGCTTTGCAGTACTTTGGTTGGAATTTGCACTTTATTTTAAATGGATTTTATAGTATTTTTGATATATTTGTATATGGGTTTGTAGCTGTTTTTGTCTTTTAATAACTGTTCAAGTGGCGGCGGGCGGGATTCAAAATCACATTTAACTTTCACTTCACTTAATTCAATAGCTAACACTAGTCTGTCAAGTAAGAAATTCTGACATGAGAAAATGAGATGTTCTACAGTTCCTTCAGTATTTTCACAAAACGGACATATATTGTTTGAAATAATATTCAATCTTGCAAGGTGTGACGGTGCAGTATTATGGCCAAAGCGCAGCCTGTTTATCGTGGTGATAAAATCTCGGCTTACATCCTCCTTCAGTTTATCGTACCAAGGTTTAATAGGTAATCTTTCTTGAATGCTTCCATACCACTTTCCTTTCGTATCTTGATCTTTTTTCCATATTTCATACCACAACTCATAAATGTTTTGATTAATGCTTTGTAAGAAATCAGTCATAGGGATGTCCATTGTATTTTTAACATCAACAGAATTATAACCCTCATATGCGGCTTTATCAGCCATTTCATTGCCAGTGATACCACTGTGAGAGGGTACCCACAGGAAGGCAATTTGTATATGTTCAAGATGATATTGGTAAATTATTTGTTTAATGAAATAAAGAATAAAGTTAGACTTAAATGTTACTGTAAGGCTACTTAAGGCCTTTATCATGCTTAAAGAATCAGAAACAATTAAAAAGTATTTACAGTTACTTATTTCACGTATACATAGTAATGCCTGATACACCGCATATGCCTCCGCTGTAAATATAGAACAAGATTTATGCAGAACAAAGCTTTGAGAGAATTTTCTGTGTGGATCATACAATGCTGCATGAACATAATCACTACTCTTGCTACCATCAGTGTATAAAGTATAATAACTATTGTTTTGTTCTAAAAATTGTAGCATATCTAAATTGTTATTAATTGTATTTTCAAACACTTTTACAGGATGTGAAATACATTGATATGTGAAGGAGTAACATGGCCATGGAAATTGTTTTCTAATATTGGAACAGCTATTGTCTATTTCAAGTAAGATGTTGGATAACATTGGGGAAATACCATTCAACATATCAACTTTTGTCTGTGTCTGAAAATTTCTGTGAGTAGAAGGTAATATTTTATTTATTATCTCTCTGTTATTTGATGATATTAATTTGAGAGAATATCTTTGTGCAAGTAATAGCCTTCTTAAACTTAAGGGCATGATTTTAGTCTCCACTTCCATGGCCCTTATGGGAGTGGAGCACATTGCGCCAGATATTATTCTCAAAGCCCTATTCTGCATTATATCTAATTTATTTACATGTGTACTGTACATATAAGCTAGTGAGCTATAATCAAAATGGCTTCTAACAATTGCTTTGTACAATAATGATAATGTTTTGGGGTCTGCCCCCCATGATACACCAGCAAGACATTTCATTAAATTTAAACCTTTTAGGGCGCTTTTGGAAATGTGCCTAATATGTGTTTCAAAAGTCAATTTTTGATCTATTATTATGCCCAAAAATTTCTTACTATTTACTCTAGGAATAATTTCACTGTTGTAAGTAACATTAGTTGTGGAGCTATCATTGCCAAAAATCATTACACTGCTTTTAGATGGGTTGATTTTTAGGTGTAGTAAATCATTATAATATATAAATAATTGATTTAAAGCTATGTTCACATTGTCAATTGCCACTTCTAAATTATAGCTGCTGCTGTATAAAACAATATCATCAGCAAATTGCAGAATATTTACATCAGTATTATTTACAAATTTACAAATTTCACATGTGTAAATATTGTACAGCAAAGGAGACAGTGTAGCACCCTGCATTGTACCTCTTGAAGCAGATTTTGGTCCAAATAGTTTATTGTTATGTCTTACATATAGTGTCCTGTTATTCAAAAAGTTAAAAATCCATTTACATAACTGACCAGGAATACCTAATCTTGACATAATTTGGACAAGTATAGCAGGATCTACACTATCGAAAGCACCTTGAACATCTAAGAAAGTACAAACTGTGTGTAATTTTTTATTCTTTGCATTTTTCAGGTCAGAGATGAGAGAAGTAAAACTATCTGCACAGCTGCGGCCACGACGAAAACCATACTGAACATGTGGAATGATACCATTGGATTCAACATACCAATCAAGACGTAATTTAATCATGTTTTCAAAAATTTTACCTAGACAAGATGATAATGAAATTGGTCGATAGGAACTAGGAAGTTGCGGAGGTTTCTCTGGCTTGAGTATTGGAACAACACATTGTGTTTTCCAAGATTGCGGGATAGATTTAGTATACCAAAGCAGATTAAGAACGTTAAGAAATATCTTTTGGGCCGATTCGTCTAAATTTTTAATCAATAAATAAGGGTAGTCATCCAAACCAGGAGTTGTATTTCGTCTACCTTGCAGAGCCATTGTAAATTCGCGCCATGAGAAGGAATCTAATAAAAATTTTGAATTTCGATTATCATTGTTTAAATCAAAAAGGTTTTTTATATCATCAGAATCAGTTAAATTTGTGTTATCAGATAATTTATCTAAAAATGGAATAATGAACTCATCTCTATATGATTTATTGCCAGGTCTTATACCTTTGAACATCTTTATAAGATTCCAGATCTTACTTATTGGAGTAGTTCTATTAAAACTATTACATAAGTTGTTCCATCCAACTTTTCTCTGTTCCGAGATGGTTCTTTTTTTCTGTGCATCTTTTCTCTTGTAATTTAAATAGGTTTCCAAACTAGGCTCACTTCTATATAGTTTCAATGCATCATAGGAAGCAACAACGCTTTTTTCACAAATTTCATTCCACCAAGGAGCTGGGGGTCTGCTTTTAAAGTTGTTCAATTTAGTTAGCTTTGGGATTGTTAATTCTTTTAGAGTATCTAATCGAAAACAGAAATCATTATAAGTTAGAATAGGATCATGTAGTTTAAGAGTCAAATCATTAAATATTGTTTTAGAAACTTTTTTGAATGTCTCCCAATCCGCTTTTTTATACAAAAACTTATCAACTGGAGGACTAATGTCATATCTATCTATGAGTAATGAAATTTCTGTTATAGTTGGGTAGTGATAACTTCCCATGGTATCATCATGCACAGACCACTCACACAATGATGCAAGACTAGAACTAATGAAGCTAACATCAATGGCAGAAGGATTTTGTCCTGGCCGATTGACAGTTGTATAACTGCCGTCATTTAAAATACATAGGTCTAAGTCATCGATTATATTATACAAATCCTGACCTCGACTCTTAGTTGATAGACATCCAAATGCAATGTGGTGGGCGTTAAAATCACCACTAATAAATATAGGTTTAGGAAGATCTTTAATTATGTCGTGCAATCTATGAATTCGTATGTGCGCACTAGTTGGTGGGCAGTATACACAGAGCACAGTTAAACTGCCGCGTACCGTGCATACGGATAAAGCTACTGTTTGAATATTTTCATAAAATTGCGTATTTATTATATTATATTTAAGATATGGTCTGATTAGTATTGCTACTCCGTTATGAGCGTTACTCGAATTTTTGTTATAAATATTGTATCCAGGTATCCTAAAATTGTTATCTTTAAACCATGTTTCGTTAAGTAAGCAAATATCAATATTTTGTTTATTTAAGAATTGTAACAATAAGGGTTTTTTACTATTAGCACTCTGAATATTATACTGAGCAATACGTAGTTTAGATAGAGAAGAATTTGGATCCATTACTTAAGATTTTTAATTAATGTAGCTTTAATACTTTTTAAAGTAGTAGGTGTATTATCTCCCTTATTACCCAATTCTACCAACGTCTGTACTAGGGCCATAAGTACATCGTTGTTGTCAATAATTTTATTTTTGATGTCTTCACTAGGTAAGACATCATTTGATTTATTTACATCATTCACAGATTTATTTACATATGTAGTATTCTTATTTACAGAGGTATGTACAGGCTTATTTACAGATTTATTTACAATATTATGTACAGGCTGCATTCTTGGCGGCGCTAGCGGAGGGAATTCTGTAGTGTCATTTATTTTCTTGGTCAGGGTAGCACTTGCATAAGTAATTTTCGTTTTCTTTTCAATTATTTTCTTCATTTTAATCGGACATAATTTTGAAATTGCTAGATGGGGCCCACTGCAGTTTACACAACAGACCTCATTTGGTTTGTCACATTCCTTATATAAGTGCTCACCTCCACAAATAGAACATCTTTGCTTGCTATTACAAATTCTTGCTGAGTGGTTAAATTTAAAACATCTAAAACATTGTTGTAAAGGGGGAACATATTCGAAAACCCTATAAGAAAATAAGTCATATTGTATACTGTCTGGCAGTATATTGGAAAGAAAAGTGATGCTTACTGTTTGCAGTGGGACACGTTCTTGGCCAACTTTTTTAGTGAATCTTCTTACTGCGATAATTTCATAAATTGATGATAATTTTGTATATAATTCTTTATTTGAGATGTTTGAAGGAACAAATCGTATGATGCCAGTTTTTTCAATCTGTGCAGCTGGTATAAATGCTCTCATGTTGTGCTTTGTTAAGAAATTAGTATTATTAATAAAATTATTAGCTGTATTGTACTGTTTAAATATAATAGCTATTTTATTAGCGTTTACTCTTTGAATTGCCGTCACACCTTTTATTTCATTGGAAAAAATATGATTCAAATAAATTGGGCTCTTGTTGCCGATTCTATCCTTGCCGTTTGCTTCAATAAATACCTTAAACTCTGTGTTATTACAGTTTTCGGGATAAAGTCTTTTATAATTTGGCTTGAGGTAAGGCATAAAAGGGTTCATACGCTCACCGCCGCCGCCTTCGCCACAGTCCATTTCCTTCATTTCGTTTGTTTCCTCAGCCCGAGGACGTTTATGAGGGGCGGGCGGGTTATCCCCGCCCCCCTCGTTACCCACCATTTCGGCGAGCTACCGTATATAATTTAACAGCTTTTTAGTCACTTTAAACCCAAAAATCCTCCGAAAACAATTAAAAGGAATTTTGAAAGAAAATTTCAAACCGCGCTTTTTCGAAGTTCCCGCCAGAATCCGACAGCACACTTGGATGTCAGTCTGACGCACTTGCTGTCATGTTGTAAGTGGTCTATGGTGTTGTGGCGGGTGGCGGGTAGAACAGCTATGGATCTTGGTATTGCCCAAGTTTAAAACCCTTTCTGTGAAAAGTTCCTTGGCCCACACCTTGGCCAGCGTGCAGTTTCGGCAGGCTAATTATGTTAGAAATAGCAGTCACTGATAATTCTGCAACGATCACGGAGTCGTCCACTTTGTTAATGTCGAACAGTTATGAATTATAAGGCGCGTTCACACGAGCACTTTTACAGCTCGAAATTGCGCGCTCCTTAGCATTCTTACAGACTTAAAAATCTTAATGCATTTTATTCACCATAAATGCATAGCCATCGTCCTAATGCGAGCGTATAATACGCGGTCATGATTTCAATGTGTTTAGCAAAATTTGTCGACGACGCAATCAACCAAATGAACGCGATAATCGCGTATTCCCAGTGAACGAAAATAAACATAAAAACATTACTTCTAAGATCTCGGCGCGAATCTTGACACAAAATCCCAAACTCACACATCGAAACAACTTCGTTAATTCGCCGAATAACATTATTACCTTATTTACAAAGAATTTGGATTTAAATTACCATACAATGGACAGGCCGTAAACGACATTTTTAGTGACGCCACTATGCCCACCATTCGTCGCCCGGGATGTTTTATGTATCAAAGGTGCATTACAAAAATTAATCGTGATAGCGATGGTAAATAAATATAGAATTGGGTATTTTACTAGGTACTTATAAAAAACATAATTCTATTTTGTCCGTCTGTTGGATTTTCAAAAAATATTGGGAATATTTTGTAATTTCAAATCGTAAAATTATAGCGCATCCAAATTCAAGAGTGGGGACTAGTGACATCACGTCCCTGGTAAAAGAATTAAATTGATCTTGTGGAAATCTAAAAGAAAATATAGTGTATAGAAAATAAATATTGTGTGAGGTCGGGGACTATCATCAAAAGTTTTTTCACACATATGATTTAAAACACACACACAGCCGCAATTTTAGATTTTAATTTTAACCAAATTCCACTCAACTCAATCGAGAGATATAATTTGAACGAAGATAGTCTTGTGTTTTATAATACAGCAGCGATGTTATAGGTAACTAACTTTTACCTACAATAACTAGTATATCTTGCATAGTGCCGTCCCCATAGAGAAAATGTGTGTATTGTATTTTAGCTTGTAATCAAAATGATAAATGTCACTGCATTATTGTCAGGTAGAAAAGTAAATGTTTGGTTGGCATAACATCATCCCCACTGACTTCGTAAAAACGTGGCACAATTCATTAAACGACTCATGTTTAATAGAAATATAATAAACAGCGATGTATTTACACGTGAAACCGAATTTAGCATTATTTTTATGCAAATGTGACTTATTTATATACCACTTCACTGCACAAGAAGGCATTTTTAAACATATATATACCTAACGCTAAATCCGGTAAATAATAATCGAGCGCCACTATCGCCTACTGCGGACGAACTAAAACACGTGAGTGACGCAATTGGTAGGTAATTCTGCCGCGGTAGGCGGGGGCCTACCGCGGCAGAATTTGCGTTGGGTCATTTTTTAGAGTTAGGAATGCTTCCATGTTTTATTTGCGTTCACTGCGTATTCCATTTTCGGATATCGCGATAGCCACTTTGTATCAGGACAACAACGCCAACGCCATCATGACCAAGTTCACTTTAAGAAAAGCTACGGCGCTGTCCCCTGTACTGACCACTTAATACAGAATAATATACGATATGACAAGAACGTCGCAAGAAAGGATCATTAGATGGAAGACTTGCGTACGTTTCAAAGACGACTGAAATACGAACTGCGCGATGAAATTTGTGTCTTTCGTACGCCAAAACGCAGAAAAGCAGGGTATGCAAGATGAAACTGTAATAAATCGATAGATTGACAATGACGAGAGTAGGTACAGGAGCCAACGAAGCGAATACGAATATTTTAACTAGGATTGTTAGGGTTTTCTTTTTTACTTTGCTGATATACTCGAGAATTCATTTGTAACAGAACAACGAGCATGCACCGTTTTTAAACATAACGAACACTAGTAAATGCTCGCAAAAAATGTTTAATTTACGAAGATGTCAAACTACAATGACGAAATTATTCGGCTCGTCAAAAACCTCCGAGCAACTGACGCTATTCAGTAGAATGCTCGCTAAAACGCTCCTGTTTAATTTCAACAATAGAACACTCGCTAGAATGCTCGTTACAACTAAATGCTCAAGTCTATCAGTAGTCGTAGGAAGAACAAGCGAGGCGAGCTCGAAAATTATTACAGGCCCCCTTGCAACCATAAACTACGATTTCATTTTGAACTACTTCAGTATCGGGGTGACCTTGCATATTCTTATGAAGGCTGATAATAACAGCAAATAATACAAACTCATTATAATTATTCGTTTATTTTTAACTTTTAGTACAAAATAAAACTAGTACACAGGGATACATCTCAAACCTAGCATTTGCAAGTTGAATAGTCCGAGGCTTACGACGATAAGTCTTCTCATTTGTACTATTTTAGACACTATAACGTCACACAGATTAGCTCACTATTCCCCATCAAAAATAAAATTAATCATAACTGAATAATGTAATCACTCTTCGAGTTAATCCGACCAACATAGATGTTTTATTGCCGACATTACACTATACACTATTGGTACCTACTTCAGATTAGATTTTTAAGCTTACTTATCAATATAACTACAAATACATAATTTTGAGGTTTGGAGCGGCATTGATGAGTTTTTCAGGCACAATCAAACCAGTGCACCCCAATGTTTAAAATACATGAAACAACACTTTCACTCTGCACCACTGTCTTCATTTATAAAATGACATTGGTATAAAATTTAGACAGTAGGTGCTGTTTCAGAGTCGCCTATGTATTAAAAACATATCTGGAAATACGCATTTACAGAATGTTAATATTCATCGATCTCAAGTGATTAAAACTGCTCTAGTATTTTACTATTACAATCATACTATCTCGTGTTTTTATTTTTTTCATCGTCTTATCTAATAAAACATTACACCATGCACAGTAAATAAACATACTGTACAAACATAACTTAAAAAAATAGAACCGACTTTATTGACGTCTCTTACTGACCGTGGCCGTAATAATAATACAACTAATACAAAAACATTTGATAGTTCCAAAGCAACAACTTCTTTCCATGAAACATTATTCATTATTGTGTTTTGAATTTTAATGTTATGTTTTATTTTTGTGAGCTTTGATTGAATTTGGATACTGTATATTGATTTATTTCCTACAATTTATTTTCTTACGTCAGTGCACATAATTTAATCAACAAGTCTTATGCTTATCGTAATAAATCTAGTTCCCTATTAATTATTCTGAAACGAATATAATTTCTACGCTTTCCGATATTAATACTAAACTTTCAAAATATAAGGCTGCACTACCCTTTGATAGATGCTATTATAACAGAGATTTAGCCAGTACAGATCCAAATTTAAATATCTTTTTAATATACTACTAATATATAACACATAAATGTTTAAAATAAGTTGTGATAACAAGGCCCCATCGCGGTATAATCATTTTTATGTGTTTATTTATAATTAGTAGCGGGATTTCATACTATACAATTACTTTAGATTTTGGGCACTATAATGTATATGTTTGGAACTTAGGGCTCCTTTATAATAGCACCGCTCATTGGGCTTATTTGGAAACGAGTCGGTCCTTACACTTTTACGTCACAATCACATTTTTTACAGTTTCGAATTACTTAGAACACACAAATATTTGATTAATTGCTTTATCGACTGAATGTATAAAACCGTATTTACTATTTTTCGAATATCAACAATGACTTCAGAAACCCCATTACATAACAAATTGCTTATTTTTGTTAAATCTTATTCCTAAGAGGCGGATAATCGTCATGAGCGAAAAAAAGTTTATTCCTAAGTTACTTGTGGCTCGTCATCTAAATAGATGCTTTCAAAGTAACTTGTATATAAACCTTCAAAGGAACTCAGATATGTTTTAGAATACTAAGCACACAGCTTCCAATAAGGGGTGAATTCAAAGCATAATAAATTCTTATTTCAATTCTTACAGATTTATTTGGACTATGAAGTGGCTCTCGCAAAAAATGATAGGCCAGTGTTACTGACACGTGGAGATGTCTAGGTATCCTTTGTAAACTATATTTGTTGTTTAAATTAAGTTACTTTTTCGACATTGTATTGAAATAATGCAAAATTGCAATTGACTGGTCAGTTTAAATTACTTTATGTGTCTAATAAATCGGTTCACAGCGTCCATGACTATAACTCACAGGAGCATAAATAGAGTCGACATGGGCAACGTTAAAATAGTAATAAATTAAAAATTGATTATTCGGGGGCATGGACAAGCTTGATATAATTAGGCACGTCACCAGAAACTCTTTGGTCCTATTGTGTTATTATTATAGCTATAACGCGTATAACGAAATTTATCTACATTATTTGCATATTAAGTAAAATTAAAGGATAAAGTAAATACTAAACCGATAATTTTAAGTGAGGTCGTTTTGTCAGTAATTAAAAAGAACAAGAATTAACTATTTTGCAAGTGTGTAACTCAACGATTTTTTTTTTGTGTGAACACATATTTTGTTACTACTTAGATTTCGGAATCATAAAATTATACTCCGTAAGTTAGACTGCCAGAATATATAAGTTGATATTACAATTGTTTAAAACAGGATTTATTTTGTGAATCACTACTAATTGTAGTCTGACCTGAACTCACTGTGTGAACATAATGCAGTAAGTAAAAAAAATACAAATTAACATAGTAGATTAAGAAACAACGTAGCCTGATACGAACAGCTGTCGGGACAAAGTGACAACTTGAAACATATTTAAACAGCAGACTGTTTCTAAGTAGCGATTTATAGAGATTGATATATAAAGATACACGAAAGAGTTCTTTAAAAACTCCCTTACTATTGAAAATATGTAGACAAGCACATATGCATATGTTTCTTATAACTTTCATAAAAACTTGAGTTGGAAATAAGTTACAATCTTATCTAAAATAATCCTGTATAAAAATAGCGTGTCAATTTATACTACGCAATATCTAGTATTTATCTGCACCATGGTGTTTCTCTGGGAAAACTTTAACATAAAAGTCATGATTTATTTTACCATAATTTAAGCTTTTAGTACACTATACATTTCAGTTAGTTACTGGCTTCTAGCAATAAAATTGATTCTCATTACGATCTAATGAACTACCTAATATGGTCATCATCAAAACAGTACTGTCCCTATATATACGAATTAATTAAGTTATTGTAATCACATAGATACTGAACAGACAACAATAATGGTGCTTTGTGTATCACAGGACGATAGACGACCTCATTGCTTCGAATATGACATTATGAGATAGTTCTCAATGCATTTTACAATGATAACTGCGCTATAATTTACTAAAGAGTTCCTAATGCGATACTTCTCCGAGTCGATACGTAAGAAAATTCATAATGATCTATGCTATAGAAACTCGATATAAGTAAGTACAATATTAAAAATTTAAGATTTCCCAAAGTAATGATTAACATTATTCAGAAAGGAGCTTCCGTAACATCGACAAACAAAACACATAAAACAACAAACATTCACCAAACGACCGGCGCAAGAATGATCCGCTGCAAAGTCACCGAATCATGTATTTCAGACTCTAAGACCTAAATGAACACATGAAATACAATCCGCCACGGCGCAAACGTCTCGACGTCACCGAACGGAACGGCGACATAAAACTACCATTAAATAATTACACATCTTAAACGTAAAATAAACTCAATAATATACATAATTACATTATATATTCGAAAAAATAACAAAAATCGACAGTCAACATCCAGGGGGAGTCGAACGGGGCGAGACCGACCCTATTTACATAGAATACAATCCAAGGAGCGTCCCGTGCGGCCGCTCGCGCGCGGCGCGCTAGGGCTTGCGGCGTCACATGGGCGGCCGCTCCCAGTCCACGGCCGGCGCCGCGCCGCCCCACGCGCCCCAGCGCTCGCGCCGGAAGAAGCGCTTCTTGAAGTGCGCGGCGGGCGGCGAGCCGGCCGGCCGCGCCGCCGCCGCCGCCGCGCCCGCGTCGCCGTGCCCGATGCCCGAGTCGGGCGACGTGTTGCAGGCCTCGTCGGAGCGCCGCCGCTTGTCCTCCATGGCGGTGGACGCGAACGATATGATCTGGTCGAAGCGGAAGGCGATCCGGTCCTGCCACTTGCTCTCGTCCACCTCCTCGCCGGCCTCGCCCTCTGTAACGGAGCGGGCGGTGAGAGCGGGCGGGCGCGCGGGCGCGGGCGCGGGCGGCTCGGGCCGCGTACCTGGCAGCTCGTCGGCCAGCGGCGTGGACGTGCCGGAGTGCGGCTCGGGCGGCGGCGTGCGGCGGCGCGCCTCGTCGCCCGCGCCGGCTCCGTTGCGGCCGCGCCAGTATTCTGACGCCAGCACGCGAGCTTGCAGGCATGCCGCTAATCCTGCAGACATCACATCTTTTTTCATTCACCATTATATGGTATTACACGAGTTTTTATTCTAAGTACATTTCTTCAAACCTAGTACGGAGGCCGAACACTATTAAAAAACTGATTAATCATCTCTAAAAACGTCGGAGTTCTAAGCATTTTAAAATTAATTATAAAAAGAGATGTGAAATGTGAGTTATTCTTTCTGTCCTGTATCATCGTACGAACACCCCGTACGTGTAGATTTATATCGTTGCTTTGAAATAATACGGTATTATTAAAATATACTACACTAGCTACCCCGCGTAACTTTATCTGCGTCAGATAAGAGGGAGAGACAAAGAAACCCCGTTTTCACAAAATTTTTCATTGATGCTCCGCTCCTATTGGCCTTTAGCCTTCCCCGATAATAAATGGGCTATCCAACACTATTTTTTTTTAGTTTTTACCAAGAAAAGTACAAAAAGTCAAAATTTATACTGATAGAAAACTTGAGTTGTCTCTCCTAAAAATATACCCATTGTGAGCAGCAGAGACTTAGCATTTTGAGTAGTTTTTAACCGACTTCTAAAAAAGGAGGAGGTTCTCAATTCGGATGTTTGTATGTTTTTTTTTTTAATGTTTGTTCGCGCATAACTCCGTCGCTTGCCAATCGATTTGAAAAATTCTTTTTTTGTTCGAAAGGGTATACTTCCCAAATGGTCCCATGAAAATTTTATCGAAATCGAACAAGCGATTTTTTGTTAATTTCAAGAAATGATAGCAAATCTGTCGGGATAGCTGAAATCGCATGTTTGTTTATTGTTTACACCAATTTATGCCACGAATGTTTAGCTGGGAGTGAACCACTAAAAAGGGAAAAATAAAAAAACTCGGTGTTTTTGGTTGCTTCATGTTTTTGAACACACCGACTTCCGAAATTAAAGTTATTTTGGACTTTTTGGTTTTTTTTTTTTTGTTTAGAAGTCGGTTTTATTTTTTGTAAAAAGTTTTTTTAAAACACGAATGCAATTGAAAAGACGTTACGCCTGTATATTGAGTTAGACAAAGGTTGATGTGCTTCACAACGCTACCTAGTCTTGATGCGATTTTACTTCGCAACTTTTGCTTTGATCATAATTTAAAATAGAAACAGATCAAAACGGTGATAACCCACCTTCGAGCGGCTGATTAGCCGCGGCGGGCTCGTGGTACCGCGCGCTCATGTTGACGGCCGCGTTGATTATGCTCTGGTTGGAGATCTCGAGCGTTCGCTCGATCTCTCCGTTGACGAGGTCACCGATAGTGCGCGCGCCCGGCGCGGTCAGCCGCTCCTGCGACAGGTGGCGCCGCAGCGCCAGCTTGGCCGGCGACACCTGCAGGCGGACACACGGTCAGCGGCGCTCAGGGGGGACGGGCGCGGGCGCCGGGGAGGGGCTCACCTGCGTGTAGTCGGGCTGCGCGCCGCCCGCCTCGCGCTCCAGCGCGGCGGCGTGCGCGGTGTGGCGCGCCGTGTCTCGGCGCTCGTACGGGTAGCGCTCGCGCCGCAGCTCGCGCGGCAGGCGCGCGTAGCCCGGCGCCGGGGCGCTCGAGCCGCGCGGGTACCCGTGCGCGCCGTGCGAGCCGTGCGCCCCGTGCGGCGCGCTCGAGCGCACGTATCCGTTAGTGTACGCGTGGTTCTGCGCCGGCCGTGACGCCTTCCGCTGCTCCTGATCCTCGTTCAGCACTGATGTTATAATACTTTTGAGCCTATCTTCGAAGTTGATCACTTTCGGCGACTCCTGCACTTTGCCGACGACGTTGAGAGGTTTCTGTGGCTTCACAGGCGACTGTCTGTGCACGAGGTTTGGCGGCGGCTGGCCGGGGCGCTGCGGTTGAGCCCTGTGTATGGGCGGTGCCGCCTTTGGGTGTCGGTGATGGTCGAGGTGCCTCTCCGGCTCTCTCGGGTAGCCGTTCACCATTACATTTGGCTTAGTGATCTTACCAGCTTCGATCTGTCGCCCAGTCTCTAGTATCTTCTGAGCGAGAATCTCTGGGTTCTGTTCCTCAATTTTCCCGACGTCTGGGACATCAGGCCACTCTTGCGACCGCGATCTATGCTCTCTAGATTTTCTAGGCTTATTATTCACCGAATGTGGTTTGACAGTAGCAACTGGTACAGTTGGAGGTGCAACTTTTTGCTCGCTCGATCTTTCCATTTGGTTAATTTCGTTATTAAGATGTCCCACCTGAGCGTGCAATCTTTTCCGGTGCGCTAGTGTAGCCGATATCTCTTTTAATATACAATCGTGTGCTATGCTCTGAGTGATCTCAACGTCGGGCGGTATGTGGCCCAACTGACGATACTTTTCCGTTATCTCGAAAGTCCTTTGTTTGACAAGCATTGCTTGGTCAGTTTCTATATTATTCACCTAAAAAATAACAGAAGTATATTGAAATGATGACAGCAATTGAAACTAATGTTGTCATAAAAACTTAAGTACATATCATAATGATTAAATTGATGTACATACTTTAACATAAAAACCACTGGCATAATATCGTACATAGAAAATGAAAATGACATTCAATAAAGCAATGATATAAAAGGTAAAAACATCGATATAACTCAGCACAATAACATTAGTTGCCATAAAAAAATTTGTATAATATAATACGTATAGTAGGAATCACATGAAAATAAAGGTCATATATAAAACTGAATATAATAATGAAAATGGCGAGTACCGTTTTTTATCAACTGTAGTGATGTACGTACTCTTCGAAAATGAGTCTAAGCCGTCGCGATACCGAGACCGTGCTATCTATCAGGTGCATGACCGAGTGATAGTGAGCTATAAGAGCGAAAGTACCTAGGGACAGAAGCAGGAGTGGCATCCGGTCACTATAATCTTTGACATTTCATTAAAGATGATTGTTTTCAATGCACGATACTATGGCATAGTAAATAATAAAAATGAGTACCTGCGCTTGCAGCTTGCTAGCCTTGCTCTGCAGCTCTTTGTGTCTCCCCACAATTTCCTTCGCTTTGGCCAACAGATCCACTGTGTTATTGGCGTGTATGCCCAGCTCACTCATGCGCGCCTTTAACAGAGCAACACTGTCGCTTATGAGCACGTTGATCTGTTTATCTAATTGAGACGCACGCGACTTCAGTTTCTGGTTCCTCTCCTGTATCGAATACTTGGGTTTAAATTATATATTTATACACACTGACTTTTTCATGGTCTTACAAACGACATACGGCTTACTGTTCAATAATTTGCCGTAGATATTATTGACTTTGAAGATTTAACACACGAAGATCACAGTTGTTACATAGACCGGAGATTTGTGTTGTGATTGACAAGAATATTGCAATAATACGCAATGTTGCCCCAACTTTTCCTAAATCTGCTCGAAATTGGAATACATTAGTATGTAACGTTAACGAAAATAACAATAAGTGTGCTAACGGACGTATAATCATTTGTAATCATGATTTACGAAGTGGGAAAATTAGGTTTAAACTTTGCAATAATTCTTAACTATTATCTTTTTAGTCGTGATTTTATAAACCAAAAATTTTACAGAACCACGTCATGGTGTAAAAGTACGTAAGTTTATTTTATTAAAAGCATCAAATTAATTATTTTTTTCAGAATTAAGACTGGGTTATTTGGGCGTGTTGGTATTGAAAACGCTATTTCTGCCCTACCCCTCATTTATAATACGACGATGTTATACGGTATTCGTCCGATGACCTCTTCACGTGTCATCCACTCAGCCGCCGCCTGGAGCGACCCCCCTTGCGCCAGGACCAGCGTGTCGTCAGCGTAGCAGACTACGCAGACGCCGCTAGTGAGTTCGCCCGAGTGGAACTCTCGCCAGTTTCACTATCCTCATCGTGAGGGCTCTCACGCGCATGATGGCGTCCATCATCGAGCGGTCGCCCGCTTAGCCTGCACATACGGAGCCTGAGATGCTTGGTGTACGGGCAGTGCGCAGCGACCACCAGTATACCTCGCAGCGGGTATTTCTTGGCTGGACCCAAGGCCACGTCACATAATTCGGACATGGTCTACCGGAACCACTCCGCCTATACGTTGATGTCAGCAGGCCTGTCCGGTGGTGACACCCAGACCTGCACAATCGAGGCTTCCAGGAGAAGCTCTCAGTCCAGCTGCTTTAGCACCCACCGCGGACCAATCGGGGTCTATTGGACCGGCGCGGTTGAGGTCTAGTCGAAGAGGTCAAACCGGATGTACCGGTGGTTGGAATAGGTCTCCACTTCCTCTATGACGTGACAGTCGACGACGACGACGGTGACAGAGCAGGGCTGGCGAATGAAATGTCAACCACAGATTCACCTTGCATCCGCACACACGTGGGGACAGAACCCCGATTTAGGACGACCAGCCCTGTCTCCAGGGTCCAGGCCTGTGTCCGTGTAAGCTAAGTTCTTGGCATTGAGACCGAGAACAAGCACGGGGAGGGAGCGATACCTGACGACGACGATACGCAACTTCCTTAGGGACTTGTAGAACTCGGCGAGAGTTCGGCTTGGGGAGAAGTAGACTCCTACCAAGACAATCTCCCCGAACCGTGCTGCTACGCACACCTGTTCTCTCCTTACGTTCTCAAGCAAAGGGTAACGGGGGCGACCGACCGGTGGACACTGAGCCATCCAGGTCTTCCACCTTGTCCTCCCTGGGCGGGACAAAGTATACCTCGCCGATCAGTGACATTAATCATCACTGCGCCATGCTTTGGAGCAACAGGTCCCGAGCGCCAGCGCAGTCAGTGGTTGATGTTCGCCTGGAGGAGGCGTAATGGAGCCTCTATTGTAATTCCATTTCAGCCTCCTCCCGGGCTCCCTGTGTAGGCTCCGGTGCAGCAGTCCCAGCAGCGGTGTTGGCAGCGGCGGCGACAGAGGCGGCGGCTGCCGCGAAAATGCCTGTGGAGGACTTCTTGCCCTCGGCTTTGGCGGGTGGAGCGCAGTGTTCGGTCGGCGTACCAGCTGCCGCAGATGCGACGCAGTGCGGCGTGGCGTTACAAGAGGCAGTTTTGTGACCGGGCTGACCACTGCAGAAACAGAGTTCGCTGCCGTCTACCTATGAGGTGCATACAGCTCCCGCGTGGTTGCCCACTTGGCAGCGGAAACACCCCAGAGGTTTGGTTTCCAGCAGCTTCACCTGCACAGAAACCCAGCCAGAAGCCTTGAAACGTCCGAAATGGTCTTGGCCGCTATCAAGAGGCAGCTCACCACAATGGTTCGCATGTTCGTGTAGTCAGGACGTATGGTGCCTTCACCTGTTCGGCAGAGCTGCACCCGCCCGTCCTGAAAACCTCCTCCTCCGTGACGGAGTTGTCCGCGGACGACGCCCGAGTGTTCATAACGGTCATCCTTCGGCCGAGCGTCAGTGGTCGGGCCGCTGGCTGCCCCGATAATCTCCAGCATACGGGCACCAAGCTACCGGTAGTTAGAGCTCCAGAGAAAAGGACCCCCTCACAATGGGAACTGTGCCCAGAAGTACCGCTTTCAGAATCAAGCCCTTGACCTAGCTGCCCGATGAGTGCTCGGAAAAAGCGACCGTGAAGTCCATAGGGGAATGTTCATATCTCCCTTACTCTGCCACACCTAACTGCGATCATTAGTTTCAAGCAAGTTTGCGCCATTTCTCAGTAGACAAAGATTAATCTTTACCCTTCCCTTAAGCATGATTTTGGATAAGTTTAATTAAAAAGGTATTGAAACTCCTTTACGGTAGCTACTTTAATTTATCTATACTAACATTATAAAGAGGAAAGATTTTCTTGTTTATTTGTTTTTACCGAATAAACTCCGAAACAAATGGAGCGATTTTAGCCATTTTACCAGCAATAGGAAGCTAAATTCACTACTTTGCTTGCGCTGGGAAATGTATTGATTACTCATTACTCCGTACTCTCAGTACTCATTATTACCTATAAAAAAGTCCGCGAGTGTATAGTGGTAAATTTGGTATCATGATATAAATTCTTATCCATTTGAATGGTAATTTGGATAAGCATTCATATCATGATACCCATCCTATCATAAAATCACTTTAAAATTTATATTGAATTACTTCCTATTATGACAGTTATGTTAAACATATTCGCCCTCGGAAGGTACATCTAAAATTAATAGGAAATATTGTATCTGTGACAGTAACAATGATTTCGGAAAAAGTGTTACTGGAAACAATTTAGTGTAACATTGTTTGATAGGCCATGTCCGACTTAATTATAAGTATACACACATCCAAAGTTTTAAACGAATATTTATAATGTATTTAAGTCAGTAGTCGTAGTAGTAGTAGCAGTAATTTTTTAAAGTTATGGTTCAGATTTGTATATTTCTGTTTAAATAATTTACAGACAGTTAAATATTTGTCTGAAAAGTTATTTTTTACTTTATTATATCTCTGAAGGCAGAGCACTTTTTTTTCAAATCCTACATATTTCTTTGTATAAGGCTAAAAACATAGCTAAGAGTTATTGCAAAGATTGAATTTTCGGCGTAATTTTGAGGGGGCATTCCATGTAAAACGGACAGATAAAAAATGTTGATGTTTCCGATTTTAGTTATATTCGATTGTGTAATACGGATATATGTCCTCGACTCAGATACACAATATTTTTTCGGTACAATATATAGTTAGCGACTTAACTGGTTTTGAAATTTAGACTAACTAAAGACTTAAAAATCTAACGAAATTTCACATTGATCGATAGATTTTCATTTCGATAGATTATAAATTAGAAAGAGACTAATAATTCTAACCAAATACTGCGTGATTGTTAATTTTAGAGGGCGTGTGCCGCATCTACAATGAATGTCTTTGAAAATCATCATCTGTTTGCTCGGGTAGATGAATTTCCAATAGAAAGCACAGCTGTTTGTAAGAACACCAAAAAGTGTAAGCATAACATGCAACAATCAAAAGGGAATTTGGATCATACCTTTTCTTTTTCGATCTGGTGTCGTATCTCGAGCGCGTACTCGGGCGTGTTCATCCGCGTGATGAAGGCGAGGTACTGGTCGCGGAACATGTCCAGCAGTAGCTGCAGGCTGTAGGGCGTGTGCGGCGAGCGCGGGATGTCCAGCTCCGAGTGCAGGCGCGACGCCGGCTGCAGCGCCACGCCCAGCGCCGACAGCCGCTGCTCCACGCAGCCCGGCGGCGGCGCCGTCACCTGCAGACCCAGTACCACGGTCACGACACTATCTACCTGCTCGAAGCGCCTCCGTTCCGCCTTAGGACGCGCGGTGAATATTCTCCCATAATTTATAAAAATAATAACAATAAACAAAAGGAATAACACCGCCTGTCATTTAGTGCCTTTATCGGATTTTCTGGTCTAGCCAAGTAGCGGAACATAAAGGGCACAGGAAACTTTATTTAACCCTTTTTTTTCTGGATGGGAAATCATCAAATGACTCCTCCCGCTCTGGGCGGAGCGGAAGGGAGTGTCAGACTCTTATTGACTAAAACCCACCCGTGATCCTTTTCTAGTGCCCTTTGCGTTCAAGGGCCGCGGTGACTCTTTCGAACGAATTCCGCATTCAGACAGAATGTTGTTTTCAGTTAGAATGTTGAAATTGTAATACTAAATGTTTCGTTCCATGCTATTCTGCATTTTCTCAAATTTGGTGAGTAAAAAATTGTTCCATATGTTCAGTTGATAATTTATCGAGAGTCTCTCGATAAATTATTCTATTTCATAATCTTATGTAATTTTTCATTTTCCGGTGACATTAATTAACTTCGGCTATTATCCGTTACCACGTTTCCAGTGTTAGCCCAAGGAATAAGATTTTTTTATACAAACTTTCATCCACTATTTCAACCCTTTGCGGGGGGAGTTTCCTAAATTCCGTTCTTAGCGGACGGCTACTAACTATAAACTACCTCCCTGCTAAGTTTCATCTTTATAATTGCCTAACGAGCCAGCCCGCGCTGCTGAGCCATTAGCGTTAAATCCCCTAAATAATATCAATCTGACCCAGCCTGTCCCTAGCTGCCCCCCCTCAATGACCCCGCTAAGCCGAGGCCCGTGTCCCACAGGGGATGCCCTTAGCGAGCGGCCATTTAGTATTTAAGTAGTTTTAAGCCCTGGCTGGGGGCCTTAGAATCTAAGGCAACCACAGGATTGCCCGGTTGAGCAGTAACCAGCCTTAATGTGCTGAACTGCGAGTAGTCCTTTCAAGTAAAAAAAAAAAATATTCACGTACGGTGTCTTTCTTTTAATGGTTACGTGTTGAAAATCCTTCATGGATGTCCTCCGCGCTGGGACGGACTGGGGAGAGTAATGTGATTAACTCCCGCCGCGACGTCTAAGACGGGAGCGCGCGAATACGCGCTACCACCTCAATTTTACGGCGGCGGCGGACGTCCCCGAGTCCGCCGTCCCGGGATCCATTTATTCACGTACTGTACCTGCGTCAAGTGGTGATGGGAAGTAGTACTCACGGCGCCGTTATGTAGCGTGGAGGCGAGCGTGGTGGAGTGCAGCAGGTCCAGGCCGGCGATGGCGGCGGGCGCGGCGCGGCGGCGCTTGGCGCGCGCTGCACGTCTCCGCGCGCCGCCTGCGCTCGCGCTGCGCTTGCTAGCAGGGCGCCGACTACGATCTGTGACAACACAGCACCATTTCACTTTTAATTTCAATCATCCAGTTTCAATTCAGGTTTTCCATGAAAAATTGAATAAAAATTTATTATTTATAAATTGAAATTGAATTGAAAGTTTAAAGCATGCAATAATAATCTATTGATCTATTGTGATTATTCTTACTGGGGAAATGGCAGATATAAGCTTTGCTTATAAACAAGATTGTGTACTAATTAAAAACAAAAGTATTTATGGTTAACTTCTTAAAACTTCAGTTTGGTGGAATGTTGATTTGAACGGCGCCAATAGCAGTGTATGAGCGTGTGCGACATACTGGAGTCGGAGGAGGAGGCCCAGGGCGCGCCCCACTCGCGCGGCGCCGGCTCGGGCGCGGGCGGCGCGTCGTCCGTGCCGCTGGACTCCTCGTCGCTCTCGTCGCTGGAGCGCCGCACCACGCGCCGCTTGCCCACGCCCGCGCGCGCGCGCGTCCGCCCGTTCTCGCCTCTGTATAACAATCACAACATTTTATACTGCTGCAGGACTATGGCTTTGCCTTGACGACTGTTAACGTATTTGCAATTTCTAGACTGCTTCGAATATTCGTTACATATTAGTAGCAGTTCATAACTGCACTAACACATTACAATTTAAACTATATAATGTTTATTTAAGGTTCTAATTTGCACAATGAGTAAACGCATACCTGACAGCTCTAGGTCTTGCCACTTTCCGGCGTCGTTCGGGCAGCGAGGCAGTGCTGTGGTTGCTGTTCCCGTTGAGCAGGTCGGGGGTGGGCTGCCGCGTGGGCGGCGCGCTCAGGTGTCTCTTCCCGCTCCCCTCGCCTTCGTCACATCCGTTATGCGTGCCCTATCGAAAACAACACAAGTAAAGTAATCGTCTAAATAGTCCAAAGTATTTACAGTCTTCGACGTCGATACATATCTAGTAAGCTGAAAAAGATAATCGTTGACCTCCACGACCCTGATATCGATTAAGTAGCTTCCCGGGTAGTAGACGAGTCTATGCTTACAATAAGTAAATATTGTTCATACTAAAGAACAAAATATATATTCGTCGCAAATTAAAAAGTAAGCCTAATGAAAGATTTGTTCTTTTCGTATATTCCCAAACGAACACAGAACAACAAGATGAAACTACTATTTTATTTGGAATCCATAACAAAACCGCTTCAGCTTTGTTATCGTTCTCTAGGTGGTGTTCTAGGTTCGTTAATCTATCTCAATAGCACCTTTACATAGCAAATTATTCATCTCAATGTGTTTTAGATATATTTTAATCAAAATTATAAAGAAAACATGCAGGATATACATTTCAAAAAGAGTGTATTATTATTTGGTGATATTATAAATGGGTAAGCAACGGCAAGCTACAAAGAAGCAGCATACAATACTTAGGTACTGTTTGAGAGAATTGCTAAAGGGACAACACTTAAACTGCACATTTATAGAAGATGCACTAAATTGAGCAAAATGGAAAAGCCTTACTGAGGTCAATTAGGAAATAGACGAGAACAATATAGAAAAAATGAAAGATCAGCAACCATTCGGCATTAAACAAGCAAAACAGCTGATGAGAAAAGCAATTCTACCTCTCTATGTGGAATAGTAAAAAAACCTGCGTTGGGATTCCGTAATCACTGTCCATAGTTTGAGGTACAATTGAAACGAAATATCAAGACTAGTTAATAACTCTCGTAAGAGATCCTCACTGAAATCTGTAACTTGCCACTAATATATTTGTGCAGTCGCCAAGGAACAGGTTAACGAAGAAAGGTAGTCAACAGCTAGATAACTTGGTACACCATATCTTCCAAACTTATTCATTGAAGTCAGTTGACATAATTTAAAACGAAAGTTCATATGAAATGGCTGAAAATATTGCAGTTATTAAAAGATTAGGTAAGTACTTACTATTCATAACTTAACGACAGCAGGTATCAAAGTATAGACCTGAACCATTTTCCTACTAAAACTACGGAACCCAGATAGGAAAAACCTAATAAAAAGGTTTCTTTTTTCATTATTCACACATAAATACTTCACACTCTACTGCATAGTTTGATACATAGCGCACATGGATTTTATATGGATCTCAAACATGACGATTGGTTGTTTAAATAAGTTATGTAAAAACTATCCGACTTTTCAAACTTTTCATGTAATTATTTATTTTACATTTCCAGAACCATTTATTTTGCTCCAGTCACCAGTTTTCAAAACAAATTATTTTCACAGTCAAGTCATCATGAAGACAGTAGAAATGAAAAAATATCTTATTTATCTTATAAAAGGTAAAGTGATTGGAACAGACCCTTTTGCTGACCTTGAGTTTCGGATTTTTCAGTCTTTGAAAATATCTCTCCAATTTGGTCCTATCTATAATGTGTAAATAGTAAGAGACTGGTTTCCCCGTCCACGAGACGGATCCTTTGAGCGGAGACATCTCGCTGACGTGCATGATGGTCCCGATGTCACTAAGATTTCTGTCCGTTATCCTGAAGTTCAGCGGACAAAAACTCTTCGATGATACGATTTTAGCACCGTCTTTCAAGTCAGCAAATCTTTCTTTTAACTGGTGGTCCACGTGCGGGCCGAATGCAAAGTTATTAACAAAAACTATCGTCGCTGCATTTATTTTTTCTCTGTGCTCATCCAGTAGAAAGTCGCCCTTGATTAATTTATACTCTCCGAATTTTTTCCCATACCATCTCATCCACATTCTAAAGTGACCGTCCATACTCTGAAAAGTAAATTTTTATACATTTTATTACTGATAAATGAACTTATCATTGCATTGTTGTATACAGGGTGCTTAGCTCAAGCCGTATTTACCTCAGCATATTTGCTAGGAACTTCCGCCTTTTCAACTCCAAGGCAGACGCGGCAAGGTGTAGCGGCCGCCATTTGTAGGACCACCTGCCCAACGCCTGAACCCAAGTCCACGAACACATCGTCGGCGGTTATATCTATTTGATCTATCATCTGACACACGAGCTCGTACGATGTTTCGCCGTATACCTGCCGACATTAAATTACATATTTCATTCATTGCATACATATTAAATTTTGTCTTATTTTAATAATTATTACCCTTTGACAAAATCGCAAACATAATTCGTTAGCTATTTCATCCACCCATTGTACGATAGCTATAATACAACAATTTCTTGACTTTTTACTTCCTTGAATCCCGCTCGATTTTCAATTGTGACTACCACAAGTGAATAAGCTGTTAATTGTTTTATAACTACTGACAAAAATCGAAGGCCATCCATCAAACTAAAATGCCTAATCGAACAATTTACAACGAACAACAAACAGGTCGGAGGGATAGGTATTGTTAGATTGACAAAAAGTCACTTATTACGATTACGACAGTGTTACGCAATTAGGGTGCCGCTCAATTAACTCGCTGAACAAAAAAAGTTTATTTTAAAATTCATAAACTATTAATAGCTCAGGTCAAACTTGGCAACATGACATAATGACCGCCACTATAAACAATACGGATTACGTAATAAATAACCGTTAGTACTGACCTCAGGTGAGAAGGGTTCATATTGGTTGAGTTTATCCGGGTCAGACACTGCTTGGTTGTATGTTTGCTGCAGTATGTGTTTTAGCAAACCCCTTGACGGATACTTGTTCAACCGCTGGGCTGGTAACGAGGTGCCTTTTTCCTGTAATTAAACAAAATTTCATCTTGCTTTCATATAAAATAATTCCGTGTAAAATAGACCATACAAAAGTTGGGTTTAATGTATTGCCAAAATTGCGATTATAAACTGACTGTTTTTCTTTTCCCGCGAAAACGGACGATGAAGTCTTTCCTGTCTGCACAGAGATCATGAACCGTCATGCATGTATTCAAATTTAAGTTCGTCTTTTTGTTGTCATAACACCAGCGACGTCACTAGACGCTGATTGTTTACGTTCCGCTTCACGTTATATTAATTCGTAATAGTTGTTAAAAATCAATATTAACTACAGTAAAAACGTTGCAGTGTCTTTTATACTATTTTATATTTCAATAACAAAATGTTCATGAATTCTGTAATTGCATCTTCCCTATTGATAAAACATCTGAAACTATAAACTTAGATGAGCCAACTTAGCAAGAACAAATATATCCGTTTGCAGTACATGTTTATATGTATATAAATTCTTATTACCGTATATCTATGAATTCGATACCTTATAGATATACATTAACGTCCTAATAACAAAATTAACGTGTATACGGAATCCCAGCCGTTTACAAATAATAACATAAGGTAGGTATAACAATAGCTTGACGAGTCAGTTTCCTGGGTGTGTATTTAATTCATTTTGATAGCGAGTTGCACGCCGATGAATACATGACATATAATCTAGTAGAGCAACTAGGCCACCATGCAGTATTAAAAGTCCTGTATGAAGGTATCATACTGTAAGCTTAGTAAGTTGGTTTTAAGCCTTGACATTGCGAACATGGCGAAATGACCGATCGATACAGGCAAATGCGTCATTTAAGAGCAATGTCGATGGCCTTGAGTCCGATTTACGGTTCAAGGTTTAATAAATGTAGCAACATAAGAGTACCTGCCAATTTGAACTTAAAGCTTGAGGTCAATAACTTTTCGCATTATAAGTTACCTATGTGGCATTTACTACACACAAAAACGAATACCTACCTATCTTGCGATAAAAATAGTTTTATCTTCACAGCTGCGATTGCTACGAACCACATAATTTTGTTTTGTGTTAGGTACATTAATTAATAAGCACGTATTTTCAGTTTAGCTTTACTCTGCATTTACCTTTTATCTCTACCACTACTACGTATACATGATGGAAAAATAAGGAGCTGCGGTAAATAATTTACCTATTTATTTATGTTTTGTCTGATGCATTCATTAATTCATAAAACATAACGCGAGGTATAGAAATAACCTTCCATTTGATATTTCCTTAATATTTTAAAGCAATAGGTAACTGTTGTGTTGTGCACATCTTTACGCAATCCGCTCTGTTTTATGTTTAACATGCAGTATCGCCACATGATGTACGCGTTGGATGAATATAGTATCGTATGTACGGTTCAATAAAATGATGTTAAATATTTTAACTTGTGTACACGTAAGTGTATTCTACACAGGCAACACTATAGTTATATCGTTCGAGAGAGCCTTTGTTTATGCCTTTTGAAGTTTAATATCATTGATACAAATAATGTGTAAACGAAGTGGTGTGCGTACCCCACATAATTCGCTCCCGTTAAATTGAAGCAGGTAATGGGGTCAGAGGAGGCAGGCGCGCTCAGGAAATCAATACCAAGTCTAATGTAAACAATCTTTTTCACGTACGTTTATAGAAACTTGACGTGACTTCCGAAAGGTTTGAGTCTATTTATAAGTTAACAGAGAAATGAAATAATCTAATAGTAATGCCACCGGATAATTGTAACATGCGTAAGATTATAAAATATCTTGAAGGATTGTAAACTCTCGCTAAATTGTCAAAACGTTTGGAACTTTTTTACGCATGAAAACTTGATAGTCTATTCTCAAGATATTTTATAATCTTACGAAGTTTACAATTTTCAGGTGACAGTAATAAGTTGTTGGGTTGTTATGTTACTTTAGCCTTCATCATGAAAATACACAATATGATATTTCTTATTCTTTCGTACAGTCGACCGCACGTTGGTGTTTACAATATGACCTTGAGCTGGTTTATTACGGAGTTTCAATAAAATTGGAGGTCAGCTTATAGTCACTGTTTTTTTTTTTCATGCAGTACCCAGCATTTACATACAGTAAAACTATATAAATAGGTACCTCCGTTAATACTACTTGTCATAATAACGTCGCACATCAGTGAATCTACATACAATGTGCATTACGCAGACAGACTAGAAGGCGTTGCATCTCAGAACTGTGATGCAATCAGTTCAATTCAGTTCTCATTCTCACACACCCGCCCGTTGCCCAAACAGTCCATATGGCGCTAAACCATTGCGTCACTCACTATCTACTTACTCGGTGAAAATTAGAAAGCGGCCCGACGTTAATTCAGCGTGGTGCATGCAATAACATACCGTTTACTAATATTATGTTACATTATGCAGCGTTCGGTATTTGACACCTGGCGAGAGGCAATTTTACCTACTGATAAATATAAAAAATAATATCCGTTTTGACCAATATTTTTAACTTATCGCAAACTAAATTCTGTTATCGTTCGTCTATATACAAACACTTCTCAGAAAAGTTAATAAGTTTATCAATTAGAAACAAAGAGAGAAGTGTTATCTTACAATTAATGAGAATTTGAATGATTAGAAACATTTTATTATGAGCCACAAAATGTATTGTTTATTTTACCTCCACATAACTAAAAGATTATAGGAGAGAGAGGCATCATTTTCAAGTTATTTAAAATGTTTAACAAATAATAATAAATACAGTGTATACCTTAATATTTCGATTTTAAAGTTTTTGAGTCACAATTTAATATCGAAGTTAAGATTAACATACAAGTTATTATAACGCTTTAAAACTTTGCGCTGGTAGAACGACTTTTTATATATCAGAGTAAAAAATAACGGGAAAAAAGCAAAAAAAAGCAAATTCAAAATTTATAAGTCATTTAAAAAACTTCATAGCCAAAATGAAGACGCTGGCGCAGCCGAAAAAAAAGGTCATTAACACTACGCGAGACATTCGCGTTCACTCAATATTGCGGTCAACGCCCCCGCAAGTGGCCCGCACTAAGCCACTCACTATAACAATGCGATTCGCAGTCCATTCTTTACCAAATATACATTTCTTAAGTAATTAGGAAGTGTTATTTTATGTACCCCCAGTTTATTTATTAGTTTTGAACAAATTGACGAGTTTATTGAAGCCCGATCACGAATGATTTTTATGTGCAGAGCTACAAACCAAACTTCACGCACGGCCCACAAAGGTACAGTTCACAGAAAACGTTTCAATACAATTAAGGAAAGTACAATGACTCTTTTGTCTAAAACCCTTGAGGTTTAGATGAATTATTAATCTATTGAAGCAAATAAGATATTATTATTGGTTGGCCGAATAGAAAATCATATAAAGTGTATCGTAATTTTATCGAAAATTCACCCTCTACCTACTACTGCTTCATTCCGGATTGGTAATGCAAATTAAAATATCCGAGTTCAAATTGAGAACTAAACCAATAGAAAGATTTTATTTCGAAAAGATGAATATAAACGTGACCGAGGTCACTACACTGAACTTAAAGGTGTCTATGCACGCGATTAGAGTTCGTTCATATTTAAATGACCTACCTACTCAAAATGTCAAGAATGTAAATGAATTTACCGCAAGATATTTTTATAACTGGTTTAGCAACTAATGCAACTATATATAACAGATTCAGTACATTTTCCTGGATATGACGTTCTTCATGGAAAGGCAAAAAAGTAACGCCGTATTTTTTGACGTCATACCTCAAAATTACAAGTTCTCATCCTACATGAGTACAGTACAGGTTTATGATAAATATGTAGAGACGTTACAGTATTTATGCGAGTCACGTTTGAAGAATAGACGTAACGTTAAACCTCTCAATATGCTGGTCCTCTAACCAAGTAACACGAATGACATCACCACTATACAAAGGATACTTCTATTATTATTTATTACAAAACAGCCGTTCTAGGCAAGCATGAAAAGCCTTTATAAAATTAGAATATTTAGATATTAAAAAAAATATCTTCGCAGGCCAGTTTGTCCAGTTTGCGATTTACATTATTAAGTATGTATCTAAAAATGTTTGTGCTTACTTAACCAAAATATTGCATACCTACACCTGTAATTTTGTAGGCCACAAGTAAATACAAATCCATATTTTACGAAACAATTATTGGAACTGTGCTAATGATATAATATTAATAACTTCCGAACATTTTAGGAGATACATCATTATTAATTAATATAATTTACAAAATGCATCTTGCAACAGTTACAATAGTTTTTAAATAATATGCAAAAATATTAAATTCTTCCAATATTGTGTTTTGAATAAAGCAATTCAAGATCAAGACTCATAACTATACACGTCTCTCTACACACATTTTCAATAACAGCAAATTTAATCATTCATAAGAAACTCTATTCTTTATAGAAACAGAAACCAAAAATCGAAATGTTTGTTATGTTTAGAAAGATAATCTCAGTAGGCAATTCTCCATGTCATAGTGAAAATGGTATGCAACGTGTATAAATAGAGTTAGCCTCGCGCGGCGTCTGCGGACATCGATCGTTGCGTCCTCGCCGCCATCTTGGCCCTCGTGTCTCCCTCCTGCAGCCCGCGCTCCCCGCGCTCCCCTCGCCTCTATTGCCCCTCACTGCCCCACATTCACCGCACCGTTTCGCACATGCTACACTACGCGGTATGTCCGCTGTTTGTAGCTAGCTGACTCAACATTTGGCTGTAGAGCTTGCAGCTCTACAAAAATAAACATCTTCAAGGAGATATGTATATAAATTGATTTCCGTGTTTCCTATTCAGATCAGAATAGGTTTGGTACAGGGTTAGTATAATTATTCCAAGGTATTTCGAAGTTTATTTTTTCCGACGTATGACAGTCTACATTTTATTTTATAGAGTAACTAAGAATCAATAGATACTGATAAAGCAATTATAGCTGGAAAATTATTTTGAGTTTCATTTAAGATCACCCAGACTAAATCTAAATTCATTAACTTAGATTCTAGAACGCCTAGATTTCTTAGACTTTTAAAGTCATGAGAGTTTATTGAACTGCGACATTCTATGACATTTGTCTACTAGCTTTAAAGTAACTCAACAAGGTCAGGTCAAGGGTTTCGACCCTTACAACAGAAAGCATTTTGTATAAATATTCTTTAAATGTATGTGCGGTACGGTACAAGCTCCACCTGATGGTGGGTGGGTGACGGGTTGTATAAGATCCAAAGTGGATCGCACCTGCTTTTGTAGAGCTTATTCAATTGCATCTAAAACTAACATCAAATAATTATAATTGTTCATGGTCCGGAAGTGCTGGATTTGCATTAAGAAATCCTAATACGAGCAGGTATTCCGAAGAAAAAATAAAATATCCAGATATATTCATCTATTTTTGCTGTAGACCGTACTTTTTTTTAGAAAGTTCTATAGCCTATTGCAAAAATGTATGTTAGACGAATGTCAGCGAGAGAACTCATTCATTACTCATTAACTCATCATTACAGAGTAGCCATACAGAGTATTAATAGCTAAGGTGACATTGGTGATGCTTCCGCAACTGAAATTAAGCCTAGAGCACATTGTGTAACCGTCACAGCGCCGAGTTAATCAGTCAGTCAACAGTTTTATACAGTACTGCCAATAGCTAGCTACATTTCCGAATGAAAAAACTTTTTAGCAAAAAAATACAACCGACTTTTACACAAAAAATCAAAAAGTGCAAAATAACTTTAATTTCGGAACTCGGTGTTTGTGGTAGCTTTTTCGTTTTTTGAACACCGACTTCCGAAATTAAAGTTATTTTGCACTTTTTGATTTTTTGTGTAAAAGTCGGTTGTATTTTTTTGTTAAAAAGTTTTTTATTTTTCACTTTTTAGTGGTACCTACACCCCCTCCTCTCCCCCAACTAAACGAACCAATCAATCACATTGGTGTAAAAAAAGTACTGCTCCTTTGCAGACTAAACTAAGAGGTCGTCAATGTAGACAATGTAGATATTTTTTTTTGGATTTTTCGAAAACCGATTGGTTGATTTCGATAAAATTTTCATGGGACCATTTGGGAAGTATACCCTTTCCAACAAAAAAAGAATTTTTCAAATCGGTTCACAAGCGACGGAGTTATGCGCGAACAAACATAAAAAAAAAAAAAATACAAACATCCGAATTGAGAACGTCCTCCTTTTTTAGAAGTCGGTTAAAAATGAGGTAAATCTTTTTGTTTGCAGTTGGTAATATCTGGGCTTTCCCAGTAAAACAAATTTTAAAATCAGGCACACTACACTTCCCCTTTTTTTATTCTTTTTTTTTTCCTGGATGGGAAATCATCAAATTATTTTTCCCGCTCTGGGAGGAGCGAAAGGGAGTGTCAGACTCTTACTGACTAAAACCCACCCGTAATCCTTCTAGTTCCCTTTGCGTTCCAGGGCCGCGGTGACTCTTTCGAACAAATTCTGCAACCCTAAGCAGGCACTTTCGGGGCCCGTCTTTTTTGCTGACAGATCTTGGAGGCGCGCGTGGAACACGACGCGCCGTCGACCCGGGCCTGTTTGCTATCGGTCCGCGAGCCATCCATAGCTCGTCGTCCGCAGGCCCGGGGCGTCTTTATCTGTTGCGGCGGCTGAAACGTGAGATTACCCTCTCCCGCACGCGGTCTGCCTCCTCCTTCGCTAGCTTTACTGCTTCGCAGAAGGAGGTGATCGCTTCCCATGCCTCATCGCTCCGGACCATGGATTGAACCAGGGCCAAACGCGAAAGGTCGCCGCCACCCATCGCCTCGACGAGGACACGGCGTTGCTTCGTCCGAGCAGGGCAGACCTCCACCGATTCCTAGCTACACTTCCCCCTTCGATTATAATTTGATGTCAACTTGACATTGGTCAAGATAAGGTACAAAAAAATTCGACCTTTGCTTTTGAGTTAATTATATTTTTCGTGGGCAGTAATCCTGAAGCGTAAACATATTAAAGAAGAAAAAAACTGAGGAATGTATAAACGACTCGACTCTAAAGATGGGATCAGTTGCGTTGTTGGAGCTGAATTCAGGCGAATGCATACTTTTCTTACATGTATGTAATATAACTAAGTATGCACGTGAATTTTAACATAATTTTGTCTACTTTTCTAACTTCATGGTAACTGTCATGGCGAAATATTAGATGGTGCAAACTTGCAAAGTGCTATTTTGATTTTCTCAAAGACGAAGTCGTGGGCAAGAAGTTCCGCAGCAATAATATAGCACAAAAATAACGATTGCGCACGCACACTTTTTCTAGGTTTTGTGAATGGGTACACATTTTTTTCTCTGTCTATTACACAATAGTTTGTTACCTGAGATAACAACCTTCAAATAAAAAAATAACATTTAGTTGTTGTGTATTATTGCTTTTCGAGTCTCATTCATATTTAGCTTGGAACATAACGGTGTTGTTTTATTGAACGGTATTATGTACACTTTGTAGACCAAGCGTATTTAAAGAACAAAAACACTTCGTTCCATTTAATTACAGGCGATTCTGGGAAAGCGTAGAAAATAATAATAATTCACCTAGTTAGTTTTATGTTGTTTCCGCATGGACCCTTTACCCTTTATTATTAAACGTGGATTAAAGTGATAACCAGTTTAATTAATGTCCACATTTCAGTACGTTTTTAGATTTACTTCAGGCATAATTTTGCAATCTACGCGTTTATTAATAAGGGTGTTTCTGAACTAACTAGTATTCGTGATTTTAATTTAATTGTATTCTACTCGATGTATTGGCCGCAAGCTAGGACAATAATAACAAATTATACGAGTCAAATCCGAGTCAGTGCACAAACGTCCTAAAAGGATGAATCTATACTAATATTATAAAGCTGAAGAGTTTGTTTGTTTGTTTGAACGCGCTAATCTCAGGAACTACTGGTCCGATTTGAAAAAATCTTTCAGTGTTAGATAGCCCATTTATCGAGGAAGGCTATAGGCTATATTTTATCCCCATATTCCCACGGGAACGGGAACTACGCGGGTGAAACCGCGAGGCGCTGCTAGTGTTTAAATATCATTTTTATAAGTCCAAACCAAACTAAAAACAATGTAAGTAACTGTTCGTTAATTTAGATGACAATAATAGCGCACGACAATAAAAATAAAGAAGCCTTCTCAGAGGGAAGTTCAATGTCAAGGGAGCATTATTCGACAGAGATTGTATTTATTTTTAACCGTGGGTAACTTGTTCTACCTGAATGATACCGCTCTTTCGTCATGATGTAATTAATGTACCAATCGCAACCGCTTTGGGGAAGTTGCGAATTTCAAATTATTTTTCTTACTGCTTAAGGGTAAAGTCAAGAACGACGATAGCATATCGACATTGCACGTTAATCCTGTTATTTATATTCGGAGGTCATAATATGGAAATTCTTTACGCTTCGTCGAATATGTTTGTTTTTGCCGCATATAGTTATACTGGAAGGCAAAGGAACCCAAATAGTTAGATTAGAAACGGTTGGGCCAGCTTAACGATGAATTAATCGTTTTTAACCACATATTATGTATTTTGCGATATCAATGTAGCGTTACGACGATGCCGTTATAAAAAAAAAACGGGTTTCCCTGACCGGCACACAGTACTTCCAGGTATGTAAATACTCATATTATGTAGTCAATACCGCATATATGATAGGAACCACTTTATATCGCGGTTGACTATTGTAGTAATAATGCATGATAGATAGCAATGCTCGGTCACCACACCGTTTGTTCCACTAAAGCCCGTTGCAATAACGTTTCGAGTATGTTGCAATTTTGTTGTCATAATACCATTTATCGCAGTAAACGTGATGAATTGGCTTATAAGCTTCAATCGATTCGGTTATTATGTTCATATTGTAGCCGGGCGACCTCATTAAGTCATTACTGTAGTGCTATTTTTTTTTTTCTAATGAGCTTCGTCTTCGCGATAAACTCAAATGTAATTTTAGCATTGATGTCTGATTATATTAATAAGAGTAAGTTCTGTAACAACTTTGGACTATTTTAAATTAGATATTGAACGTATAGCAGTAATAAACAAAGAAACATCTCACCAGAGCGACGACGGAGTCGATGGCGCGGTTGAAACGGTCGCACAGGGCTCTCATGCTGTCGTACGAATGGGTGTCGTAGTCGCACAAGATGTTGTTCTCCAGCGCCGCTTTCATCTCCGGTAGGTCGTCGCACACCCATCTGCAACAAAGAAACCTTTATTAGCAACGGCCGTTGTACAACCGTAGCGGATGTACAGTCAGAGAAACGGATTGTAGTTTCTTTTAATTATAATCATAATCAACTTTTTAATGTTCCCACTGCCTCCTCTCTAGGAGACGGAATGGGCCGTAATCCACCAGGCGGGCCCAGCACGGGTTAGTGAATGTCACATGTCTTTGAATTTTTGGTTCTAGGACATGCCGGTTTCCTCACAATGTTTTCAATCACCGTTTTGAGAGCGGTGGTGATGAAATTAATTACACAAAGTAATGCGCCTGCCTGGGTATGAACCCGCGACCTACACTTCGTAAGTCAGGGCCGTTACCACTCGGCCACCACTGCTCTCACTCATCTTTTAATTATAATTTTTTGTATTGAATATTAAATGATTATATTGAATATTAATTTATTAAATTGTATTTTTTGTATTGGGCATTTTGAATTTCATCTTAAATTGTCCGGAAATTAAAATCGTGTGATTTGATTTAAACATGGAAAAGTACATATGTAGGGTTAGTAGTGTATCATCCTGTAACCAAAAAACTTTGGACCACTAGCGTGCAGCCGACTGTATCACTATATCTAGCAGCACCCCGCGGTTTCACCCACGTTGTTCCCGTTCCCGTGGCAATACGGGGATAAAATATAGCCTGTTACTCTGGGTGAATGTAGCTTTCTAATGGTGAAAGACTTTTTTTAAATCAACACAGTAGTTTTTGAGTTTATTCATTACAAAAATACTCGCGCATACACACACACAAAACAAATCTTTCCATTTTTATATAGTAAAAATATTTGCCTATTATTTGCTCACAATGTAACTTTCCATTGGTGAAAAATTGTTAAAATCGGTGCAGTATTTTCGGAGCTTATATATTATATATATGTATAGTTATGTATGTATATAGTTTCGGCACAAACAAAAAAATACTATTTTCTTTTAGGACCTATTACTTTCTTTCAAATTATCCTAGAAACCATCTAATACCATCTAAAACGAGTCATAAAATACAATGCTGATCCTACCATCGTGTTGATAGAATTTCAATCCTAGGTTCTAAACTAAAGCATGTTATGTTCTACTTTATCAGTCGTTTAGCCAAGGTCACGGCCGCCGGCAATACAAGTCTAGCTCCACATAGATAGCGGTGATTTATGTGGGCTCTTTGGTTTGGCAAAAATCCTTGTTTATAATATGTTCTATCTGGATAGTGAGTGTCGCGTTACAATTTACTAGGTATGACGATTTAAGTACGAGACAAATGCGCATAATGGGTTTAATCAGTCAGTAATTGATTGATTAACCAACATCGAACCCAATGATTTTAGGTGAAATATGGAACAAATGCAGAACATGTCCTGGATTGGTACACATGATACTTTTAGCACGAGTACGTAGTAAGTTCCCGTAAGATTACCCACAACTTCACCGGGGCCGAAGCCGCTGGCAAAGCTTGTGTAGTAAATTAATATAGGCATGTAAATGTAGTAACATACTCCAGCGTCATAACCATGTGCCCTAGTGCTCGCGTTATAAACATTTAATTGCCAATACGTCAGCTATAGTGATGTACTCATGTATTTGTCAGATAGTAGGAAGCTGTCTCCACGTCAGACAGTATTTTGTTGATAATTCGACTTCGCGATAAAATGACCTCCTAAGATAAATTCAACGAACCTTATTTTTACCTAACTAGCAGCCCTCCACGGTTTTACCTGCGTAGTTTTCCGTTCCTGTGGGTATACAGGGATAAAAAATATAGCCTATGTTCCTCGCTGATAATGTAGTTGTCCATTGGTCAAAGAATTGCTAAAATCGCTCCAGTAGTATCGTAGCTTATTCGGTACAAACAATCAAAAAATCTTTACTCTTTATGATACAGAAAACCGATGAACCGGGAACTACGCGGATAAACCGGAGGGCATTGCTAGTCGATAATAAAATACGAGACGGTATCTACCTAACATTTTAATTTATAACGTTAGACCACCCACTAGAATATAGATATTATTTACAGTTATTTTTGCACGAGTTTAACGAACGCTGTGTCATTATTAAACGAGGTCATGCAACCTGACTCCACTATTTGACCCCTCATACCAATGAACTCCTACAAAATTTTGTTATTACGATTATGTAGATTGTTTAATTTTATTATATTCTACAGAACAATAATTTAAATTGTCATTTGAAAATAATCATTTCTCAAGACTAAAGAAATATTGTTATGAAAAACGATAATTTATTTTAATAATATGAGTTAGTAACACGCATCCATGGCGTTTAAAATACTATAGCACAATAATTTTATAAGATGAAATCTAAAGCATTTTTAGTTAGGGCGCACCCTCATTTCGAAATAATAGGGATCGATTTCAAGGTCACGAACGGGTGAATGAGCGCGTCCGGACAAAAAGAGGTCATAGTGAAGGTTCTCGCGATCCCGAATCGACCTGCAAGACTCGTTCTCGTTTAAATTCTAATTTAAGGTAACCCCAGCAAGCCAGTTATAATATTACAGCGAATGAATACACGCTACAAGGTTTCAAATAATTATTTTATTTATTAACATTTATTTGCTGCTGTGGCTATGCCTTGGTATAAATCTTTATTGATTTGTTTAATTTTAAAAATACTTCGGTAAAATAATTATAGGCTAAGTTTGCATTTGATAATGTATTGAAATATCTTGTTTACGCCCACTTTTTTATCTAGAACAGTGTTTATGTAGATATAATAATATTATTCTTTTAAAACCAATCTCAAAAGATCACATTTCAAATATATTACATTATAATACATGTATAAGTACCATACATGTCCCATAGCATACTATTTACGTAATATAGTACATTATATAGTACGTACTTTAGTTGCTCACCTATTCTAATATTATAAAGCTGCAGTGTTTGTTTGTTTGGTTGGTTGCACGTGCTAATCTCAGGAACTACTGGTTCGAATTGAAAAAATATTTTAATTTTGGATAGCCCATTTATCAAGGATGTCTATAAACCTATATAACATCACGCTACGACTAACAGGAGCGGAACATCAGTGAAAAATGTTGCAAAAACGGTTTTTTTTCACTCTCTCTATTATGTGACGCGGACGAAGTTGCGCGTGTCAGCTAGCTGTGTAAAATATTGTATAGCTAAATGAACAAGCTATGTAACCTTATCCTAGCTCATCTTTTGCCATTGATATAAACAAGCTGATATGTAAAAAATAACAATTTATTAAAGAGAACACACCAATGCAAACATTGCGACGAAATGGATCGCAGCTAACGCACATAGCAGAAAAAATTTCACTATAAATTATTATGGCCGTAATATTTAAATACATAGTTCATTGTACTAATGTAAATGAGATCCTAAACAAACTTAATCTTTATAATAGGTACTCAATTCGATAGCAGTTTGTACGCTTGTCGTACCGATGCATGGTAGCCGGTGGCTCGTGCCCGACAGGACAGGTGTTTCCTATCTCCGATCTCAAAACAACACACACGTGGATCCTACAGCCTTTCATGTGATACTTTTTGTGCCGTTTTATGCTAGTGATATTATAAATTAGTTATGTAGGCTCGAAGGCGCGGAGCGTAGCGTAGGTTGCAAACACGTTTTCACAATCCTTGTTGTGAATGTGATCTCAAGCTCAACATAGTGTGTTTTTAAACAGCAAACAAAGTTGATAAGGTCGTATGCAGGCGGAAATATTATAAGTACCTTCTTATAATATTTATCATCATACGACTTACGTAATAAATAGCTGCAATCTATATGTATCGGAAATTACAATGGTTATCGCACATACGTACAGGACCATTTGATTCAAGGTCAAGTGAACAGTTTCCTAGTTTTATGACGGCGACTGTTCTGAAATGCACCGCCAACTATTAATTGGTTTAAACTTTATCAATCGTTTTTGCATTAGTACATATTCCAGTTCTAAAATTTTAGTCCAACCTGATTTGATAGCTTCATTACAATATTTCTTTTTTCTACTTAGTCTCTGAAGCAAAGGTGAGACAAGTCTGTGACAACACCATAAGTTAAACCAATTTTTTATTTGTTTATAAACACTGCTAAGGCATTGCTATTTGTATAACACCAAAAATATTAAAGTACCTTATAGTTTCTACTATCTCCAAGGCCCCATCGTGTTTGTCCTGAAACAAATTAAATTTATTTTGAATTTGTGATATGGTAATAACCAAAAGCAAAAAACGAAATGTTTAGCCCAACCTGAAATAACACACTTGTTGCTATAATTCTCAATTGTATTAATAATATAATTTTTGCAATTTATATAATTAAGTATTTGAAGCAATTTATACATTTTTTGCAATTAAAAGGAGTTTGGGATAGGAACACAATTATTTCTTGCAAGCAACAAATATTCCTGCTGGCTTTGTCATTGAGAATTCTACCTCATATGGTTATTAAAAACTTGTCCTAACTTCTGCCCTTAACTTTTTCACATTGACATCAAAACGTCATAATATGGCACTCAGAAATAGCGTAGCCTTGTTCTCAGTAATTTTTGTAATTGGTTCAGTATTTCCCGAGATTAGCTCTTGAAAACAATCAATTTTGATCATTTTAATATTAATTTAGATTATATATTTATTGCAAAACGAAAATTAGATAAATCTAATAGGTAAAGGTATCAATAGACTACTATTGATACCTTTACCTATTAGATTTATCTAATTTTAGTTTTGCAATAAATTTTCACTGTAAAGTAAAGGTTAAATTAAAAAATAGTGTTAATTTTTTTTTAGTATCACCATTTTTTAAAGTTATAATTAACACAGTTAAGGCATTGTACACATGTTACATATTCTACACGTTAAGCCATTGTTTTTAAAACCTAAATGTGTATTTCTTTGCAATAGTTTAAATCAGACTTTCTAAGGTTCTCTTGTCCTGATTAATATATTTATAACGTAGAATAAACTGTGAAGACACACAATAAACTTTAATATGCTGTTTTATAACTAGTCTTCCTTGTTCCAGAATAATTAAAGTTAGTTCCAAATTAATAGGTTTCATGCTAGATTTGGAGAAAATTGCAGGATAGTGTTAATACTAAACAATAATGGTAAAAACATTTTTTTTTCATCAAGGTTGCACATATTTTTTAACTTTGTATGGTGCTTAGATAAGTATCACACAAGAATAATTAAAACTGCAAGCATCTGATTACCAACGGCACTTTGTTTCATTACATAATCTGCACTTGAAAAGATGTGTTGAAATCAGTTTCACATTATGTTTCTCATAGAATTTAAGTAAAACCTACCTAACAGAGTCATATTAGAACTTCTAATATTTACAATAATTATAATACATTATCAAATTGATTAACTATAACAAATAATATTAAATTATTTGCAGGTTATGCTTTTTCATACATAGACAGATATTAGTAAGTGTGAAATATCAACATAATTATAATTGGTTATAGGTAAGTTCAAAAGGCATAGTGACTGCAGTCTTATCATTGTATAAGTTAGTAAAATAAATAGCAATATTGCTTGTTTACTTTTTGTTACTTGTTTATATAAGTAGGTAAGCATTGTAACAAATAAATGCATTTTAAATAATATTTACTGGGTCGCTAGCTACTCTTACTATTAGCAAGTGATTAAATATGTGTAGAAAGGTGATAAGTACTACCTAAATCAACATTTAACTTTGTCAAACAGAATCAGAAACTCGCATTGCTATAATCGTGTAAAATGTAAATAAATGACGGATGAAAACTACGCAACAGTGTGTACATATCTAAAAAAAGCCGACACCTTGACAAAACACGAGGTCAATACACTCTACTGCAATACCCATGTGACGTGAAGAAGAGCTTACCTATGTCTAGATATTTGATAAACTTCTTGTTATTATCCGAATCAATATGATTACATTGAAGAACCTCTAGTGACAGCATTGTATAATCTAAACGGTCACTCCACAATAAATTCAACTAAACACGAGCAAGTACTTAGTGGTGGATAGTCACTTGTTGTACAATAGGAGTAGCGAGCCTCCTAAACAATTTAGTTACATCACCATTGATTATAACGCAAGTCTATGAAAAATAGAAATTAGAAACCTAGTACTCCTACTAGCGTCACTGTAACTAACTACACGTTAGTAAAATATACGATTTCCTTACCGAGCCATGACCCGAAGTGAGGGGCCATGTATAAACAACAGGTTCCGCGCCTGCAGGAGAATGCAGGCGTAAATCCAAAGCCATGATAAGAAAACCACTGCATTAAAGCACACACTTTTCACTTAAACACTAAAATAATCACTAAAAATTCTAGATAATAACATAATTTCACTGCACTTTCACACACACACACTCTGAACAACCGGGCGCCATGTTGAAATTATTTCTAAATTCCAATCATGGCGGACAACCAGTGTTGTTACTCAAATAATAGGCTGTATATAGTATTTTGCTTCTAATAATAGTAGGCACATAATATAAAAGCGTAAACATTTTTGTCTGTTTGCCACTTTTCTCTAATAAAATATCAAACTGATTTTTAAATATTTTGATGTCGGAAAAATATGAAATAATGTTTTTTGGACACAAATTATTGGGTAGACGCTATTTTACTACTTGTTATTGTTTTAAATATAATAGACTTATTTTGCTCGTTGCTCTTCATAATTCTATATTTTGTTTGCTTGTTTGTTGAATGCTTTGTTATGATAGCCGTTAGGTTGGGCCTTCGTTGGTTACATGTTTTGACTAACTCAGAATCATAGTCCGTGAGAGGACAGCGTAGTAGAATGCGTATTATGTAGAAATGTACGTACATTATTTCGTAATGAGATGTTTTATAAAGTTGACTAGGCCATTGCCTCAAGTGACTGGCCATTAACCGACTTCAAAAAAGAAGGTTCTCACGTCAATTTTTTTTTTTTTGCGTCGACTTGGCCATTGCTTCAAGTGGCTGGCCATTTTTTTAAATATCCCAGAAACACAACCTTTTCCATGTGTATTAATTTTTTATGTTACGAATTTATGATAAAAAAATACCGATTTTATGTATTTTAATTTTATAACCTAAGTTTTTTTTATTAGAGAAATATTTCATGAATACTCAGCATAATATATATATATTTCTACGATCTTAGATTTTAAAACAAATACACCATTCTAAGCAACTCAACAATGAGTAGAATAAGATCTCTGACTGAAACAGGTACTATTTTTATTGTTTTTAACGTCAGTGCTCTGTCTGTACCGTTTTACCAGCACAGAGTAGTAGCCGTACTTACCCTAGCAATAGCAATGTGTATTTCATTCAGCGCCGGCTGATGGTTGGTTTGGTGGTTTTACAAAATATAATGAATAATTCTCTCAATAATATTGGCTAAATATGAATATCCGTACGTCATTTTTGTAGTGCCTACTCACCGAACGGAATACGCAACGCAATCGAAAAGATGATTTGTGATTTGTTAAGAAAATTGTACACTAATCTGTGATCACATGTGACTCATGTGAGGGTAGGGTTTTACTTGGAGGCAAACTCTAGCATAGAGATAGTATAGTCTTTAGCGTCTCATCTCTAGTTTTTAACCAAAGACTTGTTTGTTATGTTTACAATGACAGCTTCTGAGTAATTGATTGCTGTGATTGATTTTCGCAATCCCTGTTTAAGTAATCAAAATAAATCTAAAACATAATACTATGTCGGATTCTGAGGATGAAAATAAGGAAATAAAAAGCTTTGCAGAAGTACATGATGAAATAAAGCAACGCAAAAGAAATCCGGAAACGTCGGGGATGTTTGTGTCTGGATGGGACGATGCTGATCAAGATGTCGAAGAAGTCAAGGATCCAAAAGGTGTTTAACTTATGCATAGTAAATACTTGGTATGGTATTTGAAACGATCATTGGAATATGGAATATATTATGTTCTTTGCTTACAGCCAATCCCATTGATTATGTGTTGTGGGCAGCAGAAAATGGTGAGAGGTGTATATTGAGAGAGCTGCTGAAAAAACAGCCAGGTCTTGTTCATGCACAAGATGGCGATGGGTACACACCACTTCACAGAGCTGCATACAGTAACCATACTGATGTCATATCATACTTATTAAGTTTTGGAGGCAATGTGCATGCTAAGACAGATATGGGTTGGACACCTTTGCATTCTGCTGCAAACTGGAACAACTATTTATCAGCTGCAAGATTGTTATCTGCTGGTGCTGATCCAGGGGCTCTTTCTAATGGTGGTAAGTCATTTTAAGTCTCATGGTTATGCAAACTATTAACACTTCGGTACCCAGGACTCGGATATAGGTCAAACAAATTATTTGTTTGTGTGCACAACTCGCATCTGAGTCTTGGCTACATATAACAAGGAGTTGTGGGCACACAGACAAATTATTTTTCAAATCATATCTAAGACCTGCGGGCGTACCATGAGATGTTAAAACGTGAGTCTTCCGAGCGAGAAAGAGGGATAGAGTTATACACCCTATATAGCACCATCCCTTTTCTCGCTCGGAAGACTCACGTTTTAAGACGTCATGGTAGGCCCGCTGGGCATTGAAAGTGTCAATTTCATTTATTTTTCATTGACATAAGAATATTGCAAAAGCTCCTCCTCTAATGTGCTACTACTAAAGATATGATGGCTATCTACCAGGAAAAGCTCTCTAATATTTGATGCCATAATATCCCTTGAGAAAAACTTGTCAAGTTATTTATTTGCTAATGGAAGTCTAGTTTTTTTTTTACATCACTATTCTTTAACTCTAATGTCAGTTTCTGAAACATCTCCAGGATCTCATTGCATCAAACACAAGAAGTTATTTTATATTATCTAGCATTAAATAAATACTTTTAATTGTTTCAGAACAAACCCCAATGCATGTAGCAGCAAAAACTAGTCATAGTAAGTCCACATTATTAATTTTCTTTTTGAGAGATGATACCATAGAAATAGCTCATAGAAAAAATCTTGCAAATGAAACTCCTGTACAGTTGGCTATAAGACATGGAATATATGCTCCTTTGTTTGAGATGGTGACTCCAGCTGTGTCATATATAAAATCTGTAGCATTTACTTCTAATCCTTATTATAGACAAAAATCTGTGTGTAAATAAATCAAATATATCATGAAACTATGTATTTTTTACTAAAACTTGCTTATAGCTTAGCTTAACTACATTTTATCGGGAAATGACAATTGTATAGTAGTGTCCAAAAAATAAGAAATGTACTCATATTGTAATAGTACTCATTATATTTTATAATTGTTGTAATATAATATGATGACTTATTTAAATACATGCAAAGATAAAACTTAAAAAAATAGAATCAGTAGGTACTGGAGACTAGCCCAATTGATGATCTTTAAATAGTACTGTGCAGCACTGACACTTTAGCAAAAATGCACTTTCAGGAGAAGCATCTAAATAATATTGTATTGCCATGACACCCACCTGTAACACTTACTCCCTCACATTGAAACTATGATTACTATATCAGTGACATTATTGCATCAAGTGTGGAAAGTATTTCAGGTTACTTATTTAGTTAATTTTTAAAATATTGCAAAAGTGACAGTGTTGCACCAGTGGTGCAATATATAACTATTTCTAAATTCGGAACATATGCAGATACAGTACCATTCATAAGTTATTGTGTTAAATATTAAAAACGGGTTAAAAAACAGCATTTACATTTTTTTTTTTAAGTATGCTATTTGGGTATGTATATATTCAAAACCTACGAAATGAGATCAATCTCATTCAATCAACTATTTTTAAATGTCGATTAAGATGTTTATTATTCCAAGGCAGAGTAAGTAAATAACAAATGCCAATGGGGCACAGATATGAAACACATAAATATAACCTAGTACATTGCTTAGATCATAAACACTATCTATAAGTTCTTGACGCCATTCTCTCAATAACATGCATGGCACCAGATACCAAGTAAGTATCAGCATGCAAATTTTTCAAACTAGCTATTAGATTTCTTCTATCAATTTTCTGTAGTTCAGATAGTGATTGCCTAGTTTGAGAAGTCATGTATGGTAAAATCAAACAACCTAATCCAAATACTTTACATCTTACACAGTTTTTCCATATTTCTGCCAAGTCTTCATCTTTAATAATAGGACAGATGGGTAGTAAATTTATAGCATTCAAACATTTAGTTCTTTGACGCTCAGTTATGGGGTAATCGGCGCGTTGGAATGGAGATAAAATAACAGCACGCCAAGCGGTGCATATTACGCTGTCTAGTTGAGATGTTAGTTTCAGTAATAATGGAATCATTTCTTCATATAGACCCGCCCGCAATAGAAGAGGTATAAGACTGCGTATAATTTGTGACGAACCAAATTTACGTGCAAGTTCAGCAGCGGCTCTTAATCCATCTGGGTTTCCCTCAGTAGCTTGAAGCAATTGTTCTAGTCCCCGCAGTTTGTCATGCGTAAATGTAGCAGCAACCCATGGCATATCAATGCTCTCCAAACTTACTACGCTCAACAATTCTAACAGCGACATCCAAAGCGCATCTCTTTCGCGATTAGCTACCTTAATGGCTGTGTCAGAGTCAACTACACTCATTAAACATTGAAGAGCCCTTAGTTTTTTACACTTATTGTTATCACTCTCATCGTCAAATGCAATCCGAGATAAGTATATAGCCCCCATTTTAGGGCAAGTTGCTTTCAATATATATTTTGCTGTCATTAATTCTTTTATATTTAAAACTGTGACAGTTTTGTGTTCACGGTTAGTCTTGTCGAGTATATTTTCTAATATTTGAATTCTTATAGAACTTACATTAATGCAATTTTTGTCTGCAATTTCATTAACAGCTCGATTTACATCATGACGACCCATTTTTGAAACAAAATCTGGATGTAAGTATAAATTACGAATGAGTTGTGCTGGTTCTGTCGAAAGCCGAACGAGCTCTTCGCACGCCCAATCTATTTTATATAAAGCATGTCGTGTGGATAGGGTTGCATGCAGACGTTCCATTTGCCGAACAGCGCGATTTCCAGGTTGCAGGGCAGCCCAACGTTGCGCAAATTGGTAGCAAAGATGAGCAGCGGCAACTTGGTCGGCCCCCCGTGCACATCCTTGCAGCACGTAAAAGAGGCAAGCTCCTGCCCATTCCATGTTTGCAATGTGTCTTACACAGCGATGGGCAGCACGTAGTAAAGGTTCTTCTGTACTCGTTAAACGCCAAGGTTCATTTTTAGCTTCTGAATCTATATCATCGTTACGCTTTCGTGATGTCATGGTTTGCTTTACGGCGTTACTACAAATCATATCTCTTGCTGTTTGTGAATCCGAGTCAAGAGCAAGTAAAGCAACTGCGGGTATCCAACGTTCATATGTTTCTAACGTTATTTCTGATTTTAAATTAGCCCACATATCTTCGCGCATGAAAAGATGAAACGGTAACCTGAAATGACCAATTTCAGGAAACATTCCCTTTACAGAGAATAGCTCATATTCGTACTGTTTCGGAGTACTTTTACGTTTGTATTCTTTTAAGAAGTGTAGTAAAAAGTATTCCTTTGTATTCTTTACTTCGATAGCCGTGCCGAATATGAGGCGGTAAATACACAGAAACACTTCATAGTAATATGGATTTATGGATACCGCACGGCCATGTAGAGTGACTTCGCCGTTCTTCCAAAAATCATTGAGTATGTCTTTTAGAAATTCTCTATTGTCTATACTATCCCAAACAATAAAACATTTGTTTAAATATTTTTCGTCATTTTCAAGGAGTATTTGCCGGTGGCCCAAATCATCTGTAAATATTTTATATTTTAATTCCCAGGTCGACAGTAAAGCTATTAATTGAAGTGATAGGCCGTCGTTAGTAGAAATGTTTAACGCACGACACAGTTCTACCAGTCGATCAAAACTTGTATCAGGGTACTGTAGTAGAACATAAAACAGAATAACTTTGACATCCCAAGTTTCTTCACTATTATCAGGTAAAGCAACATCAGACAAATTAATGTTAAATTTAGACTTGAGGATGTATTGAGGGGGATATGATACAGAATTTCCTATTTCTTTACATATTGAATCATTGTCTAAAACGAATGTGCAACGGATAGGTGATAATGACAGATACCCAATAATGTTAGGTGATAAAAATTCATTCTGACCTCTTAATACTTCAAGTATACAATTGTCTTCATCATACGTTTTCATGACTAGTAATAAACTCGTCATTAATACTTCATCTAGCTCTTGGTATGCAACAATCTTAGCTAGTAATCTCTTTACTATCTCAGACATGTCATCTTGCCATGTTGGCTTGGTGACTTCAGCAATAGCCAAATTGTTAGAAACCAGCCTAAGGGAAGTAAAATCACATTTGCTGTGAACATTGGAAAATTCTGTATCAATACTATCCGGAAATTGTATAATTTTATAGAGATTTATTAATTCGTTTATAGCAGTACTTGATGAAATGGGTAAAAATATGTAATGGAATTTCCATGCTATCGATAAGTTCTTCACAATAATACTCGCGTTTATAAGATTGTTTAGCAAAGATAATTGTTTAATTAAATTGTGAAGATATTCTTCATTACAACTTACAGCAAGCTCAATTAGAACATTATAAGAATGCATCAACAAGTCAGAGTTCTCTCCATATTGAAATTGGGATAAAACTGCAATGAAGTCATCAACTGATATATCTCTTGTTGAAAATGCTCTCAAGAGATATTCAACAAGTTTTCGCACTTGATGGCAAGTAGAAGTACTTTGTAACAAGGCAATCAGTATTGAGTGTTGGGACTGACATGCTTGTGTTAGTTGGATAACACTTCCGCCACGACCAGAGCTGGCAGTTGCTCCATCTTGACTTATCCAAGAATTAACTGCAGATTCGCAAGCTCTTTCATTATAGATATCATTCATGTTGAGTATCAAACTATAAGAGTTTTTGAAATTATACAATGTTTCAATGTTTTTTATCTCAATTTCATTTATAAGATGAGTGCCCTTTATGAAATCTATGTAGTTTCTTTCAATAGTTAAATTATTTGTGGTTCCACTAACTATTTGATCATACTTAGCCACCACAGCTTTCAGTAATAACTTTTTTTCTTTTGATGATAAGTTGTTGAAGTAATTTAATGCTGTTCTAGTTTCACAATCTTGAAGGCATCTTTCAATGTATAAAGCATTGCCATAGTTTGAATAAACAGGCATGACACCTGTTATTGCTTTCAAATCATCCAACTCTATAACTGGTACACTAACAATTTTGTGAAGGACTAACATGTAATCAGTACATGTCATTGGAAAATTATACTTCTTCAGCACCACCTTGACATTTGCGTAATTTATTTCTTTTTGTACCTCTTGAGAAAGTTGTCTTTCTGAATCAGATACTGTAAAGGTTTTGGTAGCATTGGCAACAGTAGTTACTGCTAATTCCAGTACAGTTGAGTTCCATGGGACATCCAGTACTTTTAAAACTTGTAGTAAACATTCAAGTTTATTATTGTATGAATGGAATGATTGTAGTAATATCTGTAGACGTGTGCCATCAATCCCACCGCCACTGCTTGCAGCTTCACTCTCAATGTATGAACTTAGAATATCATCTAAATCAAATAAATGCTGCATAGCATATGCTGGCAAATAGTTTTGTAAAAATGTTTTGAGATCTTCAGTGTAACAGCGGCGTAACATTATTAAAGCTACTTCATTTGGACTCTGTGAGCTCAACTCATTCAGTAACATGTTAATTCTATATTTATCTTTCAACTCCATTATATATGTTATTCTTGTTTTGAGAATATCAAGGTCATCCATTGATATAGGTCTTAAAGTAATGGATTTGAGTGATGATTCCAGAATAACTATTATTTCTTCAACAAATTTCAAACCTATCTTGGGCCAAAATGCAGATTGTTCCAGCATGAAAACCCTTTCACTGGCCCAACGGACAAATATGTCAATGTAAAATGGATTTTGTTCCAATAGGGATGGAATAAAGTTCTTTAACCATATTATGATAGAAGCTAATTTGGTACTATTGTGTATAGCATTTAAAATTTTCACAACATCATCAGAGGTTACTGGCAACTTCAACTGAGAATATTTCAACCAACAAATAGATGCAATATCAAAATCATATTTGGATGTAAATGTAATACAAAGTTCCTTGAAGTTCTGGTCAAAGAGATTGATATTATCATATGAGTTATTACCTGTAAAATGAATGTATTCAATCAAATCTATTTTAATTGATAAGTCACTCACCACATTTATGAGATCATTATCATTTGTTCCAAATATTCTCTTTTGAAGAGGGTATAACAATGATTTGTATGAGATATTTTGTTGGCATAGCTGCTGTGCGACTTGAATGAGAAATATAAAATCATCAATAGCCTCAAATAGTGACTGTAACTGTGTAAGTACACTCCCTGGTTTTGTAGCAGTTGTGATGGAGTCTATCAAGGTCTTGAGTTGCACCTTCAGGGTGTCTTGAGATGTATGAGTCTGATTAAAACTGTCTGAAAGGTTGGCCAACCCAGCATGATTCAGCGATTGAGAAAATCCAGCACAATGAATCTGCACCTATAATACCAGAAAAAAACTGATTAATAAACAATAAAATTGGAAAATATATATCTACAAAAAGGGCTGGATGCAACTGTGGGTACCTAATTCATAACTAAAATTAGTAGTAGGAACAAGGTCAGCACTTTTACATAGCTTCTAACAAAAATAGGTACTAGGTAACTACACAGCATATAACTTTCAGGATTGGTGGTGCCAGCAACCAGGAGTATGGATAGACAAACTAAATAACTTAACATAGAGCTGGTCTGAGGTGGCTCAGCAACAGGATTCAAATATTTGGGAGAGGCCTTTGGCCATGTGTTGGATAATATTGAATAATGGAAAAAATATCTTACCTCCTCCTTATTCCATATAAGATAGTATAACAAATCATTGTAAGCCAACACAGGGTAATAATTTTCTTCTGTTTTCACAAATTCATGAATAACTTGAGATTCTTTCAAGTCAACGATCCACATATTAGTTTTGTTTGCAAAAACTGCCTGATCTTTCCATGAGACCATGTGATTTAATCTTGTTCCAGTGTTAATGATTTCCATTATGCCAGTCATTGGACATTGTACCATCACAGAGCCTTCTTCGACAAAAACATTCAAACCACTTATTGAATCATACTTGGTTTTTAAACATGAGTGGGATACAGGGGCCTTCTTAAAAGGGACAGAAAGTTCATCTGTACAATCAACCAATTTTTTAACCAGTTCTGAAGTGTGTAATGGTATTACAAATGTATCTCCACTTTCACTTATGAAATATAAACGATTCTCAATCCTTCCAATTTGACAAATTTTCAAGCTAGTATTAGTATCATTTGTAACTTTGATTTGTAGGCCTTTTACCACATCTATTGCTATAATATCACCTGATTTAAAAACAAGCCACACAAAGTGGTCAAGCAATATTTTATCCACAATTTCTTGATCAAATTTATGGTATCCGCTTGATTCTTGAGCTTCTTCATTGTTTCCCAGTAAATTTACTAATCTCAGACATAACTTATTTTCAAAAAGTATCAATCTAGGGTAAAGTAATTTAGCTTCGATGTTAGAAACATTAGAAGTTTTTACTAACTTTGTTAATTCAGAGATTGTTATTGTCATGGTTATCTAGAATGCACTGGTTATGAACCGAAAATAAACGTAAAAATTTGCAAAACAGCTTGATTTTTATTAACTTTCAAGTTCTTTGTTTAAATTCGTACCCAACGTAGATTTATGTCAAAATCTAACGTCAAGGTCAAATTAAAGGCATAAACTATCGAAATCATGCATGGAATTAATGAACTCATGGCAGCATAAAACTATTATTATCATTTGATTTTCTGTATTTTGAGTTGGCAACATAAAAGAAAATCGACTAAAAATTATACAATTTGGTAGTTTTCAAGATTAAGGGTACAACATACACTCGCCCGGAGGAAACGATGGAGGTCTGCCCTGCTTAGGCGGAGCAACGCCGTATCCTCGTTGAGGCGATCGGCGGCGGCGACCTCTCGCGTCCGGCCTTGGTTCAAATCATGGTTCGGAGCGAGGAGGCATGGAAAGCGGTCACCTCCTTTTGCAAAGCAGTAATGCTAGTGAAGGAGGAGGCATAATGCTTGCGAGAGAGGGAAACCATTCAGGGGCAAGAAAGTCATTTGATGATTTCCCATCCAAAAAAAAGTGTACAACATAGGTAGGTACAACTTTTTACGCGTCGAACTGCCTGTACCAAAGTAGGTTACCTACTAACGGCCGAACCCAATAACCGATCTATCGCATACTGGAAATAGAAAAACAAATGAAACAACAGAAAAATGATATAGGTTTTCTGTTGTTTCATTTGTTTTTCTATCACCAGTATGCGATAGATCGGTTATTGGGTTCGGCCGTAAGTTTTTGTTTCACTTCAATCAGAGATATCCTGCTAGAATCCAATCCACCCTTGTAAGCGCTGGCTAACAGGCACTATTACCAATGTAGGTAATTACCAATTTTTTGCGTGAATCCAAAAATAACGAATGTGTTCATCATCTGCTTAGCGTTTTCCAAATTATTGGGGTGGGCTTGCTGTTATAACGGTACTAACTGGTTAAAACGGTATTTCTCGGCAAGACTAGAGTCAGCTTTACTGGCTTCTGATAATCCGTAACAACTGCCAAAGACCTACAAATGACAGTCGGCAGCAACACGGCTTAACGTGCTTTCCGAGGCACGGAGGAAACTCGGTAAGTTAAGGTGGTCACTCATGCACAGACCAGCCTTGGCAAGCGTTTTAGATCAACCCGCAAAAATAACGAATGTACTAAAACCCTAAAATCTGATTTTTCTTTCAAGCGTGAAACAGTACATCCCTACGTTAAATCTACGGTTTTTAGTTTTTAGTGAGTTTCACGAAAGAATCCCCTTCGTCGTACTGTTGGCTCCCCTGTCTGTCTTAACGTCAAAGAATGGAGATGGCTATCAGTGCTGCCAATAAAAATTTCTCGATTCCCCGCGTCAGTGTTGTAAAGGGTATGTTTATGCCGTGGTGTAAACATTAGCTAGTCAACAAACGTATTAAGACTCGACTGCTCCAGCACTCGATAAAAGGACAATCTGTGGTTTAATTCTGTGAGTGCCTACTCCAATAAAGCTATGAGTTGTTCTGAATTCCTGTGCAGTAAGTTGTATATTTTATTAAAAAATAGTTTTACAGTTTCCAAAAGAAAAAACAAAATTATAAGGTAATGAAGAATGTTACTAGGTATGCCAAATCGCTTGAAATTTTGTCTCAGTAAAGCCTTTAAGCCTGTATGTATACAAATACACTAGTTTTTGTTGTAGTCAAAAATACCTAGTAGTTTTGATTTTATAGGCATTCAAAGTTTCGAAAAATATCGAGTCCCGCTTACAGTCACGTGACGCCTATGACGTCATGTTACAACGCGCCTCGCGGGCCGCGGCCCACTTCGTATCAAGTGGCCAGCGGTTATAGTGGGTGTAATAGCTTGCGCAGTATTTTGTTGTGTTTTGGTCTGCGTATTACGTTAATAGTCTAACAATAGTAAATATTATTCGATTAATAAAATGGATGAAGGATTCGAAAAAGGGCAATCGGATAATCTACCTGAAATAGATGGATTAATGGTTGCGCATTATTTATCAACAAATAGTGATTCCGTTGCCGCCGAAATGCGAGGAATAAAAATGTATTATTGTTTTATTAAAATTAATAAAATGCAAAAGTACCTACCTAAGTAAACTTTCCTTGCTACTACCTATGCTTAATAGTTTATCTGTTCTAAATTGTTTTATCAAAACAAAATACCCAACTAATATCGTACTGGAAGAATGCAACTCAAATAGTAGAAGTACCTACCTACCATTAAATTTTACGTTGAAGACAACAAATATGTATTATAGTTTTGTAGCTATAGGCAGGTACGTACGTATGTATATATAGGTAGGTTCCGCTCTTCTTAGTAAATTTAAATGAATACATACATTGATTTATTGCAGACTAGCTTCCGCCAGCAGCTTCGCCCCCGTTTCCCTCGGGAACTGTACATTTTCCCAGGATTAAAAGTAGCCTATGTGTTATTCCCGACTTTGTCCAGATCCGTTCAGTAGTTTTTGCGTGAACGATCACAAACTTTCGCATTTATAATATTAGTAGGAAGTAGGATAGGTACTTAGGATGTAGATGTAGTGGATTGAACGTTACAGATGTACTAAACCTTTTTTTTATTTGTATTTTTTTACTAACAAAATACGTAAGGCCATTTATTTTTATTTGATACTTATTTCAGATCGGCAAGAGAGCTATGGCGATGATTCTATTGATTATGTTCAAGTAAAAAGAGTAGGTGATGTACATATGTATGGTTAAATGTAGAATCACGCCAGAACACCGCGTACGTACCACACCTTATCATTGCAGTTTAGAATGCAATGAAAAGGATCGAGAAGTTTTAAATGTAACCTGCGAAGATTGTACTCCAGCAGAGATGGCTGTAAACATACTACCTATAGCATTTTTTAGCAGAGAAAAAACAACTTTTCCGGCGAATTGGTAGTTGTATTTTTACAGTTAGTCACAACACATGATTTCCTAGTATTTGGATTGGACATTTTAAAAAGTATTCAGGTATAATTTCGACGGTACAGGCGCGCGACCACAGAGTACTTTTATATAATTATATGGAATAGAGGTACAACTCGGCCACCGTAGTGAGAAACGTCAAGTGTCGCCCTCTGGACGCAGGTTTTGGAACTACTGCCACTTACGTATAGCTACGAATATAAATGTAGGTATGTAATATGTACGTCAGGTACTAACTACTACTACCCATAATATTTATATTATACTTAGTACTTTTTGCCTACTTGGTTTACGTACATATTTTTGAGGAAAATATTTTAAAATGTGAATTCATCATTATTCGCTTGCAGTTATGTGGAAAAGCGAAAGTAATTTATTCACATTACTAAACAATAAAACAATATTACTTCGATTTTATGCTTTAATTCATTCCTTTAAAACACTATAAATTAAGTTGTATGGCAAATCCATATCATCATCACAATCACAATCCCTTATATATTAATAACAGGTATCTTTATGATAGTTGTAAATAAAAAATCTGCAGGATATTTTTATTATAAGATTTATTAAATTTGTTAGACATGATAATGGGTTTGTAGTTATCAATGTTACAAACACAAGTTAGCACCACACGAGTCAAGAGTCCTGTCTTATTGCTTAGATTTTAACAATCAACACAAGCACAAAATCAACACGTCCAGAGTAGCAGAGGCTCTACTCATCGTACTTTCGTAAAAAGGCACTAAAACACGATTAAAACCTAGAAAAAGTGTTAAAAACAAGCAAGACACCGAAAAACGCGCAAACCGGCCGGCGCCGGCGGCGGCCATTTTAAACTTATTTATGGACTGTTTTCACGCCACCTTGCGTATCGAAGTAAAATTATGAATACTGCCATCTCTTAGTGAGTTTCATAAACGTAACACAATATAATGAAACTAAATTAAAATGTCAGTATCATCTGTAGATCGGCAATACTTTTGCTGTCCAACCCTATTTTGCATACTTATAGTAGAACGATTTCCAGTTTGCCACTACTAAGATTGTCAACCCTGCGCGCGACCGCGAGCGGACTGAGTGAGCCAGACTTAGCGTGTTGTGCGATGACGTCATACCGTCACCGGCAGCCCGCGTCGTGCAGTTACAACTTGTTTTACTTCTAAATCGGAAACTAATTGTCGTATCGAAGTAATTCTTTCACTAGTATTTTTTATTTTTGACAGAGAATATGGAGTGCTAATAATCAAAATTAGTTAACATTCTTCATTGGTAAAAGTAACGGAATATTAGTTAATCTCCCTAATATTAAGTAGTTTTATTGCTTAAAATATAGCAACACTGATTTTCCGTAATGCCAACATTACGGCGAAGGGAATTCTTTCATGAAACGCACTTTAGGCCTAAGCTGAGCTTGATGCCCTGATGCCTAATTCAACTAACGGCCGAAACCAATAACCGATCTATCACCTACTGGAGATAGAAAAACAAATGAAACAACAGAAAAATTATATAGTTTTTCTGTTGTTTCATTTGTTTTTCTATCTCCGGTATGTGATAGATCGGTTATTGGGTTCGGCCGTAAAACAAATATGTCTCCTGTCCAAGGGGCTTAGTAAGCCACACAAAACTGTTGCCATATAAAAGAATGCAGAAAGCCTATCCAGCTTCCATGCATTAATTTCCGGGCACGTGGGTCCGGTACGCGGATAGTCAAACACATGATCATTATGTATGTATGAGAGCGTTCATGCGGATGTTTCGTTTGATAATTATGTAGGGTTTCACCCGGCAGAGAATGGTGCGGGGGTGTATGATTCTTCTCAGATCTGGTATTGCCGAACGTCTGTTTGTGAACGATGCGACGCCGAACGCGCCATGTCGCTACAAACGAGCCTTCATCTGTAGATATGGTTGTAACATAATTATTGAAAAAGAGCTGTTTGTCATATTATGATACATTTTATTGTCTCACAAACAAAATAAATCATAATATAGTCAAATTACGCCGGAAATTAATCCATGCATGCAACCATCTTATTTTATTAAACTTTTTTTTTTGTTATATCTATTCAGGCAAAAATATAACTGAATTAAACTTTAATATGTAGGCCATGTCTAAATGTAAAATTAAAAAAATTAAACACATCTAGTACGTTTTTAAAACGGCATTCCATTAGGCCATAATGTTAAACTCTCTAATAAATTAGTTATCTATTCTTTACAGAGTTGGAATGAGTTACTAACTAGCTTTTATATTGAAATAAACGCGTTATTGTTTGTTTTCAGAGTGACCGGTAATGGAAAATGTTTAATTTTTTTTATATTAAGCTACGATCAAATAGGGAACGCGCAGAAATGATAGCAGCACAGACGCGTCATTGTAAAGTATATTTTACTTACAAATTTGTAACGCTAGATGGCACAGTCTACTTCGTGCACGTTCCCCTAAACGGAGGGTGCAGGAAGTATAGGTAGCAGCACAGGTCAAATATTTACAAGTAAAAGCTTTACATTTGCAACACTAGATGGCAATGGCATAGTCTACTTTGTGCACGTTCCCTATACACAATTGGGTTCTTTACTCAAAAAATCTACTCGCGTGACGTCACTACAATTTTTTCAAGTCACTGGTAAAAAGTACAATTACGATTTTTATAACTAGTAGAATACTCAATTCAAGTAAAAAATCCAAGTTAGGAAATAATGAAAGGTTCAAAGCTAATTGACTGGCCTAATATTTAAATATCATTATGCATTAAGCTTTCGCTTTTGTGGTTTTGACTTTAATCTTCTTTTAATCTCTAAAGATTTCTTCACTTTCGTATCAATCTCGGCATGAATTTGCCTTTTGGTTTCGCTCAATGCTTGCTGGTAGCTACTTGTTAGACGATCAAGAACATCAGTTTCGATTTTTATCTGTGGAAGCTCTGCTTTTCCACCAGCCTGTATTATTTCCTGTAATATTTATTGATACATTTTAAATACATTTCTAACATTTATAGATACAATTATTTTAACTTCGGCACATATGACTGGAGAACCATATGTATCGGCAAATTACCTTGAATTGGTTTACTTGATTCGGTAACAGGATAGTAACCGCGTGACCAATACGTCCCGCTCGCCCTGTGCGCCCCACTCTATGAATGTACGTTTTGATGTTCCGTGGAGGGTCGTAAGATATCACGTAATTACAGTCTGAGATATCAATGCCTCTTGCTAGAGCATCTGTTCCAATTAAGCTGTAAATTAAAAGTATCATAGAAAGACAATATGGGTTCTGTATAATGTTTGTCTCATATACAGTATGTTAACTAACAGAGGGCGTTCCCGTTAAGCCGCAATAGTATAGCATCCATATGTGATAAAAAAATATTACCATTAAAAAAAAAATGTTTTTATTTTTTTTTAATATTAAAATATTCACTAAAAATGTTAAATCGATATGTTAAAGAAACACTCTGTACACGCGTACTTGCCGGTTTGGGCATTTCTACTACGAGTAGGTACTATTCCGCGCTACTATTTTGATTGTTTCGAATTTATTGTCAATTATTTAAAAAACATCGGATTATTTTATGCTTATATATATGTATATTAAAGAATTTAAGGGAACGCCCTCTGTTATTTAACATACTGTATATTCGAACACCCAGTTTTTGGGCCGTAAATGTTCCTGAAAATAATTTGATAAGTAGTCAAGTAACTGCTGTGATTTGGTTGATTGAATTATCAACAGTCAATCACATTACTCGACTTTATTTACATTTGGCTTGTTATTAAATTCAATTTTGTACTTATTACTTACACATTAATGTCTGAGTGTGTGAATTTTTTCAACACACTTTCTCTTGTAGATTTGTCTAAAGCTGAGGATAGCTCAGCAACCTTGATTTTTCCACTACCCCAGGTATTGAGGAGGACAGCTAGCCTGTGTGCTGCCTCAGCAGCATTAGTAAAGCATAACACTTTGTCCCATTTCTGGTCAGCTAAGAAATGATACAAGATGAGTGGCTTGTGCTCAGCATCACATGTAACATACTGCTCTGTTAATTCTTCAGGAGTAGCATATAGCCTGATTTGGTCTTCATCCTCATAATTGTTTGACTTTGCAGCTGAAAACAATTTTGGTTGGAACAATCCCCACTGTTCTAACTTTTCAGGGTCCTGAGACAAAGTTGCTGAAAAGAGCAATTTGTGTGGTGGAGGTTTCTGCTCAACAAGACTATACCACGTAAGATTAGAATGTCGTCCAGTCATTAGCTCATTCTCCAATTTGATGTGCTTATCTACATGATAAAGCCAGTCATTTTGTATGTGGTCCATGATTCTGTCTGCTTCATCAATGACTAAAAATTTTAAATGTTTCAGGGAGAATCCTTCAGTGTTTTGTAGATGTTCTACTAAACGTCCAGCTGTGCATACTATGATGTCTACTTCACTAACCCATCCAGATGATTCAGCTGAAATTAATTGTTTATTTATTTATGTACACACCACTTCTGAAAACTTGCAACAGAGATTGACGTTTGAAGCATGGAGATGCATGATGGGTTACGCTGATGATTTTTGCGTATAAGCGAGTTTAGCGAGCTCGAAAATTTTTAGCATGCTTGCTCTACTTTTATCATAAGTTCATTCAGAGGGCCAATTCTACAAACTTCAACTTTCGTATTCGCATCTCAATCCCAATCTGTCAAAAAGCCTATAATTTGCATACATTTTATTACAGACTAGCTGCTGCCCGCGACTTCGTCCCCGTGGAATCCCCGATTTTAAAACATTCTTTATCGCTGCTCCGCTCCTATTGGCTTAAGCGTGATGATATATAGCCTAAAGCCTTCCTCGATAAATGGTATATTCAACCCAAAAATAATTTTTCAATTCGAACCAGTACTTCCTGAGATTAGCGCGTTCAAACAAACAAACTCTTCAGCTTTATAATATTAGTATAGATTGCGACTGACATGCAAATGGTAATGTTGCTTAAAAATTAGTGGGATTGTTTATTAGTCTTCTTAAGCATAACCTGGAGAACTATGGATACCTCGAAAGCGACCTGGAAAAGAGTGCCCAGCCCTGGTTAAATATGAATAATAATTCGTGTTATATAAGAACTTTTGTCTTTTTGACATGTAAAATTTTGGGGGCGGTCATGACCCCTCGTCTCCCAACCTGGGCCTTGCCTGTATAGAGCGAAATTTATACTGATAGTATTTGATTATAAAATAATACTTTAGCTGCATGAGCTTCTTTCTATGTAGTTAACCTTCCTCGGTTCTTCAAATTCTATGTACACTTGAGGCCTTCGGGTCATGTTGACCCGATTTCAAAAATATGAAGTAATTGTTTTAAATTAAATACAAAATCTAATTATTTCTAAGATACATTTACTAAATAAAAATATGGACACATTAAACGACTATATATACATATTTAAATTACTCATTTTCTTGGCAAACCGAAAGGCACAAAATTTCAGAATTTGTCGGACAAATGTTTCTTACATTTTTTACAGAACGCAAAATCGCTGGAATTTGTTTGAAATGTTTCAGGGACAATGTTGCCCGAAATATAGGTCTTCCATAAGCTTCGGACTATATACTTTCTAAACTGTCATGGTTAGACTTGATAACTCCAGCGATAATAAGAATACCTACCTAGATATGCATCTAACTCCGTTTCATCTAACGCTTCCCATTCATTTCCGAAACGTGAAGAACCTTCTATATTTGTTTGTATCAAAATTATAGATTTTATTCGCTTATTTAGAAATAAATCAAAATAACTTCTAAATGTGTCTATGCGATTAGAAGCGTACCTGGTAATGCATGGTGTAAGTTTTATTAGGTTTGCACTACTCAAACGACCTCTGACTTCTAATGGGGTTCTCGACCATACAAATTCTCAATTTTTTTATATCATTTAGTTTTCATCAGTAGTTGGTAATGTATCTTGAAAGAGGCTCTTCATCGCTATTTGTTTCGTACTACTGCTTTCATTGTCTAAATTGGGTTGAATATTGTTGGTAGGATTTTTATCCAAACTATTCTCAGTTTCACTAATTACTTCATCTTCGGAATTTTTGCTTAGTTTAGGATTTGCGAAATCATAGCTTTAGGCAAATTGTAAGCCAATTCAAACACCAGTGGAACACGTCAAGTCCAAACAACAAACGAATCAAATAAAAATAACCGTCTCACAAAAGAAATGCAATCTAACCGCATACAAAGGTAAATCAATATTTTTTCTCAAACTACCTTCAACAATAACACGCTAGGTGATCGAGATATTACTAACATTTATAAATTGTAAGTATATTCTTCGAATGCAACAAAGCATTATTGTTTGCAGAACACGGGCTTTTCTGACCCGAGGACCTTTTTCATACTCGGGTATTATTGACCCGAGGAACCTAAGAAGGAAAAAACTCAATGTTCTTAAAATAATAGACTTTACCATAATTTTACGATAGTAATATATAGTGAATGCATTATTAATAATTGTCATGAAGTCGTAAGAAATTATATTAATAATTACGACTTTTATTGCCAGTTAAATTTCAGTTTCGGGTCAATATGACCCGAAGAACCGAGGAAGGTTAAACACTTACTGTATCTAACAATATTTTGCTGTTCCTGCTGCATTGGAGTGGACCCCCCTAACAAAGCAACCTTCAATCTTGTCTTCATACAATACTTTTTGAAAACTTTGGCTACTTGGGCCGCCAATTCCTGGACTGGTAAAACTACCAGAGCTCTTACATGGCACCCAATTTCATTCATTAATATCTGAAAATGTATTGCAATTATCTTTTATACAAATAAAAGTTTAAATAATCATTTTCACCATTGTTCCAGTATTAAAACCGTAATATATTATGTATATGAGCACAAACAATAGTATAAAACTGCAATGTAGTTATAATTACCTGAATTATTGGCAATACAAATGCCAGTGTTTTCCCACTACCAGTAGGAGCTGAAACACATACATCATGTGGCCAAAAGGGGTTAGTTAGTTTGTGTTCATCTAAAATAAAAGGCACAACTTTTTCTTGGACTGGGAACAGTTTAGTGACCCCTTCACTCAATAATGTTGCTTTCAGTGTACTGTGTAACCATTCTTCATCTTGTACAGAGCAAGAGGAGGATTTTAAACTTGTAGATATATTGAATGGGTGTGATAGCCAGAAGGGTAGTACGCGTGAAACCTGAAACAAAAAAGTAAATATATTGTGATTGTTGTTACCATTTCCATCATTAGTTTTCTCATTTGTGAAATATAATGAGAATGTGAAAGAATACCTTTGCCTTCTTTTCAAAGTCATTAACTCCTAAAACCTTGAATTCATGTGATGGTATTGCTTTTTTCCTGTCCTGTTTTTTAATTGTACTGACATTGCTGTCAAGTTTGGTCTCTTGACCTATCTTAACCTCTTCTCCTTTTTTAATTTCTAAATGTTCTTCTTTATGTTCTTCAACAGTTTTCTGGGGTTTGAGGGTTATCACATCAGACGTTTTCTTGGTAGCATACGCTGATTTCCTTTCTGCAATTCGTTTCTTTAACTTCTCCAAATGTTTGGCTTCTTGCTCTACTACATTTACTACTTCAACTTCATTTACATCTCTGTATCTATAAAAGAAATGCCAACTAGATATAGTATTACAGTGTTCCTATTTGCATCCATATATTACTTATATAAAATACCTGTTAATTACAAATAGACTATCCATTATTTTATTTGTGAAAGTTACACTTTACACAAATTCAATTTTAACGAAAACCCGTACGATTTGTCTATTTTAGGATAAATCCCGAATGTATATTTATCTGTAACCTAAAAATATTCAAAGTCAAAACAAAGCAGCATTTTTCTGTGACGTTTTTTTTTTTAATTGGTATCTCGACTAAAGTATTTAGTAACTTTTCACAGATAAATAACCACTATCCAATATTATTTTACTCTTTGACCACTATCATCCGAGATGGCAAGAACAGACTAGACACCGCCGCCGTTATGCCTCGCCTCTACTATATTTCTTTCTTAGAGTATAGAATATAATTTCTTTACATTTGGATGGTGAAGATGAATGGATATGAATGCTCATGATTCTCCGTAGCTGACTGTAACTGATGATGTGCTAAATGTTTTTGATTATTTGTAGACAAAAAATAAGTATTTTTGCATTATCATACAATCATTATTCCATAAATTGTCCTTCCAATAATCGCCTATTGTACGATGAATGTTGTCTAAGTCAAATATCAATTCCATGTGATACTTTCGAAAACGTATTTATAACCTGCCGTTTGTTTTATGAATTCATTGGAAATAAAAAGATTACAATTCTCAACATAAATCACTAGTTTTCATTCGATTGCTCAATTAAATCGATTAAAATTTGACAAGTCCTAAATGTGTCCTATTTTGTCTATACAATTTTAGCGAAGCACCACGAAGCAAGTTTTCGATTCGTCGCTTTTATTTCCCGAATAATCATTCAAATGTTTTTTCTTCACCAATTACTCATGATAAATTGTTAACTTTAGCTTTCTTTGGCTTTTGTAGTTTTCTGTTGTGATTTCAGAGACTAAACACTTTACAAAATGGCTAGTGTATCCTATCAAATTGCAAATCTTCTGGAGAAGGTAAGCCGGCGTTCTTATAATAACACTGAGTAGAACAGTTCTCTAATTGCGTGCCAATAATGTTATCTCCCATGTACTCCAGATGACGTCCAACGACAAAGACTTCAGGTTCATGGCTACTAATGATTTGATGACTGAATTACAAAAAGATAGTATAAAGCTTGATGATGACTCTGAAAGAAAAGTCGTAAAGATGCTGCTTCGTCTCCTCGAAGACAAGAACGGTGAAGTGCAAAATTTAGCTGTGAAATGGTATGTGGGCATTGCAAAATTCAATCATTAAAACTAATAGTATTTTTATGTCAGGACTAATTAGTAATTATTATTGCATTGATTTTCAGTCTCGGTCCCCTTGTGAACAAAGTAAAGGAGTATCAAGTAGAAGGCATAGTAGACACACTGTGTGCAAACATGCTCTCAGACACAGAACAACTGAGAGATATCAGCAGCATCGGCTTAAAAACTGTCATATCTGAACTACCCTTGGGCTCCAACACTCTGGCTGCAAATGTTTGTAAGAAAATTACTGGAAAACTCAGCAGTGCTATAGAGAAGGTGATTATTATAATCTATAATATTTATAGAAATACAAACACATTTATTGTTCTAAATGTGCAAATATATGCTGCAATAGACATAACAAAAGTTGTTCATCTTTTCTTATTTGGATGATAATAATCATTTGTTTTTATGATACTAAAAGAGACAATAACAGCCAAAATGAAAGCATCAATTAGGGCTGTATTGTCTCCTGGTGTCTGCTACTCCATGATCAAGAATATATACAGTGGTAGTCATAATAATATAATTAAGAATGATTTGTTGTTCCAGACATAAAAAAATACATGTTGTATACTTTCATATTCCTTCTCAAACATAATTATGTTATGAAATAGCTACAGTAAACTTATTTAAGAGTAAATATTAAAATCACGCAATTAACCTTACAAATTAAATTTGTTATAGACAGTTACAATGAATACAATTTCAAATAGTTATAAAGCTGGACAAATAATTAAGAAAGTTTCTTAAATAGCTAGAGAGTTGTTTCAGTAAATACTTAGATTTTAAAGATCTCATTGTATAAGACAGTGATAATGTTAAAAATTGCAATTTGATACATTTTATTCTAATAATTTGTAGCGTGTCCATGGCTTTTGATGACTGCCTAACACCGGTGAGGCATTGACTCTATCAATTTTTGTCATTTTTCAAGAGAAATAGAGTGCCATTCTTCTAAAAAAATGTTGTATAACGCTCGCTTAGGTTACCACACCCTCGGTTTATAACCTTTTTCATAACTTTGCATCAAAGATGTTTTATGGGATTTAAATCTGGACTATTTGGTGGGCATTATAAGACAGAAACTGATTGAGATGTGAGGAATTCATTAACTGTGCGTGCAAGTGTGCTTGGGATAATTTTTGTGTGTGTGTCCATTGGAAACAAGTCTTCAGTATAATATCGTAACATTGTTTCTTCTAGTATATTTTTGTATTGGGATTGAACCATGTTTCCTTCTATCAATCGAACTGGTCCAACACCATGACCAGAGAAGCACCCCCAAATTTTCACATTTCCACCACCTTGCTTTAATGTCACTTTTGTACACTTGGTGTCGAATGCTGTGTTGGGAGAGCGTCGAACATATAGTTTAGCATAGCAGAACATACTGTGTTAATTTTTATAACATCAGAGAAAAGAACTTTTTCCCACTGTCTTACTGTCCAGCTTTCATACCCCCTAGCAAATACAAGCCGGGTTTGCCTATGACATTGTTTCCACATGGGTACCTTTCTTGCTATTTGCGTCTGTTCAACTTAACTTCTACCAAACGCCTTCAGATAGTGCGCGCTGAGATTGCTGAAGAGTTGTTTTCACTCTTAGATTAGACTCCTTAAAAGGGTATTGTTTTGCCAAACGCACAATATTTCTAGCCTCTCTAAGAGATGAATTTCTCTGTTTAAGTACATGTAAAATATTTGAAGTTGTTTGATATGTGTTAAAATGCTTCACAGCGTGGAATATCATTGGATTTGAGCACTGCAGGTGATCGGCTGTGTGAATGCGGGATCTTTTTATATGACCAATTCTTATTGCGAAGTTTTATTGTCACTTCCCTTGTAGATTCATTGAGTAGAGTGGAACTTTTATTTTTCCCCAATATTTTTAAGTGAAATAATCAACTTCTTGACACTTACAGCACTGAATGGTTCCAAAATTACGCGAATAATTTTAAATTTGAATTTAAAAAATAAAATATCCAGCGTTCTTAATTATGTGGCCAGCCAGTAAGTTTGCAATAATATGTTAAGTTTTAATGTAAAACGTTTATCTACATCTTATTGAATTAATTATGTTATAACTGTGTGCAAGACATTGTGGAACAATTTTGCGATACCGAGAATGATACAAAAAGACATGCAAAAAGTCTAATTCTCATAAATTTGAAAAATAGCTTGTTTTAAATAGTCGTTCTTAATTATATGACCACCACTGCATGTAATGCAGTGCTATAGTGCAATAGGGTCTGTCCTAGAAAAGCAGTTATGAAGCTAATAACAACATTACAAAGAAGAATCAGAAGAAACCATCACAAATCTGTTTTCAAGTCAACACCATAAAGTGATGACATATTAGATCTGAAGAAACAATTTCACAGTAAAATGCCGTTTTTAATAGTCATAAATAGCTAGCTTGATAAAATGTTGATATAAAAATGGCAAACATAATATATGAAGTAAAAACAATATTAAAAAAAACATCCACATTGCTGTCAGTCAAACATTGCCCATCAAATGGCAATGTTGATTGTTTGACTATAGAAAAATCCAGCCCTCTGGTCATGGGAAGAGTATGTTGATGTTTCAGCAAGAAGATGTCTCAGTACAACTTGAGGCTCTCGACATATTGGCTGATTTGTTGAGCAGATTTGGTGGCTTGCTCATAACTTTTCACCCCATGTTGCTCAATTCTCTACTGCCACAACTCGCTTCACCACGTCAGGTATGTAGTCTGTTTTAAAAATAATTAAAGATGTTTCATGACAAGCAGTGTTAAAATAACTGTTTTTAATTGCATTGCAATTTTAATAAATAATATACCTACATTTTTACAAAAAGTCACATTTTTACAATCTAAACTTGGATATTTATGTATATCTAAACCAAAATCTATATTTTAATGCACTGTTTAGAGACATTATGTAAATTAAACATTAGATTTGATTGACATTTTAGTAACAGTTTCACTAAGTTATGAATAACAGTTGAGAGAGAATGTGGGTGAGTGACAATAGCGTCCTGAAAACAGTGGTGCAGAGTCCTATTCTCTCTACACCACTATTCTGAGGCACCATGTGAAGAGAATGGTTAGATAGTTTATTCCTTGCTTTATTATTATTATTATTTTACTAACAAAGTGAACTTCATTGTTGTCCAAAATAAATAAATCAATATTAAATATCCCATAGTCTCACACTAACAACATGGTAATTTATACAGGCTGTCCGTAAACGCACGATAGTTGCATTGTCACATCTGGTTATGTCTTGCAATGCATCTCTGTACAACAAACTTATTGATCACCTGCTGGAGGGGCTAAGTTCTTCCACATCATCCAGCGTCAGCCGCACTCATATACAGTGTATTGCATCTATTTGGTAAGAGAACATAATAATTCTATAAAAATGAGAACACTAAAAATATGCAAGATGCACATGTACTAAAAAGTTTCAATGTTTCAGTCGCCAAGCAGGTCATAGATTTGGCGAGCAGCTTTGGCGTGTTGCGCCTCAGGTTCTAGAATACTCAACTGATGCGGATGAAGAGCTCCGTGAACATTGCCTGCAGGCACTCGAAGCTTTTGTACTTAAGTGTCCCAAAGAAGTGCAGCCCCATATCCCTACGGTAATTATATTTTTTGTTAGAGATAAACAAAATTACTCTCATTCCTGAGCTGACAAACTAAGAAGACGGATTTGATGACTGAGTAGAGAGGGATAGAAGATCGCTTTACCTCTAAGTGCGAAAGAGATTTATTTTCATAACTAGCTGCTGCCCGCGACTTCGTCCCCGTGGAATCCCCGATTTTAAAACATTTTTTATCGCTGCTCCGCTCCTATTGGCTTAAGCGTGATGTTATATAGCCTAAAGCCTTCCTCGATAAATGGTCTATTCAACCCAAAAAGAATTTTTCAATTCGAACCAGTAGTTCCTGAGGTTAGCGCATTCAAACAAACAAACTCTTCAGCTTTATAATATTACTAGCTGCTGCCCGCGACTTCGTCCCCGTGGAATCCCCGATTTTAAAACATTCTTTATCACTGCTCCGCTCCTATTGGCTTAAGCGTGATGATATATAGCCTAAAGCCTTCCTCGATAAATGGTCTATTCAACCCAAAAAGAATTTTTCAATTCGAAACAAACAAACAAACTCTTCAGCTTTATAATATTAGTATAGATATAGATAGTAAAGCAATGTTGTATCCTTGACTTGTTAGATTGTCATGAATATAATAATAATTTATTTAATTCTAAGCATTGGTTGTTTAAAGCTTTCTTCGTTTTAAAGAATTCGAAACTTCTTTCCTCAGATAATCGACCTCTGTCTTAAAATGATTACTTACGATCCTAATTATAACTACGAAGATGAAGAGGAAGAAGGTGGTGGTGAGGACGAGGAGATGGAGGACGAGTCTTTCACACCTGACGCTGAACCAGAATCAGATTCTGAAGAGTATTCTGATGATGATGATATGTCTTGGAAGGTAGGTAAAGTAGTTACGAGACTATGTTCCTTCAATAGAAATGAACAAGAGAGTCCCACTGCAGGCAAGGCCTGCTTTTATGGGTAAGTAGGCCAGGCATTTATGTTCATGCTTGTTTGATAAGTCCATGGTTTCCTCACATATTTTTCTTAACGAATGTCAGTTATTGTTATTGTATGGTGAAAATATAAACAACAAACACCTAACTAAAATCTTCATTAACTTGGTATTTGGTTTTCAGGTGAGGCGTGCGGCGGCCAAGTGCTTAGAATCAGTAATTGCAACACGTCACGAACTACTCGGTGAAATGTACCTAACCGTATCACCCGCTTTGATTGCTAGATTTAAAGGTAGGAAACACATTTCCTTTTATTTCGGTTTATTTTCCCGCCGAGGGCATAGGAACGCGACAGCAACAACGTGCATTCAGCGAAAGTGTAACTTTCTATTAGTAGAATAATTTTTGTTATTGGATCAGCACCACAGCCATTCAGTACCTAAGATTTCGGAAACGAATGGTTGTGGTTTTGTAATGTTTGTGTAAAAAAATGTACAATGTACACCCTACATTGTATATTTTCGCTAAACGAAAGCAAGTTTATTCAAAGTAAAATATGTTTTCTATATATTAATAATTAGTTACCATTTAAAATCACTACTTTGTAGCATTCCCCCCCTAGCCAGTTTCCAGAGATAATTAATAGAAAAAAATAGTATTAAGTTTTGACAAATAATGAAACTCGAATTCTGTACTGAATTAAACACATGTTTGTTTGCTTAGAACGCGAAGAGAACGTGAAGTGTGATATCCTGAGCGCATACACCGCTCTGTTGAGAGCCACCCGTCCTCCACCGGCTTTACAGCTGGCCATCGTGCCCACTGACAACTCGCCGCAAGCACTCTTGTTGCAAAGGGTAAGTTAACACTTTCGCTGCGCACAACTCAGCATATGGGAGATAGAATATACACCATTGTACATCAAAATTGTTGTACATTATTATTATACATACATAGTATTAATTTAACTTATTAATAATTATACTTGGAACAAACGACATCCCTGTAAATTACTGTCGAATAATATGTCTAGGCTAGCTAAGGACAATAATAAGTGCCTAACAATGTGTGTGTGCATTTATAATATTTCAAAAGTATACAAAATTATTTAAAACTATATTTTCTAAATGAATTCTTGAATATAGTTTTATAGCCTAAAATAAACGATCGATAGATAAAAATAATTGTTGTTCTAATCTATTTCTTCTAGCTGACTTTACAATTTTGCATGCTTGGTCTTATCCTAGCTAGACATGTCTGTGCCATATTTATATTTAACATATTTGAATATCGTGTTTTACGCAAATAAATATTATTATTAAATGTAATATAAATGAACTGGTAGGTGTCGGGCGTGGTGCGCGGCGCGCTGCGCGTAATCCGCGGGCGGAGCGTGCGCGCGCGCGGCTGTGCGCTGGCGCTGCTGCGCGAGCTGCTGGCCGCCGCGCCTGCCAGCCTCGCCGACCACGCCGCGAGGGTCATCCGCGCGCTCACCCCTGCGCTCACGTCAGTACCTTGTCTAGAACTTTATACCCAGCTAGCGTGAAAGTCTTAAATCACTCTAAGGCAACATAGAATAGTTTTTACCACACATACAACTGTGGTAAAAACTATTCTATATGTTAATCCAGGTTATGTGTGCCAAATTTCATCCAAATTTGGTGAGCAGTTCAGCAACAAACTTTAACATTAATTTATTTTTTAATATTAGGTAGGATGTAGGTATATTACCAGATTCAAGCCAATAGAACATAAGGGCAGCCAAAAACCTCTCAGAACAACCTAATTATACGGTTTTCTTAAGTGTTTCTTAAGGCTGCAATGCACTAATTTGGTCACACAAACATCGAGACTGCTGTGCTTTATCAGAAAGTATTACACACTTAAACCTTCCGCAATCAATTCTCTGAATGACGGGGAAAGCCGCATCAATTTATGTGGTTTAAAAGAACAAAGTGGACGCAAGGACAAACACATAATGCGATTTTGTTTTTATGTCTTTTCTATGGTAAATTTCTTAATATTTTTACGACAGTAAACCACCTAACATTGTAATTTAACAGTGACAAGAGCACAGCATCATCAATGAAGATCGAGACGCTGGTGTTCGTGGTGTGCCTCGTACGAAATCACCCGGCGGCCACCATGCGGCCGCACGTGGCGGCGCTGCTGCCGGCCGTGCTGTGCTGCGTGCACGACCCCTTCTACAAGGTCACCGCCGAGGCGCTGCGCGTGCTGCAGACGCTCGTCAAAGTTATGCGACCGCTAGGTCAGTTAACATTAAAAAGCATCTATCAATCTTCCTAGCCTCTTCTCAACTATGTAAGTTGAGGTTGGCCAGTCTGTACAGTCGGATGTAATTTGCCCAATCTTTGTTGCATGTGGAATACCAATATTTTACATGGCCACCTACCAGGTTGTCAGACTTTCGGAAGATTCAAGAGTATAAAAACATAATCTTATCTCCCCTGCTCCCTTACACTCCCTTGATATGTGAAATTAAAGATCTCGATTCGATGAATTAGTCTTCTGAACAAGAATGTTGCGCTGTAAATACTTATATACTGTACATAACTAACACTACACTAAATCCGCCTGTGACTTCGTATTTACTCCACAAACGTTAACCTCTCTTAAAAGGGTAGTTTTGTAAAATACATAACCAATTCATTTTTGCTGCTGAGATCACGGGATAAGCGCAGGTGTTGAGCCCATCACCACATTGCGGATTGATATTGAAAAAAATCAGTAATCAATTCCAATTATACCATTTTTAGATTGTTTATACCAATTCCTAAAACTCGATTACCTCTTTACACCCGTTCAGGATTCTTATATTTTCATCAGACCCAGCTTCAAATTCTTTCAAACTAAAGCCCCACTTTGTAAAACGAATTATGACATTATTTATTTAGTACTAGCTGCGCCCCGCGGTTCACCCGCGTATTTCCCGTTCCCGAGGGAATACAGGGATAAAATATAGCTGATAATGTGGTTTTCCATTGGTGAAAAATCGTTTAGTAATTTCGGAGCTTATTCGGTACAAACACAAAAATCTTTCCTTAACAATATTAGTATCAGATTTATTTAAGTCAGCATTCGTGCTAAGTTTCAGGTTTTTTCAAACTGTCCAACGATACCCCACACCATGGGATAACGCGTGATTAATATGTATATCCAATTACCCATACTAAATCCCAACTTTCTAGTGCTAAGCGTCTGGGAGTTAATCCGCGGACAGACAGACGTACATGTCGAAACTATAAGGTTGTTGACAACGGAACCCTAAAAATGAGAAATATTTATTTTATAAATATAAAAAAAAAAATGTTTAAATAACACGCCACTACTAAGGAGAAGAAAAATTTCGTTCATATTTTTTAATTTCTACACTCGAAGTTAACGTCCAAATAAAGGACAAGCTGTAGTTAGTTTTGCTTGTGGCGACATTACAGCCGCTACAGTTTCTACATTCAAAGCCAGCGAATCTCTTCGCTAGCATTGTGTCTAATTACTGAACTTTGTCATGAACTTTTTCGAACCTTGTGTCGAATTTTGACAAGCGTATAGATATTATTCGATGGGCATGGCAACGGTTGTATTCGGCAGAACTTTCCGAAATCGCTATCAATGTCGAGACTTCAGCCCCCGGTCCCTCCAATCCCAACATCTGGTTTAGTATGTGGTCCTCAAAAGAGTAGGCGTATGGACACGTTGGTAAATACAAATAATCAGACATAAAACTTCGTCAGTTCACAATCTCACGCCACCTATTTGTCTTCCAGACCAGGTGTCGGTGGGCGACGCCACGGCGCTGTGCGTGGAGAGCCCGAGCGAGGAGCTGCAGCAGTTCATCCCCGCCATGTACGAGGTGACGCTGGTGCGCCTGCGCGCCACCGACATGGACCAGGAGGTCAAGGAGCGCGCTATCGCCGCTTGCGGACAACTGCTTTGCCATTTCGGTGATTATTTGCAAGTATGTTCGTTGATGTATTTCAATTTAGCGTTCAGTGTGATTCTAGAGCTGTTAAGAACACGAAATGATTAAACTGATTTTAATTTAACTTAATACGCTTACGTACGACGAAACCTTTTCGGGATTGACGTTGGGAGATAAAAAGAGTGATATTCCTCTTTCCTCATAAAAGTTTGAGATACCTTGCAACGTGCTCGTATACGCTCTTCAATGATTTCATCGACTTCAATCTACCGAATAATGCTATACTGTTTAATTACTATTCACACTTCAAATAACTTACATTTTGACGAGAATGAACTCTTTGTTTTGGCTAACACAATTTATGTTAATTAACTTTTTATTTTGCAGCACGAGCTTCCCATTTGTCTGCCTATCTTCTTAGAACGACTGCGTAACGAAATTACTCGTTTGACTACAGTGAAAGCTCTCACGAAAGTGGCATCATCTCCACTCAGAATTGACCTAACACCTATTTTGGTAATAATTTCCATTTCCTGTGTTATATGAAAATTCATTTTGTATAAAAATTGCAAATTCGATTTAATGAAACAAGAACGTATTAAATTCTTTGTTTATTTCAGTCCGATGCTGTACCAATCCTTGGATCTTTCTTGAGGAAAAATCAAAGAGCACTGAAGTTGTCTACTCTAGTCCTTCTAGATACTTTAGTTCAGAACTACAGCAATGCTATAAGCATAGAGCTTTTAAGTAAGGTATGTTCAACTGCATCACATTAATTCATGTTAGATTCACAATTGTATAATAAATGTCATATTATATCAGAAATGGCAATGGTAACTTTATATCACTTGGTTCAAAGTCCTTCTTGTATTACTCATAGTTACTTATCTAGTTTAATGTGATTCCACCACATTTACTGATTTTCAATCAATAGAGCAAGTAATTGTTACTGAATGTTTAAACTAATATTATAAAGAGGTAAAATTGTTAGTTATTGTGATTGGAAAAGGTAGATCTAACCCAAATTCGAAAGATACACTATTGCTAAGTTACGACACTTAGCAATTTGGGTTAATTTTTATTCTGGAAGAAAGCATGTTTCTTGTGACATAGGCCATGGCGAAAAGCATAGCAACAGAGTATGTGTGTAAGTGGATAATAAACGTACATAAGTGTCAATTGTAACAGGGTTCAAAATTTTGTCTGTAGCTTCAAGTAATCTATTTGTCATACGATTTGTACTCCATCGAAGATATCGTCCGGTTCACTGTTTCGGCAGTTTGCATCTGTATCTGCTTACGGCCGAAGCCAATAACCTATCTATCATATACTGGAGATAGAAAAACAAATGAAACAACAGAAAACCTAAATAATTTTTCTGTTGTTTCATTTGTTTTTCTATCTCCAGTATGTGATAGATCGGTTATTGGGTTCGGCCGTTATTAGTCTATGGTCTAGACCCTTATCGCTATCCCCAGGTCCTGATGGAGGTCCCAGCACTGGTGTGCGAGGCGGACCTGCACTGCGCGCAGACGGCGCTGACGCTGGTGCGCTGCGCCTGCCTGCGCTGCCCCGCCGCGCTCACGCCCGAGGCCAGGCATGCGCTAACGCCCAACATACTCGCGCTCGCCAAGTCACCGCTGCTGCAAGGTACGCATACACCATATTTTCTATTAATTTATAATAGAATATTTATAAAAATATCCACTGACTGAATTTCAGCCAACACAGGTGAACTCACATCTTTCCATCGAACCTAAGAGAGATTAGGCGCAGGCTAAGGGTTTTAAATATTTCCAAAGGAACGGAGATGTTATTATGCCAACTTCTAAAAGTCTGTATCGATAATAATATCCCCTATTGAAAAAACACAATGCTTAACCGGGTGGATGAAAAGAGTAGTCAGCATGGTGTACATCATATACTTACAGCACATAAAATTAGTAGCAGACTTCTCTTATAGAGTTGTAGGTGGTCGATCGAGGGCACGCCAGCATTGTGGCGATGAGTCCCCTCTTTGAGGAGTGGTTGGAGAGGTGCCACGGTGAGCTCACCTTCCGCCTGACGCAGGTGCTCACCGGACACGGCTGTTGCGGGAAGTAACTTTCTGATTCGGCGGGAGGACACGTCCGGGTGGCAATACTGTACACCGCCCGGAGGACACGAAGGAGCATACGGCGGAGGTCTGCCCTGCTTGGGCGGAGCAACGCCGTGTCCTTGTCGAGGCAATCGGCGGCGGCGACCTCTCGCGTCCGGCCCTGGTTCAACCCATGGTCTGGAGCAAGGAGGCATGGGAATCGGTCACCTCCTTCTACGAAGCAGTAACGTTTGCGAAGGAGGAGGCAGACTGTGCGAGGGACAGGGTAACTTCACGCCCCAGCCACCGCAACGGCGAGCTAGGGGTGGCTCGTCGTCCGATAGCAACTAGGCCCGAGTCGACGGCGCGTCGTGTTCCACGCGTGCCTTATAGAGATGTCAGCATAGAAGACGGAGCCCCATAGGGTCAGTACCTGCTAGGGTTGCGGAATTTGTTCGTTCAGGGTTGCGGAGAGTTACCGCAGCCCTGGAACCCAAAGGGCATCAGGATGAACACGGATGGGTCCCATAAAAAAAATAGTGGTTAATCAAATCCTGGCAGGGCTAACATTCCGATAGCTTCAGTCTTTACTGCTGCTCTAAAAACGATGAAAGAAAATATCCAGGCAAACCCATAAACGAAGTACATAGTTTATAGTTCTGGTTCAAACAAAAACATAGGGAAAGCGCAATGCTCGAAAGCAATCTCACTCTTAGAGATTGGAGAGAGAGGATTATGCTCAACATTCAGCAACTATAACAATCGTCAGTATGTATAACAATCGTCTGTATGTTCGATACAGGCGGCGCTCTCAAGGCGATGCTTGGCGTGCTGAGCGCGCTGGTAGCGGCCGACGTGGCGGGCTGCTCTCGGCGCGAGCTACTGGCGCTGCTGGTGGCGCCCGTGCATCGCCTGCACGACCACAACGCCTCCGCGCACCACATCAAACAGGTATGTATTATTAAAAAAAAGGAAAATATTCTCCCTTCAGCTCTGGCCATGTGACTAGTTAGACTGTAAAGTAGGCCGCTCGTCAGTGAGCACTTGAGCTACTGTAGCACACACAGTCTAGAGTTGTATGGAGTAACAATAAAATATGAGCTCAGCTTATACCGGTCTTGCTAACACCGACGTGAGGCCTACTGTGCAATGGAATACAAAAATACCAGTTATTTGTTTTCTTATATTTTCCTTAACATTTTTCGTCTTTGGAAGGCGTAATGAAATGTGGCACCTTATTATTTATTGGTTTGTAAACTATATTAACTTTTGCAGGCCTTCCACTCTCTAGCAAAGTGCGTAGCCGCCGTAGTGGTGGAAGGCGGTTCAGACGCGTTGGAAGTGGTGCGCGGGTTCCTGCGCGACGCCGCACAGCCGACATCTGACGCCCATCACATGTTCGCACTTCTGGCACTCGCTGAGATCGGAAGACATCTGTGAGTATATAACTTTATGATTAACAAGAATTTGCTTGTAAGCTAGCAAGTAACAGCTTGTCGCTCTGGCCTCGAGAAGAGTTGGGTAGGCTAATAAATACTGTAATAACTCAGTAGGATAGCCTTCCATTTTAGAACTAGTTGAGTGTCCCAAGACTGACAGGACTTCACTATCCTGGCTTGTGATTTTGCCTTATGTGGTTAGCGAAGGTCCAATCCAATCGGATAATTTAACTCTTGTTACGGCCACTGAAACTGCTCACTGATAGTTTTTTGGACAAGTTGAGACCGAGATATTCGTTCGTTGAAAATAGTATAGTTAGTGTAACCACGTAATAAATTATGTATACCTTTTGTTACAGAGATCTAAGCTCCATACCCAACCTGAAGGAAGTCCTCCTGAACTCGTTCACGCCGTCGTCCGAGGAGGTGAAGTCGGCCGCCAGCTACGCGCTGGGCTCGGTGGCTGTGGGCAACCTGCCCGAGTTCCTGCCCTTCATCCTGGGCGAGATCGAGGCGCAGCCCAAGCGCCAGTACCTGCTGCTGCACTCCTTGAGGGAGGTGAGATGAGCTGGCTTTATTTTAACGTAGCAACGTTTTTAGATATGTATAAAGTTTAAGGTTCCCTCCAAACTGGCAGGACGGCGCGTGAGGTTGCGAATGATAAAAAGGAAGAAACCTTTGCCACCAATGAAGTAACTTGTTTTACTTGTAACTTCTGCATGTTTTCCCCTATATGGCAATCCCTTTAATGGTAAGATTAGTAAAAAGTTGCTCCACATATTACAAAGGTTTTCAAAATAAATACTAAATTATTATGTTTTTAACCGACTTCTAAAAAAGGAGGAGGTTCTCAATTCGGATGTTTGTATTTTTTTTTTTTTATGTTTGTTCGCGCATAACTCCGTCGCTTGCCAACCGATTTGAAAAATTCTTTTTTTGTTGGAAAGAGTATACTTCCCAAATGGTCCCATGAAAATTTTATCGAAAACGAACAAGCGGTTTTTGAAAAATCAACAAAAATCTAAAAAAAATATCTATATTGTCTGCATTGACGACCTTTTAGTTTACTCTGCATTGGAGCAGTTCATTTTTTTACACCTATGTAATTGGTTCGTTTAGGTGGGGGAGGGGAGGGGGTGTAGGTACCACTAAAAAGTGAAAAATAAAAAAACTTTTTACAAAAAAATACAACCGACTTCCACAAAAAATCAAAAAAGTACAAAATAACTTTAATTCGGAAGTCGCTGTTCAAAAATCGAAAAAGGAACCACAAACACCGAGTTCCGAATTAAAGTTATTTTGTACTTTTTTGATTTTTTGTGGAAGTCGGTTGTATTTTTTTGTAAAAAGTTTTTAAGTTGCATAGAGGGATCCATTCCCGAACTCCTACTAAAATAAATATCTTTGTATATAATGTTTTATAACGTATTTCTTACAGATAATCTCATGTGAATCGTGCACGCCTGAGGGTGTCGAAGCCTTAAGGCCTTTCATACCAGAAATCTGGGTGCAACTGTCCAAGCACTGTCAGTGTGCAGAAGAAGGATCTCGCAATGTGGTGAGTGTAAAATTTTGTTTTTCCCCGTTTCCTTTTATTGAAAGGGAAATCATGTCAGCTTAACTGTTCTTATACTCGCGTATGTATTCAGCACTTAAAATAGCAACATTTGCTGATACTTTAATCGTTTTCAGGTCGCCGAATGCTTAGGAAAATTATGTTTACTAGAGCCACAAGACTTATTACCACACCTTAAGGAATTCCTCAAGTCGCCCGAGCCACTCACAAGGACAACCGCCGTCACAGCTGTCAAATTTACGATATCAGATCAGGTTAGTGTTTCATTATTTTTGGATAATGGATTACTTTTATTGTATTGTAAGCTTTTTATTGGGTCTCAGTCGCAGGGCCGTCCTAAGCATTTTCGACGCAGGAAAAATCAGCATGTTGTGAAAAAGTTAAGAAGAGTTTAACCTTGTTAACTTTTCGTTACATTGTTTTTGACCATTTATGGTGAAAGAGAGTTGTTTAGTCGCCTATGCAGAAAATCGTTTGAACCAAAAAAAAAATGTATAGTGTATAGCGAGCGAAACGAGCTCTTAACACGCCGCCAAAAGAACAATAGATTTTATTTTCGCCTAGTTGATCGATTTCTACAGAAAATTTGTTGAATTAAGAGAAAGCAGCTTAGCGTTTTCTGTCCATTCATACAGAAATAGAAACAGGAGTACACTTTCATGTTATGCATACATTTTAATCATAAGAACTAAAATAATGTATGATTCGAGAGTGAGCGAAGCGTTATCTAGCATTTTTGTATCTCGTTTTATATGGCGTTCTTTTGCTTAATCAACCATTAATGACTAACTTAGAAAAAGTCAACCAAATGTGAAGAATGCGAGCCAAGCGAGCTCGTATTTGTCCATTGCATGAGACAGATTAGCTATACCGATTCTTCAAGACATGTCCCGAGCTGTCAGCGGCTACTCTGAAGACAGAAATTGCACGAGATAGTATTTCCTGTTGTCAGTTGATATCATTGGTGGTAGGGGTGCAAAATTTGGTCCATCCTCTTAACTCTTCTTCGGACTCATGAATATCTTTCATAATTGTGTTTATTCGCACAGCCGCAAGCCATCGACCCCCTTCTGCGCAACTGCATGTCGGAGCTGCTAGTCCCGCTGCGCGACCCCGAGCTGGGCGTGCGGCGCGTGGCGCTGGTCGCCTTCAACTCCGCCGCGCACAACAAGCCCTCGCTCATCCGCGACCTGCTGCCGCACGTGCTGCCCACCATCTACAGCGAGACCAAAGTCAAGGTATGTGAGATACAGTAGAGCTGTACAACTGTGCCGCGCACAACAAGCCCTCGCTCATCCGCGACCTGCTGCCGCACGTGCTGCCCACCATCTACAGCGAGACCAAAGTCAAGGTATGTGAGATACAGTAGAGCTGTACAACTGTGCCGCGCACAACAAGCCCTCGCTCATCCGCGACCTGCTGCCGCACGTGCTGCCCACCATCTACAGCGAGACCAAAGTCAAGGTATGTGAGATACAGTAGAGCTGTACAACTGTGCCGCGCACAACAAGCCCTCGCTCATCCGCGACCTGCTGCCGCACGTGCTGCCCACCATCTACAGCGAGACCAAAGTCAAGGTACGTGAGATACAGTAGAGCTGTACAACTGTGCCGCGCACAACAAGCCCTCGCTCATCCGCGACCTGCTGCCGCACGTGCTGCCCACCATCTACAGCGAGACCAAAGTCAAGGTATGTGAGATACAGTAGAGCTGTACAACTGTGCCGCGCACAACAAGCCCTCGCTCATCCGCGACCTGCTGCCGCACGTGCTGCCCACCATCTACAGCGAGACCAAAGTCAAGGTATGTGAGATACAGTAGAGCTGTACAACTGTGCCGCGCACAACAAGCCCTCGCTCATCCGCGACCTGCTGCCGCACGTGCTGCCCACCATCTACAGCGAGACCAAAGTCAAGGTATGTGAGATACAGTAGAGCTGTACAACTGTGCCGCGCACAACAAGCCCTCGCTCATCCGCGACCTGCTGCCGCACGTGCTGCCCACCATCTACAGCGAGACCAAAGTCAAGGTATGTGAGATACAGTAGAGCTGTACAACTGTGCCGCGCACAACAAGCCCTCGCTCATCCGCGACCTGCTGCCGCACGTGCTGCCCACCATCTACAGCGAGACCAAAGTCAAGGTATGTGAGATACAGTAGAGCTGTACAACTGTGCCGCGCACAACAAGCCCTCGCTCATCCGCGACCTGCTGCCGCACGTGCTGCCCACCATCTACAGCGAGACCAAAGTCAAGGTATGTGAGATACAGTAGAGCTGTACAACTGTGCCGCGCACAACAAGCCCTCGCTCATCCGCGACCTGCTGCCGCACGTGCTGCCCACCATCTACAGCGAGACCAAAGTCAAGGTACGTGAGATACAGTAGAGCTGTACAACTGTGCCGCGCACAACAAGCCCTCGCTCATCCGCGACCTGCTGCCGCACGTGCTGCCCACCATCTACAGCGAGACCAAAGTCAAGGTATGTGAGATACAGTAGAGCTGTACAACTGTGCCGCGCACAACAAGCCCTCGCTCATCCGCGACCTGCTGCCGCACGTGCTGCCCACCATCTACAGCGAGACCAAAGTCAAGGTATGTGAGATACAGTAGAGCTGTACAACTGTGCCGCGCACAACAAGCCCTCGCTCATCCGCGACCTGCTGCCGCACGTGCTGCCCACCATCTACAGCGAGACCAAAGTCAAGGTACGTGAGATACAGTAGAGCTGTACAACTGTGCCGCGCACAACAAGCCCTCGCTCATCCGCGACCTGCTGCCGCACGTGCTGCCCACCATCTACAGCGAGACCAAAGTCAAGGTATGTGAGATACAGTAGAGCTGTACAACTGTGCCGCGCACAACAAGCCCTCGCTCATCCGCGACCTGCTGCCGCACGTGCTGCCCACCATCTACAGCGAGACCAAAGTCAAGGTATGTGAGATACAGTAGAGCTGTACAACTGTGCCGCGCACAACAAGCCCTCGCTCATCCGCGACCTGCTGCCGCACGTGCTGCCCACCATCTACAGCGAGACCAAAGTCAAGGTATGTGAGATACAGTAGAGCTGTACAACTGTGCCGCGCACAACAAGCCCTCGCTCATCCGCGACCTGCTGCCGCACGTGCTGCCCACCATCTACAGCGAGACCAAAGTCAAGGTATGTGAGATACAGTAGAGCTGTACAACTGTGCCGCGCACAACAAGCCCTCGCTCATCCGCGACCTGCTGCCGCACGTGCTGCCCACCATCTACAGCGAGACCAAAGTCAAGGTATGTGAGATACAGTAGAGCTGTACAACTGTGCCGCGCACAACAAGCCCTCGCTCATCCGCGACCTGCTGCCGCACGTGCTGCCCACCATCTACAGCGAGACCAAAGTCAAGGTATGTGAGATACAGTAGAGCTGTACAACTGTGCCGCGCACAACAAGCCCTCGCTCATCCGCGACCTGCTGCCGCACGTGCTGCCCACCATCTACAGCGAGACCAAAGTCAAGGTATGTGAGATACAGTAGAGCTGTACAACTGTGCCGCGCACAACAAGCCCTCGCTCATCCGCGACCTGCTGCCGCACGTGCTGCCCACCATCTACAGCGAGACCAAAGTCAAGGTACGTGAGATACAGTAGAGCTGTACAACTGTGCCGCGCACAACAAGCCCTCGCTCATCCGCGACCTGCTGCCGCACGTGCTGCCCACCATCTACAGCGAGACCAAAGTCAAGGTATGTGAGATACAGTAGAGCTGTACAACTGTGCCGCGCACAACAAGCCCTCGCTCATCCGCGACCTGCTGCCGCACGTGCTGCCCACCATCTACAGCGAGACCAAAGTCAAGGTATGTGAGATACAGTAGAGCTGTACAACTGTGCCGCGCACAACAAGCCCTCGCTCATCCGCGACCTGCTGCCGCACGTGCTGCCCACCATCTACAGCGAGACCAAAGTCAAGGTATGTGAGATACAGTAGAGCTGTACAACTGTGCCGCGCACAACAAGCCCTCGCTCATCCGCGACCTGCTGCCGCACGTGCTGCCCACCATCTACAGCGAGACCAAAGTCAAGGTATGTGAGATACAGTAGAGCTGTACAACTGTGCCGCGCACAACAAGCCCTCGCTCATCCGCGACCTGCTGCCGCACGTGCTGCCCACCATCTACAGCGAGACCAAAGTCAAGGTATGTGAGATACAGTAGAGCTGTACAACTGTGCCGCGCACAACAAGCCCTCGCTCATCCGCGACCTGCTGCCGCACGTGCTGCCCACCATCTACAGCGAGACCAAAGTCAAGGTATGTGAGATACAGTAGAGCTGTACAACTGTGCCGCGCACAACAAGCCCTCGCTCATCCGCGACCTGCTGCCGCACGTGCTGCCCACCATCTACAGCGAGACCAAAGTCAAGGTACGTGAGATACAGTAGAGCTGTACAACTGTGCCGCGCACAACAAGCCCTCGCTCATCCGCGACCTGCTGCCGCACGTGCTGCCCACCATCTACAGCGAGACCAAAGTCAAGGTATGTGAGATACAGTAGAGCTGTACAACTGTGCCGCGCACAACAAGCCCTCGCTCATCCGCGACCTGCTGCCGCACGTGCTGCCCACCATCTACAGCGAGACCAAAGTCAAGGTATGTGAGATACAGTAGAGCTGTACAACTGTGCCGCGCACAACAAGCCCTCGCTCATCCGCGACCTGCTGCCGCACGTGCTGCCCACCATCTACAGCGAGACCAAAGTCAAGGTACGTGAGATACAGTAGAGCTGTACAACTGTGCCGCGCACAACAAGCCCTCGCTCATCCGCGACCTGCTGCCGCACGTGCTGCCCACCATCTACAGCGAGACCAAAGTCAAGGTATGTGAGATACAGTAGAGCTGTACAACTGTGCCGCGCACAACAAGCCCTCGCTCATCCGCGACCTGCTGCCGCACGTGCTGCCCACCATCTACAGCGAGACCAAAGTCAAGGTATGTGAGATACAGTAGAGCTGTACAACTGTGCCGCGCACAACAAGCCCTCGCTCATCCGCGACCTGCTGCCGCACGTGCTGCCCACCATCTACAGCGAGACCAAAGTCAAGGTATGTGAGATACAGTAGAGCTGTACAACTGTGCCGCGCACAACAAGCCCTCGCTCATCCGCGACCTGCTGCCGCACGTGCTGCCCACCATCTACAGCGAGACCAAAGTCAAGGTATGTGAGATACAGTAGAGCTGTACAACTGTGCCGCGCACAACAAGCCCTCGCTCATCCGCGACCTGCTGCCGCACGTGCTGCCCACCATCTACAGCGAGACCAAAGTCAAGGTATGTGAGATACAGTAGAGCTGTACAACTGTGCCGCGCACAACAAGCCCTCGCTCATCCGCGACCTGCTGCCGCACGTGCTGCCCACCATCTACAGCGAGACCAAAGTCAAGGTATGTGAGATACAGTAGAGCTGTACAACTGTGCCGCGCACAACAAGCCCTCGCTCATCCGCGACCTGCTGCCGCACGTGCTGCCCACCATCTACAGCGAGACCAAAGTCAAGGTATGTGAGATACAGTAGAGCTGTACAACTGTGCCGCGCACAACAAGCCCTCGCTCATCCGCGACCTGCTGCCGCACGTGCTGCCCACCATCTACAGCGAGACCAAAGTCAAGGTATGTGAGATACAGTAGAGCTGTACAACTGTGCCGCGCACAACAAGCCCTCGCTCATCCGCGACCTGCTGCCGCACGTGCTGCCCACCATCTACAGCGAGACCAAAGTCAAGGTATGTGAGATACAGTAGAGCTGTACAACTGTGCCGCGCACAACAAGCCCTCGCTCATCCGCGACCTGCTGCCGCACGTGCTGCCCACCATCTACAGCGAGACCAAAGTCAAGGTATGTGAGATACAGTAGAGCTGTACAACTGTGCCGCGCACAACAAGCCCTCGCTCATCCGCGACCTGCTGCCGCACGTGCTGCCCACCATCTACAGCGAGACCAAAGTCAAGGTATGTGAGATACAGTAGAGCTGTACAACTGTGCCGCGCACAACAAGCCCTCGCTCATCCGCGACCTGCTGCCGCACGTGCTGCCCACCATCTACAGCGAGACCAAAGTCAAGGTATGTGAGATACAGTAGAGCTGTACAACTGTGCCGCGCACAACAAGCCCTCGCTCATCCGCGACCTGCTGCCGCACGTGCTGCCCACCATCTACAGCGAGACCAAAGTCAAGGTATGTGAGATACAGTAGAGCTGTACAACTGTGCCGCGCACAACAAGCCCTCGCTCATCCGCGACCTGTTGCCACGTCGCAACTAAAAGTGGTAGTGTAGTCCTGTTAGGGAATATATAGGGGCAAAACAAAATATAGTACCGCTGTTATTTTATATTGAACACTACTACTATACTACACAGATCTCACTTCGTACTATCCACATAGTCAAACCTTCCTTAAAATGGAATTGTTTGTAAACTACGACTGTTAACAATGACTCTCTTCTACCAACAGAAAGAACTAATCCGCGAAGTAGAAATGGGTCCATTCAAGCACTCGGTGGACGACGGGCTGGACCTGCGCAAGGCGGCGTTCGAGTGCATGTACACGCTGCTGGGCACGTGCCTGGACCGCCTGGACGTGTTCGAGTTCCTGCGGCACGTGGAGGACGGGCTGCGCGACCACTACGACATCAAGATGCTCACCTACCTCATGTGCGCGCGGCTAGCGCAGCTGTGTCCCGCTGTTGTACTGCAGAGTAAGTTGGCTTATGAGTCTGGAGACACGAAACACTTTCTACTACTTTTTAGCCTTATTCAGCTCACTGCAAGGTAAAGGCCTCCACTTCCTTTTCAATACAAATCTTGTCTGTTTGTTTGGACCAGACAACTTTATAATAAATCTACTTAGTAACCTTTATTCAGACAGCATCAATTACTAAAGTTATTTCAGTTTACGAATTAACTTTGTAAATTTATACGTTTTGCATTTTTCTTCCATAATTCTGACTGGATGCCCCAAGGCAAACGCCTTCCATAACTGTCAAAGCAAGCCCCCAGTATAGTCTTGATATAACTTTGAGAGATCCACAAAATCAATTGTCCAATTCACTATTTTGCATGGAGGATTCACTTATTAATTTACGCTATGGAAATGAATCAATTGAGGGTACTGCGGCTGACATTCTAGTCAGGTACACTTGAAAAAAACATTTATAATTTAATTTTTTTTTGTTCAGGGCTAGAAAGTTTAGTGGAGCCCTTGAGAGCGACGTGCACGATGAAAGTGAAAGCCAACTCAGTGAAGCAAGAGTACGAGAAGCAAGACGAACTGAAGAGATCGGCGCTCCGGGCCGCCGCCGCGCTCTTACAGATACCAGAAGCAGGTTAGCTATAAGATTAATAGATCATTTATTTCTCCTAACAGCTTTGTTTGCGGCTCCTATTGGAAATCGATCGAGAGTGTCCGTACCTAGTCGTGTTTATGCGAAAACCTTGTCGAGCCCGTTTTGTTCTGTTGCTGCGAGAAATGAACAGAAATACTCTGTTGATTTGTCTTTCATTTCTCGCAATATTATATTTACGGTCTCGCTAACAATGGTTGAAAGACGAATTGGAGCAATTTTAGCTCTTCTATATCTTGCACGGTAACATAAAATATGTAAATTTTCGTGTTTACAGAAAAGAACCCCCACCTGATGGACTTCGTGACGCAGATCAAGTCGTTCCCGGAGCTGCAGCCCATCTTCGAGTCCATCCTCAAGGACTCGTCGGGCGGCGCGGCGGTGGACGCCAACCTCATGGACCAAAGCTAGCCGCGAGCTGCCAGCTTCTCGGCGTCACTCACTCGACACACAACCACGAGGTTCTGTTTTATTTTGGTCTTTTCTGTTGTTTCGTTTTTGTAAGAATGCATATTATTTTCATTCATGTCAAATGTAAAAATGATTGAAATTGAATAGAAGTTTAGTTTAACACGTATTATTTTAATTTCGCTTTTATTGAACTCGAAATAAAAACAGAGTTTGATTCAACAGCTTTATTATAAAGTTACAAAGTACATAACTAAAACATTAGCACTGCTAATCGAGTTCTCGACGTTTGTGATACGACGTGGGAACGCGACTCGTCCCGGCTCAGGCGCCGGCCGCACTGGGCCGTACTGGGCCGCATTGTGCCGCACTGGGCCGCACGGGGCCGCACTGGGGCGACAGCGGGCCGGGCTCGGGGCGCCGGCGTTACTATCGATAAGTGGCTAAGTTCTTAAATAAGCTTTTAAGAATACTCAATAATTGAATAGACAGCTAGACGCTGATAGAGTAGTAGTGTTCTATCGATACTTCGATAGTTATACAGAATAATTTATTTTATTGATATGTATTGTGATATTACAAGCTATGTGGAAAAATCATAGGAATATGGATAAATACACTATAATGAAGCGAAATCTTTATAGTATCAGTTATTTCCCTTTCCTCTTTGCCGCTGGCGTTGCACTCGCTGGCCTCGGCACTTCGTTCTGCAAATTCCAATAGATAAATCAATAAACTGATCGTTTTGAAAGTCTCAAGATGAAATGAATAGATGCATTGCAATTGCATTTTTGAAATTTAAATCGGGAAATTTGAATAGTAACAACAATGAAAAACAATCTGTCTTATTACACTACCTACTACAATACTACTATATTCCTACTCATCATTACTAAGGACAACCAGTAGATACGGCTGTAGGGCAACCAACACATACCATCACATGGAATAGGAGCGCTTCTATCTTTTTCTCGCAGTTTCTATCTTTGGCTCCTGTGGCATATCCCACAATAACTATACATTTATTTTTCTGAGATAATAAGCACCATATGCTCAGAGATCAGAGATTTACTCCTACGTAAAAATAAACATATAATTTGACCTCATCGTGAACTTCGATTACAACTAAGTCCGATTACGGGGACGGCAGCAACAAACATCCATCCACTCATCCTGACTAACTTGTGTTTATATATAAAGTTTGGGTCCTGGCTGGAGGCTTTAATATTTATTTTGAGGCCACCACAGGCAGGTCCAGTAAAGCAGCCGACAACCTCCTAGACACTTGTACAAAAAATGAACGTACGGGTTTAGCTGGCGACGCGCGCGTCAGTGTGCCGCTGCTCGCGTTTCGCAGAGGAGGCCGCGACGACGTGCTCATCATGCCGCCCATCGCGCTCGCCGGCCGCTCGGGACTCAGCTCTTTGCTATCGTAATAAAAATAAATTGACAAACAATTGACCCCGTCAGTTGAAACATGAAGATACCTTTACAAAACAAGATACTAGTAGCATGTAATAGTACCACTGCAGGGCAAAGGTATTTTCATACAGAGAAAGTAAAAGCACTTAGGGGCCATCCATAAATTACGTCATACGAAGTTCATGTGTTTTGACCCCCCTCATCCTTCTCACAGCTGGTCACATTTGTGAGACCTCCCTAGTGTGACGTCACATATTTTACAATTTTATTCGGGTATTTGTTCGTGTTTTATTTAACACTTGCATTAAAATAGATTTTGAAATGTAATGTCACGAAATTTAGGGGGACATTGTGTGACAAGGGGATGGGAGGGCCCATCCCCTTGTCACACAATGTCCCCCTCCCTCCCTTAAGGGAGATGGAGGGGGTCGAGGTGTGACGTAATTTATGGATGGCCCCTTATTTATGTAGTCACAAATTGGTTTAAATATAACGGAAAAAATATTATCGTCCTTCTGTGTGTGTGATAAAAAATACGTATGAACATTTTTATTATCTACCCTCATTCCCAGGCATTTAAGAACAGGCATACAAGTACATACGCGTGCACAAACCTGTTTGTACGGGAGATTTGTCCCTTTCTGCTGAACATGTCAGAGAGTCGACCTCGCAAGTCACGTTTACTTCCCGCTGCACTCATGTCTGAATCCGAACCCTGCTGATCGTAAATAATACATAATTAAGTTAAAAGAAAAAAATACAGATTATCACAATACCTATGGTATTTAAATATAGATTTTAAGTTGAAAGCTCATTTTTTGAACACTCAGACTTCACCATGTAAGAATAAACGATTTGTTACCTGAGAAACAGTGCCAATTGGTCTAAACTCCACATGCTCTGTGCTGTCGTGTGCTACTTGATCGTCAATAGAACGGGACTTGGTCAGTTTCTTCAATTTGCCGAAAATACTCTTCTTTTTCTTCTTTTCTGAGGGAAGTACTTCGCTTTGGGCCGATCCGCCGGACAATCGGCTGGAAGTTTAAAGTATTTGAAATGTCAACTGGGATGAAGCTTGGTTAGTGAAACTCCACATGCCAGCTTTTAAATTATCCGTATGGGAGGAGGGGTGGAAATATTGGTGGATGGCGAAGGAGACGATTGGCATGAAGGAACAAAGAGTGAATGATAGTGTGACGTTTTGACAGGGGATAATGGAAGAACAAAACGTGTTGTGCCAATCCCAAATAACGTTAGACAAGGTTAGGAAAATGATGAGTATTTCCTTTGTCTTGGTTTGTTAACGATAGTTATTGTTCATACCTGTCTAGACTAGCGTCACGCTGCATAGTGAACAGTCGGTTATCCGCGTCTCCGTCTAGCGACTGCATGGACGACACGCTGCTGTCGTCCACCGACTTCCATATCAAACTCTGGTAACAAGGAAAAACAAACATGAGAAGCAAAATCGAGTGTCTTTAACTTCACTCGTACTACATATACTCGTATTATATAATAACTTGGTAAATGATAAATGACGTTTAGAGATGGGTGTCAAAAATCTTCAAAAATTTCGTTACGTAGTACTTGAACGCTCTCTAGGTTAAATAGTAAGCTCCCTAGTTAATAAGACTCTTACACGTCAAATATTTCTGGTTACTTTAAGCTAGATGAAGCCGGTAAACATCATGTCGGCCAACAAGCTCGAACCATGCCAAGCATGGATAATACCTTGCCTCGCTATCTCTTTAGTCAAGAGAGAAATTATGCATGGAATTGCATTCTTCCTCTTTCCCACTTGTGAGCTCGAGCTAGTTCATGTAGGATAAAATGTCAGACTCCGTCATTATGAGTATTGCCACTTGCCTGGTCCTTAGTAGTTTGCTCCAATGAAATAGACCGTTTCTTAAGAGAGGGTGCCCGGGATGGTGTACGCATGGCTGGGGAGACTGACAGTGTGTCCCGGGGCTCCGTCGACATCGCTCTGAGAACAGATAATATAGGGTAAGCAAAATTTGTTTTTCGTCAGTAGCTATCACTGTGTTATTTCTTGAGAAAACGGGGACCATTCCTTTAATCGACACCAGCAATATAAGAACCCAAGCAGCACGTAAGCGTCTTCAACATCAATAGTACAGCTTATTTGGAACTATGAGTTTTTTAATTGCTGTATATGGGTGTTCAAAAAGGTTTTGATACTTAAAATGGTAATTTAAAAGTTATTATACAGCTGTATCTGTACAAACTACTTAATAAAGGTTCGCTTATTCTTATTGTGTCACAAAGGTATAACAACACTCCACTATAAATCTTAAAGTGTTTTGTTATACCTTACGCTACGTAAAATCTCTAAAGCTGCATACAGGCTGTATTTTACACTTTATATATTTTTTAATACATCATTAAGTATTATAAGAGTATCACTAGATCCTTGTTTCTGGTTAATGGTTTAAACCAACTCTTTTCTAACACTTACTCTTGTAGTGTAATTATATTCTATTATAACTGCGAAGGTGCTATAGTTTCTGTTTAAAAAACTGATTTAACGATAAAAGTTTTAACAACACCTAAAGTACAGCTTTTGGCTGCTCAACTGAAATAGTCGACATTGTGCGTACCTAGCGTGTGATCATCAAAATGTGGAAGAGAAGGAAAAGATCAGGTGCAGTTAAAAGGCAAATTAGAAAGGAATATTTAAATATTGCAAATTATGCACATAGTCCCAGCAATGAGAGTGAAACATCACTGACTGTGTAACAACAAAAATTTATTGACCTACAATCAAACGCCAAGGGTTCCGTAGAAAAATGTATCATGAATAAAATTTTAATTAATTTTAGCTCATACTGTCTTTTTTTGGCCATTTCAACTGGCCACTTATTTCCCACGAATTGGAGATAATACAGAGTCTTTTTTGTCCTTTGTCTACGGTTTCAATAATTTTAATCGGAATTTTCTCCTAAAATATAAAGAAAACACGTATGATACACAAACAACAGACATTCAATGGACTTCACGTAGTATTTCATTGTTTACTAACGCATAAAAATGTAATAAATATACCTTTTCGTTACAAATAGAACAACAACTGTAGTAGTAAAAGTAGGTAGTTAGGTAACTAAAAGCACAACAATTCTCGCGTGTGCGCTTGACAAAGTATTCTTTTCGTTCGACTAGACATAAACGCTGCAGAGGGTAATTCAATTTTATCTATCAAACGTAAAGAATAGTGATCATACGTTTCGGCCTTTCTATAGAGTTGTAAGACTTGCTGTAATGTTTGGCTGTTAATAATTACTATTAGGTACTAAGCATTGATACTACTAATAGCGTTTTCATGCTATGAGTAGTATGATAAAAAGTGCTTGTTCAAATTTAAATTCCTACATACTGATGTATCGGCTAAAAATGTCAATGGTACCTATAATTTGCTTTGAAATTAAATATTCCTACGGATCTCTGAATAGTGTTATGAAGTTGTGAGTGAAAACTAATCTGCAGCTTTACAAGTTTAAATATACCAATATAAGTCAACTGTGACACCAAAAGCTGAACAATAGAATCCAGGACCGTCTTATTACATCGACTAAGCTTATAGTCATCTCCAAATACTCTTAAAGCTGTCTATCAAATTGCAGCCATTTTATGTAGAAAAAATAAAACTAAAAATATAAATATCGGTCACGTTTGGTAATAAAATATGTTATGTTGCAGTAGCAAGGTTATAAAATAATCACTTTGACCCCTTTTTGACATTTGCACATTACTTTGAGATTTTTTTTACCATTACCTTGTGGGAACATACACTGCGTACCGTATTTCGTACATTTTTTTATACTTAAACTTGGAAATTATGCCGGCGCGTGGAAATTTTGATGAAAACCTAATATACTTTAACATTAAATTTAAATTTGCAGGTGAACTTAGCTTTTATTACCATCAGATGTCCAAGTTAACTTAGTATAGATGGTTTGTAATAATTAATTAAATGTTATCGTATTGAGAGCTCCATTTTTATTTCTTATTCTGTTCTAATTCTATTAAAAATCTTATTTAAAGAAATAACACTGTGAAGAAACTTATTAGATAGCATTATGAGTGTATTAGTTTCCCTGTACACCGAATTGCAACTAATGTACAGCCACTATACAGCTAATTTATTCCTTATACAGCTACAATGCAGCTCTAATAACACCATAGGCTGATTAATCTGGGCCCTTTTTACACTTACAAGGGCTGTATAAGCGCTTATACAGCCTTTGAACAGCCTTAGCGAACAGCTTTTAGTGTATGACAAAACCAAAGTACAGCTCATATACAGCTTAAGTGTTGCTTGGGAATTGCATAGGTACGCTTATAAGCTTCGCTGGAGGACCGAGTGCCCAGGCTGAGTCGAGCGTATTCAAGTCCTATTACGCAAAGGTAAAACACGAAAAATAAGCGTCAAACTGAATGGTACCTGAAATGTGTTAATCGTTTCGTGTCCTCATCCTTTGTCACATGGATATGTTACTGCGCAGCGATTCGACTCTTGCAGACTAAAGGTAAAGATATATGTTCAAAGAGGTAGGGTATCAAAGTCAAAACTTTTATTTAAATTAGTACCTTCTAGCAGTGGCCTGGTGTCGTCTTTGCCGCTCAGCAATTCGTGAGGCTCGCAGCTCGTCAGTCAGGCGTCGCAAGCGCGCCGCAGTGGACGCCGCCTCCACGCCGTTAGCACCGCTTTCCGGCGTCGCCGATCGAGACCGGGACTTGGACGACTGGACATAAATTAATTTGGTTTGGGTATGGAAGACAAAGAAGTCGAAATTGATAGACGCTGCTTAGTATGTACCTTCTTTGACTAAGTATGATTTATCTCTCTGTTGCGCAACAGACTGAAACTACTAGAACATCTTAAGGGCATGATCATAGCTAAGCTAAAGCAAGTTAGCAGGTCTTCAATTGTTACTAAGCTTTAAGCCTTTTATTTCCAACGTGCACAGAAAATGCACGTTGGAACTTAAAATAAATGAATACGAAGTTTTAAGTAAGCGATGATGGCTAAAATGATATGATAAAAATCGAACGTCTTTTGCGCATTGAAACATGACTGAGTTTTTCCCCCTTTTATCTCTAAGCAATTCAACTCACCCTGTTTCGTCTTGGTGGCGTTGGTGTGACCAAGTTCTTCTCAGGTTTGACTGGTTCATTGCGGAACAGGTCTGGACTCTGCTTCATGAGGTCGTCTATTGTTTCTAGAAGCTGCGTTATTATCCTGTCATCCTCCTGCAACAGATAATGTTTGTGAATTGTAGGAAAAACCATTCTTGTGAGCTCCACTTCTTGTGAGCAAGAACTGCGTAATTGTTCTTGCACAGACTTTATTTTCTATCATAAAGGAAGCAGTACGAAATTGAATATATTTTATCATACATAAAAACGTCATTCCTATTTCTCGTAGACCTATAGACTCGGCAGGTTATAGAATACTGCTTCAGTTTATTTCAACTTATTATGTCCCACTGCTTGAAAAAGATCTCGCCGGCGTTCTCTGGATAATCTGTTGTAAGCTTACGTTGCCAGGTTAAAACCTGACCGAACAGATTTGATGATATTCCCATTGAAGTGTTTGAGTGAACTGTTCATCAAAACCTTTGATTGGAAGGACATGACATCTATAATAAATAGACTTATTACCTGCTGTGCACGTTTGAGTGAACCAACAAGAAGTTTGTTCTGGTCGCGATCACGATCGTGTCGCTCCTTATCTCGACGCAGCTTCTCGTTCGCAGTGCGCAACTTCGCGTGTGCGTCTCGTAGCTCTAACAGATCACACTGTAGTTCTGTCACCTAAATTACGAGAATTATGTTAGCAATAAACACGGCCAGTAATGAACGAATCATGATGACGTTACAGCATGATTCCTTGACCCAATTTATGCACACGTGTTTTCTGTGTGTCCTCTGTTTATCTCTACCAGTCGTCTCGGTATTAATTCGCTTTTTGCTACCCATATAAAAAAACATACAAACAATGTGCTTTGCTTCTTTGTTTCAATGCATCATCAAAAAAGTTTAAACAAGGGTATTAGCATTACCTTTTTCTTAGCCTCTTCAGTCTCTTCTTCAGTGGTTCGTTTCAATTGTTCTATTCTTCTCTTCATGTCTAATCTCTCCTTCTCCCTTTCTCGTTCTATCTAGAAACAGAAATATTATTGTTTAGTCTTTGTGTCTGAAAGTACCTCTATTATGAAAACTGTAGTCTGGTGTCGGACTAGAAGGCAGATAAGTGCAGTACCTCGAAGAGTGTCTGCCTTAGATCCCTGGCGAGCGTAGATGTCTCCTGGAGTAATCGCTGCTGCTCGTCTCGTTCTTTGTGCCACGCCAGTTCCATTCGCGTTGCCAGACCTGCCACGCGCGCTCGTCCAGATGTCAGCAATCTTTCTTCTTCGTACTGTAACGGTGATAATATTTGAAAAGGATGGTATTTCCATGAAACATTATTGCTTTTTCTCTTATTCAATGCAAGTGGCTTTTAAAGAAAATACTTCAAGTTTACCTCGTTGAGTCTAGATTGCATTTCAGAAAAGCGAACTTCAGCTGCAGAGCGTTCGCTAATGAGCTCCGTGTTAAGCTTGGAAGCCAACAGTCTTGCTTCACATAGTTCATCTTCTAGGCATGCAGTCTGTTGCTCCAGTGTCGCCACTTTGTTGCGATATTCCTCCTATAAAATATAATTTATTGAGATCCCATATTGATCAACAGCCTCTACAATTCATTATATGAACGTTATCAGGGATATAACTTAACTGGTCTTATAACGCGGTAAACAGAATCAACTAAGCCTATTACAGCCTACTGGTATATCGGTCTCTTAAAAGTTCGTTTACAACAGTTTGATTCCATCTCTCTTATCCAGCTTTTTACAAATACCATTTTCTGATTCGTGGTCATTACTCTTAGAACCGCCTGGTTCAGCAGCTTTTGGGCCTTCTAAAGATAAGGATATTATTACTAAAGCACTGCCACCGCTCGGCTGTGCTTTATCTACTCCATAAATCAAGTTTGTTGCAACAACTTACTTCATCAGTGCTGGATATGGAAAGTCTCGGTGTTCTAGCACCTTTGTCGCCGTTCTTCATTTCAGTCATCGTCTTTTGTGCTGCATCCAACATTTGCTTATAGTTGTCTCTTTCTCTTCTGAACCTCGAAACCTTAAACATATCGCCATATTATTAGTAGCACTCAAGACACGTACATACTATTTTATCGGTTTATTTTTGTATTACCTGGTTATGCAAAGACTTGAGTTCATCCCTCATGGTGTTCATTTGTCCTTCGTACCTGACCTTCATCTCTGCAAGCTCATTTTTCCTCGCTACGTCAGCTTGTTCAAGTCGTGTATTCAAAGATGACAGTTCCCGCTCTAGTTCAGCATTCTCTGTTGTCAAAGTCCTCTGTACCTTAGAAACTCGTTCATAGTCTTCCAATTTCTTCCTGGCTTCCTCCAACTGTAGAAAAAGTGCATGACGACTAAATTATACATTTATTACAGAACTATCGGTATCTTTATCTAAACCATAGGTCATGGCACGTACAAGAAAGCTCGGTGGCTACCGCTAGGTGTTGTGATTCCTGACAATCCTGACCCGACCACGACATGGAACGGAGATTTTACTGTGGCACAACTTGTGTTTTATTGTGCCACGTATCCCAAGAATTTGTGCCTTTTACTTTTTGAGTAATAAGAGAACGATTGTGGTCGGGTTGGGTTTCACGGTTCTTGACCCGACCACAACAAGATCTAATAAAATATCAATAGTGGGAAGTTACTGACTATGCCAAAAACATACCATTTTGTGCCATAGTAAAATCTCTTTTCCATGTCGTGGTCGGGTCAGGAATCACAACACGTTATAAGCGCCATTTTCAATACTTTCATGTACTTTCCATACAAACAAGCGTGTCAGCGTTGAGAAACTGAAGGCTTTGAAGGCGGTGAGTGTCAGAAGTAGTTTTGTTCAAAGCAATTTCAGCGCTACGAATTGTTTAAGTACATACACTAATAGCGTCACTATACTCTGTGGGTCATTGATTATGATACTTTTAGCAGAGCGATAAATGGTATTATAAATATCGTTGGTGTTTTACCTCTTTCTTGGCCATATCATGATGGTGCTGCAGAACGTCACGCTGGTCATGAGTGTTGCGCAGTTCACGCTCTTTTTGTTCCAGCTTAGCGTTGAGCCGCGCACGTTCCACTTCCCAGCCACCGCCGCACAGCCGGTCTTGTAGCGACGATATTGAGTTCTGTATTAAGGGATATGTATTATTTTGAAATAATAACCGATTATTACTTGCTATAAAATATAATTAATGGAAGGCATAATATACCTGCATTTCAGTCTTTTCTTTAGACCACGCTGAAGATTGCGTATCATAATTTTCTTGAAGGGTTTTTATTTCTGCCAATGCTGCGCCTAGTTCTTTTTGAACGTGTATTAATTCACTGTTGAAAAATAAAATAATTAATATTTCTGTAAATGTACAGAAAGTATAATCTTCTCAATATATTTTTACCCCTGTGCCTGCTCTTTTTCAACTGTAAGCCTTGCTTTAGTGACAACGTGTTCTTCTTCCAATATTTCGTATTTACCCGTCAACTCGTCATATTCCGCCTTTTCTACTGCAAGAGAGTGCTCTAATTCTGAAAGTTAACAATTTTGTTAAATATCCATGTTTCGTATGTTGTATATCAAGATATATAATGTGCTCACTTTTAACTGTTTCTTCATACTCCTGTTTGAGATCAGAAATCTTCTTGGCGCCTGCACCGGACGATTGTTCGAGGACTTTTAGTTTACCTTTGAGTGTAGCTAATTCTGCTTCTTTGTTCTTTATATCTATATCGTGAGCTTTGCGCATACGTTCCAGTTTCTTGCGTTCAGCCTACGAAAAAAAGAGCAAATGAAAGTTCCTTTTATTGGTTTCTTATTCGTGGTATTATTCAAGTATATGATAATGTACCTGTAGGTCCGTTTCTAGTTCTGAAGCCTTGCTCTCCCAATAACCAGACTCTTTCTTTTCCGCTTGTAACTTGTTTTCCTGTTCTTTCTTTTCATTCTCCAACTTCGATATACTGGACTTCAATTGAGACATTTCCGATTTTATCATCGATAATTCTTTCTCAGTCTTTTCCAGTTCTTGTTTGGCATTTGCTAATTCTTCCTGCTTCTCTTCGAGTTCCCTGACAGTTCTCTCTAATTTGTCTTGCATTTGTGCCATTTCAACTGACGATATCGCTTGGTCGTATTTCTGGTTCGATGTGTCTCGTAAGGCATCTTCCTAAAATTATAATAAATCATGAAATATTCGTTTTGTTACAGCCGACCGGAAATCACAGTCTGAAGAAAACATCTCACTTTCTAGGGAATAAACTAAAATGCAGGGTTAGTGCGAAAACATGCTTATGTTCTAAATGACTATAGATAAGCTGTTTTTCATTAATAGGAGTTTGAAACCATCACGCGGTAGACTCAAAACTTGGGCCAAAAAGGGGTCATGCGTTGGCGCGTGCCTATCAAACTGTTCATCCAAATACCAGTTGTTTTATATGGATATCTTTAGCCGATATCGTTGACTCTAAATGAGTGATTTTGCTATCGTAGTCAGTTTTCATTCCTCTCAGATCTGTCTCTAGAGTTATTAGTTTGCTTTCAGCTTTTATTAGTTTTGTTTGCATTTGATCTTTTTCGCTAGTAAAGTCTACTGATATGCGCCGTTGACTGTTGGCTAATACTTCCGCTTGCTCCTTTTCTTGGGTTAGCTATTTTAGATAAAGTATGATAGAGAAAACGATTAGTATTAGAGAAAGTATCAAATCGATAGGAGAATTTACTTGAAAGGGAACCGCTTACTTCTTTTTCCAATTTAGCAACTTTTTCTTTGCGTGCAGCTAGTTGCTTTTCAATTCGTTTACATTTGTCCTCTGCTTCTTTGAGTTTCTTTTCCAACTCACCTATCTTCTTAGCCTTATCACCAACCTAGAATAAGAATAAATTCATTATTAGAGCTAAGAAATGAACTACGTATATTCTGACAGTACATGGGGGCTTCTTACCTCTTTGAGCAATTTTTGTTTATCCTGTTCTAATTTATTTACAATTTCTACTTGTTTCTTCAACTTTTCAATTTCTTTATCTTTAACATCTATCTCCTTTTTAAGCTCCTCTATTTTCTTCATACAGTCAGACATAGTTGTGTTTAGAGACGTAGCATTTTCTGCAGAAAAAGTAAAATTTTTGAATCTCTTCATGTTATAGTTTCAATATTGATGCTACAAATAATAGGGATGATACTCACTCAGCTCATTATTTAATTTACTGACTTGAGATTCTAAATTCTTCTTTTCTTCCTGCAGTGTTTTGATTTGACCAGATATGCTGCTATTGTCTTTCTCCAGTATTTTTAATTTGCTATTTATATCTGTTTTGTCTGATTCTAATTTTGTATTGAGATCCTTTAGTTTAGCTATTTCGGTTTGTAATCGATTCTTTTCGTTTGTGAATTCAGAGTCATTTCTAGATAATTTTGATCTTATATCTTCAATGTCCTTTTCCATTTGAGCTTTGGTATTGATTTCAGTACCTGAGAGTCCGGCGTTTTTCATGACTACATACATTTCACCTGCAAAATTAAATTATCATATTATGCGGTCTTGTTGTATGATCTAAAATCAAGATTAACGACATTATTCAAGTACTTACCGATTTCACTTTCCAAATCCTCCACCATCCTTTTCATTTGGAGTTTGGTAGTCAAATCAGTAGGTTTCTTGGGGACCCTGGGCCTAAATAATTTAATTGCATCATCTTTCAACGCTTTTAATGAAACTTGTAATTGGGCTTTTTCTTTCTCAAGCTGTGAAAATAAGCGTCGCATTAGATATCACATATATTAAGTGGTAGTACATTATAATATTCAACTATATCATATTTACCTTATTAAATTTCAAATTCAATTTATCTAACTCTTCCTGCTTTGCTTTTAACGCATCAGCGTCTTTTTTGCTGGTGATTTCTCCTCCAAATCTTACTTTTTTCTCGGTCTTGTCGTCTTTATTTTCTAAATCTTTTATTTTGGCTAACGCTTCTTTTAATTCATTTTCAAGTTGCGTTATTTTGACTGCACTTTGTTCTACTGATTTTTCAGATTTGAGTGATTTTGCATTTTTCAGTAGCTGTAATGAAAAATGCGACAGATTATTATTGTTAGATTATAAAGTAGTAAGACTATCGTCCATGCGGAATATGTTGAAGAATCTGGAATAAGATCCGGTACCTGTAATTTCTTGTTTTCCAGTTGTAGCTTTTCGTTATCAGCTTCTAAACTCTGTGTCTTAGAACGAAGAACATTGGCTTCTTGTTCTATAACTTGGAGTTGTCTCTTCAGGTCGACATTTTGTTGGTCGCCATCCAGTGATCTACAATATCAATTACTTTGTTACTTACCTTGTTGATTATATTAGCTTACATTCTTATTAAAGTAAACTATACTTACTTGCTTTTGATAAGTGAAGCTTTTGGTTTCTTGGAAAGACTGAGCTCAGCGTGAAGCCTCTCACAGTCTCGTTCCTTTTCAATAAGTTTTTTCCTTAATTCAGCAATCTCATCTTCTAATACCTACAAGGTTAAATTTTGGTTATATGTAGTTACAGCTTAAATATTACGTTATTTTTATTCACAGTTTATTCGCTACATACTTTAATTTTTTCTTCTGCTAAGTTATTAGTCTTATTGTTAGTTGTACGACGAAGCGTAACTGTTGAATTAGTTTTGGGCTGACTAGCGATTTTATCAGTAAGTTCTTTGACTTGCTTTTTCAAGGAATCCCTGTCCTGTTCCATTTCTTCAACTTTTCTTCGTAAAACTGATGCTTCCTGAAATATGTTAAATTAGAAATACATAAGTTTCGTTAAGTTCGCTTTCGAAGAGGTAGAAATTTAACATTCTTAAAAGATGTCGTGAGAACCTGCTCGTTAAGTTCAAGTAAGAGTCGTAGTTCAGCTGGATCGTCTTCATCTGTTTTTCCATCTTTTTCATTAATCTCAATATTGAGTTTATTTGATGGAGGCGTTGGCGACAGCTTGCGACCTACAAATAATTTTGGATTGTGTTTATTATAAAACGTTTATATGATTTACTACAAAAATACAAAGCTTTGTACATATTTTAGTAAATTATGCAAAGGTTTTTTGCAATGAAAATTAGTAAAATTGAATGGTTCTGAGTAATTGTTCCGGACACGGATGTTGAACAATGTGGTGGATAAATTTATTAACCCAAACATTGTAAAAGATTCAACAAGGTCTAATTCTGACTGGAGAAAATGGCTACCATCAATACGCCGTGTAATTCAAATACACTGACAAGCATGTTAGTAAACATCAAGGAATAAAGGTATGTTACGAGTTAATGGTTACGCAAGTAGTCAAGTACACATGAACAAGATGAATCACAACCGGGTTCTGGTGTGCGGCGTTTCTCGGGACAGGGTTAGAAAAACACAATCGACTTTTCACAATATAAGTATTTTGACGTACTTCTGGCCTTGGTAGCCATTTTCTTCAGCTGTAGAAGCAAGGACTCATTGTCGTCCTCGACCCGGGACGCAGTTTTACGTAAGTTATTGGCCTGTAAATATTCGTTAGTTATAATTATTTAATAACTATTCTAAAATTACTGTAAGAACCGGAACTGTTCAGGACTCTGTTAAGGACAAAATACAGGATAATGAAAAACAACAATTAAAATCGACAAACTGGTTATAAGTACCTATATTGGCCATTCTTACTGCCAACGGACTGAACATTGATACGAAGGGCGAGGGATAGGGGGAACGAGACTCGGGTGTTTTGTCCGGAGTAAGAGGAGGACTTTCAGATTTATCTCTACTGAATATTGCATTGACTTCTAAGGCATCCATTTGCAGATCTTTTTCAAGTATTTTGTCCTCATAGTTAAATGGGATGATTTCTGTGCTAGCGTCCACATAATCTTTAGAATTGTCTGCTTGCAGGGCTTTATCTTTAAAAAGCTTAGCTGGCGTCTGTACACTAGCATTTCTGAGTTTCTGTTTATCAGTTTGTACAAAATTGTTCGTTCCCATAATTTCGGTTTGCATATATTTGTTTTTCATGAATGCTACATCCGTTTGGGTGTACATTTCCAAAATATCTATTGTACTTTGAACGATTGAATCAAGAGTTATCTTTTTAGTGTCGGTCATGACATCATGCACTAAAATAGTATCCGTTTGACAACCTTCAGAGTAACTCGTTATGATATCTTGTGGAGATTGGGTGATCTGGTTAACACCAATGGACGATGGACTACTGTCTAGAGAAGACAAACTCTTTTCTAAAGCGAGCTGCATTTCAATGATTCTTTGGATCGTATTTGGTTCTAGCATATCACTGTCTTTGATGGGTGTTTGAGGCGAATTGGGATCAGAGCGGGGAGACTGTGGGATGAGTTGTGGACGTATCCTTCTGCCGACGACGCGGGGCCGATATCGACTGGCCTGTTTGAACACAATATTCCTTAATTTCTCACTTTTCTAATGAGCAGCATTGACTTATAGATAATATCAATGTGATATACAATAATACATATGAGTGTCTTGGTGTTGAGTCAGATGTGAGTTGGCTGAGTGCCAGCTGGCATCCGTCGAACCAGAGCTAATGCCCTAATGAATGCGTTGTTTTTCTAGTAGAACTAAATGATCGGAGAAATAAGTGGCTGTAATGGCATTTAACTGTTAACAAGAGATGAGTTATCGTTAAACTGTAACTATTTGTGCACGTGTTTACTGCATTCCATGCCGACTGTAACATTGGGTAAAGCGTATAATAAGCGTATATTTGATGATGGCATGTGTAGACATTACCGATTTATTTGCTGTGTACCTAGCGTGTTTGCACGAAGAAATAATATATGTTACAATGTTTCAATGGCAATGAAAATCAAAGAACAGCAATATTGCTAAGACTTGATATTGTTTAGTAAATTATAGGTACCTCTTCCTCGGCGTTTCTCAATTGCTCGCGCAGGTCTGCCTCACGCTCCAGAGAGTCTTGTAAATCTCTCAGCAGCTGCGCCGGGTCTTCCTGACTGCCGCCACGGGTTAGCGATGAGCGCGATACTTTCTATAAAAACACAATTTTTCTTCTATAGCCCCTCTAAACAAGGCTAGGTTTGAATTACCGTATAACAATATGTCGGTTATAAAGTTTAATGATGTAAGTGGCTTTTATTGGTTTTATGCATGGAACGTACTCCATCGTTGAGTTGGTTCTTCTTAAGGTTGGCAGGCGCGACTCCCGAGTTTGCAGACAGCTTTGCGTTGGCTTCGGACAACTCTCTCTGCAACCTCAACGCTACCTCGGTGGACCGCGCCAATTCTTGCTCCAAGTCTTTGATGCGGTTCTCACGTTGTAAACCATCTTGGCCACCAACTATCTGGAATAAACGTAAATAATGTTTAGCAACATCATCAACTTAACTGGGATATATAGATAGGATTTCTACAAAAATTATATCTTTGTTGGCAAAATTGTAAATGTTGGTTAAGGGGCTTGCAGAGCGTCTTTTAAGGCAGTCTCAGATATTCTAGCCTAACTTGGATCAGCCCTATGTCCAGCAAACATTCGTCATAGTCCCAAATGATTGATAGCCGTTGCAAGGTCGACCAAAACAGAAATGACTTAATTGGTTACCTGGCAGTCAGCCGGATAGAAATAGATTTATGACTATAAATATTTACACAGGTAATTTACTGACATTTTCTGGTTAGATTTATTGTACTATTTATTTTATAATCACCATGAACTGGCTCCGAGAATAGACATAAACGTCGGGTAGTGAATTTACGTTTTGTTTCTGAACTTTCAATTTGTTTTGACAGGTTCCAGGCAGCATTTCGTTTTCTACAACGGCCCTTCAAGCTTCATCTCATTTGAATCATGCTTTCTTAGTCAGTGAAAGTCTAATATAGGTTATCTCTGAGGTCTAATGGTGGTCCTATGTTCAACTTTTCGTGGAAATCAGGTATGTGTTGTATTATATTACTTACCTCTAAAAGTTTCTTCTCGTGTTCAGCTTTCTCCTGCTCAAGCTGATCAGCTTTCCTTTCAGTCTTTTTTAATTTAAACGATAAAACTCTACAATTCTTTATGGTCTGCTCTAACTCCCTTCTGAGTGACGAGTATTCATCTGCTTGGTCCTCCCTGGAAACATAAAACGGCTTTGTTGGGATAAGAATACCAAATTAAAAGCATGACATCTAATAGACTAGATCTCTCTCATAATTGCACTTTCTTGCAAGTTGATTCAAACTCGAGTCGAGTTGGAGAACATAACATGGAGAATAGGGGTTGTGATATATTTACATTTTACTATGTTCAAATAACGTGCAAGGGTCTTTTCATCTCTTAACATCACCCCAAGTTATGCTGTTTGGTTGAAATACATACTTATTTTTCCTGATCTAGGTTTTCATAAAGCCTAGACAGCGCCATATTCATAATTAGCGTTCATCTTTATTAATTTATAGAATTGAAAAACAAAAAAAAAACGCTGATCTTAAATCTTTGAGTGACGTGCACACTATCGGCCAAAATTATTTTGGCTACAGGTGCTACAACTGGTGCAATGAACTCATTTTTTTGTGATTTTTGCTTCTATACTATATTGTATTCGTGTGTCCTATATATCATATAATTTTATATTATAAATGCGAAAGTGAGTTTTTGGTTTGTTAAGCTTTCACGCTAAAACGGCTGAACGGTTTTGATCTGGAATAGCACATACAACTGAGATTCCGACTTCAGACTGTGACCTGTACGCGGGCGGCAGCTAGTAGGTAATATTATAAATGGGATATTTTTTAATGCTACCGCGAGCGGGAGCATTATTAAAATACTTATCATTATGATAATTTTAAGAAAACATTTACGTCAGACAGACTGCGAAAATATTTTTGCTTTCTTAAATTAGTCATATATCATTTGCGTGGATGAGTCTAAAAATATATATGTACCGCGTGTCCGGTTAATCTTAACCCACGTTATGAAATAAGGGGGAAAAGGTTACAAACACTGACGGGGACAGGAATAGACTTATTTCTGATCTCAAACAACTAATTTTGGGTAGGTCGGTATATAGTCCAAAGTTAAGATTTATGCTAAGCAATAGGTGTAATTACAATATAATCAGGCTATAGCGTTCCCATTCTTGGGATGTAGGCTTCCTTTCCTACTGTTTGTTGGCTCTACTCTTTCTCTCTATTCGCTAGTGATAGAGTGTAAATGCTTTAGTAAAATTCTTTTTTTTTGAATTCTAGGTCAGATTTCAATCGATTCACACACACTTTACAATTTTATGTAATAAGTAAAACCAAATGTTTTCACAATAAATGCAGGTTAGAGTCGACTTCAGTTTATCTAAATATAGTCCGCAATTCTTGATACTTTATTGTACCGTGCATGGCGATAGTAAACGCTGTTTCTTTCTTCTTCTCACCTGAAGTTATCCTGCATCTCCTCGATCTCCTCCTCGAGGTCTCGCAGTTCCTTCTTCATGTCTTCGTTCTCATCCATCAGCTCCTCGCACAACGTCTCCGCCGCCAGTAGCTTCGCGCGAAGCTGTTCTATTTGACGGGTTTGCGCTTCTACTGAGGGGCGAGACTGGAAAACAAATAAGAAGAAGTTAATCATAAACTTATTGATTGATCAAATTTTTTGACCCGTTGGCTCTCTGAATTTTTTAATCGCTTTAATTCTCAGTTGTGCATAGCATGTATCACACCTACTAGAGAGCACTTGGTCAAATGTTCATAAATAATATTTAGTAGTTGACCCATAATTGTAGAAGAGTTTAGAACAGCAGCTGATAACAGCGCATATTAAGCGTAAACTTTTTGGCGGCTGTGAAGTGAGATACTTGCGTTAACCCAACCCCTTACAGCCCCTGTCACTAGAATTTAGTCTACGCAGGGACTGCTCTCGTGTTCAGAGCCGCCGTAAAGTGTGCATCGAACTTAACTTGAAGGTCTTCTAACTGCTTACCTCAAGCTCACTCTCAACCTCCCTCACTCTCAACGCGAGATGTTTCTTCTCGTCCTTCAAGTCTTCGTTCTGTGACGACAGCTCATTCACCTTCTGTTGTAACTTCAGCACTTCTGAGGACCTTCCCGTACTGTACTTATTTACCGAGTCGATGTTCGCCAGCCTTCGTAACAAAATATCACTCTTTTCCTTTTCTACCCTCTCGCAGCGTTTCCTTAGCGTGTCCACTTCTTGTTTCAAACTCTCTATTTGCTCCTGAAATTGTGTAATAGCCTTTTCAGTCTTTGATATAATATCTAGATTACTATGGAGTCTTGATGTTTTGAAATGTAAGTGCGTGGGAATAAAGATAGCTGTGTAGTGTTTGCGTCTGCGTCAACAACGTACACATGGTCAGGTTAGGGCGCATATATTAATAGAAGTAGTACACGTTATGTATTGGCTAAAGTCCTCTAACAGCTGCAGACATTAAGTTTTACTGTTTTTCCATTTTGGACGATCACAAAGTTGGATTATAAATGTGACTGATTTGCTACCGCTGCTTATGGACACCTGCATAACCGTTGTTTAAACAAAATAGATACTAAGATCTTATGTGCAAAATACAACGGCAGCAAAAATCTGTTCACCACATCAATAACCATACGTGTAGGTGATTGGATTTCCTCGAACAAACATTCCTTTCCACGACACTATTGCTACTAAAATTATATTCTATTCCAAATAAAGGTACCACGGGTACCACGATATGGTACCCAGAAAGTGGGTCGTGAACTTAAGGAGGTCCAAAGGGCAGTCGTTCCATGAAAAATACTGGTACTTATTTAGTTTTATTTGGCTCAGGTGATAATGATGATTAAAGGTCCTGTCGCACCTGATACTCCTTGACGTTGACGTCCACGAGTGTAGTCTCGGTGGTAACGGTCCCCGCGTTGCTGGTTTCGTCATCAGACTCCTCTCTGTCGCGTGAGGGACCGCCTCGGACCGGAGGCTTCGAACTCGTCGCGTTGCGAGAACTCTTTACCTGAACAGACCGAATATAACGTTAACGAACAAAAGTCTTTGATTTTTTTAATAATAAAAAGAAATCAAAGACTAGTTCCGTAGCCGACTAGCCTTGTGCCCGATAGGATTGCCTTTCACATAGGAGAGGTTTTACCAAATTAATGATTGTTATATATTTCATGTAATTTTATTGAAGTTTATCAATTACCTGGATCATAAAGTTGACATCGTCTTTGGTAGAACTTCTATGACTGTCTTCTTTCGGCCGGGCAGGCTTTTCTTCTTGATATGCTTCTTTACTTCTGGATAAACTTCGTCTTTCTCTTTCTTTTTCTCTTTCCTTTTCTATACTTGATTCCTTTTCAAAACTATTCTGGGACTTTATTAAATTCATCTGGAAATAATGAATCGGTGGAAATTTTTAGTGCTGGATAATTTTAAATTGAAGTAGGTAGGAAGGTAAATAATATTTTTAACTGGTTCCGTCTTTTCCCAGAGAAACTTTCCGACAAGATAGTTCTTGGAACAGCGTTCAATCGATTGTTAAATCGGTACTCTTAATTAAGCCTTACAAAACATTCGCCGTAACTTTTGTAACACTCTATTTATAGAAACCTATGTTTTATAGTTGCGAAATCAGATAATAGGCCATTTCCTCAATTAATTATAAAGCTAGCGCATTGCCAAGCACTAACTTTCATGGTGACCTTTTATGTTTATTTTGGGCGGCGCATCGCACCCATTGCGCGCAGTTCGGGTTGAGAGCTAGGGGCCGCAGCGCTAACGATCACACGGTTCTATCTCTCTGACCCACTTGTATTTCACACGTCTATGAACCCAAGGTGAAGACAATACTGTTATTTGGGCATTTTAAACTAGTCGATCTTTATAAATATTTGTAGAAGAATTCTGTTGTTGCTAAACTCGGCCGAACGGCTGATTACCTACGCGATAAATATTTTCAGCATTCCAAAGCATAGTTCTCTTGTAGATATTTATTCTTCCAGATATTTTTTAAAAGATTTTTCAGCGACATCCGTTGACCTAATACATTTTGTTCTAAATGTAAATATGTAGGTCAAGGGTAGGATACCTTCTAAAAGGGCTGCGCTTGCGCAGAGGAAGTTTTAAATTCGCGACAGTGAATGATGTCCCTTATGTGGCTACTCATGCTTACTTATATACTAATGCCATAGGTGTTTATTATATTTTATTATACTTTATTTATGATATACTTTTTTTATGATACTTTAAGATGTGAATAAGATATGTTTACCTTTCGCACGCGTTCAGCTAGCGAGTCGTTCTTGCTTATAATAATAGGTGCCTGCACTGGCGGAGCCGACGGCGGAGGAGAAGGCGACGGTCGTCGCAGCGTCACCGTGTCTGTGACAAAAGATAAACCTGATAAGTAAATCCTGGGCTAGCCTCGATATAATACCGCAGTCAGTGTTATTGGGTCTGGATTGGTGCCCGGCACCTCAATCGTACCTCGCCCCTACCCTAGTCCATAGGTCTTCATGGAAAGCTGTAAAACAAATCAACACAAATTTATGCTTAACAATAAACTTTCTCTCTCAAGAATCCTAATAGTGAAAAGATTACCGCCTAATTTAGGTGTATCCATGTAAACAAACCTGTCGTATGATTATTCTGCCCCGTATCTAACGACGGCAGAGGCCCCGTGAGCCTCCTCTTGGGTAGCTTCAGACTGAAGGTGACCGCGTTCGTGCTCTCGGACTCGTTGGCCCCCAGGTCCGGCGTCGACGTCCATGATGCACTGGTTCGCGTGAACCCTGGACCAAAGCAATGTTTATAGATGACATTAATTGATCGTTTACACTGAGCCTACCAGCGCCGCCGGTGCCGGCGATCTACCTCAAAGTAGGTATCAGTAGACAGCAACAGATCACTGTCACCCTTATTGGCTCAATCCTCAACCAAACTTACAGAAAAATAACGTGATTCTATGAAAATAATGGCTAGTTTAAGGCGGTACCCGGACCAAATAACCTTGAGCATTCGTTTCCTCTTCGCCGCACCCGTAAGATTCGTAGCAATTACGCTCAGATTTTATAGTAAAATCTATATAAAATCAAATTTTCGAGTTAAATAAAAAATAAAACTAGCAAAATGGTTTATTATTAAATTTAATAATAAACCATTTTGATAGTTTTATTTTATATAATATTTAAATATAATATTTAATATTTTTATATAATATTTATTTAATGTTTTATTTTATATTATTTTGGTTTGCTACTTAAAGTAATGGATAGGTAATTACCTATCCATTACTTTAAGTAGCAAACCAAAATAATGGTTACTTTACGAGGAGATGCATTTTAAAAATAATTATTTCTCATTTCTGTCGTTTCGTTGCGGCTCTATAATTAAACATTGCGACTTAAAAATAAAAAAATAAAATTACCTAGAAATTTAATGTATTTTTTATTTGTTGATATTTCTAATGGATAATGAGAAGATGGCTCCAAAAAACGGCTACCGCTGCGTTTTGCACGGGGACGCGCCTTAATATGTTTTCCTCCGTGCTATTCTTTAAAAATCTACAGAGAAAACTTAATTGAAGTGAACATGGAGTGACCTATCGACCCGTGCATCGTCGCATGGTGAATGACAGCTCACTTTACCTCAGCTTCGTGAGATATAAACAGAATGTACTCACTATTATAAGTTGAAGCTGTCATAATTTTGTCATACTTTTTGAGAATGTTTGAGAATATTGATTTCAAAGCCTTAAATCATAATGGCGCACCTCAAATAGATGTGTCCTAATTGGTACGCTTTTATCTTCCCCATACCTAAATAAGCATGCCTCCCATAAACAGACGTCGTTTATTGGCCAAATCTGCGTATTCGCTACTTCTAACCAGTTTTGGTGTTAGTACAACAACTTGGGTTGGTATCCGCACATTATCTACAAATATCTGCCGGTCTATTGTATTAATATCTCACCGTGTAAACTTAGGGATTGTGTGAGCATGAATTGAACTGTCATTCCATCTTGTGTGTATGCTTTGACAGCTGACTTAACTTTACCCGTTGAAATAATTACAGAATCGCACTGCTAAACTATAGTTTTGCCTGGAAACTGTAAAACAGAATACGTAGATAGTTCCGTCTGCCCATAGGCAGCAGAACGTTCAACTGCGCGTGCGCATAATGTTTATCTATCCGACAAAGAAACAATTGTGTGGCAATGTTAGTGAATGTCTAAAATTAGAATTCCTTGACATTCAAAGTGTGAAATTGAATTTAGGTTTTAAACACGCAAATAATTTCATAAGATCGTCGTTCATAAAAATCATCTGACTTTATTGCTATCTGTCCTAATAAAAGTGGTTTTATAGCATCCAATATATTGTAGCTTGATAGATGAGCTGTGCCCATTTTTAATATTGTATTTTTTTTCCTTAGGAAAAAATATACAATTCCTTTCCGTTTTTGATACTCCGATATTGATTAAAGCAACGGAGATTTACATACACTTATACTTGATTCATATACTTATATGGAAGTGGAACCCAGCCTAGATACCTTACACTTGTGCTTTTCAATACATAATACCTGATATATAGTTATTTATTACTTTGTGTTTTATAATTTCTCGCAAATATGTTAAGTAAACGGTTAAATTAGACAGCGAATATCAAAATGCGAGTGTGGGCGTGAAGCGTTTAAATTAGGATCCACATTGTAGGTATGACTAATACAGGTGTATCAGTATGGTTTTGGCTCGTATTCGCAGATGTCTGGTTTGATATTATTTTCTTTTATTTTTTAGTGAACAAAAGAGAATGTCGACAGACGGATGGTTGATACAAAGGGTACCTAATCTAATTGACGATAAATTAGGAAATTGTTATGTTTTCTACAAGAAAGTTGGAGGTTATCGACCGAGTGGAATTATTCTAGCCCGGGTTACACCGAGCTAGTTTTTCAAGCTAGCATACATACATGTGTCCTAGCATAAAGCACAATCTCGGTATCCTCATGACTATTCACTTGTTCGTAAACAAGCAAGCTTCATTCATTCTCATCTTGTATGTACATACATACATAAGCATACATACATAAGCTGAATATCTAACAAGACAATATTACTTGCAGGCATTGGTAGCCTCAAATACTTATCTAATAGCCCGGTGTATCCTGGGTATAGACTCATTATGAGTATGACAGCTCATCCGTTAACAGCTTGCAGGTTGAGGCCTTGTTAAATGCACTATGTGTATGCACAATTGCGCATCGAGATTACAATAGGAAAAATAGCACGAACACGTATTACCGCCATTGTGTTTGTCCGCCTTTTATTATCTATCCAGATGCATCGGTGCTCGAATAGGTCGTCCATTATCTAGGTTATTAGATGCGCTAGCGTCGTACAATAGTAATTTAGTAGGTTTATATTATTATGTACATATGTTATTTATTGCTAATGTTACCGGCCGGTATTCTAATAATTATTTACCAGCCATCTTTCGAAAGTGTTGCAGCTAGCTATTGCAATTCGGAAGGAAACTGCAAGCGAACATTGTTTCGATAGAGGTGTAATAATTATTATGGCGATTTTCTTAGATTTTTCTTTGACTTTACATATCGAATTCTATACGAATGTGAACTATATAGCATAAAGTTAAAGTGTGGTCTTTGAGTCGTCCCCTTACTCAGAATATTTTTCTTTGGGATGTCCTTATTTATCCATCCATCTAGCAAGAGGAGACACTAGGGATGTGACCGGAGGATTTTATCTGAAATAACTCCTTCAGATATGGTATTTCTTTTATGGTAGTTGTAGCACGATTTTAGGCCGCGTAAGTCATAGTTTAACTATTGTTATTACCTGTGGAGAAGGCGTCCTTCTTGGCAGTGTCGATGGTGCTGAGGTTGGTACTAGACGCCCAACCTCGCCCCACCTTCTCCGCTTCCACGCCATTGTCTTCATCACGACTTCTGTGTACAACAAATGAACTATGTATAATACTTTTTTAACAAAAAAAAAAACGCCGTCTCTTTGGTCTAGGAGCGGCCAATGTTTTACTGTGCGTGAGGTCCTAGGTTCGATTCCAAGGTCAGCCAGCACTATTGGGTTCTTGCTTTACGAATTTCGCAGTAACAGTCCGGTAAGTAAATTGGTGCTTAGTTGATGGCAACAAGCTAATTAGCGACATGCTCCACATAAAAATACTTTCCTGTGTCTTATCTTATCCACTATCATATGATTAGCCTTTCTTAACGAGGTAATACACTTTTCAACTTACCTATTATAAAGAAAGAAACAATTAATTCTTAGTATTGAAATCCATACAACGCCTTCCTTTCTATTAACCTGTGGGACCTGTTACGTATGTTTTGTTTGGCTTCCAGGGTTTTGGGGTTGTAGAGGTATACCTAATGTTGATTAGTACCTAATAAGTACCTACTGATCAATACGATTTCTTCATAAGACTGACGGGTTGAAGGATTTTTGGCTTTCTGAGTACCCACTCTGGGTACTCAAAATGATTTTGATACAGCTGTGACATTGTGCAGGCCCTAGTTATTTTAGACCACGACGGTGTAGACGAAGAACTTTTTTTTATTACAAAACGACTACAGTCGTTACTTACACTTACTTCAGTCTATCTTATTCTCTAGCTAGCTATATAAAAAACAACTTAAACAATAAGAGAAATTAGCGTGCAGTTGCTTCTAGTGCTGTTTGTATGTAGACAAAATTTCAGCCTAATGGTAAAATCCAAAATGTAGCTAGACGTGTGATAAGATGTGATTACATTGCGTTTGATCTCCACAATTGAGCCAAGTAATCGCTTAACCGGAATTTCAAAGAGATGTTTATCAGATACGTAAATGATTCCTATTTAGTTTGTAAATGTTGACAAACTAAGCTCTGTGTTTAAAGCTTGTATGCGCAGATGTGCATGATTCACCTACGATTATCTTTTTGATTCAGTCCAAATATTTATGATATTATGTTGTACGTTATTTACGACTTCTAAACTTCATTCTGAATGTTACGTATCAAATCATATGAACCGAACCGGTATGGTTAACAGCGTCAGCTCATATAAAGATAAAATTGAAAGCTTTTAGCAGTTATGGACGGACTCACAACATCCTTTTCGTTGCACTTTGCCGCAATAAGATTATGCTCAAGTAATTTGTGTACATATTATGTTGCTGTGTATTACAATTGTGATTTTATCATAAACTGAGCGTATTATGTATGTAGGTAGGTATGTATTACTATGTATAGTGACATACGTACAAACGAAAGCGGCATGCGTCAAACTCCAGCAACCGGACGCAGTGCAAACAATCCACAAAAACGCTCAGGAATTTGGATTTGTGCCATCTTTTTTTTGTTAAAGATTAGAAAGAATCAACTGGGGACAGGTAGTAAAGTAGACCAGCCAAACTATACTTACACGATTCTATAGGTCATGGTTGTCTTAGGCATATACCTACATTTTGAAGCCCTCGTTCTAAATGATCAACAGAGCTAAATATTCTTGCTGATTAGCAATTTACATTAATTTTATAAATTACGAATACGGTAGGTCCTATAGAAATTATTCGCCAAATCGATATACGGCAATCAACTGGCCGCCATAAAATTAGTGTGCAATAAAATAGCAAAGAGGAAATTACGAGCTTGCTTTCGCACTTAAGCATAAATTGGAATTATCTCGAAATCCAGTGGTGTTTGGACCATCAGATTTTGTGTACCTATACATTATATTATCTGTGCCTATACGAAAAGTTATAAAGGGTAAGCTAATCTTGGCACTTATGACAGAGCTATTTCTATCCAATGAATCCTGATCGATGATAGATCGAACTACTTTCTTATGTTCCAATTATAACTTAGGCAAGTGGTTCAGTACCTACATCAGCTAACTAGGACCATGTGTAACTTTCAAGTTGTTGTTAAGAAGCTACAAAACTTCTGTTGTCCTAATTAGAGAACTATTTTCATTATTTAGAGCAAGACATCGTTTTTACAAAATATATTACATACACCTGGCTACATAGGTAGGCTATATTTGTCATTCCCTTTGGGAAAGCAAAGTCTATCTTACAAAGTGGTAGCCGGTACACAAATAAAATAAAATCTAAGTATGACTAAATCGAATATTTAGTCATAGAATCGTTTATTTGCAAAAGCGGTTATTCATCTTATTATCTAATAACTGCTAAGTGATGCTATAGGTATTTCATTTATAATCCAATTTGTTAACTACTGCTAACTGAACTAATAGCTACTAAGTTTATGGCCGGGCAATGTTTTTTATGTAGAACAAATCCAACGATGGAATTAAAAAGGGATTTTATTATTTTTTGTAAAGTCTGGTTATGATCAAAATGTTCTTAATGGCCCAAGGGCCATTCTCCTCATCCTCTGGATGGATTACATGGACTACATCGCCCTGGGCGATCACAAGAAGTCATTGTCACCAATCCGCCGCAATAAATAAATAAATAAATCCGCCAGCCAAACATGACGATCGGTGGACATCAGGGATCTCTCTTGAAATACAATTAAATCCCGTTAGGTTGAAAGCCGAACCCTACGTAGTTGGGAAAGGGCTAGGCATATGATGATGGATGTCTGTTGTCAGGTATCAGTCTAGTATCACATAACGTACACCCACTAGTACTTGCCGACTGGAATGATAGACGTCCATTGGACGCAGGTTACGTAGGAAGGGCTTGGTCGAACTCGAAAACAATGTTATTTTACTATTCTAACTGAAGTACGATATTTGAATTTTCAAATAGCTTCCGTAAATGCAGTTCTGTGGGTGAGAGTAGGTACTATCTGTCATGTCAGATAGTATCTACTAAATACATAGCGTTGGTGAGATGTGGCACACTGACCGTGACGACGGCGTGTTCCAAGTGGAGAGGCTGGGCGTGGACACCGCGAAGTCGTCTTCCTTCTTGCGCACGCCGCCATGCTCCTTGTAGTCACGGAAGCAGCGCTTGCAGCGCGTGGGCCAGCGCACCTGCGGGTGGAAGCCCAGCGGGCACAGCGGGTCGCCCTTCGCCAGCGGATACAAGTGATGCATCCTCACAACACACACAAATGCACTTTACAAATGTCAAAGATTTCACCTAAATGCCCAACGAAAACACTTCCGTAACATCCCTCCTCTCAATCAATCCCACCACTCAAACACAGCATCGCACTCCAAAGGGAACTAGGAATAACACACACACGCAAATGTTTATGGAATGGACTTTACGATTTTACTCTATAAATAATAATTTATTTAAGCAGCAACGTGTTCAGGCGCTCGTACGTCTGCACCCAACAGTGGCAATAAAAATATCTCGCTGCTAGCACTGAACCGGGCGACCTAAATCGGCTGCTCTGAACTCGCTACTAATTCTCAGACTTTCTAGGCGCGTAAACACAAACGCGATTTTATCAGTGGAAGTATATTCTGACAACGCCTCGCGGCGCATCTTCCTGGTAGTTGGTTAGTGCAGGATCGCGTTCGTGGAGTAGCTCGCGCAGCCTCGGTCATGTAATACGCAATAGCCGAGAGTGGCGGTCAGTGCGGCGCGGCGGTGCGGCGGCGGCAGGCGGCGGGCGGGCCGGCGCTCCGGGGACTGGCGGCGGCGCGGGCACGCGGCCAACGCAGCGCCACTTATGCTCTATTACACCACACACCGCTGAACCACGGCCCGCCTGCTGACCGTCTATAAAAATAAAACAGACTCGCTAATAAAACGTGTCAGGGAAGATCTCGTCGCTTCGGAGCCGGATACGTGAGCGTGCGCGTGTCGCACCGAACTGCACAACCTGCGCCGGCGCATCTGGAGCAGACGACGTCTACGCTGCGGTGACATGACGACATATTATATCCTTCCCACACCTATCGTAAATTGAAATAGCTAAAAACAAAACCTGTGTGCAAAAGCAGCCCGTTTACGCCAGAGGAAATTCGCGTTACAGATATAACAGTCAAAGGCGTCAATAATAACTTTATGAATGGGTGTTGACGTCAAGCGAGTATTTTTCATTGCGTAGGTAGGTATATACTTGTCCATACATCTCAAAGCCAGTCACGTAAATGTAAATAAAAGACATTCTATAATAGTAAAACTTTAATAAATCTGGTATAAAGAAAAATAGTTGTAATATGTACCTATGAACTATTAGGGTTAAGGGTTTATAATTTATGTTATCGTAAACTAAACTTAAAGTAGGTATGATCTATTCACATAATTTACACATTGAGACGTTAAATAAATTCGTAGGATTATGCTGTCATTGTGCGGCGCGATCGACGATGCGACTATATCGTTAGGAAGTTGATATTATAACTTTGAACACAGTGGTGACGATACAATAGCGGTTTTCCTCTGTGTTATCTCATGGTTACGTACTAGAAATAAAAATTTGCTTAAAAATTAGTTTGTTTCCTGAAAAAGTCGCTGACCATTTACATACTGGATAGTTTCGACTTATTTCTCATACATGTTCGCAGGTAGAAACTTAAAGACAATGATATGTTATGTTAGAATTATTGGTTATACTTGGGCTCTAGAAAAAGTGAAATTCTAACATCAACAACGATTGTGAAAACAACAAAATTTTTGCGACGTTTCATCCATCCATTTTGAATTTTTTGCTAGCTTCAATCGGTGATAGAATCTCACTTCGTCTCGGACCTCTTATGTAGTTTGAGCATAGTTAGCAGAAGTCTCCTTGATTAAGTGGTTCATCTTCCTTCTTGTCATACACAAGTGTCTTGTATATGACCTCTTCGAAGTGGAGAGCGTTCAGCCCCTTGGGCTCGGCGACCTTGATTTTGACGTCACCAGGGTAAAGAATCTCGCCCTTGTTCTTTGTGCAGCCCATCACGAGAGATTTCTGTAGCTTGTCGATGCACGGGATCTCTGTAACGATTAATGATGACTGTTACTGAAGGCTTTTTCTTTAAATATTGTGATTTTAAGTCCTGGCACATGCTGGTCTTCCGCAAGTGTACAGTGTGTGTAAAGTACACTCACAAGTAACATCAGTCGCAAAGCACATTAAGATTAGGAAAGATAGCCAGCATACCTACATATGTATATACGACAGCTACTGAAACTTTGTACCTAATCAAAATATTTATTGACATTTACAATGTAAATAACACAGAGCACGGAGACACCTTAGGGATAGTCAAGTGTCTTTTTTACCACACAAAAAAACCGGCCAAGTGCGTGTCGGACCACGCATAGTGAAGGGGTACGTAGTTCACTGTTAAAATCTCATATCTCTAGAAGTATATAAGCTGTGATGTTCAAACCAATTTTCGTTGAAAGTGTCTTTTAAATTCTATTTGCTCAATTTCTTTTTTAGAATTTTCAACTTCATAGTTTAAAAGTTAGAGGGACACACACATTTTTAACGCATTTGAAAGTATGTACATATCTCAAAAACAATTGCATTAAATAAAAATCTTTTTTAGAAATCAATTTCTTTTTTAAAGAGCTATCCAATGATACCCACACGATTATATTTGTTGGACCACTAAAATGATTTTTTTCTCATAATATCACAGCATTACTGAATAGCGGTTAACAGGTTGCACCTACCTACCAATTTTCATTTATGTAGCTTTAATAGTCTCCTAGTAAAACGGCTGTGACATATAGACACACGGACGGACAGACGGACATGACGAAATTATAAGGGTTCCGTTTTTGCCATTTGGCTACGGAACCCTAATGAGCGCGTCAGTGAGTGTGACCAATCAGCGTGTGACAGTGGAAACTTGCGTTGTGAAGTCGCTTGCGGAAGCTTGTGCAGGTTTAAAGAATTTTATTCTCGTAAATAACAGTTCACTTAAAATGAGATACATAGTGATTATGTTTAAATAGTATAGTTGCCTCTAGGGTGTGTGTAAATACATGTTTCTCGAGTTTTGCTTTAAATATGTTGATCCTATCACAATTCTTTAAATTCTCTGGTTAATTATATTTACTAGTTATGTCCCCTCAGTCAATATTGTGCCGTTTTTTTGTACTTGTACGCTTGGTTATTAGCCGAAACTTATTTTTAATTATTTTGTTGTACGTATCTAGGTATTTTTTTTAATGTAGTTGTACATACATAGTTTGATTGTACACAGACATACAGAGTTCGTTTCGTACTAATAATAATCTTGTCGGTGCGGCGACGGCATGCTCTGTAGGGCCAGTGATTATCAAATGCAATGAATCGCATTTTCCTTATTTACCTACTAAGATATAAAGATTGTTTGGAGCTTGGAGAGGTAGGTAACATAAGGCACTTTGTTGCTTGTAAACAAGTCTCAAGCTGACTTGCCACGCTAGCGGTTTTACATTCTAACATTCTCTATGATTATGAAACTGCGTCTATCTAGTTATTATTTCGCAATAAGTCGACAAGTTTCTCATGAAACTAAGCTATTATATCTATAAATAGGAGTTTATGATGTGCATAACAACACATGAGTATTTTGAAGCACATTTCTTGTTAAAAAAGAATACTCTTATCCTTGAGTGGACCAAGTCATCTGAAGTCAGCAGAAAACACATGTTCTATGACACTATCGTACCCAATAATATGTTTACAAGAACTGCATTACTACAACTTTACTATAATAGGTAGGTATATTCTACCTAGGTACTCGAAGAGGCACTCCAGTGTATTTATAGTTCTAAGAAGATTCGAGTTTAGCATAAAACGAAATTGGCATAAATACAGGCGCAGTAGCGGTATGAGATTCAGAAGACAACTTCATTAATCAATACTCAAATGCAATTTGATCTAGTGTTGTTAGTACTCTGATTGTATTTACATAGATGTTACAGTTGTTTCGTTTTAGCACGGCAATCGCCCTTTTCCTAATACGTACTTATCACTTTGTAGGAAGTAAGGAACCCCAATAATAAAATATGGCGAGGTATCGTTTCTCTTTAGTTAAAATCTAGTTTCTGCCAGTATCCAAAAATCCAAAGTCACTCCGTCAAAATTGGTCCAGCCGTTTCGGAGACACAAACAGACAGACACACAAATATTTTTTAAATGTGCTTTTTTATCTGTATCTTATATAGGTACTGGTACTGCCATATTCACTCATTAAAAGCTATAATTCTGATATTACAAACAAACACTTTAATTTTATTTGGAGAGGATCACAATAGACGTCGTCGATTCAGGATGGCAATGGATATCCCATTGCCGTACATTTTAAAAATAAATATTGCAACTAGCAACGACTGATGTCGCTATGCTAAAACGCACCCGATCACGGAGGTCATCGATTGTGTTACGTATGAGACAATCAATCTTGACTGGCCCCAATCTAGTTAGCTGCACCTTCACAAACCTCCTTGAACTATCCTATAAAGGTAGGTCTTTTTTTTTTCGGATGGGTAATCATCAAATGACTTCTCCCGCTCTGGGCGGAGCGGAAGAGAGTGTCAGACTCTTACTGACTAAAACCGTGTTCCTTCTTGTGCCCTTTGGTTTCAGGGCCGCGGTGACTCTTTCGAACAAATTCCGCAACATAAAGGTAGGTCTACACACCTGAAGTGACGACTTTCTTGATGGGCGTGCCGAGTGCGTTCTCAATGACGCGCACATCCCGCACCAACTGCTGGAACTCTGTGGGGGTTAGCGAACACACGTGGTCGGTGCCTTTCATCGTCTTCTCCAGGGTTATGTGCTTCTCCAACACCTGGCAACGGTGAACAGGTTAAGTGAATAAGCAACATAGCTAGACGTGTCGTGTCCTATGTGTTGGTCGGTATGCAGTCTCAATTTACTTGTCATTATAAAGAAACATATCAAATGTATTGTGGAGCGTTGAACTCCACTTGAACAGTTGAAGGTAAAGAAGATTCCGAAAAGAGCTGAGAGAAGAGATCTAGCATTTAGTACTTAACTATCAGGTACTCAAATACATTGAAAGAACGGTCGTTTAATTAAAAAAAGCTTGCACGAAGCAACTTTTTTTTAATGTTTGCATACTGGGAGTTAAATCTGATAAAGAGCCTGCCCTAGTAAAATCAGCCAGCTGCAGCGGTGTAAGTAGGTAAATCTTGATGAAAAAAACTGCCTTGCTTTTTGCCACATATGTTGGGGTCGGCTTCCAAACTAACCGGATGAAGTTGATTACCAGTTTTTAACATGGAACGACTCCTTATCTGTACCCTACAAGCCAGGATTGGAGAAATACAATACACAGGTACATCATAACAAAACGCAGTGGCTAGTAATGAAAACTGAATTGTCTGATCCGACAGTATACTAGTTCGGTTACGCTGACCCTTGCACATCACAAATATACATATGCAGTTATTTGTTAAATTATGTCTACCGTATCTATCTACCGCTCCTAACCTTACTTATGTTCGAGTACAGCAGACAATGAGAAACAATGTAATATGGCACAACAATAGGCACTTCAATCAACAGACTAAATAACTATCTAGTATCGTCATTAGTCTTCGCGTTTCACCAGATACCTGCCATTTAAGCAATGAAATTCTAATATCAATCTATTTCGAGTCCGTGTGAAGGACCTCGACACATTCGCCATTACAAAAGAAAAGGTCCTTGTGTCGATTAATGTTAATAAAGAACAATAAGGACATGCTCCCTATAATATTCAATTTAATGATTTGCGACGGAGTCAAGTTGGAGGACATGGCTTGGAATTTAGGGGTTATAATGTAGGTTTGTGTGGCTAATGAATTTGCCTTTGTCCATCTGGAAAATTGTTTATAGTCAAACAAAGAAATGTAAAATTAGACAGTGATAATGATTTTGGGTATAGACAACATCATAATAATCGTTATCGCATGCGTATGGGTAAATATTTTCGAAATCTTTTCGATAAACCACACATCATTATCTAAACACACTATCGGTGCAATATAACTATAGGTAAGGTAAACATGACCGCCACACGAAGTACACAAACATGAAGGAAAAACATAGATATTATTGAATATTTTTCGTGTGAAATAGTGATCGTAAATTTGTCTGTTTGAAAGTCACCGCCTACGAGAATATGGGATATAGCTAGGTTGATACATAAGAGATAAAAATACACACCTTAGCTCCCAAAGCGACTGAAGCCAGGGCTACTGCAGTTCCAACCTCTTGGCCAGAGTATCCAATAGGGATATCAAAGGTATTCATATAATCCTGGATCACAGTCAAGTTGCAGTCTTCGTAAGGTACAGGATACGCCGATATGCAATGCAGCAGGCAGAAATTCTTATGTGTGGCCGATATTATGTCGTAAATGGTTTTGACAGCAGACTTATCGACCATCCCGGTTGAGATGATGAGAGGGACCTTTTTGGAGGCGGCGTACTTCAAGAACAACAAGTTGTTTGAGTCTCCAGAGCCGATTTTGATGAATGGCGCCTTGATGTTGACTAAGAAGTCGAAGGAGACCTGAAATATTGTAAGAGATTCGGTTAAATATTGCAGGATATTATATGTTTTTAGAAGTAAATGTAAGAAGATCTTGCAATGTTTTTGACCACTTATTGCACAATTAGTAAGAGATTGAGAAGCTTCGAAGTTAGGAATTCTCATGAAATTGTATTATTTTATTTTTTTTCTTTATCAGGGATCCATAGATTTGAACACTTTATGATGCAGAGTTCAATGTCTAAAGCGGCCTATGAACGTCGAATAAAAATGTCTTGGCGAAATGAAAAATGCTAGCCATTATTAATCAAATAATACGTGTTAGATGTGCAATGTCTCTCCACCTCTACGAATGGATTTAATAGCATGATGCGTGAAAGTGTTTTGTTCGCCACATACTGCCAACAATCACAAATATTTTGTACGATTTCCATGCGAATCTGCAACTAATATAAGCGTGGCTATCAGTGATATAAATAAGTTTGGCATTGCGTCTATATCCATGAAGATATTTCTCTAGTAAATACGTAGCTTGACTGCTTAAAGAATCTTGTGGTTAGTGGTCAATGAACTATTTAATTGGCTTAATGAGCTCTGTCCTCTATTGCGCCACCAATGGTTTCAAATTAACTAGAGAAAAATAAGATAACTTGCCATGTCCATTGCCGAGGCTGTGCATAGTATGCCCACTTCATGCGCATATTTGAATAGCTCCCTGTATTGATTTTCCGAGAATTCTAGATGTCTTTTATGATCACCATAAGTCTTGCCCCAAGAATTAGGGTTGTCGTACGGTTTCTCTAAGTATTTCTTTGTGAATTTCTCGTTGAGACAGGTCTTTTGAAACTTGACACAGTTGGCACCTGCATCCTGTAATGCCAATTAAGAAATATATAGCAATTGTTTATTTTTAATTTTGTGTTTGTGGTATGCATTGTTCGTGCATATTTCGACATCTTCGTACACTTCTGTGATAGTGTAAATCTTATTAATACTTAGGTATGCTAGTTTTGATGACATCATTGGTACAAACAGATTAGCTAGGAACATTTTTTACAATAGCACGATGTTTATGATATAATCAAATGTTAAAAGGAGGCGTCGAAAGTGGGATGCTAAGCTATGTAATTAAAAACACTGATTACGAAACGAAGAAACCGACTGTGACTTAACAACGCTAGAGAGTAGGTAAGCGTTAGATAAACGTGTGGACAGCGCATGCATCCAAATGTGCTTCTATCTACACAACAGACGTATACGGGTTCAATAAAGGTTTATTATTCAGTATCTGTTGTCTCGAACACTATCGAATACTTATTACAAATTAAAGAGAATATGTTCGTTCTCTTTGTTTTGTTTTTCAACGTAAACAAAGGCAACAAATGTTTTCTTGTTACAATTGTATTGAAAAGTGGCTTACCTTAGCGGCTTTTATTAACTTTTTTGCTATTTCGATGTCTCCTTGATGGTTCTGTCCGACTTCCGCGATGATGAAGCAGGGATTGCTGCCGCCGACTTTGACGTCGTCGTTTATCTTCACTTCTACCATGTTCATTGTCACGCTCGTTCCATAAAAACAAACAAAGCGAAACCGGCTGTCGGTTCCGACTGCGCGTAGGGTTTACACTGGCACTGTGCGGCGAAGGTTTATCGACCTCTCGCTCAAGATCAAATCGGATAAATAAGGTCAATTCAATATAAAGCGAGCAGCTCGTTGCGCGGTGGCCGCTCGAGTGCGCTGCGCCGGCGGCTCGCGTCGCACCCACTCTGCATGATAATTGATAAAAACCTGTAGGTACGTACCGCACGCTCATGACCAGGTCTGGACGAAGGCAAAAATACACAAACAGTATATCAAAATATATTATTTATTGACAATAAATTGCATTTCTCGAGACTTATAAAATTAAGAAAATATGTTATATTCTGTACATTAGCTGTCGAGTCTTTGTTTTCAATTCAGAATGTTTACATTTACACTGAGTGTAATTATTCATGGTCAAACAACACACGAGGCCATTTTTGCGATATCATTGTGATTCTTGAACCTATCGCCGATTGCACGGTTGACTTTCGACTCGGTTGGTTTGCCGAGATAGTTGGAGATGTATCGGCCTGCCTCGATGAGTTTGATGAGGTCTATGTGTGTGTTGATTCCCAGGCCGTACAAGAAGTACACCAGGTCCTCTGTGGCGAGGTTGCCGCTGGCCCCGCGCGCGTACGGACACCCGCCCAGTCCCGAGATAGACGAGTCCACCGTTTTTACATCAAACTGCAAAAACAAGTTATGTTAAGAGGCTTGTTTGATGACGTAACTAGCGACAAGCGGCCCATGCGGGCGTGTGCTGTCGCTAAGAAACTGGTAACCACCATATTTACAATTACAATGTATCCAGCTGTTTCAGATATGAACTGATAAATTTTATCAGCGACAGTGGCAACGAAGTCTTTGTGAGCGTATCAACAAGCTTGAAGAACTCTGATAAGTATGATTCTAGAAGTGTTATTATTATTTATGTGACCGTATTTTATTTATGTAGAAAGACGACATTATTTTTAAATTGTTGATGTAATTTATAAATTTCAAATGCAATTTATTTTAGTGTCCCCGCAAAAATGCAAACGCCGTAAGATTGTAAAAGTTGAGTGGATGTATAGAAAATGTATAGAAAATTATATGTTCAAAATATATCGAGACTTATAATTTTACATAAAGTTTTATTACAATCTAATATTATATAATAATAAATTAATAACGTAATATTATACTGTAATTGTATAATTGTGAGTGTAGGTATATTCAGATTTAAGTTACTTGCTTATGAAAAAATGACTATGAATAATAACAGCCCGTAACCAAATAATAGGTTATCGTACAAAGCAAGGTAGGAACGTGGTGTTTCTAAAATAGTTTATCGTATAAGGAAATATGTTTGGCATCTGACGGTTTGTAACTGTGGGGCAATCAGCACTCAATATGTAGACCACAGCAATCATAGCAACTTGCTCTGGTTTCGTCACACCATTTTTGTACGCTGATAAAATTTCATCTTGAGTTTATTGAGTCTAATGTTGAAGTTTGACCTTAGTTAATCAAACATAAATACTCGAATCATCTATCGATCGGCCAGTCGTCATAAAAGTGCTAACGATTGAATATAATAAAATTAATTTTACCCAGAAACCAGACTAATTGAACAAGCAGTTATGTGAGGCTAAACAAATATCATAATCCTTAATCCGAGATTTGTCCATTGTGGATTTGTCCAATGGATATTTCCCAAGCATTGCCAGTTCAACTGTGCCACATATAATCCATTACCAAGAACCATGTAGTGTAACACACTAAAATAAATTTTTAATCTCTTCATAGAAAAGGAACAAAAAGTTTGATTAACATTGATGTATCGAAGCCTTTTGAGTCATAAAGCTATACAATTATTACCTCTAAACCAGCCAGCAGGTTAGACAGAGCCTGTCCGTATGTGTCGTGGAAGTGCAGAGCTAATTGTTCAGGTTTGGCGACTGTCAGTACTTCCCGCATCAGTCGCTTGACCGATCCCGCGGTCCCCACGCCTATGGTGTCCCCCAGGGAGACCTCATAGCACCCCATCTCGAACAGCTGTTCTGTTATCTGTTTTGAAATATATTTTCTATGTGAACTTGGGAATCTGTTATTGATAATATTTTGAGTTCTATGCAAATATTGTCCTGCATTTACCTATATTGTAAATTATTTAAATAAATAAATAAATAATTTATCACAGGAAAATGATTTCGATATCATTGTCACTAGGCATTTGAAATACACTTCGAAAACATATAATTTTAAATGGAAGCCATTATTTCCATCCATGTTCTGGCATTTATTACTGGTAGAGTTTATATATATACGTATATATATTTGGGCTGCTCATCCATGTTCATGTATGTACATAATTTACATCAGTTGAACCAGTTTTCTCTGGTTCGAAGTAGTGTTATAACACACAATCAAGCTCACTTCCTTTGTAAAGAGTATGAAAATAGGTATCGAAACGAAATAATTCTCAAAACTGCAAAATGGTTTGTTCACACGAACTAAATGTGCGAGATGTTATGTATACAATAAGAATTACTTTAGCATATTCATGTTCAAGTTAATACCGTCTGGGTGTGATGCTAATATTAATATAAAAATTTTACCTTCAAATAAAATTTGTATTATGTTTCCTAAGACGTCCGAAGTCCATTATGAGAGTGCACGCTTCCTTCCGTGAACAGCTGCTAGATGTCGTCTCTTCCGCCTCGTAATCGCGCCACTAGCGACCCCCAATGCCAAAACTGTGAACTACTTTCAAAACCGCATACAAGCCGCCATGATGAAGTCTTTGGTCATTGTTCGGCTCATAATGATGCAAAGGTAAAATTAGGTATGCACCAGGAAGACCTTACCTGGACTTCGGACGTCTTAGGAAACATAATACAAATTTTATTTGAAGGTAAAATTTTTATATTATGTGTTCCGTTTGACGTCCGAAGTCCATTATGAGAGAAGTGTTTGTTATCTCCTGGTGGGTTGTATGAATGAAAAGCAACAATGTGAATTATAAACCAGTATTATCATTCTTTTTAATCACTATTTTATAGGTACCTACATATATGTACATAGGTTTTAAACATTGAAACAGAAACTAGCCATGTAAGCATTGGTAGTAATTAAGAAAAATAAATCAGTTAAATGCAAAATCTGCACAAGTAATTTTAACCTAAACCATTTGACTTGAAAACATTGGTAAAGATAAAATCAATTGGGGACTTGAAATAATCTTGATAACGAATGCACTGAGGACATTTCGTTACTAGATCTGATTTCTTTACGATAAAACTTTCTGAAAGTTGATTCATGCCTCGAGTTTGCCTTAGTTAATATGTCATTTATAGGATAATTTTCTAGCCAATTTAATGATGAGACAGCTGATCTAAAACTACCTGGAGAGGCTTGTATTCCAGCATCAGATAGAAGACGTTTTACCCAACCACCAATTATAGTGGGTGTAGCTGCTTTAACGGGATCTCTAGTAGTTATGAACAAATTTGTTAATGAACCCCGTCTTTCCATTGATATATTTTTTAAGGTGCGGAGCCAAAATAAAGGACTTGTATTATGATCTTGGGATGCCAACAAAACCCAACTTGATTGCTGAAAAGACGCACTATCTGTCTTTGACCCAAACACTGGATGTAAAGTTATGGAATCCCCATTATCTACAAAATGATCTGAATCAATGTGCAAGAGGGAAAGGTCGTGTATGCGACGTCCCGAACATAATAATAAAATAGTCGCCGTTCGTCTAGACACTTCATACAAACTGCTAATGCAAGGAGTATTGTCTTTTAAGTAAGTAATTAATACCCTGGCGTCCCATATGGGAACCTTAGGTGGCAACGGCTTTGCAATTGAAATTGCTTTCAAAATGTGCTTAACAATGTGACTAGAAGAAATTTTAATATCTGAAGTAGTTTCGCAAACAGATGCAATAACGGACTTATGCACAAGAATAG